>CM073002.1:70324855-80324855 GCA_037038555.1 Rhynchonycteris naso
ACGGCTCTTAGGTCACTATATGACTTGTAGTACAAGTTGTAGTGCTTTTTCCACTATCTAGAAATTGTCTGACAGTTCAGTCAGAAAACTTCAGCAAACTTTCCATATCTCCTACACAGCTTCCCTGACACAGTCTCTGCAAGCTGCAGAATTTGCTTTTGTCTCCTCAGTTTTGCTCATGGTGTCTCTTGTCTACCTTCCACTATGGAAATTCCTCTACTCCTCCTCCTCTTCTCTCCTTCTTCTTTCTTCTCCTTCTCCCTTTTTCCTCTCCTTCTTTCCTTTCTTCTGTTCCCTCCCTCCTTTCTTCCTCCCACTCCATTTTTTTTTTTTTTTGCTGCTGCTGTAAATGTTAATTTATAGGTTTATGTGTGGACATAAATTTTAAATTAATTTGAATCGATGAACAGTATGAAAGGTTATGTTTAACTTTGTACAAAACTACAAAGCTGTGTTCCAAAGTAGCTGTACCATTTGGCATTCTCATCAACACAGAATGAGAGTTTCTGTTGCTCCACATTTTGCCAGCATTAGATGTTATCAATGTGTTTGGATTTTAGACATTTGGTTGGGTATGTAGTGAGATCTCATTTTTTAAATTAAGATATTTTTAACATATTTTATATATTTATATATATTATATATAGTATATTTTAGTGTTAAGTGTACAACATAATGATCTGATAATGTATATATATTTCAAAATGATTATGACAATAAGCTAATATCCATCGCCATTTATAGTTACATTTTTTTATTCTTGTGTTGAGGACTTTTAAACTCTGCTCCCTTACCCACTTTCTAATATGCAATACTGTCTTGTTAACTAAAGTTGCCATGCTGCAAATCATATCCCCAGGATGCAAATTATGCTTAGAAGTTTGTACCCTTTGCCCATCTTCATTCACTAGTGACAATTCTTATTAATTCAAAATACATTCAAGAACAATTTCTTCCAGCTCATAATTCCTTAAGTTCCCTTCTTCAAAACTTTATTTAGAAACCTAAAGTTAACAGGGTACCATTGATCAATAAGAGGAACATAGGTTTCAGGTAAACATTTCTATAGCATTTGAACTGTTGATTACGTTATATACCCATCACCCAAAGTCAAATCATTTTCTGTCACCTTTTATTTGTCTCTCTTTACATCCTTGCTCCCCCCAATTCCTTTAGTTTCTATTCTAAACAATTGTATCTTTAGTCATAAAATGCTTCAAATTGATATTATGGGGATATACAAATTGTCTTCATAAAGAGATTATGAGTGCTATTAAGTTAAAGTCTCTTTTATGTCACTTTTTTAAACTTTCCATTGCCTATAGTATAGAATTCCATGCTCAACAAAATCTTTTACACTCAAAATCAATAGAATTGTTTTCTATTTCAATAGCTGCTTAAATTTATACAGCACTTTATAACTTGTAGAGATCTTTCATGTATATTTTTAATCAACACTGGTCTCCTTCTCATTCCACAAAATGACCTTACTTCATTACCTAAACTATTTTCCACATGTGAAATAAGGGAAGCATGCTGGCAGAAGAATATTTGAGGGAAATTTATGATGAATAGAGGAAGGCTAAATGGGATGAAAAGCTGGAGCAGAGCTTTAGGTGGATTTAAGCCCCAATGGGAATATGGAAGCTGAAAAACTTTTATCATCTATGTTTTTACATGTTGTTTATCTATTATTGAAATTCACATCAGCCAAATAGAGCAGTAAATTATGTGATAGAATCTAGTTGGAAAAAATTTGTTTATGTTAAGTTAATTATGATTTAAAGACTTGAAGACTGAGAATGAAAAATTTTATGTTCACTAACATTGTTACAACTGTGTTATTTAATGAAAATTCAAACTGTGCTGCCGTGTCTCTTGCTTTCTCGACAGAAAGAGTCCTCCATTCACACCACTCAAAACACCTTACTGACTGAGCTTAGTGGTTGAAGTTCTCACAGAACCAGGCAGCACAACATAAGAATGTGAAGGTCTTACATTCAGTTTGCTCAATGAAAAGGAATAGAGAATGCAAGGGTTTCAATCACTGTGACTTTGGGCAGATCATTTAACTTCTCTCAGTCTTAGTTTACACATTTGGAAAATAAGGGACTTGTTCTACAGATGGTATTTATATGTTTTTGCCCACAAAACATCTTTTCTTCATCTCATTTTATGTCCATAGAAGTTAGTGAAGTAATTATCAATATCATCATTTTATAGATAAAGGAGAAGATAAATAAATTAAATTAATTTGGTGACTTGATTAAGGTAACACAACTTATTTAGTGATGAGATAAAGAGTTCAATTCAGAGCTTCTACCTTTAAATACTCTCTCTCTTTTTTAACACCCAAACTGATTTGCTGTCTGTAGTGGGAAAACAATGTATATTGCACATTACTTTTTGGAAAGCCTTCACAATAAGACAAAGCCAAATATCTCATCTTACTGAATTCAAAATAACATTGGTTAGAGTTGTCATTAATTTGCTAGTGTGAACTGGTCCTGATCTTTTGTACCCCAAAGGTAATGGTAATAAAAAAAGAGACTTGTTCTTATATGATATTTTTTTAGACAACACAGGCAAATTGATAATATTAAAACTCCTGATGGGTGAGAACTTAGAATTGCTCTTGTTCTTCCTATCTATTTCACTTTGTAGGTTCACTACCACGTCAGTGCAAACACATATCTTGAAACAAAAAGTGATGCTGACATTTTCACATATGATTTGATAACAAAACAAAACCAGAACCCATGTTTTCCATTAGCAACCAGCCCTGCCACATACACTGCAGATGTAGATAAACCTGGGCATTTGGGTTAAATTGGCTACAAAACTGTATTCTTAGAAGTACCTGCAAACTTCAAAGGGAATGTCAAGCCACCAATCAATAACCCAGACATAAGATATTAGTCATTTACTAAATATTTTAATGGAAATGATTGCAAATAAATACACATAAAATTTCCATAAACAAGGAAACAATTTGGCGAAATGTGGCTTTTTTTAACAGATTTCTCAACACATACTGTATTTCATAAAAATGAATATTAATATCAAAAACCATACTGCTTCAATAGCCATCTTACAGCTTGTATCTCAGGAATTTTAGGATATTCCTGGCAAACTTGTTTCACACCTCTTGACAAAAATCTTTTCCAAATGTGCTTGTTGGAATTCTGAGTTTTGTGAAAATAATATGTATTATTGTTGTTTGTTGTGTATATTCTATTTTACTCTTTGTTATTATTTTTTATATTATCTGGGTTATACTTGGTCATTAATACAGAAAAATGCACCAAATATAAATGCACACAGCTCAGTAGTTATCAGAAATAGATCACTTGCATAACTGCCACCACATCAAGAAAAAGATCACTGCTAGGGGCAAAAAGAAGGTTTCTTTGTGTTTCTTCCAGATCACAGCCTTTTCTCCCTTCTTTTTAAAGTTAATCACTATCCTGGCTTCTAATGCATTAGTTTAGTGTTTCCTGTTTTGGAAATTATAAGTCATGAAATATTTTGTGCTTTATTTATTTTACATTGTTTTTGAGATTCATCCTTAATACTGAGTATGACTATATTTCATTTATTTTTATTTTTGTAATAAGACTTCACCTTATCAAAATACCACAATTTCTTTTATTCTCTTTTTTAAATTTTATTTTATTATTAATTTTTAAGGGGTGACATTAATAAATCAGGGTACAAATGTTCAAAGAAAACATCTCTAGGTCATTTTGATTCATTTACTGCTGATGAACTTTGGGGTTATTTAGATTTGGGAGCTATTTTAAAAATGCTGTTGGATGACTACATTCTAACCAAGATGGAGTATTGGATGGGATAAGCCATTCCACTGGAATGAAGTAAAAACAGTGACAAAACTAGTCAGGATATATAACTGTTTTCAAGACATTGAACATTAGGCAAAGAAGAACAGTGATCCCTGTGAAGTGGGAAATATATGAGGTGTCAAAAAATTACCCCAGATATTGTTCTGGGGGAGTTTGGAGGCCTTTGTGCAGGAAAGAGATCCTAGGTAGATTACCTGAGTTTACAGAGGGCGGACAGGAAAGATGACAACCTAATAGAGAAAGAATTCTGTGAATCCAAAAAGTCCCCCTTGAGCACACAAGAAAGTACTGATCAGCACATGAATGTGAGGAAACTACCTAAGGCAGGAGAAAGAACTACCAGAGACTATTAGAGAAAATAGTACCTGTCACTCAAACAAGGCTGGGAATAGTACCTAATGGCTCCAGTTTGATTGGGAAATCTGATTATTCACAGAGTGTTGGGTAAGATATGTTGTTCTGGTCCCACTTAATTCAGAACAAGATACATAACACTGAGGAACAATTATTTTTTCATTTTCTGTTGCATGAGGTTTTAGAACTTTTTCTATATATATTTCTGCATCGCTTATTCCAAATCTAAAATTCGTTTTTTGGTGCATGCTCTAGTTTTTATGTAATTTTAATTTCTTTCTGTTACAGTTAATGGTATGCATTGGTTTTTAAATAGGAGTTAAAGGGCAACAACTCTTGGATTGAACATAACCACAAGGCAATTAATGTTTTAAAAACATCACTTTTACATAATTGTAGTTTTATATTTGTTTTAAATGTAAAAAATTATTATCTGATAGAAACACCCTCTTATTTTGTTTTAAGATTGAATCATGGCTTCTTTGAGTAGGTCTAAATATAAGAATAGTCCTGACACCTTCTGATATATATGTGGCTGTTATACACTTTAACCTCAAAGGCACAATATTTCATCATTTGTTACACGTGCATATATTGCCTATTTTCAAGTTCCCCTTGGTGATCAAGACTAGAATTGGGCTTCTCATATTGTGTGTCATAATTATGAGGAAATGCTTAGTGACTGGACAAAAGGAAAACACAAAGGAATGCCTTTTGGTATTCCCATGGTTTGGCGTGAACCTAAAGACATAGCAGTGACTGTAATTTCGGTCTGATCCATACAAAAGGCATCGGGAAAAAAAAAACACCCAGCATATGATCTCATATCTTAATATTCCTTCAGCATTACAACCTATCCCACCCACACTCTGAGACACTCCTGGTTCCAGTTTTCAATGGTTTTATTTCTTCTAAGGACAAAGAAAGTGAACATGGTGATCAAGTGTATTTTGATAAGTTGCATGAGGAACTGGTTGTAAAATCTGAGGGTTCTTCTTCTGCTGCCAAGCAGTCATTAACTCCTCAACAGTTTAGCTAACCCAAATTGAATGACTTAGTAAGAAATTTGGCCCTATCAAAGAAAGCAGCTGAGTTATTAGCCTCCAGGCTTCAAGAAAACAATGTACTTCACCGGTCAGCTGAAGTACCCCATTTCAGGAAGCATGAACAAATTTTTGTGAACTTTTTTTCCAAAGACAAACACTTTGTTCATTGTCATAATATCAGTAGTCTTCTCGACCAGCCATGTGTTACCACTTACAGTCCAACAGCATGGCAGGTATTTCTTAATAGCTCTAAATGGAGTCTGAAATGTGTTCTCCTACACAATGGTAATATTTATGCAGTGGTTCCAATTGGTTATTCAACTTATCTGAGAAAAGATTATAATGACATAAAAATTATCCTTGACTTACTGAAGTATGAGGAGCATAACTGGATCATTTGTGTGGATCCTAAAATGGTCAATTTCCTGCTAGGACAACAGAGAGGTTTCACGAAGTATCCTTGCTTTCTATGTTTTGGGGACAGCTGAACTCCGGGAAAACATTAGACACAGAAGGAGTGGCAGAAACGTGAAGGTCTGGAAGTAAGAATTCAAAATATTGTGAATGAACCTGTAGTTAGTCAAGAGAGAATCATTTTCCCCCCATTTCATACCAAACTTCGCTTAATGAAGCAGTTTGTTCAGGATTTGAATAGAGAAAGTGAATGGTTTCAACATATTAATTCTGCTTTTCTTATATTGTTTTTCGAGAAGATAAAAGCAGGTGTATTCAATGAACCTCAAATTTGAACCCTCATAACGTGACGAAGAATTTGCCAGGAAGATGAATAAGAAGGAGAAAGTAGCATAGCAGTCTTTTGTGGCAGTTATAAAAACCTTCCTTGGCAACAAAAAAGCAGAAAACTATGAATTTCGGGTTCAAAGGATGCTGTTGGTTGTCTGAAACATTGGATGTAACATGAGCATTAAGATTCACTTCCTGAACAGTCACCTTGATAAGTTTCCAGAAAACCTTGAAGCTGTTAGTGATGAGCAGACTACTGTTGGAGCATCTAGTGAGATTGTCCTCAACTAGTACATAAACGCAAGAGCTACAGGTGCAAGGTTTTGCCTGAATAAATTTAAATAACTTTTGTGCAAATTTTATGTTTTAAAATGTTTTATTTTGAAATTGTAGACAAATTCTAATGCATTATATCTTTCAGTGTATTAGTGTATTTACTGCATTATATAAATTATTATATTTTCACAAGGATGATGCCCAAGAAGACATTCTACTTTATTATGTTAAACTAAATGTTGAAAATTTTACAATAAGATGAAAACCTAAAATCTTGAATTGCAAAAAAACTGTAGCTTAAAGAGAAAAACTAATGTCATATTTGACCTCAGCACACTCGAATTAGGTAAGAACAAGGTTTTTTTTTTGTGGATGCAACAAAAATTACATTTTGCATTATGTAATTTGTGGGACATAATGCAAAATGAAAACTCCAGGTCACTGTTGCAAAACTAGTAAGACTTTCAAATGGCCAGGGTAGAATGCTAAGCAAACTCAGTCTCTCTAAGCACTGGGACACAGGTGACTGACTGGGTCACAAGCCCATGAAGCAGCCTTGCTTGAAAGCAAGAGCAGAAAGGATCAAACTGCTTCCCAGTAACTATATTTGTCTCTCAAGTTCTTGTAGATCTGTTGCTATTGTCTGCTTTTCTTTCCTTTCATATTGCTTTGATTCTTCATATGCATGATTTTTTTTTATTGAATGTGAAAGATTGTAGAAATAATTTGTAACTCAAAATTATAATATCTTTCTCCAGAGAGGATCTTTGTTTTTCTGGCAGTCTGTTTGGGACAATAGAAAGCTAAGATTTCCTTAATCTATTTTTAGGGAATATTAGTTATAGCATTAGTTATAGCAAAAGCTGATTTCGTTCTGATTTAACATTATTCCTAGTGTGCAGTTCTTCATGGTTCCAACCTGAAGCTTGAAGTTTCTAAGAGATCTTGACTCTGTTACTCCCTGGACAGAAGTGAATTAAGGTCCCAATGAATGGCCAGAACAATGGCTAGTCTATGGTTGACACTTAATAACTAATTGTGAAATTTGTTTAATGAATGAGTAAACATTAGGCTGAATCTTTTCTTCTCCCCTGGCTTTATTTTCTCCATGTGTAAAACAACAGAGTCTGCCTGCAATCCCAACTGAAGGTTAGGTAAACATGCGCATAATTAGGCATCTGTATGAATATATGTGACCTTTCTTTCTATAGGGTTTAAAGGACTGTGATTAGGCCACTGGTCTCTATTGTGGATTGGCCAGGTTGGCAGAAGGCTTTATTCTGGAGCTCAATTTTATGCATGATCTGAGGAGGAATTCAGTTTACATTGTTAAAGTTCAAGTACATAAAATGCCAGGCATGACAAGACAAAAAGTTGCTCTGCTGGTGACAAATAAACAGAAGCCAAGAGGCACAATAGTCAACTTGCATCAATATATTTCCATCTGTTCGTATCTACTTAACCACCCTGAGTTTATTTAGAGACAATTATCCATGGTAACAAACTACAGCAGTTCCTTTAAGGAGTTTCTAATTCTTCATGAAAGACTCAATGAAAATTCAAAACCAAGAGACACTATAGGGTAATTCCCAAACTACTTATTTTTAATTACAAAATAAAATTAAATCTTCCAAGGGAAAAGCAGTAAAATGCACTGCACTCTTTTATAAAGGCTTTGCAAGGAAGCAGTATAAATTTCTTCAAAAAGAGTCTCTCTGAAGAGGAAGATTATGGATGAAGTCAACAAATCATACTTGGTTAACCCTTTAGAAATCCTAAATTTCTTCACTTTATCTGAACACCTATTCTTAATCCTATGAACAAATGAAAATATTAGACTTTCCCTTCATTGTTAGAAATAATTCTTAATTAATTTTTTTATGTTTATTTTTTTCTTTTAACTACAGTATTTCACAAACATGTCTCCTGGTATGTATAATGTCAAAAAAAATAGAAAGACATAAATTGTTTTCAAGTCAGAAAATGATTATAACTACTATGAATTTTCCACATTTTAATTAACTTTTATGTTACTTTTTCTGATACCATAAACAGTTAATTTACAAAACAATGCTCATTAAACACCTACAGCATGCAAGTTAATGTTAGATATAGTATATAAATAATTTTTTTGTTTCTAATGTGGTCAAAGGCATGCTCGTAACAGATCTGAACGTGTTGTAAATGTATATTAGGACAAACCCAATATATTTAGGCAAGATCTAAACAGGAACACAGAAGTGATGATAAACATTCAGCTACTGGGGATAGGATATTCGGAGTCCCAGCTTATTTTATTCAAATCATTCTCTTCCAAAAAGGGAGAGGGGAAAAGAATATGGAATTAATGTTTGTTGCCCTAAACTTTGTAAGATGTACTATGTCCTTCATCACCTTTAATGTTTCTTAACACATTTTTGATGCAGAATTCTTTTTTTTAAAAAAATTTGTATTGAATTTAGAGGGAGAATAAGGGAGAGAGAAAGAGACAGGAACACTGAGCTGTTCCTATATGTGCCCTAACCAGGGATCGAACTGGGAACCTCGGCACTTTGAGAAGATGCTCTAACCAACTGATGTATCTGACCAAGGCTGATGCAGAATTCTTAAGCCCAAGTGGCAGTTTAGAAAATTGATAATAAGAAAAATTAAAAAGCTTCTTAAAGGTTACATACATAGCAAGAATCCTGTAGAGTCAGCTTTTCAACCCAGGTTTGAAGAGCTAAAAAGAAAACACTATATAGTATCATCTGATTCTCTCCCAAGATGCTTAAAATAACTGAATCCAGTAGAGAACTCTGCTTCATAGAGTAGTCTAAAGCTCTGTCATGGAAATGATCACCCCAGACCGTTCCCAATTATTTGTAATGTTCAATGCAAGAGGAGCTTATATTTCACAATTAAAGAGAAAGAAAGCCTTATAAAGCAAATTAGACTATGATTCAATAAGAATTGGTGTGAATACTTTTGAGTCAATGTACCAATGACGTCTTTCAACTTTAAATAAAAGAGAAAGCTAGCGCGCAGAGAGACTAAATGCATCAGAAGTAGGAACAGGCCAGATTACCAAAGAGAGAATAGGGTGGTGAAGCTGTGATGCTGTGAGCACTAAGGAGAGGTTTCAACAATTTGGCATTTTTTTCTTAATCATTATTTCTACACTTCAGCTGTGGGTAAGAAAAGCAAAGCTGGATTCCTGATACTTTGTGTTCAGAGAAGTATCCCCTGATTCTTCTACTAGATTATCTCTTATTTGATGCTAACACTATGTTTTGAGTTGGAATTTGTTTGAGAAAGGAGTTCTTCTGCAAAAGACACAAAATGAACATCACAAATATAGAATGTTATTAATAGCTCTGACATAAGGGTTGGGAGATATAATTTTATTCTAGTTCTGTCTCCTTGTGGAGAGTGGGAAAATTGTTTAATCCACTGATACTGTTCTCTTTGTGTTAGTGCCATTGGGATCTCACAAATTAGTTTTCCAGCTTCTACATTTTATGGATCCTTCATGGGAAGATGCATTTTCCAGAATAAATTGATTCTTATTAGTCCTCTTTTTTATTGTCATCTCTTAAGATAGTGTAAAATTATGGTGCTTTTATTATTGGTGGATGATTGGGCATGATGAGCCATTATGGTTTGTTGCGGGTTAGCAGCATTTTGAGGTGTGATTGTAGAATGGTGTAAGTGCATGCTATTTCCAAATTTTAGTTCTAATTTGGTTGAGTTAGCATGAGGAGAACTTGTACCTAAACTTCCTTCTTATAAAGGTTACAGAGGTGACCATAGACCTTGTTAAAATTATCTGGGATCAGGATATCACTATCAGATTCTTGTAATAGGGACCCACATAATTTCTTTACTTCCTGGTAGTCTTGGGACTGGAAGAATTGCCCTGCTTCTCCAGGAAGAAGGGGGAAATCTCCAGGGATGGGACCCAGGGAAGCAAAGAAGAGGGTGCTGGGTACCTGTTTGTACAGACATACATTAAACCCACCCAGCAAACACCGGTATCTTTGTCTCTATACCAACTTTACAATAGCTTCTCAGTGCCCAGGAATATTTGGCTAGACTAATGAAGACTCATTTTATTCTAAGAATTTTACTTAGTTTAAACTTTCTAGATACTGACATGCATAGAACTAATGTCTCTGCATTCATGGATATTATTTTATTGTGGGCAAAACTTGTAAACCAATACTTCCTTACTACATATTGTAATATCAGGCACTGGCAATGCTCTGAAGAAAAACAAGTTTGGTAAGGTAACAGAGAAAGAGGATTGGGGGCTTAAAGTCAAGTAGTGTGGCATTAGGGGTCGCTTCTGCCATGGTAACATTTCAGCAGGGATCTGAGAAAGCAATGATACAAATATTTGAAAAAAATAAAGATAAAAGTACTCTTTACTATTCATATTTTAACCCTGTGATTGATCATTCTGTTTCCTACACATGGCATAATCTCTCCCTTCACAAATGTCAGCTTTGAAGGCACTGTTTATACTACATCTTGTTTCTTAGTACCATCTTGAAACCAAGCTCCAGAACTTCATCTTAAAACTGAAACTCATTACCCATTAAACAAAAACTCCTTATAATCCCTTCCCCTCAGCCTTGGGAACCACCATTCTACTTTCTGTTTCTTTGCATTTGACTACTCTAGATAGTTCATGTAAGTACAAGCATACAGTATTTTTCTATGACTGGCTTATTTCACTTAGCATAATGTTCTCAAGATTAATCCATGCTCTAGTATTTATAAAAATTTTCTTTCATTTTAAAGTTGAATAATATTCTATTGTGTAGAATAATATTTTATTTTGTTTATCCACTCATACAGCCATTTAATTTTATTTTTATTTTTTGTGACAAAGACAGAGAGAGGGACAAACAGGAACAGACAGATAGAAAGAAGAGAGATGAGAAGCATCAATGCTTCATTGCGGCTCCTTAGTCTCCTTAGTTATTTATTGACTGCTTTCTCATATGTGCCCTGACCAGGGGCTGCAGCAGAGTGAGTGACCCCTTGCTCAAGCCAGCAATGTTGGGCTCAAACCAGCATGATCCCACGTTCAGCTGGTTACCTCGGGGTTTCAAACTTACATCCTCCGAGCCCCAGTCTAATACTCCATCCTCTTTGCCACCGCCTGGTCAGGCTGAAGCAGTTTTATTAAAGTATAATTCATATAAAATGAACTGCACATGTTTAAATGTACAATTTTTAACGTTAGACATCTGAATACATCCATGAAACCACCACTACCATTAAGATTGTGAATATATCCATCACTTGCAAAAGTACTTCATTTACTTATAATCTCCCCTTCTGTTCTTCTTCCTTGTCTTCAGGCAACAACTGATATATTGTCTGACACTACAGGTATTTGCATTTTTGTCACTCAACATAATTATTTTGAAATTTGTCTGTCATTGCATATATAGACAGTTCATCATTTTTACCACTGACTAGTATTTCATAGTTTCAATATACATTTTGTGTATGTATTCACCTGTGATAGATCTTTGCATTGTTTCTAATTTTTGTAAATTATAAATACATATTACAACTACAATAATAAATGCATAGATTATGTGAACATTAAGTTTGTCTTTATATGCATATATTTTCATTTTTCTTGGATAAATACCTAACAGCAGAATAGCAAGACCATATACTAAATGTATGTCCAACTCTTTAGGAAACTGTTGAACTGTTTTCCAAAGAGGTGAACCACTTTTACATGTCTCTTTTGTATTTTAATGGGGTAACATTAATTAATCAAAGTACATAGGTTCAGAAAAAACATCTCCAGGTATTTTGACATTTGATTATGTTGCATACCCATCACCCAAAGTCAAATTGTCTTCCGTCACCTTCTATCTGGTTTTATTTGTGCCCCACCCCTCCCCCCACTTCGGTAACCACCACTCTCTTGTCCATGTCCCTGAGTCTCAATTTTATGTCCCACCTATGTTTGAAATCATATAGTTTTTAGTTTTTTCTGATTTACTTATTTCACTCAGTATAATGTTATCAAGGTCCATCCATGTTGTTGTAAATTATCCACATCATCATTTCTTATAGCTGAGTAGTATTCCATAGTATATATGTACCACATCTTCTTTATCCAATCATCTATTGAAGGGCTTTTGGTTGTTTCCATGTCTTGGCCACTGTGAAAAATGCTGCAATGAACATGGGGCTGCATGTGTCTTTACGTATCAATGTTTTTGAGTTTTGGGGGTATATACCCAGTAGAGGGATTGCTGGGTCATATGGTAGTTCTATTTTTAATTTTTTGAGGAACCACCATACTTTCTTCCATAATGGTTGGACTAATTTACATTCCCACCAACAGTGAATGAGGGTTCCTTTTTCTCCACAGCCTCTTCAACACTTGTTATTACTGTCTTGTTGATAATAGCTAATCTAACAGGTGTGAGGTGGTATCTCATTGTAGTTTTGATTTTCATTTTTCTAATAGCTAATGAAGATGAGCATCTTTTCATATATCTGTTGGCCATTTGTATTTCTAAAATTAATTCAGAATGGATCAAAGACCTAAATATAAGGCCTGAAACAATAAATTACATAGAAGAAAACATAGGTACTAAACTCATGGACCTTGGTTACAAAGAGCACTTTATGAATTTGACTCCAAAGGCAAGGGAAGTGAAGGCAAAGATAAATAAACGGGACCACATCAGACTAAAAAGCTTTTGCACAGCAAAAGAAACTGACAACAAAACAAATAGGCAGCCAACTAAATGGGAGATGATATTTTTAAACAACAGCTCAGATAAGGGCCTAATATCCAAAATATACAAAGAACTCATAAACTCAACAACAAACAATCCAATAAAACATGGGAAGATGACATGAACAGACACTTTACATATAATAATATTTCCAGTTTCTACATATCTTGCCAATACTTGCAGTAACAGTCTTTTTTTTTTTTTTTTTTACAGGGACAGAGAGAGAGAGAGGGATAGATAGGGACAGACAGACAGGAACGGAGAGAGGTGAGAAGCATCAATCATTAGTTTTTTCTTGCCGACGCAACACCTTAGTTGTTCATTGATTGCTTTCTCACATATGCCTTGACCGCAGACTGAGCCACCCCTTGCTGGAGCCAGTGACCTTGGGTCCAAGCTGATGAGCTTTTGCTCAAGCCAGATGGGCCTGCGCTCAAGATGGCGAGCTCGGGGTCTCGAACCTGGGTCTTCCACATCTCAGTCCGACACGCTATCCTCTGCGCCACCGCCTGGTCAGGGAACAGTCTTTTAATCGTAGCTGTTCAAATAGGTATGCAGTGGTATATCATTGTAGTCTTGGTTTTTCTTAATGACTAATTAAGATGAGAAAAAGAAAAAGTGATTATCTTTTTTATCCATATTGCAATCCAAGTATCTTCTTTGGTGAAATGTCTGTTCAAATATTTGGTTTATTTTTGTGTTGTTGTTTAATTTTTATTTTATAATCATAAACTTAACTCTGCAATCAGCTAGACTTGAAAAGGGATAAGGAAAATATGGAACCCAATAAACTGCAGCAAAAGCACAAAGATTATCGGATATTCTGAGCAAATGGGGGTGACAAGTGTGATTTCCTGAGCTATAGAAGAAATGGTCTAGTGTTTGATATAAAATGCAAATCAAATTTGTGTTGTCCACACAAATTGATTACAGCAGTGGTAAACCTTTTGTTGGTCTTGCCATTCCTGTACCCTAAGTGTTCCATGGCTTTCACAATGACCATACCCTCTTTCACTTTTCCAAAGACCTCATGCTTGCCATCTAACCACTCAGTCTTGGCAGTGCAAATGGAAACCTGGGAACCATTGTGTTGGATCCAGTATTTTCCATGAATGAGATACCAAGGCCCATATGCTTCAAGATAAGATTCTCATCATCAATTTTCTCCACATAGATCGACCTGCTTTTGTGCCATTATGGTGTGTGAAGTCACCACTCTAGCACCTAAATCCTGGAATAATTTTTTGAAAGCAGGAAACTTTATAACCAAATCTTTTAGCCCAAATGCTCAGAGCACAGAAGTTTTCTGCTGTCTTGGGAATTTTGTATACAAACAATTCAAAGGAGACATAGCCCAAAGGCTTGCCACTAGTGATCGTGTCAAAGGACACTGTAGGGTAGACCACGGCTGGGCATGGGCAGCTCAGGGATATGGCATCTGCAAAGCCTGCTTTAATTTTTGTTGAGTTGCTTTCTTGTTATTAAGTGCACAACTTTTTAAAATGTATTCTAGACACAAGTTCTTTAGCAAATATATAATTCACAATTTTTTGTTATTGTTCTGTGGCTTATGTTTCCAGTTTGTTTTTCAGAATGCAGTTTTTTGTTTTTGTTTTTTTGGATAAAGTCTAATTTATGTATTTTTTCTTGTGTAGATGATGCTTTTGGTGTCATTTCTAAGAAATCTTAGCCTAATTCAAGTTCATAAAAGGTTTTCTTTTATGCTTTCTTCTAGACATTTTATAGTTTTAGACTTTGCATTTAGGTTTATAATCTATTTTGAGGTTTTTTGCTTTTTTTTTTATATGAGAGGAGGGGACACAGGGAGACAGACTTCCGCATGCACCCCAGCAGGGATCTGCCTGACAATCCCTTCTGGGACCCAGGCTGAATCTCAACTGAGATATTTTTAGCACCTGAGTCTGACACACCAACAAGCTATCCTTACTACCCTGCCTATGCCTGAACCAACTGAATCACTGGCTATGGGAGGGGAAGAGGAAGAGAAGAAGGAGGGGGAGAGAAGAGAAGCAGATGGTTGCTTCTCCTATGTGTCCTGACCTGGAATCGAACCATAACATCCATATACCAGGCTGATGCTCTATCCACTGAGCCACTGGCCAGGGCCCATTTTGAGATTTTTTTATGTATAGAAATAAATTAAAGTTTTTTCTTTTGTTTTGCTTTGGTATAAGCATGTCCAATTAACCAAGCACCATTTGTTGAAAAGCTATTCTTTCTTTACTGAGTTGATCTTGCCCTTTGTCAAAAATCAGTTTTCTATATAGTATGTGTGTGTCTATCTCTGTACTCTGTTTCTATTTATTGTTCTGTTCGCCTGCTCTCATAACAATTTCACACTGTCTTGGATACTGTAACTTGAAGAAGTCTTAACATCAGAAAGTCCTTTAAAAGTTGTTTTAATTATTCTTCACCTTTTGTATTTCCATATGAATTTTATAATTAGCTTGTCAATTTCTTCAAAAATGCTGTTGGGATGTTGTATGGGATTGTGTTAATATAGAGGCCAATTTGTTGAGAGTTGGTATTATAAAAATATTGAGTTTTATAATGCACGAACATAATGTATGTATCTTGTTTTAAAAATCTTTTCCAATTTTGTAAGCAATATATTGTAATTTTCAGTGTGAAGGTCTTGAACACATTTTATTATATTTATACTTAACTATGTTATAGTTTTTGATGCTATTTTAAATATGTTTAAATTTAATTTTTTAATTTATTTTGCCAATACATAGAAAAACATTGATTGTTGTATAGCAGTCTATCAAATACTTCTAATATCTTATGGTGACACACACCTTAAGGCTCAGTCCTCTTACTGAGCCACAAAACCCTAATTAAACACTGAAGTGATCGTCTTGACTGAGTGATCTATTTGTTGAGTGTGAAGGCTGTGGCTCATCCTGATCTTGGATACATTCTGTGGCAGAAAATTATGACTCCTGTTATTAAATCAGACTTTCAGCCACCAGCCAAAGGGTGATAAGAAAGTGGGAATTTAAAGGAGGAAAAAGCATACAATGGAGTAAAGACAGCCTCTTTAACAAATGGTGTTGAGAAAATTGAACATCTACCTGCAAAAGAATGAAACCAGACCATCAACTTACACCATTCACAAAAACAAACTCAAAATGGATAAAAGACTTAAATGTAAGCCATGAAACCATAAGCATCTTAGCAGAAAACATAGGCAGTAAGGTCTCCGACATCTGTCGCAGCAATATATTTGCTGATTTATCTCCACGGGCAAATGAAATAAAAGGCAGGATAAACAAATGGGACTATATCAAACTAAAATATTTTTGTGCAGCTAAAGACAATAAGAACAGAATCAAAAGACAAACCATACAATGGGAGAACATATTCGACAACACATCTGATAAGAGGTTAATAACCAAAATTTATAAAGAACTTATAAAACTCAACACCAGGAAGACAAACAATCCAATCAAAAAATGGGCAAAAGAAATGAATAGAAATTTCTCCAAAGAGGGCATACAGATGGCCAATAGGCATATGAAAAAAATGCTCAACATCACTAATCATTAGAGAAATGCAAATTAAAACCACAATGAGATATCACCTCACACCAGTCAGAATGGCACTCATCTGCAAAACAACACAGGACAAGTGCTGGCGAGGATGTGGAGAAAAGGGAACCCTCCTGCACTGCTGGTGGGAATGCAGACTGGTACAGTCACTGTGGAAAACAGTATGGAGATTCTTCAAAAAATTAAAAATCAAACTGCCTTTTGACCCAGCTATCCCACTTTTAAGAATATACCCTAAGAACACCATAGCACTGTTCAAAAAGAAGAAATGTGCCCCTATGTTCGTGGCAGCATTGTTCACAATAGCGAAGATCTGGAAACAGCCCAAGTGTACGTCAGAGAACGAGTGGATTAAAAAGCTTTGTTACATATATACTATGGAATACTTCTCAGCCATAAGAAATGATTACATTGGATCATTTGTAACAACATGGATGTACCTTGATAACATTATACTGAGTGAAGTAAGTAAATCAGAAAAAACTAAGGACTATATGAGTCCTTACATAGATGGGACATAAAAATGAGACTCAGAGACATGGACAAGAGTGTACTGGTTACCCGGGGGGAGGGGGATGTGAGGGAGGGGGTAAGAAGAGGGGAGGGGCACAAATAAAACCAGATAGAAGGTGATAGAGGACAATTTGACTTTGTGTGATGGGTACACAATATTATCAAATGTCAAAATAACCTGGAAATATTCTCTTTGAACATATGTGCCCTGATTTTTCAATGTCACCACATTAAAATTAACATAAACAAATAAATAAATAAATAAATAAGAAAATGGGAATTTAGAAGCCTTGTTTTGTTTACTTCTTGGGAGAAAAGAGAGATTTACTAGGGATATTTTGAGAATGTTCTGCAAACATTTTTTCCCCGTAGATTCATAATGATTCCAGAATGGCCAAGGGAAGAAGCATCTCTGTCCACGGCACCCTTTTCTAGATAAAACACCATCAAACAGCCTGTAACAATCATATGGATGGGATATAGTGAAAACAGAAGTAGAAGAATCTTTCCTCATCTTCTCATCTTTTTTGAACCACTGGCATAGTAGCTGGGTAAGGGTGCAGAATGGAGACAGTAAAATGGGCTGGCACTCAGCATGGTGCCAGAACAGGCAGCAGATTTGGATTTGTTTTGGGTGTATCTTGTTCTTGACACATGGTCCTAAGTATGATAATCAAACCTCATAGGGCCTCAGTTTTTTGTTTTGTTTTGGTTGTAAAAAAGAGAGATAATAAAGTGTCGTTGCTGCAGTAATTTTTAAAAATGAAATCTTATCAGTTACACATACACAGATGAACATAGAGGATATTGTCCTAAGTAAAAGAAGTCAAACAGAGAGACAAATAATACATTATTTCACTTATATGTGGAATCTAAGAAAGAAAAACAAAGGAAAAATCAAAACATAAACAAATTTACAGATACAGAGAACTAACTGAGCATTGCCAGATGGGATTGGAGCTGGGAAACTCAGGTTAAAAAACGAAGGGATTAAGAAGTACAAATTGGCAGTTAAAAGCCATATGAGGATGTAAATTACAGCATAGAGAATATAATCAATAACTCTGTATGGTGCCAAGTGGGTACTAAAATTTAGGGGGAGGGGAGTGACTTAGTAAATTATATAAATGTTTAACCAGTATGCTCTATAACTGAAACTAATATAATATTGAATAGTAGCTATAGTTGAAAAAAAATTTAAGGTTTATTTTATTGATTTTAGAGAGAGAGAAAGAGGGGGGAAGAGAGAGAGAGACAGAGAGAGAGGAACATCCATCTGTTCCTGTATGTGTCCTGACCAGGGATCAATTGCTATCCTCTCAACCAACTGAACTATCTGACTAGGGCTGTAGATGAACTTTATTTTTTTAAAAAAATGTTTTACCTAGACAAGATCCTTGTGCAGGCACACTCTGTTTTATTGAACTTTATTGTGCTCTACAGATGTTGCATTTTTGACCAATTGAAGCCAAGCCCCTCCACTGAGAAAAGGTTACAACACACTTGATGGCAAGACTGGTTTATTGTGGAGGTCTAGAACTGAATCACAATTTAGGTGTGCCTGCATACATAATGTTGTTGGATACCAGAGGGAGGTAGAAAGTTTTAAAAATTTACCAAGTCATATAATGATTGCTATTTTCATGATATTAAGCCGTACTGATACAAAAAAAAAGCCATACAGGTAGAAATAAAAGAGAATGTTCATTGGGTAGTCATAGATATGCAGAAACTTTCCTTCAGATCTTCCCCCAACCCAACCCTGTCACTGATGACCAATTAGGGTCCCTTTTGCTGGCTGGGCTTGGGAGGAATTTGGGGGTCTCACCGAGAAGCTGGGCTTTGGGTCCACTTGGGATGTTGGGCAAGATGATGGAAGGGCTGCTGCCCAATATCCTGAGCCCATGCATCAGGGTGCACATCCTCCAGTGGAAGACATTGGTGGGTCCTCCTTCATTGGCTTCTTCATAGATCCCATTTTTATAGTCAGGCTTATTCGGTTTGTTCAGAGTTGAATTTACCTAAGATATGAAGTACAGTAGGCAAAGTCACCGACTGCAGATTGAGGAGAAATGCCAACCATTGACAAGTTGAACACTGCAAAAGAGGAGTGTGCAGAGATGGAGTCATCCTTAGATGATGCCAAGCGTGAGCGTCATTAAATATAGCCAACCTTAGCATCGCTTATAGAAAGGGGACCACAACTTACTGGATGCTGAAGCAGGAAATGATGTGCTGGCTCACAAACTGGAGGAAGAGACAACCAATGTTCAAGGCAAGAGAAAGAGGCAGCAGCAGAAATACTAAAGACACAAAAGTCCCTAGAAGAGTTTGTGAAAATCTCCATTTCCCAAGCTGCTTTTTCAAACCTGTCAGAAGGCCAAGGGCCAAACACTCATGGCCCCTCTTTAGGAACGAACCTGGGTCTTAAAGCAATGATGTTCTCTCTTCCTCAATGAGGTCTCCCCAGCTGACAGCTGTGTTTCACCTCCAACTCCACTGAAAGATTCCTGAGGGAAGTGGGGCAGGGGAGCCCCTCCCTGGTTTGGATTTCCTCTTGCTCCACACTGCACACAGCAATCAGCTCTGATGAGCTCTCCAAATGTAAAAACCGTGAGGCTTCCTTGAATATATCAAGACATGAGGTCTTCTCTATAGTTACAGAATGTCTAGATTCTCTCTCAGCAGCAATGAAAGAAATGCTGTACTTAAGAGATGTATCTTTAACTCAAATTGAATCTTCATCAAACTACATTTCTCAGTGTTCTGTGAGCATTATATATATATATATATATATAAATTTTCTAAGTCAGCGATTTTCAACCTTTGTGCTATGGGACACTGAAATGCTACAAGAATTTTTAAAACATGCAATGCTTAACTATTTAGTCAGGAGCATTGACCTCTTTTTTTCTTAAATTGTCAAATAAAACATCTTATTTTTTAACACCAAGATAATAATACATATCTTGCATGATTCAATGAGATCAGGTATATAAAGTATCTCTTATATCTGTTAGTGCCTGATACATGGTAATTTTAAGTGATAGCCATTATTGTGTTTAATATCTTAATGCTTTTTTTTTTTAATTTTTATTTTATTCTTTTTTTTTTAGAGAGGAGACACAGACTGAGAGAGAGAGAAAGGGGGGAGGAGCTGGAAGCATCAACTCCCATATGTGCCTTGACCAGACCAGTGCAGGGTTTTGAACTGGCGACCTCAGTGTTTCCAGGTCGACGCTTTATCCACTGCGCCACCACAGGTCAGGCTTAATGCTTTTTTTTACTACTTATATTCTCCAACTAAGAAGAGAGACCTCCTGACCAGACAGTGGCACAGTAAATAGAGCATCGGACTTGGACACAGACGACCCATGTTTGAAACCCCAAGGTTGCCAGCTTAAGCGAAGGCTCATTTGGTTTGAAGGCTCATTTGGTTTGACCAGCTTGAGCCCAAGGTTGCTAGCTTGAGCAAGAGGTCACTCAGTCTGCTGTAGCCCCCTAGTCAAGGCACATATGAGAAATCAGTCATTGAACAACTAAGGTGCCGCAACAAAGAATTCATACTTCTCATCTCTTCCTTCCTGTCTGCCTGTCCCTATCTGTCCCTCTCTCTGTCTTATTCAGTCTCATTCTGTCTCTGTCACACAAAAAAAGAAAAAGACAAAGAGGAGAGAACATCTTTTCTTTCATCCTCAACAATTTACTCTAAATATGAGCATTTGAATGTTAAGTAAAGAATTGACGTCATGTTTAAAAACCTTGAATCAGGCTCAATCATCTCCCTTAAGGAAGCTTCTCATTTCAAATAAGAATGTATATACTGGTATCTGCTATAATTCTGTTCTTTGACATTCTTAGACTGTTCAATTTTAATTTTCTGCCATTTTCATATTCTTTGCCATTTATGAGTATCTATCTATCTTTAGGTACCTACTTTTTTCTTTTTTATTGAATGTATTGAGGTGACACTGGTTAATAAAATTATACAGGTTAGCTATCTACTTTTAGTGAGCTATTTTTCCTAGTATACATAAGGTTATAAATATTTAGCATTTATCAGTATGTTCCCATATTGTAATAAAAAGTCAACTTTTTATTTAATTAAGCTTATATTCATAATGAATAGTCATGTACAAAAAAGCTTTCATGGTTTTTCTTAAACTTTTGTTTAAAATAAGTTAATACATTTTTGCACTTTTAGCAGTAGAAATGGAATTAACACAGCTCTTTCATACAAATTTTGCAGAAAGCATCTCAGTAAACCATGAAATGTAGATTAATCCCATATTTTGGGAAGAATGTTAGAATTAATGAACAGGCTACAGAGTTGCTATGAAAGTAGAGAAGACAAATTGTTTCAGATTGTCTAAGTTTGGAATTGGAGAGTCAACAGGAATCAGGTTAAATGGCCACTGCCATTTAACCAGGGGCTGCCTATGTGTATACTGAATGAGAATAAAAGTGCCACTAATTCTGGGTACTTGCAGCTTCACTCACAAACAGTTACAAAGATTGGCATGGTTATTGCTGAAACCCTGCCCTGGGATATTGAGTTATGATGTCTGCAGCCTTTCTGAAAGGCTTACTAAATTCCCAACAAGTACACTGAAGTTCATTAAATCTATTCATTCTAGCCTAACTTTTCCCAGACATTTCCCTGCTCACCATCTCAAAGACCTAGGAATACACTGGCTTCTGCTACTCAGGCTCATTTTATAACAATCTATCTCCATCAAAAGTCTAGCCAGAGAGATTACAAAGAGAGGAAATATTTAGTCAATTTCTTTCAAGTCTGCTGCCTAATTTCTTGCCGACTGAATGGCTCTGAGTGTGTGGCATGTGAATTAATGTAAAGGGACAAAGTAGGAGTTCCAACACCATTATGTATTCTTAAACTCTGAGAGCAGAGTTTTTTTTTACTACAGTTTCAGAGACACCCATGGGGTTCTTTCAAATATTATTCCTGGCATGGCCCCAGAATGGCCAATTAGGTTATAATCTCTAAGTATATGTTCTGGGCACTGGGATTAAGTTCCCAAGATGATTCCAATTTGCAACAAGGGTTGAGAACAACAGCTGGAGTTTTCTCAGTCAATTTAGAGATCTCGCAAAGCACCTTAGAGATCATCTAATTTAATATATGAAACATATCAAAGTAGTTCTAGTTACCACAGAGAGGGGCATTCCAGACTTCTGCCCTCTTGCCATCTTACAAGAATGGATCAAGAAAGAAAACAACTATTTAGGTTATTGAGTGAAAATCATGATGGAACTTCATGTTTATTACCAAAGTGAGAATATAAAATCAGAGAATTTAGCGACTGACCTAAGTAACAGCATTATACATAATGCTCAAAGATTTGAAAGCATTGAGCTCAAGTAATGTATAAATTAGCACTCTCTGTGACATTTTTATCATATTTGTAAAAACATGCTGTTTGACATTTCCATTCTGCCTGTTTCAAGATTAGGATGCTATACCTGAGTTAATTTGAAAGACATACTATAGTCATTCACCCAGTTGAGATTCCTACCATCTTGTTTTTTTTTAGAGTTAGTGATTATTTCAAAGGCCATTTGTACCCACAAATGAGCTTTCTCACCTTGCAGGTGACAAGCTGGAAGAAGTCAATGACTTTCATCTCTGTAGAAGGAAGGATGAGAGGACCATCCTGAGGAAGAACAAATGAGATGATGGAGCTAAATATCAATTAAAAGCTGCCAGTGGTTCTGTGATGAGCAAAAAAAAAAAAAAAAAAAAGTTAATATTTTTCTTACTTAACCTTTATTCATATTTCTACATGTAATTCTGTCCTTTGATTGCAATAACAAATTGTGGATAAATATTATTAGAAATAAATACTAAAGAAATCACTAATAAAAGAGTAAGATATTAAGGATGATTATTATCATCACAGCAGGGAGGAGAGACAGAATACAATATTGTTTTTCTTTTTTTCTCAGTCTCAGATGCTGCATGTACCTCACCTACATGTTCTAGAATAACCTTAGAGTATTCTCTTTATTTCATTGTACTTTTGAGCTGCTTTCTAATGATCAAAATCTGATGAAGGGCAGATGCAGCTCTGTGTCCTAGGTTATTGAACATAAATGTTTATATATAATATAAATTTTGGGGGTATCCTGTGCCACTTATTATGTCTGAGGTGGTTTTCTGAAACCCTTCATTTCTTTCCAGAACAGCCAGAACGGAATCCTTTCTGAGGGGAGAAATATAATCAGTTTTTATGTCTTAGAAATACTGTATGTATTAGGACTGATTGGGTCAGAGGAGGGCAGAAATTCTAGAAACATGTGGAAATTGGAGATAGACACGTCTGTAAGGCTCTGTAATAATTTAATCTCAAACTGGGGGTGCAGTCTTATTTTGAAATACCTATGTTTTGCATTAACCAAAGAGAAACTTATGTCAGTGGATAATAAAAGTTGTATGCAAGAATGCTCATACCAGTGACATTTATATAGCACAATCAGATTCAGAACTAGTACAGGGAACATATATTATATATAAATATATACATTAAAATATATGCAAAACTAAAAAATATGTATTTACATTTGTATTGCACTACCACAAATAACAATGGCCAGTAACCATCTAGAAAGATGATATACTTCACTGAAATTTTAAAAATGCAAAATTAAACACAGAACAACATGTTTTTTTTGTTTGCTTATTGAATTGGGGAAAAATATGTGTATTTTTAAAGTATAACTTTTAATGAGACAATTTGAAAATATATATTGAAGCCATTATTATAAATTTTTTTAGTTTTATTTATTTTTTTATATAATTAATTGTGTCTACATAGATTCTAGGGTAATCACGACTGCATTCCCCTGCGCCCATATTCCCCTCCACATCTCCCTTGCCCCCCTCTTCCATATTCCCCTCCACATCTCCTTGCCCCCCCCTACAGTGCCCTCCCACCTTCCCTTCAGGTTTATCCCATCCTATCACCCCTTTCCCTCTGTCCTCTTTTCCTCTGGTCCCTTTCATCTCTCCTCTGTCTCAATTCTTTTCCTCAGTTCTCAATATTCCTTGGATTTCTCAAATGAGTGAGGTCATATAATATTTTTCTTTCTCTGCCTGGCTTATTTCACTCAACATAATAGTTTCCAGGTCCCTCCATATTGTTGCAAAAGGTAATATTTCTCTCTTTTTCATGGCCCCATAGTAATCCATTGTATATATGCACCACTGCTTTTTCATCCACTCGTCCACTGACGGATACTTGGGCTGTTTACAGTTCTTCGCTATTGTGAACAATGCTGCCATAAACATGGGGGTGCATTTCTTTTTTTCAGTTGATGATATGGTGTCTTTGAGATATATTCCTATCAGTGGGATAGCTGAGTCAAAGGGCAGTT
This sequence comes from Rhynchonycteris naso, assembly GCA_037038555.1. Lineage (NCBI taxonomy): Eukaryota > Metazoa > Chordata > Mammalia > Chiroptera > Emballonuridae > Rhynchonycteris > Rhynchonycteris naso. The sequence goes on from CM073002.1 coordinate 70,349,383, forward strand.
CCATTTCTAAGTTTTTGAGGAATCTCCATACTGTTTTCCACAGTGGCTGCACCAGTCTGCATTCCCACCAGCAGTGCAGGAGGGTTCCCCTTTCTCCACATCCTCACCAGCACCTATAATGTGTTGTTTGTTAATGAGCGCCATTCTGACTGGTGTGAGGTGGTATCTCATTGCGGTTTTAATTTGCATTTCTCTAATGATTAGTGATGTTGAGCATTTTTTCATAAGCCTATTGGCCATCTGTATTTCCTCTTTGGAGAAATTTCTATTCATTTCTTTTGCCCAGTTTTTGATTGGATTGTTTGTCTTCCTGTTGTTGAGTTTTACAAGATCTTTATAAATTTTGGTTATTAACCCCTTATCAGATGTGTTGTTGAATATGTTCTCTCATTATGTGGTTTTTCTTTCTATTTTGTTCATATTGTCTTTAGCTGTGCAAAAGCTTTTTAGTTTGATATAGTCCCATTTGTTTACCTGTATTTTATTTCATTTGCCTGTGGAGATAAATCAGAAAATATATTGCTGCAATAGATGTCAGAGAGTTTACTGCCTATGTTTTCTTCTAGGATGCTTATGGTTTCACGGCTTACATTTAAGTCCTTTATCTATTTTGAGTTTATTTTTGTGCATGGTGTAAGTTGGTGGTCTAGTGTCATTTTTTTTTTTGCAGGTAGCTGTCCAATTTTCCCAACACCATTTGTTAGAGGCTGTCTTTACTCCACTGTATGCTCTTACCTCCTTTGTCAAATAACAATTGCCCACAAAGATGTGGGTTTATTTTTGGGTTATCTGTTCTGTTCCATTGATCTATATGCCTGTTCTTATTCCAGTACCAAGCTGTTTGGAGTACAATGGCCTTGTAGTATAACTTGATATCAGAAAGTGTGATACCTCCCACTTTATTCTTTTTTTTCAAGATTGCTGAGGCTATTCATGTTCTTTTTTGGTTCCATATAAATTTTTGTAATATTTGTTCTATATCTTTGAAATATGTCATTGGTATTTTAATTGGTATTTCATTGAATTTATAAATTGCTTTGGGTAATATAGACATTTTAATGATTTTTATTCTTCCTAATTCTGAGCACGGTATATGCTTCCACTTGTTTGGGTCTTCCTTAATTACTTTTATCAATATTTTATAATTTTCTGAGTACAAATCTTTACCTCCTTGGTTCAATTTACTCCTAGGTACTTTATTTCTTTTGTTGCAATAGTGAAGGTGATTATTTCCTTAATTATTCTTTCTGACATTTCATTGTTCATTTATAGAAGTGCCTCTGATTTCTGTGTGTTAATTTTATATCCTGCCACCTTGCTGAATTCGTTTATTAGGTCCAGTAGTTTTTTTGTTTATTTGTTTTTTGGGTTTTTTTTTTTTTTTTTAGGTCCAGTAGTTTTTTGACTGAACCTTTAGGGTTTTCTATTCACAGTATCATATCATCTGCGAATAATGATAGTTGTACTCTTTCTTTTCAAATTTTGATGCCTCTTTTTTTTTTTTTTCTTGTCTGATTGCAATAGCTAGGACTTCCAGTACTATGTTGAATAATAGTGGTGAAAAGGGACACCCCTGCCTTGTTTCTGATTTAAGGTAATTGCTTTTAATTTTTGTCCATTGATTATGATGTCAGCTGTGGGTTTGTCATAAATACCCTTTATTATGTTGATGTATGTTCCCTGTATTCCCAATTTGCTAAAAGTTTTGATCATAAATGGGTGCTGGATTTTATGAAATGCTTTATCTGCATCTATTAAAATTATCATGTGGCTTTTCTCCTTCCTTTTGTTTATGTGGTGAATCACATTAATTGATTTACGAATGTTGTACCATCCTTGCTTCCCCAAAATAAATCCCACTTGATCATGATGTATGATTTTTTTTATGTATTGCTGGATTCAGTTTGCTAATATTTTGTTGAGAATTTTAACATCTAAATTCATCAGGGATATTGACCTATAATATTCTCTCTTTGTGTTGTCTTTGCCTGGTTTTGGAATCAGAATTATGTTCTCCTCATAAAAGAAACTTAGTAGTGTTCCTTCCTCTTGAATTTTTAAATAGCTTGAGAAGAATAGGCGTTAGTTCTTCTTTGAATATTTGGTAGAATTCATCAGTAAATCCATCGGGCCCAAGGTTTTTGTTTTTTGGGAGCATTTTTGATAACTGTTTCTATCTCTTTTGTTGTAATCGATCTGTTTAGGTTTTCTGATTCTTCCAGATTGATTTTTGGAAGATTATGTTTCAAGGAATTTTTCCATTTCACCTAGGTTGTCTAATTTTTTGGCATAGAGTTCTTCATAGTATTTTCTTATAACATTTTGTATTTCTATTGTGTTGGTTGTTATTTCTCCACTCTCATTTCTAATTTTATTTATTGGAGTCCTCTTTTTTTCTTGGTGAGTCTCGTTAAAGGTTCATCGATCTTGTTTACCCTTTCAAAGAACTGGCTCTTGGTTTGATTGATCCTCTGTATTGTTTTTTTTAGCCTCTATGTCATTTATTTCCACTACGATCTTTATTATTTCCTTCCTTCTACTACCTCTGGGACTTAATTGCTGTTCTTTTACAAGTTCTTTTAAATGAAGGGATAGGTTGTTTATTTGAGCATTGTCAAGTTTTTTAAGTAGTACCTGTAGTGCTATGAACTTCCCTCTCAGGACTGCTTTAGCTGTGTCTCATAAATTTTGAGTTGTTTTATGTTCATTATTATTTGTTTCTAGAAATTTTTTTATTTCTTCTTTGATTTCATTGTTAACCCATTCGTTATTTAATAACATGCTATTTAGTTTCCATGTGTTTGAGTATTTCTCAGTTTTTCTGTTGTGGCTGATTTCTAGTTTCATGCCTTTGTAATCAGAGAAAATGCTTGATATGATTTCAGTCTGCTTAAATTTGTTGAGACTGCTTTTGTGTTCTAATATGTGATATATCCTAGAGAATGTACCATGAGCACTTGAAAAGAATGTATATTTTGCTGATTTAGGGTTAAAGGTTCTGAAGAGATCTATTAAATCCAGTTGATCTAGTGTGTCCTTTAAGTCTGCTGTTTCTTTGTAAATTTTTTTTCTTGAGGATCTATCTAGTGATGTAAGTGGGGTATTGAAATCTCCTACTATTATGTATTGCTATTGATCTTGCCTTTTATATCCATCAGTGTCTGCTTTATATATTTAGGAGCTCCTATATTAGGTGCATAGATATTTATGATGGTTATGTCTTCCTGTTGGATTGTTCCCTTTATCATTATGTAGTGACATTCTTTATCTCTTAGTATAGCCTTGGTTTTAAAGTCCATTTTGTCTGATATAAGTATTGCTATGCCAGCTTTTTTTTCATTTTCATTTACATGAAATATTTTTTCCATCCTTTTACCTTCAGTGTATGTGCATCTTTTGTTTTAAGGTGTGTCTCTTATAGACAGTATATGTACAGGTTCTGTTTTTTTATCCATGCAGCTACCTTATGTTTTTTGATTGAATCATTTAATCCATTTACATTTAAGGTTATTATTAATATGTAGTTTTTTATTGCCATTTTATTCTTTAAAGGAGTAACCCATTTTGCTATATCTTTTTCCCTTTGATCTGTTTACAACAGGCCCCTTTACATTTCCTGCAGCATTGTTTTTATTGCAATGAATTCCTTGAGTTTTTTGTGTGTTTTTTTGTCTGGGAAGCTTTTTATTTCTCCTTCAATTTTAAATGATAGCCTTGCTGGATAAGGTAGTCTTGGTTGTAGGCTCTTCTTCTGCATTACTTTGAATATTTCTTGCCATTCTTGTCTTACCTCAAGTGTTTCTTTTGAGAAATTGAATATCATTTATACGGGGGCTCCTTTGTAGGTGATAGCATTTTTTCTCTAGAAGCTTTTAATATTTTCTCTTTATTACTTAGCTTTGGTATTTTAATTATGATGTGTCTTGGTATCGGTTTCTTTGGGTTCCTCTTTAATGGAGATATCTGTGCTTCTTGAACTTGAGAGACCCTTTCTTGCAGAAATTTAGGGAAATTTTCAGCTATGATTTGATTGAATAAAGTTTCTATCCCTTGTTCTTTCTCTTCTTCTTCAGGAACCCCTATGATGTGGATGTTATTTCTCTTCATGTTGTCACAGAGCTCTCCTAGTTTTTTCAGACTTTTTGAGTCTCTTTTCTTTTTTCTGCTCTGCTTCTATGCCTTTGCTCAACTTGTCTTCTAACTTGCTGATTCAATCCTCAGCTTCATCCATCCTGCTTTTAATTCATTCCATTGTGGTCTTAATTTCTGATATTGTATTTGTCATTTCTTACTGTTTCTTTTTTAATATTTCAATGTCCTTTTTTACACTTGCTACCTTTTTATTCAGGTGTTCATAATGACCATCCATTGTTGTTTTAAGATCCCTTAGCCTCCTACCAGTCATTATTCTAAACTCTGCTTCTGAAAGTTTTGTTATTTCCATATTGCTTAGTTCATTTCCTTGAGGTTCTCTTGTGGTCATTTGGATTGCCCTTTTCTGTCTTCTCATTATGTCTGTGTGTTTGGGTGTGTTGTTTCTAGAGCTGGTTGAGTTTAGGCTTGGTTTTGTCTGCCTTCAATTTTCAGTTGTGTTATTTCTAGGTCTTCTTGAGTTGGCTTCAGTTGTTGTTTGTATTCCACTGTGGAATTTGGCTTTTCTGATAGAGCCCCTTTGAAGTCGTGATTTGTTTGTTTTCTTCTCAGTTTTCTTAACTTGGTGGTAGTCTTGTTTATTGATTTCAGCAGCGGGCTTATTTGAAACTGTATCCAGGGATGTGGTGGGTGTAACTTTAGACTCTGAAACCTGATCTGCCAGTTACTCTCTCTGGGGTGCGGTGCTTTCTCCATTTCAGTGGGATGTGGTGTATCTCAGATCTCCATGGAGACCGGAGTTACTGCCCCTCCTCCCACTTCTTGTTTTCAGCTGTGTCTTTTTGTGCTGATTGGAGTTGGAGAGATATCTTGAGAATGTTGACCCGGAACCACTTTAGTCTTGTGTTATGTGGAAGAATCAACCCCTCCCCCAGGTATGGCTGCCTCCAGCACCTCCCCCAGGTACGGCTGCTTCCATTACTTGATTAGTCCACTGCTGCTCAGATCCTCCCATGCGTTCCTTTGTTTGTCACTGGCTATATCTCTGTCCCCCTTTCCTTTTGGAAAACAAGCCAGCTCTATCAACACACCTCATTTCCAGGTCCCCAGGCAGGTGGCTGTGAGTGATATTTTCTACTGTTTTCTTTGAATTGAGAGCCTTTCTGGGCTCTCAGCCTCACCCCCACCTTTGTTCCTGTAAGCAGGGGAGGCTCACCGCTCCTTGGCACTCCCCACCAGATTCTGTGTGGCTTCTTTCCTGCTTGGATTTTGAGAGCAGTTCTTGTAGTCCAGAGTTGGTTTTTCATGCTGGTTGTTCCTAAATTAATTTGTAATCCAGTTTGGTGGTGTGAGCTGGGATTCTGTGCATCTGCCTACTCTGCTGCCATCTTGTGTCTCTGTGCCATTTTAGACTCTTAAAAGTGCAAGTGATTCATTTGTGCTTTGCTTTGGCAACTTTTTGGTCCTTATCATGGTTTCTAAACAAAAGTATTAGAGGCTTCAGATGGTAGCACTTCTAAGAAGAGGAAAGGGACCACAATGGAAGTAAAATTAGACACTTTAAAATATCAGAATAATTATCTTCTTTTCCTGATTCCTTAAGGCACAACCTTGGCATCAGAGCAGGAGACCACAGCACCCCTCATTATCTTGTTGCTTGCATCTTACCTCCACATACTGTACTGTTAACACCTCTTCCTGGCATGGACAGCAAAAGGCTTTTATGAATTTTTTTAAACAAATTTTCGTAAAACTTTGTGAGACAATAATCAAAAATGATCATAAAGCTACTTTTAAAAGAACAATTTTATTTATAAAAATAAAATATATTAGTGTACTAGGGTTGTCATATAAAAACATCACAGATTTGGTGGCTTATAAAACAAAATTTATTTTCTTATAATTGTGGAAACTAGAAGTTAAGGTCACAGTGTCTGCAGGCTTGGTTTCTCCTGAGGCCTAGCTGGTTGACTTGTAGATTGGCTTATGCTGCCTTCTCACTGTGTCTTCACATGGTCAGCCCTCAGTCTGTATTATATATCCTACTCTCTACTTCTTAAAAGAACATCAGTCATATTGAATCAGAATCTACACTAAGTATCTTATCTTAATTTAATTATATATTTAAAGGCCATATCCGCAAATACAGTCATGTTCTGAAGTATTAAGAATTAAAGATTTAAAATATGAATTTGGAGAGGAGAGAATTCAGTCCATAAATTAAATCATTAAATAAATTAAACACTAAATAATTAGATTATTATAAAATCTAATGCAATATAGTTAATAAATAAATATTAGCAATTAGAAGTTACCTCAATGACATGCAACAATGCACATGATATATTAGGATAAAAACTTGGTTTATAAAATAGGAACATATATTCCAACTTTGCTTAAAAAAGAAGGAACAAGCCTGACCTGTGGTGGCGCAGTGGATAAAGCATCGACCTGGAATAATGAGGTCGCCTGTTCGAAGCCCTGGGCTTGCCTGGTCAAGGCACATATGGGAGTTGATGCTTCCTGCTCCTCCTCCCTTCTCTCTCTCTCTCTTCTCTAAAATGAATAAAGTCTTAAAAATAAATGTTTTTTTAAAAAAAGAAAGACGGAACAAGAGAATCAGTAGTTATCTCTAAGTTGCAGCATCTTGGTTATTTTTTCCTGAGTATATTTAAGGTTATATATGACAAATATTTCATAATCAAAAGAGTTTTTAATTTACTGCATGAAGAAGATTACATATCAAGAGCAAGAATTAATATATTAAGAGCAGCATGCCTAGATTATTTATTTGTTTTGTTTATTTATTTATTTATTTATTTAAGAGACAGGAAGAAGATAGAGAGACAAACCTCCACATGCACCCTCTCTGGGATTCACCCAGTAACCCCCATCTGGGGCAGATGCTCAAGTCAACTGAGATATTCCTAGCACCCAGGCTGACACTTGGACCAACTGAGCCACTGGCTGTGAGAGGGGAAGAGAGAAAGGAGGGGATGAGGGAGGGGAAGAGAATTGGAGAAGTGAATGGTCTCTCCTCCTGTGTGACATGACCAGGGATCAAACCTGAGATGTCTGCATGCTGGGCTGATGCTCTATCCATTGAGCCAACTGGCCAGGGCCAAACCAACATTTATTAATTGCTTATTGTATGCCTGGCTACCTCTTCCAGGGAGAGGGAGGATTTTGAGGTTACATAATTATTTTTTATGTAAAAATTTATACATTTATATAATTGTGGCCTAGAATTATAAATCTGTGACTCTGAATAAAACTTACACTTCAGAACTTTTAGGGCAAAGTCCTCTAATTCTACCATGAACCTAAAATACAGTACATAGCCATGTAAGAGGAGACAAAAAAAACAACAGCAAAGAAATCATAACAACTTTCTTGAAACATTTGAAAGAGTATCACATAGAACAGTATGTAATTTGCAGGCGGCTCATTTTAGAGAATAGAGTTAGGACTAACAGGCAAAAAATTGATTACTTATATGCAAAAAAAAATTAGCTTACAACAGCTCTATTTAATAAAATTTTTGGTGATGACAGTGATGCTCTAGTTCTCTGCTATCCCATTGGAAGCCACTCACCACATAAAGCAGCTTATGAGCACTTGAAATATGGCTACTGCTATTGAAGAACTGGGCAGTTATTTTTATTTAACTGTCATTAATTTAAATTTAAACATCCACATGTGGCTAGTGACACCCAATTGAGCCGCACAGGTCTAGCAGAATTTTTGGCAGAGATACAACTGATTTGAATGGTCTTGAGTAACCCAGTTGGAGTACATGACTTCTAGCCAAAGACTGTACAATTCTTTGAACTTAAAGTTATAAGACAGTCCTCTTCTTCTTGGGGCATAAGAGAAAAAAATATATCCTAGTTCGAAAACACAAATGAGCATGCCTTTGATTGTCTAAATTTACTTTGAAAACAGATTCACCAAATTTGAAGGAGTGGTAGAGAGCGGACCCTTCAATCTAACATGAAAATCCAGGAGCGACTCAATGTTTGTTATAATTCAGCTGAAGGTGACAGAGGAAAAACATGTTTGTTATACAATAATGGTGTAGCTACTACAGTTATCATTAGTACAAATAAATTTATAAATTGAAAACTGAGACCCAGACAGCTGGAGTGACACGACCTTATCTATTACGCTCTTGCATAAAGTTTTAGACAGCCTGAGTTGAAGAGCAGCTTCTGAAACAATGCTGGTTTTAAAAATGGTGGATGTTAGAGTGGACACTGCAGCTCTGGTCAGCTTTAATGCACTCTCCTCTATACAACATGCCTCCTGAAAACACCTATCAACCAAGAAGACCCTGTAAACCCACCAGGATATTAACATAACTGAGGAATGCCAAAGAACTAAAGTGTATTAGTTGTGTGTTCTAGAGCTCTGGTTGGAAAGTTCAATTTAGTTCAGAGAAAATGTGTAAAATATGTTTCTTGTAAAAGCATAAGCAATATTTGAAGGTTTACTTAAATTATTTATGTAACTGAAAAAGCAGTGACCTATGTCTTTGACAGATATCTTATCTATAATAAGCAAGGCTTTGAAGAAAGAACTGCAACTTTGAAACGAGTTGTCTGGGTTATAACAAGAATTAATGTCAGGAAAGTCAATTAAGAAGTGACCTCTAACAACAAGCCTTTGTCATGTAAGTATAGCCCACAATCTTTGTCAGCCTTAATGTTAGTAACACTTGCCCTTTTGCTTTTCACTGAAAGGTTATCAGGAAAAGTTAAGCTTCCTATGTGTTCACTTACTGTTGAAGGCTGCTGTTCTCAACATTGCATCAAAAAAGTTATCAAAGGAGGGGGGGACTATTGGGAAAGGCATGATGAACTTCTCTGATTTATAAACTACATTGAACATCCTGACCTGTGGTGGCACAGTGAATAAAGGGTTGACCTGAAATGCTGAGGTCATTGGTTCGAAAATGTGGGCTTCCATGATCAAGGCACATATGGGATTTGATGCTTCCTGCTCCTGCTTCTTCCCTCTCTCTCTCTTTCTCTCTCACTCTCCTCCTCTCTCTCTCTAAAATGAATACATTTTAAAAATTTATACTAAAAAAGAAATAAATTACATTGAAGAGACCAAATTGTCACTCGCCATTTAGCTGTATAATTAAAAATGCTTTTCTTTCAACTTAATCTAAATACTGTACCTCGTCATGATAAAAACAGCAGTATGTAACCTTCACCAATGTGTGACTGTGTTTATTTCTATATTTTAGTGTATAGAGATAGAATTTTCTATTTTTCTAAGCTTTTTTAGTAGTTCTTCTTAATCAAACGTATCTCAAAAAGCCTATCAAACTAAACTGCTATTGCTTAAAAATGTGTGATAAATAAAAGTAGTTGGTGTTATAATGTAGTTAGGAAAATCACTAGTAGATACAGTAGAGAAAAACACATTTTAATTTGGGGGCTATGCTTCTGAACCATGGATAACAATCATAAAGGTATAGTCATTTCATACATGAAAAATTACTTCTGATTGGATGTTTAACATTACAGAGAGAGGAAAAGCTAGTAAAATAAATTAAATTTTGTGATATAGTCATAGCAAGGCCCACTTTAGGAAAATCCTTTCTCCTGAATTTCACTGGGTAAACAGTGTATACAATATGCTTCAATCTATTTTATCAAGACAATAGAACCATACATGCATATATGAATATCTCAATGCCCTTATGAAAATAAAGTATATACATTTTTGCCAGTGTTATTACCAGTGTATTTTTGCCAGTGTAATCATTTACATGATTATAGTAAATGAAGGAAAGTCATGTGTCGCTATATACATGTTTTGCTATAAATGGAATTTTGGATAAAAAAAATTAACCAAGATCCTGGTTGGGCAATAGCATAAATATTATTTGATTTTACAGGTATGACATTTTAAAATTCTAAATTCCTAGAATGAGGAACACGCAGCTTCAAAGAATAATCTCAACCAAAGATGGTGTGTCGGTTTTTTACAAAAATATGTAGTGTTCCTAAAAGCTGCTCTATTAAGAATTATTTAGAGTAATAAATGGAGGTATTTGATAATATGTCTTTCTATTTTGAGCTTTAATTTGTATAGCAGTGTGGAGAAATGATAGTGAGACCTAGGATGTGGGCTCTGGTCAATAGTATGAACTTCAGAGGCAGTCCAGCTCCCACTCCTTTGGGGGCCACCTACCTCCTCTCCAGCTCCCATGCCTTCTGGGGTTGCCTGACTCATCAACTGCTATGTAAGCCATGACATCATTTCTCCATCCATTGCACTGATTTAATGTTGGCACCATGCCTCCATTGTCCCTAAGCACTACTATATCAACCGCTCCAGAACTGCTAAGATAAGAATAAAGCATTGCAGCATGTCTCATACTCCTCTGGCTCCTTGCATTTTTTCACCTGGGGAATCTCACTACCTAAGCTCCCTTTGCAGAGAAAATGGGCTCTGACAAGCAGTGAATGTAATTTCATAAAATGCACTCTTTGTGTTAATACACACATTACATTAAAATGCATCCTTGTGGAGGTATATTTTTTATATTTATTTTTAAATATGTTGTTAGGTAAAGTAATATGGTAAATGGAAAGGGTATCCTATATAAATTTGATGATAAAATATATTACTTTCTTATTACTGAAATCTGCTAGATGTTAGAGGTGGCTATGAAAACTGCAAGAATAAATTACAAAAAGAATTCAATATTTTCTTTTTAATCATTAAATAGATGCTACTGCCTGCAGTTGCTTTGTTGTTGCTTGGCTCTTCTAGAATGCTAGTATACTCTGTAGGCTGGTTCATCATTTTGACCCTGCTTTTTGATAAGATTGACTTCCAGCTGGTTCTTTGAAAAAGTCATACATGTACTCTGTCTTGGCATCAAGCGAAAAGTACTGGCTCATCATAAGAACCCTGTTCCTTTTAATGAGGTTTTCCATCAGACAGGCATTTGAATATTGTTCAGTATCTTTTGTCTCATATTTTGCTTCAAATTTGTATTAAAGGAGAGTTTTAAGAAAGATCCTGGCAAAGCAATAATATTTACTTTATATATAAACTTTTGCAACACATCAAACTCAAGAAAAATCTCATGTTTGTTAATAATAGCTAACTGGACCTCCATAAACGTCAAGTGTGAGTCCCTTTAATTCAACAGTCTCAATATAAACAGGGTGGTTATCAACATCTCATTCTGAGGTGAGAAAGGGATGATAGCAAGCAGCAGGGAGAGTGGTCTCTGAATTATATGCTCTGGTTAGAAGGAGAGAGGGGAGATGCTGTTAAAAATAATTTGTTACTCAGGCACAGTAGAAAATACACTTGCCTAGCCTCAGGATGTTAAAGGTGTCTAGAGCTGCTAGAAGGCATGTTGTCAGAAAGAATGTAAAACACTGTAGAAGAATGAAAAATGTTCTGTGTTCGATCTACTGTGATTTTTCTCTTTCCTATTATTTTTCTTTTTGATGGTCTTAAAATGGTCAAAAAACAAAGAGGTAAGAAGATGCTCTATTGCTGGAATGCTAGTGATGAAGAAAAGGATTACTCAAACCTGTTCTTAGTCATATGGTAATGAAAACATCAGAATAGCCATGACCCTTCTCTCTCTCTTAACTTGTAATAAAATTTGATATGCTTGAGATAACCCAGACTGTTAAGGGAAGCACATCTTTAAAAAGAAAGAAATGTCCCACATACAGTGAAAGTGCATAGTCGACCTTAAGTAAAAGAGCTCTTACCTTTACCACCAGATAATTCCCCTACCAACACCCAAAGAACTAAGGATTTTTCTTTTTTAGATATGATTGTTACTACTATAATAAAAACAACAACCACTAACACTACTACTATTGCTACTTCTGACAATAGCTGCTGTGGTGGTTAGTTTTATGTGTCATGTTGACAGGGCCAAGGCATGCTCAGATAGCTGATTAGACATTGTTTCTGGGTGTATCTGTGAGGGTGTCCCTGGAAGAGATTAGAGTTGAACTGATGGAATGAGTAAAAAGATGACCCTCCCTAATGTGGATTGGTATTATCCAAGCCACTGAGGGCCTGGATAAAACAAAAAAGGCAGATAAAGATTGATTTCTTTATCTGAGTTACTGCTTGAGCTAGAAAATTGATCTTCTTCTGCCCTTGGTATTCTTGGTTTTCAGGCCTTCGAATTATACCATCAACTTTTCTGGGTTGCCAGCTTGTAATACATATATCCTATTGGTTTTGTCTCTCTGGAGACCCAGATAAAGGCCCACTTTATCTGACTGATATAGCTTCCATTTATAAAATAAATACTCTGTTAAGATCTGTATGACATTCCTTACACATACCCTTATTAATTCTCACTACAACTCGCATACACTGGTCACCCTGTATGTAGGTGTGGAAACAGGTTCAGAAAGGTTAAGCATACACACAGCAAGTAACTGGTGAATCCAGGCTCTACATGTGACAATGTAGCTCAAAAGAACAATTGTTTTCATTATTTAGTTAGTTAAGTGTAAAAGGTAAATACCAGCATGAGGAATTTCAGATTGTAAATTACATGCACAGAGCACTTTATCGGACTGTTTCTCGTCTGAGACTTGTCCCTCCATAGGCCACCCTGGTCACCAACTTGGGGATTATCAGTCATTGATTTGTGTGACCACCTCAATCTCACATTCTTGCTATTTTTTTTCACTTCTTTTTAGTTGCATTTATTCTCAAATTTCTCTTTATAATTAAGACCTTCGTTTTACCATTTATTGTCTAAGAACAATAACATACTAGCTCTTATTTCAATATTCTTTAATGTCAATTTATTTATTGTTTAAAAATTTAATGAAGTCTTATTACATGTTCAGGAAACCAATACAAACATAAATTGGTCCTTGCCATTAGGAAACTTGTAGGCTAATGAGGTTTAAATATAGAAAATCAGCTAAATATAATTCAGTGTAATATTTAGAATTTAATATCATAGATACATAATAATAAATTCTTAAAATAGATTGGAATAATCTTACCCTGGAAGAAACAGTAACTCAACCAAATGTTGAATATCAAAATGAATTAAACAAGCAAAGAAAAATGGTGCATTTTCAAAAACAGAACATAGAATGTATAAAGGCAGAGTTAAAAGAAAATGGCAATTAATTCTGAGCAATTGGGATTTAGATTTGGGAGAGAGGTGGACTGTGGGAGCTCTGACTGAATTACTCAGAGAGCAAACCAGGAAGAAACTGGAAGATCATGATAAGGAGAGTGCATTTTATCCAGTGAACAGTCCTTGGTGATTTTACATGCTAATCCAGAAAGGAATAGTAAGGACTAAACTAAGGCAGTGACCACAGACTAGAGCAAGTGAACACATGTTGCCCCTGTTTTTGGAGGTTGTTGGGAACTCTCAGCACTTTAGAAATTGTCATCCCTTAAATGACATTATATACTACTCAGTTCTAGCTACTGCAGGAATGGGCTTCAGTAACAGCACAGCTGGAGCCTGGACAGTATTCCCTGGGTACTGATTTCTCACAGATATAGTTTTATCTGTATCCCCAACTCCCCAAGAAAGTTAAAGAGTCACATTTCCTTAACAATTTAAGTTATTGACACTGAATTCTTTAAAAAATAAGGGCATTTAACCTAAACAGGTAATTATTTGTGTGTGTGTGTATACATGCATGTGTACATACAAATTTCTATCAGACTTTGTCATAAACTTGATCTTTCTTGAAATAAGAAACTAATGAATTTGACCTGGGGGAAATGCTAGGCTATGTTTCCTGGCTAATCGACACTGGAATAGCTTTTAGTATTTTGTCAAATATGTAGGATGGAGCATCAATCAACAGTATACATTTATTAAGGATCTACTGTGGGCCCACATTTTGCTTAGTGTTGTGAAATGTAAAACAATAAAATTATGTCTTTATTCTGAAGTTGCTAAAATGTAATTAAAGAGAGAAAAAAGCACCCAAATAATTAATAATATTTAGAGACAATGCCACTGTTTTCAACTTGGTAGTACAGTATAGGCTATGAAAACCCTGGGAGTTCAGAGAACAGGTCAAGGAAGAATTTGGCTGACTAGAATTGGGAATATATTTAGAAGGAGATTCTGTCTGAGCAAAAAGAAGTTAATAATCATGGATATTGAGGTTTGAGGGGGCTAAAGCTGAGGTGCAGACAATCTAAAACCTTTAACATTAGATAAGAAATTTAGGTTTTACAGGATAACTTGTGAAATAGAATTAATGATGCCCATTTTGGGGAGCTGGTGGGGATGGACTACTGTTATAGTTGTATATGAATTGGCAGCTATATGCTTCACTGAATTTTGTGACATTAGTGAAACCTTAGTGGATGTAGTTTATTTTGACAAGTCACCCTGGGAATCAGGAGAGGAGAACTGGGATAAGGGAAATTGCGAGGGAGGAGAAGCCAATGAAAGGTTCAATATTATGCAGGCCCTGTGAAGGCAGCTGGGGCTGATTAATGCTGGTTTGGTCTGAGGAGCTATCTCAGAAAATGACCACCCAAAAGATGAAAGATGGAACACAATTGTTCCATGGGATATTAACATCCTCATTTTTTCAATTACATTTGCATGATTGCTTGCTGTTAAGTCAGGGATTCCCAAAAACAAACCTGAGAAATTCTAGGTAGAGCTGAGAGTAGGCGCTATTGACACAGTTTGTCAAAGGTGACAGACTGAAAGGACTGAAGTTGAAGATGGTCTGAGAAGACTGGATCCTGAGAAGAACATGAGGTTTCAGATACATTTGTCATTTCAGCCTGATGGGATCAAAGTTTGTAAGAATTTTAAACTATTATAAAATAAATATACAGATTTATTGTTGGCAAAAATATCATTTTAACAATGGGATAATGAAGTGTTGCCTAGAAATCACCTGATCATATCTTTTAATGAATAGTTAAAAATAATTTGTAATTAATGTTATTTCCCAAAGCCCACTATGGTACTTGTCACAGAGCAAGTATTCAGTAATATCTATGTATGGAATGATTGAATGGGTCAATTCATGTAAACAGTGTGCTTCAAAATGCATGGAAAGTTATAGTTGTCAGTAAATTTGAGTAGAAATGGTGTCATGAGATAGCAGAGAGGACTCTTCATTTCTTTTTAATTTTTAATTTTGCAAATTTTTACAGATAGCACCAGAGAAAATTACAGCTTACTTTTAAACCAAATATTTTTAAAGTTATTTCAAATTTGAAGAAATATGGTTTTTTCTTTTAAAATTAAACGTTTAGCTATTTTTATCTAAAAGGTTCTATAATCTATAGTGACCAAGAATGGTCTCATGTACAAATCTAGATTTTATTTTTTTTAAAGAGACAGAGAGAGAGACAGATAGGGACCGACAGGCAGGAAGGGAGAGAGATGTGAAGCATCAATTCTTCTTTGCAGCACCTTAGTTGTTCACTGATTGCTTCCTCATATGTGTCTTGATCGGGGGACTACAGCAGAGCAAGTGATCCCATGCTCGAGCCAGTGACTTGGAGCTCAAGCCAGTGACCTTTGGGCTCAAGCTAGCAAACATGGGGTCATGTCTGTGATCTTCTGCTCAAGCCAGCGACCCAGCACTCAAGCTGGTGAGTTCCTGCTTAAGCTGGATAAGCCTACGCTCAAGCCTATGACCTTGGGGTTTCGAACCTGGGTCCTCCATGTCCCAGTCAGATGCTCTATCCACTGTGCTACCACCTGGTCAGGCCAAATGTAGATATTTTTAAAAAGCCACTAAAAATTCATAAGAAGAATTAATAAGCCCTGGCTGTTTGGCTCAGTGTATAGAATGTCGATCCAGTGTGTGAATGTCTGGGGTTCAATTCCCAGTCAGGGCACAAAAGAGAAGCAATTATCTGCTTCATTCTCTCCCTCTTCCCGTTGTCTTCCTCTTTCCCTCCTGCAGCCAGTGGTTGGTTCAATGTTTCCCAGGCCCTGAAGATAGTTTGGCTGATCCTAGTATATATATTATCCTCGGTGCTAAAAAATAGTTCCATTGACTGAGCATCGGCCTAAGATAGGAGTTGTGGGTGGTTCCTGGTGAGGGTGTAGGCAAGGGTTTGTCTATCTCCCCTCCTCTCATTTAAAAGAAAAAAGAATTAATAAAAAATTATTTTGTAATATTTCTAACAAGCTAATAATGTATAGTATTATTTGTAAATATTAAGGTAATGTGGTATTTTCAAGATGTGAAAATGATCATTTCTTTTCTTTTAAATGCTTTTAGTGCAATGAATACATCAGTAAGCAAAAATGTACTGAATACCTGCTGTGTCCACTCAGCACTGTTTGAAATATTTAAGTCTCTGTTCCAATCTTTTCCCATATCTTTTCTTTCTTGAAGGAACTCATTCATTCACTAAGACATTCCTGGATGCCAAAGCACAGGTATTTGACTGACAATGCTCCCATCATGCTCTGGGAAACTATTCTTTACTATGTTCTCTACAAATCTCCGAAAGCTTGTTGAGGCATGGCATATGTGGTTTGGGCATAGAGTCAGCTCTGTGCCCTTGCTTTTGGACTTTGGTATATTATAATAAACAAATTCTCTTAAATTTTCTGTCAGCAAGAGATCTTTAAATATGAATTGTCACTTCAGAGATATGTTTGTTGGTTTAAATTCTACAGGACTGTGTGAGTTTGTAATCTCCCAGGATTTCTAATGCTCATAAATATAGGTATAGGAGATACTTTTTCAATGGTGGTTTATTTTAAACATATCTTTTTTTAAATTTCTTTATATTTATTCATTTTAGAGAGGAGACACAGAGTGTGAGAGAGAGAGAGAGAGAGAGAGAGAGAGAGAGAGAGAGAGAAAGGGGGGAGGAGCTGGAAGCATCAACTCCCATATGTGCCTTGACCAGACCAGTGCAGGGTTTTGAACTGGCGACCTCAGTGTTCCCAGGTCGACGCTTTATCCACTGCGCCACCACAGGTCAGGCACGATGGTTTATTTTAATTTCAAGTCATATTAATCTTTATAACAATGAATGGTTTAATTTTAAAGAGCTAATGCATGACAGACAAGATATCACACAGAAGCAAGCTAAAAAAAGGTATTCTTTCTGTTTCAAACTGTATTTTGTTAAATAATTTCAAAGAAATTAAGAAAACAGAGTCAGAGCTGGTCAGTGATTGTTTATATAGCATCAAAAAACTTATTCATTGCATCTAGCACATTTATTTTACAATTTATATCCCAATGTTTAAACTATATATATCCCAGTGTAATCTTATGTTTCAATATCAGAAGTCTCATGTTTAAAAATATTACCGCTTAAAATATTAAGGGTCAGCATCTGATTTGGAAGTGTAAAATAGCAAACTATATTTAAATAGAGACCTTCTCCTAATTTCATACATAATATGTTCATAGAAAATAGAATGCTGTAAAGTCAAGCAATAAATCTATACTAAACAGATGAGTTTTAAAATATTAAAAATTCACAATGTCACCTTCCTTTTTAGATAAAATCTTCTTCATCTGAGGAGATGTAATCATTGCCTACTTATTTGTTCAAACCATTTGTATAGGTAATCATCTTTAATGCTTCATTTGCCTTCCATTAGTGTACATTTTGTCCTGTTCAAAATGTCCATGGAGACATTTTGTCCAAGCCAAATGGTCCTTGAAATTTAGTAATGACCATGAATAATTTGGCCTGTGCCTAAAGGTCCTTTATATTTGGCTCTGTCCAAACCATTCATGCTTATAAAATATTGCTGGGTTCAGATAGTTTGTGGTGTTTATTTCTACTTTAAGTTTACAGGATTAATATATAAAAAATGCTATCATGTTTTATTGGTTCACTAATTGTTTTGGCTGTGAGCCAATAACAACCCTGCTTGTTCTGGCAACCTAGCTGATCATGGCACATGGAGTTAGGTAGATTGACAGGTGGGCAAGACATCTTGGGCAGAAATAATTGTCCTGAAAGTTTTCTTTCACTAATACTCCAGCAAGTCTAGTAAATATTTTCCCAAAATATATCTGTTCACCCGTCTATTTTCATGGCTACCATTCTTTTCCAAATATCATGTCTTAGATTGAAAACATCTCCTTCTACTTCTGGTTTACTAAAACTTGTTGTCATTGAAAGGTGTTTGAATATTTTCAAATGCTTTTGCTGTGTCTAATGAAGTGATTATATGCTTTTATTCTTTATTTTATTAATATGATGAATGACATTGCTTCATTTTTCAACCTTAAATTTACAGGATAAACTTCCACATAATTATAATGTATTATTCTTAATAAATTTTATTAATAAACTTTTATGTCTATGTTTATGAGGAATATTGCTCTGTGATTCACTTTTCCTATGATATCTTTATTTCTAAAATCAGAGAAAAACTGGCTTCATAGAAATGACTTGGGAATTGTTTCTGTTTCTTTATTTTGAAAAGGGTAAGATTAGAATTACATCTTCTTTAAATGTTTGAATAAAATCTTCAGTGAAATTATTTGAGCCTGGAGAATTTTCTCTTTATTTTTGTTGGGGGTGAAAAGTGGGATTAATTATGCATCCAATTTTTTAAATTTATATAAAGCAAGTACAAGTTTTCTAGGTTTTTTTAATGAGTTTTGATATTTTTTTATCTCTGAAAGAATGTATCAATTCCATATAGGTTGTTGTGTTTGTTGTCATAAAGTTGTTAATAATATATTTCCTTGTTATTCTTTCAAAGTCTGAATGAAGGCTCTGTAATGGTGTCCCCTCTTTCATTACTTCAATTAGTGATTGTATAGACAGATGGCTAATATAGATAAAAAGACTCAACTTACTTTAACTTATAAATTTATAATTTCATAAATGAATACTAGACTGTCTCACTTTTGGATATAATAAATAAGGTTATGAAAGACCCTAATTCTTTCTTACACAACAAAAAGTCAAAAGAGAAACCAAATAATCATATATTTAAAAATTTCACTGAAGATCTCTAAACACAAATAAATTTAAAATATCTAAACTCCAGGGAGACAAATTCTTTTTTTAATTTATTTACTTTTATGACAGTGACAGAGAGAGGGACAGATAGGGACAGAGAGACAGGAAGGGAGAGAGTTGTGAAGCACCAATTCTTCATTGCGGCTATTTAGTTGTTCACTGATAGCTTTCTTATATGAAGCCACCCCTTGACTGGGGGGCTACAGCAGAGCAAGTGACCCCTTGCTCAAGCCAGCGATGATGGTGTCATGTCTATGATACCATGCTCAAACCAGTGACCCCACGCTCAAGCTGGTGAGCCTGCGCTCAAGTCGGTGACCTCAAGATTTCAAACCTCTGTGTTCCAGGTTGCCCACTGTATCCACTGTGCCACTGCCTAATCAAGCTTTCTGGATTAGGAAGCAATACAGGGTTCTTTCAATTTTGGATTCAGTTAATGATGTTGGGGATAGGGCAATCAGAGGAGTGATCCTATAGAACAAGGGTCAGGAACCTATGGCTCGCAAGCTAGACGTGGCTCTTTTGATGGCTGCATCTGGCTCGCAGACAAATCTTTAATAAAAAAAATAATAATGTTAAAAATATAAAACATTCTCATATATTACAATTCATTCATTTCCTACCACTCATGTTCATGATTGTGGATGGCTGGAGCCAATCACAGCTGTCCTCCAGTACAACACCAAATTTTTATTAGATGATGCGTAACGTATACGGGTTGTTGTATGGCTTTCACAGAATTACATTTTAAAATATGTGGAATTCATGGCTCTCTCAGCCAAAAAGTTTCTCGACCCTTGCTATAGAATAAAGACTATCTCTGCTTAGGGAAAGAGAAATTGCCCAAACTTTGTATGAAGCTGTATGATGAATGTTGAATTTCACCCTAGAATATTGTAAAGTATCAAAATACAGGGAATTCTTGGGTTATGACACAGTTATGTTCCTATGATAGTGACACAACCCAAATTTTGGTGTGAATTGAAATACACCCTCGCTGAAGTCACCTATCCTAACACAATTGTAAAATCGTAATCCAGAACATAAAAATACAACTAAGCCACAGAAAAAGGAAAAGGACATAAATATATTGTACTTTATACTGTGCTGTGTGTTCTTCCACTGTACGCAAACAAACTAGTTTGTCCACGTAGTTCATAAGTAGGATGCTAACAACATAAGCCAAAAACACTTGTGTCTCAATTATTTTAAGTTTTTATGGGAGTGAGTGTCGTAAACTTGAAATATTGTATCTTAAGACTGTCATAATCTGAAGATCCCCTGCAATCAATTCCTTGTCATATGGCTCTTTGGAAACAGTTTTTCCAAATGGTGGCTTGCTTGTTTCATCAAAGTATGTGAAACAAGAAGTCAATAAAGAGTTCAGCTATCAAGATGAAAGTCACACACCTTTATAACCCAGTAATGAAAGTGCTATATCATTACCTTCACACATTCTTGTTACAAACAAGTCTCTAAGTCTAAGCCACACTCAGGAGAAGGTCATTATTCAGACAAGAATCCTAAAAATTAAGCATAATAGTTCTTCTTAGAAGTTCACTTACCAGAGACCTTTTAGACACACTGTTCAGAATAAGTTTTTAAAAATAGAAAACATAAACAAATAAAAATTTCAATGGAAATAGACTAATCAATAACTGAACTGTTGAAATGACCAGCCAATAAATTTAAAATAACTGTCACAAATATGGTAAATAAACCAATAATCACATAATGTGTGAATTGAGGGATCATTTTAGGAGATATTTAAAATATATTTCTAAAAAGTCAAGCATAATCAAAGATCTAAAAATGCACCACCTGAAATTTAAAAGGTATTTTAAGTAATATTAAAAGCAGATTAAACATGGTAGTTAAAAATAATTGAACTTCAGATAGGAAATAGCATTCATACTAAGTGAAAAAAAAATTGAAAAACATGAACAAATTTTCACTGGTTTAGAGAAGCTTTACAAGTTTTGAAAATATCTGTAATTTGAGTTTCAAAACAAGAGTAATACAATGGAGTAAAACATAGTTGGAAGGATTATTAGATCATTTTTATTTCCAAATTTAACCAAATACATCAACCCACTTATTAATGAAGTTCAGAGGCCTTAACATAATTCCAAAAATAAAAAATAAAACTACAACTAATCACATTATAATCAAAATTCTGAAAGTATGAAAGGGATAATTTTAAAGGAGATGAGACAGAGGAGTGTAATTTATGTTACCTGGAGGAAAGCAATAATAAGAATTTCTGGGGATAGGTATTTAATTCTTACTTAACATGCTTAAGTGCAAATATAAAAAACTAAAATAAAATTCAATAAAAGCAGCTCAACCCCTGCCATTTTGTCATAAATAAGATCCGATATGGTAAAGAATAACTCTTTTATAAACATTTATAATGATTACCTATGAGTCAGTAATCATGTCAATTGAAATGACACAAACTTCTTTTTTATGGTTCTTTTTCTTATCCTTTCTTATGGAAGAGCAAGTAAACATAAATCAAAATCTTCACTAAATATAATAGTCAGGATCTGAAGGGTCAAAGCCAACTATATTAATTTACTGGATTATCTGAGTGGGACTCTCTTCAAACATTGTTTCCTACTTTTCTTGTCTATTCTCCTGGGTTCTGTTCTAACATTCTTTATCTCTATACTATTGTCTTAAAACTGGGTTTTGTGTCTCTGCCTAGCATCTTGGAATGGTTCTTCAGTTGGATGGTACATCCTTTTTATCTAGGCTGTATAGGGTTACACTGATGCTCTACTCCACACCCTCTAGCCAGTCTTTCATTCCTACTTATCCAAAGCAGGAGAATTGTTCTTGATATTGTTCTCAGTGTGTGGTTATTTTTCCTGAATGAGAAATCTTATAATAATAATTAATTTTGAGCTAGATAGAAAAATGAGTTCTGGCAATTTTTTTCTGGGCTCAGTGGAAATCAAGCAACAAGCTTAAGCATGATATTCTGTCTATTCCACTTTCTCTGGATGATTTTGGTTCATTTATTTATTTATTGTTGGAGGGGGATAATATTAGATACTTAAACATACCTTTCAACAACTTAGTTTATATAATATTTGTTTTTAATTTGTTTTCATTTCCTGTGTAATGCAATCTATCTTAAGCACTGAGAATTATATGAATAAACAACAGACACATATCTCTGAATGATGGTTCAATGGGTGTTGGAGGTTGGATGAGTCCATACTCTCCCACTTTTCATATTTCCAAGTAGAGAAAAATTATCAGTCTTGAATTGTCTATACTCTTATTGCTCCACAGTACTATTTAAGGTGAAAAAATGTTCCATGGAAAAACTTTACATTATTTTTTAACAGGATTCCAGATGTGAGAGGAAAATGAGGTGGTACAAACATATTTTGTATTTTATCTACACAAAACTTTTATTAGGTAATTTCCAAGTTATATTGCATCACATCTCACCACACTGAGTCTTACTGTAGAATATTTCACCGAATGGTACACTTTGGGTTTTATTTGTTGGAGGAAGCGAGAATGGTACTAGGTATTAGACCAGTGGGGTCAGGCTGGACCTTAGTTCTGCAACAGAGTTCTGGCTAGGAAAGAATTCAGAGCTAAGATTCCAACTATAAAAGAAAGTTTATCTACAAAGTCACAGAGGTAGAAACGAATGGTAAAAGAAATGGGCTCAGCAGACATAAGTTACAGACACTGAAAAAGGGCTCTTGAAACTTTGGAGAGAGAAAGATAAAGGTAACCTGCCCCGGAGAGAAAGGCACTGGCTTGCTCCAGTGAGAGAGAGCACCTGGGTTTTCTGTTCTAAAGACCTCTAAGGATGGAGATTTTGGGGACAGTTCCAAGGGAAGGTCTTAATAGCATGTTCATCAGCTTTCTAGGTGTGACATTTCAGGGTCCTACTTTCCACTGATTGATCATCAGTCCATGTAACTGGTCCTAAGGTCAACTGTGGAATCACTTGTCTGATTCTGCTGCTTTTCTGGGTCCAGAACTAAAACACAACTGAAGAACTAGATGTATTTGTTGTGGGTCAGAGCCTCATGGGAGTTTACTATTTAAGGGCTATTCTTCAGCCTCTTTCTAAGGAGGTCTAGCCTGCATGAATAGCACCATGCCAGGAGAGGAAAGATTAGGGAAAGATCTGAGTCCCATGATGAGCAAGTGATATGCTGGGGGATGAAAGATCACCCTGGGGGGCGAAGTTCTTGTTTTTTCAGTTTT
Source organism: Rhynchonycteris naso (assembly GCA_037038555.1). NCBI lineage: Eukaryota > Metazoa > Chordata > Mammalia > Chiroptera > Emballonuridae > Rhynchonycteris > Rhynchonycteris naso. The sequence goes on from CM073002.1 coordinate 70,372,702, forward strand.
GCCCATAGTTAGTCATCTGAGGCTTTCTACCATGGTGACCTTCTGTACCTGGTCCATTGTCCTTGCTCTGCTCATTCCTAACTGCCTTCTACATGTCGATTACTGTGTCTCAGAAAGACATATTTTATTATTGTCAGAATCTGTGATGTGAGGATTCCGAAATAAAAATCTCAACGGATAAATGAAAACTGCTGTTGAATTTTTTGACCAGTTTAGTCTACTGATAACTTCTTGAAACATGATAGCAATCAGTCTGATTTTATTAATAAAAATAATTCTGTTATTCTATTAATATATAATGGTGTTTTCTCACCTACTACTTTCTAACCTATTTTCATAGTATCACAACCAATTTTCTTATTTACAACCAATACAGTCATATTTACCATTAATTTTGCTAAATGTAATAAAAGAGAATTGCACCTATCTGAAGTCTGTCCTAAAGAAATCTAAACTCAGGCACAGGTGTAACTTGTCTAAACATTTGTATTGTCAGTATAAGAAATGTACACACCTGTAAGAATTTTTATGAGTTCATTTGAGCCAAACTGACAAATGCTGGGAAAGCAAAGTCTCAACCATTTGAGAAAATGCTCCTATTTTCTACATTATAATAAAAGGGCAGACATGAAGTGGTTATATGAAATTAATTGGTGATGGATTACAGAAATGGGAGACATCAAAGTGGAGAAATCTCTGGTATTGGATAAAAAGTAAAATGAATAGTCACATACTTCTTCTACATTTGTGGTTATAAAATAGTTAACAGTCAACAATTAACATGATGACAGTAACAATGAGGGGACTTGTGGTCTCTACTCTGGTGTAGTTGTCTGCCTTGAACAGTCTGAAAAAAAAAAGAAAGTTACCCTGACATTCCAAAGATATGTTATTGTGGGTGCAAAAGGACAATCGACAGGCTCAGTTAAGGTAAAGATTGACCTTTGTCAGGGAAGATACTGGTCTAGGACAGACATGCCCAACAAGTTCTACTTTTAGTTAGAAAGTTTTAATTTCAGACCACCTTATATGGTTACTTTCAGTCTCTGAGTTTGTAAGGCCACCATTCAGGCCTAGCTTGTGCTTGTCAGGTTGAGCATGTGGCCCCTCTTTTGTCCACAGTATATTAATTGAATTTTGGGAAATCAGTGATTTGATTTAATGGCTTTTTATTTTTTCTGTAATTATGTCTCTCACTCTATCCTTAAATAGCTCTTCCTGCCACTGGACCTGACAAGGTTATAGGAGGCCTGCATGGTGGACTGCAAACTCAGAGACCTAAAGTAACCAGACAGGAAGGTTTGAAATTAAAACTTTCTAACTAAAGGGAGTTCACGGTGGGTAGTCAAGTCTTAGGATGGTATTTTTCTCTCGCAAAGGTCAATGCTTTCCTTAATTGAGCCTGTCTGTTGTCTTTTGCATCTACAATAATGTACTTAATAACATACCTTTAAAATATAAGAGCAATCTTTTCCTGGTCCCTTACAGGCACAGCCACCTCACCAGATCAGAAAACATAAACCTCCTCATTGTTATTTTTATCATGTTAATTGTTAATTCTCTATGCCTGCCTATGTAAAAGAAATTTGATTGTATACTTTTTTACTTCTTATACAATACCAAAGGATTCCTCCCAACCCCACCGCTTTGCTTTCTCCCACCTCCTTAATCTATCACCAGGGGATTTCATGTAACCCCCTTATGTCTTCCCCTTTGATTCTGATGTATAGAGTAAGTGGTAAAACCACCATTTTCAGGAAGATTTTCTCAATCCCTTGAGACTTTACTTCCCAGCTATTATTGACAGTCTAGCTCACAGATTCTTACAGGTTTGGGAGTTTCTTACATTAACTCTACAGTTTTACAAATTTGACTTAATTATCAAGCTTTTTAATCATAAAACATTTTATTTATTTAAATTAAGTCAAATTAAAGTCAATTATTTAATTTAGTTAAATTTATTAAAGTATTTTAAAATATTTAATTTAAAATACTTGGCATAAAATAAAATAAAAGGCAGCATGAAAAGTAGAAGACCAAATATGAGATACATTGACTCCATTAAAGAAACCACAGACATGATTTTGCAGAAATTGAGCAGGGTTTTTGAGAACAAGACATGAAAATCACTCATTCATAGGTTCTCTAGGAGTTGGAGCTGACGCTAATGACTCTATAAGTTTTTTATAGTATTTTATGTTTTCCAAATATATAAAAAAAATACTTCTTCCTGTTTTTAGTGAGAATTGTCTCTTTCAAACATGGTATAGAAACTTCTCAGACATTAGTTTTACTCTTTATTTCATTTTATCTATTCTGTGCTGCAGTCTTAAAGTTCCTGAAAATCAGCTCCTAAATGATATTCAAGAAACAGAAACAAGAACTAATTTTTTAAACATACAAGAAACTGCATACCTCACAAAAGGTTAATATCCCTTGGAGACAGTTTTACATTTATTTCAATGATAGCGCTATTGCTTGAAAGAAAGAAAAGTATTTGCAAGTATTCTTCAAATGATCTCTAGAGCCATTTTGAGTGAAATGAATAAATAATTCTTCTTATCTTTGAGTCATATTTTTTCTTAGATACACTCCTAAAATGATATTACTTAAAGTAATAACTCATTTTTATCATCACATTGGACTCTGAAAGACAGTGATTTTGTAAAAATAAACATATCTTCAAATATCATTTTTTTTTACTTTAAAAATTTTATTTTAGAAAGTTAAATTTAATAGGGTGACATTGATCCATAAGAGTATATAGGTTTCAGGTAAACATTTCTATAGCATTTAAACTGTTGATTATGTTGTATACTCATCTCCCAAAGTCAAATCATTTTCTGTCATCTTACATTTATCCCTTTTTACACCCTTCCCCCACTCCCTTCTCCACACCCCTCTCTCCCTGGTAACCACTTCACTTTTATCTATGCCCATGAGATTCAGGTTTATATCCCACTTATATGTGAAATCACACAGTTCTTAGCTTTTTCCAATTTGTTTATTTCACTCAATATAATGTTTTCAAGGTCCATCCACATTGTCGGAAATGACACTATGTCATAATTTCTTATGGATGAATAGTTTTTCATTGTATAGATGTACCACATCTTCTTTTCCCAATACTCTATTTAGGGGCACTTTGGTTGTTTCCATGTTTTGGTCACTGTAAATAATGCTGTGATGAATATGAGGGTGCATGTGTCTTTATATACCAATGTTTTTGAGTTTTGGTGTTAGTAGAGAAATTGCTGGGTCATATGGTATTTTTATTCTTAATTTTTTGAGGAACCACCATACTTTCTTCCATAATGGTTATACTAATTTGCATTCCCATTCACAGTGAATGAGGGTTCTTTATTCTCCACAGCCTCTCCAGCACTTGTTATTACCTGTCTTGTTGATAATAGCCAATCTAACAGGTATGAGGAAGTATCTCATTATAGTTTTGATTTGCATTTCTCAAATGGCTAGTGAAGATGAGCATCTCTTCATGTATCTGTTGGCCATTTGTATGTCCTCTTGGGAGAAGTGTCTTTTCAGGTCCTTACTCCATTTTTAAGATCTGGAAACAGCCCAAGAGTTCACCAGTGGATGAGTGGATTAAAAAGCTATGATACATATACACAATGGAATACTACATGACCATGAAAAACAAGGAAATTTTACCCTTTGCAGCAACATGGATGGACCTGGAGTCTATTATGCTAAGCAAAATAAGCCAGGCAGGGAAAGAAAAATATCATATGACTTCACTCATTTGAGGAATCCAATGAACAATGAGAACTGAGGAATGGAGGAGAGGCAGAGAAGGGGTCAAAGAGTCCAGAGGGAAAGGGGAAGAGAGAAGTGAATCAAATAAAGGAAAGACATTAGGGAAAATATATAAACATAACACAGAGAGATAGAGGTCAGGATAGTAAATTATGGAGGAAAGGGGAGAAGGTGGTGGGGGGAAGGGACAAAAGGGGTATCAAGAAGAACAAGGGGGGAGGGAGAGGTAGGTACACATGTAATTATGTAAACACAACAAATTAAAACCAATAAAATATATCATTTTAAAAGTTGAAGTTATATCAGCCAAAATCTTTAGAATTAACTACCAATTTATGGAAAATCAAGGGGATGGAGAAAGGTGCTAATGTTGCCATGGAAAATAAATCTTCAAAATCCAGCCTGAAAAAATTCTATAAATCAGAAAAAAATAAAAAATTTTAAGTTACATATTAATTTTCTCCAAAGCCTTGATCTCTTGAAATGTGGGTTTATATAAATAAGCTATAAAAAAAGGCATTTAAACATTATAAATAGTTAATGATATTAATAAATTATAATATTTAAGCTATTGAAATGATTTTTTGGTTATACTATCTTTTGGTGCTTCAAAATGTAAAAAATTATAAATGAAGTGATATGTTATCTGTGATTGAATTCAAAATAATCTGAGGTTGAAGAAATAGGTCAAGAGCATACAAAACAAGATTGGATATGGAATTAGTATAATTGCTGCAGCTGATTGATTAATACATGGTGATTCATTATGCTATTCTCTCCTCTTTTGCAAATGTTTGAAATTTTCCATGAAAAGTTTAAACAGTAAATATATCTCCTAAAATGAAGAGATCCTGCCATAATTTATAATGATACAATGTCCACCAACTCAGAAAGCAGTTTCCAAAGGGGACTGTAAAAATATTTGATGTATCAGAAGCAACTTTGGATATTCCACAACTCCTCCCCTGCTTGGAACCTTTCTTTCCTTTTATCCTTTCCATTTCTTCAAAGGTGACTAGCTTGAATTGCACATAAACTTGTGTATTTTTTAATTAGAAAAATTTGGGATAATCCATTATTATTTTTTCTTTCATATCCTCAATGCTGACATAGGATAGAAACAATAAATACAAGCCAAATGCTTACTGACAGAGAACAGTAGCTGTTTCCACCCAAATCTTCCAGAGCTTTATTCTTTGATTTAGCTCTTGTTCAAAAGTCTCTGTGGCAACACCTGTTTAGGTCATTAACTAAGGTAGTATGGAGGTTTAGCTGAATATACACTAAGAGCCAATAGCTAACTAAAATTCGAGTTTTAACAAGTTACTGTATACACAAATTGGAAGTGGAATGAGTTAATTCAGATTCCTTTGCCTGCTTTTACTTCAAGTCTGTCTGTGCATGGCTCTCTTTATGTTCTTTAATGTTGAATTGAACTGAATTGATTCGGTTGCCAGAGACATATTGAGCCAACTTCTTCCCATCATTCCCACATCCCTCGGTAGTGTTATAAACAGTAGCTATTTTACAGTTTATATATGCATCTTAGATTTACTCTCCTTGACTTAACTTTAGTTTTACACCTTACAAACTTTTCTTCTTCTTTTTACACCAAAATATTGGGGTTCTACCCTGAAATTGGGGCTAGAGATGCAGAAACGAATGAATCCCATAGTCTCTGCCTTCATGGGGCTCTGTCTGCTGTACTTCTATAAACTTGCAAAGATTCTGAGAAAATTCACAACTTCTACTTATCTGTATTCCTTTGTCACTTTAATCTCTGCAAGAGTTTTGCCCTCTTAGTGAGATTTTACTTTGCACTCCTGCTTCAGGTCGTTTTTAAGATGTTAGATACAAATTATCCCAGAATTACTCAAAAAACCCACTCTACTTTTTGACATATATTGAAGTAATAAGTTATCTCTATCAGTAATTTGCTTCTTGAAAGCCACTTTGTTTTGGACCAAATGACATTACCCTTTCCTCAACCTCCTTGTGACTTAATCTTTAAATAATGTTTAATGTAATTTGGTCCAAAATTCTTCAATAATCTATGATTACTCTTTTGCACCCAGACTGGCTTTGTCATTTCAGGCCAACAACCTAACAAAACATACTGTTTCCTGTACAGTCACAAATATAATTATGCAAATTGCAGGAAGTTTGGAAAATAGAGAAAAGTTAAAAATAGAAAATTTTATTCACCCATAATCTTAACTGCTTATTCTTTTATGCAAAAATCCTCAAATGACTAAATAAATCATCCTATCATGAACCTATTAAATTCATATTTGTTTGGCTGGTTTGAAAATGTTCTTAGTGATGATGGTCCCTTCTAGCTTGCATAGTGTGGAAGTAGAAGTAAGCATTATAGTTGTACAGTTCACAGAAACGCCTCAGGGACTTTTTTTCCATGTTCAACAAAAAAAAGTATTGACACTTAAGGTCTATTCTGAGAGAATTTTACACATTTGTGTTTCAGAACTAACTGAACTATGTATTTAAATTACAAAGCTGTATGTGTCATGATTTCTGAACCAGAATTTAAGGATTTGATCTTCTCCAACTAGGCAGAGTGGTAAACAACATGCCTTTGGAAGTGAACTGTTTTTGTCTGCACTAAAAGATCATCTCTAAAATTTATGTCATTTTTTATTTCCTTTTGTTTCTACTATTTTTTTTCCAGAAACTCATTAGTATGACCTCATATTCACCTTTGTATTGTACGCACCTTTCTAACACCTCTCTATGCTGATTATCTTCTTTGAAAAAGTCTTTGGAATTGTGAGTGCAAATAGAGTTAATGTCAAACAAGCCCTATTATAACCTTCAGGCAATAAAATGATTGATACTTATTAGACAATGTTGACATGTTGAAAATTTATTTAAGAAAATATAGTGTTTGTGAACCAGAAAAATGCTTATAATAAAATTCCAGTTTTGTGTATCTGTTTTCCTCCATATACTATGAAAGAGAAGCAGGTGTTTAAAATTCTACGTAAATTAGGAAATGGTAAATATAAGTGTTATTAATGATCATATATGCTAGAAAACAATTGTAATTTCACAGTCTATAACGAATTTTACAGTTGAATGCATTTGATTGTGAAGAGAAGCAAAACTAGTTTACTTTTATGATTCTAATTATTACTATAATCATTTAATTATTTCTGGTCAAAATTTATCAGGGGTTAGCTGATATATTTCTTTACCAAATTTCTTTTACTTTCTAAAATGGTAATATTCAAAGACTTTGTCTTTATTAATTCAGAGAAAATTATTTTGCTTCAAAAATCTTTTAATTGAGGATTCATTTTATATGAGTTTAAATTATAAGAATGACATTTATGATTTTGATTGAATAAGTATGAATTCTAAATTGTTTTTTATACAGCATAGAAAACCTATGAAGACACTTTGGTAAAAGGGAACTGAAGACCATAAAAAGAAAACAATAAATGAAACTTTGGACCCCTTAAATTAATTAAGTGTCCAGGCTCAGCTTGGAATTGGAAAGGTTCTTTAGAGGATGGGAAAGATTCCAGAAGGTGGCAAATAGACAGATGTGACTGCAGTATACAAAAACAAAAATAGGAAGGTTTCACAAACTCTAGACTGCTAGGGACTTTGATGTCTACAATGGGTAATACATTGATTAATTCTTTGACTCTGTCATTTAGTAATAATTTATTGAACTCTGATGTTCCATACATGATATTGGGTGTTGGGGATACAGAGATAAACAGAAAACTTGTCTATAATTTTAAAGAATTTATAATTCAGTGGAGATTACATACAAGTAAATGGGCAATTAATGCAAATAATACAAAAGTGAATTCAAAGGAACCTGAAGTAGAAAGAAAGTTTAAATCTAATATAAGAAGAGGCCCACAAAGAAATTAAGGTTTGTGGGGAGAGAGGGTAGGACAAGTTGGGAGAGAGAAACTGAAATGAGAAAACTTTTCAGAATAAAAATATGGCAGAGGCCAAAATCTGAAGGGGGGAAAACAGACATCGGGTAATTGAGAGGCATATTAGGTGTTCAGGAAGGATTCTAGATTAAAGGGATTATTAGGGTTTTACAAAGAACAAATCAAATCAAATTATTCATTGTCTTCTTCGTCTTTTCCTCCTTCTTCTTCTGAGACATTCTAACTACTGCTATAAACAAATAAGGCTAGTGCAATTAATCAACAATTTCAGGAATTCAGCAAGGCATTTAACATTCATTTTTTATTAACAGACTTGTGGACCATATGGTTGATTAACTTTACCAAAAAGGGATTGCTTATTAAATGAATGTTACTGGTGGCTTAAATTAAGGCCCTGTCCTTAGTCTTGTATGGTGAAGACTTTTTATCCAAATTTTGGGTAAAGATTTGGAGAATTCATTTTTTAGATTTAGAAATGATATAAAATATATCAGATGGTTGAAACAAGATCAGTAAATTTTTAGGGTGAAATTATGAATTAAATGGGACAAATTTTAAAAAAATATTCTGATTATTGAAGTAATAAAATACATTGTAAGAATTTTAGAGCCTTATAAAAAAGTTATATGCTAATTACATGAAGTTAACACATATATTAACTTAATTTACTCTAATACTTGAAATAGTCAGTTATAAAACTTGATATACATACATAATTTTATATGTATTTCCATACACACAAATTCACTTTGAAAAATGAGATTATATTATTATACTGTTTTATTTAGTTATTTCTTAATTACTATCATATTTCCACATTAATAAATATATATCTTGTTCATCAGGATGATGGCTATATAGGGCATGTATACCATAATTTAATTAACTATTTCCTCCTGCTAACAATTGGTGGCTTGACTTTCATTGCCATTATATAGACTCTTGATAAACATCTATGTATATTTATCTGTATTACTTGCCTATGTATAGCTTTAAATTTCTGAAAATAGAAATGCAAGGTTAAAGCATAAACAACTTCAAGCTGTGATAAATATTGCAAAACAAACAAGATAAAATTTAGCAAGCACACCTACTACAAGATTCTGTGAACAAACCCAACAAATTCAGAAGCAACTATCTCTGAAAACTATTAAAGGATATTATATGATGTTATTCCACCAAAATGATGTGGCTACTTTAATAGTTCTCTAGGTTCCAAAATTGGCATCAGAACTTACCTCAGGAGACATTTGGAGATGTGAAGGTACATTTTGGTTGTGACAATGACTGAGGATAATGTGAACCTTTAATAGCAGACAATGTAGAGCATAGTCCAGAACAGTGAAAATTTTTTCTACACAAAATGCCATATTTTAAAAACACTGAGCAATTGCAATCATAGGGTAATAGAATATATCTAGGTATAAAAACATTTACACCAACATATTAACTAAAATAAATCTTGTAATATTGTAATTTTACCTTTATGTCATTCAGTTTAAGGTATGGAGAGGGTGGGGCAAAAAAATTTCTTTTTATGTATCATCTCTGATTGATTATTAGCAATAGCTTAGGAAGAATGCTGTAGTGAAAGAACTCAGCAACCACTTCTGGGCTTAAAGTACTCTAATCAATTACGGATGTCAATCAGGTTTGTAAGAGGGGAGTAACAGTACTTATTCCAAGCGTTTGCCATAACCAACAGGTCAAACTGTACTTGGTAGCCAGAAAGCAGAACTGTCTCATGATTCTATGCATATGCTCCATTTTGTTAAAATGCCTCTTAAAAATTTTTAAACATTACGTATTCAGTATGGAACCTGATAATTTTTAGGTCTCTTATGAGCTAAACTGCATCTCCCTCAAATTGATATGTTGAAGCCCTAACCTCCATTACCTTGAATGCGACTATATTTGGAGAAAGAAACTTTAAAGAGGTGATTAATTTAAGTAAGCCCTAATCCAATATGACTGATGTTCCTATAAGAAGAAGAAATTTGGACATACAAAGAGACATCAAGAATGCACACCCAGAGAAAAATACAGGTAAGACCCAGCTTAAAGGTGGTCATCTGCCAGCAAATGAAGCCTCAAAAGCAACCAAACCTGATAACACCTTGATCAAGAACTTCCAGCCACCATAACTAATGAGAAAATAAATTTGTATTGTTTAAGCCACCTAATCTATGATATTTTATAATGGCAGCTCTGAAAACTAATATAATGTCATTATTAATATTTTATGTAAATTTATTTAAAATTTTTCATCATGATAAAATTAATGGATAAGAGAGTTTGAATGATCATTATATTTGAGACCATTCTTAAATATACAACAGGTGAAGAAATTAAAAAGCTATCTCATATCCTATGCTTGAGGACCAGTTCATCTCAAAATATGACCTTCACTTGAACTTCCAAAATAATTCTCAATTGACTCTCTCTTCTGGCTTGATATTTCCAACTAAAGTTACCTCTTTGGACAACTGGAAAGAAATACACAAGAAACCTATAAAATGTATGTCATCAGTATCTTTACTCTCTTACTCTCCTTCCATTAGACAGAGGTGTGGATGAGTCTATCAGATTAGTTCATTGATGTTGTAGAATGTTCATGAAAAGGAGATGATATCCAAGAAGAAGCGCATATGAGTAAAGATTTAAAAAAAGAAAAATGAAAGAAATAATAAAGCACAGCAGCTCTAAATTCTCATTCATTGAGAAAACAAATGAAGTCTTAAGCCTGCAGAAGAGAACTTATAATTGAACCCTGGGTCTAGTCTCTTAAAAGAGTGAGACCCAACAGAGGCAAAAGAGCCAAACCTTTTTTTTTTTAATTACTTAAAATATAATGTGTCCTTTATACTAACTCTTCAAACTTCTCCCATGATATTGTCAAGCAGTAGTTAGTCCTATAATTATGCTTTTGAAGCCTATATTGTCCAGGAAATGTTGTTATACATTGGGGCCAAATTGGGAATTTATTCCCTGATTAGTATCATTCTATGGTATTGATTGTGGGAGAAATTTCAAAATTCAACAATTTGGGGTGCCCAGGAATATATTTTTATTTTATTTTATTCATTTTAGAGAGGAGACACAGAGAGAGAGAGAAAGAGAGAGAGAGAGAGAAGGGGGGGAGGAGCTAGAAGCATCAACTCCCATATGTGCCTTGACCAGACCAGTGTAGGGTTTTGAACTGGCGACCTCAGTGTTCCCAGGTCGACGCTTTATCCACTGCGCCACCGCAGGTCAGGCGGGGTGCCCAGGAATATTAAGTACAGTACTTAACTGCTTTATCATGAGAAGGTCTAAAGACCAAAAGCTGTCTCCTTGAAAGTGTGACCCCTGTATGTGGACAATAAGCTATTTAAGGTAGTTGTGTTAATACTTAGGCAGAAGATGGAAATGCTAAATATGCAATAAATCAATTTAGAATTTTCTAGTCATTTAACTTGAAAACAAGTGACAATGCATTTTATTTTTAACACAATAACCTGGCAAACTACGTGGTCATAGTCGTTAATATTTTGCAAGTCTTTCTCCAAGGTATGGCATATTTTGGGAGCACTACAAAAAAGAGTGGACAAAAAGAAACAGATTTAAAATTGCAGGTGTTATTTCTAAATTGTTCATAGGTAATAGGAAATTGCAGGATGATATTTAACTACTCTGTAGGTAGCAGGCAATTTGCATTTTTAATATCAGCATAATGAGGTTAAGATGTGCATTGATATCATTTTATTTTATATGGAATGCAACAAAGCACATTAATGAGTAACCTAAAAGCATATAAATCAGGGAAAATGTAAAATGTCATAAAATGCAGAACTGTCATAGTAATTATGCTTGTTTGAAACATCCCACCCAAGTTATCCACAATGGCTATGCAATTAATACTAAATGTAATTACAGACCATGAAGAAATGAAGATTTTCTATTTTCAACTTTCTATGAGATACAGTGAAGGATTTGTTCCAGAAAGATGCCCCACAGTAAAATCTTATATGATTGATAGTACCTTAATTAAAAATAAGAAGCTATTTTATAGTCTTGTTAGTCTTCTTGTCTCAGAAATAGCTAATAGATTTTGGTCCTGCTGGCCTTTTATTACTTTTTTTAGTTGTTGCTCATTAATTTGATTTTTCAGAGAGTCACAACCCCTTAAATATTCAAAGAATCATTTTATCCCAGTTCAGCATGTGTAATTTACTCATTTATCTCAATTTTGAAAGAAATACTTTATTTCAAATTATTTTTGTTTTATAATTTTGTTTTTTAATCTGTGGTTGCCAACTATTTTAAAAGGGCTGAATAAGTAAATGAGAATTGTGAGGGTAAATGCTATAATACAAACATAGCAATTAATATAAAGAATTACAGATTATTTTTCTATTGATAAATGCTGTTGTTGAGGTCAATTCAATTATTGTGTGTCTCCAAGCTATAACTAGGTAGGGACCACTTATTTTACTTACTGTGTCTTTACTAATATCCATACTACCAACACAACAAAAAAAGGTATAAAATGTAAAAATAAGAAACTTTTAAAACATACTTGCTTCCTCTAATAAACAAAGCAATGCAAACTATACATAATTGTGTACTATTTCCTATACATGCAAATGGAAAAATTTAAGATTCTGATAATATGGAAAAAATAGTCTTGCTGGTGGAAGAGTGAATTGCTACCAAAACTTTGGAAAGCAAAAGTCAAGTCAGAACCTGGTAGAGTTGAAGACATCCTTTAAATCTATTTGATATCTATAGTAGAAGATATCTAGATATCTTCTTTAGAATCATTCTCCCAAATTTGCAGAAGAATGATAATTTTAGTATTTTTAAAATAGATGAAAAATGAAAAGACTACTCCTAATTATTCTTGAGGAGGGGAATGAATAAGGGTATAGTTTTAATTGATAAAGTAGAATGTTGCATAGTAATAAAAATGAGTCAACCTGAAATAAATGTAGCAAAATATATGTATATCAAAAAAAGAAGTTGAGTAAGAAAAAAATATTTTACCATGTAATGATGTGCATATAAATTAAAAATGTAAATGATGGTAAACTTATTTTAAAAAATATTTACTTGCAACTCATACATGCTGTCAAAATAGTAGTTACCTCTGGGAAAGAAAGTTGAAAGAATAGGGAGTGGATCATGGTTAATTTATAATTTTTTTCTTTTGTACAAACAGTAATCTAGAAGAAATTTAGCAAAATGTTAACATTGGATAAATCTGACTTTGATATATAAGATATTCATTATGTTATTTTCTGTGCTTTTGTATATATTTGAAATATTTTATGTTAAAAATTTTAAAGTTAAGTGTGGATTAACATATTATCTCTCATATTTTATAGCTATACTAATATAATTTGTAGGTAATTGGAGTTTATAAACAAAATGCCATTGTACATGCTGTCATATGTGGTTTATGTGTATCAACTCTTTTAACCCACAAGTAATTGTTAGGTAAGTTCTATTAATATTTACATTTTACAGATGAGAAAATGAAAGCACAGCACGGTACTACAGATTTGGGGCTACCATTTGTGTTCTTAACCACTACTTTATTGTCTCTCAAATTAAAATAAATTATCATATGATATATAGAATCTATAATATATGTGATATTATAGATCATAATATATATGTAACTTGATTGCCTGTAGCCTTTGTCTTGAGACACTTTTACTTAGGCATATATCTTAAAAATTGCTATAAACTAATTAGGAATAACAGAGTAAATAATGACAATATACAAAGACTTTCAATAATGAAGTCTAATTTCTAATTTGATCTCCACCAATGCCCTTCTTAATGATTTGTGGCAAGTGCTTTTATTATTTTAAATATTGGCTTCTTCACCTGAAAATGCTACGGCCCAATTCTGTCTACCTCACATGACTGCCATAAAGATGAAACAATGGAAAGCATTTGAAAACACACTGAATAATAAACAATTACTCAGAATGTTGCAATATAAAGGCAGTTTATTTTCATGATTTAATATTAAATGTTATTTTTCTCACAAAATCTGAGAAAATGTATACACTGTCTTGTATCTGTATACATTTCTGTAAAATGTCTGTAAAAGTGTATGGTCTTGTGCATGAATCACAATTATTTAATAAACAACAATGTATGGATTGCATTATAGATTTTTTTGTTGTCAGTAACACTACTCCAGCAAAGCTCAAACTTTACAGAATTGAGCTTACCTCTATCTTCTATTTTGTGACTTTTGCTTCGTTGTTTTCAACAGGTCCCATGACTTCTGATCTAAGGATGCAAAGTCTAGCTTCCTCTGAGCACAGTCAGGGTGGCTTTCAGAAAATACAACACATAATACTGACCTTTTTCTTGTGGACGAAGCTCAGAATTAGCCCAGAGTCAATTATTGCTAGCTTTAAATTGAAGCTGAAATCACTGGGCATTGCCAGACAATTCAAAGAAAATGTGCTACTGAATTAGGGGATAGCAGATTTAGGACTCACAGAGAAAATGGGTAGCGCCATGTGGTAATGAATATGAATCCAGGATAGACAAAAATCTAAATTTATTGAGATATGAAGTCACTGCCAGATCTTGAGCATTTTATTATTTCTTCTTTTTATTTTTAACCTCTATCCTATAAGTGACCTTAAACTTTACTCTCTTAATTTTACTGTTTTACTTCTTTGACTTTCTCTGCCTCTTCGCCTCGCCTCCTGCATCTTCAAGGTCAATTTAAGAAGACAATTTCTACAATTCTTATTCTTTAATTTTTATTTGGAGTTCAAGCTCTTTGGTGATGTTTGCTATACAAACATTTTAAAATTAAGAAGCCCAGCACTTTCTTTGCACTTGACAAACTTGTAAAAACTACTTCTTTGTACAAACCAAGCTGGGTTGTCCCTGCTTAAAAGGATTCATGTGATGAAATAAAAATGTGGGGGAATATGTCATAGTGCCGGAAGAAATCATGTTCCCAAGGCTGTAAATAGCTAGAATGAAAATCTATTACAGTAGCATCTGCTAGGTAAATAAGAGTTATAAAAGAATGTGAATAAAGTTAATGTTATTTAATTAAGAATAGAGGTGAACCTGGGATATGCTCATTGAGATAGAGATTAAAGCAGAGAAATCTGATTGAATGACACATTTCAAGTGACTCTGAGGAGGGCAATTTGAACATGAAACCCAAGGGAGAAATCAGAGTTTCAAACAGAAGTGTCTTCCTCTTTCTGAAAAGCTGTGACACCAAGAGTAAAAGTTCATATTGGGGCTGGAGAAAGAAGACTCAAGCATACAGGTGGGTCTGTTAAACAAACTAAAAAAAAGAAGCAATAACTTTTAGCAGATAGAACTTGTAACTTGTGTCAAACTTGATGAATTACATATGACTGTGTATTTACATCTTATCAAATCTGTCTGCAGTTTCCATTCTAAGGTACCTTAATAACAATTATTATGCATTATAAAATGTATTATGACATTCTAAACTCAGGTATTATGAAATATTTGTTTCTGGATGACATTCCAAGTAAAAACTATGAACTGTGCACCTGCTTTTTATATTTTGTGGCACAGAGATACTCCAAACTAATTACCGGTGTTATCTAAGGTGTTAACAAAAATAGGTGAATGGATGGACGGATGAATAAATTTCTGGATCATCTCCAGATTTACCAAGTTGGAAGTCCTAGGAGTAGAATCCTATAATTAACATAAGTAAAAACTTCTAAGATGATTCCGATACTTGACCAATTTAGCAACTCATCTGGCATTCCATGAAGATTGTGAGGGAAGAATATTATCTACAAAGAAGAAGAAGAAAATATTGAGATTCCTAAGGGCTTAGTCTCAGGAGAAATTACCTTTTTTTGTTGCTCGGTGGTGGCAGCAGTGAATTTTGAAGAGATGAATTCATGGGAATTGCTCTGGCGGAACCTTCCACTGAAAGTTGGTATGGGGTCCCGCTTCCATCTTTTGGCAGACAGATGAACTGAAGGAAAACAAGGGCTTGCAAACTAAATTGCTTCATTTTCACTAATAGGCTATTATCAGTTACCCCTAAAAGGCATTAAGGACAATGTTTTGGAGTCTACTAAATGGGTTGGGGTATGAATTACGAGATTGGCCCAATAAAGGCATGGTAAGAGTATGCCCAAGGATTATACCTTTGGTAAGGTGTGACCGTTGTAAGGTGCATATTCAAGGAGAACCAGGAGGTTACCTTTCCAAATGTGATGGTGAAAATTCCAACCCCAAGGCAGTGCTCACAGATCTGAAGAAAGGTAATAGCTATGACTCTATTCTCCATGGCAATCACACATTTCACTCTTTCTTGTTTCTGATGTCACAAATAAAACATCTTTTCTGTTTGGCCTGAATGTGCTTACCAGAATTTTGATATATCTCTAGTTTGCTGTATTTACCTCAAAAGTATCCTCACATTATAAATAATACCACACATGCAACACAACATCTCACTGCATCATCTATTTTCACCCCTTGGTGAAAATGTTAAGGATGTAATTATGCAGATATAGCCATAATTTTTAAGCCAACCATCACAAAGGCAATAAAAAAGAAAGGTGGTCATTTTATTCTTCTGAACATATTTTCTAGGATGGTGTCATAAAGACAATACATCCTGCCTGGCCAGGCAGTGGCACAGTGGATAGAGTGTAGGACTGCGACTCAGAGTACCCAGGTTCAAAATCCAAAGTCCTGGCTTGAGCATGGGCTCACCAGCTTGAGCATGAGGTCTCTGTCTTGAGCATGGGATCATAGACATAACCCCATGGTATCTGGCTTGAACCCAAAGGTCACTGGCTTGAATCCCAAGGTCACTGGCTTAAGCCTAACTAAGGTCACTCGCTCTTCTGTAGCCCCCACCCCTGGCCAAGGCACATATGAGAAAGCAATTAAAGAACAACTAAGGTGCTGCAACAAAGAATTGATGCTTCTCATCTCTCCTTTCTGTCTGTCTCTATCTGTCCTTCTCTCTATCTCTCTTTCTGTCTCTGTCACAAAGCAAAACAAAACAAAATCAATACATTCTTTTTCAGACTAGAGACACTCTACTTTAAATTCTCTCTATTGCTTTCTAATTTTATAATAAGTTACTACACCTCTCTACACTTTAAAGATAACTTCTACTTTATAGGGCTGTTAGAATTAAATGGGATAAAATATTTTTATGTAGGCATCACTCAGTAAGAATTAAATATCACTCAATTAAATACCTTCTACCTGCATTTTTAGACATCAGAGAAACTATTTTTCCCTTTGATGAGCTCCACAAAAAGCTAGCATGCTAGTCTTAGAACTAAGGGTGAATAATGAGGGAGCCATGAGTAACTAGGGGATCCATATATGAATTTTTAAGTGTCAATAAGTGTAAGGATGTACTTTTTTGGACTAAAGACTTCATGACTCTCTTTAGATTCTAAAATAATATTTGACCTGCAAATTCACTTAAAATGTTGAGAATTACTGTTTTATCTGACTTATAAATTATACTAATTTCTACCTCTCTATTAGAAATCCTCTCTCTGAAAACATCCATGATTCTACTTTCAAATTTTTGTGTATATATTTTATAAAAGCAAATTTCATAGAATAAGTATGAGGTCACATAAGATATGTACATAAAATATTTTATTTAGCTGTAAAACTTTATGTAAATGAAAGGTATTGTTTCATTTACAGTATTTTCAGCAATTTGTAGTGCATTCTTGCCTTTGTGGCAGTGAGATATCTCCTCCTGATTTGTTATGATAAAAATTATTATACAATTACATTAATAATAATTACATTGCAATCTTATCACAATGCTTACAGCTGAGCAAGATAATTGAAAACTTTATAGAAACTAATTATAGCTATTTATAATTTTTCTTGAGCACCAGTATATTTTTAGAACAAAACTTTTTTTTCTGAACAAATCTTTCATGGCACCAAATTTAACCTTATTTTTAGATAAGGAAATAGGACCCTGGCTCCCTCTATGGCTTTGAAAAATTAACTTGCCCATAACCATATAACTAGTTTGTTGAAAATTAGGATAAAATAATCTTATTAGGCTATTTCTTAAATTACTTGGTTAGTTTAAATAGCAATTTGAATGATCTTTTAATTTTTTAAAGGAAAAGATACTTTTTAAAAGTTCTGCTCAAAGTGTTTGTTGTGATAAATAAATAAGAGAATATTGTCAAAAATAGTACATATAACTTGCATGGAGTATCTTCCCTGAAAGTATATTTCAGTTGGGATGACCCAGAAATCTGCCTTGACTGTATGATTTTTTCCTCCCAGTAAGTAGCAACTTACAGCCCAAACACTGGTATTTTAGTCCATGTGCTTTATAATAAGGACCATATTTAGGCTAGTTTAAATACATAGAATGCTATAGTGAAGAAAAAAAAAGCAAATCTTGTCTAAGCCAAAGGAGACAAACTTTAAAAAATTTGGAGGCTTTCTGGACCAGAACTTTCTTTTGTATGTGTTTGATGTTCAAGACAAGAGAAAATACCAGTCAATTTTTCCTGCCTCTCATCTTTGTACATACGTTCAAAACTGAAGAAGTCAGATATGACCCAACAGGTTGGGTACTTCCAGTTCAAGTAATCAACCTGTTGTACTAGGGTCTCCTTGCTTTTTTGTTCATGCTAAAAAGACAGAATTTGATCATTGAGAAGTTACTGGATTGGACCCTAGGCTGAAAGACACAACTTTGGTTTTTCTAGTGGCTGAAGATGAACTATTATATTGTTCTCTCAGTCAGTTAATCCCACATTTTGTAGATTTAATAGTGTTCAGGAAACAGAAAAGAGAGAGTTACCATTAAGAGAAAATTTAAAACTAACTTAAAAAAAGTAAAAAAATGGCTCTGAAATTTCTAAGATCTTATTTTCTTTCAGAATTATGTTTTTTGAAACATATATTTTGATACATTACCTAGCTATGGAAAAGACTTTTTAAAATAGATATTATATGTTCTGCATAATCTGAAACATGTGATTGCCATTATTTCCAAACCAGAAAAATATAGAAGATTTTGTTTACCTGGGTAAAAAAATTATCTAAACGATTTCTGGGAGATTCTTATTGGCTGTCATGGAGATTGGTAAGTTTTTTTCATTCTTTTTTTTTTTTTTTCTGTTTTAATATAGTGTCTTTGCTAGAAACCACTTCATGGTTATTTCAGGTTATCTTCTAGTTTTTGTCATTATTTCCCATCTTCTATGCGGCTCTTGAGTTAAGGATATGGCATTTCAATGACTACAAAACACCTAAAGAATTTAAGCTTATCCATATAAAATATCTTCTGAAAAGTTGCATATTTTATTGTGTTTTATCAGATTTATGTGATGCTATTTTTTAAAAATTTACATAACTTTTTCAGAAATGCAGTCAATTAGAACATATTTTTGAGCTGTTAACATTACTTTATTACTTTATTATATATATGATCCTAAAATATGATCATCACAACTCTGCAACTACTTAACATAAACTAAACGTAAAAGTTCATAATAATTCAGTACATACTGGTAGTCATTTTGTTATCATTTTTAAAGTAATAATTATAATACTCCATATCTCTTTTATAGTCTTACATAGGTTTTATTCTTCCCCCTTTTGTCTCCTATGCAGAATAAAACTTTTATAAAAGAGATAAAAATATGCTGAAAACTAATTAACAATACAGATTTATTACTGTGTGGTTTATAGTTATATTAATAAAAATAAATAATAGTATTTAATTCTGTAGCTGAAATTGATTATTAGGAAACTAAGGCAAAAATATTCTTAATATTAGGCTGAGGAAGAAGGTATGAATTGTTTCAGTTTGGTGGTGGAGGTTTTTAAGAGAACAATATTTTGGCCAAAAATTCTAGTAAGCATTTCAGAAAATATTTTTAAGGTTACCAAGATAAGACAGGGAGAAACTACAGATTTGATTTTATTAATGAAAAAGTGAAAGAGTAGAGTTTTAAATAGACTATAAATAAATGAACCATGAAATTTGGTTCAAATGATGTAATAAATAATACAGAGTTAAATAAGATTTTTAGATTCCAAGTAAGAAAACAGATGATAAAATATCAATGTATACTGAAATTATCATTTCTACAAATAGTTGTTGAATGGTTATAAGGAGCAAGCATTATATCACACACTGTGACAGATGCAAGAGGGAAACATATGAGGAAACTTCAACTATTTGTCAATAGTCCAAAAAGAAATACAAGACACTTATAAACTTGGAATACATGACTGAATATAGAAGTGCATAAAAAAATATTCTATGGAAGTTCAGAAACAATACTTTAAAATGAAAAATATATTTTTTTATGAATGAGATTACATTCAATTTGACTTTTAAACTTGTAGAAGATCTGAGAAGGTAAAAGTAGAACTAGACTAGGAGGATATTCCAAGAAACACACACACACACAGGCACACACACACATTTGTATTTTCCTTTATATTGATAAACAAGTGTATATTATAGTGAGCTTGAGGGAAGAGTCTACCTTATTTGTCATTTTATCATTATTTTCTGGTACCTAATATAGGTTAAAAAATGTTGAATGTTGCCAAGATGGGTAGCAAGGCCAAGAGAGATAAAGGAATTCATCCAATAATTACTAAATAAGTAAAGAAAATAACATAAAAGTCTTTTATGTGTTAACGGTTACAGTTTTTTGTTTCTGAGGAATGATACAAGCCATACCAGTGAGGAAAATATCTTCATCCTTTTTATTTCAGAGTGTCATGGGGTCAGAAAAAAAGTCAAAATAAAATGTCTAGCTTTTGCCTATTTTTCTGGGCAATTTAAGTTTAAGATCCAAAGTAGATATATTTATGTATAGAAAAGCACAAAAATAAAACCTTAGAGATAAAAATAGGCTAACTAGAGAGTTTAAGAAATAAGGAAAGAGTCAGGACACATGTTTTGTGTTGCTATTTGATGACTAAAATCCTACTGAACAGATCCATGAGTGGAGAGTTGTGAAGGACTTAAAAATAGGGAAGTTTAATATTCAATTTAAATTATGTACATTATTAAACTCTAAACTTCTTTTCTTTTCTTTTTTTTTATTGAGAGGTGAGAGTCAAGGAGGCAGAGACAAACTCCCAAATGTGCCCCAACTGAAATTCACCTGGCAAGGCAAGCCCTCTACAGGGTGACACTGTGCCCATCTGAGGCCACTGTTCCATTGCTCAACAACCAAGCTATTTCAATGCCTGAGGCAAGGCCATGGAGCCATCCTCATCTCCTGGGGCCAAATTGCTCCAGCCATTCAAGCTGTGGCTGCAGAATGGGAGGAGAGAAGAGTGAGAGAGAGAAAAGGGGAGG
This sequence comes from Rhynchonycteris naso, assembly GCA_037038555.1. NCBI lineage: Eukaryota > Metazoa > Chordata > Mammalia > Chiroptera > Emballonuridae > Rhynchonycteris > Rhynchonycteris naso. Next base: position 70,393,774 of record CM073002.1, read on the forward strand.
GGTGGAGAAGCAGATAGTTGCTTCTCTTGTGTGCCCTCACCAGGAATCAAACCAGGGAATTCCACACACTGGGCTGATGCTCTACCACTTAGCCAATCAGCCAGGACCCATAAACTTTTTTCCTGACCCAAATTTTTAAGTCTTCTATACACATAATTACATTGGATGAATAGAATTGGAGAAATCTAGGAAAATATGTGTTCCACAGTCAAGTCAGAAAGAAGATAGAAAAGAGATTAACTTTAGTGTAAAGAAGAGATTGAAATAAGGATATGAAGAGGAGCAGCAACTTGGAGACAAATGTAAAGTATGAGAAACTAAATTTTTAGAAAGTCACAGAAATCACAAAATTGTGGGTTAGTAAACTTGAGTACTTTCATTTAAATTTCAAAGAGGAGTGTGAGCTTAGTTCCATATACTTATCTCATTTAACACTTGTGATTATGTGATGGAGGTAAAATTATAATTTCCATATTTCTTGACTCTCTGTTTAGCAAGCTTTCTATTATTCGAATAGAAGAAGATGGTTCAAAAGACCCTGGAAATGTTAAAGATTTGGGCGACTGTGGTGGGTATGTAAAGAGCATTGTTCTATCTTTAAGCTACTTTATCCAACAAGTAGAGACCCAGTGCTTTACCAACAATAAAAGGGTGAGAAGTAGAAGTAATCCATGCTAGTGCAGGCAATAAGGAGTACATTCTGGGGGTAAAGAATTTAAAAACACCAATAAATAAACTGAAAATCAACTTGCTATTGTTATTATCATGCACCAGTAAATCTAAATTTTGTTCAAGATAAAGTCCTCCATCTTGCTGAGGCTAACTCTATTATTCCCAGCTTTGGTGTGCCACTGAAGATATCCATTGGAAAAGGTATGTAATGCCCTTGTCTGTCTATAAAGACTAAACCCAAGTAATGGAATAAAATCTTCATGAAGTTGGATGGCTCAGTTCAGAGCCCAGTAAAGCATCACACTCACTAGAACCAGGCAGCATCACATGGTGGCCACCTTCTTGTGAAATATTTCTATTGTTCTTTTGAGGTTGATTATATCTATTTTTCTACACATCACTCCATTATTTTCTATAGCGATCCTAGATTCTGTCCATCCTCATACTCTGATTTCATGCCCAAACAGAATTAGCTCATTAGAAATAATACCACATTAGTCTAAAATGTAAGCTTCATGTAAATAAAAATAGCCCATGCTTTGTTTTTTCCTTCTCTTTAAAATTTTGGTAAAAATTATATGCAATGCAATTTTCAAATCTTCTATGTACAGTTTGATATTTTGAGTATCTTTCAAGTCTTTTTCTCATTGGTTTTTTTATTGAGTAATTTGCCTTTTTAGCAATTAGTTTTAGGAATTATTTATATATTCTGGATACATATACTTTGTGACCTCTCCCAAACTTTCAGGTTTACCTCTCCTTTCACAAGTTGAAGTCACTTTGGCAGCATTAATTCTATCCTTCAACCATCATACCAGTGAGACTTCAGGTTTCTTTTTAAATTTTAGCTGTTTTAATATTCTTGGCTGACTAAAAAATTTTCTTGGGGTAAAGAGCATATAAACATGGGTTTCTTACTTTCTTTCAAGGTTCAAATCTCCAACTTCTGTCTACTTTTGATCACTCTCCTGTGATTTTAAGTAACTTCATATAGAAATTTTAATTTATCAGTAGAAAAGTAATTTCAAAATATACTCATCCTTTAGTAACTGGAACTGGAATGTATTCCTGCCTTTTTACTGTCCTATTCCCAGATACATTAATGTTTTTTTTATAATAGTATTTTTTAAATTTATTTTTATTTATTCATTTTAGAGAGGAGACACAGAGTGAGTGAGAGAGAGAGAGAGAGAGAGAGAGAGAGAGAGAGAGAGAAAGGGGGGAGGAGCTGGAAGCATCAACTCTCATATGTACCTTGACCAGAGCAGTGCAGGGTTGTGAACTGGCGACCTCAGTGTTCCCAGGTCGACGCTTTATCCACTGCGCCACCACAGGTCAGGCAATGTTGTTTTTATAGTTTTGAAATTAGATGGAAGTTAACAAACATTTCAAAAGAAGTACAATGTTTTGAAAAGCAAAATGTTATGGACTAAATTTTGTCTTCTCAAAATTCATATTTTAAAACCCTAACTTCCAATGTAAGTGTATTTAAAAACAGGACCTATAAGGAGGCAATTAAGGTTAAATGAAGTCAGAAAGGTGGGACCCTGATTCAACAGGATTAGTGTCCTTTAAACAAAAGACATTAAAGAACTCTCTTTCTTATATCATGGGAGGGCACAAAGGGCAGAAAGGCATCTATAAGTTAGGAAGAGGAATCTCACCAGGAACTGAATTAGCCTCCACCTTGATTTTGTACTTTCAGCCTCCAAAACTGTGAGAAATTTTTATTGTTTAAGCCATTCAGTTTATGATATGGCAGCCTGAGAAGACATTTCTTTTTTATCAAGTACATAGATAGAGTTAAGCCTAAATTAAACTGTTAAACAAGACCAAAGTGACACCTGTAATTTATAGTTTATAATTTAGTGTAATTCTTTACTTCCTGTATTACTTATCTCTTGCTATATAACAGATTACCCCCAACTTTAATAGCTTAAAGCAACAAACACGTGTTATGTCACAGTTTCTGTGGGTCAGGAATACATGCTGGCTTAGCTGAGAACCTGGGGTTCACGGTATCTCAGGAGTTTGCCACTGCGTGTCAGCTTGGATTGCAGTCTCAGCTGAAGCCTCAGTTGGGGAGAATTTGCTTTCAGGCTCAGTCATGTCATGACTATTTTCTGAATTTCAGTTTTTCTCAGGATGCTGACCTAAGAGCATCATTTTTTCTCTGTAGACCAGCTGCTTATTATATGGGCTTCTCTATATCTGCCTTTCCTCAGAGAAGATGAGGAGAGAGAGCAAGAGAGTGACTAGGGTAGGTGAGAGGTCACAGTGTTTTTGCTAGGCAACCTTAGAAGTGACATCCATCCTAGCTGCTACATTATCTTCACTAGAAGTAAGATAACAAATTCAGTTCAAGTGGAGGATTATACAAAAGCAGAAAACAGGACGTAAAGTTTATGGAAATCATCTTAGAATCTGTCTATAATACTTCCTTTACAGGCAAAATAAAAAATCATTAAAAATTTAAAATTTAAAATAATGCACCTCTAGTCTTATTTCAGGCACTGCTATACTCTAAGGCATGGAAAGATAAATATGGAACAATTTCTGTCTTCTATGACATGGTGGTCTAGTTCAAGAGGTAGTGTCTATGTGATCCATGCTATAAAAGCTATAGGAGTTATGAAAACAGGAAGGACTGTATAAGGTATGAGAAATGTTGCCTTCACAAAGGAGGCAAAGCATGTGCTATGTTTTGAAGGAAAGGGACCTGCCTGATAGTGGGTAGAGAAGGCACCTTTAAGCATGTGTCTGTGAGGACCTTTCAAGAACACTAGGCATTCTGAATGGCAAAGCCTGAGGTCCACACTGGGAGGAGTGCTGAGGAATGAGGCTGGATGAAGAAGCCAGAAACCATATTGTGAGAGCAAGTTGGGCTATGCTAAGTAAAGACTTTAGACTCTATCCAGAAGTGAAATAGAAACACTGAATGGTATGGCCAGATATGCACAGTGTAAAGAGCACTCTTTCCCAAGCTCACTGTGCTCTTTCTTGTTGATAAACAGACCAAAAAAAGTGGGAGGGGAATAAATAATATTATTGATTATATTCCTTTTGCTTTATTTCAAATTGTCATATGTATGGTGCAAGTTGGGTACTGGAAATATTAAAAGCAACACTAAGCTGTACACCTGAAACCAATACAAAATAAAATTGAAAAAGAGAAGCAGAATACATCTCCTTTCCAATTACACAACCTCTAAAACTCCCCTGTCGGAATGACTAGGTCATAATCCAGGTGGAAAGCTCTTTGAGAGACTTTTACTTTAAATCAAATTACACATCTCAATGACAATGTATCACATCTCAATGACATATAATTTCACACAAGCACCAGCTTTTGTAAAGTAACAGAGAATATAATTCAAGCTCATTTCCAGAAAAGAATGGAAGAAAATAATGGTGTTCCTGCATAATGTTAACCATGATGCAGCCCAACCCATAGCTCCTTTATTTAGCTTGCTAAATCAAATGAATCTATACACTTTAATTACTTACCCCATTTATTTATTCCTTCATGGTGCAAATTCTATGCCACTTACTTGTTAAAGCTTCCTTTGAAACATATTTCTCACTTTTTCCCAAAGATACATAGGCTTTCTATATATAAGAAAAAGGAGCAATAAAACATATAGTCAGTGATACTTAAATATAAATGAGTCACCCCAAGGAATGCCTTGGAGGTATTGGAGAACTCAGTCATGTACCACAGTCCATAGTCTGTTAAAATCCAAATAGCTCAGATTCTACTGAGTAATTCCTGTTTGTCTACACTTTTTTTTTTTACTGTAATACCATCAGAATTCTCAGAACCCATGGGATTTACCAATATTTTCTAAACTTAAACCATTATCAAAGGGTGATAATGACACTCTCCTTACATTTTTGTGACACTTTGTCATATAGTGCTCTACTGAACAATGAAGATTTAAACAATTTGCATGTGTGAGGTCCTCATGAACATTAGGCTTTGCTCCAATACTCTTCAGAAAAAATCATAACCACTGGGTAGAAACTACAAAAGGCAGTTTCTAGCTCACCCATTTACATAGAGATTATAGTCCTTTATCAAAATAATAAAATTATCTTTATAAAATTTTAACTTCAGAAACAAGTAGCAAAGAAGGAATTATCATGAAAAACTTCTTTTGTTATAGATTACTATATTTTATAATTTTATCTACAAAAAATACTTTTCTCTTCCTAAGTTAGACTAATTTATAAGCAGTCCAGCAGGAAGTTCATTTATCAGAAGCTGAAAACACTCATTTTATTACTCACCTTTTTTTAGCTGTGATCATGTAAGGTTTTCAAATTATCATTTAATTATGATTGAAGAAGGCAAGCTTCTGGGAAGATTAAAGGATCTGACATGGCCTTTCAGAGAAGGTGACTGCCAGGAATAATTAGTAAGCATATCTTAAGCAAATTTGAGTGATGACAGACATAGATACCAAGTGACACAGAATGAAGTGACAGAACACAAAATAGGACAAGACACTTTCTGGTTTTCTGGAGCTTATATTTCCAGGTTTAGAAATGCTTTTAAGATGAAACATTAGCATTTGTTATTAGATATAAGTTACTGTTAGAACTATGAGAGTTCTAAAGCTACAAACCCAGACATGATTAAGAAAATAGGGTTGAGTTAGAGCACTTATATAATAGCAATACGATGTTTTGCTATTTTGGAAAGCTAAAACCCAAAACTCATGTGGCCATATTATAATAGAGAAATATAAGTATATAGAAAATAAGGAAACACCAAATAAAGCCAATTCTTACCATACAGACATGTTTAATTTTATGTTATTATTGCTCATTTTCCTATCAAGACTTTTTTCACAGGGACATTAATGAGTTTTAATCTTTATTCTTACCTTATGAATACATGACTACTACTCTAAAAACAGGCAAAGGATGTTTATGGCTGGCTGTAATATAGTGTTAAATCCATTTTAAACCAAACTTTAGATTACAATATTTTTTGCTCCCAAAGTTAAGGAGCAGAAACAAGGATCATTGGGTCATTTTTATCTTCTTCATTCCTTTTCGTATTTCTCAGGACTCTATTATAGTCAAGACATTAGGCTGGCTTTGTCCTCACAGAAAAAGAAAAGTCCCTGCACAGGTAAATAGTAATGGTGTGGTAAAATAGGGCCAAGAGAATCTCAAACAGGATCTTCCCTTATTTCGTGATTGAGTAACTCTCAATGCCACCACTAAAGGAAGTAAGGAAAACTTATTCTCCCAAGTCATTGTGTTTGCAATAAAATGACACCAGAGTATTATTGGTGATTGGATCTTGGCTCAGCAACCTCAGTACTTGAGTTCTGGCTAAGAAAGAGTTCCTAGTCAAGCCTCGAATACAAGCAAAACTTATTTAGATATTCACAGAGGTAGAAATGAGCCAGCCCAGCTATGTGAGCTCAGGGAACATTTCATTTCAGGACAAAACAAGAGCACTTGAAACTTAGGAGGAGAGAGGCAAGAAAAATTTGCCTGAAGGAAAGGGAATGGTGAAAAGCAAGAGTATGCTCCACATAGAGAGCAGCCCCCTTTAAGCGGGGTCTAACTTGCATGGTTAGCAACATGGCAGAAGAACAAAGGTCAGGGGAAGGTCTGAACTGCATGACCTAGCAATGTGAAAGGTCAGGAAGGCTAAACTGCATGACTAAATATATGATGGGGGAACAAAGATTACCCTGGGGGTGAGGTCCTTGTTTTCCCCATGCTAGGGACTTGAGGCTTTCTGCCTGGTGACCTTCTGTAGCTGGCACATCATCCTTGTTCTGCTCATTTCTATCTATCCACCTACCACAGTTGGTCTTGGGATTTTGGATATTTCATTTTCACCTTTCTCTTTTTGGCTCTACTTATTGAATTTTTTAAGCTCTGCACATGCTCAGTCACCCAGGTAAAGTTATAACCAACAGTGCTGAATATACTCTTAGTCGTTACATGTGTCCTATTTCTTCATTTAAACTTTTTTCTTTATTTATTTCTCTTTCTTTCTTTTTTTCTTTCTTTCTCTGTACCCTGCCTCCCTCTCTCCCTCCCACTACCCCTCTCTCCCTCCCACTCTTCCTTCCTTCCTTCCTTCCTTCCTTCCTTCCTTCCTTCCTTCCTTCCTTCTTTCCTACCTTCCTCTCTCTCTTTCTTTCTTTCTTTCTTTCTTTCTATTTTTGTTATTTTAAGGAGAGGAAGGGAGAGAGGGACAAAAAGAGAGGGACATTGATCTGTTTCTGTATTTGTCCCTACCAAGTATCTAACTGGCAACCTCTGTGCTCTACCCAACTGAGCTATCCAGCCAGGGCAACTTCATTTTTTCTACATTAATTTGAATTTAAATAGTGGTATTTTACCAGTGTCCAGAGGTTCTTGGAAACTTTTGATACAGAAATCAAGAAAGTTCACTACATTTCTTCTTCTTGTCTGATTGCTGTAGCTAGAACTTCCAGAACTATGTTGAATAAGAGTGGTGAAAGGGGGCACCCCTACCTGGTTCCTGATCTTAAGGGGATTGCTTTTAATTTTTGTCCATTTAGTATGATGTTTGCTGTGGGTTTGTCGTAGATGGCCTTTATCATGTTAAGGAATGTTCCCTGTATTCACACTTTACTGAGAGTTTTGAGCATGAATGGGTGCTGGATTTTTATCAAATGCCTTTTCTGCATCTATTGAAATTATCATGTGATTTTTATCCTTCCTTTTGTTTATGTGATAAGTCACATTGATTGATTTGTGAATATTGTACAAGCCTTGCCTCTCCAGAATAAATCCCACTTGATCATGGTGTATGATTTTTTTTTCATATATGCTGGATACGGTTGGCTAATATTTTATTGAGAATTTTAGCGTCTAAATTCATCAGGGATATTGGCCTATAATTTTCTTTCTTTGTGTTGTCTTTGCCTGATTTTGGGAGAAGAAAAACTGTCATTATTTGCAGATGATATGATATTGTATATAGAAAACCCTAAAGTCTCAGTCAAAAACTATTGGACCTGATAAATGAATTCAGCAAGGTGGCAGAATATAAAATTAATACTCAGAAGTCAGAGGCATTTTTATATAACAACAATGAACTGTCAGCAAAAGAAATTAAGGAAACAATCCACTTCAATATTGCAACCAAAACAATAAAGTACCTAGGAATAAACTTAACCAAGGAGGTTAAGGACTTGTACTCAGAAAATTATAAAACATTGATAAAAGAAATCAAGGAAGATACAAACAAGTGGAAGCATATACCGTGATCATGGCTAGGAAGAATAAACATCATTAAAATGTCTATATTACCCAAAGCAATTTATAAATTCAATGCAATACCAATTAAGATACCAATGACATACTTCAAAGATATAGAACACATATTCCAAACATTTATATGGAACCAAAAAAGAACACGAATAGCCTCAGCAATCTTAAAAAGAAAAAATAAAGCCGGAGGTATCACTCTTCCAGATATCAAGGTTTACTATAAGGCCATTGTACTCAAGACAGCCTGTTACTGGCATAAGAACAGGCACATAGATCAATGGAACAGAACAGAGAACGCAGAAATAAATCCACATCTTTATGGACAACTGATATATGACAAAGGAGGAAAGAACATGCAATGGAGTAAAGACAGCCTCTTTAATAAATGGTGTTTGGAAAATTGAACATCTACCTGCAAAAAAATGAAACTAGACCATCAACTTACACCATTCACAAAAACAAACTCAAAATGGATAAAAGACTTAAATGTAAGCCGTGAAACCATAAGCATCTTAGAAGAAAACATAGGCAGCAAGCTCTCTGACATCTGTAGCAGCAATATATTTGCCGATTTATCTCCACGGGCAAATGAAATAAAAGGCAAGCTAAACAAATGGGACTATATCAAACTAAAAAGTTTTTGCACAGCTAAAGACAATAAGAACAGAATAAAAAGACAAACCACACAATGAGAGAACATATTCGACAACATATCTGATAAGGTGTTAATAACCAAAATTTATAAAGAACTTATAAAATTCAACACCAGGAAGACAAACAATCCAATCAAAAAGTGGGCAAAAGAAATGAATAGAAATATCTCCATAGAGGACATACAGATGGCCAATAAGCATATGAAAAAATGCTCATCACTAATCATTAGAGAAATGCAGATTAAAACCACAATGAGATAGCACCTCACTCCAGTCAGAATGGCACTCATCAGCAAAACAACACAGAACAAGTGCTGGCGAGGATGTGGAGAAAGGGAACCCTCCTGCACTGCTGGTGGGAATGCAGACTGGTGCAGCCACTGTGGAAAACAGTATGGAAATTCGTCAAAAAATTAAAAATTGAACTGCCTTTTGACCCAACTATCCCACTTTTAGGAATATACCCTAAGAACACCATAACACTGTTTGAAAAGAAGAAATGTGCCCCCATGTTCGTGGCAGCATTTTTCACAATAGCGAAGATCTGGAAACAGCCCAAGTGTCCATCAGAGGACGAGTGGATTAAAAAGCTATGGGACATATATACTATGGAATACCACTCAGCCATAAGAAACGATGACATTGGATCATTTACAACAAAATGGATGGACCTTGATAACATTATACGGAGTGAAATAAGTAAAACAAAGAAAAACTGAGAACAGCATGATTTCATACATAGGTGGGACATAAAAGTGAGACTATGAGACATAGACAAGAGTGTGGTGGTTTACGGAGTGGGGGGAGGGAGGAGAAGGTGGGAGAGGGGGGAGGTGATGGGCACAAAGAAAACCAGATAGAAGGTGACAGAGGATAATTTAACTTTGGGTGATGGGTATGCCACATAATTGAGTGATAAGATAACCTGGAGATTTTTTTTGAACATATGTACCCTGATTTATTAATGTCACCCCATTAAAATTAGTAAAAAAAAAAAGAAAGTTCTCTACAAAAATAGTACTCAGGCAAGAGGTTTATTAAAAAGTTCCTGCACCCAAGGAAAAGAGTATATGAAAGGAGAAAAAAAAATGGCTGAACAAAAACCATGAAACACTTTTAAAAAAAGTTGAGGCATAAAAGATGACATCTAAGTTTGAGATTTAAGTATGTAGAGACAGGACTCCTTGGTGCCTGTGCATTAGAACTACATTCTTCTTCATGCCTGGCATGTCTCATTAACATATTACATCTCCACCCAGGATGTGTTTTTTAGCATTTACATGAGAGAGGGTCACTAAAGGACAGTTATTGTTAGCATAAATGCAAGAACAGAGAGACCAAAATTTAACCCCATGTTGCCAATAGCTGTGTCCTTCAGTACTGCTGCTAATTGGCTGTAAGGGCAAGGGAAAACATCGGAGCAATAAATGAGTTTCTAGCTTCCTGCCACTGTGCCCAAGGTGTAGCCTGCCTATCTCAGTCCCTAGTTTTATTTTATTGTTTACCACCTTATTTCTTTCCTTGTTCCTGGCACAAATAAGAGCTTCTTACCTCTTTGAAGATGGAAAAGCTAAAAATTTTTAACTAATTTTATTCAAATAAGAATATACTTCAGATAATCTAGGAGCTTTATTATTAATCCCTTACTATCTCTCTGGGGAATCTCCTTTACATCCAGTCTACCCCACAGTTCATGGATGATTCAGCTGCTTCCCATTTTCATCATGCCTATTCCATGAAACTGGGCTGTCCTCAGCCTCACCTAATAATTCTGTGAAGCCTCTCCTTCTGTATGTCACTCTCTCTCCCACTAGTCAGCACCTATTTTCATGTTTCTTCTAAACTGGTTTCTCTATCAATGTAGTCAGCAGCATCTTTATTTCTCTACATCCCATTCTGTAGAGCTAGGAATATGAACCAGAAGTTTAATCATTAACCAAAGAGACTTATTATTATTATCTACATTTGGTGAGGAAAAGGTATACAGTCATAAAAAACACTCCAAATAGTGGGTTTACAACAGTAAAAATCAGGTCTTCTTGGACCCCAGAACCCCATATGCCCTCCATTTAGGTAAATATTGACCTGGGTACCTTTCTAGGAACATTTCATGGATATATAAATACTGATGTTTATATGACCTTTATGTAAAATACAGATATTACATTTACCATTTAGCTCAGCAACATAGGTTTTTTATTGTTGTTTTCACAAACTCCATAAACTCGCTACCGTATTTCTTTTGTATTTATTGTACAATGTAACCTCTCAGGATGATCATAAATTTTTAGTTAGGCAGCTCATGGTAAGTAGTCATGCCTCAGGCTTATAGCTCTTTTAGTGAAAGGTTTATCTTTGCCTTAAGCAAGACCTGTTCATTGTTTTTCTGCATCTAAGTCAACATACCTTTGAAATGCCTCTTTTTCACAAGCATAACCACCCTCAAGAGACCCTATAATCTTGTTAATTATCCTGTAAACCAATCTCTTCCTCACTTTCTTTCACATTCACGTCATCTTCCTTATGTTCCTTTCTTAAACCTGAATGTGTAAAAAAGCTGCAAACTGCCATTTAGGGAAGCATTTTTCTCAGTCAGTTGAGATCTTGCTTCTAGGCATATTCTCTGTTTGACTCAAATTTTTATAAAAAATTCTCCACAGGTTTGTATATTCTTACATTGACACATTAGTTGAGCTTAGTAACCTATAATAGCAACCATTCTGAAGGCATTCATCAAATTACAGTATTCAATTTCTTTGGCACCAGGGAACAACATACCATAAAACTATACCATGGTACTATTTTTTAACTTAGCACTGTAAGGCAGTCTTTTATAAATTTTTCTTCTGGAAGAACACTCAAAATAATGTTCAAGTCTCAGAGAAGTTCTATATGAATCTAATATTCCATATTTCACAGCATGTTTGCATAATCAGTAAGTTGTAGATTTAAAAATTCATAAATAAATTCTAGTGTTCTATTGAATCAATATGGCATTTTTACTTTGGTTATACTTATTCTAATAAACTTATTAGCTCTTCCTTTTTGTATGGTTTCCCTTCTTTACCAAGATGATAAATGCTTATGCAAGTTGATATAGTGGGGGAAAGAAACTAATTATTTTTCTCTTTAATAAATGTTTTACTTGATTTTGTGTAAAACCTCATCCACATTGGTCTAAAAATTTTATTGCATGTTTTTTTTCAAAGTGGTTTGCTAATGAGATAGGGCATGGGGTATATACAAGAGCAGTTTTTCTTTGTACAAAACTAAAATAAAAACTTTAGTCAAATGTCTTTAAAATAAAAAAAAAGAAGAAATGTAGTTATTTATCTTAACTTCCATGAAGTTAATCATTTTACTTCTATCTCATAAGGCTAAAACACTCACAAGGTATACATCCGTGGTTTTCAACTTTTTTACACTTGGGAAACAGTGATAATAGGGGAATTATTTTGGGGACCACGAAGGGAGAAATAAAAATCATTTTTAATATATTGTGCATTTTTTAAAAATTATAATACTATAAAATAAAAATTCTTCAAAATAATCAGATGAACAATAAAAATATTTTTAAATAAAATACCATTGAATTTTCTAAAGAATAATATTTAAATCAAGTTAAGCTAGTGTAAAATCTACTCTTGCTTCATTGTAAGAATACTTGATAACCAAGTCTGCAGTTTTGTTTCTGAGAGATTAAGTGCTGCATTGGCATCCATTTGATTTCTCTGTTTGGTACTTATTAGTGATAGGGCCGAAAGAGTCTTCTCACACAAATAGTAGAAAATATGATTAAAAATTTGATAGCTTTATAATGAAGAGATGGATAGTCCTCCCAGTAATATCCAAAATTATGACAATGATTGTACTTTTTCTTTGGAGATCAGAAGATAAATCTATCAGTTTTTATTTTTCACAATAATTAAGGAAGCAGGGGTTGATATCTGAGTGAGCTACTGATCGAAAGGTTACCATTATGGGGATCCTCATTTTCAGGATAATAATGATCAAAATATTAAACTCATGCACTTAAGTGTTGACTTATTTAATTAAATAAAATTTCAGGTTGATGTCTGCAATAGTTAAAGAGTCTTGGAAAAGTTGCAACATTTTTACATCTTCTTCCTGCATGCGACTTTCCCAAAGAACACCTTTCTTTTTTAATGCATCCATCTTGTTTCTTAATGTAAAAATGTTTGTGTTAAACCCCTGAAGAGACAAATTTAGTTTATTGAAGAGACAAACTGTACCTGACAAATATCTAAGCTTAACCATCCATCCATCCATTCTTTATCCAACAAAAGCTCTACTAAAACAGTTTTGCTCCTGAAAAAACTATTTCACTTCTTTCAGCTCAAAAAAGCCGAAAAAGCCCTTTCTCTTGAGACCCACCTTACTTCTGTACAGAGAAGAAGATATTGGTATTGTGTGCTCATGCTTTCCAATAGTGTTGTGAACAGTCTGGAGTTCACACCTTGACTATGAATATCATTAGTGATCTTCACTGCATCATTTATCATTTTATTCAGGTCAGGGGAAAGTTTTTTTTTGCAACTACATTCTGTGAGTAAATTATACAGTGTGTGGACAACATTCCTGGATATACATCTTTTATTTTTGCAACTACCCCTCAGTGATGCCCAATCATACTCACAGCACTGTGCGTACATACAATGCATTTTGTCCAGTCTAAGCCCTTTTTTTGAAAGAACTCATTAAGACAGTAAAGTTGTCCTTCCCTAAAGTTTTGGTCATCAATATACCTCACAAAGCAAAAGTAAAATAGCATGGTTATCCATATTAGTTGATTAATCAAATCAAATGGCAAAATATTTTGATTTCTTTATCCCTTCCATAATTTGCTCTTTGATATCATTGGCCGTATCAACAATTTTTCTCTAAATAGTATTGTCAAAAAGTGGTAAAGCCTCAAGTTTTTGTGTGATTTAAGGACCCCAAATTTTCTGAGTGACATATAAGATGCAAAACTTTACCAATTCTTCACCAATAGTGAACAGTTTTTATTTATTTTTGATAAATTCAAGGGCAGCTAAATAACATGCTCAAAGCAGCGATTTGTCACTAGTCATCATTTTCTTATTTGAATTTTCTGACTTTATTTGGTTGTGTAATCTTTCAAAAACATCTACTGACAGCTTCTCTGTAATATAGCAATGCTTCAAATGCAAATGATGAGTAAGTTTTAAAGGTTTTATTACATCATCTGACCGAATTTCAGAACGTACTACACACGAAGGCCATAGTGATAATTCACTATCAGGTGCTATAGTGAAACCAAATTTTAAATATTCCTTATCATACTAACAAAGTTTTCTTTTATTTGTCTAAGTTTTCTTTTTCTTTTTTGTGTGGGGGAGGTCTTTATTCTTCATACAACATTCATACAGCAATTCTTTCTCCAACCTACGTGAAATTTCTGGTGGACTGGTCCAAATCATCTTCCAAGATATTCAGATTTATTAGATAATCATTCACTTTCATCTTAAAGTCCATCTTTGCCTTATGACCTGCTCCAGTTCAGCTTGATTTTACCACTTTTAAAATTAGTATCTTCCATGCCCTGGTTGGATGGCTCGGTCCTCTGTTAAGTTATATGCAGGAATAGATCTATGTTCCTGTCTCTCTTTCTCTCTCTCTCTTTTTCTCTTGCTCTCTCCCCCTACCCCTTCTGGGCTCTGCAGAGAAGCGTGGTGATGACTGTTCTGTCTTAGAGTTTATGTATTTAATTGATAGCTGCAGAATTAAGTAAATCAAATTAGTTTCTCACATTTTAAAAGTGAGCAGTGGAATCTTCCTTTTTGAAGATTCTATTTATTGATTTTAGAAAGAGAGAGGAGGGAAGAGTGAGAAGTATCAACTCATACTTGCTTCACTTTAGTTGTTCATTGATTGCTTGTCATATGCGCCTTGACCAGGCAGACCCAGGGTTTCGAACCACCTCAGCATTCCAGGTCGATGGTTTATACACTGTGTCACCACAGGCCAGACATGCACTCTTTTCTGTTCCATTAACCTATATGTCTGTTTTTATGCCTGTGCCATACTGTTTTGATTACTCAAGTCTTGTAGTATAGTTTGATATCATGTAGTGTGATACTCCCAACTTTGTTCTTTTTTCTCAAGATTACTGGGGCTATTCAGGGTCTTTCAAGGTTCCATATACATCTATTTATTTATTTATTTTTATTAATTTTAATGAGGTGACATTGATAAATCAGGGCACATATGTTCAGAGAAAATATTTCCAGGTTATTTTGACATTTGATTATATTTTGTACCCAAAGTCAAATTGTCCTTCATCACCTTCTATCTGGTTTTATTTGTGCCCCTCCCCTCTCCCAACCCTCTCCTTCACCTCCACCTCCCCCTGGGTAGCCAGTACACTCTTGTCCATGTCTCTGAGTCTCATTTTTATTTCCCATCTATGTATGGACTCACATAGTCCTTAGTTTTTTCTGATTTACTTACTTCATTCAGTATAATGTTATCAAGGTCCATCCATGTTGTTGTAAATGATCCAATGTCATCATTTCTTATGGCTGAGTAGTATTCCATAGTATATATGTACCAAAGCTTTTTAACTCACTTGTCCTTTGACGGACACTTGGGCTGTTTCCAAATCTTCGCTATTGTGAACAATGCTGTCATGAACATGGGGGTGCATTTCTTCTTTTCGAACAGTGCTATGGTGTTCTTAGGGTATATACTAAGTTTTCTTTTATTCATTTTCTTTTGGTTTTTTTTGTGCCTTTCAAATTATAAACCCATTTTTTCTTCACTATTTTTTAAACTTGAACTACTAGTACTTGGTTTACTGTCAGTGCCATCATTGCTTTTCTTTTGACTATTGTTTTTGCCTTTGAAGAAAGTGAAAATGTTTTGTTTTTTCTTTCTATTTGTAGTATTTAAAATTTATAGAATAATGACATTAAAACACACAGTAATTTATTTGTAAACAATATAAATATATTCTGAACAGGTGAGCACATGCATGGCTATTTGCTCAAGTGTTAAAAAGAATTTACTACTTACTGAGAGAGAGAGGAAGCCAGAACTAGAAACCCACAACAGATACATTTCTGTCATACTGCACATAATAGTGCATTATGGTGCAAAATGGTACTTGGTTTTTGAACACACATGTACAATGTATTAAACATTACATAAGTTTGTCCAAACATTATTTGCACAAGCATGAAAAAAATGAACTACAGAAAGAGGGAGTAAGAGAAAATGAACTACAGAGAGAGGGGGTGAGAGTAAGAAATAGGAACACACAACAAATGAAGTTTTATATTACTATGCATAACAATGCAACAATACAGTACAAGCTGGTGCTTGATTTCTGAACTGTACGTGTACAAGGTATTTATACCATACAAGTTTGTCCAAATGTTTTTTGTTTATTGCACATAATTTATAAATACTCTGCACCATGCAAAAAAAGTTGTTCAAATAAGTCTACAAGTTCCAAAGGTATCTAAAGTAACTTCAATGATATTTCCATCAATGATACAGTCTGATAAGTGACAATCACCTTGAACATAAATGAATTCAACTAAGATCATTGGGTATATAATGTTTATACAATATCAGGGTGTTTAACTCTTTCAAGGACAGGCATGAACTTTTGGTGAACCAGTATGGGTCTGTAGATCAGCAGTTGAAAAACACTGTTATACATAACAAATTTCTGTTAATCTACTTTACACCAAGATCTTCTCTGTATCTTCTAAATATAGAGTTGGCAAATTTAACTTAAATACAGCTGCAATCAGACTTAATTAATATTTTTTGTAACGTGAAAATTTATAGACAATATGGAATAATTAAGCTATAAACCCATAGTTCAAATTATTATGAGTACAAGTAAAGCGTATGCCACAACTATTATACAAATTTTGAAAATAATTTTGTTTACTTTTTCTTTTTAGTCAATGAAGGACAGTATCATGTACCTTTATTTATAATGGCAGGGAACTAACACGAATAAAGCTTTACATTGATGTATCTCACATAAATATCATTCCTTAAGGTATTGAAAGCATAAAAAAGAAATAGACATGAAATTAATGTCATTTATGACTACATTTTTATTACAAAAGAAATTAACCTGTCACACTAGAGATTGCATTCTCATTTTTAGCGTAAAAGACTATAGACAATTAGTGTTTTCTACATTGTAAGACGGGGATGATGTTAGGTTGGTGTGAGAATTAACCTCTTTCCCAAATTATCTTCCTCAATTTCCTGAAAAACATCACCAACGAACTTATGGGCATAAACAAGCTATACTAGTATAAAAGAATTTGAAAACATTTTAATTGTAAAGAAAGATTTATACACTCAGCTTTTACTTCCATATGGGATCAATAATAAAATTCATAACAGAACTGCTTGGTCACTGTTATGTGACTATCTCATAGTGCCCTAGAGTTCTACAAAACCTAGTTGAGAAACTTGCTAGAAAAGTAGAGTTCTACAAAGCCTTTATACTTACCCAGTTATCTATTGCTGTATAATATAGCATTCCAAAAGTTATTGGCTTAAAACAACAAGTTATTATTATTTCTCACATTTTTTGAATGACTAGGTCAACTGGACAATTCTGACTTAGGATCTCTCTTGTGAATGCAGTCAACTAAGAGCTGGGATGGCATCTTCTGAAGTTTCTTCATTCAATTATGCAGCATGTGTCCTGAGATGGCTGCAACAGGTGGTAGTTGGCTGGGAATCTCTCTCTCTATATATGATCTCATTGAGCAAGTCCTAAGGCCAGTCAACATTCAACCGGAAGAGAATTTGGCTCCAATATCAGTGGGAGTAGTAACCAATTTCTATAATCATCTTTAATCTATAATATACATTTTTTAAAAAAACTCAGGCTACCGATTTGTAAAATTTATTTATGTTATTTATTAATTTGAGAAAGGAGAAAGAGAGAGAAAGGGGGGGGAGAGCAACTCATAGTGTGTACCTTGACTGGACAAACTTGGGGTTTCAAACTGGCAACCTCAGCATTCCAGGTCAATGCTCTATCCATTGCACCACTACAGGTCAGTTACTTAGCATTTTGTTGTTGTTGCTGTTGTTTGTTTTTTGTTTTTAGTGAGAGAGAGGGTCAGACAGGGACAGACAGAAAGGAATAGAGATGAGGAAAATCAATTTATAGTTGCTGCACCTTAATTGTTCATTGATTGCTTTCTCATATGTGCCTTGACCAAGGGGCACCAGCTGATCCAGTGAACCCTTGCTCAAGCCAGCAACCTTGGGCTCAAGCCAGCAACCTTAAGCTTCAAAACCAGTGACCGTAAGGTCATGTCTATTATCCCTTCCTCAAGCCGGCAACCCCATGCTCAAGCTAGATGAGCCTGCACTCAAGCCAGTGAACTCAGGGTTTCTAACCTGGGTCCTCACTGTCCCAGGCTGATGTGCTATCCACTGCATCGCAACCTCGTCAGGCAGGCTACTTCTGTTTTGAATTGAGAAAAAAAATAAGCTTAGAGCAGTTAAATGACTTTCTACCAGGGTCCTTCAGTAAATTATTAACAGAAATGAAAAGAATTATGGATAAGTCTCAGTTCTTTAAGAAGCAGATCCTCCAGTTGCTGAGTATTTTCAAAGTGAATAATATATCCTGAATGTTAGAATCTACCAGGATAACATTTTAAACATTCTTGTTTATGTGCATTAGGAGCTTTTGTGAGAATGAAATCTTTCTTCAGTATAATGATTTCTTTTTTCCATCTCCAAATCTCCAAATATTTCAACCTCTGATGTTATAGAGACATGTTTCAAAAAGCTATTGCACATATAATTTTTCTCACTAGTTATTTTATCTTGGTAATTCTATGGCATGGAATTACTATTTGCCCTTATCTTCTGAAAATTGAGTTGTAATGTCAAGTAGATATAACAAAAGCTTGCTTATTTAACATATTTTACTTATGAAAATCCACTTAAATCTCAATAAGCAAAAGTTGAAATGTTAGCACCTTTGACTTTAGACAATTATATTAAACTGCTTTTTGGAGGAAAAAGAGAACAAAAAAGGTGTGTTTTATCAGTTCATTTATTTGACCTTTTGGAGGAAAATTGTCTGTCTTCTTTGTGCCTCTCTCTAATTTTTTATTCAATTTTCCTTCTTACCCACATCAGTTCTTTAAAAAATTTTTTCTTGACATATTCTGTCACTTTTGGGGGTAGATATCCTGGAAGTTTTTTATTTTGTTTATAGACAGAAACTTGATGCTTTTTGATGTATTACCAGTGTACATTAGCTTAGAATTGCCCAGTTAGTCCTTGATAATGATGTTGCCAAGACAGATATCTATTCTATATTTCTAGATTTGGCCCTGAAATGTGAAAAGGCAGTCTGTTTTATCTTTCTAAACTTTGTCATGTGTTTTCAATATGTATGTGCATAAGCCTTCATAGCTCAGTGAAAACGCACAGGACCCTTCCCAGATAGAAACAAAATTCTGCAGAAAAATTAGAACATTTTGCTTGAAGGAACATTAAACCTTATATTTCTGCTCTGGTTGTGTAGCTCAGTCAGTTAAGAACATTGGCCTGAAATGACAAGGTTGTGAGATTGATCCCTGGCCAGAGCACACACAGAAAGCAACTGAGTGGAACAATAAATGAATGCTTTCATCTCTTTTCTTATAACTCTCTCCCCTCCTTTCTCTGCCTCTAAAAAGAAAAAAAGAAAAAAATTAAGCCGTGGCTAGATAGATTAGTTGTTTGGAACAGTGTCCCGAAGCACGGAGATTGCCCGTTTGATCCCAGTTCATAGCACATACAGGAGCAGCTCAATGTTCCTTTTCCTTTCTCCCCTCCTCTATCTCAAATAAATAAATAAAATAAAAATAAACAAATAAATATATAAATACAACTTATATTTCTTTGCTTATAGCAAATTGATAAAAATAATTGAAACTAAAATGTATACATAGCACATAGATACAGATAACAGGACAGGAAATCCCAGAGACCTGGGGGAGGGAGTTAAGGAGAGGGGGAAAAAGAGGGAGTAATGGGTGACAAGGGGGTGGTGGCTAGGATGTTATATTGAGTGGGACACTTGAATCCATGTCAATACAATAAATTAAAATTAATAAAAATAAAATACTATAATGTATAATATCACTTTTTCATTTATAAAGCAAGTTCAAATAGGCCATTTATTAGAACATTACCCACATAACTAACCTGGCTCATAAAGAAATTTTCTGGTTAAAATTTTATATTTCATGTAAATTTCCCTATAGGAGAAAACTAAATTAACTAGTTGATTAGTCTTTCCATAGTTTTCTATTTTTACTTTAAATATTAAAGTGTTTTATTTTTTTATTGTTTATTGAAGTGAATGATCTAGAAGTAGCAAGTATGTTGAAGGCACAGGAAGCTCTCTTGCTGGAAGACATAAGTCTCTTTATATGCTGCCACTGAGACCATATATCTCTCATACTTTACCTTAATTAGCGATTAATCACCCTTAGAATTTATTTTCTTTTAAAATATTATCAGTTGCTCAAACAACAGCCATCAAACTCTTTAGTCTTAAAGAAATAGTTTTTATATTTACAAGTTCTGAGAGATATAATTCTGATGTTAATATTATTATATATGAGAACAAGTTCAAATAAGGTAACATACAAGATAAAAAGTATAATATGATATTCATATGTGTAATAACATTGCCATCTTATATGTAGTGTTAATCTCTGAGTTTGGGACAGGTAGAAAAACTATATATGAAAATTAACCAATAAATCAATCAGTACCAAGAAAAAAAATGGCAGAGAATCGATGATTTTTTGCTAAACTAATGTTGCTGTCAGTCTTCACAGGTGGTGGTGATTTTATGATATATAAATTAATGGGCAGATGCTGGTACTAAACTGCTCACAAAAATTAGGGGATCAGGGAACATTCAGATACTCCAGTACTTTCAGCCTTCTGTATAGTGCATTTTCACCAATGAAATAAAAGTTGGCCATTTGTATTTCTTCCTGGGATAAATGTCTGTTCATGTCCTCTTCCCATTTTTTTTTATTGGATTGTTTGTTTTTTGTTGAGTTTTATGAGTTTGTTGTATATTTTGGATATTAGATCCTTATCTGAGCTGTTGTTTGAAAATATCACCTCCCATTGAGTTGGCTGTCTGTTTTGCTGTCAGTTTCTCTTGCTATACAAAAGCTTCTTAGTCTGATGTAGGCCCATTTGTTTATCTTTGCCTTCACTTCCCTTGCCTTTGGAGTCAAATTCATAAAGTGCTCTTTATAACCAAGGTCCATGAGTTTAGTACCTATGTTTTCTTCTATGTAATTTATTGTTTCAGGTTTTATAGTTAGGTCTTTGATCCATTTTGAATTAATTTTAGTACAAGGGAAAAACTGTAGTCAAGTTTTATTCTTTTGCAGGTGGCTTTCCAGTTTTCTCAGCACCATTTGTCGAAGAGATTTTCTTTTCTCTATTGTATGTTGTTGGCCCCTTTATAAAACATTATTTGACCATATACATGTGGTTTTATTTCTGGACTTTCTATTCTGTTTCATTGGTCTGAGTGTCTATTTTTCTGCCAGTACCATGCTATTTTGATTGTCTTGGCTCTAAAATACAAATGGGCAATAGATATATGAAAAGATGCTCATCTTCACTAGCTGTTAGAGAAATGCAAATCAAAACTACAATGAGATAGCACTTCAGACCTGTTAGATTAGCTATTATCAACAAGACAGGTAATAAGTAATATTGGAGAGGCTGTGGAGAAAAAGAAACCCTCATCCACCATTGGTGGGAAAGTAAAGTAGTACAACTATTATGGAAGAAAGTATGGTGGTTCCTCAAAAAATTAAAAATAGAGCTACCATATGACCCAGCAATTCCTCTACTGGGTATATACCCCTAAAACTCAAAAACATTGGTACATAAAGACACATGCAGCCCCATGTTCATTGCAACATTGTTCTTAGTGGCCAAGACACAAAAACAACCAAAAAGCCCTTTAATAGATGACTGGATAAAGAAGATGTGGTACATATATACTATGGAATACTACTCAGCCATAAGAAATGATGACATTAGCCTGACCTGTGGTGGTGCAGTGGATAAAGCGTCGACCTGGGAACACTGAGGTCGCCAGTTCAAAACCCTGCACTGGTCTGGTCAAGGCACATATGGGAGTTGAGCTTCCAGCTCCTCCCCCCTTTCTCTCTCTCTCTCTCTCTCTCACTCTGTGTCTCCTCTCTAAAATGAATAATAATAAAAAAAGAAATGATGACATTGGATCATTTACAATAACATGGATAGACTTTGATAACATTATACTGAGTGAAATAAGTAAATCAGAAAAAACTAAGAACTATATGATTCCATACATAGGTGGGACATAAAAAAGAGACTCAGAGACATGGACAAGAGTGTGGTGGTTACCGGGTGGGGGGAAAGAAGGAGAGGAAAGGGGCGGGTGGAGAAGAGGGGCACAAAATAAAAACAGATAGAAAGTGACAAAAGACAATTTGACTTTGGGTGATGGGTATGCAACATAATCAAATGTCAAAATAACCTGGGGATGTTTTCTCTGAACGTATATACCCTGATATATCAATGTCACCCATTAAAATTTTTAAAAAAAGAAATAAAAGTTGGTTTTGCCTCTCATCTGCATAATCGAACAAATTTCTTTGACTTGTCATTTGCTTTTCTGATGTTCTTGTTTAATAAAAAAAAGAAATCAAATGCTACTTATTTTATCGTTTCATATTCATTTTGAAATATCTCCTAATTTTTGTGAGCAGTATATTAGGCTCACATTAACTCCATTTCCTTATGCTTAAATCTATCTACCCAACTGATACATTCAATACCCTAATAAATAATTGTAAAGGTGAGATCATGATCCCAAATATGTGCTGTTCTCCAGGACTGGCCCTATTTGTACCTTTCTCAGCTGTCCCTCTTGTAGCCTGAGGGACAAAGGGGAGAGCTCTTTGCACAAACTGAGAATAGTGCCTTAAAAATGAGAAGGTCAAACAGATGCTTGAGTTTCTGTACATTTTGGGGAGGATATACAGAAGAGAGTGGACAGAATGTATAAGGTTGAAACTGAAAAAATGACCATCTGGTCTGGCTACCTGTGACCATGAAAACCAATTACATCACACATGTTCTGGTGAGAAGAAAAGAAGTTTATTCAAGTGCTAGCTACCTGAGAAGACAGCAAACTCCTATCCTCAAAAACCCATGTTCCTCTTCTGGTTCAACAAATACTTACTTCCCCCAATCCACTGTTACTGAAACACACCTGACCTCCAAAGCCTTCGCTGGTTTCTAATTCAGCGTAGTCTCGTCTTTCTGCACACATCCTTCCCTTTCCATGCCTCCTGAAAAGACAGATGTTTTTATAAGGAAGGAGAGGGAGGGGAAATAATAAAAACAAGAACAAAGGAATCAAAAGGAGGGGTTGAGAGTTCCTTGCTGAGGGGACTCATCACAAATTATTGAGATAAGTGAATAAAGGACAGCAGCCCCCCCAGAGCTGGCATATCTGAAGGGCTCCCTTGGTTGTTTCAGGAACTGAAGTTAGCAAGTAACTTATAAACTGGAATTTTTGTTTATGTAACTGGTTTTCACATGTTCCCACAGTCAGGTTGTCCTCTTGGCCTTATTGGCAGCATAGTGGGAGAGAAAGAGAGGAGCAGGCCTGAGGATTTATTCTTTTTGTCTGATGTTAACCCTTGTTATGCATCAGCGAGCCAGAGGGGAACAGGCCTTTTAACTGCAGCAGCTACTTGGCCAGAGGTGAAAGTACAGGATTGATTATATACTTTTGATTTGTTACAGAATACATAACTGAGATTACTAAACTACTAATATTGATTCACATTTATAAGAACAACAAACTGGATTTAACATTTTACAGAAATTCTCATAAGCTTACTTTGTTAATACATTTTTATTTAATTTTATTAGTAAATGAGTAATATAGCATATTTATTCACAGTTACAAGGTGACAGCGGGTGGTAGGTAGATGGAAAAGGGAGGTATATTCTATATTTATATAGGATAAAGTCACAATGGGAAGCAATTTGTAAATGTGTATCTTCTAACATGTTTTGGGATTTCCTGAAGACTAAGTCAGTCATGCTCACAAAAAAGACATTGCTTTTGGTACAATTAGAAAGTTAACACTACGTGGATAAATTACAACAGAGGGAGTTGAGAAATGTTTAGATTTTATCTATTTATTGAGCAAATGTTATATGCCAAACTGTGTGATATGAGATGTTGGGAAGGAGAGAAAGAGAAAGAACAAGAGAGATGCTTAAGATTGGATTCTCAGTTTTCAGAAATTCTAGTTAACTATTTTAGGGCTTGCAGAAAACTTATAGCAAAGACTATCTACTTATTTAGAGTAGATCACATGGGTGAAGGCTAAATCAATATTGGCATTGTTTCAATTTAGGACCTCTGCTATCAGTTTGTATGAATGAGATCTTTGCTTATAGCTACATTCTGCAAAGATCCACCTGTCTTTATAGTGCTAGCATGAGTAACAGTCTTGTTTGTGCCTGTTCACATATCTCTCTTCTGCCAACTGTGGAACAGCTTTATTTTATATACTATTTTTCTGCTGCTTCTGTGTAGTGATATACTAGTTTGTGACAGCACAAACACAAACTCTCTCCTTCATCAACTCCCAGATGCTATAAGAAACTTTAAAAGGGGAGAAAAAACTGGGGAAGAACAGCTGGCTGTCTCCATCAAAAGAAAGAGAGAAATTACCTTGAAACTAATCAGGAAAATTACTGCAACAGCTTGCTGAATATTTTTGTGATTTTAAGAAAGAAGCTCTCTCTGTACTATTGAAGAGATGTACCCAAACACACTGAGAGTGTCATTGCTATTTATATGTGACCTTGGGTGCTTGCTTTGGCAGCACATATGCTGTATGTGACCTCAAGCCTCAAGGGGTCTGCTTTGCAGTGTAAATTTGCAATTTCAAAATCTGCAGCATATGCAGACCTGCTTTATTTGACTCAGCTTGTGAAAACAGACCGCTACTGGGCAATATCACTAGGTAACCAAAGAGGAGGTAACAGAGTTTAAAACTTTTCTTACATAGGTATTAACACACTGTTAATTGTTCTACAGCTTGTTATTTGCATTGTATGTTGTCAAAAGTAGCTTTTGCTTTTAGCTATTTAATTACTGAGATCACTATTCTACTGAAAAACAATCATGAACTGTAATACCAACAAGGACGAAATGACCAGAATTTGAAACGAGTATGCAAAATAGTTCTGTGAATGGATTTAACTAGTAGAAAGGCAGATTTAGGTAAAAGAAGAGAGTTACTCATACTTTTTACAACTCTGTGGCATGTGCTCCAATTAACCGTTTTTGCATCTCTTTCCTGTATGTCAACAGAATATTTATGACGGAGATATTTACAAAGAAAGACAACTTTAAAAAAAACATGTTATTTATTTATTTTAAAGAAGAGAGAGAGAGAAAGGGGTGAGGAGCAGGAAGTATCAACTCCCATATGTACCTTGAGCAGGCAGGCCCAGGATTTCAAACCGTTGACCTCAGTATTCCAGGTTGACATTTTATCCACTGCACCACCCCAGATTAGGCAAAGATGTAAAATTTAAATGCCTCATATTTGTACATTGTTGAGATGTGGTTCTCAAATTAGTCAGAAGTAATTGTCTCAAGTTTAGACTTCTTTTACAGAGTAAAAATATAAAGCTCAGAATGGTTAGGAGATACCCATATCTTCTCTTCCCTATAAAATGTGCCTAATATTTATTTATACTCACAGTTCCATGTTTGTTTTTTCATCTACATTTACTCTGGTTTCCTCCTTGAACACGTGATGCTATTGTTTTCTCAAAGGTCGCAGAAGCCCACTTAATGGCCACTACTATTCCGCCGCTCTGTAGTTTCACATGGCTTTCAATGTGACTGGCTTGCAATACTCTCTCTCCCTCCATATGTTCTCCTGATGGCCCCCCTTCTCTAATTGAAGCAACTGCACATTTACTTTTTATTATCCCCCATCTCTGAAGGTCATGAGTTTTAACGTGATCATATAATTACAAAATAGTTATTGATAAAGTGAGTAGCAAAGGGTTCCCAGATAATTGGGATTCTTCCCAATTTACATGGAAGTTCCTTGTGACACAGAGCTGCGTTTATTTCATGGACTGTTTCTCTCTTTTCCTCAACCAGCGGGATTTGCAGTTACAAGGATCATCACGATTCATTATTTCTTCCCAAACAGTATGTACAAATCTCGTGTCTGTGTGAGCAGCAGGTTTTCAACCTTACTCCCCTTGTTGATCTGGGTGCCACTTCAAAGTCCATTTAAGAGCCTAACACTGGCTCTCATGTAATATATTTACTCTCTTTTATATTTTCTCAATTTTATTTTTAATTACAGTTTATGTTCACTATTATTTTGTATTAGTTACAGGTGTACAGCATAGTGGTTAGATAACACTGGAGAACAAAATTTTTGTTGCATCTACAAAAACACTTGTTCTTACCTATTTGAGTGTGCTGATCTCAAATATGACATTTGTTTTTCTCTGTAAGCTACAGTTTTCTTGCAATTTAAGATTTTAGGTTTTCATCTTATTGTAAAATTTTCAACATTTAGTTTAACATAATGAAGTAGAATGTCTTCTTGGGCATCATCTTTGTGAAAATATAATAATTTATATAATGCAGTAAATACCCTAATACACTAAAAGATATGATTGCATCAGAATTTGTTTACAATTTCAAAGTAGAACATATTAAAACACTTATTTTAATCATAAAATTTTATTCAGGCAAAAATTTGTGTTTGTAGCTTTTGCATTTGTGTACTTGTTGAGGACAATCTTGTTTGATCCTCCAGCAGTAGTCTGCCATCATATTTCTGTCCCATCCCCCTGATAACACTCTCTCATGGTCTTCAGATCTTGATAAAAACATTCTTACTGCTCATCACTAATAGCTTCAAGATTTTCTGAAACCTTATCAAGGTGACTGTTCAGAAAGTGAATCTTAATGCTCATGTTACATCCAATGTCGTGAAAAGCCAACAGCATCCTTTGAACCAGAAGTTCACAGTTCTCTGCATTTTTGTTGCCAAAGAAGTTCTTTGTAACTGCCACAAAAGACTGCCATGCTGCTTTCTCCTCCTTATTCATCTTCTTGGTAAATTCTTCGTCACGTCTGAGGGTTTAAATTTGAGGTCTATCGAATACACCTGCTTTTGTCTTCTCGAAAGACAAGGCAGGAAAAGCAGAAATAATATGTTGAAAGCATTCACTTTCTCTATTCAAAGCCTGGACAAACTGCTTCATTAAGCCAAGTTTAATGAAGTGGGAGAAAATTGATTCTGTCTCAATTAACTACAGGTTCATTCACAATATTTTGCATCCCTATTTCCAAAACTTCATGTTTTGGCCACTCCTTCTGTGTCCAGTGTTTCTCTTGAGCTTGGTTCTCCCACAAACACAGAAAGCAAGGATACTTTATGAAACCTCTCTGTTGTCCTAGCAGGAAATTTACCATTTTAAGATCCACACAAGTGATCCAGTTATGCTCCTCATACTTCAATAAGCCAAGGACAATTTCTATGTCATTATAATCTTCTCGCGGACAAGCTGAACAATCAATTGAAACCGCTGCATAAACATTACCGTTGTTTAGGAGAACACATTTCAGACTCTGTTTAGAGCTGTCAAGAAATAGCCATCATTCTGTTAGACTGAATGTGGTAACACCTACCTGGCTGAGAAGACTACTGATATTATGACAGTAAACAAAGTGTCTTCGAAATAAAGTTCACAAAAATTTGTTCATGGTTCCTGAAATGGGATACTTTAGTTGACCAGTGAAGTACATTTTTTTCTTGAAACCTGGAGGCTAATAACTCAGCTGCTTTCTTTGATAGGCCCAAATCTCTTACTAAGTCATTCAATTCGGGCTGGCTAAACTGTTGAGGGGTTAATGACTGCTTGGCATCAGAAGAAGACCCTTCTGATTCTACAACCATTTCATCATGCATCTTATCAAAATACACTTGGTCACTATGTTCACTCTTTTCGTCCTTAGAAGAAATAAAACATGGAAAACTGGAACCAGGAGTGTCTCAGAGTGTGGGATAGGTCATATTGCTGAAGGAATATTAGGATATACAATCATATGCCATTTTTTCTTGCCAATGCCCTTTGTATGGATCAGACAGAAATAACAGTCACTGCTGTGGTTTTTAGGTTCACGCCAAATCATGAGAATACCAAAAGGCATTTCTTTGCATTTTCCTTTGTCCAGTCACAAAGCATTTCCTCACAATTATGACACACAATATGAGGAGCCCAATTAATGTCTTGATCATCAAGGGCAACTTGAAAATAGGCAATATATGCATGTGTCAAAAATGATGAAATATTGCGCCTTTAATGTTAAAGTGTGTAACAGCCACATATATAACAGAAGATGTCAGGACTATTCTTACATTTACGCCTACTTGAAGAAGCCATGATTCAATCTTAAAACAAAACAAAATAAGAAGGTATTTTTATCAGATAATAATTTTTTACATTTAAAAACAACTACAATTATGTAAAAGTGATGTCTGTAACTCATTAATTGTCTTGTGGTCATGTTCAATCCAAGAGTTGTTGCCCTTTAAATCCAATTTAAATACCAATGCATACCATTCACTGTAACAAAAATAAGTTAAAATGCCTAAAAACTAGAGCATGCACCCAAAAATGGATTTCAGATTTAGAATAAGCAATGCAGAAATATATAGAAAAAATTCTAAAACTTCATGCAACAGAAAATGAAAAAATAATTGTTCCCCAGTGTAATCATATGCTTTACAATGTGTTCCCCTGATATTTCCAGTACCCATCTGACACCGTACTTAGTTATTACACTATTATTGACTATATTTCCTGTGCTGTACATTACATCCCTGTGACTGTTTTGTAACTACCAATTTGTACTTAATCCCTTCACTTTTTTTTTAATATATATTTTATTATTATTAATTCTAATGGGGTGACATCAATAAATCAGGGTACATATGTACAATGAAAACATCTCCAGGTTATCTTATCATTCAATTGTGTTGCATACCCATCACCAAAAGTCAAATTGTCCTCTGTCACCTTCAATCTGGTTTTCCCTGCGTCCCTCCCCTCCTCCATATCCCACTCTTCCCTCCCTCCCCCCATCCCATAACCACCACTCTCTTGTCCATGTCTCATACCCTCACTTTCATGTCCCACCTATGTATGTAATCGTGCTGTTCTCAGTTTTTCTTTTTTTCTGATTTACTTATTTCATTCCGTATAATGTTATCAAGGTACATCCATTTTGTTATAAATGATCCGATGTCATCGTTTCTTATGGCTGAGTAGTATTCCATAGTATATATGTACCATAACTTTTTAATCCACTCGTCTTCTGACAGACACTTGGGCTGGTTCCAGATCTTCGCTATTGTGAACAATGCTGCCCCGAACATGGGGGCGCATTTCTTCTTTTCGAACAGTGCTATGGTGTTCTTAGGGTATATTCCTAAAAGTGGGATAACTGGGTCAAAAGGCAGTTCGATTTTTAATTTTCTGAGGAATCTCAAAACTGTTTTCCACAGTGGCTGCACCAGTCTGCATTCCCACCAGCAGTGCAGAAGGGTTCCCTTTTCTCCACATCCTCGCCAGCACTTATTCTGTGTTGTTTTGCTGATAAGTGCCATTCTGACTGGTGTGAGGTAATATCTCATTGTGGTTTTAATTTGCATTTCTCTAATGATTAGTGATGTTGAGCATTTTTTCATATGCCTATTGGCCATCTGTATGTCCTCTTTGGAGAAATTTCTATTCATTTCTTTTGCCCATTTTTTGATTGGGTTGTTTGTCTTCCTGGTGTTGAGTTTTATAAGTTCTTTATAAATTTTAGTTATTAACCCCTTATCAGATGTGCTGCCGAATATGTTCTCCCATTGTGTGGTTTGTCTTTTTATTCTGTTCCTATTGTCTTTAGCTGTGCAAAAACTTTTTAGTTTGATATAGTCCCATTTGTTTATCTTGCCTTTTATTTCAGTTGCCCATGAAGATAAATCGGCAAATATACCGCTGCTACAGATGTCGGAGAGCTTGCTGCCTATGTTTTCTTCTAAGATGCTTATGGTTTCACGGCTTACATTTAAGTCTTTTATCCATTTTGAGTTTGTTTTTGTGAATGGTGTAAGTTGATGGTCTAATTTCATTTTTTTGCAGGTAGATGTCCAATTTTCCCAACACCATTTGTTAAAGAGGCTGTCTTTACTCCATTGTATGTTCTTTCCTCCTTTGTCAAATATCAGTTGTCCATAAAGCTGTGGATTTATTTCTGGGTTCTCTGTTCTGTTCCATTGATCTATGTGCCTGTTCTTATTCCAGTACTAGGCTGTCTTGAGTATAATGGCCTTGTAGTAAACCTTGATATCAGGAAGAGTGATACCTCCTGCTTTATTTTTTCTTTTTAAGATTGCTGAGGCTATTCGTGTTCTTTTTTGGTTCCATATAAATTTTTGGAATATGTGTTCTATATCTTTGACGTATGTCATTGGTATTTTAATTGGTATTGCATTGAATTTATAAATTGCTTTGGGTAATATAGACATTTTAATGATGTTTATTCTTCCTAGCCATGAGCACGGTATGTGCTTCCACTTGTTTGTATCTTCCTTGATTTCTTTTATCAATGTTCTATAATTTTCCGAGTACAAGTCCTTAACCTCCTTGGTTAAATTTACTCCTAGGTACTTTATTTTTTTGGCTGCAATAGTGAAGGGGATTGTTTCCTTAATTTCTTTTGCTGATATTTCATTGTTGGTGTATAGAAATGCCTCTGATTTCTGAGTATTAATTTTATATCCTGCCACCTTGCTGAAATCATTTATAAGGTCCAGTAGTTTTTTGACTGAGACTTTAGGGTTTTCAATATACAATATCATATCATCTGCAAATAATGACAGTTTTACTTCTTCGTTTCCAATTTGGATGCCTTTTATTTCTTCTTCTTGTCTGATTGCTGTAGCTAGGACTTCCAGAACTATGTTGAATAAGAGTGGTGAAAGTGGGCAACCCTGCCTGGTTCCTGATCTTAAGGGGATTGCTTTTAATCTTTGTCCATTTAGTATGATGTTTGCTGTCGGTTTATCGTAGATGGCCTTTATCATGTTAAAGAATGATCCCTGTATTCCCACTTTACTGAGAGTTTTGAGCATGAATGGGTGCTGGATTTTATCAAATGCCTTTTCTGCATCTATTGAAATTATCATGTGATTTTTGTCCTTCCTTTTGTTTATGTGGTGAATCACATTGATTGATTTGCGAATATTGAACCAGCCTTGCCTCTCCAGAATAAATCCCACTTGATCGTGGTGTATGATTTTTTTCATATATTGCTGGATCCGGTTGGCTAATATTTTGTTGAGAATTTTAGCATCTAAATTCATCAGGGATATAGGCCTATAATTTTCTTTCTTTGTGTTGTCTTTGCCCGGTTTTGGGATCAGAATTATGCTCGCCTCATAAAAGGAGTTTGGAAGTCTTCCTTCCTCTTGAATTTTTTGAAATAGCTTGAGGAGAATAGGAGCTAGTTCTTCTTTAAATTTTTGATAGAATTCACTTGTGAAGCCATCAGGCCCAGGACTTTTCTTTTTTGGGAGTTTTTTGATAACTGTTTCGATCTCATTTGCTGTAATTGGTCTGTTTAGGTGTTCTGATTCTTCCAGATTGATTTTTGGAAGGTTATATGATTCAAGAAATTTGTCCATTTCACCAAGATTGTCTAATTTTTTGGCATAGAGTTCTTCATAGTATTTTCTTACAATGCTTTGTATTTCTGTTGTGTCAGTTGTTATTTCTCCACTGTCCTTTCTAATTTTATTTATTTGAGTCCTCTCTCTTTTTTTCTTGGTGAGTCTAGTTAAAGGTTCATCAATCTTGTTTACCTTTTCAAAGAACCAGCTTCTTGTTTCATTGATCCTCTGTATTGTTTCCTTAGCCTCTATGTCATTTATTTCTGCTCTGACCTTTATTATTTCCTTTCTTCTACTTGTCTTGGGTTTTATTTGTTGTTGTTTTTCTAGTTCTTTTAGATGCAGGGTCAAGTTGCTTATTTGAGCTTTTTCTAGCTTCTTATGATATGCCTGTAGTGCAATAAACTTCCCTCTCAGAACTGCTTTTGCTGTGTCCCATAAATTTTGAGTTGATGTATGCTCATTATCATTTGTTTCTAGAAACTTTTTTATTTCTTCTTTGATCTCATTGTTAATCCATTCATTATTTAATAACAAGCTATTTAGTTTCCAAGTGTTTGAGTATTTTTCAGTTTTTCTTTTGTGGTTAATTTCTAGTTTCATGGCATTGTGATTAGAGAAAATGCTTGATATGATTTCAATCTTCTTAAATTTATTGAGACCATTTTTGTGTCCTAACATGTGGTCTATCCTAGAAAACGTACCATGAGCGCTTGAGAAGAATGTATATTCTACTGCTTTAGGGTGAAAAGTTCTGAAGATATCTATTAAATCAAGTTGATCTAGTGTCTCCTTTAAGTCTGCTGTTTCTTTATTAATTTTCTTTCTTGAGGATCTATCCAGTGTTGTTAGAGGGGTATTGAAATCCCCTACTATGATAGTATTGCTGTTAATCTCGCCCTTTATATCCATCAAAGTCTGCTTTATGTATGTCGGGGCTCCTATATTTGGGGCATAGATATTTACAATAGTTATATCTTCCTGTTGAATTGTTCCCTTTATCATTATGTAGTGTCCTCCTTTATCTCTTACTACAGCCTTTGTTTTAAAGTCCATTTTGTCTGATATAAGTATTGCTACCCCTGCTTTTTTTTCATTTCCATTTGCATGAAATATTTTTTTCCATCCTTTTACCTTCAGTCTATGAGCATCTTTTGTTTTAAGGTGTTTCTCTTGTAGACAGCATATGTATGGGTCCTGTTTCTTTATCCATGCAGCTACCCTATGTCTTTTGATTGGATCATTTAATCCATTTACATTTAAGGTTATTATTGATATGTAGTTGTTTATTGCCATTTTATTCTTTAAAGCTGTATCCTTCTTTTGCTCTATTCATTCCTCCCTTTAAACTGTTCACAAGAGGCCCATTACTATCTCTTGCAGAATTGGTTTGGTTTTTATGAATTCCTTCAGGCTTTCTTTTTCTGGGAAGCTCTTTATTTCTCCTTCAATTTTAAACGTTAGCCTTGCTGGATAAAGTAGTCTTGGTTGTAGGTTCTTGTTCTGCATTACTTTGATTATTTCTTGCCATTCCCTTCTGGCCTCAAGTGTTTCTGTTGAGAAGTCCAATGTCATCCTTATGGGGGCTCCTTTGTAGGTGATAGTCTTTTTTTCTCTAGCAGCTTTTAAAATTTTTTCTTTATCCATTAGCTTTGGTATTTTAACTATGATGTGTCTTGGTGTAGATTTTTTTGGGTTTCTCCTTAATGGAGTTCTGTGTGCTTCTTGAATGTGTGGAGTGTTTCCCAGCCTTAATTTAGGAAAGTATTCTGCTATGATTTGATTGAACAAAGTTTCCATTTCCTGTCCTCTCTCCTCTTCTTCAGGCACCCCTATGATGCGAATGTTGTTTCTCTTCATGTTGTCACAAAGTTCCCTTAGAGTTTCCTCACATTTTTTAAGTCTCTTTTCCTTTTTCTTCTCTGCTTCTGTGCCTTTGTTTATTGTGTCCTCTAACTCGCTTATTCGATCCTCAGCGTCATCCATCCTGCTTTTAATTCCTTCCATTGTGGTCTTCAGTTCTGATACTGTATTTGTCATTTCTGTCTGATTCTTTTTTATTATTTCAATTTCATTTTTTATACTTGTTATCTCTTTATTTAGGTGTTCATAATGACTATCCATTGTTGCTCTAATTTCTTTGAACATCCTAACTATCATTATTCTAAATTTTGCTTCTGGTAATTTGGTTATATCTGGTTCATTCAGGTCCTTCTCTGGGGATTTCTCTTGATTCATTTTGTTTGCATTCCTCTGCCTGTCCATTTTTTCTGTGTATAAGCGAGTTGTGGCCACTGGAGTCCAGTAGGTGTTGCCTTTGTGTTCTCTAGGTGTGGTCTATCTGCAGGCCCCCCACCTCCTCTGCCGGTGCCTAGGGTGGTTGGGTATGAGCATTGCCAGCGCCGGCCCACTGTGGCTTTTGCTATGATTTCTGCCTCTCCTCCGTGGGAGGGGCTGTGACTGAAGCCACAAGATTAGCACCAAGGGTAGAGGTGAGCACCTTTGCTCAGCTGTGGACCCAGCCTATTTCCAGACTTCCGCCCAGAACCAGCAGTCGGAGCCTGCTCGCTACAGTTCCGCGGGTTAGGCGGGGCTTTTGACGTGCTCTCAGCTGTAAGCTTTTGCCCGTCCAGAGCTTTAGCCCCGCCCTCGAGGCCAAGGCCCTACTGCGCAGGGTCGGAAACCAAGGTTTATTGGGCGGGCGTGTTTGCTGGCTTCCGCTCGTCCCGGACTCTACCCCGCCCCCACGTTCGGAGCCCGCTCCTGCACGTATGAATGCTATCCGGGGTTTCTCCGGCCGGGCGCGGATAGTAGCATGGGCTCAGCTGCGAGCCTCCACTTGTCTCGGGGTCCACCCCGTTCCCGCGCTCGGAGCCCGCTCGCGCACATATACTGGCCAACCGCGGTTTCTCCAGCCGGGGGGGGGGTGTTGGGGTGGGGGAGTAGGGGACTGGTAGCGTCAGCTCAGCCACAGCCCCTGCCCGTCCCTGGTCCTAGCCCGGTCCCCGCGGTCAGGGCCGGCTTGCGCAGGTCCTGCCCGTTCCTGGCCTCCCGCTTTGTCCCCGTAAGTGGGATTATAGGCGGGCCCGCAGCTTCTGGACCGCTTTCGCGGTCCCCTCTGACCCTCTGGGCTAGACCGATCTCCCACCGGCTTGGCCTCTGCCCATGCCGACAGAACCGCCTTTCAGCGTCCTGCCGCCCCAAAACCTTAAGCAGCCCTCAGCAGAGTAGGAAGGGACCTAATACTCCACACTGTAGGCCTGGGAGCTCCCTCACTTGTTTCACAGCTCAAAACTGTCCAAACGCCTTTCTAGGCTCTGAGACTGCAGGCTGGGGCTTGGTTCCTGGGACCCAGGTCCCTCCCTCTCCGCCAAACTCTCCTCCCGCCACACGGGTCTCTCTGGGCTGCCGTTTGCTCTGGGGAGCTGGGCAGCCCTCTTCGCGTTTTCGCTATTCCTACCAGTCTCAATGTGGCTTCTTCTGTGTTCCTTGGTTGAAGAGTCCACTTAGTTTTGTTGAAAGTTGGTTTATCCAGGTGATGGTTCTTAAAATTGAGTTGTAATCCACTTTGGTTCTGGGAGTTGGAAGTTGGTACGTCCGCCTACTCCGTCGCCATCTTGCTCCACCTCCCTTCACTTTTTTTACCTGTCTCCCTAAACCCTGTCCCTTTGGCAACAATCAGTCTATTCTCTGTATCTGTGAGTCTGTTTCAATTTCGTTTGTTTATTTTGTTCTTTAGATTCCACATACGAATAAAATCATATGGAATTGTTCTTTCTCTAATGACCCACATAATATTTTCATTGTTCCTGGTATGGGTTTTTGGTATTTTCCCTCAAGGTGTACCATCTCCTAGTGATAGCTATGTACTGGTGGCTTGAGATCTTGATGTCGTTCACTCTGGTCTTTTCATACCCATTTTACTTTCACTATAGTCTTCACTCATTTCTGTTAAGGTTATAAAAGCTCCCATTTTGCTTTAAATGGAACTGTTATTTATTCTTCTTGTTCTCTTTGTTTTAGAAATGCTTTTCAGGAGAAAAGGAAGCAAGATTATTTTTTTCATTGTCTATAAATTGCTAGTAAACATATACATTTAAATTTAATTTATGCTAAGAAATACTATCTCAGAAGGAGAGAGAGTGGTTTCATCTACTTTTATTAAGATTAAATTTCCATTCCAATTCATATGTATGCATTTTTATTCAATTAGATATGCACAAAAATGTCATTTGAAAAGATATATGCTAATAATTTGGATAATAAAAATGCTGTCATTGAGCAGTTTTAAGCATAAATAAGTTTAACATTTAACTGGATTTTAGGCTGAAGATACTTCAAGGATTTAGAGCAGTGGTTCTCAAACTTTTTGAAGTTGGAGCACATTTAAAATCCTACAAATAATTGTATGCACACTATATACAAATTTCTGAGAAATACGCTATAATAATTAAGTCCAAGTGTGCTTTTATAGAAATTAAACAAAATAAATATGACAAAATTAAATTTATTCAGACATTAAAAAACATTTTTATGTTACATTTTTTGAGTTATTAAAATTCATAAGAAAAGAGAGGTTAAAAAATAAAAATACAAAACAAAAAAGTCATCTTTTTATATATATATAGATACATTTTTAGTAAGATTTAGTAAATTTAGCAGGTCCCAGTGTGAATGTGTTAAGTTTTTTCATTCTTGTCTTTAAGAGAAACATGAGCCTGATGTGTCCTAGCAATTTCTTCAATGTTTGGGCATATATTTGAAAGGTAAACTCTCATTTCCTCATCAACACATTGAAGAATTCCTCTCTTTTTATTCGTAGTTGTGTTTAGGGTAGAAAATCCTAATTCACATAAATAGAATGTTGAAAATTGTAGTAAAATATTCAAAGCTTTTTTAGTTATTGCCATATATTATTCTTTAATAGAAATCCAAAAGGCTTCAAGAACAATTCCTTATGTTTAATCATCAATCATTGATCAGTGGATATAGCTGCTAGTTCTTCTTCTTTTGTTAATGTTAAACCAAAATCACTTGAAGCCAAATACTGTAACCTGGCAATTCAAAATTCGCACCAAAGAAGTTTACAAAAATGTACCTTTCATGTCATAGCTCATGTACATGGGTAAGTACTTTCCTCCTTGACCACCACCTCATCTCAGTGTGCAAAAGCAGTCGTCTGTGTTGTGAATCCATATCGATACAAAGCTGTTCGAATAAAAGCAGTTAGAGAGGTCTTGTTTTAATAAAGTTTACCATGTCCCTCTTCTGGTTCAACAAATACTTACTTCCCCCACTCCACTGTTACTGAAACACACCTGACCTCCAAAACCTTCGCTGGTTTCTAATTCAGTGTAGTCTCATTTTTCTGCATGGCACACATCCTTCCCTTTCCGTGCCTCCCCATGAAGAAAGCAGTGAGTTATGATAACATTCTCATTTTGTTTTTTTACAAAAGATGTAAGACCCTTAACACAGCGTACCATGGAAGGGGAGCCATCTGTACAAATGCCTGCACACGACTTTCATGTTGACTGCCATTTATCAAGATAGTTATTCAAAATGTTAAAAACCTCTTCACCTTTTGTAGATTCACCTAATTCTTTGCAAAAAAGAAACTGATTTACTATTTGATCTTCATTAATAAAACAGATAAATGCTAAGAGTTGCGTCTTGTTGGTCATGTCTGTTGACTTAACTTGCAATGCAAAATTTGGATACTGAAGCTTATTACTGCATACATTTTTCTCAATATCAGAAGCCATCTCTATAATATACCTGTGAACTGTATTATTGGACAGAGGAATCTTGCTTATTTTCATTGCTACTTCATTTTCTAGCATTGTCATGACATTTTTTTGCATGCAGGCAAAATAAGTGACTCACCTACAGTATGAGCTTTCATATTTTTTGCTATAAGTTCTGAGGCTGTATAAGAAGAGACTTGACCTTTTTCAGAAATAGTCATTACACTTTTAAAAGAATTTGCTTTTTTTTTGCTGTTCAGACAATCTCTTAAAAAAACTTAGAAATTTATCTTGTAAATTAGAGTGTATAGTTTTAAAATGTTTACTCAATTTACTAGAAACCAATGATTCATTTGCCATTTTACATCCACATACTAAACATAGGGTAAAGGATGATCTCACTTCCGGTTCAAGTGAAGCCAAAGCTTAAATAACTTTCATTATATTTGCAAGTAAGCCGTGATTTTGGTTTCTTACTTGCACTTAACTTTTACCCTTTTACCCACTTCCAGAATCAAATTCTTCAATATCATGCTTCTTTTTTAGAAATCTATCCATTTTATTTGGGTGTATTTATCTAAAAATAATATAATGATGTGTTAATAATAAATATAATAATAATGTATAAGAAAAAAATAAAATGGTATTATAAAGTGGGAACAGTGCAGAATTAAGAAAATATGGAGTCAGGAGGGCCCTGTAATTGCTGCTGGCAAGAAAAAAGTGCACCCAAAAACCATATCTTGCTTTATTTGTAGGGCAAAGTGAGACCATTAGCAAATCTTAACTTTACATCAAACAAAGGATAGAAAAAACTTACCTCCAGTCTTTCCGGGGGAACAATCCAGCACCACAGCTTAACAGTCTTTTGCAACCTAATCAGGCAAGTGAGGTGGGGAATTGGGCAGACTGTCAGTTTACAGCCAATTTCCCACACCTCTGTCCCCCAAAAATCTAACCTCCAAAACCCTGTTTGTTTTTTGTCCCCAACAGGCACATATTCCTTTGGAATAGCATAGGGCACACCTGGAAATCTTCTGGGTGCACCAGTGTGCCCTGGAACACTCTTTGAGAGCCACTGATTTAGAGTATCAGTTTTTATGTGTTTTTTTTTAAGTAGCCATTTAAATAAATTCAATTGCAAGTACAGAAGTCAATTGGGACTCACAGGTTTGTATATTCTATACATTAAGGGTTTGCTGAAATGGTAACAAATCAGTTGTGTAGTTCCCTGCAACAGTAAAATAATTTAACTTTGGTTAGACCGATATAGGCATTTATAATGTAAAGATCAATAGTTTAATGTTATTCTGAGGCCAACAGAAATTCACTCAGATATTTCAATCTAAGCTATGTCACAGGAAATTTTTCTTTTTTCTGGCTTTAGTTGAGTAATTATTTTATCTATCTGTGATGAACAAATGCAGAAAACTGATAAATTTAACTCAAATATTCTGTGTTTTTATTTTCTGAATTTATGTGTGAGCTTGGAAGTGGGTGACTTTTTCGCTATGTCATCATGGGATCAGGATCTTATTGACCTTCCATACAGGTCTATAAGCAAGATTGAAACAAACAATACAAAACAAGGGAGAAATTACCTACCTGATCATTTATAAAAACAGAAAATGCTCCTTGGCAAAAATAAATTTCTGTTTCAAAGAACTATTGCTTTGTGAGCTGCTAATATGTTTGGAACCCACACTGTTATCAGAAAACAACTGTTCTTATCTGAAGTATTTTTCTTTGTCAAAAACAGAGAGAGACATTTTTTGGTAGAACAGTTTATATCCACCATGAAATTTTTACAAGAAGATCAAAGTTCAAAAGTGTACTTCGAGAAGCATGGTTTGGCTTTTGAGGGATCAGATTTCACCATTCTCAGACTGATAGATTCTTAGTGGACTATTGTGAAAAAGAACTTACATAAAAACATGTCTCAAAGAAATATTGTCTGGGGACAAGCTGTCTCAGGAGATTAGTAACAGGCAACATTAAAACTTTAACTTAAAGGTCAATAGCTACAATCTACCCTTAGTCAATGGTGACTAGGAAGTTACTAATTATCTAGACTCTAGAGGAAAGAAGAAAGGTGTTTCAACCTTGCTGTTTGAATATGTTATATCATAAGTTCCAGTTTGAAAACAAGAGGGGATTTTTACACACACACACACACACACACACACACACACAAGCACACTTAAATACACAAACAGATGCACATTTATCCACATATAGGAGTAGAACTGAAAGGATGTTCACAAATATATTAAAATTATTCCTGAGTCATAGGATTATGGGTGATTTAAAATTTCTTTCTTTTCTTTTTCAATTTCTAGTTTCTACATATGCCACAAATAAAATATATTCATTTTTGTTATGAGAAAATACAATTAAAGCAATTTTATTTCTTTTATTTATTTGCTTAATTTGACCTAGTGTATTATTTTGTAAAAACATATATTTACAATGAGATTTAGTAGATAATCTTTTTTTAAAAAAAGTCATAGTACCAAACTATTATTAGTTATATATTATTTCTGTGCTACTTCTTCACAGCTCCCATCTTGCTTCTCCAAGGTAATAACATTCAACATAAATGTGCTTATTTACTCACCAGATAGCTATTGAAGGTCTACTATGGATCAGCCACTGATCTAAGTCTTATGAACAAAAAAGCCTTTTCTAATATTGAATATAAATTCTGTGGAGAAGAAAACAGTAAACAAATAAATACAAAAATAATGCGTGTAATACGTTATTCAATGAATAGTGATAGATGTTCAGAAAGAAATATTGAATCGGGGAAGAAAATATAAAATATTTGGAAGTGGTGATAGGGATTGTCCAGGGAAGGCTTCAATGAAGGGTAACTATTGTTACCTTTAAGAAGTAAGTAAATTAGAGGTTTCTTGACAACAAATAAAAAGATCATGAGGCACACATGTGCTTCATGATTTTTAAAAAATCCTCAATTTTTTATGTTCCTCCTAGTGTTTTTCTACATAGCTAATCAAAGAAATTCATAAATATTAAACATGTTCTATTGAATCCCACCAATATATGTCATTGTTCCTTTGCTACACTACTGCCCCACCCCACTGTCCTCCTTTGTTCTCTAGTCCAGTAAAATTAGAATATTTAGTTAAGTTGATTACCAGCTTTTATATTATTTTGACAATAAAAATAATTTTATTTCACGTTTCTTACTGGACTATCCAAATTAATTTTTTCTTCTTCTTTGGTGGCTGATGATTACATTTGTTTGTGCAATTACCCTTTATTATATACATTTTTATTTTTGAGTTTAGTGTTCTATTACTTGCAACATAAGGTACTGAAGGAGATACAAAATTTAAGAGACTACATAAAATCTCATGCAACAAGTCCTGTATTTTGACTCTATGTCTGGTTAATCCAGTGGCTCAACAACATTATCATGGACCCATATTTTTAGCGCCATCTGTCCACTTCCAATTTTTGTATCATCCATTATGGTCATAGCTGACTTAATGAGAAAGACATCTTTTTTCTTATGTCAGTATCTAAGTAGGAAGTAACTTAGATAATTTTTCTCTTGGATTAATTAGTTTGTCTAGAGAAGAACTTTTAATCTTCTGGGGAGTGATTTCTTTATTATTATTTATGCTTGTTTGAAGAACACCCTTTAGACATTATTTTAGGATGGTCTTGGTGATGTCAAATTCTTGTAGATTTTGATCATCTGAGAATGTCTTGTGGTGGCATAATTTCTGGTGCTTTCAAGGTATTTTTTTTGTCTTTAATTTTCAGAAGTTTGGCTGTTGAATTATTTGGATTTGTCCTGTTTGGAGATTGTTTCCAAATTCCAAAGCAATCAGTGAAGAACTTTCGAAGATTTAAGATTTTGAACAAATGAACATTTACATTTTTATTTATATAGATTATTTCTTTGAATTCTTTTTTAAGAAAATTTTTAAGAATTTTAGACTCATAGCAAAAGTTAAGAAATTTGAATACTTTAAGACCTACATTTATTCTCCTTTTCTACTAAGACTCTGTTTTTTAAATTTTTTCAGTATATAATCCTCAATAGTTCAAATTGCATAATGTCTATTGTTCTGTCTTTGAGTTTATATATTCTTTTCTGTCCCTTTCATTCTGCTGTTGGATTTGAGGCAGGAAAGTTAGAATAGAGAATAAATTTTCAAACTCTACCTCTTCTTTATTCTGTTTTTTGCTGGAATATAGCAGAGAGGACCTTCACTGACTACCTACAATTCTTCCTCTTTCACCTTTACAATATTCTGTAATAAGGAAGACCGGCATTAAAAAGTCACTATCTAGAAACGAAAGACAAATATGAGTTATCTCAGTCACCCTATTAATCTCAGAAACTGAGGACCGCCCTATCCCAAACCATGCCCAAGTTTAATAAAAAACCTTTCACCTATACTACCTTGGGGCATCTCATTCTCTGAAGTAGCCTACTTTCATTTCTCAAGTGCATACTATTGCTTTAATAAATTTACTGTGCTTTGCTAAATCTCTCTGTCATGTTTTCAAATTCTTTCTTAGTTAATGACAAGAACCTGGACATTGTTATCAGGCTGAGGTCTCCCTTAGCCACTCTGGGTGCCATCCAGCATTACACTCAAAATTAAACTCTTCCTTTTGATTACTTATATTTCATTTCTAAAATTTTCATTTAATTCCTCTTTATATCATCTATTATATTAATAACATTTTCTATTTTTTCCCATTTATTTCAAACACTTTTGAAATGGCTTTATAAACCATTATTATGATGGCTTCTTTAAGTTTTGTCAGATATTTTAACATCAGTGTCAGGTTGATGTTGGTACTTGTAAATTGACTTTCCTCATGCAAGTTGAGAATTTCCTGGCTCTTAGTGTGATGAGAATTTTTATTCTGATTTCGGGCATTTTGGGTTTTGTTTTGTGAGAAATTAAGTCTTATACTGCTCACAAAAATTAGGAGATATTTCAAAATGAATATAAAGCAATAAAAGTAAGCTTTAGATATTTTTTATTAAACAAGAACAACAGAAAAGCAAACAAGTCAAAGAAAATTGTCTGATTATTCAAATGAAATGCAAAACCAATTTTTATTTCATTGGTGAAAATGTACTACACAAAAGGCTAAAAGTGCTGGAGTATCTAAATGTTCCCTGATTCCGTAATCTTTGTGAACCTTGTATTTTATCTTTTATTTCTTCATCTTTTTTTTTCACAAATAGTCACTGCATATGTGTAGAGTGAAGGTCAGGTGGGGCAAGATTTCAGTTCACCATACTATGCCCCTATGTTAGTACATGTTGAGGAAAACAGAATGTCAATTAGAATCATCTTGCACCTTCTCATTCCACCGTTTTGCTGCTGTTTGGGGATAACATTTATATTTTGCATTTTGTCTCACTGACACCAACCAAGTAAAGAGAAGTAGGAGTCAGATTTGCTCTATCTCACTAATTCTACAGTGTGGAGGACCATTTTTCTTTTGGTTTAATTAAAGGTGTGTATATTATTGAAAAGATATTCTGTAC
The DNA here is from genome assembly GCA_037038555.1 of Rhynchonycteris naso. Lineage (NCBI taxonomy): Eukaryota > Metazoa > Chordata > Mammalia > Chiroptera > Emballonuridae > Rhynchonycteris > Rhynchonycteris naso. Next base: position 70,436,516 of record CM073002.1, read on the forward strand.
TTTTAAGTCTATCTTTTTCTTGTCCTTTGGTTAGAGAGTATAGGCTTTTCTTGGCGCTCTTTTATTATCTATGCCAGAAGTAGTTCTAGGTTTTGGGTTTCTCCAGTGCCCCATCCAGGATTCATAAGAGGCAAAAAACAAAAACAAAAACAAAAAAATAACCCTCAACGAACTCATCACCCTTCTCACCATATTGTTCTTCATGTCTACATACTGTATAGTTTCTACATACTGTGCCTTCTTCATTTACCTTTCTGAGTCTTTCTATTTTTGCTTACTGCATTATGTCCAGGATTTTAATTTTTAGTTGTATAAGGGAAAACTAGGAAGAAATGGGTTATCCCATCTTGGCCAACATTAGAAGTCTTGGCATTCATCTTTATGTTTATTTTATAATATTATTCCATTTAGTTGACATGTTACTTTGAATTATGTCTTTTATTTATCTATACATTTATTTACTCTTTCTTTATACCATTTTTTTATCCATAATACATCTGGTATGTGTTGAGTAAATGCAAGGTACTATTCTGGAGACACCTGGGCACGGGACAGAATACATGACTACCAAGACTAATCAACTCTTGGACAAGTCTACACTTCATTGACAGAAACATCGTGAAAAAAATAAATTATGTTTCACATGCAAAAGCAAAAAAACAAATCATTATTATGTTTGTTTATATGCATGGTATCTGTTCATAATAAGCAATCAACATTTTCTTGAAAGGGAAGATTATTTGTACTTGATACAAGGATTGATGTTAAAGATTTAAAGTCTTCTCCAACCCTGTTACTGGTGATGGTGGTTATTTAGATGCACTTCAAGTTAATGCCTGGTAGGAGACTGCCACCTGAGTCATCCCCAACCTATTTCTTACCTTCAGCCCTGAGAGTGTATTTTGCAGTTATCTAAAAACTCTGAAACAGCTAAGCACTCTTATATCATGTATATTACAATATATAAACAGTATTCACAAAATTATTTGTTTACAGTTGATCTTGGCTAAAAATGTTTCATTTTCTTCACTAGCAGATTTTCTATTGGTACTTTGGTATTTCCAAGTACAGAGGGATCACCTTGCTTACTATACTCAAATGACAGCTGCCACCAGTCAGACAATTACAAGCTCTCAGGTCAGATACTCTAAGCCTCCCAGTGTATCATAAATTACATGTTTGAATTGCCCAACGGCCCCTGGATAAGTCTGCAACAGAGCTCAAAATAAAACTCCTGACTTTTCCCATACAACTGACTTGCCTCTCTGAATGTCTCAATACCATGTTTCTCTACTGTCTTGGTTATCTCCCTTTGCTATTTTATTCAGCTGTCTCCTTTAATCTCTGCAGGCTCAGTAACAATTTCCATTTCTTCCTGATCTTATTAACAGGTGGTACCAAGCTATATGTATCAGTATGCCATGAAAATAAATGTCTTCTTAATTTGGTCTTTCTCTTGTTATTATACCCTAACACACACATACACACACAAAAAAAATTTATCTTCATATTTTTTGTATGTATTATGACAAAACCTTATCCTTCTGTTGTGATATAAGAAAGGTTAGTCTTTAAAGATGATCCTTAAAAAGTTTTATGGCAAAAAAGTTTACATACTACAGCTCTTGGAAATCAACAGTGTACATTATCAGTACCAATAAAGAAATAGTACTATTAAAGAAATTTTACTTTGCTTAATCCTGTGTTTTTCAAACTTATTGAAGAAAAAAATTTATATGCTTTTATAAACTGTTTTGATGAAAGTATTATTTTTATACAGTGTAGTGAATCGATCTCAAGTTCACAGTTTGTCCAGCTTTGACACATGCAAACATCTATGTAATCCACATCTTATTGAGATGTAAAATATTTTATCATGAAGAAAGTCTCTTTTCCTTTCAAGTCAGTTTTTGTAAGTCCTAATGGGACCACGAATCTGTGTTCCACCACTGTATGTCATTCTTTCCTCTTCTCATATAAATGGAATCATACATACATTCTTCCATATCTGTTTCTTTTTAGGTCAGTATACTGTTTGTGAGATTTATTCATTTATTTTATTTTATTTTATTATTATTAATTTTAATGGGGTGACACCAATAAATTAGGGTACATATGTACAGTGAAAACATCTCCAGGTTATCTTACCATTCAATTGTGTTGCATACCCGTCACCAAAATTCAAATTGTCCTCTGTCACCTTCTATCTGGTTTCCCCTGTGTCCCTCCCCTCCTCCCTATCCCACCCTTCCCTCACTCCCCCCATCCCATAACCACCACTCTCTTGTCCATGTCTCATATTCTCACTTTTATGTCCCACCTATGTATGAAATCATGCTGTTCTCAGTTTTTCTTCTTTTCTGATTTACTTATTTCACTCCGTATAATGTTATCAAGGTCCATCCATTTTGTTATAAATGATCTGATGTCATCATTTCTTATGGCTGAGTAGTATTCCATAGTATATATGTACCATAGCTTTTTAATCCACTCGTCTTCTGACGGACACTTGCGCTGTTTCCAGATCTTCGCTATTGTGAACAATGCTGGCGAGGATGTGGAGAAAAGGGAACCCTTCTGCACTGCTGGTGGGAATGCAGACTGGTGCAGCCCCTGTGGAAAACTGTTTGGAGATTCCTCAAAAAATTAAAAATTAAACTGCCTTTTGACCCAAATATCCCACTTATAGTAATATACCCTAAGAACACCATAGCACTGTTCGAAAAGAAGAAATGCGCCCCCATGTTCGTGGCAGCATTGTTTGAGATTTATTCATTTTGTATATTTTAATAGTTCAATCATTTCTATTTTAATAGTATTTCATTGTATATTTCAGTTTGTTTATAATTCTACTGTTGACAAACACAGAAATCATTTCTACTTTTTGGCTATTATAACTAAATCTGTTATGAGCTTTCATGTACAAGCTTTCTGTGGATGTGTGATTTCTTTTCTTTTGTATAAATTCATAAGAGTGGATTTGATGAACCAAAATATAAAGTTATGTTTAAATTTTTACAAAACTGCAAATTTGTTATCTAAATTGGTAGCACCATTTTACACTCCACAGAAATATATGAGGATTTCTGACCATAAAGATTTTTTGTAATTATTTTTTGTCAAACACCTAGTGGTATACAGTCTGAAATGCTAATGTAAACATTACAGAAATAGGTCTAGTCAGAAGAGATGAGAAAGATAGGAGACTACTTTTTCAAGATCTGATTCAGAGAAATTCAGCTGTATATCTTAAGGTTGTTTCATTAATGGTTCAAAGTTTTCTTAAGATGTAATTGATCTCTGGTGGATAAAAGATTTACCTATTTCTTTATATTTTTATAGTGTCCAGATCATTTCACTGCAAAATGTACTTTAATTAAATTACAAAAGCTGGTACAAAGTCTCTATTCAGTTTATTTCTGTTTGGTAGAATTGGTAGTTATTTTGGAAATTCATATTTTACTTCCATACCAAAATGACAGGTATTGAATGAGAATAAATGATTAAATATTAAATGTAGGGATTTCTTTTTTCCAATGCATGAATTGAAACTTTGCAGTATTCCTACAATGAATCTTCAGTTTTGTAAACCTTATTTAAATCTGGTCTACGTGCAGTGCTGCTTGGCAACAAACATTTCAGGTAGTTTTAGTGAAGGATTTTCAAAACATATGACTGGCAACTACTGAGTCATTCATATCCACTTTACTTGACCCCTAAAATTTGTTAAACATGTTACGATATTTTTTTATTTATAGGTGCATATAATAACAGAGGTGAAAGGGCCTTGACACTTCCATTAGATGCTTACATTTCCTCTAAGCCATCACCTCCAGTTGTTGTTTACCCTCAACAATAGATGCATTTGTTCATTAGGCATAAAGGTCTATGGAACATACATGTATGAGATGGAAGCAATTTCTTTCCTTTTCTTTTATCATTTATACCTGCTTTGCTTCCTTATTGTTATTTTAAAACAAAAATTAAAAAAAAAGAGAGTGCATGATGGCAAAATGTACCCTTCTTACCTGGTTCTAAGTCTCATAAAGAAGAAGAGGTAGTATTATGCCTTTCCAAATGGAAAGCAGAGATTACTACAGCTGGAAAGCACTATGGATGGTGTCTGCACATAAAGATAAAATGTCACAGCCACCAGAGCACCTTCTGTTTAAGATTTCTTCATGTGCTGTTATCAGCACAGTGTTGACTTCACACTACATTTACTGCTCATTGGTCACAGCCCCTCTCCACTTCTCAGGTACTGCATCAGAATATTATTCCTATTATTCTATTTTGCTACTATTTTAATTTTTTATTGTGAAGTATTTTCTCTTTAGAAAGAACATATGACTATATTAAGAATCATTATTTTGGCCCTGGATTGTTGCTTAAGTGGTAGAGTATAGGCCTGGCATGTGGATGTCCCAGATTTGAATCCCAAATCGGACACACAGGAGATGTGACCATCTGCTTCTCTACACCTCCCCTTTTCCTCTTTCTTTCTTTCTTTCTTTCTTTCTTTCTTTCTTTCTTTCTTTCTTTCTTTCTTTCTTCTCTCTCTCTCTCTCTCTCCTCCTCCTCCTGCAGTCATGGCTCAATTGGCTGGAGTGCATCAGTTCAATGTTGAGACTGGCTCTGTGGAGGTTCCACCTCAGATGCTAAAAATAGGTTGGTTGACAAGCGATGGCCCAAGATGGGCAGAGTATTATCCTGTAAGGGGCTTTCTGAGTGGTTCCCCATTGGGGGTCATGCAAGACTGTCTCTCTGACTCCCCTCCTATCACTTAAAAAATCATGATTTTAATATACTTTCACCAACTCAAAGTAATACTTTAAATAAATGCATTCTCTTTTTTAACTAAGTCTCATTTTTTAAAAAAGTAATAATGTCAGAGAATAAGTGGTTGTCTGACTCAAAAAATATCCCACAGTGGTTCTCTTAAAATCAGAATTTCTCTTCTTCTAGGTATAGCAACCATTCTTTGCTAATATTATCAAGAACCTCTTATTATCTTGTAAAACTTTAGGTTGCTTTGGAAGGGACAGCAGACTGAAGAGGGGATGAAAGCTAAAGTTAGAGGTTACAGGTAGCCATTTGATTTCCCTGAGCTCTGCTTATGTAATGTGGACTGAGGTACACTGGAGTCCCTTGGGAACTTTTATCAGCCTTTCTTGTCATTGTGGCAGGCAGAAATCTCAGATTCCCCCTAAGATTCTGAGCTCCTTGGTTCACATGTCCTGTATAATTCCAGGGACTGTGACTATAATTCATTTCACTCAGTAATGAATCATGCAATAGATAGAGTTTACTTTAAGAAAGGGAGATTATCCAGGTGGGGATAACTTAATCACATAGGTCCTTTAAAAGCAAAACATTTTCTTTAGCAGGTCACAGATAAGAAATTCAGAGAAACACTGTGCTTGACCAGGAAAAAAATCAAGTATCATTATTATAAGCTGCCTACAGAGGCCACATGAAAGGAATTATCAGCTCCTCTAGGAGCTGAGAATGGTGCCCAGCTAATACCCAACAGGGAAACAAGGATCTTTGTCTCAGAACTACAATGAAAAAATTTTTCCAACAGCCAGTGAGCTTAAAAGGGACTCTGAGCCCCAGATGCCAGCCCCACATGTCTGACACCTTGATTTCAGCCCCATGAAACCCTGAGCAGAGAATAGCCACACCAGAGCCAGAGTTTTAATTTACAGAAACTGAAATAATAGATTTGTGTTATTTAAAGCTGCAAATAGAAAACTAATACAAGATTAATTGGTTTATTAATCAAAACTTTTATATAAAGCAGAAAATTAAGACAAGTTATATAGACATTTACATTATAATGAAATAAATATGTTAGTGTTTATTAACTTTCTGACTTCTGTTGTAGGACAGATGAATTCTACTATTAAAATTTTGGACAATTTGACTTTGGGAGACAGGTATGCAACACAATTGAATGATAAGATAATCTGGAGATGTTTTCATTGTACATATGTACCCTGATTTATTGGTGTCACCCCATTAAAATTAACAATAATAATAAAGAAAAGAAAAAAAAATTTAATTTTCTTTGGATATAAATCATACTTATAATGGTTCCTTTATATGTTCTAGTTTATATACTTTAAATATCTCAAGGGTAGCTGTGTAATGTTTGATTACCAAGTCATTCTAAACACAGTGATTCTCCCCATCTCTGCCCTAATCTTTTCAGCTTTCTGGATCACACCTACTTTCACAGAGTTATTTTTATTAAGTGTTTTGAAAGCACTTAATTTAATTTTCATCAATTTAACGGCATTTTTCTCTACTGTTATTTCAGCATTTTATATCATATCTAATAAAATTATGTATTTTTAAAAATATTAAAAATACATTAAGGACTATATGAGTCCATACATAGATGGGACATAAAAATGAGACTCAGAGACATGGACGAGAGTGTACTGGCTACCCGGAGGGTGGGGGAGGTGAGGGAGGGAGTAGGGAGAGGGGAGGGACACAAATAAAACCAGATAGAAGGTGACAGAGGACAATTTGACTTTGCGTGATGGTTACGCAATATAATCAAATGTCAAAATAACCTGGAAATATTTTCTTTGAACATATGTGTCCTGATTTATCAATGTCACCCTATTAAAATTAATTTTAAAAATATTACATAATACCTGAAAAAAATTAAAAGAAAAAATGTTAATACATAAAATTGGCATAAACAGATTTGGGAACAACACAGAAGACTACTATGACTTTAACTTGATAGAAGTACATATGTACAGGCACTGTGGTCTGTTGGTCACAGTGTTCTGTATATTTGGCTGGACACTATAGAGGGAATGGAAAAGATCACTTAGTAAGCAAACTTTAAGTTGGCAAGTAAATAAAGATAGGGTAGATGTTAATGTCTCTTTTGTCACCAAATGGCATGCAGTTGGAAGGAGAAACAATAGTGGAGATATTCTAGAACTAGAGAAATTGGCACTTTGCAAGAAGTTAGAAAAGATGATTGTGTAAAGTGTAAAGGAATTGGGAAGTCAAAGAAAAAGGGGGATAATGGATTAAAATGTATAACTAAAAGATAATAGAATCTCAAAACCAGTTTTGAATCCTTCATTTTTATCGGTGTAATAATTTAGTTGTCTATTGAAGCAGCAAATGGAGGGCAGGGTAGCAGGTCACACCTGTTGCACTGAGTGAGGTTCATGATTTATGTCTGTGACCTCTTAGGGCATGTTGCAGAGACACTAGTTCTAAGAAAGAAAAGCATAAATATTCTCTCCTTCATTGACACTCCCACATCACCCCAAAATCTTTTATCTGTGAGCTTCAAACATTTGTGTTGCCACCTGTTAAGTCAGCTGTAATAGCTTTATAATAATGTTCTTGCTAATAAAAGATGAATAAAATCAGGCCAAAATTCAGCTGTTTCACCATTTAAGTTTTACTATAATATTATTTGTCTCTATTTCTTAATTTATTAAAAATATGTTTTGAGCATCAACTATACGCTGATCTCTACTCTTGGAAAAACAATAAGAAAGAAAGCAGATAAAACCTCATGGAATTCAACTTCGAGTTTGGAGAAACAGACAATAAAAAATTTAAATATGAATATATATGCCTGGGAGCTAGAGAGTACCAAGATGGAGAGAAGTCCCTATTTTATATAGCATAGTCAAGAAGGGTCCTACCTGATGAAAGTGACACTTTAAGTAACTGAAAAGAGTGAAGAAACAAGCTATGTGAAAGCTCTGAGAAGTGCATTTCAGGCCAAAGCCTCACTGAGTGAAAAGGCATTGAGCTGGGTGTGTGTTTTATGTGTTTAAAAAACATTAAGAAAGCCAACATAGCCAGGAGAAAAAAAAACAAAACATGAAAGAGAACAATGGGAGGTGGTATTAAAGAAGTAGCAAATATCTACAATCTTATAGGCCAATGTAAGAAATTTGAAGTAAGAAAAATTAAGACTCTAGATCAGTGGTTCTTAACCTGGGTTTTATCAAACCCTAGGAGTTCGATGAGTCAGTCTCAGGGGTTCGGAGAAGCCTCTGCCGCGGACGCCAGAAAAAAGTAATACCATAATTTGTTATGAGCTCATGCACTTTGTTGGTTTTGTTCTTTGAGCAAGGTGATGTTCATGCACGGCTCATTTTGTGCACCAGTAAAAAAACATATACATATGTCTTGAATTTGGAAAAAAAAGATCATATTTTATTTATCACTAAAGAAGTGTTCAGTGAATGTGCATATGAAACTGGTGGGTCCCGTACCTCAAAAAAGGTTAAGAACCACTGCTCTAGATTTTTCCTAAGTAACATAAATCATTGAAGTATCTGCAAAAGTGATAGGAGCTGATTTAGGTTTTCACAGGTCAGTCAATCTGAATGTTGAGAATAGAAGTGACCTGTGTGCATGTAACTGAGAAAGAAAAGCATCCAGATGTCTTTTATAAGATTTGAGAAAAATAAATAAATTTTAAATTGCTGGAAGGAGATAATTTTCATAGCTCTTACAATAAAAATGTTAATGGCATATTTTTCTACAATAAAAGGCAAAAGTTCACTAGAAATTAGCCTTGAAGAGTATATTTCTATACAAAGACAAACTTTTTGTTAGTTTGATATGTGATTTTCTCAAATTCATAAAAGTTTATGCAGGAGATTTCTAAAATTAGCTATTCTTTTTCTAGAAGAAACTTGTGAGGAGATATAGGTAATGGTCTAACTGTAAGGTTTATAGCCAGTTGATTCACTTAAATGAATCAACTTCTTCTTCTTGCCTTTGTTGCCCAGTTTATCAAAAGTAAGAACTCTGTTTTGACCTGACTTGTAAAAGTCTCAAAAGCTTTCTTAATCTTTAACATGAACTATTTTGAAAACATCAATTCCTAAATATTTTCAGTTTTCAAAAGTCATTATGTAAATGGCTATTGATGTTTAGAAAACCAAAGAAATACCCAACAAATAGGTTCTTACTACTGTGGTAGAAAACTTAAGAAATGAGAGAGGGAGGATGTTTTAAGAATTCTTTTATACAAAGTGTATAATATGTTATGGATATCACTAAAGTACATTTGTTTCCTTATACATATTAGGTATTCTTTGAAGTGATTGAAGAATATGCTAGATAATCAGTTTTTGAACAAATTTTGACATAAAAGAAAAATCAGAATTTAGTGTTTGCATAACCTCTAACATTGAGGCACTAGGTTAAAATACAAGTTAGTACTGGTTTGGTAAAGCATATTGCTAAGAACCTGCTCAGAAATAAAACATGTGTATATGTGTGCAATTTATACATGTACATGTAAACATGTGCAAATATACATAGATATTGTGACACAGGGAATTGCAAAAAGCTTCAGACTGTTAAAATAAATCCAGGATTCTTCACTGACTTGGTTTAGTCATTTCCTTGTAGGATCTTCTGGGACCTAACAAGAAACCAACTCCAAAGTCAAATGAAATGTTGTTATTGAGTAAATTTCTAGTTATATTTCTTAAGAAATATGACTACTGTTTAAGAAATAAATATGTGCGGTTTTTATTGTACCTCATGAATGTCCTATTCTCTGAGTTTCCTTAACCTAGATCCAGCACCATGACGAGTAAAAAATAAAGTCTGAGAAACACCTATATTTAGAGACCATCAATGGAACTTCCTATAATTATTGCTTGAAAAGATAATGTCTTCAGCTGTGTTGAATGAGGTACCCACAACCTCTGTAATGAAGATTTTCTTGTCATTATAGGTCTTAGTGCCTGGACCTAGGAGCTAATTTTGCCTATTTGATGCTAGTATTTTTCTAAGAATACATGAGAAGAAAGTGAGGTACTCAGCCCTATCCAGGATGAGTTTTAATAAGAATTAGTGGTAGGAAGCAGGCTATGGCATGAGAAGAAGTGAGGGGGACTGGAAGAGGATGCCCTGCAATTGAGAAAGGGGCTCCACAATCCACTTTATTCCCATCCTCTCCTGACTACTTCTCCATCCTTCTTTTCCATGATTAAAATAGAATTTTCCAACATTTCTCTTATTTGCATTTTTTTCACTAGCTTTTTCTACTAGTGTATTTCTTTCAACCTTCTCTAATCTAATTTAGTAAACTTATATATGGTAACATGATAAAGCAGTATATGTGGTTTATGCTTATAAAGTTTTATCAGATCACATTTATTTAAATGTAAATTCCTCTATAAATATGTTTAACCAAGAAAGTGATTCAAATTTTAAATCCCAGGGTAAAATAGTTAGGAGGTAGTGTTTTTGTAAGTTCTTACTTTGGTTGTAGGCTGTTCTGATCAATAACAGAATACTTCTTCAAAGAGCTAAGTGAAAGACTTTTATAAGTTATAGTTCATAAAAGTCACCTGGAAAATTACCCAGATATCCATCATTTAACTATAAAATAATCAAAACAGCAAATTATTTATACACTCAACACTGTGGGTGAAACTAAAATATACAATGTTAAAAGCAGCTTATCAGTTACAAAAAATATTCTATTTGTCTGAAGTTTAAGAAAAGGCAGCATTGGATCTTTTCCCTCTGTATATGTAATTACTTAAAAAGGAGCATAAAATATTCTTCTAAAATGATGAGAATTTCCTACATCTTGATTCTGAATGGCAGTTATATGGATATATTTATATGTAAATATTTATCTCGATGCACACTTGAGATATCTTTACCGTGATATATAAATTTTAAAAATCACTTGAGGTGCTTGCTAAAATAGAGATTCCTGGGCTCTGCTATAGGTCTGTGATTTAGTAGCCTGGTATGTTTTTTTACTACACCCTTCAGGGCATTATGATGTAAGTAGTGCATGGATCAAAATTTCAGAAACACTGGAATAAAAGAAGGACTCTGTACCTTCAGAGAGAACTCAAGGCCAGTGTGGGTTTTTCAGTTCTTCTAATTTTATAGTTTGTACAGTATTATGATTTATTAGCTTATGCGATTTTAACTGAATTTTTTCTTATTGTAAATCAAATCACAGTTTTATAACTATTTTTCATTCAAGTCAGCAAGAGGAAAGAATGGGGGGGGGTGGTATAAGGTTATTTAATCTCTTTCTTGACAGCTATCAGAACCCAGGCAATCCAGCCTTTACAGTACTTGCATCCTCCTCCCCACCCCCACCTGCAATTTTCATTCCCTGAGGAACAGCACATTTGAACTTACATCCAAGGGAGACAGTATAACGGGTAACTTTCAAGACTACCTGTTTAAAAAGAATCGGTTTTTATTAACTGCAAATAATTTTGTGTTTCAGTATGCAACTATTTTCTAAAACTTTTAAAATGACTTCCTGACATTTAAAAATTAAATATCTATTTTCTCCTCATAATTCTCTCAATACTTCTCAAAAGTGATGCAATTGTTAAATTAAGCAAAAAATTAGATTTAAATACAATTATTGCAATATGTATATTGACGTCTACACAGCACATGCATTGTTTTTTTTCATTTTCAATGTGCTTACAAGTAATGCAATTTAAGATAATATAACTGTTTTGCTGGATTCTTTGCTAAATGTTGAAAGCGTTTAAGAATCATTGTGCTAAAAAAATTAAATTTGCATATGAAATATCTGATTTTATTTCCTTAAGTCTTGTTTAATCTGTTGAATTAAATAAATAGTGTAAGTAAAACATTATTTTTAAATATGTTTGTATGACATTACTAAAAATACACTGACTTAGATAAAAATACATTAAATTAAAAATATAATGCAAACATCTTTTGAGACTATAGAATATACTGATAAATTTATTAGCCTCATTTTTCACAGACACGCACACACACAAATAAGAGGGAAAGAGAAGAAGGAAGAAGAGCAAGCACAAGAAATACAGATTTTAAATGTATTGGAATGTGTTGAGAACTTTTTCTAACAACATATGAAGCAAAATAAGAATGAAGTACTGGCTGACTTAATTGCTAAGACTAATAACTTCCTGGTCAAACAGCCCAAGTTTCAGGCTTAGCTTTATTACATTGTACTGTGAAACTTTGGTCAAGTTGTATAATTTTGAAATAATACAGGTGGTCTTCAGGAATGACAGTCTTGACATACGACATTTCAAGTTTACTATACTCATTTCCATAAAAACTTAAAAAAATTAAGACCTGAGTGTTTCTACTTAGCTGTTAGCGTCATACTTACAGACTACATGGGTGAACTGGTTTGGCTGTGCGTAGTGGAAGAATGTGCAATAACACAGCATATGAGTGAGCAAGTTAGCATCCTCCAGTATGCTTGCCTATGCCATTTGGACTGTTAAAAGCGTAAGTGTCCCGCTTGTGTTGCTTTGTCTGGCAACCTTTTGGCTTTTATTGTGGCTCCTAAATGAAAGTCAGAGTATTCAGATGATAGTGCTTTGAAGAAGAGAAAAGCCATCACGATGGAAGTGATATTAGACATTGTGAAGAGATCAGAGAAAAGAAACAGCCATGAACATCAGCCCCCTGCTAGGACTTAGCCAGTCCACTACATCAACCATTATCAATGATAAAGACCATACCCTAGAGCATGTAAAGGGATCAGCCCCCTGAAGTCGACTGTGAATACCAAACAGTGAAGTGGCATAATGATTGAGATGGAAAGATTGCTAGTGTTGTGGCTGGAAGACTAGTATCAGCGGCATATACCAGTTAGTCTAAGGTTAATTCAGGACAAGGCTGAACGATTGTTTGAAACAATAAAAAGTGAAAAGAGGAAAGAGAGTGAAGAGTTTGTGACTAGTAGGGATTGGTTCATGCATTCCAAAGCTCATGCAATTTGCATAACCTTAAAGTACAGGGTACAACTGCTAGTGGGGATGAGAAAGCAAGTGAATTTCCTAATAGGTTGGCTGAATGAATTAAAGAGGGGTGTTACTGTGCTGAACTAGTGTTTAAGGTTGACAAGACAGGCCTGTTTTGGAAACATGTGCCTAATAAGACCTACATTGGCAAGGAGGAGAAGACAGCACCAGGCCATAAAGCTGGCAAGGAGAGACTGACTGCTGCTTGGGGAGAGTGCTGCAGGTGACTTCAAACGCAAGCCTCTATTGCTGTACTAGGCAGAAAAGCCAAGGACACTAAAGGGCATTTGGAAGGGTCAGCTGACTGTCATCTGAAAGTCTAACAAGAAGGCAATGGGTGACACTTTCGATTTTTGAGAAGTGGTTTTCCAATCATTTTGTGCCAGCAATGAAGGACTACTGTGTTAGCAAAAGGCTAGTTTTAAAGGTGTTGCTAGTGCTGGACAGTGCCCCTGGTCATCCTTCCTACTTGAGTAACTTTAACCCTAATGTCAAGGTGGTTTACCTTCGACCTAATACCACTGCCCCTTTGCAGCCCATGAACCAAGGTGTCATTGCCTTTTTTAAGGTCTACTACCTCCAGAGAACATTTGCTATGTCCCTTAACTCAACTGAGAAGGACAGGAACCTGATACTCAAAGGCTTTTGGAAGTCCTATAACATTTACAGTGCTGTACAAAACATTGCTTTTGCCTGGGATGAAGTGAAGTGAACAAACTTAAATAGTGTGTGAAAAAAACTATGTTCCCAGTTTGTGTATGAGTTCCATGGCTTTGAGAGTTAGTGGAGGTATTAATAGAGAAGGTTGTTGCAGTGGGTAAATAGCTTAATTTGGAGGCAGAGGCCGAGGATGTTATAGAGCTACTGGCATCACATGGAGAGGAGCTGTCTGCTGAGTACCTCATTCAGCTGGAAAAGCAGCTGATTGAGCAGAAGAGATAGAAATCCCAGAACCCAAGAGATTTACTACCAAGGGTTTGGCAGAACGTCTTTCTATGGTAGAGGATGAATTGGCAAAATTTCAGGCTGGGGACCCCAGCAATGACAGAGTCAGTAAGGTCTACAGAGCTGTTATGGATACCTTGCAAGTCACTAACCTTCTAGAATAGCCTGGAACAAATATTTAAGAAGATAGAGAGGCCTGCAACAGACCCTACATTCCCTATATCAGTGGCTTCTCCAGATAAAACACCTGTAGTACAGGTAGAATTATCTCCAGTGTCTCCTGCACGTTCTCTAGGCAATCCTGATTCACCTGACCTTGTATCTCCATCACCTTCTGAAGGTTCTCCTGCCTCTCCAGCTTCCTCCTCCCAATAGGTTACTCTCTCCCACCTTGCTATGCCCCTTTCAGTGTGCAAGCCAACCACAGGAATAAAGGCAAGAAATTTTCTTTTACACTAATTTTTTGTCATTTTTTTCTGTTACTACAGTACAGTGTACAGTACAGTATATTTATGTCCTTTTCCTTTTTCTGTGATTTAGTTGTGTTTTTATGGTCTAGATTATGATTTTATAGCTTTGTTAAGATAGGTAATTGTCTTAGGCTAGGGTGTGTATTGACTTACACCAAAATTTGGGTTATGTCACTGTTGTAGGAACAGAACTGTGTAGTAACATGAGAACTTTCTGTACTTAAATTGAGTTTACTGTAAGTACTACTACATCAGATAATACTTTTAAAAACTAAATAGTGCTTGGTATGTGATAATTGATTTAAAAAAATGTTATCTGCTACCACGGTGATCATGATGACACTTCCAAGTAATGGCTGATGTAGGTTTTTAGTTAAGGTAAATTAATTCTTGTTTTGAGTAAAAAAAATACACTACCTAATTCAAGAAGATGCTTCTGAATTTCACTATTTCAGCTCTAAAGCATTCCCAAAATCTAATTTGAATATAAAAGATGCATTTATTTTCGTTAAGACATTTTAAATACCATAGCAAACATAAAATTATGCTTTTAATTTGTTAGTATGTGCACATGTTCATAAATATATGTAATATGCTGAATGACAATTTATTTTTCTAACTAATAAACTTTAATCACTAAGGTGCAATACCAAAAAACAATAACAACAAAATTCTACCCAAACTAAATCAGACTAGAGTAATTCAAAATAAGCCAAACCAAGAGAGTTCCTTCACAAAAGAAATGGCATAAAATTGAACACACGGGCCAAAAGAGTTTACCCAATTTTTTAAAATGCCTATATTATATTATATTTGAATTTGATGTTATTTCTACCTGGTAAAACTTGTAGAATTAAAACTCACAGTGTTCTTCAAGAAGATTTCAAAAACAGTAAACGTGCTTCTACATTTCCTTTTTTAATTTCTGCATTTAATATTTTAGTTTCAATTGCTCATTTTTAATAAGCAACTTGAAATCATTAATAACAGGATAATTTACAGTTTAGCTATTACTTCATAGCAATGTGTTTATATTACATCACAAATGACTTTAAAATACAGAGATTAAAAAACCAAAATATCTTCCCTCTATTTCACTCAGCTCCACCTGCTTGTCATTCCTAGTGATTCTTACTAACAGGCAACAAATTTAAAAATGTTCTTTACCTATTCCTAAAACAAACAAAAACTATTTTTAGAAGCTGGACTTGTGATATTTTTAAGATACTTAAAGGAGGCAATTAGTGGTGACATAATTTTAATTAAGTTAATGAGTTATTGAAGAGTGTCTTTTTTTCACCAAGCTTCTCAGTTTCTGTAGTATCTGTTATCCCCAGGATTAACCTGTTTGAGTTAGGGTCCGGCACCGATCCACATCATTTTCCAATCACATCCTTCCCAAAGTCATGCGCTTGCTCAAACATTCCTGTTTATGGAGATGTTTCTTACAGGAAAAATGAATACAATACTTATTATAGTGCCTGGTGTTATACTGCATCACCTTTACAGATGAGGCAGTAGACACAAAGAGGTTACTAAACTTCCAAAAGTCAGATAATAAGTAGCAGATCTAGGATGCACAGCCAAGTAATGCTTAATTATAGAATTCAACAAGTTTTAATGATTTTTACTCTAATTATCCATATGGCTACATTTAAGTCAAGAGAATTTGATCGGTTGAGCCCTAATTTTTATTTTAAGGGTAGGGACTGGAAGACATAGCCATTTAGCTCAGGGCATATTCAGATTTGTGAAATGGTGCAGACATAGATCTTGGTTTTCCATTGATGAATTCTACAAGTAAACACAGAGGTAGAAATTCCTAAAGCCGTGTATTACTTAGAATAATCTATTTACTAAAAATGGAGAGAAATAAGGACACTTGTATTTGCCAAGATTAGTAATAAGAGAAAAATCGGAACTGTATGACCAGGCTATTGACACGCAGGTTCCCATTAGATTCAGGCAGATGGTAAAGAAACAGTGGAACCAAAAACTGGTGGGCCATTCCTTTATTCTAGCCTCGCATCCGGCAGGGGAGTAAACACACACAGAGGGGAAAACACTTCCGTTTTAGAGCTCACAAAGCTACTGACACATCCAGGTTTTCCTAGAATCAAAGGTCCCCACCCCCCTTGGCCTGACCTGTGGTGGCACAGTGGATAAAGTGTCGACCTGGGAACACTGAGGTCGCCAGTTCAAAACCCTGCACTGGTCTGGTCAAGGCACATATGGGAGTTGATGCTTCCTGCTCCTCCCCCCTTTCTTTCTCTCTCTCTCTCCCTCTCCCTCTCTCTCTCTCTCTCTCTCTCTCTCTCTCTCTCTCTCTCTCTGTGTGTGTGTGTGTCTCCTCTCTAAATGAATAAAATAAAAAAAAAAATAGAAGTTCATAGTTTTTTTAAAAAAAGGTCCCCCACCAGTCTCAGTCACCTCTGGTTCCCCATCCACACATCTTCTCCTCTCTGCACAAACTGGCTTCTCTTTTAGCACCCTGCCATCTTGACGGCAGCTTCTTCTTCTTCTTCTTCTTCTTCTTCTTCTTCTTCTTCTTCTTCTTCTTCTTTATTTTTTCTTCTCCTTTTCTCTTCAAAACATTTTGGTACAAATCCCCTCCTTCAGCAACAGCAGCATAACAATGGCCCTTCCCAAGCAGGAAGGTAATTAGCAATTTCAGAACAGTGCCATTTTTAACAATAAAAGTGAGCAAACTCAAATAACACAAATTTTACAAACTCATTTGCCCAACAAGAGTTTAAAACTACCAATTACTGAGATGCTATAAAATCTTAAAACTCTGGTAACATGTCAGCTCTTTAAGCACTGGAGCTGTCCCCACCTTTTCTACTATTTCAGAGCTCTGGTAAAATTTAAAAAGAACTATAATTAAGGCTTTTATTTTAAATATATTGTTTGTAAACATTTAGCTTACTATATAATAGGCATTATGCCAATTTTCTTATTTAATAAGCTACCAGCTAACCACACTTGGAAACTCAAGGAATTGTTGCACTGCAGGTGAGAAGGAAATGTGCACATTGCTACCTGCAGACAACAAAGGCAGTTGGTTTAATTACCAGCAAGTAGCACTGAACTTGCTACCAACACCACCATGGAACACACTCCCCCGTGCAAGTTTCCATCGTCTGTTCTTTCTCACTTGGTTTCTCCTTTATATGGTTCTATACTATAAAAGCAACAAACAGAAAAACATACAAATAAAAACAAAAAAGCTCAAAAGAAACTTTAGTGTTCTCTCTCATTCTGCCCTCTCAATATATAGGTCAAGAAATTACACACACATACACATGCAAACACACACACAATTACAAAGCACAAGTTGCTGAACTAAGGACAGACATTTGAACTGAAAAATAATTAAAACAAAAAAAATTAACTGTAAGCTATTGACTATTTTAGGTAAAGTAGCAAAATTTAATCATTAGAATTCAAAACACAATTGATAAATCACAGAACTATAGAGTTTTAAAGCTTAAAAATATCTTGTCTATATCATTCCAAGTAAATCACCCAATCCAGATTTCATGTCGTTCTCAGTGGGAAAGCCGCAGTGAAGTCTTCATTGATGAGCTTCCTTCAGCTTATCAAATTATAGATCATCTTAAATATCTCCTACTAAGCATCTTGATATCACCATGCTGAATTTTGTTTGGTTTTTACATCTGGTAATATACAACATTCAAAACTCATTCTTCTTCCTATGAAGGCAGTCTATATGACAGAAACTGAGGGAATTTTGGAATACAGAAGGCTGAGCAAGACAAGGAAAATCTCTACCATCCAAGAACTAATATTTACATGAGTAATCCAACAACATACATGTAAACAAATCAATAAACAAGAAAACTGTTATTACCACAAAGAAAATAATTGGACAGTGAGACAGAGGTGAGAACAAATAAGCCATTTTGGGCAAGACAGTCAGGAAATACATCTTTGTGGCTATAACATTTGAGCCAAGAACAGAAAATGGAAGTCAGGCAGATATGCCAAGAATGAAGGAAGAAAACCTTTTGGCAGAGGGACTGGACAGACTCCCTTTGCTTAAGTTGTCTCTTTGTGAGAGTGAAGAAGAACTCCCAGCAAATGCAAGTGCACGAAAACTCTGCCACTTTTCTGGAATTATAAGACTGTCCATAACGTGCAACCAGGGGAAGAAAAGGCCTTGGGCCTTAAGAGTAGGTAAAACATGAAAGGTCTGGAAGCGTTTTGGACTGTTAAATATTTTGTTTCTTTGTTCATTCTGGAGTAGATTTTTGTTTGGTTGATTCAGCGTTTAAAGGTGACAGGGAACTTTTGTTTTTAAAGACTGCTCAAGAAAATATTTTTCAAAAGGAAAACAAACTTCACTTGTGATTATTAAGTTTGAAATAAACTTAACTAGTTAAGCTAAATGTGGTGTTTTGACTGCTTCTCTCTAATAACATCACTGTTCCCAACTCACTGATTTTTGTTGTTGTTGTTGTTGTTGTTAATTAAGCAATATACAGGATACTTCCAAAAAGTGCTCCAAAACCAAAACCTTCCTGTGATCTGTTTTAGGTGATTATTGCTGTTACAACATACTAATTTTGAATGGGGAGAAAATCTGCAGCAAGCGGTCTGTTAATTGACAGTGTAAGTGACTATCAATGTTTCTATTTATGGAACCCACAAGAGGGGAAGCAGCCACTGTGTACAGTTGCGCAATTGTTTGTGTGTTTGCTTTTTTGTAATTAGATACAGAATGTTTAACTAACCCTTAAACTCAGTGTTGACAAATTCACATCACTTACTAACTCTTTTTTTTTTTTACAGGGAAAGAAAGAGAGTCAGAGAGAGGGATAGATAGGGACAGACAGACGGGGACGGAGAGAGATGAGAAGCATCAATCATTAGTTTTTTTTTCTTTTATTAATTTCAATGGGGTGACATTAATAAATCAGGGTACATATGTTCAAAGAAAACATCTCCAGGTTATCTTATCATTCAATTATGTTGCACACCCATCACCCAAAGTTAAATTGTCCTCTGTCACCTTCTATCTGGTTTTCTTTGTGCTCCTCCCCTCCCCCCTCTCCCAACCTCTCCTTCCTCCACCCACCCCATAACCCCCACACTCTTGTCCATGTCTCATAGTCTCACTTTTATTTCCCACCTATGTATGAAATCATGCTGTTCTCAGTTTTTTTCTGTTTTACTTATTTCACTTGTAGCATCAGTCATTAGCTTTTTGTTGCCATTGCGACACCTTAGTTGTTCATTGATTGCTTTCTCACATGTGCCTTGACTGCGGGCCTTCAGCAGACCGAATAACCCCTTTCTGGAGCCAGCGACATTGGGTCCAAGCTGGCGAGCTTTTGCTCAAGCCAGATGGGCCCGCGCTCAAGCTGGCGAGCTCAGAGTGTCGAACCTGGGTCTTCCGCATCCCAGTCCAATGCTCTATCTACTGCACCACCACCTGGTCAGGTGCTTACTAACTCTTTATAATACTTAATGTCTCTTCCTGAGTATTTGGTAGTAATACAGAAATGAAAACCAAAGGTTACAATCTCAAAGGGAAAAACTAGATACCCATGAAAAGATGACCAATAAAGCAAGGTAGCACAAGATAAATTAAAACTAAGTGGTAAAGATCAGAGATGTCATTGAGGATCAGAATGGGAGTACACATTTCAAAATAGTTGTTTGAGTTGGGGTTCAGGCTAAACTTGAAAAGTAAAAGTTTGGGGCAGGCAAAGGAGGAAGTCAAAGCAGAAAAGAGAGAAAATTATGAAGATTAGATAAATGTTAAATACTAAATGATTGCTCCAGTCCAACCCCTCTGTTTCATCAAAAGCCAGAAACAGCCTGACCAAGCGGTGGCGCAGTGGATAGAACGTTGAACTGGGATGCGGAAGACCCAGGTTCGAGATCCCGAGGTCACCAGTTTGAGCACAGGCCCATCTGGCTTGAGCAAAAACTCGTCAGCTTGGGCCCAAGGTCGCTGGCTCCAGCAAGGGGTCGCTCGGTCTGCTGAAGACCTGCAGTCAAGGCACATGTGAGAAAGCAATCAATGAACAACTAAGGTGTTGCATGGCAACGATAAACTAATGATTGATGCTTCTCACCTCTCTCCGTTCCTGCTTTCTGTCCCTATCTATCCCTCTCTCTGTCCCTGTAAAAAAAAAAAAAAAATCCAGTAACAGTAAAAATTAGAACCAGAGCAGTAAAACTATATTTAGCAAAAGTTTATGTACAATTAGCAGTGTGTTAACTGGGAGCCTTCAAATTTAAAACTGATAAGAAGTTCAGAGGAAGACCTAACCAATGACTTAAAAATGAAGAAATGGCATAATCTTTCTAATGGTCGATCATTACAATACAGGTTTTTAAACAACAGGGGATTGGTTAAAAATGATCTTATACCATTTTAGGAAGATGACTTCAGTTTCTTTTATGATTATCAGAGGCATTTTCAAGAAATAACATAAGTTTGCTTGACCAGTGGTGGTGCAGTGGGTATAGCCTCCACCTGGGATGCTGAGGACCCTGGTTGAAAACCCTGAGGTCACCAGCTTGAGCATGGGCTTGTCGGCTTGAGTACAGGGTCTCTGGCTTGAGGACTGTATCATCGACATGTTTCCAAAGTCATTAGCTTGAGCCCAATGGTCACTGGCTTGAAGACCAAAGTTGCTGGCATAAGCTCAAGGTTGCCAGGTTGAGTAAGGGGTCAGTCACCAGCTTAACCTAGCCCCCTGGTCAAGGCACATATGAGAAGCAATCAATGAACAACTGAAGGGGAGTAATTACAAGTTGATGCTTCTCAATCTCTCCTCTTTCTCTCTCCCTGCCTGTCTCCATCTCTCTCTTTTTAATTTAATAATAAATAAATAAATAAAAGTAACCTAAGTCTTACTTATGTTTAAGTTTAGTTTTGCTTCTGTGGTTTACATTGTTTTGTCTGCTTGGGTGATTTTCAGTCCCGATCTTCATTTTATTTAATTTGAACAAGTCTCTAAGTGACAGAAACCTGTGGGTAAAAACTGAATCATATGAACACTGTTTTATTCTGTTTTCAGGGTTCTAGCCCTCCATCAGAGAAATTGTTAGAATTTCAGCCTCATACAAATTGCATGCACCGCCTCTCACCTTTAGTTATTTCTGAGCGTCCTCAAAGGATGCTACCCATGTGCTTGCTAAGTTTCCTCTGCTGCCAGAAAGTGCCTAGTACTTCTGGCTCCATTTAGGAATGATCATGAAACTTCTGCGGCTGCTTTCACTTAAGGAAGAACTGACCACTGTCACAGGTACCGTTGTCTTCCTTGAAGGAATGAAAGGCCTTTCCAAAGGCCCATCTCCATTTTACATGCCTCCTAACCCTATTTCATTGCTACTAAGATGCTAAATGTCTCAAAAGCTCATGCATGCAATATTCTCTCCAATTTCCTCTGCACGAAGCCATGGATAGAATAAGGGAGAATTTCTTTTTTTAAGCATTGTCTTGTCTACTCTGCTATATGAGATGAACTTGTGCTCTGATGTTCTTCTTACAGGGTTTTTAATAAAAGAAACTCATTCCTTTTTTTTTTTTTTCCTAAGGAGAATTTTACACCTTTGCTGCAGACATGGATTGATGAAAGTAGGGCAAATCAAAATAATAAAACCCTCAGGAGTCACTGTAAAGAATAATACTATTCCATAGACAAGCTGCTGAAAGAATGCTATTTTCTAAATGTAGCTGTAGTAACCAGAAAAATCTGCCCTAAATGAAGACAAAGGTTTCCCTCTCTCAATTTATCACTTTTTGAAGTACCAGACTGGCTTGAGTGTTTTACGAGCATAATGTGTGCAGACAAGCAGTGCCGTGAGTCCCCTCCAGGAGATGTGAGCTCTCAGCCCAGCTCCACTGCTTAACATGTGTGACCTTTAAAGTCATTTTGTGACATTGGATTTCAGCTTTTTTTTTTAACCTGAAAAACAAAAATAATGAGGTTAGCTCCAATGATCTTTGGCTTATTATTCTTCCTAAAGTTCTATCAGTCTATAAATATATTAAGGATCATTATATGTATTTCCCTCTATTTGAAAATACCAACTCAGTTTAAATAAGAACAGTACATTTATATGGGCTCCTTTAAGTTCTATGTCAATTTATCCCTGTTAATTTAATATGCAAAGTATTATTATCAAGCACATGGCATGCATGGATATTAATCTGCAAACTCTGGAGAGCAAGAAACAAAGACATTTTTTAAATTCCCTTTAAACCAATTTAAAATAGACTTCAAATCCTTTCCTTGTTTACTCTTCTATTCTCTAGAAGAAAATTCTATTTTTTACTTCTTTTCCAGGTGAGAGGAAGGAAGATACGCACACAGACTCCAGCATGTGCCCCAACCTGGGATCCACACGGCAACCTCTGTCTAAGGCTGATACTCTGCCCATCTGGCGCCATGCTTGAAATGGAGGTATTTTTAGCACCTGAGGCAGAGGCCCCAGGGAGCCAACCTCAGGACCCTGGGCTGATGCACTCAAACCAATCCAGCCATGGTTACGGAAGGGGAAGAGAGAAAGAGAGAGAGAGGGAAGAGTGAGGGGAAAGGGTGGAGAAACAGATGGTCATTTCTCCTGTGTGCCCTGACCAGAAATTGAACCTAAGACATCCACATCTACCACTGAGCCACCACTCTACCACTGAGCAAACCAGCCAGGGCCTAGGAGATTCTATTTTAATCAGAGTCTGAGCCCCTCTTTCTCACAAGTTGACCTCAGAATCTGAGAAGATGATGTTACATGTGGAATATAGGCAAGGCCTTCTGTCTCCACCTGCATTATAATGGTTGCTGCATCCCCAGCTTCTATAAATGGCAAGCCTCCACTTCTGAGCTACTCATGGGTCCTAGACATTTTTTCAGAGGCAATGGGCCCTCTTTCCAGGGCCCAGGCTCTCCACATGTAACATCCTTACACCCCTCTGAGGTCTTGCCATTCACTCAGGGCATTACAGGGATCCTTGGGTTACTAAACAATTCCGTTCCTATGACAATGATATAACCAAACTTTTGGTTTTAGTTGAGACACATCCCAGTCTAAGTCACTTACCTATCTTAACAGTTGTAAAATTCTAATCTAGAACATAAAAACACAACTAAGCCATAGAAAAAGAAAAAGGACATAAATGTGATGTACTACAGTAACAGAAAAAATGACTCACGTCTCAATTTTTTTTTAAGTTTTTATGGTAGTGAGCACCGTAAACTCAAAACGTCGTATGTTGAGACTATCATAACCTTAGGGACCCCTGGATCATGGAACACATCTCCAGTGCCCACAAATGGTAGGATCTGCTGGCCTTTGTTTCTTTCTGATTTCTAAGAATCTTCTTATTTTTCACATTCTATCCACATTCTCTTTAATATGTATGGAATGTACTGAACAAAAGATGGGATGTTATCTGATTTCTCTCCTGTGAAACTATATCAGGGAATGAATCTGTAAGCTTGGCCACCTGGATAAATGGGCGGAGAGGAAATTAAAAAGAATCATGCACACATTAACATCCCAATAGATTGTCCTGCTTAACCTGCTGCCTTTAGGGGTCAAGGTAAAAAATTCATTTAATTAATATAAAATGAGGATGAACATTAATAACTGGCTTCAGGTAAATCAAATCAGGTTAATAGATGCTTTTTTGTCGGCTTTAAAATGGAGTCTAGTAGATAATCTCTATTTTATATTGCCAAAAAAGCAAAAGACAAAACAAAATATCCGAATCTAAAAAACACGATTACACCATGATCTTAATTCAAATTCACAAGTATACCTTTTTGAATAATCATAATTAACTGGCTAGATTTGCCTCTTTCCTATCTAACTACACTTTTCTCTGCAATCAATCGATGCTGTCTGCTTGCTTTCATAGTTGAATTTTGGATCCTTTTGCTGAAAAACAGTATCCTATCTTGCTGGAAGATATATTAAGACAACTATTGTTAAAGGCTACCTCAACTTTTGTTTCTTTGTTGCCAATGCCTAGTAACTACTCTTTTGCTTTCTTTTCCAACTTTCATGACCCTCTGCATGTCTTCATTCTAGAGACTACCCAGGGTACCCTTTAAGATTTATGAGATTTGGTTTCATGCCCCTGTGAAAGTTCTGCTTTTCACGTCTCCATATTTCTGAGCTCTCTCCCCAAACTCTTCTGCTAGCAAGGCCTTCCCTCATTTCTTAACCCAGATTTCAATCTGGATACATGACACAAAATGGACTTGAACACTCACTTTGAGAAAGCTACGTTTTATCAGAAACCCTGAATTCATGAGTTCTCACAGAAAGCTTTTTATGCAGAGTGTTCAGACACACTAAATATTAATAATAACACAAGAAGTCCAGCTTGCAAAGTGAATGATCATTTAGAGAACTTAATGACTTAGATTTTTCTCTAAAATATAGTTTTTATTTGTCTGGGTATTTGTCAACACATACTCAAGAAAAAGGGGAAAATCTTGTTCTTCACAGAGAAATAATTTGATGAATATTTTGATGATTACACATTTGATGGCTCTGGAATATTGTAAGAAATATAGAAAGGGAAGCACCTATAATTTTATTAATATTATGTCACTTCAGTTGCAATGTGTCTCTCTTGATATAAAACTGCCACTTGTCCAGAAAGCTTCTGGGAAGGCAAAGAATTTCCTGAAAGCTGGGATTTCAATTAAGCAACATCCCTTCATCAAGGCCAGTTGTTTATATGCCATGCAATTGGCTGCCTTAGGAGAGAAGAAAACAATCAAGAAATAGCAATTAAGATTCCTCATCTACTTCCGCATCCTTCATCCACAAATCACAAGAACCCTGATTAATAATAAATAAGTGCCTTATAATAGTATAATGGTATTGTAAAAATGATGAATCAGGTATTTACCTAGCTAGCCTTTCCAAGTCTCGGTTTCTTGTTTTTTATAAATGATAAATGTCTATATGATAACTTGTCTTGTAGGGTATGAAATGCATAATATTGTGCTTGACCAAAAGTTAGTGGGTATCAGATTTCAATTAGTTTCTCTTATCCCAACTTTATTTGTTTTGAAATATATATATATTTCTATATAAAGATATAAGGTTCCTCTTTTGGAACAAGAAGTAAAAGAATTTTAACTCAACACTTATAACAAAGCTGTCACAGAAAAGGTGAATAAAAAGATTGCAAACATACAGTTTATACCACAGTTTTTTTCATTGACCTACAGTAGATTTGGTCTTTGTGATGTACTATTTTATGAATTTTGACAGTTATGTGTTTACTAACATCATCATGATACAGGACATTTCCTTCATACTTAAATTTTCCTTGTGTTTCCCCTTTGTAGTGAATCTTCACCCCAATTTCAACATCTACAACCCTGACCTGTTCTCTGTCCCAGTTGCTTTGGTGATTTCTGAATGTCCTACAAATAAAATTATAAAGAATCAATTTGTTTTGTTCTGACAACTTTTACTTACCAAAAAGCAACTGAGATTTGTGCACATTGTCACATTCATTAATAGTTGATTCCTTTTCATTTAATGTATGGCTTTACCACAATTTATTTTTTTTCCTTCACTGGTTGAAGAATGTTTATTTCTAGTTTTTGGTAATTTTTAAATAGAACTTTTGTAAATATTTACATGTAGATTTTTATGTGAACTTAAGATTTATGTCTTTAAGGTAAATACTCAGGAGTCAAACAGCTGGTGATACAATAAATGTACAGTTAACTCTGAAAGAAATTGCCATATTGTTTTCCAGAGTGGTTGTGATATTTTGAATTTGCACCAGCAATGTACAAAAGTTCAGGTTGTTTACATCTTTGACAGCACCTGGTATTGTCGTGGTTTTCCCACACAACCTTTTAATAGGTATGTGTGATATCTACTATTGAGCCAATTTAAATTTCCCTAATGAATCGCAATGCTGCGCATCTTTTCATGTGTTTAGTTGTTATTTATTTATGTCCTTTTATAAAATATCTACACAAATCCTTTCCCCATTTTAAAAATTCTTTTTTTTTGTTATTTTATTGAGTTTTTTGAACTATTGACACATTCTTGATAAAAGCTTTGTCAGCTATATAATTTATAAACACATTCCTCCAATCTGTGATTTGTCTTTTTATTTTTCTGAGAGTGTCTTCTGCAGAACAAAAGCTTTTAATTTTGGTACAGTAAAATGAATCATTTTTTTTATGGATAGTGCTTTTGGTGTAAGCTAGTATTAGTTAGGGTCATCCATAGAAATAAAATCGGATGAATGTATATAAACAGAAATAGAGATTTATTTTCAAGAATTAGATCATGTAATTTTGGAGGATGGCAAGTCCAAAATCTGCAGGGTGTGCTTTCTTGGAGAAGCAAGAAAGGGTCCACAGACCATCTGCTGGCAGAATTCCTCATTGCTTGAGAGAGGTTAGTTTTTTGTTCTATTCAGGTCTTCAACTGACTAGAGGAGGCCCACTTACATTTTGGAGGGAAATCTCCTTTATTCAAAGACTATCAATTTAAATGTTAATCACATAGAAAAATACCATCACAAAAACATCTACAATGATGTTTGTCCAAATATCTGGACACTGTGGTGCAGTCAAGTTGATCATAAAATTAATCATGGTAAGTGCCTAAGGACTCATTGCCAAACTAAATAACATAATATTGTTTTTCTAAGTTGTCTTCTAAAATTTTTATATTTTAATTTGGAAAATAATTTCAGCCTAAAAACTTTAATTACAAAGTATATATTTTAATTGCAATGAAATCTCAAAAAAATCTAACAAAATGTATGCATGATTCTTATGATAAAAATGATAATACTTATTGATAGTTATTAAACAAGACCTAAATAAATTCAGAAGACCTAAATAAAAATGACAAATAAATAGCTATTTATAATAAAGAAGCGTTGACACAATAAGAATATGAATTCTCCACAAATTAATCTATACAATTTTCAAAACCTACACAGGTTATTTTTTTTATATATATATATTTTATTATTATTAATTCTAATGGGGTGACACCAATAAATCAGGGTACATATGTACAATGAAAACATCTCCAGGTTATCTTATCATTCAATTGCCTACACAGGTTATTTTTATTTATTTGTTTGTTTTATTATGAAACTGAAGAAGTCAATTCTATAATTTACATTGAAATAGGAAGAAACAGACTAGCTAAAATTACGATTCAGAAACACCTTTATAGATAAGAAGGCTTATGTTAAAGCTTTAGTAAGATAGTCTAGTATTGGTTGAGGAATAAAAGGTTAGGAAATGGTACAAAAAAGAAAGTGCTAAAATGTAATTATATAAGTACATATATGACAAAAATAACATTAATACCAGTGGGAAAAAAATAAACTATTTAACATATGGTTCTGAAGCACCTGGCTAGACCATGAAATTAAATTAAGTAAAATGAGTACCCTTGGAATCTCATTCACTCAAGGCTTTTGGCCTAGGGTGCCTCTCTGTCTTTAATTGTTGTCCTAACTCTACAAGTCTTTGCAGCATATTCCTACACCCACATGTGACCCAACTGGGATTTACCTGGCAACCTCGTCTTAGGTAGATGCTCAAATCAACCCAGCTATTTTTAACACCTGAGGCAGTGGTAGGATTCAGCCAATTTGTACTTGTTCAGCAGAACCAATACCTAATTTTTTGTTGAGTTCAACAAATCAGTTGTTAAAATGGCACTTGTAATCAGGGTTCTCTTTAAAGTGGACACTTGGGCAGCAGCCCAATGTGGAAATAATACATTCCTTATACTTTTTTTTATCATTTATCAGCACAGCAGTCTATTCTAAGCACCCATAGTAATGTTCATTCCGTCCATAGGTAAAGGAATGTGATCCTACTCCTACAGTGAAAAGGTGGTTAAGGATAAATCACACAGCTTATGATACTAAGATAGAGTCAAAGAAAATTGCAAGTGAGGACACCAATCAAGAAGCAATATGGGAATATCTTATATACAGTTTTATTGTTTTTTTGTCAGGTATTTAATATTTTTTCATTAACATTTTAAAACTTTCTTATAGCATAATTTAGTTTTGTATACCTCTTTTATTGTTCTTATTTAAGTATTAAAAGCATGAAATAACAAACTACCTTCAGTATATAATTTTTTATACTTAAAAAGGTCATTAGGGCAGAGAACATGGAGTTAATTTATTTGAATTCCACTAGTGGCCTGAGACTGACACCCTGAGACCAATCTACTATCCTCAGCACCTGGGGCTGACACTTGAACCAATAAAGCCACTGGGAGGAAAAGAGGGAGAGAAGAAGAGAGGTAAGATGATAGAAGCAGATGTTCACTTATCTTGTGTGCCCTGAACTGGAATGGAACCTGGGCAGTTGGTACTCTAGGATGACACTGTATCCACTGAGTCAACAGGCCAGGGTCACAAGAGTTATTTTTAAAATGAGAATGGATTGAAGAATTTTTCTTAAAGTCACAGAGAAAAGATTTATAATGTTTTTATTGTTACTATTTGTTTATTTTTATGTGTAATTGAATTTATTGGAGTGACAAAGGTTACCATAGTTATATAGGTTTCAGGTACCCAATTCTACAATATATCTGTGTACTCTGTATTTTGTTTTCAATCTCCACCCCTAAGTCTTCACTCATCACCATTTATGCCCCTGCACCCTTCTCTACTTCCCACTACCCGTTCCCAACAATCACTACACTTTTGTCCTTGCCCATGAACAGAGAAAAGATTTAAATTTTGAACAGTACTGTCCTAGGCTACTTGAACTATAGAACATTATTTTGATTAAAAGTTTTGATTAATCAGTCCTCTAAGTATCTTATAGCAATACTTAACATTGTTTTTATCTGTAAGTAAATCAATACTGCAAATTATAGACCTATTGTCTTTAGTAATCAAAAGTTGTTTCTTCTCAAGAATTATATATATATGAAATCATTGTGTAAGACTCAAACTGTACAAAAAGGAAATATCAAAACTACCTATGACTTCAGTGTCCTAAGATAATAACTATGAACATTTTGTTGAATATACTTCTATTCACTTTTTTCTATAGATATGTGTAACCACACAGATTTACCCACATTGAGACACATCCATGTATAAAAGTGGAACACTATTAAAATACATACTGCTTTGTTAAATGACTTTTTCATCTAAAATATATTATGGGCATTATTGGGCTCAAATTGTTCAATGAGTTTTTCACTCTTAGTGTAATTTGTTTTTAGCAATTCTTTCTTTGCTAATTCACTACTTTGTAAAGATCTTTTAAAAATCATTTTATGCTACAATACTGTAGAAATAATCAACTGAATTTTCCTCTAGTAGTTTATTTTTATATCTAATTAGTTAATTTCTCTGGAGATTTATAATAGTCCAACTTTTGGACTTTTTATCCTAATATTTGTCACAAAATAACATACTGAATAACCACTAATTCAAAATATTGAAGTCTTATAAATATTCTATTTTATCACATTGAAATTTTTGTTTCTTCAACAGAATGATAATAGTTTATGCACTGAAATCTTAATATCTGAAAATAATTTTAACCAATAATTTGAATTTTTTTAACTTTTTTGATAACTATTGTTAAAAATTCATAATTCTAGTTTTTTATAGAATTTTTTTAGGTCAAGAGTTTAAATAACAATGTGGATATTTTATACATTTTTTATTCTGTTGTTACAAAGTTAAAACTTTTTTTCCCAAATGTATTTGCATTTGTTTTCTAAATTGCTCAGACCTATGGAGATGACTTTGAACTTGGTGTTGTTAACACAATAACTTATTATACAAAAAATTATAAAAATAAATTTTAATTTTAAACTATCTTTATATTCAAGGGAAAAACTCTACTTAGTCATGATATATGGATATTTTTAATGTCATGCTGGATCCTACTTGTTAATACTTTTTAAGATTTTGATCCTTTATTCCTAAGTGAGATTGTTTCGCTCTTGTTGTGATATCAATTAGTACTATCTTGGTAAAAAGAATTAGAAAGTACTCTGTATTTAAATGTGTGCTCTCAAACTCTCTGATAAATTTTCAGATCCTCCTTCAGGCTTTCCATAAGTTCAAGATCAAGAAAAAGATAACCTAAAGCAGTAAATTATGAAAGTGTAGTGGATCCAGCTGGTTGGCTTCCCTTGTTTTAGACTCTACCTAGTCTAGTTTCTTGTGCTGCAAAAGTTGTAATGCTAAAAATACAAACTAAACTAGCCCAGAATCTCCTTAAAGTAAAAGGAGATTAATAAAGCTGTCATTTCATTTTTTTATGAG
Organism: Rhynchonycteris naso; assembly: GCA_037038555.1. Classification (NCBI taxonomy): domain Eukaryota; kingdom Metazoa; phylum Chordata; class Mammalia; order Chiroptera; family Emballonuridae; genus Rhynchonycteris; species Rhynchonycteris naso. The sequence goes on from CM073002.1 coordinate 70,467,049, forward strand.
AGGGGCTTTCAAAAAAATTAAATAGATCTGTATTATTTTCTCTAGGGTTTATATTTTATGAAAGTTATACTAAATGAACATGAAAAAACATAGGTCTGGGTTTTACGTGATGCTTGAAATAATCATCTTGTGTTGTAAACTCTGCTTATCTTTTATTTATTTTTTAGAGCACTTTAATATACACAAGACCCAGATTAAATGGAGGAATATGAGTCAACTGTGAGAGATGTTTTGTAATTTAAATAGTGTTACGTTTCAAATAATAAAAGTTAAAAGTGTTCTTCCCTAAAGCTTTAAACAGAATCTTCCTGAAGGGTGTACAGCTCTTTTCAAAACATCATTTCAGAAATAGGAAGATGTAACATTACTGTGTAGAAAAGTGTGCATTTTGCAGTGAGGCAAACCTGGACATAACTCCCAATTCTGTTGTTTACCGACTTTGTAATATTAAGTAAATTGCTTAATCTTCTTCTAAAAACAGTTCTCTATTTATATATAAACCAGTATAAAATCTAACCCTGAGGTTCCAGTACAGATTAAAGAAGATACAGTATGTAAAAACGTTTTTCACAGTATCAGGCACACACTGTGCATTCAATAAATAATAGGACAGATCCCTCCCAAATGAACTCAAAATATAAAATTTCACCTATAAAGAAACAAAGATTTAACTTATGTTTTTTCTTATAGTTTGGTCCACTACAATTCTTTAATAAACTATTAAGTGACATCCACTATTTATATATATGAAGAAATACGTTTAGTGATCTTTTTACACACACACATAAACCTTTATTTGTGGAAGGAAAAAAATCTGTTATAGAAAGCCTAGGTACCTGTGATTTAAGAAGGTTGGGAGACAGACATGCTTGGCTTGTTTATGATCTCAAGAGAAATATTTTTAGTTGTTCCCCCATTGAGTATTATGTTGCCTGTGAGTTTGCCATATATGGTGTTTATTATGATGACATGCGTTGAAATTATTCATACTTTGCTGAGACTTTTTATCATAAATGGGTGTATCAAATGCCCTTTCTGCATTGATGGATATAAGCATGTGTTTTTTTATTTTTTATTTTGTTTGTGTGGTGTATCATGTTTATTGATTTGCAAATATTGTACTAAGTTTACATGCCAAGACTAAATCCCATTATATCATTTTAATATTTTGCTAAAACTAATTTGCTAATATTTTGTTAAGGATTTTATATTTATGTTCCTAAGAGATATTGGCCTAAAATTTTATTTCTTTGTAGTGTATTTATCTGGTTTTGGGATCAAGATAACACTGGGGAACAAAATTTTTGTTGCATCCACAAAAATACTTATTCTTACCTAATTCGAGTTTGCTGATCTCAAATCTGACTTTAGTTTTTTCTGTAAGCTACAGTTTCTTTGCAATTCAAGATTTTAGGTTTTCATCTTATTATAAAATTTTCAACATTTAGTTTAAAATAATGAAGTAGAATGTCTTCTTGGGCACCATCTTTGTGAAAATATAATAATTTATATAATGCAGTAAATACACTAAAAGATATGATTGCATCAGAATTTGTCTACAATTTCGAAATGGAACATATTAAAGAACTTATTTTAATCATTAAATTTGAAGAAAACTTAAATTCTATTCAGACAAACATTTGTGCTTGCAGCTCTTGCGTTTGTGTGCTCGTTGAGGACATCTCATTTGATGCTCCAGCAGTAGTCTGCTCATCAAGATTTTTGGGAAACTTATTAAGGTGACTGTTCAGAAAGTGTATCTTAACACCCATGTTACATCCAACATCACAAAAAGCCAACAGCATCCTTTTAACCAGAGGTTCAAAGTTTTCTGCTTTTTTGTTGCTAAGGAAGTTTTTTGGAACTGCCACAAAAGACAGGCATGCTTCTTTCTCCTCCTTACTCATCTTCCTGACAAATTCTTTGTCATGTATGAGGGTTCAAATTTGAGGTCCATCGAATACTCCTGCTTTTATCTTCTCAAAAGACAAGGCAGGACAAGGAGAAATAATATGTTGAAAGCATTCACTTTCTTGATTCAAAGCCTGAACAAACTGCTTCTTTAAGCCAATTTTGATGAAGTGGGAAAAAATTGATCCTGTCTCGATTAACTATAGTTTCATTCACAATATTTTGCATCCCTACTTCCAGAGCTTCAAAATTTGGCCACTTCTTCTGTGTCCACTATTTCTCCCAAGCTCAGCTGTCCCACAAACACAGAAAGCAAGTGTACTTTGTGAAACCTCTCTGTTGTCCTAGCAGAAAATTTACCATTTTAAGATCCTCACAAATGATCCAGTTATGCTCCTCATACTTCAGAAAGTTGAGGGCAATTTTTATGTCATTATAATCTTCTTACAGATGAGTTGAATAACCAATTGGAACCGCTGCATAAACATCATCATTGTGAAGGAGAACACATTTCAGACTTTGTTTAGAGCTGTCAAGAAATAGCTGCCATTCTGTTGGACTGTAAGTGGTAACATCTAGCAGACTGAGAACACTACTGATATCATGACAGTAAACAAAGTGTTTGTCTTCAGAAAAAAGTCGACAAAATTTTGTTCACGCTTCCTGAAATGGAGTACTTTAGCTGACTGGTGAAGTATATTCTTTTCTTGAAGGTTGGAGGCTAATAGCTCAGCTACTTTCTTTGATAAGCCCAAATCTCTTACCAAGTCATTCAATTCAGGTTGGCTAAACTGCTGAGGCATTAATGACTTGTAGGCATCAGAAGAAGACCCTTCAGATTTTACAATCATTTCCTCATGCATCTTATCAAAATACACTTGATCACCATGTTCACGTTCACTTTCTTCGCCCTTAGAAGAAATATAGCCATTGAAAACGGAAACCGGGAGTATCTCAGAGTGTGGGATAGATCGTTTTGCTGAAAAAATAGTAGAACATGTGATCATATGCCATTTTTTCTTGCCGATGCTCTTGGTATGGTTCAGACAGAATTAACAGTCACTGCTGTGTTCTTAGGTTCACCCCAAACCCTGGGAATACCAAAAGGCATTGCTTTACATTTTTCTTTTGTCCAGTCACGAAGCATTTCCTCACAATTATGACACACAGTATGAAGAACCCAATTCTTGTCTTGATCTCCAAGGGGAACTTGAAAATAGGCAATATATGCACATGTCATAAATGATGAAATATTGTGCCTTTGATGTTGAAATGTGTAACAGCCACATATATAACAGAAATTTAGGACTATTCTTACATTTATGCCTACTTGAAGAAGCCATGATTCAATATTAAAATAAAATAAGAGGGTGTTTTTATCAGATAATAATTTTTTACATTTAAAAAAAACTGCAATTATGTAAAAGTGATGTTTGTAAAACATAATTGCCTAGTGGTTATGTTCAATCCAAGAGTGATTGCCCTTTAACTCCAATTTGAAAACCAATGCATGCCATTAACTGTAACAAAAATAAATTATAATTGCATAAAAAGTAGAGCATGAACCAAAAACAGATTTTAGATTTGTAATCAGCGATGCAGACATATATATAAACAGTTCTAAAACCTCATGCAACAGAAAATGAAAAAAAAATTGTTCCCCAGTGTAATATTGGCCTCATAAAAATGACCCTGAGAGTCTTTTCTTCTCTTGAATTTTTGGAGTAGTTTAAGAACCATAAGTATTAGTTCTTCTTTAAATTTTGGTAAAATTCATTATGAAACCATGTGGCCCAGGACTTCTCTTTTGCTGGGAGTTTTGACTACTGCTTTGATTTAATTCATTGTATTCAGTCTGTTCAGACTTTCTAATTCAGTTTTGCAAGATGATATGTTTCTAGAAATTTATCAATTTTATTCCAATTGACCAATTTGTTAGCATATAATTATTTGTTATTTTTTTATAATGCTTATCATATTTCTGTTGGATCAGTTTCTTGATCTCATTGTAAACCCATTCATTGTTTAGTAACATGTTATTTAGCCTCCATGTTTTTGTTTGTTTTTTAGTTTTCTTTCTGTAATTGATTTCAAGATTTTTACCATTATAGTAAAAAAAAGATGCTTGATATGATATCAATATTCTTAAATACATTGAGACTTGTTTTGTGCCCTAACATGTGATCTATCCTAGAAAATATTTAATGTGCTCTTGGAAAGAATATATATCCTGCTGTATTAAGGTAAAATACTCTGAAGATATTAATTAAATCAATCTGAACTAGTGTGTCATTAAATGCTACCATTTTCTTGTTGATTTTCTGTCAATGGAGTGTTGAATCCCCTACTATGGCTGTATTATTGTCAATCTTCCCATTATGACCACCAAGATTTATATTTTATATTTAGCTGCTCCAATGTTGGGTGCATAAATGTTTACCAGAGTTATATTCTCCTATTGGATTGGTCACTTTATTATTATGAAACTTCCTTCTTTATTTTTATTATAACCTTATTTTAGATTCTTTATGTCTGATATAAGTGCTATTACCCCAGGTTGGTTTTGTTTGTTTCCATTTGCATGACATATTCTTTCCATCTCTTTTATTTTAGTTTATGTGTATTCTTCATATGAGGCGGGTCTGTTGTAAACAGCATATATATGAGTCTAATTTTCTTGTTCATTCAGTTACCCTATGTCTTTTGATTGATGCATTTAATTCATTCACATACAAGGTGATTATTAATGTTATACATTTACAGTGGTACCTTGAGATATGAACAGACCAACATACAAATTTTTTTGATGCGACTCAGTCCATATTTTTGTTCGAGATCTGAGCAAAATTTCGAGATACGAGTCGTGATTTGGGATGCTGCCAATAGATGGCGCATTAGCGCATGAGTCCAATACTTACGAGCTCAGTTACAGAATGAGTTAAATTTGTATTATAAGGAACCACTGTATTCTATTCTTTATAACTATGTTTCTCTTTTTTTTTTTTTCTCCTTTTCTTTTTAAAACGACCGTTTAACATTTCTTATAATACTGGTTTGGTGGTAATGAATTCCTTTAGCTTTTTCCTGTTGGAGTTGCTCTTTACCTGAATTTTGAATGATAGCCTTTTGGGGTAGAGTAGTCTTGGTTGTAGGTCCTTGCTTTCATCATTTTAAATATCACATTCATTCTAATTCTTTCTGGGCTGAACGTTTCTGTTGAGATTTTAGCTGAAGATCTTATGTGAGCTTGATTGTATGTGACCATCTGCTTTTACCACTTTTATTCAAAATAGTACCAGAAGTCCTAGAAACATTAATTAGATAAAAGGAAGAAATAAAATGACTTCCAAATAGAAAAGGAAGAAATAATTTTTTTTAGGTTACATAATATTTTATATACAGAACTCTAATACTCTACCTAAAAGTTATTAAAACTGTTAAATGAATTTACTAAAGTAGCAGGATACAAAATTAATATTCATAAATCAGTTGCATTTTTATATGCTAGTAATGAACTATCAGAAATAAAAACTAAAAATATTTCATTTACAATTTCCCTATCCAATAGATATCTAAGAATAAATGCTACCAAAGAACCTGACCTTTTGTGGTGCACTGGATGAAACATCAATCCTGAAATACTGCTGAGGCTACCGGTTCAAAGCCCCAGGCTTGCCCAAACAAGGCATATATGAGAAGCAACGAGTTGATGCTTCCAGCTCTTCCCTACCCCCTTTCTCTCTCTTTCTTCTCTCTAAAATAAATAAATAAATAAATAAAATATTTTAAATTTTTTTACCAATGAAGTAAATCACTTGTACTTGAAAAATTCTGAAGCACTGAAACACTGAAGAAAGAAACTGAAGAAGATACAAATATATGAAAGCATATACCATGTGCATGGATAGAAAGAGTTAGTATCAATAAAATGTCCATAATACCCAAAACAGTATATAGATTCAATCCAAACCCTGTCAAAATACCAGTGTCATAATTATAAGACTTGAAAAAATAATACAAAAATTGTATAGAGCCAGGTACAACCCTGAATAGAATTTGCAATATTGAAAGAAAGAACAAAGTTGGGGGTATTGTGCTACCTTATATCACAGTATACTACAATCGAACAGTAATCAAAACAGCATGCTACTGTTATAAAAGCAGACATCTAGATCAATAAGGTTAAATAAAGAGCCCAGAAATAGACCCACATATATGTGGTTAATTAATATTTACAAATAAGACAAGAACATACAATGGGTTAAAGACAGTCTATTGAATAAATTGTGCTTGAAAAATTGGACAGATACATGCCAAAAAGAAAGAAAGAAAGAAAGAAAGAAAGAAAGAAAGAAAGAAAGAAAGAAAGAAAGAAAGAAAGAAAGAAACTAGGCCACCTCTTTACACAATATAAAAGAATAAACTCAGAATGAATTAAAGACTTAAATGTAAAACTTAAAACCATAAAAATTCTAAAAAAACCATAAACAATATAATCTCTGACAGTTCTCTTAACAATATTTTTTTTCTGATGTATCTTCTTAAGCAAGGGAAACAAAAGAAGAAATGAACAAATGGATTGAATCAAACTAAAATGTTTTTACACAGTAAAGGAAACCATCAAGAAACTAAGAGTCAGCCTAATAAGTGGCAGAATATATTTACCAATGATATAACAGATAAGGGTTAATACACAAAATTTATAAAGACCTTTAAAACAACAGCAAAAACACCAACAAACCAAACAAACAATCCAATGAAAAATGTAAAGAGGACCTACATAGCTACTTCTCCAAAGAGGACATACAGAAGACTAATAGATATATTAAAAGGTGCTCAATGTCACTAATTGTCAGAGGAATGAGAATTATAACCATAATGAAATATCATCTCACACTTGTCAAAATTGCTATCATCAATAAATATACAAATGACAAGTGTTGGCGAGGATGGGAAGAAAAGTGAGCCTTCATGCACTGTTGGTGGAAATGAAAATTGGGGCAGCCACTTTGACAAACAATATAGAGTTTCCTCAAAAAATTTAAAATAAAATTGCCTTATGATCCAGTAATCCCACTTTTGTAGATTTAGCCAAAGAAACCCAAAAGAGTAATACAAAGAATATATGTACTTCTATATTTATTGCAGCATTATTTACAATAGCCAAGATTTGGAAGCAGCCCAAGTGCCCATCAGTAGATGAGTGTATAAAAAAGTGATGGTTTATATATAAATTGGAATAATCTTGATCATTAAAAGAAATCTTTACTAGTGACATCATGGATGAACCTAAAAGGTATTACACTAAGTGAAATAAGTCAGTCAGAGACTTATGCCATATAATTTCACTTATATGTAGATTTCTTTTTGTATTTTTCTGAAGTGAGAAGCAAGGAGGCAGAGAGACAGACTCCCACATGTGCCCCATGGGAATCCACCTGGCATGCCCACTAGGTAGTGATGCTTTGCCCACCTAGAATGTTGCTCCATTGCAACTTGAACCATTCTAGTGCCTGAGGTGGAGGGCATGAAGCCATCCTCAGCACCTGGGTAAACTTTGCTCAAATGAAACTTTAGCTACAGGAGGGGAAGAGGGAGATAGAGAGAAAGGAGAGGAGGAGAAAGGGTGGAAAAGCAGATGGGTGCTTCTCCTGTGTGCCCTGACTGAAAATCAAACCCGGGATATCCACACATGGGGTGGTGCTCTACCACTTAGCCAACCGGCCAGGGCTTATATATGGAATTTAAAGAACAAAATAAATTCCCTAACAAAATTGAAATAGACTCATAGACACCGGGAGCAAAATGAGCATTGCTGGATGTGTGGGTTTTAGGGGGCTGATTAAAAGAGGAGAACCTACTAAGAAGCACAAATTAGTAGTTACAAAATAGTCATAGGGATGTTAAGTACAGTACAGGAAAAACAGTCAATGATATTGTGATAACTGTTTATAGTTCCAGTAGGGGTACTAAAAATATCAAGGAGAAAACTATGTAAAGTATATGATTTTTTAACCACTAAGCAGTACACCTGAAACCAATACAAAATAAAATTGAAAGAGAAAAAATAAATAGGATGGGAAAAATAATTGATGGGGTATTAACCATTGATGGAAGAATACTGAGTCAAGAAAGAGAATTTGAGAAAAAGGATGATAAATTTTACCTACTTCACACTTTTCTCTAGGGAAAATGCTGATGAAAAGTTACTTATTTTTGGAAATGAATCTTTCATTTGACCATTATACAATAAGTAGAGAATAGGATAGGTTAGAAAAGTAAATTTTTCCAAATCCTCCAAGTGAGGTGCTGAGCACTTAGAAGATTCTCAATGAAACTCATGAAGTAATTATTATTATTTGAATAGCTGTGTGCCAAAATAATGTAAATGTGCGCTTTAATTTTTTTCCCTCAGAACTGCTTATTATGATTTCTTACAGTAGGCTAATATTCTTTGGTCAGTCTTATTTTTTAAAAAAAAATAAGAAGAAAAAACTGAGGAATACAGAAACTAATTTAGTTGCCCAGTGTGAGGAAGGAAGTTGATAATGAAGGAAGAATAAAAATCTAAGTTTTTATATTGTACTTCACCTTATGGCCCTTGAAAATAACCTTTAAAATTGAGCTCAAACAGTGAACTTTTTAAGTGATTTTATTAAAAGACACTATGAATTAATCCTTGCATCCATTTAAAACATATCGTGAATCTTCCAGTCCAAAAACTTTAAATTATAACAATGAATCTTTAAATGACATTAAATATAATAATCATCTTTGACAAATATTAAAGTAAGGAGCAAAATTTTCCTACTGTTGAGATAGCATCTAGTGGTTTCAACACAAAATCATAGCATTTTAAACTATAAAGGTTATTAAGGGTTATGAATTCTAGCACTTCTATTTCATAGACAAGGAAACTGAGAAGTACATATAATAGTAGACTGGCTCGAGGATATGCAGCTAGCATGTTCACAGCCAAGACCTATCCATTTGTCTTCTGACTCTCAGACCCCTGTTCTTTCTATTACAATACCTCAGCTTTTCTAACCTTCAGCCTTTGTAGGTTGGAGAATATAAATCATTAGCATTATTCATTTGTACTCTAAGAAATAGATTTAGAAATCAAATCAAGAGAAAAATAAATCAAGATTTTATTTTCTGTTTTGCATACACACGCACACACAGAGTTTTCTTTACATACATACACACACACATATGGTTATAGTGAAATAAAGAGTTCTCTCTTTTGGTAGCTATGTGCATTGAGGAGGGTATTTAACCTCATCAATCAGTTTCCTTATTGATTAAAAAGACCAAGATTTTCAGTCTGACGTTCTAGTGAAGATCACAGTAGATAATATATATGAATATTCTCTGTAAAATCTAAATTGTTAAGCAATTGTGAATGATTATTATGTCCTTGCATAGTGAGTGTGAGAGTAGCGATAGGAGTAAAATATAGTCTGCATTACTAACTGAGGTGGAGGAGACCTTACTTAGGCTCATTTTCCCCTGCTCACTGAGGAATATGTTGTTTATTTTATTAGTCAAAGTAATTGATACTAAGGAGCTGCAATTAAACAAAAAAGTCTTTAGAAATCTCAATGACCCGGAACAAAGTTTACTTCTTACAACATGTGATGCAGGTTACTGGGAGTGTTTTGACTTAGGAAATAGACTTTACCCAGTTGCAATAAACCATCTCAAAACATGACCTCCCAGCCAGAGAGAGACAAAGGAAGCACGTTGGCTCTTAATTGTTCAGCCCAGAAATAACAGTCATAATTCTTGTGCATAATTTATTGACCAGCACTAGATTTAGTACCTCAACTCTACTACAAAAAAAGCTAGAAAACGTAGGCAAATGTGTGGCAAATTTGATGAAACCTGCCTATCCTTAGAACATCTATGAACCATATTAGAATATCAGTTTCTTCACTCATTTTTGGGGTTCAAATCTTATGATATGGAGTGCTACCTATATCCCAGGCCTTGTAAAAGTAAGAAATGAATGAATAATAAAAAAAAAAAGAAATGAATGAATAGAACCACAAAACAACCATACTAGGGGAAACTCAAAGGAGAAACTATTCATAATGCTGAATTCTGTGTCTGCAGCCAAAAAGAATAGTTATTTAATTTTAAGTAACTATTAGTAGTTAAAAAGTAATAAATTATTTAATTTTATTATTATTTATGCATGTAATGTTATATGTAATATATAATATGTGCTATATAGATACATACATATTATATATATTTCATAAAACAGAATCACAGAACATAAAAAACAAAATGAGAGACTGTAACTTCCTTCTTTAAAAACCTCAAACCTCGCCTGACCTGTAGTGGCACAGTGGGTAAAAGCATCAACCTGGAGCACTGAGGTTGCCGGTTTGAGACCTTGAGCTTCCCTGGTCAAGGCATATATGGGAGTTGATGCTTTCTGCTCCTCCCTCCCTATTCTCTCTCTATCTCTCTCTCTCTCTCTCTGTCTCTCTCTGTGTCTCCTCTCTCTAAAATGAATAAATAAAATATTAAAAAAAAAAAAACACCTCAAACCTCTGCAGGCTTTCCAGTGAATAGATATCTTGTAGTTTACCTCTCCATGCTTTCTTATCTTACCTCACACTGCAAGCCCCTATGCATTATACTCTAATGACTTTGCACTTACTTTTATTCCTCAAATATAGCAAGCTTATTTCTTTCTCAGGGACTTTATACATCCTGATCATTCTGCTTTGAATGCCCTCTTCAAAATCTTTTCTTGGTGATTTTTCTCATTCATTAAATCTCAGTCCAAATACTCTAACCTCCTTTCTAAATATGCTACTGTATACTATACCTTGTATCAACTTACTCTGTTTTATGGTCAATACAATTATTCAAATTAATAATTATTTTTGCTTTATTATATAATTATTTATTTGTCTTAAAATTTTAATTCCATTTTTTAGGACATGGACTGCCATTTATGAATCTTTTCATTTTCTCATAATGTCTAGCTCATAATAAGAAGTCAAAAAATTCTTACTGTACTAAGCTTGTCAGCTAGAAGACCATTTAACAGTTTAGGTACTTGATTCTGGCCTCAGAATAGAAGGCTGTGAGAACATACACCAAGTTATGTAAAATATAAAGGGGGGCTTGATAATTTTAAAAGAAGCTACATCACTTGTATTTGCTGTTCAATTTTTCTGGCTGTTCTCCTTTGCAAATCTCTAAATAAAAAGTAATGGTCACATAGTATAGTGTAAGCTTATAGAGTCAAACTTACTCTTGGTTAGAAAATTTTAAAGTGTTTCTAAATCTAGCAATGTAAAAGTTCAAAACTACAGTGTGTCCGTAAAGTCATGGTACACTTTTGACCGGTCACAGGAAAGCAACAAAAGGCAATAGAAATGTGAAGTCTGCACCAAATAAAAGGAAAACTCTCCCAGTTTCATACCGATTCAGTGCAGTTTGATGTGGGCTCCATTTGTTGCCCTACACACAACCAAACGATAGTGAAGTTCTTGCCACACATGGGTAAGAACTTCTGGTGTAACAGAGTGAATAACGTCTGTGATTCTCTGTTTTAAGTGATTAATGTCATTGATACGTTCAATGTACACAAGTCTAAGGGTATCAGATCCCGGGATCATGGTGGCCATGGCTTAACAGAACCCCTGCCTATCCACTACCCGTGGAATGTTCTATCCAGAAACTTACAAACAATGGTGGCTAGTGTGGAGGAGTGTTGTCCTGTTGAAAGATGACACCTTCTAGAAATTGTGGCTCTACATACAATTCCAACATGTCAAGATAGGTGTTTGCCGTCACAGACTGCTCCGCGAAAAAAAAAAATGAACCTATCACCTTACCATGCATCAGGCCACATCACACGTTCATTTTAGGGGTGTTACGTTTGTACACAACGTAGGCATGATGATGTTTAGCAGCCCATATTTGGACGTTATGGCGATGAACATGTCCACAGATATGGAAGGTCACCTCATCGCTAAACACAATCTTCTGCAAAAATCTTGCATCATTGTCGATCTCATGAAACATATCTGTAGCAAACACGCATCACGTGAGTCTATCCGCCAGTTTGATAGCGTGCAACAGCCGCAATTTGTACCCCGTAAAACAGAGACGTTTCTTTAACACCTTATGAACTGTAGTCTTGCTTAGGTGTAATTGTCGAGCACACGCACACAGTTTTTTTAGGGCTCCTTAGGTAGCTAACCCGTATAGCCTCTACAGCCTTGTCCTACCAGAACGGGGTTTCTCCACCAAACTGCCAATTTCCTTCAACTGCTTATCACACCGAGTAATGTTATTCCTATGTGGTGGTGCTTCGTTATAAACACATAGATATTCACGTTGTACTTTGGTCACGGATTCAAATTTAGCAAGCCACAGAACACACTGAACTTTCCTCTGTACCATCCACATCTCAACTGGCATGGCCGTGGGCTGCTCCGCTGTATACTTTATCGACACACTATATTAAATGTTCTCCACTCAATTGGAAAAAAAGTTACTGAAGGAGTTCAAAGAATAAATAGGGTCCAGTTGGTATAGTATATTGGCTGATGTGAATCGATAATTATCAGGCAATTTAGATCATTGTTACATGATGAAAAGGGAGAAAGTAGGAACTAGTATCAGAAAGCCAGAATGGTCACTAAATACACCAAGGAAGAGAAGAAAGGATATGAGTGTCTTTCTAGAAAGGAGAAGCGTTATTTATGGCTCCCAAGAAAATATCTAGTGCACTTAAGAGTTTGGGTAAGAAAATTATTCTATTATGGAGCTTTGTAGAAACCATGTATTGACAGATGGAAATAAAAGGCAATCAAAATGCAAAGATGTAAAAGCACAAAATTTTAAAAATTAATCAGATAATTGGCCATTGTGGATTATTCATTTATTAACTAATTCAACATAGATAAATGATTTAGAATCTCCAGAAATCCACTGAGATTTATCAAAATATTCTTAATGCATCTTCATGTAACCTGCTCTATGTAATCTCAACTCTATTCCATGTTTATAAGCATTTTAAGTTCTTGTAGCTTCTATGCTAATTTATATAGTACCAATGTACTTATGCTTAATTACCTGATGTGTATTTTACAAATTGTCCTAACCCTGATTAATTAGCAAATACATATATAAATAAAATGACTGCAAAAACAAAACAAGCAAAAACAAAACAAACAAAATAAGTACTGATTTACATAACAATTTATTTAATTCTTTGAGCCAGTTTAAGTAAAGCTGAGTTTCTAAAGTGTTGCTGTAAAATCAGGTACAAAAACACAACTGTAAAAGATTGGCATCTGTTTCAAGGAGGACCTGGGACCTGGAAATACACAGATAGTAACTGTAGTGGTCTAAAAAAGAGCTGGTAAATGGAGTGCAAAAATTTCTCATTTTATTTTCCAGGTGGCAAGGAGTACCATATCTTGACTGTAGAGTGGAGTACAATTAGTCTCTAACAGAAGGGGGTGATCCAGTTGCTAAAGATTCCATCACTTTTGATTAGAAAAAAAAATGTCCTAATTGAGAACACTCTTGCCAATAGGATGAGACAGGCCTTTAAAAGATATGAGATGTCTTTTCTGTAGCCATATGGATGTGGATCCATAAATCAGATTGGGAAAATAAAGATTAAAAAGATAAAAAACAAGCAGATGTTGATTGACGTGAGTGTAGGCATAGACTCAGGGCCACACAGTGATGAGTAACACAAAGAAGTGGTTAGAACTAGGGTTTATATACCACCTTCGGCCAAAGAAAGGAAAGGGAATTTTGGAGTACTGGGCAAGTGAGTCAAGTTTGGGGAAGAAGACCAGGAAAAGTGTGGTAAATAAGGTTGTTGAGTAAGGTTTATTACTTTCAGTGGGTGCCTTCTCATTGATAAGGCTTGTTATAAGAGTCCTCTTCTTCTTGTTGTCGGAGGATGGTGACACCTCTATTTAAGGAAATTTCCTTTATAAAGTAAATTTTGTTTACCAAAGGAAAACCGGTATTGTATTTTTAAAACTTTTCCTGCATCTTCTGGCTTTTGGTCACCTTTAGTTCAAAATAATTCATTGTTTAAAAATATATATTTTAACATATTAATGTAGTAAAATCTGGCACCCTTAAGAAGGGAGCAATGTCTACAAGGACAGTAAAATTGGTTGTATTATTAAGTTGTACTGTTGCCAAGCAGGGATAGTGAGAAACTGAAGTCTGTCAACAAAAATTCAAGGTCAGGATTTCTTTGATTGGCAAAATGTTCCTTGTTTCGTCCAGCAAAAGAAAAGGACATAGCTGAAAAACTCAGGATCTGATAGTTGGTGTTGCAGAGCCTAGTTAATACTCAGTTAAGCATAATTGTCATGCCAATGAATATGACATACAATGGACATGAGTACATCTGAATATATATGCTGAGGTTTTCTTGGCTCTACAGACCCTCTATGAACTTTTAAAACCTGTAAAGGTGGCCCACCAGTTGTAAACTAGAATGTGAGAAAATGTAATAGTGACCATAGTCTCCTTCTCTCAAGATAGCAGGTTTCTGCTGTGAGAGCTGTTTTATTTATTTTTCCCTATTTATTTTTCCCTAACTCAGGACAATATGTAGGCTTAAATCCCAGTGTAACTGGAAACATACAAAGCCTAATAATGGAGAAAAGAGATTATAGTCCCCCTTCCAAAAAGAAACAACAAAAAACTGTGAGATTATCTTGTGTGTTCCTACTTGAGCTGTAGAATTTGATTTTGAAAGGCATTTAATCAGGGGTCTTGAACATAATCAATGAATCTGTACAAGTAAGGATTCATTGATTTGGGGATAGATTTTGGGGATGTGGGATAGAGTATCCTGGCAGGAACACCAGGGCATTGGGGATAGGGTGGCTCTTAAAAGCCTGGAGAAAGCATAGCTCATGTTGAGAGAATTAGAAAGTGAGTTTCCCTGGCACACAGAAGAGGAAGAAATAAAAGGATTAAAGAAAGTGGCCATGCTGGTTTGAATACATTAAGTGAAACCAGAAAACATCCAAAATTGTTTCACTGGAAGGCCCACCAAAACACACCATTCACTGCCTGACTGATGGTGGAACAGTGGCTAGAGCATCAACTTAGAATTCTGAGGTTCCTGGTTTGAAACCCCAAGGTTGCCAGTTTGAGTGCAAAATGATCGACATGATACTAGAATAGCTGGATTGAACCCAAAAGTTGCTGACTTAAGCAAGGAGTCACTGGCTGGGTTTGAGCCCCCCAGTAGAAGCACATATGAGAAGCAGCCAATGACCAGCTAAAGTAAAGCAACTATGAATTCATACTTCTAACCTTTCTATTCCCTCTCTCTTCCTTCTTCTCTATCTCTTTCTCTCTCTCTCTCAAAATAAAAAAGAAAAACAAAACAACAACACAAAAACACAAAAACATCGTTCACTGATGTCATGAAGAATGTGCTTATGAGAGGGTACTAGTATCATTACATTGTTCTTTTGTAGCCTTTCTCTTTAGACTGGCTGACAGCAGGTGATTAAAGAGTTAGTTTGTTAATTGCTATGGGGATTTGGCCCCAATGCAATAGACATCAGACGACTGAGCTTAATTGATAGAATCTAAGGACCACATTATCATAGGAAATAGAAAAGTCAGAGGAATATCCAAGGGAGATTGACCTGCCAGGAGATGTGGAAATGGTTAATAGAACATGTCCCCAGGTACATGACATTAGGCAACCACTGAGGATGCTATTTAACATTGACAGTCTTAAGAAGACAAGAATGAAGAAGCAGGCGACTAAGAGCAATTACCCTAATAAAAGTTGCCACCTATTGTTCAGGACTAGTTCTTCAACCAATATTAATATCTAGAAAGTACTGACTGAATAGGTGGCTGGGCCTTAAATGGGAGAACCCTACCATACCATGGAAAATAGTATATTCTTTATTTTTTCCATCAGTGTTCAACCAAAAGGGCTTATAGAATTTTACTCAGGTGACTGTGCACTGGGGCAAGTGTAATATCAAGACATTTCTAGGATTGTTAGACAAAGCATCAAGCTGACATTGATATTCACAAACAGAAAATGTCATCATGCTTTCCCTGATAGAGTGGGTGTGGGCAAATGATAGTGAGACCCAGAATGTGGGCTCTAGTTAACAACATGAGCTTCAGAGGCTGCCCAGCTTTTATGCCTTTTGGGGTTGCCTGACTCAGTAACTGTTATGTAAGCCATGACCTCATTTCTCTGTCCGCTGCACTGATGTAACAATGACACCAGCCACTATTGTCTTTACGCCCTACATCTACTGCTCCAGCACTGCTGGGATAGGAATAAAGCATGGCAGCATGTCTCAGATTCCTCCAGCTTCTTGTGCTTTTCTTTTTTCTTTTTGAAAAAAAAATTATTACATAAAGTCATTGAACTCATGTTTTATTCATCATAAAATTCATACAACTCATCTACGTGAAGAAGTGGAAAATGCAAGTAAAAAAATGTACAACCACTTTATAAGTGGAACACGCCCAGTTTTTAGACCTCAAATTTTTTGAAAATTGGTATGTCTTATACATTCTCTTTCCTATATTTTAATTTAAAAAAACAAAAAATGACTTGATATGAAAAAGTCCTAAGTGTTCGCATTCTTCTTCTTTTTTTTTTTTGTTTGTTTTTTATTATTATTATTAATTTTAATGGGGTGACACCAATAAATCAGGGTACATATGTACAATGAAAACATCTCCAGATTATCTTATCATTCAATTGTGTTGCATACCCGTCACCCAAAGTCAAATTGTCCTGTCACCTTCTGTCTGGTTTTCCCTGTGCCCCTCCCCTCCTCCCTATCCCACCCTCTCTTACCTCCCCCCACCCCATAACCACCACATTCTTGTCGATGTCTCATAGTCTCACTTTTATGTCCCACCTATGTATGAAATCATGCTGTTCTCAGGGTTTTTTTTGTTTGTTTTACTTATTTCACTTCGTATAATGTTATCAAGGTCCATCCATTTTGTTGTAAATGATCCGATGTCATCATTTCTTATGGCTGAGTAGTACTTCATAGTATATATGTACCAACGCTTTTTAATCCACTCGTCTTTTGACGGACACTTGGGCTGGTTCCAGATCTTCGCTATTGTGAACAATGCTGCCACGAATATGGGGGCGCATTTCTTCTTTTCGAACAGTGCTAAGGTGTTCTTAGGGTATATTCCTATAAGTGGGATAGCTGGGTTCAAAAGGCAGTTCGACTTTTAATTTGAAGAATCTCCAAACTGTTTTCCACAGTGGCTGCACCAGTCTGCATTCCCACCAGTGCAGGAGGGTTCCCTTTTCTCCACATCCTCGCCAGCACTTATTCTGTGTTGTTTTGCTGATGAGTGCCATTCTGACTGGTGTGAGGTGATATCTCATTGTGGTTTTAATTTGCATTTCTCTAATGATTAGTGATGTTGAGCATTTTTTCATATGCCTATTGGCCATCTGTATGTCCTCTTTGGAGAAATTTCTATTCATTTCTTTTGCCCATTTTTTGATTGGATTGCCTTCCTGGTGTTGAGTTTTATAAGTTCTTTATTAATTTTGGTTATTAACCCCTTATCAGACATGCTGTCAAATATGTTCTCCCATTGTGTAGTTTGTCTTTTTATTCTGTTCTTATTGTCTTTAGCTGTGCAAAAGCTTTTTAGTTTTCTTGTGTTTTCTTAACCTTGGGAATCTCGCCGCCTAAGTCATCCCTTGCAGAGCACGTGGGCTCCTACAGTGAGGGTATACGAAGAGTAGGTAATAAATGGAGTTCTAGTGATAGTCTCTTAGTGGTCCACTGAGTCTGTGAACACACTCCTTGGTCATTGTCAGGTCCCAATTTTATAATTGGGTTGACATGCTTGCTAGTTGAAGTAACTTCCACATTAGGTCTTTGGCTTGTAACTACAAGCTAACAAATTAAAGATGACCAAGTGGGAAGTCTATGAAACTGCTTGCTAACAAGTGTAAGAAATTAAAAGTAGTACCACATTCCTATAGGCTAAGTAGAGATTGGTGCCACATTTAAGGACCCTAAAGGATGAAAGAGTGATGACTTTATCATTTCATACCTTTTTTTTTTTTTTTTTGCCACTGAGACTCTTACAGAAAAGAAACAGATCCTGGAAAATGACTGTGTATTTTCACAAGTTCATTCAATCCTGTTATGCTGCTGGACATGATACCATTGCTGGTGGAGTTTAATAGGGTGTTGGGAACATGCTTTGCTGCTATTGATTTGGTAGAGGTATTCTTTTTTATTCTGACCTGAAAAGAAGATGTAAAAAAATTCTATTCTCATGAAACAGCCAACAACATTCATTAACACTTTATTCTTAGGGCTCTGTTTATGCTGCTGCCTTCTATTATAATAATGTCTAAAGAGATCTGTACTATCTGGACATTCCACAGAAAATAACATTTGGCAATATATAAAACACAGCATGAAGATGAAGCAGGGTGAGCAAGAGGTGGCTGGTATTCTAGAAAGGTTGGTTTGACATGTGCTCCTGAGGGTGGTAGATAAACCTGCAGCCAAGTTGTTAAGAGTTCACTGATCAGAGAGATTCTGGGAAGCCCCTGAAAGCACCTTTTAAATTTGATCTTGTATTCATGGATCCAAAGAATGAAGCCCAGTTGGCCTCCTTGGCTTCAGAAATACAGCTAAAAATTGTGACCAGACCCATAAAACAGGTGACACAAAAGGTTCCTGCTTAGGAAAGCATACTGAAAGGGGCTCTGAAGCAGAGCTGTGCTGTAGTGCAACAGCCTTGTCACTGAGGCCCCGTGATCTGCTAAGTCACTGCTACTGGAGATGCCAGTGGTGGGAAGACATGTAGTGTGGAGTTTACAGCAGTCTCCAACCAAACAATTTCAACCTAGGTCCCCGAAGTTTAAGACTAAGGACATGCCATTTGTTACATAATTATATAGTTTTTGGGCAATGACACTGGTCTCTGATAGAAATGGAACACTCCATCATGAGGTACTAAGTGGTTGTGTATCTAGAATGCCCATCAGAAAGCCCATTTTGAGCGGGCCTTGCTTGTTCACCCAAAGATAAGGTAGAAATGGCCATCTATTATTGTACTCACACAGGACTAGAGGGCACAGGTAAATTGTACCAACAACACAGACTCTAGCATGACTTATCATCAGAGTATGTCTACCTCTTTCACAGCTATATCGGAAGAGGGTCACACATAATCCCCTGAAGGAGGAGGAAAGAGTCCCACCTCCGTTTACAAATTCATTGGTTCATGCTGTGAATATAAGCTAAAAATGGGTGATGCCTACATTAGGGTAATACTCAGTGATGGTCTTGCAAAAGGGAAATTCTAGACAAATTTTCTCAATGAGTGAAGCTGCAAATGGTTCACATGGTCTTTCCATTTTGCAAGAAAGGTTGCTGGAAGTGGGAATATGTATGGATTCCTGCAAAGAAATCAATGCCTTAGTTAGCTATTTAAGGGATTCAAAGGAAAGGGACTATAATATTTTTTTATTTATTTTTATTAAGTGAGAGGCAGGGAGGTTGGACAGCAGAAAAACAGGTTCTTACATGTACCCTGACTGATACTCACCCAGGCAAACCCTCTATAGGATAATGCTCTGCCCATCGGGAAGCTGCTCTGTTGCTTGGCAACCAAGCTATTTCAGCACCTGAGGGATCTGTAGATGCTTCACAAACACCAAGGTTATGTTATTTACATTAAAAATGCTTTTAATTTATAAAAGAAGGCAATTATCTATGTCAAAGATTCAATATGAGCAAATATAAGGAATTGATTTAGCTTTGTTACTTTACTCCTAAGGGCTTTCCAACACTTACTAAGAAATATCTAGTAACTAAATACCATTAACACATGGTACATTACTTCTTTTTTTTTATTAGTTAACTTTATTATTAATTTAAATGGGGTGACATTGATACATATGTTCAGAGAAAACATCTCCAAGTTATTTTGACATTTGATTATGTTGCATACCCATCACCCAAAGTCAAATTGTTTTCTGTCACCTTCTATCTGGTTTTCTCTGTGCCCTTACCCTTACCCTCCCCCCAACCCTCCTTTTGCTTCCTCCCCCTACCCCCAGTAACCACCACACTCTTGTCTGTGTCTCTGAGTCTCATTTTTAGGTACATTACTTATTCTTTTTTTTTTTTTTTTACAGGGACAGAGAGAGGGATAGATAGGAACAGACAGACAGGAACTGAGAGAGATGAGAAGCATCAATCTTTAGTTTTTCGTTGCTGTTGCGACACCATAATTGTTCATTGATTGCTTTCTCACATGTGCCTTGACTGCAAGCCTTCAGCAGACTGAGCCACCCCTTCCTGGAGCCAGCGACCTTGGGTCCAACCTGGCGAGCTTTTGCTCAAGCCAGATGGGCCCGCACTCAAGCCTGCAACCTCGGGGTCTCGAACCTGGGTCTTTTGCATCCCAGTCCTACGCTATATCCACTGTGCCACCGCCTGGTCAGGCTAGGTACATTACTTCTTAACCCTGAAAATATTTATGAATTGATGGCACACTGTGAAGATACCTCCTATACCTACTAAGGAAAAAAAAATTGCTATTTCAAAAATTCGATTTTGTGTAGAAAATAAAAAAGATTAGAAGCTTTATGTTTTTTTAAGACTGTTAAGATAATATTTCAATTATCAAATTATGTTTGTTATTTTTAATATTACAATATTTAATTCCATCTCTCTCTCTCTCTTTCTTCTTTTTAAGTGAGAGGAGAGGAGACAGACTCCTACATATGTCCGACTGGAATCCACCTGTCTGGTGCCGATACTGGAATCAACCAAGCTATTTTTAATGCCTGAGGCTGACACACTGGTACCAATTGAGCCATCCTCAGCATTGGGCCAACGCTCAAACTGATTGAGCCATGGCTGAGGGAGGTGAAGAGTGAGAGAGGGGAGAGAGAGAGGGGAAGAAAAGCAGATGGTCACTTCTCTTGTGTTTCTTGACCAGGGAGGGATCAAACCCAGGACTTCCGCATGCTGGGCCGACACTCTATTTAATGAGTCAACCAGCCAGGGCCATCTCTACCTCTTTTTTTATTGTCCTCTTGTATTAGTTCACTAGGGCTGTGATAAGAAATACTATAGACTGGATAGTTTAAACAACAGAAATTAATTTTCCTATAGTTTTGGAAGCTGAAAATCCAAGATTAAGGCATTTTTCTTAGCTCTTTTAATGTCTCTCTTCTTGGCTTGCATATAATCACCTTAGCATATTCACTCATGGTCTTTCCTCAGTTTATGTGTATCTATGGTGTCTCTTTGTCTTTATATAAGAACCTGCCATTACAGCCCCTTTCTAATTACCTCATTTTGAAGACCCTATCTACAAATGTAGTCAGGGTTTACCTTTTGAGTCTTAGTGAAGTAGCAATTTATTGATGACTAAGAGCTGATGAGATATTGGAAAAAAGAGTTATAATAAAGACTTAAAGAAACTGCTTATTCTTTTGAAAACTTTGTATTCTTTTGAAAAATGGATTTGTTAAAATGAATGTAACTTGAGATGGCACTAGGAGAGTTATGTGACATTGTGTAAACCTTTGTCCAAAGTTTCCTTACCCATACAAAGAGTGTTCATCTCCTTGGTGCTTTCCACTTTCAAGATTTAATATTTTATTTTAATATTTGTTTATTTATTCATTTCTTAGAGAGAGAGGAGGGGAGGCAGAGAGTAAAACTTCATCATATGCCCTGACCAGGATCAACCCAGCAAGCCTATTAGGGAGTAATGCTCTGTCAATCTGAGGCCATTGCTCCATTGCTCAGCCACCAAGCAATTTTTTTGCTCTTGAGGTCGGGGTCATGGAGCCATGTCTGTAGGAGGAGAAAAGGAAGAGAGAAAGATATATATAGAGAAACAGAGAGAGAGAGGAGGGAAGAGAGAGGAGTAGAGAAGCAAATGGTCACTTCTTCTGTGTACCCTGACCGGAAATCAAACTCGGGAAATCCACACACTAGGCCAACGCTCTACCATTGAGCCAACTGGCCAGGGCCATTTTATATTTTAAATGTTTAAGAAATTCTACCTCTGAGCTCTTCTTACAGGCATATCAGAACATTTATTCCCTTAATAATGTTGTATATTATTAAAGTTTTAAGAGGCTAGAATGTGGTACAGCAAGCAATGTGAATTGATTCGTTCAAGGCTATGCTATATTTAAAAGGGCTAAGGCTAGAATCTATTCCCTGCTATTTTTTCTATAGATAATGATGAATCACACATTGACTGTATATAATAGAATATATTGTTCTGAAAATATTACCCATATTCAGAAATATGTTTTAGAAATAGAAGAGTCTTTTCAAACCTGCCAGTGAATATTAAAAACATCAGCCTTGTCAATGCAATAGAAGAACAATGCAGTATATAGAGAAAAAAGCAATGATGTAACTCTTTGACACCTTAGAAGTCAAGGCCAATCTGTAGGCTACAAACTTTTAAGTTATATTTTAAATCTTGGCTTGGCTGTGGGCTTTTCTGATTTCTTGTAGCACTTGATGGGAGCTACCAAGAGTTCCTGATATATTTGGGGAACAGTCAGAGATAGATTTAACAGATGCACCAGGAACAGAGGCCCCTGACTTCTGAAGGGCCCCACAAAACCCAATTTGACTTTTTTTTCTAACGACACCAAGTTTGGTTTCATATGAGCAATTTTAACATTAAAAGTACATAATATTTTTTGTTTATTTAAAAACATGGTTAACATGTACTTTTATTTTACCTCTCTCTCTTTTTTTATTAAGTTTAATGGGGTTATATTAATAAATCAGGGTACATATGTTCAAAGAAAACATCTCCAGGTTATCTTATCATTCAATTATGTTGCATACCCGTCACCCAAAGTCAAATTGTCTTCTGCCACCATCTATCTGTTTTTCTTTGTGCCCCGCCCCTCCCCATCACCCTCCCTCTCCTCCCTCCCCCCACCCCGTAACCACCACACTCTTGTCCATGTGTCATAGTCTCACTTTTATGTTCCACCTATGTATGAAATCATGCTGTTCTCAGTTTTTTTCTGTTTTACTTATTTCACTCCGTAAAATATTATCAAGGTCCATCCATTTTGTGGTAAATGATCTGATGTCATCATTTATTATGGCTGAGTAGTATTCCATAGTATATATGTACCATAGTTTTTTAATCCACTCGTCCTCTGACGGACACTTGGGCTGTTTCCAGATCTTTGCTATTGTGAACAATGCTGCCACGAACATGGGGGCACATTTCTTCTTTTCGAACAGTGCTATGGTGTCTTAGGGTATATTCCTAAAAGTGGGATAGCTGGGTCAAAAGGCAGTTCGATTTTGAAATTTTTGAGGAATCTCCAAACTGTTTTCCACAGTGGCTGCATCAGTCTGCATTCCCACCAGCAGTGCAGAAGGGTTCCCTTTTCTCCACATCCTCGCCAGCACTTATTCTGTGTTGTTTTGCTGATGAGCGCCATTCTGACTGGTGTGAAGTGATATCTCATTGTGGTTTTAATTTGCATTTCTCTAACGATTAGTGATGTTAAACATTTTTTCATATGCCTATTGGCCATCTGTATGTCCTCTTTGGAGAAATTTTATTCATTTCTTTTGCCCATTTTTTTGATTAGATTGTTTGTCTTCCTGGTGTTGAGTTTTATAAGTTCTTTATAAATTTTGGTTATTAACCCCTTATCAGGCGTGCTGTCGAATATGTTCTCCCATTGTGTGGTTTGTCTTTTTATTCTGTTCTTATTGTCTTTAGCTGTGCAAAAACTTTTTAGTTTGATATAGTCCCATTTGTTTTTCTTGCCTTTTATTTCATTTGCCCGTGGAGATAAATCGGCAAATATACTGCTGCTACAGATGTCGGAGAGCTTGCTACCTATGTTTTCTTCTAAGATGCTTATGGTTTCACGGCTTACGTTTAAGTCTTTTATCCATTTTGAGTTTGTTTTTGTGAATGGTGTAAATTGATGGTCTAGTTTCATTTTTTGCAGATAGATGTCCAATTTTCCCAACACCATTTGTTAAAGAGGCTGTCTTTACTCCATTGTATGTTCTTTCCTCCTTTGTCAAATATCAATTGTCCATAAAGGTGTGGGTTTATTTCTGGGTTCTCTGTTCTGTTCCTTTGATCTATGTGCCTGTTCTTATGCCAGTACCAAGCTGTCTTGAGTACAATGGCCTTGATATCTGGAAGAGTGATACCTCCTGCTTTATTTTTCCTTTTTAAGATTGCTGAGGCTATTCGTTGTTCTTTTTTGGTTCCTTATTAATTTTTGGAACATGTGTTCTATATCTTTGAAGTATGTCTTTGTAATTGCATTGAATTTATAAATTGCATTGGGTAATATAGACATTTTAATGATGTTTATTCTTCCTAACCATGAACACGGTATATGCTTCCACTTGTTTGTATCTCCCTTGATTATTTTTAGCAATGTTTTATAATTTTCCGAGTAGAAGTCCTTAACTTTCTTAGTTAAATATACTCCTAGGTACGTAATTTTTTTGGTTGCAATAGTGAAGAGGACTGTTTCCTTAATTTCTTTATTTTTTTTTTTTTACAGGGACAGAGAGAGCGTTAGAGAGAGGAATAGATAGGGACAGACAGAAATGGAGAGAGGTGAGAAGCATCAACCATTAGTTTTTTGTTGCCGTCGCAACACCTTAGTTGTTCATTGATTGCTTTCTCACATGTGCCTTGACCACAGGCCTTCAGCAGACTGAGCAACCCATTGCTCGAGTCAGCAACCTTGGGTCCAAGCTGGCAAGCTTTTGCTCAAGCCAGATGGGCCCACACTCAAGCTGGCAAGCTTGGGGTCTCGAACCTGGGTCTTCAGCATCACAGTTCGACGCTGTATCCACTGTGCCACCGCCTGGTCAGGCACTTAATTTCTTTTGCTGACAGTTCATTGTTGGTATATAAAAATGCCTTTTGCCTGACCTGTGGTGGCACAGTGGATAAAGTGTCGACCTGGGAACACTGAGGTCACCAGATCAAAACCCTGCACTGGTATGGTCAAGGCACATATGGGAGTTGATGCTTCTAGCTCCTCACCCCTTTCTCTCTCTCTCTCTCTCACTCACTCTGTGTCTCCTCTCTAAAAAATGAATTTAAAAAATGCTTCTTATTTTTGAGTATTAATTTTATATCCTGCCACCTTGCTGAATTCATTTATAAGGTCCAGTAATTTTTTGACTGAGACTTTAGGGTTTTCTATATACAATATCGTATCATCTGTAAATAATGACAGTTTTACTTCCTCTTTTCCAATTTGGATGCCTTTTATTTCTTCTTCTTGTCTGATTGCTGTAGCTAGTACTTCCAGAACTATGTTGAATAAGAGTGGTAAAAGGCGGCATCACTGCCTGGTTCCTGATCTTAAGAAGATTGCTTTTAATTTTTGCCCATTTAATATGATGTTTGCTGTGGGTTTGTCATAGATGGCCTTTATCATGTTAAGGAATGTTCCCTGTATTCCCACTTTACTGAGAGTTTTGATCATGAATGGGTGCTGGATTTTATCAAATTCTTTTTCTGCATCTATTGAAATTTTCATGAGATTTTTGTCCTTACTTTTGTTTATGTGATGAATCACATTGATTGCCTTGTGAATATTGAACCAGCCTTGCCTCTCCAGAATAAATCCCACTTGATCATGGTGTATGAATTTTTCATATATTGCTGGATCCGGTTGGCTAATATTTTGTTGAGAATTTTAGCATCTAAATTCATCAGGGATATTGGCCTATTATTTTCTTTCTTTGTGTTGTCTTTGCCTGGTTTCAGGATCAGAATTATGCTCACCTCATAAAAGAAGTTTGGAAGTCTTCCTTTCCCTTGAATTATTTTAAAGAGCTTGAGGAAGATAGAAGTTAGTTCTTCTTGAATTTTTGGTAGAATTCACTTGTGAAGCCATCAGGCCTAGGACTTTTCTTTGTTGGAAGTGTTTTGATAACTGTTTCGATCTCATTTGTTGTTATTGGTCTGTCTAAGCATTCTGATTCTTCCAGATTGATTTTTGGAAGATAATATGATTCAAGAAATTTGTTCATTTCACCTAGATTGTCTAATTTTTTGGCATAGACTCTTCATAGTATTTTCCTACAGTTCTTTGTATTTCTGTTGTGTCAGTTGTTATTTCTCCACTCTCATTTCTAATTTTATTTATTTGCGTCCTCTCTCTTTTTTTCTTGGTGACTCTAGTTAAAGGTTCATTGATCTTGTTTACCTTTTCAAGGAACCAGATCCTGGTTTCATTGATCTTATGCATTGTTTTCTTAGCTTTTATGTCATTTATTTCCCCTCTGATCTTTATTATTTTCTTCCTTCTACTAGTCTTGGGCTTTATTTGCTGTTTTTTTGCTAGTTCTTTTAGATGCAAGATCAAGTTGCTTATTTGAGCTTTATCTAGCTTCTCATGGTATGCCTTTAGTGCTATAAACTTCCCTTTCAGTACTGCATTTGCTGTGTTTCATAAATTTTGAGTTGATGTATGCTCATTATCATTGGTTTCTAGAAACAATTTTATTTCTTCTTTGATCTCATTGGTAACCCATTCATTATTTAATAACATGCTATTTAGTTTCCAAGTGTTTGAGTATTTTTCAGTTTTTCTTTTGTGATTAATTTCTAGTTTCATGGCATTGTGATCATAAAAAAATGCTTGATATGATTTCAATCTTCTTAAATTTGTTGAAACCACTTTTGTGTCCTAACATGTGGTCTGTCCTAGAGAATGTACCATGAGCGCTTGAGAAGAATGTATATTCTACTGCTTTAGGGTGAAAAATTCTGAAGATATCTACTAAATCGAGTTGATCTAGTGTATCCTTTAAGTGTGCTGTTTCTTTGTTAATTTTCTTTCTAGAGGATCTATCCAGTGATGTTAGTGGGGTATTGAAATCCCCTACTATTATAATATTGTTGTTAATCTCGCCCTTTATATACACCAAAGTCTGCTTTATGTATGTCGGGGCTTCTATGTTTGGTGTGTAGGTATTTATAATGGTTATATCTTACTGTTGAATTGTTCCCTTTATCATTATGTAGTGTCCTTCTTTATCTCTTACCACAGCCTTTGTTTTAAAGTCCATTTTGTCAGATATAAGTATTGCTACCCCGGCTTTTTCTTTCATATCCATTTATATGAAATATTTTTTCCATCCTTTTACATTCAGTCTATGAGCATTTTTTGTTTTGAGGTGTGTTTCTTATATACAGCATATGTATGGGTCCTGTTTCTTTATCCACGCATCTACCCTGTGTCTTTTGATTGGATAATTTAATCCATTTACATTTAAGGTTATTATTGATATTTAGTTGTTTATTGCCATTTTATTCTTTAAAGCTATATTCTTCTTTTGCTATATTCTTTTTCCCCATTTGAACTGTTCACAACAGGCCCCTTAGCATCTCTTGCAGAATTGGTTTGGGTTTAATGAATTCCTTGAAGGTTCTTTTTGTCTGGGAAGCTCTTTATTTTTCCTTCAATTTTAAACATTAGCCTTGCTGGATAGAGTAGTCTTGGTTGTAGGTTCTTGGTCTGCATTACTTTTAATATGTCTTGCCATTCCCTTCTGGCCTCAAGTGTTTCTGTTGAGAAGTTGGATGTTATCCTCATGGGAGCTCCTTTGTAGGTGATAGTCTTTTTTTTTTTTTCTAGCAGCTTTTAAAATTTCCTCTTTATCACTTAGCTTTGGTATTTTAACTATGATGTGTCTTGGTGTAGATTTCTTTGTGTTTCTCTTTAATGGAGTTCTCTGTGCTGTTTGCATGTGTGAAATGTTTTCCAGTCTTAATTTAGGGAAGTTTTCAGCTATGATTTGATTGAACAAAGTTTCTATCCCTTGATCTTTCTCCTCTTCTTCAGGAACCCCTATGATGCAGATGTTATTTCCTTTCATGTTTTCACAGAGCTCCCTGAGAGTTTCCTCAGATTTTTTGAGTCTCTTTTTATTTTTCTGCTCTGCTTCTGTGCCTTTGTTTATTTTGTCCTCTAACTTACTGATTCAATCCTCAGCTTCATCCATCCTGCTTATAATTCCTTCCATTGTGGTCTTCACTTCTGATACTGTATTTGTCATTTCTGTCTTATTCGTTTTTATTATTTCAATTTCCTTTTTTATACTTGCTATCTCTTTATTTAGGTGTTTGTAATAACTATATATTGTTTCTTTAAGCTCTTGAACATCCTATCATTATTTTAAACTCAGCATCAGGTAGTTTGGTTATATCTGATTCATTCAGATCCTTCTCTTGGGATTTCTCTTGATTCGTTTGGTTTGCATTTCTCTGCCTGCCCTTTTTGTCTGTGTGTAAGTAGGGTTAGGCTAATGGGTGTTACCTCTGTGTTCCCTAGGTGTGGTCTGTCTCAGGCCCGCCACCTCCTTTGCCTCTGCCTAGGGTGGTTGGGTGTGGGTGTTGCTGGCGCCAGCCTTGGCTGCTGAGGTCTCCACCTTGCCTCCACAGGAAGGGCTGTGTTCTCTTGCCAGGCTCTATAATCCTCAGCTGGTCTTGGCCTTCACCCCTCTCCCACGGGTGGGACCGTGCACCACACTCAGGCCACAAGCCTGGGCACCAAGGGCAAGGGTGAGCACTTTTGCTTAGCTGCGGGTCCCTGTCACCCTGCTCTTTTATCCGGAAGGGGCTTCTGGTGTGCTCAGCTGCTAGCCTGGGCCAGAAGCACTGCCCCCACCAACCTCAGCTCCTCGGCTGTGCAGGGCTGCTGCTATGCCAGTGGATCTTAACCTTTTTTGAGGTACCGAACCCACTAGTTTCATATGTGCATTCACCGAATCCTTCTTTAGTGATAAATAAAATATGATTTTTTTTCCAAATTCAAGACATAGGTATATGTTTTTTTACTGGTACA
Source organism: Rhynchonycteris naso (assembly GCA_037038555.1). NCBI lineage: Eukaryota > Metazoa > Chordata > Mammalia > Chiroptera > Emballonuridae > Rhynchonycteris > Rhynchonycteris naso. Next base: position 70,495,877 of record CM073002.1, read on the forward strand.
CAAAATGAGCAATGCATGAACATCACCTTGCTCAAAGAACAAAACCAACAAAGTGCACGAACTCACAACAAATTACGGTATTACTTTATTCTGGCCTCCGTGGCAGAGGCTTCTCCGAACCCCTGAGACCGACTCATCGAACCCCTAGGGTTCGATAGAACCCAGGTTAAGAACCACTCTGCTAAGTGCTCAGCGCACACTGGGCTTCCGCCCCACCTCCTCGGGCAAAGCCGGTTCAGGCAGAGCTTCATGCCCCGGATGCCGGGTGCGGCCACATGCCTGCTTGCACCTGCCCAGCGGCGGATCTCTGTCTATTTTGAGCTTCCGCTTTTCCCCCACAGGTGAGGTGGCAGGTGGGCCTGAAGCCGCCGGATTACTTTCACGCATCCCCTTTGCCCCGGTTGGGCTAGACTGAGCTCATGCCAGCAGGTTCAGCCTCTGCCCCTGCCAGTGGAACTGCACTTCCACGTTCCGCAGCCGCCCACCCTCCAGGAAGCTGTCAGTAGTGTGGGTAGGGGCACTGCTGCTCAGACCCTAAAACTCCATACTGTAGTCTTGAAAGCTCCTTCATTCTAAGTGACTGTGCTCTAATTGCCACAAGAGAGCCTGTTTGGCTGGTGTCCTGCTTCCCCTTCCTGGTTCCAGGGGAAATATTGTTTCAATTTGTGGAGTGAATCAGCCCAGGGTTTAGGGTGGCTGTCCCTCAAAGCTTTTTTCTCTGTGCCTTCCAGAGTGCACTCTCTTCCTGCTGCTCTGGTCCTCTTCTCTCTTCCTGTCTCCCGGAGTCCCGAGTGAGTAGTTGTGAGAGAGGTTTTCTGAACTGTCCCTTTAAGAAGAATCCTGGGTCTGAGACAAGAGTCTCTTTCTCACAAACAGTATCCTAACCTGTATCCCAGCTAAATAATGTCCAAACACCTCTTCTACACTCTGGGGCTGTATGCTGGGGCTTTGTTCCTGGGACCCAGGTCCTTACTCTTCTGCTGGCCTCTCTTCCTGCTACACGAGTCTCTCCGGGCTGCCTTTCACTCCGGGAAGCTGGGCAGCCATTTCTGAGTTTTTGCTTTTCCTACCAGTCTCAATGTTGCTTCTTCATTGTTCCCCGGTTGAAGAATCCTCTCAGTCCAGTTCAGCATTGGTTTATCCAGATGATGGTTCTTAAAATTAAGTTATAATCCACTTTGGTTCTGGGAGTTGAAAGTTGGTATGTCCACTTACTCAATTGCCATCTTGCCCCTCTCGCAGTCTAGATTTTGAAAGAAGCCACTGAGCCTCTTTGTCTGCCTTTAACTCACACACATTCATCCAAACATGAAAAGGCTGAATAGAGGCTTCAAGAGGGGCAAAGTAGAGTTGTAGAAAGAGCACAGAGGAAGAAAAATGAGCTTCAAACCCTGGCACGTACACATAGTAGTTAAAAGTCATTGAGCAAATATCTTTTTCTTTCTTTCTTTCTTTTATTTTTTATTTTTCTGAAGTTAGAAGTGGGGAGGCAGAGAGATAGACTCCTGCATGCTCCTGACTGGGATTCATCTGGCATCTCTCTCTTTTTTTTTAAGGGACCCAATATTTTCTTTTGAGCCCAGGGCCTCAACCGACCTTAATCTGCCTCTGAGAACAGTCTCTTAAAGTGGTAATGTAAGTTTTCAGAAAGATGAAGGAGGTACAGAGAAAATTTTCATCTCCAACTTTCACCCAAATCTGCACAGCTCAGAATCCTCCCTGATCCTCAGGACCAGCAGAAATTTTAGCACTGGCACTCCCCAAGGACTCTGAATCCAGACTGCTGACATCCTGTATTAGTTTCCTATTGCTATTGTAACAAATTATCACTAACTTAGTGACTGCAATTTCATTTATTCTCTTACATTTATGGAAGTCAGAAGTTCTAAAGTCAAAGTTCCCTGTGGAGGCTCTTTGGAAGAATTTATTCCTCTGCCTTTTTCAAATTCCAGAGGTTGCCTGGATTTCTTGGTTCCTACCTTCTTCCTGTGTTCGAAGTCAGCAAGATGCTTTTCAAATCTCTGCATTTTTCTGATCCTGACCTTTCTACCACCCTCTTATCAGGCACCTGATAGTTCAGCTGGATAATTAAGGCTAATCTTCCCCATCTCTAGATTCTTAACTTGATCACATCTGTAAAGCCTCTTTTCCCATATAAAATAATATATTCAGGGGTCTGAAGATTAGAACTTGGACTTGTTTCGGGGCTATTATTTATTGCACATACTAAACTGAATGGATCAATTTTGATCTGCTTTAATCTCAGATATAGTGCTTGATGAAGTTTTATTAGGCCTTCAATTGGATGAAAGCAGATTTCCAGTTGTCTACTGAGAATCATTGCACCTGAGCTATACAAAAGGACAGATACAGCCTGACCTGTGGTGGCGCAATAGATAAAGCATCAAGCTAGAACACTGAAGTCAACTGGTTCAAAACCCCAGGCTTGCCCAGTCAAGACATATATGAGAAGCAACAACGAGTTGATGCTTCCCTCTCCTTCTTCCCTTCTCTCTCTATTTCATTATTCTGACTCTAAATTAAATGAATAAAATCTTTGAAAACAAAAACAAAGGGACAGATACTGCAAAATTTCTAGGAGGCTAATGGACATAACACAAATGACTTAAATACTTTTGACAGCCATTCAGAGATTAGAGGAGTCAGAAAGCTTTGATAATGCTAACATATTTTTTAACCTTGAAGCAAATTCAACAAAAAAGCACATCAAGCGTCCTGTGGTGATAAAGGCATGTTTCTGCCACAGGTCATATACTGGCTTATTTTTCTGCCTGAGACACTATTTCTTTGGATAGTCACATAATAATCTACTTACCTTTTCAAATCCTTGTTTAGATTTCATTTTCTTAAAGAAGTTTGCTCTGATCAACTAAAAATTGCAACTGTCCCCTTTATTTGTCTAATCCACATTAGCCTGTGTCAGTTTAGATTTTTTCACAGCATTATCATCTTCTTATAATTATATAATTTACTTATTTGTTATATCCATAGGGCATTATTCTTTCCTAGATCTTAACTTAGAAGTTAGGTTCTAAGAAACCAGAGATTGTGTCTGATTTTACCCTCCTTCACTGAAGTATCCCAAGTACCTGGCTTGGGATACTTAGTAGGTGCTCAGTAAATATTTTGAATGATTTGAAGATAAACTTCAGGTACTTCACCTGAGTACACTCTAACTAGCATGTTATCAAATATACCCCATTTTTAATTGTTCAAATATTAATTAGTTAACTGTTCCAATTTTAATCACTTTCTAACTTTATCATATTACCTGTTTTGCTCTTCTTGTATTTTTTACTTAAAGGTCAATATTGAGCACTCATAAAGAATCAGGCTAAGACCCATCTCTCTAGTTATTCAAACCCTGGTTTTATCTAGAAGGAAAATTCACTCAAGGTCTGGCCTGGGGACAAAAGACTGGCACCAGTTTACTTGACAGATGCCTCAACTGGACTCCTACAGCCTGAGATCAGAATTGGTCAGGTATTTCTATAGCAAAGGCTTCTCTGAAGTATCCTTATGCTGGTACCACAGAACTGTAGTAGTATAAAAGAAAAGATTTTGTTGCCCAAAAGTAATAAAATCTGGCTCTATAAACATTAGAAAAAATATAACTCTTTTTCTCTTCATTATTTTCTAAGCATCTTGGCTTTGTTTCCTTCCTTGGATAAGAAGTGAAAATGTTCTTCATACCTCCAAAGTGATTCATTTCCTCTGAGGCGATTCTTCAGGAGAGTGGAATCTCATGGGCTTGCCAGCATCTTTTGGAGGCCAGTGTTAAATTTACATAAAACAAAGCAGAAGAAGGAACAATTTTAGAAGTGGCACTGCAATGTTAATTTTTAAAACGTGCTAGTAACAAATATTGATGTTAGTCCAGTTTGATGACTTGCTAACAGTAATTGGTTGAATCTTTGAGACCATGTACTGTATTTTCAAAATGAGGCCAATATAAACGCATAGTTCTTTTGACATACACCACGCCATAAGATAGTTGAAGGTGGTACAAAAAGTCACTAAAATGTTAATAATCAAGAAGATGGAAATATTTAATTTGCGTGTCATGTGGTGCCTCAGGAAGTAAAACTCCATTAGCTGCCCAAACACAGTTATAAATCCTTTCTTTAAGCATTCCTTTGCTGGCTTCCCCACTCTGCATGCTGAGCTCACTACTCGCATGTCATATTCTGCTGAAGAGAACTGGATGACAAGGCTTGATTCATATCTGGAGAAGCACAGCAGGTGTTTTACTTGGATGAGCCAGAAACCATTCTCAGCCAAGGAGATGTCTTATTAGCAAGTATGAAAGGAAGAAACACATTCACATAAAAATAGCTTATAGGAAATATTTTTCAAGAGCATCAGAAGTCCACTATATGCATTCACGAATTCATTTATATAGAAAATCATTTTGCAGCTTAAAAATGTTTATGAAAGACAACTCAGCTAGAGCTCTCTAGAGGTTTGTATCATCAAAGAACCTAATTTTTTTTATTTAAATGAAAATAGCCTGACCAGGCGGTGGCACAGTGGATAGAGCGTCGGACTGGGATGTGGAAGATCCAGGTTCGAGACCATGAGGTCGCCAGTTTGAGCATGGGCTAATCTGGTTTGAGCAAGGCTCATCAGCTTTGACCCAAGGTCGCTGGCTCCAGCAAGGGGTTACTCAGTCTGATGAAGGCCCATGGTCAAGGCACATATGAGAATGCAATCAATGAACAACTAAGATGTCGCAATGGCAACAAAAAACTGATGATTGCTGCTTCTCATCTCTCTCCATTCCTGTCTGTCTGTCCCTATCTATCCCTCTCTCTGACTCTGTCTCTATAAATAAATAAATAAATAAATAAATAAATAAATAAATAAATAAATAAAAATATATGTGAAGATATTATATTTATATTCTAAGCTTTTATTATCTATGTAGTGGGTAAGTTAACGCTGTTTCATGCCAAATTTAAGACCAAGTTTTGTCCTAAGACTGTCCATGTTTCACTTATGTCATCAAATTTGTGATAACCTCAATTTTTCCAATACCAGTTGTAAAAATGGACTATACTTAAAGAAAAATATAAATTTCTATGACTGCAGAGAGTCATGTAGGTGTTGACAGTAGAATGGACCTCATCATATTCTCTCAAGTGTAATCTTCTTCCTAACATCCTTCTTTCATTCTGTAAGTTTTTCAGAATGCCAGATATAAGCCTCCAATGCTTCTCTTTTTTCAGCTTTACCATATCATCTATCATCTATCTATCTATCTATCTATCTATCTATCTATCTATCTATCTATCTATCATCTATCTATCTATCTATCTCTACTTATCTATTTATCTATATCTATCTACTTATCTATCATCTCTCTATCATCTATAATCATCTATCTATCATTTATCATCTATCTATTTATCTATCATCATCATCTATCATCTATCTATCTACAATCTACCTACCCACCTAATCTCTATACAGGATGGGACAAAAGTAGATTTACAGCGTTCATATGGAAAGTAATACAATAATCAATAAACAATAATACAAGAGTATACTCTGGTTTTCATACTCAAAACTGTAAATCTACTTTTGCCCCACCATGTACATGTAGGTAGATAAATATTACATACTTTACACTATATACTATATGCTTTACCCATATATAATATAAAATGTAATATATGACATAATGTGATATATAATATCATATCTCTCACCTAGTCATATGCTCTTGCTTTACAAACATTTTTTTCCACCTCTTAATTTCCATTCATAGAAATCAGACCTAATTGTACATAATACATAAGGGTTTGATTTTGGTCTTCTAACTAGTTTACTGAATAGTTAAAGCCAATCACTTGCCCTTCCTCTAACCTCTTCCAATCCTCCTAAAATACCATTTTCCTTGGAAGCTTAAAATAGTTTGCATTATTAATTATTCCCTTTTGTGGAAAACACTTTTCTTTTGGATTTGTTTAGCCCCATAGATTTTCATCTCTTTTCTCTCTAATCTTTATCAGCTTCTTATGCTGACTCATCTTTCTCTGTTGAACTTTAAATGCTGTACCCTTCAGACTTGCTGCACTCTGCTTCATAAGGTTGTCTGTTCTCATGACTCAAATTATGACTTCTACGTGGACTTCCTCAAATTTATTTCTGTAGTTAGTTCTTCCCTTTTATGCTCATACCATGCATATAGTTGCTACCCAGAACTGTTATTTAATTCAAATATACCTGAAAATTAGCATGTTCTAATGTGAATTATCTCCCACCCCTAACCTGATGCTCTTTCACAGTTTCTTAGAGTAAATAATATAATCACCATCTAATTAATCAAATTAAAATTCTAAATTTCATGCTTGCTTTCAAATACCCTTTTCCCAACTGTATCCAGTTTTATCCTGTCTCTTTAATGGTCCAATTCTCTCCTGCTCCATGGAACCTATATAGACTAAGACACCATTATCCCTTGCTCACGTTACTGAAATGGCCTTCAAACTGTTTTTTCTGTGTCTATTTGTTTTCATACTTGATTGCTTTCCCTGGCTAAGTTTTAAAAAAAATGTTTTAAGTCATTTTTTCTGTGAAATCTTACATCAATTCTTCATCATTCTGCAATAAAGACCAATACCCTTAAATAGCTTTACAAGGCTTTGCATTATACATTATCAGCCTTGACTATATTCTGCTCACACCATACCTACTTGTTCTCTGCACGCCACCTGCCTTGAACTTCATTTAGTCCTCAAACATTCTGTTCTTTTCTATAATAAGAACTCTTTCTTACCCTCCTATATTTACCTGGAATAGCTTCTTACATTCTTCTTGTTTTATGTATTCTCATTCATCCCTAAATTCTTATCTTAAATGTTCCTGACAGCCTCCCCACATTACATTAGCCTGCCCTGAACCACATGCATATAAACTTTAATACAATTCTGTATCTTTTTCAGCATTTTTTCAATCAATAATTACACATTTATTTACATTAATAAATAACCATAAATAAAAATAAACATGCAATTATTTATCTAGAATGTGTATTACATATTATAAATATTATATATATAGTATGAGGAGGGAATCTTAATCAGTGCTATATTATTAGGGGCTATAAGAAAAGGTGTATGATATATAGAAGTGTTTCAACAATTTGTTAAGTAAATAAAGGTCAGTTAAATCCACTATCCTTTCATTGTTTAAAAAGAAAGAAAAGAAACTAAGTTAAATGGTTTTTGTATTGTTTGCTTTTTAAACTCTTCTATGTAACATTCAAGACTATATATACCTGGCTGTATTATGTTTTATAAGACTTGACCCCAGTAAGTACTGTGGATATGAACGTGTTCTTGAGTAAAGCCTGGAAAATGCTGTGGAATAAGTTGCTTGCTTTCAACTTATTATACATGATTGGTCCCAAAGATGTACTAACCAAAGTTCTATAAGAGAATATGTAATTCAGAATTGTGGGAGTGAATGAAATGATACAGAACAAAATACATTTAAGTGCTTTAGTACCATTTGGGTTTCAGCTCTATAAGTGAAAATATAACTTGGTAAGTCTGAAACAAATAACTGTGAGAAGTAATGACGTGCAATGATTGTGTGGGAGGAGTACTCAAGTTACAATGACTATGGAACGGAAAATATAATGCCATTTAAAAATTGAATTGAACTAATATAGTATTTGAAGAAAGAGAAGTTTGTAAGATATCAATGTCTTCAGAAAACTAAGGAAGGTTTGCTAGAGCCATTATGCTGTACTATATTTTTGTTACATCCCATCTCTTACTCAATGATTTTGAAACAGCCCACAGAAAAAAAGGCATACATACAGAAAAGTTAATAAAATCAGAATATTGAACAGCAGGAGAAAGCAAGTAGATGGAAGGTTTAATCACTCAGAATCTTGGTTGCAATCAAGAGATATAGACCCTAACTAACTTAAACAGAATGAGCTCAAAAGAAATTATGCAGTTCAATCTCCTCAGTTTTTCAATGAAAAATTAAGGATGGTTTAAACTACTTCCTTGAGGTCTTATGACTCAATTGTATTAATGCCATGGGTAATGATCTCTCTTTATCTTGTCAGTCTTTTTAATATGTTGTATTTTATTTCTTGATAAGTTTCTTTTGTTTCTTGGGGATGAGCACTGAAATAAATCTACTTTCACTTTTTTTATTCTTCTGAATTATAAAAATATTTTCTAGAGAAATGATATTAGAAAAATGAGTTATATTTTAGAGAAAATACAAATTAAGCATATATTTTGAAGTACAACAATGTTAGAGGTCATTTTTCTAACTTTTAAAAGTTTATAATAAGGATGCAACTATCCTACTGGCATTTACTTGACATTATCTGCTTTTATTTGCCAAAGCTTTGTCATTTTTGAATAATATTGACAACATAATTTCTGGCAATAAAACTTTGATATTGCAGAAATGTATTTATATGTCAGATATTTAAATCAGTATTAAGAAAAATACTTTCAGTGCTATAATAAAATATTTATTTTGATTTGTCATGGAAAATGTATTAAATATTTCCATGTTTCAATATATAATATAATGAATTGTCTTAATTGTGAATTTGAGTCAGTAACATTATCATTTTTGAAGTTAGTTTATAAAACAGACATTGCCAAATAAATAGTTTTATGTCTGCCTTTCACACAAGGCCCTTTCTTCACCCCAAACTTCAGTCTGTTATAATTTAAATAATTTAACATAAAAATATTTGGTACTCTTTTTTAATTTAGAAAATTAAATTTAATAGGGTAACATTGATCAATGAGAGTACACAGGTTTTAGGTAAACACCTCTACAGAATTGAAACTGTTGATTATGTTGTGTACACATCACCCTAAGTCAAAGCACTCTCCATCACCACATGCTTGTCCCTCTTTTCTCCCCTCTCCCAAACCCTCTCTCAAAACCCACTTTCCCTGAGTAACCACTTTATTTTTATCTATTTCCATGAGTTTCAATTTTACACCCCACTTATTTGTGAAATCATATTGTTCTTAATGCTTTCTCTGACTTACTTATTTTGCTGGGTATAATCTTCTCAAGGTTGTTGCAAATGGCAATATGCCATTATTTCTTATGGCTGAGTAGTATTCCATTATATATATGTACCACATCTTCTTAACCCAATCTTCTACCAAAGAACACTTTGGTTGTCTCCATGTCATGGCCACTGTGAATAATGTTGTGATGAACATGGGGTGCATGTGTCTCTATATACCAATGTTTTCAAGTTTTGGGGGTCTATACCTAACAGAGGGATTGCTGGGTCAATTACTAGGAGATTTGATATTTCAATGAAATGTTTAATTGTTAGAATAAAGGGAGCAGTTTAAAACATATTTCTACCTTTAGTTAGACATATCAAATTTTTAATAAGCTAAAATTTAGATCAGTCAATTAAGCAAGTAAATCACTATTTTTATTAGTTTTTTTGGCAATTATATACTTAAAGAGTAAACCTAGCATTCTAATGGTATAAAGGCAATTACTAAAGATATTTTAGCTAATATATATATAAAATAGTAATTTTTTACATGTATTATCTTATCTAATTTTTACAACAAAATAATTAGTTGCTAATTATTATTATTCCCTTTTTCCAGGTAGGAACTTGAAGCTTACACAGAATAAGTAACTAAACTCAAATAGCTGTACATATAAGAGCTAAGATTTGAACCCCAAAATGCACAACATTAGAATTACAGTATATATTCACAAAATCACATTTCTATTCAATATTTTATTATGTTTTTAATTTCAGAAGTTTTGTGGTTTTGTTTTTGTTTTTGTTTGTACAGGGATAGAGAAAGAGAGTCAGAGAGAGGGATATACAGGGACAGACAGACAGGATCTGAGTGAGGTGAGAAGCATCAATCATTAGTTTTTCATTGCTGTTGCAGCACCTTAGTTGTTCATTGATTGCTTTCTCACATGTGCCTTGACCGCGGGCCCTCAGCAGACCGAGCAACCCCTTACTGGAGCCAAGGACCTTGGATCCAAGCTAACAAGCTATTGCTCAAGCCAGATGGGCCCGCACTCAAGCTGGCGAGCTCAGGGGCTCGAACCTGGGTCTTCTGCATCCCAGTCCGACTCTCTATCCGCCGTGCCACTGCCTGGTCAGGCATAATTTCAGAAGTTTTAAGGCTTTGTAGTAATATATTTGTCAAATACAATTTTTATACATGTTATAGGGTTGGTATATTATCATTTCTAATTGGACTATTAAAGTAGTGAGGCTAAGGAAATGGAAGAGACCTTATTAAAAGCACTCAATAACCTTTGTAATGTTAGGATTGATTTGGCATGATATCTACAAAATTTATATATCATTTTACAATGACACAAAGGATAGTATAGAATCTATGTAAAAATCTCAATTTCTCTGAATTTCTAAAGTACAGTATCTGCAATTTTTCTATATTATGAATTTGTGGTTGATTTTTTTCAAAAGTGGTTCCTCATCACAAAAAAAAAATTTCAACGTTATTTATTAAGCAACACATAAGTTTAAAATTTTGCTTTATGGTATTAAGATTGCTTTGCAACTTGATTGGTAGTGTAATTTACCAGTCTGGTAAGTGCTACTGGTTTGTTTGCATCATCACTAAATTCATGTATTAAAACTCTAATGCCCAGATTGATGGTATTAGAAAGTGGGCCTTTGGAAGGTGATATAAGATTAGTGCTCTTATAAAAGACTTCTGAGAAAGCTCCCTTACTCTCTCCACCATGTGAAGACACAGTAAAAATTTGGCAGACTGGAATCCAGAAGACCATGCTGGCACCCTGATCGTGGACTTCTAGCCTCCAGAGCTAAATTTGTGTGAAAAAAAATTCTATTATTTATGGTACTACATCTGTGATATTTTGATATAGCACCTTGAACAGACAACAGTGACTTTAAAACATAGTTTTTGCATTCAATTATACTCCTTCCATGAAGATATAGGATTAATGATACCTTTTTCATGAATTTGGACTGGCATTACTGAGTCATTTGTAACAAATAAGTGTGGCATAATTTACACTGGGTGATTTCTGAGGCTATATCAGGAAGGCCATGAAGTTTCCTCACTGGATGTCTTGAGATACTTGCTCTGTAGAAAAGCCAGATTATCATGTAAGCACTCTGACTATCCTGAGTCTGCTATGCTAGTTGACAAAGTATTTATAAATGCTTTAGTTGAATCCCATCAAAAGCTGGCTATGGAAGTGAGCCTTCTTGAACTTCCAGCCCAATGTAACCTTCAGATGACTGCAGGCTCAGTTAACAACTGACTGAATCTACATGAGAAATCCCAAGTCAGAAATATTCACCTAAGCCCTTCCAAGTTCTTCACCCCCCAAAATTATAATAGTTTTAATCCATTAAATTTTAGAATAATTTGTTCTATATATTTTATTATTGAAAATCTGTGGATTGGTTCAAAAGAAACATTCTTATTAGGGCCTCCCAATAGTTACCAGACTGGAGATGATTGGTGAGCTTGAATAGTTGAAAAAAGCCAGTGTCTCAAGAAGAGCTTGGGTTGTTGGTAGTGGTTTTCTGCAGTCTAAGGTAAGGTCCTGCTGATCTTTAGAACTGACCAAGTAATATTTTCCAAATATTTTGCTATACCTCACCACATTCCCTTACATCATGGCATATTTGTAGAGTTGCAGAAACCACATTTTTCAAATATGTCATTTAAGTCCAACATTAATATTATAGAAACAATTTTCACTGTGCCAACAGAGCCAATTTACTATATAATTTACAAGTTATATAAAAATGATGAAACATCACAATGTGCCTCACACTTTGTTACTTGAGTATATGACAAGCTATTATCCACAAATCCCATGAATAGAGGGTTTGTGAGAAGCTGGTTTGGTCAAGGTCTACAATAGAAATCAAGTAAAACTGACAGTTCAGAAAGATGTAATTTCACATGTAGTCTACATTTTCTCATAATGTTTTGGGACATACTTAAAAAAATGACCTGAAATATTTTCTTCCTTGTTTGCAGATTGATCTATCATTAATTCATTTATGTTCTTATTTATTCAGTCATTCAACAAAAGATTACTGAGTATCTGTATTATAAACAACTACTTCTTAACACTTCTTATGCTTTTGAGTAGGAAGAATGTCCTGAATATATTTTGTTGCTCAAAAGCTGCAATCCCATTCAATCTGAAAGATACAATAAAATACTAGTAGCCACCATTGGTTGTTTCGGAAAAAAAATGAATGTAATTTCTAAATTACACTACAGATACATTATCTTTAAAAAAAAAACTGACCCCTTGCCTGACCAGGCAGTGGCGCAGTGGATAGAGTGTCAAACGGCGATGCAGAAGATTCAGGTTCGAGACCCCAAGCTGCCAGCTTGGACCCATGGTTGTTGGCCCCAGCAAGGGGTGTCTCGGTCTACTGAAGGCCCGAGGTCAAAGCACATGTGAGGAAGCAGTCAATGAACAACTATGATGTAGCAATGGCAACAATAAACTAATGATTGATGATTCTCACCTCTCTCTGTTCCTGTCTGTCCCTATCTATCCCTCTCTCTGACTTTCTCTCTCTCTGTCCCTGTTAAAAAATAAAAATAAAAACAAAACAACAACAACAAAAAAAAACTGACCCTTAACTCTTTTTCTCAACCATTTTCTCTTTTCACATTTAACTTGCTTTTCCTTTTTGTCCCCCTTAACAGCTAGTGACCCAAATAAACTGCGATGACATCAAGTGTTATTTTACAGAAGAATTAGATACCCATTAAATGTAAAGTTCTGCCTTTAAATTTACAAATCTACTTGCATCTTAAACCACCCATCCCATTGGCCTCCTCCTTGTTACAATAGATTATGTCCCCTTTCTGTTTCTGAGGATTATCCCTCCACTGGTGCTCTGGGCCTATCATTTTTAAATTCATATTGATTCTTGCACTTACTATTAACCATGCCTTTCTTGTCTTCTATGCCCGATGTCTTATCCATTGGCTCAGTTTTATTGGTATTTAGCTTTTGTCATGTTGCCTCTTTTTAATAAAACAAATAAAAGTCACACCATATTTATCTCATTTTCCACCCTATTTCTTCTTTCTCTCTTTATCTCTATCTCTCTCCTATCAAACACACACTCTCTCACACACACACACACTCACATACACTCTGAATTTGTTATTTTGCACTCATTATCTTGATTTACTTGACATCCTGTAAATTTCTTATATTGCTCCTGGTTTCAGGCTGTGAAATTCATCCTCTCAGTAAAGTTACCAGTGACCTCCATTTCTCCTGGATAACAGCAATAGTGCCCCACTGACCAATATATCCTCTCTTTTCTTTCTATAAGACTTTCTCCACACTTAAGGGAGAATGATATTTTAAATGTAAGTCACATCAGTGAATGCTGCTTAAAACATTAAAGAGAATCTGCTGCTTTTAGAATAGGGTTCAAAATTCTTTGATTTACAAGGTGTTCTATTATCTGGTATTTGCCAACATTTTACCTCATCCCTCTTTATTCCTTCCTCTCTTTCCTCCCTAAGCTCTAGTTATATTGAACTTCTCTCACTGCCACATGCTCTTCATTACTTTGAGCCTTCCTACATACTCTTTTTCCTGCTAAAAGTATTTTGTTATCTTTACTCTTTAAGTTTTATCTTACAGATTAAATTTTATGAAAACCCATTCTAGCTTTCAAAGCTGGTGTTTGATGCCCTTCCAGTGGCTTTCCATATCACCCTGCATTTCTTTCTCATATCACTTATCACACCGTATTTAGTTATTTCCTCATTTGTTTTTATTTTTCATTAGACTGTAGCCCTCTTCACATTTTAAGAACCCAAAACTAATGTTTAAATCAGTGAGTAAATAAATCATGCAATACACAAATAATAAATTCCAAATGGACTAAATATTTATATTTACAAAACAAAATTTCTAAACAACTAACAAAGAATAAATATCCACTTGGTTTTGACAAGGGAAAACCAATCAAAACTTACAGCAAAGGAATATATAATTAATCAAGTAATTGATTGATATATCAATCAACATAAAAAAACAAGTATGTCACAGAAATATACCACCATAAACAACATTGGAAAACAGATAACAAACTGGGAAAAAATATTTGCAAGATACATAAAATAAGTGATATCGTAACCATAAAATTTGGAACTTTTAAAATATTAATATGAGCAAAACAAATCATTCACAAGGAAAGTACATTACAACGTGAAAATGTATATTACAGAAGAAGAAACACATATGGCAGATAAATAGATGCAGTCAATGCCGTTATATGCTTATTGAGTGCATATAATTATGTCAGGCACGTAACCTGAATTTTGGTGTAAATTGAAATATGCCCTAGCCTAAGTCACTTACCTATCCTAGCAGAGTTGTAAAATCATAATCTAAAGCATAAAAACACAACTAAGCCACAGAAAAAGAATAGTACGTATTCTTCCACTGCACAAAACCAACTAGTTTGCCCATGTAGTCCATAAGTATGACACTAACGGCATAAACCAAAACACTCAGGTCTCAATTTTGTAAAGTTTTTATGGGAGTGAGCATGATAAACTCAAAACATAGTCTGTTGAGACTGTCATAGCCTGACAACCCCCTGTAACGAGTTAGGTGCCATTATTATCCTCTTACATACCTCATAATGAGGACTTTCTAAGAGTTCTATGTTGAAAATAATTTCCTCAGTCAAAAAATTAATAAGATAAAAAATTTAAAGTAATATGATAAAATTAATAGTATAAAGCTAATAATAAGAAGTTTAAGATTTGACTTCTCGTTTTGGTTTTGATAGCTTTTAATGCATTCTCACTAGGTTTTGAGTTACTCTTCTGTAAAACTAGGTTTCTAAACATACCTTACAAACCTATTGTGGGAATTAAAGTGTTAAATAAAGCACCAAGTGCATAAAATATGAATAAAAAAATATAAGTTCTCACTTTCTAGCTGATTGAGAGACTTTGGCATAATATCTAAATGTGTTCAACCAACTTCTAAAATTGCCATAGTCAACAGGATTAGAATACAAGCCAGAGACTATTGTGATGCTGAGGGTACAGAATACTGAGGCTGCTGGAAATTTGGGCCAGGGCTTGCTCCTAATACAGGTAATCAATAATTCAAAGTAATTCCTAACATACAGTTTACAAATGGGAACTTGATCCATATAAATGTTAATTTCAAAGAAGTCTAACCTGGAAGGTGCTGAAAGGTAGCTTAAATTTTTAGTAAGCAGAACTATTTGAAGTAAAATAGGTGACCGTTTTTGTTCTAGGTGATAAGTTTAACTTAGAGCATGTTTTCTAATAAGTGTGTGTGAAGATGGTCATTCTTCTCATTAGGAGATGCTTGCAAAAGATATGCCAGAACAACTAGAGTTCAAGACATTGACCCATTCCCAACAGATTGGAGAGTTAATCAGAAATCTAATAGTTTGAGGGTAATCAAACATGGCAGGGTTGCAAGTAGGTTCTAGTAAGTCATATACATTGGATATTAGTTTTAGATCTCACTGATGGAAAAAGAATTCTTGACTTGGAATCTCACATGGCTACATCTCTCAACTCACCCATCAATGACTTGCAGTCTATATTTTATCTGACTAATACATCTGTTACATCTAGCAAATATATTGTGCTTGACCTACACAGTTTAATAAAATTAAAAATTTACCTTCTAATATTCAAATATTGGGTGAATTCATGAGGATATTTGAATTTTGACTCTTTATGAAACCTGTAAAGAACTGATAACACTGGGTCTATCTGTATAGCAAAAACTGACTAGAGCTGAGTAATTTATGCCCCCTTAAGAGAAAATGAGATCACTAGTTGTCTATACTCCTTGCTTTCCCTATTGAATCTGCTTCACTCACAATCATCACCTGTCCGGCATTTTGCAGTGCTGGTCTACCTGGTCCCTACGCCCACTAGTGGGCCTTCCAGCTTTCATGGTGGGCCAATCATGGTGCCATTTGGTTGCTCCACTACTGCCCATCATGAAAGCTGGAACGATTACTAGTGGGAGGTATGGACCAGTTTGACTAGCACTGTAAAAGTAGGCCGTTTTTATAAAAAGTTTGAAGACGTCTGAAAAGTCTCTGCTAGTTCATAGTACAACTTGCTCCCTAGGGAAAGTCCAAGGCTATTAAGATGAATGGATGTGTCTATTAGGCTGATTATATAGTACTGTTTGATCCAGTGGTTCTTAACCTGGGTTCTATTGAACCCTAGGGGTTCGATGAGTCGGTCTCAGGGGTTCGGAGAAGCCTCTGCCACAGAGGCCAGAATAAAGTAATACCGTAATTTGTTGTGAGTTCATGCACTTTGTTGGTTTTGTTCTTTGAGCAAGGTGATGTTCATGCATGGCTCATTCTGTGCACCAGTAAAAAAAACATATACCTATGTCTTGAATTTGGGAAAAAAAATCATTTTATTTATCACTAAAGAAGGGTTCGGTGAATGCGCATATGAAACTGGTGGGTTAGGTACCTCAAAAAAGGTTAAGAACCACTGCTTTGATCTAATCACACAAGTTCAAAACCAAAGGTTCAAATGGAGATACTTTTTGCAGTAAGGCAACCTCCTCTGGCTTACTGCTCTCCCATGTGTATAAGCAGTGGTAGACAAGCTATTGACTTGAAATTAGGTGTTCCTTAAAATTTATAGTTTCAAAGAGAGGCACTATGCTCTCCCACACCAAGGAATGGCTCAGTGAAAATAATATATAACAGAGAAAATAACTTAAATGTTAGGTGTAAATGTGAAAGTAATTTATATGTGAGAAGTATAAATTTTTATATGGCATTTGAACTCACTAGGTTTCAATTTTCCAATATGAAAATAAAGGTATTTGAAATTGAGTCACTCCAAGATCTGTTTCACCTTTCCCATTAAATTATTCCATGGAAAAGCTTGCTATCTTATTCTCAACAGTATCTAGCTTCCTAGCTCTTTAAAGGAGAATATAAAAAGAGGATTCTACATTAAATCAACATAGTGGCTTCCTGATCTGTTTTCCTATTAGAAGACTAACATTATCAAAGCAAGCTCTTTATCCATAATCAGAGTCTATAGGCTTCAATAAAAAAACCTGTGAAATCCAGTAGATATTTCTCAGCATTAGTTCCCAATGTCAAATAGCAAGACCTTCTTCAGTGTTTATTTCATATATGCCATAATTCAGGTTTTCCAACCAGGCATTTTCCATCCAGAGCATGTTTTGTTTGCATTTTCCTTCTGCAAGGTACTAAAAACGTTCTTCTATCATGGCAAAGGGAAAACAATGTTACTTTGCTTGTGTTTATTGTTTATCACAAGTATGCTGACAGCTGTAATTTCTATTTGGTCCTTTGCAAGGCATCATTTTTGTTTCTGTAAGAATTTTAATGATGTCTAAATGAAACTTTTGCTCCAAATCTGCACTAGAAGTAATCTAAGATATATTGCCCAAGATCTAACATTATGTGTGACTTCCCCAGTAGGCATTATAGTAGAACTTTAGGCATAAGGCAACTTTCAGCATTCAAATCTAGCTCTACCCTTTCCTAGAGGCATAAAATTGGGCACATTATTCAATAACTGAGACGTTTTCCCTATTGTGAAAGACTAATGTAAAATGTATTAGCTGATTCATAAGTTTTTATTAGTATTAAATGAGATAATATATTAAAATGTTTAGTGCAGATCTACCACTAATAGTTAATAATTATAATACTGCTAATATTGCTACTGTTACAAAATTAAACATGATTATCAATAAAAATGTATTTTGCTTCTGAAAATTGCTATCAACAGATGTGCCCAACATATACAACGACCTCTTTTAGTACTTCTTAACCCCCTAGGGGAACTAAATTATGAAATGCATCTGCCTCAACTTTTCTTATATAAGTCCATGACATCTGCCACCTTGTTATTCAAAACTCTCTAGTGATCAGTCTAAATTATGAACTGTGCTAGTCAGATTATCTTGTATAGTCAATGAACCTGTGACAAGCTTGAAACAAACTGATTATTATTATTGATCAAACACTATTGATTCTAAATAAAATTGGGAAAAAATAGACAAACAGGAGAAAAAAGTTTGTGTAGCTTCAGTAAATTTATCTTAGACAGAGAATTGGAGGTAATAAGCCATGTAGTTTATCTGATGATTTGCAAAATTTTGCTTTTTTACTTTCAAAGAAATTTTAAAAGTATATAACTTCCTTGTCAATTTATAAGTTGACATTTAAAGATTTTCTTCTTAAATTTATATAGTTCTTAATGTTATAATATTTAATCCATTGTAATTATTGATGTTTTAAAAATAACTTTCATATTATTCTTCTTAATTAATCTAGTATCTAAATACTTAGCAAATTCACATCACCTTGATTTGCTTAAAAATACACGAAATGCTTTTCCTTAAACCTACAGAATGTTACTGTCCTTTCCCTTTTATAAAATTTTTTTAATTTTTTTTCCAGAGACAGAGAGAGAGTCAGAGAGAAGGATAGATAGGGACAGACAGACAGGAACGGAAAGAGGTGAAAAGCATCAATCATTAGTTTTTCGTTGCCGTTGCAACACTATAGTTGTTCATTGCTTGTTTTCTCACATGTGCCTTGACCGCGGGCCTTCAGCAGATCGAGCAACCCCTTGCTGGAGCCAGCGACCTTGGGTCCAAGCTGGCGAGCTTTTGCTCAAGCCAGATGGGCCCCGCACTCAAGCTGGCGACCTCGGGGTCTCAAACCTGCGTCTTCTGCATCCCAGTCCAACGCTGTATCCTCTGTGCCACTGCCTGGTCAGGCCCGTTCCCATTTTGAACTTGTATTTCCATTCCATGTCCAAACTGAATGCTGTCTCTAAGTAATGTTTTTGATCACTAGTCTGTAGCACAAATTTGCATATCAATTAATCTTAACTTTCAATAGTTCTGTTAATTTTAAGTCTTTATTTTTTTCTTTTGAATTGAGCTATGTTGCAAATTATCATTAGTGAAGAATTTAAAATAATACAATATGATCCATATTTCAGTTAATCACAAGTATATATAATAAAATATCTTTGAAGTTATATTTCTTAAGAGTTAATTCACTTATATATGGCTTAATAACTAATTCTTGTTATATTGAGGCAGATATTCATATCTAATTCAAATCTTTCTATGTACAAATATAAAAACTCATTAATGTAATTAAGTGAATTGAAATTTAAAGGTGTTTTTATATAAAAAAGTGTTTCTTAATCCTTAAAACTCCTTTTATAATATATGTTTTACATTGTGATCTATCATTAAAAATAAATTTTAGTAATCTACCATTATACATTAATTAAGTCTTTCTACAACGTTTTTAGATAGCAAAGAATTGTAAACAATATAGCTAGCATAATGATTTACTCAGTCATTAGATTTCTTAAAAATAAACTAAAAATGTGATCAAAAGTTGTCTAATGACTAATGAATTATAATCTTTCACTTGAAGGTATGTTGTTTAATATAATAAATACAAAAGTTTTGCAAAAATTTAAATGATAAATTTAAATAAATTTTGCTAATATTTTTAAATAGATAGTTTTATCTTAATATGCATTTTAAGTACACTCTGAATCTTCAGACACAGCTTGGAGAAGGATGCATGAGAGTATTTACTAAGCTCTTCCTCATTTTCTGGAGTTGTGCAAAAACAGAGGGGCGAACAAATTGGTATTACACTACTTCTGTTATTTTGTATATGTAGTCTCTTTGCTTTGTAGGTTCTTGCTTCTTTAATTTTTTACCAGCAATCCAAGGTTATAAAATGGAAACTATTCATGCTGCCCACACTAGTTTGTCTTCATTTATAATATCCCAACATAGACCATAATACATAGTTTCTAATAACACCCTTCCACCCTAAACATAAATATGTATAAGACTGAAAAAGACATAAAAACTTATAGGTTCTTAATTTTAAAAAATGTTTACTAATAATTTGACTTATTCATGGGTATTGAGAGACTTTTATACTCTTGAGTAGTCATAATAAAATATAGACTAATTAAAAAGCATACCTTTTTATATAATAGAAATACAGTTATTCTTAAAAAACATGAAATAAAAAATTATTTCACTGTCTATGAGTGCAAGGTAAAAGCAAAAGAGGAAATTTAGAAATTAACTATATATTTTATTAAAACTATCTAGAAGACTTTTGGTTATCAGTTTGGCAACTCAGAGGTTAGAAGTTGCTACTGTATCCTAACAACAAGTATATAAAACTAGACTAACACCTACACTGTTCACAAAAACAAACTCAAAGTGGATAAAAGACTTAAATGTAAGTCTCAAAACCATAAAAATCTTGGCAATATATTTTTCCAATATATCTCTGTGTGCAAGTAAATAAAGAATGAAATAAGCTAATGGGACTATATCAAACTTAAAAGCTTTTGCACAGCAAAAGGCATCATTAACAAAATAAAAAGACAACCCACTCCTTGGGAGAACATATTTGCTGATATGTCTGATAAGAAATTAATAACCAAAATTTATAAAGAACGTCTAAAACTCAACACCAGGAAGGTAAACAATCCAATTAAAAAATGAAAAGCAAGCCCTGGCCAGTTGGCTCAGTGGTAGAGCATTGGCCCAATGTGTGGAAGTTCTAGGTTCGATTCCAGGCCAGGGTACACAGGAGAAGTGCTCATCTGCTTCTCCACCATTCCTCTCCTTTCTCTCTCTTCCCCTCCTGCAGCCAAGGCTCCACTGGAGCAAAGTTGGCCCTGGCGCTGAGGATGGCTCCATGGCCTCCACCTCAGGTGCTAGAGTGGCTCCAATTGCAGCAGAATGATGCCCCAGAGGGGCTAAGCATTGCCCCCTGGTGGGTGGGCATGCCGGATGGATACCGGTCGGGTGCATGCGGGAGTCTGTCTACACCCTCTGGAAAAATACATAAAAGGGGGTGGGGCAATGGAACTGAATAGACACTTCTCCAGAGAGGACATACAGATGGTCAATAGGAATATAAATAAATGTTCAATGTCATTAATCATCAGAGAAATGCAAATTAAAACCACAATGAGATACCACCACACACCTGTCAGAATGACACTCATTAAGGATTCTCTCGTATATCAGACATACTCTCTTACTACCACTGTAGAGTAGCCGTCCAATTTTCTCTTACCATTCAAGATTTATTATAGCAGCCAGTACAGTAACTCCCTTCTTCACCTATGAACTCAGAGGTATGAACAGCTCAAAGTGACCCACGTCAGTTTTATTTCCAATTCAATGAAATCATTCTTGTGTCTCTGATGGAAGCATTCCTCCCTTTGAAGTTAAGACTTTTAGATCAGCAGAGTATAGGTCATATGGAAAAAAAAAAACCCAAAGATTTTTCTTGATCATCAGAAAGGGTAATAGTGAATGGTGCCACTCCATCCACTGCTTGACTCCTAATCCTGTGAATCTTGTCAATGGGGAGAGAGTATAATATATTACACACTGACTTATAGTATATACTATCTCTGAGAAGACATTGTTCAAGATCTGCAAGGTATTTCCACCTAGATGGCCTGAAACTGTGTCTTCAAATGGATATAACATCATTTTATCAAGCCACCTGCTTCAGGGTATTGGGAAACAAGATAAGGCCCATGAATTCCATGAGTCTGGGCCCATTGCCACACTTCATTTTCTGTGCAGAGTTACATTGATCAGAAGCAATGCTGTCTGGGATACCATAATGGTGGGCAAGACATTATGTAAATGCACTGCTGATGGATTCATAAAAGCATTGCATGTAGGTAGATGATATTTGAATCTAGAGTGTGTATCTATTCTAGTAAGACCCATTATTTTTTCATGATGGAAGAGGTCCATTGTAATCCACCTGCCCCCAATGGAATGACAATCAGTCCAGGTAATATTGACATATCAGGGATTCATTGTTGGTCTCTGTTGTTGGCAGACTGAGCACTCAATACTATGCATAGCCAGGTCAGCCTTTATGAGTGAGCATAAGTCTGTGTTGCTGACCCCATGCATAACCTCTATCCCCACCAGCGGGACCACTTTATTCATGATCAATTCGGTAATGCCGGTGGGGAAAGATCTTGACTGATATCTACAGAATGCATAATTTTATCCACCTGCTTGTTAAAGACTTTCTCTGCTAAGATTACCTTTTGGTGAAGATTTACATGGGATACAAATATCTTCACTTTACTTTTTTTGCTTATACAGAAGGATCTATCCATATAACTCACCTTAGACCTTCTTGTTACAAATTTTTCAGTCATAATATTTCTAAGTCCCTTGCTATCTGCTAAACCATTGCTAACAACTCACTAAATGGACTCGCACCCTGCCATTTTTTTCTTCCAAGCAAAATGACCAACAAGGTATAGTGCTCAAAGTTCTGCACACTGGGAGGATTTCACTTCACCACTGTTTTTGAAGGATATCCCAGAAAGAAGTTGTAGTGTTATAGCTGGTCACTTCCAGGTGATACCTGCATGTTGTAGAGAAACAACCATTTGTAAACTAGGCGCAAGTGTTCTCTTCCTCAATTTACTGGTAGTAGGTACCTCCCCAGGGGATCAGAGAAGAGGGCTGAGACAGAAGAAGTACTGTAATATAGCAGGAGTAAAGTGTGACGGCATCTGGGTCACTTCTTCATGTAATCTATTCATGCTTTTAGTGCCTCCTCAAGCCTGATCTTGGATATAAAGTGGTGCTATGTTCAACTGACTTTATCTTTAGTGAATCAGACAATGCTCAATTTATGATGGAAAGTTCAAGTCATATGATAACCTCATGACCTATGTTAAACATTCAGTATCTAATAAGACCAGACCCAGTAGCAAATTGAAAACTTTATTTTCTTTTGAAAAATTTTATTTATTGATTTTTTAAGAGAGAGGAAGGGAGAGAGAAAGACACACAGAGAGAAGCATCAATTTGTTTCTCTACCCATTCATGTCGCCATTGGTTGATTCTTGTTTGTGCTCTTACCAGAAAACGAACTCACAAACTTGGCATATCTGGCTAATGCTCTAGCCAACTGAGCTACCCAGTTAGGGCCCCAAAACTGTTTCTTAACAGGAGAATAGTTATCCTCTAAGGATGACATTGTTTTTCTCAAAATCTAACGGTCTGAGCGGCAGTTCACCTACAGAAGTCTGTTGGCTGCAAACAACATTTCTATGATCCAGCGCCACTTCAAGAACCATCAGATCTATCCTCTGGCCAAAGTGGCAGAGCAGCCCGCATGGTATCCTGTAGTTGATCATTTTTTCCTTTGAGTCTATTCAAACTAGTAGTTACAGGCCAGAATAGCATACCCATTCATGTTAAAAGAGATGTATCAAGATAACTCGCACAACTACACCCACTCTGTAAAAAGAAAATTATTTTAGAGAAGACCTAATTAATTAATGGTAATTGAGAATTCTATAATATCAGTAATTATTAATCACCAAAAACAAACAAAAAATGTAATAAAATATTTTATTTGTTTATTTTGTCAGTTCTTTTTTAAATGCCAGGGAGGATTTGATGACTGATGCATGAATATTTAAAATACTTAAAGATATATTTATAAAAAAAAACTGGTAGAAGTAAAAGTTTTCTTGGGAATAGAAAATCTGTAAGAAATTAAGCAGCAATGATGACACTTTCTTTACTAATGATGAAAACTTTTGAGTTTTTATTATATTCTTGGCACGCTATTAAAATCATTTTATCCTCAAAACAACTTCAAATGCTAAACTTTTAAAGGGAACTCAGAACTTACTAAATTCAGAAGCTGAGTTCATTCCTCCATAAAAATACATCTTATTAATGTAATGAGATCATGCATTTAAATTATCTTCCTGGCTCTATATACCACAACCTACCTACAGCATATACAGTTATTCGGATAGAGCTGTATTTCTAAGTAATTTAATCTGTTTGAACTTAAACAGTTTTTACTTAACTAACTCATCTAATTTTGCCCAACCTACGTAAATTTTTAGCATTTCTCTCCAGGCCTAGCTTTTAAGGGTCTGCAATCTATGCAATGACACAGCATCTCATGAATAAAAGTGCTTCTCACTTGGTTTATGCTTTAGCTATTTCTGTCTTAAAATTCTTAATATTTAATCAAGTAACCTGCATTTTCTATTTTTTATTGAGCACTACAAATCATGTATCTGGTTTTACTTGACTCTACCTAAAATTACCCTATTACTCATTTATTACTTGTTTATGCTTTGTCTACCCACTAGAATGTAATCTCTATGAGAACAGAGATGTTGTTCGTCTTGTACATACCATAGCAATCAACAAATGCTCAAAATCTTCTTGAATTTTGTATCTGGCCTCACTATTCATATCTAAATAAAGTCATTTCTTTGAAAATAAACTAAGGAATTAATATTCATCCAATATTGCTCATATGTAAGAGGAATTTCAAGGAAGGCATAAACTCTAAGGATGACTTTACATTTCCATACTTATTAAGTAATGGTAAATGTCACAGTGTGTCATGAGAAAAGAATGCCAAGTTTTCTTGTTTAACATCAGTATTTGAATTACAACTTCTTGGTGACCAAATCCCATGTGAAAATTTGTAAGCAAGAGGCTGCTATTCTGATAATCTTTTCCTATCTTTTTCAGATCCCTTATGTCTCTTTCATTGCAACTTTAACAGATAAACAGATTAGAACAAGAATGGTCTGACCAGGCAGTGACGCAGTGGGTAAAGCATCAGACTGGGATGCGGAAGACCCAAGTTTGAGACCCTGAGGTCGCCAGCTTGAGCGTGGGCTCATCTGGTTTGAGCAAAGCTCACCAGCTTGGACCCAAGGTCGCTGGCTCGAGCAAGGGGTTACTCAGTCTGCTGAAGGCCCACAGTCAAGGCACAACATATGAGTAAGCAATCAATGAACAACTAAGGTGTTGCAATGAAAAACTGATGATTGATGCTTCTTATCACTCTGCGTTCCTGTCTGTCTGTCCCTATCTATCCCTTTCTCTGACTCTATCTCTTTAAAAAAAAAAAAAAAGAACAAGAAGGATAAATAATGAGAGAATGAAACAACATGAAATAAAAACATAGAATAAATCATATCTCTTATGTTATTACTCTTAAAATTAAATATGGGCTCTGATACTCTACCAAAACCATCAGCACCATTTACATATTAAATGTGTGTATACCCTTCATCATAAAAAATAACTATATATTAATATTTTTAGAAGTTAAAAATAAATTTCTATTGCTTCTCACTGAGAGATATTCTTTGTGGCACATCTAGGTATTAATCTCTGAGTTTATCCTACTGTAAGTTCACAAGCTTCTTGGATGTATAAATTAATATTCTTTAGTTTTTTGTTTGTTTTTTCAGAGACAGAGAGAGGGACAGACAGACAGGAAAGAGAGATGGGAAACATCAATTACTCTTTGTGGCACCTTAGTTGTTCATTGATTGCTTTCTCATATGTGCCTTGACCCAGGGGCTACAGCAGACCTAGTTACCCCTTGCTCAAGCCAGTGACCTGAGGTTTCAAGTCAGCGACATTTGGGCTCAAACCAGTGACTATGGGATCATGTCTACTGTCCCATGCTCAAGCCAGCAACCCTGCCTCGAGCCGGTGAGTCTGAGCTCAAACCAAATGAACCCACACTCAAGCTGGCAACCTTTTGTTTTCAAACCTGGGCCCTCCATGTCCCAATCTGATGCTCTATCCATTGCACCACCACCTGGTCAGGCTCTTTAGTTTATTTTTTAAACATCTTTTTGCCCTTTTTGTCTCCTCTTTTTTTTTTCTTTTGTCTCCTCTTCTTTTGAGATTTCCATGAGTATGATAGCACATTTGATGAAGTCCCACGGATTGTTAAAACGTTTATTTTCTTCATTTTTTTTTCTTTCTATTATCTAAATGAATAATCTTAATTAAGTCATTTTAAAGTTCATTAATTATATTGATTTCTGAAGTTTTCTCTTTAACTTATCTAATTATGAAGAGTCCTCTAGTAAACTATTTTAGTTCCTGAACTTTTCAACTTTAGAATTTCTATTTGGTTCTTTTCTAAAATTTATAAATTTTTATTGATATTCTATATTTAATGAGAAATCATTCTCCTTCTTTTATTTAGTTCTTAAGATGTAGTTTCCTTTAGTTCTTTGAATATATTTTAAATAGCTGATTTAAAGTCTTTGTTTAGTAAGTTCAACATCCAGGCTTCCCCAGAGATAGTTTCTATTAATTGCCTTTTTCTTTTTATAGGTCATACTTTTTTATTTATTTGTATGTATCATAATCTTTTTGTTGAAAATTGTACATTTTAAGTAATTTATGATAATGGGGTAACTGTGGATTTCAAATTCTACATTTTTTCATAGTTTGTTATTCTTTATTTACCAAATTTTCTGAGCTAATTGTGTGAAGTTTATATATTTTTTTATGTGTAGCCACTGAAATCTCTGTTCAGTTAGTTTAGTGGTCAGCTGATGATTGGTCAGAGATTTTCTTAGATGCATGGACTAATAAGTTTATGAATCTATAAGTCTTTGCTAAGGAGCTCTGAGCATGTATTGAAACACACCTTTGATATTCTTTTTTTTTTTTTAAGGGACAGAGAGTCAGAGAGAGGGATAGATAGGGACAGACAGACAGGAATGGAGAGAGATGAGAAGCATCAATCATCAGTTTTTCGTTGCCGCTGTGACATCTTAGTTGTTCATTGTTTTCTCATATGCTCCTTGACCGTGGGTCTTCAGCAGACCGAGGGACACCTTGCTTGACCCAGCAACCTTGGGTCCAAGCTGGTGAGCTTTTTTGCTCAAGCCAGATGAGCCCGTGCTCAAGCTAGCGACCTCGGGTCTCGAACCTGGGTCCTCCGTGTCCCAGTCCGATGCTCTATCCACTGTGCCACCGCCTAGTCAGGCTAAACACAATCTTTGATATTCTTTAGACAGCTTTTACTTCCTGTATGCATAGCAATGCTAGATCAGTCAGATGAGAGGTTAGGAGCTTCTTAAGTCTTTTCTAAGCATGTTTCGAGCCCTGAACATTCATACAATTCTCCACATGCATGTGGCTTTCTAGATTACTAGAAATATGTCAGAACTTTATAAAGTCTTCTATAAACAACTCATTGCCCAGCTTTTACTTTTAAGTTGGTCTATTCTTTGTTCCAACTGTTTTCCATCACCTCAGAGAGTCACAATGTTAAAAAAAAAATTATCACTTTTTTTAATAAACACCCCCAGGGAAAAGGTTATTTACTCTGGGTGATCTCCAAGTCTGATCAACTAAAGAGGTTTGCTAGTGGAATCTCCAGGGAACTACCAGACAGGTCAGGAAATTGGTTCTTGCAAGTATTTCAACCTTGTATTTTCTCTGTACCAGCTAGCAGCAGTTGGTTTCACTATGATTTCAGGAATTTTTTTTCCACGGCTACTTGTGGAACTGAGGATAGGGCATAGTAATAGGTCAAGATAAAATGCCATAAAGTTCAGTTTTCTCAAACAAATACTCTATAGATTGCTACAAGTTCTCAATTTCCAGAGTATTGAGAAAAGTTGGATCCTATAGTTTCTGCCAATATCCTCTTGCTTTTATAGAGAAAATAAATTTTCTGAGGTTTTTACTCTCTAGTTTTTGCTGATATCATTATTTGTCCCAAGAGATGTTCTCTAAAAAAAGAAGTACGTGTACTTCAAATTTTTTGTCAGCTCATTCTAAGTTAAAATACCTGAATTGCACCCTTGTTTTAAGTTGACTTGTGTACTTTTGCCCGTGTAATAGAAAACTGAATATTAAATTTCACTATTAGTTAGTGGACTAAATAAATACAATTCATGTTTTCTCTGGTAAGGATTTTTAAAAATAATCACAATAAGTACAAAATATGATTTTTCCAGCTCCATTCAGTTTTTAAAATTTCAATCCTTTTAAAAATTAACCAGTTTGATGATATTCTAGGAGATGTCTTATATGGGGGAACTTCTACAGTCATTCTGGTGATTGAGAAAGCAATTACAATTCCCAGGGAAGCTTCTAGATCCATTATTTCTCAGTTGAGGCAGAAGCTAAATCTGATTTCTTATGAGGCTACCACATCATATTTCTCAAAAAGGTGACACAGGGAAGATATGCCCTTGACTCTTCAGGCAAAATTGCAACTACATTCTGTAGTCTAGTTTGGCAGTCTTCAACACGGGCAATGCATAATCCTATGAAGAAAATCTTCTAGGACACTCTGTTCACACAGCTACACAACTTCAGCAACATCTGGCAACACAGTGCTACATATCTTATAATTGACACATTTACATTGATATATCTTTATCAGCCATAGTTTACTGTTTACATTGGGGTTCACTGTTGTTATTTGTTCCAGGGGGTTCAGCCTATGCATAAAGACAAGTATCCACTATTGTAACATCATACAGAATAGTTTCACAGCCTTAAAAATCCTCTTTTCTCTGTCCGTTCACCTCTCCATGTCACCTAATTACCGGGTATTTCTAAACTTTTTATTCTCTTTTTAAAAAAATTTTATTTAGAAAGTTAAATTTAACAGGGTGACATTGATCAATAAGAGTACATAGGTTTTAAGTAAGCATTTCTATAGCATTTGAACTGATGATAATATTGTATATTCATCATTTTTATTGTCTCCATTGTTTTGCCTATCCAGAATGTCAGAGTTAATAGCTATACAGTATGTAGCCTTTTCTAATTGGCTTCTTTTACTTAATAATATGTATTTATTATTCTTCTCTGTCTTTTCACGGTTTCCTAGCACATTTTGCTTTAGTATTGAATAATTAATATTTCATTCTTTGAATGCATGATTACATTTACCTACTCTTCATTGAAGGATATTGTGGTTGCTTCTAAGTTTTGGCAATTATGAATAAAGCTACTATAAATATTTATATGCAGATTTTGTGTACACATATTTTTTAAATTAATATAAGTAAATACCAAGGAGCATAATTTCTGGATCACACAGTAAGAGTATGTTTAGTTTTGGAAGAATCTGGAAAACTCTCTTCTTAAGTGGCTATAACATTTTGTATTCCCACCAGCAATCAATGAGAATTGCTTCTGCTCTACATCTTCAATAACATTTTGTGTTGTCACCATTTCAGATTTTATTTATTATCATAAATATTTAGTGGCATATCATTATTTTAATTTTTAATACCCTGACATTTTTATATGCTTCTGTATTATATGTATATTCTCTTTGATAAAGTGTCTATTGATGTCATTTGCCCACTTTAAAATTAGGTTGTCCATATTCTTTTGTTTTAATTGAACTATATTGGGGTGGCACAGGTTAATGTAATTATACAAGTGTTACAGTCTTATTGTTCAGTTTTAGAGGTTCTTTGTAAATTTTGGATAAATCCTTTTTCAAATGCATCATTAGCAAATATTTTCCTATGGTCAATGGCTTGCCTTCATTCTCTTTATATTGACTTTCCCAAAGCTGGTTACTAATTTTAATGAAGATAAACTAATTAATTATTTGTTTTATAGATCATGCCTTTGATCTTTGTATCTAAAATGTTATTGCTATACTCAAGGTCATCTAGGTTTTTTACTATTTATCTTCTAGGAATATTATACTTTTGTGTTTTAATTTTAGGTCTCTGAATTATTTTGAGTTAATTTTATAAAGGTTGTAAGATTTATGTCTAGATTTTTTTTTGAATGTGCATTTTTTTTTCAGTTGTTTCAACACCCTTTGTTGAAAAGACAGTTTTTGCTCTATTGTATTGTTTATGCTTCTTTGTCAAAAAAACAGTTAACTATGGTTAAATGGATAATTTCTGGGCTCTGTTTCGTTGATATCATTGTATTGAATATATAGATTAATCTCAGAATAACTGACATCTTGACAGTATTGAGACTTTTATCCATAAACAGAATATCTCTCTATTTATTTAATTCTTTGAATTAGATTTGTATAGCTTTCTTATATAGATTTGTACATATTTTATTAGATTTCTACCCACTTATATCATTTTAAGGGTGTTAATTAAATAGAATTATGTTTTTCACTTTAAATTCCACTTGTACATTGCTGACGTGTAGAAAAGTAATTAATTTTTGGTTATTAGCTTGTATCTTGCAGACTTGCTATAAGAATTTTGGGGGTGATTTTTTCAGATTTCTTTTTTATTATTATTAATTTTAATGAGGTGACATTAATAAATCAGGGTACATATGTTCAAAGAAAACATCTCCAGGTTATCTTATCATTCAATTATGTAGACAATTTTATCATCCGCAAAGACAGTTTCATTTATTTCCTCTGAACTTGTATATCTTTTATTGTCTTATTATATTAGTTAGGACTTCAAGCACTTTGTTGAATAGTAACAGGGAACATCCTTGTCTTGTTCTTGATCTTAGTGGCAAAGCTTTGAGTATCTCACTATTAAGTAGGTTTTCTTAGATTTTCTCTATTAGTTTGAGGAAATTCATCTTTTCCTAGTTTGCTAGTATTTTTATCATAAATGTGTTAGGTTACCAAAGAAGAAATAAAGAAAGCCTGATGAGGTTTTATAAGAAATTTACTTATGCATCTGGGAACAGATGGGCTGAGACCCTAGTGGCATCAGCAGTTAGAGTATGAAAAGCCTCAGCCGGTGTAGGATTGAGTTTGGGTGTACGGTATTTCTCGCTGCAGGGGGAAATATTCTGTTACCTGTGGTGGTAGAATAATGAAAGGGTTAAACAATGGAGGTGGGTAGTGATTAATGGCCAAGCAACAGAAGGTTCTATAAGTGAAGGGATGGGTGACTAGCTGGCAGAATGTCCGAGGGTCAGGGGGAAGTAAGACATCAATCAGTATTGCTCAGGTGAAGAGCTATAGGAACTGCTTTGGCGTTGGGTCACTTAAAGTTCGACCTGGCTAGTTGAGGCTCCAGGACCGGAAACTAACAAAATGGATACTGGATTTTGCAATTGCTTCCTCTGCACTTATTGACATGGTCGTGTAATTTTTCTTTTTTTAGCTTGTTGATATGATTGATTGCATTAACTGATTTGCAAATGTTGAACCAGCCTTGTATACCTAGGATCAATCCCACCTGGTCATGATACATTATTATGTTATACATTGTTTAATATACTCTGTTAATATTTTGTTGAGAATGTTTTCATTTATGGTCCTAAGAGAAAGTAATTTGTAGTTTACTCTTAATGACTTTCCTTACTTTTGGTTTTAGGACAATGTTAGGTTCATGGAAGGAGGATATATTTCTTCTGCTTCTATTGTCTGGAAAAAATTGTAGAAAATTTGTATCATTTCTTTCCTAAATGTTTGGTAGAATTTATCAGTAAACCTATCTGTACTTAGTGTTTTCTGTTTTAAAAAGCTTTTATTTACTCAATTTCTTTATTAGATATTGGCCTATGGATATTGGACTATTTTTGTGTGTGTTTTGACAGAGTGTCTTTCTAAGAATTGGTCCATTTCATCTAAGTTATCAAATGAGTAAACATAGAGTTGTTTATAATATTTCTTGATTTTTTTAATGTTCATAGATGTAGAGTGATATCCCTTCTTTCATTTAAAAAAATTAATTTATTGGGTTAACATGTTTTTAAGTGTTCCACTCAATATAACACCCCCACATCATGCCCCTCATACTTCATACAAAGTCTATTTCTATTTTTATTTCACTTCCTTTGTTCCGTTTCTCTCTACCTCCATTCCTTTTTACCCTCTGGGACTTGCTGCCCTGTTATCTGTATCTATGTGTTATGTATAAATCATTTAGCTAATTCCTTCACCTTCTTTGATCCCATCCCCTCATCTCCCTTCCTTCTGACAGCTGTTCTTCTGTTCCTAGTGACCCTACCTCTGTTTTTATTTTATTCCTCAGTTTATTGTATTCATTAGACTCCACATGGGAGTGAGATTATATAATATTTGTCTTTCTCTGCCTGGCTTATTTCACTTAGCATAATAATCTCTAGGTCTGTTCATTCTGTCACAAAAGGTAAGATTTCCTTCTTTTTCACTCCATGTAGTATTCCACTGTGTGTATGTACCACAGTTTTTTAATTCACTATTCTACTCATGGACACTTGGATGGTTTCCAGATCTTGGCTATTGTAAACAATGCTGCAATAAACATAGAGGTGCATATATTCTTTTGAATCAGTGATTTGGTATTCTTAGGATATATTCCTAAAAGTAGAATAGCTGGGTCAAATAGAAGTTCCATTTTTAATTTTTTGAAGAAATGTCATACTGTTTTCCACAGTGGTTGCACAAGTCTGCATTCCCAGCAGCAGTGCAGGAGGGCTTCCTTTACTCCACACCCTCGCCAGCACTGGTTGTGTGTTGATTTGTTAAGGTATATTTCATTACTACCACATTCTATGATAAAGTTAGTTGGAAACTATAACCCAAATCAGGAAGAATTGCTAATGGCCCAGACTCTTTAGGAATGAAGGTATGGGTCACCCCACCAGGCAAAGGACCATAGTTGAGACATTTGCTGAGGGCAAAGGGAATATGAAAAAAATAGTAAAAGAATATAGTTAAAACCTATGACTATGGAATATGTCACAGAAATGAGGATCATGTTACTAAGTTATTTCTTACTTTTTTGCTATTAATATGTTTGCATGCAAGTATGTGTGTTTGTGCATACAGTATAAACAATAATCTAATTACTTATTAAGTCTACATTCTTTCTACTTCTCTCAGCTAAGTAATTCTACTTTTCATGGTATCTCTCTCTTTTTTCAAAGCAAGTGACAAGCTGAGTTTTTAAAAATTATTTGGCTTAGAGGAGGGAGTAAACTTTTTTTTTAAATATTATGTAGAATTTAAGAAAAACTAGTTTCCACCCTAACTACTATTTCCAATATGTATGAGTGTTTGCATCTATCAACTTATCAGCTCATGGACTGTGAATAAAACCTTTCTTATACTTGAACCTTTTGAAGACAATAACATCTGTATTTATAAGGTTATGGTTAAGGATTAGGCAAAAGATTCATATTTTGCCATGGGGGGTCTTAGACTTTCACAATTTAAGAGGGATATTTAAACCTCATAAATTTTGGGAGAAAATTTTTTAACATTACATCAGAAAATCTGCCCATTTAAAGCTGAGTCTCTGGGGCCTGAAACCCCAGCCAGGGGACTAGGAGATGCTGACTATGCTTCCTTTTGGATGCTACAGAGCAGGAATTCCCTGTACATAAAGGGTTGTTGTAACAGTTTTCCCTTCCATGGCAAATGGTGATGAAGGCCAAGGAGCAAGTAGCTGTGGGTGCTGCACACTGTTTAAAGGTCCAGAAAATTACCTCTAGCATGCTTCCTTGATGTGATTTAAAAAAAATGAAATTAAGGTACTAACAAGTACATTATAAATAATCCCTTACACAAGCACTACTCTGGGAATGTAACCTTGATCTGTGGGGCTAGCAATGTTTCTTTGGAAAGCAACCTCTTTTCCATTTACCCCCTTGCTTTAGAACAGTGGTTCTTAACCTGGGTTCTATTGAACCCTAGGGCTTCAATGAGTCGGTCTCAGGAGTTCGGAGAAGCCTCTACCACAGAGGCCATAATAAAGTAATACCATAATTTGTTGTGAGTTCATGCACTTTGTTGGTTTTGTTCTTTGAGCAAGGTGATGTTCACACACAGCTCATTTTGTGCACCAGTAAAAAAACATATACTTATGTCTTGAATTTGGAAAAAAAATCATATTTTATTTATTACTAAAAAAGGGTTTGGTGAATGCGCATATGAAACAGGTGGGTTCGGTCCCTCAAAAAAAGGTTAAGAACCACTGCTTTAGAAGAATCATCAAGCACTGAAAGCATCAGGGTTTCCAGAGCTGAAATAATCATGCTTTTTAATTCTCATTAATCAAAATCATTGGGGCTCTCTTTGCAAACAGGACCTCACAGTTGCACCTGGGTATTCATGACTTTCTTCCTAGATGGGTACATTGAGGCATATGAAAGTGTGTTTTAGTTATTCAGTAGGAAATATCTGGAGTCTATGATGAGTGGAGAAGCTGACATGATGTGTGTGACAAGTGAAAATAGACTAAATATGTAAACAATTAAGAAACTGCCCCTGTGACTCACTTTTCAAATCTAACCTTTTCTAGCACTCCAAAACATGGCATATTCTACTAGTCCAATGGTACTTGAAATTTGTCATTAGATTTTGAAAGAATTGCCATGGGCAAGACTTTTTTTTTTTCCTTCATATATTTTTCTCACATTTTTTTTTCCAAATGGTAACATGAACTATTGACTCTAGAAGATTGTGCTGCTTCAAATAAATGTGACCTTTCTATAAACCCTCAGGAAAACCAAAATAAAAATATTTTATCCTTGTATTTTGCTGTTCTGTTTCTTTCTAAAACAATACAAAAGCTAAAAAGTTTGTTCAATACCTACTGTATAATTCCTTCCCAGGCTAAGGCCAAGCAGAGAGGCATACAGTGGTAAGTGGGTCCTGGTGTCATTAACATTTGAATTCCCAGGAACAGAAATAATTGTAGCTTGGTATATGTGCATAACTTATTTTTTGGTGCAAGTGTACGTCTATAAACATTCCTTCAGAATCTAATAATCTGTCTTCACTTATTTTTTGATTTGCAAATATTCACGGAATACTGTATGACATATACAGGCAAGATAGAAGTGATGGATGACAGTTGCCTCTGCATTTAGTCACAAAATTTAGAAAATTAATCTCCAAAAGTTGCTCAGTTTATGTTCTCTTTAATTAGGGGAAGCTATTCTCTTTCCCATTTTTCATCTCATATGTCTTTAACTATAACATGGAGATATGTGTTTCATCTAGCCCCTGGTGATTAAAGAATCTTTAGTATCATTATTAAACATTATTTTTTTTTATAAATATAAGGTTTATAATAAAAGTGACTATATAAACAATAAACATTAGAATGGTGCCTACAACGTGATAAACCTGAAATTAATGTCGTCTATTTTATCTTCAGAGTCTTTCAGTCACTTAACTTTAAATATACTCTTCCTTTTTTATTTTTCTTATTTTATTATTATTTTTTAAAATTTATTTTATTTTTATTTTATTCATTTTAGAGAGGAGACACAGGGTGAGAGAGAGAGAGAGAGAGAGAGAGAGAGAGAGAGAAAGGGGGGAGGAGTTGGAAGCATCAACTCCCATATGTGCCTTGACCGAACCAGTGCAGGGTTTTGAACTGGCGACCTCAGTGTTCCCAGGTCGACACTTTATCCACTGTGCCACCACAGGTCAGGCTCAGTCACTTAACTTTAAACTGTCTATGGAGATAACTAGAGGGATGAATTATAGAAAACATAAATAATGATGGTCCTACTCATTGAGTGTCAAAGTGTGGTGTGAGAAAGAGTATGAGAAAAGAGGAGAAAAAAACATTCTCAAAAGAATGAGCTTATTGGCTTGTTGTAATGCTGAATGTTGGGCAGATAAAATATAATATGCTCACTTTGTTATTGGCGCTGCCCACATGGAAGCCCGTCACCCAGGTGATATTTACCCTTATGCTTGGGATGGGTGTGGGGGAA
Source organism: Rhynchonycteris naso (assembly GCA_037038555.1). Taxonomy (NCBI): domain Eukaryota; kingdom Metazoa; phylum Chordata; class Mammalia; order Chiroptera; family Emballonuridae; genus Rhynchonycteris; species Rhynchonycteris naso. The sequence goes on from CM073002.1 coordinate 70,531,496, forward strand.
AGGCCATAATGTAAGCAGGCCAAGTCGGTATAGCCTTAGGCTTAGTTTTAAGGGTAAGCTTTTCCCCACACCCTTGGCTGATTGGATGATGTGGGATGGTGCGCTCTCCTAAGGAATCCCATTATGCCTCAGATGGGTAATTTTGTATCAGAGACTTTCTTGTTTGTAGATTGGATTAAGGGTTTGGATTTCTACACTATAAAGTGGGACAGACCAGTAGCTTGCTAGCTCTCAGTTCCTGAGGTTAGTATTAGAGAGGAGAACAGATTAAGGCCACGTGGAGGAGAGGAGGCAGCCAAGATGGTGGAGTGCTGAGGAAGAAGCCAGTTTGTGCAGAGTTTGTGCAGAGAGAAGGAGATGGGGAACAGAGGTGAATAAGTCTGGTGAGCTAGAAGCCTTTGATTCTAGGAAACTTGGATATGTCAGTAGCTTTGTGAGCACTGAAGGAGTGAGTTATGGAGCCCAGTGTGTGTTTTTATTTGCCTGCGGGTGCAAGCTAGGATTAAAGCTGGTGGCTCACCAGTTCTTGGCTCTGGTGTTTCATTACCGACTGTCCAAATTCAATGTGAACCTGCATTGGCCAGGCGGCTGTGATAGTGGCCACGACTACGGACTTTACAAGAGGTAATTTTCTTTCGCTGCCCCCTCAGGGCAGGCATACCACCAGCACAGGAACCAACAAATCTCCTTCTTATTATTACCATGTTAATTAACTGGTAACATCTTATTCTTGCCAATGTAAAAGTTTTACTTTTTTTTCAATCCCAGAGATTTATCCACTTTTCTTTCTCCAGCCTCCCTAATCTATCACTAATCAATTACATGTAACCCCCTTACATCTTTTCCTTTGATTGTAATGTATAAAATATGTGGTAAAACCATCATTTTCTGAAGCATTTTCTCAATTCGTTGAGACTTTGCTTCCTGGCAATTGTTGACAGTTTGGCTATGTAAAGCCAGTAGCCAAGGCCACCATCACATCAGCCAGGCCGCCAGTGCAGGTTCGCATTAGATTCGAACAGACGGTAATGAAACAGCGAAGCCAAAAACTGGTGAGCCATCGGCTTTAATTCTAGCTTGTACCCACGGGCAAGCAAAAACACACACTGGGCTCCAAAACCCACTCATTCAGTGCTCAGAAAGCTACTGACTTATCCGAATTTCTTAGAATCAAAGGTTTCTAGCTCACCAGACTTATTCACCTCTGTTTCCCATCTCCTTCTTTCTACACAAACTCTGCACAAACTGGCTTCTTCTTCAGCATTCTGCCATCTTGGCTGCTTCTCCTGGCCTCCACGTGGCCTTAATCTGCTCTCCTCTCTAATACCTCAGGAACCAAGAGCGAGCAAGCTACTGGTCTGTCCTACTTTATAATGTAGAAATCCAAACCTTTAATCCAATCTACGAACAAGAAAGTCTCTGATACAAAGTCACCCATCTGAGGCATAATGGGATTCCTCAGGAGAGCTCACCACCCTACATCATCCAATCAGTCAAGGGTGTGGGGAAAAGCTTATTTTTAAAACTAAGCCTTAGGCTATAACGACCCGGCCTGCTTATATTACAGCCTTTCCCCCACACCCATCCCAAGCATAAGGGCAAATAATATCACCTGGGTGACGGGCTTCCATGTGGGAAGCACCATATTTAACAAAGCAAGCATAATATATTTTATCTGCCCAAAAGGCTCAAATACACTCATTAAAATTCTTGCAGGTTTGAAAGATTCTTACATGGTCCTTAACATAAAATTTTAGTGAGAAGGCTGGTAAATCTGTAGATCATTTGCCTGTAGTTATAATATTCAATTTAACTATACATATATATTCATTTTTATTCATTTTAGATTTAATTTTATTAGTAATATCAGGTAGATTTGTTGCATATCATCCATGATCTTTCTTTTCTCTTTCAATAACTTTGCCAGATAGGATTAACATTTTCACATAAGGAAACCAAGACTCAGAAATATTCTTGCATGAGATTGCACAGCCTTTATTTAGTGTGGCTGGCTCAGACCCTTTTTCTACTATGCTGCATTTATGGCCAGGGGCTGCCGCCATTGTGGCCATTCACATGATGCAGGTTCTCATTGGATTCAGGCAGATGGTAAATAAACAGTTGAGCCAAAAAATTGTGGGGCATTCCTTTATTCTAGCCTTGAACCCAGCCAGCGAGTAAAACACACAGAGAGGGAAAACACTTCCCTTTCACTCAGAGCTCACAAAGCTACTGATACTTTGGGTTTTCCTAGAATCAAAGACCACCCACCAGTCTCAGATACCTCTGGTTCTCCAACTGCACACCTTCTCCCTTCTCCTCTCTGCACAAACTGGTTTCTCCTTCAGCATCCTGCCATCTTGGCTTTCTCCTCCTTCCTCTCCTTTCTTCTTAAAACTTTTTGGTGTGAAACTCCTCCTCCAGCACACATTAGCATAACAATGGCCCTTCCCAAGCAGAAGGTAATTAGCAATATCACAGACACATTCCCAGCACCATTTTTAACACTTTTATTAGTGAGCAAACTCAGAAAATACAGACTTTACAAACTCATTTGCCTAACACTGCACTAACTGTTCAAAGCCAAAATTTAATTTCTTTTGTAATATTATCTTTTAGTAAACATTAGCACAAAATTGAGGATAATATTTTAAGTTTCCATATTTTTTCTAAAATTACATAGGTTTCATCATTGCCAAAAATGGCTAACTTGAATAAAGGGCATAATGAGTGGCACTTTTTATTATTATTATTACCATGATTTATGCACTGTATTTACTCCCTGCATTAAGTATGCTAAACATGCTTTAAAAATAAACATAATTGACAAGTTTTTTGTTTGTTTGTTTATTGTTATAATTGGCAGAAAGACTTTGGAGGACATTTGGGGGGTGTTAATTGAGGTGATGCTGAAATCATAAAGAATTAATTGGTTGCTCAGATGATTTTATGTGGACCTGACCAGGTGCTGGTGCAGTGAATAGAGTTTTGGCCTGGGACTCTGAGGATCCAGGTTTGAAATCCTGAAGTTGCAGGCTCAGGTGTGGGCTCATCTGGCTTGAGTGTGGGCTTGCCAGCTTGAGCTTAAGTTTGTTGGGTTGAGCATGGGATCATAGACATGAACACATGGTTGCTGGCTTGAGCCCAAGGTTTCTGACTTGAGCAAGAGCCCCTGCCCCCTGGTCAAGGCACATACAAGAAAGCAATCAATGAGCAACTAAAGTGATGCAACTACAAGTTGATACTTCTCATCTATATTCCTTTCTGTCTGTCTGTCTCTTTTTTGCTGAATAATAATAATAATAAAAAGGAGAAGAAGAAAAAGAAGAAATTATGTGGTAAATTGTAGATATTTTTATATATTTTTAAGGAGCTTGATAATGAAGTCATCAACAATGAGAAGACCCTAAAATGGTAAACCAAAGAGTCAAGCCTTTGAGTCCAAACCTACAGTAAATAAAGACATAAATTCAGTTTACAAAATGGTGCAAGAAGTCTTATTAGACCAGGTCAGTATTTTTCCACCTTTTTTTATTATCCCTGTGAGAATCAGTAGTGATATTTGCAGGGAAAACAGCTGTGGTTAGGCCTGCTCGCTTGTTTTCCGGCTACAAGCACTTTGCATGATTAGTGCATAAGCACGTAACAGAAAACCATGTGTGTGTGTGGCTTATATAAGGCTACAGGTACTTTGCCTCTGGGGCTCTTTCCTGATTGCTGGCCTGCCACTGCAAGGAGTGGCTTTCCTGTTCGTTCACCTGCTACTGCAAAAAGCGGATTTCCCCTTGCATATTTGTTTATCCGCAGTTGTGAGAATCCAGTAAATAAAAATCACCCAATTTTGGCTCCACGGGTCTTCTGTGGTCTGCCTGAATCCAGTGTGAACCTGCCTGGCCTTGACCACTGGCATTACACCTGGTGTAGTGGGAAGGATTTGGTTCAGACCAATAAGGAGCCACCAGAACCCTTGGAGGGAGAAATAGAAGGGTGACTGTTCTTGAGCATGTGGTTCCCTGTGGCTACCCTATTGGGGGCCATAGGCTGGGCATTTTTTACAGCTGAAACCATAAAGCAGAAACTGAAAGCAGAAACTGGGCAGCAAGAGGCTGCCTGAGTCCAAGAGCACCAGTGATAGCTGGAGGCTGAGCACTGACAGTGGCAGTGCTGGAGGAGGAATACATTTGTGCCAGCAGAGTGTCTCTGAGTCAGTGGTAGCAGTCATTTACAACTCCTCCTCTGAGGAGGAGGTGGTTTAGGCTGAAACTGCCTTTGACAGATTCAGATCCCAGAAGGTGAATACCCTGCAGCAGAAAGTGTTTCAGGGGCAGGCATCGTCCCCGCAATAAGTAATTGAGAACTTTGTTGTCTGGCTGTATACCCACACAAAGTTGATTAAGTTAAGAATGAAATTCAATCAAAACCCCACCAAATCCCTGGTATCTTGGTTGCTGTGGTTGTGGAACATAGGGGGTGGATGCTATCATGCTCTCCAGAGCAGAGATGGATAAAATATCCACCATTACTACACATTCCTCCTTGAAGCAGTGTCTTCAGTACTGCTATTACAACTCAGGAAATCATAACCTATTAGAATGGGTGATGGCTGCCATTTGTACAGTCTCATAGAATGCCAGAGACTTACCAGTGGCAGCGAGTCATTGACTGTCAAATACTAAATTGTAGCACGTCCTCTGGGAACTGGGTATGAGAAATGCTCCTTTCAATCTGCATTCCTGTGGGACAGATGAGGAAGTATTTATGGCTGAATGAGGGACATTATTCTCCAGAGTGCCCCATCCACCCTTTTTGGGTCACTGATGGCCATTTTGGCCACCTATGTGGGGCAGCTCATCAACACCATTACATGAACATGGGAAGAATTGGGAAAGGTAGCAGTGTGACACCATAAAGGGGTGAGGGCTACTACCCATGCTGTCCCCTCGACTAACAAAAGAAACAAGCCTGTGAAGGTTACCCAAACACAGATATGTAGATTTGATTGTAGTGGGGACAGATAAGGAGAAATTAGATGGCAAATCTAATAAAATTTTTTTAGAGCTTTGGCAGCAGCTTAGGCCAGAACAGAAGTTTCTGCCACTGAAAAAGCAGGGGGACAGAGCAGCCCTGGCAGCTGCCAAGAAAATGGTCAGCATCTGCACCACATGGTGGCAAAATTACACACTGGAGGCAGCTGCCAAAAAATGGCTGGTGCTCATGCCACACAGTTGCAAGATTACATACTGGAGGCAGCCGAGGGAGAGGAATATTCCCTCCCCCCAAGACCCGTTGTCCTAGTTTGAACATGGGGAAGGTAGAGGCATTCATCTAACAGGAATGGGTGGGGACCAGAGGCCCCATGTGGAATTAGCAATCCACTGGTCCCCTTCTAATGTATAACAGGTATAGCCCTTAGTAGATATAGGTGCTTTTGCAGCAACTGAGAGAATTTTCAAGGTGGCATAGGCCTTGAATGTGTTTGACCCTGCCAGGCTCTGAGAGCTTGACCACTGAGGCATTTGGATGGGGCTGTAGCAATGGAGGGAGTGTTTACGAAAAGGTGCAGAGGTCTGTTATCAAAGGGCTATATAGCTAGTTGCCTTTAATGAACCTTCACCTTGGCTGATTTGCACAGACAGCTGGGCTGTCTATCATGAAATGATCATTGAGCAGTATAATGGACTCTTAAAGAAGGAACTCTGACAAGAGGTGGCCACTAACTCCATTGCTGCATGGTTACACTGCTTATGGACAGTATGAGAAACCCTGATGGAGGATCCTGGCACTTGTACAGGCTTACTACACTGTGAAGTTGCTCCCATTCTGAGACAGATATACACCAAGGACACTTTACTCAAGCCAAACTTTGGGCAGCAGGACAATTGCTCCTTCTGCCCCAACAGTCCTCCTTAAAGACCAACAACTTCAATGGACATGGTCCTGGACTATACAGACAATCATCATTATTGGCAATGAACGATAAGGCACTAGAGGTGGGCCTCCAGTTAACTCCATGGGCAACTGGAACTTGGCTGCCTATCATCTCTTGAGTGTTCAGGGAAACATTATTGTGAAAGGCACTGTTGTAATTATTGTCATTTTGCTATAGCTTGTGCCTCAGTAGTTGGTCGCTGTGATCTCTACTGATTCTGTAATGTAATGTACCTCCCTCTTCACACAGGGACCATTGCAAAAGATATCTGTTGTGTAGATTGTGAGGCAAACAACCCTAAAGGGGTGGAATGTAGAGAAAACTGCCATGGTTAGACTTGCTCACTTGTTTTCTGGCTGCAAGCATGTTGAATGATTAGTGCATGAGCACTTGGCAGAAAGCCATACTTGTGTAGCCTATATAAGGCTTATGAGTACTTTCCCCTGGGGCAATTTTCCCGATTGCTGGCATGCCACTGCGAGGGGAGGTTTTACTCTTTGCTCGCCTATTGCCATGAGAAGCAATTTTCCTTTGCCTGTTTGTTTGCCTGCTGTTGTAAGAATCCAATAAATGGGAATGGACCAATACCTTTCAGCTCCATGGTTCTTCTGTGGTCTACCCAAATCCAGTGTGAACCCTCCTGGCCTCAATCACTGGCATTACAGTAATCCTGTTGAAAATACTCAACAGAAATGGAATTAAAGTTTGCTGTATCATTTTCTTGCAATTAAAATTCTTTCATTCTCTGGTGATAAGAATGATGGCAGACTTTGACTATCTGTTATGGTCTATTTTCCAAATGCACTTAGTGGAAGTTTTTGAAATAGAGACCATAGAGTAACTCAGGCTCTTTGTGCCTTCTCTGATGACAGTGTTATACAATAGTACGACTCTATATGTTCCTGTGAGGTCTCTAAGCATATATAGCCTTTCCTGCCTCCTCTTTATATGTTCATCTATGTTAGTGAGACATGCTTGATAAAGCAAATTCAATGCAATTCATACAATTTAATTAAACATTATTTGGATGATAGTGGTTGTACATCAAGCCTTCAGTGAAAAAAAATTAAAAGCTCAGAAATAATTCAAATTAAGGAAGGCAAGTATAATTTGTAACAAAGTTATTAATTTTTTATCTCTAGGAAAGTACAAGCTGGTTACAAAGATGGTGACTTATACTTAAATGAATCATTTTTCATTGGTTGCCATTAGCTTTCAAACTAAAATGCCAACACTTTTAAGAGTCTTTATTCTATGAGCCTCAGCAAGCAATAAAGTTATGCCTTTAAAACAGTGTATGTTTGTTTTGGCCCAAGTATACTTTGTGAGGTAATAGAAATCATAGGCAATGCTGTAACTAAATTGGGAAACTGAAAAACCTATAGTAATGAATCTCACCTGAAGCTCTCCAGGCAGAGAGATAATTTGAAATAAGTCAACTCCAATTTAGAATCAATCAACAAAAACACATTGAACACTTAATACATAATTAGAGTAAATTGTCTGAATGGGATATTTCCCTGGGTGGTAGGCCACTAACTTAGACAATGGAAGGAGTATGTAGAACAAGCAGACAGAAAAGACTATCTTTATACCTTGGTAAATATTCTAATGTAAGAGGTGTGCTTGGAGCTACCCAGAGAGTCATGATTGCTATAACTAACAATTTCAACAACCTAGATGTCAGAAATTATTTCTATAGCTTTACAATTCAACCTAAGACTTATAAATAATATAGGATTCATTAAAAATTATTGGAAAAAGAATTATTTTCATATTGTAATTCTGATTTAACCATATACATCAGTCATGTGTACATAAACTCTGATATAAACATATATCCCTGATTGTTTTTTCATTCAATAAATATTTATTGACTCTGGCTGGGTAGTTCAGTTGGTTAGAGCATCATCCCAATATGCCAAGGTTGTTGGTTCCATCCCTAGTCAGGGCACTTATAGGAATCAATAAATGAATGCAAGAATCAACTAATGAATGAGTGGAACAACAAATCAGTGTTTTTCTTTCTCTCTCTCTCTCTTATTTCTCCTTCCCGCCTATCAAATTAATAAATAAAAGTGTTTAAAAATAAATATTTATTAAGCATCTATCTTGTTCCAGCTATTAATCTGAGTACTTGGGATTCAGTAAACAAGATAGAAAAATACCTTTTCCCTGTTAAACTTACATTTTTGAGAACACACAGATATTAAACAGTGGGCATAGTATATAAACACATGGGATAGTATGTGATGATGGTATGATAGTGACACAGTCAGTGGTAAAGAATAGCAAGCAGTTTTAGGCTGAAATTGTGTATCACTATCGCTTCAGTTTTGGTCAGGGCTGAAAAGATGAGCAATGAGGGTTGCAGCCACCCTATTGTGCTTATTGCCTTTTGGAGATATAGTACAGGCCTGGATGAGACACTTGAGAATATGTGGATAATTGAGTACATACATTTTACTAAATCACATAACTTAAAGCTAAATGTTTGTAGAATAACATAGTGAATAAGTACAAATTTTGAACTCAAGATTATCATAGTTTGAACTCTGACTTTGTAATTTTATAATTGTATGACTCCATACAGTTATTTAATCTTTCTATGCCTTTGTTCTCTCATTTTTAAATTGGGCTTATAAACTTATTCCTCAAAGAAGTGATATAATGGTTTAATAAAATATTGAAGTTAAAGCATAATAATAGATACATAGAAAATAGTTGCTGAATAGCAGATATTTGTGCCCAGATGCTCAAGGAATTTCAGAAAGGAAAACCATTGGAGACATCAGCTAATTCAATCAAATCATTTTATATAAGGAGGAAATTGAGGGCTAGGTAAGTGAAACAAGTTGTCCAAACCACAAAGCTAATCACAGAGGTGGATTCTACCCATTACCAAACTCCAGAATAATGTGGCTATACTTGGACATATTTAAACATTTACTAGTTCCTTCTTTATATTGAAGATAAAGGGTAGTCACAGTTTGAGCACAAATAGCCTTTAGAAACTCGACCTCCAGTTTCCATATATTATTCCAAACTCAGTTCCTACTCCTTATGTTATTGCTAAGTTGTTGACATGGACTTGTTTTGTGGTCATCTCATCTGCTGAAGAAATGTGCTGTGCTATAATTTGATTAAAATGAGGATATAAATATGCTTTTAATATCCAAAATCACTATTTTATCACATTAGAAATAAATTACTTTCAGAAATGTGAAGTGTTGATTTAATGTACTTAGATATATTCACTGCAATGACCTTTAATTAAAGTAATGGTTTTTGTGTCCATCACATATAATGATTTAACAGAATACAGTTCTAATGATCATAGAACTTTGCAATTCTCTCTAATTAGGGGAACCAGAGTCAGAGTCAGGTGAATAATGAGGAAAACATTCAATGACGTACAGCAGGGAAACAAAAAAGAACGGAGGATAGCTAGATAAAGTCCGCTCTGTCTCTCGGGATTCTTAGCTATTCTAGTGCTCCAGATAAATTAAAGAAATGACAGCATCAATCCCCAACTCACTATAAAGAATGATGAATTAGGATTATTGTGACATCCCTTTCCCATTGATTTTGGGAAAAGGGCCGTTTGGGGATTTTTTTTCACTGATTTTTGTTGTTTTCCTGGATTAGTTAGGATTAATTACAAAATTGAATAGAAATAGTGACAGTAAAGTCTTGTCTTTTTCTCACCTTAACGATCATGTCTCTAAATGTCACCAATTAATTTGACATTTCCTACAGACTTTTTTTTAAAAAAAACAAATATTCCCAGTTGGGAAACCAGAAGTCCAAAGTCAGTGTGGCAGAGCCACATTTTCTCCAAAGTCTTTAGATTAAATTCTGTTTCTTATTTCTTCAGTTCCTGGTGTTTCCAGGCATTCATGGATCATGGCAGCTACAGTTCAATCTCTGCCTCCAGGGTAGCATTGCTTTTTCTCTTCTCTCTGTCAAGTCTCCTCTGTATATCTCCTACAAGGACACTTGTCATTAAATTTAGCATACAGTGGATAATCTAGGATAATTTATGTCATTGCAAAATCCTTCATTTAATTGTATCGGCACAAAGCTTTTCTCCATATAAAGTAACACTTACTGGCTCCAGGAATTAAAATGCAGATACATCCTTTTTTATGAGGGGGGGTTGTTTCAGTTATTTAATTTAAAAAAATTTATACTGAGGCCAATGAGATTTAATGAATATAACCATAGAAGGCACTAGAGCAATAGTGCTATAAATTCGAGTCAGTTGGACTTGAGTTTGAATAGCAAGATCCATCACCTTCCAGCTGCGTAGTATTAGGCAGTAATTTCAACACCCTTAATCTCAGACACATCAACCATAAAACACAAATTATAATTTCTATCTCATAAAAATGTGAAAAAATATATAAAAAAAATATGAAGTTCTTAAAACCATGTCTAGAAAATAAAAGTGGTCATTAAAATGTACAGCATCATTATAGTGCTTGAATATGGTAATATTAATCATTGAATTTTTGTTGAACTACTCAAAATAGCTTAGTAAATAATTTGCGTACATGTACTAATATGACATAATTATATTTATCCTTTTTTAAAAATGATTTTATTTATTGATTGCAGAGAGAAGAGAATGAGAGAGAAAGAGAAAGGCTGAGGGTGGGGTGTTGGTGAGTGAGAAGCAGTTGCTTTTCCCAAGTGCCTTGACCAGGTAAACCCCAGATTTTGAGCTGGCTACCTCAGAATTCTAGGCTGATGCTTTGTCTACTGTGCCACCACAGGTCAGGTGTGTGTGTGTGTTTATATATATATATATACTTTGAAATTTATTCTTTAATAAAAATATGTAGATTTTTATTTTGCTAAAATATATACAATAAAAATTAATATTTTAATTATTTTAAGTATACAATTTAGTGGCATTAAGTACATGCACATTGTTATGAGAGGTTTTCTATGGTAGTCTCTATTTTTTTCTATTCTGAATTTGCTATATTTATATTTTTTAGAAATCAAGAATTTATGTTATAATCAAAAGGCTTTTTTCTATTGAGATGTCCATACAATTTACCTTTTATATTCTGTATATTCTGTTAAGTCACATGTTTTTAATTATTTTTTAAAATAAAATAACTTTGTAATTAGAGGATAAATCAATAATTTCATGGAAAAATTTATTCAGCAAACAAATATACAGAGTTGTCAAATAGAGAAACAATTTATACTAAAAGTGTAGATTAAAAGGAGAGCTAATTTTAACACTTCTATTAGAAAAAAGAGCATAAACTACATCTCAAGATCATTTTAAATTTCTTGTGTAAACATACTGTTTTGTTCAATTTTAGAAAAAAAACTGTCAGTCAGTGCATATCATTTATTACAAGTTTCACAGTTCTCAAAAAAATAAAAAAGAAAGATAGAAAGAAAGAAAGAGAGAAAGAAAGAAAGAAAGAAAGAAAGAAAGAAAGAAAGAAAGAAAGAAAGAAAGAAAGAAAGAAAGAAAGAAAGAAATTAACCCCTATAATCACCAGGACTTATCCTACAAATATTTTATTAGAAAAATATAGTCCCAGGATTTATATAAACATTCTTTTGCTTATTGTTATTATTAAATCTCAATAAATCTGTTCTACCCACTAGCCCATAGTATTTTTCTAGAAGCTGAGAAAGTTTTCAGCTATTGGTTCTTCCATTTTGATTGACATTTTGGGTCTTTCTTATACTGTAAACTTAAAATTATGTGTAGAATATTGAGTTATTTTAGCAGGGGAAAGTCAGATCAGTTATATTACAGCACATAAAAAAAGTAAACTTTCTTTTAGTTAAATTTCGCTTAAAAATGCACAACCATAATTTATTCCAAGGGAGAGAGCCATTCAAGTATGAGCCTGACCTTACTATTTACATTCTCAGCAGGAACAAATAATCTAGTCTGAGAGTCTTAGCTGACCACTAGATGACAGACAAAATAGACTCTCAATCATTATAAATTTATAGAAAATTAAAAATACTAATTAGAGCTTTCAAGAATATTTGAGGAAATAAAGAAAAACCTATTAATGGATAGAGAAACCAGGACCAAATTTATCCTCCTTTCCTTAAGGAAGGTTAAATTGTTACAGAACTATTTAACTTAAATAACATAAAAATAATTTTGGGCTGAGTAAGTAGATGCCTGCAGCTGATTTTCAGTCAAATCAAATATCCTTGAAACATTAGTGTTGGAATAGAAATGCTGTCAGGCTATTTTCCAGTTAGGCCCTAGTAAGAAAAGGGAAAACAAAGTTAATTTATTTTGTTAACATGAAGAATTTACCTTAATTAAGCAGTGGGTAAAGAAAAGTTTATTATGAGATTACATTTCCAGCCCTTTAATAAAATCTGATATTTAAATAAATGGGTATAATGGGATTTTGCCATTATGTGCATTAAAAGAACCTAGCCAAAAGTCACTACTGTAGTTCTAACCAGATCTTTTTAGCAAGCAGACTTTTTTTTTTTTATTAACTTTAATGGGGTGACACCAATAAATCAGGGTACATATGTACAATGAAAACATCTCCAGATTATCTTATCATTCAATTGTGCTGCATACCCATTACCCAAAGTCAAATTGTCCTCTGTCACCTTCTATCTGGTTTTCCCTGTACCCCTCCCCTTCTCCCTATTCCACCCTTCCTTCCCTCCCCCCATCCCGTGACCACCACACTCTTGTCCATGTCTCATAGTCTCAGTTTAATTTATTTTATTTTTATTTTATTCATTTTAGAGAGGAGACACAGAGTGAGAGAGAGAGAGAGAGAGAGAAAGGGGGGAGGAGCTGGAAGCATCAACTCCCATATGTGCCTTGACCAGACCAGTGCAGGGTTTTGAACTGGCGACCTCAGTGTTCCCAGGTCGACACTTTATCCACTGCGCCACCACAGGTCAGGCTCATAGTCTCAGTTTAATGTCCTACCTATGTATGAAATCATGCTGTTCTCACATTTTTTTTTTCTGAATCACTTATTTCACTCCGTATAATGTTATCAAGGTACATCCATTTTGTTGTAAATGATCCGATGTCATCATTTCTTATGGCTGAATATTGTTCCATAGTATATATGTACCAAAGCTTTTTAATCCACTCGTCTTCTGACGGACACTTGGGATGGTTCCAGATCTTCGCTATTGTGAACAATGCTGCCACGAACATGGGGGCTCATTTCTTCTTTTCGAACAGTGCTATGGTGTTCTTAGGGTATATTCCTAAAAGTGGGATAGCTGGGTCAAAAGGCAGTTCGACTTTTAATTTTTTGAGGAATCTCCAAACTGTTTGCCACAGTGTCTGCACCAGTCTGCATTCCTACCAGCAGTGCAGAAGGGTTCCCTTTTCTCCACATCCTGGCCAGCACTTGTTCTGTGTTGTTTTGCTGATGAGAGCCATTCTGACTGGTGTGAGGTGATATCTCATTGTGGTTTTAATTTGCATTTCTCTAATGATTAGTGATGTTGAGCATTTTTTCATATGTCTTTTGACCATCTGTATGTCTGCTTTGGAGAAATTTCTATTCATTTCTTTTGCCCACTTTTTGATTGGATTGTTTGTCTTCCTGGTGTTGAGTTTTATAAGTTCTTTATAAATTTTGGTTATTAACCCCTTATCAGATGTGTTGTCGAATATGTTCTCCCATTGTGTGGTTTGTCTTTTGATTCTGTTCTTATTGTCTTTAGCTGCACAAAAATATTTTAGTTTGATATAGTCCCATTTGTTTATCCTGCCTTTTATTTCATTTGCCCGTGGAGATAAATCAGCAAATATATTGCTGCGACAGATGTCGGAGACCTTACTGCCTATGTTTTCTGCTAAGATGCTTATAGTTTCACAGCTTATGTTTAAGTCTTTTATCCATTTTGAGTTTGTTTTTGTGAATGGTGTAAGTTGATGGTCTAGTTTCATTTTTTTGCAGGTAGATGTCCAATTTTCCCAACACCATTTGTTAAAGAGGCTGTCTTTACTCCATTGTATGTTCTTTCCTTCTTTGTCAAATATCAGTTGTCCATAAAGGTGTGGGTTTATTTCTAGGTTTTCTGTTCTGTTCCATTGACCACTGTGCCTGTTCTTATGCCAGTACCAGGCAGTCTTGAGTATAATGGCCTTGTAGTAAACCTTGATATCCGGAAGAGTGATGCCTCCTGCTTTATTTTTTCTTTTTAAGATTGCTGAGGCTATTCATGTTCTCTTTTGGTTCCATATAAATTTTTGGAATATGTTTTCTATATCTTTGAAGTATGTCATTGGTATTTTAATTGGTATTGCATTGAATTTATAAATTGCTTTGGGTAATATAGACATTTTAATGATGTTTATTCTTCCTAGCCATGAGCACGGTATATGCTTCCACTTGTTTGTATCTTCCTTAATTTCTTTTATCAATGTTTTATAATTTTCCGAGTACAAGTCCTTAACCTCCTTGGTTAAATTTACTCCTAGGTATTTTATATTTTGGCTGCAATAGTGAAGGGGATTGATTCCTTAATTTCTTTTGCTGACAGTTCATTGTTTGTATATAGAAATGCCTCTGATTTCTGACTATTAATTTTATATCCTGCCACCTTGATGAATTCATTTATCAGGTGTAGTAGTATTTTAACTGAGACTTTAGGGTTTTCTATGTACAATATCATATCATCTGCAAATAGTGACAGTTTTACTTCTTCTTTTCCAATTTGGATGCCTTTTATTTCTTCTTCTTGTCTGATTGCTGTAGCTAGGACTTCCAGAACTATGTTGAATAAAAGTGGTGAAAGTGGGCAACCCTGCCTGGTTCCTGATCTTAAGGGGACTGCTTTTAATTTTTGTCCATTTAGTATGATGTTTGCTGTGGGTTTGTCGTAGATGGCCTTTATCATGTTAAGGAATGTTCCTTGTATTCCCACTTTACTGAGAGTTCTAAGCATGAATGGGTGCTAGATTTTATCAAATTCTTTTTCTGCATCTATTGAAATTATCATGTGATTTTTGTCCTTCCTTTTGTTTATGTGATGAATCACATTGATTGATTTGCGAATATTGAACCAGCCATGCCTCTCCAGAATAAATCCCACTTGGTCGTGGTGTATGATTTTTTTCATATATTGCTGGATCCGGTTGGCTAATATTTTGTTGAGAATTTTAGCGTCTAAATTCATCAGGGATATAGGCCTATAATTTTCTTTCTTTGTGTTGTCTTTGCCTGGTTTTGGGATCAGAATTATGCTCACCTCATAAAAGGAGTTTGGAAGTCTTCCATCCTCTTGAATTTTTTGAAATAGCTTGAGGAGGATAGGAGTTAGTTCTTTGAATTTTTGATAGAATTCACTTGTGAAGCCATCAGGCCCAGGACTTTTCTTTGTTGGGAGTTTTTTGATAACTGTTTCAATCTCCTCTGTTGTAATTGGTCTGTTTAGGTGCTCTGATTCTTCCAGATTGATTTTTGGAAGTTTATATGATTCAAAGAAATTTGTCCATTTTATCTCGATTGTCTAATTATTGGCATAGAGTTCTTCATAGACTTTTCTTACATTGCTTTGTAACTCTATTGTATTAGTTGTAATTTCTCCACTGTCCTTTCTAATTTTATCTATTTGAGACCTCTCTTTTCTTGATGAGTCTAGTTAAGGGTTCATCAATCTTGTTTACCTTTTCAAAGAACAAGCTTCTGGTTTCATTATCCTCTGTATTGTTTCCTTAGCCTCTATGTCATTTATTTCTGCTCTGATCTTTATTATTTCCTTCCTTCTACTTGTCCTGCATTTTATTTGTTGTTGTTTTTCAAGTTCTTTTAGCTGCAGGGTTAAGTTGCTTATATGCTCTTTTCCTAGCTTCTTATTATATGCCTGTAGTGCAATAAACTTCCCTCTCAGAACTGCTTTTGCTGTGTCCCATAAATTTTGAGTTGATGTATGCTCATTATCATTTGTTTCTAGAAACTTTTTTATTTCTTCTTTGATCTCAATGTTAATCCATTCATTATTTAATATCATGCTATTTAGTTTCCAAGTGTTTGAGTATTTTTCAGTTTTTCTTTTGTGGTTAATTTCTAGTTTCATGGCATTGTGATCAGAGAAAGTGCTTGATATAATTTCAATCTTCTTAAATGTGTTGAGGCCTTTTTTGTGTCCAAATATGTGGTCTATCCTAGAAAACGTACCATGAGCGCTTGAGAAGAATGTATATTCTACTGCTTTAGGGTGAAAAGTTCTGAATATATCTATTAAATCAAGTTGATCTAGTGTCTCCTTTAAGTCTGCTGTTTCTTTATTGATTTTCTTTCTTGTGGATCTATCCAGTGTTGTTATTGGGGTATTGCAATACCCTACTATGATAATATTACTGTTAATCTCGCCCTTTATATCCATCAAAGTCTGCTTTATGAATGTCGGGGCTCCTATATTTGGTGCGTAGATATTTATAATAGTTATATCTTCCTGTTGAATTGTTCCCTTTATCATTATGTAGTGTCCTTCTTTATCTCTTACTACAGTCTTTGTTTTAAAGTCCATTTTGTCAGATATAAGTACTGCTACCCCGGCTTTTTTTTCATTTTCATTTGCATGAAATATCTTTTTCCACCCTTTTACCTTTAGTTTATGTGCATCTTTTGTTTTAAGGTGTGTCTCTTGTAGACAGCATATGTATGGGTCCTGTTTCTTTATCCACGCTGCTACCCTATGTCTTTTGATTGGATCATTTAATCCATTTACATTTAAGGTTGTTATTGATATGTAGTTGTTTATTGACATTTTATTCTTTAAAGCTGTATTATTATTATTATTATTATTTTTGCTATATTCTTTCCTCCCTTTGAACTGTTCACACTAGGCCCCTTAGAATCTCTTGCAGGATTGGTTTGGTTTTAATGAATTCCTTGAGGTTCTCTTTGTTTCTCCTTCAATTTTAAATGTTAGCCTAGCTGGATAGAGTAGTCTTGGTTGTAGGTTCTTGTTCTGCATTACTTTGATTATATCTTGCCATTCCCTTCTGGCCTCAAGTGTTTCTGTTGAGAAGTCCGATGTCATCCTAATGGGGGCTCCTTTGTAGGTGAGAGTCTTTTTTTCTCTAGCAGATTTTAAAATTTTTTCTTTATCCATTAGCTTTGGTATTTTAACTATGATGTGTCTTGGTGTAGATCTTTTTGGGTTTCTCTTTAATGGGGTTCTGTGTGCCTCTTGAATATGTGGAATGTTTCCCAACCTTAATTTAGGGAAGTTTTCTGCTATGATTTGATTGAACAAAGTTTCCATTTCCTGTCCTCTTTCCTCTTCTTCAGGCACCCCTATGATGCGAATATTGTTTCTCTTCATGTTGTCACAGAGCTCCCTTAGAGTTTCCTCACATTTTTTGAATCTCTTTTCCTTTTTTTTCTCTGCTTCTGTAACTATGTTCATTGTGTCCTCTAACTCGCTGATTCGATCCTCAGCGTGATTCATCCTGCTTTTAATTCCTTCCATTGTGGTCTTCAGTTCTGATACTGTATTTGTCATTTCTGTCTGGTTTTTTATTATTTCAGTTTAATTTTTTGTACTTGTTATCTCTTTATTTAGGTGCTCATAATGACTATTCATTGTTGCTCTAATTTCTTTGAACATCCTAACTATCATTATTCTAAAATCTGCTTCTGGTAGTTTGGTTATATCTGGTTCATTCAGGTCCTTCTCTGGGGATTTCTCTTGGTTGATTTGGTTTGCATTCCTCTGCCTGCCCATTTTTTCTGAGTGTAAGCAAGTTGTGGCCACTGGAGTCCAGTATGTGTTGCCTTTGTGTTCTCTAGGTGTGGTCTGTCTGCAGGCCCGCCACCCTCTCTGCCGCTGCCTAGGGTGGTTGGGTGTTGGCGTTGCCAGAGCCGGCTCACTGCAGCTATTGCTGTGATTTCTGCCTCTCCTTTGCGGGAAGGGCTGTCACTCAAGTCACTAGCGTTAGCACCCAGGGCAGAGGCGAGCACCTTTGCTCAGCTGAGGAACCTGCCTTTTTCCGGAAGGCTTATGCCCAGCTCCCTCAGTCCGAGCCTGCTCGCCACCGTTTTGTGAGTTGGGCGGGGCTTTCGACGTGCTCTCAGCCGTGAGCCCCTCGCCCGTCCCTGGTCTTAGCCCCGTGCCCGCGGTCAGGGCCGGCTTGCGCAGGGTCGCAGAGCTGATCTCTGCCTGTATTTTTCCCCACAAGTGGGGTCACAGGCGGCCCGCAGCTGCCGGACAGCTTTTGCGCGTCCCCTCCGCCCCTGCTAGGCTAGCCTGAGCTCACACTGTTCCGCCCACACTGACAGGACCGCGTTTTGGCATCCTGTCCCAACCATAGGCTTCAGCAACCTCAGGGGGCTAGAAGTGCCCTAAGTCTCAACACTGTAGGCCTGGGAGCTCCCTCCCTCTAAGCAGCTCTGCTCTAATTGCCGCGGGAGAGCTTGTTTGGCTAGTGTCCTGTCTCCCTTTGCTGGTATTGCTAGTTCCAGGGGAAATATTCGTTTTCAATTAGGGAAATGACTTAGCCCATGGGTCGGGGTGGCTGTCCCTCAGAGTGTCTCCATGCCTTCAGTCCACTCTTTGTTCCCGCTGCTCTGTTCCTCTCCTCTGTCCCAGTTCCCCGGAGCCCCGGGTGCATGGTTGTGAGAGGCTTTCTGAGCTGTCCCTTTAAAAAGATTTTTGGGTCTGAGAAAACTCTCTCTTTTTCACAAATAGTATCCTCACTTGCTTCACAGCTCGATACTGTCCAAATGCCTCTTCTAGGCTCTGGGACTGCAGTCTGGGGCTTGGTTCCTGGGACCCAGGTCCCTCCCTCTCCGCCAAACTCTCCTCCCGCCATGCAGGTCTCTCCGGGCTGCCGTTTGCTCCGGGGAGCTGGGCAGCCCTCTTCGTGTTTTCGCTATTCCTACCAGTCTCAATGTGGCTTCTGCAGTGTTCCTTGGTTGAAGAGTCCACTTAGTTTAGCTCAAAGTTGGTTTATCCAGATGATGGTTCTTAAAATTGAGTTATAATCTGGTGGAGGGGAAGATGGCGATGGAATAGGCAGACGTACCAACTTCCAACTCCCAGAACCAAAGTGGATTATAACTCAATTTTAAGAACCATCATCTGGATAAACCAACTTTGAGCAAAACTAAGTGGACTCTTCAACCAAGGAACACTGCAGAAGCCACATTGAGACTGGTAGGAATAGCGAAAACGCGAAGAGGGCTGCCCAGCTCCCCGGAGCAAACGGCAGCCCGGAGAGATCCGCGTGGCGGGAGGAGAGTTTGGCGGAGAGGGAGGGACCTGGGTCCCAGGAACCAAGCCCCAGACTGCAGTCCCAGACCCTAGAAGAGGCGATTGGACAGTATCGAGCTGTGAAGTAAATGAGGATACTATTTGTGAAAAAGAGAGAGTCTTCTCAGACCCAAAAATCTTTTTAAAGGGACAGCTCAGAAAGCCTCTCTCACAACCACGCACCCGGGGCTCCGGGGAACTGGAACAGAGGAGAGGAACAGAGCAGCGGGAACAAAGAGTGGACTGAAGGCACGAGGACACTCTAAGGGACAGCCACCCCGACCCATGGGCTAAGTCACTTCCCTAATCGAAAACGAATATTTCCCCTGGAACTAGCAATACCAGCAAAGGGAGACAGGACACTAACTAGCCAAACAAGCTCTCCCGTGGCAATTAGAGCAGAGCTGCCTAGAGGGAGGGAGCTCCCAAGCCTACAGTGTGGAGACTTAGGGCACTTCTAACCCCCTGAGGTTGCTGAAGCCTATGGTTGGGACAGGACGCCGAAACGCAGTCCTGTCGGTGTGGGCGGAACAGTGAGAGCTCGGGCTAGCCTAGCAGGGGCGGAGGTGACGCGCTAAAGCTGTCCGGCAGCTGCGGGCCGCCTGTGACCCCACTTGTGGGGAAAAATACAGGCAGAGATCAGCCCTGCGACCCTGCGCTAGCCGGCCCTGACCGCGGGCACCGGGCTAAGACCAGGGACGGGCGAGGGGCCCGAGGCTCACGCTGCCAACCCTGCCCAGAAGGAGAAACCTCGGTGTGCCATCTGTGGGCGCGAGCGGGCTCCTAAGTAGGGGGCGAGGGAGACACTGAGACCAGGGGAAGTCCCCTGCTGAGATCACGCTGCTCTCCCCGCCCGGCCGGAGAAACTGCGAGTACCACTCTACGTGCGCGAGCTTTCTCCGAGCGTGGGGGCGGGGTAGGAGCCGGAACGACCGGAAGCTAGCCGCTGTGCGCACGCCAGCAAACACGCCCAGCCCAATAATCCCCGGTTTTCGGTTTCAGTCCCTGCGCAGGAGGGCCCTGGCCTCGAGGGCGGGGCTAAATTCTGGACGAGCAAAGGCTCACAGCTGAGAGCACGTCAAAAGCCCCGCCCAACCCACAAAACGGTGGCGAGCAGGCTCGGACTGAGGGAGCTGGGCGTAAGCCTTCCGGAAAAAGTCCGGGTCCGCAGCTGAGCAAAGGTGCTCACCTCTGCCCTACCTGCTAACGCTAGTGGCTTGAGTGACAGCCCCTCCCGCAAAGGAGAGGCAGAAACCACAGCAATAGCTGCAGTGAGCCGGTGCTGGCAACGCCCACACCAAACCGCCCTAGGCAGCGACAGAGGGGGTGGCAAGCCTGCAGACAGACCACACCTAGAGAACACAAAGGCAACACATACTGGACTCCAGTGGCCACAACTTGCTTACACTCAGAAAAAATGGGCAGGCAGAGGAATGCAAACCAAATCAACCAAGAGAAATCCCCAGAGAAGGTCCTGAATGAACCAGATATAACCAAACTACCAGAAGCAGACTTTAGAATAATAATAGTTAGGATGTTCAAAGAAATTAGAGCAACAATGGATAGTCACTATGAGCACCTAAATAAAGAGATAACAAGTATAAAAAATGAAATTGAAATAATAAAAAAGAACCAGACAGAAATGACAAATACAGTATCAGAACTGAAGACCACAATGGAAGGAATTAAAAGCAGGATAGATGACGCTGAGGATCGAATCAGTGAGTTAGAGGACACAATAAACATAGTTACAGAAGCAGAGAAAAAAAAGGAAAAGAGATTCAAAAAATGTGAGGAAACTCTAAGGGAGCTCTGTGACAACCTGAAGAGAAACAACATTCGCATCATAGGGGTACCTGAAGAAGAGGAAAGAGGACAGGAAATGGAAACTTTGTTCAACCAAATCATAGCCGAAAACTTCCCTAAATTAAGGCTGGGAAACATTCTACATGTCCAAGAGGCGCACAGAACCCCATTAAAGAGAAACCCAAAAAGATCTACACCAAGACACATCATAGTTAAAATACCAAAGCTAATAGATAAAGAAAAAATCTTAAAAGCTGCTAGAGAAAAAAAGACTCTCACCTACAAAGGAGCCCCCATTAGGATGACATCGGACTTCTCAACAGAAACACTTGAGGCCAGAAGGGAATGGCAAGATATAATCAAAGTAATGCAGAACAAGAACCTACAACCAAGACTACTTTATCCAGCAAGCCTAACGTTTAAAATTGAGGGAGAAATAAAGAGCTTTCCAGACAAAGAAAACCTCAAGGAATTCATTAAAACCAAACCAATCCTGCAAGAGATTTTAAGGGGCCTAGTGTGAACAGTTCAAAGGGAGAAAAAAATATAGCAAAAAAAAAAAATACAGCTTTAAAGAATAAAATGTCAATAAACAACTACATATCAATAATAACCTTAAATGTAAATGGACTAAATGATCCAATCAAAAGACATAGGGTAGCAGCGTGGATAAAGAAACAGGACCCATACATATGCTGTCTACAAGAGACACACCTTAAAACAAAAGATGCTCATAGACTGAAGGTAAAAGGGTGGAAAAAAATATTTCATGCAAATGAAAATGAAAAAAAAGCCGGGGTAGCAGTACTTATATCTGACAAAATGGACTTTAAAACAAAGACTGTAGTAAGAGATAAAGAAGGACACTACATAATGATAAAGGGAACAATTCAACAGGAAGATATAACTATTATAAATATCTACGCACCAAATATAGGAGCCCCAACATTCATAAAGCAGACTTTGATGGACATTAAGGGCGAGATTAACAGTAATACTATCATAGTAGGGGATTTCAATACCCCACTAACAACACTGGATAGATCCACAAGAAAGAAAATCAATAAAAAAACAGCAGACTTAAAGGAGACACTAGATCAACTTGATTTAATAGATATATTCAGAACTTTTCACCCTAAAGCAGTAGAATATACATCCTTCTCAAGCGCTCATGGTACGTTTTCTAGGATAGACCACATGTTAGGACACAAAAAAGGCCTCAACACATTTAAGAAGATTGAAATTATATCAAGCATTTTCTCTGATCACAATGCCATGAAACTAGAAATCAACCATAAAAGAAAAACTGAAAAATACTCAAACACTTGGAAACTAAATAGCATGTTATTAAATAATGAATGGATTAACATTGAGATCAAAGAAGAAATAAAAAAGTTTCTAGAAACAAATGATAATGAGCATACGTCAACTCAAAATTTATGGGACACAGCAAAAGCAGTTCTGAGAGGGAAGTTTATTGCACTACAGGCATATCATAAGAAGCTAGAAAAAGAACATATAAGCAACTTAACCCTGCAGCTAAAAGAACTTGAAAAACAACAACAAATAAAATGCAGGACAAGTAGAAGGAAGGAAATAATAAAGATCAGAGCAGAAATAAATGACATAGAGGCTAAGGAAACAATACAGAGGATCAATGAAACCAGAAGCTGGTTCTTCGAAAAGGTAAACAAGATTGATGAACCCTTAACTAGACTCATCAAGAAAAAAAGAGAGAGGTCTCAAATAGATAAAATTAGAAAGGACACTGGAGAAATTACAACTAATACAACAGAGATACAAAGCATTGTAAGAAAATACTATGAAGAACTCTATGCCAAAAAATTTGACAATCTAGATGAAATGGACAAATTTCTTGAATCATATAAACTTCCAAAAATCAATCTGGAAGAATCAGAGCACCTAAACAGACCAATTACAACAGAGGAGATTGAAACAGTTATCAAAAAACTCCCAACAAAGAAAAGTCCTGGGCCTGATGGCTTCACAAGTGAATTCTATCAAAAATTCAAAGAAGAACTAACTCCTATCCTCCTCAAGCTATTTCAAAAAATTCAAGAGGAGGGCAGACTTCCAAACTCCTTTTATGAGGCGAGCATAATTCTGATCCCCAAACCGGGCAAAGACAACACAAAGAAATAAAATTATAGGCCTATATCCCTGATGAATTTAGACGCTAAAATTCTCAACAAAATATTAGCCAACCGGATTCAGCAATATATGAAAAAAATCATACACCATGACCAAGTGGGATTTATTCTGGAGAGGCAAGGCTGGTACAATATTCGCAAATCAATCAATGTGATTCATCACATAAACAAAAGGAAGGACAAAAATCACATGATAATTTCAATAGATGCAGAAAAGGCATTTGATAAAATCCAGCACTCTTTCATGCTTAAAACTCTCAATAAAGTGGGAATACAAGGAACATTCCTTAACATGATAAAGGCCATCTACGACAAACCCACAGCAAACATCATACTAAATGGACAAAAATTAAAAGCAATCCCCTTAAGATCAGGAACCAGGCAGGGTTGCCCACTTTCACCACTTTTATTCAACATAGTTCTGGAAGTCCTAGCTACAGCAATCAGACAAGAAGAAGAAATAAAAGGCATCCAAATTGGAAAAGAAGAAGTAAAACTGTCACTATTTGCAGATGATATGATATTGTACATAGAAAACCCTAAAGTCTCAGTTAAAAAACTACTGGACCTTATAAATGAATTCATCAAGGTGGCAGGATATAAAATTAATACCCAGAAATCAGAGGCATTTCTATATACAAACAATGAACTGTCAGCAAAAGAAATTAAGGAATCAATCCCCTTCACTATTGCAGCCAAAAAAATAAAATACCTAGGAGTAAATTTAACCAAGGAGGTTAAGGACTTGTACTCGGAAAATTATAAAACATTGATAAAAGAAATCAAGGAAGATACAAACAAGTGGAAGCATATACCGTGCTCATGGCTAGGAAGAATAAACATCATTAAAATGTCTATATTACCCAAAGCAATTTATAAATTCAATGCAATACCAATTAAAATACCAATGACATACTTCAAAGATATAGAAAACATATTCCAAAAATTTATATGGAACCAAAAAAGAACACGAATAGCCTCAGCAATCTTAAAAAGAAAAAATAAAGCAGGAGGCATCACTCTTCCGGATATCAAGGTTTACTACAAGGCCATTATACTCAAGACTGCCTGGTACTGGCATAAGAACAGGCACAGTGATCAATGGAACAGAACAGAAAACCTAGAAATAAACCCACAGCTTTATGGACAACTGATATTTGACAAAGGAGGAAAGAACATACAATGGAGTAAAGACAGCCTCTTTAACAAATGGTGCTGGGAAAATTGGACATCTACCTGCAAAAATGAAACTAGACCATCAACTTACACCATGCACAAAAGCAAATTCAAAATGGATAAAGGACTTAAACATAAGCCGTGAAACTATAAGCATCTTAGCAGAAAACATAGGCAGCAAGCTCTCCGACATCTGTAGCAGCAATTTATTTGCCGATTTATCTCCACGAGCAAATGAAATAAAAGGCAAGATAAACAAATGGGACTACATCAAACTAAAAAGCTTTTGCACAGCTAAAGACAATAAGAACAGAATAAAAAGACAAACTACACAATGGGAGAACATATTCGACAGCACGTCTGATAAGGGGTTAATAACCAAAATTTATAAAGAACTTATAAAACTCAACACCAGGAAGACAAACAATCCAATCAAAAAATGGGCAAAAGAAATGAATAGAAATTTTACCAAAGCAGACATACAGATGGCCAAAAGACATATGAAAAAATGCTCAACATCACTAATTATTAGAGAAATGCAAATTAAAACCACAATGAGATATCACCTCACACCAGTCAGAATGGCGCTCATCAGCAAAACAACACAGAAAAAGTGCTGGCGAGGATGTGGAGAAAAGGGAACCCTTCTGCACTGCTGGTGGGAATGCAGACTGGTGCAGTCACTGTGGAAAACAGTTTGGAGATTCCTCAAAAAATTAAAAGTCAAACTGCCTTTTGACCCAGCTATCCCACTTTTAGGAATATACCCTAAGAACACCATAACACTGTTCGAAAAGAAGAAATGCGCCCCCATGTTTGTGGCAGCATTGTTCACAATAGCGAAGAGCTGGAAACAGCCCAAGTGTCCGTCAGAAGACGAGTGGATTTAAAAGCTTTGGTATATATATACTATGGAACAATATTCAGCCATAAGAAATGATGACATCGGATCATTTATAACAAAATGGATGTACCTTGATAACATTATACGGAGTGAAATAAGTAAATCAGAAAAAAAGAAAAACTGAGAACAGCATGATTTCATACATAGGTGGGACATTAATGTGAGACTATGAGACATGGACAAGAGTGTGGTGGTTACGGGATGGGGGGAGGGAGGGGAGGGTGGGATAGGGAGAAGGGGAGGGACACAGGGAAAACCAGATAGAAGGTGACAGAGGACAATTTGACTTTGGGTAATGGGTATGCAGCACAATTGAATGATGGGATAATCTGGAGATGTTTTCATTGTACAAATGTACCCTGATTTATTGGTGTCACCCCATTAAAGTTAATAAAAATAAATAAATAAATAAATAAATTAAAAAAAAAAAAAAGTCCATGTTCCCCTGGCCGGTTGACTCAGTGGTAGAGTGCCGGCTTGGCATGTGAAAGTCTCCATTTTTTTTCCTAAAAAAAAAAAAAAAACAAAACAAACAAAAAAAAAACTTTTATGATTAAATCAGTGGTGATATAAAAAAAAAAAAAATTGAGTTATAATCCACTTTGGTTCTGGGAGTTGGAAGTTGGTACTTCTGCCTACTCCATCGCCATCTTCCTTCCCGCAAGCAGACTTTTTTATCCACTCCTGCAAACCTCTCACCTTGCAGCTTTCATGCAGTCCTTGATCAGTAATCTTTTCCCATTGACATTATATTTAGGCAGAGAGATGATGTGTTGTTGCCCTATTTCAAGCCAATATATAGGTTAACTCTTTTGCCTTTCAAAAATGCAGTGAATGCTTAATGGGACCCTATGTTAGAGTAGATTAAGATACCCCATAAAAGGAGTAAGCAACCTGACCAATTTACTTGGATCCTGGATTTCTAAATTGGTGAATTATATTCTGAAATATTCTGCAGTTAAAGAGGTTGTAGTAGCTGAAATATATTCCTACTTCAATTGTGGTATAATTCAACCCAAAAGTATTCAAAGAATAATAAAAAGTGTGGTCATTCCTTAGTCACTAATGCTATGCTGAATTCAATGTAGAGCCAAAATAAAGGGCTGTTTTATAAAAAGTGAAATTGATAGAATATTAGAACTCTGTGTTTTGTGTTAATCTCTTTTTGATATTTTACTATCATTAAAAAATTCTATCATTAAGAAATTTTAGAATTAGAAAACATTCTAATATTACATATGATATGTAGACATTAATAAGAAAATAACACCACATTTATGTTATGCCTGATTTTTCTTTCACTCAATAATTTTTTTCATGCCATCCATGAAAACAGCTGATCAAATATTCTAAATAATATAACTAGCCAGTGGGAAAACCTAGATTTTCATATTGCTCTTTAATAATCTATATTAACACATTACCTTTTGTTGGAATTATAGTTATTTCTTCCACATTAATGATGCTATAATGATTATATTTGTAGCAAAATCTATATGAATATTCTTAGTCATTTTCTTGGGCTATTACTAGCAGCATAATTATTGTGTTGAGTACATATTTAACATAAAAATTTAAAAGAAAAAATATAAAGTTAAAAATTTAATAGCCCTTGCTGGGTAGCTCATTTGGTTAGAGTATTGTCTGGAAATGTCAAGGTTGTGGGTTCAATCCCCAGTCAGGACACAAACAGGAATCAACCAAGAAATGCATAAATAAGTGAAACAACAAATTCATGTTTCTCTCACTCTCTCTCTCTCAAATCAAATCAATAAATACAAACAAAAAAATTAATAAAAGAAGGGCTCAGTGCTAGGATTTTTTCAAGTGATGTTAGAGTTCAGATATGGTACACAAACAGATCCATATATAACAGTATTTACTCTTTGTGGGAAGTTAAATACTGAATTACTTGGACATACATGGGAGTCACTATATTCTTTTAAAATGACATTTCAAACAGCTTATATTCAAGACAATTTTTAAAAAACATTTAAAATTAATCTATTTGAAATGATAACAGTGTGAAGGAAAGGAAATAGTTTGTTGAAAATTTTGCAAAGTCACTATTAGAGCCACTATTTTAAGAAAGGAAGAAATTCTAGTATTTATATGTCGATGCAATAAGTTATTTGCAGAGATGTCTGTGACAATTTTTTTCATCTCTATCATATGCTTTTTTTTCCTCAATAAGACTTTACAATTTCTCTCATAAAGATATGAAGTCTATTCTCTTCTCTTTATATGGGCTGGCCTTGTGACTTGCTTTGACAAACAGTGTGGGGAAACTTTTAAGCCCAGACTTAAGAGAATGTACAACCTCTTTTCTTGTCTTCTTAGAAATCAGATTTTGTATAAAATATCCAAGTGTAGTCTGCTAGAGATGTCATTCAAAGAGAACTAACAATCACTGCTCACAGCCCTAGCCAATTGCTAATAATGTAGGTAAAGCCATCCAAGGCCAATGAGCTGCCCTGCTAACTCACCATAGTAGCATGAATGTGTTCAGCTGACACCATAAGGAGCAGAGACAAACCATGCTGCTAACCCCCAGTATCATGAACAAATAAATGGTTATTTTAAACCACTGTTTTGAGGTGGTAAAAAACTCAGAAATAAATAAATAATGCAGTTGATAATATTTAAATTAATTTATAATTTCTCTTCTTCTGCCTCTCTCCAAACAAATCAGTTGAGATCCGAGTATTAATTTACTTGAATGTAGATATTTCTTTGTTGGTTAGGAAAAAAAGATCCTAGCTTACTGAATATTTTTATCACCAATAAAAACACTGTTACTGCAGAGATAGCCTGGTCCTTGTAGCATTCTCTCGGAAGACTTGACTTCATTATATGATAGGTCTTTGCATTAGTGATGCTGTAGAAAAGGCAGACCTATTGGTCACAAAGTACTTCTTAAGAAATGGGAGCATATGTACACCAATGAAGGAAAACTTATTCTGTTGATAGATTAAGTCTGGACCACATGTTTTTAAGGAAGTGTAGTTGAGCTTATCTGAAGATAACTGAAGCTTGCTTTGATCTACTGACTGATTAAACTTTCTGTTCATTACGATTAAATGATCCTTTGAACCTAACATTGTTTTGGTATAGCATTTAGATGTATTGATATTTTCACTGGATGATTTATGATATTTACCAATAGATTACCAAGCTAACATCAAAGTTTAAATTAGCGTCAATTTGGCAACCTTCCAATTCAAAACTTGCTATATACAATAAAATACTTCTTAGCAGTGAAAAAAATCATTAAACAAAAATATCATATGGTGTTTTATATTGCATCTGTAAGACAAGTATGAAAATTTCTCCCTATATGAGACTCATAAATATAATCTATCAGGCAATTCTATTCATAAAAACAAAATGACTCAAATCAAAGTTGTTCAGTTTTGTAGCTCTTTAAAATGATACAATGGTATTTACCTGCATACATTCTTATGTTCACCTCTTCACAGGGTTATGAGAGGTAACCAGTCCGATGACTTTGTAAGGGTGAAATAAAGTGTTCAAAAAATAATAATTTAAAAACCCTATTATTTCACTTGTATTTATCCATGTTCTATTGATTTGAACAAATGGAAAAATATGAAGAAATGCTTGTCACTTTTTGAGCTATTTGTGTTGAGTACAGTCATCTATAGAGTGAATATCTGAAGTCTTGTTTCCCATTTTTACTCAACTTATGCTGGCTAGCTTCTACTTAAATCATGCTTTAAATCATTCATCAAGAAAACTTCATGATCTAAGTAATTAATCAGAACATTTCTATTTTATTTTTTATTAAATTTTTATTTGTTCTTTCTTGACACAGTCTTTGTTTCTAAATTATTTTGGCATAATTTTTGACTTACAGAATAATTTTAGAAATAGTACAAATATTTTCTGGTTAATTTTCTCTATATTTTCTATATTATTACTATTTTTGCACATTTTTTTATTCATCTGTATTTAAATATGGGTAGGTAGATAAATATAGAATATTTTACTGAGCTAGTTCAAAGCAAGTTGTAAGTACATAGTATAATCTTGTTTCCCATAAATACTTTAATGTCTATTTTCTAAAAACAGAATAACTCTTTCCATAAGCATAACAGTTATTTAAATTAAAAAATTGATCTCTTTTGATATAGCCATAATTATTTTCTTTTCCAAATAGTATACTTCTTCTAAGAATACTGTCTTTTGTTCAGTCTAAAGTCAGAATTCATACAAACCTCAGAGTTCATCAAGGCATAAGCTACTCTATTTTGATTCATTTAGTATTTTAAAGATTAATTTATAGCCTCATCAAATAATTAAATATCTCAAAGAATAAATTAATTACTTTATTTACAAAACTAATTAATTATAATGGTACAAAACTATTAAGGCTTGCTATGTTTCAGGTGCCATGTAAGTATTTTACATGTATTCATTATGTAACCAGAATAATACATAATCTTTTATAAGTGCTTACCATGTTTTAAGCACCACTAAGTTAAGCATATAACAAGAGTTATCAAATCCAATAATAAAATGGCAAATGCTTATAAATCTTTTCCTATGTTTCAAGTACAACAATATGTGCTTTACATATAACTCTCATTTGTTCCCCTTGCAGCATTATGAGAAGGATACTACTATCTTTCTTATTATTTTACAAATGAGAAATTTATGACAACAAAAAATTAATTCCTCAAAGGGAATGATTATGTCTATTTGAAGAAGAACACCTGAAACTTGAATAAATGTTATTTGCCTTGTATTAGTTTTCTAAGGCTGCTGGGTGACTTAAAACAGCAAATTTATTCTCTCATAATTCTGGAGGCTAGAAGTCTGAAATCAAAGTGTCTGCAGACTCACTCTGTTTATGAAAAGCTCTAGGGTAGAATCTATTTCATTCCTTTCTCTCAGTTTATGGTGTTGCTGGCAATCCTTTGTATTCCTTGGCTTGTAGATGCATCATTCCAATCTCTGTGTCTGTCATTTCATGGCGTTTTTCTCTCTGTATGTTCATCTCTGAGTCTCTATATAAGGATGCCAGTCATTGAATTAAGGACCACAATCACACCCTCAATTTACATGCGCAAAGACCTGCTTTCCAAATAAGGTAACATACAGAGGTACTAGAGGTTATGACTGCAACATATAGTTTTAGAGACACATTTCAACCCACGGCATTTCTGAAAGCCATTCAGCTGAAATGGGGATTTCAAGGGTTTAAAGACTGGTGCAAATCTGACTCCATAACCATATTTTTAGCCATTCTGTTCTATACAACATGCAAGATGTGAGTCACCTTCAATTTTTTCAGTTAACTAAATTACTAATAACCATGACAATAATCACAAAAATAGAATCTAAGTTTTTAAAATAATAAATACATGATTTTAATACTAATTTAAAAACAGTCAGAAATGACTGCTTTAATAGAGATAATGTTGAATTAACCCTTTTGAACTATAAATGTGATATTTACTTAAATCAAATAGACTTTTATACATAAAAGTTTGTTAGTGCTGCTACCAAGACAAACATATCACTCTTAAAGAAAATTTTTACCAAAAAACTTTGTCTGTTTTTTAAAATCATTATGTTCTATAGCAAAATGCTATGCTTTTATTTATATAAGGTTTGTACTTTCTTTTAAATTGCATTATATTAAAACTTTGTTTTTATTAATTTTAAATTTAATATTTTTGTCTTGTTTATACTACATAAATGTAAATTTTTGTTTTTTAGTGTTTCTTTCCACCTAATATAACTAGTCATTATTACCACATAGAAAACACTTCAATATTTATTTTGTAACTGTGTATTTGACTATGCTCTCACCTAGTAATTACACCTAATAATTTTTAAATACAATCTATATAGCTTTATAATGCAAAAAAGTTAACACTATTTAATTAATCATATTTTCTAATTTGGAGCATTACATTTATTTTAATAAGAACATTAGAAATTGTTTTTTCTTTGTTTACTTTTGCTAGACATTTATCAATTTTATTAGTTTTTCCAAAGAATCAACTTTTTTTTTTTTTTTTTACAAGGACAGAGAGAGAGTTAGGGAAAGACAGACAGGAACAAAGAGAGGTGAGAAGCATCAATCATTAGTTTTTCATTGCCATTGCGATACCTTAGTTGTTCATTGATTGCTTTCTCATAATGCCTTGACCACAGGCCTTCAGCAGACCGAGCAACCCCTTCTTGAAGCCAGCTACCTTAGATTCAAGCTGGCGAGCTTTTGTTCAAGCCAGATGGCCCGCGCTCAAGCTGGCACCTCAGGGTCTCGAACCTGGGTCTTCCGCATCTCAGTCCGACGCTCTATTCACTGCACCACTGCCTGGTCAGGCCAAAGAACCAACATTTATTTATTTATTTATTTATTTATTTTACAGGGACAGAGAGAGAGAGAGAGAGTCAGAGAGGGATAGATAGGGACATACAGACAAGAACAAAGAGAGGTGAGAAACATCAATCATTAGTTTTTTGTTGCCGTTGCAACACATTAGTTGTTCATTGATTGCTTTCTCACATGTGCCTTGATCATGGGCCTTCAGCAGACCGAGCAACCCCTTGCTGGAGCCAGCTACCTTGGGTCCAAACTGATGAGCTTCTGCTCAAGCCAGATGGGCCCCGCGCTCAAGCTGGCGAGCTCGGGGTCTCGAACCTGGGTCTTCCACATCCCAGTCTGACGCTCTATCCACTGAGCCACCACCTAGTCAGGCCAAAGAACCAACTTTTAATTTATATTTTTTGTTTGGTTCTGGTTTTTATTTCTTATGCTTAAATCATATTCTAGATTTCTTATTTCAGCTTTTACGATACTGTTGGTAATAATCTTAGTTTTTCTTTTCAAGTGTCATCATTATTATTACTAGTATTTAAAGTGACACATTTCATAATTATTACTTTTATCTGTATGATCTTAGACAAATTTCTTAGTCTCTGAGCTTAGAGCTTTTCATCTTAAGATAATTCTAGTCTCTATTTTACATAGTGGCTATAATAATTTAAAAAATAATTTAAAGTGTTTAGCACAGTGCTGACACTGATTAAGGCTTCTTATAGATAATATTGATGATGATGATAATGATGATGATGATGTAAATAATATTATGTTATACCTGTTTAAATCAGGCACACCATTTGAGATCTTTTTTTATTGAGTTACCTGAACTGATATTTCAATGATCCATGTGGTTTCCATGAATATTTATGTGTAAGAACTCATAAAAAATAAGAGTTTATTAACAGATAAATTTGTTTTATTTTGTTTAAACATTCCACTTGACCTATTTTAGACAATTAAATATTCACATGTGCTGCTAAATAAATTTTAATGTTTCTAGTTTATGTAGTTATAGCTAATATTAGTATTAATGAGGTAATGTCTAAAAACTAAATTATTTGGAAAACATACAAGGTCAGAGTCCAGATTGTGTCAAGACTTATGTTTGTGAT
This sequence comes from Rhynchonycteris naso, assembly GCA_037038555.1. Lineage (NCBI taxonomy): Eukaryota > Metazoa > Chordata > Mammalia > Chiroptera > Emballonuridae > Rhynchonycteris > Rhynchonycteris naso. The sequence goes on from CM073002.1 coordinate 70,564,203, forward strand.
TATAAACTACAAAGATGCCTTTCTATCTCATAAGACATGAACTACTACGGACTCACTACTGTATATAAAAAGCTATTGTTATAAGGAAAGAAGAGTGGGCAAGGAAAGACCCAGGGACTGATGGAATGAGGGGAAAATGGGATTTAATAAGAAATACTGAAAGCAGAAAATGTCAAAGTAAAGCATGTTTGAAAAAACAGAACAATGAGATCAGGTCATCTTAATTAGTAGCTGCATATGACACAATGTTTATCACTCTCTCCTTCAAACACTTTCTTTACTTTGCCCCAGGATAAAAAATAATTACCTGACTGTCTTTTTTCCCATTTCTATCTGTATTATCTTGGCTCTGTTGCTGGCCCCACTTCAACTCCCTGACCCCTAAATGTGAGAGTGTTTCAGTATTCAGTTATTGACCCTGGTTGTTTTTATCAACACATCCTCATTTAATGATCTCATATAGATTCATGGTTTTAAAGATGATCTACTTGCTAGTAATTCCCAAATGTACTTGTCCAACTTGGATCCCTCCCCTGAAACCTGTACCTGTCTATCATCCACCTATTTTACCTCTCACTTTGGATTTTTAAAATGTATCTCAAATTTAACATGTCCAAAATTGAATTTTGGATAGCTTCACCCCTGTCCTGGCCCTGATATTTTACAAGATTCCTTTTGATGTCTTTGACATCTAGTAAATGGCCAACTAATTTTTTTCTTTTTTGCTCACACCTAAAAGCTCCTGGTAATTAATGGTTCCTCTGTTTTCTACATATTCCCTGTTCAATTCAACAACATATGGTATCAACTCTATCTTCAAGATATAGCCAGAATCTGAGCATTTTCTAACACCACCAATTCCATCTCCTTCTATTGTTATAACAGCTTTTTAACTGGACTGCTTATTTCCTCCCTCATTTTTGCTGTAAGCCCTCAAATATGATATGGTATACAGAATCCAGCTTTGGTTGGGCATTTCAGGCTTCCTCTCACTGGTATCTCATAATACTTCTCTAGCAAAGCCATTATTGTAAGATGTTTAATTCAAAGGATGTTTAAGAGACTCATGTACAGGAGTGAAGTCAGTGACTGAGTGATCCCATCTGAAGATGTGTTTCTCAAGGGGGCAGTGGACTAACCACAAGGAATGACATTTCATGGACAAGATTAATTGACATTCAAGTGCAAGGCTCCTGTCTTCAAGTTCAAGATGGTGGAGTAAAAACATTCACAGTTCACCTGCTCTCACTGACACCAAAACTACAACTACATATGGAATAGCTATCTCAGAGAACAACCTAAAGACAAGTGACACAGAATTTCTACAACTACAAATATATAGAATAAGCCACTTTGAAATGGGTGGAAGGGATAGAGATTAAGTTCAGACAGAACCTAACCTAGCCCCTACTCCCCTGTTGGTGAGTCACAAATACGATGAATATCAAAACTGTGGATTTTGTCTTTGAAGAGTGACAGGTCTGCACCTTAACCTAGAGGATGACCTGCACCAGAAAAAGGTGTCCCTGTAATATCTGGCTTTGAAAACCAGTAGGACTTATATTTGGAAGAACCAAAAGACTGTGGAAAACCCATGTTTCACTCTTTCTGAGTCCTGGTACAAAGATATCAGTTCAAAAAACACCTAGATTATATGTGAAGGTGATACATTGATTAATTTTAGGATGTGTGCTAAAGGAACAGAAATTTGTTCAAACTTTCTCCTGAATCAGAGTTCCTATAAGTCACCATCCACCCTATTTTATTAACCTAGTTGGTCTGACAGTGGCAGGTGCCATTTCTAATACTGTACATTAAACTTGCTAACATTGTTTACCCACTCAGGTGTTTCCCTGAGGATCTATCCAGACTAGCACCCTTCTAAAACATATTATGTATGGAAACACCCAGTGGGAAGCCTTAGCTGACAACAACACACCAGCAGCATGTCTGCAAAGCATGGCTGAGCCTCTCAGCCAGCCACACTGAAGGCTTGCCCTGCTTACCAGTGAGCCTGCAACAGTTGTAGCCAGAGCTCACAACCAGCAGGCCAGGGACAAGCTCACTGCCAGGATATTCACAGAAGTTGTGGCCCAGTCACAACAGGAAGCCATACTAGTCCACGCAGAGCACATCTTTAGAGCACCTGACTATGGTGACATTGGGGGTTCCATCACTGGATTTTATAGGACACCTAAATAAGGCCACTTTTTCAAATCCAGAAGACTTACATGACATACAGAATACATAGAAACAAACAGGTAAAATAAGAAGAAAAACATATTCTGAACAAACAAACAAAAGAGGACACCCAGAAAAAAGAACTAAATGAAACTGAAGTATGCTGTCATCTATATAGAGTGCAAAGTAATAGTCATAAAGATGCTCATCAAACTCTGCAGACAAGTGAATAAATTTAGTGAGAATTTCAACAAATAAATAAAAATTATAAAAGAGGACCTATCAGAACTGAAGACTAAAACAACTAAAGTTAAAATTATACTGAAGGGAATAAGTAGCAAACCAAATGATGCAGAAGAATGGCTCAGCAATCAGGGAAACAGGAAGACAGGATAGTGGAAATAACTCAATTGGAAAAGAAAATGAATTAAAGAGAATGAGAACAGCATAAACGACATTTTGGACAACATCAAGACTAATGACATTTTAGTCATAGTGGTCCCAGAAGAAAAAGAGAAAGAAGAATGGGAAACATATTTGAAGAAATAATGACTGAAAATTTTCCTAACTTGGTGATGAAAACAGACATCCCAAGTCCAGGAAGCACAGAGATTTCCAAACTAGAAGAATCCTAAAGAAAGACACATCAAGACACATGATAATTAAATTGTTAAAAGTTAAAGATAAAGAGAGAATCTTAAAAGCAAAAAGAGAAAAACAATTAGTTACATACAAGGGAATGCCCATGGAACTATGAGATGACTTTTCAATAGAAACTTTGCAGGCCAGAATGGAGTGGCATGATAAATTCAAAAGAGTGAAAGTAAAACCTACATACAACCAAGAATACTCTATTCAGCAAGATCATCATTGAGAATTGAAGAAGATATCAAGATTTTCCCAGACAAGCAGAAGCTAAAAGAGTTCATTACCATTAAACTAGCATTACAAGGATGTTATAGGAAATTTTTTAAGTGGAAAAAAAAAGGCCAAAACTAAAAATAAGAAAATGTACGAAAAAAGGCAAACATATAGTAAAAGAAGGGGACCAACCACCTATAAATCTATAATGAAAATAATTAAATTTCAATAAGCACGTACCTACCAATAATTAAATGTAAATTCACTAAATGCACCATTGAAAAAACATAGTTACTAAATGAAAAAGAGAAACGAAACCTTTGCATATACTACTTACACAAGACTCCAGATTGAAAGACACAAAGACTGGAAGTAAAGAAATAGAAAAAGATGTTTCATGAAAATGGAAACACAGAAACAAAAAAGAAGAGCGGGTAGAAATACTTTGGCAAAATAGACTTTAAAACAAAGGCTAAAGCAAGAAGCAAAGAGGGACCCAGTAATTCTATTTCTGGGCACTTATCTGAAGAAAATTAAATGGTAATTTGAAAAGATATATGCATTCATATCTTCACCGCAGCATTATTTACAATAGCCAAGATATTGAAGCAACCTAGGTGTTTATCAAAAGATAAATGGATGAAGAAGTGAACAGTGTGTGTGTGTGTGTGTGTGTGTGTGTGTATACATACAGTGGAATATTACTCAGCAGTAAAAAATAATAAAGTCTTGTCATTTGCCACAATATGAATAGACCTAAAGGTTGTTATGCTAAATAAAATAAATCAGAGAAAGACAAACACTATAATATTTCACTTATATGTAGAATCTAAAATATTGAACAAATGAACAAACAAAATGAAAACATGTATAGATGCAGAAAAATTTATTGCTGCCTGAGGATTGGAGATTGAGTATGGGTAAAAGGTGAATAAAATTCAGAGTTGTAGTTATAAATAAGTTGTAGAATATTTAGTACAGCATAGAGAATACAGTCCATAATATCACAATAATTATCCACAGATGGATAGTGGATTTTTCATGGTGATTACTTTGTAAGGTATAAAAATGTGAAAACTCACTATTTTGTACACCTGAAACTAATATAATATTATATGTCAACTATACTTTAATTTTAAAAACTTTATATTCCAGAAAATTTAGACATAAAAAGATGTTCAATTGTTTCTTTCAGATGATATAAACTTGCTCTAGAACCTCAAGAGACTGAATTGTAATTTCCCATTATGCTTTATATAAACTTTATATAGCATCTTTGGTTATGACAGATATAGCTACAAAGATGGAGTTTGTCATATTAAATGACCCAAGCATTAGAATCTCTTATACCAAAATTTGGAAATCTAGACTTCCTACAGAGTCCTTTCCTGCTCTGTTTATTACTCGGACTTTGCAGTTTTTCATGTTATTTAATATAATGGCTAGCGCAGTGCTCTATGTGTGGCCCATTAAGCATAATATTTTCTTTTTTATAATAGAAGGTATAAGATGTATTTGTTGTCCTTTATTTTATAAGGTATTTCCTAGAAAGCCACAGATTACTAGTTTCCTAAATATTTTATTAACGGGGTTGTATCTTAACTCTTTATCCCACCTTCTAAAGTTTATGGATATTTCCAAGGCCTCCAACATAGTTGTCATTTGTTGCATTTCTGGTATAAAGGCAGGCAAGAACAGAGAAATTGGCAACTTGAGAACATGGGTTATAACATTGCCGAAATATGACTTCAGAGCCCACTCCAAATAAAAAAAAATAAAACCCTCTGAAGCTAAAATGGTATTTTATAATTGTTCTTAGAACAAAAAAGGGAGCTGGGTTATGTACTTTTAATTCAGTCAGTCATTAGATATAAGTTGCCTTGGTGAGAAGGTGGTATGATCTTAGACAAGGCATACCTTTTTATTAAAGGTGATTCTTAAAGTCCTGGCAAAATAGTTCCATTAGTTAGAGCATCATCTTGAAATGCAAAGGTTGCCAATTTGATCCCCAGTCAGGGCACATACAAAACAGATTAATGTTCTGTTTCTCTCTTTCTTCTCTTTTTTCTCTCACTAAAATCAATAAATTAGAATTTTTATAAAAAGAGGCAATTCTCAAAGAAGTTACTAGCTGGACCACATCTACAATGGACCCAAATTTGGGATCAATAATGTAGAGATTTCTTCCTTACCAAACTATTATTTAGTTAATCTGAAACTTTTACTGGTAAAATGAGTCTCTCGTCTGGGTAAGTACCAACTATCTTTAAGAAAAATCAAAGTGATAGGCTTGCAGAGTTGAAGCAAGCTGATAAATCATTTAGTAGAACCTTAAGTAAATTTATTGAGTAGAACCTTAAAACCTAATGATATCATTCTCAGCACATTTCTGGATTACACTTTTGTAATACTGATTTCCATTTTCAGTAGTTCTGATCGCTTTGAAACTTTCCCTTCTTATCAAGCAGACTCTGCTTTCCACATAAATTTTTAAATATTTTTATTAAATTTATTGAGATTACATTCATTAATAAAATTTTTCAGGTTTCAGCTGCATAATTCTACAATACATCATCTGTATATTGCATTGCATGTTCACCAATTAAAGTAAGTCTCTCTCCATCACCATCTACCCCCCCTTGACCCTCTTCCACCTGCCCCCACTACCCTTTTCCTCCTGAAATTCCCACAGTGTTTGTATCTTTAAGTTTCTTTCCTTGGCTTAATCTATCTAATTTTTCACCCAGAACCCAACTCCAAACTCTTCTGAAAGCTGTCAGTCTTTTCTCTGTATCTATGAGTCTATCTCTATATTGATAGATTATTGTGTTCATTAAATTCCACATATAAGTGGAATTAACTTTTTTATATATCTTATGTAAAGGACTATGCTAATAGACCAATTTCTAATGAAGGTGCCACAGACACGTAAAGAGCTATAGAATTGTGCTCACACACACCCATCCACTAATTCCAAAACACTCTTTATGTGGTGTGATTTTAATGCCATTATGTCTGGTTGCTATCCCGTTACTCTACTCCAGTAGTCAATATTTCCACGTGTCACTTTTAGAAGTGAATGCTGTGCTCCAAGACATGACACACACAATGCATAGAACCTCCCATTTCTTAAGACACTGAACTTCTCTATAGACTCTCTCATATGTTATAATTTTTTAAAAAGCAATGTGCTATTTAATTAATTGCTATAAACTTTTCCATTACGTTTTTCTTTTCTAGACTTCCAAAAATTATGAGAGTAAAATATTATTCTCACATCCCACTTTCTTCACCATACTTCAGTTACTGCTATAGTCTAGGTTACCAATCATCTCCATGTTACTAAATTTCACTGGCCGCTTCTCTGTCTTCATCTCGCTCATTCTCTTGGTAACATTTCGCAGAGTGTACAAACTAAACTCCTCTTAGAAACACTTGACTAGGTTCCCATTGCATGAATGCCCTGCATTTTTCCTGTCCCACATGAGTCTTTCTTAGGCTCATTTCCTGACTTTTTTTTACTCTTACTAGTTTTTACCTTTAAAGTGTCCCAGTGCCTTTTTTTTTAATGTACACATTTTCTCCCAAAGTGATATTCTCCAAGCTCTGGCTTTAAATTTCATCTTTATTGTGATTATCTTCAAATATTATGCTCAGCATTATTTGTTAGGTCACAATATATATATATATATATATATATATATATATATATATATATATATATATATATATATATATATATATATATATCTCCTCCTACTTATAACATCTTTAGTGGAATTTTGGAAAGTTGTTTCAAGTTTAATGTTTGCAATAGAATCCTTGATTACTACTCTTAAATGATTGTCTCTCCCAACTCCCCTATGTGTTTCTTTCCCAGAATTCCACACCAAAGCAAATTACGCCTGATTTTAGTGGTTCAAGCACCCAAATTTCGATTTATGCTTGATTCCTTTATTCCTTCTATCTCATATGCATGAAGTGTGTTAGTATTTCTGACTAATTCTATGTTGTAGCAATTCTTTAAATATACCCTGACTATGACCACTTCTCTCTATTTCTGCTATCTATACTTTACACCACTTTCACTTTTGACCTTGACTAATGCAACACTTTTCTTAATCTCACATCTTCAACTATTGTTGTTTGAAAATCATTTTTGTACATAGCAGACTGTGATCCTTTTAAAAATGTAAATCAGGTTTTGCTATTCTGAATGACTTTCAAGTACTTTCCTCAGGTCTTCAGCATTAGCAGTACCTGTATGAAAATCTCCTTCTACTCACATGAATAGTTCTCATTTAAGGTCTCAAATTTTATGTCACTACCACAGAGAAAGTTTCAATCAAATCTAAATTATGTTCTACTATATCATCCTGATATTTTTTCATAACACTTTCAACTATATATTATTTTTAAGTGTTTACTTTAATTTTTCCATATTTCTTCTATATGAACTATATAATACTAAAAAGTTTCCATATAAATAAAGAGATACAAACAGTAGAAACATTAGAACTTTAGAAACTAGTTAGTAAGTAAAAATCTTTAATAAACCTGATAATATAATTGAAAGTTATATCATTGAACTCTGTTCTTTATTATCTCCTTCTGAATATATTGTCAGAATATGTTTTCAATTTCTGGTAGGATATGCTTCAATTGAGATAGAAAAGAAAGAAAAACCACTAAAATCCTTATTACCTTTTCTCAAAAGACTATGATTTATTTTTCTTTTTCTGTCTTCTTTTTCCTGTTTAATTTATTGTTCATTCTTGTATGTAAAGAGTAAATTTTCTCTTTAGTTTGGGTTGAAAAATCAGAAGGGTTTTTTGAGGAGGATAAAAAATGTATGCACACCACATTTTCACTGAAAACAAACATTACTCAAGAAATACTGGCTTACATTTTTGCTTTCTAATATAATTTATAGCAACAAATGAGCCTGAACTAAAATGCAATTCACAGGTGACAAAGCAAAAGTTAATGTACAGATTTTGCTATATCCTGTTGAAATGTCCAAATAACTGTCTCCTTTGTAAGAAAGATTGTCTAGAAAATGCATGCATTTTTTCTGATTCCACTCTTCCTTCTTCAAACTGCACTCTCCTCCTAACATGCTTATTAGACCCCAGTAGTTGAAGAGACAGTTGGTTGGTCAAAAAAGAAAGAAAAAAAAAAACTCTTTTGTCTAAAGATTGATGACTCAGAAATCAATAAACAGGCTCTCAAAATCCCTAAATATCTTTCTCTTATTATATATCTTCTGAGGTTAATTAACAGTCATATGAAAAGAAATTTACATCTGCATCCATTATACTCTTTGATTAACTCTTTTATGTAACTGACTGTTGAATTATAGTTATTTCTTGACAGACCTTATATGCCCACTCAACACTGAGCTTCTCAAGGTCAAGAAAACTATAACCTAGAACATCTTAAATTCTGTAAAAATCACATGTACAATAAGTAAATTTTAACCTAAAATATAATTTAGTATTTTTGCTTCTTATATTTTTACTCTCAGATGAGAGACTGGCGCTGTGAAGTTTTTGACTTCCTGATCATCATTCTTATCAATTTTGAAGATCAGGTAATTGGATTGAATTGTCAGAAAAAAAAACAATAGAATCATATTAATTTATGTTATCAGTTCCTAACCTATTATTTCAATCTAATATAAAAATTAATTGTTGAATTTCAACAAAGGAAAACATCCCCTCAAATATTTCTTCATATGAATATATGTTCTGACATTTTTAGGGTCAAAAATTAATTCCAACCGGGAAGTTAAATTTTGAAGAAATAGATTACTTCTGAGTTTAATTTTAAAATATCACTGTGACATCTATGAAATATATGACCACTATTGTCATATAAAAAAATGAGCATTTTAGATAAAATTTCTAGGGGGAAAAAAAGCGAAGGCTATAGTTATGAGTGCCATCCATGCAGAAAGCTCAAAAGATACAAAAACAACAACAACAGCAACAAAAAACAACAGGGGAGAATCATTTAGTAGATAATTTTTTTATTATGGCTATATCAAGAGAGCTATTTTAATACAAGTTTTATACACATTTTATAAAAAATTTGAGGTCCAAAGGCTGTTAAATAATTTTATGCTGGAAAAAAAATGGGTAGATAGATACAACAATGAAATAGAATTTGTTTCTCTCTCTCTCTCTCTCTCTCTTGCTATATACATATCTATAGATATATATCTATATATATCTATACATATATATATGTATGATAAATATGATTATATTTATCTATACATATAGATAAATATAATCAATATTATGTCTACATAATTAGTCAAGTGTGTACATATAAATTATAATGACTTATAAAAAGACTTTTGCATAATAAATAGAATTATGTTATATTGAAAAATTAGGACAACAAATATATTATTTTAAGAATGCATACACGCACCCACATTTATTTCAACTAAGTAAAATCCACATACAAAAAAAGAAATATTTTAAAAGTTAATCATAGATTTTGGGAGAAAAAGGAGCTGAAGAGTTTGTGGTAAAATTTTGGTCTCATTTTTTCTATATTTTCCATGTATACTTTAAATTGGAAAAAAAGCATTTTGTAAACAGAGAGTAGTATGATTTCAAATTAAATATATTATATATTATTTACCATGACAAATTACTCATGCAATATGAACATAACTAGCTTCATTTATATAAATCTTACTGAGTGGCTGTTTTGAACTAGCATGGAAGAGGTTGTGATTATAGGCATGTGGCTGTATTTATTCATATAGAGTGAGTGATATGGCTCACGGAGCTCACAGTTCTGTGAGTAATAACATAAAAATATTTCCTATTATTTTATAATTATACTCTCTAATCAATACTAATAGTTTTAAATACCTAGAAGTGAGATGATATATATTAAGAGCTCTCAGTACTATTGAATGTCATGGTTCAGTTAGTAGTTATTAAAGGGCTAGCTATAGCTAAATGACCACCAGGAATTCTGTATCTTCAGTTGCCAGAGTCACCTTCAGGTCATCTACAACTTCCATCATTTTTCTTTGTGCACTGGAAACTCAAAAAGATGTTTTCATAAGAAATTGGAGAGGGTTGCCTGTATTTAATCAGAGGCACTTCAGTTATTCTTTGTTCTCATAAGCAAATGAGGACAGGTAGAAACAGACTGTTTTGACTACTCTTTATCTCAGCATCTGCTAATAGTTTATTTCTAATTAGCCTGGCTTCTTGGGGTGTAGGTGGAGAGATTAAACTGGAGGGAATTTTCCAGCATTGTGTATTTAAGAGCATTTTTTTCTTTTTACAGAGACAGAGAGAGAGTCAGAAAGAGGGATAGATAGGGACAGACAGACAGGAACAGAGAGAGATGAGAAGCATCAATCATCAGTTTTTTATTGCGACACTTTAGTTGTTCATTGATTGCTTTCTCATACGTGCCTTGACAGTGGGCCTTCAGCAGACTGAGTAACCCCTTGCTTGAGACAGCGACCTTGGGTTCAAGCTGGAGAGTTTTGCTTAAACTAAATGAGCCCGTGCTCAAGCTGGCAACCTTGGGGTCTCGAACCTGGGTTCTCTGCATCCCAGTCTGACACTCTATCCCAGTGATGGGTAATCTTTTGAACTTGGTGTGTCAAAATTCACCAAAAAACCGAGCATAACTCGGTGGTGTGTCACATCGTGAAAAACAGCCTAACCAGAAGTCCCAGAACTAGATGCTCTGTGCCGGAGTTCTGTTGTTTTGGCCTACAGAGCTATGGAACAGAGTGTGTACACTACAGCAAATGTTTTATCCTCAGCTACTGCACCTGGCCGTGCAGAAGCCGAGGATGAAACGTCCTTCTCGGCATGTGGCCTCATACTTCTCTGGTATGCGGACGCGTATCAGTGCTGACACGCATGTCATAGGCTCTCCATCATGGCTCTATCCACTGAGCTATTGCCTGATCAGGCTAAGGGCACGTTTAACCACTTTCTTTGGTCATCTGAAGTTTTAAATCAAGAATACAAAAAATAATTTATTTGCTCTAATCTATGGATTAGCTTTGGGTTAAAGGGCTCACTGACCTTTGTCTCTTAACTCATTTCACTCTTTTTCTATGTATTCTACTGAAAACTACAATTTGATGTATTGATGATATCAGATTTTTGAAATGTATATATCAGACTTGTAATACAGATATTCCTAACTATAACTAGTAATAGTGAAAATGCTGGCTATTTAATCTTTCTTTTTTCTTTTTTGCCTGAAGCAATGCTAAATGATTGTATATTTTATTTAAATTAATTATACTTTATATGTATATTTTGCTTTTCAAAGGAATATGTGTGCATAAAGTACAAAAAGAATATACTGTTTATATTCTGCCACCCAGAAAAAGCCTTTAAGAGCATTTTAATTAGTATCTCTCTCCTACATCAACCCACATATACATATATAAAATCTAAAATTTTTAATGACATTTTGATTTCTGAAATCCATTGTCCAATAAATTACATTTTAAATTTAACAACATATTATGTCATTAAATGTTGATTTACAAAAGGCTTTTTGCTGGCATATAAGTCTGCTTTATTCACTTACCATCATTTTTTTAATTAAGTGTCTCTTTGCAGAAATTTATATCATTTGTTGTCTTTTTTCCCCCTAAAAATGCTGCCATTAATATCATAGTAAACGTTTTTTTTAATTCAATTATGTTTTCTAATAACTTACTAAAAGCTATGAGTGAACATTTTACGTCAATTTCCTTCAGAAAATTTAGAGTAGTATGTATCTCCACTTGCCTCTATGAGAGTAACTAGGCATCCCCTCTTTAATTACCAAATCTTGGTAACACAAAATCTTTAAAAGTTTTAAGTATCTTTATCAAATTGCTAAATTAAAATGAATACCATTCTAATTTACATTTTTATTTTGACCTGCTAAACATTCTTTCTTATACTTAATAGATATTTGTTTTTCTTTCTCTGGAAATAACTTGTGTTTTAATTCACTATACATTGTTAAAGACTTAACCAACCAAAGACCACCAAGCACATTTTGATGTCTGATGGAATCAGATTTACTGACCTGATGCAGTAAAAGAGAGCACTCCAGAGCTTCACTTTTCAACCCTTTTCATTTCATGGCACACATAAACTAGTTACTAAAATTCTACAGCACACCAAAAATATATATTTTTGCCAATCTGACAAAAAAGATATAATTTTATTGAATTATAGAAAAATAACTATCTACCATTTGTGCTCCATAATGACTGTGAAAAAAATCAGGTGCATATATTTGCATATAAGAATTTCTGATACCAAAACTTAACCAATCAGATGCAATCTTATTATGCAATGTGACCAATATGGTGCAACTCTGTTTTATGACCTATATATTTATGCTTCAAGACAGGGCATTCACACTAAATGCCTATTGCTGTGTTGGCTATTGTCATTTTTTATTTGACAATTTAAAGGAAAAAAGGCCAGTGTTCCTGACTAAATAGTCAGGTATTGAGTGTTTCTTTCTTCTTTTTTTCTTTACAGGGATAGCGGGAGAGTCAGAGAGAGGGATAGATAGAAACAGACAGACAGGAACGGAGTGAGGTGAGAAGTATCAATCATTAGTTTTTTGTTGCCGTTGCGACACCATAGTTGTCCATTGATTGCTTTCTCACATGTGCCTTGACCATGGGCCTTCAGCAGACCAAGAAACCCCTTGCTGGAGCCAGCAACTTTGGGTCCAAGCTGGCAAGCTTTTGCTCAAGCCAGATAGGCCCGCGCTCAAGCTGGAGAGCTCGGGGTCTCGAACCTGGGTCTTGTGCATCCCAGTCTGACTCTCTATCCACTGCACCACTGCCTGGTCAGGCAGGTATTGAGTGTTTTTAAAATTATGTCAGCCCTGGCCAGTTGGCTCAGTGGTAGAGCATCGGCCCAGTGTGTGGATGTCCTGGGTTTGATTCCAGGTCATGGCACATAGGAGAAATGCCCATCTGCTTCTCCACCCTTCCTCCTCTTGCTTCTCTTTCTCTCTAACTCTCTCTCTCTCCCTCTTCTGTAACCATGGATTGATTGGAGCAAGTTGGCCCAGGATGCTGAGGATGGATCCATGGCCTCCCCACCTCAGGCATTAAGAAGACGTAGGTTGCTGAGCAATGGAGCAAGGCCCAAGATGGGCAGAGCATCACCCCCTAATGGGCTTGCTAGGTGGGTCCTTGTTGGAACACATGCAGGAGTCTGCCTCTGCCTCCTCTCCTCTCACTGAATTTTTATTTTTATTTTTATTTTTTGTCACACACTGGTTGAAAATTGCTGCTCTGAGAAACTATAACATGCCACATAACAAGAGGAACTAAAGAAGCTTTTTTAAGGTTTTGGTTACATGAATGATTCTGAAAGGTGTCTACAGACATAGGGTATTAATTCTGTATCAGTTGCTGCTTCTAGGTGGGATTAAAAGAGATGATGATTAACTAGGTTGAGTGCTGTCATTAGGTGGCAGCACTGAGCAAGTAGATGCCCCAGTAATATTGTAGATGATAAAAACAAAGAACGTATGGAAACATCACTGGAAAGTAAGAAGAAACCATATGAAGAAAGATTTGTTAGGACAATCCATGGCATAATCTTGGAGAAATTATGTTTGCCATTAAGTTGGGGGCTAACTTTGTGTGTGTACAACTTTCTTCCTAGTTTGATAAACAGAAGAGTTGCCTTTTTCTTTTTCATTCTTAGCTGATACTCATTCTCACAGTTCCACAGAGGTTTGTACACACTTTAGAATAGAGCTTAGCCATGTTGGGCCATGTACTTTATTGGTTAATGGTGCAGAATTTTCAATTACACATTCTCAGATTGAAGGCTTGCCATTTCTCCTTAATGATTGTGTAATGTTGAGAAGATATTTTATCACTTCAACTTCATATTTTATAGCTTTAACAAGAGACTGATAATAATAATAATAATAGTTATATAAATAATAAGTAATAAATAATAATAATATTATCTACCTTATAGGACTATTGAAAAAATAAAATATTATTATTTTTATAAAGTATTTATTACAATGTTTGGAATGATAAACCTGCTCAAAAAAGATATAACTACTCAAAAAAGAATAACAACAAAAAGGTTATGTTTAGTAATATTTTCACATGAAATAATTGATGATAGCAATTAATAAAAAGAGCAGTATTGCTCTGGCCGGTTGGCTCAGTGGTAGAATGTTGGCTCGGAGTGTGGAAGTCCCATGTTCAATTACTGGTCAGGGCAAATAGGAGAAGTGCTCATCTGCTTCTCCATCCTTGTCCCTCTTCTTCCTCTCTGTCTCCTTCTACCCTTCCCACAGTCAAGACTTCATTGAAGCAAAGTTGGCCCAGGCGCTGACAACGGCTCCATGGCCACCACCTCAGGTGCTAGAATGGCTCTAGCCACAATAGAGCAATGCCCCAGATGGTCAGAGCATTGTTCCCTGGTAGGCATGCTGGGTGGATCCCAGTTGGGTGCATGTGGGAGTCTGTCTGCTTCCCCACTTCTAACTTTGGAAAAATACAAAAAAAAAAGTGCAGGATTATCATGATTGCATAAGTGTATACAGAAAAGAATTAAAAGATTATCAGATTGTGTGGATGTTGCTAATAAATATTTAATAAATTAGCTATTTTTAAAATGATTCTAGCTATTTGGAAAGGAAAGAGGAGCACAATTTTTGACTTGGATAATCACATAAATTTGTTTTAGCTTAACATGGAAAAGCTAAAGAAATTAATGAGAACAGGCTTAGAAATTTTAGTCTAGTAGGTGTGGTTCCTATTAAAGAAACAAGGACATACCCATTTCCAGAATGTTCCTTTGAAAAAAGAGTGACGCTCTAGCTTTATTACTTTAGACAAAACTTAAGGAACTTGAAGAGCACAGACAATAAAGAGAAAAAAATGTTTTAGAGTACAGATTAATAAATTGAGAATCAGGTGTGTTATGAGAAATGAAGAAAGCATTGAGGAGCAGGTTTTAAAATTCCTAATTACTAGGTTAGGAAAGAGAAACTTCTCAAACAGGAGGGATAGCAATCCATTCTCAGAGGGAGGATAAACAAGAAACAAAGTAGTTGTGAACTCAGAGCAAAAGTAATGAAAGGCAGATGGGTTAGAAGTCCATCGGGAGAAATAGTTAATGTAAAGCACAAATGCATTTTAGCTTTTCTGCAAATTCTAGTAGGTCAGTCTGCTGTCTAGGCTGTGATGTACACTGGTGGGATGGTGAAGAAATTGTGCACTTTGTAATAGAAAAAATTGACTGAATCCGGTCGGTAAAACAACTATTGTAAAACAACACTGAGGTGGTCCTAGAAAATATTCTTTATAGTAGTTAGTACAGATTGGCTATCTGGCTGCCGCGCCAACAGATGATCACAGGGAGAGTGTCCTTGGTGACTTAAACACTATGGATCACTGGGATTTGTAGAGAAAACCAAGTTGATGAATGTAAAAAACAACCTATTATCTTGAGACCAGGACACACAGTCTTGCTGCCAGATAGACAGAGCTATAAAATGTTAGAGAAGTTATGAATAAAGGGGTGTAGCTAGATATAATTTAGATGTATATGCTGCTTCCTTTTTTCAATAATTAATTGGGCAAGTCATAGAGAAAAATACTTAAATAACAACTATGCTATTAATGTGATACCTGGTCAATTTTACCCTGGACTAGTTTATTCAAAAAGTACCAATTTCAAAATTGAATAGGTCAACCTTTCTTAACAGTGAGTCATTGGGGAAAGCAAATTTAGCTAAATTCAGGCCACAGAAATCTGTTCTCATAATGCTTCTCTCACAAGAGCTTTGTTATTGTTTTTAAGTCAGTTTTATCCTTTTGTGTGTGTTATTTGACCCCTTTTTTTGGGTAAAGATAAAAATATTATGAAAAGAAGAAAGATTATCTTAAGCACGTCATTGGAAGCAATAGCATACAAATCAGTCTTGTAAGAATCTGAAACTGCCCTTTTGTAGAAATTGTAACAATCTCATTCTATTTGGAGCATTCCTCCTTTGCCCTGTTTGACCTTTCAGATAGCAACACAAACATTATTTGCTTTGTGCAGCCAGGGAACAGCTGTTCAAACCCTAGTTATACATTTCTAAACATTTTCAACATGCTATTTCCAACTTATTTACAGACCAGTGCTAAGCAAATATTTCTTGAGGAGATATATATATATTTAGACTGAAGTATTTTTGTCTAAGAAATATATACGTATAAATGTATCTATAATACATATACACACATGTGTGCTTAATATAGATCACATACACAAAATAGTTTAAAATAAGTTTAGGAGACATAAACCTTATTAATTTGAAAATTTTTATGTTTATACAATAAAATCAAAATACTCAATTAGGTGTGAGGCATCAGATTTAGTTTTAAAAGATTTGAAATTTTACAAAAATAATAATAAAATATTAAAATAATAACAGTCTTTTTCAGATCACAAAAGATAAACTAAGCCTGATAAGGCGGTGGTGCAGTGGATAGAGCGCTGGACTGGGATGCGGAGAGCCCAGGTTCGAAACCCGAGCTCGCCAGCTTGAGCGCGGGCCCAACAGGCTTGAGCAAAAGCTCGCAAGCTTGGACCCAAGGTCGCTGGCTCCAGCAAGGGGTTGCTGGGTCTGCTGAAGGTCCGCGGTCAAGGCACATGTGAGAAAGCAATCAATGAACAAATATGGTGTCGCAACGGCAATGAAAAACTAATGATTGATACTTCTCATCCCTCTCAGTTTCTGTCTGTCTGTCCCTATCTAACCCTCTCTCTGACTCTCTCTCTGTCCCTGTAAAAAAAAGATGAACTAAATTTTCTTTTACAGATTTATGATAAAAATGAATTTATTTATTTATTTATCTACCCATGAGAGAATTTTTGGAGCTAAAACAAAAATAAAGTTTTATAAATAAATATTAAAAGCATTTATTTAGTTTGTCAATATTATTATAATAAACCTATATCCATTAGCTTACATTCAGGTTAAATATGAAGATTTTTTTCTAACTTTCATTATAATGTAGGTAAATAATAAGCTATTGCTTCACAGATAGTTAGCACTTTCATACTTATAATCAATTGCCATTTTATTTTCTTGCACACAAGTTAAGAAAGACATAGCAGAACAGAGAAAATTCTGAGAAGGCAACTGATAATTCAGAATTGTTAAAAACTTTTATATAAGAAATTAATACAAAATTAAGAACAGTGTTACCATATGACTCAGCCATCTCTCTACTGGGTTTCTACTTGAAAAATAAAATAAAATAAGTAAACTAGAAAACATTTATTCACAAAGATATAGGCACCCTTATGTTCATTGCAGCATTATTCATGGTAGCTAATACATAGACAACCAAGTGTCCTTTGATAGAGAATTGTATACAAAAGATGTGATACATATATATCATGGAATACTGCTCAGCCATAAAAACATGATTGATGCTTCTCCCCTCTCTCCATTCCTGTCTGTCTGTCCCTATCTATCCCTCTCTCTGTCCCTCTAAAAAAATAATAATAAAAAATAAAACAACAAAAGATCAAGCTTTAGCAGAATATATATATATATATATATATATATATATATATATATATATATATATATATATATATATTTCTTGTGTAATAAATTGAGTGTGTGATGTAAAAAAAACATAAAATACCATTCGCAACAACATGGATGTATCTTAAAAATATTATGCTAATCAAAAGATGTTAGTAAGAAATGCTAATAACTGTATGATTTCACTCACATATGGGATATGAAACTGAAACTCATAAACATAGACAACAGAGGATAGAGGATGAAGGGAAAAGCTGAACAAATATATGGTCACGAAAAATGGTTTGACTTTGGATGATGGGCACACATGCAACATACATACAGATCTTGTATCATAGAAATGTACACTTAAAATTCATATGATTTTATTAACGAATGTCACCTTAATAAATTTAATTTAAAAAAAGTTAATAAGAATTATTTTAATATAGAATATAACTAACTGTAAGCAAGAAAAAAAGTATAAAATCTGGTCCTTAGTCTGATTTACCTTATTTCTTATCAAGTATATATTGTGCTATATGCTGTGGAACAAATTATTTTTACAATTTCAACTTTTATATCTGTATACTTTATCGAAACTAAAGATTATCAGTCACATTTTCTACAATTCATTGAAAGCAAATATTGGTAACCAGGAGTTAATGAATACAGTAAGAAACTGAGAGGCCAATGGTTATTTAATTTGCTCAATATATTCTCTTAGCAAGTGACAGAAATAGAAATCAAACTCAGGTTTCTCTAAGTATATAAATATTTTCTTCTCAGCCAGTAGTTCTCATCATTTTTAATACATGCATTTCTGTTTAATCATTAAAAATTGCAGTTACCAGGCCTGTCCTTTGGTAGTGCAGTGGATAAAAAGTTGATCTGGAATGTTGCAGTTGCCAGTTCAAAACCCTGCACTGGTCTGGTCAAGGCACATATGGGAGTTGATGCTTCCTGTTCCTCCCCACTTCTCTCCCTATATCTCTAAAAATGAATAAATAAAATTAAAAAAAAAATTAAACATACCAAAATCTGGTACAAAGTTCTTTGGATTTGAACCTCAACAATCACAGTCAAACCTGCACAGCTTTAGGTAGATGATTTATACTCTCTATTACTCATTTTTTTAAATCTCCATAAGGAACAAAATAATGTTCTCTAAATATTTTTATAAATAAGGAATAAGTGTGATAATTCATGCCAAAATGATTGGTGATCCAGGCTCATAGTTGGCAACCATTACACTACACCTACTATATCTTAATATACTTTTATAAATATACTATTTTTACAGAAAGTGAAAGTTATCTTCTTTATGTTGTCATAATATGTAATAATTTTCCAGGTAAATATTGGCACTTTGTCCTGAGTAGCCTCCTGATGAAGTGATTTCTATTGCTTGTCAGAGTTAATTTTACCTAATATGGTTCTTTCTCCCAACATACTAGCAAACTCCTTTCTATGGTGAACAATCTTCCTTTCTGCAGTTTATATCAGGTATGGGAACAGGAGCCTTTTATCTTGACTAAAGATCAAAAAGTATTATGATAGATATACTGACTATCCTGTAGGAGTGGTAATGCTTCGATTATATTATTTTGCAGAAGTTGAGTATCTGGTCAAATACATGGTCATCATAACAATGACATTTTTTTCAAAGACAGCTCCATTTAGTTAAACCATGATATGGCCTACTTTATTTTCAGTCTTTCTGAAAAAATTTCATTTTATTTGAAATTGTTTAAGGGCATCATAGAAAAACAAATTTATATTTATTCCTTAAAATTAAAAGTTTTAGAGGAAAGAAAAGTATATTGGGTTATATTTGCTCATTTGGAAGAGAAATGACTCTTTGCAATGATTTCTATAAACTATCCAGACCACTGAAGATTACAAAACATGTTACATTGATAAGTGTTTATCAATGAAACAAAAAATCACAACTTCAATTGAATTTACCCTCTCTTTAAAGATAAAAGACTTATTAATGCATCTGTG
Source organism: Rhynchonycteris naso (assembly GCA_037038555.1). Lineage (NCBI taxonomy): Eukaryota > Metazoa > Chordata > Mammalia > Chiroptera > Emballonuridae > Rhynchonycteris > Rhynchonycteris naso. The sequence continues at coordinate 70,583,835 of CM073002.1, forward strand.
CTACAAGAATCTCTCTATTATATTGAATTGTGGTTGCATATCCTGAACGTACATCAAACAATGATTCTAAAATATATCTTTGAAATAAAACATACAGAGAATTATATTAGTACAATTATAAAATTGAAAAGGAAAACATGGTTCAGAAATTTAGTTATAAGGACAGTAAATTTTTACCAACCCCAGTTTTTTTATATTTCTGTTATAATAAAAATTGCAGACATATTTGTTGACATTTTAAACATAATCTCACCTTAAATTATTTTTGAATATCAAAATCATGAAGCCTTAAACATTATCACAAAACTAAACAGAATATTATTTCACTGTTCACTTGACATGCTTGAATTTAACTTTTCAGTATAACTGAAAATCAAACATGTAAGAAATTAAAATAATATGTTTACAATTTTCTCCTTTAAATGATCACAATTTTACCATTTGAATTGATAACTTATTTAATTTATTTATTTAAAAAATTTTAATATTTTATTTATTCATATTAGAAAAAAGAGAGAGAAGAGGGAGAGGAGCAGGAAGCATCAACTCCCATTTGTGCCTTGACCAGGCAAGTCCCAGGTTTCAAACCACCAACCTCAGTGTTCCACATCGACATTTCATCCACTGCACCACCACAGGCCAGGCTGATAACTTATTTTAAACTGTAGCTAGAAGTATGGTTTGACCAAAATAAAAAAAAATAGTATAATATTTTCCGCTTCTTCCTGGGAATACATTACAAGTCCATTAGTGGATGCCTAAACCTCAGATAGTACCAAACACTATATATACTATGCTTTAATTTATAAATTAGTCAAAGATAATAACAACAATAACTAATAAAAGTGAAACAATTAGAATGAAATACTGTAATAAAAATAATATATAAATGTGATATCTATCTGTAAAAATATTTTGAACTGTATTCACTTTTTCAGTTAAAGGAAGAATTTATTGGCTTCTCTTTGGGATATTCAAATTGATAGTACCACTACTCTTGTGCAATGGGGCCAAAATAAGAATGCTTTCAATACAAGCACTATAATACCAGGCAGTTGATCTGAAAACTGAAATGGCTACTAAATGACCTATGGTCAGGTAGCACGTATAGCATGGATACTCTGGACAAAGTGATAATTCACCTTCTGGGCAGGGCAGAGTGGAATTGTGTGAGATTTTATCACTTTACTCAAAACAACATGAAATTTAAAATTTATAAATTGGTTATTTTTAAGATTTTCTATTTAATATTTTTGGACTAAAGTTAAACATAGTAATTAACCATGGAAAGTAAAATATGGGTAAGGGAGACTACTATACTTGTAGAACTGAAACTTTGGGAAACGTATCTATTGTTCTTACTTCTACCACAGGGCTATAAATATACCGAATAAGCTCAATTTTCTCAAGCCTCTGGTTTTTTGTTTGAAAGTGAGAGATTTCGACTAGATATTCTCTAAAAACAGTTTTTGCATTATCATTTTTAAATTTAAACCATTGTATGACCTGGCTGGATATTTGGTTGGTTAGACATTGTCCCAATACACAGATTGTGTGTTCGATCCCTGGTCAAGGCACATATAGAAACAGATCAATGTTTCTCTCTCTTTCTCTTTCTCTCCCTTCCTTTTTCTCTAAAAATCAATAAGTAAATTTAAATTATTTAAAAAAATTTGTCAAATATTTACCCACTAATGATTAGAATCAAAATGTTCCTCACATTAGACATTGCTACTTAAAATTGATTTGGTTATGATTCAAGATTAATGAATAAATGTTCTTGATTAAACTTTTGGAAGTATAGGACATAATTAGATTAGAACCAAATTAGGTTATTGTTGCCTGGTGAAAAACTGAGTACAGTCAGTAGGATCATTGTAATAGAATGATGCTTGGTAATAATATATGGCCAAAGTGCTTGACTATAAGGACATATGTAAATAATAGCATAAAAATAGTCATGAGTTCCAGTTGGTTAGTTTTCATAAGTTGGTTTTGGATTATCATTGAGGTAAAACTGGTTTAGGTAGAGCCTTGCTCAAATATTTTGGTATCTTTGTTCTACTGACTCAAATTCAAGTTCAAAGCAGGGAATAAATGTACTCCTAAAGAATTGGCAAGAAAAATATTTCTTGGCGCAAAATTGTCCTTTGATAATACTGTAGTTAATAAAATTTTCTAAGTTCATTCAATTCTGGGTAATTATATAATCACCTTATGTCAACTTCTTTCTTTTTTTGTCTCATAACTTTCATCAGTAACCTTACATGTGTAGAATTAGGTATTCAAGGGAAAAAAAGATGAAATCTTCATCTTGACATGTTTTAATCTAGTTGAGAAGATAATTAATAAACTAGCTTGTAATCAGAAAGCATGCATAAACTATTGTAACAAGTAACTAATACACAGAAAATACATAACTGATATGTTAATTACAACATTCTAAATTACATGCACAATCAGTCCACACTTATTACAATTTAGCATCCATATAGTGATGTTTGTCAGAATGATCTATTACTTCTGAAAAAGAAGAAGCCATCTTAAATTAGTTCTGACAGGATGTCCTCAAAAAATTTTTATAAAGATTTTGTAAAAAAATAAATAGAATTATTATGTTTAACAAATATTTAGTATAGAGCAGACATTTCATATCATACATTATGTTAAGAACTGGATATTTAACACAGTTTTTCCTCAAATGAATGGATATTTTATGCCACCTCTCTACAGTCTGCCAGGTTTGAAGGTTAGTTGTCCATATTGATGAGATCCACGGAGTCTCAATACTTGAACTCAATCTCTTGATTGAAGCTAGTATCTTATTTACTTACCTTGTTGTGATTTCAGGGTGTTTTGGCAAATGATGTATGCCAGAGCATAGATGAAATCATTGGTATCTGAGTTCATCAGTGACTTTGATAAACGCTCTTCAGGAAGTTCAGATTGTTAAGATTGATAGTGCAAAATAAGGGAAGTAAATAGAATTTTATGTGAGCTTTGAAGGAGACTTCAATGATGGAAGAAAAAGAGAAGAGATATTTCAGACAGCAATAGTGTTTAAACCTGTAAAGCAGTACAAATGTGCTGGGAATATGAAGTACAGAGGATGATGTGTAGAAAAAGGCTCAAATAGTGAAAAACACATCAGAGTTTTAGGGTTTTAGGATGTTTCATTGTCCTCTGCTTTTATCTTAAACATTGTATTAAGCTAATATTCACCTCAGAAAGAGGATTTATAATGCTGGGTCCATCTAGATCAGTGGTTCTTAACCTTTTTTGAGGTACTGAACCCACCAGTTTCATATGCTCATTCACCAAACCCTTCTTTAGTGATAAATAAAACATGATTTTTTTTCCAAATTCAAGACATAGGTATATGTTTTTTTCCTGGTGCACAAAATGAACCATGCATGAACATCACCTTGCTCAAAGAACAAAACCAACAAAGTGCATGAATTCACAACAAATTATGGTATTACTTTATTCTGGCCTCCACTGCAGAGGCTTCTCTGAACCCCTGAGACCTACTCATCGAAACCCTAGGGTTCGATAGAACCCAGGTTAAGAACCACTGATCTAGATAAATTATGGCTCAGGTAAACTAACTTTTCTTAAGGAGCTGCACCAATATAAGTCAGCATTCAATGGTTTTTCTTAAACTACTCTACTTGGTGAATTGGTCAAATTACAGAGAAATTACAAAATTCTAACTTGTGGTTTTCTGAGTCTTGGAAAGTTCTCAAATTACACTTCAAAAAAGATGATTTTGATGTACTTTAACATGCTGACATTTCTGATTTGGCTTATTATGAAACTTTACAAATCATCAGAATTAGGTACTTAAAATCTGATGGGAATTTTATGCAAATACTGTATTTTTTCAATGTTACTAAAATTCAAGACACTATGTTTAAAATTTATCACATCCAAATATACCAACACCCAATCTTATACTTGTTTCATTGTCCAATATTGTGATTCATAATATATTTGGTCTTCATCCATACTTACTGGCTCACAGCTTTCCTAAACCTTGAAATTTCCTAGTTTAGGGAATATTCCTGGTGTCTTTTTTTATATTAATAAAGGTGGCTTTTGGATCCTCACGCTAATGGTTGGGAGTGGTTGCCAAGACAATCAACAGCAGTATTAAAAGATTGGATGGAACTTTCAGTCCTTCCTACCACCCAACCAACATCCTACACCTACAACCCACCTCCACCTCCTAGTAGAGGAAAGATGCTGGAGAAATAATTCAACTGCCAATGGCCAATGAGTTAGTCAGTCATGATTATTTAATGATACCCTCATAAAATCCCAGAAATACATTATTTTTGACCCCTTTTTTAAAAGCTTCCACATTGCAAAACCAGAACACTTTTCTGTGCCACAGTGCCAGCCTCCAAGCTCTGGGAAGACTAAGCCTTTGTTCAGGACCTTTTTCTATGTAACTTGTCATTTGGCTGTTGATTCATATTCCTCAATATCTTTTGTAGTAAATAAATAATCTAGTGAGTGAACTGGTTTTTCTGAATTCTGGGGGCAGTTCTAGTTAGTTAGTTTAACCTAAGGATAGGGTGGTAGGAACCTCTAATTTGTAGATGGTTGGTCAGAAGCAAAGTAGCAACCTGGGCTTGTAGCTGGTGTCTGAAGTGTGTGTGTTGGGGAGACAGTTGAACCCTTAACCTGTGGAATCTGACTGCTACACCCAGGTCGAAGGAATCATAATGGAGCTGAATTTGGAACACCCTACTAATGCTGAGAATTGTTCACTGCTGTAGGGGAACTCACCCACCCCCTAAACTTGTTAGGATTGGTCTAGGAACTTTAGTCACATGACTTGGTCTTCACTATTAATTTACCTTAATTTTAATTAAGAAACAATTTTTAACTTCTATTACTTTTTATTTTTTTACTATGTAAAATATTTAGGAAGCTAACATTCTATATATGTATGTATACGAATATTTGTGCATTCATATATGTGTATGTATATATGTATATATGTTTGCTAAAAAAATTCTTTTTTCTTCCAATTCCTTTTGCCATCCACCAATTTCTCACTCCATGGTACCCCCCCCCCTTACCAACAAATAAACACTATTATTACATTTTTATATTTTTCCAAATATTTTTATATATACACAAGTAAGTAGCAATATATTTTAACTTCATTCTTTATTTTTAACTCAGTAAAGTATTTATGGATCACTCTTTTCTGCACCTTGCATTTTTTCAGTTTGAACATATATTGAAGATGTTTTAATGCTATTACCAGAGTTTTCTTGGCCCTCACTCACCATTTTTTTTATTCTTTTTAAAAAAAATTTTTTTTTATTTTATTCATTTTAGAGGGGAGACACACACAGAGAGAGAGAGAGAGAGAGAGAGAGAGAGAGAGAGAGAGAGAGAAATAGAGAAAGGAGGGAGGAGCTGGAAGCATCAACTCCCATATGTGCCTTGACCAGACCAGTGCAGGGTTTTGAACTGGCGACCTCAGTGTTCCCAGGTTGACACTTTATCCACTGCGCCACCACAGGTCAGGCCCTCACTCACTATTTTTAACTTTAAATAAATGTTATTTGTTTTATTTCTTGTTTCAAATTTTTCTTCCAATTTGATGTGACAACTTTAAAAGAGATTCTCATCTATTCTTCAAGTTTATACAAGAGAGTTGAAGCTTTCTCATATGATGTTCATAAAGTCCATCTTAAACTGTACTGAAGACTGGTTCATCACAGAAATTAAATAGTCACCCAGCTGTAATTTAACGAAGCTTCTAAATAGAATACTTTTCAAAGACCAACTCTCAGATGTACCATAGACATGCTGTGCAAGTTTTTGTTTGGCCTATGAGGATTTCCTTGTCAGTGTGTTCTAAGGTGACTTTGAAATTAGTGATTCATTAACACATTAGTGGAAGCAGAAACCATCTCTTAACTCAAGCAAAAATAACTTTGTATAAAGTATCTTTTTTCTCACTTCATTGATATGAAAGAAAATCTCATCTATTGTATATTCTAGACATCACTCTCATTCCAGTCCTTAAACCAGTGGTTCTCAAAGTGTGCATCAAGGTACATTGGTGCGCTCTAGAAGATTTCCAGGTGCGCCCTATGGTATTCCATAGAAATATGTGCCTCCTGAGCACCAAAAAACCAACAGAGTTTTTAGAGTTTAGAATTTTTGGGGACAGAGGTGTGGGAAATTGACTGTAAACTGACAGTCTGCCCAATCCTCCACCTCACTTGCCTGATTAAGTTGCAAAAGATTTTTAAGCTGTGGTGCTGGATTGCTTACACTACTCCCCACGTTCCCTGAAAAAACTGGAGGCAAGTTTCTTCTATACTTTGTTTAGTGTAAAGTTAAGATGATATGTATGGTGGGGGTTTTCTGCACTTGGTAAAATTCTTGGGTTGCCTAGGAAACATGATCAAAGATCACATTGATTTGTTAATGGCCCACTTTGCCCTATAAATAAGGCAAGATGCAGTTTTGGGGTGTGCTTTCTTGTTGCCAGCAGCAATTACAGGGCCCTCCCGAACCTGTATTTTCTTAATTCCACGTATTTTCTTAATTTCCCACCATTCCCACTTGGACCTGGAATTACTAGCTGTGCTGGTTCGCGGCATGTGCCCAGATATAAAAATTTTTGTTAACACATCATTATTATATTTATTATTAACACATCATTATATTATTTTTAGATAAATACACCCAAATAAAATGGATAGATTTCTCAAAAAGAAGTGTGATATTGAAGAATTCAATTCTGGAAGTGAGAAAAATTAAGTGTAAATAAAATAAGACTTGAAGGTTGACGGGAAGAATGTAATTTATAACATTTTCCTTCACTTAACACTGAATAATACAATTGGATTAGAAACCCATTCGTGGAAGCTTCAAGTGATTTTGGTTTAACATTAACAGAAGAAGAACTGGTAACTATATCCACTGATTGTGGATTGATGATAAAACATAAGGAATTGTCTCTTGAAGCCTCTTGGATTTCTATATAGGAAGAATATGTGGCAATATGTAAAAAAGCTTTGAAGATTGTATTACAATTTTCAACATCCTATTTATGTGAATTAGGATTTTCTGCCCTCAACACAATTAAGAGTAAAAAGAGAGAAATTCTTCAATGTATTGACGAGAAAATGAGAGTTTGCCTTTCTAATATATGCCCAAACATTGAAGAAATCACTAGGACACATCAGGTTCATGTTTCTCATAAACACAAGAATAAAAAAACAACACATTCATGCTGGGACCTGCTGAATTTACTAAATCTTACTAAGAATGTGTGTGTGTGTGTGTGTGTATATATATATATATATATATATATATATATATATATATATATATATATAAAACTTTTGTCATTTTTTAACCCCTCTTTTTTATAAATTCTAAAATGCATAACTCAAGAAATGTAACATAAAAATTTTTTTAATGTCAGAATAAATTTAATTTTGTTGTATTTATTTTGTTTACCATAAAAGCACACTTGAACTTTATATGTTTTTGTTATTATTTGACTTTTTATAACATATTTTTCAGAAATTTGTATATAGCGAGCCTACTATTATTTGAGAATTTTAAATGCACCCGACTTCAAAAAGTTTGAGAACCACTGCCTTAAACCAATATTGCCTTGTAAACCTGTTGCATCAATACTGTAGATTAGACACTGAAAGTGTATATTTGTCTTATTATCAGAGTAAAATGAATATAATTTAGCATTTGGTTAATGGGATGATCTTCCTGTCAACTTTAGTTGTTAATGTGAGTTAGGAAAGTATAAAAATACCCACTAACTTCAAAGACTATTGAGGCACAGAGGAATTGGCCTGTCACTTCCTTCAGATTGCTATACTTTCTATTCTTCTAGTGGGTACTGGTAATTTTTATTGTGACTTCTTTTCTGTCAGTAAAGATGTTTCACATCTCTAAAATTCTTGTTTCCTGTCTCTCTCTCCACTTCAGCAGTTCACTGCTATATTTCATTTTCTGATTATTGGACATTATTTTTCCTTGTCTCTTTATTCTGTTATTCCTGATTTGTACAGGCAAAGCTCGGTGCCAACAACTGGCTTGGCCATTATGGATTATTACTGGTATTTGACAAAAATTTACAATTCTCCCTATTTAAAATAATTGGTAAACAGTATTTTGGGACCTCTTTGAGGTTAGGTGGGCTTGAGTAGTTAATTCTGGTCAATGAGTTGTGGACAAAATTATGTATGTCATTTCCTGGCTGAATGAGAACCTGTGTGAGACATCAAGAAATATTTTCATTTCCTTCCTCAGTCACCAGGGTTAGAGAAATTCAAGTTAATGGCTTCTCTGAGAAATTCATGTCCAGACAGACTACAGAAAGCAGAGTCTTCCTTACCAAATTCAAGTAAGTAAACAGAATGAACAAAAAATGTCTTTCTTTAAAAAAAATAAAATAAAATATCATTCTTTTTCTATTTGTTTTAAGCCTCTGAGATTTCCAGGGGTTTGCTAACCAAGGTAGAACTAAATATTTTTTTGTTTTTTTGATGAATGAATAACACATTAGAGTTTCTAGTTCCTGCATATTTCATGTAGTCATAGCAGTAAGGTAGGGAGAGACTACAATTCTAACATTGTCATATTAGTATATTTTTCTTCGATGTACAAGTTCAAGACTCTTTTGGAAGATGAGGACATCATTGAGCTGACAGCTGAATCCCTGACAAAACAGGGAAATACTTAATTAGAGGCAGAAAAGATGATGTGATACAGAGCATAGCTAGTATAGAACATGAGCCAGGTGAAGGTAATAGGAAGAAAAGCCTTTATAGTGGCCCTCCCAATATAGAAGGTATAACATAAAATATGGATTTACTAAAGACACCAGACAGTATAAAATAGCACCAATTGAGTGACAGATGCCTTTTGATGGACAAGCAAAACACAGCCAAGAGATCCAGAGCGCCTTGAATAGCAGGGAAAGCTAAAGCTAGTCACATATCTGGGTTTTAAGTCTAGGACTGATATTCCTTGCAAGAACAAAATAGTTGTTCAGACTTGAAAATGCTGTACTGTACCAGCAATCAAGAGACATTCTTAACTAGACATTTTAAATCACAAAACAATTGTAGACACAGTATAAGGTCAAGAGTTTAGCAGAGAAACAAAAAAGAGACCCAGTGGGTGTGGTCTGGATCAGATCAACCACATCAGTGAAAATACAGAGTGATAGTATCAAGTTATTTGGATTTCTTCTGTTTGTGTTCAGGACTGGCTCTTAATATTGAGGTGGAATTAATCTTAAATATCAGGTCACATAGCCTCAACTTCAAAAAAGGAGGCCATGACCTGACCAGTGGTGGTGTAGTGGATGAAGCATCGACCTGGAACAGAGGTTGCTGGTTCAAAACCCTGGGCTTGCTTAGGCAATGCACATATGGAAGTTGATGCTTTCTGCTCCTCCCCACTTCTCTCTCTCTCCTCTCCTGTCCTCTCTAAAATGAACAAATAAAATCTAAAAAAAGAAGAAAAGGAGGTCATGCTAGAAAGAAGAACCTGGAACAACCTTATCAGTTAAGTAACTACTTTTTTTCCTTCTATTTCTGTTTTTTCCTTTGCTTTAACCTTATTTTTATTATGTAAATAATCATGATTGTTATAAGTGGCTAAAAGAGTAATGGAAAAATATAATGAATCAATAGCTTGACCAGATCCTCAATTGTTCATCCTGACATATATGGTTCTTTCCAACCTTGTACCATTATTTATTTATTTATTTTTATTTTGGTGCAATGAGGGGAGATAGTGAGTCAGACTTCTGTGTGCACCCTGACTAAATTCATCTGGCAACCCCATCTGGGGCCCATGTTCAAGTACTGAGCTATTTTTTAACACCTGAGGTTGATGCACTCCAACAGAGCTATCCTCAGTGCCCAGCCATGCTCAAACCAATCAAGCCACTTGATGTGGGAGGGGTAAAGGGAGGGAATAGGAAGAGAGAGAGGGAGAAGCAGATCGTTGCTTCTCCTGTATGCTCTGATTGGGAATTGAACCCGAGATGTCCATATGCAGTGCCAGTACTCTATTCCCCGAGCCACCAGTCAGAGCTATATCAGGTTCTTTTATGACCTATTTCTGAGTGGTCCATAAGCACTGCATTGCTCTCAGATATAATCTTGGTTTCCTCTCAATTAAATTTAATATACTACCTCCAGCCCTAGACCCAATGCATGACTACATGCTACCTCTGAGTATTTCTGGGTTCACAAACCCTTATTTCAAGGCTACCCTAATGTGGCCAAATGATGTGACCCAGCTTTTTAAACCATATTCTAGCAAGTTCTGTGACTATATATATATATATATATATATATATATATATATATATATATGCCAGCTTTAAAGGATGAATCTAATATTTCCTAAAATCTAAAGGGGTCTCAGGTATAATCTTTTTACTTAAAGACAAAAATATTTTCTATATAATACAAGTAATTTGAATTAAGGTATATCCTTTTACACAGAAATAAGAAAGTATAAGCTAATTGTTAAAACTAGAAAGGAAAAGAAAAAACATTTTTATTTAACAAAATGCTAATTTTAGAAGATAAAACAAGCATAGCTCCAAGATAAAACAAATATAACATGTTTTAAAATAATTATTGAATTAAAATCTGAAGGTTTATACAATAGGAATGGTTTTGCCTCTGACTTGCTTTTTACTGGATAGAAATCAAATAATCACTCTGTTCTCAGTAAAATAAAGGGAGAAGAACTGACTAGATAAACTCTAAGGCCAGTTTTAATATATAACCATAGTTATTATTTTGAGATATTTTTCAAGTCACAGTATTTTATTAGTTTTAAGAATTGATAGATACTCTGGGTGGTTGCCTCAGTGGATAAAGTGTCGGCCTTGTATGGATATCCTGGTTCAATTCCTAGTCAGGGCACACAGGAGAAGTGACCATCTGCTTCTCTCCCCTCCCCTCTCCCTATTTTTTCCCTCGTGCCCTGCTTTGAGCATTGACCCTCGTGCCCTGCTTTGAGCATTGACCCTGGGTGCTGAGAATGGCTCTGTTGGTCCAAGTGCATCAGCCTAAGGTGTTAAAAATAACTTGATTGATTCGAGCATCAGCACCAGACAGAAATTTCTGGGTGGATCCCAGTCAGAGCACATGTGGGAGTTTGGATCACTATATCCCCTCTCCACACTTACAAAAAAAAAAAAAAAGGAAAAGAAAAGAAAAAGAAATGATAGAGAGCCCAGAAATCAACCTACACATTTATGATCAACTAAAATTTTACAAAAGAGGCAACAACATATTATGGGGTAAAGACAGTCTATTCAATAAATAATGTTTGAAAAATGGGACAGACACATGCCAAAAAAATGAAGCTAGACCGCCTTCTTATACCTTCCACATTAATAAAATTAAAATGGATTAAATACTTAAGTGTAAAATATGAAACCATGAAAATCATAAAAGAAAACATAGGCAGTAAATCTTAGAGATTTCTCATAGCAATATTTTTTCTAATATATCTCCTGGAGGAAGAGAAACAAAAGAAAAATTAAACAAATGGAACAATATCAAACTAAAACATTTTTTCATAGCAAAATAAAACTATCAACAAAATCAAAAGACAATTCATTGAATGGGAGAACATATTTTCCAATAATATACCTCATAAAGGGTTAATTTCCAAAATTTATAAAGAATTTATACAACTCAACACCAAAAAAACAAATAATCAAATTTAAAAATGGGTAAAAGACCTATATATACATTTGTCCAAAAAGGACATGCAGAAGGCCAATAGACATATGAAAAGATGCTCTACTGTCACTAATCATTAGAGAAATGCCAAGTAAAACCACAATGAAATATCACTTCACATCTGTCAGAAAGGCTATCATTAATAAATCAACAAACAACTGTTACAAGGATGTGGAGATAGGGGATCCTCCTGCACTGTTGGTGGGAATACAGATTGGTACAGCCACTTTGGAGAGCAATACGGAGCTACCTCCAAAAATTAAAAATAAAACTGCCTTATGATTTTGCAATTTCACTTTTGGGTATTTACCTGAAGAAACCCAAAACACTAATTTGAAAGAATACGTGTATCCCTGTGTTCATTGCTGCATATATTTACAATAGCCAGGAATTGAAAGCAGCCCAAGTACTCATCACCAGAAGAATGGCTAAAAATGCTCCCATTTACTTAGTGAAAAGCTATGTGGCCATTAAAAGGAAGGAAATCTTACCTTTTGCAACAGCATGGATGAACCTGCAGAACAGTGTATTAAGTGAAATAAGCCAGTCAGAAAAAGACAGGTACTATATGATTTCACTCATATGTGCAATCCAATGAACAAAATGAACTAGGAAGCAAAATAGAGACAGACTGATACATAGACAGAAAGTTGATAGCTGTTGGGGAAATGGGCAAGATGAAGGGGTTGGAAGAATTAAGCAAAAAAGGACAAAAAAGGACCCTGGCTGGTTGACTCAGTGGATAGAGGGTCAGCCCAGTTTATGAACGTTTCAGGTTCGATTCTGGTCAGGGAGCATATGAGAAGAGAATATCTGCTTCTCTTCCCCTCCCTCTCCTCCTTCTCTCTCTCTTCCCCTCCCTTAGCCAGTGGCTCAATTAGTTTGAACATCAGCCCTGGGCACTGAGGATGGCTTGGTTGGTCCAAGCATTGGCCCCAGAGGGGGCTTGCTAGGTGGATCTCAGTCGGGGCACATGCAGAAGCCTGTGTCACTATCTCCCCTCCTCTAACTCAAAAAGAAATTAAATTACAAAATGAAGGACAAAAAAAAAATACTCATAGACATGGACAACAGTGTGATGATTGTGGTGGGGGAAGGATTAAGAGAGATAAATGGTGATGCATGAAGACTTGATTTGGGGAGAGTTAACACACAGTATGGCATTTGGGATGTGTGTGTTGTAGAATTGGGCACCTGTAATCTGTATAATTGTGTTAACCAGTGTTACCCCAATAAATTTAGCTAAAAAACAGTCAAAAGACTTGATGAAAAAATTGCATTGCAAATTTTGGAGATTAATCATACAGAAAAAAATTTGTAGTTAATCATGAGAACTTTTATATTTTAAAAACATTACTGACTTAAAATACCACTTACTAAGTTTATTTTGTACCAGACACTTTCTAAAATTTTATTCTTTGGTCTCATTTAATGCTCCCTATAATCATGCATTAGTTTTCTAGGGTTGCCATAAAAGAGTACCACAAACTGGGACACTTAAACAACAGTAATATCTTTCCTAGCAGTTCTGGGAGCCAGAGTCTGAGGTTAAACCATCAGCAAGATTGGTTTCTTCTGAGAGCCGAAAGGGAAGCATCTGTACCCTGCTTCCTTCTCTATGGCTTGTAGATGGCCGCCTTCTCCCTGTGTCTTTCCACATTGCATTCCCTCTGTACATACCTGTGCTCAAATTTCTTCTTCTCAGAAATTAGATTAGATTAGGGCCTCCCTTAGTGATTTCATTTTAATGTGATTACCTCTCCCTAAAAGCCCTGTCTCTAAATATGGTCACATTTTCAGGTACCAAGAATGAGAATTTCAATATATGAATTATGGAAGGAAACAATTCATGCCTTATCAAACCTTATGAAATATTAGCATTTTCCTAATTTGAAAATTAAAACACTGAAAAATGAGGTAATGTCTTGGATTACACAGCTAGTAAGTAAGTTGGAACCCAAATCTACTTCACACATCATTCCTTACTTTTAATTATTAGTCATTCTTGTTTTCAGACAATTACTATTACTATAATGAATTAAAAGCTACATTGCCTATGACTGTAGTCATAGAAGCTAGTTATTTTAAGAGTTAAAGCAGTCTTCAATAGAACTCATGTACATGTTAATTATCAGAGGAAATAAGAAAAAGAATACAATACATGTTAACTTTTAAGAGATAGTTACTTGGCCTTCAACTATGTAATTTCTTATAAAATATATTTAACATTTTTTCTGGTGATAAAAATAATGCATATCTATTGTAGCATTTGGATAGTATGGAAATGTATAAAGAAGAAAAATTATAATCACATGCAATCCCAATCTGTAGAGATAAATATTAATATTTTTTTTCATTTTTGCATTTTAAGTACATATATACAAATACATTATATATATTATAGTTTTAAACTTTATTCTTTTTTCACTGAAAATAGTGAAATTTTTTATTCTTTAGCATCATGATATTTTTCTATAAATTTATATGTTGAAATCATTACAAAACTATAAAAATGTAATTAAAAAACCCTATAAAGCCCTCTGGTTACTCACTCAGATTTTCCAATTGCATATATTTAATAATATTTTGTTGTTGTTGTTACTTTTATGTGTGCGTGTGCATATGTGTTCTTTAAGAATAAGAGCATTGAGCCCGACCAGGCAGTGGCACAGTGGATAGAGCGTCTGATTGGAACACCGAGGTTTTTAACCCTGAGGTCACCAACTTGTGTGCAGGCTCACCAGTTTGAGTACCAGGTCTCTGGCTTGAGAGTATGATCATAGGCATGACCTCATGGCTGGCTTGAGCCCAAAGGTCGCTGGCTTCAACCCAAAGGTCGCTAGCTTGAAGCCCAAGGTCATTGGCTTGAGCCCAGGGTTGCTGACTTGAGCAAAGGGTCACTTGCTTTGCTGTAGCCCCCTTCATGCCCTACCCCGGTCAAGGCCCATATGTGAAAGCAATCCATAAACAACGAAGGTGCTGCAATGAAGAATTGATGCTTCTTATCTATTTCCCTTTCTTTCTGCCTATTTCTATCTGTCTCTCTCTATGACTCTTTGTCTCCGTAAAAAAAATAAAGGAATAAAAACATTGAAATACATAAACCCAGTACAACTATAAAAATTCTAAAACTAATATTAAGATGACTATTATCTAATATACAGCTCATATTTAAATTTTTTCCATTGTGACAATAATGTGACTTAGAGAGAGAGAGAAAAAAAAGAAGCATACAGACCAGTTATCTTGCAGCTCTCTGTTTGGGATTTTTTATTTTACCTCATGACTAGATTCAGTTTCTTCATTTTAAGCAGGAATAGCACCATTTGTATGGACCTGGAAGACATTAAGAACTTGGAAGGTCTAAGTTAAATGAAATGTCAGTAACAGTGGGAAAAATACTGCACGATTACTCTTGTATGAGGCGCCCAACATAGTCAAACATATAGAAGTAGACAACAGATTGGTGGTTACTAGGAAGGTACGAGGAATAGGAGTTGCTTACTGGATATGAAGGTACAGTTATGCAGTGAAATAAGTCTTAGAGATTTGCTGTACAACATACCAGCTTTATAGTCAACAATAAGCCGATGTTCACTTTAAACTTTATTGAGATTACTTTCTTTTCTTTTCTTTTTTCTTTTTTTGCTTATCACATACAAAACAGAACCAAAAAAGCATCAAAGTGGCACAAGGAAACATTTGAAATTGGGTATGTTTATGACCTTGATTATAGTGACGGTAACATGTATATGTCCAAAATTATGAAATTGTGTACATTTTGTGCAGTTATTTTTAGTACAAATTATACCTAAATAAATCTGGGGGGTGCTTTTAAACAATCATAACAACTCTATTTTTAATAGTTTCCAACTGGAAACAGTCTATCAGTTTATAAAAGATGAACAAATTTTGTTGTATCTATACAATGGGATGTAACTCAGCAACAAAACGAATGAAACTGTGTTACATGTAACAACAGTGATATATGTTATGACGAGCAAAGGAAGCTAGGCATCTCTCTACAAATGTACACACTGTAAATTTCCATGTATATAAAATACTTTAAATATGAAAACCAATCTATAATCAGAGGGAGCAGAGCATTGATTGACTGAGGATGAGGATGATAAGGGTAAGAAAACAAAATGATTACAGAGGGGCACAAAGGAATTTTTGGAAGTAATGGATGTGTGTGTTACGTTGAGTTTCTGATGGTTTCATGAGTAAAAAATATATGTCAAAACTGTGTGATGTTCACTTTAAACGTGTGGTTTATTGTATCTCAGTGATCCTTTAATATTGCCTAGTATAGTGAATCTAAAATAAGATATCATTTTTATAATATTTTAACTTTCTTATATAAAATTTGAACTTTAATAATCTCAACAAACAATTGTATATAGATGAAAATATTTTTTTAAAAATTAACATCAGAAGACTAAGGGGAAGGGATCCCAAAGGAGAGAAAACAGCAAACACAAAACCCCTGGGGAAGGAAAGAACTTCCCAGTAACCAGAGGAAGACTAATGTGACTAAAATGGTCTGAGAGGTGGAAGTAGGGACTGAAATCAAATGTGATTGGAAGGCTAGCAGATATCAATTTGTACCTAACTTTATGAGTTACACACACAAACAATATTTTTTTTGTTTTAAGAATTATGCATATTCAGTTAAATGAAAAGGGATATCATGGAGAAACTTATGTATCTAGACAAGTACTCTCCTAACTGTGAAAGATTACTCCAGCTATTAAATAAAAAAAAAGAACAACAAAAAAAAAACTTTCAAGAAGACAATAGTAGAATCAGGTGACCAGTAGTAAGACAGATGAGAAGTAAGACAGATGAGAAATGATGGTGGCATCAAAGTAATGACAAGGGAGATGGAAAGAAATAGACAGCACCAACCTATATTTTGGAGACAGAAATAATAGTACTTGGGCCAGGTGTGGGGAATAAGGATGACAGAAGTGAAAGAATGTTTCCGGTTTAGAAAGTAAAAGCATGAAATGCTTAATAGTAAGATAAAAATGTTACAGAGAAATTTGTAGGGTAAATATCAAAAGTCAAGTTTTGAACATAATGAGTTTGAGAAACCTGTTATGACTTCTAAGTGAAATTGATGCAAAGGTAAGTGGATTTGTGAAACTAAGTGTCATAGCTTTAGCATGATCCATAGTGAAGATATAAATGTGTGCATAAATGGTTGACCTAATCTCTATTTTCTTAGACCAGTGGTTCTTAACCTGGGTTCTATTGAACCCTAGGGGTTCGATGAGTCAGTCTCAGGGATTCCGAGAAGCCTCTGCTGTGGAGGCCAGAATAAAGTAATACCGTAATTTGTTGTGAGTTCATGCACTTTGTTGGTTTTGTTCTTTGAGCAAGGTGATGTTCATTCACGGCTCATTTTGTGCACCAGTAAAAAAACATATACCTATTTCTTGAATTTGGAAAAAAAATCATATTTTATTTATCACTAAAGAAGGGTTCGGTGAATGCACATATGAAACTGGTGGGTTTGGTACCTCAAAAAAGGTTAAGAACCACTCTCTTAGACTGAAAATAGAAATTCTATGTGAATACTTTTAGGTATATTAATATTTGAAAGGTTATACTCTTATATATTTCTTAGCAGGATAAAGTGAATCTCCAGCAGAGTAAAACAATGTTTGCCATACAAGATCCTTGTCAGTATAACCATACATATTTTAATCACATATATATTTTTACTTAATCTAATTAACTCATTTCATTTAGTTTAAATGTAAAGAGACCAGATTAACTAGAGATTAGTATGGGATTATTGTTGCCTGGTGTATTTTGAATTGCTTTATTTCTAGTCAACCACTTTAACAAAGAGTTCTTTAGAATATTTGAATTGACACAAGCTAGAAACATTGTAGTCCAGAGAAATCATGGTAAAAATAAATTTTGGTTAGATTCTGAGCTTGGCTATTTTAAAAGATGTACTTAAACATATTCAATTATAAATTATTAGCATACTAGCTAAATTTTAGTTTATACTGAAGTGAAACATGGAGAACTATAAGCAACTCTTTTTTAAATTTTTTTTCATTGATTTGAGATAGGAGAAATGAGAAAGGAAGGAAGGGGGGGAGAGAGAAAGAAAGGGAGAGAGAGAGAGAGAGGGAGGGAGAGAGAGAGAGAGAGAGAGAGAGAGAGAGAGAAAGGAGAGGGAGAAAGGAAGAGAAAGAACTCACTGTTCCACTTAGTTGCTCCATTTAGTTGTATACTCATTGATTGCCTCTCATATGTGCCCTGAACAAGGATGGAACCCATGACTCGGCATCTCTACTGAGCCAGCTGCCTACGCAACTCTTCTACTTTTTCTTTTTCACTTTTTTTTTTTTTTTTTTTTTTTAGGTGAGAGGAGGGGAGATAGTGAGGTAGACTCCTGGATGCGCCCCAACCTGGATCTACTCAGCAACCCCATCTGGGGCTAATGTTTGAGTGCTGACTTATTTTTAGCACCTGAAGCTGTCATGCTCCAAGGGAGCTATCCTCAGTGCCTGGGACCTACTCAAACCAATAGAGACACTGGCTTCAGGAAGATAAGAAGTATAGAAGGGGAAGTGGGAAGAAGCAGATCATCGCTCCTGCTGTGGACCCAGACCAGGAATGAAACCTGGGACGTCTATATGCTAAGCTGACTCTCTATGCACTGAGCCAGCAACCAGGGCCTAATCAGTTTTTCTTAATAAGGGTATAAATAAACCTTAGAGTCAATAAACTGATCTACCTCAGACACACAAATTTATAATGGAAACTTAGAAAACCCACTCTTTTCAAACTCTTTCACAAATTAGTCATGCTCAATAGAGAAGCCATCTGACAATGTTAGATAGGAGGAGAAAAATTAAAGCTAAGGAAGACAAATGAAGTAAAAATTAGAATAAATATCTGTAGTCTAAAGTTCTTAGAAAATAATTTCAGAAAGATTTTTAATTTTCTGGTTACCAGTCTACCAAAGGAGTTTTGCTTCTGAAGAAATGGAGTTGGCTTTTGGATACCATTCTTTATAGAACATGACCTATTTTAAAGCCAAGTGTTTTTTTTTTAAGTATAATTATCATGCAAATATCTTCTTTTCCTATTGGCTGATGGAGGAAACATGCCTTCTCCATTCTTGACCTTGTAGGCACATTGTTTTACAACTGCAGCCAAGGGACACTGACAAACTGGATTGCCAGGCTACTACCTCCGGGGCATCTGGGTGACTAACCCAGGTGTGTGGAAGGTCCCCTAGCTTACTTACTGTTAATCCTTTTTTCCCCCATTAATGACTACCAGCCCCCACCCTCGAATCCCCTATTTCACCCTGCCTGTTAGAGAAGCGGTTGCTGACCTCTGCCTTAGGAGTCAGCCCGAAAGATGACCCCCGAATAAACTTTTCTTAACCTGAACTCAGGTGTCCTCCTTCAGCCAACCTTTCAGTTATTCTTAGATAAAACACCCTGCTAAATTTGCTTTTAAAAATAAAGAACTTAAAACCTAGAGAGGCAAAATGAGTCTCCCATATAATAGAACAAATGAGTAGTGGTGTTGGGATTAGTACACAGAATTAGGTCTCTGAAAATTATCATTTCTAACAACTGTCGCATTATAAAATTAAAAATCCTCTCTGAATAATTGTGAACTATTCTATTATGAACAAATGGATTACATGTGATGAGTGATATATAAATATATATGTCAGAGTTGGTTTTTTATACTTGATGCCTTCATAGTGAGTTTGGTAGTTGCTGTAGTATCTTTTACGTGGATACTAAAAACCGAAAGAGAGAAAGAAAAGCAAAAAGGAAGTTAATATTTCTTTCTTTTAGTACAAACAATGTTTTGGGACAAATCCTTTATTTCAGTAGCATTAGGATACTTGGCTATAGACTAACACAGCAAAAAAATAAATATACCTTAATTTCTAACTTTTTAAAAAATTGCCTCTGCTGTATTCTTGCATCCATAATACATGTAATATTTCCAAACCAAATACACTGTTTATATATAAGATAGATCAGCCAATCTCAAGGAGCTTGCTGGATATATTTTCCACATTTTTGTACTTGTCGTTGTTAATGGAGCTGACTGAATTTACAAAGTAACTCACTCCAGGTTTTGCATGAAAACAAGATCATTCTCCATTACTTTGCTAAAATAACATTTCTGCTATGATAGATGGGCAAACCATCATGCTTAATTTTCCTTTTAAAATTTAGTCAGATCCTTTATTCTTGGTCAATCAGTTTTCTTATTTTGTAGTCTGTGTGGTGGCTTAAAAAAGAGATATTTTATTTTAAAACAGCTGCTTCAAAAATGCTTTTCTTTGTTTTTTACTGTGGTTTAGTTTTCAACTAGGGGACTGTGTTCCGATGATCCCAATGACCTATCTCTAGATGAGCAAGATAGTACTCTTTTTTATTTTCTTTTTCTTTTTCTTTTCTTTTTTTACAGGGACAGAAAGAGAGTCAGAGAGAGGGATAGATAGGAACAGACAGACAGGAATGGAGAGAGGTGAGAAGCATCAATCATTAGTTTTTTGTTGTCGTTGCAACACCTTCTTTGTTCATTGATTGCTTTCTCACATGTGCCTTGACCGCGGGCCTTCAGCAGACTGAGCAACCCCTTGCTGGGGCCAGCGACCTTGGGTCTAAGCTGGTGAGCTTTTGCTCAAACCAGATGAGCCCACGCTCAAGCTGGTGAGCTCGGGGTCTCAAACCTGGGTCTTCCACATCCCAGTCTGATGCTCTATCCACTGCACCACCGCCTGGTCAGGCTAGTACTCTTTTTTTAAAATATATTTTTTCTTTAGATCCAACTGAAAACATTGACTGTCAGTACTAGATGAGCTGCTTCCAACTATCAAGGGAAGTTTCGCCCTATGAGAAGATAAACTGAAAGCATCACTAAACAGTAGTGAAGTTATATATTTAGGGTACAAAATGATTTTTGCAAACCAAAGAACAGGTTATGAAACTCAGAATTATTTCTGTACTTGTAAAGGGCATAGAATTTCTGGAATTTTTTTCTGTTTGTTCAGTATTTCAGATTCTTGTTGAATTTCTCAAATGTGTTCAGTAATATTTTTTTGCACGTAGATATTTTAAATGATAAGTATAAATAGGGAATTTATGACACTTTGATATCCTTACAAGTCACTGGAGCATCAGTATTATAATTTAGGATTATATTATGATATTTAAACAAAAGTAAAGTGCTGTTTGTTTGTCTTTTTCAAGTTCCCTCCTATACAGTTTCTGTAGGGTAAAGGCAGTCACAGAACTGGAATGTGTTTGGATTGAGGGTTTTCACCCTGGGAGATGTAAAAAGAATTATATTTGCATTGCCATTGAGTGTTTGGCTAATCATAGAGAAATCAGAGACAATAAACTTCGAGAATTTATTTCTAAGCTTTTTAAAAAAACAGTGAAATGTATCACTATTTATATAGAAATTGTCTCAATGTAGAATATTTGAGTAACTAAGAAACATACACCTATATAAGGTTAAGAATTTAAAACATTTGTATCATAAATAGTTGTTTTAGTAGTGGAAAATAAATTTTAAAAATTATACATAATAAACCATACAAATGTTATTAAAAATATTTTCCTCCTTCCTTTTTCTTTATTAGATATGCAGATGTTAATAATGACTTATTTTTAGTGTTTTTTAACATTTCAAAACATTGGTGTTCTTAGCTATATTTCTACAGATTATAAGAGTTTTGACTTTCCTTCTTAAGATATTGTATAGAAGAAGACAGATATGGCAGATATAAAAATATAAAAGTGTTGGAAAACTGTAAATTTTAAAATTTTTTCTATTAAATTTATTTGGATGACATTGGTTAAAAATTATATAGGTTTCAGGGATATCACTTTATAATGCATCAACTATATATTATATTGTATGTTCACCACTCCAAGTCAAGTCTCCCCCCATCACCATTGCTTTACCCTCTTCTATATAATCCTACTTCCCTTTCTTATTGCTAATCATAATACTGTTATCTCTGTATATTTTTCTTTTGTTTAATTCTTTACATTTTTTACCCTGTCCCCCAATGCTCCTTATCTCTAGCAGTTGTCAGCCTGGTGTCTGTATTTATGAGTCTGTTTCTACTTTATTAGTTAATTTGTTCATTGGATTCCACATATAAATAAAATCATATATTACTGGATTTTCTCTGACTGGCTTATTTTACTGAGAATAATACCTTCCATGTCAATTTTTTGGCTGTCACAAAAGGTAAGATTTTCTTTTTTACCTATGATCAAGTAGTATTTCATTCTGTAAATGTACCATAGCTTTTTTTTTTTTTAATCTGCTCATCTACTAATGGGCACTTAGGCTGCTTTCAATTCTTGGCTATTATAAATAACATTTCAATGAACATACAGGTGCATATATTCTTTTGTATTAGTGTTTCGGGTTCCTTTGGATAAATATCGACCCGTGAATTTGCAGGGTCATAAGCACTTCCATTTTTAATTTTTTAAAGTAGCTTTATATACTGCTTTCCACAGTGGCTACACCAATCTGCATTCCTATCAACAGTGTGTGAGTGTTCTCTTTTTTCTACACTCTCAGCAACACGTCGTTTGTTGGGTTTTTGATGCTAGCTATTCTGACAGGTGTGAGGTGATATCTTGTTGTAGTTTTAATCTGTATTTCTGTAATGATTAGTGACAGCTGAGCATCTTTTCATATGTCTGTTGGCCATCTGTATGTCTTCTTTGCAGAACTGTCTATTCATGTCCCTTGCCCATTCTGTAATTAGATTGTTTTTGCTTGCTTGCTTCTTTGTTCATTTTAGTGTTGAGTTATATGTTTTTATACATTTTGAAAATTAACCCCTTATTAGATTTTCATTGGCTAATATTTTCTCCCACTCAGTAGGTTGTCTTTTCATTTTGCTGATGATTTCTTTGTGTGAAAAAAAATTTTAGCTTGACGTAGTCCCATTTGTTTAATTTTTTTTGTATCCTTTGCTTGAGGACATATATCAGAAAATATATTACTACAAGAAATGTCAGATATTTTACTGCTTATTTATTCTTTTGGAATTACAATGGTTTTGAGTCTTGCATTCAAGTCTTTAATCCATTTGACTTGTGTTTGGTATAAAAAGTTTATTTTTGTGTTTGGTGCTTCCTTTGTTGAATATTAATAAACCATAAAGGTATGGTTTTATTTCTTGGTTCACTATTTTGTTCCATTGATCTATATGTCTGTTTTTATGACAGTACCATGCTGCTTTGATTACTATAAACTTGTAGTATACTTTGATATCAGGGAGCATGATACTTCCAATTTTGTTCTTTCTAAGGATTGCTTTAGCTATTTAAGGTCTTTTGTGGTTCTATAAAAATTTTTGGAATAGTTGTGCTAATTTTGTGAAATACATCGTGCTATATTGATAGAAATTGCACTGACTCTACAAATTGCTTTGGGTAATATGGATAATTTAATGATGAAAATTCTTCCTATATATGAAAACCATATATGCCTTCACTTATTTCTTCAGTTTCTTATAATTTTCTGAATATTGTTCTTTTACATCCTTGGTTAAATTTATTCCTAGGTATTTTATTTTTTTGATGAAACTGTAAATAGAATTGTTTTCTTAGTTTCCCTCTCTGGTAGTTTATTCTTGGTATATAAAAATGCAACTTGCCTGACCAGTCGTGGCATAGTGAATAAAGCATTGAAGTGGTATCCTGAGGTCACAGGTTTGAAACGCTGAGGTTGTTGGCTCAGGCTCACCTGCTTGAGCATGGGGTTGCAGGATTAAGCATGGGTCGGTCATCAAAAATGATACTATGGTTTCTGGCTTGAGCCAAATGGTCCCTGTTTTGAAGCCCAAAGTCATTGGCTTGAGCAAGGTATCACTGGCGTGGCTTGAGCACTTCAACACCTTGGTCAAGGCACAAACTAGAAACAATCAATGAACAACTCAAGTGATGCAACTTTGAATTCATGCTTCTCATCTCTTTCTTTTCCCTTCTCTCTCTCTCCCTCTCTTTTTCATTCTTTCACTGAAAAAAATTGCAACTTATTTCTGTATATTAATTTTATAGCCGGCTACTTTACTGAATAAATTTACCAATTATGCTAGTTTGTGTGTGTGTGTGTGTGTGTGTGTGTGTGTGTGTGTGTGTGTGTGTGTGCACTCTTTAGGGTTCTATGTATATTGTATCATGTCATTGAAAAATTAACAAATTTACTTTTTTTTCTCTAATTTGTGTGCCTTTTATTTCTTCTTGTTTGATTGCTTTTGCTAAAACTTTCAGTATTATTTTGAATAAAAGTGGTGAAAGTAGACATCTCTGTCTTGTTTCTGATCTCAAAGGAAACAATTTTATTTTTTGCCCATTGAGTATATTTGCTGTGAGTTTGTTCAATGTGGCCTTTATTATATTAAGGATTGTTCCCTCTATTCACATTTTTCTGAGAATTTTTATCATAAATGGGTGCTAAATTTTATCAGATGTTTTTTCTGCATCTATTGATTTGATTGTGCAATTTTTAACCATTTTGTTTATGTGCTATATTATATTTATTGATTTGCAGATATTATATCAATCTTTTATTTCCAAATTTGTTTGATTATGGTGTATGATTTTTTTAAATGTATTGCTGGATCTGGTTTGTTAATGTTTTGTTGAGAATTTTAGCATCTACGTTCATCAGGAATATTGGCTTATAATATTTTTTGTTATAGTGTCTTTATTTAGTTTTGGAATTAAGACAATGCTAGTCTAGCCTTATAAAATGAAATTGGGAGTCTTCCTTCATCTTGAACTTTTTTGGAATAATTTGAGAAAGATAACCTTTAGTTCTTCTTTGAATGTTTGGTAAAATTCAACTATGAAGTGTTTTAATTTCTGATTTAATTTCATTAGTTGTAATCAGTATGTTTAGATTTTCTGATTCTTCTTGATTTACTTTAGGAATATTCAGTTTCTAAAGATTTATCCATTTTATTTACATTGTCCACAATGTTGGCATATAGTTGTTCATAATATTTTCTTATAATACTTTGTATTTCTGTGGTGTTAGTGTTTACACCTCTTTCATTTCTGATTTTGTTTATTTGGGTCTTCTCTTTTTCTTTCCTTGATGAGTCTGGTTAAAGGTTTGCCAATCTTATTTACCTTTTCAAAGAACCAGCTCTTGTTTTTTTTAAAATTAATTTTAATGGGGTGACACCAATAAATCAGAGTACATATGTTCAAAGAAAACATCTCCAGGTTATCTTATCATTTAATTATGTTGCATACCCATCACCCAAAGTCAAATTGTCCTCTGTCACCTTCTATCTGTTTTTCCCTGTGCCCCTTTCCTCCTCCCTATACCACCCTTTCCTCCCTCCCCCCACCCCGTAACCACTACACTCTTGTCCATGTCTCATAGTCTCACTTTTATGTCCCACCTATGTATGAAATCATGCTGTTCTTAGTTTTTTTCTAATTTAGTTATTTCACTCCGTATAATGTTATCAACGTCCATCCATTTTGTTGTAAATGATCCGATGTCATCATTTCTTATGGCTGAGTAGTATTCCATAGTATATATGTACTAAAGCTTTTTAATCCACTCGTCCTCTGATGGACACTTGGGCTGTTTCCAGATCTTCGCTATTGTGAAAAATGCTGCCACGAACATGGGGGCACATTTCTTCTTTTCGAACAGTGCTATGGTGTTCTTAGGGTATATTCCTATAAGTAGGATAGCTGGGTCAAAAGGCACTGGCAAATAAAATAAAAGGCAAGATAAACAAATAGGACTATATCAAACTAAAATGTTTTTGCACAGCTAAAGACAATAAGAACAGAATAAAAAGACAAACCACACAATGGGAGAACATATTTGACAGCACGTCTGATAAGGGGTTAATAACCAAAATTTATAAAGAACTTATAAAACTCAACACCAGGAAGACAAACAATCCAATCAAAAAATGGGCAAAAGAAATGAATAGAAATTTCTCCAAAGAGGACATACAGATGGCCAATAGGCATATGAAAAAATGCTCAACATCACTAATCATTAGAGAAACGCAAATTAAAACCACAATGAGATATCACCTCACACCAGTCAGAATGGCGCTCATCTGCAAAACAACACAAATCAAATGCTGGCAAGGATGTGGAGAAAAGGGAATCCTCCAGCTTTTGGTTTTACTGATCTTTTGTATTTTTTAAATTCTATTTTGTATATTTCTGCTCTGATCTTTATTATTTTCTTTTGTCTACTCACTTTGAGTTTGATTGTTGTTTCTTATTTTTAGTTTCTTTAGGTCTAAATTAGAATTGTTATTTGACATTTTTCTTGTTTCTTGAAGTAGGTCTGTAGTGCTACGAATTTCCCTCTTCGGACTACTTTTGTTGTTCCCCATACATTTTGGGTAGTAATGTTCTCATTTTTTTGTTGTTGTTTCAAGGTATCTTTGACATGTTCCTTGATCTCATTTTTAACTCATTCATTATTTAGTTATATGTTTCTTACCCTCCATGTCTTTGTGTGTTTTTTAGTATTCTGCTTGTAATTAATTTTTAGTTTCATGCAATTATGGTTAGAGAAGAATCTTTATATGATTTTAATCTTCAAAATTTATTGAGACTTGTTTTGTATTTTAACATGTGGTCTATTTTAGAAAACATGTGGTGTGCACTTGGAAAGAAGGTACATTCTGCTGCTTAGGGATAAAATGTTCTGATGATATTAATTAAATCAGTCTGATTTAGTGTGTTGTTTAAGGATGCATTTTTTTGTTGTTGTTCATTTTCTGTCTTAAAGATCTATTCATTGATGTCAATGGAATGTTAAAGTCTCCTACTATAGCTGTGTTACTGTCAGTCTCTCCCTTTATGTCCACTAAGATTTGATTTACATATTTAGGTGTTCATAAGTGGTGTGCATAAATAGTTTCAAAAATTATATCTTCTTGTTGAATTTCTCCTTTTATCATTATGTACTGTCCTTTATTTCTTACTGTAAACTTTGTTTTAAAGTCTGTTTTGTCACATATAAGTATAGCTACCTCAGCTTTTTATTATTTCCATTTGTATTCTTTCACTTTTACTTTGTGTGTTTCTTTCATTCTGAAGTGGATCTCCTTTAGACAGTGTATATATGGGTTTTGTTTTATTATCCATTCAGCTACCCTATGTCTTTTGATGGGAACATTTAAGCAATTTATATTTATAGTGATTATTAATAGGTACATATTTATTATATTTTATTTTTTAACTATGTTGTTCTGGGTACTTTTTTCTTTTTTAAAAAGAAGACTAATATTTCTTATAATATTAGCTTGTTGGTAATAAACTTTTTAGCTTTTTTGTTTCTGGGAAATTATTTCTCTTTCAATTATAAATGATATCTTGCTAAGTGAGTAAAGTAGTCTTAATAGTAGGTCCTTGTTTTTCACCACTTTGAATATTTCATGCCAATCCCTTCTGGCCCAAGAAATCAGCTGACAGTCTTATGAGAGCTCTCCTTTAGGTAACTAACTGTCTTTCTCTTACTGCTTTTATGATTCTCTCCTTATTTTTAACCTTTGCCATTTAAGTATGATGACTATTGGTGTGAGTGTCTTTGTGTTCATTTTGTTTGAAACTCTCTGTGCTTCTTGGACTTGTGTTTCCTTTTTCTTTACCAGATTAGAGAAGTTTTCAGTCATTATGTCTTCAAATATGTTCTTGATCCTTTGCTCTCTCTCTCTATCTGGTACCCCTATGCTGCAGATGTTGTTATGCTTTATGCAATCTGAAAGGTTTCTTATCCTCATTAAAATAATTTTGTTTTCTGCTCTGATTGGGTTTTTGTGCTACCTTGTATTCCAAATTGTTGACTTGATTCTCTGCTTCATCAAAACTACTATTTACGTTTTCTAGTATATTTGTATTTCAGATATTATATTCTTCATTTTTACTGGGTTTTCTTTATTATTTCTATGTATAATTATTTTATTATTTTCATGCTTTTGTAGATCTAAGTTCCTTAAGCATTATTATAACTATTTTTTAAGCTCTATATCTGATTTATTGCTTGCCTTCATTTCATTTAGCTCTTTTTCTGGAGATTTCTTTTGTTCTTTCATTTAGTGTTTGTTTTGTTATCTCCCGTTTTGGCTTTATTTTTTAGTTTGTTTCTCCCTGATCACTGGGAACATCTTTGTGGGTTATGTAGATTCTCTTGTTGTAATTGAATTTTGATCTCTGTAGGCCCATTTGTGTGTGTGAGGCTAATTTTCAGGATAGCTGATTGTAACGATCAAGCTTGACTACAGTATATGAGCCTCTCTATAGATGCTGACCACATGAAGTGGAATTTGCCTTAGCAAGGTCTGGTGACGGCTGAGATCTTCCTTTGGATATGTGTTTGTGAATCTAATTGGATTCTGCTCTAATGTTTGTATCAGGCCACTTGGTGTGTTGATTTGGTGACCTCTGAAAAGTGAGTCTAGTGCAGACTAATATCAGATGTTGCTTGTGATTGGGCCTGGACAACATATTTGGAGCTTCAGTGTGATCCAAAATTGTCTCTGCTAGACCTGGGTGTGTGCTGGAAGGACCAAGCTGCACACCAAGACTGGTTTTTATCAACACAGGGGAGTTCAGCTAAAGTTCCATGGCACACTAAGACTCAGTTCCATCTGCCTCACCTGCTTGTAGCTTATTGGAGTCAGTCATTGAAATAGCTTCTGAAAACATTTGATTTGCTTGAAGTAAGTTCTCAGTGAGTTACCAGCTAGAGGAGCATGATGTTCATCAGATTAATATGAGTTCAAACTAAGTGCCAGTGCTAGGTCTGAGATCACTCATAAAATGTCCCAGGGTATACTTAGTTTGACTTCCACCTTCTGGGTGCTCCCATACTTTTTGTGTTGGGGGAAGGGTCTCAAAGATTCATTACGGTGAAGCCAGAATAATTTATCAGGCCCAAACACACCAAGATTTGGCCATGTGAAGGAAGGACTATTCACTGGTTGGGCATGTGATAGGAATATGGGCCCTTATCCAAAATCCACACATATCAGTTTGTCCCAGTTTCTGCTTAGAGGAGCATGAACTCAGCAGGGCAAGAGCTTCAAGATTTGGGAGAAGGGGCTAATGACTCTTCTATGAAGGGAAGGTTCTGGTTGGACTTAGGTAAAGGTGGGGAAGTGGCCCCCTCCAGAGCCACACAACTCATCCTGTTCTGCATTTTTCCCAGACCTTAGCAAGGAAGATACCCTGAGAGTTGGGAGGGTAAGGCTAGTGGATTGTCTGTGAGGGGTAGTAACTGGACAGATTCACAAGAAAGTGAGGGGAATAACCCCACCCCAAACAATACAACTCAGTCACTGAAACTCCCTGAGTTATCCTGAACCTCTATGCCCCAACCCAGGCAGCTGACTCCTCAGCATGTCCCAAGCTCTGCAGAGCCATGCGATAGGGATTCCAGAGAGTGGTACTATTGCTTCCCCCAGGCTGATGCTCCACCCAAGAAAGATAATGTATGCAGTATGGAAAAGTGACTGAGCACAAGGATGTTGGTAACTGTTTCTTTAGCTCTCTCCCCAAAACCACAAATCTCAACTCTCCTCATACAACCTTAGTCCTCTTAGTGCTCCCTCTGCCAGACCCCAAGGTGAATGTCTGCTAACAGAATTTTGTGTTGACCTTTAACCCTTTGAATATTATGAATGTTTATGTATGTCCTCATGCGTCCTGACCACCCAGAGGAAAATCATACAAAATTTTTTATTTTAAAAATGTGTAAGGCGCCTGACCTGTGGTGGTGCAGTGGATAAAGCGTCGACCTGGAAACACTGAGGTCGCCAGTTCAAGACCCTGCACTGGTCTGGTCAAGGCACATATGGGAGTTGATGCTTCTAGCTCCTCCCCCCTTTCTCTCTCTCTCTCTCTCTCTCTCTCACTCTGTGTCTTCTCTCTAAAATGAATAAATAAAAATAAAGAAAAATAAAGAAAAAGTTGACAAACTCTTTAATTTGGTCAACTTTAAAAAAATGCGTAAGGCAACATTAAAAATGGCAAATGTATATTCTTCATTTTTCCATAAATTGTTTATCAAACAAATACAAACATGATTTTAAGTTAGTAAAACTATAACTAGAATTAATTTCATTTTTTGAAAAAACCTCACTCCCAGGGGTCAGCGAGCATGACAAAAACTCACTACTCAAAGGGTTAAAGAGGATACCAGTATTTCTATCAGACTTATCTCTTCCTGGCAAAATCCCCACTAATTTTCACAGCCAAATATTATGTGGGTGCTTCTCAGCTCTGGTGTTCTGACCTGGGAAGCCTGGCTTAGGGTTAAGACCCTTCTCTTTTCAGGAGGAAACACTACAGCTGAGAGATACCTTTCCAGAGTCCTAGCTGCAGCTTGTTTGAGTGGGCTAGCCCTTTTTGTGTCTCTGCCCTTCCTTTTAGTCTCAATGTGGCTTCATTTGTAAATCCTTGGTTATAAGACTGCTCTTCAGCTATCTTAAGTTGGGTATTTAGGTGATTGCTCTGTATTTTAGTTGTAATTTTAGTTTGGTCTTGTGAAAAGGTGGGGGTAGTTAGTTTCCACCTACTCTGCAGTCAGTTTGGATCTCTGAAGACTAAAATTCTTTTAAGAAAGATGCAGGCATCATTCTTTGTGAAGCAAGAATAAAATCATGCCCTTTATTCATTGTCAATGCCTGCTTTTTCAGAATTCATTACTATATCTTATCTAATAGCCTATTACAGACTGCAGAGCATGTAAAAGCAGTGATATTGCTCAGGGTCTACAGATTTTATTTTTTATTTCAAAGCCATTATTAAATAACCCCTTAGATGGAAATTCAATACTGACATGCTACATGATAAGCTATGTTAATAGCTCATGTTATGCAAGAATTGAGCAATTACTTCAACCTTAATAGTAGTCCTGTGAAAATGTGCAACTGGCTAAATTCTCATGCACAGTAATGTTATGTAGTTACTATAGTGTTAACAGATTAGAATGTGGTCCTTTGAAAAGAGCTCAAGAAAAATGGCCAGATTACTACAGACAGCATTTCTCTTAAATGACTTTATTGAAAGAAGAGACATAAAAAACACTTGAAAGTGTGGCTGGTTTCAACAGAAATTGAAGGGCTAAAATGAGACTTGAGCAGTGGATGTTTTAGTGTTATAAGTATCGATGCCCCCTTAAAAGCAGAGCTATTGCAACGTAAAGACTATTGGACATTTTAAACATACTGCAGCTGGGGATATTAATTAAAACAGAAAAAATATTGAAAGTCAAGAATGAAGAAGAAATAAAGATGACTGGCTGGCAGAGTGGGTGTAATTACAATGAATGATGATAATTTTATTTTCAGAAAACAGTGATACAGTGAAACCACACTGGAATGAGCAGCAGCCATGACAAGTTTGAAATGCTGGCTGATCAGGGGGAGACATATAGTTGTATACTCACAGATGATTCTCATTGCATTTAATAATTCAGAAATAATATCTCTTTAACTATACCAGTGAAAACAAAAATACCCCTAGAAAATCACTGACCTAACAATAAAATCAGGCATAGTATTTAAAAGGAAGTACAGTGGTTACTAGGGGGTTGGGGAAGGAGGAAGCAGGAGGGGATGGGGGTCATGGGGCAGGGACATAAAAAGGGACAAATATAAGATGACGGACGATAATTTGACTTTGGGTGATGGATATATAAAATAATCAACTGTCCAAAGGATGATGAGATGTTTGCCCCAAATCTATTTACTCTAGTTGACCAATGTCACCCTGTTAAATTTAATCATCTAAATAAAGTTTTTAAAAATTATACACTAAACTTTTTATATCCAGTATCAAGAACTAGGCCAATGAATGACTTTGTGCTGGCAGAAATCATTTTGTACAAACACTGATGTTTCTAATGAAGATAGTGATAGCCAGAGAGCTTATACATTCACAATCACAATAACCAGTTAGTGAAGAAGCTAGGGTCAAATCTTAAGATCCCTGTGGCACAGAGTAGGGATCATTAAAACCAACTTTTAATGTAGAAATCTTTATGAAAGTTCAGGTGAGATAAAGGGAACACTTTTTTTTACACCTCTGATTGGGGAAAAGAATAATTGTTTTTCTTTGAAACAATAGTAGTGCTCTAATTTGTTATATAATGATTACCTTTTCCTTGGACTTGCTAGAACTGCTTGTACACAGAAAGGGGAATAAGTGTTTTCTAAAGAACCTAAGATGTTTAGGAATCATGTCTATTATTAAAATTGTACAGCTTACTTTCAAAGATCTAGACCAGTGGTTCTTAACCTGGGTTCTATAGAACCTTATGGGTTGGATGAGTCGGTTTCAGGGGTTCGGAGAAGCATCTGCCATGGAGGCCAGAATAAAGTAATACCGTAATTTGTTGTGAGTTCGTGCACTTTGTTGGTTTTGTTATTTGAGCAAAGTGATGTTCATGCACGGCTCATTTTGTGCACCAGTAAAAAAACTATGTCTTGAATTTGGGAAAAAAAAATCATATTTTATCTATCACTAAAGAAGGGTTTGGTGAATGCGCATATGAAATTGGTGGGTTTGGAACCTCAAAAAAAGGTTAAGAACCACTGATCTAGACAATTCCAGGATATCAAGTGATGAGGGACATATCAGAAGCATAAGACAGTCTGTGATAAAGTCTGCAAGATGTCTAGATAGGTAGCTTCAGAGGGTTAAACTCATAAACAATCCCAGTATTTTCTTATCTGTTAAATAAACTAACACATGTAATGCCCTTAGAAGAGCAGCTGGTACACACAAGGTGCCGTATAAGTGTGTGCTACTCTTATTACACTTATTTTCATTGCCTTCATCCTGCTCTTCAATGTTCTCCTTGGCACTCTGAGTTTGACACAACTCCAGAAGATGGAGAACTTCTAACATTTACACTGTGTATCTCCAATGCTGAAATGAACCCTTTGTCTGCCATGTAAAGATGATCAAAAGTTGCCTGTTATGCAATTAAATCAAATAACACTGTATAGGCCAAGATCTTCTTGGTAGTTATCTGTTACACTGGCCTTAAAATAGTTAATTTGTTTTCCTAACTGGTGACTTCAAAGTTATTAAAACTGTATGTATCCTAATAACAGCATTTGCCTTTTCTCCAATTGTGTTTGGTGCGTTGTATAACATGATTTATATTTATTTACATTACTCATTTATATTTTTATATATATATCCTAATAAATAAGGCATAAAATAATTTTTTAAAGTTTCTTTTTAAATGAATTTTGTTGAATACTCTCACAAAGAGCCAGTTTAAAATATCTCTTTCTCTGTAAGATAAATCCAAATATGAAAACTTTGGACTTAATCAAACTAAGGCCAACTATTTAAAGCAAAATAGGTAGAATAAAGGAACAAGAAAAGTTTTAGCATGGGATAGAAAAAATAATAAAAGATGAAATTTTTTATGAGGTACAAATTCATGGCTTTTATACACGCATGTGGCAAGTTAAATAATGGACCCCTAAAGATGTTCATGCTCTAATCCTCAGAAACTGTGCATAGGTTAATTTACATAGTTAGAGGAACTTTGCAGATGTGATTAAGTTAAAATCTTGAGATGGAAAGATTATCATAGAAGACTAACATAATCACAAGGGTCCTCATAAGAAGGAGGAAAGTAGATCAGAATTAGAGAGGGAAGATGTAAACATAGAAGCAGAGATCACAGAAGAAAATGATGCTCTGTTGGCTTTGAAGATGGAGAAAGAAGCTACAAGCCAAGAAATGTAGGCAAGCTCTAGAAGCTGAAAAACAGAATAGAATGGATTCTCTTAGGGCTTAAACAAGGATCCAGACCTTTCAATACTTTGCTTTTTATCCCAGAGAAACTGATTTTGGGCCTCTGACTTCCAGAACTGTAATGCAATTCATTTGTGTTGTTTTAAGCAATTTAAGTTTTAGTTTTCTAAAACTAAAGCAATGCAGCATCTTTGTATACTAAGGACTTTTAGATTGTAAGATAAAGTCACTAAGCTTTGTGTTTCGATAGTTGCAATGCTTGCACCCATTAGCCAAGTCCATCCACCTTATTCTGAGAATGTGCCTTTCTTCTTCTTCCTCCCTCACTTGTATTTTAAATATACATGAAACCTGATTTTTCAGAATTCACTATTTTCCCATTTACAAAGGCTCTACTTCCAAACTTTTTCTGGAAGTCTAAATATATTGCTTTACATTTTCTCACAAAATATCCCCCTCCAGCTAAGGCGGGGGTCACACTGCACTTTGGTGACTGCAGTACCCCAAAGGGATTCCAGCAGACACACTGGGAATGTAAGCATATACTGCGCTCTGCACTGGGTGCTACTGGACCCTCACTGGATGTGCCTGCAAAATGCTGAATCTTTTCAGGGTTACTGTTTGCAAATTAGTTCTTGTCAGGAAAGAAATGAAAAAAAAAAAAGCTACCTATTCTTAGTACTCTACTGTACTAAATAAGTCTCAAGTCAGTATTGCCAACATTTGCCAGGATTTTAAAAGAAACAGTAGTTTTATGTTTCACTTAAATCCCTTCATTTACCCATGGGACTCAAAAGTGAATCCAAGCTGGGGATACTGGGAAGACAATGTGAAGACTCCATGTTGCCTTCACAATAGTCCCCTTAACTTGAGAACCATGGCACTTGTATCTAACACCTCTGGCTTTGATTCTTCTTCCTTTAGGAAGCTTTCTTTACAATAAGTTATCTTACTCCTTTTCCAAAACCATTTACATTCAGTCCCTTTACTCCATTGGGGAAGTCATGGCTTGCTTCAAATATGGCTTAAAGTCTCTCAAACCTCATAAAAACCTAATTTTGTAAGGTTTTCCCTACCTATTAACCAATTTGATGTAACACCACTTGGACTCAGCGTCTATTCAACTTTACCTCCATTTTTTTATGCTTGCTTAAGCCTTATATATTTTTGATAACCTGGGAGTGACTGCTTAGTATATTTTCTCAGTGTAAACCCAGAATTAAAATAATGATCTGCCTAAAAATATTGCTATGTCAATAGTTTTGTTCTAAAATTATAATCTATTTTAAGTCCTTAGATCTGGGTTTTGTTGTTACAATATAAAGTATTCAATACACCTGTGTATACTGTGTTTCTGAGAATTCTCATCACTTGTAGCATCTGTAGGAAATGTTTATTCACCATAAAGGGTGAAGTACACTTGAAGATATCCCTGATCAGGTTGAACCTGAATAAGTAGTCATAAATGCTAATTGTGGTCAATGATTTTTGTTAAGTGTTATCAATGCTTTTGATTATTTGTAGCTGAATAATAAGCTCACATGAAATAGTTTCAACTTGGAACTGATTTGAACTAATAATTGAATTATTTAAACTAATAATTTCAAATTTATATTATTGCTCAGGCCTGCTGTGAAAATTTAGGAACAAACAATGGTTATTCCATTCAAATGGCTATCCCTCAGCAAAAAATATTATGCTCTGGCAACAGCTCTATCTCTATGTTAATTATGTAATTTGATGCATAACAGTTTATCCAAATATTATCAGCTTAAAAGAATAAAAAGTGTTATTTTATAGTTTCTGGGTCCAGGGATCTCAAAGCAGCTTAATTGGATGTTTCTGACACATACTCTCATGAGGCAGTGTCCAAACTAATGCTCAGAGCACCATTGCTCTGAAGACTTGACTGGATTGGAAGTTCTATCTTCAGACTAAATCACATGGCTGTTGGCAGAAGGTTAAACTTTCTTGCTAACTTTGCCTACCCATTTGCTGCTCATGACTTGTAAGCTGGCTTCCAATAGAGTGAATGAGGAGGAGAGAAGGGAGGGAGGGAGGGAGGAAGAGAGAGAGACAGATTCATTAGAAGCAAATCACCATGTTGAGCCCAAACAACAGGAGGGTCTTATGTAAAGGAATAGATAACAGAAGGTGGGGATCTTTGGAGGCCATATGAGTGGTGGAGTGGTGACTACCATAGTTTTCAATTTGCCGACTGAATGTGAACAAGGCACTATGTCTCATGGAGCCTTTGTTTTCTCTTCTTACAAATTCAGGAATTTTACTATATAATTTCTTCTACATCTCTTTAGCCTCTCAGAAATGATAATATACTAGAGAATAATTACATGGTGTAGAACTTGGACAAAAATATACTCAGCGAATGAAAGAATTTAGCTTTACTACCTTTTCCCAATTTCTTAAAGTGACTGCTTGTTTTTGTATTTTACTATCTAAAACATCTTCTAAATATGCCTCCCACAAATTAAACACTATTCTAATTAAGGATCATATCTTACATATCACTATTTAAGGATCATTTCTCAAATTCTCTAATCTTACCATTAAGGAGACGAGATCCAGAATTTTTCCATATGCTACTAGTCACTAGGCCAATAGCTGGCATTTATCTTTGCATAATATTATATTTAGTGGCATTATTTTTTCTGAGAAAATAAAATAAATAACAGGTATTGAAAGTTACTAAGTGCCTGGCACACTTCTTAGTGTTTGTTCATTTTTTGTATCTTTTTAATAATTCTAGTAAGGTAGAAACAAAAGTATTTGTTTTGGTCACACATACATAGAGTGACACAGTCAGGATTTAATACAAGACAGTGGTCCCAACACCCAGGCTCTTAACACATAAACTTCTCTATTTATAGAGAGGGGACAGAACTCACACGTGATCATAACATATATTCAAGGAGAGAAACGAGTCTGGAATATAGTTGACCTATTCACCCACCCAGGAAATTCATACTCATGGCAGATGTTATGATCACTCTGAGAATTGATGACTCAATTCTTCTTTCAGTCTATTCAGACCCCAACACTTCAGGGAAATAAAAATAAAAAGGCTGCCTGCATAAGATCTGAATTAGGGTTTTGATTACATTAAATATTCTTACATTTTAGGAAGTCAATGTGAACCCCCGTTTCTTAATTACATGTCAGAATTAGTAATTTTACTTTCCAAAAGCATAAAGTTGCCCTATTACTATGATGTCTGTTAGACACATGATTTCATCTTTTGTTCAGAATGTTGAGGAGATGGCTTTGGTGTGGGATAAAATGATGATGGTAGCCAGGTATGAATTGACAAACACTAGTCTCAGTAAACACCAATTATTTCTCTTGTTTCTGTGTTCAGAGTGAATCACATGGCAGTCAATCCTCAGAACAGCTTAGAATGAGTACACAGGATAACTAAAGCTTCTCTGAAGGCTTTTTTCCAGCATGTGTTCTGTTTGTAGATGTATTTAACAATTCAGAGAAAATTCTGAACATGTCTGAAAGGCTGCTTCAGTGAAAAGAGGCTGGAGCACATAGCTATTATCTAATGCTTTGAGAAAATTGTCACATGCACTAGAATATTAACTCTGACTTCTCTTCATTTTTAACATGTTTAATAAAATTAATACTGGGAATGCCACAATTTAGTGTATTGAGTATTTTGGGTCAGATAAAATAAAGGGCACCCAGTTAAATTTTAATTTCAGGTACATACTTATACTAAAAATATCTGTTGCTATCTGAAATTAAAATTTAACTGGGCATCACTATTTTTATTTGCTAATCTGGAGAAACTTAATTTGGAGGCCTTGAAAAGAATTGAGAGTGTTCTCTTTGTACTGTTTTGGGAACTGATGGTCTTTCTTTTCTTTGGGTTCAACTTTCAAGTGTAACTAAGTAACCTATTTTACACAGCAAAGGCTTTGAGGTAAGATAAACTAGCTTCAGCTTAGCTCTGCTATTTACTATCTGTATTATGAGGAGTAAAGCTCTTAGTGTATCTGTGACTCAGTCTTCTCACTGGAATCATAAGCAGGATAATACCCCTCAAGATTCTCAGGATCAAATGTATCTAAAATCCTTGTGGTTCTCCCATATAATAGCCTCGGGATATATTCAAATTAGTATTTCCATCCTTCTTGTTGCTATAAAAATATGTGGACTGAATTACTTTTTCTTTTTGAGAGAGAGAGAAAGAGAAGCATAGACAGACAGAAAGGGAGAGAGATGAGAAGCATCAACTCATAGTAAAAGCACCTTAATTATTCACTGATTGCTTTCTCATATGTGCCTTGACCAGGGGGCTCCAGCCAAGTCAGTGAACCCCTTGCTCAAGCCAGTGATTTTGGGCTTCAATCCAGCAACTTTTGGGTTCAAGCCAGTCACTGTGGAGTCATATCCCTGACCCCATGCTCAAGCCAGCAACCCCCCACTGAAGCTGGTGAGCCTGTGTTCAAGCTGGCGACCTTGGGGATTCAAACCTGGATCCTCAGCATCCCAGGCCGATGATCTATCCACTACCTTGTCAGGGGTGACCTGAAATTCTTAAAATTCTTGCCTGTTTGTGGTTATAAATGATATTACATTCATAATTTGAGTTTTATCAATCTTTCCTCCACGTGTATAATATAGCCAACCCATTCTTTGGACTTTTTATTTATTTTTTAAAATCTCGGAAAATATCCCATATGTTCTTATAACTGTTCTTCTATATTTTTCCATCTCTAATCTACTTTTTCAAAATTTTTATCATTTTAGAACACTTTTAGGTTTACACAAAATTGAGAGAGAGGTTCAGATTTTCCATATAGAACCTGCACGCACACATTATAACTTTCCCCATTATCAACATCACTCTCTAAAGTGACACATTTCTTACTGAAGATGAACCTACATTGAAGCATTATAACCATCCAAAGTCCATAGTTCCTCTTTTATTTAAAAAAAAAATTCATTTTTAGAGATAGGGAAGAAAGAGAGAGAAAGAGAAAAAGGGAAGGTCAGGAAGCATCAACTTCTTTATGTGCTTTGACAAGTAAGCCCAGGGTTTCAGACCAACATCCTCAGCATTCCAAGTCAATACTTTATCCACTGTGCCACCACAGGTCAAGCTAAAGTCCATAGATTTTCTTAGCATTTACTCTTAATGTTGTATCTTCTATAGGTTTGCACAAATGTACATGACATGCATACATCAATATAATGCCATACAGAGTATTTTCACTGCCCTATATTCTCTGTGCTCTGCCTATTCATCTGTTTCCCACTCCCTGCACCCAGTGATTTTTTTATAGTCTCTACAATTTTGCCTTTTCCAAAATGTTGCGTAGTTGCAGTCATGCACTTTGTAGACTTTTTACTTGTTTTCTTTGACTTAGTAATGTGCATGTAAGGTTTCTCCATGTCTTTGCTTGGCTCAATGGCTCGTTTTTGTTTGTTTGTTTTCAGCAATGAATAATATACCATTGTCTGAATGTACTTCAGTTTATTTAGCCATTAACCTATGGAAGGATAACTTGGTTGCTTCCAACCATGTTTTAATCTATTACTCATGAGTCATTGCAACAATGTGTATCATTCCTGTCACTGCAGCTTCTGACAGCTCTGAGGCTGTTGGTCTTTATTCTCAGGATGTTAACTCCCTGTGCTTCCAAAGTTAGGAAGCTTGGGGGTTACAAAAGTATGCTAATTTATTCTGGTGCTCAATATTACCTGGGCCAAACCATGTTCTGAGGAATAGCGGGAACATCTTTCCTTGTAAAATAGCTATTTTTGTGACCCAGATTTCCTCATCTAAGCTTATTCTACTCTCCTTTCTTTCTCCATCCTCACCTTTATTTATTCTTTCTTCTCTTTCTATGAAAGTGGAGTTCAGGTCCTATTCAAGTTGCCTGAAAATAAGATGACATGTACACAAAATAATATCATGTAAATTGCTTTCCCCATCCAGAATAACCTACTCCTTTGCCCACAATCACTCGCCTCACTCTGTATTCAGTGGGGAAAATCCAATGTAAAATTCAATGTAAATGTAAACTGGGAGACAGTGACAAGAAGCTTATTAAAAATCAAAGTCTAATAGTACTTCTCAGAGAGAAACAGAGCAAGTGACTTCTCAATTTAAAGCTTCAGAAAATGGCTTGAGGGATTATTGTGCAATAGTGACATGTGTTTTGGGGTGAACATTACAATGTGTTTATATTCTGGACTTAATAAAGTGATATTCTGGGAAAATGCCAGGAATAAAAATAATTACTTCTGTTAGGTCAAATCCAGAAGTATGATGACAACAAAAACACCAAGCTATGACTCAACCAGAATATTTAAGACCCCATAATGTACCTGTTTCCTACCACTTTCAATTTGCACATGCTACCCTCATTTCTTAGAAAGACATTTTCCCTATCATTTGAAAATCGTCTTATTTCCATGAATCATTTTCCTTCTGCTCAAATGACCCTTCCCCTCCCCACATAGAGACAACCATTTTACAGCTTATGCACCCTGAAATATTTCTTTGATTGTAGATGCCGCTGGCAATTTAAATGATTTCTTTGTGTGTTTTTTCCATCTCCTTGAAGTCAGGGTGTGTCTGTTACTCAACTCTGTGTTCCCAGTGTCCCTTTAGCACAGAGCTCAGTGCATAGTATTACCTTGTAAAAATTTGGTGAATTGAACTTAGCAAAACTGTGGGCTACAGAGTGAAAAATGACCATGCAAATTATTGAATTCTACCACATATATTATTATCGGTTATCATGCATGTCTAAAGATTTACAGAATTATTTTAAAAGGCAATAAAGATGTGAATAATTTTATATGTCTGAAGTTGAAAGATATTAATTTTCTGATACCTAGGTGCTCACTCCAATATTGATATATCTCTTTCCTTTTTTTAATCATGCCTAGAGTCCAGGTTGATTTTTATTAGTGCATCAAACAATGCAGCAGATTTGACTTGTATATAAGCATAATTAGTATAATCTTAAAACAACCCAAATGGATATTTAGTTATGAGGTTTTTGAAGCTGAATAAGTTTATTCAATTTATTTATTGAATTTACTGGGGCACAGGTTTAGGTGTGCAACTTAATGAAACATCAACAACACACTGCATCGCGCGTCCATCACCAGAAGCAAAGTCTCTTGTCACCATATTCCCCCCTTTGCCCACCGCCACCTCCACCCCACTCCTTTTCCTCCAAAATTCACCACACTGTTGTCTGTATCTATATGTTTTATATATGTGTGTGTAATACTTTTTGCTTAATCCCTTTATCTTCTATCATCATCCAGTCCCCAAACCTCTCCTCTCTGATAGCTATTAGCCTGTTCCATGTATCCATGTCTGTTTCAGTGTTTTTTAATTTTTATTTAGAAAATTAAATTTAATAGGTGACGATTAATAAGAGTACATAGGTTTCAGGTAAACATTTCTATAGCATTTGAACTGTTGATTATGTTGTGTACACATCATTCAAAGTCAAATAATTCTACATCACCTTATATTTATCTCTCTTTATTCCCTTCCTCCTCAAGTCTCTCCCTCACATCCCCCTCCCCCTGGTAACCACTTCATTTTATCTATGTCCATGAGTATTAGATTTATATCCCACCCATGTGTGAAATCCCATAGCTCTTAGCTTTTTATGATTTACATATTATGCTCAATACAATGTTCTCAAGGTCCATCCATGTTGTTGTAAATGACAGTATGTCATCATTTTTTTTTCTTTTTTTTTGTGATAGAGACAGAGAGAGAAACAGAGAGGGACAGACAGACAGGAGGGAGAGAGATGAGAAACATCAATTCTTTATTGCTCACCTCAGTTGTTCATTGATTGCTTTCTCATATGTGCCTTGACCAGGGGGCTACAGCAGAGCAAGTGACCCCTTTCTCAAGCCAGAGACCATTGAGCTCAAGGCAGCGTCCATGAGGTCATGTCTATGATCTCAATACTCAAGCCAGCAACCCTGCCCTCAAGCTGGTGAACCTGTGCTCAAGGCAGATGAGCTTGCACTTAAGCCAGCAACCTCAGATTTCGAACCCAGTCCTCTGTGCCCCAGTTCAATGTTCTATCAACTGTGCCACCATTTGGTCAGGCAGGTTGTCACCATTTCTTATCGTTGAGTAGTATTCAACTGCATGTATGTACTACATTTTCTTTATACAATATCCTATCAAGAGATGCTTTAGTTGTTTCCATGTCTTGGTCACTGAGTAACGCTTAAGGAAAATGGGAATGCATGTGTGTTTACCTTTGGTTTTTAAGTACCAATTGGTCTGTACATACCAATTTTTTGAGTTTTTAGAGTAGATACCCAGTAGAGGGATTTCTGGGTCATATGGTAATTCTATTCTTAATATTTTTAGAAACCACCATCCTTTCTGCCATAATGGCTATAACAGTTTACATTTCTACCAGCAGTGAATGAGAATTCCTTTTTCTCCAACACTTGTTATTACCTGTCTTATTGATAATTGCCAATCTAACAGGTGTGAGGTGATATCTCATTGTAGATTTGATTTGCATTTCTCTAATATAACTAGTAAAAGTGAACATCTTTTTATAAATTTGTTGGCCATTTGTATGTCTTCTTGGGAGAAGTATCTGTTCAAATCCTCTCCCTATTTTTTAATTGAATTGCTTGCATGTTCATTGTTGAACTTTGTGAGTTCTTTATATATTTTGGATATTAACTTCTTATTGGAGCTGTTGCTTGCAAATCTCATCTCCCTGGTTTTTGTTGTTTTTGTGTGTGTGGGGGGAGGAGGGTTTTCTTTTGCTGTGCAAAAGCTTTTTAGTTTTGATATAGTCCCATTTATTTATTATTGATTTTACTCCTCTTGCCTTTAGGGTCAAATTTATAAAATGTTCTCTATGGCCAAGGTTTATAAATTTAATATCTATGTTTTCTTCTATGAAATTTATTGTGTTAGATCTTATATTTAGGTCTTTGATCCATTAAAAATTATTTTTTTGTGCAGGGAATAAACTGTAGTCATGCTTCACTCTTTTGTATGTGGTTTTCTGATTTTCCCAACACTATCTATTGAAGAGGATTTTTTTGCTCCATAGTGTGTTTTTAGCTCTTTTGTCAAAGATCATTTGTCATATATATGTAATTTTATTTCTGGGCTCTATATTCTGTTCCATTTTTCCATGTGTTTGTTTTTCTGCCAATAACATGCTCTTTTGATTATTATGGCTCTATAGCATAATTTGAAGTCAGGTAGTGTGATACCTCCACCTTTATTTATTTTTTTCCTCAGGGTTACTTTGGCTATTAGGGTTTTTTTATGATTCCATACAAACCTAGTGATTTTTTTTTCTTCCATTTCTTTTAAAATATGACATTGAGTTTTTAATTGGTTTTTATTAAAATTATGTATTGTTTTGGGTAATATAGCCATTTTAACTATGGTGATTCTTTCAATCAATAAACATGGAATATTTTTCCATTTCATTGTGTCCTTTTCCATTTTTTTTAATTATGCTTTTTAGTTTTCAGTATATATGTTCTTCACTATCTTTGTTAAGTTTATTCCTAGGGTTTTTTTGTTGTTGCAATTGGAAAAAAAAATTCTTTTGGGTTTATTTTCTGAACTTTCATTGTTGGTGTATGGGAAAGCAATAGACTTTTGAACATTTATTTTTGTATTCTGTAACTTTACTACATTGGCTTATTGTTTTTAATAGGTTTTTTGGTGGAGTCTTTGGGGTGTTTTATATATAGGATCATGTTGTCTGCAGAAAGTGTTACTTTTACTTCTTTCCCATTACGGATGTCCTATATTTTTGTCTCTTCCATGATTGCTCTAGATAAAATGTCCAGAACTAGGTTGAATAACAGTGGAGAGAGAGGGCAATTTTGTCTTGTTTCTGACCTTAGGGAAAAAGCTGTCATTTTTCACCATTTAGTATGATATTGGCTAATGCTTTATCATATGAGGCCTTTATTATGTTGAGATACTTTCTTTTTATACCCATTTATTGAGTGTTGTAAACATAAATGGATATTGTAGCTTATCAATGTCTTTTCTCCATTTACTGATAAGATTATACAATTTTTGTCTTTTGTTTTGTTGGTGTAGTATATTGCATTGATTAATTTATGTATGTTGAACCATCCTTGTGCTCTTGAATCCCACTCCATCAAGATGCGTTATTTTTTTAATGTAGTATTGTGTTCCATTTGCTAGTCTGTTTCTATTTTGTTCATCACTTTATTTTGTTCATTAGGTTCCACATATAAGTGAGTTCAAAGAGTATTTGCCTTTCTCTGACTGGTTTATTTCACTTAGCATAATGTTCTTTAATCTATTCTGTTGCAAAAGGTAAGATTTCCTTTCTTTTTATGACTGTGTAGTATTCCACTGTGTAAATGTACCATGGGTTTGTCTGTTTTTTTAACTGAGAAGCTGGAAGGCAGAGTGATCGACTCCCACATGTGCCCCCACCAGG
Organism: Rhynchonycteris naso; assembly: GCA_037038555.1. Lineage (NCBI taxonomy): Eukaryota > Metazoa > Chordata > Mammalia > Chiroptera > Emballonuridae > Rhynchonycteris > Rhynchonycteris naso. The sequence goes on from CM073002.1 coordinate 70,627,920, forward strand.
ATCCACCTAGCAAGCCCCCTATCAGGTGATGCTCTGTCCATCTGTGACCCTTGCTCTGTTGCTTGGCAACTGAGCTATTTTAGTGCCTAAGGCTAGGCCATGGAGCCATCCTCAATGACCAGGGCTAACCTGCTTCAACATAGCCATGTCTGTGGAAGGGGGAGAGAGAGAGCTAGAGAGAGAAGGAAGAGGGAGAAGAATGGAGAAGCAGAAGTAGGATTTTCCTGTGTGCCCTGATTGGGAATAAACCTGGGACTTCCACATGCTGGGTGGACACTCTACCACTGAGTCAACCAGCCAGGGCTACCATGGGTATTTTTTATTTACTCATCTACTGATGGGCACTTGGGCTGTTTCCAGATCTTGGCTATTGTAAATAATGTTGAAATAAACATAAGGGTGCATATATTCTTTCAAATAAGTGTTTTTGAAATTCTTAGATATATTTCCAGAAGTGGGATTGCTAGGTCAAAAGTCAGTTCTATTTTTAATATTTTAAGGAAACTCCACAGTGTTTTCCACAGTGACTACACCAGTTTGCATTCTCACCAACAAGGAATGAGGGTCCCCTTTTCTCCACATTTCCACCAACACTTACTGTTTGTTAATTTATTAATAAGAGTCATTTTGGCAGGTATGAAGTGATATCACATTGTAATGCCTAATACATTTAAATGAGATAAAAGAGCAGTTTACCTTCTCATAATACAATGCACAACTTTTTTATAGCAAGAGTTAATGTTACTACAGACACTGCCTGACCTTTTGGGTTCTAGCACCTTTACTTGATCCAAAAAAAGTTTTATTTACAGGAGAAATTAATGGATTCTATCCCTAAAGCAATTTATTTTTTGTTTCTAGATTCAAAATCAGTTTGTCATGAATTTCAGTTGATCTGGTTTTTTTTTTTCTTTTTATAAGATGGTTCTAGTCCAGAGGGTGTTATGAGAAAGTTCTTTTTTGCAAACTGAAAGAGTGAGATACTATTTATAGCAAATATTTGTTGAACATATACACATCCAACACTGCGTTAAGTGCTTCGCGTTTAATTCTCACAGTATTCTACGAATAGGTGTGATTGCTATCCTTTCTTTATATAGCTGTGGACGGAGTCTGCTTCTAGAACTTGTTCTTATAAATGCTATTGTAATTAACTATGGAATGGGCACACATTACTGCTAAAGAATGGGATTAAAATTTACGATTAAGTAAATTTTCTCTTCACTAAGACTACCTTGCGTGGCAGAACCCAAGATTAATTAGGTGCATGCAGGTATTGCTATTGAGCCCTGAGCAAGTCTTAATCCACCAGACTCACGATCCATGTTGTCATTCATGCTATGGCCACAAGGGAACGCTTGCTATAGGTGAAAGAGTCTGCACCTAACTTTTTCCACTGAAAAAAAAATGTCTTACTTTTAAAAATATGTTCCTTGATTTACAGTGCATTCCTGGACTTGGAGTTTAACTTTGCTACAACTTTCTGAGTGTGAGTTTCCAGGATGAGTACTAAAAAACACTATAATCACCTAACAAACAAAATTTAGCTACTTTTAAACGAGATGCTTACTCTTTTCAGTAGCTCTTTCCTAGAGTCTGCTGAAAGGTTCTGTAGAGCTAGAAGATGGGTAGAACAAGAGCTTTAGGTCATGGCAAAGGGGAATTTGATCATCAGCATAAAATTTAATAAAGACTGCAGTCTGGAACCAAGTGGCTGAAAATACAGTTTTTATATACTTCAGATAATTATGTTAAGTGTATTCATTTAATTTAATAACTCTGTTATTATAACTATGGATTAAAAACACATACCAAAATAAAAGTGTGGAAGAAAGCATCATAGAAAAATAGGAAATTAACTCATCATTTAATAAACTTCTAAGAGGAGAATAATTCATTTTAAACAGCTGTAGAAATTCAAGGGTTTAATGAAATCTCTTCATTTTTTTTTTAAATTTGAAGTACTTATGTAGATCATCCCATTTGAGGCTATTGAAGTTTCATCTCTTCACACAGTTTTATAAACTGGATAGAGAGTAACAACTAAAAATACTTGTCATGAAAGTCTAGATGTGTGTCTTTTTGTATGTATGTGTGTTCAACATTTCATTTACAGAGTTTTAATATACATAATAGCACTTGAATAGTCTTCCATACTCACATGTGAACATGTGATTTATTAATCATCCAATGCATATCTATTGAAAGCTTAATATACTAGTCCTGACCTATAGTGGCACAGTGGCTAAAGTGTCAACCTGGAATGCTGAGGTCGCTGGTTTGAAATCCCAGGCTTGCCTGGTCATGGCACATATAGGAGTTGATGTTCCCTGCTCCTCTCCCTATTCTCTCTATCTCTTTCTTCTCTCTCAAAAACTGAATAAATAAAATCTAAAAAAAAAAGCTTAATATACTAATATATGCCAGGCATTTGAAATTCATTAGTAAGCACAATAACTCCAAATCTCCATCATTGTGAAGCACGCATTATAGTGCAAGAACAGAGGAAACAAATAAAAAATATAATAAATAAGTAAATTATATGGTGTGTTAATATTAATACTATTAAAAATTAGATCAAGTTAAAAAGGATTAAGGTGCTGGGGAGGATTGCAATGAGGTCAGAGTAGACATTATTGAAAAGGTAAAATGTGAACAAGAACTTGAAGAAGCAGAGTGTGTTTGCCTTGCAGATACATGAAACAGGACCAACACTCCAAATGAGGAGGGAACATCCAGTGCAAAGGTGACCATAGGCAAAAGAACAAAGAATATGACATAATCTGACTTAAATGTTTAAAAGACTCACTTTGATTTTTATGTTACAAGTAGATTATGTGTGTATATTGGGATGAATGAAGTTTCTAGGTTTCCTAGAGGAGATGACAGTAGCTACTATCAGAGTGATAACACTGGGTTTTGGGTTTATTTTGAAAATTGAGGCAACTGAATATGCTGAGAAATTTGATACGAGGGATAGAAGATGCCTGCAATGTCTTTGGCCTTAGCAGCAGGAAGGATGAGGCTGTCGTCTACCGGCATAAAGGAGATTGTGGGTGTCAGAGTGAGGTTGGGAAAAAGACAAGAAGTTCAGTTATGACAAAATGAGTGTGAGATGTTAGTTCAACATCTGAGTGCCAGTTAGATATAATCTTCTTTTCCCATTAAGAATAACAGCCCTTAGCATAAGCCCACCCTTTTCCTCTACCATCCACGACAGACAACGTTGATTAAAAAGTCCTTCATTCGTGCTAGTTTGATGGAGTTCAGACTCTCTTAACACATAGACTTAGATAATTAATACTTCTTTACTAAAGTATAAGAGTCAAATTAACCCTATTAGTTTTCTTGCTAGGCTACCTCTAAGGATGTAGCCAACAATTTCTTTTAAGTGTAGTCATGTGCTGCATAAGAATACTTTGATCAATGATGGGCCACCTATATGACTATGGTCCCAAAAGATTATAAGGAAGTTGAAAAAATTCCTATGGCAAATGACATCATTTTTGTGATAACACTGTAGTATAATGTATTTATTACTCGTGTGTTTGCGGTAATGCTGGTGTAAACAAACTTACTCTGTTGTCAGAAGTATAAAATTGTACATATGCAATTATGTACGGTACGTAATACTTGATAAATATTATAAATGACTGTTACTGGCTAACATATTTACTATGCTATATGCTTTATCATTATTTTAGAGTGCACTCTTTCTATTTATTAAAAAACAGTTTGTGCCCTGGCTGAGTGGCTCAGTGGATAGAGCGTCCTCCAGGCATGCCAAGGTTGCAAATTTGATTCCTGATCAGGGCACATATGAAAAGCAATCAATAAGTGCACAACTAAATAAAACAACTAAGTGGATCAATGAGTTTAAGCTTCTCTCTCTCTCTCTCTCTCTCTCCTTCTTCCTCTCTCTTCTCTTTCCCTTCCTCTCCCTCACTCAGATCATTAAAAAAATTAAAAAAAATTCTGTAAACATTATGCTGTATTATGCAGCAGCAGCAGCCACATACATTTTATGTTTACGGCGTCTCTTGATTGCTTTATTTTCTTTAGTGCTAGATTTAGCCTCATGTTGTTTTGTACAGTAGCATGCTGAACAGGTTTGCAAACTAAGAGCAATAGACTATACCACATAGCCTATCTGTGTATAGTAGGCTGTACTATCTAGAATAGTGTAGGTATACTCTGTGACGTTTGCACAATGACAACATCACTTAATGACACATTTTCCCCCATCATGAAGTGGTGCATAACTATATTCTTTACCAATATCTAAATGAGAACAGGCATGGCACAAAACCCAGGTTATTCTAGCTGATAACTTAGTGTCTCCCTGTGGAGTAACTGTGTCTTTCTGCATTTCCCTAGGATGGGAAGGAGCAATGTAGTATCCTCGAAATCTGTCTCAGGTTTGCCTAATAGCAGACTTTTCCTGAACTGGCTTATAGCTGTCATTCTATTTTCTTTAACAACTTGCATTTGTAGAGTTAAAGTAGAACAGGCATCCTGGATTTTGTCAGTGATGATGGTATCTCTAACTTGAGAGAAAGCTACCCTTCTGATTCCCTAATGAGAAAACACTGTTGGAATGAGGAAGACAAGGTTTGATTCTTCTACTGGTTAAATCTTTCCATCTTGCCTATTCTTCCTATTCCTTCTATGGAGCAAAGATATTATCTCTCCATACACTAGAATTTAACAAAGGGTAAGTAAGAGTTCACAGTAAACTACGTCCCCAGCACCTAGACGCCATTGAGAAGGGTATGTATTTTAAAAAGAAATAATTGGAATAAAGTCTAAAAACAAATCATAAAAAATATCACTTCTTTATTTCAAACAGAGTTTATTAGTATGTCTAGACTTCAGTTCAGTTAAAGATAAATGTTTTATATTTCTTTGAGGTTGGCGATCATCTATTTAGTAATGACAAGAAATGTATGCAGTTTGTGCTGGTTAGTAGGCTATCTTTGTCTGGCGCACATCACATAAACAAAGATGTCAGGGGAGAGTTCCTTTGTTCATTATCTGAGAATGGAAAGTGCTGACACAGAATCTGGGAGATCTGCACCTTCGGGCTACATGCGTGTTCTTTTCCAGTCTTCTTGTCTGAATACAACTATGGGACAATTTAGAACTCTAATCATCTGTGTTAAAACAAAAATCCTTTTGATGATGTAATATTGCTGTGAATTCATTCATTCAATAAAACCACAACTGTCTTCCTTACCATTATCCCAAATCTGTGTGTCTGAAAGAAGGGGGAATATACTTAAAAATGGATTTTTAAATAAGTCAGTTATTCCTCTAAAAAAATTTAGTCATATTACAATTAAGAAATTTGTATAAGATTCTTAATAGAAATGGCCAATGAGGGCCTAAAAAGACAGCACAGCTCCTCTTCAAGCTAAAACGGTGTCAACTTGTGCCACTTCCCACTGGAACTGTGTGTGCTGGGGAAGGTGAAATGCCACCCTGTTAATTTGGGAAGTTTGTGCCTATTAAGTTCTGTGGTTAGAAATAGTATTAAGGAGGCAAGATGATATGGTAATGGGAATGAAAAAATGTTCTTAGGATCAACAATAAAATTTTAAATAAAAATTTTTTGCTGCTGAACATGCTTCCAGATTGATGGCTGATTTTCCACACATATTATAAAGAAAAGGCAGAAAATCATTCAGAAAAGATAACTCTGAATTTACTCCCATTAAATTTGAATAATAAGGCTACAGATTTCACCATAAGCATGCTGTAAGACTGTGGGGTGGGTATATATTTATTCAGATAAGTCTTCTTTCCTTCTAAGTTACCTCCTTCTGCTGTTTCTGTGTTTCTGGTCTATAAGAAGCTTTCTCAAATGCCCTGGGGATAATTGTGTGCCTTCTCTGTGGCACACCAAATTCTACGAGAGCAGGGGTCATTTCTGTCAGGGTAACTTTGCACAGCCCACCCTTCAAGTGCTGCCCAGGACACCCTGTGTATTTATTTTCAGTAGAAGTCCCAAATCATTGGCACATAAACCTCTCCATGATCTGCACCTTTCTTACCCTTTCATCTCTCCCCAGGCCACACTTTGGATCCCACCGAAACTGATTTTACCCTGCGTCCAAAAAACACCATGCTCTCGATCACACTGACATAGAACTAAACAGCCGTCTTATTTTTAGTATTTGTTGACAAATGGTGTGACCTTTGAGAAAATAAATTAGAATTGGTTGGGCCTGATCCTATAATTTGCAATTTGCTCTTGGGTTTTAAAAACAGTTGTTTAGAATTTTGCCCACGTGTTTAAAATGAATTATTGGTTTGGAGAAATGATCATTTTATATATATATATATATATATATATATATATATATATATACACACACACACACACACACACACACACACACTCACTATATATATATATATATATGGAGAGAGACAGAGAGAGAGAGGAAGACAAAGCATATTTTAAGAATTAAGATATTTCAAGTGGTTGTGGTTGTAGTGGAAATTGTAACAACAGAAAGGCCAATTGCCTCTGTTTCTTCAAGTCAAACTTGGAAGGTGAAAGGGAGAGGACAGCACAAGAGCAGAGTTCCTGGGGACAAGCATTGAACGGGCTGATGAAATACTTCTAAAAAGAAAGGCAAAGAGCACAGACTGCTAATTCAACTCTCTCTGTGGTGCTCATGCCTCACCAGGCTCTGCTCACACTGCAGATATGCAGGATGAGCAGGGCCACCCCTTTCTTCCATAGCTCCATGGCACAAATTTCTGGCTGTGGATTTAGATGCTGAGTATTTGGAAACTTAAAAATATATAGAATATTACAATTAGGAACGATGAGAGGTTTTTTGTGGTTGATAATCAGAGACTACAGGAAAGACATGAGAGCTACATAAATGAAAGCACTCAGCGAGCCTACATCCACTCCTTTTCTGTGCACTCCTAAACCTGTCGTCTTCTTTTTTATTTAATTTCTTAAGGCTTTTTTCCTGACAACTTTTAGGTCTCTCTTCTTCATAGAAAGTTAGAGATTTTTCCATTTCTGCTTCTTCCATCATAGTGACTTGTGTATGTTGCCTGGGAATTCCCCCCTCCTGTGCCCATGGCCTGATGTAATTGATCAGGTCCTTTCTGGACCATATGCTGTATTGTTCAAAAACAACCTCAGATTAGAGGGTTGGGGAATAACTTCCCTTGTGTTACAAATATACTTTCTAATCATTTAATGTTGTGAACAGATGGACTTGCTGCGTAAGCAGCACAACATGAAGACAAAACATAGAAGTATAGAATTTTCTACTAACATACTATACAACTTGCAAAAAAGATAAACTTATACTTCATGATATGCACAAATATTGTCCTGAGTGGTAATTTGTTATAAGCAGAAGGAGTCTACACACCTAATTACCAATGTTTTTGCACAACTAATACGAACTTTGTTTCTGCATGTATTGCTTGGTTAATTTTTAGTCTGTGCCCACTAATGGTCCTCCTGATGCCATGGGATGCTTAATCATCACTCCTTCAAGAAAGGTTCTGAATCTTAGTCTAGAGCTGTTGAACACTCTTGTCCATGACTTTATCACATACCTCAAAGAAAAGTTGTCAGGGCTCCACCCGTGTGGACCATCTCTCAAATTACTCCTATGTAATATCATGTACCTGAAAACACTTTGAGAAAATAATGTTAGTCAATCATGCCTTGAGGGTCCTAGAACAAGTAGTAGAAACTCTACATCTTTCTTAAAAGGGAAAGTATAGTCAGATTATGGATAACAAGGGTATAATACACTGAGAATGAACTCTCCTTTAGGATCTTAAAAGATAAATATCAGAGGAGAATTTATACATAATGGATGAGAAAAGGAAAGTATGGCTTAGTTGTCTCCATAAAAGTCATTCCCCTTCCATGTTTTGATTGAAAAACTCTTTGTTGTTGTTAAACACCAGATACTCTGCTAAGGAGATGCATAATGATCCAGCCAAGTCATTCATTATCCTTTATTTTTTTTTTTATCAAATACTGGATGGACATGAAATTCTTTCTTTGTCCAACGACATGTCAGAAGACTATTGGGAATACGTGAAAGACATTTTCATCTCTGATTTAAAGAAATGGCTACTGATATAAAGCCTTTCTCCCTCTGGCTTTGGCTTTGAAGGTATTTGCATATGCTTAAAGCTACAGTTGCTTCCTTCTATAGGAGATGTCCCAAATATTCTCAAAATGATGGCGGCATATGGAAGACCTTAGTCTATGATGACATCACTGAACTGCTATACCAATTTAGAATCACCTACCAAATTATATATTCAAATAGAGTGAAAAATCTCCATCTGTACAAAACCTGCTCTTCCTTCAAGACCTAGATTAAAGTCTACCTTCTCTGGATCATTTTCAACCACTCCAGACTAAATCAATACTTTTCCTTATATGAATCCTTGGAGGCTTATTACATGGGCTTTTAATCCCATATTTATATGACCCATTGCATCTTCAATGGGATTGTATAATCCCCAAAGGACAGGGTTTGCAACCTAACTAATCTTTCCTTTTTATTTATTACAGTTTTCATCCCATAGAAATTATCCATTAAGACTTCAATAAACATGGCAATTATAGCAAACAATTACTGAGCCCTTATTTTGTGCCAGATCATCTTGCTAAAAACTCTAAGTGCTAATCCTCATTAATCCTCGCATTTAAGCAGTTAACCCTGACAACTATATGTATTGCAGAAAGTACTGTTATATTCCACAGTGCTCTCCTTGGCTAGGTTGAGTGTTCATTACATCCTGTCATGCATTCTGTATTTTTTCTTCATAGCACTGATAGTGTAAATTAAAAATCAAAGAAGCTAAGCATCCATTATTTTCTCTTTCTCTCCAAATTAAATCCATGAGGACAGGAATAATTTCTACCATATATCCCCAGGCCATGAAATGGGTCTTGTGTTGAGTAGTCTCAAATATTTGGTGAATTAATAAAGAAATATTCAGGTGTGTGTATGTGGGGTTTTTCTTAAGAGTAAGAGATTGAACCCTGGCTGGGTAACTCAATTGGTAAAGCATTGTCCCAATGCACCAAGGTTGCAGGAATGATCATCAGTCAAGGTATATACAAGAATCAACCAATGAATGCATGGATGAGTGGAACAATAAATTGATGTTTCTCATACACTCTCTCTCCACTCTCTCACACTAATCAATAAATAATTTCTAAAAAGGAATATGAGACAAAGAGATAGAGACTTTGGGAGTGACACATCTGGCTCAAGTTTATACCACTGGGGCTAGAGTTCACACTCATGTCAGGATGTCTTTCTCCAGGGGCTCTGCTCATAACTCTTATACCATGTCCCCCCTCACTGATTTGAGAAGTTTCAAGTCCAACTGAAACTCTGAGTTTATCATCTCATTTTTTGTGTGTGAAAAACTAAGAAAAAACATTCTTAACAGCAAGTGCAAAAAGATTTTAGACTTCTGAAGTGAGCAGGTAAGAACGATGGTTATGATGATACCATCATGATTTACACAGCACCCTATCTTTTGCTGAGGATCTCACCTCCAATTCTTAAGTTATCATAGCAAGTTATGTTGTATTTCCTATACATAGAAGATATTGCTGCTCAAAGAAGCTAAGAAAGATAGGTAAGATCACACCCCTAAAAGCCATGGAGATATACTATCAACTAGGTCTATCTAAAAGTAAAATCCATGGTCTTTCCACTTTATCATGTTACATCTGTTATTCATCAAGCACCTACTATCTGCCAGGATACTACTATCTTCAATAACCAAAGTAAACTGAGGTAACAGTGGTAACATGTGAATAAACTTAAAAGCAAAATAAGTAAAAAAGGTGGTTTAGTGTCTGGCAGAGTTTTCTAAAATTTCCAGGGAATTTTTAATCTGTTTATTCCAGAGAAATGTTTAGGTTTCTATTTAATCCATACACTGAGACTAGCAGGAAGGAAATGGATTTACACATGAAGTAAATTGAGTTAACTGCATGGCCAAATCATATTTTGCAGGCATGGGTCAACTAGATGCAGGCATCCTCAAAGGGTCAGAGAATGAATAGATGTGCATAAAAACTCCAAGTTTGAAGAAGTTGGGTCATTTCTAAAGACATTTGACTCTTTAAAAGAAAACATAATTATTTAAAAACTGATGTGGAAAAGTTGGATCTTCACATCTGGTGTGATAGTAACAAAAATGTTGAAATACAAAATCAGATAAAGATTAGCTGCTTTCTTTTAAGCTCCAATATCCAACCCAGCATCATTGGCCATAGAGATGTTATCACTTTCCAAACCCTTTCCAGCAGACATCTGCTATTGGAAATTTAATTGTATCTGTCACTTCAGTAATCATGTGCATGTGTTTTTCCAGAGGGATGAGATGTAGACATCCATTTTAGCATTGGATAGAATAATGTCAGCTGCTGCAACACGAACAAGAACATTTCATATCTTGTCTCTAGCCACTTTGCTAGTGATAGCCTAATGGCACTGCCAGATACACTTCTCTCCCTAAATGCCCCATAATGAAACCAAGAAAGGCACACTCAGAAAATTAGTAGATGCTGAAAGAAGTTGAAAATATCACAGTTCCAAGAGGAAATCTTAATGGCTGCAATCCTAGGAAGCAGGGAGGGGGAAAAATAAACAAAATTGATTATTTCCAAACAAATGTTTGCCTTTCCTACTGTATTTTATATTTTAAAGTTTGATTCTCGTTAAAGACTGTTTTGAGTTATTAATGTAATTGAAAATTCTAATGAAAAAAGTGAAAAAAGCTGATCTTATTTAACCTGAAAGCAAAAACAAAAACAAATAAACAAAAAAAAGTCACGTTGCTCTGGTAAATAACACAATTTTGAGGTGAGCCTGTTTTTTAATCTCTCTAATTTTCAGAGTTTTTCCTCTCTAAAATAAAAGTAGTTATTTCGTAGATAATTTCCCAAGTACTCCCCCTGATACATAACTCCACATCAGCTTACTTCATCATCTTTAAGCAACTCACATAGATGCATACATCCTAAAATGTCATACCTAAATTATATTTAAGATACAAAATTATTTTGCCCATCATTCTAAATGTCATGGTTCTGAAACAATGTAACATGTCTTTCTCTGAGATGATGTACCACAGAGGACATTCTACTTTCAGCCATTCTGTGGAAGAGTCGAGTATGTTAGGACAGCTTCAAGGTTATTCTTCAGAGATTGGATCCTGATTAGTTGTTTCACAGCTACTATTTATTTCTATAATGTCATTCCAAGTTAAATCATTCATTATTTTTCAGGTGACATACTAAGTTAAAGAATTCTTATAGAGATTTCAAATATTGAGGTACTTCTTAATCATTCAAAGGTAAACAACTGAATATCCCAGAATAATGCTAGAAGTGAAAAAATAGATACAGGCAGAGATATATTTTTTCTCTTCTCTCCAATATGGCCAATATTATACTTTTGGCATGGTAAACAAGATGCTTGTTATTGGTTGGAGCTCAGGATTGCATGCATACCAACACACACACACTTTCAAGCGGGGTTAAGAGAAAATAAAAGACGCCTCCTATAACCAGTCCCCTTGCTATAAAAATTTACAGCATACTGTTTTTCTCCTCCATATCACTATTACCAAGTTGAAAATGCATAATTCATTTTGAAAATATTTGTTTTGTGTCTAACCTTCTGTCATATTCACATCAATATGGAACATATCTATAATTATGCTTTGTATTTCATAGATGTTCAAAATATTGATTGAATAACTAAATAAAGAAGTGAAAAATAAATACCTTTTACTTATTCATGGACTTCACTGATTATACTGGGGAACAAAATTTTTGTTGCATCCACAAAAACACTTGTTCTTACCTAATTCGAGTGTGCTGATCTCAAATCAGACATTAGTTTTTCTCTGTATGCTACAGTTTTTTGCAATTCAAGATTTTAGGTTTTCATCTTATGGTAAAATCTTCAACATTTAGTTTAACATAATGAAGTAAAATGTCTTCTTGGGCATCATCTTTGTGAAAATATAATAATTTATATAATGCAGTAAATAAACTAAAAGATATGATTGCATCAGAATATTCCTATAATTTCAAAATAGAACATATTAAAACACTTATTTTAATCATAAAATTTGCACAAACCTTATTTAAATTCTATTCAGGAAAAAATTTGCATTTGTACCTCTTGCATTTGTGTACTTGTTGAGGACAATCTCATTTGATACTCCTGCAGTAGTCTGCCATTGTTTAAAGCTGTCAAGAAATAGCCACCATTCTGTTGAACTGTAAGTGGTAACACCTAGCTGCCTGAGAAGACTACAGATATCATAACAGTAAAAAAAGTGTTTGACTTTGGGAAAAAAAAGTCCACAAAAATTTGTTCACACTTCCTGAAATGGGATACATTAGCTGACCAGTAAAGTACATTCTTTTCTTGAAGCCAGAAGGCTAATAACTCAGCTGCTTTCTTTGATAGGCCTAAATCTCTTACTAAGTCATTTAATTCGAGTTGGCTAAACTGCTGAGGGGTTCATGACTGCTTGGCATCAGAAGAAGACCCTTCAGATTCTACAACCATTTCCTCATGCATCTTATCAAAATACACTTGATCACCATGGTCACTTTCTTCATCCTTAGAAAAAATAAAGCCATTGAAAACTGGAACTGGGAGTGTCTCAGAGTGTGAGATAGGTTGTATTGCTGAAGGAATATTAGGATATGCGATCATATGACGTTTTTTCTTGTCAATGCCCTTTGTATGGATCAGACAGAAATAACAGTTACTGTTGCGGTCCTTAGGTTCACGCCAAACCATGAGAATACCAAAAGGAATTCCTTTGCGTTTTCCTTTTGTCCAGTCACAAAGCATTTCCTCACAATTATGGTACACAATATGAGAAGCCCAATTCTTGTCTTGATCACCAACGGCTACTTGAAAATAGGCAATATATGCACGTGTCACAAATAATAAAATATTGCGCCTTTGACGTTGAAGTATGTAACAGCCACATATATAACAGAAGTTGTCAGGACTATTCTTACATTTATGCCTACTCAAAGAAGCCATGATTCAATCTTAAAACAAAATAAGAGGATGTTTTTATCAGATAATAATTCTTTACATTTAAAAACAACTACAGTGGCCTGACCTGTGGTAGCGCAGTGGATAAAGCATCGACCTGGGAACACGGAGGTCGCCAGTTCAAAACCCTGTACTGGCCTGGTCAAGGCACATATGGGAGTTGATGCTTCCAGCTCCTCCCCCCTTTCTCTCTTTCTCTCTCTCTCTCACTCTGTGTTTCCTCTCTAAAATGAATAAAATAAAATTAAAAAAATATATATTAAAAACAACTACAGTTATGTAAAAGTGGTCTTTGTAAAACATCAATTGCTTTGTGGTTATGTTCAGTCCAAGAGTCATTTCCCTTTAACTCCAATTTAAAAACCAATGTATGCCATTAACTTTAACAAAAATAAATTAAAATTGCATTAAAACTAGAGCATGCACCAAAAAACAGATTTCAGATTTGGAATCAGTGATGCAGAAATATATAGAAAAAGTTCTAAAACTTCATTCAAGAGAAAATAAATAATAAAATTGTTCCCCAGTGTTATAGGTATGTAGTATCTCTTTGTCAACTCTTCTTAAAACCATTATTAAACACAATGAGGAAAAATATTTTTGTTTGGATAGCTCAATAAAATAATTGGTTTCACTATAGGAGAATAAATTACATTAAGGTACAAGGCTTGGAATTCTTTACTATATTTGCACTGAACCCAATCACTATTCTTATTCACTTTCTTGCTCTATTTTTGTCTGCCTGTCTGTCTGTCTCTCTTTCTCTCATACACAAATTCAACCTACATAATTGTGTTTTTGTAGTGGAATCATGGTAAGTATCCCTAGTGAGTTCTGTTTAGTCCTTAAGTCCAACTTTTTGGAAGAAACAGGAGCCCCATCCTGAATTAGCAGGTGGTAGCCTAGAGAAAGTGCTTTAAAGGTGGAGATTTTCAAAGCCTAACTGGTTCTATCTTAAATATCACTATGAAGCAAACTCTATTTTTTTCAAAGAAAACTGTATTTGAATCTCAATAACTAGATAAATAGCCATTACATAACTTAATTTGGGGGTAAAGAGTAATGTCCCTGGAAATGATAGGCCCTTGCCATTTGCCTAGTGGTGGAGCATCAGCCTGCATGTGGATGTCCCAGGTTCAATTCCCAGTCAGGGCACACAAGAGAAATGCTCATCTGCTTCTCTGCCCCTCCCCCCTTCCTTCTCTCTCTCTCTCTCTCTCTTTTCCTCTTTTTGTCTTTCTCTCACTTCTTCTCATGCAGCCATGGCTCGATTGGAGTGTGTTGGCCCCAGGTACTGAGGATGACTCCATGATCTCATGCTAAGAAGAGCTTGGTTGCTGCACAATCGAGCAAGGTCCCAGATGGGCACAGCATGGCCTGGTAAGGGACTTGCTGCTGTATCTCAGTGGAGTCACATGTGGGAGCTATCCTCATGTGACAAAATACTAAAAGATGCAGAACATTACTTTAAGTATATATTTGGTAGAACTAGGGAATTCTAAATTATTCCTCTTCCCCAGAATTCAACTTACTGTGTACTGTGCACTTCACCTCTTTGTTTTTTAGATGAAAGCTTAGAATATTCAAGCTTTTCAGGGGTCACATTTTGTTTGATTGAACTCCCTTCACAGCTATAGAAGTACTTCTATGGACAGTAGTTTTCTCTCTAGCTGACTTAATGCTGTTGAGAGAAAACTCTACTACTTTGTATAAGGGATAATATAAAGAACGTGTTGTTCTGTATACACATGTCACACAAAATTCAACTGAAGATATTTTTCATTCAAAACAAGAAAAGCTACATACTTGGAAATATTTTTAAAAGTTATTTTGTTTATGTTGTTAAGACCTATGTAAAAAGTGTAGGTAGAGGTTATTTAGATTTTAAAACATTATTTGTCCTCAAGTATTAAAAAAAATGTTCTCATTAAAAAATGGAGTTATATAATATGTACCTCATGGTGTTATTATGAAGAGTAATTAAGGCTGTGTATGAAAGCTTATCACAGAATCTAGGTATTCAATGTATGGCTTTTGAACTTGCATTTAAATATATTGCATTTAGGTCATGTGTACAATGAGAAAACAATAGGAAAAATGGAAGCCTCAGACAATTTCTCTAGTGGAATTTTGAAACCAATTAACAAAGGAACTATTAAATCAAAAGCAGCATCGTACAATGTAGTCAAGAGCTAATGTAGCTTCAAATAGCTTTGTGTTCTGGCTCTTGGTTGTAGGCTTCATGGTAAAATAAAACCAAGGTGCTACTGAAACCCAACACTGAAATATTTTAATAATGAAACTATTTTCCTAGAGATCTTTAATATAATAATACTCCTTGAAGAGTATAAAATTAAAATACATTTTTAGCAAAAATAATAAAAACCTAAAAAATAGGGATAAAAAATACCAGTAATCAGATATGTGAGAAACATACCAGAGATAAGTCATAACTATTTTAAGTGGAAACACCAAATAATAAAAACAGAATAATATTTTTTAAATTGAATGATAAATTAAATTTATTTCATAAAAAATATAAATGAGCTATTTTTTGGATCTTAATAAATCTTTGAAACAGTAATCTAAAAAATAAATGTAAAAATTCCTATGTAGAAATATGTAAGAAAAATGTGAAATGAAATATATATTATAAAATTATAATTTAAATTAGAGAAAATAGGATTTTATTTTCTGTTGCAATTTTTTTAGTTGAAATGTCTAGTCTACTTACATTACTGTTTGTACATTTTTCAATGGATATTTTCTATTATAAAATGTATTTTAAGTTTAAAATAAGTTATGTGATGAAAGTTGTTCAAATATAACCAATTTCAGTGCTAAATCATTCAACTATTTTACCATGACTATTTTTTTAAGTTTTGATTTAGGAAATTTAATTTAATGGAGTGATATTGATCAATAAGAATACGTAGGTTTTAGGTAAGCTTTTTTATAGCCTGTGAACTGTTGTATGTTATGTACCCATCACCCGAAATCAAATCATTTTTCATCACCATATATTTGACCCTCTTTACTCCCCTCTTTCAGCCCCCACCCCCACAACCCCATCTTTCTTGAAGTTTTTTTTCCTCAATTCTTACTAAGAACTTATGTTCATATATTTTCTAAATCTCATGATTACTCCTTTTATGATTTTAATCACATAATGTGATCATTCTAAGCTTCCGTTTTCATATCTAGTAAGTGCAGCTAAAAATGTCAACCTCAGAATTATTAAGGATAAGTAAAATAACTCATGTAAATTGCTTATTATAGTGCAAATCAACAATAAATAAACATCCATTAATACTGACAGTGGTACTAAAAGTAACAGTTTAGAGCCTATCTTATCTCCATTGAATTTGTGAACCTTTGTTGAAATTTAACTATTGTTATCAGCACAGGTTTATTTCTGGATTTTTTATCCTAGTCTATGTGCCTCGTCTTTTGCCAATAGTACACGGTCCTGAGAATTGTGGCTTTATGGTTCATTTTGATGTCAAAGAAATTTAAAGCTCTATTTTTTGTTTTTTTCAGAGTTCTTCTGGTTATTTCATTTATTTTCCTATTTAAATCTCATAATTCTGCCAATCACCTAGGGATAAAGAAGTTTTTTGTTTTTTTTTCTTTTTCTTTTCTAACCACAGTGGCTTTTCCTTGTACAACAGGGAAGACAGGGCTTGGACTTGGTTAGATAACATGAATGAAGGTGGTGCATTTCCACCTTTCCCATAGCAGCAGCCACTCCCCTCCACCAGGCCTGCATCCCTGAGGAAAGCTTCTTTCACTACTCCACTACAATCCAGTCTTTCTTGTGGCTACCTAATGAAGACCTAGGCAGAAGAGTCCATGAACAAACCCTCCTGTGTCTGCAGTTCCTAAAGGTTTCAAACTCTTGCAACCACCCATTCTCAGTAATTCAAAAATTTTAGTTGAATTCTTATTTATATTTATTGTGGCTTTGTCTTTATCCAGGCTTTGCTGCAGCTCAGCTGGCACTCCTGTTCTGTCTTCCTTAAAAGCACTGTCTTTACCCTGATTTCAGGGTAGTTGGTTACCCTGTGACATCAATTCTCAGAGAAATTTATGATTTTGTATAGAATCCAGCTTTTATTTTGTTCTGTCAGGGTAAGAATGATGCTTTTTCCAGATCTCTACAACTCAAACAGTAGCTGGCAACTCCCAGTGACATTCTTTCTTAATTAGGCTATCATCATTTTTAATACATCCGGTTTTCTTCTTAGTTAGTTGTCTGTTCAATTAATCTTTTATCTACACGTAGATTCCTGCATTAATATTCAGTGGCCTCACCTCACTGAATTGTATTGAGTCAGTCAAATCATGTTATAATCGTGCATTAGAGGTCATTTTAGGCAATATATTCTTTATTCATTTCACCTGAAGTTCTCTCTCTCTCTCTCTTTATTTATATTGTTTTGCTCAATTTTTTATGACACTTGTTTGACCTTGGATCTAGTGAAATTTGATTAGCTTGGCATTTGTACCTTGCAGAATGTACAGCTTGACCCTGGACCAGCTTTCTGTTCAGTTGTGTCACAGCCAAATCGACTTTTAAAATCTATCTAGTGGAAGTAGGTTTTGCACACAGCAGCCCATTCAATTCTGAGTGTCTAACATGCTTCTGCTGTAATGAGATAGCATCTCCTCCAGTTCCTAAAACTTGGCTCTCTGATATGCTGAACTACAAAAATAACACACACTGATAGCCCATATTTGCATGTTATAGAATGTAATTCCCATAATACACAGTTACCAGAGCTCTTATTCACACACTACCATCTTCCATCCTAAGAAGCATTATTTTCTTTTTATTTTTCAGGGTTTTATTTTTGTTGTTTTTTTTTGTTGTTGTTGTTTTTACAGGGACAGAGAGAGAGTCAGAGAGAGAGAGAGATAGGGACAGACAGACAGGAACGGAGAGAGGTGAGAAGCATCAGTCATTAGTTTTTTGTTGCCATTGCAACACCTTAGTTGTGCATTGATTGCTTTCTCAGATTTGCCTTGACCACGGGCCTTCTGCAGACTGGGCAATCCCTTGCTGGAGCCAGCGGCCTTGGGTCCAAGCTGGCAAGCTTTTCCTTGAGCCAGATGGGCCCATACTCAAGCTGGTGACCTTGGGGTCTCAAACCTGGGTCTTCCACATCCCAGTCCAATACTCTATCCACTGCACCACCGCCTATCAGGTGGAGCATTATTTTCATAGTAACTTCTTATTCTACTCAGTTATCTTATATTCATTCTCTCTCTCTCTTTTTCTCTCTCTCTGTCTCTGTCTCTGTCTCTCTCTCTCTCTGGAAAAATAAAAGTAAGATAGAAAATAGTTTCAGATGGGTCAGAATGATGAAAATATTACTTTGTTCTCCTCAAAAAGAAATTTCTTAAGATGTAATTTCTACCAAAGTTTTTGAATCTTCTTATTGCCTTCTTTTTCAGGAGGATCAACATGTCTCTACCATGTATTAAAATACTCATTTTCTCACAATTCAATTTGAATTACGTATTGGTAAGAAAAAATTCTCCCCAATTTTTAATTTTTTTTTGAATGACTGGGAACCAGAACCATAAATCTGGTATGTCATTGAAAACAAACAAACAAAAAAGAACAGGTTGAAATTGTCAGCTGGATTGAAATAAGATTATTGTATTTAAAAAACCTATGACTTTAGAATCTTTAATATCTGAATCCTGGGAGTGTTGCCTAGTGTAAATTTTCTAATTGGAGTAGCAATAGGGGATACTTTTTGAAAAATTTATATATTTTTTATTGCAATTGTAAATGGAATTATGATCATAATGAACATCCTTGTTTTGGTCCTGATTTTAGAAAACTTTCATCTTCTCACCATTAAGTGTGATGTTAGTTGTGTGTTTGTCATGGATGGCTTATTACGTTGAAGTAGGTTCCCTCTATATCCACTTTTGTGATATTATTTTTATCATGAATGCATATTAAATTTTATCAATTTTTTGCATCTGTTAAAGTGATCATATGATTTTATTTTTTATTAATGTGGTGTGTCTCATCGACTGATTTGCAAATGTTAAACAATCCTTGCATCTCAGAAATAACTCCCAGTTGATCAAGCTATAGAATGTTTTTAATTATTAATGTATATTCCTTGTGTCCTTTTTTGGATTATAACAAACTATCAGCATTTCTCTAATTTATAAGAGGCACATCCAATATTTTGTGCCCAACAGAATGAAAACCACCTTATCCCCTTCTGTCTCTAAGCCAGTAGTCCTCAGCTAGAAATGATTTTACTCCCTGAGTTGGGTATTTGGCAATATATGGGCACATTTTTTTTTTAGCACAGCTGAGGGTGCTTTGTCATCTAGTGGGTAGAGGTAATAGATGTTGTTTAACATCCTATAATTCATGAAATAGTACCCCAAGGCAAAAAATTATCTGGTTTAAAATATCAATAATAGTGAATTTGAGGAATTCTTTACTAAACCCACATTAAAATATGCATCCCTTTAAAGAGCATGAGAATAAATAGCACAAAAAGAAAAGAGAGGATTGTTATTTTCACCCTAAGTTTCAGAGCAAAAGGTATAAGCTTCCTCTACTAGGTCACCTTCATCTATCTTATAACACCAGCTTCATTGGTCAAAGACTCCAAAGAGAAAACCATAACAGAGAATATTAAACAATAAAATAAAGAGGGTTTCCTCCTAAAAGACTCAAAAAATATTTAACCTCGTTTCTAAAAATACAAAAATATCTATTATTCTAAGACCTAAAGATGTAGTAATGAGAAATTAACTTCTCCCAAAATGTCAATGTGTACCTTTATTTAGTTTCTTTTATTACCTACTAGCTGTACCCAGCCCTGCGTAGCTGTGGCTCAGTCTGGTTAAATGGAAAAAAAAGAGAGAGAAAGTGCACGTTTTTAATATGTTTAATTTCATAATGCTTTTGGGCATACACTATGTTTTGTTGTTCCACTGTCTGTGCAGATATAGAGATTGTCTGGTTTGCCGACTCTAGAACAGACAACATATAATTGTCTATGTGAGAAGCAATCCGTGTCTAGATCTAAACCGCATAATTCTAAAGATTGGCCCTGAGCTTTGTTGATGTGTTTGCAAACGCCAATCAAATTGGGAATTCTTAAATCTCTTAATATGAAATGGCACATCTGTTGAAATCATAGAGGACATCTTCACCTTTGAAAGGTCCTGTCAAGATTGTTGCTTCTACGACGTTGCTCATTAATTTTTTTACTGCAAGCTGCATGCCATTGGAAAGCTTTGGCTGGTTGATATTTTGCACAATTGATAATTGGCACGCTGATTTTCAATTGCAGTACGTGTGGTGGCATCCCTGGCAGATCCAGTGAATCCAAAGATTCTATTGGATAATTAACTCCTTCAACTGCTTCCACAACAGTGTCAACAAACTTGTATGTGACTGCCTCGCTTTGAATGTTAAGACTGAATATAGTTTGAATATTGGGAAATACTTTTTCAATTAATTCTTCTTTTGACATCACTAAAGTTATCAGGCAATAAAATTTGTCCTGAGGTCAGATCAACTGGCACCTTTCCATTCCCAATTTCCAGCAATTGATGTAAGAATATCTCAGCTGATAGATCGTTTTGCAGCTGGACACACATATTTGTAGTTAATTTTAACATCATTATGTGTCACCACAAAGTAGAGTATTTCAGGCAAGCGTTTATTTCATCCACTGGTATCGATCGAGGAATTATAGGTAATGTTTGCCTGAAATCTCCTACAAGCAATATTAATGCGTTCCCAAATGGTCTGATGTTTCCACGCAAATCTTTCAATGATTGATCAAGAGTCTCAAGCGATTTTTTTGTGCACCATTGTGCATTCATCCCAAACAGTAAGTTTGCATTTCTGCAATACTTTTCCCATGCTGGATGCTTTGGAAATATTGCACTTGGGAGTTTTAATCAATTGCATGTTTGATGGCAATTTCAAAGCAGAATGAGCAGTTCTTCCACCTGGTAGCAATGTTGCAGCTATTCTGGACAACACAAGAGCTAAGGCTATGTCATTTGGGGATCGAATTGCTTCCAGAATCCATCTAATTAGGAATGTTTTACCAGTTTCTCCTGGTGTATCTAAGAAGAAGATTTCTCCAACCCCTTTATTGACAGTTTGCATTACTTTATTGTAAATGCCTTTTTGCTCAAGTGTTAGCTTAGAAATATTTAATTGCACATACGACAAAAGATCACCCATGTTGTAATTTTGTTCAAGATGCAATTCTACATCGAACAAATCAGCAGCAGATCAATTTGGTGATGGCATTCCCAATTGATTGAGAACTTTGTTCGCGATTTCTAAGCACAAATCTTCAATCATTGTCAATGCTTTGTTGTAGAAATCTGCTGTGAAATCCATGTCATATTTAAATTTTCCTTTCATATTCAACAGAAATATTTTCAGCCATGTGTGATTTATATTTCTCTCATAACATTGAAATGGAATCATAAAATATTTAGTATAGCATGTGTTGCTTTTACATTCAACAGATGGTGCTGTTTTCAAGAAAAGCATGTTTTTACC
Organism: Rhynchonycteris naso; assembly: GCA_037038555.1. Taxonomy (NCBI): domain Eukaryota; kingdom Metazoa; phylum Chordata; class Mammalia; order Chiroptera; family Emballonuridae; genus Rhynchonycteris; species Rhynchonycteris naso. The sequence goes on from CM073002.1 coordinate 70,649,607, forward strand.
TGTCTCAGGTGTGACGTCTATATAATAGTAGGGATATAAAAACACGCGCATATTCAAATGCAAGATTGTGTCAAAATTTCAAAGCAATTGGTAAAGAACTTTCGGAGATTTAAGATTTTGAACAAATGAACATTTACATTTTTATTTTATATAGCTTGGCAAGAATTTTGAGGACTTCCATATATTTTATTACTGAATTAAAAATCTTTTTTGATTCATGTTTTTCTACTTTATATGGTCAAAACCTCTTAACACAGTATAAGAAATAGTTTACAAACAAGCCCTTTTTTATTTCTTTAAACTTGTTTACTGTTACCTTTTTCTGCCTATTTCATGGCTAATTAAAATTAAACTTATGGCCTTTTCTTGGGTATATTATATAACAATATAACTTTCTTAAGCTTTCATTCACCTGGGACTACTTTGAAGCCAGGAAATGACAGGTCATTACTTAAGGCTCAAATTAAAATGCATCACAGCTACACAGCATTTTCAACTTTTGTCAGTCAGACCGGCCCATTTTCCTTCTCTGCTCCACAGCACAGTATGATCACCTTGACTTAGTGTTGATTCCATTTGGCTTTGTATCCTATTTAGATGTTTAATGTTAAATCTTATAGAGCTAATTCCCAATTGTTTGTTTCTGTATGTCCACAGCATCTGGCAAAGTATGTACTCTCTACTGTTAGTTAAACCTTAAATGAATGTGGCAGAAAGAAAAGAGAAGATACAAACAACCAATGATTGCAATTAAGTTTTCCATCAGCTTGAAACATTTAAAAAATAAATTGTCTTAATAAGAAGGGAAAGCAGTAGTTTCTTGCCAATATTGTACTAACATCCATTTGTTTTAGTCAAACAGGTTGTCTGTGCTTAAGAACTAATGGGAATTGACCACAACAACCACATGGGATGAAGACAGGAAGAGTTCCTCATAACAAATTGCTTATGTATTCCTTTTCCCCTTTAAAGAACAAATAGTTGCAATAGGGCAATTAGTTTAGGTATCAACCTGCTGGCATATTTGACAACATTTGAGATAGTATGAATATATACTACCTGTTCACCCAAGTATAGAAATTCATGAATCAAGGATTTGGTGGCACCATCAATAAGGTGTGCTTATAGCTAAGTTTTTATATTATCACTAGAAAAAATCAGGCATATAAAATATTTCTAGGCCTTGGCCAGTTGGTTCAGTTGTAGAGTGTTGGCCTGGAGTGTGGATGTCCTGGGTTCGATTCCCAGTCAGGGCACACAAAAGTGACCATTTGCTTTTCTACCCTTTCCCCTCTTGCCTCTTTCTCTCTCTTCTTCTCCTGCAGCCATGGCTCAGCTGGAGTGAGTTGGTCCCTGGCACTGAGGATAGCTCCATGGCCTCTGCGGCAGGTGTTAAGAATAGCTCAGTTGCTGAGCAATAAAGCAATGCCCCATATGAGTAGAGCATTGCTCAGTATGGGGCTTGCCAGCTTGATCCCAGTCAGGGCACATGTGGGAGTCTGTCTCTACCTTCCTTCCTTTCACTAAAAAAATAAAAAATAAGTTTCTAAATATAGTTTTATGTAAAAAAATTCTTATAATTTGAAATATATTGAAATAATGCAGTTTCTTAATATGCTTTACATAATAAAGATTATTATCTGCCAAATAAGAAAATTGGTTTGTTTTCATATTAAAATTAATTTTTAAAACTCAGAACAATGTATTTTGGTTAATTACACCAATTGTGAAAACTATTCTTATTTTTTACTTGCAATATTTTTTAGATACAAAATATTTTTAGATACATTTTCTTTTTTATCTGTTTATTTATAATAATTTTAGCTAATATGTGAGAAAAACATGTGTTAACCTTGCCTTTGTTATCAGTACTACATGTATTAAATAAATTTAATCCTCACAACAACTTCATAAAGCAGGAGTTCACAATCTTGTTTTTATAAAGGGCCGGACAATAAATATTTTAGGCTTTGCAAGATATATAATCTCTGTCTTAACTATTTAATTTATCTGTAGTTCAAATGCAGCAATAGCATTATTTATAAAGTAATGAATATGGCTGAATTCCAGTAAAATTTTATTTATAAAATTAAACAGTGGGTTAGGGTTGGCCAATGAGACATTGTTTGACAGTCCGACATTAAGGTAAAAGTCATTAAGGTAATTCAGTTTGCAAGTCGTAGAATATTGATTAATTCAAATAGTTTTTTTCTAGAACTGTTTACTCAAATATAGTAATCATTAGCTATATGTGACTATTGAGTACTTAAAATATGGCTAGTCAAAATTGGATTGTGATATGTTAAAATACACATAAATCTTTTCAAAGATTTAGTGTGAAAAATAATATATAATATCACAGTAACTTTTTAAATGATTGCATGTTGAACTGAATAATTTGGATGTATAAGGTTAAATACGTTATTGAAATTTTGCTCATCAGTTTCTATTTACTTATTTTAATATAACTACTAAATATTTAAAAGAACATGTGCTTACATTTGTGCCTCATATTGCATTTTTGTTAAACATTAGACTGTTGGTGTCAGAGCCCACCTACTCTGCAAGGGATGGTTTAGGCAGTGAGATAGCCAATGTGAAGAAAGCACTAGGAGACAAAGGAATATGAGACATGCTGCAATGCTTTATTACTTTCTCTACTCCTTCATTCCTAATAGTGCCAGAGTGGCAGGTATGGTGCTTAGAGCAGTGGTTCTTAACCTGGGTTCTATCAAACCCTAGGGGTTCAATGAGTTGGTCTCAGGGGTTCGGAGAAGCCTCTGCTGCAGAGGCCAGAATAAAGTAATACCGTAATTTGTTGTGAGTTCATGCACTTTGTTGGTTTTGTTCATTGAGCAAGGTGATGTTCATGCACGGCTCATTTTGTGCACCAGTAAAAAAACATATACCTATGTCTTGAATTTGGAAAAAAAAATCATATTTTATTTATCACTAAAGAAGGGTTCGGTGAATGCGCATATGAAACTGGTGGGTTCGGTACCTCAAAAAAGGTTAAGAACCACTGGCTTAGAGACAATAGTGACATTATGCTAACATTACATCAGTGCAAGGGGCAGATAGGTGATGTCATGGCTTATATAGCAGTTGCTGAGTCAGGTGGCCCCGAAGGCATGGGAGTTGGATGTCCTCTGAAGTTCATGTTGGACCAGAGCCCACATCTTGAGTTGTGCTGTCACTTCCCCACAGTTGGAAACAATGCTTTTATACATGTATAAGAAGTTATATTAAAATATTCTCTTTCCAAATGTCTCTAGGAGTGGCATTTCCAGAAAGGCAGAGTGAGGCCATCTATAAATCTGCTCATCTGACGAAGCAGCAAAAATACATTAAAATTAACTTTTCAGAACTCTGTAAATTAAGAAAATGCTTGCAAAAACCTGAGAATCATTTATTCAAGAAATATTGAGCACCATTTATTCAAGTAAGACTGTGGTGCAGGGTGCCCATGCCTATTTTAGGTACCCTTTTTTCCCTGGTGACATCTGTGACTTTCAATTTTGGTTTTTTTATTCTATTTTTGCTAAAATGCATTTAATTGTTTTTTCAAGAGACAAACTGCAAACTAACATTTTTCACCTCTTGAGCTTTTGTGATGTCATCACCTCCAATTTATAGATACAGTGTTGGGAAGAGTAGGTTTACAATTGTGAGTTCATGAAGTAGAGTATATTATTATATTATTATTTAATTATTGTATTGTTTTCCATATGAACAAATGTAAACATGTTTTTTCATCACATTGTATGTATAAATGATATGTGTATCAATAAAAGGACAAAGATGATGATAAAAATAGATGTATTTTAAAATAAACTTTCTATTACTATTGAAATTAAATTATTACTAATCCAAATCCAATCTGATTCTTATAATTAAGATGCTTATTCTAATCTCTAGAGTAACCACTAAGAAAAAACTAAAAAAATATAGCAAAAGAAACAAGATGATTGAAATGGTACACTGAAAAAGATCTAGTTAAGGCAGTAATGATGAAAAAGAAAAACAAAGATATAAGACATAAAAATATTAGCAATATAGTATATTTAAATTTTACTTTATCAGAAATTGCATTAAATATATGTGGATTAAACACACTAATCTATTTTTAGAAAGGCAGAGATTGGCAGAACAATGTTTAAAATGATGTATTCATATGCTAACTATAAGAGACACACTATTCTTTAGTGCTGAGTTTCAGAAAATTTTTATTGAATTTATTGGGGTAATATTGGTTACTAAAATACAGGTTTTGGGTGCACAGTTCTATAATGCAAAATCTCGATATGGTATGTATATACGTAATATGTTCACCAACCCAAGTCAAGTCTCCCTTCATTATCATGTATTCTCCCTCCATATTCCTCCAACTTTCCCCCTTTCCCTCCTGCACTCCCCACAATGTTGTCTGTGTCTATAAGATTATTTTCTTTGCTTAATTCCTTTACCTTTTTTACCCAGTCCCCAAAACACATCGTCTCTGACAGCTATCAGTTTGTTCTCTGTATTTATGAGTCTGTTGCTACTGTCTTAGTTTTTTGTTTGTTTGTTTGTTTTTCATTACATTTTGCATATAAGACAAATTATATGATACTTGTCTTTCTCTGACTGGCTTATTTCATTTAGCATAATGATCTCCAGGTTCATCCAATGCTATCATAAAAAGTAAGATTTTTTTCCTTTTTTATTCTTTTTATTCTTTCTTCTTTCTTTCTTTCTTTCTTTCTCTCTCTCTCTCTCTCTCTCTCTCTCTCTCTCTATTTCTTTCTTTCTTTCTTTCTTTCTTTCTTTCTTTCTTTCTTTCTTTCTTTCTTTCTTTCTTTCTTTTCTGGTTGAGTAGTATTCCATTGTGTAAGTGTACCACAGATTTTTATCCACCCATTTATTGATGGGCTGCTTCCAAATCTTTTGAATTAGTGTTTCAGGTTTCTTTAAATATATTTCCAAATATAGAATTGCTGGGTCATAAAGCAGTTTCATTTTTAATTTTTTGAGGTAACTCCATACTAATTTCTACCTTGGCTGCACCATTCTGCATTCCCACCAAAAGTGCACAAAAGTGTCCTTTTCTCTACATCCTTGGCAACACTTGTTGTTTGTAGATTTATTGATGATAGGCACTGTCACAGGTATGAGGTGATATCTCACTGTAGTCATATGTCTATTGGCCATCTGTATGGTTTCTTTAAAGTCACCTAATAATGTAATACCAAATGACATGAAAAAAAGCCTTAAAATGTTCAGGAGAGCCTGACCAGGTGGTGGCACAGTGGATAGAGCGTCGGACTGGGATGTGGAAGACCCAGGTTCAAGACCCCAAGGTCGCCAGCTTGAGTGCAGGCCCATGTGGCTTGAGCAAAAGCTCGTTAGCTTGGACCCAAGGTCGCTGGCTCCAGCAAGGGGTTGTTCGGTCTGCTAAAAGCCTGCGGTCAAGGCACATGTGAGAAAGCAATCAATGAATAACTAAGGTGTTACAAAGGCAACAAAAAACTAATGATTGATGCTCTCACCTCTCTCTGTTTCTGTCTGTCTATCCCTATCTATCCCTCTCCCTGACTCTCTCTCTGTTTCTGTAAAAAAAAAAAAAAGTTCAGGAGAGAAATAGACAATTCATAATTATGGTAGATTTCACTACCTCAGCTTCAATAATCTACAGAACAACTAGGTAGAAGACCAGCAAGTGAAGAGAAGACTTGAACAATTCTATAAACCAACTGTAGCTATAATTATAGTTCTATAAACTATATATTTATGGAACCCTCTACCCATCAACAGAATATGTATTATTCTCAAGTGCACATGAAAAATTATCCAACATACACTATATAGTTAGACATAAAACTTACTCTAATTAAAATCATATAAAATGTTTTGACTGCAATTCTATTATTTTCAATATAATAAAAAAAATTGAGGAATTCATGAATATGTGAAAATCCAAAAATACCATCTTAGATAACCATTGATCAAAGAAGAATCACAATAAAAATTTTAAAATGCTGTAAGATAAAAAACAAAATCTTGTATGATGCAGCTAATGCAACCCTTACAAGAAAAACTGTAGTTGTAAAAGCCATATATAATGTAACATTGCACCATAAGAAACTAGAAAAGAAGAAAAAGAAAAGAAAGAATATAGTGAATTTAATCAAAAATAATAATAATAAAGATTAGAACAAAAAAATCTATGATACCAAAAGTTAGTTATGTGGAAAAAGTGGAGGTCTATAATAAATCTAACAAGTCCAGTGACCAAAAGTTACCTTATATAGAGTGACTGAATCATCAATTCCTAACTGAGCAGGCCACGGTAGGTATTCATACCAAGGCATATAACTTCTTTCTTTCTTTCTTTCTTTTTCTTTCTTTCTTTTTTTCTTTTTCTTTCTTTCTTTCTTTCTTTCTTTCTTTCTTTCTTTCTTTCTTTCTTTCTTTCTTTCTTTCTTTCTTTCTTTCTTTCTTTCTTTCTTTCTATTTTACAGGGACAGAGGGAGAGTCAGAGAGAGGGATAGATAGGGACAGACAGAAATAAGGAGAGGTGAGAAGCATCAATCATTAGTTTTTTGTTGCTGTTATGACACCATAGTTGTTCATTGATTGCTTTCTCACATGTGCCTTGACCATGGACCTTCAGCAGACTGAACAACCCCTTGCTGGAGCCAGCAACCTTGGGTCCAAGCTGGAGAGCTTTTGCTCAAGCCAGATGGGCCCGCACTCAAGCTGGCGAGCTTGGGGTCTCGAACCTGGGTCCTCTGCATCCCAGTCCGACGCTCTATCCACTGTGTCACCGCCTGATCAGGCCATATAAGTTCTTTAAGAAAAAGTTTATACTTTATGCAAGCCCTGTCCATCATTTTGTGCATTAGGTTAACACAGCCTTGACATGTGTCTCTGCCAGGCTTCTTGAAAGAATAACCACCATCTGATGGAAAATGATTCGACTTTGGGTGATGGGTATGCAACAAAATCAACAGTTCAAATGCTATAGGAATGTTTACCTGAAACCTATATACTCTTATTAAATCAATGTCATTCTATTAAAGTTAATTTTCTAAATAAAATTTTAAAGAAAGAATAACCATCATCAAGAGAGCATATAGCCTGACCTGTGGTGGCGCAGTGGATAAAGCGTCGACCTGGGAACACTGAGGTCGCCAGTTCAAAACCCTGCACTGGTCTAGTCAAGGCACATATGGGAGTTGATGCTTTCAGCTCCTCCCCTCTTTCTCTCTCTCTCTCTCTCTTACTCTCTGTCTCTTCTCTAAAATGAATAAAATTAAATTAAAAAATTAAAAAAAAAATTTTTTTTAAAAATAAAAAAAAAAAAAGAGAGCATATAATCTTGTTACTATCCTGTAATCTAATCCCCATCTTTCCTTCTCCCATCTTTATGTAATCTTTTTTTACATTCTCTCCTTAATTCCAAATACATAAAAGGAACTTCAGCCTGACCTGTGGTGGCGCAGTGGATATAGTGTCGACCTGGGAACACTGAGGTCGCGAGTTCAAAACCCTGCACTGGTTCGGTCAAGGCACATATGGGAGTTGATGCTTCCAGCTCCTCCCCACTTTCTCTCTTTTTCTCTCTCTTTCTCTCTCTCACTCTGTGTCTTCTCTCTAAAATGAATAAAATAAAAATAAAATAAATTTTTAAAAAAAGGAACTTCAGTCTCTCATTCTGGTATACATTTTTCTCAGTTTGTTGAGATCTTGATTCCAAACATATCTTCTGTTTGGTTCAAATAAACTCTAATAAACTAATAAAAATTTCTACATGTTTATACATTCATATGTCAACTGTTCTTTGAAAGGCTCAACAAAAGTGAGTGAGCTAAAATAACCAAAAGAGATAGAGAGAGAGAGAGAGAGAGAGAGAGAGAAATAAGATGCAATAACTATAATCAGAAATAAAAAATAGAATACCGCTGATCTTATAGTCAAAACAATCTTGAAAAAGAGTTACAAGTTTAGAGGATTCAAGTGTCAATTTCAAAACTTATTACAAAGGTATAGTAATCAAGTTTATCAAGTCAGCTAAATAGGGGTAAAAATAATCTTTTCAACAAATGGTCCTGCGACAACTGGATATCCAAATGGAAGAAATAAAGTTTGATTTCTAGCTCACACCATATAAAATGTTTACTCAAAAAGATCCACAGATATGAAGGTAAGAACTGAAGCTATAAAAATCTTAGAAAAAAATAGGACTATATATTTTAGATCTTGGATTAGTCAATGGTTTCTTAGATAGGACAGTTAAAGTATAAAGGACAAAAGAAAAAATACATTGGCTTTCATCAAAATTAACTTTTGTGCTGGAAATGATAAGGTAATCCAGCTGTTATCATCACCTTTCTGAAAGAATAAAGGGAGGAGATAGTGTTAACAGATAATAACCGCAGTTGGGTTGCCCATTAAATCTTAGAGCAGAGAGGAGGGATAACTGAAGCTGGAGAGTACAAAGCCATTACTCACGGTCTGGGTCAGAGAGAGAGAAGAGGAAGCATACCTGGCTTTTCTCTTTCTCCGGCCCTTCAAAGTCATGCTAGTTCTCTCCCATTAGCAGGGAAATATAGTTTGAAAGAGCTGAGATCCCTTCTATAGAGTGCAACACATGAAGTGTGAGTAGATGCATTTAGGAAGAAATAGGGAAATAAATACCTGGCGCAATACAAGGTCCTCTGGATTTACTTTAATTGTCATGGTGTTATAGAAGACACAATATGATAATATGGAATAGTCACACTAGAAAATTTCATTTCTTTTTCTAGCATGACTACTATGCATACATTAGTGTGTGTGTGTGTGTGTGTGTGTATATGTTTGTGTGTGTGTGTGTGCATGTGTGTTGTATTTTTAATTGCAAAGGAGCTTGAGGAAGTAGGGACATGGGTGTTAGTTGCTTGGTTTCCTGAACAGAAATAGTATTTCTCCACCTCATCTGTTAAATGACATTAATAGTACCTATTCATTATTAATAGATTTTTGTGAAATAATATATATAAGTATTTTAGTACCAAGTCTGGCTCAGAGCGAGTAATGAAAAGTAATAGTTACTTTCTTATTTCTGCCACTTGATTCCATTATAACAGCCCTCCTAGATGTTCTCTTTTTAGTAATTTTTGGTCTGAAGCCACAAAGTCAAAGTTGGGATCACATTAAGAAGCTCCAGCAAAAATCTTCTATCTCATAATGATGCTTGGTATTCAACGGGAGGGCTGTCATTTTATCTGGCAACTTCCAAGGCTGCTGCCTTGGCAAACAGAAGTGGATACTGGGCTGTGTGATTTACATTACATGGGTCTCTGCTCAATTATGACTTGCAAGCTGGCTAATCTGTCATCCATTCACCACAAATCAAATACATGTGTGCAAAATTAGTCCAAGATAGGGAGGCCATGACTAATGAACAAAAGTAAAACTGGTGTTGGGAGGGAGATAGGAGAGCTGTTCCAAGTGGCAGCAAAAGCAATATCAAGCCCTTAGAGAAGATCTTCACTCTGTCATTAAAAAACTAAATTCTTCTGTAAGTAGTTTTGCAGTTTACCACTAGCAGCCAAACAGCCTATTATTACCCTGTAAAATTAGTCGTGTAATTGAACCGAATAATGTTTGCAGGGGTCCTCATTATCCTCACCATATTTACAGACCTCCTAATCCTTGCTTCTGAGTCAATGTCCCACAGCTTGGTTCGAGGGAGGCAACACCCAGCATTGCTGTTAAAAAGTCCTTTTTGTGGTTGGAGCATAATACTCAAGGTCATGACCATTTGTGTCCATTAAAAATCTCACAGAATTGAAATAGAATAGGGATATTCGCTCTCTCTGGTGTCTGGATAACTTCCAGCTGGATAATTATTTTCTGCCCATAAAGCTGATCCCCTTACAGTAGGAGTTGGCTAGGTTCTTTATTTATTTATTTGTCCCACTTTCACTCACATCTGTTGTGAGACTGGTGATGATTACAGGAAGTCAAATGCTACCCGATGTTTTTGGACAAGTATTTACAGTTTCTACTACCCTGAGAATCTTCCTTGGACCTCAGAGTTTTGCAGTTTTTATGTTGTACAATGGTAACCTCTGCTTCTTTATTAGGAAATTTTTTAAATTAATTTGGGGGATATAGCTACTATTTTCCTTAATTTGTCAGTTTTTGGATTTTATTACATTACATGTATATGTACATATTCTCTCTCCTATAACTTTGTTCATAATTTTGTTGATACATATTAGAAATGCCAGGATAGATGCATACACAATTATTATATTACAATAGGTTGCTCATTTCCATTTGTTTTATATTACTAAAATGTATATTTGTCTGTCTTTACACATACAATCTTTTACCACAGCATATATATCTACTATCAATGTATTCTTTTTATCTGAACATCTTATAAATTTTACACCATACAATTGTCTCTAAATGTCAGAAATATAAAAAGGATAATGTTGTTACCATGTCTTTTTTCATAGACAATTTTTTAATCAAGTGGATTTTTCTCCTCTGGGCTTGTTTATATAACTGTAGACACCAAAGAGAAGGCCTATTGGAAATTAACCAGGAGTTTGACTGTTATTTATTGAAAAAGCAGACTGTAGGTTGATTTCAAAGTAGGAAAGTTTTAATGCTCCTTTTATAAAAGGACTTTCCTCCCTCGTTTTGTCCCTTTCTTACACTCTATTCTTAGAGAACAACAATTATTCTGAGAAATCTGGAGTCACAAATTGGTAAGCCTTAAAAAATCAACTCTCCTGGTGACTAGAGAATTTTCATGATCAAAAAAGATGCCATAAATGTATCGTCAGATCCAGAACATAGAGTAGGTAAAAAAGTTGCCATAAATGTATCGTCAGATCCAAACACAGAGTAGGTAGATGCTTTTTGAATATAACACTTTCCATATACCACCAAAGTATATAGTTAGGCTTAGTCACTTAAAAATCCAGCCCTATTCCCCTGGCCGGTTAGCTCAGTGGCAGAGCATCTGCCAGCTTGTGAACATCCTGGGTTTGATTCTCCACCAGAGCACACAGAAGAAGCCCCCATCTGCTTCTCCACCCTTCCCCCTCTCCTTTCTCCCTATTTCTCTCTTTCCTTCCTACAGCCAAGGCTCCACTGGAGCAAAGTTGACCCTGGTGCTGAGGATGGCTCCATGGCCTCTGCCTCAGGTGCTAGAATGGCTCAAGTTGCAATGGAACAATGCCCCAGATGGGTAGAGCATCACCCTCTAGTGGGCTTGCCAGGTGGATCCCGGTCTGGGCGCATGTGGGTGTCTGTCTCTCTGCCTCCCCACTTCTCACTTTAGGAAAAATAAACAAACAAACCTGTCTTATCCCTATGTCTTGTAAAAACATTGAAATTAACTGGTCAAAATATTAAAAGGCTATTAAGGATTACTTGCACCAATGTTAATTGATATAGACAAAGAAATTAAATGGAAATTGGTGAGGCAATATCACAAAATGAAGAGATAAGATTAAAGTATTAGTATCATTGTGACTCTTCCTACTACCCCAAAAATCTTTTTAGAAACACAAAAGTTCAAAAGTTTTATCTTGTACTATCACACTTTACACCTTATATTTAATATATTTTCTAAAATTATTGAAAGAATATTTCTGCTATTCTTCCTAAAATTTTATCTCTTTTGGACTTCATTACTTTTGTTTAGTTCCCAACAAAAAATATTCTGTATATACATATTGAAGTAATAGACAAAACTTATCATTTTATGTGGCATAAAATATCATTCAATATTGAATCTTGTTCAGTGAAAGCCTGGAATCTGTAGTTCAGAAGGATAACATTGTGGTACAGAATTGTTAGACATAGCATTATGCAATGGTTCATGTCACCTAATTTATCTGTACAGGCATACTATGTTAAAGAGAGAAGAATGGCTTGTGAGGGCCATTTTGAAGAGTGGGCTGAGGTAGTGAATACAGCTTGTGACCTGGTGCCCCACATAAGAAGTTGAGCACAGTAAAAGGGAAATGAGTTAATCAATGGGAGTTATGAGTCTGGATTAAATCACTGGTCCAGAAATTTGGGATAACTTCCCATAGAAGCAGAGGATTATTCTGAGTTTATCAAGAAATCTGAATCCTTTTATTTGATTCTGAGCCAAATGAACAAGGCAAATGAAAGTGAATTGCAAAAGACTTTCAATGAAATAAGTAAGAAATGGAAAGCTGAAACAATGAAAGTTTAGTTTTTTGAATAATTATTAATATTATTCCCTATGAATATGTGCATTACTATAATATATATTAATAATTATATAATTTCATTACATTTTATTTCACTGTCTATACGAAATATCATGAAGCTCTTGAGGTTGTAATAAACACATATGCCTTTTAAGAAAAGTAACTTTAAAATATTTTGTCTATATTTTGCAGTGTAAATTTGACATGTAAATTGATAAATGGATGTCAATATGAGAACATGCCTTATATATAAATAAGAACATACACATTAAATACAAGTATAATATCTTTAATATAAATATAAAAAAATTAAATTAGTAGTATAGAGAAAGACATATCATGCAAACACTAAGTAAAATTAAACTAGTGAAACTGTACTAATACCAAACAAAGTAGACTTTAAGTCCAGAAGACTTATAGGAAACAAAAAGATATACTTCATAATAATAAAAGGGTCAATCGACAAAACAATATCACATGTGTGATCCATGTTCCGAGTATCAGAGCTTCAAAGTATGCATATGAAGCAAAAATGGAGAGAACTAAATAAAAAAGAAATATAAAATTGATGACACATAAAATAAATTTTAAAATAAAAATTTTTTCATGCATGATAGTATATACAAACAAGATTAGAAAAGATATACAAGATTAATAAAATTAACTGCCATATAAAGAATACTAAACTCAAAATGATTGAATAAACATTTTCTTCAAGTGTACATGCAATATTTACCAAAATGACAATATGTTTAGTCCTAAAGTAAGGACCAAAAATTTTCAAAGTTTTAAAAAATTTCAAAGCATTTTATTTGACCAGATAAGAATTTTTTCAGAAATCAATTTAAATGAAGAAAAACCTAATAGACCCAACTGTTGGAAATAAAGCAATATAGTCTAAAATATATAATAAGTAAAAGAAGTTATCAAAAAATAAAGTTAAAATTATTTTGAACTAAAAGCTAATAAAAATAAAATATGTGAAAACCAATAAGATACATTAAGAGAAATACTTCAAGAGAAATCTATAACATTTACTGCATAGATTAAAAAAACAACAACAACAAAACCAGATAGTTAAAATCTAAAATTCCATACTAAAGAATTAACAACAACAAAAATAAAAATAAACTCAAAGCAAATATATATAGATAATGAAAAATAGGTATAAATTACATAGAAAACAAACATACATAAAAGAAATCAACAACTCCAAAATTTGGGTCCTTAGGCAACAATAATAAAAATGCTATGCTTTTTTAAAGAATATTTAAGGAAAAATAAATAAAGAAGAAATATAATCTTAATATCAGTAGTAAAAGTTAGAACATTAAGTTAGAGATCTTAAACATAATAAAATAATAAGAAATAGATTTAGAAATAAATTTTGTGCCAGTACTTTCTAACTTATCGTATAAAGTAATATAAAGTTGATATTAAAAGATAAAAAAGTGATTAAACAGAAGAAAAACTAAACAATTTATATTATAGACCTAGAGGCAAACATTTTAAACAAAACAAATCACATTTTTTAAAATATAACATAAGTTAGGCTCTTTTCAAGAATGTTATATTGGTCTAATATTGGAAAACCAATGCAACCCATCACATTAATAGAAAGAAAACAAGTTATCATTGAGCATGTGAATAATCTATTCATGATAAAAGTGGGAATAGAAACATTTTAATCTGATAAAGGATATCTACAAATCACATATGAAACTTAGTAGTGACATTGAGAGCTCTCTTACTAAAATTTAGAACAAGATTAAGATGCTAGTATTATCACTTTTATTTATCCTTTTACTAAACTTTCTAGCCAGTGCAATAAAGCAAAGAATAAATAAATAAAAGTTAGGCAGTTTGGGGAGAAAATATATTATTATTTGTAAGATAGAAAATTCTAAACAGCCTTCAGATAAATATTAAAATTAATAAATAAATTTAGAAATGGTCACAATTCACAAAGTTAATACACAAATATTAATGGTATATTTATTTACTAGCAACAAATAGAAAATAAAATTAGAAAATGCATGCCTTTTATAAATAAGTCAAAAAACCAAAATAGTATGAGTAAACTAATTAATGAAATCTGATTTCTTAAGAAGAAATCTCTACTAGAATGAAAAACATTATTGAGAGAAATTAAACAGTAGAATATATTATATTCTTAGATTATTACTCACTGGTATAATGAAAACTGTTTTTTTAAAACTATATAGTTTCAGTGCAACTCTCATAAAAAGGTGGGCAGTCTTTTTGTTGGAATTTAACAATTATATATTAATAAATATATAGAAAGCAAAAAAAAGTCAAAACAAACTAGAAACAGATTTCTAGAGAATTTACATATTAGATATAAAACAGCAGTAATTAAAATATTGTAGAATTGCTGCAGACCCATACACATTTAGTCACCTAGTATATGACAAAGGTGTTAACTGTTTTTTGAAAAAGACAATTTTTTCAATAGCTGGTGCTGGACAATTAGATGTTCATACAGAAAGAGCAAAACTTGGCTCCCACCTCTCACATTACATACATATCAAATATAATTGATTGAAGATAAATGTGACAGATTTTAAAAATCCCACATTAGGCAGCTTATAAACAATACAAATTTATTTTTTATAAAATTCTGGAGTTTGAAAGTCCAAATCAAGATGCCAGCATGTTAACTTCTAGTAATTGTGCTCTTCCAGGTTCAGATTTCCATATTTTTCCCCTGAATATAGTTTTGTTTTGTTTATTTTTGTTTGTTTGTTTTTGTTTTTCTTTATTTAATTAATTGTGGTTACATAGATTCTAGGGTCACCCCAAATGCATCTCCCCCTCCCCCATGTTCCCCTCAAAATCTCCCTAGTCCCCTGCCTACAGTACCCTCCCGCCTTCCCTACAGGTTTATCCCATCCTATCATCCCCTTTCCCTCTGTCTTCTTTTCCTCTGGTCCCTTTGATCCCTCCTCTGTCTCAATTCCGTTCCTCAGTTCTCATTGTTCCTTGGATTTCTCAAATGAGTGAGGTCATATGATATTTTTCTTTCTCTGCCTGGCTTATTTCACTCAACATAATAGTTTCCAGATCCCTCCATATTGTAGCAAAAGGTAATATTTCCTTCTTTTCCATAGCCCCATAGTATTCCATTGTATATATGTACCAGTTTTCTAATCCACTTGTCCATTGACAGACACTTGGGCTGTTTCCAGATTTTTGCTACTGTGAACAGTGCTGCCATAAACATGGGGGTGCATTTCTTTTTTTCAGTCAGTTATATGGTGTCCTTGGGATATATTCCTATAAGTGGGATGGCTGGTTCTCCTTGTGTCCTCAGAGAGTGGGAGGAATTGGAGAGTTCTGTGGGGTCTCTTTCACTGCTGGTGGGAATGTAAATTGGTAAAAACCATTATGGTAGAAACTATGATGGTTCCTCAAGAAGAAAATTAAGAACAGAACTCTCATATGAACCAGTAAGCCCTCTACTGGATAACTACCAAAAAAACTAAAAAACTTTGATACATAAAAACACAAGCACCTTTATGTTCATTACAGCACTTTTTACAGTGACCAAGACATGGAAACAATCAAAGTGTCCCTTGATAGAGGATTGAATAAAGAAGATGTGGTACATATATGCAATGGAACACTACTGAGCGATAAGAAATAATGACATATTGCCATTTATGACAATATGGATTGACCTTGATTGAGAATATTATATTGAGTGAAATGAGTAAATTAGAAAAAAAGATAAGAACTATATGATTTCACACATAGGTGGGATATAAAACTGAGACGCATGGACATAGATAAAAGTGAAGAGGTAACCAGGGAGAAGGAGTAGTGAAGGAGGAGGTTGAGGGAAGATAGTAAATAGGGACAAATATATGATGATAGAAAATGTTCTGATTTGTGTGATGGGTACACAACACAAGCAATAATTCAAATTCTATAAAAATATTTATCTAAAACCTATGTACTCTGTTGATCAATGTCACCCCATTAAATTTAATATTTAAATATAATAAGAAAATAAAGATAGGGTCTATTTGAGTTGAAATCTTGGACCATTAAACCATTTTTCTTGTTAAAAAATAAAATAAAAAGCTTTAGAACAGCAAAAGACACAATTAACAAAAAGACCACCCACTCAACGGGAGAACATATTTGCTGATACATCTGATAAGGGGCTAATAATCTAATTTATAAAGAACTAAAACTTAGTATCAGGAAGTTAAACAAACCAATTAAAAAATGAGCAAAGAACCCAAATAGAAACTTCTCTAAAGAAGACATACAGGTGGCCCAATAGGCATATGAAAAAATGTTTAATGTCGCTAATCATCAGAGAAATGCAAATTAAAACCACAATGAGATACCACCTCACACCTGTCAGAATGTCTTTGATTAACAAATCAACAAAGTGCTGTCCAGGCTGTGGAGAAAAGAAAACTCTCCTGCACTGTCGTTGGGAGTTCAGACTCCTGCAGCCACTGTGGAAAACAGTATAACATTTCCTCAAAAGTTAAAAACGGAACTGTCTTATTATGCAGCTATGTCACTTTTAGAAATATATCCTCAGAATCCCAAAACGCTAATTCAAAAGAAGCTATGAACCCCCATGTTCATTGCGGCATTGTTTACAATAGACAAAATTTGAAAACAGCCCAAATATCCATCAGTGGACGAGGGGATAAAAGAGCTGTGGTACCTTTACACAATGGAATACAATGCATCTGTGAAAAGAAAGGGAATCATACCTTTTGCAACAGCATAGATGAACTTGGAGATCAGTATCCTCAGTGACATAAGCAAGGCAGAGAAATACAAATACTATATAATATCATTTATATATAGAATCTGAATGAAGATTTAGATTAAACTGAGGAACAAAATAGAAACAGAGGTGGGGTCACAGGAAGCAGATGGACAACTCTCAGAGGAAAGAGGAAGAAGGGACAGAATTAAAGAAGGTGAAGGGATTTGTCAAGTTATATATACATAACAGACAGGTACAGACAACAGGGTAGTGATTCCCAGAGGAACAGGGTCATGGAGGTTGATGAAGGGTGGCAAAGGGTGTGAATCTGGCATAGGAAGAAGCTTCTTGGACCCTAAAAGGCACTATGCTGTGGGTAGAGGCTGTTATTTTAAGTGGGACACTTGAAACCATGTTAACACAATGAATTAAAGATTAAAATGAAAAAAAGAGAAATCAGAAAAGAAATGAATTAGAAGACAATTGAACTATGTGCTATTGATGAAATACACCTAATTTGCATAATAATTTGATTTGAGTATTATCCAATCTTAAAAGGTCTATTTTTAAAAAGCTAGAAATTATAATGCTTTGGAGAATAGTAGTATTTAGGTCAAATCCAGGTTCCAACTTAATGATTTAATTTACTTGTTCTTTACCTTATTAGAAGGTATAAGAAATTGAGTTTTAATGTAATTATATTATAATACTATACTGGTGTGTGGGGGTGGGGGAGGAATGGTCCCCTAAAAATGACTACATTCTAAGCCCCAGAACTCATGAAGATGTTACATTGAATGACAAAGGGTAATTAAGTTTGCAGACAAAATTATACTTTCTAATTAGGCGACTTGAAATTGGGAGATTTTTCTCATTTATCAAGTTGGGTTCAATATAATTATAAGAATCATAAAAGATGAAACATGTAGATAGAGAAAAGTCATTTCAGAGTGATAAAATGTGAAAAAGACTTGATTGGATGTTTTTTGCTGTGTTTAGAAAAGAAAGGTCTATTTGTTTTTGTTCTGCTTAAAGAACTCTTGATATTCCAGTTATTCAAGATTTCAGCAGGATACTTACATATACACACATTGCAGGAGAGTGCAGAAAAAATTTCTAGACAAGAAACTGCTAAGGCCTTAATTGTGTTCCATCCTCCCTCTCCACAATTCCTATCTTGAAACTCTAAGCCCCAGTGTGACTATTTGTAAGGTGACCAATCGTCCTTCTGTAGAGAGGACAGTACTTCTTTTGTAAGTTCCGTCCTCTCTCAAAAAGTGTCCTCCTACATGTCCTCCTTTTTGATATTGGAAGACTAATCTGTAAATGTCCGTATTTGATAGATACCGAGTCAATCCATTGCGTGTGATGTGATGTATTTGTATCTAAATGAGTACTTTTTTCTTACAATTATTATAAAAAATTCATAGGCATGTAAGCACAATTACAATATAAAATATTACAAATGTTTTTACTATGCATTTATTATATTATAGTGCATTATTGTTGCAATGAACAAAATGTTTCTTTTATTTAAGATATTGTTTTCTTCAATTTATTTTCGTCCTCCTTTTCATTGTAAAGAAAAAGTTGGTCACCTTACTATTTGGAGTAAGTTAGAAAAAATAAGGTCACAAGATCAGTGCCCTGTTAAAAGAGCCATCAGAGAGCTCTCTCCCTTTATGATGTAAGGACACAGGGAGAAAGAGGCTGTCTTCAAGTCAGGAAAAGACTTAAAGTCTTAAAACCCAGCTATGCTGGGATCCTGATGGAAGGCTCAGAACTGTGAGAAAATAAATTTCCTGTTGTTTAAGCCACCCAGTCTGTGGCATTTTGTTATGGCAGCCCAAGCAGACTAATACAGGAACACAATGAGTTGAATGAGCACAACAGAAATTTTTTAGTGCAAAATTTTCCCAGAGTTGCCATTTTGAATATTAGAATAAAAGTGACTATGCTTCTCATATTTCCAAAAAGCTTGATCAGCACCACGCAAGTCTTAGTTTCTTCCAGCTCCAGTTTATATAACAGTCTTCCCCTGTCACAGAGATTGTAATGACAGCCTTCCTAATATCAGTTCCCACCTTCCCACTCTCCTTTACCTTAGGTTTCTTTGACATTCTCCTTGAAGTTGCTTCAAAACTCCAGCTGGTGTAGTACTTTACCTCTGTTTCTTTGGGGAGTTATATTATAATTACTTGCATGTCATATATGAGTAAAAAATTATTAACAAGAGTTCAAATAAATGGTGAAAGAGCTTAGAGCTGAATAAACAGAAACCAGTGAATCCTATACTCTACATATGGCATGTTAAGTGGCTGAAGATGTTTTTAGAATGCACAGTTTATATATATATATATATATATATATATATATATATATAGATAGATAGATAGATAGATAGATAGATATAGATATAGATATAGATAGATAGATAGATAGATAGATATAGAGAGAATATGAATATAGCACCAAAAAGTGAGTCTGATTTTTGGTGTTTTTTTTATTCAATTAGTATTTCTTTTTATAATAAACTAGATCCACTAAGAAGTCTTTACTTAAGATCCCATGAAGAGAAATAAAATACTGCATTTTTCATGATTCAAATGTAATTATTTTCTTTTTTAGTGAGAGAGAGAGACAGACAGACATGAACAGACAGACAAGAAGGGAGATTAGAAGCATCAATTCTTTATTCTAATGCCTTAATTGTTCATTGATTTCTTTCTCATATGTGCCTTGACCAGGGAGGGCTCCAGCCGAGCCAGTGACCCCTGCTCAAGCCAGCAACCTTGGACTTCAAGCAGTGACCTTTGGCTCAAACCAACAACCATGTGGTCCTATTTATGATCCCATACTTAAGCCAGCAAACCCATGCTGAGCTGGTGAGCCCATGCTCAATCCAGCGACCTCGAGGTTTTGAACCCGGTTCTTCTGCATCCCAGGCCCAGGATCTATCCACTACACCACCTCCTGGTCAGTATTTTCTTAACCCATTAGTTACCTCTCTTCATAGTTTTGATTGATTTACTGGACAAAGAAGCCCTTGTTTTGTGTGTGACAGGCATATATGATGGGGGCTGTTAAGAGTACTTGCTCCTCCTCTAGCCACTTACAGTAAATGTAGAGCACTCCAGTTTTTGTCTACAGACTACAAATATAGCTAAGGTACAACAAACTAATGATTTGTTTAGTACATAATATGCCTTATTTTGTCTCCTGCTCTAGCTTTAACCTCACAGCCTAACATATTTGTGTC
Organism: Rhynchonycteris naso; assembly: GCA_037038555.1. Classification (NCBI taxonomy): domain Eukaryota; kingdom Metazoa; phylum Chordata; class Mammalia; order Chiroptera; family Emballonuridae; genus Rhynchonycteris; species Rhynchonycteris naso. Next base: position 70,669,855 of record CM073002.1, read on the forward strand.
ACTTCTCTATAACAACACAGTTAGATGAATAGAGACTTACTGCATAAAGGCTAGGGAAGAAAATCCTTGAGATAAATTGACAGACAAACATTTGTGCTCTCCTCAAAGACATATAGAAGACTGGGTATTAAGATCACTAAATATTATCATTATGTTGTCAATTATTCTTTTTAAAGATTTTATTAAATGGTAAAAGACAGACTTTACTAGCAGTTGCTGAAAGTTATTACAACTATCAGGAACACACGTAGAAACCAAATCAGAAATTTAGTTTCCTTAAATCTGTAGACCATTCCTGTGTGTGATGAGTGTTTAGAATCCAATTTACCATCTAAGTAAGGAATTGCTGCTGTGCTATGACTGGATGTGTTTTCTTTGCGGGGGGCGGGTAAGGGAATGGGGTAAAATGAATGACATAGAGATAACAGATTGTTTTCCCCCTTTTCATCCTAAAATACTTAACACCTTTATACACAGATATACTGATTTACACCAAACAAATATGAAGAAAAATCTGGTTTGGTCTAATTCAATCAGGGTTACTGCCTTTTTACCTGTAGTTATCTCAGCAAGCTGAAGAAAACAATAATTAAGGCAAGGAATACTTTCATTAGCCATCATTATGTAATTGTTCAGGATCAATTATGGTGAGCTGTCCCTCCTGGCATGCCTGGAGAGATACTGGTCAGGTAACAACTATAGCTGCAACATCAAACTCTCTCTATCTCCCTCTCTCTCTATTGAACTACAATTTTTTTTTTAATTTTAATGCGGTGACACCAATAAATCAGGGTACATGTGTTCAAAGAAAACATCTCCACGTTATCTTATCATTCAATTATGTTGCCCATCAACCAAAGTCAAATTGTCCTCTGTCACCTTCTATCTGGTTTTCCCTGTGCCCCTACCCTTCTCCCTATCCCAGCCTCTCCTCCCTCCCCCCACCCCGTAACCACCACACTCTTGTCCATGTCTCATAGTCTCACTTTTATGTCCCACCTATGTATGAAATCATGCTGTTCTCAGTTTTTTTCTGATTTACTTATTTCACAAACAGTATGGAGGTTCTTCAAAAAATTAAAAATCAAACTGCCTTTTGACCCAGCTATCCCACTTTTAGGAATATACCCTAAAAACACCATAGCACTGTTCGAAAAGAAGAAATGTGCCCTCATGTTTGTGGCAGCATTGTTCACAATAGCGAAGATCTGGAAACAGCCCAAGTGTCCGTCAGAGGATGAGTGGATTAAAAAGCTTTGGTACATATATACTATGGAATACTACTCAGCCATAAGAAATGATGACATCGAATCATTTACAACAAAATAGATGGACCTTGATAACATTATACGGAGTGAAATGAGTAAATCTACTGCACTACAATTTAAACTGCTTCCAACACTACCTTTCTTCTCTTGCAGTAACAGCATCATTGTTTTGTTTTTCAATTGCAATAAAAACCAACTAGGAAGAAGTAAGTGATTCGTGTTGGCCAGAATTTCAGGAAGAGAGACATTCTTCTTACTCTGGCAGCAACAGAGGAAGTGACTTCAAAGAAATGTCTCTTAGTGCACGTCCCATGTTTACTTGGACATCTAATTTCTGGCAATATGTAGACCAGAGATTGAATTTATCATGCATATGCTTAGCAATATACTCTAATGAGATTTCTGTTTGCTTTGCTTTTTTTTTTTAGAGAGAGTATTCTCATTCCACTCAACATGTGGTAATACTTGTTTTTAAATTTTTCTTTGTACTTCATGCTTTAAGCTTTTATTGAGACTTTGGCAATTATCTACATATTTGTGGGTATATATAACGTCATAACTCACTTTTCTAGAGCACTTATTTGCTAATACTACAGATAAAATAAAGAAATAAACAAAATGATTCTTGAAGAATAAAAATAGTTTCTTAAAGACACTGTACTAAAATGTATACTAACTTTATGTCATAAAATGTACCTTAGATTGTCTCCTAGAGCCTATTTTATTCTATTTTACAGATAGCATTAATAAGTTCAATTATCTGGTACAAAACACATAGATACTATAACCATTAAACTAAAAATGGAAGACTTATGGAACAATATGCATTGATAGTAAGAAGTAATAATTGAGAATATCAAAAAGGCATAAAATATAAAGCATACTTATCAGCTAATTAGAGTGTTCATTTATACAATAAATATTTATCTTTAAGAAGAAAAATAAGTGCAAACACCTTTAGGAATACACACACACACAAACATATATGAATAGAGAGTTAACACTTGCAGCCACTGTGCTAGACACATCTTAAGTTTTTTTTCTGTGTTAATTTATTTAACTCTCAATGTAGAAAATAGATATTACTGTTATATTATTTTTACAGAAAGGAAACAGAAACATTCAAAGGCGAAGCAACTATCAGGCCACACACACAGTGACGACTAGAGCTCAGTTTGAATTGGCTCTGGAACTCAGACTCAGAGACATTACACTATATTTGCTCCTGAAAATTCAATGAACTTTCAAAAAAAATGTGTTTTTGGCTGTAAAAATATTTTTCAAAATAGGAACTTGAGTCAGACTTCTATTTGTCTTCTAAAATCAGTTTTCTTCTTCTTACTAGCTCGGTACGTTTTTCCTCTTGAGACAACATTTTCTGGTTTCCTTTGTATCTAGATATCTTCCCAATAGAATGTGAGTTGAAGTAATATATATAGATAACTCCTATTTTACAAGATTAAAAGATATCTTGTATCCGACACACTCTGCTGACCTTTTTTTATAAGGTGACTTTTGGCAGACCCTTAGATTGCTTCAGGATAGAGACTTACCATCAGAAAGACCAAGACTTAATTTAAAGCTTAAAACTTTAGTCCCAAACCTCACCCGAGAGCAGGGGTCAGGACCTTTTTGGCTGAGAGAGCCATGAATGCCACATATTTTGAAATGTAATTCCGTGAGAGCCATACAATATGTTTAACACTAAATATAAGTAAATGTGTGCATTTTATGTAAGACCAACACTTATAAAGTACAATAAGTCTCTGGATTCTTTTTAATAATGTTGTTATGCTGTTGCTAACCAATGATAAATAAAGTACTTCTTACCATTAATGCAACTTCTGGTGTTGCATGGTTTTGCAGATGACTTTGTAGTCTGGATGATATGTGGTGAGATTAAGCTTCATGCAGGTGTTGAGACTTCCATTCGTTAAACGTAAATGTAGGTTGGTCTTTACATTCTTTAGATGAGAGAAAGACTGCTCACATGCATACGTAGAGCCAAACATTGTCAGTAGAGAAATATTCACACGCTGCAGTGTGTGTTATGTGACAGGAAGCGCGTTTCAACTTTGACAATCAGCTGGTCTGCAGGTTGAAGTTGTTTTATTTCTCCCCACAAGTGTTTGTTCTCCAACTCTGCTTGCTGTTGTGCAAGTCTTTCCAAATCTTCATTCAGTGACTTGAACTTATTCACCCACATGTCTGAGGCCTTCATGTCAGCAGTTTGTAGCTCAAAATCTCAGACGGAGTCACCAGGGATGTAACTCAGGTTGGCACTGTCCACTGCAAACTTGTGGATGGGTGATGAACTTAAAAAGATGAATGCGCTCACAAAGTTCTCCAAAGCGCACTTTGAATGACTGCAGGAGATTAGATGTGAAGCCCGCTAACTGCTGGAGATCAAGCTGTTGAGCAGGGTCATTTGCTGTGCATGCATCTTTAAACTCTTCAGTTTTTCAAAGTGTAGTAAACAACCTGATTCAATGTCGGTGATAAAGAGTTCCAGCTTGTTTTCAAATGCAAACACTGCTTGATGAATGGATAAGACTATATTTCTAATACCTTCACATTGAGCTGATTCAGATGTTCACTCATGTCCATGAGACAGTAGAATTTCAGGAGACACTCACTCAGTGTTAGCTAACTCAGGATGCTTGACATTTTTCAATTCAAGAAAAGTCCGGATTTCGCTCAGACAAGCTGCGAAACGGCTGAACACCTTCCCCTTTGACAACCAATGCACATTGCTGTGCAGAAGCAGACCAGGATAATTATTCCCAACTTCATCCAGCAGTATTTTAAACTGGCAATCATTTAAGCTCGGGCAACAATAAATTAGACCACCTGAATGACCAGCGACATCACCTCAACAAGGTGCCCGCCACACATCTGAGCACAAAGCTCCTCCTGATGTAGGATGCAGTGAAAACTTAGAATGGGTCTCTTTTCATGTTCACAAGAAAGTGCTATAAATCCTTTGATTTTCTTCACCATGCACAGAGCACCATCAGTACACACCGAAATAAGTTTATCCATTGGTAATTTTTTTTCTTTAGCAAACTCAGTGAAAGACTTGAATAAATAAATCTTCCCCCCTTATTGTCTCTTTTTAGGCAAAACAGCAAGACTTTCCTCACATACTGTATCACCGACAGCATACCTTGCAATCACGCTGAACTGGGATAAATGGCTTACGTCTGTTGACTCATCCAAAGCGAGAGAAAAGAATGGTGCTGCACTTATGTCCTTCACTTGTGTTGCCTCAATTTGATTTGCCATCATGATGGTATGATTGTGAACAGTTCTTGCCGACAGATGCATGTCTTTTATCGATTTGATTATCTTGTCTTTATCCAAAAAGTCGTCACAAAGTTTATTGGCAACATCAAGCATGAATGTTTTGGCAGACTCCCCATCTGTGAATGGCTTTCCGTTTCTCACAATTGCTAAAGCACCAGCAAAGCTAGCCAAATTCCAGTCACCTTGTTGGGTCCAAACACGAAGTTGCTGCTGACTAGCTTGCACTCTGCACAGTAGCTCTTGACATGCTTTTATCCTGCTGTCCCCCACTGGATATTTTGATGCAAATGTAGTATGGCGTGTGTCGAAGTGCCACTTTATATTTGATCATATCATCGATGCAATTTTATCATTGTATATTAGACACGCTGTAGAACCTGTTCTCTCCACAAAGGTAAATTCCTGAGTCCAATTCTGCTAAAAAGTACGATATGCCTCATCTTTTTTTTCTTTTAGCCATCTTCATCAAAAGGGTTTCTGCAATTAGCTAGCTGCCTGCTTGATTAAAAGGAGGGAAGTTTACTTCCTGACCTCACAACGACCCATGTACATTACGCATTAGCCAATAAAAATTTGGTGTTTTCCTGTAGGACAGCTGTGATTGGCTCCAACCACCTGCAACCATGAACATGAGCGGTAGGAATAGAATGGATTGAAATACATGAGAATGTTTTATATTTTTAACATTATTATTTTTTCAATTAAAGATTTGTCTGCGAGCCAGATGCATCCATCAAAAGAGCCACATCTGGCTCACGAGCCATAGGTTCCTGACCCCTTCCCTAGAGGATCTTAGAGATTGAGTTAATAATCAGTGTCCAATGACTTATTTAACCACACCTATATAACAAAACCTACATAAAACCTCCTAAAAGAAAGGGTTTAGAAAGCTCCTTTGCTAGTGGACACATCCATGTGCCAGGAAGATAGCACATCCAAAGTCCATAGGACAGAGGCTCCTGCACTAAGGACACTTATGAACCTCACCCTATGTACTTCATCTGCCCATTCATTTGTATTCTCTACTATAAACCATAATAGTAAATGGAGCATTTCCTTAGTTCTCTGAGTCATTTTAGTAAGTTATCAAACCTGGGGAAGAGGTTATGAGAACTCCCCAAATTGCAGATAAGTCAGGCAGAAGTGTGGGTAACCTGGGGATCTGATCATTTCAACTGACATCTGAAGTGACTGCTTTTTGTGAGAAGGAGCCCTTAGCCTGTGAAGTCTACTAGTGTCAGAATTGAAACAAATTGTAAGACACCTTGTTGGTGTCAGGTAATTGGAGAATTGTTGGTATGGGGGAAAAATAAGTCAGTTATCTCTAAATTGTTATGTGTGAGAGCTATAAACTTTAATTTTATTTAATCTTCTATATTTTAGGTGTCATTTTGTGTGTGTGACAGAGACAGAGAGAGGAACAGATAGAGACAGACAGACCTAAAGGGAGAGAGATGAGAAGCATCAATTTTTTTGTTGCGGCACCTCCGTTTCTCATTTGATTGCTTTCTCATATATGCCTTGACCAGGGGGCTACAGCAGACTGGGTGACCCCTTGCTCAAGCCAGCGACCCTGGGCTCAAGCTGTTGAGCCTTGGTCAAACCAAATGAACCTGCACTCAAGCTGGCAACTTCAGGGTTTCGAGCCTAAGTCTTCCGCATCCCGGTTTGATTCCCTATCCACTGCAACACCACCTGGTCAGGATTTAGGTTTCCTTACTACAGAATATTAATCTGTTTTTCTATCTAATACAGAAGAAAGACTGTACTGTACAATGACAGCTCCATTGAAATAACTACATATGTGCTCTACCTTGGATAGAACTATTCTCATGGAAAGTGGCATGATGTTATATATATATTTTTTGAAAAACAGAACAGAGTTTAGTTCCACACTAACATAAGACATAGCACTAGACTTATTATATCCTCCCTTTTGCAATATTTATTGACCACCTACCCTGTGTTTTATTATGTACTGAGAATATAAAAACATTTCATTTCTCTATAGAAAAAGACAATAAAAGCAATAGGTATAATATATGATAATTAAAGTATCATAATGGAGAAAAAAGTTTCTAAGAGAAGCTAAAAGAGAAGGAAAAGGAGAGAGAACACAGTGACTTCACAAGAGATCTGATGCTTGAGTTAAATGTTTTAATATGGATAAAAGGTCACTGTGCAGAAAAGAGGGCAAAGATATTATGGGCATAGCCAAAATCATTTACAAAAGCATTAGACATAAATTATCATAAGATAATGACTAACCAGTAGTCTTTTCTCTTTGTTGGAACATGAAATAAAAGAGTACTAGAAAGATGATGTGGGAAAGGTGCTGAAGAGTCTGCACTTTATACTGAAAACAATGTGCGATCATGACATTTTCAATAGCAACACCGTAATGTCCATTTATTATATTTAATATGTACCTTATGCTATGTTCTCTTCTAGATGTACTGTATACAGAAAACTGAAACATGGTGTCTACCTTCAAAAAGTTCACAAATTATTGAGAAACCACATAATTAAACAACAGTAGTGCCTTGTGATTAATGCTAGTAGGAAGGCAAATACAGTGTGCTTGCATTATGAATAAGAACAGAATGTGAGAAATTATAAAGATGAGAAATAGGACAGATTATTTGATGAGCTGCAAGTAGTTTAATAGTTATGGGATGGGGGAATGGCATGGACAACAGGGAACAAGAGGCCATATCAGAAGGTTTGTATGTTATACTAAAGAGATTGGATTTTATCCAGAAATCAATCACAGACTATGGAAGGAGAAACTGAGGAAGTAGAGACAACAGGAATAATGAGGAGAAAAATAAAGGAGTATTGACATTCTAAAGTGTCTCACTGAATAACTGGAATGGTGGTGTCTTTACCTGAGAGAAGGAATTTTTATTCAATTCAACTCAGGAGCAGGAAAAGAGTAAGCTGTTGAATAGATGTTCATTCGAGGGCTTGCCCTGTCCAAGGCCCTTGATGAGAAAGGAAGCCTATTTTATCACCCAATATTCTGCTCATCTCTAAAGTAACCATATTAAATTTCTGATTAAGGAGTAGCCAATTCATAGTCAAGGCCAGCCAGCAGTGATGCATCTTAGCATGGAAGAACTGTCCAGATAATGAAGAACTTAGCAGTGTGAACTGAGTTCATAAGGTTTCAATCCAGAAATAGAAGACTGTGATAGACCATGGTAAGCCTTGTACAAATTAAAGTTATGAGTGAGCTGCTATGTTGAAAGCACCAGATATGCCCTGAAGATACCATGCCAGCTTCTAACAGAAAAGGGGAGAAAAGTGGTCATCCAAAGAGGTCTGTTGTTGATGGCTTTCCATATCCACACCTTACAACACACTCTCGTTTCCTTGAGGGAATGTCATTGATTCTCCATTGCTTGCAAACAACAAAAATAAATATAATTATGTGTCAACTATTTGTGTGCCCTCTCTCATTTCTGGCAGAGTCTTTAAAAATGAGGGTCATATCTAAAATTTCTTTAGAAGCATTGTTTTTCCTTCCAGCAAATTGTCCTTTAACTAATTAATAAAACCTCAGATCTACTGTTATAAAAGTAATGAAGGACCCAGTGTTTAGGATAATGGAGGCTTAGGGAAGGCTAGCTACTGCCCTGCCAAGTGTCAAAAAATTTGCATACCTTGCTGGGGTGATAAAGCTACTCTCCTCTTCCACAGCTTACCATCCCAGCCTCAGTGAACAGACAACCCAAAGAAATTGTAACCTCAGTACAGGGACACTCCTCATTCCCAGATGGGATGTGTTGGTCAAATAAGTTTGTAAATATGATATATATGTTTGCTCGCTTATAGTTTGTATTGGATGTGGGGGACAGGCTGTAAGCAGGCTGGGTCATTATAACCTAAGGCAGGGGTCCCCAAACTATGCCCGCAGGCTGCATGCGACCCCCTGAAGCCATTTATCTGGTCCCCCGCTGCACTTCCAGAAGGGTCACCTCTTTCATTGGTGGTCAGTGAAAGGAGAACAGGATGCATCCGCACCCATAGTTCCCATTGAAATACTGGTCAGTTTGTTGATTTAAATTTACTTGTTCTTTATTTTAAATATTGTATTTGTTCCGGTTTTGTTTTTTAACTTTAAAATAAGATATATGCAGTGTGCATAGGGATTTGTTCATAGTTTTATTTGTAGTCCGGCCCTCCAACAGCCTGAGGGACATTGAACTGGCCCCCTGTGTAAAAAGTATGGGGACCCCTGACCTAAGGCTTACTTTTAAGACTAAGCTTTTCCCCAAACCCTTGACTGATTGCATGATGTGGGGTGGTACACTCTCATGAAGAATCTCATTATGCCTCAGATAAGTGACTTTGTATCAGAGACTTCCTTGTTTGTAGATTGGATTAAAGATTTTGATTTCTATACTATAAAGTGGGGCAGACCGGGAGCTTGCTCTCTTTTGGTTCCTGCTATCACCATTGCAGGGACCTCCCAGATCCTTTGCCCTCCATGGGAAAAGCACTTTTCCCTTGTCTCCTATTGTGGCTTGCCTGTCTTGGTGAGACACCAATAAACAGAATGGCCCACCATCCTCCAACTCCGCCATTTCTTTACCGTCTGCTTGAATCCAATGGGAACCTGCTTGTAAATGGCCATGATGGCAGCTCCTGGCCATACAGGATGGATGAGAGCCTCTTCAGAGTTGTCACAGGGATATAGTTAGACATGGCTAGCTGTTGTCTTGCCCACCTTAGAGAGACCATGAACTGCACGTGACTCTTGTCCCTGCACCCAGAACCCAGTGGGAGGACATTAGGCAACAGTCCTCACTGGAGGGCAGTGGGGAGAAGGTGGTCCAGCTGAACTGGAGCTACAAGGATCTAGTGTGGGTGGTAGAAAACTTGTTCAGGAAGAAGGAGAGGTGTTGTAAGGCATGTGCTTCTTTGCCCTGTTGTACTTTCTTTACAAGACATAAAGTCAAAGATAATCTTATTAAGATTTTCAAGATAAAAATTTTAAAATATTAAGCCCCAAGCAGGAATCCTACTTAGTTTGGGAACTTATGTTACTGTTCTGGTCACATGTCCATAAAGCCAGGCCTGGACTGATAGAATCTGAAAGAAAAAAGGTGACATTAGTGAGTAAAATGAATACTTGTTAAAATATTCTGATTCCTTTTTCAATATAAGGAAATCTAATGTAACACTTATATTTTGAAATAAATGCATCATTTTCCCCAAAGATCATTTCTTTACTAGACAGAATCCCAGGAAATTACCACCATTGCTAAAAACCAAACCAAGTCAACCAAAATAAAATAAAAATAGTAACAGAAGTATTAATAATTACATTGTATAACAACATAACTTAGAAGGTAATTCTGAGATTAACCTGCTTGATGTTAAGGGCTCAATTTCTTAATCTCGCTATGTTTATAAATTTGTTCTTTACCAGTGTGAGAGCAGAAGTCCAAACTTTATAAGCATATGTAACTATTTCTCCTCAGCCATATTCCCATTACTACACATCAAAACTTGAAACCCATGAATGAAGATGTAAAACTTTAAACTTTAAACCCCAAACATACTCAGGCTTTGAGAAAAAGTTCCACAAATGTGTTTGCTTATTTCTTATCAGGTAGCTATCTTTCAGAAAGCAGAAAAAAAAATACAGGTTTTGTTTTGTTTTGCTCTGTCTTCTAAAGAAAATATGGGAGTCCCCGGGTTGTAAGCAGTGTGCTACTGTTCCTAATCATGCAGAAAACTCTTGGAAAGCGTGGTTGTTAAACCAGCCAATTGTTTTGTTTTAGAAGTGTTCAGAAGAATGCACTTTTATCCATAACATTTTTCACTGAAGTAGCAACTTGCTCACATAAAAGCAAGTTTAATAGAAATGGTGAGGGGTATTGAGAGGAGAAAGCCCAAGTATGAGAAGGTGAGGGTAACTTTAAAGCCACAGGAGTCCATGGGAGTCACACAGTAGCCAAAGAGGACAAAAGACCACATAGTGAACTCTTGCCACTCTTTGAATGGCTCAGGAGTTCTTTATTATTCAAGAAGAAAATAAAAATTATTTTTTCCCCAGCAATGACTAGTACAGACCATTGAGCAAGAAGGACCTCTTGGGACTTACAGTCTGACATGTCTTGGTTCTCACGGAAGTTTTCTTTAATGGGAAACCAGGACATCGGTTTGCCTGCTATACTGTAAAGTCATGCTGTAATCCCCATGAGTGATATTCAAGACAGCACCAGTCTGTTGTCATCAATCTGCACTCTCTTATGTTAGCAGCAGGGAGGCCCTCAAAACTGGAGATTTGCAATGTAAAGGAAAAGATAGAGTTTACTATTCAGCTGAGATGTTGCCATTATGTCCACATGTGATAATAGTGTTCTTTTTTCCTTATATGAGTTTCCAAAGGGGAAAACTGAATGCCACAGCACTGAGTTAGTGTGGGGTACACGAATGCTCTGTCAATGTATAATTGCAGGGGAAGCGTCCCCTGGAAGTGAGCCAGGGCACTTTGTGAATCCAGCCAGCTTCCTTTAGTGCTGCCTCTGCCTCACTGGCACGGAGGTGCTATGATCTTATTCACTGCCCCAGACTCAAAAGCCGTGTCCAATTTTCTGCTCTGCCTGGTAAGGATGATTTAGTCATTGTTATGTGTAGCTCATGCTTTATTTAATTGCTCCTAATGTTAATGCATAGCAAATACATATGTTAATACTTATGGCACTCTGTATAGAGGGCCTTTGGGTTATATAGTGTCAGCCCATTTTACTGGCATAGACCAGGCTCAGGAAGTTTTCCTTCACAGAAGCACTCTGCAGTCATTAATTCTTACAATGCTCCAGCATTGTAAGGAGAATTATATTCATAACTCCAGCAGCAGTACTAGAAGAAATAGTATTTCCCAGCACCTTTCTATGAGTGCAGCCTTTCTTGATATTCTTTGCTAAACAAAAAATCCAGTTACCTGCTAGGCATCAAACTTCTGTTATCTCAAAACCACAGTTAGTTGAGGTCCTTGTGTTAGTCTCCCACTGCACTAGACACTCTAATGCTCAGAAAATATTTCATTCCTTGAAACACTTACAAGCATAACCATTATGACTGTCATCTTATCAAGAAGGATCACAATCAGCATGGCATTGCCTACTTTTAGTACTAGTCCCTTAGAAAAAGCCTTGGTTCTTTGAAAAGTTATTCTAGAGATAATCTTATTCAATTAGAGCAGGGGTCCCCAAACTTTTTACACAGGGGCCCAGTTCACTGTCCCTCAGACTGTTGGAGGGCTGCCACATACAGTACTCCATACACTGACCACCAATGAAAAAGGTGCCCCTTCCGGAAGTGCAGCAGGGGCTGGATAAATGGCCTCAGGTGGCTGCAATTTGGCCCACGGGCCGTAGTTTGGGGACCTCTGAATTAGAGGTTAGGTGATTTTCCCAAGGTCATTCAGCTAATTAGTATTAGAGATGGTGATAAGTAGGGTGCCCAGAATTTCCTGCCCTTTCATTTCCCCAAGCACTCCAGAGATTAGAACTAAACTCTGAAAACCCCATAAGCTAGGACCAATATCCTTGTTCACTTAAGCAGTGCTGAGGCTTGTTCTTCCACCAGTCATTCCATCAGGCAATACTGAGCATTTACAATGTGCCAGATAGTGGAATTCAGACCAAGATTACAGATATTAAAGCCATATCGAGTCCTTTTCTTCAGGAAAATCTCTGTTAGGCCATAATTCTGGCACTCAAGGTGCCATCTGACATTTTCAGATGGGTCTGAAAGAAGCTGTACTCCTGAAAATAAAACATCCTCCCCTCTTTTGTTGAGAAGAATTAGAAGGTAGAATGTAAAGACTATTTTCAATGAGTCTGAAACATGAAAGAATGGCTTAATCACTTCCATATATAACACTGGGAAACAAAATTTTTGTTGCACCCACAAAAACACTTGTTCTTACCTAATTCGAGTGTGCTGATCTCAAATCTGACATGAGTTTTTCTCTGTAAGTTACGGTATTTTTGCAATTCAAGATTTTAGGTTTTCATTTTATTGTAAAATTTTCAACATTTAGTTTAACATAATGAAGTAGAATGTCTTCTTGGGCATCATCTTTGTGAAAATATAATAATTTATATAATGCAGTAAATACACTAATATACTAAAAGATTTGATTGCATCAGAATTTGTCTACAATTTCAAAATAGAACATATTAAAACACTTATTTTAATTATAAAATTTGCTCAAAACTCATTTAAATTTTATTCAGGAAAAAATTGGCATTTGTAGCTCTTGCGTTTGTGTACTTGTTGGGGACAATCTTGTTTGATGCTCCAGCGGTAGTCTGCTCATCATTAACAGCCCCAAGATTTTCAGGAAATTTATCAAGGTGACTGTTCAGGAAGTGAATCATAAAGCTCATGTTACAACCAATGTCGCAGAAAGTCAACAGCATCCTTTGAACCAGATGTTCATAGTTTTCTACTTTTTTGTTGCCAAGGAAGTTCTTTGTAACTGCCACAAAAGACTGCCATGCTGATTTCTCCTCCTTAGTCATCTTTCTGGCAAATTCTTCATCACGTCTGAGGGTTTGAATTTGAGGCCCATCAAATACACCTGCTTTGATCTTCTTAAAAGACAAGGTAGGAAAAGCAGAAATAATATGTTCAAAGCATTCACTTTTTCTATTCAAAGCCTGAACAAACTGCTTCATTAAGTCAAGTCTGATGTAAAGGGGGGGAAATGATCCTGTCTTGATTAACTACAGGTTCATTCATAATATTTTTCATCCCTACTTCCAGAGCTTCAAGTTTAGGTTATTTCTTCTGTGTCCAGTGTTTCTCCCAAGCTCGGCTGTCCTACAAACACAGAAAGCAAGGATACTTCGTGAAATCTTTTTGTTGTCCTAGCAGGAAATTGACCATTTTAAGATCCACACAAATGATCCAGTTATGCTCCTCATACTTCAGAAAGTTGAGGACATTGTTTATGTCATTATAATCTTCTTGCAGATGAGTTGAATAACCAATTGGAACTGCTGTATAAACATTACCGCTGTGCAGAGAATACATTTCAGACTCCGTTTAGAGCTGTCAGGAAATAGCCACCATTCTGTTGAAATGTAAGTGATAACCCCAGCTGGCTGAGAAAACTACTGATATCATGACAGTAAACAAAGTATTTGTGTTTGGAAAAAAAAGTCCACAAAAATTTGCTCACGCTTCCTGAAATGGGATACTTATCTGACCAGTGAAGTACATTCTTTTCTTGAAGCCTGCAGGCTAATAACTCAGTTGCTTTTTTTGATAGGCTGAAATCTCTTACTCAGTTATTCAATTTGGGTTGGCTAAACTGTTGAGGGGTTAATGACTGCTTGGCATCAGAAGAAGACCCTGCAGATTCTATAACCATTTTCTCATGCATCTTATGAAAATACACTTGATCATCATGTTCACTTTCTTCATCCCTAGAAGAAATAAAACCATTGAAAACTGAAACTGGCAGTGTCTCAGAGTGTAGGATAGGTCATACTGCTGAAGGAATATTAGCATACGCGATCATATGCCGGTTTTTCTTGCTGATGCCCTTTGTATGGATCAGATAGAAATTACAGTCACTGATGTGGTTCTTAGGTTCACGACAAACCATGGGAATGCCAAAAGGCATTCCTTTGCGTTTTCCTTTTGTCCAGCTACAAAACATTTCCTCACAATTATGACACACAATATGAGGAGCCCAATTCTTGTCTTGATCGCCAAGGGGAACTTGAAAATAGTCAATATATGCACGTGTCACAAATGATGAAATATATTGTGCCTTTGACATTGAAGTATGTAACAGCCACATATAACAACAGAAGTTGTTAGGACTATTCTTACATTTACGCCTACTCGTAGAAGCCATGATTCAATCTTAAAACAAAATAAGAGGGTGTTTTTATCAGATAATATTTTTTTACATTTAGAAACAACTACAGTAATGTAAAAGTGATGTTTTAAAAACATTAATTGCCTTGTGGTTATGTTCAGTTCAAGAGTCATTGCCCTTTAACTCCAATTTAAAAAACAATGTATGCCATTAACTGTAACAAAAAGAAACTATTATTGCATAGAAACTGGAGCATACACCAAAAAACAGACTTCAGATTTGGAATCAGAAATGCAGAAACATATAGAAACAGTTATAAAACCTCATGCAACTGAAAAGGAAAAAAAATTGTTTCCCTGTGTAATCTACAAAACAGATAAGTATGTAGATGGAATGACAACATAAACAATTAGTTTTAAAAAATAATGAAATTAAACTGGAAGTGTTCTTTTATTATAGTGGTTCTTAACCTGGGTTCTATCGAACCCTAGGGGTTGGATGACCCGGTCTCAAGGGTTCAGAGAAACCTCTGCAGCGGAGGCCAGAATAAAGTAATACCGTAATTTGTTGTGAGTTCGTGCACTTTGTTGGTTTTGTTCTTTGAGCAAGGTGATGTTCATGCATGGCTCATTTTATGCACCAGTAAAAAAACATATACTTATGTCTTGAATTTGGAAAAAAGAATCATATTTTATTTATCACTAAAGAAGGGTTCGGTGAATGCGCATATGAAACTGGTGGGTTCGGTACCTCAAAAAAGGTTAAGAACCACTGCTCTATTGCCTCTAAACCGGAACTGGGGTACATGCATGTAGTAGGTATATAGAATAGAATAAGAGTACAGTGATGTGCCGCATTGGAATTAATCATTCCTTCTCTAATTTATTAGAACTGCTTTCTGAAGGAGATGTAATTTCAAGACGCGTTTGAGTGATGAAGAAAAGGAAATCTGTCAGGGAGGATCAGAGGTTTTGTGAGAGAAAGCAATTTGCCCAAGGACACTTAACTAGGCAGTGTCTGAGTAGAAAATTAAACACATTGAAAAGAAACGAATGTTTCTATAGTGAGTCTTTCATAAGGGCATCATCAAGCTGATGTCAAAAATTTTCTCCAGGAGGTAGATGTGAATTACAGTAACCTTCATGAAATTACACAGTGTGACTCAGAGAAAAGGTAGTCTGAGATTTTTTGACCGAGAAACCTGGGTTACCAGGGCAGAGCTAAGTCTCCTTGCCCTATTGTCCATGAAAATCTTTCCTCACCTCTATTGAACCTAGAACAAGACAAAAATACCCCTTTAAAAAAGATGAAATCTTACTTTACTTAGCCCTTCATCTGAAGAGTGTAACCCTCACTTTCCTCTTGAAAATAAGAGGACAAACATTCACAGCCAAATGTTCCTCAAGAATCTCTCCCAACTAAATTAAACAGAGTAATAAGAGAGCAAAGCAAGAAGTGTGCCTGATCACATAAATGCCAAGTCAGAGAGAAATTTCTTTCAATCAGTCATAGCACTTGGACTTTCAAATTTACTTTCTTGATGATCAGATCTCTTCCCTAGTCCCAGGCCTGCTTGTAAATCTCTTACCTGCTTGCTTTTCTTCATAGTAAGCATTTCTATTTGAAGTTTACAACTTTTTCTCATTCTTCCTTCCCCCACTGGAATGAAAGCGCCCTGAGGCATAAACTCTCTAGCTCACTGCTGCAAGCACAGCACCTAAAATAGGACCTGGCACATTGGTAACATTCACTAAGTATTTGCCAAACAAATACATGTCAAAAAATTACCATGAGATATTCAAAATAATTTTTTGTTTCTTTTTTTCAAATGAAAACAAAACACTCAAAGACTGTGAGATTACTGAACAAAAACAGAGTAAAGAAGTGTCATTTTCCATGATACAATGTTTCACCATTAAGAAATACCACATTGTATGCAGTGAACAGTATCTTCTTACAATTTTAAGAATACCCAAGGAGGTTGCACTTGAGATACCAAAGATCTGGAGATCATGCATTAGAACAGTGGTTCTTACCTGGGTTCTATCGAACCCTAGGGGTTCTATGAGTCGGTCTCAGGGGTTCGGAGAAGCCTCTGCTGCGGAGGTAAAGGCACACTTGTGTAAAGTCATGATGACACACCCCGCTTGGCCATCACTTGCTGCAGAGGATCACGTTACATTGCTTGGCCAACCAGTGCTGCCGGGAATTTAGTGCGCACAGTAGTCAACGGCTGTCGTAGTTGTATGTCGTGTGGTTTCTTTCTTAATATTTTAATCCATACTAAATATGTCGAGCAAAAAATGAAAGTGGTCCGACAAATATGTACAATATGGATTCACATGTATTACGGAACGGGATGGGAGTCAGCGTCCTATCTGCATGATATGCAATGCCAAGTTGAGCATATTTTAACTTTTAATTAGTAAAATAGTAAAAAAATATTTTGGAGGGCTGAAATTCTTTTATGGGGCCGAAATATTTTTAGGGCCAGAATAAAGTAATACCGTAATTTGTTGTGAGTTCATGCACTTTGTTTGTTTTGTTCTTTAAGCAAGGTGATGTTCATGCACGGCTCATTTTGCGCACCAGTAAAAAACATATACCTATGTCTTGAATTTGGAAAAAAAAATCGTATTTTATTTATCACTAAAGAAGGGTTCGGTGAATGCACATATGAAACTGGTGGGTTAGGTACCTCAAAAAAGTTTAAGAACCACTGCATTAGAATCACTGATAAAAGTTACTTAACTATCCATTTTTTTTTAGTACATCCTATTTTAGAATCAAAGATGTCCAGCTGAGAAATAAAATAGTTCCTTAAAAGACAGTGTGACTTTCTTTTAAAAATAGTATAAACAGAGACACTTTAAATTGGAGTCTGAGCTGCTGTCCCAGGACTGCTTGCATGTCTTACTGCTCAAACCTTTGGAATGTTAAAATGAAGAAATAATGTATGGAATAAGCCTAAAGCAGCATTGTCTTTCAAACAACTGTTTGCAAAGATAACAAGGAAGCTGATATTATGACTACAGGATTGATCATTACAAACATTACTTAGAATTAACATCATTATGTTAACTTATCTGCACCTATAGAAATCCCTTCTTTCGGCTCATGTAACTGTTCTTCGTCCATTTTTCATAAACTCCCCTTGCTTTTGCCTTTTAATAGGAACACTGGGTTTTCTTCTGAATCAGTGCTTCCTGAATAGCTATTCTTTTTCATATCAAATGAATGCTTGTTGCCTATCACTGTGTTCTTTTCTTTTTTTTTTTCTTTTTTTTAGGTTAATGACAGGATTGGTCATAGTCTGAGCTACAACTGAAATTTGGATTTTAAATCTGCTACTCACTTAGCCTGTGAACTTGGGTAACTTCTTCACACTGAGATTCCATATCCTCCTCAGTGAACTGGATAAAATAATATCATCTTACAAGAATGTTGTGAATATTATAATAAATACTATCATATAATATTTATGTATTATTGATATATTTTATAGTATCACCTTCATCATCATAACCATCATCTTAATAAATAATGTATTTAAAGCTTGAGACCTCAAAATAGTAAACAGTTATGTAATCAGTTCTTGTTCCTACCCAGTCAACCTTACATATCCTGTCTACTTCTTCTATCCAACCCACACTACCCAGAATGCTACATTTTCACTAAAAATGTTGTGTCTTAATTCGAAATTATTAAGAATTCCGAGATGCTGAGAACAGAGTATTAAACCAAGTACTTCCAAGCCCTTCTAAATGCATAGATGCCATTCCTATGGAGCCAGGTCCACTGTCGGGTCACACCCCTGTGGTAAGTACTACATGCTTTTGATTTATTCCTCATTGTCTCTTCTTCAGTCAGTTTAACACCTTTCTTTTCTGGAGGCTCCATGCAATGCTACAGTCATGGCCAGTTCTGATTCTCTTCTAGTGTTCCATTCGTTCTCTATTTCACATTGGGTGTTCCCAGGCTTCTACATCTAAGGCTTCAAAGTGCCTGGGATAGTTCAGTTATCAAATCTTCCAGGTATACACCTATTGACAGTAGAACTGTTGGCATATTCAATAAATATTTTACTCATAACTTTATGTATGGCGTAACTAGCTGAAAAATAAAACTAACATAACTTGTAAAACAGACAAAAATAGAGACAATATATACTAGAAGTTAGGAGCCTGGAATATTTAAGACAAAGTTGGATTCAAATCTAGGTCATAGTACTTCTAAACTACTAGTCATTTAACCTCTCTGAGCCTCAGTTTCCTGTTCTAAAAATGTGGGAAATAATATTGTTCACCACACAGTTCTCTGTGTGGGTTAAATGATAAAATCTTGTAAAGCATTTAGCACAGTAAATAATAAACAATCAGAACTGTTTACTTTAGTTATTAAATTACGAAATTGCCTTGTATAGACAAAATGTTAATGGGAGACTAGAGGAGGAAGAGAATGAGTATTTAGGCAATAAGGGCAGAGTTCCTGCGGTCAGTAAGACACCAGCCAGGTCTTCTCTCTATCTCCACCATTCTGGCCTGATTAAGTAAACATTGTCATTCTCTCAAGCTTTCAGAATACCCTTTTAAGAGGCACTATTGTTTTTACTCTTGGACCTTCTAAAATCCATTCTTCATATATTAATCAGTGTCATATACTTTTTTAATTTTTAAAATATTATTTAGAAAATTAAATTTAATGGGGTGTCGTTGATCCATAGGAGTACATAGGTTTCAGGTAAATATTTCTATGGTATTTGAACTGTTGATTCTGCTGTGTACCTATCATCCAAAGTCAAATCATTTCCCATCACCATATATTTGTCCCTTGTAACTTCTTCCCACCAACACCCTCCTTTACAACTCCCTCCCTTAAAACCCCCTCCCCCTGATAACCACTTTTATCTGGTGTGTTATTTTAAGAGTGTACCGTTTCACACAGTTTCACTATTTATAAGCATCCTGTGGTATTCTAGGATCCCTATATCCAAACTCCTTTCCATGGCTCAGAGGTTCCTGCATTATCTGCTCCTGCAATTTTTCATTTTGTTTAATGCACTCATAATTTTTTAGTTCCATTGGTCATCTTCCTGTTTCTCAGATAACTTAACTTGGTTCCTGATTCAAGGCCTTTGTACTCATAGTTCTTCCTGCCTAGAAAGTTTGCAGCCCAGATCTCCACCTTGCCAGCTCCTTCTCCAAGTCTAGATTTTGGTCCAAATGTCATCTTCCTGAAAAACTTCTTTAATAATAAGAATTTTGTCTAACTTAACTCATTTCAGTTACTCCGTACTATATCTTTAAAAACTTTTCATGATACTATCTGAAATCACGTTATTCATTTACTTGCTGGTTCATTCTGTGTCTCAGCCTACTAAAACAAAAGTTCCATAAGAGGAAAAAAATCATGCTTGTTAAGCTCTGTATTCCCTGACTTTATTTCCAAGAAGTAGTAAATATATACTGAATGAATGAAGAAATCCCAAAGTTTGAATAAGTGGAGGTGATGTGAATAGTCAGGATCCTTCCTGTGTGTGATACAAAGGACAGGGAAATGAGTGTAGCATGCAAAAAGAGAGTAAGGAGCCATTACTTTCCCAGTTACAAAGTAAAATCCTTAAGGTCAGGGAACTGGGTTTCTACCATCGTTATAATCACAGACCATAGCGCAATGTGTAACTTAGTTTTAAATAAATGGTTATTAGAGTCAATTAGGTGGTTTCTCTTAAATAATATAAAAAAGTATTTATGGCTTTAATCTTAAGCTCAGGAGAGATTTCTTTCTTTTTTCTCTTATTAGAGAAAAGTCTTTTTTCTTGAGTTGTCAGCAAGTAATTGTGTACAAAAGCAAGACACATGGGTGTTGTAGTGTGAACATACTCTGGCTTTTTTTTGACAATGAGGTAGTATTCAATAAATTTACCAACTGAGGCTTATGACAGTGACAGGAGTGAAGTTTCCTGAAACCAGGTATGTCTGAAAGTGACCTTTAAATTTTCCTTCTCTTTCTTTCTTTCTTTCTTTCTTTCTTTCTTTCTTTCTTTCTTTCTTTCTTTCTTTCTTTCATCTTTCTCTCTCTCTCTCTCTCTCTCTCTCTCTCTCTCTTTCTTTCTTTCATCTTTCTTTCATGAGAGTAAGGAGATACAGAGACAGATTCCCGCATGCACCCTGATGGACTCCACCCAGCAACCCCTGTCTGGGGCTAATGCTCTGCCCATCTGGGACTGTTGGCAACCAAGCTATTTTTAGCACCTGAAGTGGAGGCTCCACAAAGCCATCTTTAAGGCCTGGGACAAATGCACTTAAATCAACTGAGCCATGATTAATTGAGCCATGGCTGCAGGAGGGAAGAGAGAGAAAGGGAGAGAAAGGGGAGGGGTAGAAGTGGAGAAGCAGATATACATTTCTCCTGTGTGCCCTGACCAGGAATCAAACCCAAGATTTCCACATGCTGGGCTGATGCTCTACTGCTGTGCCAACTGGCCAGGGGCAAATTTATTTTTCATAAAAGCTTAAAAGGATGATTATGTGGGCATGTTGTTCAGGAGACAAAAGGGACCTCCGTTATTCATGTTATCAGTTTAGCTGAAAATTCAGTGCTTCCCCCTCAGCAAGTGAGGTAGTTCTTGAAATTGCCATTCCTGAAATAATGCTTTTTTATGTGAAATTACTCTCACTTTCTCTAAGTAAATATAAAGGCTATAAATTGAGAATTGGAAGGAAAAGGGGAACTGACTTATTGTTTTCAAAAAGAAATGTAACAGGTACCAGAATGTTAAACAGAAGTTAAATACAGATCACTGCAAGCACTCATGAAAGAGTAGGTGATGTAAATTTGGCTGCTTACATAATCTTGAATCTTACTAAAAAGGTTGACAGAGTCATTTTTCCCTTCAAAATTTATAGCAGATATTTTTTCCTGTGTGTCTCGTCTTAGTTTAAATAAATTAAGACATGAGTGAGTGTGTGTATGTGTGCGTGTTTTGACTCAACTTTTGAGCTTAAATGTAGTAATGAAAAGAGGAAGAGTGCAGGAGCAGCCTTTTTCCTTTCTTGTTGGCTTAATGGAAGAGGGAGAGGTCTGAGGAGAGTCAACTGGATGCAAAATGAGAGCCTGGGTATTTGGCCATGGCAGACATAGTTCTGTCACTTAGCCTTGTCTCAGATCAGCAATGAATAATAAATAAATAAATAAATAAAGCAGAAAAATGTTGATATCTTCCAACAACAGTACTTAAGACTTAGGTTAAAGATACCTGGATCTAGATCTAGTGATGTCATGATATAAAACCTAGTCAATTCCTGACACTTATCTGAATTGGATTCAATTATTAATGATGGTTCTGTCTTTAAAGTACCTTCCAGTAGGTTCTAATTTGTTCCAGGTACTAATATGTATTTAGAAGAAGTTGGGCCCTGGATAACCAGTGGTGATGGTTGAACCAGGATGGTAGGCTGGCCCAAATCAATAACATGACTGGGAAAAATTCTAGGTATAGAAAGATATTACTTTAACAGCACTCACTACTGGAGGTAATTTTATTTTGAATAATTTTTAAATTAGAAGATTACTCTTTGGGAGGGATAAGTTGACCCATGACTAAATCAGATTGAAAAGGAAAGAGTGTTATAAGTTAAAGACTCATTCTCACTCTTTTCTTTTAATTAATATATAATTGACATTTAACATCATGTTAGTTTAAAGTATACAAAATAATAATTCAATATTTGTACATATTGTAAAATGATCATAATATATCTAGTTAACATTCATCATCATACATAGTTATAGTTTTTCTTGTGAAGAGAACTTTTAAGAATTACTCTCTTAGCCACTTTCAAATATACAATACTGTATTATTAACTGCAGTCACCACAGTACATTACATCCCCATGACTTATTATAGAACTGGAAACTTGTACCTTTTGACCCTCATCATTCATTTCAAACATCCGTACAAGCTATTTTAGAAAGTGAGTGCAGACAGCTGGTTAGTCCTGAAGAATAGGTCATAGATTGATTGTGTACTCACTTGTTGATGATTTTTGCCAACCTTTTTTTTTTTTTTTTTTACAGAGACAGAGAGAGTTTAAGAGAGAGGGATAGATAAGGACAGACAGATGGGAATAGAGAGAGATGAGAAGCATCAATCATCAGTTTTTTATTGTGACACCTTAGTTGTTCATTGATTGCTTTCGCATATGTGCCTTGACTGCGGGCCTTCAGCAGACTGAGTAACCCCTTGCTTGAGCCAGCGACCTTGAGTCCAAGCTGGTGAGCTTTGCTGAAACCAGATGAGCCCACACTCAAGCTGGTAACCTCAGAGATTCGAACCTGGGTCTTCTGCATCCCAGTCCAATGCTCTATCCACTGCACCACAACAAGGTCAGGCTTGCCAACCTTTATTCTCATGTTAAGCAAAACTTCATGGAAAATGTCTATGTTCAAGATACAATGTTAAATTCTGATTGAAAAAACACTTTAATATAGTGTAGACAAAACCTCATAAGTATTGCAGCAATAGTAATACCTATGAAGGGCAAGGTCATAGAATAAACAAGACTTCAGCCACTAATTGAACCACTTGAGTAGTATCACTGAGTAAAATTGTATAAATTTTTGAGTGAGAGAGATAAGTTCTAAATTAAACGAACAATTAAAAAATGAATAAGAAATCCTTTTTGTAGGCCTTGGGATTAAGAAACATTTTTAAATTGGGAAGACAAAAAAAGGTATTGAAGAAAAAGAAGCCAGGAGGTAGCAAGGCAGGAACAGTGTAAGGAAAAACGTCAAGAGGGCTGCTTTCCTGGACCACGTTGGCTCACGGATCATTATTAAATGACACTATTTGACTTCATAGATAATATGTGTGGCTAAAACTAGGTTGGAGTCCTTATACAAGAGTATTTAACTCTTTCATCCTGGGGAAGTTATGCAAACATTTTATTAATTCAAAAATAAGAATTATGTTATTTAAAATTTTATTCTAAAGATAAATGTGATCTTGTAGAAAACAAGCGCTCACTAAAGGGTAGTGATTAGCATATATCAGGCCATCTCAGGCTATGCATATCCTCTTCATGTAAGAGAAACAGAACAAAATTTGCTTACCTTTGATATTTCGAAAGCCTACAAATCTAGAGACCTGAAAACAGGAGTAGTAAAGAATAAATACCAGCAGGAGCAAGGTCAAATAGAGGAATAAAAAGCTGTTTTATTAGGCAGGTGTGTAAATAGCTTCATATAACATGTGTTTAATTAGAGTGCTTATGGATAAATGGAATGTACAAGAAATCATTCCCAAATATACTTTCTTTGTTTAAGTAATGAAAAATTAAGCTATTTGATAGGCTACTTTAAAAAGAAGAGAGAATCTTGAGGAGGAAAATGTCCATTTTCATTCTAGATTAATGATTCACTATCCAACTGTGAAATTAGATAAATATACACTCTGCCCTGCAGGGCTACGATTTGAAATGCCCAGGGATTTACCACAGTGTCACCTAGTGTCTCTGTTTTCCCTTCCTGCTCATTTTCTGTAACTTGCAGAATAGTGTCAAAATGTTTGTCACCATGACAGAGATAAAAAAAAGAAAGAGAAAAGAGTTTTATCATTTGCCAAAAGCATACTGCAAATCACTTCCAGAACTCTTTGCTCTCCTGATAAAGCAGATAAAAAACAAAAGTATGCTTTCATACAAAACAAGATGACTTTCTGTTTTAATGATTCTTGAAAAGATTTCTCCTAAGCCTCTACTGAGAGAGAGAGGGTATCCTCCTCCACTGACTCATTCTCTCCACTTTCCCAGCATCATTCATTGGGCATTACAGCCACTGATTAAAACAAAACCTTAGAAACATGAGAAGCACTTGGCTGTCTAGAAACTTTTAAATAAAAATTATATTTGATTCCCACAAAATATTTGTCATAGAGAAAAACAGTATAATTAAGTGTCTGATTTTATGTGCATTTGCTATAATATTTTTTTCTTTCTTTGCCAGAGAACTTTTTCCCTAATGGATTTCATGATGCTGCTAGACATTCTTCTATCCCTTGAGAGGGAGAAAAATGTAGCAAACCAGAATCTGTAGTAAATTTCATGAGGAAAATAATAATAATAATAATAATAATAATTGTGTATATCAAAGAGTCACAACTTGATATAGTATTTGTAGCAGTGTTGCTTTATATTATATGCAGTGACCCAAATCCTACATGCTCAATCTCAGTGAAAAGGGTAACATATTTCTCTCCTGGATACAGAATCAAATCCAGGGAGATATGTTGGAATTCAGTAATAAACATTTACCGACCTTGTTGATTCAGTATTCAAGCTGACACATTTGTATGAAACCAACATTGCCCAGCTGTTTTCTAACAAGGTTAGGAAGAAAAGTGGTATTGGAGAAGCCCCAACAAAAAGCTGACATGTCAGCCAATTTGACAGGGTATGTTAGATGACCCAGAATAGGCCACTCCAACAAATGCAAGAACAGACATCTCCATGTTAGAAGGAGTATTCTGTCATCTGGACAGCACATAGTTACAATTAGCTACCCCTGCTCTTCCAACTGGGGGAACACACTGGGAAGCAGTCGAGATTGGTGAAAAGGTTGGTAGAAAAATCAAGATTTAATAGATCACCAGTTTAAAAAGTCAAAATGCATTGCTTATTGAATTTTCAACTTCCAAAAAAGGATTTTCTCTCCAGAGAAAGCTATCAGCTCATATATTGTATTTCAAAGGTCTCACAAAATACATGTTTGACTTGACCTCAGTTCTCAGCAGGACTGGTGTGAATACCATAATTTTCATTTTTCTTATGGGAAATAAAGAAGGTGAGGAATAACAAGTAAAGTGACACTGACTATTTTCTGAGTTGTTTCCACTTGTTACTGACCCAATACACCCCCAAACACAAATGTACACATTTATACATAACAATAATCTTAAGAACAGTATTTAGATTTCACATTTCAAAAGCCTCTTCTCTTTCTCTCTGGATCAGTTCTGACTGAAACACTTAGATAAAGAAGTCAGTGACTCATTCAAAAATCAACCAGTAGGAAATAGACTTATTTAACAACCCTACAAGCAAACATCCGGATGAAGATAATATCAGATGGCATTTCTGGTAACTCTTTCTCTTTATTTTCTTGCTCTTCTCATGGCTGAGTGACACTGTTAGTCCCCTGCTCAGAAAACACCAAAATAGGATGGCTCATGGCATTTAGAGTTCATGTCCTGGAGCAGAAAGAGTGGTGAGGAGAAGCTAACAAAGCTATCTCTCTCTCAGTTGTAAACCCTAGATATAACAATATGCCAATTAGAATCCCTTATGGCCTCTGGGTTTCTATATTTTCACTCTATGAAAAACAGTTAGTAGAAGAGTGCAGTTACACAATCAAATGATTGCACATGTTTCAAACACTAGCAAGACTCAGTGTAGCAATCAATATCTTAACTTTGTATTTTGCTGAGAAAAATTTTTGTGAAGATAGTCTGGTCCTGTTTTTCTCTATTAGATTTTATTTTAGTAACAACAAGTAAACATTATATGCTGAAATTATATTTTACTATTTGTCACTATACATCATTTACAATATCAACTCAGCCTAGAGAGTAAAATTAGGGTATATAAAATATTTCATTGCAGAATTGTTCAATTTGGAAAACATCTACCTGAAATTTTTTAGCATTTTTAAAATATAGCTTTAATGTTATATTTAATTAAGTGCTGCATTTATTTAGATGCACTGCAGTCAAATCATGTTGTAAGTACTTACCTACATATAGTTCACAAGGATCATTTTAAGTCAATGGATTAAATGACTAGCCAACTGGCCATTCTCCCAATGCTGATATAAACAGCTATTAAAATTTCATTGATTGATATTCTATACCACATAGATAAATGCATAAGTGATAATTTCTGGATTCTTTCATTTGGGTCCGCCTCCTTGATACCATTTGGCTTTTTGTTTGCTGGCCAACTGTCTGCTATTGGCAGAACCCTGACTATTCAAGTATATCATATTCATCCACCAATCACTGCTCTCTTAAAGAAAGAAAGAAATAATAATTGTTGTTTATATTGTCTACTAAAATATATAGCCTCAATTTTCTAAAAATTTTCTCACTTATTTGATTAATGGATTTGTTCCCTAACCTAAGCTTCTGTTGATGATATTGTGGATACGTTTCCTCTCATCTCCAGAAAGAAGAAATCTAAGCAGGATTAAATCTAATCTATTTTCTCTCCTCTTTTACCCCAAATGAGAGTTTGAGTAACTATGTGTGTATTGGGATAAGTTCTACTGAAAAAAAAATAAGATAAGGATGTAAGGAAAGAGTACTTCTTTCCTTAGAGTGAGACACCTTATTAAACTAGTTTGGCTTATGTAAGCTAAGAAGACCAAGTCTCACTGCAAAATAATAGCCTGGGATTATAGAGGAGTGCCTCAGGAGTCACCTTGGGATTTGTTCAGTTCTGGTCCTCAGACCAGATTTAGAATAGCAAGGTAATAGGTTGTACATGGTCCTTTAAAATATGCAATCATTTTTACGTTTCGAAATTATGCAATCATCGTATTTTATAGTGTCCCAAATAGGATTCAGTGGAATACTAGTTGATTAAGTCTAGTTTAATAAAAATAAAAAAGAATTTGGTGTTCACAAACTTTCAGGGAACAGTCACTATTTTCTCCTCTTGGAGATTTCAAATACAATATTGCCATACTAAACAATATAAGAAATTCCATTAAAAAAGAGTCTTTACATTGATTAATTCAAAGTCTCCTGCACTTATTTGGCAAATAAAACATTTTAAAGTATAACATATGTGGCCTGACCTGTGGTGGTGCAGTGGATCAAGCATCAACCTGGAATGCTGAGGTCGCTGGTTCAAAACCCTGGGCTTGCCCAGTCAAGGCACATATGGGAGTTGATGCTTCCTGCTCCTCGCCCCTTTCTTTCTCTCTATCTCTCTCTCTGTCTCTCTTCTCTGAAAAATAAAAAAAAGGTATAACATATGTAAAGATGAAAGGGTAATTTTCAACATTCTCTAGATATGCTGTTTACACGTTGTTATTCATTTTTGTAGTGTTTGTTTTCACATTCCCTAGATTATGAAGGGTCAGCAGCAGGTGCATAATATGCTATGGGAAAACAATATAGGATTTAGAGAGACAGACATATGTTTTAACTATACTTTGGGAACCAAGGCAATGGTCCCTATTGCTGAACTTGGCATGGAGAGTGCATATACAGACGGCAAACCTACTACATACAACTCATGTGCTGAATTTTTTAATCTAGACCTGGAAAATAGGCCTTTTAACCAAGAATATGATAGACTGCCTTGTCTCCATATTCTTGCACTGAGTTGGAAAGACCTTTACTGAAAAATTTTTGATTATACTCCTTGATGACACTTGCAAGTCCAGTCTCAGACTGGATTTTGTGTGATTCAGAGTAAATTAAAATAAATAAAAATAAAAGAATGAAATGTAACAATTTTGGTGTATTAAATCTTTTAGAAGACTTCATACTTGTTATATCTATAAAACATGTGTAAATCAAAATCTTTTTTAAGTACAATAACAAAACTTTGTTAATTAAA
This sequence comes from Rhynchonycteris naso, assembly GCA_037038555.1. Classification (NCBI taxonomy): domain Eukaryota; kingdom Metazoa; phylum Chordata; class Mammalia; order Chiroptera; family Emballonuridae; genus Rhynchonycteris; species Rhynchonycteris naso. The sequence continues at coordinate 70,697,910 of CM073002.1, forward strand.
GTAGGAGACCTAATGAGAGAGTAAACAACAAAATACATACATAAAGTTGAAACAAAAGAACAATTATAAATTGGCTGAGGTTCAAAAGGTTAGAAGAGAATAAAGGGTCCTAATGTCAATTAGAATTACAACACAAAATCATGCCATCCTGCTCCTTCCATTATCTTTACCGTTTTCTTGTGAAATTTAATCTTCGGACTATTTCTGAGAGAGAATTTGGGCTATATCAGAGACACCAAATATCAAAATACAAAGTTTGCCTCTATGTCATTATTGATCTTTTCTTCTGTATTATGCAACTGTTTTACTAGAAGTACATCATTAAACAGTAATAAAATTTTCATTAATGAAACTAAACTGGAGTTCTCAAACTTGTACCCAATATTGACATTTTGCCTAGGAATCTATTCATTATTATTATTACCCTACAGGAACAATTCTTGCAAAACATAGCATTTACAATATATTAAGAAAAAATAAAATTGAGTTTGATGCTTAGCTAACACACTTAGAATTCCAATTAATTTTTATACTTATTATTGTTCTCTAATACTAAAAAGCATGTGAAATAAAAGAAGAAACTTAAATTCTTGTGTTTATATGAGCTATGAAGAATTTTAAACATGTTACACTCTTTTCATCTGCATTTTATAAAAATCAAAAAGGAAATATTCAAGGTAAAAGTAATCACATAAACTTTTGAAAATATGAAAAAGTTCATTGTTTTAGGCAAAGAATAGCTTTATTTAAAATTATCTATTCTGGTGAATAATAATGCAGTTATTCCAATATTATTCAGATGCTATGGATTTGCATGTTCTGAGATCAAAATGTATCCATTCAATTTTTACAACTTAATAGTGTGACTTACTGTCTCTAATTTATTTATTTATATACAGTACATGAAAGCAACAATGGGAGGCATATATCAGAATTAAATATAGTTACTTCAAGAAAGACTCATTCAGGCTTATAGTAAATTGTCCCAAAGTCGCTTCCTTTCATACATGCATTTTTATATATAGTTTATGTTCTTTGGGAATGTTAACATTTGCATTCATTTAGGAAATATTAGTTGGCCAACTGAGTTCCAGGCAATTCATTAGACCCTAAGGATAATTGGTGAATTTGTTTAATGTTATTAATTGAAAAGACTCAATACCTACACATCTGCCATTTTTTCTCTTCCTTGTCCTACCATATCTTAATAGCAAACTGTTTACCTTTTCCAACATTAATTTTTCTCTTTCTTCATAACAAGAAGACCTTGTTTTTCATGATACAGCTGGCCTTTTATGTTTATGGTTAGGAATGTGTCTTTTAGGGTACAATGTATAGTTACACTGTTAATCAGTTAATGAGGCTTGATATGAATAGCTACATTGTATGAATAGCCATAGTGCTGAACTACATTGTACTCGATGTAATTATCTCAGAGAAGTTTCTGATAAAAAAAGTTGTTTCCACATTGTATTATTTAATGGTGTTAACTAGCTACTTAATTACTTCCCTAAGTAAATTTACTATGTTGAGATAGTAAGCATTTTTTGGAGGATCTTAGGTTCCACCATCATTTAGTCAGCGTGTGGGCTCTAGAAAACTCTTGAGCAGGGGTCCCCAAACTTTTTACACTGGGGGCCAGTTCACTGTTCCTCAGACCATTGGAGGGCCGGACTATAAAAATAATATGAACAAATTCCTATGCACACTGCACATATCTTATTTAAAAGTAAAAAAAACAAAACGGAAACAAATACAATATTTAAAATAAAGAACAAGTAAATTTAAATCAACAAACTGACCAGTATTTCAGTGGGAACTTTGGGTGTGGATGCATCCTGTGCTCCTCTCACTGACCACCAATGAAAGAGGTGCCCCTTCCGGAAGTGCGGCGGGCACCAGATAAATGGCCTCAGGGGGCCCCATGCGGCCTGCAGGCCGTAGTTTGGGGATCCCTGCTCTTGAGGATTCAAGGCTAAATGTCCTGAGGATAGTTGCATATGTGCCCCTAGGAGGCAGCTACAATGAGAGCGACTAACTGGGGTAATCTAGAACATTAACTTCTTTTTCTAGATGTATGTAGACTTTGGAAGGTAACAGTGGTAACCCTTGTACTAAAGGTCACATGAGTTTGTGGGATGTTCATAGGACTTTCTGTGTTTCTTTGCTAGGGCTGTGCTAACAAAGTACCATAAACTGAGTGGCTTGAACAATAGAAATTAATGCTTCTTAGTACTAGAGACTGGATGTCTATATCACCTTGCCAGTAGAGCCATGTTCTCTCTGAAAACATTAGGTAAGAATCTGTAAACCTCTCTCCTCAAACAGGCTCTATCCTGTTTCTAACAAAACAGTGAGTTGCTTTTCAGAGACAATGGGCCAATACCACAAGTCATGCAGCTGAAGCATGTACGAAGGAGATAACTTTGACCTCCAGTCATACCTAGAACCCAAGTCTTCCCTCCCCCACCTTCCAAAGAATCAGTACATCACCAGAACTTGAACTCAGGGACCCTTTCCGAAAGGAAGGGTTCACTGTCCAGGAAGGTACAGCGTTGAAGCCTCTTGCCATACCTTACTACAAATGCACAAATTCCAAGACCTTCCCTCTGATTGAAGCCTGTCTTTTCTGCTAATATTTCCACATACCAGCCTATCTTTCCCTTATCCCTTAAATTTCACCCCAAACCCATGACTGATTTTGTAATAAAGCCTTTCTTTTCTTGAAAGCCATTGTCACAGTATTGGCTTCTTCATATGTTAGACAGCAAGCCTTTGCTCTGTAATGCTAGCTTCTGGCAATTTCTTCGTTTGTGGTAGCATATCTCTATTGTTCACATGTTATTCTTCCAGGTGTCTGCGCCCAAATTTTCCTTTCCATAGGGATACCAGTTATATCATATTAAGGGCCCTCCATACTCCAGTACGACATTAATACTTATATCTACAATGACACCATTTCAAATAAGGTCGTATTTTGAAATTTTTAGAGTTAAAACAACATATGAATTTGTGGAGCAACATATTTCAATATCTCCCTAGTCAGTGGATGATCCAGAGCCCACCTAGTCCTTCACATCTTTTACATCATTGGTGCAATCTTGCTGGTGTGCATTAAATGATTCTTTAACATAGACATTCACCTGCAGTTATAAAAGATAATAAAAGGTGGCAAATAAGAAACTGTCATAATAATGGCAATAATACTTCAGAGATGCATTAAACCGAAAAGTAAAAACTAGAATGGCAAACAGGAATGAAAATCATAACACACTTAGAGAAAAAGGAGATAACTTTATTTGTTTATAAAAAAATATTTCCTGCTTGACCAGGTGGTGGCACAATGGATAGAGCATTAGCCTAAAACTCTGAGGACCCAGGTTCAAAACCCCAAGTTTGCTGGCTTAAGCACGGGCTCATCTGGATTGAGTGAGGGCTCAATAGCTTGAGCGCAGGGTTGCCAGCCTGAAACCAAAGGTTGCTGGCTTGAGCCCAGGATTCCTAGCTTGAGCAAGTGGTCTTTGGTTCAGCTAGAGACCCTGCAGTCGAGGTACATATGAGAAAGCAATCAAAGAACTAATGTGCCACAACGAAGAGTTGATGCTTTTCATCTCTCTCCCTTTCTCTCTGCCTGTCCCTGTTTGTCTCTCCATCTCCCTCTAAAAAAAAAAAAAAATTCTTTCTCTTTCTTTTATTTATGAAGTATATGGAGGATACTAATCTCACAGCTCAAGATCCCCATAGATGGCAAAAAACATCTGTAAATTCTGATGGATTAGAATGGATGCCCTCAAGTAGAGATGGTAGTTATCTATAAATGTGGTCCATTATATAAATTATTGCATATTTAAATGCATTCCACTATATAAATTATTCCATATTTTGCTAATTAAAGTATTATTCAAATAGCCCCTTAGTAAAAGTGCTTGCATGACTGTCTTTTTTTTTTCTGAAGTCAGAAGTGGGGTGGGGGAGTCAGACAGACAGACTCCAGCATGCACCCGAGAAGGATCCACCTGGCATGCCTACCAGGGGGTGATGCTTTGGCCTCTTTGGCGCATTGTTCCACTGCAATCGGAGCAATTCTAGCACCTGAGGCGGAGACCATGAAGTCATTTTCAGCGCCCGGGCCAACTTTGCTCCATTGGAGCCTTGGCTGCGGGAGGGGAAGAGAGAGATAGAGATAAAGGAGAGGGGGAAGGGTAGAGAAGCAGATGGGCGCTTCTCCTGTGTGCCCTGGCTGGGAATCGAACCCAGGACTTTCATACACCAGGCCAGTGCTCTATCACTGAGCCAACTGGCCAGGGCCTTGCATGACTGTCTTATATTTCACTTACTATGAGGAGTGATGAGAAAATGAGGAATGTGCCGACAATGCATGTACAATGTGTGCAAATATGCATTGACCTAGTCACTGCATTTCAAATTCAAAGGGTGATATTTTCTGACCTAAATTATTTTCCTACTGTTGCTATAATAAATTATCACAAAATCACTGGCTGAAGACAACCCAAATTTATTATCTTACAGTTTTATAGGTCAGAAGTACAACTTAGATGGGCTAAAATCAGGTGTCAACAGGGCTGTGTTCCTGTCTGGCAAGCAGCTCTAGTGGAGAAGTTATTTTCTTTTGCAGGTTCTGGAGACTGACCTCATTCCTTGCTCATGACTGACTCCCCTCTTCCATTTTCAAAGCCAGCAATACTGTTTCCTTCTGACCATTCTTTTTTAGCCACAGTTTTCACAGCTGGAAAAGTTCTCTGCTTTTAGGAACTGATGTGATTAAATTGCTTCACATAGATAAACCAGTATCCTCCTCCCATCTCAAGATCTGTAACCTTAATCACAGCTGCAATGTCTCTTTTGCCATGTAAGATAACATAGTCACACATTCTGGAAGATGTGGAAATCTTTGCTTTATTATTTCCCCTACCTCATGACCATTTGCTCCTATTTGGGGGCTACATTTAATCTGGAAATTGAAGCTATATATCAATATATTAACTACAGAGTGTACTTGTTCAATAAATCCTTGTTGATAAATAAGAGCATATATGGATGCATACCTCTTACAAAAATAATCCTGAAGTATTCCAGCTAGTGCCTTATCATGCCAAGTACAGTGTATCGATTCTGGACAAGTCACACAAGTACACTTCAGCAAATTAGAAACAAAGTATTTTTTGCTTATTGCAAAGCAAAGGGCAACATGAATGGTTAAAGTAAATACAAACTAGGGGTGGGAGGAGTGAGAGAAATAAAGCACAGAGAGCTTTTAGAGTAGTGGAATTATTCAATATAACACTATAATAATGGGTAATTGTCATTATATATTTGTCTAAACCTATAGAAAACGAATGAACTGTAATGTCAGCTATGGACTTTGGATGATAATAATGTACCAATGCAAGGTTCAGAAACTGTAACAAATGTACCACTCTGTGGGGAGATGTTGATAGTGAGGAATGTCATATATGTGATGGAACAGGGAGTATAAACTCAGTACTTTGCATAATTTTTCTATAAATATAAACTTTTTCTAAAAATTAATTCTATTAAAAATTAACAATAAATACATGCAAAGAACCTAATCAGACATGTATTGAAGCTTAAAAACACACAATTACTTAGTGTGACTTGAGAAAAAGAACTATCAGACTAATGCATCATTGTATTGATTCATCTAAAGCATCATAACAAATGTAAATGGTCCAGAATAGTAGTTTATATATTTATAGAGGTGACTGAAATAATAAGAGGAAAAGGCAATGAACAGGAAGTGAATAGAACTGAGTTCTAGTTTTCACACAGTTACTAACCATCAGCATAGTTACAATGCTTGTCTCTTTAACTTTCTGAATCACGGTTTTCTTTTCTATAAATAAAGAACAGAAAATAATTTTAAGATTTCTTACGAAGATGTAGATTTAAAATTCATGAATGAAAGTTCATAAGTTTAAATAATTACCAGTACCATTATTAGTGTAAATTTCTGGATGTATTATAAGAAGAATGGTGGTGGAGGGGAAGGTAGGGCAACAACAAAAAATGTGGGAGATAGTATCCTATACTTGATGTGGGGAGAAGATTTGAGTCAAAAAGAATTGGGTTTATGGCCCTGGACAGTTGACTCAGTTGTACAGCATTGGCCCAGCATGTGGAAGTCCCAGGTTTGATTCCTGGCCAGGGCACAGAGGAGAAGCACCCATCTGCTTCTCCATCCTTTCCCCTCTCCTTTCTCTTTATCTCTCTTGTCCCCTCTCGCAGCCAAGGCTCCATTGGAGCAAAGTAGGCTGGGACGCGGAGGATGGCTCCATGGCCCCCACCTCAGGCGCTAGAATGGCTCTGGTTGCCACAGAGCAACGCCCAGATGGGCAGAGCATTGCCCCCTAGTGGGCATGCTGGGTGGGTCTCTGTTGGGCACATGAGGAGTCTCTCTCTTTGCCTCCCTGCTTCTCACTTCAGAAAAATACAATAAAAAAAAAAAAAAAAAAAGGAACTGGGTTTATATCTTCACTCAGCAACTTAACATTTGTGCGACCTTTGGGTAAATTACTGATTCTCTGTTTTTCATCTATTCAGCATGCATAGTTAAAATTACCTCATTAATTTTCTAGTAAATCACATGAACAAATATATGGGAAATAAATTTTGAATAATAATTAATAATAATCTATACTTGTTAATATTAATTAACTGCCTATTATGTGACAGAGGCTGTTTTAAATGTGTTTTGTTTGTAAAGTTTCTTATTCTGTATATGAACCTAGTAAAACTGGGGTTATTATTAGCCCATTGAACAGATGAGAAAACTGAAACCTAGATAGGTTATATAACTTGCCTAGAGCCACAAAGCCGGTTAAGTAGAAGAATCAGGATTGAGACTGAGCTCTTATGGTCCCAGATTAAGTTTTTTATGAGACTGGCATAATTCCTCTTCCCCAGAGTTCCCTTTCCTATTCCTTTACCCAAACCTTCCCAAAACAGTGGTTTAGGGAATTAAAAGGTTTTGTACATTGCTAGGACATAACTATTTTACTATTGTGGCTAAATCTATCATATAGGATCCACTCTACACACCCACCATGTTGTGAAAAATAAAATATTTCAGTGTCCAAGGTATTATTTTGTTAATTACTTTATCAGCATGACATGTTTGTGAACTCCTTTATGAAGTAATGTGAATTAATTGGGTAATAGCTTTTGAGAATTGGAAAAAACCCTAGCAAACAGCTATACCAACCTGTACTGAATGTAAATGAGCAAATCAAGATAGAAAACTGAAAATGATTTGTCCACGTTCAAATAATTAACAGAGAAAAATATCTTATTCTCCATAATTCATTCTTTTATTCTTAATATTTTCAACACATTAAATACTTACAAAGACTGATATATTATCAAATTATGTATGTAAGTCAATATTGTGCTCCTTTAGTATATTTTTTAAAAAGAGGTTGTAACATCCTCTGGCTGGCAAACAAACCCATTTTTTTCAACATTTATTACATGTTAATGATGATGAATCAATGCAATGTTCCTTTTGTAGCTTAAAGTCATGAAGAAATATTATTGTAATTATGTTTCAATTCATATTTTTTGCACTTATTTTATATTGTGATTTTTATTAACTCAATCTCTCTGTGTGTTGTTTCAATGTAAACTTTTATTAAGAACTTAAATTCAAGGCTATCTGTGGTTGTATTTCTGTTATCTTGTTTATTCTTAAGTTATAATTCTAATATTGCATGCTTTTATCAGTAATCCATTTCTTTTATGCATGCTTTAAACATAAAATCTTCAAAATATACCTTTCACAGGCTGATCTAAACAGTTCCAGACATAACTTAATGTACAATTCCGAAGTTGCTTCTTGCACCATATTTACTGAGGAGGCTGAATAGCTGTCTCTCCAGCAAACAGTGCAATCTTTACCATCCTGTCACAAAAGAATTACACTCTTTTGAAGGAACTCTATCTAATAGGTACTAAATGTCAAGAACACACAGCTGCTTAAAAATTCAACTTAAACAAAAATAATAATTATAAAATAAAAATAAAAAAACCCTAAGAAACCTAATATTAAGATTTTATTATGTCTCAGAGTAAAATAACTGACAACTCTACCCATCATGTCTGCCAGAAAACTTAACCTAGAATTTCTAAGTTCTCTTCAATTTAAACACTTCTTTAAGAAGCCTATTTAAATGAGTTTCTTTGTTAATATAAACCTATTTCCTCTCCCAGATAATTAAAATAGTTGAAGTCATGGCATTGGCCACTATGGCCATGCAGTCATTGATTTGTGCTGGCATTGCCACATTTCAGCTTCAAGCATGTGCTTTTCTCTAACATGCTTTGCTCTCAGTCATTTCAATTGCATTCTTTTCTGGTATGAGAAACAGTAATATAGTATTGGCAACCATACATTTTAAGAAGATGAAATTAATTCATAGGATAAAAGAGCCTCTATCCAAAACATTTTAGCATAAGCAGGTATTATGATCCACGTTCCTTAAGACTGATGAAAGCCATGGAAGGAAACACAGACTCAGATGTACATCTCAATGCTGCAGTGATAGTTACCCATAAATCTGCATGAAAAATAAAAGGCAAATAAATATAGCATTTTGGACTGCCATTATAAAAGCAGGTGTGGGAACATAACCAAGTTTTCTTTTTTTTTTATTAAGTAAGAGACAGGGAGGCAGAAACAGACTTCTGCATGTGCCTAGACTAGGATCCACACAGCAAGCCCCTACCAGTTGATACTGTGCCTGGCTGGGCTGCAGCTCTGAGCTATCTCAGCTCCTGAGGCCAAGGTCAGGGAGCTATCTTCACACCCAGAACCAACTTTTGTTCAACCAACTGAGCCATGGCTGCAGGAGGGGAAGAGGGAGAGAGACAGAAGTAGAAGAGGGAGGGTGGAGAAGCTGATGGTTACTCTCCTGTGTGCCCTGAACAGGAATTGAACCTGGGAATTCCACATGCCAGGTCAATGCTCTACCACTGAGCCAACTGTCCAGGGCCCCAAGTTTTTCTTAACTCAAGTCTTTTATATTGTTTCAGTTAGAAAATTGAACATTCTTTAAAAGGCATCATGGTTCTGGCCAGTTGCCTCAGTAGTAGAGCATCATGCTGACATGTGGATGTCCTGAGTTCAATTACTGGTCAGGGCACACAGGTGAAATGACAATCTGCTTTTCCACCCCTCACCCTTCTGTTTCTCTCTCTCTCTCTCTCTCTCTCTCTCTCTCTCTCTCTCTCTCTCTCTCTCTCTCTCTCCTTCCTGCAGCCATGGCTCAGGTAGAGTGAATTGACCCCCAGGCACTGAGAATGGCTTCATGACCTCTGCCTCAGGCACTAAGAAAAGCTTGGTTGCTGAGCAACAGAGCAAAGCCCCAGATGGTCAGAGCATCACCTTCTAGTGGGCTTACTGAGTGGATTCCAGTAGGTGTGCATGCTGCATTTGTCTCTCTGCCTCCTCTACTCTCAGTGATAAAATAAATTAAAAAAAGGCATCATGTGTATGGTGAGCTAGTATTTATAACCAGGAAAGCACCTTACTGTTTACACCCTACAGGCTCTCTGATGGCCTTTTAAAAACACTCTCTGAAGACCAGACAGTATCTTTAATTGTGAACAAGTAAACATTAGTCTGTATCATGTGAACAATTCAACAGATAAAATGAGACAGAAGTTTACTCTGCAGGTAGGTTAACAGCTGCTGCCAAGTATCTCTCCATCCTCACATCTTGGAGCAACCTTATAGCAGATAGGCTGAATCATTTTCTCTTTTATGAAACCTCAAGAGCTCTGTAATGCCAGTTCCATACCAGTCTAAAATAAATTCGGCTCACTACACCAGGTGTAATGTCAGTGGTCGAGACCAGGCAGGGTCACATTGGATTCTGGCAGACCACAGAACCAAAAGGCACTGGACCATTTCCGTTTATTGGATTCTTGCAAAGTTGAGTGAATGAACAGGCTGGGGAACATCACTTCTCATGGCAGTGGGTGAGCAAACGGTAAAATCAACCCTCCGGGCAGCAGGAGAGTGATCAGAAAAACCACCCCTCAAGGTGGTGGGCCAGTGATCCCCTGGAGGAAAAGTACCCATAGTCTTATATAGGTTACACACGCATGGCTTTATGCCACATGCTCACATATTAATCATGAAAAGTGCTTGCAGCCGCAAAACAAGTAAGCAAACCTAATCACAGCTGTTTTCCCTACAAGCTGAAAAGTTCTGTTTCTCATGAGAAATGTGATTAATTTCAAAGGCTAGGCCCTTTGATTCTCTAAGACACAAAGCTTTTGATCCTTTGAAGCGATACTCTTTCACTTTATATGATGCATTTAATTTATTTCCTATTTTATTTTTCTAAAGTTGAAATTATTGGAAAAATTAGCCCTCTAAATTTAATTGCTTATAATTTTGCTATCAAGACAACCCATCAAAGTGCACTACAAAGAGGAGTGATTGAAAATGAGAGACACGTGTCTAGCTATCTGCAAAACTAATTTGAGCACTAAATTAGAATCACCCTGTTTTGCTTCACCTGATCTCTTTCATTTGCATCTTGAGTACATATCACCCGAAATGCCTATCTTCTTTCCCACAACTCTCCAATATTATGTGAAACGATGATGCCAGAATGCATCTCCAGGGCTGAGCTTTCAATCAGCTTGATTTTCAAAAATCAAATACCAACTCTAGTAAGTGAACAAGATTTAGGAATGTTGCTGATTTAAAAATCTATAAATATGTAGTTGAGAAAAAAAAACATGGAAATAAAAATGTAACCTACAATTAATATATGTGTATTTAAGGACATCTTTGTGACTATCAGAGTCAAATAAAGTGAATTATTCTCCTATTTGTCTTGTTGCATCCATAATTAGTTTCATGTCACCTTTATAATATAGTATTATCATTTGCTCAGATTTTGCCTTGTTTAAAAATCATTGCTCTTCCTGTTTCAATAGGTGTAACTTCAAATACTATAACATAGACCAGGGGTCTGGAACCTTTTTGGCTGAGAGAGCCATGAACGCAACATATTTTAATATGTAATTCCCTGCCAGACCAGGCGGTGGTGCAGTGGATAGAGCATCAGACTCGGATGCAAAAGGGCCCAGGTTCGAGACCCTGAGGGTTGCCAGCATGAACGCGGGCTCATCTGGTTTGAACAAAAGCTCACCAGCTTGGACCCAAGGTCGCTGGCTCCAGCAAGGAGTTACTCAGTCTGCTGAAGGCCCGGGTTCAAGGCACATGTGAGAAAGCAATCAATGAACAACTAAGGTGTTGCAATGGCAATGAAAAACTAATGATTGATTCTTCTCACCTCTCTCCATTCCTGTCTGTCTGTTCCTATCTATCCCTCTCTCTGACTCTCTCTTTGTCTTTGTGGAAAAAAAAATGTAATTCCATGAGACCCATACAATATGTTTAACACTAAATACAAGTAAATATGTACATTTTAAGTAAGACCAACACTTTTAAAGTACAATAAGTCTCTGAATTCTTTTTAATAACATTTTTATGCTGTTGCTACCAAATGATGAATAAAGCACTTCTTACCATTAATGCGACTTCTGGTGCTGCACGGTTTTGCTGATAGCTTTGTAGTCTGGTTGATACATGGTGAGGTTAAGCTTCATGCAGGCATTGAGACTTCCATCCGTTAAACGTGTTGTAGGTTGGTCATAACATTCTTTAGATGTGAGAAAGACTGCGAACATGAATGTGTAGTGCCAAACATTGTCAGTACAGCAATACTCACATGCTGCAGTGTGTGTTATATGATGGGAGGCGTGTTCCAAGTTTTGACAATCAGCTGGTCTGTGGGTTGAAGTTTTTTCATTTCTCCGCACATGTGTTTGCTCGCCAACTCTGCTTGCTCTCATGCAATTCTTTCCAAATCTTCATTCAGTGACTTGAACTTATTCACTCACATATCTGAAACCTTCAGGTCAGCATCTTGTAGCTCAAAATCTCTGACAGAGACACCAGGGATGTAACTCAGGTTGGCGCTGTCCATTGCACACTCGTGTGGATGGGTGATGAACTTAAAAAGATAAGTGTGCTCACAAAATTCTCCAAAGCGCACTTTGAATGACGGCAGGAGATTAGATGTGAAGCCCACTAGCTGCTGGAGATCAAGCCGTTGAGCAGGGTCACTTGCTTTGCATGCATCTTTAAATTATTCCAGTTTTTCAAAGTGTAGTAAAAGACCCGATTCAATGTAGGCAATGAAGAGTTTCAGCTTATTTTCAAATGTAAACACTGCTTGTTGAAGGGATAAGACTATATTTCCAATGCCTTGCATTTTCACATTGAGCTGGTTCAGATGTTCAGTCATGTCCATGAGACAGTAGAACTTCAGGAGACACTCACTCAGTGTTAGCTAACTCAGGATGCTCGACATTTTTCATTTTAAGAGAAGTCCAGGTTTCACTCAGACAAGCGTGAAATGGCTGAGCACCTTCCCTCTTGACAACCAATGCACATTGCTGTGCAGAAGCAGACCTAATTATTCCCAACTTCATCCAGCAGTGTTTTAAACTGGCAATCATTTAAAGCTCGGGCAACAATAAAGTTGACCACTTGAATGACCAACGACATCACCTCAACAAGCTGCTGGCCACACATTTGAGCACAAAGCAGCTCCTGATGTAGGATGCAGTGAAAACTAAGGATGGGTCTCTTTTCATGTTCACGAAGAAGCGCTACGAATCCTGTTTTTCCCCATCATGCATGGAGCACCATCAGTACACACCGAAATAAGTTTATCCATTGTTAGATATTTTCTTTAGCGAACTCAGTGAAAAACTTGAATAAATCCTCCCCTATCGCCTGACCTGTGGTGGCACAGTGGATAAAGTGTCGACCTGGGAACACTGAGGTCACCAGTTCAAAACCCTGCACTGGTCTGGTCAAGGCACATATGGGAGTTGATGCTTCCAGCTCCTCCCCCCTTTCTCTCTCTTTCTCTCTCTCTCTCTCACTCTGTGTCTCCTCTCTAAAATGAATAAAATAAAAATAAAATTAAAAAAAAAATCCTCCCCTACGGTTGTCTCTTTTATAGGCAAAACAGCAAGACTTTACTCAAGTAGTATGTCACCAACAGCATAACTTGCAATCATGCTGTACTGGGATAAATGGCTTACGTCTGTTGATTTATCCAAAACGAGAGAAAAGAATAGTGTTGCATTTATGTCCTTCACTTGTGTTGCCTCAATTTGATTTGCCATCATGATGGTACGATCGTGAAGAGTTCTCGCCAACAGTGTCATGTCTTTTATTCGTTTTATTATCTTGTCTTTATCCAAAAAATCGTCACAAAGTTTATTGGCAACTTCAAGCATGAATGTTTTGGCATACTCCCCATCTGTGAATGGCTTTCCGTTTCTCACAATTGCTAAAGCACCAGCAAAGCTAGCCAAATTCCAGTCACTTTGTTAGGTCCAAACACGGAGTTGCTGCTGATTAGCTTACACTCTGCACAGTAGCTCTTGACATGCTTTCTTCCTGCGGTCCCCCACTGGATATTTTGATGCAAATGTAGTATGGCGTGTGTTGAAGTGCTGTTTTATATTTGACCGTTGCATCGATGCAATTTTATCATTGCATATTAGACACACTGCAGAACCTGCTCCCTCCACAAAGGCAAATTCCTCCGTCCATTCCTGCTGAAAAGTACCATACTCCTCATCTTTTTTCTTTTAGCCATCTTCTTTGTCAAAATGGTTTCTGCAATTAGCTAGCTAACTACTTGATTAAAAGGAGGGAAGATTACTTCCTGACCTCACAATGACCCATGTACATCACACATTATCCAATAAAAATTTGGTGTTGTCCCAGAGGACAGCTGTGATTGGCTCCAGCCACCCGCAACAATGAACATGAGCGGTAGGAAATGAATGGATTTTAATACATGGGAATGTTTTATATTTTTAACATTATTTTTTTATTAAAGGTTTGTTTGCAAGCCAGATGCAGCCATCAAAAGAGCCACATCTGCCTCGCGAGCCATAGGTTCCCGACCCCTGACATAGACAGTATACCAAACACTATATTAATGTGTGCTGTCCTGAAACCTATGCGCCTTTTCTGCTCAGGGACTTGATGTCAGCATTGGCACAGGTTGGACTAAGACTGCTGCACCACTGGGTGTGTGGTCTTCCTCGAGCTGCACTTTTACTACACTGAGTGAGGTGAATACACGGTAGCCATTTTTCAAGTAGGTAAGTCTCTGACATTATAGTTTTACAGCATCGTTAGGCTTAGGTGATTTATGAACACATGGCCACCTGGGCAATTCTAACTCAATTTAAACCTTTCTACTACAAGAATTTGTTTTTATCAAGAATCACTGAGAGAATAAAAACCAAAGGAGTAATAGTGTAGTTCCATAGTGATGTTAATAAAATCAAAGAAGGAAGTCTTATTGTGTTCTTTTCTCTTTTTTTGTTATGTTTCTTCTTTTTTATTGAATTTATTGGGGTGACACTGGTTAAAAAATTATACAGGTTCCAAGTACACAATTTTATTTATCCAAATTTTCCATTAGAAAAATGTGAACGTAGTATGGATAATATTAGAAAAACAGCTGTGTTAGGCTTGCTCGCTTGCACTTTGTATAATTAGCGTGCAAGCCCTTGGCAGAACCATGTGTGTATAGCCTGCATGAGGATACAAATGCTTTCCCTTGGTGTGGATTGTTTGCCCGCCACTGCAAGGGGCCATTTTGTGGATCACTTGCCCGTCACTGTGAGAAGTGGTTTCCCCTTGTCCATTTGGTCACCCATCATTATGATAATCTAATAAATGGCCCAATGCTTTCTGGGTCCACAGTTCCCCTACCATCTGCCCAAATCTAATGTGAACCTGCCTGGCCTCAGCTACCAGCATTACAAATAATATAAAATATTAAGGGACTTACAGAAACTTTCTTAGAATGTTCCTTGCTGTACAACAGTAGAAAAAATTTAACATGAAAGAGATGGTCTTTAAAATGCAGATAAATAACATTTTTCCGCATGTGCTTTTATTTTTATTGAAATAATAAGCAAACAAAGTATATATATATATATATATATATATATATATAGAGAGAGAGAGAGAGAGAGAGAGAGAGAGAGAGAGAGAGAGAGAGAGAGAGAATGAGAACTTGCAGGAACCTGGGAGATCATTTTCAGAAGACTGTGGTACTTCAAAAGACCCATGCTTTTCTATACCCATTCTTTTGTTTGCCCTACTTGCCCCTGCCTGGACAGATTGTACTTGTTACAGTTTCAGTTCTCTGAGAAGCAGATTTTGAGATGCAATCAGTATGCAGGATTCTTACTAGGAAGTGCCCTTTTTCTTAAAACTCATGGGAAGTAGGATTAGACAGAGAAAGAAATTAGTTTTTGACTCGGTGCTAATAAATTTGTCAGCCAATCCCAACAGGGAGGGTTTTGTTTGTTTGTTTATATATTTTTGGGTTTTTTGTTTGTTTGTTTTTTAGTTGGAATGGATCATCAGAGTTGTCCTGAGTTAAGGATGAGAGATCTAGGCTTTTAATTGTCACATTGATTATTCATCAGCTGTGGATTACCTCTGGAAGGAGGCACAACCATAGGCAAAGAAGATTGTCTTTATGTTTTGAATTGGAGGTCATTCCAAGCAGGACTGTCAGCTGAGAGACATTGTGCAGAACACCTAGCAGTGGGAGGAGTAAGTCCTGCAATACTCAAGAGGGTACTAGGAGAGGAAGTGACAACATGAAACAAGCACTTTCTATTTTCAACAGTGTTAATTCCTGCAGGTTTTCTAAGACCTATGCAAAATGTTATCAGATCTATGAAGACTTTCCTAATTTCTCATGAAGAATTGGCCATCCAATTTTCTTATGTAACTACTGAATCTTGTACATAGATTGTGAACTTTTAAAATTTTCATTTTCATATTTCTTTTTTTAAATGTTTTATTTATTTTTTACAGGGATAGAGAGAGTCAAAGAGAGGGATAGATAGGGAAAGATAGACAGGAAGATTGCTTTCTCATTGATTGCTTTCTCACATGTGCCTTGACCGCGGGCCTTCAGCAGACTGAGCAACCCCTTGCTGGAGCCAAGGACCTTGGGTCCAAGCTGGCGAGCTTCTGCTCAAGCCAGATGGGCCCACGCTCAAGCTGGCAAGCTCCGGGTCTTGAACCTGGGTCCTCCGCATCCCAGTCCGATGCTCTATCCACTGCGCCACCACCTGGTCAGGCTTATTTTCATATTTCTTTGAATATTAGTCTTTCCCACCATACCCTAATCTGTTTGAAGGCAGGGGCCATGTCTTTTGCATCTTTGTCTTTTTATCACCTAACACATAAAAAAAATTCAGTTTAAAAAAATATGAAGGGACAACTTGCAAAAAAAAAAAAAAGGAGAGAGAGAGAGAGATTCTAAATCTGCGAATTTTTACTGAAAAGAAATTAAGGTAGGACACCATAGAGGCCCTGCTTATGGACATCCTGGGTTCAATTCCCAGTCAGGGCACCCAAGAGAAGTGACCATCTGTTTCCCTCCCCCTCCCTCTCCCCTTTCTCTCCCTCTTCATCTCCTGCAGCCAGTGGCTCATTTGATTTAAACATTGGCCCTAGGCCAGGGTTGCTGAATGGATCCTGGTCAGGGTACATGCAGAGTCTATCTTCCTTCCTCTCACTTAGAAAAAAGAAGGAAAGAAAGAAGAAAAAAAGAAAGAGAGAGAGAGAAAGAGAGAGAGAGAGAGAGAGAGAGAAAGAAAGATAATAAAGAAAAGAAAGAAATAATAAAGGAAAGAAGAGAACTCAGCTCATTTGTTCATGGAAGAAAACAAGTAGATCAAGTTGCTTTCTAGTGGCTATAAGTGTCCTGAAAAGTAAGAAAACAATCCATTTGATCAAATTGAGCAAAGTTGATGAATTCATCTTTTATGCTGTGTAGTGTAGTGAGCAATGTAGAAGAATAAATATTTTTAAAAGTAGCATAACAATGTCTATATTCTAATTAAAGAAATAAAGCAAGAAACAAATTAAAATAAAAGCTGACAGGTTTTATAAAACTTATAAAAATAAAGGCAAAGTATTCTTGTGAGAGAGAGTTCAAGGAGTAAGATACTATGATGAGTTTTTAGTTTTATTTTCTTTTTCTTTTTTATAAAGTGAAAGAAGGGGATGCAAAAAGACAGACTTCCACATGCTCCTCAACCTGGATCAACCTGCCGAGTCCCTTAAGGGTGATGCTCTTCTCATCTGGGAAGTTGCTCCTCAACCGAGCTATTTTTAGTGCATGAGGTGGAGGCTAGGGAGCCAGCCATCCTCAGCACCCTGGGCCAACTTGCTGGAACCATATGATGAGCTATTAGGATTAGAATAGTTGTCATGAAATTAGTGGTGTGTGAGATTGGACTTGATTTTTTAAAGTGAATGTGATCAGTTTAAGAGTGTGTGCTAGTTCAGGTAGTAGGAGAAGCAGCACCAAGAAGAAATTAAATGTGGAAGAGATTTATTGGGAAAAGTGCCTGTGGAGGTTAAAGGGAAAAGTAGCAGGAATAAGTAGAGAGGGAATTCAGAATATGAAGTAGATAAGCTATCTATGAAAGGAGAGAGATTAAGTCCAAGAATTGATTAGGGAGAATCTCAAATTGAAGGGAAGTCCTGAGAAAGTCTGAGTCGGGCTAATGAGGAAGCCTCAGACCAAAAACTGTTCATTATAGTACAGCTGCAGTCAGTCACTGGCTGAGAGCAGCCCAATAAGAACATGACCTTGTTGTGAATATTGTGCTGGAGCCCAAAGAAGTGACAGCTGGAGGCTGTCAACACTCTTCACCTCAAGTTCTCTCTTCAAGGGAGATCTGAGATGTGCATGACCATGGATGTTAGAGATGGAGAGGAAACATTTCAGAAGCAGGAATCATGGGGACAGTTAGATGCAATCTTTGGTTGCAAATATGAGTATGGCCAATGAGCCACCGTTGTTATTTATGCTAAGCAGTAATGGCAAACAACTTTCTAAGTCTCGTTGCTATTTTACTAATTTATTTTTGTCAGTTTGTTTATGCTGTCATTTTTTTTCTCTTGTACCAAATAACAGGTTCATGTACCCAAAGGCCGTCATGACTTTCTAACCATGGTTTAAGGAAAGACAAAAGCAGAAGGGCACTGTTTTTCCTCACAAATAGCACTCAACCATAGACTCTTATCACTTTTTATTTCCATAACTCATGCTGTGACCCTGTCATCAAGCATGTGAGATTCTCAGCCAGTTTCATTGCATGCTCTTTTCCAACATGGAACATTTTTATCACTGAAAAAAAGGATTTACAAAATAGTTCCCATCTGGATATGTTGGTAAAATGTTGCTGCATCTGTGTTCCAGTACTTATCAACCTTCTATAGAAATCAGGTTTTGACAGGTGATTTATGTGTTCAATTGGAAATAGCTGTTTTCTCTGAAAGACAACAAGAATCACATGGAAGGATGTCCTAAATACTCTTTGTAAAAGTTCTTGGCAATGACTCATTTGTATAAGTTTAAAAGTAGCCCTAGGGATGCCTTGGCTATGGCAATATGACCGAGAATACACACTGGGTCTCCATTGTGTTATTTCTTTTGGCGTCTTTTGAGAATGTGCTCTGTACTCTTAAAGCTGGTGCAATGATTGTCAACTGCACTGAGGGAATGAGAGACTTTGCCCCAATAACATCCTCCTACAACTTCAAAAACTAACTTCTGGACTTGGCCATCCTGTTATCTGTCAGCACTAGAACATGTTTTAGAAGAACAGACATAGTCCTTTAACATTTGTATTTAGTGAATCAGCGATGACTTTACTTCACATTACTAAAATCAGCAGGAAGCTTGTGGTACCACGTGATGGCTCAGGACATTGAAGAAGGGAAATGGAGGGACAGGCTATACATTTAAGCATATAGAGGAGAGAAGTCTGAAAGGCTATATATAATGTGCAACCACCAGGTTCAAGATCTAAGTCCTCACTGAGCATTTCAAAATATCACCTGTGTTATCTCAATTGGGAAGTCAGGTGGAAAAAGATTTATGGTAGACTGGAGATGGTAAAGAAAGAAAGCATGTATGAAAGGGACAAGGTATATACCTGCATAAAAGCATTCTTGCCACATTGGCATCTTAGATATACAAAACGTCTTCAATGTTAACAAGAGTATGGGGGTAAAGGTAGAAAGTAAAAAGAGAAGAAACCCACCTAAACAAGTTATATATTTTATATATTTATGTCAAGAAGGTTTTTTTTTTCTTTTAGTTTTCTTTGGTTTTGAATTTTGTTTTCAGCTATGTTTTTGTGCTGTTGTTTATAAATTCTTCTGGTAGTTGCTAATTCTAAAATTGTACCTAACAGTGGAAAAACATGGAGCTATTCAAATAGTACATTTTTGTAATGTTGGACTGAGATTTCTGTTCTTTTCTAGGAACACTTTTCACTGTCCAGCAAGAAGCCAATCTCCCTCTCCTGGGCCTTGAACTAAGGACCTTTAGATCCCCAGGCAGTGCTCCTTCATAGAACCTCAACAGTTTAGTTGGAATAAATGAATCTCTGATAAATCTAATTTGTATTAAAACCAGCACTGATGTGTTCTGAATTTCTAAGGAAAATATGAATTTATTGTCTATAAAGTCTGCATTTTTTTAGGCCTTCACACTCAAAGCAATAAATACCTCTGCTCACTGAGAGATAAAATTCTGCTAATTGTGTGATAGCCTTTAGGATTTGGGTGAAAATGAACTATTTTCTTGACCTTTTAAGGGGAAGTATTTTATTTCATGCCTCTTTACCATAAAAATAACATTGACAAAACAAAGAGTTAAAACTAACTGGATTAAATTTTGTAAGGAGTTCCTATGAAATATTCATATATTCCCCTTTTTCATTTTTTCTCTTCAGTTTTATACACATTAACCTGTTTGTCTTTCTAGTCTAATACCTGCTTTCTTAAGGGGTATCTGTCTTCAGGAGTATCATTATATTGACTCTAGATTAAATATAAAAGATTCAACTTTGGTATATTTTGACTATTCATTCCTCCTCTTACTAATCACATACTCACTACTCATGAATGTAATTACTTTCTTTGTTGACTGACCTATTACTTACCACTACTACTTTCAAGATCATTACAATGACCTCCTAAAATCCTCTGTTATCTGTTTATCTTTTGTATATTCTTTTCTTTTTTTAATTTTTTAAAATTTATTGATTGATTTTTAGAGAGAGAGAGTACAAGACAGAAACATAGATCTGTTTCTGTTTGTGCCCTGACTGCAGATTGAACCCACAACCTTTGTGTTTGGTGATGATGCTCTAAACAACCAGGCTACATATTGCTTTATTTGATTTTTATCTTGTTCTTACTTCTGAACTCTTGAGGCTCTTTCACTAAACTGAAAAACTAATTCAGTTTTCATTGAAAAGCAAATACATATCCCTGACCTTTGTAATTTTCTATTTCTGGCTTTATATAAATAGCTCTAAAAAGAGCTCCAGAACTAAATTAAGAATATTAAAATATTCTTTACTATTAAAATATTTATTTCTAACTCTGATACATAACAAATTACACATCAAAGAAAGATACATCTCTTCTGAAGTAGTGGTTCTTCTAAATGTTGAACTGAAAAGAGAAGTAGAGAAAATGGCAGTGAACTCAGTCAGCAACTTACTAGATGAACCCAGTGCACATGGTTCAGATAAAGGAAAGATCAGTTCCAGTTTGGGAGACCAAGAAAAGCTTCTTAAAGATGATATGTGTTGGTTTGGTCATTAATAAATGGGTAGGGTTCAAGTGTAGGGCACTGAGTCATCCTCGGTCAACTACATATTTCTTGAAGCTGCTCACAAGATAGTACTCTCAGAGAGAAAGGAGCACAAGAACTAACAGGGGGAGCATAGTGGTAAGGAATGTCAACCAGCAGTCCTATTCAGCAAGCCCAGAAGAATAAATAAATACTGGTTGCTATAATGCACAAGTAACTTTCTGAGACTACAGTCAACTCTTAATTTAGGCTTAAAATGGGATTAAACTGCATAGTCTTGGAAATTCATCGTTTCTTCTTTGTTCATTTTGAGGATTTCTCCTCTTTTCCTTTTTAAAAAAAATGTTTTACAATGTCATTCATTATTATGACAGATATAATAATGTATCAACATTTCCCTAACCATGTATTTTTCCTTCATTACTCCCTTCGCCCCTAACTTCCAGCCCCTGGTAACCACTTCACTTTTCCTTATGTCCATGAACATCATTTTTATATTCCACCTATATGCATGAAATTGTATAGTTTTTATCTTTTTCTAATTTATTTATTTCACTGAGTATAATGTTCTCAAGACGTATTCATGTTGTACATGGCACTATGTCCTCATTTCTAATGGATGAGTAGTATTCCATTGTACATCTGTTCCACATCTTCTTTATTCCAATCCTCTAATGAGGGACACTTTGGTTGTTTCCATATCTTGGCTACTATAAATAATGCTGCAATGAACATGTGGGTGCTTGGGTCTTTGCATACCAATGTTTTGTTTTTTTTTTTTTTTTAATTTTGAGGGTAGTTACCCAGTAGAGGGATTGCTGGGTCATACGGCAGTTTTATTTTTAAGTTTTGAGAAATTGCCATACTTTCTTTCATAATGCCTGTACCAGTTTATATTTCCACCAGCAGTGAATGAGGGCTCCTTTTCTCCACAGTCTCTCCAGCAATTGTTATTATCTGTCTTGTTGATAATAGCCAATCTAACAGGTGTGAAGTGTTATATCTCATTGTAGTTTTGATTTAAATTTCTTGAATAGCTAGCAAAGATGCGAATTTTTTCATACATCTGTTCGCCATTTGTATGTCTTCTTGGGAGAAGTGACTGTCCAGTTGTTGAGCTTTGTGAGTTCTTTATATATTTTGAATATTAAAACCTTATCAGAACTGTTATTTGTAGATTATCTCCCATTTCTTTGACTGTTAGTGTTGTTGTCAATTTCTTTAATTTGATATAATCTCATTAATCTTTTGTATTTACTTCCTTTGCCTTTTGGGTCAAATTCATAAATTGTTCTCTATGGCCAAGGTCCATGAGCTTAGTACTTACGTTTTCTTCTGTGTATTTATTGTGTCAAATCTTATATTTAGGTCTTTGATTCATTTTGAATTATTTTTTGTGGAGGGGAATAAACTGTAGTCAAGTTTCATTCTTTTGTGTGTGGCTTCCCAATTTTTCCAGCACCATTTATTGAAGAGGATTTCTTTTCTCCATTGTGTGTTTTTGGCTCCTTTGTTGAAGATTATTTGTCCATATATGTGTGATTTTATTCCTGGGCTATCAATTTTATTCCATTGGTCTGTGTGTCTACTTTTCTGCCAATACAATGCTGCTTTGATTGTCATGGCTCTGTAGTAAAAATCAAAGCCATGCAGTGTGATATCTTCAGTTTCACTCTTTTTTCTCAGGATTGCTTTGGATATTCCGGGGTTTTTATGGTTCATACAAACATGGTGATTTTTTTGTTCTATTTCTTTTTAAAAAATGACTGGGATTTTGATAGGATTGCACTAAATTTTTATATTGCTTTAGATAATATGACCATTTTAACTATGCTGATCCTTTCAATCCATGAACATGGAGTATTTTTTCATTTCATTTTGTTTTTTTAAATTTATTTCAATAATGCTTTGTAGTTTTCAGTATATAGGTCCTTCACATTCTTTGTTAAATTTTTTATTATTATTATATTTATTATTTTAGTACTTTATAACTATAAGCATATATGTGGAAGGCACTCTGGTTATTGCTATTCCCAAGTGATTACAATGAAAGGTAAAATTAAACATGAGTTATGATTCCATCTATATTTGCTCTTCCAAAAATGACTCAACATAGTACCAATAAAATAAAATTTAATATCAAAGCAATTCATAAACATTCTGGAATTAGGAGCCAATTCCAAAGTTATTCACAATAATATTTAAATCCATAATTTATTTAACAGATATTGAACTGGCCAATTAGCCACAACATGATATGCCTTGATCAAAAATGAGTCGAAATGTTTAGTTCAGTCAAAAATCACAAAGTTACTATATTTTCATTAAAAACAATGTTTCTTAAAGAAAATTTTTATTATTCAAACCAAACCTTATTTTTTTCTTCTTACTATTTTTTTTCTTTATCTATATTGAGTGGCATATTTACTCTTGAATTGTTTATGGGTTTTGTACCTATTTAATTTGAACACTCCTCAAAATTATCTCTTAAGTGTATTTGGCATTATCTCATGTATTCTTCCTTTTCAGAGAACACATGAATCTAACCTTTATGTCAGTAATTTTCTCAAGTCATTACTTTATACACAAAACTATTAGAGTCCAAAATTACCTTATAATAGTTTTAAAATGAAAAGTTCCTGGATATTTGTCATTCTCTACACATATCTCAACATTTTCTGCTGAAATGAATCACTTGAATTCAAATGAATATATTAAATGCATATGATGCGCTGAATAACTTATCATAGTAAACTGTTTCAATTTTATCAAATGGTATCAGCCTGATTATGATAGTTAAAATGCCTATTGATTTAAAACTATACTTGAAGCTTAGATACATTGTTGTATCAGTTTTCAGTTATCTAACAAAGTAGGTGTTATTTATAATTTACAAATTAAGAAATTTGTAAAGAATTTAAAAATAAATAAATCAAGACATATACAAATTCAGAAACAACAGTCAGTAAATGGAAAAGCTAAAATTACATGAAGTTCTGGCTAAATCAGAGCCTGTTTTCTTCCCAAAATACCACACTATGTTTTAAATTAACAATTCAGTAATACAGTATCATAACTTTGCTGCTTTTGTACAAAATTTTTTTATAATATAATTAAAACCATCAGAAAAAATATTCCCCCTTCTCAAATACAAATTTTGGGATATTATAGCAGTAGTAACTTCAAAGTAGAGACATGGGACTTTGATCTGCCAATAATTGTACTAAGTGGAATTTTTGACAGCTTGAATTTTTGGTTAACCAAGCCAAGAACCTGCTGTTTCCTTAGAAAGAGAAAAGAAATAAAATGAAAAAAGGTAAGCTTTTAAATTGGGTTATGAGAATACATAATAAGAGACAAGTGATTCGGGTCGCGGAAGACACTAAGAATAAAAAAAAAATTAATCAAGGTTTATATACTAATAAGAAAGAGCATGAAAAGAAGACATTTTTAGTAAGTGCAACTCACCTAGTAAAGAAATAAATTTAAATGCAAGAAATTATCTCAGACTGGAGAGTATGGGATGGCAGAATACAGTTTAATGTAGGGTGAGATATGGAATGAAACGATAATTAAGATTAAAATAAATCAGAAACCTTTTGTTTTGTTTTGTTTTGTTTTGGTGACAAGGATACTAGGGAAACATATGCTAAGAAATACTTGTGCAACGAACAGGACTGGACGATCTACTTCCAAGATAGCTCAGCAATAAGGCTTGAAAATTGTTGCTGTTGGGTCCTCTCCATGTGGAATTCCCTACAGGCAGTGTCAGTGTGCACTCAACGTCCGTGGCTGCAGTCCAAAAGCACATGTCCCAAGAGATTACAAAGTAGGAGCTGCCAGTTTCTCAAAGCCAGGGCCTGAAAACTGTCACAGCATCACTCTTCTATAGCTTACTAGTCAAGCAGTCACCAAGGCCAGATTCAAGGGGAAAGGCCATGAACCACCTCTCAGTAGACTTTTGGATTGTGTTTTAAAATAACCACTTACCCAGTCTGTATTTGAAGACGTCCAAAAGTAACTAGAATTTTTAATGCAAATCATTCACCTTTTTTCCTTTTTTCAATTATAGTTGATAGTCAATATTATATCAGTTTCAGGTGTACAACATAGTGATTAGACATTTATATAACTTACAAAGTAATCTTCCTGATAAGTCTGTTAGCCATCTGCCACCATACATAGTTATTAAAACATTATTAATTATATTACCAATGTTGTACTTTACAACCCCATGACTATTTTGTAACTGCCAATTTGTATTACTTTTATTATTATAACTTTTTAATTTATTATGTTGACACCGTTTCGAGTGCCCCACTCAATATAACATAATCTACACATCAACACACGGCCCGCTATTCCCCATGCAAAGTCTCTTTCCACCACTATTTCCCCACTTTTACCACCTTTCCCCCAATCTCCAGCCCCTTTCCCTCTGGCTATTGCTACCCCGCTGTCCATATACATTGGTCATGTATATATACTTTTTTGCTAGTCCTTTCGCCTTCTTTGATCCAGCTCCCTCTTCCCCTTCCCCTGTGGCAGCTGTTCATTTGTTCCCTGTAACCCTGCATCTGTTTCTATTTTGTTCCTCAAGTTTATTTTGTACACTGGATTCCAGCTATAAATGAGATCACATAGATTCGTCTTTCTCAGCCTGGCTTATTTTACTTTGCATAATATTCTTCAGGTCCATCCAAAGATAAGATTTCCTTCTTTTTTAAGGTGGTGTAGTATTCCATTGTGTAAATGTATCACCTCTTTTTTATCCACTCGTCGTCCATTGATGAACACTTTGGGCTGTTTCCAGATCTTGGCTAATGCAAACAGTGCTGCAATGAACATGGGAGTTCCAATCTTCTTTTGAATTAGTGTTTTTTGATTCTTAGGATATTTTCCTAAAAGTGGGATAGCTGAGTCATCATGCAGTTCCACTTTTAATGTTTTGAGGAAACATTCTGTATTCCACAGTGGCTGCACAAGTCTGCATTCTACCAACAGTACAGTAAGATTCCTTTTTCTCTACACCCTCACCAGTACTTGTTTGTTGATGTATTAATAAAAGCCATTTGGCAGGTGTGAGGTGATATCTCACTGTGGTTTTAATTTGCATTTCTCTGATGATTAATGACATTGAGCATTTTTTCATATGCCTATTGGGCCATCTGTATGGCCTGTTTAGAAAAGTCTCTATTCAGGTCCTTTGCCCACTTTTTTTTTTTTAAAGGATTTTTTTTTAAATTTTGTTTTTATTTTATTCATTTTAGAAAGGAGACAGAGAGAGAGAGAGAGAGTGAGAGAGAGAGAAAGGGGGGAGAAGCTGGAAGCATCAACTCCCATATGTGCCTTGACCAGACCAGTGCAGGGTTTTGAACTGGCGACCTCAGTGTTCCCAGGTCGATGCTTTATCCACTGCGCCACTACAGGTCAGGCCCTTTGCCCATTTTTTAATTGGATTATTTATCTTTTTGGTGTTGAGTTTTAGAAATTCTTTATAAATTTTGGTGATTAGCCCCTTATCAGGTGTATCAGCAAATATGTTCTCCCATTTAGTGTGTGTCTTTTTATATTCTTAATGGTGTTTTTTGCTGTACAAAAGCTTTTTAATTTGATATAATTTCATTTGTTTACTTTTCCCTTTATTTCACTTGCAAAAATACTGCTACAAGAGATGTCTGAGATTTTACTGCCTATGTTTTTTTCTGGGGTTTTTATGCTTTTGTAACTTACATTTGTGTTTTATCTATTTTAAGTTTATTTTTGTGAATGTTTTAAGTTGGTGTTCTATTTTTATTTATTTATTTATTTTTTGCGTGTAATTGTCCAGTTTTCTCAACATCATTTGTTAGAGAGGCTATCTTTACTCCATTGTATATTCTTGCCTCCTTTGTCAAATATCACTTGAGTATAGAAGTGTGAGTTTATTTCGGGATCTCTCTTCTGTTCCATTGATTTGTACACTTGTTCTTAGGCCAGTACCAAACTGTTTTAATTACAATGGCCTTATAGTATAATTTGATACCAGGAAGTGTGATACTTCCCACTTTGTTGTTCATTTTCAAGATTGTTGAGGTTATTCAAGGTTTTGTTTGTTTGTGGTCCCATATAAATTTTTGAAATATTTGTTCTAGACCGGTAAAGTATGCCATAATATTTTAATAAGAATTAAGTTGAACTTATAGATGCTTTGTGTAACATGGACATTTGAATGATGTTAATTCTTCTTAGCCATAAACACGCTATATGCTTTTACTTGTTTGTATATTCCTTGATTTCTTTTTCAATGTCTTATAATTTTTTGAGTGCAAATCTTTTATCTCTTTTGTTAAGTATTTTTAACAGGTTCTCTGTTCTGTTCCATTAATCTGTATGCCTGTTCTTAAACCAGTATCAAACTGTTTTGATTCCAATGACTTTGTAACTATAACTTGATATCAGGAAGATGATACTTTTCACTTTGTTTTTCACTTTCAAGATTGATGACACTATCTGGGTTTTTTGGTTTGTTTGTATTGTTTCTGTTTTTTTTTTTGTTGTTGTTGTTGTTCCATATACATTTTTGGAATATTTTTCTAGAGCTGTGAAGGAATTGCATTGAATCTATAGACTGATTTAAGTACCATGGTCATTTTAAATGATGTTAATTGTTCCTACCCATAAACACAGTATATGCTTCCACTTGTTTGTATCTCTCTCAATTTCCTTTTTCAATGTCTTATAATTTTCCAGATACCTCCTTGGTGAAATTTATTCCTAGGTATTTTATTTTGTATGTTTAAATAGTGAATAAGATTGTTTCTTTACTTTCTTTTTCTGACAGTTTATTATTGGTATATAAAAATGCCACTAATTTCTGAGTATTAATTTTATATCCTGTCACTTTGCCACATTCATTTTTTTGGTCTAGAAGTTTTCTGATGTAGACTTTAGGGTTTTCTATGTACAATATCATGTCATCAGCACATAATGACAAATATATTTCTTGCTTTCCAATTTGAATGCCTTTTATTTCTTCTTGTCTTATTGCTGTGCCTATGTTAAATAAGAGTACAGGCACCCCTCCCTGTCTTGTTCTTGATCTTAAGGAGATTGCTTTCATTTTTGCCCATTGAGTATGGTGTTGGCTGCAGGTATATCATATATAGCCTTTATTATGTTGAGGCATGTTCCCTCTCTTCTCACTTTGCTGAGAGGTTTATCACAAATGGGTGCTGGATTTTGTCAAATGCTTTTTCTGAATCTAATGATATGCTCATGTATTTTTTACCCTTTATTCTTTTATGAAATGAATTACATTTATTGATTTGTGATTATTATACCAACTTTGCCTCACAGGAATAAACTTCACTTGATCACAGTGTATGATCTCTTTAATGTTTGCTGGATCTAGTTTGTTAATATTTTGTTGAGAATTTTAGCATCTATATTCAGCTGAGATATTGATTGGTCTATGGTTTTCTTTCTTTGTAGTGTCTTTACCTGGTTTTGAAATTAAAATGATGTTTGTCTCATAAAGTGAGCTTAGAAGTCTTCCCTCCTCTTGAGTATTTTTGGAGTAGTTTGAAAAGCATAGGTGTTAGGTTTTCTTTTAGTGTTTGGTAAAATTCTTCTGTGAAGCCATCTGGTCCAGGACTCTGGTTTGCTGGAAGTTTTCAAAATTACTATTTTTATTTTACTTGTTGTAATTGGTCTGTTTAGGTTTTTTAATTCTTCCAGAGTTAGTTATGGAAGATTGTATGTTTCTAAGAATTTATCCATCTCACCTAGGTTGTCCAATTTTTGGCCTATAGCTCTTCATAGTATTTTCTTACAATTCTTTGCATTTCTGTGATGTCAGTTGTTACTTCTCCTCTTTCATCTCTAATTTTATTTATTTGGGTCCTCTCACTTTTTTTCTTGATGAGTCAGGTTAAGTGTCAATTGTGTTTATGTTTTTAAAGAACCAGTTTTTGGTTTCATTATTCTTATGTATTGCTTTTTAGTCTCTAAGTTGTTAATTTATACTTTGATCCTTCTACTTCCTCTGGGCTTTATTTATTGTTCTTTCTCTAGTTTTTTTGGTGCAGGGTTAGATTGTTTATGCGATTTTTCCTGCTTTTTGAGATATGCTTGTAATGCTATGCATCATCCTCTCAGGACTGCTTTATCAATAAATTTTTGTTTGTTGTACATTCATTTTTATTTGTTTCAAGGAAATTTTTCTGCTTCTTTTGATGATCATAGGATTTCCATCTTTCAGTCTGTTAACATAGTATATGACATTTATTAATTTACACATGTTGAAATCATATAGCTCATAACTAAACCCTGCTTGATTATGGTATATGGTCCTTTTAATGTGCTGCTAAATCCATTTTGCTAATACCATGTGGAGAATTTTTACAACTATATTTACTATAGATATTGGTCTGTAGTTTTCCTTTCTTGTAATTTCCCCATCTTGTTTTGGTGAGAATAATGCTGGCCTCATAAAATGAATTTGAGAATGTTATCTCTACTTCAATTTTGGGGAAAAGCTTAAAAAGGATTAGGGTTAATTCTTCCCTAAATATTTGATAGAATTTACCAGTGCATTTTGTCTTGTACTCTTCTGTGTTGGAAGAGGCTTTGGTTTACCATTTCAGTCTCTTTTCTTAGTGGTCTATTTAGATTTTTAATTTTTTCATGATTTAGTTTTGATAGGATGCATGCTTCTCAGAAACTCTTGTATAGTGTTAGTCATTGGAATGGAAATGTGTAGAGATAGAGTAGTGAGGAAGAAGATAGAAGGCCCAGAGATATTTATTTTTCCCTTTCATATGCAAGAAAATATGCAGAGAAGTATCATGTAACTCCGAGAGATAAAAACTAGCTTAGCTTTGTGGTTTCTCAATTAATATTCTAAGAAACCCAGCTGTACTTTCTTTGAAGTCTTTAGATTCTATGAGTTATAGTCATTTCTTACAAAAGACATCTTTTTATTTTCTTCCTGAAGTCTGTTTTCTGGTTGTCACAATTAAAGATGTCTTCTACTAGCTCTGGCTATATAGCTTAGTTTGTTAGAGCATCATCTCCACATGTCAAAATTTCAAGTTTAATCCCTGGTCAGGGCACATAGAGGAATCAAACTATGTATGCATAAATAAGTGAAATAAAAATCAGTGTTTCTCTCTCTCTTTCTCTACCTCTTCTTCTTTCTCTAAAACAAATAAATAAATAATTTAAGAAGTGTCTTCTACTAAATGATCTTCAGAAGAGTGTTTACATTTTCACAGTTTTCACAGACTGATATGTCAACATGTCTTGGTTTTTTGTTAGTTTCTGTTTTCCTCAGGCCCTTCAGTCTTGCTTCTTTGATGCCTTTAAGTGCCCTACGCAAGCTCATCCCAATGCTTTAGTCAATGCTTATAGAAATAGGCAAACAAGATTGGCATACTCTTTCCTTCTCTTCACTTTGCATTTATTCTCTCCATGTACCAATAACCATAGCCATAACTAAAGCTCTAGATGGAGCTGATAACTTGCTGTCATGGAAATAAATGCCTCACACATGTCTTGTGTTCACCATTAGTTATTACTTCTCAGAAATAGTTGGTGCTTTGGTGTTTAGTCACTTGAACTTGACTATGTTTTTGGTTTCTTCATCTTGTTTTTGGTCACCAGTCCTACCCTTCAGCAGAAAGCAGAGAATTATGGCTCACAACAGCACAGATGTCAAATGATTCTGACTGTCACAATGAGAAATGTCATTTTAAATTATGGCACTCCTCAATGAAGAAAAAGATTTTCAACTGCGATTCTAAGTAAAAATATTGAACCCCTGTAGGATGGACTTAAAATAACTTTTCAAACACCACAGTTCTTACACAATAATGACCAAAGCAAAGGAAACACATGGTAGCAGTTACTACTCAGGTAGCAGAGACAGGCCTAGAACTGTAGCAGCATGTGGCTATTCCCATTATTGATAAAGCCACCCATTTATAGAGCTGAGAGACCCAAAACTTACATAAAAATTAAGTGGTGAAGACTCAGAACTGAAAGACTATTCTTCAAGCAAGTGACAAGTAAATATAAAGAGACTAAGTCTACAAATTAAGCTTTCAAGTTAGAATCTAGTTTCCCTGAGACTTATAGCACAGCATATATAGAAAATAGCTTAAAATTCTAAATAAAAAATCCAGAACAGAAACCATTCTCTTGATCTCACTGGAAGTAGTTGTCTCTTCCTTAAGATAAAATAGAAAATGCCAGCCTACTGTTTGTTCTTTGTAGCTCTGAAGTATAATTATGTAAAATTAATTGTATAAGATGGGTTTCACTCACTCCCACCCAAAGCCTTTATTATTTTCAGTTAATCCTGGGTAAAAATAAATAAATAAAATAACATGGTTGGGCCTGCTACAGGAAGAAACCTGAGACAGGTATCTCACTTCTGTCTCTTACATGCATGATTCCAGTGGTCAGAATAAAAAGAAAAATCTGAAAGCAGCTCTATCTCATAATCATGTTTGTTTTTGCCTGGAATTTTTATTTGACCTACAAATTACCTACAAATACACATACATACACACACACACACAAGTAATCTGGTTATATATATAATCACTTACATACTAGATGGGGCAAAAATAAGTTTTTAGTTTTGAGTATGAAAATTATAGAGTTTATTCTTTTATTATTATTTACTAATTATTGTATTACTTTCTATAGGAATGACTGTAAACCTACATGAGCCTCAACCTATATCTTGCCCAATACACACACACACACACACACACACACACACACACACACACACACACAAAAGAGTAAAATATAAATAGAGTCTTAACCTGGTGACAATTACTAATCCATATCTGTAACCAGGCAATCCATTTAATAAATATAGAAATAGGATGTGTAAAGTTGGAGTAGGGAGGAAAGAAGTAGAGACCCAAAGACAAAATTGTAAAAATACATGAGCACTAGTTTTTGATTTATAAAAGATTTCTGAGTAAAATCAATTTAACTGCTGCAAAGAGGACATTATAAGAATCTGAAGACTGACTGCTGCCTAAGAATCTCCTAGCCTGGCTGTGCTGGAGTTTGACACAGTTCTAATTTGGTTTGCTTTCAAAGCAAGTATTCCAATCCTTTTTTTTTTTTAAATAAATGAGCAAGACAATTATAAAGCCTATAGGAAAGCATTAATGTGTCCACAGAGGACACTATAAAATAGTTTCTCATCATTGTATAAAGTACTGATTTTCTAAAACAGTTCATTCCTCTTTAAATGACCCACATCCCTCAATAAGTAAAAATAGCTTGATTAACCACTTCTTAAGTACAAATTAAAAACAAACAAACAAAAAGTTTGCCCTGCTTAGTCATTTATTAGGGATTTTGCCACTTATTTACTCTGATGCATTATTGTAAACATCAACTTAAACACCACTAAAATATTTATTTCAATCATCTATTTTTTATACATTTGACGTATTTATAACAAGATGGCTCAATTGCTAATTGATTAGCTACAGTAATCCCCAGAGATACTCTACTTTGAGTGTGTGAAAGTATGACTGTGCCTCAAATGACTGTAAAGTGACAGTGATGAATAAATTCAGAAAGAGGAACATCCATCAAGTGAGCAGACACAGAGTTGGAAAGTTGATCTCCTGAACATTAAATACAAATAAAAATTGGCATGGGCTTAGGAAAAACAACAACATTCAATACCAAAGTAAAATGGGGCATTAACACTTAAAATCATGAAAGAAACCCAGGATATAAAATTTTTTTAATATTTCAGAGAAAGGTCAGTTTCAAGAATAGACTAAAAAATTTTCTCTTTCTGTTCACCATAATGGTTTTATCACTATCATTTCAGCTTTGGTAGCTTTTTATTTAATCTTTTTTATAAAAATCAATGTTTTTCTAATTACTAATTTTAGACGTATGTAGACATTATGCAAAGAAAAGAGGACAAAATCACCAATAATTCAGTTTTTTAGAAGTCCTTATAATTGTTTTAGCAGATATACTTCAGTAGTATTTTGCTCATTTTATCTCTTTTTCTGCTGCTTTAATATGCAAGCAATAAACAAATAATTATGGAAAAATACAAGATTGAAATGATTAAAACAGAAGTTAAAATAGTTTGGAAACCCTAAATCAAGATATAACTACTGTTAAACACAGTGATGTATATTTTTCTGTAACAAAATAACTTCAGAATGAGTTTGAACACCCATGCTATTTGAATCTTGGCTGACAGTATGAAAAAGATAAACCAAGTTTTGTTTTGGCCCATAGAGACTACACTGTTGTTGCCTCACTTATGAGAAATGTACTGCTTCCACACTCTTGTAGGATTGTGGTTGAGACCAAAAGATCAGGCTGCAGCCCTGTACGAGAGTAGGTGTTATATTCCAGTGCAATGGATAGTTCTACTGTCAACCATCCCGGGATAATTCTAACTCAATATTTTTTAAAAAAAATTTTATGGAATTTATTGGGATGACATTTATTTATAAAATTAAATAGGTTTCATGTGTAAAATTGTATAATACATCACTTGTATATTGTACTGTGCTGTGTGTTCACCACATCAACTCAAGTTTCCTTCCATCACCATTTATTCCCCCTTTACCCACTTCTACCTCCCTTCACCTCCCTTCCCTCTGATAATCACTACTCTATGGTCTGTGTCTTTTGTTTTGTTTTTGCTTAATTCTTAAATATTGACTTTTTATAGTAACTATTATTATCACTTCTTTGCAAGCAAGCTATGATATTAAGATACAGTATTTCATTTCAGATTTACAGATGAGAAACTGGGCCAGGTAGAATGAAAGAGGAAGCTAAGAATTTTTTGATCATGAAATAGATGAATGAAAAAATTGAAATTAGAATTTACAGAGGATGAATTTTTTATTTTCTCATTGATTTACACCGTCTTTGTCTTTTATTTTCTTAAAAAAAAACACAAAACTGTCTGTATCTCTGCATAGAAAATATTTAAATATTAAGATTACTAAGTAATGATGCTCAATGAATATCTGCTGGCCATCTTCAGGATGCTGGGTTCCTCTCCTTGATTAAAGTCTCTTGGAAAATAAAGCAACTCAATGTCTATGTTAATAATAACTATCATTTAAATATTGGTTACTGAACACTATGCTAAGCAATTTGTAGATATTATTGCATCTTAAAATTACCTCATTCTTATTTTATAGATGAAAAAATTGAGCTAGGGAAAAATTGCCCAAGGGAACAGAGCTAGGAAGTGGCAAAAGTGGGATTATAGAACTCAAGTCTTGTATGATCAAAAATGTGTGCTTATCTACCAAAATACGGTGTTATCTTTGCCCATAGAGCTAGTATTTTTATTAAAAAAGAACTTATATTTCAAAGGAATTTTTGAAGAGATAAAGTAAATTCTAGCTTGACTACTGAGACAAGATGCAGTAGAACTGAAATGTTAGTCATTTTAATTATTCTGCCATCTCTTAAGGGTGAAATGTAAGGAAACATATTAAGTGCTTAAAAAATGCCATGCTTGATTATATATTCATAATTTCCACAATGACCTTGCTGACATAGCTAAAATCTATTTTTCCTATATTTATCACTTCTACTTGATTGTGCAATATCCACATTTATGTGGACCAGCCCTTCTCAGTTATGGCTTTCTAATGGCTGCTTTCAATTATGCAATTTCACCTGCTTGTTTTTATATGTAGACAGTTCATGTACACCAGTTTAATCAAAGCTCTTCCCGACATGTTTGCCATCAAATCTGAGAGAAACAGTTCTGGTGAAAAATCCATAATGAGAAAGCTAATCTAAGATAGAGGAGGTAAATGAAAGTGAAGAGAGAAATCCTGGTGGTATTGAAGTCTCTGGTTCTGGGCTTCCCCAAGCTCCATCCTTGAACTTGATTCAATTTTATTATATTGCTAATACATTATTCTAATTACCTAAAATGATTTCTGTACCTTTCAGTCACTTGTAACTAAAATATTCTTAACTATTTTGATAAAGTAAACAGAAATTCAGATACTTAGTTCAACATCTCACTATCCAGGGAATGACAAAACAGACTAAAATCCAGGACACTATATAGTCCTCAAATTAGGCTTTCTGTTTTCAATTCCTATGCCATGGTCAGGCAGAAATGTGTTTAAGTCGTGGACATATAACTACTAGGAACAATTACATTCTTCTTTTCATGCTGCTAATCTTGTGAGTGGAAATTAAGTGTTAGATATGGTGTCCTTACATGCCACATCTACATTGCCTTTACCTTTTGGGGAGTGATGATCACCGTACTGGCTATAAAAAGTTAGTCTAATTCATTCAAACGTCTTTTGGGTAAATAAAAATTTAATTTGGGTTTTAATTGGATGAAATAAGCACAATCAAGTAAAATCTTAAATATACTTGACCTCACTCACATTCCACCTAAAGAAATACAGCTATCACACATTTACCCAAATATATCTTGGCATACCTGCTATTTCTTTTCACACATATCAGAGCAACATTTTTTTTTATGTGCCGCCTGCTTCGGAACATAGCTGTAAATAATTTCCCTAGAGAATGCTCTAAATACAACTTCAAGCATAAGATCATTGAAGTTAGTACAGGAAATAAAAGTAGAAACACTAGAAAAGGAGAAGACAACTACTGATGTGCTTTTCTTCTAAATATTAAGGATCCTAAATCAGATCAAAATTGCGACACAAAAATATAAAATCAATCATTATTAACTAATTGACTGGGGTAAATTAACTACAATGAAGGCGTGTCGCCCACCTTTTTTATTTTTTAGTTTCACTTATCTTCAAAATGTGAAAAGACACTTGAATGATATTCATTTCTAAATGACCATTACATAGTATAACTGATTATCATTGTTCACACAATTATATGAGTAATTAAGATGATAGTTTTTTAAATATATGTTATTTAGATATTGTATAGAAATATCTATTTATTTTATCACAATTTTTTTCACAGATCTTTGAGGAAAATGTCTTAAAGTGAAGAAATCACACAGATCCTTTTCCCCTCCTGATATTATAGTGATTGTATTTCTTGTATTTGTGGATTGAGAAAATAACTAATATAAAATGCTATTTTAAATACAATAATGTTTATGCATAAATTTATATATCATTTCCACAAAATATTCTATATATAAAAGAGTAGAAAGTATATGTTTTTTGAAAAATGTTTATTGTATTGATTTAAGATAGAGAAAGGAAGGAAAAGAGGAAGAGAAAGACAGGAACAACTATTCGCTCCTATATGTGCCTTGACTGGGAATCAAAAGGCAGCCTCTGTGCTTCGGGACAATGCTCTACCAACAAAACTATCCAGCTATAGAAAAAGTATATGTTTATATACATTATTTATGTGTGTGTGTGTATTTATTGTCTTAGTAGGGCAATAAATTATATAGTCACACTTGTTACCACAGTACTAATGATATTTATTATAACTGCTTACTTGTTTGTCTTTGTTAATCTATAAATACTGTGAAGGTTGAGCTCTTCCTTATTTTATTTAAAATAAATAAAATAAATTATATTTATTGTTATTTTTATTGTATGTTTTGGTATTTATTTATAACAGAACCTAATAGAATGGCATATTATATGTATTTAATGAGAATCTGTAGAGTGGATTAGTAGCTATTCCAATGAAAAACACATACTGCAAACTTGAAAAATGTTCAAGTCTTAAATACCCCATAAATTATGCAATTCTCAAAGAGTATGCACCATACTTGTTCTCAGGAAAATCAATTGGTCTGAATGTTGTCTGAATGCTGTAGGTAATATTTGGGGCCAGGGTCCATGATAAACATTACATGCTATACATTATACTTTTTGATACAGAAAGTCAGTGAGTTTTTAAGCATTAATGTCCCACAGTTTATCCATGGTCACAAAGCTAGTAAGTTGTTAAGCCAGGTGCTGGTAGTAGTTTTTAAATACACTTTCATATTCTACGAACTCCCTATACAAAGTTGAAAAGAGTCAGAGATAAATTTTAAAGATCAATAAAATAAGTTATTTAAATTTTGAGGGTGATTGAGGAGTAATAAAATACAAGGTTAGGTTTCATTAAATTGGGAGTTGCATAATTTCTTCAAAGACCAGACTAGTGAATACATTGTGGAAAACTGATTTTTTTATTTGCATTGCATGGTTTGAACAGTTTTTAAAAATAATCCAACCTTTTATAACTATTAAAATCATGGATCTGGCTTAGTGATAAAATATTTGATGAATATATAAGAAGATATGATTGACACATAGTCAAGAAAATAACTTGTGTTTAATTTTTAGAGTCCTAGAATCTTAGGCTTGGAATGTATGTTTACTCATTCTGACCTCTGCTAAAAATTTTTCAAGGTAATAGAGAGAAGAGGTTTACTACTTCATAAGTTAACACTTAAATTTTGAATAGTTTACATTTTTAGATTTTTAATTGAATCATATAGAAATGTACTTTATGTATCTTCTTTCATTAACTTTAGTCTTATTCCTTTGAAGTAACCCAGGATACATAAATATATGCACATATGCAAATACATATATATCTTTAACACACCAGCCTTTCTGAATCTGAAGATAGCCTTTTAAACCAGCATTTCATTATGCATACCTTCTCACACTGTCTTCTCCAATATTCCTCAATTATTCTCTTGTGTCTTGATCATCCTTCTTATTACCTAGTTTGTATATATTTTATCTCAATTGTTCCTTTTTAGGATTCATTTTGTCAGATTTATAATATTAATCAAATTTTAAGTATTAAAACAATATAGTTTCAGAATTGTTCAGAATTTCCTTGATTACTCATTCAGATTTTAAAATCAAATTCATTTATAAAATAAAAAGAAAAATAATTAAATGGTCTAGAATCTCATTATTTTTGTGGACTATTTAGTGTATAACTTTGCTGTACATTTATATATATGTGTGTGTGTGTGTGTGTGTGTAAATAATATTTTACAAAATTAAATCATCATTTACACATTTTTATACCTGTACTAATTAACCAGGTTATCTTATTTATACTTCTACTGCAATCCACAAAATTTTGGCACTTGTTATTATAAGATCCAGCAATGTATGTACTTTTCTTTATACAAGAAAGGGCCAAGTAAGTTTACAGTTGTTTCTATCAAAAATAATATAAGAATTAATAAATAATAATACAAGAATAAACTTCTATGTTTTGCATATTGATAACCGTAAGCCTGCTTTTCTTCTAGCCTATATTAATGAGTTACGCTTTGAGAGCTACAAAAGATCTCTTATAGAACAGGGGACCATATTAAGAGTAGCTGTTTGAAAAGAAATTAAAGTTGATAAAAATTAAAAAGATAAAAATATTCTGAATATTATCTTCATTCTAAGATTTCTGTCTTGATTTTCTGAAAATGAGTTATAGAATTATTTTAATATTATTTTATAAATTTTCCAATCACTGACTGAAGTGAACTCCAAGAAAGCAGTATCCACATGAACCACAACTGGAACTAGAATTATGGCCTCACTGCATATTACAGGTACTACCGCTGATGTGGTACACACTTGTTCTCTCTATTTTCATTATTCCCTAGATCAGCTGATATTTGCTGAGCACATATACTGAGCATTCACTGAGCGTTGATCTGCCTAAAAGGGATACAATGTGAAACACAGTTCCCACCTCCTGGAAGACAGATTAACTATTGAGTAAATTAGTCAAAGCCAATGACAAATTAAACAAAATTTCCCTCCAATCAGTGAAGAGTCACAAAGATAGTAGAATCAAAATATAAGACCTAGTTACATCTTTCAAAATCCAGTGATCTCAAACATCTTGGCTATCTGGAACTGATGCTTATCAATTCTGAAGAATTAAATGTATAACTAGGTTAAAGACAATTTTTAAAGAATATTTGTAAAATTGTGTTCAGCAATAATCCTGTCTGTTTAAATGTATTTTTTAATTTAGGAGAAAATAAGTAGTATCTTTCAAGAAGAAGCTTACAGAGGAAAGAATTTGGCTTGTCCTGATGTTATATGTATGTACAATTTTCCTGTCCTTCATTTCTTAGAGAGATATTAACTATACATATTTAAATACATGTGCAGATTTATTAAAGCAACACATTTTCAACTTTAAAATGTAACAATGATTTATTTGTTTATCACATTTCTCTGAGGTATCCAAACCTGGGGTTAATCTTTCCACCTCCTAACTCAAGGCACCCAGTTTCATCTAAGGTTGCTAAAACTATAGAGCTCAAGCCTAGTGAGAAATACAGATCATTTAAAGCAATGTCTTCAAGACTGCTTTTTCACTGTGAATACAACTTCAGTACAATAATAGAGACATTTTACCATCATGTGATGAACCCACAGATAAGATATAATTTGCCATTATCGTTATTCTTTAAAGAATGTTTTAATTCCAAAAAGTAGAAAGTATATCTCAGATTATGGGCCAGTCTTTTAAATCAGTGAGTTTCTCATTATGGAAGAAAACTCATTACAATAAACTTATTCTTATCTACCTATTCTCATTTCTTAAACTCTGTTTACGAATCACTCCTCTATGGACTTTGCAAACCCAGCTTATTAAATGTTAGCAAATATAATGGCTTCAAGCCCAGAAGTATTGCTACTGTTTTGTTTTCTTATTTTTTCTCATTTGCTACCAATTCCCCTTTCTCAAATCTGTGTGATCTCTGAGGACATATGAGGCAAAGACTTCCCAAGTGTTTCTCAGATAACTAGAACTACTTATGTACTCTGTGACTCTAAGAATACAATAAATAACTGGAATAACATTTATTAACAAGAAAGAGAATCAAACTGTCCACTTTAGATCTGTGTAGCTTTTAATATCCACAAACGAAACAAACAGATAAATTTATAGTATAAGTTTAGCAAACACAATGTTTCTTGCTCAGAGACCACTATTATATTTATATAGATAATCACACAAGTTCTCCATATCCCCTTCTCTTCCCTGAGAAAGTGTGATGAGGTAAGATGAACCCTGGTTGTGTATAAAGGGGGTATATATGACAGGAATGGAAACCAGACATTATGAAATATTACACACAGCAGCACTTTTCCCTCCACAGAGAGGAGAAAATATTCAGTCTCTACATAAACAAATCTTCTCTTTTGAAAAGAGATGGTTCATAAATGTTTGCCACCCTTTGGAATGTGAATAAATGGCTCCAATGGATATAGTTCTGTAAATCTCTAGAGATCTCCAAGTTCCAAGACATAGTTACCAACCAAAAGTGCTTTAATCCTGGTCGTTAGTAATTTTTGCTTATAAAACCTTAATTGTGCAGAAACACGAAGATATTAGTTGTTTCTCAATAATAGACACATGACAATTATTTTATTTTTTCTTCTATTATATTTATATCATTTCTGAATCCTGAGTTCTTTTTCTAAAAATAGAAAATTGCTCAATGTCAGTTTCTCTCGACTTAGTCTCTACCCTACTGTAATGCTGTTACAAGTTATTGGAGCTTATTCAGAACACTGATGTTGATATTGTATTAGTTTACAAGATGTAGTTAAATTATAGATCATGTTAGAAAACTCAACTTTCTCAACATGATTTTATTCTACTTTAGCCATATATATATTTGTCTCTGGTCATTCAACTTTCTTTAGATATCTATGCAGATAAGAAATT
Source organism: Rhynchonycteris naso (assembly GCA_037038555.1). Lineage (NCBI taxonomy): Eukaryota > Metazoa > Chordata > Mammalia > Chiroptera > Emballonuridae > Rhynchonycteris > Rhynchonycteris naso. The sequence continues at coordinate 70,738,412 of CM073002.1, forward strand.
AATTCATCAGGGAGCAATTTTTCTTAATATGCTTACCAACAATGTACCTTTAAAAGATACTATCTCCTATAAAGTGTTTGAGAAGTAGATGTGCTCAAACTACATTTCTTCATCAACATTGTATTTTCTCAACTATTTTTAAAAGTGACTTTAACAGAAAAATAAAATGGTCAAAAGAAAAGAAAAACATTCACATTTATTTGTAATGTAAATTGAGATGAAAACTTCAATAAAATCCTAAATTTTCCTCATAAAATTATATAGTTTGTCTTCTTCTGTTCTCTCTCATTAACGTGCAGAAATAATATTGGTGATATGGCTATAAAAGATGCACTCTCATGTTTTATTGATATAGTATCTTACATACTCATAAACAATATTTCCTCTTTAAGAAATTGTTTGTCTTTTCAATGTTTTTTTATTTTTATAGATGAAATTTTTTAATTTTTTTGTATTCCAGATAATATGTACTTTTCCTTTATGATTTTCTTGATTAATTATCCTACTTAGAAATTATTTTCTTATTGCACTACTGGGTGTTTATCAGATAAAACCTAAACTATAAAAACAGCAACAATAACACACAGGATATGCCCCTATTAGTATTCTTTTTCAGAATTTGCAATTTTAATCTCTCCTATATGAATATAGTTTGTCAAAATCTGAAAAATAGCCTGACCTGTGGTGGCGCAGTGGATAAAGCGTCAACCTGGGAACACTGAGGTCGCCAGTTCAAAACCCTGCACTGGTCTGGTCAAGGCACATATGGGAGTTGATGCTTCCAGCTCCTCCCCCTTTCTCTCTTTCTCTCTCTCTCTCTCTCTCTCTCTCTCTCTCTCTCTCTCTCACCCTGTGCCTCCACTCTAAATGAATAAATAAAAAGAAAAAAAAATTTTAAAAATCTGAAAAATATTTTACAGACATTTTGATTAACATTCAATAATATTATAAACTTCTAAAGGTGTATATATTTAAATATTAAATTATCATCAGGCCTTGACTGGTTGGCTCAGTAGATGGAGCATCAGCCCGGCATGTGGATGTCCTGGGTTCGATCTTCTGTCAGGGCACACTTGAGAAGTGAACATCTGCTTCTCTCCCCTTTTTCTACTCTTTCTCTTCACCTTTCTCTCCCTCAGCCAGTGGCTCAATTAGTCTGAGCATCAGCCTCAGGCATTGAGGTTAGCTCAGTTGATTCATGCATTGGCCCCAGACAGGGATTGCCGGGTGAAGCCCAGATGGGGCACATGCAGAAGTCTGTCTCACTATCTCCCCTTCTCTCACTTAAAAATAAATAAATTAATTAATTAATAATCACATTCTGGAATATAATACAACAAAAAAGAGGTATTATTACATTGCAGGCATTGGGCTCAGTGTTTGAAATTTTTATGTCACTTATATTTAGAACAACATTCAAAAATATGTTTTAATATTATACTTATTTTTGGGTGAGAAAACTTGGAATTACAAAGGTAAAATAATCTCAATGCTTCAAGTCAAGAGTTAAAGAAAACTTCTATTTGAATATTGGCTAACTGAGAGAAAAATGCTTAATTTGACAGAAGGGGTAAAAATTTGAAGAAAAGTTTGTTTATGATAGAGTAGAATATAAAGCAGTGTCAATTGTCTTAGTTGAGGCAACACAGCCTTCTCCCAATGTAAATGCTCTGTGTACAATGCACATGCAGATCTTATACTGCAGAAAAATGATGGCTATGCTGGTGATGCGAATTTAAGAGTCACCAAATCACATATGGTCATTGAAGTGAATAATTTCTTCAAGGGAGAGTAACTAAATAGTCTGGACAAAGAACAAAAAGCTGACATCTCAACTGTAATGCACACTTAAATTTAAAAAGCCAGAGAAGAAATCAAGCTCAAAGAATGTAAATTAATCATAGGGTGGTGAGACTAAGACAGAGAAGTGGAAGCAAAAAGTTGTAAGAGAGAGTAAAAGGTCATAGAAATGCAATGCTGGAGAAAATATATATTTTGGGGATTTAATTTTATTTGTAGATTATTGGTCTGTCACCTTTGGCAAAGAATTTTAAAATATAAAGGGAAAGTTTAAGAGTTATTGTCTCCTGAGAAAAACATAACAAGTATTCTCCACTATTGATGGGAGTTTACTGTAAACAGAAGCAGAAAAAAGGGATAATGCATTACACTAGGCTGAAATGCTGAAAATAAATTAAGAAAACAAAAAGCTCTACAAGAAATGATTGGTTCTAAGAGAGAGAGAGAGAATGAATGGTATTAGAATTATCTCTTCAAGTATCTGAGCTTAGTTATTTTAAAATTATATCCTGAAGAATCTTGTACAAGATTTGCATCTTGTGTCATATATATTTCCTTAAATCTCTGTCATCTTTTTAGAATAATACAATATAGAGTTAGTAGCATGTTATCAGTTAAATTCTGTTATTTCAAGGATGCATAATCTTCAACACTTTAAACAACCCCAACCAAAATTCACAGGAATAGAATGTATAGATTCCTTTTATAATTAATGACTACTTTGTATATATGACCACTCTCCTAGACTATAGGTTATTATAGACCTATAGACAGGTCTATAATTATTTTCCTTATACTAGAGCACTTGCCCATTCTTAAATCAGAAGCAAATCTTCTTTGGAGACAAGTAGTCTTTAGAGGATTGTGTGAAATTTGGGGCAAATACCACATATGATCACTTTAGCAGTAAGGGAAGGTTGCAAACAATAAAGCTACCAAACATTGTCAAATAAAACAATATATGGTTTTCAGGACTTTATAACTAAAACTTCCTGTAGTAGAACTTTTCTGATTTTCACTTTTCACTCAGCAACTGATGCCATATAAAACACAGCTGACAGTATTAAAAACAGATATTTATAGGAGTAGAATTGTCAATGTGAGTGTATTACAAAAAAAAAAAATCCCATTGATGGCTTTGTAGTTTTCCATTTACTTTTAATATTTAAAGTAGAATTTCTTTGCAGAACTTCTAATAAAGAGTATTGGAAAACATCACATGCTTCCTAAAAAGAAATGTCATCTTAATTAGTTCATGTGATGGACAGTTTGTAAAATGGCAACAAATCATCCCCATCTTCTGGATTTTTGCCCTTTTGTATCCCTCTCTACTTGTTTGTGGACTGGACCTAGTGACCTGCTTCTAAAGTAAAAGTTACAGGATGCCATTCATATCTGAATTTATTTCACAAAAAAATATATAATTTTCATCTTGCTTGCATTACTATTTCTTTGGCTTTTTTAGCACTTAATCTAATGAAGCAGGTTCCAGGCTATAAGCTGCCCTATAGAAGGACCTAAATGTTAAGAAATTGAGAGTAGCATCTGCTACAGTCACTTAGAAATGAAAAAATGCTAGTTCAACAGTTCTCGACCAACTGAATCCTGGTGATAACCACATGGTTGAGCTTAGAAGCAGATCTTTGGATCCAACCCTGATTGAGCCATTGGAATGGACTGCATCTTCCACTAACACCTTGACTGTAGTTTTGTGGGAGACCCGAAGCAGGGGACTTCTCTAATTCATGCTCAGATTTCTGACTACCTACAGAAACTGTGAAGTAATAAATAAATAAATAAATGTTATTTTAAGCATTAAAATTTTGGCTATTACAAAAAAACATGTTTACTAGTTCTTGGCTTGTTGGAACACTACCACTTTTTAAAAATGGAGCTTCTCTCGAAAGCCACTTTTAACAAGAACAATGTTAAAAACCTCACAAAAGTATTTTAATAAATCTTCCCTGGATGATCCAAGATCCATTTTTCTCAACCATTGAAAGTTCAGTGGATCTTTCACTCATCCCTGAGCATTGACCTCCATGAACATTAATAGTACTACAAATTTAGCAAGTTTGTTAGGAGTTACTTAAATCAATAGGAAATTCTCAAATACCACATGGCTGTATTTTTGTCTTCATAGCATGACCTTGAAAGAGGTAATTTTTCTGTCTTTTAATTTCAATATTTATCATTTGAGGAAATTGCATATCTCAGATATTGGCTGTCTCACACAGCTATCACTAGCCACATGTGACTATCTGAATTTAGTTTAAGTAAATAAAATTAAAAATTTTATCTTTACATTCTCAGTCACCCTAGACAAATTTCAAGTTGCTCACTAGACACATGTCACTAAGCATTGCCACTGTGGACACTGAAATACAACAAATTTCCTTTATCATAATATGTTCTATTTGGCAGTGTTGTCTTAGAAAATCTCTTAAATTCCTATAATTTTTAAATATTAAATAATATTGAATATTTAATTTGCAACTGTTAAATATTAACATATCATGATGAATATTTGATAAATGTTTATTCATAGGGTCTGAACTGAAACAAATATATATATATATTATTATTATTATTGATTCTTTTAGAGAGACAGAGAGAGGCATTCATTTGTTGTTCCACTTAGTTGTACCATAGTTGTGCTTTCATTGGTCACTTCTTGTATGTGCCCTGACCAGGGATCAAACCCTCAACCTTGGTGTTTCAGGAGAACACTTTAACCAACTAAGCTAACAGGCCAGGGTCGGAACCTATATATTTTTTATTTCTTAAAATAAGTCCTGTTTATTTGGCCATGTTACCATTTAAATAGTTTTTAATTATTAGTAATAAAATATCTTAAACTTTGATATTTTAACAAAATTTTTAGAACTTAGTTATTGGTATATTATAAAACATAATAATTATTGCTGTCAAAGTTCTTTTGCAAATCAAAAATAATTTTAATATTATTATACTAACTAACATCATTCCATTGAGTAAGTTGCTATCAGTTACTTATAATATAAATTTTAGAAAAATTTAGTTTTGTCATTTGGCTGAAGTTTTCTAATTTTGTGTTGTAATTCCAAGTGTACTAAAGCATATATTTCTTGCTCAAATAACTTAACATTATTTTTTGTAAGATCATCAATTACTAAAATATTTTATGTATCAGTATCCATTATATATCAACCCCTGAGATTTAAATAATATCACAAAAATTCAATTATTGTAATCATTTTATACGCCAATGATATATCTATGAACACAGAAAGATGTAATGGTGTTGGAATTTAAAAGATCACTTGAACTTTCAGTAAACTAGGAATGGAGCAGAACTTTCTCAATTTGATAATATCTACCAAGACCCATAACTAACATCAATGAGAAACTAGAATCTTTCTTGCTAAGATTAGGAACAAGTTAAGGATGCCCCTTCGTTTTACCACTCCTTTTCAAAAAAATTGTACTGGACACAGTAATGTTATAAAAAGAAAAGGAAAGGAAAACATTGTAACAATGTATGGTGATAGATGGTAACTAAAATTATTGGTAATCATTTCACAATGCATATTTGTTATATAATTGTGAAGTTTTTACTAATAATAAGCAGGGAAATATATAACATTAAAAATTGAGAAGTCTAGGTTTAAAAGTATCATTTGGTAGGTTCTACCTCTATGCCAACTGTGTACTTCTTTTCAGAGACCATCTTTAAAATATTTAGCACTTATTAAACACTCACTGCTTTCCAGGCATTGTGCTCTGCACATCACAATATTAATCTTTCTTAAGTCCAAAAACCCCTCTTTGTGGTTGATATCATTACTAAGTTTCCTAATCAAGAAATGAAGATTTACCAAATTTAAGTAACTTGCCCAAAGTCATGGAAATTTTAAACCAGCACCAGGAGCCAAAGCGAAGTTTGCTTCACTGAAGAGCCTGAGCTCTTACCATTATACTCTATGTTACATATTTATTTTAAAGCAACATGTTTACATCTAAAATGCTCTGTTATTAAAACTGAAAAGTCTAAAGATATACATATTCAAAACTGTGAAGCCATTTCTCAACATGTTTTAGGGAATGAGTAGCCCTAAATTATTTTATTACTCTATTTTTATAACTGTGAATTAGTCTCACTGCTTTTTCTTTTCATGCTTCATTTATGACCTACTGCAGTAGCCCTGTGATATTCTTATCTTGTTAGAATCTACTGTGCCTATGGTAAGATATGTGCCATTTTAGATATATATAGCAGCAGCTTTTTGGGTGACTACTGGATCTATTCCAAATGGAAAGCTATTGAAGAGTATGTGATGGTTCAAATGAAGCTTGTCATCCCAAAACATATCTGTGGACATGGCAAGTTCTCATTATGAAAAAAACTTGATTTGAACACAACAGGTTTCTTTTAGAAAATATTCCTTGCTCAGAATAATATAGTATTGTTGACTACTTCAAGCATACCTCTGACTATTATACAAGTCCTGGAGCATACTGTTTAGATGTTCTGTGATCCACCACCAAAATAAAGAGACCAAATGTAATGAGAATAACTCACTGTACATTATTTGTTTCAAAATATTATTTTCTACAAATATCATGCTAAGAAAGATAAATCAGACAGAAAAAGTTAAGAACCATGTGATTTCACTCATAAGTGGGCTATAAAACTGAAACCAACAAATGAACAAACAAAAAACTCATAGATACAGACAACTGTGTGGTGGTTATCAGAGAGAAGGGAGCTCGAGGTAAAGGGGAAAGGGGGTCAAGCCTGACCTGTGGTGGCGCAGTGGATAGAGCATCGGACTGGGATGCGGAAGACCCAGGTTGGAGACCCGGAGCTCGCCAGCTTGAGTGTGGGCCCATCTGGCTTGAGCAAAAGCTCCCCAGCTTGGATCCAAGGTCTCTGGCTCCAGCAAGGGGTTACTCAGTCTGCTGAAAGCCAGCGGTCAAGGCACATATGAGAAAGCAATCAATGAACAAAGAAGGTGTTGCAACGACAACAAAAAACTAATGATTGATGCTTCTCACCTCTCTCCATTCCTGTCTGTCTGTCCCTATCCCTCTCTCTGACTCTCTCTCTGTCCCTGTAAAAAAAAAAAAAATGTACACTTGAAACCTATATGATCTATTAACGAATATCACCTCAATAAATTTAATTTTTAAAACATATAAATAAATAAAATATCATTTTTAAGTGGCATTATTAAAACATGTAACAGTTTTTTTTACAAGCATATATTTTTGAAATATTTGTCATTTGTGCTACTAAAATCAAGGGTTCTTTAATATTTCTTTTGAATAGTTTATTCTACTGCTAATAAAAATATGGGTAATTATCCTTAAAAGACAATGAATGTTAGAAACATAAAATTATTTGCTTTATGTAAACTAGTTTTAGACTATCAATTCTGGACTTATGCTTTGTAGACTATTTTTTATATTTGCAAGTATAATAATCTATAAAATATGAATTTCTAATATAATCATTATGTCTTAATTTTTATCAATAAGTCAAATATGGAAAGAACCTTTCATTCTCATACTTAAAATGCAGCTATTCCAGACTGTGAACATTATGAAGACTTCGCTTGCTGTCTCAGACATATGTAATATATGTATATTTGAATCTTGGAGTTTTTGCCACTCTCACTATGCTCAGTTTTAAAATACTCCAGGTGTATGCATGAGATATTTAAGAAGCTCACTATTTGCATATGAATCCATAAAGGCTATGTTCCATAATTAAAATAGCTAGTTATCCATATCTCTAATAAAAAGTACTGAAAACCTATAAAAGCAATAAGTTCAGAGTTGATGAGAACCTGTTTATTTTCAGTCAGTATTCTCACCATGTTCTGCAGCTTTAATATAATTGTTATCATCACAGAAAATTATACTCCCTTCCAACTCTAAATAATATACTAATCCAGAGACGTTAAAATGCTTTTATACTCAAAGTCGTAAACACTTTCAGTGTTTAAGTACATTAGTAACCCAGAGACTAATTCATGGTTTAATTTTACTATTCTAAGACTGTTTTCTCTACTATCCTTTTTTTACTTGAGCCAATTAGTGAGATAAATTCTAATTCTCTACCATGAGGTTTCTCCTCATGGCTGTGGCATTTTAAAGTATTAAACCTTATTTTTGTATGTAGGATCTAACTATGGATCTAGCAGGGTAAACTGTACTAAAACAAATTAGGGGTATGTAGTAAGAATAAATTACATTTCTGGCAACGTTTTGCTTTGCTCTCATGAGTTGGGATGCTTCGATCAAATCCTGATGGTGCTGAATTCACAAATTTGGAAACTAAATGACTGATGTTGGATCACAATTATTTGATTCCACTTAAATCATTACCACCAGTCAAATTTTTGATACTAGATAATTTCAGGATTATTTTTGGAGACGAGAGTGTAAAGTACTTTCAGCCAGTTAAAAACATTTTAATAAATTATTGTTCATACTTCTCTGTATTTTTATGAACACATTTTTGCAAAACCACAATTCTTTGCAAATTCTAATTTTCATAACTGAATTCTACTTTCATTATAGAAATACCATTATTATACTAAAGCTTGTGGATAATGAACCACTCAGGATTTTGACATACGAGAGATTAGAACAGAGAATTTTGTTACATTTAAAATTTGAAAAATGTTTTTTCAAGCATGAAAACATGCAAATATTTGTCATTTTCATTCCAGAAGTTAGTTACAAACTAAACTTGATTTTATTTATTATGAAATATAGACTACCAACACATTAATTAATCTTCATGGGAATAATATTGTGCTTAACTTTAAGAGGTATACAAATAAATATGAATTATATAACCTGTACCCCAAAAGTAAAAATAGAAACAACAAAGTGGGGCAAGCAAAAAATGTAAAGATAAACTTTGGTACCAGACAGTATAAAATTTATTATGATATATTGTCCAGAGGAAGGGCTACAAGAGTTTATAGAAATAAAAGTTCATTGAGTAAGTGTAATCAAAGGAATGTTCCTGATGACCTGGGATTTGAGATAGATCATATATACTGAGTAGGGGAGAAGAAATTTTAAGTGAAATAGGCATGAACAAAAGTGCTGGGATGGGAAAATACAAAGTAATGAAAGGGTTAGAAGTTTTCATGGAGTTGCAGATTCACATAAAGGAATAGTGGTGATTCTGAGATGCATTTTGCACATTAACCTATCCAATATCAAGCCAAAGTTTCAAGAGAGAGTTTCTTGATTGTTACATAGAAAACTGTTCTACTTATATCTAAGATACAATCTTTTTGTATGAAAAATAATAATCCTCATTTGCAAAAACAAAATTCAAGAAATATTAAACAGATATCAAAACAGTCTATGCACTGTGGACAAGGAATTGAAAGTATTCAGCTTTGGTAGAAGTTCTTTTTCTTGCCTGCCAGGATTAACAGCATGACATGTAACACATTTTAGTATTCACATAAGAACTGCCTTCCAATGAATTTTACATGTGTATACCCATTAGTGATAAATGATAAAGCCAAATATTGGTCAGAAATTATCTGCATGATTTTATAAATTAACTTTTTCATGTAGGATTATATCAAGACAGAGAGAAAAATTATCAAGTTTGAGGTGCTGAAGATGGAAAACACAGCTTTGCTTCTTCTGAAAACATGCTCTGTGATTTCTTTCATGGTGATTTCAAACAAATAATTATAAATGTGATGAGATTAATTATGCTTATAAGCAGAACATTTAAACAAACATAAAAGAAAGATAAGCTTGTCTTGGGTCAAAAATGCTCATTATAACAAGAAAGGTATTCTAGAAGCTAATATTGAGCTATTTTTCTAAGCTTACACATTGTCTTGATATCTAACTTTATGGAATCTTCATTTTATTTCCATCATAATATGATTATATGGTACATCTTGAAGTTAGCTTTGTGATATGAGCAAGACTTTTATTAGTAAATATTCAGGTTATTTGGTTTTCTCTTTTACACAGGCTATCACAAGACATTTGGTCTTGTCCAAAATACCCACTGAAACATTTGGTCCATTCCAAAAAGTCCATAATATTTGGTCCATCCAAAACATCTGTAAAGATATTTGGTCAATGCCAAGCCATCTACCAAACCCCATGTTCCATTACCAGCTAGGCTACCAAGCCAAAAAATATATTATTGGCAATACAGCCACAACAATTATTTAACCAATGCAATATTATAGCACTTTAAGTATTAATCCTGTAAACTAGAAATATAAATAGACATTATTGGTTACCTGAACTCGGGGATGTTTTCTTAGCATGAATGTTTCTGACAAAACCAAATATTGAAGACAATTTGTCATGAACCAAATATGCTCATGGTTGTTTTGGATGAACCAAATATTAAGGACATTTTGCCATGAGCCAAATGCCTCTGTGGACGTTTTGTGCAAATGCCTGCTAATCATACAAATGGGTGTGCGTGTGTGCATATATATGTATGTATGAAACAGAAAACCAAAACCTAAATATTTATTATACATATACATACTGTATGTATATACTATATACCCTATATATTACATATTTAAATACCACATAATATTGCATATTTTAGGAAAAAAACTAAATATATTGAAATTAAGTATATAAGAATGAAAGATACCTAGTACATTTAGGGATAAACTATTTTCCACTTTCTGTAAGTTAACCACTTTTTATAAAAATTTACTATATGTAGTTGTCATATTTCCAGATATAACAATTTGTACAACTGATAAAAACCTCACAAAATACAATATTTTCTTCACAACTCTCTTTTCAAAAAAACAACAAAAAAACCAAACTGTAATATAGGAAAATATTTGTTGGTTTTATTCTAAGGTAATGATTTTTTAAAAATACTAAAATATAGTATATTGAGAAAGCAGAATTCAGAAAAAAACATCAAAAATAGACATTAAGTCAATTACTCTAGTAATTATTTGATCCTTATTTTGTTCTTAGCATGGTATTTTAAGCGTCTCTTTATTTTACCCACTGAACTAACTTAACTGCACAAACAGATTCAATAAAGATAAGGTCTTTATATCAGTAGGCTTTTTGTGATTAATCTTTAATTACTATGGCTATCTAAGCATAACTAGATAAAACTATTGCGGTACAAGTTTTAAGTAAAGGTTTTTATAAAATAGGTAACAATTCTGCACATTCTTTTTATTAATATAAATTAGGTCTATTGTTGAGAATGGTTTAGTTCTTGTCAGTCTAAAAAAGAGCAGTTGTCAAACATGGCTACAGATGAGAATTCTCTGTGAAGCATAAAAACAATAATATTGTAACTCATTACTATTCCAGACATACTAAATCAGAATCTTTTGGTTAGAGGATGGATATTTTAAAACTTTCCAGTTTTTTTCTGGTATACACTGAAGGTTAGGAAATACTACCACAAACCTTAAAAGATTTTTTATTTGCCTTGTATTCCCAAGAGATTTAAACACTCTGTGTTTGCTGTGATTAGAAATATTTTTATCCACTTAACAATTATAAATAAGGTGTTTTATACTACATGAAAGGAGGACTATAAATTATGTCAAAGATTTTCCTTTAGGACACTAAAGTGCACATGGCCTATTTCAATGAAGACTTAACAGTTGTAGGAATGTAGAGGAGATTCCAAGATGGCAGACATTCCAATTACCACATCCTAGGATCAAAGTGGAGTTATAAAAATAAATTTAAGAACAATCATCTTGAAAAACCAGCTTAGTACTAAATGAAGAGAAATCTGTAGCAGAGGAGTCACAGAAGCCACATTGAGACAGGTAGAAATGGCAGAGATAGGATAAAAGGCCATCCTCACTACAAGAAACAAGCAGCACCTGAGGATATAAAGGGACTAAAGGGACTCTCAGCTATAGAAATTTTTCTCTGAGAATTGTGAGTCCTAGTCCTGTGCTGGGGGCCCCAGCCTAGAGTACCAGAGCCTGAAAGAGGTGCCCACATCGCATTTGGTGATGAAAAGAAGCAAAGTTTCTTTCTGAGAGGAAAAGATGGGAGATCTCAGAGATGCAGGCATGTTCTTAAAGGCTCAATGGAGATAATCTTATTCACAAACATTTTCCCTGGGATCTGGAGAAGGATGAGAGGAATAAAGTTGCATGAAGAGAGTGTGAAACTGGCAGCCTCAGGGAGACATGCAGTGGGGGAGAACAACCAAACTCCTGTGCTGAATCATTCTTCAGTACCTCAGCAATTCCCTCTCTGAGGCATCAGCCTGGGGGAAATCAACTGCCTCGCTCTTGGGAACCTCTCTTACCTATGGAGACTGGGCCCTGCTGAGAAGAAAGTAGCTTTGGTCAGAAAGCAGAGGGTGTGACAGTGACTCAGTTTTCTGGCATCGAAGCCAAAACTTCTCTCTGACTTTTCCGAGAATATGACTGGTACTTGCACCTCACAGGAGACTGTGTACAGACCAGACTTCTGGGTTTCAGAGGTTATAACCACTGCATTCCTAGTGGCCACTAGAAGGTCTGTGAAAAATTCTGGATTGACTAATAACTGGGATCCTGCGGTTGGAACCACGCCCACCAAGTTTTCTAATCCCTGTATTGCCCCAGTCTTTAAATTCTACCAGACGTTTTTTTCATGGGCCAAGTCTAACAAACAGGCAGCAGACAGAAGCAGCAGAAGGCAGCTCTCTGGGGATGTTGGGCCTTTTGTTGACTTTCCCCCAGGCCCAGTGCAGGTGAAAGCCAGCCTAGATATGCAGCTTGGTCTCTCCATCTGCACCTAAGCTCATCAGAGGCAGCCACCAAGTCTGGTTGGCTTGTAGGACCAAAAAGTTTGCTGAGGGTCAGTAACAAGCAGTGTCTTACACTGGTCTGCACCAAGTTCCCTCTTAGGAGCCCATAACCAACATATCCAGTGGCCAGCTGCTGACAACATTAGTGTAGGACCCAAGTACCCTTACTAGCAGATTATCCAAAGGGAGAGCCTATCAGACACCTAACCCAGCTGAGGTGAATTCCGCTTTTTGTGGCCAACACCTGCACTGCAGCTCACATACATTGGAAGAGGTAGAGTTTCATAATCAGCCTGCTAAACTCCTGGAAATCCTGCCCCACTGGGCTAAGTTCCACATATTCAAAGTATGTTTTTTGGAGCCTACTTTTGGACTGGTTGAGGAGTTAACCATCTTCTGGGGGGATACAACATGGTCCAGTGGAAGACTCTCTGTCTTTTATCCTGAAACCAGGGCTTCCACAGCTGAAAGAACTTCTGCAGGGACTGTCAGCCCCACACAATCTGAACCTGCACCTCACTTCACTGGGAAGAAATTGGAGTATTCAGAAGTGGCTGAGGGATTAGGCTCTGGAGTAAGGGCCACTTTCTCCAAACTGAGTTACTGACCAAGAAACCCTCAAAGCAAGGAGTCCCATTAATGTTGTCATTCCATAATCAGCCACCAAAACCACCAAGTTTGCAACCTGAGGAGAGGTTGGTGGGGTAAGGCTAGGCTGAGCCTGCTTTATAGTCTTTCTGTAGAAGACTCTGCGAGAAGACCAGGCAGCTGCAAGAGGAGGTGGAACAGCTAAAAATGGAGGTAAATCTTAACAAACTTGAGCCATTTTACAAAGGTGCTGTCATCTCTAAGTAGGAGGAAACTGATCCTTATATATAAGCTAGCATATCCCCCACACACCCAAGCACAGAAAATACAGACAGAAGCAGTGAACACAGTGGTAGCACTACACACATAGTCCATAGTGGGTTACTAACAGTAACTGACATCAAACCATACCCAGAACCCACCCGCAGAGATCCAGAAAAAACACAACCAGTACCTGCTGAGAGTAACTACTCACCATAGGACAGACACTGCACAGCATCCAATACATGTGATCAAGGTTGACTCTTAGAGCCAGCCAGCCTGAAGAGCCTATATCATTCAAGGCTCACATACAACGGAAGGGTAAATATAACCCACAAGAAACTAACTCCTAGAGCAGGGTTCGAGAACCTGTGTCTTGTGAGCCAGATGTGGCTCTTTTTTATGGCTGCATAAGGCTCACAGACAAATCTTTAATAAAAAAAAAATAACGTTAAAAATATAAAACATTCTTATGTATTACAATACATTCATTTCCTACCGCTCATGTTCATGGTTGCAGGTGGCTGGAGCCAAGCACAGCTGTCCTCCGGGACAGCACCAAATTTTTATTGGATAATGCATAACGTACACAGGTCATTGTGAGGTCAGAAAGTAAACTTCCCTCCTTTTAATCAAGTAGTCAGCTAGCTAATTGCAAAAACCCTTTTGATGATGAAGATGGCTAAAAGAAAAAAAGATGAGGAGTTTCGTACTTTTCAGCAGGAATGAACAGAGGAATTCACCTTTGTGAAGAGGTTTTGTAGTATGTCTAATATGCAATGATAAAATTGCATCGATGATATGGTCAAATATAAAGTGGCACATGGACACATGCAATACTACATATGCATCGAAATATCCAGCAGGGGACAGCAGGAAGAAAGCATGTCAAGAGCTACTGTGCAGAGTGCAAACTAGTCAGCAGCAACTTCATGTTTGAACCGTACCCAACAAGGTGACTGGAATTCGGCTACCTTTGCTGGGGCTTTAGCAATTGTGAGAAACGGGAAGCCATTCACAGATGGGGAGTCTGCCAAAACATTCATGTTTGATGTTGCCAATAAACTTTGTAATGACTTTTCGGATAAAAACAAGATAATCAATGAATAAAATACATGCCTCTGTTGTCAAGAACTGTTCACGATCGTACCATCATGATGGCAAATCAAATTGAGGCAACACAAGTAAAGGATATAAATGCAGTTCCATTCTTTTCTCTCACTTTGAATGAGTCAACAGACATAAGCCATTTATGCCAGTTCAGCCTGATTACAAATTATGCTGTTAGTGACACACTACCTGAGGAAAGTCTTGCTGTTTTGCCTATGAAAGAGACAACAAGAGGGGAGGATTTATTCAAGTCTTTCATAGAGTTCACTAAAGAAAAAAATATACCAATGGATAAACTTATTTCAGTGTGTACTGATGGTGCTCCATGCATGGTGGGGAAAAACAGGATTTGTAGCACTTCTTTGTGAACATAAAAAGAGACCCATCCTAAGTTTTCACTGCATCCTACATCAGGAGGCTCTTTGTACTCAGATGTGTGGCAAGCAGCTTGTGAAGTGATGTGCCTGGTCATTCAGGTGGTCAACTTTATTGTTGCCCAAACTTAAATGATCACCAGTTTAAAACACTGCTGGATGAAGTTGAGAATAATTATTCTGGTCTGCTTCTGCACAGCAATGTGCATTGATTGTCAAGAGGGAAAGTGCTCAGCCATTTCATGGCTTGTCTAAATGAAATCAGAACTTTTCTTGAAATGAAAAATGTCGAGCATCCTGAGTTAGCTAACACTGAGTGGCTCCTGAAGTTCTACTACCTCGTGGACATGAATGAACATCTAAACCAGCTCAATGTGAAAATGCAAGGCATTGGAAATACAGTCTTATGCCTTCAACAAGCAGTAACTTTTCATCGCTGACATTGAAACAGGTCGTTACTACACTGGAAGAGTTTAAAGATGCATGCAGAGCAAGTGACCCTGCTCAACAGCTTGATCTCCAGCAGCTAGTGGGCTTCACATCTAATCTCCTGCAGTCATACAAAACACGCTTTGGAGAATTTTGTGAGCGCATTCGTCTTTTTAAGTTCATCACCCATCCACACGAGTGTGCAATGGATAGCGCCGACTTGAGTTACATCCCTGGTGTCTTTGTCAGAGATTTTGAGCTACAAACTGCTGACCTAAAGGCCTCAGACATATGGGTGAATAAGTTCAAGTCACTGAATGAAGATTTGGAAAGAATTGCATGACAGCAAGCAGAGTTGGTGAGCAAACACAAGTGAGGAGAAATAAAAAAACTTCAACCAGTGGACCAGCTGATTGTCAAAACTTGGAACGCATTTCTCATCACATACCACACACTGCAGCATGTGAGTATTGCTGTACTGACTATGTTTGGCTTTACGTATGCATGTGAGCAGTCTTTCTCACATCTATAGAACATTAAGACCAACCTATGATCACATTTAATGGATGGAAGTCTCAATGCCTGCATGAAGCTTAACCTCACCATGTATCAACCAGACTACATAGCCATCAGCAAAACCATGCGGCACCAGAAGTCGCATTAATGGTAAGAAGTATTTTATTCATCATTTGTTAGTAACAGCATAAAAATGTTATTAAAAAGAATTCAGAGACTTATTGTACTTTAAAAGTGTTGATTTTACATAAAATGCACACATTTACTTGTATTTAGTGTTAAACATATTGTATGGCTCTCACAGAATTACATTTTAAAATATGTGGCATTCATGGTTCTCTCAGCCAAAATCGTTCCCGACCCCTGTCCTAGAGTAAGGATCCTAGGCAGTCTGGAAGTTAGTAACACAGCACCCACCTTCTTCACAAAGACATAACAACAAATTTAAGAGTCAGAGTAGAGCTACTTAATACATAGATAAAATGGGCAGACAAAAAACTATGACACAAATTTATCAATAAAAATTCCCAGAAAAATAACTAAATAAAATGGAAGTGGCCAAACTATTTGATGCAGAGTTTAAAAGAATGGTTATTAGGATACTCAAGGATCTTGGAGTAAGAAGAGATTATTACAATGAGAACTTAGCATTAAAAAGATATTGAAAACAAAACAACAAAAAAGAATCAGTCAGAAATAGCAAATACAGTTTCTAAAATGAAGACTTCCCTAAAAAGAATCAACAGCAAGTTGGATGAAGAGGAGGACTGAATTGTGATTTAGAGAACAAGACAAGTGTAAGCACAGACTGAGAGCAGCAATAAGCAAAGACGCTCAAAAGGCTGAGGCAACACTAAGAGAGCTCTGTGACAACTTGAAGAGAGGTACATCCACATCACAGGGGTTCCTGAAAGAGAAAAGAACAAACAATAGCAAATATGTTTGAGGGAATCAAGGCTGAATACTTCCCTAAATTGATGAAGAAAAGAGTCACACAGGTTTAAGAGAGTAGTCCCATTAAAGATAAATTCAAAAAGGCTCACACCAAGACACATCATCATTAAAATGCCAACGTTAAGAGACAAATCTAAAAAAAATGTAAGATTCAAGTAAGATAATATATTGCAATTGTTTTGTATATAATTTTAAGTGCTCTCCAGCTGTGAGGTGCTTATTAAAAGTTTTAATAGTACCTACATTATATATTATTTGTATTGTAAGGTCAAAGAAACTTTTAAGGTATTAAATTAGCCCATTAAGATTTATACAAAAGATCTAATTTTTTACCCTTTAAGAACTGTAAGAAATGCAGATGACACATATTTCCTGCCCACAAATAAAATTGAGGTCTTATTAAGGTACTAAAACAAACACCTATTATTGAGCAGATAGAAATAAAAAGGAGAGGATACAATTAAGTATGCATACACACTATACAATGACAAATAAAAAAAATTTAAAGCTGTTGTAATAATGTTAGTCATTTCATATGGTTGATCTTTTTGAAAAATACACAATATTATTCACTATATAAAAAATACGATGCTCCAGATGGTTTCTTTATTATTAGATGAGTCTACTTCTTTTTGTGCACATAATCAAAATTCTAAAGATAAATTCACAAATAGACTCAGAGATAATTTTGAGTAATGGGATGAATATAGTGACTCTTTAAATTAGTGTAATAAGGCAAGAAAAAATAAAAGTTAGTAAAAATTATAAAAATAGAATTGTTATTGTTCAGAAACAAACTAATTAAAATAAATAATTCAAAACAATAAACAGACCAGTTATTAAAATTAATATAAAAAGAACCAAGTCACTGGATTCAAGGTAAATGCATTGAGTTCAAAATATAAAATTGATACTTTCATATGTAAAAATAATAAATGTCTTATATAATTCAATTAATATATATATCAATATAAATGTAGAGAAAATGCAATTTATAAAAATATACTATTATAATTGCCTCAGGAAACACCAAAATGACTTGTTCTTTTTGTGGTTTTCATGCCCTTTTTTATGCTGCTGAAGTTCTCATTAAGTTCAGTGAGCACGTTATGATCATTGTTTTGAACCCTGTATCTGTTCTGTTCTTTCATTTGGCACCTGTGTCATTTGCCTGTTTTTCTATGTTTGTTTCAATGTACTAAGTAGAACTGTTATGTCTCTCAGACTTAGTAGAATAGTTTTATGTAGTAGTAAGTGTTGTCTAAAATCCAATATTGAATCCTGCCTACTTACCCAATTTGGGTGCTCCATGTTTACCCCCTGTGTGGGTTATATGCACTGTGTTTTTGTAGTTGAGTCTTTATTGCTATTGTCATGTCACTAGGAGGGACTGACCACAAGGTCAGTAAGCTGCAAGGACTGACTGTGACTACAGAGAAAAAGCTGTTGTTATGCACGAATTGGCCCTATAAAGCAAGATTTGCTTCAGTGGGGCTTTGGTGCCCATCCAGTCTACCTCTTAAATGTCATTCATAGAAGTAGTTGGGATGTAATCCGGTTTCATCTAAAGCTAACTACTGGGTACACTCCTTCTGTGACCTCTGGGGAAGTGCAAGGTCAACCACTACCTGTGTTCTACTTTGGCCACCCTGCATGAGTTACAGAAGTGATCTGTAGATGGCCGCTACTTGTGCAGGGCATGGGGGTTCTTGGGAGATGGCAAGCTATGAATCAAGGCAAGCAAGCTGCTGCTAATGCTGGGCCAGGGACCACTTAGCAAGCAGTATGGGCTACACAAAGGCCAAATCTTTCACAAAAGAGAATATCTAAGTAAATAATAAAAACATATTATTTGGTTCTATTATTTAGTGAGAAAATATAGAATAAAACCACAATATGCTTTTATGTATTATATGAGTCAAGCCACATACTTTATTAATACACTCCCTGACAGAAGAAACAATCTTAAACCCAATGTGTCAGAAGTTTTATGATCAGCAGGACTACCATCTCACACTTCTTCAGTTTCATACCAGTTTTTAAGGGAAGTAAATTGCCAGATTGGCTGATGCATCAGGATCTTCCACACACTGCAGAAATAATAAAAACATTACCGCAGAAGTACAGAAGAAAATTTTTGTCTCAAGAAGAAATCAAATTTTCCAATGTGAAGATCTAGAATAAGAACTGCTGTTTGCTATCAGACAAAAGAATATCTTAATAATAAAGAACTTCAAAATGAAAAATTAAAATTGTATATTAAAACAACTTTAACAAATATTCTGTAAGAAAAACAAATTTAGAAAATTTAGATGGATATTGTATCTCCTAATTTATATCTCTTGGTCAGCTTCTCTACAAGCTTACCTGATTGTTCACACACTTTTTATTTGTTAAAGTACACTTCAACAACAAAAAAAATAGAATCTATAATGTTAGTTGTCAGTTTAATGTTAATTTTTGAGGTTACTGACTGCGGAGAAAACTTGGAGGTTTCTGTGGTGCTAGTAATTTAATATTTCTTGATCTGCATGCTGGTTACATGATATACAAGGTGGAGCAAAAGGAGGCTTACAGTTGTTCTTATGAAAAATAATCCAATAATTAAATAATAAAACAAAGCTTGACCAGGTGGTAGTGCAGTGGATGGAGCGTCAGACTGGGATGGAGAAGACCCAGGTTTGAGACCCGGAGGTCGCCAGCTTGAGTATGGGATCATCTAGCTTGAGCAAAAAGCTCACCAGCTTGGACCTAAGGTCTCTGGCTCAAGCAAGGGGTTACTCTATCTGCTGAAGGCCCGCGGTCTAGGCACATATGAGAAAGCAATCAATGAACAAGTAAGGTGTCACAACAAAAAACTGATGATTGATTCTTCTCATCTCTCTCCATTCCTGTCTCTCTGTCCCTATCTATCTCTCTTTCTGTCCCTGTAGAAAAGAAAATAATAATAATAAAACAAAAATAAATTCTGTGTTTCATGTACTACCTTTGCCCAACCCTGTATTCACCTTGTAAATATTAATGAACTTACAGGTTGTTTTTCTATATGTATTTTGCCATTCAATAAAAATTTCAAAAATCTTTTAATGTCATTATTTTGATGGCTTGGGCATCACACACACAAATAAAAACAGATTTCCAGTTACTAATCTAGCAAAAAAAAAAAAAATGTAGGCAAAGAAAGAATGAATTTTGAATGATTTTTAGCCTTCTTTCTAATGGTGACATTTTAGTAACTTTCATCTTGCATATTTTAGTCCTATTATGCAAATGTGTAGTGATAATTTATCTTCAAAATGTTGTTAAATAAACATAAAAGCATGCTTCTAAACAAGATTATAAATCTAAGTGACGTATACGTACACCTTCATTCATCATTTCTTTTCCTTTCTGGGACCCTCATGTTGTGTGATTTTCATTCTGTAAAGGTCACGATGACTCATAAATTCTCTCATTGATAAAAGATTAAACTCATTTTCCAAAAAAAGGAACTGTCACTTTACATAGTTTGAAAAATATTTGTAATATAAGAAAATAGTCATGGATTTTATGTATATTTATAAGCATTTGAATACTTTATATATAGTAAATACTTTACCCTCAAGAAGGTAGAAAATAAGAATACACCTCTCTACTCCATAAATGTGTGTTATGCATATTGACTTCTTTCCATGTTACATTACTTGTTAGTCTTCTTTGGCTTTCCTTATTTACGGCAGCTTGTTAGATTTGACTCATTTTTAATGACTTTGCCAGTTTTGAGGAGAATTGGTCAGATATTTATAGTATGTCCCTCTATTGGAAAGAAGTGTTTTTTTCTATTGGAAAGGAAAGTAGAAAACCCTGATCACACTGACTCAATGAAGTGATCTAGATCAACATTAATAACTCATGGAGATAACATTTAACCATGATATGATATAATATGATGAAAATGATATTCTAACTCTGTAGTCATTCTTCCAAAAAATCAGAAGCACGGTCTAATATGAGAAATATACAAAACAAATCCAAATAGAGGTACATCCTGCAAATACCTGACCAATATTCTTCAAAACTGTCAAGGTCATTAAGAACAAGTGAAGTCTGAGAAACGGTCACAACCAAGAAGAGGTGAAGCAGACAGACCTGACAAATGCATGCAATGTGGTATACTATATAAGATCCTAGCCTAACCAGGAGGTGGTGCAGTGGATAGAGCATCAGAGTGGGATGTGGAGGACCTAGGTTCGAGACCCCGAGGTCACTAGCTTGAGCGCAGGCTCATCTAGTTTGAGCAAAAAGCTCACCAGCTTGATCCCAAGGTCGCTGGCTTGAGCAAGGAGTCACTCGGTCTGCTGCAGGCCCGCGGTCAAAGCACATATGAGAAATCAATCAATGAACAACTAAGAAACTGCAACGAAGAATTGATGTTTCTCATCTCTCTCCTTTCCTGTGTGTCTGTCCCTATCTGTCCCTCTCTCTGATTCTGTCTGTCACACACACACACACACACACACACACACACACAAATAAATAAATAAATAAAATAAAATAAAAAGAAGATCCCAGAACTAAAAAAGAATATTAGGTAAGAACTAAGAAACTTAGTGTAAAGTATGAATTTTATTAATAACAAATTAATATTTTTTCATTAATTATAACAAATATACCATAATAATATAAATTATAATAGGAAAACTGAATTAAATGTATATAGGAATTCTACCATTCTTGTAACTTTTCTGCAAATTTGGAATTATTCTAAAGATAAAATTTATATTTCAAAATAAAATAATTGGAGTCTTTTGTGTCTATGTGTGCATTTTCAAGTATGTGAGGTACAGCCCTGGGGCATTGTCCCCAAAGCACAGAGGTTGAAATTTAAATCCCCATTCAGGGCACATACAGGAACAGATTGATGTTCCTGCCACTCTCTGCATTCCTGTCTCACTAAAATCAATTAACTAACTAACTAAATAAATAAATAAATAAAACTTTAAAGTCTGTGAGGTCCAAAGTACAAATTATTACTTGATAATAAACCAATAGAACAGATGCCTTTACTTTGTAATCATTTGTTTTTTGCCCATAATATTCATAATCAACATCTAACTTGACACAAGATCAAGGAGAACACAAGTGAAATAAATAAATGAAGCAGAATAAATTGTATGTTAGGCTTGCTCACTTGATATCTTCATTATATTATGTATAATATAATGATGATATCAATTTAGCACTGTCACTAAAGGTGGGCTCTGGAATGAAGCTATCTGGTACCAAATAGCAGCTTTATCACTTTGTAGTTATGTTTCCTTGAACATCTACTTAACATCCTAGAACCTCAAGTTTTCCCACTGGCTTAGGAACTGAAGTGGAGGGCACAAGAAAACTGCGTATTGGAAGATGGTAATACATCAACACATGATATGCAGTGGCAAAATGTTTGGTAAAGGCTTGCCAGCAATGAATTAGAAGACACATCATATATCAAACTTGTAACCCTATGGAAAAAAGTGACAAAACCTAATTAATAGAATGTGTTGAGATATTGTTAGAACCATATAGAAATTATTATAAGGAATTGATCCCAGAAAGAATTATTTGATTTGCAAGCAGAAATGAAAAAAGAGTCAGGTTTGGCAGGAACAACTTCTCAATCTTATTATTACAACTTAAGAAAAATGTGCTTTGACAAAAGCCAATTAAACAAAGTTGACCCCTGAGCAAAGGTCAAATTAAGGGGACTATTGTTGGTTTTTAAATTTTGAGGTAGTTTTTTTTATTATTATTCTTTTTTTGCAGTTTCTATTTTTAATTTATTGTGTAGACATGGTTTCAAATGTTCCACTAAATATAACACTGTCAACACCTCACACCGTACCACCCATGCCCCGTGCAAGGTCTCTTTTCATTTTACCTGCTTTGACTCCCTGCCCCTTACCTCAGTCCCCTTTTTCCTCAAGGAATTGCTATCATGTTATCTGTATTTATGTGCTATGTATATATAATTTGGCTAATCCCTTTACCTTCTTTGATATCTTCCCCTCATCCCCTTCCTTCTGAAACCTGTCCATCTGTTCCCTGTGACTCTGCCTCTGTTCCTATTTTGTTCCTGTTTATTGTGTTCATTAGATTCCACATATAAGTGAGATCATATGATACTTGTCTTTCTCTGGCTGGTTTATTTCACTTAACATAATAATCTCCAGCTTCATCCATGCTATTGTAACAGGTCAGATTTTCTTCTTCTTTGAGGCTACATAGTATTCCATTGTGTAAATATACCATGGCCATTTTATTCACTCATCCACTGTCAGATACTTGGGCTATTTCTAGATTTTGACTATTGCCAACAATGTTGCAATAAACATGGAGGTGCTTATCTTCTTTTGAATTAGTGTTTTAGATATCTTAGGATACATTCCTAAAAATGGGATAGCTGGGTCATAAGGCAGTTCCATTTTTAATTTTTTGAGAAAACGCTATACTGTTTTCCACAGTGGTTGCAGCAGTCTGCATTCCCACCAGCAGTGCAGGAGGGTTCCCTTTTCTCCACAACCTCACCAGCACTTGAGGTTTGTTGATTTGTTAATGAGAGCCATTCTGGCAGGTGTGAGGTGGTATCTCATTGTGATTTTAATTTGCATTTCTTCAATGATTAGTGATATTGAACATTTTTTCATATGCCTATTGACTGTCTATATGTTCTCTTTGAAGAAGTCTCTATTCAGGAACTTTGTCCTTTTTTAATTGGATTGTTTGTCTTCATGGATTGGAGTTTTAGAAGTTCTTTATAAATTTTGGTTATTAACCCATTATCAGACTTGTTGTTGAATATGGTTCCCAACTGAGTAGCTTGTATTTTTATTTTGATAACACTGATGATGCTGTTTTTAGTTTGATATAGTCCCATTGGTTTATTTTGTCCTTTATTACACTTGCCCATGGAGATATATCAGCAAAAACATTGATATGATAGATATCAGAGAGTGTACCATCTATGTAGTTTTTAAATTTTATTTTTTTAATTTTATTATCAATTTAGAAATTGATTAATAAGGGTACATAGGTTTCAGGTAAACGTTTCTATAGCATTTGAACTGTTGATTATATTGTACACCCATTACCCAAAGTCAAGTCATTTTCCATCAACATATATTTATCCCTCTTTACTCCATTCCCCCATTGCCCTGCCCCTGATAACCACTTCACTTTTATCTCTGTGCATGAGTCTCATGGCTTCAGTCTTCTAGCAGCAGGTGAGCAAACAGGGAGAAACCCCTTCTCCCTCAGAAACTGCTTCAGAAAACTGCTCCCCAAGAAACCTCTCTTTGGGCAAGTGCCCCCAGCCTCTTAGGAGCTGCCAAGGCATGAGTGGTTTTTGTCCAAAGCCGTGTCCTTGATTATATAAAGTGCTGACTTTAAGACAGTGCACAAGGTTCTGTGTCCTTGGTTACATCAGGTGTTATGGCTACACAGCCAAAAAACAAGTGAGCAAGCCTAACTCTAACCTTTTCCCTGCATACACTGAACTTTGAACATCACTGCTATATAATAAGTTAGTATCAGATATTTTTAATGGTTTTTGAGAAAGGGGCTATCTAATAAATCATTTAATTAAATTAAAGAGATTGCGATGTAAATGTACAGTTATAGTTAAAACAGGAGGCAGAAAACATTATTAACTCTAGAAGGCCACTGCAATACACATTAGTTGTCTACTCCAAGCCTTTCATCTTTCTTAAAGAAATTATCAACTTTGTCTCAGTCCCATCTATAGAGGGCCACATTAACCATTTCTGGCCAATGAGATGTAAAGAAATGTGAATGTTTTTAAAAGCATTGAGACTCATCTAAAAATGTTCTTTTTATGTTTTTGCTCCCTCCTACCTTATTTTCTTCATTGGAGTGTGGATAGTTTGCCTGTAGATACAGCTGCATCTGGAAAGCATGGACATAAAAGTTACATGTTATAGATTATGTGAAAAGAAAACTGCAGCTGTCTAGGACATTTTCACATCATGAGCATGGCATTATTTTACATGTCTACCAGTTTATCTCCAAATTTCAAAAGTAAACCCTTATTTGGTGAAGCCATGACATTTCCTGCAATTGAACACAAGTCTAACCCATATAGAAAATAATACAGATGTTCAATCTGTGTCAGATAAAAGGAGTAAGAGAAAATGAGAAGGGGGGGGGAGAAAAAGGAATGAGAGATATAAAATGTATATGGGGCAAAAGAATAAAAAGTTTGATAAAGATCAATAAGAATGACATTCCATTAAACAAACCTATGCTTTAGATGCTCTCAATTTAGATCTGAATTTTATTTGTTGTTAAACTGTTAAAAATTGTGCCTGCCAGTGTTAAGCTCTGCACTTGTCCAGAAACAGCCTTCATATTTCTATCATCTGTGACACCATCTAACGTTTTTTCACATAATCAGGCAAAGACCCGAAATAGATGTGAGCTTCTTGTTTGTTTAATACTGCCACACTGTAGACACATGAAAAGAAAACAGTATAGGAAGATAAGTAATATGATTTCATCCTGTTTTATTACTAACTCTTTTATATCTGCAGTTTCTAGCAGGCCTAAGCCATATCTAGTGACTGCTTTTCATACCTGCTTAAAAATTCTAAAAGAGAATGGCAAGTTCTTTAAAAAAACTTAGTCTCATTATTATATATCAATTCTTTTTGCTGGGAAGGTGACTTAACCCAGGACATCCCAGCTCTGCTCCCTAGTAAGCAACAGGAACTCTTTCCCTTAGAGAGACGGATGTCATTCTCTCACACTTTTGATTTCAGATATAACTACAGCCCCGTGCTGAAAAGCCTTTTCCTTTATGGCTTTTGACTTCCTATTACAAAGGCGGGCTTATTCAATATGCTTTCTTTGTGTCATTCTGTCTGTTGATAGCAGTGATTTCACATCCCTCTTGGGGCTAGTGGTGTATTCATTTCCAAAAAAAAAAGCATAGCTACTTGTTTTCTTCTTTCTTATTATAGCAAAAACAATGCCAGCTTTTGGCATGAAACACAAAACACCATTACTTACGATTAGATCTGTGCCAACTTTCTACAATCTGTTTTGTTCTTCCACCTCTAGGACAGTGGATTAAAAATATAACTTTCAGTAACATTTATATCCATCATCTGAGCATCAGGGAGACTCAGCTAAATGTGTGGTAGAAATTTTCTGTTGTTTAACAGGATTTGCAAAGCACAAATGAAAAATAACTCACTAAAGTAATATTTATTAATTCCAATTCCTCACATCTTCAGTACAGTCATGCTCCACTTAACAATAGTAATAAATTCTGAGGGATGCATTGCTGAACAATTTAATCATTGTACAATTGAGTGCATCCACAAAAACCTAGATCATATAGCCTACTGCAAACCTAGGCTATATGGTATGGTTTATTGCTCCTAGGCTACAAGCCTGTACAGCATGTTACTATGCAAAAGAATTCACAAATAAATCAAGCACAAGAAAAAATTAGGCACTCAGGAGACGTTAAGTACCACATGAATGAGACTGCTGGTGGTATAACATAGCATACTGTTTTACAGCAAATACTTTTATTATAAATAGGAAAAAAACTCTAGAATTACAATAAAAAGTAAAGTGTAGTAAATACATAAACCAGTATAACTCAATTGTTTAGTATCATTACTAAGTATTATGTGCTGTACATAATTGTATTGCTATGCTACTGTTAAACGACTGGGATTGCTGTTGGTTTGTTAGCACCGGCATCAGCCCAAACGCATGAATAATGCATTTTGCTATGATATTATGACAGCTATCATGTTACTAGATTATAGAAATTTTTCAGCTCTATTAAAATCTCAGGGGACCAATGCTGTATATGCAGTTGGTGACAAATACGTCGTTATGTGGTGCATGACTGTAAATCCTATCCTTTCCAAAGCCTAGAAGCTCAGACCTTTTTCTAAGCCATAGTACCTCTGCCTCATATCTTCCTGAAAGCATTTTAACTCTAGTGTTTAAAGTTGGATATGCTCATAGTAGGCTGCATAAAGAGCTAATTTGTCCTCTTTTATGTATACAATAATATGCATATTTTCTTTCATAAGGGTAAAAGTTTTATAATGTACTAAGAGCCCAGAAGACAATCATTCTCTCAGCTATCTCTGTTTTTTTGATGGGAAAGCTAAACCAAAAGAAAGCTTTAATTTTTTTCCCCCAAGTGTAAGGCTCCAACTGAGCACATTTCTGCTCCAAGACACTGAATGGTCCTTTTGATATTTACAAAAGCTCTATAATTCCAAGTGAATTAGGTTGAAAGAGTGAATGGAAATTTGGCGCCTTGAATGTAGAGCACTAGTTCTTAAGTGGTCTTGGCTATTCTTCTGATAGTAACTGTGTATGCTTTGCTCTTCAACTTCAAGAGAAACTGTGCCAGTTCACAGGATGCTAAATATGTCTTATAAAATTTCAATGAGTGCTTACAAAATTAAGATGTTTCCATCCACAGGTTATCTATCCTCAGCAATGACTCACTGATTGGTGCAGGTGGCCACTTGGTTAACAAAGCACTTCAATAAAGTATAACCTTTGACAAGAAGGAGCAGCCTTCCTTAATTTGGTGTAAATCAGCAGTTTCCTATATGTATAGTAATTTTTGTCCAATAGAGCCTCTGGAACTCCTGGCATAATATAGAATTATTTGGCATTTTACTTTTGACATGAGGGACTCCTATGTATAGTGTAAATTAACCCATTTTAGTAACTATATGGTTTCTGCTCCTTTAGAGTATTTCAGTGATGGTTGATGAGTATAGAATTTTGTATCATAGTAGTACTACTTAGAAATTGTACTAAATAATAATTAGTTAATAAGTTGCAAACACCTCTGCCCTTTCCCTTCTAGCTTGAAAACACATTTTTGTTTCTCCAGATTATACTTCTGATTTAAAACAAACAAACAAAAACTATACTTTAGTCTATAGTGGCAAGTATTATCTTTTCATCTCTTCATCTTTTCTCCAAAATGTTAATCAGAATCAAAACAGTATAGAAATTATTAGTTTGTTAACCTATTCTTTTCCTCAGTAACTAAACTTGATCATGTGTTCTAGATACATTTAATTGATAAAATTTCATTCTGACTGGAAGAAGCCTGGTCCCATTATCTACAATTTATTGTTCAATATTATTCAGTTTATTTTTTTATTCACTGTACTACACATGAAAATTAGTTTCATGATTGCTAGCATATAATTCCTATGAGAAAAAAATGATCAATTACTATACAGTGTTTATACAAAGTATTTTTATTTTCAGCTTTACAGTCTCCTGTCAAAACTGTTTTTAAAAATATCCTTTTTTCTCACCTCTTTCATGAGGTTAAATTCACATGTAAGAATCTTAATTTCATCTAGAAGTTTCCCAACATTCTGATACATGTGTGTGTGTGTTTTGAAATTTAAAGAAAATATTTATTGAAGATCTGAAAAACAATTCCTAAAAGATTGCCTTTTCCAGAAAACTGTAGCTACACAATGTATTGTGTCTATCATGTTAAAATGTGCATTAGACACAAATACAAAACCACAAACAAGCCACCACTCTTCAACAATCTGAGTAGATAAAATGCCTAAGAAACAATGTGGATGACTTGCAAAGGATAAGCTCTTTACTTTAAGCACCAATAAAAAAAAATAGAGCACAAATGGATGAGTGTGATCAGTTATATACACTGGATTGGACCTTTGGCACTAGGAACCAGAGCATTTTCACATATAGCATTAACAGATATTATAAAAGTGTGTAGTGTCAAAGGAATAAAACCACCAACATTCAAAATCAGCTTTGTCAACTAGGCAAAAGAACACTCTACAGTATGTCTCTCCATTGTCCATCAATACACTGGTAGCAACTTTGAAATAAAATTTAAAAAATGAAAAGAAAAAGAAAACAGCAGCTGTAATCCCTTTTATTTTCTCTGTTAAACTCAAACATAGAACAAACATCAACTCTGTTATACACTAACATTTTCAAAGTACATCATTTGTACAGGAGAAGGACTAAGAACAGAAATGTGTTATAGAGATCCAGACGTAAGTGTAGTATGAACCTCACACCGCTTCCCAGTGGTACTAAGGAGGAGCCACTTCATAATTGCTGGCACTAAACAAAGTTGCAGAATTCTTTGCCAGGTATTTTAGGAAATCATGAAGATAATTCAGTAATAAAGCACTGCTCTTCTCATCCAGAGGTGTAGAGACCGGCATTGCTCCAATTCGTACAAATAATCTCAGTAGATGCAGCGCTCCATACACCTGGGGCATAGGTGCTTCAGGGCGGTCTGCAAGGATTTCAGCATACTGTGGTCTCCCAACTTTGTAGAGCAGCTGAGTGCCCAACATCACATTGAAGTATTCCTTTCTCCCTGCCACAACTTCATTAACAACATACTCCTTATTATCTGTGTTGCCTCAAGATTTCTTGTAATTTGCATAATCCTCCAGTATGGAATCCACATTCTTCTTGTCAGGAAGATAGAAGAGCTGTTTCTGCCAGGTAATTAAGTCCCAGTCATCAACAAGCCATGGTTTCAGTTCTTCAAGAATCTTTTTATTTTTTAATTTCTTTTTATTTATTCATTTTAGAGAGGAGAGAGCAAGAGAGAGAGAGAGAGAGAGAGAGAGAGAGAGAGAGAGAGAGAGAGAGAAGGGGGGAGGAGCTAGAAGCATCAACTCCCATGTGCGCCTTGACCAGACCAGTACAGGGTTTTGAACTGGTGACCTCAGTGTTCCCAGGTCGACGCCTTATCCACTGCGCCACCACAGGTCAGGCTTCAGGAATCTTTTTTATTTTAATTTCTTTTTATTTATTCATTTTAGAGAGGACACAGAGAGAGAGAGAGAGAGAGAGAGTCCCATATGTGCCTTGACCCGACCAGTGCAGGGTTTTGAACTGGCGACCTCAGTGTTCCCAGATCGACGCATTATCCACTGCACCACCACAGGTCAGGCTGTTCAGGAATCCTTCAACTCTGTTCATGAATGTTTCCTCGTTTTCAACAGTAGGATCCACTCAAGCTCTTTTCTTGCGAGGAGGCTGAGGTGTCTCACTGGTACTGCCACCATCTCCATTTCCAGGTGTTTTCTGTTTGTTCTTTTTTGTTTTCAGTGAAACTTTTTTTTTTTTTGCTGCAGACCAGATGCCTTCTTGCCTGGGGCAGCCCCTCTCATCTTCCCCTCGGCATACTGCTCCTGATTGGCTTTTTGAAGTTCTCGCTGTTTCTGCAGATTAGTGTCCACGTATTTGAGGACTCTGCTTTCTGGAACCCATTCATCCCAATTTTTATTCCAACCGCTGTAATGTATGAAGTATTTCAATTGTTTGTGTCTTATGGCAACTTTACACACTTTACTTCATAAAGAAGAGGCCCATGAAAGCTTAGCACTCATTCACCCTCCTGGAATTTAGGCTTCGGGTCCTGCTTTGGCGCCATTTATAAGAATTTGCCGGACACCTCCTCCTTCTCCCACCACCCTGACTACCGCCCTCCACTCGCCACCGCACCCAACTTCCTGTGTGTGTGTTTAATTTGCATACACTTAACTTTATAATGATGGGTTTTTAAATTCAGACATATGCCCACTGATCCAGTTTAATAAAAAACAGTCCCATCACCCCAAAACACCTGTCATGTGGCTTTTTTATAGCCAATCATTACCCTCTCCCCCAACCTGGAAATCACCATTTGTTTATTTTCTGTAGGTTTGTTGAGATATGATTAACAAATAAAATTCTAAAATAAAGTGTGCAATGTGATGATTTTCATATATGTATACATTGAAAAAGGATCCCCCCCATCAAGTTAATTAACACACCTATCATCTCATATATTTAACTTTTTTATGTGGGAGAATATTTAAATTTTAATGATACAATAAGTCTTATCATCTGTAGTAACTATTTAAACAATTTATACATTAGATTCTCAGACCTTATTTATCTTATAGTTGAAAGTCTGCTTCCTTTTGCCAACCTCTCCCTGTTTCCCCATACCTCAGCCACTGCCAAACACTTATCTAACCTCTACTTCTGTTTTTCTTATTGTTGTTAGGTTCCAAATACAAGTAATATCACACAATATGCATCTTTCTCTATCCAGCTTATTTCACTTAACATAATGACTTACAGTTTAATTCATATTATAACTGGCAAGATTTCAATATATTTAAGGTAAAATAACATTCCATATGTGTGTCTGTGTATGCGTGTGTGTATCACATTTTCTTTATCCATTTATCCACTGAGAGACACTTAGATTGTTTCCATACCTTGTTGTTGTGAACAATGCTGCAATAAACAAGAGAAGGCAGATATCATTTTGAGATAATGAGGTATATTCTCTCTTTACCCAGTTTGATGATAGGGTTTTTTTTTTTTTATTTGTTTGTGTTTTGGGTTGTTTTTTTTTTTTACAGAGACAGAGAGAGAGTCAGAAAGAAGGATAGATAGGGACAGACAGACAGGAACAGAGAGAAGTGAGAAGCATCAATCATTAGTTTTTCGTTGCCGTTGCGACACCTTAGTTGTTCATTGATTGCTTTCTCACATGTGCCTTGACCACAGGCCTTCAGCAGACCGAGCAACCCCTTGCTGGAGCCAGCGACCTTGGGTACAAGCTGGCCAGCTTTTGCTCAAGCCAGATGGGCCCGCGCTCAAGCTGGCGAGCTCAGGGTTTCGAACCTGGGTCTTCTGCATCCCAGTCTGACGCTCTATCCACTGCACCACCGCCTGGTCAGGCTGATGATAGGTTTTTAATTTATTATTATAAATGCATGTTGAATGTGGTCAAATGTTTTCTCTGCAGCTAGTTATATGCTCATATGATTTCTATACTTTGTTTTATTAATGTGGTATATTACATTGACTGACTGATAGATATTGAACCATCGTTGCATCCCTAGAATAAATGTCATTGATCATAGTGTTTAATCCTTTAATGCATTATTGAAATCAGATTTCTGATATTGAGAAATGTTGCATCTATGTTCATCAGAAATAATAATAGCTTGTATTTTTCTTCTCTTATAGTGTCTTTGTCTGGGTTTGATATCAGAGTAATGCTGGCCTCATAAAATGAGGTTGAAATTATATTTTAAGTATTTGGTAGAATTTATTAGTGAGGTTATTTAGTCCTGTACTTTGTTTGCTAAAAGGTTTTTGATAGCTGATTCAATCTCCTTGCTAATAATTGCTCTGTTCAAATTTTCTATTTCTTCATGACTCAGTTTTTAAATGTTCTATATTCAAATTGTCTTTATCCATATACTCTAGGTTGCCCAATTTGTTGGTGTGTAAAAATTGTTCATGTGGTTTCTTAGGTATTTTGTATACTACATAAAAGAACACACTTTAAATATAAAAATATAGGTTAAAATTAAAAAGATGTAAAATCATATACAATGCAAATACTGATCAAAACAAATATGGAGAAATTATATTCATATGTGATTAAGTGAACCACAGAACATGATGTAATATCACAGGTAGAGAAGGCATCTTTCTCTCTCTCTCTCTCTCCCCACACACACACTCACACTCACCCACATACATCTCACACACACACATACAATTAGTCAGGAAGTTACAATAGTCCTAAATATATGTGCAGCTAATGACAGAACTTTAATTTATCAAGAAAAATGATTAGGCTAAAAGGAGAAATAAACTTATTCATATTTATTGTTGAAGTCTTCAATACTGCTCTTTCAAAAACATAAAAGAAGAGCAACATAAAAGATTAGTAAGAATACAGAAGATATGAATAGTACCATTAACATAGTTGACTGAACTGACATTTACAGAATATTCTATCCATCAATAGGGAATACACAGTCATTTCAAGTGCACATAAAACATATATTATGTTAGACCATATTCTGAACCATAAAAAGAAATTTCAATGAATTCAAGGACTTGAAATCAAACAGAATGATCTCTGATCATAAGAGAATTAATCTAGAAATTAATAACACAAAGTGATATGAAAAATGCTTACATACTTAGAAATTAAATAACAGACTTCGAAATAATCCATTGGTCACTAAATGTTACATCTGATAAGGGGTTAATATACAAAATTTATAAAGAACTTATTCTACTCAACACCAAAAGAACAATTCAATTTAAAAATGGGTAAAGGACCTGAATAGACACTTCCACAAAGAAGACATACGAAGGCAGATACACATATGAAAATATACTCAACATCACTAATTATGAGAGAAATGCAAATTAATACCACAATGAAATACCTGTCAGAATGGCTTAAATCAATAAATTAACAAACAACAACTGTTAGAAAGGATGTAGAAAAAGAAAACCCTCATGCACTGTTGGTGGGAATGCATATTGGTACAGAAACAGTAGAAAACATTATGAAATTTCCTCAAAAGATTAAAAATAGATCTGCCTTATGACCCAGAGCTCTACTTCTGGATATAAATCCAAAGAAATTTAAACACTAATTGGAAAGAAAGTATGTACTCCTGTGTTTAATGTATCATTACTTACATATAATTTTATTTATATATAGAATCAAAAGCACAATATAAACAAAACAGAAAGAGACTCATAGAAAAAGAACAGACTAATGGTTACCAGAGGGGAGGGTGGTTGGGAAACTGAGTGAAAAAAATTAAAATTTTGAGAAGTACACAGATTGTTAGTTGCAAAGTAGTCATGGGTATGTAAAATACAGCTTAGATAATATACTCAATAATATTGTAATAACTATTCATGTTACCAGGTGGGTACTGGAAATATCAGTAGAAAAACTTTGTAAAGTGTATAATTGTCTAAGTACTACTGAAAATAATACAAAATAATACTGAACATAAACTGTAATTAAAAAATAAAAAAACATTAATAAGTAATACATGCGCCTGACCAGGCAGTGGTGCAGTGGATAGAATGTCGGACTGGGATGCGGAAGATCCAGGTTCAAGACCCCGAGCTGACCAGCTTGAGCGCGGGCCCATCTGGCTTGAGCAAAAGCTCATCAGCTTGGATCCAAGGTCACTGGCTCCAGAAAGGGGTGGCTCGGTCTGCTGAAGGCCTGCGGTCAAGGCACATGTGAGAAAGCAATCAGTGAACAAGGTGTTGCGAAGGCAAAGAAAAACTAATGATTGATGCTTCTCACCTCTCTCCGTTCCTGTCTGTCTGTCCCTATCTAATCCTTCCCTCTCTCTGACTCTCTCTCTGTCCCTGTAAAAAAAAAAACAAAAAAAAAAACTATCAAAATCATAAAAATGGGAAAGTAAAAAGTAAAAATCTGTTTGTAGACAATATATTCATATATATTAAAAATCACAAGAAAGCTACATAGGTCATAGAATATAAGGTTGACAAAACCTCAGTAATTTTTATATATATTTTCATTGAAAAATTATGAATTAAAATTTTAGGCAGTTCTCTAAATTTCACCTTCTAAAAGTCTTTCTTGGCCATATCTAAAGTAACCCTCTCTGGTTTTTGTTCAGTCTATCACAAACTTCTACTTTATTTTTTAAATATTCAGAATTTGTAATAAAACACACAGAGAGAGCTAGGATATATATTTTCTGCCTTTCCCATTAAATATAAATTTCTGGAGAGCAGAATAACTTTTTTGTTCACAGTTATATCCCTGGCATCTAAAATATAATGCATGTTTAAAACTCAACAACTCCTTATTGAAGTAATGAATTAACTAATTAACATTTATCTGTCTCTGAAATTTTCTTGTCCAGTTACTTACTTATATATTGTGATTTCTTTCTAGAATATTAGCTCTTGAGAATAATGGTTAGGTCATGTAACCTCACACTTCATCAGTTTGTAATCCCTGGGAAACAATACAAAGTACCTGAGCATCCATCCATATTGATAATTAGGTAAGGAATTTCACTCTTTAAAATGTTCTAAGTCCTGGTCCTGGCCAGTTGGCTCAGCGGTAGAGCATCGGCCAGGCATGTGGAAGAGCTGGGTTTGATTCCTGGTTAGAGCACACTGGAGAAGTGCTCATCTGCTTCACCACCTTTCCCTCTCTCCTTCTCTCTCTCTCTCTCTTCCTCTCTCACAGCCAAGGTTCCATTGGAACAAGGTTGGCCTAGGCACTGAGGACAGCTCCATGGCTTCCTCCTCAGGCTCTAGAATGACTCCATCTGCAGGGAAGCAAAGCCCTAGATGGGCAGAGCATCGTCCCCTCGTGGGCATGCTGGGTGGATTCCCGTCGGGTGCATGCAGGAGTCTGCCTCCCTACTTCTAATAATTAAATGGCATTTTAAAAATCTTTATGAGACTGTAGAAGTGTTCATAAACATTCCTTCTTGCTATAGATAACATGTGACTTGAATCATAAAACTTGTTTATAGCTGGCATTTGTGTCAGGGAATACTGTAGTTAATTAACTAAATTGGACTGATTGAAGGCACACCTGTTTCTAATTTTCACAGGATTAAAATAAAGACATTTATTAAAATACCTGTACCTCTTTTTAGGTGATGAGTGATTGTTTTGAGCTAAGTATTAAAATTATTTCTGTCTCAAAATTTCTTTCGTCATTATTAATATGAAATAATATAGATAAATATAACTAGTGAAGTAAGACAAACACTTTATAGGTTAGGTGATAAACATTTGTGTGAGAAGTGTCAATAAGAAAGTATTTAGCAAATATTTCATGATCAATGAAGAAGAATACAAGAGGAACTCTCTTAGACCTCACGGGCATCCTATAAATAAATTATGAATAAGCCACAAGCGAGACAAGTGATGCTACACATAATTTGTAACATTGAATTTCAAGATAGGGGTAACTAAGAAACAGCAATATTGGCAACATTGCCACAGAAATATGCTCAAAGGCATAAAGAAATGATCATAATTTAACATATAAAGGAGTAATATTTTTTTCTGAGACATCTTTCTTAAACAGGAAATGATTTCTTGGGAAAAATATTTCTCTGCTGAGATTCATAATCCTGGAGAGAATCATATTTAAAACAGCTTATGGACAAGAGGTAAAGTTCATTTAAACCTTCCACCTAAAATTGGTTGAAGGTGCTGAAATTCTATAACTAAGATTGCTAGTCCAGTATCTACTAATTTTTAAAGGATGAAGTTATTTAAAAATGTGCTTTGAACCTGACCAGGTGGTGGTGCAGCGGTAGAGTGTCAGACTGGGACGCGGAGGACCCAGGTTTGAGACCCCGAGCTCACCAGCTTGAGCACGGGCCCATCTGGCTTGAGCAAAAGCTCGCCAGTTTGGACCCAAGGTCGCTGGTTCCAGCAAGGGGTTGCTTGGGCTGCTGAAGGCCCACAGTCAAGGCACATATGAGAAAGCAATCAATGAACAACTAAGGTGTTACAACAAAAAACTGATGATTGATGCTTCTCATCTCTCTCCATTCCTGTCTGTCTGTGCCTATTTATCCCTCTCTCTGACTCTCTCTCTGTCCCTATTAAAAAAAAAAAAAAGTACTTTGAAAATTGGGTAAAACAGCTTCTAAAGCCCATTCACGTTATACATTATCAATTTCAGTGAAGCACATTTGCTGTAGCTCTGGGTGAATTTTGTGTTTCTTAATATTATTCTAAGTTTTCTAGGATTTCAAGGAGAGTGTTAAACTACTAGGAAGCTGGCACAAACAATTCTATTTCTTCAAAAAATAAATCAAAATCTTCATGTGAGTATGGTGCCTTGAGAAACAATGGAATTTTTATGTACTTTTTATTATAATTTTTAGCTTGTTTTATTCTATGCTTCAATTCCTTTGGTTTTTAAAATGAATAGTTACCTTAAAGAGTGGACTGGTTAAGATATTTTAGCCAATTGCCATTCTTGGATTTATAAAACACACTTTTCCATGAAAGCAAGTACATTCACATCTGTCATATTTAAGCCTCTGCACCCACATGAGAAAAACCTGATACTAGTAACTATGTCTTCCTTAGTAAAAGTTCTGACAATGCCATCTTATTTTCTTAATAGTTTTCCACCTCATTTTTTTTTTCTTTAGGAGTAATTTTTTTAAGTAGCATGATTACTAATAATTAAAACATTAAAGTCATTTTCCTTTTTTCCTCTCTGTTAACTTAGGGATAGAAGCATTCAAGTATGCAAATTTTAAATTGTATTATTCTGATCCCTATTTAAGAGTTAGAATTTAAAAATAAGGTTTTAAAAGTAACAGATTAACCTTCTGATTATCTCATCACAGCTACTTTCCTATATTTGTGTGCCTCTTAATATTTGTCTCAAAAACGTCTAACCAAAACCATGATACATTTCATTTCTCTTTAAGCAATAAAGTGCCTACTCATTGGTAACATTTCAATGAACTTTCCTGAAAGTATTTCTTATTATAGTGTATTTGGTTTTCTTATTTTTCTAACACAACTTAATGAACCATGATTTGGTGCTAGATAAGATCTTGAATTAGTGGCAGCTGTTTCTAAAGACTATTTCTGTTGAGACTTTATTTCCACATAGTATGGGAATAATTGTCTTTTGTGATAGCATAAAGTTTATTAAGTGCTTTTATGCTCAAGGTATAAAATATCTACAATGGCAACATCTCAACACTTGGCTTTAAATCTTTAGAAAGTAATCCCTTATATCTTCATGTTGTTTCTTCTTTTAGCCTGTAAATGTCATATGTATAAAATTAATCCATTTGTGGGTGGGTGAGAGAGACAATCCAAACCAAGTTTTTTGTGCTTCTGAGTAAATCACTAATGACTTTAAAAAGCTAATCCTACTACCAATTGACCGAGTTCTAAAAGACAGCATTTGGGCCCTGGCAGGTCGCGGGTTTGATCCCTAGTCAGGGCAGTCAATGAGTACAAAATTAAATGGAACAACTAAGTGGAATTGTGAGCACTTTTTTTTCTTAATTGTTTGTTCACTATGAGTAACACTTTCAGTTTTCTTTTCAATTTTTTTATTAATTAGAGAGAAATAGAGAGAGAGAGATACATCAATCTCTGTTCCTATATGTGTACTGACTGGAAAGAACCTGCAACCTTGGTGTATCAGAAGGATGCTCTAACCAACTGAATTATGCAGCCAGGACACAGCAAAGTGATGCCCTCCCGCTCAAAAGGTTTAAAATAAAACGAAATACATCATTTTATCAATTGAGGTTGTAGCACTTCAATCAAGAAAGAAATGCTAATAGTATAAGATTATTTGCTGATGAATTATTGAAACAGATTAGAAGATAAATTTTCTAAGACATTTATGGATACCTCATGGAGTTTGCTTTGCACACTTTCTTCTTTCTCTTTCTGTTTTCTTCTAATTTTTTTTGTGTGTGTACATTGTATGATATATTGTCTTTTTCTTTGTTGAAGTTAAATATTAGGACTATTCCTGGTATTCATGTGGCATCTAATTTTCTTCTTGCTTCTTTCACAGGTTCCTTCTTATTAAGTCTGATTATTGATCTAAGAGTTTTGTGCTTCCTCATAATTACATCCTTGTAGTTATTAAGCTTTTTAATGACTTCTGTTGTTCATACTGACACAGTAAGATGCCTCCTTTTCTCTTTTCTAAAAAGCTAATATATCATTATCTCTGAAGGTTAAACTGATCCATTTCACCACATGAAGTAGTGTTTGATAGTCTCATTTTCTATGCTAGTTTCACTCCTTCTATTTGTTCCTAGAAGCCTAGGGTAAAGAAGTTTCTAGCAAAATAACAAGTAAGGCAGATGAGTTTCTCATTCAATAATTATTGGTGGCAAAAATATTTCTTCCAGATTTTATCTTTGTTAAGAGCAAAAGGATACTAAGTTTTGAAAACAAGGAACTGTCAGTAAAAATCAGAGAATTATTCAGCATATTATCCTTAGGCAAAAGTGAATAAATATATGCCAACTTCAAATATAATAATAGTGTTAATAACAGGGTACCTGAGCAAGGACAAGGGTAAAAACAGGCAGCAGTAGAAATGACTCTTATCTGAATTCTGTGATCTCATTAACAAATAATATTGGTACTGTTTGGCAAATAGTAGGTTGAGCAAATAAAAATATAAATGACATACAAATGTACGTTAACCTCATTCCTAATTGTGTATTTCAATAATGTTTGAAAATATACTAAAGCATCTTTCAAAATAACAACTGAAGTTCAAGAATTTGAATTGCCTTACCCATATTTGCCCAAGAGTAAATTGCAGACTTGGTGTTTGGAACCACTTCTATTTGCTGCTCAAGACCATATGCTTCTAATATACAACATGCACCCCTTAATAAAAGTAAATCGAAAGAACACATTCCTAACCATGTAGGAGTATAGTAAAAGAACAAGTTAATAACCTGACCAGGCAGTGGTGCAGTGGATAGAGCATCGGACTGGGATGTTAAGAACCCAGGTTTGATACCCTAAGGTTGCCAGCTTGAGTGCGGGCTCATCTGGTTTGAGCAAGGCTCACCAGCTTGATCCCAAGGTCACTGGCTCAAGCAATGGGTCACTCAGTCTGCTGTAGCCCCCCGGTCAGGGCACATATGAGAAATCAATCAATGAACAACTAAGAAACTGCAAGGAAGAATTAATGTTTCTCATCTCTCTCCCTTCCTGTCTATGTGTTCATATCTGTCTGTCTCTCTGACTCTCTCTCTTTCTCTGCCACAAAATAAAGAACAAGTTAATATACCACTAATACACATATATTCAACACAGAATTTCTGACCAATGAACTACATATAATGCTAAAGATTTTAAAATTTTGTTCTATGTGTTCTGATTTGAAAAGGTATGTTCTGATTGAGGGGTACTAAACAATGCTACCTAAAAACCATTGACCTGGAATAAGCAATATAAAATAAATATTGTAGGCCAAAATAAAACCCAAATGTGTTTCAAGTCCAAGTGGCAAATATAACAGTTTTCCCCTTTGGTAGTATATATTGTCCAACTATTTCTAAGTCTTTTTAAAACTTAACCCGATTCCCCAAACCATCTTTATTCAGAGTGGAGATTTGGACAAAAGTGCAAAACATTTATTTATACTCCCAATCTGTAAGGACATGAACTGTGCTATTACTACGCTTTTGGTAGCATCAACCATTGACAAAAGTTGCCAATAGAAGAACAGTCACAAACACAAATGTCAAAAGGTTTTTCTTCCTCATCAGCTCTTTTATTAAGTGAAAACATGTGAGCAACCATAAACTGTCAGTATTTCTTCGGGGGCAATAACATGACTTTGCATAAGAACTGATGTTTTAGTTATATTAGGTATAATTCATACCATTTGAATTTTATCAGAAGTTTTTTTAATTGAATTTATTGGGGTGACAGTGGTTTATAAAATTATATCGGTTTTAGGTGTACATCATCTGCATATTGTATTGTGTTTACCATCCCTAATCAAGTCTGCTTCCATCACCACTTATTC
Source organism: Rhynchonycteris naso (assembly GCA_037038555.1). Taxonomy (NCBI): domain Eukaryota; kingdom Metazoa; phylum Chordata; class Mammalia; order Chiroptera; family Emballonuridae; genus Rhynchonycteris; species Rhynchonycteris naso. The sequence goes on from CM073002.1 coordinate 70,778,670, forward strand.
CCCTTTTACCCTCTTCTACCTCCCCCATCCGGCTTCCTCTCTTGCAATCACCATACTGTTGTCTGTGTCATCGAGTTTTCTTTTCTTTGTTAATCCCTTCATCTTTTTCACCCAACCCCCAACCTTCCTTTCCTCTGACAGCTGTCAATCTGTTCTCTGTATCTATGAATCTATTTCTATATTTTTTGTTAGTTTATTTTTATCAGTAGTTTTACATATGCAAGAGTATAGGAATTTGGAAGTTAAGTTATTTAGGACTTTCAAGTCCTGTGCCTCATTTGAAAAAGCTTCTGAGTTCTCTAGAACACTGCACTCAAATTTAAACCCTTATCCATTACTGCCCCTCCCCTTCAGTTCTGCTAAGAAATGAATTAACAAGTGACCTCCCTGCACTCTACTATCCATACTACTAAGAGTGGCATTACACCTAAAACAATACAAACATAAAAGTTTGAATTTTTGCAAAAAAAAATCCATGAGTTTGAAAATCCATGACCTTGGTTACTGTGTGGATTTATAAAACATTTGATTTGGGGAGCATTATCAGTTTCTTTCTTTTTCTAGCTTCCATTTGGTTATTTAGTTCCTCCATTTCTTTCAGATGCTATTTCTTTGAACTTGTTTATTAGTTGGATCACACTTTTAAGTCTCTACTGAAGAGACCACCTGTAGACCATGCCTTCTGTGTGCTAATATTGCCATTGAAAATTCCCTTTATTTCTCACCCATTGTGATCCCATACAATTTTACCAGTGTCATTTCTTGTTTGTTTGTTTATTTGTTTCACACTGACAAAATATAGACTTCCATGAAGAACGAGAAGTATATTTTGGTTTAATTAGATTTATGCTGGGTAACAATGTGTAGCGTTATGTTGTTTTGGAAAAAGAAACTTGTAATCTACTTTTGAGAGTAGACACACATTAAACCCATCCTATTGTCATGAAGCCAGAACCTGCCTTATTTATTCTAAACATATGGTTAAATTATTCCTCTTAAGCAGTGGTTCTTAACCTGGGTTCAATCGAACCCTAGGGGTTCGATGAGTCGGTCTCAGGGGTTCAGAGAAGCCTCTGGCGCGGAGTCCAGAATAAAGTAATACCGTAATTTGTTGTGAGTTCATGCACTTTGTTGGTTTTATTCTTTGAGCAAGGTGATGTTCATGCACTGCTCATTATGTGCACCAGTAAAAAAACATATACCTATGTCTTGAATTTAGAAAAAAAATCATATTTGATTTATCACTAAAGAAGGTTTCGGTGAATGCGCATATGAAACTGGTGGGTTCGATACCTCAAAAAAGGTTAAGAACCATTGCTCTATAGGGTACCTTAGCCAGAACATTATTTCTCCTTGCTATTTTTCTTCCTTCTCTTCTCTTCTCTTCTCTTCTCTTCTCTTCTCTTCTCTTCTCTTCTCTTCTCTTCTCTTCTCTTCTCTTCTTTCTCTTCTCTTCTCTTCTCTTCTCTTCTCTTCTCCTCCCCTCCCCTCCCCTCCCCTCCCCTCCCCTCCCCTCCCCTCCCCTCCCCTCCCCTCCCCTCCCCTCCCCTCTCCTCTCCTCTCCTCTTCTCTTCTCTTCTCTTCTCTTCTCTTCTCTTCTCTTCTCTTCTCTTCTCTTCTCTTCTCTTCTCTTCTCTTCTTCTCTCCTCTCCTCTCCTCTCCCTTCCTCTTTTCTTTTCTCTTCTCATTTTTGCCATTAGGGTCATTCATATCTCCAATAATCAGTTTTCCAACTTCCCTCACCAAAGTTCAAAACCAGCCTAGGGCAGACTCTTTATGGTAGAATTAAAAATTGAATTGTGAATGAAGGACGGGTTACATCTCTTAGTGCTCCTTTTTCTTTCAACTGAAGCCAGGAGCATTTCTATAGTGTTATTACTATTCCTATCACACATAGTTTTTTATTCTTTACTGCAGAAATGTCCTATTTGTCTACTTATTCTTTTTTTATTATTTTTACCCATTATATATGAGAAGCTTTATGCTATATTGTAGAGATAAGTAATGAGTAAAAAATAAGTAGAATTCCTTGTGCCCTTTATGCATACAGTTTAGCAAGGAAAGATGTTCATCAATAAAAGAATAACAGACATAAATATAAATTTACCCTGTGATAAGTGCTACAAAGATATGTGATGTTATAATGATATATAAATAAGAAAAATAGACCCAATCATGGAAATGACAATCAGACTGAATCTATAAATAAATAAATAATAAATAAATAAATAAATAAATAAATAAATAAGAAGAGAAGGGAATTAGCTAGGCCAAAAGGGAGGAAGGGGTATATATTGGGTTGAATTGTGCCCCACCTAAATTCAGTCCACCTGAAACCATAGAATGTGACTTTATTTGAAAATAATCAACTTAAGATAAGGTCATACTATACTAGGTTGAACCCTGATCTAATGACTGGTGTCCTTATGAGAAGAAGAAAATTTGAACACAGTGATACAGACAGAGGGAAGGTGATGTGAATATATATTGGAGAAGGCTGTATGAATAGAGAAGCAGATATTTGGTAGATGTGTCTACAGGCCAAAGAATAATAAGGATTGCTGGTAACCACCAGAATTGGGAGAAAAGCATGGAATAGCTTCTTCCTCAAAGCTTCCAGAAGGAGCTGACCCTATCAACCCCTTGATTTCAAGTTTCTAGCTTCCAGAATTATGAGAGAATAAATTTCTGCTTTTCTAAGCCACATGGTTTGTTGTATTTTGTTATAACAGTTGTAGGAAACCAATACAGGAGTTGGTCAAAAACTATACAGTGTAAAAAGTCCTATTGCTTCACAGACCCTTGTGCCTACAGTGGGGAGTTTAATTGATGGATAGCCCCAGCTGCTCCTGTTCTAAATCTGTTTCTACATTCACTGAGATTACAGTTACCAAGGCTGTTTTCAGCCAATGAACTACCATTGTGGGGATATGAGTACAGTTTTATTTCTGTGAGTTATGGGACTTCTTCCTTGTGTGACACTAGCTCAAGGAAATTCCATCAACCTAGCTAAAACTTCGTTAGAACTGTGCTACAGTCTATGAGTCTTCTTACACAATCTTTACTTTTTCTTCCTCTCCTTCACAGGGGTCAGACCTGCAGCGTGGTGTGGAGGGTTTCTTAGCCTCCCCAGGCTCCCTTTCCTTTACTTTTTTCAGGTGTTCCCCCAATAAATATTTTGCATATCTTATCCCATCTTGATGTCTGGTTCCCTGGGTACTTGAATGAACAAAAGTGGAATCAGGAATGAATTTAAGAAGACAGGAAGTAAGATGGGTTTTATGATTGTCTCACTTACTGCCTGGAAGGTAAAGAGGATGCTACTCTGAGAGGCAGGTAGGATATCAAATCGATAAAAGATATTCAATAGAAGGACATACCCTAGCAAGCTTTTGAAAAGTATGAGTAGAATGATGCTTTAATTTTTATAAAATTATAAAATGCAGGGCTTTAACTATAAGAATTTAATTGGGTAAGAGCTCTACATTCTATACACTGAAATACACCGCATTTAGCCAATAACTGTGTTTTCCAGTCACTGAAGGAGTTCTGAGTCAGGACTGATGCTAGGAGTCATGAGGCTGATCTACTACATAAGAGATGCCATACTAATGCTTTCTTATAATTTACAGCATTCTAGGATACTTTCATTTACCATTCTTCCCTCTTATCTCCATAAATTGTCATCTCAGAACACCCCTACGTTTTCCTGACTCCCTATTTTATCTCTTAGATAGTTTCTTAATAAAACCCATGCACATTTAATTCCACTTGCTCTTTGCTTCTCAGAGGACACAGACTAACACAAAATCCTGTAAGGACAATGGAGGTGGCTGGTTACTGCTCAGTTGTATTGTTTCCCAGAGGATTAAAAGCTATTAACAGCTTTTAAAAGCTAAATGTCAGAACCATAGAGCTCCTTTGGTTGATTTTAAAGAGGTCTTATGTTTCTCAGAAAAAGAGTTGCAATGGCTAAGAAGCAGAAAAAAATCTGATTGTCTCAAAAATCCAGAAGAATTTAAAGGGCCAGCCAAGGTAAGTAAGTCTGTCATTCTAAATTCAAGATTTTAATTTAAAAAGTCTTAAGACCCTGAAATATAGAATGAGGACATCTGTTTGAATTCTCCTCAGGATGTTGGCCCTGAAGACTCCTTTGGATTCAGAGCTTTCAGATGTGGCCCACCCTTCCATAATAAAAGTTATTGCATCCCTAGTTCTAGAAGTATGGCCAAGATCTATCCTCAACAGAACAATGAGTGTCTCTCTCAGGAGCTGCACTCACTTTCTCTCCTAGTTTCCAAGGATAAATCTCAGAATTACCTGACTGGGATGTGACAAGCCTAATAAGGGAGAAAATACACATTGAAGTAAATGCAAGAATTAGATACTACTTACAGAAGATGTACCACTCTCATTGCTTTGAAGGGCTTAACCAAGAGGGTTGAAATGCAAAACTGGATTAGTAGAGATTATTGCTTTGAAAACAGTTTTTCAGGACATAAAATTTAACTGTGTGGCAAGAAGTCAGGGGATGAGGCAAAGTTGCTGTTAGGGTGGCTCTTAGAAACCTGGGGAAAGCAATGGCTAAACCTATGCTCCTATAATAACACCATATCTTTAGGGAGCACACCAAATACTTGGTGGTAAGTCATTTGCATTTCCATCCTTTATGGGCTAACAGTAGATTGACAAAGGGATAGATAATCAATTCCAGGTGTAAATTTGCCTTCCTTGCTCTCAGAACCTTAGACTGCACCACTATTTATAGAGTTACAGAATGCCTCATCCACAAATAATGAAATCCCACACACTGTAGTATATGATCAGGGACTCACTTCACAATAAAAGAGGTGCATCAGAGAATCCATGACCACCCTGGGTGATATATCACACACCATACAGAGGCAACAGGCCTCAAAAATCACTAAAATGGCATTCTTAAAGGCATAGCTAGAAAACCAATTTGGAGAAAACACTCAAACTCAGGGTGACATCAATTAGAGTGGCATATATTCACTAATTGAAGATTTTTATATAGTACTGTGTCCCTAAAAAAAAGATTACATGGATCCAAACACCTAAGAGTAGCAGTGATTCCATTGGCTATCACTCCCAATAATCCCCTGGGAGATTTTCAACTTCCCATTCCCACATCTCCAGGGTCTGTATGGTTGGATGTATTACTACCCTAATGGTACTAGTTGATTGTAAAGTCAGTGTTAGGTTAGATGTCCTGGTCACTCATGATCTAATTAACATCTATAGAATGCTGCAATTGCAAACTATATAAAATATTATTTTCAAAAGCACATGGTACATTCATCATGATAGACCATATGGCATATCACCAAAGATGAAAGGGTATGTATCTGCAGAAATTTGTCCCTCCAAATGCTCTAACACAGTTTAGCTATGGAGTAATATATAAATCCAGGTCATTCACTTGGATGTCTCCTGGTAATGCTTTGCCTATTGTCGACTATAAATAGACATCCACAGTCAATCATGGCTGGAAAAGTTCCCATATGCCAAGGGCTCAGGACACTGAAAAATAAAACTTTTGATGACACTTTCAGTTAAGTTTCTATGGCATGCCCAAGTGATAGTTCAAAATAGGAGGAATGTATACTGGAGAGTGGCAAGGGAGAAGATGTATATCATTTGCAGCCCTGAGATCAGCTACAGAAATATGGGCTCTGGTTCTTCCCATTAACCTCCTTCATCTATGCTGTCCTCCAGAAATAAAAGCCCAAAGGAACTATAAAGAAGCTGTTTCCTGACCTGCATGAAGCAATAGATCTGTGTGGAGCAAGGAGCAGACATGGCAGCCATCAAAATGAGCTTCTCAGGTCTACTACTGGAAGTAGCATAATTGATTGACAACCTCAGATTTTTCCTTTCTGGATTCTGTTCAAGTTCCAAGCACAGTTAGAAATAGTAATACAGACTCATTTCTGTGAGACACTGAACTCTTTATTCAGAGACGTTGGCTCAAGGATTTTTTACCTTTTCTTTTTCAACCTGGCTGAAACCTTGGAAATGTTCTGTAATCTCTGACTTTTCTTCTGTCTTTCCTTCCAAGATAGCAAAACTGTATTGCAGTCTGTCCCCTTCCCTTTTTTTCCCTTAATTGAGAAGCAAGGAGGCAGAGAGACAGACTTCTGCATGTGCCCCAACCCGGATCCACTCTGGTAAGCCCCTATGGAGTGATGGTCTGCCCTCCTGGGGCCATTGCTCTATTACTCAACAACCAAGCTATTTTAGTGCCTGAGGGAGGCCATGGAGCCATCCTCAGCACCCATGGCCAACTTGCTCCAACTAAATTATGGCTGTAGGAAGAGAAGAGATAAAAAGAGAGAGAGAGAGAGGTAAGAGGAAGAGAGGTGAAGAAGCAGATAGTTGCTTCTCCTGTGAGCCCTGACTGGGAATCCAATGAGGGACATCCACATGTGAGGCTGACACACAACCCCTGAGCCAAATGAGCAGGGCTCTGTCCCCTTCTTTTTATCCTTCATCATCACATGCACATCTACTCCTGTTTTATCATTTATTTCTTGGAAAACGTATGCTGAACATAGTGCTTGAGAGGAACTGATACAGCAATGTGATGGGAATCCAGAGTGAGAAAAGTGACTGTGCCAGAATAGACTGAAGATGCAAATAAACCCAGTTTATCAGAGCATGTAATAACTTGTGACATAGGTGGGATATAAAACTGAGACTTATGGACATAGGTAAAAGTGAAGTGGTTATCAGGGAAAGGAAGTACGAGGGAGAAGATGGGAAAAGGAGAGGGAAGGGTGTAAAGAGGAACAAATATAAGGTCACAGAAAATGATCTGACTTTGGATGATGGATATACAACACAATCAACAGTTCAAATGCTATAGAGATGTTTACCTGAAACCTATGTACTTTTATTGATCAATGTCACCATGTTTAAGTTAATTTTCTAAATAAAAATTAAAATAAAGAACATGAGTTTTGAACTTTTATCTTTACCCTAATAAAAACAAAAGAATTCTTTAAGAGGCTAATACAATGAAAACCTTGTACTGAAATATTTACTTGAAATATAAACATTTCAGGATTGTGTGCATGTTAGCACCTATAAAAGGCACATATTTGTATGTACTGTTCACAAAAATTAGGGTATATTCTATCACTTCATGTTCATTTTGAAATATCCCCTAATTTTATGTATTTTTTATTTTTATATATCCCCTAATTTTATAGTTTTCCAGATCAAGTTTCCTCAGAGAACAGCAAGAAACTACAACAGACAAACCTAAGTTACTAAATCTATGAACTATAACAAGTCATTAATCTTCAATAATCAATTGATTGACTTAAGCAGAAAGATAATATCTTTGGAATAATACCAATAGTTTATAGACTTGATAAAAATTCTGGAGACCCAATGTGATGGCTGTGAAAATGTACCTTCAGAGACACCCTGACATTCACATCAGACCATGTTTCCTCCAAGCTGCTCCCTGCCAATGCCTGAGCACAGAAAAATTACTCCAGATAATCTGGGCTATTTCTTTCCAATGTGAGATTTTTTTGATGTGCAACACTTTCTTAGGGACATTCTATTGACCTGACCAAAACTTTCTCAAAAATCTCCAATCTTGTCTTTCTCTTACCACCTCCTTTCATGGATATAGAACCAATCTAAAGGCTTTCTTGCTTAATTGCAGCTTCTGCCCCCTTCATAACCTCCTCAGGCCTTTCCTCCAATTAAATCACTTCCACATCTTAACCTAGCCGATATACTTTTTGGAGAAAAACAAGGCTTTAAAATTTGACAGTAGCAAAGGAAAATGACTGAACCACAGAACCACCAGCCTGGTCACTCAATAGGCTCACCCAAGTGGAACACTGCTGATGACAACACTATCACTGTTTTACTCAATATCATCATATCATCATCAGAAACAATCAGTACTACTGTTGCTAGATTCTTTGGTGGCCACCCACATCATGATGATTTCTTAATTGTACCAACTCGTCACTTCAATCCTTCATGACTCAAAGTCTTAGGAAGAAGTGAATGTGTATTTCAGCTGCCAGTGATAGGAAAAGACATGTTCCTTAGATTATTCTAGCAGTGGTAGTCAACCTGGTCCCTACCGCGCACTAGTGAGTGTTCCAGCTTTCATGATGGGCGGTAGCAGAGCAACCAAAGTATAAATAAAAAGATAGATTTAACTATAGTAAGTTGTTTTATAAAGATTTATTCTGCCAAACTTAGCGAAAATTTGACATAAAGTACTTGGTAAGTAATTATTATTATATGCTTTAACTTGATGTAACTCTGCTTTATAAATTTTATAAAGTAAAGTTATTTCCCTACTTTATAAATCACCATTACTGTGAAACCAGTGGGTGGTTAGAAAATTTTACTACTAACAGACATACAAAAGTGGGCGGTAGGTATAAAAAGGTTGATTACCCCTGTTCTAGAGGAAGGTAATGTACTATATTCTACAAATATGTAATGTGATGAAGAGTTAAACTAAGTAGAGGATTAGACACCTGAAGGTCAGCCAAACAAAAATATGCACAACAAATGCAAACCAAAATTTCTTAGTAAACAGTGAAAGTAATGTTTTAATTAGACTTTAAAAGTAGAATTTTATAAAATTTTACTAATTTTTATTTTAAAATAAGCATAAATACATTTTTTATTTTAAAATAAGCATAGATATGTTTTTTAAAAGTTGTGTGTTAATTTTTGGAAAGTATGAAATGTTTATATTTAATTACTTTAGTCAAATTTCATATTAGCCCATAGTAATATTCTTAAATTTTAACTTTTAAAACAATAAAAATGGTATTTCTACAAATTATTCAAGGACCATATTTATTTTCCCAGTAAATACCCTAATCCTTTTATATTCAAGTCATTTTTGAAATACCAACTATATCATTGTTATTTTACTTTATTTTAAACTGGTTTAACTTTGTCATTCCAAGAGACAGTATAGTGCTCTGTGCTCCGGTTCAGATTGCTGCATTTGATGCCTAGCTAGCTCATTCAACTTTGAGCTAAATTACAGAGACAAATTACAAACCTCTGTGTAAATTATTTCTTATACTTAAAAGTGGTGATAAAGTACCTTTTTAATAGGTTTGCTGTGAGGACTAAATAGGTATACATCTTAGAATAGTGTTTATTTTCACACATTGCTTGATAAGTAAAGTGCTATCATAATCTTTTTTGATAATATTGTCTGAGATGTAAGAATCCTTTCTTTGAACTTCCTAAAATCATGCCTCAGGTATAAATTTTACAATTTACATTTGCAAGTTACTTGCATTTTGATAGCATTTTGGATAGTCAAAGCATCATAATAAATTATGGAAAAGATATGTGCATATGTAAATTAGAAAGACATTTATTAAAATATTCACAAATTAATCGGTGTAACGGGGGTGGATAAATGTTAAGTTAAATTAAGAGGGATGTCTGAGTGGAGACTAATTAAATAACTTGTGGTTTAATTAGTGAATATATTTATATTATGACAATATTTGAGTGCATTGCTCTAATGGATTTATGGAAAAGACAATGACAGCTACATAAGATAAAAACAAGAAGTAGTGAAGATGGGGATTCTGGACTAAAGTTGTATTTTAAACATTTTTAAAATTATTAATCTATTTTCTCTTAGTTACTAGTTTTAAATGAATATTCAGAAAAGTAAAACTGTTTTCTTCCTATAATGAATTAGGCAACAAACTCATAAAATATCATGCATTCAGATATGTTGGGTTTTAAATACTATTATCATCAAAATTGTTGATAACAGCATAGAAAATATTTTGTAAAAAATAAATACAAGATTTTTTTGAGGGGCTCAGAGAGCTTCATTAATTTTTAAATCTAATTTACTATATAAACTTGGCATGAGGAAGAACTTTAGACATTTTATTTCTAGTCCTCTTAGGACAGATGCCAAACTCCTTACTGCATCATACAATGATACTCTTAACCTCTCCATCCTCCTCTCAGTCTTTGCATCCTGCTCTCCAGGAAAGCAGCCTTTTAAAACTTCTTCTGGCAGAGCATGCTCTCTTACTACGGAGACTTTGCACAATATTCCCACCTCCTAGATTGTTCCCCCCACCTTGCCTATTAACTTTTCTCATTCCTAAAATTTCAGTCAAACTATTATGTTTTCAGGGAAGTATTCCTGATCGTCTATTTTTCAATGCTCTCAGAGAACCATGTTTCTTTTCCCTTTGACAATTCTTACGCATTAGTTTTTTTTATTAGTAACTACTAGTTGATTACCCCCCACAGATTATAAACATCATAAAAAGCATAGAATATGTAATTTTTGTTCTTGGCTGAAATATAGTGCCTAGCAGAGTTCTGGCCACACAAGGAGTGCTCAATATATATTTATCATGTAAGTAAAGCTATTTTATGCAAAAGAAGTTAATGAATGGGCTGCTGTTGACCAATGAGCCTATTTAAATTTTATGCAATTGTGTGTGAGTGTATCTTAGAAAAAGAATCAATGATTTCTGTTAAATTTGCACCAATGTTTTTAAAATTAAGATTGAGGACAAGAAAGTTTCAAAGAATTTAAAAGTCTTACCAAAAATATTGAACTTATGAAACCCTGGCTGGTTGGCTCAGTGGGAGAGCATTGGCCCAGTGTGTAGATGTCCTGAGTTCAATTTCTAACCAGGGCTCACAGGAGAAGTGTCCATCTGCTTCTACACCCCTTACTTCTCACTCCACCCCTCTTGTTTCTCTCTCTCTCTGTTTTCTTCTTTACCCCTCTCACTTTTCCCTCTCTCTCTTCTTCTCCCCTCCTGCAAGCATGGCTCAATTAGAGTGAGTTGGCCCTAGGCACGGAGGATGGCTCCATGGCCCCTGCCTTAGCGCTAAAAAAATGGCTCCAGTTGCAAAAGAGCAAGGTCCCCAGATGGGCAGAACATTGCTCACTAGTGGGCTTGCAGGTGGATCCTGGTCCAGGATCATGCAGGAGTCTGTGTCTGCCTTCTTTCCTCACACTGAATAAAAATAAATAAATAAATAAATAAATAAATAAAATTTTAAATGAATAAATAAAATGAATATTGAGCAAATGAACAGAAAATCTACGGTTTAAACACAGTTTTTCTGCTCCCAACTCCAAAAATAATTTAATATAGTACAGTGCATATTTTAAGATTTATTCAAATAGCAATATTTTTTTAAAATATGGCATTTACTACACACAGTTCTAGGTGCTAGGAATTCAGAGAGAAAGACACAGACCATTAAAGATGCTACTTATAGAATAATGTTTACAACAAAAAGTGCATTTATTACATGCAAAATATTACCAAAACTATAAATAATAAAATACTCTTGTCTCTAAACTCAATGGAAAAAATGTATGCAGACATATAATTTCATTTATTAGATTTCAAAGAATACCTTAGGGCAGTATATATTTGGTTCTTTCCAGCAACCATGTGAGTTGTTAATATAATTTTATATTCTTCATTTTTAAGGTAAGGAAAGTAAGATATTAGTAATTTATTCCTAATTAAATATTTATTTAGGAGATAAAGAAGTTGTGGTCATGACAAGATCCCTGGCACTTGCTGTCCCAGAATGGTTCTTTTTAAACATGTGTTTTTTTTTAAGATCAGGAACAAGAGAAGAAAGTCAGCTTTCACAATTCTTATTAAACATAATATTGTAAGTCTTAACCACAGCAATCAGACAAGAAGAACTAAAATACCTCCAAATTGGAAAAAAAATTAAAACTGTCATTATCTGCTGATGACATGATACTATATAGAGAACCCTAATAAAGCAAAACACTCACTCACACACACACACACACACACACACACACACACACACACACAAATGCTAGAACAGATAAATGATTTCAATAAAGTAGCAGGTTATAAAATATCCAGAAATCAGTTTCATTTTTATACACCAATAATAAACAATTAGAAAAAGAAACTAAGAAGAAAATCTTATTTACAATATCAAAAAATAAGAGTGAAATAAAATAAAATACCTAGGAATAAATTTAACCCAAGGATGTAAAAGTCTTTTCTTGAAAAATTATAAGACACTAAAGAAAGACACTGAAGAAGGTACAAATACATAGAAGTATATACTATGTCCATGAATAGGAAAAGTTAACATCAATAAAATATTCACATTACCCAAAGAAATACGCAAATGCAAAGCAATTCCTGTCAAAATCACAATGGAATATTTCACAGAACTAGATAAATATTTCAAAAGTTATATAAAACCACAAAAGTTCAAGAATAGTCACAGCAATCTTAAGAAAAATAAACCAAGTTGAAGGAATTACACTCCCTGATATTAAACTGTACTATGAGACCACAGTAATCAAAATAGCATGGTACTAACATAAAAACAGAAATATAGGTCAATGGAACAGAATAGAGAGACCAGAAATAAACCCATGCCTTTATGGTCAATTAATATTTGAAAAAAAAAGGTCAAAATATACAATGAGATAAAGACAGTGTATTCAATAAGTGGTGTTAAGAAAATTACCAGACATGTGCAAAAATAAATAAATGAATAAATAAAATTACACCACCATCTTTCACAATAGACAAGAATAAAACTTAAAATAGATTAAAGGCTGAAATATAAGACTTGAAACTGAAAGAATCTTAGAAAAAAAATAAACAGGCAGTAAAATCTTAGACATTTTTTGTAGCAATATATTTTTCTGATTTGTCTCCTTGATCAAGAAATACAAAACAAAAAATAAACAAATGGGACTACATCAAACTAAAAAAAAGATTGCATAGCAAGGAAAACCATCAGCAAAATTAAAAGACAATTCACTGAATGGAAGAATATATTTGCCAATGATATATGTGATAAGGGGTTAATATCCTAAATATACATATAAAGAACTTATAAAACTCAACAACAACAAAAAAAAACAAACAATCTTATTTAAGAATGGGAAAAGGACATGATAAACACTTCTCCAGAAAAGACATACAGATGACCAATAAACATATGAAAAGATGCTCAATGTCACTAGTCAGAGAAATGCAAATTAAAACCACAATGAGATATCACCTTACATGTGTCAAAATAGCTATCATCAAAAAAGTCAAGCAACAATAATTGTTGATGAAGTTGTTGAGATAAAGGTACCTTTATGCAGTGTTCATGGAAATTCTGATTGGTACAGCCATTGTGGAAAGCAGGATAGAATTACCTTAAAATGTAAAAATGGAATTGCCTTATGACTCAGTAATTCTACTTCTGGGAGTGTGTCCAAAGAACCCTGAAACACTGATTCAAAAGAATATATGTACCCCTATGTTCACTGCAGTCCTATTTACAATAACCAAACTATGGAAGCAGCTCAATTCTCCATCAGTAGATAAGTGGATAAAAAGCAGGTTACAGTTACATAATGGAATACTACTTGACCATAAAAAAGAAGGGAATCTTACATTTTGCAACAGTATGGATGGACCTGGAGTGTATTATGTAAAGTGAAATAAGTCAATTAGAGAAAAACTAATAACATATAATTTGACCTATATGTGTAATTTAATAAACAAAACAAACTAACAAACAAAATAGAAGCAGACTCATATATACAAAGAACAGACTGACAGCTCTTAAGAGGTAGGTGGGGTTATGGGGGGCTGAGTGAAAAAGGTGAAAGATTAAGAAAAAAAAAAAACAACAGAAATTCATAGACACAGACAACAATATGGTTGTTACCAGAGGAAGGGGGATTGAGGGAAGGTAGAAGAGGGTAAAAGAGTGATAATTGGTGATGGAAAGAGACTTGACCTGGCATGGTAAACACACAATAAAATATACAAATGATATGTTATAGAATTGTACACCTGAAACATATAATTATATTAACCTAGGTCACCTAATAATATATTCAACAAAAAAAAGTTTTAATAAGCATCAATTCCCATATGCACCTTGACCAGGTAAGCCCGGGTTTTAAACCGATGACCTCAGTGTTCCAGGTCAATGCTTTATTCACTGTGCTCCAATACGTCAGGCTATTTTCTAATCATAAAGATAGCTCTTTTAAATGTCTTAATATAAGAAATCCATTGTTAGTACATTTTCTCACAATATGGCTGACTGATCTTGGATGAGTTATGTTTGTCAATGCAGTGGATTGAGGTGTGAAGAGAAATTTGAACATATGCTGAAGAACTCTGTATTCTCCTTGTAAATGAAAAGTAATACAAGTATTTTTGTATTATCTAAAGGAAAAACAAAAACATAATAGGCTTAGGTGATAGAAATGACCATGACACCTGATCCAGTTCATATTATGTTTGAGTAAAGCCTACTTCTGAGGCTCATCAGCAACCCTCTTCCCAATTCCTCCTTGACTATTCATACTCCACATGCTTTCAATGGCTCCCTCTTTGATTAGCATTCCATAAAGTATATCAGCTCATATATTTCTCATAAAGGAGAAATTTTTCTCCTTTCTCAAATTTCCTTCAGTCAATGCCAATGATTCTATTTTTATCTAAGAAAAAACATACATTTGCATTTATAAGCTATCCTCCCTAGATATACCCATATTTTGACATCTAAAAATCATTTTTCAACAACATAAAGCAAGTGATTACACAACACTTTTGACATAGCATGCATATCTACAACATATGAATAAATATTAATAGGCTTTCAAAATGGTAAAACACAAAAATTCTATAACATAATAATACTTCACGCTTCTATAGTACTTTCCATGTATCAGAAACTCAAGGTCATCTATTCTTCACAATTTGATAAAGTAGTAATAATATCATTTCTAATTGATAGATGAGAAAATAAAGATACAAATGAGTTAGCTCAAGAAAATACAACTAGTAAAGCACAAAGCTAAGATTTAAACATATGCAACTAAACACCATATTTTATGCTTTTAACAAAAAATTCACTTTTAAGTTGTGTGTACAATTTTAAACATTACCGGCTGTAACTCTATTATATAATTTCCCATCGAAAATGTTCTGACTTACCTTCTTAATTCTATCCAAGAAGATAGTTTTCCAAACTTGACTGCACATTAACTTCAATAAGTGAGCTCTTGGAAAAGCAAAATCAAGATTTTATTCTTCTTAAGATTGTTTTAACTTACTATGGGTAGTTAAAAGCTTCCGGTGATTGATTATCATGTGCAGTGAGTGCTAAGAACCTAAGATCTAACAAGTGGATAGTTTTAGAGTACCTAAATCTGGAGGAGGGAATGTCATTAGTACTGGAAAAAAGGCAAGAGTAGCATTGAGAAAGAATAAAGGGAGAAAGTTAAAGAAAAAGTCTCTCATTTATACCTTTCATTTTAAAATAACCCCTATAATCAATTATATATATTTTTTCCTATGAGCGGGCTTTTTGCAACAATTTAGACCTTATGTTTTTATGTACTATACTATTAGAATGTATGCAGTTTCTATATTCAAAATAGTCATCTAAACTTTAATTTTAGATTTGAGATATTACTGGGGGTATAACCTTAGAATTAAAATTATGCTATATTAAATCATACTACCAGAAAATAATATTGTCTAAATAAGTGAATGTATACATCAGTGAGTAAAAAATTATAAGATTTTCACTCTCAGTTTCCATGTTTTTCTTTTTCATTTTTTTTTTTTAGGTGAGGGGAGGGTAGATAGTGAGGCAGACTCCCACTTGTGCCCTGACTGATTTCTACCCAGCAATTCCCACCTTGGGGGGATGTTTAAGTGCCAAGCTATTTTTAGAGCCTGAAGTTGGTGCACTTCCAGCTATCCTCAGCACCCGAGGCCATACTTGAAACAATTGAGCCACTGGATGTGGGAAGAGAAAAGGGAGAAAGTGGGAGAGGGAGAAAGGAGAATTGGATGGTCACTTGTCCTGTGTTCCCTGACTGGGAATCAAACCTAGGACATTTATATGCCGAACTGACACTTTATTCACTGAATCATCATTTGTTTTCTAATGATCACTTTCTATTTCATTTCAGTTCTTATTACCATGTAACTCAATCCCATTAAGGAAGGCTCACTCTCCTTCAGTGACCTATTTCAAGAGATCATGCAAACATACTTATCAAGACCTTCTGAATTTGCTTCTCCCATTACTGTTGTCATATTGCTAGAATATGTAATTTAATTGCTGATATTAATTTTCTAAATTCAGTTTATGGCTAACTCTGTGGATATTCATCCTTTTGGTATTTAAATTTTCCTATCCATTAACCTACCATGTCCTACAATTTGTAATTGCTTTTCATGTCACTAATATGCCAAACACTCTAAAAGTACTCTCACCTTTAAAAATCATAAGTTATGCCAGTTTTATTCTCTCTGCTAATAAAATCGCTTTTGCTTATCCAATGACTGCAGATTTCCTATAGAGGCAAAATCTAATCCAAAAATTGCTCAGGAAATACTGTTAAATTTTGAAAAGAAAACATATGAGTAATCCAGAAATCAATTTGATTGTCTATAACTTAACAAAACTTCATTAGTGATGACTTTAAAACATACAAAAAAAAACATTAAATGTGCAATTAAAGAAAAAAATTTATAAAAATATATATTCAATATATCTCATTTTCTATTAAATACTCAATTGTTAGTAAATAACTCATTTTTAGAGATTTTGATTAGAATTTTTAGCACGTTGTTACATTTCACATGTAAAATAACAGATCAAATTGTTTGCACTAACTAGGAAAAAATAATTCATTAAGTTTTAGAATAATCATTTTATTTCCATTGTTTAAGTCTCTAATTTTTTATCACATTCATAATAGATTGTGAAGATATTATTCCCTCTTAAAATTAGAGTTATATAAAAATTCCATTAAATTTATGTTCATTGAAAATGGTAGATTTTATTTATTTATTTTTGAGATGATGTCAGAGTAATGGTGGCATGAGAGATACTCCTGATTTCTTCCCTTGAAATTTCAGCAAATTGAAGAAACCATAAACTAGCAAAGGAACCCCACCAGGGTTAAAAGACATGCCTGAAGGATCCATGCATTGAATGGACTAAAGGTGGAATGGGTTCAAAAGGAGGGCAGAAGATAAAATGCACTTTCAATCGGCTCTGGAGAGGAGACAAACCTGGAATGACTGGTGTTTGTTTGTTTGTATCTCTGCTAGACAGAAAGAAGAGAAGCTTGAGCTGTCTGGGTTTTATCTGAGCGGTACAGATGGGGAAACTTGGAGTGACCAGGTCTCCTTCTGCAGGAGGAGGGGTGAAACAGATACTGTAGAGAGGCAGAGGGATAGATAATGAACCAAAGCAGCAGCAAAGAGCAGGGTCATGGCCAGTGTTCCGATGGTCTTCCTGAAGCTCACAATAGATAGAAACAGAGAAAACTAAAGTGTAACCCCCTTCTTGCCTCCTAGATTCCACCTCCCTCACCTAACAGGTATGGAGAGTAGAAGAGACAGACCCCACAGCTACCTCTCCAGAGCCACATTCTCCACTGAAGAACAGAGGTGCTGCAAGTCTCCCCTGGTCTGTTGAGTCGTGGGAGGAGTACTCGGACACCTGAAATTGCCATTGCTAGAGCCATAAAGGCATAAAGCCAAAGCCAGAAAGCTGAAACCGGAAAGCCTTCACAAAATGCTCCAGCCACCAATGTGACTGCAGCCCTGCTTACATCATTGCAATTGCAACATCTCAGCAGAGGACAGCCCAGAAAATTAACAGAATAAAAACCTCTAATACATCAGCGCCTGCTGGGAAAAAACAAAACAAAACAAAAACAAACAAACAAAAAAAACACAGTAATCTCTAAAAATCAAAATTTATATTTTCTTCTTTTTTTCTTCTTACTGTTTATTTCTTTTTATCTCTATTGAATTTCACTTACTTTAATTTTTATATTTTTTACTCATTTTTATTCTTTTAGTTTCTGTTTACATAGATTCAAGTATCCCACCAAATGTATTTCCCCCAATCCCCTATTCCCTTTTGTTCCCCATGTACCCTCTCCCCAATGCCTTCCCCCCTTCTCTCCAGAATTTGCTATCCTCTTCTCTATAACGCTGTGTTATGTATATATAATTTAATTAATCACTTTCCCTTCTCTGATCCCATCTTCTCTTCTACTTTCCCTCTGAACGCTTTCCCTCTGGTCCCTTTGATCCCGCCTCTGCCTCTGTTCCATTGCTCAGCTCACATTGTTCATTGGAGTCCTCAAATGAGTAAGGTCATATGGTATTTTTCTTTCTCTGCCTGGCTTATTTCATTTACATAATAGTTTCCAGGTCCATCCATGTTGTCGCAAAAGGTAAGATTTCCTTCTTCCTCATGGCAGCATAGTATTATTCCATTGTGTATATGTACCACTGCATTTTAATCCACTGATCCATTGACGGACACTTGGGCTGTTTTTATTTCTTGGCTATTGTAAAGAATGCTGCTATAAACATGAGGGCGCATTTCTTCTTTTGAATCAGTGATTTGGTATTCATAGGATATATTTCTAAAAGTGGGATAGCTCGGTCAAAAGGACAGTTCCATTGTTAACTTTTTGAGGAATCTCCACACTGTTTTCCACAGTGGCTGCACCAGTCTGCATTCCCACCAGCAGTGCAGGAGGGTTCCCTTTTCTCCACATCCTCGCCAGCACTTGTTCAATGTCGGTTTGCTGATGAGCACCATTCTGACTGGTGTGAGGTG
This sequence comes from Rhynchonycteris naso, assembly GCA_037038555.1. NCBI lineage: Eukaryota > Metazoa > Chordata > Mammalia > Chiroptera > Emballonuridae > Rhynchonycteris > Rhynchonycteris naso. The sequence continues at coordinate 70,797,381 of CM073002.1, forward strand.
CTATCTCATTGTGGTTTTAATTTGCATTCCTCTAATGATTAGTGATGTTGAGCATTTTTTTCATATGCCTATTGGCCATCTGTATGTCCTCTTTAGAGAAGTGTATACTCATTTCTTGTGCCCATTTTTTGATTGGGTTGTTTATCTTACTGGTGTTGAGTTTTACAAGTTTTTTATAAATTTTGGTTCTTAACCCCTTATCAGGCGTATTGGCGAATATATTCTCCCATTGTGTAGGTTGTCTTTTTATTTTGTTAATGGAGTCTTTTGCTGTACAAAAGCTTTTTAGTTTCATATAATACCATTTCTTCATCCTGTCCTTTATTTCACTTTCCTGTGGACATAAATCAGCAAAAATATTCCTATGAGAGATATCAGAGTGTTTACTGCCTATGTTTTCTTTCAAGATGTGTATGGTTTCACAACTTACTTTTAAGTCTTTATCTATTTTTAGTTTACTTTTGTGGATGGTGTAAGTTGGTGATCCAGTTTCATTGTTTTGCAGGTAGATGTTCAATTTTCCCAACACCATTTGTTAAAGAGACTATCTTTATTCCTCTGTATGCTCTTACCTTTTTTGTCAAATGTCAATTGTCCATATAGGTGTGGGTTTATTTCTGCATTCTCTGTTCTGTTCCATTGATCTGTATGCCTGTTCTTATGCCAGTACCAGGCTGTTTTGAATACAATGGTCTTGTAGTATAACTTGATATCAAGAAGTGTGATACCCCCACCTTATTCGTCTTTTTCAGGATTGCTGAGGCTATTCGTGTTCTTTTTTGGGTTCCATATAAATTTTTGGAATATTTGTTCTATATCTTTGAAGTGTGTCACTGGTATTTTAATAGAAAATGCATTGAATTTAATGATTGCTTTGGGTAATATAGACATTTTAATGATGTTTATTCCTCCTATCCATGAACATGGTATATGCTTTCATTTGTTTATATCTTCCTTGATTTTCTTTAGCAATGTTTTATAATTTTCCAAGTACAAATCTTTAATCTCTTTGGTTAAATTTAATCCTAGGTCCTTCATTTTCTTATTTTTTACAATAGTGAAGAGAATTGTTTTCTTAATTTCTGTTTTAGACAGTTAATTGTTGGTGTATAAAAATGCCACTGAATTCTGAATATTGATTTTATATCCTGCACCTTGCTGAATTTTTTTATCATGTCCTGTAGTTTTTTTTTGCTGAGACTTTAGGGTATTCTATATACTGTATCATATTATCAGCAAATAATAATAGTTTTACTTCTTCTTTTCCAATTTGGATGCCTTTTATTCCTCCTTCTTGTCTGATTGTTGTGGGTAGAACTTCCAGAACTATGTTGAATAAGAGTGGTGGAAGGGGACACCCCTGCCTTGTTTCTGATCATAAGGGGATTTTTTTAAATTTTTGCCCATTGATAATGATGTTGGCTTTGGTTTTGTCATACATGGCCTTTATCGTGTTGAGGTATGATTACTCTATTCCCACTTTGCTGAGAGTTTTTTATCATAAATGGGTGCTGGATTTTATCAAGTGCTTTTTCTGATCTATTGATATTATCATGTGATTTTTATCCTTTCTTTTGTTTATGTGTTGAATCAAATTGATTGATTTGCGGATATTGTACCAGCCTTGTTTCCCTAGAATAAATCCCACCTGATCATGATGTATGATTTTTTTTTATGAATTGCTGGATCTGGTTTGCTAATATTTTGTTGAAAATTGTAGCATCTAAATTCATCAGGGATATTGTTCTATAATTTTCTTTCTATGTAGTGTCTTTGCCTGGTTTTGGAATCAGTATTATGCTTGCCTCATAAAAGGAGTTTGGAAGTCTTTTCTTCTCTTGAATTTTTTGAAATAGCTTGAGAAATATTGGAGTTAGTTCTTCTTTGAATATTTGGTAAAATTTACCAGAGAAGCCATCAGGCCCAGGACTTTTGTTTGTGGGGAGTTTCTTGATAACTGTTTCAATCTTATTTGATGTGATCATCCTGTTTAGGTTTTCTGATTCTTCTGTATAGATTTTTAAAGAATATATGTTTCAAGGAATTTTTCCATTTCATTTAGGTTGTCTATTTTTTTTTTCATACAGTCTCTGATAGTATTTTCTTACAACCTTTTGTATTTCTGTTGTGTCAGTTGTTACTTCTCCTTTCTCCTGTCTAATTTTATTTATTTGAGTCCTCTCTCTTTTTTTCTTGGTGAGTCTGGTAAAAGGTTCACCAGTGTTGTTTACCTTTTCAAAGAACCAGTTCTTGGTTTCATTGATCTTCTGTATTGTTTTTTAGCCTCTATGTCATTCATTTACTCTCTTATCTTTATAATTTCCTTCCTTCTACTTCCTCTTGGTTTTAATTGCTGTTCTTTTTCTAATTCTTTTAGATGCAGGGTTAAATTGTTTATTTGAGCTTTTTCTAGTTTCTTAAGGTATGCCTGTAGTGCTATGAACTTTCCTCTCAAGACTGCTTTTGCTGTGTCGCATAAATTTTAAGTTGTATAGTCATTTTTATTTTTTTCAAAGAAATTTTTTACTTCTTTCTTGATCTCATTGTTAACCCATTTGTTATTTAATAACATGCTATTTAGTTTCCAAGTGTTTGAATGATTTTTAGTTTTTTATTATAGTTTATTTCTAGTTTTATGCCATTGTGATCTGAGAAGATGCTTGGTATGATTTCAACCTTCCTAAATTTGTTGAGAGTCATTTTGTGTTCTAACATGGGGTCTCTTAGACAATGTACCATGAGCACTTGAAAAAAATGTATATTCTGCTGCTTTAAGGTGAAAAATTCTGAAGGTACCTATTAAATCCAATTGATCTAGTGTGTCCTTTAAGTCTGCTGTTTTTTTGCTAATTTTCTTTCTTGAGAATCTATCCAGTGATGTTAGTGGGGTAACAAAATCTCCTGCTATTTTAGTATTGCTGTTGATCTTATTCTTTATGCCCATTAAAATCTTTATGTACTTAAGTGCTCCTATATTTGGAGTATAAATATTTATAATCGTTATATTTTCCTGTTGGATTGCCCCTTTTATCTTTATGCAGTGACCTTCTTTATCCCTTACTCCTTTATCCCTTTGTTTTAAAGTTTATTTTGTCTGATATAAGTATTGCTACCTTAGCTTTTCTTTTCTTTTCCATTTGCATGAAATATTTGTTTCCATCCCTTTACTTTCAGTCCATGTGTATTTTTGATTTGAGGTATGTCTCTTGTAGACAGCATATGTACAGGTCCTGTTTTCTTATCCAGCAGCTACCCTATGTCTTTTCATTGGACTATTTAATCCATTTAAATTTAAGGTTATTTTTGATATGTAGTTGTTTATTGCCATTTTATTCTTTAAACCTACATTTCTTTTTTACTAGATTCTTTTCCCCCTTTGTTTTGTTTACAGCAGGCCCCTTAACATTTCTTGTGGCATTGGTTTGGTTGTAATGAGTTCTTTAAGTTTTCTTTTTTTGTCTGGGAAGCTTTTTTATATCTCCTTCAATTTCTTTCTGGAGATTTCCCATTTTGTCTTTGTATAAGAAGGGTGTGGCCACAGGAGTTCACTGACTTCTGTGTTTCCTAGGTGTGATCTGTCTGCAGGGCAGTCACATCCTCTGCTGCTGCATCGGGCATTTGGGCTTGGGCGTTGCTTGTGCCTGCCTGCTATGGAGGTCACTTTGGTTTCCACCTCACCTCCATAGGCAGGACTATGTTCTCATTTCCAGGCTGCAAGCCTTCACCCGGCTGTCCTCCACACCTCTCCTGAAGGCAGGTCTGTGCTCCTTGCCTGGGCTGCAAGCCCTGGCCATCCGCCAGCCTTCGCCTAACTGTGCCGGTGAAACTGAGTTCATGTGTTAGGGCTGCAAGCCCTGGCTGGCCTCCTGCTTCCACCTTCCCCACCCCCATGTGCAGGACTGAGTTCCTGCGACCAGGCTACAAGCCTTGGCCATCCTTGGCCTTCGCCCCACCCGTTGAGGGAAGACTGCACTTGTGCTCGGGGGTTATAAGTCTCAGCCTTGAGAGTGGAGCCGTGCTCCTGCGCTCAGCCACAGGTCTCAGCCAGTTCCCAAGCATTCGTCTTGCCCCTGCGGGCAGGACTGCAGGTGGAACCACTTTAACTTGCCCAGCCCACAGCCATGGGTCAGACTGCTTTCCTGAGCCCCTTCCCCTGGTGCAGCCACCCTCAGGCTCCCCCCTACACACACACCGCCAGGTGGTACTGCACTAACACCAGGCCTCAGTCGAGGCTGGCCCCACCTTCTGCCCCCACAGATAGACCATGCTTCCATGTCCTCCTGCCGCCACTGCCGGCCCTTCAGCTAGCACTCAGCAGTGGGGAGTAGTGGGGCAATGTATCTCAGACTTTAGTACTCAATACTGTATCCCTGATGGTTCCCTGCCTCTAAACTACTCTGCTCTGAGTAAAGCAGAAGAGCTTCTGTTTGGCTGGCAACCTGTTTCCCTTTGCTGATATTGCTGCTTCCAGAAAAAATATTCACTTTAGATTTGTGTAGTGACTCAGCACAGGGGTTAGAGTGGCTGTCCCTCAAAGTGTTTCTCCCTGTGCCTCCTAGATTACACTCTCTTCCTACTACTCTGGTCCTCTCATCTCTCCCCATTTCCCTGAACCAAAAGTGAGTGGTTCTGAAAGAGGTTTTCTGCATGGTACCTTTAAGAATCCTGGGTCTGAGAAATCTGTCTCTTTCTTGCAAACAGTATCCTGGCTTGTTTTACAGCTAAATACTGTCTGTACACCTCTTCTAGGCTCTGGGACTGCAGGCTGGGGCTTTGTTTCTGGGGTACAGGTCACTCCCTCCTCTGCTAAACTCACTTCCCACTGCTCAGGTCCTTCCGGGCTGCCATTCGCTCCTGGGAGTTGGGCAGCTCTCCCCATGTTTCCACTTTTCTTACCAGTCTTGGTGTGGCTTTTTCTGTGTTTCTTGGTTAAAGAGTCCTCTTAGTTTAGTCCAAAGTTGGCTTTTTCAGATGATTGTTATTAAAATTAAGTTGTAATCCACTTTGGTTCTGGGAGGTGGAAATTGGTACATCTGCCTACTCCGTCGCCATCTTGCCGCTGCCCTATATTTTTTATTCTTATATTTTTCTGGGTGTTTTTTGTTTTGTTTTTTATTTATTTGTTTACAATATTTGTTTTCTGTGATTTTTATTTTTTACTTGTCATTATTTTTAAATTTTTATTGTATTTTTTAATTTGTACTTTTTATTTTTTAAAATTTTTCTCTTTTTCTGGATAGAATTTTTAATAATAGCCCTCTCAAATGTCATAAAAAAAAGGAATTAAATACTATGGTTATATGAGACAGACATGTAGTTCAGAAAAAAAATTAAAAATCTACAGAAAAAAATTTAATCACATGAAAGCCTTGGAGTTAAATATAGAGAATTCAAAATTGAAATTATAAAAATACTAAAATACTCAATGAGACATGAGGAAGCACTAATAGGCAAGTTAATGAGATCACCAAAAAGACTGAAACATTAAAAACAGATGAAGAACTCAACAAAGTAACTAAAAATTGAGGTAACAAGTTTACCTAATTGAACAGGCAAGATAGAGGAGAGAATCAGTGACATTGAAGACAGGCAAGACAACTAAAGACCCTACAGAGAGATAAGGAGAAAGACTTATAAATTAAAAAATAAAATGAGAGCTCTACAATGTGCTGAAAGAGCAACATAAGAATAATGGGGTGCTCTCCAGTTGGTACAGTAGTAGAGTAAGCCCAGAGTGTGGATGTGTTGGGTTTGATTACAAATTAAGGCACACAAGAGAAGCACCCATCTGCTTCTCCACCCCTCCCCCTTTAGCTTCTCTCTCTCTCTCTCTTTCTTTCTCTTCTCCTCTCTTCCTGCAGCCATGGTTTGATTAGAATGATTGGACCAGGTGCTGAACATGGCTCCATGGCCTGGACTCAGGTGCTAAAAAAGCTTGGTTGCTGAGCAACAGAGCAGAGGCCCCAAATAAGTAGAGTATCGCCCCCTAGTGGGCTTGCTGGCTGCATCCCAGTTGGAGTGCATGCAGGAGTGTGTCTCTGCCTTTCCTCCTCTCACTAAAAAAAAAAAAAAAAGGAATAATGGGTATATTAGAAGAAGAGAGGGAGAAGGCAATATAGAGCCTATTCAAACAAATAATTGATGAGAATTTCCCAAGAATAAGGAATAAGTTAGATCCTTGAATCTAAGATGGAAACAGAATGCTGAATAACCTCTACCCAAACAGACTTACTCCAAGGCATATTGTAATAAAATTGTCAAAAAATCAATAAAAGAAAAGAATACTCAAGGCAGCTAAAGAAAAGAAGAACATAACATATAAAGGGAAGTGTATTAGGTTACCATCAGACATTTCAGCAGAAAATCTACAAACCAGAAGAGAGTGGATGCAACCATTTAAAGTACTGAAAGAGAGGAATTACCAGCCAAGAATACTATAGCCATCAAAGCTATCATTCAAATATAAAGAAAAAATAAAAATTTTGCAGACACACAGAAGCTGAGGAAATTTATCACCAGAAAACCTCCACTGCAGGAAATACTCAAGGGGGTTAGTTCGACAATACACAAAGAACAAAACAAATCAAAACTATAAGAAAAACCTCCAATAAAGTCATAGTAAAAACAAGGAAAGTGTGTGAGAACAACAACATAAAAGGGAGAGGATAAAGACCTACAGTAGCAAAGGAGGATGAAATGCAGAAGTATTCATAAGACAAAGGAAATATATATATATATATATATATATATATATATATATATATATATATATATATGGCAATTTTTCTCTTAGTAACCTAATGGTAACCATCCACAAAAAAGGCCACTACTGAAATTCACAGCTTAAAAAAAGAAGAAACAGAAAAAAAGGTATGGAATGTTACCAAACAAAAACAACTGTTGGAAGCCGAGAAAAGAACAAAATGAGACACAGAGCTACCAGAAAACAAAACATAAAATGGCTATAGGAATTCCTTGTGTCAATAATTACCTTAAATGTTAATAGACTGAACTCATCAATAAAGAGGCACAGAGTAGCAAATTGGATCAATAAGCAAAACCCAACCATATGCTACCATCAAGAGACATGTCTAGCCTGACCTGTGGTGGCCCAGTGGATAAAGCATTGACCTGGGAACACTGAGGTCACCAGTTCAACACCCTGCTCTGGTCTGGTCAAGGCACATATGGGAGTTGAGCTTCCAGCTCCTCCCCCCTTTCTCTCTCTCTCTCTCTCTCTCACTCTGTGTTTCCTCTCTAAAATGAATAATAAAAAAAAGTTTTTTTTTAAAAAAAAGAGACATGTCTAAGCTTCAAGGGAAAATGTGGACTCAAAGTAAAAGGTTGGAAACCAATTTTTCAAGACAGTAATATATATATAAAAAAAAGCAGAAGTAGCCATACTCATATCTGATGTTGTTGACTTCAAGACAATAAAAATAACCAAAAATGGATATTGCATGATAAAAGGGACATTGTATCAAGAAGACAAAGCACTTTTTAATATATGTGCACTGATTCATGGAGCACCAAAATATATAAGATATCTACCAACTAATCTAAAAATAGAAATAGACAAAAACAAAATTATACTTGTAGATCTCAATACACCATTGTCAGCTTTAGATAGATCATCCAACAGAAAATAAGTAAAGAAATATTGGTCTTAAGTGACACACTAGACTAATTGGATACAATACACACAGGATATTTTATTCTAGAACTTGACACTATACTATCTTTTCCAGAGTGAATGGAACATTCTCAAGTATAGACCATGGGTTGGGCCACAAAACTAACATCAACAAATTGAGGAAAACTGAAATTATACCAAGTATATTTTTTTACCATAAGGGTTTGAAATTAGAATTCAACTGAAAAAAGAAAGTAAAGAAACCTAAGAAAATGTGGAAATTAGCAACATATTTCTAAAACATGACTGGGTCATAAAAGAAATAAAGGCTGAGATCAAAAGATATATACAGACAAATAAAAATGACAGCATGATGTAGCAAAATTTAGGCATTGCAGCAAAAGCAGTAAGAAGAGGAAAGTTTATATCATTACAGGCATATATCAAGAAACAGGAGAAATGCCAAGTAAACAATGAAACATCACATATTAAGGAACTAGAAAAATAAGAACAAAGAACCCAAGATCAGTCAGAGAAATAAAATAGTAAAAATTAGAGCACAACTAAATAAAATAGGGAACAACAAAAATACACAAAAAGTTAATACAACAAAGATCTGATTCTCTGAAAAAATCAATAAGATTGACAAACCCCTGGCTAGATTCACTAAAGAAAAAAGAGAAAGGACTCATATAAACAAAATCTGAAATGAAAGAGCAAAAATTAGCAAAGACATCATAGTTAATACAAAAAAATCATAGTAGAATACTATGAAAGATTATATGCTACCAAATTAAACAATCTAGAGTAAATGGATAAATTGCTAAAACTATACAATTTTCCTATGCTGAGTCACAAAGAAGTGGAAAAGCTAAATACACCCATAAGCAGGGAGGAAATAGAAACAACTATCAAAAAACTCTCCCAAAATAAAAGTCCAGGACCAGATGTCTACACTAGTGAATTCGACCAAACATTAAAATAAGACTTGGAACCTATCCTTCTCAGAGTCATTCATAAAATAGAAGAAACAATAATTAATCCCTAAGACATTTTTGAAGCTAACATAATCCTGATACCAAAACCTGACAAGGATAACACACAAAAAAGAAAACTACAGATCGATATATCTAATGGATACAGATGCAAAAATGCTAAACAAAATCCTAGCAATTCGAATACAACAATACATTTAAAAAAATAATAATGCATCATGATCAAGGAAGATTTATTCCAGGAGCACAGTAATGGCAACATATGTAAATCAAGCAATATAGTACACCACATCAACAAAATGAAGAACAAAAAATCATATGATTTCTCAATAGATGTAGAAAATGCGTTGGTAAGCTACAACATTCCTTTATGTAAAAAACACTCAATAAAATGGGTATAAAAAGAAAATACCTCAACATAATAAAGGCCACACGTGACAAACCATAAGCCAATATCATACTAAATGGTGAAAAATGAAGGGTTTTTCTTTAAAATCAGGATAAAAATAAGGTTGCCCACCCTCTGAGCATTTATTCAACATAGCTCTGGAAGTTTTAGCCAGAACAATCAGGCAAAGAGAAAGAAATAATTGGCAATCATATCAGGAAAGAAGAAGTAACGGTATCATTTATTGAAGATGGCATAATCCTATATATAAAAAATGCCAAACACTACACCAAAAAACTATTAAATACAATAAACCAATATAGTAAATTCACAGGATACAATATCAATATACAAAAGTCTATTGCTTTCTTATATGCCAAAGATGAAACTTTGGAAAATTAACTCAGAAAATGACTACAACAACGAAATACCTAGGAATAAATTTAACAAAGGACATGAATGACCTATATACTGAAAACTACAAAGTATTATTGAAAGAAATTGAAAACACAGTGATATTAAAAATTATTCCACGTTTATGGATTGTAAGAATTAGCATAGTTAAAATGAACATATTACCCAATGCAAAGCAATATACAAACTTAATTCATTCTCCATCAAAATCCCAATGTCATTTTTTAAAGAAATAGAACAAAAAATCACAGGTTTGTATGGAACCTTAAAAAAAATACCAAAGGAACCCTGAAACAAAAATTAAGATGAAGGTCTCATGCTACCAGACTTCAAAGAATACTGAAAGCCACAATAATCAAAACAGCATGATATTGGCAGAAAAAGAGACACACAGACCAATGGAACAAAATCGGGAGCCCAGAAAATAACCACATATATGGACAAATAACCTTGGACAAAGGAGCCAAAAACACACAATGGAGAAAAGAAAGCTTTTTCAATAAATGGTGCTGGGAAAATTGGAAAGCCACCAGCAAAAGAGTAAAAGCTGCCTACAGTTTGTCCTCCTGCACAAAAATTAAATCAAAACGGATCACAGACTCAAATATAAGATCTGAAACAATAAGTTACATAGTAAAAAACATAGGTACTAACCTCATTCACTACTGGTGGGAATGCAAATTAGTATAACCATTTTTGCAGAAAGTATGGTGGTTCCTCAAAAAATTAAGACTAGACTACCATATGACAGCAATTCCTTGACTGGGTATCTATCCAAAAAACTCAAAACCATTGATACATAAAGACACATGTCCCCCATGTTCATCGCAGCATTATTCATATTGGCCAAGACATGGAAAATATCAAAGTGTCCCTCAATAGAAAATTGTATAAAAAAGATGTGGTACATATATACAATGGAATACTACTCAGCCATAAGAAAAATTGACATACTGCCATTTATGACAACATGAATGAACCTTGAGAACATTATACTGAGTGAAATAAATCAGAAAGAGCTAAGAACTGTATGATTTCACACATATGTGGGATATAAGACTGAGACCCATAGATATAGATAAAAGTGAAGTGGTTACCAGGGATATGGGGCTGTGGGGGAGAAAAAGGGAGTAAAGAGAGACAAATATACAATGAAAAAATGATTTAACTTTAGGTGAGTATACAACATAAACTAATAGTTTGAATGCTACAGAAACATTTACCTGAAACCAACGTACTCTTGTTGATCAGTCACCCTGCTAAATTTAATTTTCTAAATAAAATTTTTAAAAAAAGAAAATTTCATCCTCGTTTTTTATACATGTTAATTTTTCATCTTATGAACTTTATTTTTAAATTAAAATTAATTTAAAATTTAGGATGATTGTATTATACCTTTTTTATCTTATCCCTTATATAAGTAAAAATTAATAATTAAGAGATAGAGTTTTGCTTTAAAGAAACTTAATTTTTACAAATACAGCTATGTCATAATTTGTGTATTTCAATATGTTACAGGAAAACTATTATTACAATTTATTTATTTTGTTTTTTTTCTGTTGTTTGCTATAACATCTTATGAGTAATCATGTAAGCATGAAAGCCAATTATAAATTGGTTTTACTGTCAATTAATACTTCTTGTGTCAATTCCCAACCTATCTCAAATATATGAAATGCCTTCAAAACAGAATAAAAAGTTTCTTGCATACTATTTCAAAGATTAATCATACTGAGAAAAACACATATTACAGTAAGTATAAAATTTTTATTTATGTTGTCATTTTATTAATAAGAGTTATGTCATTTATATGAATAAAGGGACTCTTTCAACTTTCTGTCCCAGAAATAATGAAAATAAAGAAAAACTGGCACCTGACCAGAGGCTGAGTAGGTAGAGTATCAGCCAGCATATAGACATCCCAGGTTTGACTCTTGGTCAGGGCACACAGGAGAAGCAACCATCTGCTTCTCTACCTCTCCTTTGCCCCCTTCTTTTCCTCTTCTCCTCCCATAGCCAGTGGATCAATTGGTTTGAGTGTGGCCCCAGCCACTGAGGAAAGCTCCATTGAAAAACATCAGGCTCAGGTGCTAAAAACAGCTCAGTACTCAAGCATCATCCTCAGATGAGGTTGCCAGGTGGATCCTAGTCAGGGCACATCTGGGTCTGCCTCATTATCTCCCCTCCTCTAACCTAAGTAAAAAGAAAAAAGAAAACCTTAATAATTATAAAATAAAATTTACAACAGGTCACTGTAATACAGTGTCACACATGAAATTCAGTTTTGATGTAGTCATTTAACAGATATTTCATGATTCACCATAGTAGTATTCACAGGCCTTACCCTTCTGGGGCTTCAAGCAGAGGAGGCAGTTCATCTCATAATTAAGTCAAGGTTATGCATTTGAAGAAAAAAAACCCACAAAAATGTAATATCAGGCGTGCATGCTATTGATACATCCTGTTAGTTCTGATTCTATCCTTGACCACTTGATCAAGGTGGTGTTACCCAGGTTTTCTACTGAAAAATTACTATTTTCTTTTTGTAATTAATAAATATTTTCGGGGAATGCTTTGGGACTATGTAAATACCCAATTTTTTATTCAACTTTCACTCACTACTTTTAGCATCCATCATGTAACAACTAATACCATGCTGTTTTAATGGTGATTTTCTATCTTTTGTTTCTTCTACATTTATTAACTAAAATTTTTAGTAAAAAACAAAAAATCCATTTATTTATTCAATTGTTTACTTGTATCATGAATAATATTTTATTCTAGAGATTACAACCTAATGTTATTGCTATTATTTTGTTATACACTCTTTTCCAATTTTGCAATTAAGATTTTCTTCAGGTTGGCTTCTTTTCTCTTTTGATGTGTCTCCACCCTTCTGTGAGCACTTCTTTACTTTTTTGCTCTAAGTTTATCTTGTATTTTCTCTGCTCTAGCTGTTGAATCAACCACTGCTCCAAGGAACCCTGATACTTTTTATTGGAAAGTGGTCTCTAGAGACCAAGATCGGAGTTGTATGGTGTTATTTTAAATCTTCTTAAGGTAGAGCGTTAGGAAATTACACACACATGCTCATGCACATACATCTCCATCTTTCATATACCCACAATAATCTACATTAACTTATCTGTCTGAATATGTCTTTTTTAGAACCATGACTCACACTGATACTTCTGATTCCAATATCACACCACAGGATTTATTCTATCTAGTGTTTACCCTTTCCTCAATTATAACTTCTTTTTCTGACAGGGAGAATCTTTCTTTTCATTATCTATAATGTATTTATTTGTTTCACCCTGGTGCACAAATGAAATAGTTTTTGAATGACAGGCCATTCCCTGTAAGAATACAAATGGAAAAGAGTACATGCATACCATTTTCTTTGTCTTAACTTGTGTCCAGTCAAAATACTGTTTCCAAAGACTCTTGTTAGTTATTTTCCCCCAACATTATGTATTTGTTTGTAATGTTATTTAAAGACTGTCATTCATTTGTAATAAGCTGCTTATAATAAATTTATTTGTTACAGATTGTATTCTATTTTAGGTTTTTTATGTTGGGTTGATTTTTTTTTTAATTCTTATACCATGATGTTATCTTTTTGTGATATATAGTTCTACAGGTTTGACAAACCATGGGATCTTTTCATTTAAAGAATTAAAATTCAATGCTTGCTTGCTTCAACTTTTCTTTTAATTACATAAACCTAACTATATACTCACATGGATTTAATAAAAGATGTGACTAATTGGGTCAGTGAGAGAATATTAAAGAAATGAGTGAGAAATAGTGCAGAAAAATAGGTCATTAAGAAAACTATGGTTTTCAGCCATTGTTGATTGAACCTAAGAAGTTGCTCATTTCTCATAACAGCACACTTTGCCCATGATTTTCTTTATGCTTTTGTCTTCCTTTTGGTAGGATGGCAATAAATTAATCATGTTACTAGCTCAGTTTTAAGATAACACTTAAAATATTTAGAACTTATATTTAAACACAAATCATCAAAATTATCATTCTCAGAGTTTTCAGAAGAAAAGGAACAAGTTTTGAAGGCTTACTTCATTTTCTTATATAAGTAGTTGTAATAAAATATTATTTTAAAAAGAGATATGTAGAATATGACAAACTATATTATATAAGCTTAACTTTGTGTTAACTATTTTCTTTTAGAATCAATTGCTCTCCTGGTTTTCTAAATAATTACTTGATGTTTTCTCTCTCTAAATATCATAAACCTCCTCTATCATCTGCACTCTTGATTGAAGACCTTGCTTCATGTTTCTCTGAGAAAAGAGATTCAATTAAAATAAATGTTTTCAAATACCTACAATGTCTACCATTTACCTGTCCATATATTCTGGATTTTGTTCTATTACCATAAGATAGACAGAGAGATAGAGAAATATAGATAAATGGTAGATGATATATGATAGATAGACATACAATAGATAGATGATAGATTGATAATCAATAGATAATAGATAGATGATAGATAGATTATTGATGATATATATAGATGATAGATAGAAAGAAAGAAAGAAAGAAAGAAAATAAAACTTTTCTTGCTCCTAACAAAGATAAATCATTTTATCAGATACATCTGATTCAGCTCTTGTTTCCTTGCAAGTAGAATAAAAAATTTTCTTTCTGTACATTACTATTAGCTTAAGGCTAACATGTTAATGTTTCTATATTATATTTTATATCCTTTAAAAAGACTTGTCAATATGAGCTCTCTCAGACTCCTTTCCTACCCTTTGAACCATGGCAACTGCTCTTGACAAGGACAAAAATAGTTTCATCTAACAGGCAATTCAAGTTCTCATTTTATTCATCTCTTTGCAAATTTGACACTATTTTTATCATTCTCTTTTCCTGGAAACAATTCCTTTACTTGGTTCACAGAAAAATAAACTCCTTATATCTCATTCTCAGTCTTACTTTATAGTTTTTCCTCAACTTTCTAATCAAAATAAAATTTGGAATGACCCAGAATTCTCTTTAGATAGGTTTCCTTTTCTTCTTACACTTATTACCTTATTTGGTCATATTCGTTCAATGAAATCTGTATACTTATTGGTTGCAAATGTAAATATGCAACCTGGACTTTTCTCTGCATTTCAGATTTATAGATACAAAAAACCTACTTAAAACTATCTATTTAGATGTCTAATGAGCATCTCACACTTTACATGTCATATTGATCTTTTCCCAAAATCCTTCTACTTCCACAGTCTTGTCCAGCTCAATAATTGATAAGTCTCTGCTACAATGGTTTAAGCCAGAAATATTAGAAATGTTCTTTCTTCCTCTTACTCTTCACACATTTTCTTCAATAAATGTTGCTAATTTTACCTTTACATCAAGAATCTGACCATTTGTCATTATTGTGACTGCTACATTTTTAAACCAAGCTACCACAATCTCTCACTTAAACTATATAGTAGTCTACTAGTGGGTTTCCATGTTGGCACTTCTCTTCAACTGCTGTGTAGTCTCTCAACACAGAAGTGTCAGGGTAATCCTATTTATTTATTTTTGTCCTAGCATTTGTTTTTTGACTATTTTTTATTAAATTTATTATGTGACATTGGTTATTAAACTTATATAGGTTTCAGGTGTACAATTCTATAATACATCATATACATTGTATGTTCACCAGCCCAGGTCTGCTTCTATCACCATTTCTCCCCCATACTCTCTTCTGTCTCCCCTAATCCTACTTTCCCTCTGGTATTCACCATGCTGTTGTCTTTGTATATAATAAGTTTTTATTCTTTATCTCCTTTGCTTTTCTTCTCCAGCTCCACAACAGTTATCAGTTTGTTCTCTAAAAGATAAATTTCTTCTCTACTCAAATCCTTCTGTAGTCTTTTTTACATCACTCAGAATAAATGCCATCGACTCTACAGTGACCTATATTGGTCCATTGTTATTTGTTTGACCTCCTTTCTGACATTTCTTTCCTTATCAATCATATTTCAGCTACAGTGGTCACAGTTCTGTTCCTCAGACACACTAGATCTGTTTCTGCCTCAGGGCCTTTTCATTTGCACTGCTTTGTCAGGAACTCATTTATATTACCATAGCTGGTTCTCTCACCAACTTCAGGTCTTTGTTCAAATGTCACCTTCTCATTGAGCCTTTATTGACCACAGAGTTTTAAACTGCAAGGTCTTCACCTTTGGGATTCTGCATCCATTTTCTCCAACTTATTTATCTCTGAAACACAGATGTTCTGTCTTAAATAGCAATATAAGCCATTAATTAAATTATTGGTATTCTTTTATAAAAATAAAAGTATCTATTATTGTCTGATTTATTTGTTTTATTATCAATAACTAGAAGCATGTCTATCACATTATAGGTTTTCAGTAATATACTATAACTTTTAAATATCCTGGATAGTATCAAATACTCTTCCTGCTCCTGCTGTTTTCTTGGGTAAAATTCTCATCTTTTCTACAGACCTTCACAGTAACTTCCTACACAATCTTTATGATTTCCACTCTTGTTTACTTGGTAGAGTGATATATCCTAAATTTTTTACACTCTTAAAGAATTTTAATGAGTTTCCTCTATTTATTACAGATTTTTAAACTCTGTTCTATTAAAATCTATAGAGAATCCTTTTTCTATTGTATAGAAAGAAAGGAACCAAGGATGTGTCAAAATGTAGGTGAGCATATCTAGTCAACAATATAGAAATTGAGACAAGTCCTTGTTTGTGACTCCCAATATCTTTGTATATAAGTTAGGAGGCCATTTTCTGGGAGTAAGTCAAGGGAACATGTGAGAGTATATGAGATATATAAGATAATAAACATTTAAATAATAGTTGTGGAGAACAAGTGAGAGAATAAATCAGAGAAATTTATAAGTAATATAAACAACTTAAATTCTGTTTTAATTTGTGGAAAATATGTTTATATTAGCATTAATCTGGGTGTTTGTTTATTTTTCTTCTGTATATGTATGTATTTGCTTCTTCTGTTTCTCCAAAGAACCTAATATACTGTGATGGGTCTAAGAGACAATAATAAAATATAAAAGTTAAGAGAAAAGACAATGTCAAACTGTGGAGCAAATATCTATTTGTTTAACATAAAATCTATTCTTGGATCATGACAAACATTTTGAATAAAACAGTATAAAAAGAAAAACAAAGTTCATCTTATAAACAAGATGAACATTTTTTCTTTAAAGAAAAAATAATTTCAGATATATACATATATTTGTATTTCTATTCAAGCTTGTAATATAAAAATGTGATTGATAGTGTGTCTTGTTCTCAAATGTTTTAAACTATTGGAAAAGATCTCCCTATAAAAGAGATCTGGGAGATAGAAGAAACTCAGGGAGAAAAATGATTTATATTAAATTCCTATTATAGAACCCCAAGATCAGAATATGAAAATATGATGAAGGATAAAAATAAAAACTGAGGTCAACAATGGGTGAAAGAAAAAGTCTGGTTTTGTTTTTTTACCTTATTGTTAAACTAATGTGTGCTGCCATTCTACTCTTATCAACCATCTTGCAAAATTACTCATGAAGAGCCCTGACTAGTTAGATCAGTTAATTAGATCATCTTTCTGATATACCAAGGTTGCAGGATCGATCCCCAGTCAGGGCACATACAAGAATCAACCAACACATGCATAATTAAGTGGAAAAGCAAATTGATGTTTCTCTATCTTTCTCCCTTTCTCTCTCTCTAAAATCAATTCATAAAATTTTGTTCTAAATTACTCATGAAGAAAATTGGGAGAATATTATGGCATCAGGAACTAAGGAAACAACTTAGGGAACATCCCCTAGTTTGAAAGCTGTCCTTAACTGGTATGTAGTGTGCATCGTGTGTGTGTGTGTATGTGTGTGTGTGTGTGTGTGTGTGTGTGTGTGTGTGTGTGAACATTAAGAGGATTACTTGAAAAAAAGCTTTGAGTTTTTGTGGGGTTTTTTTTGTTTTTTTGTTTGTTTGTTTTTGCAAGCTGCCTTGGGATTACCATTCCTTCTTCCCAAACCACATACATTCCCAGAAACTAGGCTACTAATATTCAAAAGGAAGATCAAAGACAGTGAAAAAACTGCTGGAGTGAGAAATTGATGAAACAAGTGTGGACTGGCTAGCATTGTTCAAATAATCATTCATTCATCCTTCTAAACATTACGTCTGAAAATTTCAACCTAGCACTGATCTGGTCAGTGTTGTTCCTTCTTAAATAAAACCCTTACTGGAGAAATTGTCTGGAAGAAATGTAGTGTAAAAAAGTGATTAACAGTATTTTCATAGCCCTGTTGTTCTGCCCTAAGAATCATGTCCTACCTGACCAAAGACTTACTGGGGCCTTGCTTCCTCACTATACACTATCTTACATTGTAAAATTAATGTTTCCAGGGAACATGGGTAGCCAAAAAGGAAAACTAAAACTTAGCCATCTGAAGCAAAATTATGAACTTGGAGAAACAAGAATTTTTTTATTTTATTTAGAAAATTAAATTTAATACAGTGACATTGGTCAATAAGACTCCATAGGTTTCAGATAAACAGAAACAGGATTTTAAAATAAACATGGAAATAATAAACTTGAAATATAAAAGAGAAGATTAGTAATACAAACAAAAATTGTTTTAAAATTAAGTACCCTTATTAGATGCAAACATTATAAAAGTTAAAATCAATAGCACAATATTTAACAAACAGATTAGATGGATATAGCTAAAAGACAAATAATAAATTATATGTCAAATTGTAGTTTATTTAGAAATCTGCAAGCAAAGATGAAGTGATAAAAAGTATTGAAACAAAGCAGAGAAATATAAAACTAAAAAATATGTGTCATCATCATGACAATTTTAATTCTCAAAGGCAGGAAGATAAATGAAAAGAAAAAATGTTTGAAGAAATAAAATAGACATATTTTTAAGAATTAAAAGGAATAAAAGGAAGGTTGAAAGACCTATGGACCAAACAGAGTAGATAAGAAAAATCTATACCTAGGTACATTATAACAAAATTTAAAGTATTAAAGCCAGAAAATTCTTAAAACTTTAAAAGAAATAGATTATTTTAATGATAAATGAACTAAATTGACAGCAGACTTCTTATGAGCAATGCTGGGTGCAGAAAAACTAATCATATTTTTAAAGGTTTTTAAAAGTATTGGAAACCATGATTAGTTATTCATCTAAATTCCCATTCAAATAAGAGTGAACAAATAATAAATATATTTTCAGGCATAAAGGACTCAAGGTTTATCATATAACAGTTATACTGAAAATTGTGGAAGAAGTTCACAAATACAAAAAAATATAAAAGATAATATTGGGAAAGATTAAGAACATGAAGGCAAACCAATTTCTTGGTAAAGTTTATTGTGATCAAAAACTCAAATAAATAATTAAATAAGAAATTTCTAATTCCCTAGAACTAAAATTTCAACATATTGGGGCAGAAATAAAGGTAGAGTTGAAAGATAAAGAAGGGTGATGATGTCATGCAAAAAATGGAGGGGTGAGGATGGTGGGACAGAAAGCATGTGGGTGAAAGTCTTCATTTAATAGTAAATAAATATTATAATAATGTTACTTTTCTGCACATATTTTAGAGAAGTAATCAAAAAAGTTATAAAAATAGATATGTTTAAAAATAGTTTCTTCTCGAGGAAGGCACTGGGGGGTTAAGAACTAACCTGGAACTGGAGGTTGCTAGCTTTTTTAAATTGTAGCCTTTCTGTCACTTTTATTTATTTATTACCATATGCAAGTCTAACTTTGTTTTCTTTATGTTTTTACCATATCAAGAATTCTTTTTCTCAGGGACTTACACAAAAGCACCCTGCCCTAAATTAACTGATATCCTCTCTAGTCATGATGTCAGTTATCTAGGAAAAGAAAAATAAGAAAGAGTAAGAGACCATGCTTTACTAAGCTGCAGAGAGTACCTTCACATGAAGCCAGAGTAGGAGCTCAGAGAAGACAGATACAGTAGCAGAGAACTAGTCGGTATTAGAAACCCAGGCAGAAAGACAGGGCACAGAACTCAAAAAAACAGTTATGGAAAATAACATTGATAAGACAGTCTGAACCTATGTCCAAAGCTTTTGTCTAGTCATTGGATACTCAAGCACTAATTGTAGCCAGAAGAAAGCAGGAAAACATATACCAGTTTGAGACAGGGGGAAACAGAGTAAAATTGTCAGGGAGTCCCCCAAAATGATTTGCCTAACAATTCTATGGTCTCTGCTTTAAGTAATGTGAACAAAAGATTACTAAAAAGCACTCATTGTCCACTACCTTAACCTGTATATTATAGTCAATTCTTATTACTCATAGCAATTATGTTCAATAAAATCACCAAGGACACTGCATTAGTCTTACTGAAACATTATTTCTAAAAATACAGATTTAGGCTCCTAAGAGTCTATGGCCACATCATTTTCAGAGGGATGCATAACTTTGTTTTATGTGTATTTCTATTTACAGAAACCTTGTTTAATATATATTATTAATTTATCAACATTGAACTCAGGGTTAAAAGCACTGTAACTCCAACCTAAATGAAGATTATATAAAATCTATTTTCTTCATAAGGCACTTCATAGCTTTTGGCATGTATATATTTATTTATTTGTTTGTGTATTTATTTATTTATTATTTTTTAGTTTTTTAGTGACAGAGACAGAGAGAGGGATAGATAGGGACAGACAGAGAGGAAGGAAGAGAGATTAAAAGGACCAATTCTTCATTTTGGCACTCTTGTTTATTGATTGATTTCCCATATGTGCCCTGACCAGGGGACTACAACAGAGCCAGTGACCCCTTCCTTAAGCCAACAAACTTGGGCTCAATTCAGTGTCTATGAGGTTTTGTCTGTGATCTCACGTTCAAGCCAGCAACCCTGTGCTCAAGCTGGTGAGCCCATGCTCAAGTCGGTGACCTTGGGGTATTGAACATGGTTCCTCTGAGTCCCCTGCCGATGCTCTATTTACTGTACCACTGTCTAATTGGGTATAACTTTTTTTGCATTTAGAAACACTAGACAATCATTTGACAGTATATGTAGAGGCCATTTTAAATAGCAAAATCATGAACCAAAAGCACACATAAGTGAAAAATAAGGAACTAAATATATCATGAAACAAGAACACAGACCATGACCTTGTTCAGTTCAGCTGTAAATGAGTTTTGAACTCAGGTGGAAATGGGCAGAGGTGACAAAAATTTCTGCCTCTTTGAGCATACCTATTATAAGGAAAACAGCTATGGTTAGGCTTGCTTGCCTGTTTTCTGGCTGCAAGCACTTTGCATGATTAAGGCATGAACATGTGACAGAGAGCCACATGTGTGTAACCTATATGAGGCTACAGGTACTTTGCCTTGGCATGGATTGCTTGCTCACCACCATGAGGGGTGCTTTCTCTAATAGCTCACCCACAGCCATAAGAAGCAGTTGTCCCTGGCCTGTTCACTCACCTGCCGTTTGGAAAATCTAATAAATTATAATACCCCACCATCTTTCAGCTCCATGGTTATTCTGTGGTCTGCCCAAATCCAATGTGAACCTGCCTGGCCTCGACCACTGTCATTATGCCTGGCATAGTGGGCAGGTGAATCCTTTCAGTTTAGACCAGTATGGAATTGGCATTACACTTAGCATTATGAGCAGAATTTGGTTCAGACTGGTATGGAGCCTCCAACACCCTTGAAGAGTGAGATAAAAGTGTGTCTGTCCTTGAGCATGCAATTCCCTGTGGCTACACTGTTGGAAACTATGGGCTGGGTATTTTTTACAACCCTTCAAGCAGAAACCAAAAGATCTGTGTGAGAGGCTGCCTGAGTTTTGAGAGCTCTAATGTGAGCTGGAGGCTGAGCACCAACAACAACAGATGCTGGAGGAGAAACTGCATTTGTGCTGACTCTGAGTCAGCAGTAGTAGTCATTTCCAACTTCTCTGAGGAGGAGAAGGCTTGACCTAAAGCTACCTTAAGCAGACTCAGAGCCAGGATGGTTGTCACCCAGAAGATGAAAACCTAGCAGTAAAAAGTGTCTTATGGGCAGGCACAGCCTCCTTCGCAAGTAATGGAGCACTCTATGGTTTGGCCCTACACCCAGACAGAGTTGATGGAATTAGGGGTGAAATTCAGGCAGAAACCCACTGAGTCACTGGCAGCTTGATTGCTGTGGTTGTGGGACATAGGGGGTGGATGGTAACATGCTCTCCAGAACAGAGATGGAGAAATTAGTCACCATTACCATGCATTCCTCTTTAAGGTACCATCTTTGTAACTGCCATGACAATCTAGGAAACCATACTCTATTATAATGGGTGATGGCTGCCATTCATACTGTCTGGCAGAATGCTGGAGACTTGCTAAGTGAGTTGATGACAGTCATATACTGAGTTGCAGCAGGTCCTCCAGGAAGTGGAATGTTTTTTTCAACCTGAGGTCCCATGGGCCAGATGAAATGTTTACGGCAGGGTTTAGGGACCTTATTCTCCAGAGTGCCCCCATCTGCTTTTTGGGGTCACTAGTGGTTATCTTGGGCTTCTATATGGGGCAGCCCATCAATTCTGTTACACATGGTAGCAGATTTGGGGGAGGTAGAAGCAGTGTGGCACCATAGGGGTGTGTAGACTATGCCCTGTGCTGCTCCTACTCTCAACTACTAAGAGAAATGGGCTTATTAAGGTCACCCGAATGTAGACGTGGGAAGGTTGGATTATTGCCAGGGAAGATAAAGAGAGAATAGATGGTAGGCTTAATAAAGTCCTGTGAGAGCTTTGGTGGCAGCTTAATCTAGAACAGAGGTTTCAGCTGCTGAAATAGCAGAGGAAGCAGGCATCACAGCAGCTGCCAAGAAAATGGTTGATGTCTGAGTTGCATGGTTGCAAGATTATATGATGAACACGGCTGAGAGAGAGGAGAATCCCCGAAACCCATTTTTCAAGCTTGAATAGGAGGAAGGCTGAGGGAACCATCTAATGGGGACAGTTAGAAACTGGAGGCCCAATATAGAATTGGCAATCCACTGGTCCCTTTCTAATGTGGAGCAGGTTTTGGCCTTAGTAGATAATAGGTGCTTTTGCATAGCTATGAGAAGCGTCAAGGTGGCACAAACTTTGAATGTGTTTGACCCTGCCAGCCCTGTGAGCTTGACGTCTGAGGGGTTTGGATGGGGCTTGTGGCAATGGACAGAGTATTTGTGGAAAGGCACTGAGAGCTGTATGGCTAGTTGCCTGTAATAAACCTTCACCTTTGGTGATTTGCAGAGACAGCTGGGCTATCTACAATGGACTGATCATTGATCAGTACAATGGACTCTTGAATCATGGCCTGTGACAAGACATCAGTTCTATTGTTGGATGGGCAAGCCAGTTGTGGCCAGTACTCTGGATTTTGAATGAGAGACAATGATAGGGGGCACCTGTGGAGGCCCTCCCGTACCAGACAGCTACTCCCATCCAGTTGCAGATAAGAACCAAGGACTCAAGCGGGGCTTTGAGCAGCAGGGCAATGTGCTCCTGCCTACCCCAACAGCACTACCTTATTCTCAGGAGTGCCCCATTTGCCCTTTTGGGGCACTGAACATAGCCCTGGACTCTACAGTTTCCCCATCTATGGTGGGTGGCCTTGTTGGCACGATGGGGTAGGAGGCTACAGGTGGCCTTCCAATTAACCCCCTGGGCAAATGGTGCATGGCCACCTAAGGTAGATCCCTTGAGTGCTTATTGAGACTTTATGAAGGACACCTTTGCAATTGTTGTCATTTTTGCAATAGCCTGTGCATCAATAGACTGTTGCTGTAGTCTCTACTGTTTCTGTAATGTAATGCACCTCACTTTTTTCACGGAAATGATGTCAGATAAATTGTGAGGTGAGCAACTCTAAAGGGGTGGAGTGTAGGGAAAACAGCTAACAGCTATGGTTAGCCTTCCTCGCTTGTATTCTGGCTACAAGCACTTTGCATGATTAGTATGTGAGCACATGGCAGAGCCACATGTGTATAACCTATATAAGGCTACAAGTACTTTCCTTAGGCACAGATCACTTGTCCACCACCATGAGGGGCAGTTTTCTCTATAGTTTGTTGCCATGAGAAGGAGTTGTCCCCTTCCTGTTTGCTCACCCAGTGTTGCAAGAATCCAATAAACAGGAATGTCCTAACACTTTTTGGCTCAGTGGGTCTTCTGTGATCAGCCTGAATCCAATATGAACCTTCCTGACTTCAGTCACTGACATTACACCTATTTATGACTGCAAAAGTGCCATGAATATTTTTTTTTACAGGGACAGAGAGAGAGCCAGAGAGAGGAATAGATAAAGACAGACAGACAGGAACAGAGAGAGATGAGAAGCATCAATCATTAGTTTTTCATTGCCGTCGCAACACCTTAGTTGTTCATTGATTGCTTTCTCATAAGTGTCTTGACCGCAGGCCTTCAGCAGACCGAACAACCCCTTGCTGGAGCCAGCGACCTTGGGTCCAAGTTGGCGAACTTTTGCTCAAGCCAGATGGGCCTGTGCTCAAGCTGGTGGCCTCAGGGTCTCGAAACTGGGTCTTCTGCATCCCTATTCACTGTGCCACCGCCTGGTCAGGCTGAATATTAATTTTGTGTTTGCAATTAAATTTTAACAAGTTAGTAAATTTCTAAGTATGGACTTAAAAATGAAGATCTATGCATATATACATATATATTTATATATATAACATGTAATAATGAAGATCTACTATATACATATACATTCATATGTGTGTATGTGTGTGTGTGTGTGTGTGTGACATAGAAAATATTTTAAGCATTTTATTTCCTCTACTGGTACTAAATTAAAAAAAACACTATTATTCTTAATGTGATAAAAGCAAACTCTTTAAGTTGTTGCAAATGACAAAATTTGAATAATTTTTCCAGGCTGGACAAGTGTCTTGGAGATGTTATTATAATGATGAGTATAGGCATAAAAATATTTTATGCAATTTTTTTCACATGAATATTAACATGTGCCTTTGATATTGCCATCCCATAATTAATGAGATATGTCTTGAAAAGACAATTTGGAATGATGTAGCAGGATAACATTCTTTCAAGCCTGTTCTAAATTACATTACTTAAAAACATACCCTGAAAACACTTTCAGAATATTACCAGTTTTCTTTAAAATTGTATTTTATGTCTATATAGCATATTTCGTATCCTTCACAAAAAAGGTATTAATTAATATAAATATTTCTATACTTTATTTTTTGCCTCCTTTTTTTCTATTTTTTGAGTGTCTTTTGAACAATGCTTTTATTAATTTTGTTCTTAAAATAATCACTCAAAATGTTTCTATAATAATTAGCTTTTTATATTATGATTACTTTTCTTATGTACATTTTTTCACCATTTTATATATTTTTTTATTTTATTCATTTTTTTTAGAAAGGAGACACAGAGTGAGAGAGAGAGAGAGAGAGAGAGAGAGAGAGAAAGGGGGGAGGAGCTGGAAGCTCAACTCCCATATGTGCCTTGACCAGACCAGTACAGGGTTTTGAACTGGCGACCTCAGTTCCCAGGTCGACGCTTTATCCACTGCGCCACCACAGGTCAGGCCATTTTTTCACCATTTTAAAAATAGACTTTGAGGTACAATTTACAGAAAAACAATACATTCTTTGTAAATATACAAATAATGAATTTGCATAATATATTATGCCTGTGTAATACCTTAGAAATCAGATATAAAGCATTTCTAACACCCCAAAAAAGTTTTCTAAGTATCTCTTTGCAGCCATTGCAAACCATCCCAGTTCTTGGAAATCATGGACTTGCTTTCTGTTACTAAAAATGATTTTTGGTTTTTTTTTTTTTTAATTTTTAACATTTTGTATAAATAGATTCATACAGTATAAATTTATTTGCATCTACAACACAATTTTTGTATTCATCCATGCTATTGCTTATGTCAGTTGCTTGTTTCTTTTTTTGTTTATTAGTAGTCCATTGCATGATTTCTTGAATATATATTTATCAATTCACCTGCTAATAAACATTTGGGTGGTTTTCAGTTATTGACAAATAAAACTACTATGAAGATTCTTGTACGAGTTCTTTTAATGAACAAATGCTTCACATCTTTTAGATAAAAGTGAAATTGTTGGAGGATATAATAGATACACACTTACATTTATTAGAAACTGCCAAATAATTATCCAGAGTGACTCTATTATTTTACATTCTTATATACAATGTATGTGTTCAAGCTGCTCCTTGTTTACATTTGTTGTCTTTTCATTTTAGCCACTATATTGGTTAAAAAATGTATTTAATTGTGATTTGAACTTTAATTTTCCTAATAATTAATGATACTGAGCATCCTTTCAATATATACTTACCATTTATATATTTTCTTTTGTGAAAAGTCTGTTCCAGTATTTTAATTTTGCCCATTTCTTTATTGTATGAATATGTGTTTCTTTCTGCGATAGTTTGTATATCTATATTACTATCCATTTCTATCTCTATATGTTTATATTACATATAAATATATCTTTGTAACATTTTGAAATTATGGTAGTGAAAGTCCACTAGCTTCCTTTCTACTTTAAACAAAACTTTTGATAAACTCCTCTAACCATTTTAATTTTTTGTATTTTCATATATATTTTAGAATCAGCTTGTCAATTTCTACCAAAATATATCTATTGTCATTTTTATTTGGATTGCATTGAATCAATAAGTAACTTGGAGGGAAAGTAACAACTTAAAAACATTGAATATTCCACTACCTGAACTTGGCATATATCACACCATTTACTTAGGTTTTTGTTTCTCTTAGGATTATGTTTAGTTTTCAATGTATAGGGCTAGTACATATTTTGATAAATTTATCTTTGGATATTTCATGTTTTTGTATGTTTTATCCCTTTTTAAATTAGCATCTGTAATCATTTTATATCATATACTCAGAAATAATCAAATTTAGAGGAAATATTAATAGTGTTCATCCAATTACAGAATTATTCCATTTATTAGATCTTTTAATCTATTTTTCTAACCTCACAATTCAATGACAGTTTAGTGGCCCTTGACCATTTGCAGTGATAAGAAATGCCCTTCTTATAAAGGAAATGTAGGATTTTTTATAAGTGGTTCTAAAGATTAGGACTTTTTTTATGTTAAAGTGAAACATATACGTTTACATTTTGCACCTATTTCCTAACCCCTGAAAGCCTTACAAAAGTCTTAATTGATCTTTAATATAAAAGCTTTTCAAATATTTGCAGACTACTATAGAGTTTGTTTATTTGCTGATTTTCTGACTGGCCTTTTTCTGAGTTGAATATCTTTAGTTACTCCAATACTTAAGTATGTTTCATGGTCTGAGATCTCATCAATCCATGTGGTTGTTATCTGAACAAGCTCCAGCATACAAATATCCCCTCTCAAGGATGATGTCTAGAACTAAACACAATGCTTATAGTATGAGCTTCATAGTAGTAAATATATTGGGAGGTTTCTCTCCTAAACTCTGATTATTCTACATTTTCACAATTTGGTTAAAAGCTCTTGAAATTGGATGTTCAACAATTGGATAAATCAGTTGTTTAATTAAATATGCCTGGATCACTTAATCAATGATATTTTTTGTTCATTTGTCTGTTCTTCAAAATTTCTGAAATTTTATTTTAAGGTGAATTAGAATGTCAAACGAATGGTTTTCACATGAAAGAGTTGTTTGTTGAAAATCTCTCTTTTTTGTGCCTGGCAAAATGTTACCTACACCAAGCATTAATTTTAACTCTTAGACTAGATATACACTGTGTTAGGTGCACATGAAATACATTTCCAACTGTAATTAGATACAGACTTACTTAATCAAGAGAAAAGGTCAACAATTAACATAAATGAATAGAAACGCCTTACCCCTGATGTAAGCCAGGTAAAATAAGAATTTTACACAATCAAGAAGGAATGTAAATCTATATTGTTAATTAACTCTTTATCCCTTAGGTAAATTCAAATTTTTAGTTTATTTTTCAAAGAGGAATGTGAGTAGATAGAAATAAAAAGCAACATGCTTCAAGAAACAGCAAATATTTAGAAATATGTAGAGTTACTTGAAATTCAGGTTTAAAATAACTTTACAGTCTACTTTGCAAAAACAAATCCATATATTAAAAAATTATATTTTTACTTATGCTCAAATGGCTATTAATTTAAAAAAGGATTCCTCATCATAGCTATTTTAATAGAAAATAATATAAAACTTGAATATAATTAAACTGATATTAATTATTAGTGTTTCAGCTGGTCAAATAGTAATCTCTGATTAACATATGTTAAATTGACCACATACAGTGTCAGAAAGATAGCAAGTGGGAAGTTCTATCCCTCTGTCCCAAACAGAAACACTGATTTAGCAACCATTCATGGACAAAAATGCCTTCATGAAAGCTCCAGAATCCAGGTGAGGTAACAGAAAGGAGAAAAAATGCATTTTTAAGTGTAAGAAAAACAGTATTGGTTTACCTGTGCCATTCTTCTCCTAAGCCAGCACACCATATCCCTTAGAAAGATCCCTCAGACCACAAGCTTCTCATTGGAGAAAAGAAATGATCATTTAACTTCCCCAGCCTTTCAGAGAGCTGCTGCTGTCACACTTCACCCAGAACATTGAGAAAACCAGCAGCTCTAGATCACTCAGGGGTAGCTAAGGACAAAGAAGAGAAACAGGAAACCTCAACAACTGGCGTGAGGATCTCAACAGCCCACCATGACCAGGGATAGCAGAACTTCTCCCTCCCTCAAACAGCAGGCCCATCCATCCTCTGATACTGGGATTGGGTCTTCCCAACTCTAGATCCCAACAGCAGGACCACCCCCACATCATGCCAAATGGCCTGCCCAGAACCTCTTGTCTTGAATCCAGCCTGCAAACTAGAGGAGGCAATTTGCTTTCTCAAATGTGCAGAAATCAAAGCAAGGTCATGAAAATCACAAAGGATTATGGAAATCTGACACTACCAAAAAAACAAAATTAAGTTCCTATATTAATTGACCCCAAAGAAATAGAGACATACAAACTGCCAGACAAGAAATTCAAATAGTCATCTTAAAGAAGTTTAATGAGCTACAACTAAACAAAATCAATAAAACAAGGCATGACTTCAAAATATATCATAAAACAACAGTAATCAGAACAGTATGGAGCAGGCATAAAAACAGACATATAAGCCATGGAATAGAATAGAGAGCCTAGAATAAATGCATGCATATACAGACAACTGACCCTCAACATGGATACTAACAATAGTTAATGGGGGAAGATATTCCCATCAATAAATGGTGATGGGAAAATTGGATATTCATGTGCAAAAGAATAAAAGTTGACTCCTATTTTACACAATACACAAAGGTCAACTTGAAATAGATTAATAACTTAAAGACCTGAAATTATATAATTCCTAGAAAAGAAAAATAAAATAGAAAGTTTTTCTTTTTAATTTTTTTGTATTTTTCTGAAGTTAGAAGTGGGGAGGTAGTCCGACAGACTCCCTCATGTGCTCTACCAGGATGCACCCAGCATGGCCACCAGGGGGCAATGCCTGGCCCCCCTGAGGCATTACTCCATTGCAACCAGAGCCATTCTAGCACCTGAAGCAGAGGCCATAAAGCTGTCCTCAGCACCCGGGCCACCTTTGCTCCAATGGAGCCCTGGCAGTGGGAGGGGAAGAAAGAGAGAGAAAAAGAAGAGGGGGAAGAGTGGAGAAGCAGATGGGCACTTCTCCTGTGTGCCCTGATCAGGAATCAAACCTGGGAATTCCACACACCCAGCCAACGCTCTACTGCTGAGCCAACTGGCCAGGGTGGAAGAAGCTTCTTTATATTAATTGGCCTTGGTAATAATTTATTTGACATGACACCAAGAGCATAGGCAATAAAAGCAAAAATGACAGGTAGGAATATATCAAACTAAATAGGTTTTGTACAGCAAAGGGAAAGCCAGTTAAAATGAAAAAGAAATCTACAGAATGAAAGGTTAAGGTTTTATACAGGTCTTTCAGACAAGCATTAAAATTACCCAGGATGGTTAAAAAAATTGGGAAATAATGAATGAAAATGAGCCAGGTGTAAAAGTCTTCAAGAATGTTGATGTGGGACCAGGTAGTTAAATATATCAGCGACTCTGGTGGTTATGGATAAAAGAGAGATTATGAAATATAAAACATAGAATCCAGAGGTCATAAGTTTGAAATAAATTTTGTAAGAAGTCATTAGTTTTCCAGAGAAAATACATAAATGGGACACTAGTTGGATCTGATAAATTAACCAGGACAGTGAAGTTCTGAAAAACTCAAAACAGTCAGAGCTATTTCCTTTTTGATGGAAAGAGAATATTAGAAGTCAGCCTGGGTGGATCTCAGTTTCATGGGATCTCTGCTGCATGGGAGACCCTACCCTCTACAAAAGAGATCCATTTCTGTTGAAATTGCCTGTGAGGCTCTAGCTTTGAGGTTGTTGATCCATGGAATCTTAAGGAGTGCTACAAGGCCCATCCGAGTATTATGAGATTAACAGGCACAGGGCCTTGAGTTCAGAAGTCATATTCATATCTGAGAACTATCCCATCTCAGAACTCACTGACCTCAACTTCCGCAACATAGTCATGGTACAAAAGCAGAAGAGGGTAATCATCCAGGGAGGGCACAAAATGAAGTCATGAATTTGAGAGAATAGGGCATCCCAGAGATTATCTCATAAATTCTAGGTGACTAAGTGATATTTAGGCTTATTGACAGTGTTTCTTAGATATTTATCCAATTCTGTAAGTGAAAACATTCAATCAGAATAAACATTTGCACACTGGAGTTTCAACAGTTAACAAGACAATAAAAAATTGTAAGATCAAATTTTTTGCTGTCCTATATCCTCCACATTATGGAATTTTCTTCATTTTAAAGAGGAAAAGGAAATGTAAGCAAAGAATATTAGCCTGCCTGACCAGGTGGTGGCGCAGTGGATAGAATGTTGGACTGCGATGCGGAGGACCTAGGTTCGAGACCCCGAGGTCGCCAGCTTGAGCACAGGCCCATCTGGCTTGAGCAAAAGCTCACCAGCTTGGACCCAAGGTCGCTGGCTCCAGCAAGGGGTGGCTAGGTCACCTGAAGGCCTGCGGTCAAGGCACATGTGAGAAAGCAATCAATGAACAACTATGGTGTCGCAATGTTAATGAAAAACTAATGATTGATGCTTTTCATCTTTCTCCATTCCTGTCTGTCCCTATCTATCCCTCTCTCTGACTCTCTCTCTGTCTCTGTTAAAAAAATTATAATTTAAATATATATATATATATATATATATATATATATATATATATATATATATATACACACACACACACACACACACTCATATATATGCAACCAATATAATACATAAGTGAGTAGAAGGTATTTTATATCTCTCTTTCTTTGAGTGGAAGATCTCAGAGACTAAATGATTTGCCCAATGTCACACATTTTTACACCATGGTCTTGCTTGTAGAGTTGAATTTAGAGCCCAGGTCTCTGATTGAGAACATTATAGGATACTACAAATTTGAATTATGATTGTTAACTGCATTTACATTTATTTTACAAAGTAGTAATTTCTGTATCACAGTGAATTGAAGAATTCAACTTAAAAGCTAGGAATAAATTCTAGAGCAGTAATAATAATTAAGCTTTATCACAATTTTTTAAAGAAATCCAGAAATACAATAATTTGTCTTGAAGGCACCCTTTCTTATAAATTTACTAGGAGACTTATTCTACATACAAGGGATAAATAAAAATGGGAGGGGTAAATTTAATATTTATTAGTCTAATGCTTGTAACGCTCAAAACAAAAATCTGTTAAGACTGAGTTTGAATTCTATGGTCAAGCATAAAAGCCTAAAAGAATATGTAGAAAACTAAAATTCTGACACTTGACCAATCTCAGACTAGGCTGGTATTAAAGGAAATGAAGGTATTCACAAATGTGCTTCAAGGCAATCAGAAGAAAGTGGAAAGCAAGATGAATAGGTCCTAAGAGGACTGTTAATTGGCCCACCATTGCCCAGAGCATAAAAGATAGTTGCTCATGGATGCACACACAATGAGCTTTTACGTAAGTGAGGTTGCCCTTCACTGAAAGTGTTCGAATTAATTTGCTTGTGTCTGACCAATAATCTTAGTAATTGCTACTTTTGTGTTCACAGCAAGAAAAGGAGAACAAAAAGAATAATAGTAAGGGGAAACAAAGAGGGCAGCAAAACTCTTCCTCACATATACACCAATAAAAGGCAATGTTAGTTTGTGGAGGGGGGGCAGAAATTGAGCAAAAGCTATATCTACTGCTGAGATTCACATATTGAATTATATATCTATTACATTGGTGCTGCTCTGCTACTTCTCAGGATTTTGATTCTTCTTTTCCTTAGGGATAGTGGTGGATGTATTCTAGCACCTTAGAAGGAGAAGGGGAGTACCATGCACAAATTTTGGAGGTGACTCTAATCCAGATTGGAGGCACTGACAAAGCTTCCTAGTAGAAGTGTTATTCTAACAGAGCCCAGATATAAAATATGGTGAATACATATGTGGTGCTCTTAATGTGGTACAATTTTTCCAATTATTATACTAAATATATTATTTCCATTTTACATGTGAGGAGACTGAAGCACAGTGCTAGTAAGTGGTAAAATTAGTATTTGAACTCTGCAGTCTACCTCTAGAGGTCACAATCTTCTACCATACTACATCACCTTCTTTTGTTCTCCTTTTCTTAGAAAAAGAGGTAATAGTAGTTTTTGCAGAATATGCCAAGGTATAAAGGCTGAGCATGAATAAAGTATTTGAGGAGCTGAAAAAATTTGGCGTTGTATTTGTGTGTGTGTGTGTGTATGTGTGTGTAATGTATGCATATATTAACATACAGATATATATATATATGACACTTAAATTATTCACTTAAATAGTCATCTTTTAAATATAATATCAGTAGAGAGAAGGCACAAAATAGAGTCCAGAAATAGATCTGCATATTTATGGACAATTGATTTTTAACAAAGCTCCAAGTCAGTTCATTAGGGAAAGTCTACCAAGTGTTGCTAGAACAACTTAATAAATGTATGAAAACAACAAAAAATCACAAGCCCTGTCCTACACTTACATGCTCACAAAACAATTTTAAATAAGCCCAAAGACCTAACGACAAACAATCTATAAATCTTTTAGATGAAAATCAAGATTAGTAAAGATTTCTCAGAGAGGACAGAAAAAAAATCACCAAAATAAAAGAAAAATGTTAAATTGCCCTTCATTAAATTAAAAACTTTTCCTTATCAATGGTCATTATTAAAAAATTAAACAAGATCCAGTCTGATAAAAAATGCTTGTGTGGAGTAAGGTTAATGGTGAGTGAGTCTGAAAAAGCACATTTTAGAACATACAAAATGTACTCCTACAAATCAATACAAAAATGACAACTCAATAAAAAATAAAGAAAAGCACTGAGAAGACTTCACAAAAGAAGACATATGACACTTAAGACCATTAGTCACTATCAATATAAAAATTAAAATCACAATATAATATCATTTCACATACACTAAAATCCATAAATTTCATCTTTGTTTTTAAAGCTGACAACATCAGGTCTTAGCAATGATTAAGAGTTGTATCTTATTCATTGGAGGTGGAAATGTAAGATGATGCAACCACTTTGAAAAGCTTTTTAGTATTTGTTATAAAAGTATGCATGTACTTATTACATGACTCACAATTACACTTAAGCCCCCAAAATTTTAAAATCTATAATCTATGTCCATAATAGACTTATACATGAATATTCATAGAAAATTTATTCATAGTAGCCCCAAACGGGAAACAATACAAATATCTATAAACAGAATAATTAGTAAACAAAATGTGGTATAGAATATTATTCAGCAATAAAAATATATAGAGATATAGGTATATGCAACAACATGGATGAACAACAACAAAAAAAGTCTTGCTGAGTGAAGAAACCCAGACCAAAAGAAATTCATATATTATGGCCCTGTTTTCACTTATTCCAGACCAGGAAAACCAATTTATGTTTGTAAATATGACTCTGGCTGCCTGGGTAGCAGTGCAGATTGATTAGAAGGGGGCTTGAGAGAACTTTGTGGGGTACTAGAAATGTTTGGTATCAATTGAGATAATGATTACACTGGAAACACATTGACTAAATCTCATTGAAATGAATATTTAAGATCTATCTATCATCTATCTATCTATCTATCTATCTATCTATCTATCTATCTATCTATCATCTATCTAAAAATAAAGAACAAGAGTGGCTTGAGGCTTCCCTTCAATAGCCAGTTTCATTGTTCAGTAAAAATGTTGGAACTTTGTGCAGTCCTGGTGGCCAATCTCATGAACTAAGCAAATGATATTTTCCCCCAAACAAGACCATCTGTGATGTGTAATTCCATCTAATAAGTTCTTTTTGTTTGTTTTTTTAGTAGACTAGCATACTAGTTAAGTGACACAAGTTGTTATAACAAACTAGATTCTCAGTGGCTTAGTAAAAGGTTATTTCTTGCTTTAAAAAAGTCATATTTCCACCAAGACAAAAAGTGGAGGTCTAGAAATCTCTTTATGAGTCAAAGATTTTGCCAAAATCAATCAGTTTTTTTCTCTTTTTCTCCTACCCCTGGCACTGCAGCCTTTCCAAAAGCTTAATTAAATGAGAAATCCAGTCAGTGGTTGGTTAACCAAATAATAAGATATTATTTTCTTTCCTGGTATGTCTCTTCTCAGTGTGAGTCACACATACTGGAAAAACCTACATGTATATAAACTGATCAAGAAAGTTGTGTTTTATAATAACTAACTAACCGTGGTATTGAAGTGAAATAGACAGCTAAGATATTAAATTTCAATAGGAACATAATCATAACTAGATAATAAATATACTTCCTTTTATACATAGCTGAATCCAGTTCTTTCTAATATACCCTCTAGTCAAAAGAAATATAAAAGGCTTTGACTTTTTCTATTCTCTAGTTTTATTTTTTTTTCAGTTTTCAAAAAGCTCTTTTCTCTGCTGTTGCTAAGAAGAAAAAGAAGCAGTTGCCAAGTAACAAGAAAAAAAGTGTCAGTAGTTACGTGTGTCTCCTCAGCTGCATATCAAACAAAAAAACTCAGCTGCTCTCAAGGACATGGTATGAGCGAGATATCATTCATAATACTGAGTACAGGCCTGTCAGACTCCATGAAGTTCAGTGCTTCTCTAGTAGTGATATTCAGCTGTATATATAATTTTTATATCACACTTTGAGGAACAAGTACATTACTAATGCAATTGCACTTTCCATTTACCTGAGCTCTTTGCTTTATTGTGAGCAAGTAATTTGAAGGAAGATTATTTTTGCTTGTTTCATTTCTTCTTCCTGACCAAGAAAAGATGTTATGTCTGACCTGCTTAACAAGACTTACTCTTTGTTCAGAAGCAATAAGTAACTAAATAGACCTATTATAACTCACCTTGATGCAATACCAGAAAGTCGCTTTGTAATGTGAGGAACTTAGAAATAGATGTTCAAAAAATTGACTCATCTAAAAGGCACCACAATTCACAAAATACTGAGCGAATATTCATTCTAAGTAACCCCAATGACTGACTATCTGCCATGCATCCTTTTAAGAAAATTTACAAAAATTCTCCATTTTTGCTGAAATTTGTACCATGTGTCTATATCATGGACAAAATTAATTGGACTAATGATGGAACTAAAAATAATCAATTTGCTAGATAAGTTGAGCAATGAAGTATTTTCTTTTGAAAATGTACATTAGGAGACAAACAGTCAGATTATGGCTTACACTAGCTTCATATAACTTTGGGGCCATGTTAAGTTATGTTAGGCAGGCAAATCATGCAGATAGAGAGGAGATAAAGACAAGGAAAATAAAAGAATAAGAAAGATTAGACCACATCCAAAATTGAAAGAGAAAAAGTGAGTAACCCATAAGAGAAGTAAACATTAACTTTAATAAGACTAGATGTTATTAATATCAGTAGATTTAATTTTTCAATTATTCTTTTCAAGTCTTGCCCTATTGAATCCCTTTTCTTTGCTTTTGAAAGATTCTATAACTTCTTGGTCATTGTCAGTAAAATTTAGTTCAGTCTAGTTTAATAATCCAATCCCATATCTGATTCAAAGCACTTACTTTCCACCCTGACACACTTCTACCCACTCCTTCTGGTCACTTTCTTTTTTAATCACTTGAGAATGGAAAGGAAAGACATGAAAATGAGAAACTGTGCCCACACTTAACTTGGTAATGTTATTGCTGGTGATAAATACCTCCGGACATTTTGGTACAGTCTGATTCTATCTGATGCTCAATGACCTTGAGGAGATAGTAGGCATGATTTTCTTAGAATGGGCTTCGCCTTGACCTTAGACCCCTCCACTGTTGATCACACCCTCTGTCCTTATGTGATACTGCTTGAAGTCCAGTTTCTGATCCTGTTTTTAATGTTAGAAATATTGCTTGGAAGCTATCTGAGCATCTTTGTCTTCTGCCAATTCATTAATTCACTATCTCCCTCAGACAAATATCCAGTAACTTCTGAGATCCTCTCTGTCAACAATTGAGGGTCAAAGTAACAATGATGAATTAAAAATTTTCTCCATCTCTTTCCAAATATGCTTCATCATGCTACCCCCAAGCCCTAATACTGTGAGATATGCCAGATGATCCGCAACCTGCCAAAATCTGTAGACAACAAATGAACAACACCCCAACCTCAGAGGATGCACATTAAGGTTTGCCAAGAACTTCTGCATTATTTCTTTACTCACATTACAGAACAATGACCTTCAAATTTTTCATTGTGGCCAATATTCACCCTGTTCTATTTCTTAGAGGTATCACCAGGCTCTCCTGGTGATTCTCTTGGTGACTGTCCTCTAACTTGGTAGTGGTAAGAAGCCTTTATTTTCTGTCTTCCATAATTGAGGAGGTGAAGAAGGACATGTGTGTAGAGGGTGAAGACATTGAGTAGGCTCTCGCCAGTTTTAGTACTCTGCCCAAATATACCGCCAAAACCCTCCTACTCTTCCAATTATCCTAGTCTCTCTTTTTATTTACTGGGGAAGGAGTTGTAGAATGATCACCAAAAGGCTCTATGGAGAAAAACCTGGCCAACATAATGGGATGCTCATTGTGATTCTCTTTAGAATATAAAGCACTTAAGTGTCTGTTATGAGCCTAATTTACAATTAGCTTTAACTGCAATTTCAGAAATATAATTCAACATCTCTATAGTTTCAGCATCTTTTCTCATAAAATCTGGCTATATGTTATAAAAAATCTAGCATTAAAATAAATCAACTACTTACTTTGCCACTTTTTGTGGGTTTCTATTTTCATGCTCAGATTACTCAATGGAGAAAATGGGCAAGATCCTATAAAAGTCTCTGAGGATGAATTAGATGACATATTATCAGAAAAAATAGAATCTGCTTAAAAAATAGAACTTACACACACAAAAATAATAACATAACATGTTATTTCAATGAGTACCAAATGAACTGTAAGAGATGATGATACTCAGGGAAGCTGTTGGTTCACAACTGGAAATCATGCTAATGTCCCTCTCACATGAAAATACATTCACTTCATCCCAATAGTCCCCAGAGTCTCACCTAAATGAAATCTATATCAGATGTGTGGGGAAGACTCAAGGTATGATTCACCCTGAGGCAAATTCTACTCTAACTGTGAACTTGTGAAACCAAACGTAATATGTGCTTCCAAACCACAATGGTGAGACAAGCATAGAATAGGCATTTTCATTCAAAAACTAAAAAATAGAAAAGCAGAAAGTAGTAACAACCCCATATAACTCCAAAACCTAACAGGACAAATTCCATTAGAACTTTAAGCTTAAAAATAATATTTTTTGGCTGCATACCCACAGCTCAGCAGGGTGGCTTCACAGTCTCTCTGCTTGGACACTACCCCAGGGCAACTTTCTGCAGGGGTCATGTCTGCAGTTCTCCAGGCTTAGGGTTTTGTGCACTGTGTAGTTCCAAGTGACTATCCTTTGAAAGCTAGGTGAAGGAGGCCAGGCTTCCTGGGCATGTGCACTCTGGCCACTACAAAAGTTGCCCTGAGTGGACATCGCCAAAGTTTGCTGCCTGCAGCCTCCAGAGGGGCAGTCACAGCACACTACACTGAATTGGGATCCATCAGAGCTGCATCTGGGTCAGTTAAGCAGCTCGGCACTGGAGTATAGGGAAAGGAACTGGCAACAAGAGGAGGTACCAGGCAGTGAAATCCAAAACCCCATACATGCCAACAGCCCCTTTTTTGAACCTACTGTGCTCCTTGGACAGTTGCATCTGGACCTGTGACAGGAGTGGTGGCTTTGATGATAATCACCTGTGTAGGGTCATCCTTTCATTGTCTTGGAGATTAGCTACTGACTTCTGTTGATATAGCTGATCCATACTAATCTTCTTACCAAATGGTTTTACACCCTTAGTTTTCTACATATTTAAGCCATGCTTTCTTTTTGGCTTAACCACTTTGTTTATAAGTAATTTATTTCTTCTCATGTTTTGTTATAAGCAGGCAGGAGAAGCTTAAAAAATAGCTTCAGCTAAATATCCGATTTCAACACTTGCAAGTTCTTCTTTCCAAAAGACACTAGAGCAGAAATACAGTTCAGTCAAATTCCTTGTCACTTTGTAACAAATTTGGACTATCTTCCAATTTCCAATAACATGTTTTTTTTTTAATTTACATCTGAGATCTCATTAGAATGTCTTTTACCATTCATATTTTACCAACATCATGTTAGTATTCTCTAAGAAGATTGAGGATTTCTTTATTGCTCTCCTCTTTTCTTTCCAAACTCCCTCCAGAACTACCTTTGTTGGTGGTTCACAGAATGTAAGATTTTTCTAGCATGCACCTCAAAACTCTTCCAGCCCCTATCCCATTACCCAGTTCCAGAGTTTCTTCCATAGTACTTAGTACAATAACATCCCCACTTACTGTTCATTCCACATGCTATAACAAAAAAATACAATAGACCAGGTGGCTTAAAGAACAATTATTTATTTCTGAGTTCTGGAGGCTGGAGAAGTCCAAGATTGAGGCTCTGGGAGATTCAGTGCCTGGTGAAAATACCTTTCTTTGTTCACAGACAGCCATTATTCTTACTGAAACTTCATGTAGCAGAAAGAGTAAGGGAGTTCTCTCAGGTTTCTATATAAAGCCATTACTGATCATTCATGAGGGCTCTAATTTCATGAACTGCATAATAACTTCCCAAAATCTTACCTCCAAAACCATCCCAATGGGGTTTAGGTTTCAACATGGGAATTTTGAAGGGAAACATTCAGTTTATAGCAGATATCTTAAGCAAGTTCAACTTTCTAAACATCAGCTTTCTTATTATTTATTGCTGATAAAATTGCACCCATCTCAGAGAATAATTTTAAATATTATAAAATATATTTAAAATGTGGCATTATGAAATGCCTAGGCCTATATTACATATGATGTTACATAATATAAAATATATAACATATGCTACTACAGCATATATAAAATATCACATGATATAACATGTGATATATGATATATAATAAAGTACCTTTTGTATGGAACATACTTAATGATTTATTGTGAAATTAGTCATTTTATTGATGAATAAGTTATTAGTTCTTTAAACATTATTATGAATATTTATCACTTTGGATTTGAAATTTTTGGAAATATTTTGTTATACTTGGGAGAAAAACTTAGAGATCCTTAGTCCCATATGTTGGTTTTATAGCTTGACACTATCAATATTAGCAGAACATGAAGAGGCTGATTATTTCATCTGCTAATTCTTTAGCTTGTGCTTTACAATTAAAAAAAATGTTTTCTTTTATACCTCTAAGTACCATTTTGACTGCACCTGATTGAATCAGAAAGGGACACTTTACCCAAGAAGGCCAAATGGATTCTATTTGAGGTATTTGGAATATGTATGACTTGGAGTGACTGGACAAGCCTCAGTTGATTGCTTTACCCGAGAAGTCCTTGTTAAGCTGTGTGTGAGGCAGTATACACACATTAAAGTAAAGGAAGGTAATCTGTAAAATGAGAGAATGAGTAAGGGAGGTAGGGACAAAAGAGTAGAAAGAGCAAGATAGAAGCAGCTATGAGGAACAGTAAGAGCAAACTGGGTTGATTCTTGCTTCTTTGGTCCCAGGTTCTAATCCTTAGGAAGCTCTTGTACATTTCTTGCCCTAGGTTCTGAGATACAGCCTTATAGGAGACTTGTGGTTATTGAAATCAATTAAAAATAAT
This sequence comes from Rhynchonycteris naso, assembly GCA_037038555.1. Classification (NCBI taxonomy): domain Eukaryota; kingdom Metazoa; phylum Chordata; class Mammalia; order Chiroptera; family Emballonuridae; genus Rhynchonycteris; species Rhynchonycteris naso. Next base: position 70,837,222 of record CM073002.1, read on the forward strand.
GTGAGGCTTAAAATGAGCTATGTGAGCTACCTTGTGGCCCATCAAAACTCTCCTTCTTCAACTCTCACCGACCCCAAAGAAGCACTGAGGTGACTGATAGAGGATCTCAACATCATTCCTCTGGAAGCAAAAACTTACTGTGGTTGCAATTTTTCAGAAGCATTCTTAGAACAATGTCACGTGAAATAGAGGGTAAATATATATTAAATAAGATGAAATGTTCCTTCTTTAATGATACTATAGGTGTCTTGACACATCAATATATCAAATCAAGGTCATTTCAGTAAGGTCTCAGAAAAAAAAGTGATCCTCTTTAATGTAAAGTGTAGCTTACTGAAGCAGAAGGCTTTTTAGAATGGCCTCTAGAGTTAAATGAGCTACTTCCCTTATTTACCTATGGTAAAGTATCAAAGTCTTCACTTTAAATAGTAGGTCTGCTACAGGAGCTTTCTCTGCAGTGTCGTAGGAAAGGGATTTCAGGGACACACATATAGGAGAATTTTAAGCAATAGTGGTAAGATTTATTAGAGTGAAAAGAGATAGTATGCCCTGGGAGAGGTTGGGAGTGGGCAAGCTGTAGTTGTGGCAGTGTGGACAGAGACAGAAGGAGAGTCTTCTATCACCTGCTCAAGGCTACTCTGGTTACAAGTCTTGTGTGAGCCCTTCGAGTTTAGGAGAAAAGACGGCAGACATTATGTGACAGAGAGAAGGGCACGTCATGCTCCGATAAGGAGCACAGGTCACAGACACCCTTGAAGAGACTGCCACACTCCATGAGGCACTTCGCTGGCACTCAGCTGATAGAGGGCATCCACTGCCCCCAAGACATTATGCCTGATGCCTGGTCTGTGACCAGGTGGTTCAACTCTGTCTAGTTGCAGAAGTTCAGCTTCTGAGGTCACAGGCCTACATTTGTGCCCACTGGGTCTGGGAGGGTCAGAGCCCAGAGCTGCAGTGCCATCACCTCTAACACCTGAGGCTCCAGGAGTCCAACTCAGTCTCTGATACTAGCTGACATCAAAATTCTTAGCTGTGGGATCTTGGGCAAATTATTTAACTTTTCTGTGCCTCATTTACTCATCTGCACATTCACAATCAAGTCTCAGTGTTACCTGGGCTGCTATGAGCTCTGCTTTCTGGCCTGTGTGACTGCCACAGAAAGGAACTTTTGTTCAACTTCTATATATTTCCTTGGGTTTGGGGAAAGAGCAGGCTTTCTTTCAAACTACCTAGTCTCTTTCTTGTCTTTTCCCAGCCTGCTCTGGTGCCCTCCCCCATTCCAATCCCTTCCCTGGATTTTCTAGTGTTTCATGCTCTTATCCTTTCCGATCTTCTTCAGAGATTTTTCTCAGGCTAATTCCCACTCCCTTTATGGTAGCCATCTTCTACTTTGCATACATTCAGTGAAAGGAATTTCCCCTTGTGTTTTATCATTTCTAGGTTAATAGGGCAGAACGGTGTCACTTGTTCCCCAAGGTAACTGAAAAGCATCTGTCCTGCCTACATGGGTACCTGGAATGATTATGAAACTGTCCTTTTCTAGTTAATCTGGCTTAATCAATCTGGTTCTCTTCTCTTTCATTAGTATCTAACTAACTGCATATTGTGACAGGTCAGTCCTACCCAGTTCCATTGCAATTCCTTGACTTAGGACTTTTGAATAGACTATTTTCTTGCCTTTATGATGACTTGCAACCTATTTTTTCTACTGAAAATATGCAGCAAAAACTGAAGTCACTATAGTGAAGTAGTCTGATTTGAATTTCTAGTTCTTTCCATTAAAGATGTGCTTTTGTTCTATTTTTTAACATATTGTATCTATGTCCCACACATTCTTATCCCAACTTCCTACCTTAAGACGTTATTATTTGCTTCATGTTCTTATTCAATGTTTCTACTATCCCATTAGTTCACTTTTAGTACTGACTTTATTAATTGACTTACCCAGACATTTGTTTACTGCAATAAAGCTGTAAAATAGCCACTGTTATTTACTTTGTAACTTTCAATAAGCTTTTTTGTCAACTTCCAGATGCTCTGTTATATGTCTGAGTTATGTATACTGTGATAATGAAGGGATAGCAATGCTGGAGTTAAAACCCTTTTTGACAAGATGATTATTCCCTGAGTAGAGTCTAAATTATGTATAGATTTCCCTATTGAAGTAGACATTTCCTGAAGCTCTGCTTTGTCTGTATTGCCTGTAGCAACATGATGGGTATGGAAGCTAGAGGGGATGTTAAGTTTCTGTTTAATTACTTCACAGTCAATATCATGTGGTCTATGTAAGTACTGGAAGAAAAAGAAATTCTCAAGTTTATATATTATAAACTTTTTGTCCTTCTCTAGGATCACAGTGTTAGACACATAGTAAAAATTCAATAAATCCTTTTGCATTTCAATTGAATCATTTAGTTACAAAACACAGGTAACCTATGCACTTTTTCAGTCTTTATTCCTACATATAAAAACATTGACTGGAAGTAATAATATTCTAAGATTTGACAAAAGATCTAGTGTGTGAACCAAAACAAGTCTGTAACAAATAGGGTGTCATGGGTGATATATCATTTCTGTAGTGAAAGCTTGTCAACATCCAGAATTAAAGTGTTTCAAAATGGTTAAAATATCAAATGCTATAAAAATTTTAATAAGTAAGGTTGTAGCAACAATCAAGAAAAGCAGTTGTGATGGTTTTTGATATTTATTTGTTCAAAGACATTCTTTATCAGCCAATGAAACTTTTAGGTTAAGGTATTCAGATCTGAAAAGGTATTACAACACTGAAACCTATAATAGTTTCATGTGTATAATATACAACAACACAATGATATTATTTGTAGATTTATACTGTCCACTCCAATATTACTACTTCTGAGAAGGTTTCACTTTTCTTTTATTAAACATTTCCTCATTTGTACCAGCAGTTCTTTTAATCTATTATTATTAAATAATCATAGTGTGTTGTAATTATGTCTAACATGAATTTCAACCCTTTGAAACTATGAACTTTTTGAAGACAAGAGCCATAATTTACTTTTTTATTCTTAAAACTTAGCATAATATGTTCTTAATACATATTTGTAAAGAAAAAGTGAATTATTTTCTTAATAAAGCCAAAAATGTTGATAATGTGATTCAAATATGTGAATAATTTTTTAAGTAAATAAGTTATTGTTTAATAATAAGAGCATATTCAGAATATATTGTGGCTCATGCACATGAAACTTTAGAATGCCTTTCATTTAGATTTCTTTTTTAAAAATAGCTCTCACACTTATAGCTCCTGAGCAAAAAATATCAATTCTGTGTACCATTACAAGTTTATTACCTAGAATAGCTACAAAATATTTTACTTTATATAGGTTGTATGCCTATCAGTAGTACATGTGCACATGTGAGTGTTCAGAGTGAGAGACCATTGAGTTTAAGCAATGCTAATCTCAGTATTATAGATTTAATTTTTTTGTCTTATTTGCTATTTATTATAACTTTATCATCTTCCTTTTTCCCTTTGACAGAATAGTCCAATAAATTGAAAAATTACCAGAATCCTAAAGATTACTTTTAAAGGGATTTAGAAGTTTTCTAACAGTGTAATTAAATGACGCAATATGATTTCAAGAGTAAAGAAAATAATTTAATTAACTGTATATGTATTTAGTGTACAATAAAAGAGCTATCACAAACTAATAAGTATGAGCTACTTGTGGAAAAATCAATTTACATTTAGATTCCATCTTATATTATCTTATTTATTTATATTTTTAGAAAGAGAGGAGTAGGATAGAGAGAGAGAGAAAGGGGGAAGAGCAGAAAGCATCAACTGCCATATGTGTCTTGACCAGGCAAACCCAGGGTTTCAAACTTGCAACCTCTGTGTTCCAGGTCAACGCTTTATCCACTGCACCACCACAGGTCAGGCACATCTCATATTATCTATATAATATATTTCAAGTGTATTAAAAAAATTAAAAAATCATTAAGAACTAACAAACAGAGAACAATTGTTTTTGAAATAGAGGAGTTAGTTTATAATCTTTGAAACAAAAAAAGAAATCATTGTATACATAACGTGACCACATACAAATTTCTAATTTTGCACAATAAAAACATTATGAGCCTGACCAGGCGGTGTTGCAGTGGATAGAGAATCAGACTGGGATGTAGAGGACCCAGTTTAGAAATCCTGAGTCACTGGCTTGACTGCGGGCTCATATGGTTTGAGCAGTTTACCAGCTTAAACCCAAGGTCGCTGGATTGAGCAAGGGGTCACTTGGTCTGTTGTAGCCCCCTGGTCAAGGCACATAGGAAAAAACAATCAATAAACAACTAACGTGCCACAACAAAGAATTGATGCTTCTCATTTCTCTCCCTTCTTGTCTCTCTGTCTGCATCTGTCCCTCTGTCTGTCAGGAAAAAAAATAAAAATAATAAATAAATAAAAACATTATGTATAAAATGAAAAGGAAACAATGGAAAAGTAAATAACAAACTAGGCACATTATCTACAAAAAATAACCTATTATAGGAAAATTATTGGTCACCATGATATATATATCTCCCAGGGCTCAAGGAAAAGAGAGGAGAAGTTTTGGCAGGGTCAGCAAGGAGGAAGTGGTTTCTAGATCACTGGTTGTAGCTACATACAGATCCTGCTTTTCTTGATTTATGTTGCAAGCTGCTCTAAGCAACCATTTAGAAAGCTATGAGATGTAGTTAATTTATAACTGGCTGGCTCAGTTATCCCCGCTGGCTCCTTTCCCTTGTATTCTTCTGGTTTCTCCCCTCTCAAAACAAAAGGGAAGCTTACTCCCTCCTCAATGCAATTGGGCCAGGAAAGCTATAAGGGTATGGGACAACAGAGATTTCCAAGCAAGGATGATGGCAGAGATGATGTTTCTTCTTCAATGGGACTCTTCCTCTAGTTGTTGATAAGAACTCCTGCTTTAACCCAACTTCGTTCAGGGTCTGCTGAGCACTTTTTTTTTTTTTCAACTAGATCTTGTCCTTGGCCTGATCTTTGGTCTGTTGAGCCTAATATTTACAAGGAATCCTACTAAGCCAGTTTAGAGATACTCCCTTCACCCTTGACATCCAATCAAGTTCCTCTTCCCTCACACTTGATACCTAAACAAGTTGTTAGCAATTTTTCTTTCACTTTTTCACCCTGCCCGTTGACATATATAAGTCTACACTTATCCATCTTATATTCAGAGTAAATTTCAACCTTTCTCTTGTTCCAGTATTCTTGATTCCTATTGCAATAATCTTGAAAAAGTCTTCCCTGCCTGTTTAACCCTGCCTAGTGCGATTTTCATTTAACAATATTCATGTCACCACTTTCCATCACAGAGTTATTTTATGTTCTGAAAAAATGGAAGAAAATTTTGTGCACTTGTTTATTCAAGAGGTAAAGGAAAATCAAATGGCTTTGCTGTGTATGGAAAGTCTAAAGGAAGCAAGCACACTGGCTGCTGCCTAGGGTAGTCTACTCTGTCATTGGAGAATGAAAGTATATTTAATTCCTGGCACAGCTCTTTGGTGTCCAATGACTATATCTTTGAGTTTTTCATGACTGAGTGCTCAGCTCCCAGGTGTAGACTATGGATGGATCTTCTCAAGTGGCTGCTGTGGCTGGGAGCATTTTGAATGCTGACTCTTTACGGTATGTTTGGTACCTCCACATCCAGTTCCTCATTCTGGGACCATTCTGTCATTAATCACATTTCTTTTATGTTCTCCTAATTCCCTCCAAATCCAGAATGTCACCCTATTACAGCATGAAAATCCTTTCTCTCTTTCTGTGTATTCTTTCACAGCTGTCTATGTGCATGAGTGCTTTCCATTTCCCAGATGCCTTAGAATTTTAAATTCAAAAGCAACAGTTACTTTATTTTTTTTATCTTTTTCTTCATTTTTGCTGTATCATGCTGTCATTGAACACAAACATGTACTTGAGTTACATAGAATTCAATGAGCCAAAGAGATAAAGAAAAAATACCTCAATTAAACTTTAAAAATGTCTTTCCACAACACAAGTAAAGCTAGCAATATAAAACAGATATAAATTACTTATCTTAATACATCAAATTAGAAAGTTATACACTTTATAAAATTCATCTTGTCCATTTACTCTGAAAATTCTAGTGGCTATTCAGACACTCAGAAACATTTGACCTTTACTTATTTCTAACTTCATTTATTTTTAGGTGCCAGAATCCATCTGGGTTTAATCCCATTTCCTCAACAGTCTGGGAATCTCCAAGAATCTCTTCATTAGTCACACATTCCAACCATACATCAGAATCATCCAGATTAAGGGCAAACACACATCACATTTAGCCCTGCTGGTGCCATCCATCATGATTACCTCTTTATTAGGATCACACATGTAAATTTCTCAGCAGAAAGTCTCCCTCTGATAAAATGAGATATCATAATATTAAAAATTAAAAAATTAAACTCAAGTCTAGTGAGGCATGCCAGATAAAACATGTGATTTCTAGATTTACTGTAGTTTCTGATCTCATTTACAATAAAAACAGTATATAATTACCACATGTAGTAACTTCCTCTAACTAGGTATTAAAGGTTTATATGTTATATTCCAGAATTCTTATTTCAGAAATAGTCATCTGTATTTGAATATGTTGCCTCTGAAAACTTATTTTTTATAAATACATTTTTGTTTAGAAAAATTAATGTTCAGATTACTCAAAGACTTAGATTTCCATAACATAACAAAACATATGGACACCAGCTCTTCTGATATATTTAAGGGCATTCTATAAGCACAAAAATTTTTTAGCTGTTAAAAAATATTTAAAGTATTTTAGAATTTATTGTAACTTTTATGTAAGAATAATTATCAAAGAAAATATTTACTAAATGATTTTATAATTATTTTCTCCACTTATTGCTATTCATTTGGGGTATAAATTTGTTCAAAAAAAATATTTACTTCAATGGTTTCTGTACATGCCAGAAACCATCCTTAAATGCTCTACATCAAAGATAAATAGGTGGTGTCTTTGCCCCATTCAAGCACATCAATAAAGTATTCTTCAGTGAACTCAATTAATGACATCTGTGACTCTCGGCCATTTTGATTCTTGGGGAGGGAGCATTGTAGCTTAGAGGGTTGAAATGCAGATAGTGCTTCTGACATTCTCCCATCACTAAGATTCTAAGATTATCTCATTTATTTCCAAAGCCACTTAATGTTTCAGGCTCTTAGTCTTCCCAGAGAGTTAAGACTCATGAAAGTCTAGCCTGACCAGGCGGTGGCACAGTGGATAGAGCATCAAACTGGGATGCGGAAGACCCAGGTTTAAGACCCCGAGATTGCCAGCTGGAGCACAGGACCATCTGGCTCGAGCAAAAGCTCACCAGCTTGGACCCAAGATTGCTGGCTCCAGCAAGGGGTTGCTCGGTCTGCTGAAGGCCCACAGTCAAGGCACGTGTGAGAAAGCAATCAATGAACAACTATGGTGTCGCAACGGCAACAAAAATCTAATGATTGATGCTTCTTATCTCTCTCCGTTCCTGTCTGTCTGTCCCTATCTATCCCTCTCTCTGACTCTCTCTCGGTCCCTGTAAAATAATAATAAAATAAAACACAAAACTCCTTTTTCAGAATTACATTCTCAACATAAAAAAAAAAGACTCATGAAAGTCTAAAACTTGACTGGAAAATTCTGCAATGGTTTTGTGAATGCTGTGTGGATAAAGTGGGTACTGTATTTTTAGTTTTCTGGAGAGTTATACCTAATGTCAAGACTCAGATGCTTATCTATGTTATCATTCTTTCCATATGCTAAATCAATATTATTTTATTTTCCTTCTGCTCCTGATATGTAACCTATTATAACAAACAATAAGAAAAAGTTCTGATTGAAATAAGAAAAAGAATCTAACTTAAATATAAACTCATATTTTAATCAAGTTACAAGTTACATTTAGGTTTTTATCTTTATGGCTCTAAACCTCAGTATTTTCATCCCGAATGGTTGTTGGGATTGAGTTATTTGTACAAATAACACCTACATCAATAAATCAAGAAACAATAAGAATTAGCAAGTATGTGAAGAAAAGGGTAGTAACCTTGTGTCCTGTTGATGTAAATGCAGTTTGGTACAGCGCCTATGGAAACTAGTATAGCATTACCTCAAGAAATTAAAAATGGAACTGCCTTATGACCCAGCTATTCCACTTCTGGGAATATATTCAAAGAAACCTGAAACACTTATTTAAAACAATATATGCACCCCTATGTTTATTGCAGTGTTATTTACAATAGTCAAGACTTGGAAGCAGCCCCAGAGTCTACCAGTAGATCAGTGGATAAAAAAGTTGTGGTATATTAACATAAGGTAATATTATTTGGCCATAAGAAGGAAGAAAATCTTGCCTTTTGGAACAGCATGAATGGACCTAGAGAATATTATTATAATTAAAATGAGCCAGTCAGAAAAAGACCGGTAAGATATGATTTCACTTATATTTGGAATCTAATAAACAAAATAAACAAACAAAATACAAACAGACTCGTAAATACAGAGAACAGTCTGACAGCTGTCAGAGGGGAAGGACTATATGGCTAGATAAAAATGGTGAAGTAATTAAGAAAGAAAAACTCATAAACACAGAAACAGTGTGGTGATTACCAGAAGGAAAGAGTGGTAGGTGGAGATAGAAGAGGGTAAAGCAGAGATAAATGATAGTAGGAGACTTGACTTGGGGTGGTGAACACACAATACAATATACAGATGATTTATTACAGAATTGCACACATGAAACCTATATAATTGTATTAACTATATAAAATTTCTTAAGTATAGTTACATAGTAGGCTGCCAGCATAGTTAACATTTCAATAATAAGTAGTGGAAAGAAGATTTTGTGTAAAAATGGTATCTCTTATTCTAAAGTTATTAAATATGATCTATTTCAACATTATGAACTAAAGTGATATATAATGCCCCCAAAATATTTTATTATTTATTTATACTTAAAAATAAATTTAAATGGGGTAATATTGATAAGTAAAGTATATAGATTTCAGATAAACATTTCTATAGCATTTGAAAAGTTGATTATGTTGGATACCCATCAACCAAAGTCAAATGATTTTTCATCACCATATATTTATTTCTCTTTATTCCCCTCCCATACAAGCCCCTCTTCCAAAACTCTCTTCCCCAGTTAACCACTTAATTTTCACCTACATACATGAATCTCATTTTTGTATCCCACATAGGTATGAAATCATAAAGTTCTTAGTTTTTTCTGATTTATTTCATTCAGTATAATGTTCTCAAGATTCACTCAGGTTGTCATAAGTGGAATATGTCATTATTTCTTATGGCTAAGTAGTATTCCATTGTAGATATGTACAACATCTTCTTTATACAATCCTCTATCAAAAGACAATTTCATTGTTTCCATATCTTGGCCACTGTGAATAATGCTGTGGTGAACATGGGGGTACATAGGTCTTCAAGTATGAATGCTTTTGAGTTTGGGGGGATAGATGCTCAGTCAAGGAATTGCTGGGTCATATGGTAGTTTTATTCTTAACTTTTAGAAAAACCACCATATTTTCTTCCATAATGGTTGTACTAATTTGCATCCCCACCAGCAGTGAATGAGGGTTCCTTTTTCTTCACAGCCTCTCCAATGCTTGTTATTACCTGTCTTGTTGATAATAGCCAATCTAACAGGTGTGAGGTGGTATATCTCATTGTAGTTTTGATTTGAATTTTTTGAATAGCTAGGAAAGATGAGCATCTTTTCATATATTTGTTAGCCATTTGGATGTCTTGTTAATATAAGTGTCTGTTCAGGTTCTCTTTTCATTTTTTAATTGGATTGTTCACTTGCTTATTGCTGAGTTATCTTTGACATTCCAACAATCACAAAAGTTTTATGCTTTATGTACATGACATGAAACTTTTAAATACTTAAAAAATTATAGTGCAGTTACTATGGAATGTACAAATGACTAGTATTTTGAAATAATAATCTCAATAGCTTTAAAACTTACTCCAGCATAGAAATATTAAAAGATAGTCAACATGGTAATCCCTTGGCTTTAAATTATTCTAACAGAATTTTCCATATTGTTTATTTATATAATTACAGTACAATTATATATTAGCAACTTCTTAAATGCTTGCAAGTTAGTTAACTGTTAAGGAAGAGTTAATTTTTGCTTTTTTGCTTCAGGGACTTAAAAACAACAATCACCAAATTGAATTTGAATGAAATATATACAACTATGAGGACAAAATGTAAAATATTGTAAAACAATGTTGCACTGTATTCTACATTCCTTTTATTTCTCTAAAGAAATGAGGTCTGTGATCTCTATTACTGCTTTCACCATTTTATGTCTCATTTTTCTTAGAATATTTAATAGTTCTGTTGTCATCAAAGTCTATGGGTATAATTAGAATTGTTTATATATTTGCTGTGTTGGATCTATGTGCTTTTTCTGTTATCTTATCTATAGAGATTGTATAGTGAAGAGAATGGATCCAAGAAATGCCCCTTCTGCCAAGAATTTGGTAGAACCTGAATCAGAATGAGGCTTTCAGAGGTTACTGACCTTTGCTACACACCTGAGTATGTCAATGGTCAATGAAATGAGTGGATCATAAAACAAAACAAAACAAAGCAAAAAAATACACCATTTCTTTTGCTGATAACAGCCACACTCATTTTCTTTGGTGCGTAGGCGCATAGGTTTTGCTGGTTAAGAAGCAATAGGCAAGAAGATGGGAAGCAATAGAACAGAGAAGTTCACCTAGATAAAATTTTATGAAACCCTACTTCTTTTGGGGTTTCTTTTATCGAACTTACTGAGGTGGCATTGGTTAATAAAATTATACAGGCTTCAGGTTCACACTCTATAACACATTATCCGTATTTTGTGTTGTGTGTTCATCACCTCAAGTGTAGTCTCCCTCTATCACCATCTATCTCCACTTTACCCTCCTCAATCTCCCCCCCCCCCGTTTCCATCCTGTAATTCACACACTGTCTAGTCTAGAAATCTTACTTCTTTGATATGGACTAAAACATCAGTTTTCAGCATAAAAACTGCAGAAATCCTAACGTTATTAAAGTTTGCAGATTTCTTCCAGCCACACTGGTTTCTGATTTTACTATATTTCTACTAATAATACAGGAGAATCCATCATTACAAAGGAGTATTTGGTGAAGGTGCCAGGTTTCCATATGTATTTATTTTCAGTAATAGAAGACTTTATTCTTTTAATTTTTATTTTAACATATTGTATTGACATAGTTCCAAGTGTCCAACTCAATATAACTCCCTCAACCCACCACATTGTGCCACACATGTCCCATGCAGTTTTTTTCTGAAGTGAGAAGTGGGGAGGCAGAAAGACTCCCACATGCACCCAACCAGGATCTACCCGGGAAGCCCACTAGGGGGTGATGCTCTGTCTAAGCATTACACCATTGTAAGCAGGAGCCATTCTAGTGCCTAAGGTGGAGGCCTTGGAGCTATCCTCAGTGCCTGGGCCAACTTTGCTCCAGTGGAGAATACTGTTTCTGTAAATGCTCTTTATAACAAATATTATTGCTGTATAAAAATGCCACTGATTTCTGAATATTAATTTTATATTGTTACCTTATTGAATTAATTTATTAGGCCTAGTAGGTTTTTGATGTGACTTTAGAGTTTTCTATGCACAGTATTATGTCATCAGCAATAATGGCAATTTTACTTCTTCTTATCTAATTTAAATGCCTTTTATTCCTTATTCTTGTCTAATTACTGCAGCTAGGATTTCCAGTACAATGTTGAATAATAGTGATAAAAGAGGACAACCTTGAATTGTTCCTGATCTTAAGAAAAATGTTTTAAAATTTTTCCCATTGAGTATGATGTTGGCTGTCAGTTTGTCATATATGGCCTTTATCATGTTGAGGTATGTTCCCTGTATTTCCACTGAGAGTTTGGAACCTTGATGTGTGCTGGATTTTATCAAATGTTTTTCTGCATCTACTGATATGATCATGTAACTTTTAACTTTCATTTTGTTTATGTGATGAATCATGTTTATTCATTTGCGATTATTGTACCAGCTTTGCCTCCCTGAAATAAATCTTACTTGAGCATAATGGATGATCTTTGTAATGTATTGCTGGATCCAGTTTGGTAATATTTAGTTGAAAATTTAAGCATCTATGTTTATCATGAATATTGGCCTATAGTTTTTTTTCTTTGTATTGTCTTTGCCTGGTTTTGAAATCAGAATTATGTTCACCTCATAAAAGGAGTTTGGAAGTCTTTCCTCCTCTTGAATTTTTTGAAATAGCTTGAGAAGTATAGGAGTTAGTTCTTCTTTGAATTCACCTATGAAGCCATCAGCCCAGGGCTTCTGTTTGTTGGGAGTTTTTTGATAACTGTTTCAATTTCTTTTGTTGTAATGGGTTTGTTTGGGTTTTCTGATTCTTCCAGATTGATTTTTGAGAGATTATATGTTTCAAGAAATTTGTCTATTTCACCTAGGTTGTCTAATTTTTTGGCATACAGAACTTCATTGTATTATCTTACAATTCTTTGCATTTCTGCTGTATCAGTTGTTTCTTTCCCACTCTCACTTCTAATTTTATTTATGTGTGTCCTCTCTCTTTTTTTCTTGGTGAGTCTGGTTAAAGGTTCATCAATCTTGTTTACCTTTTCAAATAACCAGCTCTTGCTTTCATTGATCCTCTGTGTTTTATTTTACCCTCTATTTCATTTATTTCTACTCTGATCTTTATTATTTTATTTCTTCTACTTTTTCTGGGCTTTACTAGCTCTTTTTTTCCTAGCTTATTTTAGATGCAGGATTATGTTGTTTATTAGAGCTCTTTCTAGCTTCTTAAGGTATGCCTGTAGTGCTTCCCTATCAGGACAGCTTTTGCTGTATCTCATAAATTTTGAGTTCTTGTATATTTATTTTCATTTGTTTCAATGAAACATTTTATTTCTTTCATAATCTCATTGTTAACCCATTTGTTATTTAATAATATGCTATTTAGTTTTCATGTGTTTGAATGTTTTTTAGTTTTTCTATTGTGGTTGATTTCTAGTTTTATGCCATTGTGCTCTGAGAAGATGCTTGATATGATTTCAATCTTCTCAAATTTATTAACACTTATATTGTGTCCTAACATGTGGTCTATCCTAGAGAATGTACCATGAGCACTTGAAAAAAAGTATATTCTGCTGCTTTAGGGTGAAAAGTTCTGAAGATATTTATTAAATTCTGTTGATATAGTGTGTCCTTTAAGTCTGCTATTTTTTTGTTAATTTTCTTTCTTGAGGATCTATCTAGTGATGTTAGTGGGGTATTGAAATCCTCTACTATTTTAGTATTGCTGTTGATCTCTCCCTTTATGTCCATCAAAATCTGCTTTATATATCTAGGTGCTTCTCTATTAGGTGCATAGATATTTATAATGGTTATATCTTCCTGTTGGATTGCCCCTTTTATCATTATGTAATGACCTTCTTTATCCCTTACTATAGCATTTGTTTTAAAGTCCATTTTGTCAGATGTAAGTATTGCTAACCCAGTTTCTTTTTCTTTTTTATTTGCCTGAAATATTTTTTCCATCCCTTTACTTTCAACCTATATGTATCCTTTTTTGGGGGTGGGTCTCTTATAGATAGCATATGTATGGTTTCTGCTTTCTTATCCATGCAACTACCCTATGTCTTTTGATTGGAGCATTTAATCCATTTACATTTACGGTTATTATTGATATGTAGTTGTTTATTGACATTTTATTCTTTAAATCTACATTCCCCTTTTACTAGATTTTTCCCCCTTTGTTTTGTTTAAAACAGGCCCCCTTAACATTTCTTGCCGCATTGGTTTGGTTGTAATGAATTCCTTAAGTTATTTTGTCTGGGAAGCTCTTTATTTCTCCTTCTTTTTTATTTTATTTATTTATTTATTTATTTATTTACACAGACAGAGCGAGACTTAGAGAGAGGGATAGATAAGGACAGACAGACAGGAAAGAAGAGAGATGAGAAGCATCAATCATCAGTTTTTTGTTGCCATTGTGACATCTTAGTTGTTCATTGATTGCTTTCTCATATGTGCCTTGACCAGGGGGCCACAGCAGACCGAGGAACCTCCTGTTCAAGCCAGATACCTTGGGTCCAAGCTGGTAAGCTTTGTTCAAATTATATGAGCCCGTGCTCAAGCTGGTGACCTCAGGGTCTCAAACCTGGGTTCTACAAATTCCAGTCCAATGCTCTAAGCACTGCACCACTGTCTGGTCAGGCTCTCTTTCTATTTTAAATGATAGCCTTGCTGGATAAAGAAATCTTGGTTGTAGGCTCTTGTTTTGCATTACTTTGAATATTTCTTGCCATTCTCTTCTGGCCTCAAGTGTTTCTTCTGAGAAGTTGGATGTCATTTTTGGGGGGGCTCCTTTGTAGGTCATTGACTGCTTTTCTCTTGCAGCTTTTACTATTTTTTTTTTATCTCTTAGCTTTGGTATTTTAATTATGATGTGTCTTGATGCAGGTCTCTTTGGATTTTTTTTAATGGTATTCTTTGTAATTCTAGAACTTGTGTGACTTTTTCCTGCATCAATTTAAGGAAGATTTCAGCTATGATTTCTTCAGTCAGGTTCTCTATCTCTTGTTATTTCTCTTCTCCTTCAGAAACCCGTATTATGCAGCTGTTATTTCTCTTCATGTTGTCACAGAGATCTCTTAGTGTTTCCTCAGATTTTTTGATTTTTTTTTTCTTTTTGCTGTTCTGCTTCTGTGATTTCACTTATCTTGTTCTTTAAATCGCTGATTCAATCCTCTGCTTCATCCAGGCTGCTTTTAATTCCTTCTAGTGTAGACTTCATTTCTGATATTGTGTTTATCACTTCTATCTGATTCTTTATTATGATTTCAATGTCTTTTTTGATGCCGGATATCTCTTTGTTTAGGTTCTCTTTTTGTCCATCTATTGTTGCTCTAAGACCCTTGTGCATCTTTTTTTTTTTACAAGGACAGAGAGAGAGTCAGAGATAGGGATAGATAGGGACAGACAGACAGGAATGGAGAGAGATGAGAAGCATCAATTATTAGTTTTCCATTGCTGTTGCGACACTTTAGTTGTTTATTGATTGCTTTCTCACGTGTGCCTTGACCATGGGCCTTCAGCAGACCAAGCAACCTCTTGCTAGAGCTGGCAACCTTGGGTCCAAGCTGATGAGCTTTTGCTCAAGCCAAATGGGCCTGCGCTCAAGCTGGTGACCTTGTGGTCTCGAACCTTGGTCTTCCACATCCCAGTCCGATGCTCTATTCACTGCTCCACCACCTGGTCAGGCCCCTTGGGCATCTTAACAATTATTATTCTAAACTCTGCATCTGGTATCTTAGTTATTTCCATTTTATTTAGCTCTTTTTCTCTTGTTGATTCATTTCAATTGCACTTCTCTGTCTTTTTATTTTGTCTCTGTATAGATTGCTTCTTTGGATATGTTGTTTGTGTAGCTAGCTGAGTATAGGGTTGGTGTTGTCTGCCTTCAGCTTTCAGTTGTGTTATTTTTAAATCCTCTTTAGATGGCTTCAGTTGTTTGTAATCTGCTGTGGGCTACTTGTCTGCTCTTACTACTCTTTTTGCTGTTTGTGACAATGTTTTCTATGCCTTAGGAAGGTCAGGTGTGAAGTACCTTTCCTTAAGATACCACTGTAACTTAGCTTGTTAGGTCCTGAGCTGAAGCTCTTTGTATCTGACTGCTAGATGTACCATGCCTGGACTTCCCTGGCCAGAACCTGGCACAGACAAGTGGGGGACACTGATTTTAACTGGCCCTTAGCAACCTTCTTGAAGCTACAGGCAATCCAGAATTTCTGTCTGCCTCTGCTGGGCCCTGATGCTGTTGTAACTATCAGCTGCACTGCTTAGGCTGTCTTTTATCCACTCTTGGCCACTGTGTGTTACCTCTCTATTTTTGAAGTGAGGTTATTCCGCTGGCCCCCTCTACCTCATCCTCCTTAGCCTGTTCCACAGGCACATGGGACCCCTTGCCTCCCTGGGCTCTGTACTTTTCTGGTGCTTAAGTCGCCTCTCTGGAATTTGCCCTCCACAAGCACTTGGTAAGCCTCACTGGGTTCCGTCCCTTTTTGTCACTGTGTGGGCCACCTGGCTCCACCACCTGTGTGTGCATGGGATGCCTTGCCCCCCAAAACTTTCTTAACACTTAAAATAATTCCATAAACAACAATCTGGGTTTTTTCCAGGTAAGCAAATATGTCGTCTATAAATCATATTTTGTCTTATTTTCAATTGTATGACTCTTATTTCTTTCTCTTACCTGATTGTGTTGTTTGAATTCACTTGAGCAATAAGTAATAGTTGTGAGAAAGATCATTCTATTGTTATTTTTAAATTAGAGGAGAATGCTTGTATTTTTTTCCTGTCCTCTGGCCCACTATTTAACATAATTCTGGGCTTTTTGGTATGTGGTATTCATATTGCATTCCTATTTTCTTGTGAGTTTTAATCAAGAATAGATGCCAAATTTTAATAAATATCTTTGTCAAATCTATGGAAATAATAAAATACATCAATTATTAATTGAATAGCCAATATTTATTTTCATATAGCTTAGCTCACTATATTGGATAATATTCTTCTATTTTTCTCTTCAACTTTATAAATGCACTGATCTAAGTGACAGATCATTGTGGTAAAACTCACAACACTGTTTTGAAGCCTCATTAAAATTTGGTGTTTCTATCTGTGGTAAACTGAATAATAGCTTCCCAGAATATTTCACATCCTAATCCCTGTACCCTGTAAATGTTAGCTTATATGACAAAAATAAAAACCAAAACCAAACAAACAGAAACTTTGTAAATGTGATTAAGTTAAGGATGCAGAGATGGTAAGATTTCCTACCTTATATAGATGGGTTCTATACCATATTTATGAGAGGCAGATGAAAATTTGGTACAGACAGAAGAAGAGAAACTAGTGTGATCACAGAGGCAGAGATTGGAGAAATGCAGCCACAAGCCAAGGAATGTTAGCAGCACTAGAATCAGCTTTACTAGGGAAGAAACAGATTCCCCCCTAGAGCCTTTAGAGAGAGCAGAGTCCTACTCTCACCTTTATTTTGGCCCATTGAAATTAATTTTAGGCTTCTGATCTCCAGAACTGTGATATGATAAATTTTTATTATTGCAGTCACAAGGAGTTTGTGTGTGTGTGTGTGTGTGTGTGTGTGTGTGTGTGTGCGCGTGTGTGTGTGTGTGTAATTGGTTACATTAGCCATAGAAAACCAACATACTGTATATAGGTAGTTTACAACTATTTGGATCTCTCCTCTTCAAATTGCTACACTTCACACACTACCCTTCAAAATATTGGGTAACTCTGCTTTATTATACCTTCCCTGGCCACTTAGGAAAGCTAGATGAATTGTGTTACACTGGCCCCAGCACCTACTGCCATCTTGCTTCTCTGTCCTGCCTAGCTTGCAGTAGCACAGAGCAATGCTTACATAAGTCAAGAATCTATCTTGTTAGATGACTGCACATTTCTTTTTAGTTAATGTTTCTTGAGAGTGTAATAGTGCTTGGAAATTCTATTCTGCATTATTTTAAATCAATATTTTATTTTGACCTGTTGAAGCATTTAGGTTTTAAAATGCAGTTATAATAGCCTTAGCATTTGAAAAACTGTATACACCTCTATGTTTATTGCAGCATCATTTACAACAATCAAGTGCCCATCAATAGATGAGTGGATAAAAAAGCATGGTACATTTATCCAAAGAAATACTACTTGGCTATAAAAAAAGAAGAAAATATTTTGAGACAGCACAAATGGACCTTGTGATTCTTATTCTAAGTGAAAAACCAAAGAAAGACAAGTACTATATGATTTCACATACATGTGCAATCTAATGAACAAAACAAACTAACAAAATAGAAACAGAACCATTGCTACAAAGAACAGACTGACAGTGGTCAGAGGGAAAGGAGGGTGAGGGTTAGGTGTAAAGGTAAAGGGCCTGACCAGAAGGTATCTCAGTGGATAAAGCATTGAACTGGGATGCAGAGGACCCAAGGTTTTGAGCTTGGGCTCACCAGATTGAGCGCAGGGTCTCTGGCTTGAGCGTGGGATCATAAACATGACTCCATGGTCGCTGGCTTTAGCCCAAAGCTCACTGGCTTGAAGTCTAAGGTCTCGGGCTTGAACCCAAGGTATCTGGCTTGAGCAAGGATTCACTCGCTCTGACCAAGGTGTAGCCCCGTGGTCAAGGCACATATGAGAAAGCAATCAGTGAACAACTAAGGTGCTGCAACAAAGAATTGATGCTTCTCATCTCTCTTCCTTCATGTCTGTCTCTATCTGTCTCTCTCTCTCTGACTCTTGCTGTCTCTTCCAAAAATACCCAACTTATCTGTATGAAATAGTATTTCAGAAATTTCATGCAACCGAACCAAAATATAGATAAATTAGACACCAAGCCTTACAAATCTTCACTCTGAGAAGATTTCTTACTGTTGGAATTCTAAACTAATACTGATCCACAAACTACACTTGAATAGCACATATCTAAAAATACTGGAATACTTAAAGTAGTTCAAAGCACTTAATAAGTTTGAAAGTCAAATTATTTTCTGATAGATTTAGAAATTTTATATCCAATAATTACTGTATGTAAATGACCTTCAAAAGATAATGACAAATCAATAGAACTTTAATAAAATAAAACCCCTCAGTTATAGCTTATGCTAGTGATATGCTGCATAATGTTACAAGTAACATAGTCCAGAGAAAGGAGAGGACAAAGGTCCTAAAGGATCATTTCTAGACCTAGATAATTAAGTAAGTAAATAAAATAAATAAACAAAACCTCAAATGGTAAAAGAACTCAACTGATACATTCTTGTTATGATGGCTAATTTTGTGTCAAATTCACTAGGCCATGGTATCCAGACAATTAATCAGACATTGTCCTGGATGTTTTGGAGGTTGTTTCTGGATGAGATTAACATTTATGTCACTTGACTTTAAGTAAAACAGTTTGCTCTCTATAGTGTGAGTGGACCTCATTCAATCAGTTGAAGGCTTGAATATAACCAAGGACCTCCCCTCTACAAGAGGAATTCTCTAGCAGATAGCGTTTTTACTTGAATCACAACATCAGCTCTTCCTGGGCCCATTACCACATGAGCCCGTTTCAATCTCTCCCTCTGTGGCTGTATGTATATGTATATATGAGGTATATGTATATGTATATGTGTGTACACACACATTCTTCTGTATGTCTGGAGAGCCTTGACTAAAAAACTTATGACTAAAAATTTCTCTATAATATACAGCTCAATTAACCACGATTTAGAAGTCATTAAAATAAGCTTCACGTAACTATTCAGAAAGCAGATGGCAAAAACATGGTTTATGAACAGGGAAAACACAGGCATTCATCAGAGGGACAGAATAATTCCTAAGACTAAAATGAAATACCACCCATTCTCCATGTTGAATTATATGCTTACTCCCTTAAGATAATAAAAGTGAGTGGCTTTTATTCAAAAGCATGATCCAATCAGTGGTAGATAATAAGGCATAATGCTTTCTCATCACTTTAGACAACATTAATTCTCTTTATAGACATTCTAACCTATCATTGTATTGATTAATGATAAGGAATGATAAATACTGTCAGTGAAAAATGACACAGACAGAGGAAGAAAGGCCATTTGGAGACCATTTGGTAACCAAATCAGAATTTTGAAAACTGGAGATGCGGTTCTTAGCTAATTTTAATAATCAAATTTTATGTTTTTAAGGAGATTTAAAGGTTATCTGGTCTAACATCTCATCTGTTACTTGAGTCCCCACTATGACATCTCTTCCAAGACTGTGTGTCTCATGCTTAATGATTCCCACACTATGAAAAATCTTCTAAAATAACAAAATATATCTCCTTTTCACCATTGACCCTACTTTTACTATTTTGAGACATAATATAACATGTATATAACCCTTATCTCTAGACATTCAAATATTTAAAGACAGTCTGAAAGGTGACAAGATTAAGCTAAAAAAAAAAGAAATTGAAAAACAAAAAACTCATAGACATAGACAACAGTATGGTGATTACCACAGGGTAAGGGAGGTAAGAAAGGTAGAGGGGATAGAGAGGGAATAAATGGGATGGAAGAAGAGTTGACTTGGTGTGGTAAACACACAATATAATATACAGAAAATATATTATAAAATTGTATACCTAAAACCTATATTATTTTATTGACCAATATCACCTCAATAAATTCAATGAAAATAAAAATCAAAAGTGTTTGTAAGCAAAAAAGGAGGAAAAATGAGAAAGAAGAAGATCAGAAGAGAAAAATCAGCCAAGTATTTCCAGTTCTCCATTCTCCAAAATGTCTTTCTCAATGTGGTCTTACGGATTGTGAATTTCTCATACCAATTTAAGCTTTATAGAACAGCCCTACAAATGATTTTCTGATAGTAAATCTTAGGAATTTGGACAAAAATTAGTATTGAATGGAATAATATATACAAAACATATGGCATTATGGATGCATTCTAGTTCATTTTACTTGATAGACAATAGTGATAGATAGAGGACAAGTGTGGGAGAAAGGCAGATCCTATTGACGGATACAAGGTTTCCATTAAAACTCAGAAGGGCATTCTTTTCAGCATTTAACTGTTCAGAACATATTTCGTCTTGGTTAAAATGGTTTGTTAAACAACAGAAGTGTATATATACCTTTTACATGAAAGATAATACCTCTAATAAGATTCAGATGTAAATAAATTTCCCAAATGTTCTAAAGATTCACTCCAAATAAAACTATTCCTCCCACTGAATGAGCACTGTTCCTTTCTGAAATAGCTAAGGTGATCTATATGTTTCTTTTATTAGTGGTTTTTAGCCAACAAACTCAAGCTAACCATACATCAGGAAAAGTTTTAATAAACTGTATCTGATATTATAGTCTTTGAGTAGAACTGAACCTTAATTTGTTTATTTTCTTATTTAATATTCCAGGTGTGTTCATATTCTATAATACAAACATAAGCAGACAAATCATAGCTTTAGCAGTCAATCATCAATATAATATTTAAGATACTGTGATTGAGTGATTTATACATTTACAAAGAAAGAGGCAGCAAATAACCGTAGAAAAACTAAAGAATCATGGCAACAGTCCCGGAAGTCCCTGGGAACAACCGAACATGCACTGCAACATCTTCCCTGCTGTCACTGCGTGACAGCCACTCACTGTAGTGCACAATGCATGGGGAAAAACTTAGTCACTCTGCAACAGATTGCACCAAAATCAACATAATCTAAAGAAAATAAAATAAGATCCTAAAAATGTTAGTAAATAAATAAAAAGGGGGGTACATTTCTTTTCTTTTTAAAGCCAATCTCTCTTCATGTAACTACTGCTTTACCAGCTACATTAGAGGACTCTTACGAAAAAGAAATAATAATAATAATAGATGTATACATTTGAGGGATGGAGAAAATAACATTCAATATGATCATTTTAGATGCCAAAGCCATAACAAACTCTAAAGGCAACAAGTAGAGTGAGCAAAAGAGAATTTTAATCTGGATTAAGGAACTGACATTTCGCCTGACCTGTGGTGGCGCAGTGGATAAAGCGTTGACCTGGAACACTGAGGTTATTGGTTTGAAACCCTAGGCTTGCCTGGTCAAGGTACATATGGGAGTTGATGCTTCCTGCTCCTTCCTCCTTCTCTCTCTTTCTCTCTCTCTCACTCTCTCTCATTCCCCTCTCTAAAATAAATAATTAATAAGTGAAAAAAAAAATTAAGAAACTGACATTTCTACTTTTATTCAATGGGGCATTTTAATTCCATAAATGTTATTTTTGTCTTATTTTTTTTCCAGGTTTGACTTTTTCTATTTTATGGATAAAAAGCTCATATAAATCACATAAAAGAATGTAATATAAAGTGTAATCTACATGAAGAGAGTTACGGAATATGTGGCTGTAAATAGACAGAATATTGTGATTGGATAACAGAATTTAAAATTATGCCCTACCCTTTATTTCATCAGATTTTTAGTATTATTTGTATTTTCATATTTCTTTTAAGAAATCAAATAATAAATACCTCAGATGATTTTTCAGTCATTGCTATTGCAACGGTATATTAAACTGAAAAAAGCAATAGGGTTGCCTCCCCCAAAAAATAAAAAGATCAGGGCCTGTACTATAGAGTTGTACATCTGGAAGGAACAGAGTAAGCATGTGTGATAGCAGTTTCACATCTTCAGTAATTATTCCATTATCTGACCTTCACTGGACACTAATAATGGGGATTAATAACAGACAAGACCAAGAAGACGAGCCATACTCTAGAAATACTTATTCAGTGTAAACACATATAATCATGATAGACACTCAATTTTTTACATAGACATGTCTTATCTTCTTCAGAAGTATAATTGTAAATCATTTTATATTTTAATCACAGTTCTTATTATATTTTTAAGTACTGAAGGGGTACAAATAGAGTAAGATTAAGATTCTTGCTTTGTGGAGTAATTACATCTAAGCAGAAGTTTAGGAGGGTGTTGTGCTCATGGAGGTGAGTGTGAAAGGCATTCTAGAAAGAAAGGCATAGAGACTGGGGACAAAAAAAAAATTCTCTGGAAAAAAGATAAGAGTGAAAAAGAAGGGAAATTAATATTTACTGAGTGCCTACAATGTTCCATAAATTGCATGGTGTGCTTCCATGTGTCATATAATTTAACACTAAAACTTTTCAAGTATCACTGTCCCCTATTACAATAAAAAAAATTGTATACCAGTGAGTAACGTAACATCTGCATTTAGCAGATAAGAATCTTGAGTATTTAGAGCTTAGTCTTGTGTAACAGGCATTTACAGTACACACATGAATGTAAGAAGAAGCTAAAAGGGTAACTAAATTATAAGAAACCTTTGATCATTATATAAGTTTTCTCTGGTTTTTTAATGAATTATACAACATTAGTGTTTAAAACTATACATATTTATTATCTCAAAATGTATGTGGATCAGAAACCTGGGCACAGTTTAACTGAGTTCTCTGTTAAGGATCTCACAGTTGCAATCAAGGTATCAGTAGGCTGTACTCTCATCTGGAGGCTCAACCCTCTTTCCTGCTCACAGAGTTTTGGGCACTACTTAGTTTCCTGTAACTGTAGGACTGAGCCTAAGTTGCTTTTGCTGGTTGTTGGCTAGAAGCCACACTCAATTTCTAGCTGTTTTCACAGTTCTAGAGACACACCACAGTTTCTTGTCATGTGAGCTTCCCTCTTATGACCATTTATTAAATTTATCAAGGCACCAAGAGTCTGAAGAGTGATTATACTACCAAAATATAACATAATCACGGAAATCACATACCATCACCTTTGCTACTGGTTAAGAGCAAATTATAGATTCTGCGCACATTCAAAGAGAAAGAAGAATACAAGGCATAACAGAAGTGGGAATGAATAGAGACACTGCAGAGTCAGTCGGCTTACACTTGCCATGTTGATAAAACTTAAATTGTTGGAGACAATGAAGAATAGATTAAAGTTGTGTTTTTGTTTTGTTTTATTTCTTTTAGTAGGGGAGGGAAATGATCAGAGTTGTGCTAAAAAAAAATAATGAGGAATTTCAGCTTTGCATCCAAATAGAAATAGGAGGTGTAAACAGAATTTGAAGGTATTGCCTTGATTGCCTTTACAATATTAGTCAGTAGCTCATGAAGTGCTCCAAACAGCACTCTCTTGTGGCCATTTGAAAATTAAGGGGTCCATGAGTTGCCTATGAGATAACCACTCCTTGTGAAGAATTAACACTGTCCCCTCCCTGGTTGTCCCAAAGACCGTGAATAAAAAAAGTAAGAAAAGGCCTGACCAGGCGGTGGCGCAGTGGATAGAGCGTCCGACTGGGATGCGAAGGACCCAGGTTCGAGACCCTGAGCTCGCCAGCTTGAGCGCGGGCCCATCTGTCTTGAACAAAACCTCGCCAGCATGGACCCAAGGTCGCTGGCTCCAGCAAGGGGTTACTCGGTCTGCTGAAGGCCCACAGTCAAGGCACATGTGAGAAGGCAATCAATGAACAACTATGGTGTCGCAACGATAACGAGAAACTGTTGATTGATGCTTCTCACTTCTCTTCGTTCCTGTCTGTCTGTCCCTATCTATCCCTCTCTCTGGCTCTCTCTCTGTCCCTGTAAAAAGGGGGAAAAAAGTTAGAAAAGTAATAAAGAAAATAGCAGGCTCACTTGAGGGGCTGCTGGTTGCTAAGATGCATAAGGTCTTGGGAATGTGTAACTGACTACATTTTGCATAATGGAACAGTTTACAAGTTAGTCTGTGGGGTCAAACAGGGTGCAGGGAAAATGGCAAATTGCAGCAAAGGTGACATATAAAATTTAACCAGGCGACAACCTCAAATAAATTATGCCTAGGCTCCCCAAGCAAGTGAATAAAGTGTTCAAGTGTGCCGGAGGAAGACACAGAGTAAAATCTGCTAAGGAACTGATTAACGTAATCGTAAACCAAGCATGTGACAACTATACTAATCACTGCACTCCAGTGAGTCACTTATAATGCCATTATAATGCACATTAGTCACCCTGCTGCCCTACTTGCCCTTAATATACTGCTGATTGCCACTGTAACAGCTGTTCTCTGCATTGTACATATTATAAACGTGGAAACCAAAACAAATAAAACATATACGTTCTTGCATTCTGCTAGCTGAACTGCTAAGGGCAGCTCAGTATTTTCTCTACTTAATAAATAAATATACATCCCATGGAGAGCATCTTAATTTGTACAGTTGTTCAGTTTATTTTTTTAAAATGTTTCCCAATCACGAATTAGATTATTTTGATTTCTGTTATCACATGCAACATTTTAATAACAGGCAGCATTATGAAACTAATGGAAAACGACTCCTTAATGGGGATGATGACATTGGCCACCCTCTGAGCTTCTTTATGAATACTATTCATGGCTTTCAGACCAAGAGCAGCGAATTCTTCTGAATTTCCAAAACTTGACTACCCAAACCTCAATATTTAAATGTCTTCTCTCTCCTTAACCTTTGTTCTTTCTACACGAACTCCTCACTGCTAGTCAACCAATCATTATTCAGGTTTATATTCAGGCAATGGGAATTAATTAATTAATTAAAGCAATCATTTTACAAATGGACACAGTAAATATCTATTTATTTATTCATTCATCAAGTACTTACCCAAACTATACTACATTCAAAACACTGTGGGGAATAAAAACATACAGAAGCTATAGTCAATATCATCAGGACATACTGCCTATTGGGTTGGACAGCCAAAATGAAATACTACGGAAACATGTTGTTCTAACATTTGGGAGCTCTTTTACTTTGAATCTTTACTTTTATCTGTCACAATCCATAAAAAATAATTACAGTGGTACCTTGAGATATGAATTTAATTTGTTCTGTAACCGATCTCATAAGTCAGTCAACTCGTATAGCAAACTGTTGATACTAGACCTATGCGCCAACGCGCCAACTAGCGGCAGCTTCCTGAATCATGACTTGTATCTTGGAATTTTGCTCAGATCTCGAACAAAAATACGGACCGAGTCATAGCTCATATCTTAAAAAAAAATTCGTATGTTGGTCTGTTCGTATCTCAAGGTACCACTGTATATGAAAAATAAATACATAATAAGAGGGACTTAGCAATGGCAAGTGTGTCAGGTAACAATAATAGCTTTATTAATAACTCTAGTCAAGTCTTACGAGAGTCACTTTTCTTTACAATGACTTTTCATATCTCAGTCTTCATTCATTATGAGTTGATGTTATAGCATGACTGTCAGAAGACAAGACTTTTTCTAAGATCTGTTCCATTTTTCTTCTTATTTCACAAACATCCTAAGGGATCATAGTAGTGAGAAACATTTATTGAATTCTTTCCATGTACCAATCATTATTTTTGCCTTTATGTGTATTAGCTAATTGATTAATGTATTATGGGCATCATTTACTATCCCCTATTGCAAATAATTACCAAGTCAGACCTCAATTTCACATTCACACCTAAACTTATCTTCACTGGGCATCTCTACATAATATTCCACAGGGTCCTTAATTATACTGCACCCAAAAAGGGCTTCATCATCATCTCTGAAACTGTGTTTCTTCTCCCTAAGTACTAAGTTGAAGAATGATATTCACTACTACTTACCTGACTTGTCACTCACCACAAACTTCTTTCTCTCCCTCTAATTTTGCATTTGACTAATTTGTCAGCAAATTCTATAGATTTCAATTATTAAAAGGCCTCTAGATCTGCCCTCCTGTCTTTTCCCTGCCATAGTGCCTTACTGGATTACTTCAATAGCCTATAAAACTTTTCCCAAGTCCTATAGAATCTTTTTATTCTCAAAGTGATTTTTCTAATACATATATGTCATCCTTTTGTTTGAAAATTTTCCATGGTTCTTGTTGGGCAGATAAAATATATTATGCTCACTTTGTTAAAGATGACGCTGCCCA
Organism: Rhynchonycteris naso; assembly: GCA_037038555.1. Taxonomy (NCBI): domain Eukaryota; kingdom Metazoa; phylum Chordata; class Mammalia; order Chiroptera; family Emballonuridae; genus Rhynchonycteris; species Rhynchonycteris naso. The sequence continues at coordinate 70,863,827 of CM073002.1, forward strand.
CATGGAAGTTTGTTGATATTAATGTGTGTGGGGATGGACTGTAAGCAGGCCGGGTCATTATAGCCCAAGGTTTAGTTTTAAGAGTAAGCTTTTCCCCACACCCTTGACTGATTGGATGATGTAGGGTTGTGGACTTTCATGAGGAGTCCTCCCATTATGATTCGGATAAGTGACTTTGTATTAGAGACTTCCTTGTTTGTATAATTGGATTAAAAGTTTTGATACTACACTATAAAGTGGGGAAGGCTGGGAACTTGCTCTCTCTCGGTTCCTGAGGTTAGCATTAGACAGGAGAGCAGATTAAGGCCACATGGAGGAGAGGAGAAGCAGCCAAGATGGTGGAGTGCTGAGGAAGAAGCCAGTTTGTGCAGAGAGAAGGAGATGGGGAACAGAGGTGAATAAATCTGGTGAGCTAGAAACCTTTGATGCTAGGAAACTCGGATAAGTCAGTAGCTTTGTGAGCACTGAATGAGTGGGTTTTGGAGCCCAGTGTGTGTTTTTCCTTGCCCATCAGGTGCAAGCTAGAATTAAAGCTGATGGCTCACCAGTTCTTGACTCCGTTGTTTCATTACTGACTATCCGAATCTAATGTGAACCTGCATGGGCCAGGCGGCTGTGATCCTGACCCTGACTACTGGCCATAAAGTTCTTCATTATATACTACTCAGGCATTCAAAATACAGACTAAATGTGTAGATGTATGCTAACTCATGCCCACCTGGTTCTCAAATAGGGAACCTGCCTTAGATTATGTTAATTATAACTTTATAACTTCACTTAGTTATTAGACCTAAAGCATGAATCTTTGCTTTTGCCCTAGGTTCATAAAAAAATACATACACATCATTTAAAATTCAAGATATGATTTAAAATCAAGCACCAGTAATTTTTAGAATCAACTAATATAGAAAGTTTGAAGATGGTTTCTCTAATTCACTAATTGTTCAGTGGATCTTTTAGGGTCTTAATTATAGTGTAGCTAAACAATGACTTAATTTCAAAAAATTGATGTTTAAAAACAAATGATTTGAATTAAAAATCTAACATTTAAACATGAACAGTTTAAGCATTAAAATAGAGCATTATCATTGTAGGTGTATGATAATGAATTACTCATTACTTAATATAATATAGTCATATGACAATTAATAAAATGAGTCATACTATTCTCAGCATTCAATTTTGATGATATTCTTATATAATTAAAAATATTTTAAATAAAATAAATAAACTTTAGATCTTTAGTAAGGTTTTCAAGAAGGTAAAAATAACAAAATGAGACATTAAGCTGCAAAAATTTAGTTCCTTTATTTTTCTAAATTAAAAAATACATGACTTGTGACTTCATTAAAAAAAGATAACTTTAGACTGAGTTATTTTGAAAATTAGTTTTTTTCTGAACAGTGATTGATAATTATTTATTTAGGATGACATAGAAATTGTTGACTTTATTGGATTATTTGCACATAAGGTTTTTCTATAATGCATAGGCAGAAAGTCTAATCAAGTCTTCATTAGACTTGATGCAACATATGGATCTCTTGAATTTCTATTTCTTTTTCTTTAATGTAAGCTGTTACACTGTGTCACACTAGAATGTGTGACCTGGTTCTTGACTCTACTTCTTCAATCTAAATTCCAATTAAGTTCTCTGTTATACTTCACAAATATTTCAATGAAGTGTCTTATCAGTGAGCTGTTAGAAACACTACAGAAATTAGAAAATTTTTTTCCAGGAATACACAACTTGTTCTTTGTGAAATGTGTTGAAGGCATCAACAAATCTGCCTTAGATACCAAATATAAGAAACTACAATCACCTCTAGCAGTAGAGACCTATAAAACAGCAAAAAGAGAAAAAAATTAGGGAAAATTCCTAACAAGTGGAGTGAGGAAATAGGAGCTCATGTCCTCTCACCAGAGCCCCTACTTCTGCACAGATCAAAGGGAAACAGTTTATTACAAGAAACCCCTGCAGGGTCCTGGAAGTCATAGAAATAATGCCCCCTCACAACCATGAGGTGAAGACAGAATTTGGTGCCACAAAATTAAAATACTGGAAACCCATGAAATCTCAAGAACTAACTGACCACATGTGCAACTCATTTGCTATCTGGCCCTTGTCACCTCCAATGCCTAACATTTGCCCACACCCTGGTCTCTCTTCTTTTTCCTTCTTTCTCTACCTGAATATAAATTGCTTTCTTATCACTCAGACTCTTCCTTAAAATTTTTACTGAGTGAGTCAAAGTCACCTGCCATGTAAAATTTCCCAGACCCCAGCAGGAGAGCTGTCTGGTAACAAGGGCAATCAGACAGATTACTGAAAGTACAGTTTCGATTTTTAACAATGTGGCAATAAAGTCTTAAAGTTCAGGTGTACTGTATTTGACTCACTCTCAGAAGGATAGTGTGAATAGGGCAGTAGTAGGCATTAGAAATCTAGGTAGAAGTTTTACTTCATAATTTAACTTCTTTCTCTGACTCTTAGTAACCATTCTTCATGCTCCCTTTACCCATTGTTCTCCCACTGTCAGTGTTTGACTGTCTTGTGCCATATGAGATAGAAAATAAACGTATTTTGAAACTCACTAGGCTCAATAAACAAAAAGTTAAGATTGAAAGAGAAATCAAAGCACATAACTGTTATAATATCTAGGGTGAGAGGAACTTCTGTGTGTGTGTATGTGTGTATGTGTGTGTGTGTGTGTGTGTGTGTGTGTCTTTGTTTATGTTTATCTGCTTAAGCTCTCTTTTTTTTTTTCAGAGGGTAAAAAAAACAATGCTTTCCCTACCATATTCTAAGTTCTTCTAGCTGGGTCAATCAAATGAACAGAGACAAATTAACAGAAGAAAATCAAATTTTAATATGTACACAGAAGAACTCATAAAAATTCTAAAGGCAGTGAGGCAAACTTGGGCACATATGTCATTTTGGACAAGGGAGAAAAGGGGGAAATCAAATAGAGATCTTAGATTTCAAAAGTGAGAATAGATGATTTACAGGCAAGTTAGAAGAACAGAATGCACAGAGCAGGCAAATCTTGCTTCAGAGAGACACAGGGGGTGTGATCTAACTCTCAGGACCCTGCCTGGAGCCATTCCACCATAATCAATTCAAATTAGGCTAAGGCAAACATTCTAAGAATTCTTTCCTGAAGTAAACCTTTCAAACGAATCTCTTAAGCAGAAAAGGGGAAGGGGTCAAGGTTATTTCTGCATCTTTTGCTTCTTAATACCAGCTTAAAATCAATATCCCAAAGAACAGCAAAACTGTAGTTCTTTTATCTATCTATCTATCTATCTATCTATCTATCTATCTATCTATCTATCTATCATCTATCTATCTATCATCTATCTATCTATCTATCAATTATCTATCTATCTATCTATCTATCATCTATCTATCTATCTATTATCTATTGGGAGGGAGGGAAGGAGGGAGGGAGGGAAAGAGAGAGAGAGAGAGTGTGTGTACACTATTAAGATAACATAGGCAAATAAACTCAAAAGACACTTGAACTGTAGCCTCACCTATGATGTATATATTGAGTTATGGGGTAGAGGAAAGAAAAATCAATAAAGCCCCTTTGGGAATATGTCTCTCTATTCAAAGTTGTCTCTTATTTGACAATTGGGAAACCTATTCAAATGTTCAAGTGCAGACAATGTACTCTTCTACATTGGTTACTATGAAGTTCTGTCATCCTTACAATCTCCAGGGATGTTTATTTCCTTTTGTTCGGAGCCATTAGGGGACTGAGGATGGGGTGAGGGAGAAGTGGTACGTGGCAAAGAACTTAGAGTTGTAAATTGCATCTGTCACAGATGTTGGAAGTGTGAGTAAAGAAGGGATAAGAGGGAGACTTGGACTGAGCCCGGTTAGCCAAGCCCCATTCTAATGTGGAAAATTAGATTCAATTGTGGAAAACTTACTATGTGTGGAAAATACTCTATTTTTAACAAAGTGAGTTAGCTTGTCCATTGTTCATAAGGAAATTGTCCCAGTAGAACCCAAGCTCTACGTTGATCAGGAGCCTCTGATTCTACTTCCCCATGCAATGGAACATTCCTGCTTATCAACAGGGCTGGCAGCCTTTTCAAGACTACTCATGAGGTGGTTATGAGGATGCTACTGTTAACTGCCACCAGAGAAAAGACACGACTGACAACAAATTAGTTCCAATAATCACACAGGCAATTTATTACTCACAAATCTTTTTGGCGTGCCTGGGTACAGCTTAAGGGGGCCCTATTGGCGTGTTCCTCTCGGCTGTCTTTGGTCAGAGCTCAGAGCGGCAAGGAGACAGTTCACATCAACGTTGAAGTCTAGGCGACTACTGCAGCAGGGGGTCTCAGCTTTTTCTGCCTTCTAACAGGTGTCAATATACAGGATTATCACCTCAAACCACCTTTTGGGAGTTCCTTGCAGGGAATCCCCTCTGTGTCAATCTACTGAAACATTTACATCAAACCACTTTTTAAGATGTTCTTATTTACATTAATTTACAAAGTTAATTCAAATAACACCGAGCCACTTCTTATCTAGTTATAACTTCACACACACACTATCTGGACCCTGCTCGAAAGTTAGAGTCTGTTTACCACATTACAGAGTTATGACACCAAGCCACTTCTTATCTATGTATAATTTCACACTTATGCTACCTGGGCCCTGCTTGTAAGTCAGAGTCTGTTTATTACATCTGCACCCACTATATTAATTCCTATCCAAAAGTCATAACCTTATTTAATTTTACTAATTATTTTTAATATCATTTTAATTACTTTTTTAGATATCTTCCATATTTTTTATATTTCTATATATTTAATTACTATAACATTATATTACTACAACAGGAATTTATGTTATCTTTATGTTCCTTAACTATTGTATTTCTTGTCATTTTTACTTTTGGATAATGTCTAGAAAAAAGTTTTTGGTAAATGTATTTTTTTGTGTATATGGTAGAGACAGAGGGAGTCAGAGAGAGGGATAGATAGGGACAGACAGACAGAAAGGGAGAGAGATGAGAAGCATCAATTCTTTGTTGCTGTTCCTTAGTTGTCCATTGATTGCTTTCTCATATGTGCCTTGATCAGGGGACTACAGCAGACCAAGTGACCCCTTGCTCGAGCCAGTGACCTTGGGCTCAAGCTGGTGAGCCTTGCTCAAACCTGAAGAGCCCGCGCTCAAGCTGGCGACCTAGGGGTCTCAAACGCAGGTCCTCCACATCCTAGTCTGATGCCCTATCCACTGCGCCACTGCCTGGTCAGGCGGTAAATGTATTTTTAAATACAGCATTTAATTTTAATCAAATAAGTCTGTTTAAGTGAAATAACTTTGGTACCATGTATTGACCCAATTTGAACTAAATTGATTTAGATTTATTCATGACCTCCATTATTTCCACTGTCATAGTCACTTGAGAAATAATTATAATTGTTTTTTAAAACATTATAATATTTAAGATGTTTATTAATAGAGACTTATAATTTACAGAGCTGTTTATATACATAATTTCACTTTATCTTCACTTAGGTTCCTTGAGGTTGTGTGGTAGGCAGTTAGACAGACATGCAGAGCAAGGAATATAGGCCAGGCACAGAAGGTCACCAGGGTGGCAAGTCCCAGGTCCCAGCAATGGGCAAAAACAGAAAGAGTCTCACCCCTATGGTAACCTTTATACCACTGGTACATCACTGGTCATGCAGTTCAGACCCTCTCCTGACCTCCCCACCCCACCCCCCACCCCCGGCATGTTGCTAATCATGCAGGTTAAAGCACCTTAGCAGAAGAGTGAACAAAGGGGCTAGAGACTAGTGCTCAAACATTAACCATTGGGGATAACAGCTAGGCCTCAGTTGTGTTTTGGCTCCAGGCCCAGAAAAGCAGCAAAACCAGACAAGTGATGCCACAGCTGATTTCAGGCCAGCTTTATTGATTAGTGGCCACTTACCCTGGCACGAACCAATCAGTGGAGACCACAACCCTGAAAGCACACACCTGGATAGCTGATAAATATTCTATTGAGACTCTCCTATGGGAGCTCTCCTAATGTCTCCAACCTTAAAAGTCCTTAAGACAGAGGGCCTAGCACTCTCTCCCTTTCAGAAGCATGCCTTCCTTCTCCTCACCCTCCTCATTCTCCACAGGCACATTTTTCTTGCCTCTTTCTCCAAAACTCCAGGGTAACCCCCAAAATTTGTAACCAGGGAAGCAATGGACAGCAGCAGCCTGTCTTGTATTAATTCCCTGAACCTGTTTCCAAGGCTCCCTTTTCCCACACTTTCCTCCTGCACAGCCAATAAAGTTTTCTTTTACTTGCTGCACTTTGTCTCTTGACTGAATTCTTTCTCTCCAGAAAGCAGGAATCAAGATCTCCTCATCATTCTCCCTGGTAACAGTTTGTGGACATGAAAACAGCCAGATACTAAACCTGACAAGCTCAGGAGAAGTCTACAAGGCAGGTCCTATAAACTTCGAGACCGAAAGTAACCACATAGGATATTCCGAACATAAAAATTACTGTCTAAAAGTGAGTGATGGCAGGTGGTCGCATCCTAGGCCTGCAGTTTCCTTGACAAAGGTCAGTCTTCAAATTTAAGTAAGCCTGCCTATTGTCTTTTTGCATCCAAGATAACAAACCTTTGGAATGTCAAAGCAATCTCCTTTTCCCTTCAGGATACACCTATCACATCAGAGCATGAGAGCACAGAACCCCTCATTTGACTTTGTTCTTTAAATACCACATCTCTGTGCTGTGAATGTTCATTATTAACTATCCTGTACCCACCAGTGTGAAAAAAGAATATATAAATGTCTCACTGTTTTCCTCTTTAACCAATCTCAGGAGATTTCCTTGCTTTGCTTTCTCTGTCTCTCTAATCTTGACCAATAAATTCCATGTAATCCTCCTCTTATGTTTCCTCCTTTGATTCCAATGTAGAAAAAAAAAAGCTGTAAAACTGTCATTCTCCATTCTCCAGAACATTTTCTCAATCTGGTGAGATTTTGTTTCTTTGCAATTGTCATCAATTTGGCTCAAATAAACTCAAATATTTTCTACAGGTTTGGGCACTTCTTACATCAACAAGGTATACAATAATTTTTTTTTTTTAACAAAAAAATAGCAGACACTCAAAAAAGTTTCAATAAGTTGGACAAATATTTCAGGACCAGAAAGCAGCTTTAATAATAGAATTAGTAACAATTAAAAAATGGCAGTGTGATTTTGTGGAAAGTGTCAGATAAAATTAGATTTAGATACATCTTATAAAAGTTATCTACTCTGTGATTTTTGTCAGCTAATTAAATCTAGGATCCTGAGGTGGTTTTTTTTTTTCACTGAACATGGGGGAAGAAAAGAAAAGAGATACCCTAAACTTTATTTACTATCTAGTAGAGATAATTATAATTAACTCATCAAAATCTCATGAATATAAAAAGTAATATAAAGAAAACAATAGGAGCATAGTAGTGCCTATCATGTGATCAGTGTTCATATTACTGTTAACACTACTGCACATATGCTAGTGTGTCTTTTCTTCACATTCAAAAAAACATGCATGTCATTATGAAAACCCCTTTCCTTCCAGTAGTGAGGTTTAATCAAATAGGTCTAGAAGAAAAGCTCTTGGCTTTGGCAGATTCATAGCAGAAGGGAAACTTTTCTAAAACCCTTCAGCAGAAATATCTATAACTAAATGGGCAGGGGTAAATTCTCATTTTATTTGTAAAATGTCAAAAGTGCAACAAGTTAAGAGCCACACTGAGTCTCTTTTGTCCTTTTTATTGAAGTTTTGGGGGGTGACACCGGTTAACAAAATTACAGGTTTCAGGTACACAATTCTACAACACATCATACACTATAGTGTTTTCACTACTTTAAGTCAAGTCTCTGTCCATCACCATTTATCCCCCCTCATTCCATACATGGAAATCTTAAACAGCTTAGAATCTAAGATATCCTGAACTGGCTTGATTCCAAAGATGTTCATGGAAGCACCCACATTGGACCAAGTGAGAAGAGAGTTAGCAGCAGGGTTCTTAGACCCAAGGCAGCAAGGGTGAAGCCATATAAGGTTAGTGGAGAAACAGTCTTAAGCCTGTGAGTTTCAGAGTAGCCATTATAGACCTTGGGGGCTGACAAGAACAGAACTTCTGTCAATGACTTTAGTATTGCTGGGAAAACATGCAATATCATGAGTTTCTTCCCTTTCAATAAAGTGTCCTTAGTAGGCATTATATCCAATATATTTGAAAAGATAACTATTGTCTCCCTGACTATCTATAAGAAAAATTTTCACATATTTCTGAAACAGAAAAGGCTGATTAAGAAGTGCCACAAACAAGTGACAATTGCAGTACATAGAAGTTGGATATCCAATAAAAAGAGAAGCTTCTTTTATCTTCAGTGAATCACACACTGACAGCAAAAATTTCAAACATTAACAACCCAGATATTCATCAAAAACAACAGAAGAGTCTAAAAGTAGTAATGGTTTAATATTCTGTAGAGGTTTCTTAGGTAGTTTTGGCAGCCTTGGACTGAAATACATTCAATTAACTTTCCCAGATTTCAGCTTGTATTCAGTTCTCTTAGAAAAGAACAGATTTTTTACAAATAAACTGTTACTCTTCTGTAATATCTTATTTCCTTATGCACTCCCTACTCTAGATACTGCTTCTGGTATCGTCAATCTATACTTCAATCCTATGTGAAGTCTCCTTAACATCTTTACTAGTATATTACTGTGTGGCATTATTTAATTAAGTAATAATTGAATAATTATAGGACATTGACATTATAAAACACTCAGATAAATGAGCTACTCACTTCTAAGCATTTGGACTCAGCTGTGTAGCAAAAAGTAATCTTTTTTGATGAGAATAACAAAGGCTTAAAAATCTCAGATTCAGAAACAACATAAACACATTTGAGTTTGAAAGGTTAGAAACATCCCACATCTTTCTCATTTAGAGAGGAACAGAAATTCATAATTATAAAGATCATTTAAATGTGCCTTGTTGACTTAAATATGAAGATGTTCAAGATTTCTTATATGTTTTAAAAATGACAAAGCAGAGACTACAAAGGCAGACAATAAAATTATAAGAATTGTTCTGTTTCAAGAATTAGGTATAGCAATCAGAAATATATATACACACACACACAACACACACACACACACACACACAGTGTGTTTGTAAAGTCATGGTGCACCTTTGACGGGTCAAAAAGTGCACCATGACTTTACGGACACACTGTATATATATATACACACAGACACACACACACTCATACACACACACACACACAACTAACCCACTTTGTTTATATGAGTTGACAATGTTTGTATCAGAAGCAGAGATTCCAACATAGTGAAAAAGATACATGAAAAAATATAGATGTAGATTGATATTACATGTTCATCAAATTTTAAAAATAGAGTGTTAAGATATCTATATTATACCTTTGGAATCAATGGCAGGATTAGAATTTAAGAATACAACTAGCAAGGATATTTTAGGGTTTCAAAGTTAATCATATTCTTTGATGTTAGTTTGGGGCTGGGTCTTAGTCAAATTTGATGTCAAAGGGAGCTATTTATATAGCTTCTAAATAATTTCATTTTAAACCAAAAATTCATTTTGTATTTCAATATGTTCATATATGTGGTCATTATTAAGTACATTCCTTATAATGCAATTATAGATTTCTGTTTTGGGACAAGAATGCAAAAATTTCCACTTTCTTCACCACTGGGGAATGATAGCACCTAGAAAATAACATCATATTCTATATACAACATTCAACTAAAGTAACATGATAGCTATGTGTTAAAGTATGACACTAGCTATAATACAATGTTTCTGGTCATTTCTAAACAACCATCTCTACTTTGCACCTTTTGTCATACTGATTTAGAATCAATATTAAAAAGCAAGGGAAGGGCGTAAAGAAAGACAGATATAAGATGACAGAAAATGATTTGACTTTGGGTGATGAGTATACAACATAATCAACAGTTCAAATGCTATAGAAATGTTTACCTGAAACCTATGTACTCTTATTGATCAATGTCACCCTGTTAAATTTAATTTTCTAAATAAAACTGAAAAAAAAAGCAAGTGCAGACATCTTTAAAAATCAACTTCCCATTGAGGGAGATTAGAAGGGTCTGAGGTAAGGCATCAATTAGGAAAAGAGTCACAGGAGGAAAACAACTCTGTCATTTATGTCCATTTAGGAACAAATTCAGCTTTCTCAACTGCAGTAGACATTAGTATATAAGAATGTGTACTTATTAAACACTCAGGAAATGACTGACACATCAGAGTGGTGCTCTCTGTGTTGTAGCCTGATGGCCTATTGCAAGCTCTGGCCCTTTTCCATGACCACTGCCTCTTCTACCTCCAGACTACACCCTCTTCTATCTACCAATCACTTTTAGCAAGTAGAACTTAGGGCAACAATGAGCCATAGAGAAGGAAAAAAACCACATCTAACAATGGCAATATTTATACAACATTTATAACTTAATTGTATGTGCAAGGCATTGAATATAGACTTCATATAATAGTGCTGTTAGGCAAATTAGATATTATAAAAAATTTAACTGCTTTATTAATTACTATTTCCATTAAGAGAAGATGATGCTGGATGTAGAGGTGCTGAATGACATGCCTATGATCCCACACCTAGGAAGTTGATAATGCTGAGATCGAACCCTGGAAGTATGACACCAAAATTCAGAATCAACCATTCTATTAATTTGAAAATATCACATGCCTATGATCCCACACCTAGGAAGTTGATAATGCTGAGATCGAACCCTGGAAGTATGACACCAAAATTCAGAATCAACCATTCTATTAATTTGAAAATATCACAATTAAGTTTTACAACTGTCTAAAAATAAATTGGATGGTGTGTAAAAGGATTTATGAAAGTTTAAAAAGTATTTGGCACTTGCCTGACCGGGCAGTGGCGCAGTGGATGGAGCGTCGGACTGGGATGCAGAAGACCCAGGTTCGAGACCCCGAGCTCGCCAGCTTGAGCACGGGCCCACCTGGCTTGAGCAAACCTCGCCAGTTTGGATCCAAGGTCGCTGGCTCCAGCAAGGAGTGGCTCAGTCTGCTGAAAGCCCGCAGTCAAGAAAGCAATCAATGAACAACTAAGGTGTCGTAATGGCAATGAAAAACTAATGACTGATGCCTCTCACCTCTCTCATTCTTGTCTCTCTCTCTGTCCCTGTCTACCCCTCTCTCTGACTCTCACCCTGTCCCTATTAAAAAAAAAAGTATTTTGCCCTTTCAATTATATTATATACTTAGAAAGGTACCTACAAGTTTTGTTTTCAAATTTTAAAAAAATAGTGTAGATTACATTCAGTTCAAAGTAAATATATTTATAACAGATATAGTTTTAGAGCCTACTACATGTCATATGCTACTTTGGAAACTTGAGATAGAATAGTATAAAAATACACAGAAATCTCTGTCCTTGTAATGTTACATTCTACTGGAGAAATTCAGGCATTATACTTCATTAGAAGGTAGTACATTCTATACAGAAAAGAAAAATAGCAGGGAAAGGTGATGAGGGGTTGCACTATAACTAGGATAGTCTGAAAACTGCTTATATCCCATGCCATTTGAGCAAAATTTTAAGGGAGGGAGCAAACCTTACAAGCACTTGGAGGCAGATAACTCCAGGCAGAGAAACATTAAGACAATGGCACTGATGGCAAAGAATGACTATTATGATCCAGGAGCTGAAAGACCAGCGTAGAAGAGCAGAAATGGTGAGAGAACAATTGGAACAGATGAGACTGGAAAGGTAATGGGGAAACATATTTTCTAGGGCCCTTTGTATCATGGAAAAGTCTTCAATTTTTATCCTGAATGAGATAAAGAGACATCAGAAAATTTTGAACAGTAGAGAGACATAATCAAATTTACATTTAATATAAGCATTCTGGCTCCTCTGTTGAGAATAGGCTGCAAGGTGGCAAAATAGAAATTGAGAAAAGTAGAAAGCAATTGGCAGTCCTCTTAAGAGATAAAGAGAGTAGGACCATGATGATGGCAGTGAATGTGATGACAGGTGGTACAATTTAAGATCTATTTTAAAGGTAAAACTAAGAGAATTTACCAGTGAATTCAATGTCATCTATGAGAAAGTCTTTTTTTTTCTGACATGTTAAATTTGTGATGTCTACTAAACACCCAAATGGAGATACAAATAGGTCATTGAATACAGGTTTGTGCAAATGTGGGAAGACAAAATGTAGTTTATTTTTATTATTTATTAACTGTTATATTAGTTATTAGTATTACAACTGTAAACCTACTTGTGCCAACCCCTACAAATGAGCCTGGCATTCAGGAGAATGTCAGGTTGGAGGTAAAATTTTAGGAGTCATGAGTACATAAATATTATTAATGGCATTAGATAAGACATAAACATTATTTAAAATCACAGCACTAAATAAGTGTGCATAGGCTGAAGAATAAAAGGTCAGAGGATTGAATTCTGGGACAGTTGAAAGAAATTTAGAGAAAGAAGAAGAACTAGGAAAGGAGAGTACAAAAGAAGAAATAGTTGGTAGTATAAAACTAGGAGTAAGAACTTTTTTTAAAAAGGATTACTAAAAGTTTAAGTAAAATAATGTCTGAATATTAACTGTTGGATTTTGCAACATGTAGGCATTTGGTTATATTGGATTAACTACAGTGTTGGAGATTAAATCTTTAATGCAGTAGATTTAAGAAAGTCTAGGAAGAAAGGGCCAATGGCAATGAGTTTTGATCACTTCTTTAGCATTTTGCTATAAAGACTGACAGTGGAACTGAGGTGATAGCTACCATGGCCTTGGGATCAGAACAATTTTTTCAACAGAGATGATTAATATTGGCATGTCTGAAAGTTGATGGACATGATCTAGGAAGAGAAATTCTTGCTAATATAGAAGAGATAGAGAAAAATTGTTCAAGAAGAATCCTTGAGTAAGAAAAGGCGATAGGGAGCAAGATGGCAACGGAGTAGGCGGACATACCAACTTCCAACTACCAGAACCAAAGTGGATTACAACTCAATTTTAAGAACCATCACCTGGATAAACCAACTTTGAACAAAACTAAGTGGACTCTTCAACCAAGGAACACAGAAGAAGCCACATTGAGACTGGAAGGAATAGCGAAAACGCGAAGAGGGCTGCCCAGCTCCCCGGAGCAAATGGCAGCCCGGAGAGACCCGCGGGGCGGGAGGAGAGTTTGGCGGAGAGGGAGGGACCTGGGTCAAAGGAACCAAGCCCCAGCCTCCAGTCCTAGAGCCTAGATGAGGCGTTTGGACAGTATTGAGCTGTGAAACAAGTGAGGGAGATCACAGGCCTACAGTGTGGAGTATTAGGTCCCTTCCTACTCTGCTGAGGGCTGCTTGGGGTTTGGGGGCAGCAGGACGCTGAAAGGCGGTTCTGTCGGCGTGGGCAGAGGCCAAGCCGGTGGGAGATCGGTCTATCCCAGAGGGTCAGAGGGGACCGCGAAAGCAGTCCTGAAAGCAGTCCGGAAGCTGTGGGCCCACCTTTAATCCCACTTACGGGGACAAAGAGGGAGGCCAGGAACGGGCAGGCCCTGCGCAAACCGGCCCTGACCGCGGGGACCGGGCTAGGACTAGGGACGGGCAGGGGCTCGTGGCTGAGCTGACGCTACCAGTACCCCACCCCACCCTGGGCCGGAGAAACCGCAGTTGGCCAGTATACGTGCGAGAGCAGGCTCCGAGTGCGGGAACGGGGTGGACCCCGAGACAAGTGGAGGCTCGCAGCTGAGCCCAAGCTACTATCCCCATCCGGCCGGAGAAACCGCGGATAGCATTCATACGTGCACGAGCGGGCTCCCAACGTGGGGGCGGGGTAGAAACCGGGACTAGCGGAAGTACGCAGCTAAGCGGAAGCCAGCAAACATGCCCGCCCCAATAAACCTTGGTTTCCGACCCTGCGCAGAAAGGCCCTGGCCTCGAGGGCGGGGCTAAAGCTCCGGACGAGCAAAAGCTTACAGCTGAGAGCACGTCAAAAGCCCCGCCTAACCCGCGGAACTGTAGCAAGCAGGCTCCGACTGCTGGTTCTGGGCGGAAGTCCGGAAATAGGCTGGGTCCGCAGCTGAGCAAAGGTGCTCACTTCTACCCTTGGTGCTAATCTTGTGGCTTCAGTCACAGCCCCTCCCACGGAGGAGAGGCAGAAATCATAGCAAAAGCCACAGCGGGCCGGCGCTGGCAACGCTCATACCCAACCACCCTAGGCACCGGCAGAGGGGGTGGGGGCCCTGCAGATAGACCACACCTAGAGAACACAAAGGCAACACCTACTGGACTCCAGTAGCCACAACTTGCTTATACACAGAAAAAATGGGCAGGCAGAGGAATGCAAAGTAAATGAATCAAGAGAAATCCCCAGAGAAGGACCTGAATGAACCAGATAGAACCAAATTACCAGAAGCAGAATTTAGAATAATGATAGTTAGGATGTTCAAAGAAATTAGAGCAACAATGGATAGTCATTATGAACACCTAAACAAAGAGATAACAAGTATAAAAAATGAAATTGAAATAATAAAAAAGAATAAGACAGAAATGACAAATACAGTATCAGAACTGAAGACCACAATGGAAGGAATTAAAGCAGGATGGATGAAGCTGAGGATCGAATAAGCGAGTTAGAGGACACAATAAACAAAGGCACAGAAGCAGAGAAGAAAAAGGAAAAGAGACTTAAAAAATGTGAGGAAACTCTAAGGGAGCTTTGTGACAACAAGAAGAGAAACAACATTTGCATCATAGGGGTGCCTGAAGAAGAGGAGAGAGGACAGGAAATGGAAACTTTGTTCAATCAAATCATAGCAGAAAACTTTCCTAAATTAAGGCTGGGAAACACTCCACACATTCAAGAAGAACACAGAACTCCATTAAGGAGAAACACAAAAAAATCTACACCAAGACACATCATAGTTAAAATACCAAAGCTAATGGATAAAGAAAAAATTTTAAAAGCTGCTAGAGAAAAAAAGACTATCACCTACAAAGGAGCCCCCATAAGGATGACATCGGACTTCTCAACAGAAACACTTGAGGCCAGAAGGGAATGGCAAGAAATAATCAAAGTAATGCAGAACAAGAACCTACAACCAAGACTACTTTATCCAGCAAGGCTAACGTTTAAAATTGAAGGAGAAATAAAGAGCTTCCCAGAAAAAGAAAGCCTCAAGGAATTCATAAAAACCAAACCAATTCTGCAAGAGATAGTAAGGGGCCTCTTGTGAACAGTTTAAAGGGAGGAATGAATAGAGCAAAAGAAGAATACAGCTTTAAAGAATAAAATGGCAATAAACAACTACATATCAATAATAACCTTAAATGTAAATGGATTAAATGATCCAATCAAAAGACATAGGGTAGCTGCATGGATAAAGAAACAGGACCCATACATATGCTGTCTACAAGAGACACACCTTAAAACAAAAGATGCTCATAGACTGAAGGTAAAAGGATGGAAAAAAATATTTCATGCAAATGGAAATGAAAAAAAAGCAGGGGTAGCAATACTTATATCAGACAAAATGGACTTTAAAACAAAGGCTGTAGTAAGAGATAAAGGAGGACACTACATAATCATAAAGGGAACAATTCAACAGGAAGATATAACTATTGTAAATATCTATGCACCAAATATAGGAGCCCCGACATACATAAGGCAGACTTTGATGGATATAAAGGGCGAGATTAACAGCAATACTATCATAGTAGGGGATTTCAATACCCCTCTAACAACACTGGATAGATCCTCAAGAAAGAAAATTAATAAAGAAACAGCAGACTTAAAGGATACACTAGATCAACTTGATTTAATAGATATCTTCAGAACTTTTCACCCTAAAGCAGTAGAATATACATTCTTCTCAAGCGCTCATGGTACGTTTTCTAGGATAGACCACATGTTAGGACACAAAAATGGTCTCAATAAATTTAGGAAGATTGAAATCATATCAAGCATTTTCTCTGATCACAATGCCATGAAACTAGAAATTAACCACAAAAGAAAAACTGAAAAATACTCAAACACTTGGAAACTAAATAGCATGTTATTAAATAATGAATGGATTAACAATGAGATCAAAGAAGAAATAAAAAATTTTCTAGAAACAAATGATAATGACCATACATCAACTCAAAATTTATGGGACACAGCAAAAGCAGTTCTGAGAGGGAAGTTTATTGCACTACAGGCATATCATAAGAAGCTAGAAAAAGTTCAAATAAGCAACCTGACCCTGCATCTAAAAGAACGAGAAAAACAACAACAAATAAAACCCAAGACAAGTAGCAGGAAGGAAATAATAAAGATCAGAGCAGAAATAAATGACATAGAGGCTAAGGAAACAATACAGAGGATCAATGAAACAAGAAGCTGGTTCTTTGAAAAGGTAAACAAGATTGATGAACCTTTACTAGACTCACCAAGAAAAAAAGAGAGAGGATTCAAATAAATAAAATTAGAAAGGACAGTGGAGAAATAACAACGGACACAACATATACAACTGATACAAAGCATTGTAAGAAAATACTATGAAGAACTATATGCCAAAAAATTAGACAATCTTGGTGAAATGGACAAATTTCTTGAATCATATAACCTTCCAAAAATCAATCTGGAAGAATCAGAACACCTAAACAGACCAATTACAGCAAATGAGATCGAAACAGTTATCAAAAAACTCCCAAAAAAGAAAAGTCCTGGGCCTGATGGCTTCACAAGTGAATTCTATCAAAAATTCAAAGAAGAACTAACTCCTATTCTCCTCAAGCTATTTCAAAAAATTCAAGAGGAAGGAAGACTTCCAAACTCCTTTTATGAGGAGAGCATAATTCTGATCCTAAACTGGGCAAAGACAACACAAAGAAAGAAAATTATAGGCCTATATCCCTGATGAATTTAGACGCTAAAATTCTCAACAAAACATTAGCCAACCGGATCCAGCAATAAATGAAAAAAATCATACACCACGATCAAGTGGGATTTATTCTGGAGAGGCAAGGCTGGTTCAATATTCGCAAATCAATCAATGTGATTCACCACATAAACAAAAGGAAGGACAAAAATCACATGATAATTTCAATAGATGCAGAAAAGGCATTTGATAAAATCCAGCACCCATTCATGCTCAAAACTCTCAGTAAAGTGGGAATACAGGGATCATTCCTTAACATGATAAAGGCCATCTACGATAAACCGACAGCAAACATCATACTAAATGGACAAAGATTAAAAGCAATCCTCTTAAGATCAGGAACCAGTCAGGGTTGCCCACTTTCACCACTCTTATTCAACATAGTTCTGGAAGTCCTAGCTACAGCAATCAGACAAGAAGAAGAAATAAAAGGCATACAAATTGGAAAAGAAGAAGTAAAACTGTCATTATTTGCAGATGATATGATATTGTATATTGAAAACCCTAAAGTCTCAGTCAAAAAACTACTGGACCTTATAAATGATTTCAGCAAGGTGGCAGGATATAAAATTAATACTCAGAAATCAGAGGCATTTCTATACACCAACAATGAAATATCAGCAAAAGAAATTAAGGAAACAATCCCCTTCACTATTGCAGCCAAAAAAATAAAGTACCTAGGAGTAAATTTAACCAAGGAGATTAAGAACTTGTACTCGGAAAATTATAGAACATTGATAAAAGAAATCAAGGAAGATACAAACAAGTGGAAGCACATACCGTGCTCATGGCTAGGAAGAATAAACATCATTAAAACGTCTATATTACCCAAAGCAATTTATAAATTCAATGCAATACCAATTAAAATACCAATGACATACTTCAAAGATATAGAACACATATTCCAAAAATTTATATGGAACCAAAAAAGAACACGAATAGCCTCAGCAATCTTAAAAAGAAAAAATAAAGCAGGAGGTATCACTCTTCCTGATATCAAGGTTTACTACAAGGCCATTATACTCAAGACAGCTTGGTACTGGCATAAGAACAGGCACATAGATCAATGGAACAGAACAGAGGACCCAGAAATAAACCCACAGCTTTATGGACAACTGATATTTGACAAAGGAGGAAAGAACATACAATGGAGTAAAGACAGCCTCTTTAACAAATGCTGTTGGGAAAGTTGGACATCTACCTGCAAAAAAATGAAACTAGACCATCAACTTACACCATTCACAAAAACAAACTCAAAATGGATAAAAGACTTAAATGTAAGCCGTGAAACCATAAGCATCTTAGAAGAAAACATAGGCAGCAAGCTCTCCGACATCTGTAGCAGCGGTATATTTGCCGATTTATCTCCATGGGCAACTGAAATAAAAGGCAAGATAAACAAATGGGACTATATCAAACTAAAAAGTTTTTGCACAGCTAAAGACAATAGGAACAGAATAAAAAGACAAACCACACAGTGGGAGAACATATTCGACAGCACGTCTGATAAGGGGTTAATAACCAAAATTTATAAAGAACTTATAAAACGCAACACCAGGAAGACAAACAACCCAATCAAAAAATGGGCAAAAGAAATGAATAGAAATTTCTCCAAAGAGGACATACAGATGGCCAATAGGCATATGAAAAAATGCTGAACATCACTAATCATTAGAGAAATGCAAATTAAAACCACAATGAGATATCACCTCACACCAGTCAGAATGGCACTCATCAGCAAAACAACACAGAATAAGTGCTGGCGAGGATGTGGAGAAAAGGGAACCCTTCTGCACTGCTGGTGGGAATGCAGACTGGTGCAGCCACTGTGGAAAACACTTTGGAGATTCCTCAGAAAATTAAAAATCGAACTGCCTTTTGACCCAGCTATCCCACTTTTAGGAATATACCCTAAGAACACCATAGCACTGTTCGAAAAGAAGAAATGCGCCCCCATGTTCGTGGCAGCATTGTTCACAATAGCGAAGATCTGGAACCAGCCCAAGTGTCCGTCAGAAGACGAGTGTATTAAAAAGCTATGGTACATATATACTATGGAATACTACTCAGCCATAAGAAACGATGACATCGGATCATTTATAACAAAATGGATGTACCTTGATTACATTATACGGAGTGAAATAAGTAAATCAGAAAAAAAGAAAAACTGAGAACAGCACGATTACATACATAGGTGGGACATGAAAGTGAGGGTATGAGACATGGACAAGAGAGTGGTGGTTATGGGATGGGGAGAGGGAGGGGAGGGTGGGATAGGGAGGAGGGGAGGGGCACAGGGAAAACCAGATAGAAGGTGACAGAGGACAATTTGACTTTTGGTGATGGGTATGCAACACAATTGAATGATAAGATAACCTGGAGATGTTTTCATTGTACATATGTACCCTGATTTATTGATGTCACCCCATTAGAATTAATAATAATAAAATATATATAAAAAAAAAAAAGAAAAGGCAATGGGATCTAGACCTAAGTGGAGTATTTACCCTTCAAGTGTAAATGAAAGAATTGTGACTAGTAGAAGGGAGGCCAGAATATCTGTAGGTACAGATGTTGGGAGGACAGTAGAAGTGGTAGTGAGCACTCAGTGGCTGAAGTTTTTCCAGTAAGGTAGAGAGTAAAGACAGCCGTGAAAGGAAGAGAATTATGTGACCTCAATGTATAAAGTGACATTTTTTTATTTTCCTTGTACTCCCACTGCAATTTAGCAGTAAGTTTATTGCCATACGTATTTTTCTTTCTTTTTTTTCTTTTTCTCTCATCCACTGTAGTTGAGAATCCCTTCAACATCTTTCTAAATTATTAAACTGCGGTGGGTCTTTTGGTAGTAAATATTCTCATTGGAAACTGCACTAACGCAGAACCATCAGCAGTGCTGGAACTCACCCATAAGCCCTAGGAAACTCTCTTAAATTTCTTGTAAACAGCAAAAGTAGACCTCAGTGCTTGAGTTCTGGCTAAGAAAGAGTTCAGCGTCAAGATTCAAACTTGCAAGAAAATGTTTAGTTAGCAAGCAAAACAAAAGTATATTCACAAAGAAGATTTCGAGTGGGTGGCCCAAATTGCTGCCCAGGAGTGGGATAAAGCTCCTTTTTACCCCTAGAAGGGAGGTCAGCTGCTCTCTTCTTTGAGCTGATCTACTGGGGCCTATCCTGTCATCTCTGGTCCTTTTTTGAAAGTTAGATGGGGCTTTTGGCCAACCACCTTGTTATTCTCTAAGGGAGGGTGTGGTCTACTGCATGACTAGCTACATTTGAGGGGAGAAATGGTCAGGGGGAGGATCTGACTGTATGACCTGAGATGATCTAGATTCTAGAGGAAGAAAGTGTGACTCTGGGGTGAGGTCCTGATTAACAATATTCCAATACTTGCTCTTTCAGTTCTGCCTGTTGCTAGGTATCTGTTGCTAGGTGTCCAGGACATTATGCCCTGATTGCATTCCCTACCTGGCTACTGGCTTGCTCTGAACATGCCTATCTGTCTGCCTACCTCACTCTGACTCGGCATTTTTTTAAACAGTAACAACTTCCAGCAGGGTGTGAAAGCTGGGGTGCTTGGCTTAAACTGAACATAAGAAAGAAGGCTGAAAAATAATATCAGGGGAAACACTGGTGCTCAACAAGAGCTGTCCGTTCAAAAAGTCCTTCTCTCTCTCTCTTTCTTTTTCACTTTTTGTTAGTGAAGTTGGCAGGACTAGCAAAGTAAAACATTATTGTCAGATATTAATGCTCTCTTATTTTATTTATTCACAATATTAACATTGTAGGGTTTAACTCCCCTTATTCCAGAGGTAACTACAGTCAAAATTCAAAATTATCTAGTTTTAGAATTTTTCAAGAAGTGAGCATACAGACACGTACATACTCAGAATCAATTTCAGAAGGAAATTTATTCACTGTTTTCTATGAAATAACTGAAAGAAAACATTCCCGGCCTTGGCTGGTGACTCAGTGGATAAAGAGAATGTTGGCATGGAGTACAGATGTCCAAGGTTGGATTCCCAGTCAGGGCACACAGGAGAAATGACCATCTGCTTATCTCCCCACCCCCATCCCCTTCTCTTCCTCTTCTCCACCTGCAGCCACTGGGTCAATTTGAGTGTTAGCCCTGGGTACTGATGATAGCTCAGTTGGTCCTAGTCTAGCATATCAGACTCAGGTGCTAAGAATAACTCAATTGATTTGATCATTGGCCCCACTCTCTCTCACTGTCTTCCCTCCTCTCACTTAAAAAAATAATAATAATAATCAATAAGATTTTAAAAACTTCCCATGTTACTAGTTTGAAATAACTGGGCATTTTTGCACCCAAATTTAAGAAAAATAAGCTTATTTTCTGAGCTTACAAACCAGTCCTTTTGCTACCAGAGAAACTAAAAAATCATTTTTTGTTCCTTTAAAAAAAAAGATTTGGATGTGGGTGGGGAAGAGTAGTGTCCTTGGCCCAAGGCTCTAACTGCAAACCTCTATTATGCCCATGTTCTGCTAACAGTTTGGTCTAAGGAGAGAAATAATATCCATCCTCACTACTGACAGCTATAAAGAAGTGAAATGTACCTGTTAAATTCCCTGCTATTACCTCTATACATATGGATATTTTTAAATGATTGTCCTGATAATAGGAGCATGGGAAATATTCTAATTCCTTTGCTATTCATTTTTCAACTTTTTTTAGCTTAATCACTGCATATATACACGGATGACTAAATATGACATTATAATTAAGTATTCAACATATAGTTATTAGTGACAAAGAAGGTACAACTTGACTTGTACTGGTCTATTACCTTTCTTTAACTTTACACTACTAGAATTGCTTTAAAGTTCAAATAAGTAATATTAAAAAAAGAAACATTTAACTTTTACACCACAGTGAGTTGAATCAAAAGGACAAAAACACTTTTACATTTTCACAAAAGATCAATGAATCATCAATGACCTTTCAAAAAATGCGTTTTAAATATCTACTCTGAGAGGCTCTTTTGGCTAACTACACAGTTTCCCCGAAAAGAAGACACCCTCCAAAAATAAGGCCTAGTGCAATTCTTTTTCAAGCTTAGAAATATAAGGCCTCCCCTGAAAATAAGACCTAGCTCATCTTTAGGGGCAAAAATTAATATAAGACACTGTCTTATTTTCGGGGAAATGGTATCACCAAAGAACAGAAAGCTAGTTAAATGAACTTAACTATAATTTGAAGAATTTTAATAACTCCATTTAGGTGTTAATATCTATTTTCTGCCATTTAGATAAATTCATCATTATTTTGATGTGATATATATATATATATATATATATATATATATATATATATATATATATATATCTGTGATTCACCAAGAATTATTTTATTATACATATATGTTCTAAAATATGAATCAGAACTCTTCACTATAAATCCTGTTTGTAACACTTAATTTCAAAACCTGTTTATATAATTATTTTATAAAAGTATTGAAGCAGATATCCTGCTTCAATGACCAGGATATCTGGTGTCATCCACATCATTTTTCTCTTTTGCCTTTTCAAACAACCCTCTTTTATTGTTTTTGTTTTTGTTCTCTTTCACAGGCACTGTTGCAGTATCTGACTTTGTTTGATGTGTTTTGCTTCTTGTACTACAGGTTTTTGGGAAGATTTAATTAAAAAAGATTAAGAAAATATCATTTCAAATAACTTAATACAACTCTTGAGCAGTGTTTCTAAATGTTTTTAGAACCAAAGATATGGTGCTGTGTTATTAAATTAGTGAGACATTTCTCATACATTTTAAAACAACTTTTCAGGTATTATCTTGTGAAATAACTGTCCTAAAAATTTTCTCAACCTATCTTCCTTCAGGACTCTCAAAACTAGTTGTGCCTATGAGAATGAATAAAAGGTTATAAGAATTAACAAATAGAGAGGACAAGGTCACTGCCAACCTCTCAGGGAATTTGTTCCAGTGGAAGGTGAAAGAAACTCATTCTGACATAGGAAAGAACAACGGTACTTTGACTCCAACCTGATGGAATTTATGAAGAATAATATCAAAAGTGCCATTATGATGATGTGAGGCTATACTTCAAATATGCTGATGCCCAGAATACAGAAAAACTCATAGAGTTTCATTCACTTATTCATATACTTGTTCATTTTTATTGTGAACCCGTTGTCTCAGTAAATCACAAAACAAACCATATTGTTGCTTAAGCTAAAAAAACTTAGGTGTCATTCCTGATTTCTTTCCTTCTCTTTCAATCTTCCCTTACATTCAATTTTCTAGTTTCTACCCATACTCACTTCAGATATCACTACCTCCTCAAGGGACCTTCAATCATCACCCTGAGCTAAACAAACCTCCTACCCTAGTTTATTTTTATGACATCTTTGTTTACATGTTTCCCTCTAAATTTGATCACCACCTGTCCAAATTGTTTTTGTTCTTGTTCATGTCCATATTCTCAACAATAACCTAAATACAACTTTTAAATATTATGAGTATTATATGCCTATTTATTGACTGAATGTTTTTGCCAGATGTCTCAAATTCTCAAGTTCTTTAAGAGAGAGATATAAGGCTGAAATGTGTGCATTTGGGAGACTAACAAAAGTGAATAAACCTACTGAAGAGAAAGCCCTCTGCCTTCTCAATGGGAACAATACAGAGGTCGATGTAAACACACATAACATCATGTCAAATCCCAGTAGCTATGCCTTGTTTATTTTTGAGTGATAGCAGCAAAGTCAGCAACAACGGCATATTGAAACACCACTGTGTAAATTTAGAACTTTATATATGATGAAAGAAGTAAAAGATAATGATAATTAAGGATAAATCACAATCAGGAAGGAGTCTACTGGGAAAGACTTAGAGGAAGAGGAAAAGGCATTTCATCAACTTGTGCTTGTGATCGAAGCAAGTTAAAGATAGTCACACTTGAGCATAATCAGTTATTCATCAGACATTTATTTAAAATTCACCATATGTTATTTGTTATATTCCTAGTAGTTAGCTGAGATCATGAGGCATGATTTCTTCCCTGAAGAAATACATTAATTTGCGTATAGGCTGCGTTTTCTTTTACTCAATATTTAACTAATAATAGTGGCTGACATAAGTAAAGGATGCTGGTTTTACCTAGGTTAAATCTGTGGAGAATAGATTACATAACCTGTCATTTGAAAACCTTGTTTCTTATAAAAGAAAACCCCTGATATTTTTTTACATACTTATATAGGTAAATATTTAAAGTAATATTTGTACACATTCATTTAGAGCCTTAATTTTACATAAGAAGAAAGCTTACCACCCATGGACAGTCTCTGCAAGCCATTAGCTTTCTAGATTTGGAAATAAGTTGAGAAGAGATATAGTCATGCTGGCCTTTGGAGAAAGCCAACTATTCCAGGATCTCTGCATCTACAGAGCTTTGCAGTGCTGCTAACATGCTCTGTTCTTGTCATTGACTTGGTTCTTATTAAGTAGACTTTTTATTTTTTTTGTCTTCATCTGATCATGAGAATGAAGAGTCTAATATTTGGAACAGCTGTGCTAGTTTTGCAGACCATCTCCTTAAAACAAAAGTGTCCTGAATTGACTGGTCTACTGATCTCTAAAAAAGCAGTGAAAATAGTGTGGACCTCAACTTGCAAGCCAGGCCCTGTTGGCCTACACAGGATGGCAAAGCATTTCCAATATATCTCTTTGAGAATGCCTATCCCCTTTTCTCTCCCCACTGCCGACCATGTTTTCTCTTCCCAGAGGATGTGAAGCTGGGGAGAAGAATCTTGAACCATCCAGAAAAGGCTTGGCTGAACTGCCCCCAGCCCCTGGATGATACCAGAACTCCATCTGGATCTGGGACTAGATCCATGGAGTCTGATGTGCTGCCTGAGCTTGTTGTTCCTTTTTTAAAGAAGTAGTAGAGTTGCATGGCTTTCCTCTGTAACAGAGTTAATTTATAAGAATAGCAATATGGTTCCAGAGGTCTGAGAACTATTATCAGATAAAGAGACTACAAGGCTGAAAAAAATAGTGTTATAAAAAAGTAATAGAATGGCTTTCTCATGCATCTGAGGTTGTGTTCTTTATTGGTAAAAAAATTTAATATGATCTGATGCATAGAATATGTTATAGGTCCTGTCTGAAACTCTGGATAAAACTAGAACCAATGAATTAAAAATTTTCTTGGAAGAATGTAAGATGCTATTTAGTTCAGGTGAAAAAATAAATATTACTAATATTTAAAAGTAAAGAAATAGAGAGCTTGAATAGTCTATCTCTATATGAAGTTGCCTGGGATCATAGATTAATTCTTAACTTTCAAAAAAACTGTAATTAACCTGTTGTAGTGTATAGAAAAATATTTGAAACATTTCATTTCTGTCACGAGGCTAATTCAATTGTGATGTCAAACACAGAAGAATAGAAAATTATAGATGAATTTACTCATGGTTGTATATAGAAGGGAAATTATTATCCCATAATGAAAAAGAAGAGACTCTGAATAAATAAATAAAGATCTATAAAAAATAAAATTTAAGACTATAGCTGTACATATACATATATTATGTACAAAATAACTCAACTCCCAATTTTTCAGAATTAAAGGACAATTATAATCACCAACTGTGAAGCAAAAAAGCAGCCATCTGCCAGTCTAATTGGTTAAGATAGAGTTTCTAAACTTTATATGCACAGTGGATCACCTTGGGATCTTTTTAAAATGCTAACTCAGTAGGGCTGGAGTGGGGCCTGATACATTGAATTTCTTACAAGTTCAAAAATCATGTCAATTAGCTGGTTCAGAACCACATCATGGTTGTTGGGCAGATAAAATATATTATGCTCACTTTGTTAAAGATGGCGCTGCCCTCGTGCAAGTTTTAAGAGTAAGCTTTTCCCCACATCCTTGACTGATTGGATGATGTAGGGTAGTGCACTCTCATGAGGAACCCTCCCATTATGCCTCTTTGTATCAGAGACTTGCTTGTTTGTAGATTGGATTAAAGGTTTGGATTTCTACACTATAAAGTGGGGCAGGCCGGAAGTTTGCTCTCTCTCTCTGAGACCCTGAGGTTAGCATTGGAGAGGAGAGCAGATTAAGGCCATGTGGAGGAGAAGAGAAGCAGCCAACATGGTGGAGTGCTGAGGGAGAAACAAGTTTGTGCAGAGAGAAGGAGATGGGAAACAGAGGTGAATAAGTCTGGTGAACTAGAAACATTTGATTCTAGGAAACTCGGATAAGTCAGTAGCTTTGTGAGCACTGAATGAGTGGGTTTTGGAGCCCAGTGTGTGTTTTTGCTTGCCCGCCGGTGCAAGCTAGAATTAAAGCTGATGACTCACCAGTTCTTGGC
The DNA here is from genome assembly GCA_037038555.1 of Rhynchonycteris naso. Lineage (NCBI taxonomy): Eukaryota > Metazoa > Chordata > Mammalia > Chiroptera > Emballonuridae > Rhynchonycteris > Rhynchonycteris naso. The sequence goes on from CM073002.1 coordinate 70,890,191, forward strand.
TCCGTTGTTTCATGCCAACTGTCAGAATCTAATGTGAACCTGCATGGACCAGGCGGCTGTGATGCTGTCCTGGCTACTGGCTTTACAGTGTTTTGATATTTGAGTTACTGACCATTGATTTGGAAACTAAAGAGTTTATAGGTGAGAATTTTTGTTGTCGTTAACCTGGATAAAAATTGCTGAAGCTTATTGAAAATACATTAAGAAAGAAGAGAGTACACAAAGAAACAATAAGTGGGGCTGCTCTTATGAGAGAGAGGTCCTTTCCATTACAAAAAAAGGTAGTGATAAGTTAGTTTGTATCCAAAACATAAATGCTTTTGAAAATTCACCCTGTGAGATTCCAAGATGGTGATGAGGTAGGCAGACATTCCAACTATCACTTTCGATGTACAAATTGGAGTTACAACTAAATTTAAGAACAATCATCTTGAAAAACCTACTTCAGACTAAATGAAGAGGAGTCCAAACCAAGGACTCACAAAGAAGCCACACTGAAACTGGTAGGAAAGATGAATAAGCAAAAAGGGCTGCCCCACACCCAGAAGTGAGCAGCCACTGAGGGTAGACAGGGACTCTGAGCTGCAAGGAGATTTGCTGTTAGTGGAGAGAGTCCTAAACCCCAGCCTAAAGAACCAGAGCCTAGACAAGGTGCCTACCTAGCATTTGGTGATTGTTGGTGAAATAAGTTTGTAAATATAATATATATGTTTGCTTGCTTATAGTTTGCATTGGGTGTGGGGTACAGGCCAGGTCAGTATAGCCTGAGGCTTAGTTTTAAGACTAAGCTTTTCCCCACACCCTTGAATGTTGCATGGTGGGGGGTGGTACACTCTCATAAGGAATCCCATTATGCTTCAGATAAGTGGCTTTGTATCAGAGACTCCCTTGTTTGTATATTGAATTAAAGGTTTTGATTTCTACACTATAAAGGAGAGCAGAGAAAGGCCACGTGGATGAGAGGAGAAGCAATCAAGATGACAGAGTGCTGAAGGAGAAGCCAGTTTGTGCAGAGTTTGTGTAGAGAGAAGGAGATGGGGAACAGATATGAATAAGGTTGGTGAGGTACAAACTTTTGATTCTAGGAAACTCGGATAAGTCAGTGGCTTTGGGAGCCCTGAATGGAAAGGGAAGTGTTTTCCCACTGTGTGTATTTCATGCCCTCCATGTGTAAGCTAGGACAAAAGCTAATGGTCCACTAGTTCTTTGCTCTGTTGTTCCATTACCGTCTGTCTGAATCAAATGCAAACCTGCATGGGCCAGGCAGCTGTGATGGTGGCTGTGGCTACTGGCTTTATAGTGGTGAAATGAGGCAAAATGTTAATCTGTGAGAAAGGGACGGGAGCTCACAGAGATGCAGGCATTGTCTTAAAGGGTCCGGTCTACACAGAAAATCTCAGTCACAGTCACTTACCTGGGACTCTGGTGGAGGGAAGGCAGAGAGGACTAGAGTTGCATGAGAAGAGTGTGAAGTCAGTGTTCCAGGGATAGACACTGTGGGAGACAACACCAGAAAAACCTTTGCTGAGTCATTCCCTATAAAACCAGTAGTCATGACCACCATCACAGCTGACTGGCCTGTGCAGGTTCACATTTGATTCAGACAGATAGTAATGAAACAATGAAGCTAAGAACTGGTAGGCTATTAGCTTTAATCCTAGCTTGCATCCAGCAGGCAAGAAATACACACAGTGGGAAAACACTTCCCTTTCCATTCAGGGCTCCCAAAGCCACTGATTTATCAAGTTTCCTAGAATCAAAGTTTCTGCCTCACCAGCCTTATTCACGTCTGTTCTCCATCTCCTTCTCTCTGCACAAACTGGTTTCTCCTTCAGCACACTGCCATCTTGGCTGCTTTTCCTCCCCTCTACATGGCCTTTCTCTGTTCTCCTCTCTAACGCTAATCTCAGGAGCCGAGAAAGAGCAATCTCCAGGTTTGCCCCATTTTATAGTGTAGAAATCAAAACCTGTAATCCAATATACAAACAAGGAAGTCTCTGATACAAAGTCACTTACCTGAAGCATAATGAAATTCCTTATGAGTGCACCACCCCCTTTCATGCAATAGTCAAGGGTGTGGGGAAAAGCTTAGTTTTAAATCTAAGCCTCAGGCTATACTGACCCAGCCAGGTTATAGCCTGTCCCGTACACACAATGCAAACTATAAGCAAGCAAACATATATACCATATTTACAAACTTATTTGACCAACATTTCACAATCTATAGCACAGGTATTCCTGCATAATGAAATTAGACATATTACACAAATTACAACAACATGACAAATCATACAATTTCAACAATTACAAAGATACACTTCACCAGTTCTGAGCACTTTGCCAAAAGCACAAAATGTCCTCAGCCTTTTTTATAGCCATGGTAAAAGCTTCCTAGGGCAGGGGAATGCTTCCAGCAAAGCCGCCCCTATGCACATCAGGGTATTTTACATTGTCCAAAATCCTAAGTCCATCCAACAAAGGAGCCAGTGCCCACAATGGTCATAGTCCAGGAATCAGTCCAAGCACATGGGGCCTCAACCACCAGACTCATCCCTGCTGTCCTGGCAGGTCTTACAGTGTCTTAAGGAGGAGCATGTGGCAATGGCAATCAGCACTTTCATCTCTGCTCTGGAGAGCATGATGGCATCCACTTTTGTGTCCCAAAACCACAGACCTATCAAGGGCATAGTAGGTGCTCCTTGATGCTGGGCTCTCATCTTCTGGAGACTGCAGATTTCAACTCCAGACCAATTATCCTCATCCTCCAGAGGAACTAAAAGCATAAGCACCCACTGCTGGCCTTGCAGCCCCAGGCATGGCCTCAGCCCCAGCCTCCCACTGCTGCTGGCTCTCCACAACATCCAGGGCAATCTGCAACTCATGAACATGTAATTTCTTCTCCAGCAGCTGCTCCATTTCCAAGCAAATCTCACAAACCTGGTCAGCCTCTTCCAGTGCTTGCTCCAGCTCCAGGGTCAGCATCTCTTTTTCCCATGTTTGCTCCAGCTCCTTCCACTGCTTGGTTTGCAAGTCCTGGGCAGCCTCTTCCACAGAGCTCTTGGTTTCCTCATGCATGGCTGTAAACGTCAGCCAGCCTACAGCCCCCAAAAGGACAGCAATGGGGAAACATAACAGCAGCCAGTTTTTTACTCCAATGCTCAAAGGTAGTGGTGGTTCCATACTGAACTGATCCAAATCCTGCTACAGACAACGCCAAATGTTAAGCCAGTAGCCACGACCACCATGACAGCCACCTAACCAGTGTAGGTTCACATTTGATTTGAACAGACAGTAATGAAACAATGAAGCCAAGAACTGGTGGGCCATTAGCTTTAATCCTAGCTTGTACCTGGCGGGCAAGAAACACACACAGTGGGAAAACACTTCCCTTTCCATTTAGGACTCCCAAAGCCACTGACTTATCTGAGTTTTCTAGAATCAAAGTTTCTACCTCACCAGCCTTATTTACCTCTGTTCCCCATCTCTTTCTCTTCATTCACCTCTGTTCCCCATCTCCTTCTCTCTACACTAACTCTGCACAAACTGGCTTCTCCTTCAGTGCTCCTTTATCTTGGCTACTTCTCCTCCCCTCTACGTGGCCTTTCTCTGCTTTCCTCTCTAGTACCAATCTCAAGAGCCGAGAGAGAGCAAGCTCCAGGTCTGCTCCCTTTTATAGTGTACAAATCAAAATCTTTAATCCAATATACAAACAAGGAAGTCTTTGATACAAAGTCACTTATCTGAGGCATAATGGGATTCCTCATAAGAGTGCACCACCCCCTTTCATGCAATAGTCAAGGGTGTGGGGAAGAGCTTAGTCTTAAAACTGAGCCTCAGGCTAAACCAACCCAACGTGATTACAGCCTGTACTCCACACATAATGCAAAGTTTAAGCAAGCAAACATATATATCATATTTATAAACTTATTTGACTAACATTCCCCAATATTGCAACCATCTTTCTTGGCTGGAGCAGTCCCCTCTGTGTGACATCAGCCAGGGGAAAAGCAAATGTCCCACCCTTGGGAATTTGTCTTGCCCCACCATCTGAAGATTGAGCTGTTCTGAGAAATAATCCAGGAAGCAGGGGGCACATCAGTAACTCAGTTTTCTGGCATTGAGGCTGGAGTCCCCCCATCCCAGTCTCCCAAGACTATGACTGGTGCTTCCACCTCACAGAAGATTCAGTAGAAACTATCCAGACAGTGGAAAGAGCAAAGCTCTGGGTTTTAGAGGCCACACCCACTTGATTTCTGGTGGCTATACCATACTGAGGTCTGTGAAAAAAGTCAGGACAGACTGATACCAGTGCCATAGGGAGTCAACACACCATCTTTTCTCCTCTCTGAATTGCCTAGGCTATAGATTCTACCAGAGGGTTTTTTTTTTTTTGTATTTTTGTTTTGTTTTGTTTGGTTTTTTAGTGGCTTAGTCCAATAAGCAGCCAGCAGATAGGATGTAGAAGGTGGGTCTCAAGTAACCTTGGGTCATTTGCTGATGTTCCCCCAAGCTCAGTGCCAGTAAAAGCCACCCTTGGTGTACAGCTTGGTATTTCCATGTGCACCTGGGTCCAGCAGAGACAGCCACAAACTGGTTTGCTTGTAGCTCCAAGAAGGTTTCTGAGGGCCAAGAAGGTTTTCTCGGATATTCTGCCCCACTGGACTACATTTCACAGGGTGAAGGCAGAGAGGCTTGGAGCATGGACACTCAAGGTGTGGGTTCTTTGGAGCCCATAGTTGGGATCAGTCCAGGGGCTTAGCCACTTTCTTTGGTGGGGAACACCGTCATCCCCAGTGAGAACTCTTTCAGTCTTTTTCCCTGAGAATAAGGGCTCCCCAGCTGAAAGAACTTCTGCAGAGGAAACTGTCGGCCCCGCCCAATCTAAACCTGCTGTTTACCTTGCTGAGAGAATTAGAATTGAAATATCCAACAGTGTCTGAGGGAGTAGTACACTGGAGTAGTAGACACTTTTGCTGTACTGAGCTCATAACCAAGAGTCCCTTGAAGTAGAAGGTGCCATAACATTGTCGTGTAAACCTCAACTGCCCTAAACGATGGACCTTGCAACTCCTAGAGGGGTTGGTGGGGAGAGGCCAGTCTGAAACCACATGACAGTCTTTCTACAGAAGACTCTGTGAGAAGATCAGTCAGCTGCAAGAGGAGGCAGAACAGGTTAAAAATGAAGGCAAAGTCAACAGAGCTTGGGCCCTTTTACAGAGCTGCTATAAGCTTTCAGCAGGAGAAAGGCGATTCTTTTTTTTTTATATAGGGACAGAGAGAGAGTCAAAGAGAGGGATAGACAGGGACAGACATACAGGAATGGAGAGAGATGAGAAGCATCAATCATTAGTTTTTTGTTGCCTTCGCAACACCTTAGTTGTTTATTGATTGCTTTCTCACATGTGCCTTGACCATGGGCCTTCAGCAGACTGAGCAACCCCTTGCTGGAGCCAGCGACCTTGGGTCCAAGCTGACGAGCTTTTTGCTCAAGCCAGATGGGCCTGTGCTCAAGCTGGCAACCTCGGGGTCTCAAACCTGGGCCTTCCGCATCCCAGTCCAATGCTCTATCTATTGAGCCACTGCCTGGTCAGGCAGGAGAAAGTTGATTCTTATGGCAAAGCTAGTTGCCACGAGAACCATCACAGCTGCCTGGCCCATGCAGGTTCACATTTGATTTAAACAGACGGTAATGAAACAACAGAGCCAAGAACTGGTGGGCCATTAGCTTTAATCCTAGTTTGAACCCAGTGGGCAAGAAATACACACACAGTGGGAAAACACTCCCCTTTCTGTTGGGCAGATAAAATATAATATGCTCACTTTGTTAAAGATGGCACTGACCATGTGGAAACCCGTTGATATTAATGTGTGTTGGGGGTGGCCTGTGGGCAAGCAGGATCCTTGTATCCTGGGGCTTGGTTTTAGGACTGAGCCTTTCCCACCCTTTTTGTTGTGGGGTGGTGCATTCTCATGAGGAATCCCATTATGCCTCAGATAAGTGACTTTGTATCAGAGACTTCTTTGTTTTTATATTGGTTTAAAGGTTTGGATTTCTACACTATAAATGGGGCAGACTGAGAGCTTGCTCTCTCTCTTGGTTCCTATGATTAGCATTTGAGAGAAGAGCAGAGAAAAGCCACATGGAGGAGGTCAGGAGAGCAACCAAAATGGTGGAGTGCTGAAGAAGAAACCAGTTTGTGCAGAGTTTGTGCAGAGAGAAGGAGATGGGAAATAGAGGTGAATAAGGCTGGATAGCTAGAAACCTTTGATTCTAGAAAACTTTGATAAGTCAGTAGCTTTGTGAGCACTGAATAAGTGGGTTTTGGAGCCCAGTGTGTGTTTTTACTTGCCCGCTGGGTGCAAGTTAGGATTAAAGATGATGACCCACCAGTTTTTGGTTCCATTGTTTCATTACAATCTGTCCGAATCTAATGCAAACCTGTTCAGGCCAGGTGGCTGTGATGGTCGCTGTGGCTACTGGCTATACACTTTTCATTCAGGGCTCCCAAAGCCACTAACTTATCTGAGTTTCCTAGAATCAAAGTTTCTACCTCACCAGCCTTATTCACCTCTGTTCCCCATCTACTTCTCTCTGCACAAACTCTGCACAAACTGGTTTCTTCTTCAGCACTCTGCCATCTTGGCTGCTTCTCCTTTCCTCCACATGGTCTTTTTCTTCTCTCTTCTCTAATGTTAATCTCAGGAGCCTAGAGAGAGCAAGCTCCTGGTCTGCCCCATTTTGTAGTGAAGAAATCAAAACTTTTAATCTAATATATAAATAAGGAAGTCTCTGGTACAAAATCACTTATCTGAGGCATAAATGGGGTTCCTCATAAGAGTGCACCACCCCATATTATGCAATAGTCAAGGGTGTGGGGAAAAGCTTAGTCTAAAAACTAAGCCTTAGTCTATAATGACTTTGCCAGTTTACAGCCTATCTCCCACACCCAATTCAAACTATAAGTTAGCAAACATATATATCATATTAACAAACTTATTTGACCAACACTTATATACAAGTTGGCCCCTCTCACACATACCAAGGCACAGAATATAACAAACAGAGCAGTAGTTCTAAACAGGTAGCCCACAGCAGGTATTAAACAACAGCAGGTGCCACCTCATACCTGAACCGAGCCCAGGAGTACCCAGAACCAACATAACCAGTAGTGGATGGCAGACAACTTCAACTCTAAAATCAGCTATTTATACAAGCTATACAAGCTCAAATAAGAATTTCAACAAGCATCAGACACTATAGAGAATAGATATGCCCAACCAGGACAGGCACTGCACAGTGTGTAATACACATGATCAAGGTTGACCTTAAAGCCAGCCAACCTGAAGGGAAAACCCAACCCAAGAAAGGGCCAACTACATTTAAGATTAACATACAACAAGAGGGTAAATCTAATCCTCAAGAAGGATTTCTAGAGCAAGAAACTCAGGAGTCCTGGAGGTTATTACCACTGAGCCCATCTTCCTCATAATGACACCACAACAAATTTGAAAGTCAGAGCAGAGTTTCCTAATGCACAGATAAAACAGCCAGATGAAGATTATTACCCAAATGTATCAAAAAGAGATATCCCCAGGAAAAAGAAAAAACTAAATGAAATGAAAGTTACCAAACTACTAGAGACAGAGTTTAAAATAATGGTTATTCAGGTGCTCAAGAATCTTAGAGTAGAAAAGGATGATCTCAATAAGAACTTAAACAAAGATATAGCAAGAATTTAAAAAGACATTGAAATCATAAAAAGATACCAGTCAGAAATGTCAAATACAATATCTGAAATGAACAGTGCACTAGAAGGAATCAAAAACAGGCTGGAGGAAGGGGAGGATCAAATCAGCAATTTAGAGAAGATAAATATAAGCATGGTAGTAATGCAGTAAAATGAAGAGACTCAAAAAAAACTGAGAAAACTCTAAAAGACCTCTGTGAAAACATAAAGGGAAACAACATCCTTATCATAGTGATTCCTGAAGGAGAATAGAATAAAGAATATAAAACTTTTCTGAACAAATTCTAGCTAAAACATCCTTAAATTGATGAAAGAAAAAGTTCCGTATGTTCAAAAGGCACAGAGAGTTTCATTAAAGATAAACCCAAAGAAGCCTACACCAAGACACATTATAATGAAAAGGTTAAAGTAAAGAGACAAAGAAAGAATACTGAAAACAGAAAGAGAAAAGCAATTAACTACCTACAAAAGAGCTCCACTAAGGCTGACATCTGACTTCTCAACAGAAATATTTCAGGTCAGAAGGAATTGGCAAAAATATTCAAAGTGATGCAAAGAAAGAACGTATGACCAAGATTAATCTGTCCAGCAAAGTTATCATTTAAATTTGATGGGCAAATAGTTACCCAGACAAAAAATGGCTTAATGAGTTCATTATCCTCAAACTAGTACCAAAAGAAATATTAAAAGGCCTGTTATAAGAAAAGAACAGAAATTAAAAAATGAGAATAACTGGTTTAAAGAATAAAATGACAATAAATAAGTACATATCAATAATAACATTCAATGTATAATAAATGGTTTAAATACTCCAAGCAAAAGACATATGGTAGCTGCATGGAGAAAAACGATCTGTATGTATGCTATCTACAAGAGACTCACCTCAGAAAAAAAGATAAAAGTAAACTAAAAGTGAAGAGATAAAAAATATAATTCATGCAAATAAAAGAGAAAAAAAGAAAAAGAGCTGGGACAACAATACTTATATCTGACTAAGTAACTATTTGTGTGTGTGTGTGTGTGTGTGTGTGTTTTACCTAACTGAGAATTGGGGAGGCAGAGAGACAGACTCTTGAATGTGCCAGACCTGGTATTCACCCAGCAAGCCCACTAGGGGGCGATGCTTTGCCCATCTGAGCCATTGCTTCATTGCAATTAAAATCATTCTAGCACCTGAGGCGGAGGTGATTGTGCCATTTGGCACCGGGGCCCACTTTGCTCCAATGGAGCCTTGGCTGCAGAAGGGAAAGAGAGAGATAGAAAGAAAGCAGAGAGGGAGGAGTGGAGAAGCAGATGGCTGCTTTTCCTGTGTGCCCTGGCTGGAAATCGAACCCAGGATTTTCACATGCTGGGTCAATGCTCTATCACTGAGCCAACCAGCCAAGGTCAAAATAACCTTTTAAAAAAAAGGCTATAGTAAGGGACAAAGTAGGTCACTACACAATGATAAAGGGAGCAATCTAACAAGAGGTTATAATCTTTGTAAATATTATATTTATGTACTGAATATAGGAGTACTAACATATATATAACAGATTTTGATGTACATAAAAAGTGATATGGATGGCAGTACAATAATATTAAGGCATTTTAATACCCTACTATTATCAGTGAATAGATACTATAGAGAGAAAATTAACAAAGAAATAGAGGCCTAAAAAGGCACACTAAACCTACTAAATTTGCTAGATATCTTCAGAACATTTCACCCCAAAGCAGAAAAAGAAACATTCTTTGCAAGTGTTCATTGTACCTTTTCTAGGATAGACATCCTTTTAGGACACAAAACAAATTTCAATAAATTTAAGACAATTGAAATTAATATCAAGCATCTTTTTTGACCTGAATGACATGAGACTACAAATCGACTACAAAAGAAAAACTAAGTAACATTTCAAACACTTGAAGGTTAAATAGCATTTTATTAAATACCAAATGTTCACCTCACTCATAAATTGATTAACAATGAGACCAAGAAAAAATTTACTTGAAATACATGAAAATGACCATACAGCATCCCAAAATCTATGGGACACAATAAAAGCACTCATGAGAGGAAAGTTCATAGCGTTGCAGGCATACTTTAAAAAGCAAGAAAAATCTCAAACAATCTAATCATGCACTTAAAAGTACTAGAAAAAGAACAACAAACAAATACCATAGGAAGTAGAAGGAAAGAAATAATAAAGATCAGAACAGAAATAAATTACATAGAAGCCAAAACAAACCACAAAAAAATCAATGAACCCAAAAGCTGGTTCTTTCAAAAAGTAAAAAAGATTGACAAACCTTTAACCAGACTCATCAAGAAAAAAAGAGAGAAGACCAAAATAAATAAAATTAGAAATAAAAATGGAGAAATAACAACTGACATCACAGAAATACAAAGGTTTCTAATAAAATACTATGAAGATCTATATGTGAAAAAATCGGACAACCTAAACAAATTGAATAAATTCCAAGAAACATCCAATCTTCCAAAATTGAATTTGGAAAAAAAACAGAAAACCTTAGCAGATCAATTACAACAAATGAAATTGAAACAGTAATCAAAACACTTTCAGCAAACAAAAGTCCTGGATTGGATGGCTTCACAGGAGAATTTTACCAAACTTTCAAAGAACTAAAAATTATCCTTCTCAAACTATTTCAATAAAATCAAGAGGAGGGAAGACTTTCAAACACATTTTATAACACAAACATTATCCTAATCCCCAAAGCAGGGAAAAACACTACAAAGAAAAAGAAAATATAAGCCAATATCCTTGATGAATATAGATGCTACAATTATCAACAAAATATTAGCAAACTGGATCCAGTAACACATTAAAAAGATCATACATTATGATTAAATGAGATTTATTTTGGAGAAGCAAGGTTGGTACAATATCGCAAATACATAAATGTGATTCATCACTTTAAAAAAATAAGGATAAAAATTACATGATCATATCAATAGATGCAGAAATTAAAACACCAATTTATGTCCAAAGCTCTTAGCAAAGTGGAAATACATAGCTAAACATACTAACGGTGAAAACTGAAAGCCAACATCATACTCAATGGACAAAAATTAAAAGCAGTGCCCTTAAAATTAAGAGAGAGACAGGTTGTCTCTTTTCACCACTCTTATTCAACATACTTCTGGAACTCTTAGCCACAGCAATCAGACAAGAAGTAGAAATAAAAGGCATTTAATTTAGAAAAGAAGTAAAACTGTCATTATTTGCTGATGACATGATATAGTACATAGAAAACCTTACAGTATCTGTGATAAAAACTACTAGACTTGATAATTAAATTTAGGAATGTGGCAAGATATAAAATTAATATTCAGAAATCAGTGACATTTTTATTTACCAATAAAGAGAAATTAAGGAAACAATTTTATTCACTATTGCAACAACAACAAAAAGATGAAGTATCTAGAAATTAATTTAACCAAGGAGATAAAATAGTTGTACTCAGAAAATAATAAAAAACTGAAAAAAGAAATCCAGAAAGGTACAAACAATTAGAAGCATATACTGTGTTCATGGATAGAAAGAATTAAAATCAATAAAATGTTCATACTACTCAAAGCAATCTATAGATTCAATGCAATTCCTGTCAAACTACCAATGGCATACTTCACACATCTTGAAGAAAAATTTCCAAAGTTTATATGAAACCAAAAAAGAACTTGAATAGCTTTAGCCATCTTGAAAATAAAGAACGAAGTGGGTGGTATCACACATCCTAATAGCAAGTTATACTACAAGGTCATTGCAATAAAAACAGCTTGGTATCAGCATAGGAACAGTCATACAAACAGATCAATGGAACAGAACAGAGAATCCAAAAATAAACCCCCACCTTTATATTAATTAATATTTGACAAAGGAGGAAAGAGTGTACAATGGACTAAAGCAGTCTCTTTAATAAATGGTGTTGTGAAAATTGGACAAGGACATGCAAAAACATGAAGCTAAATTACTAACTTACACCATTTACAATAAACAAAATCAAAACAGGTAAAAGACTTAATTCTAAGTTGCAAAATCACAAAAATCTTGAAAGAAAATACAGGGAGTAGATTCTCTGATTTCTCTCGTAGCAGTATTTTTGCTGATGTGTCTCCGCGGGCAAGTAAAATAAAGGACGGGATGAACAAATGGGACTATATCAAACTAAAAAGTTTTTGCACAGTAAAAGACACCATTAACAAAATTTAAAAAAACAATCTAGTCTATGGGAGAACATATTCACTAACATGTCTGCTAAGCTGTTAATAACCAAAATTTATAAAGAACTTCTAAAACTTAACACCAGGGAGGTAAAAATCAAATTAAAAATAGGCAAAAGACCTAAAATAGACACCTCTCCAAAGAGGACATATAAATGGCCAGTAAGCATATGAAAAAAAAAATGCACTAATGATCACAGAAATGCACATTAAAACCACAATGAGATATCACTTCACACCTGCCAGAATAATTTTCTTTCTTTTTTTTTTTTTTCAGAATGATTTTCATGATCAAATCAACAAACAACAAGTGCTGGAGATGGTGTGGAGAAAGGGAACTTTCATGCAATAGTGGTGAGAATGCAGACTTGTGCAGCCTATGTGAAAAACAGTATGGTGCTTCCTCAAAAAATTAAAAGTGGAACTGCTTGATGATTCTGCTCTTCAATTTTCAGGAATATATCCCAAGAGTCTCAGACACTAATTCAAAAGAAGATTTGCATTCCCATATTTATTAAAGCATTGTTTACAATAGCCAAGTTCTGAAAACAGCCCAAGTGTTCATCAGTGGAAGAGTGGATAAAAAAGCCATGGTACATTTACACAATGAAATGCTATATGGCCACGAAATGAATACAATCTTACCTTTTGTGATGGCATAGATGGACCTGGTGATTATTAGGACAAGTGAAATAAGCCAGGCAGAGAATGCCAAATGTCATATGATCTCACTTATATGTGGAATCTGATGAACACAATAAAATGAGTCAAGATCACAAGAAACAAATAGACAGCTCTCAGGGGAAAGGAGGATGAGGGGACAGGATCAAAGAAGATGAAGGGATTAATCAAATTATATATACATAACACAGAGAATCAAATAAGAGAGCAGCAAATCCCAAAGGGAAAAGCGGTTGGAAGCAGGGGCAGGAGTGGAACAAAGGAGGTAAAGTGGGAATGGATAGAGACTTTGCATGGTGCATGGGGGGCATGACTCAGGGTGTGTGTGGGGGAGTGTTTTATATTGAGTGAGACACTTGAAACCATGTAAACACAATAAATTAAGATTTTAAAAAGGATCAAATCCTGTGTCTTAAATAAATACATCTTTTGTCAATTATACCTCAATAAAGATGCAAAAAAAAGATTTAAACAAAAATATAGTAAGTTTTACTTATCAAATAACATTTATTAAAAATGTATATATAGGCCTGACCTGTGGTGGCGCAGTGGATAAAGCTTCAACCTGGGAATACTGAGGTCGCCAGTTCAAAACCCTGCACTGGTCTGGTCAAGGCACATATGGGAGTTGAGCTTCCAGCTCCTCCCCCCTTTCTCTCTTTCTCTATCTCTCTCTCTCACTCTGTGTCTCCTCTCTAAAATGAATAAATAAATTAATTAAAAATAAAACAAAATTAAATTAAATTTAAAAAATGTATATATAGTGCTGTATGTAAATTATAGGTAAAAAAGCCATGGTACATTTACACAATGTAATACCATACAACCATGAAAAAGAAGAAAATCTTACCTTTGCAATAGCATGGATGAACCTGGAGATTATTATCCTAAGTGAGAAAAGCCAGGCAGAGAAAGACAAATACTATATGATCTCACTTATATGTGGAATATAATGAACACAATAAACTAAGTCAAAGTCACAAGGAACAGATAAAAAGCAGTGAGAGGAGAAGGGGATAAGGAGATAGGATCAAAGACAGTGAAAGGATTAGTCAAATTATATATACATAATACATAGATACAGATAACAACGTAGCAAGTCCTAGAGAGAAAGGTAGAATTGAGGTAGGAAAGGGGGGGGTGCTAAGGGGGTAAAATGAGATAGAAGGAAGCTTTTCATGGGACATGGGGGGCACAATGTAGGGTGGGTTGAGGGTGTTATACTGAGTGGGACACTTGAAAACATGTCAACACAATAAATTAAAAGTAATAAATAAATAAATAAGCTTTAAAAAATTTACCCCGTGACTTATTTGAGAGATTTCCCTGTAGCCCTCCTATCTGGATTTCAATTTTGACACAGAAATTTGGGTCAGAATCACAGACCCAGAAAGCCCACAAATGTGTCAAGCAACATGAGCTGAACACAGTTATTAGATAGCTGCTTGCTCCTGAAAAACAGGAGCCTGTCAACAGCAGTCACTTCTGTCCACAAATTCATGTATGATAACATTCAGCTTTCCCAACAAAGGCGTTTTGTGTGATGCCAATTTTCTATGACAACTTAAGAAGAAAAAAATTACTGAAACAGAGAAAAATAAACTACTAGTAAACTTGGCTAGCATTTTAATGCTAATATTCTGTTTTCATGAAGTTCTAGGGTTAAATTCTCTGTCCAGAGCTAATAACTGTTCATCTGTTGAATGGAAATACATACAGATGTGCATCCCTTGAATTCGGGGATCTATTTATTCAATTTCAGGAGCCATAGGTATACTTTCTGACTCAAACACTGTCTTCACAGTGAAAAGTTAATGTGATTTAAACATGATTTGACAAGAGATTTTTGGTTTGTTTCTGCTTTACTCTGAGATGTTTAGATTTCACCTTAGGGAGTAAAACATAACAACCCAAGAGATCTTGAGTAAAATCAGCCTCTTTGTACAAAATTCTACTCTATTATGGGTCACGTTTATTATGTCCTCTAGGACCATTCTTGGACTCTTGTAATTTTTCACTGACTCTTTTAATAATGCTATGGGAGGGAGGAAAAAGCACACACAGGTGTTGCTATAAACACACAAAGACGGTCATGGTTTAAAGAAGGGGTCGGGAACCTTTTCGGCTGAGAGAGTCATAAACGCCACATATTTTAAAATGTAAATCTGTGAGAGCCGTACAATATGTTTAAATATAAGTAAATGTGTGCATTTTATATAAGACCAACACTTTTAAAATACAGTAAGTCTCTGAATTCTGTTTAATAATGTTGTTATGCTGTTGCTAACCAGTGATGAATAAAGTACTTCTTACCATTAATGTGACTTCTGGTGCTGCATGGTTTTGCTGATGGATTTGTAGTCTGGTTGATACATGGTGAGGTTAAGCTTCATGCAGGCATTGAGACTTCCATCCATTAAATGTGATCATAGGTTGGTCTTAATGTTCTATAGATGTGAGAAAGACTGCTCACATGCATACGTAAAGCCAAACATAGTCAGTACAGCAATACTCACATGCTGCAGTGTGTGGTATGTGATGGGAAGCGCGCTCCAAGTTTTGTCAATCAGCTGGTCTGCGGGTTGAGGTTTATTCATTTCTCCCTACTTGTGTTTGCTCACCAACTCTGCTTGCTCTCATGCAATTCTTTCCAAATCTTCATTCAGTGACTTGAACTTATTCACCCACATGACTGAGGCCTTCAGGTCAGTAGCTTGTAGCTCAAAATCTCTGATGGAGACACTGCGGATGTAACTCAGGTCAGCACTGTTCACTGCATACTCGTGTGGATGGGTGATGAACTTAAAAAAACAAGTGCGCTCACAAAATTCTCCAAAGCGCACTTTGAATGACTGCAGAAGATTAGATGTGAAGCCCACTAGCTGCTGGAGATCAAGCTGTTGAGCAGGGTCACTTGCTCTGCATGCATCTTTAAACTCTCCCAATTTTTCAAAGTGTATTAAACGACCTGTTTCAATGTCGGCAATGAAGAGTTACAGCTTGTTTTCAAATGTAAACACTGCTCAATGAAGGGATAAGACTGTATTTCCAATGCCTTGCATTTTTACATTGAGCTGGTTCAGATGTTGAGTCATGTCCACAAGATAGCAGAACTTCAGGAGACACTCAGTGTTAGCTAACTCGGGATGCTTGACATTTTTCATTTCAAGAAAAGTCCGAACTTTGCTCAGACAAGCCGCGAAATGGCTGAGCACCTTTCCTCTTGACAACCAATGCACATTGCTGTGCAGAAGCAGACCAGGATAATTATTCCCAATTTCATCTAGTAGTGTTTTAAACTGGCAATCATTTAAAGCTTGGGCAACAATAACGTTGACCACCTAAATGACCAGCGACATCACCTCACCAAGCTGCTCGCCACACATCTGAGCACAAAGTGCCTCCTTATGTAGGATGCAGTGAAAACTTAGGATGAGTTTCTTTTCATATTCACAAAGAAGCGCTACCGTTTTTTCCCCACCATGCATGGAGCACCATCAGTACACACCGAAATCAGTTTATCCATTGGTAGATTATTTTCTTTAGCAAACTCAGTGAAAGACTTGAATAAATCCTCCTCTCTTGTTGTCTCTTTCATAGGCAAAACAGCAAGACTTTCCTCACGTAGTGTGTCAACAACAGCATTCCTTGCAATCACGCTGAACTGGGATAAATGGCTTACGTCTGTTGACTCATCTAAACTGAGAGAAAAGAATGGTGCTGCATTTATGTCCTTCACTTGTGTTGCCTCAATTTGATTTGCCATCATGATGGTACGATCATGAACAGTTCTTGCTGACAAAGGCATGTCTTTTATTCATTTGATTATTTTGTCTTTATCGAAAAGTCTCAAAAAAGTTCATTGGCAACATGAAGCATGAATATTTTGGCATACTCCCCATCTGTGAATGACTTTTCATTTCTCACAATTGCTAAAGCACCAGCAAAGCTAGCCGAATTCCAGTCATCTTGTTGGGTCCAAACACAGAGTTGCTGCTGACTAGCTTGCACTCTGCACAGTAGCTCTTGATATGCTTTCCTTCTGCTGTACCCCACTTGATATTTCTATGCAAATGTAGTATGGCATGTGTCGAAGTGTCGCTTTATATTTTATTATTTCATCAATGCAATTTTATCTTTGCATATTAGACACACTGTAGAACCTGCTCTCTCCACAAAGGCGAATTCCTCTGTCTATTTCTGCTGAAAAATATGATACTCTCTATCTTTTTTTCTTTTGCCCATCTTCTTCATCAAAAGGGTTTCTGCAATTAGCTAGCTGACTACTTGAGTAAAAAAAAAGTTTACAGCCTGACCTGTGGTGGAGCAGTGGATAAAGCATTGACCTGGAATGCTGAGGTTGCTGGTTCAAAACCCTGCACTTGTTTGGTCAAGGCACATATGGAAGTTGGTGCTTCCTGCTCCTCCTCCCTTTCTCTCTCTCTCTTTTCTCTCTCTCTCTCTCTCTCTCTCTCTCTCCTCTCTTAAATGAATAAATAAATAAATAAATTTTAAAAAAGTTTACTTTCTGACCTTACAACGATTTGTGTACATTATGCATTATCCAATAAAAATTTGGTGTTGTTTCGGAGGACAGCTGTGATTGGTTCTAGCCACCTGAAACCATGAACATGAGTGGTAGGAAATCAGTGGATTGTAATACATGAGAATGTTTTATATTTTTAAAGTTTTCTTTTATTAAAGATTTGTCTGCAAGCCAGATGCAGCCATCAAAAGAGCCACATCTGGCTTGTGAACCATAGGTTCCCAACCCCTGGTTTAAAGGCATTTAAAGTGCTTACTAACTTAGATTTTCAATTTGGCCATTTTATTTACAAAATACTCTTCGAACAAAGGCAAAAATTCTGAACAAACAATACATACTCTTCCTTCCTGTTTATTATATCATTTTAGTATTCAATAAGAAGAACCATGTGAAGAGGCTCCATCCTTCCAATTTACTATCTTGAAGACTATTTTTAGGGTTTTCTTTTACCTGGTAAATACTAATAGCTCAAAATACTGCCTACATCATTTTTTTGTTGTTGTTTTTGTCAGAAAACTAAAAAGGTTTCTACTTGGGAGAATGAGTAAGAAAATGCCTTCTAAGAACTTAAAATGTTTTTATATATTAACCATTTACTTACCAAAACTCCTATAATGTAAAATAATAATAATAATAAATACAAACATTAAAAAAGAAACAATCTCATTTTTAGGCATTAGAGAACTAAAATAGCTTGGCCAGGTGGTGGTACAGTGGATAGAGTGTCAGAATGGGACACAGAGGACTCAGGTTCAAGATTGCGAGGTTGCCAGCTTGAGTGAGGGCCCATCTGGTTGAGCAAAAGCTTACCAGCTTGGACCCAAGGTTTCTGGCTTGAGCAAGGGGTTGCTCAGTCTGCTGAAGGCCCTGTGGTCAAGGTACATAGAGAAAGCAAACAGTGAACAACTAAGGTGTTGCAACGACAATGAAAAACTAATGATTGATGCTTCTCATCTCTCTCTGTTCCTGTCTGTCTGTCCCTATCTATCCCTCTCTCTGACTCTCTCTCTGTCCCTGTAAAAAAAGAAAGAAAATTAAAATAATTAATTACCCAAGGTTATAGTGTTGCAGGAAGCAACCAAATGAAGGATAGACACTCAGATAACTCAATCAATAAAGGAAGAGAATTTATTAAGCTGAGGAACTTGTAGTGCTTGTATCTCCAAAACACAGACTCCCGAAGTTGATTTTCTTACAGATTATACACCTTTACTGTATCTAAGAAATGTGCATGTTATTTCTTTGTTTAAGGTTTCCCAGGACTCAAAGAGAGAGGAGGGAAAGTTTCAGTGGGTTCAGCAAGAGGAATGGGGTTTCCAGATCACTGGCCATAGTTACATACAGATCTCACTGTTCTTGTTTTGTATTTTAAATATGGGAAATAGATAATTTATCACTGGTTAACTTGGTTACCCCAGCTGGCTCCTTTCCTTGTATTCTTTTTGTTTCTTTCTTCTGAGCCAAGAGGGGGCTGGTCCCTCTTTCTACACTCTCCCTTTTAAGAGTTCAGAATTTCTTTTATACTGGAGTCTCACATTCTTCATCTGATCCCAAGGGGAAGGCCGGATTAGTGGTGGGTAAAGTATACATGGGTCGTGGTTCATTGTTGAACTGTGGCCTCTATCATGTTCCTTATGCTGTTCATTAATAATGGCAATAAACATGGACATATTAAGCAAATTCCTAGGAGAAGTAAGACTGTTCCTTTAGGGTTTTAAAACCACCAAAGACTGAGAACCGTCCTCCCAAAAAGCTATTAGGGTTTCATTTGTGCCAAACTTGCACAGGCTCGTGTGCCAGTTTTGTCATCTTGACAAAGTCCTCAACTGCCTGGCCCTGGTCATCTATTTGCAGGCAACAATTAAAGTGAGATTAAATTTTTCACACAGTTTTTCTTCTGTTGCTAGCAGATAATCTAGTGCCAATCTGTTTAAGTAGATGGCATTTTTCATCTGAGTTTGCTGATGTGCAAGGAGGGTTAAGGCTCTCCCAGTCTCATTGGTAATGATTTCTAAAACTGCCTGCAATCAGATAATCTGGTTTAACATATAAATAGGGGGGTGCTGTACTCCCAAAATCCATCCTCTGCCCATGTGACAGGTCCATAGTATTGGATTATCTACTCTGGGGGCCACTCATCATCTTTCCAGTCTCCTGTCTGGAGTTCTCTTTTTACTTGTTGTAAGGGCTGTGGAGCTGGGTAGCCAAGCAGTTCCCCTGTTCCCAGAGGCAAGAGGAAAAAGGAGGACTTCATCATACCTATTACACAGCTTCCTTCCCGATTCCTGGGAAGACAGGTATAAGCCCTATTTCCACAAATCCAGTAAAGTCCTCATGGTGCTATCCATTCTCTAGCCCTGTCTGGGTCCTGTCAGGCTCTACTTAGCTCAGGGAATCTAGCCAATGGATTTCTCTCCATCTGATTTCCCCACCACACACTTTGCTTGGAGGTGGCATTATAATACTGTTGCCCAAGGCAAGGCAGTTCTCTCACTGATCCAGTCAGATCTCCTTCCCTGCCTATGCAGTATTGCCCTATGATAGCATGTTTTAAAATTCATTGGCTATCATCAGAGGAGCAGGGGTTTATTACACTTGACTTAGCCTCTGTGGAAACTAGTTCCTTAGCTCCCACGGCCATCTGTCCCCAGTTAGAGTTCCCCCACATATGTAGCAAAGGTGATATTTAGGGAATGGGTGATTCTCTCACCCATCCTGAGTAACAAGTTCTTAGTTATTGATGGAAGTGGTCAATTGCTTCTTCATTAAAAGATTTATATTGCCTGACCTGTGGTGGTGCAGTGGATCAAGCGTCGACCTGGAATGCTGAGGTTGCTGGTTCAAAACCTGGGCTTGCCTGGTCAAGGCACATATGGGAGTTGATGCTTCCTGTTCCTCCCCCCGCCCTTCTCTCTCTGTTTCTCTTCTCTAAAAAAGTGAATAAATAAAAATAATTTTAAAAAATGATTTATATACCTGGAATTCTCAAACCGGGTGGTTCTGTATCTGGCCCCAGATGATGAGTTGAGCATAGGGGTTTAAGCCAGCTCTTTTTAGGCAAGGGTTAATACCTCATTTTTCCTCCACTGGGGGTCCAGAGGATTGGTTATAACTAGCTCTAAGGAATTGCACCTATGGCAAGTACAATTTGACAGGGCTGTTCCTTTCCTCAGGTAAACTTTCTTCTTCTTGGAACTATCTGTTTCCCGGTTACCCATAAGTCACATGACCAATATACACAGCTGGTTTCACAGGTGAAACTTTGTGAGCATATTTACTTTTCTTCTACCTTGTAGCTTCTCTCCCAGCTGAGAGACCTGTAGGTTCTTCCTTCATCCCATGTTGCCTGACTTATGCATCAAAACCCAGTGTAACTTGTCTGGGGTGCTCTTTAACTTTGGTCTGGGCTATTGTTGGTCCTTCTACCCATTTCCCCCATCCTCCTGCTGCTATTTTTATTTCATATATTGTTGTAGTAGGAGGATATGTAAGATTATAATAGACATAGAGTTGGTTATTCCCTGGTTACACACTGAATATTGAGTCTGATAATAGGTACAGGTTCCTTTCTGGGTTCCCTTACACTCATAGAAGCTATAGAAAAGCAGGGTGGTGAAGAGGAGACCTTTTGGGCTTCCTTGGTGACATGGGTACACAGTTCACAGTCCTCTGCCTTAGTTTCCCTCCCTTCCCAGAGTCCAATTATAAGGAGTCCCACAGTAAGGTTCCTCAGGCTTTGGCCATATGTGGACCAGCCAGCTTCCGATTTGTGACTAGAGTAGGGCATGTTGTCTTTCTCAGGGTCAACTTGCAAGGTTTAGCAGGGTCAGTCTCTACTGTCCATGAAGGTCTCTCTGCTGGGGCCACAGGCTTCAGGTGACTATGGTGAATCTAGGTGGGTATGCCTTCTACCTTGAGAGCAGTAGGTATGGTCAGGATCACAGTGTAGGGTCCCTTCCACCTGGGTCGGAGAGAAGCTAGATTTTAATCCTTTACCTACACCTGGTTTCCTCTGGCAGATCTGGGGCTTCTTCTTCGAGATCTTGTAACCATTCTTCTCTAGGTGATGTAGAAGCTCGTCCATTCATTGAGCACATCCTAGGAAAGTCTCACAACCTAGCAACAGGTCATCCACGTACTGAAGGAGGACACACCCGATGTCCTGGGCAGAAAACCTCTGGAGGTCCCGAGTAAGGGCTTCCCCAAATATGGTAGGGGAGTTCTTGAACCTAATCCAGGTGGGAGCTTAGTCCAGGTGTGCTGCACCTTAACCCCTGTAGCTGGGTCCTCCCATTGAAAGGCAAACAGCTTCTGACTTTCAAGAGCCAGTCTATACTAAAGAAGGTATCTTTTAAGTCCAAGCAAGTGAACCATGAGACTTGAACAAGGAGGAAGCTTAGGAGTATCATATAAGGATTTGGTACTGTCGGGTGCAGAGTCACTGCTCCTCAAATCCTGTACTGGCCAATAATCATTGGTCCCCGATTTTCTGACAGGTAACAAAGGAGTATTCCAGTGTGACTGGCATAGGATAATAATTTTGTACCCTTTGAGTCTTTTTAAAATCCACCTGGATCCCTTCCAAGGCCTCCCTAGGAATTGGGTATTGTTTCTGGCTGAGAGGCAGTGCCCCAGGTTTTAACTCTATCCACACTGGCACTCGGTTTATTGTCAGCCCGGGGAGGGGTTTCTTCAGCACAGACTCCAGGGTATTTTTGAATTAGTCTTTGGCTTGGAGGCTTCCCAGATGGAGTAGCAAAAATCCTCTATTGCTCCTCTCTGGGAATGGTTATTGTTAGAACAGGCCTAGCCTTAGACACCTGTTGTAACTTCCCAGCTAGGGGAGGAGAATCTTGGCCTGATTCTGGTGAGACAGTGGGAATCACCTCCTGCTTGGGCTCAGGTGAGCTTCTGCTGGGACCTGATAAATTGATGATGACAGGTTTGAGTCAGTGGAAGTCTCTGGAGTAGACAAAGAGTCAGGTATAAATAGGTAGAGCCTCATCAGCATGTAAGGTGAAAGAGCCAAAGTTTCTGCTTCTTCTGGTTCACTAGGTGTTAAGATTTCTAGCTGTGGCTGCTGCAGTGTTGTACTGGGTCTGGTGGAATGCTTCCCTGCCTTAGCTACTAATACTGTAGAAGCCTGACCTCTAAGTCAGGTGGGTGGGTGAAAAACAAGTGTAAGCCAGTTGTCTGTGTAGGAAAATTAGTCAGGGTAGCTAATTCCCCTTTCTGCCCTGTGAGGTGTCCACACGGGAAAATTTTCTATGTGCACTGAGCAGGCACCTCTACAGGATGGCTTGGGGGCTCCCCAGTGGGATACCCAAAGTCCACCAAATGCGGGTGTCTCTCCTCCTTACTTTCTGACCAAAGCACCAACATTTGCTGCAGGAAGCGACCTGATAGGGGATAGACACTCAGATAACTCAATCAATAAAGGAAGGAGAATTTATTAAGCCAGCAGAGCATTTGGGATTTGTAGCTCCAAAACAAGGGATCCCCGAAATCGATTTTCTTACAAGCTATATACCTTTACAGTATCTAAGCAATGTGCATGTGATTTCTTTGTTTAAGGTTTCCCAGGACTCAAGGACAGGGAAAAGTTTTGGTAGGGTCAGCAAGGGGGAAGGGCTTTCCAGATCAATGGCCATAGTTACATACAGATCTCACTGTTCTTGTTTTGTATTGTAACTATGGGATATAGATAATTTATCACTGGCTGACTCAGTTACTCCAACTGGTTCCTTTCCCTTGTATTCTTTTTGTGTTTTCCTCCTAAGCCAAGAGGGGACATTTCCCTCCTTCTACAATAAAAGTGAATCATTATCAATGTTCAGGCAAAATAGAATGTGTGGCTCATAATAGGTTTCAAAATATATCTTTTTCTGTATGTTTGACAGGGACAGAGACAGACAGAGAGTAACAAATAGACACAGACAGACAGGAACTGAGAGAGATGAAAAGCATCAATTCTTTGTTGCGGCACCTCAGTTGTTCATTGATTGCTTTTACATATGTGCCTTGACCATGGCACTACAGCAGACCGAGTGACCCCTTGCTCAAGCCAGCGACCTTGAGCTCAAGCCGGTGAGTCTTGCTCAAAGGCAGTGAGCCTGCCCTCAAGCCGGCAACCGTTGAGTTTTGAACCTGGGTCCTCCATGTCCCAGTCCAAAGCACTATTCACTGTGCCACTGCCAAGTCAGGCAGGTTTCAAGATATTTATTACCTAGATTATTTGTGAACTAGTTAAGCAGAAATTCATGGCCTAGCCTGACCAGGCGGTGGCACAGTAGATAGAGCATCGGACTGCGATGTGGAGGACCTAGGTTCGAGACCCTGAAATATCCAGCTTGAGCACATGCTCATCTGGCTTGAGCAGAAAGCTCACCAGCTTGGACCCAAGTTCACTGGCCCGAGCTAGGGGTTACTCAGTATGCTGAAGGCCCACAGTCAAAGCACATATGAGAAAGCAATCAATGAACGACTAAGGTGTCACAATGAAAAACTGATGATTGATGCTTCTCGTCTCTCTCCATTCCTGTCTGTCTGTACCTATCTATCCCTCTCTCTGACTCTCTCCCTGTCTCTGTAAGAAAGAAATAAAAGAAATTCATGGCCTGGTAAACTTTTTGATGTGGTGGTTAATTTAACACACTCTTACTTAGGAAGGATTTTATTTCCTGGATGTCACTAGATCCTCAATGTAGAAGTTTCTAAGCCTCAGGCTATGTCTTAGTTAGACTTTTCTTTCAGATAGCCTCTTTTCATGTGTACTTTCATCTTAATCCATGGATTTATATTCAGGTTTAGTAGAATTTGACATTTTTCCACAATTTTTTTCCTCTAGTTGTTGCAAATTAGAGTTGCTAGGTCATAATTAAATTAACTTGACTTTTTAAAAAATAATATTTATTTCCTGACCAGGCGGTGGCGGGCCCATCTGGCTTGAGCAAAAGCTCTCCAGCTTGAACCCAAGGTCACTGACTCCAGCAAGGGGTGGCTCAGTCTGCTGAAGACCTGCGGTCAAGGGAAAGCAATCAATGAACAACTAAGGTATTGCAACAAAAAACTGATGACTGATGCTTCTCATCTCTCTACATTCCCGTCTGTCTGTCCCTATCTATCCCTCTCTCTGATTCTCTCTCTGTCCCTGTAAAATAATAATAATAATAATAATAATAATATTTTATCAAATATTCAAATATGCCTTGTTGCCTTGGTAGGATGTAGTCAGTAGCACTTTCCATAGAAAATATCTACTGCAGATTTATATATGAGTTCTGCTACTAATTAGATAGGTTTGACTGATAGCATTTCTAAAGAGCAATTTGATTGGTTGATTTAATTAAATTTATTACTAATTTTGAGATTCTTTTCTGCTTAGGGCCCATTAATATTATTGAAGTATTAAGATTAGTGCATTTATTTAGGCAAGTTGCAAGTATTTCAGGACAATATAAAATGAGATATTAGAAACTTAGCTGCTTTTTTAACCAAAATGAAGAATATCCACTTTGATGGAGATGTAGCGTGCTGTGGGGAAAAGAAAAACAAGGATGTTGGTTTCAATCAAAAGTCTTCTACCAATCAATATATATAAAATTGGGAAAAGTTAACATTGTTTTTACTTTATATTTTAATTAAATTAGGCTTAGAGAAAATTTGCAAAAATAGTAGAAAATTCCTGTATATCTTTCATTCACCCTTTCCTAATGATAGCACCATATATGACCATAATCAATTATAAAAATCAAGAAAGTAACATTGTTACAATATAATTAACTACATTACAGATTTTATTCAAATTCCATCATTTTTTTCACTAGTATTTTTGTTTGCTTATTTTTTGTGTTTTTTTTTACCATTACGTGTTTTTATCTCCTTTTCTTACAATGATATCTTTGATCTCACATTGTATCTAGCTGTTATTTAGTTTTATTTGCTCTTTTTCAATGTGTGACATTTTTTTCTTTTTTCTTTTCTTTCATCATCTTGCCATTTGGGAAGGGTACTCATCTACCTTGCACATGTTTTTCAATTTAGGTTTGTGTGATAGGTTTTCATTAAAAAAATCAGGTTATGATTTTATTGATGCAAAAACACCACAGAAATAATGTTGAGTCTCCTATATCCACTGTCAGAACAAGGTAGATTAAGGAAAAAAAAATTATTATATCTTCTATTTTTATGTTCTGCTTTGTTTGTTTTTTGTGTGTGTGGTGTGTGAAATTCAGTCTCATCTGTAACATTAAATGATACTTTTTAAATTACATATTTTAATACTGTTATTTCCTTGGGGTAGATACTAAGTTCCATTAACACACCATAACATTTTTTAACAGAAAAATGAATGATTTTTTTAAGAAAACATATCCAGGGATTTTAGGAGCTGTCTTGTAAAACAACATTAACTGAGTTCACCTAAACAATAGCATAATTATGTGTTATTGTTCCTCTTTCAATAGACTATTGTACTTTATAGGTTTATTTTAAATATTTGCTTTTTAAATGGATCTTATGACCAATCTTTACCTATATTTCATGTGTGTTAATCAGAAATGGTAGGCCTAACCAGGCGGTGGAGCAGTGGATAGAGCATCAGACTGGGATGTGGAAGACCCAGGTTCGAGACCGCGAGGATGCCAGCTTGAGTGCGGGCTCATCTGGTTTGAGCAAAGCTCACCAGCTTGGACCCAAGGTCACTGGCTTAAACAAGGGGTTACTTGGTCTGCTGTAGCCCCACGGTCAAGGCACTTATGAGAAAGCAATCAATGAACAATTAAGGTGTTGCAACAAAAAACTAATAATTGATGCTTCTTATCTCTCTCCATTCCTGTCTGTCCCTATTTATATCTCTCTCTGTCTCTGAAAAAAAAATGGCAGGATGATTTAATTATATGACCAGTTTACAAACTATACTGATCTTGGCTTTACTATAAAAGTGAACTGCCTGCTTACCAATATTATTAGTAGCTAACTTTTTAAATTTAACACTTAGTGTGTGACATAACCATGCTAAGTATTTTAAGTATATTATCTCAGTTAATTTACACAAAAACACATTGACATGAATATTCTTATAATAGCAATATTATAAATCAGAGGCTGACCTTGAGGAAGTGAAGTCAATTGCCCAGAGTTACACTACAGGTAATTACCAGAGTTGATACCTGTGTGAAGACAATCTGACTCCAGAAATTGTCTTCACAATAAGCATAAGCTATAGGCATTTTTTCTTTACCAAGAAAATTGGTGTATTCATAATAGGTACAATCATGGTACCTCAACTCATGAGATTTTTGTTTCACCAGATTTATGTTTTCACTTGAAGTGTGGTAGGGGGAAAATAATTTAAAAATGAAACAGTTTTGTTAGTATTTTCAGGAAAAAATAAAGATGAAAAGCAATGTAATAAATAAAGATAATCATTTATAAAAATAAAGAGGAGAAATAAATCTTCATTTAAGAATTCAAAAGTCTTAATCTTTTTAGTCCAAACGATTTGTTTTCTATCCTTTAAACTCTCCAACTGCACTGTTCAGGATTTGGTCTCTGTAATTTTATAAAGATATCAGGGAAAAATCACTAACTTTTACAATAATAATAAGTAGAGGATCACTCAATTTTGATGTATACTTTTCATAGAAAAGCATGAAATTAACAGTTTCTTAGTCAAATACATAAGTATTATGGTGAAAAAATAAATATGGTGAACACCAGGAGATAAAGTGAAGCCACACTTCCTCAGCATCAGCTTACTAATGTCATGGGTTCGGAGATGAGTAGAGGGTTTCTTTTTCCTTCTACTGGAAGCAAATGTGTTTTTATTATTCACATATATTATCACTTAAGTGTGGAAGGAAGAGCCTGAATTTCTCTAAAGCAGATGAATAGCTTTTTGAAAAGGTAATTCACAGCCTGACTTGTGGTGGTGCAGTAGATAGAGCATTAACTTGGAATGTTGAGGTTGCCAGTTCGAAACCCCAGGCTTGACAAGCCAAAGCACATATGAGAAGCACCTACTGCAAGTTGATATTTCCCACTCCTCCCCTTTCCTTTCTCTCTCTCTCCTCTCTCTAAAAATCAATGAAAAGGTAATTCAAGATTTATGAAGCATTTAAACCCCAGGCTTTTTACCTGGTCCTGCAAGTGAGAAGACCCTTACATTTGCAAGAACTATATTTTCTAGGAATAGTCCAAATCATACAATATCCTATGCCCTTAGACTAAACACATATGAAGCATATTAAAACTTTCTTGGAAAAAATCTTAAAGAGAAATAAATTTATTAAAAACTGCAATAAATAATGATTGTTAAATTAAAAATAGTTGATATACTGTTTTTTGGGTCTCATGTCAAATATAAATTTTGCCGTAATTACTTATTTTGTGGCTAGATTCAGCCTATGGGTTTTACTTACATTTACATTTAAATCATCATACATGTATTGATTCCCTACTCCATGACTTTGTTATGTAGGGATTAAAAAGATAAGTGAAATATTGTATTTGCCAGAACAAAGTTTATAATTCAGTAATGGTAGTAATAATAACATAGAAACACAAAACATAAAGCAAAGAAAGTAAATGGCTTAGCAAAAATAGAAATAAAGAATAATCTGAATATAAAGAGAAGTAGAGACAGAAACAAGGAAAAAGTATATGTTCGGGGTAGACATAATAAGCTTCCTGGATGAGAATGTTTAAGATTAATTCTAAGAGATTTTTAACAAGTAAGAAAGAAAGTGAAGGATGGAAGGGAGGAAGGAGGGAAGGAAGGAAGGAAGGAAGGAAGGAAGGAAGGAAGGAAGGAAGGAAGGAAGGAAGGAAGGAAGGAAGGAAGGAAGGAAGAAGGAAGGAAGGAAGGAAGGATTTTATAAAGGGTTCAGCACAGTAAGTAATCTGTCACTATACATAGTTATAAAAATATTATTGACAATATGGTGTACATTATATGGCCATGACTAATTTTTTAACTGGCAGTTTGTACTTTTTAATCCCCTTCACCTTTTTCATCTATCCCCACGTCTCTTTCCCATCTGGCAACCATCAGTTTTTCCTCTGTATCTATGAGTCTGTTTCTGTTTAGTTTTGTTTATTCATTTTCTTTTTCAGATTCAACATGTAAGTGAAATAATAAAGCATTTGTCTTTCTCTGTCTTATTTATTTCATTTAGCATGATATCCTTTGATCCACTTATGTTGTAAATGGCACAATTTCCTTCTTTTCTATGGCAAAGTAATATTCCATTGTGTGTGTATATACATATACTACAACTTCCTTATCCATTCATCTATTAATGATTACCTAGGTTGTTTCCACATCTTGGCTATTGTAAATAATGATGCAATGATTATAAGGTGCTATTTTGAGAAAAAAAAAAGAGCCATGTTGGAGGTATCATTCACCTTCATTTCACACCATAATATCAGTCTGCAGTAATAAAAACTGTATAATACTGGGACAAAAACAGATAAACAGATCAATGGAACAGAATAGAGAGCTCAGAAATAAACCCACAATTATATGATCAATTTATCTACAACAAAAGAGGCAAGCATATACAATATGGTAAAAACATTCTCTTCAATAATTGGTGTTGTGAAAAATAAACAGATACATGCAAAAAAAAAAAAATAGAACTAGCCCACTTCACACACCATGTACAAAGATAAACTTAAAGTGGTTTAAAGACTTAAATGAGATGCCTAAAGCCATAAAAGCTCTAGAACAAAACATAAGCAGTAAACTCTTTAACATCAATCATAGCAATATTTATTTGTATATGTCTTTCCTTAAAAGAGCAACAAAACCAAAGCTAAACAAATAGGACTACGTTAAACTACATAGGTTTTCCACCGTGAAGGAAACCATCAACAAAATGAAAAGTCAACTTACTGAATTGGAAAAAATATACTTGCAAATGATATATACAATAAGGAGTTAATGCCCAAAGTATATAGAGAACTTATACAACTCAACATTTTTTAAAAATCTGATTAAAAATGGGCATAGAACTTGAATAGACATTTCTATTAAAAAAGATATACAGATGGCCAATGTATACATGAAAGGATGTTCAACATCACTAGTCCTCGGGAATAATGAAAAGCAAAACCAATATGAGATACCACCTCACACCTGTCAGAATGATTATTATTAAAAAGACAACAAAGAATAAATGTTAGTAAATATGTGGAGAAAAGAGAGCCTGCAGGGCAAATAAGTTTGTAAAATTTGTGTTATTTGGGTTTGCTCACTTCTATTGTTAAAAATGGCCGCTGCACAGGTATGTGATCTGTGAAACTGCTAATTACCTTCCTGCTTGGGAAGGAGCTTTGCTATGCTAATGTGTGCTGGAGGAGGGATCTTTGTGGGCCCAAGTAGTTTTTTAAGAAGAGAAGAAGAAGAAGGAAGAAGAGGGAGGTCATTTTCTGAAGAGTGAGAGAGGGAGAACGAAGCCAAGATGGAAGGGAAGGAGAGAGAATCCAGTTTTTCAGAGTAAGAAGCCATGTTGGCAGATGTGGAACCAGAGGTGACTGAGATTGGTGGGGGCCTTTGATTCTAGGAAAACCCAGAAAAGATTCTCCTGGTTGTGGAACCAGAGAATGTGTGAGTGGGTTTTGGTGCCCTGTGTGTTTTTACTCACCGGCCAGTTGTGAGGCTAGAATAAAGGAATGGCCCACCATTTTTCGGCTCCGCTGTTTTTTTACCATCTGTCTGAATCTAATGTTAACCTGTACCTGCCTGGCAATGACATGATGACGGCCGCAACTACTGGGCCTACAGATCCTTTGTACACTGTTGGTGGGATTTTAGACTGGCACAGGCACAATGTGAAACAGTATGGAGATGTCTTAAAAATTTTTAATTTGAACTATTGTATTATAGAGCAATCCCATTTCTGGGTATTTATACAAAAAATTCACGACTCTTATTAAAGTTTTATAACATATATCCAATGACTTGGGTATAATTAAACACATTAATAGTTCTGCTACAAAAACATACTTAAGCATATTGTTAGGGAAATAAAGGTTATAAATTGCTTCTGATCAGTTTAGGTTCATTCAGTTGTGCTACCAAATGAGTTGTGATGCCAAAGTAATGAAAATCTTTCTGTTTGCATTTATTTAGATATTTGGAATTGAGAAATGTGTTTTTGCCATTTAATAAATAAGGAAACAAAATCTTTGATGGCTTAATGAGATAAACTAAACTGTTATTCTAAGTTAAAAGACTACCTGTAATTTACTCCAGCATTTTTTTTTAATGAAATGCTTTTATATCGTTTTAAACATCATAATAACTCTGTATGTGTGTATGCTTAAGTTGACATTGAAAATGGATATAATTGGCCCTGGGCAGTTGGCTTCGTGGTAGAGCATTGGCTCAGCATGTAAATGTCCTGGGTTTGACTCCTAGTTAGGGAACACAGAAGAAACACCCATCTGCTTCTCTACCCTTCTTCTTCTTGCTCCTCTCTCTCTCTCTCTCTCTCTCTCTCTCTCCCTTCCCTTCTTGTAGCCATGGCTCCACTGGAGTGATTTGGCCCTGTGTGTTGAGCATGGCTCCATGGCCTCTGCCTTAGGCGCTAAGAAGAGTTTTATTGCTGAGCAGTGGAGCAACATGCCAGATAAGCACAGCATCGCCCCCTAGTACACTTGCCAGGTGGAACCTGGTTGGGAGCTTGTGGGAATTTGTCTTTGCCTCCTATCTTCTCACTTCAATTAAAAAAGAAAGAAAGAAAATGGATATAATTGTCTCCATATTACAGATAAGTAAACTGAGGTTCATGAAGGTGCAGTGATTTACCTAAAGTCATCCTCTTGGTGAGAGGAAGAATGATAATTTAAATTCAGATTTTCTTCCCCTTCTATTTTCCAACTTCCCTATCTTAATGTTGATAATAATGAATCATGCGTGAATTTGTCTCTGCCTTCCTAAAAGTGCATGATTCTGCCCTTTGGTTGTTTTTGTGTTTTTTGGTTTTTTTTAAATTAATTAAATACATGCCCTTAGCTCTTTTTTGTATTTATTTTGCTTTGAACTCAGATGTTAACATTTAAATCACAGTTTACTTCTTTCCTGTGTTGCTTTACCACATGGCAAAACACTCAAGGTTTTAAGGAAGGAAGTCCTCCTGAACCAGGAAACTTTTCTTCCTGTTGGAGAGAAGCTTGAAGGACATTTTACATTTCAGTCAAAGTGCTCAGAGAAGGGCACCTTTGTAATTGCTGAAATTGTATGACTTGCACTGTTACTGTAATTTGTTTGTAATTATACCTCATTCCCTGCACAGGAATGCCTGTGGTGTTGTTGTAAACCCGTTCCACAGGGTTTACGGGTTTACGTAGAGACACCAAGGCAGGATACAGAAGAATTTTTAAGAAGGAGATTTATTGATTAAGTTGGCTGCATATGACTTACATGGGGTATAGCTGACCCAAATTGTGCAGTGTCCAATATAGCTCTGAGGTTGGTTATATACACTTCACATGGGGGGGGGGAACTGACACAATTATTAACAAGCTTATAACATTCGTCTATAGGATCTATAGAAAACATTCCTACATATTAAAACTTACAAGGTAACATAATAGCGAAGAATGTCATTTTACATATCAAAAGACATTCCCAAATCTTTTAGTGTCCATCTGCTATCCCTTTGTCTAGAGGTACATACATCATTCACAGGACTTCAGGGTGGGAGGGGCTTACTGATGTCAGAGGATAAGCGTTTGTAAATCACCCATTAAGGAGAAAGGGGAGAGGAAAGTACCACTTAAATCTTTCCTCCCTCTCCCGCACCTGGCTAGCTGTTTACCTTCTTCCTCACAGGTGTGGGGAAGGGAAGGGGTCCAAGTCTCCTTCCTCTCTTCATTCAAAACCTAGTACAAAAACCTTTTCCATTTACAATACAATGCTATCGGCCATCTTGAGCTTGTGTAAATCACATACAAGTATAAAAATCCTATTTACAAAATCTCTCTGTTGGCTCGGCCTAAATTATAAAATGTCTTTTAAGCTTCTTATTGAAAGGAGGTGTCTTATCTCAGTACATAGTATGTCCTTGTCAGCCTGGAAACTCCCACTTTCTTCTCCCCCCATTCCTTAAAGAAAGGATGGGGCAAGAAGCCTGACTTTTCCTCTTAAAATATTAATACTAATTTTTTCAATTCTTTGGTACCTTACCACAGTGTAGATTTCAAAGCAGCAAAAGGGGTAGAATGTTGGCCAAATAAGTTTGTAAAATATATTTTTTATGTTTGCTTGCTAATATTTTTCAAAGGGGGCTGGGCAGTGCCAGCTAAAAGTGGTGAGTGAAATTGCAAATTACTTTCCTGCCTGGGCAAGGCCATTATTTTGCTAATGGAGAGGTTTTTGCCACTGAAAGTTTTGAGGAGAAGAAGCAAGGAAGAATGCAGGAAGGGAGTCAGCAGGGGATTATCTAAAAAAACCCTTCCTCTCTCCTTTTATTAAAAGTTTTTAAGACCTTAACATGCGATTTCCAAAGCCTATTCTCTGACCTAAACTCATCCCCCCATCCTGGAGTCCTGTGAGTGACATGTACCTCTAGACAGAGATCATGAGCCCCTGGCATGTAAACCTGTGTTCTGAAAAGGGTATATAAGATCTAAGAAATCTAACTTCGGGGAGCACGTGTTTGGCTTGTCTCTTTTGCGGTCACGATGCTCCACCGGCTAAATAAATTCTACTTCCTGCATCAAGTTGTCTGGGTGTTTTGCCCTCCTTTGATTCCTGTGATAGTTTGAGTTAGTGACTTGAAAATGTTATGTGAGTGGCTATATAGAAGAGTGAATAAAGAGAAGTTGGGCTGGACACAATACAATTTTAGTCATTTTTTTGAAGAGTCATCTTGTTAAAGACAGGAATCTGGGCTCCTTGATATGAAAACAAAGTGAAAACTGATATTTTAATTATAGACTTCTGCAAAGTTTTTTTTTTTTAATTCTGTAAGAAGCAGCTTTTTATAGACACTAAACCATTCAGTTTTACACTCCAAACTGAGAACTCACTTTCATGATTTTTTTTATTATTAAAATAAATTTCTTTTTGAGCTGCAGCTGTAACAAATAAGGTAACATTACAGTTGAATTAAAAGTTATGGAACACTATAAACCTCATGCACTCTGGACTCAAGGTAATTAACTTACTGTGAACAGTATCAGAGTGACACAGAGAAATAAACAAAGAAGAGGTGGCCACGGAGCCCAGAGCACCAGCAATCCCATTTATCTTGACTAAGTAATTAGTACATAATGGTCTGGAACTCACTTGCAGAGGCTCTCCTCCCAGAACTCTGATAAATCACTCCACAGCCTTTTCAAAGTCATGAGTTCCTCTGGGCCTTGGCAGTTCATCTATATATACTCAAGGACTCCTTGCAGTGATAATATTCTAAGATCCCAAATACTTCTGAAGAGAACAACTTAAAGGACTTTGGTATAATTAAACAAGGTGGTAGCCTGACCTGTGGTGGCGCAGTGGATAAAGCGTCGACCTGGGAACACTGAGGTAGCCATTTCAAAACCCTGCACTGGTCTGGTCGAGGCACATATGGGAGTTGATGCTTCCAGCTCCTCCCCCCTTTCTCTCTCTCTCTCTCTCTCTCACTCTCACTCTGTGTCTCTTCTCTAAAATGAATAAATAAAAAAAAATAAATTTAAAAAAAAATTAAAAAAAAAAACACGGTGGAAAAAAACAATATTATGTAAGCTGGAAACCATTCAACCTCAGATACAAAATTTTGTTAAATGTTAACATTTTAAAATATATTTTTCCCCTGAGTAAGGTTGGTGCAGCTGACTCAGACTCTAGGCATATTTTCACTTTGATTAAATGTTTGTGATGTTGTTTCAAATCATACAACTTGCCTATTCTGATTTGATTATCTGGTTTTTAGTTTCCTTTTGTACTTTTAGGAAAGTGTCTCACAGTGCTATCTCACAGACTATTTTCTTTAAAAAGCACAGAAGTTTTATACATTCATTATTCTCCAAGAGCATTATACTTTTGAGAGAATACTATCTAGGATAATGTTATAAATTCATTAAAAATAGTAGCAAAGTAGATGATGTAATACATGATTTCTTGCATTAATGAGAGATATAATCTATGAATGTCTTTACTCATTACTATGATTTGGTAATTATTCATGTTGGGCACAGATAACTTGATAAGCCATTGTTAAGTAATGTTATCGTGTCTCTAAAAGTAAACAATTCTAAAAACTCCTTATAGGCTTTCAATTATTCACAGTCTAAGCATACAGATGAAAAGATTAAGGAGTATACTCTACAGATAAAAAAAAAAACATCTTTTATATGGTGTTGGGCAGATAAAATATATTATGCTCACTTTGTTAAAGATGGTGCTGCCCACATGGAAGTTCGTTGATTTTAATGTGTGTTCTGGAACAGGCTATGGGCAGGCTGGGTTGTTATAGCCTAAGGCTTAGTTTAAGAGTAAGCTCTTCCCCACACCCTTGACTGATTGGATGATGTAGGGCGGTGTACTCTCCTGAGGGATCCCATTATACAGAGACTTCCTTGTTTGTATAATTGGATTAAAGGTTTTGATTCTACGGTATAAAGTGGGAGAGACCAGTAGCTTGATCTCTCTCTTGGTTCCTGAGTTCCTGAGGTTAGTATTAGAGGGGAGAGCAGATTAAGGCCACGTGGAGTGGAGAAGTAGCCAAGATGGCAGAGTGCTGATGAAGAAGCCAGTTTGTTAAGAGTTTGTGCTGGAAGAGATGGGGAACAGAGGTGAATAAGTCTGGTGAGCTAGAAAACTTTGATTCTAGGAAACTCGGATAAGTCAGTAGCTTTGTGAGGACTGAATGTGTGGGTTTTGGAGCCCAGTGTGTGTTTTTGCTTGCCCGCCGGGTGCAAGCTAGAATTAAAACTGATGATTCACCAGTTCTTGGCTCCAGTGTTTCATTACCGACTGTTCGAATCCAATGAGAACCTGCACGGGTCAGGCAGCTGTGACAGTGGCCGCTACTACTGGCTTTACATATGGTTTTCCAATATAATAGTTGGATTACTTTCACAAGTCAAATTTATTTTTCCAGCATGGGTAGTGGAAAGGACACAATTAGAAATCTCCAATACTTTTGTTCTAATCCTGGCTTTCTGCCAAACTGGATATGTAGCCATGTCATTTAAAACCTCTGGAATTCAGTTTCCTTGTCTGTAAAGTAGATGATTAATTTTATAATTTTAAATTTTAATTTCTTTATTTTTCTATAATTAGCTTGAATCCTTTTTTCAGAATTTTGAACCTAGGTTCCAATGAACCTAAATTAACAATGTCATTTTGTAGCTGATAATTAATATATAAAAGTTGACTGTCACTTGCTTCTTTAATAATTCTAAAAATCAAATTATTGAAATAATCATTAACTAGTTATTTTTGGAAAGTTAAAAAAAAGATAAAAAATCACCATTAATAAGACTTGTCTTGACTAACCAGGTAGTGGTGCAATGGATATAGCATTGGCCTGGGAAGCAGAGGACCTAGTTTTGAAACCCCAGTGTTCGGCAGATAAAATATAATATGCTCACTTTGTTAAAGATGGCGCTGCCCACATGGAAGCCCGTCATCCAGGTGATATTACTTGCCCTTATGCTTGAGATGGCTGTGGGGGAAAAGCTGTAATGTAGGCAGGCCAGGTCATTATAGCCTAAGGCTTAGTTTAAGAGTAAACTCTTCCCCACACCCTTGACTGATTGGATGATGCAGGGTGGTGCACTCTCTTGAGGAATCCCATTATGCCTCAGATGGGTGGCTTTGTATCAGAGACTTTCTTTATGTATAATTGGATTAAAGGTTTGGATTATCTATGCTATAAAGTGGGCAGACCGGTAGCTAGCTCTCTCTCTCAGTTCCTGGGTTCCTGAGATTAGTATCAGAGAGGAGAGCAGAGTAAGGCCATGTGGAGGAGAAGTAGCCAAGATGGCAGAGTGCTGAGGAAGAAGCCAGTTTTGTTAAGAGTTTGTGCAGGAGGAGATGGGGAACAGAGGTGAATAAGTCTGGTGAGCTAGAAACCTTTGATTCTAGGAAACTCGGATAAGTCAGTAGCTTTGTGAGCACTGAATGTGTGGGTTTTGGAGCCCAGTGTGGGTTTTGCTTGCCCGCCGGGTGCAAGCTAGAATTAAAGCTGATGGCTCACCAGTTTTTGGCTCCTGTGTTTCATTGCCATCTGTTCGAATCTAATGCGAACCTGCGTGGGTCGGGCTGCTGTGATAGTAGCCTCGACTACTGGCTTTACACCCAGGGTTACTGGCTTGAACACAGGTACATCTGGCTTGATTGTGGGCTCACCAGCTTAAGTGTGGGGTCGCTGGCTTGACCTTGGGATCATAAATATAACTACATGTTCACTGGCTTAAGGCCAAAGGTCACTGTCTTGAAGCCCAACATTGTTGGTTTGAACAAGAGGTCACTGGCTCAGCTGAAGCCCCCTTGTCAAGGCACATATGAGAAAACAATCAGTGAACAACCAAGGTGCCACAACAAAGAATTGATGCTTTTCATCTCTCTCCCTTCCTGTCTGTCTGTCCTTATCTGTCCCTCTCTCTCACTAAAAAAAAATAAAAGAAAAAAAAAAGACTTGCCTTTTGAAAATAGAGAATTGAATGCATATTTTTGTTGGGGAAATGAGTTTGTAAAATTTATGTTTTTTGAGTTTGCTCACTTTTATTGTTAAAAATGGTGCTAGGCAGTCATGTGTGTGCTTGCCCACAGAGCAGGGCAGTTGATTTGCAAATTGTGGGTTACCTCCCTGCTTGGGAAGGGCCATTTTTATGCTAATGTTTACTGTAGAAGTGGTTTGCGCCATAAAGTTTTAAAAAGAAAAAGAGAAGAAGGAGAAGGAGGAAGGAAGCCAAGATAGCAGGGTGCTGAAGAAGAAGCCAGTTTGTGCTGAGAGAAGAAGGGAAAAGGTGTGCAGATGGGGAACCAGGGATAAATGAGATTGGTGAGAACCTTTGATTCTAGGAAAAACCGGAGAAGGTTCTCCTGGTTGTGGAACCAGAGAATGTGTGAGTGGCTTTAGGAGCCCTGTGCGTTTTTACTCACCTGCTGGTACGAGGCAAGAATAAAAGAATGACCCACCAGTTTTTGACCATGCTAATTCTTTTGTCTGAATCTAATGGGAACCTGCATAGGGATGGTCATGGCCACAATGGTAGCAGCCCCTGGCCATACAATTATTGTGTACTCTTGGAATATGAAAGGGACAGTGATGTGTGACTGATATTCTTAAGGCCTAAGAGTTGAACTCAAAGAAATAGAAGATTTCCCATAAAATGAAGCCATGCAGATTTCTTGTGTGTCATACAGAGGAAATTCCATGCCTCATCTCTTTTATTTATAAAGTGTTAAGACTTTCATGGCAAATTATTTTTTATAACTATAAGTGCTATGTATATACACTGATATTATTATAATCATTGAAGAATGTTGTGTGTGTATGTACGTGTAATGTATGTGTGTATGCTTACAGATAGGTATCTGTGTTAAAAAAGAAAATAATGAAGAAATAAAGAAAGAAATAGAAGAAGTCTACATTAGTATATAATTCTAATTGAATGTGTTAAAGAAATAAGTAATGTATTAGCTGAAGGGCTTTAACTAATCATCTGCATTTTAATTTACTTCCATTTAGGAGTGAAACACAGTTCATCATGATTTAAGTCTCAAAGAAAAGCACTTAGTGTGAAAATCTTACAGAAAAGAGAATAAAGGGAAAATAATATTGGTGCAATTTAAAATTTAGCTGAATTACTGACTGAGAGTCTAAAGCAATTTACATATCTGAGTGCAGGCATGTATTTGGAATATATTCATAAATCAGACTTGGTCTGACGGAAAAAGAAACACACATAAAACTTTTATCCAAATACAAAAGCCTGGGCTTTCCTAGAATAAAGAAATTCTTTAGTTGTGGAAGGAATTACAATAGATGTAAATAAACATCTTCATGGCAACAAATATCATTGTTATAAACACAGGCATGAAAACAATTAAACATAATAGAAAGCAATAATTATAGTTCATTTTCAAAGGGCAGGCAGTTAGCCAAGTTAACAAATATATTTACCACTAGTGAAATAGTCTACAGAAAAAAACAGCTCTGTTCTGATAATATGGTTTCTTGAGGCAGTGTTTCTATTAGCAGGCACCACCTGGGAACTTCTTAGAAATGCAAATTCTCAGGCCCACCTCAGAACTACTGAATCAGAAAAGCTGGGGGAAGGCGGACCTTCCAGGTGATTCCCGTGGACATGAAACTTTGAGAGCACTAGTTCATTAACACAGCAGAGAAATTAGAGAATAACTCTATGTTATCATGAAACCACCATATTTTGGATTTCATATTTACATTTCCTTGACAACCCTCAAGAGTCGACTGAGATGCTAAGCAAATAAAGATACTCCTATAGGTTATTTTGTTATTGTATAAAATAAAGAAGTCATCAAGTGATTAAAAAACTTCTATTACTAAACAATAGATCAGTGAAATAAAACATATAGATTATCTTCTATGTACTGGCTGTTAATCTTTGTTTGTAGCCAAATATCCAATTCCCACACTTCATTGTATATATCCCTTTAAGCTCACCAAAAAAAGAGAAAAGAATGAAAAAAAGTGGGCTGTGAACTGGAGTCCATCTAAATTTACTTCTTCTGCTATATAAAGTAAAAGTTAAGTAACATTTATTCAAATTCTATATCATATGTAATACTGGACATAAACAATTAGAGAATCTTTTGGGAGAATCTAGTAATAAAATCTAATAGAAAGTGCTATAAATTTCTGTGAGACAGTTGAATTTCTCGTTCAAAACACTTACCAACTTGTATTATTTTTTTCAATAATGACTATGCATAGTACAAGAAACTTTTACCATCATAGTCAG
Source organism: Rhynchonycteris naso (assembly GCA_037038555.1). Taxonomy (NCBI): domain Eukaryota; kingdom Metazoa; phylum Chordata; class Mammalia; order Chiroptera; family Emballonuridae; genus Rhynchonycteris; species Rhynchonycteris naso. The sequence continues at coordinate 70,929,342 of CM073002.1, forward strand.
AGTTCATTAATGTTAATTATGTAATGTACTAAATGCACATATGATAATCAACAACATACAGGTTAATAAAACGGTTAAAAAAATCCACTATGAACAAATTTTATGGTTCAATGGTAAGATGACTTGTAGCCTTAAAAAATAAAGTTGCTTAGAAGAATTGTGGCAAGTAAAAGTATGAGGAAAAGTAAAACAAAGCAAAAAAGTTTTATAGAAAGAAAAGTCTGTCTTTTGATTATTAGCTTATTCCTTGCGTTTTATCACATATCTTCAAATGTATATGTTTGACACAAGATCTGTTCGCTATTAAGTGCAAAGGCATTCAGTCATTTACTAGGTCGTTCTATGGATGACAGAAGAAATGTCTAAAGTTTATTTTATGCATCCACATTTGTGAGGGTTGCCATTAAATGAGACCCTAAGGGGCATTGGGCAGTTGAGGTTCCCATGTCATTCTGGAGTTAAGGAGAAGGGGGTGATTATGGTTTGGGACTTCAAAGAGTAGGAAGGCAATTCACATGGAGATAGGAAAGTAAATCTTTGGTAAATAAATAATTGCCCGGACATCTTTAAAACAGGGACACGGAGAGAACTTTGATCAAATGGGCCTTTCTAGGTTCCTCACGCACTAATATATTAAACTATAGTTATCTGTGATAACATTTACCTTTTTTGAGCAGATCTCCATTTAAATACCTTTAGGCAGATAGGGAGAGGGCCAAAGGTTCTTCCTGAGGTTTCTGTTTCTCAAAAACTAGCTTAAAATAAATATACTAAAATACATATTTTGGAGTGGAAAACCTTGTTTCCCTTCAATATCATGATGCTTGAAGACATATTAAAGTGTTCATTCCAGTTACTCATATTATGGACACCATATGCCAAATGACTCTATTTTTACTTGAGGTAAACCAGACTTATAGCTCCAACTAGAACTAGGCATTGCTTGGTAGGATATTTCAAAGTATACTTTAGAGATTTAAAAATTTAGGCGTCTAATTTTACAAAATGAAATCAGTAAGAAAGAACAGTATTGCAGCCTAAATTTAATTTTTTAAATATTCTGACTCTAATGGCTGTATTCTGATTATATAAAAGAATATTTAGTTTGTAGAAAATATATTCTAAATATTTTGAAATGTTGTGGTACCTTATCATTAACTGACTCTCAAATGATTCAAGTATAAGGGGGAAAAAGAGAATTCTAATTAATAGATTTAATTGATTTTTACTAACTTCATAAAGGGTTTACTAAAGTCATAAAATAAAGAACCTAACATTTCTCCAGGCTGAAAAAAATTTACATTTCTATTTTTACTATATACAGAGTAGAGCTGTTCTCTTTATAAAAAGGCACACAGAAGGTAAGTTTTGTATGTCAATGTAAAGCTAATAGTAATTATCAAGCATACTTGCAAAGACTATATATCTACTATACAGAAATATTTATTTATTTTTTAGAGAGAGATAGAGACAGAGACAGAAGGAAGGAGAGCATAAAGAAGCATCATCTCATAGTTGTGTCACTTTAATTGTTCATTGAGTGCTTCTCATACATTCCTTGACTGGGGGGCTCCAGCTGAGCCAGTGACCCCTGCCTCAAGCCAGTGACATTGCGTTCAAGTCAGCAGCCTTGGGCTTCAAGCCAGTGACCATGGTATTATATTGATGATCCCACGCTCAAGCTGGTGAGTCTATGCTTAATCGGTGACCTAGGAGTCTGAAACTAGGTCCTCAGCATCCTAGGTTGATGCTCTATCCACTGCACCACCACTGGTCAGGCTATAGAAATATGTTTTAAAATAGTATCTATCAGAATTTTCAAAACCCTCTTAATTAAAACCAACTATTGTAAATTATTGATTTCTTAGATTTTATTTAGCCAGCTTTTTATCTTTAGCCCCTTCCAAAAAAGAAATTAGCATTTTCACCCCTTTTGATGGCCCATTTAATATAGTTTAAACAGTGGTGTGTGAGATTATATTCTTATCTTGAACCACTCCTGAGTCTTTCTGATTTTTATTCTAAAATTCTACAATTCAGTTTGTACTATTGTATACTTTCCAATTTTCTAGAATCTTGATCAAATTCAAGCGTATTCGTTTATTACATTTTACTACGTTTGCTCATTTTCAGTATATAGATTACTGTAATGTTTCAGTGTAAATTAATTAAAACTAATTAAAATTATTTAGTAGACACGCATGATCGTGAACTTTTCAGTTCAAAAGACAACACAGCCATGGTTAATAATCATCAGTACGTAACAGTACATTCAGGCAAGTTATTAAAATATTGAACTATTTTTATTTCATCTGATATTCAACTGGTGCTCTGAACGTTTTGAATGTCTCACTATGATATTTGCCACCCCATGCCACCCCAGAAACTGAAGAGGTAATGTTTGAAACACCAGAGGGCACCTAGAATTCAGCTTCAGCACCATGGTCAGTGTCTCTAAAGATCTGCCCATGTGTAACAATATTGTATTGTATATTTGAAAGCTCCTAAAGACTACAACTTATAGGTTCTCATCACAAGAAAAAAACTGCAACTGTAAGGTGATAGATATTAACTAAATTTATTGTGCTGATCATTTTGCAATATATAAACATCAACTCATTATGCTGTACACTTTAAACAATACAATGATATATGTCAATTATATCTTAATAAAACTGGAAGAAAAATATTTTGAACCATAAACTTGGAAATATGCATTTTTCCACTAAAAACAATTTGTATAACTTTTTCACATTTGTTTATAGCAATCACTTTCTTATAATTTTATTTGTTATAAATAACTTGAACAAATTTTTAAAGTAAAATTACTTACCTTATAGATAAACATTTTATAAGGTAAACATAAAATAGTATTGAATACTTTAAAATTACTATAATGTACCAATTTTATTTATTTACACAAAAATCGCCTCAGTAGGAATTTCATTTTTAGGGGGAACCAGAGATTACTCAATATAAATCTAGATTCTATCAAAATGTCCTCAAGGTTCATCTGTGTTGTAGCATGTGTCAAAACTTTTTTTCTTTTTAAAGCTAAATAATAAACCATTGTATGTTCATAACACATTCTGTTTATTCATTCATCCTTTGATTGACACATGGGTTGCTTCAACCATTCTGCTATTGTGAGTAATACTACTATAAACATGGGTGGATAAATATCTCTTTGACATCATGCTCTCAATTCCTTCAGACATATACCCAGAAGTGAAATTTCTAGATTAGATAGTAATTTTATTTTTAATTTTCTGAGGAATCACTATAACTGTTTTCCATAATGACTATACCATTTACATTTCTACCAACAATGGGGGCTTCAATTTTTCCACATCTTTTCCAACACTTGTTTTTTTCTGTTTTTCAATATAGTCACCCTAGTGGATGTGAAATTACATGAAATAATCTTTATAAAACAAAAAATATTAAAGTTAAGTAACTTATGAGAAATGGCTCAAATATAGTCTCTGATGTCATTGGTCCTTTCTCTTTTGGGGGGGATTTAAACATTCAAAGATAGAATTTGATTTTAGTCAGGCAGTTATTTTAGCATACTAAATACTATATTTTAGCACAAAAAGTCAGTATTGACAAAAACTACTTTTACAGGACTAGCATTTGTGTGGTTATTTACCTGATGCCCTCCTGCTCCCTTAGACTGTAAATACCACAAGGAAAGGAACTATATCTGACTTTCCACCTTTACTCCCCTAGTGCTAATGCCAGTTGGGGCTCAGTTAATATATTTAGAAAGATGAATGAATTAGAAATGTCAGAGCACTGCTTTCATAGGGGCAGAAAAATGAGTGCACATGTGGGCAAAATCAGGACTTTGGTGTCTTGAGGGGCAAGGCTGGAGTGTCAATGCTGATGGATCTTGGGGGCAGACACTGGTGCTACAGCTCTTAGTGCTATGTAGGGGGTTGCAGCCCAGGATGGTATTAGATTATTATTTTGCCTGTCAGATCATTGTGTTGATGTTTAAGCTGAATATCTTTCTTTGGAACAATTTATATGTTTTATAGTATATATTGTGAAATGACTATCACAGTGTTTTTAAAATTGAAATATAATTGATATACAGCACTTTACAGCATTTCTCAAATAATATCATTTCATTCAATGTTGCTGAGAAAAAAAATGGATGCTGGCAGGCCAGAACCACTGTTTCTGTGGAGTCTGCACATTTTCTTTGTGTCTGCAAGTTTTCTCTGGGTACTCAGGTGTCCTCCATCAACACAAAGATGCACACATATGCTGCATTGGTGTGTCTGAATTGTCCAACTATGAGTGACTGTGTGTATGTGTCATTGAGCCCTGCTGTGGAAGGGTGTCCTGTCCAGAATGGGTTTGCTTCTTGTATCCTGAGCTGAGTGAGAAGATCCAACCACACACAAGGCCCTAAGCTGGAATAAATGGGTAGGAAAATAATTCTGTTACTTGTTTTTATTAATCTTTCTTGGCCTAACCTGTGGTGGTGCAGTGAATAAAGCGTCGACCTGGAACACTGAGGTCGCCAGTTCAAAACCCTGGGCTTGCCTGGTCAAGGCACATATGGGAGTTGATGCTTCCTGCTCCTCCCTCCTTTCTCTCTCTCTCTCTCTTTCTCTCTCTCTCCTGTCTCTCTAAAAATGAATAAGTAAAATCTAAAAAAAGAATAATCTTTCTTAAATGTATATATAGCTCACTTATTCGGAAATGTTTTGGTTCTTTATTTTAAAATTTGATGATGGTCTTGTGACCATAAATATGCTGTGTGAACTTAAATCTCATTGATATTAATTAGCCTATGGTAAAATTGTTTTTCTTATATTTAGAATTGATTAAAGTTGCAGTTTCCAAGAACCTATAAGTGACTTTAAATAGTTTCTGAATTACTTTTAGGTATACATTACTCTGGAAAAATTTCACAGCTCTAGCTCCGTTACTCACTGAGTGCATGATTTGGGACAAGTTTCTTATTCTATGTATGGCTTCTAAACAATAATTAGTGAACTTTTCACTTTCACATTCTTCTTGTGGGTGTGTTTGTGTGTGTGTTGTATATAGAAGTAATTTATTCCTTTTATTGATAGATATTTTTATTTACAAACATATCTATATTTTTGCAATAAAATTGGCATATAACATTGTATTAGCTTTACCTACCTTCTATTTTGATAATCTGTGATATACATTATCCAGGGATAAAGGATATTTTACCTGCAGAAGTTTTAAGACAAGAAAACAAGAATCCAAAGAAGCCAGTAAGTTACCTTGTTTTCCCACAGTTCCCTGGTTCAGCAAACAAATCAAAGAAAGAATTTCTAGGTACACCCTGAAAAATTGACTCCTAACAGGCATATTCTCACTTTGAACTACTTGTTAAATCAATAAAAATTCCTTCTTAATTAGGCATTGGGTAGAGAATGGATATAACTAGCATGAGCAGAATTAAATATGAGGACTTACCATGTAGAATTTTAAAATTTGATATGAGAACTGAACAAATCAACACATCATGCAAACAAACTGGTTGACACTATTTTCAACCTAATTTGTAAACTAATGTTGTGTCTCTATTCTTGAGACATTTCAGATCTAATTTTCAAATGTGGACATATTTTTTAAATAATATCAAGTACTGTACATACATGCTGTTGAAAAATTCATTGTGGAGATTGATATTGTAAAACTATTATATTTTAATAAAAGCCCTAGCTGAATTGACTAGGTTTGAGTATGCATGAGAAACTAGATGTAGGAGTGTTTAGAGAAGAGCAATGAAAAATGATTTAAATTAACACACAAATTATATCAAAATTTGATCAGCATATTTTTTCTACCTGGAGCAACATTGCCCTGAAATGTGATAAGATGAAGATATAAAAATAAAACTTGAAGAATACAAACAGGAAATAATTAAAAGCCATGGTTGATTCCTTTGTCAAATAATTTCTAATCATGAAAGGCAGACAAGTTTATTGGTTAAATATACAGACCTGGTCCCCTGGTTTGTAATCCTGGTTCTGCTACTTGTTTGCTCTATGATCTTAAGCAAATTAGTATACTTTTCTCTGTCTGCCTTGGTTTTTCTCATTCATAAAACAAAGATACAAATACTCACATTATAAAGTTATCTGAAAGAAGTAAACTAATTTATGTAAATGCTTATGATTTTAATACATTATAGATGGTTACATTATTTTCTAACTGTCCTTAGTACTCACCTACTAATATTTACAGATGAGATCTCCAAATGGTTCATTTAGAAAATTGCCTCACTCTCCGTAAATCGATGTTTATCTTTGAACACATATAGAAATTTTCCGACTTTAGAAAACCATACTTTAATAAATAAAATATTTCAGTTATTTTAAATGATATTTTTATTATTACCAATAATGTAAATGCTGTTCAAAATTATTCAACAAACTCTTTCTGTTTGACTACATGATGCAAGGCTTGAATTATCAGCTTCCACATCTAATTAGTTTTATATTCTACTAATACTCTTTACTAAATTTGAAAAATAAATTCCATTTTTCATATTTTTTATTAAATGGTAAAAAAATGTTTGGCAGCCTTGATATCTGGGCATTTGAATTAAATGCAGATATAGAAATTATAAAGATATTTTTCTTGGAAGGCTATAACCAACCCTCTTTTGCATGCCTGCAAGAGAAAACAAATTAAAGGCATCTTCTGTAAACTTTCAAAATAGTCTACTGCTTGAGGCAGCCCTTTCTACTTTAACAGCTTGCTAGGTCAAGATTTCCTTCCTAAACAGACATTGGATAAGAAATATCTAGCTAAGGAACATTATAAGCAAATTACTTGAACTACTCAAAACTTGATATATTTAAAAAAATTTTTCTTTTGGGATTGTAGTGAATGAATTCCCATTAAATTCTTCTGTTTTATTCAACTAAAAAAAAAACGATTTTGTGTTTGTGGGATTTCTAACAGATTTAGATAAATTATTTGATGGTTAAGAATTCATCAATAAGTTGTAATAAAGGTGATAATAGTAAAAAATTTAAAAATTGTGTACTTAACATATGCCAGATATATTGAGTTATTTTACATATATTTAAATTACATATATTATGGTGCTGCCTGGTTGGCTCAATGGTAGAGCACTGGCCAGCTGTGCAGATGTCTCATGTTTGATCCCAGGTCAGGGCACACAGGAGAAATGACCATCTGCTTCTCTACTCACCTCACTCTTGCTTCTCTCTTTCTTTCTCTCTTTCTCTCTTGCAGACATGGCACATTTGGAGTGAGATGATCCCAAGAGCTGAGAATGGCTCCAAGTCCTCACCTCAGGCACTAAAATAGCTTGGTTGCTGAGCAATGTAGCAATGCCCCCAATGGGCAAAACATAGCTTGGTAGGGGGCATGCCAGGTGAATCTTAGTCAAGACACATGCAGAAGTCTTTCTCTCTGCCTCCTGCTTCTCATTTGATAGATAGATAGATAGATAGATAGATAGATAGATAGATAGATAGATAGATAGATAGATAGATAGATAGACATAGATAGATGATAGATAGATGATAGATAGATAGATAGATAGATAGATAGATAGATAGATAGATAGATAGATAGATAGATAGATAGATGATAGATAGATAGATGATAGATAGATTTACAGATAATATAATTCACTTAATTTTTTTTAACCAACAACAAAAAAAACATTTTGAGGTAAGTACTGCTGTCTTCTTTTTGCATAGATGTTAAAACTGAGGCACAGAGAAGTTTAGAAACTTGTACTAACTCATGTAATAAGGAAGTGGTATAGCAAGTATTTAAGTCTATTCAGCCTGACTTCAGAATCTAGGTTTCTAATTGCTATAATACACTTTATACTTAAGATCCTTTCTTGCCTGACCAGGCGGTGGCGCAGTGGATAGAGTGTCAGACTGGAAGGTGGAGGACCCAGCTTCGAGACCCTGAGGTCGCCAGCTTGGACCCAAGGTCGCTGGCTCCAGCAAGTGGTTGCTCGGTCTGCTGAAGGCCCACAGTCAAGGCACATGTGAGAAAGCAATCAATGAACAACTAAGGTCACAATGAAAAACTGATGATTGATGCTTCTCATCTCTCTCCGTTCTTGTCTGTCTGTCCCTATCTATCCCTCTCTCTCTGTCCCTGCAAAAAAAAAAAAAAAAAAAAAGATCCTTTTTCTTTCAAGTGTCAAAATGCCACATTCAAGATGGCTAAAGGGAAAAAAATTACTAAAAATTCATAATAAATATGATTTCAAACTCAAGTAACTTCATTGATTTAAACAATATTCTGGTGGCTTGATAAAGCCTTCTTCAAATCTCAGACCTGTTTCATTCATTTTTGGTTCCATTCTCAAAACAAGTTCTCTTTAAGTTGGTAAAGACTGCAATTCTATCCTCTCAAAATCCTATCACAGAGGAGAGGTAAGGTAAGGGTGGGGGACAGAACCTGTTTCTCCCCAATAGTTCCAAGGAAATCTTTAATCACATATACACATTTCAGTCAATTGCCATTGCCCTGTAATTAATGGATCTGAATCATCAAGTCTTGGTCACTTGGTCATGTAGAGTTGAATTGAACAGCACACCTGAAAATGTACACATGAAAATAACTATGATGGAAAGGTATGCACATTTTTTACTATGTCTTTCAAGCCTGAACCATAATTTATTGAAAGCTATAAACTTTCTCCATAAATAAAGGAATATGTGATTTATTTAGCTCTAATCATTCCAAATGTGTCATCACTCTCCTCGCTGAATATGTAGCTGGTGTTCTATTAGTTTGATATCATTGTATCTGTTCTAGTCTATTTAATGGCTCATAAAATCAGTAAATGGTTAAATTAAGAAAAAAAGCCTTCTACTGTGTTACAAGCTTTTATGAGAAACAGAAAAAAGGCAATCAGCAATTCTCACTCCTATATACACAGATACACTGATTCAGTCTCCATAAATTAATAGTTTTATTCAAATTTAAGTAAAATATGAGATAGTAATTGACCTTTTATATTTTATATCATATATTTATATTATGTGATTTCTCATTATTACCTTTTAAATTATTTTATCCTAAAATTAACTGCATATTTCACTTTTTAATATTTGCAGCAATTATGTGACTTCTGACCATTTTTCCCAAGTAAGATATCTTAGAATGGTGCTTTTGTATTTTTGTAATTTTTTCCTACCTTTTGCATCTAATAATTTTCTTTTCCTTTTTTTTTTTTTTTTTTTTTTTTTTTTTTGAGAGAGAAAGGGGTGGGGGAGAGAAAGAACAGGAAGCATCACTTCGTAGCAGTTGCTTTTCCTATGTGCCTTGAACAACCAAGCAAACCCAGGGTTTCAAACCAGTGACCTCAGCCTTCCAGGTCAACTCTTCACCCACTGCACCACCACAGGTCAGGCCAATAATTATTACATTTATTGATGAAAAACTTTATTGTATTAAAAAAGAATTTACTGTCCTAGATTTTAAAAAGATGTGGCACTAGTTGATAGCATTTTATATAAAACAATATACTGATGAGTAAGAGCAAAAAGATTATGTGCCCAAGAAATTTCAGTTTTCAGTTATTCATGAAGTTTTCTTATGATCATTTCTGTTTCTCTTTATGCTTATAGATTTACTTGTCCTGGCATGTAAAAATTTACACTCTGGATTTATACTGAAATATTAAACACAGTTATCTTTCATAATATTACAAGTTGTAATATTTATTTTAACATTTTTCATCAGCAAGTAGATTAGTCAGTAAACCAATAAAATTAAGTTCCTTCAAAGCAAACAGCATAAATGTCATTAAGTTGTGCGGTGGTGCGTTGACAAGCTTACCACTAGAGAAACATGGTGTAAAGTCTCACTGGGAAAACTTACAACCTGGAAGCTGCAGAATGCAGGGCCGCTCCTTTTCCTGTCATCTCTGTAGAAGTGACTTCTTGGGTCACACTTAGGTGAATGTACCACAGAAAGTGTATGAAAAGGAGAAAGTTAAAGCAGTTGTGATAAATTTATTCCACACATGCCAGCAGGGTGTAAGAAAGAGTGCTCCTGAAGAAAAAAAAATTATACAAGGATCAAATAACAGAGGATTTAGGATGATGGTTTACTTGCATAAGGGGAATTGATGAGACAGGTAAACCAGATGGCTAAAAGTGGGTTATTGTCAATATCGTAGTTTTTCTTTGGAGTGAATACTTCGTGCGTACTTGTTACAATATCAACCATAACTATTCTTTTTGTGGCAGAATAATTTTCCATTTAATAGCTATTTCTATATTGCTGAAATTGCTTTTACAACCAGTGTTCTATTTTTATTACACTCCTTATCTATATTTGACAATTTTAAAAGGTTTACTTTATCAGCTATTCTGTAGATTATTTTTAATATTAATGGGATGACATTGAAAAATCAGGGTACATATGTTCAGAAAAAATATTTCCAGGTTATTTTGACACTTGATTATGTTGCATACCCATCACCCAGAGTCAAATTGTCCTCCGTCACCTTCTATCTGGTTTTATTTGGGGCCCTCCCATCTCCCTACCCCCTCCCTCAACTCCCCCCACCAACAGGGTAGCCAGTCCACTCTTGTCCATGTCTCTGAGTCTCATTTTTATGTCCCATCTATGTATGGACTCATATAGTCCTTAGTTTTTTCTGATTTACTTACTTCACTCAGTATAATGTTATCAAGGTACCACCATTTTGTTGTAAATGATCCGATGTCATCGTTTCTTATGGCTGAGTAGTATTCCATAGTATATATGTACCAAAGCTTTTTAATCCACTTGTTCTTGGATGGACACTTGGACTGTTTCTAGATCTTCGCTATTGTGAACAATGCTGCCACAAACATGGGGGCACATTTCTTCTTTTTGAACAGTGCTATGATGTTCTTAGGGAATATTTCTAAAAGTGGGATAGCTGAGTCAAAAGGCAGTTCAATTTTTAATTTTTTGAGGAATCTCTATACTATTTTCCACAGTGATTGCACCAGTTTGCAATCCCATGAGCAGTGCAGGAGGGTTCCCTTTTCTCCACATACTCGTCAGCACTTATTGTGTTGTTTTGCTATTGAGCTCCATTCTGACTGGTGTGAGGTGATATCTCATTGTGGTTTTAATTTGCATTTCTCTAATGATTAGTGATGTTGAGCATTTTTTCATATGCCTATTGACCATCTGTATGTCCTTTTTGAAGAAATGTCTATTCATTTCTTTTGCCCATTTTATGATTGGATTTTTTGTATTCCTGGTGTTCAGTTTTATAAGTTCTTTATAAGTTGTGGTTATTAACCCCTTATCAGATGTATTGTTGAATGTGTTCTCCCATTGTGTGATTTGTCTTTAACTGTGCAAAAAGTTTTTAGTTTGATATAGTACCATTTGTTTATCCTGCCTTTTATTTTATTTGCCCGTGGAGATAAATCAGCAAATATATTGCTGCGAGAGATATCGGAGAGCTTGCTGCTTATATTTTCTTCTAAGATACTTATGGTTTCACGGCTTACATTTAAGTCTTTTATCCATTTTGAGTTCGTTTTTGTGAATAGTGTAAGTTGGTGGTCTAGTTTCATTTTTTTTTTCAGGTAGATGTCCAATTTTCCCAACACCATTTGCTAAAGACACTGTCTTTACTCCATTGTATGCTCTTTCCTCCTTTGTCAAATATCAGTTTTCCATAAATGTGTGGGTTTTTTTCTGGGTTCTCTGTTCTGTTCCATTGATTTATGTGCAGTACCAGGCTGTCGCAAGTACAATGATCTTGTAGTATACCTTGATATCCGGAAGAGTGATACCTTCCGTTTTATTTTTTCTTTTTAAGATTGCTGAGGCTATTCATGTTCTTTTTAGGTTCCATATAAATTTTTGGAATATGTGTTCTATATCTTTGAAGTATGTCATTGGTATTTTAATTGGTATTGCATTGAATTTATAAATTGCTTTGGGTAATATAGACATTTTAATGATATTTATTCTTCCTAACCATGAGCATGGTATATGCTTCCACTTGCTTGTATCTTCCTTGATTTCTTTTATAACTGTTGTATAATTTTTCGAGTACAAGTCCTTAACCTCCTTGGTTAAATTTACTCCTAGGTACTTTATTTTTTTGGTTGCAATAGTGAAGGGGATTGTTTCCTTAATTTCTTTTGCTGACAGTTTATTGTTGGTATATAGAAATGCCTCTGATTTCTGAGTATTAATTTCATATCCTGCCACCTTGCTGAATTCATATATCAGGTCCAGTAGTTTTCTGACTGAGCCTTTAGGGTTTTCTATATACAATATCATATCATCTGCAAATAATGACAGTTTTACTTCTTCTTTTCCAACTTGGAAGCATTTTACTTCTTCTTCTTGTCTGATTGCTGTGGCTAAAAGTTTCAGAACTATGTTGAATAAGAGTGGTGAAAGGGGGCACCCCTGCCTGGTTCCTGATCTTAAGAGGATTGCTTTTAATTTTTTCCCATTTTGTATGATGTTGTCTGTGGGTTTGTCAAAGATGGCCTTTATCAAGTTAAGGAATGTTCCCTGTATTCCCACTTTACTGAGAGTTTTGATCATGAATCAGTGCTGGATTTTATTAAATGCCTTTTCTGCATCTATTGAAATTATAATGTGATTTTTGTACTTCCTTTTGTTTATGTGATGAATCACATTGATTGATTTGCGAATATTGAACCAGCCTTGCCTCTCTAGAATAAATCCCACTTGATCATGATAAATGATTTTTTTCATATATTGTTGGATCCAGTTGGCTAATATTTTGTTGAGAATTTTAGCATCTAAATTCATCAGGGATATTGACCTATAATTTTCTTTCTTTGTATGTCAATTTGCCTGGTTTTGGAATCAAAATTATGCTCGCCTCATAAAAGGAGTTTGGAAGTCTTCCTTACTCTTAAATTTTTTAAAATAGCTTGAGGAGGATAGGAGTTATTTCTTTGAATTTTTAGTAAAAATTACTTGTGAAGCCATCCCATCAAGCCCAGGACTTTTCTTTGTTGGGAGTTTTTTGATAACTGTTTCGATCTCATTTGTTGTTATTGGTCTGTCTAGGTTTTCTGATTCTTCCAGATTGATTTTTGGAAGGTTATAGATTCAGGAAATTTGTCCATTTCACCTAGATTGTCTAATTTTTAGGCATAAAGTTCTTCATAGTATTTTCTTACAATGTTTTGTATTTCTTTTGTGTCAGGTGTTATTTCTCCACTCACATTTCTAATTTTATTTTTTTGAGTCCTCTCTCTTTTTTTCTTGGTGAGTCTAGTTAAAGGTTCATCAATCTTGTTTACCTTTTCAAAGAACCAACTCTTGGTTTTATTGATCCTCTGTATTGTTTCTTTAGCCTCTATGTCATTTACTTCCACTCTGATCTTTATTATTTTCTTCCTTCTACTACTCCTGGGGTTTATTTGTTGTTGTTTTTCTAGTTCTTTTAGATGCAGGGTCTAGTTGCTTATTTGAATTTTTTCTAGCTTCTTATGGTATGCTTGTAGTGCTATGAAACTTCCCTCTCAGTACTGCTTTTGCTGTGTCCCATAGATTTTGAGTTGTTGTATGCTCATTATCATTCGTTTCTAGAAACATTTTTATTTCTTCTTTGATGTCATTGTTAATCCACTCGTTTTTTCATAACATGCTATTTAGTTTCCAAGTGTTTGAGTATTTTTCAGTTTTTCTTTTGCGGTTAATTTCTAGTTTCATGGCATTGTGATCAGTGAAAATACTTGATATGATTTCAATCTTCTTAAATTTGTTGAGACCACTTTTGTGTTCTAACATTTGGTCTATTCTAGAGAATGTACCATGAGCATTTGTATAAAATGTATATTCTGCTGCTTTAGGGTGAAGAGTTCTGAAGATATCTATTAAATCTAGTTGATCTAGTGTATCCTTTAAGTCTGCTGTTTCTTTGTTAATTTTCTTTCTTGAGAATCTATTCAGTGATGTTAGTGGAGTATTGAAATCTCTTACTACTGTAGTATTGCTGTTAATCTATCCCTTTATATCCATCAAAATCTGCTTTATGTATTTCAGAGCTCCTATGTTCGGGGCGTAGATATTTATAATGGATATATCTTCCTGTTGCATTGTTCTCTTTATCATTATATAGTGTCCTTCTTTATCTCTTACTACAGCCTTTGTTTTGAAGTCCATTTTGTCAGATATAAGTATTATTATCCCAGCTTTCTTTTTATTTGCATTTGCATGAAATATTTTTTTCCATCCTTTAACTTCAGTCTATGTTCATCTTTTGTTTTAAGGTGTCTCTTGTAGACAGCATATGTATGGGTCCTGTTATTTTATCCATACAGCTACCCTCTGTCTTTTGAATGGATCATTTAATTCATTTACATTTAAGGTTATTATTAGTATGTAGTTGTTCATTGCTATTTTATTCTGTAAAGCTGTATTCTTCTTTTGCTATATTCTTTCCCCCCTTTATACTGTTCACAACAGGTTCCTTAGCAACTCTTGCAGAATTAATTTGTTTTTAATGAATTCCTTGAGGGTTTTTTTTTTTTTTTTACCTGGGGAGCTCTTTATTTCTCCTTCAATTTTAAATGTTAGCCTTGCTGGATAACATAGTCTTGTTTGTAGGTTCTTATTCTGCACTGCTTTGAATATATCTTGCCATTCCCTGTGGTCTCAAGTGTTTCTGTTGAGAAGTCGGATGTCATTCTTATGGGGACTCCTTTGTAGGTGATAGCCTTTTTTTCTCTAGCAGCTTTTAAATTTTTCTCTTTATCACTTAGCTTTGGTATTTTAACTATGATGTGTTTTGGTGTAAATTTTTTTAAGTTTTTCTTTAATGGAGTTCTCTGTGCTTTTTGAGCATGTAAAACATTTTCCAGCCTTAATTAAGGATGTTTTCAGCTATGATTTGATTGAACAAAGTTTCTATCCCTTGTTCTTTCTCTTCTTCTTCAGCTAACCCTATGATGCAGATGTTATTTCTCTTCATGTTGAACAATAACTATTTAAAATACATAAAGCAAATATCAATATAGACCTACTCTACTAATGTTATATAGTCATACCTCAATAAATCAATGAATGGACTAAATGGACATATCCAGAATCCACTACAAGAAAATATGAATGCATTTGACTGTATTCAACTAAATTTTTATGTCTAATACTTTCCAATAGTAGTTAATATTTAGTATAAGTATTTTTGTATTAATAATTAAATTTAATGGGAACAGGTAATTGAGAAGTATGTACCAAATTACAGAAAAATTCAAGGGACAAGAGAGACACAGAAAATGTTCTCCATCCTTATTCAGGTTCATGTAAGAAAGTTTTACACAATACAACAAAACAGTAAAAAAGTATCAATTTTGCCCTGATTAGGTAGCTCAGTTGATTAAAGCATTGCCCCACTGTGCCAAGGTTATAGGTCCAATTGCTAGTCAGAACACATACAAAAGAATTGACCAATAAATATATAAATTAGTGAAACAGCATACTGATGTTTCTCTCTCTCTCTCTCTGTAAGTCTCTTCATTTAAAAAAAATAATAAGTAGGCTCTGGCTGGTTAGCTCAGTAGATAAAGGGTTAACCCAGAGTATGGACGTCCAGAGTTTGATTCCCATTCAAGGTACACAAGAGAAGCAATCATCAGTTTCTCTCTCCCTCTCCCTTTCCCTTTCATCTCACTTTTCCCCTCTCACAGCCAGTGGTTTTATTGGTTTGAACATCAGTCCAGGTGCTGAGGATAGCTGAATTAGTTTGATTGCCAGACTCGGGCACTAAAAATAGCTCAGTTAATTAAGCATCAGACCCAGAGAAGGGTTGCCAGGTGGATCCCAGTCAGGGTGGATGCAGGAGTCTCTCTCTATCTCCCTTCCTCTCACTTAAAAATAAATAAATAATAAATAATCACAATACCCAACAATTCCAAGAATGTGAAAACTCATACATTTATAGATTACCAGTTGCAGTATAAAGTGATACAACGTTTTTGGTTAAAAACATAGCAGTATATTTTTGAAGTTATAAAACATATCTCTTGATTCTAAATTTTTACTTTGGGCACTTTTTCTATAAATATATACTAAGTATTTCTAATGCTAAGTTAAATAGCCCTGTTGAAATTTCTAGAATAACCACTAAAATGATAGAAAGCAAGTACATAACTTCCAAAACATAGGAACAAAAATAGTAAAATAAAATATAATTTATAAATAATCCAAAAGAAGGCAAGATAATAAGGGGAAATTTAAAAAAATAACTGAAATTTCCTATTTAAAATTATTCTAGACAGCTTGACCAGGCAGTGACACAACGGATAGAACATCAGCCAGGGACTCTAAGGACCCAGGTTTGAAATCGCAAGGTTGCCAGCATGAGTGTGAATCACGGGCTTGAGCACAGGGTCACTGGCTTGAGTGTGAAATCATAGACATGACCTTATGGTCACTGGCTTGAAGCCCAAGTTTGCTAGTTTGAGCAAGGTGTCACTGGCTCAGCTGGAGCCACCTGGTAAAGGCACATTGAGAAAGCAATCAATGAACAACTAAAGAGCTGCAATAAAGAATTGATGCTTCTCATCTCTCTCCCTTCCTGCCTATCTGTCCCTCTCTCTCACTCTGTCTCTCACTTGCTAAATAAAATGAAATTATTTTAGACAGGCCTTACTGAAAAACAAAAGACTCAGCCCCATGCCATACATAAGAGTATATTTGAAATAAAGGCAAAGAAACATTACGAAAAGATGGAATACTCAGGGAAACTGCTTAAGCTACATAAAACATTGAAGGTGAGCTTTGAGACAAAAAATTTATTCCTAGAGATAAAGGTCACTGCATAAAGAAACATGAGCTTTCTAAGTTTGTAAATATCTAATACATCTAGGTAAGTAAAATTTTATAGAAATATGAGGAAATGATAACCAGAAACATCAGCGAAGTGACCAACTCTAGAATAAAAGGTTGGGCAGCAGCAATGGTTGCATTGGTTTTGAAGACAAGTAGTAGCATCTTGGGTTTTATTAATTACCCTTTATAAACTGAACATATGTGTTATATGTACTTATATATATGATATTACATAGTAGTAGCATAATAGAATGCACAATTACATGGAGAAATTTGAAGCTGTGACTGATAATTATAAAGCTGTGTTGGAATGGTACAAAAGTACAATTACTTACACCTAGAAAATATTTCAACCTCTTCCTTACTTCATACAAATTACTAAAGCAATATAAGTTGAACATTAGATGTAAGAATATAGATGAGCAATGCTCTACTATGAAATTGTTAATAACGATATAATTAATTCTTTATTATGGCGTTTACCTCTTACATAGAAAGTGGCTCTTTGAAATACATTTTGCTTGAAATCTATAATTAATTGTTTTTAATACTAAGCGTGCTTCTATTCAACTATAAATACTAAGATTGATTAGGTATACTTATTCATTTTGTTTCCATTTAAAAGACAAGGAAACATACATATCCAGAAGTTTTTTTGAATCTATTACTAAAAATAAAGACTTTCTTCAGGAGTAGGTTGTTTTACACTGTACATTACTGAATTCTTTATACAATTGAATCTTCAATAGGTGATTAATTAGCATAACTAAAGTAAGGGTTAAGGTAATTCTGCACTACCCTGTAGAATATAGGAATATAGATACGTCTTTTTATTTAATATTATTAATTTTGTACTTATTTATTTGTTAGAGTGTGGACTGTTACCTGTCTTCTGAGTTTAGCGCAGTAAAATTTTCTAAGAGATAAAAATAGCAGAAAGTTCTAACACAGCAGTAAAAATATATTATGGCTCTTCAATAATTATTCTACAATTCTCTTGGAGATCCTATATTCAAACACTTGTTTTAACTTTCTGAAAAACAAAACTAGCCTCATTTTGAATAAAAACAGTTGCTTCATGTTTACACAGTAAATAATGCCTAGCACAGAATTAGTTCACATCTCTTCTCACTTGCAATAAAATCTTCCAAGACTCCTGATGGTTCAATATGTCCTGTAAATAATGAGAATCTTTACTTGTAACTATGACAATTATAAGTGACTTCCATATTTTTTGGTCAAGGACCAGAATATTTCCCTCCCAGAAAACATGCTGATTAACTTTAAGAGAAAAATAAAATTATCACTTTATATCTAAGGTAAGGTGTGTTACTTCAGAAGACAGGAATACATAAATGAGCTTTAAAGGTCTTGTCCAGTATAATATATCTATAATCTATAAAACACCTACAATTCTCCAAGATTACATTTGCAAAGATTCAATCAACGTTATTTCCTAAGAGGACCCAATAACACGTGTCCTGTCCATTGGCTAATATATGCTGTAAACACCAATAGTTGATAAATTTGGGGCTTATTTTATACAATAGAAGTGACACTTCCTAAGATCTGTACTCCATATATATCATTATGAAAGATAATTCTGCTCATTTCCCAGCATTCTGCATGACCAACTACTCAGACACAATATTTAGTAAAACTAAATACACTGAAATTTATATGTGTATTATCTCTATCCTGCCCCTGTCCTGATTTTTGTGACTACTGAGGAAAAAGTGAAGTCAGAGAATGTCTTTTAATTCCACAGAAATACAAAGGGAATAAAAGATATGGAATACTTTATATTCACTGTGTGCTAAAACTAAGTTGTCTCATGTCATGCTCACTACTAAAGTGTATGTTCGTCAAGATTATATTAAGAAATTGAGTTTAGAGAGGTCTTATGTGCACACCAAATCAATTTAGACAGTAATAAAGAATAAAAAGCATCTATTGGAGCAAAAGTGAGTTTCATCCCAGAAGACGGTTTAGGGAGCAGCAACCTAAGTTGTTTTCCACCGAGACAAAGTTTATATCGAAACTTTTCTCCCGAGTTCCTAAGTAGGTCCGTTTTATGTAAATGAGGTATCAAAATTGTCCAGCTCTAATTGAATGGAGTAGGTCTAAGTCCATCATCAGAAATACAAAATTAAGTTTCCCTGCAGTGGTTGACTCTGACAGGGTAAAAAATCAAGGCATAATGGGGGAAGTCAAAACAGTTCAGTTTAAAGATCTCCATATAAAGAGAACATAAAAATCCCCTTTCAGCAAGTGCTGCTATGCACTTATATAAAATTTGGGCCCTTGGTTGATCACAGAGAGTTCCTCTCAGCAGATAAATTGTGGGGTTCACATATAAGATGTCCTGTCAAAGGTAAAAATGAAATTCATAAACAAGTCTCTTATCTTGTTAAATACCCTTCTTTTCATAACCTTATCTCAATGACATAAATTTCAGAGCCTCTTCCAGACACAAATTTAAAAATATAACAATGAAGGAGTAACTATTTGCACATTTCTATGTTTATTATTTCCTTTCCAAATCTATTTTAGGTCTAACACTTGATTAACCATATAAGTTAATAAGTGTCATGGACTGTTGTTACTTCTTTCATTTTCAAAAATCCATGGTCCTTATAAAATATTTTTACCCTCCTTAAGATAAGATTACTTTTTCTATGGACAAGCTAGAAGAAGATACATAAATGATAGACTTGATGAACTTCTCTGAGGCATGAGACAAAATAACCTTTTCTTCCCTTGAGGGTAGCATAATGCTAGCAACCTAGAACTGCCTGCATAGAAATCTACTTGAAGAAAAGCAGATAATAAAACCAAGGATGACTCTGGTCATCCTAGGATAAAGGAGTGACAAATATTTAAATAATGCTTTATAATTTATAGTTTTCTTCAGATGAATTAAAATCTGGATTTGAAATCTCTGTTTTCATAAAACTAAGGGTAATTAGATTTTAAAAATTTACGTAAACAGAGAAATAAATTGTGTTACTGAAATACCTGAAATGTGCTACCCCATAGTAACAGAAAAGTAACCCAGTAGTTAGCTAGACACCCCTAGTCAATAAGCCAATAATATTGTAAAACAATAGAGCAATGGGATCCAGGGATGCAGATTATCACTCATTAAATGCTCAAACCATCTCACTTGGGAAAATTAGTGCTCACTCAACAACTTAGCACAATGTCAGAGTATCATGCTGAAGCAAAAATAGTATCTTATAAATAACTATAACAAATTCAGGCAGCAGAAGCTCTAGCGCAGTGGTTCTTAACCTGGGTTTTATCGAATCCTAAGGGTTCGATGAGTCGGCTTCAGGGGTTCGGAGAAGCCTCTGCCGCAGAGGCCAGAAGAAAGTAATACCGTAATTTGTTGTGAGTTCATGCACTTGGTTGGTTTTGTTCTTTGAGCAAAGTGATGTTCATGCATGGCTCATTTTGTGCACCAGTAAAAAAACATATACCTATGTCTTGAATTTGGAAAAAGAATCATTTTATTTATCACTAAAGAAGGGTTCGGTGAATGCGCATATGAAACTGGTGGGTTCGGTACCTCAGAAAAGGTTAAGAACACTGCTCTAGCATTTTGGACAAAGGTGGTATGGTAGCTAGTATTGTATGTTTTATTTATTGATTTGTTTGCTTATTTATTTATTATTGTTAACTGTATTCCTTTCTTCAAATACAAGTTCTTTCTAGAACTATGCAAATGGATCAAGTCTAATTATTATTGTCCTGCTTGGGTTCTGAATAGTCCAACATACTGAATAAAAAACCCACATAAATTCTGAGCTTCATCATTCAACTGGCACATCCTTGTTTTTAAAAATTTAAAGAGCCTGACCAGGCGGTGGCACAGTGGATGGAGCATCGGACTGGGATGCGGAGGACCCAGGTTCGTGACCCCGAACTCGCCAGCTTGAGCGCGGGCCTATCTGGCTTGAGCAAAAGCTCACCAGCTCGGACTCAAGGTCGCTGGCTCCAGCAAGGGGTTGCTTGGTCTGCTGAAGGCCTGCGGTCAAAGCACATGTGAGAAAGCAATCAATGAGCAACTAAGGTGTCGCAACGGCAATGAAAATCTAATGATTGATGCTTCTCATCTCTCTCTGTTCCTGTCTGTCTGTGCCTATCTATCCCTCTCTCTGACTCTCTCTCTGTTCCTGTCAAAAAAAAAAAAAAAATTAAAGAAAACTATTTAAAATTAAACAGCATTGATGTAATTAAACAAATTGATCCAAGCAGATTGGATTTGCTGTTCCAAGGAATTCAGTCTGCCATACTTGAGCAGAAAATGTATTCTACAGATAAAATGACATAGTAATGGATAACAAAGCATTACCTAGAGGAAGAGATTTAGAGGTTGGCACTTCTGAATGGTATTCTCTTTGTGATTCTTTTCAGCAGGTCAGTCTGTTTGGCAGACACATATGGAAACCTTACAATTTATAAATGTACCTAAATTGTAGTTAAAATTATTTATGAAATTGTATAGTTTTATAATATAATGTTGCTATTTCAGTTTTGAGATACTTCCATTGTTTCTTTGGACTGAATTTATTCTGTAGATTTTATAAATTTTGCCTTGACTTTGTTAAATATATTTTTCTCATTATTTTTCACTTTCAAAATAGATTTTGATAATCATTCTAGAAAATATACTAGATCTTTTCATTTTTACTGCTAATATTAAATGTTATTTTTCTAAAGAAATAAAATATATTAATTAATCAGTTACAGAGAGAAATAAGTTAGAAATTTTTATGTTTAGTATATAATTAAAAATTTTACAATAAA
This sequence comes from Rhynchonycteris naso, assembly GCA_037038555.1. Taxonomy (NCBI): domain Eukaryota; kingdom Metazoa; phylum Chordata; class Mammalia; order Chiroptera; family Emballonuridae; genus Rhynchonycteris; species Rhynchonycteris naso. The sequence goes on from CM073002.1 coordinate 70,950,996, forward strand.
ATAAAAAAATAAGAGAAGTAAGCAAAACACATTTGACAGATCAGTTTAATAAATAATCATTGTTGTGCTGTATACCTGAAACTAAAACAAAAATATTGAATGTAAGTTGCAATTAAAAAATATATTTTTTTTAGAATATTAAATTTTAATGGGGTGACCTTGTTCTATAAGAGTTCTATGTTACTTCAGGTAAACATTTCAGGAGCATTTGAACTGTTGATTATGTTCTATATCACCCAAATTTGAATCATTTTCTATCATCATATATTTGTCCTTCTTTACTTCCTTCCCTCAGCACATCCTTCACATCCCCTTCCCTCTAGTAACCACTTAACTTTTATCTATGTCCACAAGTCTCAATTTTATATCCCACCTATGTGTAAAATCATATAGTTCTCTAGCTTTTACTGATTTACTTATTTCACTTATTATAATATTCTAAAGGTCTATTCATGTTATTGTAAATGGCAATACATTATTATTCCTAATGGCTGCGTAGTATTCCATTGTATATATACACCACATCTTCTTTATCAAATCCTCAACAAGGGACACTTTGGTTATTTCCATGTCTTGGCCACTGTAAATAATGCTGAGATAACAATAAAGATGCATGTTTTTTTTTTATACCGATGTTTTTGAGTTTTGAGAGTACTACCCAGTCTAAGAATTTCTGGGTATGGTAATTCTATTCTTAATTTTTGGAGAAAACATCATAAGTTTCTTTATAATGGCTGTACTAGTTTACATTTCCACCATCAAAAAAGTGATACATTTACTTCTTCTTTCCCAATATGTATGCCATTTATTTCTTTCTCTTGTCTGAACTACAATATGCATCATAAAAAATACCGCAGACTAGGTAGCTTAAACAACAGAAATGTATTTTCTACCCATTCTTAAGATTGAAAGTCTAGGATCAAGGTGCTGACAGGGTTAGTTTTTGGTGATACGTGTTCTCCTGGCTGGTAGATGCTTGCCTTTTCACTGTGGCCTTACATGGCCTTTCCTGTATGTGCACATACTTCTGGTATTACTTCCCTTCTTATAAAGACATCAATACTGTTGGATTAAGAAGCCACTTTTACAAACTCATTTAATCACTTTTTTAAAGATTTTATTTATTCATTTTAGAAAGGGGAGAAAGAAAAAAAGAGAAGGGGGGAGGAGCAAGAAGCATCAACTCTCATATGTGCCTTGACCAGGCAAGCCCAGGGTTTCAAACCAGTAACCTAAGTGTTCCCTGTTGATGCTTTATCCACTGTGCCACCACAGGTCAGGCTGAACTCATTTAATCTTAATTATCTTCTTACCAGTTCTACCTCTAATAAAGTTACATTGAGGGTTATGTAAAATTACATTACCAGGTTTCAACATATGGATTTTAGAAAGATAAAATTTAATTCATAACAGTTATCTTTTTTGTTTTGGTTTGGTTTTACAGGGACAGAGAATCAGAGAGAGGGATAGATAGGGACAGACAGACAGGAACGGAGAGAGATGAGAAGCATCAATCATTAGTTTTTTGTTGCCGTCGCAACACTTTAGTTGTTCATTGATTGCTTTCTCACATGTGCCTTGACCGCGGGCCTTCAGCAGACGGAGCAACCCCTTGCTGGAGCCAGCGACCTTGGGTCCAAGCTGAAGAGCTTTGCTCAAGCCAGATGGGCCCGCGCTCAAGCTGGCGAGCTCAGGGGTCTCAAACCTGGGTCTTCCGCATCCCAGTCCAACACTCTATCCACTGCGCCACCTCCTGGTCAGGCATAACAGTTATCTTTTTGTCTTTGTATTAAAATCTTCTTTATAACTACTTCATGTTTTTCTCAAATTTTAAGGCCAAATACAAACAAAATGATATTCATAGCAGCTGATACCAAGGGCACAGATAAAACATTAAAAAACGTATTTTGTTGCTGTTTGTTTTGTTTTTCTCTCAGCAGTTTTACCTTTCTTCAATTGCATAAATACTTGTAATCTACTCTGCTTTTATTAGATAACCAGTTAATAGTTACTAATATATAGCCCCTACATAAAACCAACCCCTTAAAATTTTAAAACCTGTTCTTAGCTCTCTTTGAAGGGAAGCATGACCCTTTCCACAGAATGAAACAAATTAAACAACATTAAACAAAACATAAGAAGCCTATTAAGTTATGATGGGGTACTCTACAATTATAAACTATTTCTCTTAATTATATGCTTCTCTGACACAACAGGAAATCCAAATGAACCATTTAATGCATTTATAAGCAAGATAAAATGTTAATATTTTTACTAAATATGCTAATAGTATCCGCTATTAGCTCCTTGCTTAGGTCTTTTTTTTTTTTTCTCACCTTTGGCAGAACCTTATTATTTGAACAGGGATACTGGTTTTTCAGGCTTTTAATCCTATAACAGAATCAAGAAGAAAACATCAAAAACATCACTCAAATAATAATTTTTGAGTTGTAAACATAAAGTCCACATGTAACCATTTGTGCATTATTATTTATAAAATAAAAGTATAGGAGACATAGGTCTAATTAAAAAACAAGTATATAATTGTAGAACTAGACAAATCCAAATTAAAAATAATTTTTTCTTCACTGTCTCACTTTAAAAGTTGGCTTTAGAAAGAGTCATGAAGGCATATTATGCTGATTCTCTCTTGTCTGAGAGTCACAATAATTTTAAAGAAAGAACAACGCCAGTATAATTTCTGTTAAAATTCACACATACACATACACACATTTAGCAATCTTTGAAAAAACAATGTCACAGATATAACATAAATCATAAATTCCTTAGAATTAATTTCATAAGTTTTATTTCCCTTAAGGATGTGAATACATGAGACCATTGATCCCATAAAAATGAAAATAACTAAAATGAAATACAGGTCGTTTAAAGTCAGAAGAGGAACATTAAAGACCAACCTAACCTGCCTCTGGCTCACCCTCCCTACACATATAGGTGAGCATACCCTATTAAAATATTAAAATCACCCAATGAAGTATGATTTTAATGAAAAAAACTATATAAAAATAAATACTTATTAAACACTTTTTAAATAAATGCCTATAGTTACTTGTCTCCAATCACAATAACCACTATTTCTTGAGTGCTTTCAAAGGGAGGACAATTTTGTATGCATACACTCATTAAATTTTGTCCTTACAGCAACCCTATAATACAGGTTTATTTTAATCTCCACCTTTCAGTAAAAATCGTATCTAAAAGGTTTAAGTGCCCTGGGCAGTTTGCTCAGTGGTAAAGTGTTGACCTAGCATGTGGAAGTCCTGGGTTTGATCCCTGGTCAGGGCACACAAGAGAAGTACCCATCTGCTTCTCCACTCCTTCCTCTCTTGCTTCTCTCTCTCTCTCTCTCTCTGTCTCTCTCCCTCTTTCCTTCCTGCAGCCATGGGTCAATTGCAGCGAGCTGGTCCCAAGTGCTGAGGATGGATCTATGGCCTTTGCCTCAGGTGTTAAGAAGAGCTTAGTTGCTGAGCAGTAGAGCAATGCCCCACATAGGTAGAGTATCACCCCCTAGTGGGCTTGCTGGGTGGACCCTGGTCAAGGGGCATGTGGGAGTCTGTCTCTCTGCCTCGCTTCCTTTCACTGAATTCATATATATATATATATATATATATATATCCAGGATCATACAGCTTGTTAGCACCAAACCTGAGATCTAATGTTTAAGAATACTGTAACTGTTCCACATATATTCTTTCTCATGCACATGTTTATGTTGCAAAGGTCCAATAGAAGAACATATATCTAGACAGCTTTCAAGATGGAGATGGAGTAGGCAGATGTCCCAATGGCCACCTCCCTGGACAAAATTGTATTACAACTAAATTTAAGAACAATCATCTTGAAAAACCAATTTCAAACTAATTGAAGAGAAATCTATACTAAGGAGTCACAGAAGAAGCCACACTGAAACTGGTAGGAAGGGCGAAGAAAGGCAAAGGGCTGCCCCACTCCCAGGAGCGAGTGGTGGCTGAGGGTCTGGAGGAACTCTCACTGTGGGAGGCTCGCCATGAGAAGGGAGGGTCCTAACCCCTAGAGTACCAGAGCCTAGAAGAGGTGCCCACACAGCATTTGGTGGTGAAGAGGTGAGATTTCAGTCTGTGAGAAACAGAAACTCTCAGAGATGCTGACACCATCTTAAAGGGACAATGAAATCTCATTCATAGCCACTTACCCGGGGTTCTGGTAGTGGTAAGGCTAAAAGGAGTAGAGTTGCATGAGGAGAGTGTAAATTTGGAGGCCCAGGGAGAGACACTGTGGGGGACAGCCACTGGAACCCCTGTGCTTAGTCATTCTCTAAGATGGCAGTCACAAGTTTTCTTGGCTGGAGTTGTCCCTGCTTCGCAGCATCTGGTGGGGGGAGGGAAGAAAGCAATAGCTCCACCCTATGGAAATTGGGGCTGCTGAGGAGTAAGCCAGGAAGCACAGGGTGTATTAGTGACTCAGTTTTCTGCACTGAGGCTAGATCTTATCTTCAGACATTCCTGGGAGTGTAACTGGTGCTTCTACCTCATGGGAGATTTAGTAGAAACTGTTTAGACTGTGGGCAGAACAAATCTCTGGATATCAGAGGCCACACCCACCAACTCCTGTGGCCACACACTACTGAGATCTGTAAAACAACTCAGGATAAATTGACACTTGGGGCCCTGGGGTGGAATCCAGACCCACCATCTTTCCTAATCCCTGAATTGTCCCAGAGTATAAATTCTACCAGAGGTTTTATCAGTGGCTGAGCCCAACACACAGCCAGCAGACAAAAGCCGTAAGAGGTGGATCTCAGGGAACCTTGGGCCTTTTACTGATGGTCCTCCAGGCCCAGTGTGGATAAAGCCAGCCTACATGTGTGGTTTAGTATTTCCATGTGTACCTGGGTCCAACAGTGACAGCCACAATCACTTTATTGCTTATAAAGTGGCTAGGAGCCAGTCACAGGCAGTATCCTGCAAATACTCTGCATTGGGCTTTCACCTGGGAGACCCAGGGCTGGCACATCCAGTGCCTAACTGCAGGGAGCATCAGAGCAGGACCCAACAACCATTGCTGGCAGCATTTCCAAAGGGAAGGCTCATCAGTCATTGGGCCTAGCTGAGGCAAGTTCTACTTTCTGTGGTCAGCACCTGCACAGCAGTTTCCATGTGCATTGTACAAGGTAGAACTTTATTGTCAGTCAGCACGGGTCCCACTGGGCTACAATTAAAGGAGGAAGGGAAAGAGGTTTAGAGCATGGACACTCAAGCTGTGGTTCCCGGAGCCTATTGTTGGGATCAGTTAAGGGGTTTAGCCAATTTTGGAGGGGGCATAGTGAGGTCCAGTGGAAAACTCTCTCTGTCTTCCTTCCTGAGACCAGGAGCTCTCCAGCTATAAGGACTTCTGCAGAGGGTAATGTTGGCCCACCCAGTCTGAACCTGCTGCTCACCTCGTTGGAGAGAAATAAAATCAGAGTATCCAGCAGTGGCAGAAGAATTAGACTCTGAAGTAGAGGCAACTTTCCCTGCACTGAGCTCCTGATGCAGAGACCCCTGAATTAAGGGGTCCCACTAGCATTATCCAGACCTCAGCTACCCTAACCCACCAAGCTTGCAACCTGTACAGGAGTGGTGAGGTGAGGCTAATCTGAGTCTACACTATAGTCTTTCTACAAAAGACTCTGTGAGAAGACCAGGCAGTTACAAGTGGAGGTATAGCAGCTGAAAACTAAAGGAAAACCTTACAGAGCTTGGGCCCTATAACAAAACTGCTCTCAGATTTAGGCAGAAGGAAGCTCATCCTTATGCACAGGTTGGCCCATCCCACACACACTTGGGCACAGAAAACACAGAAGCAAACAGTGAACAAAGCAGTGGCTCCAGATATGTGGGTTACAAACAATGGCTGTTGCCAACTCATATTCAAACCTCACCCTAGAGGACCCTGAACCAACAAATCCAGTAGGGGGTGGCATACTAAATCAACACTAGACTCAGCTAGCTACACAAGCAGAACACCCAAAAGAGGAGTCCAGGATGCACCAGAAACTGTGAAGAATAAGTATGCCACATTGGACAAATAGTGCACAGCATCTAATACACGTTATCAAGGTTGACACTTAGAACCAGCCAGCCTCAAGGGATAACTTCACCCACATAAAGGCCAACTGTATTCAGGGAACATAAAACAGCCACCATCAGCTGGGTATCTCAGATTCTAAAGAGGAACTTATTTCTCCTGCCATAAATTATCTAAAATATTCACTTTCCCCCTGATGTACAGAAGGAAAGTTGGTGGAGAAGAAAACATAATGACAATAGTCAGAAAACACTGAGGAAGTGGAGGAACCATAGCATTCTACAGATAGGGTGTGTCAAGCAATAGATAACATCCTACAAAATGTAGACAAGAAAGCACACTAATTAACTGAATAAAGACTACTTTGAGTAACTGATTATAAAGTGTTCAAAAACTAAATATGAGTCTTTTTTTATTATTGATTTAAATGGGGTGATATTGATAAATCAGGGTACATATGTTCAGAGAAAACATCTCCAAGTTATTTTGACATTTGATTATGTTGCATACCCATCACCCAAAGTCAAATTGTTTTACATCACCTTCTATCTGGTTTTCTTTGTGCCATTCTCCTTCCCCTCCCACCACCCTATGCCCTTCCTCCCTCTCCCCCCCCCCCCCGAGTAACCACCACACTCTTGTTCGAGTCTCTGAGTCTCATTTTTATGTCCCATCTATGCATGGCATCATATAGTTCTTAGTTTTTTTCTGGTTTACTTATTTCACTCAGTATAATGTTATCAAGACCTATCCATGTTGTTGTAAATGATCCGATGTCATCATTTCTTATGGCTGAGTAGTATTCCATGGTATATATGTACCACATCTTTATTCAGTCATCTATTGAAGGGCTTTTCAGTTGTTTCCATGTCTTGGTCACTGTGAACAATGCTGCAATGAACATGGGGCTGCATGTGTCTTTACATACGAATGTTTTTGAGTTTGGGGGGTATATACCCAGGTAGAGAGATTGCTGGGTAATATGGTAGCTCTACTTTTAATTTTTTGAGGAACTACCATACTTTCTTCCGTAATGGTTGTACTGATTTATATTTCTTGTAGATAATAGCTAATCTAACAGGTGTGAGATGGTATCTCATTGTAGTTTTGATTTGCATTTCTCTAATAGCTAATGAAGATGAGCATCTTTTCATATATCTGCTGGCCATTTGTATTTCTTCCTGGGACAAGTGTCTGTTCATGTCCTCATCCCATTTTTTATTAGATTGTTTGAATTTTATGTGTTGTTTGTATATTTTGGATATTAGGCCCTTATTTGAGCTATTGTTTGAAAATATCATCTTCCATTTAGTTGGATGTCTGTTTCTTTTGCTGTCAGTTTCTCTGGCTGTGCAAAAGCTTCTTAGTCTGATGTGGTCCCATTCATTTATCTTTGCCTTCACTTCCCTTGCCTTTGGAGTCAAATTCATAAAGTGCTCTTTATAACCAAGGTCCATAAGTTTAGTACCTATGTTTTCTTCTATGTAATTTATTGTTTCAGGTATTATATTTTGGTCTTTGATCCACTTTGAATTAATTTTAGTACAAGGGACAAACTGTAGTCGAGTTTCCTTCTTTTGCATGTGGCTTTCCAGTTTTCCCAGCACCATTTGTTGGAGAGACTTTCTTTTCTCCATTGTGTGTTGTTGGCACCTTTATCAAAAATAATTTGACCATATATATGTAGTTTTATTTCTGAGCTTTCTATTCTGTTCCATTGGTCTGAGTGTCTATTTTTCTGCCAGTACCATACTGTTTTGATTGTCATGGCTCTATAATATAATTTGAAGTCAGGTATTGTAATGCCCCCACTTCATTTTTTTTTTTTTAGGATTGCTTTGGCTATTCTGTTTTTTTTTTTTATGGTTCCATATGAATCTGATGATTTTTTTCATTTATTTAAAAAATGACATTGAAATTTTGAGGGAATTGCATTAAATTTGTATATCGCTTTGGGTAATATAGTCATTTTGACTATATTTATTCTTCCTATCCAGGAACAAGAAATATTTTTTCATTTCATTGTATCTTTTTTGATTTCCCTTAACAATGCTTTGTAGTTTTTATTATATAGGTCCTTTACATTCTTTGTTATATTATTCCTAGTTATTTCATTATTTTTTGTTACAACCATGAAGGGGATTATTTTTTTGAGTTTGTTTTCTGATGTTTCATTGTTGGCATATAGGAAAGCAATGGACTTTTGTATATTAATTTTGTATCCTGTGACCTTACTGTATTGGTTTATTGTTTCTAGTACTCTTGTTGTGGAGTCTTTGGGGTTTTCGATGTATAGGATCATATCATCTGCAAATAGTGAAACTTTTTCTTCATCTTTTCCAATATAAATGCCTTTTATTTCTTTTTCTTATCTGATTGCTCTGGCTAGAACTTCCAGCACTACATTAAATAAGAGTGGAGAGAGTGGACAACCTTGTTTTGTTCCTGATCTTAGGAGAAAAGTCTTCAGCTTTATGCCATTTAATATGATGTTAGCTGATGGTTTATCATAAATTGCCTTTATTATGTTGAGATATTTTTCTTCTATATTCATTTTGTTGAGTATTTTAAACATAAAATTATGTTGTATTCTATTGAATGCCTTTTTTGCATTTATTGATAGGATCATATGGTTTTTGTCCTTTGTTTTGTTGATATGGTGTATTACGTTAACCGTTTTACGTATGTTGAACCATATTTGTGATTTTGGGATGAATTTCATTTGATCATGATGTATTATTTTTTAATGTGTTGTTGTATTTGATTTGTTAGTATTTTGTTTCGTATTTTAGCATCTTTATTCATCAGAGATATTGGTCTGTAGTTTTCTTTTTTTGTTGTTTGTCCTTGCCAGGTTTCGGTATGAGAGTTATGGTGGCCTCATAAAATGAGTTTGGAAGTATTGCTTCTTCTTCAATTTTTTGGAAGACCTTGTGTAGAATAGGAACCTAGTCTTCTTTGAATATTTGATAGAATTCACTAGTATAGCTGTCTGACCCTGGACTTTTATTTTGGGGGAGGTTTTGATAGTTGTTTCTATTTTCTCCCTGCTTATGGGTCTGTTTAGGCTTTCTGCTTCATCATGATTCAGTCTAGGAAGATTATATTGTTCAAGAAATTTATCCATTTCTTCTAGATTGTTAAATTTGGTGGCATAAAGTTTCTCATAGGATTCTACAATAATTCTTTCTATATCTATGATATCTGTGGTGATTTCTCCTCTTTCATTTTGGATTTTGTTTATCTGAGTCCTTTCTCTTTTTTCCTTAGTGAGTCTTGCCAAGGGCTTGTCACTTTTGTTGATCTTATCAAAGAACCAGCTCTTTATTTTTTTAATTTTTTTATAGTTTTTTCTGTTCTCTATTTTGTTTATTTCTGCTCTGATTTTTATTATTTCCTTTTTTCTACTGGTTTTCGGTTGCCTTTGTTCTTTTTTTCTAGCTTCTTAAGATGTGAAGTTAAGTGGTTTACTTGGGCTCTATCTTGTTTGTTCATATAGGCCTGTAGTGATATGAACTTCCTTTTTATTACTCCTTTTGCTGCATCCCAAAGATTCTGATATGTCATATTGTTATTTTTGTTTGTCTGTATAAAATTTTTGATCTCTGCTTTTATTTTTTCTTTGACCCACTCATTTTTTAAAAGTGTGTTGCTTAGTTTCCACATTTTTGTGGGTTTGTTTATCTCTTTTTTGCAGTTTAATTCTAGTTTCAAGGCTTTATAATCAGAAAATATGCTTGGTATAATCTCAATCTTTCTGAGTTATTTGATGCTATTTTTGTGGCCCAACATATGGTCAATTCTTGAGAATGTACCAGGTACACTAGAAAGAAATGTATACTCTAGCACTTTGGGATGGAATGTCCTATAAATGTCTATCATATCCTATTTTTCTAGTGTTTCATTTAAGGCCAAATTTCTTTATTGATTTTCTGTTTGGATGAACAATCTAGAACAATCAGCAGTGTATTGAGGTCTCCAAGTACGATTATATTTTTGTTGGTTTTTGTTTTTAGGTCAGTCAGTAGTTGTTTTAAGTATTTTGGTGCTCTTTGGTTTGGTACATATATATTAGAAGTGTTATGTCTTTTTGATTCAATGTCCCCTTAATCATTGTGAAATGACCGTTTTTGTCTCTGATTACCTTTGTTGTCTTATAGTCAGCATTGTTAGATATGGATATTGCTACACCTGCTTTTTTTTGGATGTTATTTACTTGGAGAATTGTTTTTCAGCCTTTCACTTTGAATTTGTTTTTATCCTTGTAGCTTAGATGTGTTTCTTGTAGGCAGCATATAGTTGGATTTTCTTTTTTAATTCATTCTGCTACTCTATGTCTTTTTATTGGTGAGTTCAATTCATTTACATTTAATGTAATTATTGATACTTGGGGGTTCCTTATTGCCATTTTATATATTGCTTTCTGATAGTTTTGTATCTTGTTTTTCTATCATTTAGTATTGTTTGATTGTAATCCACACTTCTTTCCTCTGTTGCTTCTTTTTTCAGTACATGTGCTCTGTAGTGGTTTTTTCAGGGGTGATTACCATTAAGTAATGGAAAGGGTATCTATCATGTTTATTGTAGTTCATTATCTCAAGAGTACTTCTGCGCTTCATCCTCCTTTGCTACTGTTAATATTTGTCTTCTCCTTTTTTTGTTTTTGTTGTCACAGATTAAGTTTGTTTTTATTGTTTTCTTGATGGAGCTTTTACTTGTGGTTTTGTTTTGTTTTGTTCTTTGTATCTTGTCAGAAAACCCCCTTTAGTATTTTCTGAAGTGGGAGTTTTCTGGTGATAAATTCCCTCATCTTTTCTGTATCTATGAATGATTTTATTTCTCCTTTATATTTGAAAGATAGCTTTGATGGGTATAGTATTCTTGGTTGGAAGTTTCTCTCTTTCAGAACTTTAAATATTGGGGTTCACTCTCTTCTAGCTTGTAGAGTTTCTGCTGAGAAATCTGATGATAATCTAATGGGCTTTCCTTTATACATTATATTCTTTTTTCCCCAAGCTACCTTGAGAATTTTTTCTTTGTCATTGGTTTGTGCCAGTTTCATTATGATGTGCCTTGGAGTAGGTTTGTTAGGGTTAAAATAAGTCGGTGTTCTGTTCGTTTCTTGAATTCGAGACTTTAGTTCTTTGCACAGGCTTGGGAAGTTCTTGTCTATTATTTGTTTAAATATAGTCTCCATTCCATTTTCTCTCTCTTCTCCTTCTGATATACCCATTATTCTTACATTGCTCTTTTTGATGGAGTCAGACAATTCTTGTAGGGCTTTCTCATTTTTTTAAATTTGTGAATCTCTCTCATCTTTGTAGTGCCTCTAGTTGCCTGTCTTCTGTGTCACTAATTCTCTTCTCTATCTGGCCTGTTCTATTAGATAAGCTTGTTATCTTGTTTTTCAGTTCATGAATTGAGTTTTTCATCTTTGTTTGATTTGTTTCATAGTTTCAATTTCCTTGGTGATGTATTCTTTATGTTTCTTGAATTGTTTTTTGAGCTCCCTAAGTTGCCTTTCTGTGCTTTCTTGTATATTTCTGAGTATTTTTAGGATTTCAATTTTAAATTCTCTGTCTTTTAACTCTAAGGTTTCCAAGCCATTAAACTTTTTTTCTATAGATTTTTTCTCATCTATCTGAGCTACATCTCTGTCTTTTGTATCCATGATATTTGATTTTTTTTCCTTAATGGCATTTTAAGAGTGGTATTGTTAATAACCCTTTATTTTATGTATGCATATTTCAGATGCTCCTGGGATTGTTTTTCTATCTCTAGTGTTGAATTTGTTGAAATTTCAGCGAGAGGTATTGGGATCCCCCTTCACAGCACTATTTCTCTGATGTCACTCCTTAAATATGAGTCTTAAAATGAATTTTTTCAAATAAAAGTGTACATCATAATATAAACCAGCATGATATCAAAATGTAATAAAGAATTATTACAAAAAAAGAGCATTTAGACTAGGATGCAATGAAGCAGGTAAGCTGTACCCTTCATAAAATGTTTTAATAAAACTTGTTTGTTTTACATAAGAAAATAAGAAATAATCCAAAATGTTAGCAGAATTTCTCATTGCAAAATGTGCTTTAGAGTATTTTTAGCATAATCATTGCTTTTGCCCAAATGTTTCTAATAATTAACTTTACTATGAAAAATAAACATCTTTAATAAGTTCTATACTTCCCAAACTTAGTAAGAATACATTGAATCTATTTAAACCTTTCCTTGGTATTGAGTAAACATCCTTGTGATTCTTAGGACACCAGAGGAATGGTGCTTCTCTTGGGATAACTAAAACGTGTAAAACAGTTTACAGACATCTTTAGGATGCTATGATTCTTTTATCTTCATCTTCAGTTATAGTTGAGATATAGTTGGAAACTTCTGATATTATCTTGTAACTTGGACTTTGATGTCTGATATACCATCAGTTTTCTACTAGAAATAGTCAAATCTTTAAATCCTCTTATTTTACACATAACTCTAATCCAAGAGTGTTTTCATCAAGGTGAATACATACATACACATTCCCAGAAAATTATTTTTTTTATAGTTAAGATGTCTCTCTCCCTCTCTAACTTCCTCTGCTCTTTCTTCCCCTTCTACCCCACTCTTCCTGTCCCCTTTCTTCCCTTTCACTGCCTTCCCCTCCCCCTCTGCTTATTCCCTCTCCCTTCTCCCAATATTTACCTCCCTCTCTCTTTTACTTTTTCCCCTTTGGAAGGGCTAGTTCTGAATCCAGAGAGGTGAAACTTCTGTTAGTCTGAGACATTAGAGAAACAGTATTATAATTACCTGAAGGTATTATTCTAATTAGCTTAAGATATCAATATTCCTTTAGCCTACTGTTGCATGATATATCTATAGACCATAGCATCCTAGACACTCAGATCGAAGAAGTCCATCTGTGAGTTCTAGCTACCCAGAAACACAAGGTTCATAGCACCCTTTCTCTAATTGTACTGGCCAGTTGTTTCATTGCTCAGTTGGCTGAGAACTCTGAGAAGCAAGAAAAGGAAAGGACAAGGATCTTAGGAGGCAGCTTCTTATTCCCCCATTATACTGGTCTCCAGACAGCTATTGGGAATGACTATCAATTCTTAGGACCTGAGATTTTGTTCAAGAACCTTTCAAAACTCAGAAGCATTTAAAAAAATAACAGTGGAAGCAACTTATGTAATTACTTTTATGAGAGTTATTGTATCTACTAACTTGAAATGCTGGAAATTAGTCTTCTTATGTCATTGTTAATTTGTTAACTCAGATTCTTCCTATATCTTCAATCTTCCATCTATATAGTCATGAAGATAAAACCTTTAACTTTTGGGTGTTTTCTTTCCAAATATAAAACAATTTTATTTTCTCAGAGTATTTTTTTTGTTTGTAACAACATATGATTAAGAGGAAGCATAATAGTGTTTCTTATTTGTCAACAGAAAGTATATCATAATTACTAAAAAATTTTTCAACTGCATATTTTCTTCACAAAGCTATGCTCTGATAATAAAGGAGTAGGGGAAAGGAAGGGTGTGGTTGGTGGTTATGCACTTTGATTAAAATTCCTAAATGAGCTCTGGCCAGTTGGTCCAGTGGTAAAGTGTCGGCCTTGAGTGTGGACATCTTAAGTTTGATTTCCAGTCAGGGCACACAGGAGAAGCATTCATCTGCTTCTCCACTCCTCTTTCCTCTCTCTTCCTTCTGCAGCCATGGCTTGATTGAATTGAACGAGCTGTCCTCAAGAATGGGTCTGTGGCCTCAGCCTCAGGTGCTAAAAATAGCTCAGATGCTGTGCAATGGAGCAATGTCCCAGATGGCCAGAACATCACCCCATAGGGTTTTGCCGGTGGATCCCAGACTTGGTCCATGCAGGAGTTTGTCTTTCTGCCTCCCTTGCTCTCACTTAATTTAAAAAAATCCTAAATTATTTACACTTTCTCTTCACTCATTGATGGGAAAGAAAACTGCACCTCTGAATCAGAAAACCTAAGTGTCAGAGTTTTGCCATTTTTATTAAATTATTCATTTAACTAATACTGAGTATTTTCTATGAGGCACTGGGTTAAGTTCTAAGTGTAAAGTGGTAAAAAAGACAGAGAAGTTCATTGACTTCTTAGAATTTAAAGTCGAGTTGGTGCAACTGATATTTAACAAATAATCATCCTAAATTCAATTCAGTTTTAAAATTATAAAAAGGGAAATACAGTATGCTCTGAGAATGTGAGCTATGTGACCACAGAAAGGTAAGCAGACCTCTGTGCTTTAGCTTCACCATCTTCAAGATGGCATAAGTGAGACTTGAAAAATGACTTTACTAGATGTATAGGAAAAATACTTAGAGAAAATAGATGTAAAAGTCAAAGCCTGACTCCTCACAAGGGAATCTAGAAGACTAGGTTTAATGGGTCAGTGAACCCTTTAGTTTTTCACCATGTTGGCCTTCTCATATGATAGACTGGGCTCTAATACTGTGAGTTCCAAGAAACAGAGTGTAGCAACTATCAATGGGCTTGGAAATTGCCATTGTACCACTTCCAGTATAATTATATCAGTCAAGGCAATCCCAGAGTCTGCCCAGATTCAAGAGAAGGAGACATAAACCTCATTTCTCTATGGGAAAAATGTCTAAGAATTTACAACCATTTTTAATCTGCTACACATCCATGGTAAGAATCAGCTGTAGCTTACCTCTTTTCTTTTTGCCTCAGCCTGCACACAGCTACCCTTGTTTCCACAAAATATACAGATCAAGAAAGCCCCTGCATTTACATAAAATTTATAACAGAAAGATGAAACAAAAAAAAATTTTCCTATAGGCTTCCATTAGAGGAGTGATTGAAGGGAGAAACTTAAAACAGCTTTTCTAAGCACATCAGCACTACAATATTCAATCTACAAGTTTAGGGGTGGAGTAAGGGTGCCATCTGCATTGAATCTTTTTCCTTCCTGAATTGGGTGAAAAAAATTATTTTTTTTACATCTGATAATTTATTAACACATAGAAAAAAAAAACAAACAAAAAGTCTTCAGTGTCTGATTTTGTTTGTTCTGATCTTTACTATAAAAGGAATTTCTAACAGTATGCTCATTATGATCAAGTGACAGGTAAATCTGGGTATTTTTAGAGTTTATTATGACAGCATTTAAATTGAAGGATGTTCTTATTGGTGATATAAAATGTGCAGGAAATTATTCTTTATCCCAGAGAAAAACACATGGCATAAAATGAGAGCAGGGGTTTCAGAGTCTCATAAATCTGAGTTTCTGAAGTATTTCTGTCACATAGAAACTGTAAGACTGACAATATCACATCTGAGCTCCCATTTCTTCACCACCTTTGTTGCTGAAGAAATTGAGAGTAAAATGTGCCTGTGTAATGACTGACATACAGCAGATTCTCAAGAAATGGTTGCCAAGGGAATAACTAAAATCCACATCATCAAAGTAATCATCTAAAAAATAAGATTTTATCAAGAAAGAAATGACCTCTAAAATAACAGAAGATGGAAAGTAATGTTTAATAAGTACCTACTGTGTGGTAGGCATTGTGCCAATTGCTGAGAATAAAGATAAAAAATACAGGCTTTCTCTTAGAGAAAAGCATGTCACACAAGAGCTCTGTGTGTGCTCGGGAAATGCAGAGTGTGTGCATCCAACCTGAAGGTCCCACAAAAGAGAAGGGCCTGAGTGGATTTTAAGTATAAATAGGAACCAAGCACAAAATAGAGAGAAGAGGCAATCAGAAATATTACTATGCAAAACGTCAAAAGGTCCATTAAAACACCCTTGAGATTAAGGCTGAGCAGTGAGTGGGAGAAGATGACCTTACAGGTTTACATTCTTTATGCATCATCCAATCCTTGGTAGTAAACCAAGTTCCAGGCACATACTAGGTATTCAGTAAGTACTCTTTATAGAAAGGATGGAAGAGAAATATGGGCTGGGCTGATGAGTTTTGTTCTCTGTTCTAATAACATCGAATATTATGCTAATGACCACTAGGTTCCATTGGAGGATTTCAAGTGGGGCCAACATGATCCGATTTCTCTTTTCCAACCATTCTTCTGACAACACTCTGGGGAAAGAATTGGAACAGATCAAACTTATAGAAAGAGAACAGTTAAGAATCTGTTACAGTAATCTCTCCCTGGTGGGTTGCTAAACTTTGACCAGGATTAAGGAAATTTTATCATTCTTTCACTATTTCACCTGAATCAGAGAATCTCAAAGTTGCTTCCACATTTTCCTTGCATATGAAATTAGACATGGGGTAAAGGTATCAGTCATCTCACAGAGTATTCCTATTGACCTGCCTGAGTGCTCTCCCAGCTAACAAAATTTTCTCTTGATAAAGTCACAATTTGGTTTCTAAGCACATCTTTCCTATGAGAAGATGTGTGAAACATAGACCAATAGAAAATGCCCTGTTTTGTGGGAACATTTTTTTTTTCATGTTCTTTCATCTGTTTCTTGCATTTTGCTCTAAGCTCTGTATATCAGTAACCTCTCACACTCAAAAGTTCAATCAAAGAAAACATTAGTTTGTACATGATACTCATCATGGCAAAATGGCGTTATCTGCTTGAGGCTGTTAGATTATAAATAAAAAGGTGATCGCACTTCAAGTCATGAGTATGTCTGTCAAGCAGAAAAGAGCAAGTGGTCAGTTAGATAAAATGACTTACAAGCATCCCTTACAGAGTCAAATATTTATCTAGAAGTTGTCAGAAAATAATCTTGACCCACCAAGCCTTCCCTATGGCTTTTCTCTTACTTGAATTTACACCATTTATTCATTCAACAAATATCTCTTAAAAACCCATTTTACAATGAGAATGAAAATAAAATTGTGAACTAGATAAAGACAAGCCCTGTTTTCAAGCATTACCTCTAGGCAATTGAGAATAAGGCCAATCTTCTCAGGGTTTCTGAAATATAATCTAACTAGTCTTACACCAACACTTTCTTGTGCTCTAATTTTAAGTATAATTATTTCTATTGTTAACCTCCCTCTTCTATAAATCATCCTTATTATTCAGAGTAATTTCTTTGTTTTATAACCATTTCACAAATTTTACCCCTTGGTCATATAACATTTTACTCTTTGACTAAAAAATTACTTGAAAGAATATATATAATATACTGACATTAAGATATTATAGCAAAACAGGGCTTTTTTTCCAAATTTTCACTGCTTATTTGCAGTTTATTTACATAAGTGTTTACAACTGTTTATTTATATAAGTGTTTACAACTGATGATATATTTAAAACACCCTCAGCAAGACTGAATTCCAACTAGTTTCCATGAACTTCACAAATGATGAACTTGAAGTAACTGATTGATCCCTCAGGTCAAAATCCATTTAAGAAGTGTCACTAGATATGTCCCATGTTCCACAGGAAGATAACGTTAGTGTCTGGATGTGACAAGTCACATATTTCAACCGTGAATTTTTAAAACTTGGCATATAAAGAACTGAAGAGAACAACAAAAAAATTCTACTGCTCATCATTATCTGAAGAACTCATAAAGCTGTCACGGAGAACAGAATTGTTCTTTACCCTCCAGCTGAAATGTTCTAGGAACAAGAGATTAAAAATGTGATTCAATTAGCAATGATAAGCCTCGGAGAATGTGCGTTGTGGATTTTATGAACAACTTGACCGTAAGGTCAGGTTTAGGAAAGAATTTAAAAACCTTATTTATTATTATTATTTATAAACTGCTAAACACAAAAGAGGAAGTAAAACCAAATCAGACATGCAATGCTCTATAAAACTGAATCTTTTGTAGTGTAAAAATGTTTATTCTACTTTCTCATCTCAGTTCCCCATCCACTATCTGAGCAACATCCCACTCACGACCCCCTAAAAAACTGTAAAATATTTTTTCACTATTTACAGGGTAAGATATTCAATCTCCTTTTCCTTTTTATCCAAATATCCAAGGAATTGCTATCCTTTCTGCATTGTACATTCAAAGAATCATTCAAAAGAAAAAAGAAAGCTTTGTTTTCTTTAAAGTAGTGAATTCCCTCAGTCCATTGCAAAGAGCAGATGCTTGATAGTTATTAAAAGGTCAATGATTACATATTTGTATACAGTGATGTATACATTTATAAAAGATTCCATTTAATTAAATAATTTGTAATCACAAAAGTTATTTTTTTACAATGATCTAAAGTAACTAAATGTTTTATAACCTATCCCATCTCTGGAAAGTAGAGCAAATAATTGTATTCCCAACTACAACTCTAGGGATTTTCATGTTAGATATAACAAAAAAGTGCTTTTTAATATTAGCATCAATTGAGAATAAAAGTTAATTTTAAATTAGAAATTAAACCTAGAAACTATTTGAGCATGTTTGAATTTTCATAACTTATGTAAATAATTGTGAATGAGGATGGTGGTAAATTAAACATAAATTGAAATACATAGTGTACAAAGTAGTGACTTAAAATGTATTTATTAAGTAAATAAATAGCTATTATATTAATAAGTTTTGATGGGAAAAAAATGGGACTAAAATTCACTGGCAGTGTTGAAGTTATCCCAAATGAACCTGTCTGTTCCCTTGAATTCCTCCTGAAAGAAATCTTGCCTGCCTTGAGTAGATTTCAGCCCCAAGCCTGGCAATTCTTCAATTAGGCATGTAATTATAATCATCAGCAAGCACTGAAACCAGGCCATTCAGGCAACTTGTAAAAAGTCAATGCAGGAAAAATTCATACCAAATTGATCAAAGTGGGGGAGTAGTGATATATTCTTTTTGTTGCTCAAGATTTAAAAAAGAAAAGAAAAGAAACAAAAATGGCAACTTTTTAGGGGAGCTGGAATTATTTATGTTATATATTTTAAGCCCTGGCCAGTTAGCATAGCTGGTTAGAGTGTCATCCTTACACATCAAAGTTGTGGGTTCAATCGCTGGTCAGGGAACATACAAGAAGCAAACAATGAATATATAAATAAGTGTAACAACAAATTGATCTCTCTCTCTCCCCTTCTCTCTTCACCTTCCTCTCCTTAAGATCAATCAATAACTTTTTAAAATTTATATTTATCCAGTTTCATAAGAAATGTATGTGAAAATCTGAGTTAAATGTTCCCGTTATAAATGTGTGTGTCCTTATCCCCAAATTTCTATGTTGAAAGCTTATCTCTATACTTGGACAGGGCCTTTAAAGAAGTAATTAAGTTTAAATGCAGTCATAAGAGTGGGGCCCTTAATCTGATAGAATTAATGTTCTTATAATAAAAGACACCAGAGCACTCTCTCCCCACGTGCAAATACAGAGCAAAGGCCATGTAAGGACATGGCCAGAAAATGGCTGTCTGCAAGCCAGAAGGAGTGCTCTCACTAGAAACAGAATTGGCTGACAGCCTGATCTTGTATTTTCAACTTCCAGAACTGTGAGAAAATAAAATTCTGTTGCTTAAGCCATTTAGTGGGAAGTACTATTCATGGCAACCGAAGCAAACTATATAGTGTAGGTCTCATAGCTTTTCTTTATTCCAATGAAGCTGCATGAGCCCTTGGAGACAGGTACTGGCAATATTTCCTGGATGATCCACACCTTTCTCTGAATTTGCATCCAGCCAAACAATGCTTTTCGCATCCAGATTTTCACCAAATGGCTTTACCTCCTGTAGTAGATGTTTTCAAATGCTGTCCAGATTCTCCTTCAGGACTGAAAGACTTACTCCTCCTGCAACTGGGAGAGTATGAACAGCTCAGATATCTCATCCTCTCATAAATTGCCATCAATAGAGGTTCCACTTCCTTCCTGGGGTATCTTTCATTCTCATGTCAGAAGCTGCTTCCTAGAGAACTCAAACTGTAACAGCCCTCACCAGAATTGCCTCTGATTTTATTTTTCTGGTATAAAGTAGGTTTCCAATTAAAGACTGCAAGGGGACAAAGCTTGTAAGTACAGCCTAATCCAAGGATGGGAAGAAAATCTGGAGGGTATAAAACAATTACCTAGATATTTCTGATTTCTGGTTTTTCTTCTTTCATATGAGTTACCAAGTTTTTTCCTCCCTAACACTTTTTATGTGACAGTATATTCATATTATCCTCCAAAAACACCATCAAATTAAAATATTCTCATTGCTAACAAATTCTATGTAAAAAAAAAACAATACCTATTTTAAATAGAAAGTTAATTTATAACTTCAAGAACTCTGAATGTGCCATGCCTATTCCTGTCTCTTCTGTTTTGTTCATTGTCTTCTCTTCTTCCCATTCTTTCCTGTACTAAAATACAGTCAATATTTTACTCTTAGTTCAATACCCAAATCAAGTCTCAATTTCTATATAAAATCTTCTTTGTCCAAGTCTAACTTTTCCACATGTAGGGTTTCTGTGTACTATTCAATTAATGCACTGAAAGCTGTTGAGTTCTATAGTTTATCTCTCTAAATATCTCATAAGTTTTATGAGAGAAGTGTAATAGTTCTTTAAATTTCTCACTGGGCCCAATGACTTGAACATCACCTACTGGAAGAAAATACAAGAGCTTTATACTACAAATTTGTAAAGAAAAATGGAGGCAATCTTTTCTTGAAAAAAATGTCTTAGTTTTCATTTTCTATGTGAAGTATAGAGGATACATTCCCAATCCATAATTGCACGCAAAAAATATCTTTTATTAACTGCCTTCATCTATATTTAATACTGAAGAGTGAAGTTGAGTGATAATTTGTGATTCTTAATTGTTATGCAGATATCTTTCAGGTTAAATTAAGTGGTTCTAATAAATACTCCAGGAACTAGAGATATAAAGCTCACAGCTGTCTGATCAAAGCAACATCATTTTCTTTATTAGTTCCAGTGAGCAAGTAGGAGCAGGCAGTCCATACATCATTGGCTAAGAAAACTGATAAACGAAAGAAATGTTTATTATAGAGTCACAAATCCAAATTCATAAGAAACAAATTCTCAGAGTATAAATCCATAGCATTTATTTTTTACCTAAACCTACCTTATTTTTTAATCTTTACTAAAATCTATGGTTATGCATTTTTCAAAGGAGAATTTGAGAATCAGACACACTTGAAACAACTTGCCCAATATTACACTAAGGAATTATTTGCTCTTAGCTATTGCACCATAATACTGGTGCTATCATATTTTAAATTTTATTTAAGAAATTAAATTTAACAGGGTGATATTGATCAATACTATCATGCTAAAACAGGTCAATGAAAGTAACTCCCAGAGATATTTTGTCTGATAAAGCTTTCTGATTAGGTATTTTTTGTTTATATATTTATAAGGCATTATCTCTATTTTTATTTTCTTTCTTTCTTTCTTTCTTTCTTTCTTTCTTTCTTTCTTTCTTTCTTTCTTTCTTTCTTTCTTTCATCCTGCAATAGCAGGTACAACCTTAGCTAGCTAAAAAGTATACTCAAATAGACCCTAGTGAAAT
Source organism: Rhynchonycteris naso (assembly GCA_037038555.1). Taxonomy (NCBI): domain Eukaryota; kingdom Metazoa; phylum Chordata; class Mammalia; order Chiroptera; family Emballonuridae; genus Rhynchonycteris; species Rhynchonycteris naso. The sequence continues at coordinate 70,972,501 of CM073002.1, forward strand.
TTAAAGATAAAACTTTAATATGTTTTTCTATATCTACTTCTTTTCCCTTTTCAACCACCTAATTACATACTGAGTTTTCTTTTTACAAAATTGAAATACATGGGCTACATAGTAGTCACTTAAAATACATTTATCAAGTAAATGAATGAATATTATATTCAATAAGTTGTCATGGGAAGAAATTTGAACTAAAATTCATTGGCATTGTTGAAGTTATCCCTAATGAACCCAAGTCTGATATTTTGTTCTAGGAGTTTTGCATGCCATTAAAAATCTAAAAGACAAAATGTCAAGTATTGCTTTGCCTTTCTTGAAACATAGTAAGCAATGACCACCAAGTTATTTCTGTATTAGGAACCGTTACCCAAATCCAACTTTACTCTTGTTAAACAGAGCTTATCATACTTAATGAGTAAAATAAAAATGTTGAATGTAACATTATTGTTTAAATTTAAATAAACCTATATAAAGTTACCATTTAAAATAGTGTCTTGCAAAAGACTTAAAAAGATTTCCCAAATTCCTTCTAAAAAATATTTAGTAAGAGATAATGATTGTCAAAATTTGAAATAACATCAAAAATTAAGCTGAAATTTACCATGGAATTCATTGGAAACTTCCCTAACTATAAAGTTTTATACACATTCAACTTCAAGCATTGGTCCACTATTGCTTTGCTCAGCATTAGGAAAACAGCAACAACCTTCATCATTTCTCTTTCCTCTAAGTTCACATAAAGGCAATAGCTATATAAATCTTAAAACTGGAACAAGTGAGCCACCTGTGATTTTGTACGAGTACCGTCTGACAGTCCTCTAGAGTCAGTCTGATATACCCAAACACACCAATGAATGCTTCAATTCTAGCCAGAAAGAGACAGCAAACCCCTGAAAACTATTTGGCACGTAATAATAGGAGGGCTGCCAATGCTGTAGATGATCCCCGGAGAAAACTGAGAAAGGTAGAGCAAAGAGAGGAGAGGGGAAAAAAAAGAGGAAAACCCAGGGAAAACCCTGGAAATTTGGTCTTCATGAATTTCCTCTATTGAGAGGTCAAATACTTTATTGTGAGAAGTGTCTGAAGACCCTATCACATAGCTCAACCACAAAGCTGTTGAGAACTGTATAAATAAGCCAGTTTAGGAGAGATTTCAAACACGAGCCAGACAGAATGCAGCTAAACTAAGCACAGAATAACCAACACATGGTCCTCAAACGTCTGCAGTAAAAAAGAAAGTATGATTAGTATAACATTAAAGTGCCAATTATAAATCACTGGTGAAAAGCAGGAGCTAAATACATCTTCTAAATGCTTTGGAAATCTGAATAGAATGTATGGAAAAGGCAGTTTCTTTCAAAATAATACATATCTGGAAAAGAAAACACGATGAAAAGAAAGAGGAGATGGTGGACACTGTTACACTCTGAGTGAGGTATTGGCAATAAAATGCACAAACAACACTGCAGAAAATAAAAATAAAAAATTAACTCAAAAAAGCCAATAACACAAAAGAGAAGATAATAGAACAAAAAAATTCCATAAGTATTTGGAGGACAGAAGGCAAAATGTATGGTAATCAATTTGCTTGGGTAAAGTAACAATCCAGGTGCCTGCAGGTAAACAGTGAAGCAATGAGGCAATCTGCCCCCAATCCTTTGAGGAGTTTAACTTTGGAGGAGCCAAGGAAGTGCAGCTTGCAAGGACTGAAAAGACTGATTAGTTGGAAGACTGTACACAGGGCAGTTGGAATAGCCTAAGTCTCTTTCTCCATGACTATAAGAAGAGGGTTATTATCCACATTTCCTAGCACTGGCAGGATGACAGTTGTCTATTCTCTGAAAGGCGCTAGACTTTGTGATGGGGCATAGTGGAGAGCAGAAAGATGCGTGAAAGTGAAAATGAGATGAGGTAAATAAAATCTCCTGACTGCACACTCCTGGTAACCCCCTCTTTCTCTTGCCTAGAAATTGAATGTAAAGATATTCTCTCTGCCTTATTCCACAAGAAGCTGGAGAAAGGAGCTTCTTTGGTGTGTCTTTACAGCGTGAGAGGAGAAGTCCTCATTGTGACATTGTGTGATCCACCAGTCAAAAGGAGGGCTCTCCCCGATATTCAAGTATCTACCTTGAAATATTGGAGAGACCACTCTATCAAGTACATGATTGTCTAACCACTATGTTGTGTATCTAAAACTAACACAGATAATTTTAAATGTTTACTGTAATTGAAAAATAAAATAAAAAATTAAATGAAATAGCTAACTCTCTTCCTGCTCACTATCGAGTTAACTATTCTGCTACCTAACAAGTCCATTTCCATTGAGCTTTTTGATGACTCAGAAATATGAATAGACTTTAAAGTAAAAGGTATGCTTCCAGCTTTGGCCAGTTTGCTCAGTGGATAGAGCGTCAGCTCAGTGTATGGATATCCCAGATTTGATACCCTGTCAGGGCACACATGAGAAGTGACCATCTGCTTTTCTCCCCTTTCCTGTCCCCCTTCTCTTCCTCTTCCCATCTCTCAACCACTGGCTTGATTGGTTTGAGCATGGCCTCTGGGCACTGAGGATAGCTCGGCTGATTCAAGTATCCACCCTAGATGGGGGCTGCCGGGTGAATTCTGGTCAGGGTGCATAGAGGAGTTTGTCTCTCTATCTCCTCTTCTCTCACTTAAAAAAAAAGATGTAGTCCCTTAAAAGAATAAATAAATAAAAGAAACAAAAGCTATGCTTCCATAACAATATTAAAACAAACTCTTGTTTCATGTATAAAAGTAAATGAAATTTATTTTTAATAAAAATTTAAAGTATTTATGGCTAAAATATTAACTACTTATGTAGCATTCTTAAAAGAAATTACAGTGGTACCTTGAGATACAAGTTTAATTTGTTCTGTAACCGAGTTCGTAAGTCAGTCAACTCATATATCAAACTGCAGATACTGGACCCCTGCGCCAACGTGGCAACTTCCCTAATCACGACTCATATCTTGGAATTTCACTCGGATCTCGAACAAAAATACGAACTGAGTCACAGCTCGTATCTTAAAAATATATATTGGTCTGTTCGTATCTCAAGGAATCACTGTACTTGTTTTCAGATAAAAGATTTTTTTAAATTAATCTGAACACAATAGAGATATTTAAAGATGTACTAATAAAATACATTTCTGCTTCACTGTGATAAAATTAATAAACAGAATAAAAATTAATTTATAATATTTATGAGGGGAGTGACTTCTTAGACAAATTTTGCCAAGTTAATAACACAACTGAAAAAATGTGGAAAGGTTTTTGTCACCTTTCCCTGGGACATAAGGCTAAATCTTAAAAGTAGTGTTTACTAAGCTTTATTTCTTTTAATGAGAAGAGTCTTATGATTAGACCAAGAAATCCCCAGCAAAACATCTACAATTTCTTACATCCAACTAAAATTTATTTTCAACTCTTTTTTTTATTTTTAATTTAATTTTTTTAATATATACATATATTTTTTACAGGGACAGAGAGAGAGTCAGAGAGAGGGATAGATAGGGACAGACAGGAACGGAGAGAGATGAGAAGCATCAATCATTAGTTTTTCGTTGCCGTTGCAACACCTTAGTTGTTCATTGATTGCTCTCTCACATGTGCCTTGACCGTGGGCCTTCAGCAGACCGAGCCACCCCTTGCTGGAGCCAGCGACCTTGGGTCCAAGCTAACAAACTTTTACTCAAGACAAATGGGCCCGCGCTCAAGCTGGCAATCTTGGGGTCTCGAACCTTGGTCTTCTGCATCCCAGTGCTATGTTCTATCCACTGTGCCACTGCCTGGTTAGGATCAACTCTTTTTTAAAAAGCAAAACACCACACTGTGACATGGCAAATGATATTTTTATTTTTTCTATATTTTCTAAATCTTTCTTAACAATGAGAATTTATTTTACTTATGAAAGAAATAAAATGTAGACTATTAAAAAATTCCAAAATAGAAACAAGAATATTTGGGGGAAAATTCTATACTACAGTATAGAATTATTATTTCTCAACTAATATTATTTATTTAAATATTTATTACTCACTTAAATATTCATTATTCATTTAAATATTTATAGCTGACATTGTGCCATGGACTAGGTTAGAGCACACACATGTGTTACTGAAATTTTCAAACCAGCAGGAACAGAAGGCATTTAATACATGATCATGAAAACCATTGAAGTTTAAAATTCAGTTAACACATACGATTAATTTCTATCTATTCAATAATAAACAACTATTTGTTAAGGCAGCAATCTTGGTTCTATTTTTATTTACTTCTTTTAAACTTGGTGTATGAACTATGAAATGAATGAACACTATATTTACTTAAGAGGTGGCTGAGAGGTGGATTTGAAATTTTGGGAAACGTGAAGATTGCAAAGTTTATTTGCTTTGATCAGTGCCAACCAATGGTTGCTGGTACCAATTCGACAGTAACAAGAATCCCCCACTTGAGGTGTGGTGCAGTAGGAAACTTTATTCAGTGCATCACAGTTCAGGTGTAATACAGCACAGCTGTGGAATGGCTCAACTGTGAAACAGTGTGGCTGTGAAAACAAAATCTGTGCAGCAACCCTGGGGCCAGGTCCCTGTCTGGCTAGACAGCTCTGCTGTACTCTGCCACCTACTGGTTTATTCTTCTTTGCTCCACTACATGTTGGTCTGCTTCCATCTGCTGCATTCTGTGCCAGTCTGCTCTGATCGGCTCTGGCCTGATCTGGTATGCTCTGCTTCACTCTGAACCACTTAGTTCTGCTCCTGATAGACAGCTTTGGTGTTTCAGCTCAGCTCAGCCTGCAGTGCACGCCTGAACGTGTTTACATTTGTGTGTGTGTATATGTGTGTGTGTTATGTAAACAAAAAAAATCCTGCCTTTACTCCCTGATTGGTCTGTCCTCATGCAAATGAGCACTTCAAATTCTTGCAGTTTGATTGGTCCAAATGGCACTGTCCTGATTGGTCAAAAATAAAGCTGCTCTGGTTCGTCAAAGCTGTGCAGTTCTGATTGAATAGGGAAAGCTTCAGTTCCATTGGTTAAGGTAGAATTCCAGGAACTCTTTTCTAAATACTGGCTTAGATGGCAGAAGCACTGTGCAGGCTATTCAGTGCAAGATTCTCCCTGAAGTGCAGGTTGTGTGAGAAGTCCCTGTGTAGAAATGGCTGCTAGGCTCAGTTTTGTTTTTTGTTTTCTTTAATTTGAGCCTTGTTAACCACCAACAGCTTCTTTACCAGGTGTCTTTTATTCTCAGAATTACAGAAGTAAGAGGTTATTTGGTCATCCTGTTTATTCCTATTTACTTAATATAGGAACTAGAAACAATCACATCCTCACTCTTAATTTCAGATGCTTCTCTGAAATAGAGATAACATTTTTCTCATCTTCCTTACATAGGATTAAATAAAACATTCATATATGGTGCTAAATACTGTGCTACACTTTATATTATTTAATCCTTAAACAATAATCTATTAAATTGTACCCATTTTGCAGATGAGAAAAATGTGGTTCAGAATGATTAAAAAATTTATTATAAATTGTACACAGAATTAGAGATGAAATTGGAACATGAAACTAAGTCTTTCTGATTCTAGATCCTATTTTCTTTCCATTAAATCTTACCTTATCTTATGGATATTTATATTTTAAAAGAATACCTTTATAGATAACTCATAATCCAAGGGATGAGGCCCTACTGATGACAAGAGCTGATGTCATGGCATGCAAATAAATGTCTACCAGAAGTGAATGCAATTCTTCTTGGGACCAGGGGGGTTGACTGGGTATGTATGTATTTGGAGTCCTTTTCAGGCCTAAGAATAAATGTGGGTTTTTTGTTTTGTTTTGTTTTAAGATATAATCACTGCCTCCTTTATTTACTGGTGAGAGCTGCACAATCCCTCTTAAAAAGGCAAAAGCAGTGGCAGTTGCCAAGAAAACATCTTGCTTTTGTTTCTAATACAGGTGGTTGAAATTTGAGTTTTGCTGAAACACAATAGCAATTTACATGTTGGAAAGCTCCCATTTCTGTCAAACTATGTTAGATGCTGCATCAACAGCAGGATGCTTAACACTGTCACAGTGAATTTCTTAACTATTTGCAAACTGTTTGGAAATATAAAAGGGAAAAGTACAAACGATTCATGAAGTTAACAAAAGGGTTTCAGCCTCTTGAAAAAAATGCTAATTTTTAACTTGCTTGTCTTTTAACATTGAAGCACTTGAAAATGCTAAATTTAAAATATCTAGACTCCAACTCATTTAAAGTCTAAAGGTGGGTTTACTAGCTGTGGGTGAGTACTTTTGTTTTAAGCAAGAAAGAGAGAGACAGAAAGAGGAAGGGAGAAAGATGAGAAGCATCAACTCCTAGTTGCAGCACTTTAGTTGTTCATTGATCACTTTCTCATACATGACTTGACCCGGGGGTTCCAACCAAGCCAGTGATTCCTTGCTCAAGCCAACAACCTTGAGCTCAAGCCAGTAACCTTGGGGTTCAAGCCAGAGACCATGAGGTCATGTCTATCATCCCATGCTCAAGCTTGTGACTTCAGGGCTTCAAACCTGGGTCTCAGTGTTTTAGATCAATACTCTATCCACTGTGTTACCACCTGGTCAGGCCAAGAGTGACTGTTTTATATTGTGTTCCCAATGCAATGAATTTGGGAAGCATCAATTTATATTCAAAAAGATTCCCTCTTATTTTCAAACTTCCTTCTTATCAAATCAGTTCTGCCAAATAAAAGGAGGAAGGCACTTTCCTCCTCTCTTTCCTAGTTTAGTCACTTCGGTCTTGTGGTTTCTTGAGCATGTTAAAAAAAAATAGCTCAAAAACAAATAAGATGATTAAGACCAAAGAACAGTGGCATAAGTATCTTTTTTGGTCAGTCTATTTCTGCCTCCCATGTAGATTCTGGTTCTAAAATTAGTAATTCTAATCCTGGTTTCCTGGCTTTTCATAACACAGTTCAATGTCTCAGTTTCTCTACCTCTAAAATAAAGATGGTAATATATCTATGTTCTATAAAGTAGAAGTAGAAAGGAAAATATTTGTATGATGAATGCATCATTCTCTAAATTTTTTTAAGAGGAAAGGATGATTTATGCTGATCATCATCATCACTAGACAAAAGATTAAAATGGTTTAGTTCATTTCAATTTTGATATTCAGTTTATTTAAATTTGAATTAACAAAAGAAAAAGTTCCAAAACTGTTCATTATTAAATGTCAGATGCTGATCAAGCCATTTTGATACCTTTTTTGCCTGTATATGTGGTTGCAAAGAGAAGCATTGTATGTCTGTGTTTTAATTCCAAGTAGCACTAAAATTTAAAGTTATCTGAAAGGATCCACATGGTAGCATCCTCACTATAATTGTTATATAATCAGGTGTTGCTAAGGACCTTATCTATCTGCCTTATGCTATAACTGATCCTGTATGCCCTGATTTGCAATATTTAGTGTCTTTATTTAGTTATATCTCCAGTTGTATTTTGCTCGACTAGTTTTTAATCCGAATTACTAAACAACTAAATCATTCTGAGATACAATTGTGTTTTGAAGGTGATGAAAACAAAGGCAGAGACCAGGTTTTATAGTCACCTCTTACCCCCCTGAACACCTAGTACAATGTTGGACACTCAATAAATGTTTGTTGAAAGGAAATTAAACACTAAACAAAGACTGAGATTATGAGTATAGAGGGGAGAAGTAGTGGCTATAGCAACTGAGGTTTGGGGCCCAGAATCCCAACTAAAAAACTGCTTTTTTGTTCATTCATTTTTGTTTGTGAGACTGATCAACTGATAGACAACTTAGTAGCAGAGTGCAACAAAATAAAGATCTTTTCTGTTTATTTTCCATTAGGCAGAAATTAAAAACCACTGAGACTTCCCTGACAGATCCTGGTCATGGAGATTCCTGAACAAAGGATGTGGAATACAGCGTCTTCCTGTGATTCCTAAATCTCTGATATGTATCAAAGCTGCACCTTCAAAATCATCTCCACCCCTGTTGCCATTATATTTCCTTAGTGCTAATCCCACTATCATCAGGCATTAAAAACAAGAAAAAAAAATAAAACCAGAAAAAAAGGATGTCCAGGTTCGCTAATCTGTATAAAAGTTCTGAAAAAGCAAATAGAGTTAAAACCATATCTTACTAAATTGAACCATCCCTTACCAGGGTGATAAAAGGTGATAAGATCTATAAGACTGTATCTGTTATATACGCCACTATTCAAACTAATCTTCCCTGTGTCAGGGAACAAAGAATGGGGAAACCAGGGGGCCTGCTTTTTATTTCCTAACTCTCCTGTTTTTGCTGGTCAAAGCAAAAGCCATTAATCTTATTCTCTGCACTGCATTCAGAGTCACAGCATCATAAGCAATTGGTGGTCTGACCAATTCATTATTAAAAGGTAAACAGTCTTTCTAGCTTCAAAAAAAAAAAATCTTGCATAGGCAGAGTAACCACTATCATCAAAAGTAATACCTGTGCAAAGAAAACTTCTGTTTTGGACTTCTGGCTTAGTCTTGAATTTAACTAAAGCTCTTTAAAAAGTTTTAGTACTCTCAAGTATGAATTTTCTCTCCCTTCCAAAACTATCCCAATTAGTGTTATTTTAACTTGGTGGGCATAAAATAATTTCTCAAAGATTTATAATAAATCTGTTTACTAAAGTAAGGTGAAAACTTTTCTTTATTATTGTTTATTAAACAATATGGACAAAAGAGTAGAATTAGAATAGTTATTGTTTACCATACAGAAAAACATCAGGATTATTCTGTTCTGTAAATTTTCCAAGAAACTATAATCTATGGCTTTCTAATTTTTTTCAACTTATTTATTGGCAGTTCTTTTATATTCATCAGCTACCCTACTTCTTAGATAAAAAGTAAAATAAAGCACATATTAACATTTTTAAAACTAGAAAGTATTGTGACATGCTAAAAGTGTCATCATAGGCCCTAGCAGGTTGGCTCAGCAGTAGAGTATCAGCCCAGTGTGTGTAAGTCCCAGGTTTGATTCCCAGTCAGAGCACACAGGAGAAGCACCTATCTGCTCCTCCACCCTTCTCCCTCTCCTTCCTCTCTATCTCTTCTTTTGTCTCCTGCAGCCAAAGCTCCATTGGAGCAAAGTGAGCCCGGGTGCTGAGGATGGCTCCATGGCCTCCACCTCAGGTGCTAGAATGGCTCTGGTTGCAACAGAGCATCACCTTCTGGTGGGCATGCTGGGTGGATCCCCATCAGGCACATGCAGGAGTCTGTCTGACTACCTCCCTGCTTCTAACTGCAGAAAAAAAAAACATACAAAAAGAAAAAAGATATCATCATAGAAGCAGCAACAGAAGAACATAAATAAATGCTAAGTGAGAACCAAGAACACAGTACCTTTTTTTATCCACTCATTCATTAATGATTATTTGTCCGCAAGTTACTTTTTGAATTGTGTGTAAAATTCCAAGGATTAATTCTTGAAAGATGAAGAAAAAATAAAAATGAAAGAAAAATAAGGCGAGAGGGAAGGAGGAAGAGAGAAACAGAGAGATTGAAAAAATTAATTATATGGTATCCATTATTTAGTGAAAAGCAATTTAGGAAACACAATTTTGGACAGTTCAATGGAAGACCATAATGTCCAGGCAGGACTAGTAAAAAAAAAAAGTAAAAAAAAAAAATTGTTAAGAAAAGTAAGACTGGAGCCAGATCAGACTAAGATATATTTTAAAAAGGAAGGAGATCTGGTAGTATACTACTATTTAAGAACAAGACTATGAGAATTTAAAGTGTAATGATGGTTAAGAAATCAGGAAAATGGTACAACAAAAAAAGAATATATCATATTCTTGTAATGGATTAGATTACTAAAAGGACACTAATTATTACTAAAATGATAATATGAAAAAGTCAGGTTAAAAGACCAAGGTAGAAAAAGGTGAATGCTGTTGCAGGAAAGAGAATAGTCCAGTATCCACGTGAAAGATATCCAGCACCTAAGAAGATGCTGTAGAACGATTAAAGCCACGTGTATAAAATTGGTGATCACTGCCCTAGAAGTGAGAAACCACACTCATTAAGGTGGTAATTACAAAGTTATAGCAGAAAGTTAAGGGCTGGATTCCAAAATTGACTACTTTTGTCTTCTCCTTTTTTGGTCACTTTTCATCCCTCCTCTTTGGCATTCACTGTACAAGCATTGCTAAATCAGTTACTTTACAGATTCTGTGGAACACTGGAAAAGCATTTGTGAGATAGAAATGATCCCAATCTTCAAGAAATTTCTAGTATAGTGAGGGAGAACACCAGAGATACAACACTAAGCCCAGCATGAAATGGTCAGGAAGGGCTTTCTGGAGGAAGTAAATGCAAATTGAGTCTTTAGAAAGGAGTTAAAGCCCCAAAGAAGAGGAATAAGTTTATAAAATCAATGTGGACAGTACTGCCCAGGAAGAAAAACAATGTAATGAAGCACCAAAATATAAAATATTGAGTGTTTGTGTAGGGGAGGGTGGGTGCATAGACCAGAGAAGATTAAGCAGTTTAATTCCTGAAGCTTTGAGCCAGAAAGTGAAAGTATATATAAGATATTGAACTAAATATTGGAAGGTTTTATATGCTCTGAGAAACCTAAACTATATCACTTCAGCCATGGTACAGAATGAATTGTGGTTGGAGTTTAGGAACATAGGAGACAGGAAATCAGATAAAGAATCAGGGCTTGGACTAAAAGAGTAGCAATGGCAATTATGATAGAGGGCAGGAATGTATTCAAGAAATATTTAAAACATAACATTTATGACTCTTACTAATAAATGGGACATGGAAAGTTGAAGGAGATACAAAGTTATATTGGTGTTTTATTAAGATGATGAGGGTAAAATATGCCAAGTTCAATTTGGGATATTTTGACTGTCATGTAACCTGTCAGGAATCCAGTTCAACATTTTAATGCATTGCTAAAACTCACACAAGAATCAGTGCTGGGTACATAAATCATCAGTCTACAAGTGATGGATAAACATCCAATTCAAGGAATAGAATTTTAGAAAGAATTTAATTTTCTACTTTACAGGTCAGATTTCATAATTTCTTTTTATTCATACTGCAGTTGCTTTGAGCCTTGGGAGAAAAACTAATTTATTTTTATTTTAAAAATAACATAAGAGTAAATGAAATTCTACAGAGTAAGTACATCATAAAAAGAGAAGTGTGAAAAGAGTAACATAGAAACACCAAAATTTATGAGGAATCTAAGAAAAAAGCACACTAAAAAAAAGACAAAGGGGCCACCACTGGGAAATCAGAAGTGGTTTTTAACTTTATTTTTACATTCACTAAATGATAAATGATGGTTTCCTTGCCTTGCTAACTCTTCACCTTCTAGAATGATAGCTTCTTGGGCTGAACCTGTGTTTTCTTCTTAAATTTGTTGGGGCGACATTGGTTAATAAGATCATATAAGTTTCAAGTGTACATTTCTATGGTATATGATCTGTATAGATAGCATTGTGTGCCCAAAGTCAAATCTTCTCATTCTATTTAGTTCTTTTACTACCCCTGAACCCCCTTCCCTCTGTTAAACACCATACTGTTATCTATGTTTATGAGTTTCAGTTTTATACCTCACATGAGTGAAATTATATGACACTTAGGTTTTTCTAACCAACTTATTTTGTTTAGCGTGATATTCTCAGGGTCTGTACATGTTGTCACAAACAGCAGTATTTCATCTTTTCTTATGACTGAGTAGTATTCTATAGTATACATAGACTAACACCTTCTTTGTCCAATCATCTATCAAAAGACAGTTTAAAAATCCTAGCCAGAGTAATCAGACAAGAGAAAGAAATAAAAAGCATCCAAATTGGGAATGAGGAAGTAAAAGTGTCACTTTTTGCAGATGACATGATTCTATATAAAAACCCTAAAGACTTCACCAAAAAACTATTAGAAACAATAAACAAATATAGTAAAGTTACAGGATATAAAAATCAACATACAAAAATCTATTGCTTTTTTATTTACTAACATGGGAATTTTAAAAACATAAAGAAATTCTTTTTGAAATTGCAGCAAAAAGAATAAAATACCTATGAATCAACTTAACAAAAGATTTGAAAGATCTATATACTAAAAACTACAAAGCATTATTAAAAAAGATTTAAAAAGACACAATGAAATGGAAAAATATTCCATGTTCATAGATTAGAAGGACAAACATAGTTAAAATGGCCATATTACCCAAAGCAATATACAAATTTAATGCAACCTCCATTAAAATCACAATGTCATTTTTTAAAGAAATAGAGCAAAAAATCATCAGATTTGAATAAAACCACAAAAGACTCCAAATATTAGCCTGAGCAGAAAAGTTGCCAGTTTGATCCCCCATCAGGGCACAGGAAAGAACAGATGATATTCCTGTCTCTCTCTCTCTCACTCAAATCAATCAATAAATTTTTTAAAAGAATGAAAGAAAGAAATAAAAAGACCCCAAATAGCCAAAGCAATCCTGAGAAAAAAAGAACAAAGCTAGAAGTATCACACAATCTGATTTCAAATTACACTACAGAGCTACAATAATCAAACAATTATATTGGCAGAAAATCAAATGCATAGACCAATGGAACAGAATTGAAAACCCAGAAATAAAACCACATGCGTATGGGTAAATATTTTTGACAAAAATGTCAAAAGCATGCAACTGAGAAAAGAGAGTCTCTTCAATAAATGGTGCTGGGAAAATAGGTTTGTTTTTTTTTAAATGCAAGTCAATATATAATGTGTGTAATGCTCAGGTATAAAGAACCCTAGGAAACAAAAGTTGAATGACAGCGTAGGTTTTGTTGAGCTAAACTAATTCCCATGGTATTTCTCTTTAATAAATTCAGTAGCAATTCTTAAATGGCACGAATTCTTTTTACTGCTTTCCTGCCAATGAACTCAACAACTTCCTCAGTCATTACAGTCATTTTGCAAAGTGTGTGGATGGCTCTTGCACAGTTGTCTAAGTGGAAGTTATTAAATATTTATTAGGTGTTGATTCAACCTAACCATGGCATATTCTGCTTTTCTCACAGAAAATTGTCTAAGAAAGATATGCATGCCATATTGTAGATGAGCTCTGAAAATAAATGACAAGATAACAGTTTGTTTTTTTCTTTTCACTAGGACTAATCTGCAAAAAATAAAACCATTTATATTTCTTTAAATATTACATCAATATTTATTTTAATAATTAGAACATAAATGTTGTAAAACAAATAAATAAATCATTTGTTAAAATTTATAATGACTGCCTGACCAGGCGGTGGTTCATTGGATAGAGCATTGGACTGGGATGCAGAAGACCCAGGTTCGAGACTCCGAGCTCGCCAGCTTGAGCGCAGGCCCATCTGGCTTGAGCAAAAGCTTATCAGCTTGGACCCAAGGTTGCTGGCTCCAGTAAGGGGTTGCTCAGTCTGCTGAAGGCCCACGGTCAAGGCACATGTGAGAAAGCAATCAATGAACAACTAAGGTGTTGCGAAGGCAACGAAAAACTAATGATTGATGCTTCTCACCTCTTTCCATTCCTGTCTGTCTGTCCCTATCTATCCCTCTCTCTGACTCTCTCTCTGTCCCTGTAAAAATAAAAATAAAAATAAATTTATAATGACTTCTAGTACGTAGATTCTTAAATTAGCTAGGTTATAAGATTTTTCTTACTAATTACAACTTCATACCTCATTCATCTTTGTCACCCCCACCTACTGTCTAACACAGTGTTTCATAAATGGTAGATATTCTACCAGTTGTATTATGCCAAAGTTATTGAATTATTTTCAGGCACAATTTTACTTTTATCTTATTGTTGACTTAGATGATTCAGATTATAAATTTTAAAATATTATCACTATATTTATATTATTTTTGCACTTCAAATTAACTATTATACTAATCTAAAAATTGATCACCTCTGGTTTACTTAAGTCTTGTGAAAAAGATTTAAGTGGGTGGTCTCTTGCTATCTTCTATGGACTTATGTCTGCTATACTGTTGACCTGCATTCTTAAGCAGTTATCTTTCCTGGTCTAAAAATATATGCTATTTGTCAGTAATCTCAATAAATTTTACTAGGGAGAAGGAAATATTGGTTTTATTTTCTCTTAATTTCTGTGAATATGCATCTTTCTTTCTGTACTATTTTCTTTGTTCAGCAACACCTTTATTAATCAAAGGGTCTTTGTAGTTTATCAATTTTCTAATCCCTCCTTCTTGGTGTATTTTTACTTAAACTCTTCATAAATAATTTTAAGGTGACAATAACTCTTAAAATAATAAAATTATGTAGTACTGATCTTAAATACCTGCTAAAATGTTACTATATGATTATTATTTTCTAACAAAGTTACTTTTTATTTTTCTTTACAGGGACAGAGAAAGAGTCAGAGTGAGGGAAAGACAGGGACAGACAGACAGGAACAGAGAGAGATGAGAAGCATCAATCATCAGTTTTTTGTTGCAACACCTTAGTTGTTCATTGATCACTTTCTCATATGTGCCTTAACTGCAGGCCTTCAGCAGACCAAATAATCTCTTGCTGGAGCCAGCGACCTTGGGTCCAAGCTGGCGAGCTTTTGCTCAAGCCAGATGAGCCCGCGCTCAAGCTGGCGACCTTGGGGTCTCAAACCTGGGTCCTCCACATCCCAGTTTGACGCTTTATCCACTGAGCCATCACCTGATCAGGCATCTTATGAAGTTTCTTTACATATGGAAAATCTTTTGCTTGGTTTGAGTCATTAAGAATCAACTCTGATATAAATTTCAGCTCTAATATAAGTATGTATTTAGATAAAACCTGGTAAACATTTCTCTGTCATTAAATATGTTGCAAATGACTTTTATTTTGAAGATATAAAATTGGTAAAACTTTTGAAACATTTTTATAGTGGCACTTAAGTGAACATTAATTTTAACATTACCTTTGATTTTAGCATACATATTTTTGCATTAGAAGCTAAATAATAGAAAAAGAGATAACACAAATCAACCTTATTTGAAATTACTTCTTCAATTTGTCTTATCTTTCAAATTGCATAGAATTGTTTTAAGCTAAGAAAATCTCTATTAGTATTTATTGAAACAAAACAGCTAAAAATTAATGTTTCTTATGAGATAATGCAAGAAGCACTTGGCATATGTTCAAAAAGTTTTCAGAATTCATACAGTAGTCTTGGCGGTAATGAACTGAAACTAATCTAGAATTGTAAATTCTAATTCTTCTTTCTAAAATTTTTACTGTATGATGTCAGAGTAATGGCTGTGTGAAAGATACTCTTGACTTCTTGCCTTGAGATTTTAACAAATTGAATAGCTACAACTCAGCAAAGGAACCCCAGCTGGGTTTACAGACTTGCCTGAAAGATATATGGATCCAATCAACCAAGAGTGAGAAGCATAAAACAGGGGGCAAAAGACAAGAACTACATGCCATAGGGCTCCAGAGAAGAAAAAGTCCCAGACTATCTGGACTTTCCTCAGCTAGAGCTCTGGAGAGGAGAGAAAACTGCAGTGGCTGGTCTTCTGTAGGGAGGAGTGGAGAGATTGGGAAAAATTTTGTGATAGTGAACAAAGCAGCAGAGTGTGATCCCAATGATCCCACAATCTATAAGCAGCTTGCACTCAAAGATAAAAAAATACAAAGAGTGGCCCCAGCTCTCTAAAATACTCCTTACTTCCCCTCACAGGCATGGAGAGTGACAGAGACATATCTCACAGCAGAAGAACATAGGTGCTCTGTAATTGGTCCCCTCCTCTGTTGAAACACAGGTAAGACACCCAGAAGTCTAAGATTGTCATTGATAAATCTATAAAGCACTCAAAACAAGTCACACCCATCATAGGAATTGCAGCCCTACATCCACCTTTGTGGAAGAAGCTTGTCAACTGAGTTCAGCCTGGGATTTTACAGAGCTAAAACTTGTAATTCAATGCTACTTAATGGAAAAAGATAGTAAAACCTCTTGAAATATTTTCTTCTAATATTTTTTCCTTTAGTTTTTCTTCTTTGAGGTTATTGTTCTATTTGTTTTTCATTATTGTTATGGTTTTCATTTTCAGTTTTTGTGTTTTTCTTTTTATTTATTCTTATTTTTTAATATATTTTTGTACTTTTTTCTTAATTTTTTAATTATAAAACTCTCATATTCCCTCAAGGCAGAAATAAAGAAATAGCATGACTACCCAAGAAAGAAACACAGTTTAGAAAAACAATGAAAAAATATTCAGAAAACAATCTTAATCACATGGAAACTTCAGAATTAAAAAACAGAGAATTCAAATTAAAGTTGCAAAAATACTCAACAAGATGCAAGAGAACACTAATAGGCAATTTAATGAACTCAGAAAACAAACGAATACCTCACCAAGGAGATTGAACTTTAAAAACAGAGACGAAAACTCAATACATGAATTGAAAAATAAGCTATCAAGTTTAGCTAATAGAACAAGTCAGATAAAGGAAAGAATCAGTGATATCAAAGACGGGTAACCAGAGGCGATATAGAAGAAAGAAGAGAAAAATTTAATAATTTTAAAAAATGAGAGAGCTCTATAAGAATTGTCTGACTCCATCAGAAAGAGCAATAGAAAGATAATAAGTAGTTTAGAAGAAGAGGAAAGGGAGAATGATATGAAGAGCCTATTCAAACAAATAATAGATGAGAATTTCTCAAGTCTATATAAAATGTTAGATCCTCAAATCCAAAAAACCAATAGAATACTTAGTTACATCAACAAATGGGCCTTCTCTAAGGCACACTGTAATAAAACTTTCAAAAATTAGTGACTAAAAAAGAATCCTCAAGGAAGATAGAGTAAAGAAGAACTTGACATATAAAGGCAAAACCATCAGGTTATTATCAGACTTCTCGGCAAAAACCCTAAAAGCTAGAAAAGAGTGGACACAAACATTTAAAGTACTGAAAGAAAGGAATTACCAGCCAAAAATACTATATTCATCAAATTTGTCCTTAATAAATGAAGGAGAAATAAAAACATTTCCAGATATACAAAAGCTGATGAAATTTATCACCAGAAAAAACACCGCTGCCAGAAAGACTCAAGGGGGTTATAATACCAAATACAAAGAAAAAAACTACAAGTAAAACATTCAACAAAGCTACAATAAAAACAAAAATAATCTGTGGCAACAGGAGGATTAAATGAGAGATAATAAGGAGCTGTAGTGGCAAAGGAGGATGGAGTGCAGAAACACTCATAAGACAAAGGACTTTAGTATATATGAAATTTTTTCTCAATAATCTAATGGTAACCACACATGAAAAAACTGACACTGAAACACAAAGCTTAAAGAAAAGAGGAAAAAAGCATGGAGACTACCAAGAAAAGGCCATATATAACAAATCATTAGCTAATATCATACTAAGTGATGAAAAAAATGAAGGTTTTATCTCTAAAATGAGGAATAAGACAAGGCTGCCCACTCTCTCCACTTTTATTCAACATAGTTCTGGAAGTTTTAGCCAAAACCATCAGGCAAGAAAAAGAAGTAAAAGGTATCTATATTGAGAAAGTAAAAGTAAAGGTACCACTTTTTGCAGATGATATTATCTTATATCTAGGAAACCTCAAAAACTTCACCAAAACACTATTAGAAACAACAAACCAATACAATAAAGATGCGGGATACAAAATCAATATACAAAAGTTTATTGCCTTCCAATATTCCAACAATAAAATTTGGGAAAATGAACTAAAAAAAAATTCCTTTTACAATTGCAACAATAATAAAAACCTAGGCATAAACTTAACAAAGGATGTGAAGAACCTATATCATGAAAACTTCAAAACATTATTAAAAGAAATAGAAAAAGACACACTGAAATGAAAAAATATTTCATGTTCATGGATTGGGAGAATCAACATAGTTAAAATGGCCATATTACGCAAAGCAATATACAGGTATTGATCGACTTACGACCTATGCAACTTACGACTACTCAACTTTACTACCACAATTGTTAGCCACTACTGCTCCGCATCTGGCAGCACAAATGTTGCCCAGCTGGGCATATGACAGTGCAGACCAGCTTCCGGCAGCACTTTGCAATTGGGAAAATGTTTCCTATGGTATTTTTTACACCTGTATTTTTGTATGCACCTGTATTTTATAATTTTATATGTTTTGCAAATATTAAACCAGTTGTACTGGTAATGCAGTGTTTTACTTAAACCTGACAAATGTAAAAATAAGAAACTAAATGGTGTAGAGATGATACAAATGACATAAAATGAACAAAGAAGATTATGATATATAACAATAATGAAAGAAAATTATGATAAAATATGACTTAAAGATTTTTATAACATCATTTCAGAGTACTGTACATATAGCCTACTCAACTTACAACCAAATTGTGTTATGACCAGTCTGTCAAAACCAATTGTGGTTGTAAGTCAAGCACTAGCTGTACAAATTTAATATAATCCGCATTAAAATTTCAATGTCATTTTTTAAAGAAATAGAAACAAAAATCAGCAGGTTTGCATGAAACCATAAAATACCCCCAAATCCACAGCTGTCCTGATAAAAAAGAATGAAGCTTGAGGTATTACACTACCTGACTTTAAATTATATTAGAGAGACACAACAATCAAAACAGTATGTTGGCAGAGAAACAAACAGAAACCAATGGAACATAATTGAGAGCCCAGAAATAAAACCACATATATATGGACAATTATCTTTGACAAAGAAGCCAGAAACACACAATGAATAAAAGAAAGCTTCCTGAATTAACGATGCTGGAAAAATTGGAAAGCCACATGCAAAAGAATAAAACTTGACTACACCTTATCACACTGAGCAAAAATTAATTCAAAATAGATCAAAGACCTAAATATAAAATCAGAAACAAAATTACACAAAATAAAACACAGGTACTGAACATATGGACCTTGGTGGTAAAGAACATTTGATAAATTTGACTACAAAGGCAAGGGAATAAAGGTAAAAATAAATGAATGAGACTATATTAAACTAAATAACTTCTGCACAGGAAAAGAAACCAACAACAAAAAATAGACAGCCAATTCATTTCTTTTGCCCATTTTTTGATTGGATTGTTTGTCTTCCTGGTGTTGAGTTTTATAAGTTCTTTATAAATTTTAGTTATTAACCCCTTATCAGATGTGCTGTCGAATATGTTCTTCCATTGTGTGGTTTGTCTTTTTATTCTGTTCTTATTGTCTTTAGCTGTGCAAAACCTTTTTAGTTTGATATAGTCCCATTTGTTTATCTTGCCTTTTATCTCATTTGCCCGTGGAGATAAATCGGCAAATATACTGCTGCTACAGATGTCGGAGAGCTTGCTGCCTATGTTTTCTTCTAAGATGCTTATGGTACATATATACTATAGAATACTACTCAGCCATAAGAAATGATGACATCGGATCATTTATAACAAAATGGATGTACCTTGATAACATTATACGGAGTGAAATAAGTAAATCAGAAAAAAAGAAAAACTGAGAACAGCATGATTTCATACATAGGTGGGACATAAAAGTGAGAATATGAGACATGGACAAGAGAGTGGTGGTTACGGGATGGGGGGAGGGAGGGAAGGGTGAGATAAGGAGGAGGGGAGGGGCACAGGGAAAACCAGATAGAAGGTGACAGAGGACAATTTGACTTTTGGTGACGGATATGCAACACAATTGAATGATAAGATAACCTGGAGATGTTTTCATTGTACATATGTACCCTGATTTATTGGTGTCACCCCATTAGAATTAATAATAATAAAATATATTAAAAAATAGACAGCCGACCAAATTGGAGATGATACTTAGAAACAACAGCTCTGATAAGGGGTTAATATCCAAAGTATTTAATGAACTCTCAAAGCTTAGCAACAAACAAGTATACAATCCATGTTATCAATGGGGACAGGACCCTGATCAGTTGGTTCAATGGATAAAGTGTTGGCCCAATGTGTGGATGTCTTATGTTTGATCTTCAGTCAGGACAAACATGAGAAGCAATCATCTGCTTTTATTCCCCTCTTTGTCCCCATTTTTTCTCTCTTATTCTTTCAGAGACAGTGACTTGACTTGATTGGTTTAAGCTTTGGCCCCAGACACTGAGAATACCTTGATTAGCTTCATTGCACTGAGCATTAGCCTCAGAAACTGAGGATAGCTTAGTTGATTTGAGCATCTGCCCCAGATGGGGGTCGCCAGGCGGTTCTCAGTCAGGCTGCATGCGGACGTCTGTTTCTCTGTCTCTGCTCTCCCTCTCTCCCTCTCTCTCTTGAGAGAGAGAGAGAGAGAGAGAGGGAGAGAGGGAGAAGGAGAGAAAGAGAGAGAGAGGGGATCTGAACAGACACTTCTCCCAAGAAAACACACAAATGGCCAACAGATATTTGAAAAGGTGCTCATCTTCACTAGCTATTCAAAAAATGCAAATCAAAAGTACAATGAAATTCTACCTCACAGCTGTTAGGTTGGCTATTATCAACAAGAAGGTAATAACAAGTGTTGGAGAGGCTGTGGAGAAAAAGGAACCATTATGAAACAAAATATGGTGCTTCTTCAAAACATTAAGAGTAGAACTACCATATGACCCAGCAATCCCTCTGCTGGGTATCTACCCCAAAACTCAAAAATATTGGTAGGCAAAGACACATAAACTTCCATGTTCATCTCAACTTTATTCATGATGTCTAGACATAGAAACAATTGAAGTGTCCTTTGATAGACACTTTAATAATGGAATTCTGCTCAGCCATAAGAAATGTTGATATATTGCCATTTATGACAACATGGATAGACCTTGAAAACATTATACTAAGTGAAATAAGTAACTTATTAAAATCTAAGGATTATATGATTTCACATATAGGTGGGACATGAAAATGAAACTCATGGACATAAATAAAACTTAAGTGGTTGCCAGGGAGAAGGGGGTGAGCGAGGAGAGTAAGAAAGGGATAAATATATGATGCGGAGTGTGATTTGACTGGGTGATGAGCACACAATGCAATCAGAAGTTTTCAAGCTATCAATAGGTTCACCTGGGCCTGACCAGGCAGTGGTGCAGTGGATAGAGCATCGGACTGGGATGTGGAGGACCCAGGTTTGAGACTCCAAGGTCAGCAGCTTGAGCGCAGGCTCATCTGGTTTAAGCAAAGCTCACCAGCTTGAGCCCAAGGTTGCTGGCTTGAGCAAGGGGTCACTCACTTGCTGTAGCCTCTCAGTCAAGGCACATAAATTAATCAATGAACAACTAAGGAGCCTGTATGGCCAGGAGCCGCCATTGTGGCCATTCACAGACAATGAAGAAATGGCAGAGTCGGAGGATGGTAGGCCATTCTGTTTATTGGTGTCTCACCAAGACAGGCAAGCCACAAGAGAAGACAAGGGAAAAGCAGAAAGCCTGCTTTTTCCATGGAGGGCAAGGGATTAGGGAGGCCCCTGCAATGGTGATAGCAGAAACTGAGAGAGCAAGCTCCCAGTCTGCCCCACTTTATAGTGTAG
This sequence comes from Rhynchonycteris naso, assembly GCA_037038555.1. NCBI lineage: Eukaryota > Metazoa > Chordata > Mammalia > Chiroptera > Emballonuridae > Rhynchonycteris > Rhynchonycteris naso. The sequence continues at coordinate 70,994,056 of CM073002.1, forward strand.
AAATCCAAAACCTTAATCCAATCTACAAACAAGAAAGTCTCTGGTACTAAGTCACTCATCTGAGGCACAATGAGATTCCTCATGAGAGTGCAAGTCTTAAAACTAAGCCTTGGGCTATAACGACCGGCCTGCTTACAGCCCGTCTCCCACCCCCAATACAAACTATAAGTGGGCAAACATATATATCATATTCACAAACTTATTTGACCAACGGAGCCGCTATGAAGAATTGATATTTCTCATCTCTCTCCCTTCCTGTGTCTCTCTGACTCTTTCTGTCTCTGCCAAAAAAAAAAAAAAAAAGATTTACCTGGAACCTATGCACTCTTAGTAATCAATGCCACCCCATTAAATTTAATTTCAAAAACATTTTTAAAGTGTTTCTACAGTAGGTCATATCATAATCCCAGTACAAGGTTTATTTTGAAAAATAGGTCAGAAATTACTCTATTTATAAAAACCTAACAGTCTTTTATAGATGTTTTCTTTTCAATTGATGTTTAGGGGCACCTGGGCTTTTATGCTTAAGATCTAATATACAAATTAAAAAATATTTCTTTACATTTTTATATTTTATAAATGGTAAAAACTGAAACTGATGAGTTAAACTACATTGGCAGCATTCATATAACCAGTCATTCCTAGAAGGTGAAAATTCAATGTGTCAAGCTTTAATTCCTCCTTCTTCTAGGGAAATTTATTAGAACTACGTTTCTTCAAAAGCAGAAAATATTGGCAAAAAATAGCATCAGTAGAATTATGGTCATGTCTTCTCTGAACAGAACTATCTCAGAAGAGTATGTTTGTTTGGAGGAGAAAGAGGTAATATCTTATGGATGATTCTTTATAGTACTTTGAAATCTAAGAGATATAATGACAACTTCTACAGGACAGCTGCTGTTTGTTATAAGTGTATATTATAGCAATAATATCAGTAATACTTACATAAACAATATTACCTACTCTGTTTCCTTCTTATGTGAAATTGATAGAAACATACTGTAAAAATTCAAATCTATTGATTGCCTATTTATAGGGTATTTCTAACAGATTATTCCAGACTGTATTTTCTGATTGAATGGCTATTCCATAAGAAAAGAAGAAAAAAGTGAAGGAACAAAGGCCAACATAGTAAGATTGCATCAGTTCTTTGAACAGGTATCACAAATAAGAGGCTGCATACGATTATTATAAGGAAATCAGAACAGGAACCTTGCATAGTATTTCTCTTTAATCTAGTATGGGTGTGTTGGTCAGATAAAATATATTATGCTCACTCTGTTAAAGATGGAGTTGCCCACGTGCAACTCCGTTGATATTAATGTGTGTTGGGGGACAGGCTGTGGGCAGTGCAGGTCGATATAGCCTATGGCTTAGTTTTAAGAGTAAGCTTTTCCCCACACCCTTGACTGATTGACTCCCATGAGGAATCCTCCCATTATGCCTCAGATAAGTGACTTTGTATCAGAAACTTCCTTGTTTGTAGATTGGATTAAAGGTTTAGATTTCTACACTGTGAAGTGGGGCAGACCAGGAGCTTGCATTAGAAAGGAGAGCAGAGAAAGAAGAGCAGATAAAGACCACGTGGAAAGGCCAGGAGAAACAGCCAAGATGGCAGAGTGCTGAGGGAGAAGCCAGTTTGAGCAGAGTTTGTGCTGGAGAAGGAGATGGGGAACAAAGGTAAATAAGTCTGGTGAGCTAGAAACCTTTGATTCTAGGAACCTTGGATAAGTCAGTAGCTTTGTGAGCACTGAATGAGTGGGTTTTGGAGCCCAGTGTGTGTTTTCACTTGCCCGCCAGGTGCAAGCTAGGAAGGAAGCTGATGGCTCACCAGTTCTTCGCTCCGTTGTTTCATTACCAACTCTCCGAATCAAATGCGAACCTGCACTGGCCAGGCGGCTCTAATGGTGAACTTGGATACTGGCTTTACAGGGTGAAACAAACATATCCAGACATACAGAGAGTTGGGCTGCAAGCACCATGAATATTGTCATCAGTTTATAGAACCTTAAGAATAAAAAATAATTACATAAAAGAAAGATAAATAAAAAGTAAAAAAGAAAAGGTGTGGGGTAAAGAAAAAGGTACTATAATACTTGATAGAGGAAAATGATCTCTAGGAAAACTGGCGAGAGCTAATTGTTATTGCAGGGAATTAAGCAGTCAAAACTCTTCCTACACACCAAAGACTGTCTTAATGTTAGGAATACGGAAGTGAACTATAGAAAGCCATTGCTCTTAGAAACTTAACCTAATGGGGAAAGTCCAATGTAAACAGGTAAATAGATATAACATGTCTTATTAGGCATTCTAAGTGCTATGAAGAAAAATAAATGGTTGAAGAGAGTTTAACTGAGGCATACTTTAAGAGAAATCATTTAAAAGGTCTCTTTAAGGAGCTGATATTGGGAACAGACCTGAATGAAATGAGTTAGCAATTTACACAAAGACGCAGGGGAAGAGCATTTCAAAAGGAAGCAGCAAGTCTATATTCCTAAGACACAAAAGATTATGGTGGGAGACTGCATCAAAGATGTAAACTGGAACAGATAAAGGAGGTATTTGTCACATATTTTAAGTGTGATAGAAATCTCTTGGGGAATTTTGAGCAGTGAATTGAAACTGATGAGTTTTTGGACTGGAGAGTGCATGTTTAGAGTGGCAAGGTGGAGAAGGTAAACCAATATAATGTTGGAAGTCCAGACCAGGAATATGGATCTGATGTTGTTGCAGAATCTCAAAGAAACCACAGGGAAAACCAGATGGCACAGACATAGCCTTTATTATTTATATACAGGGCAACACCAAAGGCAGCCAGTCAGTGAAAGTTCCATGCCCCACAAGGTGGAGTTGCAGTTTAAATTGCTAAGCCTTGAACACAGGATTATCCGGCTTGAGGTCAGGCTCACCAGCTTCAGTGTGGTGTTTTTGGCTTGAGTGTGGGATCATAAATACAATCCCATGATTGCTGGCTTGAGCCCAAGGTCACTGGTGTGAGCAAGGGGTCACTGGCTCAGCACATATGGTTAAAGCGCATATAAGAAAGCAATCAATGAACAACTGATATGCCACAAGTATGAGTTGATGTTTTTCATCTCTCTCCCTTCCTGTCTGTCTGTTCTTGTCTGTCTCTCTCACTCTCTCTCTATAAATAAATAAATAAACAAACAAATAAATAAATAAATAGCTAAGCCCTTGGTGGTTATTCAAGTGAAATTTTGTCAATGTGTAAGCAATGGTAAGCAGGGGTCAGGGGGGTGGGACAAACCGTTCTGTATTGTCCTTCATTAATACATATCTGGTGACTCAGTAGCATTTTTCTTAGTAAAACCTTAGTTACAGTTTTAGTGCCCTTTATCTCATGGCCCTGGTGACCACAGCACCATATGGCTGGGGAGAAAGAAGGGTCATGTCCAGCATCAACCCTATATTTAGTATTTGATATTCTCTAAGTTTATTTAAATACAAGTTACCATTTCAGGATATACTATTGACATTCCGAGAAAAGTGTTTTTGAGGGTCTACTTGAAAATATTCTATAGAATCATATTATCTGATAAAATAAAAAAATGATTATCTTCTTTGTGATGTATGTGAATAGAAGTTCTAAGAGCTAATACCAAATTATTAGGCTTAATAAATGCATTTTCTGGAAATATGGGCTTAAGGCATGTGACAGCCTCAAGAGAAGACATATTTTTGCTTTCATGTTTAGGTTTGATGTAGGTATTACATTGGAAAAGGAGTACATCGATGCTACTGCTTTACTCTTACTCTCTTTTCTCACCCACTTAGGCTTTAACTAACCATACAAGCTACTAGCCCCCAACTTTGACCTGCCAGAATTTCTTAAAGTGTGTGAGAATCAGACTGGCCCTTACTCCAGGAATTCATTTATTTCTCTTGACATGAATTCTTTAATAAATGCAATAAGCTTTACAATAATACAAAATGGGAAAATTAGACAAGATTATAAAAGACAGGAAGGCTCTAACAGAGAGCCTAAAAAGGATCTAAAATTTCAGCTTGTAAAATTGAAAATTAATGCAATGAAGAAAAATTGAGCCAGATGTTGTTTCAAACGTCAGGAGAAACTTAGAGTTCAGCAAAATTAAAGAGAAATGTGTATACAACAAAGGGATAGTAGAAACAGTTTACAACATGGTATAAAAATGCTTTGCCAAAGTTACTTCGAGCACTGTACAAAGAATAATAAAATGAGAAGCATTTGTGTAACTGGGTGCTATGTTTTAAACATCAAATTAAAGCAAAAGTTGAGAAATATAATTATGTGGGATAGTTATACAGTTTAAGCCCAAGTGTTCACAGACTACTTTTATCAATATCACCAGTTCTGACAGAATCACTTATAATTTGATGCAACTAAAATAAGCAATAAAATTCATTAGCAATTAGAAGCCTAATAACAAAAAGAAAGAGTATTAAAAATAAAGCATGTTATCTAAAACCCGGTCAAGGAACAGATCAAGAAGGAATATCTGAAGTATAAAAATAAAAGATAACTTCTAAAACATTTTAATAAGGATCACATTTTTCATACCTTTATGACTAAATGCAAGCCTATTTATGAGATCCACGAAGGACAGATCTCATCACCATCACTCCCTCCATCTGGAATACTTCTTTCCTAGGCTAGCAATGGGCCAGCACCTCTCAGCTTAGGTGCTGCTTCAATGTAAAACATTCCCCACCCTTAACAAAAGTGAGTGTGGCTTCTTGCCTCTCTTTCAGAAGCTTCCCCCTCCCACCTCATCACAGTATTTAACGTATTTCTCATTTTCTCAATAAACTAGTAGCTAGATAAAGACAAGGTCTATCTATGACCCCCTTTTTTTCATTTTTCATACCTGGTAATCAACACAGTTAAAATTTTTAGTAAGTATTTAATAAATAATTAGGGAAGGAAGGAAGGAAGGAAGGAAGGAAGGAAGGAAGGAAGGAAGGAAGGAAGGAAAGAAGGGAGGGAGGGAGGGAGGAAGGAAGGAAGGAAGGAAGGAAAGGAAGGAGGAAAGAGGAAGGAAGGAAGGAAGGAAGGAAGGAAGGAAGGAAGGAAGGAAGGAAGGAAGGAAAGAAGGAAGGAAGGAGGGAGGGAAGGAAAGGAGAGAGGGAGGGAGGGAGGGAAGGATGGAGGGAGGGAAAGGAGAGAGGAAGGGAGGGAGGGAGAATACAGAAGTCACTGGAATTAAGGTTAGAATTGGAAGAACATATGAGTACTAGCTTTTCTTTTTTTAAGCAAATGAGAGGCAGGGAGGCAAAGAGATAGACTCCCGCATGCACCTCAATGGGCATTTATCCGACAAGCCCTCTACCCAGAAATGCTTTGTCCACCTGGTGCCACTGCTCAATTGCTCCACATTTGAGCCATCTTAGCACCAGAGGTGAGGTCATGGAGCCATGCTTGGTACCTAGGGTCAACTTGCTTGAACCATTTGAGCCATGGCTGCAAGAGGAGGAGAGATGGAGAGGAGGAGGAGAAGGGGGAAGGGTGGTTATTTCTTCTGTGTGCCCTGACTGAAAATTGAACCCGGGACTTCCACATCCCAGTCTGACACTCTGCCACTGAGCCAACTGACCAGGGCTAGTTTTTAAAATAGAATTTAATTAAACAATCCAAAGTCCAAACTTTAATTTTAACCTATGCAGTTGGAATAATTCGTTCTTTTCTTTATTTCATCTAAAATACCACAAAGTATCTAAAACTACTAAGTGCAATTTTAAAATGAATTATTTGTCATTTTCATTCCAATTTTTATGAGATAGTCTCTGGTTGTAAGCTGGATCCTAAGCTAAGACCATATAAAACTTCAAAACAATGGCCTCCTCTTTTTCTCAGCTAGGATAAAGGATTAGAAACCATTCATCTGGTATTTGAAACTTGGATCCAAAAATATCACTTCTGTCACAAGTTATAATAGGATAGGTCAGTTTTTCTATTGTGATTTTTATTTCCTTAGCTCTAAAATGAGCTTATTCATTTCTCTTTGATCAGTTTTACAGAGTTTTCATGAGAATAAAATGAGATAACAAAACAGTAACAAGGTCTGAAACCTTTAGATGTCTGCATAGTAAAGTGGAAGAAATATTAAACTTCAAGTCAGAAAGACCAGAGTTTGTAGTGACATTTTGCTTCTGTATAAGAGGATAGAACTAAGCTGGGAGTAAGCTTTGAAGCCAGGTGAACCTCATCTGTAAAAGAGCAGCTTCCACTTAGGATTTCATGATGATTTAATTAGTAATAATCGAACCATTAGGCAAGGTTCTTAGAACACAAAATACATCCAAGAACAGCCGATGGTGTCTTTGTCTTTTTCTCCAAAACAAATTAAGCAATTATACTAGCATTAAATATATCTTATCATTATGTAAATATAACAAGAATACAAATGCATGGTCTTTAGCTCATATAATGTGGTTTATTCTAATATATCATTTGAAATAATCATCCTTTGAGGTCATTTTTTTTTTTTTAAGCACGTCTTACCTGGTCACATTCTCTGGGCAAAGCAGAAAACCTAACTTTCTTTTCAGTTGTTTTTTTGTAAAAACATTCTAACTGTTTCTAACACTTATTTTTTGTTTCTAACACTTATTTTTTGTTTCTACATTGCCTTCGATATCAGTATTTTTCTTTGATCCACAGAACATAGCTTTTCTACATGAACTGTATATATAAATTTTCAATAATTTGTTGATACAGTGTTTGTGAAATCTGTTCTACTTCAGTTGCAAAGCACATTGCCTTTTTATTTCACTCACTTAATAAGATCTGGATTTTTCTTAATTTATCACAGATTTTTGATGCAGTAACAGGTAAAGGAAAGGCAAAGTTTAGTATTTTATTAAATAAGACTTCCCAAACTTGAAATGTAAAATTATTTTTGAGAAATGCAATGATTTTTTCATATAAAGATATTCAAGGTAGGGGGTTGTGTTCTCTTCTATGCAATAAGTGACTGGAAATAATTTTTCTTAAGATTTTAAAAATAATAGCATAGACACATGCTGAGTTCTATTAAAAAGAACCATGGTATCAATTTAATTTATCCTGTGGGTTATGAAAATACATTTGAAGAACTTTATCACAATATATGTGATTTTGTATTCAATACATACAATATGCTTTTCAAAAATATCTTCTTTGTTTCCTAGCTAATCTTGCTGCTGTCATGCATATCACACCAGAACTATTCTTTTGTATCATTAGCTATACACAACAATGAGGTAAAGTACCTTGAAAATAAGGCACTTAGCAGAAGGTTGCATGCCTTCCTATTCTACAATCTTTCAGTCTCTTTGAAAAGTTTCATTTAAATGTCTACATTAATGATGTTTATGTGTGGGCGTCTTTTTCAATTTCAGGGAAGCTAAATGAACTTCCTTCAAGGGACTAAAATTCAAGTGCAACTGAATTAAAGACACTGGTAAGTACAGTGTGAATAGAATTTATAAAAAGGTTTTCACTCATCTGTGACTTGAAAACTCTAGTTTTGATGCAGGGTGTTTTTCATGAATATATCCGGAATGATACAAAGAGAGCCATAGGTCTTTGTTCTACCACATTCAAATAAGTCAAATTCACTTGTCGTGTTATAAATGCATATTATACACATATATTTCATACATATTTGATTCAAACTGTATGGAGGGGTTATTTCTGATTATTATTTAATATAAAATGCTTTCATATTATGTATTAGAGCTTCCAATCATGTTATAGTCACTGGTATTGAGCAGGAACTTTAAAAACCCAACAGTAGGTCCTGAGTAGAATCTTGCCAGGATTTGTTACATATAAATTTACAGAGTGAAGAGCAGATACATGCCATGCCTGTATGCCTTATTTTTATAGAAACTTGTAGTAAGCCATTCAAGGATAAACCATATTTCCAATTCTTGTGGAGTCACTGCTCAATTACATTTTTATTTGAGGTTAACTTTAAATAATAATATATTTTCAATATGCCAATGAAACAACAAAAGGGTGTATTTCAAAGATATGGGAACCAATTTACACAGACAAATAAAACTTAACTATTGTACAAACACATTATCATTTACTGTACCTTTAAAAAAAGTTAGCTTTGGAGGCTTCCCTGAACACCTGAGAGGCTCTGGGCCACACAGATAATTAAGTCAAGCAAAAAGCCAGGGTGCTGTGGTCTTTTGGAATTTCTGTGCAGCACATTTGTTAAACTATTATTAGAGGACATGATGCAATTCAGAAGACAGAACAACTTAGAATGATATGATTTATTGAATTTTTAAAAAGGACTCAAAACTCCTTTTGAAAGATCAGCATTAACTTAGAACCATAAAATAATAATATGTAAAGTGTTCATTGGCTTCCTAGGTAGAATTATTTCAGTTGTTAATGTTACATTTTGAGGACATAATAAAGTAAACACCCTTCTAAGGCACAATGTAACTATAGCTGATATCAGCCAAGCTAATACAAAATTTTGTCACTCTTTACTTTTCACTGCATTTTCTATATTTTTTATAGCTACACAAGAAACATCATAAAATAACTGGATTCTTAGGTTAACACTGTATAATCTAGGAAAAAATATATATGCATACATATATATTATGCAAAGCCTAACAAAGGCGAACATTGTTGTTATAGTTTATGTTCTATTACGATTTTTCTCACTTAATCAGCACAATGTTAATAAGGCCTGTCAATGACCAAAGCCCTTTGCTGAGTAAGCTTTTAATCCTTGTAAATTAGCATGCATTTTACAAGATAAAGTGCCAGTGACAAAGTGAACCAACCTAATAATGATTCACAAATTTTTTTCCCACAAAATTCCCAATAAACACACAAATGGTGGTTTTCTTTATTCTTAATTCACTCCATGTCTATAAAAAAATAATTGTCCTAAACCAATAAAAATCTATACATTTGGGCATTAGGAGCTACAGAAAATCAAAATAGTTTGTTGGACCTTTGAACATAAAGTAAATTCAATCCAGATCAATTGTGTTGTCATTCTTACGTCAGGTTATACCTTCTATTTGTTATTTAAAACATGAGTTCTCAGGATGTGTCAGTTGATATTATTCACTATTGTCCAATAGTGAAATATTTTTTGACTTAATAAATAAGCCAGTTGTTACTTTTGTAGGCAAACACAATTATAAAATGCAAAATAACATAATTTAAAAAAATTTATTTGAGTTAATTTAAAAACTAGAAAATATTTCTTATATTAATGCCATCGCACATATTAAAATATAGGTTTGGTTTCCTTTTTAACTTGAAAATCACTTTTCCTACTCATAAATTTACACAAGTTGGGAAAGTATATGATTTGCTTTTTTAAACAACAAAATAAAAATCAATTAAAATCCCCTTCTACTCCAAGGTAGCATTGATATTTTGACAATGAATTGAGGACAGTATTTAAGGCAACAAGACTGGCCATCAAATCAGTGCACTAGATGGCTGTGAGGTATATATCAAAAGAGTTCGTAAGATTTCTTTTCAGACTTTTCTTCTGAAGGACAAACATCATCTTTTTTCATTTATTTGTATAGTACTCATTCATTACAAGAGATCTAGAAGGAATAAAACCAAGTGTTGAAAACTTTTTAGACATGATTTTCTATCTGTCTAGTAAGCATTATTCTGTCTCATCTATATTTCATGTGTTTAAACTTCCTTTAGTTTTCCCAAGTGCTTTTCAACAAGCTCCAAAATAATTCACTACAAAATAGAATTCTTCTTCTCGTGGGGAAGTATTACTTCTCTATTATTTTAATTTTATTCTTGTCCTTCTTTTTTCCATGGTGAAGATTTGAGATACCAATAAGACTTCACACAAAATCATTATTTCTATTAACAAACACAGGGGTCCCCAAACTTTTTCACAAGGGGCTAGTTTACTGTCCCTCAAACTGTTGGAGGGCCGGACTATAAAAAGAACTATGACCAAATTCCTATGCACACTGCACATTTATTATTTTAAAGTAAAAAAAACAAAACTAGAACAAATACAATATTTAAAATAAAGAACAAGTAAATTTAAATCAACAAACTGACCAGTATTTCAATGGGAACTATGGGTGCAGATGCATCTTGTGCTCCTCTCATTGACCACCAATTAAAGAGGTGCCCCTTACGAAAGTGCAGCGGGGGGGGGGGGATAAATGGCCTCAGGGCACTGCATGCGGCCTGCGGGCCGGGCCATAGTTTGGGGACCTCTGAACAAACAGATATTTATCAAAGGAGCAGTAAAACAAAAAGCCTTCTTGAAAAAGGTTACTTATCAGAGTTTCCTTTAAAGTACATATGGAAAAAATGTTTGGAGACAGACACAAGTATGTAAAAGATTAACAATAGTCATTAGAAAATGATTTTGCTAAAGATCAGAGACAAGACAAGTTTCACCACACCATGATTCCCAAATGGACCATCAATAAATAATTTTAGGTCATTTTTCCTCTTCTACAAGAAAGTGATCTGTAATGTCATCAAATAAATATTCTTCACAAATCCAATAGGAAAGCTGATTTGCTTACATGCTCCCCTAACTTGCACAGCTACCTTTCCCAGCTCTATTCAAGAGAAAAACATGTTGACAGAAGTCTTACAATAAGTTAGAGAAAACACCTACTTGTTCTAACCATCATAAAATTTTCATTCATAAATATATACAAATATTTTCAAATAATAAAAATTCACAAGGCATTTAAAAAACATTAACAGTGAGAAAGGACATAAAAATAATGGATCCCAGAAGGAAGTTTAAAATCATTTTAAATAATATCATGAATAATTAGCAGGGGTGAGAAAAAGAATAACCAGAAACTGAGACAATGATTGTCCTTTTTTACAAATATGGAGTGAGTGGCAAAAAGGGCAACATGACTTAAAAATCAAGTGAGTGATTTTAAAGATAACTTTATCGCTAAGATCATAAAGTAAAAGCAGACACAAGAAGTGAGAGAAAATGAAGAAAACAGAAAGTCTCACACCCTCCTAAAAATATTTTCAAAGAAGAAAGCAGAAACAATAAAGACGGGGACTAATTGGAATACAATAGAATATTACCCTAATTTAAAGAAGTTTCAGATTGAGGAAGAAACAAAACAAAACAAAACAAAACATCTGGAGAATTTATGAGAAAAGCAACCACTCCTAGACACAACATTGTGAACTCTAAGAAGAAAACTGAAATTTTCCACAGAGGAATAAAAGTTACTTAACATAGAAGTGTGTGTTCACTAAATACTTCTGGATCACCTGCATGAAAATCATATATTGACAGAGATGTTCTCATAGGAAATGAAGGGTCTGGGTCATAAACATTTTGAAATGTTCTATTCTCTACCCTGCCAAACTACCAAGAAAATGTGACGACAATATGGAATCAGTTCTAGACTGTAGTTTTATAGTGCCAGTATTCATAAAATTAATCATCCATGCATCCTCTTTGACAGAAAATGCTTGTAGGAGACTAGACAAAAAATGAAGGAGAGTTCATTTCACATTAACATTTGGAAGAAGGTTTTTTCAAAATGTGAATTTTTAAGTCCTTAGAATTATATATATTTTTATGGGTCTATTCATTTCTTGGCTTTATAGTACAAAATATGTAGAAAATTATATTGTGAATGCTGCCTCTTATTATTTGATTGTTTGGAATTAGGGTAGAAGTTGCACAGACGACAATGTTTAAAGCACAGAATGAAATGGTATAAAGGCATAAAACATAAAAAATGATAATACAACTAACAAAAATTGAGAGGTAGAATGAAGAATTGGAAAAATAATTTAGTTGCACAATTTATTAATTTTTTATGACAGAGATTCATTAGGCACTGTATTAATTTGACAAGTTAGTAAATTACATACCAAATTTATCTTTTGAAATCTGAGTGGCAACTAAAAGAAAAAAACAGTTAATAGCAAGATTGATTGGAGATGGATATTGGAGAGGGAAAAAGTCGACTAGATTTTATATTTTATTTAATTCACCGCATACTGTGAATTTTTCAACCAAGTAAATGGACTTATTCTATAATTAAAAGTTTAATAAGAAACACATTAAAATAAATATTGTCTCTGGTAATTGCTAGTTAAAATAAAGTATAATTTTATTTTAATATTACAAAAGCCAAAATCTCAGAAATGCCTTAAGATTATTAATGTGTTGAATGACAGCTACTGAAAAAACAAAATCATTTAAAACTCAAGGGTCAAAAACACTAATAACATTACAAAGAGTCTAGATATTGTCATTCATTTCTCTTCATTAGTATTGTAATTTGCACCAGGTTCAGAGATGGGTACTTAGTAAAACCAAAAGCTATGATCTTTGACCAAACACAGAACCTGAATAAGCCTCGATATGGCCAAAGTCCTGTTAGCTTATACCAAGGTGCCTCATTGGTCTATGTTTAGTTACAGTTATTGAGTAGAATGCAAGATATGCTACATTGCCTCACTCACTTAATAAGTGTCATGCAGAAAGAAGAAACCAGTCCTCGTCAGGGAGTAAATTTTATGTTAGTTGCAATCATAAAATTTAAAAAATAACCTTCATTCCAGCTGTTGTTGAATAGGTGAATGTTTGTATAGTCATAGGAAGATGTATTTTTTTATAGAAAAGAAGTATTCAAAGTCAGACAGCCTTGGTTGTGAATTCCAACTTTACCTTGTGAGCTGGAATATCTTGAGTAAGGAATTTATTTAAGATAGCACTAAACTTGATTCAGTTTCTTCATCTTCAAATGTAGATGACAAAAGCAACTGCTCAAGGTAGTACCATGACTTATAAATAAATATGTTCTTTCCTAAGATCTCCCATAGTTCTTTTTATGGTGTAGAATAAGTAAGTGAAAGGAATAATTTATGTCAACATTTTCATTGTCATCACTAAGTAAAATGCAATGCATCATAGAACAGTAGCTATTTGTTTCTTGAGAAAACATTAAAAAGGTTAATTCAAATTTTAAATTGCAAAACGAAGAACCATTCATGTGAAGTAAAAATTTTTGAACAATTACTTATCATAGATTAGGTCTTACAAAATCATATAAAGGTCAAAAAAGGACCTAACACTGTTTATCAGCTGAGCTCTCTTAAATCAGTGAAGATATTTGGATGTGTGACAAAGAGATCCTGGTTTTGTTTTACTATTTTAATGTTACTCTCTTTTACAGCTTGCCTCTTTTATCAGCGTGGCATAAAGAACCAATAATTCTGTTAGCTGTCATACTTGATTTTTTGATTCTACAGATCTTACAATTAAGAAGTCATTTTGTCAAGCATACAATTAAAAGAAGTAGTTTTCTATAGAAAAAGTTGGATTGACTTTAGAAATGCCCTGAATGCATAAAAAAAGAAAATGTGCTATTCAAAATTAAATTGAACTTTTCTTAATTTCTTACATTCCTTTATTATAACTCAATTCTTCTTTTTCTTTCTTTCTTTTTTTTCTTTTTAACCACATGTATCAACCAGTGCACAAATCTGATCCACTAGGGATCTGGCTTTAGGAAAAAGACTGCAGTTGAGGGGAAAAATGTGATTCAGCATTTCCTCCATAAAACACTGGGCTATTTATAAATTTTAACTTGTTTTTATATTTACACTGAACAGAAAAATGTACATGTTAATATATACATTTTATAAAATATTTTCTCTATTAATTTCTTGAGGAATTAGTAAAAGTTGTGCTAAAGGATGTGCAAAATCAAACACATCCTAACCTTCTTTTATTCCATATTGTTTTAAAGGCTCTGTGCTTGTGGAAGGTCACTTATGCTTGAGGCTCATCTGAAATTAGATTCTTACTGCTCCCATCTCCTTGTTATATTTTAGTATCCACTTAAGTTTCATCCTATTCAATTCATTGAGTCTCTGATAAAGAACAGCTCCTCATTCATTTTTTTTTTTGACAGTCCAAGCTAGAGCGGGACATTGTTTTGTAAAGAACAATGTTACCAGAATGATTTCTCTAATTTCCCATCCTCGGCTTATTCCCCAGAGAATATGATTTTATTCGGTTTATCTTCCTGGAACTTCCTTTAGCATAGACTGTCTCCCCAAATCAAAGTTTTTAATTATTTACAACGATAAGTGATTGTAAATAGCATTAATGTTTCAGCACTTAAAGTCAATTCCCTGGCTCCCAAGAAAACTCTCTTCCTCACACATTGCACTTAGCTGATACAGACAATGAAAGTATCTATTTAACTATATACATGGTCCCTCACCTTTTTGCTGTTATCTTTTTTTATATTTTATAGGGTAATAAGGATATGAGCTATTATTCTTAATGTTGTTGCTGAAAAGCACTCTTCTCTCTGACTTGATTGACTTGTTGGAATGAATTCTGACAAGCACTCAGTTGAGACAACCACTCTACTGAAAAAAAAGAGACTTGTGAAATAAGCTCATCCATCTTTCAATCTTGTGTACCTTTCTGCATTCTGCATATTCTTTCCAAAATGGACAAAAACATTGTCTATTCAGTGTGGCATGTGGAATAGCTGTCTTAATTGCATTTTACACTTCCTTCATATACATTTTTTAGAAATGCTAAAATAAAAAGAATTTTCCAAATGTCAAAAAAAGACCTCTTCTTTTTTTCCCAAAGTTTTACTTTTCTCAGCTTTCAAATAAGACCTGAAAGTTCCATTGCCTTACTCTTCTTGAGCCATAACAGAGCTCTGCTGCTATTTCTTCACGTCACAATGCACCCTACCTGTATTGCATGCTTGTCCTCTCACCTGCCAAGTCTAGACCTGATTGACACCATCTTATCTCCATCATTCTGTGGTTCCCAAACCCCTCCTACTTATCTTCCTTATATAATTTGTGCTCCACTGTTTCACTGTTTAAGAACGTGTTTTGAATTTATTTTAAAATACGTTCTAGTGAGACAAAATTGTATTTATTTGCCTGTCTTTATTCACAGATCTCAATGGTAAAATGACTAGCACACCATCAAAAAATAGTACTGAACTTAGAACATCCAGGTTTAACTCTCAATTCTACCACTTGTAAATGATAAAAAAATTTTGGTAAATTATTGAATCTTTCTAAGCCTCTGTTTTCTCACCTCAGAATCACAGCTAATAATATCTACTTCACATGACTGAAATTAAATGAGAATATCTAGAAAATCCTTGAAATTTTCCCAGGATAAAGTAAATGTCTATTAAATACTCATTCTGAACTGGCACTGTGTTTTTTTCCATGCTGAGTAACTCTGTCACTTTCAATACAAGTTGTAATAATTGCATTAAAAAATGTAAGCATCCTTGCACAGGTAGCTCAGTTGGTGAGAGCATCATCCTGATGCACCAAGACTGGTGGTTCAATTTCTGGTCAGGGAACATATAAGAATCAACCAATGAATGCATAAACAGGTAAACAACAAATTGATATTTCTCTCTCTCCCTTCCTTACTTCCTCCCTCTCTTTCTCTCAAATCAATAAAAATATTTTTTAATGTTTTAAATGTTAACATATTTTGTAACATGTTGTAGTTCATTTTATTAGAGTATCTCTACACCTGTAAATTCTTCTCTGACTTGGGCTAAAAGTTAGTATATCCTGGGACAATAGAATTAAGGCTTCTAACAAGCTCTTTTCTACAAGAATCTAAAAATCATGTCCTTAAAATCTGTTGAAGGAATTAATGTTTTCAGTATACAGATTATCTGTATAAAACTGTTCTGTGTACTTTTAGCATTGTTATAAATTTCTTTTCTTCTAGAATAGATTATTTTATATACTCATCCTATCATTCAGACATTACGTTGGCACTGAACTTTGAATATAGTCCCATTTTAGGGGTTAATGGGGGAAGGTGAAGGAGGATACAGGGAAGATAAATGCTGATGAACAAAGACTTGACTTGGGGGAGTGAGTACAAAATATAGTGTACAGAGATGTTTTATAGAATTAGGCAACTGAAACTTGTATAATTCTGTTAACCAGGGTCACCCCAATTAATTCAATTTTAAAAAAGAACACTTAAAAAAAACAAATTGGAATAGATAATGGTCCATGTCATCAAAAAATTATGCTCCAGATCAGAGGTCATCAAATTTCTAAAAGTGTAAATAGCAAAGATGTTTAGCATATGAATCAAGGCATTCCCTAAGGCAAATACTCAGTTCTATTACTGCACTGTGGAAGAAGACATTAATAATATATAAATGGTGCCTGGCCAGTCAGTACAGTAGATAGAACATCAGTCTGGCATGCAAATGTCCCAGGTTCAACCCTTTCTCAGGGCACACATGAAAAGTAACTATCTGCTTCTCTTCCCCTCTCACCGCTCCTTCTCTCTTTCTTTCCCTCTCACAGCCAGTGGCTCAATTGGTTTAAGCGTTAGCCCCAGGGAACTAAGGATAACTTGATTGATTCAGGCAGGATGCCAGAATGAATCTCAGTCTGCCAGAGTCTGTATCTCTATCTTCCCTCCTCTCACAAAAGAATCCAAAAACGTGAGAAAGAAAGAAAAGAAGAAAAACATTCAAACACTGGATACTAACTATCATTTATTAATTAACAAATGGGTTTAAAAAGAGATAAAAAAGGGCAGTCTCTTTAATAAATGGTGTTGGGAAAATTGGACAAGTACATGCAAAAAAAAAAAAAGGTACTAACCATCAACTTATACCATTCACAAAAATAAACTCAAAATGGAAAAAAGACTTAAATCTAAGTTGTGAAACCATAAACATCTTGGAAGAAAGCATAAGCAGTAAACTCTCCGATATCTCTTGTAGCAATATTTTTGCTGATTTATCTCCAAGGGCTAGTGAAATAAAAAACAAAATAAATAAACGGGACTATGTCAAACTAAAAAGCTTTTGCACAGCAAAAGACACCATGAACAAAATTAAAAGACAACCCACACAATGGGAGAACATATTAGACAACACGTCTGATAAGGGGTTAATAACCAAAATTTATAAAGAGCTTCTAGAACTCAACACCAAGAAGGTAAATAATCTAATTAAAAAATGGGCAGAGGACCTGAATAGACTCTTCTCCAAAGAGGACATACAGATGGCCAATAGGCATATGAAAAAAAGGTTCAATGTCACTAATCATCAGAGAAATACAAATTAAAACCACAATGAGATACCACCTCACACCTGTCAGAATGGCGCTCGTTAACAAATCAACAAACAGTAAGTGCTGACAAGGGTGTACAAAAAAGGAAATCCTCCTGCACTGCTAATACGAATGCAGAGTTGTGCAGCCACTATGAAAAACAGTGTGCAGTTTCCTCAAAAAAATTAAAAGTGGACTACCTTTTGACCCAGCTATTTCACTTTTAGGAATATATTCTAATACCAAATCACTGATTCAAAAGATATGCATTCCCATGTTTACTGCGGCATTATTTACAATGGCAAATATCTGGAAACAGTTCAAGTGTTCGTCAGTGGACAAGTGGATTAAAAAGCAGTGGTACATATACATAATGGAATACATTTTGGCCATGAAAAAGGAAATATTACCTTTTGTGATGGCATGGATGAACCTGGTGATTATTATGCTAAATGAAGTAAACCAGACAGAGAAAGACAAATATTATATGATCTCACTTATATGTGGAATCTAATGAACAGAGTGAACTGAGGAACAAAATAGAGGTGGAGGCTGGGTCACAGGGAGCAGAGGAACAGCTGTCAGAAGGAAGGGGGATGAGGGGATGTATCACAGAAGGTGAAAGGATTAGTGAAATTGTATATACATAACATATAAATACAGATAACAGGACAACAAATTCCCAAAGGAAAGGGGGAGTGAGTTAGAGAAAGGGGGCAAAGGGGAGGTAATGAGGGACAAGAAGGTGGGTTTGGAAGAGTTATATTGAGTGGAACACTTAAATCTATGTTAATACAATAAATTAAAATTAATAAAAATTAAGAAAATATATTAGGCCCCAGTCAGTTGTCTCAGCCGTAGAGTGTCGGCCCAGCATGTGGAAGTCCTGAGTTTGATTTCTGGCCAGGGCATACAGGAGAAGTGCCCATCTGCTTCTCCTCCCTTCCTCCTCTCCTTCCTCTCTATCTTTTTTTTCCCCTCCCACAGTCAAGGCTCCATTGGAGCAAAATTGGCCTGAGCACTGAAGACAGCTTTGTGGCCTCTGCCTCAGGTGCTAGAATGTCTTTGGCCACAACAGAGCAACACCCCAGATGGGCAGAGCCCCCTGGTGAGCATGCCAGGTAGATCCCAGTCGGGTGCATGCGGGAGTCTGTCACACTGCCTCCCTGCTTCTAACTTCAAAAAATACAAATAATAATAATAAATAAATAGATGATAGATAGGTAGATAGATGAGAGATCAATAGATATTTTATAAAGAATTTAAAAAATGAAATCAAGAAAGCAATTAAAATTTTTTTGAAACAATTGAAAAGGAACGTACAATAGCCCCAAATCACTGGAACACATTGAAAACAGTCCTGAGATGGAAATTCATAGCATTATAGGTATACTTTAAAAAGCAAGAAAATCTCAGATAAATAATCTAACCCTGCACCTAAAAGAACTCGGATCATTTACAACAACATGAATGGACCTTGATAACATTATACTGAGTAAAATAAGTAAATCAGAAAAAACTACGAACTATATGATTCCATATATACGTGGGAAATAAAAATGAGACTCAGGGACATGGACAAGAGTGTGGTGGTTACCGGGGGTCGTGTGGCGAAGGAAGGGGTGAGGGGAGAGCATGGGCACAAAGAAAACCAGATAGATAGTGATAGAAGACTATATGATTTTGTGTGATGGGTATGCAACATAATCAAATGTCAAAATAACCTGAAGATGTTTTCTCTGAACCTATGTACTCTGATTGATTAATGTCACCCCATTAAATTAATCAAAAAAGTAGTGAAAAAATAACAATAAACAAAGCCCAGAGAAAATAGAAGGAAGAAAATAATAAAAAATCAGAGCAAAAATAAATAATATAGAGGCTAAAAACAATATAAAACAGCAACAAAACCAAGAGCTGTTAGTTTGAAAGATAATCCAGAATGATGAACATTTAAACAGACTATTCAGGAAAAAAAATAGGAACCAAATAAATAAAATTAGAAATTAAAGAAAAAAATAACAACTGACATCACAGAGATACAAAGCATTGTAAAAAAAAAAAAATGTTATGAAAAAGCTATATGCCAAAGAATTGGACAACTTCAGTGAAATGGATAAATTTCTAAAAACATAAAATCTCCCACAACTCAATCTGGAAAAATTAGAAAACCTGAGCAGACTAATTCCAACAAATGAAATTGAAACAGTTGTCAAAAAACTCCCAGCAAAGTTGGGTACCAGATAGCCTCGCAGGTAAATTTTACCAAATATTCAAAGGAGAACTAATACCTATGCTTCTCAACCTATTTCAAAAAATTCAAGAAGAAGGAAGACTTCCAAGCTCATTTTATGAAGCCAGTATTGTCTTAATTTCAAAACAAGATAATGACACTAAAAAAAAATTACAGGCCAATATCCATGATAAACAAAGATGCTAAAATTCTCAACAAAGTAGTAACAAACCAGATCCAGCAATACATTAAAAAGATCATATTCTGGGACTGCATGATTGGTACAATAACCATAAGTCAATAAACGTGATACACCACACAAACAAAATCTAGGATAAGAATTACATGATCATACCAATAGATGCTGAAAAAGCATTTGATAAAATTCAGTACACATTTGCCTGACCATGTGGTGGTGCAGTGAATAGAATGTCACACTGGGATGCAAAAGACCCAGGTTCGGGACTCCGAGGTCGCCAGCTTGAGCGCAGGTCCATCTGGCTTGAGCAAAAGGTCGCCAGCTTGGACCCAAGGTTGCTGGTTCCAGCAAGAGGTAGCTGGGTCTGCTGAAGACCCGCAGTCAAGGCACATATGAGAAAGCAATCAATGAACAACTAAGGTGTCACAAGGACAACGAAAAACTAATGATTGATGCTTCTCACCTCTTTCCGTTCCTGTCTGTCTGTCCCTATCTATCCCTCTCTCTGACTCTCTCTTTGTCCCTGTAAAAAAAAATAATTCAGTACACATTTATGATCCAAACCCTTAGCAAAATGGAAATACAGGGAACTTACCTATGGTAAAAAGCCATATATGACAAACCTACAGCCACCATTATATTCAATGGGCAAAAACTAAAAGCAATCTACTTAAGATCAAGAACAAGACAGGAGTTTCCCCTTTCACCATTCTTATTGTACATAGTACTGGAAGTCCTAGCTACAGCAATCAGACAAGAAGAAGAAATAAAAAGCATCCACATTAGAAAGAACGATGTAAAACTATCATTATTTGCTGACAACATGATTCTGTATATGGAGAACCCTAAAGATTCAACCAAAAAACTACTAGAACTGACATACAAATTCAGTAAAGGAGTAGGATACAAAATAAATATCCAAAATCAGTTGCATTTTTATACACAATAAACTGTAAGAAAGGGAGACTAAGAAAACAATCCCATTTACAATTGTATCAACCCCCCCCCCAAAAAAAGCAAACCTAGGAATAAATTTATCAAAGGATGTAAAATACCTGTACCCAAAAAATTATAAGAAACTGAAGAAAGAAATTGACGAAGATAGAAATAAGTGGAAGTATATTTTATGTTCATGGATAGGAAGAATTAATATACTACTCAAAACTGTATAGATTTGCCTAACCAGGCAGTGGCACAGTGGATAAAGCATCGAACTGGGAAGCAGAGAACCCAGGTTCAAAACCCGGAAGTCACCAGCTTGAGCGTGGACTCATTTGGTTTGAGCAAGGCTCAACAGCTTGAGCCCAAGCTTGCTGGCTTAAGCAAAGGGTCACTCGGTCTGCTGTAGCCCCCGCCCCTCCGGCCAAGGGACATATAGGAAAGCAATCAATGAACAACTAAGGTGCCACAACAAAGAATTGAGGCTTCTCATCTTCCCTCTTGTCTGTCTGACCCTCTCTGTCTCTGTCACAAAGAAACAAACAAAACAAACAAACAACAACAACAAAAAACAACTATATAGATTCAATACAATTCCTATCAAGATACCAATGGTATATTTCACAGAACTACAACAAATATTTCAAAAGTTTATATTAAACATCAGAAAATTGTGAATAAACAAAGAAATCTTGAGAAACAATGTTGGCAAAATCATGTTACCTGGTATCAAACTATACTATAAGGCCAAAGTAATTAGAACAGCATAGTTCTGGTAAAAAAAATAGGCATATAAATCAATGGAACAGAATAAAGAGTCCAGAAATAAGCCCACACCTTTATGGTCAATTGCTATTTGACAAAGGAGGCAAGAATATACCATAGAGTAAAAAAAAAAAAAAAAAAAAAAAGGAAAACTAAACCACTCTTGTACACCATACAAAAATATAAACCAAAATGAATTGAACACTTAAATGCTAAGCTTAAAACCATAAAAATCCTAAAAGAAAACATGAGCACTAAAATCTTGGACATTCCTCATAGCAATATTGTGTGGATATATCACCTCGGGCAAGGGAAACAAATTGGACTACATCAAACTAAAAAGCTTTACACAGCAAAGGAAACCATCAACAAAATAAAAAGACAACTTACTAAATGGGAAAATATATTTGCCAATAATACGTCTGATAAGGTGTTAAAATCTAAAATTTATACAGAACTTATAAAACTCAATACCAAAAAATTAAAAATATTTTTCAATTAAAAAGTGGGCAAAGAATCTGAATACCTCAATAGACACTTTTCCAAAGAGAACACACAGATGGTAAATAGACACATGAAAAGATGCTAAACATCACTAATCATCAGAAAAAATGTAAATTAAAACCACAATGAGGTATTACCTTACAGCTGTCAGAATGACTATCATCAATAAATCAACAAACAACAACCATTGGTAAAGAAGATATGGGGAAAAAGAAGCCCTCAAGCATTGTTGGTGGAAATGCAGATTAATGCAGCCCACTGTGAAAAGCAGTATGAAATTACCTCAAAAAATTAAAATGGAACCACCTTATGATCCAGCTATTTTATTTCTGTGAATATATCTCAAAAAGCCTGAAACACTGGTTTGAAAGAATACATGCATCCATATGTTCACTAAAGCATTATTTACAAGAGCCTTTGGAAGCAGCCCAAGTAACCATCAGTGATGAATGGATAAAAAGCTGTACTATATCTACACAATGAAATATTACTACTCAGCCATGAAAAAAGAAGGAAATCTTACCTTTTGAGACAGCGTGGATGGACCTGGAGATTATTATGCTAAGTGAAATAAGTTAGTTAGAGAAAGGCAAATACCATATGATTTCACTTATATGTGCAATCTAATGAATAAAATAACAAACAAAATAGAAACAGACTCACAGATACAGAAAACAGACTGACAGCTATTAGAGAAGAGTGCATTTGGAGGGCTGGATGAAAAACATGAAGAAATTAAGGAAAATACCCTCATAGACACAAACAACAATATGGTGATTAGCAGAGGGAAATGGAGGTTTGGGGAGATAAAATGGATTAAGTGGGGGATAAATGATGATGGAAGGAGACTTAACTTTGGCTAGTGAACACACAATACAATATACAGATGTCTTATAGAACTGTACACTTGAAATCTATATAATTTTATTAACTACTGTCACCCTTATAAATTCAATTAAAAACTCAACATGAATTTTAAAGATGTAGAAATTATTTAAAAAATAAAGAGAAAAGGACTAACATTTTTTTTAAAAAAATAGTTTAATAGGCCTTAAGCTATAGCCAATCAAACAGTTTTTTGCAACCGTGCATTTTTTGTAGAAGTCTTTCCCCGGCTCCTGTCAGCAGAGCACTCCTAACTGACCACTTGTGATTTGGTACCACTCCACTCAAGTGGATACATGCTTAAATAAACTATTCAGTTTCTTTTTAATTTGTGTTAAACCAAAGAAGTATTGAGTATGTTATCACACTGGTCATTATATTTAATTATTCTTATAAAGTATAGTTTAATTATAGCTCTCTTAAGACAAATGTAACTGCATTCTGTGAAAGCTCAAGCATCTAAACGAATAGGGCGTCATACTTATTTGAGTGCTAGCACCTGCTATATTGTGGCTGTCATAGAGAAGGAGAACAACCCTCCATTTAATTACTTAATTGTCTTTATCAGAGGAAATGAATAGATGTATCTCCTATGACCCTGTAGAGCCAATCAATGTCAAACGGAGGTTGACTAACATCTACTTTAACACATTTTTAGTTTTAAAATAATACTTCTCATTTTAAGCCTTTGCCAGTTTATGTCTACATAGTGCTTTATATTTTTAAAGTTCTTTGCAAATAGTTATTTCATCAATATTCATTTATTCATCTAACACTTATTGAATGTTAACTATATATTAAGGACTATGCTAGACGCTGGAGATACAATCATGCACAAAACAAAACATGATCCCTGCTTCACTTACAGCAATGGTTCCTCTGCTAAGATTCTATCTCACTCTCCTAAAGGAGATTTTGAATTTTACTGATGTCAAGGTCCATGATCTAATGTTTATCAGCAAGTATGAGTTTAACTTATTCTGCTGCTATTTCTCTATGTTAAGTAGCATATACAGCTAGCATTCTTAATCAACTAGAGGATCTAAGATTTTTGCAAATGTTGCTCTTTATTCTTATCTAGTTTCATAACAAAGAAAAAGAAAACAAAATTACTCAGCACAAGTGCAACTGATCTCTCTCAACCTCAGTGGCTGTCTTTTATTCAGTACATATTTCTCAGGCACCAACTTGCTTCCTATTCTTTCTCTGCTGTAATGCAGGAGGTCGAGGCTGGACAGGTTCATACCAGATTCAGTCAGACCAAAGAACATATACGGAGCTGGTAGATGGTATGTCATCCCTATTTATTCAGTTTCCCCACAACATGTGAGTGGACAGGCAAGGGAAACCACACAGGGGGATACTCGCAGCCTCTTATGGGCTGCCTAGACAAAAGTGACTTTCAGCCAAGAGCCATGTCCTTGATTACATAAGGTGCTTACATTAAGGCAGTATACAAGGTCTCTGCCCTTGGTTACATAAGGAATGATGACTATGTAGATGAAGACAACTGAGCAAGCCTAACTTAGCCATTTTCCCCACACCTACCAATGCCAAAAATCTGTTGATTGGTAAACTATTCTTTTATTATTATTATTAATACAGTTACTTCTAGTTTAAAAAGCTAGACTAAAGCTATAAGCTGCTATCTTTTAAAATAATCATCATTTATTCCCCACTTTCAAAACATAATTTAAAATATTCTATGACCAAAACCGATTTAATAAAATGGATGGATGACAAGTTTCTAAGATACAGGTGTAAACATAATTCTCCAAGTAAAACTCTATCTCATTCAGTTTTCTCAAATTCTAACTGCATGGTACAATCCTTGGTCATATTGTACTGGTAATTGTATCTTTTCATTCCAACGTTCCCGGCAGATTATTTTTACACTTTGTCTCTGTTCACTTCTGTGGATAAGCGCTTCTGTGATTTAGCCCACTCATGACTATTTCTCTCATCCTGCTAAGAAAATGGCAGGATGATTTTATATCCCTACATCGCTGAAATTAGGAAAGGCCATCTGACTGGTACTAGGCAACAACTTGTGCTATGCATTTATTCAGGACTAAAGTTTTTTAACTGCTTGTGAAAGACTCTCCAACATTTTTTCTTTCGCTGTGCTAATGGAATCATGTGTTTGAAACAGTATAGCTCTAAAGTAGATGGTAGAGCCTTCACCAATCTGTGTCCCTGAGTGTGCTAACATGCACGGGGTAGTAGTGTAAATAAGAAATAGGGGTTTGTGAATTGTATACTACAACATAAACCTAACCTAACTTGACTTATATAACATTGTCATCTTGAGATCAGAGGCAGTGTTAGTGGTGAACCACGCTGCTCACTGCTTTATTCTCTTGTTTCAGTAAAAAGTAGGTTCCATCTGTCTTCATGAAAAAACCTGAACAGTCCAAGAAGTCAAACACGAAGGTTGAATCTATAGACACAATGCCCTATTGCTTCTTTTTATCTTCTTCTTAAAGTAGTATAAGTGGGTGCCATTGAGAGGAAACTGAAAAGTATATTATTATCTTCAAAAGCATCCATGAAGTAAATTCTCTACCACTTATGTTTTGTAGTCCTAAATTTCTCACTTTTTTCAAAATTCTTTGGGGTTTTTTGTTGTTGTTTAGAACTAATCCATTACTCTTTAAAATTGCCTCTCTGGAATAATGTCCTAAACTTAAAGAAGATGCTATTTGGGAAGCATAACTCAGAATCAGAGATCATCCAGCAATAACTGCAGACCTTGTGGTTATTCATGGTATTTGTACTCCCAAAGAAAGTAAATTGGATCTACTTTTGCTGAGACATTCCATTTACAACTGTCATTCAACATACTAAAAATGTCTTTTGTGTTTGAATGTCATTCCTAATGCCAGTCTGGCTTCTCAAAAAGTGAGGGAACAGCCAATCCAGATGGAACAGTAATCATTTCATCTCATGCCATTATGAAATAACAAACAAATACAACCTCTCATATGGCTGACCACTTTATATTATCTTCATTACTGCTAAATCTTTAACTAAATTAGACTTTATTGCTTTAGAAATATGGCCCACATGTGATAATTTATGCCTTAGTTGATTTCTACACAATTTAACTCTTACTTGATTATCCCCTAGGAGTAATAAAAGCATTTTTTCTTACAGTAGACCTTGGTATATAGTAAGTCCTCACTTAATGTGGTAGGAAAGTTTTGCAACTTTAAGCCAGATGGCATATAACAAAACTAATTTTATCACAGGCTTATTGATATAAATATAAATTATTTCTAAAGAATCTCATCAACATTATAACTAAATGACATTCAACAAATGACATTATTCAAGGGCCTGCTGTATTATGGAGTACAGATGAGAAAACTGAGGAACAAATAGAGTAAATTTCTTGTTCAAGTTTCAACAGCTAGAAAGTGATAGAACTGAAATTTGAATCGAAACACTGTGACCCCAGAGCTCATCTCTTAACTGCTATACTTCACTGCTTCCTTCCTTCTTTTAAGTCTACTGATCTAAGTTCTTGTTTTTCTGCTCACCATGTGACATTAACATCGTAAAGCTCCTCTTAAGGAAAATTTACATTCCTAGAACAAATCTGTGAAAACAATCACTTATTTCTCTTTATCATCACTTTATAACATTACAGAAGTAAAATCCAATTAGAAGACAAAACAGCTATAAAATTTTGTTTTGAAGTGATTAATATTTTAAACAATACGCTTTCTTTAAATAAATTACTATGTGGTAAGTTTTTATATGTACTCATGTTGCTATTTTAATGCAAATATAGTCTATTTTTAAATTATTATTTATTATCATCTATTTATTAAGATGTAAATAAATACATTTTTCTTCAAACTACCTAGACTACTTATTACTATGATGGATTTTAAATGTATTTTGTTTCATATATATATATAAACCTCTCTTTGCCTTTACTCCTTTAGTGCATTAGAAGCCATAATTATCATACATTACTCTTTCCAGAATTGTAATTAGATTTCCTTGCAAATGAAGACATTTTTAATAATTTTTTTTCTCAAGAAATGTTGAAGAAATACTTAAAATTTCTATTTGATCATATAACAGAAATTATCCACATTACCTACAAACTCTTTGGGAATTGTGTGACTAAAGATGTAATGATTTGAAGGATCATAAGACATAATTTAAGGTACTGATTTTATCAATGACTCATCACTTATTAGCAAGGAATTAACATTTGGAACAGTCACTTCTAAGCCTTATTTGGGGCACAGTCTTGACAATATTTACCAATCAAATGGTCCTGGAGCTCTTGACACAGGCTATCACTTCTCTAATAATAAAGATACATAAAAACATTCATAAATGTTTGGAATGTTTGCAGACCTGGTAGTCAAACAATATGCATTCAAGATCCTATCTGGAGAGGATGTCAGAGTAATGGGTGGCATGAGAGATACCCTGAATCTCTTCCTATAAAATTTCAACAAATTGAACTGCTATAGTACAGCAATAGAACCACAGCTGGATTCTCAGGCTTGCCTGAAAAAATCTACATATAGATTTGACTAAAGGTGGAAAAAGTTGAGAAGAAGGGCAAAAGATAAGACATACTTGCTGTCAGCTCTGGAAGAAGAGAAAACCAGAGTGACTGGGTTTTTGTCTGCCAGGAGTGATGATATGAAGGATAGTAAGGCAGACACTAAAACAGAGCAGCAGCAAAACAAAGGGTCATGGCCAGTGTTCCTGCAGACTGCCAGCAGACTGCCAGCAGCCTGCACTCAAACAAACAGCAAAAACAAAGTGCATTCCTTCAGCCTTTCAGATTCTGCCTCTCAACTGGTAGGTACAAAGAGTGGCAGAGATACACCTCACAGCTAGTTCTACAGAGCCATTCTCTTCCTTGAAAAACAGAAGTGCACGGGTGTCTGGTCCCCTTGTCTATTGAGCTGTGGAGAGGAGTGCCTGGAGGCCTGAGATTGCCATTGTTAAAGCTATAAAGCCCTCTAAACACGCGCCATCCATCATTATAACTGCAGCCCTGCCTCCAACATTGCAATAGCAACATATCAGCAAAGGTAAACCCAAATATTTCACAGAGCTAAAACTTATAATACAGTTCTACCAATTGAAAAAAAAAAAACAAAACAGAAAAAACTTTCAAAACAATTCTTTTTCCTATTGAATTTTATATTCTTTAATTTTTTACATTTTTATTTTAGTTTTTAGAGTGTTTTGTTTGCTATTTTATTTGGTTTAGTTCTTTATTTTTCATTGGGTTTTCTCTATTATTTTTTAATTTTCTATTTTTAATGTATTTTTATTTTTATTGCTTTATTTTTAATTTTTTAGTTGCTTTTGGTAGATTTTTTAACACTACCAGTTTAAAATGTTATCAAAGATGAAGAAACAAATGCCATGGCTATGCAAAAAAGAAATTTAGAAAACAATGAAAAATCTCTAGAATGCAATCTCAATAACATGAAAACCTTGGAGTTAAATGATAGAGAATTCAAAATTGAAGTGCTGTAAATACTCAATGAAATGTGAGAAAACACTGATACGCAATTTAATAAGTTCAAAAAACAAGTTAATAAACAAGATGAGTACTTCACAAAGGAGACTGAAACATTAAAAGCAGAGATGAAGAACTTAATATATGAATTGAAAAATGAGGCCAGATAGAGAAGAAAATCAGTGACATCAAAGACAAGTAACTAGAGATGATACAGAGAGGAAAATAGAGAGATTTATAAATTAAAAAAAAATAATAGAGCTCTACAAGAATTTTCTGACTCCATCAGAAAAAGCAATATAAGAATTATGGGTATATCATAAGAAGAATAATGGGAGATGGGAATAGAGACCCTACTAAAAAAAAAAGATGAAAACTTCACAAGCCTATGGAAAGAGTTAGATCCTTGAATCCAAGAAGCAAACAAAATGTTGAGTTCCCCCAACCCAAACAGCCCTTCTCCAAGTCACATCATAATAAAATTGTTCAAAATCTATGATAAAGAAAGAATCAACAAGGCAGCTAGGGAATAAAAGACATAACATATAAAGGAAGGCCCATTAGGTAACACTGGGGAACAATTTTGTTTTTCATTTTCTGTTGCATGAGGTTTAAGAACTTTTTCTATATATGTCTGCATTGATGATTCCAAAACTGAAATTTGGTTTTTGGTGCATGCTCTAGTTCTTATGCAATTTTAATTTCTTTCTGTTACACTTAATTGCATGAATTGGTTTTTAAATTGGAGTTAAAGGGCAACCACTCTTGGATTGAACATAACCACAAGGCAAGTAATGTTTTACAAACATCACTTTTACATAATTGTAGTTGTTTTTAAATTTAAAAAAAATATCTGATAAAAAGACCCTCTTATTTTGTTTTAACGTTGAATCATGGATCTTCAAGTAGGCATAAATGTAATAGTCCTGACACCTTCTGTTATATATGTGACTGTTACACATTTCAACATCAAAGATGCAATATTACATCATTTGTGACACATGCATATATTGCCTATTTTCAAGTTCCCCTTTGAGATCAAGAAAAGAATTGGGCTCCTCATATTGTGTGTCATCATTGTGATAAAATGTTTCATGACTGGACAAAAGGAAAACGCAAAGGAATTCCTTTTGGTATTCTCATGGTTTGGAGTGAACCTAAGGATCACAGCAGTGACTGTGATTTCTGTTTGATCCATACAAAAGGCATCAGCTATAAAAAAATGGCATATGATCACATATCCTAATTTCTTTAGAAATATCACATATTTCACACTCTGAGACACTCTTGTTTCCAGTTTCCAATGGTTTTATTTCTTCTAAGGACAAAGAAAGTGAACATGGTGGTCAAGTGTATTTTGATAAGATGCATGAGGAAATGGTTGTAAATCTGAAGGGTCTTCTTCTGATGCCAAGCAGTCAATAACCCCTTAGCAGTTTGGCCAACCCAAATTGAATAACTTAGTAAGAGATTTGGGCCTATCAAAGTAAGCAGCTGTGTAATTAGCCTCCAGACTTCAAGAAAAGAATGTACTTCACCGGTCAGCTAAAATATCCTATTTCAGGAAGTGTGAACAAATTTTTGTGGACATTTTTTTCCAAAGATAAACACTTTGTTTACTGTCATGATAACGGTAGTCTTCTCAGCCAGCTAGGTGTTCCCACTTACAGTCCAATAGAATGGCGGTTATTTCTTGACTGAAATGTGTTCTCCTACACAGTGGTAATGTTTATGCAGTGGTTCCAATTGGTTATTCAACCCATCTGCGAGAAGATTATAATGACATAAATAAAAATTGTCCTTAACTTTCTGAAGTATGTGGAGAATAACTGGATCATTTGTGTGGATCTTAAAATGGTCAATTTCCTGCTGGGACAACAGAGAGGTTTCACGAAGTGTCCTTGCTTTCTGTGTTTGTGGGACAGCCAAGCTCGAGAGAAACACTGGACACAGAAGGAGTGGTCAAAACGTGAAGCTCTAGAAGTAGGGATGCAAAATACTGTGAATGAACCTGTAGTTAATCCAGATAGGATCATTTTTTTCTCACTTCACATCAAACTTGGCTTAATGAAGCAGTTTGTTGAGGCTTTGAATAAAAAAAATAAATGCTTTCAACATATTATTTCTGCTTTTCCTGCCATGTCTTTCGAGAAGATAAAAGCAGGTATATTGGATGGACCTAAAATTTGAACCCTTATATGTGACAAAGAATTTGCCAGGAAGATGAATAAGGAGGAGAAAGCAGCATGGTAGTCTTCTGAGGCAGTTACAGAGAACTTTCTTGGCAACACTAAAGCAGAAAACTATGAACTTCTGGTTCAAAGGATGCTGTTGGCTTTCTGAAACATTGGATGTAACATGAGCATTAAGATTCACTTCCTGAACAGTAACCTTGATAAGTTTCCCGAAAATCTTGGAGCTGTTAGTGATGATTAGACTACTCCTGGAGCATCAAACAAGATTGTCCTCAACAACTACAAAAATGCAAAAACTACAAATGCAAATTTTTGCCTGAATAGAATTTAAATAAGTTTTGTGCAAATTTTATGATTAAAATAAATGTTTTAATATGTTCTATTTTGAAATTGTAGACTAATTTTGATGCAATCATATTTTTAGTGTATTAGTGTATTTACGGCATTGCATAAATTATTCTATTTTCACAAAGATGATGCCCAAGAAGACATTCTACTTCATTATGTTAAACTAAATGTTGAAAATTTTACAATAAGATAAAAATCAAAAATCTAGAATTGCTAAAAAACTGTATTTACAAAGAAAAACTAATCTCAGATTTTAGATCAGCACACTCAAATTAGGTAAGAACAAGTGTTTTTTGAATGCAAAAAAAATTTGTTCCTCAGTGTTATCATCAGACTTCTCAGCAGAAGCTCTACAAGCTTAAAGAGAGTGGATCTAAACATTTAAAGTACTGAAAGAGAGGAATTAGCAGCCATTAATACTATATACACCAAAATTATTCATCAAATATGATGGAGAAATAAAAACTTTTGCAGACATACAGAAGCTGAGGGAATTTATCCAGAAAATGCCTACTCCCAGAAATACACAAAGGGTTTATTTGACTGTATACAATGAAATAAACAAAATAAAACTACAAGCAAAAGCTCCAACAAGATGACAATAAAAATGAAGATAATCTGTGACAACAATAATATAAAAGGGGAGAGGGTAAAGATCTGCAGTAACAAAGGAGAATAGAGTATAGAAACACTCATAAGACGAAGGACTCTAGTATATATGATAATTTGCCCTTCAATAAGCAAATAGTAACCAGTCACAAAAAAAACAAAACTGAAGCACATAGCTTTAAAAAAGAATAAAGATGTAAGTAATATAGAATACCACCAAACAAAAACACACAAAAAAGAACCAGGAAGCATACAGAGCTACAAGGAAACAAAACATAACATGCCTATCAAGAATCCTCAAGTATCAATAATTACCCTAAATGTAAATGGACTGAACTCACCAATAAAGAGGCACAGAGTAGTAGATTGGGTCAAAAAGTAAAACACAACCAAATACTGCCTACAAGTGACACACCGCTGAAGGTCAAAAGTAGACTTAAAGTGAAAGATTGGAAAATCATTCTCCAAGCAAATAATATCCAAAGAAAAGCAGGTATTTCCCCATACTAATATCTGAGAAAGCTGACTTCAAGACAGCAAAGGTAATAAGAGACAAAGATGAACGTTTCATAATGATAAAGGTGACATTATATCAAGAAGACATAACACTTAATATATATGCACTGAATCAGGGTTCACCAAAATATATAAGACATCTACTAATTGATCTAAAAATTGAAACTGAGAGAAACACAAACTTACTTGGAGAAATTAAGACACTATTGAAAGCTTTAGATATATCATCCAAACAGAATATAATAAATATTGGTTTTAAATGGCATTCTAGACCAAATGCACATAATAGACATTTACATAACATTTGATTCCATAACTTTAGATAATGCATTCTTCTCCAATGTCCATGGAACATTCTCAAGGATAGACCATATGTTGGACCACAAAACTACCTTAACAAATTTAAGAGGATTGAACGTATATCAAGTATATTTCTTAAATATATGGTTGTGAAATTAGAATTCAGCTATAAAAAATAAAAAGAAAGAAAGCAACTCATAAAAATGTGAAATTAAACAACGTATCTCTAAAAAATGACTGGGTCAAAGAAGAAATTAAAGCAGAGATCAAAAGATATATATAAACACAAGAATGACAAATGAAATATCAAAACTTCTGAGATGTAGCAAAAAACAGTAATATAAAGAAAATTTATATTATTACAGGTTTATATCAAGAAATAAGAGATATACCAAGTACACAACCTAACATCACATCGTAAAGAGCTAGAAAAAGAAGAAAGGCAACCCAAAGTCAGCAGAAGAAAGGTAATACTAAAAATTAGAACAGAACTAAATGAAATACAGAAAAAATATATATAGAAAATAATACACTAAAGAACTAGTTTTTTTAAAAGATCAATAAAATTGACAAAACTCTCACTAGACCCAATAAGAAAAAAAAGAGAAAGGGCTCATATAAACAAAATAAAATAAGAGAAATTACTACAGACAGCATAGATATTCATAGGATCATACTAGAATACTATGAAAGATTATATGCCACCAAATAAAACAATCTAAAAGAAAGAAATAACTTTACAATCTTCCTAGACTGAGTCACAAAAAAGTGGAAAACCTAAATAGACCCATAAGCAGGAAGGAAATAGAAACAACTATCAAAAACATACCCCAAAATAAAAATTCAGGACCAGATGGCTACATTAGTAAATTCTACAGAGTTAAAGAAGAGTTGGTAGCTATCCTTCTCAGTCTTTCAAAAAAATTAAACTAGAAGCATTACTTTCTAACACATTTTATGAGGCCAACATGAAGCCAATACTAAAATCTGGCAAGAACAATACAGTAAAAGAAAACTACAGATCAATATCTCTAATAAATACACAGCTGAAAAATCCTAAAAATAATACTAAACAAAATATATTTTAAAAACACATACAATCAACTGGGATTTATTTCAGGAGCACAAGGATGGTTCAGAATATTAAATCAATCAACATAATACACCACATCAACAAAACAAAGAAAAAATTCTGCCATTCTCTCAATAGATGCAGAAAAGGCATTTGATAAGATAGAACATCAACTTATGTTTAAACCACTCAATAAAATTGCTATAGATGGAAACTACCTTAACATAGTAAAGACCATATATGACAAACCACCTGCTAATATTAAACTAAATGATAAAAAACTAAACTATTTTCCTCTAAAATCAGAAAAAAAGACAAGGCAGCCCACTCTCTCCACTCATAATCAACATAGTACTGAAACCCTTAGCTGGAGCAATCAGGCAAGAAAAAGAAATAGAAGGCATCCACATAGAGAAAGAAGAATAAATGTATTACTATTTTTCACATGTTGTGATTCTGCATGTACAAAATACCCAAACAACTCCAAACAAATACAATTAGAAAAAATAAACAAACACAGGAAATTTACAGAATACAAAATCAATATACAAAAGTCTACAGTTTTTCTATCTGCTCACAATGAATCTTCAGAAGTTAAATACACACAAAAAAATTTCTTTTACAATTTCAACAACAAAAATCTAAGATTAAATTTAACAAAGGATATAAAAAATCTATATATTAAAACCACAAAGAATCACTGAAAGAAATTTTTAAAACTTGAAATGAAAAAATATTTTATTTCATGGATTAGAAAAATCAATATAGTTAAAATGGCTGTATTACTCAAAGCAATATACAAATTTAGTGCAATCCCCATTAAAATCACAATGTTGTCTTTTAAAAAAAACTGAACAGAAAATCACCAGGTTTGTACAGTACTGACCCATAAAAAATCCTGAATAGTCAAAACAATCTTGAGGAAAAGGATTAAAGCCAGGGGTATCACACTACCTGACTTCAAATTATGCTACAGAACCCGATAATCAAAACAGCATGTTGTTAGCAGAAATACAGACCAATGGAACAGATCGCGAGCTCAGAAATAAAACCACATTTATATGGACAAATTATCTTTGACAAAGGAGCGAACAACACACAATGGAGAAATAAAAGCCTCTTCAATAAATGGTGTTGGAAAAATTGGAAAAACACATGCAAAAAAAGAAACTTGACTACACCTTGTACCCCTACACAGAAATTAATAGAAAATGGATCATATACCTAAATATAAGATCTGAAATAATAAATTACATAGAAGAAAACATAGGTACTAAACTTGTGGACTGTGGCCAAAAGCAAGGGAAGTAAAGGCAACAATAAATGAATGGGATGGTATCAAACTAAAAGATTTCTGCACGGGAAAATAAACCAACAACAAAACAAAAAGGCAACCAACCAAATAGGAGATATTTACAAATAATAGCTCCCATCATGGTTTAATATTCAAAATATATAAAGAACTAAAATATTTCAGCAATAAACAAGCAAATAATCCAATTTTAAAATGGGCAGAGGACCTAAGCAGACAATTCTCCCAAAATGACATAAAAATGGTCAATAGAGATATGAAAAGATGGTCATCTTTGCTAACTATTAGAGAAATGCAAATCAAGAGTACAATGAGATACCACCTCACGCCTGTTAGATTGGCTGTTATCAACAAGATAGTAATAACAAGTGTTGGAGAGGCCGTGGAGAAAAAGGAATCTTCATTTACTGCTGGTGAGAATGCAAACTAGTACAAACATTATGAAAGAAAATATGGTGGTTCCTCAAAAAATTAATAAATGAATTACCATATGACCTAACCATCCCTGTACTGAGTATATAACCAAAAAACTCAAAAACATTGCTAAGCAATGACACATGTACACCCATGTTGATTGCAACATTATTCACAGAGGCTAAGATATGGAACCAACCAAAGTGTTCCTTAATAGAGGATTGGATAAAGAAGATGTTTTACATATATACAGTAGAATACTCTTCAGCCATAAGAAGGTATAAAAAATAAAAAAATAAAGTAAAACAAACAAAAACAGAAATGATGACATATTGTCATTTCCAACATAGGTGGACCTTGAGAACATTATACTAAGTGAAATAAGTAAATCACAAAAAGCTAAGAAACATATGATTTCACACATAAGTGGTATATAAAAATGGAGACTCATGGATATAGATAAAAATAAAGTGGTTACCAGTGGGAGGGAGTGGGAAAAGGGTGGTTTTGGGGAGGGCAGTAAAGAAGGACAAATAAATGGTGACAGAAAATAATTTGACTTGGAGTGATGGGTACACACTCAACAGTTCAAATGCTATAGAAATGTTTACCTGGACCCTTATACTCTTATTGATCAATGTCACTGTTAAATTTAATTTTCTGAATAAATTAGTTTAAATAATTTAAAATTTTTTATTCTTTTAAAACAACGATTTTAATCAAAATAATTAATTCAGGATGCTAGTTTAAAAGAAAACTAAAATTTTAGGTAACATTTTAATTAATCCAAGTGCTTTCTAAATTAATCACTACATGTTACAAGTGTTTTATGAATATTAGTGTATCACCGTCATTGTATTGCAACAAATTAACCCCAAAATTTTCCATCTTATCAAAATAGAATTGTGTTTCTTGTCTGCAGAAAGCTTTCCATGTGGTAATTTAGTACCAAACTTCTACCATCTGATGTTACTATTCTCTGCTAATGTCTCCTCTGCAGCCAGCCAGTAGTGGGGCAAAAGCAAACTCTTTGAAGTAATGCATTTGTCACTTCAATTCTTATTCCATTGATAGATCTAGTCACAAGGCTTACTAGATGGGAGAGAACTAAAGAAATATTGCTGGTACAGCAGATGGTTTCCAGTACTCACTCTAATCCTTAGTATGGGGGAGTTTTAGTCCTTGTAGGACAGTTAGCTTTCTATACCACAGTTGGCATGTATGCCAACATTCACAGACTTCAATGCATGCAGGGATATTAATAAATGGAGCAGTTTGAATACAAAACTAGAGAAAATAAAGGAAACCATAGGGAACCAAGAAAAATATTCTCTAACGAGGGAAGATGGTTCCCATGCACATTATTAGCAGAGTTTTGTAAGAAAGAAAAACAAATCTGTATTTAAAGTATAAAATCTCATGAGTTTTAAAAGTAAGTAAATTTATAAAAAAAAGTAACAGTGTAAAAGGCATAAAACATTTCTGCGAACCAGATTTGGCTCAAAGAAAATGTGTTTGCAATCTCTGCTGTACCTGGTACCTCCTTCTAATAAATTCAGGGAGTGATTATTCTCTTCACAGAATCAGTTTTCTTCAAACTATTTTATTTATTTATTTTTTTGGAGAAAAATGTGAAGAAGCACTCTAGTGCATGTGTAAATGAATGTTACAATACAGATTACACATCACATATATTGTTAATATCTCAAGACACAACTGTATCAAGGGTAAGATTCATTATTAATAATATGGACATAAATCCAATTTTCAAATACTCTTCCTTATAATTTCACATTTTAAGGAGCTTCCTGATAGATATATTCTACCTATCAATATGGCTGATGAAAAGGACATTAGAATAGGAGAGGCAGAATTTTCTCCATTTTATATTTTACTTATGCTTATCTGGCATGTAAATTTATTTATAAGAATCTTTTTTAGCCATTTATTATTTCTATTAACATAATAAATGTTAGTAAAGCCTTAGGTCTTTCCTATTTTTAAACTAAAATTATAATAATAGAAGTTCTTAAGTTTCCTCCTGCCCCTATTGATATGTTTATCCCTTATTAAACACACCCTATTTTGCCCAAGATTATACCCTTTCTTTGACCAGGTAACATCTGGAATATAATAGTTCACACTTGTACACAGTTCTATATAAGTCCATCTGGCACCTATTAAATATTATCTCACCTTAAAAGACCATATTTTTGTTTTGTTTATGGTTCTTCAATAGTTTTTTCTTACTTAAAACATAGAGCTATATCATTAGCGTTTAAAAGCTTGAAGAAAATTTTAATAATCACTTCACCAAGACTATTTTCTTAGTAATTACAATAAAAAAATACTAGTTTCTATAAAATGAGATTTAGAGCCTTTCGGGTGGATTGAACCAAAATGAAAAGAAAAAGAAAGAAAAGAAAAATTTGAGCTAGATTCTCTAGCAATTTTGGCTTAAAACATCTAAAAAGATTCAGAGATAATTCTCTTGGTTCCAGGAGAGTTATGACTGTGACTCCTCATACATAAAAATGAGCATATGCCCCAAAGTATATTGTTACACTAGATAGCTCCTTATGTGTAAAGTTTGTAATTGGTCTGCAGTCAATCCAATTAAGCAAAAATAGTTCTTTCTTTTCTGTATTATGGAAAGATATTTCATATTACAGTATTGTCCCTATGAGAAGGTGAAAGGGAAAAATGCCATAATTCCAATTATGAGATTGCCTTAACATTCTTTATACTGCCCTTGCTACAACCTACTTTTTATCTATCATTGATTTTCTTTGCTATTAAAAATTACTTAATGTTTCTGAGATGAATACTGATTGTAACCAAAGTTTTTTCTTATTATATTATATTCTGGGACAATTTCACAAGTGTCCTAGGAAGAGAAATACATCAAATAAATTATAAGTCACACTCTTAATATGTATGTGA
Source organism: Rhynchonycteris naso (assembly GCA_037038555.1). Taxonomy (NCBI): domain Eukaryota; kingdom Metazoa; phylum Chordata; class Mammalia; order Chiroptera; family Emballonuridae; genus Rhynchonycteris; species Rhynchonycteris naso. Next base: position 71,031,903 of record CM073002.1, read on the forward strand.
GTATATAACCAGTAATCTTATTTTACTTCATATATTTCTGTATTATTTAAATAAAATTACATTTGAAAATAAGAATACATATATTTTTATGTATATATAAACAATAAATAAAACTAATATCTATTTGTCTATAAAAACTGTCTATCTGTCATTTATTTATCTATCATCTATCTATCTATCATCTATCATCTATCTATCATCAATCTATCTATCATCTATCTATCTAGTGTTTCCTTAATGACAGGTAGTTCTCTGAGCCTTTTACATTAGTTCTTTCAATCTTGTGTGATCTTGAGCAGGTTGTTTAATAATTCTGTGTCTAAAGGAATAAGAATATCTATTGCAGCTGTCCCACAATGTGGTTGACAGATTTAGTGAAATATACACATATATATATTTATTTAGGACAGTGCCTAAAACTCTTTTAAGTATTGAATAGTTTTAGCTATTATTCAGCAGAATGCAAGCTCCATTTTTGCTTTTTTTTACATCTGTTTTTCTATTATCCAGTATTAAATGTCTTACACTATGTGCTCAATAAATATTTAATAAATAAATGATCTAATTAGTTATATGTACTGTGATATGCACTTTACAGGTAAGATAACTGAGAGAGAATTAGCAAACTTGGCAAAGATCATCACATGGCTAGTAAATAACAAAAGTAATTTTAACACAGCCAATTTGACTCCAAAGGTTTGCATACCTATTCCTTCTAGAACTAACAACATCAAAGGGAGAGAGAAGTAAAATTAATTGTGGAAAACTGAGATCTGATTAAGGTCCATTAGTCCTTGAAGATCTATTACAGGGATCATAAAGCTAGTTTCCTGAAACAGCTTTCTGAAACTGAATGTAGAAAAAGATATTCTTGGGTAGGCATATTCTGCCTATGAAACTAGAGAAATGTTTACCACAACTTTATGATGACTTCATAAAAAATGTTATGTTTTAAATCCTGTAATAAAAGAGTGAATTCCAATCATCTACTTGTGCCCGGAAGGTGAAGTTACCTACATTTTAAGGTTTTGTTCAGTTGGAAAGCATTTTAATCCCCCCCCCACAGACTCTAGAAGATTCTCAACAACTCGTTCCTCTGTCAGTCATGATGCTGTTTCCAAATAAAGTCATGTACTAAAATAACTTTGTGAATAATAAAAATCGGAGGTCAAAAATGATATATTAAAAAAATAATGAAATAAGCTGTTTCTCCGAGTTTGTCCTAAACAGCACCCTGGATCCCACACTGAAATTTACTTATCTCAAACGGAAGTCATCACCCTGACTCCAATGTTTACAGAACTATATGCACATTAGAGGCATACTCAAGCACAGGGACTTTGAAAGGTCTAGATTTTTATTTCTAAAAGTAAGTTATTCATTAAAAATGTATTATCAAGAGAGAAATAATGCTGTTTAAGTAGATAGAAAAGGAGCTAAGAGAAAGATACTAAAGTAGGAAGATCAAATATTAAATATCAAATTGAGTTTTAGAAATATCCCTGAAGAGTCAAAAACTTAAAGCATGAATGATATCAGTGTGCTTATTCTCTACATTCAGAAAGTTCCCCTTGAATGATTTTGGTTCTGGACTCAGTAAGGCTAATACTTACAGTTCCTGAATTTACTTGTTTTCTTTTTGCCATTTACAACCTAATAAGGAGTTTTATATAAAGCAATTTACATGTAACTTTTGCTTAAAGAAATCGTCCCTTGATTTTGAAGATTTTTTTTTAATAAATGTATTGGGTGAAATTGGTTAACAAAACTATACAGGTTCCAGGTGCACAATTCCACAATACATCATCTATACATTGCATTGTGTGTTCACCCCCTCCCCCAAATTAAGTCTCAATCCATCACCATTATCCCTCTCTTTCTTTCTTTCTCTTTGTTTTTGTTTTTGTTTTTGTTTTTGTTTTTGTGCTTTGGACAAAAAGGTGAGGAAATTCCCTTGTCATAATAATAGACTAACTCTGACCAGCTTACACAGAAAGAGAATGTATCGGATGGCTATAATCTCAACTGAAACAAAGGCTTGGAAATTAATCTTGGGTAACAATCAGGAATCAAGGGGTCCCTGAAGGCTAGGAAAGTAAAGGCAAACCAGTGGGAGCATTCTGATCCAAACCACACTGTGGACAGAGAGCCCCCAACTATAGTTAGCATCACTTTCTCAGGTTTCTAAGTCCTACAAGGATGTATTTGCTTGTCTAAGCCAAAGCATGTACCTAATATGACCTCTTCCTCAACCCATGCAAGGACAAGGAATTGGAGAAACAGTACCTCCTTCTAACATTATATACAAATTAAAAGGTACCCCAAAGGGAGATCAGAATGCTATTAGAAATATAAAATTGAATACTTACACTGCAGTCAAAAATTACAAATGCCCAGTGCATACACATAATTAAGTGCAGAAATAGTTCAAGCCCTAAGCAGAACTGATCAAAAGATATCATGTACAATAGAAGAACACTTATAGGATTTGATCAAATCCCATGGGGTCATAACCTAGGTATGAGACCATGTGTATATAACTTAACATCTGTGGTCCTGTTTCCCCATCCACAATATTCTCAATATAAGGACAATTCTGAGGATTAGTAATAACCCACATAACACCCTATTGTCCTCACTAAAATGAGAGACCTCCTCAGAGATGACAGAAACCACTCTGCCATCATCTATCCTTGGGGCTATACCTACATGTCCTGACATTAGTCCCTCTAGACTAATATCTTCATGACATTCTGTATTCTCTAGCTACAAAAACATGGCATATTGCCTCAAATTACTGAAAATATAAAAACTGGCTTTTATTCGGCCAATTTCTTCCTCTTGACCAATTTTTAGAAATTCATCATTATTCATCTCTTTAATGTTTAGTACAGGGGCCAGGAACCTTTTTGGCTGAGACAGCCATGAATACCACATATTTTAAAATGTAATTCCTTGAGAGCCATACAATATGTTTAACACTAAATACAGTAAATATCTGTATTTTATGTAAAGCCAACACTTTTAAAGTACAATAAGTATCTGAATTCTTTTTAATAACGTTGTTATGCTTTTGCTGAATAAAGTACTTCTTACCATTAATGCAACTTCTGGTGCTGCATGGTTTTGCTGAATAAAGTACTTCTTAACATTAATGCGACTTCTGGTGCTGCATCGTTTTGCTGATGGCTTTGTAGTGTGGTTGATATGTGTTGAGGTTAAGCTTCATGTAGGCATTCAGACTTCCATCCGTTAAATGTGATCGTAGGTTGGTTTTAATGTTCTTTAGATGTGAGAAAGGCTGCTCACATGCATAGGTAGAGATAAACATTGTCAGTACAGCAATACTCACATGCTTCAGTGTGTAGTATGTGATCGGAAGTGCGTTCCAAGTTTTGACAATCAGCTGGTCCGCGGGTTGAAGTTTTTTCATTTCTCCCCACTTATGTTTGCTCACCAACTCTGCTTGCTGTCGTGCAAGTCTTTCCAAATCTTCACTCAGTGACTTGAACTTATTCACCCACATGTCTGAGGCCTTCAGGTCAGCAGCTTGTAGTTCAATATCTCTGACAGAGACACCGGGGATGTATCTTAGGTCGGTGCTGTCCACTGCACACTCGTGTGAATGGGTGATGAACTTAAAAAGAAAAGTGTGCTCACAAAATTCTGCAAAGCGCACTTTTAATGACTGCAGGAGATTAGATGTGAAGCCCACTAGCTGCTGGAGATCAAGATGTTGAGAAGGGTCACTTGCTGTGCATGCATCTTTAAACTATCTCAGTTTTTTTAAGTGTAATAAACGACCTGTTTTAATATTGGCGATGAAGAGTTCCAGCCTGTTTTCAAATGCAAACACTGCTTGTTGAAGAGATAAGACTGTATTTCCAATGCCCTGAATTTTTACATTGAGCTGGTTCAGATGTTCAGTCATGTTCACGAGACAGTAGAACTTCAGGAGCCACTCAGTGTTAGCTAACTAAGGAAGCTTGACATTTTTCATTTCAAGAAAAGTCTGGATTTCACTCAGACAAGCTGTGAAATGGCTGAGCACCTTCCCTCTTGACAACCAATGCACATTGCTGTGCAGAAGCAGACCAGGATAATTATTCCCAACTTCATCCAGCAGTGTTTTAAACTGGCAATTATTTAAAGCTCGGGCAACAATAAAGTTGACTACCCAAGTGACCAGCGACATCACCTCTCCAAGCTGCTCGCCACACATCTGAGCTCAAAGCACCTCCTGATGTAGGATGCAGTGGAAACTTAGGATGGGTCTCTTTTCATTTTCATAAAGAAGCACTATGAATCCTCTGTTTTTCCTCACCATGCACTGGGCACCATCGGTACACACCAAAATAAGTTTATCCATCAGTAGGTTTTTTTCATTAGCAAACTCAGTAGAAGACTTGAATAAATCCTTCCTTCTTGTTGTCTCTTTCATAGGCAAAACAGCAAGACTTTTCTCACATAGTGTCACCAACAGCATACCTTGCAATCATGCTGAAGTGGGATAAATGGCTTACATCTGTTGACTCATCCAAAGCGAGAGAAAACAATGTTGCTGCATTTATGTCCTTCACTTGTTTTGCCTCAATTTGATTTGCCATCATGATGGTACGATCATGAACAGTTCTTGCTGACATAGGCATGTCTTTTATTCATTTGATTATCTTGTCTTTATCGGAAAAGTCATCAAAAAGTTTATTGGCAACATCAAGTATGAATGTTTTGGCATACTCTCCATCTATGAATGGCTTTCTGTTTCTCACAATTGTTAAAGCACCAGCAAAGCTAGCCAAATTCTAGTCACCTTGTTGGGTCCAAACATAGAGTTGCTGCTGACTAGCTTGCACTCTGCACAGTAGCTCTTGACATGCTTTCTTTCTCCTGCACCCCACTGGATATTTCGATGCAAACATAGTATGACATGTGTCGAAGTGTCACTTTATATTTGATCATCTCGTCAATGCAATTTTATCTTTGCATATTTGACACACTGCAGAACCTGCTCTCTCCACAAAGGTGAATTCCTCTGTCCTTTTCTGCTGAAAAGTATGATACTCTCATTTTTTTTTCTTCTAGCCATCTCCTTCATCAAAAGGGTTCCTGCATTTAGCTAGCTGACTGCTTGATTAAAAGAAGTGAAGTTTACTTCTGGACCTTACAACAACCCATGTACATTATGCATTATCCAATAAAAATTTGGTGTTGTCCCAGAGGACAGCTGTGATTGGCTCCAGCCATTTGCAACCATGAACATGAGCGATAGGGAAAGAATAGATTGTAATACATGAGAATGTTTTATATTTTAACATTAATATAACTTTTATTAAAGGTTTGTCTGCGAGCCTGATGCAGCCATCAAAAGTGCCACATCTGGATTGCGAGCCATATGTTCCCGACCCCTGGTTTAGTATAATCCATTATGATCATCCATGATTTCTTCTTGCTGTTGAGACACCACTCAAATCCATTATTTAAATAATTTTCCTGAGAGAAGTAAGAATTTGCTAAATCATTAATTCTAATCATCTTCCCATTGTATATTTTTATTTATTTATTTTATATTTCTAGTGCATGGGTAGATTCTTTGAGTATAGCAAGCTTTTAAAAAGTAAGACTAAAGGGTGATGGGTACACAACCCAATCAACTTTTCAAATGCTATAGAGATGTTTACCTGAAACCTATGTACTCTTATTGATTAATCTCACCCTGTTAAGATTAATTTTCTAAATATTAAAAAACAGTAAGGCCATAGTTCCCGGTGACATAACTTAAAAACTGATTTCTTTCAGGTGGACCACTCTTAAGTATTAAAGTGCTTAGATTCAACAACAGATTTCAAATGGAGTTGATACTGATGAGCCCACCTTCTTTAGGTTAGTTTAATCGTTATCATTTGATTATATCCACATGCCTTTTCCTTAATAGGCACTGGCCATCTCACTCCTTGGAACAGATGGGTCTTCCCAAGTGCTGAGGTCTTCAACCATGCTTCCTCTTTGCTTCAACCCAGAAGTAGGGAATGGTACTTAATGGAAAACCTGTCTTGCTGTGGTTAGTGCATTAACCAGTCAACGAGCTTACACTATAAAATTAAAATGTATTTATTTGACGAGCTGTATAAAATTTAACCAAAAACAATTTATCCATGGAATATTATCTGAATTATAGGTAATTAGCAGAAAAATAAACATGTGTAAACTCATGTTATTATGATAAAAGATGATATTATTGTTTAAAAAAATGTCAGTATAATCTGTTATAATCCTCATGATCTCTTAAATAGATGTCAATTCTCTCCAGTTGGCATAAACATAAGTTGGGTTCATTCAACTGATTGCAAATTTTAATTACGACACTAAAGGTAATATTTTTTACAACCGTTTAGCAGATTAAACGAGGTAACAAATCTTTCATTTGGAGAACTCTTTTGTGTGCTAATATGCTAATTTGTGCTACATGTAAACATCACTTGATTTAGAAAGCAAGCAATAAACTCTACACTGATTTATATTTTAGCCACATTATCCTTTTTGTTTGTGAAAAATTTAGTTAAACATAAATGATATTTTGCCCCTACAAGATGTTACACATTGCCCAGTTACTTTACATTTTAAAAGGATATTTAGGCAGATGCTAATGCTAGTTTTACTTTTTGTGTAGCAAGAGTAGAATAGTAGAAAAAAAGAAAAACATACCTAATTAAAGAAAGTTATATACTCATTTCTAAAACCTCATAGTATTAATTTCCATTTTAATAATTAAGTTATTAATTAATTTATTTATTGTCCTGCCTTGGGGTAATTCATACAAATAGCACAGGAGGACAGCAGCCCCATGCAGACAGCAGCCCAGAAGCCACAGCAGTCCTTCCATCCTAACATCAGCAAACAGAGGCTTCTACTTTGGAGGTTTTGTGAGGTCCTGGTCACCTGTGGGAGACTGAGCCTGGGCTGGACCCTGAGCTTGAGCTGCTGCAGCAGCCAAGGGCTTAGATTGAGCCTTTGGTCAACAGAGCCTGAGACCCTTGGCAATGTGGATATGAGCATGTTTTCCAAGCTTGGGGTGAGCAATGTAGGTAAGTCAATTGAGTTTGAGGTTACCACCCTTTGGAATCCTTGGGTTTTATGAGAGACTTGATAGTTTCTGTATGTACACTGATGGCCTTGCTGTTCTTGCCTCTACCTTATTCGTGCCCTTCTTGTGCTTCTAGGCAAAGTGCCTGTTCCTTGGGATCTTGAGGTCTACCCCCTTAAGAGCTTTATATCTTTGTGATTAGGTTTGTTTATGCCATTTCTGTGACATTTTTGATATTGGGTGTACATGGTGTGGTTCTTGGACTTGGTCATATCTGCATCAAAGTCCGCAGCTCCAAAAGAATCTAGAATCAGAAGATTTCCATTTCATTTATTATTATTATTATTATTATTATTTTAAGTTCAGTGATTCCCCTCTGTACTCTAAGTTCCAAGAGAGTAAAGGCAATGTCTCTTACCTATTATATATGATATTCTGGAAACTTTGCATAAAAGCTAGGACAAAAAAAGATGTTCCCTTATTTAGAGTTGAATGAATCTCTATCTATTGCATCCTTGGGGTATTCCCAGGTCACCTCATGCTCCCACAATCATTTCACTCTATTACATATTTTATTCTCAGCCTTTATGGACTCATGGTTGATATAATCCCAGTTATAAAACAAAGTTTCTTCTTCTCTCATGCACAATGCAGTCTAATTGTGAAAAGAAAATTATACCTTTGGAAACCTTTTCTTTAATTGAGGATTTTATGCTATAGAGAAAGAAGAGATTAATGCCCAAGGGATTGAAGAATTTAAAGAGCTGACAAGATTGCTGAGACTCAAATTATAGCTTGGCTTCACCTAGATGGTTCATTTGGTATTGAAGCAGGATAGTAAGAAGCTAGGAAAGCTTCTTGGCAAGTGGATGGGGAAACTGAGACAGATAGGTAAACAAAATGGCCAAGCTATTTACAGCCAAATAATAAATTACAAGGTCTTCTCTTTCCTAACCAAGAACACTTTGAAACAAAAGGTTTACACATTTCAGAACATGCTGGAACAGACCCACCTGGGTCTGAGTCCTTCTTTGGTGATATTCTTTTTGAAGGTGAAAGTGACCAGAGAATGACCCTGAACCCCCTATATGCTTATTTTGATGAATCAGCATATTAAAGAGCACACCTGGAAGTTGATGAATATTTTATTGAAATCCTCCCCTGAGACTACTTCTAAAATTCCTACCTTCAGAAAATAGATAAAAATTCTTAAGACAAAGGACCTCCCTGAAGTATGGCCTCCCCTTGTTCTCCCCCACCCTTTCTTTTCTCTGGCTTATATCTTTGTTTTCTTTTTCCTAAACTCTAAAGTTTCCCACGAGACTTGCAACCAGGGGAGCAGTGGGCAGTGGCAGCTCATCCAGGTCTAATCCCTGAACCTGTCTCCATGGGCCCCACTTTTGCCTCTGTAACTTGTTTCCTGAGTGCACATAGCCCAGCTGCCTCACTTCTTCTGCTTCTGTGACTTTCTTTCTAAAGGGCCAAGACAGCCCTGCTTGGGTTTGATCTTCCTCACATTTCAAAAGAGCCAATTCAATTGCCTATGCTCATTCCTGTTGCTCTGATCTTACCTCTTCTATCTTAAGCCCTAATTTTGTTTCACTGTCTCCAGCTTTAAAAAAATGTAATTTCAAAATTATAGGAACTTATGTTGCAAACTTTATCCCACATAAAGTCAAGAATTCATAAATTCTAGAATGTGGTGGGGCAGATCAGCCTCAGTTTTTATCTCTTTCCAGTGATAGTAATAGAGTGTATATAGTACAAGCACTAGTCCCAAGGACAAAAATCAACTCTGTGTGTGTGTCTCTGTGTGTCTTTTTCTGTATATATGTCTATGATTCTTTATATGTGTGTCTCTAATGCTGTGGGTAGAGTGAGAGGCACTTAAGAGAGGACTCCTTATCTGCTGATCATCACCTGTTATAATGTCGATAGATAGATAGATGATGATGATAGATAGATAGATAGATAGATAGATAGATAGATAGATAGATAGATAGATGATAGATGGTAAATAAATGATAGATTTACCTACTATAATGTGGCCTGCTGTTTCAAATTTCTTTCCCCCAACCCTTATATTAACTGAAAGCTTCTTGGTTGTTAAACATTATAAGCAGATTGATTTTCACCAGACAAGATAATCTTGACTATAATGTCTGTCTATACCACCACTAACTGTACCTAGCCAGGCTCTAACAATGTTTCTTAAAACATAGTGATGTGTTAGCCCTTCCACATTAATATCCAGGTGAGTGAACTATGTTTACCCCTGGTAGTCCTAGAAGCAAATTCAGATTGTTGTAAAACAGAGCAGGGTACACAGGTTGATATTTCTTTTATCTTTTGAACTTGAGCCAATGATCAAGACACAGACTCCAAATCATATTGAAACAGTGATCAATCAAACCAGAACAAACTCTATACAACATAGAATTATATATACTATTTCAAACTGTTAGAAAATGTTTGGAAAGCTAACCAATTTTCTGATCTCCCCTTGTAGGATCCCATCAATTATAAAAATAGTGTCCAAAATCCTGATGCAGATAAAAATAAAGCCTTGTTAAAAGTAAAACAGATTAGGAGAGTATAGCTCACACTCAAGACTAATATGGAGCTAGCTGTACATTCCTATCTGAATTGAAGACACAGAGATGCAGAAATGAGCAGCTTGGCTCAGGTCATTTTAAGTAAGAACTGAGAGAGCAGGACCTACTGTAGCAGAGATTTGGCTGCATTCATTCATCTCTGGTCACAGGCAAGTTCAAGAGGGAGCCTGCAAATGAAAAACGGATGGGAGGGAATGAAATCAAGGTTGTTTCAGTACTGTCTTAGTCTGTCAGGCTGCTATAACTGAATATCATAAACTAGGTGATTTATATAAACAAAAATTTGTTTCTCACAGTTCTAAAGGCTGGAAGGCTGAGATTATGGCTGGGTTCCAGCGACAACCCTCTTCCAAGTTGCAGATTGCCCACTCACTTAGCCAAGAGCAGAGTAGAGGCTTCATCCTCATGACCTAAGCCGATTCTAATTACTTTCCAAATCCTACTATCATCCATTGAAGGGTAAGGTTCCACCATATAAATTTGGAATGATAAAAACATTCAGTCTATAACAAGATGGCAAGTCGTATGTAGAGAAACTAATTTTTTTAAGTTTTTAAAACAAAATTAAGAAAAAAAAATCCCATGTTTGCTACAGAAAAAAAAATTCATCTGTATAGTTAGAAAAGCTAAGTCATAAATCTGTAGAAAAAAAGCAATAAATACAAACTAACTTAACTTTGTCAGTAGGTATCATCAAGTGTTATTTTCAGTGAAATCTTGGCTGAAAGATCTAAAATATCATTTAATTTTTTCCTTTTTGACAGAAAAAAGAAAGAGAAGTAGCATTGAAGGTTTGTAGCAAATAGTAAAGGATCTCCAAGCCAGTGCTGGCCTTTATAGTTAATGTTGAAGTGATCCAAAAAATGGGAGACATATTTGTGGCAGTAAATACTTGTATAGATGAGGATAGTCAGATCTCCTCCCTAGAGTCAGTAGTTACCTCTAGACATAAATCCAAGCATCCACAGTTACACATTCTATACTGTTCTGGTGTCTGGTGAAGCTGGTCAACTTCAGTATACTTTCATGCCAAAGAACAACAACAAAAAATTTATATGGAATAGACCTGAAAAAGGCAATGGCACTTTTCAGGGCATTCAGAAAACTGGATTGTAAACAACAATTTCAAAGTTCACCAAGACTGAAAAGCAGTACTCATCTCAGATGAGCATACTTCTAAAGATCATTGATACTAAGAAAAGCTACTGATTATCAAAACTAAGCAAATCAATTCAAGTGGACACATTTTTTTTTTATGTGTTCTGATAGTGAAGGCAAAGAGAAGTCAGTTAACTGGTCTCTAAATAAAATGCATACATATTCATCTCCAGACGTTTCCGCTATCATTTAGCTCAAACAGAGATCTACAAAATAAGAAAATTTAACTGGCATAATGAGTACAATTTAAAACTGTGATTTCAAAGACAAAGAATGTACATTTTCATTTAAAAACAACTTTGGTCACCGATGTAAAAATTATCTCAAATTTCTCAAAATTTAAGTCATGCCTACATTGTCTTTATAAACTTTAAGGTAAATATTGAGATAAACTGAATGTTTAATTTTTTTTTGAGAAACCACCCTATTTTCTTCCATGAGAGCTGTACTAGTTTACATTTCCACCAGCAGTGAATGAGTATTCCTCTCTAACACTTATTATGTATTTTGTTGAAAACAGCCAATCTAACAGGTGTGAAGTGGTATCTCATTGTAGCTTTGATTTGCATTTCTAAAATAGCTAGTGAAGATGAGCATTTCTTGACATATATGTTGGCCATTTGTATGTTTTCTTGGGAGAATTGTCTGTTCTCTCCACTTTTTACTTGGATAGTTTGCTCATTGGTTGCTGAGCTTTTTGAGTTATTTTATATTTTAGATATTAACCCCTTATTAGAGCTATTGTTTGTAAAAATCCTTTTCCATTTAGTTGGTTGCCTTTTTGTTTTGCTGTCATTTTCCTTTGCTGTGCAGAAGCTTTTTAGTCTGAAATAGTCCCATTCATTTATTGTTGCCTTTATTTCCCTTGTCTTTGGGGTCAAATTCATGAATTGTTCTCTATAGCCAAAGTTCAAAAGTTTAGTACCTGTGTTTTCTTCTATGCAATTTATTGTTTCAGATCTATATGTAGGTCTTTGATCCATTTTGAATTAATTTTTAGGCAGAAGAATAAATTGTAATCAAATTTCATTTTTCTCCATATGGCTTTCCAATTTAACCAACATCACTGTCTTTTCTTTATTATGAGTTTTTGGCTCCTTTGTCAAAGATTATTTGTGCTTGTATATGAGGTTTTATTTCTGGGCTCTCAATTCTGTTCAATTGGTCTGTATATCTGTTTTTTCATCATTACCATGCTGTTTTGATTATAATTTTGTTTTGTAGTATAATTAGTCAGGTAGTGTTATCTCCAGGTTCATTCTTTTTCCTAGAGATTGCTTTGGCTAGTTGGGCTTTTTATCATTTAGTGAAAACGTGGTGATTCCTTACTCTATTTCCTTAAAATATCACATTGAGATTTTGTGGAGATTGCATTAAATTTGTATATTGCTTTGGATAATATGGCTATTTTAACTATGTTGATTCTTCCAATCCATGAACATGAAATATTTTTTTTTATTTTATTGTGTCCTTTTCAATATCATTCAATAATGTTTTGTAGTTTTCAGGATACAGTTTCTTCACAACCTTTGTTAATTTTATTCCTTGGTATTTTATTTTATTTTTGTTATTGCAATTGTAAAATGAATTGTTTTTTGGGGAGGTTCATTTTCTGAAGTTTTATTGTTGTCATATAAGAAAGCAATAGACTTTTGTATATTGATTCTGTATCCTGCAACTTTTTACTATATCGGTTTATTGTTTCTAATACTTTTTTAATGTAGTCTGGAGTTTTCTATATGCAGAATTATGTCATCTGTTAAAAGTGATCTTTACTTCTTCTTTCCTGTTATGGATTCCTTTTATTTCTTTATTCTGCCTGAATGTTCTACCTAAAACTTTTAGAACTCTGTTGAATAAAAGAGGAGAGAGTGGGTAGCCTTGTTTTGTTTCTGATTTTAAAGAAAAAGCTTTCATTTTCACCATTTAGTATGATATTAGTTGATGGTTTGTTATATATGGCCTTTATATTATGTTGAGATACTTTCCTTCTATACACATGTTATTAAGTTGTTTTTTTAAGTGGTTTTAATATAAATGGTTGCAGTATCTCATAAAATGCTTTTCTGAATCTATTATATGATTATATGATTTTTTCCTTTGTTTTCTTATGTGTTGTATTTTGTTGATTGATTTGTGTACATTGAACCATCCTTGTGTTCATGGAATAAATCTCATTTAATTGTGATGCATTTTTTAATAGATTGTTTTCAATTTGCTAGAATTTTGTTTAGGATTTTTGCATTGTTATTCACTAGAGATATTTGTCTGTAATTTTCTCTTTTTGTGTTGTCTTTGCCAGGTTTTGTTATCAGGATTATGTTGACCACATAAAATGCCTTAGTAAATATTACTTCTTGTTTAATTTTTTGGAAGAATTTAAGAAGGATAGATACCATATCTTCTTTGACTAATAGAATTCTCTAGTGTAGACATCTAGCCTTGAACTTTCATTTTGGGTGAGGTTTTTGATAGTTGTTTCCATTTCTTCCCCACTTATGGGGTCTATTTAGATTTTCACTTCTTGATTACTCAGACTTGGAAGATTGTATAGTTCTAGAAAATTACATTTCTTCTAGAATGTTAAATTTGGTGGCATATAATCTTTTATAGTATTCTAGTATGATTTTTTGTATCTATGATGTCTGTGGTCATTTCTCCTCTTTTTGTCTGGATTTTTTATGTGAGTTCTTTCTCTTTTTTCTTTAGTGATTATAGCCAGGGTTCTGTCAATTTTATTGGTATTAATTTTTTCTATAGATTTATTTTGTATTCTATTTCACTTAGTTCTGCTCTAAGTTTTACTATCCTTTCTTGTGCTGACTTTGGGTTGCCTTTTTTCTGCTTTTTCACAAATGTGATATTAGTTGTTTACTTGGGATCTCCCTTATTTATTTATTTTTTTTACAGGGGCAGAGAGAGAGAGTCAGACAGAGGGATAGATAGAGACAGACAGACAGGAACAGAGAGAGATGAGAAGCATCAGTCATTAGTTTTTTGTTGCCGTTGCGACACCATAGTTGTTCATTGATTGCTTTCTCACATGTGCCTTGACCGCGGGCCTTCAGCAGACCAAGCAACCCCTTCCTGGAGCCAGTGACCTTGGGTCCAAGCTGGCGAGCTTTTGCTCAAGCCAGATGGGCCCGCGCTCAAGCTGGTGACCTCGGGGTCTTGAACCTGGTTCTTCTGCATCCCAGTCCAATGCTCTATCCACTGCACCACCGCCTGGTCAGGCTCGCTTATTTCTTGATATAAACCTGTAATAATATAAGCTTCTTTCTTATTACTTCTTTAAATGCATCGCAGAAATTTTGATATGTCATTTTGTCATTCTTGTTTTTTTGTATATATCTTTTGATCTCTGCTTTTATTTCTTTTATGACTTAATCACTTTTAGAAATATATTGTTTTATTTACACATTTTTATGTGTTTTTTTACTTTCTCTTAGCATTTGGATTCTAACTACAAAATCTTATGGTCAGATAATATGCTTAATATAATTTCAATCTTCTTCAATTTGCTGAGGTTTGTTTTACGGTCTAACATATCGTCTATCCTTGAGAATGTTCCTTGCACACTGGAAAAGAATGTATAATCTGATGATCTGGGATGAACTGTCCTATAATTGTCTACTATGTGCATTTGGTATAGTGTGTCATTTAAGTTCAATGTTTCTTTATTGATATTTTATTTGTATGATCTATCTAAAGCCATCAATGCTATGCTGTTCTCCAAGTATAATTGTGTTTCTGTTTTTTTCTATATTTAAATCAGTTAGTAGATGTCTTATATATTTTGGTGTTTACTGATATTGAGAGGAAGAAAGATATAAACAGACTCCTGCATGTGACTGACCAGGATCCACCTGGCAACCCCTGTCTGAGGTTGTGCTTGAGTCAATGGAGTTATCCTCAGTGGACAGGCCTGAGGCTTGAACCAATCAATCTACTGGCAAGAGGGGAAGAGAGAAAAAAGAGAAAAAGGAAGAGAAAGGAAAGCAGATGGTTGCTTCCCATGTGTGGCTTGATCAAGGATTTCATCTGGGCTGTCCAGACGCTGGGCCAATTTCCTATCCCCTGAGCAACCTGCCAATCCATGGTGGATATATATAACAATTGTATGTCTTCTATATACAATGTCTCCTTTATCATGATGAAATGTCAAGTTTTGGCTCTTGTTACATTTGTTGTCTTAAAGTCAGCATTGTCACATAATAGTATGGCCACACTTACTTTTCTCTTGGTATTATTTGTTTAGAGACTTATTTTTCAACCTTTCTTTTTAAGTCTACTTTTGCCCCTGCAGGTAGCAAATTAGATCAAAAAGCAAACCCAACCATATGCCACCTTCAGGAGATCCATTTATGTTTAGGATAATTATTTTTTATAACCATTTTATATTTTTGTTTTCTGATACCTCTGTGTTTCTTTTGGTTCTTCTCTTTTTGTTTTTGTTTGGTAGTATTCTATATTTCTTTCCCATGTTTCTTCTTTTTTTAAGCTAGATGTTTTAGTGTTTTTTGTGGGTGGATACCATTAGGTTATTAAGAGAAAAATTTTCATATGTACAAAAATTATTTGTCTTATGAGTGCTTCTGCACTCTATCCTTCTTTGCTACTACAGATCTTTATCCTATCCCCTTTTAACTTATTGTTGTCATAGATTATCCTTGTTTTTCTTGAAAATTTGTTGGAGCCTTACATGTAGTTTTGATTTGTTTTGTTTTCTTTCTTTGTATCTGGTCAAATAACCCCCTTGAGTATTTCCTGCAGTTGGGTTTTCTGGTGATAAATTTCCTTCACTTCTGTATGTTTGCAAATGTTTTTATTTCTCCTTCATGTTTAATGGCTAATTTTGATGTATTTAGTATTATTTGCTGGTAATTTCTCTCTCAGTTTGGGTCCACCCTCTTCTGGCATGTACAGTTTCTGCTGAGAAGTCCGATGATATATAACCTAATGGGCTTTCCTTTATATGTTATGTTCTTCTTTTTCATAACTGCCTTGAAGATTCTTTCTTTGTTGTTGATTTTAACAACTTTCTTAAATATGCCTTGGGGAAGGTCTATTTAGTTTGAGGAAAATCAGCATTCTGTTTACTTCTTGAATTTGAGGATATAAATCTTTCCATAGGCTTGGAAATTCTTTTCAATTTTTTTAATAGGCTCTCTTTTCTCTTCTACTCTTCTTTTTCAAATATACCCATAATTTTTATATTATTTTTTCTTTCTGATAAAGTCAGATAATTCTTTTCAACCTCTATTTTTTGTATTTTCTTTTTTTATTATTTTATTGGGGTGACATTGATAAATCAGGGTACATATGTTCAGAGAAAACATCTCCAGGTTATTTTAACATTTGATTATGTTGCATACCCATCATTCAAAGTCAAATTTCTTCCATCACCTTCTATCTGGTTTTCTTTGTACCCCTCCCCTCCTTCTCCCCCCTCCCTCTCCTTTGCCCTCTTACCCTCTGGTAACCAGCACACTCTTGTCCATGTCTCTGAGTCTCATTTTTATGTCCCATCTATGTATGAAATCATATAGTTCTTATTTTTTTCCGATTTATTTTACTCAGTATAATGTTATCAAGGTTCATCCATGTTGTTGTAAATAACCAAATGTCATCATTTCTTATGGCTGAGTAGTATTCCATAGTATATATGAACCAAAGAATTTTAATCCAGTCATCCTCTGACGGACAATTGGGCTGTTTCCAGATCTTCACTCAATGAACAATGCTGCCACGAATATGGGGGCGCATTTCTTCTTTTAGGACAGTGCTCTGGTGTTCTTAGGGTATATTCCTAAAAGTAGGATAGCTGGGCCAAAAGGCAGTTCGATTTTTAATTTTTTGAGGAATCTCCATACTGTTTTCCACAGTGGCTGCACCAGTCTGCATTCCCACCAGCAGTGCAGAAGGGTTCCCTTTTCTCCACATCCTCACCAGCACTTATTCTGTGTTGTTTTGCTGATGAGCGCCATTCTGACTGGTGTGAGGTGATATCTCATTGTGGTTTTAATTTACATTTCTCTAATGATTAGTGATGTTGAACATTTTTTCATATGCCTATTGACCATCTGTATGTCCTTTTTGGAGAAATGTCTATTCATTTCTTTGACCCATTTTTTGATTGGATTGTTTATCTTCCTGGTGTTAAGTTTTACAAGTTCTTTATAAATTTTTGTTATTAACCTCTTATCAGATATATTGTCGAATATGTTCTCCCATTGTGTAGTTTGTCTTTTTATTCTGTTCTTAATGTCTTTAGCTGTGCTAAAGCTCTTTCATTTGATAAAATCCCATTTGTTTATCCTGTCTTTTATATCACTTGCCTGAGGAGATAAATCAGCAAATACACTGCTGCGAGAGATGTCGTAGAGCTTACTGCCTATGTTTTCTTCTAAGATGCTAATGGTTTCATGGCTTACAATTAAGTGCTTTATCCATTTTAAGTTTATTTTTGTAAATGGTGTAAGTTGGTGATCTAGTTTCATTTTTTTGCAGGTAGATGTCTTATTTTCCCAGCACCATTTGTTAAACAGGCTGTCTTTACTCCATTGTATGCTCTTATTTACTTTGTCAAATATCAGTTGTCCATAAAGTTATGGGTTCATTTCTGGGTTCTCTGTTCTGCTTCATTAATCTATATGCCTGTTCTTATGCCACTACCAGGCTGTCTTGAGTGCAATGGCCTTGTAGTAAACCTTGCTATCAGAAAGAATGATACCTCCTGCTTTATTCTTCCTTTTCAAGATTGTTGATGCTATTCATGTTCTTTTTCTTTGCTCCATATAAATTTTTGGAATAAATGTTCTATATCTTTGAAGTATGTCATTGTTAATTCAATTAATATTGCATTATATTTATTAATTGATTTTGGTAATCTAGACATTTTAATGATGTTTATTTTTTCTAACCATGAGCACAGTGTATGATTCTGCTTGTTTGTATCTTCTTTGATTTCTTTTATAAATTTTTTTGGTTAAATTTACTGCTAGGTACTTTATCTTTTTGGTTGCAATAGTGAAGGGTATTGTTGCCTTACTTTCTCTTTCTGCCAGTTCATTGCTGGTGTATAAAAATGCCTCTGATTTCTGAGCATTAATTTTATATCCTCACACTTTGCTGAATTCATCTATCAGGTTCAGTACTTTTTTGATTAAGACTTTATGGTTTTCTATATAAAATATTATATCATTTGCAAGTAATGATACTTTTACTTCTTTTTTTCCAATTTGGATGCCTTTTGTTTCTTCTTGTTGTCTGATTGCTGTGCTAGGACTTCCAGACTATGTTGAATAAGAATGGTGAAAGGGAGCACCCATGCTTTGTTTCTAATCTTAAAGGGATCGCTTTTAATTTTTGCCCACTGAGTATGATTTTGGCTGTGGGTTTGTCATAGATGGCCTTTATCATGTTAAGGCAGTGGTTCTTAAACTGGGTTCTATCAAACCCTAGGGGTTCGATGAGTTGGTCTCAGGGGTTCGGAGAAGCCTCTGCCACGGAGGCCAGAATTAAGTAATACCGTAATTTGTTGTGAGTTCATGCACTTTGTTAGTTTTGTTCTTTGAGCAAGGTGATGTTTATGCACAGCTCATTTTGTGCACCAGTAAGAAAACATATACCTATTTCTTGAATTTGAAAAAAAAAATCATATTTTATTTATTACTAAAGAAGGGTTTGGTTAATGTGCATATGAAACTGATGGGTTTGGTACCTCAGAAAAGGTTAAGAACCATGGTGTTAAGGTATGTTTCCTGTATTTCAACTTTCCTGAGAGTTTTGATCATAGATGGTTCTTGATTTTATCAAATGCTTTTTCTGCATCTATTGAAATTATCATGTGATTTTGTCCTTCCTTTTGTTTATGTGATGAATCACATTGATTGATTTGCAAATATTGTACCAACCTTGCCTCCCCAGAAAGAAATCCCACTTGATCATGATGTATGATTTTTTTTCATATATTGCTGGCTCCAGTTGGCTAATATTTTGTTGAATATATTAGCATCTAAATTCATCAGGGATATTGGCCTATAATTTTTTTTGTGTGTGTTGTCCTTGCCTGTTTTTGAAAACAAAATTATGCTCACCTCATAAAAGAAGCTTGGAAGTTTTTCTTTCGCTTGAAGTTTTTGAAATAGCTTGAGAAGAATAGGAGTTAGTTCTTCTTTGAATATTTGGTAGAATTCACTTGTGAAGCCATCAGGCCCAGGACATTTCTTTGTTGAGAGTTTTTGATAACTATTTTGATCTCATTTGTTGTATTTAGTCTGTTTAGGTTTTCTGATTCTTCCAGATTGATTTTTGGAAGATTGTATGTTTCAAGAAAT
Source organism: Rhynchonycteris naso (assembly GCA_037038555.1). Classification (NCBI taxonomy): domain Eukaryota; kingdom Metazoa; phylum Chordata; class Mammalia; order Chiroptera; family Emballonuridae; genus Rhynchonycteris; species Rhynchonycteris naso. Next base: position 71,051,096 of record CM073002.1, read on the forward strand.
ATGTCCATTTCATCTAGCTTTATTTTTTTGGCATACAGTTCTTCACAGTATTTTCTTATAATATTTTGTATATCTGTTGTGTCAGTTGTTATTTCTCCACTCTCATTTCTGATTTTATTTATTTGAGTCCTCTCTCTTTTTTCTTGGTGAGTCTAATTAAAGGTTCGTTAATCTTGTTTATCTTTTCAAAGATACCGCTCCTGGTTTCATTCATCCTCTGTATCGTTTTTTAGCCTCTATGTCATTTATTTCCACTCTGATCCTTATTATTTCCTTCTTTCTACTACCCCTGGGCTTTACTTGCTGTTCTTTTTCTAGTTCTTTTAGATGCAAGGTCAGGTTTTTATTTCAGCTTTTTCTAGCTTTTTATGGTATTTCTGTAATGCTATGAACTTCTCTCTCAGTACTGCTTTTGCTGTGTCCCATAAATTTTCAGTCGATATATGCTTGTTATCATTTGTTTCTAGGAATTGTTTTGTTTCTCCTTTGATCTCATTGTTAACCCTTTTGTTATTTAATAACATGCTATTTAGTTTCCAAGTGTTTGAGTATTTTTCAGTTTTTCTGTTGTTGTTGATTTCTAGTTTCATGCCATTGTGATCAGGGAAAATGCTTGATATGATTTCAATCTTTTTAAATTTGTTGAGACCACTTTTGTGTCCTAACATATGGTCTATCCTAGAGAATGTACAATAAGCGCTTGAGAAGAATGTATATTCTACTGCATTAGGGTGAAAAGTTCTGAAGGTATCTATTAAATCCAGTTGATCTAGTGCATCCTTTAAGTCTGTTGTTTATTTATTAATTTTCTTTCTTGAGGATCTATCTAGTGATGTTAGTGGGGTACTGAAATCCCCTACTATTATAGTATTGCTGTTGATCTTGCCCTTTATATCCATTAAAGTCTGCTTTATATATTTCGGTGCTCCTATATTCAGTGCGTAGATATTTATAATGGTTATATCTTCCTGTTGAATGTTCCCTTTATCATTATGTAGTGTCCTTCTTTACCTCTTACAGTAGCCTTTGTTTTAATGTCCATTTTGTCATATATAAGTATTGCTACCCCAGCTGATTTTTTCATTTCCATTTGCATGAAATATTTTTTTTATCCTTTTACCTTCAGTCTATGTGCATCTTCTGTTTTAAGGTGTGTCTCTTATAGACAGCATATATATGGGTCCTGTTTCTTTATCCATGCAGCTACCCTTTGTCTTTTGATTGGATCATTTAATCCATTTACATTTAAGGTTATTATTGATATGCAGTTGTTTATTGCCATTTTATTCTTTAAAGCGGTATTCCTCTTTTGTTATATTTTTTCCCGCATTTGATCTGTTTACAACAGGCTCCTTAGCATTTCTTGCAGCATTGGTTTGGTTGTAGTGAATTCCTTGAGGTTTTTTGTTTGTTTGTTTGTTTGTTTGTTTGAAAAGCTTTTTATTTCTTTTTCAATTTTCAACAGTATCCTTGCTGAATAAAGTGGTCTTGGTTGTAGGTTCTTGTTCTGCATTATTTTAAATATTTCTTGCCATTCCCTTCTGGCCTCAAATGTTTCTGTTGAGAAGCCAGATGTCATTCTTAAGGGGGCTCCTTTGTAGGTAATAGCCTTTTTTACTCTAGCAGCTTTTAATATTTTCTCTTCATCCCTTAGCTTTGGTATTTTAATTATGATGTGTCTTGGTATAGATTTCTTTGGGTTTCTCTTTAATAGAGTTCTGTGCTTCTTGAACGTGTGAGATGTTTTCCTGCCTCAATTTGGGGAAGTTTTCAGCTATGATTTGATTGAACAATGTTTCTATCCTTTGTTCTTTCTCTTCCTCTTCAGGAGCCTCTATGATGCAGATGCTATTTCTCTTCATGTTGTCACAGAGCTCCCTTAGAGTTTCCTCAGACTTTTTGAGTCTCTTTTCTTTTTTCTATTCTGCTTCTGTGCTTTCGTTTATTTTGCTGATTTGATCCTCAGCATCATCCATCCTATTTTTAATTCCTTTCATTGTGGTCTTCAATTTTGATATTGTATTTGTCATTTCTGTCTGACACTTTATTTCAATTTCCTTTTTTATATTTGCTCTTTATTTAAGTGTTTTTAATGACATGTATTGTTGTTCTAAGCTCTTTGAACATCCTAACAATCATTATTTTAAACTCTGCATCCAGTAATTTGGTTATATCTGACTCATTCGGGTCCTTCACTGGGGATTTCTCTTGATTCATTTGGGTTGCATTTCTCTACCTTCCCATTTTGTTTGTGTATAGAAAGGGTTTATCCACTGAAGTTCAATAATTGTTTCCTCTGTGTTCCCTAGGTGTCATCTGTTTGCAGGCCCGCCACTCCTTCTGTCACTGCCTAGGTCGTTCAGGTATGGACTTTGCCAGTGCTGGCCCACTGCAGCCCACAAGCCTCGACACCAAGGGCAGGGTGAGCACATTTTCTCAGCTGTGGGTCTCCACCTGTTCCCAGTCTTCCACCCCACCACCATGGTTAAAGTTGGCTTGCACATCAGGTTGCAAGTCTTGGCTCCTCAGTCCAGGCCTGGCTGTGGGAGCGCTCACAGCTGTGGACCTCCACCTTTTCTCAGGCTTTTGCGCCACCCCTGCAGGCGAAGCCGACTTACAGGTAGAGCTGCAAGCCTCAGAGGCCAGGTAAGGCTGCACGCCCGTGTGCCTTTTTTCAGTGGCTGATCTCTGCCCATTCCCAGGCTCCCGCACTTCCCCCACAGGTGGGGTTACAGGCTGGCCCAGACCAAGCCAGACTGCTTTTGCGCATCCCCTCCACCCTCACCAGGCTAGACTGAGCTCATGCTGTCTGGCCCAGCTTCCGCCCCCACCAATGGAACGGCACTTCTGCATCCTGCAGCCACACCTCCTCCAGCAAGCCCTCAGCAGTGTGGGTGGACCCTAACACTCCATACTCTAGTCCTCAAAGCTCCCTCCTTCTAAGCGGCTGTGCTCTGAGTGCTGCTGGAGGGCTTGTTTGGTTGGTGTCCTGTTTCTCTTTGCATGTATTGCTGCTTCCAGGAGAAATATGCACTTCTGATTTGAAGAGTGACTCAGCCCAGTGGTTAGGGTGCTGTCCCTCAAAGTGTTTCTCTCTGTGCCTCCTAGATTACACTCTCTTCCTGCTGCTTCAGTCCTCTCCTCTTTTCCTGTGCCCCAGAGCCCCGGGTGAATGGTTGTGAAAGAGGTTTTCTGTGTGGTCCCTTTGAGAAGAATCCTGGGTCTGAGAAAACTGTCTCTCACAAACAGTATCCTGACTTGTTTCTCAGTTAAATACTGTCCATATGCCTCTTCTAGGCTCTGGGGCTGCAGGCTGGGGTTTTGTTCCTGGAGCCCAAATCCCTCCCCTCTCCACTAAACTCTCTTCCCAACACGTGAGTCTCTCCTGGGAGCTGGGCTGCCCTTTCCGTGTTTCTGCTTTCCCTACCAGTCTCAGTGTGGCTTCTTCAGTGTTCCTTGGTTGAAGACTCCTCTTAGTTTAGTTCAAAGTTGGTTTTTCCAGATGATGATTCTTAAAATTAAGTTGTAATCCACTTTGGTTCTGGGAGTTGGAAGTTGGTACGTCCACCTACTCCATCGCCATCTTGCCGCTCCCAAATCTCATTGCACAAACATTTGATGGGCACCACAGATGCAGATAACAGAAACGGATTGAGCTAATTTCATCAGCAAGCTATTTAATCATATCCTTGGGTGCTTACAAAATAGATGGTTATGAAATCCTGGGATCTAGGCTGACTCCTGTGCCACTAAATAAAGCCTGGAGACCGAGCCTCTAGCTGCCATGGAAAAGCCAGGCAGATTCACCTCCTATTTTTCTTTATTTCATGAGTGTCTCTTAGTCTCTCTGTAGTATCTGTAGTTGCCTGTCTTTGATGTCACTGATTTTCTTCTTTATCTGACCTTTTCTATTAGCTATGACGTGCTACCCTAGTTTTCAACTAATGTATTAATTTCTTCATTTCTCTTTGATTTTTTTTTTAAATTTCAGTCTCTTTGGTGAAGCACTCCTTTGTTCATTAATTTAATTTTTGAGCTAAGTTGCCTATTAAGGCTATTTTCTCACATTTCATGGAGTATTTTCAGCACTTCAATTTTTAATTATCTCTATCATTTAACTCCAAGGTTTTCATATGATTGATATTGATTTTTGGATATTTTTTATTTTCTTTTTGAATTATTTGTTTATCTTTTGTAGCCATGTTACTCAATTTCTTTTTTTTATGGTATTTGAGAACAGTATTGTTAAGAACTCTGTAAAAAAAAAAACCAGTTAAAATAATAAAAATAAAAAAATATAATGAAAAGTAAATATTTTAAAATTAATAACAAGTATAAATAAAAACTAAAAGAAACAAAAAGCAAAATACAAAAAATATCAAAAACAAAATAAATCCAAAAATATAATAAAAAATATAATAATTTAATAATTTTCTTCCAGTAAGTGGTGCTTTATTACAAATTTTTAGTTCTGTGGAATTTCTGGGTTAACATCCACTGATATGTTGCTGTCTCTATGATGTAGGCAAAGCTGCAGTTGCACTGATGGGTTGGGTGTATTATGAAGGCTTTACAGCTTTTGTAATGGTGATCTCAAGCGTCTTGGCACTACTCAACATATCTCAACAGACCAGTGGACCAGAAATAGAACACCACTATTCTTCCAGGAAGAGTGGCTCTGGAGACTTAGTTAGCTGTGAGGTGTGTCTCTGCTACTCTCTGTACTCTGCAACGTGTGGGAGGTGAGATCCATGAAGTTGGGGAGCCACTTTTTTGTTTTCTCCGTCTCTGTACCAAGTGCAGACTATGGGCATACTGCAGGAACACTGACAATAACTCCTCATTCTGCTGCAGCTTTGTCTTAGGAACTTCTCCTTTGCCCCACAATCTCACCACTATTCTCAGCAGAAGGAAAGCTAGTCACTCTGGGCTTCTCCCCTTTCTAAAGTCTCTGTAGAAAAGAAAAACAAACCTAGCAGTCTAAGCTTGCTTCCTTTTCAAGTCCCCAGCAGACAAAAAGCCAGGCATTCTGGGCTTCCCCTCTTCAGAGCCCCAGAGGGAAAAAACCCTAACAGTCTGGGCCTCTATCTTTTCCAGATCCCACCATGAGTGCATTTATCTTCCACTACCCTTCTCACCGTTAGTCCATTAGGTACATGGATATTTTAGGCAAGCTTGTGAGCCCAGCTGGGCTTCATTCTCTATGTTATGCCTGTTAAATTTGTTGGAGTTTCAAGGGGAGTGTTCAGGGGTATCTCTCATACTGCCATTATTCTGATGTTTTCTTGACTATCAATGCAACAAAATTTAAAAACATTTTTTTAAAATGTTTCCTCTGGAACTTGAAAGTTTGATTTGGGATAAAGAAATTGATGTTTATTATTGTGAGGAAGAAAATAACTTAATTTTTGCACTATAAATTATCTTTGAGAACTGAGAAAATAAAACTTAATTCTACTGTGTCTTAGTATGTGAGCTCATGTAGAAAACCTAAAAGTGTTCATCAAAGTTGATAACTCAATAATTTATAGACCAGATGTATATAGCTGAAATCATTTGGTATATTTACAACATGGGAGCTCAGAGGCAATTCGGTAGGTTCAATATTGAACATCTGATGTCACTCCCAAGCCTTTATAAAGTTGATGTAAGGAGAAAATAACATCTTAATAACTCTAATGCTTATATATTTTATAGCTTTTTAAACCTTTGGAATGTCTTTTTTATAATCTAATTTAACCGCTTCATTTTACAAAAAAAGAACATTAAAACCCCCAAAAGTTAAAGATTTTAGTGTAAATCTCACAGCTGGTAAATGATAGAACTAAAATCTACCCTGTCATTTAAAAACCAGCATCTCAACATTACCTGCTACTTCCAGGTTATTATTTAATACTACTATTAAATGGCCTAAATCATTTCTCAAATGATAAGATTACATAGATTTCTAAATTTGAATGCATTGTTTTGCATTATAAAAAAATTCCATGAAATTGAAGGGAAACAGTATATAACCATATAATTACATAACTTGGTTGTGAATGTTCTTTCCCAATAGTACATCTTATTTACCAGATTTTCTTGCATCATCCTTGAGAAAGTGCACTAATTTCACATGACTAAATCTTATCACTGGAAACTGACACCATGATTTATATTATTTTCTCTTTGTGTTAATCAAGAGATTAACCCATATTTTAGAGGAAGCTGGAATGACACAATAGTCTTAATGACATTTTTTAACCTCAGGCATAGAACAAAGAAATACAGCTTCTACCATTGCTAACAGTAATTCTTTGCTCTAGAAATACTTGCCTATTGTCATTCATTTATTACTGCAACTACACCTATGATACTCAGAAAGATCTTGCTTCTTCTTTTTTATAATTCCAGTAAATATGTCATCAAAAGCACAAAAGTTTTAAAATATTCTTATATCTAGCTTTCAATGTGTTTAAAAACTAAGAATTTTCATGTTTGTCAAACTAAGAATTGAGATAAATAGTATAAATTTGTGAAATAATCCTTTCTACTTTCTAAAAAAAATCTAATTATTCAATAAAACAAATAATTTGATTGGGATCAACCTGTTCTTTTTATGTTTGTTTGTTTAGTTTAGTTTTGTTTTTTGCATTTCAAAGCAACATCTGTAGTCCTCTTGTGGAACAGCAATGTCAGTATAACAACAAGAAAAGCTCACTTGTGTAATCATTTTTTTGTGTGCCTTAATTCCATAATTATGATAGTTGGCACTGCCATTTATTTCTCATTTTTCAGAAATTAGTGTTTGTTTTTGTTCTTGTACTTATTTTTAAAAGTTACTGACAATTGAATTCTTTTGCGTTTATGTTTTTTAATAATCTGGATGTACTGTTTTCATACACCTACCTTTTAATTTTGATTGGCATCCAAGTTTATTCAGTCCTTTTTAAAATCATGATGTTTCTTCATAAAATAAGAGCAAAGTGTAATTAGAATAAATTTTGACAAATTACATTTTATTTGACTAAGGTAGAGATGAGATAGTCACTCTAAATTTAAAGGCGTTGGCCTGGAATCTAAGATGGCAGTAGAATAGGAGGAAGGCACACTTAACCTTCTTCCAGTAACAAACTGGAATTACAACTAAATTATAGAGCAATCACCCTGAATGACAAACTAAAGACTAGGTAAAGAGAAGTCTTAATACTCAAGGATTTATAGAGGAAGCTACATTGAGATTGGTAGAAACAGTGGAGACACAAAGAGGGCTGGCCCCACTCACACGAGTGACCAGAGACTCTGGACAGATACCTCATTTGTGGGTGGGAGGTCCCTCTTAGGAACCTGGGGTCTAAATTTCAAGCCAGGCCACCCCAACCAGAGCATCAGAGCTGGGAACAAGCACTGACATAATAGTATTTGGCTGTAAAAAGAAGCAAGGTTTCTGTCTGCCAGGGAGAGACAGGATTTCCCTAAAGACACAGGCAGGATTTCCCTAAGGACACAGGCATCTTCTTAAAAGGCTAACACAAAATTTCATTCACAGCCATTCACCCTGGGTTCCTGTGGAAGAAGAGCAAAGTAAATTTAAGTCACATGAAGAGAGACTGCGGTTTGTGGCTCTTGGGAGAGAGCTGATGGGACAGCTACCAGGATTCCTGAGCTAAGTCATTCTTCCATATTGCAGATGCCATCTTTCTTAGGTTGAGTACTCCCTTCAGTGTGGATTCAGCCTTGAGAAAGCAATAGCTCCACCTTGTGGAGACCCTCTTGCCCAATACTATGGAGCTTATGCCCTGCTGAGGAGCCAGCTGCCTTTGCCAGGGTGTAGAACAGTGGTTATCAAAGTGTGTGCCAGGGCACACTGGTGTGCCCTAGAAAATTTTCAGGTGCACCCTATGGTATCCCAGAGAAATATATGACTTGTGGGGATCAAAAAACCAACAGGGCTTTTGGAGTTTAGATTTTTGGGGGACAGAGGTGTGGGGAGTTGGCTATAAACTGATAGTCTGCCCAACCCCCCACCTCACTTGCCTGATTAGGTTGCAAAAGGCTGTTAAGCTGTGGTGCTGGATTGTTTACACTACCCCCCATGTTCCCCAGAAAGACTAGAGGTCAGTTTCTTCTATCCTTTGTTTTGGTATAAAGTTAAGATGATATGAATGGTGGGGGTTTGGGATTGATGATTAAACATAAAAAAATTGTCTCTTAAAGCCTTTTGAATTTCTATAAAATAAGAGTATGTGGCAATATCTAAAAAAGCTTTGAATATTTTACTACAATTTTCAACATCCTATTTATGTGAATTAGGATTTTCTATCCTCAACACAATTAAGAGTAAACAGAGAGAAATTCCTCAATGTATTGACAAAGAAATGAGAGTTTGCCTTTCAAATATATGCCCAAACATTGAAGAAATCACTAAGACACATCAGGCTTATGTTTCTTATAAACACAAGAATGAAAAAACTTAACACATTTGCGCTGAGACCTGCCAAATTTACTAAATCTTACTAAAAATGTATCTATCTATCTATCTATATATATATATATAAAATAACATTTTTTTAGTTTTAACCTCTATTTTTATGAATTCTAAAAAGCATAACTCAAAAAATGTAACATAAAAATGTTATTTTAATGTCAGAATAAATTTAATTTTGTCACATTTATTTCATTTAATTACCATAAAAGTATGCTTGGACTTTATGTTTTTCTTTAATATTTGACTTAATTATTATAACATATTTCTCAGAAATTTGTAGGATTTTAAATGAGCCCCAACTTCAAAAAGTTTGAGAACCACTGGTGTAGAGGTTTGGGCAGATTCAGAGGGTGTCAGTAACTGAGTTGTCTGGCTTTGGGATAAGGGTTATTCCTTTCAGTTTTCTGTGAACGTCACTTAGGTTTCTCCCTCATAGGAAATCTGCTAGATTCACTATCCAGGTTCTGGTTTCAGGTTCCACCCACTCAACTCCCAGTGGCTTCATGCTGCTGAGATCAAGGCAAAGTTTCAGACAGATGGAATGGTGTGGCTCTGGGAGTTGGAAGGAAGGAAACTTACCTCCCACCTTCCCTGAAGCCTCACTGGCACCTTCCCTCCAATGGAACATCCACTAACCCCATCCTCCCAACTCCTAGTAGCCCCACCTTGCTGAGCTCCCGGCAGAATCTGGGACATACTGAATTGCATGGCTCTATCTCATGGGGCATTTTTTTTTCTTGCGTGACTAACCAGAGAAGATTTATGGCTAAATCTTGTTCTGTTTGCACCTGATAAACTCTGCTGGCCTCACCCTGATGACTCCCTGAGAAGATACCACCCAAAAACCCAAAATGTGCAAGCACCCAGTAGGTGGCAGCTAGACTTGGTATCCTTGGGGACATTTGCCAAGTCTGAGACTAATTATGGTTAACTATTAACACTGTTTTAGAAAAATAACATATTCCTTATTAAGAATTCAATTTTTATTATATTAACCAATGTCACCCTAATAAAGTTAAAATAAAAGAATTAAGTGTTTAATGTGTCTGGTCTTCTTGTAAGATCAAACCTTATTCATATTATTTTTTACGAGATTCGCTGAGTTCTTAAGTATTGTAACTTTTTCATTCATGTCTAGGCTAAGCTTTACTGCACATTTGTATTGTAATATGAAATTGCATGAAAAGCCACTTATGTTTTTCTTTATATCAATCACTTTATCTGACATAACATTCTTAATATCAGTGACCTGAAACATTTTAAATATTCATGTGGACATATTAAGATGTCTTCCAGTTTTAAGATAAGTAAATTATCTATGTAACCCAAAGGAATTGTTCCAATTCTACAAAGAAAAACAAATCACTAAAAAACCATAAATCTTTCCTTTATAACTTTTTCCTAGATCTACAGCACAAGAACTTCTTATGGTTCTTATGGAAATAACATAATAACAACATAATTCTCTATGCTTATATACTACTACTTTCTTAATAATTATGAACTCATTCATCTTTTTGATGACAGTCATGAATAACAAATAGGGAAATAACATTATTTCTATTTCATTGAGAAAACTGAGGCAAAGAGCCCATGAGACATTTGCTCAAGGTCAGAATTAATCAACAACTAAGTCAAATAAAGGAAAGACAGAAAAATAAAGAAATAAGAAAAATTACAGTGTTCCTCATAATTAAAAAGTAGCCATCGGTTGTTTCACCATAGAAAATAGAAGGGACAAATGAGATTTGTATAGTAGATAACAATACACTTGAACTGAAGCCACAACTTGTCATCGTTATGTGGATAGAGCAGCCTTTACTGAAGTAACAAAAAAATACTGAAATTTTAGTGGCTTAACACAACAATCTTTATTTTTTTCTTATTACCAATAAAAGCTAGGTTGTTCTCCTCAATAGCTCTTCTTCAAGTTATAACTCAGGACTTTGGGTCCCTCCCATTATGTAGCTAACTCATCTGAAACACATAGTGTCTAAGGTTACTCAGAAGAAAAAGGTAAGATCATAGAGTGTATTTTAATTGCAAGTCTTGAAACTAGCTGAAATAAATTCTGACTGCCTACATGCCATTGTCCAAAAGTTAATCCAGGATCCCAGTGTAAGAAGACTTCAAAAATATAATCTTATGTGCCCAGGAAGAGAAAAATAAAACATGATGTGATAAGGATCATAACACTGCCTTTCTCACAGGCTAACAGGTGTTCAAGCAAGAGGTTGATGGAACATGTTCTAAAAAGTATTAGATCAAGTTTCAGGAGCACCTGTGTCTTATCGCACCTTCTCAGAATAGCTCTTAATTATATTGTAGACAAATGCCATATGCTGTGCTATATCCTTGAAGTCTTTATGTCATGATCTCCTAAGCCCAAATTTTAACTTTCTATGATGCTAAGAGAGAAAGACAATTCAAAATCCTCACATCAACTATAGGAAAGAATAAAGTAAATTAGTGTTAATTAGTGATTAGAAATAGAGAGAAATGTAGAAGGAGCCCTTGTTATTTCTCAGGAATGATCCAGTTACGAATAGTGAAGATTGAATCTCATTAAAAGAAGAAAAATAGTATGTTGGTAAAGGTCCCTTGTTGATAATCAATTTTTTTTCTGTCTTTATTGCTGTAAATCATGGCTTACTATTCTTTTCTTCATTCAAAAAACCTCTGTTAAGTGCCTACAAAATGCAAGACTTATATGCTGTCAGCCTAACACCAAAGGAAAATTCAGGATGATTTTTCAAGGTCCCTTATTTCTTTATGATATGTAAGTTGTCTTAGTCATGGTTCCCCAGAGAAACAAAACCAGTAAGCTACATACAGATATATTCAAGCAGAAATTCACTGTAAAAATTGATAGAGAAGTCCCAGAACCTGCCATCTGCAAGTTGGAAAGGCAGGAAGCAGGTGGTAAAACTCAATCTGAGTCTGAAGACCTGAGAACCAGAGGAGCTGATTACATGAGTCTCAGTTCCAATCCAAAGGTCCAAGAACCAGAGGAACTGATGTCTGTAGGTAAGAGAAGATGGCTGTCTCAATCCAAGAAAAGAGAACAAATTCACCTTCTGTGTTTTCTTCTACTCAAGTTCCAAACTGAGTTAGATGACGGCCACCTGCATTGGTGAGGGTAATCATCTAATGGTTCAAATGCTCACCTCTTCCAGAAACAGCCTCATAGACACACCCAGAAATATTGGTTTACCAGCTATCAATGCAGCCTGTAGTTACTCAAGGTGACACATGAATTTAACAATCACATAAGTTGAAAAAGGAAATATAAAATTTATTATGTAAAATAATAAAAACAAAACTTTGAAGATTCACTCTGTCCTTAGAGATTTATTTTAGGGACATTAACATAGCTGTAAAAAAATGGCTTGTGACATATCTTGCTGTGACGTTTATAAAATAAATAAAGTTTGTTTATAACTATCTATAAATCAAAAGCCTCTCATATTATGGAATTGCACTCTCAAAAATTGTACTTTTTAATTCTAAAACACATGTTTGTTGGCAACATAGAGATCATGTGGTCTATCAATCATCAGGCTATTTCCCCATGTAAACTGGTACATAGTTTTCTCTTAATAATATCTTTTTTCTCAGAAATGCTATAACGAATGTAGATCCCTGTTAGATTAAGAACCCCTAGCCTTGGTGCTTTATTGTCTTATTAGAGGATGAAAAATCAGTTTCCATATTTACATTTTTCCCTACTCAGATTTAGCAAAGATAAGGTGAGAAAGGTGATATGTTTTTGGAAGAAGAAAAAGTGTCTCACAATGCTTTTTAATGGACATTTTAAATAGGCTTGATGAATAGGGTTTTAGGTTTAATGAAGTGATTTATTCTTTGTGTCAGAAGCCAAACAATGAGGAACAATTACATCAATGACTTTTTTTTTACCTCAAAGTTACAACGGGCTTCACTCAAATCACAGATTGTTTGAAGTGTCAGAGTGATCCCCATCACCTCTGATATAGAACAGGTTTGAGTCTCAAAAATACCTAAATTCTTAATTAACTATAATCAAGTCAGTCAAACCTTCATCAGTACTCAGCAGCTATTATCATTTATCTAGAGAATATTGTCTTTCCCTTCCAATAAAAAACAAATATTATTTTATTATATAGAAATATTTTTGTTCTTGATAAGTGCCTTCAGAAAAATATTTCCATTAAATCTACTAACAATGTAAACTGAGTTTTACTTTCTTAAAGATACTATAAAATCCAAAATATATACAATTCTAGATTTCTATAAACCCATGCCTTATAATTATAAACTAAGCTATGAATCAATATTATATACAGTCTGTTACAAATTCAATCTCTTAATTCAAGTGTTCCTGAACTTTAAAAGTGTTAGACAATTATTTTCTGAGTCACTTATAGTTTGAAGAATATAGCCATATTAAAATATACAGCTATAAATGATTTCTCATTTTTAAAGCATTGTGTCAATAAGGAATCTTACTCTAAACTAAATGCATTAAAGCACTTCTCATCCACTGGTTCTCAACCTGGATTTGCTACAACACGGATGAAACTGGAAGGCTTTATGCTGAATGAAATAAGTCAGACATTAAAAGACATACTGGATGTTATGACATATATGTGGAATCTAAAAATAAAAGTTGAGTTCATAGAAACAGAGAATAGGGTGGTGGTTGCTGGGGCTAAGGGTTGGGGAAATGGGAAACATTGGTAAAAGAAAACACCTGTGGTGGTGCAGTGGATAAAGCGTCGACCTGGGAACACTGAGGTCGCCAGTTCAAAACCCTGCACTGGTCTGGTCAAGGCACATATGGGAGTTGATGCTTCCAGCTCCTCCCCCCTTTCTCTCTTTCTCTCTCTCTCTCACACTCTGTGTCTTCTCTCTAAAATTAATAAATAAATAAATAAATAAATAACTTCTAAAAAAAAACCCACAACCAGTTAAAAAATGAATAAATTCTGAGGATCTAATGTATAGCATGTGGGCTATAATTGATTATACTGTACCCGCATAATTGAAACTTGTTAAGATAGTAGACCATTATTATTCTGTCACAAAAAAAAAGAAATAACTTTGAGATGAAGGATGCATTAATTTGTGTAATTTCTTTCACTTTTAAATAGAGCAAATCACCATATTATATATTTTAAACATATTACAATTTTATTAGTCAATTACATTTTAATAAAGATGGAAATTTTTTTCTTTAATTCACTAGGGATATTTTAAAAACTTGGTTGCTCAGGCAACACCCAGGACAAAATAAATCAAAATCTGGGTACAACCAAGGTGTCTGCATTTTTTAAAGCTCCCCAGGAGATTTTAATGTCCCTACAAAGTTGAGAACCACTGCTCTAATGGATATTATATCAAGTGAATATGTTTGTTATTTAACAATAGAAATTTCTTTAAGAAAAATAAAAATTAAATTCCTAGACATGGCAATATGAGCTTAATCTTCAGCAATTTCCCATCATTGATCATGTCTTCTCATCCATTAACTGTTTATAGAAGTCTTGTTTAAAGGAACAATTCCATTTTGAATGTGCTAAAAGCCATGGCGATTTCCTTTTACTAAATAATAGCATGTGTTTAATTAGCATACAAAGCTAAAATCAGCAAAAGTATTAGCCTTTATGACTGGTGTATTTGAGGGTACCAAGGGGGATAACTATCAGATTTCAGAAAATCTTTTTCATTCCCTCTGGTTCTTTACTCCCCAGGGAGTTGCATGTGAGCTCTTACAATTTATTTTGCACTAACAAGGGTAAAGTACCTAAGCTGAGTGCTTAACCTGCACATTCCAACACACCCACTGCAAATTTAAGAACGGGATTTATGAGGCAGTACATGTGTGCCAGAATGTCTCTAATGCTCAGGCTCACTCATCCTAAGCCTTAAATTGGCTCTGTCTGTGCTGTTCTAATCTGTACAGATCCAATCATACACAATGTACTCACGGTTCAAAGAAATGCAAATAATATGGCAGAGGATGCACTTACTGTCAAGAATACCATTGTTAACTATGATTGAAAAGACATGAATCCTGTTAAAGATGTGAAGCATTTTTATGTCTATTGAATTTGGAAGAGAAAAAATATCCAAAAAATAAAATTCAATTCCCTCTAGGAGCCTCAGGGACCTTCTTAATATCAGAAATAGAAGGACACCTATAAATAATATATAGCAATAAATCTATTTTACAGATTAATAAGCAAAGGTTGCAAGAGTTACAAAAGGCCACATAAAATTAGTTCAATTATCCCTTAGATATATAGGGGTCTTTGATCCATGAATTAAACATGTCATGTGGCATTTTTTTTATTTTTATTAATTTTAATTTATTGTGTTAACATGGATTCAAGTGACCCACTGAATATAACACCCTGACCCCCCACCTTGTGTCCCTATTTACACTCCCTTAGCCTCCCTCCCCCAACTCCCTCCCCCTTCCCTCTGGGATTTGCTGTCCTGTTATCTGTATCTCTCTGTGTTATGAATATATAATTTCACTAATCCCTTTCATGTGGCATTTTGTATCTACTCAGGGTGGATATTTCCTGCTTAAAAAAATGTTGAGGGGAATACGAGGAAGGGGGAATGCATTCGGGGTGACACTAAAATCTATGTAAACACAATAAATTAAAATCAATTAAAAAACAGTTTAATACCAAAAGAATACTGATTCAGCTCCTTACCAAAGGTCCAAGAGTGCTAAGTGCCTAGTTTTATACCTATAAACAAAAAAGCCAGTACATTACAAAGAAGCAATTTATTTAACTTTTCTATCCCACAGCAGCCTTCTCTGTTGAGTTTCTGAAGTGTATTTTAGCAGTTAACAGATGTAACATGGGTTTAGAATAGTCATATTAGACATCAAATCTGCTTTCTGCTGTTACCCTGCCATGCCAAGGTCTAACTCTTTAATTTCTACATATTGAGGCTATCTTAAGGCTTTTGAGTCCCTCAAGAACCCTCCAAGAAACTCAGTGGTGAGGATATATTCAGAAGGCTGGATCAGCAGATATGTACCATTTGGAAAGAGAAACTGTACTATCTCAACAACTATCCTCACTGTCCTGTATGATGCCTGGCCCTAATACATGACAATCTATGCTTCCTGTATTTATTCTACTGATTAGAGATTTGGATTTTTTGTCTGATGTTTTTGTCTTGGTCATTACATATTTTTCATTGTCTATTACTAAAATAAGTTATTTTGACAGAAATTAATAGAGAAGAGAAACAGAGGTGGGAGAAGATGGCAGGAAAGAAGGAGGTCAAATGTGAGATTGAGAGGGAGAGAGAGAGAGACTGATGTATCTAGATAATGATTCCAATTACATAAACAACCCCCCCAACCATTCCTAATATTCCAGCCTTGCAAAAGACTTGCAGCTACAGGTTTCTGCCACTCACAATCAGTTCCTCCATTTGTCAGTTTTACCTTGCACAGTAGCCGGCAGAATACAAATACAAAAATTCAGGAATAATGATAATCTGAGCACAGCCTTCTCTAGATAGTAATGACTCTTGGCTGGAGCAGGTGCTAAGATACAATAAAATTCATGTAAAGTAAGCAGTATACTTATTCTGTCGTCTATCAAATGCACTAAGATATCCTTTGGTGGCATATGGCAAACCATCAGTCAATTCTATTTGGCTGCTCAATGACCAGAAAACAAAATGTGTTTCTGTCTCAAACAAAAACTTGTCCTGGGCCAATTCTGCTAGATGCCATGAGGTTAACTCAACTTCCCATCATTCACTGATCAAATTGTGAGAAGTATGAGTCCCGCTGCTATCTGATGTGATTCCTGCATCTTTTATGCTATTAACCTTTATTCAATCCAATTGCAAAATGCTCCTTTTTATTTGGTCTCAGACTGAATTTAATAGCTGTTGCCAGATTGACAGTCTGAAAGACCGAACCATGTAGCACGGGCCAGTGATATTGTTAGGAGCATTCAGATCAGGAATGGCCAAGATGGCATCATTACAGAGGCTATAGGAAGTTCCCCATATTTTTTAAACTATTTCTACTTCCTAAAATAGGACCCACACCAATCACACTTTTTAGCAAGGTTTCATTCCCTTTAAAAATGTTTACCTTTTCCGACAAGTGACCAAATTTCTTAGTCATTTAAACCATAATGAAAGTGGGTTTGTCAGATCTTTTTCTGAAAGAAGGTTTTGTAAGTAAAGGGATGAGAAAGACATGAAGATTTTTATGACTTGAAAAATAAGAATGCCTGAGGGAGAAGAAGGTGAAGAGAGACAGATGGATGAACAAAAACATACTGTTGTCTACCTCACATGTTTTGTATAAATGGCCTTGTCCTAGCTTTGATTGAAGAAGAATTTCTCCTTCCCCCAAGGCTAACTCAACTTCTGCGTAGTCCTCTTTCCCAAAGAGACTCATTAAATAAGATATTATTTCATACTGTGACAGAGAAGGCTATTTGCTTTTTACATGCATTCTCTACATGTATTCTCCCCTCTTTCCCTAGTAAATAAATAGTATTATTTATAGCCAGATACATTGCTTTTCAGAATAAAATAATAAATTTTTCAGAAGTCCTTACAGCTATGCAGAGAAATGACTAATTCTGTGCTCTAAAATGTGTTTAGGACCTCCAGGAAAGCTGCATAAAGGAAATTAGGGTCAGGACCTTTTTGTTGACTCCTACTTCCTCCTGTTACCAGCCTGATTTTAATGAGTAGTTATAGCAATCAGCTTACAATCAGAAATTAAATTCACCCCTTGTATACTTTTAACTACTTGACCCCTTTTTCACATCAGTTTATCATCTTATAACTTTGAGAAACTTCACTGGGTAAGGTGGTGAAACTGCACCCACACAATTATATTGAAGTGCAAAAAGGACATAAAACCATAATGAACGTTCGCATTTAATTTTGTGACTACTAACTCTATTTAAAATTATTTTTTAATTATGGAAAAAATATATACACATAACATAAAATTTACCATATTAACGATCTTCGAGCATCATGTACATTTAGATTGTTGTACAATCAGCATCACCATCCATCTCCAGAACCTTCTACAACTTGAACTGAAATCCTCTACCCATTAAGTAATGATTTCCCATTCTTCCTTCTCCCCAGCTTCAGGAAACTACTATTCTACATTCTATCTTTGTTGTTACAATGAGAATTATATTTAACATTCTAAAATCATAACATTTTAATTTGAATTTATACCAGCTTAACTTAAATAACATACAAAATCTCCACTCTTTTACAGCTCTATCCCTACTTCCTTTCAGTTACTGATGTCACTAACTACGTCTTTACATTGTGTATCCAAAACAAAATAATAACTACTTTTATTCATTAGTTTATTAAATGATGCAGAAAAAAGGTATAGCTATAACCCAAAGTCACAATAAGACTGCCTTGTATAATTGTCCATGTAAATATATTTATCAAATTTCTTTATATTTTGTATAGCTGTGAATTATTGTCCACTATCTTTCATTACAAACTGAAAATCTTCCTTTAGTACTACCTGCAGGTCAGGTCCAGTGATAATAAACTCCCCAACCTTTTGTTTATCTGGGAATGTTTTAACTGCATCCTCATTTCGGAGAAACAGTTTTGCCAGATTAGGATTCTTGGTTAACAGTTTTTGTCCTTCAGCACTTTAAATATATCAATGCTTTGACATCAATCTCAGAGGTTTCTGCTGAGAATCTGTTGATATTCTTATTGTGGACCCCCTTATATGTGATGAGTTCCTTCCTCTTGCTGCTTTTTCAAGGTTCTTTCTTTGGCTTTGGCTTTAAATTGTTTGATTATAATGTATTTCAGTGCAAGTTTCTTTGAATCAAACTGCTTAGAGCTTGCTGTTGGATATTTATGTCCATGTTTTACATCAAATTTTGAAAGTTTGGGGTATTATTTCTTCAAATTATCTTTCTTTTTCTTTCTCTCTTTCCTTCTAAAGCAAACACTATGTGAGTATTGATTGACTTTATGGAGTCTCAAAGGTACTTGAGGTTCTATTAATTTTTCTTCCATCTTTTCTCTCTGTACCTCAAGTATGATCCTTTCCAGTGTCCATCCTGTTATCTTACTCACTGATTCTTCTGGCTGCTCAAATCTACATTTGAGTCCCTCTACTGAAATTTTTATTTCTTTTATATAATTTTAAGCTTGAGAATTTTTTTATCTCATTCATTATATTCTACTTTGTTTATACATTATTTTCTTGACTCTTTATTCTCATCTTGTTTTAGCTCTCTGAGCATCTTTAAGCCAGTTGTTTTAAAATCTTTGCCTAGTATGTCTGAAATCTGTTCTTTTGGGGGATAGTTCTTTTAATTTATTTCCTTTGAATGAGCCTTATCTTCATATTTCTTCACATTCCTTGTGTTTTATTGTTGTTGTTGAAAACTGGACATTTGAATTTTATAGTGTCATAACTCTGGAGATCAAATTCCTTTTCTCTGTGGTTTATTGTTTTTTGTTTTGTCTTTTTTTATTGTTGTACAGTATTTCTGTGCCAGTGATCAGATTAAGGAGTAGATTTAAAGTCTTCTTGGCTCTTTTTTGAATTTGCACTTTTCCTGAATATACACAATGAGTTTCTAAATTTCCCGGAAATATGGGTGTTTACAAATATCAGAGGCTTTACATGAATGACACCAAATGAGTAAAAAGAGAAAAATAAGGGGTAGAAGAATCTCTTAAATCTCAGGGAGGTCACATCAGCTATCAGGGTAGGTACTGACAACATGGAGTTGCAGCAATACCTTCATCTAGGACTGCACCTATGCAATCAGAAGCAGCAATCAGAAATCAAAGCATAAATACTTTGTATTTTGATGAACAGGATCCTTATTGCCTATACTAGTTTCTTAAAGAAGCATAAAAGTTGTTCCAAGAATTTGTGTCTATCTACCAAGGGGCTGCTGGTGAGGGATGGATACCCACTACTGAATGAAGAGCTAAAATTGACTGAAATAAATCACAATTTGAGTCTTCCCTTGGAAGTTTTAAGCATTTGATAGATTCCAGAGTTCCAAAATAGTTATATCAGATTCTGCCAGTGAAATTATTGTCTAGGTAGGGAGACAGATTTCCGATGCTTCTTCTTCTGCCATAACCCTTAAATTTACCTACAACTTGTATATTTTTCAGTTCAAGTATGCTAGTCATTTGCAAACTATGTTATATCTTCTCTCAAGCTTATAATTGCCTTTCCTCTAGCTTTAATCTCAGCTAATGACCTTACTTTTTATGTTACTGAAGAAATAGATTTAAACAAAAGAATACTTTTGCATGCCCCCAATACTATCTTTTCTTATGCCATAGCATTTGTGCCCAAGTATGTTGTCTTCTTCCCTGAGACTATGGATGAGCCCGACCACTTGTACACTGGATTCTATCCCCTCTCTCCTTTTCAGTCATCACCCAGAAATCCAGGAGTTCTGTCTTCTCTCTCATCCATCATCCTTTTTTACCTTCCCACTAAAACTTTCTCATTATCATGAAAATATTGAGGGTTTTTTCCATCACTTAAAAGAGGAAAATTCTATAGATACTTCTCCAAAGAGGACATACTATTTTAGATGGCCAATAGATATATAAAAGGATGCTTAACATGACTAATCAGCAGAGTAATGCAAATTAAAACCACAATGAGACATTATCTCATACATGTAAGAATAGCTATCATCAATAAATCACCAAACAACAAATGTTGGCAAGAATGTGAAGAAAAAAAAACGTGTGTACTATGAGTGTAAATGCAGATTGGTGCAGATACAGTAAAAAAAAAAATATGAAGTTTCTTCCGAAAATTAAAAATGGAACTGCCTTATGAACCTGTGATTCTACTTCTGGGTGTATATCCAAAGAAACCTAAAACAGTAATTTGAAAGAATGTAGGCACACTTCTGTTTATTGTCCTATTATTTACAATAGACAACATATGGAAACAATCCAAGTGCCCAACAATAAGCAACTATATAACAAAGTGGTAGTACATATATAAATGGAATATTACTCAAACATATAAAAATATAAAATCTTACCATTTGCAACAATATGGGTGAACCTAGAGGGTATTATGCTAAGTGATCAAATCAATCAAAGAAAGACAAATACCATATGATTTCACTTATATGTGGAATCTAAAAAACAAATTAACAAAATTGAAATGAACTCATCTGGCCTGTGGTGGTAGAGTGGATAAAACGTCACCCTGGAATGCTGAGATTATTGGTTCAAAACCGTGGGCTTATCGGGTCAAGGTACATATGACACGCAACCAGTGAACAGCTAGAGTAAAGCAACTACTTCTTATCCTCCCCATAAAATCAATAAATAATTTTTTTAAAAAAAAATGAAACATATTCCATGGACACAGACAACAGATTGATTTTTGCCAGAGGGAAGAGGGAGTTAAAGGACTGGGTGAAAAATGTAAAATACTTTAGAAGTAAAAATTAGTAGTTACAAAATAGTCACAGATATGTAAAGTATAGCATAGGACATATACTCTATAATATTGTAATAACTATGTATAGTGCCAGATGGGTACTGAAAATATCAGGGAGTAACACTTTGTAAAGTATTTGATCGTCTAACCATTATGCTGTACACAAGAAACAATAAAAAATAATATCTTTTTATTGATTTTAATTTATTATGTTTACATAGATTCTAGTGTCGCCCCGAATGCATCCCCAACTCCCCCATACACCCCTCAAAATCTCCCTTGCCACCCTCCTCATAGCACCCACCTTCATTCTCTTCAGATTTATCTCATCCTATCATCCCCTTTCCCTCTGTCCTCTGTTCCTCTGGTCCCTTTGATCTCTCCTCTGTCTTAATTATGTTCCTCAGTTCTCATTGTTCATTGGATTCTGCAAATGAGTGAGGTCATATGATATTTTTCTTTTTATGCCCTGCTTATTTCACTTAACATAATAGTTTCCAGGTCTATCCATGTTGTTGCAAAAGGTAATATTTTCTTCTTTTTCATGGCCCCATAGTATTCCATTCTATATATGTACCACCATTCTTTAATCCACTTGTCCACTGACGAACACTTGGGCTGTTTCCAGGTCTTCGCTATTGTGAACAAAGCTGCTATAAACATGTGGGTGCATTTATTTTTTTGAGTCAGTGATATAATGTTCTTGGGATGTATTTCTAAAAGTGAAATGGCTGGATCAAAAGGCAGTTCTATTTTTAATTTTTTGAGTAATCTCCATAATGCTTTCCACAGTAGCTGCACCAGTCTGCATTCCCAACAGCAGTGCAGGAGGGTTACCATTTCTCCACATCCTCGCCAGCACCTATCATGTGTTGTTTTGTTAATGAGCGCCATTCTGACTGGTTTGAGGTGGCATCTCTTTGTGGTTTTAATTTGCATTCTCTAATGATTAGTGATGTTGAGCATTTTTTCATATGCCTATTGGCCATCTGTATGTCCTCTTTGGAGAAATTTCTATTCATTTCTTTTGCCCATTTTTTGATTGGATTGTTTGTCTTCTAGGTGTTGAGTTTTATAAGTTCTTTATAAACTTTGGTTATTAACCCCTTATCAGATGTGCTGTCGAATATGTTTTCCCATTGTGTGGCTTGTCTTTTTCTTCTATTCTTATTGTCTTTAGCTGTGCAAAAACTTTTTAGTTTGATATAGTCCCATTTGTTTATCTTGACTTTTATTTCATTTGCCCATGGAGATAAATCGGCAAAAATATTGCTGCTACAGATGTCAGAGAGCTTGCTGCTTATGTTTTCTTCTAAGATGCTTATGGTTTCACGGCTTACGTTTAAGTCTTTTATCCATTTTGAGGGTTTTTGTGAATGGTGTAAGTTGGTGGTCTAGTTTCATTTCTTTGCAGATAGATGTCCAATTTTCCCAACACCATTTGTTGAAGAGGCTGACTTCACTCCATTGTATGCTATTACCTCCTTTGTCAAATATCAGTTGTCCATAAAGCTGTGGGTTTATTTCTGGGTTCTCTGTTCCATTCCATTGATCTATATGCCTGTTCTTATGCCAGTACCAAGCTGTTTTGAGTACAATGGCCTTGTAGTATAACTTGATATCGGGAAGTATGATACTTCCCATTTTATTCTTTCTTTCAAGATTGCTGTGTCTATTTGTGTTCTTTTTTGGTTCCATATAAATTTTTAAAATATGTGTTATATATCTTTAAAGTTTGTCATTGGTATTATAATTGGTCTTGCATTGAATTTATAAATTGCTTTGGGTAATGTAGACATTTTAATGATGTTTATTCTTCTTAGCCATGAGCACGGTATATGCTTCCACTTGTTTGTATCTTCCTTGATTTCTTTTATCAATGTTTTATAATTTTCCAAATACAACTCTTTAATCTCATTAATTAAATGTACTCCTATGTACTTTATTATTTTATTGCGATAGTGAATAGGATTGTTCCCCTTAATATTTCTTTCTGACAGTTCATTATTGGTGTATAAAAATACCTCTGATTTCTGAGTATTAAATTTATATCCTGACACCTTGCTGAATTTATTTATCAGGTCCAGTAGTTTTTAGACTGAAAATTTAGGGTTTTCTGTATACAATATCATATCATCTTCAAATAAAGATGATTTTATTTTTTCTTTTCCAATATTGATACCTCTTATTTCTTCTTCTTGTCTGATTGCTGAGGATAGGACTTCCAGAACTATGTTAAATAAGAGTGGTGAAAGGGGGCACCCCTGCCTGGTTTCTGATCTTAAGGTGATTGCTTTTAATTTTTGCACATTGAGTATGATGGTGGCTGTGGGTTTGTCATAGATTACCTCTATCATGTTGAGGTATGTTCTCTGTAGTCCCAATTAGTGGAGAGTTTTGATCATGAATGAGTGCTGGATTTTAAAAAGTGCTGTTTCTGCATCTATTGATATTCTCATGTGGTTTTTCTTCTCCTTTTTGTTTATGTGATGAATCACATTGATTGATTTGCAAATATCGCACCAGCCTTGACTCCCCAGATTAAATCTCACTTGATCATGGTAAATAATTTTTTTAAATATATTGCTGGATCAGATTGGCTAATATTTTGTTGAGCATATTAACATCTAAATTCATCAGAAATATTGGACTAAAATTTTCTTTCTTTGTGTTGTCTTTGCCTGGTTTTGGAATCAGAATTATGCTCTCCTCATAAAAGAAACTTGAAAGTCTTCCTTGCTCTTGAATTTTTTGAAATAGCTTGAGAAGGATAGGAGTTAGTTCTTTGAATATTTTGTAGAATTCACCTCTGAAGCCATAGTTTTTGAATATTTGGTAGAATTCACTTGTGAAGCCATCTGGTTCAGGGCTTCTGTTTTTTGTTAACTATTTCAATCTCCTATGATGTAATTGGTTTATTTAGGTTTTCTGATTCTTTCAAATTGATTTTTAAAAGATTATATGTTTCAAGAAATTTGTTCACTTCATCTAGGTTAATTTTTTACAATCCATTGTATTTCTGTTGTGTCAGTTGTTATTTTTCTACTCTCATTTCTAATTTTATTTATTTGAGTCCTCTCTCTTTTTATCTTGGTGAATCTGGTTAAAGGTTCATCGATCTTGTTTACCTTTTCAAAGAACCAGCCCCTGGTTTCATTGATCCTCTGTATTGTTTCTTTAGCCTTCTTGTCATTTATTTCTGCTCTGATCTTTATTATTTTCTTTCTTCTACTACCTCTGGGCTTTACTTGCTGTTCTTTTTCTAGTTCTTTTAATTGCAGGTTAAAGTTGTTTATTTGAGCTTTATCTAGCTTCTTAAGGTATGCCTGTAATGCTATGAACTTCCCTCTCAGTACTGCTTTTGCTGTGTCCCATAAATTTCAAGTTGTTTTATGTTCATTATCATTCATTTCTAGGAGTTGTTTTATTTCTTCTTTGATTTCATTATTAACCCATTTGTTATTTAATAGCATGCTATTTAGTTTCCAAGTGTTTGAGTATTTTTCAGTTTTTCTTTTGTGGTTGATTTCTAGTTTCATGCCATTGTGATCAGAGAAAATGCTTAATATGATTTCAATCTTCTTAAATTTGTTGAGACCGCTTTTGTGCCCTAACATGTGGTCTATCCTAGAGAACGTACCTTGAACACTTGAAAACAATGTATATTCTGCTGCTTTAGGGTAAAATGTTCTGAAGATATCTATTAAATCCGGTTGATCTAGTGTGTACTTTAAGTCTGCTGTTTTTCCTTTATAATTTTGTTTCTTGAGGATCTATCTAGTGATATTAGTGGGGTATTGAAATTCCCTACTATTATAGTATTGCTGTTGATCTCACCCTTTACATCCATCAAAGTCAGCTTTATATATTTAGGTGCTCCTATATTAGGTGCATCAATATTTATAATGATTATATCTTCCAGTTGGATTACTCCCTTTATCATTATGTAATGACCTTCTTTATCTCTTACTATAGTCTTTGTTTTAAAGTCCATTTTGGCAGATATAAATATTGCTACCCCCGCTTTGTTTTTATTTCCATTTGCATGAATTTTTTTTTTAATTTTTTTACTTTCAGTCTATGTGAATTTTATTGTTTTATGTGGGTCTCTTATAAACAGCATATGTATGGGTCCTGTTTTCTTATCCACGCAGCTACCCTATGTCTTTTGATTGGATCATTAATCCATTTATATTTAAGGTTATTATTGATATGCAGTTATTTATTGCCATTTTATTCTTTAAAGCTGTATTCCTCTTTTGCTATATTCTTTTCCCCCTTTGATCTGTTTACAACAGGCTCCTTAACATTTCTTGCAGCATTGGTTTAATTGTAATGAATTCCTTGAGTTTGTTTGTTTTGTTTTTTATTTGTCTGCAAAGCTTTTTATTTCTCCTTCAATTTTAAATGATAACCTTGTTGGATAAAGTAGTATTTGTTGTAAGCTCTTGTTCTATATTACTTTGATTATATCTTGCCATTCCCTTCTGGCCTCAAGTGTTTCTGTTGAGAAGTTGGATGTCATCCTTATGAGTGCTCCTTTTTAGGTGATAGCCTTTTTTCTCTAGAAGTTATTAATATTTTCTTTTTATCTCTTAGCTTTGGTATGTTAATTATGATGTGTCTTGGTGTAGATTTCTTTGGGTTTTTCTTTAATGAAATTCTCTCTGCTTCTTGAACTTGAGTGACTCTTTCCTGCATCAATTTAGGAATGTTTCCAGCTATGATTTGATTAAACAAGGACTCTATTTATTTATTTTTTTTCTTCTTCAGGAATCTTTATGATGCAGATGTTATTTCTCTTCATGTTGTCACAGAGCTAGCTTAGAGTTTCCTCTGACTTTTTGAGTCTCTCTTTTTATGCTGTTCTACTTCCATGCCTTTGTTTATCTTGCCCTTTAAATCACTGAATCAATCCTCAGCTTCATCCATCCTGCTTTTAATTCCTTCCA
Organism: Rhynchonycteris naso; assembly: GCA_037038555.1. Classification (NCBI taxonomy): domain Eukaryota; kingdom Metazoa; phylum Chordata; class Mammalia; order Chiroptera; family Emballonuridae; genus Rhynchonycteris; species Rhynchonycteris naso. Next base: position 71,076,996 of record CM073002.1, read on the forward strand.
TTGTGGTCTTCATTTCTGATATTGTATTTGTCATTTCTGCCTGATTCTTTTTTATTATTTCAATGTCCTTTTTTGTACTCGTTATCTCTTTATATATGTGTTCATTATGTCCATTTATTGTTATTCTAAGATCTTTGAGCATCCTAGCAGTCTTTATTTTAAACTGTGCATCTGTTAATTTGGTTATATCTGACTCATTCAAGTCCTTTTCTGGGGATTTCTTTTGATTCATTTGGGTTGCATTTTTTTACTTCCCATTTTTTCTCTGTATTAGAAGGGTGTGGGTACTGAAGTCCTATGGGTGTGGCCTCTGTGTTCCGTTGTGGTCTGTCTAGTTGTGGTCTGTCTGCAGGACAGCCAACCCCTCTGCCGCAGACATTCGGATATGGGCGTTGCTGGCTCCAACCTGCTAAGGCCATCGCTGTGGTTTCCAGTTCTCCATAGGAGGGGGCTGTGTTTACGTGCTCAGGTCTACAAGCCTCAGCATTTCTTGGCCTATACCCCATACCTGTGGGTGGGGCTGAATGCTCCACTAGGGTTGCAAGGCTCAGCACTGCAGGCAGGGCTGCACACCTATGCTCAGCCATGGGTCTCCACCTGTTTGTTCCCTGGCTTTTGCCTTTCCACTCTGTGCAGGATTGCAGGAGGGACTGCTCTTACAGCCAGGTTGGATTGATTTTGTGCACCCCATTCACCCTGCCAGACGAGATTGAGCTCATGATGAGCCTCAGTTGTGGCTGGCCTGGCTTCCACCCCTGCTGACTCGACCGCTCTTCCATGTCCCGCCACCGCTGTTTGCCGAACCCTCAGCAGTGTAGGTGGGGGCACTGCAACTCAGACCTTAGCACTCAATACTGTATCCCTGGTGGCTCCCTGTTTCTAAGCAAATCAGCTCTGAGTGTTACAAGAGGGCTTGCTTGGCTTTTGTCCTCCTTCCCTTTGCTGGTATTTCTGGTTCCAGGGAAAATATTCACTTTAGATTTGGGGAGTGACTCAGCCCAGGGGTTAGAGTGGCTGTCCCTCAAAATGTTTCTTCCTATGCCTCCTAGATTACACTCTCTTTCTGCTATTCCAGCCTTCTTAACTCTCCCAATCTCCCAGATTCTCGGGTTAGTGATTGTGAAAGAGGTTTTCTGCACAGTTCCTTTAAAAGAATTCTGGGTCTGAGAAATCTGTCTCTTTGTCACAAACAGTATCCTGACTTGTTTCATAACTAAATACTGTCCATATGCTTCTTCTTGGCTCTGAGGCTGCAGGCTGGGGCTTTGTTCCTGGGGCCTAGGTTCCTCTCTTCTTCGCTAACTCACTTCCTGTCAGGCGAGTCTCCCTGGGCTGCTGTTTGCTCTGGGGAGTGGGGCAGCCCTCTCCGTGTTTTCGCTTTTTCAGTGTTCCTTGGTTAAAGAATCCTCTTAGTTTAGTCCAAAGTTGGTTTTTTCATATGATGTTTCTTAAAATTAAGTTGTAATCCACTTTGGTTTTGGAAGGTAGAAGTTAGTACGTCTGCCTAGTCCATCACCATTTTGTCATCCCTTGCATCCAAATTAATATTACATGTAAACTGTAATTTTAAAATATTTTTTAAAAGAACACATTAACTCATATTCCTCCTTTATTTTATAGAAAAACTCTTTAAGAATTTCCACACTCACTCTCTGATTTCATTTTCTTATTCTTTTATAAACCCTCTCTAGTTAGAAATTAACTCCTTGTACTCCATGTAAACTACTGTTATCACCAAGACCTTCACTCTTCCTGATCCAATGGCCAGTTTTCCACCATTTTCTTAATTGACCAACCAGCTGCATTTACTTGCAATATTCTAATGCCCCCCTCTCAATCCTTTTCTTGCCTCTTCCTCCTCTTCAGACTTCTCACATTCTTTTGTTTCTTCTTTCTTATTTCCTCTTTTTCTGAATTTTGGACCAAAGATCAGTCTTGTATCTTTTCTCTTTTAAGTTTATTTTCTTTGAGAACTCATCTAGTTTCATGGATTTGACCATCATCTATATTTATGATTCCACGTGTGTATTTCTAACTTGGACCTCTACTCTGTGTTCCAAGGTTATATAACCAATTGCTTACACACATATCCACTTGAAAGTTATAGAATTCTGTGTCTAACCAGGATACAGAAACTATGCTGTAGATTAAATAAGAAGGTTTTAAATAAAAAATTATCATCCATTATAAAAGAGTAACTAAGGAATTTGGTATCCCAGGGCTGAAAGCAGTTACCCAAGTAAGAACAAATTTTAAAGGGGTTTAGACCTTGTTTGCAAAGCCCAGCTAATAGTTGAGAAAGCCAGAACTAGTCTGCAGTTGCTGGACAAACAACAGGCTACTCTTTGAAGTACAGATAGAAACAGGTAATCAGCAACCAATAACTTAAGAAGAAAGTCACAGAGTGGGCAAGGGAAGGAGGCCTCAGAAGGTGTGGAGCTCTGGTTTCCATGTCAAGGCAGTAGCAAAACAATTATTGCCATACAGAGCTGAGTGTCATAAAAGAGCCAAATCCTGGTCTCAGGGCTAAAACTCCAATGCATGGCCTCAGACCCATCTTGCCAATGCACACTTTCCACCACAAATGTCAAAAGAAAAGCCTTCTCTTTCTTCCATGCTCTTCTGGCTCCCTCTACTAAGAAAGCTGAATATTGTGTGCTCACTTTAAAGGAGAAATCCTTAAAGACATTTAGTGTTTATCACAAAGCATATACTAAGCTTAGAAGCAATAAATTGATAAATGACAGAAATTTATTTTTAACTTTTATTTTATAATTTATTGTGTTAACATGGTTTTAACTGTCTCACTCAATTTAACACCCTCTACACAGCACATTGAGCCTGTAGAGGGTGTTAAATTGACACACATTTTCTACACACATTTGCCCTCTTTGCTCCTCTCCCCCTACCTACACCCCTCCTTTCCCTCTTGTTATTGCTACCTTATTATCTGTATATATGTGTAATGTGTGTGTGTGTGTGTATATATATATATATATATATATATATATATATATATATGCTAATCTCTTCACCTTCTTTGATACTGTCCTCTCTTTCTCCTTCCCTCTGAGAGCTATTTATCTGTTTCCTGTGACCCTGTCTCTGTTTCTATTTTGTTTTGCAGTTTATTATGTTCATTACATTCCACATATAAGCGAGATATTATAATATTTGTCTTTCTCTGCCTGACTTATTTCATGTAGCATAATAATCTCCAGGACCATCCACACTGCCGCAAAAGGTGAGATTTTCTTCTTTTTTATGGCTGTGCAGTATTCCACTGTGAAAATGTACCACAGGTTTTATATCCACTAGCCCACTAATGGACACTTGGGTTATTTTCAGATCTTGGCAAATAATGCAGCAATGAACATGGGAAACATGGGGGTGCATATCTTCTTTGAAATTTGTTTTTTAGGATTCTGAGGATACATTCTTAGAAATGGGATAGCTGGGTCATTAAACAGTTCTGCTTTTAATTTTTTGAGGAAATTTCAGACTTTTCCAAAGTCTGAACAAATAATTAATGAACCATGTTATGAGGTAACCTTATGAATAAAAATTCATATGCTAAAAGAAAGTGATATGATCTTAGGTACCTGATAATACCATAGAGCCACCACAACAACCCTAGATTGCCTACCTCCAAAAAGTGAGAGTCACAAACTTCACTCTTAATGTACTGTTATTCTGTTTTACTTATACACATTTGATAGCTGATCAGACAAGATCAAGCGTGTTCAGGGTGGTATGGCCATAGACATCTGATAACAGATTAATCTTTATATTTTCCCTATAGTGCCCTGGTTCTCAGTCTTAAGTTTATTTTAGAATCACCCAGAAAACTTTCAAAATCTACTAATATTTTGGCCTCACTTTCAGAGCCACCAATTTAATTAATCTTGGTAATCTCATACTCCTTAGAAGCCTCCTAGCAATTTTACTATGCAACCAGTATTGAGATGAACGACAATAACATTTTTGTTAAATGTTTTGTATCATTTTTCCAAAGAAATATTTCTCCTCTATTCTGTTTTTATCCGGTGACTCTCAGATCTGCCACCATTGGATTATCTCAAAGAAGTAACCCCAAACCTAGAGAGAACAAGAAACAACAAAACCAACTGAGCAAAGAGTATGTACCTTAAGGACAAGAAATAAGACTTTAAAAGACTTCCAAAAAAAAAAAAAAAGAGCAGCAATACTCTTGTTGATCTAGGCTAGAAAATATTTTTATTACAGAATCAAATCTAGGCCCATTAAATTAAAAATGAGACTGTAGAATCATGAAATTTCATTGTACTTATTTATAACCTAGATCGCAAAGGGCCACATATCTATAATCTGGAATAAAATGGAGATAATTACAAAGATTTTACCTCAGCTCTTGTTCCTGACCAGCCAATTTTAGCATTTCTGACTTTTTTCCATATTAAATAATAGGAGCTTTTTTGTGCCAAAGACAAAATGGGGAAGAACACTATAAACACTATATCTTGCCCTGGCACAAATAAAGGATAAATTATGGCATGATTTCCATGCTCAATAATTACTATATTTTTATTATTGAGAAGCAGCATAGCATGGTGCTTACTAATGTTACAGAAATGTACTATGTTTAAGTTTTCTCATTAATAAAATAAGAATAATAATAACTTTACATTAGTTTATTGTAGGAATTAAATGAATTACCATTAAAAGTGTTTAGAGAGTGTCTAATTCATTATAAGTATTGTGAAATATTTGCTAATATTATTTATATTATTAGCAACATTATCATTATTAGTAACATCATCATTATAACATCATACAGGAGAATGCATTTCATACAGTTTCACACTCAGGCAAAAGTTATTTATGGCCTACATTGTGTCCCACCCTTCAAATTATTAGGTTTAAATCATAACTCTCAGCACCTCAGAAAGTGAAATAGAGCTTTACCTTGTGATATATTTAGAGATAGAGCCTTCCAAGATATAATTAAGCCAAAATGAGTTATATGGGCGGGTCCTAATATAATATGACTAGAATCCTTATAAGAAGAGATTAAGACAAAGACACACACATAGGAAAAAACAGGTAAAACCATAAAGAGAAAACAGCCAATTACAAGCTAACAAGAAAGATTTCAAAAGCAATCAACCATGCTGCTATCTTGATCTTGGACTTCAACCTCCAGAACTGTGAGAAAATAAACTCTTGTTGTTTTAGCCACCCAGTCAGTGGTACCTTATGACAGCTAACTAATTAATACAATAGTGCATTTATTTTCTACAAATGTTCTTAATGTTGATTTCTTGCCCACCCTTGCCAAAGTATTCTAAACAACAATTTCAGCAATTCCTGGTGTTCCCCCCACCACTAGGGTAGTAAAAATATGTGAGGGTCTTAGATAGCATGATGATAGAGGATGGCCTTTTCTATCAATGGTCATCTGCCCAGTGGTTACTCCCTAGACATGTTTCACATGGTCTCTCTGGGTACAGTTTTCTTCCTGGCTCCCACTTCTGTCTTCCATTCTGGGAAAGCAGAAATCTCTGGCAAGCTTGGGATCCATACAACATTCCTCCCCGGGGTGGTGGTGGTGGTTTTTTCTTTCTTTTCTTCTTCTTCTTCTTCTTCTTCTTCTTCTTCTTCTTCTTCTTCTTCTTCTTCTTTTTCTTGTCCTCCTCCTTCTCCTCTCTTTTTTCTTTTTACTTTAAAGAGTGAGAAAGGAGGATAAGGAAAAGAGAAAGAAACCTCAATTATTTATTTCACTTACTTATTCATTCATTGATGGATTTTTGTATGTGTCCTGACCAGGGATCAAACCCACTATATTGGCATATTGGGAATATGCTCTAATCAACTGAGCTAACTAGCTAGGCCAGAAGTCTTGCTTCTTCACAACACTGACAGTGGGTATAGGTTCTGCCGTGTCCCTTGAGATATTCTTAAAATTATCTTTCCTTGCATCACTATCAGAAGAAAAGTCTTATTTATTTATTTATTTATTTATTTATTTATTTATTTATTTATTTATACAATTAAATTTAACAGGATGACATTGGTCAATCAGAGTACATAGATTTAGAGAAAACATCTCCACATCATTTAGACAGTAGATTATGTTGTATACCTATCACCCAAAGTTAAATCATTCTCTGTCATACTATATTTTATTTCTTTTTAAGCCCACCCCCTCACCTATCCTCCTCCCTTTCCTCTCTTCCCCTGCCCCTGGTAACCACTGCACTTTTATCTATGTCCAAGAGTTTCAATTTTGTGTCCCACCTATGTATGGAATTATACAGTTCTTGGCTTTTTCTGATTTACTTATTTCACTCAGTATGTCATCGAGGTCCATTTATGTTGTCATAAACAATACTATGTCATCATTTCTTATGGCTGAGTAGTATTCTATTGTATATATGTATTACATCTTCTTTAACTAATCCTCTATTGAAAGGCATTTTGGTTGTTTCCATGTCTTGGCCACTGTGAATAATGCTGCAATGAACATGGGGGTGCATGTGTCTTTATGTATCCATGTTTTCAAGAGGAAACTCTATTCAATATAAGGCAAATTAATTTCTTTTCTTCATCTCTCTCATGAGGCATTCTCTCTCACCTCTTTCTCAACACCATCTATTATAGTCTCTTCAAAAGGCCTAGATTGTTAGAAAATAAAATACTCGGTAGAAGTGAAACTTTAGCATATTCACGTTCAAATTTTTCTTGAGACAAGAAAGCATAGAGCCTGGCTACTTATTGGAATGAGGATATGAATAGAAAAATTAAAAAAAACACATAAATTAAAATTTGCCCTCCAATATTACCAAATGTTTTTGTACAAACACTTAAAGCCATAAATTTCATGATTTTTAATGTTAAAAAAATGTGTATTGGGCTTCTTTCCTTACTTTTTTTTTCTCCTGTCAGCTTATTTAACATGTTAATTCATTTGTAAAAGGTGGCTGTGTACTCAAGCAAAAATTGTGAGATATTTCTACTGACTAGGCTGTTTCTCCTCTGACCTTTATTCCTTTGGCTTAAGCAACAGAAAATGTATCAGACAGGGTTTTTAGTTATAAGCAAGAGAAATCAACCATGACAGATTAAACAGGGATGGGGAGGGATAAGAATTTATTCAAAAGGCTATTCAGTAGCTCTCTGAATCACTAGGAGAGCTGGAGCATCTTGCTCTAAACTATGGACTTAAAACAATGCCACAAATTAAGCTGCAAAACTAGACTCACAAGGAAAGGATTTTCCCCTCTGCAGGTACTAGAATACTGATTGTCCTAGCTACTGCTGCCACTGATATGCAGAGCATAATTTTGCTATGATCATGTATTTTATCAGAGAACGATGTTCTTTTCAAGTTTCTCTGTCACCCAGTTCACACTCAAAACCTAGTGTGGTTACATTCATTGAAAATCCTTTTTATGAACCTAGATGAGTACCTAGCATTATCCGTTATTAGAGTTTTTTTTATTTTATTTAGCTATTAAATTTAATGGGGTGACATTCATCAATAAAAATACATAGGTTTCTACAATTCAAAGCTGACTTGGTCTCTCACCAAGACTCATATGACATAGGAAGGGAATTCAAATGCTAGGGATCCAAAACAGAACAAAATAAAAAAAACTAAAATATTCTCCACAGCTAAAGACCAATAATGCTTAAAAAGAAAAAATCAAAAATATAAGAATTCAGGACTTAATTAGGAATGCTTTGGGCTGTAAGTAATAAAATAGCTAGCTAGGAGTAATTTAGACAATAAAAGGTGTTTTTATCTGAAAGTAAACAGTTGCTTGTCTTAGCTTAGTAGCTCAACAATGTCAAGATTAAGTAAAAAATTTTCTTGGTATTTCCTTTCAAAATCTCATACAACTATCTTTAGCTTCAAAGCAGGAGAAAGAGATCAAGAAGAAGGAGGATGCCAACAGACTTCTATCTCATGAGCCAGAATCATGGTCAACGAGACCACAGAAAATCACAACATTAAAGTCTCAAGCTAGACCAGTATTGTACTTATATGTAATGCAAAGCAACCCAGCAGAGTTTCTTTAAGAAATCTTTCTTTTTTATTAATGTTAATGGGGTGACATTAATCAATCAAGGTACATAGGTTCAGAGAAAACATCTCCAGGTTATTTTGACATTTGATTATGTTGCATACCCATCACCCAAAGTCATATGGTCTCTGTCACCTTCTATCCGGTTTTCTTTGTGCCCCTCTTCTCTCCCCACCCCCTCTCTTTCCCTCCCTACCCCTTTAAGCAATCTTAATTAAAACAAATATCTAAGAAACTTGTTTCTGTTTTGTTGCCAAAAGCATATGCATTCCAACTGTGACTGATCACTTTTATGCATTTTCAAATATTTGACCAATAATTGTGCTTTGGCATATGAACAATAGAAAATGCATATTGTGTTATTGAACTGAGATAATGGATGTCAAGGAGGACTTCCTTGTTTACAACTGCCTGCCATATAAAAAGACTTTCTGTAGAACTTACAGACAACCTCACCTCTTCATTTATCTTTCTCTCCCATCAGATATAGTTCACAGTCATGGCAAGGAGCAGTCCCATTTATATAAACTGTTATGAAAAGTGCCAATATTTTCATGGTTTTATGTTTTTTTTTCTTTCTGGAACTCTTTGAAGACTTACTTTAAGTGGCCTTGTTTGGTGACATCTAAAATACCTTTCTTAAGGTCCTGATGTTTTCTCCAATTGTAATTACCCCAGCTGATGCCTAGTTTGATTCTGACATTCTATGTATATTCTTATTTCATCTCCAGGTCATTAGGGCAGAGAACCAGTTGGTAAATTATTTGAATCCCACCACTGAATATATTCATGAAGCAAAGTATCAGTTTAGTCTGATACTGGGACAGAGACAATGAGGGAAACAAGTAAAAGTAATAACTACCCCACTCCCTAACAAAATGGTTAGAGGTGGATGAAGAGGGACTAAGGATAAATAACCATTCACCATTTGCTTGACACCTTACCTAAAAACAAGAAGTGCTAATCAAATTTGATTTTCACTGTTGATCCACATTATTATCTATTGCCATTGATTACAAGAGAAAGCCACAGAAAATTCTTCTGATGGTTTTACAAACCAGAATAATTCCTATGTAATTGGTACACTGATCTAAAAGACAAGTGGTAAGGGTGGATGAAATGCCTATGTTTTAACATTGGGGACATTGCCAGGATGGCAGGTAGTCTTATTTCCTGATGTTCCTGGGATTCAAGAAACTTTCATTATCTTCTCTAAGAGGTGATTATAAAATAATAAGCAAAAAATATATTTTGGCTCTGGCATCATCAGGATAAGAGAAATATAGACTTGTCTGAGCTTGGTAGCAGCACATTTAATTATATTGACAATGTGTGTTTGTGTCATTTCCTAGGAACTAATTATTCCCTATTTTTGGAAAGAAAATGTCCAGAAGGACAGAGTTTGAAATACAACTTGTGGACTAAAGATTTCAGACACAAGGTATCAAAATATAATGCTTGATTGTAAATAACATGGTTTCAAATTTTAAAATGACAACTATTTTAAACATCTATATTCTTTTATAGAGACAATGTAAGCAGATGAAGTTTTTGAATGACTAAAAAATATCTCTAAAAATTTCAAAGGTTAAATCCTCAGAGGAGGATCAGGCTTTAAAACCAAAGTATTCTACACAAAATAAGAAAGGAAATGGAGTTTCCTAACTAAAATTAATTTAAGTGGGAGAAACCATTTCCATAGGTAAATAATGATTTGTCAAAGATTATTTAGCTTTGATAAATTGATTTGAAGTCAAAATAAAAGTATCAGGGAGAGTGCCAAATAGTAATGTATGCAGTTTTTTTAGAGAGACTGACTTTACATTGGAACAAGAAGGCAACAAACTGGTTTTATTTTGAAAGGCTTTATCATGAAAACAGGTTTGGATATTCTATAGAGGAATAAACATGGACCGTGATGATTGTACTACCCTGGACTGGTTGTGCCTCTCTGACTTCTCCCCCTTCCTTTTGCTGGCTTGTCTTCCTTTTCCTTTGACCCTCTAGATTGGAGCACTTCCCAAAGTTCTTTTTCAATACTCTTCCCCAGCAAATATTCATAAGTAGAATTACGTCTCATTTGGCATACAGCCCCTGTATAAATTTGGCTAGGCTGCGCAGTTCACAATGCTGGTGGTCTTGCAAACTTATCAACTTTAGTGTGGCAGTCTGATATGGATGACCAAATCTATCTCTATCCTTTTATCTTCTGAACTCCACTCATGAACCTCTAGCTACTTATCCATTGATTCCTTAACCAGAAAGTAAACACCAATTTTATTTTGCTCTAAGAGCAGACAGAACTAAGAGCAGACAGAGGTCTTACTCTACCAAGAGAAAATAATAACTGCATACAGACATCCCCATTTTGTTGGTATTTTTGAACAATAAATGGCCTACTATGATTATTCGCCTACATTTTCCCTAAAATCATAGTAACATAGTACCAAAGGTAATCCTCAAGGGACTTGATTATAAGAACATGACACAGTCATTACAATAACGAAGGGCAGCTGAATGGGTGATGCTCCAAGCACTAAGCTACAGTGATATTACTTCAGCCTAACAGAAGTTCTCTTGGAGCAACCTCTAGTAAGTGGGGAGAATAGGAAAATGGTTACCTGAAACAATAAAATGAGTGCTAACAACAGATATAGCAGCTTACTGAGGCTGCTTTTGAAAACACATTCCAACTATTGCCCAAGGACACTAGTGTGAGCTCTTAAAGCTAACAGAGCTAAGTAATATAGCCATTCAACAAATATTCTATGCTTGGCTACCTCCCAGTTCCTATGCTTGCCCCAGATTATGAAATCAATTTGGATTTTGCAGCTGCCATTTTATGAACCCAAAACTTTAACCTTCTTCCTTTGCCTATTTTCTGGTTACTTCTGCATTTGGGCACTCAAAAGCAAACTACAAATCGTACCTACTTCCAGATCTTAGAGCTATGCATCTGATGTTCTTCTCAGGAGCTTCAAGAGTGACTTCACCTTACTCTTCTAAAAGAGACTACTTCAATGCCTCCAAGGTGTTTCGCTTTTACATAAAACCCTTTAAATGCCTTTAATATCTCCAAAATTTAATGTTTCTTTAACAACTTTCTAATTAATATTAGGAAAAAGAAAATCTCTGAAAACCTCTCTCAAACAAAATTAAAAAGTAATCCTTATATTGTCAAGTCATTCATTGTTCAAAACTTTCAATAACTTTCCATCATACACAAAATGAAGAGAACAAAGTGAGTAGAAAAACTTTCTGCATATCTACACATCTTATTTCACTCTATTGCCCCTAAAATTATGGAAATGTGCACCATTTCTCAAATACAATCCTAACATCGTATAGGTTGTTTTTCATTTATTCACTTCACATAAAATTCCATCTACCTTACCTATCAAAATTCTATGCTTAGTCCACAGGATGACAGTAATGATGCGTCTTTCATAAACTTATATTTTTATTTTAAAAGTTTTTCTATTTTTCAAAATTTTATATAGAAAATTAAATTTAACAGGGTGATATTAATCAATAAGAGTACAAAGATTTCTGGTAAACATTTCTATAGCATTTGAACTGTTGATTATGTTTTATATCCATCACTCTAAGTAAAATCATTTTCCGTCACCTTATATTTGTCCTTCTTTATATATACCCTTCCCTTACCCCTTGACTGAGACTCATGGACATAGATGAAATTATGTTAGTCACCCTTGGACAATGGTAATCTCTCCACAATAGGGTATGAATTCCATTTTCACAACTCTCCTGGCTCCATGTCCTAGAACATTTGACACCTATTTTTATCTTTTTAAAAATATTTTTTCTCATTTATAAAATGTAAGCAATTATATTTACCTTTCATCATAATTTATGAGAAAAATATAAATCACATAGAGAGACCAGGGCACATAATATGGGCTAAGTAAATAGTAGCTAGTGTTATCACTCTGAACTGTATAAACCTCCTACACCTTTGCCAGGTAGGTGACAAAAAACATAAGCCAAAAATCTAGAAACTAAAGTAGGTCACTTACAGGAAATCAAGGACAAATTCACAGGAAGTAATCAAAGTAAAAAACATGTCAAAGTTTGAGAAGTGTTCATAATTGGCTTAGAATTCAGGCAATATTGTAACCAATGATTGACTGTTGAATTGTATCACTTATTGCTGCATATGGGGTTATTTTTGCCACAGAGTGCCTTAATGATATCAAGTTGCAATTTCTGATAACACTGTAATTAAGTATTTCATTATTCATTATCTAACTATCACATATTTGCTTGTACAACTATCTAAAATTTTCCTATTCTTCTGACACATCTTCTCACTTTGATTGTCAAATTATTGGAGATGACCATATCATGTGTTATAATTCTTTATATTTTTTATATGTAGATACAGAAATAAGTAAGCATTGAAAGCAAGGGTTGAATTAGACCTAACTACATTCAAAGATACATGATTGACTAATGTGTGTAATGTTGGCATTTCTCAAAGTGACAGAAAAAGAATTAGAATCTAAGCAAAATATTAGAAGCAATACTGGATGATTGCCTTAAAGTATATCATAATGTGGGGCAAGTTTCCAACTTTCTGTAACTATTTCCTCCTTTGTAATCTAACATAAGAAATTGAAACGACAGAGTATTTCAAGTGAAAAGGCAAAAAATTATCCTTGAAGACATAGATACTAATACTTATGGGGGGAAGAATCACAATGGCATCTTTAACTTGGATTTAAAAATGCTTTTGATTATTACATTATTACCTTAAGTTCACTAACTGAATAATGCAAATCAAATTTTTATCCATCAAATACTATTTAGCACTTATTATATTTATTAGTTTTCTCATATGCTATTAAAAGATGAAGAAAGGAATAACTTTTCACAGTTTGGTAGTAAAATAAATGGGATTTCTAAAAGGTTTAATTACATGGTAGAGGGAATTATAAAGCCAATACAGAGGAAGAGAGGAGCTAGAGTAATTCACTCAACTTTGTGTAATCCAGTAATGCTGTAGGAGAGATAGCACTACATCAACAGTAGAAGAATTTTTAGCATTTGAACATGCACAGGAAGGAATGAAGACTATTTCATGTAGAGTTAAGATACATGAGCCTGAGCACATGAGTTGAAATGTTTGTGCATATGAGTGAATTAAGATTACACGTATTCCAGTAAAATTAAGGTTTCTTTTTCTCTTTCTATAGAGTTGTGACCTGCTGTAACTGGCATGTTAAATGTAGGTATATAGGCAGCTCATACTTTTTCCTAAATGCAATTCATTAATCACATGACAATTATCATTTTATGATATCTTGGATCTGAAGTTCTCAGTCTTCCTTTAGCTGTTTCCATAGTTCTTCCATTTAGCCATTTTCTATTTTTATAAATAACCACAGCAGGAAAATAAACATATCTTAGATCCTTTAGAATTTACATAGAATATGGCTATTTAGATTAGGGCACACCACCTCATAACTGTGAAAACCCTCTGTTTCCCCTTGTAACTCTAGATTTCTCACAGGGCGTGGGTAAGGTAAATGTTTAGGGATGAGAGTGCTAAAGTTACATCAGGACAGTTATACATCTTCCATATAATCAGTGTTTCTATGATGCTGTTTATGTGGAACTCTCCATCTCAATATTTCCTTTCATCTCTCCTTCTATCTGGAACTCAATAATCTAGACATAGAAAATGAAACTTTTTCTCTAGTCCTTCAATGACAGCAGCTCACCCTCTTCTCCTGCTAAAAACAGAGCTCACATGAGATTTTTGTGAATGCAATAAAGTTTACTGACATTTGTAGTGATGGAAGAAATTTGCATCACAAAATGCAAATATAATGGTTTGCTAGGGCTGCCTTAACAAAATACCACTGACTAAATGACTTAAACAAAAATTTATTTTTCCACATATCTGAACTAAAATCCAAGATCAGGGTGTCAGTAAATTTGGTTTCTAAGTACTCCCCTCCTCAGCTGGCAACAGACACTTCTCACTTTGTGCTCACATGGCCTTTTCCTGTGTGTGCACATCTCTGAAGTCTCCTTGTGTGTCCAAATTTCGTTTTTATAATAATGCCAGTCACATTAGATTAGGGGACACCTTGTTTTATTTTAACTTATTTACTTCTTTCAAGGCCCCTTTTTCAAATATAGTCACCTTCAGTAACATATGACTATAGAAGGGATACAAATCAAAACAAAAGCAACTTCAAATTAAGTATCAGGTATCCTCGTTCTTATTAGAGTCCAAAAAATCTGAGAAATATTTTGGCTTCTTTACTCCGCCAACCCTCTGATATTTCACCTGTGCCTCCCAAAAGTTATATATACCTAGAAGCCTGAAAACATAATATAGACAACATATAGCAAATATAGACAAGATCAGAAGCATAATAAAGCAGGACTTGGATCTTAATGCAAACAGGCAATGACAAGAACTGTATTCAAGGAGAACTAATTGAGCAGAGTATGTCTCACAGAATATATCCTAAGGCATAATGACTAGATTAATGCTTGAGTTCTTCAAAGCCTGAAGATACTTCAATAATACTGTTAAAGCAACTTCTTATACCAACAACTCTAAGTGCTGTTGGAGAATATAGTTAGCAAAATAATGGCCCTCATGCTGTCTATGTCTTGATCTTTAGACTCTGAATATGGCAAAAGGGAATTCACATATATAATTAAGATTGAGGAGCATGAGATGGGAAAGTTATCCTGGATTACCTAACTGAGCAAAATCTAATTACACACGTCCTTAAAAGTGAAGAACATTTTCTTACTGTGGTCACGGGAGATGTGACTATGAGCTCATTGTCAGAGATTCAGTGTCTAGAAGTCATTCATATTCATGTCAAGGAATATGAATGACTTCTAAAAGCCAGAAAATGAAAGGAAGCATGGTTTTCTCCAAAGTCTCAAGAAAGGAAAGTTGTTCTGACAATACTTTGAGCCCAGTAAGACCTGTGTCAGATTTCTAGTTTCCCAAAACTTTAAGATAATAAATGTATCTTGGTATAAAGGCATTAAATTTGTTACAACAGCTGTAAGAAACTAATGCAGAAAACAATAAGCTCTACTTGGTTTTCGGAACAAAGTTTAAATAAAAGAGGAAATAGGAGGAAAAAGAGCATGACCCTGGCTTCTGCATGAAAAGAAGTCAGCACCAATGCAGTGATCACCATGCAGAGTGCCAACAGTATATGATGAAAGGTAGACTAGCTCCAGAGAATGTTTGATGTCCAGCACTCACAGAACTGTTAAGGCAGCTATGAAAGCAGAAGAGGTCTCACCATTAAGATCCCAAGTAGTGTCAAAGAACTTAGTAAATTCTGGGTGATGATGGATAGTACTCATTTGTAGAAATGCATAGTACTTGCAGTGAAGAATTTTGATAGGACACTTCTATTTCTTTATTATTATCTCCTATTGCTCTAGTTTATGGATCTCTCCTTATCTTTGTTAGAGCTTCTTATTCTCCTTTCTGATAAGCCATAGGTTGATATGGCTAGTTTTTATTTAATTTAAAGACATAGTCTATAAGATTGTGAATTTTCTGAACATTTTATATTACATAAGTTTTATTTGTTTGTTTGTTTACAGAGACAGAGAGAGAGTCAAAGAGAGGGATAGATAGGGACAGAGAGAGACAGCAATAAAGAAAGATGAGAAGCATCAATCATCAGTTTTTCATTGTAGACTTTTAGTTGTTCATTGATTGCTTTCTCATATGTGCCTTGACTGTGGGGCTACAGCAGACCAAGTAACCCCTTGCTCGAGCTGGTAAGCTTTTTGCTCAAACCAGATGAGCCCAAGCTCAAGCTAGTGACCTCAGGGTCTCGAACCTGGGTCCTCTGCACCACCGCCTGGTCAGGCTCTATTAGATAAGTTTTTATATGTGATTTATCCTTGTTAGTTTTCAGTTTCCAACAATATATTTCAAATTTAATCATTTTAAAATAATCTCCAAGAACGGGATTCTAAGATAGTGACAGTGTAGGCGTACATTCCAACTGCCACCTTCCAAGACCAAATTAGACTTATAACTAAATTAAAAACCAACTAACTCCTGACTAAATGAAGATAAGCCCATAACCAAAGACTCACAAAAGAAACCGCACCAAGACTGGTAGGAAAAGTAGAGATGCAAAAAGAGCTTCCCCCATTCCTAGGAGCAAGTGGTAACTGAGGGTCCAGAGAGACTCTCACTGTGGGAAGGTTTGTCCTCAGAGGTGATTATCCTAAACCCCAGATAGATGTTCCAGCCTTGAACAGCAGAGCTTAGAAGAGCTTCCACATAACATTTGGCAGAGAAAAGAGACAGGACCTCTTGGATGCAGTTACCCACTTAAGGGGTCAACAGAGAAAATCTCATTCCCAGCCACTTACCCAGGGCTCCAGTGAAGGGAGGCCTTAGGGGATTGAAGTTGCATAAGGAAAGTATAAAGTTGGCTGCCCAGGCAGAGACACTGTGGCACACAGTAACATGCTAAGTCATGCTCCAGTGCTGCAGTCATCAACCTTCTTGCATGGAGAAGTCCTTGGCTTCTGACATCATCCTGGGAGAAATCAATAACCCCACTCTCTAAGATCTCCCTTGACCCATCCTATTGAGATTGGGCAATTCTGAGAAGTAAATCAGGAAGCAGATGGTGCATCAGTGACTCAGTTTTCTGGCATTGTGACCACAGGTTTTCTCCACAATCTACTGAGAATATGACTAGTGCTTCCACCTTACAGGAGATTCAATAGAAACTGTCTAAACTGTAGGTAGACTATCTCTGGGTTTCTGAGGTCTCACCACTGAATTCATATTGGCCACATCCTGTTGAAGTCTGTGAAAAAATTTAGCACACATTGACACCTGGAGCTCTGGGGTGGGAACCACACCCATCATCTCTCTTAAACTCTTAATTGTCCCACGTTCTAGACTCCACCAGAGGTATTTTTTCAGTGGCCAAGCACAAAAGCAGCCAGCAGTGAGAGGCTGTGGTGAGGCCAGTGGGAGTCCACACTGCAGTCTTTCTACAGAAGACTGTCAGAACACCAAGCAGCTGTAAGAGGAGGTGGAGCAGCTAAAAAGTAGAGACAAATCTTATGGACTTTAGGTTCTTTTACAGAGCTGCTGTTACCTCTAAGCAGAAGGAAGTGAATTCTTATACACAGGTAAACCCCTCCTATACTACCCAAGCACAGAAAATGCAGACACAAACAGCAAACAGAGCAGTAGCTCAAGAAAGGTAGCTCAAAGCAGGTTTCAAACAACTGTTGAGAACCACCCATACCTAAACCCACCCAAGAGGACACAGAATCAACACAGCAAGTAGTGAGTGGCAGACTACACCAACACAAGACTCAACTAGCTACATAAGTGGCATGCCCAAAGATGGAATCCAGCTGGCACCAGACACTCCACAGAATAAATAGACCCAACAGGACAAACACTGCACAGTGTTTAATACATATGATCATGGTTGACCCTTAGAGCCAGACAGCCTGAAGAGATAACACCACCTATAAAAGAGCCACCTACATTCAAGATTCATGTATAACAGTAGGGTAAATATAACTCCCAGAAGCTTCCCTAGATCAAAAACCCAGGTGGCCTAAAGGGCAGTACCTTTGATTGTATCATCCTCATAAAGATGTTACAACTTGAAAATCAGAACAGAGCTAACTAATACACAGACAAAATGGGCAGACAAATAAATGTGATTTAAATGAATCAACAAGAGAAATCTCCAGAAAAAGAAGTAATGAAATAGAAGTAATAAAACTACCAGAAACAGAATTTAAAATAATGGTTATTGAAATGCTTAAGGATCTTAGAGCAAGAATTGATCATCACAATGAGAATTTAAATAAAGACAGAGTAAGCATTAAAAATGACATTGAAAACATAAAAAGAACCAGTAATAAATAACAAATACAATATCAGAAATGAAGCTGGCACCAGAAGGATCCAACCGCAGGCTGGATGAAACAGAGTATCAAAACAGTGTTTTACAAAACAAGATAAACACAAACACAGAAACAAAAAGAGCTCAGAAAGACTTCAGAAACTCTAAGAGAGCTCTGTGACAACATGAAGAGAAAAAAACCCCTGTATTTTCTGGGTTCTTGAAGGACAAGAAAACAAACAATGAATAGAGAACTTGTTTGAAGATATTAAAGTAAAAAAACTTCCCTAAATTAGTTAAGAAAAAAGTCATAAGATATATTTCTAAAAGTGGAATAACTGGGTCAAAAGGCAGTTCCATTTTTAATTTTTTTGAGAAATCTCCATCTGTTTTCCACAGTGGCTGCACCAGTCTGCATTCCCACCAGCAGTGCAGGAGGGTTCCCCTTTCTCCACATCCTCATCAGCATCTATCATGTGTTGTTTTGTTAATAAGTGCCATTCTGACTGGTGTGAGGTGGTATCTCATTGTGGTCTTAATTTGCATTTCTCTAATGAAATGCAAATTAAAGCTGCAAAAAAGAAAAACTGAGAACAGCATGATTTCATACATAGGTGGGACATAAAAGTGAGAATAAGAGACATGGACAAGAGAGTGGTGGTTATGGGGTGGGGGGAGGAAGGAGAGGGTGGGATAGGGAGGAGGGGAGGGACACAGGGTAAACCAGATGGAAGGTGACAGAGGACAATTTGACTTTTGGTGACGGGTATGCAACACGGTTGAATGATAAGATAACCTGGAGATGTTTTCATTGTACATATGTACCCTGATTTATTGGTGTCACCCCATTAGAATTAATAAAAAAAAAAAAAGCTGCAGATTATACATTTTTTTCAAGTGCTCATGATACATTTTCTAGGATAGACCATATGGTAGGACACAAAACAAGTTTTAATAAAGTTAAGATTGATAACAAGTTATTAAATAATGAATGGGTTAATAATGAGATCAAGGAAGCAATTAAAAATTTTTTTGAAATAAATAAAAATGGAAATACAACAACCCAAAATCTGGGACATAACAAAAGCAACCTTGAAAGGGAAGTTCCTAGCATTAGTTGCATACCTTAAGAAGCAAGATAAAGTTCAAGCAAACAATTTAACCCTGCACTTGAAAGAACTAGAAAAAGAACAACAAATAAAGGCCAGAAGTGGAAGAAAGAAAATAAGAAAAATCAGAGTGGAAATAAATGACACAGAGGTTAAAAAAATACAAAAAAAAATCAATGAAAACAAGAGCTACTTCTTTGAAAAGGTAAACAAGATTGATGAACTTATAACCAGACTTCTCAGAAAAAAAAGAGATGAAAATAAATAAAATTAGAAATGAAGGAGGGAAAGTAACGACTGACATCATAGAAATGCAAAGGACTGTAAGAAAATAATATGAAGGTATATATGCCTAGAAATTAGACAACCTTGGAAATAGATAAATTCCTAGAAACATACAGTTTTCCAAACTACAATCTTCCAAAACTAAATCTGGAAGAATCAGAAAACCTAAGATGACTAATTACAAAAAATAAAATTGAAACAGTTATCAAAAAACTTCCAGCAAACAAAAGTCTTGGACCAGATGGCTTCACAGGTGAACTTTACCAAACATTCAAGGAAGAACTAACACCAATCTTTCTCAAGCTCTTCCAAAAAGAAATCAAGAGAAGGGAAGATTTTAAATTTCATTTTACAAGACAAACATTATCTTAATTCCAAAACCAGGTAAAGACACAACAACAACAACAAAAAGAAAACAATAGGCCAATATTCATGATGAAAACAGATTCTAAATTCTCAACAAAATATTAGCAAACCAGATCCAGCAATACATTAAAGAGATCATGATTAACTGAGATTTATTCTGGGAAAGCAAGACTATTACAATATTTGCAAATAAATAAATGCAATTTATGAACAAATAAATGAATGTGATACATAGACAAAATGAAGAATAAAATTATATAATCATATCAATAAACTCATAAAAAATATTTTATCAAATTCAGCACCCATTTATGATCAAAACTCTCAACAAAATGAAAATACAAAGAACATATCTCAACATAATAATGACCATATATGACAAACTGGTAGCCAACATTATACTCAATGTGCAAAAATTCAAGGCAATCCTCTTAAGATCAGAAACAAGACAATGGTACCCCCATTCATCACTCTTATTCAACATAGTTCAAGAAGTTCTAGCTACAGCAATCAGACAAAAAGAATAAGTAAAACCTATCTAAATTGGAAAAAAAGAAGTAAAACAATCATTATTTGCTGATGACATGATACTGTACATAGAAAATCCTAAAGTCTCAACCAAAAAGCTGCTATACCTGATAAATTCAATTCAGCAAGGTGACAGACAGGGTATAAAATTAATATTCAAATATCAGTGAAATTTTTATACACCAAAAATAAACTGTCAGAAAAAAAATTCAGAAAACAATCCCTTTCACTGTTGCAACAATAACAACAACAACAAATAGAATACCAATTATTCAATTTAACCAAAGAGGAAAAAGAATTATGCTTGGAAAATTATAAAACATAGAAAAGAAAACAAGAAAGATACAAACATTTGGAAGCATATACCTTGTTCATGGTCAGGAAGAATATACATCATCAGAATGTCCATACTACCCAAAGCAATCTATAGATTCAATGAAATTCCTGTTAAAATACCAATGGAATACTTCACAGATCTAGAAGAAATATTCCAAAACATGTATGCAACCAAAAAAAAGAACACAAATAGTCTCAGCAATCTTGAAAATAAAAAACAAAGTGAGAAGTATCACATTTTCTAATATTAAGTTATACTACAAGGCCACTGTAATCAAAACAGTTTGGTACTGGCTTAGGAACAGGCATATAGACCAATGGAACAGAACTGAAACCCAGAAATAAAGCCACACCTTTACAGTCAATTTTTAACAATACTTAACAAAGGAGACGAGGGTATACAATGGAGTAAAGACAGTTTATTTAATAAATGGTGTTGGGAAAATTGGACAGGTACATGAAAAAAATACAACTAGGCTACCAACTTACACCATTAACAACAACAAAAAACCCTTAAAATGAATAAAAGACTTAAATGTAAGTCGTGAAACCATAAAGGTCTTAGAAGAAAACATAGGCAATAAACACTCCATTATCTCTCATAGCAATATTTTACTGCTATATCTCCACAGGCAAGAGAAATAAAGAACAAAATAAACAAATGGGACTATATCAAACTAAAAAGCTTTTGCACAGCAAGACACCATTAACAAAATTAAAAGACAACCCACTCAATGAGAGAACATATTTGTTGATACGTCTGATAAGGGGTTAATAACAAATGTATAAAGAACTTAGAAAACTAAGTATCAGGAAGGTAATTAATGCAATTAAAAATGGGCAAAGGACTTGTATAGACATTTCTCTAAAGAGGACATACTGACTGGTGTGCCATTCTGACTGGTGTGAGGTGGCCAATAAGCATATGAAAAAACGTTCAACTTCACTGATCATCAGTGAAATGCAAATTAATACCACAATGAGATACCACCTCACACCTGACAGAATGGCTCTTATTAGCAAATGAACAAACAACAAGTGCTGACAGTAATGTAGACTTGTGTAGTAACTGTGGAAAACACTATATCATTTTCTAAAAAGTTATAAATAAAAATTTCTTATGACCACTTTCAAGAATATGTCCTAAGAATCACAAAAATATGCACCCCTATACTGATTGAAACATTGTTTACAATAGCCAAGATCTGAAAAGAGTCCAAGTGTCCTTCAGTGGATGAGTGGATAAAAAAGCTGTGGTGCATACACACAATGGAATACTACACAACCATGTATGAAATCATGCTGTTCTCAGTTTTTTTCTGTTTTACTTATTTCACTCCATATGTTATCAAGGTCCATCCATTTTGCTGTAAATGATCCAATGTCATCATTTCTTATGGCTGAGTAGTATTCCATAGTATATATGTACCAAAGCTTTTTAATCCACTCGTCCTCTGATGGACACTTGGGCTGATTCCAGACCTTTGCTATTGTGAACAATGCTGCCACAAACAAGAAAAGTCCTGGGCCTGATGGCTTCACAAGTGAATTCTACCAAAAATTTAAAGAAGAACTAACTCCTATCCTCCTCAAGATTATATTGCATTTTTAATACAATATGTCTCTGTCATCAATACTCTAGTTTAATCACTTTCATAACTAGCATTCTGATAATAAAGTACTTATAATTATTTTTGTATTTTACACTCAGAGAAGGAAATAGAATCCTATATTAAAACTTTACCACTTAAAAATAAATCTTTAAGATGCTAATATGTAACATAGGCCTTTTGGGTTGTTGTTGTTTTATTTTATTTTTAACTTTCTTCACTTTTTATTGATGACCCTTACTTTATAATTTTTTTTTACTGCTTGATTTTTCCTACTTTTATTTCTTTTTCATATTGTAAGACCATGTCTCCAAATCACATTTTTCATTCCAAAGCATAAGTTTGAGGGATGGACATTTTGAACTCTTGCCTCAGCAAAATTGAATATTTATCCTTACATTTGGTTATAGTTTGATGAGATATAAAATTCCAGGTTAAAAGGTCATTTATCTTTTTGAAGTTATTTGTCAATGTCTTCCAGTAGCTAGAATTATAAATGGGAATTTTTATGCCAGCCATATTCTTTCTTTTGAAGGTGTAATATGCTAATGCTGCAAGTTACACAATACTTAATGCAGGTAGTAAAAAAATAAATAAAAAGGCCTCTTTTTCACAATAAAGGCTAGATTACAGGCAGAAGAGTACCAGTATAGATTATAGGTTAATCACACTGTTGACCCAACCACATTTTTATTTTTTAATGTTAAGTATATAGAACAAATGCTCTATGGCCAAGAGACAGCTGTCATAGAATTCTAACACATCCTTGACAACATCTTACAGTGAGAAAGGTTTATACTGTTTATCTTTGTCTCTTTATCTGAAAATGTAAACCTTTCCTCTGCAAACAGACTTCCCTTTTGTCCCGTGAACAAAACTGAATTACATTTCCATGCCCAAACCATTCCATAGAAAGGGAATATAAGAACCACAATTCTCATCCGAGGGTCGGTGAACTCGCCCTAAGTCCTCCCAATAAAGCCTGACTTTTGCTCAAAAAAAAAAAAAAAAAAAAAAGAACCACAATTCTCCCTTTGGGAAGGAGACCAACCTTTCCTGAAGAGACACAGAACCTAACAGTCATCTGATGAAGCCCAGTTCTTCAGGCAAAAAAAGAGAGAGAGAGGTTGGGGAATTCATTATTGTCAATAAGAATATCTACTGAAAGTAACTTTTTTTTTGTTCTTCCTGGAACATTTTAGATTGTCTGTCTTTGTATTTAGAGTCCAGAAATTTAACCAGAATTTACCTAAATGTTTTTTACAATTTATGAGTTTTCACAAATTGGCCGTTTGAGATTTTCCACAACTCAAGAAATTGTTTTTCTAGAACTTCTTTGATTATTTCCTGCCTTCATTCTTTCTGGTTTTATCTTAAACTTCAAATTTAACTTTCATATTAGTAACTTGTTTTTCAGCAATAGCCATTCAAATTTTTAGTCTTTTTATTCTTTTGTTGTCTATATTATTTTTGTTTCATATAAATTACTTTTATCTTTCTCATTACACATTTTTCATAATTTCTTGGTCTTATTTTTTTACCTTAAAACTATCCCAAATCTCTGTAATTACTAATAACTAAGTTTGTGTGAGGTTATAATCTATATCCAACATTATCTCTGTTTTTACTTAAGTTGGTCCTGTTTAGTCATATGGTTCTCCTCTCTACTGTTGACTTATCTCAAATGTGCAATAAGTCTCCATTTTTTGTTTCTATTTATATGTGAAAACTTAGATTCACTCATACAAAAAAAAAACTTGAGTTTTTTTTATGGGGTTTTTTTGTTTCTTTTTTTGTATTCCATGGGAAAAAGAGGTGTTTACTCTAGGTTCCCATAAATGGGTTGAATGATCAATAGCTAAGTTCCCTTATTGTGCATGGTTGGGTGAAAACAGACCAGCTAAGTGTTCCCAGGTTTACCAAAGTAAAGAAAGTTCTGACCTGACCAGTGACGGTACAGTGAATAGAAGATGGGTGTGTAACACTGAAGACCCATATTTGAAACACTGAGGTCACCAGCTTGAGTGCAGGATCACCAGCTTGAGTGTGGGATCATAGACATGGTCACATGGTTTCTGGCTTGAGCCCAATGGTCATTGGCTTGGAGCTCATGGTCACTGACTCAGCTGGAGCCCCTGGATCAAAGCACGTATGAAAAATGATTAATGCACAACTAAAGTGACACAACCATGAGTTGATGTTTTTCTCATCTCTCTCCCTTTGTCTCTCTCTCCATCTCTCTCTTGCACATGCTAATAAAAACAAGTTCTGAAGAAGTCTAAACTATTGGTTTATTTTACTTTTAAAGGAGCTATAATTTTTTTTAATATATATTTTATTATTATTAATTCTAATGGGGTCACACCAATAAATCAGGGTACATATGTACAATGAAAACATCTCCAGGTTATCTTATCATTCAATTGTGTTGCATACCCATCACCAAAAGTCAAATTGTCCTCTGTCACCTTCTATCTGGTTTTCCCTGTGTCCCTCCCCTCCTCCCTATCCCACTCTTCCCTCCCTCCCCCCATCCCATAACCACCACTCTCTTGTCCATGTCTCATACCCTCACTTTCATGTCCCACCTATGTATGTAATCGTGCGGTTCTCAGTTTTTCTTTTTTTCTGATTTACTTATTTCACTCCGTATAATGTTATCAAGGTACATCCATTTTGTTATAAATGATCCGATGTCATCGTTTCTTATGGCTGAGTAGTATTCCATAGTATATATGTACCATAGCTTTTTAATACACTCGTCTTCTGACGGACACTTGGGCTGGTTCCAGATCTTCGCTATTGTGAACAATGCTGCCACGAACATGGGGGCGCATTTCTTCTTTTCGAACAGTGCTATGGTGTTCTTAGGGTATATTCCTATAAGTGGGATAGCTGGGTCAAAAGGCAGTTCGATTTTTAATTTTCTGAGGAATCTCCAAACTGTTTTCCACAGTGGCTGCACCAGTCTGCATTCCCACCAGCAGTGCAGAAGGGTTCCCTTTTCTCCACATCCTCGCCAGCACATATTCTGTTTTGTTTTGCTGATGAGTGCCATTCTGACTGGTGTGAGGTGATATCTCATTGTGGTTTTAATTTGCATTTCTCTAATGATTAGTGATGTTAAGCATTTTTTCATATGCCTATTGGCCATCTGTATGTCCTCTTTGGAGAAATTTCTATTCATTTCTTTTGCCCATTTTTTGATTGGGTTGTTTGTCTTCCTGGTGTTGCGTTTTATAAGTTCTTTATAAATTTTAGTTATTAACCCCTTATCAGATGTGCTGTCGAATATGTTCTCCCATTGTGTGGTTTGTCTTTTTATTCTGTTCCTATTGTCTTTAGCTGTGCAAAAACTTTTTAGTTTGATATAGTCCCATTTGTTTATCTTGCCTTTTATTTCAGTTGCCCGTGGAGATAAATCAGTAAATATACCTATGCTACAGATGTCGGAGAGCTTTCTGCCTATGTTTTCTTCTAAGATGCTTATGGTTTCACGGCTTACATTTAAGTCTTTTATCCATTTTGAGTTTGTTTTTGTGAATGGTGTAAGTTGATGGTCTAGTTTCATTTTTTTGCAGGTAGATGTCCAATTTTCCCAACACCATTTGTTAAAGAGGCTGTCTTTACTCCATTATATGTTCTTTCCTCCTTTGTCAAATATCAGTAGTCCATAAAGCTGTGGGTTTATTTCTGGGTTCTCTGTTCTGTTCCATTGATCTATGTGCCTGTTCTTATGCCAGTACCAGGCTGTCTTGAGTATAATGGCCTTGTAGTAAACCTTGATATCCGGGAGAGTGATACCTCCTGCTTTATTTTTTCTTTTTAAGATTGCTGAGGCTATTCGTGTTCTTTTTTGGTTCCATATAAATTTTTGGAATATGTGTTCTATATCTTTGAAGTATGTCATTGGTATTTTAATTGGTATTGCATTGAATTTATAAATTGCTTTAGGTAATATAGACATTTTAATGATGTTTATTCTTCCTAGCCATGAGCACGGTATATGCTTCCACTTGTTTGTATCTTCTTTGATTTCTTTTATCAATGTTCTATAATTTTCTGAGTACAAGTCCTTAACCTCCTTGGTTAAATTTACTCCTAGGTACTTTATTTTTTTGGCTGCAATAGTGAAGGAGATTGTTTCCTTAATTTCTTTTGCTGATATTTCATTGTTGGTGTATAGAAATGCCTCTGATTTCTGAGTATTAATTTTATATCCTGCCACCTTGCTGAAATCATTTATAAGGTCCAGTAGTTTTTTGACAGAGACTTTAGGGTTTTCAATATACAATATCATATCATCTGCTAATAATGACAGTTTTACTTCTTCCTTTCCAATTTGGATGCCTTTTATTTCTTCATCTTGTCTGATTGCTGTAGCTAGGACTTCCAGAACTATGTTGAATAAGAGTGGTGAAAGTGGGCAACCCTGCCTGGTTCCTGATCTTAAGGGGATTGCTTTTAATCTTTGTCCATTTAGTATGATGTTTGCTGTCGGTTTATCGTAGATGGCCTTTATTATGTTAAGAAATGATCCCTGTATTCCCACTTTCCTGAGAGTTTTGAGCATGAATGGGTGCTGGATTTTATCAAATGCCTTTTCTGCATCTATTGAAATTATCATGTGATTTTTGTCCTTCCTTCTGTTTATGTGGTGAATCACATTGATTGATTTGCGAATATTGAACCAGCCTTGCCTCTCCAGAATAAATCCCACTTGATTGTGGTGTATGATTTTTTTCATATATTGCTGGATCTGGTTGGCTAATATTTTGTTGAGAATTTTAGCGTCTAAATTCATCAGGAATATAGGCCTATAATTTTCTTTCTTTGTGTTTTCTTTGCCCGGTTTTGGGATCAGAATTATGCTCGCCTCATAAAAGGAGTTTGGAAGTCTTCCTTTCTATTGAATTTTTTGAAATAGCTTGAGGAGAATAGGAGTTAGTTCTTCTTTGAATTTTTGATAGAAATCACTGGTGAAGCCATCAGGCCCAGGACTTTTCTTTTTTGGGAGTCTTTTGATAACTGTTTCGATCTCATTTACTGTAATTGGTCTGTTTAGGTGTTCTGATTCTTCCTGATTGATTTTTGGAAGGTTATATGATTCAAGAAATTTGTCCATTTCACCAAGATTGTCTAATATTTTGGCATATAGTTCTTCATAGTATTTTCTTACAATGCTTTGTATTTCTGTTGTGTCAGTTGTTATTTCTCCACTGTCCTTTCTAATTTTATTTATTTGAGTCCTCTCTCTTTTTTTCTTGGTTAGTCTAGTTAAAGGTTCATCAATCTTGTTTACCTTTTCAAAGAACCAGCTTTTGGTTTCATTGATCCTCTGTATTGTTTCCTTAGCCTCTATGTCATTTATTTCTGCTCTGACCTTTATTATCTCCTTCCTTCTACTTGTTTTGGGTTTTATTTGTTGTTGTTTTTCTAGTTCTTTTAGATGCAGGGTTAGGTTGCTTATTTGAGCTTTCTCTAGCTTCTTGTGATATGCCTGTAGTGCAATAAACTTCCCTGTCAGAACTGCTTTTGCTGTGTCCCATAAATTTTGATTTGATGTATGCTCATTATCATTTGTTTCTAGAAACTTTTTAATTTCTTCTTTGATCTCATTGTTAATCCATTCATTATTTAATAACATGCTATTTAGTTTCCAAGTGTTTGAGTATTTTTCATTTTTTCTTTTGTGGTTAATTTCTAGTTTCATGGCATTGTGATCAGAGAAAATGCTTGATATGATTTCAATCTTCTTAAATTTATTGAGACCATTTTTGTGTCCTAACATGTGGTCTATCCTAGAAAACGTACCATGAGCGCCTGAGAAGAATGTATATTCTACTGCTTTAGGGTGAAAAGTTCTGAAGATATCTATTAAATCAAGTTGATCTAGTGTATCCTTTAAGTCTGCTGTTTCTTTATTAATTTTCTTTCTTGAGGATCTATCCAGTGTTGTTAGAGGGGTATTGAAATCCCCTACTATGATAGTATTGCTGTTAATCTCGCCCTTTATATTCATCAAAGTCTGCTTTATGTATGTCGGGGCTCCTATATTTGGTGCATAGATATTTACAATAGTTATATCTTCCTGTTGAATTGTTCCCTTTATTATTATGTAGTGTGTTTCTTTATCTCTTACTACAGCCTTTGTTTTAAAGTCCATTTTGTCTGATATAAGTATTGCTACCCCTGCTTTCTTTTCCTTTCCATTTGCATGAAATATTTTTTTCCATCCTTTTACCTTCAGTCTATGAGCATCTTTTGTTTTAAGGTGTGTCTCTTGTAGACAGCATATGTATGGGTCCTGTTTCTTTATCCATGCTGCTACCCTATGTCTTTTGATTGGATCATTTAATCCATTTACATTTAAGGTTATTATTGGTATGTAGTTGTTTATTGCCATTTTATTCTTTAAAGCTGTATTCTTCTTTTGCTCTATTCATTCCTTCCTTTAAACTGTTCACAAGAGGCCCCTTAGTATCTCTTGCAGAATTGGTTTGGTTTTTATGAATTCCTTGAGGCTTTCTTTTTCTGGTAAGCTCTTTATTTCTCCTTCAATTTTAAACGTCAGCCTTGCTGGATAAAGTAGTCTTGGTTGTAGGTTCTTGTTCTGCATTACTTTGATTATATCTTGCCATTCCCTTCTGGCCTCAAGTGTTTCTGTTGAGATGTCCAATGTCATCCTTATGGGGGCTCCTTTGTAGGTGATAGCCTTTTTTTCTCTAGCAGCTTTTAAAATTTTTTCTTTATCCATTAGCTTTGGTATTTTAATTATGATGTGTCTTGGTGTAGATCTTTTTGGGTTTCTCCTTAATGGAGTTCTGTGTGCTTCTTGAATGTGTGGAGTGTTTCCCAGCCTTAATTTAGGGAAGTTTTCTGCTATGATTTGATTGAACAAAGTTTCCATTTCCTGTCCTCTCTCCTCTTCTTCAGGTACCCCTATGATGTGAATGTTGTTTCTCTTCATGTTGTCACAAAGCTCCCTTAGAGTTTCCTCACATTTTTTAAGTCTCTTTTCCTTTTTCTTCTCTGCTTCTGTGCCTTTGTTTATTGTGTCCTCTAACTCGCTTATTCGATCCTCAGCATCATCCATCCTGCTTTTAATTCCTTCCATTGTGGTCTTCAGTTCTGATACTGTATTTGTCATTTCTTTCTGATTCTTTTTTATTATTTCAATTTCATTTTTTATACTTGTTATCTCTTTATTTAGGTGTTCATAATGACTATCCATTGTTGCTCTAATTTCTTTGAACATCCTAACTATCATTATTCTAAATTCTGCTTCTGGTAATTTGGTTATATCTGGTTCATTCAGGTCCTTCTCTGGGGATTTCTCTTGATTCATTTGGTTTGCATTCCTCTGCCTGCCCATTTTTTTTGTGTATAAGCAAGTTGTGGCCACTGGAGTCCAGTAGGTGTTGCCTTTGTGTTCTCTAGGTGTGGTCTATCTGCAGGCCCCCCACCCCCTCTGCCGGCGCCTAGGGTGGTTGGGTATGAGCGTTGCCAGCGCTGGCCCACTGTGGCTTTTGCTGTGATTTCTGCCTCTCCTCCGTGGGAGGGGCTGTGACTGAAGCCACAAGATTAGCACCAAGGGTAGAGGTGAGCACCTTTGCTCAGCTGCGGACCCAGCCTATTTCCGGACTTCCGCCCAGAACCAGCAGTCGGAGCCTGCTCTCTACAGTTCCGCGGGTTAGGCGGGGCTTTTGACGTGCTCTCAGCTGTAAGCTTTTGCCCATCCGGAGCTTTAGCCCCGCCCTCGAGGCCTGGGCCCTTTGCGCAGGGTCGGAAACCAAGGTTTATTGGGGCGGGCATGTTTGCTGGCTTCCGCTTAGCTGCGGGGGCTCATCCCGGACTCTACCCCTCCTCCGCGTTCGGAGCCCGCTCGTGCACGTATGAATGCTATCTGCGGTTTCTCCGGCCAGATGGGGATAGTAGCTTGGGCTCAGCTGTGAGCCTCCACTTGTCTCGGGGTCCACCCCGTTCCTGCACTCGGAGCCTGCTCGCGCACGTATACTGGCCAAACGCGGTTTCTCCGGCCGGGGGGGGGGAACTGGTAGCGTCAGCTCAGCCACGAGCCCCTGCCCGTCCCTGGTCCTAGCCTGGTCCCCGTGGTCAGGGCCGGCTTGCTCAGGGCCTGCCCGTTCCTGGCCTCCCGCTTTGTCCCCGTAAGTGGGATTAAAGGCGGGCCCGCAGCTCCCGGACTGCTCTCGCGCTTCCCTTCCGACCCTCTGGCTAGACCGATCTCCCACCGGGTTGGCCTCTGCCCACGCCGACAGAACCGCCTTTCAGCGTCCTGCCACCCCAAAACCTTAAGCAGCCCTCAGCAGAGTAGGAAGGGACCTAATACTCCACACTGTAGGCCTGGGAGCTCCCTCATTTGTTTCACAGCTCAAAACTGTCCAAACGCCTCTTCTAGGCTCTGGGACTGCAGGCTGGGGCTTGGTTCCTGGGACCCAGGTCCCTCCCTCTCCGCCAAACTCTCCTCCCGCCCCGCAGGTCTCTCCGGGCTGCCGTTTGCTCCGGGGAGCTGGGCAGCCCTCTTCGTGTTTTCGCTATTCCTACCAATCTCAATGTGGCTTCTTCTGTGTTCCTTCGTTGAAGAGTCCAATTAGTTTTGTTCAAAGTTGGTTTATCTAGGTGATGGTTCTTAAAATTGAGTTGTAATCCACTTTGTTTCTGGGAGTTGGAAGTTGGTACGTCCGCCTACTCCGTCGCCATCTTGCTCCTCTGCCGAGCTATAATTTTTTTATTCAACTATTTTATATGTCTACAGTAACTTAAGAGACTACCTTGCTTCTCTAAGTTTATCCTGAGTATCTGATATAAGAATGGCATCTAAATGCAGAGCTTACTAATGAATAAGGCTGTCTCAGCATCTCATTCTCTCATTCTGAATTAACTTGTTCTTGTTTGAATGGTTTGGAAGATTTAACTCTTTTGTGAAAACTGTAAAATTTACATATAAGTGCCATAAAAGGAAGAATGTGAGAATATGCAAAATAAGTGTATCACAAAGTTGAACCAAGCTAACACATGATTTTCTAAACAGGTAGCAAGTAATAAATAATCTGTCTACTATTAATTTCCTCTTAGCAAAGATATTTTTAAAATGAACAAATCATTTTTTTTATCAGCCTTGTTAGTCTAATGTGACAATTTCTTTCTTTTTTAAATTCTGCTTCCCAAATCTTTTTAAAATTAGTTTACATCCAGTATTAGTTTGTACTAGTTTCAGGTGTATAGCATAGAAATTAGACAATCATATACGTTACAAAGTGTTCTTCCTGTTATTTCCTGTACTTATTATACAAAGGTATTACGATATTATTGACTATATATATTCTTTATGTTGTACTTTACATCCCTGTGACTATTTTGTTGCTACCAATTTGGACTTCTTAATCCCTCCTTTTTTTTTACCCAGTTCTCCAATGTTCCTCTCCCTCTGGCAACCATCAGTCTATTCTCCGGAGCAAATTCTAAAGCTTAAACTTCATAAAAAGGGTGTGGGGGAGAGGTGAGACAGAAAATTTAGGGCAAGAGTCTTACATAAGGTACATTTTAATTAATTAACCTAATAATAACATCAGTGCCCATAGCTAATTTGTAAACTTATCTCTAAGCTTGAAGTTTCTCCAAAATTTCCTTTCTGGAAGTTCTTTTTTATGCCACTTTGAGGCTAATTTAATGCTATTCTTGTTTTTCCACAAATTAGATCCCATATTTTTAAACAGCTAGAAATTCTTCAAAAATGTGTTCTTTTATGCTGGTACTTCTTTCAAAAACATTTATGGATTCTTTGCAAAACATCTATGAGTTAAAAATATTAGTTTGTTATTTCACTGGGTGGAGGCGAGAGGTTAGACAGACAAGGTAGATGAGATCATTTGCTTAACCTACTCTTTTGACACAGTTTTAAATGTCTTCTCTAATTGAAACAGTTCACAATCCCTTCCTTATTTCAGCATTTTCAAAGTCTTGAAATAAATAATATTATCAAGACAGAGTCAGCTAATTACTGGAAACTACTCCAAACTTTGAGACTATCTTCCTTGGGAGAGCCCAGCCTAACCCCTTTATATGCTACTCAATCCACTTCATGGCCTATGGATTTTCTCTTGTGTTGAGCATTGATAGGCTAGAAGCCAAGTTGATAAGAACCTATCTGTTACCTAGATAAAAATTAAGGCAACATTCCCTAAAAACCCCCCACAAAAAAACAACTTTTCTAGTTGATGCTGTTAAATAGATAAAGATATGACAGATGCAGAAAATAAAACTGTAGCCTGGCTTAATCCCCAAGTGACTCTGATTCTTATTCCTCCAATGCTTAAAGAGCAAGTCCATCCAGATGAGTGTCTTGGCCCAATTCTGAGCAAAACCACTTTTAGTATTGCTTAAAGCATAATTTTGGTAAATAGTCTTTTAAATGCACCACAGAGACAATGATTATTGACTCAAATGATATAAGAGTAAGAGATTCTGATAGTGACTAGCTAATTGCCCTTAAATAAAATACTTAACCTCACTGGTCCTCAGTTTCTTTAGCTTTAAATAATTATGTTTCTGTATACTCTTCTAGGTCTCTCTCAGTTAAACATTTATATGATGTAGAACAAAAGAATGAGACTGGAGTATGCTTAGGGAATAATAAAATCTGATCTTAGAGCATTGTGTTTGGTACCCACAGTCAGGATGTAGTATCCCTATGGGTCAAATGTGTCTGCATTTAACAGAGTCTAAAATGAAAGATAAACTTAATAAATAGCAAATGGTTTGCAATTAAAAATGAAGTTTTATGGGAGATACCAAGATGGCAGCAAAGTAGGCAGATGCACAGACTCCCAGCTGACACCACCAAACTGCATTACAAATTAATTTAGGAACAATCAGTGTGAAAAACCAACTTTGGACTAAAAGAACAGGTCTCAATAACCAAGGAGCATAGAAAAGCCACACTGAGCCTGGTAAGGAGTGTGAAGACATGGTGGGGGTTCCCCTGCTTCCAGGAGCAAAAGAAGGGTGAGGCTGAGAGACCAGAAGGACTCTCATTACAAGGAGATGAGCAGAAAATATCACTCACAGCCACTTGCCTGGAGACCTGGGAATAAGGAGGGCTGAGAGGACTGGCTTGCCTTCCAAAAAGAAAGGGGGGAAAGAGAGAAAGATGATGATAGGCAGAGGAATAAATGGGATGACCTGAGAAGCTGACTCATCCAGTGTGGAGGTAGCCATAGCTGGAGGAGGGGTTGATACTTCAACACAGCACAAGTCTAAAGTGACTTTAGGTGACTCACCTCCAAAAAATTCTCCAGCTCCAATCAGCACAAAAAGACACAGGTGGTGGCGCAGTGGATAGAGAGTTGGACTGGGATGTGGAAGACCCAGGATTGAGACCCCGAGCTCGCCAGCTTGAGCCCAGGCCCATCTGGCTTGAGCAAAAGCTTGTCAGCTTGGAACCATGGTCGCTGGCTTCAGCAAGGGGTTGCTTGGTCTGATGAAGGCCCACACGGTTAAGGCACATGTGAGAAAGCAATCTATGAACAAATAAGGTGTTGTAACAGCAACGAAAAACTAATGATTGATGCTTCTCACCTCTCTCCATTCCTGTCTGTCCTTATTTATTCCTCTCTCTGAGTCTCTCTCTGTCCCTTTAAAACAAAAACAACAAGAACAAAAAACCTCAGGAAGTGGGGAGGAGGAGCAGTAACTCAGGTCTCCATGGAAATCTGAGATACACCTCCCCCTACAAAAGCAGAGAAAGCACCCCACCACCAGAGAGTGGCTGGCAGTCTCAAGGGTTACTCCTACCACACTTCTGGATACACTTTCAAATAAACCCCATGCTGAGATCAATAAACAAGATTACCACTGATATAAGAAAACTAAGAAGAAAACAAAAAGCAAGACATCAAAACAGCTTTACCAGGCAAGGAGACCAAAACTGGAAGAAGATTACAAGTTATACATAATGGGAAGGCAGAGAAGCATAAGTCATATGCTTCAACAAGATAAATCCTCAGAAAAAGTCCTGGATGAATCAGAAGTAATCAAATTATTGAATGCAGAGTATAAAATGATAGTTAGGATGCTTAAGGATCTCAAAGCTACAATGAGTAGACTTAATGAACATTTCAATAGAGAAATTGTAAGCATCAAAAAGGATATGAAAATCATAAAGAAGAACCAGACCGAAATGACAAACACAATATCAGAAATGAAGACTATACTAGAAGGAATTAAAAGCAGGCTGGATGAAGCAGAGAATCAAATCAGTGAATTAGAGGAAAAGATAACTGAAAGACAAAAGCAAAAAAGCAAAGAGAAAAGAGGATTAAAAGTCTGAGGAAACTCTAAGAGAACTCTGTGACAACATGAATAGAAACAATGTCTGTATAATAAGGGTTCCTGAAGGAGAAGAGAAAGAACAAAGACTAGGGAAGCTCTTTGAAGAAATTTTAGTGAAAATTTCCCTAAATTGATGCAAGAAAGAGTCACACAAGTTCAAGAAGCAGAAAGAACCCCATTAAAAAATAATCCAAATAGACCCACACCAAGACATATAATAATCAAAATATTAAAAGCTAAGAGATAAAGAAAGAATATTAAAAGCTGTAAAAGAAAAACAGTCAATCACAAGCAAAGAAACACCCATAAGGATCACATCTGACTTCTCAACAGAAACTATTGAGGCCAGAAAAATTGGCAAGAAATATTTAAAGTAATGCAAAACAAGCACCTACAACCAAGACTTTTCTATCCAGCAAGGACTATCATTTAAAATTGAAGGAGAAATTGGAAGGAACAAGATTGCAGTGGAGTAGGCAGACATACCAACTTCCAACTCCCAGAACTAAAGTGGATTATAACTCAATTTTAAGAACCATCATCTGGATAAACCAACTTTGAACTAAACTAAGTGGACTCTTCAACCAAGGAACGCAGAAGAAGCCACATTGAGACTGGTAGGAATAGCAAAAACGTAAAGAGGGCTGCCCAGCTTCCTGGAGCGAATGGCAGCCCGAAGAGACCCGCGTGACGGGAGGAGAGTTTGGCGAAGAGAAAGGGACCTGGGTCCCAGGAACAAAGCCCCAGCCTGCAGTCCCGGAGCCTAGAAGAGGCCTTTGGACAGTACTGAGCTGTGAAACATGTGAGGATACTGTTTGTGAGAAAGAGACAGGTTTCTCAGACCCAAGATTCTTCTTAAAGGGACAGCGCAGAAAACCTCTCTCACAGGCACTCACCCAGGGCTCCAGGGAACAGGGTCAGAGAAGAGGACCAGAGCAGTGGGAAGAGAGAGTAAACTGGAAGCCACAAGGAGAAACACTCTGAGGGACAGCCACCCTAACCCCTAGGCTAAGTCACTTCCCTAATCAAAAACAAATATTTCCCCTGGAGCTAGCAATACCAGCAAAGGGAGACAGGACACCAGCCAAACAAGCTCTGCCGCAGCACTTAGAGCAGAGCTGCTTAGATGGAGAGAGCTTCCAGGTCTACAGGATAGAGGGTTAGGGTCTGAGCTGTGGGGCCCCTTCTCACTCTGCTGAGGGTTGCTGGAGGGACAGTGGTGGCGGGACACTAAAACGTGGTTGTGTCAGCAGGGGCGGAGGCCCAGCCGGTGTGAGCTTGGTCTAGCCCAGCAGGGGTAAAGGGGACGCGCGAAAGTGGTCTGGCAGCCCCACCTGCGGGGGAAAAGCGGAAGGCCAGGAATGGGCAGAGATCGGCTCTGTGACCCTGTGCAAGCCGACCTTGGCCACAAGGACAGGGCTAGGACCAGGGACGGGCAGAGGCTTACAACTGAGCTCACGTCAGCAGCCCCAACCGGCCAGAGAAACTGCGGTTTGCCATCCTGCGTGCGCAAGTTGGCTCTGAACACTAGGGCGGGGCTGAGGCTTGTGGCTTGAGTAACAGCCCCCCCTGCAGAAGAGAGGCGGAAATTAAAGCAACAGCCGCAGTGGGCCGGTGCTGGCAATGCCTATACCCAACCGCCGTAGGCAGCAGCAGAGGGGGTGGAGGGCCTGCAGACAGACCACACCTAGAGAACACAAAGGCAACACCTACTGGACTCCAGTGGCCACAACTTCTTATACACAGACAAAATGGGTAGGCAGAGAAATGCAAACCAAATGAATCAAGAGAAATCCCCAGAAAAGGACCTGAATGAACCATATATACCAGATGCAGAATTTAGAATAATGATAGTTAGGATGTTCAAAAAAATTAAAGCAACAATGGATAGTCAGTATGAATACCTAAATAAAGAGATAACAAGTATAAAAAACTAATTTGAAATATTAAAAAAGAATCAGACAGAAATGACAAATACAGTATCGGAACAGAAGATATCAATGAAAGGAATTAAAAGCAGGATGAATAATGCTGAGGATCGAATCAGCGAGTTAAAAGACACAATAAATGAAGGCACAGAAGCAGAGCAGAAAAAGGAAAAGAGACTCAAAAAATGTGATGAAACTCTAAGGAAGCTCTGTGACAACCTGAAGAAAAACAACATTCACATCATAGGGGTTCCTGAAGAAGAGGAGAGAGAACAAGAAATAGAAACTTTCTTCATTCAAATCATAGCAGAAAACTTCCCTAAATTAAGGCTGGGAAACACTCCACACATTCAAGAAGCACACAGAACTCCATTAAAGAGAAACCTAAAAAAATCTACAACAAGACACATCATAGTTAAAATACCAAAACTAAAGGATAAAGAGAAAATTTTAAAGCTGTTAGAGGAAAATTGGCTATCACCTACAAAGGAATCCCCAAAAGGATGACATCTGACTTCTCAACAGAAAAACTTGAGGCCAGAAGAGAATGGCAAGATATATTCAAAGTAATGCAGAACAAGAACCTACAACCAAGACTACTCTATCCAGCAAGGCTAACATTTAAAATTGAAGGAGAAATAAAGAGTTTCCCAGACAAAGAAAGCCCCAAGGAATTCATTAAAACTAAACCAATTCTGCAAGAGATACTAAGGGGCCTGTTGTGAACAGTTCAAAGGGAGCAAAGAATATAGCAAAAAGAAGAATACAGATTTAAAAAATAAAATGGCAATAAACAACTACATATCAATAATAACCTTAAATGTAAATGGATTGAATGATCCAATCAAAAGACATAAAGTAGCTGCGTGGATAAAGAAACAGGACCCATACATATGCTGTCTACAAGAGACACACCTTAAAACAAAAGATGCACATAGACTGAAGGTAAAAGGATGGAAAATATATTTCATGCAAATGGAAATGAAAAAAAAAAAAGCCGGGGTAGCAGTACTTATATCTGACAAAATGGACTTTAAAACAAAGGCTGTAGTAAGAGATAAAGAAGGACAATACATAATAATAAAGGGAAAAATTCAACAGGAAGATATAACTATTATAAATATCTACGCACCAAATATAGGAGCCCCGATATATATAAGCAAACTTTGATGGATATAAAGGGCGAGATTAACAGCAATACTATCATAGTAGGGCATTTCAATACCCCACTAACAACACTGGATAGATCCTCAAGCAAAAAAATTAATAAAGAAACAGCAAACTTAAAGGATACACTAGATCAACTTGATTTAATAGATATCTTCAGAACTTTTCACCCTAAAACAGTAGAATATACATTCTTTGCAAGCGCTCATGGTACGTTTTCTAGGATATAACACATGTTAGGACATAAAAATGGTCTCAATAAATTTAAGAAGATTGAAATCGTATCAAGCATTTTCTCTGATCACAATGCCATGAAACTAGAAATTAACCACAAAAGAAAAAATGAAAAATACTCAAACATTTGGAAACTAAATAGCATGTTAATAAATAATGAATAGATTAACAATGAGATCAAAGAAGAAATAAAAGAGTTTCTAGAAAAGAATGATAATGAGCATACAACAACTAAAAATTTATGGGACACAGCAAAAGCAGTACTGAGAGGGAAGTTCATTGCACTACAGGCATACCAAAAGAAGCTAGAAAAAGCTCAAATAAGCAACCTGACCCTGCATTTAAAACAACTAAAAAAACAACAGCAAATGAAGCCCAGGACCAGTAGAAGGAAGGAAATAATAAAGATCAGGGCAGAAATAAATGAAAAAGAGGCTAAGAAAAACAATACAGAGGATCAATAAAACCAGGAGCTGGTTCTTTGAAAAGGTAAACAAGATTGATGAACCTTTAACTAGACTCACCAAGAAAAAAAGAGAGAGGACTCAAATAAATAAAATTAGAAAGGAGAGTGGAGAAATAACAACTGACACAACAGAAATACAAAGCATTGTAAGAAAATGCTATGAAGAACTATATGCCAAAAAATTAGACAACCTAGGTGAAATGGACAAATTTCTTGAATCATATAATCTTCCAAAAATCAATCTGGAAGAATCAGAACACCTAAACAGACCAATTAAAACAAATGAGAGTGAAACAGTTATCAAAAAACTCCTAAAAAAGAAAAGTCCTTGGCCTGCTGGCTTCAGAAGTGAATCCTACCAAAAATTCAAAGAAGAACTTACTCCTATTTTCCTCAAGCTATTTTAAAAAATTCAAGAGGAAAGAAAACTTCCAAACTCCTTTTATGAGGTGAGCATAATTCTGATCCCAAAACCAGGCAAAGACAACACAAAGAAAGAAAATATAGGTCTATATTTCTGATGAATTTAGATGCTAAAATTCTCAACAAAATATTAACCAACCGGATCCAGCAATATATGAAGAAAATCATACACCATGATCAAGTGGGATATATTCTGGAGAGGCAAGGCTGGTTCAATATTCGCAAATCAATCAATGTGATTCATCACATAAACAAAAGGAAAGACAAAAATCACATGATAATTTCAATAGATGCAGAAAAGGCATTTGATAAAATCCAGCACCCATTCATGCTCAAAACTCTCAGTAAATTGGGAATGCAGGAAACATTCCTTAATATGATAAAGGCCATCTACGACAAACCCACAGCAAATATCATATTAAATGGACAAAAATTAAAAGCAATCCCTTTAAAATTAGAAACCAGGCAGGGGTGCCCCCTTTCACCATTCTTATTCAACATAGATCTGGAAATCCTAGCTACAGCAATCAGACAAGAAGAAGATATAAAAGGCATCCAAATTGGAAAAGAAGAAGTAAAACTGTCATTATTTGCAGATGATATGATATTGTATATAGAAAACCCTAAAGTCTCAGTCAAAAAACTACTGGATATGATAAGTGAGTTCAGAAAAGTGGCAAGATATAAAATTAATACTCAGAAATCAGAGGCATTTCTATATACCAACAATGAACTGTCAGCAAAAGAAATTAAGGGAACAATTTCCTTCATTATTGCAGCCAAAAATTAAAGTACCTAGGAGTAAATTTAACCAAGGACGTTGAGGACTTGTACATTGATAAAAGAAATCAAGGAAGATACAAACAAGTGGAAGCATATACCGTGCTCATGGCTAGGAAGAATAAACATCATTAAAATGTCTATATTACCCAAAGCAATTTATAAATTCAATGCAATACCAATTAAAATACCAATGACATACTTCAAAGATATAGAACACATATTCCAAAAATTTATATGGAACCAAAAAAGAACACAAATAGCCTCAGCAATCTTAAAAAGAAAAAATAAAGCAGGAGGTATCACTCTTCCAGATATCAAGGTTTACTACAAGGCCATTATACTCAAGACAGCCTGGTCCTGGAATAAGAACAGGCACATAGATCAGTGGAAAAGAACAGAGAACCCAGAAATAAACCCACACCTATATGGACAACTGATATCTGACAAAGGAGGAAAGAACATACAATGGAATAAAGACAGCCTCTTTAACAAATGGTGTTGGGAAAATTGGACATCTACCTGCAAAAAAATGAAACTAGACCATCAACTTACACCATTCACAAAAACAAACTCAAAATGGATAAAAGACTTAAACGTAAGCTGTGAAACCATAAGCATCTTAGAAAAAAACATAGGCAGCAAGCTCTCTGATATCTGTAGCAGCAATATATTTGCCAATGTAT
Source organism: Rhynchonycteris naso (assembly GCA_037038555.1). NCBI lineage: Eukaryota > Metazoa > Chordata > Mammalia > Chiroptera > Emballonuridae > Rhynchonycteris > Rhynchonycteris naso. The sequence goes on from CM073002.1 coordinate 71,117,245, forward strand.
CTCCACGGGTAAATGAAATAAAAGGTAAGATAAACAAATGGGACTATATCAAACTAAAAAGTTTTTGCACAGCTATAGACAATAAGAATAGAATAAAAAGACAAACCACACAATGGGAGAACATATTCGACAGCACGTCTGATAAGGGGTTAATAATCAAAATTTATAAAGAACTGATAAAACTCAACACCAGGAAGACAAACAATCCAATCAAAATATGGGCAAAAGAAATGAATAAAAATTTCTCCTAAAAGGACATACAGATGGCCAATAGGAATATGAAAAAAATGCTCAACATCTCTAATTATTAGAGAAATTCAAATTAATACCACAATGAGATATCACCTCACACCAGTCAGAATGGCACTCATCGGCAAAACAACACAGAGAACATATGCTGGCGAGGATGTGAAGAAAAGAGAACCCTCCTGCACTGCTGGTGGGAATGCAGACTGGAGCAGCCACTGTGGAAAACAGTATGGAGATTCCTCAAAAAATTAAAAATCGAACTGCCTTTTGACCCAGCTATCCCACTTATAGGAATATACCCTAAGAACAGCATAGTACTGTTCGTAAAAAAGAAATGTGCTCCCATGTTCGTGGCAGCATTGTTCACAATAGCGAAGATCTGGAAACAGCCCAAGTGTCCGTCAGAGGACAAGTGGATTAAAAAACTTTGGTACATATATACTATGGAATACTACTCAGACATAAGAAATGATGACATCAGATCATTTATAACAAAATGGATGGAATTGATAACATTATACGGAGTGAAACAAGTAAAACAAAAAAAACTGAGAACAGCATGATTTCATACATAGGTGGGAGATAAAAGTGAGACTATGAGACATGGACAAAAGTGTGGTGGTTACCGGGTGGGGTGAGGTAAGAGAGGGCGGGAAATGGGGGAGGGAAGGGGCACAGGGAAAATCAGATAGAAGGTGACAGAGGACAATTTAACTTTGGGTGATGGGTATGCAACATAATTGAATGATAAGATAATCTGGAGATGTTTTCTTTGAACATATGTACCCTGATTTATTGGTGTCACCCCATTAAAATTAATTAAAAAAAATTGAAGGAGAAATTAAAAGCTTCCCAGACCTTCCAAAAAATAACTAAACAAAACAAAACTCAAGGAATTCATCACTACCAAACCAATGCTGCAAGATATGTTAAGAAATCCACTGTAGACAGAACAAAGCAGAAAAAATAAAAGAGGAATATACATTTAAAAAATGGCAATAAAAAAACTACATATCAATAATAACCTTAAATATAAATGAATTAAATGCTCCAATCTAAAGACATAGGGTAGCTGTATGGATAAGAAAACAAAACGAGTACATATGCTGTCTACAGGAAACCCACCTCAAAACAAAATATACATATACAATGAAAGTAAAAGTATGGAAAAAAAAATTTCATGCTAATGGAAAAGAGAAAAAATGCTGGGTAGCAATACTTATATCTGAAAAAATAAACTTTAAAACAAAGACTATAGTAAGGGATAAAGAAGGTCACTACATAATGATAAAGGGAACAATCCAACAGAAAGAGATAACTATTATAAATATTTATGCACCTAATATAGGAGCACCTAAAAATATAAAGCAGAATTTGATGGACATAAAGGGAGAGATCAACAGCAATACTATAATGGTAGGGGAATTCAATACTACACTAACATTAATGGATAGATCATCAAGAAAGAAAATTAACAAAGAAACAGCAGAATAAAGAGACACACTAAATCATTTGGATTTAATTGATATCTTCAGAACCTTTCACCCTAAAGCAGCAGAATATACATTCTTTTCAAGTGCTCAAGGTACATTCTCTAGGATAGACCACATATTAGGGCATAAAATGTGTCTCAATAAATTTAAGAAGATTAAAACTATATCAAGCATCTTCTCGTATCATAATGCATTGAAATTAGAATTCAACTACAATAGAAAAACACTTGAACACTTGGAAACACAGCAGCATATTATGCAATAATGAATGTATCAACAATGAGATCAAGGAAGAAATAAAAAAATTCCTTGAGACAAATTAAAATGAGCATAAAACAACTCAAAATTTATGGGCCACCGTAAAAGCAATCCTGAGAGGGAAGTTCATAGTATTACAGGCAAACCTTAAGAACGTAGGAAAAGCTCAAATAAACAACTCAATCTTGCAACTAAAAGAACTAGAAAAAGAACAGCAAGTAAAACCCAGAGGAAGTAGAAGGAAAGAAATAATAAAGATTGAAGTGGAAATAAATGACATAGAGACTAAAAAAATAATACAAAGCATCAATGAAACCAAGAACTGGTTCTTTGAAAACGTAAACAAGATCGATGAAATCTTAGCCAGATTAAACAATAAAAAAAGAGAAAGGACTCAAATAAGTAAAAATAGAAATGAGGGTGGAGAAGTAACAACAGACACAACAGAAATACAAAGGATTGTAAGAAAATACTTTGAACAACTGTATGCCAAAAACCTGAGCAACCTAGGTGAAATAGACAAATTCCTTGAAAGATATAATCTTTCAAAAATCAATCTAAATAGATTACAACATATGAGATCAAAACAGTTATCAAAAAACTCCCAACAAACAAAAGCCCTGGGCCCGATGGCTTCATAGGGAAATTCTACCAAACATTCAAAGAAGAACTAACTCCTATCTTTCTCAAGCTATTTCAAAAAATTCAAGAGGAAAAAAAACTTCCAAGCTCCTTTTATGAGGTGAGCATAATTCTGATTCCAAAAACAGACAAAGACAACACAAAGAAAGAAAACTGTAGACCAGTATCCCTGATGAATATAGATGCTAAAATCCTCAACAAAATATAAGCAAACCAGATCCATCAATACATGAAAAAAAGCATACATCATGATCAAGTAGGATTTATTCTGGGGAGGCAAGGCTGGTACAATATTTGTAAATCAATCAATGTGATTCATCACATAAACAAAAGGAAGGACAAAAACCACATAATATCAATAGATGCAGAAAAAGCATTTGATAAAATACAGCACCCATTTATGATCAAAACTCTCAGCAAAGTGGGAATACAGGGAACATACTTCAATATGATAAAGATCATCTATGACAGGCCCACAGCCAACATCATACTCAATAGGCAAAAATTAAAAGCAATCCCCTTAAGATCAAGACCAAGGCAAGGGTGTCCCCTTTCACCACTCTTATTCAACATAGTTCTGGAAGTCCTAGCCAAAGCAATCACACAAGAACAATGAATAAAAGGCATCCAAATTGGAAAAGAAAAAGTAAAATTACCATTATTTGCTGATGATATGATACTATACATAGAAAACCGTAAAGTTACAGTAAAAAATCTACTGGACTTGATAAAGGAATTCAGCAAGGCATCAGGATATAAAATTAATACTCAGAAATCAGAGGCATTTTTATACACCAAAAATGATCTGTCTGAAAGAGAAATTAAGAAAACAATCCCCTTCACTATTGCAACAACAACAACAACAAAATATACCTAAGAGTAAATTTAACCAAGAAGGTAAAAGACTTCTACTCAGAAAATTATAAAACATTGATAAAAGAAATCAAGGAAGATAAAAACAAGTGGAAGCATATACTGTGTTCATGGCTAGGAAGAATAAACATCATTAAAATGTCCATATTACCCGAAGCAATTTATAAATTCAATGCAATTCCTATAAAAATACCAAGGACATACTTCAAAGATATAGAACTCATATTCCAAAAATTCATATGGAAGCAAAAAAAAAAAAAAAAAACCTCATGAATAGACACAGCAATCTTGGAAAAGAAGAATAAAGTGGGTGGTATCCCTCTTCTTGATATCAAGTTATACTACAAGGCCATTGTACTCAAAACAGCCTGGTACTGGCATAAGAACAGACATAAAGATCAATGGAACAGAACAGAGAACCCAGAAATAAACCCGCAGCTTTACGGACAACTGATATTTGACAAAGGAGGAAAGAACATACAATGGAGTAAAGACAGCCTCTTTAACAAATGGTGTTGGGAAAATTGGACATCTACCTGAAAAAAAGTAAAACTAGACCGCCAACTTACACTATTCACAAAAATAAACTCAAAATGGATAAAAGACTTAAATGTAAGTCATGAAACCATAAGCATACTAGAGGAAAACATAGGCAATAAGCTCTCCGATATCACTCAGAGCAATATATTTGCTGATTTATCTCCACGCACAAGGGAAATAAAAGGGAGGATAAACAAATGAGACTATATCAAACTAAAAAGTCTTTGCACAGCTATAGACAATATGAACAAAATATAAAGGCAAACCACACAATGGGAGAACATATTTGACAATATATCTGATAAGGGGTTAATAACAAAAGAACTTATAAAACTCAACACCAGGAAGATAAACAGTCTAATTAAAAAATGGGCAAAAGAAATGAATAGACGCTTCTCTAAAGAGGACATACAGATGGCCAATAGGCATATGAAACAATGCTCAACATCACTAATCATTAGAGAAATGCAAATTAAAACCACAATGAGATATCACCTCACACCAGTCAGAATGGCACTCATCAACAAAACAACACAGAGTAAGTGCTGGCGAGGATGTGGAGAAAAGGGAACCTTCCTGCACTGCTGGTGGGAATGCAGACTGGTGCAGCCACTGTGGAAAACAGTATGAAGATTCCTCAAAAAATTAAAAATCAAACTGCCTTTTGACCCAGCTATCCCACTTTTAGGAATATATTCCCTGAATACCACATCAACGATTCAAAAGAAATGCGCCCCCATGTTTATGGCAGCATTGTTTATAACAGCCAAGATCTGGACACACCCCAAGTGTCTGTCATTTGAAGAGTGGATTAAAAAGCAGTGATACATATACGCGATGGAATACTATGAGACCATGAAAAAGAAGGAAATATTACTTTTTGTGACAACATGGATGAACCTGGATACTATTATGTTAAGAAAATAAGCCATACAGAGAAAGAAAAATATCATATGACCTCACTCATTTTAGGAATCCGACAAACAATATGAACTGAGGAGTAGGATAGAGATAGGGGCGGCCTCAAAGGATCCAGAAGGAAAGCGGACAGAGAGAAAGGGGATGATAGGCTGATAGGCTGGGATGAGAGCAGAAAAGCAAATCCTGGAGTGAAAGGGGGAGGGCATTACGGGGAGGGGACAGGATGGATGTACTGGGGAACACGGGGGAGGGGAGGATGTATTTAGGGGACACTAGAATACATGTAAACACAATAAATTAATTTTAAAAATGAAGCTTTATGGGTTGTCTTATGTACACAATCTTCCAAAAAATTATAGGAGGCTTAAATTAGGAATCTTATTTCCCTGGTCATGGTGAATATCATGTTATACAATGAGAATCCTGTCCAATGCTGGTCTCCCCTAGTGTCAGTGAGTTGCTGTGTGGCATTGTAAAGAACACAGATCTTGGAGCTGAAATACCTGGATTTGAGTCAAAGACTATTAATTCCAATTATATTGCTTTGAAAAAAAATTATCCTCTCATTTTTTTATCTATAGAATGGTATGTTGTAATGTGCATTATCTGCTTCAAAAGGTTATTGTGAAGAAAAATAAAATAATAGCTGCTAAAGGGATTTGGAAACTGAAAGCTCAATATAAGTGTGAAGCTCTTTTTAGGGAGAAACTTAAATGAGCAGGATACTCTTTGCTGCTTTTAGAGGTCATAATTTTATTTGGTAGCATGGAGCTAACTGGTTAAATATCTTTCCCTTATTACATGTTAGTGATAAAGATTACAGACCCTACATTCATTTTTGCAATACAGGGAGGGAGTCCTTAGGTTATGACAGTAGAAACATATGACATTTTGAGTTTATGACACTCACTCCCATAAAACCTTAAAAATATGAGACATGAGTGTTTCGGCTGATGCTGATGCTTTTAGCAAAGGACCGTTTTTAGCAAAGGACCGCTTAGGAGCACCCTAATTAAGTTAATGACAATGTGCCTACCTATATAGTTTAAGTTTAAAAAATTTGGCTCTCAAAAGACATCTCAATCATTGTACTGTTGATATTTGGCACTGTTGACTAATGAGTTTGCTGACCACTGGAGGGTGTGTTTCGACTTACACCATAATTCGGGTTACATCGTTGTAGGAACAGAACTGTATTGTAACCCAAGGAACCTCTGTATTAAAACCATACATTACACCACCATTTCTCTTTGAGTTATAAATATCCCATCTATTGTGTACTCATGGAAAGTGGCTGAGTTTTTTTATTAAACGAAATGTCAGCCTTCAAACTCTGAGGCTTCCAAGTGCATCTGAGCTGGGGAATCCCCCCCCCCCTGTCATCAGCATATGGATGGTGTCAAGTGTATTATTGGATAAGAGCAAGATCTGAAACATGAACCTGCCAAAGGAATGCATATATTTCATAAACCAAGATAACTTTGTTTGTAAATAAAAAATCATGTTTTTTCTTCTTTAATATTTTAAATATTAAAAAGTAATAAATAAAACAGCTGCTATTAATGGCACTGAGTAATCAAAATAAAGACCAAAAGCATTTGGCATTTTGGTGTTGAGGAAAAGCACTATTTCTGTTATTTGTTGTTGTTGTTGTTACAGTAATAAAGCCCAAAAGAAACATGCAGAGAGAAAGACCAATCTAAGCTATGTTGAACTAGCAGGGAAATGGCACCTACAAACAACCCCACTGCCAACTTCAATGATGATTTGTCAGGTTTGATTAAAATCTGAACTACACAGTCCTCATTAGAACCTCAGAAGGATGAATTATGCTGCATAACTAGATTACTCGTGCCCCGATAGAAACCCTGGTACCACACACCCCGCGAGTAACTGTCAATTACATTGATAAATGAGAAGTTAAACTGCAATTTTTTTTTCAGCACTATCCATTTTGTCTTTAATATCCTGCCACTTCTGTTTTTATTGTGATAGAAAAAAGATGCTGCAATGAAATAGCCATCTAGATTAGTGTCACACTCCCGACGAAGTGATAATGAAGGGTTAGAGCTATGGTAGGAAAAGGGATGCCAAGAAGAGTGAAAAGTGTTCTGTCTATACCTCCAATGCTGCCCAAGTACTTATTATAATTGTATCATGCATTTAAAAATTGCCTTCACCCATATCATAGATTAAACTAGCCAGATTATTTGGAAAAACTATTAATGACAGTGTCTAGAAAGTGCTATTGGAAAATTTAAGCTCATAAGTCAGGGTCTAGATTTAAGCTGCCAAGTTCATACAGTTGACCTTTCAACAGCAACAGGGTCAAAGGCACTGACCTTCCCACCCACTGTGCAGTCAAAAATCCACACTTAACTCTCCAAAAACTTAACTACTAATAACCTATTGTTGACTGGAAGCTTCACCAATAATATAAATAGTTGATTAACACACATGTTGTATGTTATATGCGTTATATACTATATTCTTATAATAAGTAAGATGAAGAAAAGAAAATACCAAGAAAATCATAAGGTAAATATATTTACAATATTTATAGGAAAAACATTGGCATATAAGGGGACCTATACAGTTCAATTAATGTCATTCAAGACTCAACTGCAGATTTCATTTGCCACAGTTAATCATTGTGTAATCTTCCAAAATTAGAGAAGATAGTAAAAGCACTTAGCATGTTAGTCGCAATTTCCTCCTCTTGGCTATTCATTAAATTTACATCCCATCTCATATTTTTGGTTCCTGTCACCCAGTCATTTTTCCTATCAATGCACAATGTGAATAACTGGGCTAGGTATTGTGCAAAAGAGGGAAGGCAGCAAAAGTAGTCATTTTCCAAATAGAACTGGGTTTTCTTGCTTGAACTCTGAGGCCCATCTTAGCATGGTGATACACACAGTGAAACAAATGTCCAACTCTTCTAAGACTTGGAAAGCAGGTGCCTAAACTTAAGTCTCTTGGAAAGTCCAAAAAGAAAAAATTGTATTCATGACACACAAAAAGTTTCATAAACTCCTTTCTCCCCATATCTGCCTCTCCCTAAATCCCCACTCCAGTTTTAAGCAGCTGTTAAAACTCTTCTTGTCCAGCCACAAAATTCCTCCAACCGTTCATGGTTTCCCTACTCCTTATCATCTCTCTTGCTGCCCTCTTCCAGTCATTGAGCCTTTTCTTCCCTTCCAACTCTTAAGTGTAGGCCCATAATGTAAATTAGTTTTGCTCAGCTCCCTCCATTTGTGTTCTCCACTCACTACTCCAGTCAGACACTAAAGAACCATGATCCAAATAGCAAAATAAATCCTCCTTATAGTAGAGGAAAATGGATCTGATTATTTACATTTTTACTAAAAATTTTGGATTAAGAAAAATAACCGATTTTTTAAAATCATATGTTCAATATGTCAAGTTTACCTTGGGAGTAAGGAACACTTCGGTAATAAGAAAGCACTTTATATGAGGCCTCGAAGGCATGACAATAAAATGTCATCATTTGCACCAAAAGATCCGCTAACTCTTCACTCACTGTAAGCACTATATCAGTGTTATGTGCTTCACAGAACAGATGCAACTCTTATTTGCATTTGACAGAGAATCTAAGCAAAAGCCATGGAATTATTTGCAGTAGGTTGAGACAGAGATAGGATGAAACCTTTAATATCTCTGCTTCTATTAACATCACTTGAAATCAGAAGAGTGTCTGAAACAAATGAAATTTTCATTATTTTGATATTTTATTGAAAAAATCTAGTAAATAAAGATAGTGAGAAAAAAATTTTGCCTCATGTATCTCCCTTTCATGATACAAATCCTTCCCATCTATGCAGAATACTGGTCAACTCTAAATATAAATTACACTGTAATATTCATATGTATTCATAATAAAATAAATTCATGTGAGGGTCTGAGAGAATTTCTGAATTATCAAATCCCACAGTGAAGAGAGAAGAGATTTCTCTTTTTAATTTTTTTTACAATGTTATTTATGTTGATAAAATAATCACACAATTCTACATGCTTTAAAAAAGCAACAAAAAATACATTAGCAGTGCTCTGATCCTCCTGCTCCTCTCCATTCACACCTGCTCCCGCGCCTCCCACCTCACTCTGAGATTTTCTCCTCATTTCCTAAACTCACCTCTCCAGAAAATTCACTTGTCTTTTTTCAGGGGAAGAGAGCAGTGGGAACGTGACAGTGGGGGCTGAAGGAGGAAATCTGTGGGTTGATATCTGAAGTGGCCTTTCTAATAATCCTCCTCCTACTTTTCAGTCCTGCTAGCACTCCCTGCTTGATACCTCGGGGCTCCATGTGGTCCAAACTGCTCTGCTATTGGTCTCTATCTCCCTAACCAGTTGAGGTTTAACTTTCTACTGTCTGCTGATTACAGCTTTTAGACATTTATTATGTTGTTATCTCTCTTGTTTCCCTTGCCATGGTGGATTTATGACTCTTTTTTAAAAAAATCACTGTATGTTCTTTTATTGGAATTTTACAAGGGAACCTGGAATAAAATGTGTGTGTCATACTTATCCAGAAATCTCAACTCTTATTTTTTATCCTAAATCCCTATATATTGATAATCGCTGGTATATTTTCTGTAACGTAAAAGTAAAGGTAGCCCTGGCTGGTTGCTCACTGAATAGAGCATCAGCCTGGCACGGGGACATCCTGGATCCAATCCTTGGTCAGGGCACACATGAGAAGCTATCATCTATTTTTTCTGCCCCCTCACTCTCCCCCTTCTCTCTCTCTCTTCCACTCTCACAGCCAGTAGCTCGACTGGAGCGTTGGCCTGGGTGCTGAGGATAGCTCAGTTGATTTGAGCATCTGCCCTCAATGGGGATTGCCAAGTGGATCCTCCACTCACTTAAAAGTTAAATAAAAAAAATAATAATAAATGTAAAATTAAGCCCATATAATCTGTAATATACTGCTCACAAAAATTAGGGGATATTTCAAAATGAGTATGAAGCAATAAAAAAAAGCATTTGATTTATTTTTTTTTACAGGGACAGATAGAGAGTCAGAGAGAGGGATAGATAGGGAAAGACAGACAGGAACGGAGAGAGATGAGAAGCATCAATTATCAGTTTTTCATTCCCATTGAGACACCTTAGTTGTTCATTGATTGCTTTCTCACATGTGCCTTGACCGTGGGCCTTCAGTAGACTGAGCAACCCCTTGCTGGAGCCAGTGACCTTGGGCCCAAGCTGACGAGTTTTTGATCAAGCCATATGGACCCACGTTCAAGCTGGCGACCTCGGGGTCTCAAACCTGGGTCTTCTGCATCTCAGTCCGTCGCTCTATCTACTGCGCCACTGTCTGGTCAGACTGATTTTTTTTTATTAAACAAGAACATCAGAAAAGCAAACAAGTCAAAAAAATTACTTCATTATGCAAATAAGATGCAAAACCAACTTTTATTTCATGGGTGAAAATGCACTCTACAAAAGGCTAAACGTACTGGAGTATCTACATCTTCCCTGATCCTCTAATTTTTGTTAGCAGTAGTTCTACCCCTGCTCGAAGGTGATCAGTTTTTCACTATTTTCTGTTCTCTGGCTAATTCTAGACGGTTAAACTTGTTTGAAGCCGGAGTTCTGAATTGGTGCACCCTTCTGTATAAGCCACATAAATTCAAAAGAATATTCATCAAAAAGATCAGTGTTGCTTTCTTTACATAATGATATAGGGTATAGTTTGTGGAGGTAAAACTTCCCAAAGGCCTAAACAACACTGCCCCACAGATTGTTTAGACTACTGCATATAAAGGCACTTTAAAGATGGTTCTTTTTAAAGTATTCCCTCTCTCTTCCCTTTTAATATAAATAATCTTATTCTTCAAGGCACAGCTCAAATATTCCTTCACTTTTGGCCTCTTCTTTTCCCTTCTATTTCTCTAGCAGAATCAATTACCCCATTATCTGAGCTCCTTTAATATTTTGTGTATGTTTCTACTGCAGCATATAACAATGTGCTAAACTGATTTATTATCTCCACCTCCACTGTTTTGAACTCCTCAAAGACAGGATCTATATTCGATTCTTTTAGGTATCACCAGTACCTAGTAAACTACCTAGAACTTAAGAGAGCATCAGTAAACAATCTTGAACTTAATCACAATAAAATAAATGCTTCTTTTACTCTGAGAAAGCCCAGGGCTGCATAAAGAAAAATAAGGGTGAACACTTAATTCAAAGTTTATGATAAAGAGGCTTTATATCCTAATATGACAGGTGAAAGAATTGAGACTCAAATAACTTGGTCAAGGTCAAAGCTAGTGAGCATTAGAATAAGAGCATTTGAACTCTTCCAAAGTTAGAGCTCCCGTTTTGGTTTCTTTTTTTAATCTTTCTTTCTAAAAAGATCAGTAAATATAACATGAATAAAGAAACAAATTTTCATCTTCATTTTGCCAGATCTTATTCTACAATTGACTACAGTCTTCAAATACAAGTTTATGTCCAAATGTTTGTTTTTTGACTTATTTTTACATTGTTCATTTCTGAGCCCATTACATCTGCCATGGTTAGTTAAGCCTGCTGTGAACTGGTATAGTCTGAGACTATTACTTTAAATGGCAGTTCTCAGTGCATGAAGATGATACTTCCAACTGTTCTATCTTCAGGGAAGAAAGATGGGTACATACAATTCCTCAACCTGCATTCTCAACCACATATTGTGCACCTTTAATTTGCATACTTTGGAAATGTGCCTACTGGGGCTTTTATTTATTTTTTTTATTTTTTAAGAAAAGTAAAATGTAATGTGGGACACATGCATAGCACAATAGACCTTGTTGGGATGTACACTTGGTGCTATTTTCATTATTTGTCTTGTTTGTGCACCTACACACAGGCTGTAATACTGGAATTTGAGTCCACATAGCTATATCTCTACATCTAGATTCCTATATAGTTAACACAGACATGCTCTGCAATGTCAACATGAACAGTTTTTTTTTAAATATCAATTTCTAATCCCCCTTCTCCAAGAAATTAATGACTATAAATTAGCACAGCCAAAGTAATTGTTTCCACTGTGGCCAGTCTGATTTTTTTCTTCTAGACCTAGCTAATTCAATCCAGGTATTTCATAGATTCTTGCACCATACATGTCACACTGTCATGTACTGCCATGATTGGTAGGATGGCAGAGCACAAATTCTTGCAATCCCCTTTCCTATATCTGCTGAAAGCTTCTTACTTAAGGTACTTACAGTTCTTCATCTAGATGCAGTAGTAGTCAACCTGGTCCCTACTGCCCACAAGTGGGTGTTCCAGCTTTCATTGTGGGCGGTAGTGGAGCAACCAAAGTATAAATAAAAAGATAAATTTAAATGTATTAAGTTGTTTTATAAAGATTTATTCTGCCAAACAGTGAAAATCAGATATAAAGTACTTGGTAAGTAATTATTATTATATGCTTTAACTTGTTGTAACTCTGCTTTATAAATTTTATAAAGTAAAATTGCTTCCCTACTTTATAAATCACCATTACTGTGGAACCAGTAGGCGGTTAGAAAATTTTACTACTAACAGAGATATAAAAGTGGGTGGTAGGTATAAAAAGGTTGACTACCCCTGATAGAACTTTACTTTTCACAGAATGCTCAGTCCATGAATAAGGGAGTCCTGAAGTGGCACAAAGGCTACATCCCTAAAGCAGCCTTGAATCAGTGACAAGGACAAGTTGGTGACTAAATATCACAGCCCATTCACTTCTCAGGGGGATAACTAGAAAATGTGTCTGGCAATGGCTCCCAGAATTCCACCAGCAGGACTGAACCCTGCTTCACCATTTTGATAATCTTCTCATTAAGGTATTGGTTTCCTTCACTTTCCTGTCTCACTTTCCTCCTGGTGGTACCTGAGATGGTCTTCTACCTGACTGCCAGCCCTGAGGAAATATTTGTGTAAGTGTGGAGGGGGTTGTATTGAGTGATAGATCCTGAACTAGCAAAGCAAGAAATCTAAAACCACTGAGATTGATACCTTAAGAAAAAGCAATACAAGTATATTTTTAAAGATGCTGAAAAATTATAAAAGAGAAGTATAAAAGAGCTGAACTTGATATATATTTAGAAGAACAGGACTTGAAATAAGAAAAAGTGGGACAGGAGACTGTATTTTATTCGAATGCACCTTTTAGTTTTAATTGATTCTTAACTGTGTGAATGCAATATATTGATAACTATAAGATTTTTGTCTATAAAAAAATTACATTGGAAAAATGATAATGTAGAAAGTGGGAATTCAAGAGTCTGGATAACAGGTAGCAAAATTTTAAAGAAGAATAACTAGTGCCTGACCTGTGGTGGTGCAGTGGATAAAACAGTGACCTGGAATGCTGAAATTGCTTGTTCAAAACCCTGGGCTTGCCTGGTCAAGGTACATATGGGAGTTGATACTTCCTGCTTTCCCTCACTTCTCTCTCTCTCTCTCTCTCTCTCTCTCTCCCCTTTTCACTCTTCTCTCTAAAATAAATAATTTTTTTAAAAATATAAAAGAATAACTAGTCTTGCATAATGGAAAACAACCAGTTTGAAGTTCTCAGAAAAGTTAAGAAGAAAGAAAGTAACAAAGAGTGGGCAGGAAAAATAACATAATGGGCTGGCTACAGTAAAAGTGAAAGTTTGTGCCACACAAAATGAAACCCTTTTCCATTTCACTACAAAACCATCAGTACTGTATCTTAAACTCACAAATGACTGGTGCAAGCAATCTCTGATAAGGGAACTGAAGAATAAACTGTCACCTTTAAACATAGTTGGTATCAGATGAAGAAAGACCCAGTAGGCTGGACTAGCTCTTAGAAAATGAGTTCCTTGAAAATTAGCAAAAATATATGAAGGATTTTAGATTTACAGATTTAATTTTTTCTGAAACTCAAAAGACAGCAAACTACCCAACTAGTATCTGATTGTGTCAGCTAGACATGACGTATGAATTCAGCACAGTGCTGGGATAGGAGGAAAAAGATGAGATATATGATTTTCTCAAGATCACATAGACTAGTTCCTTGTCAATCAAAACCTTTGCAGAAACCAACAAAAACATCATCAAATCATCCTAAAGTAGAAGTAAAACTATAAACATACTGATCACCTCATTAATGATTGATCCTCTGTTTTATATTTTTAAATGAGTGTGGCAAAAGATGACATACACACATTTTGCTTTAGAACCTAAGATGTTCTAACTATTTTTAAACACACTGAATAATAAAAACTGAGTAGGAGTGGAAATGATCATGATAAAGTAGAGCAACTTTTAAACATGTCCATATTTTATGTAGGAGGATTGCTTTTTCTGTTTTATTTTTAAACATTTTTGTGGGAAGGTAACAAGTATCTTCACATTGCTTTAAGAAACTCAATACCTAAATAAATTGATTTATTATCTCTTATAATTTAGCATTTGAAAAAACATAAGTAAGTTTTTGAGAGATTTATTGGAGCCTTTGGAAGGAAAAATATAAAATAGGAAAATATAAAATAAATATAGTAAAGTAATAGAGTAAAACTGGAAAGGAATAAACTTTATATATATATATTATATTATGAATTATGAATGACATCCTGATTCTGTTAAGAGTACTAGATCCTCAACTACTAAAAAAGAATGTCTAAAAATACCAACTGAAATTAATATATTAAAAAATCGCAATATAAGCATATTATTTGAAAAGATTGTAGAAAATTTGGTTTGGACACAATTCATTAGTTCCAGAAACCATAGATAAACATGCTGAATCCATTACATTGCTAACACAAACTTTTCACATTTTATTGCCTCAATTTACTGCATGTGCCTGTGAAATTATATATATGAGTTAATTGGAAATTATTTGCTCTGTATCTTAGAAATCATTGCTTCCTTTCTTATATTTTAAAAGACTATCCATCTGAGATGATGTCAGAGTAATGGCAGCATGAGAGATACTCCTGATCTCTCCCTGAAATTACAACAAATTGAACAATTATAACACAGGGAAGCAACCTCAGTTAGGATCGCAGGCTTACCTGAAATATCTATGCATCAAAAAAACTAAAAGAGGAAAGGGCTGAAAAGGGGCAGGGGGCAGAAGATAAAATGCACCCATGGTTGGCTCCAGAGAAAGAAGAGAAGCTTGGACTGGCTGGATTTTGGTAAGCAGGGGCTCTGGAGAGGTAAGAAACTTGGACTAAGTTTTTCTTTGCCAGGGCTATGGAAAGGGAAGAAGCACAGAGTGATTGGGCCTCCTTCTGTCAGAATGAGCAATGAGATTGAAGCATAAAAGGGGAGATACTAAACCAAAGCAGCTGGAAAACAAGGGTCCATGCCCAGTGTTACAGTGGTCTGCCAGTAGCCCACACTCAATGCAAGAAAGAAAATGAAAACATGCACCTCCACCTCCCAGATTCTGCCTCCCGCACTTTGAGAGGCAGGGAGAATAGCAGAGACAGACCACAATCTAACTTTCTTGAGCTACCCTCTTTCCTAAAGAATGGAGGTGCTTCATGTTTAATTCCCTGGTCTGTTGGGATGTGAGGAAGAGTGTCCAGAGGCCTGAGATTTCCAATACTAAACTGTAAAACTATAAAGCTCTCACAACATGCCCAACCCACCAACATGACTGCCTGCACCATTGTAACAGCAACATCTCAGCTGGAGGCAGCCCAGGAATTTCAAAGGTCTAAAACTTGTAATACAATGCCACATACTGGAAGAAAACAGGACAACTTCTCAAAACTAGAACCTTTTTTTCTCTTTTTATCTATTGAATTTCATTTTCTTTAATTTTTTAATTTTTATTCTTATTCTTTGTGGGTATTTTGTTTGTTTACTATTTCATTTTGGTTGGCATGAGAAATACTTCTGATGTCTTCCCTTGAAGTTTCAACAAATTCAACAACTATAACACAGCTGAGCTAGTAGGCTATGTTTTTGCTCTTTACTTTTTGTGGTTTTTCTTTTTAAATTGTCATTTTAAAAATTTTTTTATATTTTAATTGTATTTTTTATTTTTATTTATCATTTTTAGTAGTTTTTTGTTAGAGTTTTTAATAACACTCTCAAATGCCATTAAGAAAAAATAAATTGAATACCATTGGCTATACATGACAGAGACATAGTTCACAAAGAAAATGAACAATCTCCAGAAAGCAATCTCAATTACATGGAAATCTTGCAGTTAATGATAGACAATTCAAAACTGAAGTTCTGAAACTACTCAGTGAGATGCAGAAAAACACCAATAGTTAATTAACTTAATGAGCTCAGAAAACAAAATAAATGCCTTACCAAGGAGATTGAAACTTTTAAAAACAGAGATGAAGAACTCAATACTTGAACTGAAAAATAAGGGAATAAATTTAGCTAATAGAACAGACCAGATAGAAAATAGAATTAGTGACATCGAAGACAGGAAACTAGAGATGTTACAGAGAGAAAAAGAGAGAAGCTCATGAATTTAGTAACTATAGAAATTATCCCTGAAAGTATAGTCTTTAAGATTCATGAATTAATACTACTACTACTACTACTAATAATAATAGAGCTCTACAAGAACTGTCTGACTCCAACAAGAAGAGCAATATAAGAATAATAGGTATATCAGAAGAAAAAAAGAAAGGAATGGAGAGCCTATTCAAACAAATAATTAAAAGAACTTTTCCATTCTATAGAAAGAGTTATATTCTCAAGTCTCCAAAAGAAACAGAAGACCGGGTTACCTCAACTCAAATAGAACTTTTCTAAGGCACATGGTAATAAAACTGTCAAAAATCAATGACAAAGAAAGAATCCTCAAGGCAGATAAGAAAAAGAAAAACATGGCATATAAAGAAAGGCCCATTATCATCAGACTTCTCTGCAGACACTCTACATGGCAGAAGAAAGAGGACTCAAATATTCAAAGTACTGAAAGAGAGAAATTATAAGGCAAAAATACTATATTCATCAAAGTTGTCCTTCAGATATGAAGGAGAAATAAAAACTCTTGCAGACATACAGAAGCTAAAGGAATTTATCACCTAAAAACGCCAACTGCAGGAAATACTCAAGATGGTCATTTGACCAGATACAAAGAGCAACACAAATCAATACTGAGAGCAAAAGCTCCAATAAGGTTACAATAAAAACTAGGATAATCTGTGAAAACAATAACATAAATTGGAAGAGGATAAAGAACTACAGTAACAAAGAAATATGAAATGCAGAAGCACCTATTCTGCATTCTTATGTATATGACATATTTTCCCTTGATAGCCTAATAGTAACCACCCATGAAAAAGCCACTACGGAAACACATTGCTTAAAAAATAAAATAAAATAAAAAAATGAGGCCCTGGCTGATTGGTTCAGTGGTAGAGCATCAACCTGGAATGTGGATGTCTTGATGTCTCGGGTTTTATTCTTAGTCAGAGCACACAGAAGAAGCACCCATCTGCTTGTCCACTCCTTTTCCTCTTGCTTCTCTTTCTCTCTCTCTTTCTCTCCCTCTCTCCCTCTTCCCCTCCTACAGCCATGGCTCAGTTGGATTGAGTTGGCCCTGGGTGCTGAAGATGGCTCCATTGGCCTCTGCCTCAGGCACTAAGAAGAGCTCAGTTGCTGAGAAAGGAGCAATAACCCAGATGGGCAGAGCATCACCCCCTTGTGGACTTGCCAAGTGGATTCTGGTCAAGGCACATGTGGGAGTCTATCTTTGCTTCTCCTGTCACTGAATAAAAAGAAAGAAAAGAAATATAGAATACTATCAAACAAAAACAACTGACAGAAACACAAGAGAGAAGAACCAAATGAGACACAAAGTTACCAGAAAAAAACACAAACAAACATAAAATGGCTATAAGAAATTCTCAAGTGTCAATAATTATACTAAATGTTAATGGACTGAATTCACCAATAAGGAGACAAAGAGTAACAAACTGGATCAAAAAGAAAAACTTGCCTGAGCAGGCAATGGTGCAGTGGATAGAGCTTCGGACTAGGATGTGGAAGACCCAGGTTCGAGACCCTGAGGTCGACAGCTTTAGTGCGGGCCTATCTGGCTTGAACAAAAGCTCACCAGCTTGAACCCAAGGTCGCTGGCTTGAGCAAGGGGTTGCTCAGTCTGCTGAAGGCCCACGGTCAAGGCACATATGAGAAAGCAATTAATGAACAACTAAGGTGTCGCAACGAAAAACTGATGATTGATGCTTCTCAGCTCTCTCCGTTCCTGTCTGTCTGTCCCTATCTATCCCTCTCTTTGACTCTCTCTCTGTCCCTGTAAAAAGAAAAGAAAAAGAAAAACTTGAATCTATGTAAACACAAATTAAAATCATAAACAAAAAAAATTAGATGTAACAAGAAGAATGATGGTAGACATCTGGAGGAACATGATAGCATTATTAAGTCTAACTTATAAAGTCATAGAAATAAAACTAGAAACAGTAGTATGTAGGCTCATCATAGAAAATGAAAACATTATTATCTTCTCAGTTTGGTTTATGCAAAGGGATCACAAACACGTGCTACCTATGCCATTTGTACTGATATATAGTATGGCTTACTAAGGGGAAACTTACAGATAAAGGAGTAGTGGAGAGCACACAAACCACTGAGCAATCATTATCCTAGGGCTTAGGCCAAGTGTAGTTTGAATACACATTTACAGGGTAGAGGATCAGGGAATATCTAGATGACGACGTAACAGTGCAATCTCCTGTTTAAGCAATGGCCTTAGGAGAGAATGGTAATCTCCAGTACGCAGTGTTGCTATCAACCTGTCCTTTGGTTGCACTAAGTCCGGTCTGCAGAACCTGCTGTCTGATAAGCCACTGAACAGGGAAGAAATCAGCCTCTAGAATCATTCAGGCCCTGACTCTTGGAGATTCTTTAAAACTACATACTGCCCATCAGCTCCAAATGGCTGCAGTTGTATGTTTTCCTCAGTGTCCATGGGAGTGTGGCAGTTCTGCAGCATAGTGTGAGAGGGAGGGACCACTTTAGAACCTAGACCAGATTTCCAGTGCTACCCAGGATGAAGTAGTCACTGCACTTATCTCTCTCACTGATTAAAACCAAAAATATTAGACAAAATAAAAAAATACTACCTGAAGATTCCAGAAACTAAATAACAGAAAGCAGATTGGGAAAGAAAGTCAACATTTGGAGAATGGCTAATACAACAAAGTTGAGTTTCCTGGTTTTCTTTCTTGCTCTTTTTATTTTCCTGTCTTTTTTTTCCTTCAGACCTCCAGAGATCAACATTCCTTGGGGAACAGAACTGCCAGTACCATGGAAGCTACAATAAAGAAGAACTTCGTCACACTGTGCTGTGACATGCCTGTGGTAATGGCAGTCACCCAAAACCCTGAGAATACGGATAGAGTAACAAATGTGTCAAAAAGCACCTGTTGTTCAAAGACTAGAAGGTAGGAATACTGATTATTTTTTCTCTTTCTAATCTCTTGAAACTTCACATCTAGTCTTACTCTATTGTACAACAGCATGGGGTATTAAAACTTTGAGTGAATCTCTGGCAACAAAGAATATGGGACAAATTCCAGAAGAGAGAGAAATTGACAGAAATGGCAGGCTTGCTCCCAAACTGAGCACACATGAGACACTGAGAAGGAAGAGTAGCAAAGGCTTTGAAAACCAAATCTGAGATAAATCAGCACCCATGTTCCAAACAAACCTTTGAATGGCTCAGACACGTGGCAAACACAAAGAGCACTGCAAAAACTTCTTAACTGGACAGACATTATGTACAGGAGGTGAGTCAGAAATTGATTCACTTGTGAAAAGAAACAAACAAAAAAGAAAATCAACATTCTCCAGAGAATTGTAACAGGATTCAGAGTTTCAGGACCTAATGTTCAAAATGTCCAGGATATAATGAAAAATAATTGACATGCAAAATAATATGGGAACACAAGGAAAAAGACAATAAAAAATGGAAACTTCAAGATGATCTAGATATTGGAACTATTAAGGAAAACTTTGCAGTAGCAATGATAAGTTACTTCACTGAGGTAAAGCTGAACATTCTAGACATAAATGGAAAGCTAAAAGTTTTCAGAAGAACTAATTTGGTGAATGTTCCCTATGTGCTTAAAAAGATGCATATTTTGTCTGACCAGTGATGGTGCAATGGATGGAGCATCGACCTGGGATGCTGCGGTTTCAGGCTCAAAACCATGAGGTTGCTGGCTTGAGCACAGGGTCACCAGCTTGAGTGTGGATTCATCTAAATGACCCATCTCAGGGGTTCTGGCTTGACCAAGGGGTATTGGCTCGACTTGAGCTCCCCACCCCCATTAAGGCACATATGAGAAGAAATCAATGAACAACTAAAACAGTGGTTCTTAACCTGGGTTCTATCGAACCCTAAGGGTTCAATGAGTCGGTCTCGGGTTTGGTGAAGCCTCTGCCACGGAGGCCAGAATAAAGTAATACTGTAATTTGTTGTGAGTTCATGCACTTTGTTGGTTTTGTTCTTTGAGCAAGGTGATGTTCATGCACGGCTCATTTTGTGCACTAGTAAAAAAAATAAAACATATACCTATATCTTGAATTTGGAAAAAAAATCATATTTTATTTATCACTATAGAAGGGTTCAGTGAATGCACATATGAAACTGGTGGGTTTGGTACCTCAAAAAAGGTTAAGAACCACTGAACTAAAATGACACAACTAAGAGTTGATGCTTCTCATCTCTCTCCCCCTGTCTCTCTCTCAAAAAAAAAAAAAGTATATTTTACATTTGTTGTTTATCGTGTTCTGTATATGTCCATTATATCAAGTGTTCTAACCAGTCCAGAGTACAGGGTTAACATGAAAACTAGCCATCTCCAAAATAAATGAAATAGATCTTTGAAGCATGTGGCAACACCAATATGAATAGTTAAGAGTCAAGAGTAAAAACATCTTGCTGTCAAAAACAAAAACTAAAACAAATGTATGCTGCCTTCAAGAGACATATTTAAGCTACGAGCACAAAATTAGAATTAAAGTGAAAAGTTGGAAAATGATTCTCCAAGAAAAGCAGGTGTAGCCATACTAACATCTGACAATGCTGCCTTCAAGACAACAGAGGTAACAAGAGACAAAGATGGACAGTTCATAGTGATAAAGAGGACATTGCATCAAGAAAACATAACACTGCTTAATATATATGCATCAAATCAGAGAGCACCAGAATGTATGATATCTACTAAAAATTGAAACAGATATAAACACAATTATACTCGGAGATCTCAACAAACCATTGATGGCTTTTGACAGATCATCCCAATAGAAAATCAATAAAGAAATATAAGCCTAAATGACACACTAGATTTAAGGAACATAATAGATATTTACAGGACATGTCATCCCCGAATGTCAGGTTATACATTTTTTTTTCCAGTGTGCATAAAACAAACTCAAGGATAGAACATATGTTGGGCCATAAAACTAATATAAACCAATTCAGGAAGATTGAAATTATACTAAGAATATTTTCTGACCACAAGGCTTTGAAATTAGAATTCAATTACAAAAAGGAAGAAAACACCCCTCCATAAAAATGTAAAAATTATACAGCATACTTCTAAAAAAATGACTGGGTCAAAAAAGAAATAAAAGTAAAGATCAAAAGATATATACAGACAAACAAGGATGCCAACACAACATATCAAAATTTCTGGGATGCAGCGAAAACAGTAATAAGAGGCTATATCATTACAGACTTATATCAAGAAATAAGAGAGATCCTAAGTAAACAACATAAAATTACATCTGAAAGAACTGAAAAAATAACAAAGGCAGCCCAGAGACAGCATAAAAATATATAGTAAAATGTAGAGCAGATCTAAATGAAATGAAGAACAAAAACAAAACAAAAAATATATAGAAAATATTAATGCGACATAAAGCGGGTTCTTTGAGAAGATCAATAAAATTGACAAACTCCTGGCTAGACTCACCACAGAAAAAAGAAAAGAGACTCATATAAACAAAATCTGAAATGAAAGAGGATAAATTACTACAGATATCTAAATATACAAAAGTTTATACTAGAATACTCTTAAAATTATATGCCACCAAACTTAACCATCTAGAAGAAATGTATAAGTTTCTGAAACTATACAATTTTCTTAGACTGAGCCACAAAAAGTGGAAAACCTAAATAGACCCATAAGCAAGAAGGAAATAGAATCTACCAAAAACCTTTCTAAGAATAAAAGTCCAGGACCAGATGGTTAAAATAGTAAATTCTACCAAACATTCAAGGAAGAGTTGCTATCTATCCTTCTCAAACTCTTCCCAAAAATAGAAGAAGCAATATTCCTTGCTACATTTTATGAGATCAACATAACTCTCATACCAAAACCTGCCAAAACAGCACAAAAAAAGAAGGCTACAGAAAAATATCTCTAATGAATACAGATACAAAAATC
This sequence comes from Rhynchonycteris naso, assembly GCA_037038555.1. NCBI lineage: Eukaryota > Metazoa > Chordata > Mammalia > Chiroptera > Emballonuridae > Rhynchonycteris > Rhynchonycteris naso. The sequence continues at coordinate 71,139,650 of CM073002.1, forward strand.
CTAAACAAAATACTAATAAATCAAATACAACAATACATTTTAAAAAATAATATATCATGATCAAGTGAGAGTCATTCTAGGAGCACAGGATAGTTCAACACACATAAATGATCAATGTGATATACCATATCAAGAAAACAAAGGACAGAAATCATATGGTTTTATCAAAAGATACAGAAAAGTCATACAATAAGATACAACATCTGTTTCTGTTTTAAAAATTTAATAAAATGGGTATAGAAGGAAAGTACCTCAACACAGTAAAAGATACATATGACAAATTATCAGCTAACATCATAGTAAATGGTGAGAAAATGAAGGCTTTTACTCTAAAATCAGGAACAAGAAAAGGCTGCTTGCTCTCTCAACTCTTATTCAACCTAGTACAGGAAGTCTTTGCCAGAGCTATCAGGTAAAAGAGAGAAATAAAAGGCATCCAAATTGGGAAAGAAGAAGTAAAGGTATCACGTTTTGCAGATGACATAATCCTGTATATAGAAAAACCCCAAAGACTCCACCAAAAAAACTGTAAGAAACAATAAACTAATAGAGTAGAGTAGCAAATACAAAACCAATGTGCAGAAGTCTATTGCTTTCCTATATGTCAACAATAAAATTTCAGAAAATGAACTAAAAAAAACAACTCCTTTTATAATTGCAACAAAAAATAAAATAACTAGAAATCTTAACAAAGCATGTGAAGGACCTATATACTGAAAACTACAGAGCATTATTGAAAGAAAATTAAAAAGACACAGTGAAATGCAAAAACATTCCAGGATGATGGATTGGAAGAATCAACATACAGTGTGTCCATAAAGTCATGGTGCACTTTTGACTGGTCACAGGAAAGCAATAAAAGATGGTAGAAATGTGAAATCTGCACCAAATAAAAGGAAAACTCTCCCAGTTTCATACCTATTCAGTGCAGTTCGATGTGGGCTCCATTTGCTGCCCTACACACATCCAAACGATAGTGAAGTTCTTGCCACATATGGGTAAGAATGTCTGGTGTAACAGAGTGAATAACAACTGTGATTCTCTGTTTTAAGTGATTAATGTTGTTGATACGTTCAGTGTACACATGGTGCTTCACATAAACTCAAAAGTAAAAGTCTAAGGGCATCAGATCCAGGGATCATGGTGGCCATGGCTTGACAGAACTTCTGCCTATACACTGCCAGGGGAATGTTCTATCCAGAAACTCACAAACAATGGGGGTGTAGTGTGGAGGAGTGCCATCCTGTTGAAAGATGACACTTTCTGAAATTGTGGCACTGCATACAATTCCAACATGTCAAGATAGGTGTTTGCCGTCACAGACTGCTCCGCGAAAAAAAATGGGCCTATCACCTTATCATGCACAGGCCACACCACACGTTTACTTTAGGGGTGTTACGTTTATACTCAACATAGGCATGAGGATGTTCGGACGTTATGGCGATGACCATGTCCACAGATATGGAAGGTTGCCTCACCGCTAAACACAATCTTCTGCAAAAATCTTGCATCACTGTCGATCTCATGAAGTATATCTGTAGCAAACAGGCATCGTGTGGGTCTATCCACCGGTTTGATAGCCTGCAACAGCCGCAATTTGTACCCCGTAAAACAGAGACGTTTCTTTAACACCTTATGAACTGTAGTCTTGCTTAGGTGTAATTGTCGAGCACACACACGCACAGATTTTTTAGGGCTCCTTAGATAGCTATCCCATATAGCCTCTACAGACTCATCACTGAATGATGGCTTCCCAGAATGGGGTTTCTCCACCAAACTGCTGGTTTCCTTCAACTGCTTATCCCACCGAGTAATGTTATTCCTATGTGGTGGCACTTCATTATAAACGTGCCGATATTCACGTTGCACTTTAGTCATGGATTCGAATTTAGCAAGCCACAGAACACACTGAACTTTCCTCTGTACCGTCCACATCTCGACTGGCATGGCCGTGGGCTGCTTCGCTGTATATGTTCAGATGATGACGGTGTTATGTCATCATCTGAGCATGTGCACATGCTCCCACATCATGCTACAGAAACTGGGAGAGTTTTTCTTTTATTTGGTGCAGATTTCACATTTCTATCGTCTTTTGTCGCTTTCCTGTGACTGGTCAAAAGTGCACCATGACTTTACGGACAAACTGTAATTAAAATGGCCATATTACCCAGACATTCTTACAAATTTACTGCAAACTTCATTAAAATTTCAATATTATCTTTTAACAAAATAGAACAAAAAAAATTCACCAGGTTTGTATGGAACTATAAAAAACCTTGAATAGACAAAGCAAATCTGAAAATATAAAAGAACAAAGCTTGACATATTACACTACGTAACTTTAAAGTATACTATAAAGCCACAATAATCAAACCAGCATGGTTTTGGCAGAAAAAATAGACATGCAGACCAATGAAACAGAATTGAAAGGCTTGAAATAAAATAACATATATATAGACAAATCATCTTTTATAAAGGAGCCAAAAAGATACAATGGAGTAAAGAAAGCCTCTTCAATAAATGTTCCTGGGGAAATAAGAAAGTCACATGCAAAAGAATAAAACTCGACTACAGTTTGTCCACCTGCACAAAAGCTAATTAAAAATGTATTGAACACCTAAATATAAGATCTGAAACAATAAATTACATAGAAGAAAACATAGGTACTAAACTTAGGAACCTTGGAAATAGAGAACAACTTTCGATTTTTCCCCAACGGCAAGGGAAGCAAAGGCAAAAATAAATAAAAGGGATTATATCAAACTAAAAAACATCTGCATAGCAAAAGAAAGCAACAACTAAACAAAAAGGCAACCAACCCAATGGGAGATGATATTTGCAAACAACTGCTTTGATAAGGGGTTAATATCCAAAATATATAAAGAACCTACAAAGCTCAGCAGCAAACAAGCAAAAAATCCAGTTAAAAACGGAGAGAGGACTAAACAGATAGTTTTTGCAAAAGACATATGAATGGCCAACAGATAAATGAAAAGATGCTTATCCTCACTAGCTATTAGAGAAATGCAAATCAAAACTACAATGTGATACAACCTCACACCTGCCAGATTGACTTTATCAACAAGACAGGTAATTACAAGTGTCGAAGAGGTTGTACAAAAAAAGAACACTTATTCATTGCTGATGGGAATGTAAACTGGTACAGTCATTATGGAAGAAAGTATAGGGATTTCTCAAAAAACTAAGAATAGAACTTTAATATGACCCACCAATCCTTCTACTGGATATCTACCCCCAAAACTTAAAAAACATCAGTACGTAAAAAGACACATGCACCCCCATGTTTATAGAAGTGTTATTCACAGTGGCTAAGGCATTAAAATACCTTGAGTGTTCTTCAACAGAGGATCAGATAATGAAGATCCTACTCAGCCATAATGAATGATGACATATTGCCATTTATGACAACATGGATGGACCTTGAGAATATTATACTGAGTGAAATAAGTAAATCAGAAAAGCTAAGAACTATGCGATTTCACACATAAGTAAGATATAAAACTGAGACTCATAGATATTGATAAAATGAAGTGGTTACCATCACTGGTAAAAACTACGATAAACTATACAATATGTATATGTCCCCTAAAAATACTCAGATTCAATCATTTTTTCTGGACCAGTCAATAGATACTTGCCAGTTTTATTCTTCCTATAGGCTATTAGTTTGTGATTTCTTATCAAAAGTATCCCTGTTTGCCATCAACATCCTTTTCAAAATTAGTGTCATCATCTGCTTCATTTCCTACTGACTCATCAGAGATCGTTTATGGAGGTTCAGTAAACTCATTCATTTTAGGTGCACTGAGTCTCATCTTTGGTCCAGGCTCTTTACTAGCCATTAGGGAAACAGCACAGAGAGCCAAACATACGGCTTTGTTTCTAGCGTCATGCCTGGGACAGAAAAGTAACCATTGGCATAACCACACAAATAAATACATACTTACAAATCATAACATACACTGTTTTACAAGGTGCTTTGGGAGTATTGACGTAGCTGAGATTTTTCTAATTCTCAAGGGCATGTTTCTTCTAGTAGGAGACCTGAGCTCATTTAGATCCATTGGGTGTTCTCATAATATCTTTATCCACATCGATTTAAATTCCCCTGTAACAAATTTTGTTTTATGCTCCTATGGTCTGAAGATCATTCTATTTGACAGAAAGGACAGAAGCAAAGCAAAAGTTGGGAGTGTCTGCTCCTCCATATTATTCATCAATACTGTAATGTTGGCTCTAATCAACACACTGTATCTTCATTGATCTTTTGCCTCAAGTGCAGCTTTTTTAAAAGGCATTTCTGAAAGTCTTTGCATGCTTGTCTCAGGTCAGTTTGGATTTTAAACTTTATGACACTATTCTTAAAAAGCAGCTAAGTTTAGTAAAAAGAAGCTTGGGTTCAAATTTGAATCCTTAATTGAACACTAACAAGCTGTTTTATCAGAACCAAATTATTTCATTGCTTTGAGCCTCAGTTTACTCATTTCAAAATGAGAGTAATAATTTCTACTTTGAAGTACTAAGGTAATGATGAGATTAGATTATGAAAGCAAAGTATCTCCTGTAATGCCTAGCAAATCTCAGGGACGCACCAAACAACTGAGGTCTATTATTTTTACAGGTCTGTACTACATATAATGGGTGTCCTCACCTATACTGCAAGTTTCTTAGGGACAGAGCATGGGCCTTCCACTTTTGTTCTCTGGCATATTATGTCTAAGCACACGTTCTCTGATAAATAGAGTAGGCAGGCGTGTTAACCATTAATAACAGTGGTGAAAAGTTCAAAAGAACTCCATATTTGATTATATTCTTTAGTTTAATTGCAATAATAGCTTTTATCTTGTAAATACTAAATTGCATGCTCTTTTTCCAGTTAAACATAGTTTGTTTACCACTAATTGTCACCTTTAGTGGTTTCTGCTCCAATGAAAGTTTGTACACTGTGTTGACAGGTTTATACTTCTATTGTGTCCCTGTTCTCACAGAACACATCCTCTGCATGATTACGGCTTATCTCCCTATACCAAACAGCCCTCCGCCTCAATATTTTACTAAATCAAAGTGTTCAGTTATTTTGATCCTGCTGAGTAAATGTTATCAAACACCATTAGAACAAGATATAGAAGAGAAAATCTAGTCTTACATATATATTTAAAGTTTCTTTATCTATGGCAAAGAATTCCTAACTCTAGGTGGGTATATCAAGAAAGAAAGAAGGAATATTTTATTATCCAAGTTATTAAAAAACTACTATAAACATGTAAAATGTTATAGGTGAACCTCACTTTATAAAATAGAAAAGCGAACAGACTTCTAGCAGTTTAGCCCAGCAAATATTTCTCCTGGGGTATCAGAATTAAAATATGTCCCATTTAAGATTTAAATCAGGCCTGACCTGTGGTGGCGCAGTGGATAAAACATCAACCTGGAATACTGAGGTTGCTGGTTCAAAACCCTGGGCTTGCCTAGTCAAGGCACATATAAGAAGCAACTGCTACAACTTAATGCTTCCTGCTAATCCCCTACACCCTTTCCCTCTCTCCCCCCCCCTCTCTCTCTCTCCTGTCTCTAAAATCAATAAATAAAATCTTAAAAAGAAAAATTCTAAATTAAACTTCTCTGGGCCTGTATCCTAATAATAGAGGTAAGTTTATTTTGTCCTCACCCTGCCATATAATTTCTGTGATAATATCCTGGTGTAACAAACACTGATGATGCTCTTCCCAGATCCCCTCAAATGCTTTTCACAGGTCTTATGTGCCCACCTCTGGCTTCTGTGTCCCTTTGTTGCTAGTGTCATACCTGGGACTCTCTTTGGAGAGTCATACATTGCTAGCCTACTCTGCTACTATTAAGTCAGACTTAAAATATTTAAGTGCAATTTTAAATGTTACTTCTAAAAAAGATTATATTTTAAAATTAGATTCTGGAACTACATTTAACCTTATAATCCAAAGACTATCTACATAGCAGCATAAAAAAATGTTCCCTCACCCAAACAATAATAGTGATCACAACTCCATTGGTGACTTGAACTACCAGACATTTCTACACTGTGGCATTTGAGACCAATGTTTCAGATTTCTCAGGATCACCTGGATACAAAGCTGTAAAAAGTCTATACACACATATATTTTAACACTTACTTTAACTCCAGTGCATAGACCACACAGATTATCTTATAGAAAGCACTTAATACATTAATTAAATATTAAAAATGGCCACATGAGTAAACAAACTCATGGATTTAAAAGACCTCTATTGAATAACTTCCATATGCCAGGTACTAAAGTAGACTCTAGAGATACCACAAATACCAAAACCATTCACAGACCTTACTCTCATGGAGTTTGCATCCAAGTGAGGCAGAAAGACAGACACTCTGCGTGTGTGCACGTATGGGGCACCAGCTAAATTCTGTAAGAGAATAATGGTTTGTAGGGATAACAAAGATTCAATATGGGACACAGCAGCAAAGACAGGGGTGTATAGGGTTTGATAGATATTTGCTCCAGTAGCTCCTGAAGTTATCAACACCAATCAATATGCATGTATCATTGGTATGTCAAGAATATCCAGTATGCCCAAAAGTGTATATCAAAAAAGATGCATTCACAAAGAAAATTCTACTTTCAGTAAGTTTTTGAAAGTCATTGTATAGCAAATATTCATGCAAAGTAAAGAATCATCTCTAATCAGTTTTTCAACTTATCATTATGGGTTATTTAGAGTAAGATAAGTCTGCAATGTAATTAAATAATAATGAAGTGAATCGTTAGAGCCAAGAATGAGAGGAAAGCTTACAATGAATTCCAGTAAAGATGGAGACAATTTGGCTCCTTCCCCAAAAGGCATTTCCTCCTCTTTTGAAAGTGGGAACTCCTGCATCTTATGGAATAACATGCTAGTATTAGCCTCAATATAAATGTTCTTTTATGGAATTATGATAATTTTTCTGACAGAATAAAGAACCCAATTTAATTTTATTAACTGTTTGATTACTTTAGTAAAAATATCATTTAGTATGATGCTATGGGAAACTACTTCAACTCTCCTACAGCTGTACTGGCAAGCTTATCAACAATTTTACCCTTTCTTAGACTATTTTCTAAGTTCAACAGAGTCACATGATAGCTAAAGTAAAGACACCATGAGTGTCATATACAATAATAGCTATGCTGCTTCAGTAAGTGAACTGATAAGGCAATTCATTTATAAACACTGAAAAAAAATTGCCTGACCAGTGGTGGCGCAGTGGATAAAGCGTCGACCTGGGAACACTGAGGTCTCCAGTTCAAAACCCTGCACTGGTCTGGTCAAGGCACATATGGGAATTGATGCTTCTAGCTCCTCCCCCCTTTCTCTCTTTCTCTATCTCTCTCTCTCAGTCTGTGTCTCCTTTCTAAAATGAATAAATAAATAAAAAATAATAAATAAATAAATAAATAAATAAAATAATTTAAAAAAAAAACACTGAAAAAAAATTACCAAAACAGAAGATACTAAATAGGACATGATAAAGAATATCTTTATATCCGAAAACTATATTTTGTTGTAGCAATAATTTCTTACCTTTTAGACCAAAGTTGCTCAGATATTTTTGTTCTAAAGTGTGAAAACACACCCATAATATGTTGTCATTCTTCATGCAGGTTCTGGATTATAACCTATTTTTGACATGTCAAAGGTAGACATTACTAATATCTGTAAGAATAAAAACAAAGTAAAAGACTCTGGAATCTTGATTATAGACTGTCTTGTATCATCCTCTAGTGTCTTTATCAGTCACTGGGTCTTGAACCATGCAGGACAGTGTCTGTGACAGGCAGTGTAGTTTGGTATAGACAGCATAGACATTAGAGCCAGACAACTATGATTTAAATTCTGTCTTGGCCAAATACAAGGTGTGCAACACTGAGTACTGAACACTTGAAGTATAACCACCTTCATCTCTGAGAGGAAGTAAGAATGTATACTTTACAGATTGTTAAGAGAGTAAAATGCATTCATAAATATAAAATTCTTTGCATGGTCTCATGTTAGGTATTTAATAAATTTTTAAAATAAATACAAAGTTGTCTTTATCTCACCACTACGAAATGAAGTGTGTAAATTTGTACAATTATAGTGACTACTTGGGGTACATTCACCAAATTCTTCCAGCTTTCCTCCTCTCACTTACTTTCAAGTTAAGGAATTGTTTAACATCTTCCCCATTGCTAAAGGCAGTGGTGGAATTCAGCCGGTTCTCACCAGTTCAGCACAGCCAATACTTAATTTTTTGTTTAGTTCGGTGAACCAGTTGTTAAAATGACACTTGTAATCAAGGTTCTCTCTAAGGTGGGCACCTGGGCAGCTGCCCAATGTGGAAATCACAAATTTACATTCCTTACTCTTTTGTAATGTTCATCTACACAACAGTGTATTCTAAGCACCTGTAGTAAAGTTCATCTCATCCATAGATGAAAAAAATATTTAAGTGAGGACACTAATCAAGAAGCAATATGGAAATACTTTAAATAACAGTTTTATTGTTTTTGTCAGGTATTATTTAATATTTTTTCATTAATGTTTTTAAAACTCTCATAGCATAATCTAGTTTTATGTACCTCTTTTATTGTTCTTAAGCATTAAATGCATGAAATAATAAACTAACTTACAGTTAGTTTATTAACTTTCAGTTTAATTCTTTATACTTAATACAGTCATTAGGGCAGAGAACCAGTTGCTAAATTATTTAAATCCCATCACTGGCTAACGGGATCTGTTTTATTACGAATATTCAGTTGTCCACAGCCTTTCATGTGACATCTACTCTTCCCTTCTGAGTCCCATATGCCTCCAGAATAATCTCCATAAAGCTTCACTTTGATCATGTCACTTCATTATCTACAACCTCCTATGAATCCTAAATGTCCACAGAATATGTTCTAAATCTGAGCTAGGGCACTGAAGACCTTTCATTCTCAATACCCATAGGGATGGAATAGTAAAAAATCTATTATTAAAATGATTATCAAAATTTACTAATACAAATTATAAACCACAGTTCAATATCCTATGCCTAAACAGATTGAGAATCAGCTAGGAAGTAGCAGATGTCTTTGAATCCTTTTCTGCTAGAATTTCTAGTATGTCTCTAAAATATTATGAGGACTTTACTCTTTTATAACAAGTAGAGATGCTATGCTGGGCTGCATAGTAAAATAGTCTATATAAAGTACGGGCTCAAAGAGTCTCAGGTAGTGGAATAATACCAATAGCAAGTATTCAACGATACCAATTTCAGTCCAATTTCCCTAAACAGACTAAGTCAAAAGTTTATTACGAACATCTTTTTGGGAAGAACAGAGGTAAAAAAAAAAAAAAGAAAGAAAGAAAAGGAGAAACTATGAGGAAGTAGATTACTGAGCTGGCCACAGCTTTGTAGCAAGGTCCATTGATTGCAAAGGCTCCCTGGATGACTTCAGAGAAACATGTAGGACTAATGAATTTCTAAACAGTCCAGAGAAAAGACATAAGGAAATAATTTCTTTGCTTTTCCCCTCCTGGCTCCTGCCCCCTGAACAGTCAACGTTCACATCATGGGGAATGAATTCCCTACTTCTTGATGGTGTCATCTACCCTTCAGCAAATGCTGAGGAAGCAAGTCCTATGCTCTTCACCCTGGTGCTTTGTGCAATGAGGTGATAAGATAAGTCAGTTTGAGTTCTCTTATCAATGGGATCTCATAGATCTCATGCAGGTAGTCACTGAAATAATGAGTTTTACCACAGCAGATAGGTAAGTGAAGTCTATGCTGAGCTGGTCATAAGATTCCTTTGGTGTCTGTTCAGAATTAAGTGGATAATGCTCATGAAAGACTAACATGGGATTGAATAAGGAAAGTCTTCAGACCACTCAACAGATCCAACATCTTTGAGAAAGAGGGAAGAAAGCAGGATTGGGCCAGGTAAGTTGCAGACTGTAATTCAGGTCTGACAAAGCCTAAGCCAATTCCATAGGGTGCTCTGTAGTAGAGTGCCCAGAAAAGGAGACCTACATTAGACAGAAATGGACAGACCATTGTACCCCTATCATCTCAGTGATGTGATGACAGTCCCCTTCTTTGAACCAGTTCAACAACATAGAACAGGTAACAAATAGGAAAGTGTTCCAAGATGAGCAACATTTATAATTATGGCAGGATTGATTGACAGAAAAAGAAACAAGTCCTATTTGTGCAGCTGGTCTTCACAGTTACTAAGAAGGACAAAAAAAAGTCTGTAAATACTCAGGATGTAAAACACTAACTGGAAAACACAATTAGTAAAAATGGAAAGGATATAAGTCCATGCTGTAGATTGCATTTTTTTAAATAAATAATTCTTTTTCTCAATGGCAACAAAAAACTTCCTGACCTAGAAGAGGTTTATGAAATTATATTTAAAAGTAGAATAGAAAGAAACCTAGGTCATAGTAAACAATTTTGTACCGTCCCGTAGGGGAATCAGCTTATTGTATTTTTTTTCCATTTCTTGTTTATCTCCTTCTGTATCTATACAACTTTCCAGAGACTTTATTAGTGCTCTGGGCAGCTTTGGGAACAAATGGATAAGTAATGATTTCCCTATGGAAGGATCAAACATCCCTGGAGAGAAGGCTGCAATGAAATTTTTAGAGAAACTACCACATTCTCCCCTCAAGTGGCAGCTGTCTGCTGGCAAGAAGTACAGGAAGTCTCCAACTGATGAGTAGGCTGTGTTCTAAAAGCTTCAGAATGAAAACTCATAATCCAGTTCCCCATGGACAGACCATGAACAATGATTAACTACCATTAGAGAATACTGCCTGGATCAAATCTGTTTAAGGCCTACAGTATCAGAGGTGTAGTTATAACTGTACTAGTTTAAACAAGCCTAATTTTCTATTCACTTGTATCACTCCTAAGTACTTGCTTCTAGGGAGAAATGCAATGCCAGCAAGAAGAAAGCAGGGAATAAGAGAGACAACGCAGTCTTGCTAGAACAATGAGAATGAACTCTTTCTCAATCCTATCGCAGCAGAAGGGTGAGAAGTGGAGCAAGGAGGTGCATCCTGTACTACTAATAACACTCAGGAATGGCTTTCTGGCCATACAACTTACTTAACGGCACAGACTCCATGCTTAGAAAACCCTGTCTTTGGTTTAATGCTCTGTCAGTGCCACCTTAAAATTCTTAGTTTCTGAACAAAGGGCACCACATTTTAATTTTGCATTGGACCTCACAAATCATGCAACCAGCCTTGTTAATGCTATCTTAAAACTAACAAAGTGCTTTTCATACATTGAATTACATCACTATGTCATCACAAATGCTTATGAAGTACGTAAGAAGGATTTTATTGTCTCTGTTTTGCAGCTATGTAAATAAATAGGGGCTCAAAGAAGATAAGGCATTTGCTTCACAAAGTTAAATGCACATGTACGGTAGAGCAGAGCTAAGTCCATGACTTCAGACTTCAACATGAGGATTCTTTTCATTAGCCCTCACTGTCTCCAGATATCCTGAACTGTGTGGTTTAGTTACAAAACAATGTAAAATAAGAATCAGATCAGGCAGGTAAGAATAACCTCCTATTCTCAGTAGCTCTACATTACTAATATTATTTCATATCAAATTCTTACTGTGTAAATGATAAGATCTTTCTTTTTTTAAACAAGATAAACTTCTTGCTTTTCTACTTCTTAACAGACCTTAAAATTTGGTTGTTAAGTCATTATTTAAACCCCACTGATTTTCATGTGTTAATGTCCTTTCCCTAATTGGCAGGGTTTCCTGTGCTTGTTTGACCCCTGTCAGTACACAGAAATGATCTACGATTTTGCTAGTTGAGTGCATGAGATTTTAAGTAACTTTTTCTTAGCTCTATACAGTAGGCAGGGAGTTCTAACTAGAAATCCCATGAGGCATAGCTGAAAAATGTTGAATAGCATGTAATAAAGTGCACTTATTCCTGTTAGAAAATGCCTAGGAGTATCAGATGAGGGAAAAGACGAGCGATGATAAGATATCAGGTTAGAGAATGACAAAAGTTACTGGAAGATACACAACACAACAAACTGACCAGGGGTTTCTCGCTTTGCACAATAGATCTGAAGACAGGAAATTCCTCAAGGCTTCCGTTTGTAAGTGTAAAAGTAGTTTTAAAGCCTCTAAGAACAAGAAAATTGTTTTTCTCTCTAAGGTGCATAAAACATAAAGAATCATACTTAAGTTACCAAAAGTGTTTGTTCTTGGGAAAAGTTATAGACATCCCAATGGTGAATCTAACTGAATTTCAGGGGAGAAAAACAAGAGAGGTATCAATTATAATGTACTATGTAAAAGGGACAGAAAAATTCTTATAAAAGATTATATTCTAATGACATCCTCAGTTTCAGACAACTACTGAAAGTAAAAATAACATAGGAGCAATAACATGGTAGGTAAATATTTCTACATCATTTTGAACTGTTGACTATGTTCCGTACCCATCACTGAAAGTTAGACAACTTTTCATCACCATGTATTTGTCCATCTTTACTCCTCTCCAAGTCACTCCCACCCCCCACTACCCTCTCTCCTGGAAACCACTTCATCTTCATCTATGTCTATGAGTCTCAGTTTTATATCCCACCTATGTGTAAAACCTAATAGCTCTTAGCTTTTTCTAATTTAATTATTTCACACAGTATAATGTTCTCAAGGTCCATTCATGTTGTCATAAATGACACTATGTCATCATTTCTTATGGCTGAGTAGTATTCCATTGTGTATATGTACCACATCTTCTTTATCCAATCCTCTATTAAAGAACATTTTGGCCATTTCTATGTCTTGAAGAATGTGAATAATGCTACAATCAACATGGGGGTGCATGTGTCTTTACATACCAGTGGTGTTTTTTTTTTGGGGGGGTAGATAAGAAGTAGAGGCATTGCTGGGTCATATGGAAGTTCTCTTAGGTTTTTGAGGAACCACCTACTTTCTTCCATAATAGCATTTCTTCTCATAATATATTGTTTTCATCAAAATAGCGTACACATGCAATCAATAAAGCATCATTATCGGCAATAGTAGATTTGTCCAATTGCATGGAAAATGAAGTTTTGGAGAATACTTATAAGTTTGTTTTCAACGTTAACTGCCATTTAATCAATTCGTCGCTTTACTGTGTTATCGCTTAGGAGCAACATTTTTAAAATTCAAGGTATATCCCGATGCATTACTGTTGAGGTAAATTGTTTTATAGAGGGTATTATTATAGTTTCTCTAATATTATAGCTTTTATCACTTTTTGAAATTATTTGTGAAATGCGATAAGTGGCAATTAATCCATCTTCATGTGTTGTATGTTGCTTCTTAAATAATGCAATGATAGTTGAATGATTTTAAAATTTTTTATATATTTCCTGAAAATATTCAATGGGCTTGTCCTTGTCATTTTGATGCTTTGAAGGAAAATGTTCTCGCAATTGTCTTGGCTTCATTGCCTCATTGGATAATGTTTTGTGGCACAATAAACACACTGGATGTTGTTTATTTGTAACAGATTCTATGAAACCCATCTTCAGATACTCTGGCGAATAACCGTATTTTTTTTTTGAGACATGGCGTATTTTTTTTTTGAGACATGGGCTCACGATATTTCACAATATTTTGTTTGAAACTGTAAGCACATGCTTACTCTCAGAAATCTAACTACGTACTGACTTTAGTTTTGATTACTGATTACGTAACGATTTAGCTTCACTTATGTAATGTGAACAAAACTTATGCACTTGAAGTCTGTTGCATGGTCGTGACATTACAAGTGTTGTGGTTGAGCAAGAGTCTGTCAAGATAAGACTAAGTTAGTGAGTATCCATGGTTGTGCGTTTTATAAAATTTTATGTAGTGGGTGTTGACCAATGTCATCATTTCTTTGCGATAGGGGCGAAGTAGCAAGATATGGGCTAGTTTTGGCAGTCCAAGTGGGGGCTCCTAGAATGTTACCCTATTACCCTAAAATTCGAGAATCGAAATGAAAATATGAGTTAATTGGTGTCTCCATTGTCTGGCAGTTTCTGTCATAGAAAGAAGCATCGAACCATGGAGTTCTTTGTCTACAGGGTAATAAAATGACGAACTGCTAGCTTTTGGGCTACAATAACGGTCATAAACTGCCTACTGAATCAGGCGACAGGTGTGGACCTGGGGTCAGGTACCTGGCCGCTCGCGGATGCAGGCCAGGTGGTCATGAAAGAGGTTGGGTGCAGTCAGAATACAGATGCCCTGTAACAGAGTCTGACCACTGTCCTGATCTTGACTGGTAAACAGTTAGTCGATTAGTATGTAATCGCGGTGCTGTTTGGTTGCACCACTACCACCCACCATGAAAGCTGGAGAGCCCACTAGTGAGCAGTAGGGACCAGGTTGATTACCACTGGTCTAATATGATAAACAGTATTAGAAGGTGGAAGTTTGGTTGGACTAGGGATGGGGAGTAATAAACTCATAAGGTCATAAGGGCAGAATCCTCATAAATGGGATCAGTGCATTTATAAAAGAAGCCCCAGAGAGCCCCCTCATCCTTTCTATATGCAGGGATACAAGAAGTCTGCAACTCAGAAGATGACCTTCACCACCTGACCTGTGGTGGCGCAGTGGATAAAGTGTCGACCTGGGAACACTGAGGTCGCCAGTTCAAAACCCTGCAGTGGTCTGGTCAAGGCACATATGGGAGTTGATGCTTCTAGCTCCTCCCCCTTTCTCTCTCTCTCTCTCTCTCTCTCTCTCTCACTCACTCTGTGTCTCCTCTCTAAAAAATGAATATATAAAAATAAATTTAAAAAAAAACTTAAAAAAGAAGATGACCTTCACCTTGATTTCAGACTCCAGCCTCCAGAACTGTGAGTAATAAATTTCTGTTATTTATAGGTCACCAAGTCTGTGGTATTTTGTTAGAGCAGCCCAAATGGTCTAAGGGACGACTTTTGAATTTCCCAGCATTTGATCTTAAAATAGTCATTTCACCACTCTAAGCCACTCTTTATTTTTTTGAATTCTAAAATTAGGCCAAGGTAAACTATGAGACCAGTTATAGACTCTAGTGACCCAGTTTTCCAAAAACATTATGTTGAAGTCCAAACACTTACTTGTCTTGCTTGCTTGTTTCAAGGCAAAAATTTTCTACCAGAATTAAAGAAAATCATTAATTAAAGAGACAAATGAGATAGATAAGCAATGTGCCCCTGTATTAGTGTAATAACTTTGTATTAGTGAATTATTAATTTATATCAGAGGACATAATGACCTATAAAGGCATTTAGGTCAATTGCCTCAGTTAATAAATGAAAACTGAGACATGAAACATTCATCCCAAATTGACCACTTAAGTCATGGCAATGTTAGGACCCAGAGCTCTTGACTCCAGGCTATTATGATTACTGATTTATAAATTATACCAGGGTTCTTAACATTAATATGACAATGGGTGAGACTTTGAGAAATTTCATTCAATTGAAATTTAAAGCTACATTGCTTATGTTTTTGTGTACTTTCCATAATTTTTGTCCCAAAAGTATGCAAAAGTCACAAAGAATGAGAAAAGGATGAATGATTAGATGAAGACTTGGGCCTTTCAAACACTGAGCTAATCACAAATTTCAGCAGTTTCTTGTGGCCTTCATAGATGCTATAAAAAACTACTTTCTTTATTCAGTTTTTAGTAATATGATAGCATATATCAATGAAAATAATGGGAAAGAAAACTGACTTTTATAAAGAAACTTCACAGAGACTGATATGGAAATCTATCACAACTTATTTTTGAAAACATTTACGGATCATAGTTTGGGTATATAGCACTACATCCTCTTTATATTTCTTTTTCTTTTTTTTAATTTAGAAAGTTAAATTTAATTGGGTAAAATTGATAAATAAGACTAAATGGGTTTCAGGTAAATGTTTCTATAGCATTTGAACTGTTGATTATGTTGTATACCCATAAACCAAAGTCAAACAATTTTCCGTCACTATATATTTCCCTCTCTTTATTCACTTCCTCTCAACCCTGCATCCCACTGTGCCTGGTAAACTCTTCAGTTTTATCTGTGTCCATTAGCCTCAGTTTTATGTACCACTTATGTGTGAAATCATACAGTTCTTAGCTTTTCTGGATTTATTTATTTCACTCAGTAAAATGTTCTCAGGGTCCATTCATGTTGTAAATGGCAATAGTCCATCATTTCTTATGGCTGAGTAGTATTCCATTGTATCTATGTACCACAGCTTGTTTATCCAATCCTCTATAAAAGGATGCTTTGGTTGTTTCTATGTCTTGGCCACTGTGAATAATGCTGCAATGAATATGGGGGCACATGTGTCTTTACGTACCAATGTTTTTGAGTTTTTGAGGTAGATATCAAGTAGAGGGATTGCTGTGTCATATGGTACTTCTACTCTTAATTTTTTTAGGAACCACCATACTTTCTTCCATAATGGTTGTGCTAATTTGCATTCCCGCCAGCAGTGAATAAGGGTTCCTTTTTCTCCACAGCCTCTCCAACACTTGTTTTACGGTCTCGTTGATAATAGCCACGCTAACAAGTATGAGGTGGTATTTCATTGTAGTTTTGATTTGCATTACTCAAATAGCTAGTAACAATAACATTTTTTGTATATCTGTTAGCCATTTGTATGTCTTCTTGGGGAAAGTGTTTGTTCAGATATTCTCATTTTTTAATTGGATTGTTTCTGTTTGTTGCTGAACTTTGTAGGTTCTTTAAATATTTTGGATATTATCCTCATATCAGAGCTGTTGTTTGCAAATATCACCTCCCATTTACTTGGCTTCCTATTTGTTTTGTTGTCAGTTTCTGTTGCTGTGCAAAATCTTTTTAGCTTATTATAGTCCCATTCATTTATTTTTGCCTTTACTTCCCTTGCCTTTGGGGTAAAATTCATAAATTGTTCTTTATGGACAAGGTCTATGTGTTTAATACCTATGTTTTCTTCTATGTAATTTATTGTTTCAGAGCATATATTTAGGTCTTTAATCATTTTGAATTATTTTTTGTGCAGGAGGACAAACTGTATGTAGTCAAGGTTTATTCTTTTGCATGTGGCTTTCCAATTTTCCCAGCACCATTTATTAAAGAGGTTTTCTTTTCTCCATTGTTTGTGTTTGGCTCCTTTGTCAAAGATGATTTCTCCATATATTAATATATGTGGTTTTATTTCTGGGCTTTCTATTGTGTTCCATTGGTCTGCATGTCTGTTTTCCCTCCATTACCAAGATGTTTTGATTATAATGCCTCTGTAGTATACTTCAAAGCCATGTAGTATACAACCTTGAGCTTCATTATTTTTTCTCAGGATTGCTTTGGTTATTCAGGGATTTTTATGGTTCCATACACACCTGGTGATTTTTTGTTCTACAAAAATGACATGAGGTCCCTGGCCAATTGACTCAGTGGTAAAGTGTCGGCCCACTATGTGGATGTCCCAGGTTTAATTCTCAGTCAGGGCACAGAGAAGATGTGCCCATCTGCTTCTACAGACCTTCACCTCTCAACTAAGAGTTGATAGTTCCCACTCTTCCTTTCCACCTGTGCCCCCCTCCTCTCTCTAAAATCAATCAATAAATTTTTTTTTAAAGTTCACAAGCCCTCTGGACACAGGCATTCAGTTTCATTTATAATCCTGTACAACTTGTTTCACTGGTAGCTGTTTCTTCTCCAGGTTATTTTATACAAGCTGTCATCTCAACTACTGACTAATGTATCTAAATTAGGTTTTTAAAATGTATTTACTATATGCTACAGAAGCTTATCGCTTCTCACCAAAATATGTTTTCTTCTTCTTTTTGGTCTCAATTTGAGTCTGACACTTCTCTTGTGCTGAGAATCTGACTAATACAGATGCTAAAAAGAAAGATATTGATGGCCCATTGGCAGAGAAACAGAAACCAACAGCCATCAAGAGGTAAGCAAAAAGACATTTTCCCTTATTCTCAGGTTACCTTTCAGTCCCCCAATCAAAGATTCACAACTTGAAAAGAGTAAGAGTCAGGGAGAGGTCTCACCCAAAAACAAACCCCATTCCACAAAGAGAGAGAGAGGGTAAAGAGATCAGAAGAGGTCCATACACAAATACAATAAGTATAAACTTTTAAAAGAGCAGAGGAATATATGCTATAAAATAATAGTGCTGGAAAGATAAAACAATATAAAAAGAATGTGTAAAAAAAATTGAAGGTCAAGTTTCAAGCAGTACTAGGGAAACAAATTGACTGAGATGCCTTTATAATCACTATGTCACAAATGTAATCACCGAGATTATCAACTGGGTTTCACAGTTTACCTGCAATCACAGGTACTCAGAGGCAGAAGTAGCCCTAGATTTTTACTTGGCTCTTTTGAGTCACATTGCCTCTAAGAATGTGGTCTTTTACATTTAATTCCCCTTGGAAAATACATTTAATTTCTCTTGGAAAATATTAATAAGTGACTGAGAATCACAAACAATGTATTCATATTGCCTGTGAGAGGATGAAAGAGTTATAAAAGAATTTTCCAAACAAAAAAGAAAAATCCACCTTCCTGTGTTTAAAAGCCTATGCTAGAGCATGTTATTCAATGAACATTAAAGATTCATCTGTAAATAGCACTTTATGAATATGTACTATAAGAGCAAAAACCTAGACTCATTTTTGATGATAAATCTAACTCAGGAACCAGTGTTGAATTCTAATACTGTAGAACTAGCTCTCCAGCTAATATCTTTAGCTCAAGATAATTTAATAATCATAAAACAAGATATTATTTAAAATTAAATATATAAATATAACATGAAATATATTTCAATAATATATGGAATTCATGTAATAATATTGAATGTGGGACAATTTAAAGCTTTCCCTTCTTTATCTTCAGGTATTAATACTAGGTTAAGTAGTTTCTTTCAAGAGGTTACAAAACTCATCCACTAGCAGACAGACTGAATTCTACTGTGAAGTATGTTCATCTTCAAAATTATATTAATATTTGAAAGAACTTTTTAAAATGCAGGCATGTGTTTTCTGGGTACTACATGAAACAACGTATCATATTTCTGACTAGGATGTGCTGACATTAGGGATGTTTGAAACCATTGCAAGACATTTTTGGTCAACATCTATCCATCACCTTTTAAAATGGATCTAGTTCACTTTAAAAATAAATAAATAATTTTTTTAATATTTTCAGCAGGGGAGGGGGTGGTTGGTATTGTTGTTACAGCAGTGATCAACGTGTTTATCCATGTCTGTGAACATGCACATACACTCACATGTTTAGGAAAAGGTTTTCTTTAAAATGGCAATAAAGGGATCACATTCATCAATCTTTATTTTCATCTGAAGAGCTATATACCAATTCTTTTTTTAATTTTTAGTATGTGTCTTTATTTCTTCTTTTTTATATTATTATTATTTTCAATTTTGTTTATTCACTTTTAAAGAGACAAGAGAGAGGGAGGAAGGGAGAAAGAGAGAAGTGGGGAAGAGCAGGAAGCAACAACTCCCATATGTGACTTCACCGGAAAAGTCCAGGGTTTCGAACCACAAACTTCAACATTCCATGTCGATGCTTTATCCACTGTGCCACCACAGGTCAGACCCATATCCCAATTCTTCAGCTGTAATTAAGACAATCTAAAAGCATACCTTACATTTTTTCAATTTCATTTCCAAACACTAATCTTCTCCATTTTGTATCTCCTTATCTATTTATTTCTCTATTGACCATTGAACACTTTGATCATGTTGTCCTCCCTTCACCCTCTCTAACCAAATTCTATCCATTACACTGGGGAACAAAAGTTTTGTTGCATCCACAAAAACACTTGTTCTTAACTAATTCGAGTGTGCTGATCTTAAATCTGACATTAGTTTTTCTCTGTAAGCTATAGTTCTATGGCAATTTACGATTTCAGGTTTTCATCTTATTGTAAAATTTTCAATGTTTAGTTTAACATAATGAAGTAGAATGTGTTACTTCATTATGTTATTATATTTCATCATTGTGAAAATATAATAACTTATATAATGCAGTAAATACACTAATACACTAAAAGATATGATTGTATCAGAACTTGTCTACAATTTTGAAATAGAACATATTAAAACACTTATTTTAATCATACAGCATGCCCAAAACTTATTTAAATTATATTCAGGCAAAAATTTACATTTGTAGCTCTTGCGTTTGTGTACTTGTTGAGGACAATCTCGTTTGATGCTCCAGCAGTAGTCTGCTCATCACTAACAGCTCCAAGATTTTCGAGAAAATTATCAAGGTGAGTGTTCAGGAATTGAATCTTAATGGTCATGTTGCATCCAATGTTTCAGAAAGCCAACAGCATCCTTTGAACCGAAATTCATAGATTTCTGCTTTTTTGTTGCCAAGGAAGTTCTTTGTTACTTCCACAAAAGACTACCATGCTGCTTTCTCCTCCTTATTTATTTTCCTGGCAAATTCTTCATCATGAATGAGGGTTCAAATTTGAGGTTCATAGAATACACCTGTTTTTATCTTCTTGAAAGACAAGACAGAAAAAGCAGAAATCATATGTTGAAAGCATTCACTTTCTCTATTCAAAGCCTGAACAAACTGCTTTATTAAGCCAAGTTTGATGTGAAATGGGGGAGAAATGATCCTGTCTCGAATAACTACAGGTTCATTCACAATATTTTGCATCCCTACTTCCGAAGCTTCACGTTTCGGCCACTCCTTCTGTGTCCAGTGTTTCTCCCAAGCTTGGCTGTCCTACAAACACAGAAAGCAAAGATACTTTGTGAAACCTCTCTGTTGTTTTAGCAGAAAATTTACCATTTTATGATCCACACAAATAATCCAGTCATGCTCCTCATACTTCAGTAAGTCGAGGACAATTTTTATGTCATTATAATCTTCTCACAGCTGAGTTGAATAACCAATTGGAACCACTGCATAATCATTACTGTTTGTAGGAGAACATATTTCAAACTCCATTTAGAGCTGTCAAGAAATAGCTGCCATTTTGTTGGACTGTAAGTGGTAACAGCTGGCTGAGAAGACTACTGATATCATGACAGTAAACAAAGTGTTTTTCTTCATAAAAAAAAGTCCACAAAAATTTGTTCACACTTCCTGAAATGGGAAACTTTAGCTGACCAGTGAAGTATATTCTTTTCTTGAAGCCTGGAGGCTAATAACTCAGCTACTTTCTTTGATAGGCCTAAATCTCTTACTAAGTCATTCAATTTGGGTTGGCCAAACTGCTGAGGGGTTAATGACTGCTTGGCATCAGAAGGACACCCTTCAGATTCTACAACCATTTCCTCATGCATCTTATCAAAATGCACTTGATCATCATATTCACTTTTTTCTTCCTTAAAAGAAATAAAACCATTGTAAACTGGAACCGGGAGTGACTCAGAGTGTGGGATAGGATAGGTCATATTGCTGAAGGAATATTAGGTTATGCGATCATATGCCGTTTTTTCTTACCGATGCCCTTTTTATGGATCAGACAGAAATAACAGTCACTGCTGTGGTCCATAGGTTCATGTCAAACCATGGGAATACCAAAAGGCATTCCTTTGCATTTTTCTTTTGTCCAGTCACAAAGCATTTTTTCACAATTATGACACACAATATGAGGAGCCCAATTCTTGTCTTGATCACCAAGGGGAAATTGAAAATAGGCAATATATGCATGTGTCACAAATGATGAAATATTGTGCCTTTGATGTTGAAGTGTGTAACAGCCACATATATAACAGAAGGTGTCAGGACTATTTTTACATTTACGCCTACTTGAAGAAGCCATGATTCAATCTTAAAACAAATAAGAGGGTGTTTTTATCAGATAATATTCTTTTCATTTAAAAACAACTACAATTATGTAAAAGTGATGTTTGTAAAACATTAATTTCCTGTGATCATGTTCAATCCAAGAGTCATTGCCCTTTAACTCCAATTTTAAAACCAGTGCATACCATTAAGTGTAACAAAAAGAAATTAAAATTGCATAAAAACTAAGGCATGCACCAAAAAACAGATTTCAAACTTGGAATCAGTGATGCAGAAATATATATAAAAAGTTCTAAAACTTCATGCAACAGAAAATGAAAAAAATAATTGTTCCCCAGTGTATTGTATATAGTATTGCTTTGTCAACTATTCTTGAAGCCATTATTAAACACAATGAGAAAAAGTATTCTTGTTTGGATACCTTAATAAAATAATTGGTTTCCCTCTAGGAGGTATAAATTAACATTTAAGGTACAAGACTTGGAATTCTTAACTATATTTGCATTGAACTCAATCACTATTCTTTTTTACTTTCTGTCTCTATGTTTGTCTGCCTGTCTGTCTGTCTCTCTTTCTCTCATACATAAATTCACCCTACCTAACTGGGTCTTTGTAGTGGGATTATGGTAAGTATCCCTAGTGAGTTCTGTTTAGTCCCTAAATCCCACTTTTTGGAAGGAGCCCCATCCTGAATTAGTAGGTGGTAGCCTAGTGAAAGTGGTTTAAAGGTGGAGATTTTCAAAGCCTAACTGGTTCTGTCTTAAATAGCACTATGAAGCAAACTATTTTTTTCAAAGAAAATTTTATTTGAATCTCAATGACTAGATAAATAGCCATTACATAACCTAATTTTGGGGTAAAGATCAATGTCTCTGAAAATGGATAGGCCCTTGCCAGTTGGCTCAATGGTAGAGCGTCAGCCTGCATGTGGATGTCCCAGGTTTAATTCCCGGTCAGGGCACACAAGAGAAATGCCCATCTGCTTCTCTGCCCCTCCTCCTCTTCCCCAGTATTATTTATGCACCAGTTTAAAATTCTTCCTTTTTTATAAAATGGTTCTAGAATATATCATTCCTATATTCACCCTGTCCTATACTTATCTGGCACTGTGAGCTTGTCTTCCTAATTTTAAAATTAATTTTTCATTATCTTATGAGAGCTCTATTAATATTGAAGCTAGGCTCTTAGAGCTTTATCATTTCTATATGTTCATAATTACTGAAACTTTCCTGAGTGAGTCTGTGTGTTTATGTGTATGTCTTTTGACAGAAAATTTTAATGAAATATAAAAAAGAAAAAAGAGATGAAATAGGACTTTCTGATTATGTAAATATCTATTTCTTCTTTATTATTTTTCCTAATTTATTATTGTTTTATAATTTATCATTTCTTATGCTCTGTTAGTCACTTATTTGAATGACAAAAGTGTCCTTTTGCTTTTAAAAAAAAGTTCTTGGTAACACTTAACACAAAAATTAATACCTACTGACAATCGCATTTTTGCTTGATTTAAAATGTACAGGACCAGACTACTGATTAACACATAAGAGCCTAGAGTCAGAGCTGGTATCAGAAAAAAGAAAAAACAAAACAGTAACAATTAAAACTCAGGTTGGGCTTGCCGAGTGGATCCCAGCCGGGTACATGCAGAAGTCTCTCTCTGCCTCCCCATTTCTCACTTCAGAAAATAAACAAACAAACAAACAAACTCAGGTTGGTTGCTTTAACTGGTCATAGTTCCCTTGGCTTAAGATTACATTCAAAGACCCAGGAAAACATCTTTAGATAGTTAAATCAATACAAATCAAGTTAACCTAGCAAAGACACTTCCAGAAAGAGGAAAACCCTACTTTGAAAATAGAAAAGTAAGCAGCAAAAAGCCCACGATGTTTCTATGTTTTTAAATATCTGACAAGTATCTTTAGGGGTCAGTCGTTAATGCAGCTACTTGGGGCTTTCCCTTCAGGTCTATTTTACCTCCTTCTGGAGGGGGATCTCTTGGTGGTCTGCTTACCTCTTTGCTGGTGTCACCCCTTGCCTGTGTTCTCTCTAACTAAAAATAATCTTTGAATATTCCTGTGTAAGTAGCACTGGTAGGAAAAAATGAGCATGCCTGATCAGTGATTACAACTTCCCTGCAGATCTGTGAGCTCAGGCTATAAAGATTCCCACTGTGTGTCCCCTTGGTTTGGAAAGCTATTGTCTCTGCATAAAAATTTTCACTCTGAAAAAAGTCATTCCATTTCCTCCCTGTATTGCTTTGTAGTTCAGATTATGCCCGAGCTGCAAGAAGCTCCTCTAACTCTTTCTATAAGCAGAAGGTATTTGTTACACACACACACACACACACACACACACACACACACAAACACACACACTGGAGGAGATGAGGGGTGTGCAACTACCTCCGTAATGACTGTCATTAGCCTCCATATGAGAGCAATAAATACAATGTTCTTAAACTAAATGAGCCACTTTCTTCAGCAACTCCTATACTGAAAGTTTTGGTCTGTCTCACAGCAGCATGGAGTGTATGCAGAAAATGGGAACCTGAAAGGACAAAGAGGACAGAAAGAGGAGCCAACTCAGGGTGGCCACAGAAAATATGGCTGGCAGAAGCATACAAATTATAGGCAGGGAGGGGAAAAATCATGGCCTGCAAGACGGCACCAGCAAGGCCTTCTGATGTGTACAAAAATAACATTATTATTGATCTTAACAGGTGCAGTATTTGCAAGATAAATGCTTACTAATTATGTCATGAATTTATAAATAATCACTACTTGGTATTTTATAATACTCAAAGCTCTTCCAAATATTTTACTCATGGGTTTCTCACAACTTTGAAGTGGATATTATCATGGTCATGTAATAGGAGAAAAAATGGAGGTTAGGTGGGATTCAGTGATCCAGGAAAGATCTCAGAGCTAAAGGAATTAAAAAGTGCTAATCTATTTTCTTTCCACTTCCTCCCTGCCTTGGGGATAACTGGACTTCTGCCTCATTCCCAAGAATTAGGCTCCACCTTTTATTCCAGTGCTTATCTAAGCTTCAGTTCTGATCTAGCACCAAATTCGTACCTTAAAAATCTGCAAACATTCCCGACCCTAGAATCTACAGTGCCTTCCAAAGATGAAAGCCTGACCCTTGACCAAAAACTAAGCCTCCTCCCCAAAGCAGACTTCCCCATTTCACTGTCTACGACTTCCTAGAAGCTATTTAGACTTCTCAGGACCTGCGGATATTCTTAGGTCACCCATCCCTCCTTCTACATCGTTTGCATTACCCAGTACTAACTGCTTGCCTGTGTGAAGGGTGTTATCTCAGAATACATGCAGCACTAAGACTTTTGTTTTGTTTTGTTGAAAATCAGACAGCATTTAGCACCTGCAATGATATGCATCCCTCCACCTGTCCCAAATGAGAACTGTACTTCCTATAATTCAGTCAGCTGTTGTTGGCCAAGCCATGCCTGGTCCTGTCTCAGAATATTGCAGCAGTGACAGTAAAGCTTTCCTAATAAAATTCCAGCTCTAAGCTAAGGTTCACTCCAAGCCACTTCAAAGCAATAAAAATGTTAGTTGTAAGAGATGTTTTCAATGACAAAGATGTTTACCCCATAGTGCCATCTCTTATGATTTTGAAGAACTCTTTTCATAACATTTTTTCTGAGTAAATTTAGAATTTGCCTGATAATAATGTGGTAGGTGCTGCAGGAAACTACAAATATCAGTGAACAACCTTTAATAAGACATAAAAATTCTCAATATGTGTTGGTTCTAGTTTCCCAAAAGAACAGATATTTCACACGCAAAAGGGCAAAGCCGCCAGCTAATCTTTAGATCAGAAGCAGGCATGAGAAGCGTGCAGGCAAATGCACAAAGATACGTCGAAGCTAGCTAGCACTTTGTCTTTTGATAAAGTATTGCCCTTTCCCAAAGTAATAGCTAATTATTAATGCTTTTCCCAGAAATAGTAACACCTGTGCCCATGTGCTCATTGTCAGGGCCCGGGCTCATATGTGTCATTGTCACAGAGCAGACACCACCTAATAATTATAAGTGCTTCTCTATTTCATGAATAAGGAAAAGGTTATTAGATACTGTTTTAGGATTCCACTTCCAGATATGCTAAATAAAACTAGCTGTCACCCAAAAGCCACCCTTTCTAATGAACTAATATTAGCACAACTGAGCAAATGGTGTGGGTAGAAAGACATGGAGAATCTCAAAATTAAAATCTGAACCTAATTCCATTACTTATATTATTGTTGGTATAAACTTGGCTTAAAAATATCTCTAAGCCTCAGTATCCTCATCTGTAAAGTGGGTCCATTAGTACTACTTAGTTTATTGTTATGAGGATAAGAGAAAGCATATTACAAAGCCATATACAAACATAAGTGATTATTATTTTTATATTGACACTCTGAAGAGAGTTTGCAAAGAAGCACAGCTAGACAGGGAGTTACTGGCAGAGAGTAATATGATTATACTATCCCCAGAAGTCACAATAGTGGTGGGGAGGAGGGAGACAGAAGATGATTCAGATTACTTTCTATCCAAATGTATTATCACAACAGGATCTTTGGAGAGCAGAGGTAGGTCACATGTTTGAAGAAATATTTGAGCCCCACAAAAATGTCTATCGGCATTAAAGAACTTGAAGTTTGTTTTAATAAAATTTAAATATGAATAAAATTCATGCACTTTTATTACCTCTTACCAAATAAATATATCTGTATGACTGGAGGCAGAATTTCTTTTCTGGCTATAAAAAGATATTCTAAACTTTTACTTTTCTGTTCCTTTCATTTGAACAAATAAAGAAACACAGTGAGCATCCAGACTGAGCAATATATTTTAAATGAAAGCATGCATATAATGCACAAATTTCTATCCAAAGACATTCAAATTATCTAATAAAGCAAAGTCTGCCTGTGAGTTCCTCCCCAGTTATCAAAGACATCTCAATATAGTCACAGTCATTGATATTTGCATCTTTTGCCCCAAAAGTTATCAATAGTTCTAGATATTATATTAACTCAAGACTGCAATCTGCCGATCAAAAAATAAGGCATGGGGGTTCTATCACTTACTAAGCACTTGCTCTATGCCAGGCAGAGTGCCAATCACTGCAAAGAGAGAAGTGAATAATACAGTCAGGTTCCCTGACCTCAGGTAATCCCCTAACTGACCGATTCACAGGACTCATCCTCCATCAGTGCCACTGTCACATGTGCAGTAAGGAAGGGAGCACCACGGCGGATATCCTCTATTCTAGAGTTTATGAAGGAAGGATAAACTTTACTAGACCTTTGAGGGGAAGATGAAAAATTGCAGGCCAACAGGGAGGACAGAGGAGTTCTAGGATAAGAAGCATATGCCAAGAGGTATAGACATTAGAGTCCATGACTCAGGGACTCTGAACACACAACGTGGCTGTGAGGTAGGGAGAGACTGAATAGAGGCTGGAAGGTGGGTGTAGCCCTAACTTAAAGGCTTTGAATAGTATAACATGAGGCTTGGACTTTATTCTCTGAGCAGAGAACTTAAAGCAAGAAAGTGACCCATTAAAATCTGAGTTTTGGCCTGACCTGTGGTGGCGCAGTGGATAAAGTGTCGACCTGGGAACACTGAGGTCGCCAGTTCAAAACCCTGCACTGGTCTGGTCAAGGCACATATGGGAGTTGATGCTTCCAGCTCCTCCCCCCTTTCTCTCTTTCTCTCTCTCTCTCTCTCTCTCTCTCTCTCTCTCTCTCACTCTGTGTGTCCTCTCTAAGATAAATAAAATAAAAATTAAATTTAAAAAAAATCTGAGTTTTGGTTATATTCTCCCGAAGACTGTGTGGACAAATGGACTGCAAAATGGAAAACAGACTTTGGTTAAGAATTTATTACATGAATGTAAATGTTAATGAATGTGAGAAAATAAAAAATAATAAATGTATTTTCAAGATCTTTCAGAGGTAAAGCAGTAGCACCTCAAGGCAAAATGAATGTGGGGAGTGAGCAATAGATGAAAATAACTCACAGATATTTTTTAAGACAAATGATTAAGTTCATACTGAATTAACTGAGATGGGAAGAAAAATATTTCAAGAGAAGTAGTAAAGAACAAAGACTAACAGTTTGGTTTAAACTATTGAGTCTAAAGTAGCTAATGCCATTTATCTTCTGCGTAAGAGGAGTTGGAATTATGGGACTGGAGAAAACCAACTGAAGATATTAATTGGAACATCATTAGAATAAATACTTCATGGTTGAGAAAATATATGAGGGCAAGAAGAAAAAAAATCTAGGAAACCTCAACTGAAGAGTAGGGTGAACAACAAGTAGGAGGAATCTGTTCTATAGTCATAGCCATGACCTGTGGGTTTCTGACTTATATATATGAGGATTCTATGTCACAAGACCATTCTCAGTGAAGCCAAAATCCTAACATGAAAAATTATAACTGAACAAAAGCAAGCTTCAAGATCTGATGCTTTTTCTGTCTCTTTTTCTTCTTCTGATCCTTTCAACCAAAGGAATTTTAAATGTGCGTATATTTTGTTAGTGTCTTTAATACATTAATTCATCCCTTGCTTCCTTTGTCAAATAGAAAACTCATTGTTTCACAGTATTGATGTACAGCCACCATCTAGTGGCAAAATCTGGTAACTACAGGATTGTAAGTTGGGGGTAAGGGAAATATATTTCTATATGGTTCCTTGGAGGTTTTAAGAATTATGCTCAGTGACCTGACCAGATGGTGACACAGTGGATAGAGCATTGAACGGGGACTCAGAGGACCCAGGTTCAAAACCCCGATGTCACCAGGTTGAGTGTGGGCTCATCTGGTTTGAGCAAGGCTCACTAGCTTGAGCCCAAGGTCATTGGCTTGAGCAAGAGGTCACTCAGTCTGCTGTAGCCCCCACTCCCCACCCCGAGTCAAGGCACATATGAGAAGGCAATCAATGAACAACTAAGGTGCTCAACAAAGAATTGATGCTTCTCATCTCTCTCCCTTCTTGTCTGTCCCTATTTGTCTTCTCTCTGTCTCTCTCTGTCTGTCACACACACAAAAAAGAATTATGCTCAGTGAAAGGTAGTCCATGATGATAGTGCAACAAGGTAGGTATTTCTATAATATTTATGAGCATTAATTATGATAAATAGAAGCAATTTGCATATAATAAATGTCCTTCCTTTGAACACTGTAGAGAAGCATAGAATGAGCCACAGCTTTTGTAAATTAATCTGATCTCAGGTAACATGGCAATGCCTATTTAGACTGATGGAAACATGATCAGTACCCACAACCAGTTTTTATAATCTAAACACTTTATTATGTCCTACAAAGCTTTATGGGAGCTAACCATTGGCATTCTCTCCCGAGGCTCAACTTTTGCCACTTTGACCCTTGATCTTTACAATGCAACTACAAGAACCTCCTTGCTATCACTTAAACATAAGTTCATTCCTGCCTCAGGGCCTTTGTACTTAACTGTTCTGTCTCTTTCACCAATTCTTTCTACCACCTCTCCTTCTCATCTTAGGTCTCTGCTTAAATATTTGCTTTTCTGAGAAACCTTCCTTGACAACTCTAACTCAAAACCCATCCTCCTCAAGCTTTATTTTATTCTTAGCACTTTCTGAAGTTATATCATTTACTTAAAGAAAAAAATCTCTAAATCTATACTGCAAATTCCACAAAAGAAGGTGTTTTAACTACATTGTTTACTAGCACCTAGAAGAGTGCTATCACTCAAAAGGTACGCCGCATATACTATAGCTGAGGACTGAGTGAATAAACATACAGGGTGCTTGAGCAATGTTTGGGCAAAATATAGAGTTGAGTAGACTGACGTGTACACAAAATCATGTAATGGCAAAATTGAGGCCAAAGATTTTGATATATAAAATAATAAGTCTGGCATCAATAGACATATCCTGCTGAAGGTTTGGTAACCTAGTCAGGCCAAAGAAGATCACATTAAATTGAGGCTTAATCAACAACAAAGAATCAGGGTTTAAATAATAGAATGTAAGTCAGTGAGGGGTTAAAATAGAAGCTCTTGAGCTTCATACAAGCAGTTTCTCCATCTCCTTGTAAATAAGGACTTGTACAGTTTGCAATTTTCAAATTTCATAATGCAGAGACACCCTTTAAGATGTAAGGCATAAAAGGCTAACTTAAAATTTGACATATCCTGTATCCATGCTTTGCACAGCATGGCTCGTGGTTATCTAAAGCACATATTAGCTCCAAAGCATTGGGTGCAGGATAAATTGACCAGTGTGTTTTCTCCTCATCCATAAACTGGTCCCCGCAAGCTCAGAGAATGTCTCCCTCTCATAATTTTCCTGAGAAACAGACTTAAGTACACCCTAACAGATGAAGTAAAGATCTTCATGCAGCATTTTATTAAGACTGATGGCAAGGTCCAAACCAATGTAACCTACCCTGCTGATTTTATGAATGATATTAACATTGACAAGACCAGAGAGAATTTTCATCTGATATATGACACCAAGGGTTACCTTGCTGTTCATCACATAACACATGAGAAATCCAAGTATAAGTTGTGCAAAGTGAGAAAGATCTTTGTGGGCACAAAAAGAATCCCTTATCTGGTAACCCGTGATGTTCACACCATAATCAAGAGGAATGACACCATCCAGATTGATTTAGAGACTGGCAAAATATACTGATTTCATCAAGTTTGACACTAGTAACCTACTATATGGTGACCAGAGGTGCTAACCTAGGAAGAATCAGTATAATCACCAACAGAAAAACAAACCTGGTTCTTTTGACATAGTTCATGTGAAAGATGCCAATACAACCACTTTGCCACATGGCTCACCAATATTTTTGTTAGTGTTAAAGCCAACCATAAATTTTTCTTTTCTGTTAAAATAGTACTCACTTCACCATCACTGAAAAGAGAGACAAGAGACTGGTGGCCAAACAAAGCAGTAGGTGAAATGAGCTCCAAGAGACATGATTGGAAGAGTCTTTGTTTTGAATAAAAAATAATTCATCATGGGAGGAGGAAAATGGAGATTCCTCGGGGATACACCACCACCATGTCTGCTTCCATAGGTCTGTAGAACTCTGCAACTATATTTCTAATTTAGTACACAATGTGAATCTAATGTGTGCATTCTGGAGATATATGTTTTTGACATATATTTGTTCTTGTGTTTTACTATTCATAAAGCACTTTAACATATTACTTGCTTGATTCTCACCTAGAACTCTCCTGAGTAGTAAGCAGGACAGGTTTTTATTTTCATATGCTATATTTTAAAACTTACTATAGAACACTTGAAATACACAAACAAAAAATATTATAATGAACCCCCATTATACCTATCAGCCAGCTTGTACAGTTAGCAACTATAATTAACCCTTGATGTATACAGACATGTACATTGCATAAATTGTAATCAAACTTCAGAAATATCTGAGACCAGTGTGGCTTAGAGGAGAAATTTTAATTTTCATTTTATTAATAGGACTTTCCACATTATCTCCATATTTGACTTACCCAAAACATATACCTAATCTGAGAACTGAGGCAAGAACTTACGATGTGACTATGAGAGTGTAGAATATACAAATATGGACAGCTACACCCTTCACTAAACTTTCAAGCACAAGGAAATTCATTAGCTCTGTGTGTTTGTGTGTATGTGTGTGCTTCTCCAGGAAGACAGGCAACTATCTCTTTAAAATGATTTATGCCAAGTCCTGTCTGACCCTTGCAGGTCTTAGATTCTAGTGAACTAAATATTTTACTAACACAAACACCCCATGTGCTTGGAAACCTCAGCTTTGAGGAAATGGCTGCGAAGATGCACCAGAGAGAAGCAGTGAGCCAAGGGCAACCGAGCTGCAGCTGTCCTGTGGAACCTCACACCACCTGAACTGTCAGGAAAACAAATGCTATCGAAACACATGCTTCCATTTGAAAGTGTGGCTGGCAAAACAGCTCTGCCTTGAGCTGTTAAGACAGTGACAAGTGAGATGTTGGTTGATCCTCCATTTATTTTATTTTTTTAAGTGTTTGCCAATATTGGAACAACACTGGTGGTGCTGGACTGCCACTCTGCCAGAAGCATTGAGATTCCCCTCACTATACTGAGTCCCATCCAATCTCAATTACACTGTTTTCTACCTTTCCCAGTAATGATGCATTTAGAAAATGGTCAGAAAATGAAGAGGCAAAGATTCACATCGGCTAAGTTGCAAGTATTACAGTGAATCCATCTGGAAAATGTGGCATGAGAGCTCTTAATGTCTCATTAATGGGCACATGGTCAGGCTCTCTCAGGGCATTGTTGTAGTTCTAGAACTCTCTTTTAGTTAGGTCCTCTTTAATATACAGATATTTGCAATGGCTCAAGCAAAGTTATGTGTGCTTTCTGGTTGAAGTTTTCCCCTAAAACAGTCCCCGAATGAACATTGCTATGCCAAAAAAAAAAAAAAAAAAGCACTTAGAAGAACATTCAGCATTTCTAATGCAAGGCATTTTGTAATTCTCTATTTGCCAAACCTCTCTTGAGAGGAGGTCAGTAATTTTCTCATTATCCTGCTAAGGAAACAAGTCAGCTGTTGTTCCCAAAGTAACATATGGTCAATCAATATCTGGAATTAGAACACAACCTATTCTTATTCCAGGGACCATGCTAAGCCAACAACAAGTTTGTGTGTAAGATTATTGTAAGTTTTGGAGGTAACCAATATGATGAAATCATACTCCAGTGACTGGATATGCATATGAATGCAGTCAAGAAAGAAAAGGAATTCTCCATTGCATTTAAAGGCAGCCATTTGTTCATTTTAACTTTATAAGTTTCCTAATAATGTACAAGTTGATGGAAGGAAAGGAGAAAGTATAGAGGAGGACAGAGAGAAAAAGAGAGTGGAAAATATTATGTCAAAAATTTCAAAATAAACAGATTCTGAACACATGAAATTAGTTTAGTCATTTTTTAACATAATAACTCTCTACCTGTCTCAGAAGATAAAGATTTCAGAATATCTCACACTAAAAGATTCTGAATAAAATATTGACAATGTCATATGATAAATTTAATATCCAAAGAGAACATATAAAATAAATAAAAACATCTTGTTTTGTTACTCTTACTTAGAATAGCAGGATTACAAGATATTACTTTAAGTCAACACATAAATATTTTTAAAAATCTATTCTTATTTGTCAATTAAGTTCAGAAAAAACATATGCCCCATCCACCCATTGTATACACCATAAGCAATAACTTTCAAATAATTCCTGACCACATCACCACACTGTTATTGATGTTACACTTGAATGAATTTTTCTTCTATTTTTGCTATGTGTCTTGTCAGTCTAGTGAATTTTTATTGTAATTCACTGGGCTGGTATCCAGAATAATACTATTTTACACATAACCTTTAATACTTCATGTGCATTATTATTAGAAATTAATTGAATGCAAAACAAAAAACCCAAAAACAATATTTAAAAAACAACCATACTCTCTTCCATAAGCAGATTAAAAAAATAAATCAAGTGCTCCAAACTCATCAAGTCATTTGCACTAAATATGTACAGCATTTTCTATTACAATCATACCCCAATAAAGTGGTTTAAAACATTTTTAATATAACACTTGGTTTAAAATAGACAAACTATTTTTTTAATTTTTATTTAGAAAATTAAATATAATGGGGGACATTGGTCAATAAGAGTGCATAGTTTTCAGATAAACATCTCTATAGCATTTGAACTGTTGATTGGGTTGTGTGCCCGTCACCCAAAGTAAAATCAATTTCTGTCATCATATATTTGTTCCTCTTTAATCTCTCCCCCCAAACGCCTACCCCAGTAACCTTCACTTTATTCTATATCCATGAGACTCAGTTTTATGTCTCACCTATATGTGAAATCACATTGTTTTTAGCTTTTTCTGATTTACTTTGCACTTAGTATAATGTTCTCAAGGTCCATCTATATGGTTGTAAATGGCACTATGTCATCATTTCTTATGGCAGAGTAGTGTTCCATTGTATATATGTACCACATTTCCTTAATCAATTCTCTATCATGGGACACTTAGGTTGTTTCCATGTCTTGGCCACTGTGAATAATGCTACAATGAATATGAAGGTGCATGTGTCTATACATACCAATGTTTTCGAGTTTTTGGAGTAGATACCCAGTAGAAGGATTGCAGGGTCATATGGTAGTTCTATGTGTTCATATGTGTTCTTAATTTTTTGAGGAACCACCATACTTTCTTTCATAATGGTTGTACTAGATTATCAAATACCTCTCGCCATTTTTTAATCAGATTGTTTGTTTATTTGTTGCTGAGCTTTGTGAGGTCCATTTATATTTTGGATATTAACCCTTATCAGAACTGTTGTTTGCAAATATCATCTCCCATTTGGTTAGCTGCCTATTTGTTTTGTTGTTGGTTTGATTTGCTGTGCAGAAGCTTTTTATTTTGATATAGTTCCATTATTGCCTTTACTACCCTTGCCTTTGGGGTCAAATTTATAAACTGTTCTCTATAGCCAAGGTCCATAAGAATAGTACTTATGTTTTCTTCTATGTAATTTATTGTTTCAACTTTTTTATTTAGGTCTTTGATCCATTTTGAATTTATTATTTTGCTGAGACACCAACTGTATTCAAGTTTAATTTTTTAGCATGCACCTTTTCAATTTTCCCAGCACCATTTACTGAAGAGGCTGCCTTTTCTCCATTGTGTGTTTTTGGCTCCTTTGTCAAAGATTATTTGTTCATATATATGTGGTTTTATTTCTGGGATCTTGATTCTGTTCCATTGGTCTTTATATCTGTTTTTCCACCAATACCATGCTGTTTTGATTATCATGGTTTTAGAGTATAATTTGAAGTCAGGTAGTGTGATATCTCTGGCTTCATTACTTCTTCTCAAGATTCCTTTGGCTATTCAGGATTGTTTATGGTTTCATACAAACCTGGTGATTTTTTGTCCTATTTCTTTAAAAAATGATATTGGTATTTTCATGGCAATTGCATTAAATTTGTATATTGCTTTGAGATTATGGCCATTTTAAATATGTTGATTCTTTCAATCCATAAACATGCAATATTTTTTTATTTAACTGTGTCTTTCCCAATTTCTTTCATTAATGCTTTGTAGTTTTCAGGATATATGTTCTTCACATTCTTGGTTAGGTTTATTCCTAGATATTTTGTTGTTGTTATTGTTGCAACGTTAAAAATTTTTTTTACTCCATTTTCTAAATTTCTATCGTAGGTATGTAAGAAAGCTGTAGTCTTATCATATTGATTTTGTGTCCTGCAGCTTTACTGTATTGGTTTATTGTTTCTAATAGTTTTTCAGTGGAGTCTTTGGGGTTCTCTAGATACAGAATTATGTCATCTGCAAAAAGTGACACCTCCACTTCTTCCTTCCCAATACAGATGTCTTTTATTTCTATCTCTTTCCTTCTTGCTCTAAGACTTCCTGTATTATGTTGAATAAGAGTGAAGAGAGTAGGCAGCCTTGTCTTGTTTCTGATTTTAGAGGAAAAGACCAGTTTTTCACCAGTTAGTGTAATATTGTCTGATGGTTTGTCATATGTGTCCTTTATTATGTTGAGGTATTTTCAATCTATACCCACTTTATTGAGTGTTTTAAACATAAATGGTTGCTGTAGCTTATCAAATGCCTTTTCTGCATCTATTAATAAGACCATATGATTTCTGTCCTTTGTTTTTTTGATGTGTTGTATTACATTGATCAATTTACATATGTTGAACCATTCTTGTGCTCTTGTAATAAATCTTACTTTATCGTGATGTGTTACTTTTTTAATGTGTTATTGTATTCAATTTGCTAGCATTTTGTTTAGGATTTTAGCATCTGTATTCACTGGAGATATTGGTCAGTAGGTTTATTTTTTTGTGTTGTCCTTGACAAGTTTTGGTATCAGGGTTATGTGGGCCTCATAAAATGTGTTACAGAGTAATACTGCTGCTTCTACATTTTGGAAGACTTTGAGAAGGATAGGTACCAAATCTCCTTTGAATGTTTGGTAGAATTCACCAGTTTAACCATCTGATCCAGGACTTACTATTTTTTTTTTGGGGGGGGGTGATAGTTGTTTTTATTTCCTCCCTGCTTATGCATCTATTTAGGTTTTTCTACCTCTTTGTGACTCAGCCTAGGAAGATTGTATAATTCTAAGAATTTACTGATTTCTTCTAAAATGTTAAATCTGGTGTCATATAATCTTGTATACTATTCTAGTACAATCCTTTTTATATCTATGATGTCTGTGTTAATTTCTTCTCCTTCATTTCTTTTTCTGTTTGTGAGTCATTTTTCTTTTTACCTTAGTCTAGCATAAGCTTTGTCAATTTTATCTTTTTAAAGAACCAGCTCTGTGTTGTATTAATTTTATTCTATAATTTTTTGTCCTTTATTTCATTTAGTTCTGCATTAATTTTTATTATTCCCTTTCTTCTGCTGACTTTGGATTGCCTTTGTTTTTTTTCTCATTCTTTAAGATGTGATATTAGGTTGTTTACTTGAAATCTCTCTTGTTTCTTGATGTAAGTCTGTTCTTTTATTTATTATTTTTATTTTTATTTATTATTTTTTTTGGAAGAACATATAGAGGCTTAAGCAGTTTCTCAAGTGTAGAACATGAAATAAACATGGTAATTTACCTTATAAAGTGCCTGCCTAGACTATGAACCAAATCATTTTCTCTAGAATACCCTCTTAAATATTATGAGATGGGTCCCTGGCAGGTTTATTTTACATGATCCTTACCCCTGCCCATTGTTATTTGGGGGTAAGGTGGGACATTGATTCAAACTGCTCAGTTTTTCTCCTTTGAGGTTCCAAATTTGGCCAATGAAGCAGCCACCTTCTATGCATATATGTCTATACATAGAATTATAACATAGACATGTGTAAGCCATGATGTGGTCTATTCTGTCATGTGATGGACAGTAAGGGGTTGGACCACAAGTATAGAGAGAAGCAGTCAAAACAAAGAGCTCTGCACAGACTCTTATGGCTTTCTTGGTTTTGTCTGAAGCCCAGCTTCATCCTTGCCTTAATTCATATGTATTATCCCAGCCTTCTTATAATTACCCTCTTTTCTTCTTCCTTAATTTAGCTTAAGTGGGATTCTGCTATCTTTAATACAAAGGAGGCCAATGGACATTGAAAAGAAAAGAGCTGTGAATATGTTTGAACAGCATGGAATTGAACTAGGTCAACCTCACTAAGCCACATCATTTGGGGATGGCTGATTCCTCTTCTATCTCCATGCGCAAATTTTTTTCGCTTTCAAACTATGCTTAGTTTTCATTTTATTTTATAGAAAATAAAATTGGAAAAAAGCACATTAGAGTCTCAGGACTTTGCTGAGTGTAGAAGAATAATATTGATGTGTCTTATTCTTTATAAGTAAGTAAACAATGATTTCTATTAGCTTATGAACCTGCTACAAGTTTATGCTTTCTCTTCCTCTTTTTTTGTTTTTCTCAATCCTTAAATGTTCTCTAAAACTCCCACATTGCATAATGATTTTGAAAAGAAACTTTGTCGAAGGATGCATTACTATTTTTTCTTAAATCTAAACAAATGAACTTGCCATTGTGACAGAGGAATAGAAAAAAAGTTTTCTTTCTTTGGATATATCTGCACCTCTGTACCATGCTGGCATTCAGTAAATGTTAAAAATCTTTCATAGATGCTGTACTGTGGTAATGCTCATTCATACACACACACACACACACACACACACACACACACACACACACACACACACACGGAAATCTTAGACATCTGCAGCCTGATAAAGAGCAGTGATAGTGAGATTAGCAGAGCTTACCCAAGTGCCCCAGTCCCATCCCTGTGTTGGGTTTTCTGACACATAGGCCAGTGCCCACCTGCTCCCCTCAGAACACTCTACCCAGTCTCATTTACCAGCTAGTATGACTTCAGCTTCCAAGGAGGTTTCTTCCTGCCCTCTTCCCCATTAAATCTTATGGTTTCTCAGTTATATTTTTATTGTTATCCTCTCTTCCCACCTTAGTTCACCAATGATTTACGGAGGTTGAGAAAATATGTTTTTAAAAATAGAAAAAAAATAAAATTAATTCAGACCCAAGAAAAAGCACTTACTTGCAAGAATGACACCCCTACTGCAATTTTCCCAGGTACTAAAGAGAAAGATAACAATTTGTCAAAAAATCTCATTAGGTCTTTCAAAACTGGCTATATTAACCCTTGAATGAACAATAATTGTCTTTTTTAAGTTCTGTGTTACTTTGGATATTTGTTACTTGAAGGTTAACATAGCTCTCTAGCCAATCTAGTAACAATTTCATGGAACTTCTACCAACCATATCAGTTTATGTTGGATACCAGCATAGTCCACTAGATATGGTCTATTTGTGTCTGGTTCCTTTTGACACATGCAGCCCACACAAAGAAGACATAATTTAATCTAAACCAAAATCAAGAAACACTGAGTAATAATTTTATGTGAAAATCACTGTCTAAACACATTTTGTACATTTCTCTTTTTATTTTTTGCATCTATCTTTCAAAATAGGTACTAT
The DNA here is from genome assembly GCA_037038555.1 of Rhynchonycteris naso. Classification (NCBI taxonomy): domain Eukaryota; kingdom Metazoa; phylum Chordata; class Mammalia; order Chiroptera; family Emballonuridae; genus Rhynchonycteris; species Rhynchonycteris naso. The sequence continues at coordinate 71,178,112 of CM073002.1, forward strand.
TTTCTATTGTTCTCCATAGGTGACCTACATTCTGAAGTCATTTCATTTTTCCATGATGGTTGTTATAATCCTGCTACTCTATATTCTAACAAAAAGGAGGAAGCAACAAAGAAGGGTGTGTCCACTTGCTTTAGGAATACTTCCTTTAAGTTGCCTGCACTACTGCTTATATCTCATTGTTTAGGATTTAGTCACATGGGTATACCTCCAGCAAGGAAGACTGAGAAAGTGGTTTTTGTCAAAGGTAGACATCTCTCTAGCTAAAAGTCAAAGGTTCTATGTCTGAGGAATAAGAGAAAAATTAGGGGGCATAAAGTGGACTTTGAAATGTGGAGGATAATATCTCAAAATTGATTCTGAGGAAGGATTGATGGTGAGGAGAAACGAACATCTGGATGATTCAGAAGAATAATGTGACCAGTTTTTCCTTTATCTCTATACACCATCAGATGGTAAACCTGAAAATGAGTGAGACATGTCTGATGCTTAAGCTATATATACACAGAAGGCCAAGGTTTACGGGAAAGTTAGAAGGGAGAAATACAGGCCAAAGTTTCTACTGCTACTAAATTAATCATGATGTATATGTTTCCCCACTCACATAAGGAGACAAAAAAAAATGTTATCTAAGGAAACCAAGTGTTTCCAGTCACTGAGGCTTGTTACATAAGAAAAACTCTCTTCATGGGTCTTTATATAGGAGATATTGAGACATATGATACCAAGTCCTTGTTATTCTACAATTTAGTATTCAGTGGAAATAATCTTAATGGTATTTTGCTAAGGTGACCTATCGTAATATATTAAAGTCTTCCAAAATATTTATATTTTAAAAAGTAAATGTAATACTATACCTAAGAATAGGATATTTTTCATATGTGATGGGGCAGAAGAGCTTTCTGGCTGCCCCTAAAATCATATTTCTTGTGATGCACATCAAGTAAGTCATTAAAGTTACTGTGATATACAATCCAGAAGAGGGGCTTTCCTCTCCTCTTCTTTCTGCCAACCAAAATGATACCCACCCTTAAACGTCCAGGTCATATTTTATTTCCTTCAAAAATGTATTTGACTTTACAATCTCTCATTTCTCTTCCTCTTCTTTGAAACTCCTACTACATTTAACAGCCAGGGCCAGACAATTTAACATCTAATTATATGCTATCTGCTAATATTTCATGTGTGTTAAGATCCTAGAGGACATGTGTCTTGTGTTTCTTTGCAAACCTGATGACCTCTAGAGAACCGAGTGCTGTATTATTGATTGACTTTTGTGTTAGATCCTAGGGTAATTACCCAAGTGTGTTGTGCCTGAGCCTAGTTACAGTGGGTCCACCTGCTAGTATTCCAGAAAGATGGAGGTGGGATCACCATGAGCTGGTAAGAAGAAAAAGTGTGTCTGCATGTATGTGTGTGCATGTACTTCTTAATTTTAATAATAAGAAGCAAAATACTCAGCTAAAGATGACATTGTATTTGTATCTATGCATGTGTGTGTATGCACACATTTGAAACATTTACAGACTAAATAAATGTCCATTTATGTGCTATAATTTGAAAGGCACTTCTTGCTGCTATTAAAACACCTATCCATCTTATTTGTCTTAAAATTTCATTATCAGAGTCAAAGAGTTTGAAAAAGAAAAGCAAGGATGTTGTCTCTCTCCAAGTTCATAAAAGTGCATGTTATTTTGAAGCCACTGTGTTCTCTCTGTTAGGTGGTGAGATTCTCACCTAAGTTTCCTGTACCTGTTAGTGGAAAAAGTAAGGCCAAACTGCTAGAAGGAATTTCAAGGAAAAAAAGTGGCTTCAAAATTGAATCCTTCTTTCTTCAAGACCTATTTGAAACCAACTCAAAAAGGTAAAGCATGGCAAAAGGCAAAAGGAACATTAATGCCAGAAGGAAATCTGCATCTTGGGCCCTCCCTTGTCAAAAGCTGATACTATTTTACCTCTGAAAAGCCCCAAGATAGATAGAAGCAGAGTTTGAACACTGTAGGTCCAGTCTAATACTCTCACGTCACAGGTAAATAACTTATTCTCTGATTGTATAGGTCAGAATGTATGGATACAAAGGTAGTAGAATCCTGTCGTTTATTCTCAGTCAAATGTTTTTTGCACTGTGTTCTTGATTCCTGAGAGCACAAGCAACTTCCCTTTATACAGATTGAGTTCAGTTGTCCCCTCCATTTTTCACTGACACCATGGCCAGCTTTTGAGAATCAGCATTGCTTAGAAATTAGCAGAATGAGCTGGGGCTCTGCATCCCAACTGTGTGTTCCAATTCTGAATACCCAACTTTCCAACTGTGTGATCTTGGTCAAGTTACTTAAACTCTGTGGCTCCTGGGTTTCCCACCTACATATGGAAACAGCTCTGTGGTTCTTGGGGTTCCCATCTACATCTCAGAGATATATTGGGCAGACAAAAGTATAAATCCATGCAAAGAACTTAGAAAAATGAAATGGCATTATAGTTAATACTGTTTACTATTACTACTATCTTTAATCACAAAGATAAAGGAAAGAAGCATCATGGATAATTGAGCTTCAAAAATCCTAAAACTGATATTCTAGTTTCCCTGATGGGCAATGTCTGTTTACACGAGTATTGAGTACTGAGTCCTAAGCAGTTTAAGTCTCTGGTCATGACTTTCATTTCAAAAGCATAAGAGTAGGAAAAAGTAAGTAAACAGATAGACTAAAATGATGCCTTACATACTCAACTTTATTCAACTCTGTTTTGTATCCCCACTGAAAATTTTGGTCTATCTTTGTGGAAAAGAAATCAGAAAAGTTTGCAAAAATTTAGCATATTCTGCAGGCTTTTAAACTAAGGATTAAAATACCCATCTGTCCCAAAGCAGATACTTCCTCTTGTATTCTGTGATTGCTAAATAATGAAAATTATATTAATAACAATATAAATTCTCTAGTGGGTTCCAGGGATCTTGATGCCACAGGTATTCCATACTGAAGTTTGTGGAAGTGAAGTAGAAGAACTAGATTCATCAGCCATCAGCGGATGAAGCACCATTCTTGGGCAGTGGAAAAGTGGCGCAGTGAGTAAGTACCCTGAGAGTATGGGATTTCTTTTCTTCAATGTCAAAGTGTCAGATGGTAGCAAAGAGTGGACTTAGCTAAAATAGGAAGTCAGAAGGGTACCTCCCGAAGACAAACAGTGCATGAGCTGTGAATGCGAGGGTGAGCAGTACAGGTTCAGAAGTGACGAATGTGGGAGATGCAACTTAGAGTGAGGGCCAAAACTGTGCTCCTAGAGGCTTTATCTCTACATCAGATGGTAAGCCTAGAAATGAGTAAGAAGCATCTGATGCTTAAGTTATATATACATATAAGGCCAAGGTTAACAGAAAAGGTAGAAGGGGGAAATGCAGGCCAAAGTTTCTACTGCTACTAAATTAATCATGATGTATATGTGTATCTTATAGGCTTATAGGATCATTCATGTGTTTATATTCCAAACCAACTGTGGGTTTCATTTTTAGTTTTCATCAAAATCATTCAAAACAAAGTGGCATAAATGTCAAGAAATTGTGAGGACATTGTATTAATGAATACTATTGTAATTGTTTGTTTTTAAGATCTCATATCTTAATTCAAAACTAAAAAAGAGTTCTTTTAAAATAATGTTTTATGAGCCTGACCTGTGGTGGCGCAGTGGATAAAGCGTCGACCTGGGAACACTGAGGTCGCCAGTTCAAAACCCTGCACTGGTCTGGTCAAGGCACATATGGGAGTTGATGCTTCCAGCTCCTCCCCCCTTTCTCTCTCTCTCTCTCTCTCTCTCTCTCTCTCTCTCTCTGTGTGTGTGTGTGTGTGTGTGTGTGTCCTCTCTAAAATGAATAAAATAAAAAAATAAAATAAAATAAAATAATGTTTTATGAAACAAAACAATCTCACCTTTGGGGCATAGATCATTTCAGCCTCTACAACTGACAAGTTTGCAGAATCAATAACATAAAAAGTTCTATCTTTAGCTATCTTTAGATTTTTCATCAAGAAATTAAGAGGCATTTTCTAAGCTTCAGATCACAACCTCTCACTGCTATTGATGGGCATGGTTTCTCTTTTCATGGTTATAATTGATATACAGTGTGTCCGTAAAGTCATGGTTATAATTGATATACAGTGTGTTCTTAAAGTCATGGTGCAATTTTGACCGGTCACAGGAAAGAAACAAAAGACGATAGAAATGTGAAATTTGCACCGAATAAAAGAAAAACCCTCTCAGTTTCTGTAGGATGATGTGGCAGCATGTGCACATGCACAGATGATGATGTAACACCGTGTATACAGTGGAGCAGCCCATGGCATGCCAGTCGAGATGTGGACAGTAAAGAAGAAAGTTTCTGTGTGTTCTGTGGCTCGCTAAATTCAAATCCATGACCAAAGTGCAACGTGAATATCGGCGCATTTATAATGAAGCGCCATCACATAGGAATAACATTATTTGGTGGGATAAGCAGTTGAAGGAAACCTGCAGTTTGGTGGAGAAACCCCATTCTAGTAGGCCATCAGTCAGTGGCAAGTCTGTAGAGGCTATACAGGATAGCTACCTAAGGAGCCCTAAAAAATCTGTGCATGCGTGTGCTCAACAATTACACCTAAGCAAGACTACAGTTCATAAGGTGTTAAAGAAAGGTCTCTGTTTCATGGGGTACAAATTGCAGCTGTTGCATGCTATCAAACTGGCGGATAGACCTACACGATGCGTGTTTGCTACAGATAAGCTTCATGAGATCGACAGTGATGCAAGATTTTTGCAGAAGATTGTGTTTAGCAATGAGGCGACCTTCCATATCTGTGGACGTGTTCATCACCATAATGTCCGAATATGGGCTTTTGAACATCCTCATGCCTACATTGAGTATGAACGTAACACCCCTAAAGTGAATGTGTGGTGTGGCCTGATGCATAGTAAAGTGATAAGCCCATGTTTTTCGCAGAGCAGTCTGTGACGGCAACCACCTATCTTAACATGTTGGAATTGTATGCAGTGCCACAATTTCAGAAGGTGTCATTTTTCAACAGGACGATGCTCCTTCAACACTACGCTACCATTGTTTGTGAGTTTCTAGATAAAACATTCCCCCAGTGGTGGATAGACAGGGGTTTTGTCAAGCCATGGCCACCATGATCCCTGAATCTGATGCATTTATACTTTTACTTTTGAGGTTATGTGAAGCAACATGTGTACATTGAACATATCAATGACATTAATTACTTAAAACAGAGAATCACAAATGTTATTCGCTCCGTTACACCGGATGTCCTCACCCATGTGTGACAAGAACTTCACTATCATTTGGATATGTGTAGGGCAACAAATGGAGCCCACATCAAACTGCACTGAAAAGGTATGAAACAGGGAGAGTTTTCCTTTTATTTGGTGCAGATTTCACATTTCTATAATCTTTTATTGCTTTCCTGTGACCAGTCAAAAGTGCACCATGACTTTACGGACACACTGTATAAGTAGAGAATGAGATGAGATTTAAGTTAAGATTTCAATCATCAGTTCTTAAATTAATATTTTCCTTGATTAGCACTTTCACTTAATTATTCAAATAAATAGTTATGTTAGCCACTATCCTGTGTAGTTGTGAATTATATACATTTATCTAATTATTAATTAATTCAATAAATGTGTCAAATTGTTACCGTGAACCAGGCATTTTTCTAGCTGTTGATAGATAATACAGTGAAAGAAGCTAAGAGGTACTACCCTGTTTTCACAGAGCACACATTATAATAGGGGAGATGGAATGAAAAGAAATAAAAGAAGATAAAACAACACAATATGATAAAAAATATAAGACAAGTGATCATAGAAGACCTCCCAAAAAGGTAATTGAAACCTGAGTGACAAAAATGACTCAGGATATGCAAAGATCCAGAAAAGCAGCCCTAGCTTGAAAAGACCATGAACTTGGTATGTTGGAGGAATGGGAAGGAGACAAGAGTGGTGGCTAGTTATAATGAGTGAAATAGACATGGTATAGGGTGAGGTCAGAATACCTTGGATCTAGAGGATCAAGGAAGTAATTTGGATTTTGCAGACACTCACTGTAGACTTTAAAGGAGGAGGAGGATGTGCTATATATAATTTATATTTTTAAAAATACCATGTTTGCAGCTACATGGAGAATGAATTATAGGCAATGCTGAGTCGGTAAATAATAATGATGAGCTATCTGGAAAATAAATTTTAAAATTTCCTGATTTATAGCACATTCCAATTTCTGGGTGTAAATATTGCCACCATGGTCAATTTCAAGGTACCAATATGTTACTGAAGGTGCAGTTGGAAAGTGATGCACAAATTGGCTCTTGAGAGCCTGAACTAGGCAGCTCCAGCATGAACCATTATTTGTAGGGCAATAGAAATGCAAACAGAAAAGCCAAGCATGAGGCTTTAGCAGCTATCCATGCAGAGATAGTGAGTTGGTAATATGACATGGGTGATTGCCGATGCAGTTAAAAGAAATGAACAGATTTAAGAAGTATATATAAAAAAAATAGAACTTGATGAATTAAATATAGAAGTTAACATGGCAGGCCTCAGGAATGAATTCCATATTTCAAAAAGGCAAATTTCCTTTTAGCTAATTACTCTCTCCCAACTTGTTTCTATCCTTCCTATATCTCTACCCAGTCTCCTTTTATTTAAGTCTTTTTAAACATTATTCATACCTATTTGTTTTTTCTCTAATGTAGAGAAAATAAAAATTTTTGTCCCCATGCCATGTTCTATTTTCTTTTAAGTAGACATAGCCTAAGAGGCACTGATGAAAGTAGGGGTAGAAATTCTGAATTCAATAGTAACATTCTCAATTCAGTTGCCTATCCCATCATCCTTGCTCATGGCAAACTTAAGCAGTTAAGCTGCTGCTTATATTAAGCTCAGGGTAGGAGTGGCTGGTGACCATATGTTGAAAAAAAAAAAAGTACAAGATAGAATTATAAGAAAGTCATGCTTTTTCCAGCTAACAATCAATCTGACAGGAAATACTGAAGTCTCATATGAGGAGCTATTTGATTTTTTGATGAAACCTCATTTCTAGCTGAACACCATTCATTATTAAGATGTTACAACATTTTCAGTTTTGCTCTGCAAGTATATTAATCATTATCATAACTTTCCCAATTTCTATGATCAGCTTTTTACATTACATCTCTCATGTTTCAACCAACTATCCACAGAGAACCAAAATGAGCTTTTGAATTACCTTAATAAATACATTTATTGGATTAGTCCTACTAAATGATTCCTGTCCCTTAATTTGATTGACTGAATGATATTAAGATTCAGTGACCCAAAAACTGGCAGAAAATTTTATGGATAACATTATCTATTTGCCATTACAGCTGTTAATAGAAACAATAGAACTAATGATGAGCTAAGTGTCCAAAGTAAGTGAATGTCATTTATTTTTTGCAACATAAAAATATTTATGGCCAAGTTATTCTTTGCATAAAACCACCTATTTTATTGTCTTGTTGTCCTCTGTTTATGAGACAAGCTTATTAAAAAGAATTTTCTGTTTTTGCCTTTCTGGAATCTAGATACAGAATTAATTGTTATAATGATTTATTTATTCAGATATAACTTCAGAGTGCAGTACCAATAGTACCCTAGACAATATTGACATTCATCACTGGCACAGCAGTGATGAAGAAAGGTCACTGAACTAGAAGCAAGAGATTTGGGTTTTAGGACTTCTAGTGGCTTGCTGTTTGATGATAGGAGTTATACTGGTCCTCCGTGACTTTACTCATTTATGTAATAAAACACTTAATAAGAAGCTGAAAACAAAATAAATAAAGAGCCAACTAAATGGGAGATGATATTTGTAAACAACAGCTACTATGATAAGAGGTTAATATTCAAAATGTAAAAAGAACTTACAAAGCTCAGCAACAAACAAAGAATTCAATTAAAAATGGGGCAAGGACCTGAACAAACATTTCTCCCAAGAAGATATACAAATGGCCAACAGATGTATAAAAAGAGGCTCAACGTCACTAGCTATGCAAGAAATGCAAATCAAAACTACAATGAGATATCACCTCACACCTGTTAGATTAGCTGTTATCAACAAGAAAGGTCATAACAGCTGTTCCCATGGTCTGGCCATAACTTGCATTTAGTACAGAGACAGAGAAAACATAATGCGGCCCCTCAAAGGGGGTTGTGGAGAAAAAGAAACCCTCATTCACTGTTGGTGGTAATGCAAATTAGTATGGCCATTATGGAAAAAAGTGTGATGGTTCCTCAAAAAATTAAGAATAGAACAATCATATGACCCAGCAATAGCTCTACTGGCTTTCTACCCCCAAAACTCAAAAACATCGGTTACATAAAGACACATGCACCCCCATGGTCATTGCTGAATTAGTCACAGTGGCCAAAACATGGAAACAATCAAAGTTTTCTTTCATAGATGATTGGATAAAGAAGATGTGGTACCTACATACAATGGAATTCTACTCAGCCATAGAGATAATGATGTATTACCATTTATGATAGCATGGATGGACCTTGAGAACATTATACTACAATGAAATAAGTAAATCAGACAAAGCTAAGAACTATATGATTTTACACATAAATGGGATATAAAACTAAAACTCGTGAAAATAGATAAAGGTGAAGTGATTAACAAGGGGAGGGGAATGTGCAGGAGATCTGAGAAAGAGGAGTAAAGAGGGTCAAATATATAGTGATGAAAAATGTTTGATGTTGGGTGGGCATGCAGGATAATCAATAGTTCAAATATTATAGAAATGTTTACCTGAAACCTATGTATTCTTATTGATCAATGTCACCCTGTTAAGTTTAATTTTCTAAATAATTTTTTAAATAAAAAAAGGACAAATAGAAAACTCAATAAAAAAGAGCAAAAACCAAAACAAAAAAAATCCAAAACACCCACAGGAAATAAAATAATAAATATAAAAATCAAAATAAAATTCAAAAAAGAAAAAAAATCCTGGGTTTTTAAATTAATTTTAATGGGGTGACATTGATAAATCAGGGTACATATGTTCAGAGAAAACATCTCCAGGTTATTTTGACATTTGATTATATTGCATACCCATCCCCCAAAGTCAAATTGTCTTCTCTCACCTTATATCTGGTTTTCTTTGTACCCCCCCCTTCCCACTCCTTCCTTCCCATCCCCCACCCCGTAACCACCACACTTTTTTGTATGTGTCTGAGTCTCTTTTTTATGTCCCACCTATGTATGGAATCATATAGTTCTTAGTTTTTTCTGATTTACTTATTTCACTCAGTATAATGTTCAATTTTTAATTTTTTTGAGGAATCTCCATACTGTTTTCCACAGTGGCTGCACCAGTCTGCATTCCCACCAGCAGTGCAGGAGGATTCCCTTTTCTCCACATCCTCGCCAGCACTTACCCTTTGGTATTTTGCTGATGAGCGCCATTCTGACTGGTGTGAGGTGATATCTCATTGTGGTTTTAATTTGCATTTCTCTAATGATTAGTGATGTTGCGCCTTTTTTCATATGCCTATTGGCCATCTGTATGTCCTTTTTGAAGAAATTTCTATTCATTTCTTTTGCCCATTTTTTGATTGGATTGTTTGTCTTCCAGGTGTTGAGTTTTACAAGTTCTTTATAAATTTTGGTTATTATCACCTTATCAGACATATTGTCGAATATGTTCTCCCATTGTGTGGTTTGTCTTTTTATTCTGTTCTTATTGTCTTTAGCTGTGCAAAAACTTTTTAGTTTGATATAGTCCCATTTGTTTATCTTACCTTTTCATTCATTTGCTCGTGGAGATAAATCGGCAAATATATTGCTGCTACAGATGTCAGAGACCTTGCTGCCTATGTTTTCTTCTAAGATGCTTATGGTTTCACAGCTTACATTTAAGTCTTTTATCCATTTTGAGTTTGTTTTTATGAATGGTGTAAGTTGATGGTCTACTTTCATTTCTTTGCAGGTAGATGTCCGATTTTCCCAACACCATTTATTAAAGAGGCTGTCTTTACTCCGTTGTATGTTCTTTCCTCCTTTGTCAAATATCAGTTGTCCATAAAGCTGTGGGTTTATTTCTGGGTTCTCTGTTCTGTTCCATTGATCTATGTGCCGGTTCTTATGCCAGTACCAGGCTGTCTTGAGTACAATGGCCTTGTAGTAAACCTTGATATCCGGAAGAGTGATACCTCCTGCTTTATTTTTTCTTTTTAAGATTGCTGAGGCTATTCGTGTTCTTTTTTGGTTCCATATAAATTTTTGGAATATGAGATCTATATCTTTGAAGTATGTCATTGGTATTTTAATTGGTATTGCATTGAATTTATAAATTGCTTTGGGTAATATAGACATTTTAATGATGTTTATTCTTCTTTGCCACGAGGAAGGTATATGCTTCCACTTGTTTGTATCTTCCTTGATTTCTTTTATCAATGTATTATAATTTTTCGAGTACAAGTCCTTAATCTCCTTGATTAAGGTACTCCGAGGTACTTTATTTTATTGGCTGCAATAGTGAAAGAGATTGTTTCCTTAATTTCTTTTGCTGACAGTTCATTGTTTGTATATAAAAATGCCTCTGATTTCTGAGTATTAATTTTATATCCTGCCACCTTGCTGAATTCATTTATAAGGTCCAGTAGTTTTTTGACTGAGACTTTAGGGTTTTCTATATACAATATCATATCATCTGCGAATAATGACAGTTTTATGTCTTCTTTTCCAATTTGGATGCCTTTTATTTCTTCCTCTTGTCTGATTGATGTAGCTAGGACTTCCAGAACTATGTTGAATAAAAGTGGTGAAAGGGGGCACCCCTCCCTGGTTCCTGATCTTAAGGGGATTGCTTTTAATTTTTGTCCATTTAGTATGATGTTTGCTGTGGGTTTGTCTAGATGGCCTTTATCATGTTAAGGAATGTTCCTTGTATTCCCAGTTTTCTGAGAGTTTTGAGCATGAATGGGTGCTGGATTTTATCAAATGCCTTTTCTGCATCTATTGAAATTACCATGTGATTTTTGTCCTTCCTTTTGTTTATGTGATGAATCACATTGATTGATTTGCAAATATTGAACCAGTTTTGCCTCTCCAGAATAAATCCCAATTGATCATGATGTATGATTTTTTTCATATATTGCTGGATCCAGTTGGCTAATATTTTGTTGAGAATTTTAGCATCTAAATTCATCAGGTATATAGGGCTATAATTTTCTTTCTTTGTGTTGTCTTTGCCCGGTTTTGGGATCAGAATTATGCTCGCCTCATAAAAGGAATTTGGAAGTCTTCCTTTCTATTGAATTTTTTGAAATAGCTTGAGGAGGATAGGAATTAGTTCTTCTTTGAATTTTTGATAGAATTCACTTGTGAAGCCATCAGGCCAAGGACTTTTTTTGGAGGGGGAGTTTTTTGATAACTGTTTCGATCTCATTTGTTGTAATTGGTCTGTTTAGGTGTTCAGATTCTTCCAGATTGATTTTTGGAAGATTATATGATTCAAGAAATTTGTCTGTTTCACCTAGATTGTCTAATTTTTTGGCACAGGTTCTTCATTGTATTTTCTTACAATGCTTTGTAATTCTGTTGTGTCAGTTGGTATTTCTCCACTCTCCATTCTAATTTTATTTATTTGAGTCCTCTCTCTTTTTTCTTGGTGAGTCTAGTTAAAGGTTCATCAATCTTGTTTACCTTTTCAAAGAACCAACTTCTGGTTTCATTGATCCTCTGTATTGTTTCCTTAGCCTCTATGTCATTTATTTCTGATCTGATCTTTATTATTTCTTTCCTTGTACTTGTCCTGGGTTTTATTTGTTTTTTTTTTTTTTAGTTCTTTTAGATGCAGGGTCAGGTTGCTTATTTGAGCTTTTTCTAGCTTCTTATGATATGCCTGTAGTGCAATAAACTTCCCTCTCAGAACTGCTTTTGCTGTGTCCCATAAATTTTGAGTTGAAGTATGCTCATTATCATTTGTTTCTAGAAACTTTTTAATTTCTTCTTTGATCTCATTGTTAATCCATTCATTATTTAATATCATGCTATTTAGTTTCCAAGTGTTTGAGTATTTTTCAGTTTTTCTTTTGTGGTTAATTTCTAGTTTCATGGCATTGTAATCAGAGAAAATGCTTGATATCATTTCAATGTTCTTAAATTTATTGAGACCATTTTTGTGTTGTAACATGTGGTCTATCCTAGGAAACGTACCATGAGCGCTTGAGAGGAATGTATATTCTACTGCTTTAGGGTGAAAAGTTCTGAAATATTTATTAAATTGAGTTGATCTAGTGTATCCTATAAGTCTGCTGTTTCTTTATTAATTTTCTTTCTTGAGGATCTATCCAGTGTTTTTAGTGGGGTATTGAAATTCCCTACTATTATAGTATTGCTGTTAATCTCGCCCTTTATATTCATCAAAGTCTGCTTTCTGTATGTCAGGGCTCCTATATATGGTGCGTAGATATTTATAATAGTTAGTTCTTCCTGTTGAATTGTTCTCTTTATCATTATGCAGTGTCCTTCTTTATCTCTTACTACAGCCTTTGTTTTAAAGTCTATTTTGTCAGATATAAGTACTGCTACCCCTGCTTTTTTTTCATTTTAATTTGCATGAAATATATATTTCCATCCTTTTACCTTCTGTCTATCTGCATCTTTTGTTTTAAGGTGTGGCTCTTGTAGACAGCATATGTATGGGTCCTGTTTCTGGATCCACGCAGCTACCCTATGTCTTTTGGTTGGATCATTTAATCCATTTATATTTAAGGTTATTATTGATATGTAGTTGTTTATTCCATTTTATTCTTTAAAGTTGTATTCTTCTTTTGCTATATTCTTTCTCCCTTTGAACTGTTCACAACAGGCCCCTTAGTATCTCTTGTGGAATGGGTTGGGTTTTAATGAATTCCTTCAGGCTTTCTTTGTCTGGGAACCTCTTTATTTCTCCTTCAAATTTAAACGTTAGCCTTGCTGGATAGAGCAGTCTTGGTTGTAGGTTCTAGTTCTGCATTACTTTGATTATATATTGCCATTCCCTTCTGGCCTCAATTGTTTCTGTTGAGAAGTCAGATGTCATCCTTATAAGAACTCCTTTGTAGGTGATAGCCTTTTTTTCTCTAGCAGCTTTTAAAATTTTCTCTTTATCCCTTAGCTTTGGTATTTTGTGTATGATGTGTCTTGGTGTAGATTTTTTTGGGTTTCTCTTTAATGGAGTTCTGTGTACTTCTTGAACGTGTGGAGTGTTTCCCAGCCTTAATTTAGGAAAGTTTTATGCTATGATTTGATTGAACAAAGTTTCCATTTCCTGTCCTCTCTCCTCTTCTTCAGGCACCCCTATGATGCAAATTTTGTTTTTCTTCAGGTTGTCTCAGAGCTCCCTTAGAGTTTCTTCACATTTTTTTAGTCTCTTTTCCTTTTTCTTCTCTGCCTCTGTGCCTTTGTTTATTGTGTCCTCTAATTCACTGATTCGATCCTCAGCATCATTCATCCTGCTTTTAATTCCTTCCATTGTGGTCTTCAGTTCTGATACTGTATTTGTCATTTCTGTCTGATTCTTTTTTATTATTTCAATTTCTTTTTATACTTGTTATATCTTTATTTAGGTGTTCATAGTGACTATCCATTGTTGCTCTAATTTCTTTGAACATCCTAACTATCATTATTCTAAATTCTGCATCTGGTAGTTTGGTTATATCTGGTTCATTCAGGTCCTTCTCTGGGGATTTCTCTTTATTCATTTGGTTTGCATTCCTCTGCCTGCCCATTTTGTCTGTGTATAATCAAGTTGTGGCCACTGGAGTCCAGTAGGTGTTGCCTTTGTGTTCTCTTGGTGTGGTCTGTCTGCCAGCCCGCCACCCCCTCTGCCGCTTCCTAGGGCTGTTGGGTATGGGCGTTGCCAGAGCCAGCCCACTGCAGCTGTTGCTGTGATTTCTGCCTCTCCTCTGCGGGAAGGGCTGCCACTCAAGCCACAAGCCTCAGCACCAAGGATAGAGGTGAGCACCTTTGCTCAGCTACGGACCCAGCCTGTTTCTGGGCTTCTGCCCAGCACCCACGGTTAGAGCCTGTTCGCTACAGTTTTGCGGGTTTGGCGGGGCTTTTGACATGCTCTCATCTGTGAGCCTTTGCCCGTCTGGAGCTTTAGCCCTGCCCTCGAGGCCAGGGCCTTCCTGCGCAGGGTTGCAAACCAAGGTTTATTGGGCCAGACGTGTTTGCTGTCGTGTACTCAGCTGCGAACTTCCCCTCGTCCCAGGCTCTACCCCACCCCCGCGTTCAGAGGCAACTCACGCATGCAGGATGGCAAACCGTGGTTTATTGGGCCAGGCGTGGCTGCTGGCGTGAGCTCAGCCGTGAGCCCCTGCCCGTCCCTGACCCTAGTCCCATCCCCATGGTCAGGGCCAGCTTGCGCAGTGTCGCAGAGCAAATCTCTGCCCGTTCCTGGGCTCCCGCTTTTTCCACGCTGGTGGGTTTACAGGCGGGCCCGTAGCTGCAGGACCACTTTCGCGCATCCCCTCCATCCCTGCTGGGCTAGACTGAGCTCACACCGGCTGGACCTCCGCCCCCGCCGACAGAACCGCGTTTCAGCGTCCTGCTGCCACCATCCCTTCAGCAACTTCAGCAGAGTAGGAAGGGCCCTAAGTCTCCATACTGTAGTCCTGGGAGCTCCGTCACTCTAAGCAGCTCTGCTCTAATTGCCGAGAGAGAGCTTGTTTGGCTAGTTTCCTGTCTCTCTTTGTTGGTATTGCTAGTTCCAGAGGAAATATTCGTATTCGATTAGGGAAGTGACTTAGCCCTGGGGTTAGGGTGGCTGAACCTCAGAGTGTTTGTCCCAGTGCCTTCAGTCCACACTCTCTTCCCACTGCTCTGGTCCTCTCTTCAATCCCCATTCCCCAGAGCCCCGGGTGCGTGGTTGTGAAAGAGGTTTTCTGCGCTGTCCCTTTAAAAAGAATCTTGAGTCTGAGAAAACTTCTCTTTCTCACAAACAGTATCCTCACTTGTTTCACAGCTCAATACAGTCCAAACGCCTCTTCTTGGCTCTGCGATTGCAAGCTGGGGCTCGGTTCCTGGGACCCAGGTCCCTTCCTCTCCGCCAAACTCTCCTCACGCCACACGGGTATCTCCAGGCTGCCGTTTGCTCTGGGGAGCTGGGCAGCCCTCTTCGCGTTTTCGCTATTCCTACCAGTCTTAATGTGCTTCTTCTGTGTTCCTTGGTTGAAGATTCCACTTAGTTTAGTTCAAAGTTGGTTTATCCAGATGATGGTTCTTAAAATTGAGTTATAATCCACTTTGGTTCTGGGAGTTGGAAGTTGGTACATCTGCCTACTCTATCACCATCTTGTGTCTCCAGTAAATTTAATTTTTTAAATGAGTTTTTTCCTTTACTTAACAATTACCCTTTATTTAATTGGGTCAGGTTTAGAATGTCTAGTTTGTGATGGTAACAGAGAAAAATATATGTTCCAGTATATCATGTATGTGCTATTCTATATTTATATCACATACAAATATAATTAAAGGTATTTTCTAGGTCAATAAAAATTTCCCTCAAGACAATTTTTATATAAAATTTACTACTTAATAACATAGGAAATATCTGTTATTTAATTGCATCCACATGCTTTATTTTCTTTTCTCTTTGTTTGTTTATGTATGTTTTAGCTAATATTTTTGGACATTTGTAATACATATCACAATAAACCTGGACAACTATTTGGCTTCTCACATGTTTTAGTTATTTATATTTACAAGATAGGTTTTTATGTAAAATTAGTGAAAAGAAAATTAATTAAAGTAAAATGCTATAATAAAAGAGAATATGCTGCACAGTTATATATTGAGCTGCAGTGTCACTTCCCTGAATCTATGTCCCTTCTAGTTGCTGCAACATTTTTCTTAATCTTTTATAGGAAGGAATGTTAGTTGTTTTTTTTCTTATAGCTTTGCTCTGTTTTCTGTTTTTACTTGCTGTATTTCCATTCTGTCATCAATTGACTCTAATTAGGCTTTTCCCCCACCAGTCTACTGAACTCATTCTTAACATGTTCATCAATTAACTCTATCTTTCCAAATCCAGAGGTCAACTCTACCCTCTTCCAACTTGATCTAGCAAAATTCAACACAATTTGATCACTTCCTCCTTCTTAAAACATCCTTCTCTTAGTGATTGAGAAGGAGTAGCAAACTTCCTGTATAAAAAGCCACCTAGAAAAGGTTCGGTTTTATAAACCATACTGTTTCTTTTGCAACTAGACAATTCTGTTGTTGTAGCACAGAAGCGGCCATAAACAATATATAAATGAACAAGTATGGCTGTGTTTCGACAAATCTTTATTTACAGATACTGAAATTTTAATTTCACGCTGTTTCCTGTGTCACAATTCATCATTCTTCTTTTGATGCTTTTTCAATCATATAAAACATAAAACCCTCTCTTTGTTTGACAGACATATAAAGCAGATATCCTGAATTTTCCATGAGGGCTTTAGGTTGCCAACCCATGTTTAGGACAATAGATTTTCACATTTCCCGTTACATCTGTAGGTTCTTCTTGGTCTTCATTGCTACATCTGACTGTTAAATGTTGCACTGCCTCCAGGTTCAGTTGTTGGCCCTTCTCCATACCCACACTTTCTCCCTTGGTGATCTCATCCAGCCCAATGGCTTTAAAAACCATCCATATGCTTGTGATTCCCAAATGCATACCTTAAACCTGGATCTCACATTTAATTCTCAACTCATATTTCCAGCTGTCTACTTAATGTCTCCACTTGGAAATCTAATACGTGACATGTAACCTATCCAAATCAGAATTTTTTTATTCTCTTCCTTAACTTCTTCTATTCCTCTAATTTTTCTTATTTTGGCAAATGGTCTTAACATTCACTCAGTTTCTCAGGGCAAAAACACAGGGCTTATCTTTCATTTCTTCTCTTTTCCTCATACCCATATCCAGTTCATGAATAAGTTCTGACAGTATTACCATTTTCCTTTACTTACTAATTCCAATTTGGCTCAGACTTTTCACCTCTTGCCTGAATTACTTTATTAGCTTCATAACTCATTTCCTTATATTTATGTTTATTCTCCTGCATTCCCCACTGTGCTACAGATAGACAATTTCAAAATGAAAGAAGAATTATATCATTCTCCTGCTTAAAATTCTCTAATGAATTTCCATCAAAATCAGAATAAATTCCAAAATCTGTACCATGGCCTACAGACCCTCTATGATCCAATTACTGCTTATCTCTATGAATTTACCTCTCTTATTTGCTTCATTCCAGCCTCTGGCTTGAACTCTTTGCTTCCAGTGCTTTACTTGGCTTGCTTTTTCATTTCATTCAGGTCTCTGTTCCAATATTACTTCCTCAGATAGACTTTTACTGTCATATCACCTAAAAAAGTAAAGACCTTTCTTATATTCTATTTATCCTGCTTTGTTGTTCTTCATCAAACTTACACTTTCTGAAATGATATTATATGCTTGTCAATTTGTTTGCTCATTATGTCTACCGCCAAAATATCAGCTTCACAAGGTCACTTCTTTTGTCTGTACATCTGCATCTTAGTGCTGAGAAAATATCCTATTCATATACAAATAAAAGAAATGAAACAACTGATTGATGGATTAATGAATATCAGGAAAACTGAGTACAAATTCTTGCATATTCTAAGTTTTATTACATTTCTATTCAATATATGTTAAGGGTGTTCCTCAGTATATATTTTAAAAGATCATAATCCATGAGTTAATATGTTTATCAGCCAAGGACTTGATTACTCTGCCTATATTACTGATGTACTTTGCATTTTATAGTTGTTTATTTCATCTAGAAAACTAAACACACACACACAATTGGTTATTCCAACCTGCTGAAATGTTTTACTAGGTATCAAATTAAGAAGAACATCCACTGAAATTTCTGATGATAAAACAGTAAATTTAGGCTTAATTGTATGTTTTGTTGAATATGATTACATAATATATTGACATTGATTATGCATTGTTGCAAAATAATTTGATATATCGAACATCCATTATTTTATTATCTTAAATATAATTTATTATCTTAAATATAATTAAATAAATTTATCTTAAGTAATCAACTGCATTATTCCTTTTTCAATTGCAGTGAACCCTTTTTAAAAGCAGTTTCATCCTTTCCTCAGAAAATTAAAAATCGAACTGCCTTTTGACCCAGCTATCCCACTTTTAGGAATATACCCTAAGAACACCATAGCACTGTTCGAAAAGAAGAAATGTGCCCCCATGTTCGTGGCAGCATTGTTCACAATAGCGAAGATCTGGAACCAGCCCAAGTGTCTGTCAGAAGACGAGTGGATTAAAAAGCTATGGTACATATATACTATGGAATACTACTCAGCCATAAGAAACGATGACATCAGATCATTTATAACAAAATGGATGTACCTTGATAACATTATACGGAGTGAAATAAGTAAATCAGAAATAAAGAAAAACTGAGAACAGCATAATTTCATACATAGGTGGGACATAAAAGTGAGAATATGAGACATGGACAAGAGAGTGGTGGCTATGGGATGGGGGGAGGGAGGGAAGAGTGGGATAGGGAGGAGGGGTGGGACACAGGGAAAACCAGATTGAAGGTGACAGAGGACAATTTGACTTTTGGTGATGGGTATGCAACACAATTGAATGATAAGATAACCTGGAGATGTTTTCATTGTACATATGTACCCTGATTTATTGGTGTCACCCCATTAGAATTAATAATAATAAAATATATATATAAAAAAAAGCAGTTTCATCCTGCTTAAATACATTATTCTTTCAAGTTTTATGTTGTATACTATTTTGCAAGAAAAAAGTAAATGCAATTTTTAAAAATTATAAAGGACTATGACAACATTAGAATAATGAATAAATCATGTCAGGTTAAAGAGCAGATAACACCAATAATATCAGTGTTTTAAGTTTACTCAGTCGTGTTAGATTTTTTTTTCTTTTAATGTATTACCCTAGCACAAGATAAAAATAATGTAATAGGTATCAGGTGGTATCTTCTGAGTAAACCAACACAATAGGTTTTCTCTCTTCTTTAAAAATGTACCATAGCCTGACCAGGCGGTGCCGCAGTGGATAGAGCGTCGGACTGGGATGCAGAAGACCCAGGTTGGAGACCCCGAAGTAGCCAGCTTGAGCGCGAGCCCTTCTGGCTTGAGCAAAAGCTCTCCAGCTTGGACCCAAGGTCGCTGGCTCCAGCAAGGGGTTTCTTAGTCTGCTGAAGGCTTGCGGTCAAGGCACATATGAGAAAGCAATCAATGAACAACTATGGTGTCACAACGGCAACGAAAAACTAATGATTGATGCTTCTCACCTCTCTCTGTTCTTGTCAGTCTGTCCCTATCTGTCCCTCTCTCTGATTCTGTGTCCCTGTAAAAAAAATGTACCATAAATAAATCTTATCTTCTCTTGTCTCTGCCCTCAAGGAGGCTAAACTGGTACTACTGCATTTGCCTCCAGAAATAGGAAAAAAAGTAAAAGAGGCTGATGCCTTAACTGGTGGGGAAAAAAAAGCAGGCTGTCTGATGTGTAGAGGTCTCTTTCACACTGATGATCCTAAGGAGGAGGGAAAGGTGTGTCAAGAGGATAGAACAAATGAAGGGGTCTGAGGCAGGAATACCACTCTGTTTCTAAGTCTGGGTTCTCATTGGAAGAGGGGAGTATAGTAAGACAGGCCATAAAGACTCTTTCTGCTTAATTTTTTCATATCAAATTTTGTTCTCACTGAGTTATTATTTTCTTATTTTTCTCTCTCCATGTTCCACAGCCATCCATGATCTACTACATTCATCCCACCATTACTATCCTTGGTTCTACATCTGACATTTAAAATTCTCCATTACCTTTACAACCTAGACTCTATTCTTCTGAAGCCAAACTGTAACCACCTGCTCTTTTTTAAAATTAATTAATTAATTAATGTGTTTATTTATTGTGTTTACATAGATTCTAGTGTCTCCCCGAATGCATCCTCCCTCCCCTATATTCCCCTAAACATCTCCCTTGCCCCCCTCCCAACAGTTCCCTCCCCCTTTCCATTCAGGTTTGGTTTAGTTCTTCAGTTCACATTGTTCCTTGGATTCCTCAAATGAGTTAGGTCATATAATATTATTCTTTCTCTTCCTGTCTTGTTTCACTTAACATAATAGTTTTCAGGTCCATCCATGTTGTTGCAAAAGGTTATATTTCCTTCTTTTTCATGTCCGCATAGTATTCCATTGTATATATGTACCACTGCTTTTTAATCCACTCGTCCACTGACGGACACTTGGGTTGTTTCCAGATCTTTGCTCTTACACCACACACACATACACTGTTTTTCCTGATTCATTGTCAGTGTTCATAGCTCTCCTGTAAACTGGATACTCCTTCCCTCTCCTTCCATCCACATTCAATTCCTAGGTATAAAAATTCCACATTCTTTAAAATGTTTCCTTCTGATATATTCTTATCAGAAGAAATTTTCTTCTAAAATCTTCAAGGATACACTTTACCTGTATTCTCTTTAAATGAAACTCAGCACTATATTGCAGTTTGAACTTTGTATACATATATTATCTTCCCTTCTGGATATGAATTTCTTGAGGATAGGCTTTGTCTTAAAAAGCTATTTATATTAACAACACAGTTGTAGACAAAGTAACTTTCTAATAAATTAATAGTTGGATATTTTAACTTAAATTTATTAGTATAAAAATAAAACATTTTCAGCATATTTTAAATTTATGGCAAGTTCAACCATTCTTATTTAGTATATTCTGACCCATCTTCCAACATTTTTGTAGTAGATCATGATGTGACCAAGTAAGTAATAATAACAAAAGTTTGGCAGCACCAGAGCAGAGAGGAAAAGTTCATACGTAGAGCCAGATTTTCAGTGAGTGTATCATTGAATTTAAGGGACTATGTCAGCCAAGTGGAAATACCATGATGTTGGGAAAATGGAAGTAGTATTTAATATGGTGTGAGTTTAACCTGACCTTTGGTGGCGTAGTGGATAAAGCGTCAACCTGGGAACACTGAGGTCGCCAGTTCAAAACCCTGCACTTGTCTGGTCAAGGCACATATGGGAGTTGATGCTTCTAGATCCTCCCCCCTTTCTCTCTCCCTCTCTATCTCTCTCTCGCGCGCGCTCTGTGTCTCCTCTTTAAAATGAATAAATAAAAAGAAAAAGTATGGTGTGAGTTTATATACAAGTGGCCACTAAACATCTCAACCTTGAAGTCCTAGCAACACTGTTGAGAGATAATTTTTCATGGATCTTTCATGCTTCATGATATGAGCAGAGGACCTAACTGACCTTTTATCTTAATAATTTTTTTCAAAGATGTTTATATATTTAAGAGCCTGGGAAGGTAATGTCCCTTCCCAGAGGTGAGACAAGTTTGTTTATTGCCTATCATAAAATTTTCAAGTTCCCTAAACTTAGAGTAGCTCAGTTGTGACATACATCTACTCTGTCTTCAGTGTTTACATGTTGCATTTGTGGGACTTGAGAGTGAGTCGAACTGACACAAACATGGTACTCATGATGCTTCCATGTAGCTGAGTAATCAAGTCATTTGTCTCTGACCCACAAGGCTCATTTTATTTTGATTAAAAAAAAAGCTCTAGGTAATTAAAGAAGTTGGAGTGGAGTATTTATGAGAAGCACACTTTAGAGTTCATAGAATTAAAAAAAAGAGTTGAACAACCAACAATCTGGAAAGATGAGTCTAGAATCTCAAGAGTATGGACCTTTGAGTCAGTTTCTGATTCTAACATGTAATTAATCATCATATTTAATGAGCCATCTCATATCCTACATGTTTTATAAATCAAATTTCTGAAAGAAATGTAATTATCTTAGGTTACATGCCCCATCTACTATGGTGAGAGGAAGTGAGACCACAAAATTGACATCCCCACCAATAAGAATGAAAGAACCGATAATCATATTAATTAATCAACAAACAGCAACTAAAGAAGACATCCTCTCTGCCTTCCTTTAACAGTTTTCCCTTCTGTAGAAATTGAAATTTTCTCCTGGGAGAATGGTGGACCACTTGTAATTTATTACAATTTTCTATTTGTTTTGATTATCAACAACCAAAAATTTAACTGAACGTTAGTAACTATGCAATACCAAATGCCCTACACATTGGTCCTGCCCTGTTATTCTACCTTCACATTTCTTATATTTTATATGTGGGAAACAAACAAATAATTACTGTGAACAGACCCCCGCAAATGAACATGCTCTGCTATTTCCCTCTTCTGTGACTTTGCATACGCTATTTATTCCATTTAGCTAAACTCTCTTCCCAACTTTGTCCACCATACTACTTTTTACTCTAAGGCAGTCATGCATAGCTGCAAATGAGTGGCCTTGAATCTGGAATATTTTATCATAAAGAGAGAAAAAGCCTTCACAGCTTGTGATGCACATGTCTGCCTCTTTGTTTAGAAATATATTTCCTTATTCCAGACTCACTGTTTATGTCTTTGTTCTGTACATGCATGTGTGTCATTTGTGACCTAGTCAACACCCTGATATATCTGTTCCCAGAGGGCAAAAAGGGAATGAAGTCTTCTACCTGCAGTTCAGATGGGTGCACATAGATCATCTCCCTGAATCAGCGGAGGGCAAGACCTGCTGGCCACTGGGGACAGACTCTCACAGTTGAACCTGATCTTGCTCTGCCTCTGCTGTTTGTAAGTAAAGTGTTGTTCCATCCAGCACTAGTTCGAGTCATGCTTTTCTTACTTCAACACCTGCAAACCATGCAGTGCACTGACATCCAGGGACTGCTGCTCCTGGTGGCAGGTACTGCTAAGCACTTTGCTGACCTCCATTCAGTGGCACTCCTCCCTTGAAAGTGGTAACAGGTGTCCCTGCTCAACACTATTTATTGTTTACATCTAGGTAAAGTTGTTCACCCCATTCTTTCTGCTCTCAATGTACTTTTTACTTGCCTATAAAATCCAACCTTTTGTAATTTTATCTGTAATCCTTTGTATAAATATCTTTATCTGCTAGTACATTGACATTTTTATTATTGTATTGCCAATTCTTCCTCTGTTTCCTGACACTTAAGAAAAGGTCTAAGACTTAAAAGGGTTAATAAACGGATAAATGAATAAGACATTTGTAGAGAAGCAAGGAGATCTGGATACTTCTATTTGTAAGGTGTAGGTGTTTTTCACAGTCTCCATTTTGGTTTTTCATTTGTGACCTGGCCATGCATATGCAGAAAAAAGAGTCAACAGTATTCTACATAGTTACTCTTCAGAAACAATACAGTCAGATTTATACTTTAAATTACAATTTCTCCTCTTTTCTAATTTTGAGGTGTTTTCATGCTGCTTCCATGGCATTATTTAATTTGGTCACATTTCTTTGGGAATTTATAGTTCCCATTGCAATCAATGCTCACACAGCTCACCTAACGATTAGTGAGTTATCACCTAGTTTGTGGCTAGGCTGAGACTTTTCTTTCAACCCATCATGATAATATCTAAAAAGATCTTTTTCCATTGCACTAAATTCTACCCCATAAGCTGAAAAAAGTAATGTCTCTTCCCAATTTGCATAAGTTCAGTCAAAATTAGAGTTATTTGCTTTATTATAGTATATAAATCACAGCAAATGCCTAATATTGCCTCTAGGATTTTAATAAGCAGAACAGAAAGCCATGAAAGTTTAGGAGGTGGAAGAAACAATACCAAAGGCAAATCTTACTTCCTATTAATGTCTTTTGAAGATGATGCTGTTAAGTTTGTTTCAAATAACTTTGCCAATGCTAGATAAAATTCTGTTTTCTTGTTTTAGCTGTTTTCTTTGTAAAAAAAGAAAAAAAATTATATGTTACAATGTCATCTCTCCATAAAGAGAAAAATGGTTTTTTTACTTTGCTTTATTTTATTTTTGTGCATATTTTATTTATTTGTTTTTAACTTTTATTTATTGATCTGACAAAGAGAGAGAAACATTGATTTGTTGTTCCACCTATTTATGCATTCCTTGGTTAATTCTTGTGTTTGTCCTGACAAGGAATCAAACCCATAACCTTGGTGTATCAGGACATCGCTCTAATCAACTAAACTACCCTGCGAGGACTGTTTGCTTTTATTTTAATTGAAATACTGTCCCTATTTTGTTAATTGAGCCCATTCACCTGTGACAAATGCAAGCTGTGTTATAGTTAGGACAATTTTGTCAGTAGGGTCACTCAGAAACTTTCTGCCAAGGCAAAACTGCTACAGTTCTAGCATATTCTTAATTGTTAAATATTAGCCAGAAAGAGTAAACAAATAGCTCCATTTATTCAAGAAAGGAATTGAGAAAGGAATTGACATTTGCTATTTCCATCTTCTGGCAAAGTCAACAGTACTCTGTACAGCATAACAAACCCATCAT
The DNA here is from genome assembly GCA_037038555.1 of Rhynchonycteris naso. Taxonomy (NCBI): domain Eukaryota; kingdom Metazoa; phylum Chordata; class Mammalia; order Chiroptera; family Emballonuridae; genus Rhynchonycteris; species Rhynchonycteris naso. The sequence goes on from CM073002.1 coordinate 71,202,571, forward strand.
ACATGATACACCTCTCCACAGCAGAGACTGGCTTAAAAATTCTTACATATTTTTTACTCAGTTCTCTATGTTTTCTCATTACCTAAACTCATCAAAAGCAAGGAAATAAAGAGAAAAAATATTTCTTAGTGTAACACCGACAAGGTTGTTCATTGTGATGATACCACCTCCCATTCTCAGTGTACCCTTTCATAGATGGCTCAACTTGAACAGAACTCTTCAAGCTCTTATTTGTGCCACTTGTTTGTTCATTATTAAATATGTATTTTAATACATATTAGGACTATAAAAATACTTCCATTCTGGGAATAGTTCTGCTCTTCTATGTTCAGTTTCACGCAAGACAAAATTTGGAGTTTTAAGAATAAAACACAAGAATAGAAAAGTGACTATAAATTTCCAAGAATGGAATAATCTAGGAAAATAAAATTTTCTAGGAAAAAAATCAAAACACTGTCTACTATAATTGTTAAGAACAATAAATTGTTTGTTGGGAGGCCCATATTCACTCTTTACCATGATACCTGAAAATTTCAGTGTAGTAAATAAAATTTAAAAGCTCCTAACCAATTTAAAGTTTAGAGACAACTCGAGCACTGACATAAACATTGATGCCCTTTATTATATTAACAATATGGAGGAATTCATTTGTCTTAGGTGTCCAGAAAGCAGAACTTTCCCATATCAAGAAAATAAACTGAACTTTATGTTTATAATAGTTCATGAGAAGACCCAACATTGTATGCAACAGAGACAATCAGTATTTTATCTGATTTTTTATTTTTTCTTATCTTGAATTTATAAGGAAATAAAATAGTTCTGTGCTATTATAAGTAAACACTATGTGTGTGTGTGTGTGTGTGTGTGTGTGTGTGTGTGTGTGACTCAGGGCATAGTCTAGCTCATATACATTAACTTCAAGTTCTAGAGCCACAGACAATTTTTCTCTTAGATATTTTATTACTAACAGTTATCTGTATAAATATATTAATAGTCTACTTGTTATAACCATGTTGGCGAAAGAACTTGCCTCTTGTTTGTAACATTAGCACTAAGGAGATCTTATCCTTATCAAGGAGGGGAAAAATCATTTGTCATATTTTCACTGTATATTACTTTCTTTTTGTCATTCACTTGGGCAGCTTAATAATTATTGTTAAATATTTCTTTGTTTCTGTTTGCATCTTCTCTATGTCTATCCATTTCATTTTTATCCATTGCCCTTTGCTTATTTCCTCCCTGTACATGTTTACTAGCTGAAAAAGAGAAGGTTGGACTAAATCAAAGTTGAGTGTAAAATTCAGTGCCTAAGTGCATTTATGTTAGGGAGAAGAGTCATTATTTATTAATTACTCAGAGTATTTCTTAAACCAGAACTAGTTTACTACTTAGACTAGCCGATTGACATTCTTTTCTCTCTTGTCTTCTAAAACAACCCGAGCAATAAGAAGAGTCATTTTCTCTAATACAGCCTCAAGAAATGTTCACATATTTCTAGAGAATGAAAATTAAATTTACTAAAATAGAAAGTTATTATTATTATTATTATTAGAGAGAGATATAGGAAGAAAGAGGTGGGGAGAGAGGAGAGAGATGAGAAGCATCAACTTGTAGCTGTTTTCATTTATACTGCTCACAAAAATTAGAGGATATTTCAAAATGAATATGAAGCTATAACATATCCCCTGATCTTTGTGATCAGTGTAGTTGTTTATTAATTGCTTTTTATATGTGCATTGACTTGACCTGGGGGGCTCAAGACAAGTCAATGACCTTGACCTTAAGCCAGCAATCTTGGGCTTTAAGTCAGCGATCTTGGGCCCAAGCCAGTTACCTTGGGCTTCAAGCTTGTGACTTTTGGGCTTAAGCCAGTGACATTGGGATCATGTTGATGATTCCATGCTCAAGCCAGAGACCCCATGCTCAAGTCAACAAGCCCATGCTGTAGCTAGTGACCTTGGGATTTTGAACTGAGGCCCTCAGCATCCTAAATTGACTCTCTATCTACACTGTCACCACCAGTCAAGCTGCAAAGTTTATTTTCAATGTTACAGGCCAGTGCTAAAGTATATCTAGATCACATGAAGTTAAATATCATACTTCTTTCAATCTTCATCCTGTATTCGGTACTTGGCATTGTTGATGGCGTATATTCAACCATGGACAGATAATTGAACATCAATTGAATAAGTAAATACAATCTAACAAATATAATATTATATATATATAACAAGAGCATACACATTTTTGAAAGCGAATAGCAACCTATTATATTAAAATATTTCATCAGGTTATTTACTGCCTGCCATGACAAAGCAACATATTCCAGACTAACCCTACTGCTCTAAACAACTATAAAAGTGAAATATATAAATAGGACAAATGTTTTCAGACATTGGACAAAAGACTGAGATACAGCAATTTTTGTAAAAAGGTGAAAAAACAGGCTGAGTCCCACTTGTGTCCAAGCTTTCTGTCTAAAAACAACTTTCTGAAACTAGCATAGGAAAGAGGGGCCATTCATAGTATGGCAGTTCTTTATATACTTAAAAAAAGGACTTTATAGGACAAAACAATTATATACAATTTCTTTAAATAAATAAATGTAGCCTGACCTGTGGTGGCGCAGTGGATAAAGTGTCGACCTGGGAACACTGAGGTCGCCAGTTCAAAACCCTGCACTGGTCTAGTCAAGGCACATATGGGAATTGATGCTTCCAGCTCTTCCCCCCTTTCTCTCTTTCTCTCTCTCTCTCTCTCTCACTCTGTGTCTCCTCTCTAAAATGAATAAAATAAAAAGAAATTTAAAATGATTTGTCCTTTAAATAAATAAGTGTAAAAATCCTCAAAAATATTAGCACCACGCTCTAACCAACTGAGCTAACCGGCCGCACCAAATCCTCAAAAACATATCAGTAAACCAAATTCAGAAATATATTAAAACAGGAGTATTTTATGATTAAATAAAGATTATCCCCAAAATGCAAGGTTAATTCATCATTCAAAAATCAATATAGCAGATTCAAAGATGGCAACGAAATAAGCAGTTATTCCAACTGCAGCCTCCTAGGACCAAATTGGAGTTATATTTAAATTTAAGAACAATCATCTTGAAAAACCAATGTCAGATTAAATAAAGAATAATTCATAACCAAGAAGTCACAGAAGTCACACCAAGACTGGTAGGAAGGGCAGAGAAAAGAGAACCCTCCTGCACTGCTGGTGAGAATGCAGACTGGTGCAGCCACTGTGGAAAACAGTACAGAGTTTCCTCAAAAAAATTAAAAATGGAACTGCCTTTTGACCCAGGTATCCCACTTCTAGGGATATATCCTAAGAATCCCCAAAATATTTATTTAGAACTAAAAAAGAACCTGAATAGCCTCAGCAATTTTGAAAATGAAGAACAAAGTGGGAGGTACCACACTTCCTGATATCAAGTTATACTGCAAGGCCATTGTAATCAAAACAGCTTGATACTGGCATAAGAACATGCATATAGATCAATGGAAAAGAACAGAGAACCCAGAAATAAACTCATCATACCTTTACAGTCAATTAATATTTGAAAAAGGAGGCAAGAGTATAAAACGGAGTTAAGACAGTCTCTTTAGTAAATGGTGTTGGGAAAATTTGACAAGTATATGTGAAAAAATGAAACTAGGCTACCAACTTACACCATTTATAAAAACAAAGCACAGATCGGATGAACGATTACATGGGCCCTATCTGGTTGGCTTAGCAGTAGAGCATCAGCCCGGTGTGTGGAAGTCCCAAGTTTGGTTCACAGTCAGGACACACAGGAGAATAAACCATTTTCTTCTTCACCCCTACTCTTTTCCCTTTTCTATCTATCTATCCATCTATCTATCTATCTATCTATCTATCTATCTATCTATCATCTATTTTTCATCTATCTATCTATCTATCTATCATCTCTCTCTCTCTCTCTCTCTCTCTCTCTCTCTCTCTCTCTCTCTCTCCCTCTCTATCGCTATCTCTATTTCTTTCCTTCCTGCAGCCATTGCTCAAATGAGCAAGTTGGCCCCAGGTGCTGAGGATGGCTCCAAGGCCTCATCTCAGGTGCTAAAATAGCTTGATTGCTGGGCAATGGAACAGTGGCCCCAGATGGGCAGAACATCAGCCCTAGATGGCATTTTCTAGGTGGATCACCATCAGGGCACATGCAGGAGTCTGTCTCTCCACTTCCCTGCCTCTCACTTCATTAAAAAAATAAATAAGAAAGACTTAAATGTAAGTTTCAAAACCGTAAAAATTTTGGAAGAAAACATAGGCACTAGACTCATATATCTCTTGTAGCAATATTTTTGCTAATCTATCCCTGCAAGCAAGCAAAATAAAGGATAAAATAAACAAATGGGACTATATCAAACCAAAAAGCTTTGCACAGCAAAATATACCATTAATAAAATAAAAAGACAACACACTGAATGAGAGACCATATTTGCTGATACATTTGACAAAAGGTTAATAACCAAAATGTATAGAGAATTCAGAAATCTCAACACCAGGAAGGTAAAGAATCCACTTAAAAATAGGCAAGTGTCTGAACAGACACTTCTCTGAGAGGACATACAGATGGCCAATAGGCATATAAAAAAATGTTCATCATCACCAATCATTAGAGAAATTCAAATTAAAGCCACAATGAAATATCACCTCACACCTGTCAGAATGGCTCTCATTAACAAATCAACAAACAACAAGTCCTGGTGAAGTTGTGGAGAACCCCCACTGCTGGTGGGAATGCAGACTGGTACAGCCACTATGGAAAACACTATAGAGTTTCCTCAAAACATTAAAAATGGAACTGCCTTTTGACATAGGTATCCCACTTCTAGAGATATATCTTAAGAATCCCAAACACTAATTCAAAAGAAAATATGCACTCCTCATGTTTATTGTAGCATTGTTTATAATAGCCAAGATCTGGAAATAGCCCATGTGTTCATCAGTGGATAAGTGGATAAAAAGGCTGTGGTACAATTGCACAATGGAATACTATGAAGCCATAAAAAAGAAGTAAATCTTACCTTTTGAAATGACATGAATGGTCCTGGGAGTTATTATGCTAAATAAAATAAAGCATGCAGAAAAAGACAAATATAATATGATTTCACTTATATGTGGAATCTAATGGACTCAATAAACTGAAGAACACAATAGAAACAGAGGAAGAATCACAGGGATCAGATAGACAGTTGTCTGATTGAAGGGGAAAAAGGAATAGGATCAAAGAATATGAAAAGACTAATGAAATTATATATACATAACACATAGATACAGACAGCAAGGTAGCAAGTTCTAGAAGGAAAGGGGAAATGGAGGTAGTGGGAGGAGGGGCAAAGGGGTTGAAATGGGAATGAAAAAGTATTTGAGGGTGTTATATTGAGTGTAACACTTAAAACCATGTCAACAAAATAAATTAAAAATAAATTTTTAAAGCAATATAATCAACTACATTTAAAGAATATGCCTTGAAACCATATTAATTAAAACAACCTGAATAATAAGACCCTTGCTGTAAAAAATGGACATTCCATCATCAAGCAGAACAATGATGAATTCTATATAGACAGTCCAAATAGTACTAGCTCACATGATTTGGAGGTAATATTAGTTACTTAGAGAACAGAAACAGAAAATTGAGATCCAGACCAATATGTAAATATAGAGAGAAAATATATAAATTTCATTACAGAGTACAACTTTAAGCTATTTCAACAAATTCATTTAATTCCATCACAATGTCCCAAAGCTGATGAATCTCTCTGGCTATTGCTATAAACAGAGACCCAGCAGATCCTAAATAGCTGATAGTGTCCAGTGTTGAAATGGACAAAGAATGGTCAACTATACCCATTACAGAATTCAGCTTTTTCTATATCTGGTCTTTATGCATTACAACTTCATAGAAAATATATTTTCTAAAAACAAGTTTAAGCTATAGCATTTATTCCCAGATAAAAAGCAGTTTTTTAATAAACCACAATTTTAGAAAAGTTATAACACCTTAGCTGTAAATTTTGCTCGTACTATATACTACATTTCCAAACTATTTCAGTGCTTGCCTTCTCTAACACCTAAAGACAAAGCAGTAAAGTTCACTAATGCACAGCTCGTTTCCCAGGTTGTAAATCCTGCTGAAAGAGCTTTCTTGTGTCACAGATAAGAGAATTGAAGAAATAACTATAAGGACAATTTTACTGGTCTTGGGGACTTTGGAGGTTTAGAATTACTTAATAAAAGAGAAAATATCTATTTTAGTCTCTGAACTACTTTTCATTTACTGCACCCCTAATTTAAGGCATTTAGTCTAAGACACTGTATTTTCATCAGGGCTACAAATACCTTTCTTGGGTCTTGTCTTCTGATGTATTCATGTTGTATTACCTGAATGATTACAACAGTGGCTAGTGGCTCAGCTATACTACTCAGAGGCAGTGGAGAAGGTGAGAAGCTAGCAGAAGGAAAAGCCAGGCTATTTCTTCACCTCCTTGCCAGTCAACCTTGGCCAGTGTCTCTGGTAGTAACTGCATCTCTTATTTAGCTTCAGATGCCATCAGAAAGGTCTGCAGGGGTTTACTTAAGTGACCTCATTGCCTTTTCGCCTTCAACCATGCTACCTCCACTTATCTCTCTAGTCTAGTAGTGGTGGTTGTAGCTTCCTGCTTCTATTCACCATCCCATTTGTCTTCCATCCATGTTTGATGAACACCTGTATGTGTGTATATGTGTGTGTTTGTATGTGTATATGTGTGTGTCTAATTTAAATACTCGCAAAGTATTCTATTTTCCTAGATGGATTAAAACAGTCATTCTACATTAAAAAATACATTAAAATAAAACTTTCTGAGTTTCTTGCTAAGCAAAATGACTTTATGACTGTGCCCTTGTTTTATTTTTTATCAGTGCAAAGTGAGAGTACATTTTTTCAGATGAGGTTTGTAGGGTTTGTGTGTAGTTTTCACTCCTGCTACTTTTGCTTCACGAGCTAAAAGAAAACTGTGCTCTTTCTTTTGTTCTCACCTGCAGCTTGAAACTGTGAGGTCTAAAATGCTGAGCCCAGGACTTCTCAGGGCCTTTGACTTTAGTATAAGCTCATGTTTGTAGATGTTTTATGGCTAGCTCTAAAATTCTTTCTGAATCCTACAGGTAGTGCTTATCAGTTTTGTTTAGCTGCCCGGTGTTCCTCCCCCCTTTACTCTGGTAACTAAAGATATGTTTTCTTTTCTTTTTTTTAAGATTTTACTTACTGATTTTTAGAGAAAAGAGGAAGACAGAGAGAAAGTGGGAGAAAACAGGAAAGCATCAACTCATAGTAGTTAATTTCTCTATGTGACTTAACCAGGTAAGGTCAGGGTTTTTAACAGGTAACCTCAGCATTCTGTGTTGATGCTTTAGCCACTGTGCCACCACAGGTCAGGCAAGATATATTTTCTACAGTAATTATTTTAATTTTAATTGATTTTTTTACAGGGACAGAGAGAGAGAGTCAGAGAGACAGATAGATAAGGACAGAGAGACAGGAACGGAGGAAGATGAGAAGCATCAATCATTAGTTTTCGTTGCTGTTGTGACACCATAGTTGTTCATTGATTGCTTTTTCACATGTGCCTTGACTGTGGGCCTTCAGCAGACCTAGCCATCTCTTGCTGGAGTCAGCGACCTTGGGTCCAAGCTGACGAGCTTTTGCTCAAGCCAGATGGGCCCGCACTCAAGCTGGCGACCTTGTGGTCTCGAACCTGGGTCTTCCGCATCCCAGTCCAATGCTCTATCTACTGAGCCACCTCCTGGTCAGGCAAATTTTAATTGATTTTAATTTATGGTGTTTACATAGATTCAAGTGTCCCACCAAATATATCTCCCCGCAACCCTGGGTTGCCCTTGACCCCCCTTTCCCCTCCCCCAACGCCTTCCCCCCTTCCCTCCAGGATTTGCTTTCCTGATCTCTATAATGCTGTTATGTATATATAATTTCACTAATTTCTTTTTCTTCTCTGATACCATCTTCTCATCGCTTTTCCCTCTGACCACTTTTCCTCTGGTTCATTTGATCCTGCCTCTGCCTCTATTCTGTCCTCCAGTTCACATTGTTCATTAGATTCCTCAATTGAGTGAGGTCATATAATATTTTTCTTTCTCTGCCTGGATTATTTCACTTCGAATAATAGTTTCCAGGTTCATCCATGTTGTCACAAAAGTTAAGATTTCCCTCTTTTTCACAGCTGCATAGTATTCCATTCAGTATATGTACCACAAAGCTTTTTAATCCACTTGTCTGCTGATGGACACTTGGGCTGTTTTCAGATTTTGGCTATTGTAAACAATGCTGCCATATACATGGGGGTGCATTTATTCTTTTGAATCAGTGATTTGGTATTCTTAGTATATATTTCTAGAAGTGGGACAGCTGGGTCAAAAGGCAGATCCATTTTTAATTTTTTGAGTGATTTCCATACTGTTTTCCAAGTGGCTGCACCAGTCTGCATTCCCACCAGCAGTGCAGGAGGGTTCCCTTTTCTCCACATCCTCACCAGCACTTATTCTGTGTTGTTTTGTTGATGAGTGCCATTCTGACTGGTGTGAGGTGATATCTCATTGTGGTTTTAATTTGCATTTCTCTACTGATTAGTGATGTTGAACATTTATTCATATGCCTATTGGCCATCTGCATGTCCTCTTTCGAGAAGTGTTTATTCATTTCTTTTGCCCATTTTTGATTGGATTGTTTACCTTCCTGGTGTTGAGTTTTACAAGTTCTTTATAAATTTTGGTTGTTAACCCCTTATCAGACGTATTGTCCAATATGTTTTCCCATTGTATGGATTGTCTTTTTATTTTGTTCATATTGTCTTTAGCTGTGCCAAAGATTTTTATTATGAATTAAAAATATAGTAGGTATGCAAAACCTAAAAGAATTATAGGGTGAGAGAAGGAAGGGTAACCTAGGGGACTAGAATGTCACATAATAAATGAAATAAAAACAGAGGGCATGGCATTAGTCCTACTTGACTCAAAACAGTATTAGTGTTAAAGTTTTAAGTATTGAAAGGTAGCCTGGGAAAAGAAGCAAGAAAAAGTAGGGAGTAATGGATACCTCAGCCCCCTCGCAAGCTCCAAAGATCGTAAGAGAGAAGGCCTATGGAGGCAAGGTCTTTAAGAATGTTAATTATTATTGATATTAATATTATTATGCATAAGCTATTTTTAATGCTGGTAGTCAAGGCCAGTCAGGTTCACATTGGATTTGAGCAAATAGTAGAGGGACTGCAGAGCCAGAAAGCTTTGGGCCATTGTCATTTAATAGATTCCCACAATGGTGGGTGAACAAACAGGAAGAGGAAAACCACTTCTTACAATGGCAGGCAAGTAATTCCACCAAGGGAAGGTACACATAGCCTTATGTAGGCTACACACACATGGCTCTTCCACGTGCTCACTCACTAATCATGCAAAGTGCAAGCGAGCAAGCCTAGCATAGCTATTTACCCTACACTATTTTAAATATATTTCTATCACAACTAGATAATCTTGACTGACAAAATATAAAGCCCACTGAATGTATTTGAAAATGAAGGTGAACTATGGATGTCTATGAAATATAATTTCATACCACCATGGCTTATCCCAAAAAAGACATCCTGATTGATATACTTAGTCTCTTCTATTCCTAATCCATGAATGTTACTTAGTGTTTTTCTATTTGTAATGTCAATTTTCAAAAACAGGAGATTAAAAAAATAGTATAATGCTTAAATTTAACACATCTTAAAGCTTAGCAGATTATTTTCCTATATTTATAAGTAACAATAGTGCACAGTATAGGTTAACGAACTTGTTCAAAATAACAATGAATAAATTATGGACCTGAGAGTTGTTGTCAGTTCCTTTATCCATGTAGCCAAGAGTAATAGTATCAGGCTGCTCACATAGCTATTACATACTGTTCTATGTGTTCTCTGAAGTCTAAACTACAACATGAATTATTCTCTCTGAAGTTGTAAAATTGATATCCTTGGTAACCTAGGCACAGCTGCAGAGTTAGAAACACCCTTGTCTGGAGGAAGCCACATGACTCATAACAGACTGAGTACTCTGTGTTTATTTATGAAAGAATGACAATTATAAACATCTTGCTTATGTAATCATTACTGAGAGGGAATATTTGCGGTGATTATACAAAATAATGTTTACAAAAATGTCCACAGCAGCTCTTTTTATAATATCCCCCCCCCCTGGAAACAATTTAAATATCCATTAATAGGAGAATGGATACATAACTTCTGAAGGTCCATACAATGGAATACAACATAGAAAAAATAGCCAAATTAATGATAATGAATGATACCTGCAATAAAATTAATGAAACTTATAGACAATATATTGAGTAAAAGAAGCCAGATAGAAAACGTGCAAACTATATAATTCCAATTACATGAAGCTCAAAACAGGCTAAACAAAAAAAAACAAAACTAAACTAAAAAATAACCTGCCTGACCAGGCGGTGGCACAGTGGATAGAGCATTGGACTGGGATGCGGAAGACCCAGCTTTGAGACCCAGAGGTCATCAGCTTGAGCACGGGCCCATCTGGCTTGAGTAAAAGCTCACCAGCTTGGACCTAAGGTCGCTGGCTCTAGCAAGGGGTTGCTCGGTCTGCTGAAGACCCGCAGTCAAGGCATATGTGAGAAAGCAATCAATGAACAACCAAGGTTTCACAACGGCAAGGATAAACTGATGTTTGATGCTTCTCATCTCTCTCCGTTCCTGTCTGTCTGTTCTTATCTATCCCTCTCTCTGACTCTCTCTCTGTCCCTGTAAATATATATATGTATCCTAATTGATGATAACAGAAATGTACTGGTTACTTTGAGAGGCTGAGTATTGGGTGAGGTGGAATATAATGAAAATTTGGGACTGCTAGACGTGCATTGTATCTTGACCTCAGTGGTAATTATTTGAATAGTTGTGTAAAAAGTTCTTTGAGCTGACACTTAAGATTATTGTGCTATATTCACTTTATTATCTGTGTGCTAAAAATCAATCATAAAGTTTGGTTTTAAATGTGCTCTGAGTCATTTTACATGAGTGTATTAACTTGTCAGACACACTACACAGTCACAGAGTAAAACTCCAGGGCCATATATCTAAATATGTCAACAACCCAACACTCTACTTAAACTCATTCTTTCTTAATACAGTGAGCTTTATATTTTTTGAGATGTTCTTAATAGAACATAAATTTTGAATTGTTCATTTTGTTGCAGTAACATATTTCCCAGACCTATATTCTGAGATTTGGATGTGGCATAACAATAATATGTATATATGAACAAGCCAGAAATAACACATATGATATATACTAGCAATTTTATCAGCTATTAATACCACTAGTTCGTGTCACCTAACACGCACAAAAAAATGAATATTTAAATAGAGCAGAATTTTTATTTTTAGATATGGAAGTCTGTTTAAATTGTTTTCAAAATTTATTTTGCTTATTTCTCCATCTCAATCAATAAAAAATTAATTATCTGAAATCATTTATATGTCATTGTCTATTTTATGTTTCTCCCTTTCTTTAAAGTGCTCAAAATTATAGCATAGGTTAACAAAAGAAAGACACAAGCTTTGTTTTATTTTGTTTTTCTCTTTAGGGTATTTGTAAGTAAATAGAAGAACAAAAGAACATGTATTTTAATTCTTCAGAAGTAGGTCCGCAACACTGAGTCCAACACCATTTATACAGTTTGATAATCCTGGGCTTTACTAGAAAATGTTGATTATTAAAGGTTTAGGAATCTAAATGTCTTGTTAACAACCTCTCTTTACTGATTGGGAACTTGAGAAAATTGCAATCTCTTTCTAGACTGCATTTTAAACGAATTTCACTTTGGCTGCTTTTCAGAGCTAAGTGGTTTCTGTGCTTAGAAAGCTGAACAAACAACTGAATTAGGGGCTTGCAAAAGTCTTTTTCATTTTCAGGTTGGTGGCATTCCACGTACTACATATATGTCATCTAATTTTTGACACTAGAATACCCCAGACTATCCTTGAAAACAAAATCAGATTATTTTTGTAAGAGGAAAAATGTGCTATATTGAACCTACCCTGTGTCATGCTGATTAAAACAACTTGTTCAAGAATTTATGATGACATTATATGCATAACAATTTCACACAGAGCAATACAATTTTAACTCTCTTTTAGGAAAATAATTACATCTTTCATATATTTTATTCTGTATGAAAACCAATAATAGTATTATTTATTGACAATAAAAATAACATGCAATTATTATAAAGCTAGACATATCAGTAGTGCCCCATATAGTCTCATTGAGTTAACTGACATGTAAATGAACTGTGTGATTCTTTATATTTTACTGACTGGGATCTTCAGGAAACACACGACATATTCCAGAAAGGACCAAAAGATCAGTACCTAAACACCCAGTTTTGTTATTCTACTAATCCTTCTTTGGCCTTGGAGACAGGTCATGTAACTGAGATTTATCTGATTGTCATTTGTGTATACTTCACTTTCCATAACACAAATGGAGTAGAAGCAAGTTATGTATAGAACAGAAAAAACTAGTCAACATCTAACACTCAAAATAACACAAAGAAACATTTTAGCACTGAACTGTGTAGTCTTCAAGTTTCTACACAAGGAAAACAAAAGGCCTGGTACTGGCCCTGTAGGAGTCCACAGTACACTGAATTCTGGTCACTGAAATCACAACTATTGCAGAATAAGATTACTAATATATAATGTTCAAAGGGGAATGTCCTTTGAGTTGAAGCTGAATGAAAGCATACTGAAGTAGACAGAGATATCAGGGGATTTATTCATATAACCTAATGTGGGAAAGAGGAAGTTGTTGAGTTTTCTTAATGTTTGTTTGGTTTTGGTTTTATGTTGGCTTTGCCTTTTAATCCCAGTTTAGTCCTCAAACTGTACCGCTTTTCAAGAAGAATTTTTTTTCCAATGAGAAAGCTCACCAAACCAGTATTATTAATGTATGTGAACTTGATATATTGTCTGTAGGGCAGTGGTTTTCAACCTTTTCACATTTGGTGGCAAATTATTTTGGGAACCACTAAGGCAAAAATCACTCTGAGCATAACCTAATTCTATTAAAATAACTGCGTCTATAATATCCATAAAAAATCAGGGTGGTTAAGTTTTTTGTGGACCAGCATGAAATTTCTGGTGGACCAGTCCACATACCAGTAGTAGAAAACCACTTCTGTAGGGTATTTTACTAGATAATTGTGTTTTTCAATATTCAATTTACATATGTTGATCAAGGTGTGGGTGACCAGTAATATTAATACCTCATGGGAAAAACTCACCTATACAAACAACAGCATTTTTGTGATCAACTTTAAATTGGAAAAGGCTGTAGAATATCCCCTATAATTGAGTAAATTTCATGAACTCCAAAGTGGTTATTCTAATATTTGACAAGGCAACTACATAGACATTTCTTATTGACTTACTGACACTCTTTATCAGCACATATTGAAACAATTCATCAGGAAAACAGAAGCCAGCCTATGAATCATGGATCTCAAGGATTTCATAAAGAATTAAGGGCTTACAACATTTCTTAGAACAGATGAAAGGAGAGAGATCAGGGAAACTTCTACACAGGTTAGAGGGGCTGCCATCAAAAAGGCAGAGAAGGCATCTCAGCCTCCAAAGCACTAAAGCTGCTGATTAGAGGGTTTGCCTGGAAGATGCCTCAATCCTCCAGTACTATCCATCTGAGAAGGTCCTATGTACTGAGGAAGACCAAACCCACCTAGCTGGCTGTTCTCAAGAGCTCCCTCTGACTGTGCAACTAGTTATGCTATGTTCAGGGAACAATAATTTCCTCATCTCTTTCAAGTTGCTTTCATGGGCAACCTGAAATCCAGGAAGAGGATTATGGGACATATACATAGTTCCCCATGTCTTTGCTGAAATTCAGGTTTTAAACAGGGGTGTTAAACAGAAGACTTTAAACAGGAGTGCTACATGCTCAGTGAAGTGCAGATGATACAACAGAAGTTCCCCCAAATTATTCATCCTTTTCTAAAATAATGTTCATTATAAAAGAACATTTGTATTCAATTTAAAAAGAAGAAGGATTATGATGGGGGGAAAAGTGTGAGAAACACATATTTTAACCCTGGCTTGTAAATTAACAATGAACAATAAGTATAGAAAATGTGGTATTAAAGCTGGAGAAAAATAGCATGGTTGACTTTATTTAACGCAACATTCCCACACTTTTGAATCAAAGCATCCTTTTTCTTTTCATGTGGAACTGATTAACAAGCTTCCATAGTGTACTTTTATACAAGCCTTATTCTAGCTGATATTTTCAGCAACCTTCAAGATTTTTAATCAAACTCATGGTTAAATAAAGCATACTATCTACTGTTTTATCTCTTCTCCCTCCTAAGATTCTACTGAAATCACAGTATTGGGATTTTTAAGGCATAGCCTCCAAAAACAAATGGAACTAAAGAAAAAGACATCAGATGTCACAGTATTAAACAGCATAAAAAAATGGATAATAGATGTAAAATCAGTAACTTAGGAATGTGACTTAAGATATTTAACAATCAGCATGACTAGGTTCCAGCCAATCAGAGCTGGATCCTAGAGTTAGATACTAACCTTTTATCTCTACTGAATTAGATATTAACAATTTCATTGATAGGTATTGAAGAGTACAGGGCTCCAAGCAGAAAATTTGGGATTATGGAAGGTGGGCAATACTTAGTTGGTTAGAGGCCAAAACTATTTATTACTTGACACAGAAGTATTTTGGGGATTTAGGAGCTAATAAGACATTTCAAGAAGAAAGCATTCTATTTAGAGAAAACTGATGAAAGCCTTAAAATTCATGTGTAAAATACAATCCAAGCATGTATCACAGGGTTACTATGACCTTCCAAGAGGTCTTATTGACCCTGGAAGGAAACTACGGGGCATATGTGCCAGTGCTTTATAAGCTACAAAATGCTATACGTATACTAGTTATTTTTTCTCTTATAACTCTAGTTATTCTTTCTCTTATATCTGCCATCCTGGTGCTTGCTTCCTAAATTAAGAAATTATTGGAAAATTTTAGGTCCTTTTATTCCATTCCCCCCTCAAAGTATAGGTATAAATGTTCAAATTGTTTACTGCACACAAACAAGAATAAAAAATATATTTACAGCAAGAATATATGCTCTGAGTTATTCCTCAAATGTATTCTCAGTTACCAATGCTAATCTTTCTTGATCTAGCACAGCACCTCAAGACATTCAGTCTTTATCAAAATAAACTCTTGCCTTCTAGAATTATCTTTCCTCAGATATGAGTAGCTGCTCCTGTACTGCTACCTACCACACCTCTCACATGCACACACACAAATACCTGCCATCTTTGACTTTCCTAAACCTTTCAATAAAAGTGCTGACACATTCTTCAACAAACTCATGCCCCAGTAAATATAAAAGGCTGCCTATAAACTAAAGACAGTTTTGCAGAGGAAGAAGTGCATTCTTTGTTTTTGTTGCTTCATTCCTGAGCCTGTTTTACTTTTACTAAAGACCACACTGTACCCAGGATTCTTGACTTTACTTTGAAAAATTACTGTAAAAATTAACATTACTATGTAACTAAAGATTGTTAGGGTTGAATACTTGACATTTTCTTGGTAATAATTCACAATAATTTAAAAACATTATTAGACTTTCTAGCTCTTTGCATGAGAATTAAGGTGAAAGTTTAAGTAGGGTATTGGTCTATAGTGAAATCAGTTTGCTCTGCTTTGGCCTCAACATGGTAATTTAATCTCAATAACCGCTAATGCTGTTATTTAAACAGAATGGCTTTCTCACTTTTCTGTGATCTTGTCATTGGTATGCGTCCTTCACAAAAAAAATTGAAATTTCATTTTACTGGAGAATGATTTCTTATTAATCTTGTTCATACTGATCTCTTACTGCCCTGACATCTCTGGTACTTATTTTCTGTATCATACATTTTAGCTTATAACTAACGGCGATCCTGAACTATAATCTATGCTGTCATCCTCAAAGACCAGCTTTCTTATGAGACTGTAAACCCTTAAAGTCTCTTTCTTTCTGTTTCCTGACTTATGGTAGTACAGTGGGTAAAGCTGTTGACCTGGAATACTGAGGTCACCAGTTCAAAATGCAGGGCTTGCCTGATCAAGGCACATATAGGAAGCAACTATTATGAGTTGATGCTTCCCACTTCTCCCCTCTCTTTCCCTTTTTTTCTCTCTCATTCTCTCTCTTCTTTCTAAAATAATTAAATTAAAAAATCTAAAATAAAAAAATTTTTAAAAGAAAACTTAGAGTATAAAAACAAATTTTAAATCTTACAACACTACCAAAAACATCACAAAATTCATAAAAATTTCGACCTGTGGTGGTGCAGTGGATAAAGTGTCGACCTGGGAACACTGAGGTCGCCAGTTCAAAACCCTGCACTGATCTGGTCAAGGCACATATGGGAGTTGATGCTTCTAGCTCCTCCCCGCTCTCTCTCTCTCTCTCTCTCTCTCTCTGTCTCCTCTCTAAAATAAATAAATAAAAAGAAATTTAAAAAAAAAAGAAGATTCGCCTGACCTGTGGTGGCGCAGTGGATAAAGCGTCAACCTGGGAACACTGAGGTCGCCAGTTCAAAACCCTGTACTGGTCTGGTCAAGGCACATATGGGAGTTGATGCTTCCAGCTCCTCCCCCGTTTCTCTCTTTCTCTCTCTCTCACTCTGTGTCTTTTCTCTAAAATGAATAAAATAAAATAAAAAATTTAAAAAAAAAAAAAGATTCATAAAAATTTCATAATCATTTTGTTAACTTCCTGACACATTTTACAAATCATTTTTATTATACTTTTGACTGCATACTCTAACAACTATGAAAATTATTTAGTATTATTTGGTAATGTTTCTTATTTAAAAAGTGCTAATCTAAGTTCCCCTCTGGCACAGATTTTATCTGTAAACTGTATTTTGTGCTCTCCACCCCAAGTCATGTCTCCTTCCATCACCATTAGTTTTTTCATATATATTATTAATGGTAATTTGGAAATGTTACTTTAAACTTCAAAACTCATTATTGGTAATGTCATGTAAATTTTTAAGTATAAGTTTTTATGCTAAAATACAAGAAATATAACCATTCTATTTTACATAATTTCCATCAAAAAAGAAGATAATATTTTCATTAAATAATTGTTATATGATATATTATCAAGTATATTCTGATAGGACAGTAAATGTTCAAAGGTCAGCATTTCTGTTTTGATTAATCATCAGTGAGAACAGAATCCTCCAATTATAATTTTATGCATCTAGTAATCAAAATAATTTTCCATAGATTAGCTTCTGGTACTTTATACTTCAAACATTGTTTCTTCCCCACTATCTTTATAATTCTTGTGCCAGGAAATGTGGGACACACTCAAATAGACATATAACATCTGGCCCTGCTCCTCCATTCTGTGAATATCAACTGTATCCCCAACTCAACTTTCCCTATCGCTAGACCCCGATGATGCTTGCTGCTGCTCTATTGTCATGCAGAAAAATATGATACATGATTGTGGTTAAAAAAATAAAAACTTCCATAATTTTTACAAAAACTTGGGCAAGAAAGAGGCCCAGAATAATGAGGGTCAAGATTAGTAAGGCAATTTGTCAGGGAACTTAAAAAGTTGTTTCTTTAAAATTTTTGTTGATTTATGCTGTCATATTTGTAATTTCTTACTTACCTACTCCTAGTTTTATTGATTTTTACCTGTGGTATAATCACTAATGGTGATGATCGGCAATTTTCAACCTTTTATATCTCATGTGAAACATTACTAAAATTCTATGGCACACCAAAAAATATAATCTTGCTGATCTGACAAAAAAAATAGATCTAATTTTGATTCATTCACACCAGATAGCTATTGTTGTGTTGCTTGTTGTCATTTTTTATTTGACAATCTAAGGGAAAAGAGATTGGTGCTCTTCACTAAATAGTCAGGTATTGCACGTTTTGCACACAAGTTGAAAATCACTCATGTAGAGTTGACTCCTATACTCCCACAGACTTTAAATACCATGGGAACTTGAGTAAAGTCAGTCTCAAATTCTCTCATTAGTATCTTTGAGTAGGGTAATATATTTTAAATATTAAATCAATGTTTTTCTTCTATTTTGCTTCCTACACCCCACCCCACATGCCCAGCAGCTGCCTGGTCTTCCTCCCCAATGACTAAGTAGAACTGCTGTGTTGTGTGAGAGGTATGCAGGGCTAAGCAAAAAAATAAATGAATAAAAAGCATTTTCCAAGCTTTGCTTTCCAGAGTCTAAGCTACTCAGGTGAACAAATGAATTGAAAGGATTTATTGTAACCTCAAAAATCAAAGAAACAATAATAAACAAAGAATTCTGCCTCTAGTCCCTCTAGCAGAAATTTTCAATCAGTGTGTGCCACAGGAAATTTTAAAACATATAATACCTAACTATTCAGCCAGGGGCACTGACCTCTTTCTCCTTAGACTGTCAAATAAAAATAAATAACAACAGCCAACATAGCAATCACTGTCTGATGTGAATGCCCAGTTTTGAACCATAAATATATAGGTCATATAACAGAATTGCATCTTATTGGTTACATCAATTAATAAGGTTGCCTTTGATTGTTTAATTGTTGGTACTAGAAATCATATATACAAGTATAGGCACCTGATTTTTAAAAGAGTCACTTTGAAGCAAAAATGGTAGGTAATTACTACTACATTTTATCAATCAAATTTACACCTGTTTTTTATCAGATCATCAAAAAAAATTTTTTTGGCCTGACCTGTGGTGGAGCAGTGGATAAAGCATCAACCTGGGAACACTGAGGTCGCCAGTTCAAAACCCTGCACTGGTTCAGTCAAGGCACATATGGGAGTTGATGCTTCCAGCTCCTCCCCCCTTTCTCTCTTTCTCTCTCTCTCTCTCACACACTCTGTGTCTTCTCTCTAAAAATGAGTAAAATAAAAATAAAAAATAAAAAATTTTTGATGTGCTACAAAATTTTAGTAATTAGTTTATGTGTGCCATTAGATAAAAAGGGTTGAAAACCACTGCCTTAGATAAAAAAGATTCCTCCATTAAAGAAAGAAAAGAGAGTCGGTGGGCAAGTGATAACAGTGTAGGCATCAGAGGGGAATGCTGAAGAGGAAGAAAGGGTGGCAAGGAGTCCAGATTTCTGAACTCTGTGCTCTATTTCTAGACAAATCTGTAGAGAGTTATCGAGATCCCAGAGGAAAAAAATGCACAAAGAATCTAGGCAGATGTATCTCAACACTATGACAATTTTAGTGCCCCAACACATAGTGGGATCCCATAGTACCATACAGACAACTGAAGGGACCTGTTGAGAAAATAGCTGTGTTAGGCTTGCTCACTTGTACTCTACATGATTACTGTATGAGCACATGGCAGAGCCACGAGTGTATAATTTATGCAAAGCTATGGGGTGCATTCATTCAGGGTGGATTGCAGATTGCCTGCTCACCACTGCAATGGGCCTATTTGCTATTCATTCACCTGCTGCCATGGGAAGCAGTTTTCCCCTACATGTTTCCTCGTCCACCATTGTGAGACTCTTTTAAATGGGAATGGCCCAATGTTTTCTGGCTCTGAAGTTCTCCTACCATCTGGCCAAATCCAATGTGAACCTACATGGCCTCAGCCACTGGTATTATACCTAGTATAGTGGGCAGTATTCAGATCAGATTGGTATAAACCACCTATCCACTTAAAGGGTGCTAGAGAAAGAGGCCAACCACTTTTAAGAGCATCAGTGTGAAATGCAGGCTGATCACCAACAGTGCCTGGAATTGAAACAGTCACTGGAGAAGAAATTGCAGGTTCGAGAACTTCAGTTTGCCTTAAGAGCAGAACTCTGGCCCTGTCAGTTGCTAAGGAAACAACTATGGGTTCAAGAATTCCAGTCTCAGCTTCAGGTTGAGAGCAGAAAGTAACAAGAGCCAAAATAATCACTGAAAAAGGAGTTGCATTCATGCTGGCAGAGTGACTCTGAGTTTGCTGCTATAGGCATTTCCAACTCCTCTTCTGAGGAGAAGGAGGTTCAGGCTGAATCTGTCACAGATAGACTCAGAGCCCAGCTGGTGGTCACACAGAAGGTAAAAATCCAGCAGCCAAAAGTGTTTTAGGGACAGGTACGACCCCCTCTGCAAGTAGTTGAGCACTCTGTGGTCTGGCCCTACACTCAGAGCTGATGGAGTTAGGGCTAAAATTCAGAAAGAAGCCCACTGAGTCCCTGGCAGCTTGGTTGCTACGGTTGTGGGACATAGGGGGTGGATGACAAACATGGTCTCCCAAACAGAAATGAAAAAAGTAGCCTCCATACCACACACTTCTCCTTGAGGAAACATCTTCAGAATAGCCATGACAATCCAGGAAGCCATGCCCTATTAGAATGGGTGATGACTGTCATTTGTACAGACTTGCTGGGGGCAGTGAGTCTTTGGCAGTCTTATATGGAGCTGCAGCAGGTCCTCCAGGAGTTAGATATAAGGAATGCTGCTTTCAACCTGAGGTTCCATGGACCAGATGAGGAAATAATTATGACAGGGATGAGGGATATTATTCTTTGTAGTATGCTATCAGCTTTTTTGGGTCACTAGTGGCTATCTCAAACTCCTATGAGGGGGCTGTCCTTCAATATGGTTACACAAATGATGGCAGATTTGGAGGAATGGAGGCAGCATGAAACCATTAGGCTGTGTAAGCTCCTGCCTCTGATGCCATCTCCCCTCTTCCCACCAACTAATAAGAGAAATGTGTTTATAAAGGTTACCTAAAAACAGATGTGGGTACTTTTGATTTCAGCTGGGCAGATAAAGAGAAATTGGATGGCAGGTTTAATAGAGTCCTGTTGGAGCTTTGGTGGCAGCTTAAGCCAGACAGAGCTTCCAGCCACTGGAAAAGTAGGGTAAGTGGGCAGCGCTGTCAGCTGCCAATAGTATGGCTGGTGTTCAAGTTGCACTATCGCAGGATTATATGATGGAGATAGCTGAGGGAAAGGAGAATCCCTAAAACCCATTGTTCTTGTTTGAATAAGGTAAAGGCTGAGGGTCCCATCTAACAGGGATGGGCACCATGTGTAATTGGCAACCCACTGGTCCCTCTATAATATGCAGCAGGTTGTGGTGTTAGAAGATAATAGGTGCTTTTGCGGCAATCAAGAGAGCTGTCAAGGTGAATGTGTTTGACTACCAGGCCCTGTGAGCTCACTGAGAGGTTTGGATTGGGGCTTGTGGCAATGGGCAAAGTGTTTATAGAAAGTTACTGAGGCCCATTATCAAAGAACTGTATGGCTAATTGCCTGTAATAAACCTTTACCTTGGGTGATATGCACAGACCACTGCACTATCATGAACTGATCACTGAGCAGTATAATGGACTCTTGAAGCACAGAATGTGACAAGAGGGGAACACCAGCTCTCTTGTTGGATAGACATGCAGCTTGTGGTCAGTATGAGAGACCCAAATGGAGGCTGCATAGCACCTGTGGAGGCCCTCCTGCACTGGGAAGCTGCTTCCAACCTGTTGCAGATATGCACCAAGAACACTTTATGGCTTCAGTGGACATAGTCCTGAACTATACAGACTCTACCCCTACCATTGGGTAGGTAGCTAAAGGTGAACCTCTGGTTAACTCCCTGGGCAACTAGCACCTGGCCACCTAATACAGAAGTGTATTATCCCTTGAGTGCTCAGGTTAACAGCATTACAGAGGGCACCTTTGTAATTTCCCTATGCCCTATAATGAGTTCTTCTATTTTGCTGCACATAGAACCAGAAGATCCTAGTGTACAGGCCAGTAAGGTTTGGTACACCTGTCCGGAGCAACCTCTGGTACCTGCTACTGTGCTGTTTGTGAACAAAACTCTGGACTGTATTCTACCAAAAGAGAAAGATTTGCCTCTCTTGGTACCACTGACAACTCTCTCTTTTCACCCATAGCTTACTGAACATTGTAAGTCAGGCCTTGCATGCCCTGGTGGAGAAAACCGAGGAAGTGAAATGTCAAACTGGGACCCCCTTCAAGAATGGTGGGCATTTTTAGCAGCAGGTTGGTGCACCATATTTATTGTGATATAGCTTGTGCTTTTGTAATTCTATTGCTGTAGTCTGTATTGTTTCTGCTTATGTAATGTACCTCACTCCTTTCACAGGGATCATCTCAGAAGATACCTGTCACATAGATTGTGAGACAAGCAACCCTAAAGCAGTGGAGTGTTGAGAAAAAAGCTGTGTTAGGCTTGCTTGTTTGTACTTTGCATGATTAGTGCATGAGCACATGTGTAAAGTCTATGTAAGGCTACAGGTGCTTTCTTTCATTCAGGTCAGATTACGGATAGCCTGCCTACCACAGTGAAGAGCCATTTTGCTGTTCGTTTTCCTGCTGCCGTTAGAAGTGGTTTTTCCCTGCCTGTTTGCTTGTTCGCCATTGTGAGAATCTAATAAACAGGACTGGCCCAACACTTTCCAGATCCTCAGTTCCTCTACCATCTGCGCAAATCCAATCTGAACCTGCCTGGCCTCAGCCACCGGCATTATAGGGCCACTCAGACAGGAAGGAGAAATATATTACAGATGACCTGTGTAGATTAAGGACTAGATAAAAATATGGCCATCAAGGCAGATATCTATGAGGACAGAGAGATGATGAGTCCACACTGCAAAGAGGAAGTAGAGAGGATTCTTTGACTGGGACCACATTTCTTCCACCCTGCCAGATGACAGACTAAAAATAGATATCAAACCAAGATATAAAATAAATTATAATTATAAATAAATTTTAAAAAGTATAAAGAATTTAAATAAGAAAAAAAGAATTGTAAATATACATACACAAAAACACACATCTCTTGCATACCTGAGCTGTGCTGTAAAGAACATATTTTATATATCTGGTGATCAGAGACCATGACTTTCCTTAAAAAAATAAAAGAAAAGAAAAAAGAATTTGTTAATGAAGAAAAAGAAACCTCACAATTCTCATAGGAATTCTGTTTAACTGTCAGTAATTCAGAAAGGTTTTCTTTCATGGAAAAAAATTAATATTAATACATTCTAGATCTATGTCTGATGGAATTGACATTTCATAATGAGTGGGAAAATGTGTGTTTAATTATTCATGTATTACTATACTTTTATGTGTATGTCTCATTACAAACACCTAGCCTAAAACTGTCAGTAATAAACTAGTTAATTACAAACACAATAAAAATCTTGTTATTAATTTTAAATATATTACTTATATTCTGGATTAAGATTACTTCTTCTGAGGCTCTTATTTTTAGTCCTCAAACTTGTATAAATTTTATAGACTATTAGAACATCAAGTTTAAATTAGAAAATATTAGGTTGCTAACTGTGACTAATTTGGCTGATAATTAAATACGTCTGTTGTTCATTTTTTCAGCATTACGTTCCATTCACTTAAATTACAAATCTAAGCCAGTTGTTTGTTCTGGCTATACTCTGACTCCTCTCTAAAAAATGGTCTCCACAGTTTCATTTAGAAGAGCTATGCTAAGGGAAAATTTATATATAAAAATTCAACCAAGAGATGTACATCACCCGCGCCTCCACAAAGGGTCCTAAGTCAAAAAGTCACCTAGAGACTCCAGAGAAGATGGACAGACCCCTGGTTCGCTTGTACCAGAGACATGGACACCCCACTCCCGGAGGTCACACGCCTAGTTCAGGGCACTGACAAGCCACAATACCATATTTTGCACACGGAAAAGAAACAGAACGAGCTTCTCCACACTCGGCAAGAAACTCACGTGGAGCCTCAAGTATGTAAAGATCCCGCCTGCGCCGGCGCCTCTGCCAGCAGCACCTGGCCTATGAGCAGCACAGTGCCTGGTCAATGGCTGAGGCCACATGCCTGCGCATCTCATCCAGTACTCCCACCAAGAATCAGGTACACTCACAGCCCCTGCCAACAGCTCCAGCACCAGCACACTCGGAGTCTGGTGGCCCTCCTTTCCTCTGCCCACCTGCCCTCCAACCCCCTTCGAGCATCATTATAAAGTAACATAATTACCATTATATCATAAATGCACACTTTTGTACTAGCTAGTCCCAATTGCCAATATCAAATTTCTGTATAGCTATCATTGAAAAACATCAGCACCCAACGTATCAATTTCCATGCTATACCCAACAGAAAATTAAAAGGGGGGCTGGGGTGGGTAAAGGTGAAATGGGGAGGGAAAGAGACTTTGCATAGGGCATGGGGGACACAATGGCAGGGGTTGAGGGTGTTATATTGAATGGGACATTTGAAACCATGTCAAAACAATAAATTATTCTTTTTTAGGTAAGAGGAGGGGAGATAGTAAGACAGACTCCCACATGCACCCCTATGGAATCCACCCCGCAACCCCTCTGGGGCCCATGCTCCAGTACCCTTATTTAAAGTACCTGAGGCTGATGTGTCCCAACAACTAGGGGGAGGGGCTGGAACCAATGTAGCCACTGGCTATGGGAGAAAGGAGAGAAGGGGGAGAAAGAGGAAAGGAGAAGCAGATGGTTGCTTCCCCTGTGTGTCCTGATGGGAAATCCAAGCTGGGACATCCATACTACACCCAGCCACGTTCTATCCACTGAGCCACCGGCCAGGGCCAAAAATAATTTTTTTAAATAAATAAAAATGCAGAAAAAAAACCTTAAATTTGAATAATAGTCAAGAATATAAGTTTAAGCAAACAAACAAAAAAAGTCAGTTTGGAAAAGTTCCCAGTGTCAGTTTGTAGTCACCTAAAACCCTATAATAATTTCAAATGCAGTTAGTTGTAGGATGAGGATTGAGAATAAGAAAGAAAGCTCACTAAGTAAATATTTCAGGGACCTTTCTCTTCTTTATTCTGATATAACGTCTCTTTTCATGTATCTCTGTAGCCACCTGAAGTGCTTCAGGTCTTCTTTTTCTTTAAAAGATGACAGAAATGTTCACACACACACACACACACACACACACACACACACACACCCCAAGTAGCTGACTCTGGAAATAGATGCACTGAAGAATGATCTGAATAGCAGAGAACTGGGTCACTTGTTTTTCACAAGATTCTGTAAGAGTACAAATTTGAGTCAGGACTGGGAGAGGGAATGAGGGTGAGATGGAGGGATTTGGAGTTGGGAGTCAGGGTTGTACACACGCTGTAAGTACAAAATTAAATGCCATTATCATTTTCAAGGTCTGATAAAAGATGGGAAGAAAATGTGAACTAAGTCACTAAATCATCACCCTTAGCCTCCCACAGAAAGCCCAGTGTGACTATTTTGTAAAGTTTCCACCCTCAAAAATTTCATGTCAATGTATAAATACAAGAATAGATACAAAACAAGGGAATTATTTCTTTTTAGTACAATAATGCTTAAAAGAAAGTATCTAGTTTGCTGTAGTCTCATTGTACAACACATTCCTTGCAAAGCAACTAATCAGTCACATACAGCACATTTAGTCATTCTATGTATATTCTGAGCACTGACTGTTTAAATACAGTGATAAATAGAAAACATACTGTTTTTAATTTGCATAAAATGCATAATACAACGTATGTGTGTGTTTGTAAAGAAAGGTAGGAATTAACTTTAATAATTTACTCACTCATTGAACTAATATTTATCAAATGGCTGCAGCATACCAGAACTTTTATACGTGTTGTCAATGAACATACCTCCTTTCCTTGGGATGGTTCACATTCTTATAAGAGAAACAATAAACAAATACTATTTAAGGTATTGGTACATCCCATGATAAAAACAAATTGCAAGGGCGTGATGAGAGTATGTGTGAGTTTCTGTGTGAGTGCATGCTATTTAGAATTTTAAGATTTTGTGGTTTAGGATAGGCTCCTTTATAGAGGGAAGATTTGAGCAGAAATTTGAATGAGGAATTAGGCCACAGGAATATATAAGAAAGAAACTTTTTATTTCAATTTTTAATTTATGGTTGACCTTCAGTGTTATTTTATATTAGTTTCAGGGCACAGTATAGTGTTTAGACAATTATATGGTTTATGAGGTGTTTCCCCCAATAACTCTAGAACCCACCTGGTCCCATATATAGATATTACATGATTGACTAGGTTCCCTGTGCTGTACTTTACATCCCCATGACTAGTGGGTAACTGCCAATTTGTACTTCTTAGTCCCTTTATCTTTCGTACCCATCCCTACACCGCTCCTCGCACTGGACAATCCTCAGTTCTCTTTGTTCACTTATTTTGTTCTTTAGATTTCACATATAAGAGAAATCATATGGCATTTGTCTTTCTGTCTGAAAAACATTTTAAGCAGAGGGAATTTCAAGAACAAAGGCATAGAGTTTGAAATGTGCTTGCGTGTAAGGAATAGCATGAATGCCAAGTTTACTGTCAAACCATTTTTTGAGCTCTATGTGCCAGGAACCAAAGGCCCAATATAAGCAAAATCAAGTCCTAGCTCCCAAGGGGTATAATACCATACCCGCAAGAATTGAAATAGAAACAGATACAAACACAAAGCTCCCCCACACCAATCAACTCCAGATAGTTGGAAAACTGTGTCTTTGAAAATGTCTGATAAAGTTAATACATGGAGTGCATATCATTAAAAGTTACAAGATATTAGAATCTACACAATTAAGCCTGTTCTAAAGGAACACCAAGACCATTAGAAGCAAGAGTATTCCCAGACATAAATGTCATCAGTGAGAAGAGAGGAGAGAGGTTGTGGGTATGGGAAGTGAAGAACACACGTTTTAGAAAATATGTGATGTTATCAACAAGACAGGTAATAACAAGTGTTTAAACTGGAGATAATTTATAATATTTGATTTCTTTTTTCTTAGTTTGGTCAGAGTAGAGTTTAATGTGTTTGAGATTTCTCGGGATTAAACGACAGTATATTCTGTGCTGACTGGTGCAGCCACTATAAAAAAAGTGTGGAGGTTCCTCAAAAAATTAAAATTGAAATTACCTTATGATTCAGTGATTCTATTTCTGGATATATATATTCAAAGAAACACAAAACACTAATTTAAAAAGTTGTATCCACCCTTATGTTCATTGCAGTGTTATTCACAATAACCAAGACACATGGAAGTAACCCAAATGTCCACTAATACTGGTTTATTGTCCCAATACATAAAAAAAATCACTGACTCCCTGATCATCACTTATATACTTAAGTTATAGCAGGACAAATCAAAATCAAAGGTTCAGATGCCATCTGTGTGCCAAATGCTGTGTGAGATATTTCGTGGACTTTCCACCTCTTAAAGGCTTATGACAAAACAGCCTTTGAAAATTATTTTTGATAAGCTTGTTTTTCACCTGCTCTTCTAGCTTGAACTGCTCTCAGAAATAATATCCAAGGAAAGAAATAACCCTGAAACACTATGACCCTAATCATCTACTTTTATACCTTTCTATTGAGAGTAAATTGCCTGTTGGGGACAAATTCAATTTCTAATTTGCAGTAAAAAATCCTATGGTCAAGCATGTAACTTTTTAAGACATTTATATAGAGAGTCATGTTCACAAAAAGTATCAATGATTATAAATGATCTCACTATTTGTATGTTATTTATGTATATAACCTACTCTCATGAATACACATATGCTCATACCACTAACATTACTCGTTCATAATATTAAATCATAAAATCTTTTCTTTATCTAAAATCTCTTTAAAATAAATAAAATAAAGTCTCTTGTTATAAAAGCTCTTGTTAAACATAAATGACTGATGTACTTGAACAATGGCAGACAACCCATGTCAGTTATACCATAAGATGATTCATATACATAATATGAAATTAAGAGACTCCTGGGAAACTTTTTAAGATTTCACTAAAGAGAAACAGCTTTTGGTAGATTCTGAACCATTAATTTTTTCTCCTTTTTGAATAATTATAACTCTATTAACTATAAGTGAATTGCAGAATGTCATTTGATCAGAATTAGTCATTGTGATGAAGTCAACTACTAGACTAGATATTCCAGTTAGAAAATTAGTAGTCGGGGTTCTTTGAGAACAGTGAAGATATAAATTTAACACCAAGAAAGCCCATTATAAAATTATACTTCCTATGCACATAATGAATACTTATGTCAAATAATATTTAGCCTTGAATAATAAAATTGAAGATATGGTCCTAAGAAAGTATAATGAAAGTATAAATAAAAAATTTTAATTTCTTACTTTTGAAAGTGCCTTTAATTATTTTATTTAAAACAGTAATCCTCTTTATAGAATTTCTTGTAAGAGAATAATTAGGTTTCTTCTTTAAGAAAGACTCTTGAGCCTGAACTGTGGTGGTGCAGTGGATAAAGTGTCGACTTGGGAACACTGAGGTCGCCAGTTCAAAACCCTGCACTGGTCTGGTCAAGGCACATATGGGAGTTGATGCTTCCAGCTCCTCCCCCCTTTCTCTCTGTCTCTCTCTCACTCTGTGTCCTCTCTAAAATGAATACAATAAAAAGAAATTTAAAAAAATTAAACAAGAAAGACTCTTGAGCGGTATATATAAGAAAAAAAAGTGTAGCAACATCCTAAAAATCTCTGACTATAAGATGACTGTAAATTATGACAAATTCATCGAATGAGATATTATCCATACTTTAAATATCTTCAAATAACTTTAAATATCTTTTTCAATGTTCATGGTACAATGTTAAGTAAAATATAAGTGATTATATATTTTTTTAACATTTCATGTACATAAATGTATGGAAAAGAGGGCTAAACGATAATTAAAACTACACCTGTGCTTCTGCATGAATAGTAAGACTATATGATTTTCTTTTTATACTATGCATTTTATACATTTTCTCTGATAAGCTTTTAATACTTCTAGTCAATATAAAAATGTTTTTTTAAGTGAGCATGCAGGAAAAAACTTTTGGAGGTGATATATTTATGCTCAAAACCATAAAAATCCTAAAGGCAGTAAAATCTCAGACATTTCTCATACTAATATTTTTTCTGATATATCTCCTCAGGCAAGAGAAATAAAAGAAAAATAAACAAATGGGACTTCATTAAACTATAAAGTTTTTGCACAGCAAAGGAAACCACCAACAAAATGAAAAGACAGCCCACTGAATGGAAGAACATATTCATCAATGATACATATAGTAGGGGGGTTAATAACCAATATTTATAAAGAACTTGTAAAACTCAACACCAAAAGAGCAAACAATCTAATTTTTGAAATTTGCAAAGGACCTGAATAGACATCTTCAAAAATCACATACATATACCCAGTAGATATACGAAAAGATGCTTTATGTCACTAATCATAAGAAAGATGCAAATTAAAACTACAGTGTGATATCACCTCACACCTGTCAGAATAGAGAATGACTATCCTCAATAAATTGATTTTAAAAAGTGTTGGCAAGGATGTGGAGAAAAGAGAATTCTCACGCACAGTTAGTGGGAATGCAGATTGGTGGATCCACTGTGAAAAAGCAATATGAACTTACCTCAAAAAATTTAAAATGGAACTGCTTTATGATCCAGTGATGCCCTTTCTGAGAATTTATCAAAAGAAACCCAAAACATTTACTCAAAGAATATATGCACTCTTGTGTTCCTTGCAGCATTGTTTACAATAACCAAGATTTGGAAGCAACCCAAGTGCCCACCAGTAGATGAGTGGATAAAAAAGCTGTGAAATGGAATACTACACAATAGAATACTAATGAGCCGTAGAAGAAGAAGAAGAAGAAGAAGAAGAAGAAGAAGAAGAAGAAGAAGAAGAAAAGGAAGAAGAAAAAGAAAGAAGAAGAAGAGGAGGAGGAGGAGGAAGGAATGAAGGAAAGAGAAGACAGGGAGGAGAAGGAGGAGGAGGAGGAGAATATCTTAACTTTTGCTGCAGCATGGATCAATCTGGAAAGCATTATGCTAAGTGAAATAAGCCAGTCAGAGAAAGACAAGTACCATATGATTTCACTCATATGCAAAATCTAATAAAATGAACTAACAAAATATAGAAGGACTCAGAGCAGGTTAAAAGCTGTCAAGGGAGCAGAGGCTTGATGGGTGGAGGGATTGAGCAAAAAAAGAAAAAAAAAATAGAGAAAAAACTCATTGACACAGACAATAGTGTGGGGATTATTGAGGGAAAAGAGAGATGGAGGTGGAGGAGGATTTAGGGGGAATAAATAGAGGTAAAAGGAGACTTGATTTGGCCCTGGCCAATGGAACAGCATATAGACAACCTGGGTTCAATTCCTCCAACAGGGCACACAAGAGAAACAACCATCTGCTTCTCCCCCCTCTTTCTTCTTCTTCTGTCTCTCTCCTCCTCTCCCTCTTCCCCCTCTCTACCAGTGGCTCAACTGGTTTGAGCGCTGCCCCAGGCATTGAGAATACTTCAGTTGGTCCAAGCACATCAAACTCAGGTTCCAAAAATAGCTCAGTACTCGAGCATCGGTCCCTGACTGGTATGCTGAATGGACTCTGGTCGGGATGCACTCAGGAGTGTGTCTCACTGTCTTCACTCCTCTCACAAGAGAGAAAGAAAGAAAGAAAGAAGGAAAGAAAGAAAGAAAGAAAGAAAGAAAGAAAGAAAGAGCCTGACCTGTGGTAGTGCAGTGGATAAAGCATCAACCTGGGAACACTGAGGTCGCCAGTTCAAAACCCTGCACTGGTTCGGTCAAGGCACATATGGGAGTTGATGCTTCCAGCTCCTCCCCCCTTTCTCTCTCTCTCTCCTTCTCTCTCTCACTCTGTGTCTCCTCTCTAAAATGAATAAAATAAAAAGAAATTTTAAAAAAAGCCAAGCCTTAAAAGAAAGAAAGAGAGGGAAGGAGGGAGAGAGGAAGAGGAAGGAAGGAAGACTTGACTTGGTGTGGTGAACACAGAATACAGGGTAGATATGATGTGTTGGGAAATTGTGCAACTGAAAACTACATAATTTTGTTAACCAGTGTCACCCCCAATAAAGTCAAAAAGGGGGAAATATATATGATTATGGCATAGATAGTGGTGATGGTTCTACAAGTGTATACTTCTCTTCAGATTCATCAAGTTGTATATATGAAATACTATGTACAGTTTTTTGTATGTTCATTATACTTGATAAAATAGGTATCTTTTGCTTATCTTGTCCTCTAAATTGCTGATTCCATCCTCTGCTTCAGCCAGTTTGCTTTTAATTTATTCTAGTGTAGTCTTCATTTCTGATATTGTGTTTGTCATTTCTGTCTGATTCTTTTTTATGATTTCAATATCATTTTTGATGCTTGATATCTCTTTGTTTGGGTGCTGATTTTGTCCATCTATTGTTGCTCTAAGATCCTTGAGCAGCCTAACAATCATTATTTTAAACTCTGCACCTAGTATCTTGGTTGTTTTTATCTCATTCAGTTATTTTGGGGTGGATTTCTCTTGTTGATTTATTTGAATTGCATTTCTCTGTCTTTTCATTTTGTCTCTGTATAAACTGCTCCTTTGGATATGTTGTTTGTGTAGCCAGCTGAGTATAGGGTTGGTGTTGTCTGCCTCCAGATTTCAGTTGTGTTATTTCTATATCTTCTTATGTTGGCTTCAGCTGTTTGTAATCCACTGTGGGCTACTTGTCTGCTGCTACTGCACTTTTTCTCTTTGTGACAGTGTTATCTATGTCTTAGCTGAGTCAGGTGTGAGAAGCCTTTCCTTAAGATTCCATCCTAACTAGGGTTGTTAAGTCCTGAGCTGATGCTCTCCATATCTGGCCACTGGATGTACCATCCCTGGATCTCCCTGGCTGGAACCTGGTGCAGACCAGTGGGTGTGTCATTGATTTTGACTGGCCCTTAACAACCTTCTTGGAGCTATAGGTGATCCAGAACCTGTGGCTGCCTCTGCTGGGCCCTGATGCCATCATAAATATCAGCTGCACTCCTAGACTGGCTTTTATCTACTCTTGGCCAGTGTGTGTGACCTCTCTATTCCTGAAGTGTGGTCTTTCTGCCTGCTCCCTGCTGCCTCTGCCTCCTCTGGCACTCAGGCACTGGCATGGGTTCACAAGCCGCAGCTTGAGCTGCTCTTGTGAGGTGCTGGGGACTCCTTGCCTCACTGGTCTCTGCCCACCACAGGCACACTTGCTGCCTATCTGGGCTCTGCCTCTCACTATCACCAAGTGGGCCACCTGGCTCTTCCCTAGTTGGTGTACAGGATGCCCCATTCTTCTGGTGTCCACCCTGCACTGGTGCAGGGGATGCCTCACCCCACAAGGTTTTGCCCTTTCAAGGCTCTGCCCCCTGCCATTGCCACCATGCATCTGTCTCACTGTGCTTCAGCCCCATCTGCCACTTGGGCCAAGAGCTGTGTCCATTGCTGCAGCTGGACCTTCCTGCCCTTCAGAGAGTACTCAGCAGGTTGGGGGAAGGTCATGTAGCCCAGACCTCAGCACTCAAAAACCTGTGTCCCTGATGCACCCCTTGCTTTTAAGTGTCTCTCTGCACTGACTGGAGCAGCAGAGCTACTGGTAGGTGGGGTAATTGCTTCTCTTTGCTGGCTTGATTCTCCCAGGAAGAATGGTCACTTTAGGTTTGGGGAGTGACCCAGTACAGGGGTCAGGTTAGCTGTCCCCCAGAGTCTCTCCCCATGCCCCCAAGACTGCACTCTTCTCTCACAACTCCAGTCCTCTCAGAGCTCCCCATTCCCGGAGCTGCAGGTAAGTGACTGTGAATGAGGTTTTCTGTGTGGTCCCTTTAAGACAAAGCCTGGGTCTAAGAGTTCTGTCCCCCTCTTGCAAACAGTAACCCAACTCTTTTTTCAGATGCACACTGTTCATACACCTCCTCTAGTCTCTAGAGCCCCAAGCTGGGGTTCCAGTCCTGTGGCTGAGGATCCACAACTCTCTGGGCAACCCACTCTGACCCTCCAGGCCACCTCTTGGTCCTGGGAGTGGGCAGCTTTTTCCACATCTCTTCCTTTCCTACCAGCTCTGTGTGGCTCCTTTGGTGATGCTTGATTATAGGTTCCTCTTAATTTAATCCAAAATTGGTTTTCTAAGATCATTGTTCCTAAATTAAGTTGTAATCCACTTTGGTTTCTGGGAGGTGGGAGTTGAAATGTCTGCCTACTCTCTCTCTCATGGAACTATCTTTTGACTCAGCTATCCCACTTTTAGAAATATATCCTCAGAATACCAACTCACTGATTCAAAAGAAGATAGGCACTCCATGTTTATTGCAGCATTGTTTACAATAGCCAACATCTGGAAACAGCCTAAGTGTCCACCAGTGGATAAGTGGATTAAAAAGCTTTGGTAAATATAGACAATGGAATACTATGTAACCATGAAAAATAAGGAAATCTTACCTTTTGTGATGGCATGGATGGACCTGGAGATTATTATGCTAAATTAAATAAGCCAGATGGAGAAAGAAAAATATCATATGATCTCTCTTATATTTGAAATCTAATGAAAAAAGTGAACTGAGGAACACAATAGAGGCAGAGGCGGGGTCATGAAAAGGAGAGGAACATCTGTCAGATAGAAGGGGGATGGGAGATGGAATCAGAGAAGGTGAAGGGATAAGTGAAATTTTATATACATAACACATAGATACAGATAACAAGACAACAAATCCCAAAGGGATGGGGGTCAGAGTTAGGGGAAGGGAACAATGAGGAACAAGGGGGTGGGTTGAGGGACTATATTGAGTGGAACACTTGAATTCATGTTAACATAGTAAATTAAAATTAATAAAAAATTTAAAAAAAAACATAATTTGTTATTTTTATATATTGTCAAATGATCACCACAGTAAGTTCACTTAACATCTATCCCCATACATAGTTACAAAATTTTTTCTTGTGATGAGAATATTTCATATAACTTTCCAATATACAGTACATAATTATAGTTATCATGCTATGTATTGCATGCCCATGATTTTAAAATTGGAAATTTGTATTTTTGGAACTTCTTAAACAATTTTGACCACCACCTACCACCACTACCTCTGGCAATCACAAATCTATTATCCATGCCTCTGAGCTCATTCTTTGTCTTTAAAATTTCACATAAAAGTGTTATAATATAGTATTTGTCTTACTATGACTTGGCATAATGCTCTCAAGGTTTATCCATGTTGTTGCAATTGACAGGATATCATTTTTATGACTGAATAATATTCTATTGTGTATAGATATAGACATCGATATAAATATATATGATATGTGTATGTGTGTGTGTATATATATATATATATATATATATATATATATATATATATATATATATACACACACATTTTTTATTCATCCATTCATGTATACTTAGGTCACTTCAATATCTTGGCTATTATAAATAATGCTGCAATAAACATGAATGTATCTTATTGCATGTATCTTTCTGAGTTTAGTGTTTTTGAGGTTCTTTTTAGATAAATATGCAGAAGTGAAATTGCTAAACTATATGATAGTTGTACTTTTCATTTTTTGAGAAAATTCCATACTGTTTTTACATAGTCACTGCACCACTTTACATTTCCACCAACAGTGCACTAGTGCTTCCTTTTCTCCACATCCTCACCAACACTTATTTTTTCTCTTGTTGACAATAGTCACTCTAACAAGTGTGAGGTGATGCTTCATTGTGGTTTTTACTTGTGTTTCCCCGAGATTAGTCTTGTCAAGCATTCCTGTATGCACCTGTTGGACATTCTATGTCTTCTTTGGCAAAATGTCTATTCAGACCCTCTGCCCATTTTTAAATAGAATTGATTAAAAAGAACCAGCTCTTTCATTATCTTGATTTCAACTGGAGTTTTTAGGCTCAAATTTCTGATGATTAAATTATACAATTTTTGATACTTTGTCTTGGCAACCTTAGCAAATGAATACAATAAACAAGGTAGGGAATAGCATTCTAGGCAAAATGGAGAGAATGTGCAAACTTTGGTGTGTTATAGAATGTGGTTTCATATTGCTGTTAACCAAGTAGAGAAATGGCAAATCAAGAAGCAACACAAGTCATCAGAAATGGCATCAAATGGCTTTAATTTAAGTATATAGCTGAGGGAAAATCATAAAAAGTTTTCATGCAATAAGAGGTAATTTTCAAATACATGTGCCAATTTCTTGATTCATAAATTTTAGATATTATGTCCTTTCAATTAAGATAGATAAGGATAAGCATTTAGGTAGGGTGACTATGTGTTTTATTTTGTCTAGGGTGATCCTATTTAACTCCAATCTAACATAAATATTAATATCATTATTTTTTACTCTCAAAGTATTCTGGTTTAGAAGACAAACCACATAATACATAATTACTTTTTTTTTTTAATCTATATGACCCACTATCTCACTTCTCTCTCTTTATCATCCCAAAATAATTGCATCATTGCTTTTAGTTAAATATAATAATGTAATAGCAAATACTTACCACAAGATTACTGTCATACATTCTTCTTTGTACCTTATATGTATTTGCACATTTAAGTCTCCTATACAGTGTGTCCGTAAAGTCATGGTGCACTTTTGACTGTGTGACCGGTCAAAAGTGCACCATGACTTTACGGACACACTGTAGTTCTATGTAGTGTGCGGATGATCTCATATTGAGTTGTACACTTGAAACCTGTATGGTTTTGCAAACCAATGTCATCTCAATACATTCAATTATTTTTTTAAAAAATGAGAAATACTCTTTCACAGAAAAAGAACTGAGGCACAAGAAATTAAGTGAGTTGCTTAAGGTTATATAGTTAGTAGGAATTGTAGATGAGAGTCAATTTAGTTCATCTACAGAGTCCATATTTGTTACCATATCAAAGTAGTCATCATTATGATCACACCAATATTGTTCAATATATGATCAGCAGTACATATAGTTACATTTATAGTCTTTCTTGTGTAGTTGTTGCTTATTTTTCTTGAAAGTAGTAACTTTGCCTCTTTTTTATGTGCTTAATTTGTCTAATATCATTAATTTTTTTAGAAGCTCAATTATATTTACTTTGTCAAGTCTATTTTTCCTGGAGACCTCACACTTGTCTTCTCAGTTTACATGGGCTTACCAGTCTCTGGTCCTGCTGTTTGTATTTATCTGTTTTACTAAAATCCCAGCTCTTTATCTTTCTTAGTGTATTCCCTTATGTGCTCTGAGTATAATATTCATATTCCCTTAGAAAGAGGTTCTATAAAAGGTAAATTTGAGTCCTCAAAGTTCTGATGTTTAAATTCTTCCCTGAGATTTCATTGATATTTTAGAATATTACAATGTGATAGAATATTATAACATTTTCTATTAGGATTTTCAAAGCAATGCTCACTACTTTCGAGAAGTAAGAATATCTAGAGATATTCTATGTCATTTTAATTTCTATTCATCTGTATATAAGCTTACTTACATTTGTTCGGAAATAAGGCTTTGTACCTTGATGTGTGTTTCTCATTTATTATGGTTGGCACTTGATGCACCTTTTCACTATGAAGACTGGTCTTCATATTTCCAGAATGTTCTTATGTTGTTGCTTTTATAACTCCTTTAACTTTCTCTATTTTCACCTACTAGTTGGATTGTGGAACTCCCATGTTCATCTTCTAAGTCTTTTATTATTTTTATTTTTAATATTTTCTTTACTTGGGTTATATTTTTGGAGAGATTTCTTTGATTTTTATTTTCTAACCCTTCCTTTGATTGTTAAATAACTTTACTTTCTTGCTTATTCTCATTTTCTCTTATTCCCTTTTTTTTTTATAGAATCCTATTATTGTTTAAGTGTTATATGTTTTTATCATTCTCTTAGGATATTAATTGGTTTTTAAATGTTACCTTTGTTACCAGTATTATCTATGTCCTTGATGTCTTTCTTTTATTTTTTTGTTTTCCTTCTTTAGTCTCTGCATTAAAGATATTTACACAAATGTTCAGAAATTTTTGTTTGTCTATTGATATATGACTAAAAAAGCAGTGTTTGTTAGTCCTAACTGCAGGGTGGAAACTTTTCACTGGAAAGCATCAATTCTGTGTTATCAATCATGGAGTTTACCTCTTTCTTGAGTTCTCCAAATTTTAGAAGTCTTTTCTCAGAGGTTTTTTAGGACCTCTTGAGAATTCTCCAGGCTTCTATCTGTGGTCTAGATGCCAACCTATTGCTGTTCTGTGGTTGTGATAAAAGGAGAGGGAGTGATTGAAAAGCTACATATAATGCAATATGGCAGATGATTTACTATAGGATTGTACACTTAAAAACTACTAACATTTAACCTTATTAACCAATGTCACCCAATATTTTTTAAGTAGGAGTTATTATAGAATAAAGTTTTGCCTTCCCCTGCCCCCCAAATTTCATGTGGTCCAATCACCCAGTGTAATGGTTTTTGGAAGGTGAACCTTTGGAAAGTAATTAAATTTAGATGAAGTCATGAGAGTGGACCTTCATCATGAAATTAGTTTCCTTATATCAGAAGAGAAACAAAAGCACTCTCTCTTTTTTTCTTCATCATGTGAGGACACAGAGGGAATGTAGAATGTAGCCATCTACAACCCAGGAGGAGGGAGGGCTCTCACTAGGAACCCAATCTGCCAGCACCTTGCTCTTTGACTTCCCAGCCTCCAGAATTGTGAACAATAAATTGCTCTTAAGTCACCAAGTCCATGGAATTTTGCTATAGCAGCCTAAGCTGTTTAAGGTAGAGCTGATGATCTAATCTTTGTGGTTACAGACCCTCAATTAGTTCTGCTATGACACAGAGTTGCATGCCACTACCACTGACTTTCTAAAATAGGGGAAATGTCCTAAATGTCAGTGTTTTTTGTATTCCCCACGTAGTATTTAAACCTAAGTCCCTGAATTCTTGATTCACTTCTCTTCCTCACCATCCAACGTAACTCATGCTTTCAAATCTGGGGTTTTAAAGGGTGAGCAGATCCCTTAACATTAGTCTCCTCTACTGTGCACATTTTAAATTATGTCCTTATGCATGCTTTTAAGTCATTTTATCAATAGTCCATTTGGTTTTTCCCTTAAATAATTTATCAAAATTTTTTATTAATTGATGCTCTCCATACAACTAAATGAGGTCCTGGTAAAAAAAAAAAAGAAGATAAACATATGGGTTATTTATTTTGTGAAACATAGGGGATGGATTTGGGAGAAATAAGACTATTGGAAGGCATAATAATTTTGCTGTTACACTTACCTAAAAGTAAGGTTTGGAGATATGATATATGCCTATAATGTGTGATTGTGAATGGAGAGTGTAATTTAAAAGAGATTTAGCCTGACCTGGAGATGGTGCAGTGGATAGAGCATCACAGTGAGACACAGAGAACCTAGGTTTGAAGCCATGAGGTCATCAGCTTGAACGCAGGCTTATTTGGCTTGAGCATGAGCTCACCAGCTTGAGTGTGGGATCATAGACATGACACCATGGTCGCTGACTTGAGCCCAATGATTACTGGCTTGAAGCCTCCAGTCACTGGCTTGAACAAGGGGTCACTCACTCTGCTGTAGCCTCCCCATCAAGGCACATATGAGAAAGCAATCAATGAACAACTATAGAGCTACAGCAAAGAATTGATTATTCTCATCCTTCTCCCTTCTTGCCTGTCTGTCTCGATCTGTCCCTCTCTCTGTGTCTCTCACTCTGTCTGTCACAGAAAAAAGAGAGAGATTTAAGGTTGGAATACACAGACATTTGTGACTGACAAATGTGATAAAGCAAAAGCAAAATAATAATGGTGATGCTAGCTTTAAGAAAAAGGACTATGTTATCTCCAAAAAGGACTATTCTTTCTCTAAAACAGAATATATAAAAAGTTAATTTAAACTTCTAATAAATTTTCCAAGTTAAAATACATTAGTGTTCGCCTGACCAGGTGGTGGTGCAGTGGATAGAGCGTCGGACTGGGATGCGGAAGCCCCAGGTTTGAGACCCCAAGCTCACCAGCTTAAGTGCGAGCCCATTTGGCTTGAGCAAAAGCTTGCCAGCTTGGATCCAAGGTCGCCGGTTCCAGCAAGGGGTGGCTCGGTCAGCTGAAGGCCCGTGGTCAAGGCACATGTGAGAAAGCAATCAATGAACAACTAAGGTGTCATAACGGCAATGAAAAACTAATGATTGATGCTTCTCACCTTTCTCCATTCCTGTCTGTCTGTTCCTATCTATCCCTCTCTCTGACTCTCTATCTGTCCCTGTAAAAAAACAAAAACAAAAACAAAACATTAGTGTGCATATTTTCATTCTACAAACACATTTTTTAATTTAATTTATATCGAGACAGCTGGGCAATGAACATAAAAAAAGGTGAATAACTTTTGCTTTGGAGGGATTTACAATATAGCAGATTCCGTTGGAGTTTAAATTTTGTGGCCTCAATGGATTAGAAATAACCAAAGTCTATCAGAACCTATGAAAAAATTGTGTGAATTTTTTCCAGAAACACTAATCTATTCTGAAGTAGGACCACACAATAATAAATGAGGAGATAATGCAGAAGGTAACTAAGATAAGTTTTTGAAAGAATTGGTGAGATATAGTTTAAACTTGTGTAGCATGGGATCCTCATCTGGGAGAAAGGGAGTCCAGAAAGGAACTGATAAACTTGACTATAAATATTGGATCAAAGAACTGAAGATTCCAATGATTCACTGAATGAAAGTACAGCGAGAATTGTAGCAGAAGCAGATAGTTGTGTTGCCCAAAAACATTTCATCTTTCTTTCTTTTAGAAATAGAACATCCTAATTTTGGGCTGCACACACACAAAAAAAATTGTTCAGTTAGGGGTATATTTTTCATATTCTTTTTAGCTAGGTGCTATGGACTGAATGTTTATGTCTCCTCAGAATTTGTATAATTGAAACCTAATCCCCAATGTAATGACATTTGGAGGTAAAACTTTAACTCATGAGGATGGAAACTTCATGAATGGTGTTAGTACCCTTATAAAAGAGATCCCAGAGAGTTACCTGGTATTTTACACTATGTGAGAATCTAGCAAGAACACACCAGACACCATATCTAGTGGCATTTTGGTCTTCTGAGCCTATAGAATAGTGAGAAATAAACTTCTTCTGTTTATAGGCTACCTGATATAAGGTATTTTGTTAGAACAGCTCAAATACACTAAATCATTTAGTATGACCATGTCACCAACTTTTAGCCAATAGAAAAATGGTATAAGAAATATGTGCAACTTTTGAATTACTTCTTTAAAAAAAAAAGAAAAAGAGCTGCCTGTCGTTCATTCTTTTCCTTCTTTCTCAATGCTAGAAAGTATATATAATAGTAGTAAAATGGCTTCAAATATGTGAACAAACCTAAATGGTTAACTACAGATATAAGAACTACAAGATATAAGGCACTAAGGTGCCTTGATGATAGCATAGAATAGAGCCAGCTGATACCCTGGACCACCCATTTCTGAATTGATCCATAAGGCAGAGCCCTTGGGTTTAGGGTCTCTTCAACAGCTTACCCTATAATAGATGTAGGTGGAATAATGATGTACAATCCAAAACAATAGAATTTAAAATCAGAGACTAAAATATTAGATTTTGTGACTTTAGATATGATGTGATTCTGGAGAACAAATGTAGATGTGGGAGTCATGTGATTTGGTTGCTTAAAAAAAAGTGAAAATAGAGTAAAAAGGAGAAAGAAAAGCTGAATTTAGCAAATTGAGCTAACAATCAATTACTATAGTTATTGAAATAACCTGGATGAGAAAAGGACTGAGGATGGCAAAACAGAAGTGATTAACCATGTGACAGAGTTCTCAATGGATTTAAAAAAAAAAAAAAAACCTTCAACATAATAAACAATGAACAAGGAGGACATCGGGAAAATGAGGTTACTACACTTGATTGGCATAAGCCTCAGGTCCTAGGATATTTTTCCCAAGATTCGATGAATAACATTATAGGAATAGTAATACAGACTACTGGCAGTTCTAGTCCAGATGCTATCATTAACTAATGTGGCGAATTGTTGAACATATCAAGGTTAAAGGGCTCCCAGCTATAAAAGTGGAAAAGTGAATTTGATTACACCTAGTTTTCTTGCAGCGCTAATATTTAATGATTTTAACTTAGAATTGAATATGAATTCTCTAATTTTAGTAACCAGTCAATTTTCTACTTGCTTTAAAACCATGTCACCGTGCCTCTAATGGAGC
This sequence comes from Rhynchonycteris naso, assembly GCA_037038555.1. Taxonomy (NCBI): domain Eukaryota; kingdom Metazoa; phylum Chordata; class Mammalia; order Chiroptera; family Emballonuridae; genus Rhynchonycteris; species Rhynchonycteris naso. Next base: position 71,243,817 of record CM073002.1, read on the forward strand.
ATAACTCTAGGGCTAGTGCCTCTTGGGGAGAGTGATGAAATGGTACCAAAACAAGTCACTTCCCTTCTCTCTCCAGCAGAGATGCTAAACTTCAAATCTGTGTCTGTGAGCTGTGCTTCACAGCTGTGTGAGCTGATTATCAATTACCGTGATTTGCAGGAAAATCTAAGCCCAGAATGAGATGAGGCCTGTGGGAAGATAGAGGTTCACCCAGTCAGTCAGTGTCTTGGGTGACCTCTTTCTGATCTGCGCTGTTTTATTATCCAGCTGCTGGTGGAGAATGGTTGCTTATATGACAGCTTTTCCCTTTCCTTCAGCTATTTAAATGTTTCCTGTTCAATTTTTTTTCATTTGCTTTCTATATTTTCCAATTTGAGTTAGATTATTTCAAGTCACATGTGTGTATGTATGGTGTGCGTTTACACACCATACATACACACATATAGGCAACATCACATTACTGATTTTTCAAGTTTTCAAATAAACCAGTCATAATTTTGATAATTGATTGTATGAGCAAGACAAAGTTCTAGTACTCTGCTAATGAGTCACAAGCCTTTTATTCATCCTCTTTCACTTTTGGCGATGATACTTTACATCTTTCTAACCCCCGGGACTGTTACACTTTCCTTACTGGGATTGACCGAGCTAATATCAGCGTAGGGCTCTTGCCACACACTCAGTACACCATTTGTCTATTTTTCTTCCTTTTCCAAGAAGACAAACAGCAGCACAGAACAGAGGTGAAATCAAACATTAAGGTAAAGATATAGATCCTACCGGATTGAGTTTTTTTTTTAATAACTATGAAATAGCACTACTTTCGATTTGTTTTCTTTTCCATATCCGACTCTTAGTAAGGTGATCATATGTGTGGGGGTGAAATGGGGTGTGGCTTCACTATTTCTTAGCCATTGGAAAACACTGAAGCTAGAGTCCCCTTACAACAGACCTTCCTGATTCTTTCATTGGTTCCAATAGCCACATGAAGTTCTATGAGGTGAACTTTAATACTTCATTTTGAAAAAAAGAAATGTTAATTCAGAAAGAGAAGTTGATTATTGGTTATTTACTTGTTCTATAGCTGGTGTTATCTTTCATGTTTTAAGTGTTCATTTTCTACTCAAGAGGGAGGTGTTAGTTGTGAAGCTAATATTAACAAAGCTTAACATTCTCTAACTTACCTTACTACACCGTTGCTAATCTATCATCACTGGGATGTTGTGGCATTTGAACAGATTATTGTAGCACTTATTACAGTGGTAAATGAATCATTTATGTTTATTTCTTAAAAGTAAAACTTGTTAAGTTGCAATTTACATCAGTGCTAAGAACATATTTGTATTTTGGCCCTGGCCAGTTAGCTCAGTTGGTTAAGAGTGGCATCCAAAAACAAGGTTGTAGGTTTGATCCCCCATCAGGCACACACGGGAAGACGCCAAATAATACACAACTGAGTGGAAAAACAAATGAATGTTTCCCTTCCCCCTCCCCTCTCTCTCCCTTCTTCTCTCTGTTTCTCTAAAAATCAATAAAAATTAAGCCCTGGCCAGATAGCTTCGTTGGTTCATGCATAACCCTGGAGGACAGAAATTGACAGTTCGATTCCAATTAAGGCACATATAGGAACCGCTCGATACTTCTGTTTCTCTCTCTCCGTGCTTTACTCAAAAAAAGAAAGAAGAAAGAAAGAAAGAAAGAAAGAAAGAAAGAAAGAAAGAAAGAAAGAAAGAAAGAAAGAAAGAAAGAAAAGGAAAGAAAAATCTAGGGTCCTCCATAATACGTTTCCATCCATAGTCATAGGCAGGTTATTTCAGCCTCTCTACACTACATACCTCCCGCTTTAGTAAGATTTTTAGTTATTTTTCTAATCCCACATACATTGGTTTAAGTATTACCCAAATTTTAATAGTCCTGTTTTTAACTCATTATTAAAGCCAAGTTAAATTCTCATTTAATGAAAGAAGTCCTCTATTTGCCCTTCCAAATCCACTCTCCACACTTTCCCATCCTGACCTCTGCCTGTATGTCTGATGGACTACATTAACAGGCATCCTTGATCTCAGGGGAGCCCTGACAGAGATGACAGGAGAAGAGAGAGGAGCTTGAGGCTGTGGGATTTATTGCAGTCATCCCTCTGTAAGGTAATCTTGATCTGGCTGCACCCTTGAACCACAGGCAGCCCTCTACATAAGACTTCTTTCCTCTATGTTCCACAAATTACTCCATTCCTTCACCTCTTCGGATTATAATAGTTATTACTTGCCCTGTGTCAATGTATTATCCCTGTGGCCTCCACATACTCTGAATGCACCTTGTAAGTGTTTCTTTTATTAAACCTTCCAGAAATTGTCTGTTTCTTGCTAGGATACTGACTGATAACACGTCTCTTCCAAAAAGCCTTAACCAGTAACTCCTATTCACTTTCAGATGATGGTATATATCTTTATCACACTGTAGTGGTTTTAAAATATGCCCACAAAATATATAAAGAACTCACAAAGCTCAGCAACAAACAATCCAATTTAAAAAATGGGGAGAGGACCTGAACAGATGCTTCTCCCAAGAGGACATTAGAATGGCCAATAGATATATGAAAAGATGCTCATCTTCATTAGCTATTCGAGAAATGCCAATCAAAACTACAATGAGATACCACCTTACGCCTGTTAGATTAGCTATTATCAACAAGACAGATAATAACAAGTGTTGGAGAGGCTATGGAGAAAAGGGACCCTCATTCACTGCTGGTGAGAATGCAACCATTATGAAAGAAAGTATGGCAGTTTCTCAAAAAATTAAGAATAAAATTACCATATGGCCCAGCAATCCCTCTACAGGGTATCTACCCCCAAAACTTGAAAACTTGGTATGTAAAGACACATGAGCACCCCCATGTTCATTGCAGCATTATTCACAGTGGCCAAACATGGAAACAACCAAAGTGTCTCTCAATAAGGGACTGGATGAAGATGTGGTACCTATATACAATAGAATACTACTCAGCCATAAGTGATGACATGGTGACATTTACGACAACATGGATGGACCTTGAGAACATTAAACTGAGTTAAATAAGTAAATCAGAAAAAGATAACAACTGTACAATTTCACACATAAGTGGGATATAAAACTGAGTCTCAAGGACATAGATAAAAGTGACGTGGTTACCAGAGGAAAGGGATATGGAAGATAAGGACAGGGAGGTGGTGAGTGGAAGAGTGTAAAGAGGAACAAACATAAGTTGATGGAAAATTATTTGACTTTGGGTGATAGGTATTCAACATAATCAACAGTTCAAACGCTATAGAAATATTTACCTTAAATCTATGGCCTCTTATTGATCAATGTCACTGTGTTAAAGTTAATTTTCTAAGTAATATTTAAAAATTAAAAATAAAATATGCCCACAGTCCTGGCCAATTGTCTCAGTGGTAGAGTGTCAGCCTGGTGTGTGGATGTCCAGGGTTTGATTCCTGGTAGGGCACACAGGAGAAGTGAACATCTGCTTCTTCATTCCTCCCCCTCTCCCTTTTCTCTCTCTCTCTCTTATCCTTGCACATCCATGGCTCAATTGGTTCTAGCACATTGGCCCTGCCCTGGGCACTGAGTATGGCTCCATGCAGCCTCCACCTCATGTGCTAAAAATAGCTCAGTTGTGAGCATTGCCCCAAATGGGCAGAGCATTAACCCTACATGGGGTTTGCTGGGTGGATTCAGTCAGAATACACGCAGGAGTCTATCTCCCCTCCTCTCATTTGTAAAAGAAAATAAAAATATGCCCACAAATTCTATAATATTTCTCTCTTCAAAGAATGGAGCCTAATTTCCCCCTCCTGTAGGCTATAGAAAGTGACAGAACTTTTGTCACATGAAGATGCTTATTAAGACAGAAAAGACATTGTGACTTCCTCTTTCTCTTTCTCTATTGGATCCCTCACTCTTAGGATACCAGTTGCCAACTGACACTCAAACATCCTTACAGGCACACCTGGCAAGGAACTGCCAGTAGCCCTGTAGATGATTGAAGACTTAAAGTAGTGATATATTCCTGGTTTTTTTCAACTGTATTACAAAGGGGAAGCCATCATCTCATGCTTCTATATTTTATTCTTTTCAATGCTGCTGAATATGTAGTAGAAAATAAGTGTCGACAAATGTGGATACCTCATGATGTGTATGTTTAATAATTTCTTTTTATTTCTCTTCTGCTGCTACCACTACCCCACCAACCCCAAAAGTCATATATCTTGTTTGAATTACAAAATATTTACTTTTCCCTGGGATCTTCTGCCATCCTCTCTTGCAAATTATTATATATTTAGTATAGATGTTAAATTTTTAAGGTTTTTTTAACTTGTTTGTTTTAGTTTATAGGAATTTGCTGGTCAAATGCATCACCTTCATCAAAACCCCTAAAGTAATTATATAGAATACATTGCTGCTGTTTGCTAGATTCAACTTGGACATAATACAGATGGCTCTATTCTGGTGTTGTTGGGTTGGCTGTTGGCTAAATAGGAACATATGTGGCATGCCTAAAGTAAATGGATGACTTACTCTCTCAGATAACTTAATTTGGCAAAAAGAAAACTAGGTTTCCTGGCTCTTTCTCCTTTAGTCCAATAAAAATAAGCCTTTGAGACAGCTTTTCCCCCATTGACAATCCATTAACTGTCAGTATTGTGGAGCTACACAGTTATAAATATGTAAAGTGTGATTGATGTATGCAGAACTATTCTGCATAGTGTGCCTGTGTCCCCAGCTGCTGGCTATTTTTGTTCAAGTCAAACATGTTTTGATGTGCTTGTTTTGTTGTTTTGGCTTGAATTCTGTGATACTGAATGATCAAAAACAGTTTATAAAAATCATCAGATATTCAAATGTTGCTGAAACATATCCAAAATCGAACCTTCTGTGTTTGGATATAAATAGAGGTATTAATATGGCAGTAACACAGTAATTTGTGTTTCATTAAATCCTTCACACCTACAGGATTTAAATTATACCTAAATCATATAGACAATGTGCAATATGAACTCAAGAATGTTAGAGCATATGTGGTTGAGTTTTATAATGCCTGAGCAGGATGAAGATTCAGAGATATTTCAGTTCAACTCTATAATTTCCTTTATGAACATGTTGAAGCCAAGGCATATTAGGGTATTTATTTATGGCCACACAACTATTTTAGTGATGAAACCACATAGAACCAAGTTTCTAGTGATTCTTTATTCGGTGTTCTTTTCCTATATAAAAATCAAAAGAAGTGCTAGTTGTGTAATCTAGGGAACACACATGCAGGAGTGCCTATTCTCCATGTTCAGAAAATTTATGTCCTGCCCAGACAGGTCAGCCTTGCTTTTTCTATGTCCAAGAATAATTAAGTTCTTAGGGCAGGATCTCTCTAAATCAAAGCTATTTCACACTTAAATAGTCACAAGAACGATCATATCAAATTGAACAATGAGAAATAAAAAGTTCTACAGACTATGTGATTTAGGTCAGCATTTTTTATCATAGCCAAGCTACATAGAAAATAAGATACACATCCCTTTATTCATTAGCCATGAGGAATTAGCACAGATTTCAAGAATTTATTTATTTATTTTTGCCTGACCAGGTGGTGGCACCATGGAGAGAGCATCGGACTGGGACACAGAGGACCCAGGTTTGAAACCCCGAGGTCACCAGCTTGAGCGAGGGCTTATCTGGTTTGAGCAAGGCTTACCAGCTTGAGCCCAAGGTCACTGGCTTGAGCAAGGGGTCACTCGGTCTGCTGTAGACCCCCCCACCCCCGTCGAGGCATATGTAAGAAAGCAATCAATGCACAACTAAAGTGCTGCAATGAAGAATTGATGCTTCTCATTTCTCTTCCTTCCTGTCTGTCGGTCACTATCTATTCCTCTCTCTAACTTTCTCTGTCTCTGTCAATATATATATATTTTATGGAATCAGATTTCTCTTTCAGCTCAAAAGGTAAAAACTCAAAAAGTCTACACAAACTGGCAGTTAAGTTGTGAACACTGGATGGAATATCACAAGGAATGATGAAGACACTGGTAAAATAATAGATATCTTATTGAAAGGGAGCAGCAGCTAGTCATCTCTAGTCAATGGCTACAGTCTATAAATTTTAAGCCTAATCTCATAAAACTTTCTATATTTAGAGAGAAAGTAGGTCAGTTCCAAATTACTTTCCTAATATTCACAACTATTTATGAACATTTACTTTAATTGCATAAGAAAAAATGTTTGGTCTGAATTTGGTCTCTGAGTCCTCAGTTTACAGCCTTTCTAATGCAGACATACATAGAAAGTCAAATCATAACAGATGTTTGCCTGTCTATAATAAAGTAAGAGGAGTTATGATTATTTAACATCCCCAGCCTATTAAAGACCCATGTAGAGTTTCCATTAGGAATAATCCTGCCAGTAAGGATTGGAAACACTGAAACTTCACTCCCTCCATTTCTTGCATCTATGTCAAAACAAGGATGGCCTTGTCATCGGACCAGAAATACTCCTGCCCCAGTAGTTGAGAATCAATTTCTCTTGTACTAGGCATATGGCTATAGCCACTTTTACCTCAAAAATTCTCCACTGTTTTTTCTGTGCTTCCAAGATGATGAATTTCCTTTTGGCCTGGAAACAGATGAATTTGAATTTGCCTGTTAAGATCCTTCCTGTGTTGATCTTATATTCACTTCTTCCTCATTTTGACACACCACAAGTCCATAACACAGGGGAAAAAACATTGAATATTTCATAAAGAATAATTCATGTTCCCCACGGTATCTTCAGCTGATGGGGTCATGAATGTGTTCCTACTATTAGCCAGTTCTTTAGAAGTGGTGGCAATGCTATCTGAATATTCTCTTTGCTTAGTATCCCTAGGAAACCAGTGAGATTGTCATTGGTGTTACTTGCTAGGCAGCAGCTCCAAGTTTGCCATCAATGTCTTTAGAGGAGATGAGAGTCTAATAGACAAGTGATACCTTAGTTGATCTTTAGTAAAGCTCTAAAATTATTTTATATGTGTTCAGCTTGTATTAGCCATGATTACTCACTCTCATTACTTAAGAACATAGCCTGTCCCCTTTTATACATAACCTGTACACTAATTAAAGGCAGTAAAAAGTATGATTCTAGAATAAGATTGACTTTATAGCTTTTTCTGCCACCCAGAAGATTGTGTCTCAATTTCCTCATTTGAAAAATAAAGGTTAACATAAGACCTATGTCAAAGAGTTTTTAAAACTATTAAATGTGTTATTTTCTGATACTTAGGATACTACCTGGTATATGATAAGTACTGTCTAAAGCAGGAGTCCCCAAACTATGGCCCCCTGAGGCCATTTATCCAGCCCCGCCCCTCTTCCGGAAGGGGCACCTCTTTCATTGGTGGTCAGTGTATGGAGTACTGTATGTAGCGGCCCTCCAATGGTCTGAGATACAGTGAACTGGCCCCTGTGTAAAATGTTTGGGGACCCCTGGTCTAAAGATTATTTTTATCACCTACATTGCCTTCCGTGTGACTGTGCCTTTATGATTATTTGTTCCTAAATATTCTGTCCCATTATCTCAATAATTTTGTATAAGTCTGTCAAACAGATGTCCCAATTTTTGATTTGAGAAATATGTTCCATCATAATTAAACATTTCTGAAATAGTACTGCTGTTTAATTTTCCTAACTTTAAATGCTAGCTAAAGAGAGTCCAAGCAGGAAATACCTCATGATGTCTCCCAGTCCCTAGTGCTCTGCTTCTTTTCTATGTCTTGGCACATAAGGGGCTAATTTTTTAGCTCAAAATCAAATCTTAAATGTTAAACAATGAGTATGTTTTTAAAAGTCACAAAAGAATATTTTGCAAGTTGCTCCAAGTTTTTTGTTTCTAGATCATGCAACACTCCTCACATTAATGAGGTTTTTTAAACTTCACTGTCATTTTCATTTTGGCTCTGTTCAAAATAACTAGATTTATGGTCATTAAAAATATTTTTCAGAAATGCTTTATTGTGGCAGAGATCACTGTTACTTTAATACAGTAAGTCACATGGGAAATTTTGCTTTTCGCATTCTGCTTTCATTATTCAAAACATTGAAAGAAGATGTAAGTCTTGTAATAGAGGTAACATTTTTAGCTATCCATATCTATGTATATGTAGTGGCTTATAATAACAGCCATGTTAGTTAATATCTTTTATGTTTCTATAGGTTGACTGGAACCAGCTAGATGCTTCTTTTCTTTTCCTTTTTTTCATTAAGTTAAAGGTGGGGAGGCAGAGAGACAGACTCCCACATGTACCCCAAATGGGATCCACCCAGCAAGCCCCTTATGGGGTGCTGCTCTGTCCATCTGGAACCGTTGCTCTGTTGTTTGGCAAACAAGCTATTTTAGTGCCTGAGGTAGACAATGGTGCCCAGTGTGAACTTGCTGGAATGAGCCATGGCTGCTGGAGGAAAAGAAAGAAATAGAGTGAGGGAGAGAGAGAGAGAAGGGGGAGGGATGGAGAAGCAGATAGTCACCTATCCTGTGTGCTCTGACTGGAAATCAAAACCAGAACTTCCACAGCTGGGCTAACACTCTGGCACTGAGCCAACCAGTCAGGGCTAGATGGTTCTGTTCCATAGGATATTGGTCTACAGTTGTCTAGGGACTCACTACACTGGAACGTCCAGGATGGCTCATGTTTCAGCTAGCAGTTGGTACTGACTGTCCAATGGGAACTTAGGTTATGTATCAAAACACCTCAGGTCTCATGCTGCTGATAGCCTGACAGCTTGGTTTTCAGAAGGAATATCACAAGAGTAAGTATTTCAAGAAGACAGAACTGGGAGCTATAAGTTCTTTTAAGTCCTGGACTCACAAGTCCCAGAGCATTCTATTGATCAAAACAGTCAGAAAAGCAGCTCAGATTCAAAAATAAGAGACATACAGATGGTCGCTGACTTACTATGGTTCAACTTAGAATTTTTGACTTTATAATGGTGCAAAAGCAATATGCATTCAGTAAAAACTATACTTCAAATTTTTATCTTTCCCAGGCTAGAAATATGCATGACAGTACTGTCTCATAATGCTGAGAGCAGTGGCAGCGGGACATGGTGCCCAGTCAGCTATGGAATCACAAGGGTCAACAACCATATTCTACAATGTATGATGTTGCCAGCATTTGGGGGTTTTGTGTTTTTTAATCCCATCATATCTACAAATCACCCATGTGTGTCTTCTGTTTCTAGCAAAAAGTTGAAGAAGCAGTCAATTATACTTGAGATAAAATTCAGGATAATCATCTAACTATAGAACAATGTAAGTGTTCTGAGCACACTTACCACAGGCTACGCTAAGCTATGATGTTTGGTAGACTCGGTGTATTAAATAGATTTTTGATGTAACAATATTTTCATCTTACAATATATGTAAAGGGACATATTCTATTGTATGTTGAGGCAAATCTGTGACGTTCTTCATGTGAGGAGTGGCATGCAGTACAGGAATGGAAGTACAGCAGGGGCCATCTTTAGAGATTGGTTACCATGACAGCCAAAACCCTCCTCTTTCCCACAAATTTCTTCTGTCTGTTCCTTAACAACATATAAAATAAGAATGAAGTGAGTAGTTCAAAAAACAAATGAGCCTGACCTGTGGTGGCGCAGTGGATAAAGCATCGACCTGGGAACACTGAGGTCGCCAGTTCAAAACCCTGCACTAGTCTGGTCAAGGCACATATGGGAGTGGAGCTTCCAGCTCCTCCCCCCTTTCTCTCTCTCTCTCTCTCTCTCTCTCTCTCTCACTCTGTGTCTCCTCTCTAAAATGAATAAAATAAAATAAAAATTAAAAAAAAAACAAATGAAAAAAATGTGAATATGGCTCTTAATTTTATTGAAACAGAATAGAAATATGATCTTGAACTCAGAATACTGGGATTCTAATTCAGGCTTTATAATTAGAAGATAATGTGACCTAGAACAATTTGCCTAAATTGAAGATCTCAGGTCATTTTCTTACAAGAGCAGACTGAGAGAAAACAAGCAAGAAACAGACTCTGAGACAGATAATAAAACAAATAAATGGACAGATAAATAGCCAACAGGTACCTTTCAAATGTTACCAGAACAAGCCAGGATTTGTGTTGTCTGTTGCCATTTTTCCCAATTTCACAAGAGATGGGGACTGAGTAGGTATAAAAGAATCCTTAATTCAAATTGCAGCACCTTGAGAAGGCAGGGGACTCCTGTCTAAAAGAACTGCCATAACACTCTTCTGGTGCTGACAATTTTTATAGGGTTCAGGGGCTATTAGTAATATAATACTGTAAGAGGAGAAAAAAAAAGTCTGTAAAGTTAGTCATGTAACAGTATGCAGGAAGCAGGAGTCTGTTTTGCAAGGATGCCTCCCCAGAATGCACTTTTGATGTTGGCACAGGTCAACCTGGTATCTTTCATGTTGCTCCAGAATGGCCAGGGTCTGAAACCACTGGGAACTGTCTGCAAGAGAACCCCCATATTTCTTGGGCAACAAAATAAAGATTGATTTTTTGAACTAAGCTTCTAGTTATGTACAGTGCCTTAACCCTTTACAGAAAATTCTGTGACTAAACCCTTACAAGAAATTATTGTAATTTAACCCTTTACATAATCTCCTACTTATTACAACTAAAAGCCTACTATTACCAATGCCAAATTTCTAACTTTGGGGTTCCCCTTTTATAAAGAGAAAATCATTAATCAGACTGAGGAAGATAAACTCAGTGTCTCAATACAATCCCAGGATATTATCAGATTCCTCTGATAGGTGTCATAACCACAAAACATAAAAGCCACATGGTTGGGTTAGTCCACATGTTAAGGTCAAAGACAAAATGCAAAAGTCACCAGGATGTACTGAGGAACTGGGTACAGGTATAGGCCAGACAACAGGCAGAGCTATAAAGACCAGCATACTTCCTCTGCTGTCTCTGCTTCCTTACCTAGATCTTCTGAACTAGTAAGCAACTCTAAATTAAAGTTTTTCAACCCTAGTTCTGTACCAAACTGCCTGTGGACCTTTAAAAAGCATGAGTCCACATCGTGTATGTTATTCTCCCTTTCTGGAACACAAATTTCTCCTGGTTAATTCCAATTCACCTCTAAGCCTTATATCAGAAGTCACCTCTTCCCAAAGGGCTTCCCAGAGACCCCTCAGCTCAAGTTAGATTCTGTATCTCTCATTTGTGCTCCTATAGATTTAATATGTCCTATTTTCTATTTTCTTTTCTTCAATATACTGTAAAGCTAATGAATTCCTAAGGCTTAGCACAGTGCCACCATCTTCCACCAACAAGAGAGATGATAGATAGATGATAGATGATAGATAAAAGATAGATAGATAGATAGATAGATAGATAATAGATAGTTGATATAGATAGATAGATGATGATGATGATGATGATGATAGATAGATAGATAGATAGATAGATAGATAGATGATAGATATATAGATGATAGATATAGATAGATAGATAGATGATAGATAGATGATAGATAGATAGATAGATAGATAGATAGATAGATAGATAGAAGAAAGAGGAAGGAAGGAAGGAAGGAAGGAAGGAAGGAAGGAAGGAAGGAAGGAAGGAAGGAAGGAAGGAAGGAAGAAAGGAAGGAAGGCAGGCAAGAAGGAAGGAAGGAAAGCAAGAAGGAAGGAAGGGAGGAAGGAAGGAAGGAAGGAAGGAAGGGAGGAAGGAAGGAAGGGAGGAAAGAAGGAAGGAATAGAAGGAAGGAGGGAGGAAGGAATGAAGATTACAGGCTCAGTTTCTTTGTACCACCCTCAATACACACATGCACACACATTTTATACTCTGGCCCCCTGCCAAAAGCTTCTAAATCATTGACTATATATTTTTACAGATTCTAATCTTGAAGTATAGTCAGAGTTGATATTTATTGCTTTATGTTTGACAAGCAAAACAGTCATTGTGTATAAGCACAAAAATTTTATATTGACCCAAATGCTGAGCATGAAATTCAAGGGTAGGAATACTGTGTTTTTCTCCTGATCTAGATTAAGAAAAAGGAAGTAACTATTTTCTTAGTATTCATTATGAGTCAAGCACTCTTCTCAATGCCTTCAATATATTTTATTCTCACTATAACAACAACAATCCTATCTTACGATCTTCACTTTTATTGATGAGAAAAATGAGGAATAGTTCAGAAAGAATATGTAATTTAGATCCAATAGGGAATAAAGTCTGGTTCATAAAAGTAACCACAGCAGTGTAGGGACTGTGTCCCTTTAGCTTTTTCTGAATACTGCAAAGCACAAGATTATGTACAGAACAGTTTGATGCTCAATATATACTTATCATCAGCATCATTAGGCTTAGCTTGTCTCCTCTTATAATCAGAAAACATAAAAATCTGTATAATGTTTTGAAGTCACAAAATCCATTAAGACAGAAAGTAGATATTCAACCACAGTGTTACCACTGAAGTTGGGAAGAGGGCAAAAGGTGAAGCATGAAATAATACAACAGGAAATGTAATGATCGAGTTAAGTTTTCTAAGCAATAGGTCAGATACTTTCAAACAGCATCCATGTGGGTGTTCTTTCCTTCTTACCAAAATCCAGTGTCAAGGCCAACTTATGGTGTGCAATTTGGGGAGTTACACAAGATCTATATTTAGAAAATTCTTTTTGGTTTAATGCTCTGCCATGAAGACCTTATAAGTTTTAATAATTTTTGAACAAAAAAAAATATCTATTTTCATTTTACACTTTGTCCCCCAAAGCATGTGGCTGGTCTTGTCCAGGAAGTTATATAAAGATTACAGTAACAGGACAGTGAGAAACAGACATGGAAAAAAATCAGATGGACAACATTCTTAACAGTAGTGGTAGAGTGTTTTTTCAAAGCCTCTGGAAAATAATTGGTAATATATATGGAGGGGGAATAAATTTATCTAAATATCATTTTAACTGTGTTTATGCTTAAATGAACTGCTTAGTAATCTGTATATAATTAATTTCATGATGTGAGTTCATTTTTTCTCAATTAATCATTTCTGATGTCTTTGTAAACTACTGAGACAGAAGAACCACTTCCAGAATTGTTAATCACAGGAAGGTAACTATATATTTGTGCTGACATTCTTATTGCTTAGAGGGAACAGATGAGGCAAGAACATGATGAAGACTTATTCCTGTCTGAGTGGGCTGGCTGCTTAGGGCATTCACTGGGAAAGAACAGTGTGCTTTATGTATATTATTTGTTTAAATATTTTAAGAACTCTATGAGGTGGATACAATTTTGATCCCCACATTATTGATGGGGAAATTGAGGTACAAATTGGTTAGAATATATGCTCAATATTATACAGTTAAGTCATATTCTAATCAAAGAGCAAACAGATGGATATATATATATATTTTATAATATATATATATATATATATATATATATATATATATATATATATATATATATATATAATCAGAAAGATATACATCCAGACTTATATTGGTGAGTATGACTCCAGTGCAGTGCTTGCACACACTGCTTTATGCTGTGGTATGAGATCTTTCACAAGTGGATATGCTAGATCTCAAGAACTCATCATCCTGATCCTCTTGAACACTTACAAACTAGTTCATATATTTAAAAGACTATCCTTTCCCCACTGAATTGAAATAGTCATATCCAAAAATTATGCAGCTGAAACTTTACCTCATACCATATACAGAAATTTACTCAAAATGGGTCATGACTTAAATATAACATATAGAACTTCTAAGGAAATAAAAAACTTGGTAGTGACCTTGTATTTGGCAAAGATTTTTTAAACAGGAAGCAAATAGCTTTTTTTGATCATTTGAACTTTGACATGTTTAAATTTTTAAAAATTGATAATTTGAACATTATCAAAATTAAAATATTTTACTTTTTGAGTGACTGATAAGAAAATAAAAAGACAAGCCACAAACTAGAAGAAAATATAATCATGTATATTATATAGGGTTATATCTAGAATATATAAAGAACTCTTACAATCAATAATTTGAAGATTAAAAAAGAGTAAAAAATAATGAGTAAACTACTTGAACAGAAACTTCACTCAATAATAGATTTAGATGTTTAGTAGGCATATAAAGGATGTTCAACATTATTAGTAACTGGGAGGTTAAAATTAACACTTAAATAAAAGACCACTAGCCTCTCACTAGAATGATTATATTAAAAACTGATAAATACCATATATACAAATTTACAATATACAATACAAATACCAATACATAATATTGGTCATTCCATCTCTTCAAGACAACAGCTTGTGGTACCATATTCCTCCATGTATAATGCGTATCCTTTTTTTCTCCAAAAAAGAGAATCTGAGATCTAAAAACTGGTTGCATCTTATACAGTGGTTGTGGCATTTCAAATGCCATAAATGGAACTGAGGACGAGGCAATATGTGAAGATAGTCATTCGTCATCAGACACAGATGAGGACAAGCTAATGGATGGGAGTTTTGACAGTGATGAGGAGTTGGATAAATTTTATGAAGAATAAAACTTGAGTTCAATAACTTTATGTAATATCTTTTTTTTCAGATTTTGGGCCCCAAAATTAAGGTGCATCTTTAAAATGGGAATGTCTTATACATGAGAAAATACAATAATTGTTTATCCAAGTAACTGCTGCCCAGATACATTTAGAAAAATTTTAAACATTTGTATTCATCTTGATTCATTGTTTTTTACTTGTGGATAAAAATTTGCCTGCTAAGTTTCTCTCATTCAAAAACTCACATTTCAGGTGAGGGGAGGTCTGAAAGCCCAGATGCTTCCTGCTTCTTCTAACTCATCCACGTCCACATTGAAGTAAATGCCAAGAGGAATATGCACCACCACAGTATCTTAAAAAAAGAATTTTAGGATACTGGTTGAATCTTAAACCTATTAAGTAAAATACATTTTTACTCCCTTTTTCTAATTTAACAATAATTAGAACAAGTTTCAAAGTTTAACATAGAAAATCATAAGTGCAAGAAAATAATAAAAATGGTGTGGTGCTTTCTGTTTAAAAAAAAAATTTTAATACATTATCTCAAATCAAACCAAATCACTCAGAGGTCAGCCATGATTTAAAATTAACTTCTCAGAAGTATGTTTTTTCTTTGAGTATAGGCCATTTCAAGAAGTTTCCTAACACTTCACTGACCCTGAGACAGCTCAGCCAATATACACCTCACTGCACATGTCGTTTGTTTAAAACCTCTGCACATGGAATGCAAAGAGAATGACCAGACCTCTGGTTGTTAATGAGCATGTACTTTAAAAAGCTTTTTAAAAAATCAACTAACCTCATGTCCTTTTCTAAAACAACCGAATTCCTACTGTTTCAAACAGCTAATATCTCAAAGTCAAACTTTTTTGGCACTGCCAATTCTAGAATACACTTTCACTCCACTCCCTGGATTTTTTCCAGGAGGAAAGTTGATCTTCCTGACGAAAAATGAGATGCTACTAGACACATAGACACCTACTTTAGAAAAGTCAGCTCCAGGATTAATGATGAAGTAAGAATTGTTGCTACTAGAAATGCATAAAACTAGACACGGGTGTGCTTCAAAAACCTGGAAATAAGGTGAGTTTCAAAGAATTAAATTAATAGAAATTTACATGTTCATAATGTAGTACTAAACCAAAAGATTACTTGTTATATGAAGAGATTATACATATGTAGAATTCTAATTGTGATAGTCCATTTTATCCTTTTTGTTGTTGTTGTTCTTTTAAAAAATATGAACTTAAGGTAGAATACAGAAATGTGTATAATGCAATAAGAGAACAATTGATAAATAAATGTTGACACTTCTGGTATTAGAGTAGAAAATTGAGCGCACAAACTTGCTTTCTTTTCAAAATCCTCTAATAGGACAGAGACTTTACGACATAAGAAAAGATAGAAGAACAAGAGGTAATATCAGCAAAATTTTGGAATAGATAGGCTAGTGATAATGACATAAACTATCTTAAAAACAGTAATTGATAATGCCAAAAAATCTTATTTATTCAACACAATCCTCAAAAGGCTCAGGAATTCATAGCACCAATTCAATTTAAAAATAACATTTTTTTTAAAATCCTAAAATAATGAGGATTGCTTGGAGCAATAGTTCTTGAGATCTTCTCTCCTTCCTCAGCAAAGACTAAAGCTTTATTTTTTAGAGAAGTTAAAAGACAGACCTCTGGGTTTGTGGGGTTCCAGGAACAGTTGTGGGTAGAAATATTATACCAAATAAATAGAGATTAAGTACTAAATGTTTATTGGATCCTTAGATTCCAATTCACTCTCCCTACTTAGGTCTCAGAACATCATCAATTGCTAGACTTACTTACGACCTCCAAGTAGATGTTTCAAAGGCTCTTTTTTGGAGAATATGACTACTTAAGAGGAACAACCTGGAAGACAGTAATATCAGAGGTTCACCCCTGAAAAATCCAGCCATATTACCTACAGTAAAATTTATGGTACACACAGAAGGAAAATAGAAGAGAAGATGGGATCAGAGAAGGGAAGAAATTAATGAAATTATATATACATAAAACAGCATTATAGAGAACAGAACAGCAAATACTGGAGGAAAGGGGCAAAGACATTGAGGGGAAGGGGGCATAGGGGGGCCTTGAAGAAATAAGGGGTGGGGGAGATATATTTGGTGGGACACTTGAATCTATGTAAACACAAATTAAAAACATAAATTTAAAAAAATTATGGTACACAAACCCGAACTTCATCCTCAGACCTTTTAAATGGCTTTTTGGACCCCTACTCGTAACTGGTAGCAAAAAAAAAAAAAAAAAAACATCTAAGTAAAACCTCTCATGAAAAAGATAACCTGGTGGAGAAAATAGACTACACAAAGGGATTATAATGCAAAAATCATTAATATATTCAAAGAGATAAAAATAATCTATTGCTGCCTGTCCAGGCGGTGGCATAGAGCATCGGCCTAGGTTGCGGAAGACCCAGGTTCGAGACCCCGAGCTGGTCAACTTGAGCGCGGGCCAATGTGGCTTGAGCAAAAGCTTGCCAGCTTGGACCCAAGTTCCCTGGCTCCAGCAAGGGGTTGCTCAGTCTGCTGAAGGCCCGCGGTCAAGGCACATGTGAGAAAGCAATCAATGAACAACTAAGGTGTCACAACGGCAATGAAAAATGATTGATGCTTCTCACCTTTCTCCGTTCCTGTCTGTCCTATCTATCCCTCTCTCTGACTCTCTCTCTCTGTCCCTTCTCACCTTTCTCCGTTCCTGTCTGTCCTATCTACCCTCTCTCTGACTCTCTCTCTCTGTCCCTTCTCACCTTTCTCCATTCCTGTCTGTCCCTATCTACCCTCTCTCTGACTCTCTCTCTGTCCCTGTAAAAAAAAAAAAAAAATCTATTGCTGCCATAAAGACTAAAACCATGCTAGTAGGAGCATTCCCAAGACAAAACAAAACAAAAGAAGAGCTCTTGGAAATTAAACATTTGATTACAGAAGTGAAAAACTCAGTAGAAGTGTTAAAATAGAATTGAGTAAAATTTTCATAAAGATGAGCAAAAAGATAAAGAGAAAAAATATTTAAAAGTTATTAGAACAACCAGGCCAGGCAGTGGAGCAGTGAATAGAGCATTGACCTACGATGCTGAGGACCCAGGTTAGAAACCCCAATGTTACCAGCTTGAGTACAGGCTTATCTGGCTTGAGTGCAGGCTCACCAGCTTGAAGGCAGGGTCGCTGGCTTTCACACGGAATCACAGACAGGACCTTATGGTCCTGGCTTGAGCCCCAAGGTTACTGGCATGAAACCTAAGGTTGCCGGCTTGAGCAAGAGATAACTTGCTCTGCTGGAGCTCCCTCTCCCATCAAGGTGGGCAGATATGGAACGGCAATCAATGAACAACTAAAGTGCCACAACAATGAGTTGATGCTTCTCATCTCTCTCCCTTCCTGTCTCTCTGCACCTCTCTCTCTCTCTCTCTTTCTCTCTCTCTTTGTCTTGTGCATACACAGGAGTGCATTCTAAAAATAAAAAAAGATTAGAACAACTAGTTCAGGAGATCTAATCTCTGAGTAATAAAAATTGCATAGCAAACTTTGTGATTTTATATTTTATCATAATGAATATTTAGATCTTTATTTAAAAACAGAAATCACAGGAAAAGAAACATAGAAAATTATTTAAAAAAAGAAAACTTTCAATAATGTCAGAATTAAAGGAAATTTTATGCTTTTTCAGATTGAAAAAATGCAGGACAATAGATTAAATTGTCCTACACTAAATAGTATTAAAATTTCAGAGCTCATGACAGAAAAAAACAGTAATAAACAGGTCACATACAAACAATATTATTATACTTCATGAGCCACAACTGGAACCTTGAATATATATAGCAATAACTTTGAAATACTGAAGGACCCAGCCAAATTCAAAATTAAATGTGGAGGTAAAGAGCATTTTTTTGCATATGCAGGATTTTGGAAGTTTCTCCCCCTTCTCAGGAATTTATAAGAGGATAGGCTTCACTAAAATGAAGGTATTAGCCAAGAAAAAGGAAAATAAATAAACAAAGGGAAACTACATTCTCATTAGAGGGGGAGTGGGGAAATCCCAGATGATGGTGAAGAAAGTTTCTATAACAACTGTGCTCTCAACAAAAAGAAAAACAATTCAGACTGGAGTAGAGCAATAAGCTCTTCAGAAAGAAATTTCTTCAGGAACATAAAACTGACAGAACACCTGATGTATCACAATATCTTGAGAGAATATTCAGACAGTTATGACCTCCAGGGAAAACAGAAAGTTGTACAAGGAAAGCAAAATGATCAACTTTCAATGAGGGTTGGTAAGCAACATGTGTGCAGTGGGAAGTGGGAATGGTGAGAGCTAATGTTGAGGTCCCATGGCTGGAAGTCTATAGGTCATGCTTAAATTGATAAATCAAGGAGTGGCAATGAAGTACATTATTTGGAGACATAGAATATATCCCAAAATAATTCACAGAAAGTAAGAGAAAAGAAATGTAGACTGCAGGTTTTCATAACAAATCTTGTAAAAACTATTTGTCTCCTTAAACTTTACGTATGAATAAATTTGATAAAGATTAAACTAAGAAGAGCAAATATAGCAAGTGGTTACTTTTAGAGATTATGAAAGTATACTAATAGAACATATAAGGGGACCAACTTTCTAATGTGATGCGAATGAATATATGTATTTTAGGGTGACTTTTCCAATGACATACATGGATTTATTAAGTACATATCTCAAAAAAATTAAATGCAAGTGAAGATGACATGGTCATATCTCCAACAATCTAGGACCAAAAGTGAACTCCATTAAACATTATTGCTTTCTTACTAATATACTCACCACCACATATTCCTTGGAGTCAGGGTATTACGCCGTATAGATGAGTGTCTGCGTTGGTCCATTATTTGACTTATAAGGATAGATAATTTCCTTTACCAAGAAGTTGCTATAACTATGGATTGGATCTGGTACAGCTATTTTCCAAAGAGCATTTCTGAAACCTCTGGACAGAAACCCAACCTTCAAGCATTAGGAGAGTGAAGAAACATCATATAACCCTGTCAATAAGTGCAACCAGTGATATTGAACTGTGTAAGTTTAGGGTGCTTATAGTTAGTGAACTCTCATATGCTGGTCTCAGATACTATCAATGCCTGTTTCAGCTCCGCTACCCCCACCAATCTGTCTATAGGTTTCATGTGAATGTAAATTAACAGACTCTCTTAGGTTGATCCTGACAAGATGTGGCGTTCCTCAATGTTGCTAGATCTATGTGTTAAAAATGATAAGGTGCTGTGGTGAAAACTAGATTTAAAGTTACAATTTATACTAACAGTCTGTGGACCTTTTCTGGAAAACTGCTTATTGGTTATAAATATATTGATGGCAAAAATGCAAGTAAACAGTTTGAGCTAAACCTCTTTTTGAAATATAATCAAATAAAGCCATATTACTAAATTAATACATTATATACTACTTTAAATGTGAATAAATAAATTACGGATAAGTTTAAGAAGAGAGAATTGTTCATGAAAAGAAAAGGAGGTGGCGCAGTGGATAAAGCGTCGACCTGGGAACACTGAGGTTGCCAGTTCAAATCCCTGCACTGGTCTGGTCAAGGCACATGTGGGAGTTGATGCTTCCGGCTCCTCCCCCTTTTCTCTCTCTCTCTCACTCTGTGTCTCCACTCTAAAATGAATAAAATAAAATTATTTTAAAAAAAAAAGAAAAGGAAAACACAGAAGGCCAGGGACACAAAAGTGCGATCTATTAGATCCATCAGGATCATTTGGTGGCCCTTCACAAGGAGGTACTGTAAAATGCTGAGAAAAACAACCTTATATGACATTATTACAAGAAACACAACAATGAGTTTCAATTCGTTATTTGACGTAGTCTGATGGCAAACACAAAAATACAACTTAGTAAAATAATATCGTAAAAAAAGACTAAGTTTACCTTCACAATTCTCTGATGATTTGTCATGAAAAGAAGACTGTCTGATGAAATTACTTAGGAGGGAGGATAACGGTGGCATAAAGAGGCAATCATAGGGGGACCTTGATTTTCATGAGAACACTGGCATATTACTTTTCTAGGACTACCATAACAAAATACCACATCCTGGTTGACTTAAATAACAGAACTTTATTTTCTTGCAGTGTTGGAGGCTGGAAGTACAAGATTAAGGTGCCAACAAGGTTAGTTTCCTGAGGGCTCTCTTCTTGGCTTGTGGATGATGACCCTTTGCTTCTTCTTTACATGGTCATTCCTCTGCGTACATACACCTCTGGTGTTTCTTTTTGCATATCCAAATTTCTTTTTCTATAACGACACAAGTCAAATTGTATATAGCCTACCCTAATAGACTCATTTTAACTTATTCACCTCTATAAAGTCTCTATCTCCAAACACAGTCATATTTTTCAGCATAATTAGATGTGTGCATAGATGAACCCTACAAGTGAATTGTTTAACTTCTAATTAATTTATTTGTGCCAAATTCTCTTCTTGTTAAATAGTTTCTATTTATTTTTTGAGAGTGCCATATGTCCTCTGTTTCAGGTTTAGACAATTTGTTTCTAACACCAGAGTTTCCTGTTGTGAGGTATTTACACAGTGATTTACAGCTGCAACAAACTGAACCATCTGGGGCCAAGCCACCGTATTTCACTACCACATGACAAAGTTGCTTTTGCACCTCAAAAAATATTTACTATCAGCTTTCTAACCTGTGGTCAAATGCCGGTGACTGAATTCAACCATCAAATATGTTGCTGATTTTCTCTCTCTTAAGTTGTAGTACCATTACCATGACTCCAATTTGGGTGTTCATGAACCCATTTCTGAGTTATTGTAATACCTTCTTAGCACATTTCCTTAGTTCAAGGTCTACTCAATCCTTGTACTGATTTGTCTCATATCCAAAAGCACATCAATGCCTCTCCAGCACCCGTCATTACACTACTTTATACCTATTACTTTGTTTTCTCAAAAACCTCGCACTATCAGTTTCAAAATAGAACATACACCCTAAACTTTCTGTTCAAGGCCTTCTGCTATAGACTATGTCCCCCCTAAGTTCATAAATTGAAACCATAATCTCCAATGAGATGGAGCCCATGGGAGAAAATTGGGTCATGAGGGTGAAATCTGCATGATAGGATCAGTACTCTTATAAGAAGAGACAGGATATAGCTTGCTTCTTTTTCCCCTTTCTGTCATGTGAAGATACAATGGGAAGACAGACATCTGCACACCAGGTAGCAGGGTCTTACTAGACACTGGAGGTGCTAGTGCCTTGACCTTGAACTTTCCAGCTTCTAGAACTCTGAGAAATAAGTGTCTGTTATTTAAGCCACCCAGTCTCTAGTATTTTACAGCACCCTGAGAAGACTAAGATATCCTTCAAAAACTGTGTCATTGTTTCAATTCAACTTTATAGTTGTCCAACCCAAAACATAATTTCAGTTCTTACTGTCCATTGGTACCTGTATATATGGTATTTATAATCCATGTTTTACCTAATTTTACTACCAACTTAAAAAAAAATCTCTTATCAATATTATCTATCCTATGCACTGTGCTCATAAATAGAAAAAAAAACCAACATCATTAAAATGTCTAAACTACCAAAAGCAACCAACAGACTTAATAAAATCCCTATAAAAATATCAATGGAATTTTTAAAGAACTAGAGCAAATAGTCCAAAAATGAACATGGACTCATAAAAGAAAAAAAAAGCAATTGGGAGAAAATAGAACAAAGTAGGGGGAATCAGGCTCCCTGGTATTAAACTATACTACAAGGCCATAGTAATCAAAATAGTATGGTGCTGGCATAAAAACAGACATAAAGGCCAGTGAAACAGAATAGAGATCCCAGAAATACCAAGGCCTACATGACAAAGGGGCAAGAAGAATATACAAAGGGGTAAAGACAGTCTCTTTAATAAATGGTGTAGGGAAGTTTAGATAGTTACATGCAAAATATGAAACTAAAGCACCTTCTTACACCATATACAAGAATAAACTCAAAAAGGGTTAGACTTAAATATAGGGGCAGCAAGATGGCGATGGAGTAGGCAGATGCTCCAACTTCCACCTCCCAGAACTAAAGTGGATTACAACTTAATTTTAAGAACAATCATCTGGAAAAACCAACTTTAGGCTAAACCAAAGGAATCTATAATCAAAGAACACTGAAGAAGTCAAACTGAGACTTGTAGGAAAAGCAGAAATGTGGAGAGGGCTGCCGAGCTCCCGGGAGCAAGCGGCAGCCTGGAAGGACTCCTGTGGTGTTGGAGTTTTACCTAAAAGGGGAGGGTCTTAGGCCCCAAGCCCCAGCCTGCAGCCCTGGAGCCTAGAAGATGCATACGGATGGTATTTAGCTACAAAACGAGTCAGGATACAGTTTGTGAGAAAGAGAAAGATTTCTCAAACCCAGGATTCTTCTTAAAGGGACCGCGCAGAAAACCTATTTCACAACCATTCACCTGGGGCTCCAGGGGACGGGGAGAAATGAGAGTACCAGAGTAGCAGGAAAAGAGTGTAATCTAAGAGGCACAGGGAGAAACACTTTGAGGAACAGCCACCCTAACCCCCAGGCTGACTCACTAACCAAATCTAAAGTGAATATTTTTCCTAGAACCAGCAATACCAGCAAAAGAAAGCAGGTCATCAGCCAAATGGAAACTTTGCCGCTACACTCAGAGTAGAGTGGCTTAGAAGCAGGAAGTATATCAGGGATACAGTATTGGGTGCTGAGATCTGAGCTACAATGCCACTACCACACTGCCGAGTGCTCCCCAGAGGACGGGCAGTGACAGGATGCAAGAGCATGGTTCCATCTGCAGGGGCAGAAGCTGGGAGCCACATGAACACAGTCCCGCCTGCGAGGGCGGGATGGATGACAGGAAACCTGCCCAGGTTTGCAGCCTAGGTGCATCAAAGCAGCCTGCGGGGGCAAGGTGGAGGCCAGGGAATCGACCCAGCCTTGCAACCCAGGTGCGCAAAAGCAGTCCTGTCCACAGGGGCAGAGGCTGGGGCAGCCAAGGCTTGCATCCCAGACATAAAAAAGCAGTCCTATTTGCAGGAGCGGAGGCCAGGGGCTAGCCCAAACTTGCAGACCAGATATTCATGCACAGTCCCACCCACGGAGGCAAGGCAGAAGCTGAAGTGACCACAGCACCAGGCTGGCACTGGCAATGCTGGTGCTTGAAATCTGGAGGTGGCAGCAGCAGTTGGGGTGGGCCTGCAGACAGACCTCTCCTTGGGAATACAAAGGCAACACCCACTGAACTCCTGTGGCCACGCCTTTCTGAGGGCTGAAAAGATAAAAAATAAGGTTAGATAGAATGACACCTGAGGCTAAGTGGCAAGCCGCATCTAATACATTACCTAACCCCTGATTTATAGTACCCAACAGGTAGCCACCAATAAGAGGTGGCAGAAAGAGAATTTCATGGGAACCTAAACATTTAAACAAACATCCTCCAAGTCAAAAGTAGATAAAAGCCAGCCAAAGTTGATATTAACAATGGCACTTGGGCTCAGCAGAGGCAGC
This sequence comes from Rhynchonycteris naso, assembly GCA_037038555.1. Lineage (NCBI taxonomy): Eukaryota > Metazoa > Chordata > Mammalia > Chiroptera > Emballonuridae > Rhynchonycteris > Rhynchonycteris naso. Next base: position 71,267,947 of record CM073002.1, read on the forward strand.
CACAGGATATGGATTGCCTGTTGTTCCAAAAAGACAGATAAGGGCCAGTTATAGGCAGCGACTCCCATTGGTCTGCATCAGGCTTCATCCAAGAAGGTCCAGGGAAGGCACATCCAAAGCTTAGATACAAAAAGCATCAGTTCAGGACCTAAAAATTCTAGTTAGAGTGACATCTTAAGGAAAGGCTCCTCACACCTGATCCAGTTAAGATACAGAAAATGGAAAAGCAGTTCTACTAGCTAAAGAGACCACAAATCAAACAAGCCTGCCAACTACAAATAGAAACAATGGGAAGACAGAGGAACTTAAGCCATATGAAATAACAAGAAAAATCCCCCCTAAAAAAATTGAATGAAATGGAAGAAATCAAATTACTGCATGCAGAGTTTAAAATAATGATTTTAAGAATACTTAAGGATCTCAAAGCTACAATGGATGGACTTAATGAGAACCTAAATAAAGAAACTGTAAGCATAAAAAGGAATACTGAAATTAAAAAAAAAGGACAGAAATGACAAACACAATATCAGATATGAAGACTACACTAGAAGAAATTAAAAGCAGGCTGGATGAAGGAGAGGATCGAATCAGTGACTTAAAGGACAAAATAAGCAAAACACGGAAGCAGAATAAAAAAAAGAAAAAAGAATCAAAAATTCTGGGGAAACTCTAAAAAAGCTCTGTGACAACATGAAGAGGAACAATATTCTCAAAATAGGGATTCCTGAAGGAGAAGAGAAAGAACAAAGGATAGAGAACCTGTTTGAAGAAATTAAAGCTAAAAATTTCCCTAAATTGATGCAAGAAAGAGTCAAACAAGTTCAAAGAGCAGAAAGAATCCCATTAAAAAAGAACACAAAGTGACCTACACCAAGACACATCATAATCAAAATAACAAAGCTAAGAGATAAAGAAAGAATACTAAAACAGTCAATCACCTACAAAGAAGCTCCCATAGGGATGACATCTGACTTTTCAATAGAAACACTTGAGGCCAGAAAGGAATGGCAAGAAATAATTAAAGTAATGCAGAACAAGAGCCAGCAACTAAGACTTCTTTTTCCAACAAGATTATTGTTTAAAATTGAAGGATAAATAAAAAGCTTCCCAGAAAAAAATAAAAATAAAATACTCAAGAAATTTATCACAATCAAACCAATGCTGCAAGAAATGTTTAGGGGTCTGCTGTAGTCTGAAGAAAGCACAGAAAAAATCTAGTAAAAGAAAAAAGTCAATTTAAAGAAAAGATGGCAATAAACAAATACATATCAATAATAACCTTAAATGTAAATTGATTAAATGCTCCAATCAAAAGACATAGGGTGGCTGAATAGATAAGAAAACAGGATCTGTACATATGCTTTCTATAAGAGACCAACTTCAAAACAAAAGATAAACATAGACTGAAAGTAAAAGGATGGAAAAAAATATTTTATGCAAATGGAAATGAAAACAATGTTGGGATAGCAATACTTAGATCTGACAAGATAGACTTTAAAACAAAGACTATAGTAAAGAGAAAAGAAGGTCACTATATAATGATAAAGGGAGCAATCCAACAGGAAGAAATAACCATTATAAATATCTAGGCACCAAATATAGGAGCACCTAAATATATAAAGCAGACTTTGATGGACATAAAGGGTGAGAACAAGAGCAATACTACAATAGTAGGCAATTTCAATATTGCAGTAACATCACTGAATACATCCTCAAAAAGAAAATTAACAAAGAAAAAGCAGAATTAAAGGACACACTAGATCAACTGGATTTAATGAATATTTTCAGAACCTTTCACCCTAAAGCAGCAGAATATACATTCTTTTCAAGTGCTCATGGTACCTTCTCTAGGATAGACCCCATGTTAGAACATAAAATGAGCCTCAACATAGTTAAGAAGATTGAAATCATATCAAGCATCTTTTATGACCATGATGGCATAAAACTAAAAATCAACAACAATAGAAAAGATAAAAACACTCAAACACTCAGAATCTAAACAGAATGTTATTAAATAATGAATGGGTCAACAATGAGATCAGGAAAGAAATAAAATATTTCCTTGAACAAATGAAAATGAGCATACAACAACTCAAAATTTATGGGACACCGAAAATGCAGTCCTGAGAGGGAAGCTAGTAGCACTAAAAGCATACCTTAAGAAGTAGAAAAAGCTCAAATAAACAACTTAACCCTGCATCAAAAAGAACTAGAAATAGAACAGCTAGTAAAACCCAGAGGAAGTAGAAGGAAGGAAATAATAAAGATCAGAGCAGAAATAAATTACATAGAGGCTAAAAGAATAATACAGAGGATCAATGAAACCAAGAGCTGGTTCTTTGAAAAGGTAAACAAGATAGATAAACCTTTAACTGGACTCACCAAGAAAAAAAGAGAGAGGACTCACATAAATAAAATTAGAAGTGAGAGCGAAGTAACAACTGACACAGCAGAAATACAAAGAAATGTAAGAAAATACTATGAAGAACTGTATGGCAAAATATTAGACAACCTAGGTGAAATAGACAAATTCTTTAAAACATATAATCTTTCAAAAATCAATATAAAAATCAGAAAACCTAAACAGACGGATTTTATCAAATGAGATTGAAATAGTTATCAAAAAACTCCCCAAAAACAAAAACCCTGGGCCAGATGATTCACAGTCAAATTCCAAACATTCAAAGAAGAACTAATTCCTATCCATCTCAAGCTATTTCAAAATATTTAAGAAGACGCAAGATTTCCAAGCTACGTTTAAGATGCGTTCATAATTCTGGTTCCAAAACCAGGCAAAAACAACACAAAGAAAGAAAACTATAGGCCAATATCCATGATGAATTTACGTGTTAAAATTCTCAACAAATTATTAGCAAACCAGATACAGCAATACATAAAAAAATCATGATCAAGTGGGATTTATTCTGGGGAGGCTAAGATGGTACAATATTTGCAAATCAATCTGATTCATCACATAAACAAAAAAAGAGAAAAGAACCACATGATATCAATAGATGCAAAAAAAACATTCAAAGAAATCCAGCCCATTTATGATCAAGACTCTCAGCAAAGTGAGAATACAGAGAACATACCTCAACATGGTAAAGGCCATCTATGAAAGAACCACAGCCAACATCATACCCAATGGACAAAAGTTAAAAACAAACCCCTTAAGATGAGGAACAAGGCAGGGGAGCCCCCTTTCACCACTTTTATTCAACATAGTTCTGGTAGTCCTAGCCACAGCAATAAGACAAGAAGAATAAATTAAAAGCATCAAGGTTAGAAAAGAAGAAGTAAAACTATCATTATTTGCTGATGATATGATACTGTACATAGAAAATCCTAAAGTTGCAGTAAAAAAACTACTGGACCTGACTAATGAATTCAACAAGGTGGCAGGATATAAAATTAGTACTCAGAAATTAGAGGCATTTTTATATACCAACAATGAACTGTCAGCAAAAGAAATTAAGGAAACAATCCCCTTCACTATTGCAACCAAAAAAATTAAGTACCTAGGAGTAAATTTAACCAAGGAAATTAAGAACTTGTACTCAGAAAATTATAAAACATTGATAAAAAAAAATCAAGGAAGATATAAACAAGTGGAAGTATATACTATATTCATGGTTAGGAAAAACAAAGGTCATTAAAATGTCTATATCACCCAAGGCAAATTTATAACTTAAATGCAATTTCTATTAAAATACCAATGACATACTTCAAAGATATAGAACAAATATTTGAAAAATTTACATGGAACCAAAAAAGAACACGAATCGCCTCAGCAATCTTGAAAAAGAAGAATAAAGTGGGTGGTATCACGCTTCCTAATGTTAAGTCATACTAAAAGGCCATTGTGTTAAAAACAACCTGGTACTGGCATAAGAACAGGCACATAGATCAATGGAAGAGAACAGAGAACCCAGAAATAAACCCTCATCTTTATGGACAACTGATATTTGACAAAGAGGGTAAGAGCATACAGTGGAGTAAAGACAGTATCGTTAACAAATGGAGTTGGGAAAATTGAACACCTACCTGAAAAGAAAAATGAAACTAGACCACCAGCTTACATAATTCACAAAAATAAACTCAAAATGGATAAAAGACAAATGTAACTCATGAAACCATAAGCATCCTAGAGGAACACATAGGCAATAAGCTCTCCAACATCACTTACAGCAATGTATTTGCTGATTTATCTCCGCGGGCAATGGAAAAAAAGGACAAGATAAACAAATGGGACTATATCAAACTAAAAAGCTTTTGTACAGCTAAAGACAATATAAACAAAATAAAAAGACAAACCACACAAGAGGAGAACATATCCAATAATACATCTGATAAGGAATTAATAACTAAAATTCATAAAGAACTTGTAAAACTCACCACCAGGAAAATAAACAGTTCAATCAAAAAATGGGCAAAAGAAATGAATAGACCTTCTCCAAAGAGGACATAGAGATGGACAATAGGCAGATGAAAGACTGTTTAACATCACTAATCATTAGAGAAATGCAAATTTAAACCATAATGAGATATTAACTCACACCTGTCAGAATGGTGTTTATTAACAAAACAATACATAATAAGCACTGGCGAGGAGTGGAGAAAAGGGAAGTCTCCTGCACTGCTGGTAGGAATGCAGACTGGTGCAGCCACTGTGGAAAACAGTTTGGAGATTCCTCAAAAAATGAAAAAATTGAAATGCCTTTTGACCCATCCTTCCTACTTTTAAGAATATATTCCTGAACCCCACATCAATGGTTCAAAAGAAGAAATGCACCTCCATGTTTATCACACCATAGTTTACAATAGCCAAGATCTCGAAACAGCCCAAGTGTCCATCAGTGGATGAGTAGATTAAAAAGCGGTGGTACATATATACAATGGAATACTATGGGGCCATGAAAAAGAAAGAAATCTTATCTTTTGCAACAACATGGATGGACCTGGAAACTATTATGTTGAGTGAAATAAGCCAGGCAGAGAAAGAAAAATATTATATGACCTCACTCATTTGAGGAATCCAATGAACATTGTGAACTGTGGAATGGAATAGAGACAGAGGCGAGATCAAAGGATCCAGAGGGAAAGCAGACAGAGGGAAAGGGGTAGATAGATAGTAAGGAATTATAAAAGGGAAATAGGGCGCGTGAGAGATTCCTGGTGTCCATCACCCGTGCCAGACGAAACTTCTGTTCCCTGAGGCGCTGCACAGAGGGGGAGAGAGGGCGGTGCTGAGTAAGGAAAGACCGTTCAGTTGGAGAAGCAAGATGGCGACGGAATAGGTGGACGTACCAACTTCCAACTCCCAGAACCAAAGTGGATTATAACTCAATTTTAAGAACCATCATCTGGATAAACCAACTATGAACTAAACTAAGTTGACTCTTCAACCAAGGGACACAGAAGAAGCCACATTGTGACTGGTAGGAATAGCGAAAACGCGAAGAGGGCTGCCCAGCTCCCCGGAGCAAACGGCAGCCAGGAGAGACCCGCATGGCGGGAGGAGTGTTTGGCGGAGAGGGAGGTACCTGGGTCCCAGGAACCAAGCCCCAGCTTGCAGTCCCAGAGCCTAGAAGAGGCGTATGGACAGTATTGAGCTGTGAAGCAAGTGAGGATACTGTTTGTGAAAAAGAGAAAGTTTTCTCAGACCCAAGAATCCTTTCAAAGGGACAGCGCAGAAACCCTCTCTCACAACCATGCACCCGGGGCTCTGGGGAACAAGGACAGAGGAGAGAAACAGAGCCCCAGCCTGCAGTCCCAGAGCCTAGAAGAGGCATTTGGACAGTTTTGAGCTGTGAAACAAGTGAGGGAGCTCCCAGGCCTACAGTGTGGAGGATTAGGTCCCTTTCTAGTATGCTGAGGGTTGCTGAAGGGTTTGGGGCGGCAGGACGCTGAAACGCGGTTCTGTCGGCGTAGGCAGAGGCCAAGCCGGTGTGAGCTTGGTCTAGCCCAGCAGGGTCGGAGGGGATGCACGAAAGCACTCTAGAAGCTGCGGGCCCGCCTGTAATGCCACCTACTGGGAAAAAGCGAGAGGCCAGGAACGGGCAGAAATATGCTCTGCGACCCTGCGCAATCCAGCCCTGACTGCGGGGACCAGGCTAGGACCAGGGACGGGCGGGGGCTCGCGGCTGAGCTCACGGTACCAGCCCCGCCTAGCTAGAGAAACCGCGGATTGCCATCCTACGTGCATGAGCGAGCTCCGAATGCGGGGGCGGGGTAGAGTCTGGGACAAGCAGAAGTACGCAGCTGAGCAGAAGCTAGCAAACATGCCCGGCCCAATAAACCTGGGTTTGTGACCCTGCGCTAAAGGGCACTGGACTCGAGGGCGGGGCTAAAGCTCTGGACGGGTAAAAGCTCACAGCAGAGAGCACGTCAAAAGCCCCGTCCAACCCACAAAACTGTGGCGAGGAGGCTCTGACTGTGGGTTCTGGGCGGAAGTACGGAAACAGGCTGGGTCCACAGCTGAGCAAAGGTGCTCACCTCTACCCTTGGTGCTGATGCTTGTGGCTTGAGTGACAGCCCCTCCCACGGAGGAGAGGCAGAAATCACAGAAAAAGCCACAGTAGGCCGGCGCTGGCAACGCCCATACCCAACCACCCTAGGCAGCGGCAGAGGAAGTGGGGGGCCTGCAGAACACCACACCTAGAGAACACAAAGGCAACACCTACGGGACTCCAGTGGCCACAACATGCTTATACACAGAAAAAAAGGGCAGGCAGAGGAATGAAAACCAAATGAATCAAGAGAAATCCCCAGAGAAGGACTTGAATGAACCAGATATAACCAAACTACCAGAAGCAGAATTAGAAAAATGATAGTTAGGATGTTCAAAGAAATTAGAGCAACAATGGATAGTCATTATAAACACCTAAATAAAAATAAAACAAGTATAAAAAACGAAATTGAAATAATAAAAAAGAATCAGACAGAAATGACAAATACAGTATCAGAACTGAAGACCACAATGGAAGGAATTAAAAGCAGGATGAATCACGCTGAGGGTCGAATAAGCAAGTTAGAGGACACAATAAACAAAGGCACAGAAGCAGAGAAGAAAAAGGAAAAGAGACTCAAAAAATGTGAGGAAACTCTAAGGGAGCTCTGTGACAACATGAAGAGAAACAACATTCGCATCATAGGGGTGCCTGAAGAAGAGGAGAGAGGACAGGAAATGGAAATTTTGTTCAATCAAATCATAGCAGAATACTTTCCTAAATTAAGGCTGGGAAACACTACACACGTTCAAGAAGCACACAGAACTCCATTAAAGAGAAACCCGAAAAGATCTACATCAGGACACATCATAGTTAAAATACCAAAGCTAATGAATAAAGAAAAAATTTTAAAAGCTGCTAGGGAAAAAAAGTCTATCACCTACAAAGGAGCCCCCATAAGGATGACATTGGACTTCTCAACAGAAACACTTGAGGCCAGAAGGGAATGGCAAGATATAATCAAAGTAATGCAGAACAAGAACCTACAACCAAGACTACATTATCCAGCAAGGCTAATGTTTAAAATTGAAGGAGAAATAAAGAGCTTCCCAGAAAAAGAAAGCCTCAAGGAATTCATAAAAACCAAACCAATTCTGCTAGAGATACTAAGGGGCCTCTTGTGAACAGTTTAAAGGGAGGAAAGAATAGAGCAAAAGAAGAATACAGCTTTAAAGAATAAAATGGCAATAAACAACTATATATCAATAATAACCTTAAATGTAAATGGATTAAATGATCCAATCAAAAGACATAGGGTAGCTGCATGAATAAAGAAACTGGACCCAAACATATGCTGTCTACAAAAGACACACCTTAAAACAAAAGATGCACATAGACTGAAGGTAAATGGATGAAAAAAAATATTTCATGCAAATGGAAATGAAAAAAAAGCAGGGGTAGCAATACTTATATCTGACAAAATGGACTTTAAAACAAAGGCTGTAGTAAGAGATAAAGGAGCACACTACATAATGATAAAGGGAACAATTCAACAGGAAGATATAACTATTATAAATATCTATGCACCAAATATAGGAGCCTCGACATACATAAAGCAGACTTTGATGGATATAAAGGGCAAGATTAACAGCAATACTATTATAGTAGGGGATTTCAATACCCCTCTAACAACACAGGATAGATCCACAAGAAAGAAAATTAATAAAGAAACAGCAGACTTAAAGGAGACACTAGACCAACTTGATTTAATAGATATCTTCAGAACTTTTCACCCTAAAGCAGTAGAATATACATTCTTCTCAAGTGCTCATGGTACGTTTTCTAGGATAGACCACATGTTAGGACACAAAAATGGTCTCAATAAATTTAAGAAGATTGAAATCATATCAAGCATTTTCTCTGATCACAATGCCATGAAACTAGAAATTAACCACAAAAGAAAAACTGAAAAATACTCAAACACTTGGAAACTAAATAGCATGTTATTAAATAATGAATGGATTAACAATGAGATCAAAGAAGAAATTAAAAAGTTTCTAGAAACAAATGATAATGAGCATACATCAACTCAAAATTTATGGGACACAGCAAAAGCAGTTCTGAGAGGGAAGTTTATTGCACTGCAGGCATACCATAAGAAGCTAGAAAAAGCTGAAATAAGCAACCTGACCCTGCATCTAAAAGAACTAGACAAACAACATCAAATAAAACCCAAGACAAGTAGAAGGAAGGAAATAATAAAGATCAGAGCAGAAATAAATGACATAGAGGCTAAAGAAACAATACAAAGGATCAATGAAACCAGGAGCTGGTTCTTTGAAAAGGTAAACAAGATTGATGAACCTTTAACTAGACTCACCAAGAAAAAAAGAGAGAGGACTCAAATAAATAAAATTAGAAAGGACAGTGGAGAAATAACAACTGACACAACAGAAATACAAAGCATTGTAAGAAAATACTATGAAGAACTATATGCCAAAAAACTGGACAATCTTGGTGAAATGGACAAATTTCTTGAATCATATACCTTCCAAAAATCAATCAGGAAGAAGCAGAACACCTAAACAGACCAATTACAACAAATGAAATCCAAACTGTTATCAAAAAACTCCCAAAAAAGAAAAGTCCTGGACCTAATGGCTTCACAAGTGAATTCTATCAAAAATTCAAAGAAGAAATAACTCCTATCCTCCTCAAGCTATTTCAAAAAATTCAAGAGGAAGGAAGACTTCCAAACTCCTTTTATGAAGCGAGCATAATTCTGATCCCAAAATGGGGCAAAGACAACACAGAGAAAGAAAATTATAGGCCTATAGCCCTGATGAATTTAGATGCTAAAATCCTCAACAAAATATTAGCGAACCGGATCCAGCAATATATTAAAAAAATCATACACCATGATCAAGTGGCATTTATTTTGGAGAGGCAAGGCTGGTTCAATTTTCACAAATCAATCAATGTGATTCATCACATAAACAAAAGGAAGGACAAAAATCACATGATAATTTCAATAGATGCAGAGAAGGCATTTGATAAAATCCAGCACCCATTCATGCTCAAAACTCTCAGTAAAGTGGAAATACAGGGATCATTCCTTAACACGATAAAGGCCATCTACGATAAACCGACAGCAAACATCATACTAAATGGACAAAAATTAAAAGCAATCCCCTTAAGATCAGGAACCAGGCAGGGGTGCCACCATTCACCACTCTTATTCAACATACTTCTGGAAGTCCTAGCTACAGCAATCAGACAAGAAGAAGAAATAAAAGGCATCCAAATTGGAAAAGAAGAAGTAAAACTGTCACTATTTGCAGATGATATGATATTGTATATTGAAAACCCTAAAGTCTCAGTCAAAAAACTACTGGACCTTATAAATGAATTCAGCAAGTTGGCAGGATATAAAATTAATACTCAGAAATCAGAGGCATTGCTATATACCAACAATGAACTGTCAGCAAAAGAATTTAAGGAAACAATCCCCTTCACTATTGCAGTCAAAAAAATAAAGTATCTAGGAGTAAATTTAACCAAGGAGGTTAAGAACTTATACTCAGAAAATTATAAAACATTGATAAAAGAAATCAAGGAAGATACAAACAAGTGGAAGCATATAAGTGCTCATGGCTAGGAAGAATAAACATCATTAAAATGTCTATATTACCCAAAGCAATTTATAAATTCAATGCAATACCAATTAAAATACCAATGACATACTTCAAAGATATAGAACACATATTCCAAAAATTTATATGGAACCAAAAAAGAACACGAATAGCCTCAGCAATCCTAAAAAAAAATAATAATGCAGGAGGTATCACTCTTCTGGATATCAACGTTTACTACAAGGCCATTATACTCAAGACAGTCTGGTACTGGCATAAGAACAGGCACATTGATCAATGGAACAGAGCAGAGGACCCTGAAATAAACCCACACCTTTATGGACAACTGATATTTGACAAAGGAGGAAAGAACATACAATGGAGTAAAGACAGCCTCTTTAACAAATGGTGTTGGGAAAATTGGACATCTACCTGCAAAAAATGAAACTAGACCATCAACTTACACCATTCACAAAAACAAACTCAAAATGGATAAAAGACTTAAATGTAAGCCGTGAAACCATAAGCATCTTAGAAGAAAACATAGGCAGCAAGCTTTCCGACATCTGTAGCAGCAGTATATTTGCCAATTTATCTTCATGGGCAACTGAAATAAAAGGCAAGATAAACAAATGGGACTATATCAAACTAAAAAGTTTTTGCACAGCTAAAGACAATAAGAACAGAATAAAAAGAGAAAACACACAATGGGAGAACATATTCGACAGCACGTCTGATAAGGGGTTAATAACTAAAATTTATAAAGAACTTATAAAACTCAACACCTGGAAGACAAACAACCCAATCAAAAAATGGGCAAAAGAAATGAATAGAAATTTCTCCAAAGAGGACATACAGATGGCCAATAGGCATATGAAAAAATGCTCAACATCACTAATCATTAGAGAAATGCAAATTAAAACCACAATGAGATATCGCCTCACACCAGTCAGAATGGCACTCATCAGCAAAACAACACAGAGTAATGCTGGCGAGGATGTGGAGAAAAGGGAACCCTCCTGCACTGCTGGTGGGAATGCAGACTGGTGCAGCCACTGTGGAAAACAGTTTGGAGATTCCTCAGAAAATTAAAAATCGAACTGCCTTTTGACCCAGCTATCCCACTTATAGGAATATACTCTAAGAACACCATAGCACTGTTCGAAAAGAAGAAATGCGCCCCCATGTTCGTGGCAGCATTGTTCACAATAGCAAAGATCTGGAAACAGCCCAAGTGTCCGTCAGAAGACGAGTGGATTAAAAAGCTATGGTACAGCCTGACCTGTGGTGGCGCAGTGGATGGGGGTCAACCTGGGAACACTGAGGTCACCGGTTCAGGACCCTGCACTGGTCTGGTCAAGGCGCATGTGGAAGTTGATGCTTCCAGCTCCTCCCCCCTTTCTCTCTTTCTCTCTCTCTCTCTCTTTCTCTCTCACTCTGTGTCTCCTCTCTAAAATGAATAAAATTTTAAAAAAATTAAAAAAAAAAGCTATGGTACATATATACTATGGAATACTACTCAGCAATAAGAAATTATGACATCGGGTCATTTATAACAAAATGGATGTACTCTGATAACATTATACGGAGTGAAATAAGTAAATCAGAAAAAAAGAAAAACTGAGAACAGCATGATTTCATACATAGGTGGGACATAAAAGTGAGAATATGAGACATGGACAAGAGAGTGGTGGTTACGGGATGGGGGGAGGAAGGGAAGAGTGGGATGGAGAGGAGGGGAGGGACACAGGGAAAACCAGATGGAAGGTGACAGAGGACAATTTGACTTTTGGTGACGGTGTGCAACACAATTGAATGATGGGATAACCTGGAGATGTTTTCATTGTACATATGTACCCTGATTTATTGGTGTCACCCCATTAGAATTAATAATAATAAAATATTTTAAAAAAGAGGACATACAGATGGCCAATAGGCATATGAAAAAATGCTCAATATCACTAATCATTAGAGAAATGCCAATTAGAGATACCACCAGTCAGAATGGCACTCATCAGCAAACACAGATTAAGTGCTGGCGAGGATGTGGAGGTAAGGAAACCCTCCAGGTTTCTGGTGGGAATGCAGACTGGTGCAGCCACTCTGGAAAACAATATGAAGATTTCTCAAAAAATTAAAAATAGAAGTGCCATTTGACCCAGCTATTCCACTTTCAGGAATATACCCTAAGAACACCATAGCACTGTTCGAAAAGAAGAAATGTGGCCCCATGTTCATGGCAGCATTGTTCACAATAGCGAAGATCTTGAAACAGCCCAAGTGTCCATCAGAGGACGAATGGATTAAAAAGCTTTGGTACATATATACTATGGAATACTACTCCGCCATAAGAAACGATGACATCGGAGTATTTACAATATGAATGAAACTTTATCACATTATACAGAGTGAAATAAGTAAATCAGAAAAAACTAAGAATAAATGATTCCATGCATAGATTGGACATAGAAATGAGACTCAGAGATATGGACAAGAGTGTGCTGGCTATCGGGGGGAGGTGTATAATGAGGAGGGGAAGGAGGGGGAAGAGAGAGGGGAGGGGCACAAATAAAACCAGATAGAAGGTGACGGAACACAATTTGAATTTGGGTGATGAGTATGCATTATAATCTAATGTCAAAATAACTGCTGAGGTTTTCTCTGAACATATGTTCCCTGATTTATAAATGTCACCCCATTAAAATTTTAAAAAATAATAAAATAATATAAATTAACAATTAAAAAAATAATACCCCACTTAGATCATCCGAGTATTGAACTTTATGCAAACATAGTGGCTACTCTGGATATTTAATATTTTCAACAAACAAGTTATCTTTATAAATACGAAAGTCATATTAACTATTTTGAGGTTAGAGATAACATCATAAAAGGTAATTACTTTTAATGAATTTTTGATTTGTTGGAGACTCCCGTAGAATTTGTAATTCCTTATGACCTCCCAAGCAGATTAAGCCCTTCCTGTACCTGAGCAGTTCCCCAACCATAAAAACTGAAAATGCTGACTGTACACCACTCTTTATTCTTTGCAATGAGGGCCTGGGCTGATGCAGGCTCCATTAATCAGACTGGGTGGTTCTGGATTTCTACCAGCAAGACGATGATACAAGTTGGAGACCAGAGAATGTTCTCTGGTGACTAAACCAGTTGCTTGCAAGCTAGCTCCAGTTCCCCACTCAACATGGATAGAAGTCTTGCTGCTGGGGTTCTAGTTAATGGTGATAGCAGCTGTGTGTTTTTCAATTCAACCACTTTTTTCCTGGCTCTGTATATAGGCACCAAGTTATTCGACCATCTGAACATCTGAGAACTATCCAATACACTTTTACGAAATTCCTTTTCTTTGCAACAAAGAATTCTTTGCAACAAAGAATTGATGAATGAACTTGAAAGCTAGGAAGCGTCTTCTTAATTTTTTTTTAAAATGGTAAATATTATTTATTACTCATTAAGCTGGACATGCTGTTCTACCAGACAGCAATGTAGTCTTCACAGTCCCTTTATTAATACCTCTGCTAAATGCTGCCTTATCAAAGAGTTTTTTTCTGACCAACCGTTCTAAAAAACATTTTGTATTAATTCTTCCCATTCAAGCCCTGCTGGATTTTTCTTGTATCATTTATCTCTGACGTTACATGATATCGTTTATTATCATGTTTCCCCACCAATACAGAAGATCCAAAAGAGCATGGACTTGGTATGAGATAACAGCTTTATATCAGTTCCTTTACTGCAGCTTTTATTTTTTTTACACTTTAAAATTATGGCTTGTAGAAAAGGCAATTATATTCTAACATACTCTATGACCATCAACTGTGGCAGCCACTCAAGTAGCTGTTGTAATTTGTAATTTCTTTGAAAACCAACATCAGATGTAATATGGGATTATTAAGCATTATGGAAGTACTTTGATATAATCAGAAAATTCAATGATGATGTCCTGCTGTAATAGTGAACGTTTGGATACAATCTTTTTTATTATTTATTTTAATTTATTGTGTTTACATAGATTCTAGTGTTGCCTGAAATGCATCCCCCCTACCCGTATTCCCCTCAGCACCTCCTTTGCCCCCCTCCCCATTATGCCCTCCCCCTTCCCTTCAGGTTTATCCCATTCTATCATCCCCTTTCCCTCTGTCCTCTTTTCCTCTGGTCCCTTTGATCCCTCCTCTGTCTCAATTTCGTTCCTCAACTCTCATTTTCCTTGGGTTTCTCAAATGAATGAGGTAATATAATATTTTTCTTTTTCTGCCTGGCTTATTTCACTTAACATAATAGTTTCCAGGTCCATCCATGTTGTTAGAAAAGGTAAGATTTTCTTCTTTTTCATGGCCTCATAGCATTCCATTGTGTATATGTACCACAGCTTTTTAATCCACTCATCCACTGACAGACACTTAGGCTGTTTCCAGATCTTTGCTATTGTGAACAATGCTGCCATATACATGGGGGCACATTTGTATACAATCTAAATCCATGTTTTTTAAAAAAGAACAATAGATATTCTTGCCTTTCCACCCTATCATTCTGTTGTCATTTTTAATATTTGTACATAATTCAAAGTGCTATTAAATTGAATTAGCAAAGCAAAAACATCACTGCTGCATCTTGTGTTAAAGGTTTTTAAGTTATTTTACATATTAAAGGATATTAATAGTGCCAAAATAGTTTAAATAAAGTGAAATTTCTGTTCAATATAATCTCTCAAGTAAAAATAGTATGCTACAATTACACATGCTAGTTATTAAATATGTTTCTTGCATAACTATACTCCCCATATTTTTCTAAAGATCTCAGAGATTTTTAAATTGTGAAATTTTAATGTAAACAGGGGAAACCCCAAAAACCACAAGAAAGGTGACATGTTCTCATCTTAAACCCTGAATAAGACTCCTCTTGAATCATAACTACTAATCCTGTTGCCAGAAGCAAGGGCTTTGAAACAGCTTAGGGAGCAAGAGGTGTAATTGTTCTGAGAACAGCAGCCACAGCAACAGAAAGAGCACGTGGTGAGGGTTAAGAGACCCCAATTTGAATTCTGGCTCTTCTGTTAACTAGCTGTGTGACTACGGGCTTCAGTCTTTTCTCACAAAACATAGCGAAGTTGAGTTCCTTCTTATTCTCAAATCATACAAGTTTTTGAGTTTAGAGAGGATATAAGATATTTGCTTTAAGAATAATAATGCCCTATCCAATTCCTGGCCAGTAAATTAAAGCTAGTTGCACAGAACTTCCTTGCCTAGGTTTGGCAACTCATTGGCCCTTGAACTTTAGTCACTAAGTTCAATCATGGTAATCAAGCATAGAGCTGTGGTAGGGCTAAGAAGATGAGATGGTGCCGTCATGTTTGGCTTTCCTTGGCAGCACCCTGACTATCTCATCGATGAGAAGACATGTGGACAAAATGCGGAGAAAATATTTGCTGACCTGGCAAAAATTTCTGGAAGCTTGAGAGCCTAAATGTTCTGTGTGGGTGTATCTAGCTTCCTTTCACATACACTTTATATCTGGGATGGCTTGTAATTCCCACTTCCTCATCACTCAATAATCTGAAAAAAGTTGGAGCTAGAACACCTCTTGCTCATTGACCTAAATTGAAGATGGCAGATGAAAAACCAAGCATTTGGATTTCTCATATATTTAAAATAGTGCAAAAGGTTTTCTGTCTGTAGGCAACTTTCTAAATTGTGCACCAACAGGGTGATAAACAGATATGAGTATAGAAACGTCAGAACCCTTTTAGAGGCCTTGAATGTCCATGTCTATAGGCAGGTTATAATGTCAAGTACACAAGTAGTATCTGGGGATGGGATTGCAAATCATTTTTTAAAGCAACATAGTAGTCCTCAGAGCTATCAACTAGGTATCCAAATAAAATAAAACCTATTTTTTAATCTACATGCCTTAATTTACATGGGCATCATTGAAATAAACATGTCTGCCATAGGTTATGGTTCATTGCAAACCTATCATAAACAAACATACGTTAAAGGAGAAAAACATTTCATTTTGTCTTTTTTCCTCCTATAGAGCAGTGGCGTGCAAATATGGCTGCACATTTTGGAATCACATGGAGAGTTATTAAGAAAAAAAAAAGTCCTGGCCAGAGAGCTTGGTTGGTTAGAACATCGTCCTAATACATAAAAGGTTGAGGCTTCAATCCCCAGTCAGGGCGCATACAGAAACAGATCAACGTTTCTAACTCTCTCTCTCTCCCCCCTGCCCCTCACCCCTTTGTCTCTCTATAAAATCAATAAGTAAATGTTTAAAAAAGATTCTTTTTTAAATGTGCATGGGTTCTACTTCCAGAGAGTTCTACTCCTAGAGATCCTGATGTAATTGGCACTGGCACTATCTGTGCAACAGCATCTCCAGAGCTTTTCAGGAGCGTCTAATGTAAAGCCAGGGCTGAGAATCTGTTTATCGAAGCTGCCAGCGAAGGGGCCAGTAGGTCCTTTGTGTGATTGTTAGCTTGTATGTGGGACATTTGTTTACTAAGAAATTGGGCTGAGGCAGCAATTCATTCTGTTCAGAGCACAAAATCGCATTCAGTGGTTAATGGCTTTTCTCGCTGCACTGACCTCCACTGGATTGAAACCAGCAATGACCTTCGCTTTCCATTGCCTGTAATTAAGGATGTCTGCGACCACCATAAACCAGTTTGGGGCTTGATTAATTCTCATAATTGCCAAATGCCTTTTTTGCAGCTGTAGAAAAAGGTCTAAGCCACTAAAATGAGACAGTTATGATGACAAAAATAAATAACAATAACGCTTAGCATTTATTTAATGCTTAATCATTATTTTTTTACTCCGTTGACATTCATTAACTAGTTATTCCATATGATGTCCTGGAGAAGTAATGCAGAATAATTATTTGCATTTCCATGTCTGTGAGTGGGGCAGAAAAGTATTTTTTCAGGACTTAAAAGTTGAAATTTTTAAATCATTTAGTGCATTTTTAAGCTGTGATTTCCCCTTAAAGAATAGAGCAATATCAGAGCTGTGGGGAGACAGATATAGTGAAACTTACACTGACCTCAACAAATGAACTCTATCAAAACATGTTAATAATGCATTTTATGAGCAGCTCATTATTATAATCTCATTTCTTTTGCAGGGCCCACTAGTAATCTCCAAGGGATATTAAAAGTCTCTACGTGCAGGGTAAAAAACAAGAATCAATAACTCCAATTTTGTACTTAAAATGCAGGTAGTATTATTTTTAAAGTTCCGGATCTTGTAGAGGAAGAGAGTAAATTTTCTGATTTTCCAATTTCCAACTCCCGATTTCAACATTCTCTAATATTTACTTCCAAACACAAGGGACTGAACACACAACATTTTTATCAGGTGCTTTCCATACCTAACATTTTGCTACATATCTTTATAAACTGTAACTTGTTTACTTACAAACTGTTTTCTGGGTAGTGGTTAATATTTTCTCCTTAGTTCGTGAATAAGAAAACTAAAACTCAAGAAAATAAAAAAGCTAGTACAAAATATAACAAGAACAGGATTAAAACCCAGGTTTGTTGGACTCCAGAAATCTAAAAACAAATAAACAAAAACCTATAGAAATTACTGGTTTATTTTTGGGCTTCCTTCTCTCTCTTTGTGAATATTCCTTCAAAAAATTCCTTCCAGTGCACTAACCTAACCTGTCTCCAAAAGCCTCCTGTCCTCCCAAAGAAGCTCTTTTGATATGCTCTTATGTCAGACCCTCTCAAACTACCTAAATCCAACCTGTTACAGTCAGTAGTAGGGATTCAAGTCATTTAACAACTGGTTCTCTGCCCTAATGACCATTTTAAATATAAAAATATATATATATTAAAAGGTAGTTTATCATTTCATGCATTTAATACTTAAATAAGAAAAATGAAAGAGGTACACAAAACTAGATTAAAAGAGTTTTAAAATATTAATTTAAAAAATTAAATAATACCTGAGCAAGAAAACAAACAAACAATAAAACTGTCATTTAAGATATTTTCATATTGCTTCTTGATTGACGTCCTCACTTGCAATTTTTTTCACCTACAGATGGGATGCACATTACTACGGGCACTTAGAATATGCTGTTGCACAGATATTACAAAAGAATAAGGAATGTGAACTTGTGATTTCCACATTGGGCAGCTGCCCAGGCACCCACCATAATTACAAGTGCCATTTTAACAACTGGTTCACCAAACTCAACAAAAAATTAGTTATCGATTCTACGGAACCAATGTGAACTGTCTAAATATCACCACTGGTTACAGCAGTGGTTCTCAAAATGTCCAGCAGGGCACAGTGGTGCACCCTAGAAGATTTCCAGGTGCCCTATTGTATTCCAGAGAAATATGTGCCTGTTGGGAACCAAAAAAACAACAGGGTTTTATAGTTTAGATTTTTGGGGAACAGAGGTGTGGGGAATTGGCTGTAAACTGACAGTCTGCCCAAAGCCCCACCTCACTTGCCTGATTAGGTTGCAAAAGGCTGTTAAACTGTGGTGCTGGATTGTTTACACTACCCCCCATGTTCCCCGGAAAGACTGGAGGCAAGTTTCTTCTATCTTTGTTTGTTGTAAAGTTATGGAAATACTACTCTTTTGTTAACACATCATTATTGTATTTATTATTAACACATCATTATATTATTTTTAGATAAATAAACCCAAACAAAATGGATAAATTTCTCAAAAAGAAGCATAATATTGAAGAATTTGATTCTGGAAGTGAGCAAAAGTTAAGTGTAAGTAAAATAGGACTTGAAGGCTAATGGGCAGAATTTAATTTATAGCATTTTCATCACTTAACACTGAATAATGCGATTGGATTAGAAACTCATTCATGGAAGCTTCAAGTGATTTTGGTTTAACATTAACAGAAGAAGAAGAACTGGCAGCTATATCCACTGATTGTGGATTGACGATTAAACATAAGAAATTGTCTCTTGTGAAGACTTTTGGATTTCTATAAAAGAAGAATATCTGGCAATATCTAAAAATGCTTTGAACATTTTACTACAATTTTCAATATCCTATCTATGTGAATTAGAATTTTCTACCCTCAACACAATTAAGAGTAAAAAGAGAAGAATTCTTCAATGTATTTACGAGGAAATGAGAGTTTGCCTTTCAAATATATGCCCAAACATTGAAAAAATTGCTACGACATATCAGGCTTATGTTTCTCATAAACACGAGAATGAGAAACTTAACACATTTGTGCCAGGACCTGCCAAATTTACTAAATCTTACTAAAAATGTATCTATGTATACATTTTTGGGTTTTCTTTTACTTTTTAACCCCTCTTTTTTACAAATTCTAAAAAGCATAACTCAAAAAATGTAACATAAAAATGTTTTTTAATGTCAGAATAAATTTAATTTTGTCATATTTATTTTGTTTAATTATCATAAAAGCACACTTGGACTTTATTTTTTTTCTTTTAATATTTGACTTAATTATTATAACATATTTCTCAGAAATTTGTATATAGTGCGCCTACAATTATTTGTAGGATTTTAAATGTGCCCCGACTTCAAAAACTTTGAGAACCACTTGGTTACAGCCTAGAAAGGAACCAAATTACTTCTTCATCTCTGGTTTCCAGTTAGTCATAATGTCTGTCATTCACTTTTAATGTTTATTCTCTTCCTGCCATTGCTACTTAAACAAAAGAGTCTCCCCTCACTCTTACCATCTCCTATTCAACAAGTTAATTATTAGCTGGGCTAATGATCCCCATACACTGCCTTTGGGGTGCAATTTTCTGACTTAACCTTTCCATGGATTCTCTTCCTAACAGAGCAACTCTGAATCTTATATTATTTTTCCATATTATTAAAATGATTTCTATCTCCTCTTCATTTCAATTTCAGCTTATTAAGATCTCATAAATCATTATTAGAACTATTAATAATTATTAGATATGTTAATAAATTACTAATTATTAGATCTAAAAATTAGTTACTAACTTTAGATCTCAAAATTAACAACAAATTGTGGGTGGCACACAGGATTGTCCAAAGAATGATGGGTGATTCTCCCTGAGTTGCCTGGCAATGAATAAGAAGAGATTAATGGTTCCTACTTTCAGTAAAAAAAAGGATGCTCATGATCTGTACTTCCCCCAAGGTTTGCAGGAGTTGGGAAATAAACATTCCCAGAATCACTCAAATTAATCTCACTCAAGGTCAAGTGA
Organism: Rhynchonycteris naso; assembly: GCA_037038555.1. Taxonomy (NCBI): domain Eukaryota; kingdom Metazoa; phylum Chordata; class Mammalia; order Chiroptera; family Emballonuridae; genus Rhynchonycteris; species Rhynchonycteris naso. The sequence goes on from CM073002.1 coordinate 71,288,242, forward strand.
TTTGACAACAAAACTGAGACTTTCCCTTACAGGGTTATGCGCACAGTAGCCCTATATAAAGAGGTGGGGTTGCTCTCTTAAAAGAGCAAGCTCAGTGCACACAGCTGTTCCTGACTCAGTCTTGCCTCTGAGTAGAATGTCATGTGAATTAATGAAGAGTTTTAGCATCAACAGATTTTTTAATGGAGAGATGGATATGGTCTCTTTCAACAACAGTTGAAGAACAAATTTGATGTCATCCAAGAACTATCTAAATAAGTTTAAATTAGAACTCTCAAGAAAAGTGAACTCTATTGACTTATAAGCTTGTGTAGGTTCTGTAGTTATTGCTGAAGCTTGATATAGATGCCAGACTGACTTATAGCAGATTTACTTTCCATCAATTTCAAGTGGACAGTTTCCAATTCAAAAAGTCAAAAAGAAGGGGCACTATGAGCAGTGAAAAAAAAAGGCAAAGCAATAAGCAAATGGAATTCCTGACTACTTTCAACCTAAAGTTCACAGGACTAACAAGAACTAGAGTAACAAGCCTGACCAGGCTGTGGCGCAGTGGATAGAGCGTTGGACTGGGATGCGGAAGACCCAGGTTCGAGACCCCGAGCTCACCAGCTTGAGCCAGGCCCATCTGGCTTGAGTAAAAAGCTCACCAGCTTGGACCCAAGGTCGCTGGCTCCAGCAAGGGGTTGCTCGGTCTGCTGAAGGCCCGCGGTCAAGGCACATGTGAGAAAGCAATCAATGAACAACTAAGGTGTCGCAAGGGCAACAGAAAAACTAATGATTGATGCTTCCCACCTCTCTCCGTTCCTGTCTGTCTGTCCCTATCTTTCTCTCTCTCTGGCTCTCTCTCTCTGTAAAAAACAAACAAAAAAAAAAAAAAAAAAAAAAGAACCAGAGTAACAAAACATAAGGGGGGGGGGCAGGGAAGAGGGAGATTCCCTTTAGATCATATATTAGTAAACAAGGCAGAAATGTTGATACTAAGCTGTAAAATGGTCTATACACTGATGACACATAAAGAGCCACACAATGTATTATAACACAAAAGTGCTAAAGAATAACAGCAATAATGGGAAATACATTTACTGAGGGCAAACTGTACTAGACAGGGTGTAGATACTTTACATGGATTTTTTCATTTAACCTTGAAAACAAATCTATATCCCAGATGCTGCACTTTTGAATTTGTTGTGAAGAAAACTGAGGTTTAAAGAGCGTATTTTGGGGAAAAAAAAAAGCGTATTTTGTGTATGATTTTTTTTCTTTTTTTTTAGTGAAAGAGAGACAGAGAGAGGGACAGATAGAGAAAAACAGTCAGGAAGATGAGAAGTTTCAATTCTTTGTTGCAGCACCTTAGTTGTTCAATGATTGCTTTCTCATGTGTGCTCCAGCAGAGTGAGTGATCCCTTGTTCAAGCCACTGATCTTGGGCTTCATGCCAGTGACCTTTGGGCTCAAGCCAGCAACCATAGGGTCATGTCCATGATCCCACACTCAAGCCAACAACACCACACTTAAGCTGGATGAGCCCATACTCATCCTGGCGACCTTGGGATTTTGGACCTGTGTCCTCAGCATCATAGGAGATGCTTTATCCACTGCATCACCATCTGGTCAGGCTTGTGTATGACTTTTAATCATGAGGGAAAACTAAAGGGATGGGGGGCAGATAAGTAATTTGCCTATAGTCATGCAGTCAGTGAAAGGCAGAGGCAGAATTTGAATCTAGCTCTTTTGACTCCAGGTCACATACTTCTAGCCAATATAAAAACACATGCTAATTTTATGGTCCCTCACTGCAACTATTACCTCTTAGATGCATTTTTTCTCTATACTACAGGCACCCACTGGGAGTTGTCCCTGGTCCTCTAGTTTACTTCTTGTGTAGGAAAGAATAGATAAATGGATTTGATATAAGAGGCAGCATTACCTGACTCCTTCACTTTTGCTTAATTAGGAACAAGCACGCAGGACAGAAAGATAGTTAGGGTATTGGAAAGAAATCAGACCCAACTGCTCAGAGTTATAGAACCCCTTGCTGTGAAGATGAGCTGTGACATGAGCAGTGTGGAAATGGTAGAGCTACAAAGCTCACAGGACTTTTACTGATGGAGCATTACAAGCAGCTTTTAAAGTAAGATGTTTTCTTCCTCGACCATGAATAAAGGAAACCTAGAAAACAAAATGAGCTGTGAGACATCTGAAAATCAGGTTTTATTTCAAGTCCTCAGTCAGGCAGGCAGACTATTGGTTATCAAATATTTATAGAGAACTTGCTCCCAGTGAGGTACACTAAAAGCTATAGAGATTATAAAAATACATAAAATGCAGTTTGTCCTCAACAAGCTTGTAAGTAGGGAGACATTGTCTGGCACAAAGTACCAAACTGTGCACAGTGCAAAACCCTGACTATACAACCAGGTTCATGAATCCACTTGATCTATTTGACTTCCCACTGCTGAATATCATACTTAGTGCATACACACCTGCCTAGTTTCATTTAGTAATGTTTGTTGAACATGCTAAGCTGAGCAGGCATTTTTGCTTCTCAGGAATTACCAACTGTAATTCCATAAACTAAGATATATATTATTTTCCTTTCAGTGCTTTCTTTTTCAAGAACCATAGATAAAGAAATACCATTTTAAGCAGAGTTTAACTCAGTCTTAGTGTAAAATCATTTGATCCACAAATTATCTTCTCGATTCACCTTTACCAGCTGAATACCTCACAATTTCTCCAATCAACTCATTTCCTTTTTCTACTCTTTAAATCGTACATGCAATGTTTGATAGGATTTTATAGCTTTCTTTACAAATAATAAAAAATAATGGAAAAAAATAGCCCCACCAGGTAGTGGCACAGTGGATGGAGCATTGGCCTGGGATGCTGAGGACCCAGTTTCAAAACCCAAGGTCATTGGCTTGCACTCGGCCCATCCAGCTTGAGCACAGAGTAACCAACTTGAGTGCGGGATCATAGATATGATCTTATGGTCACTGACTTGAGCTCCAAAGGTCGCTGGCTTGGGCCTAAGATTGCTGGCTTGAGCAAGGGGTCACTGGTTTGTCTAGAGCATGCTGATCAAGACATATATGAGAAAGCAATCAATGAACAACAAAGGTGCTGCAACTATGAGTTGATCCTTCTTATCTCTTTTCTTTCCTATCGGTCTGCCTCTGCCTGTCCCTCCATCTTTCTCTCTCTCTCTCTAAAAAAAAAAAAAAAAAAAAAAAAAAAAACCTAGATATATCAACACTTATCAGAAGAGCAGGGACTGATTTTGGCTGGCTGGTTTTCAACAGGGTCACTGTGATTTAATTTAGGTTATGGGCATTTAAATAAGAAAATAATTTAATGACTCTTCCTGGAGGAGAGTAGATTTAGCCAACAGTAGCAACTACTATGTAAATTTCATGAATTTACAGGGTCAAACCCCCAAAGAAATGGGTTACTAGGCAGACTTGACTATAGGAACAGTGCAGTGCTGAAAATAGACAAACCAAAAGCCATGAAAATGTAATCATGAGGAAAACATTTTTTAAGTTATTAATAAAGCTTCAAGTCACTGTGTGCCTAATTTATGCCAGATACTGTGTTAATTGCTATGCACTGTGTTTAGCACATTGCAGGCTCTTAATAAGTATTGCTTCATTTAACATCTTATTTTTAACATACAGATAGCTCTGCATGTAGCTTTTATTTGTTTCATTTTCTATGTGAGAAAATTAGATCAAATAGTTAATAAAAGATGTCTAAGCACTTTTCTCTATATCAAGGTGCCCCTCACCAGGCAAAGAAGATCTAATAATTTGACACTGAATATAATTTACAAAATATTAACTTTATTTTCTGTCATTTGAATGTCTTTAAACTGGGTACATAAAAGGCTCTTGTAAGTTGCAAGCATACAGTAAATATAAATACAGTATTCTGCATGCATGGTGAAAAATGCAAGTACTTGACCTTCCAATGTTATAGATTTGCATATACACAATTCTCAAGTCCTTTGAATGAGACAGAGTAAGACAGCAAAAGTATTACTTAGCTTGATAATTTTTATCATAGCAAACAATAAAAACTGCATAACTAAATTTTTAGTTAAATTAATTTTAATTATAGAAAATATATACAAAATGAGGCAAATGTAGGTTTATAGTTGTGAGTATACAAAACACAGAGTTTATTCTTGTATTATTAACTATTTTATTATTTTTTATTTAAATAACCGCACCTACTTTGGCCCATCCTGTATACAGAGAGAAAGAAGCACTTGATAAAAAGAAACTACTTTGAAAGAAGAAAAAGTAAATTTGAATACAATTAACATTTGGTCTCTATAGTCATTTATAAATCTAATATTTTAGAATATAAATTGCCAATAATGAAAAATTATGACCACTTTTTTTCTTTTTCTTTTATTGGAAATAAACTTGACATACTTTCTCCCTTCTTTTTATTGTTATTGTTATACCTATAGTACATTATATTCCTCACAAATCAGACAATCATCAGTTCTAAGAATCAGTTTAATTGGTAGCAAATCATTGGTATTTTCATATCGGAGAAGAAAAAATTATGATAGGGAAAATTTGAGTTTTATCCATATCCTGAATCAAATGAGAAAAACAAAAACATAAGGAAAATAAACTTGCTTCAACTCCCACAGTATCATAAATATTTAAATAAGAAATGTTATTAATTATAATATGCATTAGTTATTAATTATAGCATGAAATTGAACTGATAGAAGGAAGAAAGATGGCGACGGAGTAGGCAGACATTCAAACTGCCACCTCCCAGGACCAGATTGGACTACAACTTAATTTAAGAACAATCGTCGTGAAAAACCAACTTTGGACTAAACTTAGGGGAGTCTATAACCAAGGATCACTGAAGAAGCCACACCGAGATTGGTAGGAAGGGTGGAGATGTGGAAAGGGCTGCCCTGCTTCTAGGAGCAAGCGGCAGCCCAGAGGGACTCTCACAGCAGGATGGGTTGCCCTGAGAGGTGTGGGTGCTCAGCCCCAGGCCTGGAGCCCCAGCCTAGAGCCCTAGAGCCTAGAAGAGGTGTCCAGACAGCATTTAGCTGTGAAAAGAGCTGGGTTTCTCTCCATGAGAAAGAGACACACCTCTCGGACTCAGACTCCATTTTAAAGGACCCGCACAAAAAACCTCATTCACAGCCACTTACACGGGGCTCTGGCAGGGGAGAGCTGAGAGGACTGGAGTTGCAAGAGGAGAATATGAAATTGGAGGTCCAGGGAGAAACACTGTGGGGGACGAAAACCAGAACCCCTGTGCTGAGTCATACTTCAATACTGCAGTTGCCATCTTTCATGGGTGGACCAATCCCCTCTGAGTGGCATCAGCCTGGGGAAAAGCAGCTGCTCTGCCCTCGGGAGTCTCTCCTATCCCAAGGATGGCAATGGGTTGTTCTGAGAGGCCAGGAAACAGGGGGCACGTCAGTGACTCAGCTTTCTGATGTTGAAACTGGAGCTCCCTCCCCTCCACACTCTTCCAAGTCTATGACTGGTGCTTCCAGCTCACAAGAGACTCAGCTGAAATGAAACTGTCCAGAGAGGGAGCAGAACATACTTCTGGGTCTCAGAGATCACACCCACCATACTCCTGGGGCCACACCCTACTGAGGTCTGTGAAAAAAGTCTGGACAGACTGATACCTGGGGCCAAGAGGTGGAGCCACATTCACCACCCTTTCTAATCACTAAAAATTAGCAAGACTCTAGCAGAAGGTTTTTTCAGTGGCTGAGCCCAACAAGCAGCCAGCATATAGGCTGCAGGAGGCGAGACTCAGAAAAACTTTGCTGTTTGAGTGGACTTTCCCCCATGATCAGAGTGGGTAAAAGCCAGCCTAGGAGTGCAGCTTTATATTTCCATGTACACCTGGGCCCAGCAGAGGCAGTCACAAGCTCAGAATTTCTTATAACTCCAAGAAGGTTGCTGAGGGCCAGTCACAGGCAGTGTCCCCCACTGGTCTGTGCTGGGTTCCTGCTTGGGAGGCCCAGGGCTGGCACATCCAGGGGCCAGCTGCAGAAAGCACTGGTTCAGGACCTAACAACCCTTGTTAGAATGGTATCCTAAGGAAAAGCACTTCATACCGGCCCCAGCTGAAGCAAGTTCCACAGTCCATGATCAGCACCAGCACAGCGGCTCATGTGCACTGGATAAGGTAGAGCTTCACAGTCAGCCAGCATGGGACCTGGATATTCTGTCCTGCTAGGTTAGATTCCACAGAGGGAAGGGAGACAGGCTTGGAGCATGGACATTTAAACTGTGGGTTCCTCTGAGTCTATTGTTAGATCTGGTCAAATAGCTTAGTCACCTTTGAGAGGGGCACAATCAGCCCCAAAAGAGGACTCTCTTAGTCTTCCTCCATGAGACTAGGTCTCAAAAGCTGGAAAAACTTCTGCAGAGAAGACTGTAAGACATATTCGGTCTTAACTTACTGCTCACCTTATTGGGGAGAAATAAAATTTGAGTATCAAGCAGTGACTGAGGGATAAAGCTATGGAATAGGGGCTACATTCCTATACTGAGCTACTGAGCAAGAGGCTCCTAAACTAGGGGGTGCCACAAGTGTTATATTCCCAACCTCAGCTACCCTAACCCACCAAGCACACTACCTGTATAGGGGGTTGGTTCGTTAAAGCTAACCTTATCCCACACTACAGTCTTACTACAGAAGACTCTGGGGGGAAACTACGCAGCTGCAAGAGGAGGAGGAGCAGCTGAAAAGTGAAGACAAATCTTACGAAGTTTGGGGCTTTTATAGAGCTCTTGTCATCTCTAAGCAGGAGGAAGCTGATCCTTATACAATGGTGGTCCCCTCCCACAGTACCCAGACAAAGAACACACAGACACAAACAATGAAAAGTACAGTAGCTGCAGACTGGTAGCCCACAGTGGATTACAAACAACAACTGATGCCAGCCCAAGAAGAACTAGAGCCAACACTACTGGTAGCGGGTGACAGATAGCACCAACTCTAGACAGAATACCTACACAAGCAACACACCCAAAGGTGGAGTCTAGCAGGCCCAGACACTGTGGAGAATAAATATGTTCAACAGACAAGTCACTGCACCAGTGTGTAATACACATAATCAAAGTTGACCCTAAAGCCAGCCAGCCTGAAAGGATAAAAGTACCCATGAAAAGACCAACTGCATCTAATACTGACATAAAACAAGAGGGAAAATAGTACCCTCAAGAAGCATTCCTAGAACAAGAAAAACAAGTGGCCTGGAGGACAATACCACCAAGCCCATCTTCTTCATAAAGACCACACAAAAATTTCAAAGTCAGACAGCACTACCTAATACACAGACAAAATGGGCAGACAGAGAAATACAACTCAAATGAATGAAAAAGAGAAGTCCCCAGAAAAAGAAATGAATGATTTGGAAGTAACCAAAATACCAGATGCAGAGTTTAAAACAATGATTTTTAGGATGCTCAAGGATCTTTAAGCAACAATGGATGAACATAGTGAACACCTAAATAAAGAGATAGCAAGCATCAAAAGGACACTGAAATCATAAAAAAGGAACCAGTCAGAAATAATAAAAACAATATCAAAAATTAAGACTGCACTAGAAGGAATTAATAGCAGCTGGATGAAGCAGAGGATCAAATCAGTGATTTAGAGGACAAAATAAACAGAAGCAGAGCAGCAAAATAAAAAAGAGGCTCAAGAAGTCTGAGGAAACTGTAAGAGAGCTCTGTGACAATATGAAGAGAAATAACATCCACATCATAGGGGTTCCATAAGGAGAAGAGAACGAACAAAAAATAAAGAACCTGTTTGAAGAAATTATACCTGAAAATTCTCATAAAATGATGAAGGAAAAAGTCACACAAATTCAAGAAATACAACAAGTTCCATTAAAGAGTAACCCAAGGAGGCCTATAGCAAGACACATCATAATTAAAGTGTCAAAGTTAAGAGACAAAGAATACTAAAAGCTTCAAGAGAAAAGCAGTTAATTACCTACAAAGGAGCCCCCATAAGGATCACATCATACTTCTAAACAGAAACACTTGAAGCCAGAAGGAATTGGCAAGAAATATTTGAAGTGATGCAAAGCAAGAAACTACAACAAAGACTTTTTATCCAGAAAGGCTATTGTTTAAAATTAAAGGAGAAATAAAAAGCATGCCAGACAAAAAATAAAAATAAAAAACTCAAGGAATTTATTACAACCAAACCAATGTAGCAAGAAACGATAAGGGACCTGTTGTAAACAGATCAAAGGGGGGGGGGGAAATATAGCAAAAGAGGAATACAGCTTTAAAGAATAAAATGGCAATAAACAACTACATATCAATAATAACCTTAAATGTAAATGGATTAAATGATCCAATCAAAAGACATAGGGTAGCTGCATGGAAAAGAAAACAGGACCCTGGCCCTTTCCAGTTAGCTCAGCAGGAGAGCATCAGCCCAGCATCTGGAAGTCTCAGGTTCGATTCTTAGCCAGGGCACACAGGAGAAATGCCCATCTACTTCTCAACCCTTCCCACTATTTTTTTCTCTCTATCTTTCTCTTCCCCTCTGCAGCCAAGGCATCAGTGGAGCAAAATTAGCCTGGGTGCTGAGGATGGGTCCATGGCTTCTGCCTCAGGCACTAGAATAGCTCTGGTTGCAGCAGAGCAATGCCCTAGTGGGTCAAGCACACCTTCTGGTGGGCATGCTGGGTGAATCCAGTCAGGCACATGCAGGAGTCTGTCTGCCACGCCCTGCTTCTCACTTCAAAAAAATATAAAGAAATAAGAAAGAAAACAGGACTCTTACATATGCTGTCTACAAGAGACCCACCTCAGAACAAAAGATACACATAGACTAAAACTGAAGGCAAGGAAAAAAGTATTTCATGCAAATGGAAATGAAAAAAAAGCTGAATAGCAAAACATACCTGACAAAATAGACTTTAAAACAAGGACTATAGTAAGGAATAAAGAAGGTTACTACATAATGATAAAGAAAGCAATCCAACAAGAGGATATAACTATTGTAAATATTTATGCACCTAATATAAAAGCACCTAAATATATAAAGTAGATTTTGATTGACATATAGGGCAAGATCGACAGCAGTATTATAATAGTAGAAAAATTTAATATCCCACTAACATCAATGGATAGATCCTCCAGACACAAAATTAACAAAGAAATAGTTGCCTAAATGACACACTAGATCAACTGAATTTAATAGATATCTTCAGAACCATTTACCTCAAAGCAGCAAAATATATTTTTTAAGTGCTCATGTTACATTCCCTAGGCTAGACAACATGTTAGGACACAAAATGAGTCTCTAAATTAGAGAAGATTCAAATCATATCAAACATCTTCTCTGATTACAATGGCATGAAACTAGAAATCGACTACTATAGAAAAACTGAAAAACATTCAAACAATTGGAGACTAAATAGCTTACTATTAAATAATGAATGGATTAACAATAAGATCAAGAAAGAAATAAAAAACTTTCTTGAAACAAATGAAAATGAGCATATAACAACTCAAAATTTATGGGACACAGCAAAAGCAGTCCTAAGACAGAAGTTCATAGCATTACAAGCATACCTTAAAAAGCAAGTAAAAGCTCAAATAAACAACTTAGCCCTGCATCTAAAGGAACTAGAAAGAGAACAACAAATGAAACCCAGAGGAAGTAGAAAGATGAATATAATAAAGATTAGAGTGAAAATAAATGACATAAAGGCTAAAAAAAAAATTACAGAAGATAAATAAAACCAAGAGCTGGATTTTTGAAAATGTAAACAAGATTGATGAACCTTTAACCAGACTCATCAAAAAAATAAAAAAGAGAGAGGACTCAAAATTAAAAATAAAAGTGGAGAAGTAACAACTGACAACACAAAAATACAAAAGATTGTAAGAAAATACTATGAAGATCTATATGACAAAAAATTGGACAACCTAGGTGAAATAGACAAATTCCTTGAAACATATAATTTTCCAAAACTCAATCTGGAAGTATCAGCATACCTAAAAAAAAAACGATCACAACAAATGAAATTGAAACAGTTAAAAAAACTCAGCAAACAAAAGTCCTGGACAATATGGCTTCACAGGTGAATTTTACCAAATATTTAAAGAAGATCTAACTCTTATACTTCTCAAGCTATTTCAAAAAAATCAAGAGGAAGGAAGACTTCCAAACTCCTTTTATGAGACAGGCATAATTCTCATTCTAAAATCAGGTAAAGACACCACAAAGAAAGAACACTATAAGCCAATATCCCTCATGAATTTAGATGCAAAGATTCTCAACAAAATATTAGCAAACCGGACTCGGCAATACATGAAAAAAATCATACATCATGATCAAGTGGGATTTATTTTGGGGGAGGCTAGGTTGAAACAATATTCACAAATCAATCAATGTGATTCATCACATAAACAAAAGGAAGGATAAAAATCAATGACAAGCCTTTACTGGTTGGCTCAGCAGTAGAGCATCACCCTGGCATTTGGAAGTAATGGGCTCAATTCCCAGCCAGGGCACACAGAAAAAGCACCCACCTGTTTCTCCAACCTTTCCCTTCGCCTTTCTCTCTGTCCCTTCCCTTCCCACAGCCAGAAAGCTTCATTTGAGCAAAGTTGGCCTGGGCACTGGCTCCATGGCGTCTGCCTCAGACACTAGAATGGCTCAGGTTACAATGGAGCAAATACCCAGATGGACAAAGCATCACCCCCTGGTGGGCATGCCAGGTGGATCCTGATAGGGCACATGCAATAGTCTGTCTCTCTGCCTCCCTGTCTCTTACTTCAGAAAAATAGTAAAAACAAAAATAAAATTGCATGATAATATCAATAGATGCAGAAAAAGCATTCTATAAAGTCCAGCACCTATTTATGTTCAAAACTCTCAGCAATGTGGGAATACAGGGAATATACCTCAACATGGTAAAGGCCATTTATGACAGGCCCACAGCCAACATCATACTCAATGGACAAAAGTTATAAGCAATTCCCTTAAAATCAGAAACAAGGCAGGGGTCTCCCCTTTCACCGCTTTTATTCAATATTGTTCTGGAAATCATAGCCACAGCAGTCTGACAAAAAGCAGAAATAAAAGGTATCCAAATGGGAAAAGAAGAAGTAAAACTATTATTTGCTGATGACATGATACTGTACATAGAAATCCCTAAATTTTCAGTCAAAAAACTACTAAACCTGATAAATGCATTGAACAAGGTGGCAGGATATAAAATTAATAATGAGAAATCAGTGGTAGTTTATACACCAATGATAAACTGTCTGAAAGAAAAATTAAGGAAACAATCCCCTTCACTATTGCAACAAAAAAATAAAGTACCTAGGAATAAATTTAACCAAGAGGTAAAGGACTTGTACTCAGAAAATTATAAAACATTGATAAAAGAAATCAAGGAAGATAGAAACAAGTGGAAGCATATACCATGTTCATGGATAGAAAGAATAAACATCATTAAAATGTCTATATTACCCAAAGCAATCTATAAATTCAATGCAATTTCTATTAAAATACCAATGACATACTTCAAAGATATAGAACAAATATTCCAAAAATTTATATGGAACCTAAAAAGAACACAAATAGCCTCAGCAGCCTTGAAAATGAAAAATAAAGTGGAAGGTATCACACTTCCTGATATCAAGTTATACTGCAAGTCCATTCTAATCAAAACAGCTTGGTACTGGCATAAGAACAGGCATACAGATCAATGAAACAGAACAGAGAACCCAGAAAAAAACCCACACCTTTATGGTCAATTGATATTTGACAAAGGAGGTAAGAGCATACAATGGAGTAAAGACAGTCTTTTTAATAAATGGTGTTGGAAAAATTGGACAGGTACATGCAAAAATAATGAAACTAGACAACCAGCTTTCACAAGTCACAAAAATAAACTTAAAATGGATAAAAGACTTAAATGTAACTCGTGTTACCATAAAAATCTTGGAAGGAAACATAGGCAGTAAACTCTCTGATATCTCTCGTAACAATATTTTTGCTGATTTATTATACATGGGCAAGTATAATAAAGGACAGGATGAACAAATGAGACAATGTCAAACTAAAACGCTTTTGCACAGCAAAAGACACCATGAACAAAATAAAGAGACAAACCAGACAATGGGAGAACATATTTGCCAATATGTCTGATAAGGTGTTAATAACCAAAACTTATAAATAACTTCTAAAACTCAAAAGCAGGAAGGTAAACAATTTAATTAAAATATGGGCAAAAGAACTGAATAAACACTTCTCCAAAGAGGACATACAAATAGCCAATAGGCATATGAAAAAATGTTCAACTTCACTAATCATCAGAGAAAACAAATTAAAACCACAATGAGATACAACCTTAAACCTGTCAGAATGAAGCTCATTAACAAAACAACACACAGTAAATGCTGGCCAGGGTGTGGAGAAAAGGGAACCCTCTTGCACTGCTGGTGGGAATGCAGACTGGTGCAGCCACTGTGGAGAACTGTATAGAGTTTCCTCAAAAGATTAAAAATGGAACTGCCTTTTGACTCAGTTATCCCACTTTTAAGAATATATCCTAAGAATACCAAATCACTGATTCAAAAGAAGATATGCATCCTCATGTTTATTGCAGCATTATTTACAATAGCCAAGATCTGGAAACAGCCCAAGTGTCCATCAGTGGACGAGTGAATTAAAAAGCTTTGGTACATATACACAATGGAATACAATGCAGCCGTGAAGAAGAAGGAAATACTTTTTGCAACAACATGGATGTAGCTAAAAACTATCATGCTAAGTGAAATAAGCCAGGCAGAGAAAGAAAAATATCATATGATCTCACATATACCTGTATGTGGAATCTAATGAACAAAGTAATGTGAGGAATGGAATAGAGGCAGAGGCAGAGTCACAGGGACCAGAGGGAGAACAGTCAGAGGGAAGAGGGAATGAATGAGAGAAGGTAAAGGGATTAGTGAAACTATAAATACATAACACAGAGATATAGATAACAGAACAGAAAATTCTAGAGGGAGGGGGGATGGAGTTAGGGGTAATGGGGCAAAGGGAGTAAAAAAAAGACACAGTGTTGGGGGATGAGAGAGTTATATTTAGTAGAATACTTGAAATCATGTAAACACAATAAATTAAAAATTAATAAAAATTTTAAAAAGTAATTGAACTGATAATTACATATTATGATGCATAGGAATAAATATTTCCAGTATGAAACAAATTATATTATGCAGTCTATTTACCAGTAATTGAGGTAGAATTATATGCATCAATAGAATCTATTTATATACCCTTGACATTATTTGTGGGGTCTGGACTAATCTTAATATATTAAATATTATGAATACTTAGCCCTCAGAAATAAAAATGAAGAGGATGTCAACATCCTCTTAAAAATCTATGACATTGCTTGCTTAAAAGATTTCAATAACTGTGAAGGCCATGACAGCTGAATGATGGATATTTTTAAATGTTCCAGAAAATACACAACAGAGTCCTTCATTGAAGGCTGCAATGGTTTTACATAAAATCTGTTGCATGCAAGCAGAGTGCCTGAAATTAGGAAACTAGCCATGTTGAGGAGGGGCAGGTATGGCATTCAGGACAGTAAGTTACAGCTTTAAAGTTCTCTCTTCACCTTAGTGAACATGGGGTTTGCAGTCAAGTTATGTCACTGCTCTCAGCCATCAGCAGAATGAGGCTAATAACACCCAACTTAGAGATACAATGGTTAAAAGAGGCACCTTAACAGGCTGATTTCATTCATTTGTACAACTAAAGCCTTCAGGATATGAATCAGTAAACTGCAGCTTAATTTTTTCACATGATGCAAGCTTAATATGTGTCCTTTGTCAAGTTGTTGCTCAGTTTCTTCATCTGTCACATGTCACCTTCCTCATTAGTATAAAATGAGAATTTCTTGGAATAATAAGTTTATAGGAGATTTATATTGCATTGTACAATATTTTCTGTTATTATGATTTATAATGTTTTTAATTATATTTTTTTTCTTACAAGAGTTTGGTTAGGCAAAACAAAGTCCATGAGATTTACAGTTTTGAAGTGGAGTTGAGGTATAGGACAGTGACCTTTAGTAACTACCCAAAGCTATATAATTTACCACTTGCAGTACGATGTGATGGCCCTCAGGTGATATACCCAATATTTCAAACAGTCACTTGAAAGGTTTAATTCCCCATGATAAATAAAAGACTTTTAACTGAAAAATCTGAGAAACATAATGCACATCTAATTCTGATCCACAAACACATTGATCAACCAGCATCTCTAATCTACACGTACAGAATTTTATTGTTTCATTTGTATTTACTTACTGTATTTATCTCTTTGTTTACATATTTATTGCACTGTCTTTTTCCTACCTAATGATAATATTAAAGCTGGAGAATTAGAGGCATTAAATGCAGCAACAGAAAAGGAACAATTTGCCACAGTAAACAAAAAAAGTTTTCTCTGAAAACTATAAGCGGCATAGTTTTGATAGTTTTATGCTCTGTCAACTTCCAGGCAGGCCATTAGAGCAGCAATTTTCAACCCATTTGCCACAAGAATTTTTAAAACGTGCAATATCTGACTGTTTAGTCAGGGGCACCGACCTCTTTTCCCTTAGATGATCAAATAAAAAATTCGGACAACAGGTATCCGATGTGAACCAATCAAAATTGTAAGGTTTTTTTTTTTTTTTTGTCAGATTGGCAAAAAATATATTTTTTAGTGTAGCACAGAGTTTTAGTAATTACTTTACGTGTACCTTGAGATGACAAAGGCTGAAAATCACTGCATTGGAGGAAGAGGGAGGAGGAAAAAAGGCAAAAAAATCCTCAAAGCACTTGGAGGGTTTTCCATAATGAGCTTATCCTCTAACACTCCTATAAAGGCCAACTCCAGAGATGGGCCCCTGGTGAATTTGAGACTCTTAATCCACCTGTGCTATGTCACACAACTGCATGAGGACAAGAGGTACCAGAGGGCATATTGGTCTTTTATACTGCTCCTTACAGGCAAGGTCCAAGACATTATTCATTTCTGTATAGATAACTCCCAGTCAGGATTAAGTGTTTGCAGAATCAATATGACTATAATTATGTATTTTTGAGGGTATTAGATAAAAATATTCTTTAAATGAGTTATTTATAAAGCATATTTTCACCTGACCAAACTATGTCAATTCCAATGACTGTATTAATCCATATTGATCCAGAAAACTCCTCCACCAGACACATATGTACTTGTTATAATCTCTTCTTGTTTCTCTCCCGCTTATCCCCATATTTATCTAATCAATCATCCACTCTCAGACTTCATTGCCAGTGCAGATGCTTTGATTAGTTTCAACCTTTCTTAGGCCATTCCAGTGGCCACTCTCTAAAATATCTTCAATATCCTCTCCTTAAATGGTACGAGAAAATAAACTAAAGAACAGTCACTGAATAAGCTAGAGATTGGGTCTACTTCTTCCAGCCAGCCCCTGCTACCTCTAGCTGGCTATCAGCAGAAACTCTAATATTGTCACCAGCAGCTTTCTTTTCAGACTTACCTGCTTCACTTTCACCCAACTACTACCAAAGCTCTGGGAGAACTTTATGTCCTCCACACTAGTAGTCACTAAAGTTTGAGTTTCTTTATTTGAAGCAGTTTGACTTCTGAGCAATACAACCACCGCTAATAGAAGTGATAATGCTCCAGAGGGCAAGGTCTGAGCAGCAGCACTATAAACCCAGGTATTGAAGACTTAGTAGTATGCTGTTTGTTAAAGATGCTGAAGGTGGTCACAGGCAGTGCCTGTGAGCTCATCAGTCTGCCTAGAGAGAGGAGATGTTTCATAAGGTTGAAGTATCAGACAGACATTATACTAAAAAGATCTTGGTCAATGACCACTAACCGCATTATGTCTGTCAACAGATTCTCTCTGCAAACCTTATTGAAGCTCATGGCCAAAGAAACACCTGCGACCATCACAAATGCCACTTTAATGAAGCAGTTATGCTCAATGATGCCATGACAAAGACCCAGATGATGCTTTTCTGTAGAAGCTACATTTTTAAAAAAATTTATTATGTTGACATGCTTTCAAGTGTCCCACTCAATATAACACCCTCTACACCTGCATCCTGCCCCCCACACCCCATGCAAAGTATCTTTTTATTCCCATTCCATTTTTTAAGACTCAACTTTTTTAGAGCAGTTTTAGGTTTGCTGCAAATTGAAAGTAAGGTACAAAGATTACTCATTTGTCCCCTGCATTCATACCAACATTCCCCATTAAACTGGCACATTTGTTTTGAATGATGAATCTACATTGACAGAGTATAACCATCCAAAGCCCATAGTTTACATCAGTGTTGACTCTTGGTGTTATACATTCTACAGGTTTGGACAAAAGGTGGAACAGACATTATCTATCATTACAGTATCATAGAGAGTATTTTACTGCCCTAAGAATGTCCTTTGTGTTCTATTCATCCCTGCTCCCCTCTTAACCTCTGGCAATCATTAAACTTTTTACTACCTCCACAGTTTTTCTTTTTTCAGAATGCCATATAATTAGAATCAAATATAGTAGTATGTAGCCTTTCAGATTGGTTTTTTCATTGAATAATATGCATTTAAGTTTCCACTATGACTTTTAATGGCTTGATAGCTCTTTTCTTTTAAATACTTAGTAGTATTTCACTGCCTAGATGTACCACAGTTTACTTATCCATTCATCTATTGACGGACTTCTTGGTTGCTTGCAAATTTTGGCAATTATGAATAAAGTAGCTATTAACATATCTGTGCAAATTTTTGTATAGACATATGTTTTTCACCTCTTTGGGTAAATGCCAAGGAGCACATTTGCTGGATCTTATAGTAAAAATATAATTTGTTTTATAAGACATCACCAAATGACTTTCCAAAAGGCTGTATCATTTTGCACTTCCATCAATAATAAATGAGAGTTTCTGTTCATTCACCTCCTTTCCAGCATTTTGTATTGTCAGTGTTTTGAATTTTGGCCATTTTGAGAGATGTGCAGTGGTATCTCATTATTGTTTTAATTTGTATTTTCCTGATGACATATGATATGGAGTGTCTTTTCGTATGTTTAACTGCCGTCTATATATCTTCTTTGGTTGGATGTCTGTTATAAAAGTGACATTTTAATTAAAGTTAAGAAGCACTGCAGTAAGCTAAATTCTACCCTTGTCATCTAGCCCTTAAGTTACCTCTCTAAGCCAATACCACTTTGGAAAGAGAAAACAAAATTAAAGTAAGCACATTCTTATTTCAAGACATAAAGCTACAGTAGTTAAGAAAATGTGGTATTGTCATAAAATAGACACAGGAACAAAGGCAACATAGAAAACAAAAAGAAACAATTAAAAAATAGGGGAGTTATCCCACTATTTTGTGTGTGATATCCACAAGCAAAAAAAAAAACTTTGTCCTATACATTGTATCATATACAGGCAAATATAGCACATGCTACATGATTCCATTTATGTAAATCTAGAAAATGCAATCAAAACTATAATGATCCAAAGCAAATCAGTCATTGCCTAGGAAGGATAGTAACAGGAGAACAGGAAGCAAAGGATTAGAAGAAGCATGAGGAAACTCTTGGGGTGAAAGATATGTTCACTCTCTGTATTGTAATGATAGTTTCACAAGTGTGCACATATATCAAAACTCATAAAGAGATCCAAGATGGCAACAGAGTAGGCAGATGAATGTTCCACAGACCTCCTCTTGGGACCAAACAAGAGTTATAACTAAATTTAAGAACAATCACTTTGAATAAACAACTCAGGACTAAATGAAGAAGAGTCTATAACTGTAGATTCACAGAAGAAGGCACAGCAAGACTGGTAGGAAGAGCAGAGATGTGAAAAAAAATGTCTGAGTCAGGGCTGAGAGTCTAAAGGGACACTTAGCTGTGGGAAGGTTTCCCTTGAGAACACTGGATCCTAAACCCCAAGGCAGACACCTCAGCCTAGAGCACTAGAGCTTAGAAGAGGTGCCCACACAGTATTTGGCAGTGAAAAGAGGTAAGGTTTCTCTCTGCAAAAAAATGATGAGAGACCTCAGAGATGCAAGTGCCATCTTAAAGGGCCAACACAGAAAATCTTATTTACAGTAATTTACCCTGGGTTCTGGTGGAGGAAGAGCTGAGAGGATTAGAGTCACATGGGAAAGTGTGAGGTTAGTGGCCTGGGGCAAGAGACAATAGGGAACAGCCATCAGCACCCCCGTGCTGCATCATTTTCCAATACCGGCATTACCATCTTTCCTGAGTGGAGCAGGCTCCTCTCTGCAACATCAGCCTGGAGGAAATAAACTGTCCCTACTTGGAAATCATTCTTGTCCCAACATATAATAATTGTGCCCTGTTGAGAGGTATTCAGCCTTGCCCAGGGAGAAGAAAACTGAGAAAAACTCAGGGGGTAACAGTGACTCAGTTGTCTGATGTTGAGGCTAGAGATCCACACACACACACTTTCCCAAGAACATGACTGGTGTTTTCATTCTATGGGAGATTCAGTAGAAACTGTCTGGACTGTGGGAAAACCAAATTTTTGGTTTTCAGAAGCCATAACCTCCAGACTCCTAGTGGCCATACCCTACTGAGGTCTGTGAAAAAACTCAGGATAGACCCACACATGTGTCCCTGGGATAGTAGCCATACCCATCACCTTTTTTGCTGCCTAGTAGCCCCTAGAAGCCGGCAAACAAAGGCAGTAGGAAGTAAATCTTAGGGAACTTTGGATCTTTTATTGACTTGTCCGCAGGCTGGATGCTGCTAAAGCCCAGCCTAGGTGTGCAGTTTGGTCTTTCCATGTAATACTAAGCCTCGCCAAGGCAACCACAAACTCTAGACTGCTTATAGTTCCAAAAAAGTTGCTGAGGGCAAGTAATGGGCAGTGTCTTACACTGGTCTTTACTACATTCTCTTCTAAGATACCCAGGACCAACACATTTAATAGCCAGCTATTGACAACATCAGAGAAAAACCCACAAGATTTACTACCAACATATCCAAAGGAAGAGCTCATCAGGCACTAACCCAGCTAAGGTGAATTCTACTTTCTGTGGTCGGCACCTGCACAGCAGCTCACATGCATTGGACAAGAAGGAGCCTCACAGTCAGTTGGCCCAAGTTTCAGACACTTTGTCATGCTTGGTTAAGTTCCATAGGAAGAAGGGAGAGAGACTCAGAGCTCAGACATTTAAAGTGTGAGATCCTTGGAGCCTATTCTTGGGACAAGGCAAAAGGCTTAACCGCCATTTAGGAGAAGGGTCACAATCATCAACAATAGATCTTCTCAATGTTCCTACCTGATACCAAGGGATATTCAGCTAAAATAACTTTTGTAGAGGGGACAGTCAACCCCACCCAACCTAAACAAGCTGCTCACCTCTCTAAAGAAAAAGAAATAGAATTGGAATATTCAGCAGTGGTTGAAGGAATAGGTTCTGGAGTAGGGGCCACCTTCCCTGTACTGAGTGCCTGACTAAGGGACCTCACAAGTAAGGATTGCAATAGCATTATCATCCCAAACTCAGCTACTCTAACCTGCTAAGATTGCAACACATGGAGGGGTTGGTGGGGTGAGGCCAGTCTGAGTCCACACTACAGTCTTTCTACAGAAGACACTGTGGGAAGATTAGGCAACTAAAAGAGGAGGTGGAGCAGCTGAAAAGTGAAGACAAAACTTAAGAAACTTGAGCTTTTTTGTGAAGCTTCTCTGTGCTCTAAGCAAGAGTAATTCGATCCTTATACACAGCTTTGCCTTTCCTACACACACTCAAACACAGAAAACACAGACACCAACAGTGAACACAGTAGTAGCTCCAGACAGGTAGCCTACTGCAGATTATAAACAATGTCTGACATCAAACCATACCCAAAACCAGCCAAAGAGAACCCAGAAACAACACAATCAGTAGTAGGTGGCAGACCACAAAAATGTTAGACCCAACTAGCCACACAAAATCCATGCCCAAAGTATGAGTCCAGCAAGCACCCAACCCTGCTGAGAATAACTACACCCCATAAGACAGACACTGCACAGTGTCTAATACAACTGCTAAAGGTTGACCCTTAGAGTCAGCCAGCCTGAAGGGAAAACTAAACATGCAAAAAGTCAACAGCATTCAAAACTCAGACACAACAGGAAGATAAATATAACCCTCAAGAAACATTCCTAAAACAAGGAGCTCAGGTGGCCTAGAGGTTAGCACCACTAAGCCAATCTTCCTCATAAAGATGTCATAACAAATTCAGAAGTAAGAGAAGAGCTACCAAATACACAGGCAAAGTGGGCAGACAAAGAAATATGACTCAAAAGAATTAACGAGAGAAATGTCCAAAAAAGACCAAAATGAAATTAAAACAACTGAACTACCAGACACAAAATTTTATATATGGTTATTAGGATGCTCAAGTATTTTAGAGTAAGAATGGATGATCATAATGAGAACTTAAAGAGAGAGCAAGCAATAAAAAGGACATTGAACCACACACACAAAAAAAATCAAAAATGACAACTACAATTTCTGAAATGAAGGCTGCACTAGAAAGAATCAACAGCAACTTGTATAAAGTGGAGGATCAAATCACTGATTTAGAGGACAAGATAAATATAAGCACAGAAGATGAGCAGCAAAAATAAAAGAGGCTCAAAAAAACTGAGGAAACTCTAAAAGACCTCTGTGACAACATGAACAGAAACAACATCTGCATCATAGAGGTTCCTGAAGGAGAAGAGAACAAACAAGAAAAAGAGAACTTGTTTGAAGAAATCATAACTGAAAACTTCCCTAACCTGATAAGGAAAGAGTAACACAAGTTATAGAGAGTCCCATAAAGGATGAACCCAAAGAGCCCCACACCAAGACCTATCATAATTAAAATGTCAAAGTTAAGAGACAAAGAAACAATACTAAAAGCTACAAGAGAAAAGCAACTAGTTAGGACAAAGGACCCCTTATAAGGCTAACATCTGACTTCTCAACAGAAACACTTCAGGCCAGAATGGATTGGCAAGAAATATTCAAAGTGATAAAAAATAAAAACCCACAACCAAGACTACACTAAACAGCAACAATATCATTTAAAGTTAAGGGAGAAATAAAGAGCTTCCCAGACAAATAAAGAAGGTTCAAGGAGTTTGTTACTACCATACCAGTACTACAAGAAATATTAAAGGGCCTGCTATAAGAGCAAAGATTTTAAAAAATAATAAGAAAGTAAATAAACAGAAAGAGAATTACAGGTTTAAAGAATAAAATGGCAATAAATAAGTACAAATCAATAATAATCTTAAATGTAAATAGATTAAATGCTCCAATCAGAAAGAAGACATAGGGTAGCAGCATGGATAAGAAAACAAGACCCATATTAATACTGTCTATAAGAGACCCACCTTAGGAAAATAGATACACATAGATTAAAAGTAAAGGAATAGAAAAATAAATTCTATGCAAATAAATATTTTTAAAAAGCTGTGGTAGCAAAAATTTTATCTGACAAAATAGCCTTTAAAACAAAGGCTATAGGAATGGATACAGAAGGTGACTACATAATGATAAAGGGAGCAATCTAACAAGAGGATATAACCATTGTAAATAAATATGCATTTAGTATAAGAGCACCTAAATATTTAAAGCAGAGATTGATGGACATAAAGGGAGAGATTGATAACAATACAGTAATACAATAGTAGGGGATTTTTAAATGCCACTGACATCAATACTTAGAGCCTCCAGTGAGAAAATCAACGAAGAAAGAGTGGCCTTAAATAACAGACTAGA
The DNA here is from genome assembly GCA_037038555.1 of Rhynchonycteris naso. Taxonomy (NCBI): domain Eukaryota; kingdom Metazoa; phylum Chordata; class Mammalia; order Chiroptera; family Emballonuridae; genus Rhynchonycteris; species Rhynchonycteris naso. The sequence continues at coordinate 71,310,099 of CM073002.1, forward strand.
TCAACTGGATTTAATTGATATCTTCAAAACATTTCACTTCAGAACAGCAAAATATGCATTCTTTTCAAGTATGCATGTTACATTCTCTAGAATAGAACACATGTTAGGACAAAAAACAAGTCTCAATAAATTTAAAAAGATTGAAATCATACCAAGTATCTTCTCTGATTACAATGACAGGAGACTAGAAATCAAATACAACCGGAAAACATTCGAACACTTGGAGGCTAAATAGCATGTTATTAGATAACAAGTAGGTTTACAGTGAAATCAAGGAGGAAATCAAAAACTTTCTGGAAACAAGTAAAACAACAACCTAATACAAGCATACCTCAAGAAGCAAGAAAGATCTAAAATAAACCATCTAATCCTAGCCCCTGAAAGATCTAGAAAAAGAACAACAAACAAATCTCAGAAGTAGAAGGAAGGAAATAATAAAAATCAGAGTGAAAATAAATGACACAAAGGTTGATAAACAATATAAAAGATCCATGAAACCAAGAGCTAGTTCTTTGAAAAAGTAAACAAAATTGACAGACACATCAAGACAAAAAGAGAGAGTACCAAAATAAATAAAATCAGAAATGAAAGAGAAGTAACAATTGACATGACAGAAAAACAAAGAATAGTAAGAAAATACTATGAAGAACTCTGTGCCAAAAAAATTGGACTACTTGGGTAAAATAGATAAATTTCTACAAACATACAAGCTTCCAAAACTGAATCTGGAAGAATCAGAAAACCTGAGCAGACTAATTACAACAAATGAAATTGAATTATCAAAAACAACCAGCAAAGAAAAATCCTGGACCAGATGGCTTCACAGGCAAATTTTACCAAACATTCAAACAAAAACTAACACTTAACTTACTCAAGCTATTTCAAAAAATTGAAAAGGATTTGCAAGCACATTTTAGGAGGCAGGCATTATTCTAATTCCAAGACCAGGTAAAGACACTACAAAAAGAGAAAACTATAAGCTAATATCCCTGCTGGACATGGATGTTAAAATTCTCAACAAAATATTAGCAAACCAGATCCAGCAATACATTAAAAAAGATCATACGCCAGCCCTGGCTGGTTGGCTAAGTGGTATAGCATCAGCCCACATTGTGGATGTCCCAGGTTCAACTCCCAGTCAGGGCATACAGAAGAAGTGACCATATTTTTTTCATCCTTCTCCTACTTCCTTCTCTCTCTCTCTCTTTCTCTCTCTCTCTCTCTCTCCCCCCCCCCACATCCATGGCTCAATTGATTTGAGCACATCAGCCCCAGGCACTGAATATAGATAGCTCCATGGAGCCTCCACCTCAGGTGCTGAGTATAGCTGATTGATTTGAGCATCAGCCCTAGATGTGGGTTGTTGAATGGATCCCGGTCAGGGCACATGCAAGAGTCTGTCTCTCTATTTCCTCTCCTCTCACTAGGAAAAAAAGAAAAAAAAATTATGCACCATGATCAAGTGAGATTTATTCTGGGGAGGCAAGGCTGATATAATATTCACAAATCAATAAATTTGATTTAATTCATAAACAAAAAGAAAAAGAAAAATCACATAATCATATCAATAGATGCAGAAAAAGCATTTGATAAAATCCAGCACCAATTTACTATATCAAACTAAAATTTTTTGCACAGCAAAAGACACCATTAACAAAATAGGCATGAGAATAGTCAAAGGCTCAAAAATCTAAGAACCAGGCAATTCTTAGAAAACCTACTAATTATCTCATATTTCTTAGACATTCAAATATGTTCCTGCTTCTTGACATTCAAATCTAAACTTATATGTCACTTTTCAGAGAGCCCCATCTCATCCCCACACCCTAATAATTTTCTGTATATCTATCCTACTTGAGTTTTTTCCTAAACCTTTTTCTTGCTGGACCCTTTCTATTATATGCTTATTTATTGTCTTGCTTCATTAGTTTTGTTTACTACTATATCAAAATACTCAAAATAATGTCTGACACATAAAAGGCATTAATATATGTAATTAAATTTTAAAAGACGCATACATATAAGACTGGGCTACAAAAATAACCACTTTAAATATAACAAAAAATAAAATTCACTTAAAAAACCAAAATAAATCATAAAATTCTAGAAATAATCTTTTTAAAGTGTACAAGATCTTTATAGAATAAGATATAAGATATTTATTGCAAGACATAAAAAAGTTTTAATATATTCATTATTGAGAACCCCTAAATCAAAAAAAGATAGATTTGCCTGACCAGGCAGTGGGCAGTGGATAGAGTGTCGGATTGGGAGGCTGAAGACCCAGGTTCGAGACCCCGAGCTCGCCAACTTGAGCACAGACCCATCTGGCTTGAGCAAAAGCTCGTCAGCTTGGACCCAAGGTCGCTGACTCCAGCAAGGGGTTGCTCGGTCTGCTGAAGGCCTGCGGTCAAGGCACATTGTGAGAAAGCAATCAATGGACAACTAAGGTGTTGCGACGGCAACAAAAAACTAATGACTGATGCTTCTCACCTCACTCCATTCCTGTCTGTCTGTCCCTCTCTCTGACTCTCTCTCTGTCCCTGTAAAAAAAAAGAAGATACATTTTCCTAAATAAAAGTATAAATGTATTGAACTTTTCAAGGCCAGGGCGTGCGTGAGGAAAGTGAGGCAAGCAAGAGTCTTGACCAAAGGGCAAAACTTTTAAGGACACCAAAAAATTTATTAAACAAGATAAATAATATCAGCACAATATTTTTAAAATAAAAAATAATACTTAAAATCAATAACCAACAAAGTCAAAATTTTTAATAAAGACAGGCCTTTTGGCCTGAACTGCCACCTTTCAATAATGTGCCAAAATGGTGAACACAAAGGGGAAGAGGAGTACCTGCTATACCTTCTCTAAGCCACTAGTTTTCTACCTTTTTACACTTGGGGACTGATGATAAGTGGCTGGAAATTGAAACACGCAATGAATAAAATTTTATATTACTACGCATTACAGTGCAACAAAGAACAACTTGGTGCTTGATTCCTAGACTCCACATGTATGATATATTGTATACTACATATGTTTGTCTGAATGCTTTCTATTTATTGAGCATGATTTATAAATTCTCTTGCATATGCAAAAGGTTGTTCAAATGAGTCTAGAAGTTCCAAAAATATGTAAGACAACTATAATAGCATTTTCATCGATGATACAGGCTGATAAGTGGGAATTACCCTAAGCAGAGGCAAATTCACCTAAGATCATTGGGGTGTATAATCTTCATACAACATGAGGGTGGATAACTCTTTCACAGACAGCACAAAATTTCAGCACTGATCCATGGACAGGCAGTTGAAAAACACTGCTGTAAGCCTTTTAGAAAACAGGGAGCTGTTCCTTGGCCACATACATGCAAATCTACAAGGGGATGTCATAGACATCAAAGGAGCAAGCACTGTTCAAAAAGGAAGGCCCCAGAAATGTTACCCGGCAAAACTGTAAAAGTCTACAACGTCACCCAGCATGCAGTGGGCATCCTTATAAGCAAACAAGTTAAGGAAAAGATTCTTGTAAAGATAATTAATGTATGTATTGAGCATGCTATGAGCTGAGGTAGCTTCCTGAATCATGTGAAGTAAAACAATCAGAAAAAGGAGGCCAAAGAGCAGGGTACCTGGGTTCAGCTGACACACCAGTCTGCTCCACCCAAAGAAACACTTTGTAAGGACCTATAAAAAGCAGAGCTGCTGGAACCCATCCATTCCCTATAAATTTGTGGCATAAAAAATAAGGGGAAGGGGGCTCTATTACTATTTAAAAAATGAAAGCATCAGTTCTGATTTTCCACTTCACCTCTACCTATAATATGGCTTGTCACGGCACTGTTACCAATCCAGTCTTTGTTAAAAACAAATTTAGTCATTTTATTATTCAGGGACTTTATACATTAATTTTATTTTCTAAAATTTCACATTGAAATATCATTTATGTATATTGTTGAGTTTTTTGGCACCTCCTTATATTTTGCACGGGAGGTAAATGCCTCATTTCTCTCCCTTCACAATAGTTTGAGGCAAAAAAATTTCTGTGAAAATGACATAGGATGTTTATTTAACATGTCAAACCAATTCTAAGTTCTATCTATAACAAAATGGGTATGAAAATAAAGAGTCAAAAGCCCTAAAATCTAAGAACCAGGCAACCCTTGGAAAACCTACTGATTAGATATCACACGTCAGTGTCTAACGCTCTTCCACCTGAAGAACAAAGAAGAGGCACGGTGATGGGAGGGTGTAGCCAAGGGAACCAGACAGGAATAGTAGGGTCCAGAGAATGAATCTGAAACAGCTGCTCCTAAAAGAAGCCTGAGAGAGGAAACACAGATCAGTCCTGTGACTCAGAAAAACACAAAAGAGATGTGACCCACCAAAGAGCAGAGTGCATGCAGAATTTGGAGGGTGGGACCTGGAGTCCACGTTACTCCTTTAATTGATGTCAAGAAGACATGACTTGCCCTGGCTGTATGGCTTCATTGGTTGGAGCATCCTCCCAATGTACAGAGCTTGCTGATTTGATCCCCAGTCAGGGCACATACAGGAAGAGATTGATGTTTCTCTCTCTCTCTCTCTCTCTCTCTCTCTCTCTCTCTCTCTCTCCCGTATATATATATATATATACTCTTGCTATGTGAGGGCTTAGCATGGTTCCTTGGATTTGACTCACTTTGGTTTCTGGACTTCTTTGAATTTACTCCTATTCCCATGATAACCTGAATCAAGGGTCACCCTTTTGTATGTTCAGGTTCTTCTATTCCCTGACACTTTCCCTGGACAATTTACCCACACCCTTATCTCCCACCTCTCCCAGTTATAATCTTTATCCACTCTTACTTCTAGTTCTTCATGAATAGTAATGCACAGCACTGTATGGGCCAAAGAGGAAGAACTATTTGTATTTTCTTACCCAGAAAGTGAAATATAAAAATCAATTAACTTTTTTATTGTGGGACTTAAGCTGTAACTAAAAAAAATACTGAAAAAAGTTCAGCTAAAAATGTAAGAAAAAAAGCCTGACCAGGCGGTGGCGCAGTGGATAGAGCGTCGGACTGGGATGCGGAAAACCCAGATTCAAGACTCCGAGGTCATCAGCTTGAGCGTGGTTCCATCTGGCTTGAGCAAAAGCTCACCAGCTTGGACCCAAGGTTGCTGGCTTGAGCAAGGGATTGCTCGGTCTGCTAAAGGCCTGCCATCAAAGCACATATGAGAAAGCAATCAATGAACAACTAAGGTGTCGCAATGAAAAACTGATGATTGATGCTTCTCATCTCTCTTTGTTCCTGTCTGTCTGTCCCTATCTATCCGTATCTCTGACTCTCTCTCTCTGTCCCTATTAAAAAAAAGAGAGAAAGATAGACCAATTTTATCTGCTATTGAATAGAATATGAAATTAAATAGGAATGCTAGAATACATAATTTCTACTGATTATTTTATCATCATCTAATGCTAATACAATTCTGAGAAGTGACCATGTGCAACAAGAACACCATCCATCACAAAACCGAGTAAAGAGGAGCCTATAGTCAAAAAAGAATATTCTTCCTTCTTTTGGTCTTGCTAAACCATTATTTAAAATTTTTTATTAATTTAAATTTATTGTGTTAACATGAATTCAAGTGTCCCACTCAATATGACTTCCTCACTCCTACCCTCTTTTCCCTCATTACCCCCCCTTACACCCTTCCCTCTGGGATTAGCTGCCCTGTTATCTGTATCTATGCATTATGTATATATAATTTCAATAATCCCTTCACATTCTCTGATCTCATCCCCTTATCCCCCTTTGCTCTAACTGCTGTCCCTCTGCTCCCTGTGACCCCGCGTCTGCCTCTATTCTGTTCCTCAGTTTACTTTGTTCATTAGATTACACCTATAAGTGAGATCATGTGATATGTTTCTTTCTCTGCCTGGCTTATTTCACTTAGCATAATAATCTCCAAATCCATCCATGCCATTGCAAAAAGTAAGATTTTCTTCTTTTTCACAGATGCATAGTATTACATTGTTTATATGTACCAAAGCTTTTTAATCTACTCATCCACTGATGGACACTTGGGCTGTTTCCAGATCTTGGCTACTGTAAACAATGCTGCAATAAACATGAGGGAGCATATCTTCTTCTGAATCAGTGATTTGGTATTCTTAGGATATATTCCTAAAAGTGAAATAACTGGGTCAAAAGGCAGTTTCATTTTTAATTTTTTGTGGAAATGCCATACTGTTTTCCACAGTGGCTGCACCAGTCTGCATTCCCACCAGCAGTGCAGGTCCTGCTAAACCTTTTCTGAAAGCCTCTTGCAAACATGAGTAGTACAAGCAGACTATGCCTTTCCTACTGTCAGATGAAACCCTAGGTTTAGCTCTTACATTGTGAAACTTAAGTCAGTCAGTAAAAAATAATATAGTTAGCAGCGTACTCATTACTACTCATATATGGAAACAACATAGTAAAGAAAAAGAATATTTTCTAAGGCCAACTCTCAGCAATAATTTTTTTCCATTTTCTAGCTTCCCCAAAACTATAATAATCTCATTTCTCAGTTATTATACAGTTATTTCCAGTTGATTCTTCTCTGATTAAATTAACATTATCACACTAGTGATAGTTTAAGAAATGCAAGTTACACAATGCATGCAGTTACAAAGATAGTGTCCAGAAGAACTCATTTTCCAGTGTTAATTTTTTGCTTGACATAAATTGTTAGCACAAACCCTATAATACCCCACATCTAAGCATGCTGGATGCCTTATAATGCCTTATTTCTGATGTCCTGTATACTTTCTAGAGCTTATTACATTTTTTCTACATCTGGTCCCTAAAAGATGGGTTTTTATGTATCTTCCACTTTGGGCTGTTTCATTTGCGAGATACTATCAACAGGAAAATGATAATGCATTCTATAGGTCATTGCTTCCTTTACTCTTTATGATCCATTCAAGACAGACAGCTCACACATTTTCAATTAAATAATTCCAGAGTCAAAACAAGAGGTGACATTGTTTATGTAGAGACTGGGCTGCGAATACTAACAAGCCTAGCACATCAATTCATGGTGACATCCTGTAATTCTAAGGTTCACCTTGAAGTTTGCATTGCATTTTGCCATTCTGTTTAAATGCATGTCTTTGTGGAAGGAGAGTGTAAATTTTATTTCATTTTATTAGTAATCCTTAAGGACAAAAAATTAAAATCAATGCCAAACCACAGGTTTGTCAATATGATAAATTTCCCAGTGGCAAATGTATTTTTGGCCCAAATTTTTTTTAATTTCTTTTCTTTCATAATGCATGCTGAAATTGTGAACATATACTTTCTTTTTTATCTTTTTTCCAAATGAGAAGACAGGAGATAGTGAGATAGATTCCCGCATGCACTCCAACCAGGATTCACCCAGCAACCCCATCTGGGGCTGATCCTCGGACCAAACACTCTATCTGCAGCCGCTCAAACCAAATGAGCCACTGGCTGCAGGAAAGGAAGAGGGGAAAAAAGGGGAACAGGGAAGGAGGAAAAAAAGATGGTCACTTTTCTTGTATGCCCTGACCAAGAATTGAACCCAAGATTTCCATACAATGGGCCGATGCTCTATTTACTTAACCAACCAGCCAGAGCCAGGTACATTTTCTTTAAAAGCTGTAAAAATTAGTGCCCCAAAATACATTTCAGTAGGGCAATATTTTTGCTTTCTTACTGAAATAGTTTTAATGGATTCATATTGACTAAATAAGCAATGGTTGCTCTGAATTGTGGTGAATGATAGATAAAAGTTTTCCATAAAAATTTTAATATTATTCAAATTTGGCAGTATGATACAAATTTATTATTAAATGCATATATAATTTCAAATTCAATTTAACTTCCATATTGTGAATTCCATGCCTTGCCACATTGAACTAACAACTCAGTACAGATTCTCATTCATTCCATAATTTAAAGTTACAAATTATTTTTTAAGTGAGAGAGAGAGAGAGAGAAAGGGACAGTCAAGGACAGATAGACTAGAAAGGAGAGAGATGAGAAGCCTCAACTCATAGCTGTGTAACCTTAGCTGTTCATTGATTGCTTTCTCTTTTGCATTTTGACCAAGGGCTCCAGCCAAGCCAATTTCTCGTTGCTCAAGCCAGCAACTTTGGGTTTCAAGTCAGCAACCTTTGGGCTGATGTCTATGATCCCACACTCAAGCCAGCAACCCCATGCTCAAGCTGGTGAGTCTGCACTCAAGTCAGATGGGTCTGCGCTCAAGCTAATAACCTCAGGTTTTTGAACCTGGGGAAAAACCTTTTATTTATAAAATTGTAAAAAAGGAAAAAGAAATGTATGCTAATTTGCTCAGAAAGATGACATTCATATACCTTTCATTATAGTTGTTATAATTGTGCTATTTTGTTGTTAGAATTGTTCATCCTTTCCTGTACCTAATTTATAAATTAAACTCTATTATGTTTAATTATATATTTAACATATAGGGTTTGGTACTATCCACAGTTCTAGGCTTCCACTGGAAGTCTTGGAATGTATCCCACATGGATGGACAATGGGAAACTACTATAATGTCTTAAGGTTCTAAAACCCAGCAGCTCATCATGAACAATAAAGAAAACTTAGTCAAAATTCTTTTGTGGTTTCCCTGAACTCAAGAACTCTAATCACTTTTCTGGCTCTGGTCTTTTTTGTACAGTTCAACTTATAACAAAGGCAAGAGCTTTCAGAAAGCAAGAGTTCAATCAGTAGCCGGAATGTAGAGCTTATGAGACAGGACCCTAAATTCAATCCATTGGTGTCATGAACAAATTGGTTTCATAAAACGAAACATCCAATTTTGTAACTGCTATCAGCACTCTTATCTCAAACCAGCACTCTTCCAAATATGTGCCTTACTTTCAGCAGCAACCTGTTAAGAGAATATGGGTGTCTCAACACAGCCCAACACAGGTGTGAGGAGTAATTATAGCCCAGGGCCCAAAATTTACTTCATGAGTGCTTTGTACCACCTTTCCTATCTGAGGGATACAGACTGTATTTAGAACATCTACTTCATGCCATAGAGATTTACTTCTGGTGTAGAACTTAAAACACTTGTAAAACGCTAGAGAACAATTTTGCAGAGGAAAATTAAAAGTTAGTTTTAATAATAGAACCATATAAGAGTTTACTGTATCAAAGTGCTACTCATCTAAATTGCAAGACAAAGCTATGTTCAGGATTGAATAAATGAGGAAGCTCAATATCAAAGTGTTTAAGAGGACATCTTGCAACTTAAAGACAGCAAAGTCTGGACCTGACCCAGTTTTATCGAAGGTCAAAATTGCCGCTTTTAATCACTCTACTATACTATACAGCCCTCAGGACAAACCATACCGAAAAAACCTTGGACCTATCTTTTCATGCAAATATGATCGACTGACAGGAAGCTTAGTAAGAAGGAGGCTTTCATGCTAAGGGATTGCCTGTGTGTTCTGTACGTGATTGCTTCTGACCAGAGAATTAAACAGTAAACTTCCACAAGATTGATAGGAACACAGTAGTTAGTACTTTTCCAAAACTATCTATTAACCCTTGGCAGGTATTTGTTTTTCTCCAAGAGGAGAATGCCTGGGAGCACTACCACGAATCTAAATGCATATGCTTTTAGCAGGATTTTTAGGGGGCAACTTCACAAGTACCGGAAATAATGACCAAAGCAATTTTTAAAATGTGTTCAAATAATAGTTATGAGCAGTCAGGTTGTTCCACCTCAGATGCAAAAGAAAAATAATAACCTGTAAACACATAAAACCTGTAAAACACATAAAATGTATATTGTTTACTCATCATTAACTCTGAACACCTTTATGCTAATGGGTGGAATAAGATGTGTTCCTGGCAATAAGGTGACATAAACAGCCAGAATAAGTCAGAGAGACACAGAAATCTCCCCAGCTGAGTGAATGACATCTCAATAATGTTGAAGAATCTCTGTGACCAGTCAGACTTCAATCACGTGTGGAAGCAGTACATTTTAGGAGAAAACCCAAAAGGCACTACAAACTAGTTTACAGACATGACTTTGTCTTTATACAGTCCCTACCCTGATGACAGCAAACTACATGTTGGACAAAGAAATAGAGAAGCAAGAGAGTATATAAATGACAAAATCCAGTAAAAAGTCAAAGTCTCAATCCTTTGAATTCAAAGAATCATTCTGTTATTGCTACTGTGGGATTTCTTAAAGTTCTTTGGGTTTTTTTTTTTTTATCTTAATAGCAGCATTTCTCAGAAAGTTTGAAATCATTGAACAAGAGTTTAACTTTTACAATCTATTCCTATTTCCTTTTTCATATTTTCAGGAAAACCCATAAGTTAACTAGTGTTTACTGAGTTACTACATTGTTCCAAGCACTTACACATATTATATATAGAAACACATGTACACAATAAACCTTTCAGTTCCTCTTTCCAATAATCCATCCTTCCCTCCTAGAAGTAGTAATAGCAAGAGGAGGTAATGCTAAGATAAGCAGAAAAAGAGGACAGTACAAGTCAGTCCTTTCTCTGACATTTTTTTCTTTTGTGTGTGCTGACTTCAGTTGATTCTGAAAAGAATTTTCAGAATAATAATCTGTGATTTTTATCAAATGCTTTTACTTAGATTATGGTGACTTCAGTAATGGGGGAAAAAACTAGGTTGGCAATAGCTGAAACAATTCCATTGATATAATTTATGACAAATGTGCAGATAGATATGAATACAGGTAAATATATAATTCCCACTTTGGTTCCTCTTCTTTCTCTGTGGACATGTAGCAAAAACTATAATGAGGCAAGAGTTTTGTCCTGCAAAGGTACAATTGAAAGGTTAAAGCGTTTAGTTATGTAGGATACATTTCTCTAGTAGAGTGATGCAATTAGAATGCTTTTCCAAGCGTTCATTATAAGCTCAAGTGAGAATAGACTTAATTCCCAATTTCCAAACCACATCTAAAATGTTTTATATATTCACTCAAAAATGTTTCTTTCCAAATCAGCAAACTATCTTTGGTTCTAATAGCTGTGTTTTTGGCTAATAGGAGAGGCAATGTGCATAATGTTTATGAGAACAAATGCTTAAATCAACTGCCTGGGATTTAACTCTTGACTTTATCAATGAGTAACTGACAGATTTGCACTAATAACTTTACTTGCATGCATGAGCATCCTTATCTATAAAATGGGTATAATGGAAGTATCTACTTCATGAGTTGTTGTTTGGATAAAATGAATTCAAAACCAAATCAAAGAAAGAAAGAACCTTAGAACAGCGCTTGGTACATAAACAGCTAATATGATCATTAGCAAATTTCAAGTTATTACAATTGTGGCAGGATAATGGGATATTATTTTGTATTTTATTGTTTTGTTCTCATTGATGCAGAAGATTCAAACAACTAAGAGCTATTTTATATTATCTTTTTTACTCCTTCAAAAAAAAAACAACAACAAAATTTTGAGTCCTAGCATGTAAGAATTTCTCTTGCTCCAGGAGAGAATTAACTTTTATTTTGTAAAGCCTCTTATGAAGCAAGAAGATTGAATTTCATTGGGTGAGGGGAGGAGATAAAAGAGGCTAATGTTGCCTGGAAGAAATGAGAGGGTTAGCATCTGTCACACCTAGAGCTAGATGGGGTTGAATTTTCAGCAGATGAAGAAGACTTGTATACCAACTAGACACAGGAACCCGATAAGGACTAGAGAGGGATACCTGAGGTTGGCCTATAAGAGCCTGGGCCCTGAGAGCAGCATCAAGGGCCTCTGTGCGCCAATAGAAGAGGCACCCAATGGAGAGTTCTGAGGAGACCTAACACAGTTCTACAAAAAAAAAAAAGACAGAAAACCAATCTTTGTAAAAGCATTACACAACAGAATAAATGAGGTAATAATAAAGACAATACAAGATATATATCAATCCACTTATTCATCTCCACTTGCCTCATCTCAAGTCTTACAAAATCCTAATAAGGAGGAAGAGCCCCTAAGTCAGGACTAATATAGTTTTACTGTTCTAGTAATTGAAGACAGACCCATAATTAATTTGTTTTAAAAATTTGCATTTTTTTAGCTTAAGCAATTTAGAGAAGAGTAGTATGAGTTTTGGAGTTATTTTGTCTTCGATTTAAATACTAGCTATGTGTGCATCCATGAGTTAATGGCTAAATTCACTAAACTTTAGTGATCATATTTGTAAAGTCATGGCATTTCCTGAGGCAAATGTGCAGAAATAATAATTTATAAACTGATGGACACATTATATGGCATATAATAGGTGCTCAATAAATGGTAGCTATTGTTAATATTATATGAATATGCTCCACTATGCAGAAAAATAATTGTCAATGAAATATGACCCTGGCCATAAAAGTGAGCCTATAGAGAGTGTTAAGGTACACAACTCAGATTTCCTTCAGGACCAAGGTATTCCTGAACCGGACTATGTAGATGATGCATCACACAGCATGCACACTAGCAGGAGCTGCATCACACTGGAACAGGGGGAGATGGAACATAAAGATGGATAAGGGAGACTATCAGTGTGGGAGCACTACCCTGTAATGCAGAATTTAACATTCTGCAAAGACCTTAAGAGATAGTGTAAACGTGCTGCTCAGGTGACCTTGGAAGCATGAAGAAAATAATATTCTACATTAGGTGAATCAGAAATACACCTGTACTAAAAATTCTTCACTAATGGATAACAGTGGAGGGGGCTGCTGAAAATTGACAGCTTATGCATCTCTCAGAGACAAGCTTGAAAACAACAGAAAAGGAAGTTCTTCCCAATGGGTATTGATGACCATCTGGTTCATGTAGAAAGTGACACAAGGTAAAGCTATAAGTGGTTTCATAGGCAATGACAAAAGACTTGGCTGGTTGGACAGGGCAAGAAAGGAGAAAGTCTGGCAGATCTGGAACAGTACAGTTTGAGAAGGGGACATGTGGATAGATGTAGAGGAATGGACACACTGTATGAAAATCTTTTATTAGATTTTAATACACTGTGAACCACGTGTAATCTGGCACCAGAAATACCAGTGGAGCATTCTCTGGTACTGCTTTGTTTAGATTTGAAGGACGATTCCTGCTTGCACCTTCGCTCACAGATATTGTAGCTGAGAATACTTCCTTAGAAATTTTCTGCATACAGATCTCTCAGAGTTTATTTCCCATAAAGCCCAATCCAAGAAATGGCCAAATTAAACATTTATAAGTTAAAAGAAAATACAATGAAAATTTTGAATAAAAAATATATTTAAAACTTTCATTACAAAAATGTATATTTTAAATCTTTGAATACTGTAGCAAGTGGGTAAAATTGTCACCACCACCACTGACCCTCCACCTGCCAACCATACAGAGACATGCTCACAGACATACCCCACATATATACCATTCATTCCTTAAAACAAAACAAAGGAAAACAGTAGGCTTTTTTATGAAACCAGATTTCAAATTGGAAAAATAGAATAGAATCTAGAATGTGCATAACATACATAGCATACAATAAATGATATACTAAATACATTATGTGTAACTATATGATGAATACTATGCCACAAAGAAAAACTGCCTCAGCTAGGGATATTTAATACATATTATCCCAAAGACTGACATAAAGTAAATAAAATACATTATATAACAAATATGATACCACTTTATAAGTATTAGAATGGCCATTATCAAAACAGCAGAAAACCTGTGTTAGCAAGGATGTGGAAAAATCAGAACCTTTGTGCATTGCTGATGGAAACGTAAAATGGTGCAACTGCTGCATAAAAAATATGATGTTTCTTAAAAAATTAAGAATAAAATTATAATTTAAACCAGCAATTCTTCTTCTGGATATGTACACAAAAGAATTGAAAACAGATTATTCACAATAGCCAAAGGGAATAACATAAACATATTCTTTGACAGATTTTTTAGATTTTTTTTTAAATTTATTTATTTATTTATTTATTTTAGAGAGAAGACACAGAGTGAGAGAGAGAGGGGGGGGAGGAGCTAGAAGCATCAACTCCCATATGTGCCTTGACCAGACCAGTGCAGGGTTTTGAACTGGCGACCTCAGTGTTCCCAGGTTGACGCTTTATCCACTGCGCCACCACAGGTCAGGCTGACAGATTTTTAATGTGATGTATACTTACAGTGGAATATTTTTCAGCCATAAGAGTAGTAAAATTCAGAGACTAAAACATACTTCAATCTTGGAGATATTATACTAAGTCAGTGGTTCTTAACCTTTTTTGAGGTACCGAACCCACCAGTTTCATATGCGCATTCACCGAACCCCTCTTTAGGGATAAATAAAATATGATTTTTTTTTCTAAATTCAAGACATAGGTGTATGTTTTTTTATTGGTGCACAAAATGAGCCATACATGACCATCACCTTGCTCAAAGAACAAAACCAACAAAGTGCATGAACTCACAACAAATTACGGTATTACTTTATTCTGACCTCTGCGGCAGAGGCTTCTCCAAACCCCTGAGACCGACTCATTGAACCCCTAGGGTTCGACAGAACCCAGGTTAAGAATCACTGTACTAAGTGGAATAAGTCATACTCAAAAGAATAAATATTTCATTAATTCAACTATATGAGGTGCCTAAAATAGTCAAATTAATAACGAAGAAATTAAAACAATGATTAGGAGGAGCTTAAGAAGGGGATAAATAAGATTTATTGTTTAATAGGTACAGAATTTTACTATGGGATGATGAAAAAGTTCTGGAAATAGATCAATGATGATGGTTATATAACAATGTGAATGTACTTAATACAACTAAAATATACACTTAAAATGGTTTAAAAGGAATATTTTATACTATGTATATTTTGCCACAATAGAATAATTATCCAAAAGAAAACAAAACAAATATGGTACACTATAATACAATTTTTTTAAAAGCATACCTAGGTTCTGAAGTGAGCATCTAAGAATCCTCTCACTGTCCCCTCCTTTCTTCTTTTTTTACTTATGGAAGTATATTGAGCACCTACTTGGTGTCAGACTCGAAATACTGGAAACACAAAGATTTCTAAAACAGAAAAGGCTCCCTAAAAAGGTACACAGATTCATAATTTAGTTCAAGAAAAAATATATTGAAGAGAAAATGATTTATTTATAAGCTCTCAGAAATGTAAGGACAAAATGCTTTGAGAGTAGTCAACTCTCCTATTACTCTGCCCCAAATTAAGGTCTTCATGATATTACATGCAGTAAGACTGGCACGTAATATTGGTACTAAAATATATGTTTTAACAAAACTCAGCAGTAGAGCATTGGCCCAGCATGTTGAAGTCCTGTGTTCGATTCCCAGCCAGGGCACATAGGAGAGAGACCCATTTGCTTGTCCAACCTTACCCCTCTCCTTTTTCTCTCTCTCTTTCTTCCCTTCTCGAGCCAAGGCTCCATGGGAGCAAAGTTGGCCCAGGCATTGTGAATGGCTACATGACCTCTGCCTTAGGCACTAGAAAAATGGTTCAGGTTGCAATGGAGCAACACCCCAGATGGGCAAAGCATCACTCTCTAGTGGGCTTGCTGGGTGGATCCTGGTGGGGCACAAGCAGGAGTCTGTCTCTTTGCCTCCCTGCTTCTTACTTCAGAAAAATAAAAATAAAAAGAAATAGAAAAACATATATATATATATATATATATATATATATATATATATATATATATATATATATGACATGTGATTAAAGGCTTCTGTATAAAGCTCTTCCCTCACCTCTGTAAAGACAAAATCTATAAAAAATTAAGAAAGAATATGTTATAATGCAAAAATAGAGAGTATTTATTTTAAAGAGGAAATATGATAAGAAAAGTATAATTAAGGATACATACACTCTGTGCTAGTTCCAATTCAACGACTTAACACTGGGTAAGCATGAAACAGTTTTTTAATTCCATGAGCCTCAGTTTCCTCATCTATAAATTAATAACATTGAGGGTAAATTCTAAGGTTGTTTCAGTGCTATTTTTTCTTTAATTCTAGGTGGCTCATTATACTAATAGTTAGAATCAGGTGAAGTATCTCAGATTTTGTAACACTTGGGATTGCATCTGTAGTTATTGACTTTGCTATTGGAAAGATGATTAAATTATATTTTAATAAAATAAGAAAGAGAAAAGAATAATAATAGGGATAAATCACTATTCTAAATATTCTCAGCAAGTATGTCATCAATAATCTCAGTTTGGGAAAATTAAAATCTTTCAGTTATGCAACTATTTTTTTAATTAGAGTATAAATATGCAAAGGGAAAATAATATTAAATCTTTTATTTATTAATTTATTTTATGTGTTGGTTTGACTAACCAATAGTGTATAGTTGCTTAGTCAAACACCCATCTAGATGTTGATGTGAATGTACTTTTTTTAGATGTGATTAATATCTAAATCAGTAGACTTTTTAAAAAGAGAGAGTATTCCCCATAATGTGGGTGATTCTCATTCAATCTTAAGAGCAAAGACATCCAAGGCAGAAGAAATTCTCAAAACAGCAATATGGATACCCTGCCTGAATTTCCAGCCTGCTGGCCTGCCTTACAAACTGCAGATTTGCCAGCCTACAAAACTACATAAGCCAATTTCTTAAAATAAATCTCCCTGCCTCTCATTCATATGTATATATGAATTCTGCTCCTCACTATTACCATTATCTTAACACTATCATAATTGCTCCATTGTGATGGTTTACTAAGCATTACTCTTCATTTTGAAAGTGAAGAAAAAGACACCTCAAATAAGCAGTCTGCGTATTCACAATTTAAATTCATAGGTCGCTTGAAGAATATTGTTCCTATTTTCCAAATATATTGCAGTCCTAAACTTGATTCTCCCTTCCAAAGGAAGTGTTAGGGATATGAAGTCTCGGGATTATTAAATTTCAATTGAAGATACAGACTTAATTCAAATAATGATTATGAAAATAGTGAGAGTAGTAGCAGTAGAACTTATACTAATTGTTTGCATAACTAAAACATGAAAAAAGCAGACCTGACTTCAAACTTAAAAGGGCTCTAATAATGTTATTAGGACTTCTGAGCCACTCTGACTTCAATTTTTGGGGGCGGAGAATTTATTCTCAAACATTTCTCTACTATGCCAACTCCCAGGCAATTTCAGCATTGCCTCATCCTACATCTGACACTCCCAGAGGAAAGAGGAAGCGTCTAATTCCCAATAATTCCAAGCAAATTTCCAAAACCACTGTAACTGATTCCTCCTGTCATGTACCTATATCTAAATAAATCATTTTGAAAGGGACAGAGTATGCCAGGAAAAAATCATCTTCTACAATTTAGAATGAAGGGAGGAAATGAATAACATTGCAGCAATAATGCAAGATGAGAGGTTGGACATAGAAAATGCACACAGTGTATTAATAATGATGATTTCAGTGTTGGAAACAGTTTTCTTTGAGTATATTTAGTTTCCAACAGTAGCAAGATGATCATTTTGAGATTTAAATGTGTTCTTCTTGACATGCCTGCAGTGTGGCCCATAGCTGAGTTTTGGGCGTACAATTTGGCAAAATAATACAAGTCTTTATTTCACTTGCTGAGCACAGGAGAGAAAAACGTTAGTTTACATTGTAAGTAGTTCTTTTCTGTCACAAAGAGCAATCTTTATTTCTTAATGTCTGTTAGGTCCTTTCAAAGCTATACCTGCTTAGCTCTAATCAGTAGATACCTGCTGAATCTTTAATACCTAAAAGCAATGGAGCAAATGTTTCAAAAAGATGTTCTTTCCTGTTAAATTCACACACAAAATTCTAGAATATTTAGCAAAAAGAATACATTTTGAAAGAATCAGGATCCAGAAAATGTGTTGCTTCATCCCTGAAACTTTTGCTTCTTGATCATGTGACCTTGGAAAAATCTCTTCTGTATAAAAGATTGAATAAACCCTAACAAATAGAATCAGTGAAAAGATTTCATGAAAATAATGTGTGTTAAGTGCTTTATAAATTCTAAAGTGATAAGTAAAACTTAAACATAGGGTAACATATTTGTTAAATAAGTGCTTTTTCTCCCTGAAACAATATATTCTGGGCCGCAGCATGCTCAGAATAAAAACTATTTAAAAATGATGAAACACTAAACATAAATAATCTTTGGATTGCATTGTAAAGTACATTCTACTGGAGTGTTGATACTGGAAAACAAATTACACTAATCAAGCTGTCAAATAAAACATACCTTCTTTGTAAAATTTATGTATAGGGACATGTTTAAGTTGTTTAGTAAATTAAAGCAATTATTAAGTTAATTGTTATTGGCCTAAGAGTTTTGAGTTATTAGTGTAATTAAGGTTGTATAAGAATAAATCTTGGAACAGCAGGATATTTTCTTCTGTTATTTTTTTAACTTCCTTTGATCATACCTTAATAGGAATCCAAAATTACTTATGTCCCTACAGAAATGAGCCCAGTGACTTTGGGATGATGTTAAGAAAAGTAGAGATGCAAACTTCTTCTACTTTTTTTGTTGTTGTTGTTGTGACACCTTAGTTGTTCATTGATTGCTTTCTCACAGGTGCCTTGACTGCAGGCCTTCAGCAGACCAAGTAACACCATGCTTGAGCCAGCGACCTTGGGTCCAAGCTGCTGAGCTTTTTTGCTCAAGTCAGATGAGCCCGCGCACAAGCTGGAGACCTCGGGATCTCGAACCTGGGTCCTCCGCATCCCAGTCCGACTTTCTATCCACTGCGCCACCGCCTGGTCAGACTCTTCTACTTTTTTGATACTAAGAATGTAATGTGAACATTAGTCGATCTTCTGAAATTGCTATCTTTGTATTTTTCTGGTAAGTTTTTGCAGCATTTATTTTAAATTAGTTCTGTATCCTACCATATAAAATATTTTGCTATTCAGGGAAGGAACGGGGCTTCTCTATAAATATATCTTATATAGGGACTTCAGGGGTAAGTCTGGAAATTGCACTTCTGACTACTTCCTGCTGTGGTTCAGAAACCCAGATGAAGTTATCCCCTGGATTCTCCTTACATCCTTCTTTTGTCGTTCTGGGTGAACATTCTTTCTCCACTACAGGAGCTCCACCTAACCTAGAAAGTTGTGACTCCCTCCTCAGTAGTTTTGCCCAAATTAAATTCTTTATATCATCAGAGACAAATATTTAGGGCAGAAAGAAAACTTTCATAGCAATATCTGCCTTGCTCTATTTTTTATAAAATCCTTACAACTAGAAAATCTTTTAAACTCAAACAACTCAGTTCCTTCAGTTCACCAAACATAGATACTAAAGTAAGAAGTAAATCGAGCTGGTACGCCGTTTTCCCACAAAACAGATGTGGGAACAAGAGGAAAATAAACAACACAGAGTTATAAACTTCTAGAATTACCTTGATTTAATTCATTAAGTCTCCATAGCATTTTGAAAGTCTTTGTGATGCCAGATGGCTGTCCTGATTAATAAGATGATACAGAAATCTAATGTGTCAAATTCAGGGCTATTTAACATTATTTAAATTGGCTACTTAAAGCATGCTGCACTTTTCCAAGTGGGATTTGCATTGGAGAAACTGTAAGGGTCAGGACTCAAAGGGAGATGTGCATTTCATTGAAATTGAGTTACTAGTTTATTTATGTATCCTTGGGCAAATCATTCCAGCAGTTAAAATTTAAAAAAAGATCATACTCGACACTAAAAGATTAAATCCTCTAGTAAATAAGTGAATTAAAACTTATACTATTATAATAATTGTCATTTATTGCTATTCTTTTTGTGTCTAAGCTCCTATTAGTAATATTATTTATTATTTTTCAATTGTGTACATTAAGCAAGGTGCAAGGAGCACGTACCCAGTGCTGTGTGCCACTAGAGATTGTCCCTCACTTTTCTAGTTCATCAGCGATACTTTCTTGACTCTGGGGCAGAGAATGTCCACTGGAATGATATTTCAGAAATTAAAGCAAGAATTTAAGGACCAGCTTTAATTAAGCTCCTTTCAGGAACTCTGATAAATCTAAGAGAGGAAACTTTATTGCGGTTGCCATGTGCTGGTGCAATATGATGATATGAATTAATGCACCAGACAATGCCACAACCTAATGAGATTATTTTTATTCACACACTGCCAGATTGAAGCAGAGATTTCTTACTTCATTCATTCATTTATACATCTGCTACTTGTATCACACTGTGTAGAAAGCGCTAAGAAATAAATAGAAATTAACCCATATGCAAGGTATCAAGAAAGCCTAAAAACATACCCCAGAGCTTATAGGATTTCATAAAAGTAAGGTGCAGGAAAGATCTTAATAAAATCAAAAAGTGGGATATTGAAATGTTCCAGGATAAAAACAGAATAGGCATCTACCAATATAAAAATTTATTATAGAATTATAAGAATTAAAATGGTGCATTGTCTTGTTAAACTAAAAAAATGTGTTTTTTATGTAAAACTAGACAAATAAGTCAGTGGTATAGAATAGAGAATGATGTCACAAATAATCATATAAATGTAAGTGAAAACAGCAAGGAAATACCACTTCAATACTAAATGTTTGTCAGTACCAAATGCTGGCAAGAATGGTAGGAAAAGGGATCTCATACAGAAAGTAGGAAAAAATAGAATAACCACTCTAGAAGAGCAATCCTACAGTATCTAGAAAAACAAAAAAATTCTCAAATCCATTGACACAACAATTCAACTTTTAAGTGTTTATTCTACAGAAACTTTCACTCACAGTTTCTCACACAAAAATTCTATCCAAAGAGACCAATACAAATACTAACAATACATCATTTTTGTAATAACAAAGTATTGTTATTTATGTTGAAAGTACAATGGAAATTGATCAGAGAATGGTGTTGTGAAAAATAATAGATATAGAATTTGAAATATAATTTGGTCATTTATTAAGAATTGCATTGCATCTGACCAGATGGCAGTGCAATGAATTGAGCATCAACCTGGGACACTGAAGATCCAGGTTTGAAACCCCCAGGTCACTGCCTTGAGTGTGAAATCATAGCCATGACCCCATGGTCACTGGCTTGAGCCCAAAGGTCACTGGCTTGAAGCCCAAGGTTGCTGGCTTGAGCAAGGGGTCACTGGTTCACATGGAGTCTCCCAGTCAAGGCGCATATAAAAGAGCAATCAATGAACAATTACAGTGCCACAACTACAAGTTGATGCTTCTCTTCTCTTTACCTTCCTGTCTGTCAGTCTCTCTCTAAAAAAAAAAAAAGAAAGAAAGAAAGAAAAAAATAGAAATGGACAAGAAGAGAAGAGGGAAATATCTACCAAGACCATAACACCAACCTTTAACATATCAAAAACATAGGCTTTCTTTAGCATAACAGCAATTTCTTTTAAAAAGCCCTCCTTTTCAGGAGAAGTGTTCTGATATCCAGGTAGGTCTTATGATACTCAGAAGATGGACATAAAGCAGAACTCATCATCATATGCCAGCAATCTTCAAAGGTTATTTTAAAAATATGCTTGTATAATCTGATTGAAAAGAGATTAGAGTGTTGGTAAATTCAGTTTTTGATTTAAAAAATGTCTTTACCCTCATTCTTGACAGTTGATAAAGACAAAAAAGTAAGTTAAGTATTATTTTCCTTCAAGATTTTAAAGTTCTTATTCTTTTAATTATCATTCCTAGACAGGTAATCTGTCTTTTCAGTGCATTGTGTTTCAGATTTTGTATTTGTCTTTGGTATTCTAAAAAGTTGCTACAATGTTATAGGTGTAAATTTATTTTTATGCATCTTTCTTTGTATACTTTGAACTTTCTGTATTTGTGAATATATTTCTATGATTATTTCAAAAATTATTAGCTCATTTCTTTGATGTTGTCTTTACATTTCTCTTCCCTTTTTCCTCAATTATGAAAAATTTATTCATCTATCAATCTTTTAGCCATTCATATTTTCTATCTACTTTTCTCTCAGTGTTTTGTATAATTTTATCAGATATATCATTCAGTACATTAATTTTGAATTCATGAATGTGTCAGTTACTACTCATCCTTTTAGTTAATAAGACCATTAGACGTTGTCATTACTAAAACAACTTGGTTCATTTTCAAGTCTGACAACTTTTCTTTTTGGTTTATCTACCAAATAGTTTGGGCCCTTTTGTGATTCCATATAAATGTTTAGAATATTTGGTATAGCTCTGTGAAAATAGTTCATTGATATCTTGACAGGGATTGCATTGAATCTGTGTCCTCTCTTTTTCTTTAAGTGATTGGTTTTTTGATATTCTTTAGCTTTTTAAAGAACTGATTATTTATTTCACTGGCTGTTGTTTTATTTTAGGCTTTATTTCATTTATTTCTGCTCTGGCCTTTATTATTTTTTTTCTCACTTTGGGCTTTGTTTGTTGCTCTCTTTTTAGTTCCTTTAAGTGTAAAGTTAGGTTGTTTATTTGAAATTATTCTTGTGTCTTGAGGTAGGCCTGTAATGCTATGGATTTCCCTCTTAGGATTGTTTTCATTGTTTCCCATAGGTTTTCAGTTATTGTGATCTAATTTACATTTGCTTCAAGGTATCTTCTGATTTCATCCTTGATCTCATTGTTAACCCATTCATCCTTTAGTAACATATTATTTTGCCTCCATGTCTTTAGGTATTTTTCAGTTTTGTTTTTGTAATTGATTTTTAGTTTTATAACATTCTGATCAGAAAATATGTTTGATATAATTTCAATATTCTTAAAGTTATTGAGACTTTTTTGTGTCCTAACATATTATCTATCCTAGAAATTTTTCCATGTGCATTTGAAAAGAATGTGTATTCTAGAGAGACTCCAAGATGGCAATGAAATAGGCAGAAATCCTAACTGCCACTTCCCAGGACCAAATTGGAGTACAACTAAATTTAAGAGCAATCTTATTGAAAAACCAACTTTGGACTAAATGAAATGGTGTATTAACCAAAGAGATGTGAAAAGGGCTTCCTGCTCCCAGGAGCAAGTGGCAGCTGAGGGTCCAGAGGGACTCAGCTCAGGGAAGTTTGCCCTGAGAGGTGTGGATCCTAAGCCCCAGGCAAGGCATCCAAGCCTAGAGCACCAGAGCCTAGAAGAGGTTCCCACAGCATTTGGTAATGAAAAGATGCAAAGTTTCTATCTTCAAGAAAGGGACAAGAGTTCTCAAAGACACAGACACCATCTTAAAGAATCCACAAAGAAAATCTTTTTCTCAGCCACTTACTTAGGGTCTGGAGGAAGGAAGGTCTAAGAGGACTAGAGTTGCATGAGGAGAGCATAGAGTTGGTGGCCCAGGGACAAACATTATGGAAGACAACCACCAGAACCCCTGTGATGAGTCATTCTCTACTACCACAGTCACCATCTTTCTTGGGTAGAGCAGTCCCCTCCATGCAGCATTGGCCTGGAGAAAAACAACTTCTCCAACCTCAGGTGTCACTCCTGTCCTACCTGATAGAGATTTGGCCATTCTGAAAATAAGCCAGGAAGTAGAGGGTGCATCAGTGACTCAGTTTTCTGGCATTGAGGCCAGAATTCTAACTCCACACTCTTCTGAAAATAAGACTGGTATTTCTGCCTTATGGAAAATTCAGTAAAAACAGTCTGGACTATGGGCACAACAAATCTCTGGGTCTCAGAGACCACACCCACTGATTCCTAGTGGCCAAAACCCACTAAGGTCTGTGAAAAAAGTCAGGAAACACTGACACCTAGGACCATGGGGTGACCACCCAGTACCTTTCTTAATCCCTGAATTGCCCCAGGTTCTAGATTCTACCAGAATATTTTTTTCAGTGGCCAAGCTAAATAAGCAGCCAGAAGACAAAGGCATTCAGGAGGCAAATCTCAGGGAACCTTAGGCTTTTTGCTGAATTTGCCCCAGGCCTAGTGCTGGTAAAAGCCAGCTTAGGTATGAAGCTTGGTATTTTCATGTGCATCTGGGCCCTCCTGTTGCAACTGAGTCTTTATTGCTATTGGGCCATTCATGTGTGGGATTGATCCTCAGGCTGTCTGACTGTGAGGTTCAACCACAACCACAATATGTGAACTTTTGTGCTAGTACTCACCATATGAATTGGAATTTGCCTCAACAGTGACTGGTGATTGTTGAGATCTCCCTTTGGCCATGAACCTTGTGAAGCTATTGGATCATGTTCTGAAGTTTTTTGAAACCAGCCTCTGAGTGTGTTGGTCCTGGGTCTTTTGGGAAAAACTCTGGTAAAGCCAAAATCAGACATTGCCTATGATTAACCCCATGTGATCTCTTTAGAGCTACTATAATCCCAAGTTTTTGGCTGCCTCTGCTAAGCCTGGGAGCACACAGGAAACGCCAATCAACACACCATGGCTGACTTTCATGAGCACCTGGCCTGGGAGCAAGTCATCAAAATTCCCAAGGCACCCTGAAATCCACCTCTACCTGCCTCTACCTGCCAAATGCCCGTTAGGCTCAGTCACAGAAAGAGCCTCTGGTGGTGCTCAAGTTGTATAAAGTAGGTTCTCTGTGAATCACCAGGTAGGGGCAAGTGGTGTTCAACAAACTGATACAGGTTCAAACTCAGTACTTGTACTAGGTCTGAGGTCAGCAATTTTTTCCAAGTATACCAGGTCTAGCTGCCATTTTCTAAGTGCTTGTAAAACTTTGTTTTGGGGAAGGGGTCTCAGGTAGTCATCAGGATGTGGACAATAGAGTTTATCAGGCCCAATCAGACCAATATTTGACCATGTGAAGGGAGGTCTCTTCACTTGTTGGCATGCAAAGGAAGATGATTCTTGTTCTCAATCCTCACAACTCAGTCTTTCTAAGATACTGCTGAGAGGAGACCTGGCTCAGCAGGGTGGGGGCACTGGGAGATGAGAGAATGAGAGTAGTAGGTCTTGCATGAAGGAAAGGTGCTAGTCAGGCTTCAGGGTGAGTACGGGTTATAGTCCCTGCCTCAGAGCCACACAACTCCGTCCCAGATTTTTCCCCAACCCCAGCATTCAGAGCCACTAGATATGGGGTGTGTGGAGTTTCCAGGAACCAGGAGTGTGGTTTTAACTAATCTTCCATGTAGAAAAGTGCCAACCTAGTAAGGTTCACAGGAAAGTGGAAGGAAAGCTATGCAACTTTTGGAGTGAAAAGCTATCTACTCCAAAACTATGCAACTCGGTCACTGACAGCCTGAGTCTGCCTACATGCTACACCAAGTCCAAAGCAGCTGACTCCTCAGCAGGGTGTAAGCCCGACAGGGTGGGAAAAATGGGATTCTAGAGTATGGGCTTATTGTTTTACCCCAGGCTGATGTCACATGAAAAGTAATGTTTCATTCAAGAAATATGGCATCTGTGATGCAGGAGAGTAAA
Source organism: Rhynchonycteris naso (assembly GCA_037038555.1). Classification (NCBI taxonomy): domain Eukaryota; kingdom Metazoa; phylum Chordata; class Mammalia; order Chiroptera; family Emballonuridae; genus Rhynchonycteris; species Rhynchonycteris naso. The sequence goes on from CM073002.1 coordinate 71,335,442, forward strand.
TCAACACACTTGTTCCTTTAGTTTTCTCCCCTGAGCCACAAAACCTAGATTCTCCTTATGCAACACTAGTCTGCTCTGCCTCTACTCTGCTGGAGTCCAGGATGATTGACTGCAAATAGAATTTTGAGCATTGGCTCTTTAAGAGGGCACCTGTCTCTACCTGCTGGATAGAAACCTTGCTCTTTTTCACAGCGAGATGTCACGCGGGCACCTCTTCTTGGTTCTAGTGTTCTGGGCTGGGGATCTTGGCTTGGGTTTGAGGCCCCATGCTTCTTAGAGGAAACCACCCCATACCTGAGATATCCCTATCCCTCTAAAACTTCAGCCACCATCCATGAGAGCAGGGCCAGCCCTTTTCATGTCTCTTCCTTTTCTTACAGACTCAATGTGGCTTCTCCTGTAAACCCTTGGTTATTAGTTCTCTTTCACTGGTCTTCATTAATTATTTAAGATGATTGTGTTATAACTTTGTTGTAATTCCAGTTTGGTCCCGGGAAGAGGTGAGTGTAGCTTTCACCTACTTCACCACCATCTTGAATTTTCTGACTGTTTTTTCATTCTTTACTTATTGATTTTATTGCAAAAATGTCAGTGTTTTAACAGATTCAAAATAAAGTGCTATTTATATTACCGAGTTGCTTTTTAAATAAAATAATAAGTCACTACTAAAATAATCAGTTGGAACTGATCTAAGTACATTTCAAAGAAAGGTAACCATTTTCAACATAGTTTTGGGGTTGTATCTTAAAAGATATGCTAATTGGTAATTCAAAATAATATCTATTCAATGTAGGGGGAAATATTTCATATTTCAAGTACATTTATGTTTATAAATTATAAATTAAATGTTCAAAATTGTGCATTAACATTGTAATATATGTTTCCAAACTCATCATAAAAACTACCTTTTAAAAGTAGTTTATAAATTAAAACTGATCAAATTTCAATAGATATAATGTCAACCTATAAATAGTAAGCTACATCTCAATATGTGTTTAAAGGATGCAGAGAAATCAATTTACCTAGGACTTCAAAATACTCATGCTGTATTTAAGAATGTCTGAATTAGAGAATTATAGTGTTCTATACATCTTTATAAAAATAAAATGCAGATTCTAAATTAAAGATTGAAAGACATGCATAGATTCTCTGACAGTATTGAAAATGTAATATATAAAAGCCCAACAGATACATGAAAGGATGCTTGACATCACTAGTCATTTGGGAAGTGCAAATGAAACCCCAGCGAGATATCTATCACCTCATACCTGTTTTAATGACATTATCAAAAAGATAAGAGATAACAAATGCTGGTGTGGCTGTGAAGCAAATGAATCCTTGTGCACTGTTGTTGGGATTGTAAATCGGTGTAATTACATAAAAAACACTGTGGAGAATCTACAAAAAATTAAAAACAGAACTTCCATACAATCCAGCACTTTTACTTCTGGGTATATATCCAAAGGAAATGAAAACACTAACTCAAAAAAACAACTGTACCCCCATGTTTGCTCAGTGAAACATTATTTATAATAGCCAAGATATTGAAACAACCTGACTGTCTATCAATAGCTAAATGGGTAAAGTTGTGATCTATGTACCATAGTATGTGAGTGTGTGTGTGTGTGTGTAAAATATTCAACCATAAAAGAAAAAAAGTAAAGAAATCTCACCTTTTGCAACAACATTGGCGGAGCCTGGAGGCATTTTGCTAAATGAAATAAATCAGACAGAGAATAAGAAATACCATATAATTTCACATGTGGAATTGTAAAACTATATATTTTTAAAGCTATAGAAAAGGAAATCAGACTTGTTTATCAAGGCAGAAAATGGAAAGAGGGAAACCAGAGGAAGATGGTTAGAAGATACTATTTTCAAGTTATAAGTAAGTACTAGGAATGTAATGTACAATATGATGCTTATAGCGACACTGCTGTATGATATATAAGAATGTTGTTAAGAGAGTAAATAGTGCCTGACTTGTGGTGGCGCAGTGGATAAAGCGTCGACCTGGGAACATTGAGGTCGCCAGTTCAAAACCCTGCACTGGTCTGGTCAAGGCACATATGAAAGTTGATGCTTCCAGCTCCTCCCCCCTTTCTCTCTTTCTCTCTCTCTCACTCTCTCTCACTCTGTGTCTCCTCTCTAAAATGAATAAAATAAAAAAAGAAAAATTTAAAAAAAAGAGAGTAAATAGTTTTCATCACAAGTAAAATTTTTTCTTTTTTTTCTTTTTTTCATAATATATCTATGAAAAGATGGGTGCTAGTTAAACCTCTTCTGGTAATCATTTCACAATATATGTAAACAAACCATCATACTGTATGCCTTAAACTTATACCATCTGTCAACTATTTTCCAGTAAAACTAAAAAAAAGCATTCTTAAATTATAATTACCATATAATTTTTCTTGGAATGTAAGAATTATTCTCATCATTCACCAATAGGTTAAAATAGAAAATACTAAAAAGAAGTGATTGATAAAATTCAGTATCCAGTCTTAAAGAAGATTCTTAAACCAACCATGAATAGAAAGAAACTTTTTAAAGGGTATCTTGTAGATCATTCTTTTTCAAAAACTTTTCTTATTTTGCTTGTTCAGTTATTTATTGATTTAGATTTCAAATATAAGTGAAATCATATGGTATTTGTTTTTTCTGTCTTATTTCATTTAGCATAATACCTTCTAGGCCCATCCATGTTGTTACAATGACTACATTTTACTGTTTTTTTTATGACTGAGTAGAACATTGTTAATGAAAGACCAGATCCTTTCTTACTTTAGTTGAAACAAAAGAGAAGTACTTGCATAGTTAAACTGGAAATTCTAGCCTCTGCATTTATATACACATACACACATGCGCACACACAAAATGAGGTGCAAAAATTCGAAATCAATAGACCAAATTCTCATTACTTGCAGGAAATTTCAGAAAATCAAATACTTTAAAAATCCTGGAATAACTGCTAAAAGATTATACAACCACAGGCCTTGTTAGTTTAAATACTACATGCCTAGCTCATAATTTTTCTCACTTTTCAAAAGTTATTGGCTGCTATGTATCAAATACTGTGCTAGATCCTGGACCTAGAGATTCAAGTCAAGAGACACAGCATCTACGTAATCGTGTCTTCTCTGAGAGACAGACATTAACCAAAGGTTATACTAACATAAATCATAGAGTGCGAGTTAATGCTCTTAATAAAATGTACAGTGGCCTCTATAAGGTAATATAACTTAATCTGAGGGCCTGAATCAGTATATAAAAGATTTAAAGAATGATGAGAAGTTAAGTACATGACACAGAGAAAGAAGAGAAAATGTTTTCAGAACAAAAACAGCACATGCAATGGTACTTGGAGAGAGAAAAGCCCTGTAGAGAAACCAAAATATGACCAGTATTGCTGAGACAATTCACGATGGCATTTATGGACATCTTGTATCAACTCTTATCCTATCTTGAGCTATCTGAATTATCTTTCCAAATATTTTTTTCCCAAGGATGTTTATATAACATAATCTTGGAAGACAGAGATACTATCTCTTTTTGGAGCAAAACAACATCTTTTTTTCCTAACCAGGATAGTAAATATGATACCTTCCTCCAAGATAAAGGTGAGACAGGTTGGGGGGGGGGGGTAGCTTACATAGAAGACTGAGCGTTTCCAAAGCTCAGGGTTCTTTTTTTATTTTTTTTTAATTACAGCTTACATTCAATATTAGTTTGTATTAGTTCAATTGTCTAACCACTGTACAGCATAGTGGTTAGGCATTCATATACTTTACGAAGTATTCCCTCTGATATTTCCAGTACAGTACCCAAATAACACCATACATAGTTATTATACTATTATTGACTATATTTTCTGTTTTATATCCTCATGAATATTTTCTAACAACCAATTTTTATTTCTAAATCCCTTCACCTTTTTCATCCAGTGCCCCAACTCTACCCAGTCTCCCAATCCCAAGTTCAGGGTTCTTAAACTGTGACACAGACTCATTGTGTCCATAGAATCCACCTAGGCCTATGTGTACATCACCCTCATGGGATTTGGGGAAACAGGAAGAGCCAAAATAAACACGAATCTGTCCACTGTATGGTGCACAATAATATCGTTTATTTGTGACTCAGAAATCTTATGTCCACTGCCATCATCTATGAAATCCTGGCAGGCATTCAAGTTGCATAAAACCTAAGCCCTTTCACAGTTGACAACAAATGTGAGTGAAACAAAAACAACTTAAGAGAGAATGGCAAAATATGGATCTTAAAATGAGAATAAGATGTTGTTAAACATCATCAGGAGTAATAAAGCAAATATTTAACAACCATCAAGCACAGACAACTAGCCAATCTAAACTCAAGAGAACCAGACAAACCATTAACAAGCAAACATAGTTTCATGCTGCTTAGCAGCTGAATATCAATCTTACCAATGGATACTTTATTTTTATATTGAGAAAAATACAAAATTATTATTGAATATTTAACCAAATAGTGATACTACCAGATTGGCTTTTAAAATGATTACTCTGATGACAACTAAATGCAATTTGTAATTGTAATTGGATTCTGAATCAGAGGGAAAAATTATTGCACTATAAAGATATTAGTGAAAAAAACTAAAAAATTTAATCAAAGTCTGTAGATTTGATACTAGTATATTATTGTTAATTTCTGATATCTGTTATACTGTGGTTATGTAAAATAATTTTTCACTTTTAAGAAATACACACTGAGGTGTTTAGAAGTGATGATATATCATATTTGCAATTTATTCTCAGTCTCCCTCAAAATTTATAAACATAAAAAATAGAGACAGAGAAAAAGAAAGGAAGGAAGGAAGGAAGGAAGGAAGGAAGGAAGGAAGGAAGGAAGGAAGGAAGGAAGGTGTAAAATCTTCAAATTTGGTAAATCTAGGTAAAGGTTATATAAAACTTTTTTATTTTGAAACTTTTTTTGAATCTAAAATAATTTCAATATAAGTAACTTTTAAAGCACAAGAAAATTATTTTGTTTAAAATATGAGAAATCTTTTAGAGGAAGTCAGTGAAAAACAAAGCATGTCTAAATAATAAATTAATTTAATTTTTACATTCAAATCAAGCAAATTTTCACCTGATTTAGTTGACTCCTATCTTCCCACCACAGGATGTGATCTAGTCATCTGCTTTTAATTGATCTTTTATTATTAAAACATTCTTTATAATTTTAGCAGTTTTATTCAACCTTATATCTAAAAAAGATAAAGATTTTCCTTGCACATTTTCTCAACTTTCACCAGAGTATTTTCCAAAAATCTATTTCTGAAAATTTATACCACTTTATTTAAATTTTCCTAGCCATTTCCCTACAAAACTATGTTCTTTTATTTCACATTTATTAGCTAACCTAATTTCCACACTTTGTGACACTCTCATCTACTCCTCCATTATTTTGTGCCACTCTGAAATTAACTAATATTCTATCTTGTTAGCCTGCCCAGCACAGTCCCATCTGCAGACTTAATGAGCTATCTCAACATGCCATTACTGAGAAAGCTAACTAATTATTAAATTATAAGGTAGAATATAAAGAATCTCTCTCTCTCTCTCTTTCTCTCTCTCTCTCTCTCTCTCTCTCTCACACACACACACACACACACACACACACACACACACACACAAATATAGGCTGACTAATCCTAAATTTTAAAAAGATTAGATGAGAGGAAGATATAACAATCTCTCTGCTTTTCCTGGATGTCTTTATTTTATGGTGTTTGTGGTTATTCCACTCAACAAAAACACCACCAAATAAGTGTATATACATAAGATCTCTTGGAGCTATGGAAGAGTTTTATGCTTGATCAACCAAAACATTGCCATCTGCAGTCTATTTATAGCTAGAGTGTCCACATTGAAAACTGGACAAGTTGTCTAGCGTCAGAGGCAGAAAGAGCTCAGCTGATCCTTTTGTATCTTAGTGGAAGCTGCAGAGATGCTGGTGAGGCCGGAGTAATCAGCTTTTCCTTTCTTTTTTTTCTCTTTTCTTTTCTTCTCTTTTCTTTCTTTTTTACTTTTTTCTTTCTTTTACTTCTTCTCTTTCTTCCCTCCTTTCTTTTCTTTTTTTCCTTCTTTTTCTTTCCTTCTTTCCTTCCTTCCTTCCTTCCTTCCTTCCTTCCTTCCTTCCTTCCTTTCTTCCTTCCTTCCTTCCTTTTTGACATATAGCATCACCTTTATTGTGTGAGCTAAGATCAGAATGAGGAGGGTTTGTTTGCTTTTTCAGACCTTGATTTTCCTCAGCTGGAGCTCCAGCTCCTTACCCTCTAGCACATAGCCCTCTTCTTGGCCGCATGGACCTGGACTTGAAGCTGGAACTGCTTCTTGAGAAGATTGTTAATTTTGGCATTATTTTTCCTTTCATCATATTGTTTTTCATTTTGTTTATCATTTTTTCTTTAAAATTTCTTCCTCCTTGCCTGATTAGGTGGTGGCATAGTGGATAGAGTGTCAAACTGAGATGCGTAAGACCCAAGTTCGAGATCCTGAGGTCTCCAGCTTGAGCATGGGCTCATCTGGTTTGAGCAAGGCTCACCAGCTTGAACCCAAGGTCACTGGCTCAAGCAAGGATTCACTCAGTCTGCTGTAGCCTCCTGGCCAAGGCATGTATGAGAAAGTAATCAATGAACAACTAAGGTGCCGCAAAGAAGAATTGATGCTTCTCATCTCTCTTCCTTCCTGCTGCCTGTCTCTGTCCCTCTCTCTGACTATTTCTGTCTCTGTCACAAAAAATAAATAAATAAAATAAAATAAATATCTTTCTCCTTCTGAGGCAGGAGTCAGCTTGGCCTCCTTGCAACCCAGGGGTAGTGCCTAGTAGGACTTACAACACTGTCGGTGTAGTGTGCTGTCAACAAACACGATGCAGGTCTTTACTAGGGGTCTTGATGTAGAACACTTGATGCTTGGATACATTATAGGTTACCTAAATAACCCTTGTTTGTGCACACAACACTCTGAGCCCCAGAAGAAGTTGCCCTCATCCAGCCTCAAGGCTCAGCACTTCTTGTTGCCTCCAGACTGTGTGTATGCAGCAGGGACCAGTTTTAGTGCTGGTAGCAGAGATCCCAGTTCACATTTTATGCTTCTTGTGGTCAGGCTTTCCCTTGCTCTGGTCTTCCTGTGCTCGTGCTAGTTATCCTGAGAGATGCCCCTGGTGTGGCATTGGCTGGAAAGAGCTCAATTTCAATATAACCCATGAAGCTTAAGTTGGGGTGAGCTTTCTCTTAGGAAAAAATGAGGTTGACTCCCAGGTTCAACTGTGTTTTTCTCCAGTGAAAAAGTATCACCAAAAACACATTTTATTAGAAGGAATCAACAAAAGGAGACTATGAGGTCCAAATGTCTAGAGTTCTTGTTTCCTCTCCAGTCTCTGAGAATTGTTTATATATTCACTGGATATGCTCACCTTTCAGGAGCAAGTCAACCTCAGAATATTAAGAAAACCAAAGCAGAAAGAATTAGGCAAAAGCCAAATGGTTCTTTAGAGAGGAATCAGATAATAGTGGCATCTATTTTAATTACAAAATCAGATCAGGTTTTATTGGATGGCATTATGGCAGCAATTTTTAATGTTATCAGTGAAATAAATGTTGCGATATGGAACTTGCAGCCAATGAACAAAGGCAGAAAATGGCATGTTACCAAGCTCAGCAGAATAAGAGTAATTACCACGTGTATTACATTTGGGTCACTCCATGGAATGCACTGAGGAAGAGGAATAAAGTAGGTGACATTTTACTCTGTCCTTCAGTACTACCATTTTCTGATTCTGTGGAACTGTGGCTTCTCAAAAATAAATCTGACTTGATGCATTTACATTTGATCTCTAGCCATGCTCCCTTTCTCGTGTGAAGTCCATGTGTAAAGGTAATATTCAAGAAGAGTTAATAAGATTATTCATGGATAAAAAGCTGTCGCTATCTGACAGGCATTGGGCACTTAGTAAAGAAATAAATTTTTATTTTTTTATTTTAAGACAATTTTTAAAAAGAAGTCTTGTCACAACCAAGGGGATAGCATCTGGGTACCTGGGATCTAACTTGTCATTTCGATATTTTAATTAAGAGCCTAACCAGACAGCAGCAAGAAGTTTTGAAGCAGGAAACCTCACAATATATAATCCTATTGGGTTTTTGGTTTTCTTGGACCTAAGTTTAAAAGTATAAAAATTATTCCATAACTTCTTTTAGTTCGGGACCTTCTTATTGCCAGTGCTAAAGAAGGAGTATTTTCTCCAAGCTCTGAGTTTTTCCACTCCTGTGGTATCTCATGGACCCCTTTTAGCTAGAGCTAGGAAAGTTGCGTTCAAGGATTATTTCTCCTGTGCGTTCGAACCCAGCATTAATCATTGACCCTCTAGTTTTCTAGCCCTTTCTGATCGGGTCCTGTGAAAAACTGAGTTCCAGATTGTAATGCCGGTGACTGAAGCCTGGTAGGTCCCCACTGGATTCCGGCTGACAGCAGAGGAACTGCGGAGCCAAAAAGCATTAAGCCATTCGCATTTAACAGAGTCTCACAACGTTGGATGAGCAAACCGGCAGGGGAAAACTGCTTCTCATAGCAGCAGGTGAACAAATGGCTCCTCACAGTAGTGGGCAGAAAATCCACAATCTGCCCTGAGTTTAAGCACCCATAGCCTTACACAGGCTATGCACACTTGCCTAGGCACACGTGGTTCTGCCAGGTGCTCACACACTAATCATGCAAAGTGCTAGTTATACAAGTCTAACACAGCTGTTTTCCCAACACAGATATTGACAGCCTGAATTTCAAAAAGGCTATCTTCCTATAAATCCAGAGGGGCACAGACAGGCACAGTGAGCATGGGAATGTCACACATAACCTATGTTCCTAACCCATCTTGATGTGTCAGTCTCTGGACACATCTGTGCAAAAAAAAAAATCCTACCAGTAATACACAGGACACAGGGAATTCCCAGTTTGTACCTTTATTAAGTTATTACAAACCAATTTTTAAGTTGCAGAATATTGAGGTCTATTCTCAAGAAAATTACCATTCATAAAAGGAATCCTCTGCTTCTTTCTATGTTTAGATCCTTTTTCATGTTGACCTTTGGTATCATCCTTTTTCCTTCCTTTGCTGCTTAAATGTTACGCATTACCAGTCATGCAGATTTAATGCCTCTAAATTGAGCAGCCCCACCCCACAGGCTGCTTTTATTAGTGTCAATTTTGTACTCAGAGTCTCTTCTCTAGCCTCTCCCCAGTGCCCACATACCTTCCCACCTCAGGCTGATTCCTCACTGACCTGGACAAAGTGTTGCCACTCTGAGGCAGACATGCATTTGGAAGGCTTGCCACTGTAAGCGAGCAGTTTGAGAATGTAGTTATATTCTCAAAGTCAGCAGAGAACTTGTGTTGAGGACTGTGCTAGACACTTTCCAACTGCATCTCATTTGGTTTCCCCAACCGTGCTTTGAAGTAGATAAAGATCATTAGTCTTGTTTTAAGATGAAGAAACTGAAGCTCTAAGAAATTAAATACGTATCTTGGCCCAGGTTATATGGCTAATTAAGAGAGAAACCAAACTTCACGATGCCAAACTGCATGCTTTTCTCGCCTAAGTTGTCGGCTAGCTGGGTAAGATTGCAGGTGTAATCTCTTCAATAGTTACACCACATATCAAAGCTATTTTCTGGAAGATTGTTGTGATTAACCAAAAACCTCATTTCCAGACCAGTTCATTCTGCTTTATGTGAAAATCAGAATTCATGAATTTGATTTTTCTCACTAGGTCATAAATCCCTTAAGAACAAAGAATTTATTTAAATGATAACAACGTCTGTGGCCTTTGAACAGAGCTCAGCCAAGGACAGCAGGTGATTCCATGAATATCAAGAATGTCATGTTCTCAAGCTGACTTCTCTGCCATTAGGTGTGGTCATCATTTTCATGTTGATTTCCACTATAATTTTAAATAATCATGTCCTAATTTTTAATTACTCAATAATTAGCTATATATTCCTAATTATTTAACTTTCTCTGCCCTGTTCTCTTTGACAAATATTTAATGATGTGTAAAAGCAGATGTACTTTTAGAACTGGCTTTTGGAAGCAACCCCTTAGCAAATAACATTTAGTAAACTAAAGATCATTTTGAAAAGAAATTCTTTGACTTCTTTTATTGTGTGTAGATTTTCTTAAACCAGGGAGCTCCTGGGTATAGATAAACTTCAGTTCCCAGAAAGGATCATTTATCTTATGAGCACAGGACTCGGTGTAAATTGTAAGAAAATGTATATCTGAATTTCCAGAAAGTCTAAGGACAAACACTTCACAAAATTCCATTTTGTTTACCAGACATTTCCACTCCAATGGCAGGTTGTGGTGCTAAAAAGGTAACATCACAAAATTGTATCTACTTGATACAGCTGGTTTAGAACAAAGTAAGCTAATTATGGAGGGGAAATGTTATGACACAATCACAGCAGCAAAGGATATGTCATATGTGCCAGAGAACTTTGAGAGAAATATTATTATAACAAAGGTAATAATCAGAAAACTACTTTGCTTCAGTTAAAGCTGTCAGAGTGGATAAAATGGGAAGCGATTTGGAATATGATCTTTTTCCTTTCCTATATGAAAAATCAAACCTGTTATAGTAAAAAACCTAATTTACTGGAGTGTGTTTTACTCTTATGCAACTTCCAGAAAATTGAAAAGGCATTTGTCACCCAGTTTACTGCAGTATGCATTATTGAGCTGTCTGTCTCCCTTTTGCTGTGCTGTTGCAAAAAGTATTTAAATATTGACATTTGCATTTTGCTTATAAGTTTAACAAGCAGTTTCATGCCAATAGCTCAACTGTTATTTTTTCCCCAAACTTTGAATATTATTAAACGGTGGTGGCTGTCAAAAGAAAACATCCTGTCAGTAAATCTTTTTTCACATAGATTTACTCTATGTGAAGCGAGGATGGAGTGGGTGGAGATGGGAGAAGAGGTCATATATGAAAATACTGAGGAAAGTTTCCAGCATTAATAACTACTCAATAAACTGTAGCTATGATTACCATAAATTTTCCTACTTTAGGGAAATGATACCTTATTCCAGCAGTCCAACAATAGGCCTGGTTAAGTCTTCCATATTGGGCCTGAGTAGCCGATGACACAGTGGATAGAGAATTGGCCTGGGACACTGAGAACCCACGTTGTAAACCCCAAGGTCGCTGGCTTAAGTGTGGAATAATAGACATGATCCCATGATTGCTGGCTTGAGCCCAAAGGTCACTGGCTTGAAGCCCCAAGTGCCTGGCTTGAGCAAGGGTCACTGGCTCAGCTGGAGCCCCCACCCCAGGTCAAGGCACAAATGAGAAAGCAATCAATGAATAACTAAAATGCCACAACTATGAGTTGATGCTTCTCATCTCTCTCCATTTCTGTTTTTCTGTCTCTCTTTCTCTCTCCTCTCGAAAAAAAGAAAAGTCTGCCATATTGAGACAGAGACAATTCTGCCAGGCGCAGTTTACTCGAGTCCTTTAAAAAGAACAATCTGATTCAGTCTCTGTCTTTGAATGTAAACTCCAATTCTAAAAGAGTGGCAAAAATTAAGAGTAATTTTTTCAAGTATTAAAAATGAGACCTTTTTTTTTCAGGAACAGAGAGAGAGTCAGAAAGAGGGATAGATAGGGACAGACAGACAGGAACGGAGAGAAATGAGAAGCATCAATCATCAGTTTTTCGTTGGGACACCTTAGTTGTTCATTGATTGCTTTCTCATATGTGCCTTCACCATGGGGCTACAGCAGACCAAGTTACCCCTTGCTCAAACCAATGACCTTGGGTCCAAGCTGGTGAGTTTTTGCTCAAGCCAGATGGGCCCCCACTCAAGCTGGCAACCTCAGGTCTCGAACCTGGGTCCTTCTGCATCCCAGTCCGACACTCTATCCACTGCGCCACTGCCTGGTCAGGTGAGAGACGTTTGTTTAAATGTAGGTAGTTGGTAAATATACCTGCCTCTATGGCTAGTAAAATGCTGAATCTTAAAATGTAGGTCCATCTTATTGTCTGATGATTGCCTACAATGTTCAGAGGATAACTCTTGATTTTTTTTTTTTTTACAGGGACAGAGAGAGGGATAGATAGGGACAGAGAGACAGGAATGGAGAGAGGTGAGAAGCATCAATCATTAGTTTTTCGTTGCTGTTGTGACACCTTAGTTGTTCATTGATTGCTTTCTCACATGTGCCTTGACCGCGGGCCTTCAGCAAACTGAGTCACCAACCCTTGCTGGAGCCAGTGACCTTGGGTCCAAGCTGGAGAGCTTTTGCTCAAGCCAGATGGGCCTGCACTCAAGCTGGTGACCTCCGGGTCTCAAACCTGGGTCTTCCGCATCCCAGTCCGATGCTCTATCCACTGTGCCACCACCTGGTCAGGCGATAACTCTTGATTTTAAACTGAGTCTGCACTCTTATACTCAAAGCCTATTCAAGTGATTAGAATGCTATATATATAAAATAAAAGTTTTATTAGTAGTAATAGAGGTAGAAATATATAATACACAGTCTATAAACATGAGTTTTAAACAATATTTGCCAAGCATTAAAAATGGAGTCAACTCATAGAAATAACACAGAGTAATTATGTATGCCAAAGGCAGTAAAATATATATATATATATATATATATATATATATATATATATATTGATTTTGCCAAGCTTTATATCAGAATCACAGGTAAATGAGGGTTCTAGTTTCTTTAGGACTCAATTCTCATAACCTGGCTCTTAAGAGCTCAGCCTTAGAAACTACCATAAATATAAAACTGAAGAATGTCAAATACTGAGACTCAAATATGGGAAAGAAGCAAGAGCTAAGGAGCAGGTGAGGGAAGAGAGTGTCAAGAAAGGTCAGAGGGTTCAGTTCACAATGATCAAGAGAATCATTGTCAATATTAAACCATCATCTCCCCACTAACAGAAAAGTCCAGCTCAGCTTGTAAGATTTCCAATCTACTAAATACAAAGTAGAAATACAGTTTATAGGTAAACATGGTTGCTGCGTAATGTTACTTTATATATGGCTTCCGTGAAGAATATATTTTAAGTAACAGCATAAATATCCACCTATTTTAAATTACTGTTTCATTTTATTTAGTATAAATTCCAATATCACTCTTTTTATCCTAGAATTAATTAATTAGTAAACTGCAGTGGGACTTATGTGAAAACATTTATATTCTCTCAGTAAATACTACATTGGAATTAATCCATCTTATCAAAACATTCTTCCCAATTCTAATTAAGGCATATTAGATATGGATGAATTAACATTGGCATGATAAATTCCAAATAAATTAATAACTGTTGACCACTACATAAAAAGTTCCCACTTAATAAACAGTTCCCACCTTGTTTATTCCACCATAAAGAGATGGGTTGTTGTTTTTCTCATACTTTTGAGATTTAAACAAATTTATATCACTCAAATGTTCAATAGCTCACCGTTTAGTTGCTTTTGTTTCTTTTTTGTTTTGTTTTGTTTTTCAGAGAGAGAAGGAGAGAAAGGAGAGATGAGAAGGATCAACTCCTAGTTGAGTCACTTAAGTTGTTCATCGATTGCTTCTCATACATGCTTTAACAAGGGAGCTCAAGCCAAGCCAGTAACCCCTTGCTCAAGCCAGTGACCTTTACCTAACGCCAGCAATCCTGGGCTTCAAGTCAGCCTCCTTCAGGCTCAAGCCAGTGAACTTGAGATCATGTTGATGATCTCGCACTCAAGCTGGCAACCTCAGGGTTTCGAACCTGGGATCTCAGCATCCCAGGTCGACACTCTATCCACTGTGCCAATATTGATCAGGTGCTTTTTGTTTCTTTTATACTTGATTATCCTTTATTGTTTTTGAACAATAATTTGAGATAAACTGAAGTATGAATAAAACCCTTCAAACTATTTTTAAATACTATATTTCTAGGCCCATAAACAACTTTCCCCAGCAATGATTATCTCCCACTATTAAAAGGTATTGGCATTAATAGAAAAATCAGGAGTGACATCAGAGAAATGGTGCTGTAAAGGAGGCTCTTGATACCTCTCCCTGAAATTTCAACAATTCCAACAACTAGAGACAGAAAAACAATCCCAGGAACATCTGAAGTACGCATACATCAAATAAAGATATGACTGGGCAAAAAGGTGACTGAATACACAGACCACTTTGAAGGAAATAGGACGGAAAACAGAGTATTCCGCTCCCCTCACTGACCCGAGGAAACTTTTTTTTTTCCCTTGGAACTTAGAGAAAAGGAGAACTAGGGCAGAGGCATTCAAGCCAAGGAGAGAGTGTGCCCAAAACTCAACCTACGTGGAGCTAACACCACCAGCGGCAAACCCTGAAAGAGGTGGGCGAGTCGCTTGCTTATGGAGTGGGCATTGTTTACCCCCGGTCTCCCCATCTGTGAGAGTGGGCTGTGTACAAGTGGTTACCCCTAGTGCCTCGGGCTTCGGCTCCCGCACTCCCGGATGGAGGGGCTGGGTTGGAGACTGTCAGCGGTGGCCTTCTGCCTAAACTGAAACCAGATTTTCTGTGCGGCTCCTGTTCCCCTAAAAATACAGCGCACGGGGAGTGTGCGAAGCTAACTTCCCTAAACCCAGACCTCTCCAGGCGGGGAGACACCACCAGTCGTATGGCTAACAAAGCAAGTTCCTAAGGAAAGGGCTGGGAGGAGGGACGCGCAGATATCTTGCAGACAGCCTATGGGAAACAGGCTTGTGGATCTCTGAAAAGAGCTAAATCTGCAGTCTGCTCACTGCCCAGCTGGCTCATGCTGGCTGCGGCTCTGGCTGACAAGGTCTTCTTTCCCGAAGGAGTGACTTGATAGTTCTTGGGGACTCTCGCTCAGCAGGCAGTGGCTGGGGCAACTTTATTGCCAGCCGATACAGGGTAAAAAAACACATTTCTATAGAACAGAGCCCAGAGGACACTGCAGAAGCTGGCAGGCGGGGCTGTAAGGCTTCCCAATAAGGGAGAAATCTGTGAAGAGCAAATTTAACTAGACATACCTAGGGAACCCTAGTAAGGAGAATGACCAGATTGCAGCTTGCCCATCTGCCTGCTTAAGCTGGTGGCTTTGGTGGACAGAGCCTTTATACCCAGAGCTGTGCCTTAAAAGGACCTGGAGGAGGAACTTGGCAGCTTGTAAGACCTCTTGTTCTGAAGGCAGTGACTGGGGCATCTTTCTGCCAGCTAATACAGGTTACAAAGTACAAAAGGTCTGCGGAGAGTAGTCCCGTGAAGCGCTCAGGCATACTAAACGTACCTGGAGGCTCAGAAAGACACCTGATAAGTGATAGGCTGTCAGCGCTGCCTGATTACATTGGCGGTTCAGGCTGGCAAGGCCTTACCCAGAAACCTGGGTTAAGTGGGGAAAGAGGAGAATTTTGGCAGCTCTTAGAGCCTCTTGCTCTCCAGGCAGTGGTAGCGGCAACTTCTCAGCTGGGTCTCACAGGCTGCTGGTTAAGAAAGGAGAGACTGGGGAAGAAGTCCAGGAAAACAGACTCTTTCATTGTAGGAGCCTGCAAATGCTGACGAGCTCTGTCTACTAACAAGACTGAGACCTAGCCTGACCAGGCGGTGGCGCAGTGAATAGAGCGTCGGACTGGGATGCGGAAGACCCAGGTTTGGGACCCCGAGGTTACCAGCTTGAGCGCAGGCCCATCTGGCTTGAGCAAAAGCTCACCAGCTTGAACCCAAGGTCACTGGCTCCAGCAGGGGGTTGCTCGGTCTGCTGAAGGCCCGCGGTCAAGGCACATGTGAGAAAGCAGTCAATGAACAACTAAGGTGTTGCAAGGGCAATGAAAAACTAATGATTGATGCTTCTCACCTCTCTCCGTTCCTGTCTGTCTGTGCCTATCTATCCCTCTCTCTGACTCTTTCTCTATTCCTGTTTAAAAAAAAAAAGACTGAGACCTAGTTTACAACATTGCCATAGCGAAACATCAACTGCAAGCCTCTAATTAAGGGTGCCACGGGAGCAGAACCTGGGGGACAGTGCCACCAGCCAAAATGAGAAAGAAGAAAAGGGAGGAATATAACCTCTTAAAACCAGAAAAAAATTCACTCTTTATAACATTTTCCTTTTTCTTTTTCTTTTCATTTTGTATCTCTTTTTCTTCTACTTTGGTCCTTTTATCCTCTTTCCATTTTACTCTCTTCTTTTCATTTAGAACTTCATTACCCATATGTGTTATAGTTTCCATTCTTTTTATTCTCATTTTCTCTTTTCTCTTTCTTTCTCCCTCTCTTTTGGTTTCTTCTTTTCTCTTTCACATTTCTTCTCATTCAGTCCTCACTCACAAACAAATTATTTTATTTTAGATTCCAATTTTTTCTTCGTGGCACTGTGTGTGCTTTTTATCTTACTGTTTATCTCATTAGTATTCCCCCCAACTCTGGTCCTACATTCTATGTAATTTATGTTCTGTTTAATACAATAGAATTTGCATTTTTCAATGTACCTTTTAGTTTATTGATTTTTTATTTTCTTTTATATACTTTTTCTTTGTGTTTTCTTTCTTTTTTATCACTTTTACTATATCTCTTATTTGACCATCATTTACAAAAAAAGTATTATTTTATTCTTGATCCAAGTTGTTTTTCTTATAGCATTTTGTGGGTTATTACCCCGTTGTCTGCCTCTTTGTCAGCTCTCCCCAACTCAGGCCCTCCATTCTATGTAATTTTTATTCCATTTAGCATAATATAATATTCTCATTTTCACTATATTTTCTCAAAGAAAAATATTTTTAATTATTTTTTTAAAATTTTTTTCTTTTTATTTATTTATTTTAGAGAGGAGACAGAGAGAGAGAGAGAGAGAGAGAGAGAGAGAGAGAGAGAAAGGGGGGAGGAGCTAGAAGCATCAACTCCCATGTGTGCCTTGACCAGACCAGTGCAGGGTTTTGAACTGGCGACCTCAGTGTTCCCAGGTCGACGCTTTATCCACTGCGCCACCACAGGTCAGGCAATTATTTTTTTAATTTTTACTCTTCATCAACTCTTATTAGGGTTATTAACAATACCACTCTCAAATGCCATTAATGAAAAAAAAATCAAATATCATGGATACAAAAGACAGAGATGTAGCTCAGATAGATGAGGAAAAATCTATAGTAAAAAGTTTAATAACTTGGAAACCTTAGAGTTAAATGACAGATAATTTAAAATTAAAACTATGAAAACAAGTCAAACAGAGATGAAAAACTCATTTTATGAACTGAAAAATAAGATAACAAGCTTAGCTAATAAAACAGGTCAGATTGAGGAGAGAATTAGTGACATAGAAGACAGGCAACAAGAGGCACTGCAGAGAGAAGAGGAGAGAGATTCACAAATTTAAAAAAAATGAGAAAGCCCTACAAGAATTGTCTAACTCTATCAAAAAGAGCAACATAAGAATAAATGGTATATCAGAAGGAGAAGAGAGAAAAAAATGGAATGGAGAACATATTTAAACAAATAATAGATGAGAACTTCCTAAGCCTGTGGAAAGAACTAAAGCCTTGAGTTCAAGAAGCAAACAGAAAACCAAGTTATCTTAACCTTAACAAACCTAGCCCAAGGCACATCATAATGAAATTGGTACAAACCAATGACAAAAAAAATTCTCAAGGCAACCAGGGAAAAGTAGAATATAACATATAAAGAAAAACCCATTAGATTATCATCAGATTTCTCAATAAAAACTATACAAGCTATAAGAGAGTAGACCCCAATATTTAAAGTTCTGAAAGAGAGGAACTTCCAACCAAGAATACTATACCCATCAAAGCTATCCTTCAAATACAAAGGAGAAATAAAAACATTCATAGATACAAAAAAGACAAGAGAATCTATCACCAGAAAACCCCCACTTCAGAAAATACTAAAGGGGGTTTTCTGACCAGATACAAAGAACAAAATAAAACAAGTGAAAGCTCTATCAAGAAAATAATAAAAACAAACTTAATCTGTGACAACAAAAACAAAAAAAGGGGAGAGGAAAGAAATTAACAGTAGCAAAGAAGGATGGAGTGAAGAACTCATGAAATAATGTACTACAATGAACATGGTAGGTATCCTTTCCATTGCTTAAAGGTAACCACCCCTGAAAGAAACACCACAGAAGCACATGGACTGAAAAAAGAAGTAACAGAAGAAAAAAGTATGGATTACAACCAAAGAAAAACAAATGATAAAAAACCAAAAGATAAGAATCAAATGAGATACAAAACTATCAGAAAACAATATATAAAATGGCAATAAGGAACCCTTGAGTGTCAATAATTACACTACATGTAAATGGATTGAACTCACCAATAAAAAGACACAGAGTAGCAGACTGGATTACAAAAGAATATCCAACTGTATGCTGCCTACAAGAAACACATCTAAGCTACAAGGATAAAAACAAATTCAAAGTGAAAGATTGGAAAACCATACTCCAAGCAAATAACATTAAAAAAAACAAGTGTAGCAATACTAATATCTAACAATGCCGACTATAAGACAACAAAGGTAATCAAAGACAAAAATGGTCATTTTATAATGATTAAGGGGACATTGAATCAAACAAACATAACACTTCTTAATATATATGCACCAAGCCAAGGAGCACCAAAATACATAAGACAGCTACTGACTGACCTAAAAACAAAAACTGACAAAAATACAATCATACTTGGAGACCTCAATACACCGCTGACGGCTCTAGATCGTTCATCCAAACAGAAAATCAATAAAGAAATATTGGCCTTAAATAAAACACTAGAACAATTGGATGTGATAGACATCTACAGGACATTTCTTCCCAAAGTGCCAGAGTATACATTTTTGTCTAGTATACATGGAACATTCTCAAAAATTGACCATATGTTGGGCCACAAAAATAACATCAACAAATTCGAAAGATTGAGATTATACCAAACATATTTTCTGATCATAAAGCCTTGAAACTAGAATTCAACTGCAAAAAAGGGGTAAACAAAATCACAAAAAATGTGCAAACTAAGCAACATACTTTTAAAAAATGAGTGGGTCAAAGAAAAAATAAAAGCAGAGATCAAAAGTTTCATACAGACAAATGAAAATAACAATATCAGAATCTTTGGGATGCAGTAATAAAAAGGAAGTTTATATCAATACAGGCTGTATGAACAAACAAGAGAAAGCCCAAGTAAACCACTTAACTTCACATCTTAAGGAGCTAGAAAAAGAAGAAAGGCAACCCAAAACCAGCAGAAGAAAGGAAATAATAAAAATCAGAGCAGAAATAAACAAAAATAAAGAACAGAAAAACTATAGAAAGAATCAATAAAACAAAGAGCTGGTTCTTTGCAAAGATCAACACAATTGACAAGCTACTGACAAGACCCACTAAGAAAAAATGAGAAATAACTCAGATAAACAAAATCCAAAATGAAAGAGGAGAAATCACTACAGACATCATAGGTATACAAAGAATTATTGTAGAATACTATGAAAAACTATATGCCAACAAATTTAACAATCTAGAAAAAAATGGGTAAATTTCTAGAATACAATCTTCCTAGACAGAATCATGATGAAGCAGAAAGCCTAAACAGACCCATAAACAGGGAGGAAATAGAAGCAACTATCAAAAACCTCCCCCAAAATAAAAGTCCAGGGCCAGACGGCTATACTAGTGAATTCTATCAAATATTCAAAGAAGACTTGGTTTCTATTCTACACAAGGTCTTCCAAAAAATTGAAGAAGAAATAATTCCAAACACATTTTATGAGGCCAACATAACTCTTATACTGAAATCAGGCAAAGACAACACATAAAAAGAAAACTATAGACCAATATCACTAATGAATACAGATGCTAAAATACTAAACAAAATACTAGCAAATTGAATACAATAACACATTAAAAAAATAATACATCATGATCAAGTGGGATTCATCCCAGAATCACAAGGATGGTTCAACATACATGAAACGGTTAACGTAATACATCATATCAACAAAACAAAGGACAAAAACCATATGATCCTATCAATAGAGGCAGAAAAAGCATTCGATAAATTACAGCACAATTTTATGTTTAAAACACTCAACAAAATGGGTATAGAAGGAAAATATCTCAACATAATACAGGCCATTTATGATAAACCATCAGTTAACATCATGTTAAATGACATAAAATTGAAGACTTTTCCCCTAAAATCAAGAACAAAACAAGATTGTCCACTCTCTCCACTCTTATTCAACGTAATACTGAAGGTTAAGAAAAAGAAATAAAAGGCATTCATATTGGAAAAGATGAAGTAAAGGTTTCACTATTTGCAGATGATATGATCCTATACATAAACAACCCCAAAGTCTCCACCAAAAGACTACTAGAAACAATAAACCAATATACTAAGGTCACAGGATACAAAATTAATATACAAAAGTCCATTGCTTTCCTATATGCCAACAATGAAACATCAGAAAACAAACTCAAAAAAATAATCCCCTTCATGGTTGCAACAAAACAAAAATTAAATACCTAGAAATAAACATAACAAAGAATGTAAAGGACCTGTATAATGAAAACTACAAAGCATTGTTAAGGGAAATTGAAAAAAATACAATGAAATGGAAAAATATTCCTTGTTCCTGGATAGGAAGAATAAAAATAGTCATAATGACTATATTACCCAAAGCAATATACAAATTTAATACAATTTCCATTAAAATTTCAATTTCATTTTTTAAAGAAATGAAACAAAAATCATCATATTTATATGGAACTATAAAAAATCTCGAATAGCCAAAGCAATTCCAAGGAAAAAGAACGAAGCTGGGGGCATTACAATACCTGACTTCAAATTATATTATAGAGCCACGACAATCAAAACAGCATGGTACTGGCAAAAAAATAGACACTCAGACCAATGGAACAGAATAGAAAGCCCAGAAATAAAACCACATATATATGATCAAATAATTTTCAATAAAGGGGCCAACAACATACAATGGAGAAAAGAAAGATTCTTCAACAAATGGTGCTGGAAAAACTGGAAAGCCACATGCAAAAGAAGGAAACTCAACTACAGTTTGTCCCTTGTACTAAAATTAATTCAAAGTGGATCAAAGACCTAAATATAAGACCTGAAACAATAAATTACATAGAAGAAAACATAGATACTAAGCTCATGGACCTTGGTTATAAAGAGCACTTTATGAATTTGACTCCAAAGGCAAGGGAAGTGAAGGCAAAGATAAATGAATGGGACCACATCAGACTAAGAAGCTTTTGCACAGCCAGAGAAACTGACAACAAAACAAACAGACAGCCAACTAAATGGGAGATGATATTTTCAAACAACAGCTCAGATAAGGGCCTAATATCCAAAATATACAAAGAACTCATAAAACTCAACAACAAACAAACAATCCAATAAAAAAATGGGAAGAGGACATGAACAAACACTTCTCCCAGGAAGAAATACAAATGGCCAACAGATATATGAAAAGATGCTCATCTTCATTAGCTATTAGAGAAATACAAATCAAAACTACAATGAGATAGCATCTCACACCTGTTAGATTAGCTATTATCTACAAGACAGGTAATAAGAAGTGTTGGAGAGGCTGTGGAGAAAAAGGAACCCTCATCCACTGTTGGTAGTAATGTAAAGTAGTACAACCATTGTGGAAGACAGTTGTTATACAAATATTTGCACCCAAGACTATAGTAGGCTCCAGCGGGCCTGCTGTTAGAGGTGGGATGCTGAAGGCTTGGATCCTCTTTGTAAGGCCCTGCAAGAGTGGTATAACCATTCTGGCCATTTTCCTGACAGAATTTTCTGATGTCACCAAATACAACCCAAACCTAAGAGAAGGATCCTGGAATTTTAGAAACCATGTTATCAGCAACAACAAAAGTACAGGGTCCTGACCAGGCAGTGGAGCAGTGGATAGAGCGTTGGACTGGGATGCAGAGGACCCAGGTTCGAGACTCCGAAGTCACCAGCTTAAGCGCGGGCTCATTTGGTTTGAGCAAAAAAGCTCAACAGCTTGGACCCAAGGTCGCTGGTTTGAGCAAGGAGTTACTCAGTCTGCTGTAGGCCCACAGTCAAGGCACATATGATAAAGCAATCAATGAACAACTAAGGTGTCGCAGCAAAAAACTGATGATTGATGCTTCTCATCTCTCTCTGTTCCTATCTGTCTGTCCCTATCTATCCCTCTCTCTGACTCTCTCTCTCTCTGTCTCTGTAAAACACACACATACAAAAGGTATGGGGTATGAATATGAGCTATTGGATTATGGAAGTGATCCAAAGTTCTAGTCTTGCTAGCAAGCCCTGATAAAGGATTCTCACAAAGTGGTGATCATCTTCAATGACATCCCAAGCCGCCTGAAGGCAATGGAGATGTGGCATTCCTGCTTTGTTCAGCAGCAACTCTTACAGGACACCCAGTGTCTGTTAAGTGCACACCACAACCAGTCTCTGAAAATGATCAAGGAAAACTGTCACCAGCCCTGAGCAAGCTGAAGCTGGTGCATTCAAATCTTGAGTATAACTCTGAAGATCCAGATGGAATTCACAAAGTATTTAAAAAACTAAGAAAAAAAAAACTAAGAAACTCAGTGTCTGAGAGCAGAGACTGAGAGGATGTCAATTATTACCTAACTAGTCTTCATTTGGACACTTCTACATCCCAAATGAGGTCAACTTTCCCAAGGCAGATAGATATAAAATCTTACCCAGTTACTGATATTTTCTTCTCCCTGTGAGTACAGAAGAATATTTCCTTATTTGCTTGAAGGTAGCAATCACCCAAGGACTTAAATCATTCCCTCTCTTCTCTGTCTTATCTTAACCCTGTATTTCCCCCCCAGAGCAATGCTTTGTGAAAGGACAGAAAGCAAAAAGCCCATCTCTCATCCCTAACCTAATCCCCTAACATAGTTTTAAGCTTGTTTTACAGACACAGGAATTTGAGAGACCCATCGTTAAGCCACCATGTAAGACAACTGTCATAGCTCAAAATAATTTTTGTGATCTTCTGCCTCTGGAAAACCAAAGAAACAAACTACCCTCCCATGCCCAGCTGTGTTGCTAGGAAAACATTGCCCCTCAAAAGCCAATAAAAGCCAGTTCCCCTCCTCACTCAGGGCTGGTACTTTCTTCTGCTGCCTGGTCCCTTCTTCTCTTGAAAAGAAATAAACTCTTCTACTTCAGTTTTTCCACTGTCTGTGACTTCTTTCACAGCCCACATCTCCAGCTGATCTAACACTTTGATATTCATTAATTCAGTGTTCGTGGTGACTTTGTCCCTTTGAGCAGTGAGTTTTTTGTTAACACTTTGAGTGAGGACGTACATGAACGTTTATACTACTCAAAGGATTAAAGAATATAATGACCATGAATAATAACAATCTACTATATCTCTCTTTCAATTTAAAGGTTTTCAGGTTAGTTCAGTCTCAAATATAATATATATATAATACAGGTATTGATCAACTTATGACCTATGCAACTTACAACCATTCGATTGACCACAATCGCTAATCGCTAGCCACGACTGCTCCACGTCTGAAGCAGTTTTTGAATGCACCTCTATTTTGTAATTTTGTATGTTTTGCAAATATGAAACCAGTTGTACTGGTAATGCAGTGTTTTACTTAAACCTGACAAATGTAAAAATAAGAAACAAAATGGTGTAGAGATGATACAAATGGCATAAAATGAACAAAGAAAATTATAATACATAACAATAATGAAAGAAAATTATAAAAAAATATGACTTAAAGATTTTTATAACATCATTTCACAGTACTGTACATAGAGCCTACTCAACTTATGACCAAATCGTGTTACGACTGGTCTGTCGGAACCAATCGTGATCGTAAGCATTAGCTGTATGTATATATATATATATATATATATATATATATGCACCCAAACTGGGGCCACTGTCAGGGATTTATAAAATTTAACTAGCCCCTACGCAAGATAATATGCACAAATCTAGTATCTGTTAAAACTATTAACAAAATATTAGCTTATCTTAATTACATACTTATATATTTCATTGTAAATTCAAAAGCTCATTTTTCTTCTCAGACGCAATGCTTATGAAGCTAGTGACAGAACTTTGAAAGAGCTATACACTTATGGAATATGCAAGCAAGTTTTATCAAAAGCTTATCCTTGGCACAGACTCAGTAGGACCTTCAATTTGTAAACTTTATCTAGTTGTATAAATTACCAAAAATGTGATATAGTTAATGTTGTATGCTGGCAAAAGTTCTAAACGTTATTTTGAAAACATAAATGCATTACATTACTGCTCAGAGTCACCTATAATTCCTATAGAGTCGTTAGATTCCTGTCACTTTCAGTTTTACATGAATAAACTAAGTGTCCATGTCGTCATAGATGACAAGTTCACATGCCAGAGCAACTCATGGCAACCACAGGGAAGCCTGAAATGTATTTTCCTTTTAGGGCAAACAGAAAATGGTTTTCTGAGGGTCTTGAGTGATCTTAGCACACTCGCCAGAAAACACACACACACATACAACCCTTTCTAAATGACTTGTACAGCAGAACACCCCTTTCTTCCTTGGTGAGCTCTTACTCATAGCCAAGAAGCTGCAAAGAGCAATGGCCCCTCTTCCACTTCGGATTTCCTACAGTTAGGGCCTGTTTGAAGCTGCACCATTATTTGCTTGAAGCCCTTAGGTCATACTGCATGAGTTTAAGACACCACTCTGCTACTTATTCATTGTGCAATTTTAGATATACCACTTCATCTCTGGGCCTCATATATGTGTGTGTGTGTGTGTGTGTATACACACATATATATACACACATATATATATGCACCAATATATAATTACATTCTACAAAAAAATATAATTTTAAGTGCCAAATAAATATAAAAAGTATGTAAACTAACATATTCAAAATGCTTGGCACTTGGTAAATGATAAATGCCAATGCTTACATTTTCTGTGTGTGTGTGTGCGTGTGTATACTATTGCTAAAATATGCATATAATTTATATTTATGTAAATATGTATCTATATATTTATGTACTTTTATACATCTATAAATATAATATATAAAGAAATAAATACACACATGTATATGTATAGTATATTAGTGGTCAGCAAATTTCTCTGTAAAGAGCCAGATAGTAAATGGTTTAGAGTTTGAGAGCCATAACTTCTGTATCACATCCACTCATCTTTTGCACTACAAAAGAAATCAGACAACACATAAACAAAGAAGCTTCGTTGTGTTCCAATAAATATTTATCAAAACAGGTGGAGGACACTTAGGAGAGGCCTGCCAGAAGGAGAGGGCATCTCTGCTACCAACCATGTGCAAGCTGTCCGCACGCTGGTGACCTGATGCTGCACTTCGAATGCAGCAATGCCCGTCTTTCACCACCCTGGCTACTGCAATCCCCAGCAGTACAGTGAAATATTCAAGGCTCTCCAGCACAGAGGATGGATACATTAACTTTCAGTTTAAGAAAAGCCCTCCTGAGACTCCATATAAGGCCACTGCACTTGTTAGAGAGCTCTTTTTTCTTTTTTCTTTTTGACAGAGACAGAGTCAGAGAGAGTGACAGATAGGGACAGACAGATAGAAAAGGAGAGAGATGGGAAGCATCAATTCTTTGTTATGGCACTTTAGTTGATCAATAATTGCTTTCTCATATGTGCTTTGATGGGGAGTTGGGGGCTATAGCAGAGCGAATTACCCCTTGCTCAAGCCAGCAACCTTGGGCTCAAGCCAGTGACCTTGGACTTCAAGCCAGTGACCTTTGGGTTCAAGCCAGCAACCATGGGGTCATGTCTGTGATCCCATGCTCAAGCCAGTGACCCTACACTCAAGCCAGAAGAGCCCTACCTCAGTGTTTTGAACCTGGATCCTCTGAGTCCCAGTTCGAAGCTCTCTCCACTGCACCACTGCCTGGTCAGGCTCTACAGAGCTCTTTTTAGTTGGCACTTCTTTCATCTTTATGGGCGCCCTCCTGCTGGTGGTCTATATGAGCAAAGGAGTGGTGGGCAGACAGGGTCATCCCATTCAAGTCATTGGCACACTACTGTTCTGCCATGATTGTACTACTGCCTGCACATTGCCTACCATGCATCCTAAGGCTACCAGGGCTACTCCTGCAATGACATTTCAAAGTGATCCCCAGCACCCACCACATATCTAAGAAGAATCTGATGAAACTGAACCCAGCTTTAAGACACTGAGCAGGAACTATGGCTAAGGGCTAAGGAATTCTTCAGTTTGCAGATATTTAAAAAACAACAGCCAGGTTTTATGGATCTATCTTAAAGATGTTAACTGAGCTTACAATTAGCTAATTTTTAGATATGCTCCATTTTTGTCTCCTGGCCTGGCAAAAGCTCTTGACAAGTTTTTCCACAAGAACCTATAACATGTAAGAACATCTATGTTAATTGTACGGAAGAGCTGGAAGTTACTCTGTGGTGGATAGTGTTGCTGCCATCACCCCTTTTAGAGCTGAGCATTTCTTTTAAACAGCTCTCATTGTCAGTTTGCTCTCATGGCAAATTAAAGAATACAGTATGTTGAATTTTGTATTCCTAAGTAATTTATTTTTAAAATATCTTATCCCATATCCTCATCTCTTAACTTTATGTTCTAATGGAAGACCTTGTCAAAATCAAATATCAGTGTGGTGATTCTATATTTTTTACTTGCTTTCTTGTTAACAGCAACCAGGAATTTTTTAATCCTCAGAGCAAGCTTTCAAAACGTAAACACTTTCTCTTGACCAATTATTGGTCGTCTCTCGTTTGTTTCATGAATAGTTTGACCAGCATATAATTTGGGTTATTCTGTCCTTTATAGGTCCAGATTTTCTATATATCATGTCTTTAAGGACTGAACTTTTGACAGTTTCCTAAGGAAAATATATCAATAAGTGGTTGTTATTTTGAATCTATAACCCTAATGTCAGCACCTTGTGCTATGATGTCATTTTGCTAAAGATTGCAAGACTAAGCTTGGATCCCAAGAGTAATAGACTACCTTAGTTTGATTCTGTTTCCTAGCTTGCAAAAAGTGAGTTATATGCAAAAGAAATTAAAATGTCAGAATTCCAATTCTAGACTTAATTTGAGTTAACTTTAAACATATTTCAAAAGACATTTTAATGATTATATGACATCTTTGATCTTTCCCCATCAAAAAAATCATAAATGGGGATTATATTTTATCAGAAATTTGTAAAACCCTGCACATATAGTAAATGTAGTATAGATATTATAAATAAATATGTATATATACAGCATATATACAATTTTTCTAAAGTTCAATTTGTTATATTTTTATAGGCCTGTTGAATATCTCTCTTTATGTTTGTGTGAATGAAACTTGTGAATATCACCCAGATGAAACTTGGAGAAATGTGTCTGAGAATTTTACATATAATGAAAATAGTTTTCACAAAAGACAGCTCCTTCCCTTATTTCTACATAATTTAAGAAATGCAAATGTTTTTATAATCCTCTGAAGATGCAAAGGTTTCCCACATTGATAATGATAATAAAATGTGAATAACTGTTATTGCCATAATTTTTAAGCACATAATATATGCTAGATGCTGAATTAAGACTTTAATATACACTACAGAGATATTAATGCCTACAATACAAATAGATATTGTCCCTATTTTACAAATAGGAAATGTTAGTTTGACTAATAGGTACTCAAATGAAGTAAGAATTGATACAAGGAGCTATTTTATTTTCTCTTCATTCAGTTAAGGGTTGAGCTCTAAAATGATTAACTTACTCTCTAGATCCAAATTTGCTCTCTTTTTCCCTACCCATTACTCCATATTGCATATGAGGAAATGCAGCCAAGAGAATGTGATTTGTCCAACATTCTTAGCTAGTGGAAAAGCTGAAACAAAATTATTACAAGTTGTACATGTAACAGCAATAGATTGAACTCTTACTCAAATAAAATGTATGAAAATTATTCATTTCATATCAAAGCTACAAGATTCAGTGTCCAGCCTAATTTCAGATATTTAAAGTTACCATATTTCCCCATGTATAAGACACACCCTTTTCAAAAATTTGGAGTCTAAAAACTGGGTGTGTCTTATACAGTGGTTGTTGATTTTTTATTTGCATTTTCCGCTTTTTTGTGGGGGTTTTTTTGCAATCATTGTTGAAGACAGTGGTTCGTCATCAGACACAGATGAGGACAAGTTAATGGATGGGAGTTTTGACAGTGACAAGGAGTTGTATGAATTTTATGATAAATAAAACTTGGTGTTCAATAATTTTATGCAATACATTTTTTTTTCAAATTTTGGGCCTCAAAATGAAAGGTGCATCTTACACATGGGAACACCTTATACATGGGGAAATACAGCCTACTGTATAATACTGTACAAACACATATGGGGGGAAAATCAGATTTTAAGACTTCTTTGGGAGAGTCAGCATACATGTAAAAGAATATTCCTCTAAACTCACTTTTAAATTCTTGCTGTATTTATTTCTTTCTCTTCATTCAAATAGCTGATCTCCAAATGATTGCAACCTTATATAAAATTTATTCAGCTTTTTGGCCTGACCTGAGACACTGGTACCTCTACTCTGCCCTCAGGATCCTTTTGAAGTCATTATTGTGATCTCATAGCAGCCCTAGACCCCATCCGCTCTCTGACAGCACATTGACCCCAGACTTACTTAAACTCAGGTCTCTGCTCTTTGTGGCAAGGCAGCACTGAGCTGAACAGCATTTCCCAAGAATTAGCATGCATTCCCTTAAAACTCTGTCTTTAGGAAATACCAATATACAAAGAGAAAAATCACTGTGTGGAAATAATTAGAATATTGAGTTTGTTTCCTCTATCTAGTGATTGAGAATTATTCATTTCCTTAATATTTGTTGTGCTATTATTACATCAAACTATTAAAAATAGTTTAATTAAAACTAAGAGAGCCCATATGATACAATGAATGAACTACTACATTATTAATTAATGAGAAGTAAATACTCCCATAAGAATTCCAGTGTGTTTAGTTATTAATTGTACCACTGCATGAAGAAACACATAAAAATACTAAATAGTCTTTGAACTTTATAATAGTATTTAGAATTAATAGTTTTTATATGCTTTATGTTTCACATTTATTTTTCCTTTTCTCTGGGAGGAAGAGACATCTGTGTGTGTTTATTAAATTTATTTATAAAATTAAATTTAACAGGGTGACAATCAATAAAAGTACATAGGTTTCAGATAAACATTTAAATAGTATTTGAACTGTTGATTATGTTGTGCACCCAAAGTCAAATCACTCTCCATCATATATACTTGTCCCTCTTTACTCCCTACTCCTCCCCCTCTTCCCCACATTGAATTCAGTTTCCTTTCAAATATTGGAAAGTTAGATAGTGCAGGATTACCCAATGGAAAGGATAAGAAGTATGAGAAAAGAAGAAAAGTCAGGTATCACCTGAATATATTTGACCTGAGCAATGAAAAGAATGAAGTCACTAAGATGTGAAGAGTTGAAGGTGGGAAAGGAGGAGGAAAGTTAATAGTTCAGTAGCCATGTTAAGTTTAAGGTATCTGTTAGATATCTAAGTTGTGAATTAAATGCAATATTAAATATCAGTATCTATAATTTGGAGCACAGGAGCTTTTCAGGAATGGTGTGTGTGTGTGTGTGTGTGTGTGTGTGTGTGTGTTAAGATGAATGATAGTGTTTTTATGCTTAAGGGAATGATATAGTACAGATGAAAATTTTTCATGAAAGTTGTCCTTGTACTATGTGAATTAGTACTAAATATTTACGTTTCACATTGGTGAAATGAAAGGATCAAGAAATAATGTCTAGATGGGATATAAAACTGAGATTCATGGACATAGAAAAAAGTGAAGTGGTTACCAGGGGGAGGGGGACATCATGGAAGGAGGATATAAGGGAAGAGGGGTGAAGGAAGGGAATGAAGACTGACAAATGCACAGTGATGAAAAATTATTTGACTTTGAGTGATGGGTATACAACATAATGAATAGTTTTAATGCTAAAGAAACGTTTACTTGAAACCTATGTACTCTTATTGATCAATGTCATCCTGTTAAATTTGATTTTCTAAATAATTTTTTTAAAAAAAGAAATAATGTCTAAAATTTAATGGTTCATGTTCTATGAATCAAAAGAACTATGTCCTCCGTTACCCAAGTGGCCTATATGTGGATCATTTAATTTGGAAATGGAGTTTCTCCTATACCATGGTGGATGGTACCATTATGTGAACAGAACTTTTTTCCTCATTTTTAGGACATATCACTGAAGCTTTCCCTTCACTCTTTACTTTATTCACTATTTCCAAAAGGAAATCAATGCTATGTTTCTGTGATATTCATTATACTGCATTAAATCATCTATGAAAGTAACTGGGTATTATTCTGAGTTTACACATCTTTGATTATACTGACACTTTCCCTGTAGTTCTATTTTTGACCGAGACACCATTTTAGCTTTCTTTGTATGCAGAATTATTAGTTCTAGGTTATCATCTTTTATTTCCTTTAAATCCACTCTATTCCTTTTTTTTAAGTGAGAGGAGAGGAGATAGTGACACAGATTCCTGCTTGTGCCCTAATTGGGGTCCATCCGGTAACCCCTATGTGGGGCTGATGTTTGAATCAACTGAGCTATCCTCAGCACCTTGGGATAACACTCAAACCAATGGAACCACTGGCTGTGGGAGAGAAAAGGGAGAGAAGAGGAAAAGGAAGGGGGAGAGAAGCAGATGGTCACTTCTCTTGTGCATCCTGACTGGGAATAATGCCAAGATATCCGTACTCTGGGACAAGAATCTATTCACTGAGCTACACAACATAGTCTATTCTTAAAGCCCAGAGTAGTTCATTATTGCCACCACTGAACAAATTAGATAACATAATAATAAAAAATGAAAATGCATTGATTAAAACATGGGAATAGTGCTCACTTCGGCAGCACATATACTAAAATATGTAAATATATAAAAACACATAGTTCTTGACCCGAGGGAAGATGGCGATGGAGTAGGCGGACGTACCAACTTCCAACTCCCAGAACCAAAGTGGATTATAACTCAATTTTAAGAACCATCATCTGGATAAACCAACTTTGAACTAAACTAAGTGGACTCTTCAACCAAGGAACACTGCAGAAGCCACACTGAGACTGGTAGGAATAGCGAAAACGCGAAGAGGGCTGCCCAGCTCCCCGGAGCAAACGGCAGCCCGGAGAGACCCGCATGGCGGGAGGAGTGTTTGGCGGAGAGGGAGGTACCTGGGTCCCAGGAACCAAGCCCCAGCTTGCAGTCCCAGAGCCTAGAAGAGGCGTATGGACAGTATTGAGCTGTGAAGCAAGTGAGGATACTGTTTGTGAAAAAGAGAGAGTTTTCTCAGACCCAAGAATCTTTTCAAAGGGACAGCGCAGAAACCCTCTCTCACAACCATGCACCCGGGGCTCTGGGGAACAAGGACAGAGGAGAGGAACAGAGCAGCGGGAACAGAGAGTGGACTGAAGGCACAAGGACACTCTGAGGGACAGCCATCTGTCCCCTGGGCTAAGTCATTTCCCTAAGCGAAAACAAATATTTCCCCTGGAACTAGCAATAGCAGCAAAGGGAGACAGGACACTAGCCAAACAAGCTCTCCTGCAGCAATTAGAGCAGAGCTGCTTAGAGGGTGGGAGCTCCCAGGCCTACAGTGTGGAGACTTAAGACACTGCCATCTCTCTGAGGGTTGCTGAAGGGATGTTGGCGGCAGGATGCTGAGACGCGGTCCTGTCGGTGTGAGCGGAGGCACAACCGATGTGAGCTCGGTCTAGCCCAGCAGGGGCGGAGGGGAGGCGCGAAAGCGTTTCAGCAGCTGTGGGCCCGCCTGTGACCCCACTTGTGGGGAAAAGTACAGGCAGAGATCGGCTCTGTGACCCTGCGCAAGCCGGCCCTGACCACGGGGACAGGGCTAGGACCAGGGACGGATGAGGGGCTCGCGGCTGAGCTCACGCTGCCAACCCCGCCCGGACGGAGAAACCCCAGTGGTTTGCAAACCTACGTGCGCGTGAGCTGGCTTTCGCGGCTGAGCTCACGCTACTAGCCCCGCCCGGCCAGAGAAATCCCGGCGGTTGGCCATCCTACGTGCGTGAGCATTATACTCAAGACAGCTTGGTAATGGCATAAGAACAAACACATTGATCAATGGAACAGAACAGAGGACCCAGAAATAAACCCACACCTTTATGGACAACTGATATTTGACAAAGGAGAAAAGAACATACAATGGAGTAAAGACAGCCTCTTTAACAAATGGTGTTGAGAAAATTGGACATCTACCTGCAAAAAAATGAAACTAGACCATCAACTTACACCATTCACAAAAACAAATTCAAAATGGATAAAAGACTTAAACATAAGCCATGAAACTATAAGCATCTTAGAAGAAAACAGGCAGCCAGCTTTCCAACATCTGTAGTAGCAATATATTTGCCAATTTATCTCCACCCACAAATGAAATAAAAGGCAAGATAAACAAATGGGACTATATCAAACAAAAAAGTTTTTGCACAGCTAAAGACAATAAGAACAGAATAAAAAGACAAACCACACAATGGGAAAACATATTCGACAGCACGTCGGATAAGGGGTTAATAACCAAAATTTATAAAGAACTTATAAAACTCAACACCAGGAAGACAAACAATCCAATCAAAATATGGGCAAAAGAAATGAATAGAAATTTCTCCAAAGAAGACATACAGATGGCCAAAAGACATATGAAAAAAATGCTCAACATCACTAATTATTAAAGAAATGCAAATTAAAACCACAATGAGGTATCACCTCACACCAGTCAGAATGACACTCATCAGCAAAACAACACAGAATAAGTGCTGGCGAGGATGCGGAGGAAAAGGAACCCTTCTGCACTGCTGGTGGGAATGCAGACTGGTGCAGCCACTGTGGAAAACAGTTTGGAGATTCCTCAGAAAATTAAAAATCGAACTGCCTTTTGACCCGGCTACCCCACTTTTAGGAATATACCCTAAGAACACCATAACACTGTTCGAAAAGAAGAAATGCACCCCCATGTTTGTGGCAGCATTGTTCACAATAGCGAAGATCTGGAAACAGCCCAAGTGTCCGTCAGAGGACGAGTGGATTAAAAAGCTTTGGTACATATATACTATGGAATACTACTCGGCCATAAGAAATGATGACATCGGATCATTTACAACAAAATGGATGTACCTTGATAACATTATACGGAGTGAAATAAATAAGTCAGAAAAAACAAAACTGAGAACAGCATGAATTCATACATAGGTGGGACATAAAAGTGAGACTATGAGACATGAACAAGAGTGTGGTGGTTATGGGGTGGGGGGAGGGAGGGGAGGGTGGGAAAGGGAGAAGGGTAGGGGCACAGGGAAAACCAGATAGAAGGTGACAGAGGAAAATTTGACTTTGGGTGATGGGTATGCAACACAATTGAATGATAAGATAATCTGGAGATGTTTTCATTGTACATATGTACCCTGATTTATTGGTGTCACCACATTAAAGTTAATAAAAAAAAAACAAACAAAAAACACATAGTTCTTAATGCCAGAAAGAAAGGTTGTATGAGAGAGAAAATGGGGAAAGAGAGAGATTGATCAACACTAGTATTAATTAAAACACTGAATAACTGAGATATAATTTTAAAAATTGAATTAAGTAAGCCTGACTAGGCGGTGGAGCAGTGGATAGAGTGTCGGACTGGGATGCAGAGGACCCAGGTTCGAGACCCCGAGCTCGCCAGCTTGAGCGCGGGCCCATCTGGCTTGAGCAAAAGCTTGCCAGCTTGGACCCAAGGTCGCTGGCTCCAGCAAGGGGTTGCTCAGTCTGCTGAAGGCCCGCGGTCAAGGCACATCAAGGCAAGCAATCAATGAACAACTATGATGTCGTAACGGCAATGAAAAACTAATGATTGATGCTTCTCACCTCTCTTCGTTCCTGTCTGTCTGTCCCTATCTATCCCTCTCTCTGACTCTCTCTCTGTTCCTGTAAAAAAAAAAAAGAAATTAAGTAGTTATCCAGCTTTTCTTTGTTAGCTATAATTGAAATAACCAAAGAGGTTATAACTAATGGCTGAAACTTCATTAGAAAATACTGTATTTAAATCTTAAAATGTGGAAGTTATCAAAAAGCCTTTGCAACAAGTTGACAAACAAATTAAATGAATGATGGATGGACAACTTATATATGAAGAAAACAGACTGTCACCATGTGAATTTTAATGATGAATCATTAACGTAGAACAAATAGAAAATATATGCTTTCTGACATGAAACATATGGAGAATCCAGTACCACTTGTAAAGTTTTTTTTCCAAAACTGATGAACTTAAATCTAATTAAGACTTTAGTGCTAACTCCAGTTTACACTAAATACCAGGGATAGAATAATAATTTAAATGTCAGATCAGGTAAGCTCAGAATTTAAGTCTTTCACAAGCATCAGATCCAGTTTTTCAACAAGTTTAATGGCAAAAAAAAAAAACATTTTAAAAACACTAAAGACATAACAGCCAAATGCAACAGGTAGACTCATTCGATAGTCATTTGAATAAATCAACTAATTAAAAGAATTGTTTGAGATGTCTGTGAAAATTGAATTGGGGTTGGCTATTGGAAATAGTAATAAATTTGTATTTTTAATTTTTAATTGATATCGTTAAAGAAATAGGAAAGGAGAGAGACACACAGAGAAAAAGAGAGAAACATTGACTTATTGTTCTACTTATTCATACATTTATTGTTTGATTCTTGCATGTGCCTTTACCAAGGATCAAATATGCAACACTGGCATATAGGAATGACACTCTAAGAAACTGAACTAACTGGCCAAGGCTTTTGAATTTGTTAATGTGATAATAACACTGTGGTTAACTACATATTTAGAAATATATTCTATACCCATTATAGGCACACCTAAAATCAATAGAACGTAATATTGAATGTAGCTGTAATTTAATTTTGTTATTATTTTTAAAGAAATATATCATAAATTATATAGGAGAAATAGCATGATGTCTGGGATTTGCTTTTAAAAACTTTAGCTAAAAAGGAGGAGGTGAGGGAAATAAAAAACATGTTGCAAATTCTTTTTTTATTACTTTTTAGATTTTATATATTGATTTTTAGAGAGAAAGAGTGAGAGAAGGAGGCAAAAGAGAAAGCATCAACTCTCATAGGTTTCTTGAGTAGGCAAGCCAGGGGTTTCAAATCTGAGACCTCAGCATTCTATGTCAACTCTATCCACTGTGCCACCATACATCAGGGGGCAGTTTATTTTATTTTTATTTTTTACAGAGAGAGGGTCGGAGAGAGGGATAGATAAGGACAGACAGGATGGGAGAGAGATGAGATGCATCAATTTTTCGTTGCTCATTGATTGCTTTCTCATATGTGCCTTGACCATGGGGCTATAGTAGACCAAGTAACACTTTGCTCAAGCCAGCAACCTTGAGTCCAAGCTTTGTTCAAACCAAATGAACCTGCACTCAAGCTGGCCACCTCGGGGTCTTGAACCTGGATCCTCCGCGTCCCACTCGGACGTTCTATCCACTGCGTCACTGCCTGGTCAGGCAAATTCTTGATAATTATGGAATCAAGGTGATGAAAATATAAGAGTTCACTATAGTATTTCCTCTACTTTGTTGCATGAGTGAAGATTTCTCTAACAAAAAATCATGCTATACTTCATCTACGTTTTCAATCCCATTTTTTCTCCCAGAAAACTCTTCTTGCCTTTGCCCTTTCCATATACCCTAGCATCAGGCACATGGTTTTTGATACTTCATGCCTCCACATAATATTTCTGCTGTCAGTATTTCCTGTAACTACCTGGAAAATTTTGATACATCTTTCAAAGCCCAGCTCACCCAGTAGCTTGTTACTCCCCAAATATGTCAAGTGGCTCCTACCTCAGGCTTTTATACTTCTAGTTCCCTTTTACTAGTGTCTTTTTCTCTAAATAGAACACTACCCTTACTTCACTGGTGGATCTGTTCAAATGTCATTTCCTCAAAAAATGTTTCTCTGCCATTTTCCTTCCATGAAACTCTCTATAACCTCCTATTCTGCCTTATTATAACCAACAAACATAAAATATATTTATGTTTGCTGGTGTCTGTCACCCACCACTAGAATATCAGCTCCATGATAGTGTGACTGCTTTGTTGACTGATGGTCAGTCTCAAAATAGTGCCAGGAGCATAGGAAGAACACAGTGAGTATTGAATTGATGAATTGATTAAATGCCATTCTCCTGTGAAGTTTCCCTAGGTCTCTAAGATGACTTAGATACTTCTCTTCATGCTCTCTTGGTGCTTGTATTTATCATCTCCCATATTACAGCATTTTGAATTTAATTGTTAATATATTTCTACCTGATTACTGTAAGGTTCTTGGGGGAGGTATAGGGGTTTATTCATTTTAATGACTCTAACGGTGCCAGGCACAAAGTACTGAATAAAAAGGAAAATTTCAGAGATTTGCAATCTTTTTTATCATTAACATTCTTTCTCAAGATACCAGAGTTTGTGTGAAAACTGGAAGAGAGATTTTAAGTTTTAAAAACACTACACACAACTAATGACTTTCTAGTACCAAGAATTGAAACATTGACTTTAAAATTATGTTTTTTCATGACTGCACCCATGCTACTGTTCTATATTATAATACTTAAGAAATAAGATATTAAAGGATGTGTGTTTGTAAGTGTCTATAAAATGAGAAGGGAGAAAGTTAGAAATTATTTTGTTTTTAACTTTGAAGTTGAAGATGTGCACACCTCATAAGCCAGTGTTTCTACTTATATATCCACCCCTAGAGGAATTATAGCACACATGTGCAAATATAATCATGGTGGCATGGTTCGTAATAGCAAAAACTTGGGAAAATGCAAATTCCATCAACAGAAAAATCAAAAGTACCATAATCTGGCAATAAAATAGTCTATATGAGTGAATCTGAATGAACTTCAGCTATGCATAGACTAGTGGTTAACTAGAGGAGATTTGGTCCTCTAGGGGACAATTGGCAATATCTGGAGACATTTGTGATTATCATGACTAGGAACAGCATTGGTAGAGACCAGGGATGCTGCTAAATAGTTTATGACACACAGGGCAGGTCCTCATAACAAATAATTATCCTGTTCCATATGTCAGTGGTGCCGGACCAGGCGGAGGTGCAGTGGATAGAGCGTTAGACTGGGTTGCGGAAGTACCCAGGTTCGAGACCCCGAGGTCTCCAGCTTGAGCGTGGGCTCATTTGGTTTGAGCAAAAGCTCACCAGCTTGGACTCAAGGTCGCTGGCTCCAGCAAGGGGTTAATTGGTCTGCTGAAGGCCCCGCGGGAAAGGTACATATGAGAAAGCAATCAATGAACAACTAAGGTGTCACAATGAAAAAAACCTGATGATTGATGCTTCTCATCTCTCTCTGTTCCTGTCTGTTTATCCCTATCTATCCCTCTCTCTGACTATCTCTCTCTGTTTCTGTTAAAAAATAATGTCAATTGTGCTGAGATTGATAAACTCTGACATATATGAATGACAGTCATTCTGTGCAGCAACAGAGAGAGAAAAGTTCTCAAAAGAAGCATATTTTATATATTTTACATCACATATTATATTATTTACATAAAGCTTTAGTAAATATATATAATTAAAAATAACTGTTTTAGAGACCTATATTGATGTAAAATTGTGAATAAAAGCAAAGAAATAATAAATACCTGGAACAGAATTTAAAAAGATGAGAATAGGGAGGGGTACACAGGAACATCAAAGATATTGGCTACACTCTAGTTCTTGAGCTGGAAGATAAGTATATGGGGGCATATTTCACTATTCTTCTGTAGAGTATACTATATAATATGTGTATTCTTTTGTATATTTAATTATTACATAGTTTTTTAGAAGAGGGCAATATCAAGAGGAGGGATCTAGAATAAACAAAAATGTTTAAAGATAAGAAACATTTCCAAGATCTTCTTGTGCAGGCTATATATACTTGGGGATAAACATATTGATACTTCAAGTAGAATGATCATGATATACTTCTATATAATATATATTTTCCTTAAAAATGTTTCCTGCTTGTAACAAGAGTAAAGTACTGTACCTACATTTTTTGCTATGTCTATAGGTCTCTGGTATAATCTTGTCAAGAAAAATAAATAAACTGAATATGTTCTAATAACTAATATAAAGAAAATATACGTCAAATGTGTGACAATCCACAAAATTTTATCTGCAAGAATCTCAACACACAAATTTCTAGTTGCTACTATAAATAATTTGAAGAAAATAAATAAATAAATGGAGAAAAGAAAATGAGAGGAAGATAAAAGGAAGAGATTCATTGATTGAGAAAGACTTAAGCAATTTAACTAAGGCATATGAACATTATTTGTTTAAAAAATATTTTATAGAGAAGAGGAAAATTGTTAATATTCATTGAGAAACTATTACTTTAAGAAATTATTTTCAATTATTTAAATAATGATATTTTTAATGAATGCTTACATTTATGATAAAATTTTTATATGTAATTTTTTAAATTATTTAGAATAAAACAAGATGGTCATAAGTTGATTAACTGATAACTGTGTCTAGCATATAGGTTTGAGTATGCATGAAATTTTATAAACTAAAATTTTTTTCTTAATTGTCTACTTATCTAAAAGTATCTCTGCACACACTTCTCTCAATCAAAGAGAATTGAAAGGGTTAGCTAATTTGACCTTGTGGAAGAATCTAAAGAAATTGGTATCAGCTTTGCCCAGGTAAAAAATGAAAGTTAATTTGATGAAGTGTCTGTAATTTTTGTATAATAAACAAACTTTGTCTTCTTTTTCACTCCCCAAGTAATTGAAGTAGGAAACTTGCCTTCCCTGCTGAAATATAACATATGGAATGGGAGGGCAAGGTAGGGAGGGGAGTGGAGGAGAAGGGAGGGAGTGCAATGGGATGGACTGCAATGGATGGAATGCAAAGTAGTAGTATGCGTAATACAATAAGGTATAACTTCTATTTAGGATAAAAATCATGTCAAATCTTACAGCTTTCAAAGCAATCTACATATAACATAATCTAAATGTTCAGACCATGCTTGAAATAAAACTTAGCTGATACCTCAGGAGTCAGGAAGGGGGACAAGATAAAAAGAGGTCTATCTATTAAAGTTTAGCCTTATGTATTCTTTATAATGTATCTGTTTGTATACTTACAGAGAAAGTTATGTAGAGAATGCGTTTTTTGTTACTGTGAATAAAAATAAATCTTTTTTTAAAGTAACCCTATTCTTTTTGAGGAACATTTTTGATAGACAATTCTACTTTAAAGGTATCCCCAAGTTTAGCCATTCTCAACACTACCTATCAGGGAAATGACAGAGTGCCTGAATCATATGGATACCTGATAATGGTGATAATGAATTAGTGCCTTTCACTTCAGAAGCATCATTAACTTTATGACAAGCTATGATGGCCCAAGTCATGCTGAGACCTTCCAGAGGCATTAGATCAACTGTGTGAGCTTGAAAATAAACAGTTTCCTTGGACTCTGTAAGAACTCTGTGAATTGTAAATGATTTAAAGAAAAAGACTCATATTTTAAAGGGTATATGATGAATTAATATTAGTTTTTTAACCCAGTAACTATCCTCCCTTTTTTTTTACATTTATGTTTTATTGATGGTGATATACATTAAAATCTAATGTACATTAATTACCCATGGTCCCTTATAAATATTTAAAGTCTTTTTCACAAGCATAATCAGACTATGAACTATATTTTTAGAAGACAATTTTAAAAATAAAATGCATTAAAGATATCATAATTTATGATGCAATATTAGAATGGATTTTAACTCTGACTTTAAACATTCTTATTACAGTTGAGTGTAACCCTCTAACAAGAAGTTGATAAAAAAGTTGATAATTCTGGATAACCCTTCTGAGGATTTAGGTTTTGTATAATTAATAGCCACGTTAGCATATATGAAGTCCTATGTTCTTATAAAGCTCATAGAGCACCCACAAATGCAGACAGAGTATGAAGTGTTCTTAGACACACAAACATCTTTTAAAAATTTAATAAGTCCAGTTTTTCCTTTAATTGACAATTGTTGCAGTTCCAAATATTATCTTTTCATGTCTTCATAGCCTGGATCTGATCTTTAAGCCTTCTTGCAATCCTTCTCCTTTTGTGGCATCACCATCATAAATATGTCATGGCTTATTCTTTATTGAGACACTTTTACAGATGTGAATGAATCTCTAAGATGCCTTTTGTTTGCAAAGAAAAAGATTGGTGTTCATCAATGCTTAACATCTAGATGATTCAGAAGAGTATCAAGTTCTTCTTTAGCCACTACCATTCTTAATGTATCACTACTATCAATGATAAAAATAATGATTTGTCTGTTCTTTTCTTTTTTTTGTATTTTTTTTAACAGGGGCAGAGAGAGAGTCAGAGAGAGGGACAGATAGGGACAGACAGACAGAAACAGAGAGAGGTGAGAAGCACCAATCATTAGTTTTTTGTTGCAACACCTTAGTTGTTCATTGATTGCTCTCTTTCATGTGCCTTGACCGCGGGCCTTCAGCATACCGAGCCACCCCTTGCTGGAGCCAGCGACCTTGGGTTCAAGCTGGCAAGCTTTTGCTCAACCCTGATGGGCCCGCGCTCAAGCTGGCGAGCTCGGGGTTTCGAACCTGGGTCCTTCCACATCCCAGACCGACACTCTATCCACTGTGCCACTGCCTGGTCAGGCATCTATTCTTATAACAGTGTTCCCAGAGACTTCAGTATCTTCCTTGACATGATATGTCACACACTGTAAACAAACTGGGTGGTATGAATTTCTCTATGCTGAAATTTCCTATCAACTGTATATTTGAAGTCTTAATTATGTTTATTAATGATTGGGGGGTTTTTTTGCCACTATTACATGATCTTCCTTTTTCCTCAGACCAAAAGACCCTAAAACTCTGTCTAACAAACCCATAATGTAATTCATATACATAGTTACAAACAAGCTGGTCTTTGAAGTCAGTTCTGCAAACCCAGGAGCAGCTGAGCAACAGGAAGGGTGAGGGAGTACTGGCTTGTTCCTGTCTCTGCTATAGAAACCTGATACCGGCATCTCCCAGCCTTTCTTCTCTATGCCTTCATAGAAAGGACTCTGGTCCTGAGCAGAACTGTCTCTACAACTTGGGTGAACTGGCAGTCTTTATCTCAGCCAGAACATCAGTCCCTGGACAGGCCTGTAGGCGCACGGCCTTCCCCTGGCAACCAGAGGTTCTTCAGTTCGTTCCAAAACCAGGCTTCCTCAGAGGTCAAAGAGAGTCAACTGCAATTCTCTTGGTCATTGGATTGAAGAGGTCTTGGGAATGCCACGCAGAAGAGTATTAAAGAAGGTGTAAGACCCTCCTTTCTTCAGACAAAAGCAGCACAATTTTTGCTTGGCAAACCTGCCCCATTTATATTTATTTATTTTAGAGAGAGGAATGGAGAAAGAGAGAAACATTAATTTGCTTTCCCACCCAGTTACACAATTATTGGTTGATTCCTATATGTGCTCCAACCAGGATTGAACCCACAACCTTGACTTATCAGGAAGAAGCTCTTAAACAACTGAGTTAACCAGCCAGGTCCCCTTTTATATGAGGTACCTAAAGGGTCTAGTATTTACTGATGATTCCAATCTTCTTAGAGCTTTAGCCATGTCCTAACAAACCAGGTCACAACCCAGAAATAAACCACCCATTTTTAATACAGACTTTTTTTTAAAGTTATTTACTGATTTGAGAGAAAGAGAGAAATAGAAACTTGTTGTTCCACTTATTTATGTATTCATTGGTTGATTCTTGTATGTTCCCTAAACAGATTTCAACTGCAACCTTGGGATATCTGTCCATGTTCTAACCAATAAAGCTATCAGTCCAGGGCCAAAATATCACTTCCTTTTTTAAAAAATAATTTTTGAATTTTTAAATTAGATTTCTTATAATTTGGATATGTTTATTTTTTATTTTACTTTTAATTACAGTTTATATTTAATTATTTTTTCCTTTTTTAATTTTATTTAGAAAATTAAATTTAATGGAGTGACATTGATTAATAAGAGTACATAGGTTTCAGGTAAATATTTATATAGTATTTGAATTGTTGATTCTGTTGGATGCCCATCACCCAAAGTCAAATTATTTTCTGTCACTGTATATTTGTTCCTCTGTACTTCCCTCTCCTATAATAATGGCTGTACCAGTTTATATTTCTACCAACAGTTAGATAGACTATTATAAACAAGACAGGTAATAATAAGTATTGAAAAGACTGTGGAGAAAAAGATACCCTCATTCACTGCTGGTGGGAATGTAAACTGGTACAACCACTATAAAAGAAAGTATGGTGGTTCCTCAAAAAATTAAGAATAAAAGTACCATAGGACCCAGCAATCCCCCTACTGGGTATCAACCCCCAAAACTCAAAAATATTGGTACATAAAGACACATGCACCCCCATGTTCATTGCAGTATAATTTATAGTGGCCAAGGCATAGAAATAACCAAAGTATTCTTCAATAGAGGATTGGATAAAGAAGATGTGGTACATATGTACAATGGAATACTACTCAGCCATGAAAACTGATGACATGTTGACATTTATGACAACATGGATGGACATTGAGAACATTATACTGAGTGAAATAAGTAAGTTAGAAAAAGCTAAAAAATATATGATGTTACATATAGGTGGGATATAAAACTGAGACTCATGGACATAGATAAAAGTAAAATGGTTACAAGGGGAAGAGAGATGTGGAAGAAGGGTGGGGAGAAGGGAGTAAAGAGAGACAAATATACAGTGACAGAAAATGATTCGACTTTGCGTGATGAGTATACAATATAACCAACAGTTCAAATACTATAGAAACATTTACCTGAAACCTATGTACTCTTATTGATCAATATAGTCTGTTAAATTTAATTTTCTAATTAAAATTTTAAATAAATAAAATTTATATTCCCCCAAAACTTACTACTAATAGCCAACCATTATCAGAAAGCTTTACCAATAATATAAACAGTCAATTAGTCAATTGACACATATTTTGTACATTGTAGCTATTATATACTTTTAGTATATTCTTATACTAAAAGTAAGCTAGAGAAAAAGAAAATGTTATTTTAAAAATTCTAAAGAGGAGAAAATGTATTTACTGTATTTATAGTATGTACTGAAAAAAAATGTGCATTTAAGTGGACCTGTGCAATTCAAACCTATATTGTTCAAGTGTTAACTGTAGTTGCATATCCTCTTTGCCTTAATTAACTTATCCTATGGTGATATTAGTGATTCCCCTCTTCTTGATAAGAATTATATAGAACTACTTGACAGGTCGTGGCACAGTGGATAGAGCATTGACCTGGGGACCCAAGTTCAAAACCCCAAGGCTTGAGCACAGGCTCACCAGCTTGACCATGGGTCATGGGTTTGACTGTGATCATCAACATAATCCTATGGTCACTGGCTTGAAGCCCAAGGTCACTGCCTTGAGCCCAAGGTCACTGTTTAAGCAAGGGGTCACTGGCTTGGCTAAAGTCCTCTGGTCAAGGTACATATGAGAAGCAATCAATGAACAACTAAAGTTCCACAACTATGAGTTGATGTGTCTCATATCTCTCCTTTCTTGTCTCTCTCTC
This sequence comes from Rhynchonycteris naso, assembly GCA_037038555.1. NCBI lineage: Eukaryota > Metazoa > Chordata > Mammalia > Chiroptera > Emballonuridae > Rhynchonycteris > Rhynchonycteris naso. The sequence goes on from CM073002.1 coordinate 71,379,293, forward strand.
AAAAAAAAATTTAATTTAATTTAAAAAAAATAATTATATAGGACCAAGGAGATAAACTGGGAAAAGAATATGACTTTGGAGATAGCAGAACTAAATCATTTACAAAATGCTGAAGTTAAAAAAAGTAGAAAAAAATAAAATTCTAATTATACAAGAGGTCAGTATCTCTCTTGCAAACATGAATATTAAAGAACTCCCACAGGGACTAGCAAATCCTGGACTGTTAAGCATTGCCCTGAAACACCAAGAGGCATTTTGCAGAGGGAACACCAAGTGGCAACTCTTAAAAAGGCACAAGAGATTATATTTTTAATGGGCAGTGTAATAAGTGATTTGATAAAGGTTTTCCGTGCCTTATTAATTTTGATGATAAAAGTCACATTTGATTAACCAGGTTAAGTGTCCACTGTGAAGAGCAGCTTACATGAGAAAACTATCTTTCCTTGCTATTTATCACTTTAACTTATTTAGAATCTCATCCATATTTAAGGGTCTTTCTCAGGGTACAAATTAACTGCTTTACAAAGGCATCCCTAAAATACTTTAAATACTCAAAAGAAGCTCCCAAAAATCTATTTTACAATTAAAAAAAATTTCATCCATTATTTAAACATTTCTTCCATTATCTAAACATTTCTATCAAGAGGCAGAAGCACGATTTCCCCCAAATATTCCCAGTAATAGACCTACTAGACAGCAGGAAAAATAGAAATAACTAGAGCTCCCTCTCCCCTAAAATCCAATATTTGAGGTTAACTTAAGTAAATTATTACTGGCATAACAAAACAATCTAATATTTTATGCTTAACCACTGAAACAACACAATAATAATAATAACTGCCATTCATTGAATAGTTTGTTTATACCAGGCACAAAATTAAGTAAATTGAAAGAATAATTAAGAGCTGTATTACATAAGCATTATTATTCCAATGTTCAGATGAATATATTGAGACTCAGAGAATTTAAAACATATGGCAAAGTCAAGTCATTAGAAACTAGCAGAGATGAGATTTATAATACAGTCAAATCCTGACTCTAAAGTTTGGATATTTCTATACTCTTCTCAAATTTTTACATTACACATTTACACAATTTTCTTATTTGGAAGGGAAACAGATTTTTATTTCCAGGTTTTCTTACCTTTAAAATGATATTGGTACTATTTACTTTGATTGGATTACATTATTATTGTAGAATAAAATTAAAGTAGATATGTCAACCTGCTTTGAAAATTAAGTTTCTTGAAGGTCCTATGAAGCTTAATTCAATTTCCCTTAAGAAACTGCTAATACTAGTCACCCTCAAGAGGGAACCCGCTTTATGATAAAAAAGGACAAGAGAGAGAATTTTTATTACATGCCCTTTCACTATTTTGAACCATGTAACTCCATGAACTAATCAAATAAATAAAATTTAATTTAAAATAATCCATGTTGTACTTGATTATAGCTCAAAAATCAATATAAATTCATATTTAGCTTAATATAGATACAGATGGTGACATATAGAAATATTTATAGCTAATGAATATATATATATATATATATATATATTCTACTACACACAATTTTTTTTTTATAGAAAGAGAGAGACGAAGGGACAGAGGAGTTGAGAAGCATCCACTCATAGTTACTTTTATGGTTTTTCTTTGTTTGTTTTCAAAGACAGAGAGAGAGTTAGAGAGAGAGAGAGAGATAGGGACAGAGAGAGATGAGAAGCATCAATCATCAGTTTTTCGTTGCGACATCTGAGTTGTTCATTGATTGTTTTCTCATATGTGCCTTGACCGTGGGCCTTCAGCAGACCGAGTAACTCCTTGCTCGAGCCAGTGACCTTAGGTCCAAGCTGGGGAGCTTTGCTCAAACCAGATGAGCCCACGCTCAAACTGGAGACTTCGGGGTCTCGAACCTGGGTTCTCTGCATCCCAGTCTGATGCTCTATCCACTGTGCCACCACTGCTCAGGCTACACACATATTTTTTTTTTTGCTCTGTTAACTTAAAGGGAGGACCTAAAAAAAGTAAAGCTACTTCTATAGTGACAAATACACCTAGTGCCCAAATATATTCCAGGTATATATTTGTTTCTAATACTAGTTTCTGATAAAAGGAACCAAGTCTACTTGTTGAAATGGCTGTTTCTAAAACCAAGACAAGGTATGTAGAATTAAAGCCTGAAGCATTTGGTAGCATCATAAAGGAAGAAGTACTCAAAAAACAAAAAACCACATTGATAGGGGTATATCAAATAACACAGGTGCCACTAAAAGAGCTCCCAATAGCCAAATCTGGAAAAATTTCAGCGGGAAAATAAAGAAGTATTGAATTATAACCCAAGATATCAAATAAATATTTGAGTCCATACTAACATCAATGCTATACAAATTAAGAAAGAATGAGCCTGACCAGGTGGTGGCACAGTGGATAGAACATTGGACTGGGATGCGGAGAGCCTGGTTCAAGACCCCCAAGGTCACCAGCTTGAGTGCGGGCTCATCAGGTTTGAGGAAGGCTCACCAGCTTAAGCCCTAGGTTGCTGGCTCAAGCAAGGGGTCACTCGGTCTGCTGTAACCCCCTGGTCAAGGCACATATGAGAAATCAATAAATTGACAACTAAGCAACTGCAACGAAGAATTGATGTTTCTCATCCCTCTCCCTTCCTGTCTGTCCATCCCTATCTATCCCTCTCTCTGACTCTCTCTGTCTCTGCCAAAAAGAGAAAGAAAGGAAGGAAAGAAGGAAGGAAGGAAGGAAGGAAGGAAGGAAGGAAGGAAGGAAGGAAGGAAGGAAGGAAGGAAGGAAGGAAGGAAGGAAGGAGGGAGAGACAAATCTCTAGAGCAGAAGAACTCCAAATAATTGATGTAGCTACTCTGCTCCCAAAGAGAGAAAATATACCTCTCTATTCCTTAGGTGAGGAGTGCAAATAGTGGCTCCATGCAAAGAGGATAGTATAGAAAGAGGGAATAAAAAGTAACTTTATAGTGAAAACTCCTGACACATTTTAACTCAGCCAAGGTCAACATCAACAGTCATAAATCATGTTGATAGTGTATGTATCTTTGATGTGATGAGATGAAAATGGCACTTTAACTCTGTGGTCTTCCTCTCAATAATTCATAACCATACATAAAAAAATATTGATCAAAATAAATGGTAAATATAAAACACATTTTTACTTTTTTTTAATTGAGAGTAGGGTAGGCAGAGAGATAGACTCCTGCATGCGCCCCACTGGGATCCACCCAGCAAGCCCCCTACGGGTGATGCTTTACACATCTCCAGTGTTGCTTCATTGCTTGGCAACGAATGAAGCTGAGGTTGAGACCAGGAAGCCATCTTCATTGCTCCAGGCCAACTCGCTGGAGCCAATCTAGCCATGGATGATGGAGGGGCATGGGGAGAAAGCATTTTCCCATCTTCTCAATGTTTCCATTAACTATGTTTTTCTAGGAATGAAAGATAATTTCAAACTTACAGAAAAGATGCAGGAAAAGAGAGAGAGAGAGAGAGAGATAAAGGGGGGAGACGTGGAGAAGCAGATGGTCATTTCTCCTGTGTGCCCTGACCAGGAATCAAACCCCAGGACAACCACACATTGGGCAGATGTTCTACTACTGAGCTAACCAACAAGGGCCTACTTTATTTTTTAAATAGTGTAAAAGATGCCTGGCCTGTGGTGGCACAGTGAATTGAGCATTGACCTGAAACACTGAGGTCACTGGTTCAAAACCCTGTTCTTTCCTGGTCAAAACATATATAACAAGAAGCAGCTATGTGTTGATATTTCTTACTCCCCACTCCTTCTCTTCTCTTTCTGTAAAGTCAATAAATAAAATCTTTTTTAAAAATAGTGTAAAAGATGATTGACAATTTAAAGCAAAAATGATAAGACAAATTGGAGGATTTATGTCATATTTAAAAGTAAAATATATGGAAGCAATAGCAAAAATGACAAAAAATATACTGTTGTATAGCATATGCTAAGAAGTATATATTTATGTGAAGTGGTATAATATTACTTGAAGTTCAGACTGTGTCAGTTTAGACATAAACTATAAACCATTGAAACAAAACACTAAGAAAACTATAGACAATATAATCTCAATCAAAATATAAGCAAGATTTCTGTGGAAACTGACAAGCTGATTTTTTTTTTAATGCACAGGAGTTAGAATCCAAAATAATTTTGTAAAAAGAATTATAAAGTTTTAGAACTTAATTACAGTATCTAATTTAACACTTACTCTAAATCTATAATGATCAAACCCATAATATTGACAGAGATACAATGTATAGAATACAAAAGCTTAAAAGAAATACACACATATATATGGTCAATTGATTTTCTACAATAATACCAATATATATGATCTTTCCAACAAATGGAGCTGGAACAATTAGAAAGTCATATGGAAAAATAAAAGAGTGAAAGAAGGGAGGAAGAAAAATAGAAAGGAAAGAATAAAAGCCAGAAGGAAGGGAAGAAATCTCATCAGTTTCTTATCATTTCATCATACCATATACAAAAATTTCGCATCATTTTCTCAAACCATGTACATGTGCTTTTCTCAAAACCATATATAAAACTAGTATACATAAAATAAAAACATAAAATCTCAATGATTTTTGATTATGCAAAGTTTTCTCAAATAGGACAAAAATAGTACAAAAGAAAAAAATTGATTAATTGGATTTCATTAAAATTAAAACTATCTTTTCCATAATACTATTAAGAGAATGATGCCTGACCAGGCAGTGGCACAGTGGATAAAGCATCAGACTGGCATGCGGAAGGACCCAGGTTCGAGACCCCAAGGTCGCCAGCTTGAGCGTGGGCTCATCTGGCTTAAGCAAAAAGTTCACCAGCTTGGACACAAGGTCGCTGGTTTGAGCAAGGGGTTACTCAGTCTGCCGTGGTCAAGGCACATATGAGAAAGTAATCAGTGAGCAACTAAGATGTCGCAATGGCAACAAAAAACTGATGATTGAAGCTTCTCATCTCTCTCCATTCCTGTCTGTCTGTCCCTATCTATTCCTCTCTCTAACTCTCTCTCTCTGTCCCTGTAGAAAAAAAAAATACTATTAAGAGAATGAAAAGGCAAGCAGGAGAGTGGATAAAATACCTACAAAGTATATATGACAAATGACTTGTTTCTAATACATAAAAAGAATTCTTAAAACTCAATAATAAGACAACCCAATAAAAATATGCAGAATAAGTTCCAAATATTTGTAATTGATAAAATGTTTAAGTGTAATAAGTGAAGTCATAAAAACACTGCAAGGAATTGGAGAAATTCTTTAATAATCTTAGAAAAAGAAAGATTTATTTCTTTTTCTAAGCAAAAAAAAAAAATGATAAATATGACTACCGAAAAAGAAAACCAAAGGTTCTACATGGAAAAACTCTATGTTAACAAGCCAACAAACTGAGGGAAAAATGCTTGCAATTCATATCACAAAGGAACGATCAATTCCCTAGAATAACGAAGCTCCTGCTGATCAATAAGGAAAAATGACTAAAAGTGCAATAGAAAAAATTGAGCAAAGAATATAATCACTCCACTGAAAAGAAAATATGAATTGCTTAAAGTCTCAGAAAACCATCAAATTCCTTCATTATAAGAGAGTTACAATTAAAACTATACTGAGATATCAATTACCATAGTATATGTTGTAAACTACCTTATGTAGAGAAAAAACATAGCGGGTGCTGATAGATGCATAAAATAAACCTGCAGTGTTGCCCAGGAAAATTCTAGTACTGTTGTTTATGGGAAAACGGGGCAATTGAGAGACTGGAAAGGAAGGGAGATTCCACTGTCTTTCCTTTTGTACCTTTAGAATTTTGAATCATGTAATAAAAAGAAAGAAAGAGAGAGAGAGAGAGAGAGAGAGAGAGAGAGAGAGAGAGAGAGAAGGAAGGAAGGAAGGAAGGAAGGAAGGAAGGAAGGAAGGAAGGAAGGAAGGAAGGAAGGAAGGAAGGAAGGAAGGGAGAAAGGAAAGAAGAAAGAAAGGAAGGAAGAAAGGGAGAGAGGAAAGAAAGAGAAAGAAACAAACAAACAAACAAAGAAACATAGAAAGAAACAAAGAAAGAAACAAAGAAAAGGAAAATTGGATCTAAAAAGTAAAAAGAGAAAAGAAAAGCAGAAGGTTTGAAAGAACACTTCACCAAAAGATACAAATGGCAAATAAGCCCAAAAGGAAAAAAAATGTTAATTTTATTACATCATTAGATATTACAGAAATGAGAATTAAAAGCATCAGCTTGTCCAGGTGGTGATCATTGACCTGGGATGCCATGGACCCAGATTCAAAGTCCCATGGTCACTGGCTTGAGCCCAAAGGTCACTGGTTTGAAGCCCAAGGTCACTGGCTTGAACCCAAAGTTGCTGGTTTGAGCAAGGGATAACTGGCTTGGCTTGAGTACCATGGTCAAGGCACAACTGAGAAACAATCAATGAACAACTAAAGAGCCACAACTATGACTTAATATTTCTCACCACTCTTTCTTTCTGTCTCCCTCTCACACTTGCTCACTAAAAGAAAAAAATGAAAGAAAATTAAAGCCATGAAATGGTACCACTATACACACTCTAAAATGCTGTAACTAATAAAAGATTAACTCCAAGTATTGATGAGATCAAACAATAGAAGTGTTAATAGAATGTTAAAGAAATCTAAGTGGCACCAACACTTTGAGAATTTAGCCATTTGTTAAAGCTCAGTAGAGATCTACTGTGTAATCCAGCCATTTCAATAGAATTTAAAAATATACTCAGATAAGGATGTGTACATAAACTGTACAAAGATTTGTACTTATTAACTTTGTATAGCCCCAAACTAGAAAAAAGACAACAACAGCCTGACCTGTGGTGGCACAGTAGATAAAGCGTTGACCTGGAATGCTGAGGTTGCTGGTTCAAAACCCGGGGCTTGCCTGGTCAAGGCACATATGGGAGTTGATACTTCCTGCTCTTCCCCCTGTTCTCTCTATCTCTTTCCTCTCTCTCTCTCCAATAAAAATGAATAAATAAAAAAAGAAAAAACAACAACAACAAATGTTCATCAGTAGGTGAATGTACAAATTGTGGAAAATCAACATAATAGAATACTACTCAGCAAAGAGAAAAATGAACTACTGTTATACTGAGCAACATGGCTGAATTTCAAAATACTCATACTGACTAAAAAAAGCCAGATTTTTTCAAAAATACATAGTGTACAATTTCATTTATATAAAATTTTAGAAAAAATTGAAAACTAATTTAGTCAGAAGTCAAAATAGCAGTTTCCTGAGAATGGGGGCACAGAAAGTGAAGGAAACTGAATTTTCAAGAACAAGAATGTGTAGTTAGTGAAAATGTTCATTTTATTGATTGTGGTGATGGTTTCTTTCACTATACACATACACCAGGACTCCTCAAACTTTAAATATAAGCAGTTTGTTATATGTCAAGTATACCTCAATAAAACTGTAATAAAATAATCATTAATGATATAACCATTTCAATAAAATAAGAATTCATAGTCCATACTGACATATGAAAATAAATGCAAAGAGAAAGCTCTATCTTAAAGTAGAATGCCAACTAATAAATGTAAGAGTGATAGAATTAGAAAATATTCAGCAAACACCATTATAATAAATGACTTAAGCAAGAGATATCAATAAATGTTAAGTGAAATTTTGATGAGAAAACAGTGTATATGTAGTCTTAAAGTGAATTCCAACAAAATATCTGTTAATTACTTATTAATGAACTTTACAGTGGAGAAATATCATACACACAATCTTGGCCAAATGACAAAAGTTAATATCATTGGTAATGAGAACAGATACTGTATCCTCCAGAAATGAGGCCCTGAGAAGAAAACAGTATCTTTTCTGTGGCATTCATATCAAAAAGGAATATCCTGAATTCAGGGATGAAAAAAAATCAGAGAAACCAAAATTGAAAGAAATTCTGTAACTGAGTATACCCTCAAAAATATCAAGATCATGAAAAACTAAGAAACTACAAATTAAAAGAAACTAAACAGGCTCTGACTGCTTGGGAAAGTGTCAGCCCAGTATCTGGAAGTTCTGGGCTCGATTTCTGATCAGTGCACACAGTAGAAGTACCCATCTGCTTCTCTACTTCTCCTCCTCTCTCTCTCTCTCTCTCTCTCTCTCTCTCTCCATCCTGCAGCCATGGCTTGGTTGGAACAAGTGGGCCCCAGGAACTAAGGATGGCTACATGGCCTCTGCCTTAGGTGCTAAGGAGAGCTTGGTTGCTGAGCAACAGAGCTACATCCCAATGGGCAGAACATCGCCCCCTAGTGGGCTTGCCAGGTGGATCCTGGTCAGGGTGCACACAGGAGTCTGTCTCTCTGCCTCCCCTCCTCTGACTGAATAAAATAAATAAATAAATAATTTTTTAAAGAAAGAAACTAAACAGACATAGCAACAAGTGCAATGGATGACTCTGGATTGGATCTCAGACCAAAAGAAAAGAAGAGAAAGGCAGTAAGTTTGTTAATACTATTCTTTTTTATAAGTGACAACTGGATAGATTTAAGTGGGTTTTATGGATTAAATAAAAGTATAGCAATGTTTATACCCTGAATGTGATAAGGTATTGAGGTTATGTGAAAGAGTGTTCTTGTTTTTAAGAAACCCACACTGAAGTATACTGCTCACAACAATTAGAAAATATTCTATCGCTTCATATTCATTTTGAAATATCCCCCAATTTTTGTGAGCAGTATATTTAGGGGTAATTTGGCAGTATGTCTGCTACCTAATCTTAAATATTTCAGAAAAAAAATAATGATATATGAGAGAAAATGAAAATGTAATATAAAATGTTAATAATTTAAAAACCTGAGTGGTTATAGGGCAGGGCTCCCCAAACTTTTTAGACAGGGGGCCAGTTCACTGTCCCTCAGACCGTTGGAGGGCCGGACCATAAAAAAAACTATGAACAAGTCCCTATGCACACTGCACATATCTTATATTAAAGTAAAAAAAAACAAAACGGGAACAAATACAATATTTAAAATAAAGAACAAGTATATTTAAATCAACAAACTGAACAGTATTTCAATGGGAACTATGGGTGCAGATGCATCCTGTGCTCCTCTCACTGACCACCAATGATAGAGGTGCCCCTTCCGGAAGTGCGGCGGGGGCGGATAAATGGCCTCAGGGGGGCCACATGTGGCCCGCGGACTGTAGTTTGGGGACCCCTGTTATAGGGTAATTCTTTGTATTATTATTTGTAGTTTCCTTGCATCTTTTTTAAGTTTAAAATTATTTTAAAATAAAATTTTAAAAACTAAAATATACTGGTATATTTGGGTAAATGGTACATGAGAGTTCCTTTTATTATCCCTGCATCCTTTCTATAAATTTGAAATTATCTTTGCTTCCCAGAAAAACATAGTTAATGGAAACATTGGGAAGATGGAAAAATGATTTTGGCCTAGCCTATTTATTCATACATTCAACACATATGTATTGAACAGCTACTCTGTGCCAAACAATGTACCAGTTTCTAGGAGCATACACTTGAACAAAATGGGCAAGATCTGGAGCTTGTTTGAGTTAGGAAGTCCAGGACAACCAGCTGGACTGAGTTCCTTGATGAAACCAAACATAAGGAAAGGAGAAGGAGCGGTAACAATCATTCTACTTCATCTCTAGCTAATACCATTATTGCTTAAAACCTTTAAATACATCCAGTCTTGTTTTGAAAAATACTTGTGTAGTATTTCATCTGGAAGAGATGTATCATAATATAATTCCATATCACTTAAATTACAATAATTAATAGTCTCACTTACAGAAAGAAATACCATCATTAACAAAATATTCCCTGTATGAACTAAAATCTGTGTTCCCCCAAATTCACACATTAAAACCCTGATGCCAATATAATGGCGTTTGGAGGTAAAGCCTTTGGGAGGTGATTAGAGTTAGATTACATCATGATGGTGGGACCCTCATGAGATTATTGGCTTTGTAAAATGAGAGCGAGAGAAAAGTCCATATGAGCACAAGGCAAAATGGCAGCCGTCTGCAAGTCAGGAAGATTGTCCTCACCACTCCCCAGCATGCTGGCACCCTGGTCTTGGATTTCCAGCACCTAGAACTGTGAAAAATAAATATCTGCTATGTGAACAACCATGTCGGTGCTGTTTTGTTATGGCAGCCTGAGCTGACTAACATATTTTCCACTTCTTTCCCTTTCTAGTTTGGAATCCAATCTAGGATTAAGAGTTATATTTAATTATCATGTCTCTTGGAATAATCCCCTATGTCAGCATTTTGAGTAAATAAATGAATTAGAAGGGAAATTGCTACAAGGGAAGTTTTACCAAAAAAAAAAAAAAGAAGAAGTTTTTTCTTTCAATTACAAAATAATAATAATAATGGCTAACTTTTGTTAAAAAGCACTTATTAGGTGCCAGCCAGTGTGTTAAGGGTTTTAGAGAGTTTATACAATTAAATCCTTCCAATAATACATGAAACGGGTTCTACTATTTAATTCCCCTCATGTGCTAATGGCTTACAGAAGTTAATTTACTTTCTCAAAGTCATAGCAGTATTTAAGTGGTAGAGCTAAGGAGAATTCTCTAGAACAGTGTCTCTTAAATGTACATACAAGTCACTGAAAGATCTTGTTAAAATGCAGCTAATGGCTCAGTATGTCTGGAGGAAGACTAAGATTCTGCATTTCTAATAAGCTCCTAGGTGATGCCGATGCTGTGTTCCACTAAAGACTTTAAATAACCGTCTTCTAGAAATATATAACAGCTAAGAGTGCCTGGCATATAAGTGCTCACTAGATATTTCCTGAGTTATTTAACAAAGGGAGAGAAGAGACAGAGAAAGAAAAAGATATATTAAAAATCTGTTGTTGACCGCATTCTTAATCAGTCTTAATTATTGTGCCTTTCCTCCACAGGTTGTCATGAAGTCAAATATTTCATGCGTGACCTGGAAGATTTTCAGGCACAAGATGATGCACAATGACAGAGATCACAATGCTAGAAAGCTGAAAGCCGCCCATAAGCATGTAGGGAACACTTTACCTGTAGGTGCATCTACTTAGTTGTAGCATCATTTCAGCAAGACTCTATTTCTTCCCCCATCCTTCTTTCCACTGACCAGGTTGGTGAGAAAGCTATTAGTTAATAAAGTGTCTCATCCTCTAAATGTCATATGAAGCTATAGGGAATGTAAAAATCTTGTTAGGAAGAGAAGTTTTACTAGGGACAAAGTTGAAGGTCAATGCTGCCTGGCATTCCTACTTAGGGTATATGGGTAGAAAACCTTTACTCCAAAGTAAGTCACTGATACAACTGCACATAAGTGTAAAGAGTATAAATTAAGTATAACTACAGGTTAGTGTGTAACCACTTCCAGCAAGAGATTCATTTTGAGTCTCTTATATACCTTTGGTAATCATGATAGCCTTTTAGAAAACCCTTATGCACTATTGGTGGGAATATCAGCTGGTACAGCCACTATGGAAAACAGCATTAAGGTTCCTCAAAAAATTTAAAATTGAATTACCATATGACCCAACAATTCCTTTTTGTGGTGTTTATCTGAAAAATATAAAAACACTTATTTGAAGATATATGGTTCTTATGTTTACCGGAGCATTATTCACATAGCCAAGATACAGAAGCACCTTAGTGCCCATCGATAGTTGGCTAAAGAAGCTGTGGTACATATATACAGTGAAATATTATTCCTCCATAAAAATTTTAAAAAAGAATTAAATCTTACCATTTGCAACAACATGAATAGACCTGGAAGGTATTACGCTAAGTGAAATAAGTCTGACAGAGAAAGATATATGATTTGAGGGAAATGGGTAAAAAAGGTGAAAGAATTGAAAAGTACAAGTTGTTATTACCAAACAGTCATGAGATAGTGAATATAGTCAATAATATTGTAGTAACAAAAAAATTGTAAAATCTATGTATATTGTTCAATAGGTACTAGATTTATCTGGAGAGTCACTTCATAAATTATATAAATATCTAACTACTATGCCATACAACTAAAACTAATATAATATTTAATATCAACAGTAATTTTAAATTTTTTACATTTTTTCAAGATAAAGTTATAGCCTTATAAAAAAACTACTTGAGGTATAACTGACATGCATGAATTATACATCACATATTTAAAGTGCACAATTTTATAAGTTTTAACAAATGTGTACATCCATGAAACCATCATCAAAATCAAGATAATGAAAACATCCATCACTCACCCACCAAAAATTTCCTCGTGACCATTTGTAATCCCTGCCTACACTCATTTCAAGTCAACCACTAATCTACTGTTTATCACTATAAACCAGTGATTCTTAACCTTTTTTGAGGTACCGAACCCACCAGTTTCATATGCGCATTCACCGAACCCTTCTTTAGTGATAAATAAAGTATGATTTTTTTTTCCAAACTCAAGACATAGGTATATGTTTTTTTACTGGTGCACAAAATGAGCCGTGCATGAACATCACCTTGCTCAAAGAACAAAACCAACAAAGTGCATGAACTCACAACAAATTACGGTATTACTTTATTCTGGCCTCCGCGGCAGAGGCTTCTCCGAACCCCTGAGACCGACTCATCGAACCCCTAGGGTTCCATAGAACCCAGGTTAAGAACCACTGCTATAAATGAATTTGGGTTTTGTGTGTACTCTTATTATTATCTAGTTTCTTTAATTTGGCGTAATTATTTTGAGATCCATTCATGTTGTGGTATGACTAAATAGTTTATCACTTGAATTGCTGAGTAGTGTTCTATAAAATATTTTTAAATTTCAGTATTTATCTATTCATCTGTTGATGGGCATGTGAATTGTTTTCATTTTTGGCTACTATAAATAAAGCTATTCAAATGACATCATCACCTTCATCTTTAGACTTTCACTTTGGATATTTTTTTAAATATATCTTTCACATCTTTATTTTACTTTTTTTTCCTTCTTTTCCAAGTGAGAAGAAGGGAGACTGAGACAGATTCCCGCATGCATCCCAACCAAGATTTACCCAGCAACCCCGCTCTAGGGTAGGTGGTCTGCCCATCTGGGGCCATGCTTGCAACAGAGCTATTTTTTTAGCACTTGAGGTGGAGGCTTCACAGAGCCATTTTCAGCACCTGGGACTGATGCATTCGAACTAACTGAACTATGGCTGCAGGAGTAAGAGAGAGAGAAAGAGACAGAAGGGGGGGGGGTAGGTAAAGAAGCAGATGGTTGCTTCTTCTGTGTGCCCTAACTTGGGATCAAACCTGGGATATCCATCCACATACAGACCAATACTCTACCACTGAGGCAACTCGCTTTATTTTACTTTATAAACATATGAAATGTAATAACTGTTTTTAGTCTCCTTCTGAATCTAACGCATATGTTAGTTCTTCATCTGAATCAATTAATATTAATATTTTTTCCTGCCTTTTCTTTTTATTTTTTTCTTTTGCATGCCTGGTAAAATGGTGAATTTCACCTTGAAGGGTGCGGGATAGTTTTGTATTTCCATAAATATTCTTCAGCTGTTTTGGGGGGTACATTTAAGTGATTTAAGAATCGTTGAGTCTTTTTTGGCCTTGCTTTAAAGATTTATTAGGGATGACCACAGCTGGGTTTAGTAGAGTTAGTTACTTCCCACTACTGAGGCAAGATTCTTCCGAGTATTGTCTGCAGTGTTCTATGAGTTATGAGTTTTTCCAATCTGGCTGGTGGGACAGGCACTGTTTATGGCCCAGTAAGTGTGATGTTCTATTCCTGCCCATCATTTGAGGTGGTTCTTCCCCAGCTTCAGGTCGTTTTCTCACATGCAGGGGCTGAAGAGCATTCTCCTGCAAACTTGAGGAAAACGGTCTGCAGATCCCAGACCTCTCCCTGGTGCAGCTTCCTCGTTTCTAGAGCTGTACAAAGCACTCTAGCTGCTGCAGTCTGCCCCGACTCTTGGTTCTGTCACCTCAGTGCAGAGTCTGCCAGGTTCTGCCTGAGTTCCTCTTCCTGTGACGTAGCCTAGAACTCCCTCAGGTCACTAAGCAGGGCCCATAAAAAGGCTCACTTCATTGTTTCCCTTTTTTTCAGGATTGCTGTCCTTCAGTGCTTGATGTCCAATGTCTTAAAAATTGTTTTTATATATTTTTATCTACTTTTCTGCTTTGTTTATTTTCAGACAGGAGGGTAAATCCAGTCCTTTTAACTCATTTTCACAAGAGTAAAAATATCTATATTTCTATCTTACACTTGTGTTATGGCTTAGGTTTCTGAGCTCAGAAACACGAACCCCAGAACAGCTCCCCCTCTCCTCGATGGTCTGAGTTTAGCTCTGTAGAACCCTATCTCTAAGGTTTTAAGGCTTTCCTTATCCTCAGGAGTGTGTTATATAATAAATTGGGTCCCCTCAATTTGTATGTTGAAGTCCTAACCCCCACAACCTCAGAATGTGACTGGATTTAAAGCTAAGGTCTTTAAAAAGGTTATTAAGTTAAAATGAGGCCATTAGGGTAAGCCCTAATCCAATATGACCAGTGTCCTTAAGAGAAGAAGAAATTTGGATTTAGACAAGTCCAAAAGGAAAAGCATACATAACAGGGAAAAGGTGGCCATCTATAAGCCAAAGAGAAAGATTTGTTGACAACTTTTCTCAGATTTCTAGCCTCCAGAATTGTTAAGGAAAAAATATCTGTTGTTTAAACCACCTAGTCTGTGGTAGCCCTAGCAAACTAATACAGAGTGATATAGCTGCTTCTCTAATTGCTACATTGATGTTATCTTAGAGGAATTTTTTCTTCACCCTTTTACCTAATTATCTAGTACTAATATTATTTCTAGCTAACAATACTTTGTGTTAAATTCTCTCTTACAATAACTGGCATGGTTACTGTCCCTTACTGCACCCTCAGTAATACATGTTTCGAGCAGCCAGCCTTGGCTACCACCACTAACCTGCCCCACAAAAATAACCAACACAGTTTTTCCAGATATTCTTTTTCACTAATGGAAACAGCCAGGTTGGTACAAATGTCTGGCTCTAAGGTAATGAAATAACTGGTTAGTTTAAAAGTTTGTAAAAAAGGAGATAGTACCCCAATAATAGAGAAAATTTAGAAAGATAAATGAGCCCTATATACAATTATATCCCCCAAATTTTTTTAAATTAAAATAAAAAATATTTACTAAAATTGACTGCAAATAAAATTTAAAATGTACAGAAACTAATTATCACAAGGAAATTAGAAAGGAATTTAAAACTTTCATCATGACCCCCCCACTGCTCCACTTAAAAGACAACAAACCACTTGTTTTCATTAGTGAATTTTATCAAACTTTCATAGAATTCCTGTCCTATTTAAACTGTTCCAGGACACAGCAAACATGGACCACTTACCAAATCATTGTATAAAGGAATTAAAATTTGTACTCAGAATCTAGCAATGATGCCCTGCTCTCCTCTCAACACAAAGGAAATAAAGATGACTTCTAAAGATCAATAATTTTCATTCACACCTTAGAGAAGAGTGAGGTCAAATAGCTTGAGGAGAGAATATATTAGCTTTGAAATGACTTTTGGAATCTCAGCAAAAGAGCCACCTCTGCTCATCTGTTAAATCCCTCTGCCTTTGAGACAGAACTGAACTCATTTCTAAAAACTTGGCACCTGCTCTACTATGTATTCTTACTGATCAATCTCACACCATGAATTTCTAAATATAAAATATGACTACAAGAGTAGGCAGATGTTCACTGCCACCTTCGAGGATCTAACTGGAATTAAAACTAAATTTAAGAGCAATCATCCTGAAAAACCAATTTAGGACTAAATTAAGAGGGATCTATAACCAAGGAGTTACAGAATAAGCCACGTCATGACTGGTAGAAAGGGTGGAGGTGCAAAAAAGTTTGCTCCTGCTCTCAGGAGCAAGGGACCACTGAGGTTCCAAAGGAACATCTCAGCTGCAGGGAGGTTACCCTGAGATGTGAGGGTCCTAAACCCCAGGCTAAGCACCCCAGCCTAGAGTATCAGAGCCTAGAACACATTCCCACAGCATTTTTCTTTTTGACAGTGGCTTTTTACAAATAAATAGATTGTTTAAACAAGAGGATGGCATCCTGGCTGGGTAGCACAGTTGCTTAGAGTATAGCCCTGATGTGCCCAGGTTGCAGGTTCCACACTTGGTCAGGACACATACAAAAATCAACTAATGAATGCATAGATAGGTGAAACAACAAACTGATGCTTCTCCTTGTTCCCTTCCTCTTTCTTTAAAAATCAAAAATAAAAAAACAAAAAAAATACACAAACAAACAAAAACCCCAGGGGGCCTGATCTGTGGTGGCGCAGTGGATAAGGCATTGACCTGGAACACTGAGGTCACAGGTTCAAAACCCTGGGCTTGCCTGGTCAAGGCACATATGGGAGTTGATGCTTATTGCTCCTCCCCCTTCTTTCTCTTTCTCTCTCTCTTCTCTCTTCTCTCTAAAATAAATAAATAAAATCTTTTAAAAAAACCCAGGAAGATGGTCCTAAAAACCCTAAACTAAACTTTTTTTATGTTTTGAATTTTTTTTCTAAATTTTTCTTTTTTATTTATTTAATTATTTTAATGTTTATTTTATTGATTTTAGGGAGAAAGAAAGGGAGAGAGACAGAGACAGGAACATCAATCTGCTCCTGTATGTGCCCTGATTGGTGATTGAGCCAGCAACCTCTGTGCTTCAGGATGACTAACCAATGAGCTATCAGGCCAGGACTAATTTTTATTTTTAATGTATTGGGTTGACATGGTTTCAAGTGTCCCAGTCAATATAACACCCTCTACACATTGCCTTGTGCCTCCCACTCCCATGTTCCATGAAAAGTTTATTTTCACCCACATTTATACACTTTGCTCTTTCTCTCCACCTCCTTCCATCACCCTTCCACTAGGGATTGGTACCCTGTTGTCTGTATCTATGTGTATCTATACATAATTGGGCTAATCCCTCATTTTCTTTCATCCATCCTCACTTCCCCTTTCCCTCTGACAGTTGCCCATCTGTTCCCTGTGACCCTGTCTCTGCTTCTATTTTGTTCCTTGATTTATTGTGTTCATTAGATTCCACTTATAATACTTGTCTTTCTCTGTTATCTCCTGATTCATCCATGCTGTCACAAAAGGTAAGATTTTCTTCTTTTTCACAGCTGCATAGTTTCTACTGTGTAAATGTACCACAGCTTTTTTATCCACTTGTCCACTGACAGATTCTTGGGCTGTTTTCATATCTTAGCTACTGTAAACAATGCTGCAATAAATGTGGAGGTGCATATCTTCTTTTGAATTAATTTTGAAATTCTTAGGATGTATTCCTAGAGGTGGGATAGCTGGGTCAAAAGGCAGTTCCATTTTTAATTTCTTGAGGAAACACCATACTGTTTTTTACAGTGGCTGCCCAAGTCTGCATTCCAACCCACTGTGCAGGAGGGTTCCCCTTTCTCCACACACTCACCAGCACTTATTGTGTGTTGATTTTGTAATGAAAGCCATTCTGGAAGGTGTGAGGTGGTATCTCATTGTGGTTTTAATTTGCATTTCTCTCATGATTAGTGATGTTGAGCATTTTTTCATATACCTATTGGCCATCTGTATGTCATCTTTGGAGAAAGTGTCTATTTAGGCCTTTTGCCCATTTTTTTAATTGGATTGTTTACCTTCCTGGTGTTGAGTTTTAAAAGTGTTTTGATGAGTTGATGTCATACTTTCCTAATTTTAAAAAGATGCATTGTGGTGAGAAAGGTAGTGGGAAGAATAAGATGTTAATGTCTATGCCATATTTCTTTTTTAAAAAAGAGTGGTAATGATAACAATTTTAGAAAGATTCTTTTGTGTGTGTGTGTGTGTGTGACAGAGATAAGAGAGTCAGAGAGAGGGACAGACAGACAGGAAGGGAGAAAAATGAGAAGCATCAATTCTTTGTTGTGGCACCTTAGTTGTTCATTGATTGCTTTCTCGGGGGTGAGGGGCTACAGCAGAGTGAGTGACCCCTTGCTCAAGCCAGCGACCTTGGGCTCAAGCTGGTCAACCTTGCTCAAACCAGATGAGCTCGTGCTCAAGCTGGTGACCTCGGGGTCTTGAACCTGGGTCTTCTGCATCCCAGTCTGATGCTCTATACACTGCACCACCTCCTGGTCAGGCTTAGAAAGATTCTTGGTATACTTAAAAACTAAAGGAAGAAGAAACAAAAAGTAATTAAAATATGCACAAGCATATTTAAAGTACCTTTTCTCATAATAGTCCACACCCGGAAACAGTATATTGTTCGTCTACATTAAGATTAAAAAATAAATATTATTTACCTTTGGATAATGGTATCCACTGGGAACAGACCTCATGTAATCTTGTGGGTTGCTAAAAATACACTATAATTATATCTGGGTTGTACTTAAAGTAAGTGTTTGTATATGTAAAAATTGATGGAAAACTTAAGGTAATATACTGTGTTGTATATATGATATGACTCAATTAATAAAAAGGAAAACAAAAAAATAAAAGAAAAATAGTTGTGTATGTATTGAATAAAGTATGCTTTCTGGACTGTTTTGCATTCCTTAGTAAACTCTGGAGCCTGCTAGTTTGTAGCCAATAGGGTGGTAGCAAGACTATCAATGGCCACATCCAGGTCTTACCTCTAGGTGAACTCAGGACCAACTGCAGCCCAAACACTCCATGGCTAAATCCAGAACCAACCTCACCACACCCTACTATTGTGGTGATCAAGACATATTGGTAATAGTCCAAAACAGGAATCAGTAACTACTTCAGGCACTGCTCCAGATACAAATTCTTACCCCCCTCCAAAACAAAAGGCTCTGAAGGATCCTATAGAATCACTATATTATACTGTATGAGAGAGCAAGCTCAACCACTTACCAACTTTCTCTACTCTACTCTTGTAATGACCCTCTCAGGTCACAGTCAAAACAAAGATGAAAACTTCAGCTAAAACATAAGGAAGGCAAACCCTTTCATTGTTTCCATTTTGTGGTACCTACATTCCATATAGAGAAGTTCACATCCCCTTATGACTGAAACAAAATGGTCTACATATGATACAATCTTCCCAATCCTCATTCCTACTTTCTCCCATGCTTTTCTAGTTTTTAAAAGATGAATTTTCAGCCCTGGCCAGGTGGCTCAGTAGATAAATCTTCATCTCCATGCAACAAGGTTGCAGGTCCAACCCTTGATCAGGACACATATGAGAAACAGTCAATGAATACACAACTAAATGGAACAACTAAATGGAGCAACAAGTTGATGCTTCTCTCTCTCTCTCTCTCTCTCTTTCTCTCTCTCTCTCTCTCTCTCCCTCTCCCTCTCCCTCTTTTTCCTCTTCCCATTTCCTTTCTTTCTCTCACATCAATGGAAAAAATATTTTTAAAAATGCATTTTCTTCTATTTCACAGTTTGCTTTCTTTTTTGGAATTTTTTCTAGAATAATTCCTTCAGAACTGTGTTGAAAAAAGGAAGGGGAATGTGGACATGATAGAAATACTAGAATAGTTCCAGAAGATCACAAAGTATTGTCCAAGGGAAAACTTTGATGATGTAAACTGTTGACTCATTAATTTGAAGTTTATGGCTCTGCTATTCTCAGAAAGCATAATAAAAAAATATATATGTTAGTCATTTGCAAGAAAAATTACATCAGTAAATCCCTGGAAATGGGGATTAAAAACAAAATCATTCTGCTTTGTATATTAATGTAATATCCAACTAAGTAATAACTTCAAGAGGACAGTGTAGAAATAATTTTGACATCTTAATCAGAATACGGTCTTTTGGGAGAGAAACAAACTTTCCTCTACCATCAAGATTCTTCTGGCTGAGCTAATAATCAAACAGACACAAGACAAAGTAGCAAGAGAGAAGAACCAAATTTAATTCAGACATATGACATATGTATGAGAACCCATCTACATAAGAATCAGACACCCTACGTGCAGGAGAGGTGAGAGATAGAAAGAGTGGTTGAGCTTTGTAAGATATTCTGAGTTAGCAGAGTTAACGCACCTTGGGGGATTTGAAGGGTCATTGCAGGATGAGAAAAGCAGAAGCTTAGTAAGTAAAAGTCTGCCCTGACATACAGATGGGTCAAAAATAGATTGTCAGTGATCATTATGAGCAAGGCCACTAATTCAAGTTCTTCTAGGTAATTAATTGAACAGGAGGGACAGAAGTTTCTCTTGAGCCTGAGGCTAACATTGCCTTTAGCTCAAAACAATCCACATGATACAGAAGCACATCTTAGGTTGGCTCATTCTGAACACCCCACCCGTCTTTTAGGCTTTCAAAAACAGTCACCCCATTAAAGTTAATTAAAAAAAAACAAAAACAGAGTACCTAAGATCAAGAAAGAGAACTAAGGCCTGACCTGTGGTGGCGCAGTGGATAAAGCGCCGACCTGGGAACACTGAGGTCGCCAGTTTAAAACCCTGTACTGGTCTGGTCAAGGCACATATGGGAGTTGATGCTTCCAGCTCCTCTCCCCTTTCTCTCTTTCTCTCTCTCTCTCTCTCTCTCTCTCTCATTTTCTCTAAAATGAAGGAAAAAAAAAAAAAGAATGAGAACTAAGGATGAGTTGTGCCCCACGTGTAAGAACATTTATTATCCTTTTTTTAAATGATCACTCCCTCAACATCAGTTACTTTTCCTTTACTTCCTCTCTCCTAAGATTTGCTTTCTATAATCACTTCCTCAACAATTCTTCATTTCTTTTGACTCTGGGTCCTCAACGGCCTGCCTAGCTTTTTTTATGTAAAGGGGAGGCCTTAACAGAAAACACTTTATTCCTTGTCTGGGCCTTTCCTGCCACCGAAATAGACAAACCATTCAGTAAAAATGAACCACAGTGTTTTACTAGCTGGTTAGCTTTAGGGAAGGCAGCTCTTAAATCTCTGTAAGCCACAGTTAATTCATCTAAAAAGATGAGGATAAGATTAAGATTCATATTAAGATTTATATTTAGAAGTATTGTCACTGGAAAGGGACCAGGACCAAAGCAGGTTTGCCCCCAGCAAGGTCTGGAATGTGTGGGTTGTTGACTTCATGTAGAAAAGATTTCACAACGTGAGTCCAGGTGATTTTGAGAATACATTTATTAAAGCTGGGAACAGAGAAACAAAGGAAGGGCTTAAGATAGACAAGGCAAGCTCGGAGCAACAAGAGTAAGCCTAGGCAGAGCTGCCTTGGCCCTTGAGAAAGAAAGTCACAGAGGTAGAAGTAAGCCAGCTGGGCTGTGTGGACTCAGGAAACAAGTTACAGAGACAAAAGGAAGGCCCATGGAGTCAGATTCAGGGGCTTAGCTCTAGACGAGCTGACACTGCTCACTGCTCCCCAGGTTGCAAGTCTCATGGGAACCTTTAAAGCTTGGTAGAAAAAAAACAAAGACACACGTCTGAGAAAAGGAGAGATGCAATCATGCTCAAGAGAGAGAACAGTGTACTAGGTTCTTTGACTTAAGGGTTTTTATCCGTTTTCTAAAGATGGAGGGAAGTCTCAGGGGAGGCTCTCAATAGAATATTCATCAGCTTTACAGGAATGTCCTTTAATATAGTGGTTTTCAATGGCCAGTTTGCCAACAGGTGCCAGTCGGCCAGAAATTTTGTGCTATTCCATGAAAAAGTTAACCATCCTGTTGTTGTATGAAGATTATAGGCCCCATGATTATAGACTCTAAAATCTTCATACAACTTCAGGGTGGTTAGTCTCTCACAGATCAGCACAAAATTTCTGGCAGACCAACAGCTGAAAACCACTACTTTAATATAATGATTCATCAAAGTGTGTACATGGGGGGGGGGGGGGTAGGGTCACTCTCTGGTCAGTTTCACCTAAAGAATGTAACCAAAAAGGGACGGGTACCAAATACGGTCTGCTCCCAGCACCTACTGGAATGTGTAGACCATTTGCTCCTACGTGTCCTTGGTTAAGAAACATAAGATCTTGCAATTGATTGGCTGGCTATAAATTGCTCAGCCAAGTTTGTTTAGCTTTCTGCCTCAGTGTCCCCATTCCATTTGCCAAGAAATTTTTGTAGCTTCTTACTATCCTGATTCATTATAAGTGTTTATATTAATTCATTTAATCATCACCAAAACCCAATGAAGTTGATATTACCAGTCCCATTTTACAATGAAAAAACAGAGACATCAAGAGGATCAGTGGCCTGTTCAGTCACACACCTACAGAATGGCAGAGATGTGACTGGAATAGGTATATGTCTCCTGAGTATAAACTTTTATCCGTCTGCTTTACTGCATTATTTACTTGTTCAATTAATATTAGCTATTAATTTTATGACTTGGGAATTAAAGATTATGATCATATAACTGAAATGGCAAGCTAAACATGGGCCTAATGTTTACAGAAAGGAAAGTAGTAGAAGCTACTATCATCACAGGAGTAATTAATTCAGTGATACATTCCTATAATAAATATTTGAAGATGAGGCACTGTTCTGGGGTATGACTATGCAACTGTGGCTGAGATAAAACTTTATGATTTTATCTCTGTGCCTTTTCACATGAAGTTCTTTTTATCAAGAATGTGTACACACACACACACACACAAACACACCCATACATGCACATAATCACATACATATCATAGTCTGGTCAATTCTCACTTTTTCCCCTCAGTGTAATAAAAGGCAGCTACCACTCAGTCTATCCTAAATTCCTACCTTTTGCACACTTCTCAGATTCCTTGATTAAACTCAGATAAATAAATAAATAAATAAATAAATAAATAAATAAATAACACAGAAGAGAAAGTAAAGAAAAATTATTTACTTGGGAAGGTGTCAAAAGAAAGAAACCAAAAACAAAAATTAGAAACAAAAACAGTATTAAAGAGTGAAAAAGATGACACAGAGGCAATTGAATAATACTTTTGTAGTACATGAAGAACTTTTTACATGGATACTAATAATAGGCTCTACTTTTGAGGGAGTTCTAACATGAAATAAGTTTCAGTGTAAGTGGTAGAGACAGCTTGCTTTTAATGGTCACTCAGCATAGGCAGGACATTATCACTACTATCAAGAAACTTACAATTTAGTGAGAAAGACGGCTGCATATAAAAAGATGACTAATAATCAATTTAATGGGACAGATTACAAGAGCAATTGATTCAGAAAAAGGAGAGATCGCTATAAACTCATGAGATGAGATAGAGAGAAAACACTTCACTGAAAAGGAAACATTTCACTGATCAAATGGTACAATCCTATTGTAAATGAAAAAAAAAAAAAGCCTATGTAATAAACCTGACAAGCTGAGTGCCAGAGAGGAGGCACCTGACAGGACTGAGAGGCTCAGTGACCAAAAGTAACCACATAGGTTGCTTAATCATAGCCTGACCTGTGATGGCACAGTGGATAAAGTGTCAACCTGGAACACTGAGGTCGCTGGTTCAAAACCCTGGGTTTGCCTGATAGAAGCACATACGGGAGTTGACGCTTCCTGCTCTTTTCCCCTTCTCTCTCTCTCTCCTCTCTAAAATGAATAAATAAAAATCTTTAAAAAAATGTCTTATCACAAATTCCTAACTGGGCAGGTCATAGTGGGTACTCACATTCAAAAACTAATTCTCCTTCGCAAAGGTCAATCTTTACCTTAAGTGAGCCCTGACCATTGTTCTTATGCATCTAAAATAACATACCTCTGAAATGTCAGAATATTTTTCTTTTCTAGACCTCTCAAATTCACAACCAGAGCACAAGATCACCAGAGCACAAGGTCATAGAACTTCTCATTGTTATCTTGTCCCCCACAAACCATCTCTATGTGCTGTAAATGTTCATTGTTAACTGCTGTATCTTGTACCCACAAATAAAAAGAAATATGTGTTTGTCCATTTTGCTTTTTATACATTTCTAGAGATTTTCCCACTTTAGTTTCTCCAGTCTCCTTAATTTATCATCACAAAATTTCATGTAACGCTCTCCTTATATCTTCTTTGACTCTAATGTATAAAATAAGCTACAAAACATGCATTCTCCAGAGTATTTTCTTAATCCGTTGAGATTTTGCTTCGGGGCATGTACTCAAAACTGTACTCAAGCTCTTATAAGATTTTTCTAAAGGGTAGATGTTTTTTCATCAATACTATCAATGAAATAGAGAAAGGACTCAGGCAAAAAGAAGTAGAGAATGACATAAAAGATTATTGGAATGTCCGTTTTAGCAGTTCCTTGCTAAAGCCAATTTCTCCACTTCCCCACCAGAACCAGTGTGAGTTGTGGCAAATCTCTCCTCTCCAATGGTTTCTTCTCCCTCTTTCCACTGGAGAGTTCTGTCAACATTCAGTTTGTGTTTCTTTTATCTAAAAAACAAAACTACTTCTGCTCTGCCTACTGTCACATGTTTTTCCTCTTTTCTTTTTTTATAATGGGAAAATTCCTCAAAATCAATGTCTGTACTCCCTGTCTTCTATTCATCTCCTCGCATTCTCTCTAGATCCCACTGCAGGCAGGACAGCCTCACACCAAATTGCTATCAGGTCTCCAGTGCTGTTCACGTGGCTAAATTCAGTGGCCAATTCCCAGCCCTCATCTTATTTATTTAACTCATTTGATGCCTCTCTCTATGATTTGGCTTTAGGGACACCAAGCTTTACTCCCATGGTGATGTCACTCCATCTCAAGGCTTTAAATAACATTTATGCTAATGACTTCCATGATAATATCTCTGTCTTAATTTCACACTTGTATGTCCAACTGCCTATCTGATGCCCCTATATAGGAATCTCAAATTTAACATATTCAAAATGTCCTCACCCTCTTCCCCCAATTCTCCTCCTTGTACAGTATTCTTATTGTTATCCTTTATAAGTGCCAGCTCTTCTTCAGTTACTCAGGCCAGAAATCTTAGAGTAAGCATTGAATTCATTTTTTTCATCCTA
The DNA here is from genome assembly GCA_037038555.1 of Rhynchonycteris naso. Taxonomy (NCBI): domain Eukaryota; kingdom Metazoa; phylum Chordata; class Mammalia; order Chiroptera; family Emballonuridae; genus Rhynchonycteris; species Rhynchonycteris naso. The sequence continues at coordinate 71,404,272 of CM073002.1, forward strand.
TATCTGGTTCAGTAAATTATGGTAGTGTGCCCTTCAAAATATATCCAGAAATTGGATTATCAACACCTCTCTTACAACTATCTGAGTTTAAGCCACTGTAACTCTCACCTGGATTATTACAAACCTCTGTCTAGACTCCTTCAGTCTATTCTCAATACATTAGCACAGGACATCCACATAAAGTACCAGTCAGACCAGGCCACATCTCCACACAAAGGCCTCCAGTGTCTTCCCATCTCACTCACAGGGAAGGGCCAAGGTTCTTTCTCTGATCTATACCACTCACATGAGCCACTCTGCCTAGTTACCTCTCCGACCTAGTCTAACACACTTGGATTTGGTCAGCAGATGCCAACTCCTCTGGACTTTTCTCATTCCTAGAAAACACCAGACACATTTCTGCTTATGGGTCTTTGTCCTTGGTTGGTCCTCTGCTTAAAATGTGTTTCTCTCAGATATCCACATGAGTAGGTTCTTCACTTTCTTTAGGGTTCTGCTCTTATGGCACTTTCTTAGAAAGGGTTTCCTTGGCACTTGATCTAAAATTTTGAACTCTTTCCAAAACTTCCTATATCCTCCTTCTCTTTTTAGCTTTCCCCTTTGGATTTATAAATTATCAAATAATAAAATTTACTTATTTAATCTCAAAGAAATATCTGCACCCTCTTGCTTATTACAGCATTATTCACAATAGCCAAGACATGTAAACAACCTAAGTGTGCCAAGATATATAAATATATATATATTTATTTCACCATATAGTGCTACACACACACAAATACAGATGCACAATTAATATTATTCAACCATAAAAAAGAAGGATATTCTGCCAATTGGGACTAAATTTGAGGGCATTTTAGTGAGTGAATAATGTCAAACAGGAAAAGACAAATAGAGCATAATCTCACTTATATGTGAATCTAAAAAGAAGCCAAACTCATAGAATCACAATGTAGAACGGTAGTTGCTATGGGTTAGGGTTGAAGGAAATGGGAATATGCTGGTCAAATGACAAAAACTTTCAGATACAAGATGAAAAATTTCTGGGGACCTAATTAATATATAGCATCATGACTATAATTAACAATACTGCATTGTATACTTGAAAGTTGCTTAGATTTTAAAAGTCCTCACCACACACAAAAGAATAAACATGTTAACTAACCCTACTGTGTAATCATTTGACAATACATACCTGCTCCAAGTCATCAGATTGTATACTTTAAACTTATACAGTGTTATTTGTCAATTATATCTTAATAAAGCTGGAAAACATAAAAAGAAAACATTTGTTTATCTTATTATCTCCCCATTAAAATCTAAGCTCCTCAATGACAAGCATTTACTGTTGTATCCCCAAAAGTACATAATGAATAATGGACAATAAGTATTTTATAAATGAGTGGATGTTGTCAAATATTCACTGTAAGTTTTACATATTCAGTAAAACTTCTATTCATTCATAAGTTGTTCATTTTTGTTTGTTTGTTGTTGGGGGTTTTTTTTGTATTTTTCTGAAGTGAGAAGCAGGAGGCAGACAGACAGACTGCTTCATGCGCCCGACTGAGATCCACCCTCATGCCCACCAGGGAACAATGCTCTGCCCATCTGGGGCCGCTGCTCCGTGGCAACCAGAGTCACTCTAGTGCCTGAGGCAGAGGCAATGGAGCCATCCTCAGTGCCAGAGCCAATTTGCTCCAGTGGAGCCTTGGATGCACAAAGGGGAGAAAGATAGAGAGAAATGAGAGTAGGAGGGTGGAGAAGCAGATGGGTGCTTTTCCTGTGTGCCCTGGCTGAGATTCGAACCCAGAAATTTCACACACCAGGCTGATGCTCTACCACTGAGCCAACCAGTCAGATCCCAAGCACTTGTTTTATATAGCTTATAACCAGTTGAAATTGAAATGTCTTGACATTTTTTTTCATGCTGTATCTTCCACTATAAAGACAACCAGCAATGCTTTACTAGACGACAAAGAGTAACCTAGAGATAACTTTATTAATACACTCTCATTATTTCCTATCAAAAGTGATGAAATTTGGTGCCATGCATAAAAAGTCAATATTATTTTAGTGGTTTAGGGTGATGTAGCACATATGCATATTAAACTAACTGAATGTAAAATTTGAAGAATTTTTTAAATCTCTTCAAAGAATAGCCCATAGAATAATCCACATACTCCCAAGAATAATGATACTATATTATATTCAGTATAAGGTGCCATCAATAGCCCACCATTATATTACCCACCACTAAGAAAAATAGAAAAAAAAATATTGCCTATTAAGCGAAGACCAATTGTTTTCCAATCAGTTAGAATTTTTATTTTAAAGCTATGGAAAGAGTATTTTAAGATTTATTTAGACATAAATTTTTATTATATGTGATTCTTGTGCTTATATAAAAAGGAAAATGTAAGTGAAATAAGTCGAAATATTTCTAATGTTTCACATTCATTAGCTAATGTCTGAATCACTTTTGAACTCAATCTCCTGGATGCCTGTGTTTTTCCGGCTATTTTGCCATCATAGTGAAAGAATACTCCACCATGATCTCTGGAGGATTTTTTTTTATTTTACCATAAAGTTTCAAAGTGTGATTTCCAAACCACAAATAGGACTGACTTAGTCTTTCTAATATGTTACTGAGATGGTCTGTTGATTGACACTGTTAAGCTGCAATTTTGCAGCCATGCCACCAAGGAATAACCAACTAGAACTCCCATGTCCAAGCAATGGTAACTAGGTCATGTCTGCTTCCCCCCAATTTGACAATTATTTTAAGGCGTCCTAGATTACAAGTCACATCTAAATTTCAAAACTGTGAAAATATGTGACCTAATATTTACAACATATGGTAACCAACTTCACTTTGCTTTTGTTAAGGACTAGTAGGAAAATCACTCTGTTTGGTTTTGATACAGACACGCTGTGACACTTCTTGCTAAGTGCTGTGACACACAGAATCTATATCCTACTACTCAAAAGCAGGAAAATTTAATTGTAGGCAATAAAGCTTTAAACCAGTGTGAAGGCTGCTGTCAGAGGCTAAAAGAAGAAAGCTGAGGTCAATAGAATCAGGAGCCCTGTTCACACTGGACCACATGCAGAGAAAATGTCATAGATTTGGTTAAAAGGGATTTCCTGGGTCAATTTGGTTTTGCTTGATCACTTGAAAATATGAGATGCTGTGAATTTCCAAATTTGTTCTCTGCTGGACTAACTTACTAACTCATAAGATAAATGGCTAAGAGAGAGAAACAGGAATTCACAGTTTAATGTCCTTTTATTTAAAAAAGAGAGAATCACATTAGATATTATTATTTAACATTTATTGAGTTCCTTAGGTCTTATAATAGGTTATGAAATACAGTATTAAATGTAATCCTATAATCCTCAGAAAAACATGCTAGCTCTTTCAACCATAGCATGAAAAGAAGGGGTTGCCTATATTAAACGTTGATTCATACTTTCAGAAAACCCATTAAAAAATGGCTGAATATTATACTCAAATCTCTTAGAATTCTTTGGTGCAAAATGAGGATTAGAAACCTGGCTCTAGAGACTGTTTCAGACCTGTGTATGACAACTTACTCTTAAATTTGAGATTGCTAGTGTCTTTCCCTTGGGTAGACAGTATTGTAATTTTTTTCCTTCCAGTGTAACAGTAATGCTAAAATAATAAAGCAAAATATTATACTTAAATCAGTTTACCCAGCAAATAACTAAGTGCCTTTTTACATTCCAGTGGAAGGGAAGAAACTCTGTTAAGTGTTGGCTTTCTGCTAGGCTTTCACCATAGATCATCTCATTTGATTCTCACAGTATATTTGTGAGGTAGGTGGCTTTGGAAACCAAGGCTTGAAAAACCCAAGTTGCATGCCTGAGAATATGTTCAAGGAAGTGTGAGTGCAGTTGGAACCCGATCTGCTTAACCTCCTCATTTTATGCTCTTTCCACCCTCACACCTGCCAAACGATTCCTAGACTACCAAAAGTGATGGGTCCTGCCTCTATATAACTCTAGATTTCTCAAAAAAGAATAAGAAAGAAGCCAATCCACACTGAGGCACGGGTAAATTGGATTTCTGTCCACCTGGTAATCAGCCTAACAGTCTATTTACTGAATAGTTTCTAGAATGCTCTCTGGCTGACTAGAGGTTACATTTCTGACACTCCTAATTAGATCCTTTCCCAGGATCCAGTCAAGACTCTGCACCTTCCCTCTATGCCCTGCCACATTCCTCTTTGCCTCTCCCACTTCCTCCTCTGAGAATAGACAATGAACACTTTGAGTAGTGAGTTGTTTTCATTCTTCCTGACCCCCAGGAGTGAGGTTTTTTTTAATGAAATTAGTTACAGTTTTATTGACTTAAAATCATGTTTGGTTGATAACCAATTTATGGAAACAAGAAGAACATACATTTGCCTCTTTTTAATGTTGCCTTACACATTTTTAAAATAAAATTTTTTGTTACAATCATACTCTGGATGGTCAGGAGGCATGAGTAAGTACATGAACGTTCATACTACTCAAAGGGTTAAAATGGAAAACCAAGAGGGCGTGCTCTTTTCCCCTAGTTTTCTGTACATGAGTCCTGAGGCTTTACAACTGGATTGTAATCCTGAAAAGATTAAGCAGTTTTTTGCAGTTTTCCCCTAATCATGTGGAATCCCACAAATCCCACCAGAATCCAGTGTGTTTTAACTACAATACACAATTAAACCCTGTGGCAGCTCATGCCTCAGCCTCAGTAGAACAGGCCCCTAATTCTTTTCCAGATGTGACTTTTTGTCTCTTTCTCTAAAGACCTTCTCATTCTATGTATTGAAGCAGCAAGAGGAAATCTCTTCAGCTTTTCTTCCTCCCTCCCTGCTACTCTATTTATAGTCCTAAATATTGCCAGGTATCAGGAACAACATTAAGAAGGGACCATTAGTCTCTCCAAGCTGTTGTTGTGACTTAGGGTGGCTCTAATATTTTACATCAGCAAGTGTGGTGCAGTTGCATTTGTTTCAATATTCTGAATATTATTTTTTCATATTTTTTATTGAATTTATTGGGGTGACACTGGTTAATAAACTTATATAGGTTTCAAGTGTATAATTCTATAATACATCTATATATTGTGTGTTCACCACCCCGAATCAAGTCTCCTTCCATCACCATTTATCCCTCTTTACCCTCTTCTGCCTCCCCCTGACCCCTTTCCCTCTGGTAGTCACCATACTGTCGTCTGGGTCTATGAGGGCTTTTTTCTTTTTCTTAATCCCTTCACCTTTGTGACCCAGCCGCTTAGCTCCTCTACTCTTGTTCTCTGTCTGGACTTTTTAAAGATTGACTTTTTTTTCGAAGCCCCAAACAAAGCTTTCTGTACTGTGCACATTTAAGCTCCTAACACCAAAAAGAATTGAGCCTGAGGGAGTCATGATTCAAGCTGAAACCCTTCGCTGGAAAGTGCCTGCGCTAGTGGAGTGTACTCGATGTCATGTTGTGATAAAGCAGATAACTAAGGAGCTATGCTTTAACACCAAGGAAATGGAGCAGTGCTTCAGATGGTAATCCCCACGCCTCCACAAGCAGACTCTCACGTTCATCAACAGGTTCAACTCATTTATCTACAAAATGGAAATGGGTTTAATTAAGAGATGACTTTTGGGAGGTAAAAAAAAAAAAAAAAAAAGATGGTTTCCTCTATTTTTATTGCTTAATTAGCTTTATCAGGGAAGGAAGCTGGAAACTCATAGCCTACTAAATTTCATAACCGTAATAGGAAATATCTCTGGGTGGGTGTGTGAAGGGGTGGGGATCTCAGAACAAAAACCAATTTTGCTGTATTTTTTAGAATAACCCATTATGAACAAGCTTAAATTTTGACCAGTGGGTTATTTAGGGATGAGGTATATAACCAGATGTCGCCATCTCCTCCCAGTTCAGCCGGTCAGTAGAAATGACAAGGAAATCTTAGTGAAAAACAAAGGACCAAACCACAAAACATAACTACAAGTTTCCTAAAGTGTAAATGATCATTAGGGCCTAATTATAATGGAAACAACTGATATTTGGAACTTGAACTCACTAAATCTGGTTTGAAGGTGTGTGAGGGGGAACAAACTTTTCTCTAGCCTCAAGATACTTCTGGCTGGTCTAATAATCAAATAGACATGAGACAGATTATCAAGAAAAAAAAACAAATTTAAAACATTGTATAAATGAGATAGTCAGACACACCCCTCCCCCCATGGTGAAGAGGTTCAGAGATAGAAAGGGGGATTGAAGTACATACAACATTCTGAGCTAGAGATGAGGTAAGGTGTCTTGGAAGCTTCAAAAGGTCATTGCAGGTTAAGATCCGATGTTTAGTAAATAAAATTTTGCCCTGCCATGTGGGTGGGTAGAAATGTTATTTCTGAAAACTTCTTATGGGCAAGGCCTCAAAATCAAATTTTTCTAGGCAGTCAAGAGGGAGGGGCAGATCTCTCCTGAGCCTGTGGCTAACGTTGCTTTTAGCTCAAAGTAATATGCATGCCACAAAAGCACACCTTGGAGTGACTCGTTCTGTACTCCTACAAAAGCCAGCCCAGCATCTGTAAGACCAAAAGATGTGGGTGGAGAGTGAAAAGGAAACTAGATTTCTCTTCCACTGTTTGCTTTGATCAATTCTATGTGCTTTCTCCTCAAACCTTTGGAAGCCAAATATTTTTATATCAACTTAAAAGATGATGGGAATGAGGTGTACAGAGGCTCTAAATTGGATCAGACACAAACGCAAGGCTAACCAACCCCAAAACCGTATGGTACTAATCATTAGACGCAGGTGGACAGGCAAACCCAAGTCTGTCTGACTTCAAAGCCCTTGCTCTTTCTACTCCGCATGTTGAATTTTGCTTTTTTAAGAATTATTCTAGTATGAGAAAAAAATCAGTCTGTATTAATAATGCTTTTGAGTATGTTTAATTATACTTAAATGTTTTAGTTTTAAAAGTTATAGAATTATTAACAAGGAAGATATGAGTAGGCACCCAGACTGCAAGCAAACCAGAATCCTTCAGATTAGAAGAAACTCAAGATCATTTGTGACCCTCTACAAAAGGTATCAGTTTAACAGATTATCATTTTCTCTTACAGCATACCCAGAGACAAATGTTACCAGTTACTTCTGCATGATACCTCAGGTTCCAACCACCAAACAAGGAACTTCCTTATAAAATAAAATACAACATCTCTGCCACAGTCCAGCCACGATTTCCTTCTCCCCCATAGTCCAAGTCCATCTGCACCAGCGCAGGCTTTTTTTGTTTGTTTTTGATTGATTTTAATTTATTGTGTTTACATAGATTGTAGTGTTGCCCCAAATGCATCCCCCTTCCCCGTATTCCCCTCAACATCTCCCTTGCTCCCTCCCCATAGCACCCCCTTCCCTTCAGTTAATCCCATCCTATCATCCTCTTTCCCTCTGTCCTCTTTTACTCTGGTTCCTTTGATCTCTCCCCTGTCTCAATTCCTTTCCTCAGTTCTCAATGTTCCTTGGATTCCTCAAATGAGTGAGGTCATATGATATTTTTCTTTCTCTGCCTGGCTTATTTCACTCAACATAATAGTTTCCAGGTCCATCCATGTTGTCGCAAAAGGTAAGATTTCCTTCTTTTTCATGGCCGCATAGTATTCCATTGTATATATGTACCACTGTTTTTTGTTGTTGTTGTTTTTACAGGGACAGAGAGTCAGAGAGAGGGGCAGATAGGGACAGACACAAAGGAATGGAGAGAGGTGAGAAGCATCAATCATCAGTTTTCGTTGCCGTAGCAATACCTTAGATGATCATTGATTGCTTTCTCACATGTGCCTTGACCGCGGGCCTTCAGCAGATTAAGCAACCCCTTGCTGGAGCCAGCGACGTTGGGTCAAAGCTGATGAGCTTTTGCTCAAGCCAGATGGGCCCATGCTCAAGGAGGCAAGCTCGGGGTCTCGAACTTGGGTCTTCTGCATCCCAGTCCAATGCTCTACCCACTGCGCCACCGCCTGGTCAGGCTGTACCACTGTTTTTAATCCACTCATCCACAGGCAGACACTTGGGGTGTTTCCAGATCTTTGCTATTGTGAACAATGCTGCCATAAACATGGGGGTGCATTGCTCCTTTTGAAACAGTGCTATGTTACTCTTGAGGTATATTCCTAAAAGTGGGGTAACTGGGTCAAAAGGCACTTCTAGTTTTAATTTTCTGAGGAATCTCCATACTGTTTTCCCAGTGGCTGCACCAGTCTGCATTCCCACCAACAGTGCAGAAGGGTTCCCTTTTCTCCACATCCTCGCCAGCACTTGTTCTGTGTTATTTTGCTGATGAGAGCCATTCTGACTGGTGTGAGGTGATATCTCATTGTGGTTTTAATTTGCATTTCTCTAATGATTAGTGATGTTGAGCATTTTTTCATATGCCTATTGGCCATCTGTATGTCCTCTTTGGAGAAATTTCTATTCATTTCTTTTGTCCATTATTTGATTGGATTGTTTGTCTTCCGGGTGTTGAGTTTTACAAGTTCTTTATAAATTTTGGTTATTATCACCTTATCAGACATATTGTCGAATATGTTCTCCCATTGTGTAATTTGTCTTTTTATTCTGTTCTTATTGTCTTTAGCTGTGCAAAAACTTTTTAGTTTGATATAGTCCCATTTGTTTATCCTGTCTTTTATTTCACTTGCCCGTGGTGATAAATCAGCAAATATATTGCTGCTACAGATGTCAGAGAGCTTACTGCCTATGTTTTCTTCTATGATGCTTATGGTTTCACTGCTTACATTCAACTCTTTTATCCATTTTGAGTTTATTTTTGTGAATGGTGCAAGTTGGTGGTCTAGTTTTATTGTTTTGCAAGTAGCTGTCCAATTTTTCCAACACCATTTGTTGAAGAGGCTGTCTTTACTCCGTCGTATGTATGTTCTTTCCTCCTTTGTCAAATATCAGTTGTCCATAAAGCTGTGGGTTTATTTCTGGGTCCTCTGTTCTGTTCCATTCATATATGTGCCTGTTCTTATGCCAGTACCAGGCTGTCTTGAGTATAATGGCTTGTAGTATACCTTGATATCTGGAAGAGTGATACCTCCTGCTTTATTTTTTCTTTTTAAGATTGCTGAGGCTATTCGTGTTCTTTTTTGGTTCCATATAAATTTTAGGAATATGTGTTCTATATCTTTGAAGTATGTCATTGGTATTTTAATTGGTATTGCATTGAATTTATAAATTGATTTGGATAATATAGACATTAAATGATGTTTATTCTTCCTAACCATCAGCACGGTATATGCTTCCACTTGTTTGTATCTTCCTTGATTTCTTTTATCAATGTTTTATAATTTTCTGAGTACAAGTCTTTAACCTCCTTGCTTAAATTTACTCCTAGGTATTTTATTTTTTGTTGTTGCAATAGTGAAGGGGATTGTTTTCTTAATTTTTCTTTAAGACAGATCATTGCTGGTGTATAAAAATGCCTCTGAGGCCTGACCTGTGGTGGCGCAGTGGATAAAGCGTCGACCAGAATGCTGAGGTCGCCAGTTCAAAACCCTGCACTTGTCTGGTCAAGGCACATATGGGAGTTGATGCTTCCTGCTCCTCCCCCCTTTCTCTCTCTCTCTCTCTCTCTCTCTCTCTCCTCTAAAATAAATTAATTAAAGAAAATATACCTCTGATTTCTGAGTATTAATTTTATATCCTGTCACCTTGCTGAATTCATTTATAAGGTCCAGTAGCATTTTGACTGAGACTTTAGGGTTTTCCATATACAGTATCATATCATCTGCAAATAATGATAGTTTTACTTCTTCATTTCCAATTTGAATGCCTTTCATTGCTTCTTGTTGTGTGATTGCTGTGGCTAGGACTTCCAGAACTATGTTGAATAAGAGTGGTGAAAGGGGGCACCCCTGCCTGGTTCCTGATCTTAAGGGGATAGCTTTTAATTTTTGCCCATTGAGTACGATGTTTGCTGTGGGTTTGTCATAGATGGCCTTTATCATGTTAAGGAATGTTCCCTGTATTCCCACTTTATTGGGAGTTTTGATCATGAATGGGTGCTGGATTTTTTCAAATGCTTTCTTTGCATCTATTGAAATTATCATGTGGTTTTTGTCCTTCCTTTTGTTTTTGTGATGAATCACATTGATTGATTTGTGAATATTGAACCAGCCTTGCCTCTCCAGAATAAATCCCACTTGATCATGGTGTATGTTTTTTTTCATATATTGTTGGATCCAATTAGCTAATATTTTGTTGAGGATGTTAGCATCTAAATTCATCAAGGATATTGGCCTATAATTTAGTAGTGCTTATGCTGTGTCCCATAAATTTTGACTTGTTCTATGCTCATTATCATTTGTTTCTAGAATTTTTTTTATTTCTTCTTTGACCTCATTGTTAACCCATTTGTTATTTAATAACATGCTGTTTAGTTTCCAAGTGTTTGAGTATTTTTCAGTTTTTCTGTTGTGGTTGATTTCTTGTTTTATGCCATTGTGAGCAGATAATATAATAGAAAACTTGGAAGTCTTCCTTCCTCTTGAATTTTTTGTAATAGCTTGAGAAGAATATGAGTTACTTCTTCTTTGAATATTTGGTAGAATTCACTTGTGAAGCCATTGGGCCCAGGGCTTTTCTTTGTTGGGAATTTTTGATAACTGTTTCAATCTCATTTGTTGTAATTGGTCCATTTGGGTTTTCTGATTCTTCCACATTGATTTTTGAAGGATTATATATTTCAAAAAATTTGTCCATTTCACCTAGGTTGTCTAATTTTTTGGCATATAGTTCCTCATAGTACTTTCTTACAATCTTTTGTATTTCTGTTGTGTCAGTTGTTATTTCTCCACTCTCATTTCTAATTTTATTTATTTGAGTCCTCTAATTTTTTTTTTTTTTTTTGTGAGTCTGGTTAAAGGTTCATTGATCTTGTTTACCTTTTCCAAGAACCAGCTACTGATTTCATTGACCCTCTGTATTGTTTCTTTAGTTTCTATGTCATTTATTTCCACTCTGATCTTTATTATTTTCTTCCTTCTACTACCTCTGGGGTTTACTTGCTGTTCTTTTTCTAGTTTTTGTAGAGGCAAGGTTAAGTTGATTATTTAAGCTTTTTCTAGCTTCTCATGGTATGCCTGTAATGCTATGAACTTCCCTCTCAGTAGTGCTTTTACTGGGTCCCATAAGTTTTGAGTTGCTGTATGCTCATTATCATTTGTTTCTAGAAAATTTTTTATTTATTCTTTGATCTCATTGTTAACCCATTTGTTATTTAATAACACACTGTTTAGTTTCCAAGTGTTTGAGTATTTTTCAGTTTTTCTGTTGTGGTTGATTTCTAGTTTCATGCCATTGTGAGCAGAGAAAATGCTTGATATGATTTCAATCTTCTTAAATTTGTTGAGACCACTTTTGTGCCCTAACATGTGGTCTATCCTAGAGAATGTATCACGAGCACTTGGAAACAATGTATAATCTGCTGCTTTAGAATGAATGGTTCTAAAGATATCTATTAAATCCAGTTGATCTAGTGTGTCCCTTAATTCTGCTGTTTCTGTGTTAATTTTCTTATTTGAGGATCTATCCAGTGATGTTAATGGGGTATTGAAATCTCCTACTATTATAGTATTGTTGTTGATCTCGCCCTTTATATCCATCAAAGTCTGTTTTATATATTTAGGTGCTGCTATATTAGGTGCATAGATATTTATAATGGTTATATCTTCCTGTTGGATTGCTCCCTTTATCATTATGTAGTGTCCTTCTTTATCTCTTATTACTGCCTTTGGTTTAAAGTTCATTTTGTCTGATATAAGTATTGCTACCCCAGCTTTTTTTTATTTCCATTTGCATAAAAAAAAATTTCCATCCTTTTACCTTCAATCTATGTGCATCTTTTGTTTTAAGGTGGGTCTCCGTAGACAGCATATGTATGAGTCCTGTTTTATCCATGCAGCTACCCTATGTCTTTTGATTGGATTATTTAATCCATTTTCATTTAAGGTTATTATTGATATGTAGTTTTTCACTGCCATTTTATTCTTTAAAGCTGTATTCTTCTTTTGCTATATTCTTTCCTCCCTTTGAACTGTTTACAACAGGCCACTTAGTATCTCTTGCAGAATTGGTTTGGTTTTAATGAATTCCTTGAGGCTTTTTTTGTCTGGAAAGCTCTTTATTTCTTCTTCGATTTTAAATGTTAGCCTTGCTGGATAGAGTAGTCTTGGTTGTAGGTTCTTGTTCTGCATTACTTTGATTATATCTTGCCATTTCATTCTGGCCTCAAGTGTTTCTGTTGAGAAGTCAGATGTCATCCTTATGTGGGCTCCTTTGTAGGTGATAGCCTTTTTTTCTCTAGCAGCTTTTAATATTTTCTCTTTATCTCTTAGTTTTTGTATTTTAATTATGATGTGTCTTGGTGTAGGTTTCTTAAGGTTTCTCTTAAATGGAATTCTCTGTGCTTATTTATTTATTTTTTTTTACAGGAACAGAGAGAGTCAGAGAGTGGGATAGATAGGGACAGACAGACAGGAACGTAGAGAAATGAGAAGCATCAATCATCAGTTTTTCATTGCCATTGCGACACCTTAGTTGTTCATTGATGGCTTTCTCACATGTGCCTTGACCACAGGCCTTCAGCAGACTGAGCCACCCCTTGCTGGAGCCAGTGACTTTGGGCCCAAGACAGCGAGCTTTTGTTCAAGCCAGATGGGCCCGTGCTCAAACTGGCGACCTCAGGGTCTCAAACCTGGGTCTTTCGCATTCCAGTCTGATGCTCTAAGCACTGCGCCACCGTCCAGTCAGGCTCTCTGTGCTTCTTGAACTTGTGTGATGTTTTTCTGCATCAATTTAGTAAAGTTTTCAGCTATGATTTGATTGAACAAAGTCTCTATCCCTTGTTCTTTCTCTTCTTCAGGAACCCCTATGATGTGGATGTTATTTCTCTTCATGTTGTCACAGAGCTCTTTTAATAGTTTCCTCAAACTTTTAGAGTCTTTTTTTTTTTTTTTTTGCTGCTCTGCTTCCATGCCTTTGTTTATATTGTCCTCTAACTCACTGATTTGATCCTCAGCTTCATACATCCTGCTTTTAATTCCTTCAATTGTGGTCTTCATTTCTGATATTGTATTTGTCATTTCTGACTGATTCTTTTTTATTATTTCAATGTCCGTTTTTATACTTGTTATCTTTTTATTTAGGTGTTTGTTATTACCATTTATTGTTTTTCTAAGATCTTTGAGCATCCTAACAGTCATTATTTTAAACTCTGCATCTGGTAATTTGGTTATATATGATTCATTCAAGTCCTTTTCTGGGGATTTCTCTGGATTCATTTCAGTTGCATTTCTCTGCCCTCGCATTTTGTTTGTGTATAGGAAGAATGTGGCCACTAGAGTCCAATGGGTGGGGCCTCTGTGTTCCCTAGGTGTGGTCTGTCTGCAGGCCCATCACCCCCTTTACCACAGCCTTGGGCATTGGGGTATGGGCATTGATGGCGCTGGCCCGCTGCAGCTGTTGCTGCAATTTCTGCCTCTTCTCCTCAGGAAGGGCTGTGTTCATGTGCACAGGTCTATAAGCCTTAGCCAGCCTCGACCTTTGCCCTGCCCCCATAGGTGGGGCTGCACACCACGCTGGCCTTGGCTCAGCCGTGGGTGTCCACCTGTTCCCCAGTTTTTGCCCCACTACCAAGCTGTCCTCTCATGCTGGGTTGCAGACCCTGGCTCTGGCAGCCAGGCGGGGCTGCATGCCTACACTCAGCTGCGGGTCCTTGCAGTTTCCAGGCTTTCACTTTTCTCCTGAAGGCAGGATTGCAGGCGTGATCGCTCTTGCTCACCCGGCCCACATCCGGGCTGGATTGCTTTTGTGCTTCTCCTGTGACCCGGCTGGGCGAGACTGAGCTCATGCTGGGCCTTCGTCTTTACTGGCCCAGCTTTCACCTGTGCCAACAGGACCGTGCTTCTGCATCCCGCTGCCACCCACCTTCCAGTGATCCTTCAGCAGTGTTGGTGGTGGTGCTGCAGCTCAGACATTAGCTCTCAATATTGTATCCCTGATGGCTCCCTCCTTCTAAGTGACTCTGCTCTGAGTGCCACAGGAGAGCTTGTTTGGTTGGTGTCCTGTTTCATTTTGCTGGTATTGCTGGTTCCAGGGGAAATATTCACTTTAAGTTTGGGGGGTGACTCAGCCCAGGGGTTAGGGTGGCTGTCCCTCAAAGTGTTTCTCCCTGTGCCTCCTAGATTACACTCTCTTTCTGCTACTCCAGTCCTCTAATCTTGCCCGGTCCCCCAGAACCCCGCTGAGTGGTTGTGAAAGAGGTGTTTTGCATGGTCCCTTTAAGAAGAATCCTGGGTCTGAGAAATATGTTTCTTTCTCACAAACAGTATCCTGACTTGTTTAGCAGCTAAATACTGTCCATATGCTTCTTCTAGGCCAGTGGTTCTATTGAACCCTAGGGTTTCGATGAGTTGGTCTCAGGGGTTCGAAGAAGCCTCTGTCACAGAGCCAGAATAAAGTAATACTGTAATTTGTTGTGAGTTCATGCACTTTGTTGGTTTTGTTCTTTGAGCAAGGTGATGTTCGTGCACAGCTCATTTTGTGCACCAGTAAAGAAACATATACCTATGTCTTGAATTTGGAAAAAAAATCATATTTTATTTATCACTAAAGAAGGGTTTGGTGAATGCGTATATGAAACTGGTGGGTTCGGTACCTCAAAAAAAGGTTAAGAACCACTGTTCTAGGCTCTGGAGCTTCAGGCTGGGACTTTGTTTCTGGGGCCCTGGATTCTCCCCCTCTTCGCTAAATTCTCTTCCCACCACACCTGTCCCTCTGAGCTGCCATTTGCTCCCAGGAGCTGGGCAGCCCTCTCCGCATTTCTGCTTTTCTTACCAATCTCAGTGTGGCTTCTTCAGTGTTCCTTGGTTAAATAGTCCTCTTAGTTTAGTTCAAAGTTAGTTTTTCCAGATGATGGTTCTTAAAATTAAGTTGCAATCCACTTTGGTTCGGGGAGATGGAAGTCAGTATGTCCACCAACTCCATCGTCATCTTGCTGCCCTCACCTGCCCAGTTTTGAGTAGTAGAGGACTAGGCTTAATTCCCAAATCTCATTGTGTAGAGTATTAGCATAAACATTAACCCGTTGAGTAGTGAGTTTTTCATGCTTGCTGACCCCCAAGAGTGAGGAGGTTTTTTAATGAAATTAATTACAGTTACAGTTTTATTGACTTTAAATCATGTTTGTTTGATAACCAGTCTATGGAAACAAGAAGAACATACATTTGTCTTTTTTTAATGTTGCCTCACACGTTTTTAAAATAATTTTTTTTTTGTTATCTGGGTGGTCAGAAGGCACTAGGACGTACATGAATGTTTGTACTACTTAAAATGTTAATCTATCTAGAATCTAATGACATTTTAATTGTTCCAGCTAGCCTGGAGCATTTAATCTCCATTCCTTCTCGGTGCTGAGGTTGAGGGAATGGTATGCATGTACAGAGGACTATTAGCAAAGTTTGCTTCAAATTTAAAACTGGAAAATGTCTGAAGATCATTTTTCTTGAAAAAAATAATAAATTACATTTTTTTATAGTCCTAGCCTTTTTATATTTGAATTTTCTTGTCTCTTTTACAACTCAAATCAGTGTATACTTTTATTAAATTGCAGACTTAGGCTAGTTGACATTTTTTGAGAGCTTAGAAAATAGTAGGTTTATTTGCAGCTATCTTACATTGATTTTACTGTCATCTTCAGGATTAATTTATTGGTTTTAAATAAGATTTTTATACTACCAGCATCAGTGAGTTTTTCAAAAGCTCAGTAGAGAACTTAATGACAGAAAATATATAGGAAGTATCATACCAAATAAATATCTACCTTTTTTTTTTACTTTGCAAGTTATTTCAAAAAGACTTCTAAATAGTATGAATGAAACACATGATTTTGAAAATAAACCAAGATCAATCACATAAGAAAAGCAAAAGCTATTCTTTCAGAGCTTGGGATAAGGGAGTTCAAAAGTGAGAAATTTGGCTTCAGTAATTTCAGTGGTAGTGAATAAGAGACACAGAAGGGTTAAGAAATAGTTAATCTGCTTGCTATTCTCTGTTAATAACTTTCTAAACTTTACTTTAAAATGGAGAGAAAAGTTTACCTTTTCTGGAATGTAAGGGAAAACTTACATTGGGGAGGGATATGACAATGAGGGGAGTTTAAATCATAATGGGTATTTATAAAAGCCTAGCAATAGGATTTATTGTGAAAATTTAAGGCCTATACCATACTGTGTATCCACCCCCAAAACTCAAAAACATTGATACGTAAAGACACATGGAGCTCCATGTTCATCGCAGCATTGTTCACAGTGGCCAAGACATGAAAACAACCAAAAAGCCCTTCAATAGATGATTGGATAAAGAAGATGTGGTACATATATACTATGGAATACTACTCAGCCATAAGAAAATATGACATAGGATCATTTACGACAACATGAATGAAGCTTGATAACATTATACTGATTATAATAAGTAAACCAGAAAAAACTAAGAACTGTATGATTGATTCCATACATAGTTGGGACACAAAATTGAGACTCGTGGACATGGATAAGAGGGCAGTGGGTTACCAGGGGGAGGGGAAGGGAGGAGAGGGAGGGTATGGGGAGAGGAGAGGGGCATAGAGAAAACCAAATAGAAGGTGATGGAAGATAATTTGACTTTGGGTGATAGGTATACAACATAATCAAATGTCAAAATGATCTGGAGATGTTTTCTCTGAATCTACATATTCTAATTGATCAATGTCACCCCGTTAAAATTAATTGTTTCAATAAAATTTTTTAAATATTTAAGACCTATAAATTAATTAAAAACTTAAGTAACCAATCTTAAATCTTTACTTTGTATCTTAAGAAAATAGAGAGTCTTTCCATAACCAATTCCCAGAGGCAGATGGTCCCAGAGGCCCTAGGTCAAAAGTCCCCAAACTACAGCCCACGGGCCACATGTGGCCCCCTGAGGCCATTTATCTGGCCCCCACCGCACTTCCAGAAGGGGCACCTCTTTCATTGGTGGTCAGTGAGAGGACCACAGGATGCATCTGTACCCATAGTTCCCATTGAAATACTGGTCATTTTGTTGATTTAAATTTATTTGTTTTTTATTTTAAATATTGTATTTGTTCCCATTTTGTTTTTTTACTTTAAAATAAGATATGTGCAGTGTGCATAGGGATTTGTTCATAGTATTTTTATAGTCCAGCCCTCCAATGGTCTGACGGACAATGAACTGGCCCCCTGTGTAAAAAGTTTGGAGACCCCTGCAACAGGTCCTGGCTCTACCTGGGAGACACTTGACCCCACAGCCTTGAAGATTTACCAAGGACACCATATAGGACCATGCTAATTGGGCCTGTGCTAAATCAGAAGAATTTATAGAGGAGACATACCTGCAACTGAACTTTCACCTCCTGTATATTGTTACATGCCTAACTGTATAGATTTTTTTCTTTTTTTTTCTTTTTACTCTTACACCATTACTAAAAGCCTTTGAACCCTATAAAAACCACCAGCACCAGGAGATATATGGGTGCATGCCTTCTATCTTCTCAGGCTACTGGTTTCTCTAATTAAAAACACTCATATACCACTGAGTTCCTAGTTTGTGTTTGATCGGCTAAGGTGCGACAGGCAGCTCCAATCTGGATCAATCCAGTAACATTTGCTATAGCAAAGAAATGTTAGTTTGCAGACTTTCTAGGTGAAATCTAAAACTGGCTCCCGTAAGAGGGTAAAAAAGGCTTATCTAGTGAGAGGCAAGACCAAGACTGATTGCCATACCACCCACCAGAATTTTAAGAGTTTATGTAGCAGCCTTACCTGAGTTCAGTTCCGTATTCTGCCCAGACAATCTCAACACAGGCTGCATCCTTGAAAATGGCTCCAACACTTTATCCTAGGTCAGGAGGGGGTGTGGGAGTTGTCTCCAATTGTCTGGATAGAGTTCATAGTCAACCAGAGGTCAGTTCCCCACTGGGACTTTCTCCAACACTTCACCCCTCATGACATGCTTTTCCAATCTTACAGAACCACCTCTTCTGCCATGTGCCCAGATGTCAGCAAGGGGGTTCACTCAGCATAGAGGTTTCTCATTTTGGTGGCTATATAGCTGCACTAGAAGCAGACAGCACAACAGGATAGGCACATGCAAGAGAAAACACAGATCAAGATAATGCTTGCCAAGATAAGTAACCATTTCTTCCATCAAGGACTTCATGATCCAAACCACTGATTTATCAAACCCCCTGGGTATTAAGAATTTGTTTTACTGCCTGTATAGATTTCCAGGGTCCCACATGCCTAAGGAGAGCCTCCTCATTGGGCCAAGCCTCCTTGCAAGCTAGAATAATGTAATCTATAAGGGAATGAGTCCTTTGAATGCCCCACCCCATAAGAAAAGTGCTTTCACTCCCATATCTCACAATCCTACTAACTGTGCCTGGATACTTTCTTTCCCTGGTCTTTTCTTGCAACTTAGCAACAATATCGATAAACTCAGTGGGAATATATTTTCTCATCATAATGTTTCCTAAGCCAAGGAGTGCTGTGCTGGCTGGTGTTGTGGGTGCTGTGCTTTTGCTTTCCTTTGTATTAAGGGTTCAATGGCATGGGGCGTTTTGTCTTTTTCACTGACAATATTCTCCTCTTTGCCCTCCTCAATTTCCCAGTGATTCAAACCTTTAGTGTTCCAATCAGTGGCCTATTTTCCCAGAAGTTACTACTTTTGGTAAGATTAAAAGAAACTCTAAAAAGGCTTCTTTTGCCTGTTGAATATCAAATATCTCCAGCTCAAAATAATTTTCATATTGTCCTGGCCCAATAGCTCAGCTGGTTAGAGCATCATCCCAAAGCACAGCAGTTGGCAGTTCTATCCCTGGTCAGGACAAATACAGGGACAGATCAATGTTCCTGTCTCTCTCTCTTTTTCTCTCTCTCCCCTTTACTCTCTCTCTCTAAAACTCAACACAATAAACATTAAAAAATTATATTCATATCAACTCTGAAATTTCAAGTGGGTCCACATAACATACAGCAGATAACTTCCTGGGCTCTTTACTATAGATAACAGGATTCATTTCCTGGGCAGGTTGCTGCAGATGGTGAGTAAGAGTTGTACTTACATAAATGGTCCAGCCATTGTTTACTTACATATGGTCCTGTGTGGTGCTATTTTGCAGGGACAGAACTTATTCCTCATTCCTTTCTTATAAATCCATATTGTCATGAACATAGGCATATGTCCTTGAGGTTTAAAGGAATTCAGAATGAATATGGAATAGTTTCAGCAGATTCCCTTTTTTGTTTCTAGTCAATTGTGCTGCAATTAGACTAAATTTGGGAGGAAACTGCATCCCTTAGCCAATAGGCATAAGGAGAATATAATGAACATGGATATAGGTGTAATAACTAAAAGCAAATGAAGATGACTCATGAGATGGGGCTGGTGCTATTGCATAGGGAAGCATCCTTGCAGTGACTGGTTGCTTGGTTTTAATGCAAGAAAAGTCAAGGGGGATGTTTAACAAGGTGATAGAGAAAGACAGAAGCTAAGAGAAATAGGACAAATAGGAAAAGCAATGAGTCTCTCTAGTTCTAATTAGCATTTAGCTTTCTTCATACACAAAGTCGTTAGAATAATCTTCATCTGCACAAACTAGTGTCTTTCTCTTTCTTTTCCTTTGCCAACTGCTTTTTTAATACAAATCTAAGACTAACCACAAGATCTCACTCTCATTCAGATAAAGTACAGAGAATTACATGACAAAATCAAATGACCCAAGCAAGAGAAATAAAAGATAGAAAAAATATTACTGCCTGACCTGTGGTGGTACAGTGGATAAAATGTCAATACAGAATCCTGATGTTGCTGATTCAAAACCATGGGCTCACCTGGTCAAGGCACATAAGAGCAGAAACTACTATGAGTGGATGCTTCCTGCTCCTCCTCCCTTTCTCTCTCTCTCTCCTTCATTCTCTCTCCTCTAAAATCAATAAATTAAAAAATCTAAAGAAAAAATAGTGTTAATGATATCAAGAAACAACAAAGGAAGTACAGTGAAACATTGCCCTCTTTTTACATGTCATATTCTGTAACAGATATCTTTTAAGTAGGCAAGAAGTTTGAAATCTTAGAATCTTCAGTTTTTCAAAGAACAAAAATGAAATGATCATATCAATAGGTGCATAAAAGGCATTCGATAAAATATAATATCCCGTTATGTTTAAAACACTCAATAGAAGAAAAAAAAAACACTCATTAGGCCTGACCTGTTGTGATGCAGTGGATAAGGCGCTGATCTGGAATGCTGAGGACGCCTGTTTAAAGCCCTGGGCTTGCCTGGTCAAGGCACACATGGGAATTGATGTTTCCTGCTCCTCCTCCTTTCTCTCTCTCTATCTTTATCTCTCTCTCCCCCTTATCTAGAATGAATAAGTAAAATATTTTAAAAAAATACTCAATAAAATTAGAATAGAAGGAAAGTACCTCAACCTAATAAAGGCAATATATAACAAACCATCAGCTAATGTGATGCTAAATGGTGAAAATATTAAGGTTCTTCCTCTAGAATCAGAAACAAGACAAGGCTGCCTATACTCTCCACTCTTATTCAACTTAGTTTTGGAAGTTTTAGCCAGAGCAATCAATAAGAGTAAGAAATAAGAGGTATCCAGATTGGGAAAGAAGAGATAAAGGTATCACTTTTTGCAGATGACATGATTTTGTATATAGAAAACCCCAAAGATTTTACCAAAAAAAATTATTAGAAACAATAAACCAATACTGTAAAGTCTCAGGATACAAAACCAATATACAAAAGTCTATTGCTTTCTTATACGCCAACAATGAAACTTTGGAAAATGAACTCAAAAAGACAATTTCTTTTACAATTGCAACAGAATTATAAAACACAGAGGAATAAACTTAACAAAGGATGTGAAGGACCTATACACTGAAAACTATAAAACATTATTGAAAGAAATTGAAAAAGACATAATGAAATGGGAAAATATTTCATGTTCATGGTTTGAAAGAATCAACATAGTTAAAATGGCCATATTACACAAAACAATATACAAAGTTAATACAATCCCCATCAAAATCTCAATGTCATTTTTTTAAAGAAACAAAACAAAAAATCCCAAATAACCAAAGGAATCCTGAAAAAAAAGAATGAAGCTGGAGGTATTACACTACCTGACTTCAAATTACACTGTTGAGTCATAATCAAAAGAGCATGGTATTGGCAGAAAAACAGACATATACACCAATGGAACAGAATCTAGAGCCAAGAAATAAAACCACTTATTATATGGACAAATAATCTTCAACAAAGGAACCAAAAATACACAATGGAGAAAAGAAAGCCTCTTCAATAAATGATGATGAGAAAATTGGAATGCCAAAGAATGAAACTTGACTACGGTTTGTCCCCCTGCACAAAAATCCATTCAAAATAGATCAAAGACCTAATATACGACCTGAAACAATAAATTACATAGAAGAAAATATAGGTACTAAACTCATAGACCTTGGTCATTGAGAACAATTTATAAATTTGACTCCAAAAGCAAGGGAAGTAAAGGCAAAAATAAATAAATGGGACTATATTAAACTAAAAGTTTCTGCACAGCAAAAGAAACTGACAATAAAACAAATAGGAAGCCACCTGACCTGTGGTGGTGTGGTGGATCAAGCATCAACTTGGAACACTGATGTTGCTGGTTCGAAACCCTGGGCTTGCCCAGTCATGGCACATAAAGGAGTTGATGCTACCTGCTCCTCCTGCTATTCTCTCTCTCTCTCTTTTTAATTAAAAAAAAATTTAATACACAGCCAACATCTTCAATAAAAGGTTAATATCCAAAATATATAAAGAACTCAGAAAGCTCAGCAACAAAAAAGCAAATGATCCAATTAAAAATAAAGAAAGGACCTGAACAGACACTTCTCCCAAGAAGACATATAAATGGCCAACACATATATAAAAATATGCTTATCTCCACTAGCTATTAAAGAAATGTAAATCAAAACTACAGTGAGATACCACCTCACACCTGTTAGATTGGCTGTTACCAACAAGACAGGAAATAACAACTGTTGGAGAGGCTGTGGAGAAAAAGGAACCCCCATTCACTGCTGGTGGGAATGCAAATTAATACAATCATTATGAAAGAAAGTATAGTGGTTCTTCAAAAAATTAAGAATAGCACTACCATATGACCCAGCAATCCCTCTACTGGGTATCTACCCCCAGAACTTGAATACATTAATATGTAAAGACATATTCACTCCTATGTTTATCACAGCATTATTCACAGCAGTCAAGATATAGAAACAGCCAAAGTGTCCCTTGATAGATGACTGGATAAAGAAGATGTGATACATATATACAGTGGAATACTACTCAGCCATAAGAAATGATGACATATTGCCATTTACAACAACATGGATGGACCTTGAGAACATTATACTGAGTGAAATAAGTAAATAAAAAAATGCTGCCTGGCCAGGCGGTGGTACAGTGGATAGAGCATCAGATTGAGATGAAGAGGACCCAGGTTCAAGACCCCCAAGGTCGCCAGCTTGATCGTGGCTCATCTGGTCTGAGCAAGGCTCATCAACTTGAGCCCAAGGTCTCTGGCTAAAGCAACGGGTCACTTGGTCTGTTGTAGCCTTCTCCACCTCCCCCGCCCCCCCCCCATCAAGCCACATATGAGAAAGCAAACAATGAGAAACTAAGGTGCCACAAGGAAAAATTGATGCTTCTTATCTCTCTCCCTTCTGGTCTGTCTGTCCCTCTCTCTGTCTCTCTCTGTCTCTGTCATACACATACACAAAATAAAAGGAAAAGGAAAAGAAAAAGAAAAAGCTAAGAACTGTATGATTTCACAAATAGGTGGGATATAAAACTGAGACTTTTGGACATAGATAAAAGTGAAGTGGAAGAGAGGGAAGGGGACTTGAGTAAATGGGGAGGGGACAGGGAAGGGTGCAAAGAGGGACAAATATAAGGTTACAAAAAACTATTTGACTTTGGGTGATAGGTATACAACATAAGTAACAGTTCAAATACACATAATATGTACCATCTATACCAAGAGAATGGCAGACAAATTATGACTGACTTGTCATGGGAAGAAATTGTTGAAATCTAATGTCAATATAGAGGGCTAAATTGGCATCCAATTATAAATACTTCAGAAATTAACCTATAAGGCCAAACTATTAGCTCTTACTCAGAAACAGTAGAAGACAGGATGATGCACTACACTTAAAAAGGTCAAAAGCTATGTTCATTTTTAATTAAAAAAATTATGATAGCCCTGTAAATTATAGACTATTTAGCTTCACTAGGATTCCAAAGAAACATTGGATTGAGTATTCATATAGTCAATGCAAAGATATCAACAATGCAAAGTATGAAAGAATTCTCAGCCCAACTGTATGAAAAGGAAATCTCATCAAATATATTTTCCTTTCTTTTTTTTTTGAGAGAGAGAGAGAGATTAGAAGCATCAACTTGTAGTTGCTTTAGTTTAGTTGTTCATTGATTGCTTCTCACTACATTGGGCTAAGCAGTGATAGTCAACCTGGTAGGTACCGCCCACTAGTGGGCATTCCAGCTTTCATGGTGGGCGGTAGCAGAGCGAGCAGCCAAACAGCACCGTGATTACATAGATTTAACTATAGTACGTTGTTTTATAAAGATTTATTCTGCCTGACCAGGCGGTGGTGCAGTGGATAGAGCATCGGACTGGGATGCGGAGGACCCAGGTTCAAGACCCCAAGGTCACCAGCTTGAGCGTGGGCCTATCTGGCTTGAGCAAAAGCTCATCAGCTTGGACCCAAGGTCACTGGCTCCAGCAAGGAGAGGCTTGGTTTACTGAAGGCCCACGGTCAAGGCATATGTAAGAAAGCAATCAATGAACAACTAAGGTGTCACAACGGAAAAGAAAAGCTAATGATTGATGCTTCTCACGTTTCTCCATTCCTGTCTGTCTGTCCCTCTCTATCCCTCTCTCTGACTCTCTCTCTTTCCCTGTAAAAATAAATAAATAAATAAAAATAAAAGCCTTAAAGATTTATTCTGCCAAACTTAGCAAAAATTCGACATAAAGTACTTGATAAGTAATTATTATAATATGCTTTCATTTGCTGTAACTCTGTTTTATAAATTTTATAAAGTAAAGTTACTTCCCTACTTTATAAATTACCATTACTGTGGAACCAGTGAGTGGTTAGAAAATTTTACTAATAACAGAGATACAAAAGTGGACTTTACATAATAATAATTACTTACCAAGTACTTTATGTTGGTTTTTCGCTAAGTTTGGCAGAATAAATCTTTTTTTTTTTTTTCAAAGAGACAGAGCGAGTATCAGAGAGAGGGATAGATAGGGACAGACTGACAGGAATGGAGAGATGACAAGCATCAATCATCAGTTTTTTGTTTCCGTTGAGACACCTTAGTTGTTCATTGATTACTTTCTAATATGTGCCTTGACCACGGGCCTTCAGCAGACTGAGCAACCCCTTGCTGGAGCCAGAGACCTTGGGCTCAAGCTAGTGAGCTTTTGCTCAAACCAGATGAACCCGCACTCAAGCTGGCGACCTCGAGGTCTCAAACCTGGGTCTTTCCGCATCCCAGTCCGACACTCTATCCACTGTGCCACCTCCTGGTCAGGGTAGAATAAATCTTTATAAAACAACTTATTATAGTTAAATCTATGTAATTGCAGCACCATTTGGTTGCTCTGCTACCACCCACCAAGAAAGGTGGAACGCCCACTAGTGGACGGTACGGACCAGGTTGACTACCAAAGTGAGCGGTTTTTATAAAAAGTTTGACTATCTCTGGTAGGGTGAGGGGTAATGTGGGGCAGGTGTCAAACCAAGCCAGTGACCTCTTGCTCAAGCCAACAACCTTGGGGTCATGTCAATGATCTTGCATTTAAGCTGGCAATCCCATGCTCAAGCCAGAGACCTCAGGGTTTCAAATTGGGGACCTCAGTGTCTCAAGCTCTATCCACTGCGCCAGCATGGGTCAGTTCATCAAATGCATTTTCTATTCTATGACAGTTTGTCAGGATATATAGATAAAGTGAATGCAAGTGATGCAATACTGTAGAGTGAAATGAGATTTAATTGTATAATATCTTAACATTTTTATCAACAAAAAGGATTTAGCATTATAGAATAAGGTTTATATAAAACTTAAATGAAGGTTTGTATTTAAAGGGTTCAAAAGCTCAAGATTTCAACATTATCAGAGGGCCTCTCATTTCAAGGAATGCACCATTTAAAAGCAGATATTGCCTGACCAGGCGGTGGTGCAGTGGATAGAGCGTTGGACTGGGATGCGGTAGACCCAGGTTCGAGACCCCAAGCTCACCAGCTTGAGCCCGAGCCCATCTGGCTTGAGCAAAAAGCTCACCAGCTTGGACCCAAGGTCCCCGGCTCCAGCAAGGGGTTGCTAGGTCTGCTGAAGGCCCGCAGTCAAGGCACATGTGAGAAAGCAATCAATGAACAACTAAGGTGTTGCAACAGCAACGAAAAACTAATGATTGATGCTTCTCACCTCTCTCTGTTTCTGTCTGTCTGTCCCTATCTACCCCTCTCTATAACTCTCTCTCTCTCATTTTTTTTCCAACAATACATAATAGCTTGTAATACGTTATATAAATTATTTTGTTTTGTTTTGATCTCTTTATACTAGAATATATGTGCCATGATGACAAGGAATTTTCTTTGTTTGTTTACTCTCATTGTCACCAGCACTTACTGTGCGTGATTGATCATGATAATGTTCAATATATAATTGTTTAAAAACCTACGGAGAAAATAGATCAGATAAAATGAAATAAGTGAAAGCAAATAAAATTATTTTTGAAGGCAAAAAGGAAGGGACATCCTTGTTATTACTTCACTTGTCAATAATGTCTTCCCATGATAACCAGAGTCAAGAGATGATCACTGGAGACTCATTGCTGTTGTTCTAAACCTGACCACCAAGATATAGCAGTAAAATCTTTCCTTTTCCCTTTCCTTTTTGTCCTTCCTTTTGCTCTTCCTAAATTCACCAATAGCAGTCCCATTACTAAGGCAATGTGACAAGAACGCCCTCTAGTGATATGCCAGTCTGCAAAAGTCTGTGAAGCCAGGGTGAACTGGGGAGACTGGGCTCACCCTTTTCCCCTGTTTTAAAGCAGCGGCATCCTTTTTAGAAGGATTTCCAGGGAACCATCACATAGCAAAAGTTACAATTAAAAAACACTATTTTAGTTTCGGTTAGGGAAGAGAGAGGTGAAGGGTTGATTTGAAGACTATCAGAAGAGCTACAATTCAATTTTGTGCCAATCATCCCAAAATCTAAATATGCCTCTTCTACAAAACGTGTATAACCTGACCCATGGTGGCACAATGGATAAAGTGATGGCCTGGAATGCTGAGGTCGCTGATTTGAAACCCCGGGCTTGTCTAGTCAAGGCACATATGAGAAGCAACTACTATCAGTTGATGCTTCCTGCTCCTCCCCCACCTTCATTTCTCTCTCTCTCTTCTCTCTCTAAAATTAATGAATAAAATCTTAAAAATAAAAATAAAGGTGTATGGCCCTGACCAGATAGCTCAGTTGATTAGATAGCATTGTCTTGATACACCAAGATGGGGGGTTTGATTCCCAGTCAGGGCACATACAGAAACAGATTGATATTTCTGACTCTCTCTCCTTTCCTCCCTCTCTAAAGTCAATGAGCAATTTTTTTAAAGGTGTATATTTTTTTCTTTAGTAAAATAGACATTCAATTGTCTTACACCTTAAAAAAATAATTTCTCTTCCTTGACCTTGTATTCCTTTCAGCTATACTAACCTCTCTTGCCTTCCTTTCATAGCCACATTTCAGGATGAAATGGTGAATCATTGTCTCACTTTTCTTACCTCCAAATACCATACATTTCAACTCCCTTCAGTCAGGCCTCCATCCACACACATTGTCCACTGGTTTTCCTCCCTTCACCCCAGTGACTCTTTCTCTACTCTTTTGCTAGGTCTTTTTGCTCAGCTCTTACATGGTGATTGTCTCCTCATAGCCATCTGTTTATATAGCGATATTCATGGGTAATCATATTCATTCCTTCTTTTTTATGTAATTTCTGCCTTGTTATAAAGAGTGCCTATTCCCATGCTAATGAACATTTTGACTATTTCTAATTTTTTATTTCAAATGTGCTTCAGAATTTCTCCAAAAGGTACATTAAAATTGTTACATCCCGGTTGCCTCCAGGAAGAACAAATCATGAATAAACACATGGGTTTGGAAAGGGCAATTTTCCCTGAACATCCTTTTATACTATTTGAATTTTTCCACATACAGATAACTTTAAATACAATATCAGTACTGGAGTCATTAACACTTAAAAAAAAAAAAAAAAAGCAAACCTGAAATGAATTTGCCTTCTTGGATGTATTTTTGGGTTGCAATGTACCAGGTACTGTGTTAAAAGCCATAGAGCCGTTCATATGTTACTTCATTTGACCTCATTTAATCTTTACAGTTATCTTACAAGACAGGTATTATTTTCCCCACTTTACAGATAAGGAAATTGAGTGTGAACAACTTAATTAATTTTCATGAGTCATGGAGAGAGAAAGAAAAAGAAAGACAAAGCCAGGGTTTAAAACAGATCTTTCCCACTCAGAAAACCCTTGCTTGTAACATGTAACAACAGCTTCTTCTCCAGAAACTTTTAAGTCAACTGCCTCCGACTCTGCTTCAACTTTGGGAATCATTTATAAGATTTTAGTGAACTAGGTTATCTCATATCCCCGGACTTTAGTACATTTGTCCTTTCTGTTAATACATGTTCCCCTCCTGGTTAAAATTTCTACCCACCTTTCAGTGATCAATTTTTTCAACTTTTGCAATCTTCCCTTAAACCTCTAACTGAGATGAATACTTTTTGTCTGCTCTTTTGCCGCATCCTGTGCTACCAATGTGTTCAAAACGCTGTTGAACCATCTATGTGTCTCTCAGTAGACAAGTCCTTGGGATCAGGAAATCTGTTCTTCATGTTACTAGTCCCAGTGCTAGTAATATTTAGCATATATCAGACCCTTAATGACTATATGCTGAATTCAAATCAAGGACTAACATGTATATACAAAGCATCATAGGGCCTGACCTGTGGTAGTGCAGTGGACTTGGAATATAAAGCTTTGACTTGGAATTCTGAGGTCGCTGGTTTGAAACCCTGGGCTTGCCTGGTCAAGGCACATATGAGATTGATTCTTCCTGCTCCTCCCTTTCATATGCTCACTCTCTCTCTTCTCTGTAAAGTGAATAAATAAAATCTAAACAAATAAGTAAAAATACAAAGCACCATAGGATGTTAGAACTAATTTAAGGTTTCCAAACCAGATTGCACACTAATTTCAGGAGTTTTTTTATCAAGCCTTGTCTTAAACCTAAGAAATCAGTGTCTACAGAGAGAACTCTATAATCTGTATTATTTAAAAGACTTTTCAGGTGATGGCAAGTTGGGGAATCTCTGATCTATTCTACTTGTCTCATTTTATACAATATGGAGATTAAGACTTAAATAAGTTAAACCCTGGCCAGGTAGCTCACTCAGAATGTCGTCTGATATACTAAGGTTGCAGGTTCGATCCCTGGTCAGGGTACATACAAGAATCAATCAATGAATGCATAAATAAGTAGAACAACAAATTTATCTCTTTCTCTCTCTCTCTCTCAAATCAGTATTTTTTTAAAAAAAATAAGACTTAATGAAGTTAAAAAAACTGGTCACAATTACAGAAAGAAAAACATGGGAATTAAACCCTTGTCTCTTGATTTACAGTTGTTTTATTTAATCACTCAAAAGATATTTGTTGCCTGACCAGGCGGTGGCGCAGTGAATAGAGGGTCGGACTGGGATGTGGAGGACCCAGGTTTGAGACCCCGAGGTCGCCAGCTTGAGCGTGTGCTCATCTGGCGACCTCGGGGTCTTGAACAAAAAAAAAAGCTCACCAGCTTGGACCCAATGTCGTTGGCTCAAGCAAGGGGTTACTCAGTCTGCTGAAGGCCCGCGGTCAAGGCACAGATGAGAAAGTAATCAATGAATAACTAAGGTGTCGCAATGAAAAACTGATTGATGCTTCTCATCTCTTTCCATTCTTGCCTGTCTGTCCCTATCTATCCCTCTCTTTCTGACTCTCTCTCTGTGTCCCTGTAAAAAAATAAAATAAAATAAAAATAAATTTAAAAAAAAAGATATTTGTTAAGAGCTTCTTATGTGGAAAGCATTATGGTAGGCACTGGAGATACAGGGGCAGACAAACTAGACATGGGGAAAACAGCATTCTCATCTCTCTTCTTTCCTTTCTATCTGTCCCTGTCTGTCCCTCCCCACTAGAATGTGGAAAAACAGATTTAAACACATGACCATATAATTAACTCTGATTGAATTAAAGGAGTGCCTGGTGGTATATATACACATAAATGGGGGACCTGACTTAGTTTGGGGTTTTGAGAGTTTTCAAGTAAATCTTACTTAACTGAGCCTTGAGAAATATATATACAGATATAATTAGCCTTGTGTTTCTCAACCTAAAATATTCTTGGACCCATAAGACTTCTTATAATTTCATATTTTTATATTTATGACAGCCTTAAAAATTAACATAAACATGTTCTGAATCTTTTATGATTGAGTTCTGCTCAAAGCTTTAAAAGCCCATATTGAACATGTGTGGTTTCTATTGAGTTGGCCACAAGTAGTATGATCCTCATTTCCTCAAACTAATGTAAAAAAAAAACAGACCTAGTTAAAATGTATATGTTGCATTCCTGCTAAGTGAAGATCAAATACCTATTATAAACTCTGCAACAATAAAGATTTCACCATAGTTCACATAGAGGGAGTAGTGGGTGAAGGGTGTCAAAGACTTAAACTGTGTCAGGTGTAGGCTGCAATTTCAACTTCAACTAAGCATAATATATCCCACTAAATTAATAATGTAAATTGTTATTTATTAAAAGTGAAGCAAATCTGTAAAAAAATAAACAAGGAATAAAGTACATACCTATGGCTATATAGTTTTTCTTTGGGAAGAGGAACTGCAAGGCTAGGACACCGGGTGGAAGGAAGAATTTTTCTTTTAATATACACTCTTTTGTACATTTTTTTTTCTAGTGGGCAGGGACAAACAGAGAGGAAAGGAGAGAGATGAGAAGCATCAACTGATAGTTGTGTCACCTTAGTTGTTCATCAATTGCTTTCTCATATGTGCCTTAACCAGGAGGATCTAACAGAGCAAGTGACCTTTTGCTCAAGCCAGAGACCTTGGGCTCAAGCCAGCGACCCCGCACTCAAGCCCACAACCTTGAGATTTTAAACCTGGGTCCTCAGCATCTCAGACCAATGTTCTATCCTCTCTACCACTGCCT
Organism: Rhynchonycteris naso; assembly: GCA_037038555.1. Classification (NCBI taxonomy): domain Eukaryota; kingdom Metazoa; phylum Chordata; class Mammalia; order Chiroptera; family Emballonuridae; genus Rhynchonycteris; species Rhynchonycteris naso. The sequence continues at coordinate 71,434,791 of CM073002.1, forward strand.
GATAAGGCTCTTTTGCATATTTTTAGTGATTACAATTTTTTTTCCTTTTTAGTTAATGTTTTTATTGCGAATGTGATGTTGAATATGAATTGTTAACATAAGAAGTTTTATTTTATGTCTGTACTGTTTTATATTGTAAGTAAATAACTTAAATCAATATTTGGATACAAAAGATAAATGTTTTTTCTTTTAAACTAGCTCCTATATTACTCACTAGGCAAGCGGGGAGAGCGCATGCATGTTGGGGGGGGGGTCAGTGGGAGGAAGTACCAGGGCAGAATTGAGAAGGCTTGCCTGACCAGGTAGTGGCGCAGTGGATAGAGCGTTGGACTGGGATGCAGAGGACCCAGTTTCGAGACCTCAAGCTCGCCAGCTTGAGCGCGGGCCCATCTGGCTTGAGCAAAAGCTCGCCAGCTTGGACCAAAGGTCGCTGGCTCCAGCAAGGGGTTGCTCGGTCTGCTGAAGGCCCGCGGTCAAGGCACATGTGAGAAAGCAATCAATGAACAACTATGGTGTCGAAACGGCGAAGAAAAACTAATGATTGATGCTTCTCACCTCTCTCCATTACTGTCTGTCTGTCCCTCTCTCTCTCTCTCTCTCTCTCTCTCCCTGTAAAAAGAAAAGAAAAGAAAGAATTGAGAAGGTTTACAAAAGAAAGGTCCCATAAGAAGACCTCCCAGGTGAGCCTGACCTGTGGTGGCGCAGTGGATAAAGTGCCGACCTGGGAACACTGAGGTCGCCAGTTCAAAACCCTGTACTGGCCTGGTCAAGGCACATATGGGAGTTGATGCTTCCAGCTCCTCCCCCCTTTCTCTCTTTCTCTCTCTTTCTCTCTCACTCTGTGTCTCCTCTCTAAAATGAATAAATAAAAAGAAAAAAAAAAAACTAAGCTTTGAAAATTTCTCACACTTCTACCTCAGGGCCTTTGTACTTGCTTTCCTCTGACAAAATGCCCTTCCCCCAAGACCATTACATGGCTTGTTCTCTCACTTTTAGTAAAAAAAAAAAAGAAGACCTCCCAGGTGAGCCTGAGTATGGTTGGTGCAGAACCAGCAAGGGGCAGGAAAGGCAGAGCAGATACACAATCTTCATGCTAGTACATTTATAACAGTGGTTCTTAACCTGGGTTCTATCGAACCCTAGGGGTTCAATGAGTCTGTCTCAGGGGTTCGGAGAAGCCTCTGCCACGGAGGTCAGAATAAAGTAATACCGTAATTTGTTGTGAGTTTATGCACTTTGTTGGTTTTGGTCTTTGAGCAAGGTGATGTTCATGCACGACTCATTTTGTGCACCAGTAAAAAAAAACATATACCTATGTCTTGAATTTGGGGAAAAAAATCATATTTTATTTATCGCTAAAGAAGGGTTCCATGAATGCGCATATGAAACTGGTGGGTTCGGTACCTCAAAAAAGGTTAAGAACCACTGATATATAATAATTGTTTTTAAATAATAAAATTCATGGTGTATACTTGGCTCCATTATAAGTGCTTTGACATATATTACTGCGTTTAATCCTTACATATGCCTAATGAGATAAGCACTATTATTACCCCATTTTGCAGGTTAATAACCTGAAACATAGATGCTGCATGGAACATTTTTGGAAGGGGACACAAGAAACTGACAACAGAGGTGGTGTCTTGAGAAGAAACTGGAGGTTAAGGTGTTAAAATAATTTCTAGACCCAACATAGAGCCACTGTTGCCTGGGGTGTTACATGAACAAACCAAAACTTAGCTAATATTCCTGCCCCTGTGAATATGCCATTTGACCAGAAATGCAATGTTTTCAGTCAGCCAGTTCCCAAAGGCCAAGCCAATTCTGGGCTTTACACTTCCTTGTTGTGTTTGGGTTGTTTGTTTGTTTGTTTGTTTTCTGAGAGAGAGAAGACAGCAGGGGGAGGAGTGGGAAGCATCAACTCATAGTAGTTGCTTCTTGTATGTGCCTTGACCAGGCAAGCCCAGGGTTTTAAACTCACAGCCTCAGTGTTCCAGGTCAACACTTTATCCACTGTGCCACCACAGGTCAAGCTCTTTATTCTTTATCTAATAAAAGCTTCCTGCCTTCTGCCCCATTTTGCAGTACTCTGGACCCTTGGAAACAGAAACTTTCTGTTTTGTAAAATATTAAATAAAGTTTGTTTTCCCAAATTGTCTTCTTTAATCATTTTTAACAAAAGTCAGGGTTAAAAGGGAAACTGATTTTCTTTTTTTTTTGTACAGATTGAATGTTGTTACAGTATGAATGTGCCATCTTTTATCACTTCAATTTAAATATAAAAATATATTGAGACAGCCCTGGTCACGTAGCTCAGTTGATTAGAGCTGCATCCTGATTCACCAAGGTCACAGGTTTGATCCCTGGTCATGGCACTTACAAAAGGTAATTAATGGATGCATAAATAAGTGGAATAAGAAAGCAATCTCTCTCTGTCTCTCTCAAATCAATAAATACAAATTAAAAATATCTATATTGGGACAATCCACAAAACTTGAGCATAAACTCAAGTATAATTAAGTACAATTGAGCCTGACTTGTGGTGGTGCAGTGGATCAAGAGTCAATCTGGAACGCTTAGGCCTTTGGTTTGAAAGCCTGGGCTTGCCTGGTCACAGAACATATAGGAGTTGATGCTTCCTGCTCCTCCCCCCTTCTCTCTTTTTCTCTTTCTCTCTCCTCTCTAAAATGAATAAATAAAAATATTATAAAAATTAAGTACAATTGCTTGACCTGTGGTGGCACAGTGGGTAAAAGCATCGACCTGGAATGCTGAGGTCACCGGTTCAAAGCCCTGGGCTTGCCTGGTCAATACACATATGGGAATTGATGCTTTCTACTCTACCCTCTTTCTCTCTCTCTCTTTCTCTCCCTCTCTCTCTCTCTGTTTCTATCTCCTCTCTCTAAAATGAATAAATAAAATCTAAAAAAAAAATTAAGTATAATTGAGTACTTAATTGAGAGTAATTGAGAGAAGATCAGCTAGGAGCCAAAAAATACAAACCATGAACAATTTGCATGTTTCAGTCTAATCACAGACATGTGCTTCTGGCTTGTTACCTGTAATCTGCCAAAATGAAGGTATTTCATGAGTATTCAATTGACTTAAATGTCAAAGCTTTCACACAGAGGAGCCAGGCATAGCAACTACTTTCACAGATTACAGTTTTCACCAAAACTAAAGGTCTGAAAAGAACAAAAGCATCTTGCTTCAGTTTATGCCTACAGTATTTATTACAGTGGTTCTTAACCTTTTTTGAGGTACCATACCAAACCCACCAGTTTCATATGCACATTCACCAAACCCTTCTTTAGTGATAAATAAAATATGATTTTTTTTCCAAATTCAAGACATAGGTATATGTTTTTTTACTGGTGCACAAAATTAGCTGTACATGAACATCACCTTGCTCAAAGAACAAAACCAACAAAGTGCATGAACTCACAACAAATTACAGTATTACTTTATTCTGGCCTCCACAGCAGAGGCTTCTCCAAACCCCTGAGACCGACTCATCGAACCCCTAGGGTTCAATAGAATCGAGGTTAAGAACCACTGATTTATTATAAACTGGGTAATGTTCTTCCTTCCTGTAAATGTGACTTCAACTTCTGCAATGTATATGAACTCATTAAGGTTTTCTTAAAAACATGGCTTAGAAGTCCTGTGCAGCCAGGGTCAGGCTCACTATGGCTGAGTAGATGACCCCTATTGTTTCAGCCACACTTCTACATTGATCAGCACTATCAGAGAAACCCAGACTGTTCAATCTTTTAAGTAACATCTTGTACTAACTGAAACTTTACTTTCTAATTCTCTCCCCCCGCCCCCTACTCTCTCTAGCTCTCTTGCTCTCCACCAGGGGTAGTCAACATTTTTATACCTACCGCCCACTTTTGTTAGTAGTAAAATTTTCTAACTGCCCACCAGTTCCACAATAATGGTCATTTATAAAGTAGGGAAGTAACTTTACTTTATAAAATTTATAAAGAGTTATAGCAAGTTAAAGCATACAATATTAATTACTTACCAAGTACTTTATGTCGAATTTTCACTAAGTTTGGCAGAATAAATCTTTATAAAACAACTTGCTATATAGTTAAATCTATCTTTTTATTTATACTTTGGTTGCTCTGTTACCGCCCACCATGAAAGCTGGAATGCCCACTAGGGGGCAGTAGGGACCAGGTTGACTACCACTGCTCTCCACCTTTCTCTCTTTCTCCATATGTATACCTCACTGACACTCCTACTATTCACTTTCATCTTGTGAGTATGTATTTCTCTAGATGCCAGGCTCTTTTTCTAAGAGCTGAGAGAGTAGCAGTGGCCTAGACAGACAAAATGATTTTCTCTCATAGCAAATATTCCTCTGGAAGTGGACAGAAAAGCCATAAGCTAATAAATCGGCAGACCAATTTCAAATGGCGATCAGTGTAATATGGGGAGAAGGTTATGAGATACAGAAGTGAAGGGAAGGTGACTTACTTAAAATGGATGATCAGTTAAGGGCTAAAGAGGTGATTTTTTTTTCTATTTATTTATTTATTTATTTATTTATTTTACAGGAACAGAGAGAGGGATAGATAGGGACAGACAGTCAGGAACAGAGAGAGGTGAGAAGCATCAATCATTAGTTTTTCGTTGCCGTTGCGACACCTTAGTTGTTCATTGATTGCTTTCTCACATGTGCCTTGACCGTGGGCCTTCAGCAGACTGAGCAACCCTTTGCTTGAGCCAGTGACCTTGGGTCCAAGCTGGCAAGCTTTTGCTCAAGCCAGATGGCCCCACACTCAAGCTGGAGAGCTCGGGATCTCGAACCTGGGTCTTCCACATCCCAGTTTGACACTATCCACTGCACCACTGCCTGTTCAAGCTTAAAAAGGTGACTTTTAAGGTCCTGGACAGTGGCTCAGTGGTAGAGTATCTGTCCAGCATGTAGATGTCCAGGGTTCGATTCCCAGTCAAGGCACCCAGAAGAAGTGACCATCTGCTTGTCCACCCCTCCCCCTCTTACCTCTCTTTCTCTCTCTCACTCTTCCCCTCCCACAGCCATTGCTCAAATGGAGCAAGTTAGCCTCGAGTGCTGAGAATGGCTCCATGGCATCTATCCACCTCAGGTGCTGAGCAACAGAGCAATGCCCCAGTTGGGCAGAACATCACCCCCTAATGGGCTTGCTTGGTGGATTCCAGTTAAGGTGCATGCAGGAGTCTGTCTCTGCTTCCTCTCCTTTCACTGAATAAAAAATAAAAAATAGAGGTGACTTTTGAACTGAATGAAGAGGGGGCCAACCATGAGGCTGTGGAGAGGGAAAACAAGTTAAGCAGAAGACAGAGCAGGTACAAAATCCTTGAAGGGAGGGATAGGTCTGACATGTTTGAGGAGCAGTAAAAGTAACTGTATCCTGGAGTAGGGTGACCCAGAGGAGGGGAGGGGAGGTACCCTGAGAGAGGTAGGTTAAGGTCCCTGTCACATTAAAAGATTTGTAAGCCATAGTCACACATTTAGATTCTATGTTTAATGGGATTTTCAAGATTTATATTTTAAAAAGCCTAGCACTCAAATATTGAACACTAGCTAAATGGTGAGCAGTGAAATTATTGTGCAGAATCAGCTGGTGTCTGGGAGTTAATATCCAAGGGCTTCTAATGCTCAGTATGGTTCCCCTCATCCCTTATACCCTCAACAATGGTAACTCTTGGAAGTTGGGTTGAAAATGCAGAACCTCAGACCCTGCCTCAGACTTACAGGATCATAGTTTGCATTTTAATAAGCTGCCCAGGACATTGATGAGCACATTAAAGTTTGAGAAGTGCTTACTAACACAGGGAGTCTGGATATTGACTGAATTTTGGAATCACCTTTACAGCTATAAAAAAATGTATATATTTATACATTTATAGAATTATATATATGCCATCTGTGTCATCCCAGAGAGGCTGGTGCAATTAGTCTTGGGTACAGCCATGACATTGGGAATTTTGGAAGCCCCTTATCTTCCAAAGGTTGAAAACCAATGCCCTAAAATAGCAATGGTGACCAACAGCTGTTTTTTCACACTCAGCTGATTACCCCTGGACCGTTTTTCTTTTATTTTCTCTCATAGCGGTTCCCAGGGACTAACCTTGTATTCCTTTTTCTGGTTGCTAGCAAAAAACACTTCTCTCCATGGGATTTTCAAACTGACCACACTGAGAAAAGTAGTCTGATGACCCAGAAGACAGACACACTAACTTTAAATATTAAAGATTAACTGCTCTCTCTACTAGACCACAGGCTATAAAACAGAACAATACTAAACAAATTACAAAAACCACGTATTCTCTCAAAAGTAACCCACCTGACCTGTAATATCTCAGTGACTAAAGCATTGACCTGGAACGCTGAGGTTGCCAGTTCAAAACTCTGGGCTTGCTCAGTCAAGACACATAGGAGAAACAACTACAAGTTGATGCTTCCTACACCTGTCTCCCCACCTCTCTCTCTCTTCTCTTTAAAATCAATCAATAAATAAAATCTTTAAAAAAAATAGAAAGTGATCCTATCATATACTATGATCCAGTGGAATTTATTCTGAGGATGCAAGATTAGCACAATATCAACAAATCAATAAACATGATATACCACAAGAACAAAATGAAGAATAAAAATGACATGATATCAATAGATGCAGAAGCAGCATTTGATAAAATCCAAACCCTGATCAGTTAGCTCAGTCATTTAGAATGTCCTCCAGAAAAAAACAAAATTGCAAGTTTAATTTTTAGTGAGGGCACATATAGAAGCAACCAATGAATACACAACTAGGTGGAACAACAAATAAATGATTCCATCTCTCTCTCACACACTTCTTATCTCTGCTTCTCTAAAAGCAGTCAATAAAAAAGAAAAAGAGCCTGACCTCTGGTGGCACAGCATATGTAACATCAACCTGGTCACCAGTTTGAAGCCCTGGTCTTGCTCAGTGAGGGCATATATGAGAAGCAACTATGAGCCTGACCTGTGGTGGTACAGTGAAAAAAGTGTTGACCTGGAACGCTGAGGTTGCAGGTTCAAAACCCTGGGCTTCCCTGGTCAAAGCACATACAAGAAGCAACTACTGTGAGTTGATGCTTCCAGCTTCTCCCTACTCTTTCTCTCTCTCTCTTTCTCTCTCTAAAAATCAATAAATAAAGTCTAAAAAGAGAGAGAGAGAAGCAACCATGAGTTGATGATTCTCACTGTTCCAACCCAACTTTCTCTCTCTCCCCTCTCTGTGGAATCAATAAATAAAATCTAAAAGAAAATAAGGTAAAAAGAAACCCAGCATTCGCTTATGGTAAAAACTCTCAGCAAAGTGGGAATAGAAAGAACATACTTCAAAGTAATAAAAGCCATATATGACAAACCCACAGCCAACATCATACTCAATGAACAAAAACTATAAGCATTTCCCTTAAGATTGGGAACAAGACAAGGATGTCCACTTTTACCACTCTTACTTAACATAGTACTGGAAGTCCTAGGCACAACGATCGGACAAGAAGGAGAAATAAAAGGCATTCAAATTAGAAAGGAACATATAAAACTGTCACTGTTTGCAGATGACATGGTACCATAAATAGAGAACCCTAAAGATTTCATCAAAAACTACTAGAACTGATAATGAATTCAGTAAAATAACAGGATAAAAAATAAATATCCAGCCTGACCTGTGGTGGCGCAGTGGATAAAGTGTCTACCTGGGAACACTGAGTTTGCCAGTTCAAAACCCTGCACTGGTCTGGTCAAGGCACATATGGGAGTTGATGCTTCTAGCTTCTCCTCTCTTTTTCTCTTTCTCTCTCTCTCTCTCTCTCTCTCTCTCTCTCTCTCTCTCTCTCTGTGTCTCCTCTCTAAAATGAATAAAATTTAAAAAAAAATCTAGAATATGTAAAAAAAAAATCCAGAAATCAGTTTTATTTTTATACTCCAGTAATGAACTGTCAAAAAGAAAACTAAGAAATCATATTCACAATTACTTCAAAAATAATAAAATTTTAAAATAAAAAAATAACATACCTTAGAGTAAATTTAACAAATAATATTAAAGATCTATACTCAGGAAATTGTAAGACAGTGAAGAAAAGAACTGAATAAGATACAAACAAATGGAAGCATATACTATGTTCATAGATAGGAAAAATTAACATTGAAATGTCTAAAGTAATCTATAGATTCAGTGCAATTTCTATCAAGATTCCAATGCCATAGCCTGACCAGGCAGAGGCACAGTGAATAGAACGTCAGACTGGGATGTGGAAGACCCAGGTTCGAGACCCCGAGCTCGCCAGCTTGAGCGCGGGCCCATCTGGCTTGAGCAAAAGCTCGTCAGCTTGGACCCAAGGTCGCTGGCTCCAGCAAGGGGGTGTTCGGTCTGCTAAAGGCCCGCGGTCAAGGCACATGTAAGAAAACAATCAATGAACAACTGTGGTGTTGCAATGGCAATGAAAAACTGATTGATGCTCCTCACCTCTCTCTGTTCCTGTCTGCTGTCCCTATCTGTCCCTCTCTCTGACTCTCTCTCTGTCCCTATAAAAAAACAAGAAAAAGATTCCAATGCCAGAAGAATATAAACTAAACCATAAGGAGATGTCTCCTCACACCTGTCAGAATGGCTATTATCAATAAATCAACAAAAAACAAGTGTTGATGAGAATTTAGAAAAAAAGGAATCCTGGTGCACTGTTGGTGGGAATGCAGACTGGTGTAGCAACTTTGGAAAACAGTATGGAGTTACCTAAAAAAAATTAAAAATGAAACTGCCTTATAACCCAGCAATTCCACTTCTGGGAATTTATCTGAAGAAATGGGAAACAGTGTTTCAAAAGAATATATGCACCCCTATGTTCATTGCAGTGCTATTCACAATAGCCAAGATTTGGAAGCAGCCCAAGTCTCTATCAGGGGACAAGTGGATAAAAAAGCTGTGGTACATTAACATAATGCATTACTACTCAGCCATAAAAAAGAAAACCTTACCTTTTGCAACAGCATGTACGGAACTAAAAGGCATTATGCTAAGTGAAATAAGTCAGTTAGAGAAAGATAAGTACCATATGATTTCACTCCTATGTGGAATCTAATGAACAAAATAAACTAACAAAATTAATAGAGTCTCATAGATAGAGACTTACAGCTGTCAGAAGGGAGGGAAATGGGGCATCTGGGGGTGGTGGAGGGATTGAGCAAAAAAGGAAGAGAGAGAAAACTTGTGAACATGGAAAGAAGTGTGGTGATTGCTGGGCGAAGGAGTGAGTAGAGAGTGGTAGAAGAGGGTATAGGGGGATAATCGGTGAAAGAGAGACCTGACTTGTAGTCATGAACACACAGTACAGAGTATAAATGATGTGTTATCAAATTGTGCACCTGAAATGTGTGTAATTTTGTTAACCGGTGTCACACCAATAAATTCAATATTTAAAAATAGTGATCCTAAAATTTCTAATTCCCTTCGAATGGAAAGCATAAAATAAGAAACTCAACTCTTTGTAAGCTCCCAGATTTTCAACTTGTCAAGAGTTCAGAAGAGGCCTTTTTTTCAAACTTAATAATGTAGTAGAAAAATAGGTAATACTCTGCAGTTAATTAGCATCTCTGAGGAGTTCATTCCCCCCAAATCTCGCCCATCACAGAAATGAGCACCCTGGGCATTTCCTGTATGACCTTTGACCTGGAGCAGACAATAAAGGTCCCATGATTGTTAACTTGTAGCCAAAAGTCCACAACAGCTCTTAATAAAATGATTTCTTTTCACATTAAACTTCTCCTGTTGAATAAAGATGTGTGTAAGGCAAAAAAAGGAAAGAGACACTCCACATTGCCACTCAATGATTTAGTCTCATGTCTTCAATTCAGTGCTTTAAGTTTTAGCTTACATCACTTCTGTAAAGATCATTATTTATTTAAGAGGAAAACCACAGAGAACAGCGTCTCATTTCTCTTTATTTTATTTTTATCGATTTATTTTTAATTCTAATTGACATACAGTATTATATTAGTTTCAGGTGGTTCAACATTAATATACCTTACAAAGTGAGCACTGCAATAAGTCTAGTAACCATCTGTCGACAGACGTAGTTATTACATTATGGACTCTATTCCCTACTCTGTACATTACATCTCCCTACTTATTTTACAACTAGAAGTTTGTACTTCTTAATCCTGGTTGTCTTTTTAGTCCCTTCCTTCACCGCATTTCTCTTGAGTTTTCTAAACTTGGAGCCTTAACAAGTTGTTATTTTAAATCTATCTCCTGACAACTTGTTAGCAAAAGTATTTAAAACTATCTTTGAAAAAATCACAGCAAAATGGTCACTTTATGAAAATTCAAACTTCACTGAAAACAAATCTAAAAATAACTACATTGGGATTGTAAGGTATTTTTCCCCACTGAGAAAGAAGAAAGGGAGCCGGAGCCACAAAGTGTGGAATAGTAAAAGGCTTTATTGAGTACAGTGTGCATCCCATCAGAGGATGAGGTTCCCTAGCCCCTGGGACAGAAGCTAGGGAAGTCACATGAATTAAAGCATGTGAGAGGTATTTAAAGGGGTCCTCTCGGGTGGGAGAGCTAATATGATGTGGTAAAATCTCACTGGCTGATGGACGGTTGCTCTCTTCCCAAGGACCTCTGGGAAGTTTCTTTTGGCGTGCTTGGTTGTGGGCAACCCTAGCCAAAGGTCCCGGGTCTGAGTTTCTCATGTGACCATCCCCCATTATCCACCAACCTTACAATTTGACCTTTTTTGTTAAATAGAATAGGTGCGCTGTTTATTTGTCTGGCTACTTCCTGCTGGTTAGGGGCGTCATGGGTAGGGGAGGTCATAAGGCAGTGACTTTGAGGGGAGTCAAGAGGAACATCTGTTTGGCCGTGAGTTGAGAAACTTCACGGATGTGGTTCTGTAAGAATTTTAAAAATAGGAGCAAATATGAGTTATATGCTGATAATTAGAAGAAGATTTAGGATAGGGGCAGCCCAGGTAAGAATGGGTGGCCGCCATCAGGAGTTAAGCAGGTTGTAAGATGAGAGATTCTTGCTTAGTTTTCTCACAGACAGTTGAGGAGATTGAAGCTTCTCTCATCAGGCCAGTCTTACTGAACAGCATTGCTCCCTGTTTCAGCTCATTCTGGTGGCAGGTTCCTGGCAGGAGGGACAGGAGCAACAGAACGGTCTGCAGGGCCCAACCTTTTGGTGAGCCACAGACAAGTTGGGCCCAGTGGATCTGACTGCCAGTGATCCTGCATGGGAGCAAGCTTGAGGTGAGAGACATGGTAAGAGATAAGGGTAGTATTGATTATGGGGGAGCTCTTGGTATTTAGGAATGGTAGGAGTAAGTGGAAAGATGCTGTCAGCTAGATAGTGGCCCCGAGACTGTAAAGAATGTCTTGATCCTTGAGCAAAAGCTCACCAGCTTGGACCCAAGGTTGCTGGCAGGAGCAAGGGGTGGCTTGGTCTGCTGAAGGCCCACAGTCAAGGCACATATAAGAAAGTAATCAATTAACAACTAAGGTGTCACAACGAAAAACTGATGATTAATGCTTCTCATCTCTCCCCATTCCTGTCTGTCTGTACCTATCTATCCCTCTCTCTGACTCTTTCTTTGTCCCTGTAAAAAGAAAAAAAAAAAGAATGTCTCGACCCAGAAGGGATACAGGGCACAATGGCATAACTAAGGAGTGCAAAAAAGGGGATTTTGTTCAAACTGAATGTCATGGGGGGGGGTGTGAAGGGGAAAAGAAGGGGTCCCATCCATTCCCATAACTGAGACCTGTGTGGGAATTAGAGGTCTAGAGTGTGGTGGCAAAACAGAGAAGGTAGCTCCCGTGTCCACAAGAAATGAGATGGACTTACCCAATAGTTGCAGTATACCCTGGGTTCTCCGAGTCCAGGCCATATTCTAGGAGTTTGAATGATGCGCCCACATGGCTGGCTCGTCCTCCACGTAGAGGCATTGAGGAAAAAGCCTGTAGCCCAAAGCGGCAATCACTCTGCCAGTGACTGGGCTGCTTGCAGTTAGGGTAGGGCTCAGTGGGCAGCCACAGGCAGGGACACTGTCAGGCACAGTAGTCCTACTTGCCACACTTAAAACAAGCTGCTGGTGGGATTCCTCTTTGTGATCCAGACTTGGGCCGGGCACTTCCTATGCCTTTCCCCTGTTGCTCTGCCGGCCTCAGGGTTGCCACAAGAGCCTGAGTTTGGAGAGTTACCTTCTGCTGCATGCAGGCCTGGCAAACAGCCTTGGCTTGTTTCTACTAGCGGTGACCATTGAAAACTTTAAATGCCATGTTCACAGGTCCTGGATAGGGCTTTGGGGTTTGAGAATAAGAGAAGGAGGGCTTCGAGGGAGCCCAGCACCCAGATCCAGCTGGAAATGCTGGATACAGAGGCAGAACAGAGTCAAGAACTTCCTGCAAGCAGATTGGGGTTGGGCGTCCTGCAAACAAGTGTAAGAGCCAATGGTAGGCAGAGATGCTCTGATGAAGGAGGGGTTTAAGAATGCAGTGGAGAAGGGAGGGGCCCCTGGCCAGCAGGGGAGGAGAAAGAGAGACTGGTATTTGCAAGTGAATGAGAAACAGGATTCTACAAAGGGAGGGGGCTCTTGGAAGGGAGATAGTTGTAAGTCCACAGAGAAGGAAAAATTAGGAGCGGAAAATTTAGGTGAGGTTTCTCTGGCTAAAAACGGCCTGCACGGTGGAACAGGTGACACAGAGATTAAAGACGGGCATGGGAATAATTAGAAGCCCTATATGTAAGGGATCTTCAACCAGCTCCCAGTTTTTTTGGCAATAGTTAAATTGGTGAGGGTGTTAAAACCAAAAGCCCCTTCAGGAGGCCACCTGGATTGATTATCCAGTGGGTTCTGTGGCCTGGCCACAGCAGAGAAGAAGAACAGTTTCCTCTTCTTTAGGGAGAGAGAGACTCGGATAAGGCAACTCCCGGAGTGTTTTGGGATCCTGTGCCCCCAGAGCCACCCTCAGTCCTTGGAGTGGTCAGAGATGAGAATTGGCATCCCACAACTCAAGCTCTGGCCACGGACAGATAGGAAAAGTGGATGTGCTCAGATATCTCCACAGGCACACATGCACTCAGACGGAAAAGACTTCCCTGATGTAGCTACAGTTTCGGACAGGGAGTCTCGGTGGAAAGAATTGAGAGGAAGGCTGGAGGCAGGGGACTTACAGCACCATGCTCTGAAGTGGGTGGGTGGAAAGTCAGAGGTCCTGAGATCCTGCTTTTTTCTCGGAGGGGACGGGGAGAGAAGTGGCCCCAGCTGGCTTCTAACTTCTCCCGAGATTTCAGCACCAAATGTAAAGTATTTTTCCCCACCGAGAAAGAAGGAAGGGGGCCGGAGCCACAAAGTGTGGAATAATAAAAGGCTTTATTGAGTACAGCTCATCCAGCCTGACGAGGTCCTCTGCTCCCAGGGTACAGAGGCCAGAGAAATCACACGAATTAAACCATGTGAGAGGCACTTGAAGGGGTCCTCTAGGATGGGCAAGCTAATATGATGTGGTGAAATCTCACTGGCTGATGGATGGTCGCTCTCTTCCCAAGGACCTCTGGGAAGTTATTTTTGCATGCTTGGTTGTGGGCGGCCCTAGCCAAAAGTCCCAGGTCTGAGTTCCTCATGTGACCATCCCCCATTATCCACCGACCTTACAGGGAGAGGACAGGAAATTTAAGACTTATTTTCTTTGCTAATAATAAATATGAATATTTATTGACTAATACCACAAAAGAATTAAAATATGATTTATGAAATATTTTTGCTGTGCAGAGCTTTAAAAAAGAAAGAAGAGACCTGGCTGGGAGCTCAATGGGTTGGATCATTGCCCCATGAACCACGTTGGCAGGCTTCAATCTTGTGTTAGGGCACATACAGTAATCAACTAATAAATGCATGAAAAAGTGGAACAACAAATCAATGTCTCTCTCTCTCCCTCTCTTTCTCTCTTTAAAATAAAAAAAAAAGTTTTAAGCAAAAAACAGATTAAAAAATAAATAAAATAAAAAGGAGATAAGGAAGTCAGAGTTGTTATAAGCCACTGCTTTTTACAATGATGACACTATATCGTGCATGCCTTCTTCCTAGTGTTTAAACCATGAAAAATATTCTACTCTTTGGGTCCATTTGGATGGTGTTCTTATGTTGGCTTTCAGTCTAGACCAAGAGAAATTGGAATTAATTCAGGAACTAAGTTTATTCATTCTGTAACATCTTGGCCTTTGTCAATCCACCTTGCTTATTCTTGCAGTCACATGGCAATCATCAACACCACTCTGGGATACTTTGAATTTAATTCCCCTCCTAAAAACTAAGTTCTCTACCGTTAGTAATGTCATCTTAAGCATATACAATGCAATCAGTAACTTCATCACACTTTCTTTGCTTTGTTCCTGATCAAGATTATTGCTGCCCTAGGATCTTAGCACTAGATCGGGTCCTCTGCCTAGAATGCTCTTGCCTCCGCGTTTTTCATTTAATTCTCAGTTCCCTCCTCAGAGAACGTTTGCCTGACCACCCAATCTAAAGTAGTTCCCCGGACACTTCTATCAGGTTACCCTATGTTATTGTCCCCAGCAATGGTCACTGCCTGAAATGATTTGGTTTGTTTGGGGGTTTTTGTTGTTTTTGTTTTTGTCTCTCCTTACTCTAAGATAAGGCTTCCTATGCTTGGGCTCTATCTATTTACAACTCTATCCCCAGCACCTAAAGTTGTAACTGAGACATGATGGTGCTCAAATATTGCTCACTACTTTTCAGAAAGAGATGTGGAAATTTTGGTATCATTTCATCCATTTGTGATAACTGAAATAAACCAACATAACTCATTACTTTTAATGCATCAGAGAGACAACAGAATTTTTTCACATATTATTGCTTTTTTAAAACTTGAAAATTATTATTCTTTCATTTTGAAGTGGAGAGATTGCCGATTTGATCCCGAATCAGGGCACATACAGAAGCAGATAGATGTTCCTGTCTCTCTTTCTCTCTCTCTCTTTCCCTTCCTCTCTTGCTGAAATCAATAAAGTAAAAAAGAAAAAATGATGGAGGTAGAATTGCAAACCTGAGTTTCTTCCCCCACCCCATTCTTCAAAATCAGAGAATAACAAAAAAGAGATTATTTGATGCCATTTTAATCTCTGTCACTGTGACTAAAACTCAGATCAGATTCACTGTCTCTGAAATATATCAGCCTTGGCCACAACCCCTCAGTTGGCTGGGGTGTTGCCCTGGCATGCCAGGTTGCAGGTTTGGGGCATGTGCAGGAATCAACCAATGAGTGGATAGATAAGTGGAACAAAAGTTGACATCTCTCTCTCTCTCTCTCTTTCTCTCCCTTCCTCTCTCTAAAACCAACCAATAAAGAGAAATTTAAAAGATATCAGACAATGGTGATATAGAACAGAGAGAGAGGATAAAAAAAGAAATCTTATCATGAAAGCCACCTTAATAATATTGATAACTCATAGAACATTTTATAAATAAATTTATCTCAGAGGAAAGTATTTTTATAGTCATGAGAGACTGTAACTGGTTACCAATATATTGTTTTGTTTCTGAAAAAATATTTATATATTGTAGACAAAAAAGAGGACCACATACTAAACCTGACAAACTACATGAGGCAGTGGGGGCAGGGGGGGGGGGTCCCTACAAACACAGAGACCTAAAGTAACCACATAGAATGGTCTGAAATTAAAACATTTTCACTAAAAGTGAGTCATTGTAGGTTGTCTAGTACCTTCCTTGACAAAGATACATCTCTACCTTACCTGAGTCTGTCTGTTGTTTTTTGTATCTACAATAACATAACTTTGGAATGTCAGAGTAATCCCCTTTTTTCCAAACCCCTCAGGGCACAATCTCCCACCAGAGCAGGATACTGTGGAACCTCTCATTGCTATCTTGTTCCCCTACATACCATCTTTACGTGTTGTAAATGCTAATAGTTAACTATCCTGTGCCAACAGTGTAAAAGAAGTATTTGTCTCCCAATCTCAGGAATTTTCCCACTTTGCTTCTCTTGCCTCCTTAATCTGCCACTAATGAATTTCATGTAACACTCTCTCCATCTCCTCCTTTGATTCCAATGTATAAAATAAACTGCGAAACTGCTTTTTTCCCAAGCATTTTCTCAGTTCGTAGAGATTTTGCTTGCTGGCAATTCTCATCGGTTTGGTTCAAATAAATTCAAAACTTCTCGACAGGTTTGGACATGTCTCCCATTGACAGCATACTTTGCCTTGTATGCACAGCTGACAATCTGATAAACCATAGCAATTTTGGGATGAAGACGAATTTCCTTTATTTTATACTGTAATCCACTGCCAAAGTTCATGTACCATTTAGGTTTTCTATAAAATACCTACTTCTTACATTTCTAATCACTTTCATCCCAGCTGCATATTCCACATGTGTTTAAAGAAATTTTATTTTTTAAACTGTATCTCTCTGGCTTGCACATATAACATCACTTATTACTGGCTATCATATTCCTGCAGAAGGATGAAGAGATCATTTGCTACTTGGACTTTTGCTTGGCTTGTTAGGTTTGTCACTGACTCTAATATGCCAGATGTGATCCAGTTGTCAAAACAGTGCTTTCTTAACCATCTGTGTGTTCATCTCTCCATTTCATTCTCCAGCTGTATTGCTCTCTGCTTCCTTATACAAATAACAATATTGTAATATTTCCCAAGAAAACATGTCACTTCTTTTTTTTTTATTTACATTTTTTAATTCTTTTTTTTTATTTATTCATTTTAGAGAGGAGACACAGAGTGAGAGAGAGAGATAAAGAGAGAAAGAGGGGGGAACTGGAAGCATCAACTCCCATATGTGCTTTGACCAGACCAGTGCAGGGTTTTGAACTGGCGACCTCAGTGTTCCCAGGTCGACGCTTTATCCACTGCGCCAACACAGGTCAGGCAACATGCCACTTCTTAGCTCTTACTTCCTTGTCCACAAGGAACTTGGAGTCATCTGCACTTGCTGCCCCCCTTTCCCCCAGGATCTTCTGCATCTCCTTCCATGGTACTAAAAGGATCACAGTTGCAATACTGGCATCCCAGCTGTAAGGGTAAGACAGCTCTGAGGCTGATTGAATCAACTGGGGTTATAGCTTGCTTCTAAATTCAGCTAGGCACCATGAAGAGCTTTGGCAAAGATGTTTACCTCTTCTGAAGAATGCACATAGATCATTTATGCAATGTAAGAGCAAGTCGTGCTATGCTAGTATTAATGAATGATGAACGTATGTTTGTTTTAAAACTATTTTTTCTAGCGCCAAAACCCACTGAAAATATTTTAATGTCATTAACAAATGTTATACATAATCATAAGCTTATAAGTCAACTATACCAGTAGAGCTCATCTCGTTAAAATTAATTTTAAACAATATGCTTACTATTAGTTAATATTTCCATTATAAATGCTCAAACTTAGAGGAAAAGAAAGTAACCTCTGATTCACTAGGAGAATAGAAAAGAAAAACAATTATTTATACAATAATAATTAATCTGTATTGATAACTACATATCAGACCCTGTGTAAAGAGATTTTTATTTATTGTCTCTTCTAATCTTCCTAAGGACCCTAAAGTAGACACTATTATTACGACCACTTAACTGAAAAGTAATCTGATAATTACTTTGACCAAATTCACATGGTAGATAAGTAATGCAGGCAAGATTCTACAGAGAATATCGGGAAAATACATCCTGGTCCTCAAATCATAAAGTCTATAAATAATGAACCACTATGCTGTGCACCTGAAACTAATATAATATTGTATGTCAACAATACTTTAACATAAAAGGAGAATACAAGATAAATGAAAATATTCTTTGGGTTTTTTAAACTATGATAAAGTAGTATAGAGATGAAAAGCTATGGAAGCTGAATTACTTATGCCAATAATTCTAATTATAACTTTTAAACATATACAAAGTAGAGAGAACACTATAATGCATTTTCATATACCCATTATCCAGACACCATACATATCAAACTTTTATCATTTTCCTTTGTCTACCCCCTCTTTTTGCAAAACTATTTTATTTGTTTTAGCTTATTTACTTCAGCATTCCAAACAAGGTCCACACATTGCATTTGTTGATTTTTTTTAAAGGACGTTATTTATTCATTTTAGAGAAGAGAAAGAAGTTGGGAGGAGCAGGAAGCATCAACTCCCATATGTGCCTTGACCAGGCAAGCCCAGGGTTTCAAACCAGCGACCTCAACATTCCAGGTCGATGTTTTATCCATTGCCACCACAAGTCAAGCTGCAAAACTATTTTAAAGTGCACCCTACAAACCATAGTATTTTACATTTATATATTTCAGCTTGCAGCTCTTAAAAATGTAGCCTTTTTTTTTTTACTGAAGAAATGTCAATATCCACCAAACAAAGTTAGGAATAAATCTTTAGTGTTGGCTAATACAGTAGGTCATGCATTTCCCTGTCTTAACTTGTTTTTGCAATTAGCTTATTCAAACCAAGATCTAAATAAGGTTCACATATTGTATTTGCTCATGATGTCTCTTAAGTCTATCTGAATCCAGCAGGCCACTCAAACATTTTTCTCTCAGTCTTTGATTTATTTGTCTTGTAGCTAGATGTGCTTGTTTCCTTCCCCAAGCCATCACTTAATGAATTTCTTTCTCCAGTGATTTTTGTAAATGGAAGTGAGCCCCAGAGACTTCATTAGATTGAGGATCACAGTTCTTAGCAAGAACACCTAGTATGTGGCGTATTTTCACGTTATGTCATATCAAGCACCACGATGTCTGATCGTTTCTCTATATTTATGTTCAGATTGATCAGAGGATTTATGTAGTAAATGCTGACTCCCTCCCCCATTTCAACATTCCAAGTATCACCACCAGCCTTTCATCTACTGATTTTATCCACTGATGATAGTTCCCTGAATTGATTACACTAGGAGTTGCAAAATGAGACTTTCAAATTCTTATTCCTTCCATATTCACTATCTGTAACTCTTCTGTCGAGAACTTCCCAGCACTTACTGAGGCTATTACTTAACTTGACACACTGTTCTTATAAAGAAAGCTTCTTTTCTTTTTTTTTTTTTTTTTTCTGTCTCGGCAGGAAATGGCACTTTAGTAGTTGCGGCTAGGGTGACAGGACCCGGATGGGGCTACAACTGAAGAAGCAGCCAAAAGGCCCGACTGGCTTGGGCCAGTCAGGAAGCCTGCTTTTCTTGTGGGGTTAGGGTCCTGCTGTAGCTCTCTCCTTCCTCCACTCCTGCTAGGGGACAGTATGCCAGTGAGGTTGGCAGTGGAGCCACCCAGAGGCCACACAAGTGACAAGGCTGGGAACAAGGACTATACCTCCACTTGCTACCATTTCCTTACTAGAAAGTCCTTGGAAGGTGGCTGGGCTCAGGCTGAGCTCAGGGCTTTTGGTTGGGATTAGGAGTTGGGGGCAGGATAGGCACTCACATATGGCATGGGCTTCATCAAAGTAGAAGCCAATGGCCAGAGAGACAGAGGCCCTGTCAGGGGAAGTGAGGTCCAGGAAGAGACTGAGCCCTCTCTGCTCCTGGGTTGGGCATTCTTCTTGGCCAAAGGCCTGACTAGCTCCACACCCGCCCAATCTCTTGGCTGCCCACTATGTACTCCATAGATGAATCTAACCCTTTATATTATAATAAACTGTGGTTGTTCTCCTCATAACCCCCACATTCCCACCCTCACCAACGGCCAACAGCCTTCACTTCCCCATCCTCTGGTAGTGGCAGGGGCCCCTCCTCCAGCAGTGCCACCTCCTATCAGCAGCCAGCTGTCCTGGCACTGTCCTGAGGGCCTGGGGGATGCGCAGGGGAGGACAGCACCGCTTCTCCACATATCTATCTCCTGTGGGACTCCCCACATGTTCCGCCAAGGCCTTGTTGTGTTCTTCAGGCACAAAGATATGCATGACAGGCAAACTGCTGGTGGGCGGGATGCTTAATGATAAACACAAAGTACTTGTTCTTCGGATGGTATCCATAGAACAAGATTTATTATTATTATTTTTTTGACAGAGACAGAGAGAGTCAGAGGGACAGATAGGGACAGACAGCCAAGAAGGGAGACATTGAGAAGCATCAATTCTTTATTGCTGCACCTTAGTTGTTCACTGATTGCTTTCTCATATGTGCCTTGACTGGGGAGCCTACAGCAGAGCAAGTGACCCCTTGCTCAAGCCAGTGACCATGGGCTTCAAACTTAAGTTAGCTACCATGGGGTCATGTCTATGATACCATGTTCGAGCCAGCGACCCCACACTCAAACCAGCAACCTTGGGTTTCCAACCTGCGCCCTCTGGGTCTCAGTCTTACGCTCTATCCACTGCGCAACCGTCTGGTCAGGCAAGATGGTTTTTAACTGAAGAAGGTGGCTACATTTATTCCCTTGACTTCCTGGGAGTCATCAGGCTTGAGGCCTATCTTCACACTCCTCACTGCTGACCTGTAGGTGGCAGTAGAGGGCGGTCTAAAGAGAACCCTGAGCAAAGGGTGATGGCAATTTTTGCCTGAGGCAGCACAGCAATGTCATTGCCTTCATGGCAGGGAACCTGGACTGAACCCAAGAACTTCACCCATACCTCATCCACCCAGTCACTGTTTTTGGCCAGGGCTGCCATATATTCAGGGTCCTTGGTGACCCTAATGGCAAAGCAGGCATGAAAGATGAGCCAGGCCCTTACACATATTATAGGCCTCATACCCGCAGTCCTCAACATGCAATTCCACCCGCATAGGGTAACTGTATGGCCAGTAGCCAGGGCCACCATCACAGCTGCCTGGCCGGTGCAGGCTCTCATTTGATTCAGACAGTAGGTAATGAAACAACAAAGCCAGGAACTGCTGGGCCATTACCTTTAATCCTAGCTTGTACCCGGCGGGCAAGTAAAAACACACACTGGGCTCCAAAGCCCACTCATTCAGTGCTCACAAAGCTATTGACTTATCCGAGTTTCCTAGCATCAAAGGTTTCTAGCTCACCAGCCTTATTCACCTCTGTTCCCCATCTCCTCCTGCACAAACTCTGCACAAACTCACTTCTCTCTCAGCACTCTGCCATCTTGGCTGCTTCTCCTGGACTCAATGTGGCCTTAATCTGCTGTCCTCTCTAATATCTCAGTAACCAAGAGAGAGCTAGCTCCCAGCCTGCCCACTTTATAGTATAGATTCAAAACCTTTAATCCAATTATACAAACAAGAAAATCTCTGATACAAAACCACCCATCTGAGGCATAATGGGATTCCTCAGGAGAGTGCATCACCCTACATCATCCAATCAGTCAAGGGTGTGGAGAAGAGCTTACTCTTAAAACCAAGCCTTAGGCCATAATGACCTGGCCTGCTTACATTACGGCCTTTCCCCCACACCCATCCCAAGCATAAGGGCAAACAATATCACCTGGGTGACGGGCTTCCATGTGGGCAGCGCCATCTTTAACAAAGTGAGCATATTACATTTTATCTGCCCAACACCTGTAAACTGTTTGTAAAGCCAGTAGTCGAGGCCACCATCACAGCAGCCTGACCCATGCAGGTTCACATTGGATTCGGACAGATGGCAACGAAACACAGGAGCCAAAAACTGGTGAGCCATCAGCTTTAATTCTAGCTTGCACCCGGCGGGCAAGCAAATACACACACTGGGCTCCAAAACCCATACATTCAGTGCTCACAAAGCTACTGACTTATCCGAGTTTCCTAGAATCAAAGGTTTCTAGCTCACCAGACTTTTTCACCTCTGTTCCCCATCTCCTCCTGCACAAACTCTTAACAAACTGGCTTCTTCCTCAGCACTCTGCCATCTTGGCTACTTCTCCTCCACATGGCCTTAATCTGCTCTGCTCTCTAATACTAACCTCAGGAACTCAGGAACCAAGAGAGAGAGAGCTACTGGTCTCTCCCACTTTATACCGTAGGATCAAAACCTTTAATCCAATTATACATACAAGAAAGTCTCTGATACAAAGCCACCCATCTGAGGCATAATGGGAGTCCTCCCTACATCACCACCCTACATCATCCAATCAGTCAAGGGTGTGGAGAAGAACTTACTCTTAAAACCAAGCCTTAGGCCATAACGACCTGGCCTGCTTACATTACAGACCCCACACCCATCCCAAGCATAAGGGCAAATAATATCACCTGGGTGACGGGCTTCCATGTGAGCAGCGCCATCTTTAACAAAGTGAGCATATTATATTTTATCTGCCGAACACTGTTAAATCCAGTTGTTGTTCTATAAGTATGATCAAATATTACTAGTTTGGTAATTACAGTTATGTATGCATGTAAAGCCAGTAGTCGAGGCCACCATAACAGCAGCCTGACCCACGCAGGTTCGCATTGGATTCGAACAGATGGCAATAAAACACTGGAGCCAAGAACTGGTGAGCCATCAGCTTTAATTCTAACTTGCACCGGCGGGCAAGCAAAAACACACACTGGGCTCCAAAACCCACACATTCAGTGCTCACAAAGCTACTGACTTATCCGAGTTTCCTAGAATCAAAGATTTCTAACTCACCAGACTTATTCACCTCTGTTTCCCATCTCCTCCTGCACAAACTCTTAACAAACTGGCTTCTTCCATCAGCACTCTGCCATCTTGGCTACTTCTCCACATGGCCTTAATCTGCTCTCCTCTCTAATACCAACCTCAGGAACTCAGGAACCAAGAGAGAGAGCAAGTTCCCAGACTGCCCCAGTTTATAGCATAGAAAATCCAAACCTTTAATCCAATTATACATAAAGAAAGTCTCTGATACAAAGCCACCCATCTGAGGCATAATGGGATTCCTCAGGAGAGTGCACCACCCTACATCATCCAAACAGTCAAAGGTGTGGGGAAGAGTTTACTCTTAAACTAAGCCTTAGGCTATAACGACCCGGCCTGCCCACAGCCTGTTCCAGAACACACATTAATATCAACGAACTTCCATGTGGGCAGCGCCATCTTTAACAAAGTGAGCATAATAAATTTTATCTGCCGAACAATGCAGTAATGTAAAGCCAAGGGCCAAAGCCACCATCACAGCTGCCTGGTTCGTGCAGGTTCTCATTTGATTCGGACAGTCGGTAAAAAAACAATGGAGCCAAGTACTGGTGACCAATAAGCTTTAATCCTAACTTGTACCCTGCGGGCAAGTAAAAACACACACTGGGCTCCAAAACCTACTCATTCAGTGCTCACAAAGCTACTGACTTATCCGAGTTTCCTAGAATCAAAGGTTTCTAGCTCACCAGTCTTACTCACCTCTGTTCCCCATCTCCTTCTCTCTGCACAAACTCTGCACAAACTGGCTTCTCTCTGCACAAACTCTGCACAAACTGGCTTCCTCAGCACTCTGCCATCTTTGCTGTTTCTCCTGGCCTCCTCCAGGTGGCCTTTCTCTGCTCTCCTTTCTAATGCTAATCTCAGGAACCAAGAGAGAGCAAGCTCCTGGTCTGCCCCACTTTATAGTGTAGAAATCCAAACCTTTAATCCAATCTATAATCAAGGAAGTCTCTGATACAAAGTCACTTATCTGAAGCATAATGGGAGGATTCCTCATGAGAGCAAACCACCCTACATCATCCAATCAGTCAAGGGTGTGGGAAAAAGCTTACCCTTAAAACTATGCCTTAGGCTTTACTGACCCAGCCTGCCCACAGCCTGTCCCCCAACATACATTAATATCAACAGACTTCCATGTGGGCAGTGCCATCTTTAACAAAGTGAGTATATTTTATCTGCCCAACAAGTAACAAATTAAAAGTACATAATCAATCATGTTTTCACCTCTGGCCAAACTCGCATTATAATTAAAGAGCCTGTTCCTCTCTGGCTGATGCACATCAAGGGTTAACATTTGAGGAAAAACTTCTCCCTCTCACTATGCTAAGCTTGCCCTTCTGATTCTTGCTTGTTCAAGGCCAAAGAGGACAGCTTGACTGGGAGAATCTGTGGACACTTATTACATGAAACAGAAATTCTAATTTGTTACTTGCTAGTTTTAGTTCTTGTAACAATGGAACAGACTCTGACCTTCAGATGGGCCAGCTCTGAGAGATAAGGGCACTTCATCCACTTATCTGAACAAACTGTGCTAAATCCCCTCAGCCAAGAACACTCACCTCCTCCTTTTGATTCTTTTATTCTAGTTTTGTGTATCCCACCCTTCTCCCTCCTTATAAAAGCATTGCCTGCACCACAAGGGTCAGATGTGTTTTTGAGGACATGAGTCCCCCACCTTCTCAGGTGGGTAACACTTGAATAAACCTCTTTCCTTTTCACCAACACCTGTGTCATGTAATTGGTTCTCATGGCTACAGGCCACTGGATTTGCATGAAAATTGTCATTTTTCTGGTTTCACCCTGACCAGGGATTGAACCCACAACCCTGGTATATAAGGATGATGCTTTAATCAACTGACCTACCCAGCCAGGGCCAGCTAATCCATTTCTTAGTGATTGGTGCAATTGTTTTAAAATGGTGGTTGTTGGGCAGATAAAATATATTATGCTCACTTTGTTAAAGATGGCGCTGCCCACATGAAAGTCTGTTGATATTAATGTGTAATGGGGGACAGGCTGTGGGCAGGCCGGGTCGGTATAGCTAAGGCTAAGTTTCTTTATTTGTTTTTTTGTTTTTTATTTTTACAGGGACACAGAGAGTCAGAAAGAGGAATAGATAGGGACAGACAGACTGGAACAAAGAGAGATGAGAATCATCAATCATTAGTTCTTTGTTGCCATTGGGACACCATAGTTGTTCATTGATTGCTTTGTCACTTGAGCCTTGACCGTGGGCCTTCAGCAGACTGAGCCATCCCTTGCTGGGGCCAGCAACCTTGGGTCCAAGTTGGCAAGCTTTTGCTCAAGCCAGATGGGCCTGCGCTCAAGCTGGCGACCTCGGGATCTCGAACCTGAGTCTTCCGCATCCCAGTCGGACGCTCTATCCACTGTGCCACCGCCTGGTCAGGCCTAAGGCTTAGTTTTAAGAGTAAGCTTTTTCCCACACCCTTGACTGATTGGATGATGTGGGGTGGTGCACTCTCATAAAGATTCCTCCCATTATATCTCAGATAAGTGACTTTGTATCAGAGACTTCCTTGTTTGTACCTTGATTAAAGGTTTGGATTTCTACACTGTAAAGTGGGGCAGACCAGAAACTTGCTCTCTTGGTTCCTGAGATTAGCATTAGAGAGAAGAGCAGAGAAAGGCCACATGGAGGAGGTCAGGAGAAGCAGCCAAGATGGTGGAGTGCTGAGGAAGAAGCCAGTTTGTGCAGAGAGAAGGAGATGGGGAAGAGAGGTGAGTAAGACTGGTGAGCTAGAAACCTTTGATTCTAGGAGACTCGGATAAGTCAGTAGCTTTGTGAGCACTGAATGAGTAGGTTTTGGAGCCCAGTGTGTGTTTTTACTTGCCCACCGGGTGCAAGCTAGAATTAAAGCTGATGGCTCACCAGTTCTTGGCTCCATTGTTTCTTTACCGACTGTCCGAATCAAATGAGAACCTGCACGGGCCAGGCAACTGTGATGGTGGCTTTGGCCACTGGCTTTATAGTGTTACAGCTAAGAATTCTTAAATCATAATCTCCACACACACTCCATCTATTAATCCACAAATTATATACTGTATCTTGTTCAGGATGAATTCTCTCAATACTGGGTTTATATCTAATATAGAATTCAGCAGTGTTGCCTTCAATTACACTAGAAAAGAAAGATGTCTCAAACACTTTCTATATAAACCTTAATTAGTAAACCTTTACTGGTTGCTGTCTATGAGCCCAGGTAAAAAAATTGATTAGTTAAAACCCAATTCCCCAGCCCCCAATATGACCTCCCAGATGATCTAGACACATGCTTTCCTCCTTGGTGCTTTTGAAATGGCTCCACACATACACTTCCTTCTCTGCTCCTAGCTGCCACATACTGGCTTCCTATGTCCAACGTATGTTTATGCTGTGAGTAAACTATCTCTTCTATCAGTGTAAAAATCATCTTTTCTTCATCATTTTAAGGCAAGTGTAAAGCCAGTACTCGCCAAGGCCACCATCACAGCAACCTGGCTCATGCAGGTTTACATTTGATTCGGACAGTCGGTAATGAAACAATGGAGCCAAGAACTGGTGAGCCATCAGCTTTAATCCCAGCTTGCACCAGGCGGGCAAGTAAAAACACACACTGGGCTCCAAAACCCACTCACTCAGTGCTCAACAAAACTACTGACTTATCTGAGTTTCCTAGATTCAAAGGTTTCTAGCTCACCAGACTTATTCACTTCTGTTTCCCATCTTCTTCTTTCTGCACAAAATGGCTTCTTTCTCAGCACTCCGCCATCATGGCTGCTTCTCCTCTCCTCCATGTGGCCTTAATCTGCTCTCCTCTCAAATGCTAACCTCAAGAACCAAGAGAGAGCAAGCTCCCAATGTGCCCCACCTTATAGTGTAGAAATCCAAACCTTTAATCCAACCTACAAACAAGGAAGTCTCTGATACAAAGTGACTTATCTGAGGCATAATGGGAGGATTCCTCATGAGAGTGCACCACCCACATCATTCAATCAGTCAAGGGTGTGGAGAAAATCTCTAACCCCTGACAGTTTGGCAGTGAGGAGTGATCTGAAAAGAAGGCAGTTTTCAAACAATTTATAAGCAGTGGAGCAGTAGGATCAAATCAGTCTGACCTAGACTTGATTTCTGGTTCTTACTCATTGTTACCAATATAGTGCAAGATACCAATATAGTACAAGATACCAATATAGTATAAGATACTGTTGGGCAGATAAAATATATTATGCTCACTTTGTTAAAGATGGCGCTGCCCACGTGGAAGTTCGTTGATATTAATGTGTGTTCTGGAACTGGCTGTAGGCAGGCCGGGTCGTTATAGCCTAAGGCTTAGTTTAAGAGTAAACTCTTCCCCACACCCTGACTGATTGGATGATGTAGGGTGGTGCACTCTCCTGAGGAATCTCATTATACAGAGACTTCCTTGTTTGTATAATTGGATTAAAGGTTTTGAGTCTATGCTATAAAGTGGGAGAGACCAGTAGCTTGATCTCTCTCTCTTGGTTCCTGAGTTCCTCAGGTTAGTATTAGAGAGGAGAGCAGATTAAGGCCATGTGGAGGAGAAGTAGCCAAGATGGCAGAGTGCTGAGGAAGAAGCCAGTTTGTTAAGAGTTTGTGCAGGAGGAGATGGGAAACAGAGGTGAATAAATCTGGTGAGCTAGAAACCTTTGATTCTAGGAAACTCGGATAAGTCAGTAGCTTTGTGAGCACTGAATGTGTGGGTTTTGGAGCCCAGTGTGTGTTTTTGCTTGCCCACCGGGTGCAAGCTAGAATTAAAGCTGATGGCTCACCAGTTTTTGGCTCCTGTGTTTCATTACCGACTGTCCGAATCCAATGCGAACCTGCATGGGTCAGGCGGCTATGATTGTGGCCGCGACTCCTGGCTTTACAGATACCAATACAGTGTTACAGATATGTTGTCATCTATATATTGGAAAACAATAAAATAATGGCTGTGAATTTTTAGACCTGGAATTTGGTAAGTAACAAATACTCAATGAACTTTAAAAACTCTTATTAGCCCAGGCCGGATAGCTCAGTTGGTTAGAGCATCATCCTGGTTGCTGGCTCAATCCCTGGTTAGGACACATACAGGAACAAATCAACGTTACTGTCTCTCTCCCCTTCCTCCCTTTCTCTCTATAAAACAGTGGTTCTTAACCTTTTTTGAGGTACCAAACCCACCAGTTTCATATACGCATTCACCGAACCCTTCTTTAGTGATAAATAAAATATGATTTTTTTTTCCAAATTCAAGACGTAGAGATATATGTTTTTTTACTGGTGCACAAAATGAGCCGTGCATGAACATCACCTTGCTCAAAGAACAAAACCAACAAAGTGCATAAACTCACAACAAATTACAGTATTACTTTATTCTGGCCTCCAAGGCAGAGGCTTCTCCGAACCCCTGAGATCGACTCATCGAACCCATAGGGTTCGATAGAACCGAGGTTAAGAATCACTGCTATAGAATCAATAAAATAGCCTGACCTGTGATGGCACAGTGGATAAAGTGCTGACCTGGAATGCTGAAGTGGCTGGTTTGAAACTCTGGGCTTGCCCAGTCAAGATATATACTGTACTAGAAACAACTATGACTTGGTGCTTCCCGCTCCTCCCCCCTGCCTTTCTATCTCTCTATCGTATCTCTAAAATAAATTTTAAAATATTTTTTATTCTATTAAAGTCAATAAAATAAATATTTTAAAAATGAAATTTAATTTTTAAAAAACCTACTATTATTAGTCATTGGCAGATGGGAAGTCACCAGTTAATAGCAGTACAGATGGAAAGCTGGAGTGTTAAATGGTTGAGTGACCTACTTAAAAAATAAAATGCAATGTGGTATAAGTTTAGCTTTCTTCAAGCCACCAGTCTGGCCCTGGAATGCTACTGTTTCCCCAAGTTCAAGCATTAAATCCCTCCACACACATGGCTCAGAAGTCTCCAGCAACTTTTGCTTTACCTTGGAATTTTTCTGAAGTTTTCAACTTCCCAAAGGTCTTCTGAGCCACACCTTACGTAATTATGTTAAAAAGCTCACACAAAAAAGGCCAGGCACGGTATTAATGCAGGATAAAAATGTACACACATTTAGCATTCACAAATTGTGGGGGAGGGGATAAAAAGGAGGAGGAGAAAAAGATGCCTTTGGTTGGCAGGAAGTGGGAGGAGACTTTTAAAAAAGCAGTCTTGGGCCAGGGGCCATTTCAGAAGTAAGATCTCCTTATCAACCTCGATTTCTTTTCTGGATATGGAAAATGCAAAAGGCAAAAAGGTAAATACTCTTCATAGCTTTGTTTCTATCTTTGTGAATTTTCATAAGCACAGTATTCCTACTTTCGAAAGAAAAAATAATGTGCCTTAGAATTTTCTTCTCTAGATCCTGTTCTTGAAAAAAGTAAAGTCCTAGATATGATTGCAGCTTGGTCTGTTAGTGAGGAAACAATAAGAAATAGGTGGTTCATTTTGGTTTGGAAGAGATGCTTTATTCTGTCAGAAGAATAAAGTATCAGAGCTAAAAGGGAATGGTAACAAGAGAAAGTGGGAGGTAAGGAAATGACTTTAGGTAGAGCCAGTTGACTAAGCTGGGGGCGGTGGGGAGAAAAGAAGTGAGATCCCTTCACTTGGTGTCCACTGACACGGGTCCTAAACTAAAGGTGCGGGGTCTGAGCTCGTCTTTTCTCCCCAGAATTGTTAGAGCCAAGGAATGATTAGAAGCCACACATAATGATGAGTCCTGCAGATGGAAACTGAAGGTGTAGAGGCTTAGTGCTGTGAGGGTTAAAAAAAAAGATTAATGCTTTTCCTCCCACCTCCTGAGTTCTAGCTGAGCTAATAATCAAATTGACAGAGACAGATTTACAGGAGAAAATAGAGTTTTAATACATGTGCATGGGGAATTCACAGGAGCATGAAAATTTCCAATGACCGGGAGGCAACATTGACATTTCGGACCAAATAGATAAGGGAGACAGATAGGGTCTTGAGTTCAGAAGTGAGAGTGAGCAATTAACAGGTAGTTGAGAAAGAGCTGAACTTTTATGGCAGGAAAAGAAAATCCTTGCTAGGTGACTCAAACTGGGACCCGAGCGAGTCTAGCCAACAGATCCCTGCCTGAATCTCTCTTACTTATCATACTTAATTCAAATCAAGCTAAGGCGAACATCGTAAGATCTTCTTCCTGAAGCAGGTTTTTCCATCTGAATCTCTTGGGAAGGAAAAGGGGGTAGGTCAAAAGTTCTTTCTTATGCCTTGTTTCTTAATACACAGCTTAAAATCAATATCCCAAAAAGGCAGTTGCAGGGTGGCAAAAGTTTGGTTTCTTTCGGTACAGAAGAACTGAACTACTCACCAAAGAAAACTGACCACTCGCAGTGTCTCTTTCCTGGAATCGGTTCAGTTTCGCCCTCTCAACTTTAAGACTTTTGAGAGGCTCAAAAGTATTTTGTGAAAGGGTAGCTTTGCAAATGTAAAATTTCAATACGAATGTTA
Source organism: Rhynchonycteris naso (assembly GCA_037038555.1). Taxonomy (NCBI): domain Eukaryota; kingdom Metazoa; phylum Chordata; class Mammalia; order Chiroptera; family Emballonuridae; genus Rhynchonycteris; species Rhynchonycteris naso. The sequence goes on from CM073002.1 coordinate 71,464,900, forward strand.
AGCTGCTACAGAGTTGTAAAAAAGCCATGCAAATGTTAACTTGTCCTGGACAATCAAATGGAGGAACAGGCCTTGATCAAACCACAAGCAAATGTAAAACAGCAACCAAGTAGGGGGCATGAGCAAATATGTGGTAGATTTGATGCGGTCTGTAGGCTTGCCAGATGAACTGACACTGGAAGTGAGAGTCTAAAAGAGTAAGATTTTAAAATGTAAATAAAAGTGGGTGGAGGTGGAGCTGAGGAATATCCCTTCAGGTCAAAGTATCTGGGTTGGGAAGGCAAGGAATGCAGTGACTGAAACTTGGGGCTATGGAGAGGAGGAAGAGGAGCTGGAACGGAAGGCACAGGCTGCTAGGCTGCATTAAGAACATTTGATTATTTTCATATTACCCTGTTAAGAGCAATAAACCATTGAGTGGATGTATAATATCTCTCTGAGAAATATTTGGGAGAGGTCAAGAATAAGAAAATGGAAAAACTCTTCCAGGTGCGGTGAGAGTTAAGCATAATGTGGGTGAAAGAAGAACTTTCCCCAAAGCACAGCATAGTTTCCTCTATTTTATTTGTATCCATATTTTCTATCTTTTCTCATACATTCAAATTGGCCTTCTCCCATTTCTCCGTCATTGCTTTGCTATCTTATAAATAAACCTGGGCTTTAAGACGGTACCCAATATACATTGCCACCAGAGTCCAGTGACTGTCTTGAGTGGGGGCTACCGTAAGGCCAGTAATGTGATGTGGTGGATCGGACACTAGAGGAATATCTGACCCACACCCATCCCAAGCATAAGGGCAAATAATATCACCTGGGTGATGGGCTTCCATGTGGGCGGCGCCATCTTTAACAAAGTGAGCATATTATATTTTATCTGCCCAACAACCCCTCTATCCCCGGTGGAACTCCACGAAGAAGTCAAAGGCTTGCAAACCCCAACTAGTAGAAGCTAACGGGAAACATCGCGCTGCTGGGAAGCCAAGTACAAAAAAAACATCAGAAAAGGAGATCAGAGGGAAAAGACCTATGGGAGATGACAAAGGTAAGAGGTGCACAAGTCCTCAAATCTCATTTCCTTGGGTTTAAGAAGCATGAGGAATTTTTCTGGAGTAGAAAAGGAATTTTTGTTCTCTGTTCTGCAAATCCTACGCTTCCTTTGAAACTGAGCTTACATTCACCTTCCTGAAGCCTTCTTTCAGTTCCCTGTTAAAATGTATTACATCCTGTCTCCAAATTCCCACAGTATATTTTGTTCTAACTATCATTTTGCTTTCACTCTGAGGAGGAAATTCTGAAGCGGCCAGAGAGTGAGAGAAAGAACAGTTAGTCTGTTGATGGTCATGGGCCAGCTAAGAAAGGGCTGCTCACATTCTTCCTATGTTGGAGCTTGGATTAAATTCCTGGTGGTTGTTTCTATAGATTACTTTAAACAGACACCATCAAACTCCAGGAAGCACCGCCTTGTCTTTACATGTGGGCTTTGTGACTCCGCACCTATCCCATTCCTCGCCCCATTTCACTTTCTACCCCTTAGCTGATAGCTAATGCACATTCTTTCAGGTGTCTGACATCTGTCTTCCCCTTCCCTGCTACTGAATGTATAAAAACACTTGTAAACTCCCAAGTCACTGGGCATGCATATTTCTTCCACCTAGCCAAGCTGCTAGTGGTTTGGATTTCATGCCCCAAAACCTGTCTTCTTTTTATCTAGCTTTTTCCTTTTTCTTTTTTATTAGCAGGAGACAGATGGAAAGAGAGAGAGATGAGAAGCATCAACTCATAATTGCAATACCTTAGTTGTTCATTGATTGCTTCTCATATGTGCCTTGACCAGGGGGCTCCTGCTGAACCAGGAGCCCCTTGTTCAAGCCAGTGACCTTGGGGTCATGTACTATGATCCCACGCTCAAGCTGGCAATCTCAGGGTTTCAAACCTGGGTCCCCAGTGTCCCAGGTTGATGCTCTATCCACTGTGCTACTGCCTGGTCAGGCTTAGCTAGCATTTTTTGACTCATTAAAACCACTTTTTAAAAAAGACTTTTAGCCATGCCAAAATTTTTATTATAACACCCTGCTTACAGTTAAGTACCTCTATGTGCAATGATTTGGGGACAGACCAATGTAAGTTTGAAAACACATTCTTTAAACTACACTTCCTATTTTATTTTTTTTTTTTTGAAATTATTTTAAAAGATTTATTCATTTTAGAGGAGAGAGAGAAGGGGTGGGGGAAGAGTAGGAAGCATCAACTTCCATATGTGCCTTGACCTGGCAAGCCCAGGGTTTTGAACCAGTAACCTCAGCATTCCAGGTCAATGCTTTATCTACTGTGCTGTGCTGTCAGGCTTTTTTTTTTCTTAAGTGAGGTGAAGGGAGATAAAGAGACAAACTCTCACATGACCACAATCTACCCATCCACCCAGTAACCCCCTCCTAAGGCCAATGTTTAAACCAACCATGTGATAGGAGAAGAGAGAAGAAGAAGAGGAAGAAAAAAAGCAGATGGTCACTTTTCATGTGTGCCCTTGAATGGAGATCGAACCCAGGATGTCTGCGTGCCGGGCCAAGGCCATTTTTAAGATTTTATTTGTTCATTTTAGAGTGAAAAATGGGTGGAGGGAGAGGAGCAGGAAGCATCAATTGATGCTTCTCATATGTACCTTGACTGGGCAAGCCTGGGGTTTCAAACTGGTGACCTCAGCATTCCAGGTCAACGCTATGCACTGCGCCACCACAGGTCAGGGTACACTTCCTATTTTAAAAAGTGAGAGTCAGTTGTAATTTACATAAAATGATTAGAAAAAGTGTCTAAACTGTACCAGACTCGTAATGTGGACTCGGTAAATGCTAGCAATTATTAGTGTCAATGTAATTGTGTTTGTTCTGGAGCTGTGTTCTGTCCTTTCCTGAATGGCGTATGTAAAGTGCCGCGGGAGGCGTGTGTGCGGTGAGAACAGTGCCGCCCTGATGGGGTGGGCTGGCAGGTTTATGGGCAATAGTGGTTGTGACTGTAGCCTTGCTGAGAGGTTTATCTCTTTTGTGAGAGGACAAGGCATCACTTGGCATTTATGACCTCAGGTATAAAAGCTGTAGTATTTCCCTGGATTGGAAGTACAATCTCCTTGGAGTCATGGGTTAAGGATCTCACAATTATGTGAGAGTGGTGGGAAGTTTTAGGAAGTTAAGCTGTGGAACTCGGAGGTATTAAGTCCTAGATGTTCGGCAGATAAAATATAATATGCTCACTTTGTTAAAGATGGCGCTGCCCACATGGAAGTTCGTTGATATTAATGTGTGTTCTGGAACAGGCTGTGGGCAGGCCGGGTCGTTGTAGCCTAAGGCTTAGTTTAAGAGTAAGTTCTTCTCCACACCCTTGACTGATTGGATGATGTAGGGTGGTGCACTCTCCTGAGGAATCCCATTTTACAGAGACTTCCTTGTTTGTATAATTGGATTAAGGATTTTGATTCTACGGTACAAAGTGGGAGAGACCAGTAGCTTGATCTCTCTTGGTTCTTGGTTCCTGACTTATTAGAGAGGAGAGCAGATTAAGGCCATGTGGAGGAGAAGTAGTCAAGATGGCAGAGTGCTGAGGAAGAAGCCGGTTTGTGCAGAGTCTGTGTAGAGAGAATGAGATGGGAAACAGAGGTGAATAAGTCTGGTGAGCTAGAAACCTTTGATTCTAGGAAACTCAGATGTCAGTAGCTTTGTGAGCACTGAATGAGTGGGTTTTGGAGCCCAGTGTGTATTTTTGCTTGCCTGCTGGGTGCAAGCTAGAATTAAAGCTGATGGCTCACCAGTTCTTGGCTCCATTGTTTCATTACCGACTGTTCGAATCTAATGCGAACCTGCATTGGCCAGGCGGCTGTGATGGTGGCCGCGACTATTGGCTTTACACTAGAGTTGAAGTTTTTTGTTCTTAGGTCTTTCTGAAGTTTACAACTTCCCAATGTAGCTGTACAATGAGGACTATACTAGGATGTATTTTTGACATTTTAAAAGGTTACACAAAAATTAATCATTACTAATTTTATCCCGTTCTCCTTTAGCTTCCTCTGCACAAAAGGAGGCACAAGACAATAAAAGAGTGAGAGTTCGGAAGAAGATAACAATTCCTCCACTGCCTTCTAAATTGCCACCAGTTAACCTGCTTCACCGAGACGTCGTGAGGGCTTGGTGTCAGCAATTAAAGCTGGGCTCCAAGGGCTTGGTGAGGGCCCAGGGTGTTAGTGCCGCTAGAAGGAAGGGGAAGGACCTTGCTTTAATTGTTAACTTATTTTTCTCTTGTCTTAGAAATGGGAAGCATATAAGAGGCTGTGTGAAAATGCTTATCCTAATCAAAAGGTGAGTAATCTGTAGGAAATTTGGCAGAGTGGAAGGTTTCATTATGCTAATTACCTATTTTAGTATGAAAAAGTGAGTAGAGGAATTATCCTAAGCTCCTCCTTCCCCCTCTACTCCTTCAAAGAATGCACAACATCCTCCAACATCACTTTTCACCAACTTGCAAAGAGTAATAAAAATGAGGCCTTACTGCCTGACCTGTGGTGGCGCAGTGGATAAAGTGTCGATCTGGGAACACTGAGGTCACCAGTTCAAAACCCTGCACTGGTCTGGTCAAGGCACATATGGGAGTTGATGCTTCCAGCTCCTCCCTCCTTTCTCTCTCTCTCTTTCACTCTGTGTCTCCTCTCTAAAATGAATAAATAAAAATAAATTAAAAAAAAAAATGAGGCCTTACTTCTGATAGCACTTAAATCTCTTTAACCCAATTTGTAGGATATTCCCGTCACATCAAAGGATGCCAGGATGTTGTCGGAACCACGAAGAAAACTGGAGATGGAAAAGGGGAAAATAACTCTGGAAGGTTTTGATCTTCCTGATGTGACTGCTTCCTCCAAGCAGGAGATGCCTGCTCTTCAAGGGGCGACTGCTCTCCTTGAGGGAATAGGCAGTGTCGTCGTGACAACGTCTACTCCAGATGATGTGTTTGCCTCTTGGAGCAGAATTGCATCCAGGAGTGGGCAGGTGGAGACGGTGAGGTCACCACAAGAGGCCCCTGGTAAGCCCAATATCGAGCTGGTTCTGGTTCAGATGAGGAAATAAGTGTAATTGATATTTATCTCTACTCATTGACAGTGTACCGAAATCACCTGAAGGACTGGTGATTCTGCTCCACACACACACACACACACAGTTTCTGATTCAGGTCTGAAACGGGACCAGAGAACATGCATTTCTAACAATCTCCCAGGCACTGCTAATGATACTAGTCGGGGGACCTTCACTCTTGGAGAAGCAGTGCTCTAAATTACTAATGTTATCACAAAGGGAAAGCGATCGGTTCGAATTCATTTCTCTCCTCTTCACGGAATTAAAAGTAAGGGCAAGCTCTGAAATCAACTGGCTGAGCTTAAGCCTTGGATCTTCTAACATCTATTAAGTGAGTGACATTAACAGATTGTTTAAACTAGTTCCCAGATTCCTCACCGGTAAAATAGGTTAATTATACCTATGACGCCAACCTCGTAATGTTGTAAGGATTACTGAAGATCTAATTAAAGAAGACCCTAATGTGGTGAGCTCAATAACCTTCTTCTTAAAAAGTTGAGACCCCCGAACCAATAGTATTTTTGGAAGGCCATTCTAGACAACTCTTTCTATGGAAGGAAACCAGAATAAGTCATCTGCACATATATACCTCTTTGCCATAAAAAATTATTCTAAGGTGAAGGCAATTAAACAAGCTAAAAAACTCCCTTTTCTGCTTAAAGGCGGGATATAAATTCTCCTTTGGCTGGAGACAGTTATCAACCGAGAGATGGTACCAGAGGAGTCTGAGCAAACCTCACTCCCTTAGTCTCCTTCCATGTAAATTTTTCTCCCCATATTTGAACGTCTTTGGGGGCCTAAAACTGCTTTCCTTTGTCCTGTCATTTCTCTACAAATTTATTGTCCTTTGTAGATGTTATATTAAGATGAATTCTAAGCTACCATTTTGAGTTAGTTTTTGTTGTATTTTTCTTTTTCTTTATTAATCTGTCTCTCTGTTAAAAAGACCCTGCTGAGCTTGACCAGGCGGTGATGCAGGGGATAGAGCGTCGGACTGGGATGCGGAAGACCCAGCTTCGAGACCCCAAGCTCGCCAGCTTGAGCGTGGGCCCATCTGGCTTGAGCAAAAGCTCGCCAGCCTGGACCCAAGGTCGCTGGCTCCAGCAAGGGGTTGCTCGGTCTGCTGAAGGCCCGCGGTCAAGGCACATATGAGAAAGCAATCAATGAACAACTGGGATATTGAGAAACTAATGATTGATGCTTCTCACCTCTCTCCGTTCCTGTCTGTCTGTCCCTGTCTGTCCCTCTCTCTGACTTTCTCTCTGTCCCTGTAAAAAAAAAGAAAAAAAGTCCCTGCTGAAAAGCCTAAGATGGGTAGAGGTCAAGTTTTGTCCCCAAAACACCACTACCCACCCACCTGGGAAAGTATAGCTATACCGTTTCCAACTATAGGTTCTGTTTCTTTTAAAAGTTGTAATAAGAACTGTCCTGCACTGTTTTCTAAAGGGAGCAGGACAGAGCCAGTCAGGGTAGCATTTCAGGGTTTATATCAAGAGCTAGCATATCGAGAAAGAATCAAAAACCATGATGCGGTTTTGAACACGACAATTTAGTCTTGCTCTGTTCATACTTGCCTTTCTCTCTTTCCCCAGGTGTCCAGTGGTGTGTGGTGCATGGGCAGAGTCTCCCTGCAGACACAGAGGGCTGGGCTCGGCTACAATTTTATGCTGGGCAAGCCTGGGTTCCTGAGAAAACAGGGAGAGTGTGCGCACTCTTCCTGCTCCCTGCCTGCAACTTTCCGCCCCCGCACCTGGAGGACAATATGTTGTGCCCCAAATGTGTTCACAGGTAACTACCTAGTGCTTCTCTATGACCTAAAAGTGGGCACCGCATTGTAGTTGAGGGAGAGGGGAGATGCACGTTTATCTAAGTGAATCCTGTCTTTCATGCGTAAATGATTACTGTAGAGTTTCAAGAAAATTATTACCCATTAATAGTACATTAGGAAAAAGCACTTATGACTACCACGACACTCATAATTTTAGAAAAACAAACACATAATTACTGTATTCCAAGTATATGCACTGTACAGAAATAATGACTGGCAAAAAAACAAAAACAAAAAACTTTTCTTAGGTAAACTACAACCTACTGTGGAGATTGGTTTATAAACAGCTGTAATACCATGTGGTGGCTACAGAAGGGAAGTACTGATTTAGATGGAAAGGAGTAACGTCCTTTCTCAGTATAGGGACCAGATACAAGGCTGTGAAAGAAGTGAGAAAACATAGGCGTGGCAAAGTCGTTCAGTGTGACAGAATATGGTGGGAAATAGACCTCCATTTTTTTTTCACAAAATGGGCATGATCGTGCCTATCTAAAGATGTAAAAATTAGGTGAGTAAGAAGAAAACTGTAGATCTGCAACATTTTGCAAACGATTCCTAGCAGTCGGGGGACAAACAAGGAGTCAAGGCAGGCAGCTCTGCCCCTGGGTGATGGGCCACTGAAGGGTTTTAAGCAAGTAAACAGACTGAGGCTAATATTGCCAAGGAGGGCCTGACCTGTGGTGGCGCAGTGGGTAAAGCGTCGACCTGGGAACACTGAGGTCGCCAGTTCAAAACCCTGCACTGGTCTGGTCAAGGCACATATGGGAGTTGATGCTTCCAGCTCCTTCCCCCTTTCTCTCTTTCTCTCTCTCACTCTGTGTCTTCTCTCTAAAATGAATAAAATAAAATAAATATTAATATTGCCAAGGAGGGAAGGGAGTGAGAGCCATTAGAAAAATCTTGTTGGGCAATTCAGTTTTTCATAATGTTTAACAGGCCTGCCACCTTCTATAGATGCCCTGCTTCCCTAAATCTGGCTTCTATATAACTATTTGGTGGCTTTTAAAATATTGGTAAAGGTAATAGTTGCATTGCGACTGAGGACAGCTTTGGGGACACTATTCTATGGGAACATGTTAAAGGAGGCCGTAAAGAAACGAGGAGAAAAGCCATAACATGAAGTTTATAGAGAGCTTGCATGGGGAAATTTTCTTAATTTCAAGTGAAGCTTGAAGAAAGTACAAGTATACTTAGATGGCATAAGAGATTTAAAGCAGTGAAGGATACAGAAAATTTGGTCTTGGTTAAATACGGGGAAGAGAGAAGAAGAGACTGCAGTTGAAAGTATTTTCTGGAAGGCAGTAGAGGAGTGGAGCTATAGGATGCTTAAAGCGAATTTTCACTACAAAGAAGCAAGATGGGAAGAAAAGAATCCCCTAAATAGAGGGACATAGTGCAGCCCAGTCTCCGTTCTTAGAGATCCTGTCCCCCACCCCTCCGTTTTAAGGAATCCTCCTGGGCTCCACCTCCAGCTTCTTTGTTGTCCCATTGTCCTGTTACCCTCCACCCCCTTGGTGTCATGGTATTGAACACCAGACATTAGCACAGCTGGTAGAGGATAGCAGTCTGAAGTGGGTAGACCCTGGCATAGTGAGTGGACTTGTGTTTTCCCTTTTTGTCCTGCTTCCTGCCACAATTCTATGCCAAGCAAGTTAAATACAAATGAGGTCACTTCGCATAACTCTTTAATGACATACTAATGACACTGGGCACATGTTAAAGGACTCCAGCATCTCTGCCTGCAGCTGCCCAGAACAGGCTGGAAATGCTGTTCATAGAGGACCCAGTCACATACTTTCTACTCCACTATCCTAAAGTTTAAAGACAATTTTATTGGTATTCCAGCAGTGGGTTTCTTGGAGGGGAGACAGAGAGAAAGACTTCTGCATATGCCCGAACAGGGATCCACCCGACAACCCACTCTGGGTTGATGCTCTGCCCATCTGGGGCCATGCTCGCAATCAAGCTAGTTTTAGTGCCTGCAATGAGGCTCAAGGGGGCCATCCTTAGGAGCTTCTATGCTGGAATCAGTTGAGCTATAGCTTGGGGAGGAGAGGAGGAGTGAATGTTTGCCTCCCCTCTGTGTGCCCTGACCAAGAATCAACCCTGGATTTCCACGCAGGGGGTCAATGCTCTATATATACTACTGAACCAACCAACCAAGGCCCTTGTTTGTTTGTTTTTTTGTTTCTGGTTTTGTTTCTTGGTTTGCTTGGGTTTTTCTTTGGGTGGCAGGGAGCACTGAGGAGAAGTGGTAAGCATCAACTCCTAGTAGTTACTTGTATGTGGCTTGACCAGGCCAGCCTAGGGTTTCAAACCAGCAACCTCAGTGTTCCAGGTCAATGCATTATCCACTGTACCACAACAGGCTCTGGTTTTAAAAGATGACAATCATTTCATTTCCTTTATAGGAATAAGGTATTAATGAAAAGCCTCCAGTGAGATTATAATGCCAAGAAACAGTTACAGCTCTGATTGTAATTAATGATCGAAAGGTGACTGCAGTCAAGTCCGTGGTGCCTCGGACAGCTGGACTCCCGCCTGCTTCACACCCCCCATGCTTCCTGCTTACAGGGCTGCAGGCTGGTGGGGAAGCACACGCTAACCTCTGACTCCCCAGCAATGCCTGCTGCTTTGTCTGGTTGGATACAGACATTTATGTTTTCAAATGGAAAAGTATTTCACAAATTACATGCATCGCAGTCAATACAATGAGAAAATTACACCGTCAAACTGTTACCCTTCTGAAAGAGCTATGACCTCGACAGCGCTTTTGTGTGGGAACCTGAAGTGAGCACCGAAGATCGCAGCGCTCCGTGCTGGGTCTCTGCCGGAGAGTTCCGGTTCCTTTAGGAAGCTGCCGCCTTCTACTTCTAAGTTTAATAATTTACAACCTGTAGATTATCTTAAGCCAAAGGAAAACCTGTTCTTTTCTCTACTCCCTCCCAACAAACATTTCTAGTATACAAAATATTTTTCAATGTTTTTGTAACTTGAGATATCTATGATGTGTCTCTGGGATAAAAACAAAGGTCACTTTGCCAGTATTATTTCTAGTTTTAACTGTTTTGTGTATTTTTGTAGTTTAAAAAATGTGCAAGGTAAAAAAAAAAAACTTTTAAGTTTTCTTCTGAGTCATAATTACATAATATGTTAAAATGTGTATATAAAATAGTTCATCTACTGTTTTTAAGAGGCATGCAAATTGTCAGTGTTCTTAAATCAGTAAGATTAAGCCAAGAAATGATTATTAGTGATCATTTTTTAGTGTAATAAATAAGATACTTTATTCATTACTGTTGTATGTATACTATTTTAATTTTGTTTTATTTTTTATTTTGAAATAATTTTGTTTTCTTTAACTTCCCTTTTATCATGGGATTGCTCAAGTTGCTATTTTATTTCCTTCCTCTTTTTATTAATTTGGGAATTTTACTTTACCTTCCAATTCTGCTTATAGATAGCTCCCTGTTTCTAACACATTAATTAAAGTAAACTTAAAATTCTCTCTGTATAGAATAAGTCCTATTCTACTATGAAGATTGTTTATTTACTTGACGGCCCCTGGCAAAACAAAATCTCTGAAGTCACATTTCTCCACCTCTCTCTAAAATCCACAAACCTCCAAAATTACTATAAAGTTTTAAATACCTTAGCCACTGTCTCTATCCCATGTTCTCAGAATATAATTTCAAGGAAAAGACAATTTGGAGCTGCATGCTCTGGTCCTCCACTGAATTCCATTACAGAGGGGTCGTTTTTTTCTCATCTGGAAATTAAAGTTAACAGCTGTAAAGATATGTCTGTTCCCATAAGCACACGAGTGGTGTTTGTGTCTGTGCAAGATGTGAGGTGCAATAGGAATGTAATTGCAGTGGTGGGATTCAGCAGGTTCGCATTGGTTCTGCAGAACTGATACCTATTTTTTTGTTGAGTTCGGCGAACCAGTTAAAATGGCACTTGTAATCAGAGTGCTCTCTAAGGTGGTCACCTAGGCAGCTGCCCAATGTGGAAATCACAAATTTACATTCCTTATTGGGTTTTGTTTTGTTTTTTTGTGGGCAGAGACAGAAAGGAACAGATAGGGACAAACAGGAAGGGAGATGAGAAACATCGGTTCTTTGTGACACCTTAGTTTACTGATTGCTTTTTCATATGTGCCTTGACCAGGGGGCCGGGGGGGTGCGCTACAGCAGAGTGAGTGACCCCTTGCTCAAGCCAGCGACCGTGGGCTCAAGCTGGAGGCCTCAGGGTCTTGAACCTGGGTCCTCCATCTCCCAGTCTGACGCTCTTCACAGCACCACCACCTGGTCAGGCTCTTTACTCTTTTTGAACTTTCATCTGCGCAACCACATATTCTAAGCATCCATAGTAATGTTCATTCCGTTCATATGTGGAAAAAATTTCAAGTGAGGATGACAATAAAGAAGCAATATGGAAAATCTTAAGTAACAGTTTTATTGTTTTTTTAATCAAGTATTAATATTTTTCATTAATTTTTTCATTAATAATTTAAAGCTTTCTTATAACATAGTCTAGTTTTGTTTCTTATTTAAGTATTAAGTGCATGAAATAATAAACTACCTATCGGTATATCTTTCTTATACTTAAAAAAAGTCATTAGGGCAGAGAACCAACCAGTTAAACTATTTGAATCCCACCACTGGTAATATGAGAAACCTGGGGCCAGCCCTCTTTGGCTCCAAAGGGACTTAGAAGACTACAAGAGTTAGTACTGAAGTAACAGCTCTGGAGTCACAGGTCCTGCCAAGACTTTACTGACTGAGGCAAATGAATCTGCCCATAAAAAGTCTGAACTTGCCTGACCAGGCGGTGGCGCAGTGGATAGAGCGTCAGACTGGGATGCAGAAGACCCAGGTTCGAGACCCTGAGCTCGCCAGCTTAACCGTGGGCCCATCTGGCTTGAGCAAAAGCTCACCAGCTTGGACCCAAGGTCGCTGGCTCCAGCAAGGGGTTGCTTGGTCTGCTGAAGGCCCGCAGTCAAGGCACATGCAAGAAAGCAATCAATGAACGACTAAGGTGTTGCGATGGCAACGAAAAACTAATGATTGATGCTTCTCACCTCTCTTTGAAAAAAAAAAAAAAGTCTGAACTACCTTGACAGGAAGCAAAACTGGAAGTGGCCACATCTTCAAATTTCCCTAAGGAACAGAGATAGGAAGGAGAAGAGAAATGGGATATTTTTGAAATGCTAATTCATTAAATTGGATTAACTTACCTGGAAGTGCATCATGTAAATTTCTGCATTTGGCATATAGATGGGGCATATAGACAAAAATTGGTTATGCCCACTTTAGCCAAGTATTCACACTCATCGGCAGAAATGGTATAAGCACAAATGTAGAAGAGGTACAGTATATGACTGATAATATTCTTGTCAAAAAGATCTAACAAATCTACTCAAGGAAGCAAAAAGTTCTGATTATAACTATTTCATCATAATTAAATGAATTTCTTTATTTTTTTGGTAATTATTTAGGAGTATCCATATGGTAAAAATCTGCAGAGCTATGCACCTAAGATGTGTATATTTTACTGTATATAGGTTATATATTACTTTTTAAAATTACCTGCATTTGAATGATACAGTATAATTATTGAGTAAATTTTAATATAAAATGAATATTAGATGATAATACAATAATGTTATGTCTTTGTTATAATAGCTATATCAGGGGTACCCAAAATGCGGCCCCCTGAGGCCATTTATCCGGCCCCCACCGCACTTCCGGAAGGTGCACCTCTTTCATTGGTGGTCAGTGAGAGGACCACAGGATGCATCCGTACCCATAGTTCCCATTGAAATACTGGTCAGTTTGTTGATTTAAATTGACTTGTTCTTTATTTTAAATATTTATTCCCGTTTTGTTTTTTTACTTTAAAATAAGATATGAGCAGTGTGCATAGGGATTTGTTCATAGCTTTTTGTTTGTTTTTTTACAGGGGGAGAGAGAGAGCCAGAGAGACGGATAGATAGGGACAGACAGGCAGGAATGAAGAGAGGTGAGAAGCATCAATCATTAGTTTTTCGTTGCCCTTGCGACACCATAGTTGTTCATTGATAGCCTTTCTTACATGTGTCTTGACCGTGGGCCTTCAGCAGACCAAGCAATCCCTTGCTGGAGCCAGCGACCTTGGGTCCAAGCTGGCGAGCTTTTGCTCAAGCCAGATGGGCCCGCGCTCAAGCTGGCGAGCTCGGGGTCTTGAACCTGGGTCCTCAGCATCCCAGTCCGACACTCTATCCACTGCGCCACCACCTGGTCAGGCTATTTATAGTTTATTTTATAGTCCGGCCCTCCAACAGTCTGAGGGACAGTGAACTGGCCCCCTGTGTAAAAAGTTTGGGACCCCTAAGCTATATTATGGTTATAAAAAATTATATACATATGTATATAATCTTCAACATTGTTTTATGGTTATTGAATGTTATAAATGTATACATATAAAACATATGGAATGAATATTGCATTAGTCATCGACAATTGGTTAATGAGGTACAGAATATATAGGTGTTGTACCAACTTTTATGTTTGAAAATTTTTATTTTTTAAAGAATTTTTAATTAAAATTTTTTTTAGAGAGAGAGAGAGAGATAAGAACACAGATCTCTTCCTGTATGTACACTAACTGGGGATAAAACTGGCAACCTCTGTGCTTCAGGACGACACTAGCCAACCGAGCTATCCAGCCAGGGCTGTCTGAAAATTTTTAAATAAAAACTTCTATTTTAAAATAAAATGCCCAGTTTACTTTTCAAAAAGGTGACCTCCTATTTAAAAACACAAGCTATATTTCAACCCCTATCAGCATCATTTGTCGCTCACACTGCTCTAGCTTTCTATATGAATGATAAATGACAACGGCGAGAATTACAAAAGGAAATGGATTGCAAGTTACTTAGGAATTAATATTTTAAAAATTAATCTTTGTCCTCTCTGTCCCTCTAATGTATTACTACATGGTTAATAGAAGGAAGGTGCAATCTGATGCAATGACCTGACCTGTAAGGGGGGTCTGCAGAACAAAAAGATGGCAGGCATGTATATTGGGTGAAATGTTAACGATCTGCAAAGATTAAAGGTGCATGAAGTCTAAGACCTAGGTTTCAGGACCAGTCATGCTATTTTAGTTGTTGATTGATTTGGAGTATCTGTTCCCTGTGTGGCAATGATCATCATATTTATTTCACAGGGCTGTAAAAATTAATGAGAATATATCTAACACACTTCAGAAATTCAAGGTCTGTGCAAATGCTATGACTTTTATTAACTTTTTTCTTATCTTTTGTTCTCCGATGTTAAGTTTCCCCAAACAGAATGTTTCCCTGGCCCACCACGCTGCCTCCCATTGGAGTGTCTGCAGACACTGTGTGGCTAGGGCTAAAAACAGAATTTGAGTATGGCCAGTAAGTTTAGTAAATTAGGAATTTGCTGCTCCGTACAAAGGTGAGAATGTGAGTCCTTTCATTCACTTTTATTTCACCCTTATTTTCTTCAGGAAAAGCTAATTTGAGAGACTGTGAACAGACATTTAAAATAGTCATTTGTTGGGAATGTAGAAATGCTATATTCATTTATTGAATCATTTTGTTTAATTTTGGTATGATGCAAAGTAAGAGAAGGTGGAAGGTTAGTGAGTGAAAGGTAAGACATTCTTAAACCACTCTGTGCCTTCGCACTCTGTTCTGCTTCCACCTTTATTGAGGTAAGTAATAATTATTTATTTATTTATTTATTTTTAGCGAGATAGACAGGAACTGAGAGACATTAGAAGCATCAACCTCTAGTTGCATCACTTTTTAGCTGCTTATTGATTGCTTCTCATACATGCCTTGACCCCTTGTTCAAGCCAGTGACCTTGGGCTCCCACTAGCAACTTTTCAGCTCAAGCTAACAACCATGGGACCATCTCAATGATTCCACATTCAAGCTGGCGAGCCCTTGCTCAAGCTGGCAAGCCTTCACTCAAGCCAGATGTGCATGTACTCAAGCCAGTGACCTTAGGTTTTGAACCTGAGATTTCAGCTTCTCAGGTTGATGCTCTATTCATTGCATCTCCATCAGTTAGGCAAGGTAAGTAACTTTTTTTTTTTAATGATAGTAGTCACTTTTGGATGCCAATCATGAAAACTGTTTGCAGAATATGCTCACCTCAGCAGAAGTGGACCAAAAATTTTCATATGCAAGAAGAGGTTTGTTATTGGCTAGTTCAGCAATGCCTTGACACAAGCCTAAAAGAGAGAAGAAGAGAGAAGTAACTACAACTCTTAACATGGCTAAAAGATTTATGATAAATAGCTCAGACTATAGTCAAGAAAAAGGTGAATACACAATACAATATACAGATTACGCATTATAGAATTATACACCTGAAACTTATATAATTTTATTAATGTTACCCCAAATTATTCAACAAAAATTTACATGAATTAATTAATACAAACAACAAAAAGGATTATGAATGACAACCAGCCTGACCAGGCAGTGGTGCAGTGGATAGAGCATTGGATTGGGATGCAGAAGAGACCCAGGTTCGAAACCCTGAGGTCACCAGCTTGAGCTCAGGGTCATTGGCTTAAGCCCAAGGTTGCTGGCTTGAGCAAGGGGTCACTCTGCCTGCTGTAGTCCTCCCCCCTCCCCCGGTCAAGGCACATATGAGAAAGCAATCAGTGGACAGCTAAGATGTCACAATGAAGAATTGATGTTTCTCATCTCTCCTCTCCTTTCCTGTCAGTCCCTGTCCCTCTCTCTTTCACTAAAAAAAATTAAAATAAAAAAGACATGACAGTACTACCACTTCTAAACCCTGGACCCAAAGCCACTCTAGTAAAACTGGTAATAGTGCTGGTCTGAAAGAGGATAAAAGCTCAATTTTAATTAGCCTCAAATAGAAAAGTAATGGAACAAGCCACTTACCATTTAACAGTCTATAGATTGAAAAATGTTTTTTTGTAAGTTATCTGTTTGCTGAAGCTTATACTCTACTGTTAAACATAATGTTGTTCCTAAGTTGATTTCTAAGTCAAATGATTTGGCCCTGTTCTTTTCCCATCATTGAGTGTAATTATAATTTTAGAAGGAAGTATAAAATGTTGATGTGCTCAAAATAATAAGTGCCAGAAACTGAGTATAACTTATTTCTCATGCTTCAAGGCAATCAGCCAAAAGAAATAGAACATTATGGTGTGGTGACCTTGCAAGTGTGCCTTTCAGCCTTGTATTGCAGGGAGAGTAATTGGTTAATGGCACCAACTTGAATTTCATCACTATGTTCACGCATATGCTATAACTCCCATCTGCTACCCCAGCCACTGTGTATAGTAGACACTCTATGGTAGGGCAATTCTTACTGCTAACACTTAAGGATTCTGCATCAACCATGCTTAAACTTTCTTAGAATCACATTGCAGGTCAAGACTCTTCCTACCCAAACCTTGCCTCTCCTTCGCAGGGCTTAGACTTACATCATGGTATAACAGTTCTCCCAGCTTCTTGGCTGCCTTCTCATTTTCCTTCACAGTGGTTTTCTACAATAACTCTCTTGCACACTTAATTTCATCTTGACATCTGCTTTTTGGTGCACATAAACAAATACATATGGTGACCGGAGCAGTCAGTCGAGAAAACCTAATAACATGGAATTTTGGAGCTGGCTCACTGGCCTTCCGGTGAACACAAAAGGACAACATTCTAAGTGCACTGTGAAGGATGCATAGTCCCTGACACACAATGGTGGTGCAATTACTGAAGACTTCACTGTAGTTGACCTGAAAAAATGTCCCAGTAGAAGGGAATTCCCTTGTAAATGCAACAAGTGAGAATTTGGGAAATAGAGGGTCTACAAAGTAGTGAAGTTGGGTGGTTATTGGTATGTTCTATTAATAAACACCAACAAGACAATGAGAAACTGAGGGCCATTAACAAGCACTGAAAGACTACTTATGGCCCTGGTCAGTTGGCTCAGTGGTAGAGCTTCAGTCCAGCCAATGAATGTCCCAGGTTCAATTCCCAGTCAGGGCACACAGGAGAAGCAACCATCTGTTTATCCACCCCTCACACTCTCCCTCCTCTTTCTTTCTCTTTCCCTTCTTCAACCATGGCTCAATTGGTTTGAGCATATCGCCCTGGGAACTGAGGATGACTCTGTGAAACCTCTATCTCAGGTACTAAAAATAGTTCTAATGAGATCATTGGCCCCAGACAGAAGTTGCCAGGTGGATCTCAGTCGGGCCACATGTGGAGTCTGTCTATATCTCCCCTCCTCTCATTTGAAAAAAAAGGAAAAGACTAATATTGAGATGTGAGAGCCAGAGACCTTCTAAAAGTTTACAGGGTCCATATTTTGTGTTTCTAGAAGAATGGACAGAGCTGAACAGCAAACAAAAGCTCTAATAGCTAAAGTTGCAGAGCTACATAGACTTAAATATTTAGCAAAAGCAAGTGTGTTGTGCTAAAGTAAGCAACCTGGTTGGAAAAATCTTGGACCCTGAAATATTGGGTGAAGACATTGGAACGGATGCCCCATCAGAGTGTCAGCACTGTAGATCCCTACGATTTCTCAGAACTTGCAGAAGTAGTCTGTGGTTCCCTAATAAGAACTAGCACTATCTTTGTGCTGGAAGATGCCTTACAGGCTCCCTCCCCTCAAAACTCCCCAGTTACTATGCAGATAACAGGGTTAAATTCCAGCATAATAGAGCTGGGAAGTGATAAACCTGGGTAAGGAGAAAACAGAGCATACACCAGAAGCTCTACAGACATTAATCAGCATGTATTAATAGGAGGTAGGGGAGTGACTTTCAAATTAGATTTTGAGAGGAATTGATCAAAAGAGCTAAAACAACATTAGATAAGCAAGAATTCACTGATTTGGGGAGCACTTTCTCTTTGCACAGGATTTAATATCCTAGCAAGGATCCTTTGAGATGGGACAACTTTACTGCTTGGTTGATTCTTAGAGGTCCAGAGAAGGTGGCCACCAGCACTGGGCAAAGTATGAATGCCTAAGCTCCCCTGGAAGAGGGTAGAGGAGGGAATCAAGAGGCTGAGCCAACTGAGGCTTCAGGGATGTGAGGTAGGACCACCGCCAGGGGATGTTCCTCAGATGGGCCCAGAGGACCCAGCATTCACCAAGGCCATAACGTGCTAGAGAGGAGGCACAACATTGCTGAGAAAGTCATCAGCCCTCTGCAGACAGGGCTGTTGGTAAGTGAACAGTCACAGAGCTGGAGTTGGTCATTTCAATCTGGGGATGATGGTCCTGAAGTAAATGGTGGCACTTAACCAGCAGAAACAAGGAGGTTGCGAATAACAGGATAGTTGGAGAGCAGCCTAGGGGACTTGACTTCCAGGGCTCTGAAGCATGACATCCCTAGCAGCACAGGAGATGGGAAGGCAACATGTATGTATAGATATGTACATATTTTTAACTTTAATGTAAATAATTACTTTCATTTTAATATTTTCCCAGTTGTATTGAGATATAATTAACATAACATTGTACAACGTTAAGGTTTGGATTTTATATATGTATGTATTGTGGAAACAAATGTTTCTTATTGTTTAAAATCCAAAGTCACAATGAGATATCACCTCACACCAGTCAGAATGGCACTCATCAGCAAAAGAACACAGAACAAGTGATTGGCGTGGATGTGGAGAAAAGAGAACCATCCTGCACTGCTGGTGGGAATGCAGACTGGTGCAGCCACTGTGGAAAACAGTATGGGGATTCCTCAAAAAATTAAAAATAGAACTGCCTTTTGACCCAGCTATCCCACTTTTAGAAATATACCCTAAGAACACATAGCACTGTTCAAAAAGAAGAAATGCGCCCCCATGTTCGTGGCAGCATTGTTCACAATAGCGAAGATCTGGAAACAGCCCAAGTGTCCATCAGAAGACGAGTGGATTAAAAAGCTTTGGGCCTGACCTGTGGTGGCGCAGTGGATAAAGCGTCAACCTGGGAACACTGAGGTTGCCAGTTCAAAACCCTGCACTGGTTTGGTCAAGGCACATATGGGAGTTGATGCTTCTAGCTCCTCCCCCCTTTCTCTCTCTCTCTCTCTCTCGCTCTCTCTCTCTCTCTCTCACTTTGTGTCTCCTCTCTAAAATAAATAAATAAATAAATAAATTTAAAAAAAAAAAGCTTTGGTACATATATACTATGGAATACTACTCAGCCATAAAAAATGATGACATTGGATCATTTACAACAAAATGGATGGACCTTGATAACATTATACGGAGTGAAATAAGTAAAACAGAAAAAACTGAGAACAGCATGATTTCATACATAGGTGGGACATAAAAGTGAGACTACGAGACATGGACAAGAGTATGGTGGTTTGCCTGACCTGTGGTGGCGCAGTGGATAAAGCGTCGACCTAGGAACACTGATGTCACCAGTTCAAAACCCTGCACTGGTCTGATCAAGGCACATATGGGAGTTGATGCTTTCACCTCCTCCCCCCTTTCTCTCTTTTTCTCTCTCTCTCTCTCTCTCACTCTGTGTCCCCTCTCTAAAATGAATAAAATAAAAATAATATAATAAAAATTGGGTTGTGCACATTTAAAAACAAAAGAGTGTTGTGGTTAAGGAGTGGGGGGAGGGAGGATAAGGAGGGAGAGGGGGAGGGGAAGGGCACAGGGAAAACCAGATAGAAGGTGACAGAGGACAATTTGACTTTGGGTGATGGGTATGCAACATAATTGAATGATAAGATAACCTGGAGATGTTTTCTTTGAACATTTGTACCCTGATTTATTGGTGTCACCCCATTAAAAGTAATAAAAAAAAAAAAAGAATAAAAGAGAAAGCGGCTGAGGGCAATCACCCTACTTAAAAGTCACTATCTCTGACTCTGTTTCCAGACCTGAGCTAATTTTTACATGCAGAACCTACTAAGTGATGAGCTGACTGGTTTCCTGGGAGGACGGCTTATGTACCACCATGACAAGTAATTTTTATACTGATTCTCCCAGTCCTTCCCCAAAATGACCTATAGTCATTTGGGGTTTTTTTGAGAGTATGATTATTGTTAGGCAGATAAAATATAATATGCTCACTTTGTTGAGGATGGCGCTGGCCACATAGAAGCCCGTCACCCAGGTGATATTATTTGCCCTTATGCTTGGGATGGCTGTGGGGGAAAGACTGTAATATAAGCAAGCCGGATCATTATAGCCTAAGGTTTAGTTTTAAGAGTAAGCTTTTCCCCAAACTCTTGACTGATTGGATGATGTAGGGTGGCGCACTCTCCTGAGGAATCCCATTATGCCTCGGATGGGTGGCTTTGTATTGGAGACTTCCTTGTTTGTGTAGTTGGATTGGAGGTTTTGATTCTACACTATAAAGTGGAGCAGACCAGTAGCTTGCTCTCTCTTGGTTCCTGAGGTATTAGAGAGGAGAGCAGATTAAGGCCACATGGAGGCCAGGAGAAGCAATCAAGATGGTAGAGTGCTGAGAGAGAAGCGAGTTTGTGCAGAGTTTGTGCAGGAGGAGATGGGGAACAGAGGTGAATAAGTCTGGTGAGCTAGAAACCTTTGATTGTAGGAAACTCGGTGTTGGGCAAATAAAATATAATATGCTCACTTTGTTAAAAATGGTGCTGCCCACATGGAAGCCCATCACCCAGGTGATATTATTTGCCCTTATGCTTGTGATGGCTGTGGGGGAAAAGTTGTAAGCAGGCTGGGTCGTTATAGCTTAAGGCTTTGTTTTAAGAGTAAGCTCATCTCCACACCCTTGACTGATTGGATGATGTAGGGTGGTGATGTAGGGAGGAATCCCATTATGCCTCAGATGGGTGACTTTGTATCAGAGACTTCCTTGTTTGTATAATTGGATTAAAGGTTTTGAGTCTATGCTATAAAGTGGGAGAGACCAGTAGCTTGATCTCTCTCTCTTGGTTCCTGAGTTCCTGAGGTTGGTATTAGAGAGGAGAGCAGATTAAGGCCATGTGGAGGAGAAATAGCCAAGATGGCAGAGTGCTGAGGAAGAAGCCAGTTTGTGCAGAGTCTGTGTAGAGAGAAGGAGATGGGAAACAGAGGTGAATAAGTCTGGTGAGCTAGAAAGCTTTGATGCTAGGAAACTCGGATAAGTCAGTAGCTTTGTGAGCACTGAATGTGTGGGTTTTGGAGCCCAGTGTGTGTTTTTGCTTGCCCGCCAGGTGCAAGCTAGAATTAAAGCTGATGGCTCACCAGTTCGTGGCTCCTGTGTTTCATTGCCATCTGTCCGAATCCAATGCGAACCTGCACGGGTCCGGCAGCTGTGATCCTGGCTGCGACTACTGGCTTTACACTTGGCATAGTCTGTGGCAGGATTCGATACAGATCGGCATGGAGCTGCCACCACCTCTGAGCGGTGGAGTAGAGAACTGGCTGCTGTTATGGTTTCCCATAGCTGTTTTCTGGGGGACTGTTGGCTGGCTGACTTTTACAGCCATGTGTGAGGAAACCGAGAGCTCTATGGAAGAGGCTGCCCAGAACCTGCAGGCCAAGCAGCAGAAGGAGCTGGAGGAAACATGGGAGAAACAGATGCTGACCCTGGAGGAAGGAAGTGCTGGAGGAGGAGGCTGACCAGGTTTGTGAGATTCACCTGGAAATGGAGCAGACACTGGAGAAGGAATCACAGGCTCGTGAGTTGGAGATTGCCCTGCATGTGGTGGAGAGCCAGCAGTGGCATGAGGCCGGGCCTGAGCCGGAGCTGAGGCCAGGACCAGGCCTGAGGCCGGGGTTGGAGCTGCAAGACCTGCTGAGCAGAAGGCAGCGGTGGCCTGGAGATCAAGCCCAGCAGTAGGAGCTGATGTTTTCAGTTCCTCTTTAGAGGATGAGGAGAATCAAGCTGGAGTTGCAATCCAGAAGGTAAGAGCCCAGCAGCAAGGAGTAGCTATGCTCCTGGTAGGTCTGCGATTTTGGGACATAGCGGTGGATGCCATCATGCTCCCCAGAGCAGAGATGGAAATGCTGACTGCCATTGCCACATGCTTTTCTTTAGGACAGTGTGAGACTTACCATGATGGCAGGAATGAGGGGGGAGGCTAAAGCCCTATGTGTGTGGACTGATTTCCTGGACTATGACCGGATGGGCACAAGCTCTTTTGTTGAATGGACTTACGGATTTTGGACAATGTGAAATACCCTGATGGGGGTGGGGGTGGCTTTGCTGGAGGCCCTCCTGCCCCGGGAAGCTTTTCAAATGGCAAGATAGAAGGCTGAGGACATTTTGCGCTTTTGGCAAAGTGCTCAGAGACTGGTGAAATGTATCTTTGTAATTGTTGAAATTGTATGATTTGTGCTATTGCTGTAATTTGTGCAATGTACTTAATTTCCTTGTATAAGAATGCTGGTGGTATAGATTGTGGGTAGTAAAGTGAGCATAGGGGTGGGTTGTTGGACAGATAAAATATAATATTCTCACTTTGTTAAAGATGGTGCTGCCCACATGGAAGCCCATCACCCAGGTGATATTATTTGCCCTTATGCTTGTGATGGCTGTGGGGAAAAAGTTGTAAGCAGGCCGGGTCGTTATAGCTTAAGGCTTTGTTTTAAGAGTAAGCTCATCTCCACACCCTTAACTGATTGGATGATGTAGGGTGGTGATGTAGGGAGGAATCCCATTATGCCTCAGATGGGTGACTTTGTATCAGAGACTTCCTTGTTTGTATAATTGGATTAAAGGTTTTGAGTCTATGCTATAAAGTGGGAGAGACCAGTAGCTTGATCTCTCTCTCTTGGTTCCTGAGTTCCTGAGGTTAGTATTAGAGAGGAGAGCAGATTAAGGCCATGTGGAGGAGAAGTAGCCAAGATGGCAGAGTGCTGAGGAAGAAGCCAGTTTGTGCAGAGTCTGTGTAGAGAGAAGGAAATGGGAAACAGAGCTAGAAAGCTTTGATGCTAGGAAACTCGGATAAGTCAGTAGCTTTGTGAGCACTGAATGAGTGGGTTTTGGAGCCCAGTGTGTGTTTTTGCTTGCCCGCCAGGTGCAAGCTAGAATTAAAGCTGATGGCTCACCAGTTCTTGGCTCCTGTGTTTCATTACCGACTGTCCGAATCTAATGCCAACCTGCACGGGTCAGGCTGCTGTGATGGTGGCCTTGGCTACTGGCTTTACAATTATTAAAGCTGGGGACAGTGAACCAAGGAAGAGCTTAGGATAGAAGAAGCAACAGGAACAAGTCTAGGTGGGGCCACTTTGGCTCACTGGTAAGTCAGAGAAAAGGGGACACTGGAGACAGGTTAAGGGGGTAAGCCCAGAACAAGCTGCTGCTACTTGTTGCCGCCCTGGTTGCAAGTCTCATGGGGACTCTTAGAACTCTTAGAACGTAAGGAGATGCCTGCACTAGGTGGTGCAGTGGGAAAACATCTATCTGGAATGCTGAGGTCGCCAGTTTGAAAGTGTGGGCTTGCCCAGTCAAGGTACATATGGAAGTTAATGCTTCCTGCTCTTCCTCCCTTCTCTCTTTTCTCTCTCTCTCCTCTTTAAAAGTTTTTGTTGTTGCTGTCGTTTATTTTTTTAAAGAACTTAAGGGAGAAGAAAACATACCTGAGAGAGAAATGAGGAAGAAAGGCATGCGTGTGTTCCAAAAGGAGCCTGCCTATAATAATTTAATCATGTGACTCTATAGAGGGGCAATGAGATATTTTGAAGACTATTGGAACACAAAGTCTGAATTAACATTGATATTCAAATTTAAAACATGACTTATCTCCCCACCCTGCTTTTATTGAATTAGAAGCATAAAGCATCCAGGTAGTAACTGGAGTCCTGGCTAACATCTAGCTCAAGTAGATGCCTTTGTTTTCTGAATATACCCTAGGAATCATTTCCCCAGTCTCTGAATGTAAAATTGAAATTGTTATTTTTATTTTATTTTATTTTATTGCTTTTACAGGGACAGAGAGAGAGTCAGAGAGAGGAATAGATAGGGACAGACAGACAGGAATGGAGAGAGGTGAGAAGCATCAATCATTAGTTTTTCATTGCCGTTGTAAGACCTTAGTTCTTCATTAATTGCTTTCTCACATGTGCCTTGACCCCGGGCCTTCAACAGACCAAGCCACCCCGTGCTGGAGTCAGTGACCTTGGGTCCAAGCTGGTGAGCTTTTGCTCAAGCCAGATGGGCCTGCACTCAAGCTGGCGACCTTGGGGTCTCGAACCTGGGTCTTCTGCATCCCAGTCCGACGCTCTATCCACTGTGCCACCGCCTGGTCAGGCCAAAAGTTCTTAACAATAATCTTCACCCATGTGTAAAGCCAGTAGTCTCAGTCACCATCACAGCAGCCTGGCCCATGCAGGTTCGCAATGGATTCGAACAGTCGGTAATGAAACACAGGAGCCACGAACTGGTGAGCCATCAGCTTTAATTCTAGCTTGCACCTGGCGGGCAAGCAAAAACACACACTGGGCTCCAAATCCCACACATTCAGTGCTCACAAAGCTACTGACTTATCCGAGTTTCCTAGAATCAAAGGTTTCTAGCTCACCAGACTTATTCACCTCTGTTTCCCATCTCCTCCTGCACAAACTCTTAACAAACTGGCTTCTTCCTCAGCACTCTGCCATCTTGGCTACTTCTCCACATGGCCTTAATCTGCTCTCCTCTCTAATACCAACCTCAGGAACTCAGGAACCAAGAGAGAGAGATCAAGCTACTGGAATCTCCCACTTTATAACATAGACTCAAAACCTTTAATCCAATTATACAAACAAGGAAGTCTCTGTATAATGGGATTCTTCAGGAGAGTGCACCACCCTACATCATCCAACAGTCAAGGGTGTGGGGAAAAGCTTACTCTAAAACCAAGCCTTAGGCTATAACAACCTGGCCTGCTTACATTACAGCCTTTCCCCCACACCCATCCCAAGCATAAGGGCAAATAATATCACCTGGGTAATGGGCTTCCATGTGGGCAGCTCCATCTTTAACAAAGTGAGCATAATATATTTTATCTGCCCAACACCAGTAGTCGAGGCCACCATCATAGCCATCTGGCCCATGCAGGTTCGCATTAGATTCAGACAGTCGGTACAATAACTGGTGAGCCATCAGCTATAATTCTAGCTTGGACCCGGTGGGCAAGCAAAAACACACACTGGGCTCCAAAACCCACTCATTCAGTGCTCATAAAGCTACTGACTTATCCGAGTTTCCTAGAATCAAAAGGTTTCTAGCTCACCAAACTTATTCACCTCTGTTTCCCATCTCCTCTCTACACAAACTCTGCTCAAACTGCCTTCTTCCTCAGCATTCCGCCATTTTGGCTGTCTCCTCTCCTCCAGGTGGCCTTAATCTGCTCTCTTTTCTAATGCTAACCTCAGGAACCAAGAGAGAGCAAGCTCCTGGTCTGCCTCATATTATAGTGTAGATTCAAAACCCTTAATCCAATCTACAAACAAGGAAGTCTCTGATACAAAGTCACTTATCTGAGACATACTGGGAGGATTCCTCATGAGAGTACAACACCCTACATCATCCAATCAGTCAAGGGTGTGGGGAAAAGCTTACTCTTAAAACTTGCTTGTGGGCAGTGCTATCTTTAACAAAGTGAGCATAACATATTTTATCTGCCCAACACCATGTCAAGAGGACAACATGAATTGAGCCTTCTAACTCCAATATGTGTAAGACATTCCATTTGTTTCATAGGCAACAGATTTTTTTTTTCCAGGGACAGAGAGTCAGAGAGAGGGATAGATGGGGACAGACAGACAGGATCAGAGAGAGGTGAGAAGCATCAATCATTAGGTTTTTTTGCCGTCGCAACACCTCAGTTGTTCATTGATTGCTTTCTCACATGTGCCTTGACCCCGGGCCTTCAGCCGACCGAGCAACCCCCTTGCTGGAGGCAGCGACCTTTGGTCCAAGCTGAAGAGCTTTTGCTCAAGCCAGATGGGCCCGCAGTCAAGCTGGCGACCTTGGGGTCTCAAACCTGGGTCTTCTGCATCCCAGTCCGACACTCTATCCACTGCGCCACTGCCTGGTCAGGCAACAGATTTTTTTTTAAGATTTTATTTATTGCCTGATGAGGCGGTGGCGCAGTGGATGGAGTGTCGGACTGGGATGCAGAGGACCCAGATTCAAAACCCCAAGGTCTCTAGCTTGAGTGCCAGTTCACCAGCTTGAGTGTGGGATCATAGACAAGACATCATGGTTGCTGGCTTGAAGCCCAATGTCACTGGCTAGACCCCAAAGTTGCTGGCTTGAGTGAGGGGTCACTTACTTTGTTGTGCGTTCCCCCCATCAAGACATATATGAGAAAGTAATCAATGAACAACTAAGAAACCGCAACAAGGAATTGATGCTTCTCATTTCTCTCTCTTCCTGTCTGTCTGTTTCCGTCTGTCTGTTTCCGTCTGTCCCTTTCTCTGACTCTCACTGTCTCTGTCAAAAAAAGAAAGATTTTATTTATTCATTTTTAGAGAGGAGAAAGAGAGAGAGAGAAAGGTGAGGAGCAGAAAGCATGAACTCCCATATGTGCTGTAAAGCCAGTAATCAAGGCCACTATCAGAGCCGCCTGACCCACGCAGGTTCACATTAGATTCGAACAGTCGGTAATAAAACAATGGAGCCAAAAACTGGTGAGCCATCAGCTTTAATTCTAGCTTGCACCTGGCGGGCAAGCAAAAACACACACTGGGCTCCAAAACCCACACATTCAGTGCTCACAAAGCTACTGACTTATCCGAGTTTCCTAGAATCAAATGTTTCTAGCTCACCAGACTTATTCACCTCTGTTTCCCATCTCCTCCTGCACAAACTCTTCCTCAGCACTCTGCCATCTTGACTGCTTCTCCTGCCCTCTATATGGCCTTACTCTGCTCTACTCTCTAATACTAACCTCAGGAACTCAGGAACCAAGAGAGAGAGATCAAGCTACTGGTCTCTCCCACTTTATAGCATAGACTCAAAACCTTTAATCCAATTATACAAACAAGGAAGTCTCTGTATAATGGGATTCTTCAGGAGAGTGCACCACCCTACATCATCCAATCAGTCAAGGGTGTGGAGAAGAATTTACTCTTAAACTAAGCCTTAGGCCATAATGACCCGGCCTGCCCACAGCCTGTTCCAGAACACACATTAATATCAACAACCTTCCATGTGGGCAGCGCCATCTTTAACAAAGTGAGCATAATATATTTTATCTGCTCAACATGTGCCGTGACAGGACAAGCCCAGCGTTTTGAACCAAGGACCTCAGTGTTCCAGCTCGACGCTTTATCCACTGCACCACCAGAGGTTAGGCAGGAAACAGATATTGATGAAATGCATTCTTATGTAAAGGACAAAATGAGAAGAAAGGATTGGTTTGACCAGCCAAGGTCACAGCTAAAGACACAAATTTAGGCTATAATTAAATCTGCAACTCATATTGGAGAATCTATCACCTGTCCAGTCATCAAAAGTTGCCCTCCCCCCCCCCCACCCCTTGCATCTCATTCTCTGAGACTTCCCCTCTGTCCTAACAGCATCCTCTGGGTTAGACAGAATGGATGACAGACATTACTAGTCTGGATTCTGAATGTAAGATTCTTTTAATAGGGACTGTTGTGTGTAGGTTTAATCTGATTTCAAGCCCACTTTTTTATGACTTAAGTGAAGTTGTTTTAATCCATTGGTTTACGACAATAGCAAAGACAAAGAAATATATTATTCTTTAGGAGTAAAGTTGTTTTGACATAAGTAAAACAAAGATGTCATCATTCTGCATCTGTTGTCATTGATAAGCAGTCAGCATCCCAGCAGCTAAGGGGTCCCACTGAGAATTTATGAGATAAAAACAGTTGGGAAGCAACTATGGCAAGGGACCACTTAGACTAAAGCAGTTGTTCTTAACCTTTTTTGAGGTACCGAACCCACCAGTTTCATATGCGTATTCACCAAAACCCTTTAGTGATAAATAAAATACGATTTTTTTTTCCAAATTCAAGACATAGGTATATGTTTTTTTACTGGTGCACAAAATGAGCAGTGCATGAACATCACCTTGCTCAAAGAACAAAACCAACAAAGTGCATGAACTCACAACAAATTACGGTATTACTTTATTCTGGTCTCCGCGGCAGAGGCTTCTCTGAACCCCTGAGACCGACTCATCGAACCCCTAGGGTTCGATAGAACCCAGGTTAAGAACCACTGAACTAAATACTGACAGTTTGTGAGAGCTATTCTATTTAAGAGTTTAGTTTGGGGGAAGTGACTTTCCTAAATCTAAAAACCCTCCAAAGACCCTTAGAGCATTCTCTTCTCTCTTATCACCACATAAGATGGTTGTGATAAACCACCCCTGCATCCAGTTGAAAGACATCTGCCTACCTACCAACACTAAAGTATTTGTTCCCTAGCAACATTCTCTAGCAACAGGGACTTTTACTTTTACCCTGGAGGCTGATGCCATCTCTCCAAAGTGGTTACTATCATAAAAAGGTACATCTCATATTAAATGTGGGCTTTATTTCTTTACCTTCCCTTGCCTGGAACAATTATATGATTTCTATTTTTATTTATTTATTTTTTTGTGACAGACAGAGTCAGACAGAAGGACATATAGAGACAGACGAGAAGCATCAATTCTTCGTTGAGGCACCTTAGTTGTTCATTGATTGTTTTCTCATATGTGCCTTGGCGGGGATGGGGGGATGGGGGGAGGGCTACAGCAAACCAAGTAACCCCTTGCTTGAGCCAGCGATCTTGGGACCAGGTTAGTGAGCTTTTTGCTCAAGCCAAATGAGCCCGCGCTCAAGCTGGTGACCTGGGGTCTCAAACCTGTGCCCTCTGCATCCTAGTCCGACGCTCTATCCACTGCGCCACCGCCTGGTCAGGCCAGGCTGAGTAGTTTGATAATATTAAATAATTATTTAAAATTATTTTCAGATGTGAAAAAGATATTGTAATTAGGAAAAGTTTTCTGCCCCCTCCCACCACCCTGAATTTATAAATAAAATGACAAGAGTTCTGGTAGTTTCTTCAAAATAGCCCTGGGGAATAGATGGCGGTTTAGATGAAATGAGATGGGCTAGAAGCAATAGTTGTTGAAGCTGGGTGATAGGTTCATGACAGTTCGTGATATTACTGTCTGTTTTTTACGTGTTTGAACTTTAGAGAATAACATTTTCAAAAAGCAAAGGAAAAAAACCCCAAGAAAACAAATAAGATAATTATATTGTAATAAAAGCTAAGAAGGAAAAAAATGGCAATGAAATAGTTTTCCCATTTGAGGTTCTGCCCTAGCCTAAGGCACTGGGATTGGCTTTCCTACCAGGTCAGCTCCTTCCCAAATGACTGGGGGAAAGCCCACCACGTGGGGCCACATCAAGGGAGTAACTGGAGTGCTTTCATGACTGAATTTCCATAGGTAGATTCAGTTTCTAACCTGAAGCAAAGGAACTAGGATTGCACTCTTTATCTGCCTAATCCAAAATCATTTGGTCACACCTTGATCTAAGTCTATGCTTCTAGACTTTTACATGCATTTACTTTAGTTAATTCTTTACCCTGAAGGTTTGTTGAAGCACAGATTCCTGGTGGCCTGCGATGGAGTCTTAGAATTTATTTTTCCAATTATTCAGTAAACTGAAGCTGAGTTTCTGCAGACCACATTTCCAATATATTGATAGTACACATACACTAAATTAAACTAATCTGGGCTCCGCGGGTCCTCAGACTAATGAGCCAAACCATTTTCTTAGGGCAGAGAAAGCCCCTGTGACACCACTGGATGCCAGTGCTGCCATATTGTTTGCTAATGTTTTCTTTAGTAGCTCTGGCTCCTTAGAGTGACATGGAAAGGTCTGGACAGAGGGAGAAAAAAGACAAGAAAATATGTGTGATTTCTTTAGGCTCATCTCCTGTCACACCCTGCCTCTAACATTATGCGCTAGCAGTTTCTATGTGCCTGTAGTTCTTTTATTTTTAATTTTTATTTCAGATTTTATTTATTCCTGTTTAAAGAGAAAGGAGAGAGACAGAGAGAGAGAAGGGGAGAGGATCAGGAAGCATCCACTCCCATATATCCCTTGACCGAGCAAACCCAGGGCTTTGAACCGGCAATCTTGGTGTTCCAGGCCGACGCTTTATCCACTGCGCCACCACACGTCAGGTAGCCTGTAGTTCTTTCTGCATTCATTAGTCCATCACTTTCCTTCATGTTTTGGCTCTTGTTGCTCTTATTCCAAACAGCCAAACCCTTCCCTTCTACCCAGCTGACTGGTATTGCAAGCTTAATATTTGTGTTTAGAACTAAATACAAAAATAAGTCAATGAACGCACAAATAAATGGAACAACACATTAGTGTTTCTCTCCCCCTTCTGTCTCTCAAATCAATCAATCAATATATATTTTATTTTATTTTATTTTTTTTAGAGAGGAGACACACACAGAGAGAGAGAGAGAGAGAGAAAGAGAGAGAAAGGGGGGAGGAGCTGGAAGCTCAACTCCCATATGTGCCTTGACCAGACCAGTGCAGGGTTTTGAACTGGCGACCTCAGTGTTCCCAGGTTGACGCTTTATCCACTGCGCCACCACAGGTCAGGCTCAATATATATTTTAAAAAGAACTAAATTCAGGAAGGATATGTTAGTTAAGCCCTACAGTTTTGTTTTGTTTTTAAATCCTACAGTATAAATCTAATCTCCCAGTGAGTAACACACTCGTAGGCATAAATCAGTTATAAAATAAATTTAAATCTCTTTTTCTATTGCTGCCATAATAGCATCATTCAACCTGTGAAGCCAAGAGCCAGGGCCACCATCACAGCAGCCTGGCCAGTGCAGGTTCGCATTTGATTCGGACAGTCGGTAATGAAACAATGGAGCCAAGAACTGTGAACCATCAGCTTTAATTCTAGCTTTCACCCAGTGGGCAAGCAAAAACACTGGGCTCCAAAACCCACTTATTCAGTGCTCACAAAGCTACTGACTTATCCAAGTTTCCTAGAATCAAAGGTTTCTAGCTCACCAGACTTATTCACCTCTGTTCCCCGTCTCCTTCTCCAGCACAAACTGGCTTCTCCCTCAGCACTCTGCCATCTTGGCTGCTTCTCGAGGCCTCCAGGTGGCCTTAATCTGCTCTCCCCTCTGATACTAACTTCAGGAACTGAGGGTGAGCAAGCTCCCAGTCTGCTTCACTTTATAGTGTAGAAATCCAAACCTTTAATCTAATCTACAAACAAGGAAGTCTCTGATACAAAGTCACCCATCTGAGGCATAATGGGAGGATTCCTCAGGAGAGTGCACCACCCCACATCATCCAATCAGTCAAGGGTATGGGGAAAGCTTACTTTTAAAACTTTACCGTGGGCAGCACCATCTTTAACAAAGTGAGCATAATATATTTCATCTGCCCAAAACAACCCATCACCGCTATCATCTGAGAAATGTTTAAAACTATTTATTCAGTTGTAACTTGCAAGAATTTTCACTTCCAGTTTTCTCCCAAGTCTTTATTCCCTAAGGATAAAAATTTATTTTTTATTCTCTTTTATTATTTTTTAAAATGTGCACTTTATTCTGTACTTGATTTTTTGGAGAGAGAGAGGGGGGTGGGGAAGGAGCAGGAAACATCAACATGTAGTAGTTGCTTTTCGTGTGTAATTTGATCAGGTAAGCCCAAGGTTTTGAGCCGGTACCATCAACATTCCAGGTTGACGCTTTATCCACTGCGCCCCCACAGATCAGGCCAAAAAAAATTATCTTTTAAAAAAAGTACGAGTGATATTAATTACCCAATAATTCAGAGATTATCTAGTAGACAACACAGGGGATAAAACTGATGAAATGATCACAAGGTCAGGTAATGGGGTGGGGCAGGAAGAGGAGAAAGAAAAGAGCTCTTTGGAGAAGCAGGAAGTAGAAGGAGACATTTGCTTATAAAAGGAGAAATTAGACTAGGAACCGTCAGGTTAAAAGGAGTAAACTGCAGGCATTCTCGAGGCTGCTGGCTTTGCTTTCCTCAGAGTGCTCCTGGGAATGGCAAACTCGAGTTCTCTTAGCAGCGAGAGGGTAAGTTTCATTTGAATAGAGTTAATTTAACACAGATTTACTTTTCAAAGCCTGTCTGGAGCCCCTGTTTCCCCTCTTGCTACGAATCTTGATTTCTGAATGTAAGGGTTTTCCGTCCTGGAATTTTCTCCTCTTTGCGGTAGATTACTGCTTTTCTTTGTAGGATTGTGGTTCTGTGTTTCTGGGTGAGAGTGAAAAGGAGAAGATTCCTTATCATGGTACAAAGAAAGAGGTTTATTTTGCAAGAAGCATGTCATAACTGGACAATATAAACATGGTAAAGAAGTGGAGAGTCATGGTAAAATGAATGTAAGAAAGGGTAATGTGTGTGGGGCCAGAAGAAGGTGAAGTGACCAATTAGTTTCTTTCCTCCAGGAGTAAGAAGTAAGGTACTCACAATGGCCTGGGTAGGAAATGGGTTTCCAAACTAGGTTTGGGTAGCCCTGGACTGGAGGAGAAGATAAATTTTGTGAGTATTTACAGGACTACTATACCAGGCTAAAAAGACTGAATTGGCCAGCATTAAATGTATGATTATGGGCAGGTCATATAGTTGCTTTGAGCCCCCATTTTTCTCTAGAGTGAAATAATAGTTCTCCAATAATGTCAATGTTTTTTTTGAAACTGACCGTTGAATGTGTGTGAAAGTGCTTTGAAAAAGTGGTATACAAATGCAAAATTCCTTCTTGCAAGCTAGGAGTGTGAGAGCAATAGAAAGCCATTGAGATAATTTAAATAGGTAAAGAGGGTGGTTGCATCAGATCCTGCTTGGCTGCTTTGGAGAAAACAGTATTACAATAGCACTGGAATGGAGTTTATTTACCCTGTGTTGATAGGGAAACTAAATTCAGAGATTTACTCAAGCATGTTACTCGGTGACATTGGCTATTTAATTTCTGAGACTCAGTTGCCTAGTTTGTAAATAGGAATAGGAAAACTAAAAAATTGAAGTATGCTATGAGGATTAAATGAAATACAGAAAGCACCTGGCACAGTGCATGCTTACTATACAAAACCCATACATGTTACTTCCTATCTATCCACTCCACCTCTCAGTCATCAGATTGTTAAAGAAACATTGAGTGCCCCATCTGTGCTGGGTGCTGTGTTAGTTACTGTAATTGCAATGGGAGTAAAACGGATCTAGGTCCTGGGACTGAAATAAGGCCAGTATAGTTGTAACTTAGAAAACTCTCAGGCAGTGGCAGGCTTGAGCCAGACTGTGCCAGGAATGTGTAGTTTACAGAGGGGAGCTGTCAGTAACCTGAAAAGCAAGGAGGAGCCATAGAAGGTTTTTGGGTGTGTTCATATATATATATATGCAGAGAGAGAGAGGGACAGACAGACAGGAAGGGAGAGAGATGAGAAGCATCAGTTATTCATTGTGGCACCTTAGTTGCTCATTGATTTCTTTCTTACATGTCTGTACTCCAGCCGAGCCAGTGACCCCTTGCTCCAGCCAGCAAACCCCACGCTCCAGCTGGTAACCCCATGCTCAAGCCAGGACCTTGGGGTTTCTAAATCTGGGTCCCCAACATTTCAGGCCAACACTTTATCCACTGTGCCACCACCTGGTCAGGCCATGGGAGCATTTTAAGCAAGCAGGAGAGCAATCTCAAGAAAGAGTGGCGTTAGAATGGATTTTGGAATAACAAATTTTTGCATCTGCCCATGAGAGTTAATAATAGCTTGACTTGTGAATCATGTGATGGAAGATGAGAAGGCAGGCATTTAATCCTCATAGTTTGTACAGCTTTAGGAGATAAAATAAAAAAGAAGACCAAGAGGGAAATGGATTTTACAAACCCCTTCCATTCCCCCTTTAACACCCACTTGTAAATCTGTTTTTGCCCATGTCCTTATGTTTTTTACATCATCTAGTAAACTGTCTACTAATCAACATCAAATTTAAGTAAATCTCATAGTCTTTATTCCATCCATCCTCTCACTTTCTTATTCACTAGTTGTGATATGAAAGTAAGCAGTTTAACTGTATGCATCAGATGAGAACCAGGGATTGACACTTCCCTTTGCAGGATTTCTTTGAGGATGAATCAGATGGAGAAAGTGTGGTTCTCACATTGGTTCCAGTTAATGAGGGACGCAACGAAAAACATCAAATGGAACCAAGCGTTTCTTCAACCTCAGAAGCAAACCTGAAGACAGCTAAGATGAACGATAAAGGTATGAGGACAAGGATTGTTCAGTTTACTGCTCTGCCAGCTCTGGGAAGCCCAAGAAAAAACATTTTTCTTCTCTATTCTTTGACCATACAAGGCCCAGCTTAAATCTTACCTCAATTACCTATGGTAAGAGGTATTTCAAACTCCCATGTTTATCATTTGCTAAGCAGCATGTACTGCCTTGCTTCTAAGACAAAAAAACAATTGGCATGTGAAATGCTTGGATGCTTTTTTAAAATTTATTTTTAAATGTGTTTTTAGGTGAAAGGAGGTGAGATAGTGAGGCACACTCCCACATGCGCCCACACACACCCCAACTAAGATCTACCCAGCAACCCTTGTCTGAGACCGATGCTTGATTACTGAACTACTTTTTTTTAAATTGTTTTTTGGAGGGAGGTAAAAGAGAGAGAGAGAGAGAGGAAGAGTGAGAAAGAGGGAGGATAAGCAGGAAGCATCTACATGTAGTAGTTGCTTTTGTATGTGTCTTGAGTAGGTAAGCCCAGGGATTTGAACTGGCAGACTCAGTGTTCCAGGTCGATAGATGTTTTTCCACTGTGCCACCCCAGGTCAGGCCTGAGCTACTTTTAGCACCTGAAACCCATGCTCTGACCAATTGAGTTATTCTCAACTCCCAGGGCCAGTGCTCAAACAAACTAATTGAGCTACAGGAGGGGAAGAGAGAGAGAAGGAGAAGGAGGGAGGTGAATAGATGGTAGCTTCTTCTGTGTGCCCTGACTGGGAATCGAACCCGGGACATCCAAAGACGGGGCTGCACGCTCTATCTACTGGGCCGCCGGCCAGGGCCCATTGATTGATTGATTCTTGTATGTGCCCTGATGAGGGAAACCCATAAGTCTTACGTATGGGGATGACACTAACCAACTGAACTACCTAGCCAGAGTTGAAGTGCTTTGAATAGAGCATAGTCTTCTGGGACAGCTAGATAGGAGTTCAAATTTCCAGCCCATTAAGCTTAATCTTCTCTTCATTTTGGTTAACACATATTTGACATACCTCTTACAAAGACTAATTTTCCCCAGCTTTATTGAACTATTGACACATAATACTAATTTTAAGGTATACAATGTAATGATGGTACATGTGTATATTATGAAATGATTACCAAAATAAAGGTAATTAATACATTCATCCCCTCCCCTCTCACAATTAGCTTTTCCTTTCCCCCTGTGGTAAGAACATTTAAGATGTACTCTCTTAGCAACTTAAAGCACATGATAGGGTATTATTATTATAGTCACCATTTAGATTCCCAGAACTTATTCATCATATAACTGAAAACTTGTAACCTTTGACCATTTGCTCATTTCTCCTGCCTCCAACCCCTGACAACCACCACTGCATTATCTGTTTCTATGAGTTCTGCTTTTTAAAGATACCACATGTAAGTGAAATCATAGATTATTTGGAAGACAAAATAATTTGAAAAACATCTAATATTTTGCTTGGTGAGTATTTACTGATCAAATATCCAGAAACTCATAATATCATGACCTTTTATGTTCTCAGTACTTTCTACAAAGGCATTGAATAAGTATTTTCAGAATGACTTTATTTTCTTGGCCAATGATAAGGACCTCAAGATGAATTAGGCAATGACAAGGTTCAGCTAAACAGTGAGCTGAGACTGGAGTAGAGAAAAATAAGGCAGGCTGACAAAATGGGGGACTTGTTGGCTGGGGTACTTTCTTCTATTTTTATAGGTGTAAAATCTAGACACGTTGGAGAAACAATCCAATATAATGTTCTACTTAGGTGGTGCTGATGGCCACAAAAAACAAACTAACAAACAAAAACAGGTTGCTGTAAGTAGTGTAAAAAACACAAAATTTTGTAAACTCTCTTTTTTTTAATTAATTTATTTATTTTAGAGAGGAGACACAGAGTAAGAGAGAGAAAGAGAGAAAGGGGGGAGGAGCTGGAAGCAACAACTCCCATATGTGCCTTGACCAGACCAGTGCAGGGTTTTGAACTGGCGACCTCAGTGTTTCCAGGTCAATGCTTTATCCACTGCGCCACCACAGGCCAGGCTAAAAAAAACATGGAATTTTGAATATCAAAACTTATGTTTGAATCCCCAGTCTGCCATTTCAATGGAGATGTGATCTTGGGCAAGTACTTTAATTCTTTTATTTATTTATTTTTTCTTTTTTTGTGTGGCAGAGACAGAGTCAGAGAGAGAGAGAAACAGGGCAAGACAGTAAGGGAGATGAGAAACATCAATTCTTCGTTGCAGCTCCTTAGTTGTTCATTGATTGATTTCTCATATGTGCCTTGACCGGGGGGCTACAGCAGACCTAGTGACCCCTTGCTCGAGCCAGCGACCTTGGTCTCAAGCTGGTGAGCTTGTGCTCAAGCTGGTGACCTTGGGGTCTCGAACCTGGGTCCTCCATATCCCAGTCTGACACTCTATCCACTGTGCCACCACCTGGTCATGCAGTACTTTAATTCTTGAATCTATTAACCTAATTTGTAATTTGAGGGAAAGTATTTGGTATGTATATGTGCAAATTGGGTTATAAGACATAAAGTGACAAGTTGGTGAAATTATAAAGAATCTTACAAACTTTATTATTACTATGGGTTTTATTTTCTCAGTTTATCTTCCACAAACAAATGAACAATTCAAAGCTTGCTCACAACCAATTCCTCCCTTGCCAAAGAAATTGCCTTCAATTAATAAAGTGCGTTGGGACACTTTGCGGAACTGGTGCCAACAACTTAATTTGAGTACCGATGGCAAGGTGAGTACATTGGTGGGAATCTGCTGCTTGAAGCAAATATTGAAAACGTTGTCAACCTTTACTTTCTCCCCTTTTAATTTCCTTAGAAAATAGATGTTTATCTGAGGCTCATGGAACATGCTTACTATGAACAACAAGTAAGTAAGAAGTATGGAGAGTATAACAGTGAGTTCTGACTGAATTGTTCTTCCGCGCCCAGCTTCTTTACACACGTTGTACCTCTAAGGCAAGGTTTCTCAACCAAGACTATTGACATTTGGGACCAAGTAAGTTTCTTGTTATTTTGAGGACTGGTCTGTATTTCAGCATGTTTAGAAGACTAAACATCCCTAGCTTCTACCCATTAAATATTAGTAGCAACCCCCCTCTTCCAACACAGTGTTAGCAATACAGTTTCTCTCCATTGGAAACCACTACTCTAAGGGAACTATCATTTCTAAATAAACCCTTCCCATGCTGATCTAACTGGGTCAATGTATAAAAACGATAAAATTGACACAAAAGCCTGACCAGGCGGTGACGCAGTGGATAGAGCATCGGACTGGGATGCAGAAGACCCCGGTTTAAGACCCCGAGGTTGCCAGCTTGAGCACGGTCCCATCTGGCTTGAGCAAAAGCTGCCAGCTTGTACCCAAGGTCACTGGCTCCAGCAAGGGGTGGCTCGGTCTGCTGAAGGCCCACGGTCAAGGCACATGTGAGAAAGCAATCAATGAACAACTATGGTGTCGCAAAGAAAACAAAAAACTAATGATTGATGCTTCTCATCTCTCTCTGATCCTGTCTGTCTGTCCCCGTCTATCCCTCTCTCTGACTCTCTCTCTGTCCCTGTAAAAAATAAATTAAAAAGAAATTTGACACATGGCAACAGCACTTTACTGAATGAATATTCATCGTGAGTCCCACTTGCAGGGTACTGCTGAAACACCACAGGAGGCTGCAGTGCAGTCATGTTCCAGGGAATGCAAGACAGCCACCAAGAGAGCAAGGAATGAGAAAAGCTGCAAGATGAGTAACAGAGAAGAAGGGACCAATATAGTTGAAGTGGTAACTTCAGCTCAGGAGGCCATGTTGGCAGCATGGTCAAAAATTGCTGCAAGAGCTGTGCAGCCTAAGGCTGTAAATTCATATTCTGTTCCCGTTTCTGCTGAGAACTTTCTGCTGCAAACATCTGGTAAGATCAACTTTAAATTGTGGGTAGCATTCCAGAGAGGATTTACTTATATTAGTCCAATACTAAAGGGTAATACAACGAAAATAGTTAAAACATCTGTAGGCTCTGAACAGTTTATCTTAGTTGGTTAGAGCCTCATCTGAAAACAGCAAGATAGCGCGTTCCATCCCTAGTCAGCACATATGGGAAATGACCAATGATCACACAACTAAAAGTAGAACAGCAAATCAATGCTTTCTCTCTCCTTCCCTTTCCCTCCTCCCTCTCCCCTTTTCTGTCTCTCTAAATCAATATATATATATATGTATGTATGAGATATAAGGTTCACAGAGGGTTTATCTTTTGATTGTCAAGTTTTACCTTGGAAACCATGGATTTCTAAGCTAGATGATTGCATGGTGACCTTTATCACAAAGCAGAAGTCCAAGGGGAAAAGAAAACATAATCTGATGATGTGGTCACCTATAGCCTGAGTGAGGTCTTTCAGCTTTTTCTCTCCTCTGCCTCAACGCTTTCATAGCATAGTGAATAAGAATGTGGGGATTTGGACTAACTAGGCAGTAGCTCAGTGGATAGAGCATCAACCAGAGACTCTGAGGACTCAGGTTAGAAACCCTGAGGTCACCAACCTGAGCGCAGGCTCAACAACTTGAGCACCGGGTCACTAACTTGAGCATGGGATCATAGACATGACCCCATGGTCACTGGAGCAAGGGGTCACTGGCTCAGCTGGAGCCCCCCAGTCAAGTCACATAAGAGAAAGCAATTAATGAACAACTAAAGTGCCACAACAAATTGATGCTTCTTATCTCTCTCCCTTCTGTCTGTCTGTCTGTCTGTCTGTCTCTCTTTCCCTTTTTCTTACTGAATAAAAAGGGGGTTATGGAATTTGAACAGCCTTGGTTCAGAGCCTTGTCTTACAACTTCTTGCTATGTGGCATTGGCAAGCACTTAACATAAGCCCTGGTATTCTGATTTGTAAAATGAAGATTACAACTATTCTGCTTCATGGAATGATTGTGAAGCTTATGAGATACAGTTGGCACATTGAAAGTAGGCAGTAATAGCCTGACCTGTGCTGGCACAGTAGTTAAAGCATAAACCTTAAATTATGAGGTCGCTGATTTGAAACCTTGGATTTGGCTGGTTAAGACACATACGACAAGCAACCAATGAACAACCAAAGTAAAGCAGGTATGAGGTGATACTTTGCATTCCTCCACCCTTCTCTCTCCTCTCTCTGTAAAATCAACAAAATCTTTAAAAAAAGAGAAAGGAGCCTGATCAGGTGGTGGTGCAGTGGATAGAGCATCGGACTGGGATGCCAAGGATCCAGGCTCGAGACCCCGAGTTCGCCAGCTTGAGCGTGGGCCCATCTGGTTTGAGCAAAAGCTCATCAGCTTGGACCCAATGTCGCTGGCTCAAGCAAGGGGTTGCTCGGTCTGCTGAAGGCCTGTGGTCAAGGCACATGTGAGAAAGCAGTCAATGAACAACTATGGTGTCCCAACAAAAAACTGATGATTGATGCTTCTCATCTCTTTCCGTTTCTGTCTGTCTGTCCCTATCTATCCCTCTCTCTGACTCTATCTCTTGTCTCTTTAAAAAAAAAGGAGGCAATAATGATTAAAATGTTTGGGGCCCCTGTCCTCTTAAGAAATCTTGAGAATGACTTAACCTCACATCTTCCTCTTCCTTTCTCCTTCTCTCCTTTATATTTTAATTTCATCTCCAGTAGATTCTATCTCGGGCCAATACAAAGTAATCCTCATTCTTTTTTTTTTTTTGCTTGAGTTCTTTTTCTCTCCACCTCATTTCTAAAAATGTTCTGGATCCTCTTTTATCCGGGGCTTACTTGTATGTACAATAAGGCACAATGTTCATTACGTACGGAACCCAGCCAAGAGGAAGACAGAAGCTGAAATTGGTTTACTGTCTCTCTGCCCTCCTTATGAAAAGGAATGGGGGCTTTTTGCTAATTACCAAAAGCGCTGCCCAGCTACAAAGCTGTCCCTGGATGACTGCTTCCCCAAAGATGACACCTCTTTCTAATTTTAATTAATGTGCCATCTGAGCTAGTAACATCCACACTTATTCATCCATTTAGTTGCTCACCATTTAGCAGTTATTAAACACCTCCAGGACACTGGGTACATAGTGCTAAACATAATCCTCTACTATTGTTTCATGGTCTGACTTGGGAGGTTTTATGGATGTTTAAGCTCACAGTGACTGTTCCTTTCAAGCACTTGATATCTTAATTGTTTTTTGTTTGTTTGTTTTAATTTTCTCCCCAATTAGATGAGAGAGAGAAAGGCAGAGACATCAATTTGTTGTTTCACTTATTTATGCATTTATTGGTTGATTCTTGTATGTGCCCTGACTGAGGATCAAACCTGCAAAATTGGAATATAGGGATGATGCTCTAACCACCTGAGCTACCCATCCAGAGCTGGTCGTTAGGCCTTTAAACAAAGAATCTTTTGTCGGTTTTATTTTTTGTTTTTGTTTGTTTTATGAAGCACTACAATGTTGTACCTAGGCGAATGGGTTTTGAATTGGAATACCTGAATCCATGGTTTGGTTCTGGAAAAATTACTATATATATATAATTTTTATTTTTACAGGGACAGATAGAGAGTCAGAGAGAAGGATAGATAGGGACAGAGAGAGAGGAGAAGCATCAATCATAATTTTTTTTTTTTTTTACTGGGACAGAGAGAGAGTCACAGAGAGTGATAGATAGGAACAGAGAGAGATGAGATGCATCAATTATTAGTTTTTTTATTGCCGTTGAGACACCTTAGTTGTTCATTGATTGCTTTCTCACATGTGCCTTGACCACGGGCCTTCAGCAGACCCAGCAACCCCTTGCTCGAGCCAGCGACCTTGGGTCCAAGCTGGCGAGCTTTTGCTCAAGCCAGATGGTCCCGCGCTCAAGCTGGCGACCTCGTGGTCTCGAACTGGGATCCTCCACATCCCAGTCCGATGCTCTATCCACTGCACCACCGCCTGGTCAAGCACAATATATTTTTAATGAGTTTATTTGAGCCAAACTGACCACATATGCCAGACAGAAAGATCACAAATGCTCTAAAAAATTATAATATTTAACACCACAAGCCTCATTTACCTTACCTCTAAATAAGAAAAGTAAATAGAAGGTAAATATTAAGTAGTGTTCCCAGTAAATATATGAATACAGGTAAACCACTTAGCAATATTCTGGACACAAAGCAAACATTTCAAAATTTAATTGTTATTCCTCTTGCTATATAGTTTGTGAAGTTAAATTATAGTGTCTTTAACTCTATTTTTTATGTTTCTCACTTGGTTCATCCATCAATAAAATACTGCATAAGAGTTAAGAAGTTGGATTAGGGTGTGGTCACATGGTCTTGGCTATTTATATTTGCCTCTCTTTCTCCCCCAGGTGTCAGGTGGTGTGTGGTCCATGGCAGACCTCTCTTAGCAGACAAACAAGGCTGGGTTCGCCTGCAATTCCATGCAGGGCAGGCCTGGGTGCCTGACACTCCCAAGAAGATGATCTCTCTCTTCCTGTTACCAGCCTGTACTTTCCCACACTCGAACCTAGAAGATAATATGTTATGCCCTGAATGTGTTAAGAGGTAATTGTTAGGCCCTGGCTGGGTGGCTAAGTGAATAAAGCGTCATTGTGGCACACCGACTTCATGGGTTCGATCCCCAGTCAGGGCATATAGGAAAAGCAATCAATGAGTATGCAACTAGATGGAAGGACTAAGTGGAACAATGAGCTGAATCTTTCTTTTTCCCTTCCTCTCTCTATCTCTTCCTCTCTTTCTATCAATGAATGTAAAACTTAAGAATAGAGAGGTAACCCTTAAGTATCTTTCTGTATGGCACACTGAAAAGTAGATGAGATTTTGAATAATTTAGTGAAAGAAAGCAGAGGGAAAACAAACTGTTTTCTTAATTTGGCATATAGATCAGCAAAAGCAAGAAGGAAAAAGAACTTGGGAGTGGGTTACAACTCAGATAAATGTGGAGTCATAGCAATCTTCTTTTTCTTTTTAAATGTGAAGAGAGAAGATAGACAGACTCCCACATGTGCCCCAATCAAGATTCACCCGGCAACCCCTGTCTGGGGCCGACACTCAAACCAACAGCCACTGGCTATGAGAGAGGAAGGGGGAGAGAAGTAGATGGTTGTTTCTCTTGTGTGCCTTGACCAGGAATCGAACCTGGGATGTCCGTATGCTGGGCTGACACTATCCATGGACACAATTGGCCCAGGCTTCCTAGCAATATTTTTTTTTTTTTTTTTTTACAGGGACAGAGAGAGAGTCAGGGATAGATAGGGACAGACAGACAGAAATGGAGAGAGGTGAGAAGCATCAATCATTAGTTTTTCATTGCCATTGCGACACCATAGTTGTTCATTGATTGCTTTCTCACATGTGCCTTGACCGCAGGCCTTCAGCAGACCGAGCCACTCCTTGATGGAGCCAGCGACCTTGGGTCCAAGCTGGCGAGCTTTTGCTCAAGCCAGATGGGCCCGTGCTCAAGCTGGCGACATTGGGGTCTCGAACCTGGGTCTTCCGTATCCCAGTCCAACGCTCTATCCACTGCACCACCGCCTGGTCAGGCAGCTTTCTAGCAATCTTAACGAAGTATCTGACAAGTTGGATTATTAATTGCCTCAGTTTTAAATACCTGTTTTAAGAAAAAACATAGATCTTTACATGTCAGATACTTAGTTGGGGATAAAAAATTACCGAGGCAAAATGCACGTAGCATGCTGAAATGAAAAGAGATGCTGTGAAAATGTATGGGTGCTATAATGGAGTAGCTTAGGGAACTTCAGAAAGGATTGCACATACTTGGGAAGAGCTTTATCATTTGGAAAGTAGTAATTTGAGCAATTTGGTAGTGGGAATGGCCTATACAAATACGTGGATATAAAAGAACATGACATACTTAGAAATTACAAATAGGCCTATGTGATTGAAGCTTATATTGACAAATAACTCTGGGAAAGGGAGGACACTGATGGGTTTATATCTAATTAAGGTCTAATATTATCTTGTGGGTCATCATTTCTCAGTCACTTGGGAGATAGACTTCCTTGAGAATATAATGATAGTTAAACATCCACTATTCAGAAAAATATATATTAAGCATACACATAAGCACTGCTTTAGATTTTATAGACTAGAACTTCTAATGTTCACCTACTAGTACAAAATTTAGCTTTTGGGGAAGGATTTGGGGGGGAGGTGATGCGAGGTGAGTGAGTAGGGGCGCAAAAGTTTTTGGTTGTTTTTTAGAAAGTGGGTTGAAATCTTATAACAAACTAACTTGGAGGGTAAGTAAGAGTACTATAATTCTGAAAAGAGAATTTATGACCATGACCAAGAGTTTAAAGAGGAATGGGATAAATTTAAGAGCTGTAGGAGTAAAATGAACAAGGCACTATCTTCATAGATCAGTGGTTCTTAACCTGGGTTCTATCGAACCCTAGGGGTTCAATGAGTCGGTCTCGGGTTCAGAGAAGCCTCTGCCGCGGAGGCCAGAATAAAGTAATACCGTAATTTGTTGTGAGTTCATGCACTTTGTTGGTTTTGTTCTTTGAGCAAGGTGATGTTCATGCACAACTTGTCTTGTGCATCAGTAAAACAAAACATACCTATGTCTTGAATTTGGAAAAATAAAATCATATTTTATTTATCACTAAAGAAGGGTTTGGTGAATGCGCATATGAAACTGGTGGGTTCGGTACCTCAAAAAAGGTTAAGAACCACTGTCGTAAATGGAGGAAAGGTGGAAGTCTGTCCAGTTCAGTGGTAAAGTATATGATACGTGGGACATTCTTGATATGGATCTAAAAACCTGAGGTAAATATGAGTAGGAAAGGAACATTTTTGGGATTCATTAGCCTTAAATTGTGCATCAGAGTATGTCGTAATTAAAAAGGACTTAACAAAGAGTCTAAAGAGTCAGTATATTGATAGGTGAATAATGGGGACTAAAAGTAGTTAGAAGTTGGGAAATAAGTGAGAAAAAGAAGCAGTAGGCAGTTTCTGAAAAAAATGGTTGGCAGTGAGATGGTCATATACGATTATGAACAATGCAGTTGAGAATGTCAATTTAGGACATAATTGGTGGCCTTTCTGAATATAGATTGAGAGGGTCAGAAGAAGCAGAAATATGATTGTGACAAGTTAAGGTAAAGTATGTGAAAGGCTGACAGGACATTGATAATTTCTATTACCTGTGTGTGAAGGAGGAGATAACATAAGGCAGTAATATCAAGGGAACTTCTTTCTTCCTTTCTTCAATCCTCTTTTTATTTTTTAATGGGAAAATCAGGAGCATGTACAAACCGAGGGGAGATGAGGAGAAGCTGTGGGAAGGAAAGAGCGTAAAGGTAAAGGAAGTGGAACCAATTGTAGCATACAGAATGTGAGGCCTGATATTCAGTAGACAATATTGTTCCTTTGTTTACTACATAAAATTCTTTCATCCATCATTCTTAGGTAAGAATGGGGGCTGCTCACTCCTCAGGAATTCTAGAAGTAGATTCCTTATATTGGTCATTTCCAAGGAGTTGGTGTGGAATAGTTTATCTTATTCTAAGAGTTTTAAAAAAGAAACTTTTCTAATTTGTTTTATAGGAATAAGAGGATGATGAAAAGATTAAGTACAATGAAGAAGAAGAAG
This sequence comes from Rhynchonycteris naso, assembly GCA_037038555.1. NCBI lineage: Eukaryota > Metazoa > Chordata > Mammalia > Chiroptera > Emballonuridae > Rhynchonycteris > Rhynchonycteris naso. The sequence goes on from CM073002.1 coordinate 71,509,677, forward strand.
CAACCTAGTTTGAACATGCCCACAACATTTCTTTTGGATGGATCATATCTCAATAAAGAATAAATAGTGGTGAGCTCACAGCAAAATTGACTTGTATTGCATTGATTGTGTTCTGTGTACTGGACATCCTCAGTGTTACCTGATGCCTCAAACGCAGATGTCAATGTCTGTACCTGAGGTTTGCCGAAAAGTGATTGTCACTGCTGCTTCAGGTACTAAGCTGTATGGAATATAATTTTGTTTTATTTTAATTACTACGTAATTAAAAATTACTACTTAGTAATCTTTTTCCATTGATAAATATGGCTAGGGGAGAGAGAAACATCAACTCATCCCACTTGGTTGTTCTATCTAGTTGTGTGCTCATTGATTTCTTCTTGTGTGGGCCCTAACCAGGAATCAAACCAATGACCTTGGTGCACTTTATTTACTGAGCCCCCTGATATTTAAATTTTCTTTTTTTTATTTATTCATTTTTAATTTTTTTTTAAATTTTTTCACAGGGACAGAGAGAGAGTCAGAGAGAGAGATGGATAGGGACAGACAGACAGGAACGGAGAGATGAGAAGCATCAATCATTAGTTTTTCATTGCTATTGTGACACCATTGTTGTTCATTGATTGCTTTCTCACACGTGCCTTAACCATGGGCCTTTAGCAGACCGAGCCACCCCTTCCTGGAGCCAGCGACCTCGGGTCCAAGTTGGCGAGCTTTTGCTCAACCCTGATGGGCCCACGCTCAAGCTGGCGAGCTCGGGTTCTCGAACCTGGGTCCTCCGCATCCCAGTCCAACACTCTATCCACTGCACCACCGCCTGGTCAGACTATTTATTCATTTTTAGAGAGGAGACAAAGAGAGAGAGAGAGAGAGAGAAAGGGGGGAGGAGCTGGAAGCATCAACTCCCATATGTGCCTTGACCAGACCAGTACAGGGTTTGGAACTGGCGACCTCAGTGTTCCCAGGTCAACGCTTGATTCACTGCACCACCACAGGTTAGGCTGAGCCTCCTGATATTTAAAGTGATCAGTAAAGATGGATTGAGATACTTTTTATTGCCTTCATATTTTACCTTTTCTGTCTTCCCCTCTTATTTCCCTTCTGTTTTTTTAATTTATTGGTTTTTTGTTTTTTATTTTTAAGAGAGAGAGGTGGGGAGAATTAAATAGAGATGGACAGAAACATTGATCTGTTTCTGTATGTGCCTTGACCAGGGTTCAAACCTGCAACCTTTGGGGGTGGAGACAATGCTCTAAGTAACTGAGCTATCTTGCCAGGCCTTCTCTTCTTTAGTTTTTATATTTTCCATTGGTTTGAGAGAGAGGAAGGTAGGGAGAGGTAAATGCAAGGGGGAGAGAGAGAGAAAAAAGCATCAACTCATTGTTTCACTTAGTTGTTCAATTTAGTTGTGTACTCACTGATTGTTTTTTGTAGGTACCCTGACCAGGGGTTTAACCCCTCAATCTCTGTCACACCAGGTCAATGCTTTATCCACTGAGCCACCCATTTAGGGCCTCTGTAGTTTTCTTTTTATTTTTTTTACAGGGATAGAGAGAGTCAGAGAGAGGAATAGATAGGGACAGACAGACAGGAACAGAGAGAGGTGAGAAGCATCAATCATTAGTTTTCGTTGCCATTGCGACACCATAGTTGTTCATTGATTGCTTTCTCACATGTGCCTTGACTGCGGGCCTTCAGCAGACCAAGCAACCTCCTGCTGGAGCGAGCAACCTTGGGTCCAAGCTGACGAGCTTTTTGCTCAAACCAGATGGGCCCACCCTCAAGCTGGCGAGCTTGGGGTCTCGACCCTGGGTCTTCCACATCCCAGTCCGATGCTCTATCCATTGCGCCACCGCCTGGTCAGGCCCTCTGTAGTTTTAATTTAAGCATTTTATTACATATTAATAGAATGGATGGTCATTAATAGAATTTAAAAACCCATCTGGATGCAGAAAAAGCATTTAACAAAACCCAACCACCATTTCATGCTGAAAATATTCAATACATAAAGAACGGAATGGAGCAACATTAATATGATAAAGATCACTTGAAAAACCCACAGCTAATGCCTGACCAAGCAGTGGTGCAGTGGATAGAGCCTTGGACTAGGATACAAAGGACCCAGGTTCGAAACCTTGAAGTTGCCAGTTTGAGCGTGGGATTATCTGGTTTGAGCAAGGCTCACCAGCTTGAGCCCAAGGTCGCTGGCTTGAGCAAGGGGTCACTTGGTCTGCTGTAGCCCCCCAGTCAAAGGACATATGAGAAAGCAATCACTGGGAAACTAAGGTGCCGCAACAAAGAATTGATGCTTCTCATCTCTCTTCCTTTCAATCTGTCTGTTCTCTCTGTCTCTGTCACAAAAAAAAAGAAAAAGAAGTAAAAAGGAAGAAAACCCCACAGCTAATATATTCAGTGGTGAAAGGCTGGAAGTGTTTTCCCTGAAGTTAGAAATAAGACAACAATGACTAACTAGTTTTACAACTTGTATTCAAGATGGTACTAGAACTTCGAGTCAGAGAAATTAGGCAAAAAAGAGAAATAAAGGTCACCTAAATTGGAAAGGCAGGAGTCTTTACAGATGACATTACATCTACAAAACTGAGTAATCATTCAAAAAACTTAGAGCTAATGAACAAAACCAGCTAATTTGTAGAATATATAAATCAAAACCAACTGTATTTTTATATGCTAGGAATAATCTGACAATAATTTCATTTCTAATAGCATCTAAGATAACAATACTACTAAAGTAATAAACTGAGAAGTTACAAGACATGTACACTGAAGACTAGAAAGCATTGCTGACAGAAATTATTCCTTAGTTCCTAAGTGTAGTAAATAGATAATTTCAATGTAGAAACACGCTTGTACATTTTTTTACTACTATGCATTTTATTGTATTTTATATTTTTTATTTAAAATTTTTTGCACAAAAAACCTGACCAGGTGGTGACACAGTGGATAGAGAGTTGACCTGGGATACTGAGTAACCAGGTTCAAAACCCCAAGGTCGACAGCTTGAGCGTGGGTTCATCTGGGTTGAGTTCAGGTTCATCAGCATGAGTATGAGATCACCGGCTTAAGCATAGGATCACAGACATGAACCCATGGTCACTGGTTTGAAGCCCAAGGTCTCTGGCTTGAGCAAGGTGTCACTGGCTCAGCTGGAGTACCCTGGTCAAGGCACATATGAGAAGCAATCAATGAACAACTAAAGTGTTGCAGCTATAAGTTGATGCTTCTCATCTTTCTCTTTCTGCCTTTGTCTCTGTCTCATTTAAAAAAAATTATAATATCTTTTTAGTTTCTTTTAATCAAAGATCTTTTTTATGATATTGTCTTTGAAGAAAAAAGGTCTGTTTTCTTATACAATATACCATATTCTGGATTGTTTTCTTGTGGTGTTCTTTAACTAATTCTCTATTTTTTTGTATACTCAAAATTAAGACTAGAGACTTAATTAGATTCATATAAAACATTTTTAGAACACTTTATAACATGAAACAAAGGGCTTCATATTTCATTGGATGAGAAGGTACATAATTCAGATTGTCTTATCATTATATTAAAAATGTATGGCTTTATTACAGTCATGACCACTTTATTTCTTCCAGGTCTAAGTGTAGTTTATACTTTCTTTGTAGGGTGATACTTTAATACCATGTGACTGTCTTGCCCCTTCTTATCAAGTTGTTTTGTTGTTGTTTTTTACAGAGACAGAGAGAGGGACAAATAGGGACATACAGGAAGGGAGATGAGAAACATCAGTTCTTCATTGAAGCTCCTTAGTTGTTCAGTGATTGCTTCCTCTTATGTTCCTTGACTGGGGGGCTTTAGCAGAGTGAGTGATCCCTTGCTCAAGCCAGAAACCTTGGGCTTCAAACCAGCGACCTTTGGGCTCAAGCCAGCAACCATGGGGTCATATTTATGATCCTATGCTCAAGTCAGCAACCTCACGGTTTCAACCTGGGTCCTCTGTGTTGCAGTCCGATGCTCTGTCCACTGCACCACTGCCTGGTCAGACCCTAACAAATCTTCACCCAATGAATTTTAGTATTCTATGTTTGTTCATGTCTGAATTAATTACTACATTTAAGGTTGCAAACTCTTAATCAGTATTCATTTTTAGCTGGCTTTCTGTAAAGAAGGGAAACTTCCTTTTAGAATACCATTATGGCCTCATGAATTTAAAAGTTTTTAAACTTATTTTTTAATTTAAAAATTAATTTTGGCCCTGGCTGGTTGCTCAGTGGATAAAGCATCAGCCTGGCATATAGATGTCTCTGGTTTGATTCCCAGTTAGGATACAGAAGAGAAGCGACCACCTGGTTCTCTCCCTCTCTGTCTCCCCCTTCTCTTCCTTTTACCCTCTCAGTCAGTGACTCCATTAGTTTGAGCATTGGCTTGGGCATTGAGGATAGCTCAGTTGATTTCTTTTTCTTTTTTAGCTAGAGAGAGTAGGGGAGAAACAGAGGAAGGGAGAGAGATGAGAAGAATCAACTTGTAATTGCGGCATTTTAGTTCATTGATCATTTCTCATATGTACCTTGACCAGTAGGTTCCAGCCCAGCCAAGGACCCCTTGTTCAATTCAGAGACCTTGGGCTTCAAACCATCGATCTTTGGGCTTCAAGCCAGGAACCATGGGATCATGTCGATGATCCCATTCTCAAAGTTGGTGAGCCTGTGCTTAAAGCCGGTAACCTTGAGATTTCTAACCTGGGTCCTCAGTGTCCCTGGTCAACACTATCTACTGCTCCACCATCTGGTCAGGCTCTACCTGTGTTTTTAAACCTAGCTGCCTGCAATTTCTCATATTTGTCCTCATTGTGAAGGGCAGGGAAGAGAGAGTTTTGTTTTTTTTTTACTTTTGTGACAGAGACAGAGAAAGGGACAGATAGGGACAGACAGACAGGAAGGGAGAGAGATGAGGGGGAAGAGAGATTTTATGGTCCTAAGTAAGCACTTAATTTCACCCTTTCCACTTTTGTTACTTATTATTTTGGACTCTGTATGCTTGAGAATGAGTGTTTGTGACCTGCAGTGTATTTTGTAGAATTAAAGTGAGGACACCCTAAACACGGGCTGTTGATGGATCATCAGTGTTTCATAGGGAGCACAAACTGGCAGGGAGACTAGAACAAGATCAAATGTCACTTGGAAGCCTTCTCAGTAGAGTGCTTAGCTTTGGTTTCAAGGTAAAATAGACTTAAGGCAAAGTGCTATGTTTGTCTTTTAAAAGCTTCTCAAATTGAAAATAAGTATGGTTTTAGAAATGTGGCATTATTAATTTATAATACTAAATCATGCAGTGGTCAGGGAAGAGATGACAATGAAAACACCTTACCTTCTGCTATTTCTCATTTATTGTACAGAGGCAAATTACTGGGTATATGACCAAAATTATAAACTGTCTAATATTACTTTAAGAGATTTTACTTCTTTTTTTACTTGAAAGTGATTTTAGATTTTATTTTTTAAACAGAGACAGAGAGAGTCAGAGAGAGGGATAGATAGGGATAGACAGACAGGAACAGAGAGAGATGAGAAGCATCAATCATCAGTTTTTTGTTGTGACACCTTAGTTGTTCATTGATTGCTTTCTCATATGTGCCTTGACCACAGGCCTTCAGCAGACCGAGTGATCCCTTGCTCGAGCCAGCGACCTTGGGCTCAAGCTGGTGAGCCTTGTTTGCTCAAACCAGATGAACCACGCTCAAGCTGGTGACCTCGGGATCTCGAACCTGGGTCCTTCTGCATCCAGTTCAATGCTCTATCCACTGCGCCACCGCCTAGTCAAGCTGATTTTAGATTTTTATAAATAGGCTCTTCTGCTCTGGTTCATTAGCTGAGTCACTTAACAGCATTGTCTTGAAACTATAAGGTTGCTGTTTCAATCCCTGGTCAGGGCACACACAGGAAGCAACCAAAGAATACATGACTAAATGGAACAACAAATGGATGTTTCCTTTCCCCCTCCCCTCTCATTCTCTTCCTCTTTCTGTCTCTAAAAATTAATACATTGGAGTGTTGTTTCAGAACTCAGAAGTTGTTAGTTCAGTTCCCAGGTCAGGGCACATACAAGAGCAGTTTTATGTCCCTGTCTCTCTCTCTGCTTCTCTCTCTCTCTCTCAAAAATAAAAAGACTTTTCTAAAAGCACACAAATACTTTCTTGCTAGCAAAATGTAATTTTTGAAACTATATGCTCCAGAGTTAAGGTTTATACCTATTTTTAAAAATTGAACTAGCCCTTCAAGTTAGACAATGGTATATGAGGTAATGAAATGTACAGTTATGTACTCACTGCATATAAATATGTCATTGTGGCATCTCAAGAACCTTTCCCATCTTCACGATTGAAGATTGAGATCTCCAATTCCTGTCTTCTTCAGCCTCCCTGAACCTTAAAGGCATAGTGAAAAGAATATTAATGTTGGAATTACCATAAATGGAACAGTGATCAAATTCTGGTTTCACCACTTAACAAACAGTGCTATGAGTTCTTTCTCATCAGTAAAAAGCTGATTGTTTTGTGAGAGAAATGTCTGTGAAACCCCTTTCAGAAAATAGATCTATAATAAAAGGTAGCTATTACTGTTAGTAGATAAGAGAAAGTGTGGAAAAGGAAGGAGAATCTATTCTATTATTTAGCAGGAACTTCGGGAAATTATGAAGGGTTTACAGCAGGAACTGAGATAACACTTTCCTAGTACCTTCTGTATCAATTTCCTCCAAAAAGTCCTGATTGTCAAAGCAATAATCTTGAGCATTCTTCCTCATTTAAGTTGCCAGCTTGAAATCTCTTTATTTCTCTCTGCCACTGTCTTAATAGGAAGCTCATGTCTGTTCATAATGTTATTTTATTTTCCTATTTATTTTTCAGATTTCCAGTGGAAAACCTCTACTGGCTGGAAGCAGAGAAGGCCTTTTTCTTGGCTACTCCAAACGTTCGTCCCTCCCACCTTGCCCTGTGATCTCCACTCACTTCTCCGCCCACCCCACTTACTTCAAAGCCCTCCCCACATAAAGATTGAGAGCTGTCTTTTGTTTTTTGAATTCTTACTGTCTATACTGCCTTTTATTTCAATTTGACTTTGCATTATGGGTATCACTTGTCTTTACCAAAAGAGTGTTTTCTCAAGGCAGTGATTGTATTGTTATATTTCTTGGTGTCCAACCAAGATTCTAATATCTGAAATTTATGTTCCTTACAGAATTCTATAAAAGCAGTTTGTGGGTTCAGTTCAATTACCTCTTCACTGATAATTTTGATAATGCATCTGAAGAATTAGGAACTTATTATCCAAAAACCACACAGGTCTGCAGTTCCCTCAGCTATTTCTGCTTCAATTATTATTTTCTCCAACTGATTATTCCACTGTTAAATCATTCTATATCAGGAGTGCCCCCTCTTGGGCAGGCAGCTGATAAATTAGATGTGGTATCTGAAATTTCAAAAAGTAATTTCTCAATACCAAAGTTTCAGTCTAGAAAAATAGAAGGTGCTTAAAACAATGGTGTAAATTAGTGTTTTTCCTCCTAATCTGACTATGCCCCAATGGTTTTTGATTACTTTTAAAATATATAGAACAACAGCCTGACCTGTGGTGGCACAATGGATAAAGTATAGACCTGGGAACACTGAGGTTGCCAATTCAAAACCCTGCATTGTTCTGGTCTAGGCACATATGGGAGTTGATGCTTCCAGCTCCTCCCCCTTTTCTCTTTCTCTCTCTCTCACTCTGTCTCCTCTCTAAAATGAATAAAATATATAGAACACTTCAAATCACGTCTTTGAAACACATGGATTCTTATTTTTCTTTAATTTTTTTTTTTTTTTTTGCTTCAAAATTTGACTCAAAGTCAGGATCCCATTCTTACTCTGCACTTTTAGTCCCTTAAGACTAGTCAAGCCTGACCAGGTGGTGGTGCAGTGGATAGAGAGTTGGACTGTGACAGCAAAGGACCCAGGTTCGAGACCCCGAGGTCCCCAGCTTGAGCGTGGGCTTATCTGGTTTGAGTAAGGCTCACCAGCTTGAGCCTCAGGTCACTGACTCAAGCAAGGGGTCACTCGGTCTGCTGTAGCCCCACGGTCAAGGCACATATAAGAAATCAATGAACAACTAAGGAACCACAACCAAGAATTGGTGTTTCTCATCTCTCCCTTCCTGTCTGTCTGTCCCTATCTTCTCTTTGACTCTCTGTCTCTGCAACACACACACACACACAAAAAAAAACTAGTCAATTAAGAGTGCTAAATGTTTATTAACATTAATAATTTTAAACATACCAATGGTCTGATATCCTCTGGGAGATGAGTGTACTGATTTTGAGTGTTTCTCATTCCAAGTCTACTACAGAAACGTTTCCTAGGGCCATATCCTTCAGCTTTGTTTTCACATGCCAACACTTAAAGCTTCCTGTTGATGCAATGATAACTTTGGGATTTAGGTACAGATTTTTGGCTAAGTAAATCACTTGAGACCTAACATCTGGATATGGTTCATTTAAAAAATTTTTTAATGGATTGATTTTAGAAAGAAAGGGAGATCTATGAATCTGCTGCTCCACCCCTCCATGCATTCATTGGCTAACTTGCAGTGACCAGACTGGTATTTAACCCAAATCTTCACTTCATGGGGAGGACACTCCAACCAACTGAGCTACTTGGCCAAAGCTTGTTCCCTTTTTCAAAAGAACTAGTAATAACAGCATAAAAATATTCAGTGACTAGCACTAGATTAAGTCAGAAAAACAAGAACTTGACTGGTGATACAGCAAATAGGGCCTTAACGTGGGACATTGAAGTCCCCAGCCCAAAACCCTGAGTCGCCAGTTTAAGCATAGGTTTGTCTGGGTTGAACACAGGCTCATCAGCTTAAGTGCAGAATTGCTGGCTTGAATATGGAATTATTCACATGATCCCAAGGTCACTGTCTTGAACAAAAGGTCACTGGCTCAGCTGGAGTTCTGATCAAGGCACATGAGAAAACAATCTGAACTAAAATACTGCTACTACAAGTTGATGCTTCCTGTCTCTTGCTTAAAAAAAATAAAGTTTGACCAGGCGGTGGCGCAGTGGATAGAGTGTCAGACTGGGACAGGGAGGACCCAGGTTTGAAACCTAGAGGTCCCAGGCTTGAGCGAGGACTCACCAGCTAGAGCGCAAGTCTCTGGCTTAAGCATGGGATCATGGACATGAACCCAAAGGTCACTGGCTTAAGGCCCATGGTCGTTTTGAATCCAAGTTTACTGGCTTGAGGGGTCACTTGCTCTGCTACACCCTCCCCTCCCTGTCAAGGCCTGCAGCAATGAGAACTGATGCTTTTTTTTTTTTTTTTTTTTTTTTTTTTTACAGGGACACAGAGAGGGATAGATAGGGACAGACAGACAGGAACGGAGAGAGATGAGAAGCATCAATCATTGGTTTTTTGTTGCAACACCTTAGTTGTTCATTGATTGCTCTCTCATATGTGCCTTGATTGCAGACCTTCAGCAGACCGAGTAACTCCTTGCTTGCTTGAGCCAGAGACCTTGGGTCCAAGCTGGTGAGCTTTTGCTCAAGCCAGATGAGCCCGCGCTCAAGCTGGCTCAAGCCTCGGGGTCTCAAACCTGGGTCCTCTGCATCTCAGTCCGATGCTCTATCCACTGCGCCACCCCCTGGTCAGGCAGAACTGATGCTTTTCATGTCTCTTCATTCCTGCCTGTCTGTCCCTATCTGTTCCTCTCTCTGACTCTGTCTCTGTAAAAAGACAAAACAAAACAAAAAAGCCCAGAAAATAATATTTACCATCTCTAGTCAACACTCATACAGTCCTTCATATCATCCCCATTTTACTAATAAGAAAAAAAAAAGCTCAGAGAAGTTCAAGTAGTTAAACCTAAATCACCCAACTATAAACTTTAGAACCACACTTTAAACCCGAAGGCAACATGGACTCAAATTTATTTCTCTTAAAGGCTATGCTGGAAGAGAGTTTATCTGTGAAACAAGTTACTGAAATTAAGATACCTCCACAATTGACATGTACTATACAAAGTATTCATTTTTAAAAAGTGAAAGGGATATATAACTATATATACATGGAGGGATATAGAACTATTTGGAAGGAGAAAGAAACATTTATTTGCTGTTCTACTTAATGTTTTGGTTGAATCTTGTATATGTTCTGACTGGGGATTGAACTCACAGTCCTAGCATATTGGAATATGCTTCAACCAACTGAGGTACCTTGCCAGGGCAAAGTTGAATAATTTTTTGATTCCTCCTCCACACTCAACACTTAATTAGCACAAAGCCTTCTCTTTTCTCATTCGTGTTCTAATTCAGATCTTAGGGTATCTTTATAGATAATTTTTTTTTGATATATCTAATTTCTCTACTTACTGTATTAATTTAGGAGATAATGGTAATCACAGTAACTGATTATTTATTGTCCATTCTGTAAGGGAATGTTTGAAGTATCCTGTTACAATTAGAACATCTAGCCACTAAAAACATTGAGGTGAATTAATACAAACCTACTGCCAGTACCATCACCTTCACCGTCACCGTTAATGGCAAACATTTATATGGCATTTGGTTTGAGTTAAACAATATTTTAAGCACTTCGTGTATCAATTTACTTAGTCTATAGGTTCTCTGTGAAAAAAGAATGGAAGAAACTGGTCATTGTGGTCCCTCCAAAAGGGAGTCTAGGGCAAGTGGAGTCTGGCCTTGGAACTTAGGTAGTTCTTTCTTTTTTTTTTATTGGACTTAAGTTTTCATAGCATCGTTTTATATTGGTTTGAAATTAACATACACATTGTGTTACACTTAATAGTAAAATAATTTGAATTCAGAATCTCTTCCTTAATATTAAAATAATGTGGAAATAAACATAATACTAAGTAGAAAAACAGCATGTGTGTTTATGTGCACTATGGCTACAATTTCTTTTATATATAAAAATTTTCTTTTATATATAAAAATAATATACAATTTCTTTTATATATATTAATATTGAAAAACACAACCCAGATCTTCCTTCCAGAAAGGATGCACTGCCCAGCTACAAGAAGAGAGATCAACTGCTTCCAAGCAGTTCAGATGAGGTCATTCCTTGCTCTCCATTCATGACTGAGTGAGGTAGTGGAACGAAGGCCAAACTACTTTCAATATGAACTCTAATATTTGCTCCAGAGGTCCTCACTGGGCTGATGGTAAGTTTGTCAGGTCTGTATAGCAGTCTAACATCTCCCTCTGCCAGTCCTGTGTTTTTCCATTTTTTTCCACAAGTTTTCTCTAATAACCATTTGTATTCCTAATTCAGTCTCAGTTTCTGCTTCCCAAAAATCTGGATGGACCAACACATAACATCCATGAGAATGTAGAGGAAGGAAAATTTTCTTTCCTCTTAGGGTGTCTGGTTGGGCTTAAGGATGAAACTGACATTAGACAGAGTAACAGGAGAGAAGCATAGCAAGTTTGTAAATATTTCCAAGCACATGCGACCATCATAAGAGAATGAAAACCTGAAGAAGTAACAAGGGTAGAAAGCTTTTATACCTTTTAGACTAAAAACAAACAATTTTTGTGAAGACCTGACAAGAGTTTGGGACTGGCCTAACCAGGCAGTGGATAGAGCGTGGGACTGGGATGCGGCAGACCCAGGTTTGATACCCCGAGGTCGCCAGTTTGAGTGCGTGCTCATCTGGTTTGAGCAAAACTCACTAGCTTGGATCCAAGGTCGCTTGCTTGAGCAAGGGGTTACTCGGTCTGCTGAAGGCCCATGGTCATGAGAAAACAATAAGCAACTAAGGTGTAGCAACAAAAAAACTGATGATTGATGCTTCTCATCTCTCTGATCCTGTCTGTCCCTCTCTCTGAATCTCTTTCTGTCTTTGTGGAAAAATAAAGAGTTTGGGACCGACAGTAAATTGTGGGGAGGTGATGAGATGTGGAGGAAGGGCGCGGACAGAACTTGTGAAAGATAAAGGTTGTTTTACTAAGTTTGTGCAGATGCATGTCAATGTTGATTCCCAGTCTCTGGTGATGAGAATGTTTTCTTCTTGGTACAGGGAGGACACCTGTGCCCTCATGGGAAATTTTATGGCCTGTTTTTAGGTAGAAATGAATAGGTCAGAGAACCCTTCTTGCACCAGCTGTTACTCAGGTGTCTTTAACTTAAAATAATATGCCAGCATGGCATATTTTGGGGTGGTAAATCTTGAACTCCTTCAAGGATAAGAAGAAAATGTAGGTGATTCCTCCCTTCCCTTAAAATGCTACTTTATCTTTTTCCCCCAGTTTTTATTTTAAGCATGCATCTGTTAACTGCGCATACGTAAAGCATCAGCCAGTTCCAAAGACTTGCTAAGATCAAACAAAAGTGTCTCGTCCTTCATTTTTCTTTCCCCATAGGCCAAGATTTTCAACGCTTAAAGTTGACTCTGATTTTAGCTCTCATATTGCTAATTAACATGCTTGTATTGCTGCTTTTTGGTTTTTCATATTAGACTTCATTGACTTTCTACTAAGAAAGATAAGGATTTAGCTCCCCCTCTTTTTCGAGTTCCACTGTGCATAAGCACCCTCCAAATCTTCCAATATTTTAAATGCCCTTGTATCATAATATTGGTTAGATCAATATTTAATATTTAATGCCACGTGTTTTAAAACTCACCTGTACTCCCTGAGTATACTCTTTCTGAAGCTTTTACCCTTTGAGAATTAATATATGACTTTGTTGCTTTAAAATACACCAGTGTTGACCTGACCTGTGGTGGCGCAGTGGATAAAGCATCAACCTACAACACTGAGGTAGCCGGTTCAAAACCCTGGACTTGCCTGGTCAAGGCACATATGGGAGTTGCTGCTTCCTGCTCCTCCCCTTTCTCTCTCTCTCTCTCCTCTCTCTCTCTCTCTCTCTCTCTCCTGTATTTCTAAAAATGAATAAATAAAATCTAAAAAAAGAAAAAATACATCAATGTCTATTAGTGTCTAATTCCGTTCAGGTATTATATTGAAATTTGTACCAGGTGAGTAAAACTTGGTTAATTGCTTATAGTGAATTTTTAATTTTTTAAAAAGATTTTATTTATTCATTTTAGAGAAAGGAGAGAGAGAGAGAGAGAGGATGTGGGAGGAGCAGGAAGCACCAACTTATAGGTGCTTTCTGTATGTGCCTTGACAAGGCAAACCCAGGACTTTAAACTGGTGACCTCGGTGTTTCAGGTTGACGCTTTATCTACTACACAACCACAGGTCAGGCATATAGTGAATTTTTAAAAGGGTTATGTATTATCAGATGACACAAGCCAAAGACTGTCTCTAGTAGGAGAAATTCTAAGGACTGGAAAAATGACAGAAAATAGATTACAAAATAGTTCTAGGAGCTGGGACAAATCTGCCATGCAGTTTCATGTTTAAATACTCAGGAGCTATATACATAAACATAGGCCCATAAAGTAAACATTTCCTGAATGATCAGGACCGTGGGACTGATAAACAAAGAACAAAGAAAGCAAAAAAGAGCTCCGTTAACCTCAAAATGGACCCATGAAATGATTAATCATCAGTGATAAATGTTCACGGTCCCCAGAGAGCTGAATGTGTTGTGCTATTCTGAGCAAATTCCATCCATCTCTGTTGACCCATAATAGCTATCCATCTATTATGTTGACTAGTAAGGCACTGCCCCCAACAAGGTCAGTTTTATGACTCGCGTGGCTTCAAATTGCCACAGTGGTTTTCACGCCATTGTTGTCTCCAAGTATCCTTCCCTTTATCATAATTGCTAACACACAAACATGAACAAGTCTCCTCTTCTTCATTCTAAAGAGGGAAAGAAACACAGCAGCACAGTTCTTTCATTCCAGGTTTGCCTGCCAGATTTAACGAAGCAATTATAATATAGGCTTTTAAGTCTAATCAATTATTGAACATTGGTCGAGCACTGCTTTTATAAAAGCACTCAGGCCCTTTGGGGAATACAAAGATGCATAAGACCAGGTTCACATCTTCAACAGAGCTTACCTTCCAGTTCTGATAATACATAGCTTTTTGAAAAATTTACTATGAGTGATTGATCATGTTTTCTTCACCTTTATGTTTTCCTGCCTGGGAAAGTGAGCTAATAGTAGCTGACCAAAACGTGTACTGAAGAATGATAATTAAATGAGGATATTAAGCAACAGTTTTATGCAATAATGAAGAACCCTCACAGGACACTATATAGTTGATTTCAAAATGAACTATGCAGACAATCATGGGAACTAACTTTTTCAAACTGGTTCCACAGGTTTGTTCAAGAATATATTTTTATTTGATAGACAAATGACAGCCATATACTTGAGGAATTACATCTGGTTTTATGGTTGTATGTATTTAACCAACAGTATAACTAAAGTGATTTAAAGTAATATTGGGGATTGTCAGAAATACCCTTTTAATGGAAAATTATTCAATGTCATGTATGAGTCTTATTTGAATTCTGTTTCAAACAAACTGCAAAATATTTTTAAATATATGATTGAATAAAGAACATCTAAATAATTACTGGATATTTGATGATTTTAAGAAAAAGAATTTTAGATGTGACTATTTTCTTTTTGAAAAAAATATTCGAAACTTTTAAAAATATATACTACCATAGTTTTTTTTGTTTGTTTGTTTTTTGTTGTTTTTTGTGACAGAGTCAGAGAGAGGGATAGATAGGAACAGAAAGACAGGAAGGGAGAGAGATGAGAAGCGTCAATTCTTCGTTGCGGCACCTTAGTTGTTCATTGATTGCTTTCTCATATGTGCCTTGACTGCGGGCCTCCAGCAGATGGAGTAACCCCTTGCTCGAGCCAGCAACCTTGGGCTCAAGCTGGTGAGCCTTGCTCAAACCAGATGAGCCCACACTTAAGCTGGCGACCTCAAGGTCTCGAACCTGGATCCTCCGCGTCCCAATCCGACGCTCTGAGATGATAGGCTGTTTGAGATTTGCTCTGAAATAACCTAGGGGATGGGCTGCTAGCATGGATATAGAAATTGTGGGAGGCAGAATAATGGCTTCCCAAAGAAGTTCATGTCTTAATCCTCAGAAGTAAAGGTAGTGGATGGAATTAAAGTTGCTAATCAGTTGACCGTACAATGAGATTATCCTCAATTAACCATGAAGACTCAATGTAATCACAAGGGTCCTTATTTGAGGAAGAGGGAGGCAGAGTCATAGTCAGAACAGTGAAGTATGAAGAAGACTCTACTTGCATTTGCTAGCTTTAAGATGGAAAAGAATCACAAATCACTAAGTTATGTGTAGTGTAGGAACCATATAACACTAAATTTCCACTTCCCGCACCCATCCTTTGTAGTATTGTTGTCATGCACTGTATTATAAACTTAGATATGTTATAATTCCCGAAATAAAGTATTATAATATTTGTATTAAATAATCTTTTTTTTAAAGAGCATTTCCAGTGTTCTTCATCTTTTCGTTTAGAACTATCTTTCTATCTGGTGTCACTGCCCTCCAGTCTGAAAAATTTTCTTTAGAATTTCTTGTAGGAGAGGTCTGCTTGTTATGAATTCTCCCACTTTTGTTTGCTTTTATTTTTTGCTATTTTTAATTTTCCAAATATATAGTGAGGAAAAATATGAGCAAGGCACTAAATAATTCTCTAATGAATTATTAATGAAGGAAGTAATTATTTTGAAACTTGGAATTCTATTTTAAAATACTTTGGTTTTAATATAGAGTGAACAAATAGTTAAAGCAGGAAGTGAAGATCAGCTAAAACTAATAACAGTCTAAGAAATGAACATTCAAGTAACTTCATGGAAAAGAAATGTAAAATAAAATCTCACTAGTTAAGTTACTAACATATTCACTCTACTTATACTTAAGACTGTGATTTAGAATTGTAACAATTGTTTTTTAATGATTTTCAAAAGGAAGCAGTAAGTAGCTACTGGTTTAAGGCTAAAATGGCAGGTGACTGAGTCAATATTTTTACAATTTAAAATTCCTCAACAGGTTCATGTAAATAAGAAATAAACAAAAGTTTCAAATTATGTATGTGTAAGAGAGACAGAGACAGATAGAAACTGGTCTTACAATATGAATGAGTCAAAAATATTTTCCAGATTAAGAAAATTATGTTTTTGTGTTTTATCCTGCCCTGTGCGTGTGTGTGTGTGTGTGTGTGTGTGTGTGTGTGTGTGTGCATGCGTGTGAGAGAGACTGAGAGAGGGACAGATAGGGACAGGCAGACAGGAAGGGAGAGAGATGAGAAGCATCAATTCTTCATTGCAGCACCTTAGTTGTTCATTGATTGCTTTCTCATATCTGTCTTGACGGAGGGGGGTGGGGGGTGGGGGGTGGTGGAGGTTACAGCAGATCTATTGACTTCTTGCTTAAGCCAGAGACCTTGGGGTCAAGCTGGTGAGCTATGCTCAAACCAGATGAGCCCGCACTCAAGCTAGCAACCTCAAGGCTTCAAACCTGGGTCCTGCGCGTCCCAGTTTGACGCTGTATTCATTGTGTCACTGCTTGGTCAGGCTGTCCTGCTTTTTTAAATAAATTTTTACAAATGTTGGGCTTTATTTTCTTGTAGTCACTGTAGGAAATGAACAAGCGTGTGATTTATAGCAATAAGTATCACTCTTTGGGTCCAATTAATTCTTTCTTAGGGCATAAAGCCAAACATGACACTACCTGCTATTTTATCTTGTCGGATGTATTCCAGTTTGAGGTAAAATGCAAAAGGTTTATAATACAAAAGTTTCATGATATATCATCCCAAGAATGCTGGCTGCTTGCCACTACAGGGAGTTTTAGGGATGAGAAGTGACAGGCCTAAAATTATGGCTAATAAAATTATATATTTTATTTTAATAGTGGACACATTTATTTACAATAAGTATTTTTCAAGGAGAATCTTTGAATTTATTCTCTCTTCATTTTTATTATTATCCAATCATACATTCCATTATTATTTCTGTGGCAAATATATTAAAATTCTGATTTAATTTATGTATAAAGACTGATGCTTAAGATTCAAATGGATGTGCCCTCAGACATGGGGATAAATTATGTCACACGGTGAGTGAAAATACAACTAACCCAAAAATGGATTTTGACATTAGACTTGACTTTTTCCAGAGGTTATTCCAATCCTGGGCTTTGTGGATGAGTTAAACAGACCAGAGCGAGAGAGGGTGAAGGGTAGTACAGGGCAAGTTCATACTGAGTAGATTCTGCTGTATCCAGGCAGATTAGTTGTTAGCAGGAATATCTGAAAAATCAGATCATGCTTGTTAATCAACAGATATTTATTTAACAAATATCTCCTTTTTGCCTGACACTGTTGCAAAAACTGTGGAAAATATAAAAATGTCTGTAAGACAAATAGAGAACCTACAATCACGCTGGTGAAACAACACAATTGTTAAGAGCAATTAAATGTTGAATTTTGTAATAATATAATAATCATAGGTTCAATAAAGAGACTTTTTGTGGATTGGAATAATTAATACAGTTTTACCAAAATAATTAATAGTGGGGAGTCAACTGAGGGTTTATTAACTTTGGTTATATGCTAGTAGGATGACTATAAAGCAAAAACAAAAATCCAAAAAGATTGTTTTGGTGGAGGTGACTTATAATGGTCTACATAGGATCAACTTAAGCCTACTAGAAATAGATCAGTAAAGTTACAGAATAAGTTTTAAGATTTTATTTCTATTTCATTGAGAAGAAAAAAAAAGGAGGTGTTCAACAGATTAAATTATGATCTGCATTAGTTATTAGCTATTGCTTTAGTTTTCCATTGTTGCATAACAAATCACCACAAATTTAGCAGCTTAAAACAGCATATATTTATTAACTCATATTTTCTCTAGGTCTAGAGTCTGGATATAGCCTAATTTGGTACTCTGCTCAGTACAATCTGAGCAGATCTTCAAAACAGTACAATCAAGATGTTGATCAGGTTGCATTCTTAGCTAGAAACTCAACTAGGATTGAATCTGTTTCCACACTTATTTAGGTTGTTGGCAGATCCTTGTAGTTATATGACTGAGGACTGCAGCTTTTTATTGATTATTGACTAGAGCAGTGGTTCTCAAACTTTTTGAAGTCGTGGTGCTTTTAAAATCCTACAAATAATTGTAGGCACACTACATATTTCTGAGAAATATGTTATAATAATTAAGTCAAATATTACAGAAAAGAATATAAAGTCCAAGCATGCTTTTATGGTAATTAAAATAAATATGACAAAATTCTGACATTAAAAAAACATTTTTATGTTACATTTTTTTGAGTTGTGCTTTTTAGAATTCGTAAAAAAGAGGGGTTAAAAAATAAAAAGACAAGAAAATTATCTTTTTATATATACAGATACATTCTTAGTAAGATTTAGTATATTCGGCAGGTCCCGTGCGAATGTGTTAAGTTTTTTCATTCTTGTGTTTATGAGAAACATGAGCCTGATGTGTCCTAGCGATTTCTTCAATGTTTGGGCATATATTTGAAAGGCAAACTCATTTTCTCATTAATACATTGAAGAATTCCTCTCTCTCTCTCTCTCTCTTTTTTTTTTTTACAGGGATAGATAGGGACAGACAGAGAGGAGCGGAGAGAGATGAGAAGCATCAATCATCAGTTTTTCGTTGCAACACCTTAGGTGTTCATTGATTGCCTTCTCATATGTGCCTTGACCATGGGCCTTCAGCAGACTGAGTAACCCCCTTGCTCAAGCCAGCGACTTTGGGTCCAAGCTGGTGAGCTTTGCTCAAACCAGATGAGCCTGCGCTCAAACCAGATGAGCCTGCGCTCAAGCTGGCGACCTCGGAGTCTCAAACCTGCATTCTCCGCATCCCAGTCCGACACTCCATCCACTGTCAGGCAAGAATTCCTCTCTTTTTACTCTTAATTATGTTGAGGGTAGAAAATCCTAATTCACATAAATAAGATGTTGAAAATAGTAGTAAAATGTTCAAAGTGTTTTTAGATAGTGCCACATATTCTTCATTTATAGAAATCCAAAAGGCTTCAAGAGACAATTCCTTATGTTTAATCATCAATCCACGATCGGTGGATATAGCTGCCAATTCTATTTCTGTTCATGTTAAACCAAAATCACTTGAAGCTTTCATGAATGGGTTTCTAATCCAATCGTATTGTTCAGTGTTAAGTGACGGAAAATGCTATAAATTAAATTATGCCCATCAGCCTTCAAGTCCTATTTCATTTACACTTAACTTTTGCTCATTTACAGAATTGGATTCTTCAATATCATGCTGTTTTTTGAGAAATCTACTCATTTTATTTGGGTTTATTTATCTAAAAATAATATAATGATGTGTTAATAAATATAATAATGATGTGGTAACAAAAAAACGTGGTATTTTGTAATAAAGTGGTATAATAGAGTAACTATATTTATTTTTATATCTGGGCACATTCTGCAAACCAGCACAGCTAGTAATTCCCAGTCCCAAGTGGGAACGGTGTAGAATTAAGAAAATATGTGGAATTAAGAAAACACAGGGTTGGGAGGGCCCTGTAATTGCTGCTGGCAAAAACAAAGTGCGCCCAAAAACTGCATCTTGCTTTATTTATAGGGCAAAGTGAGGCCATTAGCAAATGTTAACTTTACATCAAACAAAGGATAGAAGAAACTTGCCTCCAGTCTTTCCAAGAAACACGGGGATACTGTAAACAATCCAGTCCCACAGCTTAACAACCTTTTGCAAACTAATCAGGCAAGTGAAGTGAAGGGTTGGGCAGACCGTCAACTTACAACCAATTCCCCCCAAAATCTAAACTCCAAAATCCCTATTGGTTTTTTGGTCCCCAACAGGCACATATTTCTCTGGAATACCATAGGATGCACCTGGAAATCTAGGGCACACCAGTGTACCCTAACACACACTTTGAGAACCACTGGACTAGAGGCTGTCCTTGGTCTTAGAGTACACTCATAATTTCTTATTACATACAGAAACCTTTCCATAAGCTGTTCTAATACAGCTTGAAACGTGTTTCTTCAAGACCAGCAGGTCTTGGCCTTGTTCTGCAAAAGCATATATATATATATATCTTAGGTGATTATCTGTCTTTTTAATCTATCTAGCTACCTACCTATCTTTCTAGCTATGCTACAATCCAGTGGTTCTTAACCTGGGTTCTATCGAACCCTAGGGGTTCGATGAGTCGGTCTCAGGGGTTCGGAGAAGCCTCTGAAGCACAGGCCAGAATAAAGTAATACCGTAATTTGTTGTGAGTTCATGCACTTTGTTGGTTTTGTTCTTTGAGCAAGGTGATGTTCATGCACGGCTCATTTTGTGCACCAGTAAAAAATCATATACCTATGTCTTGAATTTGGGGAAAAAAATCATATTTTATTTATCCCTAAAGAAGGGTTCGGTGAATGTGCATATGAAACTGGTGGGTTTGGTACCTCAAAAAAGGTTAAGAACCACTGCTATATATAAAAGACAGGAGATAAATGGATAGATAGATGATAGATAGATATAGATTGATAGATAGATAGAGTATTCTAATCATGGGGTATCAAATCACCTTTGGCATATTTTTTTGGTTAAAACCAAATCATAGGTTCTTTCTGCATTCAAGGAGAAGAGATTAATTTATTAGGTGTTACTTTAGGATGTGTCTAACCATCAAATATTAGATACTATACTTCCACCATATTTTATTGTACATTCTAAGACCACAACACTTTCGTTGGTGATCTTAAATAATTATTCTCATTAAATCCGTGTGGAGAGACAATATATATATATATATATATTTTTAAGCAAGAGATAGAGAGGGACAGATAGGGGCAGAAAGACAGGAAGGGAGAGAGATGAGAAGCATTAATAACCAGTGGGGGAGCAGGAGGGCTCCAGCAAAGTGAATGACCCCTTGCTCAAGCCAGCAATGTTTGGGCTCAAGCCAGTGACCATGGGTTCATATCTATAATCCCACACTCAAGCCAGTGACCCTGCACTCAAGATGCTGAGCTCATGCTCAAGTCAGATGAGCCTGCACTCAAGCTAACAATCTCTGCATTTTGAACCTGGGTCCTCAGCATCCCAGGTTGACGCTCTATTTATGGTGCCACCTCCTGGTCAGGCGAGAAACAATTTTGTCTTTTTTTACAGGAACAGAGAGAGAGAGAGAGTTAGGGACAGACAGGAATGGAGAGAGATGAGAAGCATCAATCATCAGTTTTTTATTGCGACACCTTAGTCATTCACTGATTGCTTTCTCATGTGCCTTGACCATGGGCCTTCAGCAGACCGAGTAACCCCTTGCTCGAGCCAGCAAACTTGGGTCCAAGCTGGTGAGCTTTTGCTCAAGCCAGATGGGCCCACGCTCAAGCTGGCAACCTCAAGGTCTTGAACCTGAGTCCTCCGCGTCCCAGTCCAACACTCTATTCACTGCGCCACTGCCTGGTCAGGTGAGAAACAATTTTTTATGACTCACATTTCTGCACATCCTCTGAGCAAGAGACATTGACATCTGTGTTGTTTGCCAGATGTTTGTAGAGCTAATGTCTTCCTCTGGAGAAGACGACAGATTTGTTTCCTGACCAGGATGATAAAGATAAATTATTTCCCTTCCTAGATAACATTAGGCAGGTTTGCAAGCATTCTTCATATAAAATTAAGAGTTTCTTAAACTCCAAATTCCTCAGCTATGACACAGATCTGCTGTGTGTCCAGCTTCTACTCAGGCTCACCTCCTCATCCCCATATAGGACTTAGGAAGTAATGGTAACCAATTTAAACATGAAACTCGTGTGACCTGTTGTGCCCTGTATACCAAAGTTCTTTGTATCTGACCTGAGGGGTCTCATGCCTTCTGCCACCATATATGCAACTGTGGCCAAGCTAATGCATTACATTAAAAGCAGTTCAAAATCTCAGATCCTTCACAGTTCTTCTATTTTTAACTTTTAGTGAGAAAGAGAGTGAAAGTGAGAGAGAGGGACAGACAGGGATAGACAGATAGGAAAGGAGAGAAATGAGAAACATTAACTCATAATTGTATCACCTCAGTTGTTCATTGATTGCTTTCTCATATGTTCCTTGACCAGGGGGCTCCAGCTGAGCCAGTGACCTCTTGCTCAAGCCAGCGACCTTGAGCTCAAGTCAACAAATATGGGATCATGTCTAGGATTTCATGCTCAAGCAGCAATCCCACGCTTAAGGTGGTGAACCTTTGCTCAAGCTAGTGACCTTGGGGTTTCAAACCTGAGTCCTCAGCATCCCTGGTTGATGCTTTATCCACTGCACCACTCCTGGTGTGGCCCTTAACAATTTTTGGCACTCAATTTTCTTTTATGTAATTTAAAAGATTAGATCAGGGGGAGCAAGATGGCGACGGAGTAGGCGGACGTACCAACTTCCAACTCCCAGAACCAAAGTGGATTACAACTCAATTTTAAGAACCATCACCTGGATAAACCAACTTTGAACAAAACTAAGTGGACTCTTCAACCAAGGAACACAGAAGAAGCCACATTGAGACTGGTAGGAATAGCGAAAACGCGAAGAGGGCTGCCCAGCTCCCCGGAGCAAACGGCAGCCCGGAGAGACCCGTGTGGCGGGAGGAGATTTTCGCGGAGAGGGAGGGACCTGGGTCCCAGGAACCAAGCCCCAGCCTGCAGTCCCAGAGCCAAGAAGAGGCGTTTGGACAGTTTTGAGCTGTGAAACAAGTGAGGGAGCTCCCAGGCCTACAGTGTGGAGTATTAGGTCCCTTCCTACTCTGCTGAGGGCTGCTTAAGGTTTTGGGGCGGCAGGACGCTGAAAGGCGGTTCTGTCGGCGTGGGCAGAGGCCAAGCCGGTGGGAGATCGGTCTAGCCCAGAGGGTCGGAGGGTAAGCGCGAGAGCGGTCCTGAAGCTGCGGGCCCGCCTTTAATCCCACTTACGGGGACAAAGCGTGAGGCCAGGAACAGGCAGGCTCTGCGCAAGCCGGCCCTGACCGCGGGGACCAGGCTAGGACCAGGGACGGGCAGGGGCTCGTGGCTGAGCTGACGCTACCAGTCCGCCCCCCCCCCCCCGCCGCCCGCCGGAGAAACCGCGGTTGGCCAGTATACGTGCGCGAGCGGGCTCCGAGCGCGGGAACGGGGTGGACCCCGAGACAGGCGGAGGCTCGCAGCTGAGCCCACGGCTGCTATCCCCAGACGGCCGGAGAAACCCCGGATAGCGTTAATACGTGCACGAGCGGGCTCCGAACGCGGGGGCGGGGTAGAGTCCGGGACGAGCGGAAGTATGCAGCTCGGCGGAAGCCAGCAAACACGCCCGCCCCAATAAATCTTGGTTTCCGACCCTGCGCAAAGGGCCCTGGCCTCGAGGGCGGGGCTAAAGCTCCTGACGGGCAAAAGCTTACAGCTGAGAGCACGTCAAAAGCCCCGCCTAACCCGCGGAATTGTAGCGAGCAGGCTCCGACTGCTGGTTCTGGGCGGAAGTCCGGAAATAGGCTGGGTCCGCAGCTGAGGAAAGGTGCTCGCCTCTACCCTTGGTGCTAATCTTGTGGCTTCAGTCACAGCCCCTCCCACGGAGGAGAGGCAGAAATCACAGCAAAAGCCACAGTGGGCCGGCGCTGGCAACGCTCATACCCAACCACCCTAGGCGCTGGCAGAGGGGGTGGGGGGCCTGCAGATAGACCACACCTAGAGAACACAAAGGCAACACCTACTGGACTCCAGTGGCCACAACTTGCTTATACACAGAAAAAATGGGCAGGCAGAGGAATGCAAACCAAATGAATCAAGAGAAATCCCCAGAGAAGGACCTGAATGAACAAGATATAACCAAATTACCAGAAGCAGAATTTAGAATAATGATAGTTAGGATGTTCAAAGAAATTAGAGCAACAATGGATAGTCATTATGAACACCTAAATAAAGAGATAACAAGTATAAAAAATGAAATTGAAATAATAAAAAAGAATCAGACAGAAATGACAAATACAGTATCAGAACTGAAGACCACAATGGAAGGAATTAAAAGCAGGATGGATGACGCTGAGGATCGAATAAGCGAGTTAGAGGACACAATAAACAAAGGCACAGAAGCAGAGAAGAAAAAGGAAAAGAGACTTAAAAAATGTGAGGAAACTCTAAGGGAGCTTTGTGACAACATGAAGAGAAACAACATTCGCATCATAGGGGTGCCTGAAGAAGAGGAGAGAGGACAGGAAATGGAAACTTTGTTCAATCAAATTATAGCAGAAAACTTTCCTAAATTAAGGCTGGGAAACACTCCACACATTCAAGAAGCACACAGAACTCCATTAAGGAGAAACCCAAAAAAATCTACACCAAGACACATCATAGTTAAAATACCAAAGCTAATGGATAAAGAAAAAATTTTAAAAGCTGCTAGAGAAAAAAAGACTATCACCTACAAAGGAGCCCCCATAAGGATGACATCGGACTTCTCAACAGAAACACTTGAGGCCAGAAGGGAATGGCAAGAAATAATCAAAGTAATGCAGAACAAGAACCTACAACCAAGACTACTTTATCCAGCAAGGCTAACGTTTAAAATTGAAGGAGAAATAAAGAGCTTCCCAGAAAAAGAAAGCCTCAAGGAATTCATAAAAACCAAACCAATTCTGCAAGAGATACTAAGGGGCCTCTTGTGAACAGTTTAAAGGGAGGAAAGAATAGAGCAAAAGAAGAATACAGCTTTAAAGAATAAAATGGCAATAAACAACTACATATCAATAATAACCTTAAATGTAAATGGATTAAATGATCCAATCAAAAGACATAGTGTAGCTGCATGGATAAAGAAACAGGACCCATACATATGCTGTCTACAAGAGACACACCTTAAAATAAAAGATGTTCATAGACTGAAGGTAAAAGGATGGAAAAAAATATTTCATGCAAATGGAAATGAAAAAAAAGCAGGGGTAGCAATACTTATATCAGACAAAATGGACTTTAAAACAAAGGCTGTAGTAAGAGATAAAAGAGGACACTACATAATGATAAAGGGAACAATTCAACAGGAAGATATAACTATTGTAAATATCTATGCACCAAATATAGGAGCCCCGACATACATAAAGCAGACTTTGATGGATATAAAGGGCGAGATTAACAGCAATACTATCATAGTAGGGGATTTCAATACCCCTCTAACAACACTGGATAGATCCTCAAGAAAGAAAATTGATAAAGAAACAGCAGACTTAAAGGAGACACTAGATCAACTTGATTTAATAGATATCTTCAGAACTTTTCACCCTAAAGCAGTAGAATATACATTCTTCTCAAGCGCTCATGGTACGTTTTCTAGGATAGACCACATGTTAGGACACAAAAATGGTCTCAATAAATTTAAGAAGATTGAAATCATATCAAGCATTTTCTCTGATCACAATGCCATGAAACTAGAAATTAACCACAAAAGAAAAACTGAAAAATACTCAAACACTTGGAAACTAAATAGCTTGTTATTAAATAATGAATGGATTAACAATGAGATCAAAGAAGAAATAAAAAAGTTTCTAGAAACAAATGATAATGAGCATACATGAACTCAAAATTTATGGGACACAGCAAAAGCAGTTCTGAGAGGGAAGTTTATTGCACTACAGGCATATCATAAGAAGCTAGAAAAAGCTCAAATAAGCAACTTGACCCTGCATCTAAAAGAACTAGAAAAACAACAACAAATAAAACCCAAGACAAGTAGAAGAAAGGAAATAATAAAGGTCAGAGCAGAAATAAATGACATAGAGGCTAAGGAAACAATACAGAGGATCAATGAAACAAGAAGCTGGTTCTTTGAAAAGGTAAACAAGATTGATGAACCTTTAACTAGACTCACCAAGAAAAAAAGAGAGAGGACTCAAATAAATAAAATTAGAAAGGACAGTGGAGAAATAACAACTGACACAACAGAAATACAAAGCATTGTAAGAAAATACTATGAAGAACTATATGCCAAAAAATTAGACAATCTTGGTGAAATGGACAAATTTCTTGAATCATATAACCTTCCAAAAATCAATCTGGAAGAATCAGAACACCTAAACAGACCAATTACAGCAAATGAGATCGAAACAGTTATCAAAAAACTCCCAAAAAAGAAAAGTCCTGGGCCTGATGGCTTCACAAGTGAATTCTATCAAAAATTCAAAGAAGAACTAACTCCTATTCTCCTGAAGCTATTTCAAAAAATTCAAAAGGAAGGAAGAATTCCAAACTCCTTTTATGAGGCGAGCATAATTCTGATCCCAAAACCGGGCAAAGACAACACAAAGAAAGAAAATTATAGGCCTATATCCCTGATGAATTTAGACGCTAAAATTCTCAACAAAATATTAGCCAACCGGATCCAGCAATATATGAAAAAAATCATACACCACGATCAAGTGGGATTTATTCTGGAGAGGCAAGGCTGGTTCAATATTCGCAAATCAATCAATGTGATTCACCACATAAACAAAAGGAAGGACAAAAATCACATGATAATTTCAATAGATGCAGAAAAGGCATTTGATAAAATCCAGCACCCATTCATGCTCAAAACTCTCAGTAAAGTGGGAATACAGGGATCATTCCTTAACATGATAAAGGCCATCTATGATAAACCGACAGCAAACATCATACTAAATGGACAAAGATTAAAAGCAATCCCCTTAAGATCAGGAACCAGGCAGGGTTGCCCACTTTCACCACTCTTATTCAACATAGTTCTGGAAGTCCTAGCTACAGCAATCAGACAAGAAGAAGAAATAAAAGGCATACAAATTGGAAAAGAAGAAGTAAAACTGTCATTATTTGCAGATGATATGATATTGTATATTGAAAACCCTAAAGTCTCAGTCAAAAAACTACTGGACCTGATAAATGAATTCAGCAAGGTGGCAGGATATAAAATTAATACTCAGAAATCAGAGGCATTTCTATACACCAACAATGAAATATCAGCAAAAGAAATTAAGGAAACAATCCCCTTCACTATTGCAGCCAAAAAAATAAAGTACCTAGGAGTAAATTTAACCAAGGAGGTTAAGGACTTGTACTCAGAAAATTATAGAACATTGATAAAAGAAATCAAGGAAGATACAAACAAGTGGAAGCACATACCGTGCTCATCATGGCTAGGAAGAATAAACATCATTAAAATGTCTATATTACCCAAAGCAATTTATAAATTCAATGCAATACCAATTAAAATACCAATGACATACTTCAAAGATATAGAACACATATTCCAAAAATTTATATGGAACCAAAAAAGAACACGAATAGCCTCAGCAATCTTAAAAAGAAAAAATAAAGCAGGAGGTATCACTCTTCCTGATATCAAGGTTTACTACAAGGCCATTATACTCAAGACAGCCTGGTACTGGCATAAGAACAGGCACATAGATCAATGGAACAGAACAGAGAACCCAGAAATAAACCCACAGCTTTATGGACAACTGATATTTGACAAAGTAGGAAAGAACATACAATGGAGTAAAGACAGCCTCTTTAACAAATGGTGTTGGGAAAATTGGACATCTACCTGCAAAAAAATGAAACTAGACCATCAACTTACACCATTCACAAAAACAAACTCAAAATGGATAAAAGACTTAAATGTAAGCCGTGAAACCATAAACATCTTAGAAGAAAACATAGGCAGCAAGCTCTCCGACATCTGTAGCAGCGGTATATTTGCTGATTTATCTTCATGGGCAACTGAAATAAAAGGCAAGATAAACAAATGGGACTATATCAAACTAAAAAGTTTTTGCACAGCTAAAGACAATAGGAACAGAATAAAAAGACAAACCACACAATGGGAGAACATATTTGACAGCACATCTGATAAGGGGTTAATAACTAAAATTTATAAAGAACTTATAAAAAGCAACACCAGGAAGACAAACAACCCAATCAAAAAATGGGCAAAAGAAATGAATAGAAATTTCTCCAAAGAGGACATACAGATGGCCAATAGGCATATGAAAAAATGCTCAACATCACTAATCATTAGAGAAATGCAAATTAAAACCACAATGAGATATCACCTCACACCAGTCAGAATGGCACTTATCAGCAAAACAACACAGAATAAGTGCTGGCGAGGATGTGGAGAAAAGGGAACCCTTCTGCACTGCTGGTGGGAATGCAGACTGGTGCAGCCACTGTGGAAAACAGTTTGGAGATTCCTCAGAAAATTAAAAATCGAACTGCCTTTTGACCCAGGTATCCCACTTTTAGGAATATACCCTAAGAACACCATAGCACTGTTCGAAAAGAAGAAATGCGCCCCCATGTTCGTGGCAGCATTGTTCACAATAGCGAAGATCTGGAAACAGCCCAAGTGTCCGTCAGAAGACGAGTGGATTAAAAAGCTATGGTACATATATACTATGGAATACTACTCAGCCATAAGAAACGATGACATCGGATCATTTATAACAAAATGGATGTACCTTGATAACATTATACAGAGTGAAATAAGTAAATCAGAAAAAAAGAAAAACTGAGAACAGCACGATTACAGACATAGGTGGGACATGAAAGTGAGGGTATGAGACATGGACAAGAGAGTGGTGGTTATGGGATGTGGGGAGGGAGGGAAGAATGGGATAGGGAGGAGGGGAGGGACGCAGGGAAAATCAGATTGAAGGTGACAGAGGACAATTTGACTTTTGGTGATGGGTATGCAACACAATTGAATGATAAGATAACCTGGAGATGTTTTCATTGTACATATGTACCCTGATTTATGGATGTCACCCCATTAGAATTAATAATAATAAAATATATATAAAAAAAATATTAGAAGGAAGAAAATAATGAATGAATGAGTAAAGGAGCAGATATTATTGAAACAGAAACAAACATACAATAAAGAGATGAGCAGTGTCAAAAAAAAAAAAAAAAAAAGATTAAATCAATATTTTCTTAGTTAAAAGAGGACTAACACTTATTGTTTTAATAGAATTTATTGAGCCTTACCAGGCGGTGGCATAGTGGATAGAGCAACGAACTGGGATGCGGAAGACCCAGGTTCAAGACCCCGAGCTCGCCAGCTTGAGCACGTGCCCATCTGGCTTGAGCTAAAGCTCGCCAGCTTGGACCCAAGGTCGCTGGCTCCAGCAAGGGGCAGCTCGGTCTGCTGAAGGCCCGCGGTCAAGGCATATGTGAGAAAGCAATCAATGAACAACTAAGGTGTCACAACAGCAACGAAAAACTAATGATTGATGCTTCTCACCTCTCTCTGTTCCTGTCTGTCTTTCCCTATCCCTCTCTCAGACTCTCTCCCTCTCTCTGTCCCTGTAAAAAAAAAAAAAAATAGAATTTATTGAGGTAACTGGTTAATAAAAATCATATAGGTTTCGGGTATACAATTCTATAGTACATCACCTGTATATTGTATTGTGTGATAAATGGTCATGGAAGGGGACCCAATTGAGATTATTCTAAGATTCCTTTCATGTTTACTCTTCTATATTCTAATACTCTAATTGGTTCCGTCATTTTCATCATTGTCATAGAAAAATGCAGCGATTTTTGTACTTGAGCCTCTTAAAGTGCATTTAAACACTTCACAATAATCTGAAGATAGTAAAGATTACTTAAAACTATCTTTTGCAAATAAGTAAATTACATTTATTTATTATTATTATTATTATTATTATTATTATTTTACAGAGACAGAGCAAGAGTCAGAGAGAAGGATAAATAGGAACAGACAGACTAGAATGCAGAGAGATGAGAAGCATCAGTCATCAGTTTCTCATTGTGGCACTTTATTTGTCCACAAGGACAAATAAAGTGCCACAATGAAAATAAATTGCTTTCTCGTATGTACCTTGACTGTGGAACTACAGCAGACTGAGTAACCCCTTGCTCAAGCCAGCGACCTTGGGTCCTAGCTGGTGAGCCTTACTCAAACCAGATGAGCCTGCGCTCAAGCTGGCGAACTCGACATCTGGAACCTGGATCCTCCGCATCCCAGTTCACTGCGCCACCGCCTGGTCAGACAGTAAATTACATTTAAATTTTGCTAGTACTGCTAATGTGATGCATTGACCACTTAGGAAACAAATCTTAGGACACTGGTTTGATTAGGAGTCAGGTGTTTTCCCCTTTGTTCATGTCTTTGTTGCATTTTGCTGTTGTTGTTGTTGTTGTTAATGGCAACATTATAAAATTTCACCTTTTGCATTTCTTTGTCATGTTTAAATATGCCACTGAAAAATCCCACATCCTGTATTTTGTTTAAACTTTTTCTTTCTCACATTTCAAACATTAAATTGTCTGCTGTTGTTAATTAGCATTTCTTAATTGACCTTTCTTTGTTTATTATGAAGTTCTTGGCAAGAGATAGAGTTGCAGTGAGCCATAGAACAGGGTTGGGAATTCAAGAGGGCATTGTGAAACAAACAGGTAGGCTTTCCACAAAGCAAAGGACAACAGCTACAGGAAACTATCTTTGTTTTGCTATTTTCTTCAGCTGCAATTAAAAGTAATAAACTGATTTGTGTTTCTCTCTCTCAAAATAAATAAATAAATAAAACTGAAAAGTCAATAATGAACAAAATAAACTAACAAACAAAATAGAAACAGACTCATAGATGCAGAGAACACAGTGACAGCTGCCAGAAAGGAAGGGGTTGGGGACTGAGTGAAAGAGGTAATGGGATTAAGCAAAAAAGAAAAAAAACCCAAACTCATAGAACAAACAAGAAACAGTATGCTGATTACAAGATGAAAAAGGAGTGAGGAGAGGTAGAAGGGAGTAAAGGAGAGCTAAATGGTCATGGAAGGAGGGTTGACTTGGAGTGGTATACACATAGAGCAATGTACAGATGATGTATTATAGAATTATACACCTGAAAACATATAAATATCATTAAACAATGTCCTCCCAATAAATCCAATTTAAAAAGTTTTTAAAGTCATAAACTAAAAAGTTAATTTTTATTGCATATGCAAAATGTAGATACTTCAGAAATAGCTGATATTTTTCATAGAATACTATATTTGACCTAATACTTTAAAATAGAAACCCCAATATAAAAAATGTCTAATCTAACATCAGTTTGTGCCACAAATAAGCATCCTATAAGTGCATGTGTGTATATGGAAGTCTATTTGTGTAATAGGTCAAACTAAAATGACAATGTACCCCTACTTCACATAAAGGGCCCAGTTTCAGGCAAAATGACATTTTATTGAAATAATCCTTTCTTTTCACTTCTCAGCCTCAAATGATGATGATGAAAATAAAGATGATGACAACAGTAGCTACAACAGCTAACATTTGTCATGTCTTTAATGTGTATTATGTGTTCTTCTATGTGCTTTCCTAGTGTCTCATTTAATCCTTAAAACTGTGGATTGAGTATTGCTCTTAAATCCATTTTCATGGAACTGTGACAAGTGCTATGTAACTTGCCCAAGTTGAAAAATTTTTTAAGTGTGTCAGGATTTTACCCTCAGCATAAATGACTTCTTAGCAGACTGAATGATTTTTCTACACTAGAGACAAAAACAAACAAAAACCAATAACCAAGGATCAAATTAATAAAATTAACAAAAATTAAAAAGAAAAGGATTGAATTAGTAAAAGTAAGCTTTATTTAGATCTTGTGATATCTATTAAATGTTTCACTTATCATTAATTTGGAACAATGAACAAAATGGGAAAATAAAGTCACACAAAAAAGATAAGGTTGACTAGAAAGTGAAAGAGACCAAGAGTTAGACGATTCTTTGGGGCTTCTGCTCTCTCCTACCCATCAGCCTCTCTGGCCCTGTCAGAGCAGTCCCAGGAGCATTCAGTCTGCCACAGTAACTTTAATAATTTAAAACCCTCTCAACTGCACATTTTTCTTCAAATACCAGCCCATTTCACTGCTCCCCTGGCCAGGAAAAACGCTCTGAAGAGCTGCCTATGCTTGTTATCATTATTTCCTTGACTTCTCTTTTCATCTCACTGTAGTCAGGTTTCTTGCCTAACATTCCACAAACTGCCTTTGCCCAAGTCACAGGCAATGTCCTTGTCATCTTTAAATTTATTTTATTTTTATTTTTTATTCATTTTAGAGAGGAGACACAGAGTGTGTGTGTGTGTGTGTGAGAGAGAGAGAGAGAGAGAGAGAGAGAAAGAGAGAAAGGGGGGAGGAGCTGGAAGCATCAACTCCCATATGTGCCTTGACCAGACCAGTGCAGGGTTTTGAACTGGCGACCTCAGTGTTCCCAGGTCGACGCTTTATCCACTGCGCCACCACAGGTCAGGCTCCTTGTCATCTTTAATAGATATTTCTGGTTCTTATCTTACTATACCTCTCAACATCATCTAACAATGTTGATTCTCCTTTTCTTCATGAAACGCTCCTCTCTTTCTCTGTAACATCATCCTTTACTGACTGGCTTCCTTTCTTATTGGCCTCTCTTTCTCCTTCTCTGTTTCTGGCTTCTGCATGAACAAACTCAAATCAAGTTTGTTCTTCCTTCTTAAATTTTTTTAAAAATTCATTTTAGAGAGAGAGAGAAGAAGGGAGGAGAAGGAAGCATCAACTCCCATATGTGCCTTGACCAGGTAAGCCCACAGTTTTGAACCAGCAACCTCAGAGCTCCAGGTCAAGTTTTATCCACTGCGCCACCTCAGGTCAAGCTCAAGATTGTTCTCTTTATTGTTGTGACAATCCCAGTGCCTGGCCCATGAGAATACTCAGCAAATACTTGTTTGGATGTGTGAGTGCATGCATGAATGAATGGATGAGTGAATGAATTAACAAATAAAGCGTTGCAGAAGCGCATGGGCAGGAAAGCTGACTTTACCTGTGGCAGTGGAAAGGTTTTCTGGACAAGATAAAAGTTAACCTGTTTTGAGAGATGAGCAGAGATTTTTCTGGTGAAAAAATAACACATTTATTTCTAGAAACGAGTGTTTTTATAAAATTAACATTTTAAAAAAATTTTCTTTTTATTTTATTCATTTTAGAGAGGAAACACAGAGTGAGAGAGAGAGAGAGAGAGAAAGGGGGGAGGAGCTGGAAGCATCAACTCCCATATGTGCCTTGACCAGACCAGTGCAGGGTTTTGAACTGGTGACCTCAGTGTTCCCAGGTCGACGCTTTATCCACTGCGCCACCACAGGTCAGGCTAAAATTAACTTTTAATGTACCATGTTTCAGGAAGCTATGGGAGAAATGTACTATTCCAAAAAGAGAAAATCAACTGATAAGAAGAAAAATATGAGATTCAGGAGATCCAACACAAGTGAGAGAAAGAGGAAATTCTCTGCATAATGGGAAGGGAAGATGCTATGCTGAAGGCTGGGCAGGAGACCCAGTGATGCACGTCCAGGTTGGATCAGGAGAGCAGAGCACTGCAAGAGAACGAATCCGATACACTGTACTTCTGCCAAGGAAACTGAGTCTGACAGGTACATAGAAATCCAGGTAAATGAGCAAGGGATGGTTATTAATTATAGTTAAGATTAAAAGTTATACAAATAAAAAAAGCATCATGGTCTAGGTATGGATCGTCTTTACATAGTTATAATAATAATAATGCAAACATGAATATGTATTTAAAATTATTGGAAGAGTGAAAGGGAAAAGTCTGTGCTTAGGAGAAGAATAAGAATAAAAAGGAGCTGCCTGGCCTGTGGTGACACAGTGGATTATGCATTGGCCTTGACTACGGAGATCCCTGGTTTGAAACCCAAGACTTGCCCAGTCAAGGTACATACGAGAAGCAGCTACTATGAGTTGATGCTTCCCATTCCTCCCCCTGCCTTTCTCTTCTTCCCTCTCCTTTCTCCAGCATCAATAAATAAAATCTTAAAATTAAATAAATAAAAGGGAGCTAAGTTCTTATGTCCTACAAAGGAAATTCAACAAATAATGGATACAAATGAAAAAATTATTAACTAACATTATGAATATATTAGTTAAAGGTACGTGAAATGCTAAAAGAAAAAGCCCATATTGTTGGAAATGGTTGTCTCTGTGGGAGAAGATGGAGGGAGAGAAAGTTAAATAATTATAATTTTTCATAATAAAGCATATAGAAGTATTGGCATTAAATTTTAAATACATTAAAAAGAATGAAATTAAAGAAAAGAGAGGTTAAACAATGTTATCAAAATGAACAATTCAGTCTTCAAAGCAGGTGTCTCAGTGTTGATTGATGCCAAAATCTTTTTATAATGTGGTGAAGTTTAAAACAGAATTGGTGGTGCTGACCAGATGGTGGAGCAGTGGATAGAGCATCGACTTAGGATGCTGAGGACCCAGGTCTGAAACCCTGAGGTCACTGGCTTGAGCATGGGGTCATAGACATGACTTAATGGTCGCTGGCTTGAGCACAAAGGTTACTGGCTTGAAACCCAAGGTTGCTGGCTTGAGCCCAAGGTCTCTCTGGCTTGAGCAAAGAGTCACTGGCTTGGCTGGAGTCCCCTGGTCAAGGCACATATCAGAAGCAATCAATGAACAAATAAAAAAATGCTACTATTACAGTTGATGCTTCTCATCTCTCTCCCTTCCTGTCTGTCCCTATCTCTCTCTCTCTCTCTCTCTCTCAAAAAAAAAAAAGAATTTGTGGAAAGGTTGAAGGTTTTGTATTTAATTAATCCTTATAAAAATAATCGTGTCAATTGATTTGGTCTCAGAAGATGATGATGTGACCATATGCAAACCTAACTGGAAGATTACAGTGCCTGCGTCATAATAAATGGCAGTTGCTAAATACCAAGGCTATTTGCAATTGTCCCTTAGTGGTGAATTCAGAGAACACATTCTTAGTTCAATTTGGTTTAGAGTAAACGTGTATTGTGGGTTATAGTCAAGCCTGTGGTAGGAAAATGTGTTTATTTTACTAAAAACCCCTTGAGAAAGATAATTTTTTTTCTCTCAGAAACTCTGTAATTTTATAGCTCTTATGTTACAGAATTTATTTTTAATGAGGAAAAAGTCACCCAACAGAGGTGTCCTATTAAATAAAGTTATAACATACCTAGAAAACTGTGTCTGGTGCTAATATAGAAGTGGTGACACCGGACTATAGAAACGCTGACTAAAGACTATAAGCCCACAGACTCAGATGTAAACAACTGCCCCCAAATTAGGTCTGAGAATTTTAGTGTAGAAAATGACTTCTGTTAAAAACTGAAAGAGTGACATCACCAGGTTGTACTTAGGGAAAAGACAATTTTCCAGTAGCTTCTTTATATCTGTGGGGTTTAACTGTGGAGGTGAAATAAATTAAGATGGAGAAAATTATTCTGTGGGATGGATCTTGCCGGGTTGGGTTTCTGCAGAGAGGATACCCATTTCTAGGATGGTTCCTTTCCTTGGTTGCATTTTAGGAGCTTTCTAGCTGCTCCCTTACGAGCCTTAAAACATGATTATTTGGTGAAAGAACCAAGTTTTTCATCCAACTTTGTCAATCTTTGCTTGAGGGAGGGAGAGCAGCAGCAGAATTTGTGGATTGAATGGTATACTCCAAAAGACATGTCCACTTAGAACTTGTGAATGTGACCTTATTTGGAAAGAGGGTCTTAGGAGTTGTAAGTAAGTTAAGGATGTCAATATGAGATCATCCTGGATTCAGGTGGGCCCTAAATCCAATGACAAGTGTCCTTGTAAGAGTAGAGACGGGGAGGAGACGCGCCGGGAGAAGGCCTTGTGATAAAGGAGGCAGCGATTGGAATGATGCAGTACAAGCCAGGGAGCACCAAGGACCTGTGGCAGCCCCCAGAAGCTAAAGGTGAAGGATGGAACAGCTTCCACAGAGCTTCCAGAAGAAACTAAACCTGCCGAGACCTTGATTTTAGACTTCTGGCCTCCAGAACTGTGAAAAAACAAATTTCTGTCGTTTAAAGGCACCCAGTCTGTGGCAATTTCTTATAGTAGCCATAGGAAATTAATACGTAGCTGCCACCCTGTTTCCAGGAGTGCCCCTCACCCCCCTGGGCCCACCCTTTCCCTGCTCCTTGTCCAGTTCCCTTCAGGAGAGATACTGTTAGCAAACAGGTAACACTTCTTTTTTGTTTTTTTCTTACAGAGAGAGAGAGTCAGAGAGAGGGATAGATAGGGACAGACAGACAGGAACGCAGAGAGATGGGAAGCATCAATCATTAGTTTTCTGTTGCAACAGCTTAGTTGTTCATTGATTGCTTTCTCATATGTGCCTTGATTGCAGGCCTTCAGCAGACCGAGCAACCCCTTGCTGGAGCCAGCAACCTTGGGTCCAAGCTGGTGAGCTTTTGCTCAAACCAGATGAGCCCGCACTCAAGCTGGCGACCTCAGGGTCTCAAACCTGGGTCCTTCCGCATCCCAGTCTGACACTCTATCCACTGCGCCACTGCCTGGTCAGGCCAGGTAACACTTCTAAATATGTATGTGCTACAAAAATGCTTTGTGTTTTTAACCATTCTCTTAATTTGACAAAGATTATTAATTTAACACTCATCACTTGAAGAGAAGCTTCCTCCAAGAAATAAGCCAGATTTGAGGGAGCTGCCGCTAAGGCACTGGTTATCTAACATCTCCAGACAAATAAGTAATGTCCATTCAATTATTTTTTTTAATTAAATTTCACTAATAATGTATCATAGATCTAAGATGTTCCTCGTACCATCGGAGGATAAGAGGTCGAGTCAGATATAGTTCCTGCCTTCAGGGTTAAGCTTTATAAAGGAAAAAGACAATCTTTTTTTTTTTTTTTTTGAGAGAGAGAGAGAGACAGGAAGGGGGAGAGGAGAGAGATGAGAAGCATCAACTTGTTGTTGTTTTCACTTTAGTTGTTCATTGATTGATTCTCATTCTGGTCTTGATGGGATGGTCGGGGGTTTTGGGGGGGGGCTTAAACCCTTGCTCAAGACAACGACCTTGGGCTTCAAGCCAGTGAGTGACCTTTGAGCTCAACCTATTTGGGCTCAATCCAGTGACTTTGGGAACATATTGATGAGCCCATGCTCAAGTCAATGAGTTTGCACTCTAGCCTGAGTCCTCAGGGATTCAAACAAAGGTCCTCAGCATTCTGGACCAATGCTCAATTCACTGCACTACCACTGGTCAGGCAAGGAGGAAGACATAATCTTATACAACCTTCAGGGAAGAAGGAAATTTTTGTTATCAAAGACATATAAGGTTCCTTAGGAAAGATCTTTTCTTTTTTTAATTTTTATTTATTCATTTTAGAGAGGAGAGAGAGAGATAGAGAGAAAGAGAGAGAAGGAGGAGGAGCAGGAAGAATCAACTCCCATATGTGCCTTGGCCAGGCAGCCCAGGGTTTTGAACTGGCGACCTCAGCATTTCCAGGTTGACGCTTGATCCACTGTGCCACCACAGGTCAGGCAGGAAAGATCTTTTCTGATGAAGGCCATTGCAGAATTACTTTGTAAAAGGTGTTTTAGTTGCTGTTTTTTCTGTTTTAACTTCAGCTGATTTTTAAAAAGCCATCATCACTATTTTCACAGGGAAGCCTTCTCTGACCACTGGTGGTACGGGCTACCCAATCTGTGACCCGATGTGTTAAGATTTCTCTGTTTCAGCAATTAGCTCATTTAATCAAGAGGATTTATTTGCACATATTACTTCCCTCACTATACTGTGACCAAATTTTGAGTATATATGATTATTTTTTAATGTTTATTTTTTTCTGATTTTAGAGAGAGGAAAAAAGAGAAGGAGAGAGAGAAAAAACATCAATCTATTCACGTATATGCTCTGACTGGGGTTTGAACTGGCAACTTCTGTGCTTCAGGATGATGTTCTAACCAATCAAGCTATCTGACCAGGGCTATGATTATGTTTGAAAGCACAGTGCCTGACACATAATTGCTACACTAACAATTAAGTGATTTCATGCTAGCAGAAATGTTTGGGAGATAGTACACTCCAGATGGAAGAAATGGCAGGAACAGAGGTGCAGAGTGTGAGAGAAAAAATAGTTGTCCATGATGAATACTGTCCCCTTTACAATTTTGCTGGAGGCTGATTCCCCTTAAGAAGATACCATTAAAGATGCCCTTCTGCTGCAGGTAACAAGAGCCCAACCACAGTGGTTTATAAAACAGGGAAATTTTTTCTCCCTTAAATGAGAATCTAGATATAGGCATCCAAGGATTGAGTCTTCATGTTTCAGTCCTCCTTCCTCTTTTTATTTCACATCCCTCAGTAGCAGCTATACCTTACTTCATAGTCACATTTCAACTTCATAGCCACGTCTAAGAAGCAAACTGAGCAACAGGAAGAACTAAGCCTATGTCAAGAAAATAAAACTTTCCTATAAATTCCCAACAGATTTCTGCCTATGTGTCATTGATCAAAACTGTACACATAGTCACTACTAGCTGCAAGGGAGGCTAGTGTCAAACTGGGATGCATTATATGTATTTCTCTTACAATTGATACACTTCTAGGGATAATGCTACAGCATCATGGAAGCTTATCAAAATAATTATAAATCTAGTGTCAAATTATGTTTTGAATGACATTGACCACCCTATTTAGCAATAATGTCATGTTCAATTTCTCCCTGATTCTCTTTTTTGAATGTATGTTGTGGATTTTGTTATAAAATACTATTCAGTGTATACTTTCTTTCTTTATTTAAGACTTTATTTATTGGTTTTAGGGGGAGGAGAAAGAGAGAAAGGTGGGGGTAGGGTGAGAAGCAGGAAGAACCAACTCCTTGCTTGTCATATGTGCCTTGACAGGGCAAGCCCACAATTTTGTACCGGAAACTTCCGCACCCCTGGTCTACGGCCTATCCACTGCGCCACCACCGGTCAGGCTATTCAGTGTATACTTTTGGTAAAAGAAAATATTGTTTGTACTACTTCCCCTAAACTGGACCTTGCAAATGGGAAGCTGTTTCTGTAACCGTCTGAGCAGTATGTGGCTTAGCACCCAGTTTCAAAATACCTAGAATCAAATCCCATCTCTAATACTGATTAATTATATAACCGTAAGCAAGGTTTTTGGTTTTTTATTTTTGTTTTCTTTTTTTTTTTCAGGCTCAGGCTAGTTTCTTAACCTTTCTGTGCCTTAGTTTTATCATCGTAAAATGGAGGAATTAAAAGTACTGATGTTGCCTGACCAGGTGGTGGTGCAATGGATAGAGCGTCGGACTGGGATGCAGAGGACCCAGGTTTGAGACCCCGAGCTCGCCAGCTTGAGCGCAGACCCATCTGGCTTGAGCTAAAGCTCGCCAGCTTGGACCCAAAGTCGCTGGCTCCAGGAAGGGGTTGCTCAGTCTGCTGAAGGCCGGCGGTCAAGGCACATGTGACAAAGCAATTAGTGAACAACTAAGGTGCTGCAACGGCAACAAAAAAGTAATGATTGATGCTTCTCACCTGTCTCCATTCCTGCCTGTCTGTTCCTATCTATACTTTTCTCTGATTGTCTCTCTGTCCCTGTAAAAAAAATAAAAAAATAAAAAATAAAGTACTGATGTTATGTTATTATAAAGAGAAAACTTGGAAGAGCTGACACAGTGAAAGTGCCAATGCATTTTAGCCTTAGAGATGTAGTCATCATTGTCAAAAAGTAGGGCAACAGACGTGGTTAGTTCTTAGAGGTGCTTGACTCTTCCGAGTATCAGCCATGGTGAGGAAGCAAAACTACCTCTCATGCTACCTCTGAAAAGATGCCCTTTTCTGCCTCAGAATATGCTCAGGGCTCACTAGAATAGTTTTCCTTATAGTCCTGTCAAGGTAATGTACATGGGAAAGAGAGACAGAAATCATGTTAGTGCTAGTTTAAGTCCAACATTGAAGGATTCGAAGCACCTGAGTCTTGCTTTCAAAGTTGGAAGCAAAGATTTAGACACATGTATAAATATCAGAACACCCAGTGGCTTTGTCAGTCATTTTTCATTATCTTACATAATCAGCAATCTGGAGGTATGTAGTTCCCAGGTAGGAGCAGAGACTTAACAGGGTATTGAGTTACCTTCTGCCCTGCTATGATGAGTACACTAGCTTTCACTTGTTTTATTATGCTGACAATTGGACTCCTGCAGCTCTAAGTATCATCCTCAGGATTGGCATTTCAAGAAGGAATGACAAGGGACAAGTTCGGGAGAAGGAAAAGGGTTTCTTTCTTATTTGGAAGATATTATGGATAGATTGAGTCATGTTGCCTCAAAAGTAATATGTTGAAGCTTTAACTGCCAACATGATTTTATTTGGAGATAGGACTTTTAGGATGTAATAAATGTAAAATGAGGTGATAAGAATGAGACTTATTTGTGGAATCTAATGAACAAAATAAACAAGCAAAATAGAAACAGACTCATAGATACAGAGAACAGACTGACAGCTGTCAGAGGGGAATGAGGTTGGGGGGTTGGGTGAATTAAGGTGAGAGAATTAAGAAAAAACCTCATAGACACAGACATTAACAGGGGTGATTAATAGAGGGACAAGAGCAGGGGTCCCCAAACTTTTTACACAGGGAGCCAGTTCACTGTCCCTCAGACCGTTGGAGGGCCGGACTATAAAAAAAACTCTGAACAAATCCCTATGCACATTGCCCATATCTTATTTTAAAATAAAAAAACAAAAAGGGAACAAATACAATATTTAAAATAAAGAACAAGTAAATTTAAATCAACAAACTGACCAGTATTTAAATGGGAACTATGGGTGCGGATGCATCCTGTGGTCCTCTCACTGACCACCAATGAAAGAGGTGCACCTTCTGGAGGTGCGGCAGGGGCGGGATAAATGGCCTTAGGGGGCCTCATGCGGCCCGCAGGCTGTAGTTTGGGGACAAGAGGGTGGAGGTAGGTAGCAGAAAGTAAATGGTGATGGAAGGAACCTTTGGGTAGTAAACACACACTACAATATACAGATGATGTATTATTGAATTGTACCCTTGAAATCTCTCTATATATAATTTTATTAACCAATGTCACCCAAATAAATTCAATAAAAATTTTAAAAAAGAAAATGAAAACAAGGCAAAAGCAAAGAAAACCTTCTGAAAACAATAAAGAACTAATTAATAGCATAAAAAAGGGGGATCTTAATCTGATAGGATTGGAAGCCTTAAGAAAGAAGAAGAGAGAAAGATCTATCCCTTTCTCCACCATGTGAAGAAGATACAGTGGGAAAATGGCCATCTGTAAGCTTTCACTAGAAATGAAGTCAGCCAACACTTTCTCTTGAACTTTCATCTTCTGGAACTGTGAGAAAACAAATTTCTGTTCTGTAAATTACCCAGTATGTGGTATTTTGTTATGGCAGCCCAAGATCGCTAATACAGGAGGAAAATGTTTGCTGGAAACCTCCTAGTAAATATTCCATTATATTACAAATTTTATTTTTATTATTTTTATTATTTTTTATTTTTTAGTGAGAGGAGGGGAGGCAGAGAGACAGACCCTGTATGCGGCCAGACCAGGATCCACCCAGAAAGCCACTAGGGAAAGATGCTTTGCCTATCTGGGGCCGTTGCTCCATTGCTTTGCAATGGAGCCATTTTTAGCCCCCGAGGCAGAGGCCACAGAGCCATCCTCAGTGCCCAAGGCCAGCTTGCTGAAACCAATCCAGCCAAGGCTGTGGGAGGGGTTGGGGGCGGGGGTGAAGAAGCAGATGTCACTTCTGTGTGCCCCGATTAGGAATTGAACCTGGGACATCCACGTACTGGGCTGATGCTCTACCACTGAACAAACTGGCCAGGGCTAAAAAAGCTATTTTTCCTTTACATTTAGTTGTGGGTAAAAAGTCATGGCAAAGTTGGGAAAGTATCTGGCAAATACAACAAGACCTGCATGATTGGTTTGTCTGTAATAATTGATAATATATGGCACAGCACATCATCATTCCTAACACAACTGATAATCAGTTAACAGAAAAGGAGAGCAGTAGTTGTCAGATAGGCAAATAAACTTTCTGCCACAGAACCTGAAACATCTAGAAAACTATACAGAGAAATTACATCTAATTGATAAAATTGGGAGTAGCCTTTAGGTACCTTAGGAATTCGAGAGGCGAACAGATCCTCTGGAATTACAGAGAAGAAAGCATGGGGTAGATAAGACTTGTGTGCTAGAGAACATTGCACAGCTTGAAATGTACTTGTGAATTCCAACCAAATGTTTATGGTTTTTCATGCATTCTCAATAGATGTTTCATCCATCAGCTCAGTAGAATGAGCCAAAATCCAGAATTAAACCTGGGCTTCTCCTCCATCCCCTAAATACCAAATTATG
This sequence comes from Rhynchonycteris naso, assembly GCA_037038555.1. Lineage (NCBI taxonomy): Eukaryota > Metazoa > Chordata > Mammalia > Chiroptera > Emballonuridae > Rhynchonycteris > Rhynchonycteris naso. The sequence continues at coordinate 71,551,866 of CM073002.1, forward strand.
ATGATTCTATTCTGATATCCTTTGTATACATCTCTTCATTTGCCAAACTATGCATACCACCTTAAATATGAGCCTTTCTTATATCTTACCTAGATTATAGACTTCCCAATTTCCAATATTTTCCTCTTCAGTACAATCTTCATGCTCTAGCCAGTGTATAGCATGACACTGATAATTTCCACTTACCATATTTCCACCATTTCTCAGGCCCCTCGGAATAAGATCCAATGTTTCTTATCTCACCCTCGTCTATTTTTCCTTTCTCATATCTTCATCTCCACTTGTCCAGCCATTCAGATCTACTTGCAGTGGCCTCAACATGTCCAGTGCTCTCAGATTCTGTCTATATGTCATGCTGTGCTCTCTACACTCACTGAATGTAGTCACCCAGCTTTTGTACCTAGTAAAAACTCTTATTCTTCAAGAATTATCTGATATGTCATCTGATTCTTTAGATTATGTTAGGCCTCTTTAGTTTTTGTTTCCCGATTTCCTGCCATAACTCTTGGCAAAATCCTATATTATAGGAAAGAAAGAATTTTGTTGAGAACCTACTATGTGCCAGACATTAGGTTTGGGTGTTTTATAGACTATCTCATTTAATGCACATTATAAGAATTATTACAGCCTGACCAGGCAGTGGTGCAGTGGATAGAGCATCAGACTGGGATGCAGAGGACCCAGGTTCAAAACCCGTGGGGTTGCTGACTTGAATGCAGGCTCACCAGCTTGAGCATGGGTCACTGGCTTGAGTGTGAGATCATAGGCATGACCCTATAGTCACTGACTTGAGCCCAAAGGTCACTGGCTTGAAGCCCAGGGTTGCTGGCTTGAGCAAGGGATCACTCGCTCTGCTGTAGCCCCCCTCCGTCAAGGCACATATGAAAACGCAATCAGTAAACAACTAGGGAGCTGCAACAAAGAACTGATCTTTCTCATCTCTCTCCCTTCCTTTCTGTCTGTCTGTCCTTATCTATGTCTCTCTCTGTTTCTGTGAGAAAAAAAAAGAATTATTACAGACAAATCTCATTTCACAGAGGGTAATCTCATTTGACATGGAGGAGCTAACTGAATCTGGGCTTTATGGGATCTGTACAGCAAAAGGTCATAGGATGTTTTCCTAGTAGTTTTCCTAGTAGAAGCAATCACCATTTGCTTCTTTTCAGAGGTTATGACATATCTCCAGGCATAATTTCTACAGGTTACCATACAAACAATTGTTGGCCACTTCCTTCAAGGCTATTTAAGATAACCTTCATGTCAAACGACCTCCATCAACCTCTAATTGACTGCTAAGCTTTACCATTAGTTACCACCTTCAGTTTTTTTCAGGTGCTCACATACCATAAAATGTGCATTTTAATTTTTACTGTGAAACTGCCTTAGTTTCTTGCAGCATCGCCAACACTTACCAATTTGTTTGCTGTTCATCAGCCATTAGGAGTTCATACTACTCAAAAAAAAAAAAAAAAAAAAGAGTTCACACTGCTCAACCAAAAATAAGATGGCAGAAAGAAATATGTCACAGTAAGCAAATAAATTGGCTTCAAGCATATGGCATTGTTTACTCTGTGTGCTGGTTAATGGATCCTGAGAAAATATATATTAATTTTACTGCTCAGTGGAGTAATAAACAATGCTTCTCTTTAAAAATATAAAACTATTTTCAAGAAAATAATACCTGTAACAAACCAGAACTATACAGGACAGAAATAAACAAGAAATGTTGTGCTTATAGGAGATAGAACTGAATCAGAGAGACTGAGAACTGGCCCAACACCTCTCTCTTAGGAATCAGAAGCAGGATTTGAACCCCAGTCTGCCTCGCTCAGTAGCAGATTTTTTTTATTATTCCACCTTTGCCCTCTGTGACAATTTGTGTATGCTATTGTAATCATTACATTTTTTAAAAATAAATTCCCTCTTTGAGGTTGATAGAGGAAATATTGAATATCAAAATGTTTATGTTAATCAAAAGATGCATTTTTAACATCTGACCATTCTATTTGTTCAAATATGTTAGTATTTTTCATCATCACACTGTGTATATGTTTTATTGTTACAGAATTGATCAGAGAGACTGTCTTGAGCTAGTCCAGGAAATAAGATCATAACCAACAGGCAAAGGAGAGAGGTTCTGAGCAAGTCTAGTAAAAGACTATTGTTCTTTTGTGCTCTTTGACAGCTGAATTGTCAGTTGTATCATTCAGTTGCAACTGGCCATCGAAGCAGCACAACCTACAAGATGTAATCATACTTGATTTTCAATTATTTTATCAACTTGTCTTCAATTACTCCATTACATTTAATCATTAATACTTCTCCTTTTTCTTCCCCTGAATGAAATTTTGGTTGCATTAAAATCTTTCTGGTCATTTACAGGTAATACATTTCACTTCCAGAAGTTAACATGTCCACTTTCATTTGATAGTACAAATTTCAAACATGGTTTAAAATCGAGGGTTCTCCCTTCTGCTCTTAAGATTTGCTTCAAGCAGGAAAACCTGAAGTCTAGAAGAACCTGTTTAGCTTATTTTCTTTCATAATTCACCTCTTTTTCCATTATTCAGCTATCTAATTGGGGTTTTAGACTTCTGGGGACTGATGCAGAGAAAAGGGAGAGAAGTAAAGGAGACAGAAAAGATTTATTTGACCGACACTTTCAAGATTGGGCTTTAAGTCTCTAAGGTGAGCCGTTATACAAGGTGGGGTGGAAGTATGCTTACAGTTGTGAGTATGCAAAACAACTTATTCTTAAAAATTTTATTTATTGATTGATTGATTTTAGAGAGAGAGAGAGGAAAGGAGAGGGAGAGAGAAAGAAACATTGATTTGTTGTTCCACTTATTTATGCATTCATTGGTTGACTCCTGTAATGTGCCCTAATTGGGAATCAAACCCATGACCTTGGCATATCTGAACGATGCTCTCATCAACTGAGCCACCTGGCTAAAGCAAAACAGTTTATTCTTGTATGTTAATATTAATTTTCTGCAAGAAGAGTTTTTCTTGCTTCTAAGATGTCAAGGTGGATGTTTAACTCTTTCTATTTAATGATTAATTTTCAAAATAAAGGTTCAGTTTAATAATCACCCTCAGTGGTAGTAAATGAACTTTCTCCTCCTCTCTCTTGTTTTTCTTTCTACAATTAATCTTAACCATTATTATTTGTAATAATTAAAGGCTAAAATTTTCCCAAGTTTAATATATAAGCACTTCTTAAGCTGTATACTTTTGACATGACCCCCATTAAAATTTGAATCTGCCTTAGCCTCTAGTATGAGATATCCCAGACTGACCTTATATGTTTTCTGCCCCAGATTTGAAATCTACCAATCTTTAAGAAGACCAGGGGTTTTTTTTATAAGAAGTAATTTATAGAAACCAATATTTGGCCATTGGTTCTTTTTCTCTTTTATTTTGAGAGTAGATTTTATATTATTTTATTTTATTTTACTTTATTTTTGTGGCTGAGACAGAGAGAGTCAGAGAGAGGGACAGATAGGAAGGGAGAGAGATAAGAAACATCAATTCTTTGTTGCAGCTCCTTAGTTGTTAATTGATTGATATCTCATATGTGCCTTGACCAGGGTGCTACAGCAGACCGCATGACCCTTGGGCTCAAGCTGGTGAGCCTTGCTCAAACCAGATGAGCCTGCACTCAAGCTGGCAATCTTGGGGTCTCGAACATGGGTCCTCTGCATCTCAGTCCAACGTTCTATCCACTGCGCCACCACCTGGTCGGCTATTTTATTTTGAGAGACAACAAGATAGAGAGAGATGAAAAGCATTAACTCCTGGTTGTGGCACTTTAGTTGTTCATTGATTGTTTCTCATATGTGCCCTGATTGGGGGGTGGGGAGGTGTATTCAAGCCATACCAGTGACTCTTGCTCAAGACAGTGACCTTGGGCTCAAGCTTGAGACCTTGGACTTCAAGCCAGCAACCATGGGGTCATGTTTATTATCCCACACTCAAGCCAGCAACCCTGCACTCAAGCTGGTGAGCCTGCACTCAAGCCAGATGAGTCTGTACTCAAACCAGCAACCTCAGGGTTTTAACCTGGGACCTCAATGTCCCAGGCCAACTCTCTATCCACTGTGCTATTTTGAGATATACATTTATTAAAGTTGGAAAGAGAAACAAGGAAAGGGCTAAGATAGAAGAAGCAACAGGGGAACGCCTAGGCAGTGATCTGCTCTGACTCTCTAGAAATGCTATAGGAAAAAAATAAACCTAGTCAAGGCTGCTGTCACCTCACTGGACAGTCAGAGAAAAGGGGCTTTTGGGAACAGGTTCAAGGGTCAGCCCGGGACCAGCTGCTGCAAATCTCATAAGGTCCCTTAGAGTTTAGAAGGTGCATGCCTGTGGAAAAAGAAGAAGGGCAAGGGAAAATCATGGACATGCTCCAGGGAAGAATAGCACATGGCATTAGTTATTTGAAAGATATCATTGAAATAACTAATTTCCTTGCTTCCTGACTTTTGAGTGTGTGCGCGGGCACATGCATGTGTGCATTCTTATTCCAAATCTATATACATATGCACAGTTTTTTATACATATATATTTCTATAATCCAAGATTCAACATTATTACTTAATATATGACCAATTTTGGAACAGTAAAATTGATCAATCCATATTTTAATTAAAAATACAACTTTGCAGCCATAGCAATTAGACAAGAAGAAGAAATAAAAGGCACCCAAATTGGAAAAAAAGAAGCAAAACTATCATTATTTGCTGATGATATGATACTGTACATAGAAAACCCTAAAGTCTCAGTCAAAAAACTACTGGACCTGATAAATGAATTCAGCAAGGTGGCAGGATGAAAATCAATATTCAGAAATCAGTGGCATTTTTATACACCAACAATGAACTGTCTGAAAGAGAAATTAAAAAAAACAATCCCCATATAATGTTATCAAGGTCTATCCATTTTGTTGTAAATGATCCGCTGTCATCATTTCTTATGGCTGAGTAGTAACAGAAAAAAACTGAGAACAGCATGATTTCATACATAGTGGGATATAAAAGTGAGACTATGAGAAATGGACAAGAGTATGGTAGTTACGGGGTGGGGGGAGGGAAGAGAAGGTGGGAGAGAGGGGAGGGGAGGGGCACAAAGAAAGCCAGATAGAAGGTGACAGAGGACAATTTAACTTTGGGTGATGGGTATGCAACATAATTGAATGATAAGATAACCTGGAGATGTTTTCTTTAAACATATGTACCCTCATTTATTAATGTCACCACATTAAAATTAATAAAATAAAAAAAGAATCAGTGTCATAAAGTACCAAAAAAATAAAAACAAAACAAAACAAAAATCCCCTTCACTATTGCAACAAAAAATAAAGTACCTAGGAGTAAATTTAACCAAAGATGTTAAAGACTAGTACTAGGAAAATTATAAAACATTGATAAAAGAAATCAAGGAAGATACAAACAAGTGGAAGCGTATACTGTGCTCATGGTTAGGAAGAATAAACATCATTAAAATGTCTGTATTACCCAAAGCAATCTATAAATTCAATGCAGTTCTTATTAAAACACCAATGACGTGCTTCAAAGATATAAAACAAATATTCCAAAAATTTATATGCAACCAAAAAAGAACACAAATAGCCTCAGCAATCCTGAAAAAGAAGAATAAAGTGGGGGTATCACACTTCCTGATATCAAGTTATACTACCATTATATTCAAAACAGCTTGATACTGTCATAAGAACAGGCATACAGATCAATGGAACACAACCGAGAACTCAGAAATAAACCCACACCTTTATGGACAATTGATATTTAACAAAGGAGGTAAGAGCATACAATGTAGTAAAGACAATCTCTTTAACAAATGGTTTTGGGAAAATTGGACAGGTACTTGCAAAAAAAAAAATGAAACTGGATCACCAACTTATACTATTCACAAAAGTAAACTCAAAATGGATAAAAGACTTAAATGTAACTCGTGAAACCATAAACATCTTGGAAAAAAACTTAGGCAGTAAACTCTTCAATATCTCTCGTAGCAATATTTTTGCTGATTTATCTCCATGGGCAAGTGAAATAAAGAACAGGATGAACAAATGGGACTATATGGAACTAGAAAGCTTTTGCAAAGCAAAGGACACCATTAACAAAATAAAAAGACAATCCACAGAATGGGAAAATATATTCGCCAATACATCTGATAAGGGGTTAATAACCAAAATTTATAAAAAAAACTTGTAAAACTCAACACCAGGAACATAAACAATCCAATTTAAAAATGGGCAAAAGAAATGAATAGACACTTCTCCATAGAGGACATACAGATGGCCAATAGGCAGATGAAAAAATGTTCAACATCACTAATCCTTAGAGAAATGCAAATTAAAACCACAATGAGATACCACCTCACACCAGTCAGAATGTCACTTATTAACAAAACAACACAATAAGCGTTGGAGAGAGTGTGGAGAAAAGGGAACCCTTTACACTGCTGGTGGGAATGCAGACTGGTGCAGCCACTGTGCAAAACAGTATGGAGATTCCTCAAAAAATTATAAATGGAACTGCCCTTTGACCCAGCTATCCCACTTATACGAATATGTCCTATGAATACCAAATCACTGATTCAAAAGAAGAAATGCACCCCTATGTTTATTGCAGCATTGTTTACAATAGCCAAGATCTGGAAACTGCCCAAGTGTCTGTCAGTGGACGTGTGGATTAAAATGCAGTGGTACGTATACACAATGGATTACTAAGTTGCCAGGAGGAAGAAGGAAATCTTACCTTTTGCGACAACATGGATGGACCTGGAAACTATTATGTTAAGTGAAATAAGCCAGGCAGAGAAAGAAAAATACCATGTGACCTCGCTTATTTGAGGAATCCAATGAACAATGTGAACTGAGGAACGGAACAGAGACAGGTGGGATCAAAGGGACCAGAGGGAAAGTGGTCAGAGGGAAAGCGGAAGAGAAGATGGGATCAGAGAAGGGAAAGAAATTAATGAAATTATATATACATAAATATAACACAGCATTATAGAGAACAGGACAGCAAATCCTGGAGGGAAGGGGGGAAGGCATTGGGAAAAGAGGTCATGGAGGGGCCGAGAGGAAATAAGGGGGTGAGGGGATATATTTGGTAGGACACTTGAATCTATGTAAACACAAATTAAAATTATAAATAAAAAAAATACAACTTTGGTTGCCTGACCTGTGGTGGCACAGTGGATAAAGTGTTAACCTGGAATGCTGAGGTCACTGGTTCAAAGCCCCAGGCTTGCCTGGTCAAGGCACATATGAGAAGCAACTATGATGAGTCGATGCTCCCTGCTCCTCCTTGCTTCTCTGTTTCTAAAAATAAATAAATAAAATTATAGGGGGAAAATGCAGTTTTGGCTTTGGCTGGGTGGCTCAGTGGATAGAGTGTCCTGAGCACTGAGGTCCCATCTTCTATCCCCAATTAGGGCACATATGAGAAGCAAGCAGGAAATGCAACTAAGTACACTCACTGGTTGCTTCTCATATGTGCCCTAATGGACCAACTAAGTACAACAATGAGTTGACAGTTTTCTCTCTTCCTTTGTCTCTCTCTTTTCCTCTCTCTCTCAAATAAGTCAAAGAAAATTTTAAAAATACAGTTTTAAGATATTTTCTCTGCCTAGTTAGCTCAGTTTGTTAGAGCATATTCTGGAAACACCAAGGTTGTCGGTTCCATCTCTGGTCTGGGCACATACAGGAAGTGACCAATGAATGTGCAACTAAGTGCGACAACAAATGAATATGTCTCTCTCTTCCTCCATCTGTTTCTTTATATCAATTAATAAATTTTAAAATAATAATTAATGTTCCCCTTGCCTAACCAGTAGTAGTCCAGTGGATGGAGTATCGACCTGGGATGCTAAAGTCATGGTTCAAAATGCTTGAGGTTACCAGCTTGCCTGCAGGTTCATCAACATGATCCCAAGGTCACTGACTTGAAGTCCAAGGTCACTAGCTTGAGCAAGGGGTCATTGGCTCAACTGGAGCCTCCCAGTCAAGGTATATATGTGAAACAATCAATGAACAACTAAAGTGACACAACTATGAGCTGATGCTTCTCATCTCTCTTCTTTCCTGTCTCTCCTCTCTAAAAAAAAAAAATTATGTCTCCTGAAAGTCTTTTCTAAGAATGGAAAAATGTACATTATTTAGTGAAATCCAATTAGTTTTAAATATTATTATATCTCTAGTTAGCAAAATCAATTTTTTCCATTGCGTCAAAGTCTTGTTAAATATTCAAATTTGTTGTTGATAACACTGGGGAACAATTTTCTTTTCATTTTCTGTTGCATGAAGTTTTAGAACTGTTTCTATATGGTTCTGCATTGCTGATTCAAAATCTATCATTTCTCTTTTTGGTGCATGCTCTAGTTTTTATGCAATTTTAATTTCCTTATGTTACAGTAATGGCATGCATTGATTTTTAAATTGGAGTTAAAGGGCAATGACTCTTGGATTGAACATAACCACATGGCAATTAATGTTTTACAAACATCACTTTTACATAATTGTAGTTGTTTTATTTATATATTTATTTATTTATTTATTTTTGAAAGAGACAGAAGGAGAGTCAGAAAGACGGATAGATAGGGACAGATGGGAACAGAGAGAGATGAGAAGCATCAATCATTAGTTTTTTTGTTGCAGCACCTTTCTCATATGTGCCTTGACTGTGGGCCTTCAGCAGACCGAGTAACCCCTTGCTCGAGTCAGCGAACTTAGACCCAAGCTGGTGAGCTTTTGTTTGAACCAGATGAGCCCACGCTCAAGCTGGCAACCTCGGGGTCTCGAACCTGGGTCTTCCACATCCCAGTTCGACACTCTATCCACTGCGCCAACTCCTGGTCAGGCTGTAGTAATTTTTAAATGTAAAAAATTATTATCTGATAAAAACACCCTCTTATTTTGTTTTAAGATTGAATTATGACCTCTTCGAGTAGGAGTAAATGTAAGCATAGTCCTCACACCTTCTGTTATATATGCGGCTGTTACATACTTCAACGTCAAATGCGCATATTTCATCATTTGTGACACGTGCATATATTGCCTATTTTCAAGTTGTCCTTGGCTATCAAGATAATAATTGGGCTCCTCATATCATGTGTCATAATTGTGAGGAAATGCTCTGTGACAGGACAAAAGGAAAATGCAAAGGAATGCCTTTTGGTATTCCCGTGGTTTGGCGTGAACCAAAGGACCACAGAAGCGACTGTTATTTCTGTATGATCCATAAAAGGGCATCGGCAAGAAAAAAACAGCATATGATTGCATATCCTAATATTCCTTCAACAATACAACATATTCCACACTCTGAGACGCTCCCAGTTCCAGTTTAAAATGGTTTTATTTCTTCTAAGGACAAAGAAAGTGAACATGATGATCAAATGTATTTTTATAAGATGCATGAGGAAATGGTTGTAGAATCTAAAGGGTCTTCTTCTAATGTCAAGCAGTCATTAACCCATCAGCAATTTAGCCAATCCGAATTGAATGACTTAGTAAGAAATTTGGACCTATCAAAAAAAGCAGCTGAGTTATTAGCCTCCAGGCTTCAAGCAAAGAATGTACTTCTCCCGTCAGCTAAAGTATCCCATTTCAGGAAGCGTGAACAAATTTTGTGGACTTTTTTTCCAAAGACAAACACTTTGTTTACTGTCATGATATCAGTAGTCTTCTCAGCCAGCTAGGTGTTACCACTTACAGTCCAACAGAATGGCGGCTATTTCTTGACATCTCTAAATGGAGTCTGAAATGTGTTCTCCTACACAACGGTAATGTTTATGCAGCAGTTCCAATTGGTTATTCAACTCATCTGTGAGAAGATTATAATGACATAAAAATTGTCCTCAACTTTCTGAAGTATGAGGAGCATAACTGGATCATTTGTGTGGATCTTAAAATGGTAAATTTCCTGCTAGGACAACAGAGAGGTTTCACAAAGTATCCTTGCTTTCTGTGTTTGTAGGACAGCCGAGCTTGGGAGAAACACTGGACACAGAAGGAGTGGCCGAAATGTGAAGCTCTGGAAGTAGGGATGCAAAATATTGTGAATGAACCTGTAGTTAATCGAGACAAGATCATTTCTCCCCCACTTCACATCAAACTTGTTTTAATGAAGCAGTTTGTTCATGCTTTGAATAGAGAAAGTGAATGCTTTCAACATATTATTTCTCTTTTCCTGCCTTGTCTTTCAGGAAGATAAAAGCAGGTGTATTTGATGGACCTCAAATTTAAACCCTCATACGTGACAAAGAATTTGCAAGGAAGATGAATAAGGAGAAGAAAGCAGCATGGCAGTCTTTTGTAGCAGTTACAAAGAACTTCTGTGGCAACAAAAAAGCAGAAAACTATGAACTTGTGGTTCAAAGGATGCTGTTGGCTTTCTGCGACATTAGATGTAACATGAGTGTTAAGATTGAGAACGCTTTTATCAAGATCTGAAGACGATGAAAAAGTGTTATCAGGGGAATGGGACAGAAATATAATGGCAGATTACTTCTGGAGCATCAAATGAGATTGTCCTCAACAAGTACACAAACGCAAGAGCTACAAGTGCAAATTTTTGCCTGAATAGAATTTAAATAAGTTTTGCGCAAATTTTATGATTAAAATAATTTTTTAATGTGTTCTATTTTGAAATTGTAGACAAATTCTAATGCAATCATAACTTTTCGTGTATTAGTGTATTTACTGCATTATATAAATTATTATATTTTCACAGAGATGATGCCCAAGAAGACATTTTACTTTATTATGTTAAACTAAATGTTAAAAAATTTTACAATAAGAGCCTGACCTGTGGTGGCGCAGTGGATAAAGCATCGACCTGGGAACACTGAGGTCGCCAGTTCAAAACCCTGCACTGGTCTGGTCAAGGCACATATGGGAGTTGATGCTTCCAGCTCCTCCCCCCTTTCTCTCTCTCTCTCTCTCTCTCTCTCTCTCTCTCTCTCTCTCTCTGTGTCTCCTCTCTAAAATGAATAAAATAAAAAAAAAAAAAAAAAAAAATTTTACAATAAAATGAAAACTAAAATCTTGAATTGCAAAAAAACTGTACCTTACAGAGAAAACTGATGTCAGATTTGAGATCAGCACACTTGAATTAGGTAAGAACAAGTGTTTTTGTGGATGCAACAAAAATTTTGTTCCCTAGTGTAATGAAAGAAAAAAATGGAAATTTTCATTTTTTTAAAAACTTCATATATATTTACAAAATTCCTTGGAGTTGCAGTAAAATTCTTCAGGATTATTGGCCACTTGTTCAGCAAGATGATTCACTCTGTAATAAGGTCCTAGGAGACGGATGGGGTTGGGATGAGGGCTGATGCTCAGATGCTTTGGGGTTTCTTAGAGCTCCCTAACCAAATTAGTGGTTTCATCAAGTTTCCTTTGGAACACTTCAGTGTCTTCAGTCAAAACTTTTGTCTGGAGTTCTGTCCCTCACTGCATTTAATACTGTGAGCCTGTCCTGATTATTTGAGTCAGAACAACCTGGATCAATTTCTGTAACCTCATGTCTTTTGCTATGTCAACTCTTATTCTGGACCTCATCTTTAGACAATGGTCTCTCCAACTTCTGTAAAGTACTATTGATAAAATGCCTTTTCTTAGAAAGTACACTAACTGACTGATCTGTATAGTATATGGGTAATCTTGGCATGTGGCCAAAACTCATGGCTATTGAGATCATTCAGAAGGAAAATGAATGAGTCTTTTCTATACATCAAGTAGATTACATAAAAAAAATTCTTGCCAATATTTGCAAATGTGATGTCATAGAGATTGTGCTCCACAGAAACTTAACATCATTAGAGTATCACTTTGTTTCTTTTATCTTCTTGCATGCTATTCACTCCAGACTGAAATATTTTAGTTGTCACTGCCAATCTGACAGAGCAGTGGCCTGGTGTACTTACCACTGGGCTCCCAGAATGAAAAAGTTTCCATCTTTGTCCCATCTGGTTCTTTTCCTTCAAACTCTGCTTGATAAGAAGTTTCCTCGTCACATTTCCTCTAGATTCTATTTTTTTTAAGTGACAGAGACAGACAGACAGACAAGGACAAGCAGGGACAAATGGACAAGAAGGGAAAGAGATGAAAAGCATCAACTTTTAGTTGCTGCTCCTTAGTTGTTAATTGATTGCTTTTTTTTCTTTTTATTAATTTTAATGGGGTGATATTAATAAATCAGGGTACATATGTTCAAAGAAAACATCTCCAGGTTATCTTGTCATTCAATTATGTTGCATACCCATCACCCAAAGTCAAATTGTCCTCTGTCACCTTCTATCTGGTTTTCTTTCTGCCCTCCCGTCCCCCACCCCCACTCCCTCCTCTCCTCCCTCCCACACCCCGTAACCACCACACTCTTGTCCATGTCTCATAGTCTCGCTTTTATGTCCCACCTATGTATGAAATCGTGCTGTTCTCAGTTTTTTTCTGTTTTACTTATTTCACTCCATATATTGTTATCAAGGTCCATCCATTTTGTTGTAAATGATCCGATGTTATCACTTCTTATGGCTGAGTAGTATTCCGTAGTATATATGTACCACTGATTTTTAATCCACTCATCTTCTGACCAACACTTGGGCTGTTTCCAGATCTTCGCTATTGTGAACAATGCTGCCACAAACATGAGGGCGCATTTCTTCTTTTCAAACAGTGCCATGGTGTTCTTAGGGTATATTCCTATAAGTGGGATAGCTGGGGCAAAAGGCAGTTTGATTTTTAATTTTTTGAAGAATCTCTATACTGTTTTCCACAGTGGCTGCACCAGTCTGCATTCCCACCAGCAGTGCAGGAGAGTTCCCCTTTCTCCACATCCTCACCAGCACTTATTCTCTGTTGTTTTGCTGATGAACGCCATTCTGACTGGTGTGAGGTTATATCTCATTGTGGTTTTAATCTGCATTTCTCTAATGATTAGTGATATTGAGCATTTTTTCATATGCCTATTGGCCATCTGTATGTCCTCTTTGGAGAAATTTCTCTTCATTTCTTATGCCCATTTTGATTGAATTGTTTGTCTTCCTGGTGTTGTTTTATAAGTTCTTTATAAATTTTGGTTGTTAACCAAACGTGTTGTCGAATATGTTCTCCCATTGTGTGGTTTGTCTTTTTATTCTGTTCTTGTTGTCTTTAGCTATGCAAAAACCTTTTAGTTTGATATAATGCCATTTGTTTATTGTGCATTTTATTTCATTTGCCCATGGAGATAAATCAGCAAATATATTGCTGCTACAGATGTCGGAGAGCTTGCTGCCTATGTTTTCTTCTAGGATGCTTATGGTTTCACGGCTTACATTTAAGTTTTTTATTCATTTTGAGTTTGTTTCTGTGAATGGTATAAGTTGATGGGCTTGTTTCATTTTTTTTTGCAGGTAGAGGTCCAATTTTCCCAACACCATTTGTTAAAGAGGCTGTCTTTACTCCATTGTATGTTCTTTCCTCCTTTGTAAAATATCAGTTGTCCATAAAGGTGTGGGTTTATTTCTGGGTTCTCTGTTCTGTTCCATTGATCTATGTGTCTGTTCTTATGCCAGTACCAGGTTGTCTTGAGTGCAATGGCCTTGTAGTATATACCTTGATATCCGGAAGAGCGATACATCCTGCTTTATTTTTTTCTTTTTAAGATTGCTGAGGCTATTCGTGTTCTTTTTTGGTTCCATATAAATTTTTGGAATATGTGTTCTATATCTTTGAAGTATGTCATTGGTATTTTAATCAGTATTGCATTGAATTTATAAATTGCTTTGGGTAATATAGACATTTTAATGATGTTAATTCTTTCTAACCATGAGCACTGTATATGCTTCCACTTGTTTGTATCTTCCTTGATTTGTTTTATCAATGTTTTATAATTTTCCGAGTACAAGTCCTTAACCTCCTTGGTTAAATGTACTCCGAGGTACTTTATTATCTTTGGATTGTAATAGTGAAGGGGATTGGTTTTTTTAATTTCTTTATCAGATAGTTCATTGTTGGTGTATAAAAATGCCTCTGATTTCTGAGTATTAATTTTATATCCTGCCACCTTGCTGAATCCATTTATCAGGTCCAGTAGTTTTTTGACTGAGACTTTAGGGTTTTCAATATACAATATCATATCATCTGCAAATAATGACTGTTTTACTTCTTCTTTTCCAATTTGTATGCCTTTTATTTCTTCTTCTTGTCTGATTGCTGTAGCTAGGACTTCCAGAACTATGTTGAATAAGAGTGGTGAAAGGGGGCACCCCTACCTGGTTCCTGATCTTAAGGGGATTGTTTTTAATTTTTGTCCATTTAGTATGATGTTTGCTGTGGGTTTGTAATAGATGGCCTTTATCATGTTAAGGAATGTTCCCTGTATTCCCACTTAACTGAGAATTTTGAGCATGAATGGGTGCTGAATTTTATCAAATGCCTTTTCTGCATCTATTGAAATTATCATGTGATTTTTGTCCTTCCTTTTGTTTACATGATGAATCACATTGATTGAATTGCAAATATTGAACCAGCCTTGCCTCCCCAGAATAAATTTTAAAATATATATTGCTGGATCTGGTTGGCTAATATTTTGTTGAAAATTTTTGCATATATATTCATCAAAATATTGGCCTAGCCTGACCTGTGGTGGCGCAGTGGATAAAGCATCGACGTGGGAACACTGAGGTCGCCAGTTCAAATCCCTGCACTGGTCTGGTCAAGGCACATATGGGGGTTGATGCTTCCAGCTCCTCCCCCCTTTCTCTCTTTCTCTCTCTCTCTCTGTGTCTCCACTCTAAAATGAATAAAATAAAATAAAAAGAAAAATTAAAAAAAAAATATTGACCTATAATTTTCTTTCTTTGTGTTGTCTTTGCCTGGTTTTGGGATCAGAATTATTCTCGACTCATAAAAGGAGTTGGAAGTCTTCCTTCCTCTTGAATTTTTTGAAATAGCTAGAGGAGGATAGGAGTTACTTCTTCTTTGAATTTTTGATAGAATTCACTTGTGAAGCCATCAGGCCCAGGACTTTTCTTTGTTGGGAGTTTTTTGATAACTGTTTCAATTTCATTTGTTGCGAGTGGTCTATTTAGGTGTGCTGATTTTTCCAGATTGATTTTTGGAAGATTATATGATTCAAAATATTTGTCCATTTCACTTAGGTTGTCTAATTTTTTGACATAGAGTTCTTCATAGTATTTTCTTACAGTACTTCATATTTCTGTTGTGTCAGTTGTTATTTCTCCACCCCCATTTCTAATTTTATTTATTTGAGTTCTCTCTCTTTTTTTCTTGGTGAATCTAGTTAAAGGTTCATCAATCTTGTTTACCTTTTCAAAGAACCAGCTCCTGGTTTCATTGATCCTCTGCATTGTTTCCTTAGCCTCTATGTTATTTATTTCCTCTCTGATCTTTATTATTTCCTTCCTTGTACTAGTCATGGGCTTTACTTGCTGTTGTTTCTCTAGTTCTTTTAGATGCAGGGTCAGGTTGCTTATTTATGCTTTTTCTAGCTTCTTCTGGTATGCCTGTAGTACTATGAACTTCCCTCTCAGTACTGCCTTTGCTGTGTCCCATAAATTTTGAGTTGATGTATGCTCATTATCATTTGTTTCTAGAAACTTTTTTATTTTTTCTTTGATCTCATTGTTAATCCATTCATTATTTAATAACATGCTATTTAGTTTCCAAGTGTTTGAGTATTTTTCATTTTTTCTTTTGTGGTTAATTTCTAGTTTTATGCCATTGTGATCAGAGAATATGCTTGATATGATTTCAATCTTCTTAAATTTGTAGAGACCACTTTTGTGTCCTAACATGTTGTCTATCCTAGAGATTGTACCATGCATGCTTGAAAAAAATGTATATTCTACTGCTTTAGGGTGAAAAGTTCTGAAGATACCTATTAAATCGAGTTGATCTAGTGTATCCTTTAAGTCTGCTGTTTCTTTATTAATTTTCTTTCTTGAGGATCTATCCAGTGATGTTAGTGGGTATTGAAATCCCCTACTATGATAGTATTGCTGTTAACCTCACCCTTTATATCCATCACAGTCTGCTTTATGTATGTCGGGGCTCCTATATTTGGTGCGTAGATATTTATAATGGTTATATCTTCCTGTTGAATTGTTCCCTTTATAATTATATAGTGTCCTTCTTTATCTCTTACTTCAGCCTTTGTTTTAAAGTTCATTTTGTCAAATATAAGTATTGCTACCCGGCTTATTTTTTTCATTTCTATTTGCATGAAATATTTTTTTCCATTCATATACCTTCAGTCTACGTGCATCTTTTGTTTTAAGGTGTGTCTCTCGTAGACAGCATATGTATGGGTCCTATTTCTTTATCCACACAGCTACCCTATGTCTTTTGATTAAATCATTTAATCCATTTACATTTAAGGTTATTATTGATATGTTGTTGTTTATTGCCATTTTGTTCTTTAAAGCTGTATTTTTTTTTTTTTTTTGCTATATTCTATTCTCCCTTTGAACTGTTCACAATAGGCCCCTTAGCATCTCTTGCGAAATTGGTTTGGTTGTAATGAATTCCTTGAGGTTTTTTTTTTTTTAATCTGGGAAACTCTTTATTTCTCTTTCAATTTTAATCATTAGCCTTGCTGGATAGAGTAGTCTTGGTTGTAGGTTCTGTTTCTGAATTACTTTGAATATATCTTGCCATTCCCTTCTGACCTTAAGTGTTTCTGTTGAGAAGTAGGATGTCATCCTTATGGAGGCTTCTTTGTAGGTGATAGCGTTTTATTCTCTAGCAGCTTTTAAAATTTTCTCTTTTTCCCTTAGCTTTGGTATTTTAACTATGATGTGTCTTGGTGTAGATTTCCTTGGGTTTCTCTTTAATGGAGTTCTCTGTGCTTCTTGAACGTGTGAAACGTTTTTCAGACTTAATTTAGGGAAGTTTTCTGCTATGATTTGATTGAACAAAGTTTCTATCCCTTGTTCTTTCTCTTCATCTTTCGGAACCCCTATGATGTAGATGTTATTTCTCTTCATGTTGTCACAGAGCTCTCTTAGAGTTTCCTCGGATTTTTTCAGTCTCTTTTTCTTTTTCTGCTCTGCTTCTGTGCCTTTGTTTATTTTGTCCTCTAACTTGCTGATTCAATCCTCAGCTTCATCCATCCTGCTTTTAATTTCTTTCATTGTGGTCTTCAGTTCTGATACTGTATTTGTCATTTCTGTCTAATTCTTTTTTATTATTTCAATTTCCTTTTTTATACCTGTTATCTCTTTATTTAGGTGTTCGTAATGCCTATTCATTGTTGCTCTAAGCTCTTTGAAAATCCTAACTATCATTATTTTAAACTCTGCTTCTGGTAATTTGGTTATATCTGGTTCATTCAGGGCCTTTTCTGGGGATTTCTCTTGATTCATTTGGGTTGCATTTCTCTGCCTGCTCATTTTGTCTGTATATAAGAAGGGTGTGGCCACCGGAGTTAATGGGTGTTGCCTCTTTGTTCCCTACGTGTGGTCTGTCTGTAAGCCCACCACACCCTCTGCCACTGCCTAGGGCAGTTGGGATGGACATTGCCTGCACCGGCCCACTGCTGCTGTTGCTGTGATTTCCGCCTCTCCTCCGCAGGAGGCGCTGTGTACTTGTGCCCATCTCTACAAGCTTCAGCCTCTCTGGGCCTTCGCATTGCTCCCACAGATGGTGTTGCGCACCGCACTCAAGTCACAAGCCTCAGCACCAAGGGTAGGGGTGATCACCTTTGTTCAGCTGCGGACCCCGCCTGTTCCTGGGCTTCCACCCAGCCCCCACAGTCAAAGCCAGCTCACCGCAGTTTCACAGGGTCGCAAACCTCAGAGGCCAGGTGATGCTGCGCACCCACAGGCCCCTGCTCAGCAGCAGATCTCCACCTATTCCTGGCCTCTCTCTTTCCTCCCGCAGGTGGGGCTGCAGGCAGGCCCACAGCTGCCGGACTGCTTTCGCGCATCCCCTCCTGCTGACAAAACCACATTTCTGCGCCCCTTCCCCCGTCCCTTTAGCAAGCCCTCAGCAGTGTGGGTGGGTGCACTGCAGTTCAGACCCTAACACTCCATACTCTAATCCTGGAAGCTCCCATTTTCTAACCAGCTCTGCTCTAAGTGCCACGGGAGAGCTTGTTTGGCTGGTTTCCTGTCTCCCTTTGCTGGTATTGCTAGTTCCAGGGGAAATATTCATTTTCAATTAGGAAAGTGACTCAGCCCAGGGGTTAGCGTGGCTGTCCCTCAGAATGTTTCTCCCTGTACCTTCCAGTTCACACTCTCTTCCCACTGTTCCAGTCTTCTCTTCTATCCCCGTTCCCCAGAGCCCCAGGTGAGTGGTTATGAGAGAGGTTTTCTGCGCTGTCCGTTTAAGAAAAATCCTGGGTCTGAGAAAACTGTCTCTTTCTCACAAACAGTATCCTCACTTGTTTCACAGCTCAATACTGTCCAACTGCCTCTTCTAGGCTCTGGCGCTGCTGGCTGGTGCTTTGTTCCTGCAATCCAGGTCCCTCCCTCTCCGCTAAACTCTCTTCCCACCACGAGAGTCTCTCTGGGCCGCCATTCACTCCGGGGAGCTGTTCAGCCCTTTCCATGTTTTCGCTTTTCCTACCAGTCTCAATGTGGCTTCTTCAGTGTTCCTTGGTTGAAGAGTCCACTTAGTTTAGTTCAAAGTTGGTTTATCCAGATGATGGTTCTTAAAATCAAGTTATAATCCACTTTGTTTCCAGGAGTTGGAAGTTGGTATGTCTGCCTACTTCATTGCCATCTTGCCGTCCTGATTGCTTTTTCATATGTGCCTTGACTGAGGACCTACAGCAAGCCAGTGACCTCTTGCTCAAACCAGTGACCTTTGGATTCAAGCCAGCAACCTATGGGCTTAAGCCAGCAACCATGAAGTCATGTCTATGATCCTATGCTCAAGCTGGCAACCCCACGCTCAAAATAGTGAACCCATGCTCGAGCTGGTGAACCCACACTGAAGTAGGTGAGCTCACGCTGGCAACTCAGGGTTTCGAACCTGGGTCCTCAGTGTCCCAGGTCAGTGCTCTATCCATTGAGCCACTGCCTGTTCAGGCCTTCTAGATTCTGTAACAGTGTATTCAATTAACACCTGCTTTCTTTTTTTAAGTTCTTGCTTCTAAATTTACTTTCAAGAATATCTTTGTCCTTTTCAACTTAACTTGATTTAATTTAACTTAGATAGTTTTCCTTACTGCAGCTTTTGAAAACTTTGGCATTACTACCCTCATTATCTTTTGTCCTCCCTGGTTGGCTGGGTGTTCCTTTATGTTTCTATTTTTGAGTTTTTTGCTTGTCTGCAACGCATCCATGCTCTGCTTTAGGCTTTGCATTCTTTGACTAAAATTAGACTCCATCTATTGTAATGCTTCGGAGTCCTCATCACAAAGAATCTCTCACCTATAGTCTTTGATATGGGCAAATCCATTTCCATTTCACTGATTGTTTCCTCCAGCCACATGGAATCTGGTGATACCTCCAACTTCTCTTTACAGAGATCAGCCGTTCTCTCCCAGGACCCTCTTACACAGATTCTGAGATGACCCCATACTGGCTTTCTTGCACATGGCTTATATTGGGTCCACAGGAAATACCCCTGCTTGTTTTATCCTAAAAATTCTAAGATTTTAGGCTATCTAATACCATATTCTCTCTTTTAGAGGTTCCACCAGCCTCTATGTCCTTCTCCTCGCTCAGATTTCTCAGATGAGAGCCCTGTACTAGTTTACTGTGTTTCCCTTGCTGCAGACACATAGATTAGGCTCTCCAGGTGGCTCCTTGGAGTCTCTCTTCAGGCTTAATATGAGAGAACCAGACTTTCATGTAAGTTTAGAAATATCTATATATATTTTACACCAAATTCCAGAAGCTGGCCTGTTTCACAACTGTCTTCCTTACCTGATAGATCCTGTCTTAACTTAGAGCAGATATTTCTATCTTAATATCCTCTTACATACTCAGTGTCCCATTGGGCAATTCAAAGCTTGAGTTGAATAAAATGATATTTCTACTTTTTACTTCTATGCATTAAAGTGGCCAAATCTTAAGATTAATAAATTTTGCATTTCCTTAAATTTTACATTTTTTAACGTATGGTATGTGCATTCTGTGAGTGCTCATTCAATTCACGTAATTTACATTAAGGACCCTGTCAAGTGTTTTTTCACTTTACTTTGCTATTCAAGAAAGCTCTTTTTGGAGCCTGGCAGCAGGTTTCCCCAGATGCATGGGAACTTGAATTGATCAATCATGTGCTTCGTTCTTTCTCAGTTTGATAGAGCTTTCTGTTTGGGCAAGGGAATATCTTTATATTACCTTTTTCCCAGATAAATATAAATATGTTATTTGCACAAGATTACTTTGTACAGAAATGCCTCCCAAATACATGAGTAACTATGAGTTCTAGATAATTGCGAGGCCTCCATATTGACAGGTTAAGTCACTCATTGTTTCAGCTTTACTTTTTGGTGGCATAAAGTTTACAGTTTCCACAGTATATCAGTATAAGTGCTTATTAGCAATATTAGCAGCTTTCTTTTCATTTATAGAAATACTGCAATATTTGCATTTTCTGTAATGAGAATTAGTGTTGCTTAGAAGAGTTTTTGCCTTTGAGCAAAAACTTTTAACAGATTACCCATAAGGCAAGAATCTGAATAGAAAACTAGACCAGGACTCCAGAGACCTGGATGAAAGTTCAGGAATGTTTGCAAGAGACTGGGAAACTGTTAGAATCCTAATTCTTAATGTTGTTGTGAATGGTTTTAAAATCTTTTGTCTGTATAAGCATATTCTGTTTCAAAGTACCTCAAAATGATGTGGAATATTATTTATCATTAATACAGATAGATAATTTCATCATTCAAGACATTACAGTTTTCAGAGAACTTTCATAAATAAAAAAACCTAAAAATGTGAAATTATTTTTTGAAAGACACAGTGTTTATAAACCACATCAAGTTAGTTGAATGTATTCTTTTCTCTTTTTTTAAATAAAAACATTTTTTTCCAATTATAGTTGATATTTAGTATTAAGTTTTATTAGTTTCAAGTGTACCATGTAGAGGTTAAACAATCATATACTTTACAAAGTATTCAAGGGTCTCTTCCTTTTGTTCTAATGAGGTGACACTTGATGGGCTCCCAGATGGGGACTTGTCACCAGAAAGACCATGCCCTAATTATGAGCTTGGAGTTTTAGTTCCAACCCCCCACCCCATTCTCCAGAAAGAGGAGAGTTAATGACCAATAATACCCATGTGGTAAAACCTCCGTAAAACCCCTAAAGTACAGGTTCAGAAGACTTCTGGGATAGAGAGCATATGGAAGTGCTGACAATGTAGCCTTCTGGGAAACAGCATGGAAACTTCACACCTCTCCCCATACACCTTGTCCTATGCATTTCTTCCCTTTGATTGTTCACCCGTATTCTTTATCATATTCTTTTACAACAAACTGGTAACAGTTAGTAAACTGTTTTCCTGAGTTCTGTAAGCTGCCCTAGAAATATAATCAACCCCTAAAGTAGGGGTAATGAAGACCTCTGATTTATGGTTGGTAAGGTAGAAGCACAGGTAATAACTTGGACTTGCCATTGGTGACTGAAATGGGGAGTGGGGGACAGTATTGTAGGATGAGTCCATAACCTATAGAATCTGGTGCTCTTTCCAGGTAAATAGTGTCAGAATTGAGTTAAGTTGTAGGACACTCAGCTGGTATGGCAGAACTGCGTGGTGTGGGAAAAAAGCCCACACATTGGTGACCAGAAGTGTTAGAAGTGGTGTTCTGTGTGAGTTCTGAAGGAGAGATACACAGGAGAAGTGTTTCTTACTTAGAACAGCTCCCAAATTCCTAAAGCTCTTACATAGTCTTTTTCAATGGAGAACATAATAAGTTGAAAATAAAACTGTCTCCTAATTTTTATAAGAAGGTAGGCAAAAGATAAAAAAAATTCTATTAGCCTGACCAGGCGGTGGCACAGTGAATAGAGCGTTGGACTGGGATGCGGAGGACCCAGGTTTGAGACCCCGAGGTCATCAGCTTGAGCACGGGCCCATCTGACTTAAGCAAAAGCTCGTCAGCTTGGACCCAAGGTCGCTGGCTCCAGCAAGGGGTGGCTCGGTCTGCTGAAGGCCCATGGTCAAGGCACATGTGAGAAAGCAATCAATGAACAACTATGGTGTCTCAACGACAATGAAAAACTAATGATTGATGCTTCTCATCTCTCTCCGTTCCTGTCTGTCTGTCCCTGTTTATCTCTCTCTCTGTCCCTTTTAAAAAATTCTATTGTGTTTCATCATAAGGAGGGGTAAATACACTTATTCTAGAGGAGCTTTAGACTGTTTCCTCTCCCTTTGGTTAAATCTGTGACTCTTTGGTCAATTAAAGGAGCTATTTCCAGACACTTATTAATAAAGGTCATAAAAGAGCTTCCTTTCCTCTTAACAACAGTTTTGAATTTTCATATCTATTGTTCTGTGATAACTATAAATTTTTAAAATTGATTTTGAGAATGATAGAAAGACTGGAAGGTGGAGAGAGAGAGTGAGAAGCATCAACTCATATTTGCTTTACTTTAGTTGTTCATTGATTGCTTCTCATATGTGCCTTGACTGAGAAGGTTCAAGCCAATCTACTGATCCCTTGTTCAAGCCAGAGACCTTGGGCTCAACCAGCGACCTTGGCTTTGAGCCAGCAACCTGTGAGAAGCTTGGTTCATGGAAGGTTTAAGATTTATCAGATTTCATGAATAATGTGATGAAAATTGCTTCAGACCTTTAGCCATAGACTAAGCACATACAGTCAGAAAAAATTAATCATTTGATCTTTTGACCATATTTTTGTAAATATATAACTTGACAGTATCAATTTAGATAATCAAAGCAATGTGTTGGAGAGATTTTTTACATTTGTCTCAGCTGCCTGACTTTATTGCATTGCAAATTATGTTAACTCTGTGCTTAATTAAATACTCTTAATGCAATATATACGCAATCCAGTGTTTACCAGTTGGACAGAGCAAAAATGCTGTTATTTCTACCAATCTTCTTTCTGCTTATCATTTGTTGATTTGTGAAAGCAGCTGGAGTTGTTCTATGTGAATTGAAACAATTACAAGACTGTACAATAAACGTATTCTTTAAAAATCATATCAGCTGTGGTCTTTGCCTTTTAAAGCACTAGTGTACATACTCATGCAAACTTTTAACATAATCTTTGCTATTTTTTCAGATCAGAAGAAAATTCTCTGTAGATTAACAAAACACAATTCATGTTACCTGGAGTTTTTCAAAAGTGTGCTTTTTTTTTTTTTTTTTTTTTACAGGGACAGAGAGAGAGTCAGAGGGAGGGATAGATAGGGACAGACAGGCAGGAACAGAGAGAGGTGAGAAGCATCAATTATTAGTTTCTCATTGCCCTTGCAACACCATAGTTGTTCATTGATTGTTTTCTCATATGTGCCTTGACTGCGGGCCTTCAGCAGACTGAGCCACCCTTTGCTGGAGCCAATGACCTTGGGTCCAAGCTGGCGAGCTCAAACTTGGGTCTTCCACATCCCAGTCCAACGCTCTATCCACTGCGCCACTGCCTGGTCAGGCTAAATACATTCTTAACATAACTTTGAAGCTAGTCCTATCCACATGGAATTAGCTTTGAAACAGAGACTTTAAAAAGCATATTTTTTCTTTTTATTTTATTTACTCATTTTAAAGAAATGGGGAGAGAGAGAGAGAGAGAAAATGTTGGGGAAGGAGCAGGAAGCATCAACTCTCACATGTGCCTTGACCAGGCAAGCCCAGGGTTTTGAACCAGTGACCTCAGTGTTCCAGGCCAATGCTTTATCCAGTGTGCCACAACAGGCTGAAATAGAGATTTTTAAACAAGTTATTCTCAATGCTATAAATTAGATCTTCTATAAATTCTGAATAAATGACTACAATTAATCTCAATAGTATTTTATTAGAGACATTTTACTTGCTGTGGCACGTGAAAAGCACCGGCCAGTATCTTGGCAAATTTCTGTTAAGGAAATCATTTTCCTCCAGTACTGTTGATTTAATAATATTCAGTTTTATTGAAGATGAACTAAAAGTCTATCATTTATACATATGTCAGCCTCACATTGAATGCCAAGCAAATCTATCTTGCAGGGAGTGTATTTCATAAAGAAAAAAAGAAATCTTTTAACAATTGTGAAGAAAATGATAGGTCCTTATAAGTGAAAGTTAAAAAAATGTAATTCCAAATTTCCCTTTTAGTGTTTTAAAAGTAGGGATCTGGAGATTAATTGCTGTTGAAATGATTATGGCATTTTCCTTGCTCTTCAATTATTTGTGTTTTTCCTTATAATATATACTTAAAAAATAAAAATTACAGAAATATACTATTTTAAAGAAAAAAAATCTCCAGTAATCATCTCTCTAAGAGATAACTATTACGGACATTTTGGCATACCTCCTTCCAGATCTTATCTACACAAAGTATCTTTTTCTCCTTAAAACTGTGACTCTATTGCCAACAATGTGTGAATTATTCCTGCTCTGCCTTCTGCATCTTATCAAATTTTCCCACCCCTGCAGTTCCAATCACTTTGTTGGAATGACATATTAAGTCAATGTAGCCAAAATTCCCTGTTTCTGGGCCTAAGGACAGATTTTGTGCCAATGCATCTGTGCCTAAGAGCAGATTTTAGGTTGTGTGCCTTGTCCCAAGTAGCGATTGGGTGCCAGCTTATTCAAAGCTTAGCAGAGTACAGATCCCCACATGGAGTGAGGCTGCTTATGGTGGCTTCCCTTTCTCTACCCCGGACACCAGTATCTGGTGGAGTATAGTCCTGAAGGGCCACGTCTTTTTCATACTTCCTTACATTTGGTTCAGTGGATTGAGCAAGGTCCTTCACTTCAATTTTGCCCTTGTCAAAATGATTACCAAGTTCATTCCCAGCTTCTAATGGATAATTTTTATGGTTTAGTATTTGACCACTAATTCCGTAAACACTAGTGAGAAGCTTTAAAAAATGTTTTAGAAAACAATGTTCATTCAATGTGATAGGTCATTTGGAGTAAATATTTATCATTTAATAAGGGCCTGAAATTAACAGTCTAAATGCCATGATGTATTTAGTGTATGATTGAATTTTAACATATCAAATAGATTTTCTAAAGCTTAATCAATAATTTTGTGGACATTAAATTATTAATTCTGAAAATTAATTCTGGGTCAGAATGTATCAAAAACTGGTAAATGTCTACTGAATTTTGTCAGTTTGCTCACCCTCTTTAATATGCCATATTCAGCGTTAGGAAGACAGAAAGTGTGCATAGTTAGGAAGGCCAATCTGTGCTTTTAAATTATTTCTCAAAGCTGTCTGTGATGTTCTTCTTCAGACAGAATTTGGATAGAAAGCTTAAAACACCTGCTTTTCTTATTTCCATTTTGAAAATATCTCTTGTGTCTTTGACCTGGTGAATTTGGTGTATATATCACTACATTTAAAATTTTTTATATGCTACCATTTATTGAAGACTTACTTTGCAGTAGACATTTTACTAAGCATTCATGTGGATTATATTGTAAACTATAAGCACCTCTTAATTTCATCAGTGTACATAAAGTACTGATAAATCATGTTTTGAAATTAAAAACTCCTATTTTCATATGAAAAGCAATGAAATGTCACTCAGTTTTTCAAACAGGATGGCCACAGAAAGTTAATGTTATGATGAATTCCTGATAATTCCTCTACAGAACTTCATGGATTAAACTTGCTAGAAAGCTTCCAGAAGCAGAGTTTAGACATATGACTAAATCTTTTGTCTCTCAATTAACTCTTTGATGAAGCCATAAGATGAAATACCACCATTTGTGACAACGTGGGTGGATCTTGAGACTATCATGTTAAGCAAAATAAGTCAGAGAAAGTCAAGAACCATATGACTTCACTCCTATGTGCAATATGCAACTGAAAGCAACAAGTGTACAAACAAGATAAACAAAAACTCATAGACATAGACAACAGTATGGTGATGACCAGAAAAAAAGGGGTGTGGGTAGTAAAGATTGAGCAAGGTCCTTCATTTCAATTTTCTGGTGACAGAAGAATAATATTTAACCTTGGCTGGAGAGCACACAATACAATATACAAATGATGTATCTTAGAAACATACACTTGAAATCTATAATATTTTATGAACTATGTCACTCCAATAAAATTAATAAAAATATTTGTCTGATGACACTTTCACAGGTCTTAAAATTTATTTTATTTTTTTTCTTTTTTTTATTTATTCATTTTAGAGAGGAGACACAGAGTGAGAGAGAGAGAGAAAGAGAGAAAGGGGGGAGGAGCTGGAAGCATCACTCCCATATGTGCCTTGACCAGACCAGCGCAGGGTCTTGAACTGGCGACCTCAGTGTTCCCAAGTCGACGCTTTATCCACTGCGCCACCACAGGTCAGGCACAGGTCTTAAAATTTAGAGTAAGAAAGAACTTAAATATTATTGTCCTCATTTTACTGATGAAGAAACAGGAGATGAGAGAAACTTATTCATTTGTTTATTCATCTATTCCATTGTCAGTCACTAAAAACCATCTGCAGGCTTGATTCTCTGTTAGATCCTATGATAAAAAGCACTTAAGTTAAGGCTCAGTGTAGTGTCCAGAATTTAAGAATTGTTTCCTTAAGTGGGAGAGGGAATAGAAGAAACACTGGATCTGTGGTTATGGAATTGGGTTTAACCCAGTTTTTTTTAGAGGTAGAATCCACCATTCATCATTAATTTTTTGAGTCCCTACTATATATCAGGCATAGGAGAATACAGGGCAAAGACAACGTCATCAGGAGTCTGCTCTCACTCATGTAATAGTTAGAATCAAAAGAAAGTAAACAAAAAATTACAAATGTGAAAATAAACAGGGTGAAGTGATAGAAAACTAGAGAGCAGATTCTAATTAGATGGTCTCTCTAAGCTGTCATTGTAGAATGCTGAGTTGAAATGATAAAAAGGATCACGGCAGAATTAGAATGTGATCTGGTGTCCAGGTTTGGGTAAGAAAAGTACACTGACCAAAGCAGGCAGGGCCCAGAATCCATGGCACAGAGTCAAAATTACATGTGACAAGCAATGAGAAACCATCAAGGGGTATTTAGTAATGGGAGAGACGTGTGTAGGAGAACAACGTGCAGTAAGGAGGAGGTCCTATGCAATGGTCCCCATGAGGAAGCAGAGTGATTGACAGTAGCAGGGGTGAAGAACAGTGCATGGGGTAAGATACTTTGGGGGGCCATATACTAGGATTTTCTTCTGGACTTTTTGTTGGAAATGAGGGAGAACATTAAAGTTGATATCCAGGTTTCTGGCCTTGAAGCTAAATGGATGACAATGCTGACTTATTTACTAGAAAATTAGGGAAGACAGATCAGATTAGAGTCTTTAGAGTTTTTATACAATAAAAATATTGTATTGCTTTTTTTCTCTAAACATATTAGAACATAAAAACAAGACTAATAACAAATGAGAAGATGTCTAAACAAGTGCTAACCCTGATTATTTTTCCATTTTACACATGGAGATACTGAGGTATAGAACTTTCCAAAGGCACACAACTTTACATAGGGTCAGAAATTCCAATCCAGGCAATCTGGTTCCAAAGCTTCATTCTAATCACTACTGTAAATGTATATGGACCATTTAGCAGTAAGAAAAATTTCTGTTTGATGGCCAAGGAGTAAACCATGTTAGCCATTTCTTGTTTTAGTGTTGGGCGAGGACTTTCTTTTTTTTTTTTTTTTTTTTTTTTTAAATTTTATTCATTTTAGAGAGGAGACAGAGAGAGAGAGAGACAGAGAGAGAGAGAGAGAGAGACAGAGAGAGAGAGAGAGAATGGGGGAGGAGCTGGAAGCATCAACTCCCATATGTGCCTTGACCAGACCAGTGCAGGGTTTTGAACTGGCGACCTCAGTGTTCCCAGGTCGACGCTTTATCCACTGCGCCACCACAGGTCAGGCCGGCAAGGACTTTCTTTCAAAAGTTACCTATATGACATTTGGTGCTGAGGTTGAAGAGTAGGAAACAGGAAGCACTAATCTGCTTCTTAGATTCTAGAAATGTAGGTTGGTATTACTTGGGCCACTGGTAGACTGAAAATACTCTAAACAAAACTTTTACTTTAAGTTTAACCAAACTGGATCTGAGCAATGCCCCCACCTTTAAAAAAATCTCTTTGGTTAATAATTCTGACCCAAAAAGAGAAGGAGAAAAATTCCAAGGCCAGCCAGGAGAACAAAGTAATGGCACCTTGATAGAGGATGTTGGCGAGCAGTAGCCAAAGTCTAGGTAATGAGAATGTGAGAGCTAAACACACACAATTCTTCATTGTGGCTTTACTGGGCTTCAGAAGGGGTTGCTCACTGGCCTCCCAAGAGCTAAATACCAAGATGTACTGGACATGATACTTGTCCCAGGGTAGGCTCAGGAACACTTTAGTTTGTTGTGGGAGCCAAAGGGTATATAAGAAAGGGTTAGGACCAAAAAAGGGTATAGAATCTATATCTTGGGGTTTGAGATTTCACTACTAATCAGGAAAGGGCAAACAGGTCCATGACCAAGACTTTTCTTCAGCCTCTTCCAGAGCAGTCCACACTTGGATATAGCACTAGTGGTCTTACCTCCAGGGCTGGGGGCCCTATGTGGAGGTTCCCGCAAAGACAGAAGAGAGCAGGCACTAGGCCTTATTGGCTCTAACTAGTAAGTTACATGGATATGGAAACAAATCTTTTAATGAGAAACAGGCAGATTTATATAAAGCTAATAAAGTTCAAATTTCAGCACTTTTTTTAAAGTGAATTTATTGAAGTAACACTGGTTAACATAACTATACAGGTTTCAGGTGCCCAATTCTACAACACAACTCTATACAGCATTGCGTGCTCACCCCTCCCAAGTCAAGTGTTCATCCATCACCATTTATCCCCCTATATTTTCTCCTCCTCTCCTCACCCTGGCGATCACCACATTGCCATCTGTGTCCATAGGAGGAGTTATATATATATATATATATACATACAATTAAAAATTGTATATATATATATATATACAATTTTTAAATTTTTATTTAGTTGGCCCTGGTTGGTTGGTTCAGTGGTAGAGCATTAACCCGGCATGTGGAAGTCACAGGTTCGATTCTCAGTCAAGGCATGCAGGAGAGGTGACCATCTACTTCTCCCTTCCCCTCCCCCCCTCTCTCTTTTCTCCTCCCTCAGCCATAGCTCAATTGATTTGATCATGTAGGTTCCAGGCACTGAGGATAGCCCCATAGAACCTCTGCCTTAGGCAATAAAAATAGCTCAGTTGCCAGGTGCCCCAGATGGACAGAGCATCGGCCCTAGATGGGGATTTACTGGGTGGATGAGAGAATCTGCCTTTGTAACTCCCCTATGCTCACTTAAAAAAAATATATTGTGTTGACATGGTTTCAAATGTCCCACTCAATAAAATACCCTCAACGACCCACATTATGCCCTCCACACTCCATGCAAAGTCTCTTTCCATTCCCATTTCACCCCTTTCCCTTTTTATGTGTTGTACATATATAATTTGGCTAATCCCTCCACCTTCTCTGATCCTGTCCCCTCATTCCCCTTCCCTCAGACAACTGTTTATCTGTTCCTTGTGACCCTGCCTCTGTTTCTATTTTGTTCCTCAATTTACTGTGTTCATTAGATTTCATATATAAATGAGATCATATGATAGTTGCTTTTTATTGCCTGGCTTATTTTGCTTAGCATAATAATCTCCAGGTCTGTCCAAGCCATCACAAACGGTAAGATTTCCTTCTTTTTCACAGCCATGTAGTATTTCATTGTGTATATGTAACACAGTTATTTTATCCATTCATCTGCTGACAGACTCAGGGCTATTTCTAGACCTTGGCTATTTTAAACAATGCCACAATAAACATGGGGTGCACACTTCTTTTGAATTAGTGTTTTGGGATACTTAGAATATATTTCTATAAGTGAAACAGCTGGTCATAAGGCAGTTCCATTTTTAATTTTTTGAGGAAACAACATACTGTTTTCCACAGTGGCCACAAAAGTCTGCATTCCCACCAACAGAGCAGAAGGGTTTTCTTTTCTCCACACCCTCCATAACACATGTTGTTCATTGATTTTTTTAAGTGAGAGACAGAAAGAGAGAGAAAGAGAGAGAGAGAGAGAAATTAGGACAGACAGGGAAGGGCAAGGAGAGAGAGAGATGAGAAGCATCAACTCATAGTTGTGGCACCTTAGTTGTTTATTGATTATTATTTTCTCATATGTACCTTGACCTGAGGCCTCTAGCCAAGTCTATGATCCCTTGCACAAGCCAGCAACTTTGGGCTTCAAGCCAGCAACCTTGGGCTCAAGCCAGCAACCGTAGGGTCATGTCTATAATACCATACTCAAGGCGTCAATCCTAGGCTCAAGCTGGTGAGCCCACATTCAAACCGGATGAACCTGTGCTCTAGCTGGAGACCATGGGTTTTTGAACCTGGGTCCTCAAACTCCCAGGCCAAAGCTCTATCCACTGTACCACCACCTGGTCAGGCTTGTTTGTTGATTTGTTAATGACAGCCGTCCTATCAGGTGTGAGGTGGTATCTCATTTTGGTTTTAATTTACATTTCTCTGATGATTAGTGACGTTGAACATTTTTTTTCCATATGCCTATTGACCATTTGTATGTCCTCTTTGGAGAGTGTCTACTCAGTTTTTTTGCCCATTTTTTAATTGGGTTGTTTGCCTTCCTGGTATTGAGTTTTAGTGTGTCCGTGAATTCTTTTTTGTCTTTTTTTGTTCAATCTCTCCACAACCCCTTTTCCCAACCCCTCCCTCTGCCCCTGACAGTTGTCAGCCTGCTTTCAAGCAAAATAGAGTTGGCACTTTTTATTATATATTTTTTTGTGACAGAGACAGATAGAGAAAGACATAGAGAGGGACAGATAGGGACAGACAAACAGGAAGGAAGAGAGATGAGGAGCATCAATTCTTTGCTTCAGCTCCTTAGTTGTTCATTGTTAACTTTCTCATATGTGCCTTGACTGTGGGCCTACAGCAGACTGAGTAACCCCTTGCTCAAGCCAGCGACCTTGAGTTCAAGCTGGTGAGCTTTGCTCAAACCAGATGAGCCCGTGCTTAAGCTGGCGACCTCGGGGTCTCAAACTGGGGTCCTCCTCTTCCTCCTAGTCCGACGCTCTATCCACTGTGCCACTGCCTGGTCAGGCCAAGTCAGCATTTTTTATTTGCATGCATTCCTTTCCTAGAATTGGCATGTTCTTCTCTGAAGATGCTCAGACCCCATACTCAACCCACATTCCTAGCCTGATGGTGGTTCTGGGATCTGGGTGTAATCAGTGGGCTGTCAACACCACCTCTACCTCTGGTAGGCTCCAAGCAACAACCTGCTCCATTATATATTGGGACTTTATCTTTGATCCCAAGGAGAACATCTTAGAAGACACCTGGCTGAACAAGGACCCCTCTAGAGGTGGGGAGTATCAATATATGTAGGTAGGACCGAGGTCTTGACTTCTGGTGATCTGAGCAAGCAGCTGTGCAGCCGCTGGCAGTCTGAGGCGAGGACAAATGGGATCAAAAAGGCTCAAGTTCTCCCAAGTGTTCGCTTATGGGCAAGAAGCATAGTTTGAACAAGAAAGTGGAGGGAGGTGGAGATAAAGCATACACTCAAACAAGTTGTAAAGCTAAAAAAAGTCTTTACCAAATTATCAGAGATATAAAACAAATTTCTGTCTATCTTTCTATTGAAAAGACTGAATTATTTTTTATTTTTGCTGTATAAATTTATATTATAAAATTAGTGTTATAGGAAGAGATGACCAAATAGAATAGAGCCCCAAAATGTAGAAAATATATAATAGAGGTGTGTCAGATAATCAATAATAATAAAGATACATTATGTTTTTTTAAATTTTTTAATATTGTCAGTGTTCTAGTTACCCATTGCTACAAAACAAATTACCTTAAAATGTATTGTCTTAAAACAACAAATATCCATAAACATTAAATTTTTTTTCTAAATCTTTGATTTAGGTGGAGCTCAGGAGGAACAGCTTTCTTCTGTTTTGGGTGAGGTGGTTCAAATGGGCTGTAGGGTCCACTTCCATGATAGTACAACTCACATGGCTGGCAAATTGGTCCTGGCTGTTGGTTGAAAGCTCAGTTGAGGCTATTCAGCCAGAAGCCTCAGTTCCTGTGCCCTTGTGCCCCTGAGGATTCTTGCTCTTCCTCACAACATGGTGGATGAGTTCTGAGAGTCTGGAGTTAAAGTGACAAGGTTTCCTATGATGTAGTTTACAAGTCCTAGAATGTCACTTCTGCCATAGTGAATTGGTCATCAAGTCACTAAAGCCTGTCACAATTTAGAAGTAGGGAACTAGACTTTATTTTTCAATGGGATGAGTAGCAAAGAAATTAGACCTTCTTTGTTTTATCATAGTCAGATTCTTGAACTTTTTAAGTACCCGAGATTTTTTCTATTCTAAAGAAATACTCTTTCATATTAGATTTTGTATATGCACTTTTGAATTCTTTCTCTTACAGACAACCCCCAGATTGTATTAATTCAAAACCCCTAAAAACCTGGATCCAGCCCTAAGGAGGAATACTGATGCCACCCCTACCCCTCAATGCAAAGGCAGACAGGTTTCAGCCTGTGTAACTTAAGTTCAAAGAATTATTCTTATCTTGTTTTTGTTGTTATTGTTGCTAGTTTTAAATTTTAGATTAGAATTTTTCTCAGTGGTTCTGGGGTCATTTAAGAAATAGGTAATCTAGTATTATATGTACCAATATGGGATACCTGTATGGTATGTCATTATCTATGAGAATGAATTCCAATATTTTATAAAAACAAGTTCACTAGTGTCAGCAGCAAGCAGATCTTGCATGTTTATATGTGCTTTTCTACTCTTGCTTATTTTCTGCGACCTATTAATAAAAGAGAATGAATATATTGGTCAAACAGAGGTCTATGCCATAACTCTTGCTTCTCTAACTAGAGTTTCATTCAGTGTATCTCCCAAATTAAAGCTGACATATTTGGATGTTGAAGATTTCTCAGTTCCTAATGAGGGGATAGGGAGAGAAAGAAAAAGGCTTTTTGAAGACAAGGAGAAATTTTTGTCCTTTTATGAATGAGAAAAATAGTCAAAGTGACAACAAAGGATTGAATAAAAAATGACCCACACTGTCTGACCTGTGGTGGTAGAGTGGATAGAGCATCGACCTGGAACACTGAGTTCACTGGCTCGAAACCCCAGGCTTGTCCTGTCAAAGAACATATGGGAAACAATCAATAAACAACTAAAGTGAAGCAACTATTATCTCTCTCTCTCTCTCTCTCTCTCTCTCTCTCTCTCTTTAAAATCAGTAAATAAAGTCTATTTTTTAATTACCCACACTCTTTCCAGAAGCATTGTGGATAGGTTGTAAAGTATGAAATTAAATTAAACCCATATTAAAGGTTATTTTCCAACAAGATTGGACTCAAATCTCAGGGCCTTAGGTATGGGCAAGCCTAGTAATATAAAAGAAAGCTGCTCAAGTATTAATTCAACAGACTATGGCATTCTGAATGAGTTCACTAAAATAATCCAAGGCCCTGTCTCTGAAGTTGAAGTCACCTTGGACTGTCTGCTAAGGAGGTCATACGTGGACTTGAGAATAAGGAATAATCAAATGTCTATTTCTACGGAGAACAAGAAAAAAAATCAACTTTGTTTGCTGTGTGTCTGAAAGGGGAAGGAATATCAATTTGAAAATGAGCCCAAAAGTGTTTTCAATTCCTCTTCCAGTTTTCAATGTTTAATGGAGAAGATAATTAGTGGATATAAATTACCTACAGGCATTTATCTATTTAGATGTCATAATCATTTTAGGCAGAATTTTGGAAAATCCAGAGCAAAGGCTTCTTAAATTAGGAATAGCAGAGTTGATGATGTTTCCTGATAAATATTAATGCTGACAAGTCTTCGCGAATTTTGATGAGTGAGCAAAGACACAGCACAGAGTACACTGATCCTGAAAAAATACCTGGTCACCCCAATGACAAAGAAAGTTAAAAACTTTGAGGTTAGTGATGACCACAGAATATCGTAAAAATTATTCTCTAATAGCTAAACCATTAACAATTTGACAGCCTGACCAGGCAGTAGTACAGTGTACAGAGAATCAACCTGGGATGTTGAGGACTCAGGTTTGAAACCCCAAGGTCTCCAGATTGAGTGTGGGCTCATCGGACTTGAGCGCAGGCTCACCAGCTTGAGAGCGGGGTCAGTGCTTGAGTGTGGGATCATAGACATGACCCCATGGTCACTAGCTTGAAGTCCAAGGTCATTGGCTTGAGCAAAGGACCACTGGCTCAGCTGGAGCCCCCACTCAAGGCACATACAAGAAAGCAATCAGTGAATAGCTAAAGTGCTGCAACAACAAGTTGATGCTTCTCATCTCTTTCCCTTCTTGTCTGTCTGTCTGTCTGTCTCTCTCTCACACACACTCTCTCTCTGTCTCTAGCTAAAAACAAAACAAAAGTCAGACCCTCACCCAAATATTTCAGATTATCCCACTGAGTGAGGTTCAAGATAAGGAAGGGTAAGAGGCACCCAGCACGTGGCCCTGTGGGCTCTTCAACTTCCAGTGATTACTGATTTAAAACCTGTAAGAAGGCAGTCATGGAAACATAACTTAACTTTCACTCACCTTGCTATGCCTTTCTAGCCTATATCTATGTCAGAATGAGGTTCAGGAGCCTTTCTACCTAAAGAAAAAAAACATAAGCTGATGGTATTCACCAGCCATTGTCTATATTGGTTTGCAATCTGATACACTACTCACATATTGCTGTTTTATGGCCCTAAAATAAAGCATTAGTTACGTTTCAGTGATATTTAAATGGAATAGACCAAGAGCCACACACTTATGTTAGTGCTCATTCAAGCCAAACTAGACTCCATGGTGGATAGATCGGTGACATATTCCGCTGTTTATTATAAATCAAGCCTCAGCTTCAAGATATGTGGATGCTCATCTCCAAAAGGGGGTTAAAGCAATTGATTCAGTAAGGGTCAGAGGGCATCTTGAATGAATTATAGCCAAAATTTGAGTGCTTCCTTTCTCTTCCCATAATTCAGTGTTAAGTCTAAGCTTTATCACCTTGTTTAAGGTTGACATGGTGGAGAAAAGCACCAAGAGGTTCCACTTCATCTCTAAGGACCTGTAACATTTTCTACAAGTTTGGAGCAGAAAAGAACTATCTATGGGCAACTGTACTGAGGATTGACTGCAGTGTCCTGTTCAAGGGCAACTAAGACAAGTTAGGAATTGCTCCAAATTGCATGTGTTTTTACGTACCAGTGTTTTTGAGTTTGTGGGGTATATACCCAGTAGAAGGATTGCTGGGTCATATAGTAGTTCTATTTTTAGTTTTTTGAGGAACCACCATACTTTCTTAAATAATGGTTGTACTACTTTACATTCCCACCAGCAGTGAATGAGGGTTCCTTTTTCTCCACAGCCTCTCCAACACTTGTTGTTACCTGTCTTGTTGATAATAGCTAATCTAACAGGCGTGAGGTGGTATCTCATTGTAGTTTTGATTTGCATTTCTCTAATAGCTAATGAAGATGAACATGTTTTCATATATCTATTGGCCATTTGTATTTCTTCTTGGGAGAAGTGTCTGTTCATGTCCTCTTTCCATTTTTTTTATTGGATCGTTTGCTTAGTTGTTGTTGAGTTTTGTGAGTTCTTTATATATATTGGATATTAGCCCCTTATCTGAGCTGTTGCTTGAAAATATCATCTCCCATTTAGTTGGCTGTTTTGTTGTCACTTTCTCTTGCTGTGCAAAAGCTTCTTAGTCTGATGTAGTCCCATTCATTTATCTTTGCCTTCACTTCCCTTGCCTTTGGAGTCAAATTCATAAAATGTTCCCTATGACCAAGATCCATGAGTTTAGTACTTATGTTTTCTTCTATGTATTTTATTGTTTCAGATTTTATATTTAGGTCTTTGATACATTTAGAATTAATTTTTGTACAAGAAGACATACCGTAGTCAAGTTTCATTCTTTTGCATGTGGCTTTCAAGTTTTCCCAGCACCATTTATTAAAGAGGCTTTCTTTTCTCCACTGTGTGTTTTTGGCTCCTTTATCAAAGATGATTTGACCATAGATATATGGTTTTATTTCTGAGTTCTCTATTCTGCTCCATTGGTTTGAGTGTCTATTTTTCTGCCAATACCATGCTGTTTTGATTATCGTGGTTCTGTAGTATAATTTGAAGTCAGGTATTGTAATGCCTCCAGCTTTATTTTTTTTCCTTAAGATTGCTTTGG
This sequence comes from Rhynchonycteris naso, assembly GCA_037038555.1. NCBI lineage: Eukaryota > Metazoa > Chordata > Mammalia > Chiroptera > Emballonuridae > Rhynchonycteris > Rhynchonycteris naso. The sequence goes on from CM073002.1 coordinate 71,588,267, forward strand.
ATACTTGGGTTTTTCATGGTTCCATATAAACCTGATGATATTTTGTTCTATTTCTTTAAGAAATGACATTGGAATTTTGATTGGAATTGCATTAAATTTGTATATTGTTTTGGGTAATATGGTCATTTTAACTTTATTTATTCTTTCTATCCAAGAACAGGGAATATTTTTTCATTTCAGTGTGTCTTTTTTGATTTCCATTAACAATGTTTTGTAGTTTTTATTATATAGGTCCCTTACATTCTTTGTTATGTTTATTCTTAGGTATTTTGTTGTTGTTGTTGTTGCAACTGTAAAGAGATTATTTTTTTTTAGTTCATTTTCTGAAGTTTCATTGTTGGCATATAAGAAAGCAATTGACTTCTGTATGTTAATTCTGTATCCTGCAAACTTACTGTATTGGTTTCTTGTTTTAATAGTCTTTTTGTGGAGTCTTTGGGGTTTTCTAAATACAGGATTATATCATCTGCAAAAAGTGAAACCTTTACTTCTTATTTCTCAATATGAATACCTTTTATTTCTTTTTCTTGTCCAGCTCTGGCTAGAACTTTCAGCACTACATTGAATAGGATTGGAGAAAGTGGGCAGCCTTGTCTTGCTCTTGATTTTAGAGGATAAGTTTTCAGTTTTTGCTATTTAATATGATGTTAGCTGATGGTTTGTCATAAATGACCATTATTATATTGAAATATTTTCCTTCTAAACACATTTTGTTGAGTGGTATAAACATAAAATGATTTTGTATTTTATCAAGTGCCTTTTCTGCATTGATTGATAGGACCATATGGTTTTTGTTCTTTGTTTTGTTGATATGATGTATTATGTTTGTTGTTTTACATATGTTGAACCACCCTTGTGATTCTGGGATGAATCCCACTTGATCATAGTGAATTATTTTTTTAATGTGTTGTTGTATTCGGTTTGCTAGTACTTTTTATTTTAGGATTTTTGAGTTTGTATTTATTAGAGATATTGGTCTGTAGTTTTCTTTTTTGTGTTGTCCTTGCCAGGTTTTGGTATGAAGGTTACGTTGGCCTCATAAAATGTGTTGAAATTATTGCTTCTTCAATTTTTTGGAAGACTTTGAGTAGGATAGAAACCAAATCTTCTTTGAATGTTTGATAGAATTCATGAGTACAGCCATCTGGCCCTGGACTTCTTTTTTGTGGGGAGGTTTTTGATAGTAGTTTCTATTTCCTCCCTGCTTATGGGTATGTTTAGGCTTTCTACTCCTTCATGATTCAGTCTAGGAAGATTATATTGTTCTAGGAATTTATCCATTTCTTCTAGATTGTTAAATTTGGTGGCATATAGTTTTTCATAGTATTCTACAATAATCCTTTTTATATCTATGATATCTGTGGTAATTTCTACTCTTTCATTTTAGATTTTGTTTATGAGTCCTTTCTTTTTTTTCCTTAGTGAGTCTTGCCAAAGGTTTGTCAATTTTGTTGATCTTTTCAAAGAACCAGCTTCTTGTTTTATTGATTCTTTCTATAGTTTTTCTGTTTTCTATTCCATTTATTTCTGCTCTTAATTTTTATTTCCTTTCTTCTGCTGGTTTTGGGTTGCCTTTGCTCTTCTTTTTCTAGTTCCTTAAGATGTGATAAGTTGTTTATTTGGGCTCTCTCTTGTTTGTTCATATAAGCCTGTAGTGATATGAACTTCCCTTTTATTACTGCTTTTGCTGCATGACAGAGTTTCTGATATGTCGTGTTGTCATTTTGGTTTGTCTGTATATATCTCTTGATCACTGCTTTTATTTCTTCTTTAACCCAGTCTTTTTTTAGAAGTATGTTGTTTAATTTCCACAGTCTTGTGGGTTTGTTTACTTCTTTTTTGCAGTTGAAGTCTAGTTTGAAAGCTTTATGGTCAGAGAATATAATTTCAATCTTTCCGAATTTGTTGGTTAGTTTCGTGTCCCAACATATGGTCAATTCTTGAGAATGTACCATGTACACTGGAGAAAAATGTATACTCTTACATTTTGGGATGAAATGTCCTGTAGATGTATATTATATCCAATTGTTCTAGTGTTTCGTATAAGGCCAATATTTATTGGTTTTCTGTTTGAATGAACAATCTAGAGCCATCAGTGGTGTATTGAGGTCTCCAAGTATGATTGTATTTTGTCAGTATTTATTTTTATATCAGTTAGTAGATATCTTATAGACTTTGGTGCCCCTTGGTTTGGTGTATATATATTAAGAAGTGCTATGTCTTCTTGATTCAATATCTGTTTTATCATTATGAAATAACCATCTTTCTCTATGAATACCTTTGTTGTCTTATAGTAAGCATTGTTAGATATGAGTATGGCTACACCTGCTTTTCTTTGGATATTATTTGCTTGGAGAATCGTTTTTCAACCTTTCACTTTGAGTCTGTTTTTATCTTTGTAGCTTAGGTGTGTTTCTTGAAGGCAGCATACAGTTGGATTTTCTATTTTGATCCACTCTGCTACTCTGTATCTTTTTATTGGTGAATTCAATCCATTTATGTTTAATGTAATTATTGACACTTGAGGATTTCCTATTGCCATTTTATATAATGCTTTCTAATAGCTGTATTTTTTGTTTGGTACTTCTCTTTTTTCTGTCATTTGTTTTTGTTTAGTTGTATTCCATACTTCTTTTCTCCATTTCTGCTTTTTTAAAACCATGTGTTTCAGAAGTGGTATTTTCAGGGGTTGTTACCATTAGGTAATTAAAAGAATTATATTATATTCATTGTAGTCCATTATCTCATGAGTGCTTCTTCACTCTATTCTCCTTTGTTACTGCTAATTATTGTCTTCTCCTCTTTTTTGTTTTTATTGTCACAGACTATTCTTGTTTTTATTGTGCTCTTATTGGAGCATTTACTTGTGATTTTGTTTTGTTTTCTTTTTTGTATCTGGTTGAGTAACCCTGTCTAGTATTTTCTGAAGTGGGGGGTTTTCAGTGGTAAATTTTCTTATCTTCTTTACATCAGTGAATGTTTTTATTTCCATTTCATATTTGAAGGAAAGCTTTGATGGGTATAGTATTCTTGGCTGGAAGTTCCTCTCTTTCAGTACTTTAAATATTGGGGTCCACTCTTTTTTGGCTTGCAGAGTTTCTGCTGAGAAATCTGGTAATAACCTAATGGGTCTTCCTTTATATGTTGTAGTATTCTTTTTGCTGTCTGCCTTGATGTTTTCTTTGTCATTGATTTGTAATAATTTCATTACAATGTGCCTTGAAGTAAGTGTTTGAGTTCAGGTAACTCACTGTTCTGTTTGGATTTGAGGCTCTTGTTCTATCTACCAGCTTGGGAAATTCTCATTTATTATTTGTTTGGATATGTTCTCCATTTCTTTTTCTCTCTCTCCTCCTTCCGATATAACAATTATTCTTTTGTTGCTCTTCTGGTGAAGTCAGACAATTCTAATAGAACTTTTTCATTTTTTTAAATTCGTGAGTCTCTTTCTTTTTCTCTCTGTAATACAGTGGTACCTTGAGATACGAGCAGACCAACATTTTTTTAAAGATATGAGCTGCGGGAGGGGGCAAGATGGTGATGGAGTAAGCGGAAGTACCAACTTCCAACTCTCAGAACCAAAGTGGATTATAACTTGATTTTAAGAACCATCATCTGGATAAACCAATGTTGAACTGTATTGAGAGGACTCTTCAACCGGGGAAGACTGAAAAAGCCACATTGAGACTGGTAGGAAAAGCAAAAACGCAGAAAGGACTGCCCAGCTTCCCACTGCAAAAGGCAGCCTGGAGAGACCTACGTGGCAGGAAGAGAGTTAAGCAGAGAGGGAGGGACATGAGTCCTAGGAGCAAAGCCCCAGCCTGCAGCCCCAGAGCCTAGAAGAGGTATATGGACAGTATTTAGCTGGGAAACAGGTTAGGATAATGTTTGTGAGAAAGAGACAGTTGTCTCAGACCCAGAATTCTTCTTAAAGGGATGGCAAAGAAAACCTCTCTCACAACCACTCACCCGGGGCTCTGGGAGACATGGAGAGAGGACAGGAGTGGAGCAGCAGGTAGAGAGTGTGGTCTAGAAGAAACAGGGAGTAAAGATTTGAGGGACAGCCACCCTAAATCCTGGACTGAGTCACTATATAAATCTGAAACAATATTTCCCCTGAAACCAGCAAAGAGAATCAGGACACCAGCCAAACAGGCTCCTCTGTGGTAATTAGAGCACAGTCGCTTAGAAGGAGGGAGCTTTCAGGACTACAGTATGGAGTGTTAGGGTCTGAGCTGCAGTGCCCCCACCCACACTGCTGAGGGCTTGTTGGAAGGAAGCGGCTTCAGGATCCAGAAGTGTGGTTCTGCCAGCAGGGGCAGAGGCCGACCCGGCTGGTGTGGGCTAGTTCTAGCCCAGCTGAGGAAAAGGGGATGCGGGAAAGTGGACTGAAGGCTGCGGGCCTGCTTGCAACCCCCCTGTGGGGGAAAAGTGGGAGTCTGAAACTAGTGGAGATCCACAGCTGGGCAGGGCCAATAGGCACACGGCTGCACCCGGCCTCTGGTGCTTGAAGCCCTGCCCAAACCGGCTTTGCCTACAGAAGTGGGGTGGTAGCCAAGCATGCGGTTGATCATATAGCAACAGCCCCGCCTAGCTGAGGAACCAAGGTTGGCTGGGGCAGAGCTTCTGGCCTAGGCTAGCAGATGATTGAGCACTAAAAGCCCCTTGTGGCTGAAAGAACAAGCTGACAGGGACCCGCAGCTAAGCAAAAGTGCTCACATTGCCCTTGATGCCCAGGCTTGTGGCCTGAGTTTGGTGCATGGTCCCACCTGTAAGAGAGGGGCAAAGCCTGAAACCGGCTGAGGCTTGCAGAGCCGTGCATGAGAACACAGCCCCTCCTGCAGAGGCAAGGCGGAGACCTCAGCAGCCAAGGCCGTGGAAAGCAACACCTACACCCATCAGCCCTAGGCAGTGGCAGAGGGGATGGCAGGCCTGCAGACAGATCACACCTAGGGAACACAGAGGCAACACCCATTGGACTCCAGTAGCCAAACTCTTCTTACACACAGAAAAATTGGGCAGGCAGAGAAATGCAACCCAAATGAATCAAGAGAAATCCCCAGAGAAGGACCTGAATGAATCAGATATAACCAAACTACCTGATGCAGAGTTTAAAATAATGATAGTTAGGATGTTCAAAGAGCTTAGAGCAACAATGGATAGTCATTACGAACACCTAAAGTGATAGCAAGTATAAAAAAGGAAATAGATATAATAAAAAAGAATCAGACAGAAATGACAAATACAGTATCAGAACTGAAGACCACAATGGAAGAAATTAAAAGCAGGATAGATGCAGCTGAGGATCGAATCAGCGAGTTAGGGAACAAAATAAACAAAGGCACAGAAACAAAGCAGAATGAAGAGACTCAAAAAATCTGAGGAAACTCTAAGGGAGCTCTGTCAAACATGAAGAGAAATAACATCCGCATCATAGATGTTCCTGAAGAAGTGGAGAAAGATCAAGGGATAGAAATTTTGTTCAATCAAATCATAGCTAAAAACTTCCCTAAATTAAGACTGGAAAACATTTCACATGTGCAAGAATCACAGAGAACTCCATTAAAGAGAAACCCAAAGAAATCTACACCAAGACACATCATAGTTAAAATACCAAAGCTAAGTGAGAAAGAAAATTTTAAAAGCTGCTAGAGAAAAAATGACAATCACTTGCAAAGGAACCCCCATAAGGATGACATCGGACTTCTCAACAGAAACACTTGAGGCCAGAAGGGAATGACAAGATATATTCAAAGTAATGCCGATCAAGAACCTACCACCAAGACTACTCTATCCAGCAAGGCTAACGTTTAAAATTGAGGGAGAAATAAAGAGCCTCCCATACAAAGAAAACCTCAAAAAATTCATTAAAACCAAGCCAATTCTGCAGGAGATGCTAAGGGGCCTGTTGTGAACAGTTCAAAGGGGGAAAAGAATATAGCAAAAAGAAGAATACAGTTTTAAAGAATAAAATGGCAATAAATAACTACATATCAATAATAACCTTAAATGTAAATGGATTAAATGATCCAATCAAAAGACAGAGCAGCTGCTTGGAAAAAGAAACAGGACCCATACATATGCTGTCTACAAGAGAAACACCTTAAAACAAAAGATGCACATAGACTGACGGTAAAAGGATGGAAATAAGTATTTCATGCACATGGAAATGAAAAATTAGCCAGGGTAGCAATACTTATATCTGACACAATGGACTTTAAAACAAAGGCTGTGGTAAGATATAAAGAAGGACACTACATAATGATAAAGGGAGCAATTCAACAGAAAGATGTAACCATTAAAAATATCTATGCACCAAACATAGGAGACTCGATATACATAAAGCAGACTTTGATGGATATAAAGGGTGAGATTAACAGCAATACTATAATAGTAGGGGATTTCAATACCCTACTAACATCACTGGATAGATCCTCAAAAAAAAAGAATTAACAAATAGCAGACTTAAAGGATACACTAGATCAACCAATTTAATAGATATCTTCAGAACTTTTCACCCTAAAGCAGTAGAATATACATTCTTTTCAACCGCTCATGGTACATTCTCTAGGATAGACCACATGTTAGGACACAAAAGTGGTCTCAACAAATTTAAAAGGATTGAAATCAAATCAAGCATTTTCTCAGATCACAATGGCATGAAACTAGAAATTAACCACAAAAGAAAAACTGAAAAGTACTCAAACGCTTGGAAACTAAATAGCATGTTATTAAACAACGAATGGATTAACAATGAGATCAAAGAAGAAATAAAAAAGTTTCTAGAAACCAATGATAATGAGCATACATGAACTCAAAATTTATGGGACACAGCAAAAGAGGGAAGTTCATAGCACTACAGGCATACCATGAGAAACTAGAAAAAGTTCAAATAAGCAACTTGACCCTCCATCTAAAAGAACTAGAAAAACAACAGCAAGTAAAGCCCAGTACTAGTAGAAGAAAGGAAATAATTAAGATCAGAGCAGAAATAAATGACATAGAGGCTAAGGAAACAATACATAGGATCAATGAAAGAAGGAGCTGGTTCTTTTACAAGGTAAACAAGATCGATGAACCTTTAACTAGACTCACCAAGAAAAAAGAGAGAGGACTCAAATAAACAAAATTAGAAATGAGAGTGAAGAAATAACAACTGACACAACAGAAATACCAAGTATTGTAAGAAAATACTATGAAGAACTCTAATGCCAAAAAATTAGGCAACCTGGGTGAAATGGATAAATTTCTTAAATCATATAATCTTTCAAAAATCAATCTGGAAAAATCAGAACACCTACACAGACCAATTACAACAAATGAGACTGAAACAGTTATCAAAAAACTCCCAACAAAGAAAAGTCCTGGGCCAGATGGCTTCACAGGTGAATTATACCAAAAATTCAAAAAGAACTAACTCCTATCTATCTCAAGCTATTTCAAATAATTCAAAAGGAAGGAAGACTTCCAAACTCCTTTTATGAGGTGAGCATAATTCTGATTCCCAAATAAGGCAAAGACACCACAAAGAAAGAAAATTATAGGCCAATATCCCTGATGAATTTAGATATTAAAATTCTCAACAGAATATTAGCCAACCAGATCCAGCAACATATTAAAAAAATCATACACCATGAACAAGTGGGATTTATTCTGGAGAGGCAAGGCTGGTTCAATATTCACAAATCAATCAATGTTATTCATCACATAAAAAGAAGGAAGGACAAAAATCACATGATAATTTCAATAGATGCAGAAAAAGCATTTCATCAAATCCAGCACCCATTCACGATCAAAACTCTCAGTAAAGTTGGAATACAGGGAACATTCCTTAACATGATAAAGGCCATCTATGACAAATCCACAGCAAACATCATACTAAATTGGAACAAATTCAAAACATTCCCATTAAGATCAGGAACCAGGCAAGGGTGCCCGCTTTCACCACTCTTATTCAACATAGTTTGGAAGTCCTAGCTATAGCAATCAGACAAGAAGAAGAAATAAAAGGCATCCAAATTGGAAAAGAAGTGAAACTGTCATTATTTGCAGATGATATGATATTGTATATAGAAAACCCTAAGGTCTCAGTCAAAAAACTACTGGACCTGATAAATGAATTCAGCAAGGTGGTAGGATATAAAATTAATACTCAGACATCAGAGGCCCTTTTATATACCAACAATAAACTGTCTGCAAAAGAAATTAAGGAAACAATCCTCTTCACTATTGAAACCAAAAAAATAAAGTACCTAGGAGTAAATTTAACCAAGGAGTTTAAGGACTTGTACTCAGAAAATTATAAAACATTAATGAAAGAAATCAAGGAAGATACAAACAAGTGGAAGCATATACCGTGCTCATGGTTAGAAAGAATAAACATCATTAAAATGTCTATATTACCCAAAGCAATTTATAAATTCAATGCAATACCAATTAAATTACCAATGACATACTTCAAAGATATAGAACACATATTCCAAAAATTTATATGGAACCAAAGAAGAACACGAATAGCCTCAGCAATCTTAAAAAAATAAAGAAAGAGGCATCACTCTTCTAGATATCAAGGTATACTACAAGGGCATTGTACTCAAGATAGCCTGGTACTGGCATAAGAACAGGCACATAGATCAATGGAACATAACAGAGAACTTAGAAATAAACCCACACCTTTATGGACAATTGATATTTGACAAAGAAGGAAAGAGCATACAATGGAGTAAAGACAGCCTCTTCAACAAATGGTGTAGGGAAAATTGGACATCTACCTGCAAAAAAATGAAACTAGACCATCAATTTACACCATTCACAAAAACAAACTCAAAATGGATAAAATACTTAAATGTAAGCCGTCAAACCATAAGCATCTTAGAATAAAACATAGGCAGTGAGCTCTTCGACATCTGTTGCAGCAATATATTTGCCGATTTATCTCCATGGCCAAATGAAATAAAAGGGAGCATAAACAAATGGGATTATATCAGATTAAAAGGTTTTTTGCACAGCTAAGGACAATAAGAACAGAATAAAAAGAGAAACCACACAATGATAGAACATATTCGACAACACGTCTGATAAGGGGTTAATAACCAAAATTTATAAAGAACTTATAAAACTCAACACCAGGAAGACAAACAATCCAATCAAAAAATGGGCAAAAGGAATGAATAGAAATTTCTCCAAAGAGGACATACAGATGGCCTATAGGCATATGTAAAAATGCTCAACATCACTAATCATTAGAGAAATGCAGATTAAAACCACAATGAGATATTACCTCACACCAGTCCGAATGGCGCTCATCAGCAAAACAACACAGAACAAGTGCTGGTTAGGACGTGGAGAAAAGGGAACCCTCCTGCACTGCTGGTGGGAATGCAGACTGGTGCAGCCACTGTGGAAAACAGTATGGAGACTCCTCAAAAAATTAAAAATCAAACTGCCTTATGACCCAGCTATCTCACTTTTAGGAATATACCCTAAGAACGCCATAGCACTGTTCGAAAAGAAGAAATGCGCCCCCATGTTCGTGGCAGCATTGTTCATAATAGCGAAGATCTGGAAACAGCCCAAGTGTCCGTCAGAGGACGAGTGGATTAAAAAGCTTTGGTACATATATACTATGGAATACTACTCAGCCATAAGAAATGATGACATTGGATTGTTTACAACAAAATGGATGGTCCTTGATAACATTATACGGAGTGAAATAAGTAAAACAGAAAAAAACTGAGAACTGCATAATTTCATACATTGGTGGGACAAAAAAATGGGACTATGAGATCTGGACAAGAGTGTGGTGGTTATGGGGTGGGGGGAGAGAGGAGAGGGAGGGAAAGGGGGAGGGGAGGGGCACAAAGAAAACCAGATAGAAGGTGACAGAGGACAATTTGACTTTGGGTGATGGGTATGCAACATAATTGAATGATAAGATAACCTGGAGATGTTTTCTTTGAACATATGTACCCTGATTTATTAATGTCACCTCATTAAAATTAATAAAGAAAAAAGATGAGCTGCAACTCGGTCAATATTTTTGTTCAAGGTCTGAGCGAAGTTCCAGATACGAGTCCTGATTTGTGAAGCTGCCACTAGTTGGTGCGTTGGCGCACGGGGTCCAGTATCAGCAGCACAACACCAGCGTCTGATTCTTTCTCACATGTTACCCACAGAATCAAGTCAAATCTCGTGCTCTGTACTCATTCTTGCATCATTTTTTCATTTTTCACTACCTTTTTTTGTGTGGTATTATGGGGCTGAAGTAAGTGAGTGTAAAGGACAGTGGTGAGAAGAAGAGAATGATGTCGATAGAAGTAAAGCAGAAAATAATAGAAAAACATGAGTGTGGTGTACGAGTGATTGAACTGAAAAGGCTGTATGAGTGCAATACATCCTCAATTTTGTACCATCCAAACAAAAGGATGCCATCAAATGCACAAATCCAGTGAAAGAAACTATAATTTTGTCCCAATTAAGGACAAATATCCGTGAAGAAATGGAGAAGCTTCTACTGGTGTGGGTGAAAGAGAAAGAGCTGGCAGGAGATACAATCATGGAGACTGTAATATGTGAAAAAACACATATTATTTACAGCGACTTGAAGAAGAAAGAACCATCAACCTCAAAAGAGGCAGCAGAAAATACGTTTAAGGCAAATCATGGCTGGTTTGAAAATTTCAAGAAGAGATCTGGCATCCACTTGGTGGTGAGGCATGGTGAAGCTGCGACTGCTTCACCATGCATTAAAGCATAAAGGCAGCTGAGGAGTACATCACACGTTTCACTGTGCTTATTGCAAAGGAGGGCTACATCCTCCAACAATTGTTCAACTGTGATGGAACAGAATTGTTTATAGAAAAAAATGCCCTGGAGGACTTTCAATACCAGAGAGGAGAAGAAGCTGCCAGGCCATAAACCCATGAAGGACTGTCTGACCCTTGCATTGTGTGCAAATGCTAGTGATGACTGTGAAGTAAAGCCACTGCTAGTGTATCATTCCAAAAATCTTCGAGCCTTCAAGACTCGCAAGATTCTTAAAGAAAAACTGCAGGTTACATGGCATGCCATTGCTAGGGCATGGGTTATGTGGCAGTTTTTTATTGAATGGGTAAATCTTGTCTTTGGTCCTTCAGTGAAGAAAAATCTTCAAGAAAATAAACTCCTGGTGAAAGCATTACTAATCTTTGATAAAACTTCAGCCCACCCACATTGTCTTCAATATGACATTCTCGATGAGTTCAAATTCGTGAAAGTCCTCTCACCCAACATGACTTCAGTCTTGCAACCTATGGATCAGCAGGTCATTTCCAACTTTAAGAAGCTTTACACAAAGCAATTTTTCCGCTGCTGCTTTGAGGTGACTGAGAATACAATTCTAACCCTTCGAGAGTTTTGGAAAGATCACTACAACATTATGATATGTTTACACATTATTGACGTGGCATGGCAAGAGGTTACAAGAAGAACCTTGAACTCGGCATGGAAAAAGTTATGGACTGATGTTGTTGCAGACAGGGACTTCGAAAGATTCGAACCAGAGACCAAGACTGAGGTAGAAGCGTTGAAGGAGATTGTGTCCCTTGGAAAGTCCATGGGTCTGAAAGTAGATGAGGGTGACATAAACAAGCTTGTCGAGGAACATGAGGAGGAACTCTCAACTGAGGAGTTGAAGGAGCTACAGATGATGCAACATGTGGAGCTTCTGCAAGAGATTAGTAGTGAGGAGGAGGTAGAGTTGGAGGAAGTGATTTCTACAAGTGAAATTAAAGACATGCTGGCAGTGTTGGAGAAGCTTTCAAGTTTCATTGAAAAGAAACACCCAGAAAAAGTTTCAACTGGTCATGCTTCAGCACTTTTCAATGACACTTGTTTGTCACATTTCTGTAACATTTTAAAAGGCAGGCAAAAGTAAACCTCTTTGGCTAGATTTTTATTCAAAATCCTGCAAGTGAAAGTGCTGAAAGTGCAGCCAAAATGGCAAAAACAGGTGGTGATTAAATGAAAAGTATGTAATGTTAAGCTTAGGTTAAGTTTAAAGTTAAGAAAGTGTATTTTTTTACAATTAAGTTTTTGTGGTTTCATTTTAAGTAAAGAAAGTGCAGTTTTAGTTTTTTCTAACGTAAAAAAAAAATCAGTTTTAGTTTACATTTAGTGTTAAAGTGCAGTTTTAGTTTACGTGTCTACAGTGCCTGCATCCCTTCCTCCCTCCATCCTCCTCTGCTATTCACCTTTGTTAGCCACACTCGTCTGTCTCCAAGGTAAGAATACAGTACTAAAAAACAGGTTTTTCTTTTATTTTATATATTTTGTTATGCATTGGTAAAGTATACATGTGTGTTTCTTAATAAAAAACATGTCTTTTTTCATAATTTAGGATGCTTTGGGGATGTTTTACAGTGCTGGAATGAATTAAATCTATTTCAGTTAATTTAAATGGGAGAAATTTGTTTGATATATGAGTTGACTGATTTACGAGCATGGTTACAGAATAAATTAAACTCGTATCTCAAGGTTACTATATCTCTATTTGCCCGTCTTCTATGTAATTAATTTTCTCTTCTATCTGGCCTGTCATATTAGATAAGCTTGTAACCTTATTTTTCAGTTCATGTATTGAATTTTTCATCTCTGTTTGGTTCCTTTTTATAGTTTCAACTTCCTTGATGAAGTATTGTTTTTGTTCATGAAATTGGTTTTTCTTTTGAGCTCACTAAATTGTTTTTTAGAGCTTTCTTCTATTTCACTGAGTATTTTTAGGACTTCAGTTTTGAATTCCCTGTCATTTAACTCCAAGTTTTCCACATAATTAAATTTTTTTTCTATAGATTTTTCATCATCTATCTGAGCTACATCTCTGTCTTTTGTATCCATGATATATTTGATTTCCTTTTTCTTTAATGGCACTTGAAAGTGGTATTATTAACACTAATAAGAGATAATTAAGAAAGTAAAATAAAATTTGAAAAAATGCAGCAAAGAAATGAAAATTCTATAATGATAAGTGGAACAAAAACTACGGAAAACTAGGAGCAGGAACTGAAGAGAGATGATAAAATAGAGAAGAAGTGAAGTAAGAAAACAAGCAAAATGCCACAAAGAAAAATATGAGTCCAAAATATATTAATTTGATGATAAATGATGATTAAATGAGAGCAAAAAAAAAAGAAGAAGAAAAAAAAGATAAAGGAGAAGAAATGAGAAGGAAAAATAAAGAGAAAGAATGGGTAAAAAACAAAACACAAAACAAAGAGAAAGAACAATAAAATAAAAAGAAGTTTTCTGAAAGGAAACCCTCACAAAAAAACAAGAATAAAAAAATGTAACAATTATGAATAATGTAGTTCAAAAGAAAAATAATAATAAAAAGAAAAAGGAAAGAAGTAAAAATGACAAAAAGCATTTAAAAAATGTAATTTTTTCTGGTTTTGACAGGTAGCTTCTTTTTTTTCTGCAGGTGGCACTGTACTACGAGTTTTGCCTCTGTGAGGCTCTTGCGCAGAGGTCTGCTGGTGTGTTGCTGTGGCAATGACGTAGGCTGGGCATCAGTCTGGTTGGCAGGCAGGGCTGTTAGGGCTTTGCAATTATATGGCTCTAGTAATGGCAGTCTCAGTTTTCCAGGCACCTCTCTGAATGTCCCTCCTACTGGAGCTAGCAGCCTGGAGACTTAGCTGTGAGGTCTGCCTTAGCTACAGTCTTTGCAGCAAAGGAATCTATGCACAGCCAAGTCTCCCCTCCAGCACTGCCAAAAGCACAGTTCTGAAGAAGGCAGTGGGAACCAGAGCTGCCAGTATGAGCAGGCAGGGCAGGTCACAGACCAAAGATCAAGTGCCTTTCTGTTACACACAGGAAAAATTCTATGGGCTGGCGGGCATATCTCACATGCCTCAGCATGTTGCGGTTTTAATCTCTATGGGCTTTACCCGCTTGTGCTGTTTGGTAGCCCATGACAGGCCATGTGTGTGTCCAGATCCCACAACTCCAGCAATGCACACAGACAGTTGCAGCCACTGTTAAGGCGCCCAGCACGAATATTCTCAGGCCATGGGTCTTGCCCTGTGTGTGCGCCTGGCACTGGAGATCATGTTGCCAGAAATGCCCAAAGATGCTGGTGCCCCCACAGGTGCCCAGCACCAACAGTCTCAGGCTAAGCACCCCAGTCCCTGCACATGCCCCATGCTGTGGACCCTGGAGTACCCAAAGACGCTGGTGCTCATGCACATGCCCAGCATTGTTAATCTTGGGCTAAGCATCTCAGCTCGCATGTGTGACCACTTGCTCCTCATGCTGGTGATGTTAGGTGGAGCCGCTAATGCTGCACCTGTTATCATCGAGCTGGAATGCACAAAGATGCTGGTGCTGGCTCATGCGGGCATCCTGTGCTGGTAATTTTAGGTGGATCCACTGCCCATGTGCATACCCAGTGTTCCCGATCTCAGGCAGAGCCAGTGTGTTCTTTCCTTTGTTTGGGCACCCATTTTAACTCATCTCCACCCCCACTAGTTCAGTCTCTCCTCTTCACCCGGCTCCAAACAAAAGCGGCCCTACCTCAGATCAGCATGGAAAGCAAAATGCCCCATCATCCATCTTATATATTCTGCACCTTTTTCACCCAATCATATCTTTGTCTGGTGTGTTTAAATTTCGGGTGCTCCTAAGGTTTTTTTTCTCTGTGTTTAGTTGTTGAATTTGTTGAAATTTCAAGGGGAGAGAATGGGAATATCTCTCACACCACCGTTTCTCTGATGTCATTCCCACATATTGACTTTATTTTCTGATTTCAAATACTGTGACTTCCCTAAAAGTCAGTTTCACAAAAGTACCTAATTTCCTAATGTATAAGACACACATTTTTTTGTAAAAATTTGGGGTCTAAAAACTGGATGCGTCTTATACAGTGGTCATAGATTTTTTTCACTTGCATTTTCCTGCTGATGAGGAGTTGTATGAATTTTATGATGAATAAAACTTGAGTTCAATAACTTTATGTAATATATTTTTTTAAAATTTGCGGCTCTAAAATTAACGTGCATCTTATACATGGGAGTGTCTTTTATATGAGGAAGTACGGTAAGTTAATAATTCTCAAGCCAAATGGAAATCACTTTTTTTTTAATGTTTTATTTTTTTAATTTTTACAGGGACAGAGAGAGGGATAGATAGGGACAGACAGACAGGAACGGAGAGAGGTGAGAAGCATCAATCATTAGTTTTTCGTTGCCGCTGCAACACCTTAGTTGTTCATTGATTGCTTTCTCACATGTGCCTTGACCGCGGGCCTTCAGCAGACCGAGCAACCCCTTGCTGGAGCCAGCGACCTTGGGTCCAAGCTGGCGAGCTTTGGCTCAAGCCAGATGGGCCTGCGCTGGTGAGCTCGGGGTCTCGAACCTGGGTCTTCCGCATCCCAGTCCAACGCTCTATCCACTGCGCCACCGCCTGGTCAGGCGGAAATCACTTTTGATAGTCTACATTCTTGTTCATCTCTGAGAGTGACAGTAATCAGCAGGTACATAATAAAAACAGGCTCAGTCAGGTTCTCCGGCTATAGAAAATAAGATCAAAGAAAATGCAGCACATCAATGAAGGTCTTATTGGTAAATCAGTAATAAAACTAGGAATAAAATGTTCATGTTCTAACTTCAATGTTAAGGTTTACACTAATTTACACTATTCTGCTTCTAATAAGCGCTGACATATATTTTAAATATAGAGTTTCTGCTTTTTCACAAGATTGAGTACACTGCTTGCTACATAATATTCATGGTATTACTGGTGGTAAAAACAAAAAAGTCTGATTAGGTCATCTTGTCCACTTTCTGGGGACATGCCTGTGTCTAGTAACTGCATGGCTCAGCTGATGAAAATTTTATTATGGAACGAGAACTGATTGCAGAACTCAGCCTGCGGTAGAAATTAGGCAGAATGAGGTGATGAAATGGGTTTATTCAAAAAGAAAAAGAAAAGTGAAAACAGATTGGAAAAAACACCAGAAGGGTAGATCACTTGCAAGGTCACAACACTGTGAATGACTGTTATAGGTGAACAAGGTTATCACGTTTATTCTAAATCAAAATGAAAAATATTGTATTCGTTCCTAGAAAGACCAACAGAGCTGAGTTCTTGGCAGTTCGAAGTCAGTTCTCCTTTGTTCTATTCTCATAGCTAAATTTCAAATCAGGATAGAAATAAAATGATCTAGTAGAAAATGAATTTTTTCTTAACACATAAGAAATGTAGTTCCTTGATGTTTGTGCAGCTTTCCATGACATCATCCTGACCTGCTTTCTCCTTTGTAACCTGGTAGGCCATTAGGAAAGACAGTTGTTTGTCTCCCTAACCATCTGAAGGAATTCCCTCAGGATTCACTTCTCAGCTCAACCTCATCACGGCCCCCACTTTGTTACCTCTGACTTTCTTTATTCCTACTCTGCCCTCCCAATTCTATTAAAACTGTGTTGGGCCTGACCAGGCAGTGGCACAGTGGATAGAGCATCGGACTGGGATGCGGAAGACCCAGGTTCGAGACCCCGAGCTCGCCAGCTTGAGCACGGGCCCATCTGGCTTGAGCAAAAGCTCACCAGCTTGGACCCAAGGTCGCTGGCTCCAGCAAGGGGTTGCTCGGTCTGCTGAAGGCCCGTGGTCAAGGCACGTGTGAGAGAGCAATCAATGAACAACTAAGGTGTCGCAACGCCAACGGAAAACTAATGATTGATGATTCTCACCTTTCTCCGTTCCTGTCTGTCTGTCCCTATCTATCCCTCTCTCTGACTCTCTCTCTGTCCCTGGAAAAAATACAAAAAAAAAAAAACTGTGTTGGTTTCCTCACTGTGTTTTTTTAATTTATTTATTTTTATTTAGACAATTAAATTTAACAGAATGACATTGGTCAGCCACAGTACATAGATTTAGAGAAAATATCTCCACATCATTTAGACAGTTGATTACGTTGTATACCCATCACCCAAAGTCAAATAATCCTCTGTCACCTTTTATTTGTTTTTCTTTATGTCTCTCCCCCTCCTCCATCCTCCTCACTCTCTCCCTCCCTCTCTCCCTGGTAACCACTGCATTCTTATCTATGTCCATGAGTTTCAATTTTGTGTCCACCTACATATAGAATCATGCAGTCTTAGCTTTTTCTGATTTACTTATTTCACTCAGTACAGTTATCATAATGATACTATATCATCATTTCTTATGGCTGAGTAGTATTCCATAGTATATATGTACCACATCTTTAGAGAATTCTCTATTGAAGGGTATTTCAGTTTTTTCCATGTCCTGGACACCATGAACAATGTTGCAATGAACATGGGAGTGCATGTGTTTTACATACCAAAGTTTTTGAGTTTGGGGGTAGATACAGAGTAGAAGTATTGCTGGGTCATATGGTAATTCTATTCTTAATTTTTTGAGGAGCCACCATACTTTCTTCCATAATGGTTATACTACTTTACATTCCCAACAGCAGTGAATGACGGTTCCTTTTTCTCCGCAGCCTCTCCACTGTTTCTCAAACACATTAAGAACTCTGTCACCTCAGTACTTGTCATTCCTCTGTCCTGATTGCCCCTTCCTTCATCTCTCTCTCTTTCCCTCCCTCCTTCCCTTCCTTCTTTCTTTCCTTTGTTCTTTTATTCCTTCATTCTTTTATTCCTTTTTTCCTTCATTCCTTCCTTAAACCCTTAACTACCCAAACTAAATTTGTCTCTGTTTCTTTACAAACAAGCTTTCTAGCTCTCATCTTGTCTAGAGGCTGGAGAATAATAAACAAGTTCATTTTTAAGAAGGGAAGTTGAACCATCCTGGAGTTTAAAACACTCATATTTATGATATCCATTTCTCCATCATATCTTTCATTTCACTTCTTTCAGGTTTATTTATTTATTTATTTTTATTTTACTAGGACAGAGAGAGGGATAGATAGGGACAGACAGACAGGAACAGAGGAAGGTGAGAAGCATCAATCATTAGTTTCTCATTGCCGTTGCAACACCATAGTTGTTCATTGATTGCTTTCTCACATGTGCCTTGACCACGGGCCCTCAGCAGACCAAGCCACCCATTGTTGGAGTCAGCGACCTTGGGTCCAAGCTGGAGAGCTTTCACTCAAGCCAGATGGGCCTGCGCTCAAGCTGGCGACCTCGGGGTCTCGAACCTGGGTCTTCCAGCATCCTAGTCCGACGCTCTATCCACTGTGCCACCGCCTGGTCAGTCAACTTCTTTCAGGTTTTACTCACCTTTTCAGTGAGACCTTTCTGGGCCATCCTTTCTAATATATTAATCTTCTTCTATAATACTTATAATCCCTACTTCCTGTGGTAATTTTTTTCCTCTTAACAATTATCACTATCAAATACAAAAAAAAATCTAATTTCCTTATTTATATTATTATTCAAGTCTTTCTTCCTAACTGGAATATAAACTTTATAAACACAGTAGTTTTTATCTTTTTATTATTATTTTATTTTTTAGAACCTGGAAGTGTGGTTGGCACATGAAAGGCATATAATACATATTTGTTGAATGAAAGAATGAATGAATTGATTGAATTAATGAATAAATGAATGAATAAGTGGAGTTGGCTTTTGAGGCTAGGTCTTTATAAAACTCCCATAGTTAGAAAGATTTTCTAACATTAACTTAGTAAATTTCTGCATCTCACCTTCACCACTCATGTGTTAGAATTAACAAGATAGAAAAACCCTTGCATAGAAATTCAATTGGAAATCTCAAGGGAAAAAAGAAAGGTAAAGAAATAAGCACTGACTTTGGTCAGTTGGCTCAGCAGTAGAGTGACAGTACTGCGGGTTGGATTCCCCATCAGGGCACACAGAAGCGATCAACTGCTTCTCCACCCTTCCCCTTCTCTCTCTCTTTTTCTCTTTCTCTCTCCCTCTCTTCCCTTCCCACAAGCATGGTTCAAGCAAGTTGGATATGGGCACTGAGAATGGCTCCATGGCCTTGCATCAGGCACTAAAATAGCTCTGTTGCCTAGCAACTAGATGGGGAGATCAACCCCCCTAGACAGGGCTTGCCAGGTGGATCCTGGTTGGGGTGCCTGTGGGAGTCTGTCTCTCTTCATCCCTGCCTCCCTGCCTCTCACTTAAAAAAAAAAGAAAGTAAAAAAAGAAAGAAAGAAGTATTGACTGAAAGTCTGGAGTTAAGGGCATGAATCTGATGAGACAGAGATTTTAAATTTCAAAATTTGCTCAAAGAAAGTGTAGGAGATTCCAAGATGGCAGTGGGAGTAGGTAGAACTACACTCGCCCTCCCAGGACCAACTAGATTTAGTTCAATTATACAGCAATCAACCTGAATGACCAACTGAAGGAGAGCTGAACAGTATATTAACCAAGGATTTACAGAAGAGGCCACATAGAGACTTGAAGGAAGGGAGGAGATGTGGAGAGGGCTGGCCCCTGCACACACGTGCAGCAGCTGAGAAGCTGGAGGAATATCCTAGTTGCAAGATCCCTCTGAGGAGCATGGGATCTCAACCCCCTGTTGGGATCTCCAAGCCAGAGCACTAGAGCTGGGAAGAAGAGCCTGCATAGCATCTGGAAGTGAAAATCAGCAGCCACTCTGTTGGCCTGAAAGGAAAGGAAGTCTGCTAGAAACCCAGGTGCTCTCTTAAAGGGCCAGGGCACAGGATCTTGCTCTCGGGCACTCACCCAGGGCTCTGGTAGAAGAAAGGTGATTCAGGGCATATGGGAGTTATAAAGAAAAGATCTTGGGGGTTAGGGGGTGGCCCCAAAGAGAGATTTGGACTGTCAGCCACTGAGGTCCTTATCCTGAGTCACTATCCTATACCACCCTCAGGCTCCATCTTCTCACAGTTGAACATTTCTATTCTTACAGCACCAGCCTAGGAATGCACTAACCCTGACCTCCAACTGCTGGCAATACCACCCTGCCAAGCTTGAGTCCTGCAGAAAGGTCTGTTGGCTACTCTTTCTCTGGAGAATCTTTATGTGGGTTGTGGAGTCCTGGGACTATTGTCTTCCAAAGAGATGTCCTTCTGGTAAGGTTACCATATATATCCTATGAGCTGTGATGCTTGGGATTGTTTTTCCATCAACACCTGAAGCATGTTTTCATGGATTTCTCCCTCAACACGGCTCAGAGTAAAATACAAGGATCAGGGTCATTTATTTACCAACACCTTCCTCTCCAGGCAACAGACCAATTTCCTTTTCTCCAGATGGTTCTCACGGGGCAGCCAAAGAAGGCACTCCTGGCCATCTGTTTCCTGTTGCCTTTTCAAGCTGACTAGCCACTCAGCAAGGCTGGCACAGCCAAAGACACCAGCTGTAGGTATAGGCTTCCCCTGCTAGCCTTGCACCTCAATACACTAGGAACGATAGGGCAAGGGCCATGCTGAAATCATGTTTGACACTCATGAGACGGGCAAGCTTCCTCCAAACCTATGCCAGCTGGCTTCTCTGATGGCAAACATAAAAAGACGGCTGTCCTGGGACTTCCATTGATAGTGGTATCTCCACTGCATTAATGTGGCAGTAAGTGGTTGACTGTGATCCATACACAATTTTAAAATTTTTTGGTTGTGTGGGTTAATGTTATAATATAAACATTTTACATTTTACAAATAAAACAATAATTTTTTAATAAAAGTGTCTCTGTTTACTAATATTACAATGCATGGTAATACCTTAATTTACTTAACCATTCATACATTGCTAGACATTAAGATTTGTTCCAACCTTTTAATATTTTAAATAATTCTATAACAAACATCTTTGTGCATAAAATTTATTTCTGTATTTTAGATCATGTCTTTAAGATTACTCCTTGAGATAGAATGATTGTGCCATTTTAAGGAAAGTTTACTACATTGCCACATTCCTTAAAAGCAGATATCAAGTATGCTGGTTTCTTTTTTTTCTTTTTTAAATTTCAGCTGATTTGGTATATTTTCCCCATATCAAAACTGTAACTGTTAAAAGGTAAGTATGTGCAAAAGCAACTAAACCCACTACCCTGCCCAAGACCTTTATTTTGCCAAGTTCCAGGCAATGGATCTTAGGCGTGTTTCTGAGCACTGAATCAGAAACAAAGATGCATTGTGAAACACTGTGCCTGAAAGGGATCCGCTGTTCTCAGAGTCCCAGTTCAGTGCTTTTCTTTGAACAATACTTTTGCATTGGCTCGCCTCCATTAGCTGACTCTGTGGCAGTCATTGAGAGCCCTGGGTCTTCAATGGCTTCTTCCCGAGGACAGGTGGCCTCGCCCACAGGGAACAGCATGAATGCTCAGCAAAGTGGTGAGGCTGTTAGCACCAAGTTGGGCATGGTCTTTGGCTCTCAGAATTGTCTCAGCAGGCGAACTAGAGTCCTGCTAAGAAGCCAGGCTGCTTCAGAGGCCCTGGGGTGAAAGGCCAGAACACCTGGCCTGTCATAGACTTGAGTCGATGGTCTGAAGTGCCCAATGGGTGGTGATGTACAATTGTGTTATCTTATTGTAATATCATCCATCATAGTCCCATCCTCTATCTTTACTGAGCCTTTTAGGTCTCCCATTAATTAGTACCACTTTTCTACCACTGCCCCTATTGAAATGTATGCTTTCTCTCCTCTCTGATAAACTAAATCTTGCCTATCTTCTCCAGACCTTCAATAATCTCACTCCCTTAAATAATGTATACCAGTACTTCTGGACTGTATTTGTGTCTCCCTTTTCTATACCTCCATAGTTTTAAAAAGTTATTATTGATGCCAATCAGTTTGGCATTTGATGATCTACCATCTTATATTTTCTTCGAATTTGTCTATATAAGCAAGTATCTAGTTTATCTATAGCTTTCCAGTGAACTTCATTGCAAATCTAATTGGTCTACTCACATAACATACTAGATCTCATCCAGTCCTTTCATACTGCAAGCAAACCAATCTTGTCGAAACCTAAATTTGATTATGCTACTCCTACAGGGCCTATTTTAAGCCTGTTAATTGCTTCCCTTTTTTATTTTTTGAGATTTTCACTATGATAAAAACATACGTAACATAAAATATGGCATTTTAACCATTTTAAGTATGCAATTTGGTGAAATTAAGTACATTTATGTTGTGCAGTCATCTCTTTCCAGAACTTTCGGTCATTCCAAACTAAAACTGTATTTTCATTAAGCAATAACTTCATTTCTCCCACCCCAGTTCCTGGTAATGTCTTATCTACTTTGTTTCTCTATGAATTTGCGTATTCTAGACATTTCATCTGAGTACAATCATACAGTATTTGTCCTTCTGTGTCCAGCTTCTTTCACTAAGTATATTGTTTCCAAGGTTCATCCATGTTGTAGTGTGTATCAGAATTTTATTCCATTTTATGGCTGAATAATATTCCATTGTAAGTACATAACACCTATTGTTGAGGAATTGATTTATTGATAGACATTTGATATGTTTCCATCTTTTGACCATTGTATATAATGCTGTAGTGAACACTGGCATATCACTATCTCTCTGAATCATTTTTAATTTTTTTCCCTTTTCTTTTACTTAATATTGAAAAGTGAATGTCTTCACTTAGCTTTTCTATAGTTTATCTTGTAGGTGGCTAGTTTCTCTCCACCACCTACTCCTTAGTAGATAATTCTCTTTTCTTCTTGTTTTAATCTTGAAATAGATTTTTCCTGGTTCTATAGCTCAGGTTTGTTAAGGCATCGACCACTGGAGGAAATGTTATTGTACTATGTGTTTAAAATTCAGTATGTATTTCATTTAAAAAAAATTTTTTTTACTTATTTGTGTTTACATATATTCTAGGGTAACCCAGACTGCATCCCTCCTCCCCCATATTCATCTCCACATCTCCTTTGCCCCCTTCCTACAGCGCCCTCCCCCCTTCCCTTCAGGTTTATCCCATCCTATCCTCCCCTTTCCCTCTGTCCTCTTTTCCTCTGGTCCCTTTGATCCCTCCTCTGTCTCAATTCCATTCCTCAGTTCACATTGTTCCTTGGATTCCTTAAATGAGTGAGGTCATATATTATTCTTTTTATGCCTGGCTTATTTCACTCAACATAATAGTTTCCAGGTCCCTCCAAATTGTTGAAGAAGGTAATATTGCCTTCTTTTTCATGGCCCCATAGTATTCCATTGTATATATGTACCACTGCTTTTTAATCCACTCATCTACTGATGGACACTTGGGCTGTTTCCAGCTCTTCGCTATTGTGAACAATGCTGCTATAAACATGGGGGCGCATTTCTTTTTTTCAGTTGGTGATATGGTGTCCTTGGGATATATTCCTATCAGTGGGATAGCTGGGTCAAAGGGCAGTTCCATTTCTAATTTTTTGAGGAAAATCTCCATACTGTTTTCCACAGTGGCTGCACCAGTCTGCATTCCCACCAGCAGTGCAGGAGGGTTCCCCTTTCTCCACATCCTCGCCAGCACCTATAATGTGTTGTTTTGTTAATGAGCGCCATTCTGACTGGTGTGAGGTGGTATCTCCTTGTGGTTTTAATTTGCATTTCTCTAATGATTAGTGATGTTGAGCATTTTTTCATATGCCTATTGGTCATCTGTATGTCCTCATGGAGAAGTGTCTATTCATTTAGTTTGCCCATTTTTTGATTGGATTGTTTGTCTTCCTGGTGTTGAGTTTTACAAGTTCTTTATAAATTTTGGTTATTAACCCTTTATCAAATGTGTTGTCGAATATGTTCTCCCATTGTGTGGTTTGTCTTTTTATTATGTTCATATTGTCTTTAGCTGTGCAAAAGCTATTTAGTTTGACATAGTCCCATTTGTTTATCCTGTCTTTTATTTCATTAGCCTGTGGAGATAAATCAGCAAATATATTGCTTCGATTGATGTCGGAGAGTTTACTGCCTATGTTTTCTTCTAGAATGCTTATGGTTTCACGGCATACATCTAAGTCCTTTATCCATTTTGAGTTTATTTTTGTGCATGGTGTAAGTTGGTAGTCTAGTTTCATTTTTTTGCAGGTAGCTGTCCAGTTTTCCCAACACCATTTGTTAAAGAGACTGTCTTTAATCCACTGTATGCTCTTACATCCTTTGTCAAATATCAATTGTCCAAGAAGATGTGCGTTTATTTCTTGGTTCTCTGTTCTGTTCCATTGATCTATACGCCTGTTCTTATGCCAGTACCAAGCTGTTTTGAGTACAATGGCCTTGTAATATAACTTGATATCAGGAAGTGTGATACCTCCCACTTAATTCTTTCTTTTCAAGATTGCAGAGGCTATTCGTGTTCTTTTTTGGTTCCATATAAATTTTTGGAACATTTGTTCTATATCTTTGAAGTGTGTCATTGGTATTTTAATTGGCATTGCATTGAATTTATAAATTGCTTTGGGTAATATAGACATTTTAATGATGTTTATTCTTCCTAACCATGAACATGGTATATGCTTCCACTTGTTTGTATCTTCCTTGGTTTCTTTCATTAATGTTTTATAATTTTCTGAGTACGAGTCTTTAACCTCCTTGGTACTTTATTTTTTTGTTGCAATAGTGAAGGGGATTGTTTTCTTAATTTCTCTTTCTGACATTTTATTATTCGTGAATAGAAATGCCTCTGATTTCTGTGTGTTAATTTTATATCCTGCCACCTTGCTTAATTCGTTTATTAGGTCCAGTAGTTTTTTGAGTGAGCCTTTAGGGTTTTCTATATACAGTATCATATCATCTGCAAATAATGATAGTTTTACTTCTTCTTTTCCAATTTGGATGCATTTTATTTCTTCTTGTGAGATTGCTGTAGCTAAGACTTCCAGTACTATGTTGAATAAGAGTGGTGAAAGGGGACACCCCTGCCTTGTTCCTGTTTTAGGGGAATTGCTTTTCATATTTGTCCATTAATTTTGATGTTGGCTGTGGGTTTATCATAAATGGGCTTTATCATGTTGAGGTATGTTCCCTGTATTTCCACTTTGCTAAGAGTTTTGATCATAAACAGGTGCTGGATTCTAACAAATGCTATTTCTGCATCTATTGAAATTATTATGTGGTTTTTCTCCTTCCTTTTATTTATGTGATGAATCACACTGCTTGATTTACGAATGTTGTACCATCCTTACCTCCCCAGAATAAATCCCACTTGATCGTGATGTATGATTTTTTTTTATGTATTGCTGGATCCGTTTCGCTAATATTTTGTTGAGGATTTTAGCATCTAAATTCATCAGGGATATTGGCCTATAATTTTCTTTCTTTGTGTTGTCTTTGCCTGGTTTTGGAATCAGAATTATGCTCATCTCATAAAAGGAACTTGGTAGTGTTCCTTCCTCTTGATTTTTTTGAAATAGCTTGAGAAGGATAGGAGTTAGTTCTTCTTTGAATATTTGGTAGAGTTCACCAGTGAATCCATCGGGCCCAGGTGTTTTGTTTTTTAGGAGCTTTTTGATAACTGTTTCAATCTCTTTTGTTGTAATTGGTCTGTTTAGGTTTTCTGATTCTTCCTGATTGATTTTTGGAAGATTATATGTTTCAAGGAATTTGTCCATTTCACCTAGGTTGTTAATTTTTTTGGAATACAGTTCTTCATAGTATTTTCTTATAATATTTTGTATTTCTGTTGTGTTGATCATTATTTCTCCACTCTCATTTCTAATTTTATTTATTTGAATCCTCTTTTTCTTTTCTTGGTGAGTCTCATTAAAGGTTCATCAATCTTGTTTACCTTTTCAAAGAACCAGCTCTTGGTTTCATTGATCTTCTGTATTGTTTCTTTAACCTGTATGTAATTTATTTCCGCTCTGATCTTTTTTATTTTCTTCCTACTACCTCTGTGCCTTACTTGCTGTTCTTTTAGATGAAGGGTTAGGTTGTTTATTTGAGCTTTTTCAAGCTTCTAAAGGAATGCCTGTAGTGCTATGAACTTCCCTCTCAGGGCTGCTTTAGCTGTGTCCCATAAATTTTGAGTTGTTGTATGTTCATTATCACTTATTTTTAGGAATATTTTTAATTTGTTCTTTGATTTCTTTGTTAACCCATTTGTTATTTAATAACATGCTATTTAGTTTCCATGTGTTTGAGTATTCTTCAGTTTTTCCATTGTGGTTGATTTCTAGTTTCATGCCATTGTGATCAGAGAAAATGCTTGATATGATTTAATCTCCTAAAACTTGTTGTGACCGCTTTTGTGTCCTAACATGTGGTCTATCCTAGAGAATGTACCTTGAGCACTTGAAAAGAATGTATATTCTGCTGCTTTAGGGTGAAAGGTTCTGAAGATATCTATTAAATCGAGTTGATCTAGTGTATCCTTTAAGTCTGCTGTTTCTTTGTTAATTTTCTTTCTTGAGGATCTATCCAGTGATGTTAGTGGGGTATTGAAATCTCCTACTATTGTAGTATTGCTGTTAATCTATCCCTTTATATCCATCAAAGTCTGTGTTATGTATGTCGGGGCTCCTATGTTCGGTGCATAGATATTTATAATGGTTATATGTTTCTGTTGAATTGTTCCCTTTATCATTATGTAGTGTCCTTTATATCTTACTACAGCCTTTGTTTTAAAGTCCATTTTGTCAGATATAAGTATTGTTATCCCAGCTTTTTTTTATTTGCATTTGCATGAAATATTTTTTTCCATCCTTTAACTTCAGTCTATGTCCATCTTTTGTTTTAAGGTGTGTCTCTTATAGACAGCATATGTATGGGTCCTGTTTTTTTATCCATGCAGCTACCCCTATGTCTTTTGATTGGATCATTTAATCCATATACATTTAAGATTACTATTGATATGTAGTTGTTTATTGCCATTTTATTCTTTAAGCTGTATTCCTCTGTTGCTATATTCTTTTCCCCCTTTGATCTGTTCACAATAGGCCCTTTAGAAACTCTTGCAGGATTGGTTTGGTTTTAATGAATTAATTGAGTTGTGTGTTTTTTTGTCCAGGAAGCTCTTTTGAAGGTCTCTTTGCTTCTTGAATTGTGAGAACCTTCCTTGCATCAATTTAGGGAACTTTTCAGCTATGATTTGATTGAATAAAGTTTCTATCCCTTGTTCTTTCTCTTTTTCTTCAGGAGCCCCTATTATACAAATGTTATTTCTCTTCATGTTTTCACAGAGCTCTCTTAGAGTTTCCTCAGACTTTTTGAGTCTCTCTTTTTTTTCTGCTCTGATTTTATGCCTTTGTCCATCTTGTCTTCGAACTCGCTGATTTGATCCTCAGCTTCATCCATCCTGCTTTTAATTCCTTTCATTGTGGTCTTCATTTCTGGTATTGTATTTGTCATCTCTGACTGATTCTTTTTTAATATTTCAATGTCCTTTTTTATACTTTCTATCTCTTTATTTAGGGGTTCATAATGACCATCCATTGTTGTTCTAAGATACCTAAGCATCCTAACAATCATTATTCTAAACTCTGCATCTGGAAGCTTGGTTATTTCCATATTGCTCAGTTCATTTCCTGGACGATTCTCTTGTGGTTACATTTGGATTGCACTTTTCTGTCTTCTCTTTATGTGTTTGAGTGTGTTCTTTGTAGAGCTGGTTGAGTCTAGGCTTGGTGTTATCTGCCTCCAATTTTCTGTTGTTATTTCTAGGTCTTTTTGGGTTGGCTTCAGTTGTTTGTAATTCACTGTGAAATTTGGTTTTTCTAATAGATCCCCTTTGAAGTCTTGATTTGTTTGTTCTCTTCTCAGTTTTCTTAACTCAGTGGTAGTCTTGTTTATTGATCTCAGCAGGGGGCTTATTTTAAATTGTATCCAGGAATGCGGTGGGTGTAACCTGAGACTCTGAAGACCTGATCTGGCAGTTACTCTCTCTGGGGGCAGGGTGCTTTCTCGGCTTCAGTAGGGGGAGGTGTATCTCAGATCTCCATGGAAACCTGAGTTACTGCCCCTCCTCCCCACTTCTTGTTTTCAGCTGTGTCTTTTGCTGATTGGAGCTGGAGAGATATCTTGAGAAGATTGACCTAGAACCACTTTAGTCTTGTGTTATGTGGAAGGATCAACCCCTCCCCTAGCTATGGCCACCTCCAGCACCTCCCCCAGGTATAGCTGCATCCAGTATTGGATTAGTCCTCTGCTCAGGTCCTCCCATGCATTCCTTTGTTTGTCACTAGCTGTCTCTCTTTCCCCTTTCCTTTTGGAAAACAAGCCAGCTCTTTCAACACACCTCATTCCCAGGTACCTAGGCAATTGGCTTTGAGTGATATTTTCTACTGTTTTCCTTGAATTGAGATCCTTTCTGGGCTCTCAGCCTCACCCTGCCCCCCTTTGTCCTTGTAAGCAGGGGAGGCTCACCGCTCCTCCACACTCCCCACCAGGCTCAGTGTGGCTTCTTTGCTCCTTGGTTTTTGAGAGCAGTTCTTATAGTCCAGAGTTGGTTTTTCTCACTGGTTGTTCCTATATTAATTTGTAATCCAGTTTGGTGGTGTAAGCTGGGAGTCCGTGCCTCTGCCTACTCTGCTGCCATTTTGTGTCTCTCAGTATGTATTTTATATTTACAGAACATTTTAATTTGGACTAGCCACATTTTTTGAAAGAATTTTTTTAAAAATTCATTTAAAAATTAAATGTAATAGGATGAGATAGGAACACATAAGAGATGTTCATAGGTGAATATCTCTATAGCATTTGAGCTGGTTATTGTATTGTGTGCTCATCACCCAAAGTCAAATTATTTTCTATCACTGTATATTTGTTTATTTTTACTCCTCTCTGCCTACTTTCTCCTTGTAGGGTGTCCTTAAATAAAAATTCAGACAATTTGTACTTTGTATAAGAGGAGGAATGTGAGTGAAGGCAGGTATAAATAGGCTAGTATATATGGTTATGAGTGGGTACTTATCTTTGTATCAATTCTATTTTCTTTTTTTTTTCAATTTTATTTTCTTAGAGAACTGGAAACCAAAGCCATTGGTCAAGAGTGAGGATAGAGGAGATACTGAAGTTTTGTCAAAATGGAGGGTTTTCAATGTCTATTTGGAAGAGTGAGAGAAGGAAGAGAAAGTCAATGCCAAGGGCCTATATGAAGAAACTCTATGCCACAAATTTAAAGTGAGATCTCTTTTTTTGTTCGCTGAACAACACCATGGTGGTTAGCAATAATAGTACCTTAGAAAGTCAGCAACAAGAAAATCAGAAGAAAAGTGGTTGATTCATTTTTAAAGCAAGACTGGTGTGATATGAAAGCACTAGCTATATTCAATGTAGAAAATATTGAAAAAACACTAGTCATAAGAACTCAAGGAGCCAAAATCACATCTGATTGTCTCAAGGACCATGTTTATGAAGTGAGCCTAGCTTGTTTTCAGAATGATGAAATTGCATTTAGAAAATTTAAGTTAATTGTTGAGAAGAACATAATATATAAAGGAAATCCCATTAGGTTATCATCAGATTTCTTAGCAGAAACTCTCCCACCCAGAAGAAAGTGGACCCAAACATTCAAAGTACTGAAATAATAGAATCACTAGCCAACAATATTATATTCATCAAAGTTATCTTTAAAATATTAACAAAATGCCTGACCAGATGATGGCGCAGTGGATAGAGCATCAGACTGGGATGAGGAGGATCCAGGTACAAAGACCCCAAGGCTGCCAGCTTGAGTGTGGGCTCATCTGGCTTGAGCAAAAAGCTCACCAGCTTGGAACCAAGGTTGCTGGCTCTAGCAAGGGGTTACTCGGTCTGCTGAAGGCCCGCGATCAAGGCACATATGAGAAAGCAATCAATGAACAAATAAGTTGTTGCAACAGAAAACTGATGACTAATGCTTCTCATTTCTCTTCATTCCTGTTTGTCTCTATCTATCCTTCTTTCTAACTCTCTCTTTGTCTCTGTAGAAAATAAAATAAAATAAAATATGAACAAAAAAATAAAACTTTTACAGCCATGCAACAGCTGAGGGAATTTATCACTGAAAAACAAAACAAAAACATTAAAAACCCTCTGCAGGTAATACTCAAGGAGATTATTTGACCAGACACAAAGAACAAAACCAATCAAAACTACAAGTAAAGCTCAAACAAGGTCACAATAAAAACAAAAATAATCTGTGACAACAATAACTTAAAAGGGGAGAGTATAAAGATATGCGGGAGCAAAGGAGCATGGAATGTAGAAGCACTTATATGACAAAGAACTCTTATACATATTGAATATTTTTCTTTTAATAACCTAATGACAACCACCTATGAAAAAGCCACTACAGAAACACACCACATAAAAAAGAAGAAATAAGGGGGAAAAGTATGAAATACCACCAAACAAAAACAACTAAGAGAAATACAAAGGAGAAGAACCAAACAAGACACAAAGCTACCAGAAAGCAAAACATAAAATAGCTATAAAAAATCTCCAAGTGTAAATAATTACCTTAAATGTAAATGAACTGAATTCACCAATAAAGAGGCACAGAATAGCAAATTGGATCAAAAAGAAAAACCCAATCATATGCTGCCTTCAAAAGATACATCTAAGCTACAAGGACAAAAGTAGACTCAAAATAAGAGGTTGAAAGTGATTCTCCAAGCAAATCATATCCAAAGAAAAGCAGGTGTAGCCATACTCATATCTGACAACACTCACTTCAAGGCAACAATGGTAGCCAGCAACAAAGATGAACATTTTGTAATAATAAAGAGAATGCTGTATCATAAGCAAATCAATCATTGCAATACACCACATCAACAAAACAAAGAAAAAATTTATTTGATCTTTTCAATAGATGCAGAAAAGACATTCAATAAAATACAACATCCCTTTAGGTTTAAAACACTTAATAAAATCAGAATAAAAGAAAAGTAACTCAACATAATAAAGGCCATAAATGACAAACCATCAACTAATATCATACTAAATGGTGAAGTAATGAGGCTTTTTCTCTAAAATCAGGAACGAGACAAGGTTGCCTACTCTCTCCACTCTTATTCAACATAGTTCCGGAAGTTTTAGCCAGAGCAGTCAGGCAAGAGGAAGAAATAAAAGGCATCCACATCAGGAAAAAAATAGTAAAGGTATCATTTTTTGCAGATGACATCATCCTGTATTAGAAAACCCAAAGACTTCACCAAAAAAACTACTAGAAACAATAAACCAATACAGTAAAGTTGCAGGATACAAAACCAATATACAAAAATCTATTGCTTTCCTATATGCCAACAATAAAACTTTGAAAAATGAAATTTAAAAGTTTCAAAGCAATATACAAATTTAATGCAAATCTTCATCAAAATACCAATGTCATTTTTTTTTAAAAGTAGAAAAATCACCAGGTTGGTATAAAACTATAAAGAATCCTGAATAGTCAAAGCAATCTTGAGGAAAAAGAATAAAACCAGAAATATCATGCTACCTGATTTCAAATTATACTATAGAGCCACGATAATCCAAACAGTATGTTATTGGAAGAAAAACAGACATATAGACCAATGGAACAGAATCAAGAGCCTAGAAAGAAAACCACATTATATGGACAAATCATCTTCAACAAAGGAGACAAAAACACACAATGGAAAAAATAAGTCGCTTCAATAAGTGGTGTTTGGAAAATTGGAAAGCCACATGCAAAAGAATAAAACTTGACTACAATATTTCCTCTTGCACCAAAATTAATTCCGAATGGATCAAAGACATAAATTTAATATATGAAGCAATAAATTACATAGAAGAAAACATAGGTACTAAACTCATAGATCTTGGCATAGAGAAAAATTTATGAATTTGAACTGAAAGGCAAGGGAATAAAGGCAAAAATAAATAAATGGGACTATATTAAACTAAAAGCTTCTACACAGCAAAAGAAACTGACAACAAAACAGATAGGTAGCCAACTAAATGGGAGATGATAATTTCAAACAACAGCTCCAGTAAGGAGTTAATATTCAAAATATATAAAGAACTCACAAACCTCAGCAACAAACAAGCAAACAATCCAATTTAAAAATGGGGAAAGGACCTGAATAGGCACTTCTCCCAAGAGGACATACCAATGGCCAAGAAATATATGAAAACATGCCCATCTTCACTAGCTATTCTAGAAATTCAAATTAAAACAACAATGAAATATCATCTCACACCTGTTAGATTGGCTATTATCAACAAGACAGGTAATAACAAATGCTGGAGAGGTTGTGGAGAAAAGAACCTTCATTCACTGCTGGTGGGAATGTAAATTAGTACAACCATTATGGAAGAAAGTATAGTGGTTCCTCAAAAAATTAAGAATAGAATTACCTTATGACCCAGCAATCCCTCTACTGGGTATCTACCCCCAAAACTAAAACTCATTGGAACCTAAAGACACATGCACCTCCATGTTCAATGCAGCATTATTCATGGTGGCCAAGACATGGAAACAACCAAAGGGTCTCTCAGTAGAGAAATGGATAAAGAAGATGTGGTACATATATACAATGAAATACTACTCAGCCATAAGAAATGATGACACATTGCCATTTACAACAACATGGATAGACCTTGAGAACATTATACTAAGTAGAATAAGTAAATTAGAAAAAGCTAAGAACTATATGATTTTACACATAAGTAGGATATAAAAATGAGGCTCATGGACATAGATAAAAATTAAGTGGTTACCAGTGGGAGGGGTGAGGGAAATGGAGTAAAGAGGGACAAATATATGGTGATGGGAAATGATTTGACTTTGGGTGGTGGGCATACAATATCATCAACAGTTTAAATGCTGTGGAAACATTAGCCTGAAACCTATGTTCTCTAATTGATCAATGTCACCCTTTTAAATTTAATTTTCTAAATAAAGAAAAAAGAAGAAAAGGAAAGCTAGTCTATGTTGAGTAGTACATCTTTTCAGCTCCTTTTTCCCTCTTGCATCTTAGAATCCTATCAAGTAGGTTTATACCTATACCTGCCTCCCCAGTTAGGACCTTGGGGAATCTGACTTACCAGGAGCAGACTACTGGATAGTGACAACTGAGGATATCTCACTGAAATGGTTCTGCCCTACCACGTACAGTGAACAAGCCAGCCTGTTCCAAAAACAGCGCTTTCAATCTGTTACTTGTGACCTACTCTTCCATGTGCATGGGCAGTAAGGGATCACCAAAACCCAGAAATCACTTTTAAATAGTAATTTTGCATTATAAATATAGATCCTGGATTATTTGCTGTTTTGAATTATCCATATCTTTCTCCTCTTTTCCTTGTCTAAGATTTTGCTTATGTTCCAAGGACTTATGTAAATATTTACCCCCTTCTTTAATATTAACATGTCCTAAATTTACTTAGCTGAAAAGGTATCTCAAGGGTTTCCTCCAGGAGAGCAACTGGGATTTAAATATGGAGGAAAAATGGATTCCTTTGACTTCAATTTGTTGTAGGTGGCCTGCCCTCACCACATTGCCTTCAACTGATGGCCACTTGTAGCAATGTGAGGTTTCTCATAGAACTAAAAAGAGAACAACTGTATTTGGTTCAGAGGCAACCTGACTGGTTCTAGGTCAGGGTATTCTATTATTTGCCATTTTGAGCATGCATGTATGCATGTGTGTGTGAACATGTATGTATGTGTGTGTACCTATATACCTATGTGTATGCACACATAACACACTCCACTGCAAACAAGTGAGTGCTTGTCAAGCTTTTGGAAAGAAATGCATCAGGCTGCTAGTGCACCTTGGCTTTTCTCTCTGTGAAATCAGGAATTCGGCAAAATAATCAAACCTCAGAGGAGATGCCCTGTTTGCTGAACTCAGAGCCATCCATGTGATCATCCAGCAGAAGCCTACCAGTTATGTCATCAATGAGCATCTTGATTGATGAATTAAAGCTTGGAAACAATCTCCAAAGAGCATCTGTAGCTTTACTGTAGGAAAAATGACCCTGTAGGTAGAGCGCAAAGTGCATTCCTAGCAGCTGTGGCTGATGCAATGCTGTGAGAACACTCCAGCACCTGAAACCCTCCTAGGCACACCTGGGAGGGAGCTTTCCTGCTGTAAGGAAGTGACTCAGCACCAACCAGGCAGCTCCCTGATCTTTTTAGCCATTGGCTTTGAATAACACACTGTAACACCCTATAGGCTGAACCTGTGTATATAAGCTAGCTTACTTCCTGAATAAAGCGGATCTGCGTCACTGAACCTGGTCTCCGGAGTCGGGTCTCTGTATCTCCATCATCTTCACCCCCGGTTGGCCTTGTCCACAAGACACAGAAAGAAAAATGCTTGCAGAAGGACTTTCTTATCAGCAGTGCTGGTTTTCCCATTAATCTTCCTTTGAGCCCATGATGCCCCTGTGCACTGTTATCTTTAAGAGTGTAAGCTGGAGGTACTTCTGCAGGATGATTGAATTGTTGGGATTTCTCTGTCTTAGCCTCCTATAGAAAGTACAAATACAATCATGTGCTACTTGCCAGGGGTGCTGCCTCAGAGATCTTGTAACCTGGGTTTGCGAAAGGATCAACACTCTCTTGGTGAAACATTTATTACATCTGTCCTTGGAAGAGGAAAAGAAAAAACATAAAAAACATCCAGCTAGTTCAGAATCCAAATTTCTGTTTTATGGGTTTAAAATGTCCATGTTGCTACAGATCACTATGGTTTTCAGCCACACTCAGACAGTGACTCTCTGTATAGGTTGTTCAACAATGTTGCACCAGCTGACAGGAGGAAAGGCTAGACTCACATAAGGTTGTGCATTTACAGGAAAGCAAAACAAATGATCCACACAACTTCCTAAATTTGTGTTATATCACTGAAAGCCTTATCAGTTCAGTAATTTTGGTTAATCTACCAATATAATGTAATTACATTTTATTTTATAAGTATACAACACTGATCCATTTTGGTGTCAGTTTTCAATAAAGTTTTAATTATGGGCCAAAAGTACAGAAACAAATATACCTGCTTCAGAGTAAAAAAAAACACTCTGAGTTTCTTACAATGCACACGAACCATGTCTCCTATTCTCTGTATTCTGATGATTTAACATTTGAGAATTTCCAGGGCTACCCAATTCCTAGACAGAGTAAACAACTCACCTGTGAAGATGTTTTTAAAACACA
This sequence comes from Rhynchonycteris naso, assembly GCA_037038555.1. Classification (NCBI taxonomy): domain Eukaryota; kingdom Metazoa; phylum Chordata; class Mammalia; order Chiroptera; family Emballonuridae; genus Rhynchonycteris; species Rhynchonycteris naso. Next base: position 71,623,253 of record CM073002.1, read on the forward strand.
AACCAAACAATCTAGAGCCCATATCTGCAGTCACTTCCTTTACTAAGTTCTTACACTCTGGCCTATTATTCATCAGCTCTAATTACCCTAGAGCTGGGTATAAGACAGGTAGGGACAGCCTCTTTGCCCCAGAGGCCACTGAAATTATTCAACCATGCCAATCCTAAATCTGTTTATTTCTGCCTCTCTCATGCCTTCCTACTGAAACCAGATGAGGACCCCTGCCCTTGGTCCACACTGGCCCTGCTCCCACTGCTTCTCCATGGTGGTGACCCGTGACATGCCATGCCCCTTCTTCTTGGGAACTAGGAATAAGTAACAAACTGTTCTTTCAATGGCAGTTGAGCACTTGTCTCTTGACCTGTTGGCCTTGCCACACATAAATAATAATAAAACCAATTAAAACAAGGAAAGCATACTATATTGAGTGACAAATCACAAGAGGCCATATTTTAAAATCATTTTTTATTTTTCAGTTACAGTTGACATACAATATTATATTAGTTTCAGGTGTATACCCAATTGATTAGACATTATATAATTTACTAAGTGATCATCGTAATAAATCTCATACCCATCTGACACCATACATATTTATTAAAATATTATTGACTGTTTGTTATACTGTACTTTACAGTCCCATGACTATTTTGTAACAATTTGTATTTCTTTTTTCGTGTGTGACAGGCAGAGAGAGAGACAAAGAGAGAGACAGATAAGGACAGACAAATAGGAAGGGAGAGAGATGAGAAGCATCAATTCTTCATTGCAGCTCCTTTGTCTCCTTAGTTGTTTATTGATTGGCTTCTCATATTTGTCTTGACTGGGGGGCTACAGCAGAGTGAGTGACCCCTTGCTCAAGCCAGAGACCTTGGGCTTCAAGCCAGTGAGCTTTGGGCTCAAGCCAGCAACCATGGGGTCATATCTATGATCCCATGCTCAAACCAGCGACCTGGCACTCAAACTGGTGAGCCCATGCTCAAGACGGATCAGCCCATGCTCAAGCTGGTGCCCTAAGAGTTTCAAATCTGGGTCATCTGCTTCCCAGTCTGACGCTCTATCCACTGCACCACTGCCTGGTCAGAAATCAATTTGTACACTCACTCTGCTGTAGCCCCCGGTCAAGGCGCATATGAGAAATCAATCAATGAATAAGCAATCAACAAACAACTAAGATGCTGCAATGAAGAATTGATGCTTCTCATCTCTCTACCATCCTGTCTGTCTGTCTCTATCTGTTCCTCCCTCTGACTCTCTCTCTGTCTCTGTCAAAACAAACAAACAAACAAAAAACAGTATTTCCAAATGAACCATAAGTACTGGTTAGGATATTCTGGAGGAAGAATGAATTGAAATAAGTTTTTTGTGACTTCACACACCAGAGTATAGACTGGTTTGCAACTTTATTCTAGATGGTACATTTCAGGTAAGAAAGTCACCTGGGAATTTTGTCAAAATATATAAACCACAATAAGGTCTCACCTCACACCTTTCAGAATGGCTATTACCTAAAATCAAATAACAAGTGTTGGCAGGGATGTGGAGAAAAGGAAATCCCCATGGACTTTTGGGATTGTAAATTGGTGCATTTGTTAAGGAAAACAATATGGAACTTCCTCAAAAAAAAAAAAAAACTACAACTACTATAGAACCTAGCAATTTCATAAAATAAAACACTAATTCAAAAGGATGTAACTACTTTTATGTTCACAGCAGCTTTATTTAAAATAGCCAAGATATGAAAGCAACCTAGGTGTCCATTGACAATAGAATTGGTGAGGAATATGTTGTACATATATTTAATAGAATATTATTCAGTAATAATAAAGAATGAAATCTGGCCCTGGCTGGTTGACTCAGTGGTAGAATGTTGACCCAGCATGTGGAAGTCTTGGGTTTGATTCCTGGTCAGGGCATACAGGAGAAGAAGTGATCATCTGTTTCTCTACCCTTCCTCCTTCTCTCTCTTTCTCTCTTTCTCTCTTTCTCTTCCCTTCCCACAGCCATAGCTCAGATGAGCAAGTTGACTCCAGGCACTGAAAATGGCTCCATGGCCTTGCCTCAGGTGCTAAAATAGCTCAGTTGGTGAGTAATGGAACAATGGCCCCAGATGGGCAGAACATCAGCTCCAGATGGAAGTTACTGGGTGGATCCCAGTCAGGGCACATGTGGAAATCTGTCTCTCTGCCTTTCCACCTCTAAGTGAAAAAGAAAAAAAAAAAGAATGAAATCTTTGTATTTGCATAACATGGATAAACCTAGGAGGTGTTATGCATAATATGGATGTACCTAAGAGGTGTAATAAGTCACACAGAGAAAAACAAATACCATATGATTTTATTTATATGTTGAATCTAAAATAAAACAAGTGAACAAAATGTTGAAAAACAGAACAGATTCACAGATACAAAGAACAAATTGATAGTTGCCAGAAGACAGACAGAAGGGAAAATGGATGAAAAAAAAATGACGATGAGCAAGAGGTAGAAACTTCTAGTTATAAAATAAATAAATCATGGGATGTGATGTATACAGCATAGAAAATATAGTCAATGATATAGTAATAGCTTTGTGCAATTACAGATAACTACTAATTTATCTTGGTGATAACTTTTTAATAAATGTTAAATAACAATGTTGTACCCCTGAAAGTAATATAATATTATATGCTAACCAGGCTTTAATAAAAAGATTTAAAAAATATGTAGGGTCTGATTCAATAGGTCTGAAATGAGACCTGAGGTTCTGCGTTCTGAACAAACTGATTGTGCTGATGCTGCTGGCCTCTAACCACACTGTAAGTTACAAAGAAATAGAGGGCCTCTAAATTCACTTACTACCTGTAGTTTCTTGATTTTACTACCAATCATGCTGAGAAAATAGGCTGAAATTTGCATTCCATATCAGCTTGAATCATTCTGCTTGTCCCTATTGCTGAAATTGTGCATTCCAGAATGCCAAGTCAAACCATGCAAAAAAAGATTAAACACAGCTCCTCGCCTTGCAATTACCTCTCCACACACTGTGAGCAAAGAGAAAATAAGCACAAGATTCTGAAGAAATTGGAACTGGACTTGAGTTTAGTGATTAAGAAAAAAAATAAGCTTTGCTGTTTCCAGAAAGAAAGATACAGCGGGAAGAATTGTGGGCCTTAATCATGGGTAGTTTTGGTTTGTTTAATAATATAGTTTGGCTATGTGGTATCTAAATGACTAAAAAAGTCAAACTCATAGAAACAAAGAGCAGAAGAGTGGTTCCCAGGGACTGGGGAAGTAGGGAGAGGTTGGTAAATGACTACAAACTTACATCTATAAAATGATTAAGGTCTGAGGATTTGATGTATAAAGTGGTGACTATAGCTGATAACATTGTATTTGTTAAGAGAATAGAAATTAAATGTTCTCTCACACACATACACACACAAAAATAACGTGAGGTGATGGATGTGTTCATTCCTCAATGGGGGAGGATCCTTTTATGGCGTATACATATACCAAATCACCAAGATATATACTTTAAATATTTTATATGTCAATTATACCTCAATAAAGCTGAAATTAAAGAATATAGTTTGAATTGTTCACTAAATATAAAACTTAATCTCACCACATCATCATATAATCTCCAAAATGCTGCATGTGAAAAAAATACATTCTCAAATTATTTTTTCCCTATTGCTCCATTTAGACCTTAAAGGTATGGTCATACAGAAAATACTTCATCAGAAGTATGTTAAAAGGACTTAAGAATCACAAACTTTCATTTTAAAGTTTCTGCCTACGTACCTTTTCACTTTTAATCCTTTGGCATAATCAACATGGAGAAGTTGACATTTCAAAATCAAAGAAAGACTCTCAATAAGTCAGATGATTTTTGTTTATATAAAGTAACTAGACTATAGAATAATGGAATGAAAGAAACAGAAAATACTCTTTGAAATTATGTACTTTATTCCCTTCATTTTGTAAATGAGAAAACCAAAGCTCAGAGAATAGAAGTGAATTGCCCATGACCTCTCAGTATCGGGTGAGTCAGGAGTGCAGTTCTCTCCGGCTAGTCCTGTTTCTACAACACCATATTGATTTATTTTGGATAACTGATAATATCACCATTGCTAGCATTAAATATTATTCCTCAGCATGCCTTATCACTTTAGAAAAGAAACATGAGTGACACATTTGTGTGTTTGAGAAGATTTTATAGAGGAAGTTCTTTAGTTTTTCTGCAAAATATTGTGCAGCAAATAAATATACAGAAGGATGAAGTAGGGTTTTAGGACCCAGAGACAGCAATGTTAGCTAAAGCATGGAGGTAGAACTAGCAGGAGATAATCTTGGGACCGAATAGTGACTTTAGAATTATTGGGCAGCAAAATAGGGTGAGAGGGTGGGTCCAGCAATCAGAATCTAGAAAATATAGCCAAGTAGTTGAACTTAATGCCAGAACTTAAATTGAGCTTAATGTCATAGTGCAGGACCAGAACCAGTGGTGCTCTGGGAACCAGTTCAAAATAGCTGTGAGAGCCAATTACGTTTCTAATATCAGCTTCGAGTTTACTTACATCATATTAGCAGTTTGACACTGGTCGTGGTGAAAGTATTTGCACCGTGGAAACCAACAAATGCTACTAATCAAGATTTCTTTTTTTCTTTCTGAATAGCCAGTGTTACAACACATCTGGGCAAAATGAAAATCTGTATCCCAGCAGCTGGACTAGAGCGTGCAACGGGAAGAGAAATTGAGAGGAGGGTTGGGGAGATGGGAACCTCCACACTCCGATCTTTTGAGAAGTTTCTTTTTCTTTCTCTCTTTCCTCTCTTCCCTCTCTTTTCTTTCTTTCTTTCTCTCTTTCCTCTCTTTCCTCTCTTTCTTTCTTTCTTTCTTTCTTTCTTTCTTTCTTTCTTTCTTTCTTTCTTTCTTTCTTTCTTTCTTTCTTTCTTTTTCTTTCTTCTTCCTGAGACTTGATTTATTGATTTTACAGAGAGTGGAAGGGGTCAAAGAGTGAGAAGTATCAACTCATAGTTGCTTCACTTTAGTTGTTCATTGCTTGCTTGTCATATGTGCCTTGACCAGGCAAGCCCAGGGTTTCAAACTGGTTACCTCAGCATTTCAGGCCAACACTCTATCCACTGTGCCACCATAGGCCAGGTTTGAGAAATTTCTGAAGCATATTCTCATATCCAGTTTTCACAGTAATATTAAATATATGTCTAAGTCTCCTTAATTTGTAGAATCCAGAGATCCTGACTTTCAACTCATTCAGTCTGGTGCCATACATAGCATTTTGTATTTTTTCAGACTTTGGCTCAATTCCAAAGTGCTTCAGGCAGGAAGAGAATGAGCATCTTCATCCAGAAAAGAATATACTTTTAAAAAGAAAGTCTAAATAGTGAAAATATTTTTGGTTACATTACACTCTAATTCACATTTGCCATGCCTAAGATAAAGTAAGAGTTCCATCAAAAATTACTGTTATACCAAGTGCAATTTTACAGAAGCCTCTCAGTCTACTTCATATCATGATTTTCATCACCGCCATCAACACATCACCACTACTAACAGCAACATTTATTGAGCAGTTACCCTAAGCCAAGGTCTATGCTAGTCATTCAACAATTATGTGTAAGTGATTACTATGTGCCAGGTTTGTGTTAAATTAATGGTTCTCAGTTTTCTTGTTCTCAGGACCACTTTACACTCTTAGAAATTGTTTTTCTTTCTTTCTTTTTTTAAATTTATATACTTAATTTATTGTGTTGACATAGTTTCAAGTGTTCCAACACCATTTATTAAAAAGACTGGTCTTTACTACATTGTGTATTCTTGCCTCCTTTGTCAAATATGAATTGAAAAAAGACATGGGTTTATTTCTGGATTCTCTGTTCTGTATGCCTGTTTTTATGCCAGTATCAAGTTATTTTTATTACAATGGCCTTGTAGTTTGATAGCAGAAAATGTGATACCTCCTACTTTGTTCTTCATTTTTAAGATTGCTGAAGCTATTTGGGTTCTTTTTTGGTTCCATATAAATTTTTGGAATAGTTGTTCTAGATCTGTGAAGTATGCCATTGATATTTCAATAGTAATTGCATTGAATTTATAGATTGTTTTGGGTAATACAAACTTTTTTTTAAGTAGGGTGGGAGGAGATATAGAGACAGACTCCTCCTGCATGCGCCCTGATCAGGATCTACCTGGCAACCCCAATCTGGGGCCGATGCTTAAATCAGCTGAGCTATCCTAAGCACCTGAGACCAACTCTTGGACCAACCAAGCTAGTCTTAGTACCTGGAGCCAATTTTTGAACCAATTAAGCAACTGGCTGCAAGAGGGAAAGAGAGAGAGAAGGAGGAAAGAAGCAGATAGCCACTTCTCTTGTGTGCCCTGACTGGAAATCAAACTCAGAACGTCCATATGCTGGGCCAGCGCTCAATCCACTGAGCCACCTGGGCAGAGTCAAGTTTAGCTAATATTTTGTTGAGAATTTTAGCATCTATGTTCATCAGGGATGTTGACCTATATATAGTTTTATTTACTTGTAGTGTTTTTACGTGGTTTTGAAATTTGGATAATGCTTGCCCTGTAAAATAAGCTTGGGAATATTGCCTCCTCTTGAATTTTTTGAAATAGTTTGAGATTGATAGGTATTATTTCTTTACTTTTTAACTATACCTAAAGAGGTACCAAAATTAAAAATAAAAATTACAGGGTAAGACCTAACATAACTACTAGGAGTATCAAAGGAAGTGAAAATGGGACTAGGTGCAGGGCAATATGAATTAATGAGTGTGGGAGGGGCAAGGATGGGGAGAACAGTGAGCATGTACTGAAGATTCTAAGGGAGAGGATCTGGTGAAAATTTTCATCTTAGACAAGCACCTAGGAAAAGAAATAATGGGACAAAATTTCTAAACCCCACTATGTGCTTAAAAGTCATCCTTGCCATTAGCACTGTCTTTGTCATCCTCTCCTTCAACAGCCTCTCTTTCATAATCCTTCATCAACTCTAGCTGGTCATCCCCTGATCTTCATTATCATCATCATCCAATAGGTCCCCCACTGCAGCAGAGTCATCTGCACCCCCTCAGACTCCATTTTTACATTAGTCTAATCTTTCTTCAGGGAGCTGCTGCTTTGCTCTTCTTCTGAATCATCATTCTCCATGTCTCCTTGTTTGCTCTCTTCCTTTCCAATTTATTTCCAGGTTTTCCAGTAGAGAATCTACTTTTTGTTTTATCTGGGTCAATTGCTTTTTAGTGGCCTGAAGGTCATCTCCTTTCAACCTTGCCGACTAAGAACTAGATCTTCCCTGCCCACTATTAGAATCGAAGCCCCGTTTGCCCCTTCGTGAGGTGTTTCCTGATACATGCTAGAGTTTCCAGGGCACTATAATTAGAGCAATAGGAGGAAGAGAAACATGCACTGGATAACTGTAGAGCCTGTCATAATAATCCCATTCAAAGTCATAGTCCAAGTCAAAAGAGGAGCTGTACATCTCCACTGAAGATTGTTTCACACCAGCTTTTCCTCAGTTTACTTTTGGCTCTGCAGTCAGATTAATATCTAAAACCTGGCCAGCGATCATTCTGCCATCCTCTCCTATCACTGCGTCACTGGCATTTCTCTCATTAACATATTGAATAAAGGCAAAGCACTTGTGAACAGAGCAACCCACAATTTTGCCATATTTTGAGAAGATAGCCTCCACATCAGATCTCTTGACTACAAGAGTATTGAGATTCCCATTGAATACATGGGAGTTCATAGAGCAAAGATCTGCCTTATTGGTAATGTTGCTGGCCATAGTCTTTGATGGGAAGGTTCCTCACAAAGCTGAAACTCAAGCTAAATTCTATTAACATATATTTCAAGTGATCTGTAACCTGGACAGAGAAGAGAGAAGAGATTTGATTTTGAATATCTTACACCCGGGTTCTGCGTGGATTTGTTGACTGCTGCTTGAGGTCAGCAACACAGCTGCAACCGCTCAGACTTCAACTCTTCACACACAAAAATTAAAAATAAAAACCAATGTTAGTTCTTTGAATGTTTGGTAAATTCGCCTGTGAAGGCATCCGGTCCAGGACTTTTTTTTGCTGTGAGTTTTTTGATAACTGTTTTAATTTGATTTGTTGTAATCAGTCTGCTTAGGTTTTCTAAATCTTCCAGACTGAGTTTGGAAGATTGTATGTTTCTAGAAATTTATCAATTTTGCCCAAGGTTGTCCAATTTTTTGGCATAGACTTCACAGTATTTTCTTATAATCCTTTGTATTTCTGTGATGTCAGTTGTTACTTCTCCTCCTTCTTTTCTAATTTTATTTATTTGGGTTCTCTCTCTTTTTTTCTTAATGAGTTTTGTTAAAGGTTTGTCAATCTTGTTTACTTTTTCAAAGAACCAGCTAACTCTTGGTGTCATTGATCTTTTGTATTGTTCTCTTTGGCCTCTATGTCATTTATTTTCAATCTAATCTTTATTACTTTCTTCCTTCTACTTCCTTTGGGCTTTGTTTGTTGTTGTTTTTTTCTAGTCCTTTTAGGTGCAGGATTAGATTGTTTATTTGAGATTTTTCTTGCTTCTTAGGTATGCCTATAATGCTATGAATTTTCCTATCAGAACTGCTTTTGCTGTGTCCCATCAATTTTGGGTTGTTGTATGTTCAATTGCATTTCTCCCCAGTGAGATGAGCAGGAGGTCCAGATTGGATGGGGCCAACATTATCCTTTTGCAGAAGTTTATTCAGCTGGGGAGTTCCTAGTCTCAGAGACGAAGATTGATAGTCTTCCATTGGTCTTAATTTGCATCCCCCAGAAGGTGGTTAAGCCCCTCTACTGGTCCCAAGAGTAAGTCCCAAAGAACTCACACTTTGAATGTCTGTGCTGTAAGCTTCTCTCCTTTCCCCTTGTAGAACTTAGCCCAGCAGAGCAGGATATCCAAGAGTTGGGCCAGCTGACTGTGAAGCTCTACTTTGTCCAATGTGTGCAAGCTGTTGTGCAGCTGTTGATCACAGAAAGTGGAATTTGCCTCAGCTGGGTTTGCTGCCTGCCGAGCTCTCCCTTTGGCTTTGCTGCTAGTAAGGGTAGTTGGGTCTTGCTTTGATGTTGTCTGTAGCTGGCCATTGCATGTGTTGGTCCTGGGCCTCTAAGGAGAGAACCTGGGTGCAGACCAGTGTAAGACAATACCTGTGACTGGCCCTTAGCAACCTTTTTGGAGCTATAAGCAAACCAGTTTGTGGCTGTCTCTGCTGGGCTTAGGTGCACATGGAAGGAGCAAGTTACACACCTACACTGGCTTTACCTGCAATGGGCCTGGAGGAAATTAGCAAAAGACCCAAGTTTTCCTGAAATCCATCTCCTGTTTCCTCTGTCTGCTGGCGGCTTACTGGTTAGATCTCTGAAAAAAACCTTTGACAGAGTCTAGAGCCTGGGGCAATTCAGGGATTAGGAAAGGTGGTTGGTGTGGCTCTCACCCCAAGGCCTCAAAATTCAGTCTGTCCTGAATTTTTTCACAGACCTCAGTAGGATGTGGCAACTAGGAGTCTGGTGGGTGTGGCCTCTGAAACGCAAAGATTTGGTATGCCCACAGTCTGGACAGTTTCTACTGAATCTCCTGTGAAGCAGAAGCACCTGTCATATTCTCAGGAAAGTGACATACCTCTCAGGAAAAATGTCCCTGCTGCTGAGAGTTCCTTCAGACCCTCAGCTGCCACTACTGTGAGTGGGGGCAGCTATTTTTGCATCTCCACCCTTCTATCAGTCTCAATGTGGCTTCTTCTGTGACTCCTTGGTTTTAGACTCCCCTTCACTTAATCCTAAATTAATTTCTCAAGATGATTGTTCTTATATTTAACTCCAGTTTGATTCTGGGAGGTAGCTATTAGAATGTCTGTCTACTCTGCTGCCATCTTAGAATCTTCCCAGGCTGGCTTTTTTAGTTTAATCATATGCAGTTAAGGTTTCTCCATATCTTTATGTGGCTTGATAGCTTGTATATTTTTATTGCTGGACAATATTGCACTGTATGAATGTACCACAGTTTGTTTATCCATTTCCCAGTTGAACCTCTTGATTGCTTCTCATTGTTGGTAATTATGAATAATGTTGCTATAAATATTCATATGTAGGGGTTTTTTTTGTAGATGTAAGTTTTCAACATAATTGGATAAATAATGAGGAACATGATTGTTGGATCATATGATAAAACTGTGTTTAACCTTTGTAAGAAACTGTCAAATGCTTTCTAAAATGGCTGTACTATTTTGTATTTCCACTAGCAAAGAGTTCTGTTGCTTTGTATCTTCGCCTGCATTTGGTATGGGCAAGTTTTTCACTCTTTTTGTTTTCTTCAGATTATCACTAAATCATGTAGAACTCAATATATGATCAGAATTGCCTTACTCATGTAAATTATTTTGTGCTTATGTCAAAGTAGTTGAATCATCTTCTCCAACTTGGGTTCCCTAAAATATATCAATCATGATCAATCTACACAGTCTTAAATATTAAGGATGAGTGTAAATGTGGGAAAATGGTGACAACCAAAGACTAGACTTTGAGAGCTGAATACACAAATCAATATACAGATCATGGATTATCTAATTGTACACTTGAAACCGATATAATTTTATTAACCAATGTAACCCTCATAAATTAAGTAAAAATGTTAAAAAAGAATGTCAATTATTTTTCTTTATATAAAGAATTACATAAAAAGTTATTGTTTTATAGAAAACTATTATTTTGAAATAAAATTTTCTTTTAAACTGCAAAATAATAGCATCTTTAACTATTGATATTTAAATTGTCGTATATTTTATTAAGTTTTTCCAAATTAATCGCCGGTGAAATGAGAGACAAAAAGAGAAAGTGGGTAAAGCATTTTGCAGTTTATGGGACTTTTGTTGTTATTTGTTTGATGTCTTGCCTGGTTTGCTTTTTTCATCTAGAGTGGCACTAGCTGATTGTCTTTTTAGTGTAAAAACCTCAATTAGAAAGGGAGTCCATATCTAACTTTCCAAATCTAACACTTGTATTTTTTCATAATATGATCTGAGTAGAATGAAATGAGAATAGAGCATGAAATTAAATATTTAAAAGCAAACACGTCATCTCCTGACCTCAGGAACCTATCAGATTTTTCTGCGATCTCACTTTCTGTTTTCGAAAGCTTCATTACCCATGGCACCCAAACGTGAAACTTCAATGTCATCTTTGACTCTTTCCTCCTTCTTATCATTTAGGTATAAGCTGTTTCAAATAGCAAATTTTTGTTGTTGTTATTCTTGTTGTTTTGTTTTGTTTTGTTTATACCATTGTATAATTGGAGCAAATGAGAAAAAGACACTTGGAATATCTTGCCAGATATAACGTTGTATTGTACTGCCAGATTAAAACATATAATATTAAATCTTTTATTATTTTTTGTATAACAAAGGGCCTTCTTGTTTTGTTTTGTTTTGAGACTTGCATTGAAATTCTTAAGCATTTTATGGAGATTTAACATTTTTTATTCAGGAAATATTTTCATTTTTATTGATTTTAATTTATTGTGTTTACATAGATTCTAGTATCTCACATCAATGCATCCCCACTACCCCGGATTCCCCTCAACATCCCCTTTGCCCCCCTCCCCATAGCACCCTTGCCCCTTCCCTTCAGGTTTATCCCATCCTGTCCTCCCCCTTCCCTCTGTCCTACCTTCCTCTGGTCCCTTTGATCCCTCCTCTGTCTCAATTCCATTACTCAGTTCACATTGTTCATTGGATTCCTCAAATGAGTGAGGTGATATGATATTTTTCTTTTTCTGCCTGGCTTATTTCACCTAACATAATAGTTTCCAGGTCAATCCATGTGGTCGCAAAAGATAAGATTTCCTTTTTTTTCATGGCCCTATAGTATTCCATTGTATATATGTACCACTGATTTTTAATCCACTTGTCCACTGATGGACACTTGGGCTGTTTCCAGATCTTGGTTATTGTGAAGGACGCTACCATAAGCATGGGGGTGCAATTCTCCTTTTGAATTAGTAATATGGTGTTCTTGGGATATATTTCTAAAAATGGGATGGCTGGGTCAAAAGGCAGTTTCATTTCTAATTTTTTGAGGAATCTCCGTACTATTTTTCACAGTGGCTGCACCAGTCTGCATTCCAACAGCAGTGCAGGAGGGTTCCCTTTTCTCCACATCCTCATCAGCACTTATTCTCTGCTGTTTTGTTGTTGAGCACCATTCTGACTGGTGTGAGGTGATATCTCATTATGGTTTTAATTTGCATTTCTCTAATGATCAGTGATGTTGAGCATTTTTCTTATGCCTTTTGGCCATCTGTATGTCTTCTTTGGAGAAGGGTCTACTCATTTCTTTTGCCCATTTTTTGATTGGATTGTTCATCTTCCTGGTGTTGAGTTTTATAAGTTCTTTATAAATTTTGGTTATTAACCCCTCATCAGATGTATTATCAAATATGTTCTCCAAATTGTATAGTTGGTCTTTTTATTCTGTTCTTATTGTCTTTAGCTGTGCAAAAGCTTTTTACTTTGATATAGTTCCATTTATTTATTCTGTCTTTGATTTCACTTGCCCATGGAGATAAATCAACAAATATATTGATCTGAGAGATGTCAGAAAGCTTACTGCCTATGTTTTCTTCTAAGATGCTTATGGTTTCATGACTTACATTTAAGTCTTTTATCCATTTTGAGTTTATTTTCATGAATAGTGTAAGTTGGTGGTCTAGTTTCATTTTTTTTCAGGTAGCTGTCCAACTTTCCCAACACCATTGTTAAAGAGGCTGTCTTTAATCCATTGTGTGCTCTTACCTCCTTTGTCAAATACACTGGGGGAAAAAATTATGTTGTTTCCACAAAAACACTTGTTCTTACCTATTTTGAGTGTGCTGATCTCAAATTTGACACTAGTTTTTCTCTGTAAGTTACAAGTTTTTTGCAATTTATGATTTTAGGTTTTCATCTTATTGTAAAATTTTTAACATTTAGTTTAACATAAAGAACTAGAGTGTCTTCTTGAGCATCATCTTTGTGAAAATATAATAATTTAGATAATGCAGTAAATACACTAATAGATATGTTTGCATTAGAATTTGTCTACAATTTTGAAATAAAACATATTAAAACACTTATTTTAGTCATAAAATTTGTGCAAAACTTATTTAAATTCTATTCAGGCAAAAATTTGTGTTTGTAGCTCTTACATTTTTGTATTTGTTGAGGACAATCTTGTTTGATGCTCCAGCAGTAGTCTGCTCATCACAGCAGCAGCTCCAAGATTTTCAGGAAACTTATCAAGGTGACTATTCAGGAAGTGAATCTTAATGCTCATGTTACATCCAATGTCACGGAAAGCCAACAGCATCCTTTGAACCACAAGTTCATAGTTTTCTGCTTTTTCGTTGCCAAGGAAGTTATTTGCAACTGCCACAAAAGACTGCCATACTGCTTTCTCCTCCTTATTCATCTTCATGGAAAATTCTTCATCATGTATGAGGGTTCAAATTTGAGTTTCATCAAATATACCTATTTTATCTTCTTGAAAGACAAGGCAAGAAAAGCAGAAAGAATATGTTGAAAGCATCCACTTTCTCTATTCAAAGCCTGAATAAACTGCTTCATTAAGCCAAGTTTGATGTGAAGTGGGGGGAAATGATCCTGTCTTGATTAACTACAGGTTCATTCACCATATTTTGCATCCCTACTTACAGAACTTCACGTTTCATCCACTCTTTCTCTGTCCAGTGTTTCTCCTGAGCTCGGCTGTTTCACAAACACAGAAAGCAAGGATACTTGGTGAAACCTCTCTGTTTTCTTAGCAGGAAATTTACCATTTTAAGATCCACACAAATGATCCAGTTATGCTTCTCATACTTCAGAAAGTCGAAGACAATTTTTATGTTATTATAATCTTCTCACAGATGAGTTGAATAACCAATTGGAACCACTGCATAAACATTACCATTGCGTAGAAGAACACATTTCAGACTTTATTTAGAGCTGTCAAGAAATAGCCGCCATTCTGTTGGACTATAAGTGGTAACACCTAGCTGGCTGAGAAGACTACTGATATCATGACAGTCAATAAAGTATTTGTCTTAGGAAATAAAGTCCACAAAAATTTGTTCATGCTTCCTGAAATGGAATACTTGAGCTTACCGGTGAAGTACATTCTTTTCTTGAAGACTGGAGGCTAATAACTCAGCTTCTTTTTTTGATAGACCCAAATCTCTTACTAAGTCATTCAATTCGGGTTGACTAAACTGCTGAGGGGTTAATGAGTGCTTGGCATCAGAAGAAGACCCTTCAGATTCTACAACAATTTCCTCATGCATCTTATCAAAATACACTTGATCACCATGTTCACTTTCTTTGTCATTAGAAGTAATAAAACCATTGAAAACTAGAACCGGGAGTGTCTCAGAGTGTGAGGTAGCTCATATTGCTGAGGGAATATTAGGATATGCAATCATATGCTGTTTTTTCTTGCCGATGCCATTTGTATGGATCAGACAGAAATAACAGTCACTGCTGTGGTCCTTAGGTTAACGCCAAACCATGAGAATACCAAAAGGCATTCCTTCGCATTTTCCTTTTGTCCAGTCACGGAGAATTTCTTCACAATTATGACATGCAGTATGAGAAGCCTAATTCTTGTCTTGATCGCAAAGGGGAACTTGAAAATAGGCAATATATGCACATGTCACAAATGATGAAATATTGTACCTTTTACGTTGAAGTGTGTAACCGCCACATATATAACAGAAGCTGTCAGGACTATTCATACATTTACGCCTACTCTAAGAAGCCATAATTCAGTCTTAAAACAAAATAAAAGGGTGTTTTTATCAGATAATAACTTTTTACATATAAAAACAACTACAATTATGTAAAAGTGATGTTTGTAAAACATTAATTACCTTGTGGTTATCTCCAATCCAAGAGTCGTTGCCCTTTAACTTCAATTTAAAAACCAATGCGTGTTATTAACTGTAACAAAAAGAAATTAAAATTGCATAAAAACTGGAGCATGCACCAAAAAATAGATTTCAGATTTGGAATCACTGATGCAGAAATATATAGAAAAAAATTCTAAAATCTCATGCAACAGAAAAAAAATTGTTCCCCAGTGATATTAGTTGTCCATAAAGGTGTGAGTTTATTTCTGAGTTCTCTGTTCTGTTCCATTGATCTATGTGCCTGTTCTTATGCCAGTACCAAGCTGTTTTGAGTACAATGGTCTTATAGTATAACTTGATATCAGGAGTGTGATACCTCTCACTTTATTCTTTCATTTCAAGATTGCTGAGGCTATTTGTGTTCTTTTTTGGTTCCATATAAATTTTTGAAATATGTGTTCTATATCTTTGAAGTATATCATTGGTATTTTAATAGGTATTGCATTGAATTTATAAATTGCTTTGGGTAATATAGATATTTTAATGATGTTTATTCTTTCTATCTATGAACACAGTATATGCTTCCACTTGTTTGTAACTTCCTTGGTTTTTTTTTTTTTATCAATGTTTTATAATTTTTCAAGTACAAGTCTTTAATGTCCTTAGTTAAATTTACTCCTAGGTACTTTAGTTTTTTTTGTTGTTGCAATAGTGAAGGCAATTATTCCCTTAATTTTTTTCTGACAGTTTATGGTTGGTGCATAAAGCTTCTTCTGATTTCTGAGTATTAATTTTATATCCTGCCACCTTGCTGAATTCATTTATCGGGTCCAGTAGTTTTTTGACTGAGTCTTTAGGGTTTTCTATATACAATAACATATCATCTGCAAATAATGATAGTTTCACTTTTTCTTTACAATTTGGATGCCTTTTATTTCTTCTTCTTGTCTGATTGCTGTAGCTAGGACTTCCAGAACTATGTTGAATAAGAGAGGTGAAAGGGGCATCCCTGCCTTGTTCCTGGTCTTAAGGGGATTGCTTTTAATTTTGCTCATTGATTATGATGTTGGCTGTGGGTTTGTCATAGATGGCCTTTATCATGTTGAGGTATGTTCCCTGTATTCCCAATTTGCTAAGAGTTTTGATCAATGAATGGGAACAATGGGCTTTCATATAACTTGTTTTCCTTAAGATTTCAAGAAAATCTTTAGAAGGCAGCCCAATATGCTTCCAAAAATCTTCTGCAGTTTCTAAGGGAAAAAATTATTATCTCCAATGATCAATCATTATAATACACACTACCTACAAAAAGAAATAGATTTTCTATGAACAATTTTCTCTTAACACTTTGGCATTCATTCGTTTATCAGATTATTCAGCTAAAACCTTGTAAGACAGGACAAAACTCATTTCCCAGCCTCTCACTTGGTCTTTCTCCAAATAATCTCTGACAATGATAGCAGTGGCTTAGTGCCATTCTAATGCAAAGCTAATCAAGTTATTCCTCCATATCAAATCCTTCAATAACTCTTGTTACATACAAAATGAAGTCTAAAAAGTTTTGATGATTTGCTTTTTACTCAATTTTTTCAGTTTCTCATTATTATTATTACTTTTAATAATAGACAACCTTCAGGAAATATGCATGTAAAATATTCTCACACTTGATCTTAGTCACAATGTTGAGAAGCAATAAAACCATTCTTAACAAGTTTCTTTAAAATTAATTGAGGAAATTGATTCAGCTCAACCTTCTTCACCCTCCTGCCCCCAGACAGTTTGCCCAGTGCTGATTCTGTTTCTGTACCTGCAAGATAATTCTCTCTCAATAGCCAACTATCATGTCAAACTCAGTATGTCTAGAATTGAACTTATTATATTCCCCCTCTAACTGATCTTCCTCTTGATTTTCCCAATTCAAGTGATGATATCATTGTTCTCCCTCTGTGGTTTTTTTAAATTGTTAAATAATCATTTACCTTTTTTATTGAATTTGTTAGGTTGACACTGGTTAACAAAATTCTATAGGTTTCAGGTGCAAAATTCTCAGCCTTTCAGTCTTGGTCATTTTTCCAAGAGCTGCATAAAGAATAATCATCTGCCGTGGCACATGAATCACAAAGAGCAGTTCAGATGATAAAATTGTTGAATGGGCTTTCTAGTGGGAATCTGTTCAACATCACATATTATAATCAGGTATGTTTCTAGCTTTAAAACAAAACCCAGTATTCTTTGTGTGTTTATAAGATGAAGAATTCTCCTAACAGTTAAATATATATTCGAAAACAAAGTGGAGATATGTGCATTTTATTACTGAGAAAAAATAAAGATTTTACTGAGACCTATTAAGTGCCAGAAGCTCATCTCACATAAACTTCATTTTACCCAAACGGTCAAGGTCAGTGTTTTTGTCATCTCCACTTCACAGATAAGAAACAGAGCCAAGCAGAGTTAAGTGACATGCCCACACAGACAATGCTAGCCAGTGAAGAACTAAGGCTACATTCTTAAATATCAGACTATATTTCTCTCTCTCCCCTAGAAAGAGGCAGAACCAGGAGTTGAACATCAAGCATCTCAGGAAAAAATGTCAGAGAGTATGGTATTTAAAAGTATTAAAATTTTTAACTATACTACAAGTTAACATTTTCCTCTCGATAATTACTGCTTGGATTAAAGATGATCAAAGAAATGCTTTGAAATTTACTTTTGCCCTGGCTAGGTGGCTCTTTGGATAATGCATTTTTGAAAAGGAATCAATGAGTACACAACTAAACGAAACAACTAAATAAAATAATGAGTTGATGTTTCTCTCTCTCTCTTTTACCCTCTCTCTCCTTACCTCTCTGTTTTAATTACTGGAAAAATTTGGCCCAGTGGTAGAACATCCATCCAGCGTGTGGATGTCCCAGGTTTGATTCTCAGTCAGAGCACACAGGAGAAGCAACCATCTGTTTATCCATCCCTCTTCCTCTCCTCTTCTCTCTCTCTCTCTCTCTCTCTTTCTCTGTCCATCTCCCTCTCTCTCTCTCTCCCCTTCCACAGGCATGCTCAATTGATTTGAGTGTATTAGCCCAGGCACTGAGGATGGCTCCATGGAGCCTCTGCTTCAGGTACTAAAAATAGCTCGGTTGTGAGAATGGCTCCAGATGGGCAGAGGGGTTGCCTGGTGGATACTGGTTGGGGTGCATGCGGGAGTCTATCATCCCTACTCTCACTTGGGAAAAGAAGAAAAAAATTAATTAAAACATATTTTTAAATAAATAAAAATTACTTTTGATGAAGTAAAAATGGGTAATGCTAAAAAAGCATAACTCTTCTGAAATTGTCTGTTAAAATATAATTAACTTATTTTCTAACATTATGATCAGAAGGAGAAAATGCAACTGCATTGTCACATGGTGGTTAGAATAAAATATTTTGAATTTAAATAATTTATTTCGTTTTTATATTTCAACTGCCTTCCAAGACAGTTCCAATTTGTGATGTAATTTCCAAACAATTATTTATTTATTTATTTATTTATTTATTTATTGTCTTTAATTTGTAGGAGTCTGGAAATGTCTCTGCTTCATATGGGTACTTTGTATATTTAACCAGTCAATGCTAAATTACTTTCAATAAAATTTATTCGAGCTGTAGCAATCAATGTAGATAACAGTGTGAGACATTTATGTTCTCTGTCTGGTTCACTTACCTGAGATGTTTTAGATAAATCTGAGGAAAATGAGTGGAATAAGTAAAATTAACACATGAAAATAAATACTGGTCCTAGTCAGTTGGCTCAGTGGATAGAGTGTCGACTAAACGTGTGACATCCCAGGTATGATCCCTGATCGGGATACACATGAGAAATGATCATCTGCTTCTCTTCCCCTTTCTCTCCTCCTTTTCTCTCTATTTCCCTCTCGCAGCTAGAGGCTCAATTGGTCTGAGCATCTGCCCAGGTGCTGAGGATAGCTTAGTTGATTTGAGCATTGCCCCCAGGTGGGAGGTCGCTCGGTGGATCTCAGTCAGTGCACATGCGGGACTCTATTTCCCTTCCTCTCACTTAAAAAAATAAAAGAAAAAGAAATACCTTATTTTTAATTTGTTCTATATGTACAGTATTCCCATCCATTAGTTATTCTGTTTAAATTTTAATTCATTGGCACAGGAGGATGGATATCTTTTGAGATTGGATATGTTGTGATGATGAAACTAAAGACCAGAAGTGAAACTGTTATCAAATTCTTATTCAGTTCTCTTATTGATTCACTGGGAAACATGTGGATAAATTATATTGCATTTATTTGTTTGTTCTGTCACAGAGATAAGAAGGTGTCTTAATCTGCTCTGGCTGC
Source organism: Rhynchonycteris naso (assembly GCA_037038555.1). NCBI lineage: Eukaryota > Metazoa > Chordata > Mammalia > Chiroptera > Emballonuridae > Rhynchonycteris > Rhynchonycteris naso. Next base: position 71,642,503 of record CM073002.1, read on the forward strand.
TATAACAGAACACCATCGACTGGGTAGCTTACAAACAACAGAGATTTCTCACAGTTCTGGAGACTGGGAGGTCTAAGATCAAAGTGATACTAGGTTTGGTGTCTGGTAAGAGGTGCTTTCTTGTTCATAGACATCTGTCTTTCTGCCGTGTCTTCACATGGCAGGAGGGGCTACAAAGCTCTGTGGAGGTCTCTTCTATATGGGTAGTAATCTCATTCCGAGGCTTCCACTCTCATGACCTAATCACCTCTCAAAGTCCTACCTTCAAATATTATTACATTAGAGATTAGGTTACAACATATGAATATTGGAGGGACACAAACATTTGATTTATAGCAAAGAATAAGAAGAAAATCTTAGGAATAAATACCATCTACTTCCCTGACAGGGATACTTCTAAACATTATTCATTTATGAATCAAATTCTTTCTACATATTAAGCACTGTCCTGGGTAATGTTGGAGTTACAAATATAAATCTCATGTAAATCCTTCCTTGAAAAAATTTATACAGGCCTTGGCCAGGTAGCTTCATTGGTTAGAGCATTGTCCCAGTATGCCAAGGTTGTAAGTTCAATCCCCAGTCAGGGTACATACAACAATAAACTAAAATGGTCATAGCTAGATAGCTCAGTTGGTTAGAGTGTCATCCCAATACACCAAGGTTGAGGATTCCATCTTCCTCTCTTTCTCTATAATCAATAAATTTAAAGAAAAACAATGAATGCATAAATAAGTAGAACAAGAAATCAATGTTTTTCTCAAATTAATCAATAAAAATAAAAAATGTTTACTATAATAATAAAATATATATTATAATAATAATATGAAATGTACTATAAGTATACTGTAAGTATAAAATATACTGTAATAAAAAAGTTATAAGCTTAGTAATTGCATATTACTCTTTTTTTTTACACAGGGACAGAGAGTCAGACAGAAGGATAGATAGGAACAGACAGACAAGAATGGAGAGACGTGAGAAGCATCAATCATTAGTTTTTCATTGCCATTATGATACCTTAGTTGTTCATTGATTGCTTTCTCACATGTGCCTTGACCGTGGGCCTTCAGCAGACCAAGCAACCCCTTGCTGGAGCCAGGGACCTTGGGTCCAAGCTGGCAAGCTTTTTTGCTCAAGCCAGATGGGCCCGCGCTCAAGCTGGCAAGCTCGGGGTCTCGAACCTGAGTCCTTCTCATCCCAGTCCGACGCTCTATCCACTGCGCCTCCACCTGGTCAGGTGCATATTACTCTTATGCATCCTTTAAAACTTAAATCTAAAGCTACCTCCTCAGTGGAAACTTGCCTGACTCCTCTGACTCTCCCAGGTTGAGTAAGTTGTCTATCCACTGTGCACTCATGATAATTTAAGCCTCTGTAAGTCATCTGGATAAATACAATGGATAATTATCTTTCTTTTTCTTTTTTTTATTACAGGGACAGAGAGAGAGTCAGAGAGAGGGATAGATAGGGACAGACAGACCTGAACAGAGAGAGGTGAGAAGCATCAATCATTTTTCATTGCCGTTGGGACACCTTAGTTGTTCATTGATTGCTTTCTCACATGTGCCTTGACCGCGGGCCTTCAGCAGACCGAGCCACCCCTCGCTGGAGCCAGCGAACTTGGGTCCAAGCTGGCGAGCTTTTTTGCTCAAGCCAGATGGGCTGCACTCAAGCTGGCGAGCTAGAGGTCTCGAACCTGGGTCTTCCGCATCCCAGTCTGACACTCTATCCGCTGCACCACCGCCTGGTCAGGCTAATTATCTTTCTTGCTGAATTTAAAACTCTGTGGAAAAGGGGCTGAGGTTTTAATGAACTTTGTGTCTCCACTTCACCAAGGCCAAAGAAAGTTGGCAACAGTGTTTGTTAAATAAGTGAATAAATGAGTCAATAAATGATGCAAGGTATCAAGAATATTTGAGGAGAGTAAATGAAATAATAAGAATGAAACCAGATCTTAGGGAGCTTTGAATTCTGGAAAGAGCATGCTGAAGCCATATTGTGATACTGAGAAAACAACCTGAATTCTCATGTAACCTTAGGTAAGCTAATAATAATAGTTAACTTTTATTGGTTGTTCCACTGATGTACCAGGCACTGTTCTAAATGCTTTATGCATATTATCTTATGTATTTTCCCCGTTAAGTAGGTCTAATTTTTCCCATAAAACACGCGAGGAAACTGAAACACAGACAGGTGACATGTACAAGATTGCACACCTACCAACCACTGGTGAAGCCAGGATTTAGACTGAGACATTCTAATTGTTGTTTTAGACCTACCTCTAGTTAGCTGTATCTAGGTAATCTATTCATGCCTTAATTCTTATCCGTAAATGGGCTCTACAGGACTTTTCTTATTAGAATATTATGACATTTAGTAAGATAATTATATAAACTGTCCAGTAAAGTACATAGCAAAGTCTATGTCCCAATAAGTGTGATTTTCTCCCCTCTTCATCAGTCAAAAAACATTTTTTAACAGGTTTTTGAGCAGGCTATACAACAAAATTAGAGCCATGTTTCTCATGAAGTTTGACACAAAAATGTTTTATGGATTAATTTAACATTGGAATGTCCACTGGGAAACTATGTAAATCAGCATTACAGAGGGTAGGATGTCTTAGAGACCATAGAAAGAGATCAGCCTGACCTTTGGTGTATTTTTTGACTGGTTCCTCTGAGGAAAAGCTCAGAGGAGTCGGAATTTAGTGGGAATATCATTACCAGTCACTTCCACTTAAATAATGGACTATTTAGTTAATCTGACAAAGAAGGCAAATCAACACGGTTTTCTTTTAGATTTTAGAATAGAAACCTTCTGCTTCAGAAGAATTTAGTCACCACAGTGTTTATGTTCTTAATGCTGCAGTAGAACATGTGAATGTCCCTGCTGCACAGGTTACGTAAAGTCTCAGGAAATAAGTTGGGAAAAGTGTAATATCCTCTCTGTGTTTCCTTGTATTGTACAGATTGCTCAAATTTATTCAGGACTCTTTAAAATGTTGATAAGTCTTTAGTCATCAGATAAAAAAAGACTTTTTACATAGGGTTTATACACTAGACACAGACACCAAATTGGAGTCCATCCCTTCCCCAAAAAATCAGTTATGTCAACTCACATTGTTGTATTGGAACAGTGAGATATGATGTCTTGCCACACAATCAATCAATTAACCAAATTAAGACATTATGGAGTCTTTTAATTAACAGGCTATGTGGACCACATGGAGACCTAAGTTGTTCAAATCAGTGCGGTGGGGAACACACTTTGGGGCTGGCTTTTAGAGGGAAAATTACATACTGACTAAGGAATGAGGAGGAGAGGAGGCATAGCAGTAAAACAAAGCAGTGAAACAAGCTTTCTTATAGTGTTTATCTATAGGGTTAATTCAGGGAGAAACTTTCTGAGAATACCTGCAACTTTGCAAAGCTAGCCCAAGGCCACAGTCTGGGAAACCAACCTCAAGGCCAAGAATAGGAAGTCTTTTCAGAAAAAGTAAGTTCTGCTAAAAGTCTCTTTGTGTTAGAGAAAGGAAGATTTGCCAAAAATTATTCATGTTAAGAGCTTTTCTTTTCCACACTTCAACATATCATTTTGAAAACAAGCAGTTAAATGGAGTCAGCCAGATAATGGGTACCTCAATTTAATCAATTTATTTAAACACTGAATTCAGAGATCTATTGGCCTAAGCTGATTTTGCATATAAACACTAAATATGTGGTACCTGGATTTTCCTAAATTCTAACAAAAAAACTGAATAGTCACCTCTTCCTGCTCAGTTGTGTGGAAGTTAAATAGACAACCAGATAAATTATTTTATGTAGACCTGGGTTGCTCTGTTTTGTTTTTGTTTTTCTGATATCATATGAATTTCCAAAAATTTCTCATGGAATTGCATTTGGAAAGGAAACCTCCTTTCCATGCTGGTTTGGTCAGGTAACTACCTAATAGCAGAACTGCTCCTCATTGTCACATAAATCAAAATCAATTTGACAGCTAAGTTACAATTTTATATTATTAGGGCTCCACAATCCACTAAGCTTCTTTCATATACTATACTGAATAAACAAATGAATTAAAGTCTTCCTCTTTTTTTTCACTCTATGGTATTGGTCCAATCACAGCTCTCTCTCTCTCTCTCTCTCTCTCTCTCTCTCTTTGTGTGTGTGTGTGTGTGTGTGTGTGTGTGTGTGTGTGTGTGTGTAGACAATCTCAATAACTTAAAATAAGTTGTAATAGTTAAAATTGTGTGTCAAATTGGCAGGGTTACTGTAACCAGATATATAGTCAAACATTATTCTGGATGTTTCTGTAAGTATGTTTTTGGATTTAAAAAAACATCAAAAGTAGTAGACTTTGAGTAAAGCAATTTGCCCTTCATGATATAGGTGGGCCTCATCCAATCAGCTGAAGTTTGGCATAGAAAAGTAAATTAACTTTCCCTGAGGAAGAGCGGATTCTACCAGCAGACAGTCTTATAAATTAAATTGCAACATTGACTCTTTTCTGGAATCTTTAGCCTGCTGGCCTTTGGACTTGAAATGCAATTTTGCATCTCTGGTCTTCAACCTGCCAACCAACCCTGCAGTTTTTGGACCTGCCAGCCTCCTTAACTGTATGAGGCACTTCCTCAAAATAAATCTATTTCTATATATATATATATTGGAGAAAAGAGGAGAAAACAAACTACATTTGAGAAATCCCTCTTCCTTGATTAAAAAGTAAACTCAAAAGGCAACAGAAAGGCAACATCTATGAACAGAGAGTTTTAATGATACTGTTTTTTAAAAAACATTCTTTTTCTATAAAAACGTTTTTTGGTAAACATTATTTACAGTCTTTTACATTTTAGTTATCATTTTATTTACCATTTACAGGGAACTTCTAATTCTAGGTCACTAAATGAATTATCATATTTACTTTGTTCAACATCTCTATGAGTCAGACATAATAAATAATCTAGTAAATGACAGACATTTGCCTTCAGCTCCCCAAAGCCCGTGGTTTTGGTGTCCTGGTTTAATCAGCAAAGCACATTTACTGGGCAGCAGACATATCAAAGGTAAAGGTATTCACATTCAGATAATACTGTGCTGTTGTTTTCAAAGTAGTCCATGTTTCACGAGCCTGTAATAAAAGGAAACACAATTAATGACTTCAGAGTGTGTAGAACACTCATATCAATTATTATGATCATCATACAGATATTTCCTACAAGACTGAGAGAAATACAATGGAAGAATAAGTCCAATTAATGTTTGATTTTCACACTTTTAGAAATCTGTTTACTTCACTGCTGAAATGTTTTGCAGTATTCACGGGACCACAGCATGAACCAATGTGGTCTTAGAGTCTTGTTACATTACAGTAGCTGTCAGTTGATAGTAGCACTAATCTACAATTATAGTCAGGAGTGTAATTGAAAATTTAATAGTCCATAAAAAAGACACAGTCTTCCAGTCTATGTAATTATTTAATTTGCCAAATAAACAAAGTCTCGTTTTAATACCTCTAAATTATATCTGTTGGGTAAAAACAAGCATAAAACAAGATATATTATTCAAGCTGGTGGTTCCCACCAGAAAATGCTATGCAGAATCAAGCTGATCCTGCTAGACCAGTTAAAACCCAACTATGTAGAGTAAAAATAGGACCCAGGAATATAAGAAAATTCAAATATTTTTTTAGGAAATTTAATTTTTTAAATTATTTGATACAATCCTTATACTTGGTAATAGTGAGCGCCTAATACACATGGGGGAAAACAAAGAACGAATCAATGAAGGAATTAATTAATTGTTATACATCTTTGTTTTCTAATTTGCTGAATTGTAAGAGGGAAATCATGACTGATAGAAATCCTTAGATAATTTAACAATTTCATTTGCCCTGGAGTTTCAAAGCATTCTTCCATTAAAAAGATGAAATAAAACTGGTGAATGCGCTTGACCAGGCGGTAACACAGTGGATAGAGTGTTGAACTAGGACATGGAGGATCCAGGTTCACAACTCCGAGGTCGCCGGCTGAGCGCAGGCTCATCTGGTTTGAGCAAGACTCACCAGCTTGAGCCCAAGGTTGCTGGCTTAAGCAAAGGGTCACTCAGTCTGCTGTAGCACACCCCCCCTGCCCCGGTCAAGGCACATATGAGAGAGTAGTCAATGAACAACTAAGGTGCCGCAACAAAGAATTGATGCTTCTCATCTCTCTCCCTTCCTGTCTGTCTGTCGCTCTCTCTGTCTCTGTCACAAAACCAAAACCAAACAAACAAACAAACAGAAAAACCAAAAGAACTGGTTAATGCAAGTATCTTCTTTATTTCTCTTGGAGTGAGAATGCAAATGAATAGAAACATCAAAAGACAAGCAAATAAAATGATATTAAAGGCTTAGATAATTATCACAGAAGGAAATTAGCTACTGAACAACTGAGAGGGAACTAAAATGCAACCATGATCTATCCATCCACCTACCCAAACATGTAGTAATTTATTGAGTCTTGATTACATAACAGTCATTTTAGTAGCTCCTGATAATAATTAGTTTGATGCATAAGATATGCACTTTACCTTTGTAGCATAGGTGTGGAGGTAGGGTGCATAAAACAAATAATTCCAGTACGACATTTTGTGAGTTATTCACACATGAGCAGCATGCAAAGGGGAAGAAGAAGGAAGGATGGATGCTTCCCAGGAAAGCAGAAAAAAGCTTCAGAAAGGAGGGAACATTTAATCCTGGTCTTGAAGGAGGATGTGGAGTTCACCAGACAAAAGGCATTTAATGGAGAGGAAAGTGCAGATATAGCTCAAGGGAGATGGAGAGGAAAAGTCAGGGCCAAGCTGAAGGTGTGTTAACATCAGTTGATGTGATGCTTATTTAAAAAGGTAGATGCTGAAGGGCCATTTGTTTCTAATGTAAATACCTGATCAGCCAGTGTGTTTCCCCACATATTCGGACTGTGATCTGGGTCCCAGTAATCCTGTAAATATATATGTCTTTTGAGATGTAGAAACTGGTTTGCTGGGTCTTCCAACAAAAATGGTGCTCCCAACACTCCTGTAATTCAGAGTTCAAGAGAACAGCATATTTTAGGGCAATGGTTTATATCTTAATGTTTCCTCTAAGAGACACAGCTATAATGTTTGGGAGAATGGGCACCCGTGAAAGAAACCCTGGAAAAGCTATGCGTTGAGGGAGATGGCTGCTCCTTAGCCATATGCCACAGTTGTACTGTCTCCAACCTCCGTGAATTGTATGGGTACAGCATGAGAGCTGGTGTCTGGTGATGGAGATTTCATAGCTTCTGTACCTGCATGGGAAGCCACAGACCGAGACTCCAATTCCAGCTCTACCACTTCTTCAGGCAAGTTATTAAATTTCTCTGAGCTCTAGTTTTCTTGTATGTAAAGAGGTATAATAATAACAGTAACAAAATAACATTGTATTACTGCAAGGATTGAATAAATTAATGGATATGAACCAACTGCCTCACACCTGGAAGTCAATAATCTTATTCTTGCTTTCCTAGCCTTCTGAAATAGACCATTATCTTTCAGTTTAAAGTCGATTGCTCCCAAATCTGGCTCTGTAGTTAAAATTGTTACTGTTGAGAGAGCTATCATTAAATCAACAGGCTTGTATTTTGTATCTCTTTCCAATTTTAGGATTAAGAAAAAATAAGATGGTAATTCTTTAAGTCCAGATATTTGTAAGATCTTAAAATTTTAACAGTCTATGTAGTCCTTTAGTTCTTAAATAAAACACAATCATGTTCAGAGTTGTAACTTGAATCAATATAAAAGAAAGCACACTCTGACCTACATATTACAATACAATCTGTCTATTGCAGTGATAAAAAAGTATTTATTACAAATCTAATTGTCAGTAATGTTATGTTAAGCACTCTCCAGCTTAATCAGTAACGGACCACTGTATGGATCAGGGCACAGTGAGCTATGAGCTATGAAACTTCTCCCCTGTAGGAGAGGGAAAGAAAGAATCTAAGGTACAAAACAAAACAAGGCAATGCAGGATTTGACTGAGCTAAGGGACTTTTGCACAAGGCTGTATTATTGAGCACTGGGCACGGGGACACAAGCAGACATTTTCATGTTCAGGAAATTGCTTAACTTATTCCTAGAGGAAAGATTAAATTAACATGATGGAAGAAGAAGCAAGATTTTTAATTTTAAGCTGTTAGAATGATGAGAGCAAAAGTCATTAGGAATATACAAGACTAATGTCTGAAAACAAATACATGTACAAGTATTAATAATATTAGCTAACATTTATTGAGCATGGTACTAAATATGTTACCTGAATTACCTTATTTAATATTCACAACAAGCTTAAGAAGTAGCATTTTTAATCATTTTATTTTGCGGATATGGAAACTGAGTCACAGGGAAGTTAAAAAATACATTCAAGGCCACACAGCTAGTAAAAGGGGGGGATGAAATTCTCCCTTCAGAGCCATCAGACTATATTATGACTGTGAGACAGATAAGAGTAATACTAATAATAAAATTATTATGCATTTATAGACAAAGAAAGAAACAATCATTACTTACACATTCTTTATGATCTCATGCTTTTTGAAGCTTTGGTCTTGAGCAGAGGTCTAGTTATTAACTCTCTTCTTTCTAATTTAATTTGTCAATCTTCTAGTTCCAAATGAGTGCCTATTGAAAATGACAGCCTCTCCAGGTATATACATCAATCAGGCTGCCTTTGGGTGATGCAAAGCACTGTACTATTACCAATGGAGGATCAAAAAAATGACTCAGACATAGTCTACAATTATAAAAAGTTAGCAATTTTATTTATTCAATGATTTAAAAATAAAAGACAAAAGTCAGCCTCAGAAGATATTGGTACCAGATGCCAGAAATAATACTGGTCTGTTGCTAGGTAATCTTATTCAATATGATTGTAAGTAAAGCCAGTAGCCGCGGCCACCATCACAGTCGCCTGGCCCGTGCAGGTTAGCATTTGATTCGGACCGACTGTAATGAAACACGAAGCCAAGAACTGGTGGGCCATTAGCTTTAATCTTAACTTGCACTCTGTGGGCAAAAAATACACACAGTGGGAAAACACTTCCCTTTTCATTCAGGGCTCCCAAAGCCACTGACTTATCCTAGTTTCCTAGAATCAAAGATTTCTAACCTCACCAGCCTTATTCACCTGTGTTCCCCATCTCCTCCTCTCTGCACAAACTGGCTTCTCCTTCAGCACTCCACCATCTTGGCTACTTCTCCTCTCCTCCATGTGGCATTTTTCTGCTCTCTTTCAGCATGGAGCCCATGCTCTGCCCCATTTTATAGTGTAGAAGTCAAAACCTATAATCAAATATACAGACAAGGAAGTCTCTGATACAAAGTCACTCATCTGAGGCATCATGGGATTCCTCATGAGAGTGCACCACCCCTATCATGCAATCGTTAAGGGTGTGGGAAAAAGCTTAGTTTTAAAACTGAACCTTAGGCTATAAGGATCCTGCCTGCTTACAGCTTGTCCCCCACACCCAGTGCAAACTATAAGTGAGCAAACATATATATAATATTTACAAACTTATTTGACCAACAATGATCAAACCAGAATGGTGGTGAAAACGTTTCTCTAAGATTGTCTCTGAAGATCGCTGCCTCCTGGTATTCATATTCTGGGTAGTCACCTCTCTCACTTTTTAGGGCTGACCAGTGTAGCCATGACACACTGGATATCAGTGTGTGATTTCTGTGGCTAAGACTTCACACACATTATAGCTTCTGCTTTGTCCCTCCCTTGGATCCTTAAAGGAAGTCAGCCTCTATCTTTTGAGGATACTCAAGTGGCTCTGAGGAAAAGGCCCACATGTTAAGGAACTAAAAGCCTTTCCACCACAACCATGTAAGCAAGGCACTGAGGACCTTAGGTTTTAGTCCAATTAAGTCATCAGATTACTACAGCCCCTACATAAGGTGACCAGATTTTAAAATTGGTAAAGCGGGACACCATTGATGGGGGTGTTCTTGATTAAAAATTTGGTCTATATGGAGCAAAACAAAATTTTCATAGAATGCAAAAATAGTATTGCAGTTCAAACCCCTGCACTGGTCTGGTCAAGGCACATATGGGAGTTGATGCTTCTAGCTCCTCCCCGCTTTCTCTCTCTCTCTCTCTCTCTCTCTCTCTCTCTCTCTCTCACTCTGTGTCTCCTCTCTAAAATGAATAAATAAATTAAAAAAAAATTAAAAAAAGTATTGTAATATATATATATTTTAAATTGAGACCTTTTTAAAATTCTGCGGGACGCGGGACAAATTGTTAAAAATTGGGACTATCCCGCCAAAAGTGGGACGTCTGGTCACCTTACCCTACTAACCTCTTTAACTACAACCTCATGGGAGATCTTAAGTCAGAATCATCAACCTATTCCACTCCCAAATTCCTGACCTTGAAAACTGAAATAATAAATGTTTATTGTTTTAAACTGTTAACGTTTGAGGAAATTAGTTATGCCATAGTAAATAACTAATACAGTGCATTCTAAGCGCCTACTAACATCAAGGAAGCTGCTAATGTATAACCAGAGTTGAGACTAGAATGATGCAAGTGAGGTCACTAGGGTATAAAGTATAAGAAGGAACTCATTCTCGGGGTTATACAAAGTTTGGGCTATAAGACTGCCACTTGCCTCACCCTAGTCCCTACTCTGATAGTCACCACTGCATGGAAAGAGAAACAAACAAACAAATAGAAAAGCCCCTTGCCTCTAAGGAACTCACATTATATTCAGTTTATCAATAATTATAAGAAGACATATTGTGACTAGACCATCCAAGGGGGAAAAGATTAATTTGAATATTGGCATGGAAGCCTAACAGCAAAATTTGTTTTAGGTTGAGCATCAAAGAATATGTAAAGTGTCTATAAATAAGAGGAAAGAGTGGCAGCAAAGAGCATGTATTCCAGGCTGAAGGAGATTAAAGAGCCCAGCAGCATAAGAGCAAGATAAAATTCAGGTTCAGTGCCCCTCGCTTTGCCAGTGTGAGTAAAAGGTATCTTTGTGGTATAGATGTTTCAAAGATGTTGGAAAGATCATTAGGAGCTCAATTCTGAAGGATTGTTACTGTCATACCAAGGACTTTGTACTTTATTCTGTAAATAATAATCATTTCTGTTCTACAAAATGATAAGACTAGATTTACTTTAATTTTGTTGTTGTTGTTTTGGCCTTGGCCAGGTGCCCTAGGGGATAGAGTGTCATCCTGGCTCACAGAAGTCCTGGTTTTGATCCCTGGTTAGGGCACATATGAAAGGCAATCAATGAGCACACAACTAAATGGAGCAACTAAGTGGAAAAGTGAGTTGATGCTTCTCTCTCTCTCTCTCTCTCTCTAAAATCAATGGCAAAATTTTTTTTAAAGTTTTTGTTTTATTGTCGTAAACTGTACATAACATAAAACATACCATTTTAACCATTTTTAAATATACAATTCAGTGGTGTCAAGAACATTTATAATGTTGTGCAGCCATCACCACTATCTCTAGAACTTTTTCATTATCTCAAACAGAAACCCTGCATGCTTTACCAGTGGTAGTCAACCTGGTCCCTACCGCCCACTAGTGGGCGTCCCAGCTATATAGTAAGTTGTTTTATAAAGTTTTATTCTGCCAAACTTAGTGAAAATCTGACATAAAGTACTTGGTAAGTAATTATTATTATATGCTTTAACTTGCTGTAACTCCGCTTTATAAATTTTATAAAGTAAAGTTACTCCCCTACTTTATAAATTACCATTACTGTGAAACCAGTGGGCAGTTAGAAAATTTTACTGCTAACAGAGATACAAAAGTGGGTGGTAGGTATAAAAAGGTTGACTACCCCTGCTTTAAACAAACTACCTTTCACTATCTATCTCTATGAGTTTGCTTATTCTGGGTACTTTATATGAAAGGAATCATGTAATATTTGTCCTGTGTCTGATTTATTTCACTTGGTCTAATATCTTGAAGGTTTATCCATATTGTAGCATATGTCAGCATTTCATTTCTTTTCAAGGCCAAATCATAAAAATTTTATATGCACATGCAATGGTGGGATTCAAATAATTTAACAACCAGTTCTCTACACTAATGAATGTTTTAACTATAAAAAACAATATACCAAAAGGTAGTTCATTATTTTATGCATTTAATACTTAAATAAGAACAATACAAAGGTACACAAAACTAGATTATAAGTTTCAAAATATTAATGAAAAAATATTAAATAACACCTCACAAAAACAATAAAACTGTTATTTAAGATATTTCCATACTGCTTCTTGATTGACGTCCTCAGTTGCAATTTTTTTCACCTATGGAAGGAATGAACATTACTACGGGAACTTAGCATATGCTGTTGCACAAATGAACATTAAAAAAAGAGTAGAGAATGTAAATTTGTGACTTCAATATCGGGCAGTTGCCCACACGCTCACTTTAGAGAGAACCCTGATTACAAGTGCCATTTTAACAGCCAGTTTGCGGAACTCAACAAGCTATCAGTATTGCTGAACCGGTGCAAACAGGCTGAATCCCACCACCTTGCACATGCCAACGTTTTGTTTACCCATTCTTAGATTTACTTTTAAAAAATCCTTTCTCAGTAGTACGGAAGACAGATGGAAAAGAGAAAAGAGTGATAGAAACCAAGTCAGAGGCTCTTTGAAATGTCCAGATGAGAGATTAATAGGGTCTGAATTAGGTAAATGGCAGAGGGATGGGAAGACAGGATAGATTTGGAGAGAATAGGGAACTCTCATTCATTTGGGCTGACTAGTATGGAAGGACCAGCATTAAAGTTTGGTTTTAGCTGAAATGTGTTAATAGGTAACTTTTCAGATTTCTATTTATTCCTTTGGGGAAAAAAAGTGTTATACAATATTACATATTTAATGTGTACTTATGTTTTCATTTTATTTTTTAAAAAGATTTTATTTAATGATTTTACAGAGGGCAGGAAAGCAAAACGTATCAACTCACAGTTGCTTCACATTAGCTGTTCATTGATTGTTTGTCATTGTGCCTTGAGTGGGCAAGCCCAAGGTTTTGAACCAGCAAACTCAGCATTCCAGGTTCACACTTTATCTACTGTGCCAGCACAGGCTAGGTTATTCTTTTTTATAAGTTTTTTTTAAGAAAAGGAATGGCTAAATAAGTAATTCTGATACCATTAATATATAATAACTATTTCTAAATAAATTATACTTAAGATATAATTTACAGCTAAAACAAATGAAATAATTCTTAAAATAATGTTATTTGAAATCATCAACAAATAAGAAAAACAGTATTCTGGATCATCATGATCCTAGTGCATTGTACAATCACTAAAAAAAAAACATTGTTATTACACTTGACCAGGTGGTGGTGCAGTGGAGAGAACGTCGACCTGGGATGCTGAGGACCCAGATGCGAAACCCTGAAGTCACTGGCTTGAGCAAGGAGTCACTGGCTCAGCTGGACCCCCTCCCCCAATCAAGGAACGTATGAGAAGCAAATAAAGTGCCACAACTACAAGTTGATGTTTCTCATTTCTCTCCCTTCCTGTCTGTCCCTCTCTCTTTCAAAAAAAAAACAACAAAAGACATTGCTATTACATAAATCTTGGTTGAGTAGTATCTTTTAAAATATAAGCCCTAGCTATTTAAGCTCTAATAATTCTACCATTTTTAAATCTTTTTTTTTTTTTTTTTTTGCTCATGGAAAATGTTTCACTCACATAATCTCCTCTGGTTCCACTCTACCCCCAGAGCAAAGCTCCTACCTCAGCACCATGTGACCAACAGGCATCCGCTAAATATTAATTGATGATGATAATAACATGACCCAGGAGAGAGACAGGAAGTAGTATTTATTATCCTACTTTAGAAATGAGAAAATTGACACATGGAGATGAAATGACTCCCTCAAGGTCACATAGTAAGTCAATGGCAAGACTGGAAATAAAGTGTAAGTACTATAGAAGAGCATGCTATTATCCTCTCTGCTTGAGAAGTTTCTCCTCCCTTTTTCATTCTGCCTGATCATCCTTGAAAGTTAGTGAGAGCAAACTCAGAGTTTTGTGTTTGTAAGCCTCTGTAATACTGCTGGCGTTTGAAAACTGAACTCTGAGTTGTATTACCTTGTGGGTTATTAAGTAGTTGAATTTTTTAAATGTAGACAATGTGAATCAGATTAATACCTTTGAAAACTTTATAATTACAACCTATAAAAATATTTTTTCTTTTTCTTTCCAAATCCCTACATACCCTCCTTTTTAATCCTGCATCATAACGAGTTTTTAATAAGATCTACCAAGCTTAGTACTACTCTTGAAATCATTGTAGTCTATCCTCTGCAGAAAGTTATGTACAGACACTTCAGAGTGTGGAGATATTCAAAATGACAGCTCTTTCCACACAAGCTAAGAAGAGAAGAGATTCAAAATCTTATCCTGACCCTGGCAGTGAATAGTCCCTTTTTATTCCTACACCTCCATTTTCTCTTCTGTAAGATGAGGCTGCATTATACGATCTCTAAGATCTCTCTTCCAGTTCTACTAATTTTAACTGCAATGTATGCATAACAAATAGGTCATTAATGAAAATGTCTTTCTCTGTGTGATATTATGCCACCAGAAGCATATAGCATACACTACGTGGGCAGAGCTCCGACTACCATCAAGTAATTTATGTGCTGAGAAATTCAGCCCTGAAACAAACAGAAGTAAGTGAAAGAGAAGTCGGAATAGACCTAGCCAATAACTAAAGCAAAACAAATAGGAATGTATTAACATTACGCACAAAGAGAAGAGTGCCTATCACAGGTTCATGAGCAGTATGTGAGTAACGGAAGCTATATAATCAGAAGTGGAAAGACTTCTTGTATTGCCATCGCCCAAGGAAGGTTGAAAAAGAGACTTTAAGTTGAACAGTAGAAAAACGATTGAATAGTCTATATATTAGGCACTTGTGGTAGGACCCTATATACTGAAAAGATCAATACAAACTAATGTGAAACAAGATACAGAATGAAAAGGCAGTGTCTGATGGTAGATTCCTGTTTTCCTCCATGTAGAAGGAGCTTATTTAAAATAATCTCAGGCCTTGCTTTTATCTTTTGTGTACTCTGCCTTTTGGAAGGAGAAGTGCCTCATTTAATTGGTAAACCCAAGAGGTATAACTTGGCATATCTAGTATGATCTTCCTTCTTCCCCTGGAGAGTAAGCTGCCCTTAGAGGGCACACTTTCTGTTCTGGTTCTGCAACCTGCTATAGCTAGTGCTCAACTTACAACCACAATTGGTTCCGACAGACCGGTCATAACACGATTTGGTCGTAAGTTGAGTAGGCTATATGTATAGTGCTGTGAAATGATGTTATAAAAATCTTTAAGTCTCATTGTGGTTTTAATTTGCATTTCTCTAATGATTAGTGATGTTGAACATTTTTTCATATGCCTGTTGGCCATCTGTATGTCCTCTTTGGAGAAATTTCTATTCATTTCTTTTGCCCATTTTTTAATTGGATTGTTTGTCTCCTGGTGTTGAGTTTTATAAGTTCTTTATAAATTTTGGTTATTAACCCCTTATCAGACGTGCTGTCGAATATGTTCTCCCATTGTATGGTTTGTCTTTTTATTCTGTTGTTATTGTCTTTAGCTGTGCAAAAACTTTTTAGTTTGATGGCTTATAGGAATATACCCTAAGAACACTGTTTGAAAAGAAGAAATGCGCCCCCATGTTCGTGGCAGCATTGTTCACAATAGCGAAGATCTGGAAACAGCCCAAGTGTCCATCAGAGGACGAGTGGATTAGAAAGCTTTGGTACATATATACTATGGAATACTACTCAGCCATAAGAAACGATGACATCGGATCATTTACAACAAAATGGATGGACCTTGATAACATTATACGAAGTGAAATAAGTAAATCAGAAAATAACTGAGAACATCATGATTTCATACATAGGTGGGACATAAAAGTGAGACTATGAGACATGGACAAGAGAGTGATGGTTATGGGGTGGGGGGAGGGAGGAGAGGATGGGATAGGGAGGAGGGGAGAGGCACAAGGAAAACTAGACAGAAGGTGACAGAGAACAATTTGACTTTGGGTGACGGGTACGCAACATAATTGAATGATAAGATAACCTGGAGATGTTTTCGTTGTACATATGTACCCTGATTTATTGGTGTCACCCCATTAAAATTAATAAAAAAAATACAAATATAAAAAAAAGAAAATCTTTAAGTCATATTTTATCATAATTTTCTTTTATTATTGTTATATATCATAATTTTCTTTGTTCATTTTATGCCATTTGTATCATCTCTACGCCATTTTGTTTCTTATTTTTACATTTGTCAGGTTTAAGTAAAACGCTGCATTACCAGTACAACTGGTTTAATATTTGCAAAACATACAAAATTACAAAATACAGGTGCATACAAAAACTGCTCCAGCCTGATCAGGCGGTGGCACAGTGGATAGAGTGTCAGAATGGTATGCGGAAGACCCAGGTTCAAGACCCCGTTGTCGCCAGCTTGAGCACGGGCCCTCTGGCTTGAGCAAAAGCTCACCAGCTTGGACCCAAGGTCACTGGCTCCAGCAAGGGGTTGCTTGGTCTGCTGAAGGCCCGCGGTCAAGGCACATGTGAGAAAGCAATCAGTGAACAACTAAGGTGTTGCAACGGCAATGAAAAACTAATGATTGATGCTTCTCACCTCTCCGTTCCTGTCTGTCTGTCCCTATCTATCCCTCTCGCTGACTCTCTCTCTGTCCCTGTAAAAAAAAAAAAAAAAATCTGCTCCAGATGCGGAGCAGTTGTGGCTAGCGATTGTGGTCATAAAGTCAAATGGTCATAAGTTGCATGGGTCGTAAGTCAATCAATACCTGTATTGGATATGAAATTTGCCAAATTGTGGGTCCACCAATGAGGCCTTTTATGTACTTATAGTACACTACATCTTCCATTTAACCTTTCTCAGTAAGAAAGAAAATGGATTGCCTTCCATAATCATCTTTGTTTTACTTCTCAAACTGATCAAAACCAAGACAAAGAATGGGAGTGCTATGTGTTGAAAGGTGCATCAGAGAACCTAATAGGGCTGTTTTCTAAGACCCTCACTAAGAAACAGAAAGAAAAAAAATAAAAAAATAGAGCACAGACCTGGGCACTTTACCTAGCAGAAGCTTGTCATCCCTGGACAGCCATGACTGTGAATTTCTTCTCTTTTGTAACTTCAATGTCTGTGAAGTAATTTTGTTGGAATTCAGTTGGGGCCTAAGACATAAAATATCTACCAAGTTTGTAGGACAGGCCTACAGTAGCTCTTTCCCATAGGGGCTGGGGGTTCTGATATTTGTAATGTTCCATGACAGTTGGTACTGGAAGTGGATAATAAGCACTATAGTCCTTTTACAACTTTAAAACACTTAGTAATGGGATACTGAAAGTGAAGCACTTATAACATTTATTATTTTTATTGTATTGACTCTCAGTCCTTGCCCTTAAATTATTTATGTCTTTAAAAAAAGATACAATAAGTATCCAGACAATTATGTATGAACATAAATATTTAAAGTATTAATGGTCACTAAGAATTACATACAAAAGAGGATGTGGGGGAAGGCTATCCAAACATCTTGGTAATATGGTAACCCTTTAAGATCTTTATAAATGTAGGAAAAACTATAATTTTGTGAGAGATCAATATACTCACATTTAGGCTCATATTTTTTATTGTTTTATGTTCATATTTTTTAGATCGAAATATTTTATTCTTTGTGGTAAGTAAATAATTTTCTCCACAAATAAGAAAATAGTTAATTCTTTTCTTTCCACTCTTCACTTTAGTCATTGACAACAAATTCATGGTCAAAGATAAAATAGTTGGGTCTAATAGAATAGATTATCTCACTTTGCTGTAATTCAGATAAAAATTAGTGAGAGAGAGGAAAACAGAGGTAAGAAATTGGTTGGGAAAAGAAAAAAGTGCAAAAGAAAAAAAGAAAAGGAGAAGAGGGAAATCAAAGGAAAGAGAGAAAAAGAAGGGAGGCTGCAAAATGGAAGATGCCACATGAAGAAGGGACAGTACAAAAGGAGGGAGTGAAAGAGAGAAGGCAAAGGCGTTTGATAGACATGAACTGGGAAGAAGAAAGTGGCACTTAACTGTGGGACCAGCTCTCAAATCCTCAGCATCACGTTAAACTATCTGTTAATAAAATGCTTTGTAACTGAACTTTTAACTCAGGAACTTCAACTTTATTGACATTATAACTGCTGATGTGTTGAGTACTTTGAAATGTAAACAAAAACTGGTGTCACTTGAGTTCAGCTCCAACCTGTTTTATCTTGCTCTCAGTACATATACAGCCATGTTCACGCTCAGTCTCATGGCCAGGTGATTCCCTGGGATATATTTGAAGCAGACAGATATTTTATTGGTTTTTAATCTTGTTGATGGAAAAATTTGTAACTCATGAAAGGCAGCATTTTACATGATCCAATAGTGACCCCTTCTGGGTCACTCCCTATGTGTGTTGATGGGATTCCCAACTCTAATGCTATGACAGATGACATTACGGCGGTAGGAAAATAGTTCTATATTCAGCATGCTCAGTGAATTTAGTCACAGGCAATGACATTTTTTTGTCCAACCAAGTTATTTCCCAGTATATTCTCACTACCCACTTTTTTCAGAGTATCCATCAACCTCAAACCAAAACGAGCAGGTAAAATTAAGAACAATATCTTAGAAAAGAAACCAAAAGTGTATCAGGGAATACAAACTCTCCAAGAAACTGGAGAGCTGAAGGCCAACTGCAAAGGGCATTCCTTCCATGGAAGATGGCAAAAAGGGAGGGACTGGCAATGCTGATGAGGCAGTGGGGAAGAAAATGTGAGCTTAACAGCTTTTATCAAAAGAAAATAAACTAGCCTGACCAGGCGGTGGTGCAGTGGATAGAGCATAGGACTGGGATGCAGAGGACCCAGGTTCGAAACCCTGAGGTTGTCAGGTTAAGCTAGGGCTCATCTGGTTTGAGCAGGGGCTCACCAGCTTGAGACTGAGGTTGCTGGCTTGAGTGTGGGATCATAGACATGACCCCATGGTCCCTGGCTTGAGCCCAAAGGTTGCTGGTTTGAAGCCCAAGGTCGCTGGCTTGCGCCCAAGATTGCTGGCTCTGTTGCAGCCCTCCCCCCACATTAAGGCACATATGAGAAAGCAATCAGTGAACTAATTTATCTCAACAAATAATTGATGCTTCCCATCTCTCTCCCTTTCTGTGTGTCTGTCCCTCTCTGTCCTTCTCTCTGTCTGTCACACACACACACAAAAAAATAAAATAAAATAACCAAAACAAACAAACTTCAAGGCAAAGTACCCTTGGTCAGTAACTGTGGACTGAAAAGAGTTGGAACTATGTTAAGAACAGGCCAAAAGGAGTTATTATTTCTGTGTGTAAAACCAGAATAAAGAGGGACAAATACATATCCCACATAGATGGAATACAAAACTGAGACACACGGACATAAATAAAAGTGACATGGTTACCTGAGGGAGAGGGTGGGGGGAGGGAAAGAAGAGGAACAAATATACAGTGATGGAAAATAATTTGACTTTGGGGGCGGGCATGCAGCAGGGTCAGTAGCTGAAAGGCTGCTTACTTGTACTTTATAGATAATTCTGATCATAAGTCAACAATAAGGGCATGACCCCCTTCCCAATTGTTTCATATATGAGTCAACCCAAGGATTCGTTTGCTTACTCAGTGAGTCACTTTCCAAATATGAGTATTTTCCATATTACTTCTTTATATTATATGGAGCTGTTTGATTTTAATAAGTGCCCTATTGAGGTGGAACATTGTTGAGTTTAGGCCTTCTTTTTACCTTCAGTCAACTGAGAACTGTCAGAGAAAGTCTTTGGTTATATCCTGGCTTGGCTCTATTTCCTCAGATGGAGTCCATGTTCCCAAACTCCCCACCTTTCTTGTGGAACTAATGGCGACAATACTGACTCCTACTTTTCCAGGGGGAGATCTTGCTGTGTGCTCTGCTGCCTCTCCTGTTTCTGGCTATCCCATACCTAGCACTGTAGTGCCAGAGCAGACAGTTTGTAGAAAGAAGAGTTTTGTTCTCAGAAGGCCTGGATGTAGAATTTAGTTGTGAATCAGTGTGCACTAAGGATTAACTGTGTAGTGTGGTCATGTATCTTGTCTAAGCCTCACCTTCCTTTTTGTATAATGCGAATCATAACCCTTATTTGCAGACTGATTCTGAGAGTTGAACTAAGGTAATATATAGACTGCCTCTGACACAAAATAAAGATTTAAAATGGTAATAATATGTGCTGTTTTATTATAGGAGAGAGCAATTCTTGACCTAAATGCTAAAGAGAGAGTGGTTTTTTGTTTTGTTTTGTTTTATAATCAAATCACGACACTTGGATTTCTAATTCTCTGACCAAGGAATCATCTTCAATGTGTAAAAGTTACTATTTTGAGAAAAATCAATAAAAGAATTTGGGGACTCTGCTCATAAATTCAATGACTTGAGTAAGGTTCTCTATCATTTGCCCCCTATTTACATCAAGTTAAATTCTAGACAAAAGTAATTTGTTAGACACTAATCTTTAACAGAAAAAATGTTTTTTTAAAAAATAGAGACAAACAAATTTTTTTAAAAAAATTCTTATGATAAGTGGAAGGGCTTCAGGGAGGAATAGGTTAATAGGCTGCATTCTTATATGAAAAAGGAAAGAGGGAGGAGAAGCAAAACAAGTGGATTCAAGGTATGATTTTCTTCTTTAGAACTGTATGGTTTAGAAAACATCCGTTAAACTAATTACTAGTGTAATGACTGAATTTGGTTCTAAAGACTTTTAGCCTCTTCAGCCTGAAAGCAATAAAGGTTTCTTTCCTGCAATCGAAAGGCTAACCCAGCAGTGTCAATGGTCCTCTGTCATTAGTTTCTGATCTCAACTTGTAATTTAATAAACTTCAATTACACAAATTCATTCATTCATTCAATCATTTATTAAGTGAAGTGAGTCAAAGCATTTGTCTTTGTAGGTAGATATATTTGCATCTCAGCTGGTGTGAAAGGTAATTCCAACTTGTTAAGAAAGGCCACAAAAAATTGTATTTTGTATTACCAGATATTTTTGACCCTGCAGTGTTCGTAGGTGAATGTGTGCCAGATGTGGTGATTTTAGCCTTGCTGTCATCCAATGTCACCTACTCTAAAGCCAACTGCATTGATCAGTAGTCAAGGCAAAGTTTTATACTGATGGATTACAACCAGCCCACGACTTCAATTTGCTGTGTGCTCTTCAGCCACTCACTCAAACTGAGCCAGCCTCCCTGATGAGATATGTGTGATGATAATTGCCTTATAATAACTTGGCTAAGCATTTCTAAATAATTTATTTAAACATGTCCTAAATGCAAAATGCAATATTGGTGATTAAAACTATTAAAATTGCCCACAAGTTTAGGAATAAAAGGCTAATTATGCATACACAAACCTATATATATATATTCCCACATATACTTAGATCAATAGTGTGCAATTGAAGGTTGTGCAGGTTGATTCAGCCACTATGGAAAGCAGTGTAAAAGTGCCTCAAAAAATTAAAAGGGGATCTACCTTATGACCCAGTGTTTTTACTTCAGGGCATGTATCTGAAGAAATAAAACACTAATTCAAAAGAATACATGCACCTTTATGTTCACTACAACATTATTTACAATAGCTAACCTATGGAAGCAACAACCCTAGTGCCCATCAGTAGACAAGAGGATGAAAAAGTGATGGTACATATATGCAATAGAATATTACTCAGCCACAAAAAAGAATGAGATCTCAGTATTTGAGACAGCATGGATGGACCTAGAGGATATTAGTCTAAGTGAAATAAGCCATAAAAATACCAATACCACTCATATGTGATATCTAAAGAGCAAAATAAATGAACAAACAAAATAGAAACGGGCTCATAAATACAGAGAACAGACTGATGGTTGCCAAAAGGGAGGAGGGGTTATGGGACTGGGTAAAAAGACGAAAAGATTAAGAAGTACAAGTTGGTACTTAGAAAATAGTCTTGAGACGCAAAGTACAGGATAAGGAATGTAGTCAGTGATATTGTAATAACCATGTACGGTGCCAGGTGGGTACTTGAAATATCGAGGGAAATATTTTGTAAAGTATATAACTGTCTAACCACTATGTTGTAAACCTGAAACTAAAACAAAATATTAAATGTGAACTGTAAATAAAAAATAAAATTAAAAAGTAAATAAAGTAATGCAAAAGAGAAATACAATTTGGAAAAGTAATGTAGGTATAGATATTTATTTATTTGTTTGTGTGTGTACCTCAAGCAGAGCACATAAATTTTTTGCATGAGTCTCAGGCTTATCATACAAGTAGAAATTTATTCTGATTTAGCATCTTTATCAGAAGTATTTATAAATTTAACTGTGATTTAACTGTGAGAATAATTTATACCTCTGTGAATATCTTCAGTTTTGGTTACAAGAAAGACAAATGACCTCTCAGTTCAATTGAGATACAAGCCACTGAATTGTTGGGCCAATCTGGCAGCAAATTATCTGGTCTCCTGTGCCTTCCCTGATCCGCCTTTAAAACACCACTTGCCTGAACTACGGTTTCCCTAAAGGCTAGTGAATTCACACTCTCAAAGCACCTTGAGGTCTCCACCTAAGAGAACAATGTAAGTATTACAGTTTCTAAAAATCATTTAAATTTCTTTTTTGCTCAAGGATACCTGAGCATTTCTTTGGTGGCAGCAGTTAAATAGACTTCTTACCAACAGTAACATATTAATATGCTAATACATAATTAGGAATAAAATGATCACATACACACAATTAACACTAACATATTCAAAACCACAGCAAGACCTGTTTATCCATGTCTTTAAAAAGTTCAAAGGGGTTATCTGTCATCCTAGTAATTATAAAAGACATGATAAAAGAATTTTTAAGAAAGGTTCTTACCTATAAACAATGTTGAACACAGGGCCACTTGAAGCATTTTATAGGCCATGATCCTGTTTTAAAAAGAAGAGATTTGTTTATTTTAATTTACACTAAGCAAAGCTTTAGGGTACACTGAAACTTTCTAGGGGTATGAAGTATACCTGCAACGTGTGAGGAGCAGAGACAAGTAAGAGAGGCCGTTGCTTGAGATAGTTTTTTTTTATATAACTCCTGCCTTTTTACCTTTGGACTTTTGGATTGACATTTTACAAGCTGTCTTTATACAAGTCATGTATTTATTTACTAATTTTGTCATTCACACAGGCTAATGTGATGTAAAAAAAAAAGGTAGAAAACTGGATCACTCATACATTGCTGGTGGGAATATAAAATAGTCCAGTTATTTTCGAAAACATTTGGTAGTTTCTCACAGTCTGAGCATTCAATTACCATACAACCCAGATGCTGTATTGTTGGGCATCTAACTCACGAAAATGAAAATTTATTTATATTCATACTAAAACCTATATAAAAATGTTCATAGCAGCTTTATTAGTAATACAAAAACCCAGATGTCTTTCAACAGCTGAATGTTAAAAAGATTGAGGACATCTGTCCTATGTATTACAACCCAGCGATAATAATATAATAAAAATTATCAATAAATAGAACAACTCGGACAAATCTAAAGGGAATTATGAGTGACAGAAGCCAATATCAAATGGTTACTTACCTACATAAATCCATTTCTATAACCTTCTCTCTATGACAAAATTTAGAAATAGAGAATATTTTGGTAGTTGTTAGGGATTAGAGATGGGGGTGGGGAGTTCGGTGTGGTTATAAAAGGGCAATAATGAGGGACCCCTGTGGTGATAGAGCTGTTCTATGTTTTGACTGTGATGGTGAATATGTGTATGGAGACATGATAAAATTGTACAGAAATAAATACACATCTCTTTTTCTCTTTCATACTCTCTCCCACACAC
Source organism: Rhynchonycteris naso (assembly GCA_037038555.1). Lineage (NCBI taxonomy): Eukaryota > Metazoa > Chordata > Mammalia > Chiroptera > Emballonuridae > Rhynchonycteris > Rhynchonycteris naso. The sequence continues at coordinate 71,666,514 of CM073002.1, forward strand.
ACAAATGAGTACATATAAAACTGGGGTAATCTGAGTTAGATTAGTAGATTATATCAATATCAATATCAATATCCTGGTTGTGATATTACACTACACTGTAGTTATGCAAAATGTTACCATGGGGAAAACTGGATGAAGAGCACACAAGATCTCTCTGTATTATTTCTTATAAATATATGTGTCATTCCAGATATCTCAAATTTAACAAAGAAATGTTTAACTGCATGGTAAAATTTGTTTGTTTCAAACAAGAGAACATAATGAATAAAACCAGAACATTTCTCATTTTGATTTTAGAAACAATTACCCTTTTTCAGTGCCACAATTAACAGTTAATTGAATGAATTTATCATCATATAGCTTATTCTTAACAGCAAACTATGCATCAGTTATTTCAGCCAATCTCAAGATTGTACAATCTGTAACACATAGGTATAGAGATGTAGAAGTGATAGAAGACAGCTATCTTGTTTTCTATTTAAAATTTTTTTAATTGACTCTAGATAGAGAAAGAAAGGAGAGAGAAACATTGATTTGTTGCTCTACTTATTTATGCACTCATTGATTGATTCTGAAATGTTCCCTGGCCGGGGATCAAACCTGCAACCTTGACATAGCTGAACAATGCCCTAACCAACTGACCTACCTGGCCAGGCTTATTGTTATTTATTTTTGAATTCTAGAGAGTGTTTAAAAACCTGTATCCATGTAGCTAGAAGTTATGCCTCTAATTACTGATGGGATGTTTGGAAAGACAGATACCGGGAAATAAGCACAGCAAAATCTTAGCAGCTTATCCAATATGTCCACCTATAAGAGATTTTGTTGGTGCAACAGCCATTGTCCTTGTTTTTTATTTGGTGGAGAGGTATAAATATGCAGTTGTGTAATAGACTAAGCAGTAGTAGTCAACCTGGTCCCTACCGCTCACTAGTGGGCGTTCCAGCTTTCATGGTGGGCAGTAGCAGAGCAACCAAAGTATAAATAAAAAGATAGATTTAACTATAGTAAATTGTTTTATAAAGATTTATTCTGCCAAAGTTAGTGAAAATCCTACATAAAGTACTTGGTAAGTAATTATTATTATATGCTTTAACTTGCTGTAACTCTGCTTTATAAATTTTATAAAGTAAAGTTACTTCCCTACTTTATAAATCACCATTACTGTGGAACCAGTGGGGGGTTAGAAAATTTTACTACTAACAGAGATACAAAAGTGGGCAGTAGGTGTAAAAAGGTTGACTACCCCTGGACTAGAGGATTCTCAAGGAAATCAAATGCAAAACATCTTGCTACTTGAAGAGCAGAGAGCCAAAGGAGAAGTTCATCTTCTTTTCCTCTCTTCTCTTCTTTCATCATTCTTCAACGTATGGACCTAGTTTGCATCCTGTGTCTTTTACTTTACTTCTATCACAAAATGAGTAATTTTGGATAAGAGTCAGTTATTTTTAGTGGGATTTACAATGCAAATATAAAATAACAATAGTTCTTCCGTCTGCATATCTTTAGTACTCAGACCATGTCTCCCCAAATGTATACATGGCTACATGTGTACACATTTCAGTGTTCCAAGAAGATTACGAGATTACGTGCTTCCTGAGGGCACTGAATCTTACTGCTATTTGTGTGCTTCAATGCCTAGCACAGTTCCTGTCATATAACAGCCACAGTTGAACTTAACTAAATCAACAGACTCACATTAAACTAAACTGCATTAAAAGGAGTCAGTATTGCCTGACCAGGAGGTGGCGCAGTGGATGGAGTGTCAGACTGGGATGTGGAGGACCCAGGTTCGAGACTCCGAGCTTGCCAGCTTGAGCGTGGGCCCATCTGGCTTGAGCAAAAGCTTGCCAGCTTGGACCCAGGGTCTCTGGTTCCAGAGAGGGGTTGCTCGGTCTGCTGAAGGCCCGTGGTCAAGGCACGTGTGAGAAAGCAATCAATGAACAACTAAGGTGTCACAATGGCAACGAGAAACTGATGATTGATGCTTCTCGCCTCTCTCCGTTCCTGTCTGTCTGTCCCTATCTGTCCCTCTCTCTGACTCTCTCTCTCCGTCCCTGTAAAAACCTAAAAAATAAATAAATAAATAGAGTCAGTATTTTCCTGCACTAGTTGTATATCGGTATGCGGTCTCATTCTATGGGCTAAAAAATCAAGTATAACGTAACAGTTTTGTTTTCATGTTGAGGTTAGGTTTTTACACAGTGTTCCTCAGAGCTTGTCTCTTCTTATGATCTATAAAATTAAAAAGCTGCAGCTGCCTGACCAGGCGGTGGCACAGTGGATAGAGCGTCGGACTAGGAGGAGGAGGACCCCAGTTTGAGACCCTGAGGTCGCCAGCTTAAGCACGGGCTCATCTGGTTTGAGCAAAGCTCACCAGTTTGGACTCAAGGTCGCTGTCTTGAGCAAGGGGTTACTCGGTCTGCTGTAGCCCCACCATCAAGGCACATATGAGAAAGCAATCAATGAACAACTAAGGTGTCACAATGAAAAACTGATGATTGATGCTTCTCATCTCTCTCCATTCCTGTCTGTCTGTCACTATATATTCCTCTCTCTAACTCTCTCTCTTTCTCTGTAAAAAAAAAAGTTGGAGCTATGAAAATTGGCAATCTTAATTACAAAGGCAAAGAGATGCTCTTTGAAATAAAATTGAAATAATTATTTTTGAAAAATAGTACAATCAAGTGATATACATTAATGAGGTTATTAATGGAGTCTGTTTAAAACGTTGATGCTTTTTTGCTTGTTTTGGAGAGAGAGGCAGGCAGAGTAAGACAGGAACATCGAGCTGCTCCTGTACATGCCTTGACCAGAGAATCAAACCAGCAACCTTCGTGTTTGGGTCAGTGCCCCAACCAGCTATCTAGGCCTTAATTGTTTTCTATTTATTGATTGATTTTTGGAGAGACAGATAAAAGAAGGTAGAAAGAGGGGAAGGGAAGCATTTATTTGTTGTGCAACTCAGCTGTGCATTCATTGGTTGCTTCCTGTGTGTGCCCTGACCTGGGATTGAATCACAACCATGTGGTTTTGGTTCAGTTCTCTTAACCAACTGAGCTAACTAGTCAAGGCTAACGTTGATGCTGTATACTTAGAAATTATAACTTTAATATAATATGGTAGACCTTGGTAAATTCCTGTTGCCTCTTCCATATCAATGAAGTACAAATGTTCAAAGGAAATATGTAAAAATCAGATTAAACAAACAAAAAATGATTTAAGAAGAAAATAAAAGCTTTCTACAAAGAAGCAAGCTGAATTTAGTTTATGCTGAGTCATGCTACCAGTGCAATCAGAGCCAATAAACCACAAAGCTGTGGAGAATGAAAGACTTGTTCATAAAATTCTGATAAGAAGTGACAGGGGGCATGGTACAACCTGGCATGATTCAATGACTTCATCAGCATCAGTAAAAGGTGAAGGGGCAGCCAACGTGTTGGAGTAGAGGATACCAACCCTTATAAACTGTCCTGAGCTTTCAACTGCATTCAATGCACTGAAAACAAGCTGGTGATAGCACCTATTTTTATAAAGTTATTTGAGATTCTTGAAGAGTTGTTGTATCAAAAAAAATTTTTTTACCATCGCACCTGGCAAGGGAGTCAATTTTAAACTGAATTGACTGCAGATAGTTATACTTTACAAGCCAGAGTATAATGTGCCATCATTATCAGGTCAAACCTCTTAGGGTTCACTTCTAGAATGTTCTGTTATACCCTGGTTATTGGCTGAACTTTAGACAGAGAATGACATAGCAGCTACAACCCAAAAATGAGTAAGGGGTTTATGTAAAGTCTTGTGCTAAATGCAGAAAATGGCTCTTCAGTGAAGCATACAATGTCAGATCCAGTTGGTATTACAGAGAAACTACTTTTGAATTTTTATATGTATGAATTTTATGCTTTGGAAGCTGGAGATTTAAGTTTTTTCCCCTCAATGTTTGAATGGAATAAAGCCTTGCTGAGTGCAAACAGGATTTATAGTCTCTCTTTAACCTTCTCCTCTTAAGTACACTATACTTCCTCTTACCCTCAAGACTAATGAGGCTTGAATGTTATTCTCACCAGGACATGGGGGTATATGACCACAATATATTAAAATAAAAGGTTCATTTAGGAGAAATTAGCTTAAGTCTTAAAGAAATATAGTCTGCTTTTGTATTAATTTTTATTGTGACTGGAACAGGTTTAAAAAAACTTGTTATAGGTAGAACTAACTTAGATTATTTTTAAAATTTCATTTATCAATTTTTCTTTTTTTAGGTGAGAAGAAGGGAGATAGTGAGGTAGATTCCTGAACGCGCCCAGACCAGGATCCACTCCACAGGCAACCCCATGTGGAGCTGATGCTTGAATACCTAGTTCTTTTAGTGCCTGAAGCTGTAACATTCCTCAGAGCTACACTCATCACCCACAGCCACACTTGAGCCGACTGAACCACTGGCTGAGGTAAGAGAAGAGGAGCGAAGGAAGGTAAGGGCTGGGGGAGCAGATGGTTGCTTCTCCTGTGATCCCTGACCAGGAATCGAACCTGGGATTTCCATACACTAGCCAATGCTCTATCCACTGAGCTACAGGCCAGGGCCTTATTTATTGATTTTACAGAGAGAGAAGGGTGGAGGGACAAGAAATAACTGCTCCATTCTAGTGCTCATTGGTTGTTTGTCTTATGCGCCTTGACCAGGCAAACCCAGAGTTGTGAACCAGTGACCTCAGTATTCTAGGTCAACACTCTATCCATTGAGCCACCACAGGCCATGCAGAACTGACTTAGACTTAATGTAGTTTGGAAATGTAATTTAACACATGCAGAATAGACTTCTCTTTTACTAGATGTAGGAAGTTCAAGATCTTTGAAAGATTGAACTGATCTTACCTGGTTTGGGGATGAAGGGGCTCCCCATTAAGTAGAAGCTCATTTTCATCTTGAGTTCTGAGACACTCACATTGTCCAGGGTTTTCTTCTCCTCTGTCTTTGCCATTGATATGCTAATTTGTACATCTACCACAAAACAGCATGAAAAGATGAACAATGGAGAATTTACAGATTTATCCTTCAGGTTTTATTTATTCACTCAACAGCTATTTACTGGACATTTCTTATGTTCTAGGCTCTTCAGAATTCATCTATTTTGAACACATTCAATTTAAATTATTTCAAGTACTGTAATTACAAAGATATATCAGACATTGGTTTTTGTGTGGGAGAAGATACTTTTAGGGAAAGTTTCTCAGTCAGGTAAGTTGGAGTTTTCCAGAAGGAAAGATCCAGTATGGGAAGGAAGAAAATTCCAGGAAAGGAAAGATCATGTGTAAAAATCAAGGGGCTTGAATGGACAGGACACTTTAGTTAGCCATCATCTGAAGCTGTCATCATAGCTATTTGTGAATACTGTACTGGCCCACTTAAAAAATTCTTAATGTTACTGATAGTCCATAATTTTACTGTTTTCTGTTGTTGTCACTAATCAAATTTGAGTCATTGAAAGATGTGTCATTAATACAAATGTATACAGTCTGGCAGGGTAAGTAAAAATGTCTACCTATTATATAAATGTCAGAATCACACAACTTCTTGATTAAGCTTTGAGACAATGCATGTCAAGGCATTTTTTCTCATTATACACTGAATAATTGAGAGTTGACAATATGTGAGTGACACTTATTGAACATCAGCAATGTATTAGCTAGTTTACAGAGCACAGAACTGTCAAAGGACCCTGCCCTGTTGGCTCACTATCAAAATGCAGCCAATCATTTAAATCTTCTGTGCTTCACTAAACTAAAACCAAAGAAAGCATTTCTGGAGATTCACTGCAGAAGTGAATGGAGCCAGATTTTCTCTGCAGGTAGATTGGTGGGCATTAGTATTAGCTCCACGGGGAAGCAATGTGTTCTGTGATTCTGGTAATCTCAGAAGATAAACTAGATACTCTAGTAGAGATTTGAAGTAAAGGCTATCTATAATTTTGTGATGCTTTTTTTTTTTTTTTTTTTGCTGGAACCTGTAATTGAGCCTTCCCCAATGTGACTGACTGTCTCAGGATCAAGATGTAAGTACATGTGCTTCAGTCTAGTGCATACAGAAAAAACAGTTGGATTCTCCAGGGAAAAGCTTAGCTTTAAAAGATTTAAAGTTTTACTTGAGATTTCTGGTTACTTTCTTTCTTTTTTGTTTTTGTTTTTTTAGACTTTTTTTTTTTTTAAGTAAGAGGCGGGGAGAGAGACAGACTCCCTGGCACCCACCCCCCCCCCGCCCCAGATTAACTGAGCTAACTTCAGTGCCCATGTTCAAACCAATAGAGCCACTGGCTGTGAAAGGGGAAGAAAGAGAGAAGGGGGAGAAGGAGGAGAAAAGAGCAGATGGTTGCTTCTCTTGTGTGCTCCGACTGGTATTGAACCCAGAGCATCCAGATGCCAGATCGATGCTCTATCCACTGAGCAAACCAACCAGGGCCAAGATTTCTGATTTCTTGAGGACAAAATGGGAGACTATAAGATACAGGAGACAGATAACAGAGGAGAGCTTATGAAAATGAAATGCCATGGGTGGGTAGAGTTGGGAAAAAGAAACAGAATATTTTTTTTGTGACAGAGACAGAGAGACAGAGAGAGGAACAGAGAAGGACAGACAGGAAGGGAGAGAGATGAGAAGCATCAATTCTTTATTGAGACCCCTTCATTGTTCATTGATTGCTTTCTCATATGTGCTTTGACCCGGTTGGGGGGGGGGCTACAGCAGATCAAGTCACCCCTTGCTCAAGCCAGTGACCTTGGGCTTCAAACCAGTGACCATTGAATCATGTTTATGATCCCATGCTTGAGCCAGCAACCCTGTGCTCAAGGTGGTGAGCCTGTGTTTAAGTCCATAACCTCAGGGTTTTGAACCTGAGTCCTCTGCTTCCCAGTCTGTTGTTCTATCTACTGCACCACCATCTGGTCAGACAAGAGAATTTTGAGTTTTGATTTGGAAGAAGCAAGAAGTTACAAGAAGATCATAGGGATAGGGCTGGTACAGCGGCTGGATAAGAATGACATATTGCTTCCCATTAAATGTTGTTGGATGGCTGTATTTGCTGGAGCTGCAATAATAAATAAAGACTGGCTAGTTTATGCAATAGGAATTTATTTCTCACAGTTAGAGGCTAGAAGTTTAAAATCAAGGTGTTGACATATCTGATTGCCTGGGGTCTTTTTTGGTTGTCCTGTTGCTGCCTCTTCACATGGCTGTCCCTCTGTGCACACATGCACCCACACATCCCTGATCTCTCTCTCTCTGTATATCCTAATCTCCTCTTATAAATATACTAGTCAGACTGGATTACAGTACACCCGAACAAACTCATTTTAACTTAATTACCTATTTAAAGGCCTTAGTTCCAAATACAGACACATTCCAAGGTATTGAGGGTTAAGGATTCAACCTATAAATTTGAAGGGTACATTACTTAGTCCATAACAATAGCAAAAGCATTCAAATGTGGGCAGTTTTCTTTTCTCTTGTTTCTCTGTAAGGCATAGGAGTTTTAGGAAGAGTGATATAGAATACCAGCGTGGAGGAAGAGCACCCATGAGAATGGGTCAGCTGAGGATGTTTTCCTTGCTGAATTGCCTCTCTCTTAGAAGAGAGCTCTAAAAAAGAAATGTTCTCTTCTAATCCTCCCTCCTCATCTCCTCTGGTCCAGTTTTTATCCTAGGAATTCAAAGATTTGTATCTCTGCGTAAATGTATTGAGGCTAATGTAAAAGTTTAGTTCCCATTCCCACTGAGGCTAACAGGTTGCTGGATTCATTTCCTTTTCATGAGGAAGATGTATCAGGGCAGCTATAAAAGGCCAAGAATGTGTTAGGGAGCTTGGCAAGAGGCCTTCTATTACCATGACAGTGTTGGGTTTTTTGTTTGTTTGTTTGTTTGTTTTGTGACAGAGACAGAGAGAGACAAAAAGAGGGACAGATAGGGACAGACAGACAAGGGAGAGAGATGAGAAGCATCAATTCTTTGTTGTGGTACCTTAGTTGTTCATTGATTGCTTTCTCATATGTGCCTTGACTGGGGGGCTACAGCAGAGCAAGTGATCCCTTGCTCAAGCCAGTGACCTTGGGTGAGTTGTGCTCAAACCAGATGAGTGCACATCCAAGTCAGTGACCTCGGAGTTTCGAACCTGGGTTCTCCACATCCCATTCTGACACTCTATCTACTGTGCCACCACCTGGTCAGGCTGGCAGTGTTGGTTTTATTTTTAGGAGACTATTCAGATAAAATTCACAAATTGCACATAAGCCCTAAAACTGGAATATTTGGTTATTTCCTCATCTTATATAGGCATTAAATGCATTATTATGGTCCATTCTCTTTATTATCTACTGTAATATATTTCTCAAGCAAACTTGAGAATGTTATCCTTCTGAAACTAGAAAATCAAATTTAGTATATGTTCTGAAGGTATAAATTGAAGTTGTGATTATCCCTATATAGAGGGTTCTTGTAAGGTATAATGGTAACAGAATCTCGGCATTGGTCAATACTCTTATTCCCATTGTGTTCATGGGGTGTCATATTCTTTACTGTCACCATCAGACTTTTTGCTCAGATTAATAATCCTTTGGTTACTTTATAAGAAAATTATTATAAAAAAAAGAAGTTTAGGTGGAGACAAGAATAGAGAGGTAGTGGCCCTGGATGGTTGGTTCAGTGGTAAAGCATCGGTCTGGTGTGTGGATGTCCCTGGTTTGATTCCCAGTCAAGGTACACAAGAGAGGCAACCATCTGCTTCTCCACCCTTCTTTCTTCTTTCTCTCTCTCTCTCTCTCTTCCCACAGCCATGGCTCAATTGATTTGAGGTCCCAAGTGCAGAGGACACCTGTGGAGACTCTGCCTCCGGTGCTAAAAATAGCTCACTTGCAAACATGGTCCCATATGGGTAGAGCATTGACCCCAGGTGGGGGTTTTCAGGTGGTTTCTGGTCAGGGCATGTGCAGAAGTCTGTCTTTATATCTTCCCTCTTTTTACTTGGAAAAGGAAGAAAGAAAAAAGAAAAAAAGAAGAATAGAGAGGCAATCCTGAAAAGAAGAATGAGGAAAAAAAAGCATTTATCAACCCAGAAAGAATTAAGGAAAATTGAAACTCAATCTAAGATAAACAAAGAATTTTATGGCCTAATAATGATACAGATGTAAGGTCGGTGGGCATTGGGGGAAGGTCACATAAGGAACCAGACCCGGGAACTTTGACTAGATCCGCCCACACCCATGCACACCAAAAGAAACTTCCCAAGAGTCCTTTGGAAAAGAGCGACTGTCTGCCAGCCAGTGAGATTTCGCCACATCATATTAGCTCGACCACCCTAGAGACCCTTTAAAAATTCCCCACGTGGTTTAATCTGCGTGACTTTTCTGGTCTCTGTCCCCGGAACCAGAAAATATCATCTGGGAAGCAATGTATTAAATAAAGCTTTTATTATTCCACACTTTGTGGCTACTCCCTTCCTTCTTCCTCAGCGGGGAAAAATGCCTTACATTTGGTGTTGAAACCCAGGAGAAGTTGAAGCCTGCTGGGGCTGCTCCTCTCCCCTTCCCTTCCAAAGAAGAACCAGGATCTCTGACTTTCCACCCACTTCGGCACACAGTGTGGTAAGTCCCCTGCCTCCAGCCTCCCCTCATTTTTTTCCGCCAAGACTCCCTGTCCAAAACTGCAGCTGCGTCAGGGACCTCTTTTCCGTTCCAAGTGTGTGTGTGCCTGTGGAGATGTCCTAGGCACATCCACTTTACCTAACCATCCAGTGGCCAGAGCTTGAATTGTGGGATGCCAATTCTCATCTCTGACCACTCTGAAAACTAAGGGCGGCCGTAGGGGCACAGGACTCCAAACCTGACTCAAAAACACGCCTGCAGTGCCTTATCCAAAATCTCTTTTTTCTTAAAGAAGAAACTGTTTTTCTTCTCTGCTGCAGCCAGGCCACAAAACCCACTGAATAATCAAACCAGGTGGCTTCCTGAAGGGACTTTCGATTTTAACATCCTCACCAATTTAACTCTCTCCAAAAGAACTGGGAACTGCTTGGAGATCCCTTACATTCAGGGCTTCTAGTATTTGCGCTCCCGTCCTAATCTCTGTGCCGCCTGCTACACAGCGCAGGCCCGTTTTGGCCAGAGAAACCTCAACTAAACCCTCCACTCCTGATCTTTCCTCCTTCGCCTGACCCCCAAGGGGACCCCTCTCTCAGGACCCCTCTCTGGTCCCTCTGTGGACCTCTTTTACTCGGGTCTTTTCCCTCCAGGAGCCCCCTGCCCTCCCTTCACAGAATCCTGTTTCTCATTCACCTGCAAATACCAGTTCCTCTTTCTCCTCCCCTGCTGGCCAGGGACCCCTCCCATCTCCACTGTGTTCTTAAGCCCCTCCTCCATCAGGTCACCTCCACCAGCCATTGGCGCTTATGCTGGTTTGCAGTTCTCCTGACCCCATGGCCCAACCCCGGTCTTCTTGCAGGAAGGCCTGGCCTTGTCCTGCCTCTGGCTCCAGTGATTCTGGCTGGATATGGGTGCCTGGATACCCAGGAGCCGCCCTCCTCTCATTCTCAACCCCCAATCCCCTATCTGAGACCAGTGAACACAGCATTTAAAGTATTTAATGGTTGCGACTAGTAGGAAAAGGCCAAGGCTGTTCGTCAGGCCTGCATGCAGCAGAAGGTAACACTCCAAACCCAGGCTCTTGTGGCAGCCCTGAGGCCAGCAGAGCAACAGGGTCAAGGCACAGGAGGTGCCCAACCCAAGTCCAGGCTGCAAAGAGGAACCCCACACTGTGCCCGACAGTGCCCCTGCCCGTGGCTGCCCACTAAGCCCTTCCCTGACTGCAAGCAGCCTGGTCACTGGCGGAGCAATTTCCCCTTTGGGCAACAGGCTTTTCATCAGCGCCTCTATGTGGAGGACAAGCCACCCAAATGGGAGGCCAAGCCAGCCAGGTGGGCCCACCGCTCGAACTTCTAGACCTCATGAACGACTGACATGGCCTGGACTCAGAGACCCACGTCACCCTCACCAAACCCAGGGTAAAGTTGCAAATAGCGGGTAAGTCCATCTCATTTTTTGTGGACATGGGGGCAACCTTCTCTGTTTTGCCATCACACTCTAGACCTCTAATTCCCTCATAGATCTCGGTTATGGGAGTGGATGAGATTCCTTTCTTTCCCCTTCTTATGCCACTCCTGACATGCACTTTTGCATCTAACTTGCCCCCATGCAGGACCGCTGGCAGTCCATTGGGCTCTACCCATCTCCGGCTCACCAAAAGGCTGTACCCTGCAGATCCTCCTATTGCTCCTCTTTTTTGTAAAATCCTTACAGTGCCGAATCTGTGTCTGTGAAGTTTCTCAAATCAAACAAATGTCCCTCATGACTCCCCTCAAAATCACCACCTTCCGATATCCCCCCATGACGCCCCTAACCAGCAGGAAGTAGCTAGACAAATAGCAGCACCCCTATTTAACACAAAAGGTCGGAATGTAAGGTCCTTGGGCATTGGGGGAAGGTCACATGAGGAACCAGACCCGGGAACTTTGGCTAGAACCGCCCACAAGAGCAACTGTCTGCCAGCCAGTAAGATTTTGCCACGTCATATTAGCTCAACCACACTAGAGACCCTTTAAATATCCTCCATGCGGTTTAATCCACATGACTTCTCTGGTCTCTGTCCCCGGGACCAGAGAATATCGTCCAGGAAGTGCTGTACTAAATAAAGCTTTTATTATTCCACACTTTGTGGCTTCACTCTTCTTCCTCGGCGGGGAAAAATACCTTACAACAGGTACAAAGGGTAAAACTTTGACAGAAATTGGGTATCTGTTTGTGCAACAGGGAATGGTGAAAAGATAGAAAAAAAGTATATGACCAACTACAAACTTATTCTGTCATACACCTCCCTGTCTTAAAAACAGTTTTAAATCTTTAAGTAGATAAAATAATGTGTGTTTTGGTCAAATAAGTTTTTAAATATGACATATATGTTTGCTCACTTTGGGTGTGGGAGACAGGCTGTAAACTGGCAAAGTTAATGTAGCCTAGGGCTTGGTTTTAAAACTAAGCTTTTGCCCACACCCTTGATTGTTGCATGATAGGGGGTGGTCCACTCTTATGAGGAATCCCATTTATGCCTCAGATAAGTGACTTTGTATCAGAGACTTCCTTATTTGTATTGTTGTAAGGTACCGAAAAGCTAAAAATTAATATTGATATTCTGGGAGGAAAGGTCAGGTTTTCCTGTCCTGTCCCTCCTTTGGGGATGGGAGAGAGAAGAATGTAGAAGTTTCTGGCTTGCAAGAACAATGGATCATTTAGTTTTAAATCTAAAATAAAAGTTAACTGAGAAACTTTTTCTCTTTCAGTGAGAGACAGAATTTACATACCATTTTACATTGATTGTAGTTCCTCCACCTTTCCTGGAATCTGGAGAGTAAAATATCTCTAGACTAGTGAGGGAAGATGAACCCTAAAAAAATCTGTAAACATCCTTGATTGTGTTACCTTGAAAGTCTTAATGTTTCTGTGTATCCCCTAAACAAATGTTGTCAGCTCATGCTATGATGTCATGCTTTCCCTGGCCCATGAGTAATCAAGGGCATATAAGCAGCTCCTGAACTATTTTTGGGACTGCATGATTTGGGTCTGCTGCCCCGTGTCAGCCATATGTGGCCGGCATATTTAATAAATCTCCTCCTTTAATAAAACTCTTCAAAATTCATCTGGACTGAGTGTCTCTATGTGAACTCGATGAAGTGAGGTACAGTGCCTTTCAGAATCTGGGGTACGTTACTTTATAACAGTATATTGGATTAAAGGTTTTGATTTTTACACTATAAAATGGAGACAGGCTGGGGACTTGCTCTCTCGGTTCCTGCTTTTACCATTGCAGGGGCCTCCCTGATCCCTTGCCCTCTATGGGAAAAGCAGGTTTTCTGCTTTTCCCTTGGCTTCTCTTGTGGCTTGCCTATCTTGGTGAGACACCAATAAACAGAATGGCCCACCATTCTCCAACTCTGCCATTTCTTGACCATCTGCCCGAATCCAATGGGAACCTACATGTGAATGGCCACGATGGTGGCTCCTGGCCATACAACTGGCATAGCTTGTGGCAGGATTCAGAGATCGGTATGGGGCCACCACCCTTGAGGGGTGGGGTAGAGGACTGGTTGCTATTCTGGCTCCCCATAGCTGTCCTTTTAGGGGCCGTGGGCTGCATGTTTTTTACTCAAGAAGAAACCAAGAGTTCTGTGCAAGAAGCTGCCCAAGGTCAAAAGTTTCAGTATGAATTGCAAATTGAACGGCAGAAAAGGCTGGAATTGGAGAAGGAATTACAGGTTCGTGAGTTGCAGTTTGCCCTGGAAGCTGAACATTTGCACCGGTAGTTGTTGGAAAAACAACTGCAGATTCAAGAGCTTGACTCTCAGCTTTTGGCCAAAAGCCAGCAGCCTCAGGAGCCTAAATGGTCGCTAAAGGACCAGCAGCACCAGTGCCAGTGAATTGGCTTTGAGTCAGCAGGAGCAGGCGCTTGCAACTCCTCTTCTGAGGATGAGAAGGCTCAGGCTGAAGCTGCCATACGCACACTGAGAGCCCGACCAGTGGTCACCAAGAAGGTAAAAACCCAGCAACAAAGAGTCCCTCTGGGGCAGCCACAGCCTACTGCCCAGGTAATGAAACTCTCTGTGCTCTGGCCCTATACCCAGGCAGAGCTGATGGAGTTGGGGGCATGATTTAGGCAGAAACCTACTGAATCCCTGGTAGCCTGGTTACCATGATTATGGGACAAAGGGGTGGATGGCATCATGCTCTCCAGAACAGAGATGGAGAAACTGGCTGCCATTACCACACACTCCTCCTTGAGGCAGTGTCTTCAGAACTGCCATGGCAACCCAGGAGACCATACCCTGTTAGAATGGATGCTGGCCACCATTTGTATGGTCTGGCGGAATGCTGGAGAATTGCCAGGGACAATGAGTTGGTGGAGTGCTACAGTGAGTTAGTAAAGGTTCTTCAGGAACTAGGTATAAAGAATGCTGTTTTCAACCCTGGGTCCCATGGGCCAGACGAGGAAGTGTTTATGGAAAAAATGAGAAAATTTATCCTTGCTGCACCCCATCAGCCCTTTTTGGGTCACTTGTGGCTATCTTAGGCCCCTATGTGAGGCAGCCCATCTATGCAGTTGCACAAATGATAGCAGATTTGGGAGAGCTGGAGGCTACTCAGGACCATAAAGCAGTGAGGGCTGCTGCCCATGTTGCCCCCCACAACTAACAAAGGAAACAGGCCTATAAAGGTTTCCTGAACACAGATGTGGGTAGATTTGATTGTGGCTGGAGCTGATACAGGGAAATTGAATGGCCAGTCTAATAAAATTCTTTTGGAGTTTTGGTGGCAGCTTAAACCAGAACAGAAGTTCCAGCCACTGAGACGAAAGGCCCCAGCAGCTACCAATAAAACATTTGGTGTGCGGGCAGCTTGGTTACAAGATTATATGATAGAGACAGCCGAGGGAGAGGAGAAATCCCAAGACCCATTGGACCAGTTCAAATAGGAAAAAGGCTGAGGGACCCGCTAACGGGGATGGGTAGGGACTGAAGGCCACACGTGGAACTGGTTATCCACTGTTGCCCTTCCAATGTACAATGGGTGTTGGCCTTGGTGGATACAGGTGCAGAATGTTCCCTCCTCTATGGGAACCCAGAGCGGGTTGCTGGGACCCCAGTGGCCATTGACGGTTATGGGGCCAAACTGTTCAAGTGAAGCCAATAACTATTCCATTGGGGACAGGAAGACTGCCTCCTAAGCCATATAAGGTATATGTATATCCTATTCCTGAATATATTTTTGGGGTAGATGTCTTGCAAGGACTGTGGTTGGAAACTACAGCCAGGGAGTTCCGGCTGCAGATCAGGGTTGTGAAGGCAGTGTTGCGGGGACACACATCACCTTCCCCTTTGCAATTGCCCATCCCTCGGCGTGTGACTAACACCAAGTAGTACCACCTGCCAGGTGGTTATGAAGAAGTCACAGGGACAATCCTCAAATTAGAAAAGGCGGGGATCATCCGCCCAGCACACAGTCCTTACAACTCCCCGGTATGGCCTGCGTGCAAACCAGATGGAACCTGGAGAATGACAGTAGATTACAGAGAACTTAACAAAGTTGTTCCCCCTTTGCACACTGCTGTTCCCTAGATAGCTAACATGATGGATCGGTTAAGCCATGAGTTGGGGACATACCACTTTGTGGCAGACTTGGCCAATGCTTTTTTCTCTATTGATAGAGCTGCAGAGAGTCAAGACCAATTTGCCTTCAGTTGGGAAGGGAGACAATGGACCTTTACAGTATTACCCCAGGGCTATTTGCACAGCCCCACCTTGTGCCATGGGCGGTGCCTGCTGACCTGGCTAAATGGAAACAGCCAGAGGCAGTTCACATGTACCATTATATTGATGATATTATGCTAACTAATGATTCTCTTCCAGAATTGGAGCAAGCAGTCCCTACCCTGCTATCCCATTTGAAAGCATGTGGCTGGGAAGTCAATGAGAACAAATTACAAGGACCTTGCTTATCTGTTAAATTCTTGGGAGTTGTCTGGTTTGGTAAGACAAAAGTCATCCCTGATGCAATTATAAATAAGATCCAAACATACCCCATGCCCACTGCAATAAAACAGTTACAGGAATTCTTAGGTTTGTCGGGGTATTGGTGAGCATTTATACCCCATTTGGCTCAGTTACTATGCCCCTTGTACAACCTTATTCGGAAGGGGGTTCTTTGGGATTGGACTGAGCAGGCGCAAGGTTCATTTGCAGCAGCTAAGAGAGCTGTCAAGGTGGCACAGGCCTTGAATGTGTTTGATCCTGCCAGGCCCTGTGAGTTGGATATTCGTGTAACCTCAGAGGGGTTCCTTACTGCAACCTATTGGGTTTTTGTAAAGCCAGTAGTCGCGGCCACTATCACAGCAGCCCGACCCATGCAGGTTCACATTAGATTCGTACAGTCGGTAATGAAACAACGGAGCCAAAAACTGGTGAGCTATCAGCTTTAATTCTAGCTGCACCCGGCGGGCAAGCAAAAACACACACTGGGCTCCAAAACCCACACATTCAGTGCTCACAAAGCTACTGACTTATCCGAGTTTCCTAGAATCAAAGGTTTCTAGCTCACCAGACTTATTCACCTCTGTTCCCCATCTCCTCCTGCACAAACTCTTAACAAACTGGCTTCTTCCTCAGCACTCTGCCATCTTGGCTACTTCTCCTGGCCTTCACATGGCCTTAATCTGCTCTCCTCTCTTCTAACACTAACCTCAGGAACTCAGGAACCAAGAGAGAGAGATCTAGCTACCGGTCCGCCCACTTTATAGCATAGATAATCCAAACCTTTAATCCAATTATACATACAAGAAAGTCTCTGATACAAAGCCACCCATCTGAGGCATAATGGGATTCCTCAGGAGAGGGCACCACCCTACATCATCCAATCAGTCAAGGGTGTGGGGAAGAGCTTACTCTTAAACTAAGCCTTAGGCTATAATGACCTGGCCTGCTTACATTACAACTTTTCCCCCACAGCCATCACAAGCATAAGGGCAAATAATATGACCTGGGTGACGGGCTTCCATGTGGGCAGCGCCATCTTTAACAAAGTGAGCATATTATATTTTATCTGCCGAACAGTTTTGGTCCCAATTGTGGAAAGGTGCTGAAGTCCATTAATCATTAATGGAGAAGAAGCTGGCGACTGTGTATGCTGCCCTCCTGGCCACTGAGAGCATCATAACCACACCAGTTACAGTCAAGACATCATACCCTATTGCAGGATGGGTGAGAGATTGGGCGACCAAACCACATAGCGGTATGGCCCAAATGTCCACCCTGGCCAAATGGGGTGCCTATCTGCAACAACGCTGTGCTCTTAGCACCAGCCCATTGAGGGCAGAACTGTAGGAAGTCTTGTGTCCAGTCACCTATGCGACCTTAGAGTCAGGTGCAGCTGGGGCTCAGGAGGCAGAACCTGAAGTCAGTCCCTACCAGGAGGGTAGGTGCCCATCCCCGAGGATGCCTGGTATACTGATGGTCCCAGCAGGGACCAACCTTCCAATGGATGGCTATAGCCTTCCATCCGGCCACTGAGACTATTTGGATGGACACGGGTACAGGCCAAAGCAGCCAATGGGCAGAATTAAGAGCTGTTTGGCTAGTTGCCCACAATGAACCTTCACCTCTGGTGATCTGTACTGACAGCTGGGCTGTATATCGTGGACTGACCCTTTGGATTGCTACTTGACACATTAACCAGTGGATGGTAATGCACTGTCCACTATGGGGTCAGGCCATGTGGCAGAACTTATGGGAAATAGGACACCAGAAGCAGGTGACATTATATCATGTGTCACGGGACATGCCTCTCTAGCCCATCCTGGGAATGATGAGGCAGATACATTGGCAAGGGTGCGATGGTTGGGGATTGCACCTGCAGGTGATGTGGCGCAATGGCTCCACTGGCGCCTGTTCCATGCGGGACAGAAAACTATGTGGGCTACGGTTAAGGCGTGGAACTTGCCTGTGTCATATGCAGAGGTACTTGCAGCCTGGGAGCAATGTGCAGTATATTCCAAGGAGCACCCTCGGAGACCACTGTTGTCACCTGGACAGATCCAGAGGGGTCATGTTCCACTGACATGATGGCAGATAGACATCATTGGACCCTTACCAAAGTCAGAAGGGTACCAGTATGCAGTCACTTGTGTAGATACTGCCACCCGTCTGCTTGCTGCTTATCCTGCCTGTAACCCTGACCAGAGGGCAGTCATACAGGCTTTGGACCGCCTGAGTGCTGCATATGGGCGACCGCTGGTCCTTGAAAGTGACAACGGTACCCACTTCACTGGTTCAATGGTGAGGCAATGGGCTCAAGAGCTGAGGGTGAACTGGAAGTACCATGTTCCCTACAACCCCCAGGCTGCTGGTATCATTGAGCGGTTTAATGCACTCTTAAAGCAGGGACTGTGACAGGAGGGGGGCACCAGCTTCCTTACTGGATGGACACGCCGCTTATGGACAGTACTCCGGATTTTGAATGAGAGACCTCGACATGGGAGCCCAGCTCCAGTAGAGGCCCTCCTGCATCGGGCAGCTGCCCCCATTCAGTTGCAGATACGCACCAAGGACATTTTACTTAAGCCAGGCTTTGGACAGCAGGGCAACGTGCTCTTGCCTGCCCCAACAGCCCTTCTTAAAGGCCAACGGCTTCAATGGACTTGGCCCTGGACTGTCCAGGCCCCCCATCTGAGATGGGTGGCCTTGTTGGCACCATGAGGAAAGGGACTAGAGGTGGACCTCCAGTTAACTCCTTGGGCAACCAGCACCTGGCCACCTAAGGTAGAAGTGTATTATTTCTTGAGTGCTCAGGGGTACAGCATTATGAAGGGCACCTTTGTAATTTCTTTATGGCCAATAATGAGTTCTCGTATTTTACTACACGTAGAACCAGCAGACGCTGGTGTATTGGCCAATAAGGTTTGGTATGCCCGCTCAGGGCGGCCTCTGGTACCAGCTATGGTGCTTTCTGAAGACAAAATTCTGGCCTATATTCTGCCAGAGAGAAAAAACTTGCCTCTCCTGGTGCCACTGACAGCTCTCTCATTTTGCCCATAGCTTTTGATTTGTCAATCCTATTGCTGTAGTTGGTACTGCTTCTGTTTATGCAATTGTATCCCACTCCTTGCACAGGGACCATCATGGAAGATACTTGTGATTTAGATTATAAAGCGAGCAAAAAAGGTGAAATGTTGGTCAAAAATGTTTTTAAATATGACATATATGTTTACTTGCTTTGAGTGTGGGAGACAGGCTGTAAACTGGCAAAGTTATTATAGCATAAGGCTTAGTTTTAAAACTAAGCCTTTGCTCACACCCTTGACTGTTGCATGATAGAAGGTGGTGCACTCTTATGAGGAATCCCATTTATTCCTCAGGTAAGTGACTTTGTATCAGAGACTTACTTATTTGTATATTGGATTAAAGGTTTTTATTTCTACACTATAAAATGGGGATAGACTGGGGCTCTCTCTCTTGCTCTCTCTCTCTCTCTCAGTTATTGCTCTCAGCATTGGAGGGGCCTCCCTGATCCTTTGCTTTCTATGAATAAAGCAGGTTTTCTGCTTTTCCCTTGGCTTCTCTTGTGGCTAGCCTGTCTTGGTGAGACACTGTAAAGCCAGTATCCAGGGCCACCGTCACAGCCACTTGGCCCATCCAGGTTCACATTGGATTTGGACAGTTGGTAAGAAAACAATGGAGCAAAAAACTGGTGGGCCATCAACTTTAATTGTAGCTTGCACCTGGAGGGCAAGTAAAAACACACACTGGGCTCCAAAACCCACTGATTCAGTGCTCACAAAGCTACTGACTTATCCGAGTTTCCAAGAATCAAAAGTTTCTAGCTCACCAGCCTTAATCACCTCTGTTCCTCATCTCCTTCCTTCTCCCCGATCAAACTCTGCACTAACTGGCTTCTTCCTTGAACTCTCTGCCATCTTGGATGCTTCTCCTCTCTTCCACATGGCCTTACTCTGCTCTCCTCTCTAATGCTAACCTCAGGAACTGAAAGAGAGCAAGCTCCTGGCCTGCCCCAGTTTATAGTGTAGAAATCCAAACCCTTAATCCAATCTACAAACAAGGAAGTCTCTGATACAAAGTCACTTATCTGAGGCATAAAGGGAGGATTCCTCATGGGAGTGCACCACCCCACATCATCCAATCAGTCAAGGGTGTGGGGAATAGCTTACTCTTAAAACTTAAGCCTTAGGTTATAATGACTCTGCCTGCTTACAGCCCACCCCCAACACACATTAATATCAATGGGCTTCCATGTGGGCAGTGCCATCTTTAACAAAGTGAGCATAATATATTTCATCTGCCTAACAATCCACCCCTATGCTCACTTTACTACCCACAATCTAAATCACCAGCATCCCTGTGCAAGGAAATTAGGCACATTACACAAATTACAATAGCATGACTGTAAAGCCAGTAGTTGAGGCCACCGTCAGAGCCCCCGGGCCAGTGCAGGTTCACATTGGATTCGAACAGTCAGTAATGAAACAACAGAGCCAAGAACTGGTGAGCCATCAGCTTTAATTCTAGCTTGCACCTGGCAGGCAAGCAAAAACACACACTGGGCTCCAAAACCCACTCACTCAGTGCTCACAAAGCTACTGACTTATCCGAGTTTCCTAGAATCAAAGGTTTCTAGCTCACCAGACTTATTCACCTCTGTTCCCCATCTCCTTCTCCAGCTCAAATTCTGCACAAACTGGCTTCTCCCTCAGCACTCTGCCATCTTGGCTGCTTCTCTTGGCCTCCACGTGGCCTTACTCTGCTCTCCTCTCTAATACCTCAGGAACCAAGAGCGCAAGCTCCCGGTCTGCCCCACTTTATAGTGTAGAAATCCAAACCCTTAATCCAATCTACAAACAAGAAAGTCTCTGATACAAAGTCACTCATCTGAGGCACAATGGGATTCCTCATGAGAGTGCACAACCCTACATTATCCAATCAGCCAAGGGTGTGGAGAAAAGCTTACTAAGGCATAGGCTATAACGACCCGGCCTGCCCACAGCCTTTCCCCCAAAACACATTAATATCAACGAACTTGCATGTGGGCAGTGCCATTTTTAACAAAGTGAGCATAATATATTTTATCTGCCCAACAATGACAAATCATGCAATTTCATCAATTACAAAGGTACATTTCACCAGTCTCTGAGTGCCTTGCCAAAAGCGCAAAATGTCCTTGGCCTTCTTTCTTGCCGTTTGAAAGGTTTCCCGGGGCAGGGAATGGACATCCAGCAAAGCCGCCCTCTACCCCATCAGGGTATTTCACATTGTCCAAAATCCATAAGTCCATCCAACAAAGGAGTCAGTGCCCATTCCTGTCATAGTCTAGGAAATCAGTCCACGCACATGAAGCCTTAGTCTCCCCCCTCATCCCTGCCATCCTGGTAGGTTTTACATTGTCCCAAGAAAAAGCATGTGGCAATGGCAGTCATTATTTCTATCTCTGCTCTGGAGAGCATGTTGGCATCCACCTCTATGTTCCAAAATCGCAGACCTACCAGCACCTTAGCAGGCACTCCCTGCCATTCCAGCTGCGCTCTCATCTTCTGCAGACTTTGAGTTGCAATTTCAGCCCGATTCTCCTCATCCTCTAAAGAGGAACTGAAATTATCAGCTTGCACAGACGGGCTTGAGCCCCGGGCCGCTGCCGCCTTCTGCTCTGCAGGCCTTGCAGCCCCAGCGTCTGCCTCAGCCCTGGCCTTCACTGCTGCTGGCTCTCCACAACATCCAGGGCAATCTGCAACTCACGAACCTGTGATTCTTCCTCCAGCAGCTGCTCTATTTCCAAGCAAATCTCATGAACTTAGTTGACCTTCTCTGGTGCTTGCGTCAGCTCCAGGATTGGCATCTCTTTCTTCCACGTTTGCTCCAGCTTCTTCTGCTGCTCGACCTGCAGGTCCTGGGCAGCCTCTTTCTTCCACAGAGCTCATGGCTTCCTCACTCATGGCTGTAAAAGTCAGCCATCCTACGGCTCCCAAAAGGACAGCCATGGTGAACCATAACAGCAGCCAGTCCTTTACCATGCACCTCAAGGGTGCTAGCTCCACACTGATCTGTATCGAATCCTGCCACAGAATATGCCAAATGTAAAGCCAATAGTTGCGGCCACCATCACAGCTGCCTGGCCAGTGCAGGTTTGCATTAGATTCCAACAGTCAGTAATGAAACAATGGAACCAAAAACTGGTGATCCATCATCTTTAATTCTAGCTTGCACCTGGCGGGCAAGCAAAAACACACACTGGGCTCCAAAACCCATTCATTCAGTGCTCACAAAGCTACTGACTTGTAAAGCCAGTAGCCAGGGCCACCACCACAGCAGCCTGGCCCATGCAGGTTCACATTAGATTCGGACAGTCGGTAACGAAATAGCAGAGCCAAAAACTGGTGAGCCATCAGCTTTAATTCTAGCTTGCACCCGGCGTGCAAGGAAAAACACACACTGGGCTCCAAAACCCACTCATTCCTGCTCACAAAGCTACTGACTTATCCGAGTTTCCTAGAATCAAAGGCTTCTAGCTCACCAGACTTATTCACCTCTGTTCCCCATCTCCTTCTGCCCAAACTCTGCACAAACTGGCTTCTTCCTCAGTGTTGGGCAGATAAAATATAATATGCTCACTTTGTTAAAGATGGAGCTGCTCACATGGGAGCCCATCACCCAGGTGATATTATTTGCCCTATGCTTGGGATGGGTGTGGGGAAAGGCTGTAATGTAAGCAGGCCAGGTCTTTATGGCCTAAGGCTTGGTTTTAAGAGTAAATTCTTCTCCACACCCTTGACTGATTGGATGATGTAGGGTGGTGCACTCTCCTGAAGAATCCCATTATTAGAGACTTTCTTGTGTGTATAATTGGATTAAAAGTTTGGATTATCTATGCTATAAACTGGGGCAGCCCGGGAGTTTGCTCTCTCTCTTGGTTCCTGGGTTCCTGAGGTTAGTATTAGAGAGGAGAGCAGATTAAGGCCATGTGGAGGAGAAGTAGCCAAGATGGCAGAGTGCTGAGGAAGAAGCCAGTTTGTTAAGAGTTTGTGCTGGAGGAGATGGGGAACAGAGGTGAATAAGTCTGGTGAGCTAGAAACCTTTAATTCTAGGAAACTCGGATAAGTCAGTAGCTTTGTGAGCACTGAATGTGTGGGTTTTGGAGCCCAGTGTGTGTTTTTGCTTGCCCGCTGGGTGCAAGCTAGAATTAAAGCTGATGGCTCACCAGTTCTTGGCTCCATTGTTTCTTTACCGACTGTTTGAATCTAATGTGAACCTGTACGGGTCGGGCACCTGTGATCCTGACTGCGGCTACTGGCTTTACATTTGGCGTAGTCTGTGGCAGGATTCGATACAGTTCAGCATGGAGCCACCACCATTTTTGGGTGGTGGAGTAGAGGACTGGTTGCTGTTTTGGTTTCCCATAGCTGTTTTTTGGGGGACTGTTGGATGGCTGACTTTTACAGCCATGTGTGAGGAAACCGAGAGCTCTATGGAAGAGGCTGCCCAGGACCTGCAGGACGATCAGCGGAAGGAGCTGGAGGAAACGTGGGAGAAACAGATGCTGACCCTGGAGCTGAAGGAAGCGCTGGAGGAGGAGGCTGACCAGGTTTGCGAGATTCACCTGGAAATGGAGCAGACGCTGGAGAAAGAATCACAGGTTCGTGAGCTGGAGATTGCCCTGGATGTTGTGGAGAGCCAGCAGCGGCATGAGGCCGGGCCTGAGGTCAGGGCCGGAGCTGAGGCCAGGACCGGGGCTGAGGCCGGGGCTGGAGCTGAAAGGCCTGCTAAGCAGAAGGCAGTGGTGGCCCGGAGATCAAGCCCAGCAGCAGGAGCTGGTGTTTTCAGTTCCTCTTTGGAGGATGAGGAGAATCAAGCTGAAGTTGCAATCTGCAGTCTCCAGAAGGTGAGAGCCCACCAGCAAGGAGCTTCTACTACAACGCTGGTAGGTCTGCGATTTTGGGACGTAGAGGTGGATGCCATCATGCTCCCCAGAGCAGAGATGGAAATGCTGACTGCCATGGCCACGTGCTCCTTTTTGGGACAGTGTACGAGCTGCCAGGATGGCAGAGATGAGGGGGGAGGCTAACACCCCATGTGTGTGGACTGATTTCCTGGACTACGACCCAAGTGGGCGCAAGCTCCTTTGTTGAATGGACTTACGGATTTTGGACAATGTGAAATACCTTGATGGGGGTGGGGGTGGCTTTGCTGGAGGCCCTCCTGCCCTGGGAAGCTTTTCCCATGGCTAGAAAAAAGGCTGAGGACATTTTGCACTTTTGGAAAAGTGCTCAGAGACTGGTGAAATGTGTGTACCTTTGTAATTTTTGAAATTGTATGATTTGTCATGTTGTAATTTGTGTAATGTGCCTAATTTCCTTGTACAGGGTTGCCAGTGGTGTAGATTGTGGGTAGTAAAGTGAGCATAAGGGTGGATTGTTGGGCAGATAAAATATAATATGCTCACTTTGTTAAAGATGGAGCTGCCCACATGGGAGCCCATCACCCAGGTGATATTATTTGCCCTTATGCTTGGGATGGGTGTGGGGAAAGGCTGTAATGTAAGCAGGCCAGGTCTTTATGCCCTAAGGCTTGGTTTTAAGAGTAAATTCTTCTCCACACCCTTGACTGATTGGATGATGTAGGGTGGTGCACTCTCCTGAAGAATCCCATTATTAGAGACTTTCTTGTGTGTATAATTGGATTAAAGGTTTGGATTATCTATGCTATAAACTGGGGCAGCCCGGGAGTTTGCTCTCTCTCTTGGTTCCTGGGTTCCTGAGGTTAGTATTAGAGAGGAGAGCAGATTAAGGCCATGTGGAGGAGAAGTAGCCAAGATGGCAGAGTGCTGAGGAAGAAGCCAGTTTGTTAAGAGTTTGTGCTGGAGGAGATGGGGAACAGAGGTGAATAAGTCTGGTGAGCTAGAAACCTTTGATTCTAGGAAACTCGGATAAGTCAGTAGCTTTGTGAGCACTGAATGTGTGGGTTTTGGAGCCCAGTGTGTGTTTTTGCTTGCCCGCTGGGTGCAAGCTAGAATTAAAGCTGATGGCTCACCAGTTCTTGGCTCCTGTGTTTCATTGCCGACTGTTTGAATCCAATGCGAACCTGCGTGGGTCGAGCTGCTGTGATGGTGGCCTTGACTACTGGCTTTACACTCAGCATTCCACCATCTTGGTTGCTTCTCCTGGCCTCCATGTGGCCTCACTCTGCTCTACTCTCTATACTAATCCCAGGAACCAAGAGTGAGCAAGCTACTGGTCTGTCCCACTTTATAGTGTGGAAATTCAAACCCTTAATCCAATATACACACATGGAACTCTCTGATACAAAGTCACCCATCTGAGGCACAATGGGATTCCTCAAGAGAGTGCACCACCCTACATCATCCAATCAGTCAAGGCAAGGGTGTGGGGAAAAGCTTACTCTTAAAACTAAGACTTAGGCTATAATGACCCGGCCTGCTTACATTACAGCCTTTCCCCCACACCCATCCCAAGCATAAGGGCAAATAATATCACCTGGATGACGGGCTTCCATGTGGGCAGCACCATCTTTAACAAAGTGAGCATATTATATTTTATCTGCCCAACATGACTTATCCTAGTTTCTTAGCATAAGAGGTTTCTAGCTCACCAGACTTATTCACCTCTGTTCCCCATCTCCTTCTCCAGCACAAACTCCTAGCATCAACTGGCTTCTCCCTCAGCACTCTACCATCTTGCCTGCTTCTTCCGGCCTCCACATGGCCTTACTCTGCTTTCCTCTCTACTGCTAATCCCAGGAACCGAGAGAGCAAGCTCATAGTCTCCCCACTTTATAGTGTAGAAATCCAAACCCTTAATCCAATTTACAAACAAGAAAGTCTTTGATACAAAGTCACTCATCTGAGGCATAATAAGATTCCTCATGAGAGTATACTACCCTACATCATCCAATCAGTCAACAGTGTCGGGGAAAGCTTACTCTTAAAACTTAAGCCTTAGGCAATAACAACTCTACCTGCTTACAGCCCACCCCCAAAGCACATTAATATCAACGGGCTTCCATGTGGTCAGCGTCATCTTTAACAAAGTGAGCATAATATATTTATCTGCCCAACACCCACAATCCTCCAACTCCACCATTTCTTTGCTCTTTGCCCAAATCCAATGGGAACCTGCATGTGAATTGCCACAGTGGCAGCTCCTGGCCATAGAGTGGGCCAAAATTTAATAAATCCAGCAAATCTGAGTCCAGGCTTTTGAATTCCTTGACATAGATGGCATGGTTTTTTCTATGGGAAAATCCTGCCAGTGGGAGGGTGACAATGATAATAACCATTACTTCTGGTATTTATGGGCATTTTTTAATCTGTAAGAGTTAGATACAAGAAAAAAGGAAATACCATTTTTGGAGAAGTGATATTCACTACAAACATACTGTTAATTTTTGGGAGACTACCTAATGTTGGGTTGTAGGGAATCACCCATCTAAACTTGAACCCTCTATGATTTGGATTGGAGAACTTTAGTTAAAAGCCCTGAGTGAATGTCTTTTGGATGCAAACACCAAGAAGCTGTATGACTGTGTGACCTTTGTGGAGACAGAACAAAATGCACAGTGTATAGGCTTTAGAAAATTAGCCTGGAGAGTTCTAGACTGCCCCTTCCTTTGTGATTGTTAATTAGCAAGAGAAAAAGAAAGTACTAAAGGAAATACGCCCTTTCTCCATGTTAGCAAAAAGTCAATTAGTTATTCTTTCCCCTTATCACCTGATCTCCCTTCCCTGTAATCCTGTTACCTTTGTTCTGCTTTTGAATAATGAAAATTGAGGAAGAAGGAAATTTAAGAGGTCTTTTTTGTCTCGCTTGACAGGCCTCTCCTCTTCCTCTTGACATCAAGTTTGCCTCTTGAGTAGGTTTTTTCCACTCAACACTGCTAGTTCCCAGTGGGCTGGAGTACTGCATTGGGGAGGGAGGGCTTAATGTAGAGTAATTAACTTGATCAGGAAGTGGCGATCTAAATATGGACAACAACCCAATTTACCAATTTGATGGTTGGTAATCAGAGGGAAGAGAGTGATTCTTCTATCAATGGGGAGGACAAAAGGAAGAATTAAAGCAAAAGAGAAAGCTCACCAAAATAAAGAGCGTCTTAGAGAAACAGGTTAAAGAGACGGACGAAAAGTCAGGAGGCTACTGGGGAAAGGATTCAAACATGGCAGTACGCACCTTGAACCTCCTCTGCCATGCCCAAACTGAATGATTTGAGGTGGAAAATTGTGGAATTTGGGAACCTGAGAGCTGTTGTGGACTCTTAGTCTCCATATTCATACTTCATAGGAAAGCCTATTGGCATGTTTTTGTTGTTTAGATGTTTTCCAATAAAATTACGTTATTGGTCACTATACCCAGGATGATAATGATAGCATTCCATCGTTAACCACACCACCAGGAAAAGGTCTAGGAGCAAGTCGCCCCTTCTGCACACGACTTCCGTCCCCATTCAAGGTAGAGATATTTAGCAAATGCTTCGGAGGGCAAATAACAGCATAACATCAGTGTTTCAACTAGGAACCAGCTACTTCTACATTCAGCCCACATTCAGTCATTCTCCTCCTCCATGCCCTATTATTTTTCCCAGCAGTATGTGTGAAATGAGAGGCTTTATGCCTTGTAGAAGAAATTTCAGGTTACAAATAGAAAAATGGTAGAGTGTTGTGTGGATGATAAAAGATCCCTGACATCACATCACAGGCTTCTTTTACATATTGGATTTTTACATTGCTGTCATATTTATGCCAAAACATAAATAATTTAAATTCAGCAATAAAGTAAATAAAACTGAAACTAGTTTAAAAAACTGTTGTGTAGCTTTAATTACAGACAAAAGCTGCACTTGTGCTAATTTTTTTTTAATTGCAACATTCTTTGACTTTATCTCAAATAACAGAAGTCTGTCAATTTGATATGTAGGAATATGATAGAAAAAAATGTATCAGATAGCAAATTTTACATTAGAAACATATTTATTTGAGTGTCTAAAATATACCAGGCATTTTCTGGAGGTTGTTATGGTTTAATAGAAGGGAAGATGATACAGTTATGGGCAAGAAAGATTCCCAGACTGAAATTGCTCATTGGGGAACATATAGGACAATTTGTTTCATCTCAAAGGCCTGCAATTTGAGTTAGACAAGAAATTTACGAGGTGTTCTTTTCGCCACAGCAGGAAAAATGGGTTTACCTCATCTTTTGAATTACCATGATTCATTACACATCTGTGAGCCCTGTGTGCAAAGGTCAGGGTTCAAGTCCTTCTTACATGTGTGAGGTTTTAACCACCTTTGAACTTTTAAAAAGACTTTTATTACAGAATGCACTAACGATCAGTGTGTGTTATCTCATCAATTTCTATTCTAATAAAGCACTAAATTTGATTACTTGTAATGGTACTTAAAAGGGTTTTTGTTGAGAGACAATGAAACAAATTTGAGAGGGACCTGGACACGTTGTTTTCCTTTCATTTTTATGAACAAATCAAAAGAAATAAAATGATTTTAAAAATGCTGTTTTTTTGTTTATTTCTTTATTATTTTAATTTATTGTGTTCACATATATTAAAGTGTCCCACTGAATATATTTTTACCCACCCCCATATTTCCCCTCGACCCCCTCCCTATGCCCCCTCCTCCCATGCTTTTCCCCCATCCCTCCAGGATTTGCAGTCCTGTTCTCTATAATGCTGTGTTATATTTATGTATATATAATTTCACTAATCTCTTTCCCTTCTCTAGTCCCATCTTCTCATCCCCTTTCCCTCTAACCACTTTCCCTCTGGTCCCTTTGATCCTGCCTCTGCCTTTGTTCCGTTGCTCAGTTCACATTGTTCAATGGATTCCTCAAATGCGTGAGGTCACATGGTATTTTTCTTTCTCTGCCTGGTTAATTTCACTTAGCATGATAGTTTTCAGGTCCATCCATGTTGTCGCAAAAGGTAAGATTTCCTTCTTCCTCTCAGCCATGTAGTCATCCATTGTATATATGTACCACTGGTTTTTAATCCACTCGTCCACTGATGGGCACTTGGGCTGTTACCAGATCTTGGCTATTGTAAACAATGCTGCAATAAACGTGGGGGTATATTTCTTCTTTTGAATCAGTGATTTGGTATTCATAGGATATATTGGTAAAAGTGGGATAGCTGGGTCAAAGGGCAGTTCCATATTTAATTTTTTGAGGAATCTCCATACTGTTTTGCACAGTGGCTGCACCAGTCTGCATTCCCACCAGCAGTGCAGGAGGGTTCCCTTTTCTCCACACTCTCTCCAGCACTTGTTCTGTGTTGTTTTGCTGATGAGCACCATTCTGACTGGTGTGAGGTGGTATCTCATTGTGGTTTTAATTTGCATTTCTCTAATGATTAGTGATGTTGAGCATTTTTTCATATGCCTATTGGCCATCTGTATGTCCTCTTTGGAGAAGTGTCTATTCATTTCTTTTGCCCATTTTTTTATTGGATTGTTTGCCTTCCTCGTGTTGAGTTTTACAAGTTCTTTATAAATTTTGGTTATTAACCCTTTATCAGATGTATTGGCGAATATGTTCTCCCATTGTGTGGCTTGTCTTTTTATTTTGTTAATGGTGTCCTTTGCTGTGCAAAAGCTTTCTAGTTCCATATAGTCCCACTAGTTCATCCCATCCTTTATTTCACTTGCCCGCAGAGATAAATCAGCAAAAATATTGCTACGAGAGATATGAAGAGTTTACTGCCTATGTGTTCTTCCAAGATGTTTATGGTTTCATTACTTACATTTAAGTCTTTTATCCATTTTGAATTTATTTTTGTGAATGGTGTAACTTGGTGATTCAGTTTTACTTTTTTTGCAAGTACCTGTCCAGTTATCTCCAACACCATTTGTTAAAGAGACTGTCTTAACTCCATTGTATGCTCTTACCTCCTTTGTTAAATATCAATTGTGCATAAAGGTGTGGGTTTATTTCTTGGTTCTTTGTTCTGTTCCATTGATCTGTATGCCTGTTCTTATGCCAGTACCAAGCTGTTTTGAGTACAATGGCCTTGTAGTATAACTTGATATCAGGAAGTGTGATACCCCCCACTTTATTCTTCTTTTTTTAGGATTGCTGAGGCGATTTGTGTTCTTTTTTGGTTGCATATAAATTTTTGGAATATTTGTTTTATATCTTTGAAGCACATCATTGGTATTTTAATAAGAACTGCATTGAATTTATAGATTGCTTTGGGTAATATAGACATTTTAATGATGTTTATTCTTCCTAACCATGAACATGGTGTATGCTTCTACTTGTTTGTATTTTCCTTGACTTCCTTTATCAATGTTTTATAATTTTCTGAGTACAGGTCTTTAACCTCTTTGTTTAAATTTACTCCTAGGTACTTTATGTTTTTGTTGCAATACTGAAGAGGATTGTTTTCTTAATTTATGTTTTGGACAGTTTATTGTTGGTATATAAAAATGCCACTGATTTCTGGATATTGATTTTATATCCTGCCACCCTGCTGAATTCATTTATCAGGTCCAGTAGTTTTTTGACTAAAACTTTAGGGTTTTCTATATACAATATCATATCATCAGCAAATAATGATAGTTTTAATTATTGTTTTCCAATTTGGATGACTTTTATTTCTTCTTCTTGTCTGATTGCTGTAGCTAGGACTTCCAGCACTATGTTGAATAAGAGCAGTGACAGCGGGCACCCCTGCCTTGTTCCTGATCTTGAGGGGATTTCTTTTAAGTTTTGCCCATTGAGTATGATGTTTGCTTTGGGTTTGTCATAGATGGCCTTTATCATGTTGAGGTATGATCTCTGTGTTCCCAGTTTGCTGAGAGTTTTGATCATAAATGGGTGCTAGATTTTATCAAATGCTTTTTCTGATCTATTCATATTATCATGTGAATTTTATCCTTCCTTTTGTTTCTGTGATGAACCACAATGATTAAATTGCAAATATTGTACCAGCCCTTGTC
Organism: Rhynchonycteris naso; assembly: GCA_037038555.1. Taxonomy (NCBI): domain Eukaryota; kingdom Metazoa; phylum Chordata; class Mammalia; order Chiroptera; family Emballonuridae; genus Rhynchonycteris; species Rhynchonycteris naso. The sequence goes on from CM073002.1 coordinate 71,697,124, forward strand.
TCCCCAGAATAAATCCCAATGATCGTGATGTATGATTTTTTTCATGTAAAGCTGGATCTCGTTTGCTCATATTTTGTTGAGAATTTTAACATTTAAGTTCATCAGGGATATTGGTCTACAGTTTTCTTTGTTTGTAGTGTCTTTGCCTGGTTTCGGGATCAGAATTAGGCTCGCCTCATAAAAGCGGTTTGGAAGTCTTCCCTCTTCTTACATTTTTTGAAATAGCTTGAGGAAAATAGGAGTTTGTTCTTCTTTGAATGTTTGGTAAAATTTGTCTGTGAAGCCATCTGGCTCAGAACTTCTGTTTGTTGGGAGTTTTTTGATAGCTATTTTAATGTCATTTGATGAAATCGGTCTGTTTAGGTTTTCTGATTCTTCTATATTGATTTTTGAAAGATTATATGTTTCGAGAAATTTGTCTATTTTGCCCACATTTTCTAATTTATGGCATACAGTTCTTCATAGTATATTCTTACAATCCTTTGTATTTCTGCTCTGTCAGTTGTTACTTCTCCGATCTCATTTCTAATTTTATTTACTTGAGTACTCTCTCTTTTTTTCTTGGTGAGTCTCGTTAAAGGTTCATCTATCTTATTTACCTTTTCAGTGAACCAGCTCTTTGTTTCATTGATCTTCCGTATTGTTTTTTTAGCCTCTATGTCAGGGATTGGGAACCTATGGCTCGTGAGCCAGATGCGGCTCTTTTGATGGCTGCATCTGGCTCACAAACAAATCTTTAATAAAAATATAATGTTAAAAATATAAAACATTTTTATGTATTACAATCCATTCATTTCCTACCGCTCATGTTCATGGTTGCAGGTGGCTGGAGCCAATCACAGCTGTCCTCCAGAACAACACCAAATTTTTATTGGATAATGCGTAATGTACACGGGTCATTGTATGGCTCTCACAGAATTACATTTTAAAATATGTGGCGTTCATGGCTCTCTCAACCAAAAAGGTTCCTGACCTCTGCTCTATGTCATTTATTTCTACTCTGATCTTTATTATTTTCTTCCTTCTACTTCCTAAGAGTTTTACTTACTTTTCTTTTTCTAGTTCTTTTAGATGTAGAATTAAATTGTTTATTTGAGCTTTTTCTAGTTTTTTAAGGTATGCCTATAATGCGATAAACTTCCCTCTCAGGACTGCTTTTGCTGTGTCCCATAAATTTTTAGTTATTGTATGCTCATTTCATTTGTTTCAAGGAAATTTTTTATTTCTTTCTTGATCTCATTGTTAACTGTTTTATTATTTAATAACATGCTATTTAGTTTCCAAGTGTTTGAGTGTTTTTCAGATTTTCTATTGTAGTTGCTTTCTAGTTTATGCCATTGTGATCTGAGAAGATGCTTGATATGATTTCAATCTTCTTAAATTTATTGAGACTTGTTTTATATCCTAACATGTGGTCTATCCTGGAGAATGTATACTTGTAAAGAATGTATATTTGCTGCTTTAGAGTGAAAGTTTCTGAAGCTATCTATTAAATCCAGTTGATCTAGTATATCCTTTAAGTCTGCTGTTTCTTTGTTAATTTTCTTTCTTGAGGATCTATCCAGTTATGTTAGTGGCATATTAAAACCCCCTAATATTATAGTATTGCTGTTGACCTCGCATTTTATGTCCATCAAAATCCGCTTTGTATATTTAGGTGCTCCTATATTAGGTGTATAGATATTTAAAATGGTTATATCTTCCTGTTGGATTGTTCCCTTTATCATTATGTAGTCACCTTCTTTTTCTTTTACTATAGCCTTTGTTTTAAAGTCTATTGTGTCAGATATTAGTATTGCTACCCCTGCATATGTACAGGTCCTGTTTTCTTATCCACGCAGTTACCTTATGTCTTTTGATAGGAGCATTGAATCCATTTACATTTATGGTTATTATTGATATATACTTGTTTACTACCATTTTATTCTTTAAATCTACATTCCTCTTTTACCAGATATTTTTCTCCTTTTTTCTGTTACAGCAGGCCCCTTAATATTTCTTACAGCATTGGTTTGGTTGTAATAAATTCCTTGAGTTTTTTGTTTGTTTGTTTGTTTTTGGTTTTGTTTTTTCTTTTTTTTTTTTTTGGTCTGGGAAGCTTTATATTTCTCCTTTAATTTTAAATGATAGCCTTGCTAGATAGAGAAATCTTGGTTGTAGGCTTTTGTTTTGCATTAATTTCAATATTTCTTGCCATTCTCATCAGGCCTCTAATGTTCCTGTTGAGAAGTCAGATATTATCCTTATGGGGGCTCCTCTGTAGGTAACTGACTGCTTTTTTCTTACAGCTTTTAGTATTCTTTGTTATCTCTTAAGTTTTGTATTTTAATTATAATGTGTCTTGGTGTGGGCTTCTTTGGGTTCATCTTTAATGGCACTCTCTGTGCTTCTTGAACTTGTGTGACTTTTGTCTTCATTGGTTTAGGGAAATTTTCAGCTATGATTTTTTCAATCAGATTCACTATCTCTTGATCTTTTTCTTCTTCATTGGGAATCCCAATGGTTGGATGTTATTTCTCTTTATGTTTTCACAGAGCGCTTTCAGAGTTTCCTCAGACTTTCTGAGCCTCTTTTCTTTTTGCTGCTCTGCTTTCATTTATCTTGTCCTCTAAATCACTGATTTGATCCTCAGTTTCAACCATCCCGCTTTTAATTCCTTCTAGTGTGGTCTTCATTTCCCATATTGTGTTTGTAATTTCTGAATGGTTCTTTTTTATTATTTCAATGTCCTTTTTGATACTTGCTATCTCTTTATTTAGGCGCTCATTATGTCTATCCATTTTTGCTCTAAGATCTTTGAGCATCCTAACAATCATTATTTTTTAATTTATTTTTATTTTATTCATTTTAGAGAGGAGACATAGAGTGAGAGAGAGAGAGAGAGAAAGGAGGGAGGAGCTGGAAGCATCAACTCCCGTATGTGCCTTGACCAGACCAGTGCAGGGTTTTGAACTGGTGACCTCAGTGTTCCCAGGTCGACGCTTTACCCACTGCACCACCACAGGTCAGGCAGTCATTATTTTGAACTCTGCATCTGGTTATTTGGTTATTTCCATCTCATTTCGATCTTTTTCTGGAGATTTCTCTTGTTGATTCATTGGGGTTGTATTTCTCTGCCTTCCCATTTTGTCTGTATACAAGAAGGGTGTGGCCAGAGGAGTCCAATGGGTGTAACCTCTGTGCTCCTTAGGTGTGGTCTGTCTGCAGACCCGCCATCCCCTCTGCCACTTCCTTGGCCGTTCAGGCACTGGTGTTGCTGGTATCGGCCTGCTGCCATAGTTGCTACAGCTTATGCCTTGCCTCCTTGGGCAAGACTGCTTTCACGTGCCCAGGCTGTTAGCCCTGGCCGACCCCTAGCCTCCACACCACCCCTGCCGGCGGGACCATGCTTGCGCATCTGGGCTGCAAGCCCTTGCTGGCCCCTGGCCTCCGCCAGGCCCCTGTGGGAGGGAGTGCACTCTCATGCCCAGCCACAAGCCAATGCCAGTTCCCTGCGGGCTGGACTGCAGGCGCCCCATCTGCAGCTGCCCTGCCATTAGTCCCTTGCTTCTGCCACTGAAGATGGAACTGTGCTTGTGAATGGGCTGTGGCTGCAGCCAACCCCAGCTTCTGCCCCCTCTGGTGGGAAAACACTTCTGCGTTGCATCACTGCCTACCCTCTGGTGAGCACTCAGCAGTGTGGGGGTGGCAATGTAGCTCAGACCTAAGCACTGAATACTGTATCCCTGATGACTTCCTGATTTTAAATGACTCTTTGCCCTGACTGCAGCAGGAGAGCTTCTGTTTGGCTGGTTCCCTGCTTCCCTTTGCTGGTATTGTTGGTTCTAGGAAAAATATTCATTTTATATTTGGGGAGTGACTCAGCCCAGGGGTTCAGGTGGCTGTTCCTCAAAGTGTTTCTCCCTGTGCCTCCTAGATTACACTCTCTTCCTGCTACTCTGTTCCTCTCATCTTTCTTTGTGCCCCAGAACCCCAGGTGAGTGGTTGTAAAAGAGGGTTTCTGTGTGACCCCTTTAAAACAAATCCTGGGTCTGAGAAATCTGTCTCTTTCTTGCAAACAGTATCCTGGCTTGTTTCACAGCTAAATACTGTCTGTACACCTCTTCTAGGCTCTGGGACTGCAAGCTGGGGCTTTGGTCCTGGGGCTCAGGACCCTCCCCTCTCTGGTAAAACCCCACCACCACACGAGTTTCTCGGGTCGCCTCTCACTCCTGGGAGCTGGACAGCCCTCTCAGCATTTCTGCTTTTCCTATTAGCCTCAGTGTGGCTTCTTTGGTGTCTTTGGTTATAGATTTTTTTTGGTTTAACCCAAGGCTGTTTTTTCCAGATGATTGTTCTTAAAATTAAGTTGTAATCCACTTTGGTTCTGGGAGGTGGAAGTTGGAACATCTGCCTACTCCATTGCCATCTTGCCGCCCCATCAACACAGCTTTTTTAATCACTAATCTACTGATGGACATTTGGGCTACTTCCAAATATCAGCTATTGTAAATAATGCTGTAATGAACACAGGGGTGCATATATTCTTTTAAAATAGTGGTTTGAGTTTCTTCAGAAAAATTCCCAGAAGTGGAATTGAAGAGTCATAAAGCAGTTCCATTTTTAATTTATTTGAGAAATCCTTATTGTTTTACACAGTGTCTTCTACAGTCTGTATTCCTACCAACAGCACATGAGGGTTCCCTTTTCTCCAAATCCTTGCCAACACTTGTTTGTTAATTTATTGAGGATAGCTTTTCTGACAGGTGTAAAGTGATATCTCATTGTAGTTTAAATTTGCATTTCTCTGATGATTAATGACATTGAGCATCTTTTCTATATCTAATGGTCATCTGTATGTCTTCTTTGGAGAAATGTTTATTCAGGTCTTTTACCCATTCCGCCCCCCCCACCAATGATTTGAAAGAGACAGAAAAAGAAAAAGAGAAACATCAACTCATTATTCCACTTAGTTAGTTTTGCCTTTACTGATTGCTTCTTGTATGTACCATGACTGGGGCTCAAAACAGTGACCTTGATGTTGAGCTGCGCTCTCAGGATCAAACAAGCTGACAATCTCTGGATCGACCAGGCAACCTTGATTCTTTGGAACCACATTCTATCTACTGCATCACCTGCAAGGACCTTTGTCTATTTTTTTCACTTATTTTGTTTGCATTTGGAATGTTGAGGTATTTTTTATACACTTATAAAGTTCTTTATCAATTTTAGATATTAACCCCTTATCAGATGCATCATTGGAAAATATGTACTACCATTCAGTGGATTGTTTTTTCATCTTGTCTATGGCTTACCTTGCTGTGCAAAAACATTTTACAGTGGTACCTTGAGATACAAATTTAATTTGTTCTGTAACTGAGCTCATAAGTTAGTCAACTCGTATATCAAACTGCCTATACCGGACCCATGTGCCAATGTGCCAAATAGCAGCAGCCTCCCGAATCACGACTCGTATCTCAGAATTTCACTCAGATCTCAAACAAAAATACAGACTGAGTTGCAGCTTGTATCTTAAAACTTTGTATGTTGGTCTGTTTGTATCGCAAGGTACCATTGTAGTTTGATGTAGGTCCAGGTGTTTATTTTTCCATTTATTCCCCTTTCCTGAGGAGACATATCAGGAAAACATCATTATGAGAAATATCTGAGATTTTACGCCTTATATTTTCTTCTAGAATTTTATAATTTTAAGTTTAACATTTAAGTCTTTAACCCATTTTAAATTTATCCCTGTGCATGGTGTGAGAAGGTGGTCTAGCATCATTTTTTCACAAGTATCTCCAATACTACCAACATCATTTATTGAATAGACTATCTTTAGCCCATTGTATGTTTGTGCCTCTTTTGTCAAATATTGACTACAAAGGTGTGGGTTTATATCTGGGCTCTCTATTCTGTTCCATTGATCTATATGTATGCTTTTATGCCAGCACCATGTTGTTTTGATTATTGTGTCCCTGTAGTATAGTTTGATATCATGTAGTTTGATTCTTCCATCTTTGTTCTTCTTTCTCAAGATCACTGTTGCTATTCAGTCTTTTGTGGTTCCATACAAATATTTAAAATATTTTTTCTAGTTCTGTGGCAATATGCTGTTGGTATTTTGATAGGAATTGCATTGACTCAATAGATTGCTTTGGGTAGTATGAACATTTTAATGATGTTAATTCTTTTTATTCATAACCACAGTATATGCTTCCACTTATTTGTATCTTCCACTCTATAATTTTCTGAATACAGGTCTTTCACAGCTTTGGTTAAATTTATCCCGTGTGTGTGTGTGTGTGTGTGTGTGTGTGTGTGTGTATTTGGATGCAATTGTGAATGGTATTGTTCTCTTAGTTTTCCTTTCTGATAATTTATTATGGGTATATAAAAGTGCAAGTGATTTCTGGATATTTTATATCCTGGTATTTTGCTGAATTAATTTTTCAGTTCTAGTAGCTTTTTGGTGGACTTTACAGGGTTCTCTACATCATGTCATCTGGAAATAATGACAGTTTTACTTCTTTTCCAATTTGGATGCCTTTTATTTCTTCTTCTTGTTTGATTGCTGTGGCTAAGACTTCCAGCACCATATTGAATAAGAGTGGTGAAAGGAAATACCCTTGTCCTGTTCCTGATCTGAAAGAAAAACAAAACCAAAACCAAAAAAATCTTGTCATTTTTGTTCACTGACTATGATGTTGGGTGTGGGTTTGACTTAGACAGCTTTTATTAGGTTGAGATATGTTCTCTGTATTCCTACTTTGCTTTGAGTTTTTTAATCATAAATAGGTGCTGGATATAGCAAATGTTTTTCTTGAATCTATTGATGTTGATTATTATCCTTCATTTTATTTATATGGTACCTCACACTGATTTGTGGATATTGTACCAACCTTGCATCCCAGGAATAAACAGTACTTGATCATGGGGTATGATCATTTAAATGTATAGCTGGATCCAGTTTGATGATATTTTGTTGAGGATTCTAGCATCTATGCTCATCAGGGATATTAGTCAATGATTTTTTTTCCCTTTGTATTGTCTTTTTCTGGTTTTGGAATTAGGACAATGCTGGTCTAGCAAAATGAACTTGAGAGATCTCCCTTCTCTTGAAATTTTTGGAATAGTTTGAGAAGGATAGGCATCAGTTCTTTGAATGTTTGATAAAATTCTCCTGTGAAACCATCCAGTCCAAGATTTTTAATAATTCGGAGTTTTCTATTACTGCCTCAATTAATTTCAACATTTGTAATCTGTCTATTCAGATTCTCTGATTCTTTCTTATTCAGTTTTGGAAGATTGTATATTTCTAGAAATTTATTCAGTTCTATCAGATTTTCAATTTATTAGCATATAGTTGTTTATGATTTTTTTAAAAAATCCTTTGTATTTCTATGCAGTCAGTTGTTACTTCCCTTCTTTCATTTCTGATTTTATTTGTATCTTTTTCTTTTTTTTGCTTGACGAGTCTGGCTAATGGTTTGTCAATCTTGTTTATGTTTTCATAGAACCAGCTTTTGGTTTCATTGATCTTTTATATTGTTTATTTAGCCTCTATTTCATTTATTTCTGCTATGATCTTTATTATTTTCTTTCTTCTACTCAATTTTGGTTTTGTCTGTTTTTCTTTCTATAGTTTTTTAAGTGTAAAGTTAGAATGTTTGTTTGAGATATTTTTGTTCCTTGAGGTAGAACTGTAATGCTATAAATTTTTTTCTTAGGACTTCTTTTGCTGTGTACCATAGATTTTGGGTTGTTTTGTTCTCATTTTCATTTGTTTCAAAGTATCCTTTTATTTTGTTCTTTGATTTCATTTATAACACAGTCATTGCCTAGTAACATGTTGTTTAGCATTCATGTCTTTGTGTGTTTTTCATGCGATTGATTTCTAGCTTCATATCACCATGGTCAGAGAAGATGCTTGACATGAGTTCAATCTTCTTAAATTTATTAAGACTTGTTTTGTGTCCTAACGTATGGTCTAACCTAGAAAATGTTCCATGTGCTCTTGAGAAGAATGTATATTCTGTTGTTTGGGGGTGAAATGTTCTGAAGATTTCAATTTAATCCAGCTGACCTACCAGGTCATTTAAGGCCTCTGTTTCTTGATTGATTTTCTGTCTGAATGATCTATTATCCATTGACATCAATGTGGTATTAATATTGTGTACTATAATTGTATTGTTATTGATCCCTCCATTATGTTTGTCAAGATTTGCTTTACATATTTAGGTGCTCCTACATTGGGTATGTAAATATTTATCAGGATTATCTCTTGTTTTGGGATTGCTCCCTTTATCATTATGTAGTGTCCTTTGTCTCTTACAATAACCTTTGTTTTAAAATCTATCTTGTCAGGTATAAGATTTGCTGCCCTAGCTTTTTACCCTTTCCATTAGCATGAAATATCTTTTTTTCATCTCTTTAATTTTTGTGTGTATATCTTTCCTTCTGAGGCAGGTAAGTTCTCTTGTAGATAGCATATACTGTATATGGGGTTGCTTTCTTATCCATTTAGCTACCCTATGTCTTTTGATTAGAACATTTAAGGCATTTACATTTAAAGTGATTATGAATAAATACGTATTTATTGACATTTTTTTCTTTTACCTGTGTTTTCCCCCCTCATTTTCCGTAAAAATGTCTCCAACATTTCTTGTAACACTGGTTTGGTGGCAATAAACTCTTTTAGTTTTTTCTTGACTTTATTTCTCCTTCAATTTTTAAATAATAGCCTTGCTGAGTAAAGTAGTCTTAGTTGTAAGTCCTTGCTTGTCATCACTTTGAATATTTCATGCTAATTCCTTCTGTCCTAAAATGTTTCTGTTGAAAAATATGCTGACAGTCTAATGGGAACTCCCATATAAAGAACTGCTTTTCTCTTGCTGCTTCTAAGATTGTCTTCTAGTCTTTAACCTTTGTTTTTTTTAATTATGATGTGTCTTAATGTGGGCTTCTTTGGGTCCATCTTGTTTGGAACTCTCTGTGCTTCCTGGACTTGAGTGTCTTTTTTTCTTCATCAGGTTAGGGAAATGTTTTGGTTTTTTTCAAGTAGATTTTCAATCACTTGCTCTCTCTCTTCTCTTTTTGGTACCCCTATGATATAGTTATTGTTGTGTTTCATGTTATCTCCAAAGTCCCTTACAGTCTCCTCATTCTTTTAGATTTCTCTTACTTTTTTTCTGCTCTGAGTGTTTTTTTCTACTTTCTCTTCCAAAGTGCTGATTCAGTCCTCTGCTTCATCCAACCTACTGTTTATTCCTTCCAATGTAGTCTTTATTTCTGACTGGTTCCTTTTTATGGTTTTTATGTCCTTCTTAATGCTTACTATCTCTTTGTTGATCCACAGTTTGTGGCTTCCTGTGCTTTGACTGGTGTGTACGGTAAGGACCAAGCTGTGCACCAAATGCTAGTTTTTACCAGCACCAGATCAGTGGGATAAGTCAGCAAAAGTCCCTAGAAACTCCAAGGTCTGCCTCTCTCTTCCTTTACTTCCCAGCTGCTTCTTTGGCTCAGTCACTGAAAGAACTTCTGGTGGTACTTGAGTTACATGCAATGGTTCTCAGTGAGTCACCAACTAGGGGTAAGAGATATTCATCAGATCTATGCACGTGCAAATTTGGTGCCATTGTTGGGTCGAAGGCCCCTCAGCAAACATCCAGGGTATACCAAGTATAGCTGCCACTGCTATGTGCTCCCACACTTTTGTGCTGGGGAGGGGTCTCAGGGAGTTCATCAGGGTGAAGCCAGCAGAATTTATGAGGCCCAAACAGAGCAATATTTGGCCACGTGACGGGAAGAATCTACACCGTCCAAGTATGCGAGGGAAAAAGTCTCTCTGTCCTACAGGCACACAACTTAGTCTGTCCCATATTCTGCTAGGAGCCCCACTGCAGCAGGGTGGTGCTGCCGGGAGTTGGAAGAACAGAAGGTGTTGGTCAGGCTTGAGGGAAGGGGGGGGGGCTTGTGGCATCCTCCCCAGAGCCACACAACTTAGTTTGTCCCATATTCTGCCCTGACCTCAGCAGGAGAGAGCCATGAAGAGTTGAGTGGTCGGGGTCACCAGAAGTCCAGAGAGGGGGCTAGCAGATCTTCTGTGAGGGGGAGGCACTAGTCATGTTCACTGGAAGGTGGGGCAGAATGGGTCCCAACCCAAAGCCACACAACTTAGTCACTGACACCCTCTGAATCTGCCCAGACCTCTACACCCGAACCCAGGCAGCTGATGCAAGGCCCACAGGGTGGGTTGACAGGGAGAACAGAGGGTGGGCTATTTCTTTCTTCCAGGTTGATGTCATATGGAGGAGCATGCTCCACCCAGAAAGATGGTGTCTGCAGTGCAATAGAGTCACTCAGCACAGGGGTCCCAGCAGTTGTTACCTCAGCTCTATCCTCAGAGCCATAAACCCCAGTCTCTCTTCACACAACTCTAGTCTGCCCCATCCTCCTTCTGTCGGAGCCCAGGGTGAGTGGCTGAGAATGAGATTCTGTGCATTGGCTCTTTAAGTGGATACGTGTCTCTTGCAGACTCTTGTCTTTCCCTGGTAGACAGAATTCCTGTTGCTTTTCACAGCCAGATGTTGTGTGGGTACCTCTTCTCAGCTCTGGTGTGTTGGGCTGGGGAGTGCGGCTTGGGGTTACGATTCCACTCTTCCCAGACGGAACCTTTGTTGAGATATCCCTCTAGAATCTCAGCCATCACCCATGGGAGTAGTGCTAGCTTTTTTTTTTTTTTTTTGCATCTCCACACTTACTACCAGACTCAATATGGTTTCTTCTATAAATCCTTGGTTATGACACTTCTCTTTAGCTAGTCTTCAGTTGATCATTTAGGTTGATTGTTCCATATTTTACTTGTACTCCTAATTTGTTCCTGGGAGAAAGTCAGTGTAGCTTCTACCTACTCCACTGTTATCTTCCAGTCCCAGAGACTTTTCTTTATAGATTCTTTTACAGTCTGTCTTGACAAATACTAACTTATATCCAAAAATTTGCATTTACCCATCTGTTTAAATATGTGTTTCTCTTTCTTTTCTGGTATCTTTAATTTCTCCAATTTCCATGATCCCTTCAGTCTCTGAAATCAGAGAAGCATACAAGGCTTAATAACTTCAAGACAGGATAATAAGGAGCTAAGACTATTCTTTGGTATATGAAACAGGAAAACTTAGACAAGGTAATTAAACAAGGCCAAACAATTTGACCAATTTGTAACCAGCTAGTGAATCACAAGACTTTATCTTTCCCAACCAAAGCCATTTGAGAACAAACGGTTTACTTCTCTCCTTCCTAACGAGAGACTAAATGACTTAAATCACCCTGGTCAGGTAGATTGGTAACAGAGACCTAATTAGTGCCATTTGTGCCAGCCAAACCCAAGGACAGATGAAATCAGGGGAACAAATAACAAAAAACACAATTAGATGGAACCAGACAGGCTCAAGATAAAAATAAAGCAGTGAAGTTGACTATAGAGTGATCTCAACCTCCCTTATAAGCTCATTTTAATGAATCAACATATTGAAACACGCACTTGGAAAACTAACGAATTTTCTGTTAAGACCCTTCCCTTAGCCCTCAGCTAGGATTCCCTCCCCCAGAAGATAAAAACCCTTAAGACAAAGGATGCCAGTGCCTCTCTCTCTCTCTCTTTCTCTCTCTCACCCATCCATGCCCTTTTTTCCTTTCAAGTATGCACATTCACTTTTCTCTCCTAAATTCTAAAGGTCCCCAAGGACTTGCCACCAGGGGAGCAGCAGGCAGCAGCAGCTCATCCCAGGCTAACTTCTTGAACCTGTCTACAAGTCCCCTTTTTCTCTGACTTCTCAGTGAGCTAACAGCAGCTCACCTTGGCTCACTTTTGTCTCATAACGTTTATAGGGAGCCAAAGCAGAACACAGCCTAAGCTCCCTTCTGTTGCTTCTTCTACCCTAAATCTTTCCCACGGTCCCCAACCCAGCTTTAATAAGCATACCCTCAAAATCACCTGGACTTGTGTGTTGTGAAATCTTCCTTGCCCAAAGTCAAGAACCCATACATTACAGGCTGGTCCAAGGCAGACCCACTCCAGGCCTGGTCCCTGTCTGGTAACAACTTCACCAATATTTTCCACAACACAAAATTATGTTTTATTGAAAAATGACAACCTGTTGTTAGCTAACTTCACTGAAGACATAGAAACTATTTATTTGAAGAGTACTGATTATTCTCTACTTGCATGTGCTGTTTAACGCATGTTAAATATTCTGTACACACACATATATCATGCTCCTTAAAACGACAATAATGAACTCATTCTCTTCCATCTTTCTAACTGGTAACATTTTTGTGACTTGTTTAATGTTGTCAATGGCAACACAAGTCTCTACCCAACTTCAAACTAGTAAGTGTGGGATAACTTCTGTTCCATCTTTTGTGCTTCCCTCAGGGCTTTGAAGAACTAAATTAAGCTACTCAAGCTTGCATTTCCTCACTACACTTACTATTTATCTGTTGATCCCTTTTAGGAATACCTGCTTTTCTAATCAAGACCTTTCATATTAATCTCTTTCTCTCTACTGGTACCACTCTGGTCCCCATCTCTACTGTCTCCTCGCTACTTTATTGCAAGTTTTCTAGAGATGACCTTTCCAGCTCAAGAAGCTATCAGGACATCCAGTTGGTCTTTTTTTCCCCCTTAGTATCAAGATTCACTCGAGCTCAAGAGTCTATTCCTCACTTTCTATTGCAATACTCTTCTAACTGGCCTTGCTTTTTCTAGTCTTTTTTCCATTTCAGTATTCAGATATATCTAGACCCGTGATGGCAAACCTATGACACCCGTGTCAGCACTGACACGCGTAGCCATTTTAGATGACATGTGGCCGCATACCAGAGAAGTATGGGGCCGCATGCCGAGAAGGACGTTTCATCCTTGGCTCCTGCACGGCCAGGCCAGGTGTAGTAGCTGAGGATAAAACATTTGCTGTAGTGTAGATACTGTGCTGGAGGTCTGTAGGCCAAAACATTTTTGTTATTTAAAATATAAATATTGCGAATTATGGTTTTTTTCTCGAAGTGACACACCACACGAATTATGCTCGTTTATTTGGCGAATTTTGACACACCAAGCTCAAAAGATTGCCTATCACTGATCTAGACTGATCCTTATGAAGCGTAAGTTCATTTATGGCATTCCACCACTTAAGGCTTGACTCTACTTCCCCACTCCCTACAGGATACATTCCAAATTCTCAGCATAGCATTCAGGGCCCACCAATGCTCTGGTGCCCATTTTCTTTCCAATTTTCTCTAAACTTTTATTTCTTCCCTTCCTGCCTCACTTGGCACTCCACATGTCAGACACAACGAGTTACTGGCTAAATGTCCATGCGTTCACACTATTCCCTTTTCCAACTGAGCACTCTACCAAGAATGCCAGTTCTGTTTACCTAGCTTACCTTTTCAAACACTGTTTAAGTTTTATCATTTCTTTGAAATTATTTTAACCCACCTCCCTCTTTGGAGCCTGGACTCCTCACTGAAGACCTGTAACACCTTCCTGCTCTGATTGATGCCTTAAAAATTCACCAATAGGTTAAAAATGTATATTGTCTCTCTGTGTCTATGAATCTTCTCTTCAATCTGTTTTGTTAGAGATATTAGAAAAGTAGGGACTCTACTTAGACACCTTAACAGCTAAGACTCTGGATGTGAAAAAGATTATTTACTTATTTTTATTTTGCTGGCCCCATCCAGGAGACGGGATGCAAGAGACAATGGGCTGCCTCAGCACTTTTGTAGATGAAAACCATTCTCGTGGGGCCAGAAGCATCAGTAGACTGCTGCCCTTTGCTCGGCAACTTCATGGTGTGAGGCTGAATTCAATTGTCCAGTAGTGGGCCTCTGATCTCAGCCCTTCTATCCTTCCAGGGCATCAGAAAACATCCACTGCCCTTTATTACATTCCTTTATGTCTGATGTACATGGAGTGATTTCTATTTCTTATTTCTTATTGTTTAAACTTCATACAGGTTGTCTCTATTAAACTGTTACCTCTTAGAAGCAGAAACAAGATGTTTTGTTTTATATTCTTGGAACCAACCATATAGCTGGCTTTCACAAAATAAATGACTGGTTCACTGGATGGGCCAATAATGGCTCTGAATTATATATCACACTCAACATAAACTTCCTCGTCTTTAGTGCTCTCCTTCTTTATCTGGCTCACTTTGGCTCTTCCTGTGCTTCAGTCTAATAATTCTAGTTAAATATTCTGTGTACATACATATATCTTGCTTCCTCCTCTCTTACTTCCGATGGCTGCTCCTGTCTGCAGTGTCTCCCTTCCTCTCAACTCACATTTACCACTTCTGGCAAGAAAAGACTTACAAATCATAATCCACAGTAAATAAGCTGCTGATGTTTAATGATGGGAAGAAAGTATGCTACAGGTGCTTTCTGGCGTTATGCTTTGTCTCTATCGGTTACAAGTAAAAAAAATCTGAATTGTAGTTAAACTAATAAAGGTCTTTTTAATTTTTTTTTTTTGTAACATAAAAATCTGGTGATGAGTGACTGCTGGCTTTGGTTCAATAGTTCAAGAATGATTGGGACAGCTTCGTGTGATTCTCTTGATCTTTCCTTCAAGGATGCAAATAATGCTCCTAAATTCAGGTATTGTAACTGTATTCAAGGCAGAGACAAGAAAGATAAGAGATAGAGCCGGCCTTGTTTGTGCCTTTTAACAGGAGAGCAAAACCCTTCTCAGAATATACTCAGCACATGTCTGCTTCTATATTATTTATGAGGACTGAGTCCGATGGTCACCTCTTGCTACAGGGGTCTAGGGAAGTAGCTTTTTCCTAGATGTTGAAAGTGGAAAGAAGAAAGTTGGGAAAATGGCTAGTGAGTTAGCCAAACTAAAGTGATTACCACATTATCTAACTAATATAACTAATTACTGTCATCATTATCCTTTGGGAAAGCTCTAGGCCTCATATTTTTCATGGTCTCCAGAGGTGCTACCACCATGCTATGTACTGGAGCATAAAGATTACCAATTACATGAACAATGAAGAATAGATGTAATGAAAACGCCACTATTGTCTAAAACGAAGTAGATTGGAAGAGATGAAAACACACTAACCAGGTTCAATCTTGCACAAAAGCAATAAAATAAACAAGAAAGGTGTGAGTTTCTTTGAAAGATATTTCAGTATTATTAATTGAAGGTCATTGGCCTCTTTCAACATTGTTACCTTAATAGCATCTGTTTTGTTTATTATATGTCTACGTTAGTTCTTTTAAAATATATATTTTTGTATTTTTTACAATAAAAGTTAATGCTCAATATTACTTTGTATTAGTTTCAGGGGTACAGCACTTTGATCAGACAGCCCTACACTTCACAGATTGCTCTCCTGGATATTTCCGGTACCCATGTGGCACCATACATAGTTATTACAGTATTGCCAGTGTCGGTTCTTATTTATAGTTCTTAGGAAGCAACGTACCATTTTGCATTGTTGGTCACTACAAGCATCCACTTTTTATGTGTATAACTTTTGCCTTCAGTTTATACATGTTTTTGAAAACGAATGAGTCAAAAAGTGTTCTGTCTCTTATCCCAAATCGACTATCCTTAAAATTAGGATTAACTCAAATGAGCAGACGATGTTCTCATTTTAAATGTCTTCTCCCTACTATTCATCCAGTATTTTTTATCATGAAATAATATTAGAATGAATCTTGAAGCAAGATCGAATGAGGTGTCTAAGACAAGGAATCCCAAAAGTAAATCTTGAAAAGGAACCAGATTTCCCTTTATGACTGAAGGGTGGCTAAGCAGAGCAGAAATGGGGAAGGAGAAAAGGTCTTTGATGAATTGTGTACAATGACTCCCACGCCTCTTTTTAGTACCATCTAACAGACCCCATATCTGCCTGTCATTTGGGGCAATTAGTACTATTCAGGGCTTTGGGGCCGGCACCTACTGTAGAAGGGCTCTGCTCAGATTATTAGAAGGAGTGTTTCTGTGATAATCACACCCTTCCCTCTGGAAGAAATTAGGTATTACAGCCTTTACTAATTTCAGGCTAGTGGCTCCGGTACTCTCCCAAAGGTGAACTGCTTTGAGACAGCAGTTGGAAATTGGGGTAGTAAAACAAATCCAGAAGAGACTCATCAAGCTTTTCTTGCCCATTAAATGAAAATAAAGTACCATATTTGTGAAGTTCTATGGAAGAAAAAAGTGAAAAGATAGTTCAAATTGCTTAGTAAAGAGAATTCTGCTATCAAAATACCACCACATCAGCCACAGTTAAAACAAAAATACAATCAGGAAAATTACTAGAAATGTTTATGTTTACTTCCAGTTTCCAAATTAAAGTGGGGCATCATATTCCTTTGGGTTGTCATTCAAATTCGTTCTTCCTCTCCCGATTCTTACAAATGTAGTAGCTGGTAAACTCTTTTCTTTATAATAGAATGTCCCAAACTGACATTTTTTATATTTTCTGGGAACTTCACTGCTTGTATGATTCCCAGAAATCACAAGCACATCTAATTCAAGCTCTTTATTTAACAGACACTCATTTCTGATTTTAAAACTATCATGTAAAATATCTTCCGAGTACTATTGAGCTACCTTAGTTTACTTAGTTCAACCTTAACTGGTATGAGTTGGAATACTTCTTAAACGTCAAACAGGTCAACTAATTTCTCATCTTAATCCGAACCTTTCCATACAATATCTTTGACAATCCTATTTCAGCCTGGGTTTTGGTGACTTGGTACTCAGTGCTCTGAGAATAATACCATTTGGACAGCTGGTGTATGAAGCCCTTCCTTATACATATTTATCCTCATCACCCAGCCTTTGACTTGCATAGTTCAAATTTTGTTCTGATTGCCTTTACTTTCTCCTTCTTTTCTCTCTTTGGCTGACGTCTTTTCTTCCTTCTTTCCTGAAACTGGGGACAAACATGATCACCCCATGAGGCTCAGGAAGATAAATGCTGTGGTTAGAACACAAAATGCCTTTACTTTAGGTGCTGGGTAACAAACTGGGCAGATAATGGGGAACTACTCACATCCCTTCCCTATATTCTCCAAACTTGCCACATATATTTTTTAAAACTTTTTTTCAATTAGTTGCATACAATAGTGTATTTTTTTCAGGTGCACTACATAGTGATTCAACAGTTATGTAACTTAGGAAGTGATCAGCCCGTAAGTTCAGTACCCATCTGACACCACTCACAGTTAGTACATAAGTATTACTGATTCTATTCCCTATGCTGTACTATATTATACATCCCCATGACTATTTTTATAACTGCCAATTTGTACTTCTTAATCCTTTCGCCTTTTTCACTCACCCACCCTCCCCACCTCTCTTCCCATCTGGCAACCATCAATTTGTTCTATTCATGAGTTTGTTTCTGTTCCCCAATCCTGATTCTTCATATTCTTTATGCGTGTGCGTAATCATTCCTGATCAAATTCTAATCCCAACCTTGGGTTCCATTTTCCAATTGGGGAATAGTAGGAACAACAACAAGTGTTAATCAGGAAAAGGAGCCTAGCTTAGATTCCTTATTTGCTCAATTTACCTTGCCAGATGCTAGTCAACACACCAGCATAAGCTACGCGCTTTGGCCGCCAGGGGAAAAGCGTCTTCGCGAGCCCCAAACGTGCATGTGAGCGTGGGCGTGGGCGTGGCTTCGGCGAACAGCTACAGGGCCGGCTGGGTCGCCGTCTCTTGTCTCTTCGGGCTGCGCAGGTCGCAGGTCGTAGGTCGTGTTGGAGACATGGGTGACAAGTATGCTACTCTGCGGCGGGCCCAGCTGCACCTGGATTTCATCCACGCCAACTCGTGAGTGACTTGGTAGAGCCCAGATGGGGTTTGGGGAACGGTAAGGGGGTCTGTCTCGTAGCGGAATACCCGATTAGGAAAAAGTGAACTTGGTATCATTGGCTTATGGAAATAGTATTTATTTATTTAAAGCCGTTTATGCTTTAAAAAGTAAAAGCACTAGAAATGATAAAGTTATATAGGATGGGATGAAAGTAGGTTTGCAGTTGTATGTGACACACTGAGTATATTCTCTTATTATTATTTATTAATTATTGTAGCGTCCATATGAACAATTGTCGACCTACTTTTGGCCCACCTTGCGTATTCTCTGCCAGAGTATAAACCGTTTTGGGTGTACCCCCCATTAACACCAAGTGGTAGGAAAGACCCTTAGTTAGCCCTTAACAAAACTGTCTAATTGTTAAGTAAAAAACAAGGTCGCCAATCTGTAGTGATTTCTCTGCCCAATATACTGACATTTTAAAGATTAAAGTTGGCTCCAGAGAGTAATTTGTATTTATTGATTCCAACCTCTGTGACCTCCACTCTTTTCCAAAAATGCAACATCTCTGAGGATAGAATTCTCTTGTTTTATTTATCACAGGGGCTCTCCTACTTCTCTGTCAGGCCCAGATGCCCTTTGGCTACTGAGTAGGTTTTATTTCAGGTACTCAGGGTGCAGAGGAAGATGGCAGAGGGTTTGTATTTCAGCTGTCATTTCCAACACAGCAAAGCAGAGCAGCGAGTACTGTGTAACTCAGTGGTCACGTTGTTTTTTTTGGAAATCTACTAATCTGAATTTGCTAAAAGTACTGATTAACATAAGATAGCGACTTCAACCTTTTTCATCTTATGGCATGCAAACTAATCACTAAAATTCTGTGGCACACCAAAAACTATTACTTTTGCCCATATGACAAAAAAAGAAAAGGTATATTTTTGATTCATTCACACAGGATGGTTATTGTTGTGTTGGCTGTTGTCATTTTTTTTAATTTGATAACCTAAGGGAAAGAGGTCAGTGCCCCTGACTAAATAGGTGTTGCATGTTTTAAAAATTCTTGTGGCATCCCAATGTGCCTGCCACGGTAAACGGGTTGAAACTGCTGATATAAGGGATATACCAGATTTGAAATGACAAAAAAGAGTAAAGAAACCCAGGGAAATCCAGCTCTGCTGCATGGGGCAGTGCAATTTTTACAGAATATAGAGTAAAACAGGCAATATTCAGCAAGTATTTAGTTTTTGCTTTTTTATCATGGAGAATAATTTCAAGTTGGTAGGGATGGAACAGATAATTAAAAGTTAACAAAGGTAGAAGATAAATAGTAATTCTGAGTTGAGTTTTAGAAAAATTATAAGCTGAGTACTGGAAGGACAGGGAATTTTATTTTAGGAAGTTCCTTGGCCTGTTTTGTATAGTTTCTGCAGGTATTGCTTCCCATTCTCCTCTTCCCCACAACTGCCCCGTTATCAGTTGTGGTCTGGTAAATGAATAGCAAAAGTGACAACAGCAGGAAGCAGCAGGAACAGATCACAAATTGGCATCTTCTCAGCTCCCCTAGGTAGATTTTGTTTTGAGACTTACCTCAGTAAAAACAGGAGTGATTTTGTATTTCTGACTTGCTCCCCCCCCCACCCCCCCTTCCCCCATTCATCCCTTTCTCTCCATCTCTACTACCATTGACTAGTCCACACCACTGCCATCTGTCTCCCTTCTCAAATCCACATAGCCTCTAAACGGGGTTCCCTGCTTCCTGTTCTTGCTCCTGTATGGTCCATTTTCCTGAAAGCTGTCAGTGTGATCTTTTAAAGACAGTAAAAGTAAGTGAGCCCTATATATAATTTTATACCCCATTTTTAAAATAAACATAAAAAATTTATTACTAAAATTGACTGCAAATTTAAAATGTAGCCTAACCAGGTGGTGGCACAGCGGACAGAGTGTCGACTTGGGGTGCTGAGGACCCAGGTTCAAAACCCTGAGGTCACCGACTTGAGTGCAGGCTCATCCAGCTTGAGCAGGGCGTTGCCAGTTTGAGGGTGGGGTCATTGACATGATCCCAAGGTTGCTAGCTTAATCCCAAAGGTTACTGGCTGGAGCCCAAAGATCATTGACTTGAAGCCCAAGGTTGCTGGCTTAAGCAAGGGGTCAGTGGCTCAGTGGAGCTCTGAGTCAAGGCACATATGAGAAGCAATCAGTGAACAATTAAATTGATACTACGAGTTGATGCTTTTCTTCTCTCTCCCCTCTTCTCTCCCTCCCCCTTTCTTGCTCTCACTCTTTTTTTCTAAAGATAAATAAAAAGTAAATAAGGTATGTCATTTTTTTTTTTTTTTAATATTTTGTTTTTTTGGCCCTGGCTGGTTGGCTCAGCAATAAATAGCGCATCGGCCTGGCATGTGAAAGTCCTAGGTTCAATTTCTGGTCAGGGCACACACGGGAAGTGACTATCTGCTTCTCTACCTCTCCCTTTCCCTTCCCCCTTCTCTTTCTCTCTTCCCTTCCTGCAGCCATGGCTTGAATGGTTTAAGCAAGTTGGCCCTGTGTGCTGAAGATGGCTCTATGGCCTCGCCTCAGGCACTAAAATAGCTCAGTTGCCCAGCAACAGAGCAGCGGCCCCAGTTGGGCAGAGCATCATCTGATAGGAGGCTTGCTGTGTATCCCAGTCGGGGCACATGTGGGAGACTGTCTTAATGCCTCCCTGCTTCTCAATAAAAAATTAATAAATAAATGAATATTTTATTTTTTTATTTTATTGTTGCGGGGGGTGGGCATTGAGAAGTATCACTCACAGTTGCTTCAGTTTAGTTGTTTACTGTTTGCTTGTTGTTTGTCATATGTTACTTGACCCAGCAAGCTCAGAGCTTTGAACTGGTGACCTCAGTATTCCAGGCCGATGCTATATTCACTGCGCCACCACAGGCCAGGTGGTATGTCAGTATTTTTAAAACACAACAGTGGTGGCCCTGGTAGGTTTGCTCAGTGATAGAGCGTCAGCCCAGCATGTGGGTGTTCTGGGTTTGATTCTCAGCCAGGGTACACAGAAGTACCCATCTGCTTCTCCACTCTTCTCCCTTTCCTATCTCTCTGTCTCTCTCTTCTCCTCCTGCAGCCAAGGTTCCATTGGAGGATGGCTCCATGGCCTCACTGCAGGTGCTAGAATGGCTCCGGTGGCAACAGAGCAATGCCCCAGATAGGCAGAGCATTGCCCCCTAGTGGGCATGCTGGGTGGATCCTGGTTGGGCTCATGGGGGAATTCGTTTCTCTGCTTCCCGGTTTCTCACTTCAGGAAAAAAATAAACACAACAGTGGTTTCCAAGTGCGTGTAAACTGAATACAAGCTTTTAACCATGACCCATGCATCCCGCGTCTCAGCATGATCTCCCATTTCACCATACCCAGAGCAGAGGAGCCTCCCTGGCTCTTTTCTGCTTTAAGGTCTTTTCATCTCCTGCTCTTGCTAGAGGGTTTCCACTCTGGCTTTACAAAGGACTGGATTCTCCTACTCCTTCAGAGTTCTGTTTACCTGCTTTCTATGAAGAGGGCCTCTCACTGACCACCATGCCCGTTCCTAACCAGTTCCTCTTCCCCATCTTCCTTTCTTAGCAGCTAATCACAATGTCATGTCATCCTGATGTATTTGTTTACTTGTCTATTTTCCATATCCCTGACTAGCCAGAGCTCCCAAAGAGTAAACACCCTGTCCCTCAGCATTCTAGGTTGCCAATCTATCCACTGCTCCACTACAGGCCAGGCTTCTTTTAGATTTTTATATATTAGATTATTTTGAGTGAAGGATACCTTCTTGCAATAGTACTTAGTAGTTTTTTTAATTTTTATTTATTTTATCTTATTTTATTTTTGTGACAGAAACAGAAAGAGAGAGGGACAGATAGGGACAGACAGGAAGGGAGAGAGATGAGAAGCATTAATTCTTTATAGCGGCACCTTAGTTGTTCATTGATTGCTTTCTTATATGTGCCTTGACAAGGGGGCTATAGCAGAGTGGGTGACCCCTTGCTCAAGCCAGCGATTTGGGCTGAAGCTGGAGAGTCTTGCTCAAATCACATGAGCCTGCGCTCAGCAGGCGACCTCAGGGTCTCGAACCTGGGTCCTCTGCATCTCAGTCTGACACTCTATTCACTGTGCCATTGCCTGGTCAGGCAGTTTTTAGTAGTTTTTAAAAAAAATTACAAACTTGAAAGCTGATGAGTCAAGAGAACCCTCATCATCAGTATGTGTTTAAAGTTTAAAATTACAAATAAAAAATTGACTAGATGTATATATATTTAAAAAATAAATTTTCAGCTAATATATTGTCCTGTGGCCTGAGGTGTTTGGAGTCTCTGAGACGTGGCAGGTGATCCTTCCTCCTGTACACATGAGCAGGTGTTTTTTGATAAAGGGTGTCTATTGCTTTTGCTCCCTGTTTACTAAGTATATAAAGAAAATTGCATACTGAATCTTCCCTTACTGCTGTGACAAGGTCACTGATTGAAATATCCACATCAGGAAACGGGAAGCAAGTGTGCGACCCTGAAGGTAGCCTTATCTCACCCACAGACGAATAGTCGGCCTTTGAAGTCTGAACAGTGATGACTAGCTCTCTGGTATGTTCTGTTACCCAGGACCTAGCACAAGGGGTATAAGACAGAGTGATTGCACGTAATTCATGAGGTTATACAAGGAGCAAGCTTTTCAGAGGTGAAAACATTCTATAGAAAAATACAGAGTAATGGGGCAAACTGGTGTCCTTCCAGTGCCTGTGAGTGCTTACGGAGTCTGAGGCCTTTTAGTGAGCCAGGATTTTGATCTAGATTTTTCAGAAATAATTTGACCTTAAAAATACAATTTTTTTTTAAGGTGAGAGGAGGGGAAGTGGTGAGGCAGACTCCCACATGTGCCCTGACTGAGATCCAACCTGGCAACTCCATCTAGGGCTGGTGCTTGAGTACTGATGCATTCCAACTGAGCCACCCGTAACGCCTGGGGCCATGCTGGAACCAGTCGGGCCACTGGCTGTGAGAGGGGAAGAGCGGGAGTAAGGGTGGGGGAGAGAAGCAGATGGTGGTTTCTCCCCTGTGCCCTGACTGGGAATCCATACGCTGGGCAAACACTCTATCCTCTGAGCCATGGACCAGGGCCCAAAATACAATTTTAATGAATAAAAATGGTTTGAAAACTTGAACAGATGCTTACAAAGCAACTTAAAATGTCAACATTTGCTCTAAGAACAGTAAGGCCCATGAAGTCTTCGTTTCATTAGGAGTGGACAAGGTATTTTGGCAATCGTCTTCTTAGCCCTGGCTTTGTATTGGAGTGCATCTGTGTCAGAATCTGGACGGTTTCTGGGATAACTCCGTAATTGATTATCTGTCTAGACCTGGAAAACATTAGTCTGCAACTTTCTTTAACTTTTTACACTGATTCCAGAGTTAGTTTAACTCTTGGTTTCCCTCTATTTCTCATCAGCACCACGCACAGTTTCCTTTTTGGAGCACTGGCTGAACTGTTGGACAACGCAAGGTAAGGCACGTCCGTCCGAACAAAGGTTATTGTGGGAAGCTTACAGCTGAGGTGATGTCTTGTTACATTTCACGTTGAAAAGATGGCATTTTTCACTCCACCTGCAATAGTTTTTGAATTGATTTGCCATAAAAACAAAGTATTATAGGAAAACAAACAGGTGAGAGGAGGAATTATTCATCTTTATTCAGCTTGTATTTATAATCAAACTTGAAGCATAGAGAAAGTGGATGTCTGTTTCTGCGTTAGTAACCGTGTGACAGCAGATAGTCTTTAGGATGTGTTGGAATTGTATATCAGTGTATACTGTGTCTTGAGAATTTAGATTTGGGTTTGGGCATTTATTGAAGTCTGCATCAAAGTGAAGTGCGTAGTTAAGGAGAAAATAGCTATGTGTTGTTGATCTCAGACCCTGTTCTAAGCATCTTATTGATGGGTATTAGCTCATTCACCTTTACAACAACACTTTGAGATGGCTGTAATTTATTTTTGTGACAGAGAGAGAGACAGAGAGAGGGACAGATAGGGACAGACATACAGGAAGGGAGAGAGATAAGAAACATCAGTTCTTCATTGCAGCACCTTAGTTCATTGATTGCTTTCTCATATCTGCCTTAACCAGGGGCTACAGCAGAGTGAGTGACCCTTGTTCAAGCCATTGACCTGGGGCTTAAGCCAGAGACCTTTGGGCTCAAGCCAGAGACCGTGGGATCATGTCTATGATCCCATGCTCAAGTCGGTGACCTAGAGCTTAAACTGGTGAGCCTGCACTCAAGCCGATTGAGCCCACGCTCAAGCTGGCGACCTCGGTTTCAAACCTGAGTTCTCCACGTCCCAGTCTGTTGCTTTATCCACTGTGCCACTGCCTGGTCAGGCAAGGCGGTTGTAATTATCCCAGTTCTACCGATGTGGGAGTTGATGCAGAAAGAGGTTAGATGACTTAATCTGGGTCATACAATTCATATTTGGTAGAGCTAGAATTCAGATTTAGTCTTTCTGACTACAGAATCCCCTTCCCCATTTTACTCTCTCTGGCAAAGGCACTGATAGTTAAAGAAACCTCTTTAAGAATTTAAGGCCCACTTCTGGGTATTTGTGGTGTTTTGTGAGGGAGTCAGTTTTTCAGCTAATCAAATTTGGCAGTTTGTTTTATATTTGTATTTTCCAATAACAATAGTTTACCTACTTTTTTTTGCAGAAAGCAGTCTATGCAGGAAGCAGTAGGAAGTTGTTAGATCAGGGCTCTCACTGGAGAGACCTAAATCCCCTGCCACGGGTTGAGAAATGGATTTCAACTGTTTGAATTTGTCCCCATTTTTGGCCTAAGAAGGAAGGTGACTGAGTGTTAACCAAGTACGTAGTCAGTTAACCAGACATCCAGAACTTCCTGCATAGCAGTGCCCAGTACAAAGTAGTCATTAGCTCCTCCTTATACGAACTTCTTTCTCTGTAGAAATAATGAAATCACAGTTATCACAGAAAGGGAGGGAGGCGAGAAGAGAAAAAGAATAAGGTTGATGGTTAAGAGAACCCTGAACTCAACTTAGAAGGAGGAGGCAGGGATGGGGCCAATACTCATGAATGTTCACGTTAGTCTCTCCGCAGGAGTTCAGGGTTGCTACTGTTTGTTTCTGCCCACAGTTCTGAAGCAAGGCTCCTTTTGTATCCATTAGTCCTTCTTCCTGCTGAATGTCAGTTTCCAGCAACTGGGTACCTGTAGTTGTGAAAGAACAAATCTCAACCATCCCATTTATTATTCTTAAAAGAACACATTTGTTTCTCTTGCTAACTGTCTTCACCTCTGAAGTTGTTTCACTCATTCATTCAACAATGGAGGGAAGGTTAAATCAGAATGTAGAAGAAATAGAACAATGGGAACAGTTTACATAGCAGAGGCTGATTGAGTGATTGGCAAAGAAAGATTGACTTTTGACTCATGGGAGTGAGAGAAATGCAATCAATAAAGCAATTCTTACAGCTACAGTTGTAAACTGGCAGCCCCTGACCAAGTCCAACCCCTCTCGTTTGTTTGATACTTAGTGAAAGTTCACACAGTGTTTATAAAGAAAAGGACAAAAAGAAGGAATTGTTTGTAAAGTTTAAGAAATAGGAGGTGCCATATAAAAAAATCTGGATTCGTACTTTTTTTAGTCTTTGTTTGTTTTAAAATTAGAAGTAGCAACCTTGAGAACACATTCGTTAAAAGGATCAGGTGCTAGCAGGTACTCTCTTAGGACCAGCCTGTGCCTTCAGCTCTGCCGTTCCTCATGGCTCTACGGCCAGCCTGAACTCGTCAGTTCCTCTGTCTTCCGTGGACAGTTCAGTGCCACCACTGCTTAGATGCCAGTATGTGACATCAAGTGAAGCTGTTTAACAGATTTTTTCAAGATGCTCAGTTGGTCTCATAAGAAATGTCTTCATATAGTCCTCGTGCTATTCTAAAAAATAATTTTATATAATTTTAATCAAGATTTTGATGATTTTCTGTACTTGTCAAAATTAAAACCAGAAGATATTAAAGAAATGCTGTGAAAATAAAAGGAAATATGTGGCAGTGCAGGAAGGCGTGGTCAGGAGCCTCTGCCAAATACAACAGCTGTTCAGAGAGAAATTTACCTGGGCTAAATTACACAGTCTGTTATAATGTGTCTCAATATGGTGTAACGGTGAGTTACTGTCCGATTCCTTATACCCATGGAATTTATGTACAAGGAAACAGTTTGTTTGAAAACTTTTACCTTAAGAGAGGGCATTTATTGAGCACTTACTGTGTACATGGTACTTTGTATAATGTATAATTATATAATGGAAATAATCCTACCTACATTTTATGTGTTTGTTGATACTTTATTTGTTGCTTACCTGACAGATAAAATATGGCTCAAGAAATGGTAGTGTTAAGACCAGAATTCCTGTAGAGGAGGAGCTAAGAAGAAGCAATTGGTCAGAGCAGTGGTTCTCAGACTTTTTGAAGTCGGGGTGAATTTAAAATCCTACAAATAAGTGTAGGTGCACTATATACAAATTTCTGAGAAATATGTTATAATAACTAAGTCAAATATTAAAGAAAAAAACATAAAGTCCAAGTGTGCTTTTATGATAATTAAATGAAATAAATATGACAATATTAAATTTATTCTGACATTAAAAAACATTTTTATGTTACATTTTTTGAGTTATGCTTTTTAGAAATCCTAGAAAGAAGGGGTTAAAAAATAAAGTTATCTTGTTATATATATATATAGATACATTCTTAGTAAGATTTAGTAAATTCGGCAGGTCCCGGTGTGAATGTGTTAAGTTTTTTCACTCTTGTGTTTATGAGAAACATGAGCCTGATGTGTCCTAGCGATTTCTTCAGTGTTTTGGCATATATTTGAAAGACAAACTCTCATTTCCTCGTCAATACATTGAAGAATTCACTCTTTTTACTCCTAATTGTGTTGAGTGCAGAAAACTCCCGCCATACATATCATCTTAACTTTACACCAAACAAAGGATAGAAGAAACTTACCTCCAGTCTTTCCAGGGAACATGGGGGTAGTGTAAACAATCCAGCACCACAGCTTAACAGCCTTTTTCAACCTAATCAGGCAGTGAGGTGGGGGGTTGGACAGACTGTCAGTTTACAGCCAATTCCCCACACCTCTGTCTCCCCAAAATCTAAACTCCCAAAACCCTGTTGGTTTTTTGGTCCCCAACAGGCACATATTTCTCTGCAATACCATAGGGCACACCTGGAAATCTTCTAGGGCGCACACTTTGTGAACCACTGGGTTAGAGGAAGAAGTTGAGGGTCTAACTTTGAAACTGATCTTGTAGAACAAGTATAGTGTACATATTCAGACTAACATGGGGTTGGTTTGATGAAAATTTGTGGAGAAACTCAGATTTTCCCATCAGACTATGATTGATTATTATTCTGAGCTTCCTTTCATAACTTCTCCTACATTTAAGACCTTATTCCTCATATATTTCTTCTTTCTTTCACATCTTTGATGTTGAAGCCAGAATCTTCTGTCTATTTTTACTTTCCTTTTAAAATTTTACTTTAAAAATACACACATAATATCTGTGTATAGTGTAAAATTAAGAAAACAAAAGAAAAATTTTCCCAGCAATCTTATCAGCCTGGGGGTCAGTCCATAGGAGGCCAGATAGGAAATATTTTCACCTTCATGAGCCATATGTTCTCTGTTGAAAGTACTCAGCTCTGCCATTGTATTGTGAAGGCAGCCATAGACAATATGTAAATTAATGGGTGTGATTGTGTTTCAATAAAACTTTGTATACTAAAACAGTTGGTAGACCAGATTTGGCTATATAATTTTTCCAACCTCTGACCTAGAGAAAAACACTGTTGACATTTTGATTTCTTTTTTATTATAGTAATGATCATGTGATCTAGTCTTATAAATGTGTACATACAGTGCATTATTGCTTAGGATTTGCTTTTTCTTGTAATTTATTTTATTCAGTGGGAGAAGGGGAGGCAGAGGCAGACTCCTTCATGTGCCCCGACTGGGATCCACCTGGCAAGCTCACTATGGGGCAATGCTCTGCCCATCTGGGTCAGTTATTTCTCCATTGCTCAGCAACCAAGCTCTTCTTAGCGCCTGAATCTGAGGCCATGGAGCCATCTTCAGCTCCAGGGGCCAACTTGCTCCAGTTGAACCATGGCTGCAGGAGGGAAAGAGAGAGAGAGAAGCAAGAGGGGAAGGGTTAGAGAAGCAGATGGGTGCTTGTCCTGCGTGCCCTGACCAGGAATCAAACCTGGGACATTCACATGCTGGGCCAACACTCTACCACTTGATCAAACTGGCCAGGCCATCATTTTTTTAAAAACTAATATATATCATGTAAATCTTTCTCTGAGTTCTGGATTATTCTCCAAGTTGATTTTTATTTGTTGAGCTTTTTGTGAAACTAGCATCATTTCATCTTTTTTAAATTTCTGAGTGTCAGGCTTTGTAACATTCTCAAGTTATAAGTGATCATAGATCTTAGTAAGTACAGAGTAACATAGTTTAGTAATTAAGTTGTTCCAAAAGCAATTTAAGTGGATTTCTTTATTGTTTATAGGCTATTATATTATAATGGGTTATAGTTCAGACAACCAATTCAGATTAATGTAATGTTTAAAAATAGTTTTACATTAAAATAATGATCTTTTTTACATTGTTTTCAGAGATGCAGGTGCTGGAAGACTCGATGTGTTTTCAGGTGAGCAGACTTGCTTTCATCTTCTGCTTCTTCTTCTTCTTCTAATGAAAAAGCCTATAGCTATTTTGGTTTTATTTTATTTCATGAGATCAAACCACATTCTATAGACTTTTAAAGTAATCTAAGTGCCTGTGACTACAGTGGCCCTGTGGAGAGCCAGGCTGAGAAAACTACATTGCAAGAGTGACAGTAATCACTTGTTAGAGGACCGGTTTACAAAAGTAGGTCTTTCAGAGTGATTTGGAATAATCAATTTGTCACAAGAAAAATTTTATATTAAATACATGTTGACAAGTTTTTATACATCACTGTCAATTTACCTCTCTTTTAAAATGCATAAATGAATATGCATTATGAATGTTTGAGTGCTATAAAATTTCACCAAATATTTTCTTCATTAACTTCATTTTTTGGTCACCAATATTTTTGCACTTATTTCATTAGAATATGATGCAGATAAAGTTAGGTTTGGTGATCAGTCCTGCAGTTAATACTGCCTAGAGAAACACCTGTGGTGTTAAAACTGATCCCCAACCCTAATTTTGTCAGATTGCTTGTAAATATTGGCTCTACGGTCCATGATCTAAATTTGTATCTATATTTTAAAAGCAACTCAGTTCAATTCAATTTTCTAAGTGTTTAAGATCCTATGCAGGTGGGTGTTTATGGTTCACAAGAGAGAGATTTATACATTTTGAGAGATCTGCTGAAACACTATACATGATAATATTGTTTCTTTTCTACTCTCGGAGTTCTGAAAAGTGAGAAGTAAAACAAGAGTCAATCTTTATTACTGGTAAGTGGTAGTTTGGGGTACGGAGCTTAGTGTGAGAGAGCCAGCAGACTTAATGATCAAACCCCAAGACCAAGCACTTGCCCGGCCTTCCCCTCGGAGCTGGTCAGCCCTGAGAGAGGGAAGAGAACCCATGCTCTCTGCAGGCAGCTCACTCCTAAGAGGGAAAGTGAGAGATCTGAACGGAGCCTCCACAAATTATTGGTCAGATGGGTGAGCTCACTGCTGCAGGAGAATAGTGAGTCAAGGGACAGAAAAGGGCCTCTTTATTAGTACTGATTGAACTCCATTTACATAGAGGGGAACAGCAGTAGTGGAGAAATCACCTTACCCTATAATATCCAATTATATAAAGTAAAATAGAGTAAGGGTTTCTATAGAGAGTAAAATAAAATCTCTCTTCCCTCTTGGAGAGGCTCAAAGTATGGGAGAACACAGAGGAAGAATGCCTCATGTAAAAGAGCTAGGACTTGAAATAGGAATGAGGAATGTGACTTTTGTCAAGTAGTGTAGGAAGAAAAGAATATTCCTGCCTGAGAACTTAATGTGAGGAAAAGAGTAGGGGTGGACTAGTTCACAGGCTCATTCCCTTATTCAATAACAGTTTATTGAGGGCTTATTATGAACGAACCAAGTAATTAATTATTCTAGGAGCTGGGGATAGAGCATTGAACAAAATATTTGATAAGTCTATGCACTCATGGAACATCCCTTCTAATGGTAAGAGACAATAAGGAAATGATCAAAGACATAAAACACCAGGCAGTGAGAAGAGTACAGAAAAGATGTACTACAATATTTTTTGTGGAATAAGGGAAATCAGCTAAATGGGTGATTTACCTGCAAAGAATGTTGTGAGAGAGTGAGCCGTGTAGACACTTAGGGAAAAAGCATTCAGGGAACAATGACTTGGTTAGGTTAACTGGAGCTGAATGTTCGAGCCAAATGGATGTGAACTTTGAATACCACATTAAGGTGTTTTTATTTTTTCTTCTGTAAACAGTGGACCATTCATTGATTAACTTTCAGCAATGACATCGGCAAATTAGGAATGTTCTCTTTTGCTTTTTTTAAAGATATAGGGCAGTCTGTAGAAATGTGAAAGAGATAGCAGGAAGGTGGGGCAATGGGATCAATGAAAGATTTCATGAGAGTTTGAACTAGGGCAGGGGTCCTAGAAGTGAAGAAAGGGGGGAGAAATTAAGCTGGGCTTCATTCTGAGGACACATGTTATTGATGAAGGGTTGGGATGAATTACCTGGAATCACAAAGGACAACAAATGTACTCACAATTCATACATTATGTTCTTTGATGTTTGTGGCAGGACACCAAGCAGGGCATGAGAGCATTTATGTCACTTTCTCTAGCACTTGTCATGGTCATAGCAAATGAAAAGGAATCTTTGTGACTGCGTCCTGAGTGGCACTTCTTTCTCTAGGTTATATGTATTTTGTGAAAAACTGCACTTGTGGGTTTTGGTTTTAAACTGCATATTCATGTTGTCAAGTTGTTTTTTTTTAATACTCAATAATTTTATTTTTCTTTTTTGCTCACCGTCCTCCATAGTCTTCTCCCCTGAAAGTCCTCAGCCTGCTCTCTATCTATGCGTCTGTCTCTGTTTTGCTGGTTAGTTCAGTCTGTTTAGCTTGTTAGTGCCATCATATGGTGCTTGTCTTTCTCTGCCTGGCTTCTTTCACTTAGCACAGTGCCCTCCAGGGGCACTTTGCAAAACTTCAGTCTATGCTTTTAAGACCTTCAGTTGATTGGATGAAGCTGACCCACAATATTGTAGATGATCTACTTTAAAGTCAACTGATGGTAAATGTTAATTACATCCACAAATGTTCTTATAGCAACATTTAGACTAGTCTAACCATGCTGTAGGAAAGGGTAAGATTTCCTTCTTTTTTATGGCTGAGTAGTATCCAATTGTATAAATGGACCATAGCTTGTAATGTATTTTATTGAAGCAAAACATGATACGGCATTAAACGTAGCAAATTGATTTTTCCAAACCCACAAACCAGGGCCTGAGGCTGTGCAACAATAGATAGAATTGGTATGGGAATGCATAGTTAATCTAGATATTGGGCTGACTTTCAAATTATTGACTGAGGCCCCTGAATTACTCTCCAGTCTTAGGTTTTCTTTAAGTATTTTGGGGGCTATAAAATTCAAACTAAATACATTCTTTTTAGCCATGGCTGTTTTATCTGTCTGTGTTTATTAGTTGTAGTAAACATGCTATGCATTCAGTACATTGCTTTAGTGCTTACCAAGTGTCAGGCACTGGACCAAGTGCTGCTCGAAAGGATGGGCATCCAGTCTAGGCACCCATGGAAAACATGGTGTGGATCTGCACTTTCATGGGTAGAGTGTCCATAGCTTCCATGAGCAACTGTGTTCCAAAGAACGTAAGAACCCTAGTCTGAAAGAGAAACAGATATGTGAATAGGTATTTGAATATACTGTGAAAGGTGGCAAAAAGAAATCATTCATTATGAGCACCTGGTGAAGTGCAAGGAAGAAATCTTTCCTGGAAGAAATCTTCAATGGATTAAAGACCTAAATAGGCCTTGGACTGGTGAACCAAAGATGGGAAGGACTCAGGAATGGTGTGTGAATCCATAGAGAACCTGGAACACTCATGGGGATGCAAAAATGTTTGAGATAGTCCAAAATTCAGTTCAAGGGAATTATTTGTGTGGAAGTAGAAGATTGCAGCATGGGTGGTAAAGGAGGTGACGAGATGAGAGTGTGAGTTAGAGGTTTGAGAAATACAGAAGAAGTAGGACACAGATAACCTTTCTTTCTCAATGTGTGTATTTCGCTTATATAATTAAGGGGATGACAAGTTTGAAATTTATAGGGTAGCTAGCAGGCTGGATATCCAGGTATCACTGTTTGGGGCTCTAAATGTCTAGGGCCTTCCAGCAGCCTGGAAATTCATGTAGGGTTTCTGTGTTGTAGTCTTGAGGCAGAAAATTGTTGCTTCTTTGCAAAACTTCAGTCTGTGCTTTCAAAACCTTCAGTTGATTGGCGGAGGCTGCCCCACAATATTGTAGATGATCTACTTTACTTAAAGTCAACTGATAGTAAATGTTAATTGCATCCACAAATGTTCTCATAGCAACATTTAGACTAGTTTGACCAAACAATGGACACCATAGCTTAGCCAGGTTGACACATAAAATGAACCATCCCAGAGAGGTAGGAGGGCCAGGTTATAAATATAAACAAGATTTGTTAAGGTAAGTAGTGTGAAGTTATGCAAGGGTTATATGTAGGCTGCAGGTATCTGCATGTTGTGATTTTAGTGGGAGTGGAGTTAGGCAGACGTTGCTGTAATCCAGAGGAAAGCTGATGGTTTCCTGAACTAAAACAGTATAGTGAGGATGGAGAAAGGGGTTAAGTTTGAGCAACATTAAGGAGGTAGAATTGGGAGGACCTGTCTGTAAATAGGGGAAGGAGATGGCAAACTTGCCCATCCAGAGATTTTGACTTGGGCAGCCGAAGCTTAATGAAGGGCGATGCCATTTATTGAATAGGAAACACCAGAAGGAGAAGTAAATCTGATGACAGAAGTTGCTGTGGTTTATTTTGGACATGCATACTAACAGGCAATAGAACTCTTATCTGAAATACATAGTTTTAAGGAATTGAAATAAGGCCAAGCTTCATGGTGGCTAGTAGTGGAATATTAAAATTTAAGACTGTGGTTGTCTGCAAACCTCACTGGGATTTAATGAAAAAACAAGTAGTGTCTATGCATCTTGAGAATTTTGAGTCTTTCCCACCTATACCCTGAAGAAATACCCTCTGTGAAAGCTTCTTTCATGAGAATTATATATCAAGAGCTACAAAATCAACCCTCTTGCAACTCTGCAGAGCTGCCTGAGGCTTGGATCAGGTGGCTCCCAATTCTCATAAACATTAGGATAATTGCGAGGGGAATTATTCCCTAACACTATCCAAGACCAATTAATTCAGAATATCTCAAGATGATTCAAATGTGCAGTCAAAGTCGAGAATTACTGCGTTGTGCAAAGAATGGGAGTTGGACTCCCCTTGTTAAATGATGGGGAAATGCCAGCTTTAGCCAGAGAGAGGGCTGAGCAGAGCAAAAACATAAAGGGGATTGGGGAGGGTGAATATTCTGACAGAGAAGGTAAGGTAAGCAGATCAGAGGAACAAACAGAAAAAAACTTAGGAAATTGAGATGATAGGGAAGATCCAGAGGATTTATAGACAGGAAGTGAATTAGAAGAGGAGGTATATATAAGTGGCATGTGACCATAAAATTATGGACCTAGAAAGCTTAGGTATGTTTCTTAGATATTTATTAATGGATTATTTTGAACACTATTGAATTTTTAAAATGTCAATAAGGGGACCATCGCACACACAGATTGGCTTAACATGTGTGCTAGAAAGGATTCTGAAGGGACTGAATTAGCAAATCAGTGGCTGTCTGGGGATGAGGGAGAGTGATAAGGCCTGGAGTGGGCAGAAGGGAGAGATTACAGAGGCATACAAGGAGACATCTGGATGGATGGGGATTGTGGTGATGCTTCAGTGGGAAGATAGATGTCAGAACCTACCAAATTGTATACTTTAGACATGTGCAGTAGTTTATGGGTAAGATATTTCTCAATAAAGCTGTTTTTATATATACAGTGGTACCTTGAGACACAAATTTAATTCATTCTGTAACCGAGCTCATGAGTCAGTCAGCTCGTATAGCAAACTGCCGATAGTGGACCCTTTGGCCAACGCGCCAACTAGCGGCAGCTTCCTGAATCACGATCACTACTTGTATCTAGGAATTTTGCTTGAATCTCGAACAAAATACAGACCGAGTCACAGCTTGTATCTTAAAAAAGTTGGTCTGTTTGTATCTCAAGGTACCAGTGTGTGTGTGTGTGTGTGTGTGTGTGTGTGTGTGTATGTGTGTGTGTGTATGTGTGATGTGCTGACCTCGTATATCCAAATGTTGAAATTACTTTCAGGACCAGATTACAAACTGGGCTTTAAAATTAGTCTCATTACTATTAGTTACACCTTAAAAAAATTTTAAACAAGCACTTATATTATGTAACTTAATAAGATCTGGTAATCATCAAAATAGACTTCCAATAACTTAGCCATTTTCAGAAATCACATGCATCTTCAGGAAGCAGATATTTGATGCCACTAAGGAGTATGCTCAAGAGATGAATGTGAACGTGGAATAGTCCTTAGAGAGATGCAAAAGTTGAATCCAGTGTACAAGAGGTGGTTTTTATATTCCTTGTGCCATAGCTTATCAAAATACTGCACTTGAGTAGACAATTTTGGGACCAACTGTGAAAATATCAAAGCTATAGATTGTAAGGACTTGGTGGATTATATAACCACACATTATAAGGGGCCAAGGATAGTACTTGCTGCTTCTGGAGGAGTTTCCCATGATGAACTGCTTGAGTTAGCCAGGTTTCATTTTGGTAACTCTTTGTCCATACACAAAGGAGAAATACCAGCTCTGCCTCCCTGCAAATTCACAGGAAGTGAGATTTGAGTGAGAGATGACAAGATGCCTTTGGCACACTTTGTCCTAGCTGTTGAAGCTGTTGGTTGGGCACATCCAGATACACTCTGGTTGCAAACACTCTGATTGGCAACTGTGATTGCTCTTGCAGGGGAGGAATGATACTGTCTAGCAAGCTGGCCCAGCTCACGTGTCCTGGCAGCCGCTGCCATAGCGTCCAGTCTGTCAGCACTTCTACACAGATACAGGATTATGGGCAATCTATATTGTTTGTGAACCAGCCCCTGTTGCAGACATGCTACATGTTGTTCAAAAAGAATAGATATGACTGTACAAGTGTCACTGATAATGAAGTTGCCCCAGCCAAAACCTTCTGAAAACAAACATATTGCATTGCAGTAGTTCCACTCTAATATGTGAAGATATTGGTAGGCAAATGTTATGCTATAATAGAAGAACTCTCATTCCTAAGCTTGAAGCAAGAGTTGGTACGTGAACACTGAGACAGTTTGAGAAGTGTGCACCCAATATATTTATGGTAAGGGTCCAGCTATTGCTGTTATTGGTCCCATTGAGGAACTTTCAGATTTTAACTGGATTCGCAGTCACATGTGCTGGCTTTGTGATTAAAATGCTTTTAGTCAAAATATTTTAAACACATGTTTTAAGCTATCAATCCCTAAAGAAAAAATAAAAATGAACATACATACTTGGAAATTTGAATGAAATACTGCATGAAACTTTCAGAGGACAAGACTACCCCAGAGAATGGCAGATCTCTGAGAAATTATGTTGGACTGACATACTTTCAAATGATCACCATAAGTATAATTTAAGAATGAAAATTGGTATTTTCAGTTTTCATAAAAATGCACACACGACAGAGATACAGTAGTCTTAAGTCATTTCTTGGTTCTACTTGCCCTTGAGAAGTTTCTTTGCTTTTATCATCTCAACAAGTTCCTGGGAAGGGAGAAAAGTATTATTTAGACTTGGCAGACATTTCTAGTGAATTTGTAAAACATTCATATTGGATAAATTTATAATTAAAGACACTACTGAAAAGGTTAATTTTACAAAATGGCAGAGCTTTGAAAGTTTCTAAGATTGGTCATTTCTTTGTAATTTTGGGCCCATGACTACTGTGGTATTCAAATAAATGAAAATCTATAAACTCTGAAAATCTACAACAAAAAAGAAGCATGCTCAAATGGCTCTGATGGGAATTAACTACTTGGAAGCGAGCTTGATGAATTTAATTAGAGAGGCTTGGATTGACTTTAGAATTAGAGCTTTGGTAGAAAGGAATAAAGGTTGATCAGTTTTGATAGAGGGATCCTGGGGTCACATCACCATCTACCTTTCTTTCTTCCCCCAGGGAGGAAATACATGGATTCTAAAGGACCAGTCAAATTCTAGAGCTGGACATGTCATGCTGTATACATAATTTATTAATGTGTAGATATTTTATGTTAATTCAAAGCCCTTTTGTTGCTTGATTGTTTTTACCCTGCAATTTTTTGTAAAATTGTAGTCCAAATGTTGTTTGGAGCTCTGTCACTGTGCCATAACTCTTGTCACTCAGTGGCTGCATTTGAGGGCAAATAATTATGTGAGCAGTGTGACTTTCTGATGAACAAATTAAGCCTGGTGTTTATTAGTAATAACTGCT
The DNA here is from genome assembly GCA_037038555.1 of Rhynchonycteris naso. Taxonomy (NCBI): domain Eukaryota; kingdom Metazoa; phylum Chordata; class Mammalia; order Chiroptera; family Emballonuridae; genus Rhynchonycteris; species Rhynchonycteris naso. Next base: position 71,733,697 of record CM073002.1, read on the forward strand.
TTCTTTTACAGTGGAAAATGAAAAGCTGCAGGGTGGATTCATGTTGTGCTTCCTTGATGATGGATGTGGTATGAGCCCTGGTAAGTTAATTATCTAGATACCTAACTGGCTGTTAGAAGAAACAGTCTGAAAATCCATAAGAAAGAGTAAATTGAGCTATCTGTTCAAAAACAAGAGTGGAGTTATTAGGGAAAATAAACCCCAGCCTTATCATATTGTTGAACTTTTTAGGTTTAAATATTTCAGTGACAGAGTAAATTCATTGCTACCATCTAACCCAAGACAAAAAGTGAACGTAAATAAACATTGCCAGAAAAATGAATGGCAGAAGGTTCCTGGTTACTTGTACAAAAAAGCTTCTGGGAATGAACGGAATACAAACAGTTACAGGTTCAACTCTGAGTTGTTAGACCTTCCTTCAGGTACTGCTTGTGAGCCCTCTGAGGAGACTTCCATTGCCTCTAGGCTATTTGAAATTTTCTACATAACCTTGAGGTAGAGGTCACCTCTCCCCATTTTTAGCAGTTTGTGATTTTTCTTCGCATGTTCAAAGGTTTAGTTGCTTTAGTTGAATGTACCCATGATAATGAATACCTCTGTGAGATAATTGCATGACTTATTTTTGTATCTTCATGGCTAGCAAAAAGCCAGCATGTTGTAGGTGCCAAATATGTATTTCCTATGGAACTGAAATTTTATTTATTTCCTCTGTTAGTGGCTTTAAGTTATTTGAGCTAGCTTAACGCTGAATTCATATATTTGTGTATGTGTGACAAGCCAAGACTTTTGACAACTAGGTTGGAAAGTGGTGAGGGAGTTCAGGTAACAGGAGACTGTTATGGCCAGTCCCACACTAGAGGCAACACACTCCTTCGTGCCAGTAGAACTGAGAGTACAAAGTTTTTAGTCAAATAAGTTTATAAATATGACATATATGTTTGCTTGATTATAGTTTGCATTGGGTGTGTAAGCTGGCTAAGTCTTTATAGATTAAGGCTTAGTTTTAAGACTAAGCTTTTCCCCACACCCTTGACTGTTGCATGATAAGGGGTGGTGCACTCTTATGAGGAATCTCATTATGCTTCAGATAAGTGACTTTGTATCAGAGACTTCCTTGTTTGTATATTGGATTAAAGGTTTTGATTTCTACACTATAAAATGGGACAGATCGGGAGCTTGCTCTCTCTCGGTTCCTGAGATTAGCATTAGAGAGGAAAGCAGAGAAAGGCCACGTGGAGGAGAGGAGAAGCAGCCAAAATGGCTGAGTGCTGAAGGAGAAGCCAGTTTGTGTAGAGAGAAGGAGATGAGGAACAGAGGTGAATAAGGCTGGTAAGGTACAAACCTTTGATTCTAGGAAACTCGGATAAGTCAGTGGCTTTGGGAGCCCTGAATGGAAAGCGAAGTGTTTTCCCACTATGTGTATTTCTTGCCCGGGTGCAAGCTAGGATTAAAGCTAATGGCCCACCAGTTCTTGGCTCCATTGTTTCATTACTGTCTGTCTGAATCAAATGCGAACCTGCATGGGCCAGGCGGCTGTGATGGTGGCCGTGGCTACTGGCTTTACAAAAGTAAAGCAGGCATCTTCTTCTGAGTCTTAAAAGTTTCCTCTTGGTATGAATAACCAAAGAATAATTTATTAGCAAGTTTAGAAATGCTCAAATAGCCTACTCAGTTCTTATTCTGAGTTTGTTTGGATAATTTTGAGATTTCCAGGTCATTTTGATTAAGAAGTATTGTTGGTTCTTTAGTGTTTAAATAAGAGAGCAGTTTGTGAGACAACTACACTGAAAAAGCAGTTTCATTTTTCACTTCTAAGCTGAATTATAAGTTTATTTTCCTGAATTCTTAAAATAAATAACAGAATATGTGATATATTTTAATTCTTTATAAAAAGAAGCAACTCACAATGTTCCATGAACAAACTGATCAGAACACAAGGGAGTGACGAACGAATACTCGGATCTTCAGAAAGAACACACTTCAGTTGACATACAGAATAGTATTAAAAATAAAAAAGCCCACTAGTATTGAAAGAGTAATTCTTTAGTGATTAGAAATGAAGTAATAAGTTAGAAGGAAGAGTTTATCTGACGACTGAAAATGGAATCATTTTTTTTTAAATTTTTTATTTATTCATTTTAGAGAAGAGACAGAGAGAGAGAGAGAGAGAGAGAGAGAGAAAGGGGGGGGGAGGAGCTGGAAGCATCAACTCCCATATGTGCCTTGACCAGACCAGTGCAGGGTTTTGAACTGGCGACCTCAGTGTTCCCAGGTCGACACTTTATCCACTGCGCCACCACAGGTCAGGCTGAAAATGGAATCTTTATCTGTTGTTCAAACTGAGCCAGATGAGTCTTGACCCAAATACTGGAATGACTACAGTAATTTCCAGACTCTTGCCTCCAGTCTTGTCCTGTGATGGTCCGTGCCCCATACAGATATCCTGAGTGAATTTACTTCTTTTAATGTAAATCATATCCTATTATTCTGCTACTTAAAACTCTTAGGGGTTTTTCATTATTTTAGAATAAAATTCATATTCCCCAGTAATGCTTTCAATTTCTTGTGTTATTTGCCCTCTGACTATTCTTCTGCCATCACATCCTTGCTTATAGCACTCAGCCTCCCTAGGCTGGCCTTTCATCATTTGAATCTCGTCTTAGTTGTTACCTTACAAAAGAGGCCTTTCCTGATCATTCTCTCTGTAGGACACATTCCTGTTAATTCTCTATCATGTTAGCCTGGTTTTGTTAACTTCACTTAACACTTTCAGAAACGATCTTGTTTATTTGCCTACATCTTTTTATCTGTTTCTAGTACCATGACATAAAAATGTTAAGGAAAAGGGTCATGTCTGTCCTATTCCGTGTTCTGATCCTCTACCCAGTACTGTGGCTACCATATATGGGAGTCTGTGTCGTGTGTAATCAACGCCATTGGATCTGGTCTTCGACACATCTGGGCTATGGTGTTAGGGAGAACATTTATCAGCTGTGTGACCTTAGGAAGGTTACATAAACTTCTTAAACTTAAATTTATTCATTTATAACAGGCAAATAATAATATCTTTCTTGCAGTTCTGTTGTAAATGTTAAATAGTGCATATAAAGTATATAATATCATACCTAGAACATACTAAACAATCAGTAAATTTTAGCTAACGTTGTCTTATGGATATTCTCAGCTAACATCCAGCCCTGTAGAAGAGCATGTGATTGAATGTCAGATTAGCTTTCGACAAGCAGAGTGTCTGGCAGCTTTCATACACCCCATACCAGGTGCCGCTGAACTAGAGCATGTGTGCCTCCAGACTGACAGAGGGTCCTCAGGACAGATCTAGAGCATGTATTCAAGTAGGTCCATTGGGAAACCCATTTCCATCTTATTTGCCTGGGAACTTTTTGTTTCTGGAGGTATGTATTTTCTGAAATTTAGAGGACCTTTCCTCTATAATTCCAGAGTGCCCAAAGTAACAGAAGACTAACTCTACAAGTCTGAAACAAATAGCCCTTTCTCCCTGGGTGGTACAAGACCAGAAAGAAGCCATTCAGTTCTCAAGCTCACGTGATGCTAGACAAAGGCCAAACTTATAAGAAATTACTAGTGGTACAAATATTCATAATACTTAAAATTTATTAGCATTAACATTTACCAAGTGCCATATGTTTTTTTCCAGGTTTGAAAAATACATCCTATTTAATTCTTTTGGTTTATTTTATCACATCTGTGTTATAAATATTAATAGTTCCCTTTTAGATATAAGGAAATTAAGCCTCAGAGTTTTAAGCTCTTATTTACCCAAAAATACATGGCGAACTGTCTGGCCTCCTTCAATATAATACTATTAATTAAGGTCTTGGTCAGAGATTATGAAGCCTGACAAGGAGTCTTGTTTCTGTGCTGACCCAAAAGGTATGGATTTGCCATAATGCCTTCAAATATGTTTGACATCCTAAAAATTGGATGTCTGGTCTTTATGAGCTACTCATAATTTCTAACCACCTTAAACAATTTTTTGGATTACAGAAGAAGCCTCAGATATCATTTACTTTGGAGCATCGAAGAAACGGTTATCAACCTTGAAGTTTATTGGGCAATATGGCAATGGTCTTAAAAGGTGAGAATGTGTTCTTTAAAGCATATATTATTGATATTGGAATAACATTTCGTTAAAGTCAATCTTATACAAAATGGTCCAAGTTTATAAAACTTTAAAAAATATACACTTGGGAGTCCTACCTTGTTTTGGAAATCTCATTCCCATAACTCACTTGTATCTTTACATTTTTACATTTAATTTTCAAAGAGGTGATGAATCTTCTTTCAAGAATTGCTGTACAAAGTACATCTCTGTGGTTTATTGTTACTCAAAGCATAGTTTAGCATAGGTGTTAGTTGTGTCCACAGCTTATTTTATTAGAATGCCACAATGAAACGCAAGAACTCAGGCCACTATCACCAGTGTGGCATCTGCCAGGGTCAGATTATTGTTCTCATCTTCCTCCCCAGACAACACCTCATTTCCAGAAGTTGTATCTCAAGCAAGAGTGTGGGGCTGGATTAGTTAAAACGTATTGTACTCTTTTGGGGGTGGGTCAGCAAAAACAATAGAGATATTTCTATGAAGAGAAAACCCATTAGAATGCACAGTATCATGACTGCCTGTTCCTTCTTTTTAGTGTTTGAGAAGTAAACTGTTATGTTCTTGATTTTTAATATAGTGGATCCATGAGGATTGGAAAAGACTTCATTCTTTTTACAAAGAAAGAAGAAACAATGACCTGTGTGTTTTTTTCTCAGACATTTTGTGAAACAGAAGGTCTGAGTGAGGTAAGAGTTGAGATTTTTTCTTCAGTGCCAATGGTATCAGTGTTATTTTCATTTCCTTTCTCAGGAGGTAGCATCTCTAATGAGTTCTTTCTGATTGATTATTTAGAAGTTTAGAAATATGTTTGAGAAGTGAGGAAAGGGTGGCTACAGTCATTGGAGGCCTGTTCTATTGATCCTTTCTTGGATTTTTAACTTCTTGGTAGTTTTCAGAACTTTATATTATCTACATACATATCTCCCAGAATAAGAATCTCCCAGAATAAGAATCTCCTTTAGGCACAATGAGCTTTTTGGGAAGGCACGTGCAAAACATTTCTACCACTTGTGCTATAAATAGGTTATCAATCTTAAAATAAATAGAATATTGGATACAAAGTCTTGGAATATGAAATCTAAAGAAACTGAATGTGAAGTAGACTTAATACTGTAAGTCTAGTGATCATAATTTCAACTCAGTTTGATAACCCAGACACATTTTATTAATTTTTAATGTCTGACATTTACTATTAAGAACATCAGGTATAATTCAGTATAGCAAATGTATGTTGAACTGCTGTCTGCCCAGCACTGAATAGACCCTTTGGAAGGTGGACAACAAACAGAAGACCATCTAACCATCAAAGAGTTTTCAGCACTGTCACAAAATGAGACACACACATATGAATTGGATAAATAACAAAATGGGGGTGTTTAAAAGGAACGCTGTTCAATGAGTATGTATTCCTGCTGCTATAAATCATCAAATGCAGTGATAAAGATGGAGATGTTAGAGAGCCTTCAGTGGTCAGTGAGGGTTATGGAGTGAGTACAGCTTCCAACTGAAAGGGCTGGTTTGTGGAGAGGAATGGCCTCCAACAGGTCTCCAACATGGAGGAAGGCATGGGCTTTGGAGGGACGGTACGGAAACGTGAGATTGCCTAGTAGGAGCACCGCTCACCGGCTGCAGTTGAGTGGGGCTGGGTAACAGAAACAGTCTTTGGGCAATAGGGAGCAGTTGAGCAGGATGCTGACGTGACAAGAGTGATGCTTGAAGCATTTATGTTGCACTTTATGTATGTAAAGGGCATGTGAAACTGGGCCGAAGGTCTAGGGTTACAGCTTTCCTACCATGGACCCCACCGGGGTCTTTTGTTTGTTTTTGTTTCTTTTTTCTAAAACCAACAACCTCTGTCCATTTACACAGAGGCAATATCTTTCAACAGTATCAGCTGGTTCTTTTGATTTTTTTTTCTTTTGGATATCTCTATGTAACAGGCTTTTTTTTTTTTTTTTTTTTTTTTGCTGCAGGGGAGCAATTTCATCAATAAATTTGTAAAAATCTACACTGCAATAAAACTGTATAAATATTTAGCTAAATTGCAAAACCATTATGAGTATTCTTAGCATATAACTTGGCATTATAAGAGATCACAAGAAAAACCAAGCCTTTGTGTAGCTGTATTGCTACTTTTGATTTGGTTTAGGCATTATTTATCTCCCACTATAAAAGAGGATTTATCTTTTTTACTCTACTCCCATCCCACACAAGCTCTTCTAATTCCATAACTCAGTTGTAATTATGGTTATGACAATATTCCGTATCTACATTATGAGACTATATAAACACCATTCATAATTATACCATGTCCTAAGCTATTGTTTTTTCTCTTTCAGGCACTACATTTTATTTTCCCAGGAATTAATAATGGGTCAGTTAGTGTTCTTTGTACTTATCGCTATCATTGAATCTTTGCTTAGTTTTCTGTGTCTGTAGCACTTCCCATGTGCTGCAGCTCACACACCAGCGTTCCATCGTTGGTGTTCAGCTGCCTTCCTGGGCTCTGCCCATGCCACAGTCCAGGCGAGGCTCTCCATCTCTCTTCCGTGTTAAATCTCAGATCCTACCTCTTGTGTCTCTTGTGTCCTCTGTCCTAGGTTGCTCCCTCTTCTTGGTGTAGTACGTCCTCCAGTAGCATTTTAGCAAGGATGCATGGGAGCTAAAATATCTGAGATCACAAATGCCTGAAAATGTTTTTATTTTACTTGACAGTACCGTGATAGTTTGGTTTGGTATCATTGCTCAGTTGGAATAAATTTTCCTTCAGAATTCTGAAGGCATTGATCCATTATAGTCTCATTTCTAGTTTTGTTATTGAGGAGTCTGAAGCCATTTTAATTCCTGAGGCTTGTATGACCCATTCTTTTTTTCCTCTTCTACTTTTTGAAGGTCAATAGAATCTTCCCCCCCCCCCCCCGGTATCCTGATTTTTAATGTTTTACCTTTTGGGGGTTTCAGTTGCATCAATTGTGCTGGGTACTTGTTGGACATTTTTAATCTGGAATCCCATAGCCTTCAATTCTGGAGTATTTTCCTATAACATTCGATGGTTTTCTTCACCCATATCTTTCTGTAGCTTCAAGTTCTTAGCTCTTAGGTCTCAGACCAGTTCTTTAGTTTTCTTAACTTTCCTCTCCTATATTTTGTCCTTTGTATTTTTTTTTGTTTTCTGGGAGATTTTCTAACATTTATCTTCCATTCCTTTCATAGAAATATTTTTCTGTAATCATAGTCTTTATTTCCAAGACGTCTTTTCTTTTTTCTCATGCTCCTTTTAAAAAGATATTTCTTGGATGCAGTACTTCCTCTTTGAGCACTGAAGATAATTAATGATTGATTTTTTCCCTCTGAAAGTTTTCATGTTCTTACCGTTTTTGTTTCCACTGAGTTGCTTTGTTTATACTTGTTTATTTAGTCTCTATCATATGAGAGGCTTTTCTTAGATGATTATCCAGCCTGAATGCAGGTTGTTCTCACTTTACTTCCTGGATAGGTCCTTGGAAACTGTGACTTTAAGCAAAACAATGTGAAATGAAATTGATTTTTACCACAGGCTAATTGATATAATCAAGAGTTAATTTTTTGCAGCATGTTTCTGGCTACAGAACATCACCAAACTCAGAAAGACCCCAAAATGCTTCCAATTTTAAACATTGAAATAAATGTGATAATACATACATATAAGAGAGATTAATAGAAACAAGATAATTCTTTTCCAACCTGTTTATTCCAGTTGAGGGTCATAGGTGGCCTCCCCCAGCAGCTCAGGGCATGCTGTGGGACCCCACCCGGACAGGATGCCAGGGCCACTCACAGACACCCACACTCACTCAGACTAGGACACTGCAGACATGCCAGTCCACCTCATGTGCACATCTTTGAGATGTGAGAGGAAACTCACATAGACAAGGGGAGAACGTGCAAACTCCACACACATAGTGGCCTGAGAAGAATTTTGTTCATCAACATTGTAAGGAATTGAATGAAATGACATTTGAGAACCTGTTGTACTTTAAAGATTAGTCCAATAAAATACCTTTTGAAAGCTCAGAGTGTGGGACCTGGCCGCTATGAGTGTCACGATACTAAGATCTAGCTGGTTTGTTCTGTTAGGAAATCCTCAACATAATTTTCTTGTCTTTTCTTCGTGGCTGGTTAGATTTCTCAGAGGAGACTCCTACAGTCTTCTGCTTGGAGGTCTACTAGACGGCTTTTTGGTAGTCAACAGGCAGAAGAGAACCAGGGTTCCTAGTGTGCAATACGCATACTTTCTCCTAGTCCCTCTCATCTCAGTAAAGTCCCTGGCAGTTATACTTGGCACGCCTGCCATCTGATTCGGAAACACTTTATTCCAGTCTTTCCAGAGAATGAACATCCAGTCCCTGTGGAGGTGGGGGAGGAGCTCTTGCCAGACAGGGCTCTGGTTACACTTCCAACTTTCTTCCCCCTTTGCCCACTCTTAGAGTTAATTCATCTCATCAATTTCTGAGCCTGTTAGGGGATTCTGAATTTTAAGTGAAGCTGGTTCTCTTTTCTGGTGTGGACTTTGGATTGGTTTTCTTAGATGTGTTCTCATTTACTTGTCGGTTTCTAAAATGCTGCAGCTGTTTCCTCTGCCACTCTACCCATATTTCAAAGAAAGCAGAAGTAGATTCCATCTGTTGCCATATTACATAGTGGAGCATTTTGGAATAAGACCTTAGCATACAATGTTTGTCACACATCTCTTCTTTATTAAACTAGAATACAGAAGAGATAAATTTTTAACTCTGTGTTTGGTTTTGTAATTTGGCTGAAGAGTGGACTGAATTAGGATCAGGCAAAAGGAAGGTGGTTTTTATTTGTGTGTTTCACAGTAAATTGATGTTTTGTTTTGTTTTAATAGGTTGTGGTTCCAATGCCTTCATGGTTAACAAGAACCAGAGAATCTGCCACAGATGATTTTCAGAAATTCTCAACAGAATTGTCTATAATTTATAAGTACTCTCCATTTAAAACTGAAGCTGAATTAATGCAGCAATTTGATGTAATCTATGGGCCATGTGGTAAGATCATCAATACTTTGAAATTTTGATGGAAATATTTGTTTTCAGTGTCTTATGAATGGCACCATGTATCTGTGTTCATATTTTTTCTCTTTAAAATATCACATAGAATCTCACATGGGAGCATTTGTTTTATCCATATAAGTTTTGTGTTAAGAGAAACAAACACATATAACTCTAAGTCCCTGACAGTGGGAGAAAAGTTTGTATTTGCGTGAACTTGGTGAAGATGGATGAGCAGAGGATGATTCAAGCTATGACCACATGGGCTTCACAATCTCTGCACCAGATACCAAAGTTGGGAGGTGCTTATTGTAGTGTCTAAATGAGATGATCCAGGTTTATAAGAGTTAGCAACTTATAAAGTAATGAATCCTAGTTTCTGTGGCAGTTAGCAAAAACTTTGTAGATACTCTTCCAAATTAATAGATCTTTCTTGCATTTTTTAAAAAGAATTTATTTATTGATTACAGAGAGGAGGTGGGAGAATGGAGTGAGAAGTATCAACTCATAGGTTGTAAAGAATTTGGACTTTTATTTGTTAATTCTTCTTTAGAGCAGGGTAAACAAACTATGGCCCACAGGTCAATTCTCGCTTCATACTTGTTCTTGTAAATAAAGTTTTATTTGAATATGGCCACACTCATAAATTTGTGTATTCTTAGTGGAAGCTTTCATGCTGCAATAGTAGTTGTTCATTGATTGGTGCCTTGATATATGCTTTGATCAGGCAAGTCTGGTGTTTTGAACTGGAGATCTTAGCTCTCCAGTTTGACACTTTACTCACTGCGCCACCACAGGCCAGGCTCTTTGATGCATTCTTTCAACCTCCATCAACTTTATACTCAACATGAAGAATGTGCTACGTCTAGTTATGTTTTCCAGTGACAATCTTTCTCTAGATTTCCACAACTTTATATCAAGAAGTAAAAAGAAGCAAAAAGCCTACTCAAGAGAAAGTTATGTGCATTCTGCTTTTTCCAACTTTTTGATTTATATAATGTTTATAGAGAAATTCTGAAATATTTGTTTCTGATTTAGCCTACCTTATTTTTGAAATTTTTTTTCTAACCTGTAACATTTTGTTGAATAGTGATGTTTTGTGTAATTTTTCCCCTTTCTCATAGTGGAAAATATTGGCAATTAAAGTATTTATTTTATTAACATATACATGATATATTTTGAGGACAGTTAATGTAATCTCTTGGTTGATTTCAAATTGTGAAGTATTCTTACAAATACTAATTAATAGTGTACTATTTCCTGAATACCTTTCTAAACGGTTTATAAGAGGTAACTTGTTGAATTCTCTAAACTATATATTTTAGGTACTTTGTAAGTTTCCCTGTATAGATTAGAAAGATTAGGTTCTGTGAGGTTACGAAACTTATCTGAGATCCAGGATTTAGACAAGCATTTTGGCTTCTAAGTCCAATTTTTAGCTACTATGTTATCTCCCGTGGTGTATTTAAGTACTACCAAAATGTGTAAACGGCGGTTCTTTTAATTTTTCTGACAATCTTGTTTGCCTTCATATTATTAACAACTTTGTAAAGAATTTGGACTTTTATTTGTTAATTCTGCTTTAGAGCAGAGTAAACAAACTATGGCCCACAGGTCAATTCTCGCTTCACACTTGTTCTTATAAATAAAGTTTTATTGGAATATGGCCACACTCATAAATTTGTGTATTCTCAGTGGAAGCTTTCATGCTGCAATAGTATAGTTGAGTTGTGAGTAGTTGTGACAGAGACCATATGGCCTCCAAAGCCTGGAATATTTATTACCTGGCCCATTACCGAAAATATTTGCCAGCACCTGTTATAGGGTCTAAAAGCATTACTTCATATTTGTATATATTTTCAAACTCATATTTGTTCTTATGTGCATCGACTGTAGCTCCTTCAGTGAAAGCTTTACTTGTAATACAAATTGGTCTAAGGCTCCTAACAATTTTTATAATGCAAATTATGAAAAGTGCCCAAGTTTAATAATGTACATCAAAAGACTTATAATAAATTAAGTAGTAATAATAAACACTGTACTGTAGAAACTCAAAACTTTCTGGCAGAGAGTCGAATTTGCTATAAGATGTATATCTTAGAACTCATCCAAGCATATTTACTGAGGGAAATTTGGCCTAGAGCAGGTTTAAATCAATAGATGAGATAATATCACCATAACTAATACTTAGTATAGTTAAAATATTGACAAGTCAAACATCTATTTTTCACTAGGTACTTTGCTTGTTATTTATAACTTGAAGCTTCTGCTTACTGGAGAACCAGAGTTGGATATTAAAACTGACGTGGAAGACATACTGATAGCTGGAGCTCTTGCGGAGTAAGTAGTGTGTGTGTGTGATGCAGGTCAGAGCGGCACAGAACTGCAGTTGGGAGCTCTGCAGCCTGGTTCTAGGTCTGAGGCTACGGGGCCTTGACCCTGGCACAGTTCATTTTACCCTGGTTACAGATGAGGAAAGTTAGGCTAGACCACCGGTTCCCAAACCTGACTGAGCTTCTAAGTGACTTGGGCAGCTTCCTAAGAAGTATAGGGTCCTGTCTCATCCCAGACTTACCGAGTCAGAATCTTTAGATACCAAGCGTAGCAATGATTTTTTTTCTATATGTTCTCCAAGTAATTCAGCATGTTTGGGGACTAAATATAAGATCTGTAATTTCTAATTCTAAGCCTCTTGTTTTATGAATATTAAAACTGAAAACACATACACACAAAGTTCATTATTAGAGCATTAAAAGTGTATCAATATGGGGTGAAGCAAAAAGGAATATGACCAACTGGCAATTCAGAATGGCCATATGAACTGCCTACTTGCAGTTTATAAATAAATTGACATATTCATTTTTCTTGGCTACTGGGAATCCATAGAAACAGAATGAGAAAGCACTGGGGTGGGGGGTATGTGAAAAAGTGTGCAGAAATAATACAATAGTGACTAAACCTAGATTTCCCTAAAATAACTTTGTATTTAAAACTTCTTAGCTTGAGCATGCAGTTTCTTAGTGCTAAAAACTTTAGAGCTAGAGGGAATTTAAAGGAATTTAATCCAGTCTGATTCATTTTATATACCAATGTTGTTTAATAGAAATACAATGAGAGCCACATATATGAATCACATATCTACTTCTTAAGTTTTTTTAATGTAGCCATGTTAAGACACATAAGAAGAAACAGGTAAAATTAATTTTAATGTTTTGATTTAATCTTTTATATATGAAATAATTTTAATTTCGGTATAAAAAATTGAGATATTTTACAATCATTTTTAGTAACCAAATTTTTGAAATCCAGAGTGTGTTTTACATCTACATGTATAGCACATATCAATTTGAAATTCTGTCCAATACCTGCCATATTGGACAGTGCAAATTTAGACTAAGATATTAACACTCAAGTAAATATACTGCTCACAAAAATTAGCGGATATTTTAAAATGAATATGAAGTGATAAAATATCTCCTAATTTTTGTGAGCAGTATATACATCAACTTAATGCAGAACTTTATTTATTTATTTATTTACTTACTTTATGCCTTTGAGGTGAAATCTAGAAAGTCTCTTCCATAGTTAGAAAATTTACGTTTGGAAACACACTTTTTTAAGATTATCTTTTCTTATTTTATATTTTTACTTATTTTATTCCAACACATGGAATTCTTAGTTTACACATCAATGGAAGTTGTTTTCTTTTGGAACAAAACAAATCCAGCCTAATTACTATTGGACAAATGCTGGGAACCCTTTTGCCAAAATAAATCTGACTATATCAGAAAGGAGGCCCACAACTGAAACTGGCACCTCCATTACTCTCACCCCCTTTTCCTGCTGGCCCCGTCTTTCCACTGGAGAGCTGGTTCTAAAACCAATACCTCATGCTATTAAAAAGCCTTGAGCATAAATTTTCAGTTATCTGTCAGAGTGCCTTGGCATTTCACCACTAGCATCAGGAAACAATACTGTATTAGAGGAATAATTTGACAGCCTCATTCTTTGGGAAAAATTTCTTACTATTTCCAGATTATTTAACAAAGCCAGAAACCTCTGAAGCCCTTCAGGCAGTTAATTACAAAATAAAGAAAATGGATTAGACATAGGACATGTATAATTTCATTTTGGAACATTGACTACATCGGATTTCTTCTTTTTTTTCAACAAAATATTCATTGTTTCATCACAGAGCCTTTCAAAAGACAAGGATAGAATCTTATGAGGAGGAATCAATGGAAAGAGACCATAATTTCTGTGCCAAGGATGTTACACATTTCATGGCTTCAGATATGAGTACCATGGTGATGCCAAGAAGGGGTGGCAGTTCCATTTCAGAGAGGGTAGTAATGTCACCTGAGTTTTCTCTTCTAAAAACTCGGTGGGTTCTGACGTTAACATCCCATTTTTTTCTTTTAAGAGACTGGGAAAACATTAATTCTTGGGGCTAAACAACACTTCAGGACCGCCTGGATCTTTTTCTGACACTTCTTGCATTTATGACTTCTGATATTTGAACTTCAGTCAAGTACAGTTTACATTGTCTTGGTTGCTAGAACTAGTGTGTTTGAATAACTAACTCCTTTACCATTTCTCTTTCTTGTCGTTATTGTGTCCCCTTAAACCCACTGGTCATGATCCTACATCTGTCCAAAACAAGTTTCAAACGTTCAAACTATGTTATTTTTACCTTCAGTTTTACATGGTGCCATTGGGTTGGTTCTGAAAATGATTTAATTTTTTACATACATAGGAACAGGAAAGTACAAACTTGCAGGGTTTTATTTGGCCTCAGAGAAGAGGTTTTCTGGTATAATTTCTTTTCTTCCAGTTGTGTTGATTGTAAAATCAAAAGTCAAACAATATTTTAAAAAATTTTTAGGAAAAGAATTTACATGTTATTGTTAATTTTCATTGCTTCATTCCAGTGTTTAAGTGTAATTTTTCATTTTTTTCATTTATGATTTTCTTTTCAACTTTATTCTGTTATTATGTAGTCTTTTTTTCCATTTTAAATTTTTATTAATTAAAAATATTTTTAAGTGAGGGGAGGGGAGATAGAGAAACAGACTCCTGCATGCACCCCAACCAGGTTCCACCCGGAAACCCCTGTCTGGGGCTGATGCCCAAATCAGCCAAGCTATCCTTACTGCCCAGGCCTACTCTCGCACCACTGATTACTCTCGTAATCAGGCCACTGGCTACGAGAGGGGGAGAGGAGAAGAAAGGGGGTGAGGTAGAGCATGAGAAGCAGATGGTTGCTTCTCATGTGTGCCCTGACTAGGAATTGAACTTGGGATGTCCGTATTCCAGGCGATACTCCATCCAACCAGCTAGCACCTAATTTATTTTTAAATTAAAAAAGAATTTCCGTTGCAGTTTACATTCAATATTATTATTATTATTTGAAGTTTCAGGTAAACAGCACATTGGTAGACAACCATATGCTTTACAAAGTGTCCCCCTGATATTTCCACTACCTGCCTGGCACCATACATAGTTATTGCACTATTATTGACTGTATTTCTTAACGCTGAATTTTACATCCCCATGACTAATTTATTTGTAACCACCAATCTGTGCTTTTCAATCCCTTCACCTTTTTCACCCACCTCCTAAACCCTTCCCTCTGACAGCCATCAATCTGTTCTCTGTATCTATGAATCTTTTGTTTGTTCATTTATGTATTGTTCTTTAGATTCCACATATAAGTGATATCATATGGCATTTCTCTTTTTCTGACTGACTTCACTTAACATAATATCACCCTCCTGCTTCATCCATGCTGTCTCAAATGGTAAAGTTTTGTTCATTTTTATGGTCAAGTATATTCGTACCGCTTTTTTCATCCAATCGCCTGTTGATGGGCACGTGGGTTGCTTCCATAGCTTGGCTATTCCCAATAATGCTGCAGTGAACACAGGGGTGCATATATTCTTTTGAATTATTGTTTTGAGATTCTTAGGGTATATTCCTAGAAGTGGTATCTCTGGGTCAAAAGACAAATTCATTTTTAGTTTTTGTGGAATCTCCATACTGTTTTCTATAGTGGCTGCACCAGTCTGCATTCCCACCAGCAGTGCAGGAGGGTTCTCTTTTCTCCACATTTTCACAAGTACTTGTTTGTTGATTTGTTGATGACAGCCATTCTGACAGTTGCAAAGTGATATTTTGTTATGGTTTTAACTTGCATTTCTTTGATGATTAGTCATGTTGAACATCTTTTGATATGTCTATTGGCCATCTGTATGTCCTCTTTGGAGAAGTGTGTATTCAAGTTGTTTTGCCCATTCTGTTCATTGGGTTTTTTTTGTGTGTGTTAAGTTTTGTAAGTTCTTTATAAATTTTCAATATTAATGCCTTATCAGATGTATCATTGGCAAATGTGTTCTCCGATTCAGTGGGTTTTCTTTTCATTTTTTTGATGGTTTCTTTTCCTGTGCAAAATATTTTAGTTTGAGGTAGTCCCATTTGTTTATTTTTTCTTTTATGTCCCTTGCCTGAGGAGATATATCAGTAAAAATATTACTAAGAGAAATGTCTGAGATTTTACTGCCTATATATTCTTGTAAGATTTCTATGGTTTTGAGTCTTCCATTTAAATCTTGACTCCATTTTAAGTTTATTCTTGGATGTGGTGTAAGAAGGTTGGTCTAGTATCATTTCTTGCTCCTGTCTGTCCAGTTTTTCCAACATCATTTATTGAATCAGCTGTCTTTATCTCATTGTATGTTCTTGCCCGTTTGTCAAATGTTAATTGACCATGTAAGTGAAAGTTGATTTCTGGGCTCTTTACTCTTTTGATCTCTTTATGTATTTTTTATGCCAGTACCATGCTATTTGGATTACTGTGGCTTTGTAGTATAGTGTTGGGCAGATAAAATATAATATGCTCACTTTGTTAAAGATGGCGCTGCCCACATGGAAGCCCGTCACCCAGGTGATATTTTTTGCCCTTGTGCTTGGGATGGGTGTGGGGGAAAGGCTGTAATGTAAGCAGGCCAGGTTGTTATGACCTAAGGCTTGGCTTTAAGAGTAAGCTTTTCCCCACACCCTTGACTGATTGGATAATGTAGGGTGGTGCACTCTCCTGAGGAATCCCATTATACAGAGATTTCCTTGTTTGTATAATTGGATTAAGGGTTTGGATCATCTATGCTATAAAATGGGAGAGACCAGTAGCTTGAGCTCTCTCGGTTCCTGCTATTGCCATTGCAGGGGCCTCCCTGATCCCTTGACCTCCATGGGAAAAGCTGGTTTTCTGCTTCTCCCTTGTCTTCTCTTGTGGCTTGCCTGTATTGGTGAGACACCAATAAACAGAATGGCCTACCATTCTCCGACTCTGCCATTTCTTAACCGTCAGCCCGAATCCAATGGGAACCTGCATGTGAATGGCCACGATGGCGGCTCCTGGCCTTACATATAGTTTGGCATCAGATAGCATGATTCCTCCAACTCTTTTTCTTTCTCAAGATTGCTGTGCTATTTGGTGTCTTTCATTGTTCCATATACATTTTTTCCCTTTTTTTTATGATTTTAATTTATTGTGTTTACATGGAATCAAGTGTCCCACTGAATATATCTCTCCCCACCTTTGTGTTGCCCGTGAGCCCCCCATTGCCCCTTCTTTCTAATGCCTTCCCCCCTTCCCTCCAGGTTTTACTGTCCTATTCTCTATAATGCTGTGTTATGTATATATAATTTCACCAATCTCTTTCCCTTTTCTGATCCCATCTTCTTTTTAACTTTCCCTCTGAGTGCTTTCCCTCTGGTCCCTTTGATCCCGCCTCTGCCTCTGTTCCGTTCCTCAGTTCACATTGTTCGTTGGATTCCTCGAATGACTGAGGTCACATGGTATTTTTCTTTCTCTACTTCACTTATTTCACTTAGCATGATAGTTTCCAGGTTCATCCATGTTGTTGCAAAAGGTAAGATTTCCTTCTTCCTCATGGCCACATAGTATTCCATTGTGTATATGTACCACAGCTCTTTAATCCACTCGTCCACTGACAGACACTTGAGCTGTTTCCAGATCTTGGCTATTGTAAACAATACTGCAGTAAACATGAGGGTAAATTTCTTTTTTTGAATCAGTGATTTGGTATTCATAGTATATATTCCTAAAAGTGGGAGAGCTGGGTCAAAGGGCAGTTTCATTTTTAATTTTTTGATGAATCTCCATACTGTTTTCCACAGTGGCTGCATCAGTCTGCATTCCCACCAGCAGTGCAGGAGGGTTCCTTTTTCTTCACATTTTCGCCAGCACTTATTATGTGTTGTTTTGTTAATGAGCGCCATTCTGACTGGTGTGAGGTGGTATCTCATTGTGGTTTTAATTTGCATTTCTCTAATGATTAGTGATGTTGAACGTTTTTTCATCTGCCTATTGGCCATCTGTATGTCCTCTTTGAAGAAGTGTCTCTTCATTTCTTTTGCCAATCCAATCAAAAATTGAATTGTTTACCTTCCTGTTGTTGAGTTTTACAAGGTCTTTATAAATTTTGGTTATTAACTCCTTATCAGATGTATTGGCGAATATATTCTCCCATTGTGTGGGTTGTCTTTTTATTTTGTTAATGGTGTCCTTTGCTGTGCAAAAGCTTTTTAGTTTCATATAGTCCTATTTGTTCATCCTGTCCTTCATTTCACTTGTCCGTGGAGATAAATCAGCAAAAATATTGCTACGAGAATTACCGGAGAGTTTACTGCCTATGTTTTCTTCCAAGATGTTTATGGTTTCACGACTTACATTTAAGTCTTTTATCTATGTTGAGTTTATTTTTGTGAATGGTGCAAGTTGATGATCAGTTTCATTTTTTTTGCCCAGTTTTTCCAACACCATTTGTCAAAAAGACTGTCTTTACTCCATTCCTCTTAGCTCCTTTGTCAAATATCAATAGTCCATAAAGGTGTGGGTTTATTTCTGGGTTCTCTGTTCTGTTTCATTGATCTGTATCCTGTTCTTATGCCAGTACCAAGCTGTTCTGAGTATGATGGCCTTGTAGTATAACTTGATATCAGGAAGTGTGATACCACCCATTTGATTCTTCTTTTTCAGGATTGCTGAGGCTATTCGTATTCTTTTTTGGTTCCATATAAATTTTTGAAATATTTGTTATATATCTTTGAAGTATGTCATTGGTATTTTAATCGGAATTGCATTGAATTTTATAGATTGGTTTGGGTAATATAGACATTTTAATGATGTTTATTCTTCCTAGCCATGACACAGTATATGCTTCCAATTGTTTGTATCTTCCTTGATTTTCTTTATCAATGTTTTATAATTTTTTGAGGACAAGTCTTTAACCTCTTGATTAAATTTACTCCTAGGTACTTTATTTTTTTGTTGCAATAGTGAAGAGGATTGTTTTCTTAATTTCTCTTACAGTTTTATGTTGGTGTTTTAAAATGCCACTGATTTCTGAATATTGATTTTATATCCTGCCACCTTGCTAAATTCATTTATCAGGTCCAGTAGTTTTTTGACTGAGACTTTAGGGGTTTTTATGCACAGTATCATATCATCATCAAATAATGATAGTTTTACTTCTTTTCCAATTTGGATGTCTTTTATCTCTTCTTTTTGTCTGATTGCTGTGGCTAGGACTTCCAGAACTATGTTGAATAAGAGTGGTGAAAGCGAACACCTCTACCTTGCTCCTGATCTTAAGGGGATTTCTTTTAATTTTTTTCCATTGATTATGATGTTGGCTTTGGGTTTGTCATAGATGGCCTTTATCATGTTGAGGTATGATCCCTCTATCCCCACTTTCCTGAGAGTTTCGATCATAAACGGGTGCTGGATTTTATCAAATGCTTTTTGCTATATCTATTGATATTATCATGTGATTTTTATCCTTCCTTTTGCTTATGTGTTGAATCACATTGATTGATTTGCGGATATTGTACCAGCCCTTGTCTCCCCAGAATAAATCGCACCTGATTATGATGTATGATTTTTGTCATGTATTTGCTGGATCCAGTTTGCTTATATTTTGTTGAGAATTTTAGAATCAAAGTTCATCAGGGATATTGGTCTATAGTTTTCTTTTTTGTAGTGTCTTTCCTGGTTTTGGAATCAGTATTATGCTTGCTTCATAAAAGGAGTTTGGAAGTCTTCTGTCCTTTTTGAATTTTTTGAAATAGCTTGAGAAGGATAGGACTTAGTTCTTCTTTCAATATTGGTAAAATTAGCCTGTGAAGCCGTAGGCCCAGGACTTCTGTAAGTTGGGAGTTTTTTGATAACTGTTTTAATCTCATTTGATGAAATCGGTCTGTTTAGGTTTTTGATTCTTCTATATTGATTTTTGAAAGATTAAATGTTTTGAGGAATTTGTCCATTTCACCTAGGTTGTCTAATTTTATGGCATACAGTTCTTCATAGTATTTTCTTGCAATCCTTTGTATTTCTGTTCTGTCAGTTGTTACTTCTCTTTCATTTCTAATTTTATTTATTTGAGTCCTCTCTTTTGTTCTTGGTGAGTCTGGTTAAAGGTTCATCTATCTTGTTTACTTTTTCAAAGAACCAGCTCTTGGTTTCATTGATCCTCTGTATTGTTTCCTTAGCTTCTATGTCATTTATTTCCACTGTGATCTTTATTATTTCCTTTCTTCTACTTCCTCTGCATTTTACTTGCTGTTATTTTTCTAGTTCTTTTAGATGCAGGGTTAAATTGTTTATTTGAGCTTTTACTTGCTTCTTAAGGTATGCCTGTAGTGCTATGAACTTCCATCTCAGGACTTTTTTTTGCTGTGTCCCATAAATTTTGAGTTTTTATGTTTGTTTTCATTTGTTTCAAGGAAATTTTTGATTTCTTCCTTGATCTCATTGTTAATGCATTCATTATTTAATAACATGCTATTTAGTTTCCAAGTGTTTGAGTGTTTTTCAGTTTTTCTATTGTACTTGATTTCTAGTTTCATGCCATTGTGATCCAAGATGATGCTTGATATGATTTCAGTTTTCTTAAATTTATTGAGACTTGTTCTGTGTCCTAACATGTGGACTATCCTAGAGAATGTACCATGAGCACTTGAAAAGAATGTATATTCTGCTTCTTTAGGGTGAAAGGTTCTGAAGATATTTATAAAATCTAGTTGATCTAGTGCAGTGGTCAGCATACTCATTAGCCAACAGAGCCAAATATCAACAGTACAATGATTGAAATTTCTTTTGAGAGCCAAATTTTTTAAACTTAACTATATAGGGAGGTACATTCCCTATTGAGGTAGCGCCCACACATGGTATTTTGTGGAAGAGCCACACTCAAGGGGCCAAAGAACCTCGGCTCATGAGCCGCGGTTTCCTGACCACTAATCTAGTGTGTCCTTTAAGTCTGCTATTTCTTTAATTTTCTTTTTTGAGGATCTATCCAGTGATGTTAGTGGGATAATGAAATCACCTACTAATATAGTATTGCTTTTGATCTCACCCTTTATATCCATCAAAATCTGCTTTATATATTTAGGTGTTCCTTTATTAGGTGCATAGATATTTATAATATCTCTTCCTGTTGGATTGCTCCCTTTAATCATTATGTAGTGATCTTCTTTATACCTTACTATATAGCCTTTGTTTTAAAGTCTATTTTGTCTGATATAAGTATTGCTACCCCAGCTTTTTTCTTTTCCATTTACATGAAATATTCCTTTCCATCCCTTTACTTTCAGTCTATGTGTATCTTTTGTTTTGAGGTGGGTCTCTTGTAGAAAGCATATGTACAGTTCCTGTTTTCTTATCCATGCAGTTACCCTATGTCTTTTTATTGGAGCATTTAATCCATTTACATTTAAGGTTATTATTGATATGCAGTTGTTTATTGCCGTTTTATTCTTTAAATCTACATTCCTCTTATAGATTTTCCCCCTTTGTTCTGTTTACATCAGGCCCTTTAACATTTTTTGTAGCATTGATTTGGTTGTAATGAATTCCTTGAGTTTTTTTATTTTTTTTTTTCTGGAAAGCTTTTTATTTCTCCTTCAATTTTAAATGGTTGCCTTGCTGGATAGAGAAATCTTGGTTGTAGGCTCTTGTTTTGCATTACTTTGAATATTTCTTGCCATTCCCTTCTGGCCTCTAATTATTTTGTTGAGAAGTCAGATGTCATCCTTATAGGGGCTCTTCTTTAGGTAATTGACTGCTTTTCTCTTAAAGATTTTAGTATTCTTTCTTTATCTCTTAATTTTTGTATTTTAATTATGATGTGTCTTAGAGTAGGCCTCTTTGAGTTCATCCTTAATGGGACTCTCTGTGCTTCTTGAACTTTTGTGACTTTTTCCTTCATCAATGTAGGGAAGTTTTCAGTTATAATTTTTTTCAGTCAGATTCTCTATCCCTTGATCTTTTTGTTCTCTTTCAGGAAGTGCTATGATGAGGATGTTGTTTCTCTTCATATTGTCACAGAGCTCTCTTAGTGTTTCCTCAGACTTTTTGAGCCTCTCTTCTTTTTGCTGCTCTGCTTCCGTGCTTTTGTTTATCTTGTCCTCTAAACTGCTGATTCAATCCTCAGCTTCATCCATCCTACTTTTAATTCCTTATAGTGTGGCCTTCATTTATGATACTGTATTTGTAATTTCTGACTTTATTTTATGATTTTAATGTCTTTTTTTTTTTTACAGGGACAGAAAGAGTCATAGAGAGGGATAGATAGGGACAGACAGACAAGAATGGAGAGAGATGAGATGCATCAATCATCAGTTTTTCTTTGTAACACCTTAGTTCATTAATTGCTTTCTCATATGTGCTTTGACTGTGGGCCTTCAACAGAACAAGTAACCCCTTGCTCATATCAGTGACCTTGGACCCAAGCTGGTGAGCTTTTTTTTGCTCAAGCTAGATGAGCCTGTGCTCAAGCTGGCAACTTCAGGGTCTCGAACCTGGGTCCTCCGCATCCCAGTCCAACACTATCCACTGCACCACTGCCTAGTCAGGCTTAATGTCTTTTTTGATGCTTGTTATCACTTTATTTAGGTGCTCATTATGTCTGTCCACTATTGGTCTAAGATCTTTGAGTATTCTAACAATCATTATTTTAAACTCTGTATCTGGTCATTGGTTATTTCCCTTTTGTTCAGATATTTTTCTTGGGAATTCTCTTGTTGATTCATTTGGGTTGCATTTCTCTGCCTTTCCATTTTGTCTGTGTATAAGAACAGTGTGGCTACAGAGACCAATGGGTGTGGCCTTTGTTTTCCCTAGGTATGGTCTGTCTGTTGGCCTGCCACCACCTCTGCCGTTGTCTCACATTCGGGCATGGGTGTTGCTGACACTGGCCCACTGCTGCAGTTACTGTGGCTTCTGCCTTGACTCTGTAGGTGGGACTGGGTTCTCACGTCCAGACTGCAAGCTTAGGCCAGTTCCTGGCCTCTGCCCCGCCCCCTCTGGCAGGACTGCACTCTCGCGTCTGGGCTGCACTGTGCTCATATGCCAGGGCCGCAAGCCTCAGCCCATGGGCTGGGCTGTACTCGCATGCTCAGCTGTAAGCCTCCAGCATTAGCCTGTTCCCCGAGTTTCACCTTGCCCCCATGGGTAGAACAGCAGGCGGGTCCGCTTTCGCACATCTGACCTACAGTAGTGGGTCGGACTACTTTCATGCACCTTGTCCGCAGCCGCAGCTGGCCCTTGTCTTCTACCCCCATGGGCGGGACCACTGCCTGCCTTCCGGTGAGCACTCAGTAGTGTGGGGTGGTGATGTAGCTCAGACCTCAGCAGTCAAAACTGTACTCCTGATAGCTCCCTGCTTCTAAGCAACTCTTTGCTCTCACTGCTGCAGGAGATCTTCCATTTGGCTGGTGACCAGCTTTCCTTTGCTGGTATTGCTGTTTTCAGGAAAAATAATCACTTCAGATTTGAGGAGTAACTCAGTCAAGGGGTTAAGGCTGTCCCTCAAAGTGCTTCTCCTTGCACCTCCTAGATTACACTCTGTTCCTGCTACTCTGGTCCTCTCATCTTTCCTTGTCCTCCGGAGCCCCAGATGAGTAGTTGCGAAAGAGGTTTTCTGCGTGGTTTCTTTAAGACGAATCTTGGGTCTGAGAAATCTGTCTCATTCTTGCAAACAGCATCCTGGCTTGTTTCACAGCTAAATACTGTCCATATTCCTCTTCTAGACTCTGAGGCTGCAGGCTGGAGCTTCAGCCCTGGGACCCAGGACCCTCCTCTCTCTGGGAAATTCCCCTCCCACCATGTGAGTCCCTCCTAGGGGCTAGGCAGTTCTCTATGCATTTCTGTTTTTCCTACCAGTCTCAGTGTGGCTTCTTCGGTGATCCTTGGTTATACAGTCCTCTTGGTTTAGCCCAAAGTTGTTTTTTTCCAGATGATCGTTCTTAAAATTAAATTGTAATCCACTTTGGTTCTGGGAGGTGGAAGTTGGAACGTCTGCCTACTATTGCCATCTTGTCACTCCTCCCCATATATATTTTTTGAAATATTTGTTCTAGTTCTGTGAAGTACATTATTAGTATTTTGATAGGAATTAACGCTGAATATTAGATTTCTTTGAATAGTATGGTCATTTTAACAATGTTGATTTTTCCTATTAATGAAAACCATACATGCTTTCATTTATATGTATCTTCTTCAACTTCTTTCTTTAGTGTCATAATTTTCTGAGTAAAGGTATTTTACCTCCTTGCTTAAAATTATTATAGGTTTTTAATTTGGGGGGAGAACAATTGTAAATGTGATTTTTTTTTTTTTAGTTTTCCTTTCTGATAGTTCATTATTGATGTGTAAAAATGCATTATTGATGTATAAAAATTTATAAAAATGTTTTGAGATATTTATTTTATATCCTGCTACTTCAATGAATTCTTTTATCAGTTCCAGTAGCTTTTTGGTAGAATCTTTTTTTTCCTATAGTTTTATTTTTTAATTGAGAAGAGGAGAGATATAGACAGACTCTCACATGCGCCCCTATAGGAATCCTCCCAGCAACCCC
This sequence comes from Rhynchonycteris naso, assembly GCA_037038555.1. Classification (NCBI taxonomy): domain Eukaryota; kingdom Metazoa; phylum Chordata; class Mammalia; order Chiroptera; family Emballonuridae; genus Rhynchonycteris; species Rhynchonycteris naso. The sequence goes on from CM073002.1 coordinate 71,757,834, forward strand.
GGTCTGGGACCAATGCTCAAGCTGAAATCAGCTGAGCTATCCTCAGTGCCTGATGCCAATGCTCAGACCAATTGAGCTAACCTCAGCTTCTGGGCTGACACTCTAACCAATCAAGTCACTGGTTGTGAGAGGGGAAGAGAGAGAGAAGGAGGAGAGGCAGGGGAAGAGAAGCATATGATTGCTTCTCATGTGTGCCCTGACCAGCACCGAACCTGGGATGTTTGCATACTAGGCGATACTTTTCCACTGAACAAACCAGCCAGGCCCTTTTATTGAAATATTTATGGTTCTCTATGGTCAGTATCATGTCATCTGCTATGTACTCTTGATGAGTCTGATTTCATAATGATTTTTTGATATGTGGTTTTATAATCATTGAATTGATTCATGACAACTTAAACAACTATTTCTGTATTTTTGGCTGCTAGCATTGGTCTTAATGTTCGACATTATTTGTGGATAATGTTGAAAGAAACATATTTATGCAGATGGATTTTTTATATTCTTTTGAATTGTATCTTAAGACAGATTCCCAGGATGGGAACTACAGAGTCAAAGAGTCTGAACTTTTGTTTAGTTCTTGTGAACATTTGGCATCAATTTTCAACTTAGCAATAGAAACCCTTTATTATTATGCTTTGGGCTGAGGCTCTAACTATAGTAATTAGACCATTGGCAGGACCTTTCTTTGAGATGACAGCAATCTCATGAAAATTTCATCAGGAGTGATGTTTAAGTATACAGGCAATGGTGGCTGAGATTTTGCGATATTAGTCTAAAGACAACCTGTTTTCACTTAAATTAAAAAATGTAAATAGATAACAGACATGTTAGAATTCAGAATGCAGATAAGGCAGAAGTTTGCATTTAATGTGTGCTATTTTAAATTGGAATTTGAATCTCTGAATGTGGTATGTGAGGGATGACAGTTGAAACTAGGCAAAGTTCCCTGGGAGAGAAGAAGATAGCATGAAAAATAACTTTGTTAAGAAATCAAAAGAGCCTGACCAGGCGGTGGTGCAGTGGATAGAGCGTTGAACTGGGATGCGGAAGAGCCAGGTTCAAGACCCTGAGCTTGCCAGCTTGAGCGCGGACCCATCTGACTTGATCAAAAAGTTCGCCATCTTGGACCCAAGGTCGCTGGCTCCAGCAAGGGGTGGCTTCTGCTGAAGGCCTGCGGTCGAGGCACATGTGAGAAAGCAATCAATGAACAACTAAGGTGTTGCAACGGCAACGAAAAACTAATGATTGATGCTTCTCACTTCTCTCCGTTCCTGTCTGTCTGTCCCTATCTATCCCTCTCTGATTCTCTCTCTGTCCCTGTAAAAAAAAAAAAAGAAAAAAAGAAATCCAAAGAAAATCAAGAGTTTTGAGCAAGGAGGTGGGGGAAAGGGCTTGAGAATACAGAATATTAAAGAAAATAAAGATTGAACTCATTAACAGAGAACAAGATATTTTCTTGAGTGGGAGACTTAGGTAACGTCTGTTTATTAATTTAAGTTGCAGTAATTTTTGGCACTCTGGACCAAATCCTACATCTCAAACCTGTGTAAATTATTTTCTTCACGAAGTTGTCATATTTCCCCCTTTGAAGTAATTTACTTGTAAAACAAAATTAATTTGTTCTATCTTCTCACTAGAGGCTGTTAGTAACCTTTAATCACAATCACACAGATGATTTTTAGAGTGTTTTTTTTTCTTTTTGAGAGAAAGAGAGGAACATTAAACTGCTCCTGTGTGTGCCCTGACTGGGGAATCGAACTAGCAATCTCTGCACTTTGAGACTCCAGAGCTATCTGGCCATAGCTTTTTATTGAGTTTTAGAGAAAGCAAAATATTCAGTGGTCGTGCATATGTGTGTGTGTGTGTATATTTGTATTTCCCTATTCATGAGCACTTAGGTTAACTTCACTTTTCACTGTTTTAACAATGCTGATCTTTACACTTATATTTTTGAACACATGCACAAGTATTTTTCCCCCCAGGCTTTGATAAGTTTTATTGAAGTCAAATGAAAAAAAATAGCTTTTATTTATAGACTTGAATGTGTGTAGGGACTATCCAACCCACTTGGACACAAGTGAAGATAGCTATTAGGCCTGTTTACATATTTTATTTTCTTTTTCTTTTTTAAATTGAATTTATTGGGGGTAACAGCGGTTAATGAAATTATACAGATTTCAGGGGTACTATTCTATAATAAACACTATAATATACAGATGATGTATTATACATACAACTATTTATATATTTTCTTATTTTCAATTTACATACAAAATATTGTTTGCTTCACATTCATAAAAATTCTAATTTGTAAATACAAGTAAATCCTTTATTATATACCCATTAATTAAATATAAAAACAGCTTTAAAAACATACAATTTAGATTGGTTTAATTTTGAAATGTAATCCAGTAACACTAAAAACTAAACATTTCAGGTGCTGTACCCCATAGTAAAATACTTGAAGGCCTTCAGGATCCTTTGACTGATTTACATCAATAAGGGAACCTATTTTTGATGTAATAAAAGGAATGTGTTCCTGTCCAATTTACAATTTCAAGCTACTTTCCGCCAACCCTCTCAAGGGGAGGCCACAAAGCGTCTTTTGTAATTTTACTGTCGTCAGTAATTCAGTTCATTTCTTCCATTACACTGCTGTGTTCCTATACCTTTTTTCTGGTCATGACATCATTTTTGTAACTGCTGTTGTTGGCACATCTAAGCTTTCCATCTGGCTGGAACTCAAATTTCAGAAACTCTTTTACAAACTTGCCCTTGCGCTCTACAAAATAGCACAGGTGGAAATCTCTGGCCATAGTCATTTTTGTTCACCACAAGTATTTCTTTAGTGTTGATTCTCAGAAATAATATTGCTAGATTAAGTGCTAGTGCTTTAAAATTTAATAGGTAAAACTAAATTGCTGTGTAAAAAGCTTAAGCTGTTTATGCACCCAATCAATGATCTGAGCTTTCTCAGTGCTCCTATTCTTACCAAGATTTGCTATAATCTATTTTTTAAATTTCCATGCAGATTAAATATTTCTCTGCACTTTAATTGGTGTTCTCTTGATTATTCACAGTATTGAATATATGTTCATGTTTTCTGGACACTTTTCTTTCATAATTTGCTTGTATCTTTAACTTAAGTAGTCATGCACTGCTTGATCATGTTTCCGTCAGCAGTGGCCTACATGTATGACTGTGCCGTACATACCTCATACTCATAGCCTATGTTACTAGTAGGCTATACTATCTGACTTTGTGAAAGTACACTCTGTGATGTTCACACAATACCCAAATTGTCTAATGGCACCTTTCTCAGAATATATTTCTTTTCTTATTTTTATTTTTTTTATTTTATTTATTTTAGATAGGAGACACAGAGTGAGAGAGAGAGAGAGAGAGAGAGAGAGAGAGTAAGAGAGAGAAAGGGGGGAGGAGCTGGAAGCATCAACTCCCATATGTGCCTTGACCAGACCAGTGCAGGGTTTTGAACTAGCGACCTCAGTGTTCCCAGGTCGACGCTTTATCCACTGCGCCACCACAGGTCAGGCAGAATATATTTCTATTGTTAAGTGGCGCACAACTGTATTTGAATAATCCTATGCAATTAGCTTTTCTTATTGATTTTTAGGAACTTTTAATCTAGCTGTTATTACTTTGAGTGTTAACTATGAGAAAAGTATTTTTCCAATTTGATAGTTGAACTTTTTTTCAATATGATATAATATGCATTTACATGTCTGTCTGTCTTTTTGCCTGTCTTTTTTTCCCTGATATATAGGTTATGTAAGAGTAATATGTTGTCCCAATTGAGCTTTTTTTAAGTTGAAAGTTTTATTGAGATTATTGTAGATGCACATACACTTATAAGAAATAACACAGTGAAAACCTGTGTTCTCCTAATCCAGCTTTCCCATTGGTGGTATTTTACAAAACAATAGTACAATATCACAGCCAGGATGTTGACATTGAGATAGTCCCCCAAATTTGATGCAGATCCGCCAACATAACAGTACAAGCATCCTTCTGTTGCCTTTTATAATCACACATACTTCCTTTTCTCTCTCCCCACTTTACTTGTAACATTGTTAATATATATTTTTTTTGTTTTATAGAAATCTGTCAGTATTTTTCTTTATGTGCTTCTTTCCTTTGCATTTCTAAACTCTGATAGGCCTTCCTTAACCAAATATATTTGCAAAGTATTTGTAGTTTATTCTGTAGAGTCTATTAATCTATTTAGACTTTGTCTTTGAACATGGTGTGAAGTGTGTGTGCATGGGGAAGAACAGATTAATGTTTTCTTATTGGATATAGCATTTCAAAAATAGTTCAGTCATTTCTACTTATTTGAAATGCACTGCTGCCTACCAGGTGGTAGTGCAGTGGATAGAGAATCAGACTGGGACACAGAGGACCTAGGTTCGAAACCCTGAGGTTGCCTCCTTGAGTGTGGGCTCACCAGCGTGAGCCAGGGGTTGCTGGCTCAAGCATGGGATCATAGACATGACCCCATGGTCACTGGATTGAGTCCAAGTCCAAAGTTACTGGTTTGAGCAAGGGATTACTCGCTCTGCTGTAGCCTCCTGGTCAAGGCACATATGAGAAAGCAATCAATGAACAACTAAGGAGCTGCAACAAAGAATTGATGCTTCTCATCTCTCTCCCTTTCTGCCTATCTGTTCTTATCTGTCCCTCTTCCTGTCTCTCTCTGTTTCTGTCACAAAATAAATAAATAAATAAATGCATTGCTAATATAAACTAAATTTCCATCGTACATAAATCTGTTTCTAGACCTATTCCTTTTCATATATTTTTTTCTATTCTTGCCCCATTAGAATGTCTTAACTGCTGTTGCCTTTCTTTTCATCAAGTTTTATTCAATCAATCTGCTTTCTCAATTATTTGCTGAACAATTATTTCATGTAAAGCACTATGTTAAGTGCCACAGTGGGGCACAAGCTGCTCATTTAGTCAGCAACATAAATAAAAATCTATGATATAAACCTCTTAAGAACATTACAAACATATACATGAAGTGTTAAAAATATTTGAAATAAGAAAATATCAGTTACCTAGAAGAATCAATAATGCTTTTTGGATATGGTGGCTTTTGTAGTAGCATATGAAAGATGGCTAAATAAGAAATAAAGACTGGCCAGTCTCATCCAAAAGCTTCAATAACAACCTTCAATTAATTAGTCAGCTCTCTGTTATACTACTAAGTAACAATTGGGTTAAAAAATCTTAGTAGTTTACATTTACAGAGATGTATGTCCGACTGGCTTTCTTTTAAGATTATATATATATATATCTATATATCTATATATAGTATATATATATAGATATATAGATATATATATAGATATATATATATAGATATATATATATATAGATATATATAGATAGATAGAGGAGGGGAGGGGGAAGGAGCAGGAAGCATCAACTCCCATATGAGCCTTCACCAGGCAAGCCCAGGGCTTCGAACCAGCGACCTTAGCATTCCAAGTCAAAGGTTTATCCATTGCACCACCACAGGTCAGGCTCACTGTCAATACATGTACTTTTCAGAGTGGCTGTGACTTTGTCCCACATCTTATTATTTCTGGGACCAAGACTTAAGTAAATTTCTTACTAAGGTAATGGTTGTATGTAGAGGGAAAAGAAAAGTGGTAGCTCTGAGGAATAGCTCTTAAGTGACTGCTCTTAAATGGTTATGTGTTACCTCCACTCACATTTCCAGACCAGAGCAAGTCACTTTGGTAAAGACTAATATCATTGGGAGTACAAAAAATAAGGCAACCTATACTTGTCAAAACATCCGTAAGTATGAGCTATATATTACAGACAATATGAACATATTACATATTAAATATGAATTAGATAATAGAATTTGCTAAACTTCAAGGATATACTAATATATATTTTTTAAACTTATTTTTAAAAATTTATTGGGTTGACATGGTTCATCAAGTGTGTAACTCAATATAACACCATCTACACCCCACATCATGCCCCCTGCCTGCCGCTACCAAATATCAAACCACTTATAAGAGTTTGCACTAGTCTTTATAATGTGGTTTAATATTTGGGAGAACAAATACCCCTTCACTGTTCTTTTAAAAATGTTACTGTTTATTCCTGCAGATGTTCTTTTCTATATGAATTTTTAAAGCAGTTTTTCAAGTTTTTATTATAAAAATGCCCTTGGATTTTGATTGGTAGTTCATTGAACTTATAGATTAATTGGGGAGAGAAATGATATATTTATGTTTTAGTTCTTATCCCAGTCTCTTTTAATAATAAGTGGAGTTTTACAACATCAAAGAATATCATAATAATGAACAACAAAGCTTTGGTGGTTAGACTCTGAGTTCAGTTTATAGTTTTATAAGCTATGTTATTATGAGGAAGGTAGCTAACCTTACAGAGCCTCAGTGTACCCTGAAAATGGTAATAATAATAGTCTTGTATCACAGGGTTGTTGTGAAGATTAAGTGATATACATACAATATGAAAAGTGCTTAGAACACTATCTGGCACACAGGTTGCACTCAATCATTGTTAGCCATTATTCATGTAGGTCTTGTACATTTCTTGTTCAGTTTATTCATTGATGTTTTATGACTATTCTTGGCATCCAAATAAGATTTTTTTCCTCAATTGATTATTCTAATTATTCATTACTGTACACATAGGAAAACCATTGACTTTTGCTTATTGATTTTATATTTATTACTTTCTTCTTTTCCAAGTGAGAGGAGGGGAGATAGAGAGACAGACGCCTACATGCACCCCAACCAGGATCCACCTGGCAACCTCCATCTGGCGCCAATGCTTGCCCATCTGGGCCATGCTCCCAATCCCAGTTATTTTTTTAGCACCTAAGATGGAGGCTCCACTGAGCCATCCTCAGCTCCTGTGGCTGATGTCCTCGAACCAGTGGATCCACTGGCTGCAGGAGAAGAGAGAGAGAAAGAGAGAAAGAGGGAAAGGGGTAAGGGTGGAGAAGCAGATGATTACTTCTCCTGTGTGCCCTGACTGGGAATCGAAACCAGGACATACGTGCACATGCATGACTGAGGCTCTACCACTGAGCCAACTGGCCAGAGCCTGCCTACCTGCCTATTGATTTTATATCTCATCACTTACTGAATTCTTCTATTCTAGTAGTTTTCAGTTAGTTTTTTAATATAGTTTTAATTTGTAGATAGTGACATTTTTGTGTCTTCATTTCTATTACTCATACTTTTTTTTTGGTTTTGTTTTAACTAATTGGGTAGCTCAATAGAAGTGGTAATAGCAACCATGCTTCTGTTTTGTTATTGTCTTAATGGAATTCTTTTATGTTTGACTGTACATGTGATATTTGTTCTAGTTATTATTCATTTTAATCTATGCCTTTTGCCAAACTGAGTCAGTCACTTTATATCTTGACCAGGCAAGCCTAGAGTTTCGAATCAGCAACCTCAGCACTCCAGGTTGACGCTTTATCCACTGTGCCACCAGAGGCAAGGCTAAAGTTATTATTGATATGTACTTATTTATTGCCATTTTATTCTTTAAACCTACAATCCTCTTTCTTTTGATTATTTTTCTCTTTTTATAGCAAGACCTTTGACATTCTTCAGTACAGCTGCAATTCACCCAGCAAACCCACTAGGGGGCAATGCTCTGCCCATCTGGGGCCACTGCAACCAAGCCATTTTAGCACCTAAGGTAAGGCCACAGAGCCATCCTCAGCACCCAGGGCCAACTCACTCGAACCATTTGAGCCATGGCAGTAGGAGGGGAAGAGAGGTTGAGAAATAGGGTAGGTAGAGAAGCAGATGGTTGCTTCTCCTGTGTGCCCTAACCAGTAATCAAACCCAGGACTTCCACATGCCAGGCTAACATTTTACCACTGAGCCAACCAGCCAGGGCCAACTTTGAACCTTTTTTTGTCTAGGAAACTATTTATTTCTCCTTCAATTTTAAATGATATTTTTGCTGGATAGAGTTGTCTTGTTTGTGGGTTCTTGTTTTACATCACTTTGAATATTTCTTGCCAGTCTTTTTTGGCCTGAAGTGTTTCGGTTGAGAAGCATATGTTTCCTTATGGGGGCTCCTCTGTAGGTAATAAACTGCTTCTCTTTTGCAGCTTTTAGTGTTCTTTCTTTGTCTCTTAACTTTGGCATTTTAATTATGATGTGTCTAGGTGTAGGCCTCATTGGGTCCATCTTTAATGGGATTCTGTGCTTCTTGAATTTGTGTGCCTTTTTTCTTCATCAGTTTAGGGAAATTTTCAGCTATGATTTCTTCAAACAAATTCTCTATCCCTTGTTTGTTCTCTTCTCCTTCAGGAAACCCTATGATGTGGAGGTTGTTTCTCTTCATGTTGTGGCAGAGGTCTCTTAGAGTTTCCTCAGTCTTTTTGAACCTTTTTACTTTTTGCTACTCTGTTTCTGTGCTTACATCTATCTTGTCCTTGAAATTGTTGATTTGATCCTTTGCTTCATTCAGCCTGCTATTGATTCCTTCTAGTGCAGTCTTCATATCTCATATTGTATTTATCATTTTTGACTGGTTCTTTTTTATGATTTCAATGTCCTTTTTAATGCTTGCTATCTCTTGTTTAAGTTCTCCTTGTGATTATCCAGTATTGCTCTAAGATCCTTGAGCACCCTCATAACCATTATTTTAAACTCTGTGTGTATGTTCATGTCTAGTATGGTGTTGGGCAGATAAAATATATTATGCTCACTTTGTTAAAGATGGCGCTGCCCACGTGCAAGTTTTAAGAGTAAGCTTTTCCCCACACCTTGACTGATTGGATGATGTGGGGTGGTGCACTCTCATGAAGAATCCTCCCATTATGCCTCAGATAAGTGACGTTGTATCAGAGACTTTCTTGTTTGTAGATTGGATTAAAGGTTTAGATTTCTACACTATAAAGTGGGGCAGGCCAGGAGCTTGCTTTCTCTTGGTTCCTGATTTTAGTATTAGAAAGGAGAGCAGGGGAGGGGCAAGGTGGTGATGGTGTAAGTAGACGTACTAACTTCCAACTCCCAGAACCAAAGTGGATTATAACTTGATTTTAAGAACCATCATCTGAATAAACCAACGTTGAACTGGACTGAGAGGACTCTTCAACCGGGGAACACTGAAGAAGAAACGTTGAGACTGGTAAGAAAAGCAAAAACGCGGAGAGGGCTGCCCACCTCCCCGAATTGAAAGGCAGCCCAGAGAGACTCGTGTGGCGGGAAGAGAGGCCAACGGAAGGGTAGGGACCTGGGTCTCTGGAACAAAGCACCAGCCTACAGCCCCAGAGCCTAGAAGAGGCGTATGGACAGTATTTACCTGTGAAACAGCTTAGGATACTGTTTGTGAGAAAGAAAGAGTTGTCTCAGACCCAAGATTCTTCTTAAAGAGACGGCGCAGAAAACATCTCTCACAACCATTCACCTGGTACTCCGGGAGACAGAGAGAGAGGAGAGGACCAGAGCAGCGGGAAGAGAGTGTGATCTGGAAGGCATAGGGAGAAAAGCTTTGAGGGACAGCCACCCTAAACCCTGGGCTGACTCACTCCACAAATCTGAAACAATATTTTCCCTGGAACCAGAAAGGGGAAGCAGGACATCAGCCAAACAGGCTCTCTTGTGGCAATTAGAGCACAGTAGCTTAGAAGGAAGGAGTTTTCAGGACTACAGTATGGAGAGTTAGGGTCTGAGCCGCAGCACCCCCACCCACACTGCTGAGCGCTTGCTGGAGGGTGAACAGTGGCAGGATGTGAAAGTGTGGTTCCGTTGGCAGGGGCAGAGGCCGAGCTCGGTCTAGCCCAGCGGGGATGAGGGGAACACGTGAAAGTGGTCCTGCAGCTGTGGGACCGCCTGCAACCCCACCTGTGGGGGAAATGTGGGAGCCTGGAACGGGCAGAGATCCGCCGCCAGGCAGGGGCGAGCGGGTGCGCAGCCGCAACTGGCCTACGAGGCTTGAAGCCCTGCATGAACGGGCTTTGCCCACGGAGGTGGGGTGGAAGCCGGGTCTCGCAATTGAGCATGCACCAGCAGCCCGGCCTAGGAGCCGAGGTTGGCGGAGGCTGGGTAGAAGCCGGGCACACGGCTGAGCACATAGCAGCAGCCCATCCCAGCTGAGAGGCCGAGGTTGGCAAGGTGGGGCGGAAGCCTGGCTTGCAGCTGAGAGTGTACCAGAAGCCCCTCCGGGCCGGAGGAAAAGGCTGACAGGGACCCGCAGCTGAGCAACAGTGCTCACCCTTGCCCTTGGTACCCAGGCTTGTGGACCGAGTATGGTGTATGGTTCCCACCTGTGGGAGTAGGGCAAAGGCCGAGACTGGCTGAGGCTTATAGAGCCTAGCACAAGAACACAGCCCCACCCACGGAGGCGAGACGGAGACCGCAGCAGCAACCACAGCGGCTTGCACCAGCAACACCCACACCCAAACGCCCTAGGCAGCAGCAGAGGAGGTGGTGGTCATGTAGAAAGACCACTGCTAGGAACACAGAGGCAACACCCATTGGACTCCAGTAGCCAAACCCTTCTTACACACAGAAAAAATGGGCATGAAGAAGAATATAACCCAAATGAATCAAGAGAAATCCCCAAAGAAGGACCTGAATGAATCAGATATAACCAAACTACCTGATGCAGAGTTTAAAATAATGATAGTTAGAATGTTCAAAGAGCTTAGAGCAACAATGGATAGTCATTACAAACACCTAAATAAAGAGATAACATGTATAAAAAAGGAAATTGAAATAATAAAAAAGAATCAGACAGAAATGACAAATACAGTATCAGTTCTGAAGACCACAATGGAAGGAATTAAAGCAGGATAGATGAAGCTAAGGATCGAATCAGCGAATTAGAGGACAAAATAAACAAAGGCACAGAAGCAGAGCAGAAAAAAGAAGAGACCCAAAAACTCTGAGGACACTAAGGGAGCTGAGGACACATGAAGAGAAAGAAGAAGGGATAGAAACTTTGTTCAATTAATCATAGCTGAAAACTTCCCTAAATTAAGACTGGAAAACATTTCACATGTTCAAGAAGCACAGAAAACTCCAATACAGAGAAACCCAAAGAAATCTACACCAAGGCACATCATAGTTAAAATACCAAAGCTAAGGGAAAAAGAGAAAATTTTAAAAGCTGCTAGAGAAAAAAAAGCTATCACCTACAAAGGAGCCCCCATAAGGATGACATCCGACTTCTCAACAGAAACACTTGAGGCCAGAAGGGAATGGCAAGATACATTCAAAGTAATGCAGAACAAGAACCTACAACCTAGACAACTCTATCCAGAAAGGCTAACATTTAAAATTGAAGGAGAAATAAAGAGCTTCCCAGACAAAAAAACCTCAAGGAATTCAGTAAAACCAAACCAATTCTACAAGAGATGCTAAGGGGCCTGTTGTGAAGAGTTCAAAGGGGGAAAAGAACATAGCCAAAGGAGAATACAGCTTTAAAGAATAAAATGGCAAAAAACAACTACATATCAGCCTGACCTGTGGTGGCGCAGTGGATAAAGCGTCGACCTGGGAATACTGAGGTCGCCAGTTCAAAACCCTGCACTGGTCTGGTAAAGGCACATATTGGAGTTGATGCTTCCAGCTCCTCCCCCTTTCTCTCTTTCTCTATCTCTCTCTCTCACTCTGTGTCTGCTCTCTAAAATGAATGAATAAATAAATAAATAAACAACTACATATCAATAATATACATAAATGTAAATGGATTAAATGATCTAACCAAAAGACATAGGGTAGCTGCGTGGATAAAGAAACAGGACCCATACATATGCTGTCTACAAGGGACACACCTTAAAACAAAAGATGCACATAGACTGAAGGTAAAAGGATAGAAAAAAATATTTCATGCAAATGGAAATGAAATAATATCTGGGGTAGCAATACATATATCTGACAAAATAGACTTTAACACAACAGATGTAGTAAGAGATAAAGGACACTACATAATGATAAAGGGAACAATTCAACAGGAAGATATAACCATTATAAATATCTACGCACCAAATATACGAGCCCCGACATACATAAAGGATACTTTGATGGATATAAAGGGCAAGATTAACAGCAATACTATCATAGTAGGGGATTTCAATACCCCACTAACATTACTGGATAGATCCTCAGGAAAGAAAATTAACAAAGAAACAGACTTAAAGGATACACTAGATTAACTCGATTTAATAGATATCTTCAGAACTTTTCACCCTAAAGCAGTAGAATATACATTCTTTTCAAGCGCTCATGGTACATTCTCTAGGGTAGACCACAAGTTCGGACCCAAAAGTGGTCTCAACAAATTTAAAAAGATTGAAATCATATCAAGCAGTTTCTCTGATAACAATGGCATGAAACTAGAAATTAACCACAAAAGAAAAACTGAAAAATACTCAAACACTTGGAAACTAAATAGCATGTTATTAAATAACGAATCGATTAACAATGAGATCAAAGAAGCAATAAAAAAGTTTCTAGAAATGAATGATAGTGAGCATACATCAACTCAAAATATATGAGACACAGCAAAAGCAGTACTGAGAGGGAAGTTTATAGCACTACAGGCATACCATAAGAAGCTAGAAAAAGCTCAAATAAGCAACTTGACCTTGCATGAAAAAGAACTAGAAAAACAACAACAAATAAAACCCAGGACTAGTAGAAGGAAGGAAATAAAGATCAGAGTGGAAATAAATGACATAGAGGCTAAAGAAACAATACAGAAAATCAATGAAACCAGGAGCTGTTTCTTTGAAAAGGTAAACAAGATTGATGAACCTTTAACTACACTCTCGAAGATAGAAAGAGACAGGACTCAAATAAATAAAATTAGAAATGAGAGTGGAGAAATAACAACGGACACAACAGAAATACAAAGTATTGTAAGAAAATACTAGGAAGAACTCTATGCCAAAAAATTAGACAACCTAGTTGAAATGGGCAAATATTTTGAATCACATAATCTTCCAAAAATTAATCTGGAATAACAAGACACCTAAAAGGACCAGTTACAACAAATAAGATCGAAACAGTTATCAAAAATCTCCCAACAAAGAAAAGTCCTGGGCCTGATGGCTTCACAAATGAATTCTATCAAAAATTCAAAGAAGAACTAACACCTACCCTCCTCAAGCTATTTCAAAAAATTCAAGAGGAAGGAAGACTTCCAAACTTCTTTTATGAGGCGAGCATAATTCTGATTCCGAAACCAGGCAAAGAAACACAAAGAAAGAAAATTATAGGCCTATATCCCTGATGAATTTAGCTGCTAAAATTCTCAACAAAATATTAGCCAACTGGATCCTGCAATATATGAAAAAAATCATACACCATGATCAAGTGGGATTTATTCTGGAGAGGCAAGGCTGGTTCAATATTCGCAAATCAATCAATGTGATTCATCACATAAACAAAAGGAAGAACAAAATTCACATGATCATTTCAATAGATGCAGAAAAAGCATTTGACAAAATTTAGCACCCATTCATGATCAAAACTTTGTTCAATCAAATCATAGTTGAAAGTGGGAATACAGGGAACATTCCTTAACACAATAAAGGCCATCTATGACAAACGCACAGCAAACATCATACTCAATGGGCAAAAATTCAAAGCAATCCCCTTAAGATCAGGAACCAGGCAGGGGTGCCCCCTTTCACCACTCTTATTCAACATAGTTCTGGAAGTCCTAGCTACAGCAATCAGAGAAGAAGAAGAAATAAAAGGCATCCAAATTGGAAAAGAAGAAATAAAACTGTCATTATTAGCAGATGATATGATATTGTATATAGAAAACCCTAAAGTCTCAGTCAAAAAACTACTGGACCTGATAAATGAATTCAGCAAGTTGGCAGGATATAAAATTAATACTCAGAAATCAGAGGTATTTCTATATACCAACAATGAGCTGTCAGCAAAAGAAATTAAGGAAACAATCCCCTTCACTATAGCAACGAAAACAAAAAAAGTACCTAGGAGTAAATTTAACCAAGGAGGTTAAGGACTTGTACTCGGAAAATTATAAAACATTGATAAAAGAAACCAAGGAAGTGGTGGTTATGGGGTGGGGGGAGGGAGGGAAGGGTGGGAAAGGGAGGAGGGGAGGGACACAGGGAAAACCAGATAGAAGGTGACAGAGGACAATTTGACTTTTGGTGATGGGTATGCAACACAATTGAATGTTAAGATAACCTGGAGATGTTTTCATTTAAAAAAATAATAAATAAATAAATTAATTAAAAAAAAAAAAAGAAACCAAGGAAGATACAAACAAGTGGAAGCATATACTGCGCTCATGGATAGGAAGAATAAACATCATTAAAATGTCTATATTACCCAAAGCAATTTATAAATTCAATGCAATACCAAGTAAAATACCAATGACATACTTCAAAGATATAGAACACATTCCAAAAATTTATATGGAACCAAAAAAGAACACGAATAGCCTCAGCAATCTTAAAAAGAAAAAATAAAGAGGAGGTATCACTCTTCCCGATATGTATACATATATACATACACACACACACATATATATATACACATACACACACATATACACACACACACACACACACACACACACACACACATATATATATATATATATAGAAAGAGAAGCAAGAGGGTTAAGGGTAGAAGCAGATAGACACCTCTCCTGTGTGCCCTGACTGGGAACCGAACCCAGGACATCTACACACCGGGCCAATGCTCTACCACCGAGCAAGCCGGTCAGGGTCTTCTTTTCCAATTCTTTATACTCAGCAATTGGAAGGTTCTTCTGACTTACTTATTTAATATTGGCTCTCCCTTCACATAGATCCAGATTCAGCCCCTTATAATCTGCTTTGGTGCTACAGTCCTGATCCATACAACTGTCATGCCTCACCTGGCTTACTGCACTAGCCTTCCAACTGACCCACTAGTGTTCTTGCTTCCCCCTTGGCCCTCTAAAAACAGTTCCACCTGTGCCCCTTTGTGGCAGCCAGAGTAGTCTTTTAAAAATCTCTGTACAAAAATTTCCAGTGAATTCCCATTTCACTCAGAGAAAAAGCCAAAATCTTTACGTGGTTCTGTAGCATCCTGCATGGTACAGTCTCCCGATTATTTCTTTCTCCTTTCACTAGGCACACAGGCCTCCTTATTACTGGATTTCAGCAAAAGACTAATATGTATTCTTAGCCTATCAGCTTCATTCTATCTGTGTCTTTGATTTAAAAAAAATGCAAAACTCCTTTATATAACGGCTTTGGTCTGTCAGCAGAGACATTAGGGTTAATTGAATGGGTAGGAAGCATTGGCAGTTTAATGCCATATCATTTATTCTGCGTATCATAAAGCACATAGATTCCAGATCTTTGAATCTGTGTAGTTCTGTGGAGTAAGTTGAAGGGGCCAGAATCTCAGCCTAATATAGAGGTAGGGTCTGCGCAGTGTAGGGCTACCCACGGCTGTCTTACAGCTCTCACTGCTCCATATTTACACTGAAGCATTGTACTTCAAGCCAGTCAAGCCTGGAGGCAGGCAGGGTGGTACGTTATAAAAAGAATGGACTTGCGTTTGCTTATAATTGGTCTCACATCCTAATTATTTTACTTAGTAGTGGTTAAGCTATAAATAGTAGCTGTCTACCTGTTCGTTTTACATTTACCCATTCAATGAGTATTTATTGAGTGTCAAGCCCTGTTTTAGGAGCCTGAAATATATAAGGGAACAAAACAGACAGATGTGTCTGTTCTCAAGTGGTTTGGACTCTCTTGGAAGAGCTTTCAGTCTAGTGATAAGTTGTCTGTTGTCTCTAAACTTTGGTGTTCCCATCCATAAAATGTGTCTATGACATCATCTACTTCAGTGGTTCTTAACCTTTTTTGAGGAACCGAACCCACCAGTTTCATATGCGCATTCACTGAACCCTTCTTTAGTGATAAATAAAATATGATTTTTTTTCCAAATTCAAGACATAGGTATATGGTTTTTTACTGGTGCACAAAATGAGCCGTGCATGAACATCACCTTGCTCAAAGAACAAAACCAACAAAGTGCATGAACTCACAACAAATTACGGTATTACTTTATTCTGGCCTCCGCAGCAGAGGCTTCTCCGAACCCCTGAGACCGACTCATCAAACCCCTAGGGTTCCATAGAACCCAGGTTAAGAACCACTGATCTACTTAATGTAAGTGCTATAGAAATAGAAAAGTCACAAAATCTGGTGCATGGAAATTCTCAGTGCATTTTATTTTCCTCCATTCTACTTTCCCCTACACTTGTTTCTGACACATATATAATTCTCTGGTATATGGAAAGCAGCAAATGAACTGTGCTCGGGTAAACTGAGTTGAGCGCGGTGGTGCGCGGCGGTGCCGGCACTCTCAGTAGTGGATTGCACTGTCCTCCGTTGTGAAGGTCATTGGGATATTTTTTAGGGTTAGAGGCAGTTTTAAGAAATTTTAAGTACTTCTCTTATCTTTAAAATCTCTCTTGCATTCTACTGTGAAGGCTTGATCACTACTATAGCATTTTTCCTGATTCCCTTTGTGGGTGTCAAGACCGTGTGATCATTTCACCTGGTTCATTGTGCATATGATTTCCTTGTGCCCATGTTGTTTTCAGTGAGTTATTATTTTCTTAGCATTGTAAATATTATACATACTCAGCTGTATGAGAAAATGGAAGAAAGCAGAGATTCTGGTTAAAAAAAAAAGAAAAAGTTGGCCCTGGCCAGTTGGTTCAGTTGTAGAGCATCGGCCCAGCATGTGGAAGTCCTAGGTTCAATTCCCAGTCAAGGCACACAGGAGAAATGACCATCTGTTTCTCTCCCCCTCCACCTTCCCCCCATCTCTCTCCCTCTTTCTTCCCTTCCTACAGCCATTGCTCGAACAGTTTGAGCAAAAGTTAACCTCGAGTGCTGAGGATGGCTCCATGGCCTCGCTTCAGGTGCTAAAATAGCTCAGTTGCCGAGTAATAGAGCAACAAAGCAACAGCCCAGTTGGGCAAAGCATCGCCTGGTAGGGCACTTGCAAGTGGATCCCGGTCAGGGCACATGCAGAGTGTGTCTCATTGACTCCTGCTTCTCACTTAATATAAATAAACAAGTAAATAAATAAAGGCATGTTATGGTATTGGCTGTCATCAAACGGGCCTGCCATGCCCCTGGAATCCATTATGGTGCAAATCTCTGGTGGCTGCAGAAAGCCATCCCCCAAAACAGCTCTGAAAATGGTTACAGAGCAATGGAATTTAATTTTTGTGCCAAGTAATGTTTTGAAATGAGTTACCACGTTGGCAGCATGTTTCTGAATTGACAGTCTTTGGGCAGCATTCTATGATGTCTCTAGTTTGTGTCCTAACTGAGCTGGCTGGAAACACATCAAGAGTTATCATTTTAAATTGTTATAACGTGCAGCTTTCCACGCTGTGGTTGTGACAGAAATACTTTCATTACTTTGCAGAGCTTATAATTTTTCTTTTAAATTACCTCTTTGAGTTGACATTTTCTCTTAGGTATAATCTAGCCTAATATTAAATTTGGTTAGCCCCTTCATAGTTCAGGATTTAAACTAGTTAAAAATCTTTATGCACGTCTTTGTATTCAAGATGATATAGGACTTGTTAATTTCATCTTCAAGAAATCTTTAGAAATTTTTATAGGGACTTTCGCAATAAATTTAGAAAACAATTTTTACAATAATGTACAGTAATTTCATGAGTAAAAACAGGGAATTTCAGAGCTATTCCAAAAAGGATATAATTTGGTCTAGTGTCTGGAGTTTAGAGTCATTTTTTCAATCCCAGACCTCAGTGGTTGGGCTGAATGGGAGTCTGTTTTCTGTGTACTCAGCATGGATAAATGTTGAGGGTGTCCTAGGTCTAAATACCTGCGAGAGACTGTTCCACTCCCCTATTTCCTACATACCACCTGCCTTACATACCACCATGTCCACTAGATCTACAGGCAGTGGTTCTCAAAACCAGCAGACTTGAAGGAATCACTTGAGTAGCTTTGAAAACTTCACTTTCTTAGACTCCAGCCACAGAGAATCTGAATTGGTAGATAAAGGAGATAATGACCTTGGCTGTAGGACCCCACATTCTGGCTCCTCTCCTGTTCTTAACACAGTTTTCTGACCACGACACAGAGTCCACCCATGGTATGACACTTACAGAGAAACATTTAAAACAATAGCAGACCAGCCCTGACCAGGTAGCTGAGTTTATTAGAGCTATGTGCTGATACGCAAAGGCTGCAGGTTCGATCCCTATTCAGGGCACATACAGAAACAGATTGATGTTTCTGTCTATCTCCCTATCCCTTCCTTTCTCCCTAAAATCAATCAATCAATAAATTAAAAAAAAAAACAGCAGAGCAACCTTGACAGATTGGGAGAAAGGGACATAAAGGGCCACAGCCACATCCGGAGGTGAAGTAGAGACTTTTTTTTTTTTTTTTTAAATTTTATTCATTTTAGAGAGGAGACACAGAGTGAGAGAGAGAGAGAGAAAGAGAGAGAAAGGGGGGAGGAGCTGGAAGCTCAACTCCCATATGTGCCTTGACCAGACCAGTGCAGGGTTTTGAACTGGCGACCTCAGTGTTCCCAGGTCGACGCTTTATCCACTGCGCTACCACAGGTCAGGCTAAGTAGAGACTTTTTAAGAATACCCATTGCTGAGCAAATGACAAGAAGCTTCTCCACCTCTTTCTGTATATTCCACAGGCTATTGAGGCAGTTTCTGCCTTAAAATACTCTCCTCCTTCCCCCGTATCTGTCATGTGACTGTGTGCATCTGGTGTTGTGTGTGTGTGTTAAGCTTGTTCCTCTCTTTTGTTCTTCAGTTTATTATAGCCAGTTAAATAGATAGAGAGGTAAAGAAAAAGTATGGACATTTCTGGCAAGTGTAAGAGAGAAAAGAGGAGGAAACAAGAGAAGACCACATTTCGAAAAAGATGTGAAGCGTTCCTGATGGGTAGAGAACAAGAGTATTTTTCCCTTAGCTCTTCTGAAGATACTCTGATTACTCAGTACATTTGTAGCCCAGTTTCCCAAGTGAATGGCTTTATTTATAAAGACTGATAGGATTGTCACTGAAGATGATCAATTGTTAAAAGTCTTTCTTACTTACATAAGGAACTCCATGTTGTTCATTTTAAATTAAGCCACGGGAATGCTAAATAATTACCATTTATTTAACAAGTATTTGTTGATGAGAATGCTAGCCTCATGGAATTAATAGCTTGATGGGGATAGAGATAAATAAACAGGCAATTACACCACTAAGTGACAAGTGTTATTGTGCAGAGATACGAAAGAAGAAGGGAGACACCAGAGGAGAGTGATTTACCCAAACGTGCAGCGAGGGACGGCTGCTAGAGGAAGATTTTGAGTTGTATTCTTTTTTTTTTTTTTCAAGTGAGAGGAGGGGAGATTTCCACTTGTACCCTGACCGGGATCCACCCTTCAACTCCCATCTTGGGCTGATGCTTGAATCAACCAAACTATCCTCAGCTCCTGAGGCCGATGCTCAGGCCAACCAACTCTCCTCAGGACCCAGAGCCGATGCTTGAACCAATCAAGCCACTGGCTGTGAGAAGGGAAGAGAAAAAGGGAAGAGAGAGGGGTGGAAAAGCAGATGGTCACTTCTCATATGTGTCCTGACCAGGGATCAAGCCCAGGATGTCCAAACACCGGGCCATGCTCTATCTGTTGTGCAAACTAGCCAGGACAGGGGTTGCATTCTTATGAGTGAAAAGGAGCCAACTGAAAACAGCCAAAGGATTGAATGTGCCTAGGCTTGGAAATAAGAAAACATAATCCCATATCTGAAGAACCATGAGTGATCCTAAATGGTTAGACAGAAGCTGGTAACAGACAAAGCTGGAGAGTTAAGTGGGGAGCAGATCAAGAAAGATCTACATCGTATAAAGGAGTTTGAAAGTTATATTGGGTGGCCCATTTCTTATATAGATTTTATATTTCACCTTTTTATCATAGGTATCACAGTAGCAAAAGAGGCATTGCCATTCTGTTTGTCACAAATAAATAGGAACTTTCAAAAGTAGTAGGCATATGTGTAGAAAAGGGTTAACATGAAAGCCTTCTTCTATTTATTCATTGTAAGTCTTGCTTGCAAAGGTTGGAGTTTGGCTGGCTTCTGCGACCTGGCTGAAACAGTTCCCTACACTGATACAGACCTTTCCCCAACAGAGAAGGGTGACACAGTGTGTCCAGACTATGCGAACAATATGGTTTATACTGAAAACCAACTTTCTTTCTGGGAGGCAGAGGATGCTTATGTGACTAGTCCTCCAATAAAAACATTTGGTGCTGAGTCACTAATGGGCTTAGGTTACAGAAACCTCACATACATGTTTCTGCACTTTCATAGCTGGGGGAAGAGTATGTTCTGTGTGACCTGTCATGAGAGGAGAGACCATGTGAAAGCTGCATGTGGGTTCCTCCAGGCTCCACCTGTCTTTTCCCCTTTTGATCCCTGTATATCCTTACTACATCACTGTGATAAATTTTAGTCACGAGTACAATTATATGATAAGTCCCATGAGACCTTCCAGCAAATCTAACATAGAGGAGGTCTTAGAATTTTCAACACACATGCTATGAATATTTAGCTATAAATATTTATTCAGTGAGTTAAAAATTACCTATCAAGAGGTAGAAGTATTAGTGTCCTTGTTTTGACTTGTATAATATATTTTTTTAACTAAAACTCATCTAACCCAGTTTGATCTCCCACTATATATCTCAAATTCTCAACCTTGGTTCTGAATTACTTTTGACTTTCACCTTCAAATGACAGAGCTGTGTTTGCTTTAAGGACAGTCAGAAGAAAGAGCTACAATCTAAGGACCATTTCAAATCAGGACATCCACAAAGCATTTGAATAATGTCAGAAGCCCCCAAAATGCTTATAGTGTCCCAAGGTGTCTTTTTTTTTCCTTTTAACAGGTGAGGACTTAATTGCTTGCACAGCTTTTAGTGTACTAAAGTCAACCACATTGTTATAGTGTTGTGCCCAAGTGCGTCAGCCTCTCTTGTCGCAGTAAAAATGCATTAGTATTCATACAATAATAGCCATGGACTAGATATATTTTTAATAACTTATACTGGGAATTTCTCTACTCAGGCTTATTTCAAATAATTTTCTTTTTAAACAATTCAAAGAAATTCCTGGATTTTTAATGAACTTCAGATCCTGCCTGAAGGAACTTACAACCAAGCAGGAAATCCTTGAATTTCTTCTGGGCTTCATCTTCACTTATGTAAATTCTTTGGAGCTCTGTTCTTTCCTAGAGAGTAGCTGACAGTGGTGTGACCCCATTGATCAGACCCCCCTGGGCAGGTTTTATGCTTCCTTTCCATCACCTTTGTCTCCCGCTGGACTGAGGGAGGATTGTCAAATGATGAGTTTACTGCTCCCTGATTTCTGTTTGGCTTTGTGAGCCCTTCACTGAGCCCTTTTTTGGGACCCAATAGATAAAGAACACTAATTCTGCAGGATGGCTGGGCTTTTTACCTTTATTTCTTGTCTAATTAGAGAAGATTTACGGTGTATAAAAGGACTCTAAGCAGAAGCTCCCTGGTGTTGTTAGTATGCAGCAGCACGGCAGTTTCTCAACACAGGCTGTTTTACATTGCTTGCTCGTAGTGTATTGCCTTCCTATCCTTTATTTTTCTCATTTCCCCTCTTTTTCACTCATCACGTCATCCAACTCCTCCCCTCAGATCAACGTAAACACTCATTTTTAATAATTATTGCACTTAGAGAATGAAGTTTCTAGCTCATAAATTTCAAAGAAAATGAAACACTTATTGTATTTCTCTGCAGTAATTTCATGGAAATATTTTAATTTGTGCAGGCCTAGATTCTTTTTGTTATGTTGGAGCAGGGGGATCGTTCTATTTATTTGGCTTGGTTTTGTTCTTCCGGACAATAGCTTTAATGGAAAGTCTTCTCCAATTGCTGATGTAAAGTCTACTTAGAATCAGTTACTTGCCAACTAATGTTCAGTTCTGATAAAGTGCAGGTTACTCATGTAGGCCCTTGTACTGAGAGGCCTGCTTTTTTGATGTTACTACTTTACTTTAATCACTCAGTTGTCTTTTAATTACATATGAGAAGAAAAATAAAACCTAATATTTATATTCCACTGCTTATCTGTAAAGAGGCCGCCTGAATGCAGTGGGTGTTACAAGATGTGCTGATGTTTGCTGTGCCACTAGGTTTAGACCAGTGGTTCTTAACCTTTCTTGAGGTACCGAACCCACCAGTTTCATATGCGCATTCACCGAACCTTTCTTTAGTGATAAATTATTATTTTTTTCCCAAATTCAAGACATAGGTATATGTTTTTTTACTGGTGCACAAAATGAGCCGTGCATGAACATCACCTTGCTCAAAGAACAAAACCAACAAAGTGCATGAACTCACAACAAATTACGGTATTACTTTCTTCCGGCCTCCGCGGCAGAGGCTTCTCCGAACCCCTGAGACTGACTCATCAAACCCCTAGGGTTCGATAGAACCCAGGTTAAGAACCACTAGGTTTAGAAGAAAAGTTCCTGTGGCTGCAAGTAGAAACCATCATAACGCGATAGTCTCATATTTTTTTCTTCTGAAAAACACATTGTTATTGCATCCTCTACAGTGTGGACTCTGATTTTTTCTATTCTAGTTTCCCAGAGCGATGGTCATTCAGAGCCTATACCTCTGTCCTGTATTTTGATCCTCGGATGAGACTATTTATTCAGGCCAAAAGGGTTAAAACAAAGCACCTATGTCATTGCCTCTATACACCCAGGTAACACAGTTCTCTTTAATTTTCTTCATATAGTTTTAATTTAAAAAATAAATGTGCCTTTTTACACACAGTTGTCAAAGTGATTTGGTTACTAAGACTTAAAATTTGATAGCAAGATTTTAAAGTTTGATGGTAAGATTTTTACGATTATAAATTAAATTTAAATTGCATTCTGGAAAGTTTGCTAAAGAGTAATCAAGGGTAACAAATATTTGGCCATGAAAGCAAAACACTGTAATGAACTTTCCAAGTTAGATAATCACCTCAAGTAAGAATCTGTTTTGTACTTGAGTGAATCTTAAGTGTTTTCCTTGTGATAGTTTCCATTTAAAAAATCACAGTTCATTTAAAATTTTTGTTAACTTTAACGTATTTGAGCTATTGTATCATGACTTCTATGTGTATATATATTTTATATATAGAATGAACATATTTATTAATACATGTTTCTTTCATTTATATCTTAGTTATCTTTCATATTTTATCATAAACTTTTTTATTACCGCAATAAATCTAATTAACATCTATTGCCATATAGTCACAAATTTTTTTTCTTGTGATGAGAACTTTTAGAATCTGCCTTAGCAACTTCCAAATATGTAATTTAACTATTGTTACCATTGGTGTACATTACATCTCCATGACTTATTTTTATAACTGGAAGTTTGTACCAACATAAACTTTTTCTAAGCTGACATTTGCATATTATAAAACTTGTCTTGACCAACTATACATGCAACAGAATAATCATTCTTTGTGTGTGGGGTTTCTGGGTGCTCATTCACTTATTCACTAAATATTATCAAAGTGTTTTGTGAGCTTGAGGTTGTGCTAGGTACAAAGCATTAAAAATAAGATTAGTCCTAGTTTTGAGGAGTTTAATATCTATTGGAAGAAACACTTAATGCTTGTACCTTATCTCTCTATAGGCCTTTTTACATGCATTACTTTGTCTGATTTTTGAAGTGACCCTGTGGGTTATGTCTTATCAGCACCATTTATAGAGATAAAGAAATGTCACAACTGGACAAGAGCTCAACTCTTCTGATTTCAAATTCTTCCCCAGTTCAAATACCATGCTCTTACCCTATACTACACTAAATCTTTATACTAGACCTACATTGTTACGTTGTTTTATTTTCATGAAGGAGGAGATGATGGCCTGGGTCTTGAAAATACTCATATCAATGTTAATATTAAAAATTATAGACCTCTTAATTGTATTCCCTGACCACACATCAGTGGATTCTTCAAAAGCTTTATTATTTTATTTCTGATTGTCTTTGATATGAAATTTTGAAAAATGAAGTATATTAAGCCTGAGACTTTCTCTATAAATCTGCCTATTTATTCCCAAATTTACAACTTTTCTATTGGACAGAATTGGAGGACAAGAAATACCACAGGGTTTGCCTGCTCATATATTTTCCCTCAGCTGCACACCAGTCTGTCTCTGGTCTAGTTGCTAGATGTCATGTCCAGATTATGAAATCCAATGTGAAGAGGATAGCATATTTAATTCCCCTGACCCCCTTGGCCTGAGGTACAGCAGCTAAGAGATGCCTGCGGTGTGGCTTGAGATTAATGAAGTTCATAGTCTTTAGTAGTGGCAGGCCCTCCCATCCAAGATGAAGACAGGTATGCCCTTGGAAGAGTCTAGATTGCTGAAGGCATTATTTTTTTGGATGAATTTCAGCTAGGTGATATCTGAGATCTCTTTCAACTTAAATATTTTATAAGTCTCTACTACTTGGAGTCTTAAATATTACTTGTTTATAAATATAGGCAAGTTAATATATGGATGGCTATGTTACATGAGAAGCAGTTAATCCACTATCAGTAATCTCGGTTAGAAGGTTATATACAGTGTGTCCGTAAAGTCTTGCGCTTTTGACCAGTGACTGGTTAAAAGTGCACCATGAGTTTACAGACACACTGTTTATTACCCAGAAACATATTTTTTCTCTTTTTTTATTAATTTTAATTTTAATGGGGTGACATTGATAAATCAGGGTACATATGTTCAGAGAAAACATCTGCAGGTTATTTTGACATTTGATTATAATGCATACATACCCATCACCCAAAGTCAAATTGACTTCCATCACCTTCTATCTGGCTTTTTTAAAATTAATTTTAATAAGGTGACATTAATAAATCAGGGTACAAATGTTCAAAGAAAACATCTCCAGGTTATCTTATTATTCAATTATGTTACATACCCATCACCCAAAGTCAAATTGTCCTCTGTCACCTTCTATCTGGTTTTCTTTGTGACCTTCCCTTCCCCCACTCTCTCCCTCTCCTCCCTCCCCCCACCCCGTAACCACCACACTCTTGTCCATGTCTCATAGTCCTGTTTTTCTGTCCCACCTTTGTATGAAATCATGCTGTTCTCACTTTTTTTCCATTTTACTTATTTCACTCCGTATAATGTTATCAGGGTCCATCCATTTTGTTGTAAATGATCCGACGTCATCATTTCTTATGGCTGAGTAGTATTCCATAGTATATATGTACCATAGCTTTTTAATCCACCCATCCTCTGACAGACAATTGGGCTGTTTCCAGATCTTTGCTACTGTGAAAAATGATGCCATGAACATGGGGTCGCATTTCTTCTTTTCGAACAGTGCTATGGTGTTCTTAGGGTATATTCTTAAAAGTGGGATAGCTGGGTCATAAGGCAGTTTGATTTTGAATTTTTTGAGGAATCTCCATACTGTTTTCTACAGTGGCTGCACCAGTCTGCATTCCCACCAGCAGTGCAGGAGGGTTCCCTTTTCTCCACATCCTCGCCAGCACTTATTCTGTGTGTTTTGCTGATGAGTGCCATTCTGACTGGTGTGAGGTGATATCTCATTGTGGTTTTAATTTGCATTTTTCTAATGATTAGTAATGTTGATGATTTTTCCATATGCTTATTGGCCATCTTTATGTCCTCTTTGGAGAAATTTCAATTCATTTCTTTTGCCCATTTTTTGATTGGATTGTTTGTCTTCCTGGTGTTGAGTTTTGTAAGTTCTTTATAAATTTTGGTTATTAACCCCTTATCAGACGTGTTGTCGAATATGTTCTCCCCTTGTGTGGTTTGTCTTTTTATTCTGTTCTTATTGTCTTTAGTTGTGTGAAAACTTTTTAGTTTGATATAAGCCCATTTGTTTATCCTGCCTTTTATTTCATTTACCCGTGTAGATAAATCGGCAAATATATTGCTGCGACAAATGTTGGAGAGCTTAAGTAGCCTATGTTTTCTTCTAAGATCCTTATGGTTTCACGGCTTACATTTAAGTCTTTTATCCATTTTGAGTTTGTTTTTGTGAATGCTGTAAGTTTCATTTTTTTGCAGGTCGATGTCCAATTTTCCCAACACCATTTGTTAAAGAGGCTGTCTTTACTCCATTGTATGCTTTTTCCTCCTTTGTCAAATATCAGTTGTCCATAAAGGTGTGGGTTTATTTCTGGGTTCTCTGTTCTGTTCCATTGATCTATGTGCCTGTTCTTATGCCAGTACCAGGCTGTCTTGTGTACAATGGCCTTGTAGTATACGTTGATATCAGGAAAAGTGATACCTCCCACTTTATTCTTCTTTTTCAATATTGCTGAGGCTATTCGTGTTCTTTTTTGGTTCCATATAAATTTTTGGAATATGTGTTCTATATCTTTGAAGTATGTCATTGGTATTTTTCTTGGTATTGCATTGAATTTATAAATCGTTTTGGGTTGAGAAGTCGGATGTCATCCTTTTGGGGGCTCCTTTGTACATGATAGCCTTTTGTTCTCTAGTATCTTTTAATATTTTCTCTTTATCATTTAGCTTTGGCATTTTAATTATGATGAGTCTTGGTGTAGATTTCTTTGGGTTTCTCTTTATTGGAATCCTCTGTGCTTCTTGAACGTGTGAAACGTTTTCCAGCCTTAATTTAGGGAAGTTTTCGGCTATGATTTGGTTGAATGACGTTTCTATCTCTTGTTCTTTCTCTTCTTCTTCAGAAACCCCTATGATGCGGATGTTATTTCTCTTTATGTTGTCACAGAGCTGCCTTAGAGTTTCCGGCTTCTTTGAGTCTCTTTTCTTTTTTCTGCTCTGCTTCTGTGCCTTTGTTTATTTTGTCCATTTTGTCCTCTAACTCGCTGATTCAATCCTCAGCTTCATCCATCCTGCTTTTACTTCCTTCCATTGTGGTCTTCAGTTCTGATACTGTATTTGTCATTTCTGTCTGATTCTTTTTTATTATTTCAATTTTCTCTTTTATACTTGCTATCTCTTTATTTAGGTGTTCGTAATGACTATCTATTGTTGCTCTAAGCTCTTTGAACATCCTTACTATCATTATTTTAAACTATGCATCCGGCAGTTTGGTTATGTCTGATTCATTCATGTCCTTCTCTGGGGATTTCTCTTGATTCATTTGGGTTGCATTTCTCTGCCTGCCCATTTTGTCTGTGTATAAGAAGAGTGTGCCACTGGAGTCTAATGGGTTTTGCCTCTATGTTTCCTAGGTGTGGTCTGTCTGCAGGCCTTTTACCCCCTCTGCCACTGCCTAGGGTGGTTGGGTATGGGCTTATCCGGTGCCGGCCTGCTGTGGCTGTTGCTGAGGTTTCTGTTTCTCCTCTGTAGGAGGGGCTGTGTTCTCCAGCTGTATCTACAAGCCTCAGCCTGTCTCGGCCTTCGCCCCGCCACCACGGGTGGGGTTACACACCTCACTCGAGCCACAAGCCTCAGTACCAAAGGCAGTAGTGAGCACCTTTGCTCAGCTGTGGTCCCTGCCTGTTCCTGGGCTTTTGACCCGCCCCCAAAGTCATGGCCGGCTTGGCTAGGGTCATAAGCCTCAGAGGCCAGGTGATGCTCCATGCCCACACACCACTGCTCAGCAGCAGATCCCTGCCCGTTCCCAGGCTCCGGCTTTTCCCTTGCAGGTGTGGCTGCAGGCGGGCCTGCAGCTGCCGGACCACTTTGCGCATCCCCTCCACCTCTGCTGGGTTAGACCGAGCTTACGCCGGCCGACTGGGCCTTTGCTCCCGCCGACTGAACCACGTTTCTGCGACCCGTTGTCACCCTCCCTCCAGCAAGCCCTCAGCAGTGTGGGGGGGGGCACTGCAGCTCAGACCCTGCCACTCCATACTGGAATCCTGGAAGCTCCCTCCGTCTAAACAGCTCTGCTCTAAGTGCTGTGGGAGAGCTTGTGTGGCTGGTATCCTGTCTCCCTTTGCTGGTATTGCTAGTTCCAGGGGAAATATTTGTTTCAGATTTGGGAAGTGACTCAGCCCAGGGTTTATGCTGGCTGTTCCTCATAGTGTTTCTTCCTGTGCCTTCCAGATCACACTCTCTTCCCTCTGCTCCGGTCCTCTCCTCTCTCCCTGTCCCCTGGAGCCCCGGATGAGTGGTTGTGAGAGAGGTTTCCTTTGCCGTCCCTTTAAGAATAATCCTGGGTCTGAGAAAACTGTATCTTTCTCACAAACAGTATCCTAACTTGTTTCACAGCTCAATACTGTCCATATGCCTCTTCTAGGCTCTGGGGCTGCAGGCTGGGGCTTTGTTCCTGGGATCCAGGTCCCTCTCTCTCAGCTAAACTCTCTTCCTCCCACGCGAGTCTTTCTAGGCTGCCGTTGGCTCCAGGGAGCTGGGCAGCCCTTTCCATATTTTCGCTTTTCCTACCAGTCTCAATGTGGCTTCTTCAGTGTTCCTTCGTTGAAGAGTCCACTTAGTTTAGTTCAGAGTTGGTTTATCCAGATGATGGTTCTTAAAGTTAAGTTATAACCCACTTTGGTTCCAGGAGTTGGAAGTTGGTATGTCCGCCTACTCCATCACCGTCTTGTCCTAGAAACGTTGATAATGGAGCAGTTGCATAGAAATTTTTCTTTGTAAGAAAATTATCATGAATTTGACCCCAAAGTCAAGGGAAGTAAAGGCAAATATGAATGAATGGAACTCTGTCAATCTAAAAACTTCTGCACAGCAAGAGAAGCTCGCAACTAAACAAATAGCCAATGAAATGGGAGATAATATTTGCAAACAACAGCTCTGTTAAGGGGTTAATATCCAAAATATATAATGAACTCACAAAGCTCAGCAACAAATTAAACAACCCAATTAAAAAATGGGGAAAGAAGACATACAAATGACCAGCAGATATATGAAAAAATATGCTCATTTTTGCTAGCTATTCAAGAAATTCAAATCAAAACTACGAGGAGATACCACCTCACACCTGTTAAATTGGGTATTATCAACAGGACAGGTAATAACAAGTGTTGGAGAGGCTATGGAGTAAAAGAAACTCTCATTCACTGCTAGTGGGAATGCAAACTACTGCAACCATTTTGGAAGAAAGTATGGTTGTTTTTCAAAAAATTAAGAATATAACTACAATATGACCCAGCAATCCCTCTACTGGGTATCTACGCCCTAAAGTCAAAAACATTGGTGTGTAAAGACACATGCATCCGCCATGTTCATTGCAGCATTATTAATGGTGACCAAGACATGGAAACAACCTCTATCGAAGTGTCCTTCGATAGAGGATTGGATAAACAAGGAATGGTACATATACACAGTGGAATATTACTCAGCCATAAGAAATGATGACATATTGTCGTTTACAACATCATGAATGGACCGTGAGAACATTATACTGGGTGAAATAAGTAAGCCATAGAAAGCTAAGCACTATATGATTTTACACATAGGTGGGAAATAGAACTGAAACTCATGGGCATAGATAAAAGTGAAGTGGTTACCAGGGGTCAGGGGCTTTGGAGGAGAAGGTGGGGGAATTGAGTAAAGAGGGACAAATATTCAGTGATTGAAAGTGATTTATTGTGGGTGCGGGGTACACAACATAATCAACAGTTCAAATGCTATAGAACTGTTTATCTGAAACCTAAGTACTCTTACTGATCAGTGTCACTCCATTAAATTTCATTTTCTAAATAAAATTAAAAGAAATTAAAAATGTATGTTTTTAGTTTAATACCAGTTGGTGCTATAATGTTTGGTTAATATTTTAAACCACTGGCTAAAGTTTAAATATTTAGAGCAGTGGTTCTTAACCTGGGTTCTATTGAACCCTAGGGGTTCGATGAGTTCGTCTCAGGGGTTCAGAGAAGCCTCTGCCACGGAGGCTAGAAGAAAGTAATACCGTAATTTGTTGTGAGTTCATGCACTTTGTTGGTTTTGTTCTTTGAGCAAGGTGATGTTCATGCACGGCTCATTTTGTGCACCAGTAAAAAAACATATACCTATGTCTTGAATTTGGAAAAAAAATTATATTTTATTTATCACTAAAGAAGGGTTGGGTGAATGTGCATATGAAACTGGTGGGTTCAGTACCTCAAAAAAGGTTAAGATCCACTGATTTAGAGCATATAACGTAAATGTGGAAAATCATGAGCTCATCACAGAAGAGAAGCCAGAGCTCCAGTGGACTCCCAGGTTCTTTTCCACATAGCACTTCTAAGTCCTGCTCTTGGTGTGCTGTTCAAAACATATTAAGACACAATAGTACAACGCAGTTTTGAGACTCAGAGAAAGCTTCTGGTCAATGTATTTAACCAAGAAATAAAAACTTGATTTTTAAGAAATTTTATTGAATTTATTGGGATGACATTGGTTATAAAAATCATCTTGAAAATGACCTATTTTATATGTATAGTGAGCACTTGTGTGGGCAGAGATTTTCTTTTAAAATTATTTTTTTCATAAATAACTACTTTATTATTTTTAAGTTTTTTGGAATTTACTGGGGTGATATTGGTTAATATTATATAGGTTTCAGGTGTACAATTCAGTACTACATCATCTGTAGATTGTATTGTGTGTTCACAACTCCAATCAAATCTTTCATCTCCATTTACCCCTTTATACCTTCTTCAACTTCTCCCCAATCCCTTTTTACTTTGGTAATCACCATACTATTGTAGGTGTCTATGAATTTATTTTTCTTTGCTTAATCCCTTCACTTTTTTCTTCCAACTCCCTGAACCCCTTCCACTCTGACAGCTGTGTCTCTTCTCTATGTATGAATCTCTCTCTATTTTGTTTGTTTATTCTGTTCATTAGATTCCACATATATGTGAAATCATATGGTACTTTTCTTTCTCTAATTGGCTCCTTTCAGTTAGCATAATACTCTTCAAGTTCATTCATGCTGACACAAAAGGTAAAATCTCTTTTACTTTTAAGGCCGAGTAGTATTCCATTGTGTAAATTGCCACAGCTTTTTTATCCACTTGTCTACTGATGGGCTTTTCCAGATCTTGGCTATTGTAAATAACGCTGCAGTGAACATAAGAGTGCATATGCTCTTTCCAGTCAGTGTTTTGGATTTCTTTGGATATATTTCCAGAAGTGGAATCGCTGGGTCACATGGCAGTTTCATTTTTAATTTTTTTAACATAACTCCATACTGCTTTCCAAAGAAGCTGCACCAGTCTGCATTACTACCAACAGTGCACAAGTGTTCCCTTTTCTCCACACCCTCACCTACACTCATTGTTTGTTGACTTATTGCTGATAGCCATTCTGACAGGTTTAAGATAATATCTCATTGTGGTTTTAATTTGCATTTCTCAGGTGATTAGTGACATTGAGCATCTTTTCATATCTATTGGCTATCTGTTTGTCTCGTTTAAGAAGTATCTATTCAGGTCCTTTGCCTATTTTTAAATTGGATTTTTTTTTTTGGTCTTGAGGTTTATAAGTTCTTTAAAAATTATGGATAGTAACTAACCCCTTATCAGATGTATATTGTTGAGTACGTTTTCCCCTTTAGTGGGTCTTCTTTCACTTTGTTGACTTCTTAATTTTATGTAGTCTAATGTGTTTATTTTTTTTCTTTTGTTTCCCTTGCCTGAGAAAATATAGTGCTATGAGAAATGTCCAAGATTTTACTGTCTATGTTTTCTTCTAGAAGTGTTATTGTATTGAGTCTAACATTTAAATCTTGACTCCATTTTGAGTTTACTCTTATGCATAGTGTAAAAAGGTGTTCCAGTTTCAATTTTTTTGCATGTAATTGTCCATTTTTCCTAACACTGTTTATTGAATACATTATCTTTAGCCCATTGTATGTTTTTGCCTCCTTTGTCGAATATTAATTGGCCATAAAGGCATGGGTTTATTTCTAGGCTCTTTATTCTGTTCCATTGATCGATATGTTTTTAACCCAGTATCATGGTGTTTTATTATTACCTTGTAGTAAGTTTGAGATCACGTAGTGTGATTCCTTCAACTTTATTCTTCTTTCTCAAGATTCCTGTGGCTATGCAGCATCCTTTGTGGTTCCATATACATTTTTGGAATATTTGTTCTAGTTCTATGAAATACACTATTGGTATCTTGATAGGAATTGTGTGGAATCAATAGATTGCTTTGGGCTGTATGGACATTTTAATGATGTTAATTCTTCCTACCCGTGAACACAGTATATGCTTCCACTTATTTGTATCACCTTCAGTTTCTTTCTTCAGTGTCTAATAATTTTCTCAGTACAAGTATTTTACATCCTTGGTTAAATTTATTATTTGGTAAATACCTAGTGTAAAGCCAGTAGTCAAGGCCGGGATCACAGCCACCTGACCCACGCAGGTTCACATTAGATTCGAACAGATCGTAATGAAACACTGGAGCCAAGAACTGGTGAGCCATCAGCTTTAATTCTAGCTTGCACCCAGCGGGCAAGCAAAAACACACACTGGGCTCCAAAACCCACTCATTCAGTGCTCACAAAGCTACTGACTTATCCGAGTTTCCTAGAATCAAAGGTTTCTAGCTCACCAGACTTATTCACCTCTGTTTCCCATCTCCTCCTGCACAAACTCTTAACAAACTGGCTTCTTCCTCAGCACTCTGCCATCTTGGCTACTTCTCCTCCACATGGCCTTAATCTGCTCTCCTCTCCAATACTAACCTCAGGAACTCAGGAACCAAGAGAGAGAGAGATCAAGCTACTGCTCTCTCCCATTTTATAGCATAGACTCAAAACCTTTAATCCAATTATACATACAAGAAAGTCTCTGATACAAAGCCACCCATCTGAGGCATAATGGGATTCCTCCCTACATTATCCAATCAGTCAAGGGTGTGGGGAAGAGCTTACTCTTAAACTAAGCCTTAGGCTATAACGACCCGGCCTGCCCACAGCCTGTTCCAGAACACACATTAATATCAACAAACTTCCATGTGGGCAGCGCCATCTTTAACAAAGTGAGCATAATATATTTTATCTGCCCAACACCTAGTTTTGAAGCAACTGTGAATAATACTAGTTTTGAAGCAACTACGAATAATATTTGCTTAATTTCCCTTCTAATAGATCATTATTGGGGTAAAAATGGAACTGATTACTGGATAATTTATTTTATATTCTGCTAGTTTACTGAATTTATTAGTTCTAGTAGTTTTTTGGTCGAATCTTTAGGGTTCTCTCTATATAGTATCATGTCATCTGCAAATGATGACAGTTTTCAGTTTTACTTCTTTTTTTCCAGTTTGGATACCTTTGATTTCTTCTTGTTCTTGAGTGCTGTGGCTGGGACTTCCAGTACTATATTGAATAAGAATGGTGATATCAGGCATCCCTGCCCTGTTCCTGATCTTAAGGGAAATGCTTATAGATTTTCCCCATTGAGTATGATGTTGGCTGTGGGTCTGTCGTATATGGTTTTTCTTAGGTTGAGGTATGTTTTCTCTATTCCGACTTTGCTGAGAGTTTTCATTGTTAATGGATGCTGGCCCTGACTGGTTGGCTTAGTGGGTAGAGCATCGACCCAGCCTGTGGATGATCCAGTTTGATTCCCCGTCAGGGCACATAGAAGAAACAACCATCTGATTCTCCACCCCTCTCCCTGTCTGTTCTCTCTCTATCTCTCTCTTCCCTTCCTGCAGCCATGGCTCAGTTGGAGCAAGTTGACCCCAGGCACTAAGACTCTTTAGCCTTACCTCAGGTGCTAAAATAGCTCAGTTGTCAAGCAATGGAGCAATGGTCCCAGATGAGCAGAGCATCCCTAGTAAGGGGCTTGCTGGGTGGATCCTGGTCTGAGCACATGTGGGAGTCTGTGTCTCTGCCTCCCCAGTTCTCACTTAAGAAAGAAAAGAAAATGGTTGTTGAAAAGATTTTTTCAGCATCTATTCATACAATCATATGATATTTATCTTTCATTTTGTTTATATGCTGTATCATGTTGATTTATTTGAGGATATTGTACCAACTTTATATCCCCAGGATAAATGCTACTTGATCATCTGTATGATCTTTTTAAAGTATTGCTGGATCCAGTTTGCTAACATAGTTTTGAGGATTAGCATCTGTGTTCATTAGGGATATTGGCCTATAATTTTCTTTTTCTTTGTGTCTTTATCTGGTTTTGGAATTAAGATAATGCTAGCCTTATTTAATAAGCTTAGGAGTCTTCTTCTTTTTGATCTTTTTTTGGTATTGTTTGAGAAAGATAAGTGAGACTTGTTCTTTGAATGTTAGGTAAAATTCACCTGTGAAGCCATCTGGTCCAGGACATTCTTTTCTTGGGAGTTTTAAAATTACTGCTTCAATTTCACTAGTGTAATCTGTCTATTCAGATTTTGTGATTCTCTCTAATTCATTCTTGGAAGATTATGTTTCTAGGAATTTATTCATTTTTTCCAGGTTGTCCAATTTGTTGGCATATATTGTTTTTTGTGGGGTTTTTTTTGGCATATATTGTTTTTTATATTTATATTTATAATCCATTTTACTTTTTTGGTGTCAGTTACTTCTCAGTCATTTCTAATTTTATTTATTTGGATCCCCCCCCCCTCTTTTTGATGAGTCTAGTTAAAGGTTTGTTAATCTAGTTTATCTTTTTGAAGAACCAGCAGCTGGTTTCATTGAGCTTTTATAATGTTTTATAGACTCTATTTTGTTTATTTCTGTTCTGATCTTTATTATTTCCTTTCTTCTCACTTTGGGTTTTGTTTGTTGTTCTTTCTCTAGTTCCTTTCAGTACAATATGAGGTTGTTTGAACATATTCTTCTTTCTTGAGGTAGGCCTGTAATGCTATATGAATTTCCTCTTAGGATTGCTTATGCTGTGTCCCATAGATTTTGAGTTCTGTTCTCATTTTCATTTTTTTCACAGTATCTTTCTATTTGTTCCTTAGTCTCATTGTTAACTCATTCATTGTTTAGTCTTCGTGTCTCTGTATTTTTCTATTATCTTCATGTGATTGATTTCTAGTTTTATACTATTATGATCAGAGCAGATGCTTAATACTATTTCAATCTTAAATTTATTAAGACTTGTTTTGTGTCCTAACATGTGGGCTCTCCTAGAAAATATGCCATGTGCTCTTGAAAAGAATGTATATTCTGCTGCTTTGGAGTTAAATGCTGTGAAGATATCAATTAAATCCATCTGATTTACTGTGACATTAAAGGCTGCTACTTCCTTGTTGATTTTCTCTCTAAAAGATCTATCCATTGAAGTTAGCAGGGTGTTAAAATCCCCTATTGTGGCTGTATTACTGTCATTCTCTCCCTTCATGTTCATCAAAATTTTCTTTATGTATTTAGGTGCTTCTATATTGGGTGCATGAATTTTTACAAGGGTTATATTTTCTTGTTGAATTACTCCTTTTACAGTATCAAGTGCCCTTTTCTTGTCTCTTACTAGCCTTGGTGTCTATTTTGTCAGATAGCTACACCTACACCAGCTTTTTTCCCTTTCCTTTTCATGAAATACCTTTTTCCTTCCTTTTACTGTATCTTTTATTGGGAGGTGGGTCTGTTGTAGACAGTATGATGTGTGTCATGTTTTATTATCCATTCAGATACCCTATATCTTTTGATTGGAGCATTTAAGCCACTTACATTTGAAGTGATTATTGATAGGTACATATTTATTACCATTTTATTCTTTTAACTATGTTCTTCTGTTTTGTTTTGTTTTTTTTTCTATTCCTCCTTCTTCTACTTCTTAAAGTGAGCCTTTTAACATTTCTTTTCATGCTGGTTTGGTTGTATGAAACTCTACTAGCTTTTTATTGTCTGAGAAGCTCTTTATTTTCCTTTAATTTTAAAAACGATAGCTTTGCTGGATAAATAATCTTTGTCATAGGTTCTTTCTTTTTGTTGCTTTGAAAATTTCATGCCCAGCCAGCCCTTTTGGTCTGAAATGTTTCTGTTGAGAAATCTGACAGGTTAACAGGAGCTTGCAGGTAATTAACTGTTGTTCTCTTTCTGATTTTAAGATTCTCTCTTTGTCTTTAGCCTTTGCCATTTTAATTATTATGTGTCGTGGTGTGGACCTGTTTAGTTTCATCTTGTTTGGGACTAACTGTTCCCTGACTTGTGTGTCTTTTTTCTTCACCTGGTTAAGGAAGTTTGCAGTCATTTTTTTCTTGAAATAAGTTCTCAATTCCTTGCTCTCTCTCTCCTTTTTTTGGTACTTGTATGATGCAGATGTTGTCATGCTTCACTTTGTCCCAAAGGCTTCTATAACTATCCTCAGTTTTTAAAAGTATTTTTTCATTTTTATGTTCTGATTGGGTGTTTTTTGGTACCCTGCCTTCCAAATGGATTTGATTCTCTTCTTCATCAAACCTACTGTTTATTCTTCCTAGTGTATTCTTCATATAAGACACTGTATTCTATACATCTGCCTGGTTCCTTTTTTATTTTATTTTATTTTTTTGACAGAGACAGAGAGTCAGAGAGAGGGACAGATAGAGATAGACAGGCAGGAAGGGAGAGAGATGAGAAGCATTAATTCTTTGTTGCGTTACCTTAGTTGTTCACTAATTGCTTTCTTATATGTGCCTTGATTGTGGGGGCTACAGCAGAGTGGGTGACCCTTTGCTCAAGCCAGCGACCTTTGGGCTCAAGCTAGTGACCATGGGGTCACATCTGTAATCCCATGCTCAAGCCAGCAACCCTACGCTAAAGCTGGATGAGCCCACACTCAATTGGGTGACCTTGGAGTTTTAATTCTGGGTCCTTCATTTCCCAGTCCAACGCTCTATCCATTGTACCAGTGCCTGGTCAGGCCTGGTTATTTTTTCTTTCTTTTTTTTTTATTATTTCTATGTCCTTGTTTATTCTTTCTGTCTCTTTGTTGAAATTTTTAAGTTTTCTGAGCATCCTTATGACCATTGTTTTGAACTGTATATCTGGTAACTTGTTGATCTTCATTTCATTTAGCTGTTTCTCTGCATATTTTTTCTATTTTTTTATTTGGGGCATATTTCTTTGTCTCCTCATTTTGGCTTCCTTTTTGTGCTTGTTTCTATCTGTTAGGTAGGTCTTCTATGACTTGCAGTTTTGGTAGGTAGCTTCATCTACTAGGTGTCTTGTGAGACCCAGTGACACAATCTTCTTGATCCCCTCAACTCAGTGCTCTAGTTATCGTTTTATATGTTATGTGGGCCCTCCTGTTGTAATAGGGTCTTGATTTCTATTGGCCTGTTTGTGTGTGGAGTTCACCCTCAGGCTGGCTGACTATGAGGTCATCCTTGACCAGATGAAGCAGAATTCACCGCAGCAGGACTTAGTGCCTGCTGAGAGCTCCCTTTGGATGTGCCACCTGTGAAGCTAATTGGATCCTGCTCTCATGTTGTTGGTAGCTGGCCACTGGGTGTGTTGGTTCTGGGGCCTCTTGGGAGGGACGTTAGTGCAGGCCAGTGTTAGATGCTGCCTATGACTGGCCCTGGGCAACCTATTTGGAGCTACAAAGCAGTCCACAGTTTGTGGCTGCCTCTCCTGGGCCTGGGTATGCATATGAAGGACCAAGGTGTGCACCAATGCCAGGTTTTACCAGCACCTGTCCCAGGGGAAGGTCAGCAAAATTCCCAAGGCACCCTGAGATCTCCCTCTTCTGCTTCCTCTTGTTGGCTGACAGGCTCATTCAGGGAAAGACTCTCTCATAGTACTTGAAACGCATGAGTTATGTTCTCAGCGAGTTTCCAGGTAGGAGCATGTAATGTTCACTAGATTGATACTGCTTTAAATTTCATACCAGTGCTTGCTTGGTCTGAGGCTATCCATCAAATGTCCCAGGGTATACCAAATCTAACTGCCATTGGCTATGTGCTTCCACACCTTTATGGCAGGGTGGGGTCTCAGGGAGTTGTCAGGGTGAGGCCAACAGAGTTTATCAGGCCTAGACAGGCCAAGATTTGGCTGTGTGAAGGGAAGGCTCTTCACTGGTCTTATATGCAAGGGAAAAGTGGCCCGCATCCTAGAGCCACACAGCTACTAAGTCTCTG
Source organism: Rhynchonycteris naso (assembly GCA_037038555.1). Lineage (NCBI taxonomy): Eukaryota > Metazoa > Chordata > Mammalia > Chiroptera > Emballonuridae > Rhynchonycteris > Rhynchonycteris naso. Next base: position 71,795,915 of record CM073002.1, read on the forward strand.
TCCCAGATTCTTCCAAGAGCCCAGTATCAGCAGGGTGAGAACTACTGGGAGTTGTGAAGATGGAACTAGTGGATCTTCTGTGAGGGGAAAGTGCCAGTCAGGTTCACAGGAAAGTGGGGAAAATGGCTCTGTCTCAAAATCACACAATCAGTCACTGATACTCTCTGAGTCTGCCCAGATCTCTATATGAAGACCCAGGCAGCCAACACCTTAACAGGGCACATACTCTGCAGGTTGGTTCTGCATGGAGTCCAGAGGGTGCAGCTACTTCTTCCTGCAGGCTGATGCTATCTGAAGGGGAGTGCTCCACCCAAGAAAGATAGCATCTTTGGTATGGGAGAGTGATTCAACACAGTGATACTGGCAACTGTACCTTCAGCTGTCTCCCCAAAGCCACAAACCTCAGTCTCTCCTCACTCGATTCTAGCCTGCTCAGCCCTCCCTTCCCTGGAGCCTAGGATGAGTGACTGTGAGTGTGATTTTGTGTGCTGACCTTTTAAGAGAGCACCTGTGTTTGTAGCAGACTCCCCTCTCTTCCTGGCAGACAGAATCCCTGCTGATTTTCACAGCCAGATATTACATGGGACCTTCTTCCTGGTTTGGTGCTCTGGGATGGGGAGCCTGGCATGGGGTTTTGAGACCTCACACTTCTCAGGGCAAATCTTTACAAATGAGATATCCCTCCAGAATCTCAGTTGCCACCCACGGGAGCAGGGCCAGTCCTTTTTGAGTCTCCACCCTTTCTAGTAGTCTCGATGTGGCTTCTTCTGTAGTCTTTGGTTATAAAACTTCCCTTTAGCTAGATTTTAGTTGATTATTCAGGTTGATTTCTCTATAATTTAGTTATATATAATTTCAGTATGATCCTGAGAGGTGAGTAACATCTACCTACTCCCACTAGCATGTTGGATCTCCCAAGATTTTCTTATCTCTGTCCTGAAGTTCCCTTAATAAAGCAAAATTTTCAAGTATTAAAAGGTAAGGAATTTATTCTTAAGCATAAAGTTTTCCGATTTATCAGGTGGGTGCAACTTTATGAATCTTTCTTAATAATTATGTAACTTCAAAGTATAGTTTTCTTAAAAATATATTTGTATTACAGTTTAAAATGATAATCTGACTTAGGTTTTCTTTTTCTTTTCAGAAAGTATCTGTATGTCACGTCTGCTTTTAAAGGAGCATTTAAAAATGAAGTTAAAAAGGCAGAAGAAGCAGTAAAGACTGGTATTTGTTTACCTATGGCCTACCTCATTCTTATTCATTCATTCTACAGACCTTCAACTGTGCACGTATTCTAAGCATTGTGGAAATGACCACAATGAACTAAATGTAGTTTCTATCTCTAAGGAATTTTTTAATATATTTGTTCATCTCTGGTTTTGTTTAATTATTATGCTATTTATTATAAGTATGATCCAAGTCCCAAACTTGGAACTGGATTGGTTTATTTTAGAAACCTTGCTGACTTAGATCATTTTAGATACGAGTCTTGCATGCGTTTTAAGAAGGAATGTTCTACACATTCACTTCTCTCACAGTAAAGACAGAGCTATTCTTTCCCAGTGATCCAGATGTGAGGAGTAGCTCTACATTCATATTTTATGGATTTTAGATAGTTTTCAGTTAGCTGAGCATTCAGTCTTGACTCTTGAATTTGTATGTATATATTTATGCCCTTTAAATTGCCATGTCTAACAGGAAGTATGGTATAGCTACCTATACTTAAAATATGTAAGAGCTATGGAAGGAATATAGGATTTTCTGAAATAAATATTTGTAAGCCTTTCACCCTGGCCATGGCTATGTGTATGTGTATATAGAATACTTACTTAAAATTGCTTGAAAGAATCTCATGGTATTATAGTTACCTTGCTTCTGCTTCCAGCTGAATTCATGTTGAAAAATTTGCAAAGAAAGGTACAGCAGCCTGACAGAACTACCTTGACTTCTCCTACCCAGGTATGACATATAGGGTGACATATAAGCTGGTCTTCTTAAATGGCAAACAGCTGTCCTTTGCTTTTTCCTGTACACAGTTGTCTCTTATCATTTACTTACTGAACTTTTAAATGTAGACAAGCTCAGACGATTAAGTTGATTTTCACACAGGTAAACAGAATAAATGAATGGAGAGAAAGGAGACAAAACTCAGCCAAGAAAGAGCAAAGATAACAAAATACGGGATAATTTTGGAACAGTGGAGTTTTGGAACAGTGGGGAAGAAAATTACAACTTATTTCTTTAAAATGAAAATGAATATGAGAAAAGGAGAAAATAATGAAAAATTAGCAGAAAAACTAACTTATCAAGTCTTCCTGAAAATATCTTTTCAAATTAGAGCTCCCTATGGACCTAAGTAAATGGAGAAGACTAATAAGCAGTGCGTCTTTCTAGTGCTGGGAATTATGTGCTAGTATCATGAATATTAATAACAATGCTTGCAGCTTACAAAGATCTTTTCTTGTGTGGCACTCACACGTTTCGTAAACATTCTCTGTAATCCTTGCAGTATACCCATGAGTAAGACAGTTCATAAAGAACTAGTATTATTAATTATAATGCATGGCAACTAAGAGAAAAAGAATATTGCTGCAGGATATGTATGTTGACTAACTTTTACCAAAAATATGGCACAAAGCTTTCTGCTGTGGTGAATCATTGCACACCATATTTGCTTTTATACAAAGGGATAAGTAGATATTTGGGGGGAAAAGGATTTACTTCACCTTCCATTCATCTTCTTCCATGGACTCAATAGATTAATTCTTTTCATGATATACTCTGCAACTTTTAAAGGCCGGGGCTATGTCTGATGAAGAGCTCTCCTATCTAATGGTCTTGATTATGGATGAAATCAAAGACTAGCACATGGTAATGCCCCAAAGCTGGCCATGGTTTTCCCTAAATTTTCTCTTTATTTTTCCATTTATTTTTTCCTTTAAGTTAAAGATAGATCTATCTTGCTTTTGATTTAAAGTTTAAGCTTTTGTTATTTTGTCTTAAAAAAATCAGTTTCCTGCCTGACCAGGCAGTGGCGCAGTGGATAGAGCATCAGACAGGACGTGGAGGGCCCATGTTCAAAACCCCAAGGTCACCAGCTTGAGTGTTGGCTCATCTGGTTGCACAAGGCTCACCAACTTGAGCCCAAGATCACTAGCATGAGCCCAAGGTCACTGGCTTGAGCAAAGGGTACTCGGTCTGCTGTAGACCCCCAGTCAAGGCACATATGAGAAAGCAATCAGTGAACAACTAAGGTGCTGCAACAACGAATTGATGCTTCTCATCTCTCTCCCTTCCTGTCTGTCTGTCTGTCCCTATCTGTCCCTCTCTCTGTCTCTGTCACACACACAAAAAAAGTCAGTTGCCTTGGCTTTATGAATTTGAAAGGCAAGAGAAACACTCTTTCTGCTGGGTCATGACCTTGCTTTCCTTTGCCTTAACCTGTTACCTCTTACTGCCTCTTCGCTCTATGCTCTGACCGCACCAACAAGGAGGGAAAGCCTTTGACCAGCTCGCTTTGTTGCTCAGGTGCCCACTGGTTTCTTTCACACAGAGAAGAGAGCAAAGCAGAACAACCTCATCTTTTGACCTTCTAGGTTCCTCTCAGCAGTTGAATGGGTGATTTGAAGTGAAATGAAGTACTTACCAACTGTTTTTTTTTTTTACTTTTTAAGTCAGTGATAATAATTATCAGTCAGTAATATACCCATCAAATGAGATGCCCATTTTTTACATCATGTAGATAGTACACATTTAAAGTCTATTCTTTTAAGTGAAATAATGATGCACTTTCTTTCTTGCCTGGTTAAAGGGAGTGTATTAAAAATAAGGTTAATAAATCAGCCAAATACATCAAAGTAAAAGAGAAGAAAGACAGAGAGACTGGTATTGAGGCCCTCTGAGGCAGAGTAAGCTTACAGTTGGGATATCCTCTAAACCAGGGGTCCCTGAACATTTTACACAGGGGGCCAGTTCACTGTCCGTCAGACTGTTGGAGGGCCGGACCATAAAAAAAACTATGAACAAATCCCTATGCACACTGCACATATCTTATCTTATTTTATTTTATTTATTTATTTTCTTACAGGGGCAAAGAGAGAGTCAGAGAGAGAGATAGATAGGGACAGACAGACAGGAACAGAGAAAGATGAGAAGCATCAATCATTAGTTTTTCGTTGCCATTGCGACATCTTAGTTGTTCATTGATTGCTTTCTCACAATGTGCCTTGACCGCGGGCCTTCAGCAGACTGAGCAACCCCTTGCTGGAGCCAGCGACCTTGGGTCCAACCTGGCGAGCTTTTGCTCAAACCAGATGGGCCCGCGCTCAAGCTGGTGACCTTAGGGTCTCGAACCTGGGTCTTCCGCATCCCAGTCCGACGCTCTATCCACTGTGCCACCGCCTGGTCAGGCTGCACATATCTTATTTTAAAGTAAAAAAACAAAATGGGAACAAATACAATATTTAAAATAAAGAACAAGTAAATTTAAATCAACAAACTGACCAGTATTTCAGTGGGAAGGAACTATGGGTGCGGATGCATCCTGTGCTCCTCTCACTGACCACCAATGAAATAGGTGCCCCTTCCGGAAGTGGGGACCGGATAAATGGCCTCAGGGGGCCGCATGTGGCCCACGGGCTGTAGTTTGGGGACCCCTGCTCTAAACGGAAACTTTAAGAAGTATCAGGAACTCTACATTTTCTTTTGGCTACTGAAAAAAAATTAATTAGAAATATTTTTTTCCCTGAAAGAAACCTTAGTGATATGATAGATCATGTGATTCACCATCTTCTGTTCTCACGGATGAAAGTCAGAGTCTAGATACACTGAAAGACTTTTCTATGCTTTTGTGAAGTTTATGCGAAAACCTTTGTGGCATTACAGGGAGCAGTCGCTTTTTTTTCTGAAAAGCAGAGGGGATATCAGAACTTATGCAAAAAGAGAACTGTGGGCTAGGATTTAGTTTGTCATTTATCAAGTATTTCTTGAGTATCTACTGTGTAAAGTTGCATTAGGCAATGTGACCTATCACTGTTACTCTTGTGAAACATTTGTATAATAGAATCATGAATATCAGCTCTGCTTTTGTTAAATTACTGGCATAATTTTCTCTCCTAACCAAATGTGCTTCTCTGGCATGTATTACAGAAAGCTATGGAAGATATGGAGGCAAAGCGTAAGATTCTTAAAGAGAAACAGAGGTAAGACACAATATATTCTGTATGCAGAATCTTCTGTGCTATATTAGAGCAAATTCTGACTTCTGAGTAGGCACATTTGGTGGTTTTTATGACAGTTTCTCTTTCTCAGCTGGTGACATCTTATGACATTCAGCATCATATGATCAAAATCCCCCAACCAACATAATCAATGTAAAGTGTTTGTAAAAAATATATTTGTGGCCCTGGCTGGTTGGCTTGGTGGTAGATGGTCAGTGTGGTGTATGGACGTCCTGGGTTTGATTCCTGGTCAGGGCACACAGGAGAAGCGACCATCTGCTTCTCTACCCCTCCCTCTTTCCTTTATCTCTCTCTGTCTCTCTCTTTTCCCTTCCAGCAACCATGGCTAGGTTGGAACATGTTGGTTCTGGGTGCTAAGGATGGCTCCATGGCCTTGCCTTAGGCATTAAAATACCAGATGAGCAGAGCACTGCTTGGTAGGGAGCTTGCCCAGTGGACCTCGGTCGGGGTGCATGTGGGAGTCTGTCTCTCTACCTCTCTGCTTCTCACTTAAGAAAAAAAGTGTGTGTGTGTGTGTGTGTGTGTGTATTTGCATGTGCACATACAGGGTGGGACACAAATAGGTTTAGAATTAATTGTTCATATTGAAAATAATACAATAATATATAATAATAGAAGAATAAACTGTGGGCCTGGCTAGTTTGCACAGTGGATAGAATGTCGGCCTCGTGTGCAGACATCCCGGGTTCAATTCCTGGTCAGGGCACACATGAGGAGTGACCATCAGCTTTTTTCCCCTTCCTCTCCCCGTTGTCTCTTTTCCCCTCTCACAGCCAGTGGCTAAGTTGGTCTGAGCATTGACCTCAGACACTAAAAATAGCTTGGTTGATTTAAGCATTTCCCCCAGACGGGGGCTGCCAGGTGGACCCTGGTTGAAGCAGATGTGGGAGTCTATCTCCCCTCTCTCACTTTAAAAAAAAAAAAGAATAAACTCTTTATGTTTTGTATGCTCACAATTGTAAACCTACTTTGCCCCACTCTGTATTGCAAGATGGCCCTCATAAAGATTTTTTACTATATCATTGTCACATATGTGCTTGCTCCATATTCCTGTACTCTTACCAACAACCTTTTAAATCTAAGGTTCTTAGAAATTCCTCATCTCACCAGGTTTCATGCTAGTCTATTACCTGCAAATACAGGGCGGGGCAAAAGTAGGTTTACAGTTGTGAGTACTCGAAACAGTTTATTCTTGTATTCTTATTTATTGACTATTGTATTATCTATACAGACAACTGTAAACCTACTTTCACTCTAACCTATATGTTTACATAATGTGAAAACTTCTGAATACAGAGTAAAAATTAGTGTCTGATTGGATGAAGAAGTGGACTTTCAAGGGGATCAGCCGACAACTTGATTTTCTCTGTGTCCTTTGTCATTTAACTTCAAAAAGTTGGTTCCAGTTTCTTCCCTCTTCTAATACTGATTAAAATTTAAGATAGGAAAGCTATCAATTAAATTTTTCACTTACATACAGTTAAGATAAATATAGCAAGCCTATATTACATCACCATTATATATTTATGCTTGTAAGGTGGCCTTGCTGTCCAGCTCAGGTGTTAAAGTAAGGTCAGAACCTGAAAGTGCATTTCCTTTGAGAAAGAAATGTTTAGGGAAGTATTACTAGCATTATATTTTGTGAACCATGATGTGCTGTATAGTCACCACTTTCCTCAAAACTTAAATTTGAAATGTTAATAATGCATTTATCAAAATAAATGTTAAATATCTTAAAAATCTTCATTGAAAACCAAAAGCCTCTTTAACGTCTTCAGAAAGAAAAAGCTGATTGATGCCTTGTTTGAAGTCACAATGATATGCATGAAATATAACCAACCTATATTTTATTAATAATGCCAGTTGGTGTGGAATTTTTATGGCAAAGTGCTTTTTTGGGGGGAGAGAATGGAAGATAATCAGTACACCACTTAATATCACAATGTGGTTATCATATACTGTAACAACCCGTTTTGGGGTTTCTTACATAGTATTCCTTTTTGTTAAAGAGTGGGAGTCTAATTATTAGTAGACATTTTTGAGAAAAAGTTTGATTCACATACATTTAACTCAACATGTACATGCATTTAAAATACATAGCTATGGACCTCATGTTAATAAGTTCCTCAAAAAATTTGATGTACTCTATCATATCTACATAGAAGGACTGCTAGAACTTTATCATGGTCCTTTAATGATAGATACATTTAAGCAGTCCATAAAGTATCCTTAGTCAGTTGCAATAGCTCATGATTATGAGTTTGAAAAGAAAAAGCTGTTTTTGTAGAATGATAAGATTTACAGGATAGGTGAAGGGGAAGAATTATATTTTCTACCACTCTTGGGGGAAAAAATAACATTTAAAAATTTTTTTTAAGTGAAAAGCAGGGAGGCAGAGCAACAGACTCCCACATTCACCCCAACCGGGATCCACCCAGCAAGCCCCCTATTGGGCGATGCTCTGCCCGGCTGGGGCTGTTGCTCCATTGCTCATCAATGGAGCCATTTCTTTAGTACCTGAGGTGGAGGCCATGGGAGCAATCATCATCACCCGGGGCCAACTTGCTCCAACTGAGCCATAATTGTGGGAGGAGAAGAGAGAGAATAAGAGAGAAGGGAGCCGGGAGGGGTCGAGAAGCAGATGGTTAATTCTCCTATGTGCCTTGACTGAGAATCAAACCTGGGACATATACACGCTGGGCCAAGTCTCTACCATTGAGCCAGCCAGCCAGGGCTGAAATAACATTTTGTAAGTATCTAGTCTATTCAAAGCTTATATTTAACATTATCTCTTTTAGTCCTCAGGGTATTCATGTGGCTAGATAGGTGTTATTTTCATTTTTTGGGTGAGATAGAAAGTTGAAGTGACTTATCCATAGTCACATGGTTATTACAAAGACAAGCTTGTATTTGAAGCAGGTCTATGTTTCTGGTTCTGACATCCAGGCACTTTCATAGCTCGTCACAGCCTCTTGTTTACTATGCCTGTTTGTCTCAATTTCCATTTTGTACTTTTAATAAAAGAGTCACATGCCTAATCAGGCAGTAGCACAGTGGATAGAGCATCGGACTGGGACACAGAGGACCCAGGTTCAAAACCCTGAGGTCGCTGGCTTGAGCAAGAGCTCACCAGCTTAAGTGTGGTGTTGCTGGCTTGAATGTGGGATCATAGACATGACCTCATGGCTGTGACTTGAACCTAAAGGTTGCTAGCTTGAAACCCAAGGTCACTGGCTTAAACCCAAGGTCACTGGCTTGAGCAAGGGGTCACTTCCTCTGCTGTAGCCCCCTGGTCAAGGCACATATAAGAAAGCAATCAATGAACAATGAAGGTGCCACAACGAAGAATTAATGCTTCTCATCTCTCTCCCTTCTTGTCTGTCTGTCCCTATCTGTCCCTCTCTCTGTCTCTGTCAAAAATAAAAAAAGTCATGTAAAACATTAATAGAAGGACAGAATTAGAAAAACAAGAAATCATATCTGTTGCCCTTGTATACTTGCTTAACTTTGATTTACCTTTGATTTTGGAAAAAGAAAATTAAAGAATACCTTTTGACACAGTCCATCTATATAGAATATTTGGAGTCTTGAGTACACACTGGAAGTTAGAAATCACATCCAGTGTAAGAAATACCTGAATTTTAATACAGTCAAATCATCATTTTTCAAAAGTACTGCAATGTATTATATGTATAAAACCAGTTAACATTTTACAGCTATTTTGACATTTCCTAGTTCTTGTAAATTTAAATTGGCGAACTTGTTTTTGAGTTCAGGAATGCTTGCGTTTGACTGATATAATTATTGGCCATTGTGTTTATGCAGAATACTTGGTTATACAAAATACTAAGTGTATCCACTAGGTATTCCTGCATATCTTATATATATAATTCCTTTGATATTTGTCTTCTGAGTTTAATTAACATTTTTGTAAACTGTGTACTTTTATTTAATAAAAACTTTAAAAACATATTTTCTCAATATAATGCTAGAGAATTAAAAAAAGCAAGGACACTTTGCTTGTTCTTTGGAGTGAACGTAGAAAACCGAAGCCAAGCTGGGATGTTCATTTACAGTAATAACCGCTTGATCAAGATGCACGAGAAAGTCGGCCCCCAGTTGAAACTGAAGTCCTTGTAAGTATGTTTCTGTTTTCAGAGGCACAGGCAGGAGGAGGGGGGTTACAGTAAGATCCTGCCTGGGGAGTTAGAGAGGTCATTAATCATAATGGAAGCAGGTGTTATATCCTCTGTTTACCTTTCCCAGCAACGCACAAGCATTAATCTGCCTAATTTATAATACCAGTAGAGCTGTGTGCCTGCTCTAAGGAAAAAGTTTACATTTGTAGTGTTTTTAATGCATTTCATGAGCAACTTGATGCTTTACCATTCTTTGTGCCGTTTACTCGTATTAAGTTCTTAGTATTTTACGAATTTAAAAATAAGGTAAGCTTATTAAATTTTAGAAAAGAAAAATTCAAAGTCTTCTAAAGCAACCCCGTTAACATTTTGTGGAACCCCTTCCCGTGTGAGTTTTTACCAGTTACTTGCACAAACGTGTATTTGTAACAGTCTCCAGCTTATTTGAATTCCAGAGTAATACAGTCTGGTGCTTTTCCAATGGTCTGAAACTCCACAAGCTGCTTTCCTGAATTATGTCGAGTCCTGAAAAGAGACCATAGGAAAGCACAGAGTCAGACAAGACAACCGTGACCAGTAGAATGGCTCAGGGGAAAATTTTTCATCTCGTTTCCTTACTCTGAAGGAGTTCGCAATTCATCCATATGTTCGTTCCCTCAACAGACACTTATACTGCAGTATCATGCACTATAGGCATTGTTTTAAACTCTGCAGACAAGATGGTGAAGAACTATTACCATTTGTTAAGGGACTTATTATAGTCCAGTGCAAGGGATGGTTGTGTAAATACATATTTTTTATATTGTGTGGAAACAACAATAATGATCTTTTAAAACATAAGTTTGTTTACTGTCTTGCTTAAAACCCTGATGCATGTAAAATAGAACTAGTTACTGTGGTTTTTCAGTGATATGGTCTCCGCTTGGCTCTGTGGCACCCCCCACCCTGCCCATACACACCCTCTCACTTGCATTCCATTCATACCAGCAGACTTCCTGTTTCTCAGACATCCCAAGCTTCCTATTTCTCAGACATCCCAAGCTTGTTCCTACCTTATGGCCCTGACACTGTCATTTCCTCTGCCTAGAATCTTTTGCTTTAGATCTTATTGCTGGTCCTATGAAGCATCAGCTCTAAAGTTCCCTCCACAAGAAGGTCTTTCTGGATTACCTAAATAAAATTAGCCCCTGTTATCACACCCCTCCCACTTATCTATCACTCTTTACACATTAAACTCCTGCTTTATTTTCCTCATATCACTGTCCGAAACGATGTTGTACATTAATTTATCCATTTACTAGCATCATACCTTTTCACCCTTCAATAGAAGAGAAACTTTATAAACCGAGACACTGTCTTTCTGTTCATTAATGAATTCTTAGGACCTGGAATTAGTTCCAGGTTCTCAGCTTGAAGAGTGAATGAATGAATGAATGGACTTTTACTAGAGGCAAGCATCATGTGCAGAAAGACCCTTTAGGATGAAATAATTCCCAGTCAGGCTTCTTGGGAGAAATGATGACTGAATTTAGACTTTACGGAATGAATCATGAAGGGAGGGCAGGGTGGGAGGGGGAAATGGTGAGAAACTTGATAGGCAGGGACCCCAAATTAGCGAGGTTTGATTTGTACACCATTCTGGGCATTGGGTTGGCCCCGAACAGTTAAGAGTCCAGATATTCTTTCCCCAAACAGGTTCTATTGCTAAGTAGAATATCTTAGTTACAAACATCATGAGCTGTTAATATACTGTGGGAAATAATTGAGTTTATCCGTCAAGCTAATAGGCAGATACCTGTTATTCTCAGGAGTTATCCAGCCCTTATGTCCTTATGTCTCCTTATCAGAATTCGTTGAGCCTCCCGTGGACCTTTGCAATGATGATAAGCCCAACCTGACAGATGAAATGAGGGTGAAGAAAGCGACCCTCTGGCCAGTTTCATTAAGAGGATCATGTCAGTTTCTTGCAGAAAGGCATTGTTAGTGTTGTTTAATTCTAAGAGACATCTTCCCCGCACCTACTCTGACTTCCCATGAAAGATTATAAGTTTGGTAAAGGAGGCATATTCAGTAATGAGTACTAAAGCCATTTTGTATTATGAGACAAAACACACCTGGCTGGGATCACTATAGATTTATGTAACAAAACACAGTTGTCAAACTTGACATGGTTTGGATCAAGCGAACAAATTTATTTTTGAAAAAGTTGATTTCAAAATACTGGATATATTTGCTTTTCTCCCCCTTAGCTAAATTGCACAAAATTAATGCATGCATTTATTCCTCCAGACTTGGTGCAGGCGTGGTTGGAATTGTTAATATACCTTTGGAGATCATGGAACCATCTCATAATAAGCAGGAATTTCTCAATGTCCAGGAATATAATCATCTGCTGAGAGTCATGGGACAGTTCTTGGTTCAGTACTGTAAGGACACCGGGATCAGTGAGTATTCAATAGTCGTAGTAAGAGGTGCTTAAAAGGGATCAACTTGCGTGATATTTTTAAGCTGAAATGATTGCACTGATTCGGGTAACCATTAACCTGAACCCCTGAAAGAGACCTTCTGCATTAAAAACATGAGGAAAATGAGAAGGAAGCCAGTCTCAGAGGAAAGAGACAGAAGTTTTCTCCAAATAGTCTGAGAAACGTGCAAAGGGCCTTTAAGACTCCATGGTGTAAGCATACAGCCCATCTGGACCTGAGCAGTCCTACAGCATTGTTATATCATGCCACGGAATAATCATTGTTGACCCTGAATAATTGTAGATATGTTAAGCTCTGTTTTGTGTATCTGCCAAGCCTTGAATGTGTTAATTTCAGAATGATTTTGATTAAAAATCATTAAAATAAATATGCTTGGAAACTTAAAAAGATAAACTTCAATTATTTGGAAAATTTGAATTATTCAGATCATCTCACTCTCCAGAGATATCTGAACAATGAGATGATATGCAGTACATTAATTAAATAAACTTCCTGTAAGCTATGCAGACATAGGCTTCATTTACGGAAAGAAATAGGCTACTGTGTATTTGTTCAACGATTTGCATGAAATATGTATAATTCATGCATATCAAAAATTATGTCTCTACCCTTAAGACAACTTAAAATTTTATTATTTATTGCTCTACTTGAAGTTGAAATTTTAGAATATTTTATTTTCTTTTGTACCCAGTCTGCTTGGTCCTAAAATTTTCTCATACCAGTGAAACAGAACGTAGTGTGGGAACTCAGGGAAACAACAATAAAAGTGAGAGTGAAGTTGAGGGCACGGATTTCCTGCCGCAGCTGCATTTTCATGTTGGTCTAAAACCTGTTCAGAATGTGGGCTGTGGACCAGCATTACCAGCATCACCTAAGAGCTTGTTAGAAATGCAGAATCATAGGCTCCAGCCTGACCTAGTGGGTTAAAATCTGCATGTTAGCAGGATCTCCAGGTGATCAGTGTGCACATTAACGTTTGAGAAGCACTACTCTGGAGAGTACACCCATGTCAGCCTTGCGTGGCATACTTTTTTCACATGTATTCTTTTCTCAGAGACATGTTTGAAGTTATACCAACCCTAGGAATGACCACCTCATTTGACAGGGTTTGCTGACAGCTGTAGAAAGTAAAGCAGGGGAAAATCAAGTACGTACTTTCTGGTCTTCAGATGCCACCATGACATGGTACAGAAAGAAAATGTTAAGCGTTTGAAAATTGTGTCACTTCTCTTTATATTTTCTTTAGCCTTTTCCTTGTTTTCTTCATCCTTAGAATAAGGAATTTAATCTTCAGAAAGAGCCAAACATTATTACATTTAAAGGTGACAGAAATTATCTCCATCCAGTTCACAACCTTACCTAGTCTTTCCTATGTGTGAGGGTAGCTTTCCCAAAGCTCCTTCGCCTGGCGTGAGGGTGCCCTCCTACAGTTGTACTCTCTATTCAAGGGTGGCACTTGCCAGCCTTCCCTCTTTTTATCTACTCTATGTAACTCCCTACCCCTAGTTTATCTACCTAATTTTATTTCAACACCTTCTCAACAGATAGAAGATTCAAAATAACGGTTTTATATGTGTTTTAATTATTACTTGCTAATAGCATATTATTTTCCTAATTCTATTATTGTTAGTTTTGTTCTGTTTTGTTTTTGTATTTTTCTGAAGTGAGAAGTGGGGAGGCAGAGAGACAGACTCCCACATGCGCCCTCTGGGGGGCGATGCTCTGCCCATTTGGGGCCATTGCTTCATTGCAACTGGAGCCATTTTAGCGCCTGAAGTGAGATCATGATTCCATCCTCAGCGCCCGGGTCAACTTGCTCCAGTGGAGCCTTGACTGCAGGAGGGAAAGAGAGAAATAGAGCGAAGGGAGAGGGGGAAGGGTGGAGAAGCAGATGGGCGCTTCTCCTGTGTGTCCTGGCTGGGAATCGAACCTGGGACCTCCACATGCCAGGCTGTCACTTTACCACTGAGCCAACCAGCCAGGGTCTCCATAACTGTTTATGAATTGATTTTGAGCTAGAAAGTACGATCACAAAAGATGTTCCTCTAGAAGGAAGGCAGAGGAGAGAAAGGAGAACAAGCATGTGGGTCTGTTCACACTTCTCACATCTTTATCCGAAACTTCATTATCAAACAGAGTCAAGTAATCAGGGTCAGAACTGGCAGTCTCAGGAACTGTGCTGAGGAGACTGACCTTCAAGATCTTTGCGTATTAATTCCCACAGGACTAACCAAAGTGTTATGTAATGTTTGCCTAATACTCTGAAAGCCAGTATTACAGGACACATAATTTTAAGGAAAGTAGGCTAAGTTTTTTGCCTTATAAATAAAAGATGCAATCTTTGTATTTGCTGTAAATCTGATCTGTTTCTATGGAAAATTGGGCCCTTGTAAAACTTGAATCGGCAGAAAGGGAAATGGAGAGGTGATGACTTTGTGTCATTTATCAAATCTGCTTTTCCTTTTGGCACAGCTGATGCTAAGACTCTCAAATACTGCCCTTGTCTCTGAGTCTGCCCTTACCTCACTGTCTGCTTCTATGCTTTCTGAAACTTTCTACATCCTTACAGCAAAACAGGAATATTAATTGTCAGCCTTACAGTAAAATGGAAATATTAATTGTCAGCCTTTTTGGAGTATGGACAGAAGGAGAAGGAGAGGATAGAAACATCAGCTGAGATTTGAGTTTGAACAGAAACAATTACAGAGAAATTTACTACTAAACTTCTCCAAAATGGATCAGAATGTAGCTGATGTACCAATATGAAATCTGTAATATAATAAACATAACCTTTCCCAGCAGATCTCAAATTATAGGGCCTCAGGTTGGCAAGGAGGCTAAAAGTCATTTAATCCAGTTACCCCCTCCTCATGGTTTGTCACTCTCTCACCCACTCCTGCCCCAGGCAAGTAAGTGGACTGTCATCTTAAGCCTAAATAGGGCCTCTCGTGAAAGAAAAATCGCGGCTTCTTGAAGCAGCCTATGAATGTCCACATAACTATTGAAAATTCTTTTTTATATTAAAGTCAAATCTGTTTCTCATGACTTCTTTCATTCACTCACCTGTGCTAGACTTGGACTGTCATAAGACTAACAAATCAGTCATGGTCCACCCTCTCAGGGACTTAGTCTGGCAGAGCTAACATGATTTGACAGTTGGAAATAGGATTGGTGTCCAGCAGAGAAGAAAGAGTGCTGAGGAAGCCAGGGGTCAGGAGGTCACAATCTAGAGGCCAGAGAAGACCTCCCTGAAGAAGCCATATTTCCTAACGGATGAGGCGGAGGCAGTCCGGCCAACTTAATTCTTCCTCCTTGCGGCCGTGAATGATTGACCGAAAGCCTTTTTAAAATGACAGGCCCACCAGATATCTGAAGACAAGCTTTCTGTCTCTCTTCAGCCTTGTTTTATCTTAACATTTTAAATTTCGTTATTCTTTATTCAACATGGCATTAAATATACTTAGCATTTTAAGGTTCTGCTTTATAAAGTGTATCCGTAGAAACAAAAATTCTAGGTTTTATCTCCTAGTTTCCCCCTCTAGTCTCCGCTGCACAGAACAGTATGGTTCTGAGCTGGGAGCCAGGAAGCCCTAGGTCGCAACCTCCGAGTATGGCTACAAGTCCTTGAATTTCTATCTATTAATTGTTGTCTAAAATGGCATTATGCCTCATATATATATATATATATATATATATATATATATATATATATATATATGCTACCATTTTTCAAACATCAGTAGATGTAGTTATAGGTAGTGAAATCACATAAAAGTTTTATTAAATTTATAGCTTTTTTTTAAATCATGCATTTGCCAGGCTGGGGGGTGGCAGTTCTGAAATTATTTTGCAGCTTTAGGAGATCCCGTGGGAAACTACTGATGTGGAAGAAGAGAAAATGATGCTTGCGGCATTGCCAGGTGAAATAATGAAGCTGATGCCTAGAGCACCTTGGAGCAACCCAACGGATTGCTGGAGTTTTGCTGTGCAGCCTACTGTGCTCGCAGTAGAGGGGAGGAGTGATGACATTCTGACTGCAGCTGCCACCTACTTCTGCCATTGGCTGTTCCAGGAAGCGAGACTGGCCCTACCCCCACGTCACCAGACCCTGGAGCCGAGAGAAAGCAGGAGGCTGTAAGCAGTTCACCACCAGTGAACACACCTGGCCTTGCTTTGTCCTTCAGTTTAAATAGAGCACTTTGGGAAGCCTCTATTCTCACGGGCACCACAGACTGTAAGGCATCATGGCAGTTCTTCCTGATAAGTGGCAATTGGCCTCATGATCCTTCTCTAGAGTTGTGCAGGTAGCACTCCACCAACTGTTGGAAGTGGCACATCACTTGGAACCCGTCTGCCATTCTCAGCCGCGGAATTCTGTTGAGAATATAGGTGATAAATGATCACACCCATGGATCAGCTTAGGAAGGGTCAGATGTCTGGCTTATCTAAAAATGAGACAGTGATGACAAACAGGACAATATTCAACAAAGGATGAGGCATGATTTATTGTCCCCTTAGTATGGATATGCATTTTCTGCCTCAAGAAATCTTTAAAAATAGACTATAATCATCCATATAGATGCAGAACTACCTGAAGGCAGGAACCAATTTAAATACCTCTCTAGCTTGTCATTTTCTTGGTGCTTTGATTTTATAAATATTTTGGACATCCTTATTTTGATTAAAACAAATCAGAGCTTTGCTTTATATTTTTATTACTAAATTTTATTACTTCTCCCATTGGGTAATTGCTTTCCTGGTTCTTTGTACATTCTGTGAACAGACATGAAACTGACATCTAGGAGAGTGTTTACCTTTCTCATATTTTCCAGAGGCAAATATGTGTGAACTGCATGTGGATGTCCCCGGTTCGATTCCTAATCAGGACACACAGGAAAAGCGACCATCTACTTCTTTACTCTTTCTCTTTCTCTCTCTCTCTCTCTCACTCCCCTCCCCTCCCCTCCCCTCCCACAGCCATAGCTCGATAGGTTCGAGTTCATTAGCCCCGTGCACTTTTGGTATTCTGTGGAGCCTCTGTTTCAAGTGCTAAAAATAGCTCAGTTGGGAGCATGGCCCCAGGTGGGCAGAGCATTGGCTCAGGATAGGGGTTGCCAGGTGGATCCCAGTCAGGGCAGGAGTCTGTCTCTCTATTTTCCTCCTCTCAATTGGAAAAGAAGAAGAAGAAAAAGAAAAGAGAAATCTTCTAAACTAAGTACTCCATACATAGGTAGCAGTAAATTAAATTTTCAGTTTTTCTCAGATAGTTGTTCTAGAAATTAGGATTTTAATTCTGTGTTTTATTAATTTAATAAGCTTGTTGATTATTCAAACAAAGTTTCAAGGTATGTATTTTTCTATAATTTTATATATGACCTGTGTGCTTGCAGCATTTCTTGTTTACAGATTTTTAAAGCAGAGTTTTAAAATTACAATACCTTGAGGATGTTGAAATAATATTATCTTGGAATTAATAAATTTTGCGTTATCTACATAGCTCTCTTCAGAGTGGCTATAAATATTCTTAAAAATAAGTACTTTTTTTAAGCTTTGAAATTTCACTCTTTTGCTCTTAATTGACTTCTGAATGAAAGGGTAATTTTAAAACCTTCATTAAGACACATTAACAGAAACATGAATTATTAAAACCATATGTTTAAAATATCCATAATTATAGGTATATAATTGACTCCTTTAGTCAAGGCCAGCCTAATATAATAAATTTTTATTACTTTTACTGTTTCTTGCCAGTAGGATAGGCAAGAATTTTTCTTACCTTTATTGGGGTATAATTGCCAAAAAAGTGTATATACTTAAAGTGTTCGGTGTGGTGACTTGATGTACACTGTGAAATGTCTGCCACAATCAAGTTAACCTATTCACCTTTTTGCATGTGTTGGTGAGAATGGTTAAGATCTACCCTCTTAGCAAGTTTCAAGTATGCAATATAGTCTTATTAACTCGTCATCATGGTGTCCATTAGATATCTAGAGCTTATTCATCTTATAATTGAAAGTTTGTGCCCTCTGACCAACATCTTTCCATTTTTCCTTCCCCACAGCTGCTGGCAACCACAATTCTAATCTGTTTCTGGATCATATACTAGTTCTATTTTTAATTTTTTGAGGAACCTTTGTATTGAGTTCCATAATAGTTGCACTAGTTTACATTCCTGCCAGTGGTGTGCAAGGTTTCCCTTTGCTCTGTATCTTGCCAACACTTCTGTCATTTTCATAACAGCCATCCTGACAGGTGTAAGGTGAAATCTGATTGTGGCTTTGATTTGCATTTCCCCAGTGAGTAATGGTGTTTAACACCTTTTCATGTACCCGATGGACATTTGTATGTATTTTTGGAAAACTGTCTGAATATTTAGGTTCTTTGTCCATTTACTAGAGTTTTTTTTTTTTTTGCTATAGAGTTGGATAAATAAATTCTTTGTGTATTTTAGATATTAACTCCTGGTCAAATATATGGCTTTCAAACATTTTCTCCTTTTCTGTTTGTTGTCTTTTAGTTTGTTGATTGTTTCTTTTGTTCTCCAGACGTTTTTAGTTTGATGTTCCATTTTTGATATTTTTTGTTGTGTATTTTGGTGTCATATCCAAAATTCATTTTCAGAGCACTGTCTGCTACTGTTTTTCCTATGCTTTCTTCCAGGAGTTTTATGGATGAGATTTTACATTTAAGTCTTATCCATTTCAAGTTATTTTTTATGAGTGGTATAAGACAGGGTGTCCAATTTCATTAAGGTGTCTTAATTTTTTTGCATGTGGATACTCAGTTTTCCTGAGATCATTTAAGAAATTATTTTTTCCTATATGTGATTTTGGTGTCCTTGTCAAAGATTGGTTGACTAGAGTATGTGTGGGTTTATTTTTAGGCTTTCTCTTCTGTTCCATTGGTCTATGTAACTGTTCCCCCCCCCCCCCAGATATCATACTGTTTCGATTACTGTGATTAATAGTAATCAGGGAGTGTGTTGCATCCAGCTTTGTTATTCTTTTTCAAGATAGCTTTGACTATTCAAGGTCATTTATAGTTATGTATGAATTTTAGGATTTCTTTTGTACTTCTCTGAAAAATGCCATATGAATTTTTATAAGGATTGCATTGAATCTTTAGATTACTTTGAGTAATATGGGTATTTAAAAATACTATTTTTTGATCCAAACACATGAGATATCTTTCTATGCATTTGTATCTTAAATTTCTTTCATCAGTGTCTTATAGTTTTCAGTGCAGAGGTCTGTCACCTACTTGGATACATTTAATCCTACACATTTTATTCTGTTTCATAAGATTGCTTTCTTATTTTTCTTTGAGATAGTTTGTGTTAGCGTATAAAATATAACTTATTTTTGTATGTTGATTTTGTAACATGCAACTTTACTGACTGCATTGATAAGATTTTTGTGGAATCTTTAGGTTTTCCTTATATAATGTTATCAACAAGCAGTAAAATGGTTCTCTTTTTTTTCTGAAGCCCTTTATTTCTTTTTCATGCCTAATTGCTCAGGCTATGTCTTTCAGTACTATGTTAATTAGAAGAATGGAGATTCTTGTCTTGTTTATGATCTTGAAGAAAAGCTTTTAACTTTTTGCCATGATGTTAGCTGTGGGCTTGCCAAATATGACCTTTATTATGTTGAGGTGTATTTCTTTGGTAATTTGAATTTTATCATGAAAGGATGTTCATGTTCAGTTTTGTCAAATATTCTTTCTGCATCTGTTAAGATAATGATATGATTTTAATCTTTTATTCCATTAATATGGAATACCATGTTTATTTGTGTATACTGAACCATCCTTGTGTACAGGGATAAATCCCACTTGATTATGGTGTATGATTCTTTAATTATGCTTTTGAATTTGATATACCAATATACTTTTTTAGGATTTTTACACCTATGTTCATTAGTGATATGGCTTGTACGTTTTTTTAACTAATTTTGGTATTAAGGTAATGCTGGCATTGTAAAGTGAGTTTTATATTTTTCATAGAGTTTGAACATGATAGCATTAATTCTTATTTAAATGTTCAGTAGGATCCACCAGTGAAATCAGGAAAAAACCATTGTCTTGTTGGGAGATTTTTAAATGGCTGATTCAGTCTCCTTACTAGTTACATGTTTTACAGATCTTTTTTTTACTTCTTTGTAATTTAGTTTTTGAAATTTCGTATGTTTCTAGGAATTTACCCATATTCTTGTAGGTTATATAATTTGGGGCCACTTAAATGTTCATAGTAATCTCTTGTGATTTATTGTATTACTGTGGTATCAGTTTCCTCTTTGATTTCTGATTTTATGTAGATTTCATTCATTTTTTCCTAGTTATCTATTTAAGGGTTTTTCAATTTTCTTTATCTTTTCACAAGGAGCTCTTAGTTTCATTGTAGTTTTTTGTTATCTTTTTAAAATTTCATTTATTTCTTTTATCTTTGTTACTTTCTTCCTTCTGCTGACTTTGGATTTGCTTTGTTTCTCTTATTCTACTTTCTTGCAGTGTCAAGTTAGATTGTTTATTTGAGGTCTCCTTTGTTTCTTTATGTAGGCATTTATTACTATCAACTTCCCACTTAGAACTGCTTTAATTATATCTAATACATTTCAGTATGCTGTTTCCATTATCTGTTATCTCAATATGTTTTTAATTTCTTCTTTGAGCCATTGGTTGTTCAGGAGTATGTAAATTTTCACATATTTGAGAATTTTCTAGCTTTTCTCTTATTTTTAATTTCTAGTTTTATACCAAATAATCAGAAAAGATATTTGATATTTCAATCATTGTAAATTTGTTAAGATTTGTTTTGTGAACAGTCCTATGATCTATCCTGGAAAATGTTCTATGTGCATTTTAGAAGAATGTATATTCTGCTGCTATTGGATGTATCTTTGTTAGGTTCATTTGACATAAAGATGGTTCGAGTCCATTACACGGGGGAACAAAATTTTTGTTGCATCCACAAAAACACTTGTTCTTACCTAATTCAAGTGTGCTGATCTCAAATCTGACATTAGTTTTCCTCTGTAAGCTACAATTCTTTTGCAATTCAAGATTTTAGGTTTTTATCTTGTAAAATTTTGAACAGTTTTTTAACATAATGAAGTAGAATGTCTTCTTGGGCATCATCTTTGTGAAAATATAATAATTTATGTAATGCAGTAAATACACTAATACACAAAAAGATATGATTGCATCAGAAATTTTCTACAATTTCAAAATAGAACATATTAAAACACTTATTTTAATCATAAAATTTGCACAAAACTTATTTAAATTCTATTAAGGCAAAAATTTGCATTTGTAGCTCTTGCGTTTGTGTACTTCTTGAGGACAATCTTGTTTGATGCTCCAGCAGTAGTCTGTTCACCACTAACAGCTCCAAGATTTTCAGGAAACTTTATCAAGGTGGCTGTTCAGGAAGTGAATCTTAACGCTCATGTTACATCCAATGTCACACAAAGCCAACAGCATCCTTTGAACCACAAGTTCATAGTTTTCTGCTTTTTTGTTGCCAAGAAAGTTCTTTGTAACTGCCACAAAAGACTATTGTGCTGCTTTCTCCTTCCTATTCATCTTCCTGGTCAATTCTTCATCACATATAAGAGGGTTTGAATTTGAGGTCCATCGAATACACCTGCTTTTATCTTCTCAAAAGACAAGGCAGGAAAAGCAGAAAAAAATATGTTGAAAGCATTCACTTTCTCTATTCAAAGCCTGAACAAACTGCTTCATTAAAACAAGTTGATGTGAAGTGGGGGAAAAATGATTCTGTCTCGATTAACTACAGGTTCATTCACAATATTTTGCATCCCTACTTCCAGAGTTTCACGTTCCGGCCACTCTTTCTGTATCCAGTGTTTCTCCCGAGCTCAGATGTCTCACAAACACAGAAAGCAAGGATACTTTATGAAACCCCTCTGTTGTCCTAGCAGGAAATTTACCATTTTAAAGGTCCACACAAATGATCCAGTTATGCTCCTCATACTTCAGAAAGTCAAGGACAATTTATATGTCATTATAATCTTCTCACAGATGAGTTGAATAACCAATTGGAACTGCTGCATAAACATTACCGTTGTGTAGGAGAACACATTTTAGACTCCATTTAGAGCTGTCAAGAAATAGCCGCCATTCTGTTGGACTGTAAGTGGTAACACCTAGCTGGCTGAGAAAACTACTGATATCATGACAGTAAACAAAGTGTTTTTCTTTGGAAAAAAAGTCCACAAAAATTTGTTCACGCTTTCTGAAATGGGATATTTTAGCTGAGCGGTGAAGTACATTTTTTTCTTGAAGCCTGGAGGCTAATAACTCAGTCTTTGATAGGCCCAAATTTCTTACTCAGTCGTTCAATTCGGGTTGGCTAAACTGCTGAGGGGTTAATGACTACTTGGCATCAGAAGAAGACCCTTCAGATTCTACAACCATTTCCTCATGCATCTTATCAAAATACACTTGATCACCATGTTCACTTTTTTCGTCCTTAGAAGAAATAAAACCATTGAAAACTGGAACCGGGAGTGTCTCAGAGTGTGGGATAGATCATATTGCTGAGGGAATATTAGGATATATGATCATATGCTGTATTTTCTTGCTGATGCCCTTTGTATGGATCAGACAGAAATAACAGTCACTGCTGTGGCCCTTAGGTTCATGCCAAACCATGGGAATACCAAAAGGCATTCCTTTGCATTTTCCTTTTGTCCAGTCACAAAGCATTTCCTCACAATTATGACATGCAATATGGGGAGCCCAATTCTTGTCTTGATTGCCAAAGGGAACTTGAAAATAGGCAATATATGCACGTGTCACAAATGATGAAATATTGCGCCTTTGACGTTGAAGTATTTTAACAGCCACATATATAACAGAAGGTGTCAGGACTATTCTTACATTTACGCCTACTCGAAGAAGCCATGACTTGATCTGAAAACACAATAAGAAGGTGGTTTTTATCAGATAATAATTTTTTACATTTAAAAGCATCTAGAATTATGTAAAAATGATGTTTGTAAAACATTAATTGCCTTGTGGTTATGTCCAATCCAAGAGTCGTTGCCCTTTAACTGCAATTTAAAAACCAATGCATGCCATTAAGTGTAACAAAAATAAATTAAAATTGTATAAAAACTAGAGCATGCACCAAAAAACGTATTGTAGATTTGGAATCAACGATGCAGAGATATATAGAAAAAGTTCTAAAACCTTATGCTACAGTAAATGAAAAATATATTGTTTCCCAGTGTTATGTACTTTTGATTTTCTTGGTGCATGATATATCCATTGTTGAAAATGAGACAACGAGGTCCCCTACTATTACTTCATTGCTATTTCTGCCTTTAGATCTGTTTAATTTGCTTAATATTTTTAGGTGCTGTTATATTGGTTGCATATATATTTACAATTGTTATTTACAATTGTTATCCTCTTGATAAATTGATTCTTTTTTATTATATAATTATCTTTGTTTTCTATTACAGTTTTTGATTTAAAGTATATTTTGTCTTATATAAATATAACTCTTGGTTTTTATCTGCATGAAATATCTTTTTGCATCTCTTTCCTTTGAGCTTATGTATGAACTGAAGTGAATCTTTTGTAGACAGCGTATAGTTCAGACTTGTTTTTATTTATCAGACACTTTGTCTTTTTATTGGAGAATTCAATTCATTTACATTAAAGTAATTTTTGATAGATAAAGACTTACAATTGTCATCTTACTGTTTTCTGGGTGTTTTACAGTTCCTTTGTTTCTTTCTTCCTCTTTTGTAATTTCCCTTTTAATATATTTTATTATATATAGTGTTATGCTTTAACACTATAATGTTATTCTTTCTCTTTCTCTCTTGTATACCTATGATAAGTTTGCTTTGGTTACCATGAGGCTTACATAAAACATCTTAGAACACCCTGTTTTAAAGATAACAACTTACCTTTCATACAAAAACTCTACCTTTTTATTTTTTTCCCCACATTGTAGGGTCTTTTTATTTCACAGTTTACATGTTTTTATTTTGTGTATACATTAAGAAATTATTGTATCTATACTTATTTTAGTATTTTGTCTTTTAATTTTTATGTTAAAGTGATTTATACACCACCATCACGTTATTGGAATATTCTGAATTTGACTATATATGAAGTTACCTTTATGTAACAGTAAGGTTCATATTTTTGAGTTTTCAGGTTACTAATTATTGTTCTTTCATTTCAGTTTGGAGAACTGACTTTAGCATTTCTTGTAAGGCAGATCTAACGGTAATGAACTCCCAGAGCTTTTGTTTGGAAAACGCTTTATCTCTCCATTTCTAAAAGACAGCTTTTCCTGATTAAGTGTATTCGGTTGTCATTCTTTTCTCTATCGACTCAATGATTATATCATTTTACCCTCTTGACCTACAAGTTTCTGCCAGAAATGCACTGATAGTCTAATGGCGGGTGGGCACAGTTCCCTTGTACGGGAGGAATTTTCTTTTTTCTGCAGGCTGAGTAACACATAAAAGAAAGTAGAAACTGACATGATATATTTTTTCCCACTGTCTTGTGTCTGGCTAGCTTACTTATCTGATTGTTGAAGCATCTACATAGTCTTCAGGGTTCACTCCATGGAAATTTGTTTTAATAACACGATAAGCACAACTGCAAGTTGTGCCTGATGGATTAGCTTCTTCTTAAGACAAAAAGTAAAGGTTTTGTTTTGTTTTGTTTTGTTTTTTTCAGAGACAGAGAGTCAGAGAGAGGGATAGATAGGGACAGACAGACAGGAATGGAGAAAGATGAGAAGCATCAGTCATCAGTATTTCGTTGCAACAACACCTTAGTTCTTCATTGATTGCTTTCTCACATGTGTCTTAACCGCGGGCCTTCAGCAGACTGAATAACCCCTTGCTGGAGCCAGCGACCTTGGGTCCAAGCTGGTGAGCTTTTGCTCAAACCGGATGATCCTGTGCTCAAGCTGGCGACCTCGGGGTCTGGAACCTGGGTCTTCCGCATCCCAGTCCAACGCTCCATCCACTGCGCCACCGCGTGGTCAGGCGAGAAAAGTAAAGGTTTTATTGGCAGTTAGTAAGACCCATTTCTGATCTAGAGTAAAAAACTTTATTTCTTTGTCCTGATACTTGCCTTGAATCCTATAATAGCTTCCATTAGGCCTTGTCATTAGGTATTTGGGGTAGTGGATGTTCTAATTTCTGCCTTTGATAGCTAGTAATTCCTTAGTATTATGTAGTCCAGTAAGTAAACATTAAGCTCTGTGTGTCAGCTACTGAAAACAAGGTCCTAAACATCACCACTCTCTTCAAGGATTTCTCTTTCCAAAAGGGGAAGTAGGCACAAAGTAAACTAAAATGTCATGTGTAAGCATTACGAGAGTGGTGTGATCACAGATCATGTATCATTATACCTTTGACGAGTGCGTGTTTGTTTCTAACGTCCTAGTAGTTTTACCACTCTTAAAATGTTTGTGTTGGGTTCACAGTTGATACTTGTTTTAGAAGTTAGCTGTGTTGTGTTAACTGGGTTTAGTTCATGTTTTCAGACAGGGCCATTATTTCACCTTT
Organism: Rhynchonycteris naso; assembly: GCA_037038555.1. Taxonomy (NCBI): domain Eukaryota; kingdom Metazoa; phylum Chordata; class Mammalia; order Chiroptera; family Emballonuridae; genus Rhynchonycteris; species Rhynchonycteris naso. Next base: position 71,821,348 of record CM073002.1, read on the forward strand.
GTTTTATCCCCAACAACACACTAATGAGGTATTTTGTCAAGAGTAGCAGCACTAGCTTATGAGGGTTTCTTAGGTGCACGATGCTGAGCTCTGTGCTGAAGGCATTCGTAGTTACAAAGCACAGGTCCTCCTTTGAAAGGCACAGTCTTCGGGGGAAAGTAGCATTTTGAGAGAAAACAAACACAATGCAGAAATGACTTAAATTTTACAGAGTTTTATAGTTTTTAATGTGTCTTCATATTTATTCTTTATGATACACCTGTTAGGCAGGCTGTTGGAAACACCCAGTTTATGAATAAAAAAATTTAAGTGTCATCCCACAATTATACAACTACTGAGTGCCAGAGACAACTCGTGGAGCCACTTGATTTTAACCTATAGCACCATGTAACTTAGTGAGAACTAAGTAGTTCATGTGGAAATCAGAAGAAAAGTCTTCACGAACCCTGTCTAGACACCAAAGAGTATGTCAGGATTTGGTGGGCAGCAAAGAAATGGAGTCTGGGTTGGGCCAAGACCAAATGCTGAGCAAAGTGCCAAAACATGAAAATTTAAGTTGAGAAAAACTCAAAAAGGAGAATTCAAAAGGGAGGTTTGAGGTTGAGAGTTGTTAGGTATCTTGTGAAGAGATGAAATGGGAAACCTGGGAATCTGTGAAGGCAGCTTCCAGCCCAGTCGTAGGGTCTCTTTTGAAGGCAGAGTCCCTTCCCTCCCTGCTGTTCTTTCGGGTACATAACATTCTGACTCTCAATTTGAACAAGATTGTTAAGGTATAATGATGTTTATTTGTATTTCACATGAATTATGCAGTCATATGTTAAGATCCTGTTTCATTTTGTTTCCAAGGTTTATATTTTATTTTTTTGATGTAGAAAATATGTTTTATTCCTACTTCTACCTCTATTTCTCTCTTTTTTTAAAAATTGTATTTATAAAATATATTTAAAGGGGTGACATTGATCAATAAGAGTACATAGATTTCAGGTAAACATCTCTATAGCATTTGAACTGTTGATTATGTTGTGTACCCATCACTCAAAGCCCCATCATTTTCCATCACCTTCTATTTGTCCGACTTTACTCCTTTTTCCCCCCTCTGTCCCCTACATCCCCCTACCCCTGATAATTACTTCACTTTTACCTGTGTCCATAAGTCTCAGTTTTATATCCCACCTATGTGTGAAATCATATATGGTTCTTAGCTTTTTCTGACTTATGTCATTCAGGTTAATGTTCTCCAGGTCCATCCATGTTGTCATGAATAGCAACATATCATCATTTCTTATGGCTGAGTAGTATTCCATTGTATATAGGTACCACATCTTCTTCATCCAATCCTCTATTGAAAAACACTTTGGTTGTTTTACAGTCTTGGCCACTGTGAATAATGTTGCAATGAACGTGGGGGTGCATGTTTCTTTATGTATCAATGTTTTTGAGTTTGGGGGCTAGATAACCAGTAGAGGGATTGCTGGGTCATATGGTAGTTTTATTCTTAATTTTTTTGAAGAATCACCATACTTTCTTCCATAATGGCTGTACCAGTTTACATTCCCACCAGCAGTGTATGAGAATTCTTTTTTCTCCACAGCCTCTCCAACACTTGTTATTACAAAGTTTATATATTAGAACATCACTTTTTGAACTTTGTGTGTTGATGAAATGTTCTCTATTGACCACATTTTAATTGCTCAATAGCCACTTGTAGCTAGTGGTTACTATATTGGACAGAATGGGAAACATAAATTCTTTTTCTATGTATTTTTAAAGTAATACGTGCACATTTAGAAAGTAAAAAAAGAAGTAAAAGTATCTCTCCATCTTTCTTTCAACCTGTCTTTTTCTCCGGTGGTATTCACTATTAGAAGTCTTTTATCTTTATAGGAGAAAGAAGTGCATCCATCAAAATTTTATGTGTAGGCCCTGGCTGGTTGACTCAGTGGTAGAGCGTCGGCCTGGCGTGTGGAAGTCCCGAGTTCGATTCCTCATTAGGACAGACAGGAGAAATGCCCATCTGCTTCTCCACCCTTCCCCCTCTCCTCCCTCCCTCTCTCTTCCCCTCCCACAACAAAAACTCTATTGGACCAAAGTTGGCCCGGGCGCTGAGGACAGCTCCATGGCCTCCACCTCAGGCTCCAGAATGGCTCCGGATGCAATGGAGCAACACCCCACATGGATAGAGCATCGCCCTCTGGTGGGCATGCCCAGTGGATCCTGGTCGGACGCATGAGGGAGTCTGTCTGACTACCTCCCCGCTTCTAACTTTGGAAAAATACAAAAACAAAACAAAATTTTATATGCTGTTTATAAATCACAAAATTTGATTGTACTAGATATGCTGTTTTACATCTTTCTAAAAAATTAAAACACTGTCTTTGATATTTTGACACAGCAATACATTTAGCTAGGCCCTGGCTGGTTGGGTAAGTGGTAGAGTGTCAGTCCGGTGTGTGGATGTCCCAGTTTCAGTTCTCGGTCAGGGCACACAGGAGAAGCACCTCTGCTTCTCTACCGCTCTCCCTTTTGCTTCTCTCTCTCCCTCTGTCTTTCTCTCCTGCCAAGGCTCAATTAGAGTGAGTTGGCTCAGGTGCTGGGGGTGGCTTCATGACCTCTGCCTCAGGCCCTAAAAATATGGCTCCAGTTGCCATGGAACAACGCCCCAGATGGGTAGAGCATCGCCCCCTAGTGGGCTTGCCAGGTGGATCCTGGTTGGGGTACGGCAGTCTCTCTCTGCCTCCCCTCCTCCTCTCACTAAAAATAAAAAAAAAAAATACATTTAGCTATAATTCCCTGTTTTAAAGGTTTCCTGGGTTAGAAATGGAATTTATTCATTTTTGTATTTTAGGCTTTTATGTTGCTTCCATTTTATTTTCCTGTTCTAATAGTACTATAATATATAAATGGCCATTGTTTGACATATTTGTAGGGAAGTTTTCTAGCATTGCAGTTGCTGGATGGTCCTTCATGAGAAATGCTGTTTTTAAGGAAAGGGGGTAGAGAATCTGGTGTGAGGGTGGGGCATAATCAATAAAGACTGGTAAAAGAGGGAACCAGAGACTCTGGCTGTGGGACAGGATGATAAAATTTTCTATCAGTAGACTTAAGGGTAGCCTTTAAGTTTATTCAATACCATCCCTCCTGGAAGTACTTAAGAAAATAATGTTAAATGTCAGCGTATTTTATTGCATATATGGTTGCTATGGTGTTTAGTTTTATTGTAAAGATACTGCATATTTACTATATACAGGTTGGAGAATGTAATAAAGTATAAAGCAGAAAAAAATTTCACCCATACTCAGAGAAAACCAACATTAATACTTTAATCTTTTACTTCTATATATTAGTTTTTACATAGCTGGGATAATACTGTACATACATATGTTTATAGCTAAACTTTTTTTTGCTTATTTTAATCTTGTAGATTTTCTTTTATTATTCTTTACCTGCTTTGCTTTTTTTAGGTAATAGAAATCTGACATTGTTTTGGAATGAGTTTGGATGCCAGAATAACAAAGACATGGAGAGGTCTGTAGATTCTATTCAGTATCAAAGGAGACAAGCACTGTCCATCCCAGTCATCATTCAGTGTGGTGAGTGTTGAATTCCATTCTAGTTAGCAATCATGTGATGATTTTCTAAATATGCAAGTCATTGTTTTAAGAAATGGGACACGAGGGAGACAAAGTTGGTGGGTAAGACCTGATTCTTACTTTCAATGAGGTTAGGGTCTAGGAGAGAGGTTAAGATAAGCCTGAAAATAATTATAATAGAGACGAAATTCAGATAAATGATGTAAAAAGGCACAAAGTTCTTTGAGGATTCAAGGGAGTAAAGCCAGTAGCTGTGGCCGTCACAGCCACCACCTGGCACATGCAGGTTCACATTTGATTTGGATAGATCATAAAGAAACAACAGAGCCAAGAACTGGTGGGCTATTACCTATGATTCTAGCTCGCACCCGGCAAACGAGTAAATTCACACAGCGGAAAACACTTACCTTTCCATTTAGGGCTCCCAAAGCCACTGACTCATCAATTTTCCTAGAACCAAAGGTCCTCACCAATTCAGCAGAACTTACAAAACCCCTCACCTCTGTTCCCCTTCAGCATGCCTCCGTTATGGCTTTCTCTCCAACCACCACGTGGCCTCTCTGCCCTGCAACAATGTGGTCTCCTCCAAAATGGCCTATCTCCTCCTTTTAAAACTTTTTGACAGGACAGTCCCTCTTCCAGCACACATTAGCATAACCAAGCTCCTTCCCAAGGAGAAAGGTAATTAGCCATATCACCTGGGTGACGGCTGTTCACATGGGCATCACCATTTTTAACAATAAAAATGAGTAAAACCAGAAAATACAAATTTTACAAACTCATTTGCTCAACAAAGGGGGAAGATGAGGAAGTTGAGGCAAGGTTTCATGACAGAGGTGGTCTTTGCTATTGTCTTTAAAATAAAATTTTGATAGAAATGTAGCAGGAGATACTTGTTAATATCAGGTGTACATTCAGCTAAAATTTTGGGAGTAGAATAATAGAAATAGTCATCTTATTTTTAATACCTTGTACTGTGTTAAATAAATAGTTGGTACTTAGTAATTGACTACTGAGTAAATCAATGATGAATAAATAGTAAAAGAGAAGAATAATCCAGTTGAATAAATGTGTTAGAGGGCTTTGAATGGCAAGATAAGGAGTTTATTCTTCAATAAGCAGTGGAGAGGCAGTAGATATTATTGAGTAGGAGAATAACATCATTGAAGAATTGAGCACTTATTGTGTTCCTCTGATGTACCTTCTAGCCACTATACAAAAGGATAGAGAATTAAAGACTCTCTACTATCTGCAAGGAATCTGGTGTCCAGTGAGAGAGCTAAGCAAATAAATAAAGCTCACCATTATGTGTAACAACGTTGTAGTTATTTATACAGTGCCAAGCATACACCTTCTTAACCTTGAGCTTGGGGTGGTCCAAAGAGGACCTCACTGGTCAGACATGTGCAAGGTACTGACAGAATCTAATCTCTAGTATTATGGAGCTATATGAAATTGGGCAAATTTCTTAATTTCTCTAAGCCTCAATTTCCTTATTTATAATATGAGGTTACTATTTATAGTTTCTCCAGAGAAACAGAACCAATAGAATGTAGTCTGTCTAGATATGTGTGTGTATGTATATATGATAGATAGATATTAATCTTAGAGAATTTGCTCACATGATTATGAAGGCTAATAAGTCTTAAGATTTTCAGTCAGCAGGCTGGAAACCCAGGAGAGCCGTTGGTTTAATTCCATTTTGAGTCTGAAAGCTTGAGAACCAAGAGACTCGTTGATACTGTTCCAGTCTGAATGTTGACAAGCTCAATACCCAAGAAGAACTGATGGTATTTTGTTTGTTTTTCTGCTTTAGGTGAGAGAAGGGGAGATACTGAGGCAGACTCCCACATGCTCCCCAACCAGGATCCACCTCAGCAACCCCATCTGGGGATTATGCTTGAATACCAAGCAATTTTTAGTACTTGAGGCTGATGTGTTCCAATGGAGCTATCCTCAGTGCCCAGGGCCATGCTTAAACCAATCAAGCCACTGGCTGCAAGAGAGGAAGAGGAAGAGAAGGGGAGAAAAGAGAGGGGGAGAAGGAGATGGCCGCTTCTCCTGTGTGCCCTGATCTGTAATCGAACCTGTAATGTCCTTATGCCAGGCGAAGACTTTGCTCACTAAGCCACCAGCCAGGACCAGAACTGATGTTTTAATTTGAGTCTGTGAGCAGAAAAGAGCTAATATCCCAGCTCTAGACAATCGAGAAAAGGAAGTTCCGTATTACTCTCAAAAGAGTCAGCTTTTTTATTATTGTTGTTCTATTTAAGGAATGAATAAGGCTCATTCACATTAGGGAGGATAATCTGCTTTATTCAGTTTACCAATTCAAATGTTAATTTAGCCTGACCGGTGGTGGCACGGTGGATAGAGCATTGACCTAGGATACTGAGGTCCCAGGTTTGAAACTAGAAGGTTGCTGGCTTGAGCATGGGCTCATCTGGTTTCACTGCAGGCTCACCAGCTTGAGTGCAGGGTCACCAACTTGAGTATCGGATCATTGACAGGGTCCTGGGATTGCTAGCTTGGGCCCAAAGGTCACTGGTTTGGCCTTAGCCCACCTGTACAGGCACACCTGAGAAGCAATCAGTGAACAACTAAAATGACATAACTACAAGTTCATGCTTCTCATCTCTCTCCCTTCCTGTCTGTCTGACCCTATCTATCTGTCTGACTCTCTATCTCTCTCTTGCTAAAAAAAAAAAAAAAAAAAAAGAGAGAGAGGGAAAGAAAAAGAAAAGTTAATCTCATTGAAAATACCCTCACAGACACATTCAGAATAATGTTTGACCAACTATCTGGGCACCCCATGGCCCAGTCAAGTTGATATAAAATCAATCACCATAAGTAATGTCTGGCAATGTTGGATTTTATCATTATTATTATGTATTTTAATTCTCAATAGCATTTTTAGTTAAGTACTAATCTTAATCTCTTTTTACAGATGATGATACTGAAACACAGAGATGTAATTTGTCCAAGATCATAGATGTAGTAAGTGGTGCAGCTATTCAGGGTCTTAGCCACTGTGCAAGCTGCCTCTATCTTAGATGAACAGAGAGAAGTGTTGACTTAAGAGCCATTAGCAGTGTGTCTGAAAGGAATTCAGGATTAAAGTTAAGAAAAACCTGGAGAGAGTGGAGTGCTTTGGTCCTAAAAGCAAGGAGGGACTGAAAGGGAGAAATGGTCAAAGAATTCAAGTAAAATGGGAAGTCTTCATGTGGTTTAAGAAGAGGTGGAGAGGGATCTATTATTTAAAATGTTTTTGGGGCCCTGGCAGATGGCTCAGTGGACAGAGAGTTGGCTCAGCATATGGACATCTTAGGTTCGATTCCTAGTCAGGACATACAGGAGAAGTGACCATCTGTTTCTACCCCCCCCCTTTTCCTTCTGTCTCTCTTCCCCTACTCTCCCCTCTGCTCCCCCCCCCCCGCACTGCAGCCAGTAGCTCCATTGGTTCAAGTGTGGCCCTTGACATTGAGGATAGCTCTATTGGAGTGCATCAGCCTCAGGTGCTAAAAATAGCTAGGTACTCAAGCATCAATCCATGCTGGGGTTGTTGGGTAGATCCCAGTCGAGGAGCATGTAGAAGTCTGCCTCACTATCTCCCCTCCTCTCACCTAAAAAAAAAATGTTTTTGGGTGCTGAAAATAGAAGAAAACAAGTGGAAAGAACTTAGGCATTGATAGTAATAATTTATTGGTAGTGTCCCAAGGTAGCTCATAGAATCTTAGACTAGTTTGCCATCAAGTATAATGGTATGTGATCAAGGATTCACTTGCCTTTGGCTTGAAACATACCTCATAACTCTTAGTATACTCAACCTGACGTCTTTCTGTGATGAATTCACTTCTGATTATGGTTTTTCTTGTGTGTGATTTGCTTTGATGAACAGATCTTTGCCTTAAGTGGAGAGTCCTGCCACCTTCTACAGATATTCAGGATGAAGAACTTGCTGACATGTGGATTTGTGCTAATAATCCTAACCTCTTGGAAAACAGGTAGCTTTTGATAGTTTTCTAAAATTCTTTATCCATTTTTAATTCCCAGAATATGTGTGTGTGAAACTGAAAAAGGTCAACTCTAGATACATTTTGGCTTAGTCACTGTTGTCCCCTACAACTCTTCAGCACCTTGCTACCTGTGGAAAGGTATTTCATTAGTGTACTTTTCTATCCAGAAAGAAGAGCCCTGGATGTAATAATGCTTTGCAGATGTTGGGGTGTACAGCTCTCTGCTTTCGCCGGTGGAAAACTGCAACTGTTTAGGAACTCTGCCTTTCAGTTCTTTTCTTTTTCATTTTCACACAACATAGCACCTTCTCATACAGTTTTATCCAGAAGATGTCTCCAGAGAGACTAAACCAGGGGTCCCCAAACTTTTTACACAGGGGTCCAGTTCACTGTTCCTCAGACCGTTGGAGGGCCGCCACATACAGTACTCCATACACTGACCACCAATGAAAGAGGTGCCCCTTCCGGAAGTGCAGTGGGGCTGGATAAATGGCCTCAGGGGGCTGCACATGGCCCGCAGGGCCGTAGTTTGGGGACCTCTAGACTGTTAGACCATGGGCTTTTTCTCTTAAGTCATATATTGATTTCATTGCTTTGTGCTCTTGGAGGAAGAAATTAAGCCTGACCAGGTGGTGGTGCAGTGGATAGAGCGTCGGACTGAGATGCAGAAGACCCAGGTTCGAGACCCCGAGCTCGCCAACTTGAGCACGGGCCCATCTGTCTTGAGCAAAAAGCTCGCCAGCTTTCACCCAAGGTCGCTGGCTCCAGCAAGGGGTGGCTCGGTCTGCTGAAGGCCCATGGTCAAGGCACATGTGAGAAAGCAATCAATGAACAACTATGGTGTTGCAACGGCAATGAAAAACTAATGATTGCTGCTTCTCACCTCTCTCCATTCCTGTCTGTCCCTATCTATCCCTCTCTCTGACTCTCTCTCTCTATCCCTGTAGAAAAAAAAAAAGAAAGAAATTAAGACTAAAACAGGAAAAAGACCAATTAAATATTGGTGAATGTCAGTGTTATTACAAGCCCTTTTAGACTTATATTCTTTTTCTTGGGGGAAGAAAAAGAGTTAGCATACAACTTTGATATAAGTACCCCTAACTCAATCTTGCTTTTCCATAGAGTTTGCTCTAAGTCCTTTGGCCTGGATAAGTCAATCAATATTGCTAGTATAGACATTCAGGTAATAGCTCTTGTTGGATTATCTTTATCCAGGCTTGAAAAAAAAATAGTTTAAAGAAGAAAACATCCAGAAACTGCTACTACAGTTCTATCGTGCCTGGGGTCTCCAGGTTAATAATATTTAGAAACTAAGTAAAAATGTCAGCAATGACAGGGCTCTGAGATTTCACATGAACCAGGGTTTTTCATCCTCCCTTTTGTGGTTTACAACAGAACCTGTTTGTTTTCCTCCCAAATAAAATTAGCTTCAGACCCAAAATATAAAAACATAGAAAAAAATTGAAGTTTGGGCATCTGGGGCCCAAAGGTGCCTATCCACTTCCCATTGCTGTTCCCTACTCCGCAGAAAGCCGAGAGCCCAGGGAGCACACTTACAAAAGAAACACTGACCTCTTCCCATTTTTTCATTTTAGAGAAGTGAAAAACCAAGCCCAAATACGGGTTAGCAAACCTGTTCCTGAAGCTGCTAGCCAAGGTCTTTTGATTCTTGCGCTGATTTCAGACTTGACTTGGGACTTACATATCTCCTGAATAGGAATCAAGTGTTGACTTTGTTTCAATGTTAATAGTCAGATACATCATGTTTTCATTCAGTGCCATTATTTTTATTGGAGTGTCATTTAATGGAAGTTCCCTGTTGTCTTTTTACAACTTCTCTGTGGAAAGATCTGTGCATGAAAATGTAAATAGGCCCTGGGTGGTTGGCTCAGTGGGTAGTGTCGGCCCAGCATATGGAAGTCCCAGGTTTGATTCCCAGTTAGGTCACACAAGAGAAGCAACCATCTGCCTTCTAGCCCTCTCTCTCCTCCCTCTCTTTCTTCCCCTCCTACAGCCAGTAGCCCAATTGATTTGAATGTCATCTCCTAGCCCTGAGGATAGCTCAGTCAGTCCAAGCATCAGCCCCAGACGGGGTGGGGGGTGGCGGGGAAGGGTGTTGCAGGATGGATCCCGGTAGAGACGCTGTGGGAAGCTGTCTCACTTTCTGTCCTCCTCTCACTTTAAAAAGAAAAGGAACATGTAAATAAATATTACCCAGACCTCCAACCCTCAAAAAAAAATTAATAATATTGATCACTTATTGTGAGCTAAGAACTTTTTATACAGCATAGAACAGAGTTTTAGAGTTCAGAATTTGGACCCAGACTGTGTGAGTGAGTCCTAACTCTATTAGCTGTGAGACCTTGGACACATGTCCAGTCTCTTTTTTTATTTTATTTTATTTTATTTTATTCATTTTAGAGAGGAGACAGAGTGAGAGAGAGAAAGAGAGAAAGGGGGGAGGAGTTGGAAGCATCAACTCCCATATGTGACTTGACCAGACCAGTGCAGGGATTTGAACTGGCGACCTCAGTGTTCCCAGGTCTACGGTTTATCCACTGCCCCATCACAGGTCAGGCCTCCAGTCTCTTTTTAACTCAACTTCTCATCACGTAGAATGGAGTGTAATAACAGTATGTTTTGCATCTTTTCTGGGTCTAGCTGAACTCCTTGTAAGGTATAGTCAGTCTGCTATGTGCCTGGTCACTGGGGGGCCCTTGCAAGGTAAAAATCCATGAGGATTTTGGCCCTATCTCCACAGATCTAATAATATACCTCTATGACCTCTTAGATCAGTCTTAGTCATTGCCGGACTCACGGAAGTGGATCTACAGCTTCCGTTATCTCCAAATGACCATTCCTTACACTCTTACCCTCTTTTCCTTGAGAAGTGGTGATGCTATCACAGAGCATCGCTTCAAAACTGCAATAACTGTCCCTTTTACACATAAGGCAGTGTGACATAAGGCAGTGCCACCGGTGACAACAGGCAAAATAAATTTAGCTACATTCACAGAGACCTCACGGACCTTAAAATGCAAAAGTCTTTTTATAATTTCTTTTTAAGTCTTTGGTTCTGTAAATATACATACATAATTTTGACCATCTGTATTTTATTTCTACTGAAAAGGTTATGACAAAGGTATGCTTAAAATGACATCAAGAGATATGTGGGAGATGTATAAAAAAGGTAATTCCTGATTGCCCAGGCAGCTGCATAAGAGTTGACACTTACCTTATGGGAGATCATTGACAGCAAGTAAATATGGCGATTTCCAGAAGAAGAGAAATTGATCTGATGACTTCACCCAGTCCTCGAAATAGATTATTACTAGATAAAACTTGGATATATGTGTCATTGGATTAGGATAGAATCACATAAAGTGCGTGTGTTGAATGATGAGTTATATATGAGGCAACATTTGATGAATGGAAGGACAGAGTAATGGGATAAAAGGTAGCATTGTCTTTATCCATAGAAAAGAGGGCTATAGTCAGTTGTTAATTGCCAACTGCCTGCAGGGTTAATGCCAGTGAACAACATTTGAATAAGCAATGTGTGTAACCAGAACTTGAGTAGGAAACATAATAGTAGCTCTCTTTTACATAGCAATTACTTACATTACCTCATTTCATCTTTACAATGATCCTGTGAACATTCTCTGCTTCTCGGAAGAGAAAACAGTGAGGGTAAGGGAGGTTTAGTGACTTGCCCAGGATGCCTCCTCAGAGCTGAAACGTAAAGCCAAGCATTTTGAGGCAAAACCTGTACTCTTTCCTCTTTACCTCAGCCACTCTCTGAAGGCATCCTTTCCCTCTAGAAAGCCTAATTCCACCCTGATACTTTATGGTGACAAAATACACTATTTACAAAATACAGTATTTTACAAATGGTAGTATCAAAGTTGGTGACTCAGGCACAGTCAAGTTATTTTTATTTTAGACCATGGAAGCCTCTTTTTGTTTTCCACTTTAAGTACGGAGGGAGGTTATACATTTTTGTCACAATTCCCAAGAAATAGACGTTGGTATGCATCCCTTCCATTCGTGCTGTGTATTTATCGGCACTAAAAATAGGGATCACCAGCAGAGTAAAAATGACTATCAGCTATCTGAATCAAGAAAGCCTGAATTCTTATAAGGATTTAAAAAATATCTATGGATTGAGTTGTATGATAAAATTTAATTTGTTTCCAAAAATCTTTGACGACGAATGGATCACACTTTAATAAAATACTTGTGGTTTCTCTTTTTTGAATAAAAACTTTATGCTTCCGCATTCTATTCTCCCATGAAATAGAATCTTTATAGGTACCACCCCACAGATGTCTGCTTCTCAGCGCCGCAGGCAGCTACGTATATATACTGCTCACAGAACTTAGGAGACATTTCAAAATGAATAGAAAGCAATAAAATATCCCCTAAATTTGTGAGCAAAAATTAGGTGTCCCCTAATTTGTTTATAAACCACCTTTTTTGAAAATAACAATAACAAATTTCATATGTAGGTGGAATTAAATTGCTGTTGCTTTTCACAGTAGTTCTTGCATTTGATTTTAGTTCTTCTCTGTTGATGGGGGCAAGAAAAATAAAAGCTGCAGCTCCCCAAACCAGAGAAATTGTGGGTATAATCCACTAAACTTTTCCTGCACTGTTTCAGACGGGAGAAGGCACTATCTCCATCCTCAGTCTCCTCCTCCCTCTCCTAGCCTAAAGCACATTTATTTTGTCCTTTCTGCCTCCTTTTGGTACCTACTTAATAGAAAAACCAGCTTAAAGCAGGCTCTAAGAATTGACCTTAACATTTCAACCTTCACCGCACATCCCCAGGCATGAATCAAAGCCATGCCCAGTGAGAGTTGAACCTCTTATCCTTGCCAAGCCTGACACCGAGGTGAACTATGGAATCTCTCAATTTTTCAACAGTTTGGCTAACTCAGCTCCCAGAACATAGTTAAAAAACCAAAAGTAGGGGAAAGCCCTCAAACCTTCTAAATCAGCGGTCCCCAAACTACGGCCTGCGGGCTGCATGCAGCCCCCGCTGCACTTCCGGAAGGGGTACCTCTTTCATTGGTGGTCAGTGAGAGGAGCACAGGATGCATCCGCACCCATAGTTCCCATTGAAATACTGGTCAGTTTGTTGATTTAAATTTACTTGTTCTTTATTTTAAATATTGTATTTGTTCCCGTTTTGTTTTTTTACTTTAAAATAAGATATGAGTAGTGTGCATAGGGATTTGTTCAGTTTTTTATAGTCCGGCCCTCCAATGGTCTGAGGGACAGTGAACTGGCCCCCTGTGTAAAATGTTTGGGGACCCCTGTTCTAAATGATGTCTCAAAAGTCATTACTATTGTTTGTAGTCATAACTAGGGAAGGCCTCATTTATTTACACACAACTGTACTTAATGATAAATACCTGTGTTAACCCACCAGTGACTAGAAACGGCACATCAGTAAGGTTGGGAAGCAGAGTGATCACCAGAAGCAGATACACTGACAATAAATAGCAGGGGGAGAAGGATGTTGCAGCCGGGCAAGAGAGCGGGGAGTTTGAACAGGGGAGTGAAATTATTTGAAGAAGAGCTTTACTATACCCCCAAAGCTATCAGTGAGCACATTACATCACAATAGTTATCAATCTATACAGTAACCCTGAGTCATCATACAAAAGATCCGTGTTTCAGAAGCAGAATTATTCAGTGTATTGTGAACAGACATATGGATTTCTGTCCCTAATGTCTTAGGGAAAAAAATATTTAGCATGATAAGATAAGCTTCAATTATTGAAAAACATCTTTGCAAAAGGCCTCATTTCATGATAATGCAAGATAAATGAAGCATTTAGTAAATAATAAACAGTCTCTCATTCTGGTAAATATATACTACTTTTCACGTTTTCCAGTAAGCTTTTTATTTTTTTCCATTAAGCTCCTTTTACAGAGAAATTGGAGATTTAAGGTCATGTATTACCTAAAACATCATCAATACAATGTCTTCTCTTATATCCAAATTTTGGATATCAGACATAAAGAAGTAAGTCCTTGTAGAAGTGAATAATCTTTTGCAGACAGTAATTAGTTTTATGTCTTCTCCTGATGTTATGGTCTCTTGTATTTGTTGATTGTGAAGTTGTCATCAGACAGAATGCTTACCTTCCATCCCCCTGGGCACCATGAGCACAGTTTCACCATTAAAAAATCAGAAAGATAAGCGACTTCAGGAATCAGTCCAAAAGTATCACGATCGACTGGCAGAACAGCAACCACAGGTAAGCAGTTAGTAATTCTGTCTAAAATCTACCCTGACACTTCAGCTGTTGTTTTCATGTGTGCAAATGGATTAACGTGGTTCACTCTTGTGAAGCTTCTTTATTTCCGTCCTCTTTTCTGTCTCTTTTTTTCTTTTGTCACCTTTTAATTTTGGATCTAAAGACTGTTTTAGAGGTGAGCACAAGTGCTCCAGGGGTCCGGAAAGGGTTGAGAGTTCTTAAAAAATATTATACATGTGATATGTAAGTCCGACAACACAGCAGTGCAGGTAAGGACTAGGAGAATTTCATTCCATTCTATGAATGCACACAGAGCCTTGTAGAGATTAGCAGGCATGTCACAGGTCACGTGGTCAAGACTGGGACACCAGTATTATGACTCCAAAGGTTAGGCTCTTTTTATTTTATTGTGGTTCTTACTTAAGAGTAGATTTATGAGGTAAAGAGTTGTTCTTTTAAAAAGTATCAGTCTATTAATACAGAAATTTAGAATCATATTGAACTGTTAAGAAAGTTCCATAAATAAAATATTACTATTAGTAAATGGGTTACCATGACAATTCCAGATGAAGGAAAAGGGGGCATGCAAAAATATTATTTTAATTTTTTATTTTTGACACAGCGAGAGGGAAAGATAGAGACAGACAGGCAGGAAGGGAGAAAGATGAGAAGCATCAATTCTTCGTTGCGGCACCTTAGTTGTTCATTGATTGCTTTCTCATATGTGCCTTGACCGGGGAGCTACAGCAGACCGAGTGACCCCTTGCTCAAGCCAGCGACCTTGGGTTCAAGCTGGTGAACCTTGCTCAAACCAGATGAGCCCGCGCTTGAGCTGGTGACCTGGGGTTTTGAACCTGGGTCCTCCGCATCCCTGTCCGACTCTCTATCCACTGCACCATCGCCTGGTCAGACCTGAACAGAACGCTCTTGCAGAGAGGGAGCTAAGACCTTATAGATTTAATGCCTTATATTATATGTATTCCTGGGTTCTTAAAAGGTAAGCTTTCTTTCTATCCCAGTTTCCACTTCCTTTCCTTTCCCACCTTGCTGAAGACCTCTGCCATGCAAATCAGCTTCCACTTGGGTTCACAGCTGAAGAAGCCTGATCCTCTCCCTTTTTTAGCCTGGAGCCTCAGGGTTTCTTTGGGGGAAATACTGAGTCACTTTGGGAACACATTATCCTGTGCACTCCTCATCCCCCTAAAAGCAGGTTAACTTTTCTACAGATTTAGAGCCTTTAGTTGTAGGCTTGATAACAAGTCAGAGGTGAAGAGAGGTGTCATACAGCCTGCAATTATTTTCATAAACAATTAGGTGAAGTCAGATCTTTCCAATGTGGAACATCTTAATTTGTTCTGTTTTTTATTTTGCTTACCACTTTCACTCCCATGTAGCTCTGTGAAGACATTCAGCACATTCTGAATTGATTTTATCTTTGTTGGGTTGTTTTTTTCCTATAAAGGCCAGAGCTGACCCTTGGAAGAAACGCTGCCAATCATAAACTCTTAATTACCTTTCTGTTTGTTAGGATTGGATGTTTTATTCAATAGCAAGGTAGAGATCTTTACGGTAGCTGATGGAATAACATATTTGGGCCATCCATTCCGCTTGTCTTTCTTTCTTGTTAGTTATTTTCCTAAAATGTTAAGCCGGGTTTGTAGATTCAGTCTGTTTCAAATATAAACAGAGAAGTTTAGCTGTACTCAAATAGAACCCTGTTTCTCCCAGTTCAAAGGATGGAGACTCCTCACCATCCTTCTTGCCCTCTTTTGTGAAAACAAACCAAGCATCTCAATATCAGGCAGTAATTAGATGCATGCCAGGTAATTATGGTTTGACTATGTCTGCTCTGTCTCCCTTCTTCCCACTGTCAGCATCCGCTTAGCCATTGACCAGACCTGAAGAGCAGGTATAAAAATGACCTAAATTTGCATACCCCACCCATTTCTTATTCGCTTGTGTTTCACCCTTAATGGCAGAAGGCATCCCGATTTAGAAAATAAGAGTTGATTAGGTAATTAGAGGGATGGAAGAAAGGCAAGGTGGTATTATGGTATTTATATTAGAAGTCAGAAGCCAGAGACTCCCACTGGTGTGTAGAATGCCTAAGTCTAACTTCTAGGAGCATCATTCATAGGATGCTCTAGTTGGAGAATACCCACAGTGAGTTAGAAAAGTGTTATGATAAAAGAGATCTTCTAATAATTGGATCTATTCCTCTAGGAGAAAGTGAATTAGCTAGATCCCCAGCCACATTTTAGCTAGTTACATTCACTTAAAACAAACAGAGGGGAGTGAAGTTCAAAGAAGTTAAATAAGTTGAGTCAAGTCATACATCTTTAAGTGACAAAGTTGGATTTTATTTCCTTTTTTGCCTTGTTCTAGCACTGATCTCATAATTTCAAAGTATAAATGCAAAGGACCTGAGAACATTTACAAAGACAACAAACTGATGTACTCTAAATCATAATTGTTAAGGGAAATATATAAGTTTTCTCTAATAAACCTAATAGGATAGCTCAAATTCAAGATGTAATTGATAAGCTGTGTCAGCAAGCTGAGACCTTCTTTATAAGGTGTGCTTCTGAAATGGTCCATTCTATAATACTTTCTCCTTCCTGAATGAATGGAAGAGGAATCTGTCCCGCGTTTCCAGCCCAGGCTGTTTCCTATACTGAGTGACAAGTGCCACCTGCTGGCCAAATGATGGAACAGTTCCATTTTCACTGTCTTGAATTACTCAGCTACTAGTTGGCATACTATCTGGATAACTGGGACAAATAACTGTTATTCTGTTTTTCAGTAAACCCAGACAACAATTTAAAACCTTAGAGTTACAAAGTAAGTTTCTCTGACATTCAGGACTTTACCGTCCTCAGTTTTTCAGCCACAATTTAGATTCTGTTCTGCCTTTTATTGTATGACAAGGATGAATGTGTCGTGATCATGCACAAGAACCATAGTATGGCATGCGTGTCACTCCGGGCTTTTTAAATTTCACTTTAAATCCACTTTGTGCTCTAAATCACTATGAGGCAGATGATAACTTGATTCCCTGAATGAAACCTACTCTACATTTACTCGTTTGTACATAAATAATGTTATGGGTACTGTGTTTATGTAATCAATATGTTTGTGCAAATGCACTCTCTTGGTCTTTTCTGGGTTAATCTTTTCTGATCAGTATTAACTTCTAATTCTACAATAAGTTCAGGCCCCCTCTTGCCTGACACTAGTTACTTTTCTGCTGATAGTTTCTTCCCTCCTGCAGGGCTCTCCCACTGAGCTGTTGCGTGTTCTCCATCCGTTACTGCTCTGATGCCTCCTTCCTGCCATTTTTTCCAAAGTGGCATCTGCCCGTCCCCTCATCCTTCAAGATC
Source organism: Rhynchonycteris naso (assembly GCA_037038555.1). Classification (NCBI taxonomy): domain Eukaryota; kingdom Metazoa; phylum Chordata; class Mammalia; order Chiroptera; family Emballonuridae; genus Rhynchonycteris; species Rhynchonycteris naso. Next base: position 71,838,603 of record CM073002.1, read on the forward strand.
TGAAACTAATGTCATTCCTGTATGAAGTCTTCCCTCATTTCCTTTTGTCCTTGGTGTATGTCTTTCTTTGAGCATGTTTTACTTTGTACTTGGTATCGTGGTTACTTGTTTATCTAATATCTCCTATACTAGGCTGTAAGCTTTTCAAAAGAAAGGACCATTTTTATTTCTCTTTGCATCCTTAACACTTAGGCGTGGACTTTTACATAATAGGTGTTTACCAAACAAGAGTGAAGGATTGAAGGAATTTGATTTATTAAGAATTCTTCACAACCTGGTACAAAATTAAATATTTTTTATCTGATTGGACTGATTGACTCTACATCGATTACACTTAAAACCTTTTTCATATGTTATTGGAAACCAAAACGTCCTTACGCTTGTTCCAAGTAAAGTGTTGCATTTGGATGGGAGTACAGAGACGGTGTTTGTGTTCACAGTCTTTGCATCAAATGAATAGCCTTTGTAAAATTCCATGCCAGTTGGAAACGAATTACAACAGTAGCATTCTATACTTCTGTAGTGCTTATGTGGACACAAAAACTAAAGTAGTTTTTAATCTGCCAAGTCTCACATCGGTGGTTTTAGCAGTAAATGTGTGGCAAAGAAGACATGCTGAACATTTAGCTGTGTTTTTCAGTTGAAACGACATATCTGAGTACAACTTTGTAATGAAGAATGTGAACACATTTTCCCATTTACAATTTAATCTTCTTAATGTGCCATTATTGTGTAGGACGCTGAGATTTCAACTCTGTATGACTACTACACAGACAGATGTCTTAGAAAATCTATTTACTCATGAAGAGTACTTTCCAGCCTTCTTACATAAACTGCCATAATCTAAAACTGATGACACCTAAAGACCTTTGTCTAACAAGGGGCTGTTCCACTCACTGTACTTGAAATATTTTACTTCCTTACTCTTGCTACAAAGATCTCATTTCTCTCTGGTGATGCATTGCTTTTCTAAAAGGGATGATGAGTAATATATTCACACTTGTGGACCCTGTGTTCATAGTATAACAAGTGAGACATTAAACAAATTGCTCACAACGAAGGCAAGCACCGTGTGTTCTTTCTCTTGTGTTCTCCCGCCATCATCCTTCCTCAATGTTGGGCACAGTAAGTGTTTAACAAAAGCTGTTCAGCTTCTTAACTTGAATTGTTTGTTCATGCTATTTTCTTATGATCTTTATTTTTTATTCTTGAGGAATGGATGTCACACTACCTGACAGAACAGCATTCGTAGCTTACTAAACTGCAGACAGCAGCAGCCGTCAGAGGGACATCAGAACACAGTGTCCTTTAGAGCAGTGTGCTATGGGAAGAGCAGGATAGCCCTTGCTCCTGACTTCATAAGTCAGCCTGTTCTGCCCTGGAGACTGGGACCAAGGAATACCACCCATTGTTGCTTGCCTTGGGGTGTCACAGCTGCCGCTGAGGGCCCATAGGAATGTGAGTCCAGAGGGAGCTCATCCTTACTCCAAGAGGGAGAAAGGTAGCTCTGATAGTGGCAGTCTTGCCACATGCCAATCAGTCGTTCCTGTTCCATCTACAGAGATGGAGAAATAAGTAAGAGGCTCAGGTGTGTTGCCTAAGAAATGATTTTTAATGGAGGGAATATGAATTTGGGTTTCAATGCAAATATACCTACTTGATCTCTGCCCGACAAAAATTCCTTAAGCACCTGAACTCTATATACAACCAGTTTTCAGTTAGTGTACATGCGAATCAGGACAAGTGAGAGGCTGCCTGGTGTTCTGGGTGTACCTCAGGACCTGTTTCCTGTGTCTGCTCAGGGTCAAGTACAGGTTTTTGACTGCCTTCCAGAACAGGCTAACTCACTGGTCCCTTCTCAGGAAGCGTTGTGCCTCTGACCTGTACCTCTGAACCCCACCCCTCCGGAGTCTTCCCCTCTGAGCTTTGAATACTGCTTCTCATCTTGTTAGACCTTATCTCCCCCTCATATTCGGGACCCAACTTTATATTTTGAATTTAGTTTAAGGACTGTACTTCATGATTGTTCTGATCTCGAATTCAAAGGCTAGGGTGGTCTCTTGATACACCTGGAGGTTCTAACCCAGCACCAGAGAACTAACCGATGTTTGTCTCTGACCTTTTCTTCTAATGGTCTAGCACAGTGGTCGGCAGACTCATTAGTCAACAAAGTCAAATATCAACAGTACAACGATTAAAATTTCTTTTATTTTTTTAAATTTTATTTATTTATTTTTTTTACAGGGACAGAGAGAGAGAGTCAGAGAGAGGGATAGATAGGGACAGACAGACAGGAATGGAGAGAGGTGAAAAGCATCAATCATTAGTTTTTCGTTGCCGTCACAACACCTTAGTTGTTCATTGATTGCTTTCTCACATGTGCCTTGACCACGGGCTTTCAGCAGACCAAGCCACACCTTGCTGGAGCCAGCGACCTTGGGTCCAAGCTGGTGAGCTTTTGCTCAGCCAGATGAGCCCGCACTCAAGCTGGCGATCTCGGGGTCTCGAACCTGGGTCTTCCGCATCCCAGTCCGACGCTCCATCCACTGCGCCACCGCCCGGTCAGGCTAAAATTTCTTTTGAGAGCCAAATTTTTTAAACTTAAACTATATAGGCAGGTACATTCCTTATCGAGGTAGCACCTGCATGTGGTATTTTGTGGAAGAGCCACACTCAAGGGGCCAAAGAACCACATGTGGCTTGCGACCTGCGGTTTGCCGACCAGAGCTTTAGCATCGTCCTTCCTCTATTTAGAGACTCCTCAATTGTGTGCTTACTGTCCAAACTCCAGTTTCTTTCTGTCACCTAGTATTTGACCCCCCATTAGCCTCTTTGTCCACCCCTCTTCTCTTCTGGTCACCACTGTTCTATTGACTGTATTTATAAGTTTGGTTCTTTGTTTGTTGCTTTTTGTTTTATATGCCATTTATGAGTGAAACCATATAGTTTTTGTCTTTTTCTGTCTGACTTAATTTCACTTAGGACAATTCAGTATATGCTAGGCCACCACAAAGCCTGATGGAGACAATTTAGCAATTTCTATCAAAATTACAAATGCATATACCTTTTGACCCAGAAATTTCACTTTTAAATATTGATTATATAAATGTACTCCCACAAATATGAAATTACCTACTTAAAAAATTACCTGTTTTAGAAGTCATTGCAAAATATTTTATATAGTAAAATATCAAGAATGTCTGTTAACAGACCTGGTTAAATAAAATGTTGTACAATACCTTAGAATACAGTGCAACTGAAAAGGGGGACAAAGCAGCTTTTTAAGCACTAACAGAGAAAGATTTCTGGGGCATATCCTTAAGTCAAAGAGCAAGATGCAGACTTTGTGCATAATATACTACCACTTTTCCATACCTCAAAAACGTGGGGGAAAATTTAACTTGTATACAATGTACAAACAAATTTCTGGAAAGATAAACAAAAGAGCAACAGTGGTTATTTGTTAGTGGAATGTGAATTAGACAGTAGTAAAGAGACTTAAAATACAGACTTAAAAATGTATGTTGTTCCATGTGAATATGACATTGATATAAACTTCTAAAAAGAAGTTATACTGCAGTGCATAGAAGAGAGAGCAGCTAATTCTCCCTTGCGGAATTGGGGGATGTACTGAGAATGTATAAAGAACATTTGAACTGAGAGTTGAAGGGTGAGTGAAATTTAACAAATGGAGAAAATTGGAAAGATTATTACAGGCAAAGGAAATGGGTTATACAACGTCATGAGAACGTGAAAAGTAACCTGGAAAACAGAGGTTGGACATTGAGTCGAGGAGGGCAACAGGGGGCATCAGAGGGCTGGAAAATGTCTCAGAAGAAGAATTTAGAAAGTTGAGATATAGCCACAGGAAAGCTGCTTGGCTGCTATGCCAGGTGCTGCTTGGTTCCCATGAACACACTTGAATGTCTGTGTGTGCGTTCCGTGTGCTAGGTGCCGCAGAATGGTTCTCTCTTCTATATTAATGGTTCTCAGTCTCGACTGCATGTTAGAACCCTCGCAGAGTTCTAACAAATATTGATTCCAGACCCCTACTCCAACACAATTAATTTAGAATTTTAGGATATAAGGACATGGCATAGGTTATTTTTCCTAAAAGACTAGGTGATTCTTTCTAATCACATGCATTTAATTTTGAGAATGCCACCTCTTCCCACCCTTCCTCCTCCTCTTCCTTATTGTAATGAAAGGAATAAGATTGTATAGAAAGTGGTTGTTACATTGGTCTAGAGAAGTCTCTGCACTAGAAGCAAGGAAAGGAGGAGATTATAGAAATAGTTCAATTAAGAAATGACAAAAAGCCTTTAAAAAGTGTGGTTATTTGAGGCAAGTGCAGTTTTGAATTTAAAAGATATTTAAGTGGAGAAATCCAAAAAGCTTAATCACTGATTATGTGGAAGGGATTGAGTGATGTTGCTCCAGAGCTAACGCGTTTGGCTGGGTCTGGGTGATGTCATTAGTTGAAAGAGGAAGGGCACTAGGAAGTACTGCTTGGGGGTGAGTGCAGGTACAGAGGCAAAAGAATTGATTCTGTGTTGAAAGGGTTGCCTCGAAGGTACCTGCAGTTTATAAGGCGCACCAAGGGGCATTCGGATGTGAGCACAGAGGAAAAGGCACCGTTTCAGAGTCTATGCAGGCCGTCCACATCTGACAGTTTTTCAGCAGAGAGCAGATCCAGCCTTTATTCAGGGTCAGGACTTCCATTTTGGAGATAGAGGACTTACAAGAGTGAGATAAATACTCTGTCCTAGAGAAAGCGCTCTGAGCTGGATACCACAGGGAACAGTACAGATGATGGGTGCACTGGAAAGAAGGTGCAGGTGGATCCCTACCCAGGGTTTCACCCCAAGGAGAGTGAACCTGGGCCTGGGGGCACAGAGCCTGCATTTGTCTTCATCTTCTCTCTGTGTATTTCATTGGTGTCTCACCATTTTAGTATAACAGTTGTCACATCAAATTTAACTTAAAAGGTGCTTCTTTTTCAGGGAGAGCAAATGCTTCCTGTCTAGCTCTGCCTCTGAGTACAGGCAGCAGCTGGATGTGGGGATACGGCAGCATCCAGTGAGTAGGGACCTGGGTAGAGCCACCCCATCCTCAAAAGTCCCTTGAAGCTCACGCCTAGAACTCTAAACTAGGCAGAGCTACTGCTGAAGATCAGAATTCATTCCAGATGCTGGGACTTCAAAGTAGGGAACAAAGGGTCTCTTGAGAGGGGAGATGAGGTCCATGGAGCTGGTGTTTGATACAGCAGCACCCTAAACCTGCTCATAAGACATTTGATATATAATGCTTGAATCAGCAAGCCGCTGGGTTCTCTTGTGTCTCAAGGCACCACTAATCAGAATATCTAAACTGAAAGGGACCTCTTTATTATTGGTGAGGATATGCAATCTTCAAGCTTCTTTTTTAAGAAATAAAGAATATTGAATTATTGTAATATGCCAATTGAAAGTTATTTTTACTCACATTTGTCTACTGACTTTTTCTATAAAAGCCTCAGTTTATACCAACAAGCAAGATCACTGAGTTCACTATCAGCTGCCACACTGCAGTGTCTAAGGTGAGTAATTAAAGTAGGATTGAGCCATTCATGTGATGTTTTTCATTTGAAGGATAAGACTTATCGAGGGCCAAATGTCATCATGGTTGATAGGATTCAGAAAATGAAGCACTAATGAATTTTTGAAACTGCCATCACTTTAATTTTCTTATTAGAGCAATGCATGTTTATTAGGGAAAACTCAAAAAATAAAATATAAATAAGAAAACTTAGATCACCTATTGTTTTACTTCCTGGAGATGTGTTTCTTTCCAATATTTTCTATGGATATATATGAATATATAATATATATGTGTGTCTATGTATATGTGTGTATATATATAGAGAGGGAGAGAACACAAGAGAGAGATTCATTCTGGTTGTGGATATATTTGCCTAGAAATACATTGTATGTATAATTCTTTGATTGTTTCTTATATTTGCTAAATGTCATATTATCTTATAATTCTTCAAATGTCTGTTATCCAGAATTTAAAGCACAGAGGAAATATTTATAAATCTTTAGATAAAGCTTTAAGTTATAGGGACCCTATTCATAAAATTTACATAAATTATTATAATAAATCTAGCAGTGACTATAAGAATTGCTCTCATTTATTAAACAGCTATTACTATGTCAGATACTATAAGTCCTTTTACTTATATCTCGTGTAATACTCAATATTCTTCTGTGAGGTAGATACTCTTACTAATTCCATGAAGAAAACTTACATGTTAGAAGGTGAAGTGACTTGCTTAATTTTTTTTTATTAGTAAGTAAATGTACAATAAAAGGGAAAAAAGCTTTTAGTTATATCAATCACCAAAATATATGGAAAACTCTAAATTTTAGTTATTCACATTTTAGCAGGCAGAGATGGGATTGATAGACCCAGCCAACATCCTGATAAGCAGATAACTGGTATATATGCACCAGGGAGCCAAAGAAAAGTACATCTTTTGGGAAGAAGTAAGGAAGCACACTCTTCTCAATTTGGGGTCTTCTGCATCCTCAAAATCAGATTTGTTTACTCAGCCCAGCTCTGCTGAGTCAGATTCTGAATGAGCCATTCGAGTGGCATACATTTGCTAAAGTCTGTTAATGTTAATGCCTTGTGTTTTTTTAAGGTGAGAGGAGGGGTGATAGTGAGGCAGACTCCCACATGTGCCCCAACCGGGATCCCGTCTTGGGACAGTGCTTGAGCACCAAGCTATTTTTAGTGCCCGAGGCTGATGTGTTCCAATGGAGCTATCCTCAGCACCCGGGGCCATGCTCGAACCAATCAAGCCACTATGGGAGGGGAAGAAGGGTGAGGGAGAAGCAGATGATAGCTTCTCCTGTATGCCCTGAACAAGAGTCAAACCTGGGACGTCCATACGCCAGGCCAATGCTCTATCCACTGGGCACCTGGTCGGGGCCTAATATTTTTATCAGTAATAAATATCACCTAATGTTATAAGATTTTGAGGGAAATTGTGATCAATTATAAATAAACTGAATACCAAAAATAAAACCTGTTCTTGGTTGTTTAAGGAAAACACAAAAACTCAGAAAATCAGGACTTTGAGTAATGACTTGAAGCATGAGTCTCCTGCATCCTTGGATCCTTGGGTCAGCCACCCAGGCTGGGAGAAAAACAGCGAAGGGCCAGACGCTGACGTAGAGTTCATTTCAGAGACTAAAATGACGAAGTCTGCCCAGAAGAGAGTGAAACCACAGCAGAGACATCCAGCAGCCCTGCCAGAAAATGTCAAACTAGCCGAGACATCCCAGGTGTTTATTTTTTTCTTATTCACCAAATGTGTAGTAATTCATCTAAATCCAGAAATAACGTTTAATAAAGATTTTGCTTCATTTTCACATTTTTAAAGCACTCTAATTAAAGCATACACATTGTCATCCGAGTTTCCTGGACAAGTTCCCAATATTTTTCTTCTGAGTTCTTTCTTTTTCAGGAAAAGTCAGATTGTTAGTGTCAGCTCAGCCCACTGAAGGGACCCCCAACAACACCTGGATGGGAAAAGGGTTTTATTTATTTAGTTATTTATTTTGGTGAGAGAGACAGGAAGGGAGAGAAATGAGAAGCATCAACTCATAGTTGTGGCACCTCAGTTATTCATTGATTGCTTTCTCAGTTGTGCCTTGACCGGGGGAGGAGGGCTCCACCCTAGCCAATGACCCCTTGCTCAAGCCAGTGACCTTTGGGCTCAAGCCAGTGATCACGAGGTCATGTCTGTGACCCCACACTCAAGCCAGTGACCCCACACTTAAGCTGGTGAGCCCATGCTAGAGCCAGATGAGACTGCGATCAAACCGGTTTTGAATCTGAGCCCTCAGCATCCCAGGTCGATGCTCTATCCACTGCACCACCACCTGGTTAAGCAGGAAACAGGTTTTAAAATCTGTATTTGAGAGATAGAGTCATATAGGATGTTCATAGAGGATAAACCTGTAAACTTGAGGATTTTGCATTCAGTGCTTGCTCTGTAGCAAAAATGCTTAACCACTTTTTATAGAAGATGGTTACGCCTGTAGTCAAGGTTCTGGAAAATGGGATATAATTTCAATAATACAAATAAGTGTTGAGGCTGACTTTTAACAAGTGTACCACCCAAGAATATCCTCATAGCCAAATGAGTTTCTTTTAAAAGAACCTCTCTGCTTTTATTCTTATAATGTTAGTTAGCCTTATTTAAATTCTGTTTGAGAATTATCCCTCAGTCTACGGCCATACCACCCTGAACAGGCTGGATCTCTTCTGATCTGAGAATTAGTCCTCAGATTCAGTTTATAATAACAATACCCACAACTGAGTGAGCATTGATCTGTGTCAGGCTCAGTGCTAAATGGTTAGATAGACATTGCTATCTCACTACCATTTTAAATCTTCTGTTAGCCAAAATTTATTGCCTCGCTTTTCTGCCTTGTCTTTATCATAACGCCTTTTTCCTGTTTCTAAAAATTAAACATACCCTTTGAGGGTAGATATGGGCCACCATAAAAATATTAATAGCAATTGCCATAGGTTCTGAAAGCAACAAACTGATTCAGTCAGCAAATATCTCCTGAACTTCTGCCCTGTGTGACATAACTGTGTTACTCATTGTGGGAGACAGGTATTTTAGGTGTGGTTCTTTCAGAAGGAATTATTCTGAACTATAGTTACCTTACAGAAATATCTGACACATTTCTTTGCAGTATGTTTGGCAGGTAGTCTGTAGACTTTCCTTGACAATCTTTACTGATGGAGACTCATTACCTCCTAAAGCAGCTTTTTCTCATTCTGTTTTTGAGTAGCCCATTCTTCTAAAATATCTATATAGCTCGGTACTCTATAACTGTGAAGTTTTGGCCCCCCATTTTTTTTGAGACAATAGAAGCCAAGCTGAATCTGTATATAATCATCAGAATTTTACTCTGAATTATATACGATATGTATGTTCATATATTCAACACAACCCTGCTATGTCCAAAATATTGCATGTTAGTAATGCCCTGTATAAAGGTTAGTTTTATCTTTTAACCCTGACTTCGACTTACTAACTGTGCAATTTCAAGATTGGGAGTTTTTTGGCTTTTTTTATGGGTAGGTAGTATGCTGAATAAACACACTAATGTTGAGGGAGGAACACTGACCCATCTTGGTGATGTAGTGAATATAGGAGGTGAAGCTGAGAGAAATGGAAAGAATGACTACAGAATCTCTGGCTCTTGAACCCAATTGGATGGTGATTCCATTCATTGAAATAGGGGATCCTAGAAGGTGGCTGGGCTTTTAAGGGGGAGTATGAGTTCAGCTTACCCAGTTTGAGGCTCCCAAGGGGACACACCAAGTGAGGAGTGAAGGTAAAAAGACAAGAAAGACTAGATAAAAACTTGAGAGATATTAGCATCTTGTGACTAGCAGTCCAAGGATGTGTGTACAGAGGATTGTGAGGGAATAGCTCAAGCAGCAAGAGAAGAAACCAGGAATTTGTTTTATTATTCAAGCCAAGAGTGGGGGAATAAAAAGCAATCCAAGGTGAGATGATCAGAGAGGCTAAATTCAATTGAGAGGCCAAAGGCCTCTAAAAAAAGTCCATTGATTTAATGCTTAGAGGTAATAGGGACGATCTCAGGAAGGATTTATATTGTTTTAATTGGAGTGAAGAGGGTAGAAGATTAGAAAGGATAAATTAGCAAATGGAGGGTGAAGAAAGAGAGACTGATTATATGTCAACTCTTGGAAAGGTAAAGTAATTTTACTTCTGAAGCTATTCTATACTTAAAAGATCTAAAGGTGAAGTGGATAGCTCAGGAGACTAATTCTTTATAAACTGTTGAAAAATGAATTTAATCAGGTTTTAAAGTGCAATTGAAACAACTCTCAATTACTTGAGGATTGTTTGCAGTCAATTTTTATTACTCTGTCCAGTAAACACAACACTAGGCATCACTACTACCAGATGAGGTGCAGGAAGTGTAATTAATTTAATAATAGCCTAAGTGGGTGGAATTAGGAAGGCAGATGTGCTTTGAGTAAATCCTACCCCTGCTCCAAAAGCTTGCTAAATATGGCTCTGAAATTAGCAAATGACTTAGCTGGTTTTTATCACAGTTCAGCTCTGTTAGTACAGGTAATGAATTAACCTTTTTCCCTAGATAATTGTTTTTATCACACCCTCATATTTTTCAGAAGATTCCATTTTCTTTATCCCAAACAACTCTCCTGGCATTTCCTGAAAACAGGCCTCCCACTATAAAGTACACTTGCTTTCTACAGCTGCAACTTGTTACATGAGAGGAGGGGAGATAGACTCCTGCATGAACTGAGACTGGGATCCACTCACAGCTCTTGTCTGGGGCTAATGCTGGAATTAACCAAGCTATCCTCAGCTCCTGAGGCTAATTCTCAAACTAAACACACACTGGCTGGGGGAGAGGAAGACAGAAGAGGGAGAGAGAGAGAAGTAGATGGTAGCTTTTCATGTGTGCCCTGACCTGGAATTGAACTCTGGATGTCTGCAGGGCAGGCCAATGCTCAATCCACTGAGCCATCGGCTGGGGCCATCTATAATTTTTAACTCTGTAAATTTCCCCTCTGTAAATTACATGTCTGTGTTCTTTGTTAATTTCACAGAAATATTAAGCATTTACTCTGGGCCAGGTGCTGAGTACTCAGTTTCACACAGTTTCTGCCCTCAAGAAGCTACTAAGAGTTTACCTCTAGCCGTTCTAATCAAAGATCTTTCCCAGTATCATAAGTTTACCATTTTAATGCTTTCTCACCTTTCAGGCATGAGGACATCCTTTCAAATGAAGAGAATGACTGTAGATATCTCACATATTAGGCATGTCTGCTATCCATTGATTAAGAACTACATAATAAGAGAAAGCCTTCATAGATATTTTGAAATGAATGCATATCTTATTTACTCCAGCAACACCTACGTAATTTTTAAGAACAACGTGTATACACATATGAGACATTTATTCAGTATATGGGCAGTAATTCATGCAGGTCCTTTGCAAAATACAAGCCCTTCGATTCACTGTTGAGCACCATAGTTTACACCATACATTTCATACTTAATTTATCTTATGATACTCTTTTTTAATTGCTTCCTGTTATTATTTAACCTTTACATATGCTTATCTAAATATATACTTCTTGAGAGCAATGATCAGAAATGAAATCTCTGTTTATCCTAGAGAAGTCTGCTTCTGTACAGGCATTCATAGAGGATGAATGAAAGTAGTTTAATGTGTACTACTGATTGCTACTAATCCTTGTATATTTTTTGTTAACCCCTTGCATAGGCCTCTTCTTGGGAAATGAAAAGGAAACGGAATCAGAGCTTTGTGCAGGAGTATAAGGCTTTGATTGAAGTTGAAACCACCAACAGCAATCGAGATGTAATCCTGGTGAGATACACATTACTGAATAAATGACACCTTGAGATTCATTCACATTCGTAAAGATTAGAAGGATCCAAGAAGCATTTTTCATTAGTACCTCAAAGTAACTGAAATATTTAATTGAATGACCTAGTTTTAAGGTGAAGAAACAAGACTCAGAAAAGTTAGTTACTCACCCACGGCCACACAAACTAGTAAAAATACAACTGTATCTTATGCCTCTTGACCACTAGCTCCTGATGCTTTTCATTTTAGTTATTAGGTTGTGAAAGCTTTAATATTATGTAAATTTACACCAGAACCTGCATGTCCAAATCCAAAGGATATGAACCCTTTTGTACTTTGTAATATGAATTCTCACCAGAAAGTGTAATTCGAAATTGACTTAAAATCGGTCACTGTCAAAAGCAGAGCTAAGAGAAGACTGTTTAAAAAAACTTTTACATTTACTCCCCTTGACTTAGTATCCCTGACTCTTAACTTGGTAGTCTGTATCAAAACGCTACATATCTGGACTGGTCTTCTGTAGACCCCAACAGACTTGCTTTGCCTCACCGAACGAAGTGCAAAAGCTGTTGGTGCTTAGGCAGAATTGACTCAGGGACTGACCTTTTGAGAATACTTCATCTGTGAAGCTATAAAGACATTGTCCATTATGTTATGTAGTGTTGTTTGTATTATAATACAAAGTTCATTTAGTTTTTTGTTTGTTTGTTTTTTAAGTCAGAGGAGGGGAGATCATGAGACTAACTCTTATATGCGCCCTGACCAGGATCCACCTGGCAACCCCTGTCTGGGGCTGATGTTCAAATCAGCCAAGCTAGCCTGAGCTTCCAGGGCCAACACCTGAACCAGTCAAGCCACTGGCTATGAGAGGGGAAGAGAAAGAAGGGGGAACGGAAAGCGAAGAGAAGCAGATGGTTGCTTCTTCCATGTGGTCTGACCAGGAATCAAACCCTAGACATCCATACGCCCGACTGATGCTCTCTCCACTGAGCAAACTGGCCAGGGCCTGTTTAGTATTTTTTAAATTGGAATGTGAATTTTATTACTCACTATAGTTCTCTTTTTACTTTTATTTCCATAAAGCTTGCAGCTAAACTTTTTCGGAATAACTATAGTCACCTAGCTAGTTGTTATTTTTGACATGATAATATAATGAGAGTATTGAGAAATGGGTCTGGATTCATTGGACATGTCTTTAGGTAAGGTACCTCAGGATGCTATTTGGAATTGTAGATTAAATTTCAGTTACAAATGAGCCAATAAAGTCTTCTGACGTTAGCCTAATTTCTTTGCCCTTCAACCCAAAATTATTGTCATAAAGTACATAGTATAATAATTGATTTTATTTAAAAAATTTTTCATTATGGAAGATTTCAAACGTGGTATAATCAACTCCTGTGTGCCTATTCTTCTCCCCAACAATGATCAAGTCCTGGCCAGTCTTGTTTCTTTCGTATCTCCCTGCCTTTATTACTCCTAGGCGTCATATCACTTTCTCCATAATTATCGTTGTTTTAAGAAGCCATCTGAAGGATGTTGAAAAGAGCTAAGACTAATTTGTGTAATAGGGAGCGGGAAAGTGCCTTATTATTGACAATAAGGGGCAACTAAATCTAGGATGTAAAGAAAGGGAACACCAAAGTATTTCCCAAAGGAAAGGGATAAAAATTTAATCAGAGGCCAAAAAACAAAGAGAAATTGCAACTAATATTGTAAATAAGGCATATTAGGCCATCTTTATTTATCCTTTTGAAGCAAAATGTGATATAGCTGTAACTGTGGGTAGTACTAGTCACCACATGTTTTGTAGAATCTTCAAAGTCTTGGTGTGTGTTTATGTAGCTATTGCTTTGTTACCTTTTTAAGCTTTCAGCTAGAGCTTTTCGTAAATTAGGTAAGACATTTATATTAAAATTGTTGTCTTCTTATGTAATATATTTCAAATTGTTGTGTGGATGTGTGTGGCATCATTTATTTGTATACCTGTGACCCTAATAGAAAGTCTGTTTTGAATCTCATGGTGTCTAATTTGGATGAATATGGATTATCCAAAGTTGCATATTAAGTTCTGCTTTTGGCTATAGTTACAGTAAATCCCAGTAGGGAATAATTCTGAGTGTTTGTCTATCTGTACTTTCTTAAACTCAGAAATTAAAAAAATGATTCTTAACCCTTGCACTTGATAGAAAATAATCAATTCTTTGTCAGGTTTATCTTCTGTGGTTTAACGGTCACCCAGACAGCTGTGTGTCCTTGAGGTCCGTTCAGGATAGACGGGGATGGGAGTTTCTGTAACGAGAACATCCTGACCCATGCTTTCTAACAATCTTACATTTCTAGACTTCTTCTTATATTAATAAAAATAGAAAGAAGAAAGAAAAGACTAGGTATTCGTGTGGCTTAAAGTTTTGAAAGGTTCCTTGCCAGGTTAAGTCATGTAACCCAGACAGCAGGTGAGCTGGGGAAGGACTGAGAGGTCCTCAATTGCCTGGGCACAGAAAAGGAAGAATCTAGAGAGGGTTTGATGTTGATTTGCCCAGTGGGCATGTTGGTATGACTGAAGAACTAGCTGTTGCGTGAGAGAAGAAGGGAGTAGGGGACGCTCCAGGAGGTCCATCTTGGGCTTTGGGGCGGCTGCTTCCTGCTGGTATCCCTACTGTAGATGCGGTCTGTTCTGGAGCTCCCCCTGGGGAAGTGGTGAATAAGGGTGAAGGAATATTTGATTATAGGTGACTCTGGAGATTTCCTTGATGTGGGCCTGCAGGAATTTTAAAAATAATGGAGTAAACATTAGTATGAGGCAGGGGATTAGAAGTGGTCCTAGAATAGGAGCCAGCATGGAAAACAGAGGGTTTTGCCACACTGGTCAGAAAGGGTAGTAGTACTGGACCAATGGTTACAGAGCCTGTCCTGGAGTTTTCAAAGAGAGTTGATATTTTCTTCAACTACTGGTTTGATAATCCCAGTTAGGATCATTAGAGGGAACTGCCTGCCTGCCGGTGGGCAGCCGGACATTTCTGGTGTGTTCCTCTTCTGCTATTTCTTGGACAGTGGTCCATACCCTTTCCTTATCACTAACTGAGAGGGAAGAGGAGAGGATAATGCTAATATTATGCTAAGTAAGGTCATAAGAAAGAGTGAGATATTTGAATTCCTTGATGTATTTGTCTGGGTCTGAGGAGAAGGACCCTAGGCGATGCTCAGTTTGGCTCAGGTCAGAGAGGGAGAAAGGGATTGCTACCCTAACTATTGCTTCTGCCCCAGCAACCTCCCGGAGTAGGTATAAACCAAGATTAAACTGGGGAGGTTTGCGAGGGCGAAGGTGCGAAGGTGAAATGGAAGAAGGAGAGTCCGGTGTGGAGCTAGAGTCGGGTGAATTGACATTAGGCTTAGAATAGGGTGGCAGACGAGAGTCAGGATTAAGAGAAGCAGTTGGAGTGGATTTAGTAACCGGATGTAGAGAACTGTGATCCTGGGAGTCAAAGGAATTGGTGGCAAGAGGATCAGAAGAAGGAGTGGGAGAGCGTGCAAGAAGAACCTGATAAGTGAGGCAGGAAGAGCAGATAGAGGGGCAGGATCGAAGGTAGAAGAAAGCCTGCACATAAGGTATCTCAGACTACTTTTTAGAGCGTTGGCAGAAATTGTTAAGGTTGACAGAAATTGTTAAGGTCCCTTAGGATGCTGTGGTCAAAAATGCCATCTTTAAGGCAATAAGAGTCATTGTCCAATTTGTATTGAGGCCAGGCCGTATTGCAGAGAAAAATCAATCTTTTCGGTTTAAGGTTGGTTAGGCCAAGTTTGGTGAGATTGTTTAGGAGGCACCCCAGGGGAGTCTTAGAGTCTGGTTTGGATTGTGAATCTCCCATATTTGGTGGGACGACTTTCCCTGGGCATCCTCAAGGAAGTTGAGGCCATCAGGTACGGAATTCCTCAACAGAGAGGAAGGGTCAGAGAGGATAGAGGTCGTCACCTGCTATTCTCAACCGACAGATAGACAGGAAGGAGGAGCTGCCGACTAGATAGCTAGATTTTCCAGAGGGGCTATTATGGTCCATTGAGACTGAGCCTGGACAGACGGATGGCAACTCCAGAATATGGGAGAAACACCTGGAATACGGAAGGAACAGGTAAGACTCGAAGACTCAGGGGCAAGGGACAACTAGATGCAGGGAGAATGAGATACCATACCTCCTGGTTCAGCAGAAGTGTCTGGACAGGGCTGAGCTGTCGATTGCTCAACTGCACTTGCACAGCCGAACAGAATCAGGGAGTTAGCCTCTAAAGAAAGCTGTGCTTTTGAAGGAGTAACCCGATAGCCACATTGGGCTAGGAAGTTAAGTAATTGAATGGTGTCTGTTTTGGAAGTCTCTAAAGACAGGCTATACAGAAGAAGGTCATCTGCATATTGTAAGATAGTGCTGTGAGACATTGTAAGTGACTGAAGGTCAGGGGCTAAAGCCTGTTCAAAGAAATGAGGACTGTCTCTAAAACCTTGAGGGAGGACTGTCCAAATGAGCTGTTGTGAGTGTAAGGTGTCAGGGTCAGTCCAAATGAATGTTAAAAGATTTTGGCAGTTAGGATGTAAAGGAATGGTAAAGAAGGCATGCTTTAGATCTAGGACTGCGAAGTCTGTGGTATTGGCTGGTATTGTTGACAGTATGGTGTAAGGGTTGGGAATAACTTAGAATCCATGGAGTCCAAAAAGATCAGCGTACAGGCTTTAAAGGAAATAAACCTGCCGGGTTCTATAAGAAACTAGTGAACAAATGTAAGAAGCAGGGTCTAAAAGTTAGAAAAATAAATAGGAGAGTGAGTGCACCAATGAAAGGCAGTAGTCAAGATACCCAGTTTGTTCGAGACTACTGACTCCATAACTTGGTTTGTTTTTACGAATTCGCTGGGCTTTAGAGAGAGAGAGAGGGAATAAGACAGGGAAGTGGCCAGTCCCCTACCCCTAGACCTATTTTTATAGAAATTCTTAAAGCAACAAGAAGAGGGCCTGACCAGGCAGTGGCGCAGTGGATAGAGTGTTGGACTGGGATGCGGAAGATCCAGGTTCAAGACCCCAAGCTCGCCAGCTTGAGCGCGGGCCCATCTGGCTTGAGCAAAAGCTCGCCAGCTTGGACCCAAGGTCACTGGCTCCAGCAAGGGGTTGCTCGGTCTGCTGAAGGCCCACGGTCAAGGCATATGTGAGAAAGCGATCAATGAACAACTAAGGTGTCGCAATGGCGATGAAAAACTAATGATTGATGCTTCTTACCTCTCTCTCTGTTCCTGTCTTTCTGTCCCTATCTATCCCTCTCTCTGACTCTCTGTCTCTGTAAAAAAAAAAAAAAAAAAAAAAGGGCAACAAGAAGAGGAATTACATGTATAGCTCGTTCGTTCTCAGATTGACAGGTAGTGTATTAGGAACTAGAAGAGGCTTATGGGGTGGGATTAGGTTGATATTTGGGATGAGATAGATTGGGGTACAGGTTTTTGTCCAATTAGTAGGGAGACACATATAGTTATTGGTCCCACACAAGTAGAAAGCCCCTGATTGGGTGATACAGGAGAGGTGGATAGAGAATTGATGAACAAGGGGTTGGTTTCATTCATTCGACTCTGAACTCCAGACGGTTAGGGTGGAGGAAAGAGTCACCCCAATAAGTGGGGACAGTAGAGGATTGTTAGTTAGGGTGACTAAACATTCTTTGAAAACTAGTTTTCTGACTGTTCAAATTATTTTTTCTCTGTATAAACCTCCTACAACCTGCACAAACCATCTACAACTTACATAAACCCTCAGCTTTCATGAACTTTCTTATCCAGAAATAACTGGCTTTCATAACAACTTGCTTTTCCTTTTTCTTTCACAAGTATTTCCATACCTTATACCTTCTATTATCAAAACCATACAATTCCTTTCTAGTCAGAACTCTCAATTTCAAAAAATCTCAACCTTTAGTGACAACCAAGCTGGTTTTTATTTTACCCTAGTTTTCCTTTTCCTAAGGTCTGATTAAAAGAGTCCTTAGTTTCTTCATGTATTTGCTCTATGTAGACCAACCAGCTTCTGGTTTGTGGTCGGAGTAAGGCATGCCGTTTAACTACTTTAGCAGCAGTGGGAGTTGTCAGGATTACGGTGTGTGGACCTGTCCACGTAAAAGTCAGTCTTTGAGTGATATAATGCTGGAAGCATTTCTTGGACAGTCTTTGAACAGTTTGTTGAGTAACCTGTAAATTCTGTATTTAGGGAAAGGGTGGTTACATTTCTACACTTTGCAGCTCGAGTTTAAGTCCTAGTGACCACTGCTTCTAGCTGGAATTAGCAGCAGGTTCCAGCCTACAATAGGAATAGGCATTGAGACAAGAGGAATGAAGGAGATACTATACATTAAATAAAGCAATAAAATCAAACTGTCAATACCCACAGTAGAGATTTTCGAGGGATAAATAAAACTCAAATTTTAGGTAAGGCATAGTAAATGGTCCTAGTGTTTACAAGAAATGAGATTAGTTTATTTGCTACTTAGAAGAAATACCTTAGGCTCATGAACAATGTCCTTGGGCCTTCAGTGGCAATTCTCAGCAGGCTAGGCAAGGTCAGGGCACAGGTAGCTGGAGCAGGGCTAGAAGAGATTGAACCCTCCCTCCATGGAGCAAGGGGGCAGCTTACCTTCTTGTGTCCCTTTTTCCACAGCAAAGATGTGTCCCTTGGTGGGACTGAGAAGCCTCACAGACTTCAGTTCAGTGACCTTTCTTTCCACTCTTGAAGCAGGGCCCCGATGGAATTCTATGAAGCTTTTAAGAGCATATGCTAGAAGTTGGTATTCCCTGACTTCTTTTGGGCATTATTTGACTTTTCTGTTAGTACCTTGGTTATTATATACCTTAAAAGCCATGCTCAGAAGATCTCACTGGGGGGCTTGACTAAGAGAGCAAAATTGGGAATCCAGTGTATAAAGAAGTCTATTAGACCGAGAAAAGAAAAGATTTGATTTGCGGTGGTAGGTGGTTGGAGACTGCAGAGGGTCTGAGTTTGATTTAGGGTGAGACCTCAGGTGGTGGGGGTTAATGTGATGCCCATATAGACTACGGACTGAGAATGAAGTTGAGCCTTAGCAGAGAAGACATGAAACTCCTTTATGGTGAGGAAGATAAGAAGGGTGGTGGTATGTCTCCTTGAGGCAGGCAGGGAGGGGCTGCAGAGGAGTAGGTTATTTACATATTGTAAGAGAGGACTAGGTTTGAGATTGCTTGCTGCTAAATCTTGAACTAGTCAGTGCCCAAATAGATGTGGGCTGTTTAAGTTGGTGGGCTGTATGAGTGTCTGGGTCAGTTCAAGTAAAAGCAAACAGAAAGTAAGAGTCAGGGTGTAGAGGGATGGTAAAGAAGGCATTTTTGAGGTCTAGGACCGTGAAGTGAGTGGTGTTTGAGGGAATGTGTGACAGTAACCTGTAGAGATTAGGGACTACTGGATGGAGGAGAATTACTGCCTTATTGATTAGGTGTTAAGTTTTGTATGAGGTGATAAGCCTTTGAAGGTTTTTGAACAGGAAGGATGGAGGTATCACAGGGAGAGTCCATGGGGATGAGTAACCCTTGATTTAAGAGGTGGGTAATTATTGGTTTAAGGCCTTAGAAACAGACACAGTTACAAAGTATACAAAGATCTTATATACAAATCATAAATTAAGAAATTTAAATAAGCGTGCATTTTCTGACAAACAGAGACAGAACAGATTACTTACTCACACAGCTTAATAGACAACTCTGCCTTTTTTAAGCTTTTCAAGATGGCAGGGAGTTGTCAGCATAGAGGGGAGGAAGAGA
Organism: Rhynchonycteris naso; assembly: GCA_037038555.1. NCBI lineage: Eukaryota > Metazoa > Chordata > Mammalia > Chiroptera > Emballonuridae > Rhynchonycteris > Rhynchonycteris naso. The sequence goes on from CM073002.1 coordinate 71,857,880, forward strand.
GGAAGCAGATGGATGGACAACGTGAACAGCTGGATGGAAAGAAGGAGGGTCAGAATCGGCAGGAGGGGGAGGAAGGGGTTAAAGTGCTAGTGGTGGCGCCACATGGTCAGAGAAGTTAAAAAGATTTAGAGCTCTTAGGAGAGGGGGAGAAAGGCCTAGTCACAGCCTGTAAGAAGAGGGAGGGGACAAGGGGAGAAAGACACCTCCTGCCACAGCCTATAAGGAGAGAGGAGGGGTCAAAGAGATAGGCAGAGCCTGTGAGGAGGGAGGGGGTTTGGGGCGAAGGAGAGACAGGCACCACTGCCTGCCGGAGGAGCCGCAGCTTCTAAGGAGGGGGGTTGGGGATGAAGGAGAGCAGTTTGCAAGGAAGGGGAGGGGTTTAAGAATGCAGTGGACAAGGGAGAGGCCCCTGGCCAGCAAGGGAGGAGAAAGAGCGATTGGTATTTGCAAGTGAATGAGAGACGGGATTCTGTGCAGGGAGGGGGCTTTCTGGAGGGAAGAGACTCAAGCAGAAGAGATTTGCAGGGGCACTAAAGAGAGGTTTCGAGAGAGGGATGCTCCCGGGGGTCAGGCAGGAGGGGGAGAGAGTTAGGAGTCCACGGAGAACAGGTAGCACAGAGATTAAGGACAGGAGCAAAGGTAGAAGAAAGAAAGCCTGTATGTAAGGAATTATTGAGGCTTTCCTAGTCCAGTGGCAGAGATTGTCTAGATCCTGGAGGATGTTAACATTAAAAGGTCCATTTCATGCCAGTGGGAGCCATTATCCAGTCTGTACTGAGGCCATGCCATGTTACAAAGACCAAGTTTGGTGATGTTTTTTTAAAGAGGCATCCCAAAGCAGTAGACTCTGAGGCCTGAGATTGGGAGGAGCCCATTGTGGGAGGAGAATAGAGAGAGAGAAAGAGCGTCCTCTGACTCTTTCAACTATTCTGAGTAGAGTAGGTGTGGGACATGAGGAAACCGATTGTCACCGGAGACCTCAGTTCCAGAGTAGTAGAGAGCAACCTGGCTAAGCGCCTAGAGTCTGCCCGGAGTAGAGACCTCCCAAACTGTAAACCTCAGAGAGAGTAGAGTGAGGGTGAGGGAAGAAGCCTATTGGAGATGAGGAAAGAGCAGAAATTTCTTACCTTCTGATCTGGCAAGAGTTTGTGACAGGGTCGGATAGCCGGCCAATCAATCTACATCCACACAGCCAAACAGAATCGGGGAGCAAGCCCGGGACAAGCAGCCGCTGCCCACTGCTTCCCTGGTAGTAAGTTTGCCTGGTGGATGGGGATTGTCCAGGCGTTTAGTACCTTGTCCCGAGTTTCGGCATCAGAATGATAGAAAATAATCAGACTGGGCATGGGGAGGAGTCGCAGGCTTTATTAGAAGAAAGACATAACCTGCCGAGGCGCTCTCTGGAGAGGAGAGAGAGGCGCCCATTACAGTGTAAGGGATGATTTATAGGAGTTTTAGAGGTGAATTCTGGTTGGATGTTTCTTGTTGCCAGACCTCTGACGCACATGGAGTGCTTGGCAAGTTGCAAAGTCCCTGCTGAACAGTTCTTTGTCAGGTTTATCTTCTGTGGTTTAACGGTCACCCAGACAGCTGAGTGTCCTTGAGGTCCGTTCACGATAGACGAGGATGGGAGTTTCTGTTATGAGAACATCCTGACCCACGCTCCCAAGCAACAGCGGTCCTTCCCAGTTATCTTCTAACTATAGTGCTGTGTGTGTGTGTGTGTGTGTGTTAATTCCAACCCTGTATCAGTCACATTGGAAGAAGGAAGGCATTTAGGGCTAATAGTGCTCCAAGAGGTTATCGCTTAAGGAAGAACAATTAGCTACCACAGAGGACACCCCCTTTCCCCAACCAGGTGGTTTTTATTATTTTGGTGAATTTACTAGGACCCAGAGTCTTACTTTCAGGTGTAATAGTCTCAGAAATACACGTTCAGCAACATTATTCAACCAGCCCATTCCACACGGGTTGACTGGAATGCATGTTACTCAGGGGTGAAGATTTCCAGGTACAAATACATACTGCATTTGTTCAACATTTAACATTTTAGCTTAAACAAGTTTTCTCAAAGCATTATAGATGGGAATTCTCCATCTGAGATTCTTGAAATTTATTTTTTACTTATTAAATTTTTTTAAAATTAGTTTTATTGAATTTATTGTGATGGCAGTAGTTATTAGAACTATATAGGTTTTTGGTTTATAGTTTTTAACACGTCATTTGTATAATGTATTGTGTGTTCACCACCCCAATCTAGTCTCTGTCCATCACCATTTATCCCCAGTTTACCTTCTACCTCCCCCATCACCTACTCCTTGCTCAGAGTAAGCTAATGTCCCTTTAGCCCATTTCTGCCCTTACCCACCCTAAATCTGACCTATACAGTAAAGTTCTTTTCTGCTCGAAACCTGGCTTTTCTCTTCCCGATCAACTGAAGTCACAGAATAGTCATCAGGACTGTCAACTCAGGGATGCTTCCTGGGAAGGAGAGCTCTCTTTGCTCACGATAATCACTCTAGTGCTATATCAGTGGCCATAATATTACCACAGAGCCCTTGTATGAGCTGGTGTCACCTGACCTGTGGTTCCAGAAAATCCTATTACTTCCCATTTTCCATGCTCAAAACACACATCCTGCTCTTTAAAAAATAGCTGAATATTCTGAGCTATTTCTGTTTCAAGCATTTCTAGACCCATATGTCAAGTTCAAGCATCTCAGTTACTTCCTTCTGATGGAAAGTAGAAATTCTTTTATAGCACCTTTTCTAAGATGCGCAAGCCTTCATCAGGGGACTTAGCCTGTGAGGAAAGGGTGCTACAGTTCGGTTTTACTGGAGTGGTGCCCTGTGGTACTACTGTAATTAAGGATTTGTCTGACTTCAGTGAGACACTCTGGTGCACAGCCATGTGACAAATTGGCAGTTCAGCTTTCCTCCAGGCAGAATTTGGAATGTGAGCTCCGTATGGCCACAGGGCCCCTCACAGTGCTGCGTTCTGGTCAGCTGTCACTGCACCATGCTTCACAGCAGCAGGAAAAAAAAATATTTTTCTATATAAAATAAAATAAAAAACAGGCAGTGAAAATAAAAGTGAAGCAATGAGACTAGATCACTAAGCACCCTAATGAAGAGGGAAGGGGTCCCGTGTCGTGTCATCGGGTGAGGGAGATACAAGAATCGACTCTGCAGACGAGACGCCCCGCAGGGTCTCTGCTGAAGGGCCACGGGGGACACGAGGTGGCCAGACCATGACAGGTGGTCAAGAAAACAAATGATTAATTTGAAGAAAACTTGAAAAATTCAGGAACACCAGGGGAATAAAATTAATAGTGCCAACAGTAAGTTAGAAAAGTTGGGTAGGAATAATTTTCTGAGACTCAAGTAAGAGTGATAAAAGTACTAAATTTTTGTTACACGTGTCCATACTTTTATTCATGTTGGTGGAGCACATACTCCAAATTGATATTCAAGTTACTTGATTCTAACATGAAGCAACATTTGCCTTTTTTTAAAAAAAATACTGGAGATTATATATATATATATATATATATAATAAAGTAATCTTAAATCTTCTTTCAGTTAGCACTCTGAATGTCAATGGCAGATTCAGGTTGCTAAGAAAGTGACAGTATATACGGTGTGGTTATTTAAGGTTAGGTTAGGTTAGACCTGCCTGTTTCATACCCAGGAAGCATAATGTCTTTTTAGTCAGACTGACTGAAGTCCTGTGTTATCGGTGGTCATTCTGGCTTCTTTTGGCTTGCACTTGGCCTTGAGAGTAAACCGTAAGTTGAATTTATTTCATTTTCCCCATCTGAAGATATTTTTTAAAACTTGATGGCCAGATTACCACTGAAAGATTTTTTATAAGAGTTTGGTGGTGGAGCACCTGATATTTCCTACGAAAGATGTAACCTCCAGTGTCTTACCCAAAGTGTGACACTTTCTGAGGTTTAAGAAAGATACATGAATGAAAAAATGAGTGGATGGAACCATCTTCTTGCTGCAGGACTGAGCTCACTGCTTTCCCTTTGGGAATCTTATGAAAGGGGCTGGTTCTGGCTCAAGAAAGGCGTCAACCCACTCTGAGTCCCTGATGTCACTGATAGGGCCACAGCAGTGATCTGTAAAGGCCAAGGAACGTATCGAAGAGCTGATGAGTCTCCACCATCTAGGTTATGCCAAGGAACGTATGGAAGAGCTGATGAGGAACGTATGGAAGAGCTGATGAGTCTCCAACATCTAGGTTATGCTCTATGGCGGCCAAACAAGTAAAAACAAAAACGACAACTACAACCACTTGTTTTGGCATCAGTACTATATGACAAAAGTGAGAATTGTAACCCAAAAGAAGATAAAAAAGAAAATGAAATAACCTGCCATACCTATTCCCTAAACCATCTGCATTCACATTAAATACATACCATTTTTCTGGCTCCTCAAGGAGATTTTTAATGGGAAGCTGCGTTGGTATTGCAATAACGTGATTTCAGTTGCCTTAATTTTAATAGCAGGCCAGTTCTCAGTCAGGTTTCCTGGTTGAGGATGTTACTGTTTCTGCTGTGTGAACCTGCGTGATGCTGTGGATGTTGCTCCCAGTATCAGAAATTTCATGAGCAAAGCCAGCATCTTTACCAGATACAAACCAAAGTTGCTGCAGGAACCCTGGAGGAAGAATTGTGTGTCTGCCCCCTCCACATCATCAGTCATTAACTTGCCAACAGACTTACAGATAGATACAAAAACGATGAATGATAAAAATCCTTGACCTAAAAGAAAATCCCAACGGCGACTTATAATGAATCTAAATATTCAAGTGCCAGTGTGTGAGCTACCAGCAATCACATATCAATTAAGACATTTATTTAATGCTACCATGTTAAAGATCTTGAGGGACACAAAAAAATAAAATATAAGGTCCTCACCGTAATAAGAAGGAAAATGGGAAGACAGCTTTACAAAACCACGAGACAGCAATTTTACAAAACCACGAGATCGGCTCCACAATCTCTGATAGACCAACCCAGGTTTACTACTGCTTAATCTGTGGTCAACTTTTGAATTCTGTTTTTTTTTTATATATAATTTTATAGTTTTGCATTTCATAGATCTTTAGTGAGATTTATTTTTAAAAAAAAAAACTTACTTTTTCGTAACAGTTAACCTTCAATATTACTTTGTATTAGTTTCAGCTGTACATCATAGGGATCGACAATCATTTACTTGACAAAGTGTTCCCTTGATATTCTGTTCTCTTGATATTCCCAGTACCCAGCTGGCACATAATTGTTACAATATTATTTACTGTATTCCCTACACTGTACAATCTTCTGTTTTGTCATTACCTACTCTCTCGGTTGTTATGAGAGTGAGTGGGATGATTTATGACAGAATGAAAATAACTTTTTTGTTATGAGAAATATTTTGTAACACCTTCTCCTGTCTGTAATTCTAAAGAAAGCAAATTCAGCCTCTGTTGGGTGAGCCAGAAGATGGGAGTCAAGAATGAAAATTGAGAGAGTGAAATTGCTTGTGAAGAAGGAAAAGGGAGAGCTAGAGAGTGACCCCTTTGTGTGTGTGTGTGTGTGTGTGTGTGTGTGTGTGTGTGTGTATGTGGAGTCACGTCTAGATAACTTAGAATGACATTGAGAAAAGCTTTGAAAGCCAGATAAAAGAGTTTGTATTGGAGGTAGTAAGCAGTCAGGAGCCTTAGGGAGGTTTTGAGAAAGAATATTTAATCATGGAGATTTTGTCTAAAGAATTGATTCTTCGTGTTGTGAAAATGTGTAATAAAGAGCAGTAGTGGAGATGCAGCGTGAAAAGAACAGACAACTCCCTGTCCTCATGGTGATTCCATTCTAATGGGAGAGTCAGAAAGTAGACAAGATAAATAAGTGAAATAAGTTGCATGGTAGGTAATGGTAACTAATGGGCAAAATAAAGCAGAGGGGCAGATAGGAAGTGGCAGCCTTAGGTGGGGTAAGTGTGAGATTTAGTTTTGTATGGAGAGGGCAGAACTGAGGGGATGTTTGAGGAAAGACTAGAAAATAAATTAGAGGCACAAATTCACAGCAAATATGTTAAAAACCTGGAGAGAGGGGGTGTGTGGATGCTGCGGAAAAGTGGCGAGGGAGGAGCCGTGGAGGGCGTGGAACGAGAGCAGGGAGGCCCAGAGAGACAGCTGGGCTTAGTTGTGACATACCTTTCGCTTACCTGTGTTATTTTTCTTCACGGATTTTACGTTACCTGATGTTATATTACATAACAATCTTTTTATTATTATTATTATTATTATTGATTTCATATCTTTTTTTCCCCCCTCACTAGAAAGTAAGTTCCGAAAAGGCAGGACTTGGTCTCTTCACTATAACAGTGACTCATAGGAGGGATCAGTTAATTGAATTAATTGAATGAATGAAAGGGAGGAGCCTAGAACATAGTGTTAACTATGGAAGAGTGAGAATAGAGAGGGTCTTTGAGTTTGACAGGAAGGCATTCGCTGGTCTGGTAGCCTTTGGGAGTCCTTGTTGATAATAAATGCCTGGGGTGGGAGGTTGAGGGACAAAGAACTAGAAGGAAAGAAACCAGATAAAGTGATACCAGCTCTCAAGCGTCTTTAACCACAGTTGAATCAGGTAAGGGTTACACAGCTGTGTGATCTTTTTGCTCTCTGTAACTTATTTGTGATGTATTTGTCCTCTTAAATAGACGCTTCACAGAGTTGAGTGTGTGTTATGATGCTGACCCACTGCACCCTTGGGGAACTGACAAATCCCAGTCTGCTCATTGTTAACATAATGTTAATTAAGGTATTGAAAACCCCTTGTTAAGACTTAACTATAATCTCATTTCCTATGTGGGAAGTGTTCTCTTTTTAACGATTGAGGTAAAATCTTGGGAAAAGAACATTCCTTAACTGCAGAGTATGAAACATACAGAGTTATGCCTAAGTGGCTGGAGAACAGTTCTATAATGAAATGGAGTGGTATAATTGAAAGAGCTTTTGCATGTAGTGCAATACATGAATGTGTCATTGAAAAGACGGCTAACTGCTTGTCTTCTTGTCTCGGCTTGAAAACAAGTTGGACCTTCAAAGCTACGGGTACCTTGTCATAGAAGGGAGCATCCTAGAAACTCATGTATTTGCATAGTGTTACTTAAAAGGAAATACTGTAGGCTGTGAATTATTTATCCAAAATCCTTTAAGCATTTCTATGCCAAAGAATACAGAAAATACTGGAATGGAAATCACTCTTGCGATAGAGGCGGCAAAGCTTGGTATAACATTTTTGGGGTCAGGGAATATATCTGATCCTCAGCAGAATAGCCTTCAAGCGGCAGAGCTCAAAACAGAAACTAAACAATAAAATGCAAAAATAATTTTATGAGACTGTGTTAGTATCACCACCAACAAAGTTCCCTGCTGGGAATGCTGTCATTTTTATTAATCTTGGCTACTTTCATCTTGTCTGTTTTTCATCATGAGATTTTCACCAAAGAAAACGAACACATTCTGAGCAGGATCATGGAGATAACAAAGTGCTTACAATTTAAGACGTTGTATAATCCCTCCTGTAAGCTTACATTGTGCTTGCTGCTAACCGTGGTGGGTAATGGTCTGTGTGGCTGAACTGGTCAAAATACTTAGTGCAAGGTTAGCACTTACATACATAGATTTCCCTTGTGTATCAGCACATCATAAGAAGCCTTCAAGTTTTATGATACATCAGAAATAAATAAGACATACTCTTTTTTTTTTTTTTTTTACAGGGACAGAGAGAGAGATAGATAGGGACAGACAGACAGGAACAGAGGGAACAGAGAGAGATGAGAAGCATTAATCATTAGTTTTTCATTGCCGTTGCGACACCATAGTTGTTCATTGATTGCTTTCTCACATGTGCCTTGACCTCGGGCCTTCAGCAGACCGAGCAACCCCTTGATGGAGCCAGCGACCTTGGGTCCAAGCTGGCGAGCTTCTGCTCAAGCCAGATGGGTCCGCGCTCAAGCTGGCGAGCTCGGGGTCTCGAACCTGGGTCTTCCGCATCCCAGTCCGATGCTCTATCCATTGCGCCACCGTCTGGTCAGGCATAAGACATACATTTTAAGGTCATTTTTGCAAAACCAACTTTTAAAAATATATGTACTTTCATTTACTTCTTGGAGCATGAGTTTATTTACAGTATAAGTACAAAAATATTTTGAAACAAAAGTAGCTTAGAATCAAATTTATTTCTTTTCCTCTGCCTACAAGGTTTTTCTTTCTCTCAATTTGGGTAAAGTAGAAAATGGCAGTGTTGGACAGCATCATAGTGCTTTTGTTGCTAGGCTACATGTGTGCCCATTTAACCTCCACCCTGACAGGGCACAGTTTCCAGAATGCCATACAGAATATACCCCTGTATATCTTAGGAAAGGAGAAAATGAAGGTTGATAGCCTCTCCCACATTTGTTTAGCATGGGAGAGAGGGCGTGAGAGATAAATACACACGCAATGGACAAGCTCCAGAAGACTGATAGCCCTACGCCTTCCCCCAGGTTGGAAGTGGGGAGCAGGGCTGTGTCTTAGTGTGTGTTCAGGGGTCTTCAGATCAAGGAGCAGACGGGAGCTTTGTCTTCTATTTCCCTTCCCTACTGCCTGTACTCCCACCTTTTCACAGATTTACAAAGCACACAATTCGGGGAGCATTCTGGGTCTATTTTCCTGAAGGACATTAACTAACACTTTCTCTCTTTCTCCCTCCCATTTCCCTTCTCTCTCTCTCTCTCTGTCTCTCTCTCCCTCTCCCTCTCCCTCTCCCCACCTTACCCTGTCCCTCTCACCTCCTTACCCCTAAAGAAACACATTCCCAAAATGTAAGTTTATTTTATGTGAACCTTGTGTAATGGGTCTTAGAGGATTCCCAAATGATGACCTGGTTCTAGATGGCACCCCCCAACTCTCCCAGCCCTCATCTTCTCCCCCCTCCAGGACATCACACGGCTGCATCAGCTGGCCCCTGCATCCAACACATTAAGACTTTGTAACCCCTTGTTGACAAATTTCCTGCGATTCTGTCAAAAGACAAGGTGTCCCTTCCCTCAACATAGCAAGCATGCTCCCCATCCCCATGCCCACATTCTTCCCATCATGCTTTGGGGGAAGCATCCATCCTCCCCAGTGTTTACATTGCACTGTGGTTGAGCTCATACCCGGTGTCTGCTCTGTAGCAATCAGAGGTGTGATGAGCCTCTTCAGAACAGCAGAGGCTCCTTTCTTGCTTCCTAGTGAATCAAATACTTGCTCATCTGTTGGCGTTATTGGTACACCTTTGCAAGACATGGACTTGTGCAAATATCTGTACAAAGATTGGAAAAATGTACACACCCTTTTAAAGAAATTCTAGACATAGATATGACATTTATAATGCAGTTATCCTTGTGCCTGCCAGTATAATTGTCTACAGCACATAATTTTCCCTCCTTACAATATGCACATAAAACTGTATTGCCCGCAATGCTATGGCCCCTCTTCTGATATGAGCCATGATATTCAAGGTTAGTTTTGTACCCTATAATATATCCTATATTTTTGTACTGCTTTAAATAAAGAGCTTGTTTTTCAGATTTTAGATGAAGATGTGAATAATGTTTTACTGAAACAAGAGAAAAAGGAAGATTCTCTTATGAAAAAAGGTAAAAAAAATTCAGTTTATATATATATTAGCGGTAATGTTTGAGTTGTTTTCAGTATAACTAGGTGACGTATCTGGGGCATAGATCTGAAGTTTAGCAGCAGTTTGGATATTAAAAAGAGTTAAATTTGTCGTTTCAGAAGCGGGGTAAGGGGTAGGTAGAGAGCCATCCGCAGCGTGTTTAGAGGGGGGCAGAGACACACTTCCTGCCTGAGAACAGTGCCCCAACACTGCCACACTGACTGCAGTACCCAACAGGAGACTCGTGTTACCCTTCACATTGCATTCCGTTTTGTAATTTGCTGAGGATTGATATCAAGTCGATAATGTTAAAAATCTATTTTGAAAATTATAATGACGTTTTCCTGTTTTCAATCATTTGATCCTTTTTATACCTTTCACGATTCTTCCGAGATCACTAAGGGTGATCACGTTTATTAGTTCTTCCATGTGCTTAGGATGTAATTTATCTCAAGCGAGAGATGTGAACTTCTTAAAAAATAGGTAAAGTTGCCATCTTATAATACTCGATTTAGAGACAGTTTCCCTGGACAGAGAGCTGGAAACAAACTGGGCTCTGGAAGTCATTATGATTACTATAGTTCTCTTATTATGTATTATGTTATTATTATAATACCATTTTCTTTTATTTTAATATCACATACCCTTGGGCAGTAAGTCCATTATTTTTGTTGCCATGTTCTTATTTTGAAATAAGATTTATTAGTCTCGTTAGCAAATATCAGCTCATTTTGGCTTCATCTTTCACAATCCTTTTTGTATTGCTCAGTGCTGTCATGGTGTTCACTTTGGGTGGTGAGCTCTCCCTTCCTTCATACTCTGTTGCTTAGATAAGCTAATCAGCCCTTCGGTCACATCTGTATATTTGCATTCATTAGTGAGGTCCCTAAGAAATCACAGTTTTCTTTTCCATCTTAATTAGAATAATTTGCAATTTCACAATCAGGATTTCATTTGTAAGGGTCTCTTCATCTTAAAACCAGTCTTTTACAGAAGTTTTAAACTGTCAGTAGGCCTTTTCAGTATGGGCCTGTTGGGTTTCCAAATTGTAATGGAAAAATTGTTAATACAATTTTGATCTTAAAATTAATACCTGATTTCAAAGAGTTATCCTGGCTTTAGAAAGAACAAATTGTGAAATATTTTCAAATTACTGTAATTATAGATTCGTTGGCGGTTGGGTTAAAAAATTTCACTTTGTATGCAAGCCAGTGAGCAAAACTAACAGTTCCTGCAGTATGCTTGGAAAACCTTTCTGTCTGTTCTCCTTTCTGTTTCTTTAAAGGAGTCAGGCAGGCCCTCGGCCATTTGCTCACCACCTAAAACTTTCTTGTTGCTGTCCTGTTCCACTTGGCCTTCAGTGGTCGTAAACTTGTTGGCAAGGGTTTACTCGGTAACAACTTGATTAGCTATCACAAAGAATTCTAGAGATAGATGGAAGGACACATTGAGTTTCTGCTTATACTGTTCCCAAACACTTTTTTTTTTTTTTACGGGGACAGAGAGAGAGTCAGAGAGAGGGATAGATAGGGACAGACAGGAACAGAGAGAAATGAGAAGCATCAATCATCAGTTTTTCGTTGCGATACCTTAGTTGTCCATTGATTGCTTTCTCATATGTGCCTTGACCGCGGGCCTTCAGGAGACCGAGTATCGCCTTGGTCGAGCCAGCAACCTTGGGTCCAAGCTGGTGAGCTTTTGCTCAAACCAGATGAACAGGTGCTCAAGCTGGCAACCTCGGGGTCTCGAGCCTGGGTCCTTCCACATCCCAGTCCAACACTCTATCCACTGCGCCACCGCCTGGTCAGGCTGTCCCCAAACACTCTTAAAACCGATCCAAGATGATCAAGGCATTTCTGTTTCTCTGGGGACTGTAAAGAAATCACTAATTTCTCTGAATCTTTCTTTCTGAGGTTCTCTGGGTGAGATGGCTGATTAGATTCTAGGCCTCTTCCTGCTATAAAGTTAGACTGTCTATTGGAGACACATTTCTGATTGGGATCTGTCAGGATGTCTTTGAGCTGAACCCAAAATGGAATAGAGGATACTAGAGGGACCACAAGTGGTGGTTTGGGCAGAGGCTGGTGAGAGAAGGGAATCTGAACAGTCCCAATCAAGTCATCCTATACACAACAATGGCAAGTATTAAGCATCATTTAAAAAAACGATCAAAAAACAAGTTACAGAGGCTCTGGGATTGTTACATATACTATATACACTTTGTTTAAAGATTATTATAAATTGCCTTGAGAACATACTGGTGCAGTTTTACAAAAGGATGTTTCACTACAAAGCTGAATTATATACAAGTAGTTAATGAACTGATTAACATTTCTTTCAGTTTACTTTATGCGATCATCAAAAAGTGACTGTGTTCATTTTGTCTGTGTTCTTTTGAAGAAAACCAGGAGTTGTACATGGATACTGCAGAAGTATGGAACAATTCTTCATTGCCTGACTGGAAAAAGTGAGTATACTGCAATGACACAAAATCCCAGAGAGTGAAATTATACTGTTGAAAAGTAATTTTCAGTGTTTAAATACAAAGAGAAAAAAAATAATAGCAACAAGCGAAGGCAGTTAAGAATGGAACCAAATTTTACAAAGGAGACAAGAATAGAATACACTAAATTTCTTACTTTTTCTCCAAACCTTTTCATTTTCTTTTGTGAGGATTTGGGAATAATAAAATGGGACAGGCTTAACTTCCTACTCACAGTGAGCAGCTAATTTAAATCTATAATATAGTCCAAGAATGAAAAATGTCACATACATAAGAGTGTGCCTATGAAATCATGAACTGATTCTTTGTGCGGGTGCATTACCTAATTGTCATACACCAATGCAATTATAATAATCGTTGCATGTTAGGATTTTCTACATATAAGACTTGTGACTTTTCAAGTAAAATCAGCTGAATATTTTGGATACCTAAATGGAATGAAAAGAATGTTTTCAAGGAAGCAAACTTACCGTCGCTCTACCACTGAGCTGTCTAAGCTGCTTTTCAGACATTCAGACCAGTGTCTCTGAACCCAGATACCCTGCTCTTTTTGCATAGGAGCTCACTGAATTAAGTGCAAGGAAAAACAGAGGAGCTATTGTGTTTCTGCACATATTAACGGAGTAGTACTCAGACACATCCCACCACTTCTTATATTCAAAGCCTTTCACAGTCCATCACTGTTAAGATAAATTATAAACTCCTTAACAGGGCACAGGTCCCCTTCACTCTGGGCTCTTTCTCTTTAGCCCCCACTTTGCTTCCCAGAGTTTCCAGATAGTTTCTAGTTCCATCACATACCTCCACTTTCTGTCCACACTACTTCCTTTCTTTGAATGTCCTCTGAAACTTGTGCACTGGTCTGTAACCTTTCATTCAACACGCAGTTTGAGGGTTCTCTCCTTTGGGGTCCCCCTGACTCTCCCTGATAATTGAGATATTCGCAGAACCTCTGTTGTAATGACCATATTACATTATTTAACTTCAGTAATTATTTCTTATGGTCTGACACACAATGATGAACAGTTCTTCACAGTCAAGTAGAATTGTCTGTCGGAATATCTGTCTTCCATTGCATATTACCTTTATTAAGGAAAGAGACCATATCTCTTCTTTGTCATAACTCCAAGACCCTGAAAGGTTTTTCCTGACCACTTTATTTAAAATAGCCCACCCCACTTTTGACAAGGCACACTCTGGAATTATATCATCCATTGTATTTTTTCTAATGCACTTACTACTATTTTAAAGTATCTCATTATTATGTTTCTTTTAATGTTCTACATTCTAGCTTGTATCTTTTTTAATTAGTTTATTTAACTGAATGTATAGGGATACAGATTTCAAATGTACAACTCAATAAAACATCTGCATACCTCGTCCTGCACCCATCGCTCCAAGCAAAGTCTCTTTCTGTCCACATTCCCCGACTCCTCTTTGTCCAACTCCACCCCTCTCACCCCCTTTCCCTCTGGCGATCATCACACTGTTTCTGGCGATCATCACACTGTTGTCTGTGTTTATGTAGGGTGTGTGTGTGTATATATAATTTTATTTATTTATTTTTGCTTAATCCCTTTACCTTCTTTCATCCAGTCTTCCAACCTCCCTCCCCACTGACGTGGAACGGACTGCTTATTTTCTATATTTTTGTCACTCAAAGCTAACTCACTCCATGAGAACACCTCTGTGTCCTTAGTGTTCGGGATAGCACCTGACTCAAAGCGGGCACTTTGTAATATTGTTAACTGAATAAATGATGTAATTTTCCCCACTGTTGTTGTGAGGCCATTTTATAGACAATATATAGACTTATTAAGATTTGAGTTAAAATTTAAAATCCATCTGACAACTAAAATACATTGTGTATGTGTGTGTTATTTTATAACAGTACACATTGAAGGAAACTCATTTTATATCTTGTTTAATCTTTAGCACAGCTCTGTGAGGTAGGCTCTGTTATTATTTGACAGAAAAAGAAACAGCGACTCAGAGAGGAATCACTGCTCTGATACAGAGTATTTTACTCTCCATTTCTAACACCAGCATAAATTTCCAGCATTCCAAAAATGATTTAAAACTTTTTAAAGGATTTCTTTAATAAAAATTCAACATAAAGTTATAGCTAGTGGGCATTCAGACATTGTACAGATATTCTTTTTTTTTAAATGTTTTATTGATTTTAGAGAGAAAAGAACATTGATCTGTTCCTATATGTGCCCTGACTGGGGATTGAACTAGCAACCTCTGTGTTTCAGGACAATGCTCTAACCAACTAAACTATCTGGCCAGGCACAAATATTCTTTAACAAAATATTAAGCATTATAATGTTCTTAATCTTTAATGAAATAGAAGATGAAGTTAGTATAATTAATGACGAAGGACTGTTTTTTGATAGTAGATGCATATATATATATATATATATGCATTTTTAGTAGAAGCATATTTTGTTATGAACTACTACCCAGTTTCTAAAAGGTCCATACAGTATAAAAATATAAAACTTTGTTTCGCACATTGCACTGCCCCGGAACTTTCTTGTTCCCACCATATTGGGTTTTGCTAACATAACAACACTGCTTTAACATCCTTATTTTAAGTTATTCACCATGCTGTAGCCAGTTATACTTTTAAAACATGTATCAGATCACCTTACTCCCATGCAAGGAACCCTTCAATGATAGTGCCTGCTCTGCTTTGAATGAATTCCAGCTGCTGCCGCGTGGCCACAAGTGCTGTCCCGTGCCTTCCTCTCTCTCCCTCGCCTGTGCACTCTACTCAGCAGCTCCAGCCTCCTCATCCTTCTTCCAGCCGGCCTACCTCGTTTATTACACTTCACCTGTAACACTCTTCTTCCTCCAGATTTGACTCACTCTTTCTTTCTCCCCATTTTTGTTTTTTCTGTACATACCTCTACCCCCCCGGCTAAAGTAAAACTTTAGTTCAAAAGCCTCTTTTTAACAAATAAGAGATGAATGGTATATGACAGCTGTTTTTAAAAATAAATCACCACCACCTGGCCTGTGGTGGTGCAGTGGATAAGGTGATGACCTGGAACGTGAGGTCACCAGTTCAAAACCCTGGGCTTGCCTGGTCAAGTCACATATGAGAAGCAGCTATGAGTTGATGCTTCCTGCTCCTACCATCCCCTGCCTCTCTCTCTCTCTCTCTCTCTCTAAAATCAAAATATATATTTTAAAAATCACTACCAATTTTATTTAATTGTGACCACTGAAAATCCTTGGAACAAGATTTGTCAGGAATAAATAGTAATGCTTCTACTTGAGAATTGATTTTATATAACTACATAAATGACCATTTTAAGCATTACATATAAATCTTTGTTTTTCATTTGGTGTATATTAACGTTTCATTTGTCATAGTATTGGCATTGCTGAATTTATTAGTATCGATTATGATTCCCCCTTTGAAATTCTAAACAGTGGCGTGTTTTTGCCCAGTGTACCATTGGAAGATTTAAATCCAAGAGCTGGAGCCAAAGTCAAGGGTTCTGTGAGCGGTGGCTGTACAGTTCCTGCTTCGCTGACAAAGCCTCTTCAAAGCACGTCTGTCAGGGAAACAGTAAGAAAACTGACGTCTAAGTTATGGTAAAGATACTTACTAACGTAGCTTTGTTGAACTTTCTAAACAGTAACAAAAGTGGCAACTCCTGATTTGTTTTCACTTATTAAGTGGTAATGTTAATGAGAAAATTCGATCAAAGGACTTGATAGTTTGTCTCCTAACTACAGTGATTTAGGTACCCCGTGGGCTAAATGTGCCTTGAAATAGAGCTACGGTTGCTGCCTGTTGTTACGTGGTCCGTCAGTATGGTGGATATTAGTCCTCTCTCAGACACTGAATTAATGTCTTTCTTCCCTTCCTTCCTTCCTTCTTATCTTTAGTATTATTATATTTTGGCCTCACAAAGACCCTCATGACATTTGGATAGCCTTCTAAGAAGTCTTTATTTCTTGTGGCTTTACATATTAAACTTCCTGCGTTTCGCTTTTTGGCTTAAGAGAGGCTGTTAAATGTGTGGACTGGTTAATAAAGAACTCAGGTGTCTGGATCTCAGTTCTCAAAAGCTGAAGACAGAACAGATAAGGTCCAGGATTCAGAGTTTTTCTAAATAGGGACCGACCAGTGATAGGAGGGGGGCTTTACAATGAAGCCAGAGAAGTTAGTATACAGAAGCGTGCTCTCAAATAGGTGTCAGATAGGAGGGTGGGGGCAGGAGCAGTAACACCACTACATTAGTACAGCCAGTTGGTTTGGTGGGTGTTACAGACTATGAGGAGACTGTGTGGTAAGAGACTGTCACCCACAGAGACCACCAGTGTGCCCTAACTGGAAGAGTGTTTTTCCTTAGGATAGTTCCTGGAGAAGAGAGTTAGCAAAGAATAGGAGGAGGCAGGAAGTAAAGAAAAAGGTAATGGTTGGCCATATACATGCACATATCTGTGTGTGTATGTATGTATGACAAACTCAATTCTACAGTTGCTCTAAGCTTTATGGAAATTTCTGTGGCGGCATCCGGAGCTGTGGAGCTTGCTTATATGGGCATGAAGACCTCACTAGTGTTGAGTACCTGTCCCGCCACAGGAGAAGAAAGCTCTCTAGCACGTTTGCTTGTATGTAGGTGGAGCTACTTGAACTGTGCATCAGGACCCATTGCACTAATGATACTAGGGAGCCAGAGACATGTTATTAACCAAGAAGTAAAGCTTGAGTGCTGCATCTCTGAACACTAAGTTCTAACTACCAAATTTACATACTGCCTGAGTTGGCAGGCTTGTACCAGCCAGGTAAAGAGACAGAGGCAGGCCAGACGTCTCAGTGTTGAACAGATAATGGGGATGAAAAAGACCACTGCTCCCATGGTCTGGATGGACGTCAGGCTCATATTGCCATGGCCTGTAGAATAGTCCCCAAAGATTGGAGTTCTCCAACCAGTTTCTCACCTTCTGTCTGTATTTGATCGAAGTAATATATAAGATTCTCAGCTTTGAATTGGGTAAACATAAATTTGAATCCTGGTTTATACTCACACTAGTTCTAAGATTCAGGCATGTCAGTTGGTCACTGAGACATTGTAGTATGTAATAAATTATACATGTGCCTCTGTATATCTGAATAAATGTGTGCATATTATTAAAAATTAGGGATATGACCACATGTCCAATAATTATGACAGGCTTTCTTGATAATAGCAATAATTTTTAAATCATTACTGTATTTTACACATTCACCCAAGTGCTTTGCATACATTTGCTCTTTATTTCCACAAACTTACAAGATTAGTATTATATTTTGCCTTTTTTTTTATGGATAAGGAAACTGAAGCTTAGGGAAACTAACACAATCAAAATCTCAAAGAAAATTGTACTGTTGCTAAGGACAAGGCTGGATTTAGCCACTGGCTCCCTCATTTCGAATCTCATGCTCTTAACCACTATGTATGTGTATGTATATGTATATATGTGTATATACATGCATACATATATACACACATGTAGGTCTATATACACGCATATATGCACACATACATACACAGGGTAATACCTACATGTGTATACATATGAAATAGTGTGTGTGTGTGTCTCCACACTATGAGACCTGGACAGAGTTTGGACCGATCACTGTGTATCATCATTTTCTTTTTCTCACTTGACTAATTTTTGTTCTGCATCTAAGTGTATCATTACTGTTCATTTTACTGAGTTACATGTGATCAAAAAGGAGATAATCTGATTGAGTATTCTAAGACTTTAAAGTACATCCACTTCCATAATTAGGCATCAATAGCACAAGCCATCTCCCTAATGAACTTGCCTGAACTCATTATCAACTGAACGCTTTGAAAGCTAAATATGCTAATAAATCAGCTCTTTGCTGTACCAGTTTGAATTTTTTGTGGTGCTTGTTTTATAAAAATATTCAGTAGAAAAAGAATTGTACAGAACACACGGCTTTAACTGGAACAAAATGAGCTCCTCATTCACCGGTTTTCCCTTTTGCCTTAAGCAGTGGTAGTGCATTTTCTCACATTTCACCAGTGGAAAAAGACTTCTTGTCTTCTTTATTTTTTCTCCAGTACAGCTCTATTCTATATACCGTCCAGTGTTTCTTGTGTTAACTAGCGCTTAAATCCCTGAAGGCATGAAGATTGTGCCTGGCCATGTACAGTGTGGAGGGCACCACACTCTCCAGCACTCACTCTTGCCGGCCGTATTTACCCTTTGTTGTCACAAGGCAAGGAGAGTAGAAGTTCAAGCCTTTTCAAGTGTGTGGAGCGTTCCCTCCACTTGGTTCACTTTGGACATGACGTCGTCCTTATCCCTTTCCACACTGCCAAGGTAGAGTCAGGGCACCTCTGTTTAGTTCCTGTTAATGGAATAAATTAATAAAAATTATAGCTTTATTGTCTATTTTTATCACCCGATTGTACTCAGTTTAGCATTTTCCTATCTTATTTTTTGTTTTGTGTGTATTAGTTTGTTTTATCCCCAAAGATAGTAGTAATTTCTTTGTGTGTGTGATGTGTGACAGAGAGAGAGACACACACACACAGGGAGGGAGAGAGATGAGAAGCATCAATTCTTCACTGGGGCTCCTTTGTCTCCGTAGTTGTTCATTGATTGCGTTCTCATATATGCCTTGACCGGAAGTGCAGGGGAATACAGCAGAGCGCGTGACCCCTTGCTCAAGCCAGCGCCCCTGGGCTCAAGTCAGCAACTTTGGGCTCAAGTAGCGACCATAGGGTCATGTCTGTGATCTCATGCTCAAGTGCGAGACCCCTCACTCAAGCTGGTGAGCCCACTCTCAAGCTGAACGAGCCTACTCTCAAGCCGGCAACTTTGCGGTTTCGGACCTGGGTCCTCTGCATTCCTGCTCAATGCTCTATCCACTGCACCACTGCCTGGTAGTAGTAACTTATTTAAAATATTTTCTTTTAAATATTTATTGATTTATTTTAGAAAGAGGAAAGGAGAGAGACGGAGAAAACATTGATATATTTCTTTCTGTGTGTACCCGGAGTGGGGATCAAACCAGTAACCTCTGTGTATCAGGACAGTCTAACCAACCGAACTATAAGGCCAAGGCAGTAGTAACTTCTTTAAAAACAGGTTAGATTTTCCACACAGTGCATAGCATATATTAGTATGTATTCAAAGAATACTTATAATTAAATTGAAAGGGATTAATGGAAAAAACAGTGAATAGTATTATTGCTGGATATTAAAGTATTTCCAAATGACAGGTGGGATTGAGTTGTGTGAAGGGTAAGTAAGCTAAACTGAGATCCAGACTATTACATTTTATCAGATGGTCTTAAATATTAGAGCACTATCAAATCTCAAATAACTTTTAACAATATTTATTAGGCAGTTAGTATGTGCGAAGCACTATCCTAAAGGTTTTATATATGTTAACTAATTTAAATCTTATAACAACCCTGTGAAGAGATAGTTTTGTTTTCCCCATTTTATTGATGAGGAAATTGAGGAATGAGGTGGTTAAGTGCTTTGTGCAGCATTACATAACTCTTAGGTAGTAGAGCTGGAACTTGAATCCTGGCAGTCTGGTTTTATAGTCCTTGTTCTTAACTGAACCCTGTAACGCCTTGTTCTGGCTTATTATTGTTTAGGTAAACTTGATAATAAGGCAGACTTCATGTATTTTAGCTCTACAAGTTATCTTAAAATGTAAAAATACCAAAAATAAGTTTTAAAAAGAAAGGTTTTATTTTTTTCTAGTTTTTGCCAGTTACTAAAGCAAAAGAAAAATCCATAAAAGTAAATGCACTAGCAATTAAGATCTGTCAAAATCATGAGCTAATTCCTGGTTTTGAAAAGTGAAGCCAGGCCATTTTCATGCCATCCTAGTCTTTTTATTTCACTGGGTTGAAGAAGAAAGAGTGTCAGGTTACCTCAGGTAGGAGGCGAATGCTTCTCCTTAGCCTTCTATCGGAATTCAACTGAGATGAGCATCATAGCCAAGGACCTGTTATGTTCCTGGATGCAAGTAATAGCTTTGAAAATATTTCTTTCTTGAATTCCTGAAAAGAGACAAATGTTAAAGACAAATTCCTAATTGTATTACCAAGTCTGGAAGTCGAATTGTCAGTGAGGGAAAAGGGCTATTCATGGTGGGGACAGGACTCCCGTTGAAATGGCAGCACTTGGTTCCCAAGTCCCCAGATGCACAGTATCCACTTGGTTTAATGGATATTAGTGAAAAAATACCAGTTTGTGTCCATAGTTCCATACTGGGCATTTCCTGTATGCCTTCTTAAAGGGTCTTTCATAGATTAAAGGATTGCTCTGTCTGTCCTAATGGAGACCTGAACTTGGACGGTGGAGAGAGGTTTGATAAGAGGTACCCTCAGGAACAAAAGAAAGGTATTGAAGAATACCATCAAAGAAAGGGACTCAAGACAATAAATAAAGAAATTTCTAAAGAATATTTACTTTCAGACCCTACATTTGTGATATTTAGTATCTTTTGTTTGTTTGTTTTTTAACAGTGTCTGATAGTTTTCCTGATTTAATTTTTCAGGAAAAGAAAAAGAGAAGGGTCTCTGTGTTTGTGCCTGGAGACCCCGGGAACCGGACAACCTGTCTGCTTTTCTAGTCAGTCTTGTAGAAGAGAATCCCCAGGAATGGCTGTTGAGTGGCAGCTCTGTGGAGGAAAGAGCAAATAGCTGGATCCCAGGGTCCTAGATATAGAGACAGAGAAAGAGAGTACACCCAAGCAGCTTGAGCCTAATGGTGGGGTGTGTGGTCTTAATGATCAGGAAACCAGAATGGTTGAAAATCAGAATAACTCCCCAATCAGACTTTGCATGCAGTTATGTGTATAAAGCACATAGCAATGCTTAGCGCATTTTTGGCACTTGATAAAAAGCGGTTGAATAGGACCAAGGGTTCAGTACATTTGGAAGATACTCAGTTTCCCAACATAGGGCACAGCTGGTCTGCAATACTTCCCTCACATTCCCCCACACCCTGAACCCCCTAGCTGCTAACTCCTCTTCTCCAAATATAGGTCAGGGCCCCTTCTCTCAGGACCTATGATGCCTTTTCACTCTCATCTTAGCATGTTTTTCTAGAAGTACTTCCTTAGAAGATTGCTGATAAGCTCTAAACCCAAAAGAATTTATACCAATCATGAAAAGGACCAATGCTGAGAAGAGGGTTCCACCCTGAATTGGAGGAAGAGAGGGGAATGGTTTGTGTAAAAGACCTCTCACCTCCCTGTCCCACCAAGCCAGCCATAAGGTTGACCACAGGTCCGCGTTCCCAGGGACTCCAGATGCAGCTTTTCTTTCTGTGCTCTCTGATTTCTGCTCATCTTCATCACTCTACCCCCAACCACTCATCATCTTACTAGCCAGACAAATAATTTTGTAGTATGTGCGTGTGCACACTTGTGTGTGTGTGTGTGTGTGTGTGTGATATTTGATGTTACGCAATGCTGAGGATTTTTAACTTTTCAGATTAAATCTCCTTAAAACTATAAATATTAACACAAATAATATACTTAAGACACTAGGAATGCAAATGATACAAGAAACAGCTGTTTTATCGTTTGTGTGTAGAGTGGAAAAGTTTAGTGCATCCCTTGGAAATGTACGTGAGGCTCTTGGAGCACTTCAACATAAAAACACTTTTACATATAGACTTTTAAGATGTAGTAGCTATGAATTTCTAGATTTCATATTTTCCCAGGAATGAAATAGGTATCATGTAGGTGGTTAATCCTAGAAAACTGTCTCCTAAGAAGGGTGGGGTCCTACTAAATGAAGCGCTTATCAGAACATGGCCGTCACTGTTTGGAAAGATCCGGGTCCATGTATAATTTCTAAGAGTGTCCTGGAGGGTCCAATGAAAGGACTTAGTCTGCAGAGTTGAGTTTTTATGGTTTTCTTAAGGAAAAAAAACTTAGTAATCTGTAGCCAAGCCGTTTTCCTCCAGGAATTCTGCAAAGTTGGGAACACTCAGGTGGGTACAGGGCTTTCCTGGACTGCTTTGCTATGGGTGGGAATTGTGAGACCTTCCTTCCTTTTCCTTCCTTCTTTCCCTTCTGTCCTTCCTTCCATAAACTTTGTAAGGTAAGTGCAGATTCACAAGCAGTGGTACAAAATAATACAGAGATCCCCTCTGCCCTTTACCTAGCTTCTCAATGATCATGTTTTGCAAAACAATGGAATGGGATTACAGTGAGGATATTGGCATTGACTCCGTGGAGATACTGAACAGTTCCACTACCACAGCATTCCTCTTGTTGCCCTAACCTCCTTCCTCTCCCCAGTTTGTGCTGTTTTTGAGAACATTTTGATGGCAGGGGTAAAAATAATTTGGTGGGCTTTGATGTTCATCTTTGTTAAAACATTTAGCACCAGGAGACAGAGCCAGTTCTGACAGATGAGTTCTGTGTCTTTTTTTTCTGGTTCATTTCCATCTCTGATGTGCTTTTATTCCCAGGGAGATTCTTCTGCATTTCTTTCCTGATTATCAGCTACCACCAGAATTTGGCTACTCATCTATAGAGGAATTTGTAGAAAGTCCAGAGGTAAGCTGGCTTTTATGGAACTCTTAAGGGAATGACAGAAAAGCTTGAACTTAAATCTTCAGTGAAGAAAAATGTAAAGTGGTACCAGTAGGAAGGATTTAGTGAATGAAGATAAAGATGTTTATACCTAATGGAGACTCAGAATTAAAACCAATGTGGCTAAGGGTTCAGTAAGCCTCAGGAAGATCTTACAGACTGAGAACAGACATTTGCAGAGATCCAAAGAAATGGGCGTAGTCCCTGACTTCCCTACTGTGCCCAAAATAAAATAGTTTCTATCTGATACATACACTTCTTCAGCCACTGTTTCTGAGGAGCTGAGGTGAGGATTGAGCAGGTCAGCATGTTAGGTGCTCAGAGCACTAGTCTTATTAAAATATTTAAGACATCACACAGAAAGATGAGGGCAGTTGTATTTAACAATTTGTTCTCAGGGACAGCACCACATATGAAAGGATGGAAACTCTGATTAGCCACCTGGGTGGGGTGTACAGGGTGAGTCTCACCATGGTTGTCCCCAGGCTGAGTGAGGTGTGCAGGCCCATGGCCATCAGAATGCTCGCAGAATGGAGAAGGGCCTGTGAGGGACAGGAGGTGGGGAGGCCTCCTTCCCACCTTCGTGCTCAGTGCTGCTTGTGGAAAGGAAGCACACACGTGGAAAAGCTTTATGTGCAAAGAGCACCAACTCATCAATTTTGCCGAAGCGCCATATGCTTTCATCTGACCCTAGGTGAAGTCTATAGTTTTCTAACCTACAATCATCATTTCTGCATCTTCACCCTGTCCTCACACCTGCGTCTCCCATTGGGCTTCTGACTCCACCGTGTCACTGGGAGCTGACAAACGCAGTAGTCAGTCACCTCGCCTGACCTCTCAGAGCCTTCCGCCCAGTTCACCACTTCCTCCCTCTTTAAGCACTTTCCTTTTGTAGCTTCTGAAATAACACATTTCTCATTTTCTTGCTTCCCTCCTGTCTTTGCTGGCAACTCCTTGTCTCTTTGGTTTCTAAATATTGGCATGTCAGAGGTTGCATTCTGGAACATTTTCTTTTATTAAATGGCGCTTCTTGGTGATCCCAACTAGTCTCTGTCTTCAAGTCCCATCCCTTAGGCCAGGACGCCTCAGTCTACTTCTGAGGTGTTCCCATCCAAGAAATCCAGACTCCAATTACCTTCTTGACGCCTCTTTGAATATTCATTACTTCTCATTCACTTTTTCTTCACCTTGGTTTTGTTATTTGCAACATTTTCAAACATCCTGTATTAATTATGTGGACTATCTTAATCATTTTTTGGAATGAGGTAAAGGCACCTTAGTGAATTAACTTAATTAGATGCAGGCTTAGAAGACCCATTGTATCATTGTTGGCCAGTTCTAGGCTTTGATGCTTCTTTTACACTAGGTATTCCACATTATAACTCTGTTGTAAACAGCTGGCTCTCTAAAAGTTAACATCCTTTTATATTATAATTTATGAAAACAGCTGGATCAGTGCCCAGAAGAGATGAACAGAAAGCTGAAAATGTGTTTCAAACAGGTAAGCTTCCTTTCAATGTAGTCATTTCTATTCTAAATGATCCTGTACTCCAAAGGAGAAATAATACACATTTCCAAATGTTGGGTTTGTAAAGAAATCAAATTTGCATTCAGTTATCAAGACTTAGATTAATGTGTAGCATATCAGATGTCACAAAGCATCCTTCTGAGTTTTAAAATGCAGATGTTTCCACAGCACAAAGTTTATGAGACATTTGGAGTAGGACTATTATTTGTACTGGAAACATGACATTCTGAGTCTTTTAAGAAATTACCTGACTGGTGGTGCAGTGGATAGAGCCTTGACCTAGGACGGTGAGGTCCCAGATTTGAAACCCCGAGGTTGCCAACTTGAATGCAAGCTCACCAACTTGAGTGCAGAATTGCCAGCTTGAATAAAATCGTAGACATGATCCCATGGTCACTGGCTTGAACCCAGAGGTTGCTGGCTGGAGCCCCCCCCCCCCCCGGGTCAAGGCACTTATGAGAAATAATCAATGAATAACTAAAGTGTCGCAGCTACAAGTTGATGTTTCTTATCTCTTTCCCTCATTATCTAATTAAAAAAAAGAGAGAGAGAGAGGGAGGGAGGGAGGAAAGAGAAAGAAGGAAAGGAAAAAGGGAGGAAGGGAGGGAGGGAAGAAAAAGAAAGAGAGAGAGAAAGAAAAGAGAGAGAGAGGAAGGGAGGCAGGGAGGGAGGAATAGATTAACTGAATCTCAGAGACACTGGACAAAACCAGAAATTGTTTGCAGATTAGAGTTTTCATTGCAGTTAAGTTCTCTCTTCAATCATCAGTGGGTTCTGTGACTTTAAATGAAATGCGGAATAACAAAACCAATTTTACCAGAGGCTGCTGATGTAAACAAGAGTTAGGTTCCTGTGGCATCTCATCAACATAATGAAACAATGTTGAACAAAAATACCTTATTTGAGGACCTACTGTATTTTGGGCAAGTTCATATTTTTCTAGGTTTTTTGTTTGTTTGTTTATTAGCCTACCAACAGTTCTTAAAATGTATATTTTCCCAATATAAAAGTAGTTATAAAAATAATTAGTGCTAATTAAAAAAGTAAAATAAAAATTTTAAAAATTATCCATAGTTCCAAACCATTCCAAGATCACTGTTATTACTATTTTGATGTGTTTTATTACTTCTCCTTCTCTCTCTCACTGTCTGGGTAGTTTTTATTTTTTACATTCTTTAAATAATACTGTGTATCTCATTCTTAAAGATTTCCTGTGGTGGGAGGAGTCCATAGAATTTGTCAGTTCTGTTAAAGAAGTATCTTTTAAAAATCATATCCCCTCCACTCTCTTAATTTACACTCAAGGAACTGAGACTGTGAGATGTGAACTGCCACACTGTGGGTCAAATAAGTTTGCAAATATGATGTATATGTTTGCTTGCTTATAGTTTACATTGGGTGTGGGGGACAGGCTGTAAGCAGGCAGGGTCCTTATAGCCTAAGGCTTAGTTTTACGACTAAGCCTTTCCCACCCTTTTAATCTTAAGCTTTTCCCCACACCCTTGACTGTTGCATGATGTGGGATGGTGCACTCTTATGAGGAATCCCATTTATGCTTCAGATAAATGACTTTCAGAGACTTTCTTATTTGTATATTGGCTTAAAGGTTTGGATTTTTACACTATAAAATGGGGGCAGACCAGGGCCCACTCTCTCGGGTTTCTGAAATTAGCATTGCAGGAGAGAGGCAGCCAAGATGGAGGAGTGCTGAAGGAGAAGTCAGTTTGTGCAGAGAGAAGGAGATGTGGAACAGAGGTGAATAAGGCTGGTGAGGTAGAAACCTTTGATTTTAGGAATACTCAGATAAGTCAGTGGCTTTGGGAGCCCTGAATGGAAAGGGAAGTGTTTTCCCACTGTGTGTATTTCTTGGCGTGGAGTGCAAGCTAGGATTAAAGATAATGACCCACCAGTTCTTGGCTCCATTGTTTCATTACCGTCTGTCCAAATCAAATGTGAACTTGCATTGGCCAGGTGGCTGTGATGATGGCCGTGGCTAGTGGCTTGCCACACACTAATCCCCAATTTTTGACATAGGACAGTGTTGGGCAGATAAAATATATTATGCTCACTTTGTTAAAGATGGCGCTGCCCACATGGAAGTTCGTTGATATTAATGTGTGTTCTGGAACAGGCTGTGGGCAGGCCGGGTCGTCATAGCCTAAGGCTTAGTTTAACAGTAAGCACTTCCCCACACCCTTGACTGATTGGATGATGTAGGGTGGTGCACTCTCTTGAGGAATCCCATTATGCCTCAGATGGGTGGCTTTGTATCAGAGACTTTCTTTATGTATAATTGGATTAAAGGTTTGGATTTTCTATGCTATAAACTGGGGCAGTCCGGGAGCTTGCTCTCTCTCTCGGTTCCTGGGTTCCTGAGATTAGTATTAAAGAGGAGAGCAGAGTAAGGCCACGTGAAGGCCAGGAGAAGCAGCCAAGATGGCAGAGTACTGAGGAAGAAGCCAGTTTGTTAAAAGTTTGAGCAGGAGGAGATGGGAAACAGAGGTGAATAAGTCTGGTGAGCTAGAAAGCTTTGATGCTAGGAAACTCGGATAAGTCAGTAGCTTTGTGAGCACTGAATGTGTGGGTTTTGGAGCCTAGTGTGTGTTTTTGCTTGCCCGCCGGGTGCAAGCTAGAATTAAAGCTGATGGCTCACCAGTTCTTGGCTCCATTGTTTTATTACCGACTGTTCGAATCCAATGCGAACCTGCACGGGTCAGGCGGCTGTGATAGTGGCCGCGACTACTGGCTTTACAGACAGCCAGTGGGTCCCAGTTTCATCATAGAGGCCACACAGTCTAAAACTTTTCATTGACACCAGGATCAATACTAAGATGTTAGATCTCTACTGACTGTGTGCTCAGACAGGTACACCAGTTCCATCATTAGCACGTACATCAGTGCCTTCTTCCGTATGCTTATACTGTTAAAGAGATAGCCACAGGCTCACAATAGTGTCATTTATGTAAAAGCCCATGATGCCAAACCTAGATTTAATACCTGACCTAGTTGCTGTTTTAAACTCTCCCTAGTAATCTGGAATTTTCTGGTCAACACCAATGAAGTTTTTATCTGTCATGTGGGCTGTCCTCATCTGTATAGATAGGAAAGGCAATTTGCATAATAAAAACCCTTGTTTCCCCCCCCAAAGATGTCTTGTTCTAAATATAATCTGTTCTTTTCCTTTGTTAATAGCTCTCTTGCCCCACCTTTCTTTCTATAAAAGCCTTCCATTTTGTACAACCCTTGGGAGAGCCCTTCTTGTTGCTAAATGGGATGCTGTCCACTTAATGAATTGCTTAGCCAGTTAGATCTTAAGATTTGCTCCTAAAGTTTGTTTTTTAATAATGCTTGCAACCATCTTCTGGAAAACTATAGAGTCTAGGAGGTGAATGGTACCCCCTGGAGTTGTGTAAACCACAACTATAAGCAAAGTCATCGCCTCATCTCTTTCCACAGCAAAAAATTTATGAGATACTTGGACTATTATTTGTACTGGAAACGTGACATTTTGAGTCTTTAAGAAATTGCCTAACTGGTGGTTGCGCAATGGATAGAGCATCAGCCTGGGGTGCTAAGGTCCCAGGTTCAAAACCCCAAGGTCTCTGGCTTGAGCATGGATTCACTGCCTTGAGTGTGGAATCATAAACATGGTCCCATGGTCACCGGCTTGAGCCAGAGGTTACTGGCTTGAAGCACAAGGTTGCTGGCTTGAGCAAGGGGTCACTGGCTCAGCTGGAGACCCCTAGTAAAGACATGTGTAAGAAGTAATCAATGAACGACTAGTGACAGTACTACTACAAGTTGATGCCTCTCATCTTCCACCCTTCCTGTCTCTCTGTCTCTCACTAAAATAAAGGAAAGAAATAACCTGGTTTTATAAATGAAATGGAATTGTGAAGTAAGTTTTCAAAGACATATAACTAGGCAAACCTGAAATGAAAATTAGAACCTAAGTCAGATTTCTTGTTAGAAATGCTATATTTGAATTTTAGGGTATGCCTAAATTTAAAACCCTGTTGATATATTTGCCTCTGATGTTTCTGATTAAGTGGTTACTGGACTGTGATAAACACAAATGAAGACATATTGTAGGTCTTAGTTTCTCATCATTGTTCAACTGAAAAGTGAGTTTATTTTCTGAATAATGTCTTGCTGAAAAAGCAGTAATTGAATATTTTTAGCTTGAAGACTGACTTGTCAACATTTCCAAACTAGAATAAGAAGATTAAGTATTCTTCCAATATATTTTTGATCCTATTTTAACAGTAATATTATCATCAGTGAGTGTAAAATTGTCATGATCAAGAGGTACTAGAAGCCCTGGCTGGATAGCTCAGTTGGTTGAAGCATGGTCCCAAAGCCCAGAGGTTGCTGGTTTGATCCTCGATTAGGTCACATACAGTACAGGTCAGCGCTCCTGTCTTTCTGTCTCTCTCACCCTGCCTTTCCCTAAATGAAAGTAAAAAAATAAAATAAAAAGCTACGAGAGCCAGACACTGAACTAGGTAAGCTTTTTATATATGTTACCTCATTTAACTAACTTTCACAACAGTTTTGAGAGGCATGTGCCACTCTGTCCATGTTAATAATGGGGAAACAGAGTTATTAGAAAGATAACCTTTCAGTGTCACAATGCAAGCAGATTCAGGGTTGAAACCAAGATTTGTCCCACTTCAGAGCTCTCTTTACTAGTCCACTTTCTTCCATGTTCTTCTTATCCAGATGGTACTTGTAAAGCCAGTAGTCACGGCCACTGTCAGAGCTGCCTGACCCGTGCAGGTTCACATTAGATTCAGACAGTCGGTAATGAAACATTGGAGCCAAGAACTGGTGAGCCATCAGCTTTAATTCTAGCTTGCACCCGACGGGCAAGCAAAAACACACACCAGGCTCCAAAACCCACTCATTTAGTGCTCACAAAGCTACTGACTTATCCGAGTTTCCTAGAATCAAAGGCTTCTAGCTCACCAGACTTATTCACTTCTGTTTCCCATCTTTTTCTCTCTACACAAACTCTGCACAAACTGCTTCTTCCTCAGCACTCCACCACCATGGCTGCTTCTCCTGGCCTCCACGTGGCCTTAATCTGCTCTCCTCTCTAATACTAATTCCAGGAACCAAGAGAGCAAGCTCCCGGTCTGTCCCACTTTATAGCATAGATTCAAAACATTTAATCCAATCTACAAACAAGGAAGTCTCTGATACAGAGTCACTTATCTGAGGCATAATGGAAGGATTCCTCATGAGAGTGCACCACCCCACATCATGCCATCAGTCAAGGGTGTGGGGAATAGCTTACTCTTAAAACTTGCACATGGGCAGCGCCATCTTAAACAAAGTGAGCATAATATATTTTATCTGCCCAACAGTACTATTTCAGCCTTGTGATAGAGTTTGCATAAATGACTCGCAGTAGGCATACTACATCTTCTCCAGCCTGATGGTATGGAAAAATAATTGTTTCCTTACTAGACACCTTGACATTATGTGATGAGACAGATGTATACGGGGGAGATGCTGACAGTGAAG
The DNA here is from genome assembly GCA_037038555.1 of Rhynchonycteris naso. Classification (NCBI taxonomy): domain Eukaryota; kingdom Metazoa; phylum Chordata; class Mammalia; order Chiroptera; family Emballonuridae; genus Rhynchonycteris; species Rhynchonycteris naso. The sequence continues at coordinate 71,887,752 of CM073002.1, forward strand.
TGTCAGAGGGGGGTATGTGCATGTGGTAGGCAGGTTTAGTGTCCCATCAGGAAATGTCCTAGCTGTGTCTGTGGCAGCCAGCTTGAAGAATTAATTATCAGTGAGGCTCTGGATCTTTCCATTTATCTGCATCTACTGGTTAGGGAATTCCGATTTAAATAGTTACACTGTAAATAAAGGGGGGGGGGAGAAGGAGATAAAAAGAAAAGGAAAACTTATGGACACAGAGAACAGTGTAGTGATTGCCAAGGGCGGGGGTGGAGGAGGTTAAAGTGGGAGTAAGTGGTGATGGGCGAAGACTTGACTTGGGCTGCTGAACACACAGTGCAGCGGACAGAGATGTGCTGTAGAACTGGGCACCTGAAGCCTGTATAATTCTGTTAATCAGTTCATCCCAATAAAATTTTAATTTATTTATTTTATTTACTTATCTTTTGTTGTTCAAATGATTTTTTTTTTTTAAGAAATTAAGTTTAATGTGGTGAATAAGTAAATGTTTCAGGTAAAATTTGATTTAAAAAAAGGAAAAAAAATAGTTACATATAAAAGTTAGGAATTTGCCCAGAATTAAATTGTCATACGTCTGTTTGCCCAAACTTATATATGACCTTCATGTCTGTTTCGAAATGATATTTTAGTGTCTATACTAGCAGTAAGGGAACAAGTTTGTTTGGTGTTAGGGGCCAGACTGAATAAGAGAAGTGTGTATTCAGGGTGAACTGTACTAGCATAAATGATAACTAGAATCCCCTAATGTTCGGGGAAAGTGAGATTCAAAGAATCAAAATGAAATATTCAGAAGACCATGAGTTCCCGCTGAAACTCAGATGTTGGAAGCAGAACAAAGCAGTTGGAATCATGACTCCTGTAGCAAGGAACTACTTGGTCTTAAGGACTTCATTTATGATTGTTAGCTTTAGGTGGCAGTTATAAAATCTATTCAAATCATTTTTTGAAATCCAGGTAGAAGACAAATTATGCAACTTATTTTAAGGTGTGTACTTTCAATGAAGAAAGCCACATCCAAGCACAGGAGGACTATTGATAACTCACAGACTTCTCCGGCCACCTCACCCTGACCACATCAGTGGTTTTCACACCTGCTCTTGAAGCCGTCGGGGGGTCAGTACAGCATTGGTGGTCTTGCACAACCTGAGCTAAACCACCACCTTTTATCTTTTCCTCTCGCAACCCGTGTGGTCCCATCCAAGTGTGAATTGCTTCAACCTACTAGACTGGCTTGCCTCTGAGCCTCTCCCCATGCTGTCGCACAGAATACTCTGTCTACTCCCCCAGTCCATGTTTGGCCTCTTGAAATCCTACCCAACCCCTGTGGATGGAATCTAGTCAGTATTGCCTTTACATCAAGCCTTGCATAGTCTCTCCGAGGGAAATTAATCTTGACTTTCTGTGCTCTGAGAGAGCCTCAGAACTTGATTTTAGCATTAAATTTTCTGTCTTCTAGTGTAGCTGTATCTGTTTTTTGTGTGTTTTTTTTTCTCCAACTAGATTATAGAATCTTTGAAGTTAACAATCCTCTCATAGACTGTTTCCTGGTGGCATTTAGTCAGTACCTTTGAATGCATCTGAATCTTACTGTTTGTGTGTTGAATCAAAGTTGATTGTTTCTGCTGTAGAGCCTGCCCACATAACCACTCACAAGCATATCCCTGTAAATAAGATACAAAATCTACATATCTTGTGGGCCTGTCTTATTTTATGCATACTTGCGAGGATTCCAGAACTCTAGAGCTCTGACTTTTAGAATTTAAGGCAGAAAATTAAAATCTCAACTGAATATCTTTCTTTCAAATCCTAATTCCGTTCTGAATTAATGTAGTTTGGGAAGGATTCCATTTTTTATCTGCCACAAATACCTCTGCAAGAGTAAGTTTATCCAGCAGAACTAAGCCTCTCATCTTGTTACAATTCTCTACTCACCTAAATAACAATGTTGATACAACAAAAGTCCGTTTATATTGGGTTTTAAAAGTGTCAAAATTGCTTCCTTTTATGGAAACCTCCTGGAGATGTTAGCCTGAGAAAGGCAGAAAAATAAATCAGGAAACAGGTTGGTAGCATTTACAGTAAATACACTTCGCTGGTTACCGGACAGTGAACTTGGAGAGACTAAATCGGACCTGGAATGTAATGCTCTGTAAACATTTTAAAGTCATACCATACTGACAGTGTTGTCTTTTGAACTTTTTATTTTAAAGTGATTATAGATACACAGAAATTTATAAAATAGCAGAGGTCCTACATACCCTTCACCCAGATCTTACATCTTACATAATTATACTGTATAATTAGAGTATAATATCAAAACCAGGAAACAGAAATTGGTAAAATGTGTTTCATTTTATCATGTATGCAGATTTGTGTAATCACCATGAAATCTTCCTGTGCTGTCCCTTTATAGTCCTACCTCCTATGCACGGATATACCCAATTCCTGGCTACCACTAACTTGTTCTCCATCTGTATAATTCTGTCATTCTAGGAATGTTATGGAAACAGAACCATACAGTATGTGACACTTCATGATTGCCTTTATTCACTCAGTGAAATGCCCCTTAGGTCCATTAAAATGTGTCAGTAATGTATTCCTTTTCGTTATTGATGAGCAATGTTTTTATTCTAAATAATGTTGTTTTTAATATTTGATATTTTAAATTTTATTTTGTTTTTTATTTTTGCTTATATTTTAAGAAGTGTTTTGTAGCTATTATTTATAAAGGCAAAACTTATAAAATTCTAGAGCTTTGAGGACTAGGAAGTGTAAGTGGCTGGTGACCTCTGAACTGTCTGGCCTTGTCCTTATTTCAAGACAAAAATTTAAATATTGAATTTTTTACCCTAGTCCACCTGCTAACCATGGGAATGTTGGTCTGAGTTTGACTGAAGCCTCCACAGGAAGCATCTGTGAAGTTTCCTGGAGGAGATGGTTGTTGCCTTAGTGGTCAGTCATCAACTTCGTGTCAATTGAATTGAAGATGTTCAAAAGTAGATTCTCCTCCACGATATCAGAATATGGCCTGGATGTCAAAGCAGGATTGGCCCACGTGTCTGAAATCCCCCTGCTGTGAATGCTATGCATCTGCTCTCTGATCTCCCCCTGTTTAGGGTTCTCTGTGTGGCAGGCATTGGAAATGTCCACAGAAGTGAACAAAACCAATTGTTTTTGTTTTTGTTTTTATATTCAGGTTACCTTCTAGAGAAAGGAATAGATACAGATAAAACATAATGCAGTGCCACATCCTGATAGATACTAAACACGTAAATAAATAAACATGTGATATGAAGTGCCATAAAATGACTGTGCAGGGCCAGGCACAGACAGGGATGGTGGGCGCTGCGGAGGGGAGGCTCTCCAGGTGAGCACAGACTGTCTGAGCCATGTTTCAATCCAGACCCTGAGGCAAAGAGTCAGTCAGCCTGTCTACATCTGGAGTCAGACTTACCAAACAGAGAAAAGTATCAGGGGTGAAGGGTTGAGACAAGAATGAGCTTGATGTATTCCTAAGAGTGAGGCCTAGAACTCAGGAGATAAAGTAAATAGGCAGAGTTAGGTCAAGGCTTTCCGAGTTCAATTCCTGTTGCCTCACACAAGTTTCCAGGAGGTTTAAGACTCTAAATATCAAATTTTATTTATGTGGCAGTCTACAAACCTCACAAGTAAGTCTCACCTTTAACAGACCACTTTCTGTGTGTGTGTGTGTGAGTGTGTGTGTGTGTGCACATGTGCGCACACACATGTTTGGGCCAGTGTTTGTCACTGTGGAGTGGTATTTAGATCTCTAGTCCCAAATACTTCTCTGAGTTAATAGCACATGAAAAGAATAAATAATTGGGGGATAAACTAGTGAAATCTAAGGCAGGAACTTCTGTAAGGATTTTAATGTTCTTAATTTAATGGAAAATTCACACCCTTCTCTCAACTCTAATCTGTGCCTCACTTGGGGGCACAATTACACTTTCTCCCCTATGACATAATATTTGCAATTACTTGTATTATCTCACCCCATAGACTAGAATCTTCTCGAGGGTAAAGACTGAACCTTATTTTTGTATTTAAATTCAGTGCCTTGAATTTAGAAAATAGTTGGTGAATGTCTTTTAAACAGCTTAAGATTTAGGGGTTTTGTTTGTTTAAAAGATTTTATAGAGGCTGGTTGGCTCAGTGGTAGAACGTCGGCCTGGAGTGTGGAAGTCCTGGGTTCGATTCCCAGTCAGGGCACACAGAAAAAGCGCCCATCTGCTTCTCCACCCTTCCCCCTCACCTCTCTCTCTGTCTCTCTCTTCCCCTCCCATAGCCAAGGCTCCACTGGAGTAAAGTTGGCCCAGACTCTGAGGACGGCTTCATGGCCTCGGCCTCAGGTGCTAGAATGGCTCCAGTTGCAATGGAGCAGTGGCCCAGATGGGCAGAGCATTGCCCCCTAGTGGGCATGCCAGGTGATCCTAGTCAGGTGCATGCAGGAGTCTGTCTCTCTGCTTCTCTGCTTCTCACTTCAGAAAAAAAAATTTTATAGAAAGAGGACCAATTCAAGATGAAGTCAATGAGTACTAAAGGAACCATGTGGACAATGTCTGGGAAGGGCCTGCACCTCTTTGTGGGTTGTGGTGGAGGAGGGGAAAGGGGGAAGGGTAGAGCTCGAAGACAAAGCTGCTTCATAATTTTCCTGGGAACCCAGCCATGTTAGAGCACAGAAATCTCATTAGAGAAACATTGAAACGATTATCAAAAACGGGTTTGCGATGTATCTCTTTTCTCAGACAATCCCCTGGCCCTCTCACAATATTGATACAAGAAGTTCATGTCATTTTTGAAATGAAAACATTTGGCCTCTTTACCTATTCCTATTCTGTGAGTGTTCTAAACAAAACATGAGCGCTTGGAAAACAACCAAGAGACTCTTGAATTAGCCAAGGTCATATGTGTTAGTATATGACTGCACTCCTTACATCAGGAAAAGAAACACAGAGAGTGACGGAACAGGAACTCCTCTTTCTGCATGCAGCATCTGCTTTTCAAGTGCATGCTACAAACGAGTTGTAAACAATACATTATATTTCATGAAAGTCCTGAGTGGCTGGACATTCTGTCATTGTTACTGGTTCTGTGGAGAGAGGGTTACAGCTGCATGCCTCCTTGGTGCCTTGAATAACCTGGTATCACTGGTAGGAGAATAAATTCAACAGTTACTAGGTTCCTTTCTCATTCCAGAGGAAGGGAATGAAATGTGTTTCTCTTGTCCTTATAGTTACTGGACTTTTGTACATTTTTCTTCTTTCTTTTTCTCTTCTATTAGATTGCAAGTTCCTTAAGTTTATGAAACAGGATAGTATATACATAAGGAGTGGATACTTGGTATATATGTACATAATTAAAATATGTAATTGTATTTCCGATATTAGAGGGCAAAGTAAAATTTAAAAATACACTAAAATTGTTTTTAAAAAACATTCCCAGATTCAGAATGTTTATATGGCCCAATATGAAAGAGAACTAAAGAGAAAAATGCAGTCTATTATTTATGAAACTAATACAACAGCAGTGATCAATGAAATATCTCTGGTGCAATGTGAAGAGAAAAGAAAAGTTAATGAAGCTAAACTGAATGATCTTCGTGTCAAAACGGCAGTACTGTTGCAGAAACTTAAGCTGGTAAGTGATGAGATTTTTTTTTTTTAAGTGAGAGAAGGGGAGATAGAGAAATAGACTCCCACATATACCCTGACCAGGATCCGCCCAGCAACCCATCTGGGGACAATGCTCTATCCACTGAGCAAACCTACCAGGGCCAGTGATAAGATTTTATTTGTGTAGTACAAATATACTTTGTGGAAAGAGCACTCAGCTAGTTTCCTCTCCTAACATTGACACTCATTTATTGACCTTGGACAAGTCCTTAACCTAGTCCTTACTCTTCTTATCAAGATATTGAAACCATAAAGAAGTGAACTTTGAAAGTATATACTAGAACATTTTTTAAAGATGTATTACTGTTTCTCTTAACAAAATCAGAAACTTTGCTTGTGCTGTTGGTATAGTTTGATCACGTTCAGGTCTCCTCAACAGCATGTTTCCAATAAAAAAATATTCCCAAGTTTTTTCAGACAGCAAACTATGTTAATTTATTTTTACCCTAATACATTCATAAGAATTGACTCTTCTAGGCTTAGAGGCTAGATAAGAGTGGTCAGAAAACATCATGTAAATATGAATTATTGCCCATGTTGTTTGTTTGTATATTTTAATGCATAAAGAATTGGCCTCTATGAGATTGAGTAACTGAGGAAAGGTTCATCTTCTGTTACAGCATATAGAAATGTTAGGTAACATACATCAAAAATTAAAATATACAGCCAAGATGGAAAAGACTTTCTGTAAATTTTAGAAATAAATTGAGAAACCAACAGTGAGCCCAGGAAGTACAGGCATTTTCCTCAGAATAGACCCTTATCTGGAGCAGAGGGAGGGCCTTCCTGGGCCATGGAAGGTGAGAGGGCAGGAGCTGAGTCTCCTGCAGAAAGCCCTGGCTGGAGGATTGGAGGTGTCAATGGACATCTTGTTTGTTATGTCAGATGTTGGAACCCACCGGCTCCACAAGGGATGGCTTAAGTAGTGAGATCCCCAAGGTGAAGAAAGCATGAGGAGCCAGAGGAATATGAGACATGCTGCAGTACTTTATTCCTTCATTCCTTATTCCTCTCTCCCATGGTCCTGTAGTTTTTCATTTCGTGCTGTGCTAGCAGTGCTAACGCAGTAGATACAGTGCTTAGGGACAGTAGTGTCATGGGGCCAATAACATTACATCAGTGAGGTAATGTCCGTAGCCGAGTCAGGCAGCCCAGAAGCCATGGCTGCCCTGGAAAGGCATGGGAACTGGAGCTGAGTCAAGCAGCCCAGAAAAGCGTGGGAGCTGGACTGCCTCTGAGGCTATGTTGTTAACCAGATCCCACATCCTGGGTCTTTTTTGTCAGGCCTCCGCAGGAGGCTTGTTTTGCCCATGAAGGGGTTTGGGGAGAGACATGAACTTTGAAGCCAGACTACCAGACTGTGAACATTTCAGGTTGACAGTCCTTTCCTCCTTCAAAAAAAAAACATATTTTGGTTTCTCTGGGAATTCTCTTACATTGAATTGAAAATAAAACGCAGGGAGTATTGCTTAATTGAAGTATATAGCTAAAAAAGAAGAGACCTACCCCCCTTGGGTGGTCTAAGCAACAGTTAAAATGTTCATTATTAAAATATGAAAGGACAATTAATGCTTTTTTCACATTATGGTAATTATATTTGTGTTTCTGTTAACAACACTAACTAAGCTTATTAAATGTAACCACTGCTACAAGAGTGGGGTGTGAGTGGAGCTCCTTTTGGGTCTTGTGTTGATGGAGCTGGGAACCCATGGAAGCTTTAGGAGGAGGTCTAGTCTACCAGCTAGAGGGCAGTGGCCAGAGGAATAGACTGGACCAAAAGGCCGAGAGTGGTCAGAGCCAGGAGGAGCCACACTGAGTATTCCTCAGGGTCAGTGAATATTTGGAAAATTAGATGAACATCAGTATTGTGGAAACCTTTCTTCAGGAACAGGGTCCCAGTCACAAAGCCGGGACATAATACAATTCAGCCTCATTGAGAACTGAGAAAGTCCAGGGCAGAGGGAGCAAAAGAGAAGCACATTTAATGGAACCATATGAGGGCTGGAGAAACTCAGATGGTGGTGCCAGACACTTAATGGAAACAGTAATAAAATGGAGATTGTTTCTGGAACATTCTTCCTAAAACTTCTCTTTTCCATCAGCTCAGTTGGAGAGTGGGTTGATCCCCTGGATGGGCCTGAGGGGAGAGAGATTTATGCCAGTAAAGAAGCATTTGTCCAGCTGTTCATGGATCAAGGAGTCCAGGGAAGGAGAGCATGAAATTAACTCAGAGGTGGCTGGGGGGGTTGGGGGGGGAGGAGAGAAAGGGAGTGGATGTGGGCAGCAAACCAAGCATTGCCCAGGAAAAGGGGAAAACAGAAGTCAGAATTTTCTTATGCATCTGTTTTACCTTTAAGGCTAAAACTTCTTGAATTCTTAAAATGGGAGATGAGAACTTACAACAGAGAAAAATGAGATTGGGGTGAAGGAGCGCTTTAGGAATATGACAGGTAATTAAGTGGAAGGAATAAAAAAACAGTTAAATTAACCTCCACTAAAGAAGAAAAAATAATCCAACTTGCTAACCACTTGCCAGCATAAATGAGATTAAGTGTGAAAACATTTTGAAAGGTTAAAAGGATTATTCAGATACAAAGTGTGTTGTGTAGCTACATGAATCATGTTTCAGAGGCCACCCAGATCATAGGAATAAACGCTGTAGCTTCTCTCCCTGCTATGATTGTTGCATTTCTTTTCCAGGGAAGTCCAGTAGGAGATCTGCAGCAGATTGACAGTTACTTAGAAGCTTTGCTTAAAGAAGATAATTTCGTTTTTGGGAACACTTCAAATAAAGGAACTACTGATACAGCACATAGCCTCCCTTTAGAGAAAAAATAAAAGTAGTTCTCAAAACTCAAAGTCAGAAAAGACATTTTATTTTTAAAACTCCAATAAGAAAAAGGAAATTTTTTTCAAAAAATATTTTTCCTTGTATCTGTTATTGTGAAGTTCATCCTGTTTAACACAAAGAAAATTTTGTATACTTTGGAAGTGGAGAGTGATTTCCAAGTCCTATTCCCTGACTTTTCTTGTTCTTTCAGGAACTGTGTATTTCTTGAGTTCTGTAGTTGCTATGTAAGCATATAAGAAAGATGGAAATGTTGTTTAGGCTTAAATTTTGTTTTTACTTACAAGACTGTAAAAACTGGAAAACAGTGAGTTTTAAATCAATATACACAGCACTATAGAACTATCTCTTCCTGAAACTTGTGTTGAAAAAGACATTATGCCCTTTTTCACTACAGCCAATACTCATAAAACAGAAAATACAAATCTTCAAAAAACTTTGAGCTATAGTATATGTGATAATTTTCTTAATGTGTTACAGTAAAAAGAACAAATCTCAGTATAATGTGAACACACATTACACATTATGTAAGAATTGTGTTTTTACCTTTTCCTTGATAACTGATCCTTTTATATGTTTGTTGAGAAATATCTGTAACTTTGGACAAAACCAATAAACATTTGATATTTATTTGTGGAATTGCATAATTTTTGTACATGCACATAGTATAAAATTCAGAACTTGTGAAGTAAAACATGGTGCAAAATTCACCCCACGCTGTCTTTAGCCATTTAATTACTCTTTTCAAGAGGCATGCTTTTATCAGTTCCCTGTGAATCAGTGGTTCTTAACCTGGGTTCTATTGAACCCTAAGGGTTCGATGAGTCAGTCTCAGGGGTTCGGAGAAGCCTCTGCCGAGGAGGCCGGAAGAAAGTAATACCGTAATTTGTTGTGAGTTCATGCACTTTGTTGGTTTTGTTCTTTGAGCAAGGTGATGTTCATGCACGGCTCATTTTGTGCACCAGTAAAAAAACATATACCTATGTCTTGAATTTTGAAAAAATAATCATTTTATTTATCCCTAAAGAAGGGTTCGGTGGATGCGCATATGAAACTGGTGGGTTCAGTACCTCAAAAAAGGTTAAGAACCACTGCTGTGAATCCATCCAAGTACATTGTATATAGAACCATATAATCTATTTCATAAATATAAATATGGATGTCATAGCAGCCAAAAGATGTTGCTTTTCCACTTAATATACCTCCAAGATCATTCCATGCCACGATCCATCCATATGTGTGGAACACTCTCATAACCTTCAAATGCTGCTCATTAGTGCATTCCATTGACATACCAAAATGTATCCTCTTATCAATGGATGTTTTTATTTTCCCCATTCTTTTATTTATTGATTTGAAAGAGAAGAGTGAGAGAGTGTGAAGGGAAGTAGGAGTGGGAACTATCAGCTCATAGTTGCTTCTCGTATGTGCCTTGACCAAGCAAGCACGGGATTTTGAACCAGCAACCTCAGCATTCCAGGTTGACACTTTATCCACTGCGCCACCACAGGTCAGGTCCCACTCAGTTAGAATAATGTGAACATAACGTGAATATACTTTTAAATATGTGCATTTTATATAGGTGCAATTATATCTGTTAAGTAAATCTCAGAATATGAATTGCCAGGTCAAAGGGTATATTTTCTTATATTACCTAATAGCACTTCATAAAAATGCAATTAATATACACTCCCACATCAATGTATGAGTGCCTGTTTCCTCATACCTTTACTTACCCAGTGAATCATCAATCTTTCTAATCTTGCTGATCAAATAGATAGAAAGTGGTATATTCTTATAGCTTTCACATGTTTCTTATGAGTAAGGCTGAGAACCTTTTCATGTTTAAAATTCGTTTGAATTTTTAAATTTAACCTTTGTTCATTTGCTATTGGGTGGTTGTTTTTTTACTGGTTTATAGGAACTATTTTCATATTAGGAAAATTATCTTTTTTATATTATATGGATCACAGATATTTTCTTATAATTTTTCATTTAAAAATGTGGTTTTAGCCAAATAAGATTTAAAATATTTTTGGTTTAATTTTCTTTTTATTTATGGCTTCTGGGCCTTGTAGTCAAATTAGAGAGGACTTTCCAATGCTAAAAGTATAAGGAAATATTACTTTATTTTCTTACAGTGATTTTGTGTGTGTGTGTTTGACAGAGAGAGAGACAGAGGGAGGGACAGATAGGGACAGACAAACAGGAAGAAAGAGAGATGAGAAGCATCAGTTCTTCATTGTGGCACCTTAGTTGTTCATTGATTGCTTTCTCATATGTGCCTTGAACCGGGGGCAACAGCAAACCGAGTGACCCCTTGCTCAAGCCAGCGACCTTAGGTTCAAGCTGATGAGCTGTGCTCAAGCCAGATGAGCTCGCCCTCAAGCTGGCGGCGATCTTGGGGTTTTGAACTTGGGTCCTGTGCGTCCGAGTCCAATGCTCTATCCACTGCGCCACCATCCGTTCAGGCTTTCTTACAATGATTTTAATAATTATATTTTTAAACATTTAATTCATCTAAAATTTATTTTGGTGTAAAGAATAAATTAAAAATCTAACTTTGTATGTTCGTTTCCAGATAGTCACAGTGTTGTCCTAAAATTAGTAATTAATCAATCCCCCCCCCCCCAATCTGCAAACCATCTTTATTGTGTTGTAAATTCCTACTTGTATTTCGGCCGAGTTCTAAAAAAAAAAATTCTATCATTTTTCATTGATTGTCCCCATCTTTTCTTACTGTAGACACTTGTTATTTGGTAGAGCTAGTCAGTCAGTAACTTTATAGTGCAGACTTTTCCTGTGTGCCCTTGCGTGTTTAACCCTTTGCGTAGAGAGTTGTTTTCATGCTCGCTGAGCCCTAGGAGTGAGTTTTTTTTCAAAAAATGAAATTTCCAATTACAGTTTTATTAACAAAATCATGTTTGATAACCAATTTATGGAAACAGGAGAACATACATTTGCCTTTTTTTAATGTTGCCTTACACATATACGATCATACTCTGGATGGTTAGGAGGCACGAGGGTGTACATGGATGTCCATACTACTCAAAGAGTTAATTATCAAAGTTAGTCACCTCTCACCCACAAATTTTATTTGATTTTGTTGGATTTGTGATGATTTTATAAGGTAAGAGAAAATGGCCTTTTAAAAAATATCACATTTTTCTACCCAAGACCTCACAAATATGCCATTTTATATATTCAGGTCTTTATTGGGACGCCATAGTAGCAGTTAAATTAATTAGGTTTATGCTTTGACCTATTATAGATAATGAAGCCTTTCCCATTATGTTTTCTCCCCTTATAACTGGTTAATATTCTATATAGCAAGTCTCCTCACTTTTAGATAGCAATATTGTATCCAATATGAGTTCTCATACAATTTGTCATAGTTTTAAAGTGTTTTCCCTGTATCAATAAGTAATCAGACTTATTATGCAGACTCTTTTTTTTAAAAAGTATGATTTCTGGATCTTACATCCTTGACCTACTCAAAGTTTTTCTTCCACAAGGAATCTTCGTGGTCCCTTGAAAGTTTTCATTACCTTTCTTTGCCATCATCAGTATCCATTCTTCCTTTAATCTAAAAATTGGTGATCAGTAATTGCTAATGGTGATAAGAACTCAGTGTCTCTGAGTGTCCTTCTGGCAGACTTTCTAAGAGTCTGAGGGGGTAAAACTAGCAGGCAGAGGGCATAGTTAGATGCAGACTGGAGAGGCAGAAGAGCTGAAAAAGAAAAAAAAGGCAAGGATGATGCCAGAAGACACAGTCCAACATGTTCCTTTATCTGCAAACCACACTCTTCTGCCTACTACATCTACAGCTTTTCTTTTTACTACTAAGAATATGGTTATCACTTATCCATTTTCCTCTCTTATACATAGACTTCCTTTTTTTTTCTTTTCCAAGTGAGAGGAGAGTAGATAAAGAGACAGACTCCCCCATGCGCCAGTACCTGGATCCACCTGGCAACCCCAGTCTGGGGCTGAAGCTCTGCCCATCTGGGGCCATGCTCACAACCAAGCTATTTCTACCGCCTGAGGTGGAGGCTCCATGGAGCCATCCTCAGTGCCCAGGCCAATGTACTGGAACCAACTGAGCCATGACTACAGGGGAAGGGGAGGGAGAGGCGTAGGGGTGGAGAAACAGATGGTCACTTTTCCTGTGTGCCCTGAACAGAAATCAAACCTGGGACATCCACACAGTGGACCAACTCTCTACCACTGAACCAACCAGCCAGGGCCCATTGACTTTTAATTTTTTTTTTTTTTTTTACAGGGACAGAGAGAGAGTCAGAGAGAGGGATAGATAGGGGACAGACAGGAACAAAGAGAGATGAGAAGCATCAATCATTAGTTTCTCGTTGCCATTGCAACACCTTAGTTGCTCATTGATTGCTTTCTCACATGTGCCTTGACCGCGGGCCTTCAGCAGACCGAGCAACCCCTTGCTGGAGCCAGCGACCTTCGGTCCAAACTGGCAAGCTTTGGCTCAAGCCAGATGGGCCCACGTTCAAGCTGGCAACCTCAGGGTCTCGAACCTGGGTCTTCCACATCCCAGTCCGACGCTCTATCCACTGCACCACCGCCTGCTCGGGCGACTTCCTTTTTATTTAACAAACTCAGACTGTATAATTTCCCCATGGTTTTAAAAAATGTTTCTCATCTAAATTTATCTTCTTCACAATATTTAGGTGTGAAAAGGCAAATACTTTTGTAATTTTACAGATGAGGAAATGAGAATGGAGAACATAAATAATGTTTCAATGTGTTTAATAAGTGGCAGAGCCTAGAACCCAGGCTTCCTGATTGCTATAAAAAGTTCTCCCCTTAGACCTCACTGGGTCACTCTTAATGTAGGCAGAATTTATGGCTAACAGTACAGCAAGAATTACCCTTTCTAAGTTATCTCATCCGCCACCCTTTACAGAAAACTATCTCTGGACAGCAAGTTAGCACAAATCAGTTAGCAGTAAATGACCTAGTCTTAAAACTGCACAGCTGAGTTAATCTCACTGGCTTTCTATTCTTATTTAGCCTGTAGCTGTAAGAGGTTTAGAGTAGCTTTCTAAGGTCATATGTTAGCCTCAAGTTTTAGTGAAGAGTGACAGACTAAATACAAACCGACCCTACCTGAAAACAACCTGAGGAAAAGCTGTAGACTGAGTCACGATGGGAAATAGCGAATCTATAGCTGATGGCCTGACAGCAATTCCTGCTAAAGAGACCTATGTGTGGTACAGAAAATTTATGATGGAATATCCATCTGGCCTGCAAACACTGCATGAATTTAAGACACTCTTGGGTTTGCAAGGTCTGAATCAAAAAGCCAATCAACACATCGATCAAGTCTATAACACCTTTGACACGAACAAGGTAAGAACTTTCACTTTTCATCCGGCTATGGTTCTGCTTTTTCCTTTTTGTGAGATATAGAATAGCCTGAGGTAAAACATGTGCATCCCACTTAATGGGGAGGTCTTCAGAGAAGCCACAGCTTGTAGGTAAGTGAGTTATTAAACACATTTAGCACTGACGGCATGAAAATAATTGGGAACTAACCTTTCCTCCCTTGGAAATGGTCTGCATGTAGGGAGTTATTTTAAAACCAAATTAAATCTCAGCATGGAATTCTAATGCTATCATTTAAGCAAATCTAATAAGTGCAGATTGATTCACAGACTGTTTTCAAAGTATTTAATGCAATGGTGACATTTTATAGAAAAGCAAATTATAGCAATCTCTTTTTTAAAGTGTGATCACATCTAGATTAGACAATAAAATCAATACAAGTTATCCAACATGTTGTTTGTGCTCAAATAAAACGTTGGAATGCTTCATAATACTTTTTTTTTTTCATATCTGACCAATTTAGTTTTGGGAAAAAAAAATATTTATAGTTTGAAATTCAGATAAATTTTAGTTTCTAAAGATTGTCACTCAACTATTGTCCTGAATTTATTCCTAAGGAGTTGTAGCACATTTAATTTTATGTCTTGATAAAATATAAAGATGAGAAAAGAAAATATGGAATAGAAATATAGACCGAAAAAGTAATCTGAAATTCCAGGCTGAGGTTCTTCCTGCCTGCTTTTTCCTTGTGCATTTCAGCTAATTTACCTGTGGATCTGTATGTTTCAAAATGTGCTGATGCCATGTAGAATAAAAGGGAAGGGGGAAGTACTGCTCGTTGGGAAACGGACGATATTGGAAGGCTGTGCGTGATGATAGAAGAGAAAGAAGGGATAATGAATTTAGTACAATTAAAACAACTGGCTGTCCATACATGTAGCACAGCCCTTTGAGCCTTTTCCAAAGCCAAAATGCAGATGACTTAACAGGAGGTAATAGCCAAGAACTGGGGGAAATTAAACCTGTTCAAAATTAGTGGCTATTTTAATTCTTGTAGCACTGTCAGGAACAGAATCCTTTTACGATGATGTTTTCTTTTGTTCTTCATTATCATACATGAATTGAGCACTGCCTATGTGGCATGACTGTGTTTTCTTTATAAATTTTACTTAGTGTAATTGCAAGCAAACAGAGCTTAGCCCCAAGGAGCTTACATTCAGTGGGAAAATAAGAAAGATTCTGCTTTTGTTCTTAACTCTGAAATATGTTACAGATAAGCTGTAGATTGAATGTACCCCAGTGTGATGGTGTTTGCAGGTGGGGTCTTTGGGAGGTGATTCGTTCATGAGGGCAGAGTCTTCATGAATGGCATTAGTGCCCTTATAAAAGAGACACCCCCCCAGAGAGTTTTCTCCCCTCTTCCCCAATGTGAATACACAGAGGGATGACAGTCGTCAGTGAACCAGGAAGTAGACCCTCACCACATAGAGAAATTACCTGGGCGTTGACCTCGAACTTCCCAGCCTGAAGAACTGTTGTTAAACTACTCCATCTGTGGTATTTTTGTTATAGCAGCCACAACTCACTAAGATGAGATGCTATGTGCGTGTTGTGTGCGCGTGCTCTCTCTCTCTCTCACTGCCATTCTGTTTCACTCTGTGTGGCTGCTGCTGTCCCACTGTGTGTGCTCTAAGTAACCCAGTATCTCAGTGAAAGTCTTTTGTTCTACATAGTAGCTTCTCAGGCCCTTACAGTACTCCCGAGTGGTTAGAAGATGAACTATCATCAAGTTCTTTATTCGCCAAAGGTTGATGTCATAGCCCAGCACAGCAATTTTAATTTTACTATTAGCCAAATGTTTGTGAAAGCACAGTACACATCAGTGGTTCATATGCTGGAGCAGGAGCATGTGAGCAGGAACGCTGGGTGGAGACAAGGAAGTGCTGTCACAATGAGGCTGGCTGTCGGAGAAGCAAGGCCAAACTATGTCCGAACAGACAGCCTGGGGCATGCACCATGGGAGTAAGAATCCTCACAGACAGTCACGAGACAGCCAAGCCCATCCCAGGAGCTTAATTTAAATGACTTGGAGGCTCCGTTCATATTCATGATTTATTGTAGAGATTTTT
The DNA here is from genome assembly GCA_037038555.1 of Rhynchonycteris naso. Lineage (NCBI taxonomy): Eukaryota > Metazoa > Chordata > Mammalia > Chiroptera > Emballonuridae > Rhynchonycteris > Rhynchonycteris naso. Next base: position 71,903,786 of record CM073002.1, read on the forward strand.
GTTTGCTTAGGAAGCAACTACACCTAGGCAATATGACAAATGGCATGAAAGGTGTGAGGATCTCAACACAGAATCAGATCATACAATGAGCAAGGTAATCGTTCATTATCAAGTGATCAGGAAAAAAATGATATGCAATTATGCACAGAAAAACAAAAGAGCCACATATTTAATTAGATTAATAAACTATCAGCTCTCCAAAATTCTGGAGGATTTACTCTTATTGTGGAACTTCTCTGAAGTTTTAATTCTTCTGGATTAAAATAATTTTAAAATGAATTTTACACTTTCCTGCTTTTTCAATGTGCTGATAAAACATTTTCTTGAAATCACTCATTATTAGGGACATTGATTGTTACATTCATGAAATACTACAGAGCACCCATGCCTACCTAAGTTTTCTTTTTTCTCTCTCTCTACAGGGACAGAGAGAGAGTCAGAGAGAGAGAGAGACAGGGACAGACAGACAGGAACAGAGAGAGATGAGAAGCATCAATCATCAGTTTTTTGTTGCGACACCTTAGTTGTTCATCGATTGCTTTCTCATATGTGCCTTGACCGCGGGTCTTCAGCAGGCCGAGTAACCCCTTGCTCGAGCCAGTGACCTTGGTTCCAAGCTGGTGAGTTTTTGCTCAAGCCAGATGGGCCTGCGCTCAAGCTGGCAACCTCGGGCTCTTGAACCTAGTTCCTCCGCATCCCAGTCCGACGGTCTATCCACTGCGCCACCGCCTGGTCAGACAATCTAAGTTTTCTAATGTTAAAAATCCTGAGGCCCTGGCCAGTTGGCTCAGCAGTAGAACATCGGCCCAGAATGTGAAAGTCCCAAGTTTGATTCCCAGTAAGGGCACACAGGAGAAGCACCCATCTGCTTCTCCACCATTCTCCCTCTCCTTCCTTTCTCTCTCTTCCTCTCCTGCAGCCAAAGCTTCATTGGAGCAAAGTTGACTCAGGTGCTGAGGACGGCTCCATGGTATCCACCTCAGGTGCTAGAATGGCTCCAGGCACAATGGAGAAACTCTCCAGATGGGCAGAGCATCGCCCCCTGGTGGGCATGCTGGGTGGATTTCGGTTGGGTGCATGTAGGAGTCTGTCTGACTGCCTCCCTGCTTCTAACTTTGGAAAAAGACAAAAAAAATATTGAAAGTAGGAGTTTTGGTTGTGTTTTTCTTTTTTTATTGTTTTTATGCACCTTACTAATAAGCTTACAGTCTCTTTACTCTGCCATTTCTAACTCAGGTTTGACTTGTACTAAAGTTACCCCAGTTGTTTGAATAGTGCATGAAATAAAAGTAAATACATTCTGAAGTTTAGAGTATAAAGTTTATAACAATTTCTTTGGCTAATCCTACACCATTTCAGGCTTCTCCTTAGCACTCAGTAACACAATAGATTATGCTATCTGAGTGCCATTGTTGTGCTTGACACTATTCTAGGCACAGTACATAAACAATTACATTCAACATCACATGATTATAAAATGTACTTTATAGGCCCTGGCCAGTGGTTCAGTGGATAGAGTGTTGGCCTGGCATATGGATGTCCTGAGTTCAATTCCATCAAGGCACACAGGAGAACTGACCTTCTGCTTCTCCTCCCCTCCCCCTCTCTCCCTTTTTCCCTCCTGCAGCCAGTACCTTGATTGTTTCGAGTGTGGCCTCAGGCACTAAGGATAGCTCTGTTAGAGTGCGTTAGCCTCAGGCACTAAAAATAGCTTAGTGTTTGAGCATCAGCCCATGATAAGGTTGCTGGGTAGATTCCAGTTGGGGTGCATCCGGGAGTCTGCCTCATTATCTCCTTTCCTCTCACCTAAAAAAAAGTACATTATGGTAGCAGCCATGACGTTGGCACATCAGACCACAGGTAAGGCAATTAATTAACTATTGCCCACATGTATCACTTTGAGACCTATCACTGCTCTGGCGTTGAGTCCATGACCAAGTGTAGATTACCACCAATGACTGAGTGCAGCAGAAATAATAAGGCCAATACATTGCTAAAAGACAGGGACTCTTGTTTGTTGACTTTGACTTAAGAATTCCCTGGAGGTTTTTTCCACAATACTAGGTTTAAGGAGTGTCAAGGACATTTCTCCCCAATTTTCTCTCTCTCTCTCTTCTTCACCTGAGTCAGGTTAGCATTCCGGTTTAACATCTCCCGCAACCTTTTGTGCCTTTCTTCCTATTTCCTTCCGCATAGCATTTCTCCAGATATATTTCTTAAATTGGGATTAATCAGTCTAATATCTTATGACTAAGAGTCCTAGAAAAAGGCCCCAGAGAAAATGTGAGATTATAACAAAACCAGAAAAATTTTCTGGACCTATCAGACACAAGGGCCCAGTACAATAATAGAAAAAGATCAACCTACAGCATACGCTGAGAAATTTTATAACAACAGGGATAAAGAGAAGATTCTAAAATTTTCAAGAAAGGGGGAAAATATGGACATCAAAATAGCCTTGAGCATCTTAACATCCATGCAGGAAGCTGGAAGTACAGGTAAATAGAGAAAAGCTTCCAAAATTTTGAGGGGGTAAGTATCAAGCCAAGTCAAACGTGAGAGAATAAAGACATTTAAGGACTAAAAAATTTACTTTATACTTATTATTTCTTAGGCAGCTACTGGAGCAGGTGCTCCAGTAAAGTGAGGAAATCTATAGACAAAGAGGGAGAGAGTGAATCCAATGTAGAAGAATAGATATGGGTAGTCCAGGATCATGGAGAAGAAAAGTCCAGACCAAATACCATGCAGAAAATCCAACATGCTGTTAGTCCAGGTGGAAAAGAGGGAAAGGGATTCAGGGAAGAACTGAAAAGATGACATTAATGGATTATCTACTAAGTTTGAAGATTTATTATTATTTAAGTTATTGGAGGGGAGAAAGACTCCCGCATGTTCCCTAACTGGGATCCACCCAGCTACTGCCATCTAGGGCTGATCATCTGCCCATTTGGGGCCCAGGTTTGCAACCAAGCTACTTTTAGTGCCTGAGGCAGAGATTCTACAGAGCCATCCTCAGATCCTGGGGCCAGTGCGCTCAAATCCATCAAGCCATGACTGGGAGGGGAAGAGAGAAGGAGAGAGAGGGAGGAGGGGAAGAAAAGCAGATGGTTGCTTCTCCTGTGTGCCCTGACTAGGATTCAAACCTGGGACTTCCATACACCAGGTTAATGCTGTACCACTGAGCAAACCAGCCAGAGCCTGATTGAGGATTTTAAAACAATATTAATTTATTAATTGATATTCAACCAATCTAATGGTGCATTTGGAAAAAAAATTAGCAAACCTAAGTGCAAGAAAAACTATTGAAATTTAAAACGAAACAACCTGAACATTTTTTATTATGAAAATGTTAAACATATACAAAAGTAGAATATTAATTTTTATTGATCCATCATCTCTCTTCAACAGTTATCAAAATTTTGTCACTCTTGCTTCACCTGTCATATACTATTTTTCTGAAGTTTTTTTGTAATTAAAAAATACCTGCTCAAATAAGTACTTCATTATTTATAACAATAAGTACTCTTTAAAACATAAATTCCTTTATAACAAAGATGACAGTAATTTTTTCTATTTTGCTAATACAATTTTTAAAATGTAAGTATAGTTGGCATACAACATTATATTAGTGTCAAGTGTACAGCATAATTATTTGACATTTATTTAGCTTACAATGAAATCACCACACTACCTCTAGTCCTCATCCGTCACTGTGCAAACTTACTACAATATTATCAACTATATTCCCCTTCAGAAGGTGACAATAATTTCTAAAGTCATATATATTCAGTCTGTGGGAAATTTTTTCTGAGAGCCTCAAGCATACTTTTTTATTGTTTTGATTTCAGTTTTGATCCCAACAAGGTTCATACATGGAAACTAGTGGTTATGGCTCTTAAACCTGTTTTTTCTATAATAGTTCCTTAAACCCCTGCTCTATTTATGCCATTGATCGGGTAGGGAAAGTGAGTCAGCAGTTCCATATAATATACTGCATTGTAGATTTAGTTGATTGCCTTCTTGATTCATTAATTTGCTTTCTGTTTTTTATATTACTTACAAACTGGTATTTAGCTATAGAAGCATATATACACTCAAATTCATTTGTTTGGCAAGAATACTTCAGAAGCACCCAATTATTGGTTGTCTCTCTTCTCGTGGATTGTCCATTAGGTTCAGAAGATGTCAGCCTGATAAGTTATATAAAATAAGAAAGTCAATGATTTCATATACCAGTGGGCTAAGTAGAGAATGAAATTTACCAGAGTTATTAAAATAAAAATTGACTTTTAAATTGAGCTACAACTGTGCAAATATGGAAGAAGAACAGGTGGTGTATTGGGAAATGTTTAACAACTAATTCTCTGGGGTGAGGAAGAAGCCAGGTAACAGTTTTTGATTTCCATGTTGCTGCTGGATATAGGTTCCTAAAATGCAGTGAAATGGGACAGGTGCTGCACTATTCTCACCTAAGCATCCACATGCTTCCCCTGGAGACTGATGCTAAACATCCTCTTCCCTGGAAACAACTTCCTGTACTAAGCATGAACCCACACTCTGATCTCTATAAGTACACAATGCATGAAATTGAACCTCTGCTCTGCTGAAGGGCAGCACCTTGCACGACTGGCTATTCATCCTGTACTCTTTGCACGCCAGCCACACTGCTTTCTTCACACTAGATCTTCAGTTTATACTTCAGCTCTTTGTTCTCTTTTTAAGAGCACGTGGTGCATAAATTTATCCTCATGAAACAACAGTGCAGAAATAATGGAGAATAAAAATGAAAAGTTCATCATTCCCTTCTGTCAGAGCACACCTGCTCCACAGGGGATAACTTAGTTGTGAGATCTTCAAGATAAAGAAAGCGTAAGGAGCGGAGGAAGACGGTGCATGCTTCAATGCTTTATTCTTGCTTCACCTCTGCGCTGCTGCTCTAGCAGCGCAGGCGCGGGTTGATACAGGGCTTAGAGACAATAGTGGCAACCGTATTAACAATACATCAACTATTACATCCGTATGGTGATGTCAGTTTGCTAAGCCAGCTAGCCTACACCTAAAAAGGTGGTTTTCTGGGCTGCTGACCTAGAAAACCCTGGGAACCAAAGCTCAGTCAGGGAGCGCACATATGCATGGGAGCTGAAGATAGGGCGAGCAGCCCAGAAAGTCATAGGATTCAGTACTTGCTTCTGCAGTTTCTCATATTAACCAGAGCTCCCATCCTGGTCTTCACTATTAGGGTCCTCACACCTTCAAATCCCACATGCTTCCCTAGAACAGGCACCTAGCATGGTGACATAAAATAGACATTAAACAGATATTTACTGAGTAATTAAATAAAATAATAGGGAAAATGACAACTTTAGCACTTTTACTTTTATATATACACCTTTACCTTTCCATTCCTCACTTCTTCCCTCCATTTTTGTCTCATTTCTATCAAGGATGCTCACTGTGTCTTTCAAATTCTTACTTAGTGCCCAATTAAAGTGATTATCTCAAGGGAGATTTAAAAATTTATTTATGACCCTGGCTGCTTGGCTCAGTGGTAGAGCATTGACCTGGTGTGTGGAAGTCCCTGGTTTGATTCCCAATCAGGGCACACAGGAGAAGCAAACATCTGCTTCTCCTCTCCTCTCTCTTCTCTCTCTCTCTATCTTCTTCTCCCACAGCCATGGCTTGATTGATTCCAGTGAGTTGGCCCCAGGCACTGAGGATGATTCTGTGGAGCCTCTGTCTCAGGCACTAAAAATAGCTTGGTTGTGAGCATCATCCCTAGAAGGGGGTTGCTGGGTGGATCAGGTCAGGGCAAATGTGAGAGTCTGTCTATTTCCCCTCTTAACACTTAAAATTTTTTAAAATATATTTATGTTATTTTAAAATTTTTTATTGAATGTATTGGGGTGACATAGGTTGATAAAATTATACAGGTTTCAAGTGTAAAATTTTATACGTCTATAGTGTATTGTGTGTTCACCACTCAAAGTCAAGTCTCCTTATATCACCATTTATTCCCCATTTACACTGTCTGCCTCACCCCACCCTTTCTCTCTAGAACTCACCATACTGTTGTCTATGTCTATGAGTATTTATTTGCTTAATCCCTTCACCTATTATACCCCCACAATCCCACAACCTTCTTCCCCTCTGACAGCTGTCAGTCTGTTCTCAGTATCTATGAGTCTGTTTCTATCTTGCTTGTTAGTTTTTTTATTTTTCATTAGATTCCACATGTAAGTGAAATCGTATGGTATTTGTCTTTCTCTGACTGGCTTATTTCCCTTGGTATAATACTCTTCAGGTCCATTCATGTTGTCACAAAAAGTAAGGTTTCCTTCTTTTTAAGCCCTGGTAGGATTGCTCAGTTGGTTGGAGCATGGTCCCTAAGCACAGAGATTGCCAGTTCGATCCCTGGTCAGGGCACATACAGAAACATCTTATGTTCCTGTCTCTCTTCCTGCCTGTCTCTCAAAAAAAAAAATTTCCTTCTTTTTTATGGCTGAGTAGTATTCCATTGTGTAAATGTACCACAGCTTTTTTATCCTATCATCTACTAATGGGCACTTGAGCTGCTTCCAAATCTTGGCTACTGTAAATAGTACTGCAGTAAACATAGGGATGCATATCTTCTTTTGAATTAGTGTTTTGGGTTTCTTTGGATATATTCCCAGAAGTGGAATCTCTGGGTCATAAGGCAGATCCATTTTCTTTTTTTTTTTTTTTTAATGAACTCCCATTTTCTGCAGTGGCTGCACCAGTCTTAAATTTATTTTTAATTTGAATAGCGAGTAACAACTTTAGCTCACATATTCAGGCATTGAAGAAATATAACTTTGCAGCACAAGCAAGGAAGACGGAGTATGTGAATAGTCAGGGACAAACAGTCTGAACCTCTTTTCATACCCCCTCCCCTCCCAGAGACATGAAAGTCACGTAGGTCTGCAGACCAAGAAGTCAAAGAAATTAGGCACTTTTCACGTGCAAGCTAAAGCTGTGAAGGTATAGGAGACTCAAAAGCTAACTTCGGGGAGCTCGTGTTGTGATGCCTGGTGGGTCACGTTGCTCCACCAGCTAGTAAATCCTTGTCCTTAAGCACATTGTCTGAGTGTCCTTGTCCTCCAGGAGTCGCTCCCTTTGTTCCTGCAACAGAGGTATTAATAGCGGTCAGAGAGGCCTCTGGCCACACTGGTATTTGCTGAGACAGCATCACTTCTTTTAAAAAACTTTTATCTCTGCACACATAAGCTTCCTGGATCCAGTTTTCTCTGTTACATTATAATTCTAAGAACAGAAGCTTTGAGGACTGGCTCAGGATTGCCTGACCAGCTACTCCTCCGAAGCTATATTAGGTTCAGGGAAACTTGGTGAGTTTCTATCCAGTCAGTGAATCACAGGTGCTTCTGCTTTTATACCTGTCAACCCCACCTAGCATTTCTATTATCCACCCCTCCAACCAGTGTTGGCCTTGCAAGGCAGCACCCTCATTCTCCTCCTCATTTCTCAGTGTCTTGTAACTCTCTTCTCCTTTCCTAGTCCATATCTCCCCAGCCAACGGATTCTTTATCTAGCTTGGAAGTAGCTAGGAGAAACTAGAGACACTGGCTCTAATTTATGTATTTATTCAAATCTTTTGTTTGTGGCATAAATTTTATGCTCTAAATTCTGGATGGCTTAAACTATTGAAACTCAAGAGCCGAGAATGAATATTTGATTTCTCCTTTTTTGCTGTAATGACTTATCTCTCAAGCAATGAATGTCTTTACTGAACGTGGGAGGGCTGGTTGATAGAGAGGATCACCAGGCGCAAAGTCAAGTCCCTGTTGCACCACATTATTATCCCACGGCACTTGCAAATATTTATTGAGGACCTAGAGGCATGGTGGAAAAAAGGCAGGCACAAAAATGAATAGAAATTGGTCCCTTTCCTGAAAGGAGTTTATAACTTTGAGGCATGATAAATGCATTCTCAAAAAACATAAGGTAAATAATCAAAGATTGAAAGGACAAAACATTGTACTAACTTTAGTTTTAAGGTTGCAGATGGGTCTCAGATATTTTATGGGTGCTTTTAAACTCTGCCCAGTAATGTGACTAATGGTTCAGCCTCTTCCTAGACAAGCAGACTGGATGGAAGGGCCAGGGGAAGTCTTCAATCCCATCCCAGCATGGTGGGGTAATGGTAGAAAAATCACACTCAAATTTTGGAGGGCTGGGGGATAAGGGTGCATAAGTAGGTAGAAGACATGATTTTCTGTGCCCCCTAAGAATTTAAAAGTTGAGGATAAATGTTATACCAAGACTAAATCCCCAAAGAATAAAAGAAGGCTGTATAATATAACATACTCTAGCAGGACTGTTCTATTCAAGGTATATTTTTTTAAGTAAAAAGAGGGGAGATAGACTCCCACATGCACCCCACCGGGGTCCACTCAGCAACTCCCATCTGGGGCCGATGTTCAAATCAACCAAGCTATCCTCAGCACCCAGGCCAAGACTTGAACCAATCAAGCCACTGGCTGCGAGAGGGGAAGAAGGAGAGAAAGAGGAAATCGAGGCGGAGAAAAACAGATGGTCATTTCTCATGTATGTCCTGATCAGTGCTCAAACACAGGATGTCCACATGCTGGGGCAATGTTCCATCCATTGAGCCAACAGGCCAGGGCCTCAAGTTACATTTATTGTACCTGTGAAAGACGTCAACTGTGTCCGCTGACGTACATTTAAACTTCAGCTGTTGTAACTCATGGATTTCAACAAAATCTGTCGGAACTGTGTTTCTCAATTCTGGCTACATATTAGAAGCATCTAGGGCTGTTAAGCAGTGTCAACCAATAATTTCAATTAAAAAAAAATACCGGTGGCTGGGTCTCTACTTCAGTCCAACTGTGTCAAAGGAATGTTTTGTTTTGTTTGTTTTAAGCTGCCGGATGGTTGGAATATGCAGTCAGAAACAAGCATTGTTGCTAGACCGGAAAGACCACAGTCAAAGTGACAGAAAATTGGGTCCTAGGCCCACTGTTGCCACCGAAGAGCTGTGTACCATGGATACATATACAAAGGGGATTCTGGACCCAAAATAGTTAATCCAGAAGCAGTTCCTCTGATTCTTTTTTGTTTACTGGTGTAGTAAAGGAACACGGCCTTGAAGCAAGTTACACCTGGTATATTAGTCCTGTATATATTCCACCATCTATGCTGGCATTTTCTATCCCCTCTATTCACCTCTTCTATTCATGAAAGAACAAAGATCCAGACTCTTTCATGGTAAATGCAATATCCTCAAGAGACAGGCTGACTGAATTAGGGTGAGGCTGGATTTTATTTTATCTGCTGCAATGTCAGTTTCAGGAGACATGTTTTTAAAAGAGGAAATCCACACTGGCTACCCGAGGAACTTCCTTGCAAAAGGCTGCCGTTGCTATCGTCCTGAATGGGTCTTCCATACGGTAATTAGCTCATTCAGAAATGACCAAGCTTGGACAATTGTCTTGCTTCCTCAAACACAGGAGACTGGCTTCTAATTTACTGTGGGTTGGACACCTGCTGAGCTGGCTGCATTCTGGGAGCAGATGGTCAGGGCTGCCTGATATATCCAGGAAACCTATTAATAATCGAGAGTTTATTTGATAAATGTTGTGAAAAGCCTTGTGTCCTGGAGTCCTAGATTTTGTATAGTCGTGGTTAAGTGAAGAACAGCCGTGTCTGATCTGCATAAAGATCATGTTAGAGAACCAATGTACCAAAGTGGGAGTATATTCTCATCTTACAGAGGGGGTCTCTCCTCAGGACATTCCAGCAATTCCACAGCTGATAGGAGTCTGTGTTTCTGTTAATATAAGTGCCTGTAGGTGAAAATGGGCTAGGTCGTATATGCGGAACATAACATTTCCTGTGCAGATTTATAAAATTTATAAAATTATTTTAAAAGTATTTATTCATATTTGTCATGCTAGAGATGGCCTTTATATTGTCTACTTTCTTTGCACTTTCTAAGATGCAAATTAAGTATCACTGACAATTATTGATCAAGCCTGTAATGTACTTATACCAGCTCTCTGTGACCATCTGAGCGACCCATTTTCAAACAGACATTTCATTTCTTATGTTGTATTATATTTACCCTCCACAGTTGGTAAAATGTCAATGAAAAATGTCACATGTGAAAAAAAGAAAACATCTAAATTTCTTCAGGTCAAGTGCTGTGACAATTCATGAATTTTTCACAGACAGAAATTCTGTGAAAAGTAGCAGAAAGTTAATGCTATGGGAGGAAATGGTATTAATCTGGGGCTATTGTCTGGTGGATTTTTGTTAAATTTGAATTATTTGTTTTCCTGAATAAGAGAGTAACAGGGTACACTAGAACAAATGAGGTATTGTCACCAGTTGCTGTTACAGCAATCATTTCTGTTTCCATTGTCTTAGCGTTACTAGACCCAGGATGATGTGCTTTGTGGTCAGTACTTGAAGGGCTTTGTTAGGGCTAAATGATGAGCTCATGTGTGTAAAGTACAATGCCTGGCACTATATGTATAGCAAGTATGATATTAACACCAGCAGTTGTCATTGTCATCCTGATTATTATTGTAGTTGTTATTATTAATAGTCCAGTCCACTTCTCATCTGCAAAATGAAAGACTGTTTCCAAAGCTTTAGTTCTATGATTTAAATCAATGAAATGAAGCCATGCTACCCTAATGATTTTATTCAGTTTATAAATTCTTGGTTTCATCATTGGGACAAACCTCCAAAGCAGATGTCTCTATTTCTTAGGATCACTCAGGCAAACAGAGAGAGAGTGATAGCTGAACCATATTGGATATATCGGGCAATATCTACAGTGAGATATTAGCAGGGATTTTACAGGGTGGGGGGAATGGAAGGATTCCTCAGGGCTGTCATGCAGGTGTGGGGCATGGAAGAGGGGGAAATGCTGACCCAGAGCAAGAACCAGCTGTGCAGCAAAGGAAGGCTACAGTTTCTTCTCCAGGGGCAGGTGAAGACTAAGAACACGATCAGCGAAAGCAGGACCAGTATGTACACTTCAGGTCCTGGAAGAGCAGCTAGGAAAATGTCTTGAGAAAACTGTAGGCAGGGAGAGGCTGTTGTCTGATGGGTGGACGATGGGAAAGAGGAGCTATGGATTTCAAAATGGAAAGAAGAAAAGTTCATCCAAGACACTAGGGAACAGGATAAGCCAAGAGGAGAATGAACAACTTTGTCCTGCTAAGCCAGATGGCAGTCGGCGCAGGGTAAGGGAAGGCCTGGATGTGGTAGTCCTGAGAGCCCTGGGCTCACAGGTCTCCCTAAGGCTAAGCAGCTTACAGCAGACGGACAAGCTTAACTTGGGCAGCACCAGGTATGAAGGCAGCACACGCTCCAAAGTGCAGCATCTCACACATTCAGTTACCTTACTTTATGCAGCTGTTTACCAGATAGATAGTTCATATGTAGGAATCCAGAACACGTGCCGCACTGAACATGCCTCACCTATTCACGTCTACGGACACCTTTTCCAGAAAAATCATTCTATTGTAATATGTTTTGGGGACAGTATCAGGTTATACAAAGAACAAAAGCCTTAGAGTAAGGCTGACTGGGTTTAAATCCTGGATTCTCCCATATCCCAGTTCAGTTACTTTAACTAGCTTTGTTAACTTCTCTGGCAATCAATCTTCTCCTCTATAAAATAAGAATAATAAGGCTACCTGTGAGGTTGCTGTTAGAATTAAAGATAATGTGTGGAAAGTGACTAGCACAGTGCTTGAAACATGGGCTTTATTTCCTTTTTTAAATATAAATATGTAGTAGCTTTTATACTTGGTAATGAATAAGAAAATAGTTCTTTTCATATGCATATAAGCTTTACAATTCAACTTGCTACCTGCGTTTCAAATTTATCATATTCTAAAAATAATTGATTGATGGCAGGTCATGAACTTTGCCTGAAGACCACAAATTTCACTTAGGGATTTTTTGTTGGATGGAAACACTACAGGACCTTGTTTTTCTGATTTTTGTTGTATTAGACTTCTAAAGTTTTATCTCTGTAATAGTAGAAAGAAAACACACACAAACACACACATACATTATAGTTTCTTTATAGATGTAACAACCATGCCTTATAGTTTTCATGTTTTAGAGACCATGAGAAAGCTTAATTTGAAGGCTCCAGACACATTTTTTTCTCTTTCTCTTGTTTTAAGTCCTTTTTATAACATGGCATATTAATGGAGCCAGATTCCCTCAGGAGCCCGAGAAACTATCATGTTTCCATATCTTGAGCCCGTTTTAACTCTTCCTGTAAACACATCATCCTCAGGACATAATGTATAAGTCTATGAACGTGTTGAACTAAAAGTATATTGTATGTATCCTCCCAAACTCTTTATTTTCCTGAGGCTTACTAGAATGGCTTTATGTGTGCCTAATTAACAACCTTTTTTTAACCTCTAAAGAAGATCTTGCCATTGCCAAATGGATTTTTTTTAGGATTTTTTTTTATACAGAATTATGAGAAAAAATGGTGGAGTAAGAGGGGGTGAAACATTTTTGCCCTTGGTTGGCAGCGAAGAGCCTGGGCAATGGAGACTGCTGGAGACCCAGCAGCAGGTGTCTGTGAAAGAGCAGATGGGAGAAGAAGGGGGTGCTGTGAAGAAATCTATCAGTTTTGTGCCACTCGTGTTTGTTCCAGAAATGAAAGGGAAGACTTGCTGTTATTTTGAAATTCATTTTTGATTGCTGGACTGCATTTGTATGACTATGTCAGTATTCTGAGACTAAACCATATGGGTCATAATTTTTCTAATTAGCTTTATAAGGTTATATGAATTCATGGGAAAATAAGTCACAATTATAAAAGTCACTTGGAGAGAAGGCTTGATGATTACATTGCCTATAAAGAAAGACATGGCTAAGAAAAACATCTTAGATCCAAGGTTTTCAAGCCTTGGGATGCATAAGACTCACCGGGAAGCATTTAAAAATACAGACTCTTAGACCCGGCTCTGAAATCTCCAGACAGTCTTGGGTGCCCTATGGGCTCCTGTGGGCTCAACCTCAGAACTCTGAACAGAGGAGCGTTCCTTTGGATTGCCTCAAAGAAACATTTTAGGGCATTCTCTACTGCATTCTTCCTAGTCACATCTGCAAGGACATCTCAGTTCTCTGCAACTCTTGGCCCCCATTCCCATGCTTGAAATCTGTTGGTTAACTGAAGATGATAATTATTTTTTCTGATTTACAGAATAAACATACACCTGAACTCCTCGCCAACACTAACACAAGCTATTAAATCACATTCGCTGGGGTCATCTCATTTTGTAAAACTAATGCAAAGTTTTACAAAATCCTAACAGGAAATGTTTTGCTTCCAGGAGCTTTTGAAGGGCCTATACTTGTTTAGGTAGAAAGGTTTCCCCGCCCATAATTAACTTTATAGATTAAGCATATTGTCCATTTTAAAACCATACAATAAAAAATATTTATGCCCATCTCCTGGTAGTGTTTGCCCAGAGCTTTCAGAGCCTGAATTGGAAAGTGCCAGGGCCACCCACCCACTGTGCCTAATCATAAAATACCAACTGTCTTAAAGGCAACAGTGTTCAGTCTAGCCTGTAGCGATTTATCATGCAGGTGACATTGAAGACTGTGATCACTGAGATGGGACTTGTTACATGAAACAAGCCATCCTGAAATATCAGTTTTTTTTATGGGAACACTGGAGGATCAACTTTATGACAAGCCAGCTCAGTCTTCGCAGGAAGGGTGCTTCTGTGACCTTTTGGTACACATAATCACCCAGGAAACAGTTGTATTGATTGGTCAGCTCTAGAGACACAGGAGGAAGAGCTGGGAACAGATGTGCCCCTGGTCGGATGCCGTCCACTTAGGTTACATCCTCTGCACCTGCCAATCCTGTTTCTGAAGAATAATGGTTATGCCCTGCCAAATCTAGAGATATGATATCAAGATAAATAAATTTCCATGCTATAAAAACGTACTTCCCTTGTCTCAGCTATAGCTCTACTAGGGATTAATAAAGTAGTGGTAATAAGCAATTAGAAAGGCAGACAGAGAAAAGGTAAAACCACTTTACGTTTTGTATACTTGAGCAAACTTTCTTCAGGAGACTCATTCAACCAGACTACAACCTGCTAGCAGAAATCTTACCTCATATGAAGTATTAAAGTTAATGACGGGGTAAAGATGCCTAAACTGTAAAATGTAAAACTCTAATACCCAAATGTAGTGAGCTAATTTTTAAATATTTCCTTCATCTTTTTTTTTATATATTTTTACTTAGGGGTAAAACATTCACAGCATATAGAAAATTAAAAAATAGAATACATTTTGGAGATAATGGTATAGTGATTACCACATTGGCTCCAGATATTGGAGATGTCGTAGTTGCCTCTTTTAAAGGAGAAAAGAAAAAAGGTGTTAACGAACCAAACAGGCTTTGCTTCACATCCAGAACTGCTAGTGGTTTCTCAGTTGCTTTTCTTATAAACCTGGTAGAACTTGACACAGAAGCTTGAGACTCCAGGTATATCACTTTATAAACCAATAAGTCTAAAGCTCTTTATTTACAAGGGAAAGGGGTATTTTATGTCACATTCTGTTTTGAAAATCATACTCGACGTCTTAATGTTGCAAAGAGAGTGCAGTTGACAGCATGTCTTGGCCTGGATACGCTACCATTGATGTCTGAACTCATGGAAAACCAGCGGAGTGAGCCGCACATCCTGAGCTGGCCATCTTTCTTAAGACAGTTGAGCATTTGACTGAGTGAAGTTTGAAGTGTATGGTTCTTAAGAATGACACAACTGTGTCATTTTCAATTGAGAATGTTTCACCAGTTTATAACAGGATGAGAGAAACCGCTTAGGTTTGCAACCCTGAAACAATCTTTTCTAAGATTGACTAATATGACAAAATCTTTATAGAAAAAAGGGAGGCTCATACATTTTGATTCATACTGAAAAAGAGGCCCTTAAAAGGAATCCTGGAGTTTATCAGCCCAACAAGATCAATCAGTTTCTCTGAAAAGGAGTGCAGAATTTAGCTACTTGAAATGCTTTCTTTCAGTTCAAAATTAGTACCTGGTTTTTGCCCTAAGTAGACGACAAAACCTGAAGATGTTGAGGAGAAGACAACCATTGTAGGATGCCCAGTGGTGAGGACTCACAGCCTTCCCTCATGGCATTTTAGAACCATTGTTTTTAGGTATTAAAAGTAGATATTTTCTTGTAAAAGGTTACTTAACTATATATTTAATGTTACTTATTTCTTTTTGTTTTCTTGCTTATTGGGTGTAGTCATTTTTTAAAAATTTTATTTAGAAAATTAAATTTAGGCCCTGGCCAGTTGTCTCAGTGGCAGAACATCAGCCCAGTGAGTGGATGTTCCTGGTTCATTTCCACCCTTCTGCCTCTCGTTTCTCTCTCTCTCTCTCTCTCTCTCTCTCTCTCTCTCTCTCTCTCTCTCTCTCTGTTGTCCTCTCCTGCAGACATGGCTCTACTGGGTTGAGTTGGCCCTGGGCACTGAGGATGGCTCCATGGCCTCCGCTTCAGGTGATAAGAAGAGCTCAGTTGCTGAGCAACAGAGTAAGCCACAGTGGGCAGAGCATTGTCCCCTAGTGGGTTTGCCAGGTGGATTCCGGTTAGAGTACACGCAGAAGTCTGTATCTCTGCCTCCCCTCCTCTCACTGAATAAAATAAAATAAAAATAAAATAAGAAAATTAAACTTAATTGGGTGACATTGATTCATCAGAGTGCATAGGTTTCAGGGAAACATTTCTATACCATTTGAACTGTTGATTGCATCGTGTGCCCATCACCCAAAGTCAAATCATTTTTTGTCACCATATATTTGTCTTTCTTTACTTCCCCCTCTGCTCTCCCTTCCTCTCAAACCATTTACCTGGTAACCACTTCACTTTTATTTATGTCCATGAATCTCAGTTTTATATTTCACCTATGTGTGAAATTATATAGTTCTTAGCTTTTTCTGATTTACTTATTTCACTTAGCATAATGTTCTCAAGGCCCATTCATGTTGTTGTAAATAGAAATATGTCATCATTTCGTATGGCTGAGTAGTATTCCATTGTATATATGTACCACATTTCTTTATCCAATCCTCTACTGAGGGACACTTTGGTTGTTTCCATGTTTGGCCACTGTGAATAACGCTATGATAAACATGGGGGTGCATGAGTTTTTTGGATAACTACCCAGTAGAGGGACTTCTGGGTCATATGGTAGTTCTATTCTTAATTTTTTGAAGAACCACCATATTTTCTTCCATAATGGTTGTACTACTTTACATTCCCACCAGCAGTGAATGAGGCTCCTTTTTCTCGACAGCCTCACCAACACTTGTTATTACTTGTCTTGTTGATTATAGTTACTTGCTTCTATATGTATTACCTGTACCTAATTTTAAAAAGATAAATAAAACACCAGGTAAAAGTTTTATGCTAAAATCTTGTGGGTTCTATTAAATTATATGAAAGTTTCTGTGTATAAATGATGACTTCTCAAATAAAAAACAATTGTTTTTCTTAAATATTTATTTCTCTTTCCACCTTGCTTTTCCTAGGATGGCTTTATTGACTTTTTAGAGTTTATTGCTGCTATAAATCTAGTTGTACGAGGGAAAATGGAGCAAAAATTAAAGTGGTATTTTAAGCTGTATGATGCTGATGGAAATGGTTCTATTGACAAAAAGGAACTATTGAACATCTTCATGGTAAGTGGAGTGGCAAACTATCTTTTGCAGGACATTAGACAGTTAATTTAATGTTCTTCCCTTTGGAGTGGTGACGGCTCTCTATGTGCTTGGTTATTGGGGGGATATGCATTTGAAGTTGTTGAAACAATGTAAGTTTCACTATCTTCCTGATTACTGAGCGTACAACTACAAATCATTTTCTTTTCAGTATGGTCCACTCTGAAGTTCACAAAGTTGGTAGCGTAGTAAGGTGAAAACAACTTTTATTTTTTCTCAGCCTTGGTACAGAAAGTCTTGCAGGGAGCAGCTAAAATAGAAGATGGCTTATAGAACAAGAAATATGGACTAAGAATAAAGGTATCTGAAGACTAATCTTTCCAGGAGCTGGATTACAGTATTTCTAATAAATAGCTTAGGAACCCCAAGTTTTGTCATCTCTGAAGTTAAATAAGTCCTTTTATAAATCTCGACCCCCTCCACCAATGGAGTGCGATAGTTATTACCATTGTATGAATTCAAATGAATTTCAGAGTAGAAGATGATTCAGTGGGAGACTACCTAAATGAAGATATAAAGTTTAAAAATATTATGAATGTAATACACTGAGTTAATCTGAAATAATCTGGTCTAAAATTTCTCATTTATAGATGAAGGAGCTGAGTTACAAACATAATTTATAGTAGAAATATTAGTAAAAATTCAAAAAATGAGTAAAATTACAATTTTAACTAGATACTTCAACAAATGGACAAAGTTGTTAAAATTTATAACTTTTAGCAAATGTAGAGTTAATCAACATAGGGAAAGAATTCAAAAGTATAATATAATATTGCTTTCACTTTAATCTCACATCGATCATTCACAAAAACAATATTAAGAAGAACTTTGTTATCAAACTTTGTAAACATTAAATTCAGAAATTTTTCATACATACTACAGGGTGCAACACAAAATTAAGAATCTAAAATATTCTACAGAGTAACTAACCCCATGCAAATTTGAAAATATCTGAAAATCTGGCCCTGGCCAGTTTGCACAGTGGATAGAGTGTCAGCCCAGCATGAAGACATCTCAGGTTTGATCCCCGGTCAAGGCACACGTGAGAAGTGACAATTTACTTCTCTCCCCTTCCCTCTCTCCCTTATTTCTCTCCTTGAGCATCAGCTCCAGGCTCTGAGGACAGCTTGGTTGATTGAGCATTGGCCCAGAAGGGGGTTACCCGGTGGATCCTAGTTTGGGCACATGCAGAAATCTGTCTCACTATTTTCCCACCTTTCACTTAAAAAACAAAACACCCCCCCCCCGAATATCTAATATAGCATACAAATGTTAGAGGAAGCCTCTAAAGCAGTACTCAGAGCAAGGTTTCTTCTCTTAGGATCTGTGGACAAAGGATCCTTCAGACTTTTGAAACTGAGGGCGAAATTTTGCCTGTGAGTTATCCATTTGGGGGGCAGGGAAAGAGTCATTAGAGTCACAAAAAATAGGAAGAAAAAATGTTAAAAGTGATTTTGTCTAAATCTTATGAGAAAATATACATAGATTTTTATTAATTGAAATGTAAAATTTAGTGTCAAGGCAAAGGAAATATTAAGTAGCTAATTCAGTTCTTCCTGAAAGTGTTTTAGAAAGAGAACATAAAAAGTAAGGAAACTAAAATAATAAAAGCACAAAGAAGACATTAATTTAATAATTGGATATATTTGTTTCCAATTAAATTAATAAAGATTAAAAACAATAAGTTATATTTCTGGCAAGGACACAAAAAGAAGAGCACCCTTACTCACTGCAAAGGGAGTATAAATGGATGTAACATTCTTGGAAATATGGTAATTTGCATTAAGCTGTTAAATATTTATTTTAAAGTCAACATTATATTAGGAAAAATAATCATTAATATCATAAAGATAGAAGTTCTATGACTTACATCACAGAATCACTTAAGGCAATAAAAATACAAAACAACTTAAAGAGGAAAATTTTTAAATAAATTAATGCAATGGAATATGTACTTACAAAAAATTAGTAGTCTATAAACATACTTTCTCTATTATGGGGGCGGGGGGGGAAAGAAACGCCAGCAGGGTAAAGAATAATCCATACTGTATAATATAAGTTCTCTCAACACATGACAATAGGGTGTTAAAATGGCATTTAGCCCAGGCATCAAGAGATCTGAAAGAAGTATTAGATGATAGGTAGAATTTACAAAGAAGTAGCTACATCTTAATCTCACTTAAAGGGTTTATAATGGTCAAGAGCAGGTTTTTTTGTGAAGGCTGACAGGAAAGGATTTCTTTGGTAAGAGTCCTCACTCAAGTCAAGAGCATGGAGATTTAAGGAGACTATTGTGATGTGGATCTACCCTAGCGATTGGAAAGCACAGTATTACAGTGTTTGAGTCATACCTGAAAAGTCCAAAGATGCACATGTGACAGCACAGTTAAGAGGGATGAAGTTTAGGAAATGTCTGCATCTATAGAATTTGTTGGGAGGAAATATGCCTGGGTTTCTCCGTGAATCAGCTATGGGCCACTGGGAGAAGAAGCTGCCGGAGTTGCCTTGGATCTTGTCCAGCTGAGCCACTTGGAGAAGTGAGGGAACCTCAGAAGAGGAAAGCTGGATATAGGTCTAAAGAATGCTTCTCAACCCGGAGGAATTTCACACCCCTTCCCTGGAGACATTTGACAATGTCACGGGATATTTCGGTTGTCACCTGGGGAGCTGGGGCAGGTATGGTGCTACCACCATTTGTTATTTAGAGACCAGGGCTGCTGTTAAAGATTATACAGTGCAGGCGATGATCTTGAACAAGAAATAATTGTCCAAAATATCAGTTGTGTAGGTATTGAGAAACCCAGACCTGGAGGCTGTAGAGGACCTTGAAGGACCAGCTGGAATTAAAATGCATGCTTTGTATTTAGGGAATTGCAGGAGAGAAAGCCTCAGTAATAAAAAGCAGGTGGAAGCGTCCTCAGAAGAAGAGTGGACTTTAGATATCTGCCATCCAGAGAGCTCTGAACTTGCTCATCTCCCCACCACCCTTCTCCTATAAGAAGAGGGAAGACAATAGGGCACACTGACCATTCCCTCTGTAAATACTATCCACTCAAACTCTGTCACCATCCAATCAATCCTTCACTCTCATTTAGGTTGCCAGGGGATGAGTGATAGACAAATCCTAGACATTTTATAATATTTTATTATGGTTTATACATGTGGTCTAGTATCATTTCAGAATGTGGGAATACTGGAGGCTTAGCCCCATTTCTAGACTTTGGGGTCTCTGCCAATTCACTGAAAAACCCTAAAAATCTTCATCTAATAAGATGCTGTATAGATGTACTCATTATTACTTTTAAGTATTGCCGTATAATTAGCTGTGACACCTTGACTTGCTAAGGTCAAGAGTGGAGCGTTGTCACTTTGTTACGGTGAATGCTGCATTTAGGACTAGTAGTGCTTGGGAAGCAGCAAAAGAGATAGTCATATTTAAGACCATGCCTTCTAACTGCAATGTGTTACTACCAATTTTTCTAAAGATTCCTTGTATATTTAAATTCCAGAGGACTAATTTATTCTCTTTATGTGTCTTTTTTATTTTATTAAGAATTTCTATGTCAAATATGGGTTGGTTAACTTAATCACCCAGGGAAGGGAGTGAGAGTGGGGGCTGGGGGATTAAATGTGCCCTCAAGAAAGCTGGAAATGCCATTTTCTCTCAGTTCTCTGACAGCTTTTATGATTTAAAAAAATAAAAATAAAAAAGGCTCCGGCAGAGTGTGAGAGAAATCAAGAGTCCTTGCAAGGCATATGTCTTCCCAGTCGAACATTCTATAAAAGGACCAGTTTCCAGTCTCAGAAGCCAGAAATGAAGTGTTAGATACTTATAGATCATCTTTTTTATGTCCATCTATGCGGTCAAAGATACTAAGCCTGAAATGGAAACATCACCTGTTTTCTGGGTCTGCAGTTGTTATGGCAGTGCCCAGTACAATTTTTTCCTCCAGTGGGCTCTTGGCATTGTTTGTGACCTAATATGTTGAACAAATCCCTCGGTCCTGTGTAAAATCAAACTTCAGACTGTATTCAGTTCATCTAACTTCCAATCCTCATTACTCAGAAGTGACGTACAATATTTTTAACAGCTAGAACAGGTTAGAGAGCAAAACTGACATGCACACATCCCCAAATTGTCACACTGAAGTAGAAATGTCATAAAATGTCTTTACTTCCAGCAGCGTTGAACCCCCTGATTTAATTTCTCTTTGCAGTCTGTACAAGCCCTCAATGGCCAGCAAACGCTGAGTCCTGAAGAATTCACCAACTTGGTCTTTCATAAGATTGATATAAACCGCGATGGTAAGGCAGCTGTTCTCCTCGGGCTCACTTTTCTTACAAAAGTAAGAGATGCTAGTGTTAGTGCCATTGAGACAAAGGCATGGACCTTTCGGGAGAACCCTCATTGTGACATTATTTGAGCTACATAATTTAACCAGTCTAATGTTTTCCAGTTGGGACAATTCAGTTGAGTAAATATTTATTGGCTGTATTTGTATTCAATTCATGGTGCTTAATACTCTAGGATGAAGAAGAGTAAAGGAAGATACAAAGAAAGAAAAGTGGAAGAATATGAGATAAATGACCATCTGCTCTTTGCTCTGGGACATATTCTAGTCATTTTCTTTCTACCGGAGATTTCTAACTTACTTACACAACCAAACTTTAGTTTTTCTTACTGAGAAAATCTTTTCTTCAATTATGCTAACTTCTTCTTTTACCAAAGTTTGTTTTTTTCCCTTTAGCTACACATTTCTGGAAAGAGTTGTTCATACTTGTCTCCATTTCTGCTCTTCTAACTTTTCTGCATTCCTGTTTCTTCTGCTCATTTCTCTATCTGTTCTTTTTACCCTAACATATGGACTCTTCTTTGCATCAAAGAAGGTTCACTGCTTCAGAGGTAAAGTGAAAGGGGAAGACTCAGGTCTTACAAGAGAAGAGAAAGGGCTTATACAATTGGCTGGGTGAGCATATTGAGGTTGAGGCAGCATATCTAGAAATGGTCCTTGAAAAAATGAAAGCTTAGAATTGTGTAAAATATAATGTCAGCAAAAGGATTTTTTTTACAAGGACAGAGAGAGAGTCAGAAAGAGGGATAGATAGGGACAGACAGACAGGAACAAAGAGAGATGAGAAGCATCAATCATCAACTTTCCGTTGCGACACCATAGTTGTTCATTGATTGCTTTCTCACATGTGCCTTGACCGCGGGCCTTCAGCAGACCGAGCCACCCCTTGCTGGAGCCAGCGACCTTGGGTCCAAGCTGGTGAGCTTTTTTGCTCAAGCCAGATGAGCCCGCGCTCAAGCTGGCGACCTAGGGGGTCTCGAACCTAAGTCCTCCGCATCCCAGTCCGACACTCTATCCACTGCGCCATCGCCTGGTCAGGCAAAATAATTTTTTTTTTAAGTATGGATATGAGGCATTGGGGACTCCAGCCATGGTTGTCATCAATCCACAGTAACATTTTCCATAGAATCAGCCTGCCCACCATTAGTCACTTCTTATAGTGGAATGTTGAGGGCAGTAGAGACCTGCGTCAAGTGCGGCAGCTGGCACTAGACTAATCAAATGTGACAGTTTAGTCTGGCAGGATAAGATGGTGAGAAGGCAAAAAGGAAGTTCAAATGAAATCACCATTATGAATGTGCCATACAACAGAACAAGAGTGTAATTTTCAGAAAAATAATTTAAAAATAATCAATGACATCAATCCTCTTTTTTAAGGACCTAACTTTAGATTAACCTCACCTCAATCTCAAGTCAGAATGCTCATTTACTAATTTACCAAGATCAAAGTCATTGGTGTGATTACTCATATTTGGGTCTCTACGGATTGAGAATAAAATAAATTAATTCATGTGAAAGCTTTCAAGGAAAAAATTTAGTCTACCTAGAGTTGATAAGGAAACTAAGTGAAGCTAGGGAAAGGACCAGAAGTAGAGAGTGGAAGGTCTTATGAAACCAACGAAACTTATTTGGAATATTCAACCAAAAATGGTGATCACCAAACAAGGGAAACGCTGTAGTTTTTGTTCTGCTTTGCTTTGTTCCATTTTCAATCTTAGAGGTCCTGCAGGATAGCAAGGATTAGAATAGAAGAGATAAAACCAATTTTCCCTGGGGGCTGAAATCATTGACTGAAAGAAGAGTAGTCTGAAAATAGATAGGACATCACAAATGTTTAAGACTTAGTATACATTGAATTTCAAAAGGTGGGTCAAAAATGTTTGAAAATATCTATAGATCCTGGAGAAAGGGAATAGAAAAAAGGTGACCTTTCTTGAAGAACTATGAGGATTGCAGTGTCTCTAAAAATAGCTCAGTTCTATTAGTTTGAAGGAACATACAATATATTCCAGAAAGAAAAAGATAATGTAGGACTCTTTGTTTACTATACAAGCAGATTTCCCAAGAACAAAGTACAAGGAACCAGTAAAATGAAAAGTGTGGTTTGGAAGAGGCCTAGAAGTAGAAAAATCTGGATGGAAAAAGGATCTAGATCTGGGAGAGTAAAAAAGGTGTTGTGCTCAGGCAACAACTAAAGTTACCTGAGTCAGTCAGAAAAATAGGCTGTTTAACCAGAAAGAATGTCAAATGAGAGAGAATGCATTATGATTTCTGGACTAGCTTATAGAACTAACCACATGAAATAATTTTTTTCTGATAAAAACTTACATTTAAGAAAAAACACGTATTTTTTGCTTTTAACAAAATGAAGATATCAAATAAACTGTACTTTAGAGTCAATAAACCATGGTTTGTTGGCCAATTCATACGCAGAGCTAAAACTGGCAAAATTCAATTTTACGTGGAAATTATTGGAGGCTATTATTTTATCTCAACCCCAGACACCTAGGTCATTCCATGTATCAAAGAAAGATGCTAAAATTGTACTGTTAGACAACTTAGTGAATCAGAGGGCAAGGAAGAGAAAGTAATGAAGATGCAGAAGGTTGATATTTCAGGAATATAAAAGGATTTTGCCAGTATCTAGCAGAGGAGAATAAAATGCTCACTCACACACAAAGGGGAAGTTGGTACCACAGAGGAGAATCTCTATATTGTACAAGTCTAATCAAATACGACTTATTATTTTTATTATCATTGTTATGAAAACATTAGTGAAGGTAGAAAGAGAGATGTTAAATTAAGTACACCAGAATAGTGTTGACTATATGCCAACATATATATTTATATATTTCTGTGTGTGTGTGTAATAGAAGATATGTACAGGAAGGCAACCAG
The DNA here is from genome assembly GCA_037038555.1 of Rhynchonycteris naso. Taxonomy (NCBI): domain Eukaryota; kingdom Metazoa; phylum Chordata; class Mammalia; order Chiroptera; family Emballonuridae; genus Rhynchonycteris; species Rhynchonycteris naso. The sequence goes on from CM073002.1 coordinate 71,927,834, forward strand.
ATTGCAATATATATATTTCTCAAATAAAAAGCAAGCACATCATTAGTACCTGATGATCCAATGAATATTGAAACCAAAGATAAGATCACAACACACTGAGCTACAACCAGAAATATTTCAAGAATCTATATGAAAACTCCAATTAGACTGCAAACTGCTTGCAAAAGAATGCCCAACATCAAGTCCACTGGTACAAAATATACTTAACAACTGTGAAGTAGTCTGTACATAATTATCATGGCAGTTAACAAGTCAAAAATAGAAGATTAATCAAAAAAGACATAGAAATAATGTTAAGAAAATAAAAAGATGAAGAATTATAAGCTCCATGAGGGTGAAAACTATCTCCATTTTTTATACTTTGGTATTTCCTGCTCTCTCACACTTCCTGGCATATGGTAGGTTCCCTAGAAATAGTTGCAATATGATTTAGTGTCTGATAAGAAGACATCAGATGAAAAGCAAAGGAAGACATCAAGAAGAAACAAGCAAAATATTGAATATTATCTCTAGGAAGAAAGACCTCTAGCCCAACTTTATAAAACATAAACACAGATTTTAGCAAGAGTTCATTACCAGTGTAAAGTGGAATTGGGGGCCAGAGAGAAGTTAAATGGAGATTCTTTCTTTTCATTACACCTTTCAGCAGTTTGAATTTTTATTTTACCATGAGCTTATATTGTTATAATTCAGCAAGTTAGTTTTATTTTTATATTATGTACAATAGCATTCAAGAAAGAGAATCACAAAGACAGAAAATTAAAGTTCAATATTAAATATTGTTGAGGAATGAAAACAGAGAGGACAGCAAGACAAGTCAAGATAAATGACAGCGTGGAATTCCACAACCCTCACTACAGGAAGAAGAGCAAGCCACATTCCATCACAAGCTGCTTAGAAGTGGGTCCTGACATGATTTAGGAAGATTTATAGATGCTGTTCACAACATTAAGTGCTGAGTGTTTAACACAGCATCAAATAGCACAGGGACAACAGAGACTTAAGTGGCTCATAAAAATAAACAGTGAAAGTAAAGTGAGACAGAAGGAAGCCGAGGGGAAAATGAAAGAGGCTGGTTATTGGACAAACATTTAGCATAAAACAGGAAGAAAAAAAACAGCATAAAGGAAGGCATGGAGCGACTAACCAGCAAGACATGTTTTAGATGGGAACATTCTGAAAAGCCGTGAGGGTCAGAGTGAAACAGACTGGGAACTTTTAGAAGATTGAAGAGAATTGAATTTCCTCATAAAGAGAGGAAACCGCTGCACTTAAAACTCTGCTACTGTTGTATTTTTTTTTTAAGTGAGAGGAGGGGAGCTAGTGAGACAGACTTCTGCATGCATGCTGATGGAGATCCACCTGGCAACCTCGATGCTTAAATCAACCAAGCCCCAGCACCTCAGTGCTGGGGCCAACGCTCAAACCAGTCAAGCTACTGTCTGCAAGAGGGGAAGAGAGAGTGAAAGGGGAGAGGAAGGGCAGGAGAAGCACATGGTCGCTTCGACTGTGTGCCCTGAGGATAGAACCTAAAACATCCATAAGCCGGGCCAATGCTCTACCACTGAGCAACCGGCCAGGGGCCCTGCATTGATTTTTCATCAGCATGACTACACCCCACCTTCATGGACACAGTTTCTTTAATGACCAACAGTGATAACAGAGAAGTGTTATAACTGTGTTGTCAAAATCTACTTTAGCTCTCCTATCTCCACTCCCAATTCTGCTTTGGTCACACTGAGTCCCTAAAGATTTGAAAAATCTCTTGGTTTGGGAATTTAGCAACTCTGATTTTCCTTTGCAAAGGACAGTTATTCTTTTAATACACTGGGAAACAAAATTTTAGTTGCATCCACAAAAACACTTGTTCTTACCTAATTTGAGTGTGCTGATCTCAAATCTGACATTAGTTTTTCTCTGTCTTTTTGCAATTGAATATTTTAAGTTTTCACCTTACTGTAAAATTTTCAACATTTAGTTTAATATAATGAGATAGAATGTCTTATTGAGCACCATCTTTGTGAAAATAGGATAATTTATATAATGCAGTAAATATACTAATACACTAAAATATATAATTGCATTAGAATTTGTCTACAAGTTTGAAATAGAACATATTAAAACACTTATTTTAATTATAAACTTTGCGCAAAACTTATTTAAATTCTATTCAGGCAAAAATTTGTGTTTGGAGCTCTTGCATTTGTGTACTTGTTGAGGACAATCTCATTTGATGCTCCAGCAGTAGTCTGCTCATCACTAAGAGCTCCAAGATTTTTAGGAAACTTATCAAGGTGATTGTTCAGGAAGTGAATCTTAACGCTCATGTTACATCCAATGTTGCGGAAAGCCAACAGCATCCTTTGAACCAGCAGCTCATAGTTTTCTGCTTTTTTGTTGCCAAGAAAGTTCTTTGTAACTGCCACCAAAGACTGCCATGCTGCTTTCTCCTCCTTATTCATCTTCCTGGCCAATTCTTCGTCATGTATGAGGGGTTGAATTTGAGGTCCATCAAATACACCTGCTTTTATCTTCTCAAAAGACAAGGCAGGAAAAGCAGAAATAATATGTTGAAAGCATTCACTTTTTCTATTCAAAGCTTGAACAAACTACTTCATTAAGCCAAGTTTGATATGAAGTGGGAGAAAAATGATCCTGTCTCAATTAACTACAGGTTCATTTACAATATTTTGCATATCTACTTCCAGAGCTTCTTGTTTTGACCACTCCTTCTGTGTCCAGTGTTTCTCCTGAGTTCGGCTGTCCCACAAACACAGAAAGCAAGGACACTTCGTGAAACCTCTCTGTTGTCCTAGCAGGAAATTTACCATTATAAGATCCACGCAAATGATCCAGTTATGCTCCTCATACTTCAGAAAGTCAAGGACAATTTATATGTCATTATAATCTTCTCGTAGATGAGTTGAATAACCAATTGGAACTGCTGCGTAAACATTACCATTCTGCAGGAGAACACATTTCAGACTTTGTTTAGAGCTGTCAAGAAATAGCCACCATTCTGTTGGACTATAAGTGGTAACAGCTAGCTGGCTGAGAAGACTACTGATATCATGACAATAAATAAAGTATTTGTCTTAAGAAAAAAAGTCCACAAAAATTTGTTCACACTTCCTGAAATGGGATACTTTAGCTGAACAGTGAAGTACATTCTTTTCTTGAAGCCTGGAGGCTAATAACTCAGCTGCTTTCTTTGATAAGCCCAAATCTCTTACTAAGTCATTCAATTTGGGTTGGCTAAACTGCTGAGGGGTTAATGACTGCTTGGCATCAGAAGAAGACCCTTCAGATTCTACAACCATTTCCTAATGCATCTTATCAAAATACACTTGATCACCATGTTCACTTTCTTCATCCTTAGAAGAAATAAAACCATTGGAAACTGGAACCGGGAATGTCTCAGAGTGTGGGATAGGTCATATTGCTGAAGGGATATTAGGAATTGTGATCATATGCTGTTTTTTCTTGCTGATGCCCTTTGTATGGATCAGACAGAAATAACAGTCACTGCTGTGGTCCTTGGGTTCACGCCAAACCATGGGAATACCGAAAGGCATTCCTTTGCATTTTCCTTTTGTCCTATCACGAAGCATTTCCTCACAATTATGACACAGAATATGAGGAGCCCAATTCTTGTCTTGATCGCCAAGGGGAACTTAAAAATAGGCAATATACGCATATGTCACAAATGATGAAATATTGCACCTTTGACGTTGAAGTGTGTAACAGCCACATATATAACAGAAGGTGTCAGGACTATTCTTACATTTACTCCTACTTGAAGAAGCCATGATTCAATCTTAAAACAAAATAAGAGGGTGTTTTTTATCAGATAATAATTTTTTACATTTAAAAATAACTACAATTATGTAAAAATGGTGTTTGTTTGTAAAACATTAATTGCCTTATAGTTATGTTCAATCCAAGAGTCATTGCCCTTTAACTGCAATTTAAAAACTAATGCATGCCATTAACTATAACAAAAAGAAATTAAAATTGGATAGTAATTAGAGCATGCACCAAAAATTGGATTTCAGATTTGGAATCAACGATGCAGAAATATATAGAAAAAGTTCTAAAACTTCATGCAACAGAAAATGAAACAAATAATGTTCCCCAGTGTTATGTATGGTACCCCCGTTCTACCATCCCTACACCCATGTGACCCTTTTTCACCTACACACTTTTCACTTTCTTTTATTTTCAGTTTATTTTGATTTGTTTCACAACTGTACATTCCCTATGGGACAGAGGGATTTCTGTTCCTACCCACTGTTAGCTGGGGTTTTGCACATAGGCATAAGAATTAGATTTCCCCCTGAAAAAAAAAGCATTTTAGTATTTTGCCATTAAAAACAAAAAGAAAGCATGTTATGAGAATGTGATGATTCATGCTGATTTATATTTGTATCGCTATGATGGTATTTTAGATATTTTTCTTTATCCATTAAAAAAATACAGGTACAGGGTAACACCTCATTTCAGTCTTGCTGACTTTTTTCCCCAATGCACATCCTCTAGTTACTGAGTGTACTTGACTTGTCTTTGGCTGGCCTTTTAACAGCCACAAACTCTATTGGGTACAATCTCTTTGAAATCAGAAATTGCATCTGACCACTTAACTTGAATACAGTCATTATTATAATACAAATAACTTAAGTCGACAGAGAACCCTACTCCATTCTCACCATAATGTTGAAAAATTGTCTAGTGGGATGAGGGTGGTAAGAAACCAAAGCAGCCAGTATATGATGGTATATGGTGCTTTTATAACACCCACTGGCCAGCATAAGCCATGGATTAAGTCAAGGTAATAAAATTAAAAACCAAAAATCAAAGCAGAAGAAGAGAACTAATGACCAACAATTATATGTGGAATGAATAAATGTTTAGCCCTCCTCACAGCTTTGGACAGTCCGAAATTTTTTCTCAGAATATTGAAAACAGCCTTGCAAACAATTATTTCCTCCTGATCTCAGAAATCTTCAGTTTTCATGCTTCTCTGACTTGGTACATCTTCAAAGTTAAAGGTCAAGTAATTAATACTGTGTAAAGATGTGAATGTATATATGTTCATAGGTGCTTTCTCTGACATTCTCAACTCAAAATAAAAGTAGATTGTATTCTATCTGACTAGTGGTGGTTCAGAGGATAGAGCATTGACATAGGATGCTGAGGACCCAAATATGAAATCCCAAGATTGTCAGGTTGAGTGTGGCCTCATCCGGCTTGAGCACAGGCTTGCCAGCTTGAGTGTGGGTCCACTAGCTTGAGCATGGGATCATCAAAATGACCCATGGTCATTGACTTAAGCCTTAAGGTTACTGGTTCAGCTTGAGCCCCCCAATTAAAGAATGTATGAGAAGCAATCAATGTACAAGTAAAGTGACACAACTACGAGTTGATGCTTCTTATTTCTCTCCCTCCCTGTCTCTCTCTCATTCTTTCTCTCGTTCTTTAAGAACAATAGATTGTATTCATCACCTTTATTTTCACTAACAATCCTACCATTGAATGCTTTTTTATATAAGGAAAGTCAAAGAGTTTAGAGTCTAGTTGAAGTAAAAATATTTAAAGAGAAAAATATTAATTATAATGCCAGTGAATATATGGTATATTTACCAGTGAGTGGTATTGGTAAAACCTCTGATTAATTGTTTATCATTTTCTAGGAGAATTGACTTTAGAAGAATTTATCAATGGCACAGAAAAGGATCAGGATCTTCTGGAGATTGTTTCTAAGAGCTTCGACTTTTCCAATGTACTGAAAGTTATCTGTAATGGGAAGCAGCCAGACACAGGAGGAGGCTTCCTTCAAAACATCTGACAAGGCTGGTCTACAGATGGCGACAATGAGAATGCCTTTCCCAGATTTTAATTAGGAAGAAACAAAATTTCCCTCATGTACATGTTATTGACTTCAGGCTTTTTATTAGAACTGAAGTAAGTTTATGAATGTATCACTCATCTTAAGTCCCACAGAGACTTTCATAATGATCTTGGACAGAAGCATTGTTGTTTTTCTGTTTATACATTCTCATTCTCTGAGCAGATCAGACTATGATGATTAAACTGAAGAACTGTCTCCATATTTATCAGTTCAAAACAGAGCTCATATGTTTGTTTCTTTGCACACCTAAATTAATCTGCATCTTGAAATAAAACTAGGTGATACAGGCAGTGTCTCCAGTTTGACATTCTTCTTAGATTAAACATGCATTTGGCAAATGTGTTTATTGCCTCTTCGCTCTTGTTGCATCTGTATATTATAAATGACTGAATTCTAGTCTATTGAGAAACTTTTCCTCTGTTGTTCTTTCTTACTCCTGACCCCGAATGCTGTCTTGAATCAGGGATAATATTCTATTCCAAAGGCAAAGTCTTAAGCTATGCAGTATAAGAAGAAAATTTGGGGCTGGGCAATGAGAACATTTCTATCTGATTTGTTATAAAACTGGGTCCAGTGGTGCGTGAAAATGCAATGCATCATCTGTAATTATTATGCCAGTTGGAGGTTTGATCAGAATAGCAGACAGCCAGGCTATGCAACAGCAAGCATTTGACATTTTAAACGGTTCTGACATTATAGCTCTGACATTTCATTTTTTTTATATCCTTTCCAAAAAATGAAATGATGAATGAGATTTCTTGATGACTCAGAACTTTTTAAGTTTGGGGTTTTATATCACAGGCCCATTAGTACATCGGTCAATGCAAAGCTTTCTTATAGAAACAAGGGAGGCTGAAGAGCAGATGTCAGCTGTCTTTATGCAAAAAGATTCTTAATTATGCTTTCATATTTAAATTTGGATTAAAAATGCAGAATTGAAACTATAAAGACAGAATTGGACTGTCCCTGTCTCCCTCATAGTTAAAGCTTGGGTTAAAGTATAAGTGGAGATAAAGATGAGGCATACTGGGCAGAAAAAATGAAGTGTAAATGAAGGTTTAAAAGTTATGGATGGATGTACAGATGAAAATATAGAAGACAATAGTATAGAGGAGGTGGAAATATTCTAGGGGTTTCCAAAAAATTTTGAGGGGATTCACAAAGAAGTGTGTAGTATAATGTAAAATATGTTCAAATAAAATAATCATAAATAAAAGTAACGCGAGGAAAATCATTGCAGCCATAACACACAACGAGTGGGCTACCCATTGAATTCTGAGCTTCCTGAGGCATCATTACGGTCTTGCCCCCTTCTGGCAGTGACAGCTGATGTCACTCCCACATTCCTGAGGTACTTGGTGTCCTTTCCACAGAAAACTGGACCCACTCCCCCTTCCAAGTTTCCTTGTTCTAGTAACACCCATCTCTTCCCTTTGTTCCCCCAGACTAAGGTTGCAGCTGCTTCCTGCCTGTAAAGCCACCGACACCATCACAGCTGCCTGACCCATGCAGATTCGCATTTGATTCAGACAGACGGTAGTGAAACAAAGAAGCCGGGAACTGGTGGGTCATTAGCTTTAATCCTAGCTTGCACCCAGCGGGTGAGAAATACACATGGTGGGAAAACACTTCCCTTTCCATTCTGGGCTCCCAGAGCCACTGACTTAATCCGAGTTTCCTAGATTCAAAGTTTCTACTTCATCAGCCTTATTTGCCTTTGTTCCCCATCTCCTTCTCTCTGCACAAACTGGCTTCTCCTTCAGCACTCCACCACTTGGCTGCTTCTGCTCTCCTCCACGTGGCCTTTCCATGCTCTCTTCCAGCATGGGCTCCTCTGCCCCATTATATAGTATAGAAATCAAAAACCTTTAATCCAATATACAAACAAGGAAGTCTCTGATACAAAGTCACTTATCTGAGGCATAATGGGATTCCTCAGGAGGGTGCACCACCCCATATCATGTAACAGTCAAGGATGTGGGGAAAAGCTTATTTTTGATACTAAGCCTTAAGCTATAACAACCCTGCCCCCTAACACACATTAATATCAATGGACTTGCACGTGGGCAGTGCCATCTTTCACAAAGTGAGCATAATATATTTTATCTGCCCAACACTTGCCTTTTTGTCTGCTCTAAAGAAGTTTCCCTTCCTGACTTCCTCATTCTCATCCCTGCTTCTATTTTTGTGTATCAATAAATACAGGTAGGGACTGGAAGTCAGGACCATTTTATGAAACCTGTATAGGGGGTTGTGAGTTGGTTAGCTCTAGGTCCCTCGGTGCACTCCATCTGGTCTCCCAAAAGTTATTTTCCCCGCGACACTCCAATATCTTTTTAACTAATAATTCCTTACATTAAATTTTCTCTATTAAAGTGTTGGGCGGATAAAATATATTATGCTCACTTTGTTAAAGATGGTGCTGCCCACATGCAAGTTTTAAGACTAAGCTTTTCCCCACACCCTTGACTGATTCAATGATGTGGGGTGGTGCACTCTAATGAGGAATCCTCCCATTATGCCTCAAGCTAGGATTAAAGATAATGGTCCACCAGTTTTTGACTCTGTTGTTTCATTACTGACTGTCCGAATCTAATGTGAATCTGCACGAGCCAGACGCCTGTGATGGTGGCCTTGGCCACTGGCTTTACATTTGGCGTAGTCGGCAGGATTTGATACAGTTCAGTATGCAGCCACCATCACCTTTGAGCGGTGGAGTAGAGGACTGGCTGCTCTTATGGTTCCTTATGGCTCTCCTTTTGGGACCATAGGCTGGCTTACCTTTACAGCCATGCATAAAGAAACCAAGAGCTCTGTGGAAGAGGCTGCCTAGGACCTGGAAACTGAGCAGTGGAAGGAGCTGGAGAAAACATGGGAGAAAGAGATGCTGACCCTGGAGTTGGAAGAAGTGCTCGAGGAGGAGGCTGACCAGGTTCGTGAGATTTGCCTAGAAATGGAGCAGCCGCTGGAGAAGGAATCACAGGTTCCTGAGTTGGAGATTGCCCTGGATTTTGTGGAGAGCCAGCTGCAGCAGGAGACCGGGGCTGAGGCTGGAGTTGGGGCAACAAGGCTCGCAGCGTCAGCCCAGGGTTCACGGCCAGCAGCGGGAGCTGGGGTTTCCAGTTCCTATCTAGAAGAAGAGGAGAATTGGGCTGGAGTTGTGATTCACGGACTCCAGAAGGTAAAGGGTGACAGCTGCATCAGGAGGATAAACAGATGTCCAAGAAGCCAGGCTTGCATTGGTGACTGGTCGCTAGAATGGAAAGGAGTGCCTGCTGAGCTGCTGGTGAGTTTGCTGACATTTTTGGACATAAGGGTGGATGCCAATATGCTCTCTGGAGCAGAGATGGAAATGCTGACTGCCATTGCCATATACTCCTCTTTAGGACAGTGTGAGAACTGCCATGACGGCAGGAAAGAGGGGAGAGGCTAATACCCCATGTGCGTGGACTTATTTCCTGAACTATGACTGGAGTGAGCACTGGCTCCTTTGTTGAATGGACTTAGGAATTTTGGACAATGTGAAATACCCTGATGGGGGTGGGGGTGACTTTGCTGGAAGCATTCTCCTGCCCCGGGAAGCTTTTCAAATGGCTAGGAAAAAGGCTGAGGACATTTTGCGCTTTTGGCAAAGTGCTCAGAGACTGGTGAAATGTACCTTTGTAATTGTTGAAATGGTATGATTTGTCATGTATTTGTAATTTGTGTAATGTGACTATTTCCTTGCACAGGGATGCCGGTGTATAGATTGTGTGTATAAAGTGAGCATAGGGGTGGAATGTTGGGCAGATAAAATATATTATGCTCACTTTGTTAAAGGTGGTGCTGCCCACGTGGAAGCCCATCACTAAAGTGATATTAGTTGCCCTTATGCTTGGGATGGGCATAATTATATTATTGGGTGTGGGGGACAGGCTATAAGCAGGCAGAGTCCTTATAGCCCAAGGCTTAGTTTTAAGAGTAAGCTTTTCCCCACACCCTTGACTGATTCGTTGATATGGGGTAGTGCACTCTCATGAGGAATCATCCCATTATGCCTCAGATAAGTGACTTTGTATCAGAGACTTTCTTGTTTGTAGATTGGATTAAAGGTTTGAATTTCTACACTATAAAGTGGGACAGGCCAGGAGCTTGCTCTCTCTTGGTTCCTGAGGTTAGCATTAGAGAGGAGAGCAGATTAAGGTCACGTGGAAAAGAGAAGAAGCAGCCAAGATGGTGGAGTGCTGAGGAAGAAGCCAGTTTGTGCAGACTTTGTGCAGAGAGAAGGAGATGGGAAACAGAGGTGAATAAGTCTGGTGAGCTAGAAACCTTTGATTCTAGGAAATTCGTATAAGTCAGTAGCTTTGTGAGCACTGAATGAGTGTGTTTTGGAGCCCAGTGTGTGTTTTTACTTGCCCGCCGGGTGCAAGCTAGGATTAAAGATATGGCCACCAGTTTTTGGCTCTGTTGTTTTATTACCGACTGTCCGAATCCAATGTGAACCTGCATGGGCCAGGCGGCGGTGATGGTGGTCTTGGCTCCTGGCCTTACAGGAACCCAGCCCCTCCTTTTCTTATCTGCAATATTTACCCTGGAACTGTGTTGAGTGCTGTTGTTAAAATAAGTTTTTAAATATGATGTATATGTTTGCTCGCTTATAGTTTGCATTGCGTGTGGGGACAGGTTGTAAGCAGGCAGGGTCGTTATAGTGTAAGGCTTAGTTTTAAGACTAAGCCTTTCCCACCCTAAGTGCCTTTGTATCAGAGACTTCTTTGTTTGTATATTGAATTAAAGGTTTTGATTTCTACACTATAAAATGGGGCAGAGGAGCTCATGCTGGAGGAGAGCAAAGAAAGGCCAAGTGGAGTAGAGGAGAAGCATCCAAGATGGTGGAGTGCTAAGGAAGAAGCCAGTTTGTGCAGACTTTGTGCAGAGAGGAGATGGGAAACAGAAGTGAATAAGGCTGGTGAGGTAGAAACCTTTGATTCTAGGAAACTTGGATAAGTCAGTGGCTTTTAGAGTCCTGAATGGAAAGGGAAGTGTTTTCCCACTGTGTGTTTTTCTTGTCCTCTGGGTGCAAGCTAGGTTCAAAGCTAATGGCCCACCAGTTTTTGGCTCCGTTGTTTCATTACCGTCTGTCTGAATCAAATGCAAACCTGCACGGGATAGGTGGCTATAATGGTGACTGTGGCTACTGGCCTTACAAGTGCTTTTTTAATTCTAATGACCCAATGATGTGTGTAAGTAAGGCCAGTGGCCACCATTGTCATGGTATTTAGGTTCTCATTGGATTAAGGCAGACAGTCAAGAAACAGTGGGTCTAAAATGTGGTGGGCCATTTCATTTATTAGTCTCCTACTGGTGGATGTGCCAACAGGCTGGGAAGATTGCTTCCCTCTCGTTCAGAGCTCCCAAAGCCCTGACACATTCTCTGGTTTCACAAAATGGGAGATCTCCAGTTCCTCCTGGAATCAATGGCCTCCACCAGCTTCAGCAGAGTTCCCAAAGCGCCTCAACTCTGGTTTCACACCTGCATTGCTTTTTCTCTTCTTGCAAAACCCAGGCTGGGGAAAATACCCCTTCTGCAGCAAACATTAGCAATACAATGAATGGCCCCTCCCAAGCAGACAGGTAATCTGCAATTGCAATCTGCCACCCTGGGGACAAGCACTGCAGCCTTTCACAGGCTGCACACACACGGCACTGCCCAGGCCAATGCAAAACATAAGTGTAAAGCCAGCGGCCAAGGCCACTATCAGATCTGACTGGCCCATGCAAGTTCACATTAGATTCGGACAGTCAGTAATAAAACAACAAAGCCAAGAACTGGTAAACCATCAGCTTTAATCCTAGCTTGCACCCAACAGGCAAGTAAAAACACACACTGGGCTCCAAAACCCACTCATTCAGTGCTCACAAAGCTACTGACTTATACGAGTTTCCTAGAATCAAAGGTTTCTAGCTCACCAGACTTATTCACCTCTGTTTCCCATCTCCTTCCTTCTCCCTGCATAAACTCTGCACAAACTGGGTTCTTCCTCAGCATTCTGCCATCTTGGCTGCTTCTCCTCTCCTCCACGTGACCTTAATCTGCTCTCCTCTCTAATGCTAACCTCAGGAACTGAGAGAGAGCAAGCTCCTGGGCTGCCCCACTTTATAGTGTAGAAATCCAAACCTTTAATGCAATCTAAAAACAAGGAAGTCTCTGATACAAAGTCACTTATCTGAGGCATAATGGGAGGATTCCTAATGAGAGTGCACCACCCCACATCATGCAATCAGTCAAGGGTGTGGGGAAAAGCTTACTCTGAAAACTTGCACATGGGCAGCGCCATCTTTAACAAAGTGAACATAATATATTTTATCTGCTCAACAATCCACCCCAATGCTCACTTTACTACCCAAAATCTACGCTACTGGCATCCCTGTGCAAGGAAATTAGGCACATTACACAAATTACAAACACATGACAAATCATACAATTTCAACAATTACAAAGGTACATTTCACCAGTCTCTGAGCACTTTGCCAAAAGCGCAAAATGTCCTCGGCCTTCTTTCTTGCCATTTGAAAGGCTTCCCGGGGCAGGGGGAGGGCCTCCAGCAAAGCTACCCCCCATCAGGGTATTTCACATTGTCCAAAATCCATAAGTCCATTCAACAAATGAGCCAGTGCTTACTCCGGTCGTAGTCCAGGAAATCTGTCCACACACATGGACTATTAGCCTCCACCCTCATTCCTGCCATCATGGCAGGTCCCACACTGTCCCAAGAAAGAGCACGTGGTTACGGCAGTCAACATTTCCATCTCTGCTCCAGAGAGCATGATGGAATCCACCCCTATGTCCTAAAATTGCAGACCTACCAGGAGCGTAGCTACTCCTTGCTGCTGGGCTCTCACCATCTGGAGGCTGTGGATTGCAACTCCAGACCAATTCTCCTCATCCTCCAAAGAGGAACTAAAAACACCAGCTTCTGCTGCTGGGCTTGAGCTCTGGGCCACCGTTGCCTTCTGCTCCATGGGTCGTACAGCCCCTGCCTCAGCCTCAGCCCCGGCCTTGACTTCAGCCCTGGCCTCCTGCCGCTGCTGGCTCTCCACAACATCCAGGGAAAGCTGCAACTCAAAAACCTGTGATTCCTCCTTTAGTGGCTGCTCCATTTCCAAGCAAATCACTCAAACCTGGTCAGCCTCCTCCTCCAGCGCTTCCTCTAGCTCCAGGGTCAGCATCTCTTTCTCCCACATTTCCTCTAGCTCCTTCTGCTGCTCAGTTTGCAGGTCCCGGGCAGCCTCTTCCACAGAGCTCTCAGTTTCCTCATGCATGGCTATAAAAGTCAGCCAGTCTACAGTCTTCCAAAAATAGCCATAGGGAACCATAACAGAAGCTAGTCCTCTACTCCACCGCTCAAAGGTGTTGGTGGCTCCATACCGATCTGTATCGAATCCAGCCACAGAGTACGCCAAATATAAAACCAGTAGCCAAGGCCACTATCACAGCCGCCTGGCCTGTGCAGGTTCGCATTAGATCAGACAGTCGGTAATGAAACAATGGTGCCAAGAACTGGTGAGCTATCATCTTTTTTCTAGCTTGCACCCAGTGGGCAAGTAAAAACACACACTGGGCTCCAAAACCCACTCATTCAGTGCTCACAAAGCTACTGACTTATCCGAGTTTCCTAGAATCAAAGGCTTTCAGTTTGTCAGACTTATTCACTTCTGTTCCCCATCTCCTTCCTTCTCCCTGCATAAATTCTGGACAAACTGGCTTCTTCCTTAGCACTCAGCCATCTTGGCTGCTTCTCTTCTCCTCCATGTAGCCTTAATCTGCTTTCCTCTCTAATGCTAACCTCAGGAACTGAGAGAAAACAAGCTCCTGGCCTGCCCCACTTTATAGTGTAGAAATCCAAACCTTTAGTACAATCTACAAAAAAGGAAATCTCTGATACAAAGTCACTTATCTGAAGCATAATGGGAGGATTCCTCATGAGAGTGCACCACCCCACATCATGCAATCAGTCAAGGGTGTGGGGAAAAGCTTACTCTTAAAACTTGCATGTGGGCAGTGCCATCTTTAACAAAGTGAGCATAATATATTTTATCTGCCCAACAATAAGTGAGCAAACCTAAGAAACACATTTTATGAACTTATTTGCCCATCAACACCCTTGTTAGCTTCTTAGGAAAACTAGTTGTCGAGTACAAAGAATGTAAAGATACTAGTTGTCATAAGAAAACAAATTATAAAATAATATCTCCTCACTAGTTTTACTGAGAGTGGTGCTAGAAAGGAATTGAGTCTGAAATTTAGGTAAAAAAAGAATTTAGACTAATTTATGATTAGGTAAAGTAGAAAATAAAAAGGCTGGAAAAGAAAACCACATTCTTTTTCTTAAGTCTCCAGCTTTTAAGGTCATATCTCCCTGAATTTAAGCTTCTTCTCTGAGATTTCCTCTGCATATTAGCATCATGAGCCCAGTCCAAGAAAACAGTCCTTGTGTATATATGAAATCATGTAACTTTAATGAACTGTATATTTAAGTAATTTTCTTCTTCCTTCAGATGATAAACTTTAAGCAGAGCTTACTGTCCAGTGATTTTTTTAAATTAGCATTTGTATGGCCAGGGGCTGCCATTGTGGCCATTCACACGCAGGATCCCATTGGATTCGGGAAGACGGTAAAGAAATGGTGGAGTCAGAAGATGGTGGGCCATTCTGTTTATTGGTGTTTCACCAAGACTGGCAAGCCAGAAGAAAAGATGCTTTCCCATGGTGGGCAAGGGATCAGGGAGGCCTCTGCAATGCTGATGGCAAAAAATGGAAAAGAGAGCCCCCAGTCTCCTTCATTTTATAGTGTAGAAAATTAAAACTTTTAAGTCAATATACAAATAAAGAAGTCTCTGATACAAAGCCACTTATCTAAGCCACAAATGGGATTCCTCATAAGAGTGCACCACCCCCTATAATGCAACAGTCAAGGGTGTGGGGAAAAGCTTAGTTTTGAGAAAATCTTAGTATTAGAAGGGAGGAAAATGTTTAATCTTAAAACTAAACCTTAGGCTATAACAACTTTGCCAGTTTACAGCCTGCCTGTCACACACAAAGCGAGCAAGCATCTACATATTTACAAGTTTATTTGGCCAACAGCATTTTTTTGTGTGTTTAATAAGAATGCCATGTGTTACCCCTTAATGGCTTTATAGGGATATTTCAAGTAAAGGATTCTGTAAAGCCAGTAGTCAAGGCCACCATCACAGCAGCCTGACCCACGCAGGTTCTCATTGGATTCGAACAGTCGGTAATGAAACACAGGAGCCACAAACTGGTGAGCCATCAGCTTTAATTCTAGCTTGCACCCAGCGGGCAAGCAAAAACACACACTGGGCTCCAAAACCCACACATTCAGTGCTCACAAAGCTACTGACTTATCTGAGTTTCCTAGCATCAAAGCTTTCCAGCTCACCAGACTTATTCACCTCTGTTTCCCATCTCCTCCTGCACAAACTCATAACGAACTGGCTTCTCCCTCAGCACTCTGCCATCTCGGCTGCTTCTCCTGGCCTTCACGTGGCCTTACTCTGCTCTCCTCTCTAATACTAATCTCAGGAACCCAGGAACAGAGAGTGAGAGAGCAAGCTCCCGGACTGCCCCAGTTTATAGCATAGAAAATCCAAACCTTTAATCCAATTATACATAAAGAAAGTCTCTGCTACAAAGCCACCCATCTGAGGCATAATGGGATTCCTCAGGAGAGTGCACCACCCTACATCATCCAATCAGTCAAGGGTGTGGGGAAGTGCTTACTCTTAAACTAAGCCTTAGGCTATAACAACCCGGCCTGCCCACAGCCTGTTCCAGAACACACATTAATATCAACGAATTTCCATGTGGGCAGCGCCATCTTTAACAAAGTGAGCATAATATATTTTATCTGCCCAACAGATTCCATGACAAGTAAACTCTAGTGTGTGAAGAGCCTCAAACACTTTAATTTATTTCTGAGACTGTCATTATCATTTACCAAAGGGCAGTGACCTGACCAGAATTATAATCATTTAATGAGAACCTAGATGTTCCAATATATTTTTCTTTTGTCCCTGTTGGGAAAATAAAATATATTATGCTCACTTTGTTAAAGATGGCACTGCCCACAGGGAAGCCCATTGCCCAGGTGATATTGGTTGTCCTTATGCTTGGGATGTGTGTAATTATATTATTGTGGGGCGGGGACAGGCAGGGTCGTTATAGCCCAAGGCTTAGTTTTAAGAGTAAGCTTTTCCCCACACCCTTGACTGATTGCATGATGTGGGGTGGTGCACTCTCATGAGGAATCCTCCTATTATGCCTCAGATAAGTGACTTTGTATCAGAGACTGCCTTGTTTGTAGACTGAATTAAAGGTTTGGATTTCTACACTATAAAGTGGGGCTGGGAGCTTGCTCTCTCTCTCTCTGTTCCTGAGTTTAGCATTAGAGAGCAAAGCAGAGAAAGGCCACATGGAGGAGAAGGAAGCAGCCAAAATGGCGGAATGCTGAGGAAGAAGCCAGTTTGTGCAGAGAGAAGGAGATGGGAAACAGAGGTGAATAAGTCTGGTGAGCTAGAAACCTTTGATGCTAGGAAACTTGGATAAGTCAGTAGCTTTGTGAGCACTGAATGAGTGGGTTTTGGAGCCCAGTGTGTGTTTTTACTTGCCCGATGGGTGCAAGCTAGGATTAAAGCTGATGGCTCACCAGTTTTTGGCTCCGTTGTTTCATTACCATCTGTTCGAATTCAATGCAAACCTGTGTGGGCCAGGAGGCTGTGATGATGGCCCTGACCATTGGCTTTATAGTTCCCCTAGAGTTGTTTGATGCTTTGATGGAAAAACACTATTTCATTTTTTATTATCTATCTATCTATGTATCCATCTATTTAGTTTGAGAGAGGCAGGGAGAGGGAGAGAGACAGGAACATTGAACTGCTCCTTTATGTGCCCTGACTGAGGAATCGAACCGGCAATCTCTGTACTCTGGGACAACACACCAACCAACTGAACTATCTAGCCAAGGTTTAGAAAACACTATTTTAAAAGGAAATATGAAAGGAAAGATATTAAAGGGTGTAATAAATTTTTTACAAGATTTTATTAGTTGATTTTACGAGGACGGGGTCAAGAAGTATCAATTCATAGTTGTTTCACTTAAGTTGTTCCTGGTTGCTTCTCATATGTGCCTTGACCAATCAGGCCCAGGATTTCAAACCAGAGACTTCACAATTCCAGGTTGACCCTTTAACCACTGCACCACCACAGGTCAAGCAGGTGTAATAATTTTTACCTTATAAGAATGACCTTCCCCCCTTGAAAAAGACTAAAAACCATTATTACTCAAACCTTTCTACAGCATTAAGGATGTATTATGCCAATGGTGTGATTCTTTGGTTCCAAATATCAAGAAAGAAAATAAAAATGAGGAAAGAGACAAGTGGTAGCTGGTTCACAATGAGAACAAGTTCTAATATGATCTTTTTCTTTTTCCTCAAGTAAGTAGCAGGTGATCAGCTGCTTCTTCAATTATTTCTTGGTTCTTTCTGACCCAGACAAAGAACGTTCCCCAGCGAAGTATTTACTGAGAGAACTGCTTTAAAGTAGAACACCAGGCTGTGGAGACAGGAGAATAGATTAGATGGGGCAAATTTTTCTTCCTTCATATTTCTTTACAAAATGTATTGGCATACATATAATGGAGAAAAATGAGAAATATGATTTGTTTTAAATTAAATACATGGTTGAAAGCCAATTAAGAGGGCTAAAGGAAGAGTTAGTGTATTAAAGAAACGATGTGAGTGCTAGAGCGAGCCTGCCTGCTTCGCTCCCACTACCTTGCCCCTGTTTATATTCGGATAACCTTTAAGAAATGAAAATGAAATACAGAAAAGTCCTGACATTTAAAAAGAACCTAAGGTCTTGCTGAAGAAATTCAAGTCATTAAAACTGTGTGGACAGAGAATGGCTTTTTTAGTGCTCAGAATTTGTTTCTGGGGACAGCTGTAGGTATGCAAAATTAGACGTTCAGATTAAACCCAGGGAATACAAAGTTTTATCAGATGGCTGACAACATTGAGGTAAATATTTAGGGAGGCAGAATTGCTTGGTGAAAAGAACACTGAACCCAGACCCAAATCTGAATTCTTGTAACCTTTGTTTGATAAGCCACCTTATCCCTTTGAGTCTTGGTTTCTCAAGGAAATGGGGAAATCTCTGAGGTTTCTTCCAGTTCTAGTACTCTGTGATACCATGAGACCTTCACAATGGAGGGAATGACACCTCTGTATCTCAAAAAGTTGCTTAGGAGCAAAATTTAAGAAAAATTGTGACACCAATTGCAAGAAGTCCGGATTATTTTAGACTCTGTGGCCGACGGGTTTCAGGTTGATACCTATGGGCTCTATGTCTTCCACTGTTACTGTTTTTCCCGACCTCTCATTCTGAGTTGCTCTGCATCATATATAGAAAGGTAGGTCAGTGACAGGCTGCCTATGTGATCTAAATGCATTGCCACGCATAGCAACCACAGCTGTTTATGTGGATCCTTCCCAGTGGTTTCCTTGATGAAGGCCAGAATCCATCCACCCTTTATCTCTCTGCATTGACCTTTTAAGTTTCCTGGAACCATGGAGTCCTGCAAACTTTATTTGTAAGATACAGCAAAAAGGTAATGGATCTTCATGCATGCAGACTAATTTAAATTCTGTCTCCAAAACTCACTATTACTCTTGGTAAGTCATTTTTCCTTAATCGGTCTGAATTTCCACACCCATGGAAGAATTCAAAAATACCTCATAGAGTAAAACAGAATGGGGGTTCTTCAAAAAATAAAAAATATAACTACCATATGACCCAGCAATGCTACTTCTGAGTATTTATTTGAAGTAATCTAAAACATTAACTTGAAGAGTTATATGCATCCCTATGTTAACTGCACCATGGTTCACAATAGCCAAAATATAGAACCAACCTAAGTGTCCATCAATATACGATTGGTTAGAAAAAGATTTGGTACATATATACAATGGAATATTATTTAACCATAAAAAGAGTGTAATTTTGACATTTGTGACAACATGGATAGGTCTAAAATGTATTATGCTAAGTGAAATAAGTTAGCCAGAGAAAGACAAATACCATATGATTTCACTTAAATGTGAAATCTAAAAAACAAAATAAATGAACAAACATAACAGAAATAAACTCACAGATACAGAGAACAAATTGGTAGTTTCTTGATTGGAAAGGGTTTTGAGGAGATGGGTGAAAAAGGTGAAGAAATTAAGAAGTACAAATTCATGGTTATAAAATAGTCATGGGGTTGTAAAGTACAGCATAGATGATAGTCAATAATACTGTAATAACTATGTGTGGTGTCAGATGAATTCTAGACTTATCAGGATTATCACTTCCTAAGCTATTTGTACACCTGAAACTAATACAATATTTTATGTTTAATTGAAAAATTAAGTACAAAATACAACATGGCATTATAAAGACAGCCTGAGATAACTATGCCAGCACCTGGCACAGTGCCTGGTATATTATTTTCTTACTACATGTTTGTTTCTTACACTTTTAGAAATTTTAAGACCTCAGATATATAGAGCTAACGTTACTTCTTAAGCAATAATACCCATTCTGGCTTAGAGGAAGCCTATATATTTGTCTCAGACATTTTAAGTTCTTGGTTCTCAAGCCACATTTAATTGGGCCTTCTAATGAGATCTGAGGATACAATCATCTATAAACTATTATTCCTGATTGGGCAAAACTTCTAAATGCCAACAGGAAACGAGCCCTCAAAGTGTCTTTTATACGACCTTTAAAACTTTTTTTCATGCTCTTAAAATGACAATGAGTCCTCATTGATTTTCAGGCAAAAATTTTATAATTAGACTGCTCTCGTGGTCTCTGCTCCAGCGTGTATGTTCACTCCTGATCACAAATTTTATATTTTGGTAATATTTTACACTTTTAATAAAGACATTAAGAAATATACTATCAAAAACTAAAAGCAATCCATTAAGATAGACATTATGACCATCATTTAGATCAATATATGTAAGAATATTAAGTAAAAATATATCCAGAACTTGACCTCTTTCTTTATCAAGTTCCAACCTCCCACACTACCATTCTTCTCTTGATTGTCATTACCTGTCACCTGGATTATTATAGCAACATCCTAACTAATTTCACTGCTTCTAACCTTTTCCTCCACAATCCGTTCTTAATAGTGTAACCAAAGTGATCGAACTAAAGCACAAGGCAGATCATATCATACCAAGCTCTCATATACTCTCTATATACTCTCTCTCAAGATAAAAGCAAAGTTCTTAGAGTGGCCTTCAGGCCTTTACATATCTGTGTCTCACCTCTCTCCTTGTCCTTCTCACCTGGTCTGCTGCTACTCTCCTCTTATTCACATCACTGTAGTCACTTTTTCTGAAACATACGAGGTGCAGCCCTCCTCCAGGACTTCCTTCTTGCTCTTCTCTCCACCTGGATGCTTCCTTCCAGATATCATGGCTTTTTCTCCATCTTCTTCAAAATTTGCTTAATTGTCACCTAAGCAAGGCCTTCCCTGACCACCTATTTATTTTATTTTATTTTTTATTTTATTCATTTTAGAGAGGAGACACAGAGTGAGAGAGAGAGAGAGAAAGAGAGAAAGGGGGGAGGAGCTGGAAGCATCAACTCCCATATGTGCCTTGACCGGACCAGTGCAGGGTTTTGAACAGGCGACCTCAGTGTTCCCAGGTCGACGCTTTATCCACTGCGCCACCACAGGTCAGGCTAACCTGACCACCTATTTAAAATTACAAATGTCCCTTCCCATCACCTCACAATCTCTATGTCCCCTCTCTACTTAAGTTTATTCTATAATGCTAGCTATCTTCTAACCTACTAGGTCATTGCATATTTTCTTTATTATTTACTTCTTCCCTATTAAAACACAAATTACACAAATATTGGATCTCCGATACTACAACAGAGCCAGGTGCTTAGTAAGCATTCAATAAATATTTGTAAAATAAATAAGGAATTACAAAACTTGCCAGTGATTATGTATCTTAATAGCAACAGAGCTCTCTTTATTCTTTTTGTAGAATCTTTCTTCTCTTCCATGCACCCTTTATTTTATCTCAAAAGTCATAATAAGAAAATTAATTTTATTATTCTTTGAATTAGTTTCCATGAGAGTTCATATACCCATCTGATGCTGCCATTTTAAAAATGCATTTGGAATAGACTTTTAAGCCATTTCTTGATCACACAAGAAAATCATAATGTTATCATTACATTATCGCAGCTGGCTTGTGGTTTTGTTTATTTTCAGTTTATCTGTTTTCTTACCAAAATTATATTTGTTCACCTGTACTCTGGTTAGCTGACTTGACTATGAATGGCTTCTGGCTCTTTTCAGAATTAAAATATATTCTTAAAGAGTAGAATGATATGCTACTGTTGAGAGGAAAGTTGTTCTCAAAATACAATTTTTAAAAGCTTAAAAGAACTAATACTTAAAAATCTTAAAAATCAAAACTATTGGATCAAGAATTAAAAGAAAAATAATAAGTTGAATTCATTTGTAAAGTGTGACAACAAAAGAACACATCAAATATGTAAAACGTGGCCCTGGCCTGTTAGCTCAGTAAGTTATGAGCGTCATCCAAAAATGATGCAGGTTTGATCCCTGCTCAGGGAACACACGAGAAGCAATCAATGAATGCAAAGTTGAGTGAAACAACAAATGAATGCTACCCTTTACCCTTCCCTATCTCTCCCTGTCTGTGTCTCTATTGATGAATTGAAATAAATTAAGGCCTGATCAGATAGCTCAGTTGGGTGGAGTGTCATCCTGTTGAACGGAGGTTGCTGGTTTGATTCCTCAGTCCGGGCACCTACAGGAGCAGCTCAATGTCCCTGTCTCTTTCTTTCCCTGCCTTTCTCTATCTCAAAAAAAGAAAAAGAAAAAAAGAAAAAATATATATATTGATAGACAAAAATAGCATATATCACTGAAGTTACAAATATATATATATATTTGACCCAGTGCACAAGAGGTAACAGGTTTAACTCTTGGTTACAGCACATATAAGAAGCAATCAATGAGTACACAACTAAGTGAAATAATGAGTTGATGCTTCTCTCTCTCTCCCTTCCTCCCCCCTTTCTCTCTCTTTCTAAAAATCAATGGAAAAATTAAAAAAATATATAGGTATAAAAGTTCGGAAAAATTTATAAGAAAAACACTAAGACACCAAAGATTGGGAAATTATCAGGACAAAAAATTTGTGACCCTGGCCAGTTGGTTTAGTGGATAGAGCATCAGCCCAGTGTATGGACATCCTGTGTTTGATTAATGGTCAGAACACAAGAGAAGCAACCATCTGCTCCCCTGTCTTCCACTTCTCTCTCTCTTCCCCTCTCACAGCCAGTGGCTCGATTGATTTGAGCGCTAGCCCCATGTGCTAAGGATAGGTTGGTTGGTCTGAGTATGTCATCCTCTGGCACTAAAAATAACTCAGTTGATTTGAGCATCAGCCCAAGGGGGCATAGTTGCTGGGTGGATCCTGGTTGGGGCACATATGGGAGTCTGTCTCACTACCTCCTCTCTTGTCACTTAAAAATAAATGAAAGAAAGAAAGAAAAGAAGAGAGAGAAAGAAAGAAGGAAGGAAGGAAGGGAGGGAGGGAGGGAGGGAGGAAGGGAGGGAGGGAGAAATAAAGAGAAAAGGAAGGAAGGAAGGAAGAAAGGAAGGAAGGGAGGGAGGGAGGGAGAAGAGATGGGTTCCCCACAGGAGTTGTATTTCCAGAAGGGAAGGAAAGCTTGATAGACAAAAATAGCATATATCACTGAAGTTACAAAAGTACTGGGCCTCATTTCCTACCACTTGTAGTAGTTTTTAATCACCTCTCCTTTAGAGAGCTAAGTTGTAAAAACAAAAGCTTGCAGACTCTATGCAAATTTTAATCATTTTCTGAAAACTAAGAAAGAATTAAACATGGTCTAAAAATACTGTATAAGTCTTTTCCTGTTTAGGATTTTAATCTGTTAGTGCTCAGGGCAATTTTCACTGCTGATGTGATCCCAATAAGACTTCAGAACTTTGCCACTGCTGATTGAATGTATTATTATTAATACATTCACTACTGTAGGCATTGAGAAAATTCAATTTCCCTTCATTACTGTTGTGACCACAACTGCACATTAGAATTTCCTTAGAAGCTTTTTAAAAATATTTCTATGCCCAGGTTGTAACCCAGGCCAGGTGAATCACAATCTCTGGGATTGGAACCCAGACATCAGCATTTTTAAGAGCTCTTCCATTGATTTCAGTGTGCAGCCAGGATTGCTACTGTTAATCCAGCTGATGGACAGTTTGCTGGCTGACTCTTCCTAGATAGGCCTTGCTTCATCACTGTGGCTTTAAACCACTCTGTCTCAGTCTGCTTTCCAAAGAACCCAACTGCAACAGTGGTCTTTCTGTTATGTTTTTATTTCTGAAAGACTACATGTTCTGCAAAATTGAACATGAAAAATAAGCAGGCTATAGACAAATAGAATTAGGAGAAACTATTCAAAACTGATGCAATCGTACAAATAGAGCATCCATAAAACCAATAACAGTTGTAATAAAAAAGCTAACCAGTGGGCCCTGGTTGGTTGGCTCAGTGGTAGAGCGTTTGCCTGGCGTGTGGAAGTCCCAGGTTCAATTCCCGGCCAGGGCGCACAGGAGAAGTGCCCATCTGCTTCTTCCCCCTTCGTCCTCTCCTTTCTCTCTGTCTCTTTCTTCCACTCCTGCAGCCAAGGCTCCATTGGAGCAACGTTGGCCCTGCAGCCAAGGCTCCATTGGAGCAAAGTTGGCCCCGCAGCCAAGGTTCCATTGAAGTAAAGTTGGCCCCGGGTACTGAGAATGGCTCCATGGCCTCCACCTCAGGTCTCATCGGAGCAATGGCCCAGATGGGCAGAGCATTGCCCCCTAGTGGCATGCCAGATGGATCCCAGTTGGGTGGGAGCATGTGGGAATCTATCTGCCTCCCCACTTCTCATTTCAGAAAAATACAGGAAAAAAAAAAAAAAAAAAAACTAACCAGTGAAATTTCCAACTACTGTCAGTAGATCCCTGTAGCCTTATACCCTGACTCAAAGTACATCAGATTGAGCAGCTTTGAGTGCAGGCGCTTCAAGTAGAGGCAAGCCTCATCAAAATTAAAAAGAAAGGATGGCCTTCTTCATCAACCACTTATTATTTTACCCAGGGGAAAATACTGTATTTCCCCTCACATAAGATGCTCCTATCTATAAGATGCACCTTAATTTGGGGGTCCAAAATTTGAAAAATTTGAATTTGTATGACATAAAGTTATTAAACTCAAGTTTTATTCATCATAAAATTCATACAACTTCTCATTCATGTGAAAAAAACAGGAAATGCAAGTAAAGAATTACAACCTCTGCATAAGACGTACCCAGTTTTTACACCCCAAATTATTTGAAAAATGTGCATCTTAAACTTGGGGAGATATGGTATATCCTGCACAACTTCTTTATCTGCACTCATAGCTTCACCAGATAGCTTAAAGGGTGTAGGACAGGGGTGCCCACCCTTTATCAGCTTGCGAGCTACTTATGAGATGACCAAGTCAAAATGATCTACCCACAATAAAAATGCAAAACATAAATTTATTTCTTCTATATTATCATTATTTAAGTTACTATTATTACTATTTAATATTGTGTATTCTTCTTTCACCTTTCTCCTTCTCAGCTCTCTTTTCGGAGGAAAGTCAATGTCATAGTTTTTATGAACAGTCTGAAAAAGCCTCTCCACATTTCCCTTCTTTGGAATAGCAATGGCACACAGACAGATGAGGCAAACGCACTTAGAATATGACATAGTTAAAAAAATCCCCTCCCATTCTGTATGAAAGTGGTAGGTTTTAGGCTTCTTACTCGGACCAGCTATGGCACTCATTTTTATACCCTTTGTTGTATTTAGTTTAAATAAATTGAAGGCTAACTATGCAGCAATGTAACTGAACAAGTTAGCGCGGTTTAACATGCATGCGTAGGGTGTCGAAAGTTCAGACGTCAGATTGGCTACCCTGTATGCCAATCAAAAGACAAATGTCTTTTTAATGTCTTGCAATCTACCCACACTTCCTTCGCTATCGACCAGTAGATCGCGATCGACGTATTGAGCACCCCTGGTGTAGAAATTGATGCACTTCAGCCATCACTTGGACTAATAGAAGGCATACCTGTAAATTTTTTAATTTTTCTTCTTGTTAAGGTCTTTTGTGAGAAATCTTGCCCTGAATACTTCAAAATACTAAGATGGAAAACTTCATGTAGAAACCAATGTGGCTTCTGTGTTATACCGACATTGATTCCTGATTTTCATTACAAATACAGGAGGTCCTTGGGTTAGGACAGTCTCAACATACAATGTTTCCAGTTTACAATGCTCACTCCCATAAAAACTTAAAAAAATTGAGACATAAGTGTTTTAGCTTATGCTGTATGTATGGACGCTGTGGGTGTTCCAGACTAACCCGGAACAACTCTTTAAGAGGGTAGAGAGCCCTGCAACAGACCCTGTACCCTCTACATCAGCTGCTTATCGATGAAACACCTGCAGTGCAGGTAGAATCATCTCCAGCGTCTCCTGCATGATCCTTAGGCAATCCTGATTCACCTGACCCAGTATCTCCAGCCCCTTCTGCAGGTTCTCCTGCCTCCCCAGCTTCCTCCTCCCAATAGGTCACTCTCTCCCACCTTGCAATGCCCCTTCCAGTGTGCGAGCCAACCACAGGAATAAAGGTAAGGACTTTGTTTTACACTTCTTTTTGTCATTTTTTTTTCTGTTAGTACAGTACAGTGTACTGTAAAATATATTTATGTCCTTTTCCTTAGTTGTATTTTTATGTTCTAGATTATGATTTTACAACTGTGTTAGGATAGGTAAGTGACTTAGGTTAGGGTGTGTTTCTACTTACACCAAAATTTGGGTTACATCACTGACGTAAGGATGGAACTGTGTCATAACCTGAGGACCCCCTGTGCAAGATTGGGAAGAGGTACGTGCAGTGGTGGGATTCAAATACTTTAACAACCAGTTCTTCACCCTAATGACTGTTTTAAGTATAAAAATCGTTATCCTGAAAAATAGTTTATTATTTCATGCATTTATACTTAAATAAGAACAATAAGAGGTACACCAAACCAGATTATGTTACAAGAAAGAGTTTTAAAATATTCATGAAAAATATTAAATAATAATGACAAAAAACAATAAAACTGTTATTTAAGATATTTCCATATTGCTTTTGATTGGTATCCTCACTTGCAATTTTTTTCACCCATGGACGGAATGGACATTACTACGGGCGCTTAGAATACACTGTTGCACAGATGAATGTTAAGAAAAGAGTAAAGAATGTAAATTTATGATTTCCACATTGGGCAGCTGCCCAGGCGCCCAGGTCAGAGAGAACCTTGATTACAAGTGCCATTTTAACAACCGGTTCACTGAACTCAACGAAAAATTAGGTATTGGTTCTGCTGAACTGGCTGAATCCCACCACTGGGTAAGTGTGTCAGATTTTGAAGAAGGAAACAATATTTTCATGTTAATTCTATTAAAAACTTTTTCTTTTTTTAAAAATTTATTTAATTAATTGTGTTTACATAGATTCTAGGGTAACCCCAACTGCATCCCCCCTCCTCCATATTCCCCTCCATAATTCTATTAAAAATTTTAAAGTATATCTGTCGGGAGCCGATCAACAGTTTCTGGTTGACACAATCACAGCAAAAAAGAAAAGGCTTGCTGGCTGACACAGTCACAGCAATGAAGAAGAGGCGCAACGACACTTTCCCCCTACTTTCTTAAATTTTTTCGAATTTCCTCCCCCCCTTACCTGGGTGTGTGTGCCCTCATTCAAGGCACAGGGACAACAGCGCCGCGCCTTCCCTGCAGATTCGCAGTAATTTCTCCAGAAATGAGACAGAAGGTGTGAATTTCCCAGAAAAGCCTATACACCCCCTTGCCTAGGCCTGTAGACATAGGAGGCTGGCTATGATATTCCCCTTAAGGGGGCTAGGTCTGTAGGAAATCTCCCTCTTAAAAATCGTATTAGGGAAAAATAGGTAGGAAACAGTGGCTAAACACAAAAGCACCTTTCAGCCTTCACCTAATCCATGACATTACCTCCCTAGCCTTTTCATATTATAGAAGAATAGAAAATTTTTCGTTCCTCTTACATATCTGACCTTCAGGTAGTGAAACACTGTTGAGAAAAATAAAGTTAAAACTTAACTAGTATATGAATATAGTAGACAAATACAACTTTACTAGACAATAGGTCATTAGGTAAGGTAGAGTTATTAATCAATACTGACCTTTTAGAAGCTTGTGTCAATATTGTTGATGCTACTCAAGTTATTGTATAACTGTACTTAGAATGGATTACCACCTGATTTATAGCTTATAGAAATGTACTAACCGTTGCCTGGAATATGTATCCATATTGAAGCAAAAATAACTCTTAGTCAATGTATTCTGCATAACATGTAATTGTAATTTAGTGTATAAAAATAAAGCTATACTAGCTATCGGCAGAGATGCCTGGCAGATGAGCTAAAAGAATTCGGCTCTCTCACTCATTTCATGCCGATGCCGTCCATTCCTGTGGGACCCCTGGATTCCCCCTGGGGTGGGACCCCGGCATATATCTATATAAAGGAGAAATACTGGGGCAAGGGAAACTAAGTATAAGGATGTTATTTGGTACCAACTTAATCTCTGTAATTAAAATCCTTCTTTTTTGTCCATTTATTGTTATTTGTAGCTTTGTTTACTTGTTCTCCATCAACTGAGTTAATCTTACCTACTGTGACATAGTCTCAGTTCTTTTGGTGAGAAGCTGTGTACCAGGCTGAGAACTCCATTCTATTGCGCTTCCCAAAATTACTTCCACATCTCACATTGCAGCATATGACTAAAGGCACAGTAGAAATAACCTTGATTTTAAATGCAAAGACTTGGATTCTATTCCCAACTCTGCCTTCTACAATGTGTCCTCAAATGTGAAATACAGTAAATATAAAATAAGAAATTAATGAAATTAATAAATGCAACTTTCAAGTCACCATCTAACCACCAACCAGCCTGTATTGAAATGTCAACTTCATCAGTATTTTTTTTTATCTTAAGGCAGTGGTTCTTAACCTTTTTTGAGGTACTGAACCCACCAGTTTCATATGCGCATTCACCGAACCCTTCTTTAGTGATAAATAAAATATGATCTTTTTTTCCAAATTCAAGACATAGGTATATGTTCTTTTACTGGTGCACAAAACGAGCCGTGCATGAACATCACCTTGCTCAAAGAACAAAACCAACGAAGTGCATGAACTCACAACAAATTACGGTATTACTTTATTCTGGCCTCCGCGGCAGAGGTTTCTCCGAACCCCTGAGACCAACTCATCGAACCCCTAGGGTTCGATAGAACCCAGGTTAAGAACCACTGTCTTAATGTCTTCAGTTTTTTTTCCATTCTTTTTTCCCTAGCACTTAAGTGTGAGAAAATAAATATTAAAAACAGCAGAAATATGCATCAGGGACCAACCAGATGTAGACAGAGAGATGTGTATACCTGTTTTAGTGATGTGTTTCAGTGAAATGTTTCTGACAGCCAGACTCAGAGGCAGAGACAACTTGCCAATATTTTTTGACTTAAAATGACTACAGTTTATGTTTTAAAGGATCAAATTTAGGCTACTCTACTCTAGTGAGAAGTTCATTAGGTTTGAAATGCCTCTGAGAACTGAGCTATGACTTTGGTGGAGACTTTGTATAAAATAAACAAACTTCTTGAAGAGTCTTGACATCTACATGATACTTACCAGGTAAATTCTAGAATTCTTATGTTGATTTGGCTCAGTGTTTTTGTTGTCACTTCCTTCTGTATATTTATATTTTGAATTTATTTTGCTCTCAGAAAAGTATTTCTATCTCTCTTAGTGGGAAGGGATTTTTGTTTCAGATTATAGACAAAGTACTGATTTAGCCTTACCTGTCTCATAATGATAAGTGTCACAAAAAGTGAATACACATGAGAAGCTACTATTTCATGTTATAAATTCTGGCTAGTGTGATATGGTATGTGTGTGTGAGTGTGTGCACACAAGTTGTGTGTATGACCCTTAGTCCACAAAGTCTAAGGGAGTGCAATGTTGTTTTTCTATAACTGAATTTAAATTTAATTTTGAGATTTCTATTCTTCTGGCTAATAGAAATGCAATCTCAACTTAGAACTCTTTTCCATTCTCTCATCTGTGCAGGGAATTTATGAAATACCAGTGTATTGAGGGGTGGGATCTGGTGTATGTTATTATATATCCAGTTGACTTATGATTTCTCTAGTGATCAAGAATAATCATAAAATATATTTAAAATATCTAAAAATCAAAATGACACAGGTAACTAATTGGTACAAGTAAATAGCTCATAATGATGATCTTCTAATTTTCAAGTGTTGGTTCACCCAAGTCACAGCTACCTATTTTTGTCCCCAAGCAACAGCAACTTTCAACCTTTTTCATCCTATGGCACACGTAAGTTAATTACTACTAAAATTCTGTGGCACACCGAAAAAATTTTTTTTTGCTGATCTGAAAAAAAGAGGTATAATTTTTAATCATTCATACCAGATGGCTAATGTTATGTTGGCTGTTGTCTTTTTGTTTGTTTGTTTGTTTGGTTGGTTGGTTGGTTTTTGTTTTTTCCCAAGTTAGAAGCGGGGAGGCAAACAGACTCCCACATGTACCCACAAGGATCTATCCACATGTCCACCAGGGAGCGATGCTCTGCCCATCTTGGGCGTTGCTCCATTGTTGCCAGAGCCATTCTAGCACCTGAGGCAGAGGCCAACTTTGCTCCAATGGAGCCTTAGCTGTGGGAGGGGAACAGAAAGACAGAGAGGAAGGAGAGAAAGAAGGGTGGAGAAGCAGATGGGCGCTTCTCCTGTGTGCCCTTACTGGGAATCAAACCCAAAACTTTCAAACACTGGGCCAACACTCTACCACTGAGCCAACTGGCCAGGGTCTGTTGTCATTTTTTTTTATTATTTAACAATGTAAGGAAAAACAGTGCAGTGCCCCTGACTAAATAGTCAGGTATTGCATGTTTTAAAAATATTTGTGGCATAGTGGTTGGAAATAGCTACCGTAGTAAAACCTCTGCAAGTTTCTGGGCCATATTCAAGTGCTTTCAAAAAGCATTAAATACATCAGCGGTTGGGAACCTTTTTGGCTGAGAGAGCTATGAATGCCACATATTTTAAAATATAATTCCGTGAGAGCCATACAATATGTTTAACACTAAATACAAGTAAATGTGTGCATTTTATGTAAGACCAACACTTTTAAAGTACAATAAGTCTCTGAATTCTTTTTAATAACATTGTTATGCTGCTGCTAACCAATGATGAATAAAGTCCTTCTTACCATTAATGTGACTTCTGGTGCTGCATGGTTTTGCTGATGGCTTTGTAGTCTGGTTGATACGTGGTGAGGTTAAACTTCATGCAGGCGTTGAGACTTCCATCCGTTAAACATGATCGTAGGTTGGTCTTAACGTTCTTCAGATGCATACGTAGAGCCAAACATTATCAGTACAGCAATACTCACACGCTGCAGTGTGTAGTATGTGACGGGAAGCGCGTACCTAGTTTTGACAATCAGCTGGTCCACAGGTTGAAGTTTTTTCATTTCTCCCCACTTATGTTTGCTTGCCAACTCTGCTTGCTGTCATGCAAGTCTTTCCGAATCTTCATTCAGTGACTTGAACTTATTCACCTACATTTCTGAGGCCTTTAGGTCAGCAGTTTGTAGCTCAAAATCTCTGACGAAGACACCGGGAATGTAACTCAGGTTGGCACTGTCCACTGCACACTCCTGTGGATGGGTGATGAACTTAAAAAGATGAATGCACTCATGAAATTCTCCAAAGCACGCTTTGAATGACTTCAGGAGCCTAGAAGTGAAACCCGCTAGCTGCTGGAGATCAAGATGTTGAGCAGGGTCACTTACTGTGCATGCATCTTTAAACTCTCCCAGTTTTTAGCCTGACCTGTGGTGGCACAGTGAGTAAAAACATCAGCCCAGAACACTGAGGTCACTGGTTCGAAACCCCAGGCTTGCCTGGTCAAGGCACATATGGGAGTTGATGCTTTCTGCTCCTCCCCCACTTCTCTCTCTCTGTCTCCTCTCTCTAAAATGAATAAAGAAAATCTAAAACAAATAATAAACTCTCCCAGTTTTTCAAGGTGTAGTAAACGACCTGTTTCAATGTCGGCGATGAAGAGTTCCAGCTTTTTTCAAAAACACTGCTTGTTGAAGGGATAAGACTGTATTTCCAATGCCTTGTATTTTCACATTGAGCTGGTTCAGATGTTCAGTCATGTTTATGAGATAGTAGAACTTCAGGAGCCACTCAGTGTTAGCTAACTCAGGATGCTCGACGTTTTTCATTTCAAGAAAAGTCCGGATTTTGCTCAGACAAGCAGTGAAATGGCTGAGCACCTTCCCTCTTGACAACCAATGCACATTGTTGTGCAGAAGCAGGCCACAATAATTATTTCTAACTTCATCCAGCAGTGTTTTACACTGGCGATCATTTAAAGCTCGGGCAACAATAAAGTTGACCACCCGAATGACCTGCGACATCACCTCACTAAGCTGCTCGCCACACATCTGAGCAAAAAGCGCCTCCTGATGTAGGATGCAGTGAAAACTTAAGATGGGTCTCTTTTTATGTTCACGAAGAAGTGCTACGAATCCTGTTTTTCCCCACCATGCACGGAGCACCATCAGTACACACCGAAATAAGTTTATCCATTGGTAGATTTTTTTTCTTTAGCAAACTCAGTGAAAGACTGGAATAAATCCTCCCCTCTTGTTGTCTCTTTCATAGGCAAAACAGCAAGACTTTCCTCACATAGTGTGTCACCGACAGCATACCTTGCAATCACGTTGAACTGGGATAAATGGCTTACGTCTGTTGACTCATCCAAAGTGAGAGAAAAGAATGGTGCTGCATTTATGTCCTTCACTTGTGTTGCCTCAGTTTGATTTGCCATCATGATGGTACGATCGTGAACAGTTCTTGCCGACAGAGGCATGTCTTTTATTCGTTATCTTGTCTTTATCTGAAAAGTTGTCAAAAAGTTCATTGGCAACATCAAGCATGAATGTTTTGGCATACTCCCCATCTGCGAATGGCTTTCCATTTCTCACAATTGCTAAAGCACCAGCGAAGCTAACTGAAATCCAGTCACCTTGTTGGGTCCAAACACGGAGTTGCTGCTGACTAGCTTGCACTCTGCACAGTAGCTCTTGACATGTTTTCTTTCTGCTGTCTCCCGCTGGATATTTTGAAGCAAATGTCATATGGTGTGTGTCAAAGTGGCACTTTATATTTGACCGTTTCATCAATGCAATTTTATCATTGCATATTAGACACACTGCCGAACCTGCTCTCTCCACAAAGGCGAATTCCTCTGTCCTTTCTTGCTGAAAAGTACAATACTCCTCATCTTTTTTCTTTTAGCCATCTTCTTCGTCAAAAGGCTTTCTGCAATTAGCTAGCTCACTACTTGATTAAAAGGAGGGAAGTTTACTTCTTGACCTCAAAATAACCCGTGTATGTTACACATTATCTAATAAAAATTTGGTGTTGTCCCAGAGGACAGCTGTGATTGGCTCCATCCACCCGCAACCATGAACATGAGTTGTAGGAAATGAATGGATTATAATACATAATAATGTTTTATATGTTTAACATTATTATTTTTTTATTAAAAATTTGTCTGCAAGCAAGATGCAGCCATCAAAAAAGCCACATCTGGCTCGTGAGCCATAGGTTCCTGACCCCTGAAACATTATACTACCTCTCTTCCACTTTGGGCCTTGGAACCTGTGTCTTCTCTACTGTTCCTTTAGGCCATTGGGAAAATTATGGGGCCTTGCATCTTCCTGGATTCTATTCAACAATTGGAGGAGGTAAGGAGTTAGTGTCAGAATGTTATATTACTCTCGATTTCCCCTTCTCTATCAAGGTTTAATACGGGTCTGGACTAAGTTAGATGTAGGGATCAGGTATCTGAGGAGATAAGAGCACAGATAATTTTTAGAAATCTTAACTTCCAAATTTATTATTTTAAATTAAACTCTCCCTAAAGAATCTTTAGTTAATAGGTCTCTTAATATATATTTCCAGATAGTCCCAAAATTTTCCTTAGGACACAGTTTTTATAGTATGAGTCTTTCAAGGCTCTTGGCCTTGGCCTTTGGCAGTCCAGGGTCATTTTTATGTTTTTTTGTTTTACACCCACTGAGGCAAGAAATGTTGCCCATTAAACAGAATAATGTTCACAGCATAATAAAAAATATAAAAAATGGCCAACTTACTGGTTACTGCATATTTAAGTATCAATTCATCATATCTGCTTCATTCAGGCAGCTGGCTCATCTGCCAAGTATATCTCAAGCACAGGAGCAGTTCTTTTTCTCAAAAGCCCACCCAGTCTTTGGGTCATTCTTTTAGGAAGTTATTTGTAATGGTCTGACATTTGTCTAGCCAGTCACTTCTGTATTATCACTTCTCTCCAGATCTCTCTTCAGATACCCTGTTCTGTTCACAATTTGGGAATCCAAAAGCAGGACCCTACATGAGTACTAGAGTGGAAAGTTGACCCTTTGGAACCACAGTATTTTGTGTAGCTCTTCTGCCATTCAAATACCCACTCAAGACCCCTAATACCTGATTGGCAGTGTCAACAACTACCTGTGTGCCTTACCTTCCACCAAAAAGATTTCAAGCCCAGAGGCACATAATTGAGGGAGGTAAAATGTTATTCATAGGGATTCAAAACCCTCCCCAGGTCATTAACACGAGTCTCTATAAGGCTCAACATTGTCGGATTCCGTCTACATCTCTAACCTGAGCTCACACTGTTTCTCTTGTGCTTTCTCCATACTGGACACGTTGTCCTTTTTCAGTTTCTCTTCAACCTTACTTCCTCTCAACCTAAGGTCCTTTCTCTACTATGTTTATTTCAGAAAAGACTTTTCTTTTCCAATTTACCCAGTATTCCTTTCCTTCAGATTTTAGCTCAAATGATATGTCTTTGGGAAACTTCCCCAAGGTCTTTAACAAGATCCTTTATTTCTTTTTTAGTAAGAGTCACTGATTTACATTTCTTTGTATGATTATTTATCTCACTCATTCTATCATTATGGTTATCATTAAACTGTAATTAGTAGGCATTGCTAGTAGTTTTTGAATGAATGAATATAAAGATCCTACCTGTATGTTGAGCAAGACTCAAGCTACTCGATAAGTATTTCTTGTTTCACTCTCTCCTACCTCTTAGTGTCTCTCTCTTCATTGCAGTGACTACTTCCATCAAGCATTAGAATAAAATAAATGGATAAATGTGTGTAGTTTTTGTGTTTTTTTTTTACTTGAAAGTCAATTATAAGCTGTGGTGATGATTACCTCATGGAGTCTTCAGACCTTATTTAATGAGCAACATAATCTGCAGGAAAATATTATTTCCCTGGGTTTTAGTCAAAGATTGCCAAGGGAGGTTGACAAAATAAACAAAACAACAAAAACAAAAAAATCCACTGGTAACAATATTTTTTCAAATGTCATTTATACTGATTTGTAACATTTATAGTATATGTTGTCATTAATTCCACCAGTTAATAGGGGAAATGGTTGAATATTCTAAAAAAACAGTTTATAATAAATTTTGCTCTTGTTTATATTTTTTACTTGAAGTGTAGCACATCTTCATATTAGATGTTATTACAAACTCTTTAACTTACGACTTCTCTTCAGATGTAGCTGACTAAGCTACATAAAACATTACTAAAATCATCTTAATTTTTCATGGAGATCAAATGTTAATTTAATTATCTAAGGCAGGCTTAAACAAATTGTTGATTAATTTTTCATGATTGATGATGTTTTCCCAGTATAAGTTCTTTTCAACAACACGCTTAAAAACTCTACCAAGAGCTAATATTCAGGGGATATTTATTCTGACTAGTTGTCTTTTTAGAAAGGTATTATTTGAGATTCTGTTGGTGCAATTTAACACAGTAATTTTGTTATCTTGGTAACAAAACAAACTTTAAGCCAAGAAAATGGTGGCAGTTTGAATAGAAACCGTTTACTATGTAACCAATTCAAACTTTACTTCCTGCAGATATAATTACAGCTGGTAAAGTGAACGAGTAATAGGTACATTATAGGCTGATAACTTAAAATAAGTAAAAAATAGTTTATTTGAAACTGAACAAAAGAATGAGGCAGATATTTTACTTATGATTCAGACATTTTGGTTACGATAACCTAATTTTTATTACAAAATACCTATCTATGATATTGATATGGGAAACTATAAATAATCTAATTACAAAAAAATAAATTAAAAAGGTATAAAATTACCATCTGAAGAATTGGTCACTTTAATATTTTTTTCAATGCTGTTCATTTGGAGGAAAGATTGTTTTGGTGGTTGATATTTTCATTAAGCAAAAAAACATATGAAACATTATATAAAGTAGGTATGGCAATTTGTTCATTGATATTTTAAGAAGAATACTTTGACTTTGAAATATTATTTCTACTACTTGAGTATTTCCTGAAGTAATGTGCAAAGGTAGTTTCTGATCCAGCCATGAATTTTGATGGCCTAAGTGTTCACATCCTTTTTGTTTATTTTTTTAATCTATTCTCCAATTTATTATGAGATGGGTTAGGACAGGTGATCAAGATTGAGAGCAGAAATAAGAGAATGGGTTTTGTAGTCATGGGACAGTGGGAAGGTTAGAGGGGGGACACAGATAATCAAGGTAGTTGTCTAAGAAATGCAATTCTTTCTTTTAACCATAAAAATCAGCCTTTTGTTTTATATTTTAAGTGTACATTTCTATGACGCAATTCTTATATAAAAATACAAAAAGTGCTTAAATTTTTGTTGTTTCTCTTTGTTGTTTGCTCCCAGATTTTCTGCTTGGAAAAAATGTAAAATTTGTGCATTAGCAGCGAATGCTCAACATAACATATTACAGATAGTTCAATGACCTCTGTAAAATAATTGGTGTCTATACAAATAAAACTAAGTAGCTCTCTACACTGCCCTCTGTTCTGATTAAAGTTAGGAAATGTATTATTTTTTTTCTACATTGGGCAAGATTGTCCATTAAAATACACATTCTGCTTGTTTTCTATTTTGAAAATTATTCAGTATTTTAAATAACATTCTTTTAGGCAGAAATGCATTTCAACAAAGCTAATGTGGTTACAGCTATCATAGGCTATATACTGACTGAATAGCAATTTAAAATGCTAAAATCATAATCAGGTGAGAAAAAAAATGTGTGACTTGTTTGGATCATAAAACTTTAAAATGCAGGCACAATAGTAGAAGATCAATTATTTTCTCTGTAATATGTTAGGCTAACCTTTTAACTAAAGAAATCATAAGGAAAACCAGACTAACGTAATGGCCTTGTAGCTCAAAGAAAAGGAAGTTCCTAACCAAATCTAAATAACATGAACCAGGGTACAAAATTATTTTGTACAATTGCATTATTTCCAACTGAGTCGATACAAAGTTTTTAAATTCTGTTTTATTTTTTAATCCCTCCTAACAGGAATAGGAGGCACTAACAGCAGCCATCACCCCAGGTGGGGCTAGATACATCTTAAATTTATGAACTGAAATGAAGTGGAAAATTTGTATCTATATCTTTCTAACCATAGTTCCCATGAGCTTGCTGCCCTCTGAAATATCTAAGCAGAAAGCTCAGTCTTGTGGGCTCTGGGCCGCTAGGATAGTGGAATTGATGAAGTGGTCAGAGACAGAAAAAGTCGTTCATTAATTTATTTTTCAATTTATAAAATATCTATTGTAAATCGATTATCTGCCAGACTCTATGAGATAGACACAGTTAATAAAAGCAGACATGGACCATGCCCTCTTGGA
This sequence comes from Rhynchonycteris naso, assembly GCA_037038555.1. NCBI lineage: Eukaryota > Metazoa > Chordata > Mammalia > Chiroptera > Emballonuridae > Rhynchonycteris > Rhynchonycteris naso. The sequence goes on from CM073002.1 coordinate 71,964,822, forward strand.
ATGTATAGGCCAGTAGGAATTACTAACCAAGTGAATCACATTATGAGTATACAGCGGCAAATCTTGACACATGCTATGAAAGGGAGCAACACCAATTCAGTTCAGAATTTTACAAACTGGTAATTCAGTGACTAGATCAGTGGCCATGAAGGACATTGGCAAATTTCAAAATACAGTTAGAAATCTTGGAAAGAGTATATACATTACTTTTACTTATTCCTGTGAAGGTTCTGGTTGAATTGCTTCTAAAGCACAAGGAGCTGGAATTATGTATATGTGCTATTATCTGGATGAAAATAAAAATTTTTTGAAAAAAAATTAATTTAATTTTAATTAATTACTATTACCTATGAATGTTGGACACAGAGAAACTTCTCAAACCTTGAGATCAGATAGGCTGCCACCTCTTGGTTTCTCTTTCCATATCAATTTCCACATAGTACTTCTTTTTGTTTAACTTTTTATTTGAGAAAACTGTAAATCCTCATGCATTTGTTAGAAAGATACAGAGAGATTCTATGACCCTTTATCCAGTTTCACCACTGGCTACATCTTTCAAAACTATAGTACATTATCGCAACCAGACATCGATGTTGATACAGTCAAGTTCCAGAATGTTCGCATCACTGCAGGACCCCTCAAGGTGTACTTCGACAGCCCCACCCATTCCCAGCTGCATCTACTCCCTCCTAACCCCTGGCAACCACTAACGCGCTCCCCATTTCTATAAATCTTGCTATTTCAAGACTTGTATAACTAAGACCATATAATATGTAACTTTGGGGACTAGCTTTTCAAACTCTGTGCAATTCTTTGGAGATTCATTCAGGTTATAGTGTGTTTCAATAGTTGGTTCTTTTTCATCACTAGGTATTCCGTTGTGTGGATGTACTGCAGTTTGCTTGTCCATTCACCCATTGAAGGGCAGGTGGGGTGATTATGAATAAGATGCTAGCTCTAAACATTCATTTACAGGTCTGGGATAAATGCCCAGGAGCAACTGCTGAGTTACATGGTAATTGCATGTTCAATTTTTAAAGGAATTGTGGTACTGTTTTCCAGAGTAGCCTTAACATCTGCTTTCCCACTGACAATGTGAGTGATCCATTTTCTCCACATCCTCAGCAGTATTTGGTGTTACCACTATTTTTTATTTTAGCCATTTTGATAGGTATGCAGTGATGTTTTAAAATTGCATTTCTTTTTCTTTTAAGTGAGAAGAGGAGAGACAGTGAGACAGACTCCAGCATGTGCCCTGACCAGGATCAATAGGAGTCAGCATGGTTGTAAAATGCCTGTCCATTTTTACACAGACTGTACACCAACATCTCATGTGTGAACGTGGCTTCCATACTCCCCCCATTAGACAAAGGATCTTTTGCAAAGGCTTTCTGTTTTCTCAATTAAGAGTGTTCCCCTGCAACGTGAAGGAGACGTTAAGTGAGTGGAAATGATGATCTTTAGAGAGATACGTCATAAAAAAAGAAGACATGCAGAGAATGATGTTAATACACGTTTCTTAATAAGCTTTGAAATGTTTTTGAAATCAAGAGTCACATAATAAAATTTAGTAAATTAACAACTTGGAAACAGTTTAGTTGTACCAGCGTTACAGTGATGGGTGAGATTTTGTGAAAGGAGAGCGAGGAGAGGAAGGAACAAGAGCCTTCAGTGAATGTGATGAGCACTCAAGGAATAAAACAAGAATGAGACTTGGGATGTCTAGGGGTGGGAACGTTTCCCCATCTTCATGCCAGTCTGAAAATGAGCCTTGGAAAACTAATGTGTCCTCCATGAATCATACCTCTGTTTTAGATTGACACCTCTCTCTGGACACCAAATAAAACAATCTGTACATGGCAATTCAGGCACTCAAATGCTAGAGGACATAGTGTGTTTCATTTGTACATGAAATACTATTTTATTTATTTTTATTTTTTAAAAATTAATTTTGGGGACAGAGGAAGAGAAGGGGAGAAACATCTCTGAGCTGTTCCAACCATCCATGGACTCATCATCAGTTGATTCCTGTATGTGCCCTGACCGGGGATCAAACCCACAACCTTGGTGCATTAAAACAATGCTCCAACCAACTGAGCTACCAAGCCAGGACTTAAAAACTATTTTAAGGAAATGAATGTGAAAGTAGAAAAGGGATGCTTCACCCATACTTGGACTACCTTGAGAATGCTCGATCAAGAAAAATCCTGGAGTAATTTAGAAACACAAACACTACACAGAGACTACGGGCAGGATATTGGAGAGGGGCTCCAGACCCTTCTTCTCTCTCCCCAAGTAGCTTGCAGAGCCCATTTAAAAAACCACTGATCCAAAACCAAAGGAAATCACTCCAACAGCTCCCACCCTTTGTCAGTCTGCATACCTTTTTCTGCAGATAAGAAATTTGGGGCAGGGTGGGGAGAAGCACAAGGTACACAGATGTCGTGTTATCTCAGAAAGTAACTCCTTGGCTTAATACACAATCAGATTTTAAAGTGTTTCCATTTTAAACTTATGTAAATACAGGAACAAGTGGTAGGTCTTCCCTAAATATGGTCATGAAGTTTACCGTGGACCAGCCTAAGACAAAAGAGCTCTTGGCATCTGTGTTGGCTCCTCCCACTTGGTCTGTGCAGTTGGCAATCCATATGGTTCTCAGTGGAATTTTATTTTTTATCTTAAAGACTTTTTTATACCTAGAACGATAAGCACACAAGGCTTCTGTTAGCTCCTTAAAATGTTATGGGAGCCACTGCATTCCTGGTGAGGTGCCAGTTCTCACTGCTCCAGGGAGCCATGCCTTCTCCACCTGTGTCCCCCTCTGTGCACAGCACAGTGATTGATGACACGGGCGGGCCTCGACCACGTGTGCTGAGTGAAACCTGCTCAGCAAGACCATGAACACACTTCACTGATGGCAGAAAAAGGCATTTTTCTGAATGTTGAATATGGGTATGGACCATAACCTACAGTGTGTCCGTAAAGTCATGGTGCACTTTTGTCCTGTGACTGGTCTAAAGTACACCATGACTTTACAGACACACTGTATATCTTAGACTTTTTTGAGATAACCAGTCATTAATTTATTCTTTATTAATTATAGATATATTTGTCTTTTATTATGTATTATATTATGATATTATCCTCACATTTATTATTTTCAGTTTATTATTTATACAAGTCCTGCTTATTTCAAAAGGTAGTTGAGTGGCTGAACAAAGATACAATGTATAAAGTATTATAGACCCTTTTCATTTTTTTTATTCAGTGAGAGGAGGGGAGGCAGAGATAGACTCCCACGTGCACCCTGACTGGGATCCACCTGGCTAGCCTACTAGGGGGTGATGCTTTGCCCATCTGGGGCATTGTTCCATTGCTAAGCAACTGAGCTTTTCTTAGCGCCTGAGATGGAGGCCATGGAGGCATCCTCAGCTCCCAGAGTTAACTCACTCCAATTGAGCCATGGCTACAGAAGGGGTGGAGAAGCAGATGATCACTTCTTCTGTGTGCTCTGGCTGGGAATCAAACCCAGGACTTCTACACGCTGAGGCCGACGCTCTACCACTGAGCCAACCAGCCAGGGCCTATATGCCCTTTTCTTAACACAAACTAAAAATACATAATAATAATAATGGTTAGATTGGAGGGATCTCAAGTACATTTTCAACCTTAACTTGTAAAAAGATTTTCTAGTATTTAAGGCATCGGTAATTTTAAATTTCCTTTTTTAAGATTTTTTTCAGGGCATTTTCTCTTAGATTCTGGCTAAAACTGAAAAACTGTTACTCTACAGACTGAACCCAGCTTAAAAATCAATCAGTCAATCAATTTCAGACCAGAAGCCAGGAGGAATTATGAGTAAGTGATGGACACACTTCTCAGTTATTTCTGTAAATTCAAAAGTTGATCAATATTGTCAACAGCGAAATTGCTTTCTGACCATTTCTGCCTACTCTGCCTTTGACCTCTGAACTGAAAACCACCATACCTCTTGGTTAATAAACAATTTTAATACTCAGGTGGGCCTGAGGTGAAATAGTTGCCAGTCCCATGGAGGATGCCCGGGCAACTTGGGAACATACTCCGGAACTATTCGAAAACCACTTGTGGTAACATGAAAGGTTAAAGGAGATCAAAACACCGCATGTACAAAATTCCCAATGACTCCCCTGTTTCAGGAGACATTTACAGCTAAAAATCTAATGGGGTTCATGAATTAATTTTTTTTTTAACAGTGAGGGTTAGAGAAAATGCAATTGTATGGTGTTTGGCGGAGTGTGCAGTGTAGACATACATGGCATTAGCTATAAGCAACAAATCGCTGAACAAGGAGAGGTGTCACCTCTGTCTCCTCCATCTCCTTTGAGCTCCATGGGGCTGTGGATCAGCAGGTGCAACTAGAGTCATCAGACGTAGTGTTTGATGTCAGTGTCCATCTCAGCAGAACGGCCTCTGCTGCATCCCAAACCACAGAAGTCAGGTAATCTTAAGCCATTGTATTTGCTAGGTTGCCTTACCCAAAGGAAAAACCACCGTTTTCCTATCTTCTTGACAAGAAGTAGATTTACAACCTGGAGCAAGGTACCGACTGAAGTTGGGCTTCTAAATTCCTAAGGAGACTGGGAAATAGTCGCACAATCTACCTTTGATGTTTACATTTTAAAGATAGTTTCCGGGTCCAGGAGAAGGACATTCTGAGGTCAACAAACTCCAAAGAGGCTTTTAAGGAAATTTATATACATTTCAAAGATGGCTAAAGAACTAGTTAACAATTACATGTATTTTAAGTAAATATTCCAGAAAAAGGGAGGTTAGAGACCTATAGTCAAAAAGAAATCTGTTTAAAGTTTGCCACGCTGGTACCATTAAGACCCTGTGGCAGAGGCAGATTGAGGTCGGTTGAGGCCCGGGTGCAGAAAAAAATATTGGGAGAAAAAGTGTAAAGTTGGGGTTTGTGGGTCTCTTCAGAAGTCCAGGCCCAGGGCTTGCTCCTGGTGTGCACACTGTTAAATCTGCCTCTGCCTTGTGGCCACCAGTTGAAAACCAAGATTCCTTACTCAAGAAGAATGGGAGAATAGAAATTGGAGGACAACTGGCAATTTACCCCAGTTAACTTAGTAACTTCTCTCCTCTCTCAGTGCTTAAAGAAAGACTAATAAAACTGAGTACTGTTTAATTCCACAAGTAATCTTTCTGTATGTAGAATCTCAGTATTACTAGTGCTCGTATAGTAAAGATTCTGTGGTGTGGGAGACACGCTCAGTGTCCTAAATATTTATTCTGTAAAGCCGACTTGGATTTGTAAAGTAGAAGATTTGTTAAGTGATCTTCATTTGTCATTGTTATGATAGTCATCCGCTTGGTCTGATTAATTATGCAGTCCTGAATTTCATTTTCTACCATGTTTTTGCTTACTCTTAAGTTTCTCCCCTTGTAATTGTGCCTTGCTTCCAAAGGCCTTGATCCTACCTTGGGTCTCCTTTTGGCTCTGTCCTCACTGGTCACTGTTCAATCCCCTGTGAATAGATTGCTTCAGAAGATGAATTGACTATCTTGAGTCAGGTACCCACTTCCAAACTAGCCAGCCATGACTTCTTAGGTATCAGGGCTGCAAGTGGATAAGGTGTTTTCCCTCAGGACAGGTTAAAGCAGTGACAAACAGCATTAGGAATGCACCTCTTGTGACTATGTGTTTACTTGTTCCCTTTTCTAAGTTTTTGTTTTGTGTTTTTAATCTCTAAATATAAATGGTCTGTTCTGTTCATCAAGTGAGGCAAGACCTCAGAGACAATGTGAATGTATATTTCAAACTAATCACCCTGCCTTTACTGTGCCAGAAATAAAGACTTTTAACCAAAGGGGTATGAGGTATTGCTCCTATTTCTAAGATTTGAGTTGAACTTTGGGGGATCTTAAGACATTCTCAGTGAAAATCTCAAGGTTTTAAATGTATTTGTTTTCTAGTCAAAAATTTCTCTTTATTTCAGTCTTTACATTATTGTTCAGTTGAAATGTAAAGCTTAAAATGATACCCCATCTGGAACATAAGTTCTGAAATAGTACCATAGGTGAAGTATATATATTTTCTTAATAATTGCATAATGATCAGTAAGTAATAGCTTATTAACTAACATTTCTTTTTCTTTCTTTCTTTCTTTCTTTCTTTTTTCTTAGATGCAGAGACGGACTCTTGCGTGTACTGACTGTGATCCACCCCGCAACCCCCTTCTGGGGCCAACACTCTGCCTGTCTGGGGCCACTAGCAATCAGGCTATTTCTAGCGTCTAAGGCCAGAAGCTCCGAGGAGCCATTGTCAGTGCCCAGGGCTGACGCACTTAAACCAATCAAGCCATGGCTTCAGGAAGAGAGGAGAGAGAGAAAAAGAAGGGGAAGGGGAAGGAGGAAAGAAGCAGATGGTTACTTCTCCTGTGTGCTGTGACTAGGAATTGAACCCAGGACATCCACACACCAGGTTGATGCTCTACCACTGAGCCAACTGGCCAAGGCCTTAACTAACATTTCAAAGAGAACTGGTCAGCTCACAGAATTACACTAAATTATACTAAAATATACTGTAGAATCATACTAAGTTGTATGAGGGGCTTGGAGTTCTGCTTCTGGTCAAGATGGAATAACATCTTGAATTTACCCTCTCACTCAGATGGAGATATATATATATATATATATATATATATATATATATATATATATATATATATATATATATATATATATATATATATACCTTTCACCTTAAACAACTAAAATCAGACAAAAATACAAGAAGCAATGTCACCCAAGACATTAAACTTCAGGCAGTTAAGGACATTGATCCTTGAAAGATGGGAAACAAATGAGATGAACCATACTGTTGCCCTATCTTATTTCTTGGAGAAAGTTTTCAGGCTCTAGAGTAGATAAAGGGAGGGTAGGTATTGCCCACTGATTTCCTGAACTAAGCTGAAGTTGTGGGTCAAGAGAAGCCAAGAAGGCAGAGTACTGGAAAGGAAAGAGCTGTATATAGAGGAAATCTGGGAAACTATGAAGAGTCTCCATTGAGTGTTCAGCCAAATACTGACCATTCATGCCTGTGAGAAGACTTCCAAAGCTTGCAGAAGGTCCTATTTGAATAAAAATTATAGAAAACAGTACCTGTGGTTTACACAAAATCAGGAATTGTATCCATTTTAGTAGAAAAGTTCTTAATTCATTAGGGCCAGAGCAGCTTTTTTTTTTTTTTAAGATTTTTTTTTAATTTTTCTTTTTCTTTTATTCATTTTAGAGAGGAGACACAGAGTGAGAGAGAGAGAGAGAAAGAAAGAGAGAGAGAGAAAGGGGGAGGAGCTAGAAGCATCAACTCCCATATGTGCCTTGACCAGACCAGTGCAGGGTTTTGAACTGGCGACCTCAGAGTTCCCAGGTCGACGCTTTATCTACTGCGCCACCACAGGTCAGGCCAGAGAAGCTTTTAATCTAAATTAAATTTGGCCTTCTATGGAGGCAAGACCCTGCTCTGGTCTAACAAAATTTAAAAGCAAGACTCGGCCCTGGCCAATTGGCAGTTGGGTCAGCCATAGAGCATCAACCCAGTGAGTGGAAGTACTGGGTTCAATTCTCAATCAGGGGACAAAAGAGAGGTGACCATCTACTTCTCTTTTCCGCCCTCTGCCCTCTCTCTTGAACTCTCTTACCCTACTGTATAGTGGCTTGGTTTGTTCAAGCACATCGCCCCACCCTCGAGCACTGAGGATTACTCCTGGAGCCTCTGGCCTCATGCGCTAAAAATAGCCTGGCTGCCAGCTCCGCAGATAGGCAGAGCATGGGCCCAAATGGGGCTGTCGGGTGGATCCTAATTGGGATGCATATGGTAGTTTGTCTCTCTCCCCTCCTCTCACTTAAAAAGAAAGAAAAGAACAACAAAAAAAATAAGACTCTATCAGATCAAACAGTGCTCAACTGTATGCTGCCAACATCAAAAAGTACATTTTAATTATAAAGATGTAAATAAGTTTTGAAAAGAAAAATATATACCATCCAAACATTAATCAAGAGAGCTGGAATGACAATATTAATATTAGACAAAGTAGATTTCATAGAGAATAATACTACAAAAGATAAGGATCATTTTATAATGATAAAGGTATTAATTGATAAAAAAAAAACCACATAATGTTTCTAAACATTTACAAACCTAAAATTAGAGCTTCCAGAAAAAACTGATAGAATGGCGTAAAGAAATAGAAAAATGTATATTTAGACCCTTATAGTCAGGGATTTCAACATTTCCCTCTTAATAATGTCTCTCATTAAACTGATTAAATAGGCAAAATCAATGAGACTATAGAAGATTTGAAAAGCCCTTTCCACCAAATTAAACTAATTAAAATGTATAGAATACTTTACCCAACAACAATAAAATGTGCATTTTTTAAGTGCACACCATTATCCACCAAGATAATCCATATTTAGGCAATAAAGAAAGGCTCAATAGCCTTTCTAGGCAGTGGCACAGTGGATAAAGTGTCAAACTGGTATGCAGAGGACCCAGGCTGGAAACCTTGAGGTCGCTGGCTTGAGTGTGGGGTCACTGGCTTGAGCGTGGGATCACAGACATGACCCCATGGTCACTGGCTTGAAGCCCAAGGTTGCTGGCTTGAGCAAGAGGTCACTCACTCTGCTGTACCCCTCACCCCTCCCCTAGTCAAGGCACATATGAGAAAGCAATCAATGAACAACTAAGATGCTGCAACGAAGAACTGATGCTTCTCATTCTCTCCCTTCCTGTCAGTCTGTCCCTCTTTCTGTCTCTGTCACAAAAAAATAAAATAAAAAAAGGCTCAATAAATTTAAAAGAACTTAAATCATGTGTATGACCACAATGAAATTAAATTAGAAACCAATAAAGAAAAAGATCCAAAATATCCTCAAATATTTGGAAACTAAGGATCATACTTTTAAAGAGTCCATAGGCCAAAGGAGAAACCCAAAAGGGAAACTGGAAGTGTAGAAATGAATAAAAATGCAAACAATATATCAGTTGTGGATGCACCTAAAGCAAAACAGTATTTTTAAAAAGGGCAATTTATGAAACAAAATGACTTTTAGACAAGAAGAAAAGTCTCACATTAATGACTTCAGCTTCCATGTTTAAAATCTAGAATATAAAGAACAAAGGAAACACAATAAGCAGAAAAATATATATAATATTCATCAGAGGACAAACCACTGAAACAAAAAAATAAAGACAATAGAATAATCATTTCAATAACTGGTTCTTTGAGGAAATCAACACAATTGATAAAACTGGATAGATCAGGAAAAATAGAAGCAAATGGCTAGTATCACTACAGATTCTACAGATTTTCAAAGGATAATTTGGAAATATTTTGAAGAACTTTATGCCAATAAATTTGACAATTTAGATGAGAGGGACATATTTTTGGAAGACACACACTACTGAAGTTTACAAGGAATAGATAACTTGAATAGCCTTATATCTATTAAAAAATTGAATTTATAGTTAAAAACCTTCCCAATTATCAGTCACCAGTTATATTTGATGCATAAAATTTCGTATGTAATTGTGTGAAATTTAGATGATATAAACTAAGAGCAAAAAATTTAAATACCTTTGGGCATTAGATAAATAATGCAAGTGAACGATGTCAAATAGTTAAAGAAAAAAATAACTGAAAAAAATATAATCAAACTTTATTTGATATATATAAAGCATAGTATATATAGAAATGTAACATAATATAAACATATATAACAAAGATTTTATTTTAAACAAAGTAAAACTTAAAGTCAATATGTAGTTATTATTATTATTATTTTAAGTGAGAGGAAGGGAGATAGACTTCAGCATGCAGGCCGACTAGAACCCACCCAGCAACCTCCGTCTAGGGCTGATGCTCAAATCAACCAAGCTATCCTGAGTGTGTGGAGCCAACGCTCAGACCAACCAAGCTATCCTCAGTGCACATACAGGTCGATACTCAAACTAATCGAACCACTGTGAGAGGGGAAGAGAGAGTGAAGGGGGAGAGGGAGGGAAGAGAAACAGATGACTGCTTCTAATGTGTACCCTGACCAGGAATTGAACTCAGGACATCCACATGTAGAGCTGATGTTCTATCTACTGAGCAGCTGTCTGGGGCCTAATATGTAATTATTAATTATTAATTTTATTTCTTGTATGGTTTTGGCTCTTCTCTGGAACTGGAAACCTGATTTCTCTTCTTTGTCCTTAGATAGTACTATATTTTGTGTTTCCTATGACATTATGAACAACTTCAAATATTTTACTTTAAATTAGTGGCATTTATTTTGTACAGGTTTGTAATGAAAAATAATTAGTGACAGAAGTAGGTACATCCAAATATGGGTAAAATTCTTACACAAAAACATGCTCTTCCTACTTCTCTCTTTACATTGGTGACTCCTCACTCCTCAGTTCTCAGAATTAAAATTTCCTCTTCAGGGGTGACGTTTTCCCATTATTATTTTCCATTCTTTTGTTTCCCTAATAGTATTTTTCACTACTAGCAGCTATACTTTTGTTGTTGTTGTTATTGTTAACCTGATTCTCATATTTTCTGCTAACCTGTAAGTTCCATGGAGGCAGGGTCTCTGTCTTTTTCCTTCATCCTTATATACCACTATCTAACTTCATGGCTAAACTACAGTGAAGACTCAATAAAGAACTGACAAAAGAAGAAATAAAATCCACTAGGTTATGGTCAGAGGACAGTACTGATGGCCTCCCTGTACAGTTTTCTTGGTCAGTGATGCTTTGAGACCCAAGTAAGTTCCTGTTTCAAATGAGAAAGATAAAAAAAAATTTTTTTTAAAAATAACACTTTGAAGGGATATTTCAGAGAATTTATCAGAATTTAATTTGCACTGATATTTTGACCAAATTGTTAACTTTTTAGAAATATACTTTATAGAAACTCACAATATGCACACCTTTTAAACCAGCAATTCCTTTTTTACATAAGAACCAGACCAATAACCAAATGTGTGTGGAGATACACTCTCATTACAATGTTATTGGTAAAAGCCAAAAAATAAATTAAAAAAGTTGGAATGGAAATTAGCTAAATGTACATCAAAATTATTTAAATAAATTTTAAAGTAGTCATCAGTGAGATGCTATGCAAGCATTAAAATTATAATACATTATCATATTTAGTTATAGTGAAAAATTACAATGAAATAAATTCACGATATATTAAGGGAAAAAGTTTAAATAACATGTAGACAGTAATCATTTCTCCTCTAGTTTAAAAAAGCAGTTGATGTATGTACATTGGTATACCTAGAGAAATATTTAGAAAAATATATAGGGAGTTGGTCATAGTGATTATTTCTGGGAGTGGAATTTCTGATTTCTTTTTGATATATTTTTTATTGTTACAAGAAGCATGCATTAATTTTATAATAATTTTTAAAACAAATATATTTCTATTGAAAAAATACTTCTTTAGAAGATTATCCCACTTCTATTAGGAATATATTTGAATGTCTCCTATGCATTTTTATCAAAAATTTCTTCAATCCCATGACCCAACATTTCCACTTTGGGGAATATATCCGAAATAACCCGAAATGCTGATTTGAAAGAATACATGCTCCCCTGTGTTCACTGCACCACTGTTTACAATAGACAAGATTTAGAAGGAGCCCAAGTGCCCATAAGTAGATGAGTGAATAAAAAGTTGTGATATATTTACACAATGGAATAGTTCTCAGTTGTAAAAAAGAAGGAAATCTTACCCTTTTTGACAGCATGGATGGACCTGGAGAATATTATGCTAAGTGTAATAACCTAGTCAGAGAAAGACAAGTACCATATGATTTCACTTATATATAGAATCTAATGAAGAAAACAAACAAAGAAACAAAATGGAAATGGACTCATAGACACAGAAAGCAGACTGACAGCTGTCAGAGGGGATGGAGGTTGGTGGGCAAGGAGAAAAAAGTGAAGGGATTAAACATAAAAGCCTCATAGACACAGACAAAAAAATAGTATGGTGATTACCAGAGGGAAAGGTGGGTGGGGAGATAGAAGAGGGCAAAGGAGGAATAAAGGGTGACCTGACTTAGAGTGGTAATCATATAATACAGTATACAAATCATGTATTATAGTATAGAACTGAACACCTGAAACCTATATAATTTTGTTAACCAATGTCACTCCAATAATTTTTTTCTTTCTTTTCCAAATGAGAGGAGGGGAGATAGAGAGACAGATTCCCACATGCGTCCCAATCAGGATCCACCTGACAACCCCATCTGAGACCTATGCTCTGCCCATATGGGGCCATGTTTGCAATAAAGCTATTTTTAGCACCTGAGGCAGAGGCTCCATGGAGCCATCCTCAGTGCCCAGGGCAATGCACTCGAACCAATAGAGCCATGGCTGTGGGAAGGGAAGGGAGAAAGAGAGAAGGGGTAGAGGGAGAGATGGAGAAGCAGATGGTTGCTTCTCCTGTGTGCCCTGACCAGGAATCAAACCCGGGAGATCCTCACGTCGGGCTGATGCTCTATTCCTGAGTCAACCAGCCAGAGCCATAAATTTTATATTAATTAAAAGAATTAAAAAAATTCTTTGAATTATACAGTGTTTCACCTCAATTAGAAAAGGAAACATTTTAAATAGACTTTTATTCTTCCAATGTGTTCCATAATACACTTAATGCTTAAAAATACTTTTTGGTTTTATTTCATTGACTACTAAGTATTGTTGGTGAAGTTGTGACATTGTCTTCAGGCTCAACGTGCAAATTTCACATTATTTTACATGTTGCTCTTAGACATTTTAAAAGTGAAGTCATATAACTAATTGAAATAACTAATTTTCATGACATTCAGCGTGTATGAATGTAAGCTATGGGTTAGAGGTAAGCCATAAATGATCAGATCGTCACCCTGCCAAATCATGCTGAGTCATAGAAGGACCTGGATTTCTTTCACAGTCTTCTTCAGTACGAGCTGAATCATAGACCAGCTAATTTATAGGTTCTTTCTTGGAACGAATCAATCCAAACAGTCTAACTGGATCATCATGAATGCTTTCCTCTATCTCCTGGTTCTCAGGTGGGAAACTTTCTACTAGAGTAGTTGTGGAAAGGTTGGCATTCATTTCCTGTACCGGCTCCTCTTCACTCTTGTCTGACAGATAAGTGTTCTGTTTCCTGGGCTTTCTGCGCTTCCCCTCACAGTTGTGGTTCAGTGACGCGTAAAACATCTGTGCTTCCCCAATGGCCTGCAAAGAAAGGCTTGTTAATTTTCCATTGTTAGCCCATTCTTTTACTTCGATGACTTCTGAGAATTTCCAGGGCCTATGAAAAACAGGAAGCTGGTTTTCTGGGCTTCAGCTACCTGGTTTTGCCAAATTTGTCAGAATGATGATAAAAAACAACAGTGAATTTAAGATTATTTAGTGGGAAAATAGTGCTTACATAAATATTTTATGTGTGTAGTTTTATTTTTTTCTTATACTCAACATATAATATAAATGTACATTTTAGATGGACTCTTACCTGCCTCTCCCCAAGGAGTTTAACAAATCACAACATCTACTTTACATATTTAATAATTAGTCAAGTAACGGTATCCACAAAAGTCCCCAATTTTTCTATGTTTTTGAGATGCAGAGGAATAAAAACAAGTGTCCATTTATATAACTGGTATTTGTTAAGAATTTACATTTCCCATCTTTTTCTACCATTTTCTTTTGCCTGCATATCCCCAGATCCCCTTTGCCCTAATTTTAGGCTGACTTTGGAGATATTCACCTGCATCTAAGAGGGTCTGGTAGTTCTCTCTGGCCTAGAGAATAGGAAGAACCCATGACTAAGGAAACCTGGGGAAGCAACAAGCTTATAAAGGAAGACCTTGAATTTGGTGTTGAAAAGCTGAGAATTGAATTCTGGCTCTATAATGGACTACTCATGGGACCTTCAGCTGTTTTAAAAAACTATTCTGAGTCTCAGATTTCTTACTTATAAAATGACAGTACCTAATTAACAGTGTTGTGAGTAAATAGAAATAATATATATGGTAGCTATAAGCACTGTCCAAAAATAAGGTGTAGGATTGTAATTATTGTAACATATAGGCTAAAACTTTAGGACAGCCATTGAATAAAGCAAAGATTTCTGTATTAAAGATTTACCTTTATGTGTAGGCCAAAATTATGTCAATTTGTAAGGGCAGAGGTAAGGAAACAACATTTGGATTAAATAAACTCCTAACGAATCAGTAAGCACCTTCTTGAGGCATTCATTTCCATGCTGAGAGTTAGATATATTGTATTTGCTACAGGTAGAAGAGTTGGTTCTATTTAAAACCTCTATGATATCTTTGTCTGACTTTTCATTCCCTAAAAGTATCATTTCTGGAAAATTACAATAGTTGCTTAACTAGTATCCTTGTCTAGTTCTTCCTTTTGCTACTTAGCTTGTATACCATATTGAAATTCTCTTTCTAAGGCACAGCTTTCATATTTTTACCATCTTGTCTCCAAAATTTTAGCCTATAGACTGAGGTCTGAATTTCAAGTCCTGATATTCAGGGTTTTCCATGCTTGATACTACTAAACCTTTTAAGTTTTGATTCCTACTACCCCTTTATGCGAATTCTGTATTTCAGGCAAACTGGACCATTCACTGCTCCCTGCACACACCTTGTGCATTTACCTGCTCTACCTTTGCCCACACAGATAGAGAAGGAGATGTCACTGATGTTCAAAAAGAACCAGAAGGCACTCAGTATTCCCAAAGGATAGATACCTTTCTACTTTTTGGGGGGGATGGGGATACATTCTCCATTTTCCTTTGGAAAATTCCTCTCCATTATCTGGTCCTGGATTACAGTGCTGTACCCCCCACCCAGCATGTAACTTAGGCTGGAACCAATCACACCATCCATCCCCCAGGCAACAGAAGTTGGCCCAAGAATAGATGACAAGTGGTTTCAGCAGAGCCAATTATACGGCATGTTTGGGATTGATGTACAGATGGAGGAATAGAAAATGTGTTGTTTCCTGGAGTTGGAAGGAAGAAAGTCTGGGTCTTCCAGTGGCTTGCACAGCCTCAATGAAAGAGTCTGTGGTAACAGAAGAAAATGAAGTCAGTAACAGAAGGAAGCAGAGAGGGAGGAGCAATGAAAAGAGCCGTAAGAGTCAGTCATTTAAAAAACAAAATACAGCCTTACAGCTCCTTGTCATGTGAGCCAGTAATTTTGCTCTTAAGCTAAAGTGGTTTGAATTGGGTTTCTGCTTGTATTTTAAAGCAAGGATTTATCAACCTTTTAAATTTTATGGTACACATAAACTAATTACAAAAATTCTGTGGCACACCAAAAAATATATTTTTTTTGCCAATCTGACAGAAAAGTATAATTTTGATTCATTCACACTGGACAGCTATTGTTGTATTAGCCGTTGCCAAGTATTTATTTGACATTCTAAGGGAAAAAAGTCATTGCCCTGGACAAAATAATCAGGTATGAAATGTTTTAAAAATTCTTATAGCACACCATTTGAAAATCACTGACTTACAGCATTCCCAATAATGCGTATGTGGTCAACAATTGGTCAACTTTATCAAGCGCCGCAGAGTTCAAAATTGTGATCCTGAGAAACAACCACAAATTGTACATGGAATGATCACTTGTAACTTGCAGAATATGATATTAGTTGAAAATATACAGTCCACATGGGTGAAAATACACAGTCAGCGGTAAAAAAAAAAAAAAAGGATGTGTACATATGGAAAGAAATGGAAACAGTAGAGAAAAGTAAGAATCAAGTTAGGAATTAGAGATAAAGAAGTTCAAGTCAAGTTTTGCTGTGTTTTTTTTAAAATATTACGGTGGTTTGTGCATGTTGGTAAGTAAATAATAATAGTTTTTAAAATATAAAAAGTGAGACATAATTTAACATGGAAGATCTTGAGAGAAATGATCAAGAGCATAAGTAGTAGTATCGGCTTTGGAAAGGAAAGAGGACATAGGACAGAAAGGACAGATTGATGAGACATTTTAACAGAAAGATAGAGAAGAGGAGGAAGCTCACATTTGTGCCCCACAAAACTTCTAGGATATGAGAATTCTTGTAGACTCATATTATTATTAAGTTTCCTGATAAACTGTTCCTAGTTAAAAGAAGATTAAAATGCTAAAATGAAAGTTTTGGACTTTACACATAATTTTCAAAGGGAAAGGAACTTATTTCCATTTTCCAACAAACACTTCATCCATCAAGCTTTATGCATAATGTTGTAGATTCCCTATGCTTTTGTAATTGACTGTTGTAACAAAGTAAGTATTATAGTAGCAAACCCGGCAGTGTTTTTAATGATAATGATCATTCTACTGAAATGGAATTGAGCAAATATAAAGAAATTACTTCTAATTGGTGAAAATTAATTTGTGACAAGGGTGGAATAGAATAAATAATAATCTTTTTAGAGTATCTTTAGTAATATAAATTCTAATTAGCAGACATTTGAAGACATTTTAAGGTATTGCACAGTTTCTGCTTTAGAAAATCCAGATGCAGCTCAAATAATATGCTGGCCTATTGAATTTACCTGTATTAAACAGCAGCTTCTGCTCCAAATCCCAGTTCTTTTACACTGAAGGTGCTGTGAATATCTACATTTCAGGTGGTGTGGTTATATTTTAACCTTCTTTTAGAGGTTTTCTTTATTGTCAAGGATTTAACAGATCATATTAGAACATGAAGTTTTTCATACCAGCTATCTAAAGATAGATTTTCCAACTGCTTGAACATCAGATGACAGATTTGCCCATCAGAAGGCAACTTTACATTTACTTAATCCTTAACATATTCTGGTTTCTAAGTCAAAATTTCAAGAATTTTGATTGTGTAGGGAATTTATATAAAGGCAATAGAAAAATTATACTTCATTGAGAAGTTTCCATGATGTAACTCATAGGGAGGAGAATAGTCTCTTTTAGACAGGACTAAATTTGGATTCTGTCTCCCCACCTGGTGTGCTCTAAAGCAAGTTTTTCATACTTTCAGGACCGTCACTTGGGAATAATAATGCTGCCTCCCTCATAGGAACCTAAGAAGATAACATGTATAAAGCCCTTAATACCAGGCCTGACATATAACAACTGCACAGGAAATCCTAGCACAGTGGTGGTTTCTAGACAACAGCAAAAGTGCACATCATTGAAAGGACAAAATCTGGAAGGAAAAGGAATAACTATTTTACCCGAAATGTACACTTCAGTGGCCTGTAGCCCAATTTGTGAGTGGCTTTTGATGAAGTCAGTGCTGTGTCTGAAGATTTTGAGCTGACTGTTGTAGGAAAGGGAGAAACTATCTACTTCTTGGTTTTATATGTTTTGCTAAAACGATTGCTCTGCTTATCCCCACTTAAGCTGTGTGTAAATCTCTGGCCATAACACCAAAGCCATAGCATTTGTATTAAAACTTGCACTCCATTTGCCTTGCAAAACAGAAATATGGTCGTTTATATACAGCTAATTTACTTTTTAACTAAAGGCCTCCTTCTCTTTCTTTCTCTCCCTCTCTTTAGACTCCCACACAATATAATTTTCCTCCCCATAAATCCATAATATCTAGGTCTTGTGAGCATTATACATATGTCAACTTTTATAATTATCTCTGTGACACACACACCAAATTTCTTTTATTTAGAAAGAAAAGGATTACTTGATTATTTAGGAAGAAAATCCACTCCTCCATTCAAATCTATTGTCTTTTTATTGCACACAGGCCATTCTTATACACAATTTTGACTCTTTGAATGTGGGTCGGTAGCATTTATTTGCCTTTGAATTTCCCGTTAGAGCTCATATCCTAGAACTTGACACATTTAGACTGAAAAATTTCTAACAGCTTCTGTAGTGGTGCATCAGAATGCACTCCTTTTCTGCTCTTAAAACCTGCAGCTGTGCTGTGACCTGACTAAACTTGACCCTTGATACAGAAAACAAAGCTCACCTGTGCAGGTGGGGAAGCTTCTTGGGGTGCATTCACAGATATCTCTGGTCGGGCTTTCATTTGTTCATAGCAATTTTCATCCATTGGTTCTTGGGAGTTGAAAAGATTATGAATCACATTGGAAAAACAGAATATACTGGCACGAGTAAAAATACATGACCCAGACAACGTTTAGCTGTAAATGTGAAGTCCTCAAGAATCATTTAGCTAGTCATTTTGTGAAGACTCAGAGAGGCAAGAAAGCACTACCTGCTCTCTGCAGGTCAGGCGGTGAAGGGTTGGCCCCACAGCAATAACAATAAGACAGAAGGAGGTCACTTGGGATGAGGACTATATCATAGTCACCGCTTTTAATACCATTGTTTGCCATGACAGTGTCAAAATACCATTTAGATGTAATAGAGATCCTGTGAGTTAAATTTTTGTTGGTGTTCCCTTCTACTTAAGTTTGATTGCAGATGATGCATGGTGGCGTAATGCACAGTGCACCCACATTGCTGATTACAATTTGGTAATCTTTTCCATGAGTAAGAAGTTTTACTCAGAGGCATTCTAAACCCTACATTTTATTTTTGAAAACTAAGATTTAGATTATGATTTTTGTTTGATAGGACAGTTCTGCTAGGCTGTCCTGAAGGTGAGCTGTCTAACGCTGATTCTAAGTACTTGGGATTTCTGTGCAGGGTCCACCGGCCAGCTGACCTGCACTCATTTCACTGTGTGGGGAGTATTGAGTTATTGAGGCCTTGCTTACTCCAGGTACAACCACTTCAAAAGGGGAGGATAGAGAGTTAATGACTGATAGGATGGCCAGTAACCTGGCAGAAATGTGGACTACCCTAATTAGACCCCATAGGAAAAAATATAGTTACTGTAATACAAGGTAACTCATAATTATTTAACCCTTCCTGAAAACCACACAGAAGGAAGAGTCCATGTAGAGATATTTCTTAAAGCACAGTCCATGGAAAGCATGCATTAGAATCACCTAGGAGGTCTTTTAAAAGGCAGATTCCCAGGTTCTATCCTGGATCCATTAAGTCAGAGCCTGTGGGAGTGATCCCTGTGCTCACTTAGATATGATCTGGGCTTCAAGCCACCAGAATGCATAAGAACTGAACTCCTCAAGCATTGGAGGTGAGCACCACTATTATACAAGGTGTAATAGGAAGGTAAATTCATTTTAACAGTTCATTCCTAAAAAAACAAAACAAAACAGTTTTCGATTCCTCAGATTGCAGAGATTAGAAGGCACTTTACGATGACAAAAATTATATAAATTCTTAAATCCTAGAAAATTCACATTCTTAAGGTTAAGAGAATTCTACACTGCTTTGCTATATATTGAAATTTAGACTGATTTAGTCCATTTCTGGAAATCTCTGGGTTTGAGACCCCGAGATTCATAGGAGTTAAGCCCCACTTCTGCCGTGAATCAAGTGAAATGCTCGCAGGGTAAGCGTGGCTTAAACACTAGCATCACCCTCTCTCCTTCTTTCATCAGAGCTCTGGGGATCAATCACAGTTGTCTGTTTTGAGGAATTTGGGGTTTTTCGGTTTTGGATGACTGAAATGTTTCAAGTAATAATGGGTGCTGAGAATTGATGAGTATTTGTTACACAAGAAAAATATAACAGATAACCCACTCAGTGCTGATTTAGCTTTTTTCTCTGCCCACTTGCCATCAAAATAACCCCATGTTCTCTACTTACACAGAACGAGTTAAATCAAGGGAAACCAGAAAACGTATTTATTGTTGCAGATATTTCACCACAGATTTGCTTTTGTATATGGTGCATAAAGCACTGTGTCCCTGGGTGGGCCATTTTATGTTCTAGAAATAGCTTTATTTCATAGAATTCTCTGTGTGTCAAAATTCATGGTAATAGAGTCTTCCTGTCGTCTCATTACTACCAGAGTGAAATGAAGAGCATCTAAAAAACAGGATGTTAATTTACACCTAATGTTGTGATACAATTTATAATGTGTGGTTTTGGAAATAGATACTAAATAATATGCTAAACATACTTGAATTTATGTTTATCATTGGGCTATGTAAATGCATTTATGACAAAAACAAAAAACAAAACAAACCCACCTCAAATTCTTTGTAGCACTAAGTAGGGAGGGTATATTAATTTATAAGTAAACTAATTTCTGGAAAAATAAAACTTACCTGGGACCACATTATCTAAGTTACCATAAATTGGTGTGTCTTCAATATAATACTCATCTTCCCTATAATAAGAAAAAATAGTTTATTAGAATCTAGTTTAGACATAATTCTTAACTAATTTCTCAGTTAAATTCGTTTTCTTCTTTTTTTAGTGGAAGCAAGGGAGATAATGAAACAGACTCCCTCATGTGCCCCGACTGGGATCCATCTGGCAATCCCGTCTGGGGCTGATACTCAGACCAACCGAGCTATCCTTAGTGCCCAGGGCTGATGCTTGAACCAATTGTGCCACTGGCCATGAGAGGAGAAGAGAGAGAGAAGGGGAAAGGGAGGGGATAGTCATATCTCATGTGTGCCCTGACTAAGGATCAAACCTGGGACATTCGCACACCGGGTCAACACTGTATCCACTGAGCTAACTGGCCAGGGGCATCAGTTAAATTCAGTATTGGGTAAACTATTGTTCTTGTTCAGCCTTGGCCAACCAAGGTAGATATGTTTATGTGTAAGTGAGTGAATGTAAGTGTGCAAGCATGCCTGCATCCATGTGTGTGCGTAAATTTGAAAAGTTATTTTTGGACCTTCTTTCTGGGAATAATTATAGCAAATACTTACTTAGCACTGTTTTTCAGATGCTATTTGAAGTACATTTTATATATTCATTTATTTAATTTTTAAAACAATTTGACCAAATAAGCACTATAACATTCCTATTTTAAAGATAAGAAATCTAAGGCACAGAGAGGTCATGTATTTGCTGAAGGTCGTAAGAGTTGTAAGTGGCAGAGGTGGGATTAGAACCCAGGTTATCTTTACGGCCTGCTAATTGGTCCAGACTTTCACGTCAAACAACCCCCTAAAACTCTGCTTCCTAGGTAAATATTAATTGACACGGATGTTTGAAAATTTTAAAGCCCAGGAAATATTGGCAGATGCAATAAAATGGTTGATTGCCTGTTACATCCAGATGCTGTGCTGTTACATTATATCAAAGACCTAGAGAAATTCTGCCAAGTATTATTATCATTCTCCACTTAATGGATGAGAAATCTGAGGTTCAGATAGATTCACATATTTCCCCCAACCTTATGTGTAATATCAGCCATAACTAGCAAGTATGAAAGTTTTTCTTTATGCCAGCGCTCATTCAACCTTCAGATGCATTTTGTTTTTATCCCCACTGTACATACAAGCAATGTGCAGCTTACAGTAATGCAAGTCTGGTCCTAAAGCCCTGAATTTTATTTGCTCTTGATGTTTGCTCAAGTTTCCTTACAGCCTCATTGAGGAATCCTATTAGGATTATAGCAGACATCCCACCATTGTCACCAGACAGTAAAGATGGCCCTGGTGACCAGCTTTCACAATAGCAGTCTGGGAACAGAGACCTATCAAGCTGTGAGAGTAACATTTCATAAAATAGTAGCAACTGCTTTAACTTGGAGATTACATATCACTGAGAGCTGAATGGAATTGCATTCAAAGAAAAAAGAACTCTTATCTCAAGGCATAACACCTATATTACTTGCCATGCTTCTGAAAGAAGACACTGTATAGGCAGATAGCTAGTAAATATCCTTAACAAAAATTACAGATCAAATGATACTTGGATAAAATGGTTTGAAAAGTCCAGATGCTGGCACATATTTTGCTTATCTTATTACAAAAGAACTCCTTTGTAACCTTTCTTTCCATTGGTAATTCAATACAGCTTAATATTGGGATACAGAAGAGAACCCACTCCTGGTTTTCCTCCAGCTATACAGAGAACACAACAGCAAAAGGTGGAGAATTTTTAATAAGCCAATCCATCTGTTTGCTTAACCTACGCAGATAACAGATACAATCTGAAAATGATAAATTATGCCCAGAAAATGAAAATCATTTCATTCCTTATGAATGAAAATAAGATGTGATTTATAATGCCATGCCCAGTGTCTACGAAGAGATCTCAAATGATTAATCATTTCAAATAAAATATTGTTAAGAAGCAGTTCCTTAACTTACAAATCAAAAAATATATATCTATGTATTTTGCTTATCAATGACAAATAGCTTCAGCCTATTGCACATATCCAACAAACGTCAAGCATATATGTTTGCCAGTGTTTTATGTAGAAGATCAATTACTATTAAACATAAATCAGCATATAAGCTTATATTCCAGAGACAAGTGCACCTTTAAGTTTGGGGCTTGATCAGATTCTTCATTGCTCAGAACAGTCTGAAATTGTCCTCTAACCAAACAAGCACATTTAATGAAAATGCAAAATTCAAAATAATATTGTCTTTTTTAGGGTCCAAATTTTCTACTTTTACATATATTTTATCTAGTTTACATTTTAAAGTTGTAATTTATATTTTACTATTATTTTATTGTGAAGTCTTTTTTAGAAAAATGTCTCAATACTTTATTATCTAAGTAGATTAAGTAGTTAAATTCAATTTTAAAAAAATCATTATTCCTGCCTGGGTGACCTTGGACATTCTCTGAGTTACAATTTCCTTATTTATAAATCAATGATATTAAACTATTGTTGTTTTCAGCTCCCAAATTCTATGCTATAGATGTAAGGTTCCAATATCCAAATAAGAATGAAAGATATTTCTACAAAACTAAATAAAGCAATTTCAAGAGGTTGGAGAGTTGTCAGATTGAGGAAAGAGCAAATTTAGGGGCTTATCAAAAGTTGATTTTGGTGTTAACCTGATTTTCTTAATAGATGTTTCTTTGAATAAGCAAATATATGTTTGTGTTCCATGAGTGTATAAATATAATTATTATTATTATTTTAAGTGAGAGAAGGGAAGATAGTGAGACAGACTCCCGTATGTGCCTGGACCAGAATCCACTCTGCAACACCTGTCTGGGACCAATGCTTGAATCAACTGAGATATTTTTAGCACCTGAGGCTGACATTCTTGGACCAACCGAGCTATCCTCAGCACCTGGGGCCAATACTTGAACCAATCGAACCACTGTCTGTGGGAGGGGAAGAGTTAGAGAAGGAGAAGAGGGAAGGGAGGAGAAGCAAATGATTTCTTCTCCTGTGAGCCCTGACCAGGAATTGAACCCAGGATGTTCATATGCCAGGCTGATGCTCCATCCACTAACCAGCCAGCCAGGGAGTATAAATGTTATGTTATTTAAAGCCATGGGTAAATTTGGCTTCCAAAGTATATAATCAGAAATAGAAAAGTTGTGAAGTATATACAGAAATATGTGAATTAACATGTCAACTATTTTTTTAGTAAAAATCTGCATTATATAATTGTGCCTAAACAAAGATTCATTACAATAGATTGCTTATTAAATTATTGGGGGAATCTGCATTTAATATGTCCATTTTCTAGCACAGTCTTGTTTATTGAATGAATATTAATAAATGAATAAATGTTATAAAGAACCGGCCTTTTTCCTGTATTTGCCTTACAGCCAAGAGCTTGCTTGTTTTGAGATGGGTGTTTACCAATTTCCCCTTCTGACTCTAACCATCCTCATCTCCAACTTCCAACCCAGTCTTTAGCAAAATTAGTTAATCAAATAACAAGACTTTCTATTATATTGCATCTTAATTGCCCTTCAAATAACAAATCAGATTAATTTATACACAGCTATGTAAAATTTTCTTTGGTACATTGTTATAATAAGGCCAGCAAATTACTATTGATTTGAGCTAATAACTTGAAAATGATCTCATTATAAAACCCAAAGTTAAGAGTACTCATTAAAATGAGTGTGTGTGTGTGTGTGTGTGTGTGTGTATAAACCTGTTTGCAGCCTAGATTCTAAACCTGCCAGAGACATTTTCATACAGAGAAGTAAAAAGACTTTTTAGAGGCCATCTAAAAAGCTTATAATTTTATCCTACCCAGTGAGAAAGCTGCATGTTTTTAAAAGACCTTCCAGACTTTCGACCTACCATTTCAGAAAGGTCTTGAAGAGTCCTCAAGAAAATTCTCTATATTTTGATTTTTCAATCCCATAACAAGAAGCTTCAATCGAATGACATATTTGAGTCAGAATATGCTGTCTAAGAAAATGAAACTTCTTTATGATGTCTCACAACATAAACATTTTGTAAAAAAAAAAGTATCATAGTATATAATTTCTCTGCAACTAACTCAATAAATATTAAAGAGAGTAAATTATATTCATAATTGCAAATCATTTTAGAAATAATATGCCACATTTCTCTAGCAATAAACATTACCCTTAAAAACAGCATACCACAAAGCATCCTAGTCAATGTATGTATGTAAACATATCTTAAATTTTATTAGGTATTGACAGATTTCTTCTCACCTTGGATTCTTTTCTTTTTTCCTTTAATTAAGTGAGAGCAGGGTAGGCAGAGAGACAGACTGCTGCATGTGCCCCTTTGGGGATCCACCCAGCAAGCTCGCTATGGGGCGGATGATGCTCTGCCTATTTTGGGTGTTGCTTTGTTACTTAACAACTGAGCTATTTTTAGCAACTGAGGCAGAGGTCTGGGAACCATCCTTAGCACCCAGGGCCACCTTACTGGAGCCAATCCAACCATGGCTGGGAAAGAGAAGAGAGAGAAAGTAAGAGAGAGAAAGAGGGAAGCAGGGTTGGAGAAGCAGATGGTCATTTCTCCTATGTGCCCTGTCCCTGATTGGGAATTGAACCCAGGACATTAACACTTCCATTGGAGGCTCTACCTCTGAACCAACCTGTCAGGGCCACACCTTGGATTCTTAACAGCCACACCATTTAATGTATAATAGATTGCATTCCTACAATCTGATCCAAATCATAATCTAGGCTGTTTCCTTTTGAAATGGATGATAATTCTATAGATAACAGGTTAAAGTCCCATTCTGTTCTCCACCCAGCTCTCTCATTGATTCAGGCTGAGTAAGTAACTAGGGAAGATAATAATGCTATAGCTTTTAATTTTCAGATGGAGTAAAAGTAATTAAAACTCACCTTTCATTTTATTTTTAACTCAAATACAATATCCCTGAGACAAACCTGTAAGCAATATAGCATTTGTTACTTTCCCTTATTAATTGGAAATCATAATACATAACTCATTTTTTACATACCTGGGAATGTAGTCATCCGAGTACTTATATATTTTACCTGAAAGATATTCAAAATAGATAAATTAAAATAAAATTTGACATACTTTTGTTAAACCTTCTAGAGAGGGTTGTGAGGGGACTTTAGCCTCATTGTTGGTTAACATTTTTATACAAGGCACTTGGCCAGCACTGTTTGAACCAGAGATGAAAATTGTCTCCGATTTGCATCAATCATGATCCATATTTTCTCTTGGTAATTTGGGATGAAAACACAAAACAGGAGAAAAAGGGAAATAATTAAAGTTAGAGCAGAACTGAATGAAATAGAGAACAAAAAGACTATATAAAAAGTTAATGCAGGCTCTGGAAGAGCCTCAGTGGTAGAGTGTCAGCCCGGGATGTGGCTGTTCCAGGTTTAATTTCAGTCAGGACACACAGGAGAAGTGACCATTTGCTTCTCTAACCCTCTTCCTCCCCTTCTCTCTCTCACTCTCTCTTGTCTTCCCACAGTGATGGCTCTACTGTTTTGAGTACATCAGCCCAGGAGCTCCTGCCTCAGGTGATAAAAATAGCTGGGTTGTATGGCCCCAGTTGGGCAGAGCATCTGCCCCAGACAGGGACTGCAGGTGGATCCCAGTCAGGACACATGCAGGAGTCAGTCTCTCTATCTCCCCTCTTGTCACTTGAATAAAGAAGAAAATAAAAAGTTAATACAACAAAGAGCTGGTTCATTTGAGAAATAGAGAAGACATATAAATGAAATCAGAAATGAAAGCAGAAAAATTACTATAGACATCACAGATATACAAAGGATCATACTAGAATACTATGAAAGACTACATGCCACTAAAGTCAATAACCTAAAAGAAATGGGTGAGTTCCTAGAAATAATAATCTTCCTAGACTGAATCATGAAGAATTGGATAATTTAAATGGAACAATCAACAGTAAGGAAATTGAAACAACTATCAAAACCTCCCCCAAAATAAATATCCAGGACCAGATCACTTCACTAGTTAATTCTACTAAACATTCAAAGATTTGACATTTATCCTTCTCAACCTCTTCAAAAAATTGAATAAGAATCAATACTGCTTAACACATTTTATGAGGCCAAAACAATCCTGATACCAAACGCCTAAAAGTGTAGTACAGAAAAGAAAACTATAGACCAATATCTTTGATGAATACAGATGCAAAAATCCTAAATGAAATACTACCAAATCAAATACATTACCGTTTAGTGGGGTTCATTCCAGAGGCACAAGGATGGTTCAACATACACAAATCAATGAATGTAATACACCACATTAACAAAACAAAGGATGAAAATCATATGATCTTATCAATATATGCTGAAAAAGCATTTGCAAAGATACAACATCCAATTATAACTAAAACACTCAATAAAATGGGTATAGAAGGAAAATATCTCAACATAATTAAGTCCATATATGACAAACCCTCAGCCAATATACTCAATGGTAAAAACTAAAAGCTTTTCCTCAAAGATTAGGAACAAGGCAAGGATGATCACTCTCTCTTGTCTTATTTAACATAGTTCTGGGAATCCTAGCCAGAGGAATCAGACAAGATAAAGAAATAAAAGGCATCTATATTGGAAATGAAGAAATGAAAGTGTCATTTTGCAAATGACTAAATTCTGTATATAGAAAACCCTAAAGATGCCACCAAAAAACTATTAGAAACAATAAACAAATACAGTAAAGTCACAGCTACAAAACCAATGCAAAAATATCCACTGTTTTCTTATATGTGAACAATAAAACTTCAGAAAAAAAAAATGAAGGAACAATTTTGCAATTGCAACAAAAAGAATGAAATATCTGAGAATAAATTTAACATAGGGTATGAAGGATCTATATCAGAGGTCCCCAAACTACGGCCCACGGGCCAAATTGCAGTCACCTGAGGCCATTTATCCAGCCCCCACCGCACTTCCGGAAGGGGCACCTCTTTCATTGGTGGTCAGTGTATGGAGTACTGTATGTGGCGGTCCTCCAATGAGCTGAGGGACAATGAGCTGGCCCTCTGTGTAAAAAGTTTGGGGACCCCTGATCTATATACTAAAACTACAAAGCATTATTAAAAGAAATGGAAAAAGACAACACAAAATGCAAAGATATTCCATTTTCATGAATTGGAAGAATCAACATAGTTTAAATGGCCACATAAAATGGCCATACAAAACAATATACAGATTTAATGCAATCCCCAACAAAGGCTCAATGTCAGTATTTAAAAAAATAGAACAAAAAAATCACCAGATTTGTATGAAACCACTAATGACCTTAAACAGCCCAATCCTGAGAAAAAAGAACAAAGCCAGAAGTATCACACTACCCAACTTCAAATTATACTGCAGAGCTATGAAAACTAAAACAGTATGATATAGGTAGAAAAATAGACACACCGACCAATGTAATAAAATTGAAAGCCCAGAAATAAAACCACATGTCTATGAGCAAGTAATTTTTGACAGAGGATCCAAAAACACACAATATAGAAAAAAAAAACCATCTTTAATAAATGGTGCCAGGAAATTGGAAAATGACATGCAAAAGAATGAAACTAAATTAGTTTGTCCCCATGTACAAAAATTAATTCAAAATGGATTAACACCTAAATATAAGATCTTAACCAATAAATTCGATTGAAGAAAACATCATAGATACTAAACTTATAAACCTTCTTGGTCTTAGAGAACACTTTATAAATTTGACCCCAAAAGCAAGTTTCATTTTATCAATGAAACTATATCAAACTAAAAATTTTCTGCACAGCCTGACTAATGGTGGAGCAACACACTGAGCATCAATCCAGAGCACTGAGGGCCTTGGTTTGAAGCTACAAGGTTGGTGGCTAGAGTACAGGCTCTTCAGTTTGAGCAAGGGCTTGCAAACTTGAGTGCAGGGTCACTGGCTTGAGCATGGGATCATTGACATGATGCCAAGGTTGCTGGCTTGAGAAAAAGAGGTCACTGGCTCAGCTAGAACCTCCCTCCAGTCATGGTACATATGAGAATCAATAAACAACTAAAGTGAAGAAACTACGAGTTGATACTTCTCATCTCTTTTCTTCTTTTCTCTCTCCCTTTGAGTCTCTCTCTCTTGAAAAATAATAAAAAAATAAAAAGCTTCTGCTCAGCAAAAGAAATTACCAACAAAACAAAACTGCAACCAACTGAATAGAAGATGATCTTTGCAAACAACAGTTCAGACAAGAGGTTAATATCCTAAATATATATAAACATCATACAAATCAACACTAAACAAACAGACCAATTAAAAAATAGACAGAAAACCTCTCCCAAGAGGATCTACAAATGGCCAACGTATATATGAAAAGATACTTGACTTCACTAGCTATTAAGGAAATGTAAATCAAAACTACAATGAGATACCACCTCACAACTGTTAGAATGGGTATTATTAACAAGACAGGTAATAATAAATATTGGAGAGATTGTGAAGAAAAAGGAACTTTCATTCACTGATGATGGAATGTAAACTGGTACACCCACATGGAAGAAAGTATAGTGGTACTTCAAAAAATTAAAAATAGAGTTGCCATATGTCCCAGAAACCCCTCTACTGGGTATCTACCAAAAAAATTTTGGAAACATTTATTTGCAAAGACATTATATGTACCCTTATATTCATTCCAGCATTATTCATGATGGTAAAGACATGAATTGTCCTTAGATAGAAGATTGAATAAAGAAAATGTGGTACATATATACAGTGGAATACTACTCAGCCATAAGAAATGATGAAATACTGCTATTTGTAACAACATAAATGGACCTTGAGAATATTATATTAAACAAATAAGTCAGAAAAAGCTAAGAACCATATGTTTTCATTCATATATAGTGTTACCTTGACACACGAGTTTAATTTGTTTCATGGCCGAGCTTGTGACTCAATTTGCTTGTGTGGCAAATTGAATTTTTCCATTTAAATTAATGAAAATGCAATTAATCCATTCTGGTCCCCCAAAACCATACAATTTTTTGTTTTATATGCTTTTAAATAAGAAAATGTACTTTATAAATAACAAATACATTGTATTTGTTATTTATACACACACACACACACACACACACAGAATGTAAAGAAATAAAGTGGTTTATGAAGTGTATTTACCTTCAAGGTCAGGCGAAGATGCTGGTGGAGGGGGAGGAGACTGGAAAAGGAGGTTTTCATTTTGTGCACTATCGCTTAACATAGCTTAGTCTCTACACACTTAACCCTATATTTAATTGCAAAATTTAACTTACACCCTAAGTATGATATGTAACTTTATTGCTAAACTTAGTTGCTATTATTTTTACTTTGCTTAATCATCATTTTTTTCTTCACTGACTTGGCTTTTTCACCACATTTTTCTCATTTTCACTTAGAAGCTGTTTCAACAAAAAACTTTCCATGGAAGTTTGTTTCTTCCTCCCTTTCAGAATCTTCGGCAGACTATCTAGTGGAAGGTGGTGGAAGCTCGTGATTCAAATATCTGCTTGTGACTTAAAGCAAAAAATCCCGTGAGTGATGGCTCGTCTCTCAAATTGCTCGTGATTTAAAGTGCTTGTGTGTCAAGGTACCACTGTATAAGATACAAAACTGAAACTCATACA
The DNA here is from genome assembly GCA_037038555.1 of Rhynchonycteris naso. Classification (NCBI taxonomy): domain Eukaryota; kingdom Metazoa; phylum Chordata; class Mammalia; order Chiroptera; family Emballonuridae; genus Rhynchonycteris; species Rhynchonycteris naso. The sequence goes on from CM073002.1 coordinate 71,994,720, forward strand.
AAAACAACAGTATAGCAATTACCAGAGAAAAGGGGTTAGGGAGTTAGCAAAGGGTAAAGAGGACCAAATATATGGTAACAGAAGATGATTTGACTTTAGGTGGTAGATACACATGCAATATACAAATGATATATCATAGAAATGTACTCTTGAAACCTATATGATATTATTAACCAATGTCACCCCAATGAACTTAATTTAAAAAACCAAAAAAAAAAATGGATTTTAAAAGAAACAGTACACTGGTCTGCAGTAATAAGACTGACCAGAAATCTGATGTAGGTGGTAAAACATTGAAAAACTTATGTGGTAATTTTCAGAAAGTAAACCACTGTTGAACCTTTAGGATAGTGATTCGAAAGCAAATAAAAAAAGTATTTTTATTCCAAATTAAATATACGTATTCAAAATTGAAAAAAAATTGTTTCAAGTAATTTTTTCAGTGAAAGGTGGTAAATTTATAATGAATTATTGAAAGATAGTAAGGCAAATTCAGAGCACAGTTTTAATAATTAAGATCAATATTATGGCTTGACCAGGAGGTGGTGCAGTGGATAGAGCATCAGACTGAGACACAGAGGACCCAATTCAAACCCTGAGGTCACCAACTTGAGAGTGGGCTCATCCAGCTTAAGTGTGGGGTCTCTGACTTAAGTGTGGGATCATGGACATGACCGTATGGTCGCTGGCTTGAGCCCAAAAGTTGCTGGCTTAACAAGGGATCACTCTCTCCGCTGTAGCTCCCTGGTCAAGGCACATATTAGAAAGCAATCAATGAACAACTAAGGTGCTGCAATAAAGAATTGATGCTTCTCATCTCTCTTATTCCTGTCTATTTCTGTCTTTCTCTCTGTCTCTTTCTCTTTGTCTTTGTCACAAAAACAAAAGATCCATATTATGAAGAAGTGTATATGTTGAATTGGATGCAAGTATATATTTATTATATTTTTGTTATATATTATTTAACCTGGCCTTAAATAAAAGCCGAAATCATGCAGAAGTTATTCCTGTAGACATAAAGCCAGTATTTTCTAAGTCTCTGCCAATGACTCAGACACAATAGTAACCGAATAGTGATGTTGCAGTTTTAATATATGAAAAACACTGTGTATTGGTAAGAAACTAACACAAACATTTCCAAATAATTGAATCAATTACCAAACAACTACAACAATTTTTAAAGGTATATTTATATGCAATAAAATTATTTTCCAGAGATGTCATTAACTATTAGAGAAATTTTAAAACAACTTATTAAAACCATCAATGATGAAATGGACACACCACATGTCAACAAGTTTGGAACAACTCTGTGAAGGACCAAATGTGGGAAGTTTTTTGCAAAGCATATACAGCAAGCAGCTAGAGGACCAAAAATGGTTAATGTAATCCATTAGTTATATATCCAAAATACTCTTCTTCTAGACCACAGAAAAGGGCCTGCCATGAGCTGCATATACCAGATGTAGTTGTTTTCAGCTACCTTCAGATTAGTCTTGTGAATACGAAAGCACAGAGATGTCTGATGTTGCACAAAACCACAAGTTAATGAAAGCCCGACCAAATCAGAAACCTTGAGAAATGTAAACAATATCAATAAGCATAAGAATAAAAATTAGTTAGTATATACCAGAAAATTTTAGACTGGAAAATAAACTATGTGTTGATTTTTATTTAACATGACAGAAATGTGCATACTCAGGTCATCAGTAATTATTCAGATTTACCTGGAATTAAAGTTCATACACAAGAATAGTCCAATGTATCATGGAACAAATTCAAGCAGAGAAATCAGAAGACATTAGATTCAGGTAGCAGTACTTTGGTGCATTTGCCATGTGATAACATGCAAATCACTTTAAAACTCTGATTCTCAGTTTACTCATAAATAAAGATAATAATGCCTATATTAGGAAAGGAGATTTATAAGATAAATAGAATAATTTCTGTAAAAACATCATAGAAACTGACAGTTGATTTTCTTTTTTTCTTTTTTTTTTAAGTGAGAGCTGGGGAGATACAGAGACAGACTCCTGTATGGACCCCAACCGGGATCCATGTGGCAACCCCCATCAGGGGCCAATGCTCTGCCCATCTTGAGATATGCTCACAACTGAGCTATTTTTTGAACATGAGGCAGAGGCTTCGTGTTGCCTTCCTCAGTTCCTGGGGCTGACTTACTTGAATCAATCGAGCCATTGCTGCAGGAAAAGAAGAGAGAGAGAGAGGAAGGGGAGTGGGAAGGGGTAGAGAAGCAAATGGTCGCCTCTCCTGTGTGTCCTGACTGGGAATGGAACTCGGGACATCCACATGCCGGTCTGACACTTGAATTGGGAAGTTGTTGGGCATATAAAATATATTATGCTCACTTTGTTAAAGATGGCGCTGCCCACTTGCAAGTTTGTTGATCTTGGGGGACAGGCTGTGGGCAGGCTGGGTCGTTATAGCCTAAGGCTTAGTTTTAAGATTAAGCTTTTCCTAATAGCCTTGAATGATTCGATAATGTGGGGTGGTGCACTCTCATGAGGAATCCTCCCATTATGCCTCAGATAAGTGACTTTGTATCAGAGACTTCCTTGTTTGTATAATTGGATTAAAGCTTTTGATTCTACACTATAAAGTGGGGCAGGCCGGGAGCTTGTTCTCTTCCGGTTCCTGAGATTAGCATTAGAGAGGAGAGCAGAGAAAGGCCACGTGGAGGAGGCTAGGAGAAGCAGCCAAGATGGTGGAGTGCTGAGGGAGAACCCAGAGAGCAAGCTCCTGGCCTGCTCCACTTTATAGTGTAGAATCAAAACCTTTAATCCAATCTACAGACAAGGAAGTCTCTGATACAAAGTCACCCATCTGGGGCATAATGGAATTCCTCAGGAGAGTGCACCACCCCACATCATCCAATCAGTGAAGGGTGTGGGGAAAAGCTTACTCTTAAAACTTGCACGTGGGCAGTGCCATCTTTAACAAAGTGAGCATAATATATTTCATCTGCCCAACAGTGATCACCCTTCTATGTACAATATATAACAAGAAATAATTGCACATGGCTGAAACTCCATAATAAAAACATTTTTTTGTATATTTTTAATGTGAAAAATGTGACATAGTTTTCTAATGAATAGGAAACATACTGATACTGAGAAGACTTTGATGTATGAGCAAACCATAGGTTTGTTTATCCTTTTCAAATCAGAAGAAAGGCTGGATAAAATTTAAAAAAAATTTTTTTTCTAAAAGAGGAAGAAGTAAATGCAATCTTATCAGAAAAATAGAAATAAACATAATCCTCCCAAAGAAGATTTGGACAAAATACCACATAAAAATGAAAGATTTATTTTGGGGGAAAGGAAGAACTCCATTTCAAAGCTTCTACCCAGCACTGCTACAGAAAAAACATCAAGGAGAGGCTTATCTTGTCTATCTGATTGAATGTGTAGATATTATATTGTTGCTAAAATAGAGATAGTCTTTTGTAAGTTACATAACACATCATTAGCATTTACTCACTGTTTGCCAAGGTGGAGTCATATCTTGCAAGTTTCTTAGCCACAAAGAACAACATAAAGATGCAAAACTAAAAAGGTACAGGAGGCGAGATACAGGGGTACTGTATTCCCAAACCAAGAGGCAGAAAAACTGGCTAATGGGATGGATCTCTTCAAGTTTGTTTGTCTAGCAGAAACAGAGCAGGGAGGAATCTTTAAAAGGACTGGAAAGGAATTAGTTTGCAGAGCTAATCCCTAATCCACCTGGAATCTCTGGTGAGAAAGAATGCTATTTGCTCATATGCAATAGAAAGAAAGGCAGTTAATACTAATACTTGGGAAAAGACGTGGGGAGAATCTGGGGAGGTTAGGAAGGGACAACGGACGGAAAAAGAAGAGGGGATGAAAATGAAAGGCATTCTTTCAGGATAAATATTGCTCCACAATCAACAGGTTTGCAAGTTAATAAAGTGCAAGACCCAGGGTCGTGCACACCACCTAAATAGGACACATTGCATATCAAATAAAATAATTTGTAGTAGGCTAATATTTAGAACCAATTTCATGAAAGCATACAGAAAACTCTCTAAAGTGAACCTGTATGTGACTTAAAGGAGCCCTACAGTTATTGCTAAAATGCAGGTTATTGTGCAGATGTGTTAAATAAAATAGAGGTGGGGACAGGAAGTGAGATAAGATCAGAGAAGAAGCCAGAGGAACTAATGTTCACTGAACATTAGATGTTCAGATAAAATGACAGACACTAAAATTTAATGGGATGATATGTAGCCATAGTAAATCCTTTACAAATGTTCATGAAATGAGGGAAGGAAGTACCAAGGCTACCAAGAATGGTGATATGAGCTGCACCCTGTTCAGGACTGACCTACTAAGTCTCTAGTCCTGTGCTGAGGTAAGTAGTCCCCTCTTATATGTGGTTTCAGATACTCATGGTCAACCATGGTTCAGAAATATTAAATAGGCGCTGGCCTGCTGACTGAGTGGACAGAGCATCGGCCCAGGGTGTGGATGTCCTGGGTTCGATCCTTGGTCAAGGCACACAGGAGAAGTGACCATCTACTTCTCTTCCCTTCCCTCTCCCCCTTGTCTCTCTCTTTCACTCTTGCAGCTAGTTGCTCAATTGCTTTGAGTGTTGGCCTCAGGTGCTAAGGATAGCTCAGTTGATCTGAGCATCGGCCCCAGAGGGGGGTTGCCGAGTGAATTCCAGTTGGGGTGCATAAGGGAGTCTTTCTATCTCCCCTACTCTTACTTAAAAACAATTAAATAGAAAACTCCAGAAATAAAGAATTCATCTGTTTTAATTGCATGCTATTCTAAGTTGCATGTTTAAATCTCAAGCTGTCCGGCTTTGTCCCACTGGGGAAGTGAATCATGCCTTTGTTCAGCCTATCTGCGCAGCATACATTCCCTGCACATCAGTCACTCAGTAACCCTCCTGGTTATCAGATTGATTGTCATGGTATCACAATGCTTGTGTTAAAGTAACACTCATTTTATTGTAATTATTCTATGTTATTATTAATTATTGCTGTTAATTTCTTACTATGCTTAATATAAAAACTGAAGTTTATCATAGAGACATTATACATATAAGAAAGAAACATAGGGTTTAGTACTATCCACAGTTTTGGGGTACCCACTGGGTATCTCAAAACGTATCCTTGCTGGATAGGAGGGACTACTGTATCTATATAATTCTCTCGAGAATTTTATACTCTAGATGATATTAACAACATTTTGTAGATAAAGAAACTAAAATTCAGAGAACTTATACTATTTGTACAAGATCACCCAGGTAAATATTAAAAGCAGAGTTTTAATTCAATGTCAGGTGACTTCAAAAGCCACGATGTTAATAACAATGAGTGAAACTGAAATTGATTTTCTAAAATACAGTAATGAATGCAATTTATTTCCTGTTTCTAAAGTATTTTATTTCCCTCTATACTGCTTTTAGGCACTAGATTGATTTATAGTGTACCAGAGGCAGTAAGGGTTTGTACAACTAATAATAAAAACCATAAGCTGCTGTTTTTGTTTTTGTTTTTTTTAATTTAAAGCCTGCTACTGTCTTTTAACAGTGATCAATGTATCATTACAAGCAAACAATTCCACAAAGTAGTTTACATGGTGACAAAATGGTCTGGATATTGATAAACAAATTTCCAGTGAGAATTGGAAAGTCCACTTGTTTCCTGGCCCCATGTAAATCACCAGATTATTATCACTGGAAACAATGGAAGGATGAAGTACTAGTTCAGATGTTTGTTGTCGTCCTGGTTTTCACCTTGAATTATTTCACCTCTATAGTTCCCAATTCACCTTTTTGATCCAGGTGAAAATACTGTCTGCATTCCGAAAATATTTTAATAAAATTTAAAATCTATTTCTTTTGAGCTATTGTAGAAAGTAACATGCTACTCTTAGCTCTTTTTTTTTCTATAAAAGAAGAAAACTTAAAAAAGATGTCTGATGATGGGTCATTTGTGCATCTGATACAAACTTTGAAAAAACATTTAAATTTAAAAGTAATTACTCAAATTATTGTTAATGAAAAACTGTTGCTTGCTTGGAATTTCATCTTACAATAGAGATCCTAAAAGAGTGTTAGGTTTCGGGAACATTTGGGTCAACAATGCAAATGCAGCATGTGCTAATGGTAACCATTGTGGACAGAAAATTAAGAAAAACTGAGCATATATCCTTGATTTTGCTATTATACAGCCGTGTGACCTCAGCTATGCCAGTTCATTTTCTAGTGCCCCTCATATTATTTGGCAAACCCCCATGACAACGGAGGTCTTCCTCTTCATATTTTACATTCACGTTATCAGCACTGAAGAAAATGCTCCTTAAGAGAACCAAGGCCTTGTCCCAGAATCTGACCATTGTTTCTAAATTAGCTTCATGCAGCTTTTCTTGGTCACATGTGCCTAACTTAGAAAATGTATTTATCTTTTCTATTTCCTTATTACATCTTAAATGTTCTGACCCTAGTAGTTTACTGGTTCTAGAAAATTAAGACCGTCCCCCAAATAGTTGAATTTTCATTCACCTATCCACCCACCCATCCAATCCATTCATGTATTCACTGTACAAGTATTGAATGGCTACAATGTGCAAAGATTGTGCCAGTTGCTGAGCAGTGCATTATTTCAATAATGAACATGAGGGTGAAATTTATATTGTTAAAACTGTTGCCTAGCTTGTTGAAAAGCTAGCAGTGACAGAACTCCTTGACTTGCCCCCTAGACCCTGGGAGGGTTTACAAACAATCCCATGGTTCCAACTATTGCTTTTTCAGTTCCCTTCTGATCCCAAAAGTAGTCTGCACTTTAGAGGTCCTGACTGATGCTGAGAAATTTCAGTAGTGGAAATTTCAGTAGTGGAAACCCAAAGAGCTAGTCTTCAGTTGTCTCATCACACAACAGAAAGAATTTAGGGCTCTTCCAAAATAGACTAATTTTATAAGCTGTTCAAAAATGTTTCTGGAGGGGGAAAAGTATGTTTTATCGAGACATCTCTTCTTACTTTATATCTTCAGGCACAGATAAAGTTAAGATTAGGAGTCTTTTACATTCCTAATATGATTTCACTCTTAAATTAAGAAAACTCTTAGGGCAAAAACATATCAAATAGGTTTTCTACAGATAAAATATCCTGTTGGACAAAATGTTACAAAATTGTTTTCCACTGAATCAGTGTCAATTCACGCAGATCCCATGTGGCCATTTCTCAAAACGTCTTACCTTGTCGCTGCTTTTCCACATAGTAGAAAACATTGAAGATCACCGATATAATCAGAGCTAAAACTAAGGCGGCTAGAATTGCCCAGACATAAAACTGGCATTCAGAGTTTCCTGCAAAACAAAGCAAACATACCCTTAATGCAGGTACTGCACCTCTGCTACCTCGGAAACTAATATAAAATAATATGGAATGTCAACATTCTATAAAATTGAATGTAATTGAAAAATAAAAAATGGAAAAATGAATTGTTCTATCAAATCAAAAAACATATACAGTAGCTGCTTACCTATTTTTTTAAGTGAAAAGAGAGGAGATAGAGACAGACTCCTGCATGGACCCCAATGGGGATCCATCAGGCAACCCCTGTCTGCAGCCGATGCTTAAATTAACTGAGTTATCCTTAGTGCCCAGGGCCAACGCTCAAACAAATCAAGCCACTGGCTGTGAAAGGGGAAGAGGGAGAGTGTTGCATTCGCCGGGTGCAGAAACAAACATCTGAGACTTTCAGGAGTTCAAAGAATATTTATGGCCAAAAATGCAAACCTGCGCAGGGGTGAGCTCCTACAGCACTCAAAAAGGCTGTCAATGGAGTCACACCGAGCGCTTACAGACTATGGCTTATATAGCTGAGCAAGCAAGCATCGGATACAGAAGGAAACTTGGCAGTTAGCTATAGGTGGGCAGAAGATTATACACAGTCACATGGCTTGGTAACAAGGTGGACAGTGGAAAAATTTTAAAACAGACAAACAGTTCATGCAATTACTGCTTAAACCTTCTATAACGGTTTTGCTTATCTTAGCCAAACGTAGCAGGCTTATCTTAGCCAGACATAGCAGGCTGTGGGTGCAGTTAATTGTGCCTAACTCCTGTTTCTTCTCAGGGTCATTTATGGCCTATGCCTTTTATCTTCCCTGCTTCTTCTCAGGACCCTGTTTCTGCTCAGGGTCATTCTGTCTTAGACATGAATTCTTAATGCCCCCGCAATCCCAACAAGAGAAGCAGATGGTTGCTTCTCATGTGTGCCCTGACTGGGGAACGAAACATCGGCACACCGGTCCAACACTCTATCCACTGAGCAACTGGTCAAGGACATATTTGTTTTGAACTCGGTAGTTTCACAATTAAAATGTTTGTATTTATTCATGACGAAAGACAAATCCTCTGTCAAGAAAGTAACATTGAAAGCCAAAGGCTTCTTTCAGATTTCAAATTGGATATTGGTGAAGGTTCTTGAATTCAGCATGGGAAAAAGGAAGACTTCTTAGTGTTATTGACATGAAAGACATTTTTAGTCTAGCTACTAAAATTTGTTAACTGATGATTGATTATAGTCTTTGGTTTAAAATCAAGAATATCTAAATTACCCGGAATTATAATTTGCTATACTTTTGCCCTGTCTTTTATCCTCAGATGATAATCATACTCTTATTCTCAGTAGTATGAAATACTATGTGTTGGGATAAAACAATAATTCTGGAATCACAGTAACCTAATTTTGTCAATACTGGCCATAGAAACTTTTTTTTTTATTTAGATGCCTATGAATAAATAATAAAGAGTTGATTATGGTTCCCTTTCTCTTCTGTGAAGTCTTTTTTTTATTCCTGAGCCATAAGAGGTTCTGTGGGATATTGTTGATGATCAATTGGCCTGCCCTTGATTATTTATGGCAATCTTTAAACACATATGAGTGACTTACTACTAAGATCAATAGCTTGATTTTATATGTATCATATACATAAATTATACAACTTATATATAAAATTATTTCTATCAACATATATATAAGATATATTAACCTTATATAGATGAGCCTAATTATTATAATCAGCTTTTATATTATAATATACAAAAGTATATAATAGGCAAATTATTTTAGTAGTCAAATACCCACATTAATGCTGACCCCAGAAATATAACTTGTGATTTTATAATACTGTATATTATGTATTCAACCAAAATTAATTACACATTGTTTTCTGTGCCAGGAGCTATACCCTATATTAGGGAATCAAAGGTAAAGAAACAGCATCTTACTCTCAAGAAACTTTCTGTTAAGTTGAGGGCAGGGCATGAAAGTATATAAATACTTAATTAGAAACACAAAAAATGTAGTGTGTAAATAGCTACAACAGAGATTACGTTCCTTTCAGTCCCAGCTCTCTGTGACTACCCAGAATAAAAAATCACTTTTGGCTTTTTCAAAGAAATCCAAATACTGACATCAAAACAAACAGAACAAGAAAACCCTTAATAGGAGGAAAATTAGTTTTGCTTCCCTAACCTGCCTTTAAATCATTCAATAAAGAGTACCAAAGCCCAAATATTCTTTTTGCTGCTCTATTTTACTTATTATCTTTATCTTAAGTTTGAGATTTGAATTGCTAATTGTTTTATTTAAATACTTGTTGACATTGTGGGGTTGTGTAACTGCCTTCAGTGGTCCTGTGAATTTAGTTGGCTTTGTTTATTTATTGCCATCATTTATTTTTAACTAAAGATAAACATATAGATGATTAAATAGATATAACGTGCATAGATGTATTTATGATATAGATGGTCATACAAATATGCATTAATTTGCATATCAGTTATTAATATAAAACATTGCTTTTGTTTGAACTAGTCTGTGGCTCTTTTAATAACAACAAATCTGTCTACTCATGTTTGCTACATCCTATTTAATTTTTTTTATTTTTAACGAGAGATAGAGAGAGAGAGGGAGCAAGAGAACAAAAAAGGACACACAGGAAGGAAGAGAGATGAGAAGCATCAACTTGTCACGGCACTTTAGTTGTTCATTGATGGCCTTGGGCTCAAGCCAGCAACCTTTGGACTCAAGCTAGCAACCATGGGGTCATATCTATGATCCCACACTTAAGCCGGCCAACCCACGTGCAAGCTGGTGAGCCCATGCTCAAGCTGGTAACCTTGGGGTTTTGAACCTGGGTCCTCAGCATCCTAGGTAAATGCTCTATCCACTGTACCATCACCTGGTCAGCCTCCTCTTTAATTTTTTACCACGTTAGTAAGATGTTCAAAATACTGTAAATTCCACAAAGAACAGGATGGTCTCTGCCTTCCATCTGCAATGCCAGAGACAGAGTATATGATTTATAAAATTTTTTCAAGAATTAATTAATAAATGGAAAAGTTAACTGATAATGGTAGAAAAATGTGTTGTTTTCTTTAAGGAAATTTTTTTATTTCACAAAGTATAAGAAAATTGAGAAGACTTGAATAATCTCTTATTTTTTAATTGATTTGAGACAGAGAGAAAAAGAAAAAGTAGCTAGAGAGAAGGGGAGAGATAGATGAGAGGCATCACCTTGTCACAGCACTTTAGTTGTTCATTGATTACTTCTCATACGTGCCCTGACTGGTGGGCTCAAACTGAGCCAGTGACCCCTTGCTCAAAACGATGACCTTGGACTCAAGCCAGCAACCTTGAGTTCATGTATTTGAACCAGGGACCTCAACGTCCAGGGTCACGCTTTATCTACTGTGCTATCACCAGTCAGGCTTGAATTGTCTTTTATCTTCTGCAATTGACCTACCAATTAGTTTGGTTAAAAACACTAAGGTTTGGAAGGATCTGATATATTCCTCAAGAATATAATCCCAAAACTATTTATGAGAATTCTGCAACATAATATTTATTAAGTACTTTAAATATACTAATAATCTAGGTATTTTATTGTACTGCATATATTCCTAGAATTATTTATTTGATATTTTGTTTAGTTATATATTTTAAAAGCCGCAAGTGCTTGTTGAGTTTAAATTTTAAAAATTCCAGAAATACTAAAATATAAAATAACATGTAAGTTCTTGTATTATAACACAAATGGGACACTAATTGGCATTTTTTTAAAAACTTGACAGTATGCTTGGAGGATTTTTATCATACTACTATATTACTTTTAATTTTTTATAGAATTCCACACTATTTGCTGTGAAATTAATCTACCTATTTCTCTAAGACAGACATTTTGATGTTTAAAAATGTTTTTCTCCCATAAACAAAATGGAAGAAACTCTATTGGACTGACATTTTGTGCATATGTGGGTTATTTGTAGAAGAAATTCCTGAGACTAGAATTGCTGGGTCAAAGGGAATTTTTAAAGTACCCTTTGAGGGAGAGATTGACCCCCACTTCTCATTGATAATAATTTTTTCCAAGTGGTTGATTTAACATAATTGTAGGAAATGGGGCCAGCAAGTTGTCTCACTTGACTGATGGGTCTCAGTTTCCTTCTTTGTTGTCACAATACAGCAATTTTACAAAAATACTAATTTCTGACTTCCATTATTGAATTAATGATTTTTATTATTAAAAAACTTTTGTCTTATATATGTCACTTAAGGGCACACAGTCTAAATACAGTTCTAAGTTCATTTCACATTTTAAAGCAATTTAAGGGTACACATTATATTTTCTGTTGAGCTATATCACAATTATCATTTCAGGTTATTCAGGCAGCCAAAGTAGACTGTAATTACTGTTCCTCTATAGACAGTGTATTGGTGACATTTGAATAAATGAACTTTGTTACTAAAAAGCCAGACTTATTATATATATTATCCATATTCAATGTTAAAACACAATTAGTAAACTTAGATAAGCAGAAACAAAAAGATAAGAATCAATCACAATCTTATCAAGAGCTATCACTATGAACACCTTGCTTAATATACTTCCAAACTTATTCTCTGTGTCAAAATTGCAACAGATGGAGACAAAAGATTCAGTTATAGTGACTATACTGTAATTTAATTTTCTCCCCAGCTTGACCAGGCGGTGGAACAGTGGATAGAGCGTCAGACTGGGACATGGAGGGCCCAGGTTTGAGACCCCGAGGTCGCCAGCTTGAGCGCAGGCTCATCTGGCTTGAGCAAAAGCTCGCCAGCTTGGACCCAAGGTCGCTGGCTCGAGCAAGGGGTTATTTGGTCTGCTGAAAGCCTGCGGTCAAGGCACATGTGAGAAAGCAATCAATGAACAACTAAGGTGTTGCAACAAAAAACTATGATTGATGCTTCTGATCTCTCTTCATTCCTGTCTGTCTGTCCCTATCTATCCCTCTCTCTCTCTCTCTCTCTCTCTGTTCATGTAAAAAAAAAAAATTTTCTTCCCAATAACTTCATAGTGTATTTCTTTTCTATAAGCAAAATATGCTTCCATTTCTTTTAGTTATCCTATATTCCATTATGTACACTTTCTTTTTTAATTTTTATTTAGAAAATTAAATTTAACAAACTGACATTGATCAATAAGAGTACATAGGTTTCAGGCAAACATTTCTATAGCATTTGAACTGTTGATTATGCTGTATATCCATCACCCAGAGTCAGATCATTTTCTGTCACCTTATATTTGTCCCTCTTTACTCCCTCCACCTCCCCCCTCATATATCCTCTCCTTCTGCACACACTTCACTTTTATCTATGTCCATGAGTCTCAGTTTTATATCCCACCCATGTGTGAAACCATACAGTTCTTAGATTTTTCTGGTTTACTTATTTTACTCAGTATAATATTCTCAAGGTCCATCCATGCTGTAAATGGCAATACCATCATTTCTTATGGCTGAGTAGTGTTCCTGCATATGTACCACATCTTCTTTATCCAATCCTCTATCAAGGGACACTTTAGCTGTTTCCATGTTTTGACCACTGTGAAAAATACTGCAATGAACATGCGGGAGCATCTGTCTTTACGTACCAATGTTTTTGAGTTTTGAGGGTATATACCCAGTAGAGGGATTGCTGGGTCATACGGTAGTTCTATTCTTCATTTTTTAGGAACAATATTTTCTTCCATAATGTTTGTACTAATTTGCATTCTCACCAGCAGTGAGTGAGGGTTCCTTTTCCTCCACAGCCTCTCCAACACTTCTTATTAACTGTCTTGTTGATAATAGCCAATCTAACAGGTATGAGCTGATATCTCAATGTAGTTTTGAGTTGCGTTTCTCAAATAGCTAGGGAAAATGAGCATATTTCTATATATCTGTTATCCATTTGTATGTCCTCTTGGGAGAAATGTCTGTTCAGGTCCTCTCCATTTTTTAATTGAATTGTTTGCTTGTTTGTTGCTGAGCTTTGAGAGTTCTTTATATATTTTGTATATTAACCCCTTATCAGAACTGTTGTTTGCAAATATCATCTCCCATTTAGTTGCTGCCTATTTATTTTGTTATCAGTTTCTTTTGCTGTGCAGAAGCTTTATAATTTGATATAACCCCATTCATTTATTTTTGCCTTTACTTCCCTTGCCTTGGGGCATCATGTTCAAAAATTGTTCTCTATGGCCAAGGCCCATTAATTTAATACCTATATTTTCTTCTATGTAATTTATTATTCAGATCTTATATTTAGGTCTTTAATCTATTTTGAATTAATTTTTTGTGCAAGGGGACAATTTCTAGTCAAGTTTCATTCTTTTGCATGTGGTTTTCCAATTTGCTGGCACCATTTATTAAAGAGGTTTTATTTTCATTATTGTGTGTTTTTGGATCCTTTGTCACAGATTATTTGTCCATCTATATGTGGTTGTTTTTCTGGACTTTTGACTCAGTTCCGTTGGTCTATATGTCTGTTTTTCAGCTCAATCATGCTTTTTTGATTATCGTCACTTTATATAGTATAATTTGAAGTCATGTAATGTGATACCTCCAGTTTTATTCTTTTTCCTCAGCATTATTTTGGCTATTCAAGATTTTTTATGGTTCTGTACAAACCTCATGATTTTTTGTTCTATATCTTTAAAAAATGACATGGGGATTGCATTAAATTTGTATATTGCTTTAGGTAATATGGCCATTTTAAATATATTAATTCTTCCAGTCCATGAACATGTAATTTTTTTTATTTCATTGTCTTTTTCAATTTCTTTCAATAATGCTTTGTAGTTTTTAGGTCTCTCACATTCTTTATTAAGTTTATTCTAGACATTTCATTTTTTGTTGTTGCAATTGTAAAAGGAATTGTTTATTTAAGTTCATTTTCAAAAATTTCATTGTTGGCATATAGGAAAGCCAATAAATAGACTTTTGTACATTGATTTTGTATCCTGTGACTTTGCTGTATTGGGTTATTGTTTCTAATAGATTTTTGATGGAGTCATTGGGGTTTTCTATATACAGGATCATGTCATCTGCAAAAATTGATATCTTTACTTCTTCTTTCCCGATATGAATGCCTTTTATTTCTTCTTCTTGTCTTATTGCTCTGGCTACAACTTCCAGCACTATGTTGAATGAGAATGGAAAAAATGGGCAGACTTGTCTTTTTCCTGATTTTAGAGGAAAAACTTTCATATTTTTCACCATTTAGTATGTATTAGCTGATGGTTTGTCATATGTGACCTTTATGGTATTGAGGTATTTTCCTTCTATTCTTATTTTTTTGAGTATTTTAAACATAGAGGGATGTTGTATCTTATTGAGTGCCTTTTCTGCATTTATTGATAAGATCATATGATTTTTGCTCTTTGATTTATTGATGTGGTGTAATATGTTGTTCGATTTTCATATGTTGAACCATACCATGCTCCTGGAATGAATCCCACTTGATCATGATATACTATTTTTTTAATGTGTTATTGTATTCAGTTTGCTAGTATTTGGTTTAGGATTCTTGCATCTGTATTCATTAGCGATATTGGTCTCTAGTTTTCTTTTTTTGTTCTTGTCCTTGCCTGGTTTTGGTACCAGGGTTATGTTGAACTCATTAAATGTTAGGGAATATTGGTTCTTCTGTTTTTTGAAAGACCTTGAGAAGGGTAGGTACCAAATCTTCTTTGAATATTTGGTAGAATTCACTAGTGTAGACATCTGGTCCTGTACTTTTATTTTTTGGAGGGTGTTTAATAGGTGTTTCTATTTCCTCCCTGCTTATGGGTCTATTTAGGTTTTTCACTTCTTTGTGACTCAGTCTAGAAAGATTCTATAGTTCTAGGAATTTATCCATTTCCTCTAGGTTGTTGAATTTGGTGACATATAATCATTCATAGTATTCTACTGTGATCCTTTGTATATCTATGATGTCTATAATTTCTCCTTTTTCATTTTGGATTTTGTTTATGAGTCCTTTCTCTTTTTTTCTTGGTGAGTCTAACCAGGGGTTTGTCAATTTTATTGATCTTTTTTGAAGAACCAGCTCTTTGTTGTATTAATTTTTTCTACAGTTTTTCTATTCTTGATTTTATTTAGTTCGGCTCTAATTTTTCTATTTTCTCTCCTCTGCTGACTTTGGGTTGCCTTTGTTCTTCTTTTTCTATTTCTTTACGATGTGATGTTAGGTTGTTTATTTGGGATCTCTCATAATTGTTTTCCCTTTTTCTTCTTCTTTTTTTTTTTTTTTTTGGTGAGAGGAGGAGAGATAGAAAGACTCCCACATGCTCCCTGACTGGGATCCACCCAGCAACCCTCATGTAGGGACAATGCTCTGCCTAACTAGGACCATGCTCACAACTGAGCTATTTTTTCGAGCCTAAGACAAAAGCTCCATGGAGCCTGGGGCCAATGTGCTCAAATCAATTGAGGGATGGCCACAGGAGGAGAGAGAGAAAGAAAGGGGAGGGGTGGAGAAATAGATGGTCACTTTTCCTGTGTGTCCTGACAAGAAATGGAATCTGGGACATCCACATTCAAGGTCGATGCTCTTCCACTGGGCCAAATGGCCAGGGGATCTTATTTCTTGATATAAACCTGTAATGATATAAACTTGCCTCTTATTATTGCTGTCACTGCATCCCAGAAATTTTGGTATGTCGTGCTGTCCTTTCCATTTGTCCGTAAAAATCTTTGTTCTCAGCTTTTATTTCTTTGATTCAGTCAGTCACGTTTTAGATGTATGTTGTTTAATTTCCACATTTTTGTGGGTTTCTTTACTTCCGTTGTGGAGCTGAATTCTAATTTCAAGGTCCTGTGGCCAGAAAATTTGCTTGGTGTAATTTCAATCTTCCTGAATTTGTTGATGTTCGTTTTGTGACCCAACATATGTTCTAACCTTGAGAATGTTCCATGCACACTGAAGAAGAATGTATAATCTAATGTTTTGGTATGAAATGTCCTTTAAATGTCTATTATGTCTGTTTAGTCTAGTATATCATTAAGACTGATACTTCTTTATTGATTTTTTGTTTGGATGATTTATCTAAAGGCGTCAGTGCTATGTTGAGATCTTCAAGTATGATTCTGTTTTGTCTGCTTCTATTTTTAGATCAGTTAGTAGATGTCTTATATATTTTGATGCTCCCTAGTTTAGTGCATATATATTAAGAAGTGTTATGTCTTCTTAATACAATATCCCCTTTATCATTATGAAATGTCTATCTTTGTCTCTGGTTACCTTTTATGTCTTAAAGTCAGCATTGTCAAATATGAGTATAGCTACACTTGCTTTTCTTTGGATATTATTTGCTTGGAAAATCATTTTCCAACCTTTCACTTTGAGCCTACTTTTGTACTTGCAACTTAGATGTGTCTCTTGAAGGCAGCATACAGTTAGTTTTGCTTTTTGATCCAGTCTGCTACTCCATGTTTCTTTATTGGTAAGTTTAGTCCATTTACATTTAAGGTAATTATTGACACTTGAAGATTTTCTATAGCCATTTTATGTTGTTTTCTGGTAGCTCTGTATCTTGTTTGGTTTTTCTCTTTTGTGTTTATGTCATTTGTTTGTGTTTGGTTGTATTCCATACTTATTCTCATTTCTTTTTTTTTTTAATTGAGTATTTCAGTAGTGGCTTTTTCATGGGTGGTTACAATTAAGTTACTAAAAGAAAAATGTTCATCTGTACTCCATTCTCCTTTGCTCTTGCAAACCTTATGCTCTCCCCTTTTATGTTATCTTTGTCACAGATTACACTGGGAAACAATTTTTATTTTCATTTTCTGTTGCATGAGGTTTCAGAACTGTTTCTATATATTTCTACAGCGCCGATTCCAAATATAAAATCTGTTTTTTAGTGCATGCTCTAGTTTTTATGCAATTTTAATTTATTTTTTGTTACAGTTAATGGCATGCATTGATTTTTAAATTGGAGTTAATGGCAACAACTCTTGGACTGAACATAACCACAAGGCAATTAACGTTTTACAAACAAACACCATTTTTACATAATTGTAGTTATTTTTAAATGTAAAAAATTATTATCTGATAAAAACACTCTCTTATTTTGTTTTAGGATTGAATCATGGCTTCTTAGAGTAGGTGTAAATGGAAGAATAGTCCTGACAACTTCTGTTATATATGTGGCTGTTACACACTTCAATGTCAAAGGCGCAATATTTCATCATTTGTGACATATGCATATATTGCCTATTTTCAAGTTCCCCTGGGCGATCAAGACAAGAATAGGGCCCCTCAAATTGTGTGTCATAATTATGAGGAAATGCTTCATGACTGGACAAAAGGAAAATGCAAAGGAATGCCTTTTAGTATTCCCTTTGTTTGGCATGAACCTAAGGACCACAGCAGTGACTGTTATTTCTGTCTGATCCATACAAAGAGCATTGGCAAAAAAAAATGGTATATAATCACATATCCTAATATTCTTTCATTAATATGACCTATCTCACATGCTGAGACACTCCCGCTTCCAGTTTTCAATGGTTTTATTTCTTCTAAGGACAAAGAAAGTGAACATAGTGATCAAGTGTATTTTGATAAGATGCATGAGGAAATGGTTGTAGAATCTGAAGGGTCTTCTGATGCCAAGCAGTCATTAATCCCTCAGCAGTTTAGCCAACACAAATTGAAAGACTTAGTAAGAAATTTGGACCTATCAAAGAAAGCAGCTGAGTTATTAGCCTCCAGGCTTCAAGAAAAGAATGTACTTCACCACTCAGCTAAAGTATCCCATTTCAGGAAGCGTGAACAAATTTTTGTGGACTTTTTTGCAAAGACAAACACTTTGTTTACTGTCATGATATCAGTAATCTTCTCAGCCAGCTATGTGTTACCACTTACAGTCCAACAGAATGGTGGCTATTTCTTGACAGCTCTAAACAAAGTCTGAAACGTGTTCTCCTACACAACAGTAATGTTTATGCGGCAATTCCAATTGGGTATTCAACTCATCTGTGAGAGGATTATAATAACATAAAAATTGTCCTCAACTTACTGCAGTATGAGGAGCATAACAGAATCATTTGTGTGGATCTTAAAATGGTAAATTTCCTGCTAGGACAACAGAGAGGTTTCATGAAGTATCCTTGCTTCCTGTGTTTGTGGAACAGCCGAGCTCAGGAGAAACACTGGACACAGAACGAATGGCCAAAACATGAAGGTTTGGAAGTAGGAATGCAAAATATTTTGAATGAACCTGTAGTTAATTGAGACAGGACTATTTTTTCCCCACTTCACATCAAACTTGGCTTAATGAAGCAGTTTGTTCGGCTTTAAATAGAGAAAGTGAATGCTTTCAACATATTATTTCTGCTTTTCCTGTCTTGTCTTTTGAGAAGATAAAAACAGGTGTATTTGATGGACCTCAAATTTGAACCCTCATATGTGACAAAGAATTGGCCAGGAAGATGAATAAAGAGAAGAAAGCAGCATGGCAGTCTTTTGTGGCAGTTACAAAGAACTTCCCTGGCAACAAAAAAGCAGAAAACTATGAACGTCTGGTTCAAAGGATGCTGTTGGCTTTGTGTATCATTGGATGTAACATGAGCATTAAGACTCACTTTCTGAACAGTCACCTTGATAAGTTTCCTGAAAATCTTGAAGCTGTTAGTGATGAAAAGGGGAAAACTTTCATCAAGATTTGAAGACGATGGAAGAGCATTATCAGGTGCGATGGGACAGAAATATGATGGCAGACTACTGCTAGAGCATCATACGAGATTGTCCTCAACAAATACACAAACACAAGAGCTACAAATGCAAATTTTTGCTTGAATAGAATTAAAAAAAGTTTTGCTCAGATTTTATGATTACAGTAAGTGTGTTAATATGTTCTATTTTGAAATATTAGACAAATTCTGATGCAATCATATCTTTTAGTGTATTAGTGTAATTACTACATTATATAAATTATTATATTTTCACAAAGATGATGCCCAAAAAAACATTCTACTTCATTATGTTAAACTAAATGTTGAAAATTTTACAATAAGATGAAAACCTAAAATTTGAATTGCAAAAAGACTGTAGTTTACAAAGAAAAACTAATGTCAGATTTGAGATTGGCACACTCGAATTAGGTAAGAACAAATGGTTTTGTGGATGCAACAAAAATTTTCTTCCCCAATGTTATCCTTGTTCTTATTGTGACTTTTTTGGAACTCTCACTTGTAGTTTTGATTTGTTTTGTTCTTTGTGTCTGGTCCAATAACTTCCTTGAGTATTTCCTGCAGTGTGGGGTTTTTTGGTGATAAATTTCCTCAGCTTCTGTATGTCTGCAGAAGTTTTTATTTCTCCTTTATATTTGAAGAATAACTTTAATGGATATAATATCCTTGGCTGGCAATTGTTCTCTTTCGTTACTTTGAATGTTTGGATCCACTCGCTTTTGGATTGTAGAGTTTCTGCTGAAAAGTCTGATGATAACCTAATGGGCTTTTTTTTATATGGCATGTTCTTTTTTTCTCTAGCTGCTTTGAGGATTCTTTCTTTGTCATTTTTTTTGAGGTAATGTTATTACTATGTGTCTTGGAGTAGGTCTGTTTGGGTTGAGGTAACTTGGTGTTCTGTTTGCTTCTTGGATTTGAGACTCTTTTGATAGGCTTGGGAAGTTCTCATCAATTATTTGTTTGAATAGGCTCTCCATTCCCTTCTCCCTCTCTTCTTTTTCTCATATACCCATTATTCTTATATTGCTCTTTCTGATGGAGTCAGTCAGACAATTCTTGTATAGCACTCTCATTTTTTTTTTAATTTGTGAGTCTTTCTCCTCTTCTCTCTGTAACATCTCTATTTGCCTATCTGTGATGTCACTGTTTTTTTTTCTCTATCTGGCTTTTTCTATTAGCTAAAACTTACTACCTCAGTTCTCAATTCATGTATTGAGTTTTTTATCTTTGTTTTTAAAGTTTCTGTCTCCTTGATGAGCTCATTAAGTTGCCTATTGGTATTTCCTTGCATCTCGTTGAGTATTTTCAGAACTTCAGTTTTGAATTCTCTATTATTTACCTCCAAGGTTTCCTTTTGATTGAGATTATTTTCCTGGATATTTTTTATTTTCTTTCTGAACTATGTCTCTGTCTTGTGTAGCTATGGTATTTGATTTCTTCTTCCTCGACTGCATTTGAGAGTGGTGTTGTTATGATTTCTAACAAAAAGCAACTAAAAATAAAATTAAAAGAATACAAAATAACTTTAAGAATAATAACAAGTAAAAAAGAAAAACCACAGAAAACAAAGATTGAAAGCCAAAAGTAAAATCTAAAACAAAGAAAACATCCACAAAAAATAAGAATAAAAATATAAATATTAAAGAAAATAAAATTCAAAAAAAAAAACAACAAAAAGAAAAAAGGAAAACAGGAGAAATAAATTTCAATTTTGAGAGGATACTGTTTTCTTCCTGTAGGTGTTCCTGTTTTACAAGTTTTAGCTCTTTGAAATTTCTGGTCTGTCCTCTGCCAAGATGTTGCTTTTGCAATGATGTAGGCAGAGGTGCAGTTACATTTGCAGGTTAGGCATGTTGTGAGGGCCTTATGGCTTCAGATTTCCAGCTTTATAGCTCTAGCAATGGTCACCTCAGGCTTCTGGGTGCTCCTTCCCATGTCTCAACAGGCGAAGGGACCAGATGTAGAGCACCTCTGTTGTTCAGGGTAGAGAGTGGCTCTACAGAGCTAGCTGTGAGTTTTGTGTCTGCAACTCTCCATTCCTGTGAGGTGAGGGAGGTGGTGTCTGGGAGGCAGGGTGGGTTCACTTACTTTTTTTCTCTCTGCCAAGTGCAGGCTGTGAGCAGACTGTGAGAACACTGACCATGACACCACTGCTTTGGCTTAATATCTGCCCTTCTGCCCTTCTATCTCACTGCTCCTCCTGGCAGAAGGAGACTCACTCACTTTGAGTTTTCCTCTCCATACCCCTCAGACAAAACCCAGACAACCTGAGCTTTTCTTCTCCCCATGGTCCAGCAGAGAAAAAGAAAATAAACCCAGTCACTCTGGGTTTGTCTCCTCTCCAGGGCCAACCGCGAATGCGTTTTATCTGTTGCTCCCCTTTTCACCTTGTCTCACCTTTAATTCATGCAGTGTGTGGATCTTTCAGGCAAGCCTATGAACCTAGCTGGAGATCCTGTGCTGCATTGTAGTTGTTCAATTTGTTGAAATTTCAAAGGAAGCGATCAGGATTATCTCTCATGCTGCCATTACTCTGACATCGTCTTCCATTGCATATACTTTCCATAATTTATATGAACAACCCCTTACTGTAAGATATTTAAGTTTCTTCTAATTTTTAGTTATAAAGGCAATAGTGTGGTGAATATCTTTAGCTTAAACTATGTACCTACCTTACTTTCTTCTTAAGTAAAAATTTATGAAGATAAACTCCTGGATGAAAGAATATACATATCCTAAAGGATTTTTGATATTTGATGTCCAAGGCTTTAAAACACAATACTATACAAATCACACTCAGGTTGGTCTGTTTTCCCTTTTTCCTATTAGTTCAATTGGCTCTGACATTATGTTTATAGCTCTTTTGGTTAATCCACACAACCTCAACTACTACTCGTGATCTAGCTCCACACACTGTCCTCATATATTCACTCCTTCATGATTTTTTGAGAAAGGTATCTCTTTGTCTTCTTTCTGGAGTCTATCACATAAGTTCTAAAAGAAAGTACCTGTTCTTTTTTTTTGCCCTAAATATAGAGGACATCAAACTTTTCTTCCTATACCACAAACTATTTGTTCAGAATATTATTTTAGGTTTATTGTATATTTTAGAACGTATCTTCTATGTCCACCCAATAATACAGCATGTTTTACATGCAATTTTCAATAGATATCATACTTACGATTTTGTGTCTTTATATCTCTGTATATATGCCCCATTGCCTGAAATATCTTTCCCCAAACCCATCTGATAAATTCCTATTCATCTTTCAAGATTGCCTTCTCTTTGAAGTGTTCACTCAATGATTTCTGTACCTCACCAAATGACATCCTACATGTCCTTCTAAATATCATTAAGTATTGATGTAATCATTTATATATAAACACCTCTTCCCAAAAGATTAATGTTTCTCACTAATATTTAATGCTCCAGTAAATATTAGCTATTGTTCTTTTTTTATTACCTTACTATTAGTAAGACTCCTACTATTATTTCTGAAACCTATTCAGCACGAAGTAGGTGCTCATTAAATATGTGTCAACTGACTAAATAAATGAAAACTGGAATAAAGAAGGATAATGTAATGACCAGAGCCAACAGAAAGGTTAAAACCATATATGAGGTCTAGAAACAGTCACAACCCAAAAAAGACAAGTTGAAGACTCTATTACATTTGTCTCCAGCTTTACTGCACAAAGATTCGTTTTTCTTTTCTTTTCTTTTTTTTCTTTTTTAACAGGGACAGAGAGAGAGTCAGAGACAGGGATAGACAGACAGGAACGAAGAGAGATGAGAAGCATCAATCATCAGTTTTTCATTGCAACACCTTAGTTGTTCATTAATTGCTTTCTCATATGTGCCTTGACTATGGGGCTTCAGCAGACCGAGTAACCCCTTGCTCAAGCCAGCGGCCTTGGGTTCAAGCTGGTGAGCTTTTTTTTGCTCAAGCTAGATGAGCCCACACTCAAGCCGGCAACCTTGGGGTCTCGAACCTGGGTCCTCTGCATCCCAGTTTGATGCTCTATCTACGGCACCACCGCCCGATCAGGCTTCCAAGATTTTTATTTTTGTAGTATGATCTGAGTTTTACATAGGAAGATATTCACTTGGAAGCTTTGTACTGCATGATATTCTTAAAAACCTTCATAATCTTTGATTGCCAATAATAAATACCCCCATATTGAAAAATAAAATAAAACATGCACAGATGGGAAGATATTGAGTAGATAAATGGTGAAGGTTTTCAACTTGAATGGAAGATCTGTATAAATGTTCACACACACACAAACACACTTATACCTCACACTTAAGTCACCTCTTACCCACTTATTGTCCATATGCAACATGAATATTCCCAGATCTAGGTGGGTATCTATCCAGTAGAGACAGTGCCTCTTACCATATTGAATGCACAAAGTGCTCAAAAATGTTTGCTCAACAAATGCAATCTTTAATATCATTATTCATTCATTGTAATTACCCTCATTTGCATAGCTTTTTATCAATTTAAAAAGAACTTCCGCATAATTTGCATTGAGTTATTTACACTGTTAAAAACCAAAGGCCTCAAAAAGCTGTTAGTGAGACAATGACAACAATTAAGGAAAACCATAATTATATTTCTGTCTAGCTTTCATCTGATAGAGATAGGTTTAGTTATGAGAACTCCGACTCTCTTAAAGTCAATAGCACTTGGCAGGCACTGTATTTAAAATTCACAATTACTAGTGCTCTGGAAGGAAACTCAGGTAAGCAAATGTTATAATGCCTTTCTGCTTGCAGGTTTGATTCTCACAGACACTTTTACTTTAAAAAGTAACAATAGAAAAGCAATAAATACAATGCCTTAATTGGTTCTCCTTCAGAGGTTCTATAACTGAAACAAGTATATGAGTTTATTGTATAAAGGATATGTCTTCTCCTGATGGTTTCTCTCTTTAGCTTGTAAACTACGTCAGAGCAATGACTATCTCACCCTTGCCTTCCATGAATGTGTATATTTATTTTACGCACTCCAGAAAGTTCAAGGAAAAGTTCTGATATAACAATCCATAGATTGTACTCATGAATTTTTCTCACTATGCTGATGATTTGGTGCTGAACTAGGCCCATTCTTGACTCTTTGAATGTGGCACATTGTCACGTAGCCTCCCCCCACCCACCACCGCTACCCATCCTATGGTCCAGTCGCTGGGGCCATTCGAGTGACAAATAGGAGCACTGGGAAGGGTTCTTAATCCAGTCCCAAGCTTCTAAGTAAATAAGACAATGTTTTTAATGCAAAAATTAAAACTTATTAACCTTAAATGCCTATTATAAGAAAAAGGCTATTCGAGAAGTGGAAGGCCTATGTCCGAGAGAGGCCACGAAGGAGAGAGGGATGATAGTAATAAAGCACACTGGAATGCCTGTCTGGAAGACCGTGGAACTAGTGAAGGAGGGCTGTCACGTACTAGCTGTGTGACTTTCTGCAAATCACTGAACCTCACTCCTTAAGCCACTTGTAAAAAAGGAGTTCAGTTCCACATCTCTGTGACATCAAGTTTCCCTCTTTAATACTGAAAACAATTGAATGTCATATTGACTGACTTTGGCCTTCCTGAACTCCCCATTACCGTCAGCTCATGGCAATTGTTCATAGTATTGCTGTGTTCATTTTTTGCAGGATACTAGCAAACCTGGAACAATTATTTTTGTTCTTTGCTAATCTATGAACCCTGGAAAAGGAGAAACATGAAAACCATATTTGTCAGCTTCTACTTTCTTCTGTGATTAATCCTATCAATTGATTTTAAAATCCAGCAAACAACACTGGTAATAAATGTACTGAAATAATAAGATGTATTTATCAATATCACATATAAATTCACATTAAAAGTACTATAAGCTCAATAATCAGGCAAAAGATATAATCAGACAATTTACAAATGATAGAATTATAAAAAGTTTAAAAACCTATGTTCAACCTCATTGTAATCAAAGTAATGCATATAAAACAATATATTAACATGTTGTATTTTTTATTAGTAAAGATATTTTTAAAATTATATCAGCCTGTTAAGGAGAAACACTGCTAAGAGGAGAGTGAACTGGCATCATTCTTGGAAAAACCACTTATGGTCATAGCCACTTAGTAATTCCCATTCTAGAAATCTTTCTTAAAATAATTCTTGATATAGAAAAAGCTATAGAGATGCTCATCTTTCTGTCATTCAAAATATGAAGAAACTGGATACAACATATGCCCAACAATAAACAATAACCATGTAAACTACAATTAATCCAATAGATGTTATTTTGTGCATTCAAGTGATACAATGAGGGAGAAGTTGTTACCAAAAAGAAAATAGTTATGTTACAGTGTTTGTTAGAATGCTGGATTATGATTTTATGTGCATCATTATTTCAGTTATGAAAAACAAACCATATAGTATATATATAAATAAAAATTAGAAGGAAAGACAATGTAATATCTTGAGTTTTTTTAAGGAGATGGGAACTATGTAAATTTTTTCTTTTTCATATATATTTCACAGTTCTCACCCTTAATAAATATGCATATTTTCTCTTACCCCAAAAAATGTTTATCAAAGAAATAAGTACATAAAAGAATAAGAAAAGAATGGACCATCATCAACACAGAAGAGACAGAGTTAATCAATGTGGATTCAATTCTCAAAGACCATTCTACAAGTGATGGAATTCCCACTGATCTTTGCAAAATTGTCATCTTTCTGAATGCTAACTATTGGATTGATTTCTGGGAAGTTAATATAGTTCTTAACCTCTGAAGAATTAATATGTGGTTACTCTTAACCTGCTTTATAACAACTAAACTGAAGAGGAATATTTATGGTCAATGCAAGTCTCTTTAAAAATAACAAATTCTTTAAGTGTCATAATTATAAAAATAAACACTGAACAGCTACATCTAGCTTTATATTATAAAACACATTCAACATTTTTTCTTTTAAAAGAAAATAGTCATTTATACTTAATAGATTTCAAAGTATGTTCTAATTATACTGAAGGTTATCTCACATTTTAAAAATTATGTGTAAACTAATTTACTTTCCAAATCTTATGTGTCTTTGTTGGAGACTTGAACATCATTAAGTGAAATTTTAGGCATGAGAATGGAACAAAAGAATTAAAAATGCTACTTACCTGACATGCTTCTTTTCTCAGAGAAATCCTTATGTAGCCATAAGGCAAATGTATGGATTAAAAATGCTCCTACGAACTTTTGTTTCCAAGTAATGTTAAAAGAAGTGTGGCGGTAAAGTTGTCTTTATCTCTACCTCAGTATTTTTTTCTCTCTCTTCTGTTTCTTAAAATCTTTTGTGTGTACTTTGTTCAGTTACAAACAGGAAATGTGGTGATGGAGGCTTCTAGACTTCTGATCTGAAACTAGTAGGCTCTTAAGTTTTTGTGTAATGTGAGAAAAATCCCACGATGCTCTGTACTCTGGTATTTAAATTTTCATCAATAGCTAAACCTAATTTAAAAATGAGCAATGAAATGAAGTTCTAAATTAGATTAAGAGGGATCTCCAATCCTTCTGGAAAGAACCCAGGGATCTTCTCACTAATGTGTTTACACGGCAATAACATAAAATATACAAAACTGGGAGGAAACTGTGAGAAGCTCCCAGGTGTGCTAAGCTGTTGGTTGTATTTTGTTTTGTTTTGTTTTGTTTTTGAGGCTTTACAGAAGACATAGAAGAACACTGTTTGAATACTACTGTGTATCTTGTACTTTCTTCACATTATCCCACTAGGAGGAGGATTGCCTGCCTTCTTCCCTGCCAGCCCTCACCTCAGCCTATGTGAGTCCCTCAGATTACTCTGGGCCCACTTGGTAACAAGCTCCAGCTCTCAGTTCCCACTCCAGAGCTTTAATTATCAGAGTTTGTAAACGTCAGTGAGCATAGGTATGTTATGTGGTACTAATTTAACAACCATATTCCTGAGACCCTCTAAATGAGAATATTTGGAGCGGAGCCCAGGAACCTGCATTTCACAAGCAACTCCTAGTTATTTTAATAATAAGCAACCCCTGGTGTTCTGAACAATGTTCTGAGAAACTCCTGTGTATATCAATGGTAGCTTTTCATTTTTAACATTAGTCAAATAAAGACTGTCTCAGTGGTGTTTACGTATAA
This sequence comes from Rhynchonycteris naso, assembly GCA_037038555.1. Taxonomy (NCBI): domain Eukaryota; kingdom Metazoa; phylum Chordata; class Mammalia; order Chiroptera; family Emballonuridae; genus Rhynchonycteris; species Rhynchonycteris naso. Next base: position 72,021,943 of record CM073002.1, read on the forward strand.
GGTTCGTATGTGTTTCTGGTGTGTATATCTGCAGCATGTTGCCTGTGTGTATTTGCATATGTAGTCCACCAACTTTCTTTAATTATAGAGGAATAACAAACCTGAATTCTGTTTATTACAAAAGGAGATGCACTTAAACATCTTAAGAACTTAAACTTTAAGGGAAATTAAAAATGAGACTTGATTGATAGACTCAGAGCAAAGGTATTAGATGGCTTGTAGGATATTTTACTCTAGCTAATTTCTCTAAAACTTTTGAGGTCAGGGAAAGTATTGATCTTATACATCATTAAAATTCCAGCCTCCAGAATAATGTCTGGCTCATTGTAGTTCTCAATAAATATTCTCACAATGATTGAATAATAATAAAAAAGAATGTTAGTCTTCTGTTTTCTCTTTGCTTCATCACAGAGAACAGCTCCTTAGTAACTGAAATGCAGGGCTTCTTTACTCTTTGGACAGAGTTGACTAAACACTAACAGATTTTTCTACTTCAATCACTTTCTTCAAAAATACGTCTTGTGACTCATCGAATCAGAACCTGTAAAACTGAAAGAGACCATGGAGATTCCTTCATCTAATCTTATTTAAAAATTATTTTTTCAAAATATGTTCTATATCTCACTAGGCTTGCAAAAACTTTTGGAAACTAAATGGTCCTTCAACAAATATATTTGGAAAAACTAGTATTTTCACCTTTGTGAATACAAGCATATTAAAGGCTTGATAGGTCCTATAAAGAAGAAACTTGGATAACCATTTGAACAGAGCTTTTTCCACACCTCTTTGGCTAGAGACCTTTTTGTTTAGATGCCATCTATTAGCAAGGTGACAAATTGTGTGAAGCAGGCCTGGATTCCATAGACCAAGAAGAGCTCAAGGGAATAAAAGTCTCAGGTTCATGTGCAGGGTGACAAGTTGTGTGAAGCAGGCCTGGATGCCACAGACCAAGAGCTCAAGGGAATAGAAATCTCAGGTTCATCTAGGGACCAAAGCGCAACAAAGAAACAGAAGTATCTATCCAAGAATTAGTTAGAATACAACAATAGAGACCATTGGAAAGCTGGATCCCTGACTTAAGGTAGTTTTGAACATCTGAGACATCAGTTTAAGAGGAGAAGGCCCAGCTGGGGGGCATCCTGGGAAGATTGAGCTTTGATCCAGAAATAGGGTAGCTGGCAAGGTGAATAAGAGCCCAAGCTCAAAAGGGAACTGTAGAGATGCCCTAAACAGGATGTTGGAATATGGATAAAGTAGGTGCCCATTTATACCAATTGGGACATAGAAAAGACATGCATGGGAGAGAGACATGGTCTCAGGACTGGAAATTGAGGTGCAGGCACCTCCTTGTTAGAACAAGAACAGTGCAGAAGATGAAAATAGAAGGAACAAAGATACTTTCATCCTAGTTATTCCATAAAACACAAATCCAGAAACAATAAGGGTATTAAGTAGTTGTTTTTGGTTGCAAATAAGGTCAGACTCAGTAAAAATGATTCAGGTCAAAAGGTAGGAATTTTTTGGTAAGCCCAGGAAGGAGGTGGACCTCTCATGACAGCCCAACAGGGAGAGGGTCTCGAACTAAACTCACTAGTTGGAGTAGTGACTAAAGCTGCCGAAGGGCTTTCCTGCTTTGAGTGTGTGAGATCTGGGGCAAAGGCAGAAGAGACAGGCAGAGACTGAGAAAGGGTACACTCACCTCTTCAAATCAATAAGGCAGTCTGTGATACACACTAATGGCTTAAAAGAGTTAACGAACAGACACATGATTGGTAACTCCAAAATAGTATAACTTAGGGTGCTAAATTCTAACCACTTCACAATTTCCAATTATTATATTTTTGAAAATTGATCTACATCATAAATCCTCCATTCCTTAGCTTGATGTAATCAGGAGATTGAGCAAGATTGTTCAAGGTCACACAGAAAGTTTATGTTCATGCATTAGATAGCTCCACAGATGTTTGAAATTCGCCAGAGGGGGAAAGAAATGAAAGTTTTTCATTAAATATAGATGGCTGAGCACATGGAGACATTATCAGAATATAAAATATCCCATGGATATATGTGTGTTATGAAATATATTAGTGAGTATATTCAGAGATGTGAATAATAGCTTCATGAGCCATATTCAAATAATAAATAAACATAAGGCTTTTGTAGTACTTTTTAATGAGATGGGTTATCAAAAAGAAGTTTATAAGGTAACTAGACTAAGCAGAACTGTCCCACTAAGCTGTCTAACAAGCTTGAAGCAGTTAGAAATGTTGTAGAAAATTTTGGGGAAAATTAGGCGGTTTTGATGGGCACCTGTCAAGAAATGAGAATTTTAAGTCCAACAAAACTGAAGGTTTGTTGTCTCCACCCAAAAACTGAAAAACATATCAGAATGGCAGCTGTCAGTCAGAGTTTCCACACTCAAAAAAACTGGGTCAAGAGTATAAAAAGAGGCCAAGTTTTCAAATCTTGTTCTTATGATTATCTATTATTTTTGCAATTAATCTTTATCTCTATACCATGTTTATTTATTATCTGAGTGGATATTATACATACACACACATACAATCAGAAATTATATTATATACACACTCATATATATTTTTCTTTTTAAAAAATGCAAAGGGTTTCAAACTACCAAGAGTAGTTATTAGCAAAGGATGACCCCGGGACTTTGACTTTACATTTTATATATTTATCTATTGTTAAAATTATTTACAACAACATGAACAAATTTTATAGTTGTGATAAAGGATGCTTCCTTATTTTAAAGACTCTTTAGAATAATTTTCTATTATAGAAACAAAACAAAATTTACTTCTCTGTGTGATTTTTCCTTATTCTGGTGAATCATTCTTTAGTAAGACTGATGCTAATAAAAAATAAACAACTTTGAATAGTAAGGGAGAGGCCCCCATGCTTCCAATTATGTTGTTTTAAAATGTGGAATTATTCAAAATTAATTATGGAGTTGCAATTACATCGGATTAGACTATATTGATGATTCATATTTTCATTGTGTTTACACTATAAGATCTTCCATAAAACAATAATTACTCAGATGGAATAAAAAACAAGTTAAAAGCAATAGAACAATGCAGATATTTGGCATAAGATTCTCAGATCTTTTTTATCACTTTTGCTTTAACCTTATGAACCAGAATTCTTAAGAAACTAAACACTAAAATAATAGAGTACATAATAAAAATTGAGAAACAAGAAAGAGAAATGGCTAATAGCAGGTATAGTCTATTTCCTTACATGGGAAAGGTTTAAGTATCAATATTTCTAGAAGACAATTTGCCTCATTACACAGATTTTTATGGGATGTCCTAGAAGAAGTGCTATTAACAAAGTCAAAGCATTCTGAGAAATATTGTTTGACACACAACTGACTCAATAAATTAAAATCAGTATATTTATTGTAGGACTTTCCATGGCTTTAATGAGCCAAGAGGAGGATGTATTACGCAGTATTTCCAAAAGCTATTGCACAAAAGGAAGCATTTTGCAGCGCACTGGATCTAGCAACTTCATCTTCCTGCTGAACTGGCTCTTAACTTCTGGTTTCCTTCCTCATTCAGGACCTGATTTTACTAGAAAGACACCAAAAATAATATGAACTTTACCAACTATATATGAATTTCCATCTCTAGAGATGTTTTATTTGAACTTATGCAGAAATGAGCTCTTAAATTCAAATGCTCAAGACTGCATCTTCAGAGTAACTTACACAGTGAAACTAGTTCGAGTCCCTAAGGACCAGAAACATACACAAATGAAAGTAGAGATAGCAAGAAGTAATGCACCATCAGGGTCCTGACTAGAAACAAAAGCAACAGTCAAAAGGGATAGTCGAATTTAGGAGCTAGTTTCAGAGGTGCAGGCAAGGCTAATGAGAAGAACAAGAAATAGTGAGGCACTCTCAGATTAATAACACCAAAAGCCCATGACCAGTCCTTAGCTTGAAAGTACCAGAGGAATATCTCATTATTGGAAACCTGTGAGATATATAGCTGTAAGAAGGGGTTGCCTGCAGGAACTGTGACTTTCAGTTAAAAACAAAACCACCACCCATAACCACTGTCAGTTATGATCAGACAAGGAGGGAGTTGTGGGCAAATTTCCCAAATTTGTTTTTCTTTGTCCTTCAATCTCTCACTCATTTTCATCATTGGTCAAACCCAGTGACATCAGAGGGAAAGGCAGCTCTCATAAGGTGGCACTTCATAGAAATCAGCCTCTCATGTGTCAATGAAAAGTGAAAAACAGAAAGTGGATCCAGAGCAATAAATATTCACATAAGTGAATGCTGAGAATGAACTTACCTTTAATAGGTACTATCTGTCCTGCCAGATGTGGACTTCATAATTTTTTAAGTATACTTATTCTTCAGAACACAGAAGAATAAATAAGATCAATTAATTTTGAGAAATTTAATTAGATTTATCAGGGCAATTTTACTGACTCTAAAATAATATCTGAAATGTCCTGAATAAGATTAAGTTGGTTCTGCCATAATAAAACAAAACAAAATAGTATTTATCCAGAGATGTTATCAAAATGATGGAATGAAGAATACAATAAAGAAAACTATATGTGAAAATTTCCTAGCATTTAATGAAGATATGAATCTTTAAAGTGAAAAGAACTCAGAGAGAGAGAGGTAAAGCCTATGTGGCAGATGGTTAATGGTTTTAAAACTCCAAATGAAAAAGTACATGAGATTACTTTGAACCATGCTTGCCGTTGTTGTGTAAAGTCTGAAATGATGACAAATGTAAAAGTTTATAAATATATGTAAATTACAGCAGTATTTGCTAAATGTGAAGTGCTCAGTAAGTACTAGATGTTGATATCATTATTAAACCAATAGCAAATTTAATAAAGACAAAAAAAATATTTCTCATAAACATAGATGGAAATATTGTTAACAAATTTTTGGCAAATCTAATCCAGCAATATATGAAAAAGATAATATACCATAAATGAGTGGGTATGCAAAAATGGCCTAACATTAGAAAATTAATCAATGTAAGCAATAAAATCAACAGGCATAAAATTCCCCAAACCAGAAAACAACCATGTGCTCATTGTAATAAAGGCATAAAAACTATTTAACAAAATCTCAACATGCCCTCCAAACTGAAATAATAAAATTCTCAAAAAACTATGAATAAAAGAAAACTTCTTCAGCATAATAAGTACTTTCAGAAAAACCTACAACTAACATCATCCTTAATTGATGATTAAGGACATCATCCTTATCAATTACTGAATGTTTTTCTCTTAATATAACCATAAGGCAAGGCTATTAGGATAAAAACATATGCATAAATGTATAATTTATGTATAGAAGTGGCAAAAGTAAGTTTATAGTTGTAATGCAATGAGTAATACAATAATTAATAAATAATAATACAAGTATAAACTGTGTTTTGTGTACTCACAACTGTAAGCTTACTTTTGTCCACCTGTGTGTGTGTGTATTAATTCAATTGAATTCCAGCATAGTTTAGCATTGTATTGGAGGTTCTAGTTCAAGCAAAAATATAAGAAAATTAAATATATGGATCTTGATTGGAAAGGAAGAAGTAAAACTGTCTTACAGATGGTGTAATTCTATAAAATCTACAAAATAATTAATTGTATTTTTTACACTTGCAACGTAAATCATAAATTAATATTAAAATTGGAACAACTGAGAACAATAGGTTTGGGGACTACAGGTTGAGGGAGGGGTTCACTGCAAAAAGACACAAGGGAACTTTATTGAGAAAAACTTTTAATGGTTTATTTTTACTGTATGTAAAACACACTTTGATCAATTTAACTTAAAAATTTGGAGATAGAAAGGAGAAAAAGTAAGAATCTATGAGTCTGTGTTGATAAATAAACAAACAAATAACTGAAAAGGAAAAATTGTTTTTTACCATGTGAACATCGATACCTGTGGGAGGAATAATGAAATTAGAAAATCCACCATTTTGAAACTATCAAATAAACGACTGATTCAGAAAAATATTGTTGATAGTTGATAAACTAATAGGTGAATGATTAACAAACAAAGGGATTTTTACATATCTGAAAATTACAAACTTTAAAAAGTTTACAAATTATAACTTAAAAGGAAGAACGTAAATTTCTTGATGAACAAACAGCAGATAAAACATTAACTAAGTATCAAAGTTAACCTTATCAATAATGGAACAAACTAAAATCATATATTTTCTAATATAGTGCACTGAGTAGTATTTTGCTGGTATTCTTGTTAAATGCAAAGCTTTAATCAATCTTGAGGAAATATAAGATGACAGTAACTGGTTTATAGACTTCAAAAAATGTCAAGGTAGAGAATGACAAAGAAATGCTAATTAACCGTTCCAGGCTACAGCAGACTAGAGAGACATGACAAGTAAAGACAACATGTGATCTTGCATTTGACCTTAGGATTTGGAAAAAATAAGTATAAAGAACATTACTGGGATAATTGATAAAATTTGAATGTGGGTTGGCAATTAGATAATTGCATTGAATCATTGTTAAATGTATTGATTTTAACAAAAATACTATGTTTATACAATAGAAAGACCTGATCTTAAGAAATACACACTAATGTATTTAGAGATAAAGCGGCATAATACCTGCAATTTACTATCATTTCACAAATCCATGTGCAATGATAAATGTAAAGCAAAGGGAGAGAATGTTAACAATTGGTTTATTTGAATAAAAGACACGCAAGATATCTTTGTGCGATCAACTTACAGGCTGTAGTTTAACTAGAGCTCAGAAAAAAATGTATAACTTTATGCTATTAACAAATAAGAACAAATTAAGTGAGTTGAACACCCAACTATATAAGTAAAAAATAAGTTTAAAAATTAATGTAGAATATATTTAAGATAAAAGCAATAATAAGTTAGAAAACCAAAAGAAGTCAAATTAATAAATAGATCAAAAAGCTAGTAATTAGAAACTTCATCTTAAAATAAATTATTGACTATCAAAATCAGTTAACATGGAGAATATTTTATAAATTTCTTAACAAAATAAGATATAAGAATGAGAAAATGTAATGCAGGAGGTTGGGGCCAGGGAGGTTCACATTGAATTCAGACAGACCACAGAAGAACTGCCCAATCAAAAGGCATTGGATGTTGCCATTTATTAGATTCTGATGACAGTGGGCAAGTAAAAAGGCTGGGAAAAACTGTTTCTTTTGGAGATGGGCAAGTGAATGGAAAAATCGCCCCTGGAGAAGTACCAGTACCCTTATGTAGGCTACACACACACAAAAGTGACTTTCTGCCACAAGCTCACCTCAGTAATTATATAAAGTGATTGCAGCCAGAAAATGAGAAGCAAGCCTAACTGTAGTTTTTTTCCCTACGATGTATGCAACAGATATCTTTTGTGATGGCCCCTGTGCAAGGAGTGAGGTACATTGCGCCCATGCTACAGCAATGTACTACTAAGGCACAAGCTATACCGAAAATGACTAGGTGATTCATCAGCCTGCTGCTAAAGACACCCACTCTTCTTGGAGGGGTTCCCCAGTTTAGCACTTTACATTCTGGCTTACATTGTCCAGTAAGCTATGGGCAAAATGAGAGAGTTGTCAGTGGTACCAAGAGAGGTACTTGCAGCTTGTGACCAGCGTGCAGTGTGTTCTAGGAAGCAGCCCCCCAAGACAACTGACATCACCTGGGCAGATCCAGAGAGGTTGTGCTCCACTTAAAAGTGATGATGGTACCTATTTCACTGGTTTTATGGTGAAGCAATGGGCTCAAGACTTGGGGATAGACTGCAAGTACCATGTTCCTACCACCTATAGGCCGCTGGTATCACTGAGCATTATAATGGACTCTTAAAACAGGGACTATGACAAGAGGTGGGCACCAGCTCCCTTGCTGGATGGACATGCTGCTTGTGGACAGTACTATGGATTTTGAACAAGAGACCCCAACAGGCTAGGGGCTGGGATCTGTGGAGGACCCCCTGCACTGGGCACCTGCTACCATCCAGTTGCAGATAAGCACCAAGGACACATTACTCAAGCCAGGCTTTGGGTGGTAGGGCAATGTGCTCCTGCTTATCCCAACAGCCCTTTTTAAAGGCCAGCAGCTTCAATGAACATGGACTTGGGCTGTACTGGTCCCCCACCTATAATGGATAGCCTTGTTGGTGCTGTGGAGCTTCAAACCAGAAACTTCAGCATTCCAGGTCAATGTTTTACCTACTGGACCACCACAGGTCAGGCTCAACAGCAGATATAAAATAGCAGAAGACTTAATAAATTAAAAGATAGATCAATATAAATTTTCTAACCCAAAGGACAAAAATAAAAGAAATCGAAAAAAAAAAAAGAATAGTGTCTCACAAGCTACATAACAATTTCAATAATTCCACATATATTTATCAGAAGCCATGAAAAGAGAGCATAGAAAAGGGCAGAAAATTATTTAAAGTATAATGACTGAAAACTTCCCACTTGGTGAAAAACATTTATGTCCAGATACTAGATACTCAATGAACACCAAATAAATATACACACAAAAAAAACCCTCAACTAGAAACATTATAGTCAGATTCATGAAATCCAAAGAAAGTGAAAATCTTAAAGGCAGGAGATCAATTGTGTATAAGGAAACAGTATGATTAATGTGTTATGTGCATTCTGTTTACAGTGTTAAATGTTGGAGCCCACCTGCTCCACAAAGGATGGTTCTGGCAGTGAGATTCCCAAGGTGAAGAAAGCACAAGTAGCCAAAGGCAGATGAGACATGCCATAGTGCTTTATTTCTTGATTCCTTATAAGTGCAGTTTGCAGTACTTATTTCTTACTTCATGCTATCTTAATTTAGTAGTGCCAGCACAGTAGATACAGTGCTTAGGGACAATAGTGGCATGGGGCCAACATTACATTAGTTAAGTGATGTCAGTTACTGAGTCAGGAAGCCCAAAAAGGCATGGTTGCCCAAAAACGTCATAGCTGTCCTAGAAAGATATGGAACTGGAGCTGAGTCAGGCAGTCTGAAAAGGTGAAGGAGCTGGGGCTGCTGCCCAGAAAAGCATGGGAGCTGAACTGTTCCTGTAGTCTTATGCTGTTAACCAGAGCGCACATCCTGGGTCTTTCTGTCAGGCCCCCACATAATGGTTAACTTTTCATAAGACATAATAAAGGTCACCAGAAAGAGGAATGACATATTCAAAGCACTGAAAGAAAAAGTCAACCAAGAATTCTATAGCCTATTGAAATTATCCTTTAAAAAAAAGTCAAAATAAAGACATTCTTGGATAAACAAAAATTGATAGAATTCAATGCAGACCTGCTTTGACTTACAGGGAGAAAATAAAAAAAGTAAATCCTTTAGGCTGAAGGAAACACCATGAGATAGTAACTCAGACCCATAGCAAGGAATGGAGGTCATCAGAAAAGTAAATGAAAAGACTATGTGTGTATGTGTAAATTTTTTCTTTCTTAATTTTTGCATAAAATTAGGAGATTGTTTAAAGCCATAATTCCAACACACTGTTATCAGTATTATAATATATATGTAAGTTTCTATATATATGACAATAACACAAATGAGTGGGAATGGATGAAATTAAGCTTTGCTGATATTATCTATTTTGTTAAAATTAAATCAGTGCTAAGTTCAAGTGAATTGTGAAAGTTAAAGATGAATATTTTAATCCCTATAAAGAATACAGCTAAAATAATAAACAGAGGAATTAAAATGGTATCCAAAAAGTTTTTGTTTAGCACAAGAAGGAACAACAACAAGAAGATAGTTAGAAAACAAATAACAAAATGGCAGATATAACTCCTACTATATTAATAATTACAAACATGAATGAGCTGAACACTTCACTCAAAAGGCAAAGGTAGAATGGATTTAGAAAAAAAACCCAAGATCTTATTCTCTGTCTACAAAAGAATAGCTTAAAATTCAAAGATATAAAAGGTGAGGGTAAAAGGATGAGACAAAAATGTATGCATACAATAACTATAACAAATAGTGGCTATAATAATCTGAGATGAAACAGACCTCAAGGCAAAGGATATTACTAGTGATAACTTTGTGGACATTTCATAATGATAAAAGGACCAATACAACAGAAACATATAAAATTATAAATATATATGCTTATAACAATAGGAACCCAAAACAAATGAAGTAAAAACTGACACAATTTAAGCAGAAATAGAAAATTCAACAGCCATAGTTGGAGATTTAGCTACCGCTGACTGAATAATTGATAGAAGTCGAGAGAAAATGAATAAGAATATAGAAACTTTGAACAACACAATCAAAAGGATTTAATTGTCATGTAAAGAGTACTCTCCACATAGCAACAACAAAATGTACATTATTTTTAAGCACACATGGAAAAATATTCAGGATAGATGGGTATATGCTATTTTATAAAGCAAGTATCACAATAATTAAAGAGGTTGAAATAACACCAAGTATTTTTGTTACTGTAATGGAATTAAACTAGAAATCAACAATAGAAAGATATTTTGGAAATTCCCAAATAATCAGAAAAGAAACAGCAGACTTCCAAATAACTGATGGTCAAAGAAGAACCCACAAGGGAAATTTCAAAATACTTTAAACCAGTGGTTCTTATCCTGGGTTCTATCGAACCCTAGGGGTTCGATGAGTCGGTCTCAGGGGTTCGGAGAAGCCTCTGCCGCGGAGGCCAGAAGAAAGTAATACCGTAATTTGTTGTGAGTTCATGCACTTTGTTGGTTTTGTTCTTTGAGCAAGGTGATGTTCATGCACGACTCGTTTTGTGCACCAGTAAAAAAACATATACCTATGTCTTGAATTTGGAAAAAAAATCATATTTTATTTATCACTAAAGAAGGATTTGGTGAATGTGCATATGAAACTGGTGGGTTCAGCACCTCAAAAAAGTTTAAGAACCACTGCTTTAAACTGAATAAAAATAAAACACAACACCAAAATTTATGGGATGCAACTAAAGCAACGTTTAGAAGAAAATACAGGTCATAGAATGCTTACATAATTAAAGAAGGAAAGTCTAAATCAGTAAACTTCTATTTGACAAGCAAGAAGAAAGATATCAAACTTGAAGTAGAGAGAAGAAAATAATAAAGATCAGAGCAAAAATCAGTAGAAGAGAAACATAAAAACAACAGAAAACATGAAAGGATCCAAGAGCTGTTTTTTGGTAAAGGTCAATACAATTGATAAACATAAGTAGAGACCCTGTAGGAATTAAAATAATTGTAAGAAAATATGAACAATTTACATGCCTAAAAACTAAAGAGAGATAAAATGGATAAATTTCTAGAAAAAGGCAAATTACCAAAACTGGCAAAAGAAAACATTTGAATTAATAATTATAAATAAGAGAAGAGGGAGATTGAAGGAAGGAGACTTTATGAAATTCTATATTATTTGAATGTTTTATGATGAGAATATAGTTGTTAATTATTTGTGTGGTGATAAAAATGTCTATTTCTACTAGCTGTAGTTGTTTAGAGTTCAGCTTAACAATTAACCTCACAGGACACATCAGGCTTCACTCAGCACCAAGTTTATTTAGTTTTAAGGAAATAGCTCAGCGCATACAAGAACAACAACAACATAGCCATTGTCTTGCACTTCCCGTGCACAGCTTGCAATATTGTTATCACGACGCTTATAGAACATGAGTGGTCATAAGAAATTAAGCTGAAAATGTATAGAGGATAGAAGCTCAGGGAACAATGGACTCTAGGGTCACTTAAGCTTTTTTTAAAATTTATATCAATAGTGATCACTTTCCTTCTTTTTAATTATTGAAAATATTATTTATCTTTTAAAATTATAATTGACATACAATATTATATTAGTTTCAGGTATATGATTGAACATTTATTAATGTATACCTTTGCTGTGATCAGCACTATGACCCTTGGAACCATCTGTCACCTTACTAAGTAATAATGATATTATTGACACTATTGTCTGCACTGTACAAATTTTCTTAAGATTGATTCCTAATTAGACACACTGCTCTCTCAAGCTATGCTATTAACATCAGTTTTGTGGTACAGCTGCACTTCCTAAAGCCCAGTTATTCACTCCTCAGTCTCAACAATGAGGAAGGTATGGTTTGGTCTTGTACCTAGTCCCTGGCCAAATTCTCTCTTCTTTTTTCTTTCTTTCTTTTTTATTTAGTGAGAGGAAGGGAGGCAGATAGATAGACTCTCGCATGTGCCCCAACCGGGATCCACCTGGCAAGCCCACTGGGGGCAATGCTCGCCCATCTGGGGCCCTTGCTCCGTTGCAACCAGAGCCGTTTCTTAGCACCTGAGGCGGAGGCCATGGAGCCATCCTCAGCGCCTGGGGCCAACTTGCTCCAATTGAGCCATGGCTGCAGAAGAGGAAGAGAGAGAGAGAGAGAGAGAGAGGGAGGGGTGGAGAAGCAGATGGGTGCTTCTCCTGTGTGCCCTGACCGGGAATCAAACTCGGGACATCCACACACCAGGCTGATGCTCTACTACTGAGCCAACCAGCTAGGGCCCTAAATTCTCTTTTAATATGGTTCTTCTTTATTTAAATTCCTAAATATTTTTTTAGTTAATGCTGCAAGGAGGATTTAACATGAGTCAAATCCTCAGACTTCCCTGAGACTAAAAAAAAGTCACAAAACAGCTGTTAATTCCTCTTAAAAGGCTGGACAGACATTACTCAAAGATTAGTAAAAGTTATGTGTTAAGATTATAGAAATTTTATTTCTTATTTAAACTTTCACCTGTTTTGTAACTTTGCAATGAGCACTAATAATTTTATATTCATAAAAATAAAGCTAATTCCAAAAATAATACATTTTTATAAACAAACAAGCATTTGCTCAATTAGGGAAATGAACCATTGATTAAAATGGGAAATATTTTCATACATGCCAATGTTGAAAAGGCAAAAAAATTACATTGGCCTGTGACGGTCTTAAAAATCAACATTTTAAGCACTGGCCAGTTAGCTCAGTTGGTTAGAGCATCATCCCTATATGCTAAGGTTGCAGGTTTGATCCAAGTTAGGGTACATACAAGAATCAACCAGCAGATGAATGAATAGATGGAGCAACAAGTCGATGTTTCTCTCTCTCCCTCTCTCTCTATAAAATAAAAGTTTAATTATATTTTAACTTTACTAATTCTAATTTCAAAATATTATTTCCAAATTCCAAATAAGCTTTGAAACCAAAAAAGGAAGGAACATGGTTTTCGTATGTTCAATTTCCTATTCTATTTTTGTAGCCAGTTGGGTTTTCCAGGAAGAAGACTCTGAAATAAATGTTCGCTTGCAGGAGGTTTATTAAGAACGCAGTTGGGATCAAGTGTACCTGTGGAAGACGGGACCAAAGCAGGGTTGGGCAAAGAGAAAAGTAAAGCTGCAATGCAGTCTCAGTAGAAGCCCCAGCTGGAAAGATGGAAATACCTTTCACAGCTGTTCTAAGAGTAGGGAAGAGGGAGTAGAAAGGGGGAAAGAATTAAGGGAAAGAGGGGAGAGTAGGACCCTTGCAGGCCTGCACTGATGAAGCCAGCCCTGGAAAGGGGCATGTCCTTGGTAAGTGTCTCTTCAGTTCAGGCAACAGCTGAAAGAAACTGAAAGCTTGAGGCCTTCTCCCCTGGAGCAACCCTCCCAACACCTGAGTGATCGGGCCTTTATTCCTGAAGGGAGCTGTGGGCAGTACATTACAGTGTTCCCCACAATTTGAAAATGACAAATGAGTTATACTAAGTTTGTCTCATAACATAGTCTGTGTAGCCAACGCTATTAGTTGCCTGGCCAAGACCCATCTTCTGGTGGCCTAATTTGTTTGAAGCAGTAACATGCCCAGGGGAGGGGAGGTAATAAGAGTATCTAAACCAATTACAAGAATCCTGTTCTCTGCTTCCTAGAGCCTCTACCTGCCTTCCCGCAGGCAGCAGTTAGATGTGGTCAACTAGCCTGTTGATAATGAGACCTCAGGACATGTCTGCTACAAGAATTCTGAAAAATATTTTGTTTTCTTCTTAAAAGGAATAGATAAAGCTGACATAGTCTTATGTCCTCCTAATTCCCTCTTCCTATTTGTATACACAGCTGTAGTACTTGTAGCTGCAGAAGTTCTTTTTGCAGCCAAGAGTAAAAGGTCAGGAGAATGATTATGAGTTTCCGACATTCATGATCCACTGACTGAAGCCACAAACCCACTTCTGGGTTTCTTGCTCTTTTTAAAAAAAAATACCCCTAATAGTTTAAATAGCTAAAACTAGACATTTTGTGACTGACTGCAAAGCATAATCCAAACCGAGTCAAGAGTTATAGGATGATGACCCTATTGAAAATATATAGTTGATACATGTAATATAAATTTGTGTGTGTGTGTACGTTTATCAAATTTTGTGTGTTTTCAATAAACTTGGAAACACTAAATACTGTATCTTTCTCCTGGGATTTCATACTGCACATTAGCATGAAGGATATTAATTAATTGCATTGACATGCTCTACCATAAACAAACTACCACAATGAACCAAAAAAATACTCAGTAAAACTTCTCCCACTATTACAAAATGGATTGGGAAACGTTATTTAGCAGGAGTTCTGATCCATGATGCATTAACTTTTTCTCTCTATGATTTTTTCTGCAGCAGTATTCCTAGGACCATCCCTTTTAAATTGAATTAAGCAAAAATGGTAAAACCTGGTTGCCCCAGATTTCTCAAGCAAGCAACTTAACTAGCTCTGAAATATTGACATGTTTGAATGCGTTTTAGGATGTGGTCAGAGCCCAACAGAGAAACGTGTGTAGCATGTTAGCAGATCACAACTAACCTGCAAACTTTGTTTGCTGGTCACAATTAACATCCTGTGCCTTTCCTTACTAGCTATTTTTATCTGCTGCAATCAGCCCCCTTTTACTACTGTGTGGCTTGCTTATTGACAGTGCAGAAACAGAGACGTGCGGTGGAGGCATGCAGCTTTCTACGCTGAACAAGGAGCTTCATTCTCTATTTTGACAGAGGAAGTAATGGTCGCGGCTACTTTAACAAGTCATGAATTGCATTTGTTCACAAAATTTCAGAGCCCGGCATCTATATTTAGCATGATCTACAAAGAGGGATTTTAGACATTCCTTCCAAAGTCATTCTAGTGTGAACGACAGGATAATAGTCTTGCTTCTCTCTTTGATATGCTTCAAAAATGGGCCATTTTTCCTTATAGTTATTTATTTAGTCATTCTTCTTTTGAAGGGTGATTCAGAATATCCCACAGACATGTCAAACTAAAGCTTTCTGAAATTGAACTCTTGATTCCTTCTCCATCTTTCATATTTTGATATGCCAGAAACCTAGGAATCATCACCTTCGCTGCCTTGGTGTGTCTCTACCCCTCATATCCAATCCATTTTCATGCCCCACTTCAGAAGACATATTAATTTATTTACACCATCTCTTTGCTGCCCCCTGTAGGCCAAGCATCATGATCTCTTGCCAGACCACTGCAAAGAGCTTCTCTACTCCTACACCGATGACTTTTATGATCGCTTCCCCACACAAGATCCAGAATAATATTTTAAAAACTAAATTATACCAAATCACTTCCTTGCTTAATGGGTACTCTCGGTGGCTTAACTCTGCATTAGGAAAAAAACTCCAGCTCTTTACTGTGCCCCCAGCCCCACACGGTCTGGTCACTGCACAGTTTCCCAGTTTCAACCCGTAACATTTTTCCTTTTGCTCTATAGTCCAGAGTAGGACAAACTACAGCCCATGGACCAAATCCGTCCCATCACCTGATTTTGCAAATAAAGTTTCATTGGAACATAGCCACACTTATTCATTTATGGACATCTAGAACTGTTTTTGTGCTGCAATAGCACAGTTGAGTGTTTCAAAAGAGAACATATGACCCGAAGAGCCCAAAATATTTACTCTCAGACCCTGTGGGGAAACTTGCTGACCACTCCTTTAAGTCCCACTAGCCTCCTTTCCCTCCTCAATCAAGATAACTTTTATCAACTTGAACCTTTCCACTTGCCCTCCATTCTGCTGGAAGAGGGTCAAGTGCTTCTTCACACAGTTTCTTTTATCATCTCAATGACTCAGCTCCAACTTGAATATTCAAAACAGCCTTTCTTTATAACTCTAACTAAAGTAGGGCACCCATCTCCCCAGGTCTGCTCCACTCTATCATATCTTATTTCCTGTATAACACTTTAAAGATGAAAGAAGGTGAAGGAATTTGCTAAAATATATGTGTATGAAACACATGGGCATAGACAACAGGGTGTTGATAGCCAGAGGGAAAGGGGGTGGGGACTAGGTGGAGGTGGGCTAAAGGGGGGGGGAAGTGGAGAGGGAAAGAGACTTTGCTGGAGGTGGAGGGAGCACATGAGGGGTGCAGATGGTGCTTTATTGAGTTGTACATTTGTAACTGTACGGTGTTCCAAAGCAATGTCATCCCAATGAATTCAATTAAAAAATAATAAAGTAGAAATTATTTCTGTACATAGTATGTGCCCGGCAAAATTTATTGATTTAATTAAGTAACAATTGTGACCAATTTCCCTAAATGACAGCCAATCATCTAGTTTCACATTCAACATGAATTCTCCCTGGAAAAACAGGGCTATTTCTCTCCTTCAAAATAGCCTAGAATACATGAGAGAATACAATAAGCATTGTTACTGCAGCTTTTAGATCTAGTCAAGTTGCCTTTTGTATTCATTCCTCTGTGCATTTATTCATTCAACAAATATTTATCGATAGCCATCTGTGGGAAACAGGGCAAGACATAACATAATAAGTTTATCTATGGGGCAGCAGTATGACTATCATTATCTTAATATGACTAAGAGTTTTCAAAAATCAAAACTTTTGTCTGAGCCTGACCAGTGGTGGTGCAGTGGATAGAGTGGCGACCCAAGATGCTGAGGTCCCTGGTTCAAAATCCCGAGGTTGCCGCTTAAAAGTGGGCTTGCCAGCTTGAACGTGAGGTTCCTGGCTTGAGTACTTCATTATCGTCATAATCCCAAGGTCGCTGGCTTGAGCCCAAAGGTCACTGGCTGAAGCCCAAGGTTGCTGGCTTGAGCAAGGGGTCACTAGCTTGTCTGGAGCCCCCCGGTCAAGGCATGTATAAGAAGCAACCAATGAACAACTAAAGTGAAGCAACTATGAGTTAAATCTTCTTATCTCCTCCCTCTCTCCCTTTCTTTCTCTCTCTCTCTCTCTCTATCTATCTATCTATCTATCTATCTATCTATCTATCTATCTATCTCTGTCTCTCTCATCAATAAAAGATATATTTTTGATGGAGATTTTCCCAACCCACTACCCTATTCATACTAGACATCCAGAAGCACTACCTCAAAAACTCAGCAAGAATTTTGCTGTTAACCCCAGGACTAAAACAGTAGGCATTGGTTACAGCCCTGGTGGAAATGGCTCTGTAGAACTAAGCAAGCCTAGATGTGGCTGAAGCACCCTACAAGCAGAAATAAAATAACTGGGCTTTCTTCTAGTGATTGAGTCTAGTTAGCAATGGAGAAAGAAGAGCAGTTTGAGATGGAGGACTTTTTTGGGAGCTCAGTGGTATAGTGGCTCTCCAAAAAAAGGCTTTGGATAGAGTAATCCCTTGGTATTTGTGGAATTAGACAAAATGTCACCTGACAGCTAAATTTGAGGAGAAAACTGGAAAAGCACAATTTTTACACCTATGGAAAATTTCTTTATCTACCACTGCAAACCATTTAATTATTTCTCTTTGGCCATGGCCATAGCCTATAGGATCTTACCTTATATATCTTTGTAGCTTTCAGAATACCCAACTTAGACTTTCACATAGTATTCTCTTAAATACTTAGTAAATTGAATAGCAAGTACACTTTGAGAGAAGGGTTTTTTCTGTGACTTCATCTGCATTAAATGCACCAAAAATGCTTGACATGGTTTTCTGCCAGGCTGAGGTTGGTGTTCCATGCTACTAAACCCACAGCTGGATAATATAATCGGTTTCTGAAACTTTTGTTCACTCTGTGTATAGAGAAATTGTTCATTGCAGCTCTGAAAGGTGGACCTACAGGCTTTTGGTATTCCAAGATAAAGCTGCTTGATAATTACCCTCTACTGCTCACAAATATTAGGGGATATTTTATCACTTCGTTCTCATGTTGAAATATCCCTTAATTTTTGTGAGCAGTATATTTGGCAATGGCCAAAGATGGGTTTCAGGATGATTAGCAAGCCGTGATCTCATTAACCTGCCCTTGAAGTCAGTTTTACTACAAATTGCGAGATGGATTTCCTGTGGGAAACCACTATTCTGCCCCTAACCCTCCTCCTCCCACCTCTGAATCTTAACTGGCATCATTTCCAAGGAAGCTCTGCAGGGTTAGCATATAATGATAATGAAAGTGATTGTTTTTGAAGCATATACATTTCCAGACAAGGAAAGGGAAAAAGCATGTAAATATATGGATACACTTCAGACTCGTTTATTCTTATTGAAGTGCTTTGTATATGTTGGTACAAGACTTCAACTTTGGCCTGTTCTCGCTATAAAGAGAATTGCAGTTTTGAAAAGGCCCTTTTGCTTATTTTCATTTTTATACATATTGTGTCTATTTGCCTGCATCCTTCTTTTATCAGTGAAGACTTGGCATTTAAAATATCAAAACTAATTTTTAACAGTGAAGGATTTCTACAAAACTCTCAATATTTTCCCATTATTAACAAAAGCAAAACTGTTTGGGTGGAAGAAATCACAGCATAGAAATATTACTTGGCTTAGAAATCCAGGTTCTCATTTGATACCATAAAACCTGCCAGATCAAAGCACCTAAAATCATCTATGCAAAATAAAAGCTAATAAATCATTTTAAGAATCATGGCTAAGGGTAAATCTTGAAATCTCACAGCTGTTTCAGGAACTGTCATTTATTTAAATAACACTGAATCAATTATGTACAAAAGAAAAATGGGGAAATAGTCTTAGATAAAGAAATGCAGGGGTTTGTTTGTTTGTTTTTGTTTGTTTGTATTTACTGAGAGAAGGGGAGATAGAGAGACAGACTCCCACATGTGGCCCAACCAGGATCCACTGGAAACCCCAGTCCAAGGCAGATGTTCGAATCAACTGAGCTATCCTCAATGCCTGGAGCTGACGCTCAAACCAATTGGCCCATTGGCTGCGAGAGAGGAAGAGAGAGAGAAAGGGGAAAGGGGAAGAGAAGCAGATGGTCGCTTCTTATATGTTCCCTGAAGGGGGATCAAACCTGGAATATCCACACACTTGGCCAACACTCTATCCACTAAGCCAACTGACCAGGGCAATTTTTTAAAATTAAAAAAATATATATATTACAATTAGCTCAATGTCAGCTGAGCTCTCCTGTGCTTGGGAAGAAATTGACACCATTTTCCGCTTTTATAGGAATCAAACTGACTGCAGCAAAACCCTGTGAAGCCAACTTATTTACTGACTCTATTGGTATAAAAAGAAAATATCGATTTGTAAGGAAAGATAAATGTTACAGAAGTTGTATATAAAAGCCTTAAACTGTATTATATAATCTTCTTAAGGCAGAGACTGTTTCTTATCCATTTTTGTTATCCTTTATAACACCTAAAAAAGTTCCATGACCATAGGAGGGGCTCAGTGTATGTAACAGAATGGCATTAGCATAAAAACAAACTGGTAAAACCAAGCAGTCTTAAATTAAACAGTGACTTATCCACATTTTGCACTTAAATATTGCAAAGAACTTCATTTTGTCATACTCTTAAATTTTATCTCTCCTGAAATTCAGTTGTGATAAGTTGATATCAGTTCTTGATGAACAATAAGCAGATTTTATTGGAGACTGGTTTTTGAATTATTTATTTTATCAGTCTAATATATGGCTACCATTTATCACTTAGAACGTGACAGCATGCTAAAGAGATGCTGTGATCTTTAAGCTGCACATTTCAGAGCAGCTTCATTTTTAATTAAAAGTTATTTTATTTTTAACTTGAACTTTACATTTAACTGTTTTGCCTTGTTTCTCTCTCAAATCATTTATTACCCACCCATTTTTATAAAATTTTGATTTTAGAACACTTTTAGATTTATAGAATTGTATAGAACTGGGATAAAAAAGCACCGAGAGTTCCTACATACCTCAAACCCAGTTTCCTCAGTTAATACCTATGTTTCATTGGCTACAGTTCATGAGTGCTAGCACAGTGTGTACTTCTTGATCTCTTTACTTCTAACCTATCCCTGTCTTTATACTTAAAATAATTTTTTGCAGAACACACATATTTGGGTATTGCTTTTTAATCCATCCTGACAGTCTCTGTCTTGTGATTGGTGTATTTACACCATTCACATTTAAACTAATAGTTGATATATTTGGATTAATATCAACCAGTTTTAGAACTGTTTTCCATTAACTGTTAGAGGCTTTTATTTCTGCCTTCTCTGCTTCACATTGAGCGTTTTATGATTCCTTCTTCTGTCCTCTCACCATGTCAATTACATTTTTTAAAAAAACAAAATGTACTGGTTTTTCAAGGGTTTGATATATATATTTATATATATTGAACTAATTTCACTTTTAATAAAAACTATTCCATTCTATGTATAGTACAGGAACCAATAATACATTATTCCTAATTTCTACCTCTCATCTTTTGTAACATTACTATTATTCATTCATTTATTCATAATGTTATCATCACCCAATAATTATTTCTATTATTATTCTGAATTATTATTTTTAGGTCAATTAAGGAAAAATATTTTATTTTACCTACATTTATTCTTTCTCTAAAACTCTTCCTTTCTCTGTGTATAAGTTTCTGACCAATATAATTTTCTTTCTTCCTAAAAAAAGTTTTAAAGATTCCTTGCAAAGTATGTCTGCTGTTGATGAATTCACCCCATTTTTATTTGCCTGAGAAAAATCTTCATTTCTCCTTCACTTTTTTTCTTTCAGTTAGAGGAGGGAAATAGAGAAACAGAATCTTACATGCACCCTTACCGGGATTCACTCAGAAACCCACCTCTAGGGTCAATGCTCAAATCAACCAACCTATAGTAACTGAGACTGATGCTCGGACTGACTGTGGGAGGTGAAGAGAAAAAGAGAAAGGGAAGAGGGAGGGCGAGAGAAGTAGATGGTTGCTTATCATGTATGCCCTGACCAAGTTCAAACCTGGGATGTCCACACGCTGAGCCAATGCTCTATCCACTGAGCCAAACAGCAAGGGCCCTCCTACACTTTTAACAGATAATTTCTATAGAGATATTCACCTGAAACCTATGTACTCTTATTGATCAATGTCACCCCATTAAATTTAATTTATAAATAAAGAATATATAAATAAATTACAAAAACAGTAAATAGAGACTACAGGTAAGATTTTTGAGGAGATTGTTAAGAAAGGAGAGATGTTGAAAATGTGAAGGGAAAGAAAAGAATAATAAAAGATAATTGAAATTATATAAAGAGAATTAATTCTAGGTTGATGGGGTTTTTATTTCAGCACTTTGGATATTTTATAGTGCTGAAATATTTCATAATGCTGAATATTTCATAGTGCTTTATTTCTGGTTTGCCTCTTTTTTTTTCTTTTTATTGAATTAACTGGTGTAACACTAGTTAAAAAAATTATACTGCCTGATCTGTGGTGGCGCAGTGGATAAAGCGTCGACCTGGGAACACTGAGGTCGCCAGTTCAAAACCCTGCACTGGTCTAGTCAAGGCACATATGGGAGTTGATGCTTCTAGCTCCTCCCCCTTCTCTCTCTCTCTCTCTCTCTCTCTCTCTCTCTCTCACTCTGTGTCTCCTCTCTAAAATGAATAAAAAAAAAATTATACAGGTTGCCGGTATTCAATTTGACAACACGTCATCTATACACTGTATGTGTGTGTTCACCACCCAAGCCATGTCTCTATCACCATTTAACCCCCTGTATACCCTTCTCCTAGTACTCCTATCCCTCCACCCCTATTGTCTGTGTCCATGAGCTTTTCTCTTTTTATATCTTTTTTGCTCATTTCTTCCAACCACACTCACTCAGCTCCACCCATCAAAAATTTGTCAGCCTGCTCTGTCCTTCTGTCCATCTCTATTTCGCTTGTCAGTTCATTTACATTAGAGTCCACATATGAGTAAAATTATATAGTACTTGTCTTCTCTGACTGGCTTTTTCACTTAGCATAATATGCTCAAGCTCCATCCATAACCATTGCAAAAGATAAGATTATCCTTCTTTTTTACAGTCAAGTAGTATTTCATCATGTAAATGTACCACAGCTTTTTTATCCACTCATCTACTGATGGGAACTTGCGCTGTTTCTAATTCTTAGCTATTGTCAATAATGCTGCATGAATATGTATATATATTATGAATCAGTGTTTCAGGTTTCTTTGGATATATTCTTCCCAGAAAGGGAATTGTTGGGTTGTAAAGCAGTTCCATTTTTCATTTTATTTTTATGAAACTTCACATTGTTTTATATAGTGGCTGCTCCAATCTGCATTCCCATCAACAGTACACCAGGGTTGCCTTTACTATTACATCCTTAACAGCACTTGTAGTTTGTTGACTTATTGATGATAGCCATTTTGACAGGTGGAAGGTAATATCTCATTGTGGCTTTAATTTGCATTTCTCTGATGGTTAGTGACATTGAGCATCTTTTCATATGTCTTTTTATCATCTGTATGTCCTGTTAGAGTAGTGTCTATTCACATAATTTTCCCATTTTTTTAATTGGACTGCCGTGTGTGTGTGTGTGTGTGTGTGTGTGTGTGTGTGTGTGTGTTGAGTTGTATAAGTTCTTTATAAATTTTGGATGCACCCCATAAGAGATATATCATTGGTGACTATGTTCTTTCATAGAGTGGGTTGTCTTTTCATTTTGTTAATGGTTCCCTTTTCTGTGCAAAAACTTTTTAGTTTGTTGTAGTCCCATTTTGTCTATTTTTTCCCTTATTTTTCCCCTGCCCAAAAAACATATTAGAAAAAATATTGCTACTAGAAATGACTGAGATATTACTGTCGATGTTTTTCTCTAAAGTTTTTACGGTTTTGAGTCTTACATTTAAGTATTTAATCTATTTTTAATCTACTCTTTTGCATGGAATAAGAAGGTAGTGTAGTTTTATTTTTCTGCACATATCTGTTCAATTCCCAACATCTCCTTTGTCAAATATCAATTGGCCATAAAGGCATGGATTTATTTCACAGTTCTCCATTCTGTTCCATTGATTTATATGTTTGTTTTATACCAGAAGCATGATGTTTTGACTACTATAGCTTTGTAGTATAGTTTGACATCAGGTGGTATGATTCCTCCAACTTTATTCTTCTGTCTCAAGATTGCGGTGGCTATTTGGTGTCTTTTGTGGTTCCATGTAAATTTTGGAATATTTTTTCTAGTTCAGTGAAATAATCCATTGGTATCTTGAGAGAAATTGCTTTGAATTTATAGATTTCTTTGGATAGTATGGAATTTTAATGATGTTATTCTTATCCATGAACATGTGTATGCTTATACTTATTGGTGCTTTCCTCAATTTCTTTCTTCAGTGTTTTGTAATTTTCTGAGTACAAGTCTTTTTCGTGTGTGTGGGACAGAGACAGAGAAAGACAGAGAGAGGGACAGACAGGGACAGACAAACAGGAAGGGAGAGAGATGAGAAGCATCAATTCTTTGTTGCAGCATCTTAGTTGTTCATTGATTGCTTTCTCATAAGTACCTTGACTGAGGCACTACAGCAGACCGAGTGACCCCTTGCTTAAGCCAGAGACCTTGAGCTCAAGCTGGTGAGCCTTGCTCAATCCAGGTGAGCCCGTGCTCAAGCCTGTGACCTCGGGGTTTCAAACCTGGGTTCTTCATGTCCCAGTCCAATGCTCTATCCACTGCACCACCACCTGGTCAGGCCTGAGTACAAGTCATATTTTAATATCCTTGGTTAAATTTATTCCTAGGTATTTTTGATCAATTATGAGTGGAATTATTTTCATAGTTTCCCTTTTTGATAGTTTATAAAGTGCGTTTTATAATGTATAAAAATGCAGTTGATTTCTGGAGATTATATTTTGTATTCTGCCACTTTGCTAAATTCATTGTTCAGTTCTAGTAGTTTTTTGGTTGAATCTTTAGGATTCTCTATATACAGTATCATGTCATCAGAAAATAATGACAGCTTTATTTCTTTTCCAATTTGGATGCCTTTTATTTCTTATTCTACTATGATTGCTGTAGTTAGGACTCCCAGCACTATGTTGAATAAGACTGGTGAAGGCAGACATCCCTGTCTTGTTCCCAATCTTAAGGGAAACATTTTTAATTGTTGCCCATTGACTGTGATGTTGGCAGGTGTGTGTCATACATGGCCTTTATTACATTGAGGAATGTTCTATTTCTACTTTGCTGATAAAATTTATTATAAACGGGTGCTGAAATTTATCAGATGCTTTTTGTCATCTATTGATATGATCATGTGATTTTTATCTTTCATTTTGATTATGTGATGTATCATGTTAATTATTTTGCTCCTATTTTACCAACCTTGTATCCCTGCAATAAATCTCACTTGATCATAGTGTATGATGTTTTTCATGTATTGCTGGATCTGGTTTGTTAATATTTTGTTGAGGATTTTAACGTCTATGTCCTTCAAGTATATAGTCTATAATTTTCTTTTTTCATAGTATCTTTATGTAATTTTGGAATTAAGAGAGTGCTGGCCTTGTAAAATGAGCTTGGGAGTTATCCCTCCCCTTGAATATTTTGGAATAGTTTATGAAGGATAGGTATTAGTTTATCTTCTAATGTTTAGTAAAATTCTCCTGTGAAGCCATTTGGTCCAGAACATTTATGGGTTGAGAGTTTTTGTTATTACTGTTTCAATTTCATTAATGGTAATGGTAAATTCACATTTTGTGATTCTTCCTTGACTCAACTTAAGAAGATTGTATGTTTCTAGATATTTATCCATTTCATTCAGATTGTCCCAGTTGTTGTTTTTTCTGTTGACTTTTGAAAAACAAGAATTTTTTTTATTTCTTTACAAAAATAGTACCACGCTATCATTCTCACATCAATAAAATTTAACAATAGTTGTTAAATCATCAAATGTTCCATCAGCATTCATATTTCACCCATTATTTTATAAATTAAAAAAATAATTTATTGTGTAAACATGGTTTCAAGTGTCCCACTCAATATAACACCCCCAACACCCCACATTGGGCCCTTTATAACCTATGAAAAGTCTCTTTCTATTCCCATTTCACTTCTTTTGTCCCTCCTCTCCTTACCTCATCATCTTCCCCTCTCAGACTTGCTACCCTGTTATCTGTATCTATGTGTTATGTATATATAATTTGGCTACTCCCTTCATGTTCTTTGACCCCTAACCTTCATCCTCATTCTTTCTGACAGCTGTCCATCTGTTCCTCGTGACCCTACCTCTGTTTCTATTTTGTTCCTCAGTTTATTGTGTTCATTAGATTCTACACATAAGTGAGATCATCTGATACTTGCTTTTCACTGCCTGGCTTATTTCACTTAGCACAATAATCTTCACGTCCATCCATGCCATCACAAAAGGCAAGATTCCTTCTTTTTTACAGTCATGTACTATTCCATTGTGTACATGTAACACAGTTATTGTAATCATTCATATGCTGACAGACACTGGGCTATTTCTAGATCTTGGCTATTGTAAACAATGCCACAATAAACATGAGGTGCATATCTTCTTTTAAAATAGTGTTTTCAGAATCTTAGGATATATTCCTAGAAGTGGGATAACTGGGCCATAAGGCAATTACATTTTTAACTTTTTGAGGAAATGTCATAGTGTTTTCCACAGTGGATGCAGGAGTCTGCATTCCCACCAGTATTGCAGTAGGGTTCTCTTTTCTCCACACCCTCACCAGCACTTTTTGTTTGTTGATTTGTTCATGAGAATTATTCTGACAGGTGTGATGTGGTATCTCATTGTGATTTTAATTTGTATTTCTCTGATGATTGGAGATGTTGAGCATTCTTTCATATGCCTATTAGCCATCTGTATGGCCTCTTTGGAGAAGAGTCTATGCAGGTCCTTTGGGGTTTTTTTTCTTTCTTTCTTTCTTTTTTTTTTTTTTTTTGAGAGGAGAGGAGATAGTGAAAGAAACTCCTGCATGTGCACTGACCGGTACCCACTCAACAACCCTATCTAGGTCTGATGCTTGAGTACTGAGCTATTTTTGGTGCCTGAGGCTGATGCACTCCAATGAACTAGCTTCAGTGCCTGGGGCTGATGCTCAAACCAATCAAGCCACTGACTGTGGGAGGGGAAGAGGGACAGAAGGGGGAGAAGGGAGAAGCAGATGGTCACTTCTCCTATATGCCCTGACTGGGAATTGAACCCAGGACATCCAAATGCCCAGCTAAACAACTGGCTCTACCCACTGAACAACTAGCCAGGGTCCTTTACTCATTTTTTAATTGAATTGTTTACCTCCCTGGTGTTGAGTTTTAGAAGTTCTTTATAAATTTTGGTTATTAACCCTTTATCAGACATATCAGCAAATATGTTCTCCTATTGAATGGGTTGTCTTTTTATTTTGTTAATGGTGTCTTTTACTGTGCAAAACTTTTTAGTTTGATGCAGTAGTCCAATTTGCTTATTTTGTTTTTTATTTCACTTGCCTATGGAGATGTATCAGCAAAAATATTGCTATGAGAGATATCTGAGAGTCTGCTGCTTGTTTTATGGTTTTGTGACTGACATTTAAGTCTTTTGTCAATTCTGAGTGTAAATTGGTAATCTAGTTTCATTTATTTTTGCATGTACCTGTCCAATTTTTCCAACATCATTTATTAAAAAGATTGTCTTTACTCCATTATATACTCTTGCCTCCTTTGTGCCAGCCCTGGGCCTCCCTGAAAGGAACTTGCTACAATCCAATGCAAGCTATCGCCTGTGACTGGCCCTCAGCACCCTTCTTGGAACCACAAGCAATCAGAGTTTGTGGCTGCCTCCTCTGGGTCCAGGTGCACATGGAAACACCAATTCATATACTTAGGCTGGCTTTTACCCACACTGGGCCTAGGGGAAAGTCAGCAAAAGGCCTAAGGTTCCCTGAGGTCTGCCTCCTGCTGCCTTTGTCTGCTGGCTGCTTGTAAGGCTCGGCCACTGAAAAAAAACCTCTGGTAGAGTCTAGAGCCTGGGGCATTTCAAGGATTAGGAAAGTTGGTGGGTGTTGTTCCCAATTCAGGGCTTCAGGTGTCAGTCTGTTCTGACTTTTTTCACAGACCTCAGTAGCATGTGGCCACTGGGAGTTGGTAGATGTGGCCTCTGTGACCCAGGGGTTTTGTCTGCCCACAGTCTGGACAGTTTCTACTGAATCTATGAGGCAGAAGCATCAGTCATATTCTTGCGGGAGTGTGAGGAAAAGATCCGGCTTCATTGCCAGAAAACTGAGTTGCAGACATACCTCACTGCTTCCTGAATTCTCAGAATGGCTCAGCCTCTATAGGATGGGGCAAGAGAGAACCCCAAGGGTGGAATGGTTGCTTTCCCCCGAGCTGATGCAGCACAAAGGGCACTGCTCTACCCAAGATTGATGGCAACTTCAGTATTAGAGAAGGGCTCAGCACAGGGGTTCTTGTGGCTATCTCCCACATCTCTCTCTGGACCACCAACTTCACACTCTCATCTAACAATTCTAGTGTACTCAGGCCTCCCTCTGCTGGAGCCCTAAGTAAGTGACTGTGAATGAGATTTTCTGCACTGGCCCTTTAAGATGGTGACTAAGTCTCTGAGAGCTCCCGTCTTTTTCTCAGAGATAGAAACCTCACCTCTTTTCACCAACAAATGTTGTGTGGGTGCCTCTTCTATGCTCTGATGTTCTAGGCTGGGGCAATCCACCTGGAGTTTAGGACCCTCCCCTCTCAGGGCAAACCTCCCCACAGTGAAAGTCCCTCCTGACTCTCAGCTCCCACTCAGTCCTGGGAGCAAGCCAGCCCTTTTCATGTCTCTGCCCTACCTACCAGTCTTATTGTGGCTTCTTCTCTGACTCCTTGGTTATGGACTCCCCTTTATTTAGTCCAATGTCGTTTTTTCAAGATGATTGTTCTTAAATTTAGTTGAAACTCCAATCTGATCCTGGGAAGTGTCAATTGGAACAGCTGCCTACTCTGTCGCAATCTTGGAATCCTTCTAGATTGTCCAATTTGTTGGCATGTCGTTGTTAGCAATATTTTCTTACCGTCCTTTGTATTTCTTTGGTGTCAGTGTTACTTATCCTTTTTCATTTTTTATTTTATTTATTTGGGCCCTCTCTCCTTTTTCTTGTTGAGTTTGGTTAAAATCTCGTTTATTTTTTCAAAGAACCAGCTCTTAATGTCATTGATCTTTTGTTTGCTTGTTTTTCCCCTAGGATCTATTTGGTTTATTTCTGCTCTGATCTATTTTTTTAATTCTTTTCTTCTACTCACTTTGAGCTTTGTTTGTTGTTCTTTTTCAAGTTTCTTTAAGTATAAAGTTAGATTGGTTTTTTAAGATTTTTCTTGTTTCTTGAAGTAAGCCTATAATGCTATGAATTTCTCTCTTGGGACTGTTTTTGCTATATTCCACAAGCTTTGGGTTGTTGTGTTCTCATTTTTATTTGTCCCAAGGTATCTTTTGATTTGTTCTCTGATCTCATTGTTAAACCTATTCACTGTTTAGTAACATGTTATTTAGCCTCCATGTCTTTGTGTGGTTTTTAATTATTTTCTTTTGATCAATTTCTAGATTTCAGTTTGGGGATTTTCTATTATCTATCTTGAGGCATACTGATTCTTTCTTCAAGATGTCAAGAACTTTCATCTCTCTGCTTCTATTATCCATCTGTACTAGCATGCTGGCTACATTTCCCATTTGTGTTCTTACATACTCATCACAGTAATTTTATAAATCTGTTTGATAACTACAGCATTTATGTCATATTTGAGTCTGGTTCCAATGATTTGTCTTTTCAGACTATTTTTCCTTTTGTTGTGCTAGTTGAAAGCCAGATATGTTGTTTTGGGAAGTAAAAACCTAAATAAATAGGTCACCAGTGTGATGTTTTATGTTAATCAGGCTAGGTTTGGGTTTTGTTTAATGATTGCCATAGTTATCTATACAGAATCTTCAAATTTCTCTAGTGTCTTCCTTTTCTGTCTCACATTTTGACTTCATACTTCTCTAAGTACTCCTCTTCAAATTGATTCTGGTTTTTTAGGTCTCTTAGTTGTAGTTCACTCACTATTACTCTGGAATCTTGTGGTGGAAAGGAGTGGGGCATGAGGACTTGAGGCATGCTGTAATCTTCCAATTACATCTCAACCTTTTAGTGCGCTTGTGTTTCTAGCCTGTGACTTTCACAAATGATTCTTCTCATATAGCTGCCCTCCAACCCCATTAAGTGATGCGGGAGGGCGAGATGGGGCTGGAATGAGAGAAATTCCTTTCTGTCAGAGCTCTGGAACAATGCTCTCATAAAGTCTTTCTCCATGAAAACTTTGTTATGAGAGAGGGTCCAAACATGCATTTCAGAATAATTACTGCTCATTTCCATCTGCCAGAACCAAAAAGACTATCTTTCTCAGATCTTAACTGTGAAAACCTTGGTTTCTTGTAGGCAAAGTTCATAAAATGTGGGAGTCTCTTAAAACTTAGTCCCCTAGGAGTTATTTACTCGCACCAGTCCATAGTCAGCCTCCAGAAACTCACCAAAATGATCATCTAAGTAGATAGTTTATGCCTTCACTTGTCTCTGCTCTAGGTCAGCCAATTCACTGTGATCAGTGATGGGATTCAAATAATTTAACAACCAGTTCTCTGCCCTGATGACCATTTTAAGTTAAAAAAAACCCGCTATATCAAAGGTAGTTTTTTATATTATGCATTTAATAATTAAATAAGAACACTAAAAGAGTTACACAAAACTAGATTATATTATAAGAAGAAGTTTTAAAATATTAATGAAAAAACATTAAATAATACCTGATAGCAATAAAATTGTTATTTAAGATATTACCATATTGCTTCATTTTTCTCTTTTTTATTATTAATTTTAATGGGGTGACATTAACAAATCAGGGTACATATGTTCAAAGAAAACATCTCCAGGTTATCTTGTCATCAATTTTGTTGCATACCCATCACCCAAAGTCAAATTGTCCTCTGTCACCCATATTGCTTCTTGATTGGCGTTCTCACTTGTGATTTTTTTCACCTATGGACAGAATGACCATTATTACTACAGGTGCTTAGAATATGCTGTTGCGCAGATGAACGTTAAAAAGAGTAAGGAATGTAAATTTGTGATTTCCACGTTGGGCAGCAGCCCAGGCTCTCTCCTTAGAGAATCCTGGTTATTGTTTCAACTACACTGTCTCTAAGTACTGCTTTTTTAATCACAAAAGAAAACATCTTTTCACTGTGGAAGTAGAATCCCATTCCTTTAGAGGTAGGTCGATTAGACTAATAGTCATAGTGTTTGAAATATTAGCAACAGGCGACTTCTCTTCTCTGAACACGTTACGTTTATCTTCGAAAAACCTCACTTTAGAGAGAACCCTGATTACAAGTGTCATTTTAACAACTGCCTCGCTGAACTCAACAAAAAGTTAGGTATTGGTTCTGGTAAACCAGTATGAACCAGCTGAATCCCACCAACTATGATGTTCGATTTACCTGTCTCTCCAGATTTCAGGGCAGTGTTTTGTATTGCAAACTTACTTCTCTGATGGGTCCAAGAAAAGGTATTGATTTTAAATTTGTTTAACTTGTTTCTTATGAGCTTGGAGTAATGTCCTCCAAGCTCTTTAAATGTTGGAGATAATGTCTGCATTTGACTTTCACTGGTTGTCTTTTGCAGATTAAATTTCATCCTTAAATACTAAAAATGTTTGTGCTTTTCTTTTTGAGGAAACATAACTACCATTGATTTACACTTTCATCACTAGCAATGAAAAGGCCACAGAACCATTTTTATCTCATTCTGCATGTGTTGCTTCTATGGTGTTTCCTTTTATTTTGCTGAAAATGCCTGGCTCTAAATCCTAAATGCACAAATGAACATAAATTACTTCAAACAACCTTTTTAAATGTATGTATGAATTGTTTGCTTGTGTTACATTTTTTACCTTTTTATTGTGAAACGCATATTTGAAAGAGTATACAAAGTACACATGTGCAATTTAGAAAATAATTATAAAAGCATTATGCCAGTAGCCACCTACATTTAAAAATATAATATCGCTATTTAAAAACTTCCCATTTAATGTGAAATGGTAATGTACATAGTGAGCATATTTGTTTTGTTTCTAACCTCGTTAGGATAGCCTCTAGCTCTCCATTCAATAAAGTGATTACTTCAAGTCTCAAATGTATACTTTGTATCATGTTAAGGAAGTATCACAATTACTATTTTATTGAGTGTTTTTGTCAGGAATGGATATCTGGGGCGTTTTTCAAAGATATTTCAACATGTATAAATTTACTCAAATGATTTTTCCTTTGATCTATTAATATGGTAAATTAAATGAACAAGTTCCCTAATACTGATGGTACTTATATTCTGGGGATAAATCATACTTGGTCACGATGTCTTTTTTTTTTAAATGTGCTGGTGAATTCAATTAGTTGTAACCTTTAAAGAGGTAATTAAGGTAAAATGAGTGGGTCCTAATTCAATGTGACAGGTGTCTTTATAAAGAGATTAGATAATTAATAGTAAAATTGTACATATATCAATTTTTACAACTCAATTATCGTTTATGTATAAATCTTTAGAAAATTCTCGCTTGTGTAATATGGAGAAGGGTAAAAGAATTTTCTTAGCACTGGCATAAAAAATTAAAAAATAAGATGCCATTTATCCCTCACAAAACTTTAAAAAAGATTGAGACACAGATATACACAGAAGGGAGACCATGTAAAGACACTGAAGGAAGACAAATATCTACAATCTAAAGAGAGGACTTAGAAAAAAATCTACTGTGCCAATTATACCTTGCCTTGTGCTCTAAACCTTGAAGAAGTAAACTTCTGTTGTTTAAACCCCCTGTTGTGTAATACTTTGTTATGGCAGCCCTGGCTAAGTAATATAATAAATGACAGTATTTATTTCAGTGGTTATGAGCAAAATCAGAAAAATCACTATGGTGTGTGTGATGCACAGGATGCTGAAGGCAAAGATTTCAGTTAATTGTTAACAGAAATCAGGATGTGTACTGTTTTACTGGGAAATCAATTTGCCTGGTTCATATGATAGGCTAAGAGTTGTTCATGGCTGATTCATTGATTATTCTCTTTCAATTCTTCAAAGAAATATTTTTCAACAGATTTTTTTTTTTTGCCAAAAATGATGATTTATGGTAGTATCTATTTTCTTATGTAACCCTGTAAATAAAATGAGTCCTAAATAAACCATTTTTTTTTCTATTATAAAAACTCTTTACCAACTCTCACATGTTTTCTTGTCTGCATTTGTTTTGTCTTGTGCCTTCATATATGCACAGTGCACTCCTGGTTATTATGCATTGAAAGTTCAGCCTTGAAAAATTATCTGCTAGGAAAGCTAACTCTATGCATGACCATTTATCCTTAAAATGAGAAATTCATACACCTTTCCTACTCTCAGCATTTGCCATGGTGCCTTGTTAAACAATATTTTATTAATGAAGAGAAAACTAGCAAGTCAACCCTCTTTTTAAAAACTCAGCAACTTTCTCTGGCTAAGAAAATGTGTGTATTTGCAGCAAAATACTTTTTTTAAAAAAAGACCTATGTAAGTTTTTTAAATGAATGATTTTTACCCTCTGCTGAACGTTCAAAGGCAGGCTTTGAGGCCCCCTGTCTTGCTACTCCACATTTAAGAGGCTTAATGGCCACTTGAGCCTCCACTTTTGTTCTTGTAGATACGGTGCAACTTTCCCCCCATCTGTGCATTCAAGCACATCAACTACATTATAAATTAACCTCACTTCAGATATTACTAGTATAAATGTAGTAAACAAAAACAAGTGACCAAATCACTAATGTCTCTGTTGTCATTCTGCCACACGGTAAGAATCAAATTCATGTTTATCTCTCAGCTGCTTGTTCAAATCCAGCCTTATCTACACACAGTGCTGCCTCCTTAGGTTTTCTCCTCTGATGTGAGGTCCACCTTGTAAAGTAACTCTGAGATGGAGTTTAAGGGGGGAAAAAATTAGTCAATTGTATTCTATTCTTTAATTATATATTTCATGGTACTATTCCTTATCCAGATTTCTTTTCTTTCAGTTCCCCAAAATAGAAATTTTACTAATGAAAAAATGGTTAATTCATGCACATTCTCAATTTTCACCACTGCTTAAGGATTCCATTTTTTTTCATGTTGAGTCACCTCCTGGTCACTTGTTGGTTCTAAAGAAATGGCTAAAGGGAAGGGAGGAAGCTCCAAGAGCTGAGGGAGGGAGGAATTTGAAAAAGTTGAGCATGGATAAAGAGAACTGAAAAGAGTAGACATGTTTTGGGTAAAGAATGTGGAGGAAAGAGTGAGGATGAAAGGTTTTCAAAGATGCTTGTTTTGCTTTAAAATAGACTTTACTCTTACATGGTCCACTGAGAGACTATAAATTATTAAATCTTTTAAATTGCTTTTAGCTATCAGAACCAGACATTGTGGGCTCTAGAATTGGATTAATTTATACCAAATTGATTTTTAAATGTCACTTCAGAAAGGATCTCTTCAGGCAGATATTGTTCAAGGCTTTTTCACACAAGAATCACAAAGAAGAAGGGAAAATGACAAAAAGCTAACTCTTTCCCAAAATATGATTTGGCGATGGCCTGATTCTTCACCATCTGATGATCCTTTGACTACACCAATCCACCAAACTCCTTACAATTTCATTCAGTGGTTCCATCAGATATTTTTCTAAAAATCCTTTCCAGAGAACTTTAGGAAGAGCTCATCACAAGTAAGCCCTCCATAAATACTTCTTAAATGAAACATTTAATTGAAATTTATATTCATCTGCTTTTTGCTACTGTGCTCCCCGTTTGTTTTTCTTTTCTTTCTTTTTCTTTTTTCATTAAGTGAGAGGTGGAGAGGCAGAGACAAACTCCCGCATGTGCCCCAATGGATTGGGATTCACCAAGCAAGCCCCCAACTAGGCGATACTCTGCCCATTTGGACCACTCCTCCGTCGCTCAGCAACCAAGCTATTTTAGCACCTGAGGTAAGACCATGGAGCTATCCTCAGCGCATGGGGCCAAGTTTGCTCAAACTATCCCAGCCATGGCTGCAGGAGGGGAAGAAAGAGAGCAAG
The DNA here is from genome assembly GCA_037038555.1 of Rhynchonycteris naso. Taxonomy (NCBI): domain Eukaryota; kingdom Metazoa; phylum Chordata; class Mammalia; order Chiroptera; family Emballonuridae; genus Rhynchonycteris; species Rhynchonycteris naso. The sequence goes on from CM073002.1 coordinate 72,056,302, forward strand.
ATGGAGGGCTGGGGGAGAAGCAGATGGTTGCATGTCCTGTGTGCCCTAACCCAGAATTGAACCCAGGACGTCCACATGCCGGCTGATGCTCTACACTGAGCCAACTGGCTAGGGCCTTTCTTTCATTTTGTATTAGTTTCTTTGTAACATTCTTCATGATTATTTCCATCTGTCACCACAGTGATAGAAGAGGAAGATGAGAAAGTAAGTGGGTTGCTCACATCTGCTGGCTAAATTATACATGGGCATCTTATGCAGAGAAATGTCTCCCCACCTCAGAAGACTGTCCAAAACTAATTGTGACTAGCAAGGCTTCAGGAGACATTTCCGCAAGCCGATTGCAACTTTACCATGCTCTGGGGGAAGGGCAGGATCTCAGCCTACCACACGCATAGATGGCCCCTCGGCTCCATTTCCTTTGGGGCAGCAGTGCTTTTCAGGCCAGCTGGCTCTCAGCTGCGTAAGACAGCTCCCGGGAAGTGGGCATGGGAGGATGCACCTCAACCCACACTGGCACGTGAAGCAGAGGCTGTGCCTACGTGCCTGTGTGGCTTTTCTGGATGCCGTGGTATAGTCAGGAGTGGGATAACATTTTGCTTTGTGGTTGCGTCTGTATTTACCAGCCCCTTGTCAACCAATCTTCAAATACCTTGAACCTACTACACTCTTCACTTGGTTGTTTTTAACTTTGTTCTCTGATGCTGTTTCCTTCACAGATGGAAAATGATAGAGCACTTCAGGTAAGCGTACTATTTTGAGAGGGAATTAAATCATCTCAGTGGAATGGTCCTGCTATGGGGTCAAGCAGCTAGCTACTGAGCAGATTGTGGCTTTTCCCTAGGTGTACCTCACTTCTGTTAATGAGAGAAAATGATCTTATTGCTGACCTTGCTTTACACTTTTAAAGTGAGCTATACCTTCATTGCTATAATAGTCTATCTTTCAACAATTATTTTCTGAGTATCCCCAGCCACCATGTATTGTGCTAAATATTAGGGATACACAGATGAGAAGATTACTGCTGCCTTTATAATCTACTAGAAACCAGACATAAAAATAACCAGTCATGCCTGAACAAGCCATGGTATAGTGGATAGAGCATTGGACTGGGACGTGGAGGGCCCAGGTTCCAAACTCTGAGGTCGCTGGCTTGATTGTGGGCTTACCAGCTTGAGCGCAGGGTCACCAGCTTGAGCGTGAGATCATAGACATGACCCCATGGTTGCTGGCTTGAGCCCAAAGGTCACTGGCTTGAAACCCAAGGTTCCTGGCTCGAGCAAGGGGTCACTTGGTCTGCTGTAACCCCCCAGTCAAGACACATATGAGAAAGCAATCAATGAACAACTGAGGACCTGCAACAAAGAATTGATGCTTCTCATCTCTCTCCCTTCCTGTCTGTCTGACCCTATCTGTCCCTCTCTGATGCCAGGCTTAATCCTGGTGACAAGAAGACAGCACTAAGAAACTGACATTTAAGAAAGGAGTTAAAAATGATTAGATAGAAAAAGCAAGAAAGGACTTTCTAAACTAATGAGAATATGTAAGTTAAAGCAAAAAGGCATCAAAGAGCATGGCATCTAAAGTCCATAAACACAGCTGCTGAATCAACTGGATTTACTACTTTTCAAATTTTAATATTCTTATTATCATTAGTGTTATTTTCCCATAAAATGCGAGCGTTTAATAGAAGAATGTCTCCAACTTGAAGTTTGGTGTCCCCCTCCTACTTTTCTTTTTATTTCTCTCCATTTTTATATTTCATGTATTTTTATGCTATGTTATTCAGTATCTACACTTTCATCACTCTTTTATCTTCTTGATGGAGTGCATTTTTTATGAATATAAATTAAATCATTCATCTTTGTCTAGTCAAATTTCCACTGAGCTTAAATTTCCACTTTGTCTAATTTGTTGAGTTACTTTCATTAAATAAATTAGTTGAATCTATAAAAATTGGACCCTAGTCTTCTGCCTGGACCTTGAGGAAGAATAATGAGAGGTGAGCCTGATCTCTGATACTTTAACCTTGAGAGTAGTGATCCATGAAGACATATTTTTTGTTTTGGTTTTATTGTTTGTTTGTTTTTAATTGAGAAGAGGGGAGATATGAGACAGGTTCCTGCATGCGCTTTGATGAGGATCCACCCGGCACCCCCCACCCAGACAAACCAAGCTATCCTCAGTACCCGGGGCCAGCGCCCAAACCAATTGAGCCACTGGCTGCCAGAGAAGAGAGAGAGATGGGGGCAGAGGGGAAGAAAATGGACCCTTCTCATGTGTGCTCTGACTGGGGATTGAACTGGGGATGTCCACATGCCAGGCTGATGCTCTATCCACTGACCAACTAACCAGGGCTATGAAAACATGGTATTGGTGGGTAGGAACTAGAGAAATAGTAGAAAAGGAGAAATCTGTGAAAGTTCTAAGTCCTGGGCATATATCAGAGCCAATACAGTTAGTGTAACAATCATTTGTTTTTTGATACTTCTTTGAAATCCAAACTGACTCCACTTTCTTCAAAAGTATGAGGTATGAGACTCTATAAGTTGAGCTGTTGTCCACGATAAACCATTAACACTTCCCAGATGCCTAGTAAGCTGCATCTTCTCCTCAGGGAAAGAATGATCATTCAGTGGAACGATTCTACCAGGGGACCTGAGATGGGAAAATGGGAGGGACAGTAGTTGCTTATACTCGTTCATAAATAAATAAGCCTCCTATCATTTAGTTTGGATCATGTGAGCTGAGGATAACTGCTGTTTAATTCAACTAGGCTAGAAGCCCCTTCTCATTAAACCTGCACAAAGGGACTGGCTACGTGGACAATAAGGTACCAGCAGAGTGAGTCTGTGAGGGGTGAGCAGCTCAGACAGAAGAATGGCAGTCTGAGGGGCCCTGTCCAGGAGACCCAGATCTCTACTGAGTGCATGCAGAGAGGGACCACTAGACATCTGCCAGGCCCAACGAGGACAAAACATTCCTAGGGCAGTACTAGATGTAAATATTCTGCTCCTCTTTTCCTTTTTCCCTGCCTGTACTCCGATTCTAGAAGGTTCAAGTAACAAGTAGCTGGAGGGAGAAACGGAGGAGGAAATGATAAAGAAGCAAAAAAAAGAACTTTTCCCCAGGAGTTGTATTTGAAGAATCTTATCTTAAGCTGGGAGCCATATCCTTTCCTGGATTTGATATCAATGACAGCATCTGGATTTGGGGCTGATAAGACTTTGGGAGCAATTGTATTTTGCATGTGAGAAGGATGTGAATTGTTGTATCCAGATAGAAGACTGTGGCAAATTGTATTTTTCAAAATGGATATAGTAAGAGTTCTTTTCTACAAGCACTCTTGCTCGCCCCGTCCAGTCAGCATGCTCTTCTGTAATGTGACCTTAGCACTTCCCATCAGTGTCCGTCTGCTTGAACCTGATTTGACCTTAGTGACTTATTTGACAAAGAGAAGGTGGTGGTCATAAGAAGTCTTGCCACTTCCTCCTGGGTCTTTTAGAATACTTGTATATTCAAGGCTAGGTCATAAGAAGTCTTGCCACTTCCTCCTGGGTCTTTTAGAATACTTGAACTTGTAAAACCCTTCTCGTGAATCCAGCCACCAGGTTGAGGAAAACCCAAGCTCTTGAAGAAGCACTTTAGTGTTGCAATTAACACAAGTTCCATCACAGCTGCCAGCCAACAGCCAGCAATGTGAGTGAGCCCCCTTGAACACTAGGCCCAGTGGAGCCTTCAGATGCCAACATCTGGCTGCAACTGCATAAGCAGCCCCAGTGAGCTCAACATGAGAGGCAATAAAAAAACCTAGCTAGTATTCTTAGACACAACACTGATTGTAGCCCTACAGATGATGAAGCAACCTGCCTTGCTTCTTTTTTTTAACATGACAAGTACAAAAAATAAAAATGTTTGTTCTTTTTCCATTCCTTTTCCTCCCACCTTCTATTCTTAGAAACTTGATTTCTGCCACTCAAAGATTGTTTTCACTATCTGTGGTTTCTATTTATCTTGAGATTCTTGCTCTGTTTCTAAGAAGTCAGTGTAGAAAGATGTTTTAATAACTTCTCTCATATAGTTCTGCAAAACTCAGGAACTGAGCACCATGAGCTCACTTACTCCTCAGAGATACATGTATGAAAGGAGAGTAGTTAGAGTGCAAGTGAATTTGTCCTTACACACTATGTCTTCAGTATCAGGAACTTGCACAAACATTACCATAAAGAATGAAACTATTCAAATTCTTTTATACATACAAGCAACAATTGGATAGCACCATGACTTTTACTTTTTAAAAACCTATGAAAAGTAAGATAGAGATTAAAATTTTTATTCCACAACCCTGGCCAGTTGGCTCAGTGGTAGAGTGTTGGCCTGGCACGTGGATGTCCCAGGTTTGATGCCTAGTCAGGGCACACAGGAGAAGTGACCATCGTGCTTCTCCACTGCTCCCCCTTCTCTCTCTCTCCCTTTCTCTCTCTCTCCGACTCCCAAAGCCATGGCTTGATTGAACGCATTGGACCTGAGACACTGAGGATGGCTCCCTGTGGAGCTTCCACCTCAGGTGCTAAAAATAGCTTGGTTGCAAGCATGGCTTCCAGATGGGCAGAGCATAGGCCCCAGACGGGGTTTGCCAGGTGATTGCTGGGTGGATCCTTATTGGGGCTCATGTGCGAGTCTGTCTCTCTATCTCCCCTCCTCTCACTTGGACAAGAAGAAAAATATTTCATTTCACAAATATTTTAAAAAGATAATTTTCATTCTGAGTTAGATTTCTGTTCAACCCACAATCAATCATAGATATTTGATAAGGATTCAGTCCATTCATATAGTTTTTGTTACCACATTAGAATGAATAACTCACATACCTAGTTTGATTGAGAAAGGATGCCTTCCTTGCAACACTGATGAGCATTGATAATTTTAATATTCCCCTTACTTTTTAAAAACCCACTTTGACAAAATGTTCAGTATCAGTTAGTGATTTAAATAATGGGCAAGTTGTATATACTTTCCCTAAATGTAGAATGAGATTTAGATAACAGATGGAAGAATTGAAAGAAAGAAAAACTGATTTAGGGACTATCACCAGAGACTCAAATATAATGTCAGCATAAGTGTCCTCATGAGAAAATATAGAAAAACTTGGTACTGAAGTAATTGTTCTAATGACATGAAAAACTTGGTACGGCAAATTTCCAGGAAGTGTTCTGTGAGTAGAAGTTACTTAAATTGAACTACTGGTTTCTAATAAAATTCATAATATCCATTATTTTTTGATATAATAGCCACAAACAAAAAATATAATAAACCATAAATAATATGCTTATGCATACCATTAGCTAATCATTTGTGGATTTAATTTAATATAGAATACTGAAGTAGTAGTCTCACTTTTTATCTTACTTGAAAATTCCTTCTTTAGCTTTATAACAACCTGCAGAAATTGGGTAATTTCAAAAGCTTTTTTGAAATCTTGGCTGGTTAGCTGAGTTGGTTAAAAATGACGTCCCAAAACAACAAGTTTCCGGGCTCAATCCCGGTTCGGGCACACAGAGAAACTAATCAAAAAATTTGCAACTGAGTGGAACAACAAATACTTCCATTCTCCTTCTCCTCTATCTCCCTTCCTCTCTCTGCCTCTCTAAAAATCAACAGAATTAAACCCTGGCCAGATAACTTGATTGGAGCATCCTCCTGGAGCACGGAGGTTACAGGTTTGATTCCCAGGTCATGGCACATACAGGACCAGCTCCATGTTCCTGTCTCTTTCTCCTCCTGCCTCTCTCTCTAAAAACAAAAAAATATATATTTTTAAGGAAATGTTGATTGGCATTTTGGACAGCAGTGGAAGGCATATGAATTTTGCAACTAAAGCTATCTGGTTAGTAAGTAAATTTCATGTAAGCTTGGGTAAATCACAAAGCCCTTTGAGAATAAATTTCCTTATTTTGAAGGACATAAGATGCTTTAAATTGTGAATACCCAATCCCTTCACCCAGCTGGGTTAAGTGTCTCTTTGTCCTTTTTCAGCACCCTGTAACCTATTCATTGTCTAGTATTACAATTGTTTTGTTCATTATCATCTCACGTGTTCCTTAAGGCAGGGGATGGATCTTGTTTGCCATTGTGTGTCTAGTGCCTATCCACCTACTTTGTGGGACAAACAAATCTCTAAGCTAATGTTGAATGAATGAATAAATGAATGAATGAATCAGACAGTCAAGCGTGGCTCACTTCTCTAAATTTATGATTTGTGTATTAAGCAGTACAGATATTATAGAAAATTCCCCTCACCACAGCAAGTTCTAATGGACAGTGCTATTCTAGATTTGTAATCCTAAACAATAATTTGACATAGTTGGCTGAAGAAAAGAATTTTTACAGAAACAGTGCAAGAATTACATGTTCTATTTGTTTAAATATGTGACAGTTATCTTCTGGAATAATTGCATACCTATCTTAACATAACTCAATTAAATACAATTTCACAATATGCAAATCCTACCTGTTTACCATAAGTAACAATAAACCATCTCTACAGTGGGTGTTGGAAAGTCTTTTTAGGTTCAGAAAGGATAATATAATCAGACCAAGATGGTAAATGTGAGTGAGTACTAATCTAATAACTACTTGTGAATAATTTCAAGTCAAGGAAGGGATTGGCCTAAAGCTTTAATGTCCTTCTTTTTTAAAAATGATTCTGTGATTTTATGAACTGAATGGTTTAATCATAATCCTTAGGAAGACTGTGATATTCAACTAAGAGAAAGATTCAAAAATAGTGATGTCACAGTAAGAGAAAAAGATACCAAAATAATTTTCTAGGAGAGGGGATAGGTATTAAACTTGATATTCAGATGTCTTGATAGTGCTTGTTCCTTTTAAGCAGTCTGAAAATTATCTCCCACAGATAAAAGGATGTGAGATCACTTGAAACTAATCTGGAATCTTATCCAGTTTCTGAAGATAATGTTTGCAGAAGAGGGCTCCTCAACCCTTTGTCAGCATCTGGTATAAGAGAATAATACTTATTCAGCATAAGTAGTTCATTTTATCTTCTAAGACTTACAATATCAGTGAATAAATTTTTATATCAGCAAACAAAGCATTCTCTTAATTTATTTACCCACTCCAAGCAGTGTCATTCTCCTTCTGAGATTCAATTTATCTGCTCTTTTTGTTGTCCTGCTCTACATGCAAAACAAACTTTTATAGTATTCTTTGGAAGTACCTCATTTAGTCAGACCAGGCAGTGGTGCATTGGACAGGGTGTCAAAATGGGATGCAGAGAATCCAGGTTTGAGACCCCGAGGTCAATGGCTTGAGCATGGGCTCACCTAGCTTGAGCATGGGCTCACCAGCTTGAGTGTGGGGTCACTGGCTTGAGCATTGGATTATAGACATGGTCTATAACTTAACCCTACCCCTAACCCTACTGCTAACCTTACACCTACCCCTACACCTACTCATAACTCTACAACTACCCATAACCCTACCCCTAATCCTACACCTCCCCCAATGGTCGCTGGCTAGAGCCAAAAGTTCGCTGGTTTAAAGCCCTAGGTCAATGGCTTGAGCCTAAGATCTCTCGCTTGAGCAAGGGGTCACTGGTTTGGCTGGAACCCCCTGGTCAAGGCACATAAGAGAAAGCAATCAATGAACAACTAAGGTGCTGCAATGAAGAATTGATGCTTCTCATCTCTCTCCTTCCTGCCTATCTGTCCCTCTCCCAGTCTCTCTCTCTCTCTCTCTTGTTAAAAAAATAATAAAATTAAATAAAGTACCTCATTTAAATTTTATTATAATACATTATAAAAAAGGTACTTCATTCAAAAGTTTACAAGATTACACTCTGTGTTGTTTTCCTGGATGCCCCACCGTATCAATAGCAACAATGATTTAAAAAAGATAAAAAAACAACACACATTCCTCCTGCTTTCCCCAAACAATGGTATCTTGAATTGAATTGTGAGCCTCTGCCTCCAAATTCATATGTTAAAATCTTAAACCTCAGTACCTCAGAATTTGACTGTATTTGAAGATACGGTCTTTAAAGATAATTAAAGTAAAATTTGGTGTTCTTATAAAAAGACAAGATCAAGAAACAAACAGATACAGAGAAATGTCCATGTGAAGACAGAGAGATGAGACAGCCATCTACAAGCCAAAGAGAGAAGCTTCAGGAGAAACAACCCTTCTAACTCCTGTATCACAGACTTCTAGCCTTCGAAACTGTGAAAGAATCATCTGTTATGCCACCCAGTCTGTGGTCCATTTGTTACAGCAGCCCGAGCATACTCATAAAGGTGTTGATAAATATATTTCTGACTGCAGAACTAAGACTTAGAATGGAGCTAGACATGTGTCCCCAACTTAAAATTCAAAATCAGGAAGCAAACTGATAAGGATAGTAAATGACCTTATCAATGTTTTCCCTTTCCCTGTTCGTAATTTGCTGTCCTTTCCTGATGACAATGAGAAATCTCTAAATATAAGAAAAATTTGTCTGAGAGAAACAGGAGTAAATAAAACAAAATATGGAATGTCTGATTTTAATTACTAAGGCAATGAACAACTAAGGTGCCACAATGAAGAATTGATGCTTCTCATCTCTCTCCCTTCCTGTCTGTCTGTCCTTAGCTGTTCCTCTCTCTGACTCTCTCTGATTCTGTCAAAAAATAAAAGAAATTACTAAGGCAAAAGCTAATTTTTTTTTCTTTTACAGGGACAGAGAGAGAGTCAGAGAGAGGGATAGATAGGGACTGACAGACAGGAACGGAGAGAGGTGAGAAGCATCAATCATTAGTTTTTCGTTGCCGTTGCAACACCTTAGTTGTTCATTGAATGCTTTCTCATATGTGCCTTGACTGCGGGCCTTCAGCAGACCTAGCAACCCCTTGCTGGAGCCAGCGACCTTGGGTCCAAGCTGGTGAGCTTTAGCTCAAGCCAGATGGGCCCGCACTCAAACTGGTGAACTCAGGGTCTCGAACCTGGGTCTTCAGCATCCCAGTCCGACGCTCTATCCACTGCACCACCGCCTGGTCAGGTAAGGCAAAAGCTAAGTTTTAAGTTGACTAGAACAGTAGTAGAAAAACTAAAGTAGGAATCAGCTCAATGGTTGTCATTTCCAACATTGAATAATGAAGATTGGTTTTTTAATTTATTTTTCTTTTATTTATTTTTTTGTATTTTTCTGAAGTGAGAAGCAGGGAGGCAGAGAGATAGACTCCTGCATGTGCCTGACCAGGGATCCACGCAGCATGCCCACTAGGGGGAGGTGCTCTGCCCATCTGAGGCAGTGCTCTATTGCAGCCAGAGCCATTCTAGTGCCTGAGACAGAGGTCATGGGACCGTCCTCAGTGCCTGGGCCAACTTTGAGCCCTTGGCTGTGGAAAGGGAAGAGAGAGACAGAGAAAAAGGAAAGAGGGAATGGTGGAGAAGCAGATGGGTGCTTCTCCTGTGTGCCCTGGCTAGAAATTGAACCTGGGACTTCCACATGCTGAGCCAACACTCTACCACTGAGCCAACCTGCCAGGGCCTGAAGTGTGTGTTTTTTTAAACCCAAAGTAAACAATATGCCAATATGAATGAAAGAACTGAAAGTTAAATATGTGACTGAATTCTCCTGCTATTTACACCACATGAATGTAAAGACCAGGAGCATTTTATTTTAATAATACTTTCTAGAAAAAAATGTATTTGTGTGTAAGGTTACTATTTGTGTATGAGATTGGCTGTGGCATTAATTATCTGAGCCTTAGATATGTCAACATAAAATAATTTCTACCCGTAAAAATTTTTAATTAGTTTATTTAAGCCAAACTATTGACAATTGCCAGGAATGGGTTGAGAAAGTGCTCTGGAAAATGGTGGTTTTACCTATTATTTTATATAGAGATATTCGGGGTTACATGAAGTTGATTTGATTAGTGATAGATTAGGGAGGTGGGAGAAAGCAAGGCAGGGACATCTCTGGAATTGGATAAAAAGTACAGAAATTTCTTTTACATAGGCAGGAATAAAATACTGTATTTCCCTATGTATAAGATGTACCACCCTTTATCAAAAAATGTGGGATCTAAAATCTGGGTGCATCTCATACAGTGGTTGTAATTTCTTTTGTTTGCATTTCCCACTTTTTTGTACTTGTCTTTGTGTTCATTGTTTTGTACTTGTTACCAGTATATCACGGTGGATTATGTTTTGCCATGTTCTGCCCAGAAATGGCTCAGAAAATATTTCTGTACAATGCTGAATTCAAGGTAAGAATGATCTAGTTTGTAAAAGTGAATGGAAATTGTGGTGCTGGATGTAAGTTTGGTCCTCCTCCAACTGAGAAATCAATCCGAGACTGGCTATGGGAAGAAGAAACCCTACTGAAAACACTGCGGCAGAAGAAGGTCATGAGAGGCAAGTCAGCAAAATGGCCTGATTTAGAGAGGGAATTGAAGATATGGATTGAAGAACGAAGGGCAATTGGAATTTCTGTATCCATAAAGGTGATTCAGCATGAGACAAGAATTGCTGATGAAAAATAATTTAGTGATTTCAAGGAGGACACAATTGGTGCTTCAGGTTCATGAAACAGAATGGATTAAGCATGCGTACAAGCACAACACTTGCCCAAAAGATGCCTGCTCATAGCTTTTATGAGCAGAAGTTCCTTGAATTTCATTGTTTTGTCATTCAATGTCAGAAAACACATCAGTGTGACTTGGGACAGATTGCAAATATGGACAAAGTCCTCTTTCAATTTGGTGTTCCAAGTAACAGAACTGTTGATAAGAAGGTGATGAAAACTGTAACTTTGAATTCAAGTGGCCTTCAAAAGAACCATTATACATATGTTCTAGCTCATGCCAACAGAACCAAGCTGACTCCTATGCTGATTTTCAAACGCAAAACAATGCCCAAAGAAGACATTCCTCGGGGAGAGATTGTCTAAGTTCATGACAGGGAGCAAGTTTGAGCAAGTTTGAAGAAGGAAACCAGATAGGCTTTTACTCAAACCTGCCCTATTTGTTCTTGATCAATTCAGGGTACACATAACAAAAAACACAAAGAAGATTACTGCAGAGCAAAAAACAAAACTTGCTGTCATACCTGGAGGCTTGACATTCCAGCTCCAAACACTTGATGTCAGCATTAACAAACCCTTCAAAGCTGCCATGAGAGATGAACGGAACCATAGATGAAGTCTTCTGGGGACATTCTAACCAGCAGAAAGAGTGAAAAAATCAATTACAAGAGAAGTTAGTATCTGGGTGAAAAGGTCCTGGGATAAAATCAAGATTGACATCGTTGTCAAGTCATTTAAAAAGTGTGGCATTGCAAATGCCATTGATGGAACTGAGGACACAATATATGAAGACAGTGATTCGTTATCAGACACAGATGAGGACAAGTTAATGAATGGGAGTTTTGACAGCGATGAGGAGTTGTATGAATTTTATAATAAAATGAGTTCAATAATTTTATGTAATACACTTTTTTTTTTCAAATGTCAAGCCCCCAAATTAAAGTGTGTCTTATACATGGGAGCATCTTATACATGGGGAAATAAGGTATGCACCACGTTGTTCACTGCAGCATTATTTACAATAGCCAAGATCTGGAAATAGCCCAAGTGTCCATCAGTGGAGACTGGATAAAAAAGTTGTTGCACAGTACATTTACACAATGGAATACTATGCAGCAATGAAAAATGAGTAAATTAGCCTTGGCTGGTTGGCTCAGTGGTAGAACATCAACCCAACATGTGGAAGTCCTAGATTTGATTCCTGGTCAGGGCACACAGAAGAAGCAACCATCTTCTTCTCCACCCTTCTCCCTCCCACTTGTCTCTCTCCCTTCCCCTCTCACAGCCATGGCTCAAATGGTTCAAGCAAGTTGGCCCTGAGTGCTGAGGATGGCTCTGTGGCTTTGCCTCAAGTGCAGAAATAGCTTGGTTGCTAAGCAATGAAGTAGCAGCCCTAGATGGGTAAAGCATCACCCCATAGGGGGATTGCTGGGTTGATCCTGGTCTGGGCACATGTAGGAATCTGTCTCTCTGCCTCCTTGACTCCCAGACTCTCAATTAATAATAAAAGAAAAGAAGAAGAAGAAAAAGGAGGATATCTTACCTTTCACGACAGCATGGATGAACCTGGAGATTATTATGCTAAGTGAAATAAGCCAGGCAGTGAAAGATGAATACTATATGATCTTATTTATATGTGGAATGTAATGAACACCAAAAATTGAGGTACCAGACAGAAACAGAGGCAGGGTCACAGGGAACAGATGGACAGCTATCAGAGGGAAGATGGAAGAGGGGATGAGATCAAAGAAGGTGAAGGGATTAGCCAAAATCATATATACATAACACATATATGCAGAGAACAGGGTACCGGTTCCCAGAGGGAAAGGGGAAAATATAATTAGGGGAATGGGGACAAAGAGGGTGAAATGGGAATGGAAAGAGACTTTGCATGGGCATGGGCAATGCAGGGGGTAGAGGGTGTTATATTGAGAGAGACACTTGAAACTCTGTCAACATAATAAATTAAAATAAAATAAATTTAAAAAGATTTTATTTATTGATTTTGGAGAAAAGGGAGAGAGAGAGAGAAAGGGAGGAAGGAGTGTGAAGCATCAAATTGTAGCAATTGCTTTCCATCTGTGCCTTGACCAGGCAAGCCTGCAGTTTCAAACCAGTGACCTCAACATTCCAGGTCAATACTTTATCCTCTGTGCCACCACAGGTCAGGCAAGAACATTTAAAGAAAAGATTTTCTCAGAATCCCTCTAGTCATACCCACTGGTCATGAACTAATCTTTATTCAGAAAAGTGGAGTCAGTGTGGAGGTATAGAGCTGTCTTTCTGTGGCCCTTTTCATCAGTAGGGGAAAGCCTAATTTTAAACAGTGATTCCTCTTCTAATTCTTCTCTATCTCCTGCAGAATGGTGTCCTCGTCTTAGTAATTTACATATACTCTTGTCCCTATAAACCCTGTGGCTTGATTTATTTTCTTAAGGATTTGGCAAAACTGTTATTTCAATAAGAGCATTATTTAACACAAAAGGCATTTATTACAACAGAAATAATATGTGTCAGCTAAAGATAGGACCCGGCAATGACTGGTAGATTGAGAAGGCCTTCTCAAATACTCTGTACTACTTTAACTTACAGTTATAATTATTAATATGTATAAATGGAATTTGAAGAAAAAGTAAGTAAGTCAAATGGCATCTAATTTATTGAGAATTCTTTCTGGAGAAAGTTCTAGTAATTTTTTCCCACAAAAAATAAAATGAATGTTTAAGTTTCTAAAGATGAGTATGTTTTTCCCCCAAAACATACCATGAATCCAAAGTAATTTTGTATTGGTGATCATGTCCTAGCAAAAGAACGTTTTGATTTATTACATAGCTTGGAATTTTTAAGCAAATAGATCCCATTCTTCTATATGAGTCTTTGAAGGAAATAAGCCAATGGTGGCTAAACTTTCCTTCTAATTTAACAACCTGGAAGATAAGGATCTATGGTGGTGGGGATGGGAGGTGACATTGGATTGATGGCCAGGAATGCACATGAGGGACAAATACCATAAGAGGGTTGAGAACAGATCAAGGACCAGGAATGACATACAACTTTCTTCTCTCAATGACAACCCTCAGGATGACATCCTCAGATGCAAACCTAATTTCCAGTCCTTCTCAGTCTAAGAAAGACAGGTACCTGAGCAGTAAAAACCTTATCTAGGAGGTGATAACACATGCCTCAGTCACACCATTCAAAGAACAACATCCTACACTATAGGAATAATATCCGTGCTTTTCAAGGCAGAGTAGAGACATGAAACACCCACTTTTGGTAAAACTCTAGGATCAGACTGTGGCTTTCTATATAAAAGAAAGATTTTTGAATTTAGTTTAAATGTTTTTTACATAATTTTGATTTTAAACATTATTTTTCCCTCAGGGATTCAAATAAGTTTGTTCGCATACAAATCTAAGAAATGACTCCTTTGATTCAATGGGGGGGGAAGGGGACTAAAAAAACTAAGAACTAGCTATTACTGAAAGCGAAAATAGTTTAATAACTCAAAAAATATCTTTGCATCAGTGATTTTTTATGTCTTCATATATTATATGTGTGTGTTTCATATGATTAAAACAGCTATTAATATGAATATAGGTACTAATGAGCTCTGCCTTACTCTTTTTTTAAAAAATGTATTTATTCATTTTAGAGCAAAGAGGAGAGAAAGAGAGAGATAATGGGGGGAGGGGAGGAACAGGAAGCATCGACTCCTATATGTGCCTTGACCAGGCAAGCCCAGGGTTTTGAACCAGCGACCTCAGCTTTCCTGGTTGACACTTTATCCACTGCGCCACCAGAGGTCAGGCTCTACCTTACTCTTAAGGGTAATGATTCTATTTTGAGGAGACCACACCCAAAGTAGTTTACCAATATGTGTTTTACTCTGGAAGCCTAGAATTTTAATTTTATGCAATCAATAACAATTAGTGAGTTATTCACCACTAGCTATGGTGATTGACTCACACAGAATGTGCTTATCTTAATTACCATAAACCTTTAGCACTAGTTGCTTATTAAGACAAGCATATAATTAAGTGGTTCATTGTGTCTCTTGCTTGTGAACCCTGCTGCTTCTCTGTCCTAATCCTGCCAACAATATGCCAATGAGGGCTACACAAATCTCTTCTCTCAGGGTTTTCCATAATTAATGGAACTCCTAACCCTCACTCATAATGGATTTTTCTTGAAAACTACCTCTCAGCCTCTAGTGGGAAGAAATCCACCTTTTTCATCTAAGCACACCCCAGTCTCAAGCAGTCTTCAGCCTCTCATGCTTTTCCTTTCAGCCCTTCTCTCCTGAGACCCACACAAACACATCCCCATATCCCCACTAGTTCAACCACTTGCTCTTTAGTTGTGGTATCCAAAACTCCTGTTCTTCCTTCTACTTTCTTCTTGTAAGGTTGAGTGAGCTCCAGAACTGATTTTCAAGTCTTGCCTTGGTAAGTTTTTCTTTTGTCCCTTTAGATTCTGCTGTTTCCCTGTTATGCAAACAATACTGTTGGCTCAAAGTGGGACCACTTCTGTGGATATGTGTATTTAAGTTAGAAGGCTCAGAGATTTCTGGTCACTTTCACTCTGCAAATTAATCTAGTGATGGTATTTGAGGTAGGAAGAACAAGGATATTTGAAGTAAGGAAACTTTCTTAAAATTTCTTAAATTATATCACAAGTCAATTAAATAGTGATTACTGCTTAGACAGGTACTGTCATTGTTGAGTCATAGACTTGTTTCTTGTTTTTTCAATCCGGTTAGGGCCTGAATGGAGTTTCTATTCATAATCCCAGCCTTTCTATCTTTATTCTAATATATGAAAGGCTTAGGTTCAACTCTTAGTACTAACATATTCTTTCCCTTATAGATAGATAATTCTTTCCCTTATTGTCTGTGACTCTACAGTGATAGACAGATAAGAAGGGAGAGAGATGAAAATTATCAACTCGTAGTTAGTTGTATCACTTTAGTTGTTCATTGATTGCTTCTCATATGTGCCTTGACTAGGGGGGGGGGTGGGGAGAGTTCAGCCAAGGTAGTGACCGCTTGGGCTTCAAACAAGTAAACACGGGTCTATGATCCCAGGCTCAAGCTGGTGACCTAGCACTCAAGCTGGCACGCTTGTGCTCAAACTGGACACCTAAGGGTTTCTAACCTAGGACCTGAGCATCCCAAGTTGATGCTCTATCCACTGTGCTTCCATCAGTCAGGCACATGATCTGTAGATTTAACACAATCCCAATCAAACTCTCAGCAAGTTATTTTGTGGATACTAACAAACTGATTCTAAAGTTTATATGAAGAGATCAAAGACCCAGAATAGTGAAGACGAACAAAGTCAAGGGACTGACATTATTCAATTTCAAGACTTACTGTAAAGCTACAATAAACAAGGACAAGGCAATGTGATTTCACAAAAGAATTTTTAAAAGATGAATAGAACAAGATATACAGCCAAAAAATAGACCCACATAAATTAGTCAAGTGACCTTTGACAAAAGGTGCTGGAACAACTGTACATCCATATGCAAAATAACAAATCTAGACACAGTCCTACAAAATTCACTCAAAATGGGTCATAAACCCAAAACTTTCAGTAGATAAAATAGGAGAAAATGTAGTTGATTTTGGGTATGATGATGACTTTTTAGATACAACACCAAAGATACAATTTGTGAAAGAAATCATTGTTAAACTGCTCTTCATTCAAAGAAAAATTTAAAATAAACACTGTGCTCTGTGAAAGACAATGTTAAGAGAATGAGAAGGCAAGTCACAGATTAGGAGAAAATATTTACAAGAGATATATTTGATAAAGGACTGTTTTCCAAAATATACAAAGAACCCTTAAAACTCAACAATAAGAAAATTAACAACTCGTTTAAAAACTGAGCCAAAGACATGAACAAACAGACATATCACCAAAGAAGATATACAAAGTACAAACAAGCATATGAAAAGATATTAAACATTATATGACATTAAGGAATTACCAATTAAAAAATAAGTTATTGGCCAAAATCCATAACACTGACAACACAAAATGCTGGTAAGGATATGGAGCAACCAGAACTCTCATATATTGTTGATGAGACAGCCCAATGACACAGCTGCTTTGGAACACAATTAGACAATTTCTTACAAAACTAAATATACTTTTACCATATGATACTACAATCATGTTCCTTGGTACTTATTTATCTAGAAGAGCTGAAAACATATATCTACAGGAAAGACTGCACACAGATATTTATAGCAGCTTTATTCATAATTGTCAAAATTTAAAAACACCCAAGTTGTTCCTCAATAGGTGAATGGATAAATAAACTAATACATCTAGATAATGGAATATTCATCAATATTAAAAAGAACTATGAAGCCATGAAAAGACATGGAGGAACCTTAAATGCACATTACTAAGTGAAAGAAGCCAATCTGAAAAAAATCTACATATTGTATGACTATATAACACTCTGGTAAAGGCAAAACTGTGGATATAATAAAAAGATCAGTGGTTGCCAAGAGTTAGTGAAGGAAGGGATGAAAAGACAGAGCACAGAGGTTTTTAAGAGCATAAAACTATTCTGCGTACTACAACGTAGAACACATTTCATTATACATTTTTCAGAACTCAGAATGTACAACACCAAGAGTGAAATCTAATGTTTGCTATGAACTTTGACTTATAATAATGTGTCAATGTAGGTTAATTGATTGTAACAAATGTACCACTGTGGTGCAGGTGTGTCAATAGAGGGGGATTGTGGGTATGTAAGAACCAGGATTTTGTAAAAACTTCCTATAATTTCTGCCTAATTTTTTTATGAACTCAAAACTGCTCTAAAAATAAAGTTTATTGATTATATAAAATGAATGTGAGCTATCCTATTCTAGGGACCCAAAGGGCAAGGTGTGAAGCTTATGTGGGGGGTAGTCAGCATTTGAATAAAAATTGTGGGGAACTCGATATGTGCACACATGCACACACATTTTTTACTACTTTAATTTTTTTTTCTCTTTCTGTGTTGAATGTTCCACCTCCCCAATTTCACCTTATGAATAATAAATGATCAAAGATCACTGAGTAATATATAGGTTTCTGAAAAATGTCCTGTTCTCTTTGTGATCATGGTATATTAGGGATTTGAGTAATTAAAAATAAAGCAGTGGGTCAGCCTCATTTGGTGGATCTTTTTCTGCAGAATATTGCTACCATTTTTCTCTCTCCAAGACATAAGTTAAAAAAAAAGATGATAAGTATGTTTTGGCTTAAACATGAATAGAGAGTGTTTTGTGTTGAATTACTTGATAAAGCCAGTAGATAAATCATTTAAGATATTTGTCATCAAATGTGTATTTTTCATTGGAATTTTCAGCATGAATAAACCAATTTATGTTTAAAGGAGTCACAAACTTTACTGTGAAGGCAAGGACTTGGCTGTAGTGGGTATAGTGAATGTAAAAAAAAGGAGGAAAGGAGGGAGCAGTATTGTAAAACCAACACCAGATCCCATGCCAGATCATTACATTGATGTTAACATGCTCACATTAGAACAGGGGTTGGGAACTTATGGCTCATAAGCCAGATATGGCTCTTTTGATGGCTGCATCTTGCTTGCAGACAAATCTTTAATAAAAAAATAATAACATTAAAAATATAAAACATTCTCATGTATTACAATCCATTCATTTCCTACCGCTCATGTTCATGGTTGCAGGTGGCTGGAGCCAATCACAGCTGTCCTCCAGGACAGCACCAAATTTTTATTGGATAATGTATAACGTACACGGGTCATTGTGAAGTCAAGAAGTAAACTTCCCTTCTTTTAATCAAGTAGTCAGCTAGCTAATTGCAGAAACCCTTTTGACAAAGAAGATGGCTAAAAGAAAAAACATGTGAGGAGTATCGTACTTTTCAGCAGGAATGGATAGAGGAATTCACCTTTGTGGAGAGAGTAGGTTCTGTAGTGAGTCTAATATGCAATGATAAAATTGCATCGATGAAAAGGTCAAATATAAAGCGGCACTTCGACACATGCCATACTACATTTGCATTGAAATATCCAGTGGGGGACAGCAGGAAGAAAGCATGTCAAGAGCTACTGTGCAGAGTGCAAACTAGTCAGCAGCAACTCCGTGTCTGGACCCAAAAAGGTGCCTGGAATTCGGCTAGCTTTGCTGGTGCTTTAGCAATTGTGAGAAATGGAAAGCCATTCACAGATAGGGAGTATGCCAAAACATTTCATGCTTGATGTTGCCAATAAACTTTTTGATGACTTTTCAGATAAAGACAAGATAAACAAATAAAAGACATGCCTCTGTCAGCAAGAACTGTTCGTGATTGTACCATCATGATGGCAAATCAAATTGAGGCAACACAAGTGAAGGACATAAATGCAACACCATTCTTTTCTCTCACTTTGGATGAGTCAACAGACGTAAAACATTTATCCCAGTTCAGCGTGATTGCAAGGTATGCTGTCGGTGACACACTATGTGAGGAAAGTCTTGCTGTTTTGCCTATGAAAGAGACAACAAGAGAGGAGGATTTATTCAAGTCTTTCACTGAGTTCGCTAAAGAAAAAACTCTACCGATGTATAAACTTATTTTGGTGTGTACAGATGGTGCTCTGTGCATGGTGGGGAAAAACAGAGTATTCGTAGCACTTCTTCATGAACATGAAAAGAGACCCATCCTAAGTTTTCACTACATCCTAGATCAGGAGGCGCTTTGTGCTCACATGTGTGGCAAGTATCTTGGTGAGTGAGGTGATGTTGCTGGTCATTCGGGTGGTCAACTTTATTGCTGCCCAAGTTTTAAATGATTGCCAGTTTAAAACACTGCTGGATCAAGTTGGGAATAATTATCTTGGTCTGCTTCTGCACAGCAATGTGCATTGGTTGTCAAGAGGGAAGGTGCTCAGCCATTTTGCGGCTTGTCTGAGTGAAATCTGGACTTCTCTTGAAATGAAAAACATCAAGCATACTGAATTAGCTAACACTAAATGACTCCTGAAGTTCTACTATTTCATGGACATGACTGAGCATCTGAACCAGCTCAATGTGAAAATGCAAGGCATTGGAAATATGGTCTTATCCCTTTGACAAGCAGTGTTTGCATTTGAAAACAAACTGGAACTCTTCATCACCGACATTGAAACAGTTCGTTTACTACACTTTGAAAAACAGGGAGAGGTTAAAGATGCGTGCACAGCAAGTGACCCTGTTCAACATCTTGATCTCCAGCAGCTAGCGGGTTTCACATCTAATCTCCTGCAGTCATTCCAAGCGTGCTTTGGAGAATTTCGTGAGTGCACTCATCTTTTTAAGTTCATCACCCATCCACAGGAGTGTGCAGTGAACAGCACCAACCTGAGTTACATCCCTGGTGTCTCCGTCAGAGATTTTGAGCTACAAGCTGTTGACCTGAAGGCCTCAGACATGTGGGTGAATAAGCTCAAGTCACTGAGTGAAGATTTGGAAAGACTTGCACAACAGCAAGCAGAGTTGGTGAGCAAACACAAGTGGGGAGAAATGAAAAAACTTCAACCCGCAGACCAGCTGATTGTCAAAACTTGGAACACGCTTCCCGTCACATACCACACACTGCAGCATGTGAGTATTGCTGTACTGACAATGTTTGTCTCTACCTATGCATGTGAGCAGTCTTTCTCACATCTAAAGAACGTTGAGACCAACTTACGATCACGTTTAATGATTGGAAGTATCAACGCCTGCATGAAGCTCAACCTCACCATGTATCAACCAGACTACAAAGCCATCAGCAAAACCATGCATCACCAGAAGTTGCATTAAGGGTAAGAAGTACTTTATTCATCATTGGTTAGCAACAGCATAACAACGTTATTAAAAATAATTCAGAGACTTATTGTACTTTAAAAGTGTTGGCCTTACATAAAATGTACACATTTACTTGTATTTAGTGTTAAACATACTGTATGGCTCTCACGGAATTATATTTTAAATATGTGGCATTCATGGCTCTCTCAGCCAAAAAGGTTCCCAACCCCTGCATTCGAATGAGTATCTGAACACCAATCATATTTCTCTTCTTCCAAGCACAATAAAGATGGTAACCTGGTTAGTGGAATCACGATGTGAAATTCTACACAGTAAATGGTGTGAGCCATTTCCATTTGAAGGGAAGCATACCCAGAATCGTGAGAGTATTTGTACTGGATCCTCGTGAAAGAAAATGGGAACATTGGATATTGGTTATATTTTTATCTTTTTGTTCATACATTCAGGAACTATCATTAAGTGTTTGATGTAGAATTGAAGAGAACTGTGTAAAAATCATGGGCACTAGGCTATATGATCCCATAACAGTGGATGACTTATTTTCCTTATTGGAGGCATTGGGCACTTGTCAGCCTAGCACAAATCATTGAAGATTTCAAGGACTAGGTAGGGGCTGAATGCTCATTCGTGTTAGAGTCAGAAGCAGGTTCATTTATGCGGGATCTCGAGTCAGAAAAATGAAGATTTCTCCCTGTGTCTTACGGAAGGTATACACATTGTCAGCTATGTCTCACTCCTGGCTTATACTGCTCTAGAGAGGTCCTGCACTCAGGGACTGGTCCTGGAGACACCAGGAACCTACAGGAAGAATTAATGCCTGCCTTTGGCACCTGTTACTTTCTTTTAGACTTGGCTTCTCCAAAAACAAAATGCTCTTCTGGTTTTTTGGGGCGGTATTTCACAGCACTGATCAAAATATAGTATAACTCAGGGGTTCTCTTTTGATATCAGCCTAGGGTCCAGTTCCAGATCTGTAACTAACTTTTAGACAAATCACTCAAATCCCATGAGAGACAAACTACACAGTGAAGTGAGTGCAGTCAAGTCCAACCTTGATGGTAAGTCAGGCTTAAACACTGAACTCCGCTAACAGGATCTGTGATTTGTCTGCTGCAGATATTTTGCCCATATTTCTACTACATGTACCACAAAAAGTCCTCACAATGTGATAAGTGTTTCCTTGAACTTGTGACGAAGGGATTTTAGCACACCTTCAAGGATCTGGGGCATCATATACAAATTCTCAGGCTGAAGCATCATAGTGGTCTAAAGCGGAACTATGTGTCAAGCTCCTTTCCTGGAGGAAGGGTCAGGAAAACTGACCACCTGTAAAATGTGAGTGTATTAATCATTTCCTTTATTTTCTGATGCTTTGACATTTTAAAGCTCTGATGACCCTGAAGGGCCTGCCTTTCCTAAGATGAGCTCATTTCTAGAGACAGCCAATAACGAGACCTTGAGGATCCATTTTAAGTACAAAGCAACCAGTCAAGATCTCATAAACTTACCCACCTTCTCTATTGGAGTCTTACACTCTAGGCCACCGTCTACCTGCCCTCATTACCACAAAGCCAGATACCAGACACCCAGGAGAGCCCCTATGCCCCAGAGCCTGCTGAAAGTGTGTAAACTAGTTGATTCTAAACCTGCTTACCCTCCCCCACCCATTCCTCCTTGTAGAAACCACAATAAAAGGCTCTTGACTATTTCCCCACAGCACCGCTCTCTCTGCCTCCTGCTGATCCCAGTGCTTCCCTGTGCCCACCCCCAGCCCACCATGGGGTGGCAGGGCATGTCCCTCTTAACAAGCTATCTTTACAAGGCAGCCATCTCCTGCTGATGGCCTTGCCATACCTAAATAACAATAAAACCTGCATTTTAAAGCAGTGTGTAATGATCAGGAGAGTGATTGCTAAACCACCAGGGTTGTTTCTGAGCAGAGACGAAATATATGTGCCTTAATGTCTAAGGAATGTTCTAGATAATGAGCACTCTTGGGATATGTGTATGTGTTGGATTGTGACCTCCTTAGAAGCTTCATGAGTGTAATCTGAAACCAACCTCCTAACTCAGAGGGCAGGCAGAAATTAAAGAAAAGGCAGACCACTCCAGATTGGTAAACCACAGGTTTAATAAACCAGGAAACTTACTTAAGTAGCTTGTCTTAAGTAACCACGAGACTAGATTATCATGTCCACCTGCCAAATTCTCAAAGTTTACCCAGAGGCTTTCGCTGGGGACAGTCACATACACAGGAAACCTGAAGTCTCAGCACCACATTACTATCTCAAAGCTATGTCCTTGGGCAGCTTCCAGCATGGGGCAGGCTAGCAGAGAACACATTACATACACAGGAGAGGAAGCTGGGGTTTCCAATTGTCCAGGTCCAGCTCACGAGTCATGTCTTCTTGATGACTTTCCCTAACCCAGTGATGGGCAATCTTTTGAGCTTGGTGCCAAAAAACCGAGCATAACTCGGGTGGTGTGTCACTTCGAGAAAAACGGCCTAACTGAAGTCCCAGGACTAGATGCTCTGTGCCGGAGTTCTGTTGTTTTGGCCTACAGACCTCCGGCACAACGTGTCTACACTACAGCAAATATTTTATCCTCGGCTACTGCACCTGGCCGTGCAGAAGCCGAGGATGAAACGTTCTTCTCTGTATGCAACCCTATACTTCTCTGGTATGCGGTCGAAAATGGCTATGCGTGTCAGTGCTGATACGTGTGTCATAGGTTCGCCACCACGGCCCTAACTGCATGGTTTTATATCTGTCTACCTCTAGTGACAAAAACAGAGCCCAAAACAGTGTGACTCAATGAATGTTGAACAATGAGATGATGGTGATGGAGGTGAGATGTTGATTTCGGTTCGTTTGATCTTATCCATGGCTTCCCCATCTCAACACACACTTATGGCAGGGAGACATCTGGTAAAGAGAAAAGACCCAGGTCAGGGGCTAGGAATACCAAGGCACAAGCAAAGACTATATTTATTATGTGGGAAGCAAGAATGTCACAGGCAGAGGAGACTTGACTTGAGAAGCCATGATTTGAATGAGAACTGATAAAGGTTTCCTAGTTTTATTGCCTCCCTAGTCCCCAGGCTGGATCTGGGCCTCTTTTACTTAGATGGGGCAGCAGAGGCGGGCAGCTGTCCACCCTACATGGTTGTACTAGCTAGCATCGGCATGTGGTTTCCTCCTGTATATTTCAGGAGCCACAGGGGTAGCCACATGAGCATCCGGTGATGATGCACCCTGTATGGCATGGGGTAGGGACAGAAACCCACAGCCTTTAGATTTTGAAAAAGTCTTCCTCTAATTACCTTTTTTTTTTATAGAGACAAAGAGATAGTCAGAGAGGGGAACAGAGAGACAAGAAGGGAGAGAGATGAGAAGCATCAATTCTTCTTTGCAGCTCCTTAGTTGTCCATTTATTGTTTTCTTGTATGTGCCTTGACCAGGGGGCTCCAGCAGACTGAGTTACCCCTTTGCTCAAGCCAGCGACCTTGGGCTGCAAGCCAGCAACCTTGAGCCTCAAGACAGCGACTTTTGGGCTCAAGCCAGTGACCATGGGGTCATGTCTATGATCCCATGCTTAAGCCAGTGACTGGCGCTCGAGTTGGTGAGCCTGTGCTCAAGCCGGTGACCTTGGGGTCTTGAACCTGAGTCTTCCGTGTTCTAATCTGATGCTCTACCCACCAGGCCACCACCTGGTCAGACCTCTAATTACCTTTTGTGCCCTCCCTTCTGATGGGACAGATGAAGTGTGGAATTAGATTGTGAGGGAATAGAGGACATGGAGTAGGAGGTAGATGACATGGCAAGGCACTGGAGGAAGAAAAAAGGTTAGAGTAGGTGAGATGAAGGAAAGGGAGAGGATAAAGAAAGAGATCTCGGATTCCTAATCAGCCCCTGGGAGGAAATATTGGAAAGGAAATTATCGGTATGAAGTTGTGACTGAGCCCAATGACATCCCAGTCTTGATGTTGGGGACAGTTTGCTGGTGGCCTGAGCCCAGGAGCATGACAATGGGGGTGGGGTGAGCAGGCACCTTTTCCCTCATAGAACTACTGAACCTGGCGGCAGGAAGTGCAATCATTTTCATTAGTGGTGCGGGCACAGGAGGGCTGTTTGTGCAGCCTGTGGGTTTACGCCCTGGGAGAGAGGCAGAAGCTAAGAAAGGGCCCAAACTGGCCACACCCTGTCCCTAAATCCCATATCACCTTTATGCTCATACAAAGGAGTCACTGTGACCAGGATCTAGTCACTTAATAGCTGTGTGCTGTTGGCAAAATCACGTGACATTCCTAAGCTTCAGTTTCCTCTTCTGTAAAAAGTAAACAACAGTGCTTACCTGACACAGAGTTGTGCTGAGGAATTAATAAAATAATAATAGAGCACCTAGCAGTGCATAGTATGTGCTTTAAAAAGTTAGGTCCAGTCTTTTTAAAAATTGTTTATTCAGAAAATTAAATTTAACAGGGTGCATCGGCAGCAGCTCTAAGCACCAGTAAGGCATGGAGACAGCAGGGGCTTTGAGATGCATCTTCCAGTGAGAGGTTACCACCTGGAGGGGGTTGGGAAATAAGGTGGGGTCTTGTAGCATGAGTGAGCATTGGGGGGTGTTGGGCAGATAATATTTTTATGCTCACTTTATTAAAGATGGTGCTGCCCATGTGGAAGCCCCTCGCCCAGGTGATGATATTGGTTGCCCTTCTTGCTCTGGAGATGGGCGTAATTATGTTAATAAGTGTTGGGAGAGGGCTTTCGCACAAAAAGGTTTTAAAAGGAAGAGAGATCACATTGTTCGGGAGAAGAGAGATTACGTTATTAGAGAGGTGAGCAGAAAAAGGCCATGTGAAGGAGGCCAGGAGAAGCAGCCAAGATGGTGGAGAGCTGAGGAAGAAGCCAGTTTGTGCAGAGTTTGTGCAGGGAGAAGGAGATGGGGAACAGAGGTGAATAAGTCTGGTGAGCTAGAAACCTTTGATGCTAGGAAACTCGGATAAGTCAGTAGCTTTGTGAGCCCTGAATGAGTGGGTTTTGGATCCCAGTGTGTGTTTTTACTTGCCCGCCGGGTGCAAGCTAGGATTAAAGATGATAGCCCACCAGTTTTTGGCTCTGTTGTTTCACTACAGACTGTTCGAATCAAATGCAAACCTGCACTGACCAGGCGGCTATGATGGTGGCCGCGACTACTGGCTTTACAGGGGGGCATAACTGCCTCCTTCTGTTCCCCCTCCACTATCAGCTACCCAGTTTACTGAGAGATGCTCTTATCTTTTTCCTTCATAGAAAAATCTAAGGAGTGTTGAGCATCTCCTGAGCTCATCAGTTGGAGAAGGGTGATAAGAAGGAGGTGAGAAGTGGGCTCCATCCTGTAAGACAACAGCGTCCACGATGAAGGAAAATATGGACAGAAGATGAAAAACAACTCCTGGGTACAGAGAGGAGAGGAAGGGAGGGAGGAGAAAAGGAAGTAGGGACAGGTGTTCTTGGGAGGAAGGGAAGGGGAGCAGCAGGGCGAGGGCGGCCTGCATCTCTGCTGCGCTTTGAAGGAGCAGGGAGGCGACAGAGAGCCATGTGTCACCCACAGCCAAGTTCAAGAAAGAGCTGTCAAGGTTGGGAGGGCAGGTGTTTTACACCCTGGTGTTATGCTGTGAGGCATTCTCTTCTTTTCACCAACAAACCCTGGCAATACTTGGAATTTAAGGTAGCTGAAGATCAATCCTTCAGGAAGAGTCTGAAACAATCACCAGTTTGTGTCTAGGTAGGGATTCTACCTGCTTTTACTCTGGTTCTCCGCTTCGGTACATCTCTCTGCCTTCCTCTGTTTCTCTTCTCTTCTCTCTTGGCAACCTTAAAAGTCTGGCAGCTACCCTGCCAGGAAGAGCCAAGTTTGCTGCCATCTCTCATTATAGACCTTTTGTTTATACCTTCAACAGGAATAGGTGTGGTCTAAGAGCCCTGGTTTTCATCTGCTCTGATACCATAACATTGTCCTTGGCTAATTCTGTTTAAGGTCAAGTAAAAATCCCAGCTGGTAAAGGCTTAACATTAGAATAGAGGCTTCGTGAAGGGAGAAATCCTTGTTCATTTTAGCCTATACTAAATCCCAATACCTGTCACAGAGCAGAACTCTATACATATTTGTAAAATGAATGAACACAAACATTTATTATTTACTTATGAAGAAATGAGGTTCAATGACTCTAGACTTTGTTCCATGGCTGAATAACATTATTATAACTTCAGATTCTTTTCCTTCTTTCTACTTTATATTTGTTATATTTTTCCCCCAAAATCACATAATGGTCAACTAACTCCATGCTGTGAGGCATTCTCTTCTTTTCACCAGCAAACCCTGGCAGTACTCACATCCTCACACCAACATCGAAAGCAACAAGGTTTATGAATAATTTTGAATTTCTGTTTTTCATTCAGGAAACAAACTCTTTCTCAAGATGTCCAAAAGGAGTTCTTCTCTATCTTCTTGGCCTGATTTTGGCCACATGCCATAACTCCACACCATACAGACGTGTCTAGGAAAGAGAATATATGGCCAAGAAGAGCAGGAACTCGGCTACTGGTTTAAGCAGTAATTTATCATTCAGGACTGGGCACATGACCAGCCTGGATGAAATCAGGATACTGTAAACATGGAGGAAGGAAATACTGACCACAAAGTGGGCAATGGCTTATGTTAGCCAGAGCTACAAAATCTGACTTCTGCTTCCATTGGTGCCAGCTTATCTTTGGCTCTTTCCCCTTCCCCCTAAAAGAAGTGTCCCCTGATATATAGCTATTTCTTCTACAGACTGGAACCCAGGGACCAGTTAAAACAATATCTGTTTTTCAGTGATCAAGGCTGAGGTAAAAGAAGAGGAATAGAAAGCAAGCAAGAAAGAAAGTGGACTTAGACTCTGAGTTGGACTTGATAGTAGGCTAACGCATCATTCATTAAAGCTGTTCCATGGACCAGGAACTATGCTAAGCCCTGGGGATCCAATGACATGCAAACTAAATAAGGTTTCATCTTTCATGGATCACATGTCCCAAGGGGAGAGATAGTTATTAGATTGACAGATAAATACATACTATGATGTCAAGACTGAGAAGTATTTAGAAAGCAGAGGAACATGATAGGAAGGCTTCTCTGATAAATACTGAGAATTGATCTTGTGTGTGGAGAACCACGTAACTGTCTGGGGGACACAGAGTGGAAAGGCCCTGCAGTAGGAGGGTGGTTATAACTTATAGGAACACCAAGAACGCAGGTATGGCCAGGGCGAAGTAAGCAAAGAGCAGAAACTGTCAGTGATATAACCAGTGGCTAGATGTAGGGTTTTCTTAGCCATAATAAATACTTGGAATTTTATTCTCTGTGTAATGAGAAGTCACTGGAAGTGTACTTTGGACAGGAAAGTGACATAATTTGGTTCATATTTCTGAATATGATTCTAGCTGCCATAAATAGGAGTACAGTTAAATTATTACAGTGATTAGCAGTACACAAGTGAACAAAACATAAAATTTGATAAGTAATTAATAAATACAAAATGTATCCTTTGTAAATGTATCCCTTAAATGAGAGAGAGGCAGCTCCCCCCCCCCAAGTATTTTATATGCCCATGACCAAATAATTCTAGAGAAAAATAAAGTTTACATAAAACAGTTACAGTCCTATATTTTTCATAGTTATAAGCTTTGAGACTAATTCATAATTATGCAAGAAGGGGAAATTTCATTATAGTAATGTCATTCAATGTATTTGAATTCTTTTTGTGTTATTAGTTGAAAATCATACTGCAGCTAAGTATGAAAAGTTATTTTTGATGGTCTGTACAACAATAACTGGATTATATCCTCCTCCAGCACTGAGTCAGAAACTGGAAGCTTCCCAACTTGAAGAAGACTTGTTACCCAGACACAGAGTCACTCAACATTGGCGCCGTATTTTGAATAATTTCTTTGACATTCTGCAGGTTGTTATACCTCAGGGCAATGAACCATGGGAAGATTCAATGACAGGTAAAGGTTTGCTTTTCTTTTGTTATGGGGGAGAAACATAATGGCAAATTTATCACCTTGATCAAAGCAGACCTGGCACATACGTTTAGGAAACAGTACATATACAAATCAAAAATCTAAAAATTCATTATTTGAAAACTGCCTCTGTCTGTCTCCACCTTGGGAAACCTGCCTGCACTTAGTTTGGAACCCACTGTGTTAGTTGGTGAAGTCCACAGGGCATTGTGTTATTTTCTTTCTTTGTACATCTACTGCCAAGCAAAATGCCTGGCATAGAGTCTTTATCTTTTTGTTAAATAATAAAAGAACTGAGTGTCCTCAGCTTTTCCTATTTTCCTCACATTTTTTCTAATACTTGCTAAGATGGAGTAATTGGGATGCTGGAAACATTTACTGGCTGGAGGAGTCCTAAGTCAAAAGTGGTAACATCAAAAATATATACACTTGAAAAAAATATATATATATATATACACAGAGAGCCTGACCTGTGGTGGCGCAGTGGATAAAGCATCAACCTGGAATGCTGATGTCGCCGGTTTGAAACTCTGGACTTGCCTGGTTAAAGCACATACAGGAAGCAACTACTATGAGTTGATGCTTCCTGCTTCCCCTGCCCATCTAAAAAAATATATATATATATTGATTTCTGTATACACACACATAGAGATGCAAAAACTGCCTTTATTATCTAAGAAGCAGGGTTGGAACAAAAGAAAGGACTGGTTGAGTCAGATTTCCTGTTTGGGGTCATGACTTCATCACAGTTGTGGTCACAGAATAGGTTCTCAGCCTCCTCCTCTCAGAGCATGCGGCAGCAGCGGGCAGTGGTCCAGTCCATCACTTGGCACTGACAGTGGCACGTGGTTTCCCCCTGGATATCCCAGGAACCGCAGCCATAGCCACAAGCACAGCTGGTGACAACAGTTCCTGCACGGGTACATGAGACATGAATGTCAGAGCCCTGAGGTTTTGAGAGGAGGGAGGTCCACCCATAACCATCTTAGATGACTGCTTAGCCCAGGGTTAGACCTAGGTTTTGTAGGACCCAACATTAATTAACTTGTGAAAGTCCTCTTTAAGAAAAAGAAAATTACTAAAACAAATGTAGATATAGGACCATGGAGGAGAACCGTGGAAGTGAAGGGCCTAGGCACTTCTCTTCCCTCAGATTCATGATAAGTTCACCTCAGTTCTGGCATTTCTACCCATCAAAACAGGGCAATAAGTTGAAAGGCAGAGACAAATGACAGGGGACTTGGTACGTGACAGGTCTGTAACAGGACAGCTGAGAGGAAGGCCTCATATATTAGGTCATGAAAGAAAGGCAGGAAAGGAAGGAAGAGGCAGAAACCCAAGATTGCTCAGTAGTTTCCTTAAGGGAAATGAGAAGGGGGCAGTGATATCTGGACGGCAGGAGACTTGACTCAGCCCCAGGAAAATACAAATGTGAGGTAAGAGGAAGGTGTAGGTTCGGAGGATGGACAGGGCAGGACACAGGACATCTTACCTGCCATCCCTCCTCATGGAATTACTCACCTGCAGGGCACGAGGCCAGTCTGCCAGAGCTGGTGACACTGGTACATGAGATCGTTGGAACAGAAGGATGGAACTCTGAGTAGGAGAGAAGAAGGGGTATTACCCATGAATTCTGTCTCCCATAATGCCCTCCTAAATCCCCTTCTTCCTCACAGGTGTCTCTGTGTCCATAATCAGGCTACTAACTAGTTTTAATGTCTAGTTTCCTCATTATTTGAGTGAAAGTAAGAGTTGTACTTACTTACCTCAGAAAGTGAAAATTAAATGAAGTCATCTGTGTAAAGCTTTTCATCATACCTCATTCATAATGAGTGTTCACAATTATTGTTCTCCTCCTCCTCAATCTCATTATCATCAAGGGAACCTGAACTTTTAGCCAGGAATCCAAACGAAGGTGGGGGAGTGGTAAAGCCCTGGGCAGGAAGCTTGGGTTTGAGGGGACTGATTAGAGGTTGGGATGTGGGGACGGGAGAGTGTAGGTAGCTAGGGTTTAGGACTGTGTGATGGGCAATCTTTTGAGCTTGGTGTGTCAAAATTCACCAAAAACCCGAGCATAACTCGGGTGGTGTGTCACTTTGAGAAAAACGGCCTAACCGGAAGTCCCAGAACTAGACGCTCTGTGACGGAGTTCTTTTGTTTTGGCCTACAGACCTCCGGCAGAGTGTCTACACTACAGCAAATGTTTTATCCTTAGCTACTGCACCTGGCCGTGCAGTAGCCGAGGATGAAACGTCCTTCTCGGCATGCGGCTACATAATTTTCTGGTATGCAGCCGCATGTGGCCGCGTGTCAGTGCTGACATGCGTGTCATAGATCCGCCATCACGGGTTTAGGAGCAGAAAGCATGACCAGGGGTTGGTTATCTTCCCACGTCCCCCCATTCCTGTCAGTTACAGACCTTGGAGAGCTTCCTGTATCTTTTTCTCCACAATGGAGTCTAAGGAACACTGAGTGCTCCCTGGGATTATCAGCTGGAGAAGGAGGACGGGGATGAGAAGGTTGCAAAAGGTAAGCTTCATCCTGTGGAGAGGCAGAGTCCTGCGGCTGGGAGGGAGATTGGAGAGAAGCTGAGAGCTCTGAGCTGCGATGTGGCTGGGAAGGAAGGGAGAGGAGAAAGTGGAGAGTCTCCAGGGAGTACACACACAGGGAGAAATAGCAGTACCTGTGTGGAGTCTGGATCTCTAAGCAATTTGGAGAAGCAGGGAGGGCAGCTGCACAGAGAACTCACTCACCAAAAACTTCAGAAGAGGTTCGCAAAGACTGCTCAGGCAGCGGTGTTTTATAACCTGTGGTACTGACCTGAGCACTCCTTAACACACAAGCGTGCACACACACACGAACACCCTCCCTAGTACATTTTCAGAGAACTGTGCCAGCTGGGGTATGCCACACGACAACAATACTCTAGTTTGTCCATGGTAAGAGACAGTTGCCTTTGTTCTGCTTCTCTAGTGCCAAGGGGAAGTTTCCTGCCTTTCTGTTCTTCCCCCTTCTTTCTGGCAACCTGATAAGGCCAGCACCTTGACCTTCTGTTGACTGCCCTTACCATAGGGCTCTCGTTGGATTCTTTATCAGGAAGAGGTTACTTTATGGTCTGTTAAATGTGAGCCCTACTTGTCATCTGTTAAGACATCGCTTTATTGTCCCTGGCCAATCTCACCTGTGGGAAAGAAACAGAAAATCCAATGACCATCGATTTATAAATGAGGAAATGTACTAGTTACTTAACTGGAAAAATGGCGCTTGATTTCAGCATTCTTTTGAAGATCCAGCAGAGTCATTACCAACCTGATTCTTTCCCCTTTTTCTCCACGAGTCTCACTTATTGGCTTTCCATCCTTGATCTTATGTCATCATGGTCACAGGTGGCAGGCATCACATTGTCAGCAAAGACCCGAAGCAGGAAGGCAGGATTAGATACAACCCATCTCTCTGTGGCCTTTGCCTTTTAATTTTGAAAGCATGATTTTTCCCTAGAAGCACAAACAGATTTTTTTCTATACTGTATTGTGTTGTGCAGTCCTGGGTCATGTGACCTCCTTTTCTACCGTGTGTGGCTGAGAAATCAAGTAGGGGTCCATAACCCCTATTCAAGGCCACTGATCCCAGATGTGTTTAAGAACTCAGAATCTTAACAGATTTCAGAAGGGTAAAAGGGTACAAATTAGCATATCATGCTGTGCTACCAAAGAGGTCTGAGGAAGCATTCTGTAATCAAACACATTAATAAGTGTCCTGCACAAATGTACAAATATTTACAAAACATGCGACAAAGACTGGAAACAGCTTGACATCAAGTGAAGTCAGATTTTGCTGCTAAATGAGTTAGCTTCATACTTAGGAAAAATGTTTTAGGCTTTCAGAGACTTTTAGATTTTGGAAATGAATGAAAGATTGTGTCTTGTGACTCAAGAGGAAGAGGGGGAAGCAGAGACCACCTGTGGGAGGCAGTCAGAGGCAGAAAGCCTGGGTCTACATCTGCTGTGGCCAGTTGGCCGCCCCTTCCCTGGGGATGCCCACAGCTACAGTTTTATCTCTTCTACATATCTCTCTCGGGAAACTTTGAGGATGGGACTCACTGATGACAACAAGAAGGCAAGGATGCTTTCTTAATTACCAGATAGGAGTTGAGGAAAGAAATGACTGAGGAAATCAAGAAAGAGCCCAGATGGGGAGCTTCTCTGTACCGCTTCTAACTCTGGTGCTCAACAATGGTCAAAGTCTTTGCTCTCTTGAGACTACACTGTAATGTGGGAGTTAAAGATGTGATATGTCATATATTTAAAAATTCCACTAAGAGAAAGAAAGTCAACACAATGGAGGGTGCCTCTGTCGTGTTGCCTATGATGCAGGGTTGAGGGATGGCATCTCAGAAAAGGTAACTGTGAGCAGTTACATGAATAGGTGTGTGGTGAGACAGAGGAAGAGCTGGGCGAATGCTCCAGGATAAGGGGCAAGCAGGTGTAAAGAGCCTAAGGCAGGGAGGTGGTTAGCATGTTGAAGCAATACTTACAAAGGCAGTGTGACCAGAGTAAGTGAAGTGAAGAAGGAAGTCATAAAAAAGCTATATATGTACACACGCCCATACACACACACACACACACACACACACACACACACACGGTCAGATTATAGAATGCTTGTTAAATCAACAAGGGCATTGAACTTTATTGTAAATTTGACAGGTAATTACTGGAGGTTTTGGTTCAGTAAAGTAACATAAGATGATTCATGTTTTACAAAGCTAACTAAGGTTGCTGTGTGGAAAAGAGACCAGAGGGAAAACAGGTAAGCAAGCAAACCAGATAGTGGATGTGCAGTTGCAGGTTTCAGATGGCAGTATAGGAAGGAGGGAGAAGTGGGTGCATTTGGGTTAGATACAGAAGATTGAGCCTCTTTGGGGTTTACTGATGGACTGGATGTGGGGTATAGTGGAAAGAGAATAGTGACAGATGAAGGTTATGATCTGAACAACTTGCTGAAGAGTGATGCCATTTACTGAAATGGGGACTTCTGGGGACAAAGTAGATATCACAAGAACATTAAATCATATTTGGTGGTGATCAGTATAACATGCCTAGTAAACATCCAGACAGAGCTGTGGCATGAGTTGGGTATACAAGTTTGAGGCCAGAAGAAAGGTAGAATCAGAGACATAAAACCGAGAATGATCTTTATACACAGATGAATATAATAGCATAAATAATCTAAAAAAAGAAAAGGAATAAAAATATTAAGGCTCATGTAAATAAAGTGATAGATTGGGAAGTGGATGACCAGAGAAACACTGGTTTATAAACATGAGTTGAAGTGCATTGACTAGTGAGTTTGCTGGGAATGGCAGGGAGAGGGAAGCGAACAAGATCACACAGGAGTGCTCTGAGCTTAAACTGAGCCTGCACAGCAGAGACAGCATCCGTCACTTCCGGGTAACACTTGTAGTCAGTGGCATGCCTACAGTGTATTTGACACCCAAAGGAGGTCATTTTTAACACTACTGTCCTTTATATAACAAAACTATTTCCAGTAATTATTATGCAGTGATCAGTAATAATCATTATTTTTTACTACTCATTATCTGGTTTTAAAACCAAAAATAACTATTAAAAGAATAAACATGAATTTTAAAATATTTTTACATTTAGTATAATACTTTTATGTGAACTAGAACTTTCACTTACCAAGCAAAAATATTACAACTCTCAGTTTGCACACTTTTTGAATCTATATTTTGAACACAACTAAACCCTTCATAATCATACAGAATGACCAAATTGATGTAATTCAAGTACTATCAACATGTCTTAACAATCACTGGGTTGTCATTGCTTATTTAGAACCTACTGTGTAACTGCATAAATACGTAATAGCAGAAGGACTGGTGACAAATGCAAACCTGAACATTTCTGAATTGTTAAGAACTTACTTTAAAAATAAAGGTATATAGCTAAGGCTGACTATGTGGGGCTCCACTATGAAAGTGGAATTCTCTGAATTAACTTCTATGTAGAATATAATGCTTATTAGAAAATAAGTTGTAAAAATTGCTAATTAGAAGTTTATATGTCATAATTAAAACTCAACAGTGGCCCTGGCCAGCTGGCTCAGTGGTAGAGCGTCGACCCGATGTGTGGAAGTCTTGGGTTCTATTTCCGGTCAGGGCACACAGGAGAGGTGATCATCTGCTTCTACACCCCTCCCCCTCCTCCTTCTCTCTCTCTTTCTTTTCCTGTCCCACAACCATGGCTCAATTGATTCAAATGCATGGGCCCAGGTGTTGAGGATGGCTCTGAGGAGCCTCTGTCTCAAGCACTAAAAATAGCTTGGTTGCCAGAGGCCCCAGATGGGGGTTGCCAGGTTGATCCTGGTGGGAGTGCATGTGGGAGTCTGTTATCTGTCCTATTCTCACTTAAAAGAAAAAAAAAACCCAGCTCAACAGTAATCACAGTAATTGTTCAGACTAGTGTTTGGGAGCAGGGTATTTTACCATTAACATTATTTAGAATTACCAGTGCATGATGATAGTAAAAATCGAGTTTACTTTTATGCAGATTCATGATTACTTTTAAATTCTCTCTAGACAATGCACCGTGTGCTTTGTGCCTGCACCCCTAGCCTTGGTAGTCACTACTGATGGTATGAGGACATTGGCTGGGATCAGCCACCGCATGGTAGAGCTTCTCCTTTAGCATCCTTGGAAAATGTTTAGAAACTCTTATACAGAGAAGGTGGAAGAAGAGTTTTTGTTCCTCCAACTTGTGTAGATAAATTAAGTTTTTGAACCCTTTAGCCCTCTTTTCTCCTTAGAACTACCCACTTGCTAAGAAGGTGCTCCTTCCCTAATGACCCAAAGGTTAATCTTTCTTATCTCCTCTTCCCAAATGATTCTCCACTGATTGCTCTGTATTTTATTTTATGTAAATAAAGTTTTAAAGTTAGTAGCATAGGACAGAGGCTGCAAACAGGGAGACCATAAATTTGGGTAAAAGTAACTGGACAACTTAAAAAAGTGACGAGTTAAGCTAAAGCCAGCACTGTTTTCCGCTGTCTTTCTTTGTATATGGGAGCTGGGATCACAATGGTACACAAAACAATCCACTGGGAATAAGAAATAAATAACAGAGCTTCTATTTTCATTTATCTTTTTCTTATTCTTTAATATTTTCTGTTGTATATATGATTTAGAATAAGCAAATTAATTAACAGATGTTTATAGCCTATAACTTGCATTTGAACGTATGCTTAATTTTTTAAAACTCACAGCGCATCTGAAAAAAATAATAAGAGACTAAGAAAACCAATAACCACAGGAAGTTTGCAGATGTCTCCAACACAAGTTCCTAGCTCTGTTTTTCACTAGAGTTGGTGAGCTCTCTGATGAAATATGAAGTATTTCTCTTTCATTTTATAGATTTATATGCTTTAGATAGTACATGAGAAATCATCCAAGTTGATATTAGATGTAAAAAGTGAGATGCAGATAAAAATTGAAAGTTGACCTGCCCTGAAGAGAGATTAAT
This sequence comes from Rhynchonycteris naso, assembly GCA_037038555.1. Classification (NCBI taxonomy): domain Eukaryota; kingdom Metazoa; phylum Chordata; class Mammalia; order Chiroptera; family Emballonuridae; genus Rhynchonycteris; species Rhynchonycteris naso. The sequence continues at coordinate 72,092,293 of CM073002.1, forward strand.
CATGGATTTGCTTGGAGTTAAAGCAAAATGTCCCTCAAAAATTATCTTGGAGTCTGCTTAAGGGTTATATAGCTACTTGATTAAGACTGCCGAGTTCTATATCATTAAGCAAGGGAAAAGTCAGTTCTTTAAAACCTGATAACTTGATACTTTCAATTAGCTGTGAAACCATTAAGGTTCCTTGCTCATCAAGGTTCCAATCAGGCACAAATCAGCTAGAAGAATACTGTATTTGCATTTCAGTTGCCAAAGGAGTTTCTCTGAGTGGCTAAGCAGATTGATTTGTCCATAGCTGTTGTTCCTTTGGATGCTGGAAATATTTAATAAAGAAAACAGTGTATTCTTGGCATTATTTATTGTAAAGTTAGTCGTGGTAACACTTGGTTAATAGACTCAGCTATTGGATGTGGACAAAACAGAGGCAAAAGACAGAGATAATGGGTGAAGAATAATTATAAGTTGGAACACTGGAAAGGGGATAATAGAAGATAAAAGACAACATTAGAAAAGGAGGTAATAGGAAAGAAGTGAAAAGGATAAGGATGAGGATGAGCATGGCAGAAGCTATAGGAGCCACAGATGTGTGCATTTTCCTGGAAGTATACAGTATTTCAGTGGAGTAGCTTAAAAGTGACATAAGACATACCTCAATCAACAAAATCACCCAGGGAACAGGTACCATGGCAGCCATCCTAGCTCAGAGCTCTTTCCCCATCTGTTTACTCTGTCTCTCTCTGTGTGCTGGTTAAAGAAAAGCAGTGGAGGATTCCAGGGCTATGATTCAGGAAAAGGATGGGTTCAAGGGGAGATTGACAAGAACAACTGTAAAAGAGGACACCACCGCCTGACCAGGTGGTGGTGCAGTGGATAGAGCACCAAACTGGGATGTGGAGGACCCAGGTTTGAAACCTCAAGGTCACCGGCTTGAGCGTAGGTTCATCTAGCTTGAGCGCAGGCTCACCATCTTGAGTGCAGAGTTGCTGGCTTGAGCATGGGGTCATTCACTCTGCTGGAGCCTGCCAGTTAAGGCACATATGAGAAAGCAATCAATGAACAACTAAGGTGCCACAATGAAGAATTGATATTTCTCATCTCTCTCACTTCTTGTCTGTCTGTCCTGCTATCTGTTACTCTCTTTGTCCATCTCGTTAAAAGAAAAAAATTCACAGAATTAAATGAGACTGGTAAACCATCTTTATGTAACCTGAAATAGAACATGATTGGGGAACTACTTTTGGGGGCTACTTTTTGATTCACTCTATGTTTAAGTTTCCTGGAATGCAGAACTAATCACTGGGAGGAGGGAGCATATTTATTAAAAGGCCTAAGAGGTTTCTGGGAGTAAAGGGTAGAGACTCAAACACATTGATTTTGAAGTTCAAACTCTTCAGAATTCTATGTTTAGAATCAGACGTTTAACTGAGATGATCCTTTAGACTCAAAGTTAGAGGACTGAGATGGTCCTGGTTGAATTCTTCTAATGCAGAAGGTCACCGAGATCCCAAACGAGGACCCGTGATGAAGGAGGAGGGGTCTGGATTGGGTGACCTGCTCCGCAACAGGAATTAGAGGTTTCACAGTTGAAGACTGATTCTGGAAAAGCCTGTGGCCAACCGAGGAATCCTCTTTGGTATTGGTCATGATTTGAGAACAAACACAACTTGGAAGATTCTGGATTGGGGTGTCTAGCTTAATTTATGCTTTGGAAAAAAATTCATGTTTTTGAGTTGTCTATTCTTAGTATTAGGATGATATTAATGTCACAGAAATAAGTGCAAGGGTCTCACAATGGACACATCACAGATTCATCGCCTGAATAATTAAACATGAGCAGATGTCTCTGTCTAGTTGTTTCTTTTCTTCAATGCCTGATGCCTTACTGGCTTTTAAGTTGATTTGGAGTAAGAATCATACCTTATTCTTCTCTATACTTCCAGCATCTACTGTTTGGCATATGACAGGTGTCAATAGTTGGTGGTGGTTGGTGAGTAAATGAATAGATGAATGTTGACCTAAGAATTTACTTTAACTTTTTATCTTGTTCTATCCTGCCTCAACTTGAGGGCCAAGCCAAAACTTTCCATGTTGTTAAAATATATCAAAAGGATTCTGGACCTTATGTCATTTTAAAAAATATAATGTGTGAGTTAAAGTTGAACAGGGTCAACCCTGGCATACTCCAGAAACAGTAATAGGTTGCCCAGCCTCCCTGTTCTCAGACCCCATCTTCCCTCCTCTAACTCAACATAGAGATCCAGCCAGCATTAATTTTTTAAAGCTTTCTGATCCATCTCTGCTTATAAAATTAATTCTAGCTTTCTTTTCCCACCTCTCTGCCTTTCCTCAGCCCATAACTTTTTACCTTCTTTCTCTTTCCCTTTGCCTGCCTCTTCCTTCACATTTCAGTGCAATCATTGGTTTTAGAAGAGGAAAGTCCTAAAAGTTATGCAATACTGTAATATATCCATAAAACAAAAGAGCTACCCCTTTCTCTGGATGCAGGACCACCTAAGACCACTGGAGAACAGAGGCTGCACAGATTGTTTCAGGTTGTGTTCTCAGCAAAGCTCTTTCCAAAAGCCAAATGTCTGGTGATGGATATTGACTCTCCCCTCTCCTAATGGGCAACTGATTTTTATTATAAAACTAAAAAGGTTCCTGACCAGCTGGCTCAGTGAATAAAGTGTTAACCTGGCATATGGATGTCCAGGGTTCAGTTCCCAGTCAGGTCACACAAAAGTGACTCTCTGTTTCTCTTTCACCCTATCCCTCTCCCCCACCCTCTCCCTCACGCTCTCCTATCCTTCTTCCTCTCCCACAGCCAATGGCTTGGTTGATTCCAGCGCATGCCCCAGGCACTGAGGATAGCTCATTTGGTCTGAGTGTTGGTCTCAGGAGCTGAGGATAGATAGTCCGGTTGATTTGAGCAGTGGCCCCAGATGGCGCTTGCTGGGTGGATTCCAGTTGGGGCTCATGCGGGAGTGTGTCTTTCTATCTCCTTTTTTCTCAATTAAAAAAATAAAATAATAAAATAAAATGAACAGGAGCATGGGGTTTGGGGAAAATAATTCTGACAACTGCTTATTTTAATATTCTATTTTCCTCAGCTCATTTCCCTCAAATATAATCTTCATGAGTGTCACACTCACTGATATATTTCTCTGCAATCAGTCTTCATTATCATTACTTAATCTCTTTTATGCTGAGCCCTGACCTAGAGTTCTGAGTTGGGTATGAGTCCTCATAGCCATGTTAGAAAATATAAGAATGATGATCTATTGTCACCAAACTTGGCATTGTGCCCATAGATCAGAATTTAGGAGTTAGTCCTTCTCTGGGAACCTCTTCTTCCTGCTGTACTACCTCCATAGAATTATGTATTTGCAGCAAGAAAAGGGGGACATTTCAAACCACTGGCACTTTCTGATGTCAATCAAGACTCCTAGCTAGGGTGTGACCTAGCATTTCCTATTAGCATCGATTTTGGCACAAGGATCCATGATGTCTAAGCTTTCTTTAGTCCTGACAGCCTCTAATTTTAGCTGCACTCTAATTTTTGTGGGTCCTTTGAGTTCTCATTCATCTCACTCTTCTGCAAGTAAGATGAGAGGTTATGCTTGTACACATTTGACAAGAGCCCAGGATATTTTGGTAGCTGTCACTCTTTATTGGCATGGGGCCCTGTCTACCTGCTCTTTGTGGGGTCTGGCCTGGAGGTCTAGTGCTAGGATTAGAGGTCTAGACAATACATGGATCAAGGGCCGGAAAACCTGCTAACTTAACCTAAACTTTCTTTTTGAAGGGTTTTGATTAGGTCAAGGGCATGCACAGCATTTAGAGCAGGAGTCAGAACCCAAGAAGCCAGGAGTTGAGCAGACATGTAAAACAGGATTGGGAACAAAGGAATGTCAAATGAGGCCTAATACAAAATATTTAAAAAAACAAACAAACAAAATATTTTTCACATTTAATCAGAGGGTTGTCACATTCAAATGATTTCCATCACATTCAGGTCTGCATCTCCTATTGAAGCACCTTGTAGGTCCTCAGCCCAAGCAAGGGAAGCCAGTCTCATCTGGGGCTTCTCTCCAACCACTTACCTCATCCTGAAGGAAAACGCTCATTTCAGGTTTTCATTTCCTGGTCTTCATTGTCCATTTTCTTCACAAAGCATTGGATAGGGTACAAGGGACACATATTACCATTTCCTCTGACTTTTCTTCCTAAGGAGCAGTTTATTGTTTGTACTAAGATCTAGTACCCAGGAAACAGAATTCTGACATTGCTGAAGCTGCCTCAATTCCATGCTGATATTTTGCCCTCCACATCCTACTCCAGTTCATACGCTTGAACCTGTCTTTGGGGGGAAACAATGGAAAGCCTATGTTTGGTCTTAATGCCGCCATTTTAAGGAACTAAAAGAGGCTTCCCAAATATTATAGTTTATTAATTTATATATTTATTACTTTTTTATTTTTGTTTTTTTTAGCGAGAGTGAGAGAAAAGAAAGACAGGGACAGATAGACAGGAAGGGAGAGAGAGATGAGAGGCATCAATTCTTTTTGTAGCGCCTTAGTTGTTCATTGATTGCTTTCTCAAATGGGCCTTGATTGGGGGCTCCAGCTGAGCCAGTGACCCCTTGCTCAAGCCAGCAACCCTAGTCTCAAGCCAGTGACCTTGGACTTTAAGCCAGTAACCTTGGGGCTTAAGCCATCGACCATGGGTCATGTCTATAATCCCACGCTCAAGCCGGCAACCCCGCACTCAAGCCAGTGACCTTAGGGTTTCTAACCTGGGTCCTCAGCATCCCAGGCCGACATTCTATTCACTGCAGCCCAAATAGTTTATTTTATTTTATTTTATTTTTATTTTATTCATTTTTTTTAGAGAGGAGATACAGAGAGAGAGAGAGAGAAAGGGGGGAGGAGCTGGAAGCTTCAACTCCCATATGTGCCTTGACCAGACCAGTGCAGGGTTTTGAACTGGCGACCTCGGTGTTCCCAGGACGACACTTTATCCACTGCGCCACCATAGGTCAGGCCAAATAGTTTATTTTAGAAGGACCCTTTAGGTCAGGGGTCGGGAACCTTTTTGGCTGAGAGAGTCATGAACGCCACATATTTTCAAATGTAATTCTGTGAGAGCCATACAACGACCCATGTATGTTACGCATTATCCAATAAAAATTTAGTATTGTCCCGGAGGACAGCTGTGATTGGCTCCAGCCACCCGCAATCATGAACATGAGGGGTAGGAAATGAATGGATTGTAATACATGAGAATGTCTTATATTTTTAACGTTATTATTCTTTTTATTAAAGATTTGTCTGAGAACCAGATGCAGCCATCAAAAGAACCACATCTGGCTCACGAGCCATAGGTTCCCAACCCCTGCTTTAGGTGCTTTGAGATTTTGCTGAGTAGTCCCTGGATGTTTTGCTGGTGGAAGCCAACCTCAGTGCACAGCTTCTTCCTTCCCACTCTCACCCAGTCCCAGTAGAGGCAGCCACAAAACATGCTTCACTCTGTAGCTCCGAACAGGTTGCCCAGGGCAAGTCACAGGCAATGTCTGACTGCCACCACACCTGCACCAGAGTGCCCTCCAAGAGGTCCCAGAACCAACACCCAGTGGACAGCTTCAGACAACATCAAAGTAGCAAATAGCATCCAATTAGCTTCACCAGTGGCGTATACAAAGAGAGATCTCAGCTGGCACCCGACACTGCTGAAGCAAATGGTGCTTGGTGTGGTCAGCACCCATTCAACAGCTCTTACACTGTTTGATGCCAGTCTTCACAGTCTGCCAGGCTGAGGGTGGTTAAAGGGGCCTTCTAAATAAATGCATGATTTGGATCTCAACAAGCACCAAATAATCTTGATTGAAATAAATGCAGGTTGTTAAGGTGTATGGTGGATATGGTGGATTGGGACTGATTAGAATGAGCATAAAAATGATAGAATTTATTAGGACCTAATGTATATTGAACCTAGCAGAGCCGCTGAAGGGCTTCTTTGTGATCTACACCCCTGTTAACCATGTGTTAACCCTTCCATCTTAAAGGAGGGGTGATTGGCTTTTGAGCCGAGATGAGATGGTACCATTTGTGCATACAATAAAGGAAAGCATTTTTGAACAAGTAAACTTGAAAGATCATGAACTCAAGTATATTTAAAACATATTTTTAAGCTTAAATATGTTTATGTGATTGGGTATTGCCCTAATGTTTTAGATGTCCCGACTAATCAGGAACTGGACTGAATAGGTGGCCATGACACTTGAAAAACTGAGGCAAAATTTAAGTGAGCACCTGCTATCTGATTGCCTCAATGCTAACCTTTAACAGGAATGATAGTATTCCTATAATGTTCCTTTTATGTATGGGAATGATAAGTGCCACAGAACTTAAAATAATACTGACCCTATCAATAAGGGTGTTCAGATAAAGTAACAGTGTTTAAGTCTCTTTCTCAGCTGTGAACTTGTTTGTAACTGGTGGCTTTTTTACTAGATTCCAGCTAAGTGCATCGGAGAAATGGTTCGATGCGAGGTAATTGAGCACCACCAAATTCTGCCCTGTTCCCAGGTACTTGGATAGCGGAAATCACCATCTGCGTGTAAATCATATCCTTATCTAGCCCTTCAAGTGAAAATGGGCTGTGGTGCAAAAATTTGCCAGTGTGTGAAATACCTCACACCTAAAATGGTCTGTGACCAACAGGTAAAAATTAATGTTAAACCTCCCTCCTCTGGGTGACTCTCAGTTCAATGACCAGACCATGGTTTACAGCAGAGCAACTGGAATAACCACCAAATGTACTTGGATGCATCTGACAATAGCAAAGAATGTCAATGAACGAAAAGCACTGAGCTCCAGTGAAACCTTGTTAAGATGCCCTGTACCAACCTGGCCGAGATCAGATGCCTTTTATTCATTTTTGTTATGAGTGCTTTATCAGATGATTTAATTCTTTGTGATGTCATATATTTGGTCTCAGTCCTTGCCGAAATAATTTTGCTGATGTAGAATCATAACTAGGGTTTTCCTACAGAATGAGGAAGGAAACATTTCCAATTTACCATTCTGAAATAAAACATAAATAAAATTATAAACTAGTTTCCTTCAAATCTGTTGACCTGAAAGATAAGAAAAAGCATAAAAGTGTGAGATAGTTGTGTGATAACTCTGTACATGAGGATAATAATAATACATATCTCATGAAGACGTTGAAAGGATTAAATAGATAATATATGTAAAATATTACATAAATGTTAGCTTTAATTATTTATATAATTAAATATATTTAAGATATTATTTTCCAAAGTACAGTTCAGATCCTAGTAAAGTCAGTGCTCTAGAGTGTTATTTATTGCACCAGAGCTACCACTTCAAAAACATTACTCTGCTCTGATTGAGATTAATCTTCTCTTTCTTGTCTAGACCAAATCATCACTTTTTCTACTGCAAACAGGAGTGGACCTGGCAGAATAGGGCCTTCATCCAAGGAGATCAAGCAAAGAGATGGGGAGCTGTGTCGGGGATTTGCCCATTTATCACCGGGGGAAAGGTAAAGAAGGCATTTCTGAAGCATTAACTTATGAGCCTAGAATTCTAAATTACATCACCTATAAATCGAAGCTCCCTCAGAGTAAGACTGAACCCTGAGCCTTGAGAACTGAAGAATAATGGCGTTATTTATCTGCTAGGGCCTGGTGGATGGCAGAGATCCCAGAATTAAACACGGATAATCAAGACTGCTGAAGAAGCACTGGCCATCTTGATCAGCTCCAGGTGTTTTATCTGGCGACAATCTCTGTTGTTCAATTCAGACAGAAAACGAGAGCGCTACTGACAGGAAATTCTATGGTATAGTTCATTTTGTTGGCTTTGGGTAGTTTTCAAGGGTGATATTTCTTTTCTTCCTCTCAGGAAAAGCAACCGCGGTTAGCAGGGCTGTTTTTAACCCCAGTGGTGGTTTTAGCTATCTCTTTCCTCCTTCTTTGGGAATTTAAAATCTTCTAATGGTTTTAATGTGGGCCTACAGTATTAGATTAATATTGGAATTGCTTTTTCAGTGTTGGTTACAGTACAAAAAGATTTTTCTTTCATTTTATTATTTTTATTTTTCTGATGTAAAAAGCAGGGAGGCAGACAGACTCCTGCATGTGCCCAACCGGGATCCACCAGGCATGCCCACCAGAGGGCGATGCTCTGCCCATTTGGGGCATTGCTCCATTGCAACCAGAGCTATTCTAGCACCTGAGGCAGAGGCCATGGAGCCATCCTCAGCGCCTGGACCAACTTTGCTCCAGTGGAGCCTTGGCTGTGAGAAAGCTAAAGAGAAACAGAGAAGAAGGAGAGGGGAAAGGGTGGAGAAGCAAATGGGTGTTCTCCTGTGCCCTGACTAAGAATCGAACCTGGGACTTCCACACGCTGGGTCCACGTTCTACCCCTGAGCCAACTGACCAGGGCCAGATTTTTCTTTCATTTTAGTTTAAGCTATCTTGTTAGTGACTGGAAAGAAATGACTCTTTTCTCTTTCTCTTTTTTTAAATCAATTGCTCTCTAAGGAGAAATACCCGAGATTTTCATAATGTTAATTTTTTAAAAATCACCAAATGATGCTCAGACTAAATTGAGGGTGCTACAGATCATCCAGTGACTTTTAAGGAAATGCCTAAGCAGAAGGAAGAAAACCCATTTCTCTTAAAATTCAAAATAAACTAATGATATGTAACATAATTTCCTAATGTTCTGACACAAAAATTCTGAAACAAAATCACTAGAAGGGTTCCTGATTTTTGATATTTTAAAAGCAATGGCTAGGAGATTTGTGACGGGTTTCAGCCTGGAAAGAGAAGAACTACAGCAGAGCAGTGGGAAGAGACACGGCCTCCCCAAGCAAGTACTTAGTGAAGGTTGCTGGCCAGGCAACATTGTGTAAGGCACGGGGGCTGAAGACCTGACAGACTATAGCCTGATTCCTTTTCTAGAAGTGCTGGAAATGGCCTGGAGAGCTATTATCAACCCAAGGACAGTAATTGAAGTATTAAAGTAGAGACTATAGAGCCAAGTCACAGATAACATTATTTGGGTTCAGATCAGAGGTGACATAGACTGTAGGACATAATGATAGACTAAGAAGACGACAAAAGACCTGAGTTCTAGTCTTGACTCACCACTAATTAGTTTTTGGCTTTGAGCAAGTTACTTCAAGTCCGTGTGCTGCTGGTCCCTGGAGTAGAGGAATAAAATGTGGGGATAAAACATGAGCAAGCCTCAGGAAAGCGAATGTAGTTGTCCTGCCAGGTGCCAGGTGACTCCCTTCTTTCCTGACATACTGCAAGGGAGAGAGCCACAGGTGACTCAGTAAGTCTTAGAACCCCCCAAAAAACTGGACTTTCTGGAGTTGATGAACGAAGTAAAATCTCTCCTGTCTAGGAGTTTATTATCTTATGGAGAAGAAAAGTTTTAAGTGACTAGTTATTTTTTATCTGTTTTTGAAATTTTCTACAATGATTGACTATAATCTATCATTGATTTTACCGCATTAAAGAGCTGTTGTGATTATGAGAAGCAATTTAAGTAAGGTGATTAGTATAAAGTCTTTTTCATAGTTGGGTTCTCATTTAGCAGGAGCTCTTACTATTTTCTCATCAACTAGGTAAGCTTGTGGGCACTGGGGCCCAGGTCTCAAGTGACAGTGAAAGATGGGATTTATCCAGTGGTGGGATTCAAATAATTTACCAACAGGTTTTCTGCCCTAATGACCATTTTAAGTATAAAAAAATGATCTACTGAAAGGTAGTTTATTATGTCATGCATTCTTTATTATTCTTATTTAAATAAGAATAAAAGAGGTACACAAAACTAGATTATGTTAAGAAAGAGTTTTAAAATATTAATGAAAAAATATTAAATAATATCTGATAAAAAACAATACAAGTTGTCACCCCCTGGTTGTTTGGCACTTTTTCTCTTTACGTTCGATGTTTGTTTACTGAAGTAACAAACGTGAGGGAATTAAAGTGTAGTATTTCATCAGAGGTATAATGAGTTTTATGAAATGAATAAATAAATATTACAAGCATTGTCCTGTCAATTTTTTTCATCTATAGTACAGGTGCTTAGAATACACTGTTGTGCAGATGAAGGTTAAAAAAGAATAAGAAATATAAATTTGTGAATTCCACACTGGGCGGCTGCCCAGATGCCCACCTTAGAGAGAACCCTGATTACAAAAGCTATTTTAACAACCGGTTCACCAAACTCAACAAAAAATTAAGTATTGGTTCTGCTGAAGCAGGGCAAACTGGCTGAATCTCACCACTGGTTTTACACTTCTACTTTAGTGCCTGTTTCTCTTTTAAAACATTTTCTGAAGTATTTGCAAAAGATTTGCCATTTATTTATGAAAACTTAAGTTACCCTTGTGACTCTTGTTTCAAAGGAAATGAGAGCTTTTGTTTCCTCTTACACTCTTCCCTCTACAATAGGGTTACAGGCGGGCGAATGAGAAGAAACCACTATTGGCCTTAGTGACCTAAAACTATTTTTCTTTGTGGTTCTTCTCTGTTTCTCTTCTCAGAATCTCTACCAAAAAGTCCTGTGTAGCCAATGTGAGGATTAAACAGCAAACCTCTGATGTTTGGGAAAAGTCAGGTATTTGAAAGTTACTTCCCTTAGTCTTAGATTTTAATTAAGAAAGATTAAAATACCACAGGTTTCTTCCGTGCGATGTGTGAGCCACATTCTGGAAGTGCGTACTTTTTGATAAAAAGTTGACACCACTGGTATTTAACAAGGCCAGTAGGTCACCGGCCGCCATTACTTCATCTTGAGCTGAAGTTATTTAATGATCTAAAAACAAATTAAAATATCATCTCTGGAGCCATTAAGAATTATTAAGAAGGGTTGACTCTGTTCCTTATTTAAATTTTCAAAGAATTGGATTCCTCCTTGCCTCACTTCTTTTGTTCTGACACCTGCTTTCTGTCTCCTGGCTCACTTCTGCCCCCTCCTTGCCTACACCCCACTCCAACCTGTTCTTTGAAACCCACACAAATAGGGGAAGGATGGGCACTGGTGTGAGTTACTCATTCGTCATTCCCCACTGTTAAAGCAGACTCACTCCTACTCTGTAAAGTCTAAAAATAGCTTATTTTTGACATTTTTTCTACAGAAGTAAAACATACTAATCATTAAAAAGAACTAGTCAAGCAAAAAAAAAAAAAGCATCTACAAGCTACCATCCTGAAAGCCATTGTTATGTTTTAGAATATATCTTTCTAGTATGTTGCTATGCATATAAAAGTTTTTAATCATAGAATCAGACAGTTTTCCAATTTATTGCCTTTCACTTAATCATTATACAAAATTGCCCGTGTCATTCAAAGTTCTACAACATTTTCTTCCATTTCATTTTAACAAATGTTTCTTTAGAGCAGTGGTTCTCTACCCAGGTTCGATGAGTTGGTCTCAGGGCTTCTGAGAAGCCTCTGCTGCGGAGGCCAGAATAAAGTAATACCGTAATTTGTTGTGAGTTCATGCACTTTGTTGGTTTTGTTCTTTGAGCAAGGTGATGTTCATGCACGGCTCATTTTGTGCACCAGTAAAAAAACATATACCTATGTCTTGAATTTGGAAAAAAAATCTTATTTTATTTATCACTAAAGAAGGGTTCAGTGAATGCGCATATGAAACTGGTGGGTTCGGCACCTAAAAAAAGGTTAAGAACCACTGCTTTAGAGCTACCATATACACAACCCTGTTACCGGATAGGGTCCACAGGTGAACCGGACAAAGATAGTTCTGCTTGCAAACACAAGTCAGGTGAGTGTTAGAAAGTGGGTGGATAAGGTGTTATAAAAAAAGTAAATACCCAGGAGATAAAACCTGGAGAAGAGGTTGGGAAAGGGCTCCCGAGGAAGTGACCTTACTTTGTAAATAGAATGCAGGTATTCCAGTGTGTTGCTGCACCTGTAGACATTATCAGCTCATATCTGAGGCCTCCTCACCTTGCTAGCTCTGCCAGGTGTCAATCTCTATTTAAATATTTGCTTTGTAACTTCTATTATCTATCTCTGTGTTAATAGGCTTCTTTGCCTTAGCCAATAAGTGAATATTTGCTTATTAAAAGGTGTCTTTTAGGCTGAAAGCCTACAATAAGAGAGGTGACACAGGAAAAGCAGTAACTATATAGTTCTCCAATCTGGCCTCAATTTCAGAAATGCCCACTGCAGGCACTGCAGGCACACGAGACATTGGGGAAAGCCTCTACCTCTCTGGGCTTCTTTCCTTTCTGTACAATGAAGGGTAATTATCACACTTCATAAACATGGCACAGCAGTGGTAGTCAACCTGGTCCTTACCGTCCACTAGTGGGCGTTCCAGCTTTCATGGTGGGCGGTAGCGGAGCAACCAAAGTATAAATAAAAAGATAGATTTAACTATAGTAAGTTGTTTTATAAAGATTTATTCTGCTAAACTTAGCGAAAATTCGACATAAAGAATGTGGTAATTATTATTATATGCTTTAACTTGCTGTAACTGCTTTATAAATTTTATAAAGTTACTTCCCTACTTTATAAATCACCATTACTGTGGAACTGGTGGGCAGTTAGAAAATTTTACTACTAACAGAGATATAAAAGTGGGCAGTAGGTATAAAAAAGTTGACTACCCCTGTGTCACAGGTATCAAGTTAGAAAATTCATATGATATATGGCTTAAATTTAGCATTTTATTATTATCCTTGTTGTTGTTGTTATTATTCAACCATTTGGCTGAAAACAGCAAGAAGAGAAAGACTGGAAGCCCAGTGTCTCGTACATCTTCTCTGTATTCCCAAGTGACTGCTGGTGCCCAGTCACCAGCATGGTTTCCAGATTGCTCCTAGCACCTTTAGAATGTAGGTACCACCACCCGCTCCACCTAGAGATGTCACATGGTTACCCTCCTGACAAGCTTTAGACCTTGCCTGAAGAGTTTCCTTCTTTCCTTTAAAATTTTTTTTTTTTCCATTGATTTGAGAGCGGGAGAGAGAGAAGCATCAACTTGTTGTTTCACTTAGTTGTGCATTTGTTGTTTCTTGACTGGGATTGAACCCACAACCTCTGAAGTGCTGGGACACCATTTTATCCACTGAACAATCCGGCTGGGGCTGAGGGTTTCCTTCTTTCTTGTACGCTCTGAATAACTGCTGCTTTAGACTATTGCCCCTGCTTTCTACACAGCATGAACTCGCTTCAAGAAATTGAAACCTATGTACTTTTATTGATTGTCACCGTTAAATTTAATTTTCTTAATAAAATTTTAAAAAATTGTCTAGAAGCACTGCCATTTCACTGTACCCAGTAACCTCAGGATAAAGCCACCAAACATCCATGACAGTAAGGATCCTTTCCGCAAACCAGACTTCTCAGCTCCACGTTCTTTCTGTTCCCTACCACTTCCGCCAGCATGAAAAAGTCGGCTATTACCTCCCTTCTCAATTTCTGATTTATGGGACAGCCTGTTTACATTATATATTTTCTCTTACTAAATTTGGAGGTCAGAAGCCTCTGCTTTTTTTCTGTTTACTGAATGTCCACCTTTGATTTTGCATTTAGAAAGAAACAATGAAGTGAGGAAAACAGAGTTGAAATATCCAATTCAGGATAACATTCTGGACACCAAATTATATATAGTCCCCAAGTATTGAAGTCAACAAATCTTTTACCTCTCTAAGAGGAAAAGGCTATTTTGTTACTGTAATTATTGTAGTAAATGTTTTCTTGCTTTGATATGGAGAGTTGGGAAAGCAAAGGAGGAATTTTTAAAGATATTATCTATGGTGATGGGATTATGAAGTACAAATTGTCAGTCATAAGAACAGCGCTAGGGGTGTAGAGTACAGAATAGGGTAGATAGTCAATAAGACTCTAATAGCTATGTATAGTGTCAGGAGGGTACTAGCTTGATCTGGGACATCATTTCACAAGTTATATAGATGTGTAATCACTATGCTGTATACTTGAAGTTAACATAATATTGTGTGTCAACTGTAATTGAAAAATTAAAAAAATAATTTAAAAAATAAAATAAAAAAGGTTTTTCTTGAGCAGTTAGAAGCTTAGGCGATAGAGTGTAGAGATATGGCTCCTGATAACTGGCTCTGTGACCCTTTCTGAGGGTGGGATCTTCATTATGGGTCTCAGAAACTTGATGTCCTCATCCAAAAATGGATCAAATAATAACCTGCCAACATCACAGAAATGTCATAAAGCTCACATATTTGTGAAAGTGACTTAAAACCATTAAAAGTTTTATAAAACTTATTTTTTATAAATGAACCTGCACTTTTTTAGGAATAATATCTTAAAAAGTTTATGGAAAAAGTGGTAAGTCTCCCTCCAAAAATCTCACAAATTTTAGAAAATCAAATATATTTCTTTCAAATTTATTTTATTTGTATTTCTGTTACCATTTTTGTTTTCAGAAATTCTGATTTTATTTCATCCAAGCAGCTAAGAGTTTATTTCATCCATCAATGAAACAGGTTTTGTGAGTTAATCTTTTATGCTGGAGCATTAGCAGTTCCGACGTAGCACTCTACAGGTTCAAGGCTGGACACAGGGAGCAGAGGACAGGCACAACTTCCAGTGACATCACTCACCTCCTCGGGCCTGCAGGTGCTGTCCTCCTCTGTGACAATACTGCAGTGCAGCAGCAGGAGCGTGGCCTTTTGAGTTGGATTGACCTGGCTTCAAGTTTTAGATGAGTCTTTTCATTTTGGTTTTCTTATCTTTAAGATGGAGATAATAATTCCTATCTTGCAGCATGTGTGCAGATTAAATTAAGTGGGGAATATTAATCTATGTCACAGGCGCTGGCCAGTTGGCTCAGTGGTAGAGCATCAGCCTGTCATGTAGATGTCCCAGGTTCGATTCCCGGTCAGGACACACAGGAGAAGCGCCCATCTGCCTCCCCATCCTTCCCCCTCTCCTCTCTCTCTCTTCCCCTCCTGCAGCCAAGGCTCCGTTGGAGCAAAGTTGGCCTGGGCGCTGAGGATGGCTCCATGGCCTCCACCTCAGGTGCTAGAATGGCTCTAGTTACAGTGGAGTAATGCCCCAGATGGGCAGAGCATCGCCCCCTGGTGGGCATGCCAAGTGGATCCCAGTTGAGTGCATGTCGGAGTCTGTCTGCCTGCCTCCCGCTTCTAATTTCAGAAAAATACAAAAGAAAAAAAAAATCTGTCACAGTCCTGGAATTTAGAGATGAAAAGAAAATGCTTCTTTTTTCTTCCTCCTCCGTCTCTAGACTGATGCTCTAGTATTGCCAGCTGAGTCCCCGGCCACCTTGCTCCAGCACCGTGAGGGTCAAGTTGGCACTGAGCTCAGTTGCTGCACGTCCCCCCATGGAAGGATCCTGCCGCACAAGACAATTTTCTAGATATGGTGCTAATTGCTTGGTCATATGGTATACACAAAAGTGAATACAAATCTGTGTCTTCATGAATGCCTGCTCATTGAATATGCATCAATTTGTCACACAATGGCAATGACAATTTTTCCCAGAAAGAAGTGTTTGATTTACATATGTGTGGCGGATGCACGAAGTGGGTTTTATAAATCACTGTGACATCACCACCAAAATGTGCCCTCTAGCCATATTAAAAGGAGCCTGTGACAAGGGGCCTATCAAATTGAATAGAAAGGCCATAAAACCATCAGTTCATTTGACATAAAACTGATATATTATGTGATAACGCTTCAAGTAGAACCTGGGACCCCATTCATCACACAGGCTGCTCCAGGGCTAGCTTCCCAGCTGTTAATGAAAGCGTCACACTCCACTTACCACACATTGCAGTCTCCAGTCAGCATGTGGGGTCCTATGCACCAGGCAACGTTCCTGTTGAAACTGTGTTTCATTCACTAATGAATTTTCCTGGGAGAAGGTTGCATCAGGACAAAGGTCACACAGCCTCTTGGGGGCACAGGTCCCACGTGTAAAAGGTCAGATTAAATCCATGGTTCTCAGTAAGAGAAGTGCATTGCTTCCTTGGCCAGCACACAGATGCACAGGACTGAGACCTTATGCTGGCATAGGACCTGGGACTCCTCAGTTTCAGAAGATCCCTAGGTGAGACTGAGGTTCATCTGGGTCGGGCCTTTTTACTCAAGAGTGTCATCCTAGGACTAACGCTTCAGCAGCTGCTGGAAGCTTATTAGACATGCAGAATCAGAATCTCAATTTTAAGAGGAGCCCCAGTGATTCACTGCATATTAAATCTGAAGTGTTAGAACAGTGTTTCACAGCCTTGAACCCATATTAACTTCTCTTGGGAAGCTTTTCAATATCTCACTGCCCAACTGTGTCACGGACTCAAAAACCTTTAGGAGTACAATATAATTGACTATATTCCCTATGCTATACTTTATTTACATCCCCATGAATGTTTTTATAACTGGCAATGTGTGCTCTTAATCCTCAGTTTTTCCATCACGCCCCTCACCTCCCTCCCACCTGGCAACCATCAGTTTGTTACTGTATCTATGAGTTTGTTTCTGTTTTATCTTGTTTTTTTTTTTTATTCTGTATACCAGTGAAATCATATGGTATTTGCCTTTCTTGGTCTGACCTATTTCACTTAGTATAATACTCTCTAGGTCCATTCATTTTGTTGCAAATGGCAAGATTTCACCTGTTTTTATGGCTGAGTAATATTCCATCATATCTGTCTATCTACCTACCTACCTGTAAGGCCAGTAGCCACAGCCACCATCACAACTGCCTGGCCCATGAAGGTTCGGGTTTGATTTGGACAGACGGTAATGAAACTATGGAGCCAAGAACTGGTGGGCCATCATCTTTATCCTAGCTTGTACCCGGCAGGCAAGAAATACACACAGTGAGAAAACACTTCCCTTTCCATTCAGGGCTCCCAAGGCCACTGACTTATCTGAGTTTCCTAGAATCAAAGTTTGCTACCTCACCAGACTTATTCACCTCTGTTCCCCATCTCCTTCTCTCTGCACAAACTGGCTTCTCCTTCAGCACTCCGTCATCTTGGCTGCTTCTCCTTTCCTCTCTAATGCTAATCTCAGGAACCTAGAGAGAGCAAGCTCCTAGTCTGCCCCATTTTATAGTGTAGAAATACAAACCTTTAATCGAATATACAAACAAGGAAGTCCCTAATACAAAATCACTTATCTGAGGCATAATGAGATTCCTCATGAGAGTGCACCACCCCACATCATGCAACAGTCAAGGGTGTGGGGAAAAGCTTAGTCTTAAAACTAAGCCTTAGGCTATAATGACTTTGCTGGCTTACAGCCTGTCTCCCACACCCAATGCAAACTATAAGTGAGCAAACATATATATCATATTTACAAACTTATTTGACCAACACTACCTAGCTATTTTGTTAATTTTGTTGATTTTGACATCAGGAATCTAGATTAGAATCATCACCCTCCTACTCAATAGTTGTGTGACCTTGTCTCCCAAATGGAGATATCTTTCTTACATACCTTCAGAACTTTCAGTCTCCTAGATCACTGTCAGTTATTCAACTTTACTAGGTAGTATTAAGGATTATTAAAGTTCATGTAGTTCAAATAGATCAATCAAATGTTATGAGAGTGGGCTATTTTATGTAATAAATTTACTGCTCAAGATCCTGGGATGCGTGAAACTGGAATAGGACTGATGGTTATGCTCTCACCTCCCTTCATTTTACTAACAGTAGTTAAAGGTAAAAACCTTTAAGAATTTTATCCTCAGAGGAAATTCAGAGGTTGAATGACCAAGGGAGGGTTTGCTGTTTTGAAAACAAAGAATATTTGTTTAACAATAACAACTCTGTCAGGCAGACAGCTTCTCTCATTCTACAGGAAAGGATTTGGTTGAGAGCAGTTAAGCAATTTGTTTATGACCACACAACATGCCAGGGATGGAATTCGAAAATTCAAACCTAGATCTGTGTGAGAAAGCCACTTTCTACTATATTAATGATTTTCAAATTTAGCATGCTTCAGAATATTAGGGTGCTGATTCCAAATGCAGATTCCCAGGTGGTCTTTGGGAACATGCATTTTTATAAACACCATGTAAATGTGATGTGGCCCAGGATACCTATTTAGGAACAAGAGCCCCTTAGCTCTGAAAACTGCTTACTCAAGGAAATCAGAAATGTATCTTTTATAAAAAATTAATATTCGTTATTTTTTTCTCTGGCTGTAAACCAGAATTTTCTTCAGCTACTGTAGTCCTAGAATTCTTACCCAAGAGGCTATGTGATAAGGTATTTCAGGAGCATTTTATAAATGCAGAGAATTCTTGTTAAATTTGAATCTGGTAAAAAATAAGCCTACCATCCCTGAACTAACCATAAAATACAATTCATCATCCAGACTGGGACACGGTTGGGGATGAGAGGAGCACTATTAATGTTTATGTCAAGACAACAAGTGTTCACTGGAACTGTCCCAAGCGAACTGAGACATGAGGGAAAGTGGGTCAAACTTTTGCACCCTGTCCTACCACTACTATGTATCTTTATACCCTCAATACTGTGTTCCTAGTCTGAAATAACCAGTAAGTTTACTATCTGTTTTGTGATCTTATTATTATGCTATTTTTATTTTATTCATTTTAGAGAGGAGACACAGAGTGAGAGAGAGAGAGAGAGAGAGAAAGAGAGAAAGGGGGGAGGAGCTGGAAGCTCAACTCCCATATGTGCCTTGACCAGACCAGTGCAGAGTTTTGAACTGGCGACCTCAGTGTTCCCAGGTCGACGCTTTATCCACTGCCCCACCACAGGTCAGGCGTGATCTTATTTTGAAAATACTATTAAAAAGAAAAAATCCTATATTTTTGTGTGGACAAAATCAATCCACATTGGGGACGCAGCCTCAAGTCTTGGAAGAGAACACTACTAAGGGATTAACGATCTGCGTCGCTCCCAGAAGGCTACTCTGCAGCTATGACCTGGGACAAATTAGTTCCCATTTACTTGCTCCTTAGTTTCATCAGCTGTAAAACAAGGATAATATCCTCTCAGAGCCAGGTCACAAACACTGGAAGGTGTTACACACACAGACAATAAACAGGAAGGAACACGTCACAAGACATAGCCTCTGACAGAACTTGCAGGGATAGTAGTAGGAGCTTACAGGCGGTGTTGATGTAAAGACTGCCACTTCCATCATTGGGTTTCTGGGCAGGACGCTATCCTGGACCCCTCATACTCGCAGGAACAACAGTGATGATTACTTAAAGTATTGTGCACACTACAGTTGTCTTTATTATTAAATTATAACTCAGAAAGAAGAAACAATCCCATTACCTTTAGCATCTACAGAATTGGACATGACTTTCGGGAGCACGGTACTACCTTCTCACTATGTATCATTTATAGTATTGAGTCCTCTAGCCCCATCTTTGGAGCCAAGAATAGCAGGTGCAGCACCAATACAATCTTGCAGCATGTGTTTATACAGAAAGCATGTGACTGAGTGTCAGGACCCTCAAGTATTAGGACTGCTTCAGCCACTATTTAGCCACACGACCTTGGGTAAGATGTATCTGTAAAATGAGAAGATAGACTATAGCATTACTAAGGACCCTACAAGCTGACATTCTATAATCCAAGACATCCTTGGCATTTTAACAAATCTGGATGACTTGGAAATGGCCTTCTTCTTGGATAATTTCTTATTCTTTCTCATAACAGACGATGAAGTTGAAGCACAATTAAACTGAAACAGATTTAAAACAGCTTCAGGATACGGTTAAACAGATATACATAGGCATACGAGGTGTTCAATTAAGAAACAATTATTCTTGGAGGAAGCAAGATGGCGACGGAGTAGGCGGATGTACCAACTTTCAACTCCCAGAAGCAAAGTGGATTATAACTCAATTTAAAGAACCATCATCTGGATAAACCAACTATGAACTAAACTAAGTGGACTCTTCAACCAAGGAACACAGAAGAAGCCACATTGAGACTGGTAGGAATAGCGAAATCGTGAAGAGGGCTGCCCAACTCCCCGGAGCAAACGGCAGCCCGTAGAGACCCGCAGGGCGGGAGGAAAGTTTGGCGAAGAGGGAGGGACCTGGGTCCCAGGAACCAAGCCCCAGCCTGCAGTCTCAAAGCCTAGAAGAGGCGTTTGGACAGTTTTGAGCTGTGAAACAAGTGAGGGAGCTCCCAGGCCTACAGTGTGGAGTATTAGGTCCCTTCCTACTCTGCTGAGGGCTGCTTAAGGGTTTGGGGCGACAGGACGCTGAAACGCGGTTCTGTCGGTGTGGGCAGAGGCCAAGTTGGTGGGAGCTTGGTCTAGCCCAGAGGGTCAGAGGGGACGCGCGAAAGCGGACCGGCAGCTGCAGGCCTGCCTTTAACCCCACTTACGGGGACAAAGCGGGAGGCCAGGAACGGGCAGAAATCTGCTCTATGACCCTGCACAGGCCGGCCCTGACCGCGGGGACCAGGCTAGGACCAGGGACGGGCGGGGGCTCGCAGCTGAGCTCACGCTACCAGCCCCCCCGCCAGGCCGGAGAAACCGCGGTTGGCCAGTATACGTGCACGAGCGGGCTCCGAGCTCGGGAAGGGGCTAGACCCCGAGACAAGTGGAAGCTCGCAGTTGAGCTCACGCTACTATCCCCGCCAGGCCGGAGAAACCGCGGATTGCATTCATATGTGCACGAGCGGGATCTGAACGCGGGGGCGGGGTAGAGTCCGGGACAAGCAGAAGTACGCAGCTGAGCGGAAGCCAGCAAACACGCCCGCCCCAATAAACCTGGGTTTGCGACCCTGCGCAGAAGGGCCCTGGCCTCAAGGGCGGGGCTAAATATCCAGACGGGCAAACGCTCACAACTGAGAGCACGTCAAAAGCCCCGCCCAAACCGCGAAACTGTGGCGAGCAGGCTCTGACTGCAGGTTCTGGGCGGAAGTCCGGAAATAGGCTGGGTCCGCAGCAGAGCAAAGGTGCTCACCTCTACCCTTGGTGCTAAGACTTGTGGCTTCAGTGACAGAGCCTCCCACGGAGGAGAGGCAGAAATCACAGCAAAAGCCACAGTGGGCCGGCGCTGGTAACGCTCATACCCAACCACCCTAGGCACCGGCAGAGGGGGTGGGGGGCCTGCAGACAGACCACACCTAGAGAACACAAAGGCAACACCTATTGGACTCCAGTGGCCACAACTTGCTTATACACAGAAAAAATGGGCAGGCAGAGGAATGCAAACCAAATGAATCAAGAGAAATCCCCAGAGAAGGACCTGAATGAACCAGATATAACCAAATTACCAGAAGCAGAATTTAGAATAATGATAGTTAGGATGTTCAAAGAAATTAGAGCAACAATGGATAGTCATTATGAACACCTAAATAAAGAGATAACAAGTATAAAAAATGAAATTGAAATAATAAAAAAGAATCAGACAGAAATGACAAATACAGTATCAGAACTGAAGACCACAATGGAAGGAATTAAAAGCAGGATGAATCACGCTGAGGATCGAATAAGCGAGTTAGAGGACACAATAAACAAAGGCACAGGAGCAGAGAAGAAAAAGGAAAAGAGACTCAAAAAATGTGAGGAAACTCTAAGGGAGCTTTGTGACAACATGAAGAGAAACAACATTCGCATCATAGGGGTGCCTGAAGAAGAGGAGAGAGGACAGGAAATGGAAACTTTGTTCAATCAAATCACAGGAGAAAACTTTCCTAAATTAAGGATGAGAAACACTCCACACGTTCAAGAAGCACACAGAACTCCATTAAAGAGAAACCCAAAAAGATCTACACCAAGACACATCATAGTTAAAATACCAAAGCTAATGGATAAAGAAAAAATTTTAAAAGCTGCTAGAGAAAAAAAGGCTATCACCTACAAAGGAGCCCCCATAAGGATGACATCGGACTTCTCAACAGAAACACTTGAGGCCAGAAGGGAATGGCAAGATATAATCAAACTAATGCAGAACAAGAACCTACAACCAAGACTACTTTATCCAGCAAGGCTAACGTTTAAAATTGAAGGAGAAATAAAGAGCTTCCCAGAAAAAGAAAGCCTCAAGGAATTCATAAAAACCAAACCAATTCTGCAAGAGATACTAAGGGGCCTCTTGTGAACAGTTCAAAGGGAGGAATGAATAGAGCAAAAGAAGAATACAGCTTTAAAGAATAAAATGGCAATAAACAACTACATATCAATAATAACCTTAAATGTAAATGGATTAAATGATCCAATCAAAAGACATAGGGTAGCTGCATGGATAAAGAAACAGGACCCATACATATGCTGTCTACAAGAGACACACCTTAAAACAAAAGATGCTCATAGACTGAAGGTAAAAGGATGGAAAAAAATATTTCATGCAAATGGAAATGAAAAAAAAGCAGGGGTAGGAATACTTATATCAGACAAAATGGACTTTAAAACAAAGGCTGTAGTAAGAGATATAGAAGGACACTACATAATGATAAAGGGAACAATTCAACAGGAAGATATAACTATTATAAACATCTATGCACCAAATATAGGAGCCCCGACATACATAAAGCAGACTTTGATGGATATAAAGGGCGAGATTAACAGCAATATTATCATAGTAGGGGATTTCAATACCCCTCTAACAACACTGGATAGATCCTCAAGAAAGAAAATTAATAAAGACAGCAGACTTAAAGGAGACACTAGATCAACATGATTTAATAGATATCTTCAGAACTTTTCACCCTAAAGCAGTAGAATATACATTCTTCTCAAGCGCTCATGGTAAGTTTTCTAGGATAGACCACATGTTAGGACACAAAAATGGTCTCAATAAATTTAAGAAGATTGAAATCATATCAAGCATTTTCTCTGATCACAATGCCATGAAACTAGAAATTAACCACAAAAGAAAAACTGAAAAATACTCAAACACTTGGAAACTAAATAGCATGTTATTAAATAATGAATGGATTAACAATGAGATCAAAGAAGAAATTAAAAAGTTTCTAGAAACAAATGATAATGAGCATACATCAACTCAAAATTTATGGGACACAGCAAAAGTAGTTCTGAGAGGGAAGTTTATTGCACTACAGGTATATCATAAGAAGCTAGAAAAAGCTCAAATAAGCAACCTGACCCTGCATCTAAAAGAACTAGAAAATCAACAACAAATAAAACCCGGGACAAGTAGAAGGAAGGAAATAATAAAGATCAGAGCAGAAATAAATGACATAGAGGCTAAGGAAACAATACAGAGGATCAATAAAACCAGAAGCTGGTTCTTTGAAAAGGTAAACAAGATTGATGAACCTTTAACTAGACTCACCAAGAAAAAAAGAGAGAGGATTCAAATAAATAAAATTAGAAAGGACAGTGGAGAAATAACAACTGACACAACAGAAATACAAAGTTTTGTAAGAAAATACTATGAAGAACTATATGCCAAAAAATTAGACAATCTTGGTGAAATGGACAAATTTCTTGAATCATATAACCTTCCAAAAATCAATCTGGAAGAATCAGAACACCTAAGCAGACCAATTACAGCAAATGAGATTGAAACAGTTATCAAAAAACTCCCAAAAAAGAAAAGTCCTGGGACTGATGGCTTCACAAGTGAATTCTATCAAAAATTCAAAGAAGAACTAACTCCTATCCTCCTCAAGCTATTTCAAAAAATTCAAGAGGAAGGAAGACTTCCAAACTCCTTTTATGAGGCGAGCATAATTCTGATCCCAAAACCGGGCAAAGACAACACAAAGAAAGAAAATTATAGGCCTATATCCCTGATGAGTTTAGACGCTAAAATTCTCAACAAAATATTAGCCAACCGGATCCAGCAATGTATGAAAAAAATCATACACCACAATCAAGTGGGATTTATTCTGGAGAGGCAAGGCTGGTTCAATATTAGCAAATCAATCAATGTGATTCATCACATAAACAAAAGGAAGGACAAAAATCACATGATAATTTCAATAGATGCAGAAAAGGCATTTGATAAAATCCAGCACCCATTCATGCTCAAAACTCTCAGTAAAGTGGGAATATAGGGATCATTCCTTAACATGATAAAGGCCATCTACGATAAACCGACAGCAAACATCACACTAAATGGACAAAGATTAAAAGCAATCCCCTTAAGATCAGGAACCAGGCAGGGATGCCCCCTTTCACCACTTTTATTCAACATAGTTCTGGAAGTCCTAGCTACAGCAATCAGACAAGAAGAAGAAATAAAAGGCATACAAATTGGAAAAGAAGAAGTAAAACTGTCACTATTTGCAGATGATATGATATTGTATATTGAAAACCCTAAAGTCTCAGTCAAAAAACTACTGGACCTTATAAATGAATTCAGCAAGGTGGCAGGATATAAAATTAATACTCAGAAATCAGAGGCATTTCTATATACCAACAATGAACTGTCAGCAAAAGAAATTAAGGAAACAATCCCCTTCACTATTGCAGCCAAAAAAATAAAGTACCTAAGAGTAAATTTAACCAAGGAGGTTAAGGACTTGTACTCGGAAAATTATAGAACATTGATAAAAGAAATCAAGGAAGATACAAACAAGTGGAAGCATATACCGTGCTCATGGCTAGGAAGAATAAATATCATTAAAATGTCTATATTACCCAAAGCAATTTATAAATTCAATGCAATACCAATTAAGATACCAATGACATACTTCAAAGATATAGAACACATATTCCAAAAATTTATATGGAGCCAAAAAAGAACACGAATAGCCTCAGCAATCTTAAAAAGAAAAAATAAAGCAGGAGGTATCACTCTTCCTGATATCAAGGTTTACTATAAGGCCATTATACTCAAGACAGCCTGGTACTGGTATAAGAACAGGCACATAGATCAATGGAACAGAATAGAGGACCCAGAAATAAACCCACAGCTTTATGGACAACTGATATTTGACAAAGGAGGAAAGAACATACAATGGAGTAAAGACAGCCTCTTTAACAAATGGTGTTGGGAAAACTGGACATCTACCTGCAAAAAAATGAAACTAGACCATCAACTTACACCATTCACTAAAACAAACTCAAAATGGATAAAAGACTTAAATGTAAGCCGTGAAACCATAAGCATCTTAGAAGAAAACATAGGCAGCAAGCTCTCCGACATCTGTAGCAGCGGTATATTTGCCGATTTATCTCCACGGGCAACTGAAATAAAAGGCAAGGTAAACAAATGGGACTATATCAAACTAAAAAGTTTTTGCACAGCTAAAGACAATAGGAACAGAATAAAAAGATAAACCACACAATGGGAGAACATATTCGACAGCACATCTGATAAGGAGTTAATAACTAAAATTTATAAAGAACTTATAAAACTCAACACCAGGAAGACAAACCACCCAATCAAAAAATGGGCAAAAGAAATTAATAGAAATTTCTCCAAAGAGGACATACAGATGGCCAATAGGCATATGAAAAAATGCTCAACATCACTAATCATTAGAGAAATGCAAATTAAAACCACAATGAGATATCACCTCACACCAGTCAGAATGGCACTCATCAGCAAAACAACACAGAACAAGTGCTGGCGAGGATGTGGAGAAAAGGGAACCCTCCTGCACTGCTGGTGGGAATGCAGACTGGTGCAGCCACTGTGGAAAACAGTTTGGAGATTCCTCAGAAAATTAAAAATCAAACTGCCTTTTGACCCAGCTATCCCACTTTTAGGAATATACCCTAAGAACACCATAGCACTGTTCGAAAAGAAGAAATGCGCCCCCATGTTCGTGGCAGCATTGTTCACAATAGCGAAGATCTGAAACCAGCCCAAGTGTCCGTCAGAAGACGAGTGGATTAAAAAGCTATGGTACATATATACTATGGAATACTACTCAGCCATAAGAAACGATGACATCGGATCATTTATAACAAAATGGATGTACCTTGATAACATTATACGGAGTGAAATAAGTAAATCAGAAAAAAAGAAAAACTGAGAACAGCATGATTCCATAAATAGGTGGGACATAAAAGTGAGAATATGAGACATGGACAAGAGAGTGGTGGTTATGGGATGGGGGGAGGAGGGGAGGGACACAGGGAAAACCAGATCGAAGGTGACAGAGGACAATTTGACTTTTGGTGATGGGTATGCAACACAATTGAATGATAAGATAACCTGGAGATGTTTTCATTGTACATATGTACCCTGATTTATTGGTGTCACCCCATTAGAATTAATAATAATATATATATATATATATATATATATATATATATTAAAAAACAACAATTATTCTTTCCCACATGAAATATGAAATTGCAGTTGTAAACATAAACTAAGAACCATTTGTTTTATAAGATAACTGGATATATGATTATGACCTTAAGATGTTAGACAAGAAAATTATCATAGGCCCTGTAAGTCCTGAATTTTGCAGTTCTGATACAATCTTGGCATTTTATGTATCTAGATGACTGCCTTCATTTTTGGATATTTCCTTTACATTTTACAGAAGAAAACATTTAGCATACTGTTCCAGAAACAACAGATTTAAATAGAGATCTGAAGTAACCTAAAGATATATTTACACTGAAATACACAGAAAGAATAGTTGCTGAGTCAGGGAACACAATCTCAATTTTATTAATTATAAAAAAAAGAACTAAGTAACATTTGTCTTACAAGTAACTGTCCTATTAATTCTTATAACTGGAGACATGTACAACACTTATAGCATTTATACAATACTATTTTCAAAATAGGTTTTTGACTTCTAAGAATGAAAGCTCTCGGTGACAGTTTAGATATGCAATTTGCCCAGTGGGTATAAACTTTGTCACAAGAAGCAACTATCCATAAACAGTTCCCCACTACCCCCAGCATCAGAAAGTGAAATTGGACTCTTAAAGTAGAAAAGCACTATCCCTACAAAGTGTAAATGAGTAAGGCCCAAAGACCATGTTTACAAATGGATATAAGCTCTCAATTATTTAACTGAGCAAGTGACTTAATTCAGATATTAACTCCTTTTCTTACTACTTCCTTATTTCTGATTCTGGGAATATTTATGCTGCACCTACTGGCCTAGACACAGGGAGCAGAGAAGGCTCAGACATGGTCCCCGCCGTATACTGGTAAATGTTTAACAATCAGCTCTTGAGAGGAAGAGAAGCACTTAATTATAGCATTTACCAATTTCTATGAGTGGCAAATTTCAAGCTACCAGAAACTTGACAATTGGCTCACAAAATTCCTGGGACTTTAACAATGAACTCTCACAAGCCATTATAAGCCAGCTCCAACACATATTGTATGGTCCACACCCTCAAGTAGCTCATAACTTCTTCATGGATACACATTTTAGAGAACAAAAAAAGAAAAGAATAGGGAAGATAGAGATAAAATTTAAAGTTATATTTATGTAAGCAGTTTTAAACATGAAAAGAAACATTAAAATCTGTGCAATTTTCCTACTTCTCTTTTTACTATTCCGGTTTTTCTCTTGCTTAAATATACTTGAGAAAATTAAAATGTAGTATGATGGGGGAAAGTATGCATGAGTGGAATAAGAAGGAAAAATAACAAGAAAAGACATCCTAAGATACATGCTAACAGTTATAATGTTTATGCTGGAAGAAAACATCTCAGATAAGGCAGATACAATGCAACCTTTAACATTTTATGCTCTTTAAGCCCTTTCTGTTCTGTTCGCAGTCCTGATGATTTGTCCTGTCCTATTTACCTGCAGCTTTGGTGAGATTATCTAGCTTCGTCTGCACAACAATGAGGCGTGTACTGCTTCACACCACTCACACTATAAGCTCATAATGAAAGGTGAAACTGAATCGTGGAGTCTGGAAACTTCCTTTGCATAGCCGCCCCTTGTCCCTTGTATCAGATCTTGGGCAAATGCCGGCCTGAGTGACCAGGAAATTCTTCTGGCAGCAAAACATGGAGCCTGCAGGTAGGGCATGTCCCCTGCTGCAGTAACCAAGGTCTAATGCACTAAGGAGCAAAAAAGTTCATGTCAGTCTCTCAGATTTAACCCATCAGAGGCAGTAGTTCATCTATATATCAGGATTGTCAACCAGCATGTCTCTCGGTAGATCTTAAAGCCTCATCTGGTGCACTGCCAGGCCGGCGGCTGCAGTCACCACGCTTCCCTCCGGTTTGCTGAGTGCTGCAGCTGGTAACAGGCCACCGTCAGCCCGTTCATTCTACCGAGAGCCTTCCTGAGCCCCAACATTCAGCGTTATTAGCAGTTCTTTCCTCTCCCTGTTCACATATTTACAACTTAATAAACTTAATAATATATCATTTATCTTTACAATTATAAAATTAACGCAAATTATAGAATAATGGTACCACTGAATTCCCTTAAATGTACATTTAGTAGCATTCATTTGTTCTAACCTTTATAAAGGGGATTAGCAGTTCTTTATAACAAAAAGGTTGAGGAAAGCTGCCATACTTTTTCCCTCGTTTATTCTATATTGTCCTCACTTATAATCCATTACATGTTATGACTAACATACAGAAGTCCCTAATATCTTGCATCAAGCGCTTATGCTGTTTTGAAGTTAAGACCCCTAGATGATGGATACACTTTTCAGATAGTTTTTTTCTTTGGTGACAATGGTAGTATGAACTATCTGATAAGTCATTTGCATGAAAACTAACTCTGCAAATTTATTTTTTACCTGTATGAATAATGGAGAGCGAGGTCAGGTAAGAAAGAATTAAGAATAGGCACTATATATGAAGCCCTTTGAATGTAACCCTAAAAAGTAACCTGAATGAATTACTTGCTTTCTATTCAATGGGTAATGGCAAAGAATAAAATTAGTTAAGTGAAACATTTAAGTTCTAAATGAATCAAGACTTTTAAAACTTTAAATGGGAAGGTCAGGTGACTACGTATGTGTGTGCAGGCCTGTTAAGACTTGTCATTCTGTGCGTGTCCCCTCATATCCGAGTAGATGCAGAGCACACTTCTGTAGCACGTGTCGCGTATCTCTCGATGTCTTACAGACACGGCTTGAATGAGCTATTGTTCACTTCCCTAAGAAGCCCTTTCTCATGTGCAAGATTATATTTTCTGGTGTCAAATTTTATCTCTGCAACAGAAGACCTGGGTTATAAATCGTATATGGATGGCATGAGCACAGCAGCAACACCAGGAATTAACCTATATGATTGCCCAGAATCAACAAAGGATATGCCAGTATCACATTTTTCTAACATCAAAACTCAAGTCTGAGCATTTCAAAAGCAAATGCCCGATTCTGAGCAGATTACTGAGGTAAGTCTTTTGCGTTATAACAGAAGCTGTCATTAGGTGTGGACACAGGACACTATGTATTATTTATAGCATATCAAAGTGAAGTGGCACTCTTGCTAAATCGCCACTGAAGTGCTATGTCAATCACCATACCTCTCTGTTCTATTCAAGTGAACTGCCTACTGTCTACCATTAAATCCCATCTTTGTCCGCTTTCCTGTGAGGTGTACGGAGACCCGAGATAGCACAATGCCATCTGCAGGTAGGCATGGGGAAACAGGTGTAAGCACATCTGTGTGGTACCCAAAGCCCAGCATCATACCCAGAAGCCAGAAGCAGTGTGGATAATGATACATGCATATGATTTCAAATAAGGCAGTGTGAATCTTGCTTAGTTGATTAGTGGTGAAATATTAAAAAGGCAAGTTTACCTGAGAGTGGAATTTGTGAGCACAAGGCAAAACTGAGAGGTTTTCTGGAGAGAGATTCTCGTGACAGATCACACAAGGCTCTTCTTCCCCTTCCTCATTATCCTGGGTAAAATACACATAGGATGGATTCAGCTCATTTCTTTCTCTCAATTTAAAGGTATTTGTAATCAAAAGTCTCAGTCTCACCAAACTCTTGGCTCCTCCCCATGTGCCAGGACCTTGTGAAACGAGGGGCCTCTGGGCTGCTTTGGGGGCCTGGACCGTGTCAGACTGCAGTGGAGTATGGCTGGGTGAAGCACAGCTACCACTGGTCACTGATTTTCCTTGACTCTGAAGAGAATATTATACTGATTTTTAAAGAATTGTTCTAAAACAGAAAGAATTAATAAACTAGCACAGTACAGTGAGAATTAGCAAAAGGACTACAGGTCAATGAGATTCATAATAAATCTTGAAACAAAATGTTGGCAATATTATTTATACAGTGTGTCTGTAAAGTCACGGTGCACTTTTGACCAGTCTGCGGACACACTGTATATTTAGATCTAGGTAAAACAAAATAACTATATATACTTTTTCCCCCTATTTTTCTGAAGTAAGATGCTGGGAGGTAGAGAGACAGACTCCCGCATGCACCCAACTGGGATCCACCTGGCATGCAAACCAGGGGACGATGCTCTGCCCATCTGGGGCATTACTCCATTGCAACCAGAGCCATTCTAGTGCCTGAGACAGAGGCCATGGGGCCGTCCTCAGTGCCTGGGCCAACTTTGCTCCAATGGAGTCTTGGCTGCAGAAGGGGAAGAGAGAGAGATAGAGAGAAAGAAGAAGGGGAAGGGTGGAAAAGCAGATGGGCGCTTCTCCTGTGTGCCCTGGCTGGGAATTGAACCTGGGACATCCACATGCCAACCAATGCTCTACCGCTGAGCCGAACGGCCAGAGCTATATATACTTTTCCTCCCCTTCTTTTCTAATTGAAAGGAGGAGAGATAAAGAAGAAGACTTCCCAGAAAGCCTGACCAGGATCCATCCAACAACTCCTTTTGGGGCCGATGCTCTGCCCATCTGTGGCCATGCTCGCAATGAGCTATTTTTAGCACCTGAGG
The DNA here is from genome assembly GCA_037038555.1 of Rhynchonycteris naso. Classification (NCBI taxonomy): domain Eukaryota; kingdom Metazoa; phylum Chordata; class Mammalia; order Chiroptera; family Emballonuridae; genus Rhynchonycteris; species Rhynchonycteris naso. Next base: position 72,123,089 of record CM073002.1, read on the forward strand.
GGAAGACTCCATGGAGCCATCCTCCATGTCCAGGGCTGATACACTTGAACCAATTTTGCCATGGCTGCAGGAGGGGAAGAGAGAAAGTGAAAGAGAAAGGGGAGGGTGGAGAAGCAGATGGTCGCTTCTCTTGTGTGCCCTGACTGGGAATTGAACTCGGGACATCCATACACTAGGCTGATGCTCTACCACTGAGCCAAACAGCCAGGGCCTATATACTCTTTTAATTTAAACAGATGTTGGCAGAAAATCCAAAAATAATTTGCCCCCTTTAGAATCATTCAAATCAAGAGGGTCAGTTTATTCTAGAATGATCAGGAGTTAAGTATTTAAAAAAGACTTTTCTTACCATTTGTCAAGTTGAAGTTGAATTTTTAAATTGTTCATAGATGACTTAATACAGTACAGATTACTGATTTTACTGACCATGCTGGAGAGATAACTAAGACAGCTGAGAGTCTGAGGGAGCTGCAGACGGAAACTGGATGGGCACAGTAAGACACAGCACTGACAAGGGTAGGAGAGATATGGTCCTACAAGGGGAAAACAACCAACCCCAGCTCTGGTGTCCCCTGGTCAGGAACAGTCTCAAAGGCACAAAACTCTTCCTTGAAGAGTGAGGGATTCAAGTTCCACATCAGGCATCCCAACCCTTGGTCCATGTATAAGACATGAGACCCCAACACTTGGCTTTGAAAACCAACAGACTTCTTCGAGGAAATCTGCAGAACTGCAAGGAAAAGAAATTCTGCTCTTAAAGGGCTCATGTACAGACTCACTTGACTTGGAAACCAGCAAGAAAACATCAGAAAAAAGCACATAGACCAGTGATTTTTAACCGTTTTCATCTCATGGCTCACATAAACTAATTACTAAAATTCTACAGCACACCAAAAAATAGATTTTTTGACAAATGACCAAAAAAAGGTATAATTTTGATTCATTCACACCAAATGGCTATTGATGTGTTGTCTGTTGTTAGTTTATTTGACAATCTGAGGGAAAAGAGGTCAGCTTAATGTTTTAAAAATTCTTGCAGCACACTAAACAAAAGTCCTTGAAGGAGACACATCTACCGCACTTGGAATGCCTGCCAAAGAGGCAGGAGGCAGGAGGCAGCACGGACTCTCCACAAGGCCTGCAACACTGGCAGCAGCCATTTGTAAGCTCTAGTTCTGCCTAGCTGATGCCGGTACTAGCAGACACCACTTCTAGCCTCCTAACTCCAGTGGGCACACTGATGAAAGCCCACACCCCCACATCTCGGCCCTGCTACACAGCCAGTCCTGCCCGCACAACATGCCAGCAGCAATCATGGCCCACCACAAGAGAAACATGCATGAAGCTCAACCGGGAACAATTCTGGAGCACCTGGCTCTAGTGACCAGTGGGGATTACCCTACTGAGGCCCACAGGACATCACCTATAGAAGTCTACGTCCTGAAGACTGGGAAACATAGCTGATATACCTAATACACAGAAACAAGCACAGAGAATTAGGTAAAATGGGAAGACAGAGAAATATGTTCCAAACAATAGAAAAACTAGAAGTAAATGAAATGAAGGTATATAATGGTCATATAGATGCTCATCAAACTTGAGAGAAAAATGAACAGAGTGAGAACTTCAACAAAGAGACAGAAAATATAAGAAAGTACCAATCAGAGCTAAAGAATGCAATAAACTACAATAAAAAATACATGAAAGAATCAACAAATTAGATAACATAAAAGAATAGATCAGTGATCTGAAAGACAAAGAAGCAGAAGTCACCCAAGCTAAAAAAGAGAAAAAAGAATTAAAAAGAATAAGAATAGCTTAAGGAACCTTTTGGACAACATCAGCACACTAAAATTTGCATTAGAGGGGTTCCACAAGGGACTCAAAGAGAAAGAAGCAGAAATCTTGTTGGAAGAAATTAATAGCTGAAAACTTCCCTAACTTGAGGAAGAAAACATATAATCAGGCCAGGAAGCACAGTATCCCAAACAAGATAAACCCAAAATGGTCCACAGCAAGACACTTTATAATCACAATGTCAATAATTAAAGATAAAGAGATTCATGAGAAAAGTAGCAACAAACAGGGAAACTTTGCAAGCCAGAAGGGAATGACACAGTATACTCAAAGTTCTGTAAGAAAAAATCCTATGCCCTAGAATACTTGACAGTGGGATTATCATTCAGAATTAAAGGAGAGACATAGACTTTCCCATATAAATAAAAGCTAAGTAAGTTCATCACCACTAAACCAGCCATAAAACAAATGCTGAGGTTTCCTTAAATGGAAAAGCAAAAGACAATAGTTAGAAATGATAAAATATATAAATGAGGGAGATCCAAGATGACAGTGAGTGATGGGACGTTACATTCAACTTTTCCCAGGATCAAATCGGAATTACAATTATATTATAGAACAATCAACCTGAACAGCTAACTGAAGACTAGATGAACAGAAGTTTTATAACTAGGACATACAGAAGAAGGGCAGAGATGTGGAAAAAAAAAAAAAGGACCAACACTCATGTGTGGTGGTTGAGAATCTAGAGTAGGGGTCTCCAAACTATGGCCTGCGGGCTGCATGTGGCCACCCCAGGCCATTTATCCGGTCCCTGCCGCATTTCTGCACTTCCGGAAGGGGCACCTCTTTCATTGGTGGTCAGTGAGAGGAGCACAGGATGCATCCGCACCCATAGTGCCCATTAAATGCTGGTCAGTTTGTTGATTTAAATTTACTTGTTCTTTATTTTAAATATTGTATTTGTTCCTGTTTTGTTTTGTTTTTTACTTTAAAAAAAGAAAAACTGAGAACAGCATGATTTCATACATAAGTGGGACATAAAAGTGAGACTATGAGACATGGACAAGAGAGTGGTGGTTATGGGGTGGGAGGAGGGAGGGAAGGGTGGGCTAGGGAGGAGGGGAGGGGCACAGGGAAAACCAGATAGAAGGTGACAGAGGACAATTTGACTTTTGGTGACGGGTATGCAACACAATTGAATGTTAAGATAACCTGGAGATGTTTTCATTAAATAAATAAATAAATAAATAAATAAGATATGTGCAGTGTGCATAGAGATTTGTTCATAGTTTTTGTTATAGTCTGGCCCTCCAACAGTCTGAGTGACAGTGAACTGGCCCCCTGTGTAAAAAGTTTGGGGACCCCTGATCTAGAGAAATATCTCAGCTTCAAACAAACGTCTGCCTTGAGGAGCAAGGGGTCTACACTCCATGCTGGACCCCCAGCCCAGAATACCAGAGCAAGGAAAAGAAGCCCATGCTATATGGTAGTGAAAATCAGCGGGGATTCCAACTGTCAGGGACAGACAGGAGTCTGCCACAAACCCAGGTCCAGCACACAAAATCTAGTCCTTGGGAACTCACCTGAGATTTGGTAGAGGGATGGCGGCTCTGAGTAGACTGGAGTCATACAGGGAAAGACTGGGTTGTGTAGTAGCTTTGGGGAGAAGGCTAGAGTGACAGCTGCCATTGTCCCTGTGCTGAGACCCTCTTCCACACTGCCCAAAGACACTTTTCCTGGGTAGAGCATGCCCCTTCATATGGCATCGACTGGCCTGGGGAGATCCAATGGCCCCACTCTCCCAACTCCCTGTGGTCCCACCCTGTCAAGCTGGCCCCCTGCTGAGGAATCAGCTAGCTGCAGGCAGCCTGGGCTGCAGTATTTCTTGAAAGTCTCTCAAGGAGGTACAGGCAGTCTCAAGGAGTGTCAGATATGCACAGGGAGAGACTGAGTTGTGTGGTTCTGGGGCAAAGCCATTTCCCTCCACCGTATCCTGACCATTGCCACCACTCCTATGCATGGCCCTCCCTCCACATGATAAATCCTGATTTGTTATAGACTGATAAAATGTGACAACTTGGAGACCCTGCTGCCCCGCCACAAAGATGTACAGGCCCCAGGTGGGTAGTAGCTGACGCTGGTACTCTGCGACTTTGGCTCAGTGACCTTAGACCCAGAACTGGTGCCAATACTGAATCTGTATCAGCCTGGTGAACACCACTTGCCACTACCTAATGACCCAGAACTTTCCGGTTGCAACTCACTCACCACTGGAGGTTCTTCCAGTGGCTGAGCCAAACAGGCAGTGGAAGACAGAACCTAATCTCAGGGTGCCTTGGGCCTGCTAACCTGCCCCTGACTCAGTTCTGGTGGAAGCCAGCCTTGGGGCACAGCTTGGCTCCTCAGTCTGCATCCAAAACCAGCAGAGGCGGCCACCAACTGTCAATCATCTTATAACTCCTAACAGCTACCCAGGAGCCATAGCCAATCTCTGGAAGGTTCTGACACTGACCTGCATTGGAGTCCCGCTGGAGAGGTCCCAGAACCAACACTCCCAGTGCATGGCTTCAGACCACATCACTTAGCTCCACGAGTGGCACACCCACTGGGATATCGCAGGAGGCATCAGACCCTGGGATGGTGAATTCTGCTTCATGGGGTCAGCTCCCATACAGTGCTACACTATAATTGGGGGTCAACCTTCACATTCACCCAGGCTGACGTCAACCATACCAACAGAGGAGCTGATAGCTACAACAGGAGGGCTTACATAACCCAATAAGGGACATTCTTGCAGTACCTAGCTCAGATGATCAGGAAGGCTTTACAACTGAGCCCCACAGGGCGTACTACATAAGGTCGCCCTACCAAGGCAGGGATACATAACAGATCTACCCAATACACACAGCAAAAAATACAGAGATGCAGTCAAACGGGGAGACAAAGAAATATGCCCCAAATGAAGGAATAGGAAAAATAGCCATAAAAACATTAAATAAAATGGAGGCAGGCAATCTACTAGATATAGAGTTCAAAGCAATGATTATAAGGATGCTCAAAACATTCAATTTCAGTAGCACAGAAAAAAGGACATAGAAACCATAAAACAGACCCAGGATAAACGTAGAATCCAGTATTTAAAATGAGGTATACTGCAGAAATCAACAGCAGATTACATGGAGTGGAGGAGCAAATCAGTGGTTTGAAAGGCAAGGCAGCAGTCAGAGCAGCAAAAAGAAAAAAATATATAAAATGAGGATCATTTCAGGGACCTCTGTGAAAACATAAAGCATGGCAATATCCATAAAAAACAAAACAAAAACAAAAAAACAAGAAAAGAGAAAGTAAGGGATCAAGAACCTATTTGAAGAAATAATGACTGAAACCTTTCCTAACCTGGTTAAAGAAAAAGACAGGTAAGTCTAGGAAGCATAGAGTCCCAAACAAGAAGAACCCAACAGGGCCCACACCAAGACACATCCAAATCAAAATGGCAAAGGTTAAAGACAAAGAAAGAATCTTAAAAAGCAAGAGGAGAAAAACCGATGCCACAAAGGAGCTCCCTTAAGACTGTCAGCTGCTTTCCCAACAGAAACAGTTCAGGCCAGAAGGAAATGTCACAAACTATACAAAGCAATGAAAAGCAAGAACCTACAACCAAGATGACTCTATGCAGTAAGGCTGTCATTGAAAACTGAAAGAGAAATAAAGCTTCTGAGATAAAATGTGTGAGTCTTTGTCTATCTCTCCTCCTCTCACCTTGAAAGAGAAGAAAAAATAAAGAAATAAATTTATATATATATATATATATATATATTTTTTTTTTTTTTTAAAAAAAAAAGCTAACTACTATAGATAAGGGCAGAGAGAAATAGGTTTATTTTATTTTATTTTACCTGAGATCTCTTGGGGTCAATAAATTGAGAAATCTTGTAAACAATTTCATCAAATGTCAGTCCAGATGGCTTCCCATGAGCATCCCTCAATTTTCGTAAGAAATCTGTAAGCTCCTTTCTGGAAGAGATAAAGGAAAGAACAGTGGTAATTTTCCCTACTGCCTTAAGGATGTGCTCCCCAAACAAGATATAAAATCCAACTGTTTGAATGATAGCTATCATATAGCCATGACCCTTTAGATCTTTGATCTAAAAAAGTGATCACAGTTCCATCTGCATTTAGCTTAAGCCAAAATGAAAAGTCCTAATGTTGTATTGGTGATACGAAATGTGTTCGTGCGTGATAAAGTTTAGTATTTATTTTCCTTCAGAAAGATTATTCTCACTGTGTTGGAAGCTCACTGTGTAAAATTAGTTATCCCCTTTCTGACGTTCTGAGCTCTTTATGTCGCATCTCTCATCCCTTACTGGGACTAAACGTTCCTTTTCAACTCTTACTGGTCTTTCTCTCCTCTATCACTCTTAATAGTTTTACTTTGTAAAATCCAGACACAGAAAACAAATATTAAACAACAGGAAAGCAAAGATGAAAAGATACATTAATTAAAAATAAAACACCTAGGAATATTTTTTTGATAGGTTCTTTTTCAATTCTCAGGCTCCACTGACCCAGAAGCTTGCACATATATTTTTTGGTATAACAGTAACAATTGTATTACTGTTCTGTTTTCATTAGCTATTTATGATAATATTTATCAAACTATAATCTATCCTGAAACGTAACGGTATGTATGTACATTAAATAAAAGTATTGGTTTCCAAATATAAATACTGGTGAAAACTAGAATTATTGCCTTGGATGAAAGAGTAAAGATAAAAGAAACTTCATTTCTGGAGGAGTAGAATTAATTACCTTTCTCCTGAAGTCAGAACTGTGAAAGAACAGGAAAATTATGATTTCTCGCATTTAACTGTGTTGCCTAGTAAAGAAACTATAAGGACTCTTAATAAAATTAAGAAGATAAGAGAGCAAAACCTGATCATGTCTGGTTTTATACAGCATACTACCAACTTAAAATTCACTGTGGAAATAGGTTATTAAGATAATTCTTGCAGCTAGTGGGATTAAAATTAGATAAGTTTACAACTAGATGCACTTTCAGTAAATGAGCAAAGCTAAATTTAAAAATGTGTTTTCTCATGACTTAACACTAATAACTGGTGAAGAGGTTTAGCATTTACTGAACACAATCCCTTCCCGATGCATTTAAGTTTCCTTACCAAGGTCATGGTAAGGGAATATCTGTACTTTTCTGTGTGTATTGTGTCAAATATTTCCTTGCTGTAATTATGGCTATGGACTGCAGAATATGATCTGCACTCACCACTTAGTACAGACTAAGGTACCTGGTGTGCTGTGGAAAGGCAGTCTGCAGTCTGTCTGTAATCCTCTCCCAATTCATCCCCGGGGGATCGCTGCCCAGACCCGCACTGGGAGGTACAGCCTCTCTCACGGGTGCCGGCACAGTCCGGGCTATGCCAGTCATCTGTGAGGAACACAGGGTTATAAATCATCAGCTTCCACTCTTACAAAGCAACATTCTATACCAACATGGTATTTCCATATCTCAGAAAATCGGTAGAATAAAAAAGAGGAATACTAACATTCAGGTTTCCTTTTTAGTTTTTTCTTAACTAGTACAATATTTCTAATTGTTTATGTAAACTTATTTTTTATTTTATTTTTTACTGAGGGAGACAGGAAGGGCGAGAGATGAGGAGCATCAACTTGTAGTTGTGGCACTTTAGTTGTTCATTGATTGTTTCTCATATGTGCCTTGACCGGGGGGGTCCAGCCAAGCCCGTGACCCCTTGTTCAATCCAGAAACTTTGGGCTCATGTCAATGATCCTATGCTCAAGCCAGTGACCCCATACTCAAGCCGGATGAGCTCATATTCAAGCTGGCAATCTTGGGGTTTTGAACCTGGGACCTCAGGATCCCACGTCAATGCTCTGTCCACTGTGCCACCATTTCATTGATCAGGCAGAGCTTTAACTTTATTTTATAAATGGGACATAGTAGTCTCAGTAATTGCAAACATGTACAGAAATACATATATAAGGTGTTTATTTCTGTATGTACAGAAAAAGGTCTATAAGTTATAAAGCAATCTGTAAATAGTGATTATTTCTTAGGATTCAAAGGCAGGGTTATTTTGCTTTTTGCTTTATATAATTATTTATTATATATTTTGGATATATTTATGTATCTCTATATTGTTTGCTTTTTTATGGTTAGCATATACTACTTTTATAATTATAAAGGAATAAAGCTGAATTTTCTAAAGACTAAATAAAATGAGAATACTGCCCAACATGTCATGAACATTACAAAGGTGGTGTGGAAGCTGTGGGGACACTTCTGAGCCATGACAGCATCCAAGTCTTCCCCGTATTTTATGGTAGGTAGTTCCTTATTAGAACCTTTAAGATTCTAATTAATATCAATAAGTAGGTATTTTTGGAGTGCTAATTTGATTACTATGATAATTATAAACGTGACATCTTTTACCTAAGGCTATACAAGTTACTTTCAAATAGAAGGTTACTACTCATGAAAACTAGCAACTGCTAACAGTCACTGGAATGACTTGTGCTTAGCCTAGTAAGTCAGAGAAGGAGCAGAATACTGCTTGGCAATCTAGGTTTGCCTCCCTATCAAGCTTCTTCCCAGATATCATGAAATAATCTTATTAGAAGGTTGATGTACTTTAATGTTTTTTCAATACAATTTTGCCATACTTCCTTATAAAACTGTACAGGAGCAAAGCACAGGAGCAATGCTGTGAGATTATGGTGATACAGAGATGTGGTACTTAGTTAGCATATTTGCTTGCAGAGAGGCAGCCTCTACAAAAATAAGCAGAGTTCCTAGGACTATATATTTCAAAGGGAGACTATTAGCAATTTGTAGGTACAAAGAAAAAAAATTGACTAGAATGTACTTATGAGAAAGTCAAATTAAAAAATTTTTCATTAATTATAGTTAGCATAATCTCCTGGAAAAATATTTTTCTTTTAATAAAAAAGCTCACGTTAACCAAGACTACAACTAATAATTCTATTCATTTTAAATTTCTCTATTGCTTCTTCAGGTTTAGAGAAGGCTTATCTAGCTATTTATAGCTAGAAAGATTTATAACTTTACAGTATAATAGGTTGCCAAGTGAGTCTATATTGTCTGTTTATAGATCCTGTCCTATTGGACATATACACATGTATTTAAATAAAATTTTTATTCAGCTTTGTAGCATCATTTAGTTTGCTGTGATTTGGCTTCTCTGCTTTTCAACCTACTCAACAATCATGCTAAATATAATTACCTATTAAAATATCAACCTACCCATCATTACTGCTTGTGATAGAAGCAAAGTGTAATTGTGAGGATTATCAACTATAAAAATATACTGCTCACAGAAATTAGAGGATATTTCAAAATAAATATGAAGTGATTGCCTGACCAGGTGGTGGCGCAGCGGGTAGAGCGTAGGACTGGGATGCGGAAGACCCAGGTTCGAGACCCTGAGCTCGCCAGCTTGAGCGCGGGCCCACCTGGCTTGAACAAAAGCTCGTCAGCTTGGACCCAAGGTCGCTGGCTCGGGGTGGCTCAGTCTGCTGAAGGCCCGTGGTCAAGGAATGTGTGAGAAAGCAATCAATGAACAACTAAGGTGTTGCGATGACAACGAAAAACTAATGATTGATGCTTCTCATTTCTCTCTGTTCCTGTCTGTCTGTCCCTCTCTCTGTCCCTGTAAAAAAATAATAAATAAATAAATAAATAAATATGAAGTGATAAAATATCCCCTAATTTTTGTGAGCAGTATATATTTAGCTTTGAATCTAAAAACTAAGCTTATATCAGTTAATAAAATAGTTAAATAATATCTGTAATGCCCTTAACACAGTGCCTCACATGAAATTATTTATTCCATTATCAGTGAGTTCTCACTGTCATCATCACCACCCTACCAACTGTCACCATCATTTATCAAATAAACGAACAAAGAAAAGACAGATATTCATTCTGGAATGATAAAGAACTATTATAGTTAATATCTATTCCACCAGAAAGGGCTCTACCAGAGGGGGTCTAGGTTGGCCATGTGCAGAGATGACTCCAGGACAGACGGCAGGCATTTGGGGAACATTGAGTACGGGTCTAAAGAAAGGCTCTTTCACAAGAGGTCTTCCCAAGAATTGTTGCATCTAAAACAGAAACAGTAAATAATAAAAACAAAATCCCACACATACCTGTTCATGTAGGCAATGATCTAAACTCATAGAGCAATGTTTGGGGAAAAGACTGATTAGAAATCTGGTTACAAAGCACAGTAGAAATAATGTTGTCATAAAATTAGTTAAATGCATAAATATTCAAATAGCAAAGAACAGTGAAATATACTAAAAACACTAAAAGAGAGAACTGGGTTCTAGACCCGCTTTTTTACACCTAGCTGGGTAACCTTGGATGCCAAGTTTCTAATCTATAAAATAAGACAGTGGGGTTAGGTGACCTTTAAGGCTCCGTCCCAGATGGGATGATAAAGAACTATGCAAAGAGACTCCTCAGTAGCACTACTGTTGATGAGCAATGCTGACACTCAGAACGTCCACTGATTCTTGAGTTCACAGAGATTCACCTTACTACTCTATTTTTATATATTTTTCAAAACTTCATAATGTAAAGTTTTTAAAGATAAAATGAAGGGTGGTTACAGAGTAAATAGTCCCGCTCTCCTTGAGGACAACTATTACCTAACACTAATTTAAGGTTTAGATAGCCAGTATACAAAAATAAAAATATAATGAAACATAAAAATATTGGAATAAACTGGGAATAGTACCCATTATCTCAGACTTCTCAGGTTAGACTACTATATAGTTAAAACCTGGAGACCATTTCTTACGGTACTAGAGTCTCAGGGATAGATGGCGTTTCTTGATCAGATTTCCTGATATATAAATGAGAAAACCAAAGCCCAGAACAGCTCATTTTCTGAAGACCAATATAGTTCTTCAGAGTTAAGACTTGAACCCAGATCTCTAGCGTATTTCCATTGTATTATATCACCTGAATTTACAGTAAATAGTATATTCATATTTATAGTACTTGTGCTTTCAAACTGCTGCAGTAATGCTCAGTGGTCACTGATGCCTATGCTTGAACACAAGTGTCAGCTTTTACCAAATACAGCATCAATTCTGTTAGGGAGCACAGAAGACACACCTATACCTCTCAGATGTTAGCACAAGGATGCTTACAAATTCCATAGGGCCTAGTATTATAGAATTGTGTACCTAAAACCTATATAATTTTATTAACCAGTGTCACCTCAATAAATTCAATAAAAATAATAAAAAATAATAAATAATGAAATAAACAAAAACCAACAACAAAAATAATTCCTAACTGCCAGTAGGTTTTTGCCCTTGTCCAAACCTGGGTAGCAGCATCAGAACTAAGACAGTCTCTGAAGGGATGAAAATATAGAGATAAAAGTTTACTTATGTTTGTCAACTACATAACATCACTGGTATCAGACAGCTTATGCTGGTCTGGTTCTAAAATATTCCAAAAAACAGCTCTATATCTAGTTTTTGAGTCTCTGGAGCCATTTATAATTTAGTCATGGAAGACTTCACCTACAACCCATAGGCCACAGGGTTCTGTTTCTGAAACACAGTGAAACACTATATAATTCACACAATATTTTTTAAGTTCTTTAATTTAATCAACTATTTATAGAAATAGGATTTTAAAGTTCTCCATAAGCAGAAGCGCTGTCAAAAGTGATCTGCCCCTAAACATCTCACACCTTTATTCTTTTCCTGTGCCCAGATTTGTCGTGGTAATAGAATTATCACCGACAGTTCTGTCCGAAAAGGTACTTTGGAAAGATATGTGTGCTAATTGGGTTAATGTACTGTTTCCCAAAAAGGTAACATAAATAGTGCGGCAGAGATATTAGTATGTCTGATTAAGACTAATTGATCCCTATCAACAAGCAGAGAAGGGGCATACATGGAAGGCTGTTAAAGGGAGAATACAGCTTAAAGCAGAAGTGGACGGGTGAAGTCCAGCCTGCTACGGTATTATGCTGAAGTGTTTCAGTCATCCAGGGGTAACTGTGGGCACTGGAAATTCTGAGCATTCATCAGTTTTCCTCCATGATGTAGATGAGAGTGACAGGATGAATAAAAATATTCTACCTCTTAGATGTCAAATGTATCACTGAAACCTAGGGATGCAACAACCTACATAAGCGGCCTCGGTTATGATAATGACAACTATTATCATCTGAAGATGACATAGCAGAAACGGACATGACAAATGATTTGCACAATATGTGCCTATTTCATTTTGAACATGCATTAAACATACTGCATATTCAGTGTTTTACAGCCCCTACCATTTTATCAAGATGAAGACAGGAATTTTTCAAAATGTCACATTTCTTACCAGTATCTCAGGAATGGGTGGTGGTGGAGGAAGCTGGATCGGAGGCAAGGTATTCAAGGCAGACCCTTGCTCCACCTTGCTAATTTGTTCATTATATTGTGTCTAGTAGAAAAAGGGAAACGACATTTTAAGCAAAATCAACTTCAAAAAGTAATATAAAAACAGTTTCTGACATGAAAACAATTCCATTGAACGTTATCCCTGAATATAAATAGTTGTACTTATAGAAGTATCTGTTGATTGACAAGATATAGAGACACATAATTCAAAGATCCTTGTGATAATTCTTCTTTGTTTCCATAATATTTAGCCGCAAACTGGGAACCACTGACATAAAGTAAATAGAATCTAAAGATTCAAGAAGCTATAATGTACTGGCTGATTCATACAGGAGGAAAGTATCTGTAACAAAGAGTAGAATTATTTCCAAATTTCTTTCTTTATTTTTTTTCCCCCAGAGAGAGGAAAGAGAGAGAGACAGAGAGACAGAAACATCGAGCTTTCCTGTATGTGCCCTGACCAGGAATCAAACCAGCCACCTCTGAGCTTTGGGACAACATTCATAACCAACTGAGCTATCAAGCCAGGGCTTAATTAAAAAAAAAATTTTTATTGATTGCTTTTTTAGAGAGACAGAAAGAGAAAAGGAGAGAGAGGGGAGAGCAAAAGGAAGCGCCCATTTGTTGTTCCACTCAGTCGTGAATTTACTGGTTGCTCCCCATGTGTGCCCTGACCAGGGATGGAACCCACAACCTTGTTGTTTCAGGCTGATGCTCTGACTGAAATAACTGGCCAGAACCCTAATTACTTGCAAATTTCATTTTAAAACCTAAAGGAGAAAATTTAGGGGATATTTATTAAATATTCTTATTTTGTTTATCTCAAGTTATACCTCTAGTTTTCTCCAGTTCCAGATATATCTTTTATTCTCTTGGATTTTTCCAAAAGACTTTAATCACTTAAGTTTAACAATATGCTATTAACAGTTTGGGCGTTGTCCCCATTTTGCTTATATATTATTTTGTAAATATCCTACAACAGCTGGACAAGAGAGTCTTAAGGAGCAAAACATTTAGAAGCTTCCACTCAGAGAATGTTTGTTTGAAGGAAAATAAGGGTACAGAACGAGGTGCAGCTCTTTTCAGGCTAGAGGTTTGAATAAACCCAGTGGAAATGATACGCATCACCAAAGACCGAGCAGGAAAAAGCATGGGGAAACAGCTCCACCTATAAAAACGCTAGAGAAGTAGTTAATGCGAAGAGGCAGCTTTTCACAATTGCATGTTATTGTCTACACTCTGAAATCACAAGTCAATCAATATTATAAACTTTAAGGTATACATACAAAAATATCCAAAATCCAAAGGAATTGATTCTGTAGGTTACCTCTTTACATTACCTTTACCTTTATCATAGTCTTAATTCTATTAAACTAATAATTAAGAATGTAGTATTTTGCATTATGGAATGATTATATAAAAAGTTAAGATTAAAAGCTAATATGGATCTGCTTAATCTTCCTTCTAATTCTATAAACACACAATTACTCAATCCAAGTAAGACATTTACTTCTGATTAGAGCAGAGTTAGCCTGGAAATTCTAAGATCAGGTGTGAGGCATAATATTTGAGTTTAGCATTTGCTTTAATAAGAACCTAAATAACTATGTTTACCTACAACGAACTATGTGGAAGTAATTGATCTCAAACCTCAAAAAGGCATAAACTTTAATGACTGAAATGAAAAACACGTTCTTCCTTCAATTTCTCTATCAGTTATTTTTAATATTAAATGTTTTCTTTAAGTATACACCACCTACAACATTCAATTTTCTCTAAGTATACTTCACAACTTACCCTGAGGACTGCAATCTTGTTTCTGACATCTGTCACAATGGCATTCCAACTGTCTACTGCAGCCTTTAACCGAAGCGATTCTAGGTTGCTGGTGTAGACAAGGAGACACGAGAGAAAGTTCTTTCTTTTTATACACCAATTAAGTTTCCAAAAAATTCCAGTATGTTCTCTACCACATATGTAAAAGAACAAGATTTCCACCATCACCAACCTCAAATAGGCACAAAGTTGTATGGAAGGGTTTTTCATTAAAAATAAATCAAGAAACATATGATTGTTTTTTGCAAGAAAAAAAGTCTGCCTCAGCACACCAAGATTTTATTTTCTCTAGCTTGGCGATATATTTTTAGGACATATTAAAAAACCTTTTCACAGGAATCCATCCACGGAAGTAGGAAGGCAGTGAAAGCCAATCAAGGAAATTGCCCTGGACAATCAATGCAGGTTGAGAAGACTCATATTGGAAGAAGGTTTTGGACTATCTTCACGTTATCCTTGACATCACAAGGCCACAGCTGGCTGGCTTATCAGCCTCTTCTGTCAATTAGAAAAAGATAGTCCAGCCTTGGACAGTTGGCTCAGTCCATAGAGTGTTTGCCCGGTGTAAGGACGTTCTGGGTTTGATTCCCGGTCGTGGCACACAGGAGAAGCGACCATCTGCTTCTCTCCCTCCCCCCTCCTTCTCTCCCTTTTGCAGCCACTGGCTTGACTGGTTTGAGCCTTGGCCCTGGGCGCTGAGGATATAGATAGGTTTATTAGAGCATCGGCCCCAGCCAGGGCAGGGGGAAGGGGTGGTTTGCCGGGTGGATCCCAGCTGGGGCGTATGTGGGAACCTATCTCCGCCGCTTTCACTTAAAAACAAAATAAGATATTCCACATGGGAGGGCAAATCAAAAAGATGTACCACTTTTGCAAGAATGAATTAGATTGTTGCTTCAAAACAGTGCATAAATTGTACAAGCACAGCAGCTCTGCCCGACATACCCAGTAAATGATAAGTAGGAACAACTTTGAGATGTTCAGGGACTGCTGTCTCCAGAGGAGAGATTTCAATGCCTTTCAAAAGGCTGTTAAAACATCCCAGCCCAGTATCACCCAGTACATCAGCTTTAAAAGAGCAGAACAAGTTATCTTTCGGATTATCTCAAAGAGGTTGGATAATATTCTACTTTACAGAGCATTTCCCCCCGTCTAACAAGGAGACTGATGATCACATAAAACAGTGCTTCTGTGCCTGACCAGGTGGTGGCGCAGTAGATAGAGCACTGGGCTGGGATGTGGAGGACCCAGGTTCAAGACCCAGAGGTCACCAGCTTGAGCGCGAGCTCATCTGGTTTGAGCAAGGCTCACCAGCTTGAGCCCAAGGTCGCTGGCTCGAGCAAGGGGTTACTTGCTGTAGCCCAGTCAAGGCACATATGAGAAATCAATCAATGAACAACTAAGGAATTGCAACGAAGAATTGATGTTTCTCATCTCTCTCCTTTCCTGTCTGTCTGTCCCTATCTGTCCCTCTCTCTGACTCTGTCTCTCCCACAAAAACAAAACAAAACAAAATAAAACAGTGCTTCCGTGACCTGAATGCTCATCAGTATATCCTGGGAATCTTGCTAAATCTCAGATTCTGATTTGTTAGAAATGAAGAACAATAATCATTAAAATGATAATTATTAAAAAATAATGATGCCTTGGCTCCACAGATTCTAATTTAATTCTTTAAGTTTGAAGTTATACTTCATAAAATTACAAATATAAGGAGAATCTTATACAACCTGCCCAATATTTGAAAATCATTTATAGCACAACAGGAAATTGCTTTTAACATATAATTTCAGGTGTTAATACTGATTTTCCCCCAAACTACTCCAAACATATTTAAAATCAAGCCTTTGAAGAGAAAACAATTAGAAAAGTTTCCAGTTGGAATGCATCTTGGTTTGTAAATATCATAAATAGCTGATTTTGGGTCTATTTCACAGTGGAGGATGGGGAAATCTGTCAGCAGCTATTACGGCATTTAGTAGACTTCTCCGTGCCTCAGCAGAAGCAGCAAAGTAAAAAGCATCAAAGTGACCTATATGACTTTTGAGGCTTAAAAACACAAGGGCTTCTTCACTCTGAAGTCATATATATAAAACACATCAGAGATTACGTTCAACACTGAAGCCACTTGCGAGTATCTCTGAGATCAAGACGCACATAAAAAAGGGAACAGCTACCTTGCCGCCATCTGAGTCACCCTGGCAAGCTGGCTCAGGCACTCCTTTTCCGTCTGCTTCAGATGAAGCAACCCGAAATCTCTACGGCACTGTAGGAAATACACCTATGGATTTTTGAGAGAAAAAAAAGAAGTTGAAGGTGTCCTTGTAAATAAACACATTATTTTCCCAATC
Organism: Rhynchonycteris naso; assembly: GCA_037038555.1. Lineage (NCBI taxonomy): Eukaryota > Metazoa > Chordata > Mammalia > Chiroptera > Emballonuridae > Rhynchonycteris > Rhynchonycteris naso. The sequence goes on from CM073002.1 coordinate 72,139,552, forward strand.
ATTTCAAGTAAATTTTAAGCCACGTTTCTTTCTTTCTTTCTTTTTTGAGAAAGGATTGGAGAGACAAGAGTATCAAGCTGCTCCCGTATGTGCCCTGACCAAGGGAATCGGACAGGCAACCTCTGTACTCCGGGATGACGTTCCAACCAACTGAGCATCCAGCCAGGGCTAATTTTTTTTTTTTTAAGAGACAGCGATTGAAAGGGAGAGGGAGGGGGAGGGGGGAGGGGGGAGGAAAAATGGCAGTGTGCATTTGTTGTTCTATTCAGTTGTGCATGCACTGATTACCATCCATGTGTGCCCTGACCAGGGATCAAACCCACAACCTTATTGTTTCGAGATGATGCTCTTAACCAACTGAACTAACTCGCCAGAGCCTCCAGCCATTTTTCAATTTCTTCCAATAGCACCTGCGCTTCTTGACCAGCCACAATACATTATAAACCTTTTTTAAAAAAATCAATTCTGCAATTCTAATTTTTTATTCAATGGTTACTGGGTTTGTAAACATTCTCGAAGATAGTTTTCAAACTTGCATATACACTGGAAACATCTCAGAAGTCTTAAACCACCTTTAAAAAATGATGTCTGGTCCCAGAGATTCTAATTTACTTGATACTAGATGTAGCCTGAGTATTGAGTTAAGAACACTCAAAAGAATTCCTGCTGTTTGTTTTTTTAACTGATGAAAGGGTAAGAAAAAAATCAGATCCTATAGGATCATGCAGCCCAGTTAGGTCTTGGAGGTCACCTAGTCCAATGTCAATCCCACAGCAGGAATCCTTCTTGTATCATTAATTGAGAAAAGCATATTATTATCTTAGGCAGCATTAAGTGTTTCCAAAATGTCCATGGAAGTAGAAAGAAACTTCCTGACTAAACAGAGTAAAAAACAGAATACAAACTTGAGCTCTTATGGTAATGAGTTTTTTTGTTTTTGTTTTTTAATTAAAGCTAGCACTCCTACACTTAACTCTCCAGAGGTTCTCAGTTTAGATACCACCCCTTGATTACTAACCTCTGGACTTCCGAGTACTCTATTAAAAAATTGAGATTGTGACAGTGGTGACAAGATCTGTGATGATTTTAATACCAGTGAGCTCTCCAAAACTTAAATATTACTGTTTATCAAGTTTGGTTATCTATAAACAAAAATTACATACATATATGTTTCTTTTGAGAGACCTGGTTGTGGGGTTGGTGCTAAGCTAACTTGGAAGAAACTGGGTAACTTTCTGGGTGCAGAAGATAAGTTGGTTTTGATATTGGAGTGTACGATGTGTATGTGCTTTTGCAAGATCTATGGAAGAAGTAGCATAGATTAGAGAATGGCAGCGATGAAAGGTTATTTTTCGAAGTCTAGTTTAGTGACCTAGCTTCATGAATTTCCCGAGATGTCTGCATTTGGTATACATAATGAAGCAGACCAATTTCTTGGAGTCATTTGAGGAAAACCATTGTTAAGATCATCAGCACTAAAGTAATCATGTACCAAATGCCAACAAGTCAAAAAAGCACAAAGGTTGGAGCTGAATTTTTTGGGCTGGTCCTAAAATACCTATTTCTCTTTATTAAAAAAATAGCCCTTTTCAAAATTCTACAGCAGGGGTCCCCAAACTACAGCCCGCGGGCTGCATGCGGCCCCAAGGCCATTTATCCGCCCCGCTGCACTTCCGGATGGGGCACCTCTTTCATCGGTGGTCAGTGAGAGGAGCACAGGATGCATCCGCACCCATGGTTCCCATTGAAATACTGGTCAGTTTGTTGATTTAAATATTTTAAATATTGTATTTGTTCCCATTTTGTTTTTTTAACTTTTAAAATAAGATATGTGCAGTGTGCATAGGGCTTTGTTCATAGTTTTTTTATAGTCTGGCCCTCCAACGGTCTGAGGGACAGTGAACTGGCTCCCTGTGGGAAAAGTTTGGGGACCCCTGTTCTATGTATATAGCACACAAATAAAACTTGCCTCCCGACCCTCCCTCTCCCTCTTTTTACCTCGGCTGTTAAAGCTCTGCTGGTTTCTGCGTTCAGTTTGCTTAAGTACGTTTTAATAGTGCTTTCCATATTATGCTTCTCCATTTCCCACTGAGATCTGAAATACACGATCATTAAAAAGTCAGTAGCATTGCAGTAAGAAGACTTTTTTTATTCAGGAGGAAGAAAGATGCAAGCTATTAATAATTAATAACTTCTTGAAAAGTATACAGCATATAAAAGCAAGAGAAGACATTACTTAAACCTTACTGTTATCCTTCGCTATCAAGAGTATAGCAATTTAAAGCTGCTAATATAGACGTAATAATTTAAAACTTGGTTCTAAAATCAAGTTGTATGAGGATAAATCTAAGTCCCACAGTTTATTAAATGTGAAATCCTGGGCAAGTTAGTGAATTTCTCTGTATCTCAGTTTACTCACATGTAAAAATGGGGAAAATTTTATTACCTCAAAGAGCTGTAGTGAAAATTAATTCAGATAATATACATAAAGAAGTTCATGTTTGCCACATAGTAAGTACTAAATTAATGCCAGGTATTACCATTATTTATAAATTTTATATAAAATTTCTATGAGCCTTTTGTATCCCAACAATACCAAATAACAAAGGTTTTATTTTCTCTGTCATAAAGCTAGGTCGCTGCATACATACTTTACTGGTTATCTCAGTGCTTACATTCTAAGACCACAGAATGAAAACAAATCTATAGTTTGGGAGGGAGGGAGCTGATGATATGACATTATGGAAAATTACTACCTTAAGGTTTTTCTTTTTCTCATCTCATTTCAGCTTGAGCTCAGAACTCTAGAACATGTAAACCCATATCTTAAATGGAAACATAAAATTGGAAATATAACATACACTAATAGGGAACTTTCATAAAAGCCATCCTCGATATTTTATTATTAGAACTATCTGGATACTTAAGTATCTGATAACATTGATGAGAAACTTGATAAAACAATATATTTTTAATATTAAAACGAAAGTATTTTGAGGGGAAAAATCATAAAATACTCAGAGATATATTAACCAAGAGAATTATTATATCATTGAATATTATACACAATTTGCCTACAAGAACAAGAGAAAAAATAAGTTGAACTTTATCCAATTAAAAACTTTTGACCTTCCAAGGACATCATCAAGAAAGTGAAAAGACAATCCACAGAATGGGACAAAATATTTGTAAATATCTGATAAGGGACTTGTATCCAGGACAAAGAGCAGTTAAAACTAAGAGTAAAAACATAAACAACCCAACTTAAAAAATGGTCAAAGAATATAGACATTTTTCTAAGTAGATAAACAAATGGCCAATAAGTACATGAAAAGATGCTCTACATAATTAACCATTAGGAAAATGCAAATGAAAACCACAATGGTATACCACTTTACATCTGTTACGATGGGTAAAATAAAGACAGATAATCCAATAAGGATTGGTGAAGATGTGGAGAAATAAGGACTCTCACCCATTGTTGGTGACATTGTACAATGTTGAACTGGTCTGAGAAACAGTTTGGTAGTTCCTCAAAAAGTTAAACAGAATTTACTGCATGTCTTGGCAAGTGTACTCTTAGGTACACACCCAGAACTGAAAATATGTTCACACAATAATCTATGTACAAATGTCCTAACAGCATTATTCATGATAGCCAAGAATGACAACAAACCAAATGTCCATAAAGTGATGAAAAGATACACAAAATGTGGTATATCCATACAATGGAATATTTACTTATCCACTAAAAGAAATGAGCAGATACATGCTACAACACAAATGAACCTTGAAAAAATCATAAGTGAAAGAAGTTAATCACAAGAGACCACATATTATATGATTCCATTTACATGAAATGTCCAGAATAGGCAAATCCAGAGACAAAAAATAGATTAGTGGTTGTCAGAAGCAGGAGGAAGAGATTGAATCAGGGTTTCTTTCTCTAGTGACAAAAACATTCTGGAATTAGATAGTGGTGATGGTTGTACACTTTTGTGAATATACTAAAAACCAATGAATTGTATATTTTAACAGGATAAATTTTATGAATTAGATCTCAAAAATAGCTGTTATAAAAAAATTTACTAACAGCCAAATCTATGAATGAGAACAAAACTTAAGCCAGTTTCATAAAGCACTCGAAAGTAGGGGAAAGAGGTAAGAACTCTCGTCCCAGACAGTAGTGTGCTGTGGGACCATCTGGGGCTGATTTATTCTCTCGGCAGTTTTCTAGGGCCAGAGCTAAAGTGCACATAGCTCGCAATTTGCCTAGGACATTTACAGTTTATACCGACTGTCCCAGTGTAATTACAAATACTGCTCAGTTTCAGCTTCAAAGTGTCCCAGTTAGGATGATAAATTATGTGGCTACCCTATCCAGAACACGCTGAGTGGAAAACAGTATCAGAGAGGGTACACTCAACCAAAGCAACAGCTGTTTATACCTTTTCATGGAAAGTTGCTCTTTAAGATTCTTGATTTCATTATCTTTAGCATGGCTCTGACGCTGTAATCTAAGCAAAGAAGAAAGTCATAAAATGTTAGAAATTAATTGTCAGAATTTTCTAGCTCTACTTATAGATGAGGAGGGATTAAGTATGTCCATTTTGGGCCACAAATGTTGAGCCTAAAATTAAACTCTGATATCTTAGTCCTTCTGAAATTTATCTTATTTCTGATGTATGTCTGACTTACTGACTTTCCAAAGAAAGAACTAACCTCTTAGTTCTAACTAAGTTGCAAATTAGAAAGCCAAAAAATTATGGTATCTTGTATTCTCAGTTCAATGACTCAAAAAAAATGGCTTTAGCTCTTTGTCCTTTCCTTTGGCCACCAGAGAACAGAGATGTATCTTCTGATGTTCTAGGCCTATGGTGGAACTGAGAACTTTAAGTCCCTTAATGAGATATTATATCCAGTCATGCAAACTATTAAAGATGTAAGGTCTGAAGGAAATTAGACCTTAAATATAGAAGTAATAAAACTGTGCAAATAAGAATTTTAATAAAAACTATAAATTAAAACTGGGAATCAATACTATGACCTAATCATGGGAGAATGGGTAAAAAAATGTGTAAATCAGAAGGCATAACCTTGATTAGCTTAAAGTTAATACACAAGAAGCTATTAAGAAAAATGCAAGGTAATAGTTTTGGTTAACACACATTCACATGCTATTTTTATGTTCCTCCCTTGTGCTGCTGTATATCTTTTCAAACCAAGCTTTTACATCACCCTGTTAATCTGCTTCAGTGTGACAGATTTATAGCAAAAGCACGCTTCTTTTTAAGTTTCTAACATGTTGGGACACTTGAGATACACAAGAGTATTGCTTAATATACATTATTGGAATGGTAAAGCCTTAAAAACAGTAACTTTAAATGTTGGCTGGATTGCTCACTACTAGATTTCAGAGACTACCCATTCACCTTTACTCTAAGCTTCTTAGAAGCTGTAGAGAGTTCCAATTCATGTTATGTTGGACTGAAAAAGCAATGAAAGAAGCCAGATCTCTTTTTATACAAAAGAGGTCACACTTTCAGGTAAATAGTAAGAAATATAAGCTTTGTTACTGTAGTATACAGGAGAATGGGGAGAGAATTGAAAAGTCTTAAGATTTCTAAAACTGGCATCTTCCTTCCCAGGCCAGTTTAGAGTGGCTGGTGTGAGGTGGCAGAGCTGGCAGGGAACTCAGAAGACCTGGGTTTGTAATTAATAGAGGACAAGGTATGCATAGTGCTTATCATCCAGCTTGGACATGAACCAGTATTTATGTTCAGGCACTGTAACTTTTTGGTCCTTTTCTCCTCATGAATAACATGATAGGGTAAAATTAAACGTTCTTTTCTAAAAGATCTAAAGCAGGGGTCGGGAACCTTTTTGGCTGAGAGAGCCATGAACGCCACATATTTTAAAATGTAATTCCGTGAGAGCCATATAACGACCTGTACATTAGGCATTATCCAATAAAAATTTGGTATCGTCCCGGAGGACAGCTGTGATTGGCTCCAGCCACCCGCAACCATGAACATGAGCGGTAGGAAATGGATTGTAATACATGACAATGTTTTATATTTGTACTGTTATTATTATTTTTTATTAAAGATTTATCTGCGAGCCACATGCAGACATCAAAAGAGCCACATCTGGCTCGCGAGCCACAGGTTTCCGACCCCTGCTCTAGAGTCTACAAGCTTATTCCAGCTGGCTGTAAGTTTATTATATGGACTTTACTGACAGCAGCTTCTTAACATTAAGTGCTAACTGTAATTTGTACAGAATGTCACTTTCATGTAAATCTTCTTTGTTAACCTTGCAATTATCCTCAATAAATAGTTACCCAAACATTTATTGTAAGACTGACACTGAATTAGGTCAAAGAAAAACATTTTTGTTTGTTGTTTCATATTAAACATCATATCCTAAGATGAAAAAAATCAACATTTTATAATTAAAGACTATTTGTATTTTTATCACATACTCTTGGGACATGATCAAGCTAGTTAAAAACAAACAAAAAAAAGGCTCAAAAGCTTATATGAGAACACACAGTGCTCATATATTTTCCTCTCCTTTTTCTCCCATCTCATCGTACCTAACCTATGTTCATGTGACAGTGGTGTGCTTTTTAAAACGTTAAACTTTTGGAGATAATCATAAATTCACATGCTGGTGTAAAATATGATACGAAAAGATCCCATGCACCCTTTACCCACCTTCCTGCAAAACAACAGTGGAATAATCTGGATGTTGAGTTCAGATACTGCATACTTTTATCACAAGGATCCCGCATTCTGCCCTTTTATGGCCACACCACATACCTTCTACTGCCATCTCCTCTTTATAACCTTGGGACCACTAATCTGCTTTCTTTTATTTTAGTGAGCGAGAGAGACAGACAGACAGACAGAGAGAGGAGGAGAGACATGGAGAGTGAGATAGATAAGAAAGGAGAGTGATGAGAAGCATCAACTCGTAGTTGTGGCACTTTAGTTGTTCACTGATTGCTTTCTCATACATGCTTTGACCGGGGGTTCCAGTTGAACCAATGACCTGTTGCTCAAGCCAGCAACCTTGGGGTTCAAGCCAGCAACCATTGGGCTCAGGCTAGTGACCATGGGGTCATGTCTATAATCCCATGCTCAAACTGGTGAGCCTGTGCTCAAGCCAGATGAGCCCCTGCTCAAGCTGGCGACCTCAGGGTTTCAAACCCGTCCTCAGCATCCCAGGGCGACACTATTCAGTGAGCCACCACCTGTTCAGGGTAATCCGTTTTCCATTTTTATTGTTTTGTCTTTCCAAGAATGTTATAAAATGGAGTAATACATTACATAAGCTTTGGGGAAGGGGTTTTCACTCATGAGTTCTCTGATGTTTGAAGTATATGAAGCAATATCACTGCTTCATTCCTGAGGGTGGTGATAGTGTCTTTTCTCTTTTTGTCATTTTGCTAGAGGCTTGTCAATTTTATTGATCTTTTCAAATAATAGCTTTATTTGACTTGATTGGTTGTTTTGTTTCAGATTTCATATTTTTATTATTTCCTTCTGCTTGTTTTGGGTTATTTTGCTTTTCTTTTTCTGTGTTCTTGAGGTAGAAGCTTATATTATATACAGTTGAGGTTTCTACCTTCTTTAATGTGCACATTAGTTCTTCTCAGAACTTTTTTAGCTATGTCCCACAAATTCTGATACATTATATTTTCATGTTAACTCAGTTCAATGTATTTTTATTTCCCTTGGATTTACTGGATATGTGTTGTATAGTTTCCAACTGTTTGGAGATTTTAAACTATTATCTTGGCATTGTCTTCTAGTTTGATTCCATGTAACATGAGCATATGCTTTACATATTTTTTTTTTTTTTGACAGAGAGAGAGAGAGAGAGTCAGAGAGATGGACAGATAGGGTCAGACAGACAGGGAGGGAGAGAGATGAGAAGTATCAATTCTTCGTTGCAGCTCCTTAGTTGTTCAGTGATTGCTTTCTCATATGTGCCTTGACCGGAGGGGCTCCAGCAGAGTGAGTGATCCCTTGCTCAAGCCAGCAATCTTGGGCTCAAGCCCGTGACCTTGGGCTTAAAGCCAATGACTTTTGGGCTCAAGCCAGCAACCATGTGGTCATGTCTATGATCCCACGCTAGAGCCAGCGACCTGCGGTCAAGCTGGTGAGCCCACACTCAAGTTGGCAACCTCGGCGTTTCAAACCTGGGCTCTCCACATCCCAGTCTGACACTCTATGCACTGTGCCAACACCTGGTCAGGCTTCTTTTAAATTTTTTGAGGTTTTATGGCCCAGGATATAGTTTATTTTGGCATATTTCCTGTGGATACTGGAAAGCATATGAACTAATCTGCTGTTACCTGGTGAAATGTTCTAAAAATATTGATTGCTCCTATTGGTTGATGGTACTGTAAAAATCTTCCATACCCTTGATTTTCTTTCTAGAGGTTCTATAAATTGCTGAGAGTAGGATGTTGAAGTCAACAACTATAATTATACATTTTTCCATTTCTTTCAGGTTTTGCTTCATGTACATTGAACATACAACTGTTGTTGTACATATAACTTTGTTTTAGTATGTACATGATTATGTCTTCCTGGTGGTTTGATCCTTTTATCATCAGTAATGTCCCTCTTTGTATCCAGTAGTTTACTTTGCTCTGAAGCCCACTTTATTATATGCTAATATAGCTACTCCTGCTTTTATTATTTTGATTAATGTTTACATGACATATCTTTTACCCTCCTTCCACTTTCAGCCTACCTATGTGATTTAAACTGAGGTGAGTTTCTTGTAAACAGCATATTATTGGATCCTATTGATGTTAGTGATTAGGTCTGCCATTTCAGTATTTGTTTTGTTTTTTTTTCTGCCTTTCTCTTTTCTTACCTTATTGTGGCTTTTCTGAACATTTTTTAGGATTCCATTCTTAGTATTTTTGAATATCTGTTTGTGTAGCTTTCTTAGTTGTTGCACTAGGTTTTATAATATGCACACATAGCCTACTGCCATTGATCTTTTCCTACTTCAAGTGAAGTGCATAAGGGCTGATTCACACTGCTTTGTTGCTGTAGGGTGGAGAGAGGCAGGAGCTCCCAGCTGAGCCTCTCTGGCATGGGGGGAGGGAAAAGAAGGGTGTGCCAACTAGTCCCAGTGGTGGAGACTCAGCTCCTCAGAGAGAGAGAGCAGCAATAAAACCTAGCACTGACTAGTCCTACCCCCAATCAGTTTGTTAAGTCTCACGGTGCTGGGTCGAGGTAGAGGCTTAGCTTGCAGCTGGACCACGTTGATGCTATCGTGGCAGAGGAATTGGAGCAGTACCTGCTGTCTCCTGGTGGAGACTGGAAGATCAAATGCACGCTCAGTACTGCTGCCCCAACAGAGGAATCTGATTTCTGCCATCTGCTTTTGTCAGTGCACGCTACCTACTTCCAAGGAGTGGTGTGGGCTATTGGTATCTGGCTGGAGTAGGTGGGTAGAGCCAAGAAGGTTTTTAGTTGTTATATTTTCCTTTCTCTGACCCTTTGGCTAGAGGGAACAGGTTTTTCTCTTGGAGCATTTTCCCCCTGTGCACACTGGCCAATACAGGTTGGAAGTTTCTGCAGTGCCCTCTCTAGGATATGTGGGAGGTAATATGAAACAATCACTGCTGTGATTCCTCAAGTCCAGAGGTCTCTAGACAGGCTATTTTAGTTGTAAGAGGGTCTTGCAATCATAATGGAGCTGCTACATACTGAAATCCCTCAGTTATATGCAATTTTAATGCCCTCATAGTAATCTATGCTCTCTATTAGCTCCCAGTCGATGTCTGACGTGTCTTGGTATCCTTCACATGTGCCTTACATAGTTCTTTTCACACAGGTAGTACTTAATTTGGTAAATGTTCAACACTGAATGCTTACTGAGTGAAGAAATACGCTTCCCCGAAAGTGATCTGTTCAGTCCCAAGCATATAAGGGTGCCGGGGTCAGCTTTCAGAGTTGAGAAGGGACATATATTTCCATATAGTAAAGGAGATAAGAAGCTCATCTGCATGGATGGCGTTACTTTTAGGAACTCTGATATTATGTAACACATTCCTGGATTGGTCATTATTTTCCAGGATAAAAGACCAAGTTTTGAATCCTTCCTAAGTGATTTCAGCCAGTTTAGTTTGCCCTAGCTAATCTTTGTTACTTACCTCCTTCTGAATTTGAAGGATCTTTCTAAGTCCAGCAGGGACAAGGTTGAAAGTATTTTCAACTGATATTATGTTGTCAGAGATATGGTATTTAGTTCTTCTTAAAAATCCCTTCAGGTTAGATGATATATATAGGAGAAAATTTTAGACCTAAATTTCTGCGAAAAATTCTCCAATTTAAGAGTTAGTATTTTGGACTCCTCACTCTAAGGCATTTCCTAGAACTCATCTATTATTAGTAGTAGTCATCAAAGAACTGCAACAGATTTCACATTAGACTTCATAGACAACCGGTGTCTTGTGGTACTACTATTTATTAAAATAATTTGTTATGCCTGACCAGGCGGTGGCGTACTGGATAAAGCGTCGGACTGGGATATGGAGGGACCCAGGTTCGAGACCCTGAGGTCGCCAGTTTGAGTGTGGGCATGTCTGGTTTGAGCAAAGCTCACCAGCTTGGACCCAAGGTCGCTGGCTCGAGCGAGGGGTTACTCGGTCTGCTGAAGGCACACGGTCAAGGCACATGTGAGAAAGCAATCAATGAACAACTAAGGTGTCGCAACAAAAAACTGATGATTGATGCTTCTCATCTCTATCCATTCCCGTCTGTCTGTCCCTATCTATCCCTCTCTCTGACTCTCCCTGTCTCTGTAAAATAAATAAATAAATAAATAAAGTTTAAAAAATATATAATAATTTGTTATAAATTATATTACTCTTTCAACTGATATTCATTGGAGGCAATGATTATTAGAAAAAAGAATAAAGCAAGAAACTTGTTTTTCCCTATGAAGTCAGAATTTTTAGTCTTAGGCCTTTAATACTTAAAGTTGTAAGAGAAATGAAATTGGTAGGGGTGAGAAGAGTCTCCAGGAATTTGATTTATTTTCAATCTCTTGGACTTAGAACACAAATATTCTGAGGGACCAGCATAAAAATAAGCATGCAAGTGATCCCATGATGTCTTTGAGGAATATATTTATTGTATTCTATAAAAAGACAGCCAATCATTGGTCACATTTTTATAAACTAGAGTCATAATCTGAAAGTCAATTATCTTTCTCATAAATTTCTATTATTGTCACACTTGTTCATCTAATACATGAAGAGCTTGATATACAGAGTGATTAGCTGCTTGTTTCTCAGTTTGGCTACAAGGCAAAAATAGAGCTGGTTTTCAAGCAACTGAGGTTGGCAGGTCCTAATGCGTAGTCACAATGCCACCTAGTGGCTATGTAGGGATTATCTTTTAAAGATAATATTCACTATGGAGCAAATTCAGAATTTTGTTATCAAAGGATTTGTACTTACTTGTAAACCTTATTAATTCCAAAAGCCACTTGTTGGTTAAGAGATGCAATGATTTTGTCTCTCTTTTTAATATGAATTTGGTTTTCTTGCGACCGAAATGTCACTGTTTTCAACTGTCTTTTGAAATCCTGCTCAAAGAAAAATATTATTTCAGTTAATTCTGCCCATCACCAGAAATTGAAAGAAAAAGATCGGTTTCTTTAAAAAAGGAAGATACAATTAAGTCTAACATCTGAACTACCTCTGATTTGACTCAGATCTAAAGGTAAAAGTACTTACTTCACATTGACAGCGCAATTTATAAAGCTGCTGTTGTCGAGCCAGCTTCTCCTTCTCAGTTTCTCCATGTTCTGCAGATACTGTGCTGGTTGAGCCCTATTGAATAAATGAAATATGCACACTTTATTTTCCTCTTTTATAAAAGCACTAATATTTTAACTGAAGGATATATAAAGTTGCCATCTATTGCCTATTCATGCTTTATAGGTGTCAATGCAAACATCCTTTCTGATTAGTTTAGATAAACCCAACCTCTTCCCTAATTACAGCACTCACAAAATACCAGTTACTTGTCTACTGATACTACTACCATTGGATAACATTACCTGCATGCTTATCATTTTTAAGAATTTTTGGTAATGCTTTTACTGTAACAAAAGTCCATATGCAGTAGGCAGTGATTAGTTCCATTTTGGAGATGATAAAACTAAGTTAACTTGCCCAAGGTCACAGTGAGTGAAGGAGCCTTAACTGTCCAAACAGTATTATTACATGATATACCTTAGTTTAGTATTCAACTTCTCCACTGTATTATAAACACTATGATCACAGGGCCCATGTCATCACATAGCTCTTGACACAAAGCAGGTGCTAAATGTTTTCTGAGTAAAATGAATTTATTTTCAAAAGGTGCATGACATTTTGTTCTATCTTTAAGCTCTCATCATTTTCATGGCTATTCAATGAAACCAAAGGGCCCACATTTAAACTTTAATGTGATATCGAAAGCCTGGAATGTTTCACTTCAATAAAATATGCACATTGTAATATTATAATTGGATAGGAGAAAAAAGGTAAGACAATTATATGAATGTTGTACTATCAGCCAGGGACTCATCTGTGCTAACTGTCCCCTTGGGGAACAGATATTTCCTACACACTATGTATCACTATATTTAAACCATAGAACGAGTTATCATAAAACTCTCTATACAGAACTCATGGGTAGGTAAATCAAGTGGTTAAAAAAACCCATCTTTCTTTGTCTAATTAAGTGCTCTGTAAAGTGCTTAGGTCATATTCCTATGCACCTTCACATACAGGCATCTCCTTCCCAGCAATTACTACCACCAGGGAAGGAACCAAAGATTGTTGTCCCCTGATATGTTTTGTAAACATTTCATGGAAACAACCAGGTTTAATTAAAAAACAATGGAAGTAGCTTTATTTTAGAAAATTACTTTTCCCACATTTAATCCTATGTGATTGATTATGCTAGTTTGCTCCCTCTTCTAAGGTAACTGAAAATCCTTTGCAAGGGATACAGTTGTAATCAACTGCCCGATAATTAAAGCCAGGAAATGGCTTGGGTGCGAATGTAAAGTTTCTAGCTCCTAAAGTTCTTTTTTCCTTCATCATCCCTCTCTCACGCCTTTCCTGGTTTTTCCTTCTCCTCACAAACACAGCATGAACCAACCACTCCAGTGTTGGCAAACTCAGTAGTCAGCAGAGCCAAATATCAACAGTACAACCATTGAAATTTCTTGTGAGAGCCAAATTTTTTAAACTTAAACTCTATAGGTAGGTACATTCCTTATCGAGGTAGCTCCTGGACGTGGTATTTTGTGGAAGAGCCACACTCAAGGGGCCAAAGAGCCGCATGTGGCTCGCGAGCCGCAGTTTGCCGACCACTGCTAGGCTAACATGCTGTTCAAAGAGTCACAGGGAAACAAAGGTTAACAATTACATATTTCTGGAAAAAAGGAAGGCAGGGCTACCCCTTCCACGATCAGGCTTACCTGCTCTATCATGTCCAGAATATGCAATTCATCCAGGCTATAGAACTTGTCTTCAGTTGCAGAATCTTCTTGAACATCACTTGCATCGTCTTTCATAAATCTACTGACTGGGTGCATATTTGCTTGCTCTTTCTTCAACTGCTCTTCCTTTTCTACCATATTTGGGCTATAGCAGTGACATAAACAAAGCGATCTTTTAGAATTGTACAGAGTTTTTCATCTAAGGCCTTGTGTCCCAAATCAGTATTGCACTGGTCTCATGAGATGCTTTTCATGGGCAAAGAAAGTTTAGACAGTGCTCACACTGTGCATTTCTCTTAAGATCACAATGAATTTTAGCATATTAGAAATAGCACTCAATCAAAGTATCTATTATGCTCATCCCCGTATTTCAAGAAGTAGGAGACAGTGAAGTTCATTTTTCAAATTGTAACTATTAACATCAATTACTTTAGAAAATACTGACAAGCATGTCCACATTTACTATATTATTCCGCCACAACATTCTTGACAGGTACGTTGGTTTGATAAACTTCAGCATTTAGGTTCAGTGTACATTTGAATAGAAGACTACAAATAGCAACACAGTTTATATTTTAAAATGAAGGTTTCTTTTTTAACAGGACCTTAAAAAACTGTAGTAAGAAGATGGATTTCAGTCACTAGGAACCACTGCAAAAAGAATGAAAATACTATATGTGCAATGGCAATTAGCCCATTTTTATACCTATGTCTAAAGGGTGAATGCATCCTACTATTCTTTTAGTTGCCTACTATTTAGCAGCTTTAAGCTTCCTTCCTGGTCTCCTTGAATGGTAACAAAAAATAGTACTTTTACTTAAAGAATAATATAAATGTCTTGATTTTATCAGTGAATAGAAATAAAGGTAACTCTAGAATGCATTGTTATTTCTTTTAGAATTAATACCATCACGACCTAGAAAAACTGACATCTAATGTTTGTAGAATAACATGTAAAACACGATAAAACACTTCCTGGGTATCACTGAGGTATTCTAGAATGATTCAAACATTTTGGAAAGTCCCATGAAATCAGCTGCTTGTGTATACCACTGGTTCCCAAACTAAATTCATTTCCCAAATTACTTGAAGAACTTTTTCAAAAATGACATTTTTCCAGGTACCTTAAAAACTATAAAAATATACATGAATTTATATTTTTGAAGAGCTCCAGGAGATTACTCTTAAATTTTTAAAGTATGATTGGTAGGGCTGTGATAATATAAGAAAATGTTCATATTACTAAGAGATGCAAACTGAAACATGTAGAGGTAAAATTATATAAATTTAGGGATTGAAAACCTTTAACAAGGAACACAATGTTAAGGGAAGAATGAGGCAAATGTGGAAAAATAGTAATAATTGTTGAATCAGGATGATAGATAGATGTACTAAATATAGATACATTATTTTCTTTACTTCTGTGTACATTTGAAAATTCTCATTTAAAAAAAAAGCTCCCTGGGTGACTTAATGATCATATAGGTTTGGGTCTACACTGTAGGCAAAATGAGCAAAATGACTGATGACACTATTTCATTCTTTAGTAAGTTACTTTTATGGCATTTAGATAGAGCCTAAAAAAACAAAACAAACAAAAACATCAAAAAAACCCTTGCTTTAGGACAGCAATTTTCAACCTTATCCATTTCATGGCACACATAAACTAATACTAAATTTCTGTTGCACACCAAAAAATTTTTATTTTAACAATCTGACAAAAAAAAAAGCTATAATTTTGATTAATTCACACTGGACAACCACTGTTGTGTTGGTTGTTGTCATTTTTTCATTTGGCAATCTAAGAGAAAAGAGGTCAGAGCCATTGACTAAATAGTCAGGTACTGCCTGTTTAAAAGTCTCACGGCATGCCGGCTAAAAACCACTGCGGTAGGGGCTTGCTGACAGAGCAAGCGAAAACCCATCTTGGATGATGAGCTATTCAAGGGGATCATATCGATTATCACTGAGACAATATCAACTATAAGTGATAGATGGCTTTAAAGTTAATAAAATACAGATGTTCTTGTTACCAATTTAAAGATAACTTCTATTCTCAGAGTGTAAAGCTACTAATCTCAGTTAACAAACTTTTTGGTGGGTATAAAAGATATCTAGACTGTATTATTTTATGTTGGACCCAAATTAGTCCGCTAATCAAGTAGTTGACATTGAACGACTCTTCAGCAGCCTTATAGAAAAATGGTAAGAAATTCTATTCTACCAAAATAAATGAAAATTGAACTTTTGGTCACTTTCTATAAAAGGTGACAACTTATTAAGATAAGGGATTGTGGAACTGTCCTTTCTTCTCTTAATGAGAACACTTCCCAAGGCAAAGCTGTGTCATACTGGCAAAGCACATTTTCAAAGTACTAAGGAAAATTTAACAATAAATGAATACTTACATTTGCTCTTCTTTTAACTCCTTATTCTGAAAAACAGCATCAAGAATTAATCTATATTGACCAGTTCAATAAAGCATAGTGATCCGACTATATGTAGGTCAGTGTCTCTCAAACTTTTTTGACCATAACCATAAAAAATATATTTTACATAATAATATAAATGCACTAACATAAGTATCTTTATACATAAATATAAAAAATAGAAGTACCATAAAATAAACCTTACCCATATTATACGTCATGAACTGCGTATGTGTGTCCCCTCCCCCAAATTCATACAATGAAACCCTAACCCTCCAACGTGATGTTAACTGGAGGTAGGGATATTGGGAGGTAATTAAGTTAAGATGATGCTGTGGAGTCCTCATAGTAGAATTAGTGCCCTGATAAAAAGACCAGAGGGAGCTAGCTCTCTCCTTCTCTCTCCGCCATGGTATGACAGGGCAAGAAGGTACCCGTCTGCAAACTAAGAAGAGGGCCCTCACCAGGCACGGAATCTGCTGGCAACTTGATCTTGGACTTTCCAGCCGCCAGAGCTGTGGAAAATAAATGTTTGTTGTTTAAGCCACCCAGTCTATCGTAGTTTGTAATAGCAGTCCGAACTGACTAAAACAATAAGTGATGAACTTGGGAAATTTTTTATTCCTACTAATTCTATTGACTTCTTAAAAACGGTAGTTGTTACCCATGAAATTGATTCTGTAATCTACTGCCAAGTAACGATACACACTTGAAAATCATTGATTCAGACACTGACTGTGAGTACTACAGCTGAGTTGTACCTATTGGTATATCTTAGGAGAGGGTACATGGAATTCTCATTTACGGAATCCTGTATTAAATATGAGAGTCTTTGAAAATCGACATGTAAAGAAGAAGATTTATATATTAAAATCATAAAAAAAGAAATGTTAGGGAAATCACAGTTGGCAGAAAATGTTAAAAAGCCCTAAATTTTACATTCATTAAAATAGAATTATAAAGGCAACATAGTAAAGGCAAAATCAATGACACTTAACACAAATTAAGAGTATTAGTTACTCATGTATTACCTTTCCATTAAGACTATTAATTACTCTTACATAAGATACAGTATTAATTTCTACCATCTCATTTACAAGAAACTTCAAACGCTTTCCCTACAGATTTCCCAATGTACTAGCCAATCTGCTTGGCTTTACTGCTGGCACACTAAGAGCATTCTTGTGTCTCGGTGTCTGATCAATGTCCCGTGCCAGTATGATTCTACAATTATGAATCCCTGCCTTGATTCCGGTGTACCTGAATAATTCAGCTGAAGAGACCTTTAGTTGTTCACAGTGAACATATCGAGCACAACTGATTAGCCTCTCTGAAACTCCTTTTTAGCTCTTTCCATGACAACTTCATGCCAATGCATGTATCAGTCTGACTTCTTAGATATATCTCAGCACTGCCCTTCGTTATTACAGAGGACATCCAATTTGAAGGCCTTAATTTATTTCTTGCCATGTTTCTTTTTATCACCAAACTTCATCACAAAATCTTCTATTCTTCTGCCATGTGCTTTCCTTCTCTTTTCTGTTCCTAACCCTCAACTGCCCTGGGCGGGGAGGTGGGAGTAGGAGCAGAGTAAGAGTAATTAATACTCTTCATGGAAGGGTAGGTAATATATGAGTAATGAATACTCTAATTAACCCCAAAGAGCTATTTGAATATATTAGAAGCTAAATTCTAAATTCCTAACTGAAGAAACAGAGCATAAAGAGTAGCTACAAAGTCTTTATATGTACCAGTTAAAAGTTATCTGTATTGTATCTGCTATACAAATTTTACTTTTTTATCACAGTCTTCCAGTGAGTCTCTAGTAGGTGTTTTTAGGACTTTAACAACATTAGGTGGAAATGTTAGAAAACAAATAATTAACAGAGGATACAACTTCATGCATAGTGGCTCTGTAATCACTCTATTCACATAAGCAAATTCCTGTATGTTACAACTTTTTATGAGAATTTCTGAGTAGAGAATTGGATTGGCTTAATTTCTATGTCTGGTTCCTTATATAAAAAATAGACAATTCTTTACACTTAAAATAACAACAATTGAGTATATGAATAGGACTATTCTGTATAAAATAATCATATGCAAAAATTTCAGCATTTTTAGGTACTTTACTTGAAAATTTAGATAAAAGATGTGAGATTTCTCTTATAATGTTCAAATTTTATCTTGATAAAATTATCTTATAGTCAAAGGATCTCAACATCTTTTAATTAAAATATATTGAAAAAAAGGTAAGGTGCTAAAAAAAATTCCAAGACAGTTATTGACATTTAAAAAGAAAATTTTAATATTACTAGAGTATGAATTTTAAATGGTGTTTACATTTATTTCCAGTATTTTTCTGTTTAATTTCAATTTGAAAGTAAAGTCTGAATTTAAAAAACATCAAGTCCCCCCATGATGACTCCTGACTTTCCCTTGTAATTTTGCAAGCAATTAAAAAACTTCTTGCAAAACTGTGCTACAGTTAGTAACTTGTTCATTTTTCGAATGGCAAAAAAACACAAAAAAGCAGCATAAAAGAAGTTTTTTTAAATTTGTACCATTTTTGCATATTATTGCATTGGCAGACTCTTAGAAACAAAAAGAAATCAAGATTTTTTTAAGGTTTTAAAATTGTTTCTGAATATATAAGTAGAAACAGGAGAAAATGTTTTTAAAACACTAAGCAGGCATTTTAAAAATGAAAGCAGTATGCAAAAAATAATAGAATTTCTAAGTGATTTTGTTTCTTATATGTATATTTAAATGTATAAATTATGATTTAGGGAAGTAAAGTAAGCACACTGTAAGTTTTAGTCATTCAGGATCTAACCCACATAGACTTCTCTACAATCATATATTAAATAAGCTATTGACATTTTTAAAGCCATTTGTGCTATATGTCTATTTAGATTAATTGGAAGTTCTAAGAGTGAATCAGTATATTACACAAATGTTAAATTATTAGACATCCCTCTATTACAATGCTAATATAATCTCTTACCTTTTTATTCTTAGTCTTTTTCTTTTTCTTTGATTTATTCTTAACCTGATAGGTAAAAATATATATATATTTATTTAATATGAAATCAAACTGAATAATGAACTATTTTGCAAAATATATTTCCTCTAACCACTGAAACGATTTATTTTCTAGTATTATAGATCACATTTTCTTTCTAGACTCTATGGAAAATGTTCACTTAATGTTTTCTGCTCTTTAAAAAAAACCACTGACGTATAACAGAACAACATATAAACCAATGAGTAGGCCACTGAAAAAAACTCATAAATCCTCGCTTCCATTTGTGTACGCATGAGTAAGAATGGAGGAAGGCACTTTTAAAAAGTCAACCTATTCAGGTCCATAATATGAAAAATTAAGTCTAGGAAGAATTTAGTGACTAACAGTAACTGTTATCACTTATCTATAAAGAAATACAGAAATTCTATCCTGAATAATTTTAACCCTACCTCAGTGCAAATGGTGTTAAAATATCCCTGTTTTTCCTCCTTTCTCTCCCCTTCTATTCCCCACTATGCTTTCTTCTACTTTCTATTAACTTCCCATCTATCAGAATAAAGGAACATGTTCAAAGGTCTACATAGTGCCTGGCACATAATAAATATTCAATAAATATTGGCAAAATTAACGGTTAAGGCAGTAAACATTACGGAATGAAGTACTGAAAAAATGAACTATTCCAATTTAAGCTCTGTGTGAACACTATGATAAATATAAACTAAGACTGTCTGTTGTACATGCAACAAAGTAAAGGCCCTGATTATTAAGTACTTCTAATTCAAATATTAAAAAGAGCTTATACTTCCTGGAGATCTTTGATAGATTCTGTTGAAGATTCACTGGGTATTGATGCCCCATCTTTATTCATTTCTGCTAAATGTGTTTCAGGGTTTGATGTCACATTTATATTGTATTCCATGAGAGGTGGACTTAGTTCTTCTTCCTCATTCTGTAATTCTTCTATTCCAATACCTAAATATTAAAGACAAAATACTCAAAATTTGGATGCATGCAATTAGCATCATATCACTATTATAAATATATTTACCCCAAGAAAACACCATTCCAGAGATAAAAATAGAAGACATTTTACTTTGTTCAATTACTAGATGAAAATAAAATGTCTATTTATCAATGACCATATAATAGATTTATATACTAGCCGAATCAATGAGTACGAACCCAAATGCTAAGATACTTAACTGTTATCTTAAGTAAACTCTTACATCTTAAATATTCTAGAACTTAAGGTGACTCTATTAAGTTTTTGAGTATCCTGACATTGACCCTATTACTACTATAAGAATTATTTTAGGACATAAAATAATAGAGAAAGCTAGAAGGTCTATTTTTCACCCTATTTCCTTCTTTTTCATAACCAAAGGGTTTTAAAGGGTATTAGCTCCTTATTGTGTGGCTTTTTGACACCCTGCTCCTTGATACTGCCCTAGAGATTCGATCTCAAAACTTGTGAACTTTACCTGACTGGTCACAGATGGTCCCAACAAAACTCCCTATACTATCAAGTATAATTTTATTCCAAACAAAACCCCTGCTGCCGTTTTCTTAAGAAAAATTTAAATTGTGCAATATAATTACATTAAGAAAACAACAGCACAAAAATGCAAATTAAATTTAGCAACTCACCATCCAGCAAAAAAGAATATAGCTCTAACAATTGATAGCGAAAAGCTACATAAGCTAACGGTGGCCTATTGAGCAGGGAAAGCAAGCAGAGATGCACTTGTGCCTGTTGCAGTGTCCTGTGTTTCAAAAGGTTAAATACTATGCCTGGGTAATCTCTGGGTGACAGCTAATAAGACCAAGGGAGAGTAAAAAAGCTCAAACTAGATTCAGCTGACCAGTGGTTATTTGCCATGATTTTCCAAGCCTGGAAAAATGACAGTTTATTATATAGTTTATCTGACCAAGAAGGCTCTTACAGCGATCCCTCAGCTATCCCAAACTGAAAGGTCACTTAGTCATTTTGTTTTTAACATACTTACGTTGACTGCCAGTTATTGACTGTAGAGCAATTCCTATGATACATTAAAAAAAAAAAGTTTTAGATGTGCAATTGCAAATGCAATCAACAAATATATGACTGGGACTAAGCCAAAGTATTTTTTTATTACACCAAGTAATTTTATAACTATAAAATAATCAGCTTCATTCATGAATCCAGTTTAAACAAGGCATGATCTTCAGTTATAACATAAAGCTTATAAACCCATGACTAAAGAAGGAAAAGTCAACAAAATTTTTGATAGTTCTTGATAGATGATACCTTAAATGAAGCAGCAGACTGTTATGATTTATAAAGTCTAAGGTCATGAAGTATTTAATAGCCAATTATAAAGTAAACTTCCAATGGAAGTTTGAGCTTTATTTTTAAGCAATATTATCCTGATAAGCACTCCTTTCTCCTTGCCCATTAATATTCTAGCAGGCTCTAGAGATTGAATGGTACATAAAAAAGACAACCTTCACAGAGATTTAGTGGGGACAGTGAATATAAAATATAATCAGATACACAAATGCAAACTGCAACAATAGTAACTCCTAGGAAAGAGCTATAAGATGATAGGAAAGTCTCTATTAAAGGGACTTGACCAATAAGCTCTTCAGACTACCTGAATGAGAATTCTTGAAATGCCTTCAATTTATTTAGTGCTCAAAGCACTTTCCCAAATATTACCTTTATTCTCGTGACTTTTTGTTATTTAAAATCTTAAAGAGTGAATGAATATTAAAAAAAAAAGCCTATAATTTATCAGTCAAGGGTCCTTGCCTGACTTTCTTACATCATCAAACTTCACATCCTTTTATTCTCAAGGAAAGCTCTTAAAGAGTAAGCAGGAAAACACAATGGTATATCCCAGGGCCTTAGCGGAATGGGGTAGGGGGCTAGCAATCATCTCTGAAAAATATCCAGACCTGGTTAATTACTTGAAAATTGGGAAGCTGTACATTTAAATAGAATCAGTGCGGTCATCAGTTGCTCATTAGGTAGTACAACTAACAACCTGGGATCAGGAAGAGTCACCCAGAATAGTCCAAGGGTTTCAGGGATGCAGATGTGCCTTGAACTCCACTTCCTGTGATGACAGCGGAGAGGCTCTCTCAGTATGTGGGAGAGGAGGTCTGAAGTCTTTTCCACATCAATACAGTGCCTGAGAATGGCCCTGCTAACCCTTAGATGTTAACTATTTTTTTTTAATTACCCATGGCCACAGGGTAAAAGCTGCCAAACTTATAAACATCAAGATTCTGCTGGAAAGGAGGAGAAACACACTCATAATGTCTAAGAGGGTATCCTTGCAACACACAGTACCAGTATCTCATGGCTTTAGGTAGGCATCCTTAATTTTGTAAAAGTATTAAAACTCCTCTACTTACAAATCTTCAACAATTCCTTTCTGATAATACAAACCCCTCAACATGGTAAGAGAAAACCTCTTGACTGTATTCTCTCTATAAATGCTTCCCTACTTTATTCTCTGTAAGATTTAATAATCTACTTTAAGGACAAACTTTTAGTTTCCTGCCTTATATTTTTATGTTTCTATACCCTTGTTCTTGATTCCTTCTGAAACATTCTTCTCCATCTTCTCACTTGGCTAACTTTTACATGTAATTTGGGAATTCCTTAAATATTATATTCTCCAGGAAAATTTTTTCACTCTCTTAGGCTAGGATTTCCCATGGTATTCTGGAACATTTCTAGGACTATATATTTTGATTAGCTTCTTGGTGAGTGTATTCTCCCAAGGATGTGAGCTCATTGAAATTCCTGTCCTTAGCACTGTGTCTGGCACACAGCAGACACTCAATAAAGGTTTACTGGCTGAAGTAAATAACGATTCTGTACCTTGTTGATAACAGGATAACATCCTCTGGATGATATCTGGTACTGGTATGCCTAGGTAGATAGACAGCTGATGGTAATCAAGGGAGATATTCTCAATGGGATTCTCCTTCACTTTGTCAATATCCTCTTGCTTCATCCCAAGGCGCAGAAGAGTATCTGAAACTTTTTTCCAAATTGAATTGAACTGTGACTCAGTGAGACCATTCACCAAAATCTCACTAAGGAGGATATCCCTGTACTTGCACAGCCTCAGGATGTCTGCAGACTTAGAGAGATCAGAAGATGGTGGTTCCATATTCCAGCCTTTTTTGGGTGCAGGGAATACATTCAAATGTTTTATGAGAGCTAATAAGAGGTGTAAGTCAAACTGTTTGGACTGTGGTAGTTCCTTGTTTGGGGGATAAAGCAGATGCCATGCTCCACCCAAAGGGTGATTAGTCCAAAGATGATTGTAGTAGGGTTCCAACACATTCTTGTGAATAAGAAGCTCTTTTTTCAAAAGAGGGGGTGGCAGAGCCTCGTCAAATATTTGCCGGACAATGTCAGTACCAGAAATAATAATTATATGAAGCAGATGATAGAAATAATTATAATCAAGTTTGAAGATAGGCATTTCATCTGAAAATGAATTTTGAGAAATCAAAACATTCCACATTAATGCTCTTTTTCTCTGTGGTCTCCCGCATTGCATGCTAAGCTCCTGCAGAATAGGGACTACTACAAGAGAATGAAGTACAGTACAGTGCTTTGCCGTAGCCAGTGCTCAATACGCAGGCTGCTGTCTAGCTGACAAAAATTCAAAGCAAAAACATTATGTCCCCAAGCAAAAGTAATCACAAAAACTAATCACCAGAGAAGCCTTTCAAGCATCCAGGGTTTTGTTCAAGTAAATGAGCTTTGGCAATCAAATGGCATAAAAGTATTAGGCTTTCAATTCTGAACAGTAACAGTGTTTTTTAATTATACTTTACTTAGCAATTATATTTTATCTTAATCAGCACTGTCCAACAGAACTTACGGAAATGTTTTAGATTTGCACTGTCCACTAGCCACTGAACACTAAAAATGCTGCTTGTCTGACAAAGAAACTGAGTTTGGAAATTTTACCTAATTTTAATTAATTTAAATTTAAATAGCCACATATGGCTAGTGGCACCATATTAGAAAACACAACTGTATCAAGAAACATACAATGCTTTAATGCCTTGCTATGCAAAGTGCAGGCCATGGACTGGCAGCATCAGCATCCATGTGGGAGCCTATTAGGAAAGGAGAGTACCAGGCCCCAGCCTAGGGCTACTGAATTGGCACCTAACATTTTAACAAAATTACCAGTTGACTTAAATAGCTATTAAAGTCTTGAGACACACTTCTGTAATAACATGCTCCTACTCTCTCTCTCAAAAAAAAAAAATGATTAAGTGGGTATTTCATCAATGAAATGGAATAAGGCATGAGATTGAACTGTTTGATATTTTTCTGGTTCAGTGGTACTTCTACTGAAGGAAAGTAAACTAAAATGAATTAGAAAGTAGTAAGAATGTGGTATATGATGGTATATTTATTGTATGAATATAAAAATGTTTATCATAAAATGCAGCTTTATTACTTTATACATCATGATTCTGAGTTTCAAGAGAATTTATTTGCTTGCTTGATATACTTGACACACACTGTGGAGGAAGCAAGGTTCAAAGCAAATGACTCACACAGGTTTCTTTGGGTTGACAAATAAAGAGCTGGCTGGGATCAGGGATATCCACTCCCCTTAGCAAGAAGGAATGCCATCAAACTATTCTTCCATGGGACCAGGAGCCCTTAGGGTCTCCAAGTGCTGAGCAGCTGGCATTTACTAGAACACACTCCTAAACAGCTGGTAACTAAGTGTAGACTATGTGGTCTTAGCCTAAAATGTTCATTCTTTCCATTTTTCTCTATCAACAGGGAACGTGACAAGGAAGGAGGGGTTGGAAGGGAACCTGCTGAAGCCAAACCACACTGTGAAGTCACAGCTATGCACTAGACTAGCACACATCTTTGTAGAGACCAACCCCCTTCTTTATACCCGCTGATCTTTCTGTCTATGAATTCTAGCCGACACCAAACAATGCTTGCTAGTGTAAATCTAAGCCTAGTGAATGACAAACAAAAAATACATGGTTGTTAATGGCATGATAAATGACAGAGTAAGTCAAAATCTTAAACACACTTCTCAACAGGAGGCATATAAAAATAAAATAATACCTTTTGTACTAAATTTTATATTGATCTTCGGTTTTACATCAGTATCAGTTTTTTTCAGAGGCATCAACTTTTTATAACTGCAAGTGGAAAAAAATTGTTACAGTCAATACCAAAGTCAGTCAAGATTTCTGGTGTCAGCATAGCTACTAAGTAAGTCTTTTTTTCTCCTCTTCCTAGAAATAATATAAAAGCAAAAGAGAAAAATGAACAAACAATACCATCAATGCCAACTCCACAGTCATTTTCATTGAAATTAAGAGGCAAGAAGAATTTCTGGAATTAATATGAAAAAAATCACCCAACTAGATTGTTTGCAAGAAGGCTCTGTAGTTGCCAAAAAAAAAACAAAACCAAAAAACAAAAAACACCATCTTTGCATTGTAAAAAACAGTAAAACTGGAACTCTTCCCAGGTCATCCCCCGCCACAGAATCTTCTTACCAATTCTAAGGAAATTCAATTCATTTAAAGTCAAGTGATTTAAAAAAAGAAAGAAGTAAACTGCCTTAACACCAATACAAATAATTAGAAAATAATTAAGGAAAAAGTAGCAAAATTTATTAAATGGACTAAATGCTAAGGAAATATTGCCATAAACAGATACCAAATCCAGACAAAGACAGTACAAAAAGAAATCTGTGAATCAAATTCCCTTAAGAACATAGAGCATAAATCCATTAAACATATTAGAAAACTGAATCCAGTAATAAAGATTCTCTCCATAACCAAACTCGAGAAAGGCTCTTCAGAGCTCTTTTATAGCAATGCTCCAACCTTGAACCTTGACTACGTCCACAAGAGCTCAAATTTAGCAAGAGAACATGCAGAGAAGCTAGAACTCCCCTATATACTGGCAAGAATGATCAAATGTACAGCTACATTGAAGAGTTTGGCAGTTTCTTACAGTATTAAATACATACCGCATGACTCAGCAACCCCGTTCCTAGAAACTTACCCGAGGGAAATGAAAGCATATTTTACACAAAGAGTAATACGTGAATATTTATAGATTTATTCATAATAGCCAAAAAAACAGGAAACAACTTAATTGTCATCAACTGTACATCTACATGGACAGTACAGGACTACTCAACAAAAAATGAACTACTGATACAAACAATAACATAGATGCATCTCAAATGCATTACGCTAAGTAAAAATAGACAGATGCAAAAGGTTTTCCTGCTAGAGTCAGTAAAGAGCCAGGAAAAAGGAATCTTTCAAGATTATCAGGACAGAAATTATATTAGTGGTTATCAGGGTTTGGAGGCTGAGGGAGGGAAATGACTACAGAAGCGATTTGGGGGGGAACCTTCTGGGGATAACGGAAATATTCTACTATATCCTGATCATGGAGCGGACACCCAACTGTATACAAAGAGATTCATTTAAGTGTTTATTTTTAGAGTGCGTTTCACTGTATATATACTATATCTTGAAAAACCGGACCTATAAAATACTTCAGTTTTATAAATGCATTTATAAGGAAATTTTATTACTATTCTTTACAAATGTATTAATTATAAATGTACTTTTAAACACTGAAGTTTCTTACAGGTCAGGTTTTTCAAGCTCTAGCTTATATATACACAGGAGGTCAGGATAACAGTTACCCAGGGAGAAGAGGTTGGGGAGAGGGGTACATTGAATGCTTCTGTAGTGCCGGTAAAACTCTATTTGTTTACTTGGGTGGGGCCACAAGCCACAAGGGTTTGCTTCATAATTATCTGTTGAATTATGCATTTATATTCTGTGAGCTTTTCTTTGTCCATACTTTAATAACAATAAAGCATTTTAAAGTATAAAAAATAACTAAACATTTTATCATTCATTCATAAAACCCCACGAAATAGCTCTTCCACTTTTGGTAGTAAGATCCAGTTACCAGAGGACTCTCCCACAGAAAACAATTATAAAACCTAGGCAAATTACAAAAAGCAACTCTCTGACAGCACTGGAGTATGGCAGGAACTCTGATGGTGAGGTAACACGCTCAAAGGAATGGACTGTATAAAATAAGTTTGTGAATTTACCAATATTATACTTTTAGCCTGGGGAAAAGTATAGCCTGGTGGAAAACAAAGCTCTCCCTGGCCAAAGGAACCAGAAAACTAAAGCCACAGAACCTAGGTTGCTGAAGAAAATGGAATTAGAGAGGCGAATAGTCAGAGAAGAGATCCCAAATTCTTTATAGCCATATCTCCGACTGACTGACGAACCACACGTGTAGAACAGACTCAAAGAAGCTCAGCTAAAGACAAAAGATCTGACTGAGATGGGAATCCCCTCCCAAGAAAAAGAGTGCACAGTTCATATTCAATCAAGTTACCTGCCTGTCAAAACAAATGTAACATACCCATTGTATAGGAATGGAGTTTAAAATCTCAACATCTATCCTCTATTTATTGAATACATTCTATGTCAGCATTATGCTATGTTCTGAATTATAGCAGGAAGCAAGATCAAGTTCTTGTCCTCATGAGGTTATAGTTAAATGAAAAAGATAGCTAAGAAAGTATAATGAAACTAAGTAAATGTTTTAATAACAAATGTAGAGGGAATATGTGATAGAAATACCTAATCCAGTGTAATAAGGCTTTCCAAAAACTTTAAACAGGTAAAACCAAAGGAGTAGGGAATTCTAGGCAAGTCTTGGAGGTAAAATGGATGGATCAAGAACTAAGAGAAGCCCAGTATAGTTGGTGCATATATAGTAAGAAAAGAATGACAAGAGATGACACTAGTGCGGTCAGCAGGGGCCAAAGGGACTGAAGAGACAAGCTAAGGACTCTGAACTTAAGAACAATGAGAAACCTCTGAAAGACTTTCAGGCAAAAAAGTGCTCTTGATTGCTATGTAAACAACCGACTGAAGAAAGGTAAGAAAGACCAGTGTGGAAGCTATTTCAGAATTCCAAGTGAGAAATAATACTTCATCTAGTTTAGTGGAAGTGCAGAGGCAGAAGTAAGGAGGCATTTACAATATATTTAATAAGTAGAATTGACTGGACTTAAAAAATATTAGAGCAGTGTTGGGAAGAAAAATTACAAATCCGGTTATAGGACGCAGATCCTTCTGAACCATGTAAGTGGATATCTTCAGTATGCAGGTAAATAGATCTGCACGCTGCATTTTAGGAGTGATATCTAAGCTAAAGATAAAGATTTGGACTTAATTAGCTCATAAGGCAAAACTAATGCCTTAACATCAACTCAATGCCCCTGGTAGATTGAAAAATGGTAGATATTTGCACTTTAGACCAAAGAAAAAAGACTCAATGGATTAGAAGAACTTTTCATACTGAAATTTCTAATTAGAACAGCAACATTCTACACTTCTATAAATTCCCAGCAAATACTTTATATAAAAAATGAAAATGAAGCTATAAAATATCCCCTAATTTTTGTGAGCAATATATTTTTCTCATCTAAGCAACAGGACAATATGAATTGTCAGAAAAGCTTAGAGGTCTGAATGAGTTTTGAAAGCTAGGAGAAAGTTTATATAACAACCTATTAAACAACTTTAAGAAAAATATGTTTGGTTTCAGGAAAAGATCATTTTTGTTTTTTTATTTTTTTAAATTTTTATTTAGAAAATTAAATTTAATGGGGTGACATTGGTCATTAAGAGTATATAGGTTTCAGATAAACATTTCTATAGCCTTTGACTGTTGATTGTATTGTGCGTGCATCACCCAGAGAAAAGATTATTTTCATACTTAAGGAAAAAGTATTCATAGTTTCTCCTTTCCTGCTTTAAAATATAAAGGTCCACAAAGTAGACTGAGGGCGAGATACATGTCAGTTAAATATAATTTTTTCACACAATTTATATTACCTTTAAATTTAATGAAGCTCTAACAAGTGACAGAAACACAGAAGAAAGAAGCAACTGAAAAATACATACATGTTCATAAAAAATGTAAAACATTTCATTTCAAGCTTACCTTGCTCCTAAATTTTCAATGGTTATATATTCATCCTTTCTCACAACTTCAAACTGCAAGTGATGGAAAAAAATAGCTCTAAAGTAGTTCAATTTTCAAAGTTCTTTAATGTTACTAGTTAGCCTTAACATTTGGAGAAAGATAATGACAACAAAGCTACAGCAAATATAAAACAGAACAGAAGTGACAGGTGAGCCATACACAGTCTAATCAAACACACTATAGTTAATCTTAAAAAGAAATACTACTTTACATCACCAGAAATGTAGTGATTTTCATAGGAAGGTGTTTACAGACTGAAAGGGAGTCTGAAAGTCAAAAAGTATTTTTAACTTTAGGTGGCACAGATTAGATTGTAATCCTTGATTCATGACAGACTTCTCATTGGTATAGTCAGGGCCTGTTTTTTCTGTGCCTCTGTGTGTGTGTGTCAGTGTATCTTTATACTTTAAATGTTCTTGTTCTTATGGACCACTTAATACTACTTTGGAGAAATCAAAGCAACAGAAAGAGCACAGAATGTAGTCACCATCAAAGAGAATATGGCTAAAATACTATTATTGTGATTCTCAAATGTGTTCACATCAAAAATACCATTCTAATGTAAGAGAACAAGAAAAATAAAAAGATACTTACCAAAATTTTAACAATTCCAGGTACATCGCACTGCAGCATCCTTACCATGTCACCTGCACATCCTTCCTTCAAACATTTTTTCCCACTAAAACTCTAGAGTTATCAGTAGAACAAAACACACAAAATTATCATAAGAAAAAATATAATAGAAAAGAAAACAATCACTGATGTACAAATCTAATTATATTTAAATAAAGTCAGAAGCAGATGTTGCTAGATGGTAAAAGATGTGAAAAACATTTGCGATTTAGCTGTTCAAAAAGAGTTCATCATGTATCAATGGATTTCCTGCTTAAAATGCGTGATCACACTTTTATCATTCCTACTTCAAATATTCAAGTAGCTCTATTAAAGGCTAAGATGTAGTCTCCATGCACAGGGAAAGCAACTTCTAGCAAAATGTACCGATCAGGTAAGTGTATAAAGGAATACTGAATTTCTATCAGCCATATGAGATTCCAAGGAAAAGGAAAGAATAAAAATGTTGAGTCTTTTCTCTTGTTCTGTCCTTATTTCATTTCTTCTTGTTAAGTTACTAAGTTTTCTTTTAGTTCTCTTTCTAGAGCTGGGCAATATTGCTTGCCCTAACAATAAAGAATGCAAAATATACAGCCTGCTTATACAAACGAATAATAACACTTTATTATACAATGATTTTTACAGTGTAAAACAATGCAAGTTCATCTGTTATCTGTTAATCCTCACAACAACCTTATGAAGTAGGTATAACTACCCTCACTTTAACTTTATGGCTTTGAAAAATGAGTCTCAGAGAAGTTGAATTACCAGACTAAAGTAAGAACAAACAAACAAACAAAAAAACTCAATGACAACATAAAACTCAAAAACTATAGGTGGCTCCATCTGGACTTAAATCCAAATCTCCCAACCCCATATATAATGCTCTCTCTACATGGCAACTGCTTTATTGGGGTACTCTGTTTACACAATGTAAACACTCTGGAACCAAACACGATACACCCAACTTATGGTCATCAGCTCACCAAAGAGTAAGTAATACAGAACTGAGCTTTAGATTTTTACTTTAATTTTAGAAGCAAAAAAAGAGAAAAAATCATTTTAGTTATATGACTTTAGGTAAATACAAAATCACAAATAGATTTTTGAAGACTATAAAATTTATCATTGCTCTCTACCCTTAAAATAGAAACTACCCTTAAAATTGTATAATTGTCCTTTATTACTGTAATTTTATTCTTTGATTCCATGTCCTTTATGTGAATATATGCAATAATATTTCTATTCTTAAGAGTATATAAAAAAGAGTATAAACTGCTACAAAGAAAGGAACAAACTGATAACAATCACTAGCAAAGGGCTACTAGCAGTAGCCCTGCAAGGGTCTATTTAATAAATGGTGATGATGAACAAGAAATAGTAAGGAGAAAAGCATCAAAGAAAACAGGAGAAAAAGGAGGAAGAAAATAGAAGAGGAAGGATGTGAACAGGAAGAAATTTAAAAAAGAGGGAAAAACAAATAAGGGTAGAGAAAGAAATGTAATAAAGTTTTGAGGGAAGAACAAAATACCTGATCATGTTCACCTGGATATTTTAAATTCTTGAACTTTTTCCAACAAATTTTATGAAAATAAATACAGCAGCTTTTACTGCACATTAACTGAAAAAATCCCTGGAAAAGAATGAAAGTAAGCTGTTGGCATGGAAAAGGAATTCATGTACTGCAAATATAGAAAATACCACTTTAAGTCACTTTTAACTTGACAAGTTTCTTGTCCTTCCCAGTGAGTC
Source organism: Rhynchonycteris naso (assembly GCA_037038555.1). NCBI lineage: Eukaryota > Metazoa > Chordata > Mammalia > Chiroptera > Emballonuridae > Rhynchonycteris > Rhynchonycteris naso. The sequence goes on from CM073002.1 coordinate 72,171,014, forward strand.
CTCCCTTAGAACTACAGCTATGCTTCCTCTAAACAGGCAGACTGTTTGGATGATAAAAAGCTAATTTTGTGGGCTGGACTTCCTGCCGCTACACGCTGTCCATGTGACTGGAACCCTAAAGCAGTGATTCTTAACCTTTTTTGAGGTACTGAACCCACCAGTTTCATATGTGCATTCACCGAACCCTTCTTTAGTGATAAATAAAATATGATTTTTTTTTCCAAATTCAAGACATAGGTATATGTTTTTTACTTGTGCACAAAATGAGCCGTGCATGAACAGCACTTTGCTCAAAGAACAAAACCAACAAAGTGCATGAACTCACAACAAATTACGGTATTACTTTATTCTGGCCTCCGCGGCAGAGGCTTCTCAGAACCTGAGACCGACTCATCAAACCCCTAGGGTTCGATAGAACCCAGGTTAAGAACCACTGCCCTAATGCCTCTCTGGAAACCACAACCATATCACCAATGTCATTGCACTTAGCCAGGCCAACTTTCCTAACTCATACCTTACCCTAATGAATAGATCTTGGCTTTCCCTCCTCCCACCTACCCTATTTGAGATACACCTCATCCTTTCTTTTTTCTGTCCATTCTAACAGGTATCTTTATTTGTAAAAATCCTTATATACAATGTATTCTTTCAGTCTTTCTGGGTTTTTCTTTTTACAAAAACAAACAAACAAACAAACCAAAACAAATAAAAACCTTCCCTGCTGTCACTCCCACAGACAGATGTTTTTCAGGCAGCCCTCCTCACTACAGGCTTCACCCTGGACATCCATGCCTTTTAACTGAGACTTCCATTATCTTACAGACTTGGTATAGATCTGCACTGATAATCACATCTCATTTTATCTTGTGATCTTCCCAGTCTTATTCTCATAGTATCCACTGAGAACTAGATTTGAAGTACTTTGATTGTTTAATTTCTTTAAAGCAAGGCTAGTTATATTATTTTCTCCCTCAAGGCCCATAGCAGAGATAATGATCACTTGGTAACAACATAATTCTTAAGGAGTGACAACCTTTCTCTTCAGTAAAATAAAGTTTAAATAAATGAACACAAAATAACATTTCTAACTATAAAGAATATTTTAGATCATTTCCACTATATGATAGCGGTAATATTAATTATAAGTTCAGAGACATATGATTATTACAAAAACCTTGGTAAAACCCATTCATTTTTTTTTTTTTTTTAACAGGGACAGAGAGAGAGTCAGAGAGAGGGACAGATAGGGACAGACAGACAGGAACGCAGAGATGAAAAGCATCAATCATTAGTTTTTCGTTGCCGTTGCAACACCTTAGTTGTTCATTGATTGCTTTCTCACATGTGCCTTGACAGCGGGCCTTCAGCTGACCGAGTAACTCCTTGCTCAAGCCACAGAGAGAGAGTCAGAGAGAGGGACAGATAGGGACAGACAGACAGGAACGCAGAGATGAGAAGCATCAATCATTAGTTTTTCGTTGCCGTTGCAACACCTTAGTTGTTCATTGATTGCTTTCTCACATGTGCCTTGACAGCGGGCCTTCAGCTGACCGAGTAACTCCTTGCTCAAGCCAGCGACCCTGGATCCCAGCTGGTGAACTTTTTTTTGGTCAAGCTGAGGACCTCGGGATCTCGAACCTGGGTCTTCCGCATCCCAGTCTGACGCTCTATCCACTGCGCCACCACCTGGTCAGGCTAACCCATTCATTTTTTATTGAGCCACAGTGTAAAAACAATTCCAGCTCATTATGATCCTAAGTTCTCAGAGATACTCAACCTCTCAATTGCATTATCACTGTAAACAAACTAAGTATATTTTTAAAACATTATTTTGGTGCATGATATAAAATTTTTATCTAAAAGTTGAATTTTATGATTATATTTTTAAAGTATTCAGTTAATTGATAATTGTAGTACCTTATAATTGGTGTTTCTTAAAACGTCAGCTTCGCAAGATCGTTCACAATCTAGATAACTGCAAATGGTCTGCTTCATTATATTACTTTCAGTTGTCATGATAAAATTATTGAGCAGATCCTAGATTTTAAAAATAAAAATAAATTCCATGAATTAGTAATAATAATCACTTCCAATATTTTACCTTATATAATTTTAAGTACTTTAAGTAATATACCTTTTTGAAGGCATTTTTTTAAAAAAAGTCATAGAATGTACTTGCCTCATTCTAAGTAAATAATAGAGGTGCTAAAATAGAAATATTGGATGTCTTACTGAATATAAAGAAAGTAAAAAAAGTCTGTATTTGAAGCTATACCTCACATCACATCCTAATATAGCATAACACCTGGCATGTTCCTATCAAGATGTTCTGATGTCTCTCTTTAAAGAGAGACAAGAAATCACTAGGAAGCAGGGGAGTCTTTGCTACAACTGGCTACCAAGATACCATGTTGGCAGTGGAGCCACCGCAGTGGGCACTATGCATTCTGTAAATGAGCAGTAGGAGGGTCCAGAGAAATATGCTTCCAGTATTCAGAGTCAAAACTCGGAATGCAAATTTCCTGTTTTAAAATGCTGATTAAATGCAGGTGAAACATATCATCAAGTCTAAGTCAAACTGGTCCTTAGACCAGGTCTTTACCACTTATCCTTCAGAAGGGCAGAATTACAAGCTTTAAAATAGTATTACTTCTAATATACTTAAAGTATATGACATAATAAATAAGCCTCAATGGACTATTTCTTGAATCTAGTCACCCTTCACGACATTCTTTCAATGGCACTCATATTTTTAAATTGATCAAATATCAAGATTAAATAGAGAAAAGAAAAGCATTCAAAGGTCTATTAGCACAAAGATAGTAGATCCTATCAGAATAGCCAGTAGCTGAATGAAGATATCAGAACAAAATAACAGGACTCACAGCTTGCATGTAACTACTGCAGTTTCACAAATCTCAAACTTAATAGTTCAATATTGATTTATTGGTTCTCCTACCAAATCTGTTCCTTGTTCCTTATTCTTCATCTCCCACCCCCAGTCTTTGGCATTCATCCATTCAGCAAAATTTACTGAGTGTGTGTCATGGGCCAGGTGATGTATATAGGACACAGCAGTGAACTCTGCAGGATAATGCCTAACCCTCCTGGACACCAATCTCATCTACCACTGTCTATTCAGCTTCAAGCCAAAAATCTTGAAATCATCCATTGCATAATGGCTTCTACTATCCCACGCAATATACCAGCAAGTACTTGTGAGTCTTCTTTCAAAATATATTGCAAATTCTTCCATTTCTATTTCCACTGCTACCAATTTGTGTCTTACCTAGATTACTGACTATAACAGATGACTACGGATGGTAACTGGTCTCCCTCTTCCCTGAATACTCTGCTTCAAAACACTACACAGAAGCAAAGTATCATATCAGTTCCTTGCTTAGAACCCTTCAGTGGTTTCCCAGTGAATCTAAACAAAATCCTGAACCCTTACTAATGACCGACTGCAAAGGTCCTGCAGAACCTGCAAAATCTGAATCCAGTGTGTCTAGTCATCGGTGGTCCATCTCTTCAAATTCATTTCTAGTGTCACTCATTATAAAATAATGAGTTCCTCAAACTTAATCTTCAAGGCCTAAAAGAACCTTTTCAGAATTCTATTTACCTAGAATGCTCTTCCCTCTTCTCTTTAGAGCTAGTTCCAGTCTCAACCTTCTAGTTTCAACTCAAATATCACCTCCCAGAGATAAAATGTTATTCTTAAAATTGCTTACTTTAAAAGTTGTAGGTAAATCTTCATCTTCTGTAGGATCTATGTCAAACCAAGGATCATTTGTATCGCCTATTTCTTGTAAGCCTTTATGAAATTCTAGCAGTCCTCCATTATATCTGCAAGGCATTTTAAATAAGGTTAGTATGACTATGACTCTGTAACTAAATAATTCACAAATAAGATGAGTAACCCATTTTCTTTCATTCATTCATTCATTTATTTTTGTGATAAGCAGGGCAGTGATAACCTCTCGCATACTATAGAAATACAAATGCTAGGACTCTCATCTGTGGTAGACTGGGATAAAATACAGGTGGAAGGGGAGACAATAGATTATGTAGGAGCTCAAGCTGGAAGAGTATGGGGGCCATGGTAGTTAAAGGGATTGTAGAGTTGGTTGGCTTTTGTTTACTGTCTTGGAAGCATTGAAGAAAGACGATGACAGGCATAGGTCAGCCAACTATTGACTAAGAACACATTGTAAAAGACAGACGCCTCTATCGCAGCATTTAAAGAGACCTTTCTGTTCTGTAGCCATAAAAATAATCTATGTTAAAAATTAGGCCCAGGTTTAATCAAAGGTGCAAAAATCCATAATAAAAAGTGATGAAATGTTCAACCTTGAAAAGACTACTATTAACAACTCTGGATTTTAAAAGGCCTCTATGGTAACATGTTGGGGACTGCAAGCCAACAGGTTTTTTTGGTTTAAATTTTTGGGGGACAGAGGTGTGGTGACTGGCAGTAAGCTGACAATATGCCCAACCCGCCACCTCACTTACTTGTTTAAGTTGCTAAAGGCTGTGTTTCTCCACACCTCCATGTTAACTGTGACTGTGGATTGTTTGTACTCGTCCTATCCTCCATGTCCCTCAGAGAGACTGGAGGTAGTTTTCTTTTTCTTTTTTGTTTTGTGAAGTTAAGACGTTATATATGGTGGGGGTTTTCTGCACTTGGGAGAATTTTGGATTGCCTTGGAAATGTGATCAGAGATTTGCTAACGACTCTCTCTACCCTATAAATAAAGCCGGGTTGGGGGTAGAGAGTGCTCTCTGTTCTTGCCATCAGCTTGCAGAGGCCTCCTGATCCCATCCTATTTCTCTTTATTTTCTTCATTCTGCTTCATTCTCCCTCAGGACCTGGCATTACTAGTCACGCTGGTTCGCGGCAGTAACATATAAAGAATCCTTACCGACCCTAAACATAGGATAAATTGTGCCAAAAATGAAGCCCAGTATTTAATCATAGGGTAGAAAAGCAACAAAGACCCAAAGCACAGCTCTGACAGGAAACAACTCTGAGATCTGAAATGGGGACATTTAGGTGAATATACTTAGAAACAATGAATTCCTAAATTCTCCTGAATCCTTTTATGGCAAAGGTATGTTCCTTGCTAGATGAGAGCGGATTGCCATTAGTTAAAGTCCATACAGACATATCTGAGGTACATCAAAAAATGACACCTTCCTTCTCAAGATCCTCTCTGTCTTCACTCATTGCCTACAGACTAATATACCTACGATCAGGTAAAAGTAAAGCCCAAATGAGAAAACAGAGCCCCTGCCCAGGAAGAAAAAGCATTCATCACAAGAATTGCAGAACTTGACTAGAAAGTACTGGCAAAAACATGTATGGGATTAGATCTTAAGAGTGCCAAACCAGTGGACAAATATACAGCTGGATAGGGAAACATACATTGACCTGGCACAACTCTTTCATAATACAAGAGTTAATTTCCTAGTAAAACACCTGAAGCCAGTACTAGTTTGCTGCTAGGAAGGTTATTTGAAGCTTGGACATAACAATGGCCTATATAGAACTGAGGTGGAGATGCTGGAAATTTCTTGGAAAGAATAGTAAAAGAAAGCTCCAGGAGGTGAGGATGTTAGAAAGGACTTAGTACCCAAGACCACAGAACCCACCACTAGACAATGATCCCTGGAAAGACCTAGATGACACTATCCATTAATACAATAAGAAATACAGAGTGAGAAGGGCAGCGCAGTGGTGGCTGTTTCTATAGATTGGGGATAAGAGTAGATGATGCCATATGATTGGGCTTTCTAATGTCAACAATCTGGAAAACAAGATACTCTCTAATGCCCACATGTAAAGAGAATAAAAAGTATTCACATATCTGAGGGAAGGCAAACAGTACATATTCTTTGTCTTGTCTCAGAACTATGTTAGTTCTCTTCACAATATAGACTAAAGGGATTGTGATCATTCTGACATTCTGGAAAACATCACACTGATGACATCATACTAGCAAACAGAAAGTAGGAAATCTTCAGGAGACCTTAGTAAAAAACAAGCATGCCAAAGCATAGAAGATAAAACAAAGAATGAGGGAATTATCAGATACAAATCTTTTAGAGATCCAAAGGCTGGGCTAAGCAGTGATCTTTCATGAGAATTTACAGAAGTAAACTTTCTATTGTAATTCACCCTTCAGATCTCAGCCAAACATTATTTCTTCAAAGACTTCTGACTCCCAGAACCAGACTGGGCCTCCATTATTAGTCTTTTATTGTTCACTGTATTTTCCTTCATAGTTTTTAATCACATTTGATAATTATTTTGCATAACTGGATATTGGATTAATATCCATAATGAGTTACATAAGAACAGGAACTCTATTTTGTAAATATAGTAACTGTACCCCCAAATATAGCAGTCTGTAGACTATGATAAATGCTTAGCAAAAAAAAATGAATGATGTTACAAATGGCAAAGAATCTCCCTATAGGGAGTGAACAAACTGCTAGTCCATATAGATTCTGCTGTACAATTTCAGTAAATACACCGTTCACAAAAATTATGGGATCAGGGAACAAGCAGACACTCCAGTACTTTCAGCTTTTTGCATAGTGCATTTTCACCCATGAAATAAAAGTTGGTTTTACATCTTATTTGCAGAATTGAACAAATTTCTTTGACTTGTCACTTGCTTTTCTGATGTTCTTGTTTAATTAAAAAAAAATCAAATGCTTTATCATTGCATATTCATTTTGAAATATCCCCTAATTTTTGTGAGCAGTATATATAATACCCAACTCTTCTAAAACTCAGCATTTGAACCCTTTCAATGCTTTATAAATTCATTTATATCTTAAATACCTATTCCAAATGGTGATAATATTACTGACTACAACCATCATTTATTTATTAAGAATAGCTTTTTTGAGTCCAGGACACTATGCTAGTCACCGGCTATATCCTAATGAAGTGGGCACTATTATATGTTCCATTTTACAAATAAGAAAAAAAAAGATGAGACTTATAAACATTAAGTTTCTTTGCATCACCTGACCAGATGGTGGCGCAGTGGATAGAGCGTTGGACTGGGATGCGGAAGGACCCAGGTTCAACACCCTTAGGTCGCCACCTTGAGCGTGGGCTCATCTGGTTTGAGCAAAAAGCTCAGCAGCTTGGACCCAAGGTCGCTGGCTCCAGCAAGGGGTTACTCGGTCTGCTGAAGGCCCGTGGACAAGGCACGTATGAGAAAGCAATCAATGAACAATTAAGATGTCGCAACGGCAACAAAAAACTGATGATTGATTCTTCTCATCTCTCTCCATTCCTGTCTGTCTGTCCCTATCTATTCCTCTCTCTGTCTCTGTAAAAAAAAAAAAAAAAAATAGTTTCTTTGCATCAAAGATTAGGTAGGTAGGTGGTAGAGAATGTATTTGCACCCAAGTCTTTCAGATTCGAAAGCTTATGTTCCAATGTCTATGCTACACTGCATTTTATTGTCATAATCAGTTAAGTTTGATACTTACTATTCTCAAGTATATTAAACAAATTATCTACAAATACAGGGGAAAAAGAAATCAGTCCAGCACAAAGTCATTCTCCCTGTTATACCATGCAAACTCCATTTGTATTTCACAATGTAGAAAGCTAACAGGGAAGATCTACTCATTAATTAAAATCCTTACCTCTTCTGAGCACATCGAAGCACACCACGTCCAAAATAAACTAAAGACATAAAGTTTTCACAAATTTCGTTTTCTTGGATCACCATCTTCATCACCAGAAATTTATTTTCAGCTTCTATATAATCCTATAGGAACATAAAACTGGGTTTGGCTTATGTACAGGCATTAAACAAGTATTTCCCAAACTAGAGAAGTTCGGGAAACTTTAAAATTGATCCAGTCTTTTGGTCATTTATTCACACCTCTAATCCTATCACCTAGAAACTATACTAAGTGCTAAAAATGCTTACTTACAAAATAACTTAAGGTAATCTTTGACCTACAATTCCAAGTGAACATTAAAAATAACAAAACAATTTTGTTTTAAAACTGACAAATATTACTAGGTAAAATAATGATGACAATGGGAAGGTAAGTCTATAATTCTAACTAATTTTTCTTTCTAATTGGAGCACAAATCTTTCAAATAGCAAGGAGAGAGTATATCTTTTGAACACAAAAGTAAAGAAATATCAAGGTTGCAAAGCAAATATAAGAAATAACTAAAAATCATAAAAAGAGAATGTTAAATTGGAAAAGATTCTCTTTTTTTGTGTGTGACAGAGACAGAGAAAGGGACAGACAGGAAGAGAGAGAGATGAGAAGCATCAATTCTTTGTTGTGGCACCTTAGTTGTTCATTGATTGCTTTCTCATATGTGCCTTTACCGGGGGCTACAACAAACCGAGTGACCCCTTGCTCAAGCCAGTGACCTTGGGTTCAAGCGTTCAAGCTGGTGAGCCGTGCTCAAACCGGAGGAGCTCGTGCTTAAGCTGGTGACCTCGGTGTTTCTGAACCTGGGTCCTCTGCGTCTCAGTACAATGCTCTATCCACTGCACCACCACCTGGTCAGGCTGGAAAGGATTCTTAAAAATCACCTAGTTAATACCCAAATTTTTACTTTTTGCACCTCACTTTATTTAATAAAGAATTTAAAGTAAAACACATATTTTACAAAAATGGTAAGGATTAGGACCAGAGATTAACTTATACTAGAAAATGGTTTAAAATGTATTGTGTAAGTGAAAGATGCTAAACAATTTTCTGTTTTACACAAATGGTAAACATTTAAAGGATAAATAAGGCCCAGTTGCTTAGTGGATAGAGCATTATCCCAGCATGCAGATATCCTGGGTGGATCCCAGGTCGGGTGGATGAGGGAGTCTGTCTCTTTATGTCCTCCTCTCACCTAAAAAGTAAATAAGATAACTAAAATTATGTTTTCCCTATCAAAAATTTTAATTTCATAAAATAGTTTCTGGTATAATTATTCTATATATATACATATATAAAAAAGAAAAGTCACTGAATTGTTTTAATTTTTAAAGAATTTCAAAAATCAACATTTTAATTTGTTAAAACAAGGTCAGTATATGTAAAAAAGATTTTTAATGGACAAATAATAAAGGCTACATACCTCTTTCTTTCCTCTTTCAGTGAGTGATATTCCATACAAAAACAGTAATGTCAAATAATAACCAACATTAATCTGATGTGCCTAAAAATATAAAATATATTTTAACTGGTTATTAAGACTAAGCTACCTTTTTTATTTTTTACTGAATTTATTGGAGTGAGATTAGTTAACAAAAACTTATAAGTTTCAGGTGTACTATTCTATAGTACATCATCTGTATATTGTATTGTGTTCACCACTCCAAGCCAGGTCTCCTTCCATCACCATTCCCTCCCCAATAACCTCTTCTACAACTTCCCACCCCCTTCTCCCTCTGGTAATCACCATACCATTATCTGTGTTTATTAGTCTTTTTCTTACTTTTAACTTTAGCAAGATTAATACCCTAAGTTTATTTAATAATTATCAAAAATAGTAAAATTATTATTATATTATTAATCATAATATTAGAAACGCATTACAGATGTATTTGATAATTTGACCCAAAAGAGGATAGTTAATAATCCTGAAATAAAACATGAGAGTTTTTTTTTGTTGTTGTTTTTTTTGTGGCAGAGACAGAGAGAGTCAGAGAGAGGGACAGACAGACAGGAAGGGAGATGAGAAACATCAATTTTTCATTGCGGTTCCTTAGTTGTTCATTGATTGATTTCTCTTATATGCCTTGACGGGGGTTAGGAGGGTTACAGCAGACCGAGTGACCCCTTGCTCGAGCCAGCGACCTTGGGCTCAAGCTGGTGAGTCTTGATGAAACCAGATGAGCCCGCACTCAAGCTGGCGACCTCAGGGTCTCGAACCTGGGTCTTCCACATCCCAGTCCAATACTCTATCCACTGTGCCACCGCCTGGTTAGGCAAGATTTGTTATATTCAAACTTTTAAACTCTCTTGCTCTCCCTCTCATTTATAATATTTCAGATATCAAAACAGTTTAGGTAATAATATAATGAACACCCAAGTATCTACCATCCAGCTGAAGAAATACAATGATTTCTTAAATCAGTCTTTGTGCATTTGGTTATAACAGTGTAAATATAAAGCTTATCACTTCTTCAGTGAAAAATTAAAACATGAGAATATCCCCATTTAAAAACAGTCTATGCCAAATTAGAGATGAGAAAAAGATTATTGATTAGAAAGAGTGAGGAGGGCAAGGCATGCTTGTAACTATAAAGGGGTAACATAAAAGAGATCTTTGTGGGAATGTGATAGTTCAACTTGACTACATGAGTGGTTACACAAATACTCATAAAATGGCAAAGCACTAGACACACCATGCACAAAAGTTAGCATAGCTGGCCTCAGACTGCTATCCTTACAAAGGCCTGATGCCAGACTGACCCGCTACTAGTATCTGGGAATCCAGATTTCAGCAGTGTTCCCACTGTTTTCTGACTGATAAGGGTGGTTTATTGTCTGTACAAACAATGGGATTTATGCTGAAAATAACAGTACCAATTTTTACAAATATAAAAGTATCAGAAGAAAGAGAAATTGATTAATAATTAAGGGGAAAGAAAGGAGTGGATTCTGTCATGACTCCACATTTCTAATTGGGAAAGCCCATTTTACTTGTTCAAGTTTCCCTTAAGATGAACAATTTTATGGCAGGGTAGGGGACTAGAATAGACTCATTAAAGAAATACAGTCTTAAGAAAGTATAAGGCAAAGGAAAGAAGCCAATTTATGTGTAACTTTCTCTAGATGTAAAATAAAAGATATTGACCTACACCTTAAAGTTACTATGCACTAGCCATTCTCTCATTGAAAATTGCTGTCTGAGTCCATTATTTCAAACTTTCAAAAAGAAAACACTTACAGTATAATTAGTAGCTTGAATGTTCCTAAGAGCTGCTTCCAGTTGTGTTATCAAGAAACGTAAAGTCAAAGCAGGAACGATTTCCTCCCCATTATGGCTGTTAGCTGCGACTTCTCTCTATGAAAAATTATTCAGTTGAAAATGTTCTTAATTAGAACAAATATCTACATATTTTTATTATACAAACAATACATGCTCATTATAGATATTTTGGAGTATAAAGATGGTTTTTAACAAGTCCACATAACCCAAATACAATTGTTCTCATACTTGTTTTTAAGTAGTCTGGTAAATCTATTTCCTTAAAATACTAAAAAAGTATTTATGTCTGCCAAGGTGTTGGCAACATTTACTCTCACTTTGAAGGAAAGGGGTAATCCCACTTCATTCTTATACCTTCTCTTCTCTAGAATGACTACAATATTCCTTCCAACTCTGAATCATTAATAAGCAGAATGCTGGCTTTAATACCAACACTAAGATAAACCATCTTACATGCTGCCATCTGATTAGAACCAAGCTAATAAATGATTTATTATGTACCATAATTTGATGTTTTCATGGGTGAAATAAAAGAAAGGACTATGTCGTATTACTTGTGTCCATTTCGCAATGCCTGGTGCCCACAAGTCCTTGGCTTAAATTACATTATGTTTAATGATGTATTATCTGTGTGGAAAGTTTAATCTACACTTTCTTAACTTGGTTTCCAGTATAGAATACCTTTTTGTTTTTCTCCTAGCTAATTAGATGTATTATCAGTCTCCTAACCACTGAATTTAATGAATCACTTTTCCATCAACACACATTTCCTGGATAAAGTAATCCACTGGGATATTTAAATAACAATTCCCAAGGTTTATTAATTGAGTGGTTTCTGGGGTGAGAAGGGATTATTAATTCATTGGGACTTCTGAACTGCAATTCAAAAGCCTTCTATAGTTTTGGGAAAAAAAGAAAAAAGGCCTGAGGATAAAGATGTAGATCCTGAAACTGGAAACTGTCCAGCACATAGTAAAATGACAGGAGTCAAGGGGTACGGGCAGGGCACTGACAATGGGTGAACCTCCAATGGACCCTTCTTCACAGGACAGAAGATTGAGATGATCTCAATCGCTAGTTGAATTAAGCGATCTGCCAGAAAAGCACAAATAAGTATCACTAAGAAATCTTTCAGCCAGTTTTTCCCGTTCTTCTCAAAGGAGGGTTGTTCTAAGCCAATCCAGGTAGCCATGGCAAGTAGCAGAGTTCTCTATCACTATTTAGATGACTACGGAATTTGTATTAATGTTTTCATGTTCACATTCATGATTTGGTTATTTTTGCCTTTTTTCTTTTTCTGAACATTTTTACCAGGCATTTATCAATATTATTGGTATTTTCAGAAAACCAAGTTTTGGCTTTACTGACTTTCTCCAGTATTTGTTTTATTCTATTTTATTAGCTTTAGCTATTTCTACAGTATCACTTCCTTTTCTAGATTTCATTTTTAATTTGCTGTTTTTTCCATTAACCTCTTAAACTTTATATATATTTAGATGATTAGTTTTCAACCTTGCTTCTTTTTATAATATATGCATTTCAAGCTATAAATATTTTTTGAAGCACAGCTTTTACCTAATTTTTATTCAGTTCAAAGACCTTCCTAATTTTCATTGTGATTTCTTCTTTGGCCCATAGGTTAACTACAGTAGAGGTATATACTTTAACTTAGGATCAATGGCTTTCTAGTTTATCTTTCTGTTATTGATTTCTAATTGATTGTATAATAGTTAGAGGGTGTGCTCTGTATGTTTGGACTCTGAAATTTGATTAGACTTGCTTTGTGATTTAGCATATGGTCAATTTTTGTAAATGTTCTGTGTGCACTTAAAAAGAATGTATATTCTGCCACTGTTAGGTCCAGTGTTCATACACACATGCGCGCGCACACACACACACAGCTACATCTTTACTAATTTTACATCCCTGTTCTGGCAGTTATTCAGAGTTATATTAAATTCTCCCATTAGGATTGTTGATTTACCCATTTCCCCTGTAGCATTATCAAATTTTATCATTTTATGATATATAAAAGTTCTATATGTACTTGGGTCTACCTTTTGGAATTTCTCCTCTATTTTCTAGATTTGTCTGTAGAGGCAAGAGCAAGTAACTCAATCTTTCAGTTATTAGAGTTCCATAGTAAGTTTTAATATCTAAGTGAGCAGATTCCAAGCCCTTCCCCCCTACACTTTTCTTTTTTTCGTATTTTTCTGAAGTTAGAAGCGGGCAGGCAGTCAGACTCCCGCATGTGCCCGACTGGAATCCACCCGGCATGCCCACCGGGGGTGATGCTCTGCCCATTTGGGCCATTGTTCTGTTGCGGTGGAGCCATTCTAGCACCTGAGGTGAGGCCATGGAGTCATCCTCAGCACCCAGCCAACTATGCTCCAATGGAGCCTTGGCTGCGGGAGGGGAAGAGAGAGACAGAGAGGAAGGAGAGGGGAAGGATGGAGAAGCAGATGGGCGCTTCTCCTGTGTGCCCTGGCTGGGAGTCAAATCTGGGACTTCCACACGCCAGGCTGATGTTCTACTGCTGAGCCAGCCGGCCAGGGCCCTACACTTCTCTTTCATGATTTTCTTGGCTATTCTTCCTTTTATTTCCCATTTGAATTTTAGAATTAGCTTTTAGTAATCATAAAAAATCCTTTTGTAACTTTTATTGAATTTTATATCTGTGTATTTTAATTTTGGGAAAATTGACAGCTTTATCGTATTTTAACTTCCTACATGTACTGCTTTCCATTCGGGTCTTTTCTTACCTTCCGTGGACTTGTAGAGATTTTAATTTATTGTTTCAATACAGTACTGATTTCTAAACTTTATGTGAAGAAAATCAGAGTGTGGGTACTTGCTTGCTAACATGCTGGCTCCCAGACTTACTCGCAGAGATTCTGACCCTTGAGCAGTAGTATGAGGTTCAGTCTCAGGTAGGTGGTTTAGAAAAACTAAGAAATACTAGTTTATAATCTTATTCCTTGCGTGTTTTCCTAAGTATTTTACCATTTTCGTTGCTATTATAAATAAGTATTTCTTTTCACCTTTAATTAGCTATTATTTGCATACGTAAAGGCTACTGGTTCCTAGTTCTTATTTATTGTTTCTGGGTGATTTCTAACAGATAAGAAGAAAATAGTGGCTTTATTCAGTCAATATCAAACTAGAATTCATACTGTGGTAAATTCTTTCAGGTAAGGTTATAATAAGGTTTGTATATAAAGTCTTTGGATCTTGCCTGACCTGTGGTGGTGCAGTGGATAAAGTGTCGACCTGGGAACACTGAGGTCGCCAGTTCAAAACCCTGCACTGGTCTGGTCAAGGCACATATGGGAGTTGATGCTGCTAGCTCCTCCCCCCTTTCTCTCTCTCTCTATCTCTCTCTTTCTCTCACTCTGTGTCTTCTCTCTAAAATAAATAAATAAAAAGAAAAAAAATAAAAAGGAAAAAAAAAAGTCTTTGGATCTTTTCAGAGTTTATTTGACTTTATATTCATAATAGAATTTGTTTCATGGAAATAATTAATAATATATTTTCTCACAGAAAAGGCAAATGTGGCCCTTTCAAGATACCTATGGTGGTTTGCTTCCTTGCCCCCAATTAACTGCTACAAGGAAAAGAGTGGGTCATTTTCTTCAATTTTGGAAAACTCCATTAATTTAAAAACTGATAGCCACCTTGTGCTGAAAGTTTCACAGATGCTATCTAGAAAAACTATTTTCAAGATGGATATCTACAATATACTCTCTAGCATATTTATTTCACTCATAAATCTAAAAGTTTTGGGTATTATTTTTATATCTTGGCAAAATTTATCAACATTTTAAAAATTAGAAAAACCCAAATGTAGTCCCCAAACCAGAGTGGCATGTTATGGGTTATTAACAGTATTAGGATAAATACTAGACCTGAGAGTCAACAGCCTACAAACTACTAACCAACATCTCTACCATTATTCTTAAAAGGCTAGCACTGGACTAACTCTATTTATTTAACTAATAAAAGTCTATTGTGAAGGCTGATACTAAGCCCTTGACAAGCAGTAAGATGGAGATTTCAAGACCTAAGCTGCACTGTTGTGGTTTAAAAGAAAGGTACTATCTGCCCCTAGTTCCTGCTAACATTTGGTCTTCGACCCTGGTTCCAGACACAGAGTTCCTAAAACTGTTAGAATTTCTGAATGATAGAAGTATCTTTTGTTATAATGAAGTAACTCTTGGTGGGCTCTTGCACTGGGGTAAGTCACCAGAAAGATCAAGCCATGATCAGAAGCTTGGATCTTTCAGTCCCCTCTACTATTTCCAGAGATGGAAGAGGGCTAGAATTTCAAGTAATAATTGACCATGCCTACATGTTGAAGCATCCATAAAAATCCTAAAAGTAAGGGATTTGGAGGGCGTCCAGTTTAGTGAATACATCCATGTGCCAGGATGGCGGTGTTAATCCAACTCCCCTTGGACAGAAGCTCCCATACTCGGGACCCTTCCACACCTTGACCTGGTTGTTCATCTATATTCTTTATCATATACTATATTATGTAATAAAGTGGTAAATGTGTTTCCCTGAGTTCTGTGGACAGTTCCAGCAAATCACTACAATCAAGAGGGGTTTTTTGGAACCCCAATTTATAGCCAATAGTCAGAAGTACTGGGAATAACCCAAGACTATTGAACGGCATCTCAAGTGGGGGCTGTGTGGTACTGGGCTCTCAGCTTGTGGGATCCTACGTAAATTCCAGGTAGACGGTGTCAGAGTGGAACTAACTTGTAGGACACTCAGCTAACCAGGGAGAACTGACCAGTGTGGGAACAAGCCCATACATCTAGTGTCAGAAGTGTTTCGAGTGTGGTAGCAGGAGGACTGTAAAGGAACATAAAGTGTTTTCTTAGATATCTATGGACAGAGAGCTATACTTCTGCCCCAAAGAACAAATTATGATCTTACCTGCATAGTTTGGGAGGAAAAATCTTCTTGTAAAAATTTCTCAATGTAAGGAACCACACCTTTTGGTAGAGAATCAATTGCACTCAGTAACTTCTTCACTTCTAACAGTAGGTTAATGGGAACAACATCAGGAACTATGTCCTTTTCTTGTCTGTCCTATAACATATTATTAAAAATTTACACAATTATATTTGGCTAATATTAAAACCAGCCGAAGTATTAAAAAAGAACATAGTGCCTTTACATACTATATATTGATCACAGTGACAGACTACAGAAAAGTCAAATAACATTAAGACATTCCTCTTGCTCTCAAGAAACTTCCAACATTGCCTGAAGTTTATGACCAAAACTCAAGAAGCTTTAATATAGAGAATATCATTACAAATTCATTTGAAAATTATAAAGAAAGTAGAAATCCAAAGATAGGAATAATTACACCTATTTTTTATAGGGTGGTATGATAGGAAACATGAACAATTTTAGGCTTAAATGTGGGGTAGGCCTTAAAAAAGTTGTTCTTGAGAAATACACAGCATGTATTGAAATGGTCCACTAAGCACACACACAAAAAGCTAAATTTAAAATAATACATAAACTATTCTACATAATAAATGAAAACTATTTCTAAGAGTGGTTTTTTACATTAGTTGTGAGGAATCAGTGGGCAACAGAAATGGATCCAGAGCTTGGAACAGATGGATGATGGCCTTTCTTCAAACCTTAACAAGATACCACAGCTTCTATACCCTGTTGAAACTTTGGGAATATGACTATGTTGCTGCTGAAATCTGAATATCAGAACAGCTTCTTAGCACAGAGGCCATGAAGCAGTTGAATCATTGAAAATGTGCTGGTGTAGGGGTGGCTCTGTAGCTAGGCACCAATAAAATCCATCACTGAAACATCTGTCCATTCTCCCCTTCTGGGTTTGAAACTTAAATGAAAGAAAATTCGTCCATCTCCAAAAATACCAAACAAATACACCTTACATTTTATAGTACTTCACTATATAAAAATTATATCCAAAAATCTAGGAAAACATTAAAAATAATCTCAATCTCAGGGAAGTGTATATAAGTGTATGCTGTACTATTCTTACAACTTTCCCGTAGGTTTGAAATTCCTCAAAAAGTTAAAAAATAAAGAACTTCCATAAATAACTAGACAAGCCCTTATAAAGAATGACCACTATCAATAGTGTATATACTTCAAACTAAAGGTCTAATTCGTCATCGAAAGTTACCACAGAATCATCTAACACCAATTGTCAAATTGATACACAGCAAGATTATGTCATAATTTTTTTCAAAAGGAAATACTATAAGCATCATGCTTGTTAAATATATCTTACTATAAATACAAATTTAATTTTTTTTAAGTTAGTTGTCAAAATATTTGATGCTTAATTCATGTTTTGCAAAACTGATTAAGCACCCAAATAAAATTCAGGTCAAAGTTTCCCCTTCCTTTGCCTTCTATATTCCCTAATCTGTATCTTGAAAAGTCCTTTCTGAATCTAGTCCCCTAGGTTACAGTGCATTCTTATGTACATTTGCACATATCATGTTTGTTTACTCTGCAAAAATTTTTACACTGATAATCTCATGCAACTAAATACTACGGTTATTTTATGTTTATATATTTTCCTCTTCATAAGTTACTGAATAACCTTTATAAACTTTATTACGTGGATACCAATCATTATATAAAACCAGGTGGAAGATAAAAATTACTTGATTAAAAACCTAACAAATATCTGTTCATCCAGACTTCATTAAATATAAACACATGTGATACTCATACTTAATCAACCATAAAGCATATTACCATTGGCAATAAAAGCCCTTTATTAATGTATAACTTATTTTCATTCATTGAGTATAAGATGTTAAAACTGTAAAGATGATAAAAATAGGAAAGAGAATTAACTTCAAAGACAACTCAGCGAATTTTTTACTAAATAGAATTGTGTATGTGTGTATATGCATATCACTTACATTTTGTTTGAATTTTGATTTTAAAATACAAAGAAGAGATTTCTTAAAACTAACTAATGGGAAGTTTCTGGTCAAGTCAATTCAATTATCTATTAATTTTAACTTATACTGAGGACTGGTGCATAGAATGATAACTTTGAGACACAGGTATCATGTATCAAAGAAAGATTTAATTATGACCCTAACTTTATTGAGGTATGAAAGTGACCTTACCGCCCCAACTTTTTTTTTATTAATTTTAATGGGGTGACATTAATAAAGCAGGGTACATTTATTCAAAGAGAACATCTCCAGGTTACCTTGGCATTCAATTATGTTGCATACCCATCACCCAGAGTCAAATTGTCCTCTGTCACCTTCAATCTGGTCTTCTTTGTGCCTGTCCCCTCCCCGTCCCTTCCCCCACCCCCTGTAACCACCACACTCATGTCTATGTCTCTTAGTCTCTTTTTTATGTCCCACCTATGAATAGAATCATGCAGTTCTTAGAATTTTATGATTTACTTATTTCACTCCGTATAATGTTATCAAGATCCATCCATTTTGTTATAAATGATCCAATGTCATCATTTCTTATGGCTGAGTAGTATTCCATAGTATATATGTACCACATCTTCTATATCCAGTCATCTATTGAAGGGCTTTTGGGTTGTTTCCACGTCTTGGCCACTGTGAACAATGCTGCAATGAACATGGGGCTGCATGTGTCTTTACACACCAATGTTTTTGAGTTTTGGGGGTATATACCCAGTAGAGGGATTGCTGGGTCATATAGTAGTTCTATTTTTAGTTTTTTGAGGACCCACCATACTTTCTTCCATAGTGGTTGTACTACTTTACATTCCCACCAACAGTGAATGAGGGTTCCTTTTTCTCCACAGCCTCTCCAACACTTGTTATTACCTGTCTTGTTGATAATAGCTAATCTAACAGGCGTGAGGTGGTATCTCATTGTAGTTTTGATTTGCATTTCTCTAATAGCTAATGAAGATGAGCATCTTTTCATATATCTGTTGGCCATTTGTATTTCTTCCTGGGAGAAGTGTCTGTTCACATCCTCTTCCCATTTTTTTATTGGATTGTTTGTTTGTTGTTGAGTTTTGTGAGTTCTTTGTATATTTTGAATATTAGCCCCTTATCTGAGTTGTTGTTCGAAAATATCATCTCCCATGTAGTTGGCTGTCTGTTTATTTTGTTGTCAGTTTCTCTTGCTGTGCAAAAGCTTCTTAGTCTGATGTAGTCCCATTCATTTATCTTTGCCTTCACTTCCCTTGCCTTTGGAGTCAAATTCAAAAAGTGCTCTTTGTAAACAAGGTCCATGAGTTTAGTACCTATGTTTTCTTCTATGTAATTTATTGTATCAGGTCTTATATTTAGGTCTTTGATCCACTTTGAATTAATTTTAGTACAAGGGGACAAACTGTAGTCGAGTTTCATTCTTTTGCATGTGGCTTTCCAGTTTTCCCAGGACCATTTGTTGAAGAGGCTTTCTTTTCTCCATTGTGTGTTGTTGGCCCCATTATAAAAAATTATTTGACCATATAAATGTAGTTTTATTTCTGGACTTCCTATTCTGTTCCATTGGTCTGAATGTCTATTTTTCTGCCAGCACCATGCTGTTTTGATTGTCATGGCTCTATAATATAATTTGAAGTCAGGTATTGTAATGCCCCCAGCTTCATTCTTTTTCCTTAGGATTGCTTTAGCTATTCAGGGTTTTTTATAGTTCCATATAAATCTGATGATTTTTTGCTCCATTACTTTAAAAAATGTCATTGGAATTTTGATGGGAATTGCATTAAACTTGTATATCACTTTGGGTAATATGAGTCATTTTGATTGTATTTATTCTTCCTATCCAAGAACAAGGAATATTTTTCCATTTCATTGTATCTTTTTTGATTTCCCTTAACAATGCTTTGTAGTTTTCATTATATAGATCCTTTACATTCTTTGTTATGTTTATTTGTAGGTATTTTATTATTTTTGTTGCAACCATGAAGGAAATTATTTTTTTGAGTTCGTTTTCTAATGTTTCATTGTTGGCATATAGAAATGCTATAGACTTGCCTGACCAGGCAGTGGCGGATCGGATAGAGCGTCGGACTGGGATGCGGAAGACCCAGGTTCGAGACCCCGAGGTCTCAAGCTTGAGCGCAGGCCCATCTGGCTTGAGCAAAAGGCTCGCCAGCTTGGACTCAAGGTCGCTGGCTCCAGCAAGGGGTGGCTCGGTCTGCTGAAGGCCCGCAGTCAAGGCACATGTGAGAAAGCAATCAATGAACAACTAAGGTATTGCAACAGCAATGAAAAACTAATGATTGATGCTTCTCACCTCTCTCTGTTCCTGTTTGTTTGTCCCTATTTATCCCTCTCTCTGACTCTCTCTGTCCCTGTAAAAGAAAAAAAAAAAAAAAAAAAAGAAATGCTATGAACTTTTGTATATTAATTTTGTATCCTGCGACCTTACTATATTGTTTCTAGTAATCTTTTTGTGGAGACTTTGGGGTTTTCGATGTATAGGATCATATCATCTGCAAAAAGTGAGACCTTTACTTCTTTTCCGATATGAATGCCTTTCATTTCTTTTGTCTTGTCTGATTGCTCTGGCTAAAACTTCTAGCACCATGTTAAATAAGAGTGGAGTAGACATCCCTGTCTTGTTCCTGATTTCAGGGGGAAAGTTCTGAGTTCTATGCCATTTAATATGATGTTAGCTGATGGTGTATCATAAATGGCCTTTATTATGTTGAGGTATTTTCCTTCTATAACCATTTTGTTGAGTGTTTTAAACATAAAATTGTGTTGTATTTTATCAAATGCCTTTTCTGCATCTATTTATAAGATCATGTGGTTTTTGTTCTGTTTTGTTGATATAGTGTATTACGTTAACCATTTTACGTATGTTGAACCATCCTTGAAATTCTGGGATGAATCCCTTGATCATGACGTATTATTTTAATATGTTGTTGTATTCGATTTGCTAGTATTTTAGCATCTGTATTCCTTAGAGATATTGGTCTGTGGTTTTCTTTTTTTGTGCTGTCCTTGCCAGGTTTCAGTATGAGGGTTATGTTGGCCTCATAAAATGTGTTTGGAATTATTGCTTCTTCAATTTTTTGGAAGACATTGAGTAGAATAGGAACCATGTCTTCTTTAAATGTTTGACAGAATTCACTAGTATAGCAGTCTGGGCCTGGACTTTTATTTTTGGGGAGGTTTTTAATAGTTTTTTCTATT
This sequence comes from Rhynchonycteris naso, assembly GCA_037038555.1. NCBI lineage: Eukaryota > Metazoa > Chordata > Mammalia > Chiroptera > Emballonuridae > Rhynchonycteris > Rhynchonycteris naso. The sequence goes on from CM073002.1 coordinate 72,192,182, forward strand.
TCCTCCCTGCTTATTAGTCTGTTGAGGCTTTCTGCTTCTTCATGACTCAGTCTAGGAAGGTTGTATTGTTCTAGGAATTTATCCATTTCTTCTAGATTGTTGAATTTGATGGCATATAATTTTTCATAGTATTCTACAATAATTCTTTGTATATCTATGATATCTGTGGTGATTTCTCCGCTTTTATTCTGGATTTTGTTTATATGAGCCCTTTCTCTTTTTTCCATGGTGAGTCTTGCCAAGGGTTTGTCAATTTTGTTGATCTTTTCAAAGAACCAACTCCTTGTTTTATTAATTTTTTCTATAGTTTTCCTGTTTTCTATTTCATTTATTTCTGCTCTGATTTTTATTATTTCCTTTCTTCAGCTGGTTTTGGGTTATCTTTGTTCTTCTTTTTCTAGTTCCTTAGTGTGAAGTTAAGTGGTTTACTTGGGCTCTCTGTTGTTTGTTCATATAGGCCTGAAGTGAAATAAACTTCCCTCTTATTACTGCTTTTGCTGCATCCCAGAGATTCTGATATGTCGTATTGTCATTTTCATTTGTCTGTATGTATCTTTTGATCTCTGCACTTCTTTCTTCTTTGACCCACTCATTTTTTAAGAGTATGTTGTTTAGTTTCCACATTTTTGTGGAGTTTTTTCCCTCTTTTTTGCAGTTGAATTCTAGTTTCAAGGTTTTATGATCAGAAAATATGCTTGGTACAATTTCAATTTTCCTAAATTTGCTAATGTTATTTTTGTGGTCCAACATATGGTCGATTCTTGAAAATGTTCCATGTACACTAGAGAAAAATGTGTATCCCGTCACTTTGGGATGGAATGTCCTGTAGATGTCTATCATATCCAATTGCTCTAGTGTTTCATTTAAGGCCAATGTTTTTTTATTGATTTTCTGTTTGGATGACGATCTAGAGCCGTCAGCAGTGTATTGAGGTCTCCAAGTATGACTGTATTTTTGTCAGTTTTTGTTTTTAGGTCTGTCAGTAGCTGTCTCATATATTTTGGTGCTCCTTGGTTTGGTGCATATATATATATTAAGAAGTGTTATGTCTTCTTGATTCAGTGTCCCCTTGATCATTATGAAATGACCATTTTTATCTCTGATTACTTTTGCTGCCTTATAGTCAGCATTGTTAGATATGAGTATTGCTACACCTGCTTTTTTTGGATGTTATTTACTTGGAGTATTGTTTTCCAGCCTTTCACTTTGAATTTGTTTTTATCCTTCTGGCTTAGATGTGTTTCTTGTAGGCAGCATACAGTTGGATATTCTTTTTTAATCCATTCTGCTACTCTGTGTCTTTTTATTGGTGAGTTCAATCCATTTACATTTAGTGTAATTATTGACACTTGAGGGTTTCCTATTGCCGTGTTTTTTTGTTGTTTTTTTTTTTTACAGGGACAGAGAGTCAGAGAGAGGGACAGATAGGGACAAACAGACAGGAACCGAGAGAGGTGAGAAGCATCAATCATTAGTTTTTCATTGCCATTGTGACACCATAGTTGTTCATTGATTGCTTTCTCACATGTGCCTTGACCGTGGGCCTTCAGCAGACTGAGCCACCCTTTGCTGGAGCCAGGGACCTTGGGTCCAAGCTGGCAAGCTCGGGGTCTCGAACCTGGGTCTTCTGCATCCCAGTTCGACACTCTATCCACTGCACCACCGCCTGGTCAGGCCCTATTGCCATTTTATATATTGCTTTCTGTTAGTTTTGTATCTTGTTTGATTCTTCTCTTTTGTTTTTCTGTCATTTGTTTTTGTTTGGTTATAATCCATACTTCCTTCCTCTGTTACTTCCTTTTTCAAGTCTTGTGCTTCTGCGGTGGTTTTTTCAGGGGTGGTTACCATTAAGTAATGAAAAGGGTACTTACCATGTTCATTGTAGTACACTATCTTATGAGTGCTTCTGCACTCCATCGTCCTTTGGTACTGTTAATCTTTGTCCTCTCCCCTTTATTGTTTTTGTTGTGACAGTTTAAGTTCGGTTTTATTGTGTTCCTGGTGGAGCTTTTACTTGTGGTTTTGTTTTATTTTGTTCTTTGTATCTGGTTGGAAAAACCCCCTTTAGTATATCCTTAAGTGAGGGTTTTCTGATGATAAATTCCCTCATCTTTTCTGTGTCTGTGAATGTTTTTATTTCTCCTTCGTATTTGAAGGATAGCTTTGATGGGTATATTATTCTTGGTTAGAAGTTTCTCTCTTTCAGAACTTTAAATATTGGGGTCCACTCTCTTCTAGCTTGTAGAGTTCCTGCTGAGAAATCCGATGATAATCTAATAGGCCTTCCTTTATATGTTGTATTCTTCTTTTCCCTGGCTGCCTTGAGAATTTTTTCTGTGTTATTGGTTTGTGCCAATTTTATTATGATGTGCCTTGGAGTAGGTTTATGGGGGTTAAGATAACTCGGTGTTCTATTTGCTTCTTGAATTCGAGGACTTAGTTCTTTCCACAGGCTTAGGAAGTTCTCGTCTATTATTTGTTTGAATATGTTCTCCATTCCATTTTCTCTCTCTTCTCATTCTGATATACCTATTATTCTTACGTTACTCTTTTTGATGGAGTCTGACAATTCCTGTAGGTCTTTCTCATTTTTTTAAATTGAGTCTCTCTCTTCTTCTCTCTGTTGTGCCTCAAGTTGCCTGACTTCTATGTCACTAATACTCTCTTCTATCTGGCCTGTTCTATTAGCTAAGCTTGTTACCTCATTTTTCAGTTCATGAATTGAGTTTTTCATCTCTGTTTGCCCCAAATTTTAAAATAATTAAACGAATTACATTTAGCATCCCATTCTCTACATATAGTGTGTCCGTAAAGTCATGGTGCACTTTTGACTGGTGACTTACAGACACACTGTATTTAGTCATTACTAATTAACTGACAGTTAATGAAAATTAAATCTTCTCTTACCAGTTGATCAGTCGATTTTTCCACCTTATCATCAGTTTCCTCCTTAGTTTGCTCCTCCACAGGTAGATCCCTATTTTAAATAAAAAAGAAACATGTATTCAAAGCATCTCCTTACAAAAAGCACAATTAAATTTAGTAGTAAAAACATGTGAATTTTTGTCTGAAAATTTCAGAACCATAGACACTGTGTATCAAAGACTGATGAAGTGGTAGGTGCCATACTACCTTGAGACTCAAAAGAATTACGCGATGCCCAAACTGCCTGGTGGAAGAGAGAACCGAAAGCTAATGTAAAAAACTTCACTTTCAGACAGACACACAGTAGACCAAAATAATGGGAAAAAATTAACTTCATAGCACTGTTTCAATGTAAAGAAAAAAGGTTCTTGAAAAAGTTGTCGTTTTGTTTTATGTATACATATGTACGTTTATCCAGATAATAAAGCTTTGGAAAGGATTTATTATATAGACCATTTTATTTTTTGATTCAGACTTCTGGTCTTACAACTGTCCAGTTTTCCAAAATGATTTTTTAATTGAGGCAGAATATTTAGACATTATCAACTATTTTTGTAAAAAGAACTAATTTGACAAGCTTTGCTCTTGACATTGACCTGAAATGTGAACATATGTATATTATTTACTAAACTGAAAAACTTATTTATAAAATTGCTTGCCTAAGTACAGAGCTGTCATATATGACTCAAAATGTAAGAACCATAACACAGGATCACAGGTGATTTATATGATCTTCATTTTATATACTTGCAGAGATAAAACTGAGGTGAGACATTTCCATCAATTGATTTACTCAGAATTGTATTCTGTAAGTATTATCCCATTTTATTTCACATTTATGTACTAATTTGACAGACAATCCTTTATCACCTACTATGTGTAAAACTGATTTTTTGAGGGGAAACTGGGACAGATAAGAATTATAGTATTATCCACGAAGTGAAGTTTCAACACAAGATGATTCAGACACACAAACAATATTTCACAATGTGGCGCTCAGTGCTCTTTAAAATGTCATAGAAAAGAAAACCCAGCCCTGGCCAGTTGGCTCAGTGAATAGAGTGTCGGACCAGCATGTGAATGTTCTGGGTTTCATCCCCAGTCAGGGCACACATGAAAAGTGACCATCTGCTTCTCTTCTCTTCCCACTCCTCCTTCTCTTTCTTCCCCTCTTGCAGCCAGTAGCTCCACTGGTCCAAGCGTCAGCCACGGTGCTAAGGATAGCTCGGCTGATTTAAGCACTGGCCCCAGACAGGGGTTGCCAGGTGGATCCCGGTTGGGGCTCAAGTGGGTCTATCTCCCCTCCTTTCACTTAAAAAAGAAATAAAAGAAAAAAAAAAAGCCTTCTCATTGTCTTTTCCTCTACTTCTAAGCCCCTTTCCAAAAAAAGGGACATTAGAAAGTTTCTTGTGTTGTCAACAAATAACTTGTTCTAAGTTATATACCTAGAAAATAACAAAGCTAAAACTAGGTGCTAAACTAGTATTTTTCTGCTACTTTCACCACCCGTATACTTTGTTCTGCTGCTGGGAGAAAGCTGAAGTTTTGCTATAACAATATATCCTGAGATATATATAGTATATCTAGTAATGTTCCAATTTTAGCCCCCAACCACACTTTATTTTACTACATTTTGTACTTAAACCAATCTCATTTATGCCATGTAGAAACAATCTCAAATAGGGATCAGGTCTTTTTTATTCATTACCTTACCTTCAAGTATTTAGCCCAATATCTGACATAAAGTAGGCACCCAAGTACTTATTAAATGAATGAACATAAAAACAAGTAACTGAGCAAATTTCCATGAACCCCATTCTACTTATTCCCAAATCTGTTATCTCCAGCCTTAACTGCTTTGAAGCTACAGCTACACATTTCCTTCTATGTACTCTACAACCTCTGCAAGAGTATCTTGGCAGCACCTCCATCTCATGTCCAAAACTGAACTTCGTGTCTGTCCTCTCATTTTTTCTCACACATACAGTAAACCTGTTTCCTTCTGAGATCCCCAAATTAATTAATGGTACAATTTCCTTCTGGTCATTAGAAACTGTAAGCCATCTCTACTTCTTTTTTCCCCTTCATATCTTTTTTTTTTTTTTTTTTTTTTTTTACAGAGACAGAGAGAGAGTCAGAGAGAGGGATAGTTAGGGACAGACAGACAGGAACGGAGAGAGACGCGAAGCATCAATCATCAGTTTTTTGTTGCCGTTGAGACACCTTAGTTGTTTATTGATTGCTTTCTCACATGTGCCTTGACCGTGGGCCTTCAGCAGACCGAGCAACCCCTTGCTGGAGCCAGCAACCTTGGGTCCAAGCTGGCAAGCTTCTGCTCAAACTAGATTAGCCCACGCTCAAGCTGGCAACCTTGGGGTCTCGAACCTGGGTCCTTCCGCATTCCAGTCCAACACTCTATCTACTGCGCCACCACCTGGCCAGGCCCCTTTCTTATCCTTTAAAGTTCAGTTCAAATATCACTTTGTGAAAACCCATTCCACCCCAGTCAATAATTATTGCTCATTTTTATATGTAGCCTTAGCATCTCTAATACTATACTTATGTATGCATTTTGTCTAAATATAAAATAACTTTTAATATATCTGCCTATTACATTATAATTCTAAGTACTCAAATTTTGTTTAATTTTTATTCACTAAGCATCAAGGAGGTCAGTAAATGCTTGTAAAATAAACAGATCACATTGCTTATTATATAGAGAGCTAAAGATAAGAGGCAGATCCCAATGCTAACCTATTGTTTAGTATTACACGACAGAGGTATAGGTAGGCTGAACTTGCCCTGATTGGAGAGGACAGATGGACTTTTGAATGGACCCAGTTGAACTACTCAGTAGAGCCTTCTGTGTCATGCTTAGGTTACCCTCTATAAAATAATAATAGTATCCACCTTGTAGAGTTGTTATGAGGTTTATGTAAGTTAACATTTGTAAAAGCATGTAAAACAATGTCTGGCAAAGAGTAAGTCTATGCAAGTACTTGTTAAATGATAAATAAAATATTATTTTGTTGGGAATAACCCATATGTGACAAGCTGTAGTACATTTTTCAATTCTTAGCTCTTCAGCCAGGGCATGGTCCCTAAAGAAATTTTCTAAAATTAGATTTCACCCAGTCTACATCCCACAGTAATCAAAGTTGCTAAACTGTCCTAAAATATAAGGGTATCTCATTCACACTAATTTTCCAACGTTATATGGAAGAGACAAATGCTGTGTCTTTGAAGTACAACAAATGCAGTTGGCTTCTGTCGATCCATCCCTTACCTCACAAAAAGTTCTTCTGGTAGAGAATCCATGATACACAATGGTCTTTTGCAAAGGTCTTCTTATTCCAATGCTTGCAGACTGATGTTTACTATTGCTTTTTAAAGCTGTAAGGAAAGCAGCATTTTTAGTGGAAAGGCAGGAGGTTTACACCCTTTCTCCCTACTACAGGGTGGGGCAAATGTAGGTCTACAGTTGAGTTCACAAAGTAGTTTATTCTTGTCTTACTATTTATTAATTATTGTATTATTTTACGTATGAATGAATCTATTTGTGCCCCACCCTGTGTGTGTACATTATCATTGACAAAAATTTTGGAATTGCTGTAAAACAAAATTCTGTTTCATTATCCCAACATGTCACTATTTACAGTTTAATATACATAATTTTTTCCAAGTATAGGTATATTTTACCAAATTGTAATGAATTGAAAAGACAATGCTCTATACCACCTTTTTCACTCTCTTATCTACCGAAATTAAAACATTTTTAATTATAAACTGTTTCCCCCCCCTACTTTTAAAGCTGTGCTTATAGATATAAAAGTAGGCACAGCTCTTATATATAACTTTTTGATAATTCATTTAAATGTTTACCTTGAGAACTTCTATCACCTCCCTAAATTATATATAAGCACATTGTTTTTAAATCCACCGGACCAATTTAGAGGCTCTAACTGGCTGAGTTTACATTTCACTGTGGGAAGGCGTCCCTGGAATCTGCTGCCCTTGACAGCTCTGGCACCTACAGGTCACAGGAGCCAAGTAGAAGAGTTATTTATGAAGGAAAAAAAAAATGTAAAAGAAAAAGAAAGTCTCACTTTTCTTAATGCTATTAGCTTGAAAAGAAGATAGTACATTTGATATTTCCAGGAAAGGTGTTCGGGTATTGAGAACTTTTCTTACGCCCACTAAAATCAAGGTTTCTCTTTCTTAGCACTCCCAAAACTCTGGGCTAAATCTTTTTACGGGAAGTTGTCCTACACAGTTTTAGAATGTTTAGCAGTATCCGTTGTCTCTACCCAGTAGATGTCAGTAATGACTCTCCCACTTCTCAGCCCCACTGTGGCAACCAAAAGTGTCTCTAAACATTGCCACATGTCCCTTGGGAGACAAAACTGCCCCAAGTTGAGAACTACCTAACTAAGTAAATGAATTAAAATGAAAATGTCAATTCAATGAACAAAGAACAGATTGTTCTGAGGAGGAAAAATAAAAACACCCTAATATTCGGTAGTATGTGCAAACACAAACAATAAATCACCTGATTACAAGAAAGAGAAATGGCATAAAGTATTTCATTTAGATTTCTCTCAGTGCCAAAACTAAGTGGAGAGGCTGTACAATGTTGGTAGTTACAAGCAGAGACACTGGAATCTGTGTGCAAGGTTATAGCTGCCTGCTTTGACACTGGTAGTGCAATTAATTAACACCTCTGTGCCTCAGCGTCCTCATCTGAAAAATGGGGATTTTGATGATGCTTGTCTCATAGGGTTGTCACGAAGACTGGGTATTTAAAACACATAACAATATCTGACACAGAGTAAGCACCATGTAAGTGTTCTTATCATCACCACCATTACTATCTAATTTTGTTTCACTTTGCAGCAAAATCTTCCATTCTCTACATGACAGAGAAATGCTATTACACAGAAAGGAATGTTAATAATTGCACTTAAGAATTGGGAGAAAAGAAATATGTCCCACACGGTAAAAGTGGCAGCTTAGTTTGCCTTTTGGCATCTTGTATTTTTCACATCAACACATCCAGACAGCCATATTTTTTAAACTGCACGATATGCAATTGTAAAAATATAGCACTTTCCCTGGCTACTAATGATAAATACTCCATTGCCTCCAGTTTTGTCTTTTTATTTTGGGCTATTACAGATAATGCTGTAATTAACCACCCTGAACTTTCAACTTGGTAAAATTTTGATTGCTATTTTTGTTTTTGGACAGAGTTGGAGAGAGAGGGATAGATAGGAACAGATAGACTGAAGAAAGAGAAATGTGAAACATCAATTCTTTGTTATGGCTCCTTAGTTGTTCATTGATTGCTTTATCATATGTGCCCTGACAGGGGTGAGGGGGGCTACAGCAGAGCGAGTGACCCCTTGCTCAAGATAGCAACCATTGGATCGTATCTATGATCCTGCACTCAAGCCAGATGAGCCCGCGCTCAAGTCCGCAACCTCAGGGTTTCAAGCCTGGGTCTTCCGCGTCCCAGTCTGACGTTCTATCCACTGTGCCACCGCCTGGTCAGGCGTGATTGCTATTTTTATAAGCTGGATTTACTAAGCATTGAATTAAATGTATTCAAGAAATTCAAGGGTTTGTTAGTAACACAAAGTCTGACACCACTAGTTATCACTTGCTATATTTTACCAAAAGAATTAGGAAAAACTCCTTAAAGTTGATGTGAGATGTTTTGGCCACATATGAGTGGTAACCACTTTAAGGCTTAAAAGAAATATGAAGAGGACACTTTCTAGGAATAAGGCAAGACATTTGTGATGATAGTCCCTTATAACCAACATTTTAATTATTACTGATCAGATTATGTCTGCTAGACAAGCAGCAACAGCAATTCTTTCTTGGTGACTTTTAAAGTACTAAAGCAGTTGTTATGTGACTCCAATCCTCTGAATGTCTTTATTTCTCATATATTAGCTCCAGGTAAACAGAAGGGTTAGGACCATCAGGTTAGACTCAGAGAATAGATTGAACCATTATTTTTGTATTAGCTATTTTAAGAATGAACAAACAAAATGATTATCTGGTTTTCTAATTTTCTGTTAGTTTCTTCCATTTTTGTATTTGTTTAATTTCTTGGCAAGGCCAATTAGGAACTAGATAATCACACAAACACTCAGAAATAACAATATTTACATGATTGCACTGGCCAGTAAATGATACTATAAAGAATTAATCATGCCATCTTCATATTTCATAGTATAGTACTCACATTAGTTTTTTGCTAGGAGAATTCATTTGTTTAGCAGAACAATGCCAGATACTATAAGTGGTACTGAAATGAACAATAATGCTTGCTTAAAACTGTTGAAGTTAAGGTTTGGGGAAGTCTTAAATTATTTTGACCACATATCTCTAAAGCAGTAAACCTGAGAATAAACTAAAAATATGAATAGCAGTTCATTTATAAATTATCTGCAAGTATAACTGTAATAGTAAAAAGAATGAGATTAAAGTAAATAAAAATAAAAAGTTCTATTATTTGTTCCCACACCCCAGACAGTTTCATGTATCTCGAGGTATGCATACTACATTTTAGACACCACTGTCTTAGAAAACAGCTTCACATTTTAATTCAGGAAACAGATAGCCACACATTTCATGAATTAAGTAATATCAATTTTCTGAAGATCAGAAATTTAAAAATGAGACAAGGACCTCTCTCTGCACAAAGTAGATCTTCAATACATATTAGTTATAATTAAAAATAATTACTGTACCTTAAAGTAAAAGTATATCACCTTCATATTTACTATCTAGAATATTGGATTCAGAAACAATGAATAGTGCTTGTTTCAGCAAAATGGCAACCTTATGATTCTGTAATATGAAATTAGATGTAAAAATAGGGTGGGAAACATTTACTGAAAATATCCAAACTTTGTAGTCTTAACTTAAGAGTTGAATTCTGTCAAATATATAGGGGGGAGAAAAAGAAATTGTTTGAAAAGTGAAAAAGTTTATTTTATGGTTTGACAAATCTTTCAGGAATTAGCTGAATTTTAATACTTAACAGTTGGGAAAGGAACCAGGAAAAAGAATAATTAAAAAGGGAGAATACTTTGGTTTATATAGGTTTTCTGGCTTTGTAATAACATTTCTTAAAAATAAGGTGATATTAATTGTACAGACTTTGTTTTCTGGACCTGCATAAAGGATAAATTAATTTAATATTAGTACTTGAATTGTTTTAGCCATAGTGGTGACATCGTATCCAAATGACCACACACCTAGACCTCTGCCAGTTCTACCACTGAACTTTGCTTTGAATCTTTGGGATTTAGGTCACTGGAACTTTTATTCTACCTAATGTTTATGCCTACTGAATCACCTCCGAGTTTAGATTTGGCCTAATGTTCCCAATAGAATGCAAGCCCTATACAGTCAGAAAAAAACCTGTAATCCCTGTTATATCACTAGTGCCTAGGACACCTGGCACACTTTAACACTCACTATTGACTTAAAGAATGAAGCCTCCCATCCTTCTGCACACCTCAAGGCCTCTGAAAGCAGAAGAGTGAGTTTGAATGTAGATTAAGACTGCCTTTTCTGCCAACCTTCCATCTTCCTTTAGAAGAGAACCCAGATGCTACAAGACTGATTCCTGCAGACACACACGGGGTAAAGGTAGGGAGGGCCTCAGTCCTTCAGCAGCTGCTGCTTTAGTGTTACTTTTTGGTTCCTCCCTCTCTTTACAACCTCTAAATACTTAAATATTGTACTTCAGTTCAATCTTTTCTATCCATACTCACCTTATCTCATTTAGTCCCGAGGCTTTTAATTTTTATCTCCAGTCTTGCCCTCTCCCTTAATTATGAATAATATATTTAATATCCAATTCAACATCTCCTGGATATCTAGCAGACATCTCACATAACTGAAACTGAGCTCTAGATTATCTCACCTTCCCCACATAATAGCTGAAGCAGAGCACACAGCTAAGTCAGGCCTAGATCAGACTAACTGCAGTTAACCCACAGACCTGTAAGCAATAAATAAATAAATGCTCATGGTTTTAACTGAGTTTCGAGGTGACTTGTTATACAGAATATATTGATTAATACTCCACGTTACTTAAAGTTGCAACAACCCACCGTGACTCTGACATTTTCCATCCCTCTTCCCTTTCTTTTCCTCTATAGCATACATTACTAACATTTATATATTTTATTTATATATCTTATTTATAGTCTATATCCCCCGATAAATTAAATGCTCTACTTGGGTAGAAAATTTTTGTCTATTTGACTCACTGTTGTATCCCCAAAACATAGAAATGTACTTACCACTCAACATTCGTTATATACTAGATGAATGAACAATTAGACCTGTGTTCATAGCTCGAGTAAGTCCCATATTACAGCAGTCAGTATTCTACAAACGTGCCATTTCTCTCAAAAATATAATGCACATTGTCCTTCAGTCTGATTCATCTAATAAGACTTTAACCCTGGTTATGAGTGATTAAAATTTTCCATTTTTCTATTCAATATTGACTATATAATTTTTTAAGTCTTTCCAAAAGAAATAAAGGAACTAGACAACCCTAAACTTCGGTTGTAAGATCCTAAGCAACTTTTGTTTAAAAACCTGAAGTTTGTTTCCCGACCTATACATTAGGGAAAATACCTATTCTAAATATAAGAAACAGGCAGCAATAAAAATTTACAGAAAACAGGGATTTTATGCCAATCCTTAAAAAATAAAGGAACTGAATACTTAGTATTTTTCTCTAAAACGTATGTTTTTCTATAACATATAGTAGTTCTCTTAATAGCACTTACTCTGGTTTGTCTATTTCCCCAACATACTCTAAGCTATCTGAAAAAGAACTAGCACTCAGTACATATTTGATAAATGAGTGAATATTAACATTTAAAAATATAGTTACCTGATTAAAATGCAGATGCTCACTTCAGCTAGTGTCTTTTTTTTTAACATTTATTTATCTTTTACAGAGAGAGAGAGAGAGAGTCAGAGAGAGGGATAGATAGGGACAGACAGGAACGAAGAGAGATGAGAAGCATCAATCATCAGTTTTTTGTTGCGACACCTTAGTTGTTCATTGATTGCTTTCTCACATGTGCCTTGACCGCGGGCCCTCAGCAGACCGAGCAACCCCTTGCTCGAGCCAGCGACCTTGGGTCCAAGCTGGTGAGCTTTGCTCAAACCAGATGGGCCGCACTCAAGCTGGCTACCTCGGGGTCTCGAAACTGGGTCCTTCCGCATCCCAGTCCGACGCTCTATCCACTGCGCCACCACCCGGTCAGGCTCAGCTACTGTCTTTTAAAGAATATCACACACCAATTGCACAAATTATACTGTGTTAAAATACTGGTCATTTCCATTCAATTAAATATTAAGACAAAGATGTTCAGGGTCACTATGATTATTCTCTATTTTGGAGATTACACTAATAAAGTAAAACATATTGAAAGAGATGAAATTATTTGCAGATTATATATAGCTAGAAAGTCTAAGAGATAAGAGAGTAAGCAAAACGCTGATAGAATTAACGAGATTTTTGTTATTAGGCTGATTAAAAGATGTACCAAAAATCAGTATCTTTTTTTATAGTAGCAATGACAAATTGAAAATTTATGGGAGAAAATGAGAACCTACTCAGAGTAACAAAAATTATACAATACCCAAGAACAAACAATGAGAATGGCATAAGATTTTATGATAAACTATTCAAAATTTCATTTAGCATAAAATACAACCTGAATATTTTCTATTAACTACTCAGCAGTATCTGTTTCTTCTTAACCACCCAAACTATATACGAACTTGGAATACCTTCTAGTTTTATACCTTTCCTCACTTGTCACATCTGAAATTAGTCATGAAGCCTTGCCTATTTCACCTCATAAATATTTCTCAAATTTGTCACCCCTTTGCTATCTCCACTTCAAATATTCTGGTTATCCTCTGGAAAGACTCCAGCAAATTAAACAGTTTCTCCCTGACTATAGAGCCTTACACCCTCCTCAAAGCCATAGCCTATCCAGTTACCACAGTAATCAATCTAGAACACAAACCGAACCACATAAGGCCCCAGCTTATAACCAGAGGGTACCACTGAATTCTGAATCAAGTCCAAGGTCTTGATTCAGTCATCTGCACCCAGATTTATCTCCTCTTCCTTCTTTTTTCCCCTTTTTGGGGCTTATAATATGGCTCTGTTTCCCATGTTAAGATATGCAAGTTATCTCTGACTAAAAGGTGTTAGTTAGGGCTTCTCACAGCTATCATCATAGTACATCCTAATAAACTTACAATTTAAGGTGAAGATTTTTTTGAGGTGTTATTTCATATTAAAATGAATACTTTATGGAAGCAATGCAAAATTTGTGTGACTGCTTAAGTTAAAATGCAGATTTCAAAGAAAGATGGCACAGCAAGCAGCTCTGACCCTTTCCCTCAGCTCAAAATGGGAATAGGGATGGGGAAATGGCGCACTTGTCATCACTAGTGAAGTCTAACGTCACCAAACTGTTACCACTGCATGTGCCAAGGACCTGAGATGTATCAACACTCCCTGGGAACATAATTACGCTAGACAAATGGATGCATGACCTGACATGACTTCATCTCTACTAATCTATTCCAGCTGTAGTGGCTTCCTTGCTGTCCCTGACAGCTGGTGTCAGGCTCCCATGTCAGGGCCTCTGCCCTTGCTATTCTATCTAGAAATCATTTCTCCTCGAGAGCACAGCTTGTTGAAGCATTTCCTCAAATGTTACTCTCTCTATCCTGACCTTCCATTTCCCGTCTCAGTCCCCATTAGAGAAATAATTCTGTTCTATTTTTTCCATTTCACTTTAACTGTGTTTATCAATTTTTTTCCTACCAGAATGTAACGGTAAGAGTTTTATTTACAGTCGGACTTTTATTGTATTCGCTAAATCTAGTGTCTAGACCAGTGCCCAGCCCTTTGTAGGGTCTAATTATTTACTGAATGAACAATCTTGAGAAACAGGTATTGCTATTAGCCAGATGTTACCTTATGAGGAGACTGAAGCAGTGAGAATCTGCCTATGGTCACACAGAAAAAGGTGGAGCTAGGATTTGTAAGCAGTCAGCCTGACTCTCCTCTTTTACAGTAACTATATGGTGCCTCTAATTTATGTGACGCACAACATAGGTACCATTTATGATGTTTCCCTTATTAGTTTCTTTGCAGCACGGGGTACTTCCTCATTTTTGTCCTGACTGGCACATCTAGCCCACGTTACACACTCAATAATTATATGTAGGATGAATGAAAGCATAAATACATTAACCACACAATGATTTTTACATGTATGTCTCAATTGGCTAGATTAAGATTTCAGATTTAAATAAATTTTTAACCCTGCCTTTTATATTTTATATATTATTTTAATCCTGCCTTTATATATTTTAAAAATCCTGCCTGTAAAGTGCAGTGATGTAAAAAAAAAAATGCTCTCTTTCAATTGGCAAAACGCGTCTAACAAATGGTTTAATTAAAAGCACATATACCCCATTCTTAAAATTTTTCTCAAAAACTGTTTTTTTAAAGCTTTATTCAACATTAGCATACATTAAGCAAAAGTTCCAGAGCCAGCTATTCAACTCATTTCATGATACACGCATGCATAATAATACCTCTGGTCAAAAGCCGCAAACGACAGTGCCATTTCCACAAACACCAAGATTTATAAAACAATCAATCATGCCAGATAAACAGACATGTTAACTTACAAAGACTGATGCTAATGAGAACACCCGGAGCAACACCTGGCCCGGGAGTCACCCAGAGATAGTTATCTCAAATAAGTTTGACAATGACAACCACAAAGGCACGACTAACTTGCCACAGAATCCCAACGGCCATTGGTTTACTCTAGGAAACAAACCATACCGGGTACAAGAAGTGGACACAGGAGAGATTTTAACAAAAGACACCCCCCACACACACCAACTCCGCCTCAAAACCTCGAGTCCAACTTTCTCCTCCTCAAAGCTCTCACCGTGTCTAGACTAGGGGGAAGCGACCATTTCTCAAGCAGAGGATGATGCATAAATGAAAAACTGGCTATCCAGCATGAAGGCCCAGGGAAGGGGGCGTCTAACGAAAACAGCGCACAGTACTGCTGAACAAAGACCCCTGGAGCTTAATGCCGCTTCACAGACTAAGCTGCAATCGCATTTCTCGCGAGATTTCTCGTCTTCACGAGATCTCGAAGCCGAAACCTCGCGGCTTTTTAAGTAAGGGGTCTGAGAGAATAGCTCCTAACCCACTCCACGAAATCTTAGAGCGCCAGGACCTCACTGCCTGTACAACCCTTCTCTCCATCCCCTCCCGTCAATAAGAGCGGTCCTAGGGACTTCCGAAGCTAGACCGGAACCGGAAGCTTCTGGGAGCGAGGGGTGGGGACCGAAAATCAAAAAAAGCGCGGCGAAAGCTGGAGACTCTACCTCCCCCGGCGGAGGTGGTGGCGGTGGCCATCTGGTCGTGCGGCGGCGTATTCCGATGGACTCCACCGCCTGCCTGAAGTCCTTGCTCCTGACCATCAGTCAGTATAAAGCCGTTAAGTCAGAAGCGAACGCTACCCAGCTGTTGCGGCACTTGGAGGTGAGGGGCCGGGGCGGGAGTGCGAGATGGGCTTCCCTCTAGAGATATTTAGTTCTTTCTCCGTGCGGCCGGGTGTAGCGGCCCCAGGTTAGGAAAGAAAGGACAGCCACTCCCTTCCTCAGCTGTCCTTTTGTGTAGGGAAAGAAGCGCGTGAGTGTCAGCCTAGAATTCTCAGGCTCTCGTACCCCGCCCCGAGGTTCTCCGCGCTCAGCTGGCTGCAGCGGGGGGGACGAGTGACCACACGGAGTCCTAGGGAGAGCAAGCGTGGAACGGAAGTTTGGGGATTCAGGCTGTGTTTTGGGTTGGTTAGTAGAGGCGGAAGTTCATACCTGTATCTTTTCCCTTGCTCTTTATTTTTTTTATTAATTTTTTTCCCCCAACGTAACAACCCTGACGGAATAGACACCCATGCTCCGGAGTGAAGGGGATGGGGAGTGATGATTAAGACTCGTTTTATCCCTTGTCATTTAGGCAGTTTGCAGTCGGAACCTCTTCCTTACTGTTTTTATTTTAACATATGTTTAACTGCAACTTGAAAAATAATATTTCAATTTCCCCTGGATTAAGAAGCAATTCCACTGACAGTAATCGATCTTTTTTTCTTTCCTAAAATATATTGCTCAGTTTTTTCATCTTAAAATACTGAATTGCTTTCTTTTTTTTTTTCTATTGGTTCCCACTGGTTTGTGTCTAGAGTACTTGTTCTGTATTATAACTGTTTTGTTCGTAATCTGCTGTCATTTGTTAAACATTCATGGAATTCCCAACAACATTGACTTCAGTTTCCCAAAAAAAAAAAAAAAGAATTAAGCTCAATGAAATCTTATTTTAATTCTCTTTGTCGCAGAGAGATAAAAGGTTAAATACCAAACATTAGCAAAATACTACAAAGAGAAGACGATTGTGAATGGTGCAGCAAGATCAGTTTTTGGTAAAGCTGGAGTGCATTAAATGATCCTCTGTTCTCTCAAGCTTCACTTGTACTCCTTCCTTACTGCACACTTCAGGTGCCCGTAATAGGGTTTTTTTTCATTCATTGCGTCAACACATTCTGCAAACCTAGTAATTATGAAGGTGTTAGCTGTTAAATGTTAATGCTTTATTTCTCAATTGGATCCAGAACTACAGAATAAGCAGGGCTGTTAGTTTTATTTAACATAAAGGCATTAAGTATTTTAAATGTTAACTTGAAACATTACCTGTCTTTGAGAGTAAACAGGGATGTTGTGAATCTGAGCACCATGTTGTTGTGAATTGAAGGAGACTTCAAATTTGAGGCTTAAAGACTTGATACTGTGCTCAAACTTTCAAGGGGTCCTACTGAAAACTCTTCTACCATTTAGAGAGATAACATACGTTCCGTGCTAAACGTGCATTCCATTAATATTAACAAAAGGGCTTAATTTTTTTTCACATATCTACACTCAAGTAGCTAACTAACATGTGTATCATAATACAGGATATTTCTAGTCCCCTATAAGGTTTTTTCAGTTGTCCCTTCTCATAAAGTTCAGGTAAGTGGACGAATACAATACATACTTCTGTATCTGGCTTCTTTCACTCAATATTATCTGAAATTCACTCATTTTGCACACATTATTCTTTTTGATTTCTGTATAGAATTCAATTTTATAAATTCACCAATTTATTCTCTTGATGGACACTTGGGTTGTTTTCAATTCTGGGTAGGATTTAAATAAATCTGTTATAGATATTTTTATACTCTTGTGGATGTGTGCACTCATTTCTCTTGTATACCTAGAAGTGGAATTATTAGGTCTTAGAGTTTTTGTTCAGTTTTAATTGAAACTGCTGAGCAATTTTTCTCAAGTTATACCATTTTATCCTCTTCCTGCCAGCATTATATGAAATTTGCTGTCATTCATCCATAGCAATCCTTGGTGTTTTCAGATTTTAAAATTTTAACCATTTTGGTGATATTAATGGAGACTGTCTTTGTACAGACCTCACCGGAGCAACAGCTGAGGATACAGAGATGAGTATTATGCGAAAGGAGACTTATTATCCCTTCTGCTATTCTACCGCACTTATAATGCTGGTTTTTCTCTGTAGTCCCATTCAGAACCTGAGCTTTGAGTTCTGTTATACAGTAATGGGCAGAGCTGAAGCAGTCTCAGTCTTTATAGTTTTTCACAGCTTTAATTTTCTGTAATGTGTATGAGCATGGATTCTGAATAATGAATCCTAATAATGCTACTGTCTCAGACTGTGCCTCTGTTTACTCATCTGCAGTATAGTTAGCACCTACCTTGCAGGTTATTATTACTAGTAAAAAATGAACATACAGAACATAATGTACCTAGGGAATGCCTGGGCTAGAGTAAGTACTAAAGTATTAGTTATTACTAAAATAAATTCTATTTGCATAAAACATTTAATGTGTATGAGTAAAGACTAAAATTTATAAAACAATTTTACCTTGTAATGTGAATAATTATTACATGTGAGAGTACTTAGTTTATTGAAATACAGATCCAGTCCTGAGGGAAATAGTATTTAAAGCAAAAAATGTCTTTAATCTTCCAGAGGGCTAGCTTAATAAGTAGGCAAAAGGGCAATGCTCAGAAGCTTCCTTACTATAAAATATCTTCACTCAGTATCTGATTTCACCTGTGGACCATTTTCAATCATACAGACTTTTACTTTAATGTTAAAACACATAATCCTTGGGAAAATAATTCTGAAGCTCCCTTATCAGTGAAGCTTTAGAAGAAACACTGATACCTGGGTGAAGGAATAAAAGCACAGAAAGGAAAGATTAGAGGGATACTAAAACAGACTTTTTACTTAGACTTGCTCTTTTTATTTTGTATTTTTTCCAAGTGAAAAGGGGTGTGGGAGCAGGCAGACAGACTCCCACATGCACCCCACTGGGATCCATAGGCATGCCCACCAGAAGGCAATGCTCAGCTCCTCTGGGGCATTGCTTCTCTGCAGTGGGAGCCATTCTAGCTCCTGAAGCAGATGCCATAGAGTCGTCCTCAGAGCCCAGGCCAACTTTGCTCCAATGGAGCCTTGGCTGCGGGAGGGGGAGAGAGAGACAGAGAAAAGAGAGAGGAAAGGGTGGAGAAGCAGATGGGTGCCTCTCCTGTGTGCCCTGGCCAGGAATCGAACCCAGGACTTCCACATGCTGGGTTGACGCTCTACCACTGAGCCAACCCGCCAGGGCCTAGACTTGCTCTTTTAAAATAAAAATGTTTAGAAAAGATTTCACCTAATTCTAAAGCAACTATTTTTTTTTCTTTTTGAGTGGAGGGGAGATAGACACACTCCCACATGTACCCCAACCATATCTACATGGCAACCCCCATCTGGGCGCTAATGCTCAAATCATCTGAGCTATCCTCAGCACCTGAGGTCAACACTTGAGCCAGTCGAACCACTGGCTGCTAGAGGGGAGGAGTGAGAGAAGAGGGAGAGAGAGGGAGGGGAAGAGAAGCTGATGGTCACTTCTTATGCCTTGACTGGAGATTGAACCCAGGACATCTGCATGCCAGGTTGATGCTCTACCCACTGAGCAACCAGCTAGGGCCTGTTTTTCCATTTTTATTAATGAATAACATTCAAAAAGTAGTTTGAAAATGCATGACTGTCTAACAACTGTTTTGGGCCTTCAATTCTAGCTTGACCTTTCTGAAGGGGAATGAGGAAGGTGGTTTATAAGGTTATAAGAGAGGAGTAAAAAGTGGAATAACCAAAAATAACATTTGTGCCTGATCTGACTACTTAAAAACATTTTTTTTTTGAACTGCCTTTTTTGTAATCTCTAATTTCTGGATTTAGCTACTATCTTTGGGAGGGAGCAGAAATAATTGCATAGTTAATCATATGGCTAATCCTTAAAGTTTAGTTTCTTCTCACTTTGCATTATCTCTCTCAACATAGGTAGAATGAATGTACTGGAGTTCATTTATTCAGCCAGTATATTAGTAGTAGAGTGTTGATTTGTAGCTGACGCCTTCATGGAGTGTTCAGTGTAGTAGGAAGGACAAATATTGCTAGGTCAATAGGGAGAATATATATTGCTACGTTATCAAAAGTTTGGCAGTTAATTAAATAGAAATATAATGTATTTTAGGATAGTGTAATAGGCAAACCTAACAGTTGGTGGAAGAGGAATAGAAAAAGCTTCCTGGAGGAAACAAAGCTGAGACCTGAATGATTACATTAGCCAGTGAGAGAAGGGATAGATCTTCCAGGCAGAGGGAACAACAACATGTATGAATTTTCTAAATTGGGAAAGAGAGTAGCGTTTGGTACTTCAGAAGAACTGACGTTTTATTTAAAATGGAGAAGAGGTGAACACTGCCAATTTTTAACTAACACATTTTAATTGCTGTTTTGTAGGTAATTTCTGGACAGAAGCTCACACGGTTATTTACATCAAATCAGATATTACCAAGTGAATGCTTGAGTTGCCTTATTGAGTTACTTGAAGATCCAAACATAAGTGCACCTCTGATCTACAGTATCATCAGTTTGTTATCTCAATTAGGTAATTTATTTAGTTTCTCTTTTTTCGGCCCTGGCTGGTTGGCTCAGTGGTAGAGCGTTGACCCAGTGTGTGGAAGTCCCAGGTTCAATTCTGGTAAGGGCACACAGGAGAAGTGACCATCTGTTTCTCCCCCCTTCCTCTCCCCTTCTCTCTATTTCTCTCTCTCTTTCTCTTTTGTTCTCTCTTCCTTTTCCACAGCCATGGCTTAAGTGACTCGAGCACGTTGGCCCCAGGTGCTAAGGACGGCCTTGCTGAGCCTCAGCCTCAGATGTTGCCAGCATAAGCCCTAGATGAGCAGAACATCTGCCCCAGATGGGTGTTGCTGAGTGGGTCCCAGTCGGGGTGTATCTGCGAGTCTTCCTAGCTCCCTTCTTCCCACTTAAAAAAAATTCTCTTTTCTCACTTTCTAGAAGATATATGAGTTTAATAATTTTTAAAAGGCAGATTTAGTTATAGAATCTTTAGGAGAATGATTCCCATTCAAAAGATTTATTCATTGTAAGACCTTACCAATGGTAGTCAACCTGGTCCTACCGCCCACTAGTGGGCGTTCCAGCTTTCATGGTGGGCGGTAGCAGAGCAACCAAAGTATAAATAAAAAGATAGATTTAACTACAGTAAGTTGTTTTATAAAGATTTATTCTGCCAAACTTGGCGAAAATCTGACACAAAGTACTTGGTAAGTAATTATTATGTGCTTTAACTTGCTGTAACTCTGCTTTATAAATTTTATAAAGTAAAGTTACTTCCCTACTTTATAAATCACCATTACTGTGGAACCGGTGGGCAGTTAGAACATTTTACTACTAAAAGAGATACAAAAGTGGGCGGTAGGTATAAAAAGGTTGACTACCCTGCCTTATACAAACTATTTTGCTTTGTGAATCTCTTGAAAAGGGAATATTGTATGCATTCTTTCATAAAACTACTGGAACAGAATCTGAAGCATATCAAAGGCCCAGTGGTCTACAGATAAAGAATGTGCCATGGCCCTGGACAATAGCTCAGTTGGTTGGAGCATCATCCGGAACCACAGAGGACAGAGGTTGCAGATGTGATTGATCCCTGATCAGGGCACATATAGGAACAGATGTCTCTCTCCTCTCTTTCTTTCACTCTCTGTCTCTCTTTCTCTATCTTCTCTCTCTAAAATCAAATAAAAAACAAAGATTGTGCCTTGGATATGCTGACCTTTTGGATTTAAAAAAGAAACTACATTCACATAATGCCAGTATTAAATACAGCACTCAGAAAAATTATAGCTAATGAGAAAAAAAATCATCCTTTTTTGATAGACTACACCAAACTTAGAGCTAAGGGTAAAAATGTAGGTGTTCTTTTTTCTATGTTTTTTCCTGCCTTAAGCTTTACTTTTAAATTTTCATTTTAATAGTTGCTTTTTTTCTTGATTTGTGTAAGGGAGATATTTTTGAGTGTGATTATAAAATTAATGTGTGCTTTTTTTTTTTTTTAATCCCAGTGATCCAGAAGGATTAACATACAGCAGCATGCCAAGTAGAATTTTCTGGATGAAGGTGTTTTACATCTGTTGTCCAATCTAGTAACAACAAGCCACATAGGACTATTGAGCATTTGAAGTGTTAACTACTAAACTAAAGAACCTAATCTTTAATTAATCTATATATTTAAATAGCCATACATTTAATTTATATTTAAATCTATATCTATGCTCTCTACCAAATTAGAATAGATAAAAGGAATAAAATAAAATGAGTTTTTTATTCATCAACCCCTTTATTATTTCCACTTTGGGGAATCTTCATGGTTTGATATGTGTCTATTTTTTTCTATACTATAACGAATTGTTATAAACTTATTCTCTTTTACACCTGATAAGTCTTAGATTCTTTCTATAATGATATCTTTATTTATATATACATATTTTTAAGTGAGAGGAGGGGAGATAGGCAGACTCCTGCATACACCCCGACCAGGATCCACCTGGCAACCCTTGTCTAGGGCCAATACTCTGCCCATCCGGGGCCCACTTGCAACCTAGCTATTTTTAGCACCTGAGACAAAGGCTCGATGGAGCCATCCTCAGTTCCCGGGACCAACATGCTTGACCTATGGCTGCGAGAGAGAGAGAGAGAAAGGCGAGGGATGAAGAAGCGGGTGGTTGCTTCTTCTGTGTGCCCTGACTGGGAATCAGACCCAGGACCTCCACGTGTCGGGTTGATGCTCTACTGCTGAGCCAACTGACCAGGGCCTAATGCTATCTTTTTAACAGCTGTCTTGTACTGCATTGTAGAGTTCTATAATTTATTCAACCAGTCTACTATAAGGATGTGTACTCGTAATGTTATTGTTTTTGAGTCTTTGCTGTTGAAATCTATAGTACAGTGAACCATTTTATGTATTTTTGCTCAAATATTAGTATGTATCTGTTGAATAAATTTCCAGTGATAGTCATTATTAAATTGCTTTCCAAAAAAGCTATGGTAATTCAAACACCCACCAACTGTTTGTATGCGAATGGCACTTTCAACATTTAAATATGTAAAAAGTGATTACATTTGTTTTTTTGTATTTTTCTGGAGTGAGAAGTGGGGAGGCAGAGAGACAGGCTCCTGCATGTGCCCTACTGGGATCCACCCGGCATGCCCACTAGGGGGCGATGCTCTGCCCATCTGTGGTGTTGTTTCATTGCAACTGGAGCCATTGTAGTGCCTGAGGCGGAGGCCATGTGCCATCCTCAGCACCCGGGCCAGCTTTTGCTCCAATGGAGCCTTGGCTGCAGGAGGGGAAGAGAGAGACAGAACGGAGAGAGGGAAGGGAGGAGGAGCAGATTGGCACTTCTCTTGTGTGCCCTGGTTGGCAGTTGAACCGGGGACTTCCACACGCTGGGCCGTTGCACTACCACTAAGCCAGCCAGCCAGGGTACATTTGCTTTATAAATTTTTATTTATTTTTTAGTTAGTAGATTCCCTTTTTTGAACAATTTTAGATTACAGAAAAATTGAAATAATTTTTAATAGGAAAACTTCTACAAATATGTAAAGCAGGTGTTTTCCTTGAGATTAATTTAGTCCACGTGGAGAAATCATTTGTTTATTGACAATAAAGGAAAAGGTTATAATTCCTTCTTTTCTCTAGCTTAATTTCTGTGACTAAACTTCTGAATTAGAAACTATGTAAATAAAAGTCATATTATATTTGATGTTTTTATATCATTGCAAATTTTAATTTGGATATTAAAATTATTTCTTCCATCCATGAAGACTGTATGTAAAACTGATATATTTTGTGCCCTTTCAATTTACAGCTGTAGACAGTGAAATCAGAGACTATCTTCAGAATACCTTTAACCTGAATAACGTGCTGGCAGGAGTGGTGTGTCGGAGCAGCAGCTGCCACAATGAGTCACTGTTCCTGCAGGTATGCACACCTCTACAGTACTTTTCAATTAGTACTTGTTCTTCCTTATTTTCAGATGAAAATCAATAATATCTATTAGAAACGGCTAACATACAGTGCATATGCCAGTATAACACGGCATGATTAGGCATATTCTTGTCATTATTAGATTTAGGAACTGGTTGATTGTACATACACTACTGTTTAAAAGTCTCTAGAGAAGGGAAACTTATTCACATCTAGCACTGTTATGGAAGAAAATACAAATCTACATTATAACTGCTTTGACAGACTTATAAAACACAGGTGTCAGCATTATGACATGTAAGTTATTCACATTAAAATTATCATTTGATTTAGCATTTAATCTCAATTTGTTGAAGAAACATTCTGCAGAAACTGAAGATACAGATTTGGTCTTACTTAGTATGACTTCAAGCTCTTATACCCATGATATTTTATTGAACCTAAAATTCACTTATAAGAAAGTAAAGCATTGCCAATTAAACTGACATGTGATTTTAAAGATAGTGAATGTGAAAAGATATATATCTTAGATTTGATGGCATGTATGTGTTTAGGCCTGCATGTAAGTTTAAGATGATTAAATAAGCCAGGTTGATAAAAAAGTGCTGTCTTTGAGGTAGGATGTAGAGGAAGGTGAATCAGGAGATGAATCCTAAGGTTTTAGTAGTCTTCCTACTTTTTATTTAAAGAAAATAAAAGTGAGAGAACCATATTAAGAAATGGAAAAGTTCTTGCCCTAAACTCTGCCTCCTAAAATGGTGACATGCTCAGAATATGCACAGAACTCCATTTATTGTGAACATGCAATATATTGTTATGTGTTTGTATTCATTACTGTATTTTTATTCTCAGTGCATTCAACTTCTGCAGAAATTAACATATAACGTCAGAATTTTTCATTCTGGTGCCAATATAGATGAATTAATTACATTCCTGATAGATCATATGTGAGTATACAACCAAACATGTAACCAAAATTCTATTGTTCTATTTTTAAACTAAAACCAGGTAATAGTTCAGTTTTTCTTAATTCTTTTCATTGTTTATAAACTGAGATTAATTCTTATCTACTTCTGTAAGATGATTTTAAGGATGTAAAGCAGCTTTAATTTGCAATATGTATTTTTATATATTCATGCATAAATTTATGAAGTGACTATTTGAACAGAAAGAAATAACTGAAACTGAAAGTTGTATGTTTATATTTAATCTTAAAAGGAGAACATACTGATGAGATAGCATATGATCACTGACAATTATTTCCATATTTCTATGATTGAACAGAATTATTTAGTTTCAAAACATGAAATGAATGGGCAATGCTATTCAAAGTTTGACTGTATTCACTTGTTAATCGGTCTTCTTTTTGCATGCAAAGAGGAATTTTTATGTGTAAATTTTGAATAATATAAAATGAATTTAATGCTTTTTTATTATTTTTCTTAAAATAACAGTCAGTCTTCTGAAGATGAGTTAACAATGCCTTGCCTAGGATTATTGGCAAATCTTTGTCGACACAATCTTTCTGTTCAAACACACATAAAGACTTTGGT
The DNA here is from genome assembly GCA_037038555.1 of Rhynchonycteris naso. NCBI lineage: Eukaryota > Metazoa > Chordata > Mammalia > Chiroptera > Emballonuridae > Rhynchonycteris > Rhynchonycteris naso. Next base: position 72,217,224 of record CM073002.1, read on the forward strand.
AAGAAGGTTTTTGTAGACTGTTTCTTTCTTGTTTTGTGGTGGGTCCTGTGCTTCAAGAAAATTTTATCCATCTTGTCTCATCCAGCTGACCCACCAAACTTAATAATCAGATTGACATATAAATAACTTGAAGTATTCCAGCCTTCATATATGTTGTATTTAAGATGTTGAGGGTTAATACAGATGCTGAATACTTAAAAGTTTTATCAGCATCCCATTTTTTGTTGTACTGAATAACACAAGAAAAGCTAAATTATCTTGTGTCGATAGGAGGGAGGCACATCACTGGCAATCCCGTTGACCTCAGTCTTATACTCCCACAAGGTCAATGGACCTCCAGCAGATTCATGAGTAAATGCCTAGCGTCCACTACCAGTAGCTGTGATATGTGAGGGCACACTCATGAGGTTAACTGACCCACCATTAGAAACATCAAACCAAGGAAGTTTGGTGATTCTTTAAGGTGCTTTGTGAACAGTTCCCCTGATGCAATATATAGTATTACCTGTTTAATTTTAAATTAAATAATATGTCATTTGTTCATGTGCTGGATTATCCTGACCAGTTCTTATTCTGGAGGTGGGGATTATTTTGAGCCACAGAAGTGTTTGAGAAGTTGAACTTTTACTCATAATCTCGTATCTAAACACTGCTCTTCACTAAGGTTGTACGTATTTATACTACTGGAAGCAGTATATGACTTGCAATGACTTCTTATGTTGATAATGATGTTGAATACAAGTTTGCCTACCCTGTGTAAGATGTATTTTCTGAACCAAAATATAAAAATTATAATTTTTCATTCTAATTTATTTTCTAATGTTTTTCTTCCTCAGAATAATGTGAAATCTTTTTATCGAACTCTTATAAGCTTCTTGGCCCATAGTAGTTTAACTGTAGTTGTGTTCGCACTTTCAATATTATCCAGTTTGACATTAAATGAAGAGGTTGGGGAAAAGGTAAATATGATTTTTATTATTATTTTTGAAAATAATTCTAAAGTTTATATTCTTGGATACTTTAAAAGTCAATAAGGCTCTTGATTACATTTTACGATGGTTTTGGCTTAACTTTCTTTTTGTATAATATGCTTTCACTAATTTGTTTTTAAGCTGTTCCATGCCCGAAACATTCACCAGACTTTCCAGCTAATATTTAATATTCTCATAAACGGTGATGGCACACTAACCAGAAAGTATTCAGTTGATCTATTGATGGATCTTCTTAAGAATCCTAAAATTGCTGATTATCTTACCAGGTATGGCTCTCTGACAAATTTTAAGACCTTTAAAAAATAAAAAGTCAAGATGTGTTTTTGATAAATAAAGCTTTTTAAATTAGTAAACTTGAATTTTACTGATTCACAATAGACTACATAAGAATATTTTGGTGGGATTTATTCCCATTGTTTTTGCTTTCATGGCCTGAAATGTAAAAATACAACAAGGGTGTGTGTTTCAGTGTTTGTCATAAATGAATAAGGTTGTGTCATTCTCCAAAATGTGCGCATCTTGATTAATCTTTTTCAAAGTCAGTTTTAAATCTTGAACACTGAGTTTCTGAAAGAATATTTTTATTATAAAAACATTCATGTCCATGTGTCTTTCGGTGTTTCTTTGTCATTTTGTATTAAAAATGGATGTTTCCTTCAGTGGATGACTCTATTGCATTATAAAATAAAAATGACAACATATGTTTATATGTCCATTCTCTCATTGGCATTTCATATGATTATGTTTTGAGATCTATTAGCAACTGTATTTCAAAGAGTTCATGGCCTTTTTGCATCTTGAATTAAATTTTCTTAGTGTCTAAGTTGCTTTGTAGTTCTAAGTTAGAAAATTGTTGAAATTACTTCAAAGAGTTAAATTAATGAGTCATTCAGAAACAAAATGTTTATTGAGCTCTACTATAGTGAAGCATGCAGGAGGAGTCAGTGTTAGCAGAGGCCAGAATATGAAGACATAGTCCTCAAATGTTAAGGAACATAGAATCTAGAAGTTATACAAAGACATAGTTTCTAATCTTTAAGTAATATACAACCTAGAAATTAAAAAAATCAAAAGCTAAGCACTAGGACAAGGTTGATCACTTGTCATATGGTTAACTGATATTTTGTACCACCAAACAGTATTCGCACTGGCATTTTTTTTTTCTCTTAAGCGTCAGTAGATAAGGAAACTCTTCCAGAATGTCTTCTCTTTACCTGCCTCTATCTGTTCTAAGAATCTTCCCAGTACATTCTCCTGTAATACCTGTGCAGACCACCAAACAGTGCTTATTTAACAGCTTTGGAGTAAACAAATAATATTTTGGGTATACCTCTGGGAGGAAAGAAAGATAATTTTATTTAACAATAAATAGTTGCTTAATCACTTTTGTGTATCTCTCAGTTACATTATCTATTTTCTTTTTTATTATTAATTTTTAAATTTTTCCATTGATTTGAAGGAGGAGAGAGAGAAGTACAACTTGTTGTTTCACTTAATTAGTTGCTTCTCATATGTGCCCTGACCTGGAATCAAACCCACGACCTTGGAACACTGGAATGACGCTCTGTCCACTGAGCCACCCAGTCAGGGCTGCATTATTTTCTTTTCTGTCTAGCTATGTTGTCCTCTTATTTATCTGCTCTATCATTTAGCAAAATATTCCTGAATCTGGTCCAAGGTCTGACTTAATACGCGGGTTACTAATCAAAGCTTGAGAAAATCACATCTATGAATTCATATACTACTTGCTCCTGATCTCTAATTTCATCTGGACAACACCTGTTACATTATCCCCTTCAGCTTTCTCATTTTCTACAGTGGCTTCTTTAAATATTTACTATGTCCTCTTGCCACTTTTACTCAGAAAATGTCCATAATCGTTGTTTCACAGAAAAGGAAGAAAAAAATAAAGACTCCCATGTAATTGGAGGTTCCTCAAATCTTCTCCTGAGCAAAGTTACCCATGTTTATTCCAATCTTTATTTGGTGTCCTGTTTTGTTCATAAACATCCCATTCTGTACCTTGTCTCATTCTGTCCTATCGTCAACAATTTCTCCTATCTCATTAGTGCCTACCACTCAGTTGACTCCCATGATTTTTTCAATAGTATATTTCTTTTAAAATCTGTAATCTGCCATTGTATTCAAAGTGAATATCCAAATTTTCAGTATAGTCCTCTAAAACCTGGCCACTGACAGTCAGCCTTATTTCTTCACATTTTCTTCCTTATGTACTTTTGTATAATCATTTCAAACAGTAAATAGAACCACCAACGTGCTAGAAATGCCATTTCATATGTCCATGTGCTATTTCCTCTGACGAGCATTGTTTGGAAGGCCAGGATACTCTTTCTCTTATGTATGTCTGACTCCTATTTAAGACTCAAGTCTGGGAACCTTCACCTGATCAGACCTGTTCCATCAAGTCTGGGTTTGATACCCATCCTGTTTCATAACATTTTATACATTTCCATTAAAACATGTTTTACATTTTATTATATTATTTATTTGTTTTTCTAACTTTCATCCATAGACTGGGTTCTCTGGCAGAGTTCTATTCTCCCAAATCTAGGATTTAATAATCACATAGAATAGAATATAATGAATGAATGGTACCGCTAGTATCTCTTAGTAATGTTTAACACAGGGCCCTGCTCCTTCTATATCTGCAGAACCTAACTTAATATCTGGAAACTAGATGCTTTATAGATAACTAGCAGTCTAGTTATTAGTGTATTACTGTTCTTTGAATTTTACAGCCTTTAAAAAAAGGCTACTGAGGTATAGAAAATTGAAATGAATTATTTCTTGCGATGAGTTGTTTTTCCACTGTTTTTAAAAATGACAGAATCAACTTATGCATGTTGTAGTGGTAGGATATGTTTCAAGTTTTAAGTATAAATTTTATAAAGCCTGTTCTATATTAGAAGCTCCAGTAGATGAAAGAATACACTTACATTTTATATTTATTTTGTACATAAATTATTTTTGATGTATCAATTTTACAATATCATTTGATGTACAATTTTTTAAAACTGTTTCAGGTGTACAGCAAAGGGGCTAGACGGTAATATACTTTACAAAGTGATCCCCCTGATATTTCCAGTACCCACCTGGTACCATACATAGATAGTTATTACAATATTATTCACTTATTGTATACCTTTTCATACCTAGATATGAGCACTTTTCTTCATGCCTTAATCAAGTATTAGGTCTTCTTAATGGAAAGGATTCTGATTCTTCTTCAAAGGTATGTAAAAACAACTCTTGTTTTAAACTTTTTAAAAACTAATGTGATGAAAAATCTTAAGTGCACAGTTCACAAACTAAGCGTAGTTTAGATTTGAAGCGGAGAGGGAGAGACAGAGAAGCACAACTTGTTGTTTCACTTACTTAGTTTTTCCATTTAGTGTTGTGCTAATTGGTGGATTTTAATATGTACCCTGACGTGGGATCGAACCTGTGACCTTGGCACACCAGAATGACACTCTATCCATTCACTGAGCCAATGTCTAGATCAGTGATGGGCAACCTTTTTATAAAAACTGCCCACTTTTGCAGTGCTGGTCAACCTGGTCCCTACTGCCCACTAGTGGGCGTTCCAGCTTTCATGATGGGCAGTAGCAGAGCAACCAAACAAGGGTGCCGTGATTGGCCCACCGTGAAAGCTGGAACGCCCACTAGTGGGCGGGAGGGACCAGGTTGACCAGCACTGCAAAAGTGGGCGGTTTTTATAAAAAGGTTGCCCATCACTGGTCTAGATCAAGAAACAGAACATTACTCTAGAACTCTCCTTAAATCTTTATACTCTGGTATAGCCTCTTTGGAAAACTGTTTACAGTGCTTACTGACCATATGTTTACCATATGATGCAGTAGTTCCACTCCTAGCTACATGGTCAGGAGAAACATGTTCATAATTTCACCAAAATACATGTAGAAAATACAGTCGTCCCTGGCCATGTCGCAGTTCACTTTTGGTGGTCTCACTGTATCGCGGATTTTTAAATTGTATAGTATATCTAATTTTGTACTGGGGATTTTTTGCTATCTCATGGGATTTTGCAGTGTATAGGTATTTTTATATATTGATTATTTTCATTATTTTTGCAGTAAAATAAGCATTTTCTAGCCCCAAAAAACTGCTATAAAAAAGTATAGAAAATATTAACTAAAACATATTAAAAGAATATTAAATCAAAATAAAATCTTAAAATATATATAAATAATGAAATAAATATAAGGTTGCTACTTCGCAGATTTTCACCTATTGTAGAGGGGTTCTGGAATCTAACCCCTACGATAGATGAGTGACTACTATATTAAACAAATAGAAAATTAAAATTTGAAAATGATACCATTTACTGATTTTGTGTGTGTATGTGTGTTTGTGAGACAGAGAGAGACAGACAGACAGGAAAGGAGAGACATAAGAAGCATGAACTCATTTCTTGTGGCATCTTAGTTGTCCATTGATTGCTTTCTCATATATGCCTTGACCAGGGGGCTCCAGCCAAGCCAGTGACCCCTTGCTCAAGCCAGCAACCATGGACTTCAAGCCAGTGACCATGGGGTCATGTCTATGATCCCAGTGACCCCGCGCTTATGCTGGTGATCTTGCACTCAAGCCAGCGACCTTAGGGTTTCAAACCTGGGTCCTCTGCATCCCAGGCCAAGGCTCTGTCCACTGTGCTACTGCATGGTCAGGCTCATTTACTGATTTTTAAAATGTCAAATGCTTCCCGCATAAATCTGACAAAACATGTACAAAGCCTCTACTCTGAAATTATGAAATGAGAGAAATAAAAGACCCAAATAAACATGTACACCAGATTCATAGGTTGCAAGAATTTACAATGTTTGGTCAATCCAAATTATAGCAGGTTTTAGTGGGTTTTGTTTTTGTATATATTTGTGGAAATTAGGAAGCTGATTATACAATTTGTATGATTATACAAAGGTCTAAAAATAACCATGGCTATCTTGAAACAAATGAACAAAGTTGGAGGGCTTATACTACAAGATATCAAGATTTGCTGTGAAGTTGCAATAATTAAAACAGTGCAATATTGTCCTTGAGTGTAGATAGCCCAAAGCCCAGTGGAACAGTCCAGTCCAAGACCAAACCCATAGTTTATGGATTCTGATTGGTAACAGTGAAGTCTTAAAAGTATGGTAATTTTTCAATAAATGCCACTGGGTCAACTGAATATTCATATGGGAAAAAACTGAATTGTGACCCCTATCTTATATCAAATGTGAAAGTTGGTTCCAGAAAGATTGTAGATCTAAATGTGAAAGGTAATACAATGAACTTTAGAAGAAACATCCAGCAGAATATCTATTTTACAGCTTTGGAATAGACAAAGGTTTTCTTAAACAAAAAACAAAAACACCAGCTCTACAGGAAAGAAGTTGAAAAGTAGAGCTATATTAAAATTAAGAGTTTCTATTCATAAAAAGATCACCAATAAGGGTGAAAAAAACAACTCAGCATTGGAAAGTTATCTATAGTACGTACATATATCCAACAAAGGGCTCCTATCTAAAATGTTATCTAAGAATTTATACATATAAGCAGAAAATAGAGTGGACCCAATAGCTAATCTAAACAAAGAAAACTTGAATTTGTCAATAATGAAATGTATTCAACTTGATTAATATTCTGAGAATGGATATTTAAATGGTAATGCAATATCACTGCTTACCTACCACATGGTTAAAATTAAAAATCGGGGTAAGATCAAGTATAGATGAGAATGTAAAAATTTCCTAAGTGTCTTAATTTGCATGGACTGAAATTTGATACAGTTCAGTTATGAAGACTGGCATTATCTACTACCATTGGGTACATGCATACTATAGCATCCGACCATTCTACTCTTAAGTACTTACCTCAGAGAATTGAACATGTATGTTCACCAGAAGACATGTATAACTTAGCAGTACTGCTCCTGGTCGCCAAGCATTAGAACAATTCCAGTGCTGTCAGCATTGGAATATTCATATGGGAAAAAACTGAATTGTGGAGTGGGAAAACAAGCCTGCACCACTTAATGGGGATGCGTTCTGAGGAACGAGTCATTTTATGAGCATCATAAATGTACTTAGACAAACCTCGGTGCTATAGCCTACTACACACCTAGGCTACCCAGTATAGCTTATTGCTCTGAGGCTACAAACCTATACGGCATCTTACTGCACCGAGTACTATAGGCAGTTGTAACACAGTGATATTTGTGCACCTAAACACTAAACGTAAAAAAGGGTAGTAAAAATAAACTAAAAAAGATGCACTGTGTAAGGCATTTACCATGAATGAGGTTGTGCTGTGTGAGTGAGTGTGAATATGAAGGCCTAGTACATTTCTGTACCCTACTGTATGTTGACTTCATAAACACTGCACACTTTAGGCTACAGTAAATTTATAAAAACAAAATGAAATCAAGCACGAGAAAAATGATGTAATCAAGAGACGCTATAAACATGAGATCTTTGAAGGTGCTACGGCATGACAGCATACTGTTTTACAGCAGAGTACATCCTAAATAATGATTAAAGTACAGCACAGTAAATACAGAAAGCAGTAACACGTCATTTATTATCATTATCGAGTATTATGCACTGAATAATTACATGTGCTGTACTTTTATGCACCTGGCAGCATGTTTCCTCCAGCATCATCACAAACGTGAGTAATACGCTGTGCCCTGACATTAAGATGAGACTAAGTGATAGGAATTTTTCAGCTCCCTTAAAATCTTATGGGACCACCATTATGTGTGCTGTCTGTCGTTGAAATGTCATGTGGCGCATGACTGTACTGTACAGCAGTGAACATGAGTGAAATGTGACTGCATGCAATAATATGGATGAATCTCACTAACAATGCTAAGCTAAAAATGCCAGACATAAATGTATACACTGTAAGGCTCTATTTGTGTGTAAGGTGAGGTAAAGGTGGGTTTGCAGTTGTGAGTATGCAAAACAGAGTTCACTCTTGTATTATTTATTGTATTAATTTCCATGTGAACAACTGTAAAAAAATGTCCCGTGGGATTGTTTAATATAAACTGGTAAGCTGATTGAAATACAAAAATAGAATTGTGCAGGTAAAATTAATCTGTGATGTCAGAAATCTGATGTGGAGGAATGGTTCCACATTGCTTTAGGAGGGGACACAGGTGGGTGCTGGAATCCTGGTAGAATTTTCCTTCTTAATCTGGTTACTAGTTGTGCTGGTGTGTTCACTCTGGGCAAAGCATCTAACTTTGCGCTAGTGATTGATTTGTTTACTTCTCTGGATGCTGTGCTTACAGAGTAAGTATAATTGAGGAAGTATATTCTTGTATGTGTATAACATGTCCCTGGTAAGATAAACAGTAAACTAGTAACATTGCTTGCTCTCAGGGAGTGTAACTAGAGGTCAGGCTGGTACTTTTGACTTTAGAATCAAGAAAATGTATTAATATCTTAAAACAAGTACTACAATTTATTTTTAAAACAGAATAAATCAAAGATTGTTTCTAGTAATTGCCAGCTGGCTGAGTTCTATTAAAATGAGACGCTATCAAGTTGATTAAAACACAGATCCCAATTATATGACATTTACAAGAAACAAAGTTAGAAAATAAGTGATAGGCAAAAAAATTAAAAGAAAATTTAAGATAGGTTGGGAGTATATAAAATTAGGCAGACTTTAACTTAACAGCTAATAAACCGGTTGGTGTGGAATATTATGTAATGGTATAGGACCCAATTATGAAGGAAAAAATAAATAAGGTAGAATAGGAGAGCTCAGGGGCATAATGCTGACAGGCAGTGTGAAAACAGCCATTCTTAAGATGTTAAAGCTTAGGGATACCATTTTTAATATTATCCTAAAGAATGCTTTATAGCAATTCTTGAAGCTTACTTAGCATAACAGCAAGTGTTAGTTACTAATTTTATTTTAGTATTTTATTTTAAAAACCTATTTGTAAAGAATAAATAAACAAAAACAACATATTTGTGCTTAAAATATTAAGTGCTGTCGGAGGCATAGAAACCGTAGCTGCAGTTGCGCTGCAGGCTCCCATAGTCCTTTTAGCAGGAGTAACCGCTAAAACAGATTTCTTGGTAACCTCGTAGAACCTGTTAACTCTTTTTGAAAAATAATACTGGAAGAAATATTGGAAGCTGCTCCTAATTTTTGTTGGAGGATATTTTCTTTTAAAATGTCTGTTATTTTTAATGTCATACTTTGATCACTTTGTGCATTCAAATCTAATGAAACTGACATTTAACGAAGACTCTGTTGCACAGGTTTTAGAATTACTGCTTGCCTTCTGTTCAGTAACTCAGCTGCGCCATGTGCTCACTCGGATGATACTTGAACAGTCTCCATCTGGCGGCACGGCTCTGGGGAGCCGTTCTAAATGTCTGGAACCTACTGTAGCTCTGCTTCACTGGTCAGGCCAGCCGTTGGACGGATCAGAAAACTGTTCCGTTTTATCGCTGGAGTTGTTCAAGGAAATATTTGAGGTAATATTTGACAGTTTGACTTTCCCACATTTTCTTTTAAGATTTTACTTATTGGGAGAGGAGAGAGAGCAAGGGGTGAAGGAACGGGAAGCATCAGCTTGCAGTAGTTACTTCTTGCGTGTGCCTTCACGGGGCAAGCCTGGGGTTCCAAACCGCGACCTCAGCATTCCAGGTCAGTGCTCCATCCACTGCGCCACCACAGCTCAGGCCGGGCTTTTCCCCTTTTATGATTCTCAGTGAACAGTTTGTTTTAAAATGTTCATATTAATCTTCCAGTTGTTCATACACTTCAGGAAAACTTCCCCCATTACCAGGCTTCCTACCTTTCTGCTACTGAATTTCTTTTTTCTGGCAAAGTCACAGATATTAGTGTTTTCCTTTTTTTTCACAGAATGGCTTGTATAGACTTCTTTCAGTGTAGTAAGAAAAGGCTTATGATTTGTATGTTTTGTTGTTGCTTAACTACTTTCTGAAATAATCACATTCTATCTCTGTAGATACTGTCTACTCTTTATTAAGCTGTTGAGTGGACTAACAGAGAACATTGGATTCAGTTAGTGAGATGGCGTGGAGCATGCCGACCACTTTTAAACATTTAGGTTACAGACAAAAACTCTTTCTCTAGAGGCCATCACACTCTAGCATATTTTACCATCAGGGCCATTTTGCATTCTCGACTATGCTCCCCGCTTTTACCTATTCTGCCAGTGTCTTCCTAGAAAGTCCCCTGTCCTCACTGGATCCTGTGCACAAACAAATGTACAGGAATGATTTTAAAAATTTATTGTCTATTCATTTTTTAGTCATTGATTTTAGAGAGAGAAAAAGGGGGACCAGAGGGAGAGAAAAACATAGATCCTTTCCTGTATGTACCCTGACCAGGGATTGAACTTTGTAACCTTTGCATATCGGGATGATGCACTAACCAACATCACTATTCAGCCAGGGCTCCTGATCAAAAATTTTTTAAACAATTATGCACAAGTTGTTTTTTCTGATTTATTTTTTTGGTCTTGACTGCTAACAATCAGTGTTAGTATTTAAAAAACCCTTTGATTCTTGATGGAAATTATTTATGGTTATAAAGTATTAAGACTAGTATCTATTTAATTATTATAATTACATTTAGCAAACTCAAAATATGTTTTTAGTACATACTTCTAATTTGTAATAATTTTAAAACCACAAATATAGTCTATTTAAAAATGTCTTGTTTGCAGTTGATTAATCCAAAATCTTATTGTTCCCAATCAGAAAAAAGTCATCATAGCTCTCAAAACTAGATAAAAGGGTAGATCTGAAATAGAAGACATGAGTCACTGAACGATTAAAGTACTTGTAAGAAAATTTAAAAGAGTATATTGTAGCACTGTGATGGCTATTTTTGCATTCTGTAGTCCATCTTTTGTTTTGTTTTTAATCATTGGTTTAATCATTGGTGGTGGTTATATTCCAGGATGTCGTAGATACGGCTAGCAGTTCCTCCGCTGACCATTTTGTGGCCCTTCTGCTGCCTACAGTCCTTGATCAGCTTCAGTTCACAGAGCAAAATCTAGATGAGGTCTTAATAAGAAAAAAATGTGAAAGGATGGTCAAAGCCATTGAAGTTTTATTAAATATCCTTTACTGGTATAAACGTGGAAACTAAATAACCACTCACTTTTTTCCAGCATTGCATTTACTGCATTTTTGTTTTTATTTGTAATATTATAACTTGTCATGCTTCTATCTATTCAGAATTATTGAAGTTTAAACTATAGAACTAATTCTCAATGTAGAATTTCTATAAAAGTTATTCAGACTCTTTCCCCTTATTCCTGTGCAAAAGTTTTAAGCTAAAGAACATTTTCAGAAATGCTGTTTAAACTTGATTTAGATATTTCTGTCATGGTTTGAAATTAGGAGTTATATTCTAAAATATCTGCCTGTTACTTCCTTCTGATGGTAATTGCTCCTGTATGATTTACGGTGCCATCTTTGGTAGAGTGTATCAGAATAAGTAAATCTCAGTAAAGTTGTCATTATTTTAGCCAAGTAATATTTAACTTTTAAAAATTAAAGCATAAATATTTTCAAGGAAGATGACATCACACTTGGCTATAAAACAAATATTATCAACAAATTAGTTTATTTAAAAAAAAAGACCTTGAGTACAATTAGTGTCACTGCTTACTGTATACTGATCACTGTATACTGATTTTCTTTTCTTTTCTTTTCTTTTCTTTCTTTCTTTCTTTCTTTCTTTCTTTCTTTCTTTCTTTCTTTCTTTTACAGGGACAGAGAGAGAGTCAGAGAGAGGGATAGGTAGGGACAGACAGACAGGAACAGAGAGATGACAAGCATCAATCATTAGTTTTTCATTGCCGTTGCAACACCTTAGTTGTTCATTGATTGCTTTCTCACACCTGCCTTGACTGCGGGCCTTCAGCAGACCAAGCCACCCCTTGCTGGAGCCAGCGACCTTGGGTCCAAGCTGGTGAGCTTTTGCTCAAGCCAGATGGGCCCACGCTCAAGCTGGCGAGCTTGGGGTCTCGAACCTGGATCTTCCGCATCCCAGTCTAATGCTCTATCCACTGCACCACCGCCTGGTCAGGCTCTTTTCTTTATTTAGAGAGGGGAAGGGAGAGAAAGGTGCATCACTTTGAAGTTACATCACTTTAGTTCATTGATTGCTTCTCATATATGCCTTAACCAGGGCACTCCAGCTGAACCAGGACCCCTTGCTCATGTTAACGACCTTGGGCTCAAGCCAGCAACCATGGGAGATCATATCAATGATCCCACACTCCAGCTAGCAGCCCCACGCCCAAGCTGGTGACCTAGAGATTTTGAGCCTGGGAACCTAATGTCCCCGATTGACTATCTACTGTACCACCACGGGCCAGCCTATACTGATTTTCCTAGGTCTTTCCTTACTAGGTTTTTTGTTTGTTTGTTTGTTTGTATTTTAGATCAGCTGATTCTAAGCCTTTAAAAGTTCAAATCTCAATTTTTAATTATTAATGCTTTTATTATTATCAGCAAGGAGTTTCTGTACATGAATCAGATCTCTTATATTTGTATCTCAAAGCAAGAATTTATTCAACTTTGTCTTGCCTTATAGCAAACTCCACATCTCTTTAATCTCTTCTCTGAGCCACTGTTTCTTAATTTTCTTCATCCTTTACAGGAGTGATGTTCAACCTTGGCAATTTTTTTTTCTATTTAAGTGAGAGAAGGGGAGACAGACTCCTGCATGCGGCCCAACCAGGATCCACTTGGCAACCCCCATTGGGGCGATGCTCTGCCCTTCCTAAGCCATGTTCTCAACCAAGCTATTTCTAGTGCCTGTGGCAGAGGCTCCATGGAGCCAAACTCAGTGCCTGGGCTGACATGCTCAAATCAATTGAACCATGGCTGTGAAAGAAGAAGAGAAAGAGAGAAAAGGGGGAAGGGAGGAGAAGCAGATGGTCACTTCTCTTGTGTGTCCTGATCAGAGATTGAACCCAGGACTTCCACAAAGTGGGTGGATGCACAACCACTGAGCCAACCAGTCAGTGCTGCAATCTTGGCCATTTATTAGAATCATCACAACATTTAAAAATTACTGACATAGCCTGACCTGTGGTGGCGCAGTGGAAAAAGCGTCGACCTGGGAACACTGAGGTCGCCAGTTCAAAACCCTGCACTGGTCTGGTCAAGGCACATATGGGAGTTGATGCTTCCAGCTCCTCCCCCCTTTCTCTCTCTCTCTCTCTCTCTCTCTCTTTCTCTCTCACTCTGTGTCTCCTCTCTAAAATGAATAATAAAAAAAAATTACTGACATAGTAACTACTTTCAGAGATTCTAATTTAATTGGACTAATGTGAAACCATGGAGGAAGGAGTTTTTATGATTATTTAAATGACATAGGTGGTTCTGACTTAACAGTTGAAAACCGTTGCTATGGAGACACACAGTCACTTTGCTTGACCTTAGAGATATCTAATATATTCAGACCTGCTTTCATTGATTGGTACCAAACTTGACCCTTTTGAAGTGATAAATATTCAAAATAGCTTACAGTATCCAAACTATGAGAAAAATTCAATAAATATTTATTGAACTGTTGTGATACCTGGTAACAAAAACTAACATCTAGTAGAGTAACAAATTCTTTGTTTCTCTACCTTTCAGTCAGAAATTTTTGGTGTCAGTCCATCTCTTGCTACTTACCAGTCACTTAACTGCTCTGAGCTCTAGTTTCCTAATCTGTCATTGAACTAATGTATTAATACACCGAACTGCAGTGAGGAGATAATTTGTATGAAATCATCCTAAATGCTGTAAAGTGCTATACAAAAATAAGGTTTCTGAGAATTTTTTGTTTGTGTCCCTTAATAAAACCTACCTCTGTGTGGAGATGATACCCTAAAAATGCACATTGCAAGAATTCTGACTACTATCAAATGTACCACTCTGATAGAAAAACAGTTTGCATATGGCAAAATTGATCTGGGGTTTGGAACAAAAGTAGCCGATTCTGAATTGTGGTGAGTATGTGCAATCCAAATTGCAAAACGGTAAGGCCAAACTTAATAAAAATCAACAGATATAGTGATTCTCATCTCATTTGGAGGCTATCCTTGGGGTATGTTCTGTTAACTCAGGGCAGGAAAGAATGAAAAATTTTTCATAATGAATTTTTAGAAAGTTTATTTAATTCATGGATCACATGCTTTTGAAGAAAGATTAAAATCTGATTTGTTTTTGATTGTATAGGTATATTTTGTCATGTTTTAATTTATTGTGATTATCTAAGGGCCTTTTATACTCCTGAACATATCTTTTATGAAGATCCTTTTTGATATTGCCTTAGTAATTATTTTTATGTTCATTTAATTTTACATATTTAAGTAAAAGAACATGAGAAAAACAGGGGTAGTTTTTATTATAAGGAAATCGTTCACAGTTGAAGGTTTCCTAATAAAAAAGACAACTCTTAGCATAAGACTTATGGTTAAAGGGAGTATAGTAAAGAGATTCTTTTATTCCCCTCCTCCCACATGAATTAAGTCCATTTAACAATTATTTGTTGAAGATCTGCTAAATGCTAGACACTATCATTTGTTCCAATTTTCATTAATGTCATAAGTGTCAGAATTGCAGTCTGCAATAATAAGGATTGTCTTTATCTTTTTGTTCTCTTAGGTACATGGCTGAGAATACAGCTTAGTATAATTCAATAAATATTAGGTATTTTTTAGTGGCCCACGTTGCCCTCTGTTGTTGATATTCCAGTGACAAAGCTAAGAAATAATACAAGGGTCAGGTTACCAGTGCTGCTAGTAATTTGAAGCAGAACGTTGAAACATGGGGTATTTGAGAGTAGATAAAGAAATGCCGTCACTTAATGCTAGTTTGTTCTTTTTGTGTCTTGAGTTAAAGGGATGTTGGTGTCTGACATTTTTACTTCTCAAAAAAACAACACTATCTTGAGGTTTATAAACAAAGATGTTGGTTTTTTGTTTTCTTCAGAATTATGAACAGAAATAAACTTGAAGCAATTTTGACTTAACAAATTTAATTTTTTTTTTAAGTAAACTTGCTGCTGATGTAATTTTGAAAACTCTTGATTTGATGAACAAACTTAAACATTTGGTTCCTGGTATGGAAGTAAGCTTTTATAAAATCCTTCAGGTGAGTTTAAACTCTTCAAATAATTGAAGTTTATTCCTATGTAAATGCTTATATATGTTTCTGTTTTGAAATTCTTAATTTTGAAGATGATTTGCTTAGAATGGGCATTCAGAAGAAATCTTAAACTTGTTAATTGCCTTAAGTAGCTATAATAATCTCACTACACCGTTATTTTACAGTTTCACCAGAATTGAACGTAAGTGCTGTTGGTTCTAACGCACAGAATGATAGTGGTGCTTCCTCAGCCTTTTTCCTTTTCGTGTCTTCAGTTTTCTTCGTTTATTTTTACTGGCATTGTACAGAGGGGAGTGGTATTTGTGGGTTTTGGTTTAGATGATGAGGTAGGGTCTTAAGGGGATAGGGAGACATTTGGAAGCAAAGAACTTGATTGTGAATAATTATTAGCGAGGGTCTGCAGAAAATAGCTAACACAGATTTCAATGATTATAGCTGAATAAGAAGAGCTCTAGATGTTTACCTTGACATCCACAAAACCTGGTTTATCATAGATATTTAACAAACATGTGGATTAAGTTAGTATAATAACTTAAAAGATGGTTCATATGTCTCAGTCTATAGACAGAGTAGAAGCCCAAACTGAAACCTTAGGCTGGGGCCACTTGTCTGCTTTGAGAGCGTAACACTTAAGAAACAGGGTTCAAATATTGACTTCACTACTTATTAGTCACTGCAGACTGGAATGAGTTATTTCATCTCTCAGCTTCAGGGTCTTGACTACAAAGTACAAATAATGATGTCCCTTCCTGGGAGGAGTGTTGATGGGTTACCTTAGGGGTTATGCAGATCAAGGCCAGCACTTACCATAGTTCTGTGGCATTCGATTGTACTTGAGAGCCTACAAGACACAGCGCTGTAAAAGGTTGGTAGTTATAAAGGGTTCATGTTCCATTGTTTTTCTCAATTTTTACTCAAATATTGAGTCAAACTTTGTCAATTCTTAGGAGATGTTTTTCAGAATAGGTGATTTGGGGCTTACAGTACTAATGTAAAATATTTACTGACATGAAGGACTTTCCTTTTAAGTATAATTGTTTTAGTCACTAAATTTTAAAAATTTTTATTGAGGTAATTTGAATTCCATTTTTTATTGATTAATTTGAATTTTACTTTAACTTTTTACTTTAATTAATTTGGAAATGATTAGCCATTTTTTCTTTCAGCCAGTTTTTCTTTTAAGTGGTAACTAGAAAAATAAAACAGTAATTCAAAACATCATTCAGTTGTGGATGATATTTTAAATTCATCAAAATATTTGACATAATTTTCATAGACACAGTCAAAAGCCTTCAAAGCCTTTGCCAGATTTTTAAAGCTAGTGTTAATATTGATTGCTAAGACAATTATAACAAGATAAAAACTAATAAGTACATTCATATGTCAGAAACACTAGAATTGGCCTAGAATTATTTTATGATTCAGCTGTTTACTCACCTTATTTTAAAAGACCTGACCATTATTTTTTCTTTCTTTTGTTTTCTGGTTTCTGATTTGCTTAGGATCCACGTGTGATCACTCCTTTGGCTTTTGCTATAACATCAGATAATCGAGAACAAGTACAGTCTGGACTGGGAATATTATTGGAGGCTGCTCCTCTGCCGGATTTTCCTGCGCTAGTGTGAGTTGTAGTCATACGCCGTGGTCTGCTGTGCTGCAGCATCCTGCTGCGTCGCTCTAGTTGGCCGCCATTTAGATGGATTGAAGACTTCATTGTAATAGTAATTTTTCAAGTAATTAAAATTTTATTCCAACTGAGAGGACCAGGTGCATACAGAAAAGCTAGATCCAGATGGTTAAACATATTATCCATGTTCTGTGTCTCTCTGTCTCTCACCATATCTTTTTAATGTATTGTCTCTGGCCTAAGCTTACCTCCTATCAGTTTATTCCTCCCTGGAAAGAGGTTTTCCTTCCCAAGTGTTTAAGTAATCTAGGCATCACTGTCATTGACCAGATATGGGTCATTTGCCAAGGTGGGGACCTTGGCACATAACAAGGGTTCAGGTATGAGAGCCACATGGAGTTGGGGGGTCAGGAGGGTGGCAGGTAGTGGGTGGGAATATTCTCAAAGGATAATTCTGGGTTTTTAATGAGAAAGTGGAATAGACAATGGCCAGGCAAAATTATCCACTATACTCATTAATTTCAAATATATATTAGGTTTTAAAAAAGATTTAGATTTTTCAGAGCTGTCTATAAACTAAATTGTTAACAAAATGTCTAGTAGGGTTATATTTTAATTTTTTAAAGTTTAAGTGGTTTATATATATGTATCTGCAAAAGTAGTTTGAATAAACCAAAGCAGTGGTAAGTAGAGAAGACATTTCTACATGCCAGGGGTCAGCAAACTAGCCAGCTGTTTTATTGGGATGGGACCACGTCCATTTATTTTCATACTGTTGTTATTGTCTGTGTCTATATTCATGATATGACGTCAGGGTTGGAAGTAGCAGACTGTGTAGACCCTCAAGCCTACAATACTTACTGCCATGTCCTTTAAGGAAAAGTTTGCTAACGTCTGCTATTTCTAGTAACTGACTTAGCAAACTTATTTTTCAGAGTTCATTTAAATAGTCATAAATTAAGAAAGGAAGAACTATGGGAAACAGGACATGGAGATAACATAATAAAAATTCTCTTCAATTTATAGTAAAATCTTTCTTAACAAATTTGACAAATAGGGAGTGTCTCAAGCTGCAAGATAGAAATGATCTGTGAAACTGCTTCATTCTGTGGTGGCCTGCTTGCTTCAGCTGTTGCACACTGGCATGAAGCAAAAACTCCACACTTCAGAGTGCCACGTCACTGAGAGTCTCATCTTCTGTCTCTGCATGTGACACCTTCCCACCATTTCACTCTGTCTTGGTCATTCGTCCCTGTCTTACTTGTGTTGTATATTTTTCTTTTTGGAAACTCGGGTGTCCAGTTATATATATTTGCCTTTTTTTACTTTACTCTAGATTTTTAAATTTTTATGTATTGATTTTAGCGAGAGAGGAAGGGAGAAAGAGAGTGACAGGAACATTGTTCTATTCCTGTATATGCCCTGTGCCCTGACCAGGGATTGAACCAGTAAGGACGATGCTCTAATCAACCAAGCTATCTGGCCAGGGCACCTTAGATATTTTAATAAAGTGAACTGGATATTCACTTTATATCCACTTATATTCTGGATGGATGGGTGGGTGGGTGTGTAGGTAGGTTTTTTTGGTGTGTGTTAATTTTATTTGAACATTTAACAAACATCTGGTGAGGGCAGCTTTGTACCAGGTTCCCCTGGGCACTTTGGACATTGCAGTACATTAGACAGGGAGCCTTCTGTTGCACATCGTTATGAATAGAGGGACCTCTCCCAGGAAGTTCATTTGAATTGAGACTTGATAAAAAGGAGTCAACACTATGCAGATCTGGTGGGCAAAGTATTCTATGTAAAGAAACAGCTTGTACAAAAACCCTGAGACAAAAGAGAAGATAAATGAAAGGGGCAGGATGGAAGGCAGCTCTCTGAGAAAGAGGGTGAAGAACACAGGTAAAGACTAGGTGATGTTGCCTATGGTAAAGATGTTCTAACCACTACCCATCACATTGTACTTAACTTTTTACAAGTAAATTCACTTACAAACTAGTACTAGTGCCTCCAATTTCAAACCAGATCTGGAGTAGTTTCTATAAAGGTTTGTAAGCATAAAACAATTTCTTCTAGCAAATTTAGGTATTTCCCAAAACTGTGCTTCATCATACACTCCATGTTTATTTCAAAAATATTTGAATATTTATATTCCCCAAAAAGACCCATTTTTAAAGAATCCCTAATTTTGTACTAACGTTGCCTTTTGCTTTATTTTTCTATAATTATTTCTTATTTTTTTAAATTTTCAGACTTGGAGAAAGTATAGCAGCAAACAATGCCTATAGACAACAGGAAACAGAACATATGCCCAGGAGAATGCCTTTGCAATCATTAAATCACAGTTTTCCAACATCAGTAAAATGTTCAACTCCTCCACTCTTGAAAGATAGAGTTCCTAGATTGAACATTGAGGACTTAATAGAGAAACTTCAGTCTGGAGCGATGGTGAGTGATAAATCACCATTGTAAAGGGGATTCTCCTCACTACTACATACCAAGAAATATCATCCTCAATTATAACGTTAATTTGACAACTTTAGATATAGTTTGATCATAATATAAAAAAGTAACAATATTCTGGAAAGTTTGGAAGTAAGAAAAAATGAACCGTAAAATTTCTATATTTAAACATGGCTATAATTCTTTCTCTATTGTTCCCCAGCCAGCCCCACCCTCATCTACATCCTCAGATTGAGAAGTATATTTTAAATTCCCACAACATTACAAATTTTACCGAGATATTCTTATGCAGTAGCCAGATTAGTGAAATGTTTGTGAATTGCTGGGTATGACATTCATTTCCTTTTTCACTTTTTACTCATTAAGTTTTGTTGGGTTTTTTTTGTTTTTTTTTTCTTAAATGAGAGGAGGAGAGGCAGAGAGACAGACTCCTGTATACACCCTGACCAGGATCCACCCAGCAAGCCTCCACCAGGCGATGCTCTGCCCATCTGGGCCCATTGCTCTGTTGCTCACCTATGTTAACACCTAAGGCGAGGCCATGGAGCCATCCTCAGTGCCCAGGACCAACTTGCTCCAACTGAACCATTGCTGCAGGAGGGGAAGAGAGAGATAAAGAGAAGGTTGAGAGGGAGGGGTGGAGAAGCAGATGATCACTTCTCCTGTGTGCCCTGACTAGGAATCAAATCCGGGACTTCCACACACTGGGCCGATGCTCTACCACTGAGCCACCCCACCAGGGTCACATTAAGTTTTAATGATTTATTTTTTTGGTAGACATTAATTTTTTTATTTTGTCAGATGTTAAAGTTTTCTGATTTTTGACTCAATTGTATTAAAACTTAGGTAAAGGATCAGATAAATGATGTGAGAATATCTGACATAATGGATGTATATGAGATGAAACTGTCTACGTTAGCTGTGAGTACAAGCCTATTTTAACTGTAACAATTAAGCTTTAATAGATGTTTTCCAGTAAGTGATGAAGATTAATGCAAATTTTTTTTACTAGTCCAAAGAAAGCAGGCTACAAGATCTCTTGGAAGCAAAAGCTCTAGCTCTCGCACAGGCTGATAGACTAATTGCTCAGTATCGCTGTCAAAGAACTCAAGCTGAGACAGAGGTGGGTACAATATAAAGACATATCTCATTAGTAGAAAAATAAATGAAGTAAAACATTACAAAATATGTATTAGTAATATCCTTGTTCCGATTGAAGTAAATTGTCCTCTTCTCTTTAATTTTGGTTACACCATTACCTTCTAATTTTTTTCTTACCCTATGGATTTATTTTTTTCTCAATTACAGTTAACATACAATATTATATTGATCTTGGATATAACAAGATTAAAAAAGCAAAATAAAAAAGAAGCAAACTCATAGATACAGAGAACAAACTGATGGTTGCCAGATGGGAGGGGAGAAAAGGTGAAAGAGATTAAGTACAAATTGCCTGTTATAAATAATCACCTGGGCCTGATCAGTGGTGGCATAGCGTATACAGCATCAGCCTGGGGCGCTAAGGTCCCATGTTTGAAACCCCGAGGTCGCCCACAACATAGTGATCAGATGTGTATTCTATACCTTACACTAATAAGTCTAGTACCCATCTGACACCATACATAGTTATTAAATGTATTACCTATGCTATATTTTATATCTGGGTGATTATTATTATTATTATTATTATTATTATTATTTAGTGAGATAGAAAAATAAAAGAAACAGGAAGGGAGAAAGATGAGAAACATCAGCTCATAGTTGCGTCACCTTAATAGTTTGTTAATTGCCTCTCATATTGCCTTCACTGGGGGACTGTAGCCGAGCCAGTGACACCTTGCTCAAGCCAGAGACCTTGGGATCATTTTGATGATCCCATGTTTAAGCTGGCAAGCCTGCGCTCAAACTAGATGAGCCCGTGCTCAAATGGGCGACCTCGGGGTTTCAAACGTGGGACCGTAGCGCCTTAGGTTGATGCTGTATACACTACGCCACCACTGATCAGGCCCAGATGATTATTTATAACAGGCAATTTGTACTTAATCCCTTTCACCTTTCTCACCCACTCCTGCAACACCCCTTCCATCTGGCAACCATCAGTTTGTTCTCCGTATCTATGAGTTTGCTGCTTTTTTGTTTATTTTGTTATTTCCTCTATTCTTTATGAGCTTTTTTATCTATTCAACCCTAAATGTTGGGTTTTCTTCGTTTTAAGCCCTTCTCCCCCTTTTGTAATTTAAATGTAGTTGGCATATAGTATTAGTTTCAGGTATACAATATAGCGATTTGATATTTATATATCTTATGATGTGATCACCACGCTAAGTCTAGTAACCATCTGCTGCCATACAAAACCACAGTGAGCCACCACCTCACACATGTCAGAATGGCTATCAAAAAAATCAACAAATAACAAGTGTTAGCAAGAACATGGAGAAGAGGGAACCCTTGTGTACTGTTGGGAATGTCATTGCTGCAGCTACTATCAAACTATGGAAATTCCTCAAAAACCTGGAAGTAGGAAAACCATGCGACCCAAGAATTCTACTTCTCAATATTTATCTTTTTCCCCTTTTAACTGGTCCATGGTTTCAATCATTACTGGAATGTTAGTGCCCCCAATTTATGTGCAGAGCCCTTTCTCCTACATGTTAAGTGTCTCCTTATGCAGCTCCGCTTAAATATATAGCAAACTAGGCATGACTAATCCTGAAGTCATCACCTCCCTTTTTAAGTGTATTCCTTCTTGTATATTTATTACCTCTAGTATTCATAGAATTTTCCAAACAAGAAACATGCAAATCACACAGTTTACTTTCTGCGATTAGTCATTTACCAAGTCCAGTTGATTTTACCTAAGTAATACTTTCACTGTCTTTTGTTTCTGTTCTTGACACTATTTGCTACAGGTCAAAATCTTTTCTCATGTAAATCACAGCAGAGTCTCTAATTAGACTTTCTATATTCACCTTAGTGCCCTCTTCTCAGCTATCCACTGCCTACAGTTGTCTTTCTTTTGTGTTTATTTCCACCATCCCTTCTTCCCCCACAGTGATCCCTGAGGGAGTAATCTGATCCTGTCACTCCTGTGCTGCACTTCCTTTAGTGGCTTGTCATCAGCTCAGAGATCATTTAAATTTCTTAGTTTGTCATACTAGAATTCTAACTACTTCTCATTCCACATCTTGCATTTCTGTGCATTCTCTGCAGTCAGCATATTAATTAGCTTACTTTGAAACTGGACAAAGCTGGAGTTCATGCTACCTGTCACCATGAAGCCAATACACAGGGACGAGGACTAAAGTGAATATGTGGTTTTCATTGAATTGCCAGCTAATGTGAGAAGGCCTAGCCCAAAGTCTGCCTTAACACTCTTGTCCTGCTAGCTCTTTTTATATGATTCTGGGGCTGGTAGTAAAGGTGCAAAGGGCAAAAATCTGTGCATTTAGCCTTGTAGGCAAAGGGGTAGTGGGGTCTGCTAAGGTAGGTCAGTGTGCTCTGTTCTGGAGATAGATAGCAGACTATCTGTCTTCTTTATCTCTGCATTCTTCCCAGGTTGTCCATCTCCTCCATTAATCTTTGGGCTCCTGGATGCTTCCTAGGTCTGCCTGAAAGACAACTCTCCCCAACATTTCAAAGGAGGAGGTCATGGAGCCCATGAAGAGAATAGAAAGCAAATGTACTAATTATTGCCTAACCCTTGCAACTGAAGATTCTGAAGCTTGACAGTGTTAGGTTTACCTGACCTTGTACTTCCTCGTCATGTTTGGAACACCTTCTCTTTCTAACTCCTAGTAATGCTTCGGATTTTAGTTTTAGTACCTTCATTTCCCAAAGAGCTTCTTTGGGCTTCTCCTTCCCACACGTTTGGTGACCCTTCCTCTCTGTATTTACCTGGTACTGCCCTCTTTATAACACTTCTCCCGCATGTGGAGAGTGCACGGCCTCTCCCCATCCTGATGTCAGAGACTGTTTCTGTATCCAGAGGGTGCCAGGAAAGTTCGGCACTGTGCTATGTATGTATATGTACAAAATGTATATAGCTAGTGCTCGACTTACGACCATGATTGGTTCCGACGGACATGTCGTAGCACGATTTGGTCGTAAGTTGAGTAGGCTATATGTACAGTACTGTGAAATGATGTTAAAAAATCTTTAAGTCATATTTTATCATAATTTTCTTTCATTATTGTTATATATCATAATTTTCTTTGTTCATTTTATGTCATTTGTATCATCTCTACACCATTTTGTTTCTTATTTTTACATTCATCAGGTTTAAGTAAAACACTGCATTACCAGTACAACTGGTTTAATATTTGCACAATATACAAAATTACAAAATACAGGTGCATACAAAGACTGCTCCAGACGCAGAGCAGTCGTGGCTAGAGACTGTGGTTGTAAAGTCTAATGGTCGTAAGTTGCATAGGTCATAAGTCAATCAATACCTGTATATTATGGGTGAGAACTTAGTGCAGTAATATGAAATTCCCAGTGGATACAAATAGAGTCTAGACAACATGATATCATTTGTAATGAGTTGTAATAAAGTCCATTGACTTTTGATAGGGGCATTAAAATCAGTGACTAGTATAATGCCTTTTAAATCTTTTTTGAGTAAAGGTATTCTAAAAAATATAAATAAGTATAATCAGTTTTTTTCTTATTTTGGATTCATTTGTCTTGACTCGTGACGGACGGTATATTGAATTTTTTATAAATTCCAATAAAGAAAATTAGTGATATTAAAATTATTTTTTTCTCTTCCTTCTCATAGCATCTTCTCATAGCCCGTTTGTTAGATATAACTTGAATTTTATGGAGAATTTAATGATCTACTCATTTTACTGAAAAGACTTTTGTAAAAATAACACTAAAAAATTGGGTATTACTGTTTTATAGACTCCAAAAGCAAAGAATGGCTTAGGTTTTCATCTGGTATTTCAAAATTTTTTTGGACAAAAGAATGGGGGCAGTACACTTATTCTAGTTATTTTTCTGCTTTAATTTCTTTTTCTTTAACTTTTTTTTTTGTCACAGTTACTTTCATATGGCTTCTAGGTTGTGTTCACTGATTGTGCTAGCTTAATTTTAAATATTTATTTAAACATCTGTGATATAGTTAAACCTTGTTCTTAATTCTTGCCCAAAATGGAAGAACTGAGGTGTGCAAACTTTGTGATTTAGTTTTAACAGCTAGCCCCAGGGACTATACCCTTTTAACTGAGTACTGTATGTGGAGCTACCTTTATGTTATTATAATTGTGTTCATTTTCATAAATCTGGTCATGCCAAGATTGTTTTGTCAGATAATCTATTAAATAAAAAACTGTAATGTTAGTTTTATTAGAAGTAGTTAAGTAATAAGTTCATATGACTAATAAATCTTTATATAACCCAATAGATGCTAGCCTTTTAGATATCTGTTAATTCTTTTAAATTGTAAAAACTGAGCATATTAAATAATGATAGTGAAAAAGTCTCTATCTCATTTTCTTTTAGGCACGGACACTTGCTAGTATGTTGAGAGAAGTTGAGAAGAAAAATGAAGAGCTTAGTGTGTTGCTAAAGTCACAGCAGGCCGAGTCAGAAAGAGCCCAGAGTGACATTGAGCATCTCTTTCAGCATAATAGGAAGTTAGAAGCTGTGGCAGAAGAACATGAGATACTGACAAAATCCTACATGGAACTTCTTCAAAGGTAAGTTAGTAAATGCCTCTGTTTGAGATTAGAATCTATAGTGAACACATAGTAATTTTTCTTCTGTGGTCCTAAAATCCTTTTGTAAGCATTTATATATTCTGATAATATAAGGTACATATATATTGAAGTATTGCTTATTTAAACTGCATTTTGAAGTTAGAAACAGAATACAGGTCTCTTTATTTCGTCCCAGTTGCTTTTACTTCTTTGCATTTGTTCATCGGTCATCTGGGATGTCAGCACTGCAAGGACAAGTTCTGTCTGTTTTGTTCCCTGACAAATCCGTCGGGCCTAGAACAGTGCTTGGTACATAGTTAGGCACTCCATAAGTGATTGTTGCATGACCTTAGTCACACTTTATATTAGGTTTAACCATATGAATTGGTCCTTCTGTGGATCAAAAATGATTGTATATTAACATTTTCATATCATTCAGCTTAATAGAATGGAAATTTAGTTGTTAGTGTTTAATTTCTAGATTTTTAGTTAGTATTTATCCTTAATGCCATTGAATATAGTTTACTTATGAGTAACTATATCTATACGATATATTGTTAAAGGTGAATTACTGGGTTAAAGGTTATGTGCTTTTTAAGTTTTTGATTAATTGCCAAATCTCCCCCTCCAAGAAGGCTATAGCAATTTATATACCCACTAACAAGGTATAAAATTGATTGTTTTTCCCTCCCTTGTAAAACTTTTTATTTTTTAGTCCAGTCTTAAAATTTGTAAATTATGAGGAAGACCAGGAGCAATGACGTATTTTCCACCAAACAAAATGAAAAAAGACTCTGGTTAACTTGGTCCTTGTTTTAATTTATATTTTAAGATTAGTTAAGATCTGAAAAATTTCTACTGTTTTATGCTGTTATTAAAGACACATAGAAAATGGGTAAGTTGGGCAAGGTCCATGTGTGCTTATCTGCCCATCAGTAAAAGTGAGGGGTGGAAAATGTATAATGTCTAGGAAATATATGATGACAAGGTGACTTCTAAACAGGATATTTTCCCCCAACGACAACTTTTTCCCAAGTCTGATTGGGCAGCCCTGATAGTGAACTATCAGTGTAGGGGAAAGTAAGTGAGTGGTCCACGAGAAATAGTGATATCTAGTACACCTGCTGGTGTTCCAGGTAGTGAGTGAGGAGCCGAGCAGTAAAGCTTCTGCCTTGAAGAGTCAGGTGGGTAACAAGTGAACGACACTGGCTGAGGAAGACGCACATGTAATACCAGAGAATTCAAAGTTAGATTTTATACACTCGGTAGGACAGATCAAACACTTCTGCTGGCCCAATGCGGCTAGTGTGCCAGTTTGTTTATCTTAGTAAAGTGAAAAGGACATTTTATACTATGTTAATCTAAAAAGAAAAGGCCCAAGTGAGAGGCAGCAAATGTTTAAGATCACAAAGAATAACTGTTTGGGAAGCACTGATTCAGGCAAAAACCCAAATAGTGTTCAAATTAGGGAGTCAAGAGAAGGGACTTTTACAAGAAAGAGAAGGGAAATAATTATATAAATAGAAGGAAGGAATTTCTATAGGTACAAATAAGCTATTATTTAGCTATACATGGTGGTGCTAATTCTAAAGAATATCTTGAATATTCAGTTTGGTACTCAGGCTGTTTTCCTATTAGCTTTCCATACAGTTCTTTGAAATACATTGTGGTTTGGCCCAGTCCCAACACTATTTTGCCCAGTTCAGACATTCCAAAGGTTTGAGAAGAAATGCAAGGTAATTCTTCTGGAATAGCTGTCATAGTTCTATTTAAAAATGGCTCCACTTACATCAACTTTTCACACTTAAGATAGAGGGCTGTCAGAGTATCATTCTTTTAGTGTTTATCTTGAAAGTAAAATAAGCAGTATTATTAGATGCGGAGCTTTAGAGGCAAGAGAACTTTAGAATTCTGAACTACTTTATCCATTAATTGGGCATTTTTAATTAAACATATATTATGCCCAAGAAGCTAATGATGACAGATTTTTATAGAAGTGGTTTCAATTTTTGGACCTAACTCTAAAGATAGCTGTATGTATTTATAAGAAACTAGGTAATGCAATATTAACTGTAGAATAAAGCTCTATATTCGTAAATATGAGGTTAATGCCCTACGTATTTCCATTTTATAGTAATTTTTATCACCTCAGTCAGCCAAAACATGTCTTTACTGTCTTTTGGAGTTAATCTAACTGTTTATGTTCCTGCTAGTTCATAACTTTCATTCTCTTACCTGCAGTGAATGTAATTTGGTTAGAAGAAAAAGTAAAGAAAACATTGATATTTTTTTTCCTTCACTGTATATTTTCTTCCATAAAAGTAGCACTCATCGCCTTGTCTTTTCAGGAATGAAACTACTGAAAAGAAAAATAAAGAGTTACAGATCACATGTGATTCTCTGAATAAACAAATTGAGACAGTGAAGAAGTTGAATGAGTCACTCAAGCAACAAAATGAAAAGTAAAATCTCTAGTGCTTTATTCTACTTATTTTGGAACTTTCCAAAAACTGATTCCCTTTATACAGAACATGGTTTTTTACAGATAACTCAATAGAACTTTAACTTATTTTAGATGTAAAATGTAATAGGCAGAATTTAATGGTAATTACTATTCTTAGAAATTTTCTCTTAAAAAAGTTGAAGAGAAAAAAAATTATGTTTTAGTGATATTTTCTTCTATATTTTGTATAATTTTAGATCTATTGCCCAATTAATAGAAAGAGAGGAACAGAGAAAAGAATTGCAGAACCAACTAGTAGACAGAGAATGTAAACTAGCAAGTAAGTAGCTTTTTATTTAACATACTGTTTATATGTTAACATAACTTGTGTTGGGAGAAAATCAAAACATGAGTGGCTTTTATGTTGGCTTTTCATTAGTTTATACTTCTCTCATATTTTAAAACCTAAAGTCACATTCTAAACAACTCTCCTTTTGTCATAACACTTCAGAAAACAATTTAGTTAAATGGATTTTAAAAACTGGGAATTACAGAAAATTATTGCCCTCTGTAAAATAAAACGTTTTACAGGAACGTAACAGCAGGTGGCAGTGCTAGGTAACTTTTAGTGACTGGTTTCTTAATGATACTCTGAAGTAATCCAGAAAAACATTTTCTTTTTTGTTCTAACTCACTTGCCTTAGAACACAGACATCATCTACCTTTTATGATTTTTCATAGTTTCCTTTCTCCCTTTCTCTTCTAATCCTTACGCTCTGAGGATTGTCCTTCCCCTCATTATTATATATTATCTTTAGAACAGAGGAAGGGGGAAAGACATGGAGATTTAGCATTTTTTCTATATAGTACTGGTACAGAAGAAGACTTACATGATGTGTTTTATTCATCAAATACTGTTAAAATGTTTATTTCCATCAAGGTGTTTCTTTGTCTTTCTTTTGCTCTTATGAAAATAGCTACTAAAGCTTTCAGGGACCTTAGTATAGGACCCCTGAACATATAACTAACTGTTTATTTGTTTTAAGATTTGCAACAAAAAACAAAAGCACAAGAGGAAAAGATTAAAGTCTTAAAAAAAGAAAGGGAAGATAAGGAAGAAACCATTGATAGTCTTCGAAAAGAATTAACCAGAACAGAACATTTAAGAAAAGAATTGAGCATTAAGGTAAGAATCTGTTGAGTTCTCATTTACAGTAAATTGGAAAAGTCTTATTTTGTGAGAATAGTGAATTTGGATAAGTTAATATTCTGGGTTTTTTTAGCATAATTTTGTTTTAAAGATAATTAGGGTCTCAAAGTGGTTTTACAGTTGTTATGAAGAGTCTCTCAATGTGAAAACCTGTATTTCCTAAAATAATCAAACATTTATTAAATATATACTATTTGCCAGAACTTAACTGCTTGCTGTTAAGTGGTCAAGGAATACAGA
The DNA here is from genome assembly GCA_037038555.1 of Rhynchonycteris naso. Classification (NCBI taxonomy): domain Eukaryota; kingdom Metazoa; phylum Chordata; class Mammalia; order Chiroptera; family Emballonuridae; genus Rhynchonycteris; species Rhynchonycteris naso. The sequence goes on from CM073002.1 coordinate 72,246,102, forward strand.
AAAGAGTTCCCAGTTCTGTATGTCATGTACAGGTAGCTGTGCATGGGTATGTAGCCTCATCTCTGGTTGTAGAGATGGTAATAAAAATAGTAGTTCTCATTTGGTTAGAACTTTATAATGTGCAAAGGACTTTTTGAAACATTCTTCTCCTCACTTTGACAAATACATCAATATATAAGTTAGTTATTTTCCTTCTACAAATGAAACTGAGTCTTGGATTAAGTTATTGGCTCAAGGGCATTCACATAGCTAAAGGGAATGGTGGGATCTAAATCCATTGCTCTTTCCACATTACCCTGGTTGCTTGGTGTGGTAGCATGAATAGTGCTTTCTAGTCCATCTGCCACCAGGAAGATGAGAACAGACCAGGATTAAAACACTGAACAACTACAGAGCCTAAGTGACAAAGGCATAAAACTACATACCCCATTTACAGATTTCCTACTTCTGCTTTAATGTGGTAATTTTAATAGTAATTCTAAATAGCAATTAGAATTTAGAGTTAGTAGGATTTCAGTGGCTAACATTGACAAAGACAAATCAAATATGTCTTCCCAATTTATTTTGTATTATTTAAGGATTACTTAACTTGACCTGTGTAATTTAATTAACTAAAATATACATATTTATCATGTGTCATTTGAAATGGTTATCTTACAAATGAAAAATAAGGACGTTTTAACATGTGTGAAGAGAAAAATGACAAATTGTTTGTCTTCCTCTTCCTCCCCCCCCCCCCAATTCCGCAGGCTTCCTCCCTGGAGGTTCAGAAGTCCCAGTTAGAAGGTCGTTTGGAAGAGAAAGAGTCTCAAGTGAAACTTCAGCAAGAGGAGTTGAACAAGCACTCTCATATGATAGCAATGATCCACAGTTTAAGTGGTGGGAAAATAAACCCGGAAACTGTGAATCTCAGCATATAGACGTTATATATTTACGTACTGGTATAGGCGGGGCGGGGAAGGTGCTGTCTGACTCTAAAAGAATAGCAAATGATTATCTGATTTTTAATTTAGTAAAGAACCTATCTGATACATGGTTTTATTTGTTCTTAAAGTTTTACTTCCTATTTTTTACTTTTATTGTTTTAAAGTTCTCTTTGGTTCTTATATTAGAATATTAATTTTCTAAGGTGTTTTTTTCCTCTTCCTTAGTTGTTTCCCACTCTCTTATTTAATTTGGTCTCGTTTGTGATTATTTAGATATTAAAATCAAACTTGCTTGATATAACTGTCCTAAAGATTAATAAATTGAAAATGTGATTAGTAAAAGGAGAGAAGGCACGATATAGTCAGAGTTTTCTTATAAAATAGCACAAAAGGAAATATCAGTGAATTTAAAATAATTTTATTACTGCACTTAAAGTATAGTAAGATATATGGTGTAAGTTCTAAATTTGAAAAAAAAATTCAGTGACTACAAAAGAAATAACGTCTAAAAACTAGAAAAGAGCCGATGTATTAAATCACCGCATTGTGTAACACTTACAAAACTAATACCTGGTAAAGTTCTCTATGAGATAGCTTTAGTTTTACTGTTGTATATTGCCCCACCCAAGTCATTTCGGTCAATTATGAATTTATTTTGATTTACATTGGATATCTTGGATTCTATCCTTGATTCATATTCAGAAATTTATTTGTTGTTAATTCTCATATGAATTTTATTTAATGTATTGCCTTTCATTTAAGTAATTTTTAATTTGGCCATTTATTTTTATTTTATTTTTTTGTATTTTTCTGAAGTGAGCAGCAGGGAGGCAGAGAGACAGACTCCCACATGCACCTGACCAGGATCCACTCGGCAAGCCCACTAGGGGGCGATGTTCTGCCCATCTGGGACGTTGCTCCGTTGAATCTGGAGCCATTCTAGTGCCTGAGGTGGAGGCCATGGAGCCATCCTCAGCACCTGGTCCAAGTTTTGCTCCCTTATAGCCTTGGCTGCATGAGGGGGAAAGAGAGATAGAGAGGAAGGAAAGGTGGAAGGGTGGAGAAGCAGGTGGGTGCTTCTCCTGTGTGCCCTGGCTAGGAATCGAACCCGGGACTTCCACACGCCGGGCCGACGGTCTACTGCTGAGCCAACCAGCCAGGGCTGACCATTTAGTTTTAAAGCATAGGTTAAATATTCTTTATGTTTCTCTTTTAAATACAAGGGAATTTTCAGTATTTGTCATTTGAATCAAATGTTATAAGTAGAGTTTAAGAAGAGTTTTTATATCAATATTTTGGTTGATTTTATTGCTACATTTTTACAACTATTTGTTTTACTTTTTAACTATATCTCCATTTAACTCAGGTGAACTTAGATTTACTTTTCTAACTATAGTATATCAGAATTTGTTTAGAAATTAAATATATTTTGTAAATTGCTAATTACATTAAATAATATCAAACTAATAGTTTTATATATCTATGCATTTTGTTCAGTTAACATGAATTTTAAAAAAGGACAAAAGGACATTGTGCTAAATAACAGTTTAAATTGCTACTTGTTCTATTGCTTTTGTGCAACAGCATGCATTTTCAATTTAATGTGAAAAATGTTTAAATGGAATATGACTGAAGAACAAAAAACTCTGTAAAGTGAAAAACAAAAATTTTTGTAAAATAAATAAATGAACCAAAAGCTGTAGGGATAATCAAACTACCTTTATAGTTTAGACACTCTCAAGCCCTGAGCCTAGCCCAGTGCTGCCCAACAGAGCTATCGTGCTGATGGAAATGCTCTACATCTACCCTATTTAGTTATCACAGCCTGTAGCCAGCCACGTGTGACTTGAGCAACTTCAGATGTGGCTAGTGTACCTGAAGAAGTGAATTTTTATTTTATTGAGTTTTAATTAATTTTAATTGCCATCCTACTGGACAGTGCAGGGCTGGTCCATTCTTGCAAGTACCGTGTACGGCCATGATGGCAAACCTATGATACGGGTGTCTGCACTGACACCTGTAGTCATTTTCGATGAAGTATGGGGCCACATGCCGAGAAGGACATTTACACCTCGGCTCCTGCACGGCCAGATGCAGTAGCTGAGGATAAAACATTTGCTGTAGTGTAGACACTCTATGCCGGAGGTCTGTAGGCCAAAACAACAGAACTCGGGCACAGAGCGTCTAGTTCTGGGACTTGCGGTTAGGTTTCTCGAAGTGACACCACCCGAGTTATGCTCGGTTTTTTGGCGAATTTTGACACACTAAGCTCAAAGGATTGCCCATCACTGGTGTAGGGCAAAAGTAAGTTTACAATTATGAGTATGTGAAACACAGAGTTTATATTTGTATTATTATTGTCTTATTTTCCATATGAGCAAGTATAAACCTTTTCCCGCCATCCTGTGTGCATTTATTTAAACCACTCAATTTGCCTATTTTAAAAGACCTACATAAACAGAGGGCCCTGTCCTTTTTAGCAGCTTTTGTTAATACAATTTTAACTGTTATTCTTAATCTCTTCTATCTGAAGAGGAAAAGGGTACTTTAGTTTTTTAAGGTAAGTACTTATCATACTTAACTCACTTATCCTGTTATTGCTAGTCTTTCTGTCTGTCTCCTGTAGCATCTTTCATATTCTGATTGTTTTTCTTAAGTATGCTAGGTATTTTTTCTCTTCTGCTTTTTGGTTCTGTGTGACTCAGATTTAAAAACAAAACAAAAACCCCAAAGAGAGAGAGAGTGTGTGCATATGTGTGTGTATTTGTGTATTTTTTTCTTTTTAAAAAAAATTTATATAAGCATGTTAGAACTACAGTCATAGAGTTTTACAAATTATTTCTGTGTGTGTATGCCCATTTTCTAATGGAGAAAACAAAACTAAGTAAATGCATCTTTATATTAGAATTGTTTAAACCTCTAAAACTTTGCTGTGAAGAATATCTATTCAAGTGTACATTAATACAGTGTTTTGTTTGGTTTTTTTTTTTTACTACTTACATTTGCCATTTGAACAGATATAAAATATAGACTTCTTAAAATTTGGCTGATTGGAATTTATACTAAACTCCATTTAATGTTAGGGTAAAAAAAAGTTAAAACTTAATACTATGTATTTTGGGGAAATAGCCATATTAATGCATTTTTAGTTTTATTTACTTCTATGTTGAAAAAACTAGTTATTTATGTTAAGGATATAATGAGATTCTGACTTGAGTTAGCATTGTTAGTTAAATGAAAATATTATATAGGAATTTCGACTTTTACCTGAGGCTCATTTACAGTGACTTCTAATTCAGGTATATTCACTAAAACCCATAACCTTATTTTGATTCTTTTTCTCTTTTTAAATAGCTACTCATTTTATTTACAGCTTTGTTTTTTACTTATCTACTGTTAGACCAAACACATATCCTGTTTGTAACTTAATTCCTTTTTTAGAAGTCAACAGTCATTTTCTATAAAGGGCCAGGTATTAAATAATTTCGGCTTTGTGCGACACACAACTGCTTAGCATCGCCGTTGTAGCATGAAGACATTCGTAGACAATACCTACATAAATGGGTACGGCTGGCCAGTATAGCCTTCCAAAGAAACTTTATTAAAAAAAAACTGCTGGAGCTTAACTTTTGGATGTTATACCTTACTGATTCACTCCAGCCTTTTCATGCATTCTGTTGGCCTGGTAAATCTGCCATCAATTTACTTTTAACCTGTATCTTTCTATGTAAATTGCATGAACTTGTAGATAGTATATTGTTGGGTCTTGCTTTTTAAATCTATTTTGACAAATAAGTCCTTAACTTTCATAGTCCACTTGGAGTTAATATTATACTACTTAATTAACATAAAGTATAAAAACCTTACAATTATGTCAGCCCATTTATCCTCTCTTCATCCTTTATTCTATAATTGATACATAAACCTATAAACATAACTAACCCCCAAAGCAGTGTTACAATTTTTGCTTTAAACAGGTATATTGATAGGCTTGCAGCATCATGATGTAGTTATCTGTATGCGATAATACATACAAAGTAGTGTCTTCAATGTAACATGACTATTTTTACCCTGAGAAGTAATAAGTGACTGATGGAAAGATATTGCAAATAGATTGTTTCTTTCTGCTTGCACCCACTGGTTTTAGCATCTGTTGATAATTCTTGCTTTGAATCAGTTATTACTTGAATGGTCGCCAAATGGTTAAGAGAGAGACAGGAAGGGAGAGTGAGGGTGAGAAGCATCAGCTACTAGTTGCTTTCACCTTAGTTGTGCATTGATTGCTTCCAAGAGAGAGAGGGGAGAGTGAGAAGCATCAACTCATAGTTGTGGCACTTTAGTTATACATTAAGTTTCTCATACGTGCCTTGAACAGGGCTGTGCCAGGGTCCCCTTGCTTCAGCCAGTGACATTGGACTTTTCATGCCACTGACCTTTGGGCTCAAGCTGCAAAACTTTGGGATAATGAGGATGATCCCCCGCTCAAGCCAGAAACCCCATGCTGACGAGCTCACACTCAGGGCCAGCAAAGTCAGGATTTCGAACCAGCAACCTCTGCATTCCAGATCAACACTTGATCCACTGCACCACCACCAGTCAGGCATTCTTTTACTTTTTAATGGGAGAAAATTGAATATATTAGTAATATTATCATATACTGTGAATAGCAATCTAAATTGCATCATTTATTATTAACAAAGTTAAAATATAGTACTTACAGTTTTATAATGGAGTATGTACCTTTTATGCATATATTTTCACAAGCCAAAAATTTGAGATTCAGCCTGACCTGTGGTGGCGCAGTGGATAAAGCGTCGACCTGGGAACACAGGTCGCCAGTTCAAAACCCTGCACTGGTCTGGTCAAGGCACATATGGGAGTTGATGCTTCCAGCTCCTCCCCCCTTTCTCTCTTTCTCTCTCTCTCTCTCTCTCACTCAGTGTCTCCTCTCTAAAATGAATAAAATAAAAAAAATAAAATTAAAAAAAAATTGAGATTTACTTTATGTAGTTTAAGAAAATAAGTCCTGGCTGGTTGACTCAGTGGATAGAGCATCGGCCCAGTATATGGACATCCCAGGTTTGCTTTTTGGTCAGGGCACACAAGAGAAGTGACCATCTGTTTCCCTCTTCTTTCTCCCCTTTCTCCCCCATCTCTCTCCCCCTTCTCCCATTTTCTCTCTCCCCTTCTCCCCATTTCTCTCTCCCCTGCTCTTTCCCCTTCTCTTTCTTCATCTCCCCCACAGCCAGTGGCTTGATTGGTTCAAGCATTGGTCCTCAGGCACTAAAAATAGCTTGGGTGAGCATTGGCCCAAGACGGGTTGCCAGGTAGATCCCTGTCAGATGAGGGGTGGGAGACTCATTATCTCCTCTCCTCTCATTTAAAAAGGAAAATAAGTAATAGGTATGTTAAGCACATTGAATATTTCTTCAAGCCACAGTGGCATTTAGATACTATTTTTCTTTCCAAACCCACTAATATGAGAATGTTCATTTAGATCATAAATTCTTTTTGGTCACTTGCCTTGGTTCTCTCAGTGATCAGTAAATATTAAATGCCTACTATGCCCTGGCTGTTTAGCTAAGTAGATAGAGCATCAGTCTGGCAGGTGGACGTCCCAGGTTTGATCTCTGGTTAAGTTCACACATGAGAAGCGATCATCTGTTTCTACTCCTTCTATTCCCTTTCCTCTCCCTTGCCTCTCTTCCCCTCACAGCCAGTGGCTCAGTTGGTTTGAGTGTCAGTCCAAGGTGTTGAAGATAGCTCAGTTTATTCAAACATCGGCTCCAGATGGGGGTTGCCAGGTGTATCCTGGCCAGGGCACATGTGGGAGTCTATCTCCCCTCTTACTAAATAAATGAATGCCTACCCATAATGATAAATAAATCTTTTGAATTAAGAAACTAATTTCATTTTTTCAGCACTCACTGAGCTTATATTCAAGATACTTTTTTAAAAATATAAGTTACCCTTTAAAACAGATGATTTATTTACTTTTTATAATGTGGGTAATGATCCTGATGAGTATTTGAAAATGTATGCCTCTGTAATCCATAAATTGAAAGGAAATATAAATAGAAGAAAAAATCATGGGTTCTTTTGAATCTGCAAATTACCTTGAAGTCTTACTTTGTTCAGCATTTTATAGCTGATTTACTTTCTTCCTGTCATTCAAAGACTGTAAGGCTTGTTTTGTTTATGCTTGTGTTCATCTAAACATTTCAAAATACCCTAGAGAAAACTTAATTATCATCACAAATGAGGTGCCATAATTCTCAGAAGCCAGTTTTTTTGCACAATACAGCCCTTCCTAAAGTTCATTAAATGTGAGAAGTATCTTTTCCCCCAACTAAATGTACGTTTTTAGTATATCTAGGGCCCAGTGTTTGTATGCTGTTGGTATCTCAAAAAAGGTAGCTAATTCTAGGGTACATAGCAAAGGGCTTTGTATGTAAGGTCCGTCAGTGCTGCATAAGAGAGTGACATTTTCAAAGTCCATAGAGTAGGTTGGGTTACAGTTTCATTATGTTATTAAAAACTAATTTTCCACTAAGTAGCTGTGCATTTGGCCAGGATTTAATAGTGAACATGATTCTGTCTCTAGTACATTATCTACACTGTTATTCCAAGTTATATTTCATCTCACTTATCTCAAAAACAGAAGATGCAGTGTACTAAAGTAGCCTTATTTTTTCCTTAAACTTCAAATAAAAAAGGCTTATGATTGGCCTTAGGACAATACAACACTTCAATTAGGCAGGGTTTTTATATACCCATAAATAAAGACTACTATTGACTACCAACTAATTCGTATGAAACAGTGAATTAGAGCGTGTTGACACTGAAAAGATCCTTAAAGAGCAGTGACCAGTCATAAAGCTATTTAAACTTTATATTGCATTTTCAGAAAAGAGGCCCTATGATTCAAATGCAGGTGGATATGTGATTAAAAAATAAACGTGTTATAGGCAGTTTCACTTCTGGGAATTTAGGGAAATACAGTTGTGTACTAAGAAATAGTACAGTATTGTTCATTACAACACTTTGGCGCAAAATTAGAAACAATTCGTATGATACAGTAAGAGATTGGTTAATCAGTATAGTCATTTAATAGAATAACATGCAGCCTTTGAAAAAATTGAAATATGTACGTGGAAAGATTCCTGGTGTAAGTGGAAAAAGCAGGAAACCAAACTATTGGTAAACAATAATTCATATATCTGCACCATTTTAGATACATAGGTGTGTATGAATATGTGTACCAAATAAATAAATGGTAAACAGTGTGTCAACATAACAAATTTCCAGACCTGTAGAGAATTTTTATGTGAATTCATTTGATCCCAAATGAGAATTACTGGAAAGCTAGATCTCAGCTGCTTCAGAGAATGACAGTTTTGTACTTTCTTTCAGGCATTTGAAGTTAAGGAGGGAACAAGGAAGATTCCATACGAAAGTGGGAGAAAGCGAGGCAGGAATTGCATTACACGATAGTTGAGATTATTTGCCCTCTTGAGGGTGCTTACACTTCTCAGGGGTATGAAAAAGACATTTCAAAAGTGTGTTAACCTAGGTGCACAAGCAGCTTTCTTAAGGCAAAGATAAACCTGTGAAGTTCTATGCCTGGGACATAACTACCCACCATGTTAGGAATTTAATTAGATCACCCTGTGAGGTTACTAAAGGTAGAACCCCATTTTTGTCCGTGCCCCTGAGAAGTGAAATTCTGTTTGATTTTGTTTATTTGCACCCCAAATTTTTAAAATAAATGTTAATTTAACTTTTTAAAATTGTGTCTTAAAAAATAAGTTTTATAACCACATGTAACTTGAATTTCTGGCTCTACCTCAATTATCTGCAAAATGAAGATACATACTTTATTAGTATTGTTATATTTTTTAAAAATACAAATAAAACTCCTTTCTTTTAGTAGTTTCTCAGTGTGTCTCTCTCTTGAAGGGGAGTGGAATAAAAACCTTTATTCCTTTGTCTGGTTTCTTCTCAACAAACCTGTGACCGGTTGTAGAAAGTAAAATTAATGGTAAAGATTCTGCACTTTCAAGAGCAGTATAATATGATGAGGTTAATACTGGGAGTGAAATCTTCAAATATTCAAAGTGTTCTTGTCTACATGTACCATAAGACTTTATTGACTAAAGCTAGTCTAGATTGCTCTTCTACTTAGTTTATTTCTATTGAGTAGCTGTTCTAAGCAATATTAAGTAAACATTTCTCTTTGAAAGAAGCATCATTCTTTAAATCAGCCTTCTCTTGGATGTCATAACCTTTCCAACTGATGAGTATACCTACAAAATTCATTACAAAGTTGTACATGTTATTTTTTTTAATTTCCTGGAAGAGATTATGAGGAAAAGACATAGTTGAGAAAAGTTTATTTTTAATAACAAAGTAATATGTCGAAGACTTTGATCCTGTTATATTCCTAGCTCTATCAGCAGATACATGACCTCTAACAGCAAACAGACTTTAAAAAATACTTGACTATTTAAGCCACATATGTGTCATAGCCTTATTGATTTTCCGCTTTATATAAATTAAGAGTTTTTTCTATTTGCTGTTCATATTTTTATTTAAAAATTGTCATTTTCCTATTGGCTTCTTTTTTAAAAGTCCAAAAATGTTTAGAGCTAAGTATTTCAAAGTAAAGACTTACACATTATCTTTATAGAGATACAAAAATATAAGCCTTTAGTTACAATATCAAGGAAATGTAACAATATTGGAAATTTATATAGAATCAAGAGGAGAGATAACATGGTGACAGATAGATGTTCCAGGCTGGCTTTATAAAAACCCTTTATGATAAGCAAAGTCACCCTGACCCATTTAGTCTGGCATTTCATGCAAATACCCTTGAGATTAGACTAATTGAAGCCATGACTCAGATTGCTGTTTTTGAGCTACAGATCTGAATAAGAGACTCAAGTACTGATGTCATGTGCTTATTCAAGTAGTAAAATGTCATTATTTACTATGGTGCTTGGGTGGGAACTTAACTTCTGATCATTCTAATATTTCCAGGGGCTGTGATTCTTTGTAAGATTAGTTCATTGATGATTACATGTAAGTTAGATGTATTTATGTCTCTTTTGATCTGTCCTATTCTGTGGGCAATAGCCTCACCTTAAATTTAACAACTGTGAGTGAGATTCTTTGGGAAAGGGATCAGAGGTAAGGAATAGATTATATAAACTCATGGTGCAAAATTCAGAATTTTAAAAAAGCATGGATTTCCACTTCCCACTTTGACAGGAGCTTAACGTTATCTCACCCCCCTCACAACAAGAAAATGGCTAACCACAAAGTCAATGGCATTTCTTAGCTCCATCAGAGGATCAAAGTCATGGGCTTAATCACCATCTTGAAAAGTGTAAAAACATAAATACAGAGAATAAAGATCAACTTTGAGGCACAGTTGTGGTGGGAACACAAGTGGTAACTTTGATGAGTTACTAGAGGCTATTTTACTGTGTGCATTAGTTTGAGAATTTAACTGTGTTCTCATCACCAACTGCTCATAGTAAATAAAGATTAGAGTAAACCCTCATGTTTGGCCCAGGGTAGAGGGAAAGTATTCCTTTTGAAATAAGCCCAGGGCATTCACTGTAACATGGAAAAAATAAAAAACAAGATCATTATCTCATGAACCTAGCTATAAAAATCTTCAACAAAATTAGCAAATTGAATCCAGCAATATATGAAAATTACAAATCACACTCAAGTGTGATGTAGTAAGCTGTTACGTCCATACAATGGGATATTATTCAGCAATGAAAAGAAGTGAACTCAAGCCATGAAAAGATATGGAGGAAACAAATGTATATTGCTAATGAAGAATCCAGTCTGAAAAGCTTACAGACTATGATTCCATTTATGTGACATTCTTGAAGTCAAAACTAGCAACAGTAAAAACTGTTTTCCGAATGACTGGGAGAGCAGAGCAAGGAGCACAGATAAGTAGGTGGAGCCTCCGGGACTTTTAGGGCAGTGAAACTTGTATGATATTGTAATGGTGGGTGCATGACATTCACTTGTCAAAATGAACGCAAAGAAAGAACCTTAATGTAAACTGTTGACTTTGGTTAATATATTAATATTGTACATTAATTGTAATAAATATACCACACAATGCAAGGTGTAAATGATAGAGGTGACAGGGGTAGGGTGGGTGTATGGAACTCTATCTGCTTACTTATTCTCTAAATCTAGAACTATAGTAAAAAGTCCATTTTTTTAAGTATGGAAAAGAAAAATGTACGTGGTGATAGTTATTCCCTTTTAACCATGTCTTAGCCATCTAGTTCCCCTCCTCAGAATCATTGACTTGTTACCAGTCTAGGTAGCTGTGAAGAGATGTGCATTACAAAGATGTGTGCATGTATATATGTTCTTCGTGGGTTATAGAAATGGAGGCTTTCTATCCATATGTTCTGTACTTTTACTCTCCCATCACACACTATCTAGGGAAGTATTCTAGGCCACACTGATGGTCAACCTTTTTATAAAAACCGCGGAGTAACCAACCAGCGCTGCAATTGGCCCACCATGAAAGCTGGAACGCCCACTAGTGGGCGGTAGGAACCAGGTTGACCAGCACTGCAAAGTGGGCGGTTTTGATAAAAAGGTTGCCCATCAGGGTTAGGGTATCAGTACACATAGAGTGTCTTGATCACTTTTGACAATTTCATCTTTTACTGATAGATTCATCAGTTATTCAACTCATTAATGAACACACTATTTTTTATCTTTCGCTATTATGAAGACTGCAATTATCCTTTTGCAGATGTTATCTGAAGTAGAATTACTTGATCCAAATGTATGTACACTTTTAAATATCTCACCAGCAATGTTTGTTTCCCCACTCCTCATCATTTTATTGTAATCAAACTTAACCATTACGGTATTAAACTTTTTATGCCTGAAATACGTGTAGAGATTACTTTTCTTTTTCTGTGACTATGTAATAATTTTCCAGTTTTTCTTTTGGACTGTCTATGTTATTTAGTAAGACATATTTCAATTGCCTATGGAAAAAGCTGCAAATATTATTCCCACTTCGTTGACTGACTTTCGAGTTTGTTTATGGTATATTTTCTCTATGCATAATATTTTTGTTTTAATATTTTATTGAACTGCTCTCGGGTTTTTTTTGAGAATTTTCTGGAATATACTTGTGTATTTTTTTCATCATAATTTAGAATCATCTTGTCTAGTTTTTAAAAATTGGTTGACACTTTTGCTTGTATATTAGGTTTATAGATTAGAGATAAGTGACATCTCTACAATGTTATATCATCGTGCCTAAAACATGATGTGCCTTTCCTGGTGTCAAATCTTTTATAACCTTTGATAATATTTGTATATAGTTTTTGTATATTATTAACTTTTAATTTCTTTGTCTTTTTATCCATTATATTTTCTGATTAAAAATTTGCATACATGAAAGCTGTTGATTTCTATAAGCAGCTTTAAATTCTGTACCCAAAGCATTACTGAATTTACCTGAAGAAATACAAGAGAAGCACCTAGAAACTACTATAAATAATAATAAACCATTTATAAAATAATAATAATAATAATAACCATCTGTAAGTAAGAAAAACTTTACATCTTCATTTCCAAGTTTTAAATCATGTATTTATTTTCTGATTCAGATCATTTAAAAAATATATTGTAATAAAGGACTTTCTTTGTTCATTCCTGGCTCTAATGAAAATATTTCTAGCATTATGCTAACTTTTGAGTTAAGATATATGTTTTAATGTATTAAACATTTCTGTTAAGAATTTTTATCAAGACTAGAAATGGGTTGATTATATCAAAATGGATATAAATTTTTATCATTTTGGCATCTGTGAAAACTAACATGACTTTTCTTTTTATTCATTAATATATATCAGTGAGTATATGCTAGTTTATACTGCAGTAATCCAGAATCTCAAGTTCTCAGCTTAAAACAACATGGTTATTTCTTGTTCATGCAGCATGGCACAGAGTCTCCATGTCCTCCTTACTGCCACTCAGGTTCCTATAGCAACCATCTGGAGCACTGACAGTTGCTATAGTGGAGGGAAACGGCATGATAAATCAGCTGTTGACTTAAACTTTCCACCTGGGAGAAACACACATCTTTTGGGCTCTCACTTTATTGACCAGTGCAAGTCACGTGGTCACATGGATCTATAAGAAGAAAAAGAAATCCTACCATGAACCCTGGAAAAGAGCTGAGAAAGGTTAGTCAAGGTATGAAAAAATATATTAATATATTTCTTAATTTTAATAATCCTTATGTTTCTCAAATACATAGAACTTAATCATGGAAAATTTAAATGTGTTAATGGATTCTGTTTGATGCATTTTATTTAGAATTTATTTATTTATTTTGCAGTGACAATCCTAAGATGAGAGGTTTCAGGTTGTATGTGTTCATATGCATTCTTTGTCAGGGTTTTAGTATTCTAGCATAATAAAAGAATTAAGAATGTTCTGTTTACTTTTTTATGCACTATATAATTTAAAAAGAATAGTTTTATGTTTCTCAAAGGTTAACAATTGACCATCTAGGTGTGGTGCACTTTTTTGGAGAGGAAGGGTTAGTGCCATGCTGGCTTTCTGTATTATTTCTATGTTCATTTGTTCCTTCCCTTCCCTTCCCTTCCCTTCCCTTCCCTTCCCTTCCCTTCCCTTCCCTTCCCTTCCCTTCCCTTCCCTTCCCTTCCCTTCCCTTCCCTTCCTTTCCTTTCCCTTTGTTTCTTTCTTTCAGCAAGAGACAGAGAGAGAGACAGATAGACAGGAAGGGAAAAGATGAGAAGTATCAGCTCATAGTTATGGCACTTCAGTTGTTCATTGATTGCTTTCTCATATTTGTCTTGATCTAAGGCTCCAGCCAAGCCAGTGACCCCTTTCTCAAGCCAGTGACTGGGTTGAGGCTGGTAACCATGGGTTTATTTCTGTGATTCCAAAGCTCAAGCCAGTGACGCCATGCTCAAGCCAGTGACCCTGTGCTAAAGCCTGGAGATCTTGGGGTTCTGAACTTGGGTCCTCCGCATCCCAGGTCAACACTCTATCCACTGCACCACCACCTGGTCAAGCAGGTTGTAAATTGTTTTGCATATATTGAACAAAAAAATATCCTGATATGCTTTTAATTTTTTCTACATTTATAATATTTTCTGACTTTATGCACTTGATCCTTTTAATTTTTCTTCTGCTTTAGATCAACCAGAAGTTTATTAATTTATTTCAGAGAATCAGCTCTTAGATGAATTTGTTACTTTATCATTTTAAAATTTGATACATAATTTCTCACTTTTTAAAAATACACTTAATTGTGAAGAACATACACATGTAGAAAAGTGCACAAAGTAATATTATCCCATTGATATATATATATAACAAAACACTAGTGAACCAATAACCAAGTTGAAAGTTCACCTTTTCATAATTTCTATCCTTCCCTCTTCATCAGAGGTAACATAAGTACTGTAGTGCTAACACTAACAGTTATGGTTTACTTAGTTTTAAACTTTATATAAATAATCACCAGGCTCTGGCCAGTTGGCTCAGTGGTAGCATGTCGGCCCGGTGTGTGAAAGTCCCAGGTTCAATTCCTGATCAGGGCACAGAGGAGAAGCACCCATCTGCTTCTCCACTCCACCTCCTCTCACTTCTCTCTCTCTTCTCCCCTCCTGTAGCCATGGCTTGATTAGAGTGAGTTGGCTCTGGGCATTGGGGATGGCTCCATGGCCTCCACCTCAGGTGCTAAGGAGAGCTTGATTACTGAGCAACAGAGAATGCCTCTGATGGGCAGAGCATCACCCCCTAGTGAGCTTGCCAGGTGAATCCTGGTCGGGGCGCCTGCAGGAGTCTGTCTCTGCCTCTCCTCTATTCACTAAAAAAAAAAAGAAAGAAAAATATAGTCACGCCAGACCAGGCAGTGGCGCAGTGGATGGAGCATTGGACTGGGACGCGGAAGGATCCAGGTTCGAGACCCCAAGGTCGCCAGCTTGAGCGTGGGCCCATCTGGCTTGAGCAAAAAGCTCGCCAGCTTGGGCCCAGGGTCGCTGGCTCCAGCAAGGGGGTGGCTTAGTCTGCTGAAGGCCCATGGTCGGGGCACATGTGGGAGAGCAATCAATGAGCAACTATGGTGTCGCAGTGGCAACGAAAAACTAATGATTGGTGCTTCTCATCTCTCGCCGTTCCTGTCTATCCCTCTCTCTGACTCTCTTTCTATCCCTGTAAAAGAAAAAAAAAAAAAATACAGTCACCAAGGATGTATTCATTTGAATCTTTTACTCAGCATAATGAGATTTTAAAAAAATTCTGTTTCTAAATTTGTACCTATTAAAATACAGATGACTTTTGTATATTGACTTTAAATCCAGTCAACTTCCTAAATTCATAATTCATTTATCCTTTTGAATTTATTATATATCATTGTTTACAAAAAAAAAGACAGTTTTCTTTCCAATCCTTATACTTATTCATTTATCACTTGATTTTACTTTGTGTCTTTACTTTTAAGACCTCCAATAAAACGTTGCATTGATTAGAATGGACTTATTCTCTCCTCCCCAATCTTGAAGGATATGTGTTAGCATTTCACCATTAAGTATGAATGATGTGAGGTATTTTATATATATTTTTATTTCATCAGGAGAAAAATGGTTATTGTACTGACTGAGTGATCCTGTACAATATATAATGGAGGCAGCAGGAGAATGTCTAGAATACAGAAGAGCCTTTGGGTGCCTCTTAATACACCTATGCCTGTGATAAGAGTTAACGAAAAACTACTTTAACTCTAATGGCCCTGACCTTTTAGAAATGATAGTTTATATCACCCAGCCAACAACAAACTGACCAACTTACTAAAGGCAAAGGGATGTGGAATGGATAGCACTAGAAGGCAGTTAGAAACACCCACAATAACCACATTCCAGTTAAAAAGTAGAGACTGTAGTAGTAGTAATGAGTCTTTCATCTCAAATTTGAAATGAATCTATGTATTCATTCAATTTCAGTCTTTTCTCTTTGTTTTTCTTCTATCTTCCATCCCTTTGTTATCGAAGATCAGATGTGTTGATAGTGGTTGACCTTATGCCTAATATTTAAGATATCAAAGGTGTAGTGTGCTTCAGCCCAAAGTGGAAATCACCTGTGACTGAGGTGACATGGAACTGAGTATCCTCTGGAAAGAGGGTATGATTTGGTTGTACAGGGATTGATCAGTCATTTTAGATTCATCATGAGTTTGCTCTTGTCCATATTTGGAAGTTGAGTATGGCTGAAACTATTCCCCAGAAACCCTTTTTAAGGTTTAGGATTAGAGTTAGTCAAAAGAGAAACTGCGTAAGAGTTAGAAGATGGAGCAAAGCATCTGTCATTACTTTCTGAAGGTTTCCATGCTTAGGAGTGGTGTGAAGGATGCAAAGACCAGGGAACTCTGGGTTATCTTCACCCCCTGCTCCGGGCGCAGGTCTGCTTCCCACTTGCCAGTCCTCCTGATTCACAGTGTGCCAGGCTCACCCAGAGGCAGTAGCTTTCTATAGAATCACCTACTTTCCTTCACAATCTCCCTTTGGCAGCTGCTCATGGTTGTTTTTTAATTTATAGATATTAGATTTAATGGGGTGACATTGATCAATAAGAGTACATAGGTTTCAGGTGAACATTTCTATAGCATTTGAACTGTTGATTATGTTGTGTGTCTGTCACTCAAAGACAAATTATTTTCAGTAACCGTATATTTTTCCCTCTTTACTCCCGTCCCACTCCCCTCTCACCCAGTAACCCCTTCACTTTTATCTATGTCCATGAGTCTCGGTTTTATATCCCACCTATGTGTGAAATCATACAGTGCTTAGCTTTCTCTGATTTACTTATTTCACTCAGTATTATGTTCTCAAGGTCCATCCAAGTTGTTGTAAATGATCCAATGTCATCATTTCTCATGGCTGAGTAGTATTCCGTTGTATATATGTACCACCTCTTCTTTATCCAATTCTCCACTGAAAGACCCTTTGGTTGTTTCCATGTCCTGGCCACTGTGAATAATGCTGTGATGAACACGAGTTCATCAATGAAGCCCTGGCCAGTTGGCTCAGTGGTAGAGCATTGGCCTGGTGTGTGGAAGTCCTGGAATTGATTCCTGGTCAGGGTACACAGGAGAAGCGCCCATCTGTTTCTCCACCCTTCCCCCCTCCTTCCTCTCTGTGCATGTGTCCTTATGTACTAATGTTTTCAAGTTTTTTGGATAGATACATGGCAAAGGGATTGCTGGGTCATATGGTAATTCTAGTCTTAATTTTTTGATATATCACCATACTGTCTTCCATAATGGCTATACCAGTTTACATTTCCACCAGCAGTGAATGAGGGTTCCTTTTTCTCCACAGTCTCTCTAGCACTTGTTATTATCTGTCTTGTTGATAACAGCCAATCTAACAGGTATGAGGTGATATCTCATTGTAGTTTTCTTTTGTTTGTTTGTTTGTTGTTTTTTTTTTTCCCCAAAGTTAGAAGAAGGGAGGCAGTCAGACAGACTCCCACATGCGCCCAACCAGGATCCACCTGAAATGCCCACCAGGGGGTGATGCTCTACCCATCTGGGGCATTGCTCCCTTGTGGCTGGAGCCATTCTAGCACCTGAGACAAAAGCCATGGAGCCATTCTCAGCACCCAGACCAACTTTGCTCCAATGGAGTCTTGGCTGCGGAAGGGGAAGAGAGAGATAGAGAGGAAGGAGGGGGGAAGGGTGGAGAAACAGATGGGCGCTTCTCCTGTGTACCCTGACCAGGAATCAATTCCAGGACTTCCACACACCAGGCCAATGCTCTACCACTGAGCCAACTGGCCAGGGCTTCATTGTAGTTTTGACTTGCATTTCTCTAATAGCTAGCAAAGATGAGCATTTTTTCATATATCTGTTGGCTATTTGTATGTCTTCTTGGAAGAAGTGTCTGTTCAAGTCTTCTTTCCATTTTTTATTGCTTTGTTGTTGAGCTTTGAGTTATTTATATATTTTGGATATTAACTCCTTATCAGAGCTCTTTGTGAATACATCTCCCATTTGGTTGGCTGTCTTTTTGTATTTTTCTATCATTTTCTTTTGCTGTGCAGGAGGTTTTTAGTTGGATATAGTTCCATTCATTTATTTTTGCCTTTACTTCCCTTGCCTTTGGGTCAAGTTCATAAAAAGTTCTCTACAGCTAAGGTCCATAAGTTTAGTACCTATGTTTTCTTCTATGTAATTTATTTTTTCAGATCTATATTTGGGTCTTTGATCCATATTGAATTAATTTTTGTGCGTGGGGACAAGGTATATTCAAGTTTCATTCTTTTGCACATGGCTTTCCAATCTTTGCAGCACCATTTATTGACGAGGCTTTCTTTCTTTTTTTAAATTTTTTAAATTTTTAATTTTTTGGTGGTATTCCATGTTTCTTTCCTCTATTTCTTTTTTTTAAGCTATGTGTTTCAGTTTTGGGCCGCGTGTTACCATTGGGTTATTGAGAAGAAAAGTTTCCTATATATAAGAGCTCTTTGTCTTTTTAGTGCTTCAGCACTCCATCCTCCTTTGCTGTTTCACCCCTTTACCCCCACCCCTTTTATGTTTTTGTTGTTACAGATTATCCTTGTTTTTATTGTAATCTTGTTGGAGCCTTTACTTGTAGTTTTGTGTTTTTGTTCTTTGTATCCAGTAGAATAACCTCCTTGAGCATTTACTGCAGTGGAGGGTTTTGGGTTATCAATTCCCTCAGTGTCTATATATCTGCAAATGTTTTCATTTCTCCTTAATATTTGAAGGATAACTTTGATGGATACAGTATTCTTTGCTGGTAATTCCTCTCTTTTGGTACTTTGAGTGCTTGGGTCCACTCTAGTCTTGCTTACAGAGTTTCTGCTGAGATATCTGATGATAACCTGATGAACTAAACTTCCTTTCTGTTATATTCTTCTTTTCCCTGGCTGCCTTGAGGATTCTTTCTTTTGTCGTTTATTTTTGCCAGTTTTATTACAATGTGCCTTGGAGAAGGCTTGTTTGGTTTGAAGTAATTAGGCATTCTGTTTGCCTTGTGGGTTCAAGTACCTAACTTCTTCCATTGACTTGGGAAGTACTCATCAATTATTTGTTTGAATAGGTTCTCCATGCTCTTCTCTCTCACTTCTTCTGATATACCCATTATTCTTATATTGCTCTTTCTGATGAAGTCAGACAATTCTCATAGAGCTCTATAATTTTTTAAAAGAATTGTTGAGTCTCTGTCTTCTTTTCTCTATATCATCTCTAGTTACCTGTCTTTGATGTCACTGATTCTCTCTATCTAGCCTGTTTTATTAGCTAAACTTGTTAGCTTATTTTTCCATTCACGTGATGAGTTCTTCATCTCTGTTTTTAAATTTTCAGTCTCCTTGTTGAGGTACTCATTTTGTTTTCTGAGCTCATTAAGTTGTCTATCAGTGTTTTCTTGCATCTCACTGAGTATTTTCAGAACTTCAATTTTGAATTCTCTATTAAGTCCAAGGTTTCGATGTTAATGAGATTGCTTTCTGGAGATTTTTCATTTTCTTTTCAAACTTTGTCTCTTTCTTGGGTAGCAATGTTATTCATATTTTTCTTCCTTGAGGACATTTGAGAATTGTGTTAAAAAATTAAGCAAAAAAAATTTTAATGCATTAAATAAAGGAAAAATAAGAATGACAAAAGAGAACAAAACCCAAAGAAACAATAATCAAAAACAAACAAAATAATAACAAAAAACTAAAGAAAAAGAAAACATTGGGAGAAAAGAAAAATCACCCCCAAACACCCAAGCAAACAAAAGACTTCCAAGAGGTTTTTTCTATTTTTTTCCAGTAGGTGGCACTGGATTACAAGTATTAACACTGTAAAATTCCCAGGCTGACCTCTACTGAGAAGCAGCTGTTTTGATGATGTAGGCAGGGCTGCAGTCACGATGATGGATGGGGCCTGCTGTGAGGTTTATGGCTTTAGCAATGGCTATCTCATGCCTTTGGGTACTCCTCCCTGTGTCTCAACTGACCAGGAGATCAGACACAGAGCAACTCTGTTCCTAAGGAAAAAGAGTGACCCTGTTGAACTAGCTGTGTGGTATATTTCTGCCACTCTTTGTACTCATGAGGGGAGGGTGGTGGGATCTGGGAGGCTGAGAGGCCACACTTTGTATTTTTTTGTCTTTGTTTAACTGCCAGAAGACTGTAGAAACACTGGTGGTGATGACCCTACACTCTGACACTTTGGTTTAGTATCTCTCCAAATTTCCCCCAATATCTTTGCTCCTCTCAGTAGAAGACCCAGTCACTTCAGGTTTCTTTCCTCTCTGGAGCCCTGGCAGACAAGAACACAGACAGTCTGGGGCCTCTCCCCTCTATGGAGCCTGACCTTGAGTGCATCTTATCTTCCACCTCCCTTCTCAACTCTTCCCACCCTTATCCATTCAGTGCATGGATCTTTCAGGCAAAGGCTATGAACCCTGCTGAGGTTCCTTTGCTGAGTTATAGCTGTTCAATTTGTTGAAATTTCAAGAGGAGAAATCAAGGGTATCTCTCATGACACCACTACTCTGACATCATCCCCATGTTGTTTTTCAAGGTCCTGGCTTGCTTCAGGGCTTCAGGAGGTTGGCTAATAGCTTGTCTCTGGTGTTCTAACTTACCCTAGAGAGTACAATCTTTCACAATTGATTCACTTTTTTCTACAATAAATCCTTTATTTCATGAAACTCACAGTTTCTGCTTTCCTGATGGAATACTACTGATTATTCCACTCAGAACTTTCTACCTCCAGAAATTATTTTTTATTTTTCTAACATATTATTAGATAGTGTTAATTTATTTTTCATGAGTTGTAGGTTACAGATAAAGGTCTCCCTGTGGTTTTATGTTAGCATTTCGGAGGAGTTGTCATGTACCCTCTCTTTTTTCTGGGTTATGTTCAATTAAGAACAAACCAAAACTCCAAGCCAGAGTAAAAATACAGATTTAGCTTAATAATGGAAAAGCTAGGCCTGGCCAGTGGTGCAGTGAATGAACATTGACCTGGGATGCTGAGGTCTCAGGTTTGAAACTGGGAAATCACCAGCTTGAGTGCAGGATCACCAACTTGAGTGCAGGGTCGCCAGCTTGAGTGTGGGATCATAGATATGATCCCATGGTCACTGGCTTGGGCCCAGGGGTCACTGGCTTGAAGCCCAAGTCACTGGCTTGAGCAAGAGGTCACTGGCTTGGCTGGAGCCCCCCAGACAAGTCAGGTATGAGAAGCAGTCAGTGAACAACTAAAGTGTCGCAACTATGAGTAGACGCTTCTCTCTCCCTTCCTATCCCTCTCTCTCTCACTCTCTTGCTAAAAGAAAAAAAAAGAAAAAGAAAAATACCCCAAACAAACAAAATATCCCTAATAATAATAATGGAAAAGCTGAATTTCAGAAATTGGGAAGCCAGCCTTCCTCTTATTCCAATTAAAATATTTCCATTTAGTCATCAGGGGGGAAACATTAAATCCCCACTCTGAAGAGGACTGTCCACTGCGTTTACCAGAAGGGAGGAGTTACTGAGTAGAATATGCTTCGCTTGAGCACAGACAGGGGCAAGAGAAAGAGATGAACCTGCACTGTGTGTTAAAACAGGAGCTGCCATCCACAATGATGTAGCCATGGGTGTCAGGCTCTCCCAAGCTTCACCAGGCAGACAAGTCACTGCAACCTGGAGGGGCAAGTCATGATCAATGAGGTACCCCAAGAGGTATCCTAATATGGTCCCTTTTTAAGGTGTAAGGGAAGACACTTCATTGGAAACTTAGGGATATGGGACTCAGGATCCCACATTGACACACTTCACTTGATCTTTTGTCCCTGCAGCAGAAAGATCCTTCTTGTAAATACTTCAGTTATGACTACCTAAAGTGACATCTATTTATAAATTTATGGATTGACACATCACCCATGCAAACCTCTGTGTGAATTCTTTCTCAAACTCTACAGTGTGGGGAAACAAAATTCTATACTTGCTTCCCTTGATGCAAGTGGTTGTCCTGAGCCCATGGTTCTGATCAGTGAACCATAAAAATACACGAAGTGAGTGGTTTTTTAAAAGCTTCTGTTTTTCTAATAAAAGAGGATATATATGGGTGTCAGCAACCCTTTCCCTCTTTCCTGTCTTGTACAAGCTAGTGTCTTCTAATGCTTTTTCTTGAGGCACCAGAAAAAAAAAAGGGAGTATCATTATACAGTTTAAAAAAACCTCTTACTATCTATTTCTAATTGGGAGGAGGAAGTTCTTGGCTAGTGGATACTTATGTTAGATTTGGGTGCTTACTGCCTATCTGCCTTATTAATTATAAGACTATAGAATAAGAAGTCTGAATTATTAGTATTTTTTCTCAATATGCTTACCTTATTTAGAAAAATAAGAAAAGAACAAGTGCCTTTTTACTAGGCTCTCACATTATTAGTACCTTAGACAGTGGTTCTCGTTCTCAAGTTTGAGTGCATATGAGAAATCAGCTGGAAGGTTTATTAAAATACAGATTGGTGGAGCCTATTCTCAGTTTCTGATTCAGTAGTTCTGAGGTTCATCTAAGATCTGCATTTCTAACATGTTCCCAGGGGAGGCTAATGGCACTCACGTGGGCACCATGACTTACTTAAAATGTGTGGTTTTATAAGATCAATGCTGTGTTGTCTTCTACACCTATTTTGAGAAAATAGAACACAGTTGATGTAAGATGTTGTGAGGAGTCACATTATGCTCAATTTTCATAATGTAGAAATGCCTAAGTGACTCAAATGTCAGAAGCACATGATCAAAAGTTGTCTTTTCCAAAAGAAAATAGTAAAATTTACTTCTCACCTTGGTTAATGATTTCTTATATAAATCTCTTTAAACTTTAGGGACAATTTGAAGAGAGGACAGTTAATCAGTATTTCTTACCACCAGACATTTTGAAAAAAATTAGGAGAGAAAATTAAACCAGTTTCCAGTTGAATAATTAACTACTTCACTGTTTTTGAATTTATGGAAGACCAAATAATTTTAGTTTTGAATGTCATTAGTTTGATAGAGCTTTTATCAGCATCCTTCTAAGGATAAACCTATTGGAAGATAATGTATTATCAAATAGACTGGTATTTTCTCCTCTTTGCAAGTTAAGTGAATTAATATGGCTGACATGTTTTATCATACGCAACTGAATTTTCTGATGTGCCCTTTTATGATCACTATTATTCAACTTTCTTAAAGGATCCAGGCATCTCATTAGTATTCTGTTATTGAGCAGGGTGATCGTTTTTACAGCAGCTGGAAAAGGATCATATATTTCACAGGACTCCTTGGATTAATGACTAGAAATGCTCTACTAGTGACCCATGAATAGAAAACAGAAATCTTTCCAAAAGCACTTCAAATTTATGAGCCTATTTCTTTCAGAGTAAGTCTTTATTTTGTAATGCTTATGGCAAAAACCTACTTGGCTCTCTACATAGCATCTCTCTTTACCACCAAACTAGGAACGCATGGTCTCTATCTGAACATCCATCCCCATCCTATAATCTTAGTTTGAACTTTGATTAGGCATCATTATTTTCCAAATTTTTTCATTGATTTGAGAAAGAAGAAGGGAGAGAGAGAGAGGGAAGCATCAACTCATTTCGCTTAGCTGTGTACTCTTTGGTTACTCCTCATGTGTGTCCTGAACGGGAGGTTGAATCTGCGAAGCTCTGGTGTGCTGGGTTGATACTTTATCCACTGAGTCAGAGCCACCTGGCCAGAGCTATCAGGCATCATTTTTAAAAAGTCCTGCAGAGGGAGGTAAGGTGGTAGTTTTACCTTGTTGAACTTGCTGATGATCCAGCTCTAACTGAATGTCCAAATTCCACTACCTAGACTTTTACCTTTTAGTTAAATTCTACCTTACAACCAAACCTTAGTGATTGAATTCTTGACCTGATGTATATCTACATAACATCTAATTCTTCCATGTTATGATCTTGCCTAGTTTCCAAGTCTTCCAAGAAATTCAAGCTGACCCTCCCCAACTCTGACTCTCTACCCTATGCTGTTATGAGGATTCCAGTGCATCTGCCACCTGGATGGCCATCAAACCAGTATCTGTGTAGGACTTTACCTTTGACAAACCACCTTTTTATCTTTTTATACATCTTTGATCATCAAAGGGGCTCAGAGGGGTGAAAGTGCCCAGGGTCTCCGAGCTAGCAAGTAATCAAAATTATGTGAGATCAGGTCCTCTAAACATAAATTCAGTACTGTTTTTCTTAACCCTCCCTATGTACCAAACTTCACTGAAATTCTAGCCCTTATCTCTGTCTGAACTTCTTTTCCTGTCTGCTGTCAGGACCTTCTCTGAGGCAGTTTGCTCTCCATGTCAAACTTGGTTGTACCCATTTGCCTATCCTCCTGCCCAGAACTTATGAGAAGGAAAAAAGAAAAAGAAAATCTCTTCCAATTATTTTATTGTTTCACTATATCTGAATTGAATTAAAGTACAGCTACAAAAGGTATAATTTGAGACTAGGAAGAACAATTCACCCCACACATAAATTCATCAATAAATAAAGTTCCCTTATCTCTGCTCCTCTGAAACTGCATGTTCTAAGGTGAGAGGGAGCTAGCTCCTCTATCACAGCTCAGAGCTGTTTTTCTCTTTCCACCTCTGCCTTTATGGCACCCTGAATCCCCTCTCTATGATGCAGTCCCTGTTGTTTCCGTGCCCATTTCTCAAGTTCCCGTTCTCGGGGAAAGAGAGTGGAAGGCAGGAAGAAGGGGCAGGGACTGGGAAACACAGAGGCTGTAGGTATAGATCCTGGCACCAGCTTGTTATTGTAGACGAACTGTCTAACTTCTCGGGGCGGGTGGGGATGGCCTAGGGTACTGGTGTTTGGAGAGTGGATTGGCTACTATCCTGAAGCAGGTCAGGTCCTGGGACAAGTCCCAACATCACACTTTTTTTTTTTCATTAAAATGGAGCTCATTGTTCCCTAACATTCTCTCCAAGTGAGATTTACTTAACATGTTTTGTAAATAAAATGTCCTGCAGTTGAGAGTATTAATATTATTACCTTGATTTTACAATAACTTACATATTCTAAGTATTTTTTGCATGTTATTTTACACTTAGAGATTTGATACTTAGAGAACTTAGGTAATGATCCCAAGGTGCAAAATTAGAGTAAAAACTGTAACCAAATTACCTATATTCCCTTCCTTCTTTCCTTCCTTCTTTCCTTCCTTCCTTCCTTCCTTCCTTCCTTCCTTCCTTCCTTCCTTCCTTCCTTCTTTCCTTCCTTCCTCCCTCCCTCCCTCCCTCCCTCTCTTCCTCTTCCTTCCTTTCTCCCTCCTTTCTTCTTTCTTTCTTTCTTTCTTTCTTTCTTTCTTTCTTTCTTTCTTTCCTTCTTTCTTCTTGTGAGAAGAGGGGAGATAGAGAGACAGATTCCTACATAAGCCCTGACTGGGATCCACCTGGCAACCCCCCATCTGGGGTCGATGCTTAAATCAAGTGAGCTATCCTCACCTCAGCTCCTGAAGCTGATGCTCAGACTACTTGAGCTACTGGCTGCAAGAGGGGAAGAGACGAAGAAGGGGAAGAAGAAGGGGAAGAGGGGGAAAAGGGGAGAAGGGAGAGGGGTTCGGAGAGAGAAGATGGTTGCTTCTCTAGGGTACCCTGACCAGAGACTGAAATGGGATGTCTGCATGCTGGGCCAACACTCTACCACTGAGCAAACCAGCCACACTTGTTTCCACCACACGTTTATAATGACCTTGGCCCTGGAGTACAATCACCTGCAGCCTTGCTATAACCATTTCCTCCTTTATTTTCACAAGCAATAGCAAGCGTCATCTTCCACAAAAATACTTATTATGGCTCTCTATTTAATGTGTCTGTGTGTGGTGCTTTGGAGAGGGAAAGCATCTTGCACTTGATATATTTCAGATATATTGTTTAAATAAAATAGATTGTCTGTTTATTAATAAAATTAATTTACCTGTTTCTTTTTACCTATTTTTTTAATGTGGCTACTACAAAATTTAAAATTACACTTGTGTCTTAGGCACTGATTCATCAAGTCCCATTTCTAATTTGGGTGTTTCCTTCTTGACGTCTTTGCTCATATAATTTCTTCTACTTAAATCCAAGTCTCTTCCTTCATAATTTACTTGTCACAAAGGTTAACTCCACTTAATTAATCAACTTAGAACCAAGCACCATTCCAATACTAACTTTCACATAAAACATGAATTACTATGTTTCTTGTTTCTAAAAAGAAACCCCACTCTTTATAAAATCTCAAAGATAATGCCTTCTTTATACATTGTTCTTAGTAACAAAATGTAAATTAAAAAGAAAAAACTTTTTCTCACATCTTTCCCTAGCCATTCTTTTGGGCCAAAATCTCATTTTCCTGATGTATTATTACAGTTACCTCCTGCCTAAAATCTTTGCTCCTAATCTTCTCATCAGTTCATTCTGAATCCCACTACCCACTCAGTCTTCCTAAAATACCACTATTTTCATGTCAAATTTTGCTGAAGTCTTCAATGGCTCCAATAGCCCAGAGTAATAATTCTCAAACTGCTTCACTGAACCACATGATTTTGCTCATCTCTGGGTTAATGTTCTTTGAACTGGAGCAGCTATTCCATGCTCTCCTTATTATCTTCAATCTCTTTTCTGGTTTCTTGAACATAAGGAATACAGTTATAATAATAATTCTATCTTCCATGTCACTTCTAGGTCAGTGTTGATTGATCGATTTTTCCTCTCATCTTAAGCTATATTTTTTTCTCTTTGAATGCCTACTGATTGTTAATTGGATGCTGGACATTGTGAATTTCAGCTTCTTTGGTGCCAGACATATTTGTATTCCGGTAAGTAACTTTCAGCTTTGTTTGGGAATAGCCTTCCACAATTTGCCCTCAGTCTAAATTTCAAATTTATTGCCTTGTGGCAGTCAGAATGATTAAATACAGTTTGCATGGTTCCACCTCTTTATCTGCACATTCCCCATGTTGTAAACATAATATTGTCTTCCTGGCCACTGTCTTTTTATCTGATGCTCTATTTTGGTCATTCTGACTTTATATAATCCTTTTAATTGTATGTTTATCTCATCTTACCAACAAGATCATATGTTAGGATGGTAACTATATCAGTTATTTTTATTTATAGTTCTCCCAAAAGCTTAGCACAAAGACTGGGCAGTGAGTAGGCATTTAGCATATGTTTATAATTTGTCTAACAGAATGCTGAATGCCTTGACAGTAGGAACTTATAGTTTTATTCTTCCTAGTCTTAATCAGCAGCACACAAATTACTATATGACAGAGTAAAAATAGGCTATGATGTAATTTCTGAGTAATCATGATATGACATTATAAATGTAGTCAGCTTACTTTTTTAAAAATCTAGACAGATGGTAAAACGTTCCGTGTGTTTTATTCTGTGCACTCTGTATCCAATCCAACAACACCAACCTCTCCCTCCCCTTTTCTCAGACACCAAGGGTCATGGTACTAAAATTTTCCACTATACCAGGTTTCTTCTCTGTACCTAGTAGGATAGAATATGCATGCCGCCTTCTCTATTTTTAGTGACACCAAACCTAATTATTTACTAAGAGTATTTGTCTATGGGACCAACCCAGAGGCAAGGGCCAGAATGGTTGAGAGTCTGGCCTCTGGTATCTGACTGCCTGAATTGAGCACTGGTTTGGCTGGAATTAGCACTGTGACCTTGTGCAGTCATTTCTCCTCCCCAGGCCTAGTTCCTCACTTATAAACAGGAGACACTAATTACACCCAGCAGGGAGTTCTGTAGGAACTTAGATCTTGCCATACTCGGTGGGAGTTTAATGCTTTTGGATTGAATTGAGATGCACCTTATATTTCTAAATTGGGTCATTTTTTTTTAAGAACATAATTTCTTACCTTAATGTTTGAAATCCACAGCAATGAGAGAGTGCAGAAAAACAGAGCCAGTATCCTCAATTCTCATATACCTGTGAATCCAACCTGTTTCACCAAGAAGAGTATTGCAAGAAGTTTCAGATTTGAACAAACTTATTATTCTTTATGCCTGCCTATTTGTTTTTACAGAATATAGCCATTTAAAAAAAATGATTTTAGAAAGAGGAAGAGAGAGAACAAGAGAGAGACAGGAGTATTGATCTGTTCTCGTATATGTGCTGACTGGGGATCAAACCCTCAACCTCAGAGCTTCAGGATGATGCTCTAACTATCCAGCCAGAGCATTAAAAAAAAATTATTTAGCCTGACCAGGTGGTGGCACAGATGATAGAGTGTCAGACTAGGATGTGGAGGACCCGGGTTTGAAACCCCGAGGTCGCCAGCTTCAGCGTGGGCTCATCTGGTTTAAGCAAGATTCACCAGCTTGAGCCCAAGGTCACTGGCTTGAGCAAGGGGTCACTCTGTTTGCTGTAGCTCCCTGGTCAGGGCACATATGATAAAGCAATCAATGAACAACTATGGTGCCACAACAAAGAATTGATGTTTTTCATCTCTCTCCCTTCCTGCCTGTCTGTCCCTATCTGTCCCTCTTCCTGTCTCTCTCTCTGTCTCTGTCACACACAAAAAATTATTTAGCCATTCTTAATTACTGAGAAACTAAATCAATTCTACTCATATATGCCCCAATATAATTACAGTTCTATTATAATAATGATGTGTTGCCATTTATTGAATACCTTCTCTTTTCCAGATATTTTTAGATATTGTTTTATTTAAAATGGAAAACTTATGGTGTGAGTATAATATGGATGAGAAAACTAAGGCAAAGAAGGAATAAAGAACTTCCTCAGTGTCACCTGGCTAGATATGGACTGAGTAGGAATTCCCACTCAGGCAGACCTCAGATCTCACCACTTAGCCTTTGCACTCTTGTGGTAAGCCAAGATAAGATATGGTGACATATTTGTCTGACTCCAACTAGGCCTGACTAGTGTAGCTATTGGGAAGTTCTGAGACATGGTCAATACAAAACAGGAGTCACAGAAATGCATTCCAGATAATATTTGAGGATGGGAAGGGTAATGATTAAAAATAAATAATTAAAAGCTATCTAGAATAACATAAATTATCTCATAAAACATAGAACTACAGCTGAGAGTCCTTAGTAGTGAGAAGGGATGAGGGATATTTCCAGGTAGACCTGTGTTAGGGCAGGTGCACTTGGGGAAGAAGCTTTGCCTTCCTTAGAATATGGAAAAGTAATAGTGTGTGCCAGTGGTAAGTCACCAGAGAAAGGGTAATTGAGGCTTTTCTTTAGGGCTGGCTGGGTAGACAGGTCTAAGGGGCTATGCAGTCTGTTCCTAATGGCTTAACATAATCTCTCCACTTGCTTATTACTGTAGGGAATCCCTTTAGCCTAGCACCACGATTGTCATCTGGTGTGCTACAAGAACTTGTAAAACGTGCAGTACCTGACTATTTAGTCAGGGGAACTGACCTCTTTTCTCTTATTTTTATTTTATTTTATTATTCAACGAGAGGAGGGGAGACAGAGACAGACTCCCTGCATGCGCCCTGACCAGAATCCACCCAGCAAACCCACTGGGGGTGATGCTCCACCCATCTGAGGCATTGCTCTGTGCTCAGTAACAGTTCTTAGAACTGGAGGCGGAGGCCATGGAGCCATCCTCAGTGCCCGGGGCCAACTTGCTCCAGTTGAGCCATGGCTGCAGGAAGGGAAGAGAGAGAGAGAGAGAGAAAGAGAAAGAGAGAGAGAGAGAGAGAGAGAGAGAGAAGAGGGGGAGGGGTGGAGAAGTAAGCCCTTCTCCTGTGTGCCCTCACTAGGAATCGAACCTGGGACTTCCACACACTGGGCCGTTGCTCTATCACTGAACCAACCAGGCAGGGCACCCTTAGATTTTTTTTTAAAGATTTTATTGATTGATTTTATAGAGAGAGAGGAGAGGGAGGGGCAGGGGAGCAAGAAGTATCAACTCATAGCTGCTTAACTAGTTGTTCACTGATTGCTCGTCATATGTGCCTTGACAGGGCAAGCCACGGGCTTCAAACTGGTGACCTCAGCATTCTAAATTGGCAATTGATTCACTGTGCCACCCAAGGCCAGGCTCTTTTCCTTTATATTGCCAAATAAAAATGGACTATAAACAACACAACAATAGCTGTGCAGTGTGAATGAATCAAACTTACACATATTTTTTTTGTCAGATTGGTAAAAATTATAATGTATTTCAGAAGTGCCGCAAAATTTTAGTAATTAGTTTATGTGTGTTGTGAGATGACAAAGGTTGGAAATTACTGGTCTAGCACAATAGCTCTCAAAGTGAGATCCCCAGACCAGCAGCTTCAATATCCAATTCTCAGGCTCCATCCCAGACCTGCTGAAGGAGAAACTGGGGGTGGCACACAGCAATCTGTGTTTGAAAAAATCCTCTAGATCATTGTAATAGACACTTAATTATAAGAATCATTGTTAGCAGGATACTTTTTTAAATTCCACAATTAGAAATAAGTGTTAAAATGTAAGAACATAGTTGAGAGCTCTTTAAGTTGAATTAGTTACAGATTAATGTAAATGAAGTTTGACTCACTGCACTTGATCTGTTTTCAAATACTCTTTCACTGAAATAAGTGCACCAGTTAAGTCCAATGTTCACCTCTGCCCTCCTCCATGTACATGACTGATGTTCCTAAAAGTCAAGAAGTCGAGGTTTTGGGCTTGTGGCATGGATCAGATGGGCTGCAGTTTATGGCCAGGTGTCAGCTGGGGAAAAACATATGTGAGTGCAAATAATGTGTGTTAATGTATGGATATTTAAAATCTGTTCTAATTTTAAATAGATGTTAGAATATGTTAGAAGACAGAGGGAGGAAAAGAGAGAGTTAAACAAAAATCAATGGAGCCTGACCTGTGGTGGCGCAGTGGATAAAGCATCGACCTGGGAACACTGAGGTTGCCAGTTCAAAACCCTGCATGGTCTGGTCAAGGCACATATGGGAGTTGATGCTTCCAGCTCCTCCCCCCTTTCTCTCTCTCTCTCTGTCTCCTCTCTAAAATGAATAAAGTAAAAAGAAATTAAAAAAAAATCAATGGAAAGTCTAAACATTACAGTTATTGTTCTGTTTCAGATAATTGATAGTGGGTCTCAATACAGGACTGAGAATGTCACTCTAGACTGGGAGCTGCTGGAGGACCGGGACCCGCCTTATTCTCCAACGTTCACCCCTTACCCAGTACAAAGCCTGTGCCCAGCTTCCCAGGAAACAGATCATGAGCTGAACTGACTGGAAATGAGTAAAAAGGTCAGAGAGCTTTAACCCCACAAGTGAGAGAACAGAGATAAAACAAGGAAGCCACACAGGGAAGACAAATTTCAAACTTGACAGTTTACCATCTTTAGTGTAGTGAGGACTAATCGAAGTTCGACTTAGAAGTCTATGCCTCACAGCTGCAAAATCAGGTCACTTTGATGTGCATGATTTAGAATTTTAACATACTTGTTGGTGGCATGAATTGATTAATGAAGTGCTGCATGGAGAATTTGTCTTTCAAAGCGTCACTGCATAAGAGTCTAGCTTTACTGGCCCATTTCATGCATTTGAGTTCAGAGTCCATCATGAGGTAAGAAGTCATCCTGCAGAATGACGGACCCTGGAATTTTCAGAAGTAGTGGATTGTAAATGAGTGGCTCAACACCAGATGTTTCCTTCTTTTTCCTCTCCTTCTCCTTTTTTATTACTATTAGACATAATCTAAGAATGAAATAACTGGACATATGTCTGCCTATCATGTGCCCTTTATTCTAATTCCTGACCATTACTTTAATCATACTTTAATCAATTTATTTTAATATTGGAGACCCAACTTGCTCAGAAAGTTTGCATTATTTGTATATACATAACACGCATTGGAAAAATGTATTTTGGAATTCATCTCTTAGGTTCAAAACGCAGTCAGATAACAAACCCACATTTTAAACCCTGGTATCTGCTTTGTGTCTATCTTTACTTCTCGAAGATAAAATTTATTACATTCTTTTGCAATGTTCAATCTTATTAAAAATAGGCTAGATATGGGAGCATCTAAATAGAAGTTTCTCCTTTGAATCCAGCCACTCATTAAAAAACACCCACCAGCATTAACCCTGGAGCTGAAGAATGTTATTTTTCCCAGTAGGTTATTTTTTATTTTTTGATCCTTTTACCAGACTTATGAAAGATGTTTCCAGATTGTTAAGAGCATTGAGCATACGAGATGAGCAATTCATGAACCCGAGCAATGGCTAGAAAAAAATAGTCTATTCTTTATGCAGTGGTGCTGGGTTACTTCAGGTTGATAGCAGTTTTCCAAATAAGTAGGCATCATCTGCTAAAACATCTGTGTCCGCCTGGCTAGAGAAGAAAATGATGATCGGTACTGGCCATCTTGGGAGAGCAAGGTTAGGGATAGTAAATGAACTCTGGAAAAGTATTAAAATTGAGCTCATTAATTAATTCATTATTTATTTGTATACCTGTTTATTAGAGCAATATAAAACTTATAAAAGATATTTTTTCCCATAATCATTAGTCTCAAGGTATCTCAGGTAATTTTTGTTTTGAAACTTGTGGTGAGCTTTTACCTATTTTCCAATGTATTGAATCCCTCCTGCTTTTAGCTGAGCAGAAGGCCACTTGAAATAAAGACTATTTTATGTCTCTTTTTACTAGTTGCCAGGGAAATATAAGCATCTTTCACAACTAAGTGTAATTAAGTTCTTGCTAATGTGATATAAATGGTAACTGGACAATTTCTGGGAGAAGTCTTTCGAAGAGAGGGCATGGCCCTTCTTTTTTTTCTCTCTCTCTCTCTTCCCAACCAGAAATGGACAAAAATGGCTGGACCTCTAGCAGAATTTCAACTCATTAGTTCACCTGGGGAATGGAAGCCATGCACAGTAGATCATCAAGCAAAAGAAACCTGATCCTTTACCCTGGGTGTACAGACAAGCACCGGATTAACTCCTTCTAGACTTCAATACAGAAATAAACTCTCATCTTATTTAAGTCATTGTTATTTTGGAGTTTTCTGTTCCTAACTTGTTCACTTGTAAAGGGCAATTTTGTTACTATTGTTCCCCTTGGCAACTAATACTGGGACTACCAAGAAATACTGACTAAATATAACCATTTATAATCCTCCAAAGCCAGACAAAAATTAATAGTTATAAAAAGACAGAGGCCCTGGCCAGTTGGCATAGCAGTAGACTGTTGGCCCAATGTGTGGAAGTTCCGGGTTTCATTCCCAGTCAGGGCACACAGGAGAAGCAACCCTTCTGCTTCTCCACCCCTCCCCCAACCCTCTCTTTCTCTCTTTCCCTCCTGCAGCTATGGCTCAAATAAGCAAGTTGGCCCCAGGCGCTGAGGATGGCTTCATGGCTTCACCTCAGGTACTAAAATAGCTGGGTTGCAGAGCAACAGATCAGCCACTCCATATGAGCAGAACATAAGTCCCAGAAAGAGGTTACCAGTTGGATCCTGGTCAGGCACGTGCAGGAGTTTGTTTCTTTGCATCCCTGCTGCTCATTTGATTAAAAAAAAAAAGAAATATTTAGCTATATCAAAATATGAGACAAATATTACTATAAACAAATTTAGGGAAAAATTAATATGGTAAATTTGAGTGAATAACACAGATGACACAAAGGATTAGGTTTCATATCCTAATCCACTGCATCCCAGTCCGACGCTTTATCCACTGTGCCACTGCCTGGTCAGGCTATCCTAATCCAAATTGTTTTTCTAACTTAGTTGGACATTTAACTTTGTTTGCACAATAGAGAAGTCTAAATATATTTAATAAATCCAATCAATATACTGCCTGACCAAGAAAATGGACTTTTAAAATACTTGAGATATACCAGGTAAGTATGAGCAAGTTAATGTACTGCCAAAAGACTTGGATATTGCCAAGTCATGTATCATCAGAAGTTACATGATTGAGTATCTGGTTATCTGGTTTAGTGAGTGTCAGCATATTAGAACTTTGATATATATAAGGACATTAAATCATTCTGGGTATAATATGACTTCTTGAAATCAGCATGTAGCTTGATATCGTTCAGTGCTTCAGTGTTGTCATTATGAGCAATTACTATTTTTATATATAGTACATTAGACATAGTAGGGCTGTCTGAGGCAGTCTCTGGATGTTGCTTTTCTAAAAAATAAATTTCTCATGTCAGCTTAGAAAGTCCAAATTGCAAACTGAGGAGAAAAAGCAAATACTCCATAAAAATAGGCAAGATAAACAGGCAGAATAAACAATACTACAAGAATCAATTCAAATGATAAGCACTTGAAAAGACACTCAAATTTCTTAATAGGAAAATCAAAGTTAAATGAGATATTACTTTATACTTATTGGACTGTCAAAAATTAAAAAAGAACGAGAATGCCAATTTCTTTTAGAAATGCAGAGAAAAAGGATACTTTTATACATGGCTGGTGAAATTATTAAGTGTTACTACCTTTTGAAAAGCAATCTAGTAATATCTATTAAAATTTTAAATGCATTTTCTCTGACTTAACATTCCCACTCCTGGGACTCTTTCCTAAAGAAATAAAATTGTGGGTAATGACACATGTATAAGGATGCCAATTACATTTTTCATAATGGTTAAAAAGAAACACCTAGAAACTGCAATAGGAGAATTGCTGAATAAATTATGGCACATCTACACTATGGAATATCATACAGCCATCACAATAATACATTAGATTTCTAGCATTAGGTTTGGCAGCTGTTCAACTTAGTGAGAAAGGCAAGACATGGAGACCTGTGTATACTGACCCAATTTTGTTACACAACCAATAGCAATGTGAGATGTGTTTGCACGTCTACATGAATGTGTAAGCATGGAGGAAAATATCAAAGGATGGATTCTGTTAACCCCATCATGTATGGAGTGAGTGAAAGCAAGAGGGTGATATGAGTGGAAGGATAAGGAACGAAAGCAAGCCAAACAAAGTTTTATAATATGTTTGACTTATTTATATTTATGTTAAATCAATTACATGTGTGTATGTGTATATCGATAGGTCTACCCTTCCCCCTCTCCTTTTTCTGTTTCTCTCTTCCCCTCCTGCAGCCAAGGCTCCATTGGAGCAAAGTTGGCCCAGGCGCTGAGGACCGCTGCATGGCCTCTGCCTCAGGTGCTAGAATGGCTCCAGCCACAACAGAACAATGCCCCAGATGGGCAGAGCATCACGCCCCCTGGTGGGCATGCCAAATGGATCCTGATCAGGCACATGCAGGAATCAGTCTGACTTAGGAAAAATACAAAAACAAAAACAAACACACAAAAAAAACATAATCCCACCACCCAGAGATAACCACTTTGGGACTCTTTTTAACTGCATATATTTTAAAATTCACTGTGATACTGTTTCACAATTCATTCTCATTTAAATACTATAGTACTTTGCTTAATAATTAATTCTCTTTTCCAAAAGTTTATGATCTTATTTTCTTTTTTTAAAAAAAATTCTTTATTTATTGGTTTTAAGGAGAGGAAAGAGGAGAGAGAGAGAGAGAGGGAGAGAGAGAGAAACAGGAACATCATCCTGTTCCTGTATGTGCCCTGATCAGGGATCAAACTGCAGCCTCAGGACGATGCTCTAACCAACTGATCTTATTTTCTAACGAACAAAACAATCACTATATCCACACACCAAGTCCTTTCACAAATGTGCTCATCCTCAAATTACATTGTTAGAATTGAGAAAGGAAGAAAATAGACACCCTGGAAGAAAGAGAATTTGGAAGATTTTTTCTTCTTTGTAAATCTTTCTCTCTTTCTCTTTCCCTTCTTCCATCCTCTAACATATCCTAACATCTTTTATGATATTGACCCTTCTATCCAGGTTGGAACAGAAAAGAATAACTTGTTATAAATTGTGTTTCAGTGCAACATTGTCTGAATTCTTTGGCTCTCAGATGTCTTATAAAGGACTGTGTAGTCAATGCTGCAAAACATTTCACCTTCAGCAATTATTACTGGAAGAGCTGAGAACTGACTTTTGGTTTGGTGTATTAAAGTGCTTGATTAACTACATTTTAAGTAGACAATTTAGGGTATTCAATACATACCATATCTTCAAAGGAGTTTCTATGTTGTGAATGTTTAATTTTATTGTCCAGTCAATTATTTATGGAATTTGATCATTTGAACATAGAAGCTATTGACAGAGTTTAGCACTTACCTGCTTTGTTCTTGTTAAGACAATACTTTACATCAAGTTTCAACATTTTGATCCCCATTCTCTCCAGTGCAGACAACACATAAGAGAGAATGAGTAATCCTGTCTCACCCACAGCAAGTCCTCAAATCATGTCCTTTCATTCTATGTTATTTTATTATAATGTTGATGAGATATTGTAAGAACTTAACTATTTTTCTGTTTTTTAATGCAAGAGAGAAACACAGAGAGGGAGAGACAGACTGACAGACAGGAAGGGAGAGAGATAAGAAGTATCAACTTGCAGTTGCAGCACTTTAGTTATTCATTGATTGCTTCTCCAGCTGAGCCAATGACCTTGAGCTTCAAGCCACAGACCTTTGGGCTCAAGCAAGTGATCATGAGGTCATGTCTATGATCCCATGCTCAAGCCAGCGACCCCATGCTCAAGCTGGTGAGCCCACGCTCAAGCCTTCAACCTTGGAGTTTC
Source organism: Rhynchonycteris naso (assembly GCA_037038555.1). NCBI lineage: Eukaryota > Metazoa > Chordata > Mammalia > Chiroptera > Emballonuridae > Rhynchonycteris > Rhynchonycteris naso. The sequence goes on from CM073002.1 coordinate 72,282,777, forward strand.
AAACATGGCTCCTCAGTGTCCCAGGTCGTCACTCTATCCATTGCACCACCACCTGGTCAAGCAACTTAACTCTTGTTTATATCAATTAGCCTATGGTAAAATGGGTTTTGTTAAAAGTCACAGAATCTATTGATGATGTTAAGTGGGGACTCATTATACTGAGGTTAAAATAATATAATCAAAGGCCATATTTAAATCTCCAGGGCTGCCATGCCTACCTACTGTGTAGATTTGTCAACTGAGCCACATCAACAACTCTCTGCTCTTTCTTGAGGTCTTCGTTTTAATAGGCAGAGCCAGAACACGTGCCCTTCCCTCCCACATACATCTCCCCTTTCTCTCCACCCCTGCTTCCTGGGTTTGTTGTATATCCTTCTCCTCCTTACCATTCAAAATAGAAAGAGATTTATTAATTTTAACAGCTGTCTTTTATTTATTTCAAATTAGACCCCTCTGAAAATCCAATCTGGTTAGTTTTCTGTGCGTTTGGACATTTTAAATTCTCAAAGCTCCTTGGAATGCAAATTAAACAGTCTTGTCCCCTTTATTTGGATTGATTTTTTTTAAAAGTTCAAATACAACAGCACACTCTTTTGCTCAAGCCCTAAGCACACATGAAAAATGGCCTCCAGTTTCCCAAAGGCCAAATGGACAGCTTTAGTGTCCTTTTTTTATATAGTGAAAGCCAGCCAGGGTGATATTTCTCTTGCTTCATCTCATATTGCTTGGGATTCTGTGAGGTTACTGCTGACTGTCAGTTTACCCATTCTAATTAAATTGCATTCCTGTAAGAAGCAACAAGGATCATCTCAATTAGGCTGCCATATTGCTCATTTTAGCATACTGATTAGTTATAATTATGCAGTACTTTTTTCAGCATTCATTACTAGCCCATTTCTGCCCGCAACATGGCTGTAATAGGCTCCCATAGAGGTGGCTCTCTACTTTCTTCTCTTTTCCCCTCAATGGAAAATGGTGAATTAACTTGGGGAAGAGTTATGCAGAACTGGTGTATGAGTGCTGAAAACTGGTTGCACGAGCTATTTCCTATAACCCAAAAGAATTCTACCTTATGTCATTTCCCAAGTTACTTTAAACTTAATTTAGAGAATTCTTTGCTCCAGGGAGACATTTTCAGGTTTTTCAAAGGCTTTTTAAGACCTAGAAAAATGATTCAAAAGCCAAAGGCTCTGACTAGATGTTTCCCCTTATAGTAATTGGCTAGCTGTTTGCTTCACCTGAACTGCAGTGAAAGAAAATTTCCTGACTGTTAGAAGAAGCAAATAGCAATAAATTTCCTTGAGTAGAAAAGACACTTTTTAAAGTTATACTTTTGGGGGGGGAAGAAATGAAAGAACATTATCAGAATTATTAACTAATAATTTATATCATGCTGGTTATAAGAATAGATTTTGAAACCCAACATTCTGGGCTCAAATCTTGTCTCCAAAGATTTCTAACTTATCACCTCTGCCTTTTGTTTCCTCATTTGTAAAATGGGATAATAAAAGTTCTATACTATAAGGTTATCATGAGGCTCCAATGGATTCAAATATGCAAAGTGCTTAGAACCATGCTTGGAACATAGTAAAACCTTTAGTATTTGTTGTTTTTTAGTATTCCTAGAACAGCCTAAATAAATAATAGACAAATATTATTAACTATTTTCTTGTCAGTGTAGAAAACGTTGAGAGCCTTAGCTTAATAGTCCAAAATCGCTGGGAGAGAGAGCACTAGAGCCCAAGACTCCAAAATTGACGGCACCGGACGGGTGTTACTGCTTCTCTTATTAATATTGTCTAATCTTGTTATGCAGCAAGCATTTAGAGAATGAGTTAAATTAGTCTGTGGATTTGGGTTATAGAAATGAAATCATTTTCTGGCATCTCACACCCTTGTCTCAGAGACACTTTGGGTGCCAAATCCAGATCCATGGGTTCAGTTTCTCAAAAACCAGTAGACATATTTAGAAACAATGGCAAAACTAAGGTTATCACCATTGACCTTGACAAAAGTATATAAAGTCTTGATTCAGCACTAGTCTTCTCATTTCTTTTGCTCTTTCTAAGGTAGGTTTTTTCCTCTCCCCTTTCCACCAATATATTGATTGATGGGTATGAAAAACAATTTGCTAGTTTTACTAATTATTTTCCCTTTGGGGATTATCTATTATATAAAATATTTTAAGGAAAAAATATTTTAAAAAAATATTTTAAGGAACTGTCCATACTCTTATCCAGGCTCCACTGTGTATTTGTAGAATAGAATTGCTCTGAGGTAAGAATTTTATCTATTTTATTTTATAATCTCTTGGAGAATGTATGCCCATTATTGCACTTACGTAACATACTGAAAATGATTTGTTGATAAGTTTTGTCTCCTACTAAACTCAAATCTTTAGAGTAGAAGGAATATATTAATTATTCTGGTATTCCAATTATTTTACCCATTCTGGGCACTTATTGGTTGTTCAAAAAGTATTTGTTGGAATTAATTGAACTAGAATACATAATACTCCAGTTTTGTTTTAGATAAGCCTGTCTTTGAATATCTATCACGTTAAGATGTTGATTAGAGTTGTACATAGTTAAAACTCAGATAATTATCCAAGGTTAAGGTCATATCAATCAGAAAAAGACAAAAACAATGAGAATAATACAAATAATACCTTAACTTTGTATTATACATCACCTTTTAGAATCACTAAATCTACTTAATGCAAATTATTTGTGCTGAATAATAGCACCAGAAATTCGAAACTGTTAAGCTATTATGCACACCACCCATCTACTCACCCTAAGGCATATTATTTTCCTAGATCATGAAAATGTTCCGTTTCATCTAATATTTACTCTCTATGATGTTAACTTGTATTTTATGTGACAGTATATTTGGCTTCAACTCTGAAACAGATATAACTTCTAATCTTAGTTCTTTTCAGTTCCTCTTTATAGATCTATCATGAGTATTTTTTTCCATACTCTGCTCAGAACTGTCCATACTCTTATCCAGGCTCCACTGTCATTGGCTAGTAAACTTGGGCCCATCATTTATTTTGCTGGCCCTTTTTATTCTCACCTATAATCTATGGAGCGCTGAGATGGTTGATATTTAAGAACTGTTAGTTCTTAAATTCCACAGATTCAAAAATCTTGGGATAAGACAATTTATATTTCTTAACAAATACTTTTGTTAAAAAAAATAAGCTACTTGTTTAAAATTTTCCCCACAAGTTCAGTTTCCTTAGCATAACCAACCAGTTGACTTTTATCCTCGTCATGCTCCTTTTGAACCATACACCTACATTTTCATTTCTCGTTCAACTTAGAGAATGTGGTAATGCTTTCTTAACCAAAGACCTGTTATCTGTAAGGGCACGTTGCATCTTGGTTAGAACCTTTTCTAACCAAGAACATGATCCCTCCTGAGCTGGAGCTCAGATAGGAGGCAGTCCAGCATCATGATTAGGAGCATGAACTCAGGAGGCAGACTGGTGCGTCTAATCTGTTCCTTACTTGGTGCAGAGGACTGGAGTCTGCTTTGAATGTAGCAGAACTAGTACCTGCCCTAAGATTGCTATTGCTTAGTCAGAAGATAGACAATTAATAATAATAATAAAGAATGAAGATTATCATGATACAAGTAGTAAAGGGATCTAAAACTGCATCTAAGAGAGACGCATCCTAGAGAACAACTTCTTGTAGAGATGTTGCTGAATGCAGGCGCAAAGCATGACTAAGAATTAGCCAGGGGGCAGTGGCAGGACTGAATGTCCCAGGCAGAAGCCTCAAGTGGTAACTTCTTTAGGTCTTATTGCTCCTTTCACCCACAGAGGCTAAGAGGGCACAACTGAAAGCGAATGCATGACAGAATTTATTCAGAAGTTTCTCTCTGGGTAAATAGCAAGTAGCTGAGTGCAGAGAACTGGAATTTTGATCAGAGACTGGGTGATGGCAAGCAATAGGACAAATAGTCCTAGACAAGACAGAAGGGCCGCGGGAAACTGGGAGAGGGGAGCCAGTGGAAGGAGGGCCCTGAAGGGGGGGACAGAATCCAGGAGTGTGAACTGGATTGCCTCTAGACCTGTAGTCCGCATCACTGTTACCCTTTGAAGTGAGTGCTTCAATAATCAATAGTCTGTGTAACACTTTGATTTGCAATTCAACTAAATTCAACATTTTAACATTTCTCTTTTAAGGAGCAAAACCTGCTTAAAAACCCTGCTTCTATAGAAGCTAAAGTGCACATAAAAAATGCAGATTTATCACTGGTTAAGGGGTGGTAGATTTATGCGTAAGAACTAAGCTATCAGCAATTTTCTACTGAGTAAACCTTGCTGAGTTGAGGCATGTGACAGATTATCCTAGCAGCATGAATATTAGGAGAATCCAGCATCATTTGTCTACCCAGTAGTGCCCCTAATTAAGAGCATATTGCTGTGTTTCCCCAGATTCGTGGTGTTCACTGGGCCTTGTAACTAGATATATTTCACTTACTGCCTTGAGACACATGTTTCAGCATGTTGGGAATCATTTACTTGCTTGATAATTCTTTCCTTCCTCTGTTGACATCTGGATAAAACCATTCTCATTTTCAGACACTTTGTCTCAAATTTTAATAACGGAAGAGGCTTTGTCAAGAGATTATTAGTGTTTGTTGACTCAGAGGAATATTAATATTTCCCCTTATTACTTGCATCATGGTTTCCCAGCAGTGGGAGCCTTTAAAAGTAAACATAGATAATAACCCAACTTGAAGAATTCTAGTGAATCTAATCATTTATGGTGAAACCAACTTGAAGAACCATTGGGGTTGCTAACATGAAAATAATTCAACTCTTAACAATTTGCTTGATAGGCTTTGATTGAGTTTGTGCTTACAGTTAAGGCACTAAAATGCCAATGTGATATGGATTGCACAGAAAGCACTCTCTATGTCCCTTCCCTTCAGTCCCCTCCAGAAATTTATTGTTTGCCCTGATTGAAAGAGGAAGACTGCTGATAGATAGATTCACTGTGGCCTGCAGCAAGAGGACTAGAGTCAGTGTGACCGCCCAGGACAGACACCTCCTAAGAAAATGATGCCACTGTCTCACCTCTATCTACCCAACTACAAAGTTCCCTCTCTACTTCCCAAAGGTACTGTCCTCTGTGCTGGTTATGCACATCTTAGTCATTAAGCAATTTAGAAAGCAAAGCTACCATCCTGCATATTTAGCACAGCATTCAAAGGCTGAACAAATGTTTATTGAATAGCTATGGAGTAGTTACCATTGATTGAAATTTTACTATGCATCAGACACTGTGCTGACTTTTATTTACATATAATCTTCACATCATCCTGGGAGAGAGATTAAGAACCTGGATTGGGACAAAGATTGGGACACAATGTCTTCGTTATGGATATTTTGTAGGCAAATAAAGAAACTCACTCAAGATAATTTAAAATTGAAGGGGAAATGGAAATTACTGGAAGGTATTGAAAGACCTTGTGAAAACCAAAGTTAGGAGTTGGATATAGGTCTCAAAAGGTACCATAACCAGGAAAGATTTTGAGAACATAAGCAAGCAATCTCTCTGTCTTCCCCCATATTGCTGTTTCTCCTCATTCTGTGACTCCCTCTTCGTTGATGCTTCCACTGATTGCCAGGCCTTGGCTCCATATGACAATGCCAACCTCAACCCCCAACTTTGCATCACTTTATCCCAGCAAAAATCCCAGACTGAGAATGGCACCTAAGTCATAAATCTGTATTCCAGGGAAAGACAGCTTGATTGTCCCTAGTGGGATCAGGTACTCACATCTGTATAATCAGCTGGGCCAGGTCACCAAGGTCACATGAGAGACATGACAGCCTCTGACTCATGCTTTGGGATAATGGCAGGCACTACTCAGGAAGTGTGTGGCTCAGCAGGCACTCCAAACCATGCCTGCTAAAATGGATAAGAATCTGATCATTACAGAATCAAAGGATCTTGACTACCAATTGAATGTGGGCATGAGAAGGAAGGAAAATTGGAGCTGACTCTCAGGATTCTATATGGGGACATAAAGGGACCAACATGGGAACCCTTCCATTGAAGTGGCAAGCAGAGGAGTGTGAGGGTGTGAAGGAGCCTCTGAAAGAACAATGGGATGAAATGGATTCTGTATCAAGAAACACATAACAAGTCTATGTTTTTAGCTGAGTGGTGAGCTGGAGTTACAGCTGCACAAACTCGGCTCTTTCCTGGGCTTTCACGGTTCCCCCAGGCTGCCTCATTCTGATCTCTGCCACATGACCAGCACTGCCCCTCCCAGGGTATGGAGATTTTCTTTTTGTACAAATTTGCTTAATATGCAGCCATATTTTAAGAGAGAAAGAACCCCCCACCAACATATACACAACACAATCCCAACCTATCACTTTAAAAGGACAGAGTGCGTTTACAATGTCCATCATTGCATGCAGACCCCCAGTCCATGTGGGCAATTATAGCTGGACAATAAATTTATTTTTAATGAGAGAATAAATGGGCATTTTCAAAAAGCTATTTACAAAATACCTGGAGAGAGAAGCACAGAAATACAATCAGCATAAAAATAGCTAATTTTTAAACTAGAGATTTTATTCTTAAAATAACTCAATGCTCTAGACTTAAAAGTAAGATGGCAAATTTGTCCCCGCTTGCCTGGAACTTACCAAGTCTGAGCATTGAAATCCCAAGTCTTGGGAAATGTTTCAGATCCCAGTTACCAAGAGGGTTGGTCACCTAAGCTGATGTCATTGCTCACATGACAGGCATTCATTTATTTCCTATCAGGGGCAGCTAGATTCGGACCAACATGATCCTTTCCAGGTAAGGGTGAAAAGCTCACATCCCAGCTGTCTCTTCCACATGAGGCCTACCCACTTCTCATCTTTACCTTGCTAACTAGGTCACTAAGATATATATAATTCTGGACACTGCATCATGTCTGTGCAGATGGAAGAGTGGTGGTTTACAGAGAATTCTGTCTCTGAAAAAGGAGATGTTAGAACAAAACAGGAGGAGTTGTTTGGTTGTAATACAAACAAAATGATAATACATGTCAGTATCTAAGGCCTCTCTCTGAGTTCAACTTTCTGATAGTAGTGTTGTCCATGTACCCTATGAATATTGGAGACAAGTAATCTGAATTTTATAGTTACCAGAAGGTGCACTTTTATTGCTAATTTATAATTTGTCATTCCAAGTCATTAATTCTCTTATGCCTGGGGTGTCCATGTGTCTCTATTTGCCTGGGGTGATGTCAGATTGCATCTGTTGCCCAGGTTTAATTATTAACAGCAACCCTTTTCACTCTCAACAGTGTCCCAGTATGAAAAAATTATGTCCAGGTTTGGATAATAAATACTATGGTTAACACACATATGAGTGTAGCTATCTGACTCTCAGAGCTGGATCCCAGTACACATTGACAAGGGGACCACTGGGCCCGGACGTCACAGCAATGTGGAGACAGGCCGGTGTCTGTCCCTTCCTCTCCTCTGCCAGTGTTCCATCCCTGCTCCTTTTCTCTTCTGCCTTTCAATATATTTACTAGTGGATAAAAGTTTACAAAAGGTCTCAGAGTCTCTTGACAAAAATGTGCCAAAACACCAGCCTCAAATGGAATTTTCTCTCAATATATAGATTGACTTATCCTTCTAGAAGAATTACTCTAAAAGAGTTCTGTATTCATCTCTGTATTTCTATCAAGATTAAAATATACCTCCTCTTTATTTTGCTGACAAGGTCAATTTTGTTCACTGTTTTGGGGAGTTTGGGCTCTTTCATTTTCTATTCTAAGGTATTGATATGACTGTTCTGTGACAAGTGTGTTACTCTATAAATTTCTAAAGCCACGTGTGTAAGTTGAAACTAAAGGGGCCCAGAGGATGGTAGGGCAGTTGGGTTAATGGCTGCAGGAAGAAGCCAGGGAGGATAAAGGATTCTGATCCTTCCTTTGCCCAGGGGGGTCATTCTCTGGGCCTCAGGAATGGATCTCTGAACAGTTGTGCCTCTCTGCTCCTGGCACAAGTGGTTTCCTCCTACCTGGTGCAGCTTTCTGCACCTACTGTCTCCTGTATGCCTTTAAATATGCTAAGTCGTCCAGACTAGCAGAGATTTGCACAGCTGTGTTCTTTGTGTTTTGATGTGATCGTTTTATCCTTGAATATTATAATGAGAACTACTTTTAAAAACCTGTTAAAAAACATGCACATGCCACAAATGGAAACAGATTGTAATGGTATGAAGTGAAAGGTAGCTGTCTCCTTCTCTCACCCACATCCTGTTCCCACTCCCTAGGTACCCGTCTCTTAGGTACTCTTCCAGGAAATTTGTACACATACACACACCCACAGATACACACACATATTTATGAGTGTCTTCTATATCCAAAATCTACTTCCTGAGCCTTTCTGTCTGCTGACTACAAGCCACCAGGAAGCCACACGTAGTGAGAAGAGGAGGATACAGTTCAGTTCTCCCACAGATATGAACTCACAACTCATCTCCCTGACTATAGCTTCTCCCTGCTTCAATCCACCTTAAATATGCTGCCAGAACCATTTTCCTAAAATCTTGCTACCTTGGGTCCCAGCCCAGAGTCTATGATATTTCCTGTAATCTATTTCTAAGTTTCTGTGCCTGACTTTCAGAACTTTCTTTCATTTTGCTCCATTCTATACATTCAAGTGTTGTTGTTATCACTATTATTATTATGAATGCTCACCTATAGAAAGGTCAATTTTATCGTTTCCTCCTGGGAAATGTTACCCTCAGTGCTATGTCTGGGCGTTTGCTCACATGCTTCTTTTGAGTGACTTTCCTCCCGTCTATTTTGGGAAATGCCCCTGTAGATTACAACGAGTCCTTGCATTGTGTAGGTGAGGAGACTGAACTGAGAGAGGGTATGGCATTTCCTACAAGGCACATGGCTATTTTCAGGCAGAGATAAAACTCTTAGACTGGACCACTAGTCTTTGCTTTAAACCACACTCCTTAGATCCTAGAAATGGTATCACTAGACACATCAAAAGAGGAAAAGAATAGATTAAGTGTAGTGAAATATAGTACAGGTTCTTTATTAGGGGTAATGATCACCCACGTGTGAGAGCGGAACTGATTATAGTTCATTTGGGAGGGGTACACCATGGAGCTGATCAGCCCTTTAGCTGATCAGCACTGGAGCTAAGCAACCTTGGCCAGTCCTTCTCCACCTTCTCATCGTAACATGGGGCTAGTAATGTTTGCCGTGCAAGCTTGAGCAGAAGAGGACAGAGCCTAAGACTTTCTTTGTCAATTGCAGAAAATAACCTCTCATTTTGAATTATTGTGGCCCAGATGCCATTTCTTCTCCTTCAGGTTATCAAATGTAAAGTGTGAAGGTTAAAGAAAAAATAAGTAAAGTGTTTGGTATAGAGTGAGTGCTCAATGACTTTAGCTCTGATGACCTGTCGGGCAACCCAGTCTTTCCAAGATGGAAAATGTTTGTGCCCAGGAACTCCTTTACTCATCCCTGCTCTCTCTTTTTACCACACAACCTGTGCCAGCCTCCGGCACGTGCTTGCCCACTGCTAGCCTAGACCAGCTTCCTAAGTGTCTGTCTGCCAGTGGTTTGGTATTCTGTCTGCTCCCAGACACTCCTCTCTGCTGGGATACCTTCTCATTGCTTTACTTGCTAATGCTGAACATCTGTTTAATAACCTCTCTCCTCAGTCACCATCATCTGGCTTCAATGCTCCATCCACCTGGATGTACCCTGATACCTGAAAGCCCTTCCTTCACTCCTAGAAAGAGACCTAGAGTCCCCAACTTGACATTTCTCCACCTGACCCATTCTCCTGCCTGCCACCTTCAGAAGAAGTCTGTGGTTCAGGGTCCAGGATGCCTTTCATGGACTCGGCCCAGCTGCAGGGCCTGATTACTTGCCCCTTCTTTCACACATACACACACACAAACTAAAAATTGGATTTTACAACTGGGTTGGTAATAAAAACTAATTGGCATAACCTATACTGGATTCATTATTATATATATCAATATTATATTCATAACTTTTTCTGATTTTAAAAGAAATTAAAATATTGTCCTGGGTCCCTAATGGTATCATGGCCATAGGCACCGTGCCTAGTGGATAAACTGGCCCTGCTAGAGTCAGATGTTCGTAAGTCCAGTTTGGTCATAAACTTGAGACATGACAGAGAGAGAGAGGAAGAATAGAGGTAGTTAAAAAGAAGATTTAGGGCCTGGCCAGGCTGCTCAGTGGATAGAGTGGTACCAGTGTGCCAAGGTAGCAGGTTCCATCCCCGCTCAGGCACAGATGAGAAACAACCAATGAGTGAACAACTAAATGGAACAACAAAGTGGAACAGTGAGTTGATGCTTCTCTCTCTCTCTCTAAATGATGGAAATTTTTTTTAAAAAGAAGAAAGACTTAACCCTTTTTGGTCTATTTATAATGAATGGTTTGTCATTTTAGTGCCTGATGCCTCATTTTCACTTTCTCCCCACCTACCTTCTGCAGAGTGAACCCCTTTAGCTCACCTTTAGGTAAGCTTTCGGGTGCCTCCATTTAAGAAGGATGGACCTGTCAGAGCTTGGAGAGGCCGGGACCTTCCTCAGAACCAGCGAGGCCAAGCTGCTTCCAGTACAGGCGCCGGCCTTCAGTGGTAAGACTCATGCTGGCTGCTGGCCTCGCTTTATGTCACAGCTTCCAGGTGGCAACTGAGATGTTTGATTGGTTCAGAGAAAGCATCATTCTGGAGTCCGGCTTACATGCTGGAGCTGAAATCTGTCTCTAGGAACCGCTGACTGAGTGACTGAGGAGCTCAGAGCGTCCAGTGTGATGATGGAGGTTTGCAGAGTGCTGGGTGGTGGTCCAGCTTTGGGGCTTGCTTACTTGGCCCTAAAACATGATTCCTCTTCCGGGAAGCACTATTATAAGACAGCCATCTGCAGAGTGACTCCAGATAAAGCCTTTCTCGGGAACTTCTTTGTTGTCAGTGAATGCCAAGGTAGAGAGAAGAAACTGAAACTTGGATCATAGGCTAGGCTTGTTCTTCGTTGAACAAGAAGGAAGACAAAAACTCTGGGATGGCAGGGAAAATACATAGAAGCTGTCTCTGGCCCTCTTCAGAATTTACTGAAGTTGGAAGTTGGCCCTCTGGCTGTCTTCTAGGTCAGCAGGACCCCTCAGCCAACACTAAACAAAAGATAATTAGGAGCTTTGCTCACCACCCTGATTAATAATGTCTTGGTAGTTATAGGTGAAAAACAAAGGTTAATGAGGATTTAGCCTCAAATAAAGGGTAAATGCTACAAGAAAATCTCTAAATAAATGATATGTTCTTCCCTCTCCCTTCCTATGTCTGGACTGCATTGCCATCTTCTGAATTTCAGATAATTGGAGATTTGGAGTCAGATTCACAGTGTAATCAAGCACAAGCCACCTACATATCTTAATTCCAAAATTATTCAATAGTGCAACATAAATACTGACTGAGCATTGTTCTAGTACTCAAAATTAGTCAACATTAGGCTTTAATATGACCAATTAGAATTCAAGCCAGTTATGTAGGACTTTATATTTCCATCATAGACCAGCTCTGGATCAGTTCCCAGTTTCCAGCCATAGAATTTCATTGCTGTGATTGCATTTTAGAGTAGCTAATTATAATCCATCACATCAAACACAGCAACAGAACTATGCCGGAGGTCAGAACCGGTCACGCAGAAGCTCATTTCAGGTAGTTAGATAACAAAGGACAAGACCACAGTGATGCCAGAGGGAAAACAAAAATCGAGCCACAGCACTATCATAATTGAATGATACATTACGTAGACTCGGCACTAAATAATTACTTAAACTATAACAACCACATAATTTTTAATTAATTTTTTTTGACCAGATTATCGTTTCTCATAAAAATGCACTGGCAGCAAAAAGGCCAGAGTCAGCAAAAGTTTTTGTCCCCCTGGGCTGGTAGACAACTCAGTATGCTCTTCTGAACTCAGGCCAAGTGAAAGCAGTGTGATAAGAATATTTGACAGGTAGTCCTGGGTTTCAATTTCCTGACCTTCATGTTCTCTAGCTATGTAATTAGAGCAAATCACTTCTTACTGAGTGTAAAATCACTTCTCGATTTCCTCATCTGTCAAACCATATATAATACTTGCTCTGCCTACCTTTCTCTATCAGGACCAAATGAGACAATAAATAAGAAAAACAAATGCAGTGCAACAGGGTGATGATAGAAAAGAGAACTAGAATTGCTGGGTGTCAGGGAGGAAGTATGCTTTTAGAGATAAGACAAAATACTATCCCAAAGCCAAATGTAAATAATTTTTATACAAGAACAGGTAAATAATCTACTTAAAAATAACTACAAACCTGAGCCTGACCAGTGGATAGAGAATTGGACTGAGATTCAGAGAACGTAGGTGCAAACTTGAGCATGGGGTTGCTGGCTTGAGCATGGGATCATAGATGTGACCCCATGGTCACTAGCTTGAGCCCAAAGGACACTGCTTGAAGCCCAAGGTCACTGGCTTGATCCCAAGGTCACTGGCTTGTGAAGGGGTCACTTGCTCTGCTGTAGCCCCCGGTCAAGGCACATATGAGAAAGCAACCAGTGAACAGCTAAGGAGCTGTGATAAAGAATTTATGCTTCTCATCTCTCCCCCTTCTAGTCTGTCTGTCCCCATATGTCCCTCTCTCTAACTCTCTCTGTCTCTGTCAAAAAAAAAAAAAACACCAAAAAAACCCTACAAAACTGGGTAATAGTATTGCTCCAATTCTGATCATTATCCTAGAAGAAAGACTTGAAAGTAATGCTTCACGTAGATAATAGTAGTTTTCTGTGTTCCATCATGGGTGATTTAAAAAATAACTATACATTTCTCTACTTTCTTTCTCCAATAAACATGTTACCATTATATTGGGAAAGATATTTAATCATCTAAAAATACAAAATCTTATATACAAACCTCCTGAATTTACAGATGAGAAAACTAAGGCTCAAAGAAATGAAACCATTTTTTGTATCCTGTTACTAGGAAAGCCAGGACTAAAATCCAGGTTTCCTGTTTCAAATTCATTCTTTTCTCCATTTCCAGCTCTGCAATTATTTATGAAGGCAAAGAACTGAAAGTTAACTGAATTTATTTACTTCATCATTAAAAACATCCATGTCAGGGATAGGGCCTCAGATAGGTGAGGGTTCTTCAAAAGTTCTTCTTCCCCACTGTTTCCAGGGATGATAAAAACAATTGCTAATTAAGAGGCCAGTGATAACTCCTATGCTTGAGAGAAACAGTGGAGGGAAGAAAAGCTAAGCGTATGAGATAGAGGAAGCATGTGTTATGTTGTAATGAAAGAGTTCTGATTTAAGAGGAAGGTTATTGAATTTCTAGAGTTGTTATTCTAATGCGTGACACTACTTAGCTGTGGGACTATGAAGGACTCTCTTTTGTGACAGAGACAGAGAAAGGGACAGATAGGGATAGACAGACAGGAAGGGGGAGAGATGAGAAGCATCAATTCTTCATTGCTGCACCTTAGTTCATTGATTACTTTCTCATATGTACCTTGACCAGGGGGATACAGCAGACCGAGTGACCCCTTGCTCAAGCCAGCAACCTTGGGCTCAAGCTGGTGAGCCTTGCTCAAACCAGATGAGCCCGTACCCAAGCTGGCGACCTCGGGGCCTCGAACCTGGGTCTTCCGTGTCCCAGTCTGACACTCTATCCACTGTGCCACCACCTGGTCAGGCTGGAGATTCTCTTAATCTTTTTTTCTTTGGTTCTTTCTCTAAAAAAAAAAAAAAGTAGGGGAGGGGAATCTGTGCCAGTTAATATCCCTGGTTTTTTTTAAGTAATAACATTTGGTTTAAAATACAGTATATTGCCTGACCTGTGGTGGCGCAGTGGATAAAGCGTTGACCTGGGAACACTGAGGTCTCCAGTTCAAAACCCTGCACTGGTCTGGTCAAGGCACATATGAGAGTTGATACTTCCAGCTCCTCCCCCCTCCCCCCCCCCCTCTCTCACTCTGTGTCTCCTCTCTAAAATAAATAAATAAAAAGAAATTTAAAATACAGTATATTTACCTTAAATACACAAAATGTATGCTAAATAGATGCTTTTCATAAACAAGCCATTTTCATAGAAATAACACAATGCAAAATTTGTTTTTGCAAAAAGAGACCAAAAGAAGAAATACAATGCAAACCCAGAATTTAAAATGCAAATGACAAGCAGAAGCAAATGCAAAATCAGTCAAACAGAAATATAAAACTCCTCTGGCCCAGCAGCTTTAGTGGTGAATTGGCTGCAATCAGGGAAACAGGTAAGGGAGCACAGCGATGGCGAGGAAGTAGTGAGTGAAACAAGCTCAGTAGAAGAAAGGGTGAGTGCTGGCCAACTTCCCCTCCTCCTTACACACGCTGCCCCTATGTCCATCTCAGCACCCCAGAGGAGGGTCTCTGCTGAGGGTCCTGTCCTTCTGCCTCAGGCCTCCCTAGCTCTTGTGAGTCATGTGTTAATGCCATGTTGGCATTGCCACTGTGGTTGCAGCGGGGCAGCACTTGTGCCATGGGTTCAGCTCTTCCCGCTTCCAGCCAAATGCTCTCCTCTCACCTCACCTCTACCTACTTGAGAAGCTGTTACAGGGGACTTCTCTGAGCTTCTGGTAAGACTCACTTGGCTTTAAAAGTCTGTTTTTGTCTTCATCTTCCCTGGCTATCTGCCTCAGGTGGGAAAGAACTTGAGAAGCTGCCTCAGGTGTTTATAAGAGTTCTGGCTCATTTTACCAAAAATCTCTTATTGGTTAATTGCTTTAGGGAGGGCTGCTTTGCTTAGGGATGGGTCATGGGCATACAGAGGGGGAGGAGAGAAGAAGAATGTACGGGAAAAAAATGAAATGAACCAGTTATGCTGCGTGACAAAAGTAACCACATTTTCTATCTTCAACCTTCCCCTCCAATTCTACCATGAAATTCTCTTGGCAGGCTTTCATTCAAAAATTAAAACTGCGGTCTAAAAAAATCCTGAAGGGCAGACATGACCACTAACCTAAGTTTTTATTAGTTGTAACCAGACTTTTCTGAGTGAAGTCTTTTGGAGGGGAGCTGGGAAGGTCAGAACAGCAGGGGTTGGGAGGAGTTGGTAAGGTTCGAGCAGGTAACTTTCTGGCACCTAAATGGTGAATGATGTTCCCAGCTTCTGCTTGCTGAAACGTTTCTTGTTCCTGAGGAGTCCTTGTGTGGGTGTGTTTTCAGGATGGTCTTTCATGATTTCATTGAATATTAAAATTACTTGTATTGGTGATTCCAGGTCAACATGCAAAATTAGCAGAAACAAGATCATATCTGTTAGTATGAAAGTGTCTAACATATATTATGTGTAATCCATCCTTTTTTTCTATAGAGAAGAAGTGCTGGATTCATGACAGCAAGAATGCTTATGTTGAGGCCGAGGTTAAAGGGACTGGAGATGATGGCAAAATAATTGTTGAGACAACAGATGGAAAGGTAAAAGAATCATTATTTTATCTCAGGAATGACTAGGTTCTCAGTTTAACCAAATAATGAATATTTTCTCTACTAGTTAAGAATCTGCGGTAGAAGGTGATAACCTTGGGAAAACACATTCATCTTTAAGAAGGTTCTCCACTTACTATCAAAGGTTTAATGACAAATATTGAGTAAATCAGAGTAAACCAGTTGCTGGTGATAAAGATCATTGACTCTGGAATTCACAACTTTTTTCACTTCTTTCATCAATGTTTCAAGTTTGTTTGTTTTTTAAGGTGCCCCCCTGGAATGAATAGTGACATAAGTAACTATGGAGCAAATTGTGTTTATGGGAACAAGAAAGAGAGAAAAAAATTGAATAAGAATAGCACAGTATCAGAGCAACCTAGAGATGCCGGAATGGTCAGAAATGTCAAATGCTGGGGAGAGATTAGGGGTTGGGAAAAGCCTTGTGTTCAGAATTAGAAAGTCACTTATGACCTCTGAAAAAGAAGGTGAGGGCAAGTGTTGGGACAAAAGCTAGACTGTAAGGGGTCACAGAGGGCCTATGTAGTAAGGCTGTAACAGTCTTTAACCCATCTCCCTGTCACTAAAGCATTCAGAGCGGCAGGATGATACAGAGGAGATGACCTATTCTCAGAACCTTTGCCTACATCACTGACCACAATCAGGTAGCCTGCCAGCCCCATGGCAGTCAGTTGAGCCCTATTTCTGTCTCAACTTGGATGAATACTTCCTTGTAGATTTTACAGATGATTCACTGCCCATAATCCACTTTTCCAATGTCCTTCGACTTCTTTTTCAACTGCGTAACAAAGAGGTATAACACCCTATAGCATCCTATAACAAACAGGCATAATTATCAGAAAGTTTGTCTTTCTTTATGCTCTTATCTTTGTATTTGGACAGTTTATGATCTAAAGCAGCAATTTTCAATGGCTGTACCATTGCAGGCACACTGGGGCGCCGCAAGAATTTTTAAAACATGCAATACCTGACTATTTAGTCAGGGGCACTGAATTCTTTTCCTGTGAATGGTCAAATAGAAAAACAACAGCCAGCACAACATTAGCCATCACGTGTGAATGAATAGAATCAAAATTATACATATTTTTTTTTCAAATCAGCAAAACATATTTTTTGGTGTGCAGCAGAATTTTAATAATTAGTTTATTGTGTGCTATGAGATCAAAAAGGTTGAAAATCGCTGGTCTAAAGGATTGCTATTTGAGTTGTAACTATCTGGAGGCCAGTCATAAACTATTAATATGGTGTCTTAATATGCCTTCCTGACAGTGCCTGGACATAAAAAAAAATTTCCAAATTAGGTAGATTATTCTCTAACTTACTAATTGAATTGAGGGAGGGATCTGAGCCTTATTAACAGGAACATAAATACAGTGTGTCCATAAAGTCATGGTGCACTTTTGACTTTTGACTGGTCAGAAGTGCACCATGACTTTATGGATACACTGCTGTAAGTAGGCAATGAGAAATTATGAATGTTCTACAAAAGGAAACAGAAAGACTAAATTAGGACCATTTAGCCTTAGGACAATCTTTTATTGAAAGAAAAAGAAAGCAGATTTAGAAGTCTCTTTCCTTTTTAAAAAAAATTGTATTTAGAAATTAAACTTAACAAGATGGCATTGATCAATGAATATATAAGTTTCAAGTAAATGTTGCTATAGCATTTGAACTGTTGATTATGTTGTATACCCATTACCCAAAGTCACATCATTTTCGGTCACCATATATTTGTCCCTCTTTACCCCCTTTCCCCCATCCTCTCCCCAGTAACAACTTCACTTTCATTTATGTCCATGAGTCTCAGTTTTATATCCCACCTATGTGTGAGGTCATACAGTTCTTAGCTTTTTCTGATTTACTTATTTCACCCAACAATAAAATGTTTTCAAGGTCCATCCATGTTGTTGTAAATGGCAATATGTCATCATTTCTTATGGCTGAGTAGTATTTCATTGTATATATGTACCACATCTTCTTTACTCAATTCTCTATCAAAGGATATTTTGGTTGTTTCCATGTCTTGGCCACTGTGACTAATGTTGAGATGAATGTGTGTGGGGGTATCTTTGTGTACCAATATTTTTGAGTTTTTAGTGTAGATACCCAGTACAGGGATTGCTGGGTCATATATGGTAGTTCTATTCTTAATTTTTTTAGGAACCACAATATTTCTTTCTACATATTTCCTTGTACTAATTTGCATTTACACCAGCAGTGAATGAGGGTTCCTTTTTCTCCACAGTCTCTACAACACTTGTTATTACCTGTCTTGTTGATAATAGCCCATCTAACAGGTGTGAGGTGATATCTCATTGTAGCTTTTTTTTTTTTTTGTAGTTTTCTGAAGTGAAAAGTGGGGAGGCAGAGAAACAGACTCCCGCATGTGCCCAATCGAGATCCACCCAGCAAGCCCACAAGGGAGTGACGCTCTGCCTTTCTGGGGTATTGCTCTGGTTGCAATCAGAGCCATTCTAGCACCTGAGACAAAGGCCATGGAGCCATCCTCAGCACCCGAGACAACTTTGCTCCAATGGAGCGTTAGCTGTGGGAGGGGAAGAGAGAGATAGAGAGAAAGGAGAGGGGGAAGGCGGAGAAACAGATAGGTGCTTCTCCTGTGTGCCCTGGCTGGAAATCGAGCCTGGGACTTCCACACGCCAGGCCAATGCTCTACCACTGAGTCAATGGCCAGGGCCTCATTGTAGTTTTGATTTGCATTTCTCTAATTGCTAGTGAAGATGAGCATCTTTTCATATATCTGTTGGCCATTTGTATGTTTTCTTGGAAGAAGTGTCTGTTCAAGTCCTCTACTCATTTTTTAATTGGATTGTCTGTTTGTTGCTAACCTTTGTGAGTTCTTTATGTATTTTGGATATTAAAATCCCTTATTGAACCTGTTGTTTGCAAATATCATCTCCTTTTGGCTGCCTCTTTGTTTTGTTGTTAGTTTCTTTTGCTCTGTAAAAGCTTTTTAGTTTGATATAGTCCCACTCATTTATTATTGCCTTTATTACCCTTGCTTTTGGGGTCAAATTCATAAATTGTTGTCTATAGCCAAGGTCTATAAGTTTAGTACCTATGTAATTCATTATTTCAGATCTTATATTTAGGTTTTTGATCCACTTTGAATTAATTTTTGTGCAGGGGACAAACTGTAGTCAAGAGTTATTCTTTTGCATATGGCTTTGCAATTTCCCAGAACCATTTATTGAAAAGGCTGTCTTTTCTCCATTGTGTGTTTTTGGCTCTCTAGTCTAAGATTATTTGTTTATACATATGTGGTTTTATTTCGGGGCTCTTGATTCTGACCCATTGGTCTGTAAGTCTGTTTTTCTGCCAATACTATGCTGTTTTGATTATCATGGCTCTATAGTATAATTTAAAGTCAGGTAGTATGATATATCCAGCTTCATTTTCTTTTCAGGACTGCTTTGGCTATTTGGGATTTTTTATGTTTCTTTACAAACCTGGTGATTTTTTTGTTCTAGGTTTTTAAAAAATGACACTAAGATTTTGATGGGGATTGCATTAAATTTGTATATTGATTTGGGTAATATGGTCGTTTTAACTATGTTCATTCTTCCAATCCATGAACATGAATATGTTTTCATTTCATTGTGTCTTTTTCAATTTCTTTCAATAATGCTTTCTAGTTTTCAGTATATAGGTCCTTCACATCCTTCATCAAGTTTATTCCTAGGTATTTTATTTTTTCTTTGCAATTGTAAAATGAATTGCTTTTTTGAGTTTGTTTTCTGAAGTTTCATTGTTGGCATACAGGTAAGCAATAGACATTTGTATATTGATTTTATATCCTGCAACTTTACTGTATCAGTTTATTGTTTTTAATACTTTTTTTATGGACTCTGGGGTTTCCTGTCTACAGGATTATTACATCTGCAAAAGTGATACCTTTACTTCTTCTTTCCTGATATGGATGCCTTTTGTTTCTTTCTCTTGTCTGATTGCTCTGGCTAAAACTTCTAGAACTATGTTGAATAAGAGTGGAGAGAGTGAGCAACCTTGTCTTGTTCTTGATTTTAGAGAAAAAAACCCTCATTTTTTCACCATTTAATATGATATTGACTGATGGTTTGTCCTATATGGCCTTTATTACGTTGAGGTACTTTTCTCCTATTCCCATTTTATTGAGTGTCTTAAAAATAAAAGGATGTTGTACCTTATCAAATGCCTTTTCTGCGTCTATTGATAGGATCATATGATTTTTGTTTTTTGTTTTGTTGATATGGTGTATTATGTTGATTGATTTTTGTATGTTGAACCATCCTTGTGCCCTTGATATAAATCCCACTTGATTGTTATGTATTATTTTTTAAATGTGTTGTTGTATTTGATTTGCTAGTATTTTGTTTATAATTTTTTGATCCGTATTCATTAGAGATATTGGTCTGTAGTTTTCTTTTTCTGTGTTGTCCTTGCCAGGTTTTGCTATCAGGGTTATGTTGGCCTTATAAAATGTGTTAGGGAAATTGCTTCTTCTTCTATTTTTCGGAAGACTTTGAGGAGGATAGGTACCCTCTTCGTATCCTGGCAGTCAAAATCCAGATAGCCCAAGCTTTCTTCTTCCCTATAGTCCCAGAAGAAAAAAGCAAAACAAAACAAAACCCAGTCACTTTGGGAACTGACTGTGAGTGCATTTTGTATTCTGCTCCCCTTTTCAACTTGTCCCACCTTTAGTTCATTTGGTGAGCAAATCTTTCAGGCATGCCTGTGAGCCCAGCTGGGGTTCCTTTGCTGTGTTAGAGTTGTTCAATTTGTTGAAATTTCAAGGAAAGAGACCAGTCATATCTCTCATGCTGCCATTACTCTAACATCAGCGAAATTTTCTTTTGTATCATTGCTCATACCAACTTTTTAAAAATAATTTTACAAACCGTAGTTTTCTCTCCATAAAATGCACTTTTTTTCTCCCAAAAAGTGAAGGAGAAAATGCCTGTGCATCTTATGGAGCAAAAAATATGGTATTTTCTTAAATATTTTAACACACCATTTGGTTCAGAAAATTTTTTTTCTTATTTTCCTCGGTGTGTCTTATGGTCAGATTTTTGCTTTTTGTTTTGTTGATATGGTGTATTATGTTGATTGATTTTCATATGTTGAACCATTCTTGTGCTCTTGAAATAAATCCCACTTGATTGTTATGTATTAAAGTGTACAACCCAGTGGGTTTCTAGTGTATTAAAAGAATTATGCAAACATCACTATAGTCTAATTTTAAAATATTTTTATCATCCCCAAAAGAAATCTTATACCTATTAGCAGTCACTCCCTTGTCTCCCCTTCCTTAATCACCCCAGGCACCCACTGATCAACTTTATTTCTCTATAGATTTGCCTAGTCTGATATTTAAGATAAATAGGATCATACTACCTATGGTCTTTTGTGTCTGGCTTCTTTTACTTAGTGTTGTGGTTTTTAGGTTCATTCACGTTGTAGTATGTATTAGTACTTCATTCCTTTTTATAGTAAAATAATATCCCATACTATGACTATACCACATTTTGTTTACTCATTCAAACATGTGGGTTGTTTACATGTTTTGGCCATTATAAATAATGCTGTCATAAACATGCATGTGCAAGTTATTGTATATTTATTTCTCTTGGGTGTGTATCTAGGAGTGAAATTCCTGGGTCATATGGTAACTCCTATGTTTAGCAATTTGAATGTCTGCCAAACTGTCTTCCAAAGTGGTTGTATCATTTTACATTCCCACCAATAATGTATAAAGGTTGTAATTTCTCTACTGCCTTACCAGTACATATTATGATCTATCTTTTTTATTATATCCATTATAGTGGGTGTGAAGTACTATTTTAATTTTTTTGTGTGTGGCAGAGACAGAGAGAGAGAGAGAGAGAGATAGGAATAGACAGACCGGAAGGGAGAGAAATAAGAAGCATCAATTTTTCATTGTGGCACTTTAGTTGTTCATTGATTGCTTTCTCATATGTGCCACTTGACCAGGGGGCTACAGCAGACCGAGTGACCCCTTGCTCAAGCCAGCCACCTTGGACTCAAGCTGGTGAGCCTTGCTCAAACCAGATGAGCCCGCACTCAAGCCAGCAACCTTGAGGTTTTGAACCTGAGTCCTTCATATCCCAGTCTGACATTCTATCCACTGCGCCACCACCTGGTCAGGCTATTTTAATTTTTATTTTCATAATAAATAATGATATATCTTTGCACATCCTTATAGGTGAGCCATGTGTGTATCTTCTTTAAAGAAATGTCTATTCAAGCCCTTTACCCATTTTTAATTAGTTTGTCGCTCTTTTGTTATTGAGTTGTAAGCAGTGGTGGGATTCAACCAGTTCACACTGGTTTGGCAGAACCAATACCTAATTTTTTGTTGTGTTCAGCAAACTGATTGTTAAAATGGCACTTATAATTAGCATTCTCTCTCAGGTGGATGCCTGAAAAACCACCCAATGTGGAAATCACAAATTTACATTGCTTACTCTTTTTTAACTTTCATCTGCACAACTGTGTATTCTAAGTGCCCATAGTAATGTTCATTCCATCCATAGGGGAAAACAAAATTGCAAGTGAGGACACCAATCAAAAAGCAATATAAAAATATCTTAAATAACATTTTTATTGTTTTTTTGTCAGTTATTATTTAATATTTCTTCATCAATATTTTAAAACTCTTTCTTAAAACATAATCTAGTTCTATGTGCCTCTTTTATTGTTCTTAATTACTTAAGTATTATATGCATGAAATAATAAACTACCTTTTAGTTTATTGTTTTTTTATATTTAAAATGGTCATTAGGGCAGAGAATTAGTTGTTAAAGTATTTGAATCCTACCACTGGTTGCAAGAATTCTTTATACGTTCTGGACATAAATTTCTTATTAGATATATGATTTGCAAATATTTTCTCGTAGTCTGTGTGTTGTCTTTTCACTTCCATGGTGACCAACTCAATTATATTAGGTCTCGAGATGAGGACCTTGCCTCACTGGACCACATTCTTCAAAACTACTGTCTTCAACAGTATTTAAGGTGATTTATAAATGTAAGGTGGTTATAATTATGATTTTCAGAGAAAATTCTAGAAAGAAGTACATGAAAGCAGTAAGTTAATGCTGTAGAAAGAGAAGTCTAAAAAGGTTGGTTTGCTTTGTCCTGTTTGTTTTTCCACCATATAATGGAGGTCCCATTCACACAGCCCTATTCTTCATCTCCCTGGCTCCAAGCTTCCTCCTTCTGGTGTTGGAAGTGAAGTGACTCTACTACCAATCACTGTTGGTTCGCCTAACAGCAATAGAGGCAATAAAGCCAGTGGGTATAGAGTAATACTTATGGAGGAACGTTGGTTATGCTCTACAGAAGAGAAATCCCTGAGATACAAAAATTGAAGGGACTCAGCAGAAAAGGGATTACTATTGGAACAATGTCTAAGAAGACTGTAGGTGGAAATTGGATCAAGAATACAGAGAGTGTAAGAGACTTGGAAAAAGAAGTTATCGCCAAGTTGGAATCAGCTGATACCAATATTAATTAATCAAGGAAAAGGGCTATAGGCAATTGTGTTAGGAAACTTATGAGAGAAACTCCATGCAACTATTTGATAGTAGCAATGCATCCACATTAATGATGTGATCAATAGCTATTGAATACCTACCCTGTCACTAGCATTGTGATAGGTGCTTTAATAACTGTAGAATAAGATATCAATGCACTTTTGTAAGGTACTTATAATCTATCTGGGAAATAACACAGTCAATTATTAAAACACATATGAGTTAAAAATGTCAACATAGTACAGTTTGTATATATGGTAAAATACTTTAGAAAAACAAATGGAGAATTGGGAAAGGTTGGGGAAGAGGATACATCTTGAACTAAGTCTGAAAGGATGAGTCTGCCTCCTTGGTCTCTTCTTCTAAACCTCCAGGATATGTTGAGACCTCTTAAGAGGCCAGTTCATACATTCTATGAAGTGTATGCTCTTCAAGGCCATCAGTGTCATAAGATATAGGATCAGGGCAATGCAATTTAGAAAATTTTGATTCAACAAAAACACTTTTTCAAATTTCATCTTTGGTCAAGAAAAAAACATGGGCAAGAGGAACACCTCTTTCTTCCATTAAGGTTGGTTTAGCTTCTTCTCACCCGATCCTCTAATAAATCATCTTTTTCTTAACTGAAAATTCTTTGCATTACATGGCAGAATAAATGAGCATAGAAAAAGTGGAAACATATGTCTTAAACTTTTCTCTCTGCAGTGTCTGAGTGTCAGTGAGGAGGGTGTTCAGCAGATGAATCCTCCCAAGCTGGAAATGATTGAAGACATGGCAATGCTGACTCACTTCAATGAAGCATCTGTGCTGCACATCCTGAAGCGGCGCTATGACCATTGGATGATCTATGTTTGTACATGTGTTTTCCTGTTGAAATACTGTGTTGACACTCATATGCCAATGTCCCAAGCCCTCTTTTGGGTGAAAAAAAATAGCATTGAATTGAAGCATAAGCTCATGGAGATCATCCTTGAGGAATGTCCACAGGAAGGGTCCTTATTTTAGCATTTCCCAGTTTTATTTCGTCAATGTTAATATTGACGAATTCTCAAAGTTGTCCCACTAAAGTAAAGGTATGAGGTTTGGAACCTGACAGACCAGTGTCCATATGCCAGCTCTGTCACTTTCTAGGTGTCAAGTTTCTTATCTTCTTGAAGTCACTTTTACAGTAAAGTGGGATAACAAAGCTTGTCTCTCCAGGGTATCTTAGAGGATTTAGTAAAAGAATGTAGGTAAAGCATGTAGTAGTTCAGTGCCTACTTCCTAGTTAGTACTCAATAAATGGAATGTTTTTTATTTTCCATCATTATTAAATTGGTGATGGTAGTTTGCTGAGATTTTTTTATTTACTCAGAGCCTATTCAGCAGAAGCAGCACTGAGTGAATTAAGCTGACATGATGGCATTTGAGACCCATAACTATAGAAGCCTTGACAGGCAGCCCGCTTGCTCCTCGGCTCTCTGATTTACTGCATGACTGTATTAGTTTCCCTGGGATGCTGTAACAAAATTATCACAAACTGGGAGGCCTCAAACAATAGAAATTTATACAGTTATAGAGGCCAGAGTCCAAAATCAAATCAGCAGAGTCCCCACTAGGGGCTCCAATGGGAGTCATTCCTTGCCTCTTTCAGTTTCTGGTGGCTATTGGCATTCTTTGTGGCTGTAACACTCCAAACCCTGTCTTGTCTTCACATCATCTTCTCCTCTGTGTGTTCCTTATAAAGATACCAGCTGTTAGATTTAAGGCCACACAGGTATCACTTTGAGATCCTTAACTTAATTACATCTGCAAAGATCTTTTTTCTAAATAAGATCATATGGGGATTAAGACCTGGGTTTATCTTTCGTGGCTACAATTCAGCCATTCTAGTGACAGAGTGACTCACATGCGCTATTCCCCCTTGATGCCTTAGACATCAGGTTCCGGTCCTTGCTGAGGCACAGAGTCCTGTCCAGCCTCAAATGCCTGAAAAATCTGCAGCCCTGCTGTTAGTTGGCATCTTCTCTGTCTGAAAGGTGTTTGTGTCAGACATAGTAGTAGTTAGGCTCTCCCAGGAGAAGAGGTAATCCCAGGTCCCGCTGGTTCTGTCTCCTCCCGTTAGAAAGAACTCCCGTCTTTGCCAGAATTCAAAGCTCTCTCATTGCAGTTGGTTTATAAGTAAATATTCCAGCAAATGTTGCCTGACAGTGAAAGAGCTGATAATCCTGGAAGTATTTCTCACCTGTTTCTGAAATCTTTTCTATACTTCCCTCAGACATATTCGGGTCTCTTCTGTGTGAGCATAAACCCTTACAAGTGGCTTCCAGTGTATCAGAAAGAAGTGGTGGCTGTCTACAAAGGGAAGAGGCGGTCAGAGGGTCCCCCTCACATCTTCGGTGTTGCCGACAACGCCTTTCAGGACATGCTTCACAGTAAGTGGCTACCCTATAAAACGAAAAGTAAAAATATCTGATCTACTTTTTCTGTGTCACTAAGAGGTACGTAGGCATTGTGAGAAGAGCGTGGCCTTTACAGTTATCTAATCACTTGAAGCTTCTTTTTCCATCTGGATAAAATGTGGGCAAAATAGGTCCTACCTCCTAGGGTTATGAGGATGATAAGCTCACACATCAAATTAAGTGAGATAATGCATTGAAAGTTCTCGGCCCAGGGGCTGGCCCAGAGTGAGCCCCCTGCAGATGACCTCTTTTATTATACGAGGTACCTGCTAGGGTTTCTGGCATAAAGACGTTTTTCTGTAGCTATTATTACACCATGCTTCTTAAAAGGCTTAAAATGACAAAAATGTCAACCATTAGTCAGTGATCATTTGTATTTGGAGCGAGAAAATAGGTCCAGAATTTGTATGATCTTATGACTGGCATACACAGGGACAGGGGAAATAATCTGTTTTACTCTGTACTATTTAAATGGTATTTTTTTTCCTACCCATATACAGAACAAATCCCTTTCCTTTTATCTGACTTCAAACTGCAACCCAGGAAATTTTGAATAAGTTTATGCCAATACATAGAAACTCTGACAGAAGGATGATCTGACATTTTCTTCTCTTTTGTAGATCGAGAGAATCAGTCTGTAGTCTTCACGTAAGTGCTTGCCTTGCTTTTTCTTCTTGGCCAACAGTGAGAGTTTCAGGGGAAACAAACACCCACATTTCACTAGGAATAAAACACAAATTCGCTGTCTATGAATTGTTTGCTCTTCAGATACAGATTATGTTCTGGGAAAGAGTAAGGTATTCAGGATATTACTCCAAATATGTTGCCAGCCAGGCTGCCTCCATCATTTTAGGGAACCCTTAAAACCCACAGTGCACACGCTGGATTTAATCATCTTCTTGATAGAGAGAGCCCCCTGTCCAAATAATCATTTCCAAAGGTCTCTTGACTGGCTAATCAGGCGAGAGACTGAAAATCCAATGGGGATGACCATGGAACATATAACATGCTGTTATGGCCGCTGGACTGGGACACGCCAAGGTATAGTAAGTAGTAGGAACTAAAAGATGGTGAGCCTTGGAGGGAAAAGAAAAGGGGGTGAATAGAAGGAAGGAAAGCATTCAGTGATACCACAGTGTGTTCATTTTGATGGGAAGAGCATTGACTGGCCAAGTGAACGGTTAGCGTGGTGGCTGAAGGGAGAAGCTGAGACTCAAGCAGCATCCCTGGTCTTCCTGTGCAGTCCTGATGTACCTCATATGTTGAGCTCTCCACTGGCTTCAGCCATGCCGAGAAAGTTACTGCACCTCAGAATCTTAGAGCTGAAAGGGAAGTTAGAGTTCAGCCCTTCACAGAGAGGCTAGACTATTTTGGAGAGTTTAAAATGGGGAAAGGTAGGTCTGGGTCCTATGATACTTTGGGAGATGAGGCTGTTAAAGTTACCACTGGGTTTTCCATATAAAGCAAAGTTAGCTGGTTCCAATGGTAAAAGGGAAGTCTAAAGTCCAACTGCCTGGTGAAGTCATTAGTAGGCCCTCTTTAGAGGAAAGTGTTCGGACCTGGCCATGTGGTAGCCTCAGTATATGCAAATCTCTTTAACGGCTGATAATGAGTAGACCTATCTCTAATTAGCAGAAGTACTCTTTAGCTTTTTGTTAACAGGACCACGAGGAATAGGCTTCTCATTTTTATAAATACCTTTGATCTTTCCAGATTTTTGCTAGTGCTGTTTTACCAGCATGAGCTGTTTTTGCCCTTCTTCCAACTAATTAAACGTCTGTACCTCCTTCAAATTCCCTCTCAAGTTTCACTTTTCCATAAAACTTTCCCTTCCTGCCTTAGCCCAAACGGTTGAAATTATTTAACTTTTACTGCATTTATAATCTGAACGAGTTAACTGTGTCATTGATTTCTAATTGTAGAGGAGAATCTGGTGCCGGAAAGACTGTGAACACCAAACATATTATCCAGTATTTTGCCACTATAGCAACCACGGGTGAATCTAGGGAAAAGCCGGTGAGTGTTCACATACCTTGGCAGAAAAGGTGAGATGGACCTATCCGCTGATCACGGAAGCTGTGCCCTGACCACTTACAGGGAAAAAGGAGATGGAAAGAACTACAGAACAATTAGAAAATTGTAGAAAAGTCTTTTTTACTATTTTTTTCTTTGCCTCTTGAGAGAATCATCAATGGCTTTAAACTCATAATCCAAAAACATGGAATTACATAATCTGTTTCAGATTTGCTTCAAGAGGATTTACCGGCCAACTCTTTGTTGACAGGACACTCTGAAATTTAGGCACTTAATATCCAAACCACATTTCTTAAAGGCTAGGGTCCTTAGTGCCTTGAATAGCCACTTTTGATATTTCTGAATTTCTTTATAGTGAGCTGTCAGACTCGCATAAATATATGCCAATAGCTGTCTGTTCCCTTTATCACTAACATCTGGATCAAATCTCAAACACCTGAAAGATATCCCATCAACCTAATTACATTCTAGGTTCTGAAAACATTTACCATCTCTTTAATTATCTGTATCCTTGGTGATTTTTAATTTTACTTACTTTGTTTAGCTTCATTAACGGGTTGATGGGCTTCATAACAATTTGAGGATAACTAGACCATGAGAGACAATATGCAAAACAAAATTAGATAATGCTAAGTGGAACTCAGAGTTAATGAGTTATTGAGCTGTTAGAACTTTAAATGTTTCTATGTGATATTGTTATTTTCCTCTTTAAATTTAATACTGGTTATTTTCTGCTGTTTTTGCAAAGTGAGAAGTATGTCAAAATATGTCAATTTTCTATTTCCTTTCTTTAAAAATTTTATTTAGAAAACTAAATTTAACAGGCTAACATTGATCAATAAGAGTACATTTGTTTCAGGTAAACATTTCTATAGCATTTGAACTGTTGATTATGTTGTATACACTTCACCCAGAGTCAAATGATTTTTTGTCACCGTATATTTGTCCCTCTTTACTGCCTTTCCCCAACACCCTCCTGCATATCCCCCTCCCCCGATAAGCACTTCGCTTTTATCTATGTCCATGAAACTAAGTTTTATATTCCACCTATGTGAGAAATCATACAGTTTTTAGCTTTTTCTGATTTACTTATTTCACTCAGTATAATATAGTTCTCAAGGTCCATCCATGTTGTTGTAAATGGCAATATTTCATCATTTCTTATGACTGAGTAGTATTCCATTGTATGTATGTACCACATCTTCTTTATCCAATCCTCTGTCGAAGGGCACTTTGGTTGTTTCCATGTCTTGGCCACTGTGAATAATGCTGCGATGAACATGGGGCTGCATGTGCCTTTACAGGCCAATGTTTTCAAGTTTGGGGGGTAATTACCCAGTAGAGGAATGGCTGGGTCATATGGTAGTTCTATTCTTAAGTTTTTGAGGACCCACAATACTTTATTTCAAAATGGCTGTACTAGTTTTCATTCTTTTACAACCACCAACTTCCTGAATCTGACCAATTTCTTTGGATATCACTGAACTCTATTAGATGTCACTTTATTTTTACATGCATTTTAGGTTGTCTGGTATGCATCTGTTTGTTTGGTCTAGCCATGGAGCCTTATGATAATACATAATACTATAATAGTACATAAAACTTTTATAAAAATCTTTGCTCATATAGCCCTTTCACTTAAAGGACAGTGTACCCATAATACTTTACTAGGGATATAGTATTTGTAATTCTATAAATTCTTGAATACCATATAGTATACAATTCTTCCCATAAAGTATGTCTTTGAAACTGAGTGAAAGACAAGCCATTGCAGTTTGGATGTTGAGTGGTCATTCAAACTCACTCTGTGTAGATTATCTGCTTTGGCCCATTGACCTGAGCACACACGATTCAAATTCAACATCAATACCATTATTGCTTGTCCTGGACTTCTAGATTATTTATGAATGCTAGCAAAGAAAAATATGATTTAATGACACTAAGGGTTGGCTGTATTATCTTGGAATAAAATTTTAGGTGCGAGGATTAAATGGGAAGTGAGGAAGATTAACAATGGGGAGGAAACATATGGAGTGAAGTTTAAAAACAGGCTATGGTATTTTTTGTTTATTCTGCAAAATATCCATTTGCTTTTCCTACTCAAAACAATACCAACCCAAAGAGAAGCAGTGTGAATAAATGAGCTCCCACATGTATTCACAGGGGCATTTTATATTTTCAGTCTCTCCTCCATCTGTTTTTCTGAGTTCCCTTTTCAAAATAACATTTCATGACTACATCTGGAAGTAGCTTTGACTACTGGTTATCAGGCAAGAATGGGGCTTGACCTGGGAATGGAGGGCTTGCCGCGTTATAGAATTCTACTAAAAAGGGGCAGAGAAGTTCATCAGTTGTACTTCTCTTACCTGTTTCTTAGGTGACTTTAGAAGATCAAATCAAGCAAGCAAATCCTATCTTGGAAGCATTTGGAAATGCAAAAACCCTGAGAAATGACAACTCCTCTCGTTTTGTAAGTAACATGGTTGAACAGAACAGGAGAGTATTTCATTTTTAAGCAAGTGGTAACATTCATGTCTGAGCAAGTAACAGGTATGGAGAAAATTTCTAGCGCATCAAAGAGGATCTTTGATTAAAGTTTATAATATTAGGTTCCTTGAAAAACTTTAACCAACATTACCATTAAGACAATGAAAACTATGTAACAATAGGTACCAGGGAAGCTTCTCCTATTTCAATTTCAGGGAGAAAATATTTATGTCAATAATTTCATATTCCACCTGACCAGGTGGTGGCGCAGTGGATAGAGCGTTGGACTGGGATGCGGAAGACCCAGGTTCGAGACCCCCGAGGTCGCCAGCTTGAGCGCGGGCCCATCTGGCTTGAGCAAAAGCTCGCCAGCTTGGACCCAAGGTTGCTGGCTCCAGCAAGGGGTGGCTCAGTCTGCTGAAGGTCCACGGTCAAGGCACATGTGAGAAAGCAATCAATGAACAACTATGGTGTTGCAATGGCAATGAAAAACTAATGATTGATGCTTCTCATCTCTCTCCATTCCTGTCTGTCTGTCCCTATCTATCCCTCTCTCTATCCTTGTAAATAATAATAATAATTTCATATTTCTTTCCATTCCTTAGTGAGGAAGCTTATCCAGCTAATTCTAATAATGATTTATATTTTGTTATATTTTACAGATTTAAAAGTACTTTCTTCTTCATTGTTTCTTATACTTTTTAATAACAAATCAATATAAGTACTTTCTAATTCACTTACTAAAATTATTTTTTCTTGTCCTGCCTGTGGCCACCTCTACTTCTGCATGTATTTTTCATAGTGGATTATTTTTTCAGTAGCTGTTGAAAACTAGCAGTCCCATAATAGAGGAAGGGTTTGGGTTTCAAGCACTCATTCCACAATCCATTTTATGCCAAGAATGCGTGGCAGGGAGCAACTATATAATTTACAAGGAAATTTGCAGAAGGCTTTCTGTCTGAGTCTCTGGGCATAATTAAATGATGACCTCCTGCTGATCTGGCTAGTTTCCACCCAGGCCTTCCGTCTACTTGCAATGTCTGGCAGCATAGCAGGTGCTAACACTGGTCCATAAAACAACTGCTAGATCCGGGAGTAGTTAGAATGTACTTCTAACTAAATTTTCTGCTGAAATAGGGAAGAAGGCTGGGGGAGAATGAGAGGGAAAAGAAAGAGAGGGAGAGAAAAAAGAAAGGGAAAAGGGAAGAGTAAAACAAAGGAAAGACAGAGAAAAAAGGAACAAAGGAAAGACTATCAAGCAGAAAGAAGGAAATAAGAGGGGGAAAAGCAATGGAAAAGAACAGGAGAAAGGTTGGTAGGTTGGAAAGAGAAGTAGAAAAAGAAATAAACATAGATAGATGAATGCAAAGAAGAGAGGAAAGTGGGGGAAGGGAAGAGAGCAAAAGGGGTTCAAAAAATTAAAAAATCCAGGTTAAAAATTTTTAATTAACTTATATGTGTATGTGCATATATGTGTGTATAAATGTACACAAGCATATATGTGCATATATGTGCACTGTATGTGTGTGTTTGTGTGAGTGGCTCCAATTTCCCTATAGTTTTTAAACTTACTGGCTCAATCTCCCCGCAGGCAGCCAGTGGCCTCCCCTTGCCCAGCTGCTGCCCCGCCCTGACTCCTTCCTGGTACGGCAGACCTCCACCATGCGGGCCCCGCCCAGCACCAACATTGTCACCCTGCAGTCTCTAGCTGCCACTGGCCGGCCTCCTTGGCTGCAGCTGACCTTCCGACACAGGCTCTGTCACCTCACCTCCTGTCAGCCTTTCTGACGCACTAGATCCTGTCCATAGCTTTTCACTGAGAAGGAGGGAAGTGAGCCCCATCTATTATTTTTGCCTAAGTGATGTTTTCAAGCATAGATCAAGTCACTCCTCTGCTTAAAACTTTCAGTGACTCACAAGTACCTGGATACTAGAACCCTACTCCTTCCAGGGCCCACTTGGTTTCCGTGATATGGTGCCCAGTGCCTGTCTACCTCTCAGACTCTGTTTTCTTGCCCCCTTTTCTCTTTCTCACAGGACTCCAGCACAACTGGCTCTTCTTTTGATCTAAGACATGCCAAATATTCCTACTAGAGCTCTTGCATTGGCTGCTTTCACCTAGAATTTAGAGAGGTAGAGACCACACCTATTTTCCTAACGTGGTATCGCCCGTGCCAAGCAGGTTGCCTAGATCATAGTAGATGCTCAAGGAATGTTTGTTGAGTAAATGAAAGAATGTGCTAAGCAGGGATTAATTTTCTTGTTTTTAGATAGAGATTCAGTAATGCACATAAGAACACACAACTAGCACTCAGCAGATTTGAGACTAGAACCCAGGACCAATGCTGGTCCTGATTATTGTTCTGGCTGCCTCCGGACATTGACTCATGCCATCTCAGAACCATGCTGCCTTTTTTACTTTCTTTTAACTTTTATGGACGATAGTCACTCTGTGTGTAATATGTATGAGGAAGCCCTTGCAGTTGTTCGGGATGTTTCATTAGGAGACTGTGTTCTCTGTCCACCTAGGGCAAATTCATCAGGATGCACTTCCGTGCCAGCGGTGAGCTGTCGTCTGCAGACATCGACATCTGTAAGTGACCATCACACTGTCGCTGTCTGATCACTTTTTTTCTAAGTGTTGCAAGACACCTAAATATGTGTCTTCATCTATTTCTTATCATGCAGATTTGCTTGAAAAGTCCCGGGTGGTTTTTCAGCAGCCTGGAGAGAGGAACTACCATATATTCTATCAGATTCTGTCTGGAAAGAAAGAACTTCACGGTAAATGTATTATTCTGGAGCTGAGGGTCATTCTAAAAGTAGAGGTGAAAGTCAGATTATGAGACGTGGCAAAGTACTATTTATAAGTCTCTTAGCCTCTTTAGAACTCAGTTTATTCATTCCAAAATTTAGAGAATTGGACCAATTATAAAACTAATGTTCTGTAACTTTATATAGTTAGAGAGTAAATAGTAACTTTTTAAAAAATTTGATAGTGTTCGGAGTTGGGTAGGATGCCCAGCAAATTAAGTGAATGTGGGTGAATGTGTGTGTTTGTGTGTGTGTGTGTCTGCATGTGTAAAAAGCCCTAGATAATTTATGGCCTTAAGTAATTGGAACTGCAGGCATGTTATAGACAAAAGGTGAGAGGTAGGAGACTTTACCATAGTGTATAGTGGTCAATGGGAGTTTCATAAAGAAGGAAAGATTTGGGTTGGGATACGAAGAATAAGAAGGAGTCTGGCCAGGGTGGCACAGTGGATTGAGCATTGGCCGAGGACTCTGAAGGTCCTGGTTCAAAACCCCCAGTTCCCTGGATAGAGCATAGGCTCACTAATTTGAGCGCAGGATTGCTGGCTTGAATGCAGGATTATCAACATGATCCCAAGGTCTCTGGCTTAAGCCCAAAGGTCACTGGCTTGAAGCCCAAAGTTGCTGGCTTGAGCCCAAGATGGCTGGCTTGATCAAGGAGTCACTGGCTTGGCTAGAGCCCCCTGGTCAAGGCATGTATGAGAAACAATCAATAAAGAAGTAAAAAAAGTGAAAGCAACTACAAATTGGTGCTTCTCATCTCCCCCACACCCCTGCTCCCTATCTCTCTCTCTAAAAGAAAAAAAAGATTTAATCAGAGTAATGAGTGAAGAATATTTCTGGAGGAGCAGTTTATATACAATGTCAGAGATAAGGCAAGGCAAAATCAGAGAACAGAGAGACAGGGTTAGCTGGGAAAGGGATTTGCTTAGAGGAATAGTGGAGATTTTATTCTGATGGTTTCTAAACTCTTAGGTTGTTGGGAGGGTGTGTGAGCGTGTGTGTGTGTGTGTCTTTGTTGGGGTAGTATGGGCAATAGGAGGTCATGATTTGTTGAAGGAAGTAATAGTTAAGCTGGTATGATGTGCAGGATGGACTAGAGGTAGAAATACTAGCACAAAGTATTTGTAATAGTCCTGCTGTAAGATGATAGGACAGTTGTCTAAGGTAGAGTCTGTGGCAATGGTGAGGGTGGGGTGGGGAAAGAGATGGATTCATGGAAGACTAGAAAGGTCTTATCAGTGATTGAAGGTAAATATGAAGTGATGAGTCAAAAATATGCCCAAGTTTTGTAATTTGACTAGGATAAAGGTAATGCCATGAACAGTAAGAGTAAAGCAACTTGTGGGGTAAAAGAATAAATTTCATGTATTCCTTCAACAAATATTTATTGTGAAACTGAAGTGAGTGCATCAGACACTACTTTTTAAAGCATGGGAGACAGAAAAGTAAATGAGAAAGACAGGTTCCTGCCCTCACAAGCTTACAGTCTAGCATAGAAGATGGGTAACAAGTAATTTCAGAGAATGGGAGGTCTACAAAGAAAACCAAAATAGGATGAGAGGGTAGAGTAATCTGGCATTTGGTAGGATGGAGGATGATTATATCTAAAATAGAATAGTCAGGCACAATCTCTCTGAGAAGGCAATATTTTTTCCAGATACCTGAATGAGTAAGGAAGAAGTAGGCAAATATATACATATTTTTTAGCTAGCTAGTGAGAGAGAGAGACAGACAGACAGAAAGGGAGAGAGATGAGAAGCATCCATTCATAGTAGCTGCACTTTAGTTGTTTATTGATTGCTTCTCATAAATGTCATGACTAGGGGGCTCTAGCTGAGCCAGTGACCCCTTGCTCAAGCCAGCAACCTTAGGGTTTCAAGCCAGCGACCTCTGGGCTTCAAGCCAGTGACCTTTGGGCTCAAGCCAGTGATCACTGGGGTATGTCTATGATTCTAGGCTCAAGCCAGTGACCCTGTGCTCAAGCTAGTGAGCCTGTACTCAAGTAGATGAGCTGTGCTCAAGGCAGGGACCTTGGGGTTTTTAACTTGGGTCCTCAGTGTCCCAGGTCAATGCTCTATCCACTGCACCACCACCTGGTCAGGCAGTAGGCAAAGATTTTCAGAAATAAAATGCCAAGCTGAGACAAGAGTAAGTGCAAAGGCCCCGAGGTAGAATACATTTGGTTAATTTTTAGGCTAGAAAAATGGCCATTGTGGGTGGTGAAGTGGAGAGGGTAATGTAGGGGGCAGGCCACACAGTATCTTGTAGGCCATGGCAGAGAGTTCTCTGGGGAGTCATTAGAAGGGGAGAATGACAAGCTGACTAGATTTCAAAGGATTCATATGATGTAAGCCAGAGATCCCCAAACTACGGTCCATGGGCCAAATTGCGGCCACCTGAGGCCATTTATCTGGTCCCTGCCACACTTCCGGAAGGGGCACCTCTTTCACTGGTGGTCAGTGTATGGAGTACTGTATGTGGCGGCCCTCCAACGGTCTGAGGGACAGTGAACTGGCCCCCTGTGTAAAAAGTTTGGGGACCCCTGATGTAAGCTATTGAGGAGAACAGCGCTTTCACAGGAGTGGATGTGTGATGAGATGGAAGATCCAGGTGAGCAAATTGGTGGGAATAATTCCTCAGCCCATTTTGCTTAGATTAAGTCTGGCAGAAATCTGCTGGTGCTTTGACTACATGGTCTCCCACTTCTAAACGGCCTGACCAGATGGGGGCAGCTCTGCAAACTGGACAGTTATTTTCGCCCTGCGTGTAATTAATGATATGAAAATATTCTTCTTTCCACCATCCTTCTACCTAAACCTGGAACAGGCTTTTGTTTGTTTGTTTTTGGTCTTCCTTTAATTAACAGTTGCAAGTCTAACATTCTTGACACAAATGTCTGCTGTTCAGGACATCTGACACCTGGGCTCCAATGTGGGTACCAGCAGTGATTGCAGGATCCTTTTGGGGATATCTCTGTTTACTAATAGAACTCGCTGAAGACTCTGGGCTGCTGTGGAAAATGTATACTTGTCCCTGAATTCATTGATCTTGTCGAGTCTTTGGGGGCTGTTGGGTTGATTACTGCATGAAGACTGACATCTGCTGGCCCGAATTAGGGATTGTCAGTTCACCTGTTTGGGGCACAAATTGTCCTTTGGGACATTTTAAAATTTGGAACTATTTCTATTCATGTTTGCTAAAGAAGAGCTTTGGATGGTCCTAAGGATGGATACAAGAAGGCACACCTTAGGAATGTGAGAATTATGTCCACATTTTCTAAACTAGGAGCACTTGTGTACTAGAAAAGAATCAGGTACAAAAAACCCCAGCCAAGAGGCCGGCCATCCAGTGAAGAAGCCTAGGACATAGGGTCATGACTTACCCCAGAGCCAGCCCTCACCTGGTCTCCACGTCACTTGGCACATTCCTTCTTTCCTTTGCTTTCAGTTAAGGCTGACCTCAGCTCCAGGCCTGGCTAAACCCACTTGCTCAGTCCCCTCTGATATGGCTCCTTGCTATTTTTTAGTTCTTATGTGTGGTCCTACATACATCTCTTTTCCTCTTCTTTAACTTTTTTTTTCTGTGTATTTATTGTACCCATATTTGCTATTCAACTGGTGTGTGAACTTCAAGAGGAGGGGCCAGGAAGCATGTCCTCGCTTCTTGGAACTCTGGCACTTAGCCTAGTGCTCTGCGTCACCGGCAATCTGCCCAGAGATACACCTGAGCCTGTCTCCTGGTGGCCTGCATGCCTCCGGGGAATGACATTGTTGGCACCTGGACCACCTATTCTGGAGTATATTCAGTTGCACCCCTTTTACTTGTGAGGTCTCTCTTGAACTGGTGTATCTTTACTCCCTTTCTCCCCGCTGGTCATTGGTGGGGCACGAGAGGTGTTGGTCGCATAGGTGGCGCACAGTCGAACTGCAGGGAATGCTATTCAGACTGTGCACCGAGAGAACGATTCTCTCTGGAGGTGAGTGGTGCACAGTCCCATCCGCTGTACTTGCACACGAGGAGCAGGCAATGGTGGGGGACATGACACAGGGGCACTAGCTACAGAATTTTATTTGCGATCTAAAAGGTTTTTAGCCCTATGTCAGCTTTGCTTCTTTTTACAGCAAACACAGCAAAATCTTGGAGAACATTCGGCCATGCAGAAAGTAAAACTTAATGATAAAATATTTGCTTTTAAAGAAAGGACCCTTTGCATCTCCTACTGGAGAGAGGGCTCTAGAAATAAGCCTGCAGAGGTTGATACTTGCAGTTTTTGAAATTGTGAAGCAGTCGGCTTTTACTTAGCATCTTCTCATCCTCTTCCCTATTCTGCCCCCCCTCCCGCCCCCCACTCCTGACAAGCTCCTTCCCTCACATGCCCATGGTCTTCTGTGTGGGTCCTTACTGGCCTAGACAGTCTCTCTGATCCTAATAGTGTCTCATAAAAGTGCATGTATTTTTATTTTATTTTTACATTCTCTCAGGACCATCTCTCTTGGTAGAAATGAAATTAATTAAATAAAAGAATTCCTGTTTACATGATACTCCTTTGAGATAACCTCAATCCTCAACCTAATTATCAATTCATTGCTCCTTGAAAATAAAACTGCATAAGGCCTGGTGGGGATGACATTTCATTCAGCTACGGCCTCTCCGCGTTTTTCAGGCGTGTGAGCTTAGTCTGCGCATACGCTCCTGGGAGCCAGTGCTTCATTCTGGAAGCGCAGCTGACCCAGCGCATGCGTAGACCAGTGGAGCAGCCATACCTCCAGCTGTAAAAAAATATAAGAAAGTTCCCTTAGGTATTCCTATGACTTCTGGAAGGACTGCATCTGGGGGAAGAGAGATGCTGAGGGGGAAGTGCCTGTATTGCACGTGGGCCCGCCATTCCGCCTCGCTGCTGTAACTGTAGACCAGCTCAAACTGGCCCTGGCTTATGTACCAAGACCCGGAACCAAACTTTATATCACTCACATGTAACACTTGTGAACCCTTAAACCGCCACCCCTTAAAATCCCACCCCGAAACCTGGATCATCAAGATTTGAACCTTGTCTGCTCTCTTTTGAATAGTTGACTTTCAAATAAAGCTCTTTTCTCAAAAGCTGGTGCCATAGTATTGGCTTCTGTGTGCGTGGGGCAATGAGCCCATGCTCGGTAACAATCCTAGTAACCACCAAGGCAATCCTTCTGACTGCTGCCTGTGGCACCAGCGCCCGGGGTGGAGGGTGGGGGCCCTTGCTGGACTCTCACTCTGTGGCCACCTAAACCAGTCTGTCTAGGGGCTGGGCTGCTGGGTTTCTGCTTCCCCCACCACTTTTGAAGAAAGAAATATCCCCTGGATAAGATTACATTCGGGTGAGTGACCTCATTAAAATGTGTTAGTCTCCAAATTATCTGAAAATCTCTTAATAGTAAATTTCAACCCCCCCCCCCACTCTTCCCCAGGCTTGGGTTAGAGTCCCAGGTCTAGTATTGTGGGTTCTAGTCCCACCTAGGGAGACAATTGGAAGAAAGGTTCCAACTGTGAAGGTCCTCAAAGGTCAGGTTCGAGTCCTTGGGTCTTGGATTTCTTTGTCTGGAAGAGTGTTCGATCTACAGTATTGTATGCGTGTCAGTCTTGTTTTGTGCGTCTTTGTTTTGGATGGTGCTGGAGCTGCACATTAATTGGCTTCAAAGTGGGAAGTGATTAGCCTGGTCACTTCAGCCTAAGAACTAAAGTTTTACTAAGGATAGATAACCTGTATTTTATTGCCATTTTGGGTAAACGAATCATAGTGATATATGATCTTTTTAGTCAAGTGTCTTTGATAAACTTCGCAGGGTTCAAATTTTAAAAGGAAACTTTTGCTTAACCTGGAAATGGCTTTGGGTTATTCTAGTGCGCCCCTGGAATGTCTCAAAGATTTGTTCTCTCCTATAAAAGAGAAATTTTAAACTAACAGGATATTAAATTCACATGGGAAGTTTTGTCAAATAAAAGAATAATTCTAGCCTGACCAGGCGGTGACGCAGTCGATAGAGCGTCGGACTTGGATGCTGAAGACCTGGGTTCGAGACCCTGAGGTCGCTAGCTTGATCGCGGGCCCATCTGGCTAGAGCAAAAGCTTGTCAGCTTGGACCCAAGGTCGCTGGCTCCAGCAGGGGTTGCTTGGTCTGCTGAAGGCCCGTGGTCAAGGCACATGTGAGAAAGCAATCAATGAACAACTATGGTGTTGCAATGGCAACGAAAAACTAATGATTGATGCTTCTCACCTCTCTCCGTTCCTGTCTATCTGTCCCTATCTATCCCTCTCTCTGACTCTCTCTCTGTCCCTGTAGGAAAAAAAAATAATAATAATTCTAGTTGTCATCTTAAAATGTTAAATATTATATCTTATAGAAAAAAAACAAATTTCTTTGTAAATTGCATTTTAATCAGATTTATAACTGAAGTTGCAGGGAATGTTATATCTGGCTGCAATTCTTTGGGATGTATTCTTCAAAATTGGTCAGTATTTAGCAAAATGGTTTTCTTTTTTAACAATGCTTGGCCCCAACATCAGAGTCAGGTGAGAAATGGCCCCAAAATGGGTCCTTTAGCCAAAATTATGGTTCAGAAGAAAGACCTCCAGGAAAATAAAAAAAACCCTGACTTGTCTGAATCAGAGCCAAATGATGATCTTCATTTTATGCATCTGATTCCTTCTGTGATTCCTCTTCCGCGTGAAGAAGGGACTCCTGTGAATAATGCTGAGGCTTCCACCAGCAACCTTCCTATGGCCACAGGTGCAGCCCTGCACTCTTCTTGGCTGTATAGTCAGAAAGGAACAGTCTGGTTTGCCCAGGGTATTCAATTTGGCCCAAGGATACTTTGCCTCGGGCAGGGCAAATCTGTGTTGAGACAAATCCCTGCAGTCCAGATGACCAAGGTTAACCTAGGAGATTTGCATACATACACTTCATCCTACTGAAATGTTCCTAAAAATATAGGGAATCTCCTCACCTGTGCATTCTGGCAGCGTCCACCGAGGAGGAGCTGGGGTTAGTGAAGGAACAGGTAACCCCGTAGAGGGCTTCGTTCCAGGGCAGCAGTTTATTCCACAGCTGTTGCCAATATTGAAGACAGGACTCAGAGGACGAGGCTTTGAGAAGCCCACCAGGTGGAGACACAGCAGGCAGCGGCCAGCTTGGACAGCTCCAGAGGCAGGAGCCCCTGCCTCAACCCCTGCCCAGGGTTCCTATCATACCTTTGGTGTCTCCGAGACCAGCCTGGGGTTGAGCCCAGGTGGCAGCAAACCCCGAGCTCCACATGTAAGCCTGCAGCAGCCACTGGGATCTGCCTGCCCCATACCAGCCCTGCTCCCAGCAGAAACAAATGATGTGCATCTGATGACAGGACTTCATAAAGGGGCCCCAAACAAAGAGAACCTATCCACTTTCTTTGAGAAGGTGTTCAAGGCTTACCACTTGACATGAGACAACAAGCTGCACTGCTCCCCCCAGCACTTAACTGCAACCAATCAAGACCCAGGACGGTGCTTACACCCATCATGGGTAAGACCCCACAACACACACACACATGATGTGCATATTTTAAATAGGAGGGACACTGGGGAGGAGCATGTCCTAATCCCCTTGAAAGATAGGAGAAGGAACTTCCCACAAATCAGCTTACCAGATGTAGAGGCCAAGGGTCTTATGCTGATGGATTTCGCTGCTGAAAATGAAGGGACATAGGGAAGCGGTCTCCAGAATGGAGCAGAGGGGCCATGGCTAAGTGTCTCCTCAGATAGGGAGGGAGTCTGGGCATAGCAGGGATGGAGGGGGCTAGTGGTGCAAAGGCGGGCAATAGACCAGTATTTTTCAACCACCAGTCTGCAGACTGGAGCCTGTCTGCTAGAAATTCCATCCTGGTCCACTGAAGAGTTAACCACCCTGAAATTGTTATTGTGAAGATTATAGACCCAATGATCTTAGTTGAATTTGCTTATGCTTAGAGTGATTGCTATTTATCGGCCTGTATCATCGATGGAAATACTATTGAGGTTGTTTTAGCTATCTTTGGAAATTGTAGGCTCGTTCGAACAACCTTTTGCACCATGCAGAGAATTTATAAATCATGGGCAATAGACAACAAGCATTCGGACAAAATTACATAGTATTCAATGCATTGTACATGTGGAGTTAAAAAATCAAGCACCAGCTTGTTCCGTGTTGCACTGTCATGCGCTGTAAGATAAAACTTTATTAGTTGCATGTTTCTGTTTCAGGTTAGTTAGGTCACTGGTCACTAAGTGTGAAAAGGTTGAAAACCACTGGGATAGACTGACAGCCATGGAGAAGATAGGGGATAGAGAAGAGGGAAGTGGACAGGGGGCAGGGGAAATGCTAATGGGTCTAGTGACTATGAAGCAAGAAGCTACAGACCAGTGGGAAATGGAAGAAGATATGCTGGGTGGCCAGTGGGTAATGCAGGACGTGGAGGGTGGGCCTGAGGGGAAGGAAAAGAGAGCAGACACATTGCAGGGGAAGCAGCAAATGGAAAGTAGTAGTCGGTGATAAGGGAGGGTGATAATCAGAGGTAAAGGAAGAGAAAGAGAAAGTGCAGCAAGAGGTGAAGGACTGGATGGAAGAGAAGAAAGAGAAGAAAAGCAAGCAACCTGGAGCTAAAACAGGAGGAGGTGTTTGTTCGTTGGTCAGAGAATAAAAGAGGAGGAAATGATGATGTGTGTAAAAGAAGAAAAGTTATTTCCCGAAAAAAGAAATGACAGTCGACGCAAAGGGGAAAGAGAGCCTCAGAAGGTTCCCCAGTGGGCTGCAGGCAGACATTGGCCTTGTCAAGGTGTAAAATATGTGGTACCTAAGAGGCAAGCTACGGCTGTCCGCATTGGATTGGGTCTTACCGATTGCCCTATGTAGGTTGAGAGTAGCCCCTTAGAAACAAGCGCCTATCGAACCCCTATGAAATGTTATATGGAGACCCTTTCTTAAGACTATTACTGCAATCTTGAAAATGATCATATTGCAGAAGAATTAGATACCACAAAATGTATACAGCCTCTAGGCACTGCCTTATCTTTCCAGTATAAGTATGCCCATTAATGTCTCCTACAGATGTTTCCTTGCATTGTGTAAGCCCAGGAGATTGGGTGCTCCTCAAGGCTTGGTAACCCAAATGAAATGGGCCCTATGAAATCCTTCTGGTTACCCATGTTTAGCCAGGATCCCTCATCTCCTTTACAATTTTCAAATAAGAGCACACTCTCTTCTTAAAAGGAAGGAGGAGGATCCCATCGTCCTAACATTGAATGGGCCTGGAGACCCAATACTGACTTTTCAGCCCCTAATTGCACTTGTGAACCCTGACTACTCTTAAATTACTTTTCAGAAGATGCAGAACAGCTGAGACTTCACTTGGCCAGGAGGAGAAGGTCATCTCGAAAGTAGATTGCTTCTGCCCAAGAGCCCAGGCAAGGGCTACGTAAACCTAAATTCTTATTATAATTGATATTGCTTTGAGTTAAATAAGTGTTTTACTTCCCTGGTTGTAATATTTGCTTGTATCTTTCTAGAACTCTACTTTCTTATGTTGTTTTGCATTAAAAAAAAATTTTTTTTTATTTATTCATTTTTTTAGAGAGGAGACACAGAGTGAGAGAGAGAGAGAAAGAGAGAAAGGGGGGAGGAGCTGGAAGCATCAACTCCCATATGTGCCTTGACCAGACCAGTGCAGGGTTTTGAACTGGCAACCTCAGAGTTCTCAGGTTGATGCTTTATCCACTGCGCCACCACAGGTCAGGCTGTTGTTTTGCATTTTTCCTGATTTACTTTGTCTCCTTAGCAGTGGGCAGTAGCTACAGCAGTTGTCCCTCATCCCCAAGATTGAGGAATAAACCACAAAAAGGGGGGATTTGTAATGTAGACCAGCACAAACGGGTCCTATTCTGTTTAACAATACCTGGAACCAAAGTTCACACTACTCACAAGTAACACTTGTGAACCTTCAAATGGCTGCTATCCCTTAAAAACCCACTCCAAACCCTGGGTCAGGAAGGCAGATTTAAAAGCCTTGCCTCTTGTCTTTTTGCAG
This sequence comes from Rhynchonycteris naso, assembly GCA_037038555.1. Taxonomy (NCBI): domain Eukaryota; kingdom Metazoa; phylum Chordata; class Mammalia; order Chiroptera; family Emballonuridae; genus Rhynchonycteris; species Rhynchonycteris naso. Next base: position 72,325,745 of record CM073002.1, read on the forward strand.
TCAACTTGCAAATAATGCTCCTTTCTTTCTTCAAAAGCAGGTGCTATAGTCCTGGCTTCTGTGTGTGTTGGGCCAGAAAGCCCTTGCTCAGAAACACTAGCAGCCCCCTCCTGAACTGCAACTCCTTTCCTCTTCCTGGCCCTGTAATTCCCTCTCACCCAGTGTTTTTGCCCCTCCCCATGGTATTCTTCTCCCCTTCGCCCATCCCCCTCTGTTTCCCCAGTGTTTGTCCAAATGAGCCTGCTTGGATGGAAAAAGACCCTCCTTCTGCCTATGACCAAGGAGGAAATGGGATCCTATCACAGTTAAAGACACAGTTTTAAGTAAGTGGGTGGCATGGTCTAACAGAAATACTACAGACTATGTTCTAGAATCAATTTATCGTTAACTGGTGCTGAGCAAGCAGTAAGGCTTTCTAGTCTCCCATTTTCCTGTATTTAACGTAAAGTATACAATATCAATTATAGCACCTTTGATCCTTATAACTGAGATGAAAATGATCAAAAATGATATAAATATGAGACTAAAACAAAAAGTATATAAAGGTCACAGCTTGAATAATCTAAAAGGTAATTCTTGGCAAAGTAATCTTGAAAAGTAGATTTTTTCTTTAATGAGTCTGCCAAAAGATGCCCCCACCCTAAAAACACAGTATTTCCTGCACTGTTTAGTTGTATGATTCCTCAGTATCCTTGAGGGAAAGGACTATGTTATTTTTTTACCTTTACTTCCTGCCATAGTATTTTTTCTACCTATGATAGAGATGTCATGGCGCCCAGGTGTCTGGCCTGGGTAGGGTGCTGACATTCTCTGATGTAGGGGACCACTTGAACTACTTATGGCTATATGCATTGAAACGTCTAATGGGAAGTTGGAGATCTAGGTCTAGAGCTCAGAAAATAAATACAGATTTAAGAGTCATCAGAAAAGTCACAAATGAACCTTGCAGAAGAATATGTAGGAATATCCTTGACTTTTAATTAGAGTATGACAGCATTTGACACTGCTTAGTCTCTCCTCCTTGAAAATTTCTTCCCTAGGCTTTAGTAAACCTCTCTCACTTGTTTCTTTTGTAAATCTTGAGCATTTCTTTGTGGGTGTGTTCTTCTCTTTCATGTACCTCATGGCTTTGTCCTGAGGCTCAGTGCTTGGATTTATCTGTGGTGATAGATCATCTAGACCAGTCGTAGTCAACCTGGTCCCTACCGCCCACTAGTGGGTGTGCCAGCTTTCATGGTGGGCAGTAGCAGAGCAACCAAAGTATAAATAAAAAGAGAGATTTAACTATAGTAAGTTGTTTTATAAAGATTTATTCTGCCAAACTTAGCAAAAATCCGACATAAAGTACTTGTTAAGTAATTATTATATGCTTTCACTTGCTATAACTCTGCTTTATAAATTTTATAAAGTAAAGTTACTTTCCTACTTTATTAATCACCATTACTGTGGAACTGGTGGGCGGTTAGAAAATTTTACTACTAACAGAGATACAAAAGTGGGTGGTAGGTTTAAAAACTACCCTGCTCTAGACTGATGGCTTTGAAGATCATCTGTTGACTTCCAACGTTTGATCATGGGTTCAGAATTCTCTTCAGTATTTTAGAATCAGAGCTGACTGATTTTGTTTTTTATCTCCACTTGGTTTAGAGAAGGATCAAATTATATGAATGTTTGAAGATGAAATTTACTTGTTACTGTTTTTTTTTTTTTGTTCTATCATAACACTATTTATTGAGGATTTTGCAAATCCTATTACATAATCATAGGTTGCTATGGTTTAGGCTGTATGTGCAGTAAAACTATAGGTTTTTAAATTTGTGGAAAAATTTGTATAGATAAAAGAGACATTCAGAAGAATCTCTAACAGGGTTCTTGTGCATACCCAAGATCTTTTGAGATTTTTGTGAGTAAATTTCCTTTTAGGTTCATAAAAATAAAATAATACCAACATTTTTTCTAGAATTTTATAAGATGGTTTTATATAGTATATATCCTTTTCTGTCTGGCTTATTTCACTCAGCATAATTATTTTGAGTAATAACCTATTGTCTGCATGTACAGAAGTTTAACTCTTCATAGACATTGGGGTTCCCAAATAGGGCTGCTAGAAGCAACTACGTAGTAGCCTAGTTTCTTTCTGAGATTTGGGGTTCAAGATAACAGAGCTTCACTTCACTGAGTGATAAATAGAAAAATCAGTTCAACTCAAAATAACTTCCTTGAGAGTGAGTGTTCGGCACTAAGAGGTTATGTGATTTGGCCAAGTCAGCAGCTGATATGCTCCTGACAGCCTGCCATGGCTTTGGCTTGCATCATGTGTTCTGACTAAGTGAATCATGTCAAGAGTCGTAGACATATCAGAGGTGCAGCGCTGGACACTGTAACTGATTTATGGGCTCCTTGAAAGACAGATTTGGCCTCCTAATAGGGAGAATATGATGTGACAGGATTATACTGCTAATGTTCCCTGAGCGCTGACCCGATGGTTTGCTTGCTTCCTGGTCATTGAGGCTCAGGCCCATTATACTTATAATTTCATTAAGCATTTTTTGTTCTCCAGCCCTCAGCCACGCATCTAGGCCTAATTCCTGTTTTCTAAGTTTTACCTACATACATTATCTGTTTTCTTTCACATCATTTTAAGCTGCTGCAGTTGAATCTGCTTTCAGATTTGGCCTGCTTGATCTTCTCTGGGAGGCATTAACACATGACTGACAAGTTAATAGAGGGCAAGAATTGATTGCAGAAGTTTAGGTATTGAATATGAATTGTATTTTTTTATTATTAATTTTAATGGGGTGACATTGATAAATCAAGGTACATATGTTCATAGAAAACATCTCCAGGATATTTTGACATTTGATTATGTTGCATACTCATCACCCAAAGTCAAATTGTTTCTGTCACCTTCTATCTGGTTTTATTTGTGCCCCTCCCCCCACCGCTTCCCCTTCCTCCCCGCCCCCTTCCAGGGTAGCCCGTACACTCTTGTCCATGTCTCTGAGTCTCATTTTTATGTCCCATCTATGTATGGAATCATATAGTCCTTAGTTTTTCTGATTTACTTATTTCACTCAGTATAATGTTATCAAGATCCATCCATGTTGTTACAAATGACCCGATGTCATCATTTCTTATGGCTGAGTAGTATTCCATAGTATATATGTACCAAAGCTTTTTAATCCACTAGGCCACTGACGGACACTTGGGCTGTTTCCAGATCTTCGCTATTGTGAACAATGCTGCCACGAACATGGGGGTGCATTTTTTCTATTCGAACAGTGCTATGGTGTTCTTAGGGCATATTCCTAAAAGTGGGATAGCTGGGTCAAAAGGCAGTTTGATTTTTAATTTTTTGAGGAATTTTCATACTGTTTTCCACAGTGGCTGCACCAGTCTGCATTCCCACCAGCAGTGCAGAAGGGTTCCCTTTTCTCCACATCCTCGCCAAAACTTATTCTGTGTTGTTTTGTTGATGAGCGCCATTCTGACTGGTGTGAGGTGATATCTCATTGTGGTTTTAATTTGCATTTCTCTAATGACTAGTGATGTTGAACATTTTTTCATATGCCTATTGGCCATCTGTATGTCCTCTTTGGAGAAATGTCTATTCATTTCTTTTGCCCATTTTTTGATTGGATTGTCTTCCTGGTGTTGAGTTTTATAAGTTCTTTATAAATTTTGGTTATTAAACCCTTATCAGATGTATTGTCGAATATGTTCTCCCATTGTGTGGTTTGTGTTTTTATTCTGTTCTTATTGTCTTTAACTGTGCAAAAGCTTTTTAGTTTGATATAGTCCCATTTGTTTATCTTGCCTTTTATTTCATTTGCCTGTGGAGATAAATCGGCAAATATATTGTTGCGAGAGATGTAGGAGAGCTTACTGCCTATGTTTTCTTCTAAGATGCTTATGGTTTCACGGCTTTCATTTAAGTCTTTTATCCATTTTGAGTTTGCTTTTGTGAATGGTGTAAGTTGATGGTCTAGTTTCTTTTTTTGCAGGTAGTTGTCCAATTTTCCCAAACACCACTTGTTAAAGAGGCTGTCTTTACTCCATTGTATGTTCTTTCCTCCTTTGTCAAATATCAGTTGTCCATAAAGGTGATTGTATTTTGGCTTGTTTACAAGTATGCCCTAAGCTGTAAGAGTAAATGGATATCGGTCAATTGTTTTCTAAAGCTTCCTGAGTTTCTTTAAACTGCTGAACTGGTGGTTTGCCTTCTGCAGATATGCTCCTGGTGTCTGGAAAGCCTTCGGACTTTCACTTCTGCTGTCATGGTGTAGTTGCTGTGGAGAGCTCGGAGGATGCTGGAGAATTGCTGGCCACAGACGTAAGGCTTGTTAGTTATCAAAGCAAAGTCTGGTAACTACAATGGAAATGAAAGAAAACATCCTAGACCTCCGTTTTTCTGAAGGGTCCCGGAGATGAAGAGTAGGAGGCCCTCCAAGGGTGCTTCTGTCCAAAGTTTACTTGTTTATTGTAAAAGTGCACCTTGTTTGCATATTAACTTCAGGACAAATGGAACTATAAGATGTTTTAACCAAACCACTGTTTTTTATTTTATATATGTCTTTATTTAAGTCTTCATTCTTTTTTCCACCTAGACAGCGTTGCTAGCTTTTATTTTTAAACAGAAGGTCATAATCATACTGCATATGTACTCAGCATATAGAGTTTGCTTTTTCAGTTAATGTTATAACATAAGCATTTTCAGTGATATTACAAACTCTTCATAGCCATTTACTTGAATACTTAATTTTTTATCAGGCATTTGTTCTGTAGGGTTTTTTTAGCCAGTCTCCTATTGTTAGACACAAGGTTTTTCATTTGTTTGTTTTTTTGTACTGTGGTGAATATCGTTTTAGGTAAATGTTTTTTCCGTATATCAGATTCACCTTATGCTAGATTCCTAAAAGGAAAAATACTAGGTAAGGCCTATAATATAATATAAAATATAGACTATATTTTTTATAATCTGTTTATACATATTCTAAATTCACCACTGGAAAGATTGTACTAATTTCACCTCCCTAGAGTGGAAGATGAAAATTGGTATACATCTTACCATGTGCAGTGGCTTCTTAGGATACAGTTCTTTGATGACAAGGTTTTTCTTTTCTTAAACACTTCCTTTCACCAGCCTTTGAAATGTATCAGCTCTGGAATAAAGTTGGGAGAACATATGGAATGCCAGAAATAAGCAACCCATCCGATACAGAGCTATATTTTGCCATAACTATGAAAAGCAAGTAATATACCCCATATAGCCAGGTAATGATCAACTTCTGGAAGGGAGAGAAGGGACGCAGGGCATCCACGCAAGTTCTAAAACTACTGGGAAGTCAGGAAGCCGCTTCTGGTGCCTTCCGAATTCTCTTTTAAAGGAATGAGTAGATGCGGTGACCAAGCCAACAGAGCTCATTATGCATTGCCTTGGGCAGAGCTGTCACACGTAGGAGCTATGGTGATAACCTCATTTCCTTCTGGGCCGGCAGCCCACAGAGTGTAGAGAAGCGTGACACGCAGCATGGGTGGGGTACTTACTGCAGCCATTAGGCAAATGAAGACATGGCCACCTGTTTCTCTTTCTACAGCAAGCCATGGACATCTTGGGCTTTCTTCCTGAGGAGAAGTATGGATCCTATAAACTCGCTGGAGCCATCATGCACTTTGGAAACATGAAATTTAAACAGAAACCCAGAGAAGAGCAAGTGGAAGCCGATGGCACAGAAAGTAAGAACCACTTTGAAGATGTGAAGTGTGCTCTCTCCATATCACTGACCCCAGGTCTACTCTCCTTTGATTGCAGTTAAGCTCCCCTCTTGGTTATTGGAACAATGTTGAAATTAATCAGCAATCTGCCTTGCCTTGATTGCTGTTCCTCAAAATTATTTTATCAACCACCAATCTAATGTAGACTCTCAGAATAAATAGCGTTCCTTAATTGATTATTGAGGATACCAGTAAATTTGCTCAACTTGAGTGACACAGGATTGACTAGGACATCGCCTGCCTTCACCCCATAGAATATTGAGCAAAAGAGAGAAAGAAACAGGCAAATTACCACAAACTGTAGTGAGTGACATAGTAGAGGTGTGAACAAAGATCTTTAGCATTCCAAGGGTGGAGTTTTCACTGGACAGAGAAACACAGTGGCTTCATTTCCCCTTGTGTTATATTTACATTTAAAAAAGGTCTCTTGTATAGTCTTGCCTACGTACCAAAAAGATTTGAAGCATTTTCTCTTTGAATAATCTGTCTAGAATAATCATTAAAATAGGAAATTGCAATTTTGAGAAGAAGAAGGCATTGTTGTTATAATGATTTCTTTTAATTTTAAAATTTCTGGCAACCGAAACAAAAAGAGAAAACTCATTCAAATCCTTCAACAGATACATTTTTAACAAATTTAATATTTTTAAATTGTGATAAAATATACGTAACATGAAATTTGCTTATTTTAACTATTTTTAAGTTCAGTACCATTTTACTGGTCAGTGGCATTAAGAACCTTCACATTGTTGTGCAACCATCACCATAATCCATCTCCAGAAAATTTTCATCCTCCCAAATGGAACTCTATACCTGTTAAACAATAATTTCCTGTTTCCCCTTCCTCTAACCTGTGGCAACCATTATTCTACTTCCTGCCTCCATGAATTTTACTATTTTAGGTATCTTATGTAAGTGGAATCATACAACATTTGTCCTTTTTTGTCTAGCTGATTTCGCTTAGCATAATGTCTTTAAGGTTCATCCATATTGTATGCATCAGAGTTTAATTTCTTTTTAAGAGTGAATAATATTCTCTCATCTATATATACCATATTTTGTTTATTCATCCATTGATGGGCTCTTGAGTTATTTCCACTTTTCACTACTGTGAAGGGATCTCTTTCTATTCAAACTTTCATCATACTTGATTTCTTTATCTCTTCTGTGGTTGTTTTACTTACTTGATACTTTTGCTTGTGTTTTATTTACTCTCATGGATTATAAGCCTCTGGTGCTGAGGATTTTTGTCTTGTTTAGCTTTCTTCTTACTAGGCTTGCACATTGCAAGTGCTCAGTAAATCTTGTTCAATAAATTAGTGAAATGTGTACACTCAGAAATCATATACCAGCCCTTCATAAAAGACTATTGAATGTTGTTATCATAACCTCTCTTTCAGATTTGCCCAGTTGTGGACAAACAAAACTGGGTTTTGCTTCTTTCTTTATATCTGGTTGTATACAGATAACACTAAACTGGGATAAGATTGTAAAGTTGTAAAGAATTGCCTTTTGTTTTCCTTGACAGCCTTACCTATTTTTAGATGAAGTCAGACTTTGTTCTCTCCATCTTCTTGACTTCAAAATGCACTTACCAAACCCAGCTACCATTCTCTAAGAGAGTACTTTTCAGAGTTGGCTTCATATCAGAATTACCTGTGGAGTTGTTAAATGTCTGGCCTCCCCAGACCAAAGAAAGCTATCATTGGGGGTGGGTGCAGGTATCAGTGTTTGCTTTTACAGCTTGCCAGGTATGACCCCAATGTTCTGTGAAAGTTGAGAGCCATTGTAGTAAGGACTCTGTTCTCCAACATCTAGTGTAGCAGAATCACTTGGAGAATGTGAATAAAATAAACCCAGAGCCTAATCTCTTTCCACAAGCTAGTCTCTCATTTCTGCGTCTGCTCTCCAGGCTATCTGGTCCACACCAGTGTCTGAGAGCTCCTGTTCCCCCCATATTAACCCTCCCGGCTAAGCCTAATTCAAATCTGTGGTTTTATTCTAAAAGCCCTAAAGGAATGGGCTTAATGAGTGGGAACTTCAGAAAGCCTCTTTCAGGACCACATCTGGTCACATGATGAAAATGTGTTTATAGATATTGATTACTATGCCTGTACTAGCATTTTCTTCATGTTAGATGGACACGTATTCACAGATTTAAACTATTTTCATCTTGGTTGTGAAACTATAAATTTTTAATGCAAATGACGTAATTTATTTTTTGGGACATGATGACCACTGTTTTATTCTGTCAAAAAAAAAAAAAAAAGAAAGAAAGAAAAAGGCTGGGGAACATGTGTGATGTGTGATGTGTAATGTGTAATGTAATGCACACCTGTGGGGTATATCCAGGCATGCTGGTCCTCTGTTTGATGATACTTGATTGCTTCTGGAGTAGGTGAGAATAATTCTGTATAGTTAGATGCTATTTCTGGATGTTTTTTAGTTGTTAATGGATAAAAATAGACTCAAAGGGCTTTTGTTAACACTAGGAAAAGGATGTGTAAATTTGAGACTATTATCACCTGTAATGTCCATCTGAATGCTTCAAAGCTTAAAAAACCAGACTCCTGTTCTTTCTTTTTCCTGGACACATATTGCAAAATTGCTTGTTTTTTACATTGTCGATTACTATTCATCTCCACTCAAGATTCACCAGGCATGTTGCATTTATCCCTTTTTGAAAAATATTTTCATGTTGGGTTAGATGGTCTCTTCCAGTTTAAAGTCTATGGCTCAGACCCACTGTATTCTCAACTTGAAATAATCAGTCCTTTGTTTCCAAACATGGCACTCTTAGCAAGAATATCTCAGCATAGCTTGGCACGTTGGCTCTAGTTTTGATTTTTCTATTTATTTTCCGAAACAATTTGCAATATTGAAAGGTTTCATAGCAACTGAGTACCTAGGCCATAATCACTGACATGGGGTAGGTGTGTAGCACACAGAAATGTATGTAGCATCTGTATTGATTTTAGTTAACAAGGAAATCAAACATTTCAAGCTTTTTAAACCTTTGTTAAAATTTTAAAGGCCCCTAAAGAGGAAATGAATAATGTTAAGAATGGCACACAGCCCTCTGATTGTGTGAGTGTGTGTGTGTGTGTGTGTGTGTGTGTTGTATGGTTTACTTTCCCTCTGCTTGTGGTTGTTGCTCAGGAGATTTTATACTTCTTAGTGAAGTAAGGAAAACATTGTGTTTCCTTCTATTGTAAGACATTATTTTATAGAGTGACTACCTCATATGTATTAATATATCTCAGGGTTAATTTTAAATGGAAAACATAGTAGAAAGATTTCAGATGAGTGAAACATTCCTTTTGTTTGATAACTGAAGAGATCTACAATTTGAAGCGTGCTTGTAATGTTTGCCTGTGTTATTCTTTTGTGCTAAGGTTAATTTTTTTATCACCTACTGTGATACATGCTTATTTACTTTTCCTTCTGATAATACTCTTCTCCACTTAGAAGATGGAAATTGTTTTATAGAAGTGCAATTGTGTGAGTTGCAGGTATTCTTGTTGGGCAGCAGAGGGCACTATGGCACAAACAGAGACTTCACAGGCAAAGGAAAAGTTTTGAAGTGTCCTGGCTTTTGTTGATTGGTGGTTGACTTGATTTATCAAATTACAAGTCCCTGTTTCATCGAAAGTATCTACAAGTATATACATAGAAGAGAAAAATAGGTAAATAATAAAGATAAACTATTTTATGTCCTTCGGGTAAATATTTCTTTATAGAAAGGGCCAATATCAGAAATAGATTATTTTAAAAGTTAAGCTCTAATTCACACACAACAAAATTCACCCTTTAAAAATATACAGTTTAGTGTAAATTTGAGAAATATAGTGTACTCATATGTTGTATAACCATGAGCACTATCTAATTTTAAAACCTACCATCACTCCAAGAAGAAACCCTGTACCCCTTTTCTCCCTAGCCTCTGGCAACAACAAATCTACTGTTTGTCTCCATGGATTGCCTAGTCTGGACAGGTCATATAAATGGAATCATGTAATGTGTGGTCCTTTGTGTCTGTCCTCTTTCATGTAGTATGATGTTTTCAAGTTCTATCCATGTTGTAGCATTATTTCTTTCTATGGCTGAGAAATATTGTATTTATATACAATATTTTGTTTAGCCTTTCATCGGTTGATGTGCATTTGGGTTTTTCTGCTTTTTGAAAATTTATGAATTATACTGCTAGGAACATTTGTGTACAATTTTCTTTTTGTGTGACTATATGTTTTTATTTCTATTGGGTATATAACTTAGAAGTAGACTTTCTGGATCTAGAGTAACTCTGTTTAAATTTTGAGTAGCTTCCAAACTATCTTCCACAGAACTGTCCTATCCCACATTCTAACCATCAGTGTATGAGGGTTCTAATTTCTCCACATCTTCACCAACCCTTATGATTCTATCATTTTTATTATCATTATTCTAGAGGGCATGAAGTACCATTTCATGTGGTTTTGATTTGTAGTTCTAAGAAGTAATCTTTTAAATATATAGAATTCAGATACTTATTTTAAAACTATAATCAACCTTGCTACTGCATCAATTTAAAATACCATCCTTCCGGCTCTGGCCAGTTAGCTCAGTGGTAGAATGTCAGTCTGGCGTGTGGAAGTCCTGGGTTCAATTCCTAGTCAGGGCACACAGGAGAAGCAACCATCTGCTTCTTCACCACTCCTCCACCCCTGCTTGCTCGCTCTCTCTCTCTTTCTTTCTTTCTTTCTCTCATCCCCTACTGTGGCCATGGCTCGAATGAGCAAGTTGGCCCCAGACATTGAGGATGGTTCCATGGCCTTGCCTCAGCTGCTAAAATAGCTTGGTTGATGAGCAACGGAGCAGTGAAGCCAGATTGGCAGAGCATCAGCCCCAGAAGGGGGTTGCCAGGTGGATCCCAGTTGGGATGCATATAGGAGTCTCTTTGCTTCCCTGCCTCTCACTTGATAAAAAAGAAAGAAAGAAAGAAAGAAAATACCATCCTTCCATCCTCTGGATAGTCTGTTTGCCTATAAAAGAATAAATTTTAACAGTATTTTTCCTTCTCCTCTTTCTCTCTCATTCCCTCCTTCCCTCCTTATCTTCTTCTTTTTCGTTCCTTTCTTCTGACCAGGTGCTGACAAAGCTGCTTTCCTTTTGGGCATTAACTCCTCTGAGTTGGTGAAGAGCTTGAGCCATCCTAGAATCAAAGTTGGTAACGAATATGTCACTAGAGGGCAAAATGTAGAGCAGGTAAGGTGATATTTTAAAAACTATTATAATTCTATAATAATTGTATATATATTGTACTTGTATATTTTTCAATTTCTGATTATGTCTGCAACAAGAGCTTCTATAGAAAAGCAAAAAAAAAAAAAAAAAAAAAAAAGAGCTACGTGATGAATATTCTAAATATTTTCACTTGTGAAGCACACCAGAGTAAGCACTCTTGTGTTAAGACTCTTTGTAGCCTGAAATATACCATTTTGACAGTTTTCCCTTGGGCAACAAATCTCTTTGCAGAGGTAGGTAAGCCCTTTACATGTTGTGATCAAATCTTTGTTGTCCAGCTAAGAAGCTTTCAAAGCTATTGGTTACTGACATGAATAAAATTTGCAAATTGGCATCCCTCTTCTATTTGGAATATTGAGTTTTGAGAGTAACAGACACGTGGTGACATAGTTGAGAAAAGATTTCAGAACACACGCTTAAGTTAGCATTTGAAGAGAGGGTATTAAAAACAAATGAAAGATGAAAGGTGATGTAGGTTTTACTCAGCATCCAAGAGACTGTTTTAATGATAAAATAACAAGTGCTGTGATGCTTTGCCAGAATACAGTAGATATTTCCAGAGCTGCTGGGTAATGCGTCCATCTGAGTGTGCCAGTGCATTTCAAAATAATCATTTACATCTGCATCGTGTATGAGTCAGTGTGAAATAGGCATCCTGCAGTAACACACACATGATAAAGTCTTCAATGACAGTAAAAGAAACATTAATTACTTAATCTCATCAAGACCAATATAGATTGGACAATCTTCTTCCCCTCTGTGGTTAAGCCATCTGGAATGGCCTCCAATGTTACTGCATAAGGGAAAGGATGATTTGTGGAGAAAATACACCCTCTTTTACTGATTGGGACTAGAAGTGATATCACTTTCACTATTATCCTAGTGGTAAGAATCAGTCAAATTATCCCCTTAGCTATAGGGGTCTGAGGATGTAGTCTTTCTAGAAATAGGAAATTGTATGATCACATACATGTATTAAATATTCAGAGGTATTGTCTCCTTTGATTCTTAAAATTCTCAGAGATAAGTAGGGAAGGCAGGAATACTACTTATGCAGTTGAGGAAACTAAAGGTTAGAGAACATAAGTCACATTCTAAAGGACACGCAGCTAGTACTCAGATGACACTTAGATTGTTTTATACATCTGAAATCTGAAAACGAGAGATAAATGTGCGTATTTGTGATAGAAGACAGTTATTTTGACTGCCGTAAACTATTTAGTATATGAAGGCATCTGGTGTGACTGTGTTACTTAAATATTTCAACAACTAATCAAAATCAATTTCCTAGTTTAGTTTACTCTAGAAATTAGTAATTCTACCTCTACCATGATACTAACTATACTGAAACAATTTGCTTACATTTTTGTACTCCATGATAACCTGAGCTTCTTGGGGCCACTGAGTGTGTATAATGAAGGTCTGAAATCAAACCTCTGCCTCTGTGACATTATGTTCTCAGGGACTGAGTTACCACACCAACCCTTGCTATAATAGAACCAGTGAAGCAAGCTTATATATTATCATTCAACATTAATAGAAAAGGAAAAATAAAAACCTCATCCTCCACCCTCCCTCTTCTCTCCCCTTTCTTTCCCTCTCCCCGTCCCTTTCACTCTTCCTCTCTATCTTCCTCCTTCTCCTGGAGACAGAGTAAGAAAGCACACTGTAAGGCTTTTCTTTTCTTAGGAATTTTACTGACTTTATAGAGACAATTACCATGGCTAAGAATAGAGATGTATGTATATGTTTTCTTGATGACAATTGCAAAAGATGGCAAAAATTTTTGCAGTGTTAACACTCTACAAAATTTAATTCTAGCTCTAACGCTAACTAACTCTGGGACCTTGGTTAAATATCTTCATCTCTTTGTGCACGCTAGTGAAGAGATTAAATTCTTCCATGTGTTTAAATGAAGGGGAGATTGACATCTAAATGGGATAGTTCTTTATATATGAGTGTCCTGCACACTGCAGGAGGTTTTCCATTCCTGCTTCCAGGTGTTGAATACCAGTAGCACACTCAGTCATAGTGCTATTTGGCAAATGTCCTTTATTGTTTCCAAAGGCATTCTTTCTGTAGGAGGAAGTACCATCTTGAGTTGAGAGCCACTATAAGTTATGTACTATATACAATGGAATAAATACTACTTAGCCATAAGAAAAGATGAAAGACTGCCATTTGCAGCAACACGGATGGACCTTGAGAATATTATGTTAACCAAAATAAATCAGACAGCAGAAGTTAAGAACCATATGATTACACTCAAATATGGGATATAAAGCTGAAACTCATAGACACAACAGTATGCTCTTATCAGAGGACAGGGCAGGTGGGGATAGTAGAGGGTAAAGGGGGTCACATATACAGTGATAGAGGATAATTTGACTTAGAGTAGTGAGCACACAATGTAATATATAGATCATGTATCATAGAAATGTACATTTGAAAACTGTAATCTTTTAAACAATGTCACCCCAATAAATTTAATAAAAAATAAAAAACTAGAGTTTTTTAGGTCTAGTGTTTTATGATCCAATGAGAGTTCTAACTATGCCTATTAGAAAAAAATTGTTTTGGCCCTGGCTGATTGGCTCAGTGGTTGAGTGACAGCCTGGCATGTGGATGTCCAGGGTTCGATCCCTGGTCAGGGCACACAGGAGAAGCGACCATCTGCTTCTCCACCCCTACCCCTGTCTCTCTTTCCCTCCTGCAACTATGGTTCAAGATTGGTCTGAACAAGTTTGCCCTGGACACTGAAAGTGGCTCTGTGGCCTCGCCTCAGGAGCTAAATAGCTCAGCATGCCCAGTTGGGGGCTTGCAGGGTGGATCTCGATCAGGGTGCATGGAGGAGCCTGTCTCTCTGCCTCCTTGCCTCTCACTTAATAATAATAAGATATAAATTTTGTTTTAATTTAAAAAAGCAATAAAAGAATAAAAATCAGTAGCCATTGAATTCTTACTACGGGTACAGTGCTGAGTATGGCTGTCTCATTCAATTGAATGGCAAGCCTGCAAAGTTGATATTATTTATATCTCCATATCTCCATTTTATAGTAAAAAACACTGAACCTTAGATTAGTTCCACAAGGTAACACAGCTAGTAAATACTGGAGTGGGGATGAGGAAGTGGTAAAAGTGGAAAGGGGGCACTAAGGTATCCAAGAAGTGCCGAATGTTATGCTATATATATTCACATCATCTGTTACATTGAATCTCTCCCAGCAGCCCTGTGATATGTACATTTTAGTATTGTTATCTTACAGATGAAAAAGGTTGAAAATATGGCTGACCCCATGATTGTTGTTTTTGTTCTTGCCATCATGCATGATTGCCCCCCCACCCCAGTAATTAAAGTCTTCTGTGAGGTTATTTTTAAAAGAGCTAAAAAATGAGTCCATTTAGTCCCTGAAAAGTAGAAGTATAGGTTTCTCTGACTAATTTCTTTCAATGGTCAGAAAATGATGAATCAGTGTACCCTATATTGGTTTATTGGTTTTATTAATTCACCCAGCAAGCATTCTGCAATCTATTTCTCTGCCCACATCTTCAGGCTTTCTTTCCCTGTATTTCTTCTCTACTTCTTCTGGCCAGATTTTATCCCACCCCCACTTCTTGAGTATTTAGGGAATTAAAAGCAGGTGAACAAGTTAGTCATGTTCTTTTTAAAGTTTCAGAATGACTGCTGTAGACAGAGAGTGATTTCCTCAGTGCTCGGGAGACTGAAAATCATTCTGGGTGCTTTGTTTGTGCGGCTGTGCTCTTGACGCCTATGATAATAAAAAACTGTGGTGCCATTCGGCGTATGGATCACTGTGGAAATGACTCAAGATAACTTATCAGAGAGTGGGTGACTCAGAACTAAATCACCACCAGACACCGACAGGCTCCTGCTGCGTGCTCTCTCCTGGGCAGCTGAAGGATGGGTGCGAAGGGCCTCTTTTACATGTTAAATGGCTGCAGCACATTCTGCTTCCAGGCTTGGAGCATGTCCAGCTGAAATGCACTCCTACCTGGAGTCTCTCAGAAACCTGCTACTATATCACTGCCTTTGCATCATGGGAGTAGGATCTGCCTTTCACAGTATCGTCCAGGCAGAGAGGCTGGAGCTCTCTCCAGGAAGTTACACACACACACCTCCAGGGAGGAGAATGCAGCCTGAGTTTTAAGACTGGAGAATCTGAGTCAGAATGATGCATTAAATTGCTGTTCTCCCTACAGGGACTTCAGAGCAGCCCTGGGAACTAATATAATAAGATGGAAGCTGAGGCTAGAAAGAAACTTCAAGAGCATCATTCAGATGATTATACTGCATGCAGCTAGGGGAGGTCAGGTCTCTTGCCAAAAAGTGACACAATTCATTAGCAGCTACAACAGCAGCAGTAGGACAAGGGCTGGAGATTCCGAAGTCCTTACTGACTCGACCAATACTTTTCAACCTTTATGGTACATGGGAGTGAGCAGGGGATTGTGTTAGAGTGCAAATTCTGATTCATAGGTCTGGAACTGGAGCTGGTGTCTTTAATGAGCTCCCAGGAAGTGCTGAGGCTGCAGGTTTTAGGGCCGCACTTGGAATAGCAAGGCTTTAGAACACATGCTACCTCACCTCGGGAGTTTTGTCCTTTGGTGATAGGAACATGATTTCTCTCACAGGACTGTTGGGTAAGGAGGCAACAAGGTTACTCACCTCCTTTAACCTCTCTTTCTTCCCCTCTGTTCTCCTTCTCCCCTCTCCCTTCCCGCCCTTTCTTGCTTCTTTTTTCCTTTTCTTTCATTGCATTTTCTGTCATGTATCATCTCAGCAGCATGCTAGAGCCACAGAAAGTCAATAAATATTTTAATTTTACTAGAAGGCAGTTACTGATAGAGAATACCCAGGATTAAAATGAACACTGCTGTTGGATGAAGGAGTTCATTTGATGTGATTTCTAGGTGACCTATGCTGTTGGTGCCCTGTCCAAGTCAATATATGAAAGGATGTTTAAGTGGCTGGTGGAACGTATCAACAGGGCCCTGGATGCCAAGCTATCAAGGCAGTTCTTCATTGGCATTCTTGACATAACTGGTTTTGAAGTCCTTGATGTAAGTATATTTCATAAGAATGAAGTCAATGTATATTTACAAGGAAACTAGAAAATGTGAATTGAACATCAGAAAATGCCATCAAAACACGATGAAATTTGTCCTGTGCAAACATTAAGAGCTACTTTGGTTGGAAAAGAGCCATTATTAACATTTCTAAATAATAATAATGATAATAATTATTAATATTGAGATTAAATCTTAAATAAAGGTAAATAACGATAAAGGATTATTTTATGATTTTGAATTGTAATATTGTGTTATTTTATTGTGAGCATATCTGAAGGAGGTAAAACTTTAACTGAGCATTGTTACTCACTGGGTTTATTTGCCATCTCTTGATGGTGCTGTGGTTTTCTCTTCACATTTTTCCAAGGGGACCTCAATTTTTAAGGTATATTTAATAATTTTAAAAAGTATATACAGCCTGACTAGTCAGTGGCGCAGTGAAATAAGCATCGAACTGGGATGCGGACAACCCAGGTTTGAAACCCCGAGGTTGCCGGCTTGAGCGCAGACTCATCCGTTTTGAGTAAAGCTCACCAGCTTGAGCCCAAGGTCGCTGGCTTGAACAAAGGTCACTCAGTCTACTGTAAGCCTCCTGGTCAAGGCACATATGAGAAAGCAATCAATGAAAAACTAATGTGCTGCAACGAAGAATTGATGCTTTTCATCTCTCTCCCTTTCTGTCTATCTGTCCCTGTCTGTCCCTCTCATATATATATATATATATATATATATATATATAATCACCACAGTCAAGTTAATTAACATATCACCTCAAGTAGTTGCCATTTTCTCAATTTTATTTTTATCTCTTCTTTTTACCTTATTATATCTTTAAGTATAACAGTCTTGAGCAACTTTGCATTAATTTTACCAATGAAAAATTACAACAGTTCTTCAATCAGCACATGTTTGTTCTGGAACAAGAGGAATATAAGAAAGAAGGCATTGACTGGATGTCCATTGACTTTGGTCTGGATTTGCAAGCCTGCATAGATCTCGTTGAGAAGGTAATGCATATTGTTCTCCTCATCCATTTTCATTTAAGGGGAACTGTCCCTGCTTGCCATGTTGATTCATGTCAGGACTCAGGCTTGGGGGATGGGAAATGGGGCAGGAGAACTCTGCACATTTTCTCTTAATGGTCTTGTTGAGCAGCACCCGTGACATCTTAACTAAACTCTCACGTCAGTTACCCTACTCCATCATCTCTAACGCAGACTGTCGCTAGCATTCACTGCTTACTCATGGCCTCCTCTGTTAATGCGTGAAGAAACTTGTCGAGATTAAAAATGGTCTTGCTCTTGACTGAAAAAACAGAGCTGAAAATATGAGCACTGTCGGGCCTGGCTGACTAACAGAAGGTAAAGGAGGAGACCCAGAGCAGCTAAACAAAAATTTGCAAATTAGCATGCAAACAAACTACTACCATAAATCCTCAAGGCCACTGCCTTGCAAGATGTAGTTTGTTCATTTAATTGGACAAGTAACAGTTAGTTTGAGTAATTTATGACAATACTTCATGGCTTATTAGTAAATTAGCTGCAGTGCATGGTTTCTGAATTCCATGGTGTTTCCGGACTTTGAAATATTTCCACGTGCTCTGGAAAAGATGAGCCAGGTTTGCTAGAAGAATTCATGAGGGCCCCTTTCCACGGCTTTGTCCATGGGAACAAGCATGGCAACATGTTAGCAGTTCCCTGCCCCTAGTGTCTTACAATAACTGTGGATTGTCATGAGGCCTAAAGATGGGGCTGGGCAGATCAAGGCCTCGTGCTTTTAACTTTCTGGATGGTTTCTTAAGTGATGCTGTCACATTTGATTCTCAACAGCCCTGTCAGGAGGAGGCTAAGACGATGGTCTTTTGTGGGCCTCAGATTTTATCAGTTTCCCATTGATTTTATTTATTAGGCTTTAGATGAAACTAAATCTTCCTTGAAAATGGCCATTGTTTTCAACAGGAATGGACATCACATTAATTTTATTTCTTTTATAACCATTGTTCTTCTTGGGGGTAAACAGGCTAATTAAAAAAAAATATTGAGTCCTAGCCAGATAGCTTGGTTGATTAGATGAAGTGCAAAAGTTGCTGTTTCAATCCCTGGTCAGGGCACATAGAGGAACAAATCCATATTCCTCTCTCTGTCTTTCTCCCTCCCTGTCATGCTAAAATCAATCAATAAAAAATTATAAAATATATATAAAAATATATTTATATACAAAAGAGAAAAAGATAAGGAAACCAATTTAAAAACAATGATAATGACCAATAATGATAATGTGAGTTGGTTAAAAATACACTACTCACAAAAATTAGGTGGTCTTCATTTTGAAATATCCCCTAATTTTTGTGAGCAGTATAATAATAATAATAATAACCCAACCGTGATCTGGTAAAATGTTTGCTGGCATTATTAAAGCTATAGTTTTCTGACTAGAAATGAACTAGACCTTTTCAGAGGGATGGATGTAGCTTCTGGCAATTGTTACCTATATAATATTAACTTCATTTGATTAGCAAGATGCTGTTTTCAGGCCAGGAAAATGGGTCATAGACCCATTTCTTGATAGGTCTGTGAATGTTACTAAATTTTAGTTGATCCAAAGGTTATTGTTTCATGTATGCCAGTATCAGTTATTCTAAATATCACACTAGCAGAGTGGATGTAATTTCCTGTTGTATTTTCTCCTGACATGATAAAATGAGAAAACAAAAACTGACAAGATGATAGAAGCTTCCTATGTATGATTTCAAAGGTGTTCTGGTCAGGCAAATGAGTAATAGCAATCCTTTCTTAAAATGAATTTATATTTTGAAAAGATTCATTGTGTTGGTTCAAGCTATGTGAAGAAAATTTGTAGTAAATATTAATGATCAAACTTACTCCTTAAAATAAAATAAATCATGGAAAGTTTTCAAACCTCAAAGGAACTAAAACTCATCAATATGTACAAAATGTCTTATAGCATGCATCTGTGTGTACATATAAAGAAAAAGGGATTTTCATAAATAAAAGTTTTAAATGTTTATGTTTATTTAAAAGTTTATGTCAAACTAACACAAATGTATTTTTTTATAAATATTTTATTTATTTATTTATAATACTTTATTCATTTTAGAGAAGGGAGAGAGAGAGAGAGAGAGAGAGAGAGAGAGAGAGAAGGGGTAGGAGCAGGAAGCATCAACTTCCATATATGCCAACCCCCCGGGCAAGTCCAGGGTTTTGAATGGGCAACCTCAGAGTTCCAGGTCAATACTTCATTTTTAGGTTCACAGAAAAATTGAGGACAAAGTACAGAGATATACCCTTCCCCACATGTGCATAGCCCCTTCAGTTATCAACATCCATGATGAGAGTGGTACATTTGATATAGCTGATGAAGCCACAGTGACAGATCATTATCACTCACAGTCCACCATTTACCTCCAGGTTCACTCCTGGTGTTGTACATTCTATGGATTTGGACACACGTATGATGACATGGTTCTATCATTATGGTATCAGACAGAGTATTTTCAGTGCCTCCTCCAACCCTTGGGAATCTTTTATCTTTTTACTATCTACATAGTTATGCCTTTTTTGTAATGTTATGTAGTTGGAACTCATACAGCATATAACCCTTTAGATATTGGTTTCTTTCACTTAGTAATATGTATTTAAGGTTCCTCCATGTCTTTTCATGGTTTGATGGTTCATTTATGTTTAGCATTGAGTAATATTCTATAGTCTTGATATACCACAGTTTATTTACCCATTCACCTACTGAAGGAAATCTTGGTTGCTTCCAAATTTTGACAAGCAAAACTGCTATAAATAATCTAAGCTACAATAATTACACTGGGGAACAAAATTTTTGTTGCATCCACAAAAACACTTGTCCTTACCTAATTCAAATGTGCTGATCTCAAATCTGACATTAGTTTTTCTCTGTAAGCTACAGTTATTTTGCAATTCAAGATTTTATATTTTCATCTTATTGTATAGTTTTCAACATTTAGTTTAACATAATGAAGTAGAATGTTTTCTTGGGCATCACCTTTGTGAAAATATAATAATTATATAATGTAGTAAATACACTAATACACTAAAATATATGATCGCATCAGAATTGATCTACAATTTTGAAATAGAGCATATTAAAACACTTATTTTAATCATAAAATTTGAGCAAAACTTATTTAAATTCTATTCAGGCAAAAATTTGCGTTTGTAGCTCTTGCATTTGTGTACTTGTTGAGAACAATCTCGTTTGATGCTCCTGCAGTAGTCTGCCATCATATTTCTGTCCCATCGCCCCTGATAATGCTCATCCATTGTCTTCAGATCTTGATGAAAGCATTCTCCCTGGTCAGTACTAACAGCTCCAAGATTTTCAGGAAACTTATCAAGGTGACTGTTCAGAGAGTGAATCTTAATGCTCATATTACATCCAGTGTTGTGGAAAGCCAACAGCATCCTTTGAAACAAAAGTTTATATTTTTCTGCTTTTTTGTTGCCAAGGAAGTTCTTTATAACTGCCACCTAAGACTGCCATGATGCTTTCTCCTCCTTAGTCATCTTCCTGGAAAATTCTTCATCATATATGAGGGTTCAAATTTGAGGTTCATCCAATACACCTGCTTTTATCTTCTCAAAAGACAAGGCAGGAAAAGCAGAAATAATATGTTGAAAGCATTCACTTTCTCAATTCAAAGCCTGAACAAACTGCTTCATTAAGCCAAGTTTGATGTGAAATGGGGGAAAAATGATCCTTTCTTGATTAACTACAGGTTCATTCACAATATTTTACATCCCTACTTCCAGAGCTTCATGTATGGCCACTCCTTCTGTGTCCAGTGTTTCTCCTGAGCTCGGCTGTCCTATAAGCACAGAAAGCAAGGATATTTTGTGAAACCTCTCTGTTTTTCTAGCAGGAAATTTACCATTTTAAGACCCACAAAAATGATCCAGTTATTCTCCTCATACTTCAGAAAGTCAAGGACAATTTTTATGTCATTATTATCTTCTCACAGATGAGTTGAATAACCAATTGGAACCGCTGCATAAACATTACCATTGTGTAGGAGAACACATTTCAGATCCATTTACAGCTGTCAAGAAATAGCTGCCATTCTGTTGGACTGTAAGTGGTAACACCTAGCTGACTGAGAAGACTCTGATATCATGACAGTAAACAAAGTATTTGTCTTCGGAAAAGAAGTCCAAAAAAATTTGTTCACGCTTCCTGAAATGGGATACTTTAGCTGACCGATGAAGTAAATTCTTTTCTTGAAGCCTGGAGGCTAACAACTCAGCTGCTTTCTTTGATAGGCCCAAATCTCTTACTAAGTCATTCAATTTGGGTTGGCTAAACTGCTGAGGGGTTAATGACTGCTTGGCATCAGAAGTCCCTTCAGATTCTACAACCATTTCCTTGTGCATCTTATCAAAATACACTTGATCACCATGTTCACTTTCTTCATCCTTACAAGAAATAAAACCATTGAAAACTGGAAATGGGAATGTCTCAGAGTGTGGGATAGGTCGCATTGCTGAAGGAATATTAGGATATGCGATCATATGCCATTTTTTCTTGCTGATGCCCTTTGTATGGATCAGACAGAAATAAGTCACTGCTGTGGTCCTTAGGTTCACGCCAAACCATGGGAATATCAAAAGGCATTCCTTTGCGTTTTCTTTTTGTCCAGTCACGAAGCATTTCCTCACAATTATAACACATAATATGAGGAGCCCAATTCTTTTCTTGATCGCCAGGGGGAACTTGAAAATAAGCAATATATGTACGTGTCACAAATGATGAAATATTGCGCCTTTGATGTTAAAGTGTGTAAGAGCCACATATATAATAGAAGGTATCAGGACTATTCTTCCATTTATGCCTACTCGAAGAAGCCATGATTTAATCTTAAAACAAAATAAGAGGGTGTTTTTATCAGATAATAACTTTTTACATTTAAAAACAACTATATCGCCTGACAGGGCAGTGACACAGTGGATAGAGCATCAGATTGGGATGCAGAAGACCCAGGTTTGAGATCCCAAAGTCGCCAGTTTGAGCACAGGCTCATCTGGTTTGAGCAACAGCTCACCAGCTTGGACCCAATTTTGGGGGTTACTTGGTCTGCTGAAGGCCCGCCGTCAAGGCACATATGAGAGAGAAATCAATGAACAACTAAGTTATTGCAACGAAAAATTGATGATTGATGCTTCTCATCTCTCTCCATTCCTGTCTGTCTGTCCCTATCTATTCCTCTCTCTGACTCTCTCTCTCTGTAAAAAAAAAACCAAAAAAACAAAAAACAAACAAAAAAACAACTACAATTATGTAAAAGTTGTGTTTGTAAAACATTAATTGCTTTGTGGTTATGTTCAATCCAAGAGTCATTGCCCTTTAACTCCAATTTAAAAACCAATGTGTGCCATTAACTGTAACAAAAGGAAATTAAAATTGCATAAAAATTAGAGCATGCACTAAAAATCAGATTTTATATTTGAAATCAGTGATGCATAAATATATAGAAACAGTTCTAAAACCTCATGCAACAGGAAATGCAAAAAAGTTGTTCCCCAGTTTTATCTATGTGTAGGTTTTTATTTTTATTTTTTGTGACAAAGAGAGAGAAAGAGACAGAGGGACAGATAGGGACAGACAGACAGGAAGGGAGAGAGATGAGAAGCATCAATTATTGGTTGTGGTTCCTTAGTTTGTCACTCATTGCTTTCTCATATGTGCCTTGACCAGTGGGCTACAGCAGACCGAGTGACCCCTTGCTCAAGCCAGTGACCTTGAGCTCAAGACGGTGACCTTCAGCTCAAGACGGTGACCTTGGGCTTCAAGCCAGTAACCTTTGGGCTCAAGCTAGTGACTATGGGGTTATGTCTATGATCCCATGCTCAAGCCTTCACTCAGGCTGTTGAGCCTGTGCTCAAGCCAGATAAGCATACACTCAAACCTGGTGAACTCGGGGTTTTGAACCTGGATCCTCTGCGTCCCAGTCCAACACTTTATCCACTGTGCCACCTCCTGGTCAGGTCCTATGTGTAGGTTTTTAGGTGGACATGTTTTCAGCTCCTTTTGATAAATACCAAGGAGCATAACAAATGTATTTTAACACCAGCTTTTATTGTTAATTTGGTCTTCAAGCATACAATGACCTCTTTCCATATATTTGGAGTAAGCAAATCTATTATAAGATTAGCTTACACTTATTTCATTACTTGAAATATTCTAGTTTGTTTAGAACTTGAGAATCAATCATTTATATATTAAAGTTTAACTTATATATTATGGTTTTACATATGAATTGGTAAAGATCAATTCTAATATTTTTTTTTCAATTCTAATATTTTTAAGAAAATAACCCTAAAATTATACATGAAATAATTTCTTGCCCCTTCATTGTAGTTATCTTGAGAAGCTACATTCATCTTCCAATTATTCAGCCCTTTTGGAAAATGTCTCACATAGGATGAGGATTAGGATAACGTTTTAGAATGTTACCAACTTTGGGAGCAAATTAATTTTAATACTGATCATATTACCTGGTTTTTCTTTAGTTCAAAGTGCACCATCTAGCTTTATCACGTTGTTCACCTTATTTGGTAGACTTGGCCTGCATAATTTTGATTGTTTCTACAAAATGATATATCATCAGAAAACCGGAATTTTCCATGGACCAGTAGCCAATGGTGTCAGATATTCTAAAGAGGTTTCTAAAATATTTTAACTGATAGCATCTTGGCAATGATTGTTGTTGCCTCCTGAGTGGGGTTCTTTGAGTGTGCTAATTCTGATGTTTCTATCAATCACATTAATATCTAGTTAACTTTTGCACACACATAAATTTTTCTTTTATTTTTTTTTCATATTTTTCTGAAATGAGAAGCAGAGAGGCAGAGAGACAGACTCCTGCATGCACCTGACTGGAATCCACCCAGGATACCCACCAGGGGGCAATGCTCTACCCATCTGGGGCATTGCTTCCTTGCAACAGGAGCCATTCTAGCGCCTGAGGCAGAGACCACGGAGCCATCCTCAGTGCCTGGGCCAACTTTGCTCCAGTGGAGCCTGGGCTGAGGGAGGAGAAGAGAGAGGCAGAGAGAAAGAAGAAGGGGAAGAGTGGAGAAGTAGATGGGCGCTTCTCCTGGGTGCCCTGGCTGGGAATCGAACCCAGGACTTCCACATGCCAGGCCGACATTCTACAGCTGAGCCAATTAAACAGGGCCACACATAAATATATTTTTAAACATATAACAGTGCCTTTTTGTTTGCAACTCTTACTTTCTGCCTGACTATTGCCCACAGCAAAGTAGCCTGGGCCCCAAAGCTCAAACCTGTATGTCTGAGTGTTCACCTGTCAGTTAATTACTTAAAAATTTGCTGAGGTCTTAGAGTTTATTTACCTTGAAACTTACTATGATTAGGGTTGTGAGAAATGTAAATCAGAGGGGTCATCCTAGCACTCAGGGAATTTGTAGTATAATTGGGAAGATATCTAAAGACCAAACTATTACTTTTTTTTTTATTATTAAAGAAACAAATACATTTATTCAGTAACTACCTTCTTTTTTGATCACTTCCTTGTCATCCCACTGGTGAGAGGAGAGTCCTGTCCTAGAGTGATGGTTATAGCTAAACATAGAATACCCAACACTGGACAGATGAGGTTGACAACAGCTTATTAGTCACATATATCACAGCCTGGGGGAGGAAAACACTGCGAGCCATGCAGAGTCACGTGGCATCTGCACTTGAGAGGAGAATGAATGGCAGAGGCTGTGGGAGGCAGGCTTTGTAATAATAATAGGGTGAGGTGACCCTTGGTTGCCACTGGAGGAAGTGATTGACTTGTTTGAATAATTCCATGAGCTGGAAGGGAACTGAAACCCATTACTTAAGGATAAGCAGGCACTGTGACAGGTGCCATGATAAGGAGGGTTGTTGGTTAGGGGACCTTACCCATGGAGGCACAACGGGAAGGGGAACTTTCCGTACTCTTGACGGGTCTCCTGGTTTTCCCTGATGTCAAGGCCCACATAATGTTGGACCTTAATTTTAAGCCTAACATGACACTACTGTGTAGAAGACTTTAAATTAAATGCTGTAGAAAACTTAAGCATTTGTTATAAATAACACTTGCCCTTAGGAAATATGCAGTCAAGTAGATTTGTAAGTCTAATAAATGTAAAAATATGTGTCAGTATTAATGTACTAAAAAAACTGTTAAAGACCCACAGAACTTACAAGAGCAGGAATCTAGGGAGATCTTAAGGAATGGATATGATTTCAGTAGGTGAAGAGAAAAAGTTAGAGCGTGAAGCACCTGGCAAGAGCAAAGGCATAGAGACAGAAAAGCAAAGGGCCTTTTCCAAAATGCTTAGTATTCTAGTTGGAGCTTAGACCACATAGACTGAAGTAGCTAGAAGGGAAAGAAAGGAAGGGGGATTTTCAGGTTGTGAGAGGATTTTAATGAATTTCTACATTGATTTTACGCAATGGGGAGCCTAAGAGGGCTCTGTGCTGGGCAGCGGAATAGTCAGAGCTGCTTGTGTTTAATCTGTTGGATTTGTATGTGGTGGTTGGACTGGAAGGAAAGGCTGAAGTTGAGGCATTTTAGGAAGCTGTAACAGTAGTCCACGTCAGTAACAGGTCTTGAATCAGGACAATGGCAGAAACAAAAATAGTAAGAAAGTGACAGATATAAACAAGAGGAAGGCAGGAATAATCCTAGTTGAAGAGGGAGAGATGAAAACACTAATGTTTTGAGTCTGGGCAACTGGATCGAACTATTTACTGTGAGATACAGCACACTGATGGCATGGGGCAGCATTTGGAAATTCATTTGCTGGAGGGCCTCATATTTATCAGAAGCTTTGAGCCTCTCAAGGACCGGAGAAATGGAGAATACTCTGAGGAAAGTGATTTTCCCTCCTCAGTGGTTTAGTTGTTACATTATGAGCTAGGACATCTAGTTGTGCATATGACTTCTATTCACCCCAAATTGACTTCACTGAAGTCCCAAGGGAACGACAGTCCTCCTGCATGGAAGCTGGAACTGCCTGAAATGGGGCTACCGCTCCTGGCGAGTTTGCCAAATCCCTCTTGCTCACAGACACCATCCCAGGATATGCTTAAATTTTTGAGCGACCAATTCCAATGTTTATTAAGGGTTGACTGCAGGCACGATGAGAAAATACATGGCACAAGATGGAGTCCATGCCTCCAACAGCTAGTACAGAAAATTCACTGTTTCATTGCTCAGATCCACCCTGGTCTCAATCCTCTTTCTCATTTCTCCCTTTCCCAAGAACCCACAAGGTCAGTGCTGCCAGTAGCTAGACAAGTGTCAGTTTCACTTAGACTGTTTTCTTAGAATGCTTCACATCTTCACCCATTTCATCATGCCCCACCCACCCTCACCGCCTCTTCTCATTCTCCCACTCTGAGTGGGTGTTCCTTTTTTCCCCTGCTTTTATATTTCTGGTGATTCTAGATGGAACAGAAAGATAACTGATAAAGGATAAAATAATATTTTAACCTAAAAATGACAAGTCAACTGTACAGACATGCTTGTAATTCTCTTCTTTGTTATCTTTGAAGATTAATTATAATAATATTTACAGCAAAATATCCTTATAATTGACAATATTTTTTGAATGCTTACTGCGTGTTGGAGACATTCGGGTTATTTCATTATAATTGAAGATAGGTGTCCTGGAACTATTCAGTACAAGAGTTCTGAGTTGGTAGAAATGTTGTTCAATACATTTTCTTTTAAATGCAGTTTCTAAGTCTCTGAGAATAAACAAAAGAGGTAGAAAACTATAGTCCATATATTAGAATGATAGACTCAGATGGATCAAAAACACAATCTTCAAATATCTGATGACCCACCATTTAGAAGAAGAATTAGACCGAATTGTATTGGCTTCAGCAGAATGATTTAAAGCAAAGGATTCTGAACTGCACACACATTTTCTTTTAATACATCACCCTTCCAGAGCATTGACTCAAACGTGTTGTGTTCTCTGTGGAAATATTCAAGGATAACCTAATCTGCTTTTTATAAAGAAATAGTGAAGGGAATTCAAGGAACTACAGTATTAGGTGGACTGGAGACCTTTAATGTCTTTCTTAGACCTGAGAATCTTTGGATATTAGGCACAAAAAGTTGGTAGAGAATTGTGAAATTTATGTTATTAGGCCAAGGGGTCATGTTGTATCTTGGCATTCTCGTGACATTTTACCTGAACCTTTCTTTTGTTTACTTTGTGGTCTACATATCATGCGTATGTCTTATCTTCTTGGTTAAATGCTCTGGACCCAGAATCCATGTCTGAGTCCTCCTTTTAAACCTAAAGTGTCTGGTACAAAAATTTGTTCATGAAGGCCCTTAAAAATATTCATGAAGTATTTAAGTAAATATACAAATATACAAAGTCATATGTAATATGAGTTCTTGACCCCCCCCCCCAACAACCTGGTTTTATATTATACACACACACACACACACACACACACACACACACCCTAAATTGGTTAATAGCAGCATCCATTACCCATGTCCAGCTCCTGCTGGTGCCTGGTCCCTGGTAGGTATTAAATAACTATTTTTTGAATGGATGATTGGCTAGTTATAGGTAGTGAATATCTTCACTCTTTGTCAACTGATTAGGTTCCTGGGAAGGAATTTACACTGACTTCCCTACTGTTTCTTCATCTGTTATTTCTGTGTATCGCCAACAGCCACTGGGTATCTTTTCCATACTTGAAGAGGAATGTGTGTTGCCTCAGTCTACAGATCTGACTTTCAAGGCCAAACTTTTTGACAACCATTTTGGAAAGTCAGTTTATTTCCAGAAGCCCAAGCCTGATAAGAAGAAGAAATACGAAGCTCACTTTGAACTTGTCCATTATGCAGGAGCGGTAAGTTACCTCTAGACTTTCAGCCCCGACTGTTTCAAATGCACTCAGCCAAAGTCCTTAGCTAATATATAAATAAAGTTTAGATTAAAGGAAGGGATGAGCAAAATAAATCTCAGTCCCAGAAAATAAGTTGATGTGGCCTTTTAGCACTTAGGAAACAAAATGCCTATGCTATAACAAATTTTTATGTGCACAGAGGTCAAAATCTCAAAATAGACTCTGTCACCCCAACTCAAAGTAAGACAACTTCAGAGAGTCACAGAGACTAACAAAGTCATGGTCCTTTTCTTATTTGTCCTTCCTTTTAACTTAACATTGTATAAATGAGGAATTTCAATTGGTCTTTTTATTGAAGAGTCTAAAAAATTCTTTCATAAAGAAATAGTTACTATGAAGTAATGGTCTCCAACCTATAGCCAACAAAGGTTTCTAATGACCCGCACCGCCTCTTCCCATTCTCCCACTCTGAGTGGGTGTTCCTTTTTTCCCCTGCTTTTATATTTCTGGTGATTCTAGATGGAACAGAAGGATAACTGATAAAGGATAAAATAATATTTTAACCTAAAAATGACAAGCCAACTGTACAGACATGCTTGTAATTCTCTTCTTTGTTATCTTTGAAGATTAATTATAATAATATTTACAGCAAAATATCCTTATAATTGACAATATTTTTTTGAATGCTTACTGCGTGTTGGAGACATTCGGGTTATTTCATTATAATTGCCTGTGAAAAAGTGCTGATGTGAAGTTTTGGACTGGAAATACTATTTCTTCCTCCACCTTTCGTTTCCCCCTTCTCTTTGTTTCTTCTGCAACGCAAATGGTAATGCCTAAGAATCTCTTTGGTTAGCACAGTGAACTTCTGGGAGTATTTTTCAGTACTGTTACATCAAACTAATTTAAAGTTAAAAGGAAGCACACAATTTGTGATTTTAAAAACAGAATGCACAATTTGCTGTGTTAATTTATGTATTCTCCTCTTTTTGTCACCTGAACTCAGAGGTGGATTTAACAGCGGGCGCATGCCCTGGGCCCTGCCTTCTGAACGCCCCCACCCTCCCTGCAAAACCCCAACTTCACACTTTTTTTCTAATATAAAGGGCCCAATACTTTCTTCTGCACCTGAGACCTCAACCGACCTTAATCCGCCTCTGCCTGAACTGCCTGTCTTTCTAAAGGTGCCTTATAACATCAGTGGCTGGCTTGACAAAAACAAAGACCTTCTTAATGAAACAGTGGTGGCAGTATTTCAGAAGTCATCTAATAGACTCCTGGCAAATCTTTTCGAAAATTATTTCAGTACCGACAGTGGTGAGTCAAACAATCTTCCCTAATTTTTCAGCCTCAGAATGGAACCCATGGCTGCCTTAGTGCTTACAAGAACTCCTGCTTCTTTCCTGTGATATCCCTGTCTGCTCCCTGTGCTCTGAATTGTCCCCTCTTATTAGCCTTTCTGTCCCCAGGCTGCTGGCTCTTTAAGGAAATGGCGCTCAGAGGTAGATATATGTCAGGGAGCCTACTCTAGTCTGTTTTTATCTTCTGCTCGATCCAGCTATAAAGAGAGAAGAGCAGTAAGTGATTTTGGAAAAATAACAAGGCTCTTTAATAGATATTCCCCAAATATCTTGGAATTCTCCACCACAGTGCTTTTATATTATAATAACTTGGGGCTATTCTAAGCTTCATGATGATAGGAATTATTTCTGATTTGTTCAATTATAGCCTCAAACATGTAGCAAGTTTCTGTTTAGCAAGTACTCGATAAATATTTATTGATTAACTAGTAACTAATCTTGTTTAGTAGTTTGCAGTTTACAAAGCAGTTTCAGATATATTATCTTACTCAACCCTGGCCATGACCCTTTTGGATACACATAAAGGAAAATCTCTTCCCATTTTACAAGAAAAAGTGCGGAAGAGTCGAGTAGCGTCCCCAGTTTCAGAAATCTACTAAGTGGGTAAGCCAAGGTAGGAAGCAGGACGTCTGTTTCCTAATCAGGTACCTGTTCCACTGTCACTGTTTCCCAGAAACCAACCAACCAGCCTACCAACCAACCAACAAACCAGATAGATGAACGGGATACATGTATTCAGGATTCAATTCAGACTTCTGCACCGTGATACCAAGGCTTTGAAGATACCAAACCTCAGTTGCTAAAATCGGCATCACAAATGAAGTAATGCTAGGCTAGCTACAGAACTAAACTCTTATTGTTCATAACAAAAGTCACAAATTGGCAGCCTTTGAACAGAAGGACCTGGCCTTCAAATATGGTTATGTTTGGTCCACACAGGATAAAAAAATAATCAGATTTCACATACACATTTGGTTTTAGGTACCTCCACGGCAGTGGGACAGAACATTAACTGTTCTTTGAGTGGAGTGTATACTCTTATATCCTAACATTCTCTTCCTCCTTTTATCTTAACACCCAGCTTCAAGTTAACTCGTGGCCACTGATGGCTGATTTGGAACTACTGACTAACATGGTCAGGGAATGAAGAAAGAATTTAGCTCTTCCTGGCTTCATTAGCACATGATGACATAATTCAGGAGCATGCCTAAAATCCTGTTGGCCTGTCTCAAGAGGAAGTTGAGAAACGGAAGCTATTGTGTTTGGATCCTGATCATCTTCAGGCAGTGCATTTGCCTGTTCTAATAGCTTCTAAAGTGGCTCTGAGAAGTCCGTTAGATAGTGGTCACATCACTTATGGCTCCCAGATGTGTCATTCTCTGATCATAAAAAATCAGAGAGTGGTTTAAGCTGAGAATTAGAGAGGAAATCATCTTCTAACTCTTCAGGGTGTGTGCTATGTTCTTTGGAAATAGAAGAAAATTGTTCAGAATATCCTTTTTTTTGTAATTTTTAAAGCAACCCTGAAAATACTTGCCTCCAAGTTTCTGACTCATCCAAATATCAAGTTACCCATAATAGCCACACTTTTTTCTGGGGTGGCTAAGTATTTTAAACTACTTATGTTTTTTTTTTTTTTAAATTAATGTAAGGTAGTATATTCCCTTTTCATGTGTGGAGAAACTGAAATACAAAGAAGTCAAGTGGTTCCCTTTGAGGGCCTGGGGCATGTTAGTAGGACATTTGTGATTAAACTTTATGACATATGTCTCAGCACAGTGCTAGTCAGGCAGAGAGAATATTTTATTAGTTTTCCATACTGATGGCTGACCTATCTTTCCCAGGTTGCCTATGGATTTTGTTGTTGTTTTACCTGTTTGTGAGTTAGCAGTACACAGATGTTTGTAAAATAAATTGGCTTAGCATAAAGTCTTTTGCTTCAAGAAAATGGAGAGAGATTGTTTTTTATAAATTATCAAATTAATGTATGAGTGTTGCCAAAAATACAGACAATATAAAAAACTAAACTAAGGAACATTAATATTACCTATAATCTCTCGTAGGAAGATAATAACCACTAACATTTTGATGTATACTCCTCCCAACACTTTTTGTGTAAATAGTCATCCATAATAAACTGCACTTAAAAACCTGTATATACATTCAGGATTATAATATAAAACTATTTTGAAACATACTTTTCTCTTTCGATAATCCTAGAGATCTTTTCATGTCAGTTATATGGATCTATACCATCATTTTAAAAAGTCAAAGCATTTCATTTTATGTTTATTTTTTCATAATTTAACTAACCAACTTCCTATTGATGAACATTTGTTGATAATTTTATATTTTGCTTAATTTTTTTGTAATGACTAAACAATGCTGCAATGAGTATCTTTACACAGTAGCCTGATTATTCCTTAAGGAAAAGCACTGGAATAAACCTTTCTGTGTTGAGATATAAGCATTTTTAAAGCTTTTGTAAGTATTGCCATATTGTTTCTAGAACTTTGGTGAATATAAGCTTTCATCAGCAGGGTATGGTAATGTGACAAAAAAGTGCTTTTTAAATGTTTTCTTTCTTTTTCTTTTCCTTCTTATTTTAGCTCCACAGTCTGAGGAGAATAAACCCAAGAAGGGAGCTTCATTCCAAACGGTTGCATCTCTGTATAAAGTAATTTTTAATTGCATCTATTCATATATTAAATGCCTTACAATCTGTATATGTTACTACTTAGTTGAAATTTTACATCTTTAAATAAGAATAAAGAATCTGAAGCTAGCCAGGTTGGAAAAGTTGAATTTTATCTTGATGTTATGGGTATTAGTGGACATTGTTGGCTTTAATGAAAATACTGGCTCAGAATAATTTGTAGTTGCCAGAAGTGCCCTTGGCCAAATTAGAAGCTAAACTGGCTCTCTACTCTCATCTCCAGACTCCGGCCCCTCCTCTGCCTCAAGATGGGACTAACTGTGATGTAAATAGTGCATTTACCCTCAGAGCTCCAGCAGGGATCAGCCTCCCTAAGAAGAGTCTATACAATAATAGCTTTTTCTCCCCTCATCCTCCCCCCACCCTGCTTCCTCATTCTCCAAATAAGTCTCTTGAACCAGAATCCCATCTCATTTCTGCTTCCAGAGAATCTGACCTAAGATAAATATTTTCCAGACAGAAAACTTTAGAAACTATTTCTTTCTTCATGGTGTTTTATTACCCAGCCACAAATTATTGCTGTTAAGTTCAAAACAGGTAGATATGATTCATAATAGAACTCTATCAGATGAAGAACTACTTGGCATAGGAAAGAAATCATGTGTGTTTGGTAAGCAGAGAAGAATCTTGAATTCACGGTTTTATTGTTGGTATGCATCTTGGCTTTAAGTTAAATTGATAGACTTGAAGACACTTGTGAGGTGGATTAATGTTTATAGTGATTTGCAGAGTGATTTTGTGTTTGTTATGGTCTCTATTTTAGGAGAACTTAAATAAATTGATGACTAACCTCAAATCAACAGCCCCGCATTTTGTGAGATGCATAAATCCCAATGTAAACAAAATGCCAGGTAAGAACTGGATTCCTTTGTAATCCACACTAAGGCATACATTTGATTTAAGCCATATTGAACGTCTCTTTAAGAAACATTTATATAAAGTCCCCTTTACGTAAGGGTGGATTTTCAGATTGAAAATGAAAGTAAGTGAAAAGTGAGGTCCTTAGCGCCTTCACAAGACTGCCTTTGAATTGAGATTCAAGTGGACATCCAGAAGAATTTCACAGAGTAGGCTCAATTAGGTAACATTAGAATGCTTGATATGACCGTTTAAATTCCTCCTTAAATTTCATGCTAAAAAAGTGGATAAGCTTCTATATCATTGTCTACAAAGGCAAAGAATAATAAAAAAAAGATTGAATGATCAATTAGGGGATTAAGATAGATATGCAAGCATAAAGGAAATTGTTTGATTTGGATTATTTAAATTGACTACAAGGGTAGTTCCTAAATCCATTTCTAATTGTTAAGAACTCCCTCTAGTCTTCCTTCCTAAGACTAAAATCTTCCCTCTCCCTAATAGTACTTATCTCTTTAGTTATGTTCTTCTGTTATGGTTACTTATTTTTGGATTTCCCCCCCAGTATTACTGAGATACTATTGCCATACAGCACGTATAAATTGAAGGTGTACAGCATAATGATTTGATATATGTGAAATGATTATCACAAGCCAAGTTAACATCATCTCACATAGATTAAAAAAATATTTCTTTTCTTGTGATGAGAACTCTTAGGATTTACTTTCAACAACTTTCATATAAAACAACAGCAGTGTTTACTATTTTCATGATGTTGTACTTGCATCCCTAGTAATATTTACCTTATAACTGGAAGTTTATACTTTTGACCACCTTCATCCTTCTATCCCCCATTCTAGTAACTATAAATCTGATCTATCTTTTTCTGAGTTTGGTTTTTCTTCTTCTTCTTTTTTAAGATTCCACATGTAAGTGAGATCATATGGTTTTTGTCTTTCTCTGTCTGACTTATTTCACTTAGCATAATGCCATCAAGGTTCATGCATGTTGTTGCATATGGCAGGATTTCCTCCTTTTTATGGCAGAATAATATTCCACTGAATATATATACTGCAACTTTTTTTTTTTTTAAGTGAGCGGTGGGGAGACAGAGACAGACTCCTGCATGTGCCCTGACTGGGATCCATTTGGCAAGCCCTCTATTAGGTAATGCTCTGCTTATCTGGGGCTGCTGTTCCATTGTTTGGCAATGGAGCTATTTTAGTGCCTGAAGCTGGGGCCATGGAACCATCCTTAGTGCTGAGGCCATGGAACCATCCTTAGTGCCCGGGACCAACTTTGCTCAAACCATTCAAGACATGGCTTCAGGAAAGGAAGAGAGAGAGAGAGAGAGAGAGAGAGAGAGAGAGAGAAAAGGAGAGAGGGAGAGAGATAGAGTCGCTTCTCCTGTGTGCGTGCCCTGATTGGGAATCGAACCTGGGACTTCCAAACGAGATGCTGACACTCTACTGCTGAGCAAATTGGCCAAGGTTACTGCAACTTTTTATCCAGTCATCTGTAGATGGATAGTTAGGTTGTTCCCATGTTTTGGTTTATTGTAGTGGATACCTTTTGATGAGTAGATGGTGTTAGAAGGATGATGAGATGAGGTGGGTGGTGATGAATTATTTTTCTGTTTTTAATTACCAAAACACAGTTTTCAGTATATTAATTACATGGATTGCTTTCCTTATATCATGGGTTTAGAGATTCCCAGTCTTCTCTGTAGACTTGCAGGCTTTTATAAAGCTTGGCCAGAGGATGTCAGACTCAAAGTTGTGTATCTGACAAGCACTTACGTCTTCAGAGCACCAACCACGGAATATGGAGCCAGATGTTGCTGATTCTGATTTCTAGGGTTCTGTAGTATTTTGCATTTTTATTAACCTCCTGTAATTATGACCCCAATCTTGACAGTCTGTGATCTATTTTTGGAAAGTGTAATGCTAAACAATGATGCTGTAGTTTGAGTTTATAATGCAAAGACTTCATGTTCACACTGTATCATTCTGTCTCATTGTTTTTTATCAGCAGGGTTTCCGAATGCATCTAGGGACACTGCTGCCATCTAGCAAGGAATCTAATTAGCTGCCTCTATTTTGGAGTCATTCTGTTACTTATCAGTGTTGTGTCCCATCTAGCCAGCTTCGGCTCTGATTTCAGCAGGGCTTTTTTTTTTTTTTTTTTTTTTAAGTCATAAGACAGAGTTATAAGAAAAGCTTCATGATCTAATCAAAACATCTCTTCATCTGTACTTAAAGGAAATGAGTGTGCCTATTTAAGATGCAATAGGACCTACTTTTGCTGCTTCTTACAGTTCATCTGTTTCAGTCTATGAAAGGGATGAGAGTACAGGAATACGGATATATGGCTTTTATTTATTTATTGCTGTGACTGCACATAGAGAGTCATCTCATTCTCCTTTTTCTGATAATACTATATAGCAGGGCTTTGTGTTCGGAGGAGTGCTGCTTGGCTTCTTCCAAAAGACTTGCTGAGAGTCAGATACAGTGGCTCCTTCTACGGTTTTTCAAAAGCTTCTATCTGAGATTGCAGCCCTGGTGGTGCTTCTTCTGAAGAAAGGGAAGGGGGGTAGGATTGTCTTTATACTATAGAGCAGTGGTGCTTAACCTTTTCTGAGGTACTGAACCCACCAGTTTCATATGCGCATTCACCGAACCCTTCTTTAGTGATAAATAAAATATGATTTTATTTTCCAAATTCAAGACATAGGTATATGTTTTTTTACTGGTGCACAAAATGAGCCGTGCATGAACATCACCTTGCTCAAAGAACAAAACCAACAAAGTGCATGAACTCACAACAAATTACGGTATTACTTTATTCTGGCCTCCCCGGCAGAGGCTTCTCCGAACTCCTGAGACTGACTCATCGAAACTGTAGCGTTCGATAGAACCCAGGTTAAGAACCACTGCTATAGAGATAGGAAGATGCTTATACTATAGAAAAGGACTTAGATGCTGATTATAGTCTGGAATGTGGCCAAGTTCTTCCTAAGGCAAAACAGTAAACCAAAATTTTGTTGTTGTGTCATTTTCCTTTTTCTTTTTATTCCCCTCCTTGTAACCCCTTTGTCCTACTTGGCGATATCAGGTCCCTATGGAATTCTTATTTCTCTCTCTCACACTGTTTTTTGGCTGGTGAATAGATGTGATGCCAGCTATTTATATTCTAGCAACACTGCATTCTATTTCATCTTCCAGGAATATTTGCGTATAAAATCTTGACTAACAGCAAACTGAAGGGCTCATTCCATGTTAAAGGGATTTCAGGTAAATCCTATTTAGAGGCTCCCACATAATAGGATGGGTACTGTGAGTACCATTAGGCTGGGAGTGGGCGGACTATTTATTACCTCTCGTACAGAGAACGCCAAATTCAAATTCATTGAACCCAGCATACAGCAATTATGATAAAATTGAGGGCAATAATTTTATTTAGACACTCAACTTGACTCCCTTTTCTTCAGGTGTAATGGACCCTTACTTAGTTCTACAGCAGCTGCGCTGTAATGGTGTCTTGGAAGGGATTAGAATATGCCGTGAAGGTTTTCCAAACAGACTGCTGTATGCTGATTTTAAACAAAGGTAAACATACATCCCAGGAGTCAAGAAGCCTGAGGCAGTCTATTCCATTTACCTCTCCGAGGGTTTCGGCACGCGCTTTATGTTTGGTTGGTGTCCTCCAGACTGCAGATCAATGTGTTTTGGTGGTGGTGAGATATATGATGACGGAGTTCCATTATTATTTCCCCTTAAATCCAACAACCATGTAGCTGTAATATCCTTAAATCTCTATTAACGTATAATAGGCCCACATATAGAAGAAATATATACAGAAGAAAGATATGGAGGGTGAATTGAATCTCTGAAATGTTGTATATACTTAATCATAGCTGCCATCCAAGCAGGCTCTTGCTTCACTGGCAAACACGCCAAAGGAAGGAAGCCAGCGGGGTGTTCGGCAGGAGGCAGAAGACGCATCTCTGCTTCCTATTTTCTAAATTCTAAAAGTGTAAATTATAGATCACAAAGCAAATGGGAGCGAAGAATGGCAGTGTAGACAGAGTACCCGTGTCAGAATTAAAAAGCATGTTTCTAGTTCACCAATTTACCATTAAGGTGAAGGAATCTTGGGATATATTGTCTCTGCTTATCATTTTTCTTATCTGTACAGTACAGGCACATAAGCCTGCCTCTCTCTTTCCCCTCCCCATCTCTCCTTCCCTCCCTAATTAAGCAGAGAGTCAAATGAAAGTTGTCTCTAAGTACTACGAAAAGTACAAACTATTATACCAAAGTAAGCTATTTGTGTTTGTAGTTCATTTCTATTGCCAGGAGTTTTATGAAAACTGGACATATTGGTAGAAGATAGAAATCTGTACTCCTTTCCAAGTTCCTCATCCAGATCATTCTTTATTTGAATCATATGACCTCCTGACCCCAGAACTTATTCTCTACCTATTTTAACTTAGGTACTTTGTTCTGAACCCGAAGGCCTTTCCAAAGAGCGAGTCTATAAGCGGCAGAAAAGCAGCTAAAGAATTACTTGGCTCCTTGGAAATAGACCATACCCTGTACCGTTTGGGAAGCACCAAGGTAATCAGAACAAGGCAAAGAATGCGTTGGGAGAAGAGTGGGTGGGAGGAATGTATATCTTAAAATACCCCTGAAAGTTCAATTATAAGATATTCTATAGCTCTTGTGACCACAAATAATAAGATACAGCACAGTTGAAAGTGGACACTTCTGTGCTATTTGGGAGAGTAAATTCAGTGCCTCTGAAACCTCAGTCTTGACTACATTCACATTTTTATAATTATTCATCTAAGCAAGTTCTTGCAAAGATATAAAATACTGACTCAATCTTAGTCTGCTAAAAAATATGTACACATATCAGAGCTAGAAAAATGTGAATCAAATTGCTGTGGTTAACTGCTTGTTAGTATGTGAATTGATTAATCCAGATGTACTGTTCTAGAGAATTAA
Source organism: Rhynchonycteris naso (assembly GCA_037038555.1). NCBI lineage: Eukaryota > Metazoa > Chordata > Mammalia > Chiroptera > Emballonuridae > Rhynchonycteris > Rhynchonycteris naso. The sequence goes on from CM073002.1 coordinate 72,363,760, forward strand.
TTGTAGAAGACTATCTGAGTAATTAAAAATTTTAAGGCCAACCTCACTATCCAAAAAATTACTACAAAGTTAACTTTGTTAAATGTGACTCACTAAATTCTGCTTGAGCTTAGATGGCCACATATTTTGGGAAACTTCTAACTAATAGATTTGGTTTTACCTGACAGTAAACATCATGTCTTTTTCTAATGATATCCATATAAGGACACTATTATTCAGGTCCTTATATGGATAACAAGGATAATTGGAGGACCTGGGTTGAAGATCTCCTAGGAAAAGAACACTGTAGGACATAAATGTAAAATGTTACTTGAATCCCACATTTTGAGTACCTGAGAGTCTGGGTCCGCTGTTCGTTGTTCCTGATGATTTTCACCTCCTGTGCCTTGTTTCTTTGTGTATTTAGTTATTTTTGCTGTATACTACTCATCTATCATGAGGTGAGTGAGCATCTTAATGCACAAAATTTAAGGAGGAGCTAAGTCTTAGGGTTATACATATGCTGACTGATACACTTCTAAAAGTGATAGACAACCTCCTTAAAATTTGTGCCTTAGGTACTTCACTCACCTAATCTTGGCCATTATTAATGATTCTCAAAAATAATTTAAGTGAAAGCTTTAATGCCCAGGACAAAAGTGTCTTTCTCTAGAGCAGGAATGAGTAAACTACGGACTAAAGGCCATCTCTCTGGCATATATATATATATATATATATATATATATATATATATATATATATATATATATATTTAATATAGCCCACTTGCTACAAAAGGTTTTACATTTTTAGAGGGTTGTTTTAAAAAAAGAAAAGAAAAGAATATTCTACAGAGACTATGTTACTACAAAGCCTAAAAATATTTACTATCTGGCCATTTACAGAAAATGTTTGCCGAATCCTGCCTTGTACTATAGAGAACTGCCTGCCTGGGCTTATCTTAAAACTTAAATCAAATTCCCTGGATAACCTACGCATTATTAATAGATAAAAGGGAGGCTATTCTAATTTCTTAAGGAACAAAAATAACCACAGGATTAAATAAAATACTTTTTTCAAACTTTATATTTATAAAACCAAACCTTTTTTTTTTAAGTGAGAGAAGAGACAGAAAGACAGACTCCCACATGCCCCACAACTGGGATACACCTGATGAGCTCCCTACTGGGTGATGATCTGCCCATCTAGGGCTGTTGCTTGGCAACTAAGCTATTTTTAGCACCCAAAGCAAAAGGCTTCAGGAAGCTATCCTTAGTGCCCCAGCCAACTAGCTGTAACCAATGGAGCCATGGCTGCAGTAGAGAGAGAGAGAAAGAAAGACACACACACACACACACACACACACACACACACAAAGAGAGAGAGAGAAAGGAGGAGGGAGAGGGGTGGAGAAGCAGATGGTCACTTCTCCTGTGTGCCTGTACCAGGAATCAGACCAGAGATATCCACATGCTGGGCAAATGCTTTTCTGCTGAGCAAACTGGCCAGGAGGGCAAAAACCAAAGTTTCTAAAACATACATTTTAGACATTAAATAAAACATAACAAGAAATAGAACTGAAATACGAATATATCAGTTGCTCATAAGGTAACAGTTGTTCATCGGGTAATTCAACAGACATTTAATGAATACTCATTATGAGTGGAACTGACATCTGACATTTCTTTCAGGTGTTTTTAAAAGCTGGCTTTCTGGGCCAACTGGAAGCAATGAAAGATGCAAGACTATCTAAAGTCTTCACATTCTTCCAAGCCAGAGTACGGGGCAAACTGATGCGCATCAGATTCCAGAGGATTCTGGAAGAGAGGTGTGATATCCCTTTCCTCCCCACCACTGAAGTAATGGTGTGCCTCAGTTGATGTTCTCTTATCTCATTGTCTTGTAATGGGTCAAGATGAAGAGCTGCCTCCTCTGCTTAGGCTCCAACTTAAGAGTGTCTAAACCGTGGAACACCAAAGGGAAGACAAAGGTGGTTTATTGACTAATTCCAACAAGTATAAGCATAATTCAGATATTTCTTGTCTTGCTTACAGCCTTCCCTTAGGGAGGATTCCTTATACTCAGAAAAGTCTGAATCTCTGAGAGTAGTGTAACTCACAATTCATAACAGAAACAGACCTGGAGGGGATGTTATGTACCCCTCAGCCATGTCTGTGGGGAAGTTTTCTGTCAGTTGGGGAGGTGTTCTGACTACTTTACAACCTCCCATGGGTCAGAAACTGTGCTTCTTAGTGACATGTAATCATAGCTCTCTTTATTTCAGGCAGGTTCATTAGGGACAATTATCATCACTTTTGGACAGGAGTATAGGTTTTATCTATTCTTTAATGGACTCATGGAAAGCAATCTAGCAAAATCTGCAAATGATGGGACTGTGAGCAAGGTATTCTACGATTGTTGTGTTTACATATTCTGTAACCTAAGTTTACCTTCTGGAAAGAGGTCCATTTGTCTTGGTATAACTTACTTTGTTGATAATCTGTTAATTCCTTTTGTTAACCCAAAGAAGAAAAAGATCATTACATGGTGATGTCAGAGATATTAGAGCTACATCTCCTAAAGCTCTACTTAGTCTCAACATCGTATGTAAATTTATGGAAAATTTGGGATAGGGGATGTGGCTTCTAGGATCAGTTGTACGAACTTGAGTAAGACTAATTTCTTCCTTGTTCACTTTCTTTGTCTCTAAAATGAGGTCTTTACTATCCCTTCTTTCTAAATCATAAGATGGCTTTAAAAATTATTATGAAATATTTCAAACACATAGAAAATATTATAATGTGAACTCATAGAGCTGTCACCAAAGCGCATCAATTGTTATTTTTTTTCTGTAATTGCTCACTTAAAAAAAATTAATTATATAGTTAGCAAAGGTAAAGTCCCTTGCATATTTTGCTCTTGATCTAAGCTTTGTAAAGATGTGAGGATATGTCGATATGTAGCTAACTTTAAAAGGTGACATGATTTTTCATGTTTTTAGTTTTCACATAAATAATACTCTGTATGTATTATCCTGAACTTTGTTGTTTACATTCAGTACTAGTGTTAAATTTTATTAATGTTGATAACCATAGTGCTATATTATTGATTTTAACTACTATATTATATTCTGTTACCTAAATCTGACACAATTTATTCATTTTCCATGTCAAGTAAATTTAAGTCACGATTTTTTGCTATTAAAACAGTTCTGCCGTGACACTTTTATTAATGTTTCCCCCAAACATATGCAGTAGGTTCTTGAAGATTCTGTTACTCAAAATGCTGGTGGTCCCTGCTGATAGTTTGTAGATAGCAGCTGACTGAGGCCCTCACTTTGAGTGGCATTTCTTCAGGGTATGAATTATTAGGTTTTAAGCTTTACAAAATTCAACTTTATGAGATATTACCAAAATGCTTTTCAATTTACTCTTCATCAGAAGTGTATGAAAGTCGCATTGGTCTATATTCTAGCCAACTTGTAGTATTTCAGACTTCAAAAACTTACCATACTTTGTCATATTTCTGACTCTGGGAAAAGCTGTCATTTCCCAAAGATGGTATTTTATGTAGTGTGTGTGTGTGTGTGTGTGTGTGTGTGTGTGTATGTGTTGTGTGTGTATGTTTGTAGATGTGGTATATTGTGTGGACATTTCTTTCATCTTGTGAAGCATTTTTACTAAGAAAATGGTTAAGTTCTTTTCCTGCATCTATTAAAATAATTTCTCCTATTAACCTATAAATGTATTGAATTCTATTAATAGATTAAAAATGCTTTTATGAAGGATTATCTAATAATATTATCATGAGGATTTTTGCATCAATGTTCATAACTAAGTTTCTCTTATAATTTTTTTCTCTTGAAGTGTTATCTGACTTCGGATCAAGGTCACCTTGACTTAATAAAAGAGTTGAGGAATGTTTAATCTTTTCAAAACAAGAACAGTTTATCGTGATGATTTATTCCTTGAATGTTTGGTAAAATTTGCTTATAAAACCATCTAGATCTGGTGTTTCTTTTGTAATGTATTCTGCAATTTTGATTCAATTTATTTAATAGTTACAGGCCTATTGCTTCTCACCCTTTTGGCTAAGATCAAGTGTAGTAGTTACAGGCCAATTAAGATTTCTTTCTTTTTGAAGCAGTGTAGATGATTCCTTCTTTACAAAAGAGAAAATTTACATTAAAATTTTTTTCCAATTTGCTAAATTGATTTTTAATCTCTACCATATCTATGATTGTTTCTAGAGCATATTCCTAGATTATAATATTTCTATAGTATCACCATTCTTAGGACTGTTTTTGCTTTTTGTGCTTTTTCTTGATTATTCATATCAGATGTTTATTTAGCCTATTTAATAAGCCAGCTTTTTTCATTTTCTGTATTGTTTTTTGTTTGTTTTCTAGTTCATTAGTTTCTGATCTCATCTTAATTCTTTCATTCCATTTTCTTTGGGTTTATTCTTTTCTTAAATCTTTTTTTTTCTCAGTGGTCTATACAGTTGCTTAATTCTTCCATTGTGTGCTTGATTTCAATGACTATATTTTTCAGTTTTAGACATTTTATTTGGTCCTTTTTCAAATTCATCTACCCTTTTATCATAGTGGCTCATTGTTTTTCTTATTTTTTAATTCTTTCCTTTAAGTCTAATAATTTTAACAATTATTTCATAGTACCCACAAGATTGTTCAATTATCTAAAATTCTTGAGAGTTTAAGTAAAATTTTTATTGTAGGTGCTCACCCTCACTGATGGCTGATTTTTTAAAATATGTGTTTTATAATTTTGAATTGTAAGCTCATCTTGATGCTTGATATTAGGGTGTTTTCTTCAATATAATTTTGTGTTTTTCTTATTCAAGGACTCAAAGAATTTATTACCAATTTAAAAACTGATCATGCTAACATTTTGCATATTTCTACACCAATCAGGTAGTATAATTTAAATCTCAAACATTTCAGTGGTGCTGGGCCATGATTAAAAGAAAAAAAAGAACAATTCGTAGAATAGGATTTTTTTCTTCACCCTGAGTTCAGACCAAATCAGATGTAGTTCTCTTTGACATTTCTCTGTCCCTGTGGTGAATATTTTAGTATTTCTTTTCATTAAGGGTGATATTCTTTGAATGTCTCAGCTTATTTCTTTATCCATATGGATATAAAATTACAAACTCCTGCAATACTAAGACTGGCTTCCTTCATCCACAAAGATGGCCAAGATGGCCATGCATTCACTTATTGCTCAGGTGTTTAGCTCTCTCTTTATTTCTCCTATTTTTCAGGCTCAGCTCTCATTTAAAAGCTGTCTGTGGTGGGAGCATTTGCGGGATATCTAGCCCACAAACATTGCCAGCCTCAGAAGTCCCTCAAAAGACTTTGCCAGAATCAAATGAGACCACAGATATAGAAGTACTTTGAAGACGAATGAGAATTTATAATGACTTCTAAAAAGATGTACTTATTAAGAATTGCAACTTGGAAAGTAACTTTCTTACAGTCTGGGTTAACTTGTTTCTCTTTTTTCTCCTTGACTTAGGGATGCACTTCTTTTGATCCAGTGGAACATCAGGACTTTCCTTACTGTGAAGAATTGGCCCTGGATGAAGCTCTTTTTCAAGATCAAGCCTATTGTTAAATCTTCCAGGATGGGAAAGGAGATAGCTGGACTAAAGGCAGAGTGTGTGCAACTGCAAAAAGCCATGGAGGGATCAGAATCTCAGAGGGATGGACTGAAAGCAAAGCAAGTCTCTCTTATCCGGGAAACGAACGACCTGCTTCTTCAGCTGCAGGCTGTGAGTGGCCCCACCATTTGTTCTTTAAATCAAGGTTTTAATAAGAATCCCTGTTTTGCATGCAGTGTTGACTTGAAAACCAAATACAGGTACATCGTTTTCAAATACTGTAGAATTTCATCAAACACAGACAATGGGAACAAAGAGACACCCTGTTTCGATCGGGAAGTTATTTTATTGGCAGGAAGTCTTTGAAAAATAGACAAACTATTAGATGGGGTTTGACTATATAAAAGCACTGCCATATATCATGGGAGCCAGAAGCTCTGGGTTTTAATTTAAATTCTGTATCTAGCTCAAGACCTATTAACAAATCAAAGCACAGGATTTTATTAGAGCTTCAGGATTACTGTAATATGCACCTCTTTGGTTTTCCTGATTTTGGTTCCTATTTCCCCTTTCCCTCGTCCAAACCAACATTACTAGTCAGTTTAAGTCTTTTAAAAAACAATTCTTAACTTTGTATTTTGCATCAAAGTCATTTGTGAAGCCTTAAAATAAAAAGAAAGTTGCCTAGACCCCACTCTCAGATATTTTGATTAAGCACATCCTGTGTGGGTTTAAATAATCTGCATGGATGATTCTGATGTCCAGTCAGGATTGAGAACCATTGTCTTAAATGAACATGATATTGCTTCTCCGACAAGCTTCAGATTCTGCAACGTGTGCATTATAGACTCCAAACCCTGGCATTCGAGCCTCCATCTCCAACCTGATGCCTAAGTGCCATTATTTACTCCCTTTCATGTTCCTCTTCTCTAGCCACTGGGGCTACTGGTAACCCCAAACATCCCAAAGGCAGAGATAGGATTGAATTCACCTTTTTAAATTCTTCACCTGATGTAGAACAATGCTAAGTTAAAAAAAATACTGGGCTCAAATATAATTATATAAATAAAACATTATTTTCCTGCCTTTTAGTAATTTTAGACTGACCCAAGTTATTCTTCTATTTTGGGGCTGTGCTATCCATCAGTGTTTCAGTAGGCCATACTTTATGTAATAATTTATACCCACACCACATTTCTGACAACTATTTAATAAAATAGCGATTCCATAACTTCAGACTATTTAGAATATATCAGCCTTACCTAGGATGCTTGTTGGAAATACAAATTTCTGCCCCCCCCCCCAATAAAACCTACTTTAAGATCCATACTTTGAGAATCACAGTTTATAATGTCATATGTTGTCTGGTTTAAAGGAGAGGCAGCTTTTGATAAGACCTGGCCTCCCAGTTTTTATCATTCTTCCTATTGATAGAGAGAGTGGCCAGTGCCACTTGGGCTGACATGGGAAATAGAGATAGACCCAACTTGTGTAGGTAAGGTGGGTCAAAGCCTGGGATACATGATAAAAGATCAGTGTGCTGAGCATGGGAAACACACAGAAGCCAGCTCCAGAGCAAACCCAGAAAGTGTGAGATGACTTCAAATGGTAACTGTGATTAAAAATGTTGGCAGAGCTGGCCCTGGCTGGTTTGCTCAGTGGTAGAGTGTTGGCCTGGCATGTGGCAGTCCCGGGTTCAATTCCCAGCTAGAACACACAGGAGAAGCACCCATCTGTTTCTTTACCCTTCCCCCTCTCCTTTCTCTCTATTTCAAATCTCTTCCCTTCCCACAGCCAAGTATCCATTGGAACAAAGTTGATCTGGGCGCTGAGGATGGCTCCATGGCCTCTGCCTCAGGTGCTAGAATGGCTCCGGTTGCAATGGAGCAATGCCCCAGATGGGCAGAGCATCACCCCCTACTGGGCATGCCAGGTGGATTCCAGTCAGGCGCATGTGGGAGTCTGTCTCTCTGCCTCCACGCTTCTCACTTCAGAAAAATTCAAAAAAAAATGTTGAGAGAGCTACAAAATATTTTGTCATTTATTTTTAAGAGACAGAAGACTATAGGGATCAAGGAAATAAGAAATTTTTAAAAAATCGGTCATGTACTCAAAATACCAGATGAACTCAGAACCCATTCCGATTAACGTTGTGAGTATGTGAGAAAATAACTGCCACTGGGAATAGGGTATTTCTTTATTTATTTTGAAAATATTTTATTTATTAATTTTAGAGAGAAATAAAGATGGGGGAGGAGCAGAAAACATCAACTCATAGGTGCTTCTTGTATGGACCTTGACTGGGCAAGTCTGGGGTTTGACAAAACACCTCAGCATTCCAGGTTAATGCTTTATCCACTGTGACACCACAGGTGAGGCTTGGAACAGGATATTTCTATTGTTCAATTGCCACACCATTGCTCGGCTGGCCCCTAGTCCTGCTGTTACATTTAATGAAGGGATTGATAATGGTAAATTATACTGTCCCCTTCATTGGGTGATGGGGACAGGTCCTACACACAGCTGAAAGGAACAGAGCAAACAACTGTTCTGCTGGTCACCCTGGAGTAAATGAAGACCAGTTGTCCCTATAGCATCTCAAACATTGGAAGATTCTCTGACTTGTTTGGACCCTTCTTGTTTTGACATTATTGCTTGTTTTTAATTTAACCCTTCTCTTTGGGTCCTTCGTGATGTTGGAGATTTACTACTTTGTGTATCCCCCATCTGTGCTTCTTCGAGCCCCATTAGTTGGGCCATTCTTTGCTAAAAACCAATAGCCTGGATTTTTTTTCTTTTTTTATGCTCTTGATCTAACCCTAATTTAAGCCAGACAAATAGAAATATAGTTAATAAATTGCCCAAACTGGCATATTACAGAGGATGAGTATAAGAGAACAGCTGTGATTTGGCTTGCTCACTTGTTTCCTGTCTGCAAGCGCTTTGCATAATTAGCACATGAGCACATGGCAGAAAGCCACATGTGCATATAACCTATATAAGGATATATGTACTTTTCCTCTAGATTGCTTTCCTGCCACTGTGAGGGGTGGTTTGCTTGTCTGCTCAGCTACTGCCATGAGAGGCAGTATTCCCCCTGCCTGTTTGCTCACCCTCCATTGAGAGAATCCAGTAAATGGGAATCCCCAAATGCCTTTTGGATCCCCAGGTCTTCTGTGGTCTGCCTGAATCTAATGTAAACCTTCTTGACCATGACCACTGGCATTACACCTGGCACTGTGAGTAAGATTTGGTTCAGACTGCTATGGAACTTCCAGCACCCTTGAAGAGTGGAAAAGAAGAGTGGTCATTCTTGAGCATGTAGTTCCCTGTGGCTACCCTGTTGGGAGCCATGGGGTGGGTGTTTTCTACAGCCCTGAAAGCTCTGTGTGAGAGGTTACCTGAGTTCAAGAGCTCCAGTGCGAGATGGAGGCTGATGGAGGCCGAGGGCTGACAGCAGCAGGTGCTGGAAGAAGAGCTACATTTGTGCTGGAGGGGTGGTTCTGAGTCAGTGGTAGTAGTAATAATTTCTGACTTCTCTGAGGAGGAAGATGAGGAAGTTCAAGCTGAAACTGGCATCAGTAGACTCAGAGCCTGGCCATTGGTTACCCAGAATGTGAAAACCCAGCAGCAGAAAGTGCCTCAGGGGCAGGCACAACCCCCTCCACAAGTAGTTGAGCAGTCTGTGATCTGGCCCTACACCCAGACAGAGCTGATGGAGTTAGGGCCAAAATTCAGGCAGAAACCTACCAAGTCTCTGGCAGCTCGGTTGCTGTAGTTGTGGGACATAGGGGGTGGATGGTATTGTGCTTTCCAGAGCACAGATGGAGAAATTAGCTGCCGTTACCACTCACTTCTCCTTAAGGCAGCATTTTCAGAACTTCCATGACAACCCAGGAAGTTATACCCTATTATAATGGGTGGTGGCTGCCATTTATGGTCTGACAGGATACTGGAGACTTGCCAGGGCAGTGAGTTGATGGCAATTATATACTGAGTTGCAGCATGTCCTCCAGGAACTGGGTATGAAGAATGCTGTTTTTAACCCCTGGTCCCATGGGCCAGATTAAAGGTATCTATGGCAGGGATGAGGGACTTTATTCTCCAGAGTACCCCGTCAACCCTTTTTGGGTCACTGGTGGGAATCTTGGGCCCTTATGTGGGGCAGCCCATCAATGCTGTTACATGGAAGATGGCAGATTTGGGGGAAGTAGAAGCAGTGTTGCACCATAAGGGTATACAGGCTACTGCCTGTGTTGTCTCCCTGACTAACAAGAGAAATGGGCCTGTAAAGTTTATCCAGAAAATGGTTGTTGCTCATGTTGCACAGCTTCAAGATTATATGTTGGAGGCAGCTGAGGGAGAGGAGGATCCACCAAGACCTATTGTCCCAGTTTGAATAGGGGGAAGACTGAGGGACCCATCTAATGGGGATGGGTGGGGACCAGATACCTCATGTGGAATTGGCAATCCACTGGTCTCCTAATGTGGAGCAGGTGTTAGCCTTGCTAAATAATAGGTGCTTTTGCAGCAGCTAAGAGAACTGTCAAGGCAGCACAGACTTTGAATGTGCTTGACCTTGACAGGCCCTGTGAGCTTGATGTCCATGTGACCTCTGAGGGGTTTGGATGGGGCTGTAACAATGAGCAGAGCACTTATGGAAAAGCACTGAGGGTTGTTATCAAAGAGCTGTATGGCTAGTTGCCTGTAATGAACCTTTACATTTTGTGATTTGCACAGACAGCTGGGCTATCTATTGTGGACTGATCATTGAGTGGTATAATAGAGTCTTGGAGTAGGGACTGTGATAAGAGGAGGGCACTGGCTCCCTTGCTGGATGGAAATGCTGCTTGTAGACAGTATGAGAGACCCTGACAGGGGTTGGGGTATGTGGCCCAGCACTTGTGGAGGCCCTATTGCACCAGGTAGCTGTTCCCATCTATATAATTGCAGATAAGCACCAAGGATACTTTATTCAAGCTGAGTTTTGGGCGCCAGGGTAACATACTGCTGCCTGCCCCAACAGCCCTCCTTAAAGGCCAACAGCTTCAATAGATATGGCCCTGGACCATACAGGTCCCCACCTATGATGGGTGACCTTGTTGGGACCATGAAGTAGGGGGATAGAGGTGGGCCTCCAGTTAACTCCCCAGGCAACCGGCACCTGCCCACCTAAGGTAAAAAAGTGTATTATCCCTTGAATGCTCAGGGAGACATCATTGTGAAGGGCATCTTTGTAATTATTGTCATTTTGGCATAGCTTGTGCATTAGTAGTCTGCCGCTGTAGTCTCTACTGTTTCTGTGAAATATGGAGGTAATGTATCTTGCTCCTTGCACAGAGACCATTGCAAGGGACCTGAAGGGGTGGAGTGTAGGGAAAACAGCTGTGGTTAGGCTTGCTTGCTTGTTTCCCAGCTGCAAGCACTTTGCATGATTAGTGTATGAGCACATGGCAGTAAGCCACGTGTGTGTATATCCTATGTAAGTCTATGGATACTTTCCCTCACGGTGGATAGCTTGTCCACCACCATGAGGGACAGGTTTGCCTGTCTGGTCACCCACTGCCATGAGAGATGGTGTTCTCCCTGCTTGTTTGATTGCCCACCATTGTGAGAATCCAGTAAATGGGAATGGCCCAATGCTTTTTGGCTTCCTGGTTCTTCTGTGGTCTGCCTGAATCCGATGTGAATCTGCCTGGCCACAGCCACCATCATTACAATGAATAAGATCTAGAGGTGGAAGATGGAGATGTGTGTCAAGTTATGTTGCAATGAGACATGCAGTAGTTAAGAACTTGCTCACAAAAGGGAAGTTTTATTTATCCTCTAATGGAGATAAATTAGAGAGTTTTGAATTTTAAAAGGTGCTGTTGTAGCACAAAAACAATTGGTTCCTTTATTTGTTACTTGACCCATAACACAGGAGCAATGGGTCACTTGGTGAGAGTTGGAGAATATATTTGAAAGGATAAATGGAAAGATATTTTATGCTCTACGTATATAACATTCAGAATTTACTGCTGGCAGAATCACTGAGAAAAACCTTTCCATGGAAATAGGGAAATCTAGTTAGTGACTTGTAAGTAACCTATAATTTCTGAATTCAGCCTGTGAATAAATCCACAGCTCAGCTCTTTATTAGATGATACCTATATATATTAAACAAATACATCAGGGTGCTTATAATAATATTATAAATATCCTATTGTCTGAGGGAACACATCTGTAAAGACTGTATACCAATCAGGTATTAATCTCAAACTGCATGCCCAGCGGATGCTTCTAGAGCTGTGATTTAAGCAGTATAACCCTGGTATCCAGAGGCATGTTAGCTCCTACAGGCCACCAGTATTCTATTAAGTGCTTTTGAAGAAGTAATCTAATCCACTGAATGGCCTGAAAGGTCTAAAGCACCTGCAAACACAGGCAACTCTTCTACTTCTCAACAATAGGATCAGGGAAACTGGAAATATTATTTCAACTGCTTAGGAAAGAAGGCAGGTGAGAGTTCTGGGCAGAGGGCAGGCAATTATCTCTTTGCTAGTGTTAAGCAGCATTTTCACCTAGCTGATAAATTACTGCCAGCTGTTGGCAACAGTTTTCTCCTCCTCATGGCAGAAGCAAGAGACCCTGGCAAACGTTGAAGAGCAGTGCTCATTGCTGATTAAATCCAAGATCCAGCTGGAGGCCAGAGTCAAGGCGCTGTCTGCACGGGTGGAGGAAGAAGAGGAGATAAATTCTGAGCTGACTGCCAGGGGGCAGAAACTGGAAGATGAATGTTCTGAGTTGAAGAAAGAAATCGATGACCTGGAAACAATATTGGCGAAGTCAGAGAAGGAGAGGCGCGCGGCAGAGCACAAGGTACTTTCTCTATGTTAGGAAGGCCTAAATGCCTGAATGCTGCTCCCAACTGGGCTTCCGTACCAGACTTGCTCTGTTGAACTAAGATGGTGGTCGGAAAACTTGACAACACTGAGAGTCAGAAATGACATAAAATGCTGGAATGTCCCGATTCAAATTTCCAGTTCGATGTCTGCAACCCCATTCAATCTCCCAAATAAAATGTCTTCATTTGCTCTAATCTTACTGCATCTGAAATCTAATAGAAAGAGCAAAGTGGTTTCCTGGAGCCTCTAAGTTCCCCTTTTTGGAAGGAGAGCAAGCATGAGGCGGCTTACGGAAAGCTGGTTTGGGATGCATCTGAATCTCCAGCTCCATCATTAATTTGGAGATGTCACTTTAATCTCAGTTAAGGACTTTGCTGGTTTGTCCTTTTTAGGTTGAGAGCTGTTTTAACTTGCATATCTGTGTATGGATTGAAGTTAGCTAAAGAGTCTATATCAGGCTTTCCATAACTTGTCTCCAAAATGACACTATTATTTTGGCAGATGATTAAATAGCAACTCTTGTACCATTGGTTCACTTTCATAAAAATCACAAGGGCCTGAGACAGCCAGCTTCCCTTATCTGCTATACCTCTTCATTAACTGCCACTTTTTTGGGGATATTGAGGCACAATAAGATTAACATGGACCTCCTGAATACTCAAAATAAGGCTCTACCATAAGTGGTTGCTCATGTTGTATAATAGCATGGCACTCTAAAAAGTGGCCATATTGATAACACGATATTTGATGAACCGGACTAGCCCATTCCCTGCCCATGACAGGTAACATCATTGTGTGTGTGTGTGTGTGTGTGTGTGTGTGTGTGTGTGTGTGTGGGTAGGGGGAGGAATGAATTCGGAGTTTTTAAAGTATATCAGGAATTTGACTAGATTTGGTTCTTTATGAGAGTAGATAGCTCGTGAGACTTCTTTTTGTACTAGAAAAAGAGAGGACATGGTCCTTAGTGTTACACCCAGCCTTCCAGTGGAAGCTGTTGTGTCCTTTCCACAGGTCAAGAACTTGACTGAGGAAGCGGAGTCTCTGAATGAAGATATTGGCAAACTTAAGAGGACAGCTGAGGTGATGCAGGAAGCCCATCAGCAGACCCTAGGTGACCTGCGTGCAGAGGAGAAGAGACTCAGCAACCTGAGCAAAGACAAGCTGAAATTGGACCAGCAAGTAGATGCAGTAAGAACTGATATGCCTAGCTGGTTAGCTGTCTGTCTACTTATATAGAAATCTCCAATTTTTATTTAGTTAATTCATCTTGACAGTTTCAGGAAACTTAGTCACATGACTTTTTCCGCTCATTGTTAGAAATAGTGTTCTTTTTTTCTTAATGTACATTGAACTACTATAATATAGCAAAGCACCAGCATGTAATTTGTCAGTTTTTAAATTCAAATTTCAAACAACCCTGGGCAGTCTGAGAAGAATATTGGGGTGAAGCATAAAGTGTTATTACCCTAAATGACTTTTTCCCACAGAACCTGGTATGTTGCCCCACAGATATACTGGTACTCTATTTTAACACTAGAGTTGAAGGATTGGTTTAAAGGGCTATTATATCTCCAGTGTGACCTGAAGTTTATTTCTAGTTGAAAGAGATATAAGTCACAAGCTGCATTCTACATACACTATTGTAAAGTACTGGTAAGATTCTAAAGACGGTGCTCTGTTCTGCCTCAAGCCACTCTGTGATATAAAGTTATTTCCGACCTGCCTCATTGGACAGCTTCATTCTTCTTCTTTTCCTTTCCCCGCTGACATAGTATATGCATTCATTCTCTTATTAGTCCTTAAAGCTTAGCCTTTATAAAATTGCTGACAAAGGTTGATAGGTTTTTATTATCGTCATCATCATCATCATCTGCTTTCTCCTCAAGCCTGTCTATCAATTTCTTCTATCACCGATTGCCTCACTTCTCTTCCTACTTTCACTGGCTGTGTCTCTCTGGGGTTTTATTGGTTTCACATATTTTCTCTCTCCAGGAATTCACCTACTTTCAGGTTTTTACGTACAACTTCCAGAAATTCTCCCTCCTCTTCCCATTTAAATTTCATATTTTTGCTCTTTACAGGAAAGAACTTCTATTACTAAAAATAACGATATAATAACTGTTATCTGTCCTGTTAAACTAACCTCAATATCATTCTTGGCAACATTAATTCAGATAAAGGCTGAATGTTCTGAGCACTTTGGTGTGGCTCCAGAATATGGTAAAATGCTGGGGACTGGAAGAAGTTACCCCGGGGGTGAAGAGGTATGCAAATTGTGTCATAGGAGATGTGTTTGAAAGGGCCAGTACTGAGTGGGGAGATGCAGGACAGCTGTGAGGACGATTTGCTTGGTTTTGCTCCAGGGGTCAGAGCTCAGACTTGAGGGAAGAACCTGCAGAGAATATCTTGACTCCTTATGAAGTAGCTCTCCCGAGTAAATGGACTTATTCACCCATGAAATGAGCTGCCATGTGAAGAAGTGAGCCTCCCTTCACTGGAAAACAATCAAACAAGGCCTCACTAGCCATTTATTATTGGCTCCTTTTTTAGGATAGAATGTGTATTCCTTTATCTCCAAAGTTTTCTTCCATCACTGTGATTGCTAGATTATTTTTTCTTTTAGCACGAGAGAGAGACAGGGACAGGCAGAAAGGGAGAGAGAGATGAGAAGCATCAATTCTTCATTGCAGCATCTTAGTTCTCTATTGATTGCTTTCTTATACGTGCCTTAACTTGGGGGCTCCAGCCAAGCCAGTGACCTCTTGCTCAGCCAGTGACCTTGGGCTCAAGCCAGAAACCTTTGGGCTCAAGCCAGTGACCTTTGGGTTTATGCCAGCAACCATGGGGTCATGCTTATGATCCAGCGCTCAAGTTGGCGACACCACACTCAAGCTGGATGAGCTTGTACTCAACCTGGTGACCTTGGGGTTTCAAACCTGTGTCCTCAGTGTCCCATGTCAATGTTCTATCCACTGTGCTACTACCTGGTCAGGCTGATTGCTAGAGTTTTTTGTTATCCTGTTGACGCATGCAGTATTTATTTGAAAATATCAGCATAGCTGGGCATCATGAACAAAATCTGTGCTTCTATTCTTTAAAAAAAATTTCTAGAATGTAAGTAATGAATGAGCACATCTAAGAAAGTATAAATTTTACCTGTTTATTTGGCTAACTTATTATCTCCCTCCATCAGCTTGAGGGTGCACTTGAGCAGGAGAGAAGAAGGAGAATGAACTGTGAGAGGGAGAAGCACAAACTGGAGGGTGCGTTAAAGCTGAGCCAAGAGAGCGCTGTGGAGCTGGAGAGCAGCCAGCGGCTGCTTGCCCAGAAACTGAGCAGGTAAGCCACCTCTGGCTTGATGCAGGATTGCAGGAGACCTCATATTGGAAGGAACAGCTTTCTCATATCATTTATCCTCACGACTCTTGGCTTGATCTCTCAAAACCTGAAGACAATAACAAGCCTGGAAAACAGAGTTATTATTTTCTGGCCTTTATCATATAGTTGTAAAAAGAGAGCGAATGTATAATCTAGAAAAATACAACTGACAACGCATCTGACTAGCAGATGTGAATGAAAGGTCTAAAGCATGTGAGATGTGAATTATGGGAACTTGAGGCTGCAAGTCAAAAATAAAATGGGTCACTTATTTTTTTTACTTATGATCAGACCAATAGCATAAAAGTAAAAATAAGTCAAAATAAATAATCGACCCAAATGTGGGGTCCTAAATAGTCCCTGATTAATTAACAAAAATACAGTGTGTCCATAAAGTCATGGTGCACTTCTGACCGTGTGACTGGTCAAAAGTGCACCATGACTTTACGGACACACTGCACTTGTTTGCCAGATACACTAATCTATATAGCTATTTCTTTTTGCTATATTAATATTACATCTTAAAATCTAGGGCAAAACATAACACAATCAAAATTAGTGGAACCTCAGTTCAGATGAATGAATGCCCAAGGAACTCAGGGCTAAATGGCCCAGCTTAGCTTCAAAACTCTGGGAAATGGATTTCTCATCTCGTCCCCTTTGACTTCCTCTGTTTAATAGACTTTCTTCTAACTCTTAAGGATTTTCAAGTTGATTTGGAATATATCAAATGAGAGGGGAAACAGTGATGTCCAAGAGTAAGACGAGGCCAGGTTAAAGCTGGGGGGATATTGGACCTTAGGACCCACAGTGATAAAGAAGAGAGTCAGCCAAGCGGCTGCCAGCTTCTGGTCTTCCTGTTTGTGGACATGAGTTTCCACTATGCATGTCAGTGATCAGACATGATTAATATTCTCCTAATAAGTTACTGAACTTGATAAGTGTTTGGAAAAGATGAAATAAGTAACCTTGTGAACATGTTGGAACAGTGAAAGGCAAAATGATGATAGTTTTTTTAGCCTTTAATTTTGAAGATTGTGTTCAAGCTTAGCAGAGTGAAAATGATACTCCATAACCTTACAGGTCAGAGAGCACTGGCATTTTAGAAATCCATGTAGGAAGCTGTAACTTTACTGGGAAACCTTTTTTATAAATGAACAGTATATGGAAACTTAGTACGTGATAAAGATGGCATTTCAAAATATGGATGACAAGATAGACAACTTAATAAATGGTGTGAGATTATTGTTCATTTTCTGAGGTAAAAGTTAATTTTCTACCTTACATTATTCATACACACACAATACCCAGTTGCATTCAAGAATTAAATGTGAAAATAAAGCTATAAAACCATTAGAAGATGCAGCATTATTCATGATCACCAAGATATGGAGACAACCAAATGTCCACTAATGGATGAATGCATAAAGAAAACATGTACAGCCTGACCTGAGGTGGCGAAGTGGGTAAACTGTCGACCTGGCACACTGAGGTCACCAGTTCGAAAGCCTGAGCTTGGTCAAGGCACATATGGGAGTTAATGCTTCCTGCTCTCCCCTTCTCTCTGTCTCCCCCTTCTCTAAAATGAATAAAGTCTAAAATAAAAAGAAGAAAATGTGTGTGTGTGTGTGTGTGTGTGTGTGTGTGTGTGTGTGTGTGTATATATATATATATATATATATATATATATATATATATATATATATATATGATGAAGTATTGCTCAGCCTTTAAAAAGAAGGCTGTCGTCCCATATGCTACAACATTGGACAAACCTAGAAGACATTAGACTAAGTGAAATAAGCCAGTCACGGAAAGACAAATACAACATGATTCCACTTACATAAGACATCTAAAATAGTCAAATGCATAGACATGGAGAATAGAATTGTGGTTTCCAGGGGCAGAATGGAGGGGGGAAGTGAAGTTGCTTTTCAGCAAGTATAAAATTTCAGTTACGCAATATGATTAAGTTCTAGAGATCTGATGTACGACATTGAGCCTATAGTCAAGAATACCGTGCACTTAAATATTTGTTAAGATCTTATGTTAAATGTTCTTACTGCAATAAAAACAAAAATAAAACATTAAAGGGCAATATATAGCTGATAAGTCTTAAGAAATTGGCAGGTCAAATCTTCTTGAATAAGTCACAAAAAGACATAAAAGGAATATCTTGATAAATTTCATTACATTAAATCTGTAAACATTTATGTGGCAAAGGCCAACAGAAATAAAATTGTGACAAATTATAAGTGGGAGAAATATTTGCAACAGATGTAAAAAAATAAATATAGAGAATGTTAAAATAATTGTATATTTTAATTATATGAATAACTTAATAGAAAAATGGGTAAAGGATATAAATAGGCAGTTCATTTGGTTTATTGCCCAATTTTAAATCCTTGTAGTTAACAAGGTGCTGTCATCACTAATAAGCAAAGACATTCAAAATAAAACCATGGTATACTAACTTATTCTCTCAGATTAGAAAGTTTAGAAGTATGCAAATATGAAGCATAAATGTAGCGAAATAGTGATTTCACACTGCTATTGAGGAGGGTCAAAAGGCAAGACTGTATATTTTTAAGCACATATGTGTATTTGACCTAGCAATTCTCTGCTCAGTGTCCACTCTATAAAAACACCCACTAAAAGTTCACAATGAGCTCATATATGAACAGTGTTATTTATAAAAGCAAAATATTGGGAAAACCTAAGTGCTTATTAGGGAAATGATAAATAAAATCATCAATGTCTAAATGATGGGCTAGTAAATCACAGTTAATTATTAAATGAAGCAATCTATGTGTAGGCCAACATGGAAAAAATCTCCAAAGTATTATTACATTAAAAATAAGTAGTAAAACTATAAATACTGATATATAAACACAAACATATGTCGATACTTAAAAAATGTTTGGGTGGATTCACAACAAACTGACAATGGTGTTTACCTCTGGGAAGGGAACAGGGATTGGATGTAAGAGACACGAAGACTTCAGATGTAGATGTAATAGTTGAATATTTACAATGAGAATGAATTCATGTAATTATTGCAATCCTAAAAAATATTTAAACAAAATGTTTTGACTTTGAACCATTCTATTTGGTACTTTTTTCCAAACAGAAAAGAATTAGAGATGAGTCAGATGAAATCAGAGGTGGAGAATGAGAAAGGCCTGGTGGCTCAGCGTCAGAAGGTGGTTCAAGAGCTTCAGGTAGTCATTTATCAGGCACCTGTGAGTACCTGATTTAGATAAATGGGTGACGATTGGTGCTTCGATGACAAATGGCCTGCCAAGGTATTTATACCCTTAGCCAACTACAGACAGTGGTAGAAAACAGCAGTGGTTAAAAGGTAAATGATAACATTCTACAGATATAGAAATTCAGGGAAAATTACATTTTTAAGCTTAAATTTCCTTACGAGGATAATTAAAACAATTAGCTAATTTGTTAAATGTTTTCCATGAATGAGGCATGGTGCTAAAACCCTGTTTTTTGCCTGACCTGTGGTGGCGCAGTGGATAAAGCGTCGACCTGGGAACACTGAGGTCGCCAGTTCAAAACCCTGCACTGGTCTAGTCAAGGCACATATGGGAGTTGATGCTTCCAGCTCCTTCTCTCTTTCTCTCTCTCTCTCTCTCTCTCTCTCTCTCTCTCTCTCTCCTCTCTAAAATAAGTAAAATAAAATAAAAAAAAGAAATTAAAACCCTGTTTTTCACTTGTTTACCCTCCTGACAACCTTTGAGCTAATGTGATCAAATGCAACAACAGCACACGTAAGTGGTAGCCCTGTGCCTCACCCATGGCAAGCATTCAGTGACAGCAATTTAATTTTTTAATGATGATTAGTCTTTGTAATTAGAAGGCAATTATGCTGAAATTTTGTTTTGTAGCTACATGTAACCTCAAAACAGCTGATATGGACAGCTATTTATAGGTTTTAGAACATGTGATTATTTTCTATCATATGACCATATTTACATAAATTACTTATAAATCCCCACTTAAGCATACAGATGGATGTTTGCCCTTTGGAGCTAAATATTTATCTCAGTAATTAACTTTTACTCAAAATAATTTTAGAAACTTTTTTTGATTATTTTTTCTGAGACATTTTGAGCCAAATTTAAAACACCAGTCTTACTGCTACATGGACATGCTTTCAGACACAATATTAATCTCCAAGTAATTACATATATTCACCAGGCTTTTCTTCAAATGACACTTGACTTTATCCAGAATAAAAAGAAACACCATCAAAATTTAAATTTACTCAAAAGATAGATTTTCTTATCTTGATGATAAAAAAGAATGCTCTAAAGATTATTTCTGAAGAAATGTTTTAGAAATGTTTGGTCCAATGACAGCATTGTTTGGGATAAATGTACTAGATCCCAAGATAACTAGTTGGAAGGTGATTACATTTACTTGGATGTGAAACCATAACTTTTTTATCACCTACTCTGTCATGACTCATCCACAGATCTGATAGCTTATGTCTTTGGTATGATCTGGAAATATGCTACCTTTAAGCCATGATATTCTCCTTTACTGAAAAAGAAAACATATTCTAAAATAGGTTCTATTTTGCTCCCTACCATCACCTATGACTAATTATTTAAGGTGATGTTATTGAACATCAATGGCTTTGATGCAATGATGCTATCAAGATTTGTAGAGCTATTGGCCCCAACACAATAAAAAAACAAACAAACTGGGGCTCTTAGAGTTCTTATCGCTACTTTTCTTTATCTAATAATTTTGCCTCAAATGGTATCAGATTACTAGGCTCTTTAGTAGTCCCATTCCTCCACCAATTCTAATTTGTTACTTCAAATCTCCTGCTACTTGAAATTGCCAGCAGATTAAGAAACGAAATGACCAAGTTTTCCAAAATTGTGTATAAAATTAAATTGATACTGTTTTCTATGTGTTCTTATGAACTCAGAGAGATTCATTTCAAGGATTAGATATTTGCCCAGGTTTCTAGAATATTTGAGATTGTCAGGTAAACAAATTCCAGATGAGTGAGGTATTATATATAAAACTCATCATGTTATTTTTTATAAGCTTTCTTTAGTTGTTTTTTTTCTTGTTATGTGAAAGGTGTTCTCTATTCCCTTGGAAAGTGCTCTTTACTAAGGTTTTCCTTTCATGTATATAACTCAATGGAGTTGCTCATCTTCAAGAGCTAGGAGGCAGAGGAATTGCAAATTTTAATTGTGGTCTTGCTACTGATTTGGAGCAAATTAGTTCATTTTGGAGTATCCTGTCTTCTTTAACTGTTAAATGGGAAGCAAAAGGGGTATGTTACTTTTCTTAGCTGTGAGAAATTAAAATATATATAGAGAGTAAAGCTCTTAAATATAAAATATGCCACAAGGTCTTAGTAAAAGTAAAAATTATTTATTGGTACAGACTCAAATTCAGCATTTGAAAGAGGAACTGGACATTGAAAAGACCACTCGAGCCAAGGTGGAGAGGGAGAGAGCTGACCTTGCCCAAGAACTGGAAGACTTGAACGAGAAGCTGGGGGAGGCAGGAGGAGCCAGTTTGGCTCAGCTGGAGAAAACTAAGAAGCAGGAAGCAAAAGTACAGAAGCTTCGCCAAGATATGGAAGAGGCCACACTGTATTTTGAGGCAACTTCTGCCTCTTTGAAGAAGAGACATGCGCACAGCCTGACTGAGCTCAAGGCCCAGGTAGAAAACCTACAACAGATCAAACAGAAATTAGAAAAAGACAAGAGTGACTTGCAGCTAGAGGTGGATGACTATGGGACCCGTCTTGAGCAGATGACTCGAGCTAAGGTAATAAACATTCTCAAGCTCTCCTTGTAAACTTAGATTATGGAATTAGGTAAAAAAGAAAAAAATAACCAGGTTGGTGACTCAAGGTATTTGCTAATGGAGGCTTTAGTTTTTCAGATTGACTTGATCAGGTCTAACCTCAGGGATCATTGTTAAGGTCACATGGCCATCACCTGAGTGTAGTATTACAATGGCTTCTAGCTTTATTGGAATTCCGTGTGAACAGCATGTCTCTCTTGAAGAATGGCTTTATGTTGGGTGGCCTTCATACTTCTAAATTCTGTCTGAATCAGTGGAGACACAAACAGTTCTGCTGAGAGTAGAGAACTGTTCCCCCTCTTGTCTTCTGGCATCTCTTTTAACCAGTCCGCTCTAAAAAAAAGTTTTGGGACATCTTCTTTCTTCACTGAGTCTGTTACTCTGTACATTGCAAGTTCTCATCTCAAGTGACTAGCATCAGGTCACAGGTAGCAACCACTCTACCTTCTGGCAGTTGAGAAGAGGCTTGCTTTAGGTCAAGCAAAGCAAAATTTCCTTAGGCTCAAAATTTGTAGTCATCTGGAAAAGAGACAAAAGCTAGTAAAGCTTGATCTTCATGAACCATGGCCAGAAAAATGTAAAATCTATTTAGAGATATTGAATGGTTTCTAAAATGTTTAAATGTTTAGCATCAATTCCCCTTAAAGACCACGTTGAGTAGAAAGAAACACGATCATCTTGCCTCCCCTCCCCCGACCCTGTTTGCTCTCTTCACTATTCCTGCCACCCTACCCCCAATTACATAGACTATAAACCTAGTAAGGATTTGGGTCCTCTTGTGTATTCTGTATTTTTTCTCACTCAGCAATGAAAACATATCTCCATGCTCTGCAGACTTTGATTGCCTTCCTCAGATCAAGTGAGGGCCTATAAGACCTCACTCTCTCTCTGTGATCCCCTGTGCCTCTTGTTTATCCTCAGGGATGCTTCTGTTTCTTCACATTTCCATAGGAAGTCATGCAGTAATGTAACTGTTAATAGGTTTGCCATAAATCCATAGTAATTAGGTATGAATTTTATACTTTCCAACTTTCTCTAGAATTTCATTGCTTCTCAGTTCTTTATTCTTAAAAAATTTTTTTAAACAGAAAGAAAATCCTCCCTCAAGTTCTAATTCTGCCTTTTTGAACTCTTCTTTTCAATATATAAGACCTAACTGATAAGATTAAGACCATTTAGTAAAACTTCTCTCTTCACCTTATGTTGTACTTTTTTTTCACTCATCCATTTCCTTCCTTCTTGTTCCAAAGAATAAAATATTCTTCCCCATAAATATTATTAACCCATTAAAAATGCTAAAATACAAGAAGACCTTTCTTTAGGTATGAGTGATTAGATTTTGAAAATAATTTTGAGATTTTTCTGTCTATATCTGCTTTAATCTGTCTCCTTGACCAAACAAGGTTCTGTTTACCTATTGCTGTATAACAACCCTCAAACCTTGGAGCTGAACACAACAACTTAGTATTACCTCTCCTGGTTCTGGGGCTTGACAGGCTTAGCTTAGGTGGTGGTTGAGACTAGAATCATCTGATTTTTATTCACTCAGATGTCTGGCTCCTGAGCTGGTATAGCTAGAACAGCTGTATGCTGGTTGGATATCTTTTTCTGTGTGACTTCTTCCACATGGCTAGCTTGGGCTTCCTCATAGCACAGCAATAACAGGAAACATGTACTTCTTACGTGGCAATTCAAGGCACTAAGAGCAAGTACATATTCTAAGAGACCAAGGCAGAAGCTGCAAAGATTCTTCTGAGGTAGATTTCCAATGCAGTATGTGACTCTGTGTGACTCCCATTAGTTACAAGTCATAGGACCAGGGGTCTATATGAAGTTATGAATACCAGAGGGGTGGCTCATTGGAGGGCCATCTTTGGAGATCAGCTTCCAAAGGAAGATATATTTATATATATCATAACCACCTTACTCCTTTAATTCCTGCAATGTCTTTTATTTCCCCCACTTTTCTAAGAAGTGTTTCCTCAAATAGTTCTTTCAAAGATGAGTAGTGATTTTTTTCCCTCAAATCAGCATCTCTAAAACTAAAGTTATCATCTTCTCTAGAAGCTGGCGTTTCCTCTGGACATTCCTGCCACTAGCACCCTGGTTCTTCCCATCACTCAGCCTCTAAGCCTGAACTTGATCACATTTCTCCTCTTGTTCTTTGCTTTCCAGTCAATTATTGCATCAGGTCAATTCTGCAGCTAGTTTATATTTCCAGTTCATGCCCATGAACATGAAGCACTTTTATTACCCTTTAAAGGGACTATTGCTGTGGTTTTCTAAATTATCTTTTTGTTTGTTTGTTTGTTTCTGGTCTTCTCTTTTTCAATCCATCCCATACAGTAGCCATTAGCTATATTAATACATCTAGACATGACTGAATCATTTCCCTGCTTACAAGTGATCTTAGAACTTCTGCCTTCCCCAGACTAAACCTTCTCTGTGGAATGCTCGATTTCAACTTTCCATTTTCAAATTTATCTGTTTCTGAATCCCTGTAGCACTTTTGGGGTCCCATACTGCTGTGTTGTAGTCTTTTTACTTTGTATAAATAGAAAGCATCTCCAAGACGGAAACGAGGTCTTATTTTATTCATATTTACTACAGGCTTTGCGTAGTCTATGCAGCCAATCACTAGCATTAACTTCTACATGTGTGAAAATTACACAGAATTTTGGGAATTCTTTGGCTCAAACATGCAGTGATTTGTCCACAGTTACACAATCATATATCACACATGGGCCTCAACTGTAAATCCTATGTGTTCTGTGGGTGACCACATTCTGCTGCTGCCCTAAACATTTTATGGTGGGATAAATTGATTCTGTTCATTCTCATAGGCATATATAAATTATGCTGAACTTTTTCTTGTGTTGTTTATTTTCTTTTTCCTGAATTATAATTCCAGAAAAATGCCAATACTCAATGGTACATTGGAAACGGAAGCATTTTCAAAAACACACTATGCTGACAGAGAGGCCCAAGGAAATTTAGAAGTTATAAGCAATCTCACAATTATTTTGATTATTTTGAATTCCCATTGGTTTCTGCATGTCTGGGAGGCAGCATTTTTATGCATCATTTTAAGAACCAGCTTTAGGATGGATGTGCATTTTTCTATTAACCTCTTTTTTCTTGGTGTCAAAATTAAGTGCCTATCTTTATTCTTAAATATGAAGTTCTTTTGAAGGTACAACCCCTTTGATGGCTCTATTCCTGTACAGGCCACCTTTAGATAAACAATCTTATTATCTTTGAAGATCCTACGTATTAAAGTATTTTGTAAATTGAAAGCGCTATACCAGTGGTTATCAGTGTCCATAGATATTACCATTTGAAGCTATGCCTAAGGACCAGTGCCTATTCTGTCTGCACAGGATACTGCCTACTCTGCAGATATACACAGCCTAGCTGAGCTCTACCACACAGCGTCTCTCAAAAACAGAGTTCTTTGGCTTTTCTATTTGCCATTTCCACACATCAGTGACTAAGCCATCTTCTAGAGATCTGTGTTAATTCACCCTGAGCAGACAAGTGCCTTGCCTAGCATATTCAGGGCCATAAACAGAAGTGCCATTTCTCACACCTGGATATATTCCTCCAGGCCCAGTTAATGGGTCATTTATTATTGGCGACAACATAAAATAAAAATAATTAACACTCATCATATTCAGTTTCCTCTGGGGCCCAGGATTCATGACAATTTGAGCCATCTAAGACATCAATTCCCTTTATTATTACTAATTCATTTAGCATATGCTTAGGAATGTAGTATTTGTCTTTGTTTTTTTTTTTTTTTTTTTGCACCTACACATACAGCATGCAGTTATCAATTTAAATCCTAATTCCAACACTTACTAGCTGTGTGAATTTGGGCAAGGTGTTTTACCTGTCTAACTCTTTTCTCATTTATAAAACAGAGTCAATCTAAACTCTTAAGAGATATTGTGTGGAAAATAATGAGTGAGCCAACTTTCAGAAATGAGAACAAACATAGTCAAAATATAATTATGAATTTCAGACTATCTAAATACTATTACATTTATCACAAGTATAGCTTTATTCTAATATCATCAGAGAGTATGGATAATTGAGTGTGCCTGGCATTTAACATCAATGCTCTAATCTTCATGGTGCTGATGGCATTGTATGAGAATATGGTGTGAAGTAGCTGCCAGGTGTGGTGTCACAACCACCAATAATACAGGGTGTACTGTGGAACATCTGTGGGCTAGAACTACATGACTTTTCTTGTTAGCTTCCAAATGGGCATATACTTGACTTGGCTCTTCACTTGATTGCTAATTTGAGGATAATATCCTGACAATGTTTAAAAAAAAATTGGGGAGTTTATAAGAAGAGTTTGACTACAACCTCTAAGTAAACTTTAGTGGGTATAATGGCAAAGCTCTCACTAAAGTCTGCAATAATTTGAATGTCTCAGACATTTAAATGCCTTTTTTTGTGTGTGTGTCAGGCATTGTATTTGGTTTTGGAAATATAAGAGGATATAATCTAGTAGTCTTTCATAGGAAGTTTAGAATAGTCACTAGTATGAGCTTAAAGAGAACAGTGTAGACTCCAGCTGGAGAGCTCAGGATATTTGCTAATTCAGAAGTTTCCCAGAAGACCAAACCTGGAATCATTTTTGAAATGTTCCTGGACCTTGCCCTTTGCTATATCATTAAAATTAGGTTAACATTGAGACTATTAGGTTTACCATCAGAGTCACCATTTTCTCAAATACCTATGGTGTGATCCCTTCTTTGTCTTCTTATTCTGCCATTTCCACAGCACTCTTTCTTTATAGAGACAAAAGTCTCCTGGGGCAGTTGTATGAATTAATATTTGATTCATTTAAAGAAAAAAAACACAAAAGTGGCTGTCATTTTACCATATTTGACCAAATAATACAAAGAATACAAATTAAACCTAAGTAAAGAGGATGCCACCAGCTTATATTTGGCAGCTGTTGGTCCCGTGAATATTGAGTTTCAAAGTCATTAGCATCCGTTTCCAGAATATGGAAAGACCCCAGTGATTAGATTGGTTACCTAAACCAGGTGGAAGTGCAAAGGCCAAATGGCGTATCCTTTTCAACAAGCATGAAAAACCAGTTCTGAAAAGATGCAGATTGTGATTGAAGTATTAACCCAAAAGAATTATCTTGAGCCTCAGCCTTCATGATCAGGAGGGTGCAGATGTTTTGGCATTCAAATTTCTATTGTTAAGAGACTTCTGCTTACATGTATCTACTTTCTCCCATCCAGCTTGCTTAGCCCTTCGGCTATCCTTCCTTCTTCTTCTCTCCCTCTCCCCTTTGCTGCTCCTCCTTTTGCATGTACCCCTAGTTTTTTGAGCTCCTAGTATGTTCTTGGAACTATTCTAGGCACCAGAGATATATCTGTGATCAAACAGAATCTTTATTCTCACGGCATTTACATTTCAGTGGGAGAGAAAGATGGTTAAAAATATAATTTCAGGAAGTGAATCTGTACTTTGTCAGTATTTGACATGTTCTCTTCCAGTAAAACAACTCTGGAGAGGGTCCAATACCCAGAGAACTGAATTTTTTTTTTTATGGACACCTATATTCCAAAAAGTTTGGGCTCCTTAAGGTGCCAAATGCTGAGTTTGTTGTGCTCGCTAAAATTAGGTGTGGTTTCTCCACGCTTGCTGTGGTCTTCAGGGCAGAAGAGCGCACATGGGTCTCAGGAACCACCCCTCCATCCCTACCCTCCTCTCCTCTTTCCACCCTCTTCTCTCCTCTACTCTCTCTGCCTCCCCTCCCTTGTCATGCAACTAATTCAGCATCAATTCTCTGAGTCATGTCCAACCCTTCTTTCTCAACTTGTAGGCTAATGCTGAGAAGCTCTGTACTCTGTATAAGGAGCGCTTAAATGAAGCAAATGTAAAGCTAGATGAAGCGACTCAGTTGGCAAATGACCTGACAGCACAGAAGACAAAGCTACAGAGTGAGAACAGTAAGTAAACATACTGCTTCATTCATGACTGAGCCTCACTCCCAGCAGACTGTTTGGGGGACAGCTGAAATGATAAGCCAACTACTGAGTCTGAGAGGGCGTTTGAAGATTCCAGGGGATGGATGAGGCCTCTAATACACTCCTGTGTACAGGCATGCTCTTGTCTGAGAAGGGATTCCTCTGTACCCCTTTGGGAGGCCATGCCTAGCTCTCTTTCATGAAAGGGAAAAGCAATATGCAATTGCTTTTCCCTTTCATGGGAAAAGCAACACTCAAGATCAAAAGATGGTAGGAGCTGTCCAACTACAAGACATGATGTTTTATAAAGTGTACCTCATTGAAATAGGCATTTCCCCCTCTCATTTTCAATAATAAACCTATATCTTTTTATTTTACACTCATTAAAAGCCATAGTCGGTACCATAGTCTACCAGAACCACATGATCGGGCCCCCATTATCTCTCACACCTCTTCTACTACTTTTCCTTCTCTCACTCTACCCTGACCACACTGACCTCTTTGCTGTTGCTTTGCACACACCAGGCACATTTCCACCCTAAAGTATTGCTTTAGCTATTTCTTCTATCTGGAGTCCCCTATTCATTCTGCAAGACTTGAAGATGAGAGTTGATCGAATACCTGGGGGAAGTCAGGATATGACTTATTGGGAAGGTGATATTTGAGCACATTCTGTGTGTGTGTGTGTGTGTGTGTGTGTGTGTTTCACAGTATTTAATACCTTAAAGCAAACTACATGCAAGACATAATAAATATGATTATTTTGATTATTTGTCTGTCTCTGCCAGAACATAAGCTTTAGGAGTGTGGGAGTCTTCCTTTTGTTCACTTATATATATATAATGTCAATCATCTAGGACAATTACTGCAACTTGTTGGCACTCCACAAACTTTTGATCAATTAAAAGTAGAAAAATGTCCAATGGCTTACTCTCTACTATTATCCACTATTGATAGTTTTTTTGTTTTTTTGTTTTTTTTTGTGTGTGTGTGTGTGTGTTTTGTATTTTTTTCAATCATTTACATTGTGGCAATTGTAGACATAAGAAATGTTTAAACCTGTAGAGAATTTTATAAATTTATTTGAGCCAAACTGATGACAACTGCTGGGGGAAGCAAAATCTCAATGTATTGGGCAAATGCTGCAGAGAATAGCAGTTTTGCAGCTTATTTTATACATTAGAAAAAAGGAGAAGATGTAAGAAAGGTTACATGAAACCCATAGGTGATAGATAAAGAGGTTGGGAGAAACAAAGTGAAGATTGGATAAAAAGAAAAATAGAGACTTCTTTTACATTGAGGGGTATGGGATAATTAACATTTACAACATGTAGAGTCTAAGATGTGACTACCCACCTTGACCTGTTTTTAGCTAAGATTTTTATGTTTAGATTATTCCATGTATTTACTTTAGGTCTCTGAATTTGTTAGGACTGCCATGCAGACTTCCTCTGAGCCTGTCAGGTTTAGTATATTTTTCATTCATACAATCTATTTTGGGTTTTCCTTTTTCAATTTGTCATAAGCTTTTTTGTATCTTAGTCACTTATAATGGCTTCTTTTAATCCATCAAGCAGAGGAACTGTGGTTTACTTAACCTTGCCCTGTAACTTGACTTGTTTCTCTGTTATAAACAGCATGTGGCTAGATGTTTGTCTGTAATTAGAATTGTTTTTAGTAATATATTCCCAGAGATAAGTTTCTAGGTCAATGAAAATAAACAATATGTTCTTTTTATTTATTTTTTTTTTACAGGGACAGATAGAGTCAGAGAGAGGGATAGACAGGGACAGACAGACAGGAACGGAGAGAGATGAGAAGCATCAATCATCAGTTTTTTGTTGCGACACCCTAGTTGTTCACTGATTGCTTTCTCATAATTGCCTTGACCGCGGGCCTTCAGCAGACCAAGCAATCTCTTGCTGGAGCCAGCAACCTTGAGTCCAAGCTGGCGAGCTTTTGCTCAAGCCAGATGGGCCTGCGCTCAAACTGGCGACCTCGGGGTCTCAAACCTGGGTCTTCCGCATCCCAGTCTGACGCTCTATCCACTGCGCCACCACTTGGTCAACAATATGTTCTTGATGTTCAGAGGCACTTACTTTAGAAAGAATAAAGACGATTTAGAACGAAGACTGTATAAATCCTGTCAGTGGATAACTGATTCTAGATGCTATATCTAGAGGCAAAGCTAAATGAAAATGAACTGGCAAAACTACAAACCTGCAACTCTGAAGGGAAAAGTGTTTCTGGTTCTAGTAGGGACATCGAAAAGAACTCTGCCTATGCTGGCGACAGGCTGTATGATACTTTGGTCCCCTGTGCCATTTAGAATATAGTCTGTGTGTGGACTCCACAGTTGAGAGACAAGGCTGGAGAATCCCTGTATATCTGGTTCTCAGGAAAGTGTTGTATAAAATTTTTGATAGGCATTGCCTACTTCCCCCTAATTATTGCCATTAATTTTCTACTTACTTTTTTGATAAGAAAATTGATGGGTAAGTAAAATGAAAGTGGGTCTGAGATGATAATTCTGCTTGGGATGCAGGACCTTTTTCTTCCTGTAATTCTTACCTTTACCTTTGGCTTTTGTGTGAATTAAACGGTCCTCTCTCCAGTAAGGACCTATGACTGAACCTATGTCTATGTTCCAGATTTGTTTGCGGCTATTTTGCTATTGCCATCAAAGTATTTTTCTCCTGCCCTGCCCTCCCCTGCAGGCTTATCATACTCTGCTTTCAAAGAACACCAATAGTAAATGTGATCAGTGAAGCCACATTAAGTGAGTTCTGGGCCTGTAATATACCGTACATGATATATTAGTCTCAACCCCCTGATGGACTGGCCTTTCTTCAGAATCCTTTTAAATATGATGTTTCCACCCAGAGACTCTCAAAGTTTGGTTCACAGACCCTCTTTAAGGGGGCTTTGAGGTTAATGATTTTATTACATTTTGGCCCTGAATATATCTCTTCAGCACTCTGTGTGATACAACCAGAATTATGTATAAACACTTCTATTCCAAACTGAAGTGCGACATATGATCAAGTTCTGAGCTAAACTAGCAGTGTTTTTAGAAAGTATCACTTTTACTTGAAGGAATGATTGACAAACGATGCTAATTCAGACTTAGATATTTGGCCGATATTTCTTAAAAATAAAGTGAACCTGTCACTTCAAGGACATAACTAAGAATATTTTTTGCAATAAAATTGGAGCTTTTAGGCAAAAATTAGATTTGGGAAATGTATAAGACACCATGAGCTTCCTGACTTTCAAGTCTTAAAGACTTTTCTGATGAGACCAGTGATGATATTAAAAATATGATTTTTTTATATTATGAAATGAAACATGTCAGCATTTGGAAGATCTGCATAATTTAGTGAACACAAATTTTTTAAATCACCACTGCATGATGTTACAGAATCACATATGGGCAAAAAGATCCACTGACAATTTAACATAGACCAATGAATTTAATGTAACAATAAAAAATTCATTGATATGGTTTATTCCATATTGCAACTAACCCTTAAGAAATTTCTATTTGTTGGGTTTTGATGTAGTAGCAAATAATGGTCACAACTATCTTAAAAGATTATGGAAATACATCTCCCTTTTCCAACTATGTATCTATAACAGGCTGGATTTTCTTCATATACTACAACTACAACAAAAACAGTATATTGCAATAGATTGCATCCAGAAGCATATACGAGATTCCAGCTGTCTTTTATTAAGCAAGAGATTTTTTTAAAACGTAAAATAATGTCATTTTTTTTCTATTGTTTTGGAAAATGGAGTTATTCCCCTAAAAAAATGCTGTTTTAACATAAAAAAATGTGTTAACATAGCATTCAGATTTTGATTATTTAAAAATCAACTAATACATATTTGAAACTCTGCTATACTATTTGTTAATATAAAATACACACAAACAAAATCTCTTTGGGGTCCTCAGTAATTTCTAAGCATATAAAGTGTTCCTGAGCCGGAAAGGCTTGGGAGTTGCTACTTTCACCTACACAAGTGCTTCCTTATAATGTTGAGAGTTTTAGAATTTGTTTGTAATAAGCGACGCATGGGTTGTAAATACTGGGAGCTTTATTGTTGCACTAATTATACAGTAGAAGCAACTGCCTTTGCTCAGGATATGCTTAGGTTTTAGTGCCATTTATAATAACCAAGGCACTTCTGGTCTAGCATTAATGAAATATGCTAATCAGGGAGTATAGACTAGAGTGTAAAAGACTTTCTCCTTCTCATGGTCATGTTCTCTCCTATTTAGTGACTACTTCTAATGTTTATTTAGCAATTAGTCTACACAATACATTCACACTCTTTTAATTTTCATTAGTAATCTTTTATTGTTATCCTTATTTTATAAATGAGGCAAAGAGGTGTAATTAACCAAAAACTTATATAGTCAGAAATTGGTAGAGTCACACATAATAAACAAGAGGACACGGCATAGAAGAAAGAATGTGTTCTGCAGGGTTAAAAACTGAATTTGAATCTATCTCCGGCAATTACTGGCTCTGTATGCACCTCAATCACATTAAAGTAAGCTTCCCTTTTTCTCCCTTTGCAAAAATGGGTAATATAATACCTACATTATCGAGGTGCTATGAAGATTAATCTAGATAATATGCATAAAGTGCCTACTGCTTAGAACCGTGATGGCGAGCCTATGACACACGTGTCAGCACTGACACATGTAGCCATTTTCGATGACACACGGCCGCATGCGGCCACATTCCAGAGAAGTATGGGGCCGCATGCTGAGAAGGACATTTCATCCTCAGCTCCTGCACGGCCAGGTGCAGTAGCCGAGGATAAACATTTGCTGTAGTGTAGACACTCTGTGCCGGAGGTCTGTAGGTCAAAACAACAGAACTCCGGCACAGAGCATCTAGTTCTGGGACTTCCGGTTAGGCCATTTTTCTCGAAATGACACACCACCAAGTTATGCTCGGTTTTTTGGAGAATTTTGATACAACAAGCTCAAAAGATTGCCCACCACTGGCTTAGAAGATTCTCAATAAGTGACACCCTATATTATCCGTTAATGATTCATATTTACTACTAAAAGTCAGTTTTTTATTAGGGCTCTCTTATGAGACCTGAAAAGTATCATTGCCATGGTTTTGCTAATAACTGGACTCTCAAACCCTTTCTAATATCAGATATATGTGGGTAAGGTTTATTCTGGTTGCCCTTAAAGTCAACAAGTTAAGTGGGGGAGGCAGTAGAGGAGGAAGACCATGATTAACTTACTTTGTGACATCTCTGTAGAGGAATTCCTAAGGAGGTTGGAAGAAAAGGACACTCTGCTGAGCCAACTTTCCAAGGAGAAGAGCAACTTTATTCGGCAGATTGAAGAACTGAAAGGGCAACTAGAGGAGGAAACCAAAGTAATGCATCTATTATTTCTCACCAGTAGCTTGACCATATGTTTAAAAAAAATAAAATAGTGCTTGTTGGATTCATCTGCATGTCTTTTTATATCAAAGAAGGGGGGGGTGCTCTAGAAGTTAAGGGAAAAAGATATGTTGGACCTTGTATGTTCTGGGAAGGACCCTGATCACTGAGGTATCTTCCTCAGTGATTCAAATTGCACTTCTAGTTTGTCAGATTAAGAGCAAGCAAAGTATGTGTTTCTGTTTTGCATTATTACTTGCATAGGAAGTCAGCAAGGTTCTTTATGGATCTTTGATTTTGAATTGTACTAAGAAGTGAAATTAAATAAAAGACCAGAATAAAATAAATAGAGCTAACATAGCTCAATATTACCCTGAAATTATCAACAAATTATAGATATTAGTAATTTCTTCCTAAGAGAATATATAATGTGGCTTAGCAGGTGACCCCAGTGAAAGTGGTTCTTTAAGGTTCATCACTTGGACACAATCTCCTTGGAAAAGCACAAGCTCTGAGGGGTAAAGGTCACTGAATTCAGAGACTTCTGTTTTTAAATATTTTATTTTGTTCCCTCCACTCTTCTTATTTTCTATATTATACAGTATACACATTTTTAAATTAATACCATGGTTTGTACCTCAGACATTATGCTAAATACTTCCCTTGTGCTATCTCAATTTTCCTATAAGTCACATAAAGCTGGTAGAATTATATCTTTACACATGAAGAAACCAAACTCTGAGGTGACAAATAACTTGCCCAAGGTCATATAGTTAGTGGTAGACTGTGAAGGAATGTATGCAGGAAGTGAAACGACTTGATTTATAGTTTAGAACATCATTCTGGCTGCCTTCCCAGTGCCTTCCAATTGGCCTACAAGGCCCCCTTGCTTTGGCTCCAGCCTCCTTCTGTGATCTTACCTCACGCATCTGCTTCTCTCATTTACTCCACTGCAGTCACCCTGGCTCCGCTCTGCCTCTCAAACAGCCTCCATCATTCCTGCCCCAGGACTTTTGTAGCTGCTCTTCCCATTGCTTGAAGGCCCTTCTCCAAGGTCTTTGGGGATGATGAGAAGAAGTTAACTATTCAAGAGTGTGTTAGTCTCTTTTATTGTCTTACTCCTGTTCGCTGTATCATTTATTAATTTGTTTACATGTTTGCTCTCTGTATCCTCTCACTCCTGTTTGGCTCCTCAGGGCAACGACTTTGTCCTTGTTCCATTTACTACTGAAACACTAATGTCTGGAACAGCTGCTTAATTATGAAAGATTAAACAAGAGGAAGGATCCCAATTTGAGGCCAAGTTTACCAGGTTCCAAAGCCTGCACGCTCCTCAGGGTCACCGGGGTTTGTTGCTCCTCATTCACCATCCAAGGGTGTCTGCCTTTTGAACTGCCGCCCCGGCACTGGAGCTCAGAGGGAGGGCGTCAGAGTAAGTCCGTGCGCAGGCTCGTTAAGAGCAACATCTGGAACTCCAGCAGCCCTCTGTCTCACTCAGACACAGTCTCCATTGGTTTTTATAGCCAGATGTTATGGGGACTTCTCTTCCTGGCACTGGAACCCTGGGCTGGGAGGCCTGATGTGAGGCTTGCTCCTCAGGCAGACCTCTGCAGCCGGGATATCCCTCCTGCTTTTTATTCACTACCCAGGGACGTGGGGCCAGCCCATTCTGCATCTCTGCTCCTCCTGCCAGTCTTAATGTTGCTTCTTCTGTAATTTCTTAGCTATAGGACTTCCATTCAGCTAGGTTTCAGGCAGTTCTGAATGATGGTTGTTCTATAAATTTAAATCGATGTTAATTAAAATTTAATAAAATGAAAATTCAGTTTTAGCCACACATTGTCCTGGGTACATGTGGAATGTTCAGCAGCTCTATGTAGCTAGTGGTTACTACATTGGCCAGTGTGCACATAGAATATTTACTCACTACAGAAGATTCTCTTGGATAGTGCGGTTTAAAGGGATGAGATATTTTGTCAGAGATTTACTGGTGAAATAAAGGATTTTGATTTCCGCATCAATGGTATGAAAAGTCTAGACTAAATCTCAGTGGTCCTTTCTAGTCCAAATAAGATCTGAATCTTATATACTGCTAAATGTAAATCTTATTGCCTAAGTTAGTGGTTGGCAAACTCATTAGTCAACAGAGCCAAATATCTACAGTACAACGATTGAAATTTCTTTTGAGAGCCAAATTTTTTAAACTTAAACTATATAGGTAGGTACATTGTTATTAACTTAATTAGGGCCGACCGACACCCCCGCGTAATACCTGTGCACCCGCACGTGGTACTTTGTGGAAGAGCCACACTCAAGGGGCCAAAGAGCCACATGTGGCTCGCGAGCCGTGGTTTGCCGACCACTGGCCTAAGTGATAGTGCATCTTCTCCTTGCTACCTTTGCAGTCTCCACTATTTCCAGAATGCCAGGCCTGTCTACTATTGAAGCCCACATAGTCAGGCTGGCATTTCCCTAAATAGAGCCCTCTTTCCTGTCTTAACAGCTGCAATTAGATACTCTCGTCTTTCTCTTCTTGTCCCAGATTCTCTGCCTGTTATTATCTTACCGGCTTCAGGTTCAGCTTGGATTCGTGGCAGGCTGTTATTAACCTCATCTTTAAAAAGTGATGTCACCTGCAAGGCTTTCGTTGTTAATGGTGGTGTTGTCTTTTTCCAATGTGTATTGTGTCCCATGTAGTCACAGAGTGCCCTAGCCCAGTCCCTGCAGTCAGCAAAGCATGACTGCGACCTTCTACGAGAGCAATATGAAGAAGAACAAGAGGCTAAATCGGAGCTGCTCCGGGCTCTCTCCAAAGGCAATGCTGAAATGGTGCAGTGGAGAATCAAGTACGCAGGTGACATCATCCAGAGAACTGAAGACTTGGAGGATGCCAAGTGAGTAGTACACGGTGACGCTGAACCTAGAGTTAGTTACACAGATGAGCATGAGGATAGGGCCCAATGCATGAACAAGCCCAAGACCAATGCTGAAAAAGACACCACTGGCAAGAAATACATGCTCTGGAGGGGTTAAAAAAAATTAAAATTACACCCCTTGCCTATGGTGGTTCAGTGGATAAAGCATTGACCTGGGACTCTGTGGTTGCG
Source organism: Rhynchonycteris naso (assembly GCA_037038555.1). Classification (NCBI taxonomy): domain Eukaryota; kingdom Metazoa; phylum Chordata; class Mammalia; order Chiroptera; family Emballonuridae; genus Rhynchonycteris; species Rhynchonycteris naso. Next base: position 72,400,012 of record CM073002.1, read on the forward strand.
GGTTCAAAATCCCAGGCTTGCTTGGTCAAGGCACATATGAGAAGCAACTATGAGTTGATTCTTTCTGCTTCTCCTTCCACCCCCCTTTCTCTCTTCTTTCTAACATCAATAATCTTTTTTAAAAAATGTAACTTGAAATGATAAAGACTAGAAAGAGGTCCTGGGGAAAGAAAGGAGGCTCTTCCTAGGGGCACAAAGAAAATCTTCATAGAAGATGTGACTTTGAGCTATAGTTTGAAAATGGGGTAGCACTTAAAACCCTATATTTCATTTGGAGCACCAGAGTACTTGAGTTCATATTTGCACAGGTCTCCATACATTAAAGTCATTGTGTCACTGGCTGACAACTTGTAGACTACAAACTGGGCTGTGGAGATGGACAAGGGTAGTGGGATCTGTCATAATGCCTTATGGGATAAAGTTTTCTTTGAAAAGAAATCACCCTCAGGCCACCTCTAGGGTGAGAATATTAGTTTTATAGCCAACACTACATAATGGCTTTAGAAGTTCTTCTCAGGAACTACAGAAATTCGGTGCCCAAATAAATCAAGACTTGGTACCAGAGTATATACAGTACTGAAGCATTTTGCTAAGAAATCAAGAGACTATATCTTTGAGAGAACATGTCAAACAACCCCGGCTTATAACCAATAATGGTTTACTCTAAAGAATGTGTCCCTGGCTTGGTAGCTTGGCAAAAATCCAGGGCAGATTAATACATTTCTTTTTAGCTTCAACCAAAAATGTTGTTTTTCAGTTCTTCACCTAAATCTTTGAGATAAAATTGCTGTGCAGTTGTTGAACAGCTGCTGTGTTCTGTCCCAGAACAGGTACCAAGTGATCCATCTCTGTATCCACAGTAACTTAAAAAGGGCTTTGGGATGACAGATACTAAAAATACCTGTGATAGGTATTTTACAGAAGCTGGACCACAGAAATGTGGGCCTTTCAACTGAAATGGCTCTTCATATCCAAAATACAGCATTTGCTTCTAAAGTAAGACTTTTTTCTTCTGATATAAAGATTTTGAGTGAAAGTGTCTATCAGTCATTCTGTTTGATGGCCTTTTCTGAGGGGTAGGAAAGAAGGAAAGTGTAAGACTACTTTATGACCATACATATTTGCTGAAATTAACAAATTGTTCTTCTGTCATACATGACAACTAAAGAAAAATAATATAGTAATACTCAAAAAACTATTTTTGTTTTAAACTTAGTTGAACATAGATTAAATAAAGCATTCTCTGAATTATACTTTGGTCACCTTGGGGAGATAGAGCCACAAGACAAAACAAAACAAAACTAGGATTCTATTTTTGTTGTTGGAAAATTGAGAATCTGTCTCTTGATTTCCAGGCTTGGGTTCACATGATGTGCTAAGTGTAGTAGAATCTAGCTTGCCTGAGAGGCAGTTTACTGCTTCTAAATCTAAATCCCCCAAGACCAGGGTGCTCAATACGTCGATCGCAATCTACTGGTCAATCGCGAAGGAAGTTTGGTAGATTGCATGACATTAAAAAGACATTTGTCTTTTGATTGGCATACAGGGTAGCCAATCTGAAATCTGAACTTTTGACACCCTACGCGTGCGTGTTAAACCGCACTAACTTGTTCAGTTACATTGCTGTGTAGTTAGCCTTCAATTTATTTAAACTAAATACAACAAAGGGTATAAAAATGAGTGCTGTAGCTGGTCCAAGTAAGAAGCCTAAAACCTACCACTTTCATACAGAATGGGAGGGGATTTTTTTCACTTTGTCATATTCTAAGTGCATTTGCCTCATCTGTCTGTGTGTCATTGCTATTCCAAAGAAGGGAAATGTGGAGCAGCTTTTTCGGACTGTTCATAAAAACTATGACATTGACTTTTCTCTGAAAAGAGAGCTGAAAAGGAGAAAGGTGAAAGAAGAATACACAATGTTAAATAGTAATAATAGTAACTTAAATAATGATAATATAGAAGAAATAAATTTATGTTTTGCATTTTTATTGTAGGTAGATAGATCATTTTGACTTGGTCATCTTATAAGTAGCTCGCAAGCTGAAAAAGTGTGGGCGCCCCTGGTCTAGACAACTAAGTAGTTACTTATGGTTGTCAAGTTGAACCAAGAGGTTTCTGCTGCAACCCCTTAGTTCTGAGAAAACCAGCAGAGTTAAATTCCTGTTTTCTGTTACCAATTGAGCATTTCTAATGTAGTTTAAAAACACATATAATTATTTAATTTGACTCTTGTTTTAGGTGGGATAAAACATTCTCTCTCTTCAGTTTTTTTTTTTTTTGAGATGTAATGCCACCTAACATTGTGTAAACTTGAGATATTCAATGTAATGACTTGATACATGTACATATTGCAAAATATTGACCCTACACAATTACCATTTGTTGTTATTGTTGTTATGGTGAGAACATTAAAGCTCTACTCTCATGGCAGCTTTCCAGTATACAGTACCATTTTGTCAACTATAGGCATTATGCAGCACATCAGAATCTCCTCTTAAGAGTTAAGAAAAATGGAGCAAAGACATGAGGCAAAGAGAAGTGGTTAGTGTCCAGCTTTTTCCTGGATGTTTGAGCACAGCCTGGTTTTTGTAGGATTCCACCAAAAGAGAGGCTTTGTGACCACATTACTGTGTTGTGCTAGTTGTGTGGCACATGTGAATTCCTGAGGACCATTCTCTTTTTAATAACAGTAGATGAGAAAAGGCTTTGGTACTTACAGTATTTTCCATCTAAGAAGCATGATGATTGAGGAAGAATGGGACTTCCAGTGGCCGTGCAGGAGATGTGAGCAAGAAAACACATTGCATTAGAAAGCAAAACACTATATTGGGGGGTGGGGGGTGGAAGAGGTGCTTTAATGCACCCCTCCATCTGCAGATGGGGGATAAGGTGCCCCCTAAGAGCAGTGGAACCTGTTAAATGAGCTTAACAGTGGGATGGATTTGGGTGTATAAATCTGGGCAGAGGAGCTGAAGTGGTGAGAGCCAACATATGCTCTTTGGAAGCAACATAGCAAGGAGCTCTTAGAAACTAGATATGCCTAAGGGTTTTTTTTTTAGTTGAATTTATTGGGGTGACACTGGGCATAGGTTTCAGATGCACAATTCCACAACATGTCATCTGTCCACTGTGTTGTGTATTCACCACCCCAAGTCAAGTCTTCCTCCACCGTCATCGATCCCCACATGGTCTCCTGACCCCCTCCACTCCCACCCGTACTGGCTCCCTGCAATCACTACACAGTTGCTTGTGTTCAGGAGTCTTTTTCTCTCTCTTTTCCCCTTCTCTGCTCAATACTTTCACTCCCCCTCAGACTGCCCCCCACCGAGAGCTGCCAGCTTGCTATCTGTGCGTCTGTGTCCATTTTGCTTGTTAGTTCATTTTGTTCATTAGATTCCACATCATAAGTGAGATCATATGGTACTTGTCTTTCTCTGACTGGCTTATTTTACTTAGCTTGATGCTCTCCAGGTCCATCTGTGCTGTCTCAAAGGGTAAGATTTCATTATTTTTTATGGTCAAGTTGTATTCCATTGTGTAAATGTACTATAGCGTTTTTATCTGCTCATCTACTGATGGGCACTTCCAGATCTTGGCTATTGTAAATAATGCTGCAATGGACATAGGGGTGCATATCTTCTTTCAAATTAGTGTTTTGGATTTCTTTATATAAATTCCCAGAACTGGAATCATTGGGTCAAAAGGCAGTTCCATTTTTAATTTTTTGAGGAATCTCCATACTGTTTTCCACAGTGGTTGCACCAGTCTGCATTCCCACCAGCAGTGCAGGTGGGTTCCCTTTTCTCCACACCCTGGGCAGCACTTGTTGTTTGTTGACTTATTGGTGATGGTCATCTGCCAGGTGTGAGGTGGTATCCCTTTGTGGTTTTAATTGGCATTTCTCTGATGATAAGTGACATTTGGCATCTCTTCATATGCCTATTGGCCATCTATAGGTCCTCTTTAGAATAATTCTAGTCGGGTCTTTGCCCATTTTTTAATTGGATTGTATGTTTTATTGGTATTGAGTTTTATAAGTTCTTTAAAGTCTGTATGCTTTATTGCTTTTTTCAAATTTAGGGTGAGCAAAGACAAGGATTTAGAGAGCCTCAGTTCCAAGTCCAGGATGGAAAGGGGGAGGGGAAATGAAGGACGCATGACCACGGGAGAGGATGAAGGCCAGCAGACACCTGGGCTCTGTAAGCACAGGGAATTCATTTTCAGACACAGCTGCTTTTGCTTCATATTATTAAGCCACCCTCAGAGGCCATCCTATTTTGTTCCCAAGCACTATCTTTAATCAAGCTCTTGAGGATTGTGGCTTCACTTGCCTTTCGGGTCTCCTTTTGCCAGGAAGAAGCTGGCAGTTCAGTTGCAGGAGGCCGCTGAAGCCATGGGCGTGGCCAGTGCCAGAAATGCATCCCTGGAGAGGGCCAGGCACCGACTGCGGCTGGAGCTCGGGGACGCCCTGTCCGACCTGGGGAAGGCCCGCTCTGCAGCCGCCGCGCTGGACCAGAGGCAGCGGCACTTGGACAAGTGCCGGGATGACTGGAGGAGAAGGCACGAGGAGGCCCAGGCGATGCTGGGTGCCTCGCAGAATGAGGCCCGGGCCCTGGGCGCCGAGCTCCTCAAGCTCAGGCACGCCTATGAGGAGAGCATCGTGAGCCAGGAGACCCTGCGGAGCGAGAACAAGAACCTTCAAGGTACTCGGAACCCGGTGTGGAGCAAGGCCCTGGGACAGTCCCGGCCACAAGGGCAAGGCTGTCCTTGTGGGCAGGCACTTCAGCGTGGCCATGGCCCCACTCAGGTTTTAATTTGTCTAATTTTCATACTTAAATAATTTTTGTTTTACTACAGATACTATTTTTATTCTAAAAATAAGATTACTTTTTAAAATCTTTAGCCCCAATTCTATTCTGTAAAGAAAGCCACAGTTAAGAATTTCTTTATATCCATAGCCTTACCAAAATTTTCTATGCATATCCAGGCATGTATATTTTACTCAAATTACAAATTCTACACCTTTTATTTTTTTATATATCAATATATTTTCTAATTTAACAAATATTTCCATAACCCATACTATGTGCCAGGCACTGTTTTATATACAATTATTTATTGTTTAATTCTCAGAACAATCTTTTTATAAAATTTTTTAAATTAATTTTTATGTATTGTGTTTACATGGATTCAAGTGTCTCAATGAATATTAACTCCCTCACCACCACCCCTGTGTCCCCCTTTGTACCCCTTTATGTCCCTCTCCCCTCAATAACATCCCCCCTTCCCTCAACACCCTCCTCCCTTCCCTCAACACCCTCCCCCTTTCCCTCAACACCCTCCCCTCTTCCCTCTAGGATTTGCTGTCCTGCTATCTATATCTCTGTGTTATGTATATAATTTCACTAATCCCTTTACCTTCTCTGATCCCATCCCCTCATCCCCTTCCTTCTGACAGCTGTTCCTATGCTCCCTGTGACCCCGCCTCTGCCTGTATTCCGTTCCTCAGTTCACTTTGTTCATTAGATTCCTCATATAAGTGAGGTCATATGATATTTGTCTTTCTCTGCCTGGCTTATTTCACTTAGCCTAATAGTCTCCAGGTTCATCCATGTTGTCGCGAAAGGTAAGATTTCCTTCTTTTTCATGACCCCATAGTATTCCATTTTGTATATGTACCACAGCTTTTCAATCCACTCATCCACTGCTGAACATTTGGGCTGTTTTAAGATCTAATTTTCAAAAAAATGTGTCAGTTTTCCTACCTGCAAAATGCAGATTAGATTGAGTCACATAAGGTTGAGAACTTGTTCAACTTCATAGTCGATATGTAGCAGATGGGAGGGGTTAGCCCAGCCAGCTTGACACTGGTTTGTACATGCTTACCTACTGGACTATGCCATCTTCCTTGTGCCTGTGAATCTTTGTGTGGAGACCGATCACGTGATTATCAGTAGCTACACAGTGTTTTATAAGCATGGATAACACTTATTTTAAGTCCTAGAAATGAAATTGCTGAATGAAAGAAATTAATTTTTCAATTTTGCGATAATGCCAGGCAGCCCTTGAAAGAGGCTGCCAGCTTATGCCTGCAGCCACAGTGATGTGTATCCAAACCCTGAGATGCCCTGGGAGCAAGTTCATGACTTTTGGAGGCATGAATAAAACTTGTTTTCTATGTTGACCTGTATCCATGATCAGATCACTGACTGGGCACATAAGAGGGTTGGGAACAGTGGTTAGAAAACTTTAGCTGTATCCAAATCACCTGGAGGGACTTGTTAAAACAGTTGGCTGGCCCCATCCTGACAGTTTATGATTCATTAGGTCTATGAGGGGGTCTAATAATTTGTATTGCAAACAAGTTCCCAAGTGAGGCCTGTGCGGCTTGTCTGGGAACCACACTTTGTCTGTGTGGGCCTTATGCAGAAGCTTGGGCAGAAGTCTGTTTCAGAAGCTCTCCAGCCTGGCCTGTGGTGGCACGGTGGATCAAGTGTCGACCTGGAATGATGCTGAGGTTACCAGTTCGAAACCCTGGGCTTTCCTCGTCAAGACACATATGGGAGTTGATGCTCCCTGCTCCTCTTCCTCATCTCTTTCTCCCCTCTCTAAGATGAATAAATAAAATCTTAAAAACAACAACAAAAGATCTCCAGGTGATTCTAAGTTGTGGTCAGTAGAGAACCAGTACCCTGAGTTTTCTCTTGGGAATACCTCTTCTGAAAAGAGCTTATCATCGAAGGACTTATTATTCACATGACAAGTGCTATCTAATGGGTTTGTTTTTGTAATTAAATTTTTTTTTTTGTCACATCACACCCGACCCGGGTCTCTGAACCAGAGGAGAGGCAAGCCCTTCCGCTCCTCCTGCTGCCCCTGGACTGTGGACAATTCCCAGAGCTACGTGGCCCTACCCCACACCTCTAAGGTACTTGAGGGTTCCTTCATGAAGAGGCAGAACTGACAATAACAGTAACAGTGGTGGAGGTTTGGATGCCTTCTCTGTCAAAGGCTTGTGTTCATGAGAAGCTAGCCACAAACCCTCAAATGCTTCAGCTCCTTCAGATTTGTTGGTCTATCTAGGTTCATTGCATTGGCTTCTGGCCGACAATGATCCAGCTTACACTTCAGAAACCCATCCTGGTGTGGAGGGGCAGCTGACAAAACAGCAGCCGCTGGTGTCGACAGCACAGCACTTACACTGGAAATGGAAGGATTCCAGGTCTGAGCTCCACCCGGCAGAATGTGGTGTGGCTCCAGCAAGCAGGACCACCGTATGGAGTTGTACAGGTGTTCAAAGGACAGGACTCTGGGAAGCACCATACTCACCAGTTGCTGTAGGCAACTTTCTGGCAGATGACAAAAATTATACTGAAGAAGAGATGCCTTTTTCAAATTCATACAAAGGTCCCCTCTGTGCCAGAGGTGGCCTTGCTATCAAGTTACCAAGGGTGCCATGTCTATAGTCCCAGTGGGCCTCTGGGACCTCTCTGCTCTGCCTGATAGATCATGGGTCTGAGACTGGTTCCTTTCACTAACTTTGCTTTCTTCCCCTTTCAGAAGAGATTTCTAATCTGACAAATCAGCTGAGGGAAGGAAACAAGAAGTTAACTGACATGGAAAATGTCAAGAAACAGATTGAACAAGAGAAGACTGAAGTCCAGGTGGCGCTGGAGGAAGCGAAGGTATTACCTTCCAGGAGCAAAGGTTTTTATCATTGTGACAAAACAGAAGGTCTGCACTCCAGTAACAACAACAATAACAACAACACGGGGCACTCATTCACATGTGAACTGCATGCTAGGCACCCTGCCAAGTGGTTGATATAATTGAGGCTCAGAGAGCAGAATAAGCAATAGTGGATTCAAATTCCCTGAATGTACTGAAAATAGAAACCCGGAAACCATGTCTACCTTGTTCACCAATTTATCTCCAGTGCCTAGACCCTCACTACTCAGAATGGGCATCTCCGGGGAGCTTGATGGAAATTTAGACTATCAGGCTTTTCCCCGGTTCTGTTGAATCAATCTGCATTTTAACCAGACCCGTTGGTGGTTCACGTTACATTAACATTTGAGAAGCACTGGTCTAGAACATTGCCTTCTGTGTAGTGGAATTTCAATAACAATTTGTTGAATGTTGAATGAATAAATATCCTTATACTTCTTTCTCTCTAAACAGAATCAGTCAAAACACTTTCCCCCCCAAAAAAACCCTTTAATTTGTTTCTGAGAGCTCACTTTATGTGAATTGTTTAACAAGAAAGTTTTCAGTGGTATGGACTAAAAGTTCAGGAAAACTCTCTGATTTTATCCCTAGGTGTGACTGAACGGACTACTCAGAAGACCTTTTGTCAAAGAGGGTGAACTAAAAAGGAAGTCATACTGTCACAGTCATTAAGTAGTTAATAAGCTTTGCAAAGCCTCTTTTCTCACAGCTGAATTTCCTTTTCTTGATCTACCCTTTAAATGAGCACCCAGTGGTATTAAAATGCAGTCCCACCCACTCACCCTCCAACACAGAAAACGAGTTTTAGAAAACACAGCAGGCAGTTTTAGGCAGGGGCCTTTTGGAAGTGTGACAATGGAAAATTAGACCTCAGAAGACTGCTTTTTGCCAAGTAGTGTCTATTAAATTTATCTCACCACTATATTTCTGTAAGAAGCCTGCCAGACAGAAGCTGTGTTCATATTGCCCTTGTACAGAGAGTTGTCAAGTGGACAGCTCTTGACAAGTTCTTTTTTATTTTACCTCTCTATGCATAATTGATTTCCAAAGTCGCCTATATTTTGTATTGAATCCTTTCTATTAGTAGTGTGGCATTTCCTGGCAAGGCTGGGCCTTGCAAAACCGGTAAACCTCTTTTTCTTTTATTTGTTCCCTTTGGTTGTTCTCTGGCCATCCTAGCTTGGGACTTTCTAAAGCTACCACCTTAACCCAAAGAAGTAACTTCTATGGTAAAAAACTCCAAGCACCATGACAATCCAATAAGATATATGATTGATCAGGAGTAATTTTAGTCCTGTATAACACATAGACGTGTTTGTGTATTAAACTGACTAGCACTCACTTCAAAGGTGAGACTCTTGTCATAGTGCGCATACCATTTAGTACCACTAGATGGCATTCTATTCTATTCACATTTTCTCAAGTGTTGTTTTCAGCCATATCCATAAATACTTCATCAGCTTGGACATGTATTTGTAAAATTGGCTTACTTATTTCCCTGGGTGAGCCTTTATGAGAAACTTTATCAGATTATTTTTGAAGTCACAAAACTCAAATTATCTCAGGGTCACCTTTTCCAAAGATTCACTTTCTCAGTGCAGTCTGGAGGGTGAGAGGTGGCAGTTTCCCCTGAAGAAAGAAAGGGCCCCATTCCTTATGAGGAAATTGCTACCTAAGCATTTGATTTTGATTTATTTTCTTTTATATTGAAGGTAGTGTTTAGAGAGCAGCAGTGAGACCTTAAGCCATATTAAAATTTCCAACATCTTCCTTATTTTGTTTTGAAATTGCTACTCAGTTTTACTTTTTAATTTTGGTGGTATATGCTAATCATTCCTCAGAAGAGACTACTATAAAAATTACTCCTGCCTTCAGGACTATCTGCCCATTGTTAACTGACCAATAGATTGTCACCACCCATTATGCCCTTTATAAACATCCTCTTCAGTAGCCTCCAAGTATTTGTTTCTTCTTCTATATAACTTTTATTTTTAGATGAGATTTAAAAAATTTAATCAAACCTACATTTTGTTAATTGAATCACCTTTATAATAACCCATGGAGTAGTTGCTTTGTTTATCTTTGAATATTCAAAGGGACAGGGAATCTGTCAAAATAATCCATTTGAAGTAGTAGTAATAATTTTGGTGATAATGGCTCACACTGAGTGTTATGTTTCAAATGCATCCTAAATGCCTTTATGGTTCATATGACAGTATTTGAGTACTATTTTCTTTCTTGCTCTCTGAATATTTTCAACTTTTTCTATATTCCTTTGTGATATTCAGAATTAAAAGATTCTAGGTGGAATCCTTGTCCTAGCTTTATACTTTTATTGGTTCATCCCAAAGATAGACTACATTAGAAAAAATCAAGAGTAATAAATTTAAAAGTTTAAATATATTCACAGAGAAGATAAAAATTTTCTATTTTAAAAATGCTTTAGAACTTCAGTTCTTGACCTACACTAGGTGGTCTAGTTCTTAGTTCTTGAAATGGCACCAGGTGTTACACCGGTGGAATCAAACTAGACCTCAGTTAAGCAACCTTGGTACTTGAGTTCTGGCTAAGAAAGAATTCAGAGTCAAGAATTGAGCTATACAAGAAAGTCACAGATGTAGAAGAAGTAAGCTCTAGAAGGAATGGGCTCAGGAAACAAGTTATAGAGGTACAAGAAGGGCCCTTGGAGCTTAGAGAGAGGCAAGGAAAATTGCCTGGAGGGAAGGAGGTAGGAAAAAGAGAGGGCATGCTCCATAGAGAGAGCAGCACTGGGTCTTCCTCCTTGAGGATGTTTATCTGGAGGTCCCAGGGGAGGATCCCAATAGAATATTCATCAGCTTTCCAGGTGTGTCCTTTCAGAGCTGTGGTCTCTAGTAATTGGTCAGCACCAGGGTGGGCAGTAGGTCTTTAGTCAATGTACCTGGTCCTGAAGTCAACCATGGTGTCCCTGTTCCTCTTCTAAGGTAGTCTAACTAATATGACTAGCAACGTGCCAGGGGAGGAAAGGTCAGGAGAGGGTGTGAACTGACTGGTCAGAGATATGAAAGGTCAGGGTTCTAAACTATATGACCAGCAATATGCTAGGGGAAAAAAGATCACCCCATGAGGAAGGTTATTTTTTCCCCAGTTTGCCCATTGCTAGGCACCCAGAGCTTTCGGTGACCTTCAGACATCTTCCTTGGTTTACTCATGCCTGTCTGACTGCCTACTACAACATGACAAACAAAAGTGATAAACTTGTTTTGTCCTCTTCCAAACTTCAGGGACCTGCTTTGAGTTTAGATCTTTCCTAGCAACTCTAAAGAGAGTTACATTAGTGATATACCTTTTGAGAAGAAAAAAAATTTTATCTAAAAGTGTACTTAATTTAGTGCTTTTTATTTATGTATTTCAGGGAGCTCTGGAACGTAATGAAAGCAAGATTCTTCGTTTCCAGCTTGAACTCTTGGAAACTAATGAGAAACTGGAAAGAAAGCTTTCAGAGAAAGATGAAGAAATAGAAAATTTTAGGTATTTAAGCTTATCTTGATAAGTAATGGTTGTATATTTCAGAACTCTTGATTGAACAGAACTCGCTGCATGGCTACTTTTATGACCTCTGTTGGAACATTATCAAAGAACCTTAGCCAGTCTAACACTACACTAGAATCTTTCTAGAAAGCTCACCACTGTTATTATCAAGAAGTACATCTACACAATTACAGTCAGTTTTTATAATTTGTTTACATTTGAGCAGCTTCTATATACAAGACTCAACAAACACACAGAAAAAAAGCTTAATTATATATACAATTACTGTGTATACTCTCTGGGTCTTTGTATAAAACGTCTTTTTCTTGGGTATTCAAGAAACTGATAATACTAAACAGTGGAGGGAAAGAAATAAAACTTTGTTGCTATACATGAAAATGAAAATGAATGTCAGATCAAAATGAAATGTTCACACCCCCTGCCTGTACCTGCAGCCATTTGTTTGCAGAGCCAAGAGCTAAGCTACTTATTGAATCCCTGTTGAACCCGCTGAGTCCTAATAGTCAGGAGACTGGATCAGACATGATTCATAGGTGGCAGGATCTTTTCTTAACTTCATCATTACAAGCTGATGACTTTAGACATCTCGCTTCTTAGCTTCTCAGTGAAAAGAGGGGATAAAAGCAGCCCCATACATGTCACAGAAGGTGGGAAGGAAGATCAGTAAGCTAATGTTGGCAAAGCACTTCACACTTTATGGATCAAAGGCACAATTATAAACACATGGAATTAACCATGATTATATTATCTATCTGATCTGTTCCCTTAAGTCAATGCCATATGTCAGCAAGGAAAGTCGTTTGAGCCTGAAGTTCAGCTGGCAACTTGCTTTCAGTGTGTTTGTTAAATATTTTTCATGTACAGTTGAACTGGCCTCTTTCCCATAGCCCGTTTTCAGACAAAACTCCCATGGGGGTTCATATTTTTAATGAGGAAGTCAAGCCAAATTTGGCCCTCTGTGTGCTTTGAGCTGTCTTTGCTCTCACTCATCGGCACTCCCCTTGCTAGGACTGACCATGGGGATGAATTCTGGTCTACCTAGGAGGCTCTGTGTCAGTGTCTAAAAGAATTCTTTTGATGAAGGGCAAAACCACTGGGCCTTGATAGTTGCCCTACTTCCTTTCATGAGGCACAAAAATGAATGTCTCCTTGTGCAGTTAAAAAGAAACAAACTCATTTCAGGTAATGTCAATCCTGTGCCTATTAATAAGCCTAGCTAAGGAAAAATGAATCCTCAGAGAGTCTGCATATCATCAGGTACATCTGAATGTCATGCAGCTGTTCACTAACGATAATCTTAGTGCAGAGGAAGCCGGAGAACCAAACAGCTAGGGCTGGAGAAGAAAGAATGAACGGAGGACTAGGCAGGAGCCATGAAGGGGCTGGAAAAAGGAGTGGGCTGCAGGAGGGCTGAGTTATTCATGAGTTTTAGTTAATGATTCCTAATCGCTGTAATAGGTACATCCAGAAAGAAAAAATGAGCGTATCTTATAAAATCACAAATAGCAAACCAGGCTTATTTTTATGCAGAATGCTCTGTGCGAGTTACAGATTGTATCAGAATGCCTTGGTCTAATCTGCCTTCAAGGCTCGGAGAGGAAGGGATAGTAAGGAAACTGAATAGACTGTCAGGGAAATTTGAGCAAAGCATAGGATTTCAAGCAATCAAGGATAAGCCAGGTAAATTATAGAACTCAAGGAACATATTGCCCAAAGGCAAGATGAGGTTCGAAGTCTTATGTCCACATAAAGATTGGAAACTCCACAGGAACTGAAAGAGGGTTGGGAGATAGGACCCAGTAAGCCCAAGGGACCACAAAAGTAGGAGAGAGACACAGAGGCAAAGGCAGAACCTTGCTAGTGCTCCAGGCTGAGTAACTCACTCAACTCATTCTCCACTACTCACCTGGCTCTTCCATTGATTCTGAGGACTAATCATGAGTGAGCTGGGCCTGGAGGCCTGTTGGTGGTGAAAAATATGAGCAGCTGGGTATGCATGTCACTTGTTTTGCTTCTTTAACAGATATTTGAGCACATAATGTTGGGCAGACACTGTACCTACTAGCCAAGACTTTCTAAATTTTCATGGATGATAGGGTCTCTTGTTTGTTTGTTTACGTTTCTACAAATGTTACAATCAGCAAAGCTAGAGATAGGGAGGTGACAACGTCATCACTGATGGAAGGAAAGGAGAAGCTTTGGATGGCTGGCTTGGATCCTCTCCATTTCCTGTATCATTGACACAGGAAAGGAGGACTGATGTCAGTGGCCAGCTTAAAGGCCAACTGGTGGCCATAACTGCCATTTAAGTCAAGTCCTACTGCAAGGTCCAAGACTGGGTTAAAAACAAGTTGGTCAGGTATATCCTGAAACTTTGGGGATCACCAACTATATTCCTCCCAACCCAGAGTATTCAAACACATGCTGATATGTGTGAGGGTCTCCACTCTAGCCTAGGCCGGGGTGCACCTGGCCTGTATTCTACTCTCCCAGACATACCCAGAGAGCTGCAGAGGAAAGAACTTTTCGGAACTAGGCACAGAAATTCCTTATTCTACCAAAATGCATTTGTTTGCTTTGGTTTGATCACTTGTATATGGCTTAGGCAAACTTTTTCCATGTAAGGTGAGATGGTAAATAGTTTTGGGTTTGCAGGCTGCAGGGGCTCTGTCACAACTGCTCACCTCTGCAGCTGTAGTTTGAGAGAAACCACCGTCTGGTGGTTTCCATTGGAAATCAAATGGGCGTGTCCGGATCTGACCCATAACCCATAGTGTGCTCACTTCTGCCCTATATCCTTAGGTATATAGTAATATTCCATCATCTTGTCCTTCCATATGGTCCACTCCACTGAACTCAATGATATCAAACTCTGCCACATGGTCGTAAGTTGTGTGCACCATCTGACTTAATTTTTTTTATTGTTTGAATCTCTGCCAAAGAATATCTCTTTGTGTTTTTAATTAAAATATTTTAGTGTGTCTCAAAATAGTAGTATCTCAAACTCAGACATGGCATTTAGTTAGCAGAATACCTTGGTAATCATTTTAAAGCTGAATCATACATATTAGAATTAGGGAAAACGTTACATGTCTCTGATATAGATGAGCAGCATAGGAAGAGAAAATAAAAGACCTATTGAATTGACTGTCGATAGCTTTTTTTAAGTTTCAAGGTTTTATTATTATTTTTTTTCACACTTGGGTTCTTTCCCTGAATTGTATTTTACATTTTAGGAAGAAATAAAAGGAACTTCTTACCATATTGCCTTAGCTCTGGAAACTTCATTTTTCTTAAAAAATGTACTTGGGGGAATTTTTATTTTAAAGATATCTTGATGGTGCATGAATTGTGTTGATTGCATAGCAGCCATTCTCTAGGTCCGTATCACATCCAAGCCTCTTAAACCACTGTACTTCTTATGTGTCTAGAGGCACTCACGCAGTTTCATAAACAACTGTGGGAAAAAGACAGTTTGAAACGTTCAGTTTGTCTGCTTAAGTAGAATGTGTATCTGTATAGAGGATTTTGACACCAGACTAGGGGTGCTTGATGTTCCTGTGTAAGGAGAGTCAGCGGTGGCAAACATGACTCCTTCCAGTGTAAAACAGAGAAATGTCTTAGAGCTTTTAGTGACGTTGAGTGTGCATGTCCTTGCAGGAGTTATATGGGCTCGGGCTGCCATAACAACATACACAGATTGGTGGCTTAAACAACAGAAGTTTATTCTTCACAGTCCTGAAAATTGGAAGTCCAAGGTCGAAGTGTCAGCAAATTTGGTGTCTCCTGAGGCCTTTTTGGCTCGTAGATGGCTACTCTCTTGCTGTGTCCTCACAGGGTTCTTTCTCTGTGTGCATCCCTGGTGTGTCTGTGTGTCCAAATATTCTCTTTTTATAAAGATGCCAGGTGGATTAGGGCCCGCTCTTATGGCTTCATTTTACTTTAATCACTTCTTTAAAAGGTCCCGTCTCCAAATACAGTCACATTAGGAGGTACGAAGGTACTGGGGGTTAGGGCTTCAACATAGGGATTTGCGTATAGGGAGTAGGGCAGACAAATTAAGCCCATGACAGTCTTATTAACTTTATATACTGGCATCCCTATTCTTATCTGGAAACTGAACAAAGGCTCAGGACCAAAAGATAGGCATGGGAGGCCCACCTGAGCATGAGGTGGCCAGGGACATGGGGTTGGCAGAGGAAAGGTGTGAGCTCTGGGGTCTGGAACTAGAAAGAGTTGTTTCCATACATTCCTGTAACTACTCTGAGACCACCCCCTACTCATGGAGAGAAGTATGGTCATGGAAAGTGGTGCTTCTTCCTGTCACCCAGTCAGAAACACTGGCCACACTCCTACTCCCCTGCAGGCTGCATGCCTTTCTGAAGGGACGCAGGGCTCAGGACACAGGCTCAAAGACAATTCAACATGGAACCTAATTCTGAGCCAAGATGAGATGTTTGTGCTGACAGGCTCTATAAGGAAGAAGAACAACAAGGTTCTTTTCTCCTCCATTTTATTTGTTCAGCACTAGGCCGTGTTTCATTGGTTCAGCTTAACAGGGCATGTGATAGTTACACCAGTTAAACCATCCTGACTCACAGCCACCCAAACTTGATGGCTTAAATGATCAAAGTTTGTTGTTTTGTTTGTTTTGCTCTAGGTTAAGAGTCCAATGTAGAATAGGGATGGAAAGCCGGCCATTGTTCTTCAAAGTCATTTCCAGGCTTTCCCATCTTGTAATGGAATGATCTTCCATATGTGGCCACCAAGTTTGCCATAGATGAGGATAAGATAGTTCAAGATCACAACTAAAAATTTGTATTGGTAACCTTCAACCTAAATGGCTCTTTCTTGTCTTGTTCAGACATTTTTCACCATTGAAAGTGTTTAAATATGGTGGCTGTCTGAAAAAGCATCCTTCCTTAGTCCCTCTGCCACTCAAGAAAATACAGATATTTTCCCTAGACTGTCCTTTGGGGGATTTAAGCCCAAGTCTGCTCCATAGGAACCTCAGAAAGATTCTGGTGCTTTTCTTGATTTTTTCCAGGATGTGGGTCTGGGAGTCTTAGACTGTTATGATGGAAATATACTCACTAACCTAATCCTTCAATCTCTGTGTTTTAAAAATAAAAACCCTTCAGACTCATTTTGTTAATTACCCAGATTTTTTTTCTTGGATTTTAATGCATTTCTGTTTCCTAAACTGTATATACACAGCAGGTAACCTTTCTTAATTTGGGTGCCTGATGCCCCCGCCCCGAATGTTATTCTATAATTAGGAAGAATCAGCAGTGCGCTATTGACTCCCTGCAGTCTAGTCTGGATTCTGAAACCAGGAATAGAATTGAGGCTACCCGGCTGAAGAAGAGCATGGAAGGGGACCTCAATGAGCTGGAACTCCAGCTTAGCTGTGCCAGCCGGCGGGCGTCTGAGGCAACCAGGGCCCTGGGCCAGCTTCAGATTCAAATCAAGGTATTTTCCAATTGCAGTATGGGGGTGGGGAATGCCTCTGCTTATGGAAGCAAATGAAGCAACAGATCATTTTGAGCAATAAAAGTGGGGACAGCTAGTCAAATCCTTTCAGGAAAGCAGGAACATACTTGAATTTAGATCGGTGGAGGTTTGTTCAGAACATGTGTGCACAGGCATGTATCCCATTGAACTCAGAGGGATGTGTGCCCCAGGCCCGTGTTTTCCCTCACAGGACCTTCAGGTGAAGCTGGATGATAGCACATGCTTGAATAACGAGCTGAAGGAGCAGGTGGCCATGGCTGAGCGGCGCAACTCTCTTCTCCAGTCTGAGCTAGAGGAACTGAGGTCCTTGCAGGAGCAGGCAGAACGTGGGCGCAGGCTGGCGGAGGAAGAACTCCTGGAAGCCACAGAAAGAATTAATCTTTTCCATATCCAGGTGGGGCCCATGACCTCTCATTACTTTTGTCAGCTGGTTGAGGGCAGTGGTTTTCACACATGGGTCAGCCTGGGACCATACATAGTTGCCATGTTAAACCTCGGTGTGGCATGTAAGGCATTGGGAGAGCCTTAGGCTTCAGAGTAGTGGTCACACTCTTTATTCCTAAGTGTATTTATATCCCAGGGCTGCTGTAACCAAGTACCATAAATTGGGTGACTTAAAAGAACAGAAATCCATTCTTTCCTATTTCTGAAGGCTAGAAGATTGAAACCAAGGTGTGGGTGGGGCCATGCACCCTCTGAATCTCCTAGGTGACTCCTTCCTTGCCTTTCCCTGGCTTCTGGTGGTTTGTTGGCCATCTTAGCTTATAGAGGCATCACATCAATGCTCTGCCTTCACATGGTGTTATCCTTGTGTGTCTTAACACCATCTTTCCTCTGTGAGTATCTGCCTCTGTTCAGATTTTCTCTTTTTTATAAGGACATAAGACATTTTGGGTTTGTGTCCACCCTAAAGACTTTATTTCAACTTGATTACCTTTATAAAGAGCCTATTTCCAAATAAAGAACATTCTAAAGTATTGAGGGTTAAAACTTCAACAAATTTTTTTGGGGGGTAGGTTCATAATTTAACTCGTAACACCTAGCCTTCTCCCAGAAGAATGGATCATCAGGGCTTTCACAGCCAGGGTGCTAGGGAGAGAGATGAACATTCTCGAGCATTCCAGAACCACTTGCCTGCTTCTCCTGTTCCCTCTAAGGTACATGTTCATTTCAGGATAAAACACTAAAAGCAAAAACCCTCCTGCTTCTGAGTTGCTGCTGATGTGCTGTCAGGGCTCAGGCTTCTCATTGAAGGTTATGTAAGTGACACCAAGCAAGAATTCTTAGAATTTTCGCAATTCTCATAGAATCAGTGGCTAGGACAAACGTATATAGTAAATGGGTCATTCAACAAACATATTTTTAGGGCACCCACCATAATTTGGAAAGGTATACATGGTATAGATAAAAAATATCTCTAATGTCCTAAAAATGTGAAGATCTAAGTAAAAAAACTGTAGTGTCCTGCTGTGAGTCCTGTGATAGAGCAAACCTATTCCTGCAGACAGGCTTCTCTGACACCCTTAGACTTAGGTAGATGTATAATATACTTAACCTGAGTTCTGAGGGACATGTGAGTAGTCAGCCAAGTAGAGAGGAGCCAAGGACAGCGGCATGGGGATAAGACAGAATTGGGAATGTTAAGGAAAATTGATATACTCACTAGGTCATGGGGTCAGGGAAGGACAGATCAGTGGCAATGATGCTAAGTAAAAGCAAGTCACCAGAGACCTTGAATATGAGACTGATGGATTTTGAATTCTGTCTTTCAGCTAATGGGGATCTGCTGAAGAATTTTAAATAGCTGAAAGTGAAGTTATTAGATTTGTATTTTAGGAAGTTTACTCTCATGATTGTTCTGAAGGATGGATTAAAACAACTAGGGGTAGAGCTACCATGCACTGAGGTATTTTGGTTACCACAGTGACCGAGAAGTGCTGCTGATATTTAGTGGGAAAGGTCCAGGGATGCTAGTAATCCTGAGCAGTATATTCCTGTACCAAGAATTACCCCTGCCACAATGCCAATCCTGTCCCCATTGGGAAGAAAGGAAGTAGAAAGCA
Source organism: Rhynchonycteris naso (assembly GCA_037038555.1). NCBI lineage: Eukaryota > Metazoa > Chordata > Mammalia > Chiroptera > Emballonuridae > Rhynchonycteris > Rhynchonycteris naso. The sequence continues at coordinate 72,418,848 of CM073002.1, forward strand.
GAGCTGAACCAGCTGGAAGGCAGTACAATTAGTTTGTGCCTACAGTTTGGCTTCTGTGTCCATGTGGATGACACAACCCTATTTGGATACCAAGTGGTACAGAATAAATAGGCTGTAGGTTATGTGTGATTCCCAGCAGGCTAACGTACATCAACATTTTCTTTTTCTCTCAAGAAAGCTGATATAAATACAATGCGTGGGGTTTTTGTAAGGGAGAATATCGAATTTTAAAAAGTAAATCATTTACTATCTGCAGTACTTCATAGCTGTTAGTAACAAATCATTTGCCATGCATATTATAACTGATACTGCACCAGCAGGTTTCAATGTGATGAAAAACCACTAGTCTAGTGAGAGATGAGGCTATTAATCAGACATAGAGAAGAGGAGATGGATTTGGGGGAAAAAATTAGGCAGTAGAGAACTGGTCTCTATGGCTGAGTTTCTGAAACTTTAGGTGTGTAAGAGAAATTAACACCAAAATGTCAGTTCTCAGGTCTCACCCCAGACCTAATGAATCAGAGTCTCTGCAGTGGGACCCAGGAGACAAGTGAGTTGTCAGGTGACACTGCTCATCCAGGGACTATCTTTCAACCGGGTTATCTAGGTGATATTATATTGCTTATAAGGACCTTTCCTCAACCTTACCCATATGAAGATACCTTACCATTACTAGAACAGTCTTTTGATAACTCAGTGAATTCTTCATGGATCTTAGGCCCTACTGAATTCTCAGACGTTTAGCCTAGAGCAAACATCTGAGGCCAAACTTATCCTTGGTGAATTACATATCTCCTTTTTCAAACTTGAGCTGCCCTGTAACCTCCTTTTTCCCAAAAAGAACCAATTAGAGACTCACTCAACTTGTAAAGGTTTTAACCCTTATATCCCTAGCAGATGTTAACTGATTCTATATACAAACAAATCATTTGTAGCTGTATTTTCCTTTACAAAGACGTAGTTTCTTTTTTTACCCTTCTTTTTTTTTTTAAGTGAAAGAACGGGAGATAGTGAGACAGATTCCCACACATGCCCCTACCAGGATCCACCAGGCAACCCCCACTGGGACTCAAGAATCAACTGAGCTATTTTTTAGAGCCTGAGGCTGACATGCTCTGAACAACTGAGCTATCTTCAGTGCCCGGGGCTGACACTAGAACCAAATGAACCACTGGCTGCAGGAGGGGAAGAGGGAGAGAAGTGGGGTAGGAAGGGGAGAAAGAAGAAGGTGGTTGCTTCTGACCGGGAATCAAACCTGGGACGTCCATATGCTGGGCCAATGCTCTATCCACTGAGGAACCCGGCCAGAGCCACAGAGAAGTAGTTTCTAAGGAGTTAAGTGCAGTGAGTATCTAGAATATACTCCAGAAAAATACAGTTACCCGCTCTAGGCCACACCTGTGGCCGTGGAAAGCCTGGGGGTGCCCAGAGCTTGGCTCTCTGTGAAGGACGGAGGATGGAAGCCTTCCTGGAAGATTCTTCATGCCATCAAGAAACAGGGAAGAACCTGTGAGGCAGGAATATCTTTCTTTCTGCATCTTAGGCTCAATCCTGCCATAAGGAGAAAAAAGCTCATGCCTTTTATACACAGTCTCTATACTAAGGTTTCACACCCTCAGAAAACCTGTGCTTCAAACGTGGTTCAAACAGCAGTAAAAGAAGCTCCAGCCTCTTGTCACACCCAAGAAAGAAAGAATTAGGACATCAGCCACAAAACAAAGAACCCTCCAGCGTCATGGGGCAGGGAGTGAAACCCATCTGAACTACTATGTCTCCCTCCTTGCTGCAAAGTACAATAGGAAAGGAAGACGTAAAGAGAAAGATTGATTCTTCCTGGAGCATTTTGCTGGAAACTGGTTTTTATTCCCCAACTTTCTGTTTCCCAAAGGTCTGCAGTTGACCCTGACCTCTGCTCTGGGACATTTGTTCTACCCCATTAAAGAGCAAAAGGCAGAGAAATGCTGTTCAACAAGCTGAAAGTTAGCACATGTTGGGTCTTGTAGGTTATCTAGATCCCTTTCTCTGTTCTGATTCAGGCTGCCATTGCTTTGACACTGACTGGTGGAAATCACTTCCATTCCAGTGTGCCTTTGATGGCCACAGGCTTTTCTAACGTGGCCTTCTGGGGTTGAAAATAATTGTTTAAGGAAGTGTGGGCCCCTAGAAAAGAAGTCAGTTGTGGCCCCAGTCCTCGCCCATTGTTTTTCCTAAACAGACTAGCTTGTGTTTGTATCGTGGGTCTCAAGTTGCCTAACAAGATGGCTGCTTTCCTTTAGAATACAAGTCTCCTCAGCCAGAAGAAGAGACTGGAGGCAGATGCTGCTAGGATGCAGAAGGAAGCCCAAGAGGCAGTGCAGGGCTGTCAAGATGCAGAAGAGAAGGCCAAGAAGGCAGCCACTGAGGTGGGTGTATCAACTGCCTGCTCAATCTTGCCTTCCAGAGTTCACAGGAGCAGCAGCTAAGGGCGAAGGCCAGTCTGCAGCCCAAAAGGATGCCATTGATTCCCCATACACCTGGGAGGAGGTTAGCTCACCCCTCTGTGCTCTGTCCCATTTTGAAAAATTAGGCCAATTAGCTCCTCCCAGCCCATCTCCCAGGACAATGAAAAGGAACCGTTGAATTTCTATAAGCAGAACCTTATGAAAGCAAGGGATTTTTTAAAAAAACTTCCATCACTTTCCACTTGTGAATCAATATATCTAGTGTCTAGACACAGTTCTTCCTGTGTTTACTTACAAATAGTTATGTTCCTAGAATATGTAATGGTTTGATGATGGAAGGAATGCTTATCTTATTTCTTATAAGCCATGCTACTGCTCAAACAGGCCAATAAAGACGGGCTCCCGGGTTGGGGGTTGGTGTGTCCTTCCTTGTTTACAAGTTTAAAATTGTGGAGGGTGGTGCTTTTCCTAAATGACACAAAGCTCACGGTTGGCTGCCAGCCTTGACTGTACCTCTGTGGAAACTGGAGAAAAGCCACTCTTCAGGCACCCCCTGTGGGCAAATGCAGCGCTTCTTTCAAAGGATAAGACAAAAAGAAGAAAATGCCAAGAAAATTTATGGCAGTAGGTAGAGGGAGAAGTGTATGTCAAGGGTCAAGCCTTGCAGATTCTAGCACTTGCTGAGCAGGCTTGGGTTTGATTTTAGCTTCCACTCACCCCAACCCAAACAAGCAATTTTGTGTCATCCAAACAAACAACCTTATGCAGCAGCCTTGATCTTGCCATATTAATGGAAGCTGATCCTCTTGCTGAAAGGGGTGTGGGAATTGAGAGACAAGATGTTCAATTTAACTTTACATTTGTCATTTTGAAATTCAAATGAGGGGAAGTCTTGTGCCTGTATTTTCCTTTTCCTGAGTTATTTAGCCCTTGGGAGCCAACCAAAACTTTTGCACCAAATCCTAGCTACCAGGTCACTGTGGCATCCAGGAGAATGGACAAACATACCTATCCCTCAGCCATTTAAACCAAGGCAGACACTTCTGGCTCTCTGATGGAGAAGAGGTGTGTGAAAGCTTAAAAATGTTTGGCCAAGGAAAAAAATAATGTGCTTAACGTTTATGTAAATCCACATAGATAGAAACGAATAAAAAGAGCTTCTATATGTGCTTAGTACATTTATGTAGTCATGCATTATGAAGACTCCCATCTATTTAACCTTGCTTATTAAAGGTTTTCTTGACTAACTTGAAAAATAAACTCACTATCTCTCCCCCGCTGTCTTGAATCCTCCAGTAGTGTAGCTCGGAGTCCCAAGCTCACATAGCCGAGCCCAGAGCTGCCTTCGTAATTTATTCTTTGCCCTCACCATCTGCACAGACGTTTCACACTTAAATTACACAGATGGTTGGTAACCTGACAGACAGAGAGGCTTTGACTGGGAGGGCAGTGTTCTTACATTAAACGCACCGAGAGATTCATGAAACAGTTCTTAATAATTGCATCAGGACACTAAGCCCTTGTGTACATAGCCAAAGCCAAGAGCGGGCTTCACAGGCAAGAATCAACCTACCGTGTGCCAGATTATTGGCACTCAGAACATCTGTTGCTGCCAAATTCCTGGAGCCTACACTTGTTTGCAGTTGTGAATCACAGAATTGTAGAAGTGAGATGTGGGAAATGATTGTCATAGGCACTGCTCCACACTTTGCCTGGTGCATGATGTTGCAGGACATGTTCTGGTGCTTTGTTCAATTACAAATGGCTGCTTCAGTTGGTCACCTTACCTTCAGTACAGGTATTGTGTGATAACGTTCACGTGGTGCTTCCTCTTTGGTCTGTTACCACCAGCCCTCCCCCTGATCTATTCAGTAGCTGCTGTTTTCTTGATTGCCTATTCTTCACAAACCTGAGGGCCACAGAGGGAAGGGAGAGCCTGGTGGGAAGTGGTAGCATGCTGAGGCAAGTCATAACGTCCGGTTGGATCAAGAACTGAAGGTTGTGGGTGGAAACATTAAGATTATTCAGCTGCCGGGTGATCTCAATCTCTATCCCTCCTTTCTAGGTAGCAAACATGTCAGAAGAACTGAAGAAGGAGGGAGATGCCAGTGCTCACTTGGAGAAGATGAGAAGGAATATGGAGCAGACAATTAAAGACTTACAAATGAGGCTGGAAGAAGCAGAACGGGTGGCCCTGATGGGGAGTAGAAAGCAAATCCAGAAATTAGCATCCAAGGTAGGAGTTGGTGGCCTGGATAATCATGGGATCTTGACAGTTCCTAATTCCAGGCCTTATTGTCCTAAAAATCACACCAGATACTCCCTGCCTTGCTCATCACTTTTGCTCGTAATTTTTTCAGATATTTAAGAGAGCTGGATATCAATTAATTGATTTATTCTTGTTTGACTTTGGGCCATTTCTCCTGGACTGGATTAAATGTGCCTGCCCCCTTCCTGCTACATGAGACACATCTCCTCCCACTCACCTACACTCGCGAGGTGACCTCCTGCTCCCCACATACTCTCACAGCCTTGCTTCTGTGCCTCTGCCTCTGTTACTTCCTTGGCCCCTCTGCTAACAGCCAGAGAAAGAAGGGAAACAACTAAATCAAGTTACCAGAAAGACAGAGTAAAGATATAGTACGGGCTGACAGAAATGATGTAGCACCTGCCTTCAGGGAGCTTCAAAACAAATGGAAAGACATATCTTGAAAATAGGATTTTAAAAATTATTGAATCAATTTCAGTGTACAGGTCACGTGACAAATGCTACAGGATGGAAAGAATATTTGACTGGGATTTGATGGCTCAGAAGGGCTGACAAGTGAAGTATTGCCTTTGCTCATTTATGGTATATTCGTACAATGGAATGCCAACGTGCACTTCCGGTACCACGACCATACAGTCGAGCTACGTGAGAAGAAACGAGCAAGAGCTCTCTAACATGTTCTGGAGAACACACCTAGAAGTGTAATGATGAAAGGCGAAGACAATGTGGAGAGTATATTGTCTTTTGTGCAAGCAAAGGGGGAAATATGGAGAGATGTACACATTTGCTTATATTTTTAAAAAGACATGATGACAGGATAAAACCAAGACTAATAAAAATAGCTACTCGTGAGAGGGTTATACGAGATGAAAGTTAGACCTTCTGAATGCACCTTGTTGTTTTTACTGCAAAATCATATAAAACATTTATATGCTTCATAATTAAAAAAAAACAAGTTTAAATCAAAGAGGAAAATAAAACAAAGCAATCCCCCAAATTTTAACATAAATGAAAGCAAAGAAAGCTGACTATACATCAAGTTGGGGGGCATAAAACACCAAAATACAATTATTCCCAATGTCTTTTAAACAATGTTTTGTTTGTACATCTCTCATGAAATATATCTAAAGACAAAAACAAAACAGCAAATAAAGCAAGCTGCATTTGTTGTTTCAAAATTACAATATCTTGTTATTGCTACTAGCAATAATACTAACATAATTATTTATCCAACAACATATATAAGAACCAAGATTTTTAGAATAAAGCAAAAGCATTTAGGCATAAAATCCAAGAACTTATACAATGCTTTTCTTTTTCTAAAAATACATAGATGATACTAGTATTCCCAATTCAAATGTAAGATTACAAAATTTCCTTTTATTCCCAGTTGCTGTTTGTCCACTCTTAAGGCCTAGAATCAATGATAACTTAATAGAAGTGAGCTCCTAAATTTCAGATGACACTAAAAAATTATAGTTAATTTTCTTAAAAGCATAGCCACAATATCATTATTTCTTAAAAACATAGCCACAATATCATTATCTATTAGAATTACATAAAAATCTATTTATTGCTAAAATTATGCGATGGCTAGGATTTGCTTTAAATAAAGTGATTTTTTTCCCCCTGAGGTGTTTTATTAACGTAAACACAGCAGAATCTTAAAGTAACGAGTGGGCTCTGTTAACCTCATGTTCCAACTGATAGAACTGTGTGTTATGTCCCTATATGTCAGGGGTCTGGAGCTTTAAAAAAATTAAAGTTTTATTCACAAGGAACTTACACACCTGCTGACTCCCCCACCGCCATCATACCTCTCTGAAGAACAAGGACTATATGGGTAGGGTGGAGGAGGGAGGTGAAGGAGTTAGAGATGAGTTCAGATACATTCCAGGCACATTCATGCCTCAGGGCATTGGGCTTTGCAGTGTTAAAAAGATGATCAGGAAGGCCTCTTTGAGAAGGTGGCATTTGCTTCAAGAAGTCAGGGAGGAAGCACTGGCCCTACCCTTTCCTGGTTTTACTCTAAATCATTTATCACCATCTAACATATTCTATGTTTTACTTTGGTTTGTTTGTGTTTTCTCCATTAGAATGTACCCTTATAGGAGGAAGAGATTATTAATATATTCACTCTGTATCCCTAGCCCTGGGGTCTGGTGTCGTAGGCATCAGATATTTGTTAACTGAATGCTATGTTAACCTTCTTTGTGTGACTCTATCAGGTTACAGGCAGATCAGTAGTCTGTACTATATAGCTCTCTCACAAAGCAGGGCTGTGGGGCTGAGTGTGATGTTGTGTGACCTAGACTCGGGGTCTGATTTTTAAAGAGTCAGAGCTGAATAGAAAAAAAGAAGATTGAGTAGCGTATTGGCTTAATTCTCAAAGTGTGCTATATAGCGTATTCTCTCTACTTGCTTACATATATTTCTATGTGTGTGGGCGATTGTGTCATCTAGGAGGGGAAGCTGATGACTTCTGCCTAGATCAGCCTTTCACATCTTTCATAGTCTAAACAGACATCAAAGTCTTCAGAGAACACACATTGTTCAACCAACTCACTTTTGGTGAGACAGTTTTTCGAGACAGAGCTTGCCCTATTTAACCATGACCAGAAGAGCAGACACATCTCCCCTTGATGATTTTGCTCTCTCAAGTGATCATGCCAGTTGGCAAGTATAATGCCAGCCCGGCTTGCCTCCTGCCAGCCTGTGCTCTGAGATTATGGTTGTTTGCAGGTTGGTGAACTGGAAGGTGAACTGGAGGGCGAAATCCATCGCAGAACAGAGGCGCAGAGGGGAGCCCGTCGGCTGGAGCGCTGCGTCAGAGAGCTGACCTGCCAGGTACTCCAGGAAAGCTCTCCCTGTCTGGCTGGGCTCCACCCTGGAAAAATGGGTTTTGTCTGCCAGAAATGGCCCTCTGGGTCCACTGAACTTCCTTCTCCATCTCCGCTCTCCCTCAGCCGAAGACACTGCCTCACCCCTTCAGGGCGCCTGTGCTATTAGTGGTTTGGGTTGGTCCCTTTTCAGAGCTCTCAGGAAGCCAAATGTGAGCAGCAGTTTGCAATTAGAAGTAAAAAGCTATTTATACTGTTCCTATTTTTTCCACACATAATGCCTGTAGCACTTTCAGAAATATTCCTTCCTGTGAGAGCCTAGGAGTGAGAGCGATGTGTAAATGAAGTGACTGGCAGAGATGGGGGCTACTCAGCCAGCAGGTTACGTGGAATAAATTGGAGGCGGGGACATTTGCATTCCTATATTCCGGTTGCACAAACCGCTCCAGGCCACTGAGGCTCTACCTGGTGCTGGTGCCGGGTGAAAATATAGCAAGGAACGAACGGGAGGCCGCCAAAGCTTTCTAACTGGTTTCCTGTTGAGTAAGCTGAGTTTCGAGCAACTACAGCTAGTGCTCGACTTACGGCCACAATTGGTTCTGACAGACGGTCGTAACACGATTTGGTCGTAAGTTGAGTAGGCTATATGTACAGTACTGTGAAATGATGTTATAAAAATCTTTAAGTCATATTTTATCATAATTTTCTTTCATTATTGTTATATATCATAATTTTCTTTGTTCATTTTATGCCATTTGTAACATCTCTACACCGTTTTGTTTTTTATTTTTACATTCGTCAGGTTTAAGCAAAACACTGCATTGCCAGTACAACTGGTTTAATATTTGCAAAACATAGAAAATACAGGTGCATACAAAAACTGCTCCAAACGCGGAGCAGTCGTGGCTAGCAATTGTGGTCGTAAAGTCGAATGGTCGTAAGTTGCGTAGGTAGTAAGTCGATCAATACCTGTAATTGGAAAGAGATGGGTGACTTCATACCAGTAATTAATACATTTCTAAAGTTGCAATATAATCCTTTATTTTTGTTTTCTAACCTTTCTTCCTGTTTCTTCCAATGGAGTAGAGCAGCAATTCCTCCCAACAGAGGCACTGTATGTTTGCCCCCCAGGGCCTAGTGTCTCCCCCGCGCAGAGCAGGGAAACATATTTCAGTGGCTGAAAACAGATGCCAAAGGTCACTTTTGAGCCCTTCGTACCGCACAATATAGCTTATGAGAAGACAAACTCATTCTAGGCTCCCACCTGTACAGCAACTTGGATAGTACTTAAAGCGAGGTCTGCCTGTCCTGATCCTGCTTCCCAGACTAGATTATTGTTGTTAGAGACATCAAAGTCTTCCTCCCTTGCCGCAGGACAAATAGTGCTGATAAGAAGGAAGAGCACTTCTGAGGCATCATCTTCAGCTAATTAAGATGAAACGAGCTACTTGTCAGCTCTTTTTTACTGAATGAGTGGTTCTTTTCAAAGACGAGCTAATCTGACACTTCTTTCGACCAAGCAGGTGTATCAAAGCCACTGGGGAGTGAGCCCGGTCTGTGTGGCTGAGGAAGGACACTGGGGGAGCAAGAAGGATGTGCCCTTCTCCTCTTCTTTTGAGGGGGGCTGGGGGAGCCACCTGGGTTGAGGGAGTGCGGTGTTGCTTGTTAATGATGTTGGGGTTTCTCTTTTTATTTTCTGACAGATTATTTTTGCTATTTTCTTCTGTAAACAACTTCATTATAGAACAAACACCAAAGCTATTTTTCTCTTTGGATTTTGCTGTCCCAAGGACTGCATTCTTGTTGTACTGTGTTAGATATTTGTTTTTTCATAGCAGTAATCCTAGTATTTCCTAGGTACTACATAATATAGAGGTATATTTCTTAATTTCTTCCAACTGTCTGCACAATGCTTAGAGTGTAGCTATTCAATTATGCGATGTTCTGTGCCGTCAAATCAGATAACACCAATTGAAATACCTGTTTTATGCAAATATTAGTCCAGACCATGTAAGTTTAAAGAGACATTAGAGAGCCCTCAACATTCCTTAATATCAATATTAATGTTTGGAAGCATTCAAGGTGGATGCTGACTCAATCACATAGGCTCTCTTTTAACATCAAACTAACCATCAAGACTATGAGTCAGGGTGTGCTATGATATTACATTATAGGTGCCAACTGAAAAGGTCATTTAGAAAGGGGCATAAATACGGTTTTCCTTTCTTAGGAAAAATCCTCTGGGAAGATCCTACTGCATTGGGAAGAGAATGAAGTGTGACCCCAGCCACAGTAGTTCTGTGGCCAGTCCTCACTGTGTATTGATCTCTCGTCATATGTCCTTCTAGCATTTAGAAATTCATCCTATTTTCTCTCTCCATTGCCTAGGAAAAAATGTGCTTAACAAGACATAAGATTAGGAACATATAATTGCTAAAAAGGTAAAGACAGTTTTTCTGCCTCCACGCTTCATCCAACTGCCCATTTTACCTTGGACTGTCCCCGCTTTATTCAGAGATTTGTGTCTTGATGCTCTTGAATCCTTTTAAATCTAAATATAGCATTGATATCTTTATTTTTGAGGAATAAGGAAACAAAATTTAGTCTTCAGTGGGTTCTCCAGGAACCAGATGCTGGGATGGCGTCAGAAGCACGAGATTTATTGGAGGTAACACCTGGGAAAGGTAAAGAGGAGAACAGGCAGGGTCAGACAGAGAAAGCCTTCAGGGCACAAGGGGTCTGACCCCTGTGAAAGGAAAGGAGGAAGGCAGGAGGAATAGACGGAAGGACCCTCAGACTGCGGTGCTGCTCCAAGCATGTCTCTAGCACAACACTTGCATGTGCAGGAGTCCCATGTTGGGCAGAAACAGCCAGACCCTAGCGACTCCGCTGTGCCTAGTCATTGGTGGCAGCTGCCTGGGGAGTTTGCCATCTCTGTGTAAATGCTATGGCAGATCCCAAAGGCACTGCAGATGGAGGTTTTCAGAGAACTGTACTCACAGCAAGTTTCTTGAAAGGAAATTTGAGCAGTTCACAACCATGGTCACTGCAGTTACTTCTCTCTGAGATGTATGTGAACCAAGGCCTAACAAAGGCTTGCCTTCCCAAGTGGGAGGAACATTAACATCAGCAGCCACTTCTACCCGTTTTCAGTTTTCTTTTTCTGTGGCTTCCTTCACCACACAGTAAATTTATTGGTCCCAATAAATTGGTTTTAAGCAATTAAACCTGTTGGTTTCAGACCTTTTAAACACACAGAATTCTACAAATCTTAAATTTCTTACACCCAAGAGGTAGAGGAATAGGCAGATGAAAACAGAAAAGAGTTTTTATTTAAACAGTTGATTTCTCTCATTTTCTTAACCAGCCTATTCCTTATATATTGGCCCCTACCTTAGTAACTGCAAAATTAGTAATTAATTATCTATTGTCAGATCTACTTTAAGGTGGGGGTAGGAGGGAGTGTTCTAGTAACAGAAACAGCTTGGTTGAACCTACATGTATCTGTTGGTTTGATTATCGATATAATTAATAAATAACATTGTATTAGTTTTGATGTACAGTGTATATGGTTACACTGTGAAATAATTATCCTAACAAGTTTAGGTAACATTCCTCACCACACATAATTACAAGTTCTTTTTCTTATGATGAGAACTCTTAAGATTTATTCTCTTAGCCATTTTCAAAAATACAATACAGTATTATTAACTATAGTCACGAGGCTATATTTTATATTCCCAGGACTTATTCATTTTATGAATGGAAGTTAGTCTCTTTTGATCACTTTCACCTATTTTTTCAACCTGACTTAATCTTTCCACCCCCATTGCCTCTGACAACCCCCAATCTGTTCTCATTATAAATTCAGTTCTTTGGGTTCTACGTATAAGTGAGGTAATGTATTATTTGTCTTTCTCTGGTTGACTTATTTCACTTAGCATAATGCTCTTAAGGTCCATCCATGTTGTTGCTAATGGCAGGATTTCTTTTTTAAAGGCTGAGTAATATTTCATTGTATATACGTACCACATTTTCTTTATCTAGTTACCTGTCAATGGACATTTAGGCTGTTTCCATATCTTGGCTATTGTAAGTAATACTGCCATGAGCATGCAGATATTTTTAGAGTCAGTGATTTTGTTTTCTTCAAATAAATACTAAGAAGTTAATTGCTGGATCATGTGGCATTTCTATTTTTAAGTTTTTGAGGATGCTCTATACTGTTTTCCATAGAGGCTGTGCCAATTTGCATTCCCACCAAGAGTGCATAAGGATTCCATTTTTTCTACTTTTCACCAAAATTTATCTCTTGTCCTGTTGATAATGGCTATTCTAACAGGTGTGAGGTGATATCTCATTGAGGTTTTTATTTGCATTTCTCTGATGATTTCTGGTGCTGAACATCTTGTCATGTACCTGATGGCCATTTGTATATCTTCTTTGGAAAAAAATGTCTATTCAGATCTTCTGCCCATTTTTAAATCAGATTTTTATTTGTTTTATTTTTGCTTAGTTGTATGAGTTCTTTGTGGATTTTAGATATTAATTCCTTTCAGATGTTATTTGCAGTTGTTTTCCCATTCTATAGATTGCCTTTTCATTTTGTTGATGGTTTTTTTTGCTGTACAGTCTTTTAGTTAAATAGTACTACTTATTTATTTTTGCTTCTGTTGCCTTTGTTTTTGGTGTTAAATCTAAAATATTATTGCCAGGGCCAATGTCAAGGAGATTACTCCCTATGTTTTCTTCCAGGAGTTTTATTGTTACAAGTCTTAAATCCAAGTCTTTACTCTATTTTCAGTTCATTTTTGTGTATGGCATAAGATAGTGATTCAGTTTTATTCTTCAGGCTGTGCCTGTCCAGTTTTCCCAACACCATTTACTGAAGAGACTGTTCTTTCTCCATTGTATATTCTTGGCTCCTTTGTCATAAATTAATTGACCCTAAATGTATGGGTTTATTTCTCTTTGGCTCTCGATTTCATTGAACTATGTGTATGTTTTTATGCCAATACATACTGTTTTGATGACTAGCTTTGTAATCAGGAAGCATAGTACCTTTAACTTTTTATTTTTCTAGATTACTTTGGCTATAAAGGGTCTTTTGTGGTTCCCAAAATTTTAAATTATTTGTTATATTTCTGTGCCTCTGGATTTATAAGAATTTCATTGAATCTAAAGATTTCTTTAGGTAGATATGGACATTTTAACAATATTTATTCTTTTAATCATTGAGCATAGAATATTTTTAATTATTTTTTCTGTGTGTCAATTTCTTTCATCAATGTCTTATAGTCTGCAGTGTATATATCTTTCACCTCTTGGTTAAATTTATTCCTTTTATTTTATTTTACTTTTATTCAGTGAGAGGAGAAGAGGCAGAGAGACAGACTTCCACATGCCCCGACCAGGATCCACCTGGCAAGCCCACTACGGGGAATGCTCTGACTATACGAGGCATTGATTCATTGCTCAGCAACCAAACTCTTCTTAGCGCCTGAGGCAGAGGCCATGAAGCCATTCTCAGCACCCGGGTCCAACTAGCTCCAATTGAGCCATGGCTACAGGAAGGGAAGAGAGAGAGAGAGAAGCAAGAGGGGAGGGGTGGAGAAGCAGATGGGCCCTTCTGCTGTGTACCCTGACCAGAAATCAAACCTGGGACATCCACATACTGGGTCTATGCTCTACCATTTATCCAGCCGGCCAAGGCATATTTTATTCTTTTGATGCAGCATAAGTGGAATTGTTTTCTTTTTTATTTCTTTATTTTATTTTTATTCAGTGAGAGAAGGGGAGATAGAGAGACAAACTCGCGCATGTGCCCTGACCTTATTCACCCAGCAACCCCTGTCTGGGCTGATGCTCAAATCAACCAAGCTATCCTCAGTGCCCAGGGCTGATGCTCAAACCAATCAAGCCACTGGGTGCCAGAGGGGAAGAGGGAGGGGAAGAGAAGCAGGTGATCCCTTGTCATATGTACTCTGACCAGGGATCAAACCCAGGACAACTGCACACCAGGCCAACACTCTATCAACTGACCCAACCAGCCAGGGCTCAATTTTCTTAATTTTTCTTTCTGAGAGTTTGTCATTAGTGTACAGAAACACAACTCCTTATTGTATATTGGTTTCATATTCTGTAAGTTTACTGAGTCTGTTTATTCATTCTAATAATTTTTGGTGGGTTCTTTAGAATTTTTTATATATCATACATATCATGTTACATGTAAATAGAGACTGTTTTACTTCTTTCTATTTGGATGCCTTTTCTTTCTTTTTTTTTTTTTTTTTTTTTACCTAGTTGCTTTGGCTGGGATTTCTGGTACTACACTGAATAAAAGTGGTAAGAGTAGGCACCTTTGTCTTGTTCCTGATTTTAGAGGAAAAGCCTTCAGTTTGTCTCCATTGAGTATAATGTTAGCTGTGGGCTTGTCATATACAACCTTTATTGTGTTGAGGTACATTTCTTCTATAGCCACTTTATTGAGAGGTTTTTTATCATGAATGGATACTGAGTTTTGTCAGGTGCTTTATTTTCATGTATTGAGATGATCATGATTTTTATTATATATTTTGTTAATGTTGGTGTATCACATTGACTGATAAACCTACCTATATTCCTGAAATAAATCCCACTTGATCATGGTATATAATCCTTTTTTGTATCACTAAATTCAATTTGCTAGTATTTCCTAAATTGTTTTATTGTTTTAATTTATTGTGTTTACATAGATTCTAGTGTCGCCCTAGATGCATCCCTCCTCCCCCATATTCCCCTCCACATCTCCCTTGCCCCCTCCCCGCATAGCGCTCTCCCCCCTTCCCTTCAGGTTTATCCCATCCTATCCTCCCCTTTCCCTCTGTCCTCTTTTCCTCTGGTCCCTTTGATCTCTCCTCTGTCTCAATTCTGTTCCTCAGTTCACATTGTTCATTGGATTCCTCAAATGAGTGAGGTCATATGATATTTTTCTCTTTCTGCCTGGCTTATTTCACTTAACATAATAGTTTCCAAGTCCATCCATGTTGTCGCAAAAGGTAAGATTTCCTTCTTTTTCATGGCCCCATAGTATTCCATTCTGTATATGTACCAAAGCTTTTTAATCCGCTCGTCCACTGACAGATACTTGGGCTGTTTCCAGATCTTTGCTATTGTGAACAATGCTGCCATAAACATGGGGGTGCATTTCTCCTTTTGGAACAGTGCTGTGGTGTTCTTGGAATATATTCCTAAAAGTGGGATGACTGAGTCAAAAGGCAGTTTGATTTTTAATATTTTGAGGAATGTCTATACTGTTTTCTACATTGGCTGCACCAGTCTGCATTCCCACCAGTAGAGCAGGAGGGTTCCCCTTTCTCCACATCCTCGCCAGCCCTTACTCTGTGTTATTTTGTTGATGAGCGCCATTCTGACTGGTATGAGGTGATATCTCATTGGGTTTTAATTTGCATTTCTCTAATGATTAGTGATGTTGAGCATTTTTTCATATGCCTATTGGCCATCTGTATGTCCTTTTTGGAGAAATTTCTATTCATTTCTTTTGCCCATTTTTTTGATTGGACTGTTTATCTTTCTGGTGTTGAGTTTTACAAGTTCTTTACAGCTAAAGACAATATGAACAGAATAAAAATACAAACTACACAATGGGAGAACATATTTGACAATACATCTGATTTGCTAATATATTGTTGAAGATTTTTGCATCTGTGTTCATTGGGGATGTTGGCTTATAATTTTCACTTTTTCTGTGGCATCCTTGTCTGGTTTTGGTATCAGGGTAATGCTGGCTTCATATAATGAGTTTGGAAGTACTCCTTTCTCTTCTATTTTTTGAAAGAATTTGAGAAGGATTGGTATTAATTATTCTCTAAATGTTTGGTAGAATGCACCAGTAAAGTTGTCATGTTCTGGACTTTTGTTTGTTGGGAGGGTTCTGATTATTAATTCAACCTTCTTACTCTCAACTGTTCTTTTTAGACTTTTTTTTTCTTCATGATTTAGTCTTGGTAGGCTGCATGTTCTGTATGTTCTAGGAATTTATCATTTTCTTCTAGGTTGTCCAAGTTGTTGGCTATAATTTTTCACAGTAGTCTCATGTGATCTTTTGTATTTCTGTAGTATTAGTAGTAATATCTCCTTTTTTATTTTCGATTTTATTTACTTAAATCCTTTTTCTTTTTTTCTTGGTAAGTCTAGTTAAAGGTTTTGTCATTTTTATTTGTATTTAAAAAATAAGCTCTTAGTAGCATCGATCTTTTCTATTGTGTTTTTTAAATTGAACTTATTAGGGTGACACCAGTTAACATAATCTTACAAGTTTCATGTGTCCAATTCTACAACTTTTAGTCTCTATTTTATTTATTTATTTCTACTCTGATTCTTATATCCTTCCTTCTATAACTTTCAGCTTCAATTGTTCCTTTTTTAGTTATTTGAGGTGTAAAGTTAGATTGTTTTACTGGAGATATTTCTTTTCTTAATGTAGGCATTTATCACTATGAACTTCTTTCTTAGAACTGCTTATGCTGCATTCCATAAGTGTTGCTATGTTGCATTTCCATTTTAATATTTCTCAAGATATTTTTAATTTCTCTTTTAATTTCTTCTTTGATCCATTGGTTGTTCAGTAGCATGATGTTTAATCGTGTATTTGTAAACCTTTGTGTTTTTCTATAATTGGTTCCATTGTGGTTGAAAAAGATACTTGATGATTTTAATCCTCTTACATTTATTAAGATTTGTTGTCTAACATATGACCTAGCCAGTAGAGCCAGTAGAACATTCCATGTGCCCTTGAGAAGAATGTGCATTCTCTTACTTTTAATGCAATGTTCTATATATATTTGGTAAATCCACCTGGATTAATGGTTTAATGTGTCTTTTAAGGTCATTGTTTCTTTAGTGATTTTCTGTTTCTATGACCTATCCACTGAGGAAGTGGGATATTAAAATCCACTACTATTATTGTATTGCTGTTTATTTTTATGTTCAGGTCTGTTGATATTTGCTTTATATATTTAGATGCTCACAAGTACATAAATATTTACAAATATTATATCTTCTTGTTGAATTGACCCCTTTCTCATGTAAAGACCTTTTTTGTCTATTATTACAGCTTGTCTTAAAGTCTATTTTGTCTGATAGAATTGTAGCTACCCCGCCTTTTTATGTTTCCATTTTCATGGAATATCTTTTTCTATCCCTTCATGTTTAGTCTGTGTTTGTTCTTATATCTGAAGTGACTCTTCTGTAGGTACCAGATAGATGGGTTTTGTTTTTCTCCATTCATCCACGCTATGTCTTTTGATTGGAGACAGTCAAATTAGTCAATTTACATTGAAAGTAATTATTGATAGGTATGTATTTATTGCCATTTCAGTAATTGTTTTCTGGCTATTTTGTAATTCCTTTGTTCCTTTTTTCTTCTCTTGTTTTCTCTGATTGTGATTTGATTATTTTTCATAGTGGTTTACTTAGACTCATTTCTCTTTGTCTTTATTGTATCTATTGTAGTATGTTGCTTTGCTGATTACCAAAAGGCTTATATAAACCAACCTATATTTATAATAGTGTATTTTAAGTTGATAACAAGTTTTAATGCATTCTTAAGCTTTACATTTTTACTGTCCCTACCCACATTTTGTTTTTGATGCCAAAATTTACATATTTTATATTATCTACTCAATAACAAATTTTTGTAGTTTTATTTTTACTACTTTTGTCCTTTAACTTTTAATTATGTGATTTATTCATTTACACCATTATATTAGATTGTTTTGAATTTAATGATATATTTATCTTTACCAGTGAGAATTATATTTTTACCTTTTCTTGTTTATAATTAGTTCATTTCATCTTAAGGAAATCTTTTTAATATTTCTTACAAGCTGAACTCCCTCAGCTTTTGCTTATCTGGAAAACTGTTTCTCTTTCCTTTAATTCAAGTACAACTTGCAGGGTAGAGCAGTGGTTCTTAACCTGGGTTCTATCGAACCCTAGGGGTTCGATGAGTCGGTCTCAGGGGTTCGGAGAAGCCTCTGCCACGGAGGCCAGAATAAAGTAATACCGTAATTTGTTGTGAGTTCATGCACTTTGTTGGTTTTGTTCTTTGAGCAAGGTGATGTTCATGCACGGCTCATTTTGTGCACCAGTAAAAAAAAGATATACCTATGTCTTGAATTTGGGGGGAAAAATCATATTTTATTTATCACTAAAGAAGGGTTCGGTGAATGCGCATATGAAACTGGTGGGTTTGGTACCTCAGAAAAGGTTAAGAACCACCTGGGTAGAGTATTCTTTATTGGCAGCTTTTTGTTGTTGTTGTCCTTCCTTCCTTCCTTCCTTCCTTCCTTCCTTCCTTCCTTCCTTCCTTCCTTCCTCCCTCCCTCCCTCCCTCCCTTCCTTTCTTCCTTCCTCCCTGCCCCCCCTCCTCCCTCCCTATCTTCTTCCGAGAAAGGAGACAGACACAGACAGACAGGAAGGGAGAGAGATGAGAAGCATCAACTCATAATAGCAGCACTTTAGTTGTTCATTGATTGCTTTCTCATATGTGCCTTGACTGGGGATGGGGGGTGCTCCAGTCAAGCCAGTGACCCCTTGTTCAAGCCAGCGACCCTGGGCTTAAGCCAGGGACCATGGGGTCATGTCTATGATTCCACACTCAAGCCGGTGACCCTGCACTCAAGCTGGTCAACCCACACTCAAGCCAGATAAGCCTGTGCTCAAGCCAGCTCCCGGTAGCAAAGGATGTCCACAACCTGTCAGTCACCCAAAGTGGAGAATCTCAATCAGTACCTAGAAGCAGGCTGATTGCAAGCTGGATCCTAAGAAAGGAGATTATAAAAAATACAAATATACCTCTTTCAGGGGAAAACTGGGAAATGGGTATTCTGTTTCCTCTGCATTGAGGCTGGTGATTATAGCCAGTTACAAACTGTTTTCTTAGTTTGTTACCACCTCGTTGAACCCATGAACACAAGCCTTGCTGGCCACCAAAGCCAGGCTATCAAGGGTATGTCTCCTGCACAGCAGCCATAAGAGTCAGGGCACCAGACATGTGTACATGCTTCTTTGTCAGTGACACCAGTGGCCTTGATGCAGGGCCAATGGAGAACATGAAGATGGCACACAGGGGCCTCTCTGCCTTTGAGGAGGATTGCAGCTTGCCCCTTGATGTCTGTTAAATTAGAAGTCTTCCCTTCAGTTACTAAGATAAGCAAATAGGCATTTTCGTTTTTAAATGGAAAGACTGGGTATTTCTGTTGGCTGCCTTTGTGGTGTGTCTTGGGGGATATTGGCTAAGCCTACAGAAAAGGAAATAAGAAAGGGAGCTGTGGCCTGGCCTGTGGTGGCGCAGTGGATAAAGCGTCAAGCTGGGAACACTGAGGTCGCCAGTTCAAAACCCTGCACTGGTCTGGTCAAGGCATATATGGGAGTTGAGCTTCCAGCTCCTCCCTCCTTTCTCTCTCTCTCTCTCTCTCTCTCTGACTCTGTGTGTCTTCTCTAAAAATGAATAAAATTAAAAAATAATTTAAAAGAAAGGGAGCTGTGGAGGAATGAGTGGTACACTTGGTTGGGGTGGAAGGTAAATAGATAGACCATGAGAGCCATCAAAGAAGTTGATATTTGATGGAATAGGTAAGATAGAGCCAGGAAAAAAATTGAGCAAAAGGAACAGGTCTTAATTAAGTCAGTTTCACAGCCACCAGCAAGTTGAGACACTTTCTTCTTTTGGGACGTTCAAGAGCCCCAATATGGAGATACTCCAGTTTAAAGGACGTGAGAAAGTGAGGGGGACATGCAGAGCCTTATCTACCTGCTTGTTCTTCCCTCCTTTTTCCTCAGAATACCCAAAGACTCCACATAGCACAGCTGAGAAACACTGTCTCACTGGATTTCCTTTCTCCAGCTCAAGTTTGGGTTGCAATGGGAGTAATAAGAATGCACACAACAACATCCCCACAGCTTATGGAATTACCCTCACTATCTCTGCAGATGTCTACAACAGAGCTTCAGAAAACAGTCTTTCCTATTCCATTAACAAAAGTCAAGGGTCAATTAGAAAGCTCAAAGGAAGATTTGGTTTGATTGAAGGGAGAGAGGTGGCTGAGAAACCACAGGTAGACACAGCTTGGTTGGGATGGGAGGACTGAAGACCAGTGCAAACTTCCATTTCAGCAATGGCTGGACGTTCTGTGGTGGATCAGGAAAAATGACTGTCATTGCTCAGAGCTGTGTTTATTAACTTTTCAGAACTTGGAATGAGTAGAGTTAAACCCATTTTCAAGTCATAATTTTAATATGGTATTTAACAAAGTTGCCTTACCTTTATTTCCTCATATGAGGCTACTACTCCCAATGCATACTGCTGGATCCTTCAAATCACCTTCACATACATACCTATGCATTTCAGGCAGAGCAAGACAAGAAAAATCTGAGCAGGATGCAGACTCTGATGGATAATCTTCAGCTAAAAGTGCAAAGTTACAAGCAGCAAATTGAGGCAGCGGTAAGTGCTGGGGGCGGTTGCGGCCTCTTGGATTTCCCAGCAGTTGTTTCTGATTAATGGAGTATGTGGCCCTGAGCTAGGTGAGCAGCTTGTCAGGGAGAAGCAGCTCAGCTTAGAGTCTGCTCATTCTCTGGTTTTACTCAAGCTAGAATTATTACCCATGGTAAATTTTTGTGCTACTTTTCCCTCCAGGGAGCCAGAGCTCTCTCCCTCAATTTTGTGATTATACCTAAACATGTACATTTTCAAAAAAAAAAACAACAAGAGCTAAGTAAGAGAATGGTATCAACCCTGGGTTGGGTAATAACCCTGGGGCGTTTCTCAACCTAAAACCTTGAGCGAACATAAATGCAATTCACATCCTTTTACTGATGAGCCTAGACATGACTGTGCACAAAAACGTTATCCCTTTAAAGACATCTGCCAACCCTGGTTTAGTATCCATAGCTACATGGAATGTAATCGATAAGTGTCATATATATTGGCTTACACCTAATAAAATCTCTTGAGGGCTTTCAAATTTATTATTTAAATGAAGTGGACTAAAACACTGTTCTATATGTTACCCATTGAGCCCCATCATTGTAAAGACGAGCCCCCTCTACCCAGAGGTAAAAGAAGATGTTGAACTGATGGTGAAACAAACAACCGTGGTTATTCTATCACATACCAAACCTGTGAGAGCTGGACTAGATCCAGTTGGCGGGGCATGCCGACCATGTGCTACATTTACAGGGAAAACCAGTTATGAAAATAGAGCTCGTGCCTGCTGGAAAGTCTGAAGCCCTATATGTTATACAGAAATACGATAGTTCATTCAATACACAGAAGTTTAGATTCCTTTCACACATTTTTCAACTTTCTTGTGTTAGAGCAGGAAGAAATATGACTATGTAGTCACAAGGATTTCTTCTTTTTTTTCCATTTTTTATTTTTATAGGAAGCACAAGCCAATCAATATCTTTCTAAATATAAGAAGCAGCAGCGTGAGTTGAACGAAGCTAAGGAAAGGGCAGAGATAGCAGAATCTCAAGTCAATAAACTCAAGATTAAAGCAAAAGAGTTTGAAAAAAAGGTATGTTGGATATTCAGCTTAGTTCTAATCTTAAAACATGTGTATTTAAGGCTCATAACTTACATGGACCAATACAACAAGATGTTTCTTGTTTTTCTCTTTAAGTGCTTTAAAGATACAGTTACATCAACAAACACATTCTAATAAAACCTTTCCATATTTACTAAATTCTACTTGTCCAGATAGTTGGAGTGCTAAACATTTGAGGGGATGCACACTGTATTTATATTTCTTAAATGCTTAATTCTAGGTTAACTTGCAGGCTCTTAGAGCCAGGGCTTAAATTCATTTGTATAGAATAGTCAGGAGCCCAGGCAACAAAGATGGTTTTAAAAGCACAGATGGATCTTCCTGAAATTCTAAGTGGACTGTTTCTCTGGCAGATAAGTACATGACTTTGGGCCATATCAATATGGAGACTTGGGGGCTCGGGTTAAAATTGAGATGGTGGAGAACAAATGCAACAGTCCTGCTTCCTAGCTTCCTATCCTAAATCACAGAGAAAGAGACTCTACATCTCTGTTCCATAAAAGTGCTGTTCAAATCCGATAGTAGAGGCCACTGCCCTAATTTTTCAGGCAGAGGGGCAGAGTGACAAAGAACAGCAAACTGTTGGCTTGCTGGGGTCAGTGCCGTAGTGTGTTCAGGTTGCTGTAACACGACACCAGACACTGGGCATCTTCATATTTCTCACAATTCTGGAGTTTAGGAAGTGCAGGATTATGGTGCTGGTAGATCTAGTGTCTGGTGAGGACCATTTAAGAGGTTCTCACTGTAACCTCACATGGTGGAAAATGGGGGAAAGCTCTCTGGGACCTTCTTTGTATAAAGGCACTAATACCATCAATGAGGACTCCAACGTCATGACCAAATCACTTCCCTGAAGCCCCACCTAATAGCATCATCATGGATGTTAGGATTTCAACATATGAATTTATTGGACACACACACATTCAGACTATAGCAGTCAGGATACTCAGCTTTTTCCCACATTTTCCAAGGAACACAGATTTTTTTTAAAATGGCTTTAGGAGAAGCTAATAATAGGAGATTGGCTATCCTTCAGAGAATGCCTATAAAGCACTTCGCACAATGCCTAGCACAGGCAGGCCCACTATCATTTCATTTTTTAAAAATTTGGTATATACCTGGTACTCTTTCTTATTTATTATAAATGAATTACTCATAACTCTAAAAACTAAGTATATAGGGTTGCCAACAGTGAATTCTACCTTGAGGAAGGTCCAAAGGACCTCTTTTGAAGGAGAGACTAAGAGATCTAATATGAGAAGTGTGAGTCAGCGGCAAACTCTAGAGCAGTGATTCTTAACCTTTTTTGAGGTACAGAACCCACCAGTTTCATATGCGCATTCACCGAACCCTTCTTTAGTAATAAAATATTATTTTTTTCCCAAATTCAAGACATAGGTATATGTTTCTTTACTGGTACACAAAATGAGCCGTGCATGAACATCACCTTGCTCAAAGAACAAAACCAACAAAGTGCATGAACTCACAACAAATTACGGTATTACTTTATTCTGGCCTCTGCGGCAGAGGCTTCTCCGAACCCCTGAGACCGACTCATCGAACCCCTAGGGTTCAATAGAACCCAGGTTAAGAACCACTGCTCTAGAGATTTCTTATTGTTGCCTGCATTGCTGCCCCAGGTAGAAGGCCTAGGTGGAGGGGTCCCATTAAGCCTAAACTCTGGCCTCAGTTTGAGAAGGTTATGCATTGGCTTTGAGCTCTTTGTGCAGAGCCTGCCCAGCAACCCTGTATCATGGACTGCTTAGGGGAGATGCCTCGCATGTGCTCCAATTGCACTCAGCTGCAGAAGGCTGAAGGGCCTGCAAAACAGATGTAAAGTATTAGACTTTGTCAGTTATTTCCAACAAAGGATAAAATGAGCAAAGCAGAAATGGCTTCTTCTGAGAGGCTAGAGATGAATGGGAAAAGCATTCCTGGCAGCACAATGACTAATTGTTTCCCATTCACAGAAGGAAAGCCTGGAAACCTCTCAAAATAAAGCCGAGGAAAAGGTTTTCTGATAGAATTGTGTGTTGTGGCTGTGGAGAAGATGGGTGATGTGGCTACAAACGCTTTCCCTCGTGGGGTGATAGGTAGTGGGGTCTGCCTTCGCTGGCAAGGCAGGACTGGTGGGAAACGAGTGACCGGCATGCCCTTGGGG
This sequence comes from Rhynchonycteris naso, assembly GCA_037038555.1. Lineage (NCBI taxonomy): Eukaryota > Metazoa > Chordata > Mammalia > Chiroptera > Emballonuridae > Rhynchonycteris > Rhynchonycteris naso. Next base: position 72,442,172 of record CM073002.1, read on the forward strand.
TGAATTACTGGTGGGTGTCTGCTTCCAATAATGCAGATAATTATGCCAGTTCCCTGCTTCTTTTGGAAGCTAATAAAGAGTTGGCTGAGGCCTGCTTACCTCTGGAAAGGACGGGGCTTGGTTTGGGCGTGTGTTCCACTAGGGAAAGTCACAGGCATCTCACAGAACACACCGATACTGTTTTTCAGGTTCGTGAAGAATAAGCAGTCCTTGCTTATGAAGGACAGTGGCTGGAGAAGTACAAGGAAGATTCCATTTTATGGCCAATATATTAAGATGCATTTGAAAGAAACTTTAAAAACAAACAAACAAACAAACAAACATGTTTATGTAATGTGAAAAGCACTTTAAGCAAAGTGATTAGAAAAAATGTAGTAATGAAAGGGAATATCCTTGCTTTCAGGGTTAATGGGAATTTTTGAACCTCAAATGTAAGTAAACATTTCACATGAAAGATTAAATAGATAAACAGATGCAATGAGCTCTTAAATTCTGAGGTTAACAAATGAATTAATACTTGTTCTTTGTCCATAGTGTCTCTTAATGAGAATAGTCATTGAATAAATCCTTAGACCAGTTATAGTCCATTATGACTAAAACATGTTAGTAAATGGTAATCACTGAAGTTAGTGAACTTTGCTTGACTCATCCCTAATCCATACGTCTATGTTTTTAACCACTAATGGTGGGAGTTGGTAAACTTTTTGCTAGCATTGTGATTTATATATTGTGGACAAGGCCCACTGGGTTTGAGGACGACGGAGACGCAGAGACCCGACTCTGGAGACCATGTTCAGTGACGCAGATATGATTTATTTAGGAAGCAAGCTAGCTTATATACACAGGTTCAGCCTATAGGGTGTTACAGTGTAGCCAATTGCTGAAAAGGTCAGGGAGCTTCCTGGCTGGTGCTGAGTCACTTCCTTACAGCGGGCGAGCTCCCTCGGATTTGCCAGGGAGGATTTAACCTGCTGGAGTATTCTCACAGCATAGCATCAGCCACAGCTGCCAGGTAAATAAATGCTCTGTGCTCTACCAACAATATATAGTCTAGTTAGTCACTTTGAACTTGTAGGTAAAACCTCCCTAATTGACACATGTGTAGGCTACATGCTAGTACAGGCTTGAAACACTGAAGCAATTTCTCATACAAGTCAGTGACAGTTGGTGTGATGGCTTTGTATTGTCCCAGTTTCGCTAAGCTGCAGGTACATTTCCCAGAATTCCTTCCCCTGTGTGGCTCTGGACTGGAGTTGGTCAGGAGAAATTTGCATCAGATTTGAGAAGCAGAAGTGAAGGAGCAGCTGCTTATTTATGCTCGTAAGGCCAGTGCACAGCCCTAGGCACTGTGATAGCTGGCGAACATTAACCCAGGTGTAGAAGGGGAGCTACTGGAGATCCGCAGCAGCTCCCTGGACACACAGCTCTTCCACTCGGTCCCTGTCAGTTTCTCTCTTCAGCCTCACAGCCCTGGCCAGGCGTGTGTGCGGCTCCATTGCTATGGGCGCCCGCTTCTCTTGTAGATCACCCTCAGCAGGGTCTTTGCGGGCCTCAGACAGCATGGATTCCAATTCATCATCACTCTCCTCACTCCATGTTCAATCCTCCTTTCTGACCACTGGCACAGCTGACCTAACGCGACTTCAAGCCCAGCACCAGATGCAGAGGGGACAGCCTGCCACAGATTTCTTCACCAGTGCCCACAACTGTGTAAGGTCAAATCCCTATAATTCTGTAAGGTCAGATCCTATAATAAATCCCTATTTTTTTTTTCATTCTCATTAGTCTGCCTCTTTCATTCAACACTGACTCCTACAGGTGGCTCTAAGATTAATTCAGGGGCTCAACAGTGTTGACGGACCCAAGTTCTTTTCTCTCTGTCATCCTCGATGTGTTGGCTTTGGTCTAAGTTTGTCCTCATCATCACTTTAGGAGGATGACAACAGTTCTGAGCATTTCCTCCTCACAAAGTGCTCTATGCTTCTTTATAAAGGTTTTCTTTACAATGACATCCTTAATACCTTACTGTATAAACACCTGTCACAACATTGCAGCAAATAAAATTAAACAAAACTATGCACAAGGTATGAGATGGTGAAGTGAAGGACAGCTGATTGACAATTTAGGACCAGGCAGAATTAACATGCAATTGAGAGTTGGTTTTCTCCTGTAATCTATAGGGTTAAAATTTGATTAAGACTCACAAGTCTGTGTCAGACCTTTTCTTTCTTATAAATTGATGATTAAAATTAAGGGAATAGATCATCAAGTCAGCTGGGCTATCCACTTTTTCCTTGCGTAAAAATTTATGTGGAAACCTAGATTCATTAAAAACTGGTGAGCGATATAACAATTGAGGCAGGAGAGGTATCTTCTGAGCTGGAGTCACTTAGCTATGCAAACCAACTCCAGAGATAATAGTTCTCAATTGACAGGGCCCTTTGCCCTAAGCAATTTTAGAGATACTGAGATACTTACTCTGTGGGGTTCTAAGACCCAGCATACTAAATCTAGTTGTTTCAACTTTATAACCATTCATATAAGACTAGAGTAAAACAAGGACCTCACCCCACAAGGTGACTTTTCTCCCTTAGCTGGTCATGCGGTTTAGACCCCCTTGATTTCATATAGCTGGTCATGGGATTGGGACCCTCCTCTGGCATATTGCTAGTTATGTGGTTTTAGACCCCATAGAGGAGAAACAAACAAGGGGGCTGGAGAATAGTGCTTAAGCGTTAACCCCTAGGAATAACATCTAGGCCTCAGTTGTGTTTCAGCTCCCCTGAAAAGCAGCAAAAGCATATGAAGGGAAGCCCATGGCTGACCTCAGTACCAGATGCACTGACTGATGACCCCCTGCTTTGGCACTACTCCCTGCCCTGGTGCTGACCAACCAAAAGGACACACCTAGAAAGTTGATGAATATTCTATTAAGATCCTCCCCTAATGTCCCCACCCTTAAAATCCTCTAGGACGGATGTCCTAGCTTGCTTTATCTTCCAGCAGAGCAAGCCAGCCCCTTTCCCCACTCCCCCCACCCCTGCACACTTTTCTTGCTCCTCTCTTTCTCCTAAGCTCTAAGGGACCCCATGAGACTTGCAAGCAGGGGAGCAGTGGGCAGTGGCAGCTTGTCCTGAGCTTACCCCCTAAACCTGTCTCCAAGATCCCCTTTCTTTCTGCATGACCAATAAATTCTTCCTTTACTTGCTACAAAACAAAATGAAATAAACAATAACAACAACAACAACAAAAAACTAGAGTATAATACCTTAACAAATCAATTGCCTTGGTTTCCAGGCTGTGGTTTTTTACCTTTTCACTTAAGGTGACTTCTGCTCCAACCTGTTCTCTCACCCATCATTATTAAGTTGATCAGATTTTGAATTAGGTCTTGGTGATACATTTATACATTTTCCTCCAAATTCTTGGCAGAAATCTACCCCACTGTAGCCTCATGGGCTGATTGCAGCAAGAATATAAATGAATGGGACACTTGTTTTCTAAGTTGAACTGGCATCTAGTCATTTATAATCTTGACACAGGTAGGCAGTCAATGAATGATACTTAGGTCTTAGAAAGTGAGCATAATACCAGGAAAGGGAATGTTTACAAGACTTTTAATGGTAGGATGGTCTGGTCGTGGCAAGCCATCACTGGACTTCTGGTGAAGAAAAGGGAGGTGAAGTCACTGGATATAGATGATGCTTGTGGTATGTTGCCACAGCCCTGTTTTCATGTCCTGTTCTGGTTATTGGTTCAGAAAGAGCCTAGAACCAAGATTAATGGACTCTAAATGCCCGTTTTTATGTCAGGATAATAATTTTTATCTTAAATATTTAACGATGGTAATGCTTTACTTTGTTTTTTTGTTGAGGGTGGAGAGTTTAAAACTATTGTTCACATCTATAATCAGAGATCCATGACAAAGTTATAAATTAAGTAGTTATGAAACCTGGGTTTTATCAGTAAATATTAATCTCCCTGCTAGATGTTCCTGAGTTTTTAACAAGTTTATGCCACTCTTGGCTCTATATGAAATTCTGATTAATTGAACTAAAAAATAAAAGGTATACAACAAAAACAAAGTATATGCTCAAACTGTAATTTATAGGTGAACTATCAGTCCCCAAGCAACCTAGAAATGGCTGGAAAACTAGAAAAGGTCGGCAGTCTGAGTCTGGGCAGAAAGTGTAGTGTGCTTTTCTTCACTCTATCTCTCTACTGTTTCTCACTTCTATACAACCCCACGTTTCCATCAGGAGTATAAGCATGTGGGTGCAACCTCGTATTCATAGTGTCGTTCCCAACAAATAACGATAAGAGCAGCCACTTATTTAAGCATGTAGATCCTATTTAGTTACAGACACTGGGAAATGCCTTATTGTATTTTATTTCTATTATATTATCCTGCAATCCTTCCCATCTTGTTTTCCTCCAAAGACATCTTGAATGACAACATGTGAATCAGTTAAAACTTCAATTACCTTTCTACAGTAGTATTCTTATACTATACATGGTTTGAAAAATGAAATGTCTTACCATGTTTTTTTCATTATCAGCATTGCTAGCCCTCTTATCAGGACATACAGAACTCCTTTCTATAGAAAAAAAGAGAACAAACTTAAAAACAAAATGCAAGCACTAGTTCTCCTTTATTCCTACCTCAGTATATAGGCATATTTCAGAGATATTGCAGATTCTGGTCCAGATCACCACAGTAAAGCAAATAAAGTAAGTCACACAATAAAGTAAGTCACACAAACCTTTGGGTTTCCTGAGCATAAAAAGCTATGTTTATATTATTCTGTAGTCTATTAGAGTGCAATAGCATTATATCTAAAAATATAATGTACATACCTTAATTTAAAAATACTGTATTGCTCCTGGCCCAGTAGTTTTCAGTTGGTTAGAGCATTGTGCTGACATGCTAAAGATGTAGGTTTGATCCTCTGAGAGGGCGCAAACAAGAATCAACCAATGAAGGCATAAATAACTAGAACAAAAAATCAAGGTCTCTCTCTTTCTCCTTCCCTTCCTCTCTCTCTCTAAAAATTAATAATATAAATACTTAGAAAAAAATATTTTGTTGCTAAAAGATACTAACCATCATCTGAACCTTTAAGCAAATTATAATCTTTATGCTGATGAAGGATCTTGTGCTAGTAATATTAAGAATCATAGGTCACCAGAAGGAATATAATGTAATGAAAAAGTTTAAAATAGAGGAAGAATTACCAAAATGTGATACAGACACGAAGTGAGCAGATGCTTTGGAAAAATGATATTGCTAAGACTTGCTTGTCACAGAATTACCACAAACCCTCAATTTGAAAAAAAAAAACGCACAATATCTGCAAAGCAAAATAAAATGAGGTATGCCTATAATTATGTTATTAGAGTCACCTTAATTACTCCTCCTTTCATATGTCTCTTTCAACAAACGACATTTAAAATGCATCCAATGTAGCCTGATCAGGCAGTGGCTCAGTGGATAGAGCACTGACGTGGACACTGAGACCCATGTTTGAAACCCCAAGGTCACCGACTTGAACAAGGGGTCACCAGCTTGACCATGGGGTTGGTGGCTTGGGCGTGGGATCATAGAACTGTCTTAAAGCCCAAGGTTGCTGGCTTGAGCAAGGGGTCACTTGGTCTGCTGTAGGCCCCCTCTTCCCAGTCAAGGCACATACGAGAAAGCAATATATGAACAACTAAAGTGCTGCAACTATGAGTTGATGCTTTTCATCTCTCTCCCTTTTTGTCTGTCTGTCCCTCTCCCTCACTAAAAAAAAAAAAAAAAAAAAAAAAAAATTGCATAGAAATATCTCATCAGAAACAAAGAGCAGTGAATTTTTATGGCTCATTCAGGTGCTCCAAAGTGATAATAGAGCCAATTATCAGGGAATCCCTGGATTCCCTGGATCTTTAGGATTGTTGACTCAATTCCTGCCAACTGTTAATGAAAAATAACCACCAAGGAGGTGATGGTTAAAGCTGAGAGTGACAATTAAGGAAAAGGGAGTACAATGTCATTTCTCAGGAAGTCCTTTTATTCTGGGCCTTGATAACATCTTTGATAATTTATACTTATTCTAGAGTAAGGGCATTTTAAAACAGAGTAATTGAAAATGAAATTTTGAAAGAAAAACATTTGAAGCATAGTCATCTGAAACTACAATTAGGGACTTGGAGGTAGGTGAGGTTTGTGACTTTTAGTAAAACAGCTTGAAATATCTTTTCAGCCCATCTAACTACAGAACTATAGAACATTCTTTGGCCAGTACCCTGGCACTGATTTTCCTGATTCTACTGACTGCTCCCCCGGAATCAGCATCCATCCTTCTCTCCGCTGTGGAAAGCCGACCTGCATGGGTCTCCTCTGCAGACCCTCTCGTCCCTCTGGCTTTGGGTGGGGTGGAGACCAAAGGGAGGCATGAGCGAAATCTGGTGTTTATTCTTCCAGCTCCTTCCCTTTAGGATGACCTTGGTCTGGCTCTGTCCTTCAAGTGAGGTCCCTCTCCTTACCAGACAGCAGATTTGATGCAACTTTCTCCTTCCAGGTTTTGGGAACTGCTCCCTATCCTCGTCCCTTTAAGTTTCGCTTTGCCAGTGCGCCAGCTGCTCCCAGCTCTGGTAGATGCACTATCTTCTGGGCTCCCTTTGTACACTTCTGAGAGTACCAGGTGTTTTTCGTCAGGACCTGACCTATGCATGTGTCCAACAGAGAAACTACATTGTCATTCTTTCTTTTTTTTTGGCAGAGACAGGGAGAGTCAGAGAGAGGGACAGACAGACAGGAAGGGAGAGAGATGAGAAACATTAATTCTTCATAGTGGCTCCTTACTTGTTCATTGATTGCTTTCTCACATGTGCCTTGACCAGGGGGCTACAGCAGACCGAGTGACCCTTTACTCAAGCCAGTGACCTTGGGCTCAAGCTGGTGAGCCTTGCTCAAACCAGATGAGCCCGTGCTCAAGCTGTTGACCTCGGGGTCTCGAATCTGGGTCCTCCACATTCCAGGCTGATGTTCTATCCACTGCGCCACTGCCTGGTCAGACTACATTGTCATTCTTGAGCAGTATGTAGCACCTCTCTCTCCTATAATTTGAACCCAGTCTAATTGCAAGTATCATTGTATTAGGTCAAGGGTAACATCTGTGGGACAAACTTGATTCCCTTTGACCTATTTTGTCTACTTTTGGCCACCTAATAACAAGTAAGAGGACTAGCCTGTTTAACAGTACAGTCACAGGGCTAAAATTGGTAAAACTCATATCTTCAATAATGGTTTCTTCTATAACCAAATCCTCTAAGTTCTGCAGGAGTAAGAGACATATCAACCAGAGGAAGATGCATGACAACTATTTCAACCTCCCAGGAGTCTCAGTTTCTTCTCCAGGGAATTATAGAATAAGGGAGAGCTTCTTGGGGCCTAGATCTACCTTTGCCACTAATTAGCTAGATCATTTTAGGTGGACATAAATCTGTTTCACATGCCTACTTAGCATTTGAGCTAACATCTTGCATTTCAGTTTTCTGCAAAATATGGAAATAAGTTTTTTCTATACCTGGGCAGGTGAGTGGTGGAGAGGAGCAACCTCTCTTCAAAGCATCCACTTTTAAAGCATTGGATTATTTCTTTAGAACTATTTCTCCATGCAAGATAACTAGAATCATCCTGGCAATTATTTTACTGCCAGATTTAATTTTGTAAAATCTTTTTTAGTAGACACAAACTTAACTAACATGTAACGCCCAATTTCTTTACTCAATCCTCTATTATTTATTGAAATAGTAGAAAAACTGAAATTAAAGGCAGTATGCTGCACTGAATGTGCTTATATATCATTGGTGTGTCTCAGACCATTACACTCAGAATAAATATAGTTAGGTGGAAATGTAAGAGGATTTAAAAATATTTCTGATAAATTTTACAAATGACTTTCCAGAAAGTGCTGATCTGTTCCCATGTAGGTATGCAGCTCTATGTCATATCTCAGCCTGAATACCCAGGGACAGAACCCAAGTCTCCATGAGATATTACCTTTGATGGGATGGATGCATCTTCTTGATTTGAAGACTTTAAATACCACCAACAGCACCCAGATCACTGAAAGCAGAATAATTACCCAGAGGGCTATTTTCTGACTTGGCTCTAAATAAAACAAGGAATCTATAAGCTGAAAGAAAAATTTACCAAAAAATAAAAGAAAATGTGTGTGTGTGGATGGGTAGAGTATGCTTACAATTTTTAAAACAAATTATTTCTGCCTTGTGGGTAGCAGGCAAATTTCATATTCATGAAAACACTTTTCATAGTGAGAAGACGAGCCCTGTCTGGACCAGAGACTTTTTTACAAGCATGAATAATACCTCCCAGTGTCCATGTCTCTATGTGGGGAACTTGTAAAACCTGTAATTTTCATGAATTTGGGGCTTAGGTGAGAGTTGAAAGAGAAAAAGAGTCTGAAAACCTGAGAGGCAATGAGTCTATTATACATTTAAGTTTCTATTGTTTTATATTGTGATAAAAGAATTAATATAAGTTTGACAAAGGAATAACTACAACTACAGAATAGCCTCAGCCCAGTGTCCTACTGAGGCTCCAGGGAGGGTGCAGTTCACTCTTGGCTGGGAGAAGACAGGTTCCTGGAGAAATAATGATGAGGAGTACAAAGGTGATGAGAAGACCCAAATAGAAGCCATAGTCTTCAGTGAGAGGTGACTGTGACCACAGGGATAACTCCTAGTGCTCGAAGCCTCACAGGAATAACTGGAGAAGCCTGAGCTTTTCCCAGCATCTTTGTTGATACTAGAATTGTAATTAGTATTAAAGGAAGTGGGAACCCCAGAAGTCAGAAACTTAGAGACCTAATGTTACCAAAGTCAGAACCTGATAATTAGAGCACAAAGCCGAAATCAGGAAATAAATGTTAATGGCTATTTAAAAAAATAAAAAGAACAGCTCTGTAGAATAGATGTTGTTTTTTATGAACATACTCTCATTTAATGTTTTACAATAAAAAATATTGAACTCTCCACGTACTTGTGTCATTCTGAAATTTTATACCCATGTAAAGAAGAAACAATTAAGTAGAAATGTTTTGAATTTCCAGTGTTTCATATGCATATTTTTCCTCCTGAAGATAATCCTGCAAGGTACAGCTCCTTCACATTTTATCTGTGACCTTCAGTTCCCCATCTGTAAAGAGGTTTGCCCAAGGTCACATAATAATTCAACAGCAGAATTTAGCAAGAATTATTTAATTCCATTTAATTCAGTGCAACCTTTATCTAGCAGATCTAAGCTCTAAGAATAGTAAGCACCCCTATCGGGGCTTCCTTTCCAAATATTACAACATATTCTGGACAAGGCAGCCAATGAAAAATTGCAATTCAGAGTAGAACAAACACCAAATTTCCTCGAAAGAGCAATGTCTAAAGAACCAGGACTATTTGCCTTGTTCTCTTCCTGCTGGGGTAACTCCAGCTACAGACCTCTTCCTGAGGGGCATGGGTGGGGAGAGTGTGAGCAGACCCTCCTCCAGTCTCAACTGGCCAGAGTTTGCTTGGGATTGAGAGGTTCCGAAAAGCTTATTTTCTTTATCAGAGATGTATTGTTCCTGAGGCTTCACTTGGAGTAAACTGGAAATGAGATCTCTGGTTAGAAAAATGGGCTGTATGTGGTCTGCAGACCATTTCTTCCTGATTCTTTTCCTACACTCCAAAATGAAGCTAACAGGCAACATTTAAAGACATAGGATGCAGGCTTAACTGTATTTCACAGAAAAAGAACACTCCTATTTTAGAGAAAAGTAGGAGCTCCATATGCATCCCAGTTTTCAATATTCTCCAAGTGGCAGCTTACAAAAGAAGTGTTATCACTTAGTGTCTAGAAACACCTGTGTATTTGACACCACTGAACCTAAGGACAACTCTCTGTTCTTATCTCCAAATCTCACTACAGAAAATCACCAACCCTCCAAATGTCATTCCGACTGACTTTCACAACTAGAAGATAATAGAAACATTTCTAAACCATATTTCACTGATTCAAATATTTTTAACAAAGAATAAAAAGAGAGGCACCAGAGCCTTCCATGATGTCTCCCATGATGATAGTGTAGGGGTAAAAAGATCAGCCAACCCACCTAGAAAGTCAGCTTAATGAGTACACGTTCCATTATGAATAGCTGTCAATAAAGGTAGATAATAAGCTGAATCAGGTATTATACTTAGTGTTTTGAATTTTCGCTGGTGACTCTACCAGGTTCACAGGCTCTGCTTCCCAGCATTTAGCAGAGGCCCCAATTCTAACTTCCTACCATACCCACACCCTCAACTCCCCAAACCCTGGGCCCTAAGGCACGTAGTAGCCAGTGGGAAACAGGGATTGAAGATGCTTAGCCTACAGAGTCACAAAACATATGTTCCCTCTGAATTTCTGAAGCCCTAACACTCTAAACAGGAAATCTTAAGGGAGAATTTTTTTTCAATGCAGGACTTTTGTGTGGTTGTCTACCATCTTGATAAGAAGTATCCCTGTAGATAACAATTTCAGAAATACTAATCAAAGGTATTCGTTAAATGCCAACCTGATTTCTCTTTTGTCATTCATAATCTCTACTGCTATAGTCTAAACCCATTGTCCAACCCTACTTATAATGCCCACATGCAGTGTTTGGAAGGTGAGTTAAGTATATTTGCTTGAAGAAATATTGCATAAATATTCTCCACTGTCTGAATGACTAAGATCTCTCAAAATCATCAAGATGTTACTCTGATTTATTAGCTCTTTGTTCCATGAAAGTTGGGGTTCATCAGTTTTATTTTGTGAGGAGCTAAGAAAGTAAGCCAGGATGGAGAAAGTCCCACTTTCTACCCTGGACCAAGTGACTACATTGTTTTGATTCAGTAGAAAAAAATAGTTTGCAAGTTTACATGAGAGTAAAATGTTTTCACTTTTCATTTTGCAAAGGCTATAGAAAAAAAATCAATGAGTATAAAATTTTCAAATAAAATTTTCTTCTTCTTTTTCTTCTTCTTCTCCTCCTCCTCCTCCTCCTCCTCCTCCTCCTCCTCCTCCTCCTCCTTCTCTTCCTCCTCCTTCTTCTTCTTCTTCTTCTTCATTATTATTATTATTATTAAGTGAGAGGTGGGGAGACAGAGAGGTTCCTGCATGCATCCCAACCTGGATCAGCCTGGCAAGCCCACTAGGGGGCAATGCTCTATCTACCTGGGTCGCTGCTCTGTTGCTCAGCAATGAGCTATTTTAGTGCCTGAGGCAAGGCCATCAAGTCATCCTTAGTCCCTGGCCCCCTCGCGGGGCCAACAAGGCTGCAGGAGGGGGAGGAGGGGTGGAGAAGCAGATCGTCGCTTCTCTTGTGTGCCCTGATCAGGAATTGTACCTAGGACATCCACAAGCTGAGCTGACATTCTACCACTAAGCCAACCAGTCAGAGCCTCAAATGAATTTTTTAATTACTCTTAGAAATACATTTAGAAATATCATTGAAAATGCCTTTTTGAAAAGCAATTAAGAAACCTGACCAGGCAGTGGCACAGTGGATAGAGCGGTCAGCCTGGGATGCTGAGGACCCAGGTTTGAAGCCCCGAGGTCACTGGCTTGAGTGTGAATTCATCTGGTTTAAGCATGGGGTCACCGGTTTGAGCGTAGGATCATAGCTATGACCCCATCGATGCTGGCTTGAAGCCCAAGGTCACTAACTTGAGCAAGGGGTCACTAGCTCAGCTGGAGCTCCTGGTCAGGGCATATATGAAAAAGCAATCAACGAACAATTAAGGAGTCGCAATGAAGAATTGATGCTTCTCATCTCTCTTCCTTCCTCTCCATCTGTCCCTGTCTGTCCCCCTCTCACAAAAAAAAAAAAAAAAAAAAAAGAAAAGAAAAGAAAAAGCAATTAGATATATGTGCTGTGGAGTTTCTTAAAAGAAAAGTTTTATTACCATTATTTTAAAGTCTCCCTTCAAGGTGAAGTTAAGGCGTTCAAGGAGGCCTAAGCTTGGGGCAGCTAGGGCGGTAACACCACCTGGGTTTTAACTCCTACAACCTGATAAGAGCAATCAAACATGGGCACCCAATATTAACATTGCTACCAGTTAGCAACCTTTTAAACTTCACTGTCTGCTTGTGTTGAAATCTCAAACACTGGTGTTCCCCAAGACTCCACTAGTTGTCTCTTACTTTTATGGTCTTAATCATTTCTTATTCCCTCTTTCCAGACAAAATGTCTTTCCTTGTACATAAGAAGTACATTTCCAAGTATGTGTAAATAATCCCCCACTGGACTGAATGTTTTCCTAAAACATTCAGGGACTGTGCTGGGTATTCTGGGCTTGCTCCCCCGCTCCCACCTCCCTGATTTAGCTCCATCTTGTCCTTCCTGTTCTGTAGTTCTATAGGCTGACTGCTATGGACTGCCATGGATTGTTCCTTCTGGCTCTAGACTCACCTAATATTTAGTCCACCAGCAAGAGAATATGCCAAAATTCAAGTCCAGGATCTTTCTGATGCTTCTAGTGCTTCTTTGGCTCCACACTACCTTCAGGACCCTGTTCAAGCTCCTTTGCAAGGTGTAGAAGGCCTTTCATCTGGTTTTTGCTATCCTCTCCAGCCTTATTTTTTGATAACTTAGCCTTACTGTCAACCAGTTGAACTTCCAAAAATCCAGCAATATTTACTCCTCTGTGCTTTTACACATAATTTTTTTAAACCTACAGTAGAAGCTAATGGTCTTCTAGAATTTCCTACAAGTCTTTTAAAATTCTGCTCTTATGCAACTTCCTTAAACGTATATATATTCTTAACTCTATTTATAACCAACCACAGTGAACAGAATTAATTGCTCCCTTTGTATGCACCCTTCTTGGTTGAGTTTTATTTTAATAATTTTTACTGGATGCTATAGATTCAGAAATTAGAGTCCATTTTCCTAAACTGACAGCCTGAGAATGGCAATTCTTACTTAGCATATAATAAATCCTCAAGACAAACCACATGCAGCCTAAGGCTTCAGGACACTTAATTCTGAACAAACGTGAGAAAATGCAATTTCCCTAGAAAATATTTACAACTTAATATTAACATTTTTATTGTTTACCATGTTTTCATTTTTGCCCGCTGGTAAAGAGTGGACAATGGGTGACCATGCCTTTAGCACTCAAATCATGTGAAAGATATGAAACACTTATGATTTTAGTTTCTTCTCAATGAGCATTTTGAGAATATAAAACTCAGGAAAAGAGAAGGCCAAAAAATATAGCTAACCTCCACTTTCCCTATAAAATCGAAATTTACAAAAAAATCTTCCTTTGCTTCTAATGAAATATAAAACAGTATTTTTCCTTGGAATTGGATAAGCAGTATCAAAATTTTATTTTCCTTAATTTTCTTCTTTTTTTATTTCTTCATTTTAGAGAGGAGACACAGAGTGAGAGAGAGAGAGAGAGAGAGAGAGAGAGAAAGGGGGGAGGAGCTGGAAGCATCAACTCCCATATGTGCCTTGACCAGGCCAGTGCAGGATTTTGAACTGGTGACCTCAGTGTTCCCAGGTCGACGCTTTATCCACTGTGCCACCACAGGTCAGGCTATTTTCCTTAATTTTCTTCAACACTAGGTTATATAGAGGTTGATCAGAGTTTGACTTTATTCAAATAAATGAGAGAAAGGAGTGTTAAAAACTGCTCATGCAATGATAGAAATGAAATAATACTAGTTAATTTTAGTTTAGTTGAAAGATTGGTAAGAATCAGAGGTTATGACCAGATAATAGACAAGCATTTTTTCCTTCTTCTCTGATCTTTTAAAGTACAATGCAGGTAGAAAATCCTCTTTAGAGGATGAACTATAGAGAAATACAGTGATATTTATGAATAGATTTGCTACTTTCCATTTCACAAATGTTTTCCTTCAACTCATAAACACCTAGTAAGGTTATAACTACTTCCATTTTATCAATGAGGAACTAAAGCTCAGAAGTAAAAAAATGATTGCTTTAGGTAATACGGCCAGTAAATATTAGACCTGGGACTCCAGTCCTGGTCGTGTAACAGCCACAGATACATTTTCTTTCTTTTCTGTTCTTTTCTTCCTTGTACATCAACCCCCATACCCTTCCACCCTCTGACGTTGCACATATATACACAGGAATGCCCCATAAAGCCTACCTTTCATTGTCCATCTCCCTGTCCATGTTCACTTCAGCCATGGATTTTCTTGTCCATTTTTTTTATTCATTGATTTGAGAGAGTGAGAAAGAGAGAGAGAGAAATATCCATTTTAGTTCTACTTATTTATTCACTCATTGGTTGCTTCTTGTATGTGCCTCAACCAGGCATCAAACCTGCCACGTTGGCATATTGGGATGATGCGCTAACCAACTGAGCTCCCTGGCCAGGGCCCAGCCAGGGATGTTCAATAGTACATTCATAAGATCAATACAATCCTGTGATATTTACGCTACTTTTGTTATAAAAAGGATCGAAAGACCCATTTTCTTCCGCATTGCTTTCAGACCCAGGTGTGTTATGTACGCCTGCCATGTGAGAAATGGGTGGGGATAAACACTTGGCATGCTCCATATTAAGGAGCTGAGATCCTCTGTTTGTACACAGCAGTATACAGATGTGTACGGCTGTGGGGGAGAACAAAGGGCACACTAGAAACTGTCATCACTGGTTTCTTTTTAGGCCATCTGTGTAGAACATCTATTACTTTAATAACCAAAAAATGAAAAGCTAAGATTTCTGGGCAAAATTTGGCCATTACTGAAAGGAAAAATGAAACAAAAACTGTAGAACCTTAACCCTTTGAGTAGTACAAACATTTATGTACCTCCTCGTGCCTCCTGACCATCCAGAGTACGACCTTACAAAAACTTTCATTTTAAAAATGTGTAAGGCAACATTAAAAAAGGCAAATGGATGTTCTTCTTGTTTCCATAAATTGGTTATCAAACAAACACAATTTTAAGTTAATAAAACTGTAACTGTAACTAATTTTATTTTTTGAAAAGAAAGAAACTCACTCCTGGGGGTCAGCGAGCATGAAAAAAACTAACTACTCAAAGGGTAAGGTAGTGTGCGGTTATCTACAAGTAAAAAAGGGAGTTCATGGATATATGGCAGCTAGCAATCTCTGTTCATTATAAAGCAGGGGTCAGGGACCTTTTTGGCTGAGAGAGCCATGAATGCCACATATTTTAAAATGTAATTCCCTGAGAACCATACAATATGTTTAACACTAAATACAAGTAAATGTGTGCATTTGATGTAAGACCAACACTTTTAAAGTACAATAAGCCTCTGAATTTTTTTTAATAATGTTGTTAAGCTGTTGCTAACCAATAATGAATAAAGTACTTCTTACTATTAATGGGACTTCCTGTGCTGTATGGTTTTGTAGCCTGGTTGATACGTGGTGAGGTTAAGCTTCATGCAGGCGTTGAGACTTCCATCCATTAAATATGATCATGGGTTGGTCTTAACATTCTTTAGACATGAGAAAGACTACTCGCATGCATATGTAGAGCCAAACATTGTCAGTACAGCAATACTGACATGCTGCAGTGTGTAGTATGTAACGGGAAGCGCATTCCAAGTTTTGACAATCAGCTGATCCACGATTGAAGTTTTTTTATTTCTCCCCACTTGTGTTTGCTCGCCAACTCTGCTTGCTGTCATGAAAGTCTTTCCAAATCTTCATTCAGTGACTTGAACTTATTTACCCACATGTCTGAAGCCTTCGGGTCAGCAGTTGTAGCTCAAAAACTCTGACGGAGACACCAGGGATATAACTCAGGTCAGCGCTGTCCACTGTACACTTGTGTGGATGGGTGATGAACTTAAAAAGACGAGTGTGCTCATGAAATTCTCCAAAGTGCGCTTTGAATGACCACAGGAGATTAGATTTGAAGCTTGCTAGCTGCTGGAGATCAAGATGTTGAGCAGGGTCACTGGCTGTGCATGCATCTTTAACCTCTCCCAGTTTTTCAAAGTATAGTAAATGACCTGTTTCAATGTTGGCGATGAAGAGTTCCAGCTTGTTTTCAAATGCAAACACTGCTTGTTGAAGGGATGAGACTGTATTTCCAATGCCTTGCATTTTTACATTGAGCTGGTTCAGATGTTCAGTCATGTCCACGAGATAGTAGAACTTCAGGAACCACTCAGTGTTAGCTAACTCAGGATGCTCGATGTTTTTCATTTCAAGAAAAGTTTGGATTTTGCTCAGACAAGCCGTGAAACGGCTGAGCACATTCCCTCTTGACAAACAACGCACATTGCTGTGAAGAAGCAGACCAGAATAATTATTCCCAACTTCATCCAGCAGTGTTTTAAACTGGCGATCATATAAAGCTTGGGCAACAATAAAGGTGACCACCCAAATGACCAGTGACATCACCTCACCAAGCTGCTCACCACTCATCTGAGCACAAAATGACTCCTGATGTAGGATGCAGTGAAAACTTAGGATGGGTCTCTTTTCATGTTCACAAAGAAGTGCTACGAGTCCTCTGTTTTTCCCCACCCTGCACGGAGCACCATCAATACACACCAAAATAAGTTTATCCATCGGTAGGTATTTTTCTTTAGCGAACTCAGTAAAAGACTTGAATAAATCCTCCCCTCTTGTTGTCTCTTTCATAGGCAAAACAGCAAGACTTTCCTCACATAGTGTGTCATTGACAGCATACCTTGCAATCACGCTGAACTGGGATAAATGGCTTACGTCTTGACTCATCCAAAGCAAGAGAAAAGAATGGTGCTGCATTTATGTCCTTCACTTGTGTTGCCTCAATTTTATTTGCCACCATGGTGGCACGACCATGAGCAGTTCTTGCCGACAGAGGCATCTCTTTTATTTATTTGATTATGATGTCTTTATCCGAAAAGTCATTAAAATGTTCATTGGCAACATCAAGCATGAATGTTTTGGCATACTCCCCATCTGCGAATGGCTTTCCGTTTCTCACAATTGCTAAAGCACCAGCAAAACTAGCCGCATTCCAGTCACCTTGTGGGGTCCAAACACAGAGTTGCTGCTCACTAGCTTGCACTCTGCACAATAGCTCTTGACATGCTTTCTTCCTGCTGTCCCCCGCTGGATATTTTGATGCAAATGTAGTATGGCGTGTGTTGAAGTGCTGCTTTATATTTGACCGTTTCATTGATGCAATTTTATCATTGCATATTAGACACACTGCAGAACCTGCTCTCTCCACAGAGGCAAATTCCTCTGTCCATTTCTGCTGAAAAGTACAATACTCCTCATCTTTTTTTCTTTTAGCCATCTTCTTTGTCAAAAGGGTTTCTGCAATTAGCTAGCTGACTACTTGATTAAAAGGAGGGATATTTACTTCCTGACCTCACAATGACCCGTGTATGTTACCCATTATTCAATAAAAATTTGGTGTTGTCCTGGAAGACAGCTGTGATTGACTCTAGCCACCCGCAACCATGAACATGAGCAGTAGGAAATGAATGTATTGTAATATATAAGAATGTTTTATATTTTTAATGTTATTATTTTTTTATTAAAGATTTGTCTGCGAGCCAGATCAGCCATTAAAAGAGTCACATCTGGCTAGTGAGCCATAGGTTCCCGACCCCTGCTTTAACGCATACTAGAGAAAATCTAATGGCTCACTGAGCAACCAAAATGTGGTTGTTGAAGTCTATAAACTAGAGCTCATGCAGCACTCTCCTTTTCAGGTACTGACTCAGCATTTTTATGCTGTTAATACGTGACCCTTAAATTTTTGAGTCAAGGTCTGGAGCAGCTAAATAAGACAGAGGGAGAAGAAGCAGTGTTGGATAAGATAATCCATTAGAAAATGCTCCTTTCCCAATAAATAAATTGATAGGTAAATACAATTAATACAGAAAAGAGATAAATACAGTTGACCCTTGGACAACACACTTGTAAACTGCATGGGTTCACTTACATGAGGATATTTTTCAACTGCCTTGTATGATTCAAACCCACGTTGTTCAGGGTCATCTGGCCAATTGGGAATCCATGTGTGCAAAATGCTGACTTCAATATTAGATGTTCATGGTGGTCTGTACCTCTAATCCCTGTGCTCTCCAAGGGTTAACTGTATATAGTATTAAAGTTAATTTCATTCAGAAAACAAAAAAATATAATTTAAGTCAATAATTCAATATTTTTTAAGCTATCATATTGGCATAAACTTTTATGATTGATGATACTAGGTGTCGATAAGACTAAGGTAAACTGTGTGCTCTTATACTGGAAATGTTTGCGTATCTACCAATGGGTAAATGGGTGTATCAATTACAGCATGTCTATACTATAAGATACTATTCATTAAAAATAATGTAGATTCATATGTATTGACTTAGAAAGAAGCCCATTGCATGTCAAATTAAGAAAAAGAAACTTCAGAAAAACAGAATAGTGTCATTGTTATGTTTTATAAAACCTTATATGAACACTTTAACTCCCACCTTTAATACCACTTTGTGATTTTTCTAGCTATTGTTTCTACGTAGCACAAGTAAATTCCTTCATCCAGAAGGATTAATCTTCTGAATGATAGGGAGGCATTTCCATTGTGAATTTCACTGTGGAAGAGGGTATCTTGTTTGTGTATCTGAGGTCTTGTGTTTTCAAATGGTCACTGTCTTTGTAGAATGTGTAAACATTGTTATCGTGATTCTTCCAGTGAATTAAGACTTTGGGCTCACTCTCAAATGAGCAAGGGAGAATTACATGTTCATCAAGTCTTCCAATGACTATTTGCTCACTCATAGTGCTAAAATGATTGAAGAAAGCTGAAAAGACTGTGTATAAAATCAAGAGAAGTTATAAAGAGAGTTAGTGATGGGTGGTTTTCAAGGGTTATTTTAGGACTACCTAGAAGAACTATCTTACATCAGCAGCCTGATCATTAACAGACCACATTATGAAGAAGCCTTGCTAGTCTAATTACTAGAACCAAGCCAAGAAGCTCTGTGTTTGAGTTACTGAGACTTTTAATAGAATCTCTGTTTGATTCATTATAGCTATGAGAATTGTCAACAGCCTAAAGCAAGCATAGAAACACTAGCTTGCTCCCACCTTGATCAATAGTCTCATCTCTCCTCTGATCGTGGCCTGCTATAGGTACTGGAAATTATGTGTATTATGTAATAAAAGACTCCTGTTGAGTTTTATTCCCTGAACACATTTACTTTTAATACCTGCTATAACAATAACAAATTAGTTTCTCCAGCTAGCTAAAGCCAGTAGACCCTAAAAGTTTAGAATAAACTTAACTTGGTTGGGCTAGGAAATACTTATGCATATAGAAGACAATGCTGGATTCAGAAATCTGTTAGAAATATGTAGACATTAGTTTCAAGTGAGGGAGTGCCCAGGCAGGAGGAGCCCAAAATGGGAAATTAAGTGACTTATTTTGGTTTTAGGACAACTCTCAGGATATTACATGAGTTAATCAAAACTAGTTAAGAAATATTTTTCTGAATGTATATGAGGAAGTCCAATTCTCCACCTCAGAAGTTGATTTTCAAAACCAAATCAATTTATCATAATTAACATTTTTTGTGAAGAAATTTTACTTAGCCATTTCATAATCATTGAAGCCAGCATCTAGATTCTTTGACCATTTCACAACACATTTAAAACAGATTGTGTGTCCCATGTGTAAATTCTATGATAGGAGGACGGAAAAGGAGCTTATCTATGGACTTTGCCGAACCCACCCAAGATGGGGAAGCGGGTGCTTGTGTTGCCTTGACACAAAGTCTCTTCCTCTGCCTCCTCCTCTGTGGCTGTTTCCACTTTGCATGTCCTACTTCCCTTCCTCAGAGAGATTTAGTTTATTTCTGTACACAGTGTTAGAGGGATGTGGTATTCTGCTGAGCGAAAGAAATGAAACCGTGGGATAGAAAAAGAGTGGTTTCATTGACCTTCTTAATTGTTCTACTAACTACGTCTAATATTTTATCAGTTAATTAAAAATGCCTGTCACAGGACCTAGCAAAGCTAGTAATGCCTTCTGTTAAGTAATGAGTAAGCACCAAGCTACAGTTAAAAAAAAAATCAATCAACCAATCAATCAAACTTGCCTTTCTTGTGATTTCATATCTGGTTGCAGACAATAGATTAGAAAGAGCTTTAATCAGAGTAGATAGAAAAAATAGGATTAAGAAATTTTTTAAAATCTATTTATTCATTTTAGAATGGAGAGAGAGAGGGAGGGAGGAAGAGAGACAGGAAGAAGAGGGGGAGGAGCAGGAAGCCTCAACTCCCATATGTGCCTTGACCGAGCAAGCCCAGGGTTTCAAACCAGTGACCTCAGCATTCCAGGTCGATGCTTTTATGCACTGTGCCACTGCAGGCTAGGTGAGAAAATATGATTTTTAATCTTCATGCAGACTTCCATTCTGTTCCCTATTTCTCACTGGCTGATCTTCCAGAAAAGTTCACAAAGCTATGGCAACAGAAGCAACAGCCATTTTGTACTACCTGCTCGTGTTCCTATCCAGTATACTAATCACTGACCATGGGTGTATTATAAAGATACTTGAGATCTGCGTAGAGATGTTATAAGGATGAAGAAGAGAGACAGCTGCCTATGCCTTCATGTCTTGTAGAGGCCATATTAGTTATCCTATCAAAAAGGCGTAAAAATGAATTTTTAATGAATTTTAAGAGCAAACAGGAATTGGAAAAGAAAGTGTCTGACTATAGTAGATTACTTAAATAAAATATGACACATCCACACAAATAATTTTTCTGCAGCCATTAAAGATGACATGGTAAAAGATGATTCTATGGCATAGAAGGAAGTGCTCAATTTATAGGAGAAAAATAAGATTACAGTGCAACTTTTAAGTAGCACATACACATTTCTGCACATAGGAGACTGGCATGGCATATCACTAAATACACACTAGAATGTTAACTCTGAGGAGCAAGGTTTCATCTAAAACAAGAAAAAAAGACTATTGTATGAATAAAGATTTGGTATACATCCAACAGCAGTTCTCTGGATAATAATATTTGTTGTTTTCAAAGCTTTCTACAATGGACACATACTGCTTTTACAGTAAATATACTAAAACCAAATTCAATTAAATATTAAATGCCAGTGATATTAGCTATGGTGTTGTTTATAATCACACATAAAAACCAATTAAAATAAAACCTGGAAACATTTTTAAATGTCCAATAATACTGCAAATTATAAGGCAACCATTAAAATTATGGTTTACAAGGACTGTTTCAAAAACTTTAAAAAGTGAGAAAATATAGATGGTAAAATGTATACATAAAATATAATTTCAAATAAATAAAGTACAACTTATTCTCTTTGGTGATGGGATGGTAGGTAATTTTTACTTTTTAAAAACTATTTTGTTGGACACACAACACAATCAATAGTTCAAATGCTATAGAGGTGTTTACCTAAAACCTATGTACTCTTATTGATCAATGTCACCCCATTAACTTTAATTTCTAAATTAAAAAAATATCTTGTTTAAAGAATAGCATGTAGTAATTACTTTTAAAGACCTCTGAAAGAGCCTTGGCTGGTTGGCACAGTGGATAGAGTCTCGGCCCAGTGTGTGGACGTCTCAGGTTCATTCCCCAGTCAGGGCACACATGAGTAGCGACAATATACTTCTCTCCCCCTCCCTCTCCTCCTTCTCTTTCTCTTCCCCACTCACAGCCAGTGGCTTGATTGGTTAGAGCATCAGCTCCAGGCATGGAGAATAGCTCAGTTGATTCAAGTAAGGGCCCTAGACAAGGGTTGCCAGGTGGATCCCAATTGGGGCGCAGGTAGGAGTCTTGTCTCTCTATCTCCCCACCTTCACTTAAAAAAAGAAATATATAGAATTAAAAAATAAATAAAAACCTCTGAAAAAAATTTAAAGAAATCATTTGAGAGCTCTACCATAACAAGATTGTGTTTTAAATTTGTTACAGGATATGAAATTTAAGAATGATTAAAACTATTCCAAAAATAAAATTAGATTCCTTCATCACACTTAATCAAATTAAAACCTGGTAGGTTAATAATTTATACTTTCATTTCTACATTAAATAGTAGAAAAAGATAATTGCTATACATCCTTGGAAGAGTGCCTTTTTAACATGACTGTACATTTTCTATTATGAAAATATCTACATAAAAATTGGAAAAGCAACACAAGCATATTAAAATACGATTAGAGAAAACATTTGCATTATGAAAAAGTTATCGCTCCAATAGCTTTCTCAAAGCAATAGCTAAAATTCTTGGCAAAGTAGAAACTTATAAAATAGTATTAGTAAAATTAGACCTTTATTTTTCTTCCTGTAGATGTATTTGCATGTATAATATATGAAAAGATATATTACAATGATTATCTCTGAATAGTAAGATTACAAGTAATCATTAAACTAATTTCCTGCTATGAATATATGTTAATATGTAATAATTTTTTACCTTTATAGGTTATTAAAAAAACAACTTAAGATTTAATCAGTCTCTTTCCAAGCAAAAATTAATTCAAATTTACCTTGTTTAGTGTAAGTTTAGGACATTTTATGTTCACTGTCTATTATAGGTTCACCTTCCAATTCTCTATGACTCCAAAATTTTCTACCTTTTGGTGAAACATACAACATCCCCTTTACCCATCTCTCTTTCAGCTGATACTCTTTGTTCATTAATTACAATTAATTATGGATACTCCCTCATTTTCCACCACCAATTAATCTACCTCATTAATAGCTATGTTAACTTTTTCTGCCTCCTCTTCTCCAAGCCAAATCCTTCACTTTTTCTCTGCATCTCACATATATTTTTTGCATCCAGCAATATGTCCCTGAAATTATATTCCTTTTCTACTGTATACTGTATTATCAGGTTCTCTCTCTCTAGTAGATCAATCCCATGAGTAAACACTCTGGTACCTACATCCTATCTTAAGAACATGAGAAAAAAACAATATTCTCCTCTGACTCTTGATTAGCTATCCATCTATTTCTCATCATCTTAAAATAATTGTTTAAATAGCGACCCCCAGTTCTCATTCGCAATCTCCTCTCAGTTCACTCTGGGTCCCTTTCTGCATGACATGTCATAAACTGTCATTGTCAGTGTGACCAAAACTTCCATATTGCCCCAAATAGTAGGTACAATTTGTTCTTATCTTATCCATCTCACAGCAGCATTCAACATAATCAGCTGTTACCTTCCTCCTGGAAGATTCTTCTCTTTGTTTCTGGACCACCATATTCTTAGTTTTTTCTTCCTCACTTAGTCCTGAACTAGGCTTCCTCCCCAGCTTGCTTTATTTATGTGAAAATATGGATGTTCTCAGGCCTTATTTTTTCTCTAAAAATACTCTATTCCTAAGTGAGTTCCTTCATTCCATAACTCTGAATGCCAGCTGTATGCCAAGGATTCTCAAACTTAGCTACTGAGTCAAGGTCTAGAAACTACCCATTTGACCTGTTCCTTTAGATGACTTATAGGCATCATAAAATTAACATAAGCCTTTGTTTCCACCTCTTTCCCTTTACTCCCTGCCTCACTCCAAACATGACAACACAAATTACCCTGCTCTTCCTCCAGTCTTCAGCTCAATAGCTGATACCAAATCCTCCCCATTGCTTAGGCCAGAAACTTAGAAATCTACCTGAATTCTTCCTTTCCCTCATGTCCCATATCTAACTCATTAATGAGTCTTCTTTATTAATGGGTTAGAGAAAACTCCATTGTTCATGCACTTCTTTCCGACTATGCCATTACTATCCTACTCCGAAGCCATTATCATCTCTTACTTGGATATCTAAAATAGAGATCTCGTAGGTTACCTTTTTCTTCTCTTGCCTCCTTACACTCTACTGTCAACACAACAGTGAAGCATCATATTATCAAAATATAAATCATTCTATGACCTCTTTCTTTTTAAAACCCTCCAATGGCTTCCCAGCACATTCTTAACTTGAGCCTCCCAAACCTTGCCTACTCAGGCTCCTGCTCCTGCCTGCTCCTCCAACCTCCCCCACTGCTGCCCACAACATACCTTCCCAAAGACGAGTGAACACAAGGTCTCCAATTCAAGGGTCAGCATGAGTGTAAGCCAAAAATTAGCCCCTAAGAACAGTATAATTCACATTTTTTGAATAAAACGACAAATTACAGTGACCCATTTATCATCTAAGATAAAGTACTATGAATTAAAAGAAAAACACACAACCTCTTCTACACAAAATGCTCAATTTAGTGCCATTGAAATAATTTCAGCATTCAGCTAAGTGAGGCAGTTAATGAGTATCTGGCCCTATTTTTATGCCTAAGTTTTATTTTTAGGCATTGATTTTCTTCCCCCAAAGCAGCAGAAATCTTCCACCTTGGATTAAACTTGAAGTTACCCAAGTTGCAATCAGCCCCCTTACAAAAGGGTTCAAATGTTAGAAGCATCTGATTCTGGTACATGTTGGCTAGATTCCAGATATGGGGGGTGG
The DNA here is from genome assembly GCA_037038555.1 of Rhynchonycteris naso. Lineage (NCBI taxonomy): Eukaryota > Metazoa > Chordata > Mammalia > Chiroptera > Emballonuridae > Rhynchonycteris > Rhynchonycteris naso. The sequence goes on from CM073002.1 coordinate 72,466,683, forward strand.
GGGAGGCAAAGAGAGGCGGCCTCTGTAATGGAGCATAGCAAAAGGAAATCCAGATGCTAAGACCAATCAGACAGAAAAGAAAATTGAGGTCATTCCAAAAGCACATAATAAAGTGAACAGTACAGCCACCCCGTGCCCATCTTAATAGCCACAGCCCAAATGGACTGCAGCCATTCGCACTAATTGTGACAATGACGTCAACTTCACTTGTGTTCAGGTCAGATTCTCTAGCCTGCACATCACAAACACTCCAAACTAGCTCTGGGCTCATAACTGCTGGCCTAAATATGACCAGAACCACATTGCAAGTCAATTCTTTTTGAAAAATAAGAATGTTTCCCATCACTTGCATCATGCCGGTTCACATTATGAGTTCCTTCAGGAAAAGCAGCTTCCTGCCTTGTTTTTAAATTCACTGCCTCTCGACAGTGCTCGTGGCACTGAGCCCATTTGTGAAAGAAGTCAAAATAAAAGGGAAACACCTTGTAGCATCCTGAGGATTTCTCCTGGGCATCCACTTAGATTTTTAACAGGACTGACTTAGTTAGGATAGAAAAAAGAACAGTTTCAGGATTATGTTCACTTTACTCAAAAAAATCTCCCCTGGTGTTTTACGGTGAAAATCAGCCACTTAAGGATTTATATACTGGATTAAAACTTTGAAATTTTAGGGGTACTGTGTTTGCTCCAGGCTGGCTTTTTTTTGGGCGGGGGAAGGAAGTTTTTCTTTGTTTGGAACCAGGTTAAAAGTATGTGCTGACACATGGGGGCGGGGGTAGAGGGACAGTGGAAGGGCAGCAGGAGCGAAGGAAAAGGAAACCAAAATGAGGAAGAAAGGAAAGCCGGCTGGGGGTGCTTGCTTGGCTGGCTACCATTTTAGAACAGAAGACAGAGCTACTTGCCCAATCACAAGAGAAGACCTCCAGGCACTCCCTCCAGAACCCTCGCAGAAGAAATTTACCTGCAGGCTTCTCCATTGGTCAAAGATTGCCCCATGGGGCTTCACCTCCCATGTCCTTTCTGCTTGTACACCTGGCCCCTTGGGACAGCCACTGAGGAAGCCAGATGCTGTGCCTCATGGTTGGCACTTTGAGTATGGAAATAGGGGACAGGAAAAACCACGGCCTCTGTGAACGTACTTGGGTCACATCCGGACTCTGCAGCTCCCACATGGTGCATACAAGGGTGAGTGCATGCTGAAGTCGGCCCTCCCCCCGCCCAGGGGAGGTGGGTTCAGCTGCTAAGGTTTGGAAATGAGGCAACGGCACCAGGGCGGAGGCTCTCTTTGTCCAACCAATCGGAGGGCCAGGGAAGAGACGAGACCAAGAAAATCTAGGGAAGCGCATAAATTGGGTCCAATAACAGTAGCTGTGTCAAAAATGCCACACATTTAATTATCTCACATTTTGTACGTTAGCAGAGCAGTAATCACCTTCCCAGATCCCCTGTGATCACTTTGATCAGTTCAGTTTTTGTGCATGCTTCGCTCAGCTACCACGACCTGTTCACACAGCAGCAGCCTTCCTCAGTGATGGAAGATGTGGTTCTGAAAGTGACACTTCCCCTGCTCCTGCCCCAGTGGTGGCTTCAAGGCAAGAGACATTCCGCAGTCCAGAGCCCCCCTGGAAATGAAACTGAGACTTCACCCAGAGTTACATCCTCACTTAGCTTCTCTCTCTCCCCTTCTGCTTCTCACACCACTTCCTTGTAGGTTTCTCCTAAAAATAGTTGCTCATTACTTGTCCATAAAGCTCCATCTCTGGTGTGGTTGGTCCTTAGAAGCAGACAAACCACATATATAGGCAACTACCTTGTATAGAAGGGGATAGGGCACTACTGGGCCTCCATGGACCATTTTCTTATTTCAGACTCCTATCGTGAAATGTTTCTTCTTGCCAAAAGGACAGATTATGCCATCTTTCTCAATAGTTCTATGTAAGAAAAACTATAGCTGAACAGAAAGAAAGGGTCTTTTTTCTTTCTTTCTTTCTTTTTTAGCAAGGACGTGCAAAGCAAAGACTACAGACAAGAGAAAATGCCAGGGTTAGCAAGGCAGACGGCAGGCGATTTGTTGAGCACATAAAGGCAAGGAGCAACTGAACAAGACTCTATTAAGTGAAGTGAGTTTTGAACATGTGCAGATGCAAGGCCAAGGCCTTCTGAAAATAGTGAGCTTGCCCTCCACAAAGCACACCGACAGAGGCCCATGACTCGACAATGGCTCTGAAAAGCTAGTTTGCTGTCCGTGTACTTCTCCTTCTATTCATTGTGTGTTCTCATCATTAGATCATTTTAGCTAGTTGTTATGTTAATTGATCAAATCGGGAGGACCAGACTAGCTGCTGCTTCTCCAACAACTAAGCTGAGTAAGATGAATGCTGTGGGGAGGCTAAATGAAAGCAAGGCACAAAGAAGGACGGAAGACAATGCTGGTATTGGATTAGGTGTAGAAGAGGCAATAGTAAAGCACTGAAAGCACATTGTCAAGTTCTTGAAGAAGTTTAGCTCTTTTGTAACAGTCCAGATGAAGAGTTCTCTGGGTGCTTTCAAGAAACAAAGACTGGGCCCTGGCTGGTTGGCTCAGCGGTAGAGTGTTGGCCTGGCATGTGGAAGTGCCAGGTTCGATTCCTGGCCAGGGCTCACAAGAGAAGCACCCCTCTGCTTCTCTGCTTCTCCACGCCCCCTCCTCTTTGTCTCTCTCTTCCCCTCCTGCAGCCAAGGTTCCATTACAGCAAAGTTGGTCCGGGCGCTGAGGATGGCTTCATGGCCTCCACCTCAGGTGCTAGAATGAGTAACGCCCCAGATGGGCAGAGCATCACCCCCTGGTGGGCATGCTGGGTGGATCCTGGTCGGGCGCATGTGGGAGTCTGTCTGTCTGCCTCCTCCTGCTTCTCACTTTGGAAAAATATTTAAAAAAAATACTGGCCTGACCAGGCAGTGGCGCAGTAGAGTGTCAAACGGGGATGCGGAGGATCCAGGTTTGAAATCCCGAGGTCGCCAGCTTGAGCGTGGGCTCATCTGGTTTGAGAAAGGCTCACCAGCTTGAGTAAGAGGTCACTCGTTCTGTTGTAGGGCCCCACCCCCAGTCAAGTCACATCTAAGAAAGCAATCAATGAGAAACTAAGGTGTAGCAATGAAGAATTGATGCTTCTCATCTCTCTCTCTTCTGGCCTGTCTATCCCTATCTGTCCCTGTCTCTGTCTCTCTCTCTCTGTTTCTGTCTCTGTCACAAAGAAAGAAAGAAAGAAACAAACAAAGAAAGAAAGAAAGAAAGAAAGAAAGAAAGAAAGAAAGAAAGAAAGAAAGAGAAAGAAGAAAGAAAGAAATGAAGCGCCTCTGACACAGAGGAGCAGCAGCAATGCATGAGCTCCACGGCAGTGAGGTGTGGAAGGCTCCTTTCTCATGCTGGTTTGGGTTAATCATCTCATTCTGATACTAGAAGTCCATGCTATAATGGTCTCAGTTGTTACACCGACACTCCCTGTGGCCTGGGAGGTGATATACCCAGTACTCCTCCTTCCCCAGTCTGAGAGTAACTGTTCCCACTCAACCCCCAGGTCTCCTTTCTAATCCAGAAGTTAAGAACACCTCTTTATGTCTATATAACAAGGGATTGGGCTGGAGTGATCTTTAATGGGTCATCAGAATCAAGAATTTGGTGTAAAGAAAACCCTTCAATAAGAAGTACTAGAAGTACTCTGCTTCGAGCTTTTAAGTGATGCTTTATAACGACTGCTTTATAGCATGCTCTTGGGCCTATGTACACCTGAATTAGTGGTTTTCAGCCCTTAGAATGTAAAGCTATAGCTAACCCAAGTAGCTGGTGCACAAGAAAAAAGACCGCTGGCCTAGCTTTATGTGCACAGTTCAGTGGGTCATTTTAAAGTAGAGTGGTTGTCAGTGTGGTTTTGTCCCAGTGTTTTCTGTACAGCTGAGTCAGTTTTGCCAAATAACTTTGTTTGTAAAGCTCCATTGCTTCATCCCTATCTTCTATTCACAATTCATTGCTAAACTAGAGTCAGAAAATGTTCACATTCTGAGAAACTAGAGAAAATGAAATACCTCGAATTTATCCTGACCTCCTTGGAAATAGGACTATATATTTATTTGTATGAAACCCACTTCTATCCAGAAAGCTTACCATCTTTTTTTTTTTGCCGTTAAAAATATTTGAATATCTCCTATGGGTCACAAACTATACAGGGATAAGTCACACATTTCCTGATCTCAAAAATCTCAGTCTGGTACCAAAAGATAGATGGGTGATACAAACAAATCAGTTTTAATACAGAGATACAGGCAGCGATAAGAACTGCCACCAGGTGCTACCGAAGAACAGAAGAAAAATACTTGAGTTTGGGGGTACAGGGTGGTAAGGGAAGCTCCTTAAAGCATCAGTTTTGAAAGACCGAGAGAAACTGGCCCATAAGGACAAGTAGAGGGAAGTGAGGGGAGGGAAAATAGTCTAAGCAGACCACAGGACAGAGTTACACAGCTGCAGGAGAGAAAATAAATGCCAAGCATGCCGTGTGAAAGAAAAAATGTTGGAAGGTGAGTGAGGGCTAGATTAAGACTTTCCTAAAGGTCTGTTAAGGCAATAGAAAGCTACGATGAAGTCACATTTATGTTTTAGAAAGATCACACCAGTGGGGTTATAAAAAGAGCCAGCCTGTGAGCATCAACTAAGTAAATGTGACAGGAAATCATTTAAAAGCAAACTTTATAGTGTGAAATAGATTAAAAAAAAAAAAAGAAAAAAAGAAAGAAAACGTGAAAGGACACTGTGACAGACACTGGTACCATTTTCCTCCTTCTTGCTAACAGAGATCATTCTCTGCCCAGTCCTGTGCAGGACATGACCACCCCTAGTGAAAAGGAGAACCGAGAGAAAGGAAAAAGAGATGGCCACAACTGACTCAGAGTGGGAGTGGGAATCTTCTGTATTTGGGCAAGAAGTTGCTGGGCGGTGACCGTTGTGTAGAGTGGGTTTGTGGAAGGGTGTAAGCCAGTCAGAGCTAGTTACAGGCATACTTCATTTTATTGAACTTCACGGATGTTGCATTTTTTTTTAAACTAAAGACAAAACCCTCCACCAGTAAAAAAGTTCAGACTCATTTTATTGTGATTCTTGCTTTATTGTGGTGGTCTAGAACCAAATATACAACACCTCTGAGATTGAACCAAGAAAAAAAAATCAAACTAAAAAAAATTTTGAGACTAAATTGGGCAATGGGTTATCTGTGGAAATTTTTCTATCATAAGAGGGGTAGATGCCAGAGCAGAACTTAATGGCAAACCCTTTTTCACTATTGTCTAAACATTGATTGGATGGCTGGAGCTGCAGCAGCCATCCCACAGATGTGAGGAAACAAGCATGAGGATTGAAAAGTCCACATAACAAGAATCAGAGTATACAGAAAGATAAAAAGAACCTAGGTTTGTAATTTTATATATATATATATATATATATATATATATATATATATATATATATATATATATATATATATATATATATATAATATTTATTTTGTTGCTTTTAGAGAGAGAGGAAGGGAAAGAGGGAAAGAGACAGGAATATTAATCTGTTCCTGTATGTGCCCAGACTGGGGATCAAACTGGCAACCTCTGCACTTTGAAACGATTCTCTACCCTACCTAGCTACCCATCCAGGGTTGTAATGTTATTTTTGAGTAGTTGTCCCCGTGTGTTCTGGATCCTCTACCTTTAGACTCTCTATTAATTTAAACTGCTGTGAGCTGGACCTACAGATATCTCTCAGCATTCCAAAGTGACACAAAATAAAAACTTTTACCAGATGAAGAGCTACTGACACAGGAAGTAGGCTCCCTTTTTGTCTACATGAATAAATCAATGAAAAAATAATCTCTCCTCCCACCACAAAAATATATTGAAAGGCATTGTGTCATCTTTTAGCAAAGTAAAGTTAGATGCATTCATTTGCTTGCTAATGGTAGCAAAACCACTTGTAATTTGAAGCTATAACAAACATTAGTTATGAGCCATGGGATGTTTGTAGTAAGTTTAATGTGCCTTATGCTTTTTATAGAAAGAGACTTCTAACAGCAGAACCACATTAACCTTAAATTTCCTATTTCTCTTTAGTGTCAACATTAGAAGGAAAATAATGATTCTCAGCTGAAGCATTATCTTGCAAAGATGGAAGTTTTCTATTATTCAACTAGAAAAAAGCTTGGCTGGCTGTTTTATTCTCCAGAGCCCCCATTCTTCCTTATCTCTTTCAAAGAAAAAATAATAAATACTTGTTTTCAAAAGGCCTTTAAAAATAAGTCTATAAAGTAGTAAAGTAACTTTACAGTTTATAACTAGGACTGGATTATGTGTAGAAAGAGTAAATTCAACATGCCAAGGCATAATTATGTGTACTTCAATGTTATAAGTTTAACGTTGAATTTATAAAGTTAAGACTAAAGACAGAACAATAGAAGAGCTCCAAGTTGGTCTGTAGACCATTCAAATGCAGACTACATGAGTTTGACTCATTCAGACACATGAGTATATTGGCCTACCCATAGTCCAAGCTGCTCAGATGCATCTGATAGGTCAGCCTCTGCTCAGTTCTATTTGTTTCTATAGCTTGAAATTCTTCTAAGGGAATTTCTGGGTTCAGTAAAGACACTGAAACTTAGGGTGAGAGAGAGAGACACCAATGCTGATAGGAGGACTGCAAAAAGCACAGTATTTTTGCCAATGTCCCCATCTGTTCAGGCAGTGAGATTCAGGTCCAGCATAATTTGTGGTGGAATGATGGTTCTCCATCTCATTGCATTGGCTTCTAATTCTTACTCTCCAAAGATTAGCTACCACCATATCTGAGAAATAGGGAATATCTCACTACTCTCTACCAAACCTGTCTTCTGGCCAAACCCCTCCTGTCTCAGGTCTGTCCCCTCTAATCTTTCCTTAGACCCTAGGTCAGGCATGGCCAACACACAGCCTGCGTAATGAGTTTATGTGGATTGCGATTAAATTTTTAATATTCTCCACTATTTTAAAATCTCAGCTACTCAGAAGCAGAAGCATCTTTGATTATTGGAAATTGAGATATTAAGAACATAGTGATATGCGGAAAAGAATTCCGCGTGTGACTAATGTAGGGTTAACTTCCAATAATTGGTCGAATGGATTCACGATACTTTTTACTTTAAAAAAAAAATCCATTATAAAGATTTACAACTTTTGAACTCATCTGTACTCGATATGAGCTGTTTGACGTTTAGCGGCGATGTGAAACCCACATTCGTTTAGGCGAAGTTTGCCAGTGCGCACCCAAGGTCAAACAATTCATTATATTTGTGGTCAAGTGTGCTAAATCAAGTGGCATTGTAGCATAGACAATAGTTGCAGTTGATAACTGAAAACGTGTCCAGGCTGTAAAATGAAATAATTGTTTTATTTGCAATTAAAAAATAATTGTTTTAATATAACCCCTTCAAGCTCATTCTATTAATTAAATATTGTTTCAATTGATTGTGATACAGTTTGGATATTTATATGGTATGTAATTATATATTTATTAAAATAATATTGTATATTAAAAATGTTTTTCACTCACTTACATTTATTCATAAACAAGTTACATAATAAAATTTTGTTTACTTAAATGAATCGTGTTTGTATTTAACATTTTTTAATTTTAATATTTGTCCGGCCCATGAAAAAGTTCTTTTTAATCGGCCCGGGGTCAAAAATGTTGGCTACGCCTACCCTAGGCCCTCCACCAACCCTCCTACTTCCACTCCCTTTTCCCATCTTTCCCCAGGCCTACAAACACACTGAATAACATTCCTTTTCCCTGTTGCTCTCTCTAGTTATGACCCAACTACTATTCCTTTCTGAATTGTATCTGGGACCACTCCTTCTTATTACATAGTGACTAAAGTCCTGTGAACCAGACTTTTACTCCTACCAATCTTGAAATTATTTTTGAAATGCCCTAGGGACACAAGTGACAAATCCAAAGACGTTCTTGAACCAGTGGTGGGATTCAAATAATTTAACAACTGGTTCTCTGTCCTCATGACTGTTTTAAGTATAAAAAAGCAATATAATGAAAGGTAGTTTATTATTTCATGCCTTTAATACTTAAATGAGAACAATAAAAGAGGTACACAAAACTAAGTTATAAGAGTTTTAAAATATTAATTAAAATATTAAATAATACCTGAGAAAAAACAATAAAACTGTTATTTAAGGTATTTTCATGTTGCTTTTCTTTTTGTAACAGAGACACAGAGAGAGAGACAGAGAGAGGGACAGACAGGCAGAAAGAGAAAGAGATGAGTAGCATCAGTTCTTTGTTGTGGCACCTTGGTTGTTCATTGATTGCTTTCTTGTATGTGCCATGACCAGGTTGGGGGCTACAGCAGAGTAAGTAACCCCTTACTCAAACCAGCAACCTTGGGCTCAAGCCAGTGACCTTGAGCTTCAAGCTAGTGACCTTTGGGCTCAAACCAGCGATCATGGGGCCATGTCAATGATCCCACGCTCAAGCCAGCAACCCTGTGCTCAAGCTAATGACCCTGCACTCAAACTGGTAAGCCCACACTCAAGCTGGATGAGCCCGTGCTCAAGCCAGTGACCTCAGGGTCTTGAACCTGTTTCTCAGCATCCCACTCTGATGCTCTATCCACTGTCTGGTCAGGCTCCATATTACTTCTTGATTGGCATCTTCACTTGCAATTTTTTTCCCCTGTAAGTAGAATAAACATTACTATGTGTGCTTAGAATATGCTGTTGCACAAACGAATGTTAAAAAAGAATCAGGAATGCAAATTTGTGATTTCCACATTGAGCAGCTGCCCGGGCGCCTACCTTAGAGAGAACCCTGACACAAGTGCCATTTTAACAACTGATTTGCTGAACTCAACAAAAAAATTAGATATTGGTTCTGCCAAACTATGCAAACTGGCTGAATCCCACCACTGTCTTAAACCATGAGAGACATACTTTGTACTTGCCACAAAAATAGAGTATTTTTTGTATTTGTGGAGAGCATGGAGGGAGGAATTGGCAGGTCAGACGAGCACACGAGTTGATTAAATAATGATGACTGTAAGAATGAAAGAACTGGTATGAACAATGTTTATAGGAGATCCTATCTGCTAAAAAAGAAAAACTCACAAAAACAAACAAAACTACAATTTTTTTTCCCCTGCATTTTATTACCCATTTTGGTAATATTGGCAGATAATATTTCAGTGCTACTAAGCATATAGTAAAGTTATACTCACCATAAATCTAAATATCATTATATGAAATATTATAATTTCCATTTTAGAGATGGAGATGCTAAGGTTTAGAGAGGTTAAGTAACTTGCTCAGGGTCATAGTTGGCAAAATCAAGACTTTACATCAGGCTCCTAATTTTAAGGCCTTCTATTAACCATTCTACTATGAAATCTCACAAATGACATTCGTGAAACATCACCCCATAGTTATTCTCCTGAGAAACAATTAACAAAGAGCAAATGATTTCTTCCAGTGTAGATTTCGCCTTTCCATGAATCTTGACTTTTTCCTGAGTTTTGGCTCTGATTCTAAAAAGTTTTTTTTTCTCTCAGTAAGTGGTTGATGATGGTTTTAAAACCATATAAACTACTGTTGGGCCTTTATTATATCAGAAAAGAGGTTAGTGCAATAATTCCCAAGTATCCTCTCTGCCTCCACTTTGCTCTCCAAGCAGGGTAAACATGCATGCCATTATTAGTAGCCTTCTTCACTTTCAAAAGTGTCCCAGTTTGGATGATAAATTAGATGATCACCCTATATACATACCATTGCCATCTTAGTCTTCTTACAATATCAATTTCAACATGTAATCAATCTGCTCAAAATTCACGAGCTCCTGCCAGATGCGTAGGGGACATTTCTGCCTGCCCAGCAACCCCTTTCCCACTTCCTTTCCTTCTGGAAAAACTGTTCTTCACTGTTGGTCACAATGACCTGCCCTACCACCACAACCAAGGATAAGCTAATAATCCAGGTGTGGTGAATTATGGCAACACATTCCAGTAGAGGACAAGCAAGTGATCCAAGAAAGGCCGAAGCACGACTGGACATTAAATGAGATCTTGTTCTGCTAGGCTTGTAGGCTGGGCAAATGTACTTGGAGCTCCTGGCAGCAATAATTCCTGCCACATGAAGAGAACTGTTGGACAAAAACCTATCAGTGGTGAGTACAGAGAGAGGCTGAGGTTGTAGTGTGATGGCAAGCAGGTGAGTGTACCAGAGCAGACATAGTGACCCCCAATAAGCATGTCCTCGTGTCTTTGGCTCCCATGCTTCTTAATTCAATAAACTAATCCAGTATCTTTCCACTTATGTGCGCCAGCAAAATCTGTTTTCCTGCTGGTGGTATTTGAATTTGATTACTGTAATTTGCATGAAAAAGTGTCCCAATACCTAACCTCCCCCCAAACTCATCTTCAATAATATTCAAATATATGAAAAAAAAATCTAAATAAGGCCCCATTTCCAAACTAGCAGAATGGCAAAGAGATGATAGTAGATGATAGATAGATAGATAGATAGATAGACAGATAGATAGATAGATAGACAGATAGATAATAGGTACACAAACATATACATTTAATACTTAGTTCTGGAAAAGATACTTGGAGACAGTTGCTTATATCATTGGGGGTGGTATACATTGATATACAATTATATGGAAAAAATTTGGCAGTATTTATCAAAATGCACTTAAAACTGCAAGATCTTTTGTACTACTTAAGGTGAGTTTAATGACAAGCAACAGATTTAGAATTTAAGAAGCGAATTTATTAAAGGACACTGGGGAATTCCAGAACTGAAGGAAGAATACCAAGCTAAAGAAAGGGCAGAGGCCACACAATTCCGGAAAAGTCAACCACAGGAACCCTGGAGACTTCTGGGATTCTGTTTTACAGCGATTCAGTTCCGCTCAGCTTCCAACTCAGTAGGTCTTGTTCTACTGTCCGACTGGGGAAGAGCAAACACTGCTTGCGTACTTCTACCCTTGGGAGAGTCAGCTACGGCAGGGAAGGAAGAAGGCAATGGGATATAAGCTGCACAGTCAGCCAATCGGTAAGTCTATACATGCACCTCTGGCTGCCCACCACACACGTGCCCGTGTAGCCAAAGGTGCTACCACCACGCAAATACTCTGTGGACAATGCAAGCTCACTCACCGCCTTCTCAATGGGAAGTAGCCTGAAGTTACACATAGCTGCTGTATCCAAGAGTAGTAATCGATGTCACAAAACCTCAACTCATCAAGACCAGCACGTCTCAACTATCGGCAGTAAATAAACAATAAAATTTTGTTTCTAATCTGTCATGAACAAATTAATGCAATAAAAATGAATTGCTAGAAAAATGAAATTAAAAAGAACGTAAAATGCAAGCCTAAATTTTTATTATTACATCCAGTAGGCATAGAGATTTTGATACCAAGTTAACAGAGTTTTAAATACTCTCTATTTCTGTACTCCTTGCATCATAAGCCAGTCATAAACAGCTTACGGACTGGCACCGACCTGCGGATTTCCCTCTTTGAACAACTCTACTTTAGCTGATGTCTATTTCCCCTCAAATTCTGCTGCAATCTATGTTCTAAGAGGAGTGCCTCCCTACCAACAGCATGCTCTACATACAATATGGGAAGAAAACAGATATATCGTAGTAAGTCCTATCACAGCAAGCAAAGAAACAGACTTTCTTCTTTCTGCTCTCAAAGTCTGCAACGCCTTTCTTTAAAATCCAGGAACTTTTATTGCAAGTCTCCTCTTAGGAACTGCCACAGACATGGCTCAGTATCCAGATCGGCCTCAGTCACTGCATTAATTTTCTCCAATGCGGAGACAACACGAGGACAACAGTTGCAGCGAGTATTGCCATCTGGTTAAAGAATAATACTCTGGGCAGCTCTTCTGGCCCGACTCCATCTTTTTCTATGGCTCAGGCTCCCAACAGGCAGACCGGCCAGGGTTCTAGCTTCCAGGAGGGGCCTCATCCCCGGGATCTTACAGCAACACTTCCTTCCACCATAGAAGTGACTTCCTACTGTTTCCCCAATTCCCCACTATGTTCTGTTTGATTTTCCAACTTCTCTATTATTTTTAAATTCTTTCTGCTGTAAATACTTGACTTGGGTGCTAATTCCTAAAAAGACAAACTGTGTGTCAACTAAATTTACTCACATTGGTCCTTGTGGAACTATAATTAACACAGGCTTTTTTTCTGAGTGTATAATAAGACTGTTATCCTTAGCAACTTTTAGAATCCCTAAATTAACTCTTTCATCTCTTTTGTAAAGGCTGTTTAGAGTAGGAGAGCCAAATAATAGCTTTTTGCATAGCCCACGCTTTCAAATTAGCTGGTCAAAAGCAATGCCACATCTTAGGATATAGTCAAAGATTTGAAAAATGTACATGAGGTTATTTATACCTGATTCTCAACCCGTTCCTTGGTTTAGTTATTTCAAATATTGGTGAAAAATAAAGAAGAAAATTTTTGCTTTTCATATTAAAAAGAAAAAAAAACCCAACAAACAAAAAATAGACTTGAAAGTCTAGCTCTTTAATTTCATTTCTGAAGACTCCATGTTTAATTTGAGCCAGATATTTCTGCTTGTCTGTTTCCTGAGCCCTGATTGCTGCTCTGCCTTTGGATCTCTGACCACACCTCCTGGCAGTCTGCAATCACCCGCCTTCAGCGTGATTCCTAACTGCTGAGTTTAGGGATTCCATTTTCATTGCATCTCTCCTCTCTGCAGTCCTGGCCCATGAAAACAGTTAGCAATGAGTGTCTTTAAAGGTTTCTGCAGTCTGGTTTAGCAATCTGGTTTTTTTTTAGTGGGGAAGAAAGATTCTTCTGAAAGAGAACAACATGAAAGGAAGGTGTTTTGTACATATACATCCAAATTAATGTATGTTGTTCTTTTTTTTTTTTTTTTTCAGGGACAGAGAGAGAGTTAGAGAGAGGGACAGACAGGAACGAAGAGAGATGAGAAACATCAATCATCAGTTTTTCGTTGCGATGCCTTAGTTGTTCATTGATTGCTCTCTCATATGTACCTTGACCACGGGCCTTCAGCAGACCGAGTAACCCCTTGCTCAAGCCAGTGGCCTTGGGTCCAAGCTGGTGAGCTTTTTGCTCAAGCCAGATAAGCCTGCACTCAAGCTGGTGACCTCAGGGTCTCGAACCTGGGTCCTCTGCATCCCAGTCCCGACGAGCTCTATCCACTGCGTCACCGCCTGGTCAGGCTGTTTGTCCTTCTTGCAGATGTTGAGAGCAAAACAAGCCCCAGAATGATACAGGGGAAAAGATTCAATGTTCTAGGCTAGAACAGCATTCAGCAATGATCTGCATTCAGCAGGCCATCAAACTTTTAATAAGAGCTGGCTGCTTAGACTAGCTCACTAATTATAGGTGAGCACTATCACAACCATTTCAGCAGATCTTAATTTCTGAAATGTACTTTGAAAATGTTTTATTCACTGTACGCTCTAAGTCTAAGGCATGCATGTGCTATGTTTTAATTAGTTTTTGTTACTTAGAGAGCAATAATGAAAAAAGGAGCTATGGGATTGGGCCAGGTATGATTGCCAGATAAAATATAGGACATCCAGTTAAATTTGAACTCAGATAATAATTTTTTAGTATAAGTATGTCCTAGACAACATTTGGGACCTAATTATACTAAAACAAATCTCTCATTGGTTATCTGGAATTTGTATTTAACTGGGAGTCTTGTGTTTTTATTTTCTATTTCCCGCAGCTCTGTAAGTGAGGGCAGTTGGCATTAGCTTCTCTTCAGATAAAAAAGTTTTACTGTATTTCCCCATGAGTAAAAGACACCCTTTTTTGAAAAACTTTGGGTCTAAAACCTGGGTGCTCCTTACACAGTGGTTGTAGCTTTTAATACTTGCATTTCCCGCTTTTCTGTGCTTGTTTTTGTGCTCATTGTTGTAGATTTTTTAACTTGCATTTCCCACTTTTTTGAGCTTGTTGTCTCTGCATTCATTGTTTTGCACTTGTTACAGGTATATTACGGTAGGTAGGTTACGTTTTGCCATGTTCTGCCCAGAAATGGCCCAGAAAAGATGTTTGTACAGTGTTGAATTGAAGTCAAAAGTGATCCAGTTTGCAAAAGTGAATGGGAATCGTGCTGCTGAATGTAAGTTTGGTCCTCCTCCAACTGAGAAATCAATCTGAGACTGGCTATGGGAAGAAGAAACCCTACTGAAAACGTCAGGGCAGAAGAAGGCCATGAGAGGCAAGTCATCAAAACAGCCTGATTTAGAGAGGAAATTAAAGATATGGATTGAAGAGCAAAGGGCAATTGGAATTCCTGTGTCCATAAAGATGATTCAGCATGAGGCAAGAAGAATTGCTTATGACAATTTGACACCAGTAGGAAGAGTGAAGAAACCAACTATGGGAGAAGTTGGTACCTAGGTGAAAAGATCCTGGGATAATACCAATATAGAGATCATTGTCAAGTCATTTAAGAAGTGTGGTATTTCAAATGCCGTAGATGGAACTGAGGACGAGGCAGTATATGAAGACAGTGATTCGTCATCAGACACAGATGAGGACAAGCTAATGGATGGGAGTTTTGACAGTGATGAGAAGTTGTATGAATTTTATGATGAATAAAACTTGAGTTCAATAACTTTATGTAATACCTTTTTTTTTTTTTATTTCAGGCCCCAAAATTAAGGTGTGTCTTTTACATGGGGAAACACAGACATTACATTTGGCAAGGGAGTACAAACAGGTGGCTAAGAACAAAGGCTGTGGAGTTAGGTTGCCTAGGTTTGAATTATATCACCTTCACTTAATGACTGTGACCTTGGACCAGGACCAGCTGCCTCATCAGCCTCCCTTCTCTTCATTTGGCGACAGCTACTGAGACAGCCAGAGCTCCATCCGAGGAGATGCCCGGTTGCCAGAGGGTGAGAGGTGGATGAGCTATCTGGCTAATGCTTACCGTGAGCTTTCACATTTCTGTCCCAGAATACAGAAGGGAGCCACACTGCCTTTTCCCCTCTGTACAGTTCAATGCCTCATTTCAAATGCTACCTTTCTTTAGCTGTCTGTCTTACATGACCACCCCCAGTGCCAGTTCACATAACTCAAGGAAGAGCTGCACAGGCCAGCCTCAGGACAGGAGTAGGCGCAGTGCAATGTCAGAACCCAGTGGCAGAAGCCCAAGGTCACTGCACCAGGTCCCCGCTTGAGATGACCCCATCTTTTCCCCCTCTGTCAGGTTCCTGAGTCTCTTTTTGGGCTGCCAGCTTGAATCTAGGTGCACTATTCCTGGATCAGAATGACTAGGAACAGGGTGGGGGGGCACAAAGAAAACCAGATAGAAGGTGACAGAAGACAATTTGACTTTGGGGGATGGGTATACAACATAACCAAATGTCAAAATAACCTGGAGATGTTTTCTCTGAACCTATGTACCCTGATTGATCAATGTCACCCCATTAAAATTAACAATAAAGGGAAAAAAAGAACGACTAGGGACAAGGAATGAGAATGATGGCAACCCAGAGCCTCTGGGGGAATTGAGGTGAGCTGGGTGCACTCCCCAGTTGGAGTCTATTGTAAGCTTTGGCCCAGCAACGCCTTTAGGATTCTATTATAAAAAATAATCAGAGATGTAATAGAGGTATAAACAAGGCTGTTTGTTAGAGTGAAGACTTGCAAGCAACTTAAATGTCCAATAATAGGGGGAAGATTAAAATAACAATATGGGGAAATAAAATATGGTAATGTAATTTAATTATTTATGAAGTGAATTCTGGATCGGTATTTAATGTTATAGGAAGTACTCATATAAAATTTATAATGCATGTCAGGATTTTATAATGATTTCTTCTTGCAAAAGACTGGCAGAAAATATAAGAAAAATTAAAACCCACTAGTCTCACCACCCAGATATAATTTTGCTATTCACAGTTAGATTGCTTCCATTTTTCTAATGAGTCTGGAAATTATTTTTTAATTAAGATTTCTGATTGCTTACGAATCTGGCTGCCATGTGCCTTTCAAAATGGATTGTCTTTGTTTCTTAAACTAGCCATTCAAGAGAAACCAGCGAATTTGGTTTCCCAAATGCCTCATGCTAAGCTCCACAGGTTGTTTTCCCGATGGTCCACACCTAGGATTTCAGGATCATTCACGTCATTCATGAAATCTCAGGCAACTCCTCGCGATGTCACTTGCCACCACACTCCTCTACATTCTGCTTGCATCTCTCGTACAAGAAAACTCAGTTTTCTGTGGTTAGTTTCAAAAGCTTAGAAGAGTTTTAAAATTTCACCTTGTTATTGCCAGAATACATGGAGGAAGGGAGACAAAGGTGGAAAGGAGCAAAAGGAGAGAATAGAAAGAAAGAATAGGCTACTTTAGTTTAAAGGTGCTAGAGACTAAAGAAAACATTGATAACCAAAGTACAATGTGAACCTTGATTAGGTCTACAATCAAAAAACTGCTACAGGCTTCTCAAACTCATGCGTATATGAATCACCTCATTCTTGTCAAAGGACAATGATGCCTAAGCTGCTGGTTTATGGATCAAACTTTAAGAAGCAATAATCCAAAGGGCATTTTGAGAACTACTGAAAAAAGTGACTGTATATTAGATAATACATCAATGTTTCAATGCTTCAGTGTGCTAAATGTGTGTGACTATAACTTCATTTGTAGGCAATATGTATGAAAGTGTTTAGGAGCAAAGTGTCATGATCTTTGTAACTTACTTTCAAATGGTTTAGCAATAAAATCATGTACATAAATATGTGTATGAGAAATTAAAAATTGACTAATATATTAACAATTGATGAATCTTGGTGAAAGGCATATATGTTCACTCTATTTTACTTCAGCTCATTTTTTCCTCTTTAAAATATATATATTTACAGAGACAGAGAGAGAGTCAGAGAGAGGGATAGATAGGGACAGACAGACAGGAACGGAGAGAGATGAGAAGCATCAATCATCAGTTTTTGTTGCATCTTAGTTGTTCATTGATTGCTTTCTCATATGTGTCTTGATTGCGGCCTTCAGCAGACTGAGTAACCCCTTGCTGGAGCCAGCGACCTTGGGTCCAAGCTGGCGAGCTTTTGCTCAAACCAGATGAGCCTGCACTCCAGCTGGCAACCTCGAGGCCTCGAACCTGGGCCCTTCCACATCCCAGTCCGATGCTCTATCCACTGCACCACTGCCTGATCAGGCTCTTTAAAATATTTTTACTTAATTTATTGGGGTTACACTGGTTAATAAAATTACACGTTTCATGTGTATTATAATTGATCATCTGCATATTATATTGTGTATACCACTCAAATCTAGTCTTCTTCTGTCACCATTTATCCCCTCTTTACCTTCTTCTGCCTGCTTCCATGTCCCGTTCCCTCTGATAATCACCATGCCAGTGCCTGTGTCATTGTTTTTATTTTTAATTAATTTCTTTTTTTTTACTTAGTAAGAGAAGGGGAGGCAGAGACAGACTCTTGCATGTGCCCCAACTGGGATCCACCCAGCAAGCCCACTAAAGGGCGATGCTCTGCCCATCTGGGGCCCTTGCTCCATTGCAACAGGAGCCATTTTTTTAGCACCTGAGGCAGAAGCCATTGAGCTATCCTCAGCACTTGGAATCAACTCGCTCTATCGAACCATGGCTTCAGGAGGGGAGGAGAATGGAGAGAAAGAAAGAAGCGAGAGGGGGAGGAGTAGAGAAGCAGGTGAGTGCTTCTCCTGTGTGCCCTGGTCAGGAATTGAACCCAGGACATCCATATGACAGGCCAATGCTCTACCACTGAGCCAACTGGCTAGGGTATGTTTTTTTTATTTTCCTAATCCCTTCACCTCTTTCACCTGGCCCCCAACACCACCCACCTCTGACAGCTATTCAGCTCTCTTCTGATTTTAAAAATCTTCAAAATAAAAAACTCTATGAAATGATAACTAAACATAATTCATAGCTTTATGGTATGTGCCAGAGATGAGTCAATACATCTGGAACAAGGCCTAGGAGACTATATTTTAATTAACACTCCAGAGAGTTTTATTATAGGTCAGAACATTTTGAATAGTTTGCTTGATGATTCGAATCCTTGAGATGGCTAAGCTTCCGAGGTCTGAAATACTATAAAAAAGTCTGAGAGCTAAGTGTGCTTTGCCTAGCAGCCATGCCACCCCCCCCCCCAGTTTATGAAATAGCACCTTTCTTTCCTGGGATCTTCATCCCAACTCACAGTATGAGGAGATACTGACAGAGATGATACCTACCTGTCCTTTACCTTTCACAGGTAGGCACCTTTATTAGCATTCTATACGGCATAACAAATCATCACCGGTTTAACAGATGAAAACGACACATATTTATTATTTTACAATCTCTGTAGGTCAGGTGTCCAGACACAGCTTAAACACATCTTGTGTTCAGTCTGCAATTAAGGTGGAAGTTCAGGCTACTATTTCAGCAGAGGCCTGGGGTTTCTCTCCATGTTCACTGACTGTTGACAGAACCGGTTTCTTGCAGCTGGGACCTCAGTACCTAGAGGTCACCCACCATGCCCTGGTACGTGGCCCTCTCCACAATGGGGCAGTTTGCTTCTTGGAGGTTATCAGGAGAGTGTCACCACTACTTCAAGTTTCTGAACCTTTGTGAAAGGACTCACTGCTTCAGTCAGGTCCACCCAGAATAATATTTCTTTTGATTACCTCAAATCGCAAAATTTGTTCACCTTTGCCTACAATGTAATCTCATTAAGGTGGTGACTTCTCAGTCATATCCCCAGGCCCAGTTCACACTTAAGGAGAGGCAATTATACACAGTGTGTACACCAGGGAGGAAGAGTCAGGGGTATCTCAGAGTTCTGACTGTTACAGTACCTGCAGTGATCAACCTGTGAGATGGCCCTCCATGATCACTCCACTTCCTGGTATTCAGACCTTTGTACAGCCTTCTCTTATGCTGTAGCAGGGTTAGTCCAAGTAACCAATAGCATAGAGCAGAAATAACACCTTACTTCTGAGATTAGGTTATACAAGGTCCTGTGCTTCTATTTTGGTTTTTCTCTCTCTCTCTCTCTCTGAGCACTCACTCCGGGGGAAGCCAGCTGCCATGCTGCATGAGCAGCCTTGTGGAGACATCCACATGACAAGAAACTGAATCCAGCCCTGGCTGGTGGCTCAGTGGGTAGAACGTTAACCCAACATATGGACGTCCTGGGTTTGATTCCTGGCCGAGGACTCAGGAGAAGTGACCATCTGCTTCTCCCGCCCTCCCTCTCCTCCTCCTCTCCCTCTTCTCCTCCTGCAGCCAGTGCCTCGATGGGTTTGAGTGTGACCCCAGGTGCTGAGAATAGCTCCGTTGGAGCACATTAGCTTCGGGTGCTAAAAGTAGCTTGGTACGGGAGCATTCACCCTAGATGGTGGTTGCCGGGTGGATCGCAGTTGTAGCACATGCAGGAGTCTGTCTCTCTATCTTTCCTTCTCTCACCTAAAAAAAATAAATAAATAGAAAAAAAGAAACTGAATTCTTCTAACCAACAACCACCCAAAGAGCCTGGAAGCAGTTTCTCCAGCCTGTTTAGATGACTACAGCTGTGGTCAATACCTTACCTGCAACTCCATGAGAGAACCTGAGCGATAACTATCCAGTTAAACTGCTTTTAGATTCGTAACCCTTAGAAACTGAGATGATGTTGGTTTTTTAAACTGCTGAGTTTTGCAATGATTTGTCATGCAGCAATAGATAACGAGTACAATAATTATTTCAGACTGGGCTAATCAAGGAGCAGTGAAAGATGCCTGTGTCCTTCTTCCCTAATAACACAGAAGAAGCACATATGCACTAGGAGTTAATAAGCCCACAGAGAAAGAGCAAAGCGCAAAGACGGGTTGGAAACTGCAAGAGCAGCAGTGGCATTTTTTGGTTTCCGGATTCAGTCAAGTGGGATTTAGTACCAGGCCGATTATCCTCAATATTATGAGCCAACAACGCATTTCTTAATCTCCCTATTAAATTCAGAACCATCCAAGTACATTTAGGCCTGCTGAAAACATTTTGGAACTCTCTCCAGCCAACAAGTGGAAATTGATACCAATGTGCAATGTAGTCAGCCCAAGACAGTCATCTGTGCCTCTTCCCCCATCTCTTGATGGCTATGATGAGGCTGATTTGAATATGGTTGCTGTCACTTGCAACCAGGAGTTCTGACTCATAAAAGCTCTCTATGGGATTAGTTTCAAGGCTTACTCTGGTCATTTTCTTTTTTATTGCATCTTTCCTTCTGAGGTCATGTTGGCTAGTCCTGAATCATATGATCCTTTTTGGGTTCCCTGGAAAATAAGTTCTATTTACTTGTGTTTCTAAGAAATTTCTTAAGGCATTTTCTCCCAAGAAAGTCTTAACATGCTGAGCACATAGCAATTTGACTAAATGACCTACATTTATCCAAGGTACATTTCTGCCATAGTACATGGTATTTCACTTCCTAACTTAGCAAATCAAACACTCTCTGGGTATTGAGCCAGCTGCTCATGCTGAAGCAGCCTGAGCAGTCATTGTGAAAAAAAACACAATAAACAAACTCACACATGAATCAAGCAAAGATTCTGAGTTCTAAAATGCAGTTTCTCCATACTTGCTGCTCTCAGTACAAAGAAGTTTGTAGACACCAAATATTTAACCCACACTTTTGCTTCCTTCTAATTCTGAACCACAGCAGTGACTTTAATTTTTTTTAAATTTTTATTTAGAAAGTTAAATTTAACAGAGTAACATTGGCCTGACCAGGCGGTAGCGCAGTGGATAGAGCATCAGACTGGGACATGGAGGACTCAGGTTCAAGACCCCGAGGTCTCTAGCTTGAGCACGGGCTCATCGAGTTTGAGCAAGGCTCACCAGCTTGAGCCCAGGGTCACTGGCTCAAGCAAGGGGTCACTCAGTCTGCTGTCGCCCCAACCCCCTCCCCCCCCATCAAGGCACATATGAGAAATCAATCAGTGGACAACTAAGGTGCTGCAACAAAGAATTGATGTTTTTCATCTCTCTCCCTTCCTGTCTGTCTGTCCCTATCTGTCCCTCTCTCTGACTCTCTCTGTTTCTGCCCAAAAAGAAAAAGAAAAAACAGTGTAACATTGATCAATAAAATTACATAGGTTTTAGGTAAACATTTCTATATAGGTAAACATTTCTATAGCATTTGAATTGTTGATTATGTTATACAACCATCACCCAAAGGCAAATCATTTCCATCATCACATATTTGTCCTTCTTTATTCCACTCACACATCCCCCTCCCCCGGTAACCACTTCACTTTTATTTATGTCCACGAGGCTCAGTTTAATATCCCACCTAAGTGTGAAATCATATAGTTCTTACCTTTTTCTGATTTACTTATTTCATTCAGTATAATGTTCTCAGGATCCATCCTTGTTGTCGTAAATGGAGCAATGAGTTTACAGAATTGGGACCTATCTCTCAACAAGTCTCTTCCTTCATATAATAATTCTATTGTGATTTTCTCCTGAACACTCAGCAGCACTGCCAAAATGATAGATAGATAATGCATTTTTAAATTGATTATTATTAGACAAAGTCAAATGTGCCATGCTTAACTGCACTTTCCCGCATGATTTAAAAATCTACCATTTCTCAGAATAATGTAGTATTCAAAATCGAAATTTGCTTCAACAGCATTATCTCTTACCAAATCAATTTCTTTAGATTAGCCTGGTTTTCATTCATAAAACTTGATTCTGGAAGAAACTTAATTTAAATAATCTTATTAATGGTGTTTGCCCTTTGATTCAATATTCAGCAGCCAGAAGCTGAGCTAAGGAAGCTCAGAAGAAATGGCATAAACAGTAACCAGCATTTTGCCCCTAAAAAATGTTCTCACTCTACTACATGAGTTAGTATCACAGACTCTGGAACCAGATTATTTGGATTCAAAGCCCAGGTTTTCCATTGAAGCCATGTAAGTAACTCCTTTCTGCCTCAAATTTACATCTGTAATACAGGGTCAACAGTAATATCCATCTCAGAATCATTGCTATAAAAATTATCTTAATGATATTTGAAAAGCACTTTAAATAACACCTGGTACAGAGTATGTGTTAAATAGCTGGCGCAGAACTTATTGAAATCTGATTGTATATCTCTCTACTTACCCTAGAAGGTACTTTAGCATCATTCAAAAGAGGCATCACCAACACTTGCCAACACATTTTGTATAGCGTTAGTACTCTTCTACATGTGGAAGAAATTACACTGAAATGATCCCAGAATATTAGTACCCATATTCAACCTCCCTTCAACACACACACACACACACACACACACACACACACACACAAATCCTTTTTGTGAGACAATTTTATCCCAAGATAAAAATTACTTCTGCAACATCTTTGCAAATACAATACCTGGCACACAATAAAAAATAACCAGGAACTCAGGAACAAGGGAAGAAGCAAACACACAGAAATAACTGAAAATAAAATTTATAAGCACTTCAGATGTTAGACGTTTTAGACATAACTTTAATTTTTTAAAATTTATTGAATGACTTTAGAGAGAAAGAGAAACAATGATTTGTTGTTCCACTTATTGGTTGTTTCTTGTATATATGCCCTAACCAGGGACTGAACCTACGATCTTGACGTATCAGGATGCCACTCTAACTAACTGAGGTACACAGCCAGGGCCTAGACACAGAATTTAAAATAATCGTATTTATTTTGTTCAAGGAGACAAGACAATATATAGAATTTTGGTAGAAAATCGAAAACCACAATAAAGTGCCAAACAGAAACTGTGAGAACTTGGAAATAACTGAAATAAATAACAGTTTAATAGATTGATTTAACAGCTGTTTAGATGATAAACAATTTGTAGCCAGGAATGTTAATTGGTCAGAAAGAACTATTCAGAATAAAGCAAGGAGAAACAAAAAAGAAATCATAACAGCGAAAGGGTGCAATGTAAGTAGAATACGAGGGGGAAAAAAGAGAACGGATTAAAAGGATTATTTGAAGAAATGATGAATGAAAAATTTTCAAAAATGAAACATATTACCTTACAGATATAAGAAGCCAAAACACTCTAAACAGAGTAGGGAGTAAACAACCAAGTACCTCATACTAAAATGTTAAAAACCAAAATAAAAGAAAGAGAAAAATCTTAAAACAGTCGGAAGTAACATAAAAGGCAGATTGCCTTCAAAAGAGCAACAGCTAGGCAGATAGCTAACTTTTTCAACAGTTAATTGAAGCCAGACGGCAAGAAAAGTATCTTCAAAGTGCTAAAAGAAAACAACGCTGACCTTAGAATTATAAGTCTAGCAAAAATATATTTCAAGAAGAAAGGAAATAAACAAATTGAAGACACTGAAAACAGAATTGGTATTCAGTAGATAAACACTAAAAGAAATACTAAAGTCATGTTGTGTATATAGGAGGAAAGTTATACCAACTGAAAGCTCAGATTCAGGAAGAAATGAAGAGTTATAAAAAGGTGAACATGGAACAAATTGAAATATATAGTAAACTAATGATGATGATGATGATGATAACAACGTTTAAAATACAGGCAGAATTAAAAGACATACAATGATAGCTTGAACATTAAGAGCAGACTAAAAAGAATTGGAGTTATCTAAAAAAGAATAAGGCCCTTGCCTTGTTCATTAAGAAGGTAAAATATCAATTAATATAGGGTTTTAAGAACCAAAAATGTATGTCATAACCTTGTGATTAATCTGTAAAAGAAATGCAAAAAAATGTGTAATTTCTAAGTGAGTGGAGGGAAAAGGTAGAATAATGATTTGCAGAAAAGGCCAGAAAGAAGAAAATTTTAGAAGAAAAGAATATAAAATAGGTGGGACAAATAGAACACACTGAGTAAGCCAGACATGAAACAATTCATGCTGAATGATTCAATTACTTGAAATTCTAAACAGGCAAAACTAAACTATAAGGTTTAAAGATGCATGCTTAGGTAGCAGAACTAAACAGAAGCTGGAAAATGACAGCCACAGATGTTCACAAGAGGCTTCCTTTGAGGGAGAGAGAGATGGTAGTGATTTGGAGAGGACATGAACAGTTAAGGATGTTCTATTGCTTGGCTAACCAGGTGGTTACCTGATGGGCTTTTGTGCTTATTCACTTAAATACAGGAATTTTTTTGCACTTCCTTGTATTTATTCCATTTTCACAAGAAAATAGAAATATAAGGGAGCTCTAAATGTACCAATATGGTACAATTTTCAGAAATATATAGTTAAATAAAATAAAGCACAAAACAGCAGAAATAGCATGCGCCTGTTAGTATTAAAAAGCTCACATACACAATAAAGCATTGACCTGGAACACTGAGGTCGCTGGTTCGAAACCCTGGACTTGCCTGGTCAAGGCACATATAGAAGTTGATGCTTCCTGCTCCTCCTCCTTTTATTCTCTCTCTCTTCTTTCTAAAGTGAATAAAGTCTTTTGAAAAAAAATCTCACTTACTCGTATACATGCTTGTATTCACACAGATCATTTTTTAGGACATATGTAAAAAATTTGATCTGGCCCCCTGCCTCTAAGAGGAGAGAGTAGGACTCCGGTGTTTATGGAAAAGGGGGGAAAATTTTCACCTATTCGCTTTTACTGAGAAAATAACTTTGAATTATATTTTTTACAACAAAAAAAGAAACTTTACCAACCTGTAAATCAACTTGGGAAACAAAACAGTTACCATTTGATGAAATCATTATTTTCAAATTAATAACTACAACTTGAAATCTTAATTTAAATATGACAGTAATAACCAAGAATTTTAAATCACTGATAAATTTGTTCAAAAGATGGGCCCAATTTTCATAAGCAAAAAGGGAAGTGGCCTTTATTTTAAAATAAAAGCCCATGAATCTATTGTCCTTCCATTTTCCTCACACAAATGGAGTAAAGAAGATAATTCATGTTCACTTTAACTTGTTTCTGGAATATTGGTAAAAGCCTTCCCGTCAACATTATAATGGAATGGCACAAAAAATAGGAAGCTCTCTTAGCATAAACTGAATGGCTGAATTTAAGAATCTGCCATAAATCATGAAATTATACTTTAGGCTTTTAGTCATGTTTACGGTAGACCAGTTCAGAATCTAATAACATGGATAATCTGAGTTGTCAGGGCAATTAGAACTAAATGCAGTATATATTTCAGAAATTCAGCAATAAATAAAAAGGTGACACCCATTGTTGACAAGGTGTGAAGAAATGACCCACCCAGGACTTCTGGATTAAGAAAGCAGCTTGAAGGCATGCTTCTAATTTTGTGTCTTATCTCAAGTCAATAAAATTTTAGGGAAGAAATTTTTAAAAAGAAAAAATACAAATCAGAACAATAAGAAAAAAAGAACAGTAAGATTTTGGGAACTAGAGAAAGATGGATAAGTACTAACTGACTTAGTAAATCCAAAAAATCTATTTCCTAACTATTACTGGGAAAATGTGAGAGCCACCCAATTTTGCCACATAATGTTCAAAAGGCAAAGAATTGCCTTTGAAACAGTTAGTGAAAGGAAAACTAAGATTAGAGAAAATAATCTTCTGTGAAAACTATTTTTTATAGCCATCTAATGCAGATGGTAAGCCCTGCTATAGACTACAGGTTTGTGACCCTGCCTCCCACCGTGCTTTCATATCTTAAAACCCTAACGTTTAGTGCAGTGGTTCTCAAAGTGTGCACCAGGGCACGCTGGTGTGCCCTGGAAGATTTCCAGGTGCCCTATAGTATTCCAGAGAAATATGTGCCTGTTGGGGACAAAAAAACCAACAGGGTTTTTGGAATTTAGATTTTGGGGGGACAGAGGTGTGGGGAATTGGCTGTAAGCTGACAGTCTGCCCAACCCCCCACCTCACTTGCCTGATTAGGTTGCAAAGAGCTGTTAAGCTGTGGTGCTGGACTGTTTACATTACCCCCCCCCCATGTTCCCCGGAAAGACTGGAAGCAAGTTTCTTCTATCCTTTGTTTGGTGTAAAGTTAGGATGATATGTATGGTGGGGGTTTCCTACACTCAACACAATTAAGAGTAAAAAGAGAGGAATTCTTCAATGTATTGATGAGAAAATGAGAGTTTGCCTTTCAAATATATGCCCAAATATTGAAGAAATCGCTAGGACACATCAGGCTTGTGTTTCTCATAAACACAAGAATGAAAAAACTTAACACACTTGTGCCAGGACCTGCCAAATCTTACTAAGAATGTATCTAAATATATAAAAAGATAACTTTTTGGCATTATTTAATTTTTAACCCCTCTTTTTTACAAATTCTAAAAAGCATAACTCAAAAATTGTCACATAAAAAGGTTTTTTAATGTCAGAATAAATTTAATTTTGTCGTATTTATTTTGTTTAATTACCGTAAAAGCAAGCTTGGACTATATATTTTTTCTTTAATATTTGACTTAATGATTATAACATATTTCTCAGAAATTTGTAGTGTGCCTATAATTATTTGTAGGATTTTAAATGTGCCCCAACTTCAAAAAGTTTGAGAACCACTGGTTTAGTGTAATGTCATTGGGATATGGGGCCCTCATGATGAAAATAGTGCCCTTATAAGCAGAAGAGAGTGTGTTTCTCTGTGTCTCTGCTCTCTATCACATGAGGATGCAATGAGAAGATGACCAACTGCAAACCAGGAAGAATGCCCTCACCAAACACTGGATCTGCTAGCACCTTCATCTTGGACTTCCCAACCTCCAGGACTGTGAGAAAGAAATATTTGCTATTTAAACCACTTAGTCAATGGTAATTTGCTACAGCAGCCAAAGTAGATTAACATCCCCTTAACCCCCACAATGAACAAGTCAGAAGTCTTTACTGATGACACCATGCACATAGTGAGAGGTAAAAAAATAAATTGTATTATATCATGAAACAATCTAGGCAGAGCAGGACAGCACCCACACTGGTCTAGAATTGACTTGAGTGTCTTAAGAGAAAGTATGAGTGAGTAGGTCTAGTTTTTATCATTATTGGGGGGGGGGTAAGGATTATAGGAGAATTTATTCCCAGAATGGTTTGAACTTCCCTCTGTCGCCGAAGGAGGGAAGCCCGTGGCTTTCTTGTCAGCTTGTTCAAATAGGGGGCAGAAAGAGAAAAAATAAACTGGGTCTTGGAAGCTCTCAGCAGTCAAAATAAGTTTTTTTTTTTAATTGTAGTCAGATTCTATTCTACTATTTAAGAAGTTAAACCTTCCAGATTCCTTCCTCTACTCTATTTTGCTGAGCAATTGACCCTTCCAACTCTGAGAGAAATCTGGTAGGTTATTCTTTAAAGAAACTAAAAGCAAGGTATTTGGACTGATGATCCCGACACAGGTGACAGTTGAAGTAAGGGTTAGGATTAAGTTATCAAATGCATACCTAATGCTGAATGCTGGTAGCCTTCTACCACCAACCTAGATCACTCTACCAAGATGTGAACTCAGTTGATAAACATGGCCTACAGTATAAGTTCTCCGAGCCTCTGATGAACTTTGTAGACCCTCCCATTCTTAATATTAAGGAGATATTCAGATATTACCAGATATTATGAAAGATAGAAGTTAAAACTAATCTCCATCGCAGAAAAGCATCTTGGAATAAATAATGCAGGGGCAAGTGGGGTGGGGATGTGTAATAAGAATCAATGAAATTCAAGTAGTATTATCATCCTCAGAGAAATTTTAAAAATCCTGCAATCATAAAAATAGAACAGGATGCTATAAAAAATTAAGAGAACAGAAAAAAGGTCATGGAATTGAGATTAAACAGTAGAAGTGAAGTCATTAAAGGGTTAGAAGATAAATAGAAGATGTCTCCTAGAAAGTAGAGCATAAAGACAAAGAGGCAGAAAATAAAAGAAAAAGATATAAGAAAACTATTCTAGATAATCTTAGGGGGTGGAAGAGGGAACAGAGAACAGAAAACAAAACAAAATTATTCAAAACAAATTTCCAGAACAATAGGAGGTGAACATCATATCTGAAAAGTTCTACTAAGTAGAAAGAAGTAGATGAAATAGCTACAGAGACATTTACACTTACAAAACATTATGAGGGGGAAAAAAAGATTCTACCAACTTCCAGGAAGAAAAGGCAGATCAGAAAGCATCAAAAATTATAATGGCTTTAGACTATGCAATAGCTTCACTGTGAGCAAGAAAAAATGGAGTAATGTCCAGAATTCTAAAGAAAAATGACTTGTAACCTAAAATTATAGTCAATTTCTCAAACTCTGTGAGGGTAGAATGACATTTTCAGACATCCATGGTCTCAAAAAAATAAATTTATTATTCATCCTCTTTCTCAAGAAGCTACTTGAAATATGCTCAACCAAAATGTAACCATAAACCAAGAAAAATACATTAAACTAAAAAAATTTTGCTTGGCATAAGAAATCATCATAAAAACATAACAGCAACCTACTAAATGGAAGAAGTTATTTAAAAGTAACATATACAATGAGGAGTTAATATGAAAAATCTATAAAGAACTTATGCAACTCAACATCAAAAATAAACAAACAAAACAATCCAAATCTAAAATAAGCAGAGGACCTGAACAGACGTTTCTCTAAAGAAGACACACCAAAGGCCAACAGGCATATGAAAAGATGTTCAACATCAGTAATCATTAGAGAAATGCAAATCAAACCCACAATGAGATAGCACCTCACACCTGTCAAAGTGACTGTTATCAAAGAGACAACAAAGAATAGCTGTTGGCTAGAATGTGGAGTAAAGGGAAACTTCTGTGCACTCTTGGCTGGATTATGAATTAGTGCAGTCACTGTGGAAAACAGTATAGAAATGCCTCCAAAAATTAAGAATAAAACTACTATACAATCCAGGAATTTCATTTCTGAGTATCCAAAGAAAACAAAAAACACTAACTTGAAAAGATATATGCACCCCTATGCTTCTTGCAGCACTTTTTACAATAGCCAAAATATGAAAGTGACTTTAATGTTCCTAGATAGATAAACGGTTAAAGAAGCCAATGAGATATTTCTCAGCCAGAAAGAAAGAAAGAAAGAAAGAAAGAAAGAAAGAAAGAAAGAAAGAAAGAAAGAAAGAAAGAAAGAAAGAAAGAAAGAAAGAAATCTTGCCATTTGCAACAACATGAATGTACATAGAGGGTATTATTTTAAGTGAAATAAGTCAGAAGAGAAACTCACATACAAAGAGCAGACTGATGGTTGCCAGAGGGGAGATGGGCAAAACAGGTGAAAGGGATTAAGAGGTAAAAGCTTCCAATCATAAATTAACTCACAGAGATGTAATGTATAGCATAGAGAATATAGTCAATAATATTATAATAAGCTTGTATGGTGACAGATGATTAGTACTAGACTTATCATTGTGATTACTCTGTAAGGTACATAAGTGGCAAACAGTGGTCCTTAACCTTTTCTGAGGTACCGAACCCATCAGTTTCATATGCGCATTCACCGAACCCTTCTTTAGTGATAAATAAAATATGATTTTTTTTCCAAATTCAAGACAAAGGTATATGTTTTTTTACTGGTGCACAAAATGAGCCGTGCATGGACATCACCTCACCTTGCTCAAAGAACAAAACCAACAAAGTGCATGAACTCACAACAAATTACGGTATTACTTTATTCTGGCCTCCGCGGCAGAGGCTTCTCCGAACCCCTGAGACCGACTCATCGAACCGCTAGGGTTCGATAGAACCCAGGTTAAGAACCACTGGTGTCAAATCACTCTTATACACTTGAAACTATTGTAATATTGTATGTCAACTATAATTTAAAAATAAATTAATTAATTTTAAAAAAATACATGGTACAGGATTATGAGTTCCAAAACAGAGAGAGATCAAGGGAGTCCAGGAGGATAGTGTGCAGACATCATGGATGCTCGCTGCTCACTGGAAACTAGGCCAGATTGGAGCACTGTGAGTCTGGATGAGTACACTGCACGACAAATGATTGGTATAGTTTTGTTTGTTTTTTTAACACCTCAATGAATGCCCTGGGGAGCCATGCCCAGCTAGAAATTTGGTGATTTAGACCGTTTGCTGATAAATTTCCTGCTCTTTCCTCCAGGTCTTGCTGCCAAAATTGGCAGTGGACATTTATTTCATCCTGTCGAAGGGTTTCACTTTGCTTTAGCTCTGCGAGTTAGAACAAGACCAGAGTGAGCTTAGAAGCCAGAAGCACAGGGTAGGTTGCTTCACTCCCACTGTTCATGCATTTAGTTCCTGTTTCACATTACAACCCTCCCAAATTCGTGCACTGTGGTGAGCCTCAGGTTTCCTAGAACTCATGCATGGCCTTTCCCACTGAACACTCCAGAAAGTCCTCTTGAAAACTCCCAGGAAGCAGAAGCCTAAGACTCAGAGACTATTGAGTTTATTTTTTCCTGGAAGCCCTTACACCACTAGCTTTGTAATTGTCACCTGGTGGGAGGGGAGGGAGGCATGGAGGGGAATGTTGAGAACAAGCAAACACACAAGAATTTTAAGTTCTATTTTATAACCTGGATGAAGGACTCAACGGTTTTTTATAAATTGGTTTTTGTGCCTTTTTGCTCAATCCCGCAACCCCCTTCACCCAGCCCCTCTCCCAACAGCTGTCCCCCTGCTATCTATAAGTTGGTCTATAGTATTTTGCTTGTTAGGTCATTTTGTTCATTAGAGTCCACATATGTGTGCAATCATGTGGTACTTATCTTTTTCTGACTGGCTTATTTCACTTAGCATAATGCTCTCTAGGTCCATTTGTGCTGTTGCAAAAGGTAAGAGTTCCTCCTTTTTATGGTCACATAGTATTCCCTTGTGTATATGTACCGCAGATTTTTATTCCACTCATCTACTAATGGACACTTGGACTGCTTCCAAATCTTGATTATTATAAATAATGTTGCAATGAACATAGGGGTGCATATATTTATTTGAATTAGTATTTTGGGTTCCTATGAATAAATTCCCAGAACGATGTGGTAATTGCAGGGGGTGGATATAGGGGGAATAAATGGCGATGGATGGACACTTGACTGGGGGGAGGTGGACACACAATATGGTATACAGAGATGTGGTGTACAACTGGGTACGTGAAGCCTATATAATTATGTTAATCAGTGTCATCTCAATAAATTCAGTTTAAAAAATACTACAAGAAATAAATATGTTTTGTGTGTGTGTGACAAAAACAGAGAGAGACAGAGAGAGGGACAGATAGGGACAGACAGACAGAAAGGGAGAGAGATGAGAAGCATCAATTCTTTGCTGCGGTACTTTAGTTGTTCATTGATTGCTTTCTCATATGTGCCTTGACTGAGGGGCTACAGCAGAATGAGTGACCCCTTGCTCAAGCCAGTGACCTTGGTCACAAACTGGTGAGCCTTGCTCAAATCATCTGAGCCTGTGCTCAAGCCGGTGACCTTGGGGTTTCGAACCTGGGTCCTAGTCCAACTCTCTATCCACTGTGCCACCGCCTGGTCAGGCAACAAATGAATAATTAAAAAAATGTTTTTTTGGATAAACATTTATATTTTACACATAACTTCACATGCAGAAAATAAAGGAAAGGGAAATAAACCTATTCATACAATGTTTGTACTATAAATTGGAACAAACTTCCTAAGTGACTTTCTGGCAATGAATACCAAAAACTTTAAAGTTGGGCATGTAGCCTGAACAGGTGGTGGCACAGTGCATAGTGTGTTGACCTGGGACACTGAGGACCCAGGTTCGGAGCCCCAAGTTCTCCGTCTTGACTGCAGGGTTACCAGCTTGAGTGTGGGATAATAGAAATAATCCCATGGTCATTGGCTTGGTCCCAAAGATTGCTGGCTTAAAGCCTAAGGTCACAGCCTTGAGCCCAAGATCACTGGCTAAAGTAAGGGGTCAGTGTCTCAGATGGAGCCCTTTGGTCAAGGCATGTATGACAAAGCAATCAATGAACAACTAAAGTGCCACAACTATAAGTTGATGCTTTTCATCTCTCTCCATTCCTGTCTGTCTCTCTCTCAAATAAATAAATAAATAAAGTAAAATTGGCCATGTATTTTGACACAATAATTCTACTTTTAAAAATTATTCTATGGTCTGACTGGTAATGGCAGTGAGGATAGTGTTGACCTGGGACACTGAGGTCTCAGATTAAAAACCCTGAGGCTTGCCAGCTTGAGCGCAGGTTGCTGGCTTGAGCATGGGACCATTAACATGACCTCAAGGTTGCTGGCTCAAAGCCCAAGGTGTTTGGCTTGAGCAAGGGGTCACTGGCTTGGCTGAAGCCCTACCCCCCATCAAGGCACATATGAGAAGCAACAATGAACAACTAAAGTGATGCAACTATGAGTTACTGCTTCTCATCTCTCTCTCTTCCTGTCTTTTTCTCTCTCTCTACCTCTCTCTAAAAACAAAAGTTTATATATATTTTATAGAAATATATATGTATATATATATATATTACAAAAAGTTGAACAATGCCCAAAGTATATAGAAAGCCTTTCCTAAATATGAAACTAACAGTTAAAAATTAAGAACCAAAAACACTCACTGCTGCTGAAATTATTAAAATCAATAGGATATTCATACAATTGACCATTATGGAATTATTAGATATGATGCATTTACTAACATGTGTAAAGTTCACATTGTAATCTACTTTAAAATACTTAAATATAAACCATATGATCTATATTTGTATTGGTTTTAATTTGCTCCCTGGAGGTGGTTGGTTAATATTTGAAGAACCCTGTTCAGTGCATGCTCTCCAGGCATCTGTGCTATAGAAGCAGCTACTGCAAGTGCTTCAATAATAGCTAACTCCATCAGCATTGGAGGATTTTCTATCTAGCATAAGAAATGCTCAAATTATCTATTCATTGGTGAACAACACGAGTGCATCTGCTCTTGTATGAACAGGAATATAATAGAAGCCTATACCCACAAGAGTGGTTAGCACTAGAATATTTCAGTGTCTGCCTCTAATAAACCTGTCATACAAGAAACTTGTATGTAAGTACCTAACGGACCAGAACTATGGCACCAAGCTTGCATGAACAGGTTTTGTGATTCTTTATGGTAACTTACTAAATGTATGTATTATTTTGGGTACTTCTGAGAAACAGATGCCAAGACAGGATTACTGCAGATTTATTGGGGGATATACCTCTATGAAGAAAAAGAAGAGAAAGCTGGAGAAGGCAAGGAGAACCTACAGACTTCGATGAAAGTATTTTATGTGATGGTGACAGGGAAGGAAGGAGGCTGGGATAGTAAAAACTAGTTTGCAATGAGGTTCCAAGAAAGTTTTAACCAGTCTGATGGCAAGTCCTTGTGCCAAAGTCACCCATCCAGAGTAGTCACACATATCGCAGCAAAGGTCCTGCATTAATGTTCCCAACTGTGCTCAGCCTCGGGAAGCATGACGTCAGTGTGAATGAGTTGGCAGTCCCAGATAAGCAGCAGCTGCCACTGCCAGTCAGTTACGCTCCACACAGCGGGGACCTGAGTGTTTTCATGGCTGCCATGGTATGTGTGATAGGATACTATGTTTAGTTAAGACTGAGAGAAACCCCCTAACAGACTGTGAGTGCCCATTTCCAATGGTTAGATACTATTTCCCCCCATGTATAAGATGCCCCCTTTTTTGAAAAAATTTGAGGTAAAAAAACTGGGTGCATCTTATACAGTGATTGTGGCATTTCAAATGCCATAGATGGAACTGAGGATGAGGCAATATATGAAGACAGTGATTTGTCATCAGACACAGATGAGGACAAGTTAATGGATGGGAGTTTTGACAGTGATGAGGAGTTGTATGAATTTTATGATGAATAAAACTTGAGTTCAATAATTTTATGTAATACATTTTCTTTTCAAATTTTGAGCCCCAAAATAAGGTGTTTCTTATACATGGGAGTATCTTATACATGGGGAAATATGGTAACTAGGAAACAAGAATCTGATTGTTGTCCAATAGCCAGAGTAGCTGGAATCTGTTCTCAGAAGTATAGTTCTGTGTATGTGGGTCTCCATGTGAATATAGCATGATTCCACTTTTTTATTTTAAAGTCAATTATGTTATACGTATTTTTAATAAAGAAACTTGTTTTATTAAATAAAATGGGTAGAATTTTTAGAAGTATTTTATTACCTACCACTGGAATTCCCATTAGGGACTTTGTCTCCATCCTACCCAGGTCCTTGGGCCCTAAATACCCCAGGCAACCATCTGATCAAGGCCTTTTCCTAGGCACTGTGAATATGAAATTAACAAAAATCTGGGATGGGGAAACAGAAAGAGCAAAGCAACAACGTGTTCAGAGGCCAAAGGACTTTATGCTGCCTTGTGAATGATACTGCATGTGTTTTGGGAAGGATGAGGAAAAGGAACTTTATGCTGCCTGATCAGGCAGTGGCACAGTGGATAGAGCGTTGGAATGGGATGCAGAAGACCCAGGTTCGAGATTCCGGGGTTGCCAGCTGGAGTGCAGGCTCATCTGGTTTGAGCAAAAGCTCACCAACTTGGACCCAAGGTTGCTGGTACCAGCAAGGGGTACCTCAGTCTGCTGAAGGCCCACAGTCAAGGCACATATGAGAAAGCAATCAATGAACAATTAAGGTGTCGCAACGAAAAACTGATGATTGATGCTTCTCATCTCTCTCCATTTCTGTCTGTCTGATCCTGTCTATCCTCTCTCTGACTCTCTCTCTGTCTCTGTAAAAAAATTAGAAAAGGAACTTAATGCCAAGTGAAGAAAATATCTACACAATGAAATAAGAAATGATAACCAAGAACAAAGCCCCTGAGCATGTGTTGAACTTCCTGCCTGAGCCTGGGAGTACTTAAAAAATATATACAGACTATTACAGTAATATAATGTTATAGTAATTAAACATATAGACATATAGAAAAATATAGAAGATATATAGAAATAAAT
Organism: Rhynchonycteris naso; assembly: GCA_037038555.1. Taxonomy (NCBI): domain Eukaryota; kingdom Metazoa; phylum Chordata; class Mammalia; order Chiroptera; family Emballonuridae; genus Rhynchonycteris; species Rhynchonycteris naso. The sequence continues at coordinate 72,501,685 of CM073002.1, forward strand.
TAGGATATAATATTAAAAGCTATTAAGGCAAGTGAATAAGGTTATGTCCTCTGGGTAGGAGCTAATCTAGTGTTTAGGGATATGATAGGCAGACTCTGCCTTTTGTGCAGGGCCCAGTTAGTGTGTGTGTGTGAATTTACAATATATATAGATAAAAAGTGGTTGATGTGACAATGTAGATTAACATATAAAAGGGCTCCCTGCTAGGAACTCCTCAAAAGTGGCTTGATGTAATAATTCTGTAGCTTTATACCTGTTAGAAGGCATATGCCAGAAAAACGTACTAAAGCCGAGGGGCCCCCAGCTGCAGTTAGTCGTACAGACTCTAATGTTGAACATGGACTGTCTCCATGCCGCTCTGACTAAGGACAGACGAGAGGAGCACACCGACGGGCCCCATTAAGCTGTGCCCAGGCACACCATAGGATTTGTGAGTAATAAACTGCCTGTGTGATTCTTGCAACTAACTTGTGTGTCGGTCATGTCTTTCCTCCTGTGGCAGTTGGTCTCAGTACTGATAAGTAGAATCCTCATAGCCACCTCAAAAGTAGTCTCGAAGAGGGGATACCAAGATGGCAGTGAAGTAGGCAGATGCACAGACTCCCAGCTCACACCACAAACTGGATTACAAATTAATTTAGAAACAATCAGCGTGAAAAACCAACTCTGGACTACAAGAACAGCTCTCAAAAACCAAGAAGCAAAGAAGAAGACACATCGAGCCTGGTAGAGACTGTGGGGCATGGTGGGAGCTCCCCTGCTTTGAGGGGCGAGAGAGAGGCTGAGACCCAGAAGGGCTCTCATTACAAAGAGAAGAGCAGAAAATATTGCTCACAGTCACTTACCTGGGGACCTGGGAACAAAGTGTGCTGAGAGGGCTGGCTTGTATTCCAAAAGGAAAGTGGGTAGAGAGAGACGGACAGTCAGGGGCAGAGGAATGCATGGGATGACTTGAGAAGATGACTCATCCAGTGTGAAGGTGGCTATAACTGGGGGAGGGGTTGATCCCTCCACACAGCACAAACCTAAAGTGATTCTGGGTGACCCACCTCCAGAAAGCTCTCCAGCTCCAATCAGCACAACAAGACACAGCTGAAAATAGGAAGTGGGGAAGAGGGGCAGTAAATCAGGTCTCTGTGGATATCTGAAACACACCTCCCCCTACTGAAGTGGAGAAAGCACCCTGCCCCCTGAGAGAAGCTGGTAGATCAAGCCTTCAGAGTCTCAGGTTACACCTACCATATTCCTGGATACAGTTTCAAATAAGTCCCCTGCTGAGATCAGTAAATAAGATTACCACTGAGTTAAGAAAACTGAGAAGAAAACAAACAAATTAAGACTTCAAAGTAGCTCAACTAGGTAAGGAGATCACTTAAGGAAATCACATAAGGAAAACTGGAAGAAGCCTATAAGTCATACAGAGAATAATGGGTAGGCAGAGAAGCATAAGTCATATGCTTCAACAAGATAAAAAGTCAGAAAAAGTCCTGGACGAATCAGAAGTAATCAAATTACCAGATGCAGAGTATAAAATAATGATTGTTAGGATGCTTAAGGATCTCAATGCTACAATGGATGGACTTAATGAACACCTCAATAAAGAAATAGTAAGCATCAAAGAGGACATGAAAATCATAAAGAAGAACCAGACAGAAATGACAAACACAATATCAGAAATGAAGACTACACTAGAAGAAATTAAAAACAGGCTGGATGAAGTAGAGGATTGAATCAGCAACTTAGAGAACAAGATAAGTGAAAACACAGAAGCAGAAAAGCAAAAAGAAAAGAGGATCAAAAAGTCCGAGGAAACTCTAAGAGAGCTCTGTGCCAACATGAAGAGAAACAATATCTGCATAATAGGGGTTCTTGAAGAAGAAGAGAAAGAACAAGAACTAGAGAAGCTTTTTGAAGAAATTATAGATAGATGAAAGTTTCCTAAATTGATGCAGGAAAGAGTCACACAAGTTCAAGAAGCAGAGAGAACCCCATTAAAAAGAACCCAAAGAGACCCACACCAAGACACATCTTATTCAAAATACCAAAGCTAAGAGATAAAGAAAGAATATTAAAAGCTGTAAGAGAAAAACAGTCAATCACCTACAAAGAAACACCCATAAGGATGACATCCAACTTCTCAACAGAAACACTTGAGACAAGAAGGAAATGGCAAGAAATATTCAAAGTAATGCAGAACAAGAACTTATAACCAAGACTTCTTTATCCAGCAAGACTATCATTTAAAATTTAAGGAAAAATAAAAAGCTTCCCAGACAAAATAAACTCAAGGAGTTCATCACAACCAAACCAATGCTACAAGAAATGTTAAAGGGCCCACTGTAGACAGAAGAAAGTGAGGGGAAAATATATATGAATATAAATTAAAAGAAAAAAAATGGCAATAAACAAGTACATATCAATAATAACCTTAAATGTAAATAGACCAAATACTCCAATCAAAAGACATAGAGTAGCTGAATGGATAAGAAAACAGGACCTGTACTTATGCTGTCTACAGGAGACCCATCTCAAAACAAAAGATACACATAGACTGAAAGTAAAAGGATGGAAAAAATTATTTCATGCAAGTGAAAATGAGAAAAAAAGCTGGGGTAGCAATACTTATATCTGACAGTATAGGCTTTAAAACAAAGACTATAGTAAGGGATAAAGAAGGACACTACATAATGATAAAGGGAGCAATCCAACAGGAAGAGATAACTCTTATTCAATATGGTTCTGGAAGTCCTAGCCACAGCAATCAGATAAGAAGAAGAAATAAAAGATATCCAAATTGGAAAAGAAGAAGTAAAACTATCATTATTTGCTGATGATATGATACTGTACATAGAAAACCCTAAAATCACAGTAAAAAAACTACTGGACCTGATAAATGAATTTAGCAAGGTGGCAGGATATAAAATTAATACTCAGAAATCAGAGGCATTTTTATACACCAACAATGATCTGTCTGAAAGAGAAATTAAGAAAACAATTTCCTTCACTATTGCAACAACAAAAAAAATAAAATAAAATACCTAGGAGTAAATTTAACCAAGGAGGTTAAAGACTTATACTCGGAAAATTATAAAACATTGATAAAAGAAATCAAGGAAGATACAAACAAGTGACATACTTTAAAGAAATAGAACACATATTCCAAAAATTTATATGGAGCCAAAAGAGAACGCAAATAGCCTCAGCAATCTTGAAAAAGAAGAATAAAGTGGGAGGTATCATACTTCCTGATATCAAGTTATACTACAAGACCATTGTACTCAAAACAGCTTGGTACTGGCATAAGAACAGGCATATAGATCAATGGAACAGAACAGAGAACCCAGAAATAAACCTGCACCTTTATGAACAATTGATACTTGACAAAGGTGGTAATAACATACAAAGGAGTAAAGACAGTCTTTTTAACAAACGGTGTTGGGGAAACTGGACAGCTATCTGCAAAAAAATAAAACTAGACCACCAACTTACACCATTCACAAAAACAAACTCAAAATGGATAAATGACTTAAATGTAAGCCGTGAAACCATAAGCATCCTAGAGGAAAACTTAGGCAGTAAGCTCTTCGACATCACTCGCAGCAATATATTTGCCAGTTTATCTCCATGGGCAAGAGAAATAAAGGACAGGATAAACAAATGGGACTACATCAAACTAAAAAGATTTTGCACCCCTAAAGACAATATGAACAAAATAAAAAGGCAAACCACACAATGGGAGAACATATTCAACAATATGTCTGATAAGGAGTTAACAACCAAAACTTATAAAGAACTTGTAAAACTCAACACCAGGAAGATAAACAGTCCAATCAAAAAATGGAAATGGGCAAAAGAAATGAATAAGCACTTCTCCAAAGAGGACATACAGATGATTAATAGGCATATGAAAAAATGTTCAACATTACTAATCATTAGAGAAATGCAAATTAAAATAATGAGATATCACCTCACACCAGTCAGAATGGTGCTCATCAACAAAACAACACAGAATAAGTGCTGGCGAGGGTGTGGAGAAAAGGGAACCCTTCTGCACTGCTGGTGGGAATGCAGACTGGTGCAGCCACTGTGGAAAACAGTATGGAGATTTCTCAAAAAATTAAATATCAAACTGCCTTTTGACCCAGCCATACCACTTTTGGGAATATATCCCAAGAATACCACATCAATGAGTCAAAAGGAGAAATGCACCCCCATGTATATGGCAGCATTGTTTACAATAGCCAAGATCTGAAAAATGCCCAAATGCCCATCAGTGGACGATTGGATTAAAAAGCTGTGGTACGTATACACAATGGAACACTATGGGTCCATGAAAAAGAAGAAATATTACCTTTTGCGACAACATGGATGGACCTGGAAACTATTATGTTAAGTGAAATAAGCCAGGCAGAGAAAGAAAAATATTATATGACCTCATTCATCCGAGGAATCGATGAACAATATGAACTGAGGAGCAGAATAAAGACAGAGGTGGGAGCAAAGGATCCAGAGGGAAAGCGGACCGAGAGAAAGGGGATGATAGGCTGATAGGATGGGATGAGAGCAGAAAAGCAAATCCTGGAGGGAAGGTGGGAGGGCATTACAAGGAGGGGGGTGGGGGGATGTACTAGGGAACATGGGGGAGGGGAGAATGAATTCAGGGGACACTAGAATCTATGTAAACACAATAAATTAATTTTAAAAAGTAGTCTAGAAGCAAAATATAATTTAAAAAGAAAAGTAGCCACAAAGAGGCTGCCAGCCCTGCTGTTAAGCAGGAGGGTCCCACTGTGTGGGGAGGTCAAATCTGGGACACCTGATCAACGTAGAGCCAGGGCTTTGCTGGGACACAGGCACCAAGTATATATGAGTAGAAATTATTTGATAGCATGTATAAAATGCTAGTATTGTCTTTACAGGATTGGGTTCTAAATAATATTTTCTTCTTTATTTTCTAATTTTTAAACAATAAACATGAATTGGTATACTATAAATAAAAAGATGTTGAAAAAAAGGAAGTGATTTGGGTAAATGCTTATTTCCAGGAATTAGGCTAAACATTAGCTAAGTAAAGTCATTGTTTTCCCAACAGTCTCTAACATAATTGACCATTATAAAAGAACTCCACAGAGCAGGCCAGTTTACCCTGTAACCCATGCATGCATTTTGTAGCTAATTCATCCTGAGGGGCATGGTTGGTAGACCATGTTAAACAAAGAGGACTGTTTAGTTAGAATTTTTTTTCCCCATGGCTGTTGATAAGTAGCTCTTTGAAAATTATTTGACCAGATTCCTCTCTACTTTGCTCTATAATGAGGTCTTAACAAAAATATACTGTTCACTAAAAATAGGGATATTTTATCATTTCATATTCATTTTGAAATATCCCCTAATTTTTATAAGCAGTATATTATGACTTCAGTGACTAAATTCAAAACTGAGTATAGTTAAAGCTATATTTTCTCGAGAAGCAATCTCTCTGGATTATAGGCTACTTCAACCTCTCAAGGACATGAATGAATTGTTAGGATGTTACTGATAAACTATTATGTAAAATAATAAAGTACCTGCCTTAATGACTGGGACATGAAAATACTGCCTTCTCTCCTACTGCTACTCACATTTCTACTTGCCAGCATAATTTCTAAAACATGCAGATCCATCCTTAATTAGTAGCAGCTATCACCTTAGACTCCTACTAGAGCATATCGAAGATCAGTTGTATCCATTAGAAATACATACCTGGTGAAATAATGTCAGAGATTCTAATTGCATGCCGTATATGACTTATGTAGTTGTTACTCAGTAAATGATACAAAAAAAGTATACTAGGATATATATCAATAGATTTAATATTTATCACCTCCATAGACTAGCTTCAGAAGAAGAACACTCATACCTACAGTTTTGCCTTGAGCACCTGACACAGATCTGGCTATATAATAGGTGCTTAAATATTTGGATTAAACCAGCATGCCTTAGCTAATGTGCTTTATTAGAGATCTGGGTTTTGAACCAGAAGAACTTGTTCCCTTCTTTGAATGTTAAAGATTAGATAATTTGACTCTGGCCTTGCCACATTTCCAAGAACCTCAGACATAGGTTTATATTCGATCATAGCTATCATGTTAACTCTTCTGGTTGGAGTATTGACTCTTGTTTCCTTTTTCATATTTTTTCTTTTACTCTTTATTATAAGCTGTTCTAAGCTGTTTCAAATTCCTCTTCAGAAAGATGCAGGGTATAAATAAATAACTGAAAGCCTTATAGTGCAATCACTCACCTGTTCCTGAAATAAAATGCTGACATTTCAAATGTTTCTTATTGTAAAGGTTAGATGATTAAATATATTCCTCTTCTGCTACCTCAGATTACCCAAATAAACATCAACCACATGCAAATCACACAAATAGATTAGGCTTTTGAATGGAGGTAGTTTCAAGAGACAGATAGATGTTTGAAGATCAAGAGAAAAGAAAATGCAAGATATAGCATTTTGGTTTAAAAACAAACAGCAAACCTTAAGAAAACTACCACATTTAAGCTTATTATATGTCCTTTTAAACTATCAAGCAAAGCCAGCAACTAGCTAATGTATTTTTCCAAAGATTCTGAAGAAGCATCAAGATTCTTTTCTCCCAGCCTAACCAGGAGGTGACACAGTGAATAGAGTGTCGAACTGGGATACAGAGGACCCACGTTCAAACCCCAAGGTCGCCTGCTTTAGTGCAGGCTCATCTGGTTTGAGCACAGATCACCAGCTTGAACCCAAGGTCACTGGCTGGAGCAAGGGGTCACTCAATTTGCTAGAGCCCCAAGTCAAGGCACATATAAGAAAGCAATCAATGAACAACTAAAGTGCCACAATGAAGAATTGATGCTTCTCATCTCTCTCCCTTCCTGTCTGTCCCTATCTGTTTCTCTCTCTCTCTCTCTCTTACAAAAAAAGAAAAAAGATTCTTTTCTCCCATGAAAACAAGCTTATTGTTAAGCTCTGCTCTCAACATTCAAAATAATTAGATTAACTACCTCATTTGGTAAATAGTACTTAAAATAAGGCCAAATATCAATTAAACTTCTAATCTGTATTATTTTCTAATAAAAAGGATTTAACACAAAATACACATAGGCTAACAATCCCTAATTGGCTTAATTACTCATCTAAGTTATATATCTCCTATAGTCTCTAGCAGAGGTTTATTATCTCAGAAGAAAGCTCCCTGCGTTTTCAGGAAAGTTTCCGTCATAAGTAAAGCATCTAAGTCTAACAAATAGCTCACCTATCCAAACAAATTGGAATTCTCAAAGTGCAAAGTCTCTTGGAATGCTAACCAGCCTCATCCTCTCACATGACAGGTAAACAAATGGAAGCATAGATTAACAGACTTGCCTAAAACCAGAGAGAGAGAAAGAGCAGCAGCAATTAGGACTAGGTGCTACTTCTGCACCTGCAGCCTCTGTAGGAAATACTGATTAGCTGGGAAGATCAACTGAAGGCATCAGGTACCAAAGGAGAGGTTAACAGCTCACACACTGAAAAGTACCCTGGGCAGATGCTTAAGCTCCAAGAGACTATAACCCCCATTCAATAAAATAGGAGGCCTCAATATAATAGGAGGCCATGTGCTCATGCTCGTATCTAAGGATTCTCCAACTGCCAATTTCTTGTCTCCAGAGCCACAGAATACACTCAATCAGTATGCACAGCACTTTCATGGAACACCAACAACTCCGTTTTGAACTCCCGGCTCCTCCGAGGGTGGAGGAGCAAGAGAATGCACTCCTGGCACACATACGATGAGCCACCTTGAATTTAATTTCACAGGGCGAGAGTTTCTGATAAAAGACATAGCGTTGAATACAAAAGCACCATTTTCAACCCATCTGGGAAAACAAGGGCATTTGTTCTTCTGAAGAGCTGGAAAAAAGTTTTGGCACAGAGCCTGGCATCTTTCTTGGTCGGCATAGCAACCTTTATATTCAGATGAGTAGAGGGAAAAAGTCTCCTTTTATAGTGGGGATACCTGAGTCTTGTTGTCAATAATGCTATTAGGTGTTTTAGCAGCAGGCAGGTGAGCGCCAGGGCTCTGGAGTTGGGGGGTTGGGGTTACTTCCAGCTCCAAAATTTACTAGTTATATTATGTTGATAAAACATTAGTCTTTAAGCTGTTTCCACACCTGTAAAATGGAGCTGGGGGTAGCAGTAGATACAAGTAGTCTCTTTAATCTTCATAACAACTTGATGAGGTAAAATGTCAGGCTCTCTAGTAGGTACCAGAACATTTTTTCACATTTACTTTTTCTATTGTCTTCCCAGCTTTTCTTCTGACAGAAGACATAGGAAAAGGAATTATGGGTACAGACAGCTCATTCTTACGTCATTTGGGGCCAGGCAAGCTCCTCTTCTGCCAATCTCCGTTACCCCAACAATATTATTTTCCTATTTAAAAATTGAGAAGCACCTGACCTTTGATGGTGCAGTGGATAAAGCATCAACATGGAATGTTGAAGTCACCAGTTCAAATCCCTGGGCTTGCCTGGTCAAGGCACCTAAGAGAAGCAACTGCTATGAGTTGATGCCTCCCTCTCTTCTCCCTGCCTTACTCTATCATCACATCTATAAAATCAATAAATAAAATCTTTTAAAAAAATAAATAAAAATTAAGAAGCAATGAATTTCAAAAACAGATTCGAAAGGGGAAAGAATCCACAAAATGGCAAAACGTATGCCTAAGGGATGTGGGAGTAGAGATTATTCTTTTCTCCCCCAAAGAGGCAGCACAGGGCCATGGATTTGCTTTCCTCATGGCAACAAAGAGTAGGTACTCTTACGTTTCATTTCTTTAACCCTGCCAGCACAAGTTTTGTTTCAGGGCTTGTGGCAGATGACCAAACACAAAGGAATGTCTGATGTCAAAATCCGAGAAGTCTTGGATGATTGAAAACCACTAGAAGTTAAACATACTCAAACTTCCATAAAAGACCATCCTTTGTCCAGCAGCCAATTGGCTAATACTCCACAACCCTTACTACTCCACCTTCCCTAACCCCTAAAAAACACGTCCTAGTCTGTACCTGTTGTGACTCTCCCTTACTAGACAGCCCGGCAGGTTTCCTTTCAATAAAGCTTGTTACACTGGTCTTTTGGGACTAACACCCACCCAAACATTTTCCCCTCCCTTAATTTCTTTTTCTCTATCTTGTATTTTCATAGGTACTTTTAAATTCAACAGTTTGATTGCCAACTTGATAGTGAGCACATGCCCTCCTATTATATTGAGGCCTCCTATTTTATTGAATGGGGGTTATAGTCTCTTGGAGATTAAGCAAAAAAATGTGTCCCATGCATTTCTATTCAGAAAAAATAAAAGAATATACAATTACTACACTAAACATTAACATGCTAGACTTCTGCTAGGAGCAAAAGACTCAGAAGAGAAAGTGATATGTCCTCTGTGAAGCCATCCACAGTCCTTCAAAGATAATATTTGAGTCATGCCTTGCAAATTAAGGAGGATTTATTGGGAGCAGGGAAGAAGAGGAAGAGCTCTCATGAAGTCATTTAAACCTAGCAAAGGGGTATGAGGGGAGTTCAGTTCATAAACACCCTCAGCTTCAATTTCCACACTAGTAAATTAGGACTGACATGCCCAAAGTCACAGAGATTAGTTTCTATGTGGTAAAGAGCCAGACCTTACTCCAGATCAGGTCTTTGTACTACTCTGTAGCTATCTCTATCTCTACACATGGTGTTCTGTCGAGACCCATGAGGCAAAACTTTAATCTAGTTGGTAAAGCTATTCTGGCCATGCTCCAGCAACCAGCTGTGCAAAGGCTTCCACCTGCTAGCCACAGATAAAGCCTGGGTCACCTTGCCTTGAGACCACAACATTGCCTAGAGGTTCTGAAGCTGGACATGAAAGAGCCACAGGCATTCTCTGACTGCATTTCTGTGAGCTGCACACACACACGCAATCCAGAAATATAAGGGAGGCAATGGCCATGGCAGGTCTGGAGAGCATGGACCGATGCCAACACTTCTGAAGCACATTTCCTCATGTTCCTCAGAAGGTCCTGAAGGATTGAGCACAGTTACTGGAGGCGGTGACCTAATCAGTAGTGCACCTCTTGGTTGACCTTCTTTTGTTCCCGGTTTTATTCCTCCCAAATCACAGTTCTGCTTCCTGCACCAGCTTTTGTTTCACTGAAAGAGCCCATGACAGTCCCTCTCAAGTTCCACCCTTCCACCTCCTTCTTTTGCCAATCTCAGGTACCTGCCCCCCCCCCTGCCACCCCACAATACAAGCATGGATCCTTCATGATCTAAAAGTCACTCAGGAACTCTGTTTTCATTTCTTTAATAAAATGATCCAATTTCTGGATGTCCTGGTTGACCACTTTAAAGAGCTGCAACACGATTGCAGCGTTAGTTTGCTATCAAGTTGTAATATTTTGTTCTGTGTTAATAAGGACAGGGGCACGCTTATGTGACATTTGCATCAACTGAAGAGCAAATGACACACCACCTAGAAGGTAACACCAGTGGCTCAAAAAAAAAAGTAATTTTGTACTAAAAATTATTTATATCAATACTGGGAATACAAGAAATTTTTTTTCTAAAAATAAATGTATTACTCAAGTCTGAAAAAAACTGCCTTTATATAATTGTCTAACAGAGTTTATAATTCCAGTCTTAGGTCAGACTTGCATTTCTAATCACTCCCATGTATTTTTACTCCTGAAAACTTTTGGGCTTCACTCTCAACTAGTAAAAAAATACAGTATCATCTTTTTTTGCTGTGGCATCTAGCCTTTCAAAACCTTCTTAATTTTATAAGGTACTATTATTTAGTATTAAAATGATAAGTTCCCCAACAACTGTAGATTCCTCAAAGATTTCAGCTATTGCTTTTTTTAGTCTTCCATCACCACCCTCACTGTTAGAAGCTGTAATTGAAACTCTCTTACAACTTCCATTTAACCATCTTACCAGAGTAACAAATTTTCTCCATTTCTTCTATTAAATACACTTACATAGGTCAGGTTCCCTAGAAATATTATCTGACTACAACCCATCTGGGGTTCAGCTCACCTGTTGCTGCAATAGCCAATAAGCAGAGAGACTGGGTCTGAGAGGGAAACTGGCATCTTTAATCAAGATTTCCCAGCAACTTGAGAAGACAGGGTAGCCCAAAACCTGCCTTACAATCTCTGTCACAAGGGCTGATTATATACTTTTGCAGGTAAAGTTAGTACAATAAGGGGCACACAGTTAGTCATAAAAAGGATAGCTTGTTCCTGGCATGTAAGAGTCATCAAGCAGGATGGCATGTTCCCAGAATCATAATTTCTTCTCCATGGCATTACGATCTCATCATGGTCTTTATTGCTTCTTGGGCACCAGTCATCTCCTCAGGGGTATGGGAACATCCAGCTTCAGTAGTTCTTCTGCATTCCTGGGTAGGGGTACCAAAGACAATCTAAGAAATAGGTTTCATATGGTGCACTAGTTATCATATATATGTATAATATACATATCATATCATATCTATATCATACGTATACATAGAATTGATTGTATACTATATCATTATATATATTTGATTGTATAGTATATCAATACCCTACCAGAAGTAGAGCCAGGAATGGGGATTCTCCTGCAGCCAATTTTCTGAGGCTGCACTTTTAGGAGAAAGCCATAAGGAAGTGAGGGAAGTAGGACAAAGAGGGAAAAGAAGCCCAGCAAAGATGAGCTTGATTGAACTCTGTTGTCTGACCAATGGCACAAGGAGCATTGGAGCATGAATGGCACTATCTACTTGTTCTTCTTTGAGGGAAAGGGTTAAATTTTCTATCCTCAAATCAATCAGTCATTAGACATGAGCCAGTCCAGATAGGATGCACAACCTCCCAGGCATTGCCAGGCAAAGACAGTTCTCTGGAGAAGGGGTTATCTGTTGGGCAAATAAGTTTGTTAAATTTGTATTTTTTGACTTTGCTCACTTTTATTGTTAAAAATGGCGCTGGGCAGCCACGAGTGTGCTTGCCCTCAGAGCAGGGCAGCTGATTGCAAATTGCAGATTGCATTCCTGTTTGGGAGGGGCCATTGTCTTACTAATGTTTGCTGGAGGAGAGGTTTTCCACCAGAAAGTTTTGAAAAGGAGAGAAGAATTGGCAGAAAGAAGCCATGTTTGCAGAGTGAGAGCAGAGAGAATGCAGAGTGATAAGAGAGAAGCCATGTTGGCAGGGAAAGGGAAGATGTGCAGATAGGGAACCAGAGGTGAGGGGCTTTTGCAAGCTCCGCTGAGACTGGTGGGGCCTTTGATTCTAGGAGAAACTGGAGAAGATTCTCCTGGTTGTAGAACTAGAGAATGTGTCAGGGCTTTATGAGCTCTGAATGAATGAAAGGGAAGTGTTTTCCCTGTGTGTTGCTCATTGGCCGATGTGAGACTTTAATAAAGGAATGGCCCACCATTCTTTGGCTTTACTGTTTCTTTACCATCTGTCCAAATTCAATGAGAACATTCATGTGCATGACCACGACGGTGGTGGCCACTGGCCATACAGTATCCATGAGCAATTATCAATCCAATTATAGTCATAGCAGCAGGAAGTTGGTTGCACCTGTGCAGCAAGCAATATTTGTGCACAACATTAGTAAGGGCTACTGCTCATCTGACATCTGTCCATATAGATTACATAGCTAGTAGTCTATAAGGTCCATCCAGGAAACAGCAACAACCATAGGTTGTTTTATAAAGGAGAAATTAATTATAGGAAATTGGCCATGCAGGTGATAGGAAGCTACAGGATCAGCGAGGCAATCCACTGATTAGCAGTAATAAGAAGCTACTACAACCCTTAGGACTAAAAGGCAAGAGAGAAGATGGTGTTATCATTCAGGGTTGTATGGGAGGAGCTAGAACCCCTGGGGTGATGATGCAGATGAGACACCTCAGGAAACAAGGAGGGGAAAAATAACCTGATTTTCTTCCCTTCCCCCTTTCAGTTTTCTGCCAGTGCCTCGTATTGGCTAAACTTATAAAGAAGCCAAAAGGATGGGGGCTGGGAGGTGTAGCTTTTTGTAATGTACAGCAGAATAGAAGAAAGGCAGAAGGAGAACAAAAACCAATAGACAGGTGGCTGACACAGGTGCTATATAGCTCATCTGTACTCTTCTGTTCACACCAAATGAGATAAACACTTACCAAAACAGTGGTGTGGTATCATTTTCTCCATTATATAGAATGAGCTGGTTTGGGGACATAGACATCTCTTTAGATTTGAAAAGAAGTTATCAAATTTATGCCAGGTCTTAGTTAACTCTATCAAATGTGTATCACATGTTGTTTTTATACTCAGCCCCTAGTTCTCAAACCATTCCCCATTCCCTAACCTAAATTAATTCTAGCCCAGTGGTTCTTAACCTGGGTTCTATAGAACCCTAGGGGTTCGATGAGTCAGTCTCAGGGCTTCTGAGAAGCCTCTGCCACGGAGGCCAGAATAAAGTAATACCGTAATTTGTTGTGAGGTCATGCACTTTGTTGGTTTTGTTCTTTGAGCAAGGTGATGTTCATGCACGGCTCATTTTGTGCACCAGTAAAAAAACATATACCTATGTCTTGAATTTGGAAAAAAAAATCATATTTTATTTATCACTAAGGAAGGGTTTAGTGAATGCGCATATGAAACTGGGGAGTTTGGTACCTCAAAAAAGATTAAGAACCACTGTTCTAGGCAAAGAGATAAGAAAAAGGAGGACATTCTTTAGGGTAACATTAAGAACTGAGTTCCATTCTATTAATAATTTTGGCACAGAATGACTTGACAGGACCTTTCCTTTTCTTGAATTTCCATTTTCTTCTTTAGATATCTGGGTAAATAATACTTAATATATGATATTACTTGATATTTTCAAAATGTTAGTCATCACCTGAACCTGAAATGTTTTGCCACTCACTGAATAACGATTAAGTATTAATCACAGATTCAAATTTAGTGTGCACTTTACATGTGCCTTTAATTGTTGGTTTGTGTCAGTACTTGGGACTCCTCAAGAGACAGCTTAGACAATGGCTGCCCCAAGGGACTTAACAAGTGATTACAGGCTAATTAGGAATCACAGAGAGACAAGCCTCCTAGGTGTTGTTCTCTGCTACTTGCAAATCAAATAGCTGAGAAAAAACACAAAACAAAACAATAAAACCCGGGTTTGCTTGCTAGGAGTGGAACAATTTTTCAAGTATATATACTACAAGCAGACACTCATAATAGTCCCATTTAATAAACAGAGGAAAATAAATAATAGCAATCTGTCAGTGTTCTCAACTCCATGTTTCTTTAAAGCAAACAGAAGATCTGTGAGCTATAACCTTCCACCAAATCCATAGTGGATTTTGGTGAAGGGTAAAATCTAATGCAAAAAATATTATTTATGTGCAGGCATATGAGCACCACAGTTGCCAAAACTGTATTTATTTAAAAATTATGACTGAACATGCATGTTAAGTGTTGAATTTTTTAAAAGTTTCTGTTGTCAAGGAGCTTATATACTGGGACAAATGACATAGAGTCAACTATTTATGATATAATACACCACATATTCATATCTTTCCCAAATCCAAATCTTTAATGGTCTCTCAGGCTGTCAAAACAGCCTTGAGCTGCACCAGAAAGGCACCCGGTTCTCTATTTGCTAAGACAGGAAATCAAGATCATAATCGTAACACACAGCAAATCCGTTCTCACTGCCAAAATAGGATGTGGGATGCAGTTCATTTTCAGTGATTAACAACTTTTGAGAATCGGGATTCAGGCCGTTATACTATAAAATTTCTCTTGAGAATCCAAATGAATTACTACAACTTGCCAAAAATTTTCAAAAAAAATTAATTAAGACAGCTGATTATTTTTCCTCAACAATTAAGAAGAAAACAATATGTCATTAACTCCAACAGAATATGATTGATGAAAATAACATAAGTGTGTTAACTGACACTTCGGAGGAATTTTGTATTTTTTCAGATATTTTTCTCCTAAAAGCAATTTATAAAATATCTAACTGCTCTATATCCATGTAAGACTTATTTTCTCTATAAATACAAAAACTGCAGATAAAATATTCTAAAATTTATTTTAGCTTAAAATTTCTCTCTAGAAAAATGTATTTGCTGTAGTTTCGGTAAATATGGATGATCTGGGAGTACAAATTTCTGAAGTAATAAAGGGGGGAAAGGAAGTGATAATTAAAAGAAAAACGTGGGTGGTGTCAGCAGTACACAAGCATCAACTTCAAAGAACATCTGGTGGCCAAGGCTGGAAACTTGAAGCAACCAAATTAATTATAATATTGGATTATACCCCCCCTCAATTTAAAACCCCATGAGTTTATACTGACATAAATGGTTGAATGAGTTATTTTCCTTACGAAAAAATATATACACATACAATATATTACACCCGACTCTAGGAAGTAGGGCTTAATTCCCCTCTCCCTGAATGTGAGCTGGACTCTGTTACTTACTTCCAACGAGCAGAATAAGAAAAGGGGAAAAATAGTAACTTGACAGTAGAAAAAGTAGGCAGATATCACCTTAACCAAGTGAGCAAAGGTTAGCATTGTTCGTGGTCTCATGTTGCTGTCCTCAGCATGATGAGACAGGCACTTTGCTTCTGCAGCATTTTGCCGCAAAACCCACCACTCCAATCCAATCAAGAGACAAACAATGGACAAAGCCAACTTGAGAGCCAGTCCGCCAGATATCTGACTGTTATAACTCAAAACTGTCAAGATCACCAAAACTAAGGAAAGAATGAGAAATTGTTGCAGATCAGTCAAGACTAAAGAGACAAGTACTAAATGCAGTGTGTGGTATTCTGGGGTGGGTGGTACAGAAAATAGAAATTAGTGGAAAACTGGTGAAATTCTAACAGAATCTGTAGTTTAAACAGTGTTTCACCATTACTGCTCTCTCAGTTTTGACAATGAACCGTGGTTAGGTGGAAAGCTGTGTAAAAGTAAACAGCAACTCTGTTATATTCTTGCAATTTTTCTGTAACTCTAAAATTATTCCAAAATAAAAAAATTTAATTACAACCAAATGAAAAATACAACATATGCAAACAAAACAAAATAAATAAGAGAGCAAGAGAAAAATGTAATTGTAGATCTAAGGAAATGAAACAGGCATTAAGATTTCTAGAAAGAACAATATAGAGCTAGCTAAGTACAGAAGAAATACTATTGAAAGCCAATTACCATATATTTTTTAAACACCTACAGTTCTCCTCCTTCTGTGTGTCTCCTTTACTACTAACACAGCACATGTCACTGCTGACACTTCAGTTTACCAAATGTGTATGCCCTTGAAATAATTGGGGGCAGGGGAGGGAAACAGAGCTGACTTCAGATGATGGTGGGAGAAAACTATGGGGAAAGAATTGTGATTTGAATAGAAGTACCTTAAGAAAAAATAAAACTGCAAGAAGATAAATGTAGAAGAAAGCAATACCTTAGAAAACAACAGATGTGTTTAGAATCTTCAGAAAGGAAATGAATAAAAGTGAGAAAATAGAGCCACAGTAGACTTGGAATTCAATCATCTATTTCTGCTGTCACATCTCTGAAATTCACAGGCAAGACAAAAGGGTGGTAAAAGACAAAAGCCCTTCAGAGACAACTTGCAGAACTATGTCAGAGCATGCAACACTAAAAGCACAAGAATGTACAAGAATTAGAAATGTAATACTACTCTAAGGATGTATATTTGTTTTGTATATAAAATAAAAAGCTAAATTCAATGAGAAAAATAGGTTTAGAGGGCCTAGGTCTATTCACCTTTTTCTTTTAGTGAGAGTAGGAGAGATACAGAGACAGACTTCCACATGCACCCCAACCGGGATCCACCCAGCAACCCCCAGTCTGGGGCCAATGCTCTGCCCATCTGGGGCCATGCTCACAAATGAGCAATTTTTATTTTAGCACTTTAGGCAGAGGCTCCACAGAGCCATTCTTAGCATCCAGGGCCAATTTGCTCAAATCAATTGAGCCATGGCTGCAGGAGGAAAGAGAAAGAGAGAAGGGGCAGGAAGAGGAGAGGTTCTCCAGATGAGTGCTTGTTCTGTGTGCTTTGAGTGGGAATCAAACCCAGGACTTCCAGATACATGCCAGGTGGACACTCTACCACTGAGCCATCTTGCCAGTGCCTTCACTTTCAAATTTTAAAGACTTACTCTAAGACCAGAAGATAAATTAGAAGAGATATTTTAAAATGTATAATTTCTTTCTTTTCCAATGGGAAAAGAAATTTTCTTTATTTAATTGTAATACTACAAAAAATTTCAGATGTGTTAGAAGCTAAATCTAAATATTTGTTATTATTCATTTTTGATTACTCTCAAGCCCAAGATTAAAATATATTTAGATAAATACACTAAGATTCTTAAAGTGTTTGAGAATTTACAATTCTTTTGAAAGCAACAGCAAAATTCTGGAATAAATGCTTAGATGACAAAGTTTTCTAAGAAACATAACTGAAGATTCTGGAGCGATGGCCAGAGGCTCAGTGGATAGAGTGTTGGCTGACATATGAACATCCCAGGTTTGATCCCCAGTCAAGGTACACATGAGAAGTTACCATCTGCTTCTCTCCCCTTTCCTCTCCCCCTCCTCTTCCTCTTCCCTTCTCATAGACAGTGGCTCAATTGGCTTAAGCGTGGCCATAGGCACTAAGGATAGCTCAGGTGGTCTGTTCTTGTTAGCCTCAGGCACTAAAAAATAGTTCGGTACTCGATCAGCCCCAGGATTGCCAGGTGGATCCTGGTCAGGCCACATGCAGGAGTCTATCTCACTGTCTGCCCTCCTCTCACTTGAAGAAGAAGAAAAATAAAAGATTCTGGGGTCATCAGATCAGTTTGATCCAAGACTCATCTTCCCAGGTCCCATGTCTCTGCTTTGCCTTCGCTGGGTGTGCTTGACATACAATCTGGCTTCATACCCTTGATAATTAAAGTGACATCTGTAAACCAGCAAATTCCAGATACAAAGAGTAGGACTTCCAGCCAGCATCTTTTGATGAAAAGTTTGTTTCCCAGGAGCCCAAGCAAAGCACTTTTTGCATGTTATTGGCTCAGCTGTGTTCTGTTCTCAATCTCACATATCACATTGGCCTCCCCTTCCATGAATGCTTTCTCCTGGGATCACTGTTGTAGTAAATCATTTGTACCTAAATCTTTGGCTAAGCAGCTCCTTGTCCTAGAATCTTCTCTAAGACACAAACCAATACAGTCAGACCTTCTGGCAGGCTATCCTTGAAAGACCTGAGCTGTTCCTTCCTGCCCTCTGCAAAGGCTGGCATTTCACGCTGTGATCAAGACACTCATCTTTTCATGTTCACCCTTTCTCCAATCTCTGCTGCTTCTTTTCTGACCATGCCTCCTGCTTCTCCAGAAACTCTCAAATCTCTTTCATGTGCCCTCTGAAAACATCATCCAACAATGAACTGCTCTTTACCCATAATCTGCTTAGATTTCTGCCACCTGTCAGCCTCAATTGAAATATGATTCATTCCCAGGCACCATTTCCCCTTCTTTCTTTTCTTAAGAAAAGGTGACTCGTTTTCCTATCTTCTCTAACATCGGACTCTGGAAATAAAGCTGGCAATCTCCTTTTACATCACTTCTGTATCTTTAGGGCTCCTAGATCTCATTGTGAGAATCTGAATTTCTTTTGAAGTGCCTTGTCTCTACCCAGGAGGGAACCAAGGGAATGTCAACTCTATTTCAGTTGGATGGGATAGATATATATGGTTGGGACATAGTATTCTTGATACCTTTTATAGATATGTTTTTAATTGAATTTATTGGGGTGACATTTGTTCATAAAATTATATAGGTTTCAGGTATACAATTTTATAATATAACACCTGTATAGTGTATTATGTATTTGCCACCCCAAGTCATGTCTCCTTTCATTACCATTTATCCCCCCTTTACCCTCTTCTTCCTCATGCTATTGTCCATGTCTATGAGATTTCTGTGCTTAATCCTGTCACCTTTTTCACCTAGCCCCCCAACCACCTTCCCCTCTGACAGCTGTCAGTCTGTTCTCTATATCTATAACTCTGTTTCTATTTTGTTTGTTAGTTTATTTTGTTCATTAGATTTCACATATAAGTGAAATGATATGGTACTTGTCTTTCCCTGACTGGGTTAATTCACTTATTTTAATACTTTTCAGGTCAGTCATGCTGTTGTAAAAGGTAAGATTTCCTTCTTTTTTATGGTTGAGTAGTATTCCATTGTGAAAATGCACCACAGTTTTTTTATCCACTCATCTGCTGGTGGGTACTGGAGCTGCTTCCAAATCTTGGATATTATAAATAATGCTGCAATAAACATAGGAGTGCATCTATTCCTTGGGGCTTGGGTGAGGACCAGCCAGAAGAAAGCTGTCTGACAGGGACCTGGGCATGCCTAAAGTGGGGCCACTACCCTCACACTCAGAGTTGAGAGGGAAGAAAAATGAGGCCTCTTTCCTGAGGACAAGGCACTTACTTGGCTTTGTCTCTTTCTCTACCCTACCCATGAAAGAGATGGGGCCCTCCTCCCCTTTCTCCTCCCAGTGGCCCAGAGGCTGCTCCAGGTTGAGCCTCTGAAAGAAGCTTTTGCCCAACTGACACGTGCTGATCTTGATGTCACAGAAGGGGGCGACCTTGATTATCCTTGGAAGGAAGCCTGCGAAGAGTCCCCTGGTGCTGGATCCTTAGTCTGGATCCTCGGCAGCACCAGCCAGGTGGAATCGATGTGGAGGGACGACACTCTCACAGCCACCACTGCTCCCAGGGCAACAGAGCCTTGAGTCCTCATGACATCAAAGGGTAGATTCAGGGTGGCCACAACTGTCCCTGAGATGCCACAGCGACAAAACTGATGCCCACCAATATCTGGTCTTTTGACCTGAACCCACTCAGCCAGCTCTTCTTCACCAGCTCATAGTTGAACCAATATAGGGCTGAAAAGCACACATCCCAAAGAGCAGTGGTGAGTGCCAGCTGCCCTGAACCATGGCAGCTCAGTCACAGGCACCAAACCCCAGGTATGACACAAGATGTGTCTGCAGCTTTGTCCCCCCCAGCGGGCCAGTGCACCAGCCACCATGGGTGCATAGAAGTCAGTGGTCAGAGCTCAGCCACACCGGAAGGCCTGGAGTTAGTTGTAGGCCATGGAGTTGATGGAGGTGGCTGGTACAGTCATCCCCAGGATGGCTGGGAGGCCACTCCATAGGGAGCTGGTGCCCTCATGTCTCACAATCTTCTCAAAGATCTCCATGGTGCCAGTGAAGGGAGTAGGGTGCTGAGACCAGGTGGCGCAGTGGGCACCATTTGGGCACAGGTACAGGGGTTTCAGAACACCGTTGTATTACAGGAGGCACTTCCTTTTGGCATAAGAGAGACTCCAGAGTCTGGAGGTAGCCATCAGCTCCTTGGTCACTGCAGGGCGCTGAGGCTGCAGGCCTCACCAAGTCTAAGGGTTCGTGAAGAGGGAAGTGACTACAGCCCTAGCATCTGAGGCCACCATTTGTAGGAGAGGGCTAATGTCCCTAGGGGTCCTGGTCTGCCATCTTGTAGCTTCAATTGTGGCTCATGGCTGATATTTGGTAAATACTTAGCAGGTTCACAGTGGGCACAGCACCCAGGGTGGAGACCCACTACAGCTCCGCAGCTGGTGCAGGGTGTGTGTGCTCACTTCCCTCCAAGGCCAACAAAGGAGCATGAAATGTTTTAATAATGAATACCTGAGGCTTGGGTTATCTGTCTTGGCTTTCCTAAACCTCTAACTCATTTGCTGTCTACCAAATCCTACTCACTTCCCATACATTTTGGAAACTAGCACCAAAAATTCAGTGTTCCACTCCATCCCCGGTATTAATAATATTCTGGGTGATTCTGATGCTCAGTGATAACAAACCCAAAAAACTCTTGAAGAAAAAAATTAAGAACTTCAAAACTAGTTACTTCTCCACTCAACCGATCACTTCTGTAGATGAATTTCTGCTCTTATCACCCAGTACCATTTCACCCCTAAAATCTCTAACACAGAATACCTTACCCTTTACAGTTCTCATTTCAAAAAAAAATGTTTGTAACTATGTATGGTGACAAATGTTAACTAGACTTATTACAGGGATCATTTTGCAATATATATAAACATCAAGTCAGTATGTTGTATTTCTGAAAGTAACATGATGTTATGTGTCAATTTATATTTCAGTAAAACTTTTTAAATTGTAAAAGTGAGATCATATCATTAAAAACAAAAGTATCCTACCCTGGCACAACTATACCATTCTAATACTCACATCCCTTCTCCCCTCCTATTAAACTAACAGTCTTGAGAGTTCTAAGCTCTGACTCCATCAATTGCCCCATTTTCACTTGAACTATTATATATTTCCTTGCTATTTTTACAAAAGCTATTGAATATTTTAAGCTTACATTTTAAAAAGACTAAAACCGGGCCCTGGTCAGTATCTCAGTCAGTAAGAGCGTCCTCCCAAAACACCAAGGTTGCAAGTTTGATCCCCAGTCAGGGGACATACAGGAAGTGGCCAATGAACACACAACTAAGTGGAACAACAAATGAATCCCCCCCACCTGCCTCTCTAAAATCAATGAATCAATTAAAAAAAAAAGACTAAAATAATAGGTTTCTTTTCCTCATTGCCAAGTTGATCTTGGTAACTACAGGGCTGCTTGCTTAGCTTACATGTAATTAGATTAGTAGTATAATCAGTCAATTTGTAAATCTCTAAAGACAATATTGAGCAATTGTGGTTACATTAGAAGAAATTTATATTTCCACAGGGAGGCTGGCCATAAGGACAGGAAGGGACATGAGGTATATGTTGATATCATCTGGACAGTTCTTTTTCAAGAAACGCTGAGACTTTATTTTTTAATAGACTACACAACCCGGAGATCCAAGAAAGAAGGGTGGTCTCATTTCTGTCATTAGCATTCCTAAACCATAGAATACACCCATGGCTTAAAACCAATTCTAGAAACAACTAACTACCCGTTACTTGTTAAAGTGGAAGTACCCTTCCTGAGGCTGGGAAACTAGTCCAAGTTCACAACAACTTTCCAGGGACCCAAAGATTTGCAGACTGAGTTGGACCCACTTATCCCAGGGAAACAGAGAAAGGCTGCAGAGAAGTATTGAATGAAGCATGGATTCCTTCTGGCTAATCTTCAAGCAATCACCGGGAAAGAATTCCTGTGTTCAAAAAGAAAGAAGTAGGAATTCTCAGAACTCCCTGGGGAGAACAAGAAGCTCTCAACAACTCTTTGAAGTGGTTCTGTAAAAGCCACTGATCTCTGCCCTTCCTTCAACTGTACTCCAAACCCCATCAAAGGCACATGGGGAGGAGCTTATTCCTCCGCACACTGTACATTCTGTGCACACACATCTTCAGAGGCACAGATTTCAGAGGCATAATTCTTATCTATTCCTCAGCAAAGCTTTCATTTTTTTTTTTCCATCGGGCTTCTATTCTAAATGTGTAAAATGGGTAATGTATTACGGGCTCTGCAAATACCATATGCCAGGTCACAGCTGTCCTCAGCAGACACTGATTTTAAATTGGCTAAGGAGTAGATGTTTCTGATGGCCATCCTTGTAACATGAAGAAGTTAGGTATAAAATGTTAGATAAGAACAAGGGCAAAGGAAAATGTAGTTTTAGATTTAAAAATAAACATTGCCAACTCAGTTTAGGGAGAAAGATGGGGGTTGAGGTGTTTTATTACATTGACCAAAAGGGTCAATAGTAAAAAGAGAAATAAATTTTATTTATTTATTTTTTATTATTTATTGTTTTTACAGAAACAGAGAGAGTCAGAGAGAGGGATAGACAGGGACAGACAGACAGGAACGGAGTGAGATGAAAAGCATCTATCATCAGTTTTTTGTTGCGACACCTTAGCTGTTCATTGATTGCTTTCTCATATGTGCCTTGACTGCGGGCCTTCAGCAGACCGAGTGACCCCTTGCTCGAGCCAGCGACCTTGGGTCCAAGCTGGTTACCTTTTTGCTCAAGCCAGATGAGCCCGCACTCAAGCTGGCAACCTCGGGGTCTCGAACCTGGGTCCTCCGCATCCCAGTCTGACACTCTATCCACTGCACTACCACCTAGTCAGGCGTGGTGGAGAAATAAGATGGTAAGTAGGCCAAATTCAAAAATGTATTTATAATAACCTTGTCAATTACACATCATGTTCTCTTTTTAGGAAAATCTATGGGAGGGTAAGAGATATTTTCCCTTCCCAGAAGTTCCTCTCCCTTCTCCAGTTTGCAGGGCTAATGGAGGATAAACTATAGAAAAGGGAAACATTTCAAATAGAGCATCTATAGAGAGAGGCTTAAATAAATGAGGAGTTAAGAGAGCCTTCTCTATGGAGATGTACTTTGAAATGAGGTAAAAGGCTGGATGATTTTTTTATGTGCTATAATCATCTCCATTTAAGTTCCTATTTGATCTCCACTTAAAATGAGAAAATGGAGATTCAGAGAGTAGATAAATTGCTCAAAGTCACAAAAATATGTAAGCAGTAGACCTGAGTCCTATTCCAAAGCCGGTTCTCCTACTCCATGCTGTGTGCAGCATCAAGAGGCTGAGGAGCCAATTATCTTCTAAGCATTTCCAGGTGTGGCCATTTCAGCCATAAATTTAGGTGAGCTGTGATTTCTGTACGCTCCTGTCTTCCAAGTGGGCACTCAGCCCCAGGTATATAAAGTCAACAACACAAAATTGATCTTAGAAAGCTCTTTTTGCTGCCCACAAAGATGGCTTGAATATGTAGAATGACCCCTTTTACTCCCCCCCCCACACACACACAAGAAGTTCTCCTGTGGTTCACTTTGTAATCAGTGGAAGTCATTCAGGTGTTGGCAATGTGGCAGGAAATGTGCTAAGTATGTTATAAACATGTCTTTACTCAATCCAAGCAATAACTCTATAAAATATGTACTAATATGTCTATTTTGTATATGACTAAGTTGAGGGGTAAGGAATTGAATAATTATTCCAAATTCATAGCGAGTAATAAGGCCTTGGCATAAAGCACCTGTGTAGGGAAAATAGCTGTGTTAGGCTTGCTCGCTTGTACTTTGCATGATTAGCACATGAGCACATGGCAGAGCCATGTGTGTATAGCCTAGGTAAGGCTACAGGGGCTTTGACTCAGGGCGGTGTTTGGTGGATCACTTGCCTGCCGGCGCAAGGGGCCATTTTGCTGTTTGCTCGCCTGCTGCGGTGTGAAGAGGTTTTCCCCTGCTGGTTTGCTCATCTGCTGTTGTGAGATTCCAATAAATGGAATGACCAAATGCTTTCCAGCTATACAGTTCCTCTACTGTCTGCCTGAATCCAGTGTGAACCTGCGTGGCCTCAGCCAGCAGCATTACGACCTGCTATTAACCTCATACCACATGTCCCAGAGGACAGAGAATCCTGCTCAGGTACAAACAAACACCCTTTGACCAGTTTATTCGCCTCCTCAAATATCTAATAATTTCATGGTATGCATGGACCACAAATTTTTTCAAATTTTAAAATTTAAGGTATCAAAATCTGGTGCCAAAAAAAACGAAAAAAATCTGGTGCCAGGCTATCATTTAAAATTGTCCTATGCTTTATCACTGGTCTTCATTCACCCCCTAGGATTTTG
Source organism: Rhynchonycteris naso (assembly GCA_037038555.1). Taxonomy (NCBI): domain Eukaryota; kingdom Metazoa; phylum Chordata; class Mammalia; order Chiroptera; family Emballonuridae; genus Rhynchonycteris; species Rhynchonycteris naso. The sequence continues at coordinate 72,526,409 of CM073002.1, forward strand.
GTCACAGTCACTTGCCATTGTTTGACTGTGTCCTGTGCTCAGCCCTTGCGATTTCCTGAGCTGCTGTAATGTTGGTGGCTGAGGCCCGGCAGGTGCACATTGGATTTGGGCAGATGGTAGAGAAACTGCAGAGCCAGAAAGTATTGGGCCATTCCCGTTGAATAGATCCTCACAAGGGCAGATGAGCAAACCAGCAGGGGGACACCTCTTTTCACGGCAGCAGGCAAGCAAACAGCAAAAGGGCCCCTCACAGTGGTGGGCAGGCTATCCACAACCCACTATGGGCAATCCGCCCTGAGCCAAAGCACCCATAGCCTCACATAGGCTGTGCACACGTGGCTCTGCCGTGTGCTCACATGCTAATTATGCAAAGTATAAGCGAGCAAGCCTAACACAGCTATTTTCCCAACAGCTGTCTTTCAAGTCAACAGCAACCTGTCAAAGCCCTTTCCATCTTTCAAAGTTACACATCAACCCTATGTCTTCATAAAGTTTCCTGAGACTCGCCTCCAAACGACTTCCCTTGACACTGCCATAGCAATGCCATGTCTTCCCCTGAGCCATGTGTGGCTTCTTACAAATTGTTAGATTAAGCCCATGGCTCACTGAGACGCCATTTGCTCAGAAGTGTGCTCTACCCGGTAGGGGTCAGAGGGAACCTGTCACGTGGCTCCAGCAACCTGCCTCCTAAAATTCACACCGTTAGGTAATTCCATGCCCCTTTGAATCTAAGCCAGATCTAGTGACTCATTTCTACCAAACATAGACTACAGTAGAAGTGATGAGATAGATACCTCTGCTAGGATTAGGTTACAAAAAGACTGATTTCTATCTTGGGGGCTAACTTATTCTCTTGTTCTGAGGGAGCCAGCTGCCATGCTGCCACCTGCACTATGCAGAGATCCACACGGTACAGAATGTAGGGAGGCCTCTTGCCCACAACTAACCATGAGCTAAGGTGCTCAAGACCAACAGCCCTCAAGGGACTTAATTCTTTTATAACTACATGTGTTAACTTGAAGTAAATTTGGCTTCTATCAAGTCTTCAGATGAGACTGCAGACCTACTGACTGCAAACTCCTGAGAGGCCTAGAGCCAGGAGCACTCAGCTGAGTTGTATACACATTCCTGACCCACAGATACCACGAGCAAAGGTTTGTCATATTAAGGCAGTTGTTCTCAAAGTGTCCGCCAGGGCTCACTGGTGCACACTAGATTTCCAGGTGCGGCATATGGTATTCCAGAGAAATATTTGCCTGTTGGGGACCAAAAACCAACAGGGCTTTTGGAGTTTAGATTTTTGGGGGACAGAAGTGTGGGGAATTGGCTATAAGCTGACAGACTGCCCTACCTCACTTGCCTGATAAGGTTGCAAAAGGCTGTTAAGCTGTGGTGCTGGATTGTTAACACTACCCCCCATGTTCCCTGGAAAGACTGGAGGCAAATTTCTTCTATCCTTTGTTTGGTGTAAAGTTAGGATGATATGTATGGTGGGGGTTTCCTGCACTCAACACAATTAAGAGTAAAAAGAGAGGATATCTTCAATGTATTGACAAGGAAATGAGAGTTTGCCTTTCAAAAATATGCCCAAACATTGAAGAAATAGCTAGGACACATCAGGCTCATGTTTCTCATGAACACAAGAATGAAATAACTTAACACATTTGTGCCGGGACCTGCTGAATTTACTAAATCTTACTAAGAATATATCCAGATATATTAAAAGATAACTTTTTTGGTCGTTGTTTTTATTTTTTAACCCCTCTTTTTTTTTAATTCTAAAAAGCATAACTCAAAAAACATAACATAAAAATGGTTTTTATTGTCAGAATAAATTTAATTTTGGCGTGTTTATTTCATTTAATTACCATAAAAGCACACTTTGACTTTATATTTTTTTTCTTTAATATTTGACTTAATTAATATAACATATTTCTCAGAAATTTGTATATAGTCACCTACAATGATTTGTAGGATTTTAAATGTGCCCTGACTTCAAAAAGTTTGAGAACTACTGTATCAAGGTATGGCATTGTGGGTTAATTTGCTACACAATAGATAACTAATACAATAAGGGAGCATGCAATGTGTAAATAATATTTTAGGTTACATAGATATAATGAAAGAGAACTTATTACCCCCAAAATACTAAATTTTTACTTGTGTCAAAGCTATAAAGAAAAAGGTATGAACATTTTGCTTTATAATTCAAGAGTTGAGCTGTCTTTTTGCCAGGAATTTATGACAAAAGGGAGTTCTAGAAAAGACTCATTGCTGAATGCTCACAATCAAAAGGGAGCTATCCCTTCCAGGTACCTAACGCTAGTTGTGACAAATGATGTAAGGGATGTGGATACAATCAGTAAAAGGCCCTACTCTACAAAGGTGTTTAAGACTAATATTCAGAGTACTGCCTCACACAGGATACAGGCCGCCTGTCTTTAAATTAAGCACAGTATAATGCCACTCTTCTGAGAAAAGAGAGAACAAAATTGACTATTTATTGGAGAGGCTTAGAAAAAGACATCATGTTACTTGCAAAACAGCCCATTGAACGCAGAGATACATTGCTATAGATTTTAGAAAAAACTAACTTCTAAACATTACCAAGGATTGAGCTATGATTTCATGGTGAAACTCCCTAAAATGAAAAATGACATAATGGATGGAGTATCTCAAATTCAGTACAAATAATAGTATCACAAATAATCCTCTCTACCCACCCCCAAAGGACAGAAAAGCGAAAGAAAACTTTCTGATGAACAAAGTGTCTCTAACCCCAGATTTTAAAAAGAGAATCACCAAAGTTAGAAAGCATTATTATGGCTGATTTCAAAATTAGGATGCTCACAGGCTTTAATTAAAATATCCGAAAAGACAGATCCCAGTTTGAGGTAAGGTTCCTGTGAAGAGGTCAGCCTAAGAGAGGGCTTAGCAAAGCTACATTTGGTGCTGGTACTGGAAGAAAGGTGGGCTGCACTGCTCAGCATGTGTTTAATACTTAACAGACAGTAGAATTCTTATTCTGTCTGCATCTTCCAATTAAAAAAAAAGTGGTTCTTTAAGCTAAAAGTGATAGAACAAAATATGTCTAAGGGGAACTGAAAACCCAGGTAGAATGAGGCTCTCTAATTTCTAGGCCTAGATTAAAAAACATAAGATGTAAAAAGAACTTTCTTTGCCCTTGTAATTATGGCATCTTTGTCCAATTTCTCAAGGTTGTTACCATAGGCAGTCTTTAAAGGTAATACACATGGGTCGTGAGAAACTTAGCTGTTCGTTTTCTTGTGTCACTCTGACATCCTTGGATGACTTAAGTCATGGAGTGAATTGATATGCAGTTATTTTACATTCATTTGATCTTACTGGGTTTTTAATGCTAGGTGTGTTCTGATTGGGCGGTGTCTCCACTGACTGGCTAGTGCCCCAGCCTTAAGGGTTGTTAAATATTTTGAATATACTTTCACTCATGAACAAATATTAAATCCATAACTGTGTAGATGAGAACAAATCCTGGCATTTAACGCTCCAGAAATAATTATGGCAACTGAGAGAGCTATCTATATCTGATAACATGTAGGCAGAGGGATATAAATATATCATAGTTGATCATGTTGAGAAAAACCAATAATGAATCATTGTTGGGCTCCTGACTGTTAGATATGTGGCCTTGGACAAAAATGGAATAAAACCTCTTGGGGAGTGGTTTGAAAGAGTTAAACAAATTAATGTGGATAGAAGTGCTTAGAACAAGGTATGACATACTATCTATACCAGGGATCGGGAAGCTTTTTGGTTGAGATAGCCATGAACACCACATACCTATATTTTAAAATGTAATTCCGGGAGAGCCATACAATATGTTTAACACTAAATACAAGTAAATGTGTGCATTTTATGTAAGACCAACACTTTTAAAGTACATTAAGTCTCTGAATTCTTTTTAATAACGTTGTTATGCTGTTGCTAACCAATGATGAATAAAGTACTTCTTACTATTAATGGGACTTCTGATGCTGCATGGTTTTGCTGATGGCTTTGTAGCCTGGTTGATACGTGGTGAGGTTAAGCTTCATGCAGGTGTTGAGACTTCCATCCATTAAACCTGATCATGGGTTGGTCTTAACGTTCTTTAGATGTGAGAAAGACTGCTCACATGCATACGTAGAGCCAAACATTGTAAGTACAGCAATACTGACATGCTGCAGTATGTATTATGTGATGGGAAGCATGTTCCAAGTTTTGACAATTAGCTGGTCCACGGGTAGAAGTGTTTTCATTTCTTCCCACTTGTGTTTGCTCGCCAACTCTGCTTGCTGTCGTGCAAGTCTTTCCAAATCTTCATTCAGTGACTTGAACTTATTCACCCACATGTCCGAGGCCTTCAGGTCAGCAGCTTGTAGCTCAAAATCTCTGACAGAGACACCGGAGATGTAACTCAGGTCTGCGCTGCCCACTGCACACTTGTGTGGATGGGTGATGAACTTAAAAAGACAAGTGCGCTCACAAAATTCTCCAAAGTGCGCTTTGAATGACTGCAGATTAGATGTGAAGCCCGCTAGCTGCTGGAGATCAAGATGTTGAGCAGGGTCACTTGCTGTGTATGCATCTTGAAACTCTCCCAGTTTTTCAAAGTATAGTAAACAACCTGTTTCAATGTTGGCGATGAAGAGTTCCAGCAGTGTTTTCAAATACAAACACTGCTTGTTGGAGGGATAAGACTGTATTTCCAATACTTTGCATTTTCACATTGAGCTGGTTCAGATGTTCAGTCATGTCCATGAGATAGTAGAACTTCAGGAACCACTCAGTGTTAGCTAACTCAGGATGCTCAACATTTTTCATTTCAAGAAAGGTCCGGATTTTGCTCAGACAAGCTGTGAAACTGTTGAGCACCCTCCCTCTTGACAACCAATGCACATTGCTGTGAAGAAGCAGACCAGAATAATTATTCCCAACTTTATCTAGCAGTGTTTTAACCTGGCAATCATTTAAAGCTCGGGCAACAATAAAGTTGACCACCCAAATGACCAACGACATTACCTCACCAAGCTACTCGCCACACATCTGAGCACAAAGCGCCTCCTGATGTAGGATGCAGTAAAAACTTAGAATGGGTCTCTTTACATGTTCATGAAGAAGTGCTACAAATCCTGTTTTTCCCCACTGTGCATGGAGCACCATCAGTACACACCGAAAGAAGTTTATCCACTGGTAGATCTTTTTCTTTAGCGAACTTAGTGAAAGACTTGAATAAATCCTCCCCTCTTGTTGTCTCTTTCATAGGCAAAACAGCAAGACTTTCCTCACATAGTGTGTCATTGACAGCATACCTTGCAGTCACTGTGAACTGGGATAAATGGCTTATGTCTGTTGACTCATCCAAAGTGAGAGAAATGAATGGTGCTGCATTTATGTCCTTCACTTGTGTTTCCTCAATTTGATTTGCCATCATGATGGTACAATCGTGAACAGTTCTTGCCAACAAAGGCATATCTTTTATTTGTTTGATTATCTTGTCTTTATCCGAAAAGTCATCAAAAAGTTCATTGGCAACATCAAGCATGAATGTTTTGGCATACTCCCCATCTGTGAATGGCTTTCCATTTCTCACAATTGCTAAAGCACCAGCAAAGCTAGCCAAATTCCAGTCACCTTGTTAGGTCCAAACACAAAGTTGCTGCTGACTAGCTTGCACTCTGCACAGTGGCTCTTGACATGCTTTCTTTCTGCTGTCCCCCGCTGTATATTTCGATGCAAATGTAGTATGGCGTGTGTTGAAGTGCTGCTTTATATTTGACCGTTTCATCAATGCAATTTTATCATTGTATATTAGCCACACTGCAGAACCTGCTCTCTCCACAAAGGTGAAGTCCTCTGTCTAGTCCCACTGAATAATATGATACTCCTCATCTTTTTTTCTTTTAGCCATCTTCTTCATCAAAAGGGTTTCTTCAATTAGCTAGCTGACTACTTGATTAAAAGGAGGGAAGTTTATTTCCTAACCTCATAATGACCTGTGTACATTATGCATTATCTAATAAAAATTTGGTATTGTCCCGGAGGACAGTTGTGATTGGCTCCAGTCACCTGCAACCATGAACATGAGCGGTAGGAAATGAATGAATTATAATACATGAGAATGTTTTATATTTTTAACGTTATTATTTCTTTTATTAAAGATTTATCTGCAAGTCAGATGCTGCTATCAAAAGAGCCACATCTGGCTCGCGACCATAGGTTCCCGACCCTGATCTATACGATAAGTTTTAATGATTATAAAAGCCTTGGAGTTCTGTAATGAGGCCCCCTTACTAGTAATTACCATATAGAGTTTTAGAAATTGCTAAAAGCTTTTTGCCTTATAATCAAAAGAGATAAAAGGCTTGGAGAAAAAAAATTATATTTTTATCATCTATAGCTACCACAGGAAAATAATGTACTTTGAAGGATAAAAGTTAGCAACCAATAACATCTTAGCCCCTAGAACTTCATCCCATTATACCCATGAGGAAATGGTCTTTCCAGCAACCTTCTAAGTCTGAAAATAAAGTACTTTTTATACTCTATCTCAGCATTTTATGAATTTTAAATTGACTCTAGAATTACACATACTCTGTATTTACGGAGCTATTGCTTTCAGAAAGGGTTTTGTACATACACTGCTACTAGCCATGTTTGGAAATGCTTTTCACCAGCATTAACTATTTAAAATATTTTGCTAATAAAAAGAGGCATCTTCATCTTAACATCTTATATTAGTTTGCATTATATATATATATATATATATATATATATATATATATATATATATGCTGCAGAGAGACAAATATATATATATTTGCTGCAGAGAGAGAGAGAGAGAGACAGGAAGGGAGAGAGATGAGAAGCATCAACTTGTAGTTGTGTCACTTAAGTTGTTCACTGCTAAACTAAAAGCATGATTGCTTCTCATATGTGCCTCGACTGAGGGGCTCCAGTCGAGCCAGTGACCCATATCTCAAGCCAGTGACCTTGGGCTTCAAGCCAAAGGGGTCATGTCTATGATCCTGTATTCAAGCTAGTGAGCTTGCGCTCAAGCCGAATGAGCCTGTGCTCAAGCTGGCAACCTTGGGGTTTCAAACCTGGGATCCCAGCATCCCAGGTTGTGGCTCTCTCCACTATCTCACCACTAGACAGGCTGCATTTATAATTTTTTAAATAAATGAGTCAGATTTACTAAATACCTTAGCTTGTTGCCTATGTTACTTAGAAACATATGTGGGGATTTTTTGCAATTACAAAAAGTTTTGGTTAAAATTGCTTATGTAATTATAGGTAAATGGTCATTAAATCATTTAGGTTTCTAAAAAATAAAGCCTAGCTATTAAAAGGTATAACACATTCCTTAGAGATCAGATGGTTAAATGGAAGGGTTCAAAGATTACATAAATTAAGAAAGTCTACTTAAACGTGGGAAAATGTTTTTAGTACTTTAAATGCTGACTAAGGTGGGGATTGGATGATCTGGCTGGGATAGTAGGAAGGGAATGGCCCAGTTTAATCATAGTTGGTTTAAAGAAAAAACATATGGCTAAGGTAGTCCCAAAATAATAAGTAAATTTTAAATACATAATGGAATAGAATGTTCAATAAAGAACTAGATTTTGTGTAATGCTGTGATATTTTCAAAGAAAATAATACTTTCTTGATTTGAAATGATGTTAAACCTTATCATTCTGTAAATAGAAATATTACCAAAATCAGTTTTAGTAATATTGATTTTGTATAATTGACAGGACATTCTAGAGATTACAGCTAAGGGAGATGGAGGACAGAACAGAAAGAGAAGGCAAGAAGGTTTTTCTCTTCAGAGATATTCTCTGCAATACCCCTAACCTAGGTTAAATTAGATGAAAAAGAACCCATTTGTCAAAGATGATGTGTAGGAGAGAACCTGGGTGGTCATAGAGAAATCATCCCACATGAAACAGAAAATATTAAAGTAATAAAGCCATAAGTGTACATTTGCAAATTTCCAGTTTGTATCTTAATTATTTTCTTGGTTGGGGATTAGTAGTTTAAATGACTGATAAGAAATAGTGTACAACAAAAGACTGCAATATTCTAAAATAAAGAGCAACCCACATTACCCAGAATTTAAAAGTAAGCCTCTAAAGACACATTTACAGTTTTTACAGGGAAAAATCCTGAAACTGAAGAGATGATAAGAAGCTACACCTGTTGGTCACATTTCATTCTTCAACAGAGAGGGAGGCAGTAAAGTGAGTTATCACAGAGACCTACTAGAAATGAACATCCAGTGAAGAAAGCTTGCAAGGGTAAGGTTTGTCTCAAAAGAAATACATGCGTTATTAAAAATCATAGAGTCATCCTGGCTGGGTAGCTCAGTTGGTTGGAGCATCCTCCTGAAGCATAGAGGTTGCTGGTCCAACCCCCAGCCAGGGCACATGCAGGAACAGATCGATGTCCCTGTCTCTCTCTTTCTCTTTCTTTCCTCTTTCACTAAAATTCAATTAAAATAAGATCATGGAATCAATGAGGACCTACAATATGTATTGGGAAATTTAATTTGGGCTACATTAGAAGGATTTTTAATACATAAATACCACAACAGAATACCAGTGGAAGGTATGCATATGTCAGATGGATAGCATTGTGTTGGAAAGGAGAAGCCAAACTTAAAAAACAACAACAACATAAAACAGAATTGCAGGATTTTTAGAATGTCATATGTTTTTAGCTCCAATTAAGTGGAATTAACTTGGACCCTAGTTTTCTCTGGAAGCAGTTCAGAGACCTAGAAAGTGTACCCAATGGCCAGTCTCACCTGTTGAGAAACACTGGGATTTTTTTTCCTGACTAAGCAATTTGGTTTTCCCAGACCTTAAAATAAGTCAGGGCTCTTTGAGAGCTTGAGCAACTACTGAGGAGCTTCTCAGAGAAGAGATATTTATTTCCAGTAGATGGAGGGGAAAAGTTTGCAATGTCTAGAGTTGGAAGTCAGTTACAGAAATCTGTTCAAAACCTCAAAGAAGAAAGGGCTGTTATATAGCTGTTGAGAACGTTTCTACTCCTCTGCAAGCCGCTGGGAATTTTGGGTTGACTGACAGCTGTCGGAGGAAAGACCCCTCAGTGCCTTACTATGCAATATACAACTGATTACTGACCACAGCAGGGAGGGGCTGCCCAAGATCCATAGTTATTGATAAAAATATTCATACGGCTGTGGTCTCCTCTAAGAACCTGGAGGAAAATGAAATCCAGGAACTGGTCTGTTCCCCAGCACAGGCCAACTGATAGAGCACACTCCTGGGCCACGTGCTAAAACTGGACAGAGCCTTCGTCCATGGACTTTAAGAACAGAGTTTTAAGACTTTTGGCACAGTTATATTATTATAGCTCTCTTAATGTGATCTAATTAGAAAAGTATTACTTTTTATATCCAAATTTTGAAATAATAATAATAATCAATATATATTGAACACTTTTTATATACCAGGCTCTTGCTAAGCACCTTAAATATATTTTACTTTATCTTCACAACAAACCTAGGAGGTCCTGTCTACCCCATTTTACAGTTTAGTAAACCAAGGCTCAGAGAAAAAGATACAACTGCTTAATAGTGGAGTTGGTTTTCACACCGAGGATTATTTGAATCTGAAAACTATGATCTTGATTACTACCCTTTCTTGTGTCTTTTAATTAAAATATGCCTTAAAATGTGGGATATGACACCAGTTTACTGTTCTGGACAGAAATTATTTCCTCCAAGTTTCTGGGAAATGGAGAAACTGAAATTTGCTCTGTCAAATGCCAGTAATACAGAAAACCTAATTTATATTTTAATATTTTTTTATATTGTCCAAATTCCAAAATAATAAGAACCTAATAAGAATTAATGAGAACCTAATTAGAACCTAATAAGAATTAAATTTTAGGCCCTAGCTGATTGGCTCAGCACTAGAGCATCAGCCCGGTGTGTGGAAGTCCCCGGTTCGATTCCCAGCCAGGGCACACAGGAGAAGTGCCCATCTGCTTCTCCACCCTTCCCCTTCTCCTTTCTCTCTCTCTCTCTTCCCCTTCTGCAGCCAGGGCTCCATTGGAATAAAGTTGGCCCGGGCACTGAGGACGGCTCCATGGCCTCTGCCTCAGCACCCCGCAGTGACCAAGGAGCTGATGGCTACCTCCAGACTCTGGAGTCTCTCTTATGCCAAAAGGAAGTGCCTCCTATAATACAACGGTGTTCTGGAACCTCTGTACCTGTGCCCAAATGGTGCCCACTGCGCCACCTGGTCTCAGCACCCTACTCCCTTCACTGGCACCATGGAGGCCTTTGAGAAGATTGTGAGACGTGAGGGCACCAGCTCCCTATGGAGCGGCCTCTCGGTACCTCCCCCTCCACTTCTCAGTTCAGAAATATACTCCCCCCCCAAAAAAGAATTAAATTTTAACTTGTTGAATCCTTTCTTAAGAATTAAAAATGAGATTAACTTAAGACAAGTTAAATATCTAGCAGACTTCAGATCTTCATTTTAGAATTTAAAGACGACCTGATTCTGCTACCACAGTCCTTTTTTTCTGCCAGAAAGGGGAACAAGTATATCCTTGGGGCAGCTAATAGCCTCCGTAGTGTAACTAGACGAACAGTTGTAAGAGTGTACTCTCAGACACAAATTTTCTGAAATACTTGTCAAAACAGATATTTCTCACTCCCCGTTCACCATTTATCGGAACATTAGGACTTTCATCTTTTGCATTTTATCACTTTGGGTAAGTTTCTTTTATTTGTAATATTTCAACATGATCAACCTTTCATTAAGCGTTTGTTTTGCTTATATGTACTGTAAATCTTTGCATGAAATCAATATAAATAACCAGTTACAATATTTTTTTTGTAACAGAAAAATAATGTGATAAGGAAAATCACACATTTTTAATTCATTCACGCCAAAGTTTAAGCTCTAGGTATAAATATGTTTGAAAAAATTCTTACCTTATTTATACATCTATGCCTTTCAATGAAATGCTAAGTCAATAAGATTAAAGGTTACATTGTGATGTGAGGGAAGAGATGTGTCAGACAGTAAAGTCTAAGGTATGTCTTTTGGGGTTTTTATTCAATTTTCATGGCTTTATTTGTAAGGTACTTGTTAAGCTGGTATATGTCATTTTTTAATTGAATCTGGCTTTAGAGGCCAATTAGACATTACAGATAATCTGTCCACCATTTTAAATCAAAAGTTATGTAAAAGTTTAATATGTTTTTATTGAACTTATTGGGGTGACACTGGTTCACAAAACTGTACAGATTACAGGTGCCCAGTTCTACAGCACATCATATGTTTGTTTAATTACCTAAGAACAGATCAAGCCTGACCAGGCGGTGGCGCAGTGGATACAGCATCGGACTGGGATGTGGAGGATCCAGGTTCGAGACCCCGAGGTCCTCAGCTTGAGCATGGGTTCATCTGGTCTGAGCAAAGCTCACCAGCTTGGATCCAACGTCGCTGGCCCAAACAAGGGGTTACTTGGTCTGCTGAAGGCCCGCAGTCAAGGCACATGTGAGAAAGCAATCAATTAACAACTAAGGTTTTGCAACAAAAAACCGATGATTGAGGCTTCTCATCTCTCTCCGTTCCTGTCTGTCTGTCCCTATCTATTTCTCTCTCTGACTCTACCTCTGTCTCTGTAAAAAAAAAAAAAAGAAGAAGAAGAAGAACAGATCAAGGAAACCAATGATGTTCACAGGACTTCTTTCAAAGTAAACTCCACCCAGATCAGAGTCAGTGCAGATTTTAAAGTTGAGAAATCAGAATGCCCATTAACAGAAAATATAATGGAACAACTAGACATTTACTTGTGGAAGTAGAGCAGTCTGGTTCCCATCATCATGAATCAGATAACTCCCTGGGGTGAGACTGCTCTATGACCTTCATGTTCAGAGCAAGACTTTCAAGATTGCTACAGAGTGGTAAGAAATAAAAAGGGGGTTGCTTCTGGTTGCTGTGGGTGCTGAGAGTTCTATGAAAAAGAACTATAAGTCTACACCAAGTTATAGTTTATCTGTGCCTACAATTCCTATTGCAGTTGTTTGTTAGAGCACCCAAGCCTAACAAACTCTGCTTTAGAAAAAAGCTTTCTTGTAAATACTTCCTGGAACTCTAGGGGAGAGCTTACCTCTCTTTTATGTTACCGAATCACACCTTGTTTTTATAATGGTGTTTCCTTCTTTCTCTCTCTGTCACACACATGTACACATGTAAAGTAGATACTAGGAACCAGGCTTTACCCACTTCTGTATCCCCAGCAACTAGCATTGTGCCTATTACATACTAGCACATGGTGGGTGGTTAAGATTTACTTGTTGAACGCATGGAAACAAAGCTAAACGAAAAGATTCTTCATGAAGATAATGGACTCTTCAACAGGACTTCAGTGAGACTTTTGGTCTGGAATAAAGGATACCATTCATGCCTTAACAGGGCACACAATGCCTTTGATCATCTGGCCCTGCCTAGCTTTCTAGCCTTCATGAGATACTATATCCACCTGCGACATGAAAACACTTGGAGGAGGGGACAGGATACATTTGTGAAACTTCTCCCTCTTCTTTCCCATCTCTTCCTTGCCTTCCTTCTTCTACTCAAGAGTCATCTGTGGTGAGCCTTTTATTACCCACTGGAAGCCAAATTTCCTGTCCCCCACCCAGGACCCCCAAATTTATCTGCACTAACTTTATTACTATTTAACAAGATCCATTATGAAATAGGATCAAACTTGGACTTCCTTTAAAGATGCAGGCAATCCCAGATTTCACCTCCAAATCCCTAAGGCCACGTAGTTCCTGGCACATCACAGCCATTCTTTTCTGCTTCCCTTTGTTCTCCTACATTTTTCTTCTTTTTTCTTTTTTTTTCTTCTTCCTCCTTCCTCCTTTCTTCTTCTTCTTCTTCTTCTTCTTCTTCTTTTTCTTCTTCTTCTTCTCCTCCTCCTCCTCATCTCCTCCACCTCCTTCTTTTTCTTTTCTTCTTCTTTTCCAAGTGAGAGGAGGGGAGATAGAGAGACAGTCTCCTACATGCACCTGGCTGGGGCCCACCTAGCAACCCCTGTCTGGGACCAATGCTCTGCCCATCTGGGGCCAATGCTCACAACCAAGCTATTTTTAGCACCTGAGGCAGAGGCTCAACGGAGACATTCTCAGCTTCTGGGGCCCTGGTTGGTTGACTCAGTGGTAGAGCATTGGCCAGGCATGAGGATGTCCTGGGTTTGATTCCTGGTGAGGGTACACAGGAGAACCTCCCTCCCTCTTCTCTCTCTGTTTCTCTCTTCCTCTCCCACAGAGGAATGTTACTTTAAGGAAGTAGCTAAGGTACAAAAACATGCCCGTGGGGAGAGCAAACTTTCACAGAATCTCAGAATAGGAGAACTAGATATTTTTGAACATTTTTGAAGTATTAGGATGAAATACCATATATATACAAAGATATTTATTAAGCAGAAATTGTTTAATCTAAAATAAAAACAGAATTAAAGTTTTTAAGGACATCAATGACTAAGAGATAAGGGATGCTCTGAAGTTTATGTCACAGAGAAAATTACTACTGCATTTACACTGTGATTGAAGGCTAGAGCAACAGTTTTAGGATGGCCCTTTACCTTGCAATGTTGTAACTACCTCTCCAGAAAGAGGTGCTTGAAAAGAAGTAGAATGAGTCATTAGGGTACTACATTGGAGACGTCCATAGGGCCACTGCTTGTAGAAGTTCAGCTCTTGGGCTTTGAGATCTGCTATTACTTCAAGTATAAGTTTGGGCTCTCTTCTACTAATTTCCCTCACAATGTCTTCAAGTTGCTGGGAGGAGAGATGGCATATGCAATACTGTTAACCTTGGTTATATCTATAATGCATGTGTACCTACACTAAGGCTCAGAGGAGAATTTAAACCAATGTTGACTGCCCTGGCCGGATAGCTTGGTTGGTTGGAGCATCGTCCCAAAGCACAGAGGTTGCTGGTTTGATCCCGGGTCAGGGCACGTACAAGAACAGATATTCATGTCTCTTTCTTGCTCTCTCCTTTCCTCTCTCTAAGATCAATAAGATAAACATTTTAAAAATAAAGTAATATTGGCACTTAACACTTATTAAATTTTCTGAAGAACAAAAGTATCACTGTCATATAACTTGAGGATAGGAAAGTAGCTACTGGCTTAATCCTCAGTGGTCCAATATGGCTGAAATTAATAACCCAACTGGAGTCCTTCAATCGTCAAAACACTAAAGAAAAAAGTGAATTTGAGCTCTAAAGCTGAGGGGTAGACAGACAAGACAAAAATGTAGAAGATCTTAAATTGGTCTGAGGGGCAGAGTAGGCGTAATAGTCTTCATATAATAAGCATTTGCTAAATCAGTTCAATCAATGTTTATTTCTAACAAGAAAAATATCTCCTAATATCCCATCTAGTAGTTAATGTGATCTGTTAAATTCACACATTTTCCAAGATGCTAAATGCTATCTGTCTTCATTTGTACTTGTCTTCCTTTCCTGGTTGCGACAGAACTCTCACATAAAATGCAGAGGCTTCTCATGGCCTTCTAGATTCTGTGACCTCCTCATGGTTCTCTGTTTTCCCTGTATTTCTACATGTCTCAGGTCTAAAACATACTCAACTACTCTTAGTTTTAAAGTGAGCTATTCTTAAAAATCACTTTCATAGTTCTTTTTATAAATCCTTGATTATCACTCCAAGGAACAGGCAAGATAGGTTACCCCCTGCCTCTTTTAAAAAGAGAAAACAGGTGCTTAGAGCGAACAAGTGATGCACCTAATGAATAATCATCAATGACAGGCATCGCATTAGACATCTGCCATTCTCCTATCCTATCCCATCAGCCCACGTTTTAGCCCTGTCTACTGCTGAGTCAGCTGGAAGCTCTGCACAGACGTTGTTTACGGCACCTTATCTCAGCTCTCTTGTGAGTCTTGCTTGCTTAGATGCTCTACTTTTTAGTAAGAATCCTGAAAGAGAGAAAACCAGTACCCTCTAGCATTAATTTTAGCCCATAGGGGTCATGCCGCTCCCTTCTTCTGTGTCTGCTCAACAATTCAGAAGCATCTTCTATCTGGTTCCTTAAAGCATCCCCACCAAAACTAAGTCCCAGTTGCCCATTGGGTGAGACGACTCAACAACACTCCCTTGCATTACTCTCCTCTTCCCTATTTCCCCCTTCTCAGGGCCCCCTCTCCTGTTCCCTGCGCTTCGTTCCCAAAGTCAACCTCTTGCATGGAAGATTTATTTCAGGCTCTGCTTCTTGGAGGAACCTAAGTTACAATAAACTACAATTACATTCTTTCAATTTTCTGGTTTATTCCTCTTATTACCCTATTAATCACCAGACCTAAAATTCAATACTCATCTTTCTTTTTCCATTTACAATCACAGACAAATAAAAACTATAAAAATTAATATTTGATACCAAGTAAAACCCCTTTAAGCTCTGTAGAGCCTTGCACACATTAGGTGCTTAATATGGGAAACTAGTTACCCTTAAAGCTGAGATTGTTTAAGAAAAGTGATGCCTATGTAAATACAAAGAGAAATACATAAATTGCCCTTCTAAAGATGATTTTAGAGAACTGGTGGCAGCTATATCTACCCAATGGCATTTCTAGGTTTAGTCTATAAAATTCCATGTCTGTAAAACTTCCTGGATGGCTTCTTTTGATCCTATGGTTTCTAATAAAAAAGTAAAACTTTTATTTTTATGGTTTATTTTAGATATACTGTATTGGTGGCTTTACTTAAAACAGTACCCCTCAATGGAAAGAACAGAATGATATCTTTATAGCTTTGAGGATTTTAAAAAATTTTATTTAGAAATTTGAATTTAACAAGGTGACAATAATCAATAATAATACATAGGTTTCAGATAAACATCTCTATAGCATTTGAACTGTTGATTATGTTGTATATCCATCATCCAAAGTCACATCATTTTCTGTCACCTTATATTTGTCCCTCTTTACACCTTTCTCCCCCTCCCCATACTGCTGTGGGCCAGCCACAATGAGTATATTCCAAGGTCTCGAGCCAGAAATAGTACAAAATTGAATTAAAGATAGAGACTTAAAGAGTTATACAGATGGACCTGACCAGGCTGTGGTGCAGTGGATAGAGCGTTGGACTGGGATGCAGAAGACCCAGGTTCGAGACCCTGAGGTTGCCAGCTTGAGCGAGGGCCCATCTGGCTTGAGCAAAAAGCTCGCCAGCTTGGACCCAAGGTCACTGGCTCCAGCAAGGGGTGGTTCAGTCTGCTGAAGGCCCACGGTCAAGGCACATGTGAGAAAGCAATCAATGAACAACTATGGTGTCGCAATGGCAATGAAAAACTAATGATTGATGCTTCTCACCTCTCTCCTCTCCTGTCTGTCTGTCCCTATCTATCCCTCTCTCTATCCCTGTAAAAAAAAATAAAAATAAAAATAAAGGTGATGTAAATAAAAAAAGATTTATACAGATGGGTTCAGGAGGATGCCACAGCTCCTTGCCAACAGTCACTACTGTTGAGCCGCAGAAAACATGTCTGTCCCCAGAAAGACATTCGTCTTTATTCCTGGGTTATCTGGGCCATTAGCAATTCAATTAAGTTTCCAAGGCAACTCAAAGGCAACCCCTACCATACTAGTCAATCTAACTTTACACCAAGAAGAAACTAGCTTCTAGTTTTTCCAGAGAACATGGGCGGGCTGAAGGAGCAGAGAAGCACAGCCCTTTGTTAACTTAATTAGGCAAGTGAGGTGGGGGGTTGGGCAGACTACCAACCCACAGCCAGTTCCCAGCACCCCTGTCCCCCAAATCCAGACTGCAAAATAACCTGTTTATTTTTTGGTCCCCAACACCATACCAGGAGTATGTCCCCCCTTCCACTATGTCCCCCTTTCCCTGATAACCACTTCACTTTTATCTATGTCCATGAGTCTCAATTTTATATCCCACCTATGTGTGAAATCATACAGTTCTTAGCTTTTTCTGATTTACTTATTTCACTCAGTATAATGTTCTCAAGGTCCATCCATGTTGTAAATGGCAATATGTCATCATTTCTTATGGCTGAGTAGTATTCCATTGTATGTATGTATGAAATCTTCTTTATCCAATCCTCTATCAAGGGACACTTTGATTGTCTCCATGTCTTAGCCACTTTGAATAATGCTGCGATGAACATAGGGGTGCATGTGTCTTTATTTACCAATGTTTTTGAGCTTTGGGGGTATATAGCCAGTAGTGGGATTACTGGGTCATATGGTAGTTCTACTCTTAACTTTCTTCCATAATGGTTGTACTAATTTACATTCCCACCAGCAGTGAATGAGGGTTCCTTTATCTCCACATCCTCTCCAACACTTGTTGTTACCTGTCTTGTTGAGGTTTTAATAGAAATAATATCAATATTTACCAGTTGTAATTACACACACACACACCACACCACACCACACACACACACACACACACACACACACACACACACAGGGTTTTGCCTGTCATGAATTTTATAAAGATGAAACGTGGTCATTCATGATTGTTTGTGGTACAAAAAATAAAGGAAATCTCTTGGCTGAAGTATAATATTGCCATCATCATCACATGCCATCACAGGATTAAGAAAACAAACTGCTGAATGTCAAACTATTCTTGACTTGGAAAGGGCAAATCTAAGTAGAAATAACAGTACAAAAGAAACCATTGTAATCAGCTTGTACACACTATCAGATCATTTGGCCATGCTGCTTCTAATTTAAGAGCCAACAAAGATCATTTTATAGTATTTGAGATACTAGAAACAAGTCTGAATATAAACCTTCTTTTCTAAAGAACACATACATATACAGTCTATATAGATTAGCCAAGGAATCAATTTCTCTCAAAGCATAAAATAAAGATACCTGTAACAAGCTGTCAGTTGCTATTTTATGGACTGAACACCAGAATCCATATGATTAATAGCTTAATAAAATTACTGAAGAACATTCAAATTGCAGTGTGTTTGAACATAAAAATTAATAGGTCAGTTCAGTTGAAAAATAATAAAATCTATTTTCATTATTGTTCTTAATTACTCAGAAAAAAATACATGTACTTGATTTAAATAAATTACTGAATCCCTGTGCAATTTACTCTTTAGTCAGAAAGTAAAATACCTCTGTTTCTTTCAATAAGCCTATTCTTAGACTTCATATTTCACTAGCATATAAATTCTCATAGGCATATTATGACTTTCCCTATTCCTCCTCAATACTATCATCAAAATTAGATTTATATTTACATGACTCTCTTGGTAAAAACAAAATTATAAAAGTCTTCTAATTAATTCTGCCTAAAATCTTGTATGTTGACATGTTATAAATACTAGTAGTGTATATTGAGAAAAGAGCAGTAATTCATAAGAAAACATCAATGACTGAAGATTAGTAGACATTAGATGGCCAGGATGGGTTGTTGGTCGCCTTTTAATGATGCAGATGGCCAACAAGATAAAACAGGACCAACAGCAGAAAAATCTCTTTTAAGCACTTGGTAAGATTCAGGCATAAAGTAGTGGCAGACAGGGTGGACTTTATTGGCTATGCATTATGAAGTCTTCACTCTGTAGGAAATTATATACTTGCTCTGGAAACGGGGCAATTATGTAAAATGTTAATGAATACTTTCAGACAAAGGAAGTGTCAAAATAGCAAAGTGGGATTGGATTTTATGAGGAGTTTAATTTCTAAAGTCAGCCTATAAAGCAAAATACTCACAAAGTCAAAATTACCTCTGAAAATTCCTTTTGAAAATCTCTTATCGCATAAGAAACAGACAGAAGCATCCCGAGTTCATCAGAGTGTTCTTTTCTTGGATTTTTATTTTTTAAGCATGGAAACAGATTTCTATTTTCTTAGTTCAGATTACTATTATTTGGTGGCGGGCCCAACATAGCTGGCTTGCATTTAGGGGATATATGGCACCAAAAAAAATCTAAAAGCAAAAATATTCCTAATCACTATGAAATAGTTGCACTCAAAATTAAGCAGTATGACTTTTGGAAAGTCACAGAACAATGGGTGGTTTCAATGACCTGTAAAATTGCAACAGCACTTGAGGTCACTCCTTGCTCCAAGTACTATGTCTGGAGATAGGGTCGTTTCAACATGGAAAAAAACAGTCTGGCAGTACTGATCGACAATAAAGAAAATCAGAACACCCCATAGCAAAATGCTACATTTTGACTTATCACTACTAAGACACTAGGTCAATACCCACACCAATCACCTAAGTCTGAATTTATAGTTCGGATTTTTGACTCAATGTCAGAACTGAAGGTCCTCTGACAGAGGACTGAGTCAATAGTTTGGGCCAGTTTTGAGTACAAGCTTTAGCAACAAAGAAACCTTCATTTGAACCACAGAATCACTTTTAAAACACTTTTTATTTTGAGATAATTGTAAATTCATATGCAGTTGTAAGAAATAATAGAAGGAGATCCCTTGTACTTTTTACCCAGTTTCTCTAAAAGGTAGCATCTTGCAAAACTGTAGTATAATATTATAACTAGTGTATTGATATGCTAGGCCTGCCATAACCAAGGGCTGCCATGATCATTGTAGGCTGGGTGATTTGAACAACAAAACTTTATTTCCTCCTAATTCTGGAGGCTAGAAGTTCCATGTCAAGGAGTCATTGAGATTGGTTTCTTTTGATGCCTCTTGGTCTCAGAAGCTGAAGTTCAGGATAGCTAACCCCCTCCAGGAGTTGGCAGGTATGGTTTCTCTTGATTTTTAGATAGCTGTCTTCTCTTTGTGCCTCCACAGCATCTTCCCCCTGTATGGGTCCATGTGCAAGTTTTCTCTTCTTATTAGAAAACCAGTCATATTGGATTAGGGTTCATTCTAATGACCTTATTTACTTTCCTCTTTAAAGACCATATCTCCACATGTAGTCACATTCTGAGGCTTTGGAAGTTAGGGCTTCAATATATGAATTGTGAGTGTGGACAAAATTCAGTCTGTAACAAGTAGATTTTGGTATTTAAACAGTCAAAATATAAAACATTTCCATCACTACAAGGCTCCTCTCACCCTTCTTAGCCCTTGGCTTTCACTAATCTTTTCTCTATCTCTATATTGTTGTCATTTTAAGAATTTCTAATAAATGGTATCAGACCATATATAATCTTTTGGGGTTGACTTTTTAACTCAGAATAATACTCTAGAGGTTCATTCAAGTTGTTGTATGTAACAATAGTTTTTTCTTTTTTATAAGGTGACCAAGTTTTTTACAATGAAAAGGAGGACAAAAATAAATTCAAGAAAACAATATCATAAATAAAATAGACACTTTATTCATTGCAACAATAATACACTATAATATGATAAATACATAATAAAAACATTTGTAATATTTTATATTGTAATTATGCTGACATACCTATTAATTTTTAATAATAATTGTAAGAACAAAGATACAAATACATTTAGATACAAATACGTCATGTCACACGCAATGGAACTACTCTGCATTGATCAAATACGGACATTTACAGGTTAGTCTTCCAATATCAAAAAGGAGGACATGTAGGAGGACACTTTTCGAGGGAGGATGGAACTTACAAAAGAAGGACTGTCTTTCCTAAAGGAGGACGATTGGTCACCTTATTTTTTATTGCTGAATAGTGTTCCACGGTATTGGTATATTACAATTTGTTTAAACATTTAGCCGCTGAAGGATATCAGGGCTATCTTCAGTTTTTGGCTGTTTTGAATAACGTTGTTATAAATATCCATGTACAACTTTCTGAGTGAACATAAGTGTTCATTTCTCCAGGATAAAAACCCAAGAAAGCATTTGCTGGGATATTTAGTTTTTAAAGAAATGGACTTACTCTTTCCCAGAATGGTGGTGCCCTTTATATTCCATCCGGCAACACAAATGACTCACTAGCAATATGAGTGATCCAGTTCTCCTAAACCCTCATCAGTTGTGGTGCTACCACTATTTAGTCATTGTGATACATGTATAGTTGTGGTTTTAACTTCGTTTTTCTGATGTTTAATTGTATTAAACATATTTTCTTTTGCTTATTTAGCATTTATACATGCTCTCAGGTGAAATGTCTGTTCATGTTTTTGTCCATTTTCTAATTGGATTGCCTTTTTAGTGTTGAGTTTTGAGAGTACTTTATATATTTTAGATACTCATCCTTTGTCATATCTGTGGTTTGCAAATATTTTCACTTACTCCATGGCTTGTTTTTTCATCCTCTTTTTTTTTTCTTTAAATTCAGTGAGAAGAAGGGAGGAAGAGAGACAGACTCCGACATGCACCCTGACCGGGATCCACCCAGCAAGCCCACTAGGGGCAATGCTCTGCTTATTTGGGACATTGCTCCACTGCTCATAAATCGAGCTCTTCTTAGCTCTGAGGCGGGGGCCATGGAGCCATCCTCAGTGTCCGGGGCTAACTCACTCCAATAGAACCATGGCTGCAGGAGGGAAAAAAAGAGAGAAGAGAGAGGGGGAAGGATGGAGAAACAGATGGGCACTTCTCCTGTTTGCCCTGACTGGGAATTGAACCTGGGACATCCATACGCCGGGCAATGCTCTACCACTGAGCCAATCAGCCAGGGTTGCCTTTTCATCCTCCTAACAGAGACTTTTGCAGTGTAAAAGTTTTTAATTTATGAGATCTAGTTCTCATTGCTATATCGTATTTGAGTTGGAATTTTCTGAAACTTCTCCAGTAAAAAGGCAGAGATGCCATTTCATTACTACAGACTGGGGATGGAAGCCCTGGCTCCTCAGATAGTCTCTACTAACATCCTGAAATGCAAAGTTCTTCTTACTGCCTAGGAGGGATGAAGCTCCCAGTTTCCTCTGTAGTCTTCTCTGACACCATCCCAGTGGGAAGGTGTGATACTTCCTTACAGTCTCTCGAAGACTGAAGTCTAAGGTCACCACCATAGCTTTCTGGGATGTTTGGTACCAATAGAGAGGTTATTGACTATAAGTTTTCCATCTTGCTAAGCTTCCCTCTGCCTGGTCTTTCTAGTAGAAAGAGAAAACTCTTGTTTGGACCTTTTTGCTCTATGCTTGTTGGAATTTCCGGGTTGCCAGTCTCTTCAGCTCCGAGTCTAGGATATATGAGGCTAAAAAAGGAAAATTCAGGGACCCCATAGTGTTCTCCTCAGGACCTGGGATTCCTAGCCTGTTGACTTTCTTCTCTCTGCCACTCAGACCCTTCTATTTATGTCCAGGGTTTTTTTTTTTTACTGTACTTAGTGGGAGAAACAGAGATGAGCACTTCTACTCAATATTCCTGAAAGAAATTGACAATAGCTATAATATTTGATCTTTATACTATAGTTTCCTCATCTGCAAAGTATAGAAAATATCTACCTCATAGGGTGGTGCAGAAGATTAACCAAGAACACATGTAAGGTGCTTGACTCTTTGTAAACACTGAAATATTGAATTGCTTCTGTTTGCAATGAAACTATGACTTAATTACCTGGTCTTTCAAGTGCTTGTTATAAGACTTGCTCTGACTCATCTAGCTTCAGGGAGACTCAATATCTGCCAGACCCTCAAATCCTCTCAATACCATTAGGGCTATTCCTGACTTGCCCCCTTGAAGTTGGTGATTCTTCTTTGTACAGGAATGCGATTTCCTTAGCAAAGCCCCTAGCACATAGTGGACACTTAAGTGCCTACACAAATGCAAGTCCCTCCTAAGCTATTGTAATTTTAGTGTGTCTTTGGGCCAATCATCAGCAACATGGCTATTTTCTTAGCAACAGAATGGAGATGACACTTGACACCTACCACATAGGAACAAAGTAGTTCACATATGCAAATACTCTCTTCTGAATAATACCATCACCTTTAACCAAAGAAAAAAATAGAAGGGGTCCATACTACTGCAATTGTGCAGTGACTTCCCACTACTAACACCATTATTGCCCTGTTTTTATTCCAGTTCCTCATTGTTTTATGGCAAGGTGAAGAAGAGAATTATAGTGAGGCCAGCAGAACAAAGGCGAAGACAGTTGCCAACAGAGTCAATGACTGTTGTGTATGGGAATTACAGCCACCATATGGAAAAACTCAAAACTCCATTCTAGTAATCACAAATCTGGCATTCCTGTACTATAAAACAGCAATATAAATATATAGCTAGTATAATTTACAGATATAGAATCTTATTTTTCCTATGTTAAATTTTGGATTACTATTATGCATAAGCAAAAATAAACTATAGCATTCTAATAGCATATAACTAATTGGGGATAAAACACTAACTTTTAATTATTTTTAGACCTCTATAACAACGGAGTATATATTGGTGGATTATTTAAATTATTAAATAGTACAAAGTTTTAGAGCTAGAGACAAATGTAAGGTATACAATCACAACCCTGATGTTAATTGCACTGCTCATAAAAATTAGGGGATCAGGGAATGTGTAGATACTCCTGTACTTTCAGCCTTTTTTTTTTGACAGAGACAGAGAGAGAGTCAGAGAGGGATAGATAGAGAAAGACAATCAGGAAGGAAGAGAAATGAGAAGCATCAATTCTTCGTTGCACCACCTTAGTTGTTCATTGATTGCTTTCTCATATGTGCCTTGACCCGGGGGCTACAGCAGGCTGAGTAACCCCTTGCTCAAGCTAGCGACCTTGGGTTCAAGCTGGTGAGCTTTGCTTAAACCAGGTGAACCCATGCTCAAGTTGGCGACCTCGGGGTTTTAAAACTGGGTCCTCTGTGTACCAGTCTGACACTCTTCTACTGCGCCACTTCCTGGTCAGACACTTTCAGCCTTTTGTTGGGTGCATTTTCACCAGTGAAATAAAAGTTGGTTTTGCATCTCATTTGCATAATCAAACAACTCTCTTTGACTTGTCATTTGCTTTTCTGATGTTCTTGTTTAATTAAAAAAATCAAATGCTTTTTTTTTAATTGCTTCATATTCCTTTTGAAATATCCCCTAATTTTTGTGAGCAGTATAGTTCAGCTTTATATGCAAAGTCACAGTAATCTGAAGGTAAAGATCCTTTTATGCATTTCGGAGAACCTCAGATGGGATGATTTGATTGCCACTCTAGTGGTCTGTTTAAAATATTTAGATTTTATTAAACACAGTCAACCATTCCATCTAACTTTAACATATCTATTTTTTTTGTAACTGTATATGTGTCAGAGTCTCTTTCCCTACTTTAGGACGGAGTCAAAAGATAAGATTCCTTAAGGACAGCTTTTTTTTATGTTAAAACCAGATGTCTTCCTGTGTGGAAACATATTTTGTCTCTGTATGTTGTAGAGGGAACTCTGACATCTGGTAACATAATGCTTGCTGTTTGTAAATGAGTCAGATATGTACCCTTGTATTTTATTCTATTCATTTGTACAGTCTAAGTTTAACCAAACTTTGATGGTATTTCTTCAATTACTAGGGAATATGAAAACTGTCTCAAATCACCTGAGAACTATTCTAAAGTCCTACTTGAAGACAGGGGTCATATTTATTCACCTTTGTCACCCTATCACCCAGACTACTCATTGCCTGGTAACTAATGAGCAGTTATTGAATAAAAAAGGCATGAAAATAGAAAATCAAAGAAAAAAATAAACAAACAAAAGGAGTTAACTCAAGCATTTCTTTAAAATGTTGCAACATGATGAGTGCTCAAGTTGAATGTTCTAGGAGCAATAACACACTTAAAGATTTTATAGGCTATATTTAAAAAGATCAAATTTTATTGTTCATAGTCTTAGAAGGCATGATGAAGTAAAGATTGTGTTCATCACAGGACAAGATGCAAGGACAATAGGATCAGGGCCATGCTTTAGCAACCAACAGTGGGACCACTGGGTTTAGTGAAACAGGTGAACAGTTGGGGCTAAAGGAATCAGTAGAAAATTTTTAGTCCTTCAGCATCTTTCACAGGAATAATGTTAAAAGATACTTAAAATGCATGTTTTTACTTTCCAAAAGGTCGAATGCACCTTGGCTGGTTGACTCAGTGGTAGGAGGTTGACCCAACACATGGAAGGCCTGGGTTCAATTTATGATCAGAGTATACAGGAGAAGAGACCATCTGCTTCTCCTCCCTTCCCCATCCCTCTTCTCTCTCTCTCTCTCTTTTTCCACTTCCTGCAGCAATGGCTCAATTGATTCAAGTCCATTGGCTCTAGGCATTGTGGATGACTTTTCAGAGCCTCTGCTACAGGTGCTAAAAATAGCTCAGTTGTGAGCATAGCCCAAGATGGGCAGAGCATTGGTCACAGATGGGGGTTGCCAGGTGGATTCCAGTCGGCGTGCATATGGGAGCCTGGCTCTCTATCTCCCTTCCTCTCACTTAAAAAGAAAAAAGGTAAAATGCTGTTCAAATGCAAGACCATTAGAAACAGAACATGGAATTTTGAATCTAAGGGAAAACTGAAAAGAGCAAATGAGAGAAGATGGATACTTTAGAAGTAGAACAGAGTTTGAGTAAACCAATAGGGGGTAAATTTTTTGCTAACATAAATATTTTATTAGATAACAAAACAAGCTACAAGTTAGCTTAAAAAAAGAAGACAACCCTTTGGTGACAAACAGGTTCTTCTTCTTAGACTATGTTAATTCTTCCTTTTCCCCAGAAGTATTTTTGGACAAGTTAGATTTTTTATTAAAAATTGATTTTATTTAAAAATTCTAGTTACCAAGAGATATGATTTTACTTTCCAGGAAAAATAATTGGGATTCCATGAAAAACATGACAGATAAAGAGCTATGAGTACTTATATTTTTAGAAGTACAGTAGATTAAATATACAAACAACTGCTTCCAGGAAGAAGACAACTTAGGGTGATGGACACACAATACAATATAAAGATGATATATTATAAAATTGTATGCCTGAAACCCATATAATTTTATTAACTAATGTTACCCCAACACATTTAATTAAAAAAAACCTTCCCAACTGAATCTAAGAGAACAAATAGAAATATAAAAACATCTTTTATAAAGTGTCAATAGGCTGGAACAAAATTAAGGAACATGAAAGATTCTTCAAATTATTTAAAGCCAGGAATGCTAATGATAAGGCAAGTACCAAATCAGTCTCTTGACCTGTCAGTTTCTGCTGAACCCTGCAGATTCTTGAGCTTCTTCTCTGTGAGCTTATATGAGAAAGAGAACTAATGGCCCATCCTTTAGGATATCTCTGCAAACATTTTATAAGTAAGAGAAGAAGAAGAACATTGCCAAAAATGATGTCAGCAAGGATGTTTAGTAAAAGAAAAATATTCTTCCTGAAAATACATAAACATAAACTAGTCCTCAAGTTTACTGTCTATAGTCATATGCATGGTCCTAGGAGCCTCAAACATAGAATTTTATTTCCAGTTGTCCTGGATTAGTCATGCCTCCAGGATAATGAGAAAAGAAAATATCAATCCTCTATGAGAACCTTAGCAACAACCCAGAATTCTAAGAATTCCCACAGATAAAACTCTAAGCTAATTGAGCAACTCCATGGATACAACAAACTACAAGTCACAAACTAATAATGAAAATGTAATATGAGTAAAAACTGGTAGAAGTAGACACACACATATTTCAGATATTAGAATGATCAATCAGAAAAATATATATATATGTTTAAAGAAAGGTCACTCCAACAAATTCACTTAAAAATAAAATAATGGTCACACACACCAAAAGAAAGAAAGAGAGTGAGAGAAAGAAAGAAAGAAAGAAAGAAAGAAAGAAAGAAAGAAAGAAAGAAAGAAAGATGCAATCCTCAAGCATGATCTGGGAACAAGAGATTTTAAAAAATAAGAACCAACAGATTTAAAACATAACCAAATAGAATATGTGGAAAGAGAAATATACGTAAAATTTAAAATTTAGAATATGAATTTAAAAGCTGATTAATTTTATTTTGCTTTGTCTACACTGGAAATGTAATTTGAAGAAAATTTCCAAAATGCATCCTAGAAGATTAATATATAAACATAAAAGAGAAGGCAGGGGACATGGAGAATAGAATGAAAAGTCTAACATATGCTTAATTGGAGTTCCAGAAGGATTTGAGAGTTTATGGAAGAAACAGATAGTAGCTGACAATTTTTTATAATTATCAAAATCCAAGACTTCCAAGAAGTCCAAAGCATTAAAAGTAAAAATAAAACCACATAACAGCACATCATAAATGTTGAAGAAAGACAGATTGTAAAATTGATCAGAGAAAAATGAAAGATAATCTAAAAATGAAGGCAATTAGGTTGAAAGTTGAACTCTTAAAAATATGATAGAAGGTAGAAGACAACAAAATAATATAATTAAGATGGAGAGAAAAGATAACATTCTATACCTAGAGGCATTCTTAAGAAAAGGGGCATTGAGTTTTGTTTGTTTCTTTGTTTTTTACAAGAATAACTTCACCAAGTAAATTCTAATGAATATTTCAATAGAAGGGAAATGATCCCAAATAAAATATCTGAAATATAAAAAGTAATGCCTAGCTTCTATCCCATACCTAATTTGGCAGCACAATTGCACAAAAGTACAGTGTTCAGATCTCTCTTTCGGTGAGAACTGTAATGGAGAGTGTAGTCTCCTGACAGCCTCTAACTGCAGCATCTTCAGGACCTGTCACTGTGTTTGAGCCAAAGACAACCCTCCCTACATAGGTCCCAACCAATGACTTAGAAAACCAGAGATTCTAGTGCGTGGTTATTTCTGGCCAATGCAAGCCTCCTGTGACAGGCAATCTTTGCTCTGGAGTTCTTTCAGGTTCACCAAGTGTCCCAAAGCTACACCTCAGTCTTATGCTCTTCCTGTCCAATACCCCCTCCTTACCTGCCTTATACACCTAGTGTCAGACCTGCTTCATAGCCTGAAAGGCGTTCATTATTACTGAATAATTTCCCCGTTAGGTTTTATAGGCATAACCAGGGATAAAACTCATGTTTTGGTGACTGCTTCCTAGAAGACACAATTGGTACCTGGAATGGTCCAATAAAGCAGATTGGAAGATGAGGTTTCTATTTCTATATGTTGAGAAGTATCTATATTAGAATGATATTTTGCTCATGCCCATACCAGATCTTTGACATTTTTGTTACTGGTGGGTTTTACTTTAAAAATAAAAAGTAATAATACCAGGATGGGTCTACAATAATTACTCTAGACTTTCCTATAAAACCCAATCCTTTACCAAAAGTCAGACCAGCTCAAGTAGTTGAACTTGTAATTCCACTTAAAGCATGTTAAGTTGACAATAAACATAATGATAAATATACAGAGAGAGAGATTACTGATATGTTTTTGGAGTAGTTCATTAGTAGCTCAGTAGTTTGTGACTTCAAAATGCTATAGAAACACAAAGGTTTTATATCAAAAAAGTTGCTGTTACCAAGATAGGGACCTATAATAAAAGAGGAGGCAATAGTAGATCACCACACTAAAAAGATTTTGACTGAATTGCAATACAAATACCTTCTCATGTAACATAAAGGAAAAATCCATAGAAAAGTTTAAGGAGTCCATAATAGAAGCGTAAAATTTGCCCCCAAATTCTGGGAAAAATGCAAGTCATCAAGTTTTAAAATTTATGAAGACAACATCTGTCAAATCCAAGAAGGATGCCTGGTGTCATCAGATAACTTCAAATGGACTTTGCCTAACAACTCCATGATACAACTTATTATAATGACTGGAGCAAATTACCTCTGATATGAAATAAAAATGGGAAAAGTTTTCTAGAATAAAGGAGGACACGCTCAGTTCATGCCTCATTTCTAATTAACACAATGCTGAAAAACACTGTAAAGGTGATGCAGACTGAGACATGAATGAGAAGTGGTGGAACATCTCCCAATGCTGCCTCCGCAGGTGAATACACCTGTAAACCCACTTTTGCCCCAGTCTGTATCTTAGTTTTGTATGATTCAGGAACTAAGAATAGTTTTACATTTTTAAAGAGTTGTAAAAGAAAGAGGAAAAATAAGAGAAGTAGAATAAAAAGAAGTAGGAGGATGTGGGGAAGGAAAAGGAGGCGGGGTAGGAGGGAAAAAAGGTAAAATAAAAAACATATGAGAGAAATCACATAAGACCTTGCAAAGCCTAAATATTTACTATCTGGACCTGTAATGGAACATTTTGTCAACCCCTGCTCTACATGCAGATCTTATGAGTTGGCCTACATTTCTCTTTCATGCTATCACTTTCCTCCATCTGCCACTCCTATGAAGTTGGCACTCTGGTACCCAATGACCAGGTTGGTTTATGAGGAGCTTGAATCTTTGTGATGCCAAGATTGGTGGTGCAGTTAATTTGGGGTCATCCTGATCCTCCTTAACTGATCCAGACATCTCTGCCATCTTCATTCCCCTGTATATTTGGCACTGCTGGATGGGTCTGACATCTATTATTTAACAAGTTCTAAATGTAAAACTGACAGCTCCCTCAATCAAACCTTATGGAAGAATCTGTTGTCTATCCTAATTTCTGGGGTACAGGAGCAATATTCATTTCTCTACCTTCCCAAATATGTACTTCAATAAATTAATGTCTAAAACAGTGGTTCTTAACCTTTTTTGAGGTACCGAACTCACCAGTTTCATATGCGCATTCACTGAAACCTTCTTTAGTGATAAATAAAATATGATTTTTTTCCCAAATTCAAGACATAGATATATGTTTTTTACTGGTGCACAAAATGAGCCGTGCATGAACATCACCTTGCTCAAAGAACAAAACCAACAAAGTGTATGAACTCACAACAAATTACGGTATTACTTTATTCTGGCCTTCAAAGCAGAGGCTTCTCCGAACCCCTGAGACCAACTCATCGAACCCCTAGGGTTCGATAGAACCCAGGTTAAGAACCACTGGTCTAAAATTACACAAGGATTCCTTGAAAAGACAAACCCAAAGAACTGCAGCCTAAGAAGCTATAATACAATTCCTCAAAAATTTCTGATTTTGCAAGCATATTTTGATAAAAGACAGAGTATTATTACCAACTTATTTATTCTTTATACCAGTGTGAAAGTATCACTTAAGAAGGTAAACCATAATAAGCATATCCTCAAGATAGCTACAGTTAAAAGCAAGGGGGAAGAGAGATATTCAATATATTAGTTTTAGATGTTGTTGTTTTAGATTTTTGGATTCATTTAAAATATATTTTGTAACTGACTTAAAAATATTGGACCTTAAGGAGAAATGAACCAACTGTCTTCTCTTCTAACTCAAGAACACAGGGGAATAAAGCTCAGTAAGAAGCAGGAGTTTACAGTCAACAGTTAAATTAATTACTGTTCTTGAGAGAAGAATGCCTGAACCATCACAGAAATAAGTACTTAGAAAAGGAGGTGTCACCATAACAATAATCTCAATTATTTGGTTTGGGGGTTAGGTAACAAGCAGGAGGAATAACAATGCATGTTTTGGAGTGGTGGAATATTTGGTAAATTTGTAACCTGTGACACTTTGGAAGGTATAAAATGTGTATGCTGATAAACTTATATCTCTGAGAGAAGAGGTTGAAAAGAGAATTTTAACTACCATTGGCTATGTTTGTCAACAAACAAGGAATAAATTAACTCAGGAAAGAGTTGGTAGTGTGCAAGGAAGAATGAAAGGATACAGAATGGATTCAAAAAGTCTAAGACTTGCAAAATGGGGAGAGACACTGCTTCTTATCCCCAACGGTTAGAAGATAAAAATGAATAGGGTTTTCAAAAAAAGAAAAAAAAAGAAAGAAAGCTTATTAAACTTCAGCCTTACAGCAAGAACCAAATCAAAGGCATGGTTGTAACTTAAAACTTCTGAATGGTTTCAGGTATCTCACAGCACAGAGCTCATTAAGGTTATAGTACCCACTACATCATTTTAAGAGGACAAAATGGCTCAGTAAAAAGAGACAAAGGCTACAATTCTTCCACAAAATCTTTGTAGGTTCAAACGGGGCACTTAATTAAACTTAGCCCAGTCCTGAAAATAACTGTGGATGTGTTTTTTGGCATAGACTGCTGTTTAATTCATATTAGAATTAAACAGATAAGAACCCAACTTGTAGTCCAAAGAACCACAAGACTAGACCAAAATTTGGTAACTTTTTAAAACTTAAAATGACCTGTGGGCCCTAGAAAAGAAACTAAGAAGACTTTTCAAGTCCTAAAAAGCATATATATTCTCTAAACTTCTCCTTATATGTAGTCATGTAAAATAATGGAGATTATTTTCAGATTATTTCCAGCACATTTCCAGGATGATTTTAAAATTGCTATTGACTCCCAAGTGTCCCATTCTTTCCCAGTCAGAATGACATTGTTTGTGTCAAATATCCTTTCCTTATTCCACCAAAGTATATTGGGTGTGTGAGAAACTAATAATTTATCATCTTAATTCACAGATTTCCAGATAATGAAGAACCTGATATAAAGAATTTTATTTATCACTCAGAGATGCTGGGGTTTATGTTTGATGCACCAACTGGAAGTGACTGAAAGTATCTCTCAAGAAAGTTTAAAGTGTTTGGGCTATGGAAAAAAAAATGATGACTTGCATATTTGGTGGCCAGAAGAGCAGATATTAGTGATTTTTTGCTGACTATTTCCACCTCTCTCCTTCTTGTACAATGGCAGGATTGTACTTCCTGGCCCCCTTGGGAAGAGGTAAGGCCTCATGACCACTCCTGATCAATGAGTTGTGGACAATGGGTCACTCCCAAACCAAGCATTTGATTGCTAATGCTAGACCCTCTACTTCTCTCTTCTCCTTTGTCTTAGCAGCCAGCAACACTTACTGTGGTGGCTAATCCATCAGTCCCCAAGCAGCTGTGACAAGCAAAATTTCTCTGCTGATCCACAGTTGACATGTTCATTTCTCATTCAGGCATGCTGCCTATTTTCAAGCCACAAATATATAGGGAATGTTTAGTACCACAACATAATCCATCTTGACTGATAAAAGAACCAACAGGGAGATTGGAGGGCTAGGTAATGGGCACAGTTTTCCTCTTGGCATACTATCACCAAAAGATATAAAATTATGGGCTTCTAATTTTAAGGTTTGAATATTAAAGGTACTTAAATTTGTTCCTTCAAAGAAAATTTCAGAATATTAAATTGATGAAAGAATATCTAGAATGTACAATACATACAGAGACAGAACTCCATAGGAAAAAAATCTGTGCATGGTATACATCCACAGGCTATTTATGGAAAAGAAAACCACAGGGTAGCAAGTATATAACAAAATGCTCAAACTCATTAGTAATCAAAGAAATGTAAATTAAGTAAAGATAGGACTTGATACCTATTAACCTGGAAATAAAAAGCTAGATAATTTTCAAGTATTGGTGAGAATAAAGGAATATCTGTTTCTTCAAGAATTGTTGATGGGAATGTGAGTAGTGAAGTCTTTCCAGAAAATAACTGCTTATGATCAAATTAAGGATCCACAAAATTAGTTCTGGGTATAAAAAATATAAAATAGAATAAAATACCCACAACAAAATAAACCATTTCTGTGTGTGTACTGTTCTGCATATATATATATATGCAGAACAGTACACACTTTTTAAAAACACAGATATAAGTACAAACATTTTCTCAATTAGAATGTTTGCCAATGTCAGCAGAAGGCAATGAGAGTAAAAAATGAGGATAAATGGAATGGTAAAAGCCTTAATGATAATAATCCACAAACTAATTTACATTACCATCTGCACTAGAAATCTTCCCCCCAATAACTAACTTTGTTACTTTTCTCATCCCAACTGAAAGTGAGTTATGGCAAAGGAGCAAATAATTTTTTCAGTAGATGCCCAATGATTTTAAGCCATAGAAAGATACCTTGAGTCAGAGTAATGGTGGCATAAAAGATACTCCCAATCTTTTCTTCTTGAAATTTTAACAAATTGAACAGCTATAATGGAGCAAAGCAACCCTAGTGGGGCTAAAAGGCATGCCTGAAAGATCTGTGCCCCAAATGGACTAAAGGAAGAAGAAATCAAATACCATGGCTACATAAAACAGAGATGTCATTCAAAAAGAATATAAGAACACTCAGAAAGCAATTTGAATCACATGGAAACCTTGGAGTGAAACAACAGAGAGTTCAAAATTGAAGTTCTAAAAATACACAAGAAGATGTAAAAAAACAAAACAAAAACAAAAATAGGCAAATTAATGAGCTCAGAAAACAAAATAAATACTTTACCAAGGAGATTGATACTTTAAAAACAGAGATGAAGAACTTCATACATGAATTTAAAAATAAGGTAGTAAATTTAGTTAATAGAACAGGCCAGAAAGAGGAGAAAATCAGTGACATTGAAAATAGTCCACTAGAGATGCTACAAAGCAAAGCAGAGAAAGATTCATGAATTTAAAAAATGATAGAGCTTACAAGAACTGTCTGGCTCCATCAGAAAGAGCAATATAAGAATAATGAATGTATCAGATAAAGTGAGGGAGAAGGAAATGGAGAGCCTATTCAAACAAATAATTGAGGA
The DNA here is from genome assembly GCA_037038555.1 of Rhynchonycteris naso. Classification (NCBI taxonomy): domain Eukaryota; kingdom Metazoa; phylum Chordata; class Mammalia; order Chiroptera; family Emballonuridae; genus Rhynchonycteris; species Rhynchonycteris naso. The sequence continues at coordinate 72,559,962 of CM073002.1, forward strand.
GAACTTTCCAAGCCTATGAAAAGGGTTAGATCCTTCATCCAAGAAGCAAACAGAATGCTGAGTTACCTCAACCCAAACAGAACTTCTCCAAACACCTTGTAATAAAATTGTCAAAAATTAATGACAAAGAAAGAATACACAAGGAAATTAGAAAAAAGAAAAACATAATATATAAAAGAAAGCTCATTACGTTATCATCAGACTTCTCAGCAGAAATTCTACAAGCCAGAAGAGAGTAGACCCAAACATTTAAGTACTGAAAGGGAGGAATTACTGGGAAAAAATACTATATCCATGAAAGCTATCCTTCAAATATGAAGAAAAAATAAAAACATTTTTAGACACACAGAAGCTGAAGGAATTTATCACCAGAGATCTTCCACTGCAGAAAATACTCAAGGGGGTTATTTGACCAGATACAAAGAACAAAACAAATCACAACTACAAGTAAAAGCTTCAACAAGGTTACATTAAAAAAAGAAAGAAAGAAAAGAATAACCTGGTGACAACAGTAACATAAAAGGAGAGAGGATAAAGATCTGAAGTAGCAAGGAAGGATGGAGTGCAGAAGCACTCATAACACAAAGATTCTTATACATATGAAATTTTTTCTTTTAATAACATAATGGTAACCACCCACAAAAAAACCCAATACTGAAACATTTAGCTTAGAAAAAGAAGAAACAGGGGAAAGAAGTATAAAATACCATCAAACAAAAAACAACTGACAGAAACACAAGAGAAGAACCAAATGAGACACAGAGCTACCAGAAAACAAAACATAAAAGGGCATAAGTCCTCAAGCGTCAATGATTAACCTAAATGTAAATGGACTGAACTCACCCATAAAGAGGCACAGAGTAGCAGAATGGATCAAAAAGCAAAACAGAACTATATGCTGCCTTCAAGTGACACACCTAAGCTGCAAGGATAAAAGTAGAGTCAAAGTAAAAGGTTGGAAAATGATTCTGCAAGCAAATAATACCCATAGAAAAGCAGATGTAGCCCTACTACTAGCTGACAATGCTGATTCCAGACAACAAAGATAACAAGAGACAAAGATGGACATAATGATAAAGGGGATATTGTATCAAGAAGATGCAACATGTCCCAATATATACACACTGAATCAGGGAGCACCAAAATATATGACATCTACTAACTGATCTAAAAATAGAAACAGACAAAAACACAATTATACTTGGAGTTCTCAACATGCCATTGAAGGGCTTTATATAAATCATGCAAACAGAAAATCAATAAAAAGTTATCTTCGTAGATTGAATCACAAAAGAATTGGAAAACCAAATTAGACTCATAAGCAAGGAGAAAACTATCAAAAACCTCCCTCAAAATAAAAGTTCAGGATCAGCCTGACCAAGCAGTGGCACAGTGGATAGAGCGTTGGACTGGGATGTGGAAGACCCCAGGTTCGAGACCCCGAGGTCACCAGCTAGATCACAGGCCCATCTGGCTTCAGCAAAAAAGCTCACCAGCTTGAACCCAAGGTCGCTGGCTCCAGGAAGGGGTTGCTCGGTCTGCTGAAGGCCTGCGGTCAAGGCACATGTGAGAAAGCAATCAATGAACAACTAAGGTGCCACAATGGCAACGAAAAACTAATGATTGATGCTTTTCACCTCTCTTCATTCCTGTCTGTCTGTCCCTATCTATCCCTCTCTCTGACTCTCTCTCTGTCCCTGTAAAATAAAATTAAAAATAAAAAAAGTCCAGGACCAGATGTCTACACCAGTGAATTCTACCAAATATTCAAAAAAGATTTAGCACCTACCCTTCTCAAAGTCTTCTAAGAGTAGAATAAAAAGCAGTACTCCTAACACATTTTATCAGGCCAACATAATCCTGATACTAAAACTTGACAAGGAGAACACAAATTAAGAAAACTATAGACCAATTTCAATAATAGATTCAGATACAAAAATCCTAAACAAAATACCAGCAAATCTAAGACAATTATATATGTTAAAAATAATACATCACAACTAAGTGGGTTCATTCCAGGAACACAAGGATGGTTTAACGTATGTAAACCAATCAATGTAATACACCACATCAACAAAACAAAAATCATATGATCCTATCAATAGATGCAGAAAAGGCATTTGATAAAATACAATATTTATTTATATTAAAAACACTCAATAAAATGGGTATAGTAGGAAAGTACCTCAACATAAGAAAGGCCATATATGACAAACTATCAGCTCATATCAAACTAAGTGGTGAAAACTCAAGGCTTTTCTTCTAAAATCAGGAACAAGACAAGGTTGCCCACTCTCTTCACTTTTATTCAGCATAGATTGGAGGTTTTAGCCAGAGCAATCAGGCAAGAGAAAGAAATAAAAGATATCCATATTGGGAAAGAAGAATTCATCTGTAAAAATTAATATGTTTTTACAGTAATATCTTTTTACAGATGACATGATCCTGTATATAGAAAACCCAAAGACTCCACCTAAAAACTATTAGAAACAATAAACCAATACAGTAAAGTCACAGGATACAAAATGAATATACAAAATTCTATTGCTTTACTATATACCAATGATGAAACTTGGTATATGAACTCAAAATACAATTTAATTTACAATAGCAACAACAACAACAAAAATACCTAGAAATAAACTTAATGAAGAATGTGAAGAACCTATATACTGAAAACTACAAAGGATTATTAAAAGAAATTGAAAAAGATGTAATGAAATAGAAAAATATTCCATGTTCATAGGTTGGAAGAATCAACATAGTTAAAATAGCCATATTACCCAAAGCAATATACAAATTCAGTGTAATCCCTATTAAAATCTCAATGTCATTTTTTAAAGACATAGTACAAAACATTGCCAGGTTTATATGAAACCATAAAAAACCCACAATAGCCAAAGCAATCCTGCAAAAAAGAATGAAGCCACAGGTATCACACTACCTGACTTCAAATTATACTATAGAGCCACAAAAATCAAAACAGCATGGTGGGAATGTAAAGTAGTGCAACCATTATGGAAGAAAGTATGGTAATTCCTCAAAAATTAAGAATAGAACTACCATATGACCCAGGAATCCAAAAAACCCTTCAATAGAGGATTGAAACAAGCAGACACACAGACTAATGCAACCAAAAAACCCTTCAATAGAGGATTGGATAAAGAAGATGTAGTACATATATACTATGGAATACTACTCAGCCATAAGAAATGAAGACATAGGATCATTTACGACAACATGGATGGACCTTGATAACATTATACTGAGTAAAATAAATAAATCAGAAAAAAACTAAGAATTGTATGATTCCATACATAGTTGGGACACAAAATTGAGACTCATGAACGTGAACAAGAGTGTGTGGTCACTGGGGGCGGTGGGAGGGGGAAGGAAGTGGGGAGGGGACAGGCATAAAGGAAACCAGATAGAAGGTAACTGAAGACACTTTGACTTTGGGTGATGGGTATACAACATAATCAAATGTCAAAATAACCTGGAGATGTTTTTTCTGAATCTATGTACCCTAATTGATCAATGTCACCCCATTAAAATGAATTGTCTAAATAAATTTTTTTTAAAAAAGTGAAGTGGTTACCAGGGGGAGGGGATTGTGGGAGAGTCGGGTGGGGGGGCATAAAGAAGGACAAGTATGCATTGACAAAGAGTTATTTGACTTTGGGTGATGGGTACAAAACACAACCAGCAGTTCAAATCCTATAGAGATGTTTACCTGAAACCTATATACTCTTATTGGTCAATATCATTCCAATAAATTTAATATTTTAAATAAAAAGAGAAAAAAGAAAGGTGCCCTGAGACATCCAAGATCCTTTGAGCACCAATAAGTGTCAGTGACCACAGTGGTATCATTTTACAGTCTTTACAGAGCTCTGTGCTAATGAATGTTTAAAGGATTGTTCTAGAATAGGGGAGTAGGGGTTCAACTTGTAGGGTTTGCTGATTTCTGTGATGCAAATGTTTCCATCACAGTTGATTTTAAGCTATCAATGATTTAACAAACACATAGCTAAACTCCTGAAAATTTAACAATTGGCTTTAATGAGCTGATAGGAGCATGCTCCAGTACACTCAGTGATGGGATTAAGCTGGTTTGCACCAGTTCAGCAGAACCAATACCTAATTTTTTTGTTGAGTTCGGTGAACTGGTTGTTAAAATGGCACTTGTAATCAGGGTTCTTTCTTAGGTGGGTGCCTGGGTGGCCGCCCAGTATGGAAATCACAAATTTACATTCCTTACTCTTTTTTTCCTACAGGGACAGAGAGAGAGTCAGAGAGAGGGATAGATAGGGACAGACAGACAGGAATGAAGAGAGATGAGAAGCATCAATCATCAGTTTTTCATTGCGACATCTTAGTTGTTCATTGGTTGCTTTCTCCTATGTGCCTTGACCGTGGGCCTTCAGCAGACGGAGCAACCCTTTGCTGGAGCCAGCGACCTTGGGTCCAAGCTGATGAGCTTTTGCTCAAGCCAGATGGGCCCGCGCTCAAGCTGGCAACCTCTGGGTCTTGAACCTGAGTCCAACGCTCTATCCACTGTGCCACTGCCTGGTCAGGTTCCTTATTCTTTTTAAATGTTCCTCTGTACAATAGAGTATTCCTAAGCACCTGTAGTTATGTTCATTCCATCCATAGGTGAAAAAAATTGCAAGTGAGGATGGCAATCAAGAAGCAATACGGAAATAACAGTTTTATTGTTTGTCAGGTATTATTTAATATTTTTTTCATTCATATTTTAAAACTCTTATAATCTAGTTTTGTGTACCTCTTTTATTGTTCTTAAGTATTAAATGCATGAAATGATAAACTACTTTTCAGTATATTGTATTTTTATACTTAAAATGGTCATTAGGGCAGAGAACCGGTTGTTAAATTATTTGAATCCTATCACTGAGTACTCTGCCTTTGAACTCAAGATTTAAAGCACAAGACCCACTAATTCAAATGCATATCTTGCCAAAGCTGTTATATAAACACTGAAATGTTTTCTGTCCATCGCCTCTAAAAAACTAACTCATTTATTAAATCTTCAATCTGAGCAAAAAAGAATTACTATCATTTTTTAATTTGAAATCTTTACACAAAACAGATCCCACTATTTAATGGGGTCCTGGTAGAGACAGACCTGAATCAAAAGGCTAAATCTTTGGTAGTCTATTGTGTTCCTACTTAGGAGATATTCTTATGACTTGGACAGAAGACCTTAGATCAGATTAGAAGACACACACAGTGTTCTTCAGCCCACCATTTCATAGAAGCTTTCTATTTCCTCTAAAACAATGGTTCTTAACCTTTTTTGAGGTACCGAACCCACCAGTTTCATATGCGCATTCACCGAACCCTTCTTTAGTGACAAATAAAATATAATTTTTTTTCCAAATTCAAGACATAGGTATATGTTTTTTTTTACTGGTGCACAAAATGAGCCATGCATGAACATCACCTTGCTCAAAGAACAAAACTAACAAAGTGCATGAACTCACAACAAATTATGGTATTACTTTATTCTGGCTTCCACGGCAGAGGCTTCTCCGAACCCCTGAGACCAACTCATTGAACCCCTAGGGTTTGATAGAACCCAGGTTAAGAACCACAGCTCTAAAACATTGATACCTTTCACCTAATGTACGTGCTTGCCTATTCAACATCATGAGTCTGTTCTGTTTCCAAGATCCAACATTCTCCTTCTTCCTCTTTTTAACAGATACTGCTTTTCAACAGAGGTTTTATAAAAATCAGACTTAAAAATATCAATAGTGCTCTTGGTACATGGTACATGCTTGCGTATTAGTTTCCTTTTCTTCTTGGTTCCCATGACCTAACTCAGTTTTGTGGACTAATAAACAATAACAAACCAGGAGCAAAATTAGATTCTGATCTAGCTTTCTTCTTTTCTAATAGTTTACTCCTGAAGGGCATATTTTTTTGTATCCACCTTTGTAGTATCTAACATTAATCATGTCAATTCAGCTTTAAAACTCCCACTTCATGAAACACATGATGTTCTCTCCAGCCATCAAGAAATCATTACAGAATCAATCTGTCCAGACTTCGCTCTATAGGCTCAAATAGCTAAAACTTACAATACTCCTCATAAAAGGGCAGATACCATAGATTTGGTTGAGGTTCTCAAGGGAGGTACTGTAACCTAGAATACATCTTGGAAACACAGGAGCATTTTTACTTCTCTGATGATTGACGACAGAGACTGGAATCTTAGGCATTTAGTGGTTAGGGTCCAGAGACGTTAAATATTCTAAAACACACAGGACAATCTCACAAAGGAAGTATCTTCCTGAACAATTTTTCAATATCCCAAGGTGCCAGACTCCCTACAAGTATGAATTAATAATACTTTAGGAGATGAGATAATGAAAAGATTTATATATGTTTCTCCAAAAAGTCAACATAATTTAAGAGAGGCATGGTATAGAAAGAAAATCTCAAATGGGATAAGGACTATTTTAGAACTACCGTACTAAATAATTTACTTTATCTCGACTTTTTATGCCCTCAGTGCTGTGTGGCATGTTCAAGCGCGTCCTAGTTAAAGAGGGTTTTTGCGCAGAAGTGCAATGACAGTGCTACAAATACACGGGGCAGATTGCAGCCATATAATAGTTTTGGGACTCCTTTTAAGATACTTGATTCTAAATATTACTGAATTAGAAGAACATATGGGGACCTCACTACATTTCATTATAAAAACGTTTTTTAAAATTTCACATTCTTACCATCTTACATTATTTTTATAGTACAAGGACAAAAACTTATGTTGCAAACATAGCCTTATAATTACTTGGGGGTTGCCTGTTCTCAGATCTTACTGTAATATCGTCTCTAATGCTTCATTACATAATTTCTCTGTAGCCTATTTTCTATGTTTTCTTTCTCAATCCTTCCTATAGTTCTATTGTTTATTGAAGAATGTAGCCTCCCGAGCCTTTTTAGCCGAGACAGAACATATACCCCAACATGTAATGGAATTTTAAAATAGGAGGATATGTGACACTTTGTTACTATTATATCCTATGTCATAATACAGAAAATATTAACACCATACTTATAATGTTGAGTTCCTTTGCAAGAATCACCCATCCCCCATTGTTCTCACTTCAATAATCTATCATTTATTTTGGCATATTATTCCTACTTCAGCTGGGGTTGTTCCCGCCATTATATACAAATAAGCTCTCTGTCTCTCATACACAAGATTAATACTAGATTGTATTCTAGTGTTCATATCACTGCTTTAATTTCAGTATATGTCTTTATGGAATGACTCTGATCTTCTCACTTACTTCTTTAAGACAGTTCTAATACTTAATTATTTCTTTGTCTTTTAATGCAGTATAACTGAACATTTTATATGACAGAATGTCACTTATTTTAAATTTTAAAAAGTTCTTTATATAACAGGGAATTATATTGATTTTTAAAAACAATAACCAGAGGGAAAATGGTGTGGGAGTAGGTGGAGGTGGGCAAAGAGGGGTGAAATGAAGACAGAAAGAGACTTTGCTTGGGGCTGTGGGTGATACAGAATGAAGATGATGTTCTGTTGAGTTGTACACTTGAAACCTGTAGAGTTTTATGAACCAATGTCACCCCAATAAATTCAATTAAAAAAACTAGTTCAGTTATATTGCTGATTAATTTCATTTTAGCATAGGAAAGAAGACATTGCAAACATTTGTTGTAAGGGTAGATTAGATCTGATCATGCTAAGAACCATGAGTTTAAGGGAATGTTTACATAAACACGGGCTCCCCTGAGTCCTGCAGCAAAGTCCTCAGCAGTGAGGCCACTCTTCATTCTGTGAGAAAGAGGCAAAGTCAGTGGTAGTTAGACTCTTTGAACAGTATCATTTTCATTAATTTCCCTGAATTGCAAAATAACCTTTCTATTATATTTTTTTAAATATAAAAATATTTTTAAAATATTTTTTAATATAAATAGATGCTACACATCTATTATAATGGTTAAAATTTTTAAAACTGACAAAACTGATTGCTGTGAAGACACAGAGCAACAAGAAGTCTCAATCCTTGCTGATGGGAATGCAACAAGGTGAAGCCACTTTACAAGACAGTTTGGAAGTTTCTGAGCATAGAATCCAGCAAGCAAACACCTAGATATTTAGTCAACTATTTAAAAATAAATGTCCACACAAAATTTTACTCATGAATGCATATTTTACCTTTATTCATAGCTACAAAAAAAAATAATAACCCCCTGAAAACCCCTAAGGTGTCCTTAAATAAGTGAATGGATAAACAAGCTGTGTACATCCACAATGAAATATTAGTCAGTTATAAAAAAAAGAAATTAGCTATTAAACCAAGAAAAGACATGCATTAATCATGAATGCATATTACAGAGTGAAAGAGGCCAGTCTGAAAAGACTATATATTATATGATTCCAATTATATGCTGCTCTGAAAAAGACACAACTATATACTTCATAAATGGATCAGTGGTTGCCAGAGTGGAGGAGAAGAGGGAAGGTTGAATAGGTGAAGTACATACATCCTGTATTACAATGTAATTGTAGAAACATGAAATTATGTATTTGTTAAAAGCCCATAGAACTCTATCACACAAACAGTAAACCTTAAAATGTGTAAATTTTTTAAAAACCACTTGGAAGGTCCAGAGATTCCAGGGTGGAATGCAAACTGTGACAGAACAATCTAATTGTACTACAGATGCGTGAAACAGCTTCACTGAAGGGTGTGGAGGCAAAGGTGCTCATTAAATAACTATGGGAATGAGTCGAGAGGATCTCTAACACTAAGATATAAGAAACTGTACATAAGAATTATGCTCTAGCCTGACCAGGCGGTGGCGCAGTGGATAGAGCGTTGGACTGGGATGTGGAAGACCCAGGTTCGAGACCCTGAGCTCGCCAGCTTGAGCACGGGCCCATCTGGCTTGAGCAAAAGCTCGCCAGCTTGAGTCCAAGGTTGCTGGCTCTAGCAAGGGGTGGCTCGGTCTGCTGAAGGCCCGCGGTCAAGGCACATGTGAGAAAGCAATCAATGAATAACTAGGGTGTCACAATGGCAATAAAAAACTAATAATTGGTGCTTCTCACCTCTCTCCGTTCCTGTCTGTCTATCCCTCTCTCTGACTCTCTCTCTATCCCTGTAAAAAAAAAATTATGATAAACTTGTTTCTCACTGGGGTACTGCTGAGACAAGCTCAGCTGTCGGTGTGCACAAAAAGAAGGCGCTGCAGGACTTAAGAAAAACACATACACAAGACACAACATACAGAAAAGATAGGTATAAGGGACTACCAGCCTCAAAGACTGAGAGCCCAGATCATTGCAGCCTCATCGTATTTATTGACCTCTTTGCTTATTGAGCAAATTAGTAGAGCCTGGGTTCAGGTGCAGAGAAGGGTAATTAACTAATGTCTTTCAGGTATGTAGGAAAAAAGGCCATAGGGATCAACTGTTTTCCTTTAAACAACCTTACCAGTGTTACAAGGGCAGCTCTCTGCCCCTGCAGGACTTGGCATTCCAAAGTCCGCACTAAAGACTTGTCTCAGAACCACAGTCTAATTCCCAGACATTTTCCCACAATTCTGATACCACTATGCACATGTACTGGGAATGAACAATTAGGTAAATAGATGGCCAATGATGGATGCCAGATTTTCCCCTGTTGGCAATTTACAGACGAGCAAAGGGAGGAAGCTAAAATAACCCATATGTTAATGGTTACAGTTGGAGACATCACTATAAATCCAGGTTAACTTAATCTAGATATAGATGGTTATATATATAAAATATTTGTAGATATGTACATGAACAGTTTAGTACATGGTTTAGTGAAAATGCTTCCTTGCTGTATAGGCTGAGAGGACCTAAAAGCAATGTCACTACAGTAACATGTATACCTAGATCCATGCAACTAACATATGACTCAGCAATTACATCCCTGAGCACGTGTCCCATAGAATGAGAATTTATTTACATTTGCACAAAAACATGAAGAATAATGTTCATAGCTGATTTATTTTTAATAGTCAAAATAGAAAGTCCAGATATTCTTAAATGGGTGAAAAGTTACACAAATTGTGGTGTATCTATACCATAGAATACTACTCAGCAGTAAAAAGGAAATAACTACTGAACTCCTCTCCAGAGAATTATGCTGAGTTTAAGAAACAAATTCTATCTCTATAACATTCTCAAAATGACAAGTTATATAAATAGAAAATAGTTTAGTACTTGGCAAGGGTTGCATGGATAGGAGGAAGTATATGGAGCTACAAAAGGTCAACATGAGAGGTCCTTGTGCTAATGTATCTAATTATATCAATGTCAATATCCTGATGATAAAAAAAAAATATCCTGATGATGATATTGTATCATACTTTTGCAAAGTGTTAGTATTGGAATATACTAGGTATAGTGTACATAGTATCTCTGCATCATTTCTCACAACTGCATGTGAATCCATAATTACCTTCAAATAAAAAGTTGAATTTTAAAAATCTAATTAAAGGACTGGGTAATGGAGTGTAGGAATATGCTGTGAAAACTTGCAGAGTTAGGGTAAACAATCAGAGACAGCGAAGCGCCCTAGGGCAAAAGCCCTGAGTAGATGAGAGTCCAGGGGCCTCTCTGACCCCATACTGGAAACAGTATGTGCTGGAAACAGCAGGATAAGATTCAGCAACAGAAAATTGTTTAGGCTCTCAGACAGAGATTAGGAGTCAGAATGTTCCTTGTCCTTTACTTCACCCTCTGAAAACTTCTTCTGTCTGCTTCCTTGAGTTATTTGTACTGGCTAATAAATATCTAAGTAAGACCAGGGACGGGGCTTCAATCCTTGGGTCTGCTGACCAGAACTATTGCCTCCTCTTGGCACCTTGGAGCATTGCATCTGGTCTCCAAGTAGTTCATCATCCCCTGCAACAATGAAGTTTTGGCGGTGGCGCAGTGGATAGAGCTTTGGACTGGGATGCGGAGGAGGACCCTGGTTCGAGACCCCAAGCTCGCCAGCTTGAGCGAAGGCTCGCCAGCTTGGACCCAAGGTCACTGGCTCCAGCAAGGGGTTGCTTTGGTCCGCTGAAGGCCCACGGTCAAGGCACATGTGAGAAAGCAATCAATGAACAACTAAGGTGTCGCAATGGCAATGAAAAACTAATGATTGATGCTTCTCACCTCTTTCCATTCCGGTCTGTCTGTCCCTTTCTGTCCCTCTCTCTGACTCTCTCTCTGTCCCTGTTAAAAAAATTAAATAAATAAATAAATAAATAATACTGTTAGGGGCTGTTATATTATCCAAGTGGAAAAAACATGGTGATGTTCACTTTTTAATGAGAAGGTTATGAGCTTTGGTCAAATATAGCTTACCTGCATATCAGTTGTGAAATTTAGGACAGTCTGAGCTTCCATGTCCTCATATACAAAATACCAGATTTGTTTCAAGGCTTAAGGAGGTAGTGTCTAAATTGGATGCATAAAAACACTATGTACTTCATACCCTTGGCACTGTGCCTAGCATATAGTAAGTACTCAAATGCCAGCTAGCATGAAGGAGGAAGGTCAGAACTCTATTTAGCATGCAACTGTTTGCTCTGTTCCTGTATTGTACTTGTTAAGTGATTATTAAACAGATTCTAAAACAACATGTGAAAGTGATTGATAACCACAACAAAGCAGCCATCCATTAACAGGAGTACATGTAAGATAAAAAACAATGTAATAACTTTTCCTTGTTTTTAAAGTAGTATGTGATTATACTTTCAAAAATTAATAAACAATGTTAATACAATGATTAATCTTATTTTTATATGCATATATTTTTAGAATACTGATATGCTGTTTGTACACAATTTTTCAAACGTATTTTTATTGCATATATTTTCCCATATGAATATCTTAAAACATCTTTTTTTAATGCTGCTTAAATTAGAGCCCAATATATAATTGAATATTAACTACATTGATAATGGACATGTTAGTTGATTCCATTTTTCTGTTGTAGAAATGAATAGAAATGTTCTATTACATAAAACTTTGAGTTGACTATTGGTCTAGAAATGCTTTCTACAGAGGGGATATTGAGAAAAATATACTCTAAAATCCTTGCTTTGCCTGACAAATACATCTGAAAGGTTGAAGCAGGATTTTTAAGAAGCTATTTTTCTGAAAGAAAATATTTGCTTCCCATGAATTAATTTAACTCTGACCAACAAAAGTAATGCTTTTTGAAGTAGAAGCAATAGAAACTTTGGGAGAAAGTGAAAACACCTCAGAATCTATTTCAACCAAAGAAAAGAGCATCAAATACATTGTGAAAAGTATGCCTAATATTAGGAAGGTTTATTACAAAGCATTCAGAGCATTCAAATACCAATCTATTATTGTGAAATATAGTTCAGGCCTGATGGGAGACTCAAACTGAACTCTGAGTCATTTGGAAGATAATAGAGGAAAGAAAAAGGGAAATGTACATAAATTCAACAACTCAGATTATAGTTTCAGGGGACAAGCACATCACCAAAACCAGTAAAGGATTGCATCAGGAAGTCAAAATTAGATTTGCAAAAGAAAGTAATAAAGACAGGATAGAATCCACTGTTTGAAGAATATAATCTTTTAAACAAATAATTCAGTTAAAAGAGGCAGAACTGCTTAATTTTGGTTTTATTTCTTCTTCACAAAGGAGAAAATCTTTGCTGTAAGTAGAACAGTATTAATAGGAAGTGGAAGCCATGATGGATGTAGTGAAGTGAGAACTGAGGGAGGAGAATTCACCTTGCACAATGTCACTGGGCAGTATAGTTAATCTGACAAGTCATATTTTGTGAAAAAGCAAGAAGGTAGTTCTGATATTTTTATCCACAGAAACCTGGTTGAAGATAGAAGGAGTATCTTTCCTGAGAGGATTATGTAACTGCTAGTTGCATTGCAGGTTCAACCGTGGAGATTGTATGTTTAGGCTTCATCAAACTGCAGGAAGTCAGAACTGCCTTGTTGTTGGGGGATGGGCATCTTCATAACAGCAGCATTGCTGATGTTCAGTGAACTAATTTTTCATATTGAAGGATCATGTACACCACACATTCAAGATGACCTCTCATCAAATGTTAGTTTTGGTATCTAAAAGGAGTAATCCTCAGTTGATTACTTTGACTTTATTGCCAGAAACTACTGACATATAGGTATTACAAAATATATAGATTATTGGTACATATTAAATGATTATGTTCTCTTAAGACTGCTGTAAGTTCAATTAATATCTCAAACTAAAGGAATCTTCTCTTTAGTTTTGTAGCCTTAGTTGAAGCCAGACACAAGTGCTTCCCTTCCCCTTTCTCCATAATTCTTAGAATTGGTCACTAATCAGGATATTGCTACCTAATCAAATCCTTCTGCATTCATAGTACTCTTCACTATTATTTTCAGCTTTTAATTTGGTGGAGTGTATCCTAAGACAAAGTTAAAGAGTTACCTCCCAGCCTTGGCCACTAGGCTTATTGCATAACGCAATAGCCCTGCGCATGGTTTGATTCCCAGTCAGGGTACACAGGAGAAGCAACCACTTGCTTCTCTTCCCCTCCCTCTCCTACTTTTTTTCTCTTCCCTTCCCGCAACCAGTGGCTTGATTTGTGTGAGTGTTTGCCCAGGTGCTGAGGGTAGCTCATTGATTTGAGCATCAGACTAAGATGGGGGTGGAGGTGAGGGGGAATCCCAGTCAAGGTGTATGCAGCAATCTGTCTCATTATCGCCCCTCATTTTACTTAAAAAAAAATGAGGCCTGACCTGTGGTGGCGCAGTGGATAAAGCGTCGACCTGGGAACACTGAGGTCGCCAGTTCAAAACCCTGCACTGGTCTGGTCAAGGCACATATGGGAGTTGATGCTTCCAGCTCCTCCCCCCTTTCTCTCTTTCTCTCTCTCTCACACTCTGTGTCTCCTCTCTAAAATGAATAAAATAAAAATAAAATAAATTTTAAAAAAATGAGTTACCTCTCATTTGCACATACATATTTTCACTTTGGCCAGGCCTTCCTGAAGCAAGACAGAAGATCAGGAAGAAAGCATTCCACTTGGTGTTACAAAAACCAAAGGAAATACAAGAAATATAAAGGTCTAATCCTATAAATCTTCAAGAAAGACAGGCCCAACTTCAACAACTAGGTTCTATATAATTCAAAATAAACCTATTGCTTTATCAAATTAATGATGAAAATTGTCATGAAAGCAGTTTTTCTAGTTTTAATGGATCTTTGTTTTTCCTTTAAAATTCTGCAAATTTCTTAAATTACCTAGCTATGCAGATTGTCATAGGCAAAATCAGTTATAAGCAAATGGTATCTATTGAGGCACAATAATGAAATAAGAATTTTATATTTACTGATTTGTCGAGTCGAGTTTCCAATAAGGATTTCATTTGTAATATAGCTTTGTATTGAGTTTTAGCTAGTCCCTGAGCCAATTTATTTTAAATGTTGGATTTTCTTATCTTCCCAACTCATTTTAGTTTGGAAAAACAGCCTTCATTCTAAAACCTCTAAATTCTCCAAACAATATCACACATTAGCTAGCTCTTCATCTATAAATCACACAGAGATTAAACAAACTCAAGGGGAATTTGACACACGGCCATAGCTGTATTTCCTTTGGTCCCTTCCATTTCCCTCTTGCTTCTTCTGTTATTTTGTATTTAACCACTGCTCAGATAGAATTGAAATACTTTAATCCATTTTATTATCTAATATTTTCACTCACTTTTTGGTAATATTTTCAAAGAGAGATAAGTAAGGAAAGATTAAAAATTATTTTGAATGGCCTTCAGGAGAAAGTGCTGTCATTCTTACTAATTCTTCTGTAGTTTTCTAACAGAGATAAACGTTCACTTGAAAAGACTGAGGACGTCCTTAAGAAGTTATTAATTACTTGTTAAGGCCATTTCATTGCTTTTGGATAAGACATTAGATCCTTAATTCCCAATGTAGAAAGGCCATTTCAGGAGGCAAGTTGCAATTTTATTATTTTGGAATTAGGCATCAAAATGTAGTTGGAAGAATCCTGAAATAGCTCTCTCTAGTTTGTTATTTGGATAAGTTCTGTTTTTCATCAACCTGAATTTAATTTAGATGAGGGATCAAAGAAAACTTAACTCTTATGGTACAACGTTAACCACATGAACTTTTAATTTTACCATCCTACATTATAACTAATATATATATATATGCGCATATGCTAGTTTTGCTCCCAAAGTAGATTTCAGGAAGGAATAATATGAATACCTATTAAGCACCTATGTTCCAGGCGCGGGGGTGGGGGTGGGGGGGACAAGGAAGACTGAAACTGAAATAAACAGGAAATTATAGCACAAGTTGAAGAATGTTATAATGAGTATAAATCCAGGAAGCTATCAGTGACAACAAATTAAGCTGCAGGTTTTCTACAGCCTTCTTACAGAAACCAACTGACCAGTTGTGGTGTTTAAAAGAAAAAAAGCCAAATACTTGTTACTCCTCCCATCAAAAGGTGTGTGTGGGGGGGTGGGGGGGTAATTCCCTCCTCACAAGACTGGGTGAACTTATGACTGCTTTGACCTATAAAGATACAGCAGAGGTTGGGTCATAAAAGGTGTTCCCTGTTCTTTAGAACACTTGTACTTATAGCCCAAGGCCTGTAAGAAGTCTGACTACCCTGAGGATAGTCGTGTGAGGAAGTCAGGCCACAGGGAGAGGTAAGGTGTAGGCATACCAGCCAGCCCTAAACCTCACACCATCCAGTCCAGGTGCCTGTTATGAGTAAATAACCCCTCAGAGATATTCAGCTCCAAACCATGTAGTCACCCCAGTCTTCAAGTCTTCCTACTTAGGCCCTGAACAATGAAGAACAAAGATAAGCCATGCTTGATATAATCCAATGGTTCTTAACCTTTTTTGAGGTACCGAACCCACCAGTTTCATATGTGCATTCACCGAACCCTTCTTTAGTGATAAATAAAATATGATTATTTTTCCAAATTCAAGACATAGGTATACTTCTTTTACTGGTGCACAAAATGAGCCGTGCATGAACATCACCTTGCTCAAAAAACAAAACCAACCAAGTGCATGAACTCACAACAAATTACGGTATTACTTTATTCTGGCCTCCGCGGCAGAGGCTTCTCCGAACCCCTGAGACCGACTCATCAAACCCCTATGGTTCGATAGAACCCAGGTTAAGAACCACTGATATAATCAATTTGAGTTCCTGCCCCATAGAATCTACTGTCTAAAGAAAATTCAGAGAGCTTAACTTGATAAGAATATTTTATTGAGCAAAGAGCCAACTGTTCGCAAACAAGGTAACTTAAACCAAAACTGGTATGAAGCTCACATCTCAGCAGTTACAGCTCAGTTTACTAATTGAGGATGAGAAAGTATAGCTTTCTATTGTGATTGGTTACTAGAAACTTACATTTCTTTTAGGGTAATAATGTTACCGGAAGCAACTTTGGCTGTCTGCTGCAATGAAAAATCAACATTCGTGACACAAATGCTCGTGAAAAGGAAAGAGGTTTATTGGCAGCCTAAGAATATGAGGGAATTTGTGTCTTCAAAACTAATCTTTTTGTTTTTTTATGATAGAGATTGACAGAGAGAGGGACAGATAGGGACATACGGACTAGAAGGGAAAGAGATGAAAAGCATCAAGTCTTTGTTGTGGTAACTTAGTTGTTCATTGATTGCTTTCTCATATTTGCCTTGACCGAAGGTGGGTGGGTGCTACAGCAGAGCAAGTGACCCCTTGCCAGCAACCTTGGGCTTCAAGCTAGTGACCTTTGGGCTCAAGCCAGCAACCCCTTGCTCGAGCTGGTGAGCCAGCGCTCAAGCCAGATGAGCCCGCATGCACTTAATCGGTGACCTCAGGGTTTCGAACCTGGATCCTCCTGGTTCCAGTCCGATGCTCTATTCACTGCACCACCATCTGGTCAGGCTCAAAGCCAATCAATATTTTGGTGCAAGCAGGGGTTTTTATGAGGATGGAGGAGAAAAAACAAACAAACAACAAAAAAAAGAAAAGAAAAAAAATTGAAAGGAGGGAGTGAGAATTCTTTGTTGAGGACACTACATGCAAGCCAGCACAGTTTGTTCAGATAACTAGTTGAAGGTCAGAAAATTTCCCCGAGCTGGTATATCTGAAGGTTGGAGCTTGCTTCTTTAGTTGTTACAGGAACTGAAGCTAGCAAGTAACTTATAAACTAGAGTTACTGTTCTCTGAGCCAGGTGCTCACACATTCCTGCAGTTAGGTTGTCCTCTTGGCCTTGTCCAAGAATCAAAACTGCAAACCTCAGCACGGTGAGAATAAGGGGTAGGGCTGGCTGAGGCAGAGTTATGTATCTCCTGCTTATGTTTATTCTTCTTGCTCTGATATTAACTGTTAATGTGCATTGGCCAGAGGGGAATAGCCTTTCAGCTGTAATGAGAAGTTGGCTAGAAGTAAAAGCATAGGATTGATTATATATTTTTGATTTGTTACAGAATATAAAACTTTGGTCACAAAACTGGTAATATTGAATCATGGTTATAAGAGTAATAAACTGGATTTAACATTTTACAGAAATTTTTGTATGAGCTTACTTGTTAATACATTCTTATTTAGCTTGATTCTAAGGCTAGTCAGAGGAATATATGTAATATAGCATATCTATTCCTTGAAACAATAACACTGTATGAGCGTACTTATTTGTAGCTAATTGGCTAGGAAACTGTAAGGCCACACTGACATGAAGAAAGCCTAAGTTTTGCTTAATATCAGAGTCAGAAATCAGGACAGTTTAAATTTTAGGGAAATCAAGACAGTTTGAATTTTGATTATATAACTCTAAGTGTTTAGCCTGGGGGTATATTCAAATATTGTTATCCAATTTGATGTTTCTTTAACAGTACAAATGTAATAGAATGGTGTCAAGCTGTTAGGTTTTGGTGTATGTTGTTATGCATAAATAAGAAGTAGAATACTGATTAAGCTGTGGTGGCCATGAGAATGAACCGAACTGATCAAAGGCTCCAACTGCTGCAGTCTGAAAACCCTTTGCTGTGCTTGTGCAGAGGCCATGCTTCTGACTGCTGCTTCCAGACAATGGCTGAGTCCTGGAGGAGCTGAAGGACTCCCTGGACCAGGGGTCCCCACACTATGGCCTGCGGGCCGCATGCGGCCCCCTGAGGCCATTTATCCGGCCCCCACAGCACTTCTGGAAGTGGCACCTCTTTCATTGGTGGTCAGTGAGAGGAGCACAGGATGCATCTGCACCCATGGTTCCCATTGAAATACTGGTCAGTTTGTTGATTTAAATTTACTTGCTCTTTATTATAAATATTGTATTTGTTCCTGTTTTGTTTTTTTACTTTAAAATAAGTTATGTGCAGTGTGCATAGGGATTTGTTCATAGTTTTTTTTTTATAGTCCGGCCCTCCAATAGTCTGAGGGACAGTGAACTGGCCCCCTGTGTAAAAAGTTTGGGGACCCCTGCCTTGGACAGTCAGTCTTGGTGTGCGGACTTCTCTGATGGCCTTGCTGAGCCTCCCTTCAATTGTAACCACATGTAACCACACTCGGATTTCCTTTTATCTCTTCCTCACTCAGGTCAGACTTGCCCGTGTGACAGCTCTTCTAGCCTTTTCCACCTCCCTCATCATTCTTTCTCGTACAGGCATTTTATCTAATAAAATCCTTTTATATTTAACCCAGTCTTGATTTTTTATTCTCAGACATCTCAAACAAACACCAGTGGTACCAAGAGTGGCCCAAAAAATCAGGCAGCAAGATGCAGGTTTGGTCCTGCTCACCCACTACCAGGAGGACAGAGGACTCGGTCCTGCTTGGTAGGTGGAGCACACACAGGTTCTGGCCAAAGGTAGTGACAAAATTGCTAGCCTTCAGTGCCCTCTCACTTCTGTGTTTCTGATGGCTTTGGGGATTGGTGTGGGCTCTGGAAAACATTTCAGTGAAGGTGAATACTGTGACATGTAGGGTTGATACATGTCATTAGGCATTCATAAAATATGATGGGAACAATGCTTACAAAGATAGGGGAGTTGGAGCCCTGGCTCATAGCTCAGTTGGTTGGCACATTGTTCCCAAGTGCAAAGGTCACTGGTTGGATCCCCGGTCAGGGCACACACAGGAATGGATTGATGTTTCTGTCTCTCTGCCTCTCTCTAAAAAAATAAAATATGTAGGTGAATTGGCTGGCTAGTACTAAGTTGTCTAGCTGTATTGACACCCTGTGGAGGGATAATAGGAGATAAGGGCTGAAAACAAGTAGTTAGAAGCTAAATATGAAAGCCAGAGAGTCTAGGTAGTAGCTTACAAAGAGGCTCATCCCTGCTAGGAGGCCACACATAGTTGAGCAGTAGGCTGAAGACTTGATTGTTAAAATCCTAAAGACATTTAATTTCTCAGCCAAAGTAGGTCAGTTGTGTGAAGGTCAGGGTCTTGCTGGGGAAAACCTGGAACCTTGAAACAGGATAAATATCTGACCTGGATGCTCTGAGGATGTTGCCTCTGTAAACTTCCAGACACTACCAACTAAGAACTACAGAGTATTTCTGAAGCATCTCTCAGCCCTGCCTGCAGAACTTTTACTCTGCCAAGGCAATACATGATACCCAGATAGGCTACCCTTACGACCTTGCCTGGCTATGCCAGGACAGCAAGTAGTGTTTAATACCAGTTTAATCCAGCTGGAGATGTGCTGGGCTGCATAAGGAAGGAAAGTGACTGTACATCTAAAAAATTATACAACTGAGTTGGCATATGCTAGCAGAAGTCAGGAAATTACTCCTGGAAGTGGATTCTGGAAGGGCTTAATCAATAGGGAAAGACTGTACAACTGAATAATCCAGAATGCATTGACTCGGGGACACTTAATCAAGCCTCAGGATCTAACACCCTAGCTAAGTCCCTAGAGGATAGGTAAACTCACAGCTGCTGCAGCTCTTAGAAGCCCAGGTAACTCTCAATAAAGTAGAAATGTCCACGTTGCCCTAACAGAAGGCACACAAAGGAATTAAGTAGCTAAGGGAAGTGAACATGTAATATGGATATATAGGATAAGGCCAGAAGCCCCACCATAGGTTCCCAGAGAGCACAGCACTCACCAAGGTCGTTGGGATGCACTGGGGCGAGGGGCACTAGCACCACTAAAACGTTCTGTGACGATCTTCTTCTAGAAGCTAAGGATGTTGATACTAGAAGCAGTCACATAGCTGGACTGGTTAATATCCTTGGAGATGATGGGACTTTGGAGTAATATAGGCCAAATGGCAGCACTTGTTGCCAGGAGCAAGGAGGCTGTAATTAGCATAATGACTGGCAAGGCCAGCGGGCAGGCATGGCTGTTTGACCCACGGGGAGTTGTAAAGCTGGTTAATACAGCATGGTGTCTGTAGGGGTGAAATGGACGGGCAGCTAACAAGGCTGGGGTTGCTTAACATCATAACCAAAGAAAGAGAAGAATGAAGGAGCAGGATGCTGAGAGTAGTGGTCCAATCACCTGCTCAGGCCCCCATCCAGAACAAATTTTCACATCTGTAACCCATTAACTAAAGAATGGGTTGGGCCCCAGGAGGAAGGACTCTGCCCCACCACGGCAAGTATATACCATGACAATACTGTGTCTGTATGCATGGTTTGAACTGATACACTTGGCAGTTGGAGCAACCCCACTTTCTGTCCCTGGCCTCTATAGTAAGAGCTAATATAATGGCAACAATCAAATAAAAGCCTCTGAAACTATCTCCACCAAGACAGTAAATCAAAAGCATTATCATATCCCTTGGACGGGTGTGACCAGAGGCGGACTTAACGGCAGGTGCACTGGGCGCGTGCCCTGGGCCCCGACTCCTGAAGGGCCCCGCAAAACTCCAACTTTATACCTTTTTTCTAATGACACCAAGTTTCGTTTCATATGTGCAATTTTAACATTAATAGTACATAATATTTTTTTATTTATTTAAAAATATGGTTAACATGTATTTTTATTTATCCTGTCTCTCTCTCTCTTTTTTTAAGGGGCCCAATATTTTCTCCTGCGCCCAGGACCTCAACCGACCTTAACCTACCTCTGGTGTGGCAAAGACAAGTACCAGCATTGAGTATCTGAAGGATGCAGCAATGGTGGCTCCTATCATATATCTATTTAATTTTATAATCTGGGCACTTCTAAAGCCAGGGGGATCCTGGAGAATTACTGTAGACTATCACAATGTCAGCCAAGATATATCCTAATTGTAACTACTATACAAGGCAGAGCATGATTGATAGAACAAATTAATATAGTATCAGGTAACACAATATACAGCATTAATCTAGTGAATTTATTCTATTCAATCCCAATCAGGAAAGAAGGTAAAAAACAGTTTGCAGTCACATGGATGGATAAAAATATTCATTTTTAATTTTTTCTCTGGGTTATGTTCACTCTTCTGCCCTCTGTTGTAGCCTAAGTAGATCTATACCTTCAGGACATCCCACAGAACATCACACCTATCCATCACATCCATGATTTAATGGTGACTGAGCAGAAGCAAGGGGGGGTTAGTATGCCAGAGGCCTTGGTAAGATGTATGCACGGTGAGGGACCCAAGATTTAAATACCGGCCCCTTCAGTGAAGTTTTAAGAACCCAGTAATCAGGGGCATGCTGGGATATGATCCAAAGTCAAAGGCAAGTTAGTATATCAGGCATTCCCTACACAAAAAAGAAAGCAAAGCATTTGGAAGGCCTCTTTGGCTTCTGGAGGCAACATATTCCAAACCTGGGCATACTCATCCCTCTCATACACAGGGTGACACAAAAGGTTTTGAGTGGGGCACTTAGACTGTATGGCAGTGTACAATGAATTCTTCTACCCATTTATTCTTCATCAAGGGTCACTATTGCACCCCAACCTTTGCAAGTTCCCTTCCTATTTTCCATCCCAGGTATATAGCCTTATAAAATTCTTGCGTGTTTAATCTCATTTCAGCCTCTGGTTCTTGGAGGACTTGGACTAACACAAGTGCTTTAGAGAAAGGGCACCTAAAGAATAAGGAAATATTATCATCTTTAAAAGGAGTCTCTAAAAGGAAGAACCAAGTTAACAGAGTGATGAGAAGATGGCTATATACCAGGGATCGGAAACTTTTTGGCTGAGAGAGCTAGGAATGCCACATATTTTAAAATGTAGTTCCGTGAGAGCCATACAATATGTTTAACACTAAATACAAGTAAATGTGTGCATTTTATGTAAGACCAACACTTTTAAAGTACAATAAGTCTCTGAATTCCTTTTAATAACGTTGTTATGCTATTGCTAACCAATGATGAATAAAGTATTTCTTACCATTAATGCGACTTCTGGTGTTGCATGGTTTTGCTGATGGCTTTGTAGTCTGGGTGATACATGGTGAGGTTAAGCTTCATGCAGGCATTGAGACTTCCATCCATTAAATGTGATCATAGGTTGGTATTAACGTTCTTTAAATGTGAGAAAAACTGCTCACATGCATACGTAGAGCCAAACATTGTCAGTACAGCAATACTCACATGCTGCAGTGTGTGGTATGTGATGGGAAGTGCGTTCCAAGTTTTGACAATCAGCTGATCCATGGGTTGAAGATTTTTTATTTCTCTCCACTTGTGTTTGCTCACCAACTCTGCTTGCTGTTGTGCAAGTCTTTCCAAATCTTCATTCAGTGACTTGAACTTATTCATCCACATGTCTGAGACCTTCAGGTCAGCAGCTTGTAGCTCAAAATCTTTGATGGAGACATTGGGGATGTCACTCAGGTCAGTGCTGTCCACTGCACACTCATGTGCATGGGTGATGAACTTAAAGAGACAAGTGAGCTCACAAAATTCTCCAAAGCATGCTTTGAATGACTTCAGGAAATTAGATGTGAAGCCCGCTAGCTGCTGGAGATCAAGATGTTGAGTAGGGTCACTTGCTGTGCATGCATCTTTAAACTCTCCCAGTTTTTCAAAGTGTAGTAAACGACCTGTTTCAATGTCGGCGATGAAGAGTTCCAGCTTGTTTTCAAATGCAAACACTGCTTGTTGAAGGGATAAGACTGTATTTCCAACGCTTTGCATTTTCACATTGAGCTGGTTCAGATGTTCAGTCATGTCCACAAAATAGTAGAAATTCAGGAACCACTCAGGATGCTCAATGTTTTTCATTTCAAGAAAAGTTTGGATTTCCCTCAGATGAGCCACGAAATGGCTGAGCACCTTCCCTCTTTTTTTTTTTTTTTTTTTTTGCACCTTCCCTCTTGATAACCAATGCACATTGCTGTGCAGAAGCAGGCCACGATAATTATTCCCAACTTCATCTAGCAGTGTTTTAAACTGACAATCATTTAAAGCTTGGGCAACAATAAAGTTGACCACCTGAATGACCAGCGACATCACCTCACCAAGCTACTCACCACACATTTGAGCACAAAGCGCCTCCTTATGTAGGATGCAGTGAAAACTTAAGATGGGCCTCTTTTCATGTTCATGAAGAAGTGCTACAAATCCTCTGTTTTTCCCCCACCATGCACGGAGCACCATCAGTACACACCAAAAGAAGTTTATCCATTGGTAGAATTTTTTTAGCCAACTCAGTGAAAGACTTGAATAAATCCTCCCTTCTTGTTGTCTCTTTCATAGGCAAAACAGCAAGACTTTCTTCACATACTGTGTCACGAATAGCATACCATACAATCACGCTGAACTGGGATAAATGGCTTATGTCTGTTGACTCATCCAAAGCGAGAGAAAAGAATGGTTCTGCATTTATGTCCTTCACTTGTGTTGCCTCAATTTGATTTGCCATCATGATGGTATGGATCGTGAACAGTTCTTGCTGACAGAAGCATGTCTTTCATTCATTTGATTATCTTGTCTTTTCCGAAAAGTCGTCAAAAAATTCATTGGCAACATCAAGCATGAATGTTTTGGCATACTCCCCATCTGTGAATGCCTTTTTGTTTCTCACAATTACTAAAGCATCAGCAAAGCTAGCCAAATTCCAGTCACCTTGTTGGGTCCAAACACAGAGTTGCTGCTCACTAGCTTGCACTCTGCACAGTAGCTCTTGACATGCCTTCTTCCTGCTATCCTCCACTGGATATTTCGATGCAAATGTAGTATGGTGTGTGTCAAAGTGCCGCTTTATATTTGACCGTTTCATCAATGCAATTTTATCATTGCATATTAGACACACTGTAGGACCTGCTCTCTCCACAAAGGTGAAGGCCTCTGTCCATTTCTGTTGAAAAGTACAATACTCCTTATCTTTTTTTCTTTTAGCCATCTTCTTCATCAAAAGGGTTTCTGCAATTAGCTAGCTGACTACTTAATTAAAAGGAGGGAAGTTTACTTCCTGACCTCACAACAACCCATGTACGTTATGCATTATCCAATAAAAATTTGGTGTTGTCCTGGAGGATAGCTGTGATTGGCTCCAGCCACCCGCAACCATGAACATGAGCAGTAGGAAATGAATGGATTATAATACATGAGAATGTTTTATATTTTAATGTTATTTTTTATTATTAAAGATTTGTCTGCAAGCCAGATGCTGCCATCAAAAGAGCCACATCTGGCTCACGAGCCATAGGTTCCCGACCCCTCCTATATAGGGCAAGAAAAATGAAAGAGTGTATACAGCAGCTCTTATCATTCTACCTGGTCCAGTCTCAACTGAGTGGAAACCAGAACCATTGCCTTGAGTGAAGTGATATAATTATAGGTGTCATTAGCATGACTTTGGTGGTGATAACTACAAAGCCAGACAAATGTATAAGAGCTAGAAAATTCTATCAGCCATTATTAAAATATCACTAAGAAATGTGGCTCAGTGAGACAGGAAGAGTTTTAAGTAGATATTTCAACCAGGTAGTTAAAGATTAGTGAAAAAAACTACCACCGGGTAGAGTATTGCAATCTCAAATCACAGTGAAGTAATTTAATTAACTTTACTTAATTTACTGAAAAGCTATTGTAAGAGTCAAACTGGAAGCTACAACCAACTGGCCTGACCTGTAGTGGCACAGTGAATAAAGCATTGACCTGGAATGCTGAGGTCACTGGTTCAGAACCCTGGGCTTGACTGATCAGGGCACATATGGGAGTTGATGCTTCTTACTCCTCTCCCCCCCCCCTCTCTTCTCTTTAAAATGAATAAAATAAATAAATAAATAAAACCAACTTAGTCTGCAAACTATAAACTTAATATTCTCCTTTTTGTGGTGACTATAAAAAGGACTCAGCATGTCTCTCTCATGTTAGGGAGAACCATTCTGGTCATAGGTAAACACCTGGTCTTCCAGGTGATCTCTGATCAGAGATCTCCAGCTGAAAAGGATCAGTATATGACATACCAAAATATGCCACTTTGGCATGAGAATTATTTTGAGCTGAAGACAGCTGAGAAATAGCAGACCGCAAAACAAACAAGAAACCAAACCCAAACAACAACAACAAAAACAACAATCCTCTCTTTCTTCCCCTTACATTTGTTTAAAATCAGACTTCTAATCTCCGGAAACTTTCATTGGCACAGAGACAACACTAAGAGGAATCTACATTATGTGCCTTACCAAAACCTTATTTTTCATTAGCCTTTCCTATATATTTACCTTGGAAGCCTAACCCGTTTACTTTGTCTTGTCATTTCCACACAAATTTACTGTTCTTGATTATGATGCTATGCTGTATAAGCCTAAGTTCTAGCCACCCCTTTGCTTTACTATGCATCACTGAGTATCCTCTACATTTAATCTCACTGTACCTGTTAATAAACTGTTTTTCTATTAAGCTCTCTTATCTCTTATCTCAGGACCCCAGCCAGAAAATGTAAAATAATAGAGATAAAGGTTTTTTCAATTTCAGTGGGTTAGATACTTTATCTTGGTCATTATTTACTGACCCAAGAACCTCATCCATTTATGATAAAATAATTCCCTTAATAGATGCAGATTTACCAGAAAATTAGTGAAATTTATGCGCCAGGGAGCCTCACTTGCATTGTTCTTTCAAAGACTTGTAGCTGATTTTGAATTCAAAATTTTATATTTCTTCTTATTAAAAAGAACTCTCACCCCAACTGCATAAGCATCAGCTCCCCCAAATCCTGGATCTGTCCCTGAAGGCTTGTATAGCAGAATAAAAAATTTGGATGTTTTCCCAAATGGGGGATTCATGTATGAATGTCAAGTAGGCCAATGACGTGTCCATATTTGCATTTTAGAAAGATTACT
Organism: Rhynchonycteris naso; assembly: GCA_037038555.1. NCBI lineage: Eukaryota > Metazoa > Chordata > Mammalia > Chiroptera > Emballonuridae > Rhynchonycteris > Rhynchonycteris naso. The sequence goes on from CM073002.1 coordinate 72,586,242, forward strand.
CCGGGAACAATGTAGACAAAAGTATAAAAGAGGACTAGACCTGCAGGGAAAACTATAAGGAAGCTGTCATTGTATTCCAAGCAAGAATAAAGGCCATTTTATTTTTATTTCATAAAAAGACTTGGTGTTTCCTTTGAAAGAGCAAGATCCTCTGAGGCACTTCTAATTTTACTTATAAAAAGCTCCCACCTCCCATTTTAGGAGTATTATTCTTCATCCAAGAAGCTGAAGAGATTCAAATCTTTGCAGTGTAACAATCTGTCCTTGCTTCAAAAAGAAAAATATGGAGTTTTCATACTCTAAAGGGCTAACTTACTATCATAAAAAAAGCAAAACTTTCTATTTTAAAATTGATTATCAGATTGAAACTAGCCTGACCAGGCAGTGACGCAGTGGACAGAGAGTTGGACTGGGATGCAGAGGACCCAGGTTCGAAATCCCAAAGTCAGCAACTTGAGCGTGGGCTCATCCGGTTTGAGCAAGGCTCACCAGCTTGAGCCCAAGGTCGCTGGCTTGAGCAAGAGGTCACTAGGTCTACTGTAGCCCCCCGGTCAAGGCACAAATGAGAAAGCAATCAATGAACAATTAAGGTGCCGCAACAAAGAATTGGTGCTTCTCATCTCTCTCCCTTCCTGCCTGTCTGTCCTTATCTGTCCCTCTCTCTATCTCTCTCTGTCGCTGTCATAAAAAAAAGAAAAGAAAATTTAAACTAGAACAGGTTTTCAAAGATCTTTTTAACCAAATAAGAGATTCAAGTAGAGTATATGTTATATCCCTGGAATACCTTCCAGGTATTACAGGTATTATTTGTAATACGCAGTATTACAAAACTTATTCTAAGAGTACATAAATTAACATTGAATAAATTTAGAGTTCACTAGAGGAACAAATATATGATAATTAAAAATACTGCGAGAATTAGAGAGGTGGGTTGTTCTACCAGAGAATAAATCTTATTTTAAAGTCACACAAACAAAATCAGTTTAATAGGCATGACAATAAGTAAACAAAAGTCTGTTAAAAGTCTGAAAATGGGTCAAATAGGTATAACCATTTCACATTAATAGGGAAAGAATGGGCTGGTGGATCGTTAGTCATTTTTCACAGTACTATGGGGTGAAAAGGAAACCATCAATTCCTAGACTGTGAGGGAATAAGAGGGAAGATCTTCCCTTCCTTCTGGGGGTTTAGAGAATCACAGTCTATCTACCAAAAATTGTCTACTCTTCCCTGGAAAGTTACTATGAAAAATCTACCCCCTGCCTTGGGGTACTGGGGAGAAGGAAGAAACGTTTATACAGAGTTTATGAGTATTCCTCTGAACTCTGAAGCTACAATTAAAAAAAAATGTATACTGGGTATGTAGACCAAGCACAAAGACTTTCTGAAAATACTAAATTGTTAGAAAGTAATAAAAAAAAAGGATTTTTAGTTTATGCTTTTGATTTAGGGCTATTTGGAGTGAGTTCTTTCTAATTCTAATTTGAATTCTTAGCAGATAGGCCACAAGTATATCTTTTTCAGATTCTAGAAACATTAGATCATATATATAATAATATATATGCAGACCCTTTGCTAAAGTTTGTAGGCGAAGAGAGTTAGCTTATGCCCCTGCACACTTAAGCAAAAAACTAAAGGGCACCAGGCCCCACATTAGATACAAAGGAGAGGAACCATCATCTTTGCTCTGAAGCTTGACTGTCCAGGCAAGAGATCTACCTTAACACTATTGATTCCCCTACTAATTTCCCCTAAACTAATCCTTTCCACCCCTTCAAAGCCTAGAAGAAAAATGATACTCAGGAAAGAGCAAGTGGCATGGGCTATGGGCACAGAAGAGGCACAACCAAATCTGTCATGAGAAGGGGTAGGGTAAAAGAAGGCTGGAGAGGCTTCTTCCAAAACACTCTACTTCTCTGTATCTTAGGTTGAATTCGCTGGTTTGCATGTATTTCCTACATTAGGATATGAGATATTTGAGCACAGACAGCAGGTTCACAAGTCTTTGTATCACCAGGCCCAAGCATCATGTCTAACACATTATATGGACTCAAGAATTTGCTATGCAAAAAGACTAGAAAATACTCTCTGTGGTTGTCAAAAGCAAAACACTGATATCTGGATCTATTAGTGTTGGCTTTCACATTCACACTTTCAGAAAAAAGTGCTCTCATTGTCCAAATCTCATTAAATGCCAACAAAGGCAGAATGGATTCCTTGTTCTATTCATGAAGCAGAATATACAGGTATAAAATCATCTATGCTAAATAGCTAGAAATAAAAATAAGGCATTTGGATTTAATATTTTTTTTTAACCATGTGATGGTTTGGGCAACAAGTTCCAAAGCCTCAACTGAGACAAGGTGCCAGAGCCATTTGGGAAGCAGGCTGTCAGAAAGCCTGGCACACTGTACACTGAGATGCAGGTCTGGATCATGAAAGTGTAGCATCCAGCAGGTTTTGCTTTTTTTAGCCTCTAGGAAGCCCCATTAAGAAGTCTTTTCCTTATAACATTTATTGTTTACTTTTGTCTTGAATTTAGTTTTTGCTTTGGGGATAGATGCCCAAAGCATTTTGGCATTTTGTAATCTAGCCCTTAAAAAGGAAATCTATTTCCATTTCATCTTCAACATGCTGACAAATAAGATCAATTCTTTTTGTAGAAGAATGATGGAATAGAACTCTTATCTAGAAACTAGACTGAATATCTCAATATTTACAGTTACTTATCTGCCATTTTCCCACCTGACACTTTGTACTATAACTGATCAATGGGTTATACTTATACCAACCTTATTGTTACTTTTATAAAAAACTTAGTTTAAGATCATCTTCTTTACTTCAGTACACATTCCACATAAAGAAGTTGAGAAGTTGCAATTTAATGTCAACTATTGTAGTAAAAGCTGCTGGTGCCAACCCAGACCCCTTTTTACCAGGCTGATCTACCGATCCCCAGCTTCTATGAGTATTGACTACTCAGTATTCACAGCTGCTTCTATCTCCAAAAAATTATCCTTGGTCAACAAAAGCCACTGGCCCCAGAGATGATGAAAAGAGCCCACAGCCAAGACCGAGTGAGATGGGGTATAAAGTCCAGCTTTCTTTGTGGTGACGTCAGTGCCCCCAGAGAGTATCTCATGGTGCCCAACACCTAGTTCTGTTGAATTTCCCTCCTAATATGCATCATTTTGTTCACCACTCCAATTGCTAACACCCTAGTAAAGGACCATATTGTAGCTGACTATTCACATTGCCTTCTGAATCCATTTTCACCTTATATATAGTCTTTTTCTACAATACTGTCAAAACACGCTAAAGCGCAAATTCAATAACCTTCTATCTCCCTCTCCAACACACACTCCTACTTGAAACCTTTCAATGATGATCCCCAATCACTTACCAGAGGCAGTAAACAGAACTCAGTTCACACTACACTTTTCTTTAATTCCCTCCCTCCCACCCAAATGAAGCCATGAAGCAAAGCAAAGCCTTGCAATAAGTACAATATAAATCGGTGGCATTTTTCTGCCCTGAGAGCCAGTTAGCTGAAGCAGTTAACTATATATAACCTCAGTGGAGTCAGAAGACTTCCATGAGTAGAGAATTAGAAAATGAAGTAAACCCAGGAGAATAAGTTATAAAACCACCTCTTTTTTTTTAACTTAGGGGGTTTATTATAGCAAGTTAGGATTTCTGTGGGGTATGTCCCATTAGTATTTCTGGAAAGAATCTCTTCTACCTCCGGCCCAGGCAGCTTTTTGCACATTGGATGGGAAGCTTCATAGGTTCAGGGTGGGATGATGATTGGTTCCCAGGTAGGTGACTATATTTTAATCCTGGAGAATCACAACACTAAGTACAGTAATGATAAAGTCAAACCTGGTAGTAAGAATTATGTTGAAGAATAATTTGTGCATATTTGATACTTAAGTATCTAATGTTTGAAAATTTGGCCTATTAGAGAAGCAGACTGTCTTGTGATTTCATTTTATAATATATAACTGACTGATTTAGACTGAGTTGGTTTTACATTGATATCTACATTTATAAACAGCATTTGAATACATAATAGGACTTAATCTTCTCTCCTTTCATCTTAAAAGAAAAACTTTTAGACTCAGGAGATTAAACAGTATCAGGAATGGTTTATCAATAATATTAAAACAAATGTGGTAAGTTTATGAACAGTTTAAAACCTCTATAGGAATTTAGTAAACCACCCCCTCCAAACTTGACGATAACAAACATTTACAAATTGAATAAGATTTTAATATAAAAAGAAAAGTTAAGAATGAGGCTTCTCAATTTTGAACTACAGTGTATTAATAAGTAACTTTAACAACTAGAGTAACTCCTGAAGTAATACTTTCTGTGTATAAATGTTACCCTCAAGAACATTAGGATCATACATTGATACACAAATCTGGGTTCAGATCTTTGCAAAAGAATAACACAAGGCAACATTGGACCGAATTCTTGCATGGCAAAAATGTCCCCTCCTTGAGATGGTGCATGAATTTTCTATTTCACTACAATCACTCCCCTCATATCCGCCCCCACATCCCCTAGTCCAGGGGTCCCCAAACTACAACCCATGGGCCACATGTGGCCCCCTGAGGCCATTTATCCAGCCCTCGTGGCACTTCCCGAAGGGGCACCTCTTTCATTGGTGGTCAGTGAGAGGAGCACAGGATGCATCCGCACCCATAGTTCCCATTGAAATACTGGTCAGTTTGTTGATTTAAATTTACTTGTTTTTTATTATAAATATTGTATTTGTTCCTGTTTTGTTTCTTTACTTTAAAATAAAATAAAATATGTGCAGTGTGCATAGGGATTTATTTGTTCATAGTTTTTTTATAGTCCGGCCACCAACAGTCTGAGGGGCAGTGAACTGGCCCCCTGTGTAAAACGTTTGGGGACCCCTGCCTTAGTCACTCATTTACCTGGTCCTTATAAAAGTATTTGCATTTCAACTCATGCATCTAGAGCAGTGATTCTCAACTAGCAGTGATCATGTCCCCGAGGCACCAGCTGGCAATGTCTGGAGATACTTTGGGTTGTTACAACTATGGATGAGTGCTATCGGCACTGAGTGGGTAAAGGCCAGGAATGCTGTTAAACAGCCTACAATGAACAGAACAGGCCCTAATCACAAAAAATTATCCAGCCTAAAATGTTAATAGTGCTTAGGCAGAGCAATGCTCACCTAGAAAAGCACATTTAAAATTCTCCATTACACAGAGGCCTTGCAATTGACCTACTACCTTTGTGCATCCTGGTGATTAATCCATTGACATAATACGGGTCACGATTAACTTCTGTTTTCATTGTTTATAGAGTTTTCTTTTTTACCCAAGTTCTTAAATTTGATGAGTTTCTCTTTCTTTTAAAGTTTGTTCTTTATTTCTTTCAAGAAATCCTTTCCTAAACTGAAGTTTAAGATATTCTGTTTTGTTTCCACTTAAACTTACTACCAGTATTTCACATTTATGTCCTTCAATTCATCTGGAATTTATGTGCTGGGATTCAGAGATGTAATTCAGTTTCCACATTAACAAACCATAGCTTCAATAGCATGTTTTGAGTAGTTTATCTTTCTCTACTAACTGGTAACACCAACTTTGTTGTATACTGAATTTTCATAGATACTTGCACCTGTTTCCAGGCTATTTTCTATTAATTCCTGTGATGTCATTTTAAGTTATAATTTTATTAGGAAACTTACTATCCAATATCATAATTCCTTCCTCATGCTTCTTTAAATTTACTCTTCTGTATGAATTTCAGTATCAACCCTCTTGCATTTTAATTGAAATTGCCCTGAATTTATAGTTTAGATAAGGTAACTGATTTCTCTTATTCATGAACATTGGATCCCTATTTGAATTTTCCCATGACTTTAAGAAAAGTTTAACTATTTCTCCATAATGATAATGGACTTATTCCTGGGTGCTATATATGGTTTGGTTTTGAGGTTTTTGTTTTTCCAGTAACTTTTCTTTAATTTAGATCTCATATAGGGCATACCTGCTGAGGTATCTTAAGATCTTCTCTGTAGATTCTTCTGGATCTTTAATTTTATCACTTGCAATAATTTCTTCAGCAATACTTACTCCTAATTTATTGTTTCAGTATACTGGCTGTGATCTCTAGTTCAGTTTAAAAGAGTGCATGGTTTACAAGGCATTGCCTCCATTTCACATATAACATTTTTCTTTCTGTAGTTTTGGCAGATCCTTTTTATTAGGTTAAGAAAGTTTTATTCAATTAGTGGTATTCTAAATTTTTGACATGCCAAATAAATGGTACTAAGCCATTTATAACAAAAAGCAGCCTTTATAACAAAAGCCTGTCCAGTATTCTTGGAGGATTTGTTCTTACATTTGAAGATGCAACTGAAAAGCCTTTCTCCATTGTTTAACCTGCATCCTTTTCATACCCAGCCTTGCTCAGCATCTTTCAGGGAAATTCATTTAGCTTAAATCACCTTTGGCTGGGATCCCGTTCACTTTTCAGAGAAAAGCCCAATCACAGAAAGATTATAATGGCCTTCAAAATTATCTCCAATTGCTCTGGCCGGTTGGCTTAGTGGTAGAGTATCAGTCCGACTTGTGGAAGTCCCAGGTTTCGGTTCCCAGTCAAGGCACACAAGAGAAGTGACCACCTGCATCATTACCCTTTCCCCACTTCCTTCTCTTTCTCTGTCTCTCTTCCCCTCCTGCAGCCAGAGCTTTATTGGAGCAAGTTGGCCCCCAGAGCTCAGAATGACTCCATGGCCTCTGCCTCAGGCACTAAGAAGAGTTCTCTTGCTAAGCAGTGGAGCAATGATCCAGATGGGCAGAGCATCGCCCCTTAGTGGGCATGCTAGGTGGATCCCTGTCAGGGTGCATTTGAGAGTTTGTCTCTCTGCCTCCCTTCCTCTCACTGAATTTAAAATAAAAAAGAAATAAAAGAAAGGAGTATGAACATGTCTCAACATTCTATTCTCTTCAAGCTCTTATCTAGTGGCTTAGTCAATGAATGAGCTAGTCCTGCAAATATACTAACACAATGTACTTCCAAAGCTTCCAAATGGCTGAGACAGATGAAAGAGAATTTGAATGTGCATTTTCACACGTGAAGAAAACTACTTCTATCAGGGAAAAGACCTCATACCCCCCACCTCCACCCTGTAAATGGTCTGCCCTGGAGGGAAAGACCTCTTTAAAGTGTTAACTATTGTGGGTTTATAAACAAAGATTTTTTGGGGGGGGCTTATAAAAATGAAATGACATTATTCTTTTTTTCTGTGGGAAAAGCAGTGTTGAACAGCTGTTTTTTTCCTTTGTATCCTTCATTATTTCTGTGCCACAATTACTGGGGGACACTTTATATTTTAATCTCTTTTTCCTTCTTTGTAGCACTTAAGTGGGAAATAATTCTATATACTGCTTTCAAAACAGGCTGCATCATTATTGTACCTGGAAAAGAAATGGCTAGGTTTTCTGGGGGAGTTGATTTTCACACCTCAGACAAAGTACAGATGTTATTGGAGTGTTTTTCCTTCAGTTAAAAAATGTTTAACTATTTCATCCTGGGTGCTATATATAACTCTGAAAATATCACAATGTCTTATGTGGGCAGCACACCTTGAGTGAATATCTATCTCCCTTTGTGTAATAAATTAACTAGTAAAGTCTGACACCTTTTTTGAGAATCATTTTAAAAGCCACAGGTTGCTTGTTGATTAATCAAGAACTGCAAAGCATGATTCTGAGCTTTATTATTATTATTGTGGAAATATATCTATCTTGTAGTCTAGTGGAAAAACAGCTGCATTAGGCTTGCTTGCTGGTTTCCTGGCTCAAGCACTTTGCACAACTAGTGCATGAGCACATAGCAGAAAGCCACATGTGCATCCTCATGAGAAGCCATGGGTACTTTCACTTTCTTGTGGCAATTCTCCCAGATCGCTCCCCCGCCACCGCAAGGTACAGTTTCCTGATTTCCTCAGCTGCCACCGTGAGGGGAGGTTTTCCTGATCCTTTACCCTCCACTGCGAAAAGTGGTTTTCCTTTGCTTATTTGCTCGCTTGTCTCTGCAAGCCTCCAACAAAAGGGAATGACCCAAAGTTTTCCACTTTGCAGTTTCCTAAACTCAATGTAAACCAACCTGGCTTTGGCCACTGGCATTACATATCTGAAAGTTATACAGGCATACCACAATATCCCTTACCCATACATGTGTGATTGTATGGGTCAAGAAACACTGGTCTAAGGAGGCAAAGAAAACGACCAATTCAGCAATGAAGTAGAGTCAAATCCTCACCTTTGTTAAAGCAGCTGGTTTAATGACTTGTAGTAGACAAACAATATCATTTAAAAATAATTCTCAATGACCTTCCCCTTTGGGTTGTTTTCTATACAAACCAGTTATTTTATGTATTTCCGTTTTGATAAAAAGGTACCACTGTGATACCTTTGTTAGTATCAAAACCAAGTTCAGTCTAGACTGATATTGAAATGAAAAGTGCTTGGTTTCCCCTTTTTCTAACAAAAACAAAAAGATACTATAGATGAAGCAGCTACAGAAAAGATCCTATACCACTTTCCTTTAAAGAATCCAGAGCCAAGATCCTTGAGGGGGGATTGCGGCAGGCAGTTAGATAAAAGCAGAGCAAGGACAATGAGCCAGGTATAGAAGGCTACCAGGCCAGAAGGCCCCAGGTGCCTAGCAATAGGCAAAACTGTAAAAACAAGGTCCTTGTCCACAGGATAATCTTTCATTCCCTAGCTAGCTTATCGCTGGTCATACAGTTTGGAACCCCTGACTTTTCATATTGCTGGTAATTTGGTTTGTACCCTCCTCTGACCTTCCCTCCCTTGGCATGTTGCTAGTCATATGGTAGGCCCCCTTAAAGGAGAAACAAGGGGCAGAACAGCCTCAAAGGAACCCCATGCAAGCCCCTGTATGATCACTCCTTTAAGCAGTAACCCCTAGGAATAATTTCTAGGCCTCAGTTGTGTTTTAGCTCCAGGCCCCCAAAAGCAGCAAAACAAGACAGAGGATGCCAGTGCTGACCTCAGGACAAGCCATGATGACTAATGACCCCCTGCCCTGGTGCTGAATAATCAGTGAAGACAAAACCCTCCAAAAAACGCACTTGGAGAGCTTATGAATATTCTATTAAGATCCTCCCCTGGGACCTCCACTATTGGGGACCGCAAGCCAACAGGGTCTTTGGGGTTTAGATTTTTGGGGGACAGAGGTATGGAAGACTGGCAGTAAGCTGACAGTCTGCCCAACCTCCCACCACACTTGCTTGGTTAAGGTGCTAAAGGCTAAGTTTTTCTCCACACCTCCATGTTAGCTGTGATGCTGGATTGTTTCTACTGTCCTATCCTCCATGTCCCTCAGAGAGACTGGAGGCAGTTTTGTTTTTATTCTTTGTTTTGTGAAGTTAAGATGTTAAGTACCGTGGGGGTTGTCTGCACTTGGGAGAATTCTTGGGTTGCCTTGGAAATGTGATCAGAGATATCATTGATTTGTTAATGACTGTCTCTGCACTATAAATAAAGCGGGGTTGGGGGTGGAGAGTTCTCTCTGTCTTGCCATCAGCTGGCAGAGGCATCTGATCCCATCCTATTTTTCTTTAATTTTATTTCTTCATTCTGCATCATTCTCCCTTAGGACCTGGGATTACTAGCCGTGCTGGTTCGCGGCACTCCCCACCCTTTAAAGCACTTAGGTTCAAGGACCCAGTGTACTCTCCCTCTCCGGAGCACGCCTCACACCTTCCCAGTCTCCCTTATTCTTCCCCCAGGTACATTACCTTTACCCTTCTCTCTCCTAAGCTCCAAGGGTCCTTTTTAAACTTCTTTTCTGAGCCCATTTCTTCTACATTTGTTTCTAAATGAACTTTCTCATAGTTTGGGGGGTGGGGGGGAGTCACTCTTTTCTATTCCCTAGTAGCGGCAATAAGAGATCAGAGATCAGAGATTGTTCAAAAAATTATATTACAAACACAAACACATGCTCAATCTCTTGCTATATGTTTTCTTCTCCCAGGAAACCTCCATGCATCTACCATTTCCTTCATTTTTTATGTAGCTGTTAGGAAAACTTTTTGATACACAAGACTTCTTTAAGAACTGTAAAGCTGTGGTTTTGTCTCCTTTCTTGTATTTTCTCGGTAAATAGACATAGAGTACAGTAATAATACTGTCTTTAGCCAGACAGCTAATTTTCTTTCAAGAAATTTATTTTGAGTTTAACAAGAAATACTAAAACTTTATACTATATGTAACGAGCTTGAAACAGATTAGGAGCAGATGGATGTGAGTTTAGAATTATTGATTCTGAGGTAGAACAAATCCTTCCCAATGCCTCCTTTTTGCTCATCCTCTGCCATTTTTCCCTCCCTCTCCCTCACCCAACAACCCCTTTTCCTAGTGCTGGAGTAATAGCAGGGAATAGTAATTCTAGTCTTATAATACACTGTTAAATCAAACACATTCCCTAATGAAAGTCTAAGTTTAAGGGGAAAAAAAGAAAGATCTTCCCTTTGAAATGTTGCTGAGAGGTAAAGGAAAACCTTATAATATCGACTATCTTTACAACTGTGAAAACTTTCAATTTTGAGAAGGAAAAAAGAAAACCAGTGAGCTAGCGTAGCTTTGAATGCTACGCTTGTTCCTTATTCTTTAATCTTTTAAACTGCTACCAGATGACTCAGATGCCGCTAAGCTCTCCTTGGTAACCACCAGTTCTAATTCACCTTAAAACAGCCAAAGACAGGAGGAATGCACAGCAGAAACTCCCAAGGACCCTCCTTTCGATTTAAAGCAGCAGCGGGAGGAGTTACGGTCCAACCGGGGGCGCTGGAGCCCCGCCCCGTGGGGGCCTAGAGGTAGGGGAAGGGGCGGGCCCTATGACGCAATACACGAAACCAGCCCTGGTTGGAGGAAATTTAGAAAATCGGGGCGGGGAAGGAGGAGGAGTCTAGTTTCCGTGGTTACGGGTCGCCCGGCGGTCGCTTGGTAACTGGTTGCCGCAGTCCTGGCTGGAGTAACGGACGCTGGGCTCTTTCTGGCCGTTGGGCGATGGCGGACACCGGGGCAGCGGTCTCGGCGTCGGGTGTGGAGGACGGGGTGTATCGGTCCCGTGGCGAAGGGGCAGGAGATGAGGTCGTAGAGGGGGGGCCCGGCGCGGCCTACCACATGTTCGTGGTGATGGAGGACCTGGTGGAGAAGCTGAAGTTGCTCTGCTATGAGGAGGAATTCCTCCGGAAGAACAACCTGAAGCCCCCGTCCAGGTGGGTGCCCTCGTCCCCGGAGCCTGGGTTCTGGCGAGGCCCAGGGAAGATGCCTTCCTCCGGCCTTTGGGGAGCGCCGAGTGCGGGTTAGCAAGCGCTTGCCTCCATCTTCCTTTCCAGGAAAGGGCACTTCGCCCCAAACTTGGCGACGGAGGGCCGCCGTAGAGCTCGCGGTGTTTTTTTTTTTTTTTTTTTTTTTTTTGCCTTGAAGGGATTTTAATAGAGAAAAGTTTTGGAACAGCAGAAAGGATCGGAAGACAGCTTGCCTTGTCTTTAAAAGCACAAACGCACCTCCACAAATCAAACTCTTTTTATGATTCCAAAAGTAATAAAATGCCTGTTGTAGATAACTACACACGCAAACACACAAAAAATATATGTAGAAAAATACGAAATCACCCATAATTTCACTCCCAAAGATGAACGCCGTTATCATTTTAGATCTATCGCTAGTTTCTTTTTCTCTGCGAGAACCTGTCCCTATAGCTGGTAATCGGGGCTACAGGTCCTTGTTGAGCACCTCATATGCAGTTAGTAAAATCGTTGACTACTTGTAATGGTTTAAAGAACTTTTTGCCTTTTCAATAACAGTACTCTCAGAAACTGAGAATTGGGAAAGACAAATGAAATGGCAAGTACTGGAATTGTCTTATCATAGAACCTAAAGTACTGCCCTTCTGGTGGGGAAAAATGCATCATAGCCTGAAGCCAGTGCCTTTGGTTGCTGAGAACAAAGCTACTAGCACTTTCTCCGCCAATCAGTGTAGCTTAGTGATAGATAAAGTAAGTTTTATAGCTTTTCCTTCACCTTAATATATGCTTATATTTGTTTACTTTATTGTATAAGAGATTATTTAGGTTAAGGATCTGTACTACTTTCTCTCTATGGCTCAGTTTCCCTCCACACTTTTGATCTCATTCCTGCTCTCTTTCAATAACTTGAATTATAAGATATGTAGGCTTTTTGTTAACTGTGCATATTGCTAAGTCAGTTCATAATAGGAGAAAAGTTAGAAGAAAAAGTAATGTTGCTTGATCAACATTTTCTGTGTTAAAAAATGGATTTTTCCCCAAGTATCTTTTTAAGACTAAAAGAAAATAGCCTTGAGGTTCTGTATACTCTGTACTATTTCTTCAGTTCAATAGGATACTTTGAATCATGGATATTGGAGTTATGGATTTGCTTGCATATCTTAGTTTAATGGTTCTCAGAGTAGGGTCAGGAGGCCAGCAACATCAGACTCACCTGGGAATTTACGAAAAATGCAATCCCACAGGTCCCTTCCTGAGTCTGCTGTATCAGAAGTTCTAGAGGTGGGGCCTGGTAGTCTGTGTTTTAACAAGTCTTCCAAGTGATTCCCATGTATGCTAACGTTTGGGAACACTGTCATAGGTCTACAGAATGTGTCAGAATCCATTCATCTTTCCTGGAGTTATCAATTAGCAAGGGAGAGTTGTTACCAGTAGGTATTTCAAAAGGCTTGTAAATATATTTGCAAGAACTTCATAGCCTTTATTTCTTCCCTCCTTTCTGTTATCTTCCAAGATATTTATACTTATCCTGCAGGAAAAAAAAAAATGGAAACATGAAGTAGACTGCCGATTTTAATGAAAAATAGTTGTAATAACTATAAATACAATTGTAAACATAATAGTAATAGCTACACATTAAAGAAGCAAAGTAAGATCTTCAATCAAACTGAATTAAATGTTGTTGGCTAGTAAATGTTGTTCCTGGCATGTTTAGGTATAAATCATATTAATCTTCGTAGACTGTTTTTAGTAAGCTAGGTGAGTTAGCAAAAAATCAACAAATGTTTGTTAGACTGGGGATGTGATACTCATTGTTTCTTAATTCTGGCTGTACCTTAGATCTATTTAGAAAGGTTTTAAAATATACCACTACTGGGGCTTCAGTTCCAGAAGTTTTGATTTAATTCTTGAGGGAAGAACTGTTTGGTCAGGTAGCAATAGTTTGATGAGTTCTTCAGGTAATTCAAATACGCAGCCAAGACTAGAACAACAATTTAATGTAGCTGATAGACTAGAAACAGTAAAGATACCGATAACATTGTAAAAAATGTAAAAGTGCATAATGAGTAATAATTAAGGTGTGTTTTTTTATAATTCTGAGATTCTTTTGATTCTAAATTACCATTTTCAGGAAGTACTCTCCTATTAATTATTCCTGACACTTAAATTATTTGGGCAAAAGTTCTGTATGCTCAGTGTTTTAACATGTCCTACGTTTTCCGAGTATAAGGTCTTTGATCTAATATTTTTTATATAGTAGTTATTGCCCTAATCCTGTCTATTAAAAACTTGAACGTGAGTGCTGTAGGTTATTAAAAATTTCAAAGAGTGAACTAACAATGACTTGATTTTAAAACTATTTGAAAATAAAATCTTTTGGCAATTCTGGACTTACCTCTTTTAGTTACTATAGACTTTGCAATATTTCATATTTCACTCTCCCCTCTTGTTTTAAACAGACACTATTTTGCACTGCCTACCAACCCTGGAGAACAGTTCTACATGTTTTGCACTCTGGCTGCTTGGTTGATTAACAAAGCAGGACGCCCTTTTGAGCAGCCTCAAGAATATGATGACCCTAGTGCAACAATATCTAACATATTATCTGAGCTTCGATCATTTGTAAGTGTAAACAACTCGCTTCTTTCTGCGTGTGTTCAAGTTATGAATTTTAATATTAATTTAACAACATAAATGCTAGCCTTTTAGACAGATTCTCTGTGAATATCTATCTACCTAGCCATATAATATGTACACACACATACACAGATACATATATAAAATTACATCTGGATTTATTTTCAGTTAAAACCTCAAAATGATTGACATTGTAACATTAATGCCAATTCTAAAATTACTCAGTGTAAAACCTTTATAGCCCAGAGGAATATTTTTCTTAATCTTGATATGTCTCAGAAGTAAATTTATGGATACTTAGTTCTCCTTAAAAATGATTTTAAAAAATCTAGGAAGCTGAAACAATGTTTTGAAAGAGAACTTTGATTCAATAGACCATTACCAGTTTTACTTTTCATTTCTGATTTTTCCTGAATACTTTTTATTTCTGATTTTTTTCTGGGGATAGGCAGTAAGAATTTTTGACACACATTATGTATTTTTGACAGATGAATTACTCTGTCCTTCATATGGTGATTTGATGATATGAAACCAAGCTAGTATTGTTGGTTTTTACCCTAACAATATTGATGATTTGTTCTGCTGTTACGAGGTGTTATTGCCTTTTAACTTGATACTTTTGACAGTAAAATGTCTTCATTTTCCTTTAGTTCTTTTATGCATCAGTGAATTGAAAAGAAAACTAAATAGATGGATTTTTAAGAAGCAATGTAATTACAGTTATTCTAAATCATATTTGAAAAATAGAGAAGTAATAAGTTTATTCAACAGTACTTTGCTTAAAATATTTTGACATTTATAATATAAGTAACAAAATACCTGTTTATCTTTTGCGTTTCAGGGGAGAACTGCAGATTTTCCTCCTTCAAAATTAAAGTCGGGTTATGGAGAGCATGTATGCTATGTTCTTGACTGTTTAGCTGAAGAGGCATTAAAATATATTGGTTTCACCTGGAAAAGGTAAACATTTCCCAACTTGGCAATAGTAGTTTTATGTAGATAGCTTTTTCTTTTAAGGGTATGGAGCTATTTAATTAAACAGATAAAAAGTATTTTCTCTTGACTGTTCTAAACTGAAAATGCCACAGGTGATTAGAAAAGTCAGTACAGTATAGACACAGTGTAATGTCTGGTGTCTTCAAAGCCAATTCTGATATTATTGCATCCTTTTGCAATTCATATATATAATTATTAAAGGTTTAACTATAACTGTTTATCCTTGTCCATTTAGGAAATTTTTTAAAAGTCTCTTTGTATATATTTATACATGCAAACATGGTATATACATGCAGGTAATTGATAGCTGCAGGGTTAAGGGAAATTAGTATACTAGTTTAAATAGGTTTTTTTTCCCTTTGCTTAAAGCAGCTGGGCAAAACTAATGCCAAAGAAGCCAACTGACACTCTCTTAGACATTGTTCATTGCTTCTTTCTCTGACCTGACAGTGCTTTGTTTATATTTGTATTATTGTATTTATCACATGGTATTAAAGTCATTTGTTTATAGGTCTGGCATTTTTGCTAGAAATGATAAAATCTACATGTATTCTCTATGGCTGTTAGCATGCACTTGGTATATTAATGATGCTTAATTAATGGATGAAGGAATAAATTATTTAAAAGCTGTCAATTTAAGTAGGTTATAATTAGAAAATGTAAATTTGGTCCTTTGAAGATTTAGATTATTGATAGGTTAGAGATTGTGGAATGCATTATTCAGGTAAAACATGAGCAAACAGTGATTTTTATTAGAACTAATTTCTGTGGAAAGGTGTGTATATTGCTTCCTGTTAGTAGTTTAATAACATTCTCTCAGCTAGATAATCTACTCCCCACTAATAGGTACTGTTAAAAACTTACTCAACTTGGGTTATCATCTGGTTGAACCATATGAAATTATACTGTTACTCATTTATTTTTGAGTTAAAAAAATGGCAATTACAATGCTTCAA
This sequence comes from Rhynchonycteris naso, assembly GCA_037038555.1. Lineage (NCBI taxonomy): Eukaryota > Metazoa > Chordata > Mammalia > Chiroptera > Emballonuridae > Rhynchonycteris > Rhynchonycteris naso. Next base: position 72,602,163 of record CM073002.1, read on the forward strand.
CCCAAATATTACCACTTAGTACAATATAAAGAATGATCCACATAAGTTCTTCAATTAGATTCCAAGAAGTGGTAAGTTATGCTGCTTTGTTTCACATTTTTTTAAAATTATTAAATCTATTGCCCACTGTATTCTAATTTAACAGAAACTATAGGTTTCTGAACCACAATTAAATTTTGTACTTCCTTTGTTCTGGATATATGTTATTCTTGGCCATGTATTGTGATTTGGATAATTTATTTTATATATATATATATATATATATATATATATATATATGGAAGAAAAAGGAGGTAAATATTAAAATAGGCAGTAGAGAATATATCTGCTATGTGCTTTGCAAATTATATAGAAGTTACATATTTATAGATGATTATTATATATATCTAAATATGCCAGAATCTTAGAAGAACAGTGTTTATGGGCTATATCTAATTCTAAGTAATTAAAAAATAGGAAATTTATTCTTTAAGAAGATTGATTTGGTTTGCAGTAGTTGCCTTTCTTAATATTAAATGTTCATTTTTATATTTTATTAACATGTTCAGATATAGATTTTTAAAATAGTCTCCAGAAATGAACCCAAATGCTTCTGGATATTGTTAATATGGGAAATACAAGTTGTTAACCTTGATGGTGAAATGATTTTTCTATACTTAATGTTAGGACCACTAATTTGATTTTGGAAATCTAATTTGGAATAAAGCTGGAGCTCTTCTTATTACTTCAATAGAAATAAATTTCTGGCCTGACCTGTGGTGGCGCAGTGGATAAAGCGCTGACCTGGAACACTGAGGTTGCCGGTTCAAAACCCTAGACTTGCCCGGTCAAGGCACATATGGGAGTTGATGCTTCCTGCTCCACCTCTTCTCTCTCTCTATTTCTCTCTCTCTCTCTCTTCATTTTAAAATGAATAAATTAAAAAAAATTCAGATTCATCAAAGATGTAAATGTGAAAAATGAAACTATAGTATTATTAAAAGGCCAGAGGGGTGTATGAGATGTGCTGTGTGGTGTTAAAGCTAGGATCCGTGCACGACAAGTTTGCAAAGTCAGTGTAATAAGAATTGTTAGTTCTGATCAACCAAGATTTTATTTGCAACAAACTGGAAAAATACTTTTAACACAGGTAAGGCCATGCATTCATTTTCTTAATATACAAAAGGTCAAAGGACATAAATAGGCATTTTTCTGATAAAGAAACACAGATAACCAATTAAAACATGAAATGGTATTCAACCACTTCTATGTGAAAGAAATACAATTAAAGCAAGAATGAGATATTTTCACTTAAATGATTGACAAAGATTAAAGTTTGTTTATCATATTGGTGAATACCTCGACATAGAGCCACTGTTGTTGGAAGTGTATAGAAGTCAGTTTTGGCAATGTCTAGCAAAACAATAGAATGTACAAGGTTGTTGACCTAGCCATTCTATTTGTACAAATTTGTTCTAATAGTATGTACATAATGATAAATATACAGTGATGACCTTTGAAATATTGTCTAGTAAGTCAATAAACTAGAAACAACTGCAATGTTCAGCCATAGATTGCTAATTAAATTAATATTATGATACTGCTGTTAAATGGAATACACATAGGTGATAGAAGAAGAGATATGTATAGGTACCTAAATGTGGTATGTTAGTAAGTGAGGAAAGTATGTTGGATGACAGTGTACATGGCATAGCCTATTTGTATAAATTTTTTCTTTATAAATTTGTAGATAAATAATATTTCTTTACACGGAAAGTTTTAGGAAGGAGACCTGAAACATTTAACAGTTATTATGGAAGAGGGGTGGAAAAGGATAAAAATCTATTATAAAGAAGATCCTTAATAGTCACAGTATATATACCTTTATGTCCTGCTTAATTTTTTTTTCATCTCTCATCTCATATTAAGCTTTGTTATTTTAGACCAATATACCCAGTGGAAGAATTAGAAGAAGAAATTATTCCAGAAGATGATGCAGAATTAACATTAAAAATGGATGAAGAATTTGTGGTATGAGTGTTATTGAACTTACTTTTCATTTTTACCTTGGGATTCTTCTCCTTCTTTTAATTCTCCTAGCCTTCCATTTTCTGGAATATATTTTATTTTCCTAGAGCCAGAAAGCTGTTAGAGTACCGTGTACAGTGTGGTTAAGTTAATGCTCACGTTCTATAATGATTGAGGTCTAGATTTTAGCAGAGGTTCTTAAGTTGTAGATAGGAAGTAGTAGATGTGGTGGTTCGTGAAAGAGTTAACCACCCTGATATATGAAGATTATAGACACAATGATTACAGATTCTTTAATTTTAATTTTACCTCAGGGTGGTTAACTCTTTTGCAGACCAGCAGTGGTCCACAGAGCAGTGGTTGAAAAACACTGTAGTAGACCACTAGTTATATAAACAAACATTTTATTAACAACTACTCATGATCTTAAATAGGTCATAAATAATAAACTATTTAGAACCAAATAATAGAATTTTAGAATTAATACATTGTGCTTCCTAAGAACACCATTTATTTCTCAGGAACTCAGTTATGCTTTTAAAATAAGGATAAATAGGAATTCTAGAATTTTACAATTTTAAATGCAAGAACTTTAAAAAATACTTATAAATACCAATATCATTTGAATTGTTTGGCAGCATCTTGGCTTTTTCATTTTCTGTTCATGTTGTGAAGCTGTAAAACAGATTAGACTAGTAAGATGGTAGAAACAGAGAGCTCTTTCACAAACCAGAGATGGATTAACCCTGGTGTTTTAGGAAATATAGATATGATCTGAAATGAAAATGGCAGTGTATTTTACTTTCATAAATCAGTAATATTTTCCAGGTGATTTTTAAAATTAATATATAATAAGTGCCTGATCAGGTGGTGGTGCAGTGGATAGAATGTCGGACTGGGATACAGAGGACCCATGTTCGAGACCCTGAGGTCGCCAGCTTGAGCGCGGGTTCATCTGGCTTGAGCAGAAAGCTCAATGGCTTGGACCCAAGGTCGCTGGCTCGAGCAAGGGGTTACTCGGTCTGCTGAAGGCCCGCGGTCAAGGCACATGTGAGAAAGCAATCAATGACAACTAAGGTATCGCAACAAAAAACTGATGATTGATGCTTCTCATCTCTCTCCGTTCCTGTCTTTCTGTCTCTATCTATCCCCTCTCTATGACTCTCTCTCTGTCCCTGTAAAATATATGTGTGTGTGTGTGTGTGTGTATATATATATAAAGTATATTCTATATTTCCATTTAAATAATTTATTAAGCTAACAGGTGATATAAAGATATTAATCACTGCATTGTTGTATTGCACATGCTTGAAATAACCATTAAAGAACTTAGGTTCTATCTAAATAGTGGAATATCATGTATCCATTAAAAATTGCTTTTTAAGACTTGTTTGTAAGAAATACAAACTTAGAGTTATAAGTTACAAAGAGATAATTTACAGCATAGGGAATATAGTTAATATGATAACAGGTGGTGATTCCTAGACTTATGGTGACCACTTCCTAAAGTATATATATGTTGAATCACCACGTTGTACAACTTAAACTAATATAATATTGTATGTCAACTATAATTAAGAATAAATGTAAAAAAACCAACCTTGCTTCTTCCAAAATATACACAGTATGTACATGTAGTCAAATTACTGGATTTTAAAGTCATGTGAAATGAAATACTTTTTCTCTGTATGACTATGCCGCAAACTGAATGTATGTATATGTACCGTTATTTTCGCTCCATAAGACACACCAGACCATAAGACACATCTAGGGTTTTAAAAAGGAAAATAAGAAACAAAAATATTCTGAACCAAATGGTATATTAAAATATTTAATAAAATGCCATATTTTTTGTTCCATAAGATTCATGGGCATTTTCCTCTCCACTTTTGGGAGAAAAAAAGTACGTCTTATGGAGAAAAAAAATACAGTATATGTATATATACACACACATATGTGTGTGTGATGTATAGATATATACATGTGTGTGTATATATATATTTAAATAGACTGCAATTTAATTGATAAAATGTTTACAAAGAAATGCTAGTGGCATGGGCATGATAACATACTATATACATAAACTCAACTATGTAAAATATGCAAAAAAAGAAAATAATGTGTTAACATTAGTTATATATGAGTAGTAGGACTATGAATATTTTCTATTCTGTGCTCTGTATTTTCAAAATACTTAATATGTTTTATAGAAGTAAAAAGACTTATAAAACTAATCAATTTAAAAGGATCTTTTTTTTGGCCTGACCTGTGGTGGCACAGTGGATAAAGCGTCGACCTGGGAACACTGAGGTCGCCAGTTCAAAACCCTGCACTGGTCTGGTCAAGGCACACATGGGAGTTGATGCTTCCAGCTCCTCCCCCCTTTCTCTCTCTTTCTCTCTCTCTCTCTCTCTCTCTCACTCTGTGTCTCCTCTCTAAAATGAATAAAATAAAAACAAAATTAAAAGGATCTTTTTTAACATGATACATTTTAAAGGTAAAAATATATTCATTCATTCTACTTGTGTTTATTGAGTACCTGTTATGTAGTAGTCACCGAGTAAGACCCTAGTGATCGAACAGGGTGCTCCAACACTGGGTGCATAATTGTTTACAATGGTTATATCCTCTTGTTGGATTGTTCCCGTTATCATTATATAGTGTCTTTTTTGGCCTGTTTTAAAGTCTATTTTGTCAGATATAAATATTGTTACTCCAGCTTTAATTTCTATTTGCTTGAAATATCGTTTTCATTCCTTTACTTTTAGTCTTGTTCTGAGGTGGGTCTCTTATAGATAGCATATATATGAGTTTGCTTTCTTATCCATTCAGCCACTCTTTGTCTTTTGATTGGAGCATTTAAGCCATTTGCATTTAAAGTGGTTATTAATAGGTACTTATTTATTGCCATTTTACTCTTTAACTATGTACCTCTTTTCTTCTCTCCTTCTTAAAGCAGACCCTTTAACATTTCTTATAATACCATTGGTGGTAACAGACTCCTTTAGGTTTCTGTTTTTATTTTTTGTCTGGGTATCTCTTTATTTCTCCTTCAATTTTAAATGATAGCCTGGCTGGGTTAAATAGTGCTGGTTGTAGGCCCTGGCTTTTCCTCACTTTGAACATTTTCTGCCAGTCACTTCTAGCCAGTTGTCAGCTGTTGAGAAATCAACTGACAGTCTTATGGGAGCTTCCTTGAAGGTAACTTGCTGCTTTTAGGATTCTCTCTTTATCTTTAACCTTTACCAATTTAAATATGATGGATATTGGTGTGGGCCTCTTTGGGTTTCTCTTGTTTGGAACTCTGTACACTTCCTAGACTTTTGTGTCTTTTTCCTTTACCAAGTTGGGAAAATTTTCAGTATTATTTCTTAATATAGGCTCTCAATCCCTTGCTCTCTCTCTTCTTCTAATACCCCTATGATACAGATGTTGTTACTCTTCATGTTGCCCCAAATGTCCCTTAAATTGTTCCCTTTTTAATTATTTTTCCTTTTTCTATTCTGATAGTATGTATTTTTTTTCTACCTTGTTTTCCAAATCTCTGATTCTGTCCTTTGCTTCATCCAACCTACTTTTTATTTCTCACAGTGTATTCTTGATGTTAGATATAGTATTCTTCATTTCTGAGTGGTTCTTTTTTTATGGTTTCTATGTCCTTTTTCATGCTGCTTTCTTTTCTAAGTTCCTTGAGCATTCTTACCACCATTAAATTGAACTCTTTGTGTGATAAATTGCTTATCTCCACTTCATTTAGCTCTTTTTTCTGGATATTTATTCTGTTCTGTCATTTGGGACTTATTTCTTTGTCTCCCCATTATGGGTGCCTCTTTGTGTTTGTTTATATGTATGTATTAGATCTATTATGACTTTCAGTTGTCATGGAGTGATCTTATATAGTACGTGTATTTTTGGACCCGATGGCATTGTCTTCTTGATCACCTGAGCCAGGTGCTCCAGGAATGACCCATGTGTGGGTTATGTGGACCTTCCTGTTCTAATTGGGTCCTGATTGCTATTAGCCCATTTGTGCTTGGGATCAGTCCTCAGGCTCGCTGTGTGGCTCAACCACATGTTAGGACACAAAACAAATCTCAATAAGTTAAAGAAGATTGAGATCATATCAAGCATCTTCTCTGACCATAATGGCATGAAACTAGGAAATCAATCACAAGAGAAAAATCTGAAAACACATGAAGATATGGAGACTAAATAACATGTTACTAAACAATGAATGGGTTAACAATTAGATTAAGGAAAAAAGAAACAAAAGATACCTTGAAACAAATCAAAATGAGAACACAACAATCTAATATCTATGGGACACAGTGAAAGCAGTCCTAAGATGGAAATTCATAGCATTACAGCTATACTTCAAGAAACAAGAAAAATCTCAAATAAACAACCTTACTTTATACAGTTACAGGAACTAGAAGAAGAACAACAAACAAAACCCAAAGTGAATAGAAGGAAGGAAATAATAAAGAGCAGAAGTAAACAAAATAGAACCTAAAAAAAGTACAAAAGGTCAATTAAACAAAGAGCTGGTTCTTTGAAAAGATAAACAAGATCAACAAACCTCAGACTAGACTCATAAAGAAAAAAGAGGACCAAAATAAAATTAGAAATGAAAGAGAAGATGTAACAATTGACATCACAGAAATACAGAGGAATGTAAGAAAATACTATGAAGAAATATATGCCAACAAATTAGACAGACTACAGAAACTAGATAAGTTCCTAGAAATATACAATTTTCCAAAACTGAATCAGAAAGAATAAAAAAAAACCTGAACACATAGATTACAACCACTAAAATTAAAGCAGTAATCAAAACCTCCCAACAAACAAAAGTCCTGGACCAGATGGCTTCATAGGTGAATTTTACCAAACATTCAAAGGAGAACTACTCTGTTTCCCCAAAAATAAGGTCTCCTGAAAATAAGACCCAGTGTGTCTTTAGGAGCAAAAATTAATATAAGACACTCTTATTTTCGGGGAAACAGGGTAGATTTGTTGTACATGGAAATAGAGTCACAAGAAATTCTCGATGGAATTCAGAGTTTGGCTGGTTATGCTGATGTTTCTGATGACATGGCTACAGTATATTAATAAGTGTTGATATCGTTCAATAATAAATGTGAATTCTTGTTCATGGGAAAATAAGACATCCCCTGAAAATAAGACCTAGTGCATCTTTAGGAGCAAAAATTAATATAAGACACTGTCTTATTTTTGGAGAAACACAGTAACACCTGTTCTCAGACTTTTCCCAAAAATTCAAGAGGAGGGAAGAAGTGCAAGCTCATTTTACAAGGCTAGGATTATCTTAATTTGAAAACTAGGTAAGGATGCTACAAAGAAAGAAGATTATAGCCTGACCTGTGGTGGCACAATGGATAAAGCATCAACCTGGAACGTTGAGGTCACTGTTTTGAAACCCTGGGCTTGCCTGGTCAAGGCACATGTGGGAGTTGATGATTCCTATTCCCCCCACCCTTCTCTCTCTCCCCTGCCACCTCTCTAAAATGAATAAATAAAAATTAAAAAAAAAAACCCAAAAGGTTATAGACCTATATCCCTGATGAACATAGATGCTAAAATCCTTAACAAACATTTGCAAATCAGGTATAGCAATACACTGAAAGGATCATACACCATGATCAAGTAGGATTTATTTCAGAGGTAAAGGCTGGTAGAATATCCACAAATCAGTTTACATGATACGCAACATAAACAAAATGAGAGATAAAAATTATATGATCATATCAATAGATGCATAAAAAGCATTTGATAAAATCTGGCATGTATTTGTGATAAAAACTCACCAAAGTACAAATAGAGGGAATGTACTTTAATGTAATAAAGACCTTAGGTGACAAACCCATAGCCAACATCATATTTAATGGGCAAAAACTACCAGCATTTTTCTTGAAGATAAGGAACAAGACAGGGATGTCTGCTTTCACCCCTTTTATTCAACATAGTACTAGAAGTGCTAGTCACAGCAGTCAGACAAGAAGAGAAAGGGCATCCAGATTGGAAAGGAAGAACTGAAGCTATCATTCTTTGCAGATGACATGATGCTGTATATAGAGAACCCTGTAGAGTACACACAAAAAAAACCTATTAGAACTGGTAAATAAATTCAGTAAAGTAGCAGGATAAAATATAAATAGCCAGAAGTCAGTTGCATTTTTTATATTTTTAACTGAGAGGTGCGGCGGCATGGAGGCAGTGAGACAGACTCCCACATGTGCTCTGACTGGAATCCACCCAAGCTTCCTAGAGGGTGATGCTCTGCCCATCTGGGGCCACTGCTCCATTGCTTGGCAACCAAGCTATTTCAGTGGGGCAAGGCCATGGAGCCATCCTCAGCACCGGGGACCAACTTGCTTCAACCAGTCGAGCCATGGCTGCAGAAGGGAGGGTGGGAGAGGGGTAGAGAAGCAAATGGTTGCTTCTCCTGTGTGCCCTCACTGGAAATCAAACCCAGGATTTCCATATGCTGGACCGACTCTCTACTGCTAAGCCAACTAGCCAGGGCTTTCAGTTGCATTTTTATACACCAATAATGAACTCTCAGGGAAACTAAGAAAACAATCCATTCACAGTTGCTTCAAAAAGAATAAAATACCAAGCAGTAAAATTAACCAAGGATGTAAAAGTCTTGTATTCAACAAATTATAAGGCACTGGAGAAAGAAACTGAAGAAGATACAGATAAGTGGCAACATACCATGTACATGAATAGGAAGAATTAACATAATTAAAATGTCCATACTACCCAAAACAATGTTTATATTCAGCATGACTCCCCTCAAGATAAAATTGAATATTTTACATAACTATAACAAATATTGCAAAATTTTTAATGGAACCAGGAAAGACCTTGAATAGTGACAGCAATCTTGAGAAAGAACAGCAAAGTTGAAGGAATCACACTACCTGATATCAAACTACTAAAAGTTCATAGTAATCAAAACAGCATGAGATTCTCATAAAAACAGACATGTAGGTAATGGGACAGGATAGAGACCCTGGAAATAAACCCACACCTTATAGTCAATTAATATTTGACAGAGGAGGCAAGAACATGCACTAGGGTAAAGATAGTCTATTCAGTGAATGGTGTTGGGAAAATCGGATAGATACATGCAAAATGAAATGCAACTGGACCACCTTCTTACACCATATACAAGAGTAAACTCCAAATGGATTAAAGACTCAAACGTTAGACATGAAACCATATAAATTGTAGAAGAAAACAGGCAGTAAAACCTCAGACATTTTTCATAGCAATATTTTTTCTGATATATTATCTTGGGCAAGGGAAATGAAAAAAAATAAATTGTGCTGCATCAACCAAAAGATTTTTGCACAGTAAAGGAAACCAACAAAATGAAAAGACAACCTACTGAATGGGCGAACATATTCGCTGATGCATCTGGTAAATGCGTAACACCCAAAATTTACGAGGAATTTATAAAACTTAACACCAAAAGAACAAACAATTTAATTAAGAAATCGGCAAAGGACCTGAATAGACATTCTTCAGAGAAGACGTAGAGATGGCCAGTGGACATATGAAAAGGTGCTCGGTGTCATGATCATCAGAGAAATGCAAATTAAAACCACAATGAGATATCAACTCACACCTGCCAGAATGGCTACCCTCAATAAATCAACATACAAGTATCGGCAAGGATGTTGAAAGAAGAGAATTCTCATGCACTGCTGGTGGGAATGCAGACTGGTACAGCCACTGTGGAAAGCAGTATGAAGTTACCTCAAAAAACTAAAAATGGAACTGCTTTATGATTCAGCAATTTCATTTCTGGGAATGTATCAAAAGAAACCCAAAACACCAATTTGAAAAAGTATGGGCAACCCCTATGTTTATTGCAGCAGTATTTTAAAAATAACCAAGATTTGCAAGTATCCATCAGTAGATGAGTGGATAAAAAAGCCGTGGTCCATTTACATAGTAGAATACTACTCAGCTGTAAAAAGAAGGAAATTTTACTTTTTGCAACAGCATGGATTGACCTGGAAAGGTCTTTGGGGTCAGTGCTCTAATCGACTTGAGCTTCCCGGCCAGGGCCTTAATAACTGTTTACTAGTTACTAGCTATTGACAAATACCTGGACCTATCCATTTAGCTTTAAAGACATAACTTGAAACTGCTAGTTTGGAAAAAAAAATGTAAAAACATACTTGTCAAAAAGATAACCCTATATGGCCCTATGAGGTCAGAAACAATTTTATGCTTTTTTTTTTTTTTTTTTTTGCATTTCCTGTTCATTGTGCAGAGCGTGATGCATAGTAGGTATCCATTAATTATTTGATCACAAAATCATCCGTCACCACATTGCTGTGGAACTTTCAGAAATTATAACTGTTTTTTGTTTTTTTCCTTGAGAACTGTTTAAAGTTCCAAGCAGCATTGTTAGGCGGGTAAATTAGAGAAACAAACTAGAAAGCAGCTTCATCACACATTTCTTCCCAACTGTGAGTTACTGACCTACTGTCATAAGACCAAACTCAAGGCCTTCCTAAAGTGATTGCCATTGAAGTTATTAGTTCTCTTAGTAAAATCTGTTGAAGTTATTTTTTTTCTTGCCCTTTTTCTTTGCTGTCATTATATTATTCTAAGGGGTCCTCTTATCTCTCCCATTCCTCTGGCTAAGGAGAAGTGGATCAGTGCTAAAATGCCTTTGGATGGTTAGATATTACTGCATTTTGTTGCCAGAGTTTGTGGGGTGGCTCAAGGATGGATGATTTAAGATCATTTCTGACAGAATGAAGTTCTGTTATAATCATCTAGCACCTAGAAACCTTCATGGCCAAATCATGATAGGACACATTGATAATTATTAAAAGAAAGAAAAGGTATTGGTCTGGTTATGACAGAATATTTCACCTGCGGTATGTAATCATATCCTTAGTTATTGGCAGGAAGATAATTAAGAGATGCACATTAGGCAAAGAAGTGATAGGAAATTGTTGAGTGCCCTCTAAATTACTAAGATTAGAATCCTCAATTTATTTTAAAGCTATTTTCTCGGTTTATATTTGAATTCTTTTTGAATGCTCTCAATAATGTTCAGTAACTTAAATACTTCTCCTGGTACCTACCTACTATTAAAGCTTTTTACCTGTTAGTGTTCAATCCAGTACAGTTCAGCAAGTATTGATTGATTATCTATGTAAATAGTATTGATTAGGTTATTGCAAAAGCATTATAAACTTGCCTCTTCTCCCATGGGCACTGAGTCATTGGCATTTCAATAATTTACTCTCCTTGTTAAGTACCGCAAACACAGAAGAGCTACTTTTCAAAGGTGTGCTTTAGTGTGTATGCTTAGGATTTAAGATGTAAAGAGATTCAGTTTTTATCTACACCTCTGTGCCCTTCCTAAAATAGTAAACATCACTCACAAGTATATAGAAACTACATTTCTATTGTTTTATATTTTACTAAAATCTTTCTAGTTCACCAAAAATTAACATAGTTTTCATATCTTAGTTTAGTGGCCTGACCCCAGAGATTCTTAGTAGATTTAGGATGGATCTTTAGAATTTGCATTCTTACAAGTTCCCAGGCCATGCTGATGCTGCTGGTCTCAGAATCAGCTTTTGAAAATCTACTCTCTTACATAACATAAATTCTTGAAGGTAAAGATTATCTTTGAAATCTACCACTGCTACTTTTGTATAACTCTACATGTGGAATGACCACCAAACAACACCCACTTTTATTGTTTTTACAAGACTTGGGGATATTCTTATTGAATTTGTTTCACCCACTATATCACTTGTCACTACAAAGACATTTGAAGAGAAAGGGAAGCTAATGTTTTTTCCTATGTGGTCATAGAACCTACTCAGACTTCATATTTCTTATATATTAGGGAAGGGATTACCGCATTTCCGCATGTATAATGCACTCCCATGTATAACACACACCTTAATTTTGGGGTCCAAAATTTGAAAAAAATGTATTACATAAAGCAGGGGGCCCCAAACTACGCCCCGCGGGCCGCATGCGGCCCTAAGGCCCTTTATCCGCCCTGCCACACTTCCGGAAGGGGCACCTCTTTCATTGGTGGTCAGTGAGAAGAGCACAGGATGCATCCGCACCCATAGTTCCCATTGAAATACTGGTCAGTTTGTTGATTTAAATTGACTTGTTCTTTATTTTAAATATTGTATTTGTTCCCGTTTTGTTTTTTTTTTTACTTTAAAATAAGATATGTGCAGTGTGCATAGGGATTTGTTCATAGTTTTTTTATAGTCCGGCCCTCCAACGGTCTGAGGGACAGTGAACTGGCCCCCTGTGTAAAAAGTTTGGGAGCCCCTGACATAAAGCATTAGTTGTTCCACTCAGTCATGCTTTTATGTTGTTATTGTTGCTTCCCATGTGGACCCTGACTGGGAATCGAACCTGCAACCTTGTTGTTTTAGGACGACGCTCTTAACTGACTGAGCTAACCCAGCAGGGCCTGGATTAGTCTATATAGAAAATGTATGTGAAAGTTGGAAATACATTTTTTTTTCTTTTTTATTAATTCTAATGGGATGACACCAATAAATCAGGGTACATATGTACAATGAAAACATCTCCAGGTTATCTTATCATTCAATTGTGTTGCATACCCATCACCAAAAGTCAAATTGTCCTCTGTCACCTTCAATCTGGTTTTCCCTGTGTCCCTCCCCTCCTCCCTATCCCCTCTTACCTCCCTCCCCCCATCCCATAACCACCACTCTCTTGTCCATGTCTCATATTCTCACTTTTATGTCGGAAATACATTTTTAAATGATATATTTTTATAATTAGTAACTTTTAAAATTCTTTTATTTTCCTAAGGAGGAAGAGACAGACAATGAAGAAAACTTTACTGATCTCAATGCTTTAAAAGCCCAGACTTACCACTTGGTAAGTAGCCCGGTATTTACACAGGACTTACAAGCAGTCAGTACACTTTTTCTGCTGGAAATTGAAAGAAGTAGAAACCGTCGTTGGACATTGTTTAGTGTATCATTTGAAAAGTAGTCCTCAAAATTGTTTCCTTTATCTAAAATGCAATAACAAATATGAAAATTTAGAGGTGCAAGTAGGGCAGGCAGTCGCAACGCACTGCTTCTCTATAAACCGAACATAATTATTTGCCTTATGTCATTTTTTATTATGGAAACACATATATTATTTTATTTCAAGTTTTTTTTCTTAATAATGGCCAGTATTGAAGTATTGAATGGTCTTAATCATAGGAATATAGTAATTAAATGGTAATTAAATTAAATGTTAACTCTTTGAGATAAAATGGATTATATTAAGATTGGTATATAGATAGTCAGACAATCCTGTAAGCCAAATTTTGCTTTTTTCTATAGGAAATAAGTCTAGTTTATAATAGAGAACCTGCTGCCTGAGATATTTCACAAGCTAATATGGGATTTTTGTATTTTCCTATATGTATGTTATATTTCAATAAGGTGACAACTGCATGCTCAAAAAAGTACATATGGAAAATAATATTCTCAGTTGTCATATATATATATTTCTTTTTTTGTCTAAACTTTACAAACAAGTTTGGGTCTAGTTTTGGGTTAGTATCATAAGGAATTCCTTGGCCACCCCACTTGAGGATGAATTCTCATTTCTCATTTACTGCCTTAGAATTATTAGTTAGCATTAGTTATTATTCATGATATGTGTGTGTTTTCTGCCCAACTTGAGATATAATTAAATCTAATGATGTAATTAACTTGACTGAGTCTGTGAGTTGACACTAATACTTTTAATGCTTACTAGGTGTCTGATCTTGCACTGATTTCCAAGCTTTGTGTGCCTATCATTCTCATCTGTGAAATAAGGATAAAAATATTACCTTTTTCATAGGGTTTTTAAAGATTAAAGGAGCTACTATGTGTAATGTATTTATTACCATGTCTGGCTCATAGAAAGTACTGGATAAATGTTGGCATAAACCAAAACCTCATCTTTCCCGCAATTCCCCCTCTCTGATAATAGGGATAGCTATCATTTTTTAATGTTCTCCATATTGTAACACAGAAGATACTGAATGAATAATTCGTAAGTGAAAGAATGTAGTTTTTATTGCTCAATTAAAAATTATATCAGAATAATATGTTAACATTAAATCTAAACAAACTCCAGTTGCAACAATACATTTTCAGATCAGTTTGGAGTATTCAAAGTACTTTGAAACACATTTTAATGACCTTGTGAAGTAATTGGATAGATGTTGTTATCTCCACTTTACAGATACAAAATCTGAAATTTATAACCTTAGGATCTTTTAAAAGTTTATAACCTTAGTTAATCTTTTAAAAAGCTAAAAATACAGAAACTAAATTTGAATTTAGTTTCTTCAAACTCTCAAGTCTATTTTTCTTTCTTTTCTTTACCTCATAACTAGAGTTCAACAGGGTAGGTATGGTTTGATTCCTGACTTAAGCAAGTACACAGTGGTGCTTGGTGTTCCTGCATGGGTTCAAAATGATGACAATAAAGTTCTCCTAAAGTACAGGGGGAAACAAAAGTAGAGATGCATACACAGTTATTCTCAGAAAGAAACTGTCATTTGTGTTATTGTACTGATGTTGTGATTAGAGGCTTGTAAAAGCTACCTGGGATTCCCTGCGGACCAAGTGGTTTGGATTATTGGGAGCAAAGTAATTGAATTTGCCTCTAGCACTACTCTTAAGTCCCTGTTGGTCCTGATTTCAATATTTTCACTTCAATTTAGCTATAACATAAGGGTTTTCCCCCTACTTGTGCCATTGTAAATTATCTAAGTGTTAGATCCTTTGGTTAAATATATAGCACTATACCCTTTCAAACTAAGACTATGTATGGTTACATTTTCACAAGAGGAAGAAGTCTGAACAGCTGGTGTTTGTGAATGGTCAACCATAAAGTACTAATGAAACAGAAAACCTCTTCATATTTTAAAAATCTGGCAAGCTTATCATGTTGTATGATGTTGCCCGTAAAGCCATCTGCCTGAGATAGCTGTATCTGACCATAGCTTGTGATGGCTCAGGCTCCTCTTTCTCTAAGACAGAATAACTGTATAGGTTAATTACACAGCTCTAAGATTTTATGTTTCATACAGCAGGTGGACTCGCAATGCTGAAGAAATACTATTTTAATAAAAGTTGAATGTGATGGATTTTTCACTAGAACAGGAATGAAGTGTACTATGTAGGAAATCAGTAGGACATATTAGATGTACATGTGACTGTGCCAGCCCAGCTGTGTGGGTCACAACAATCCCTCTCCACGTGTGGTTTTGAAATAATAGATGCTTCTCCAGTCATCTTTTATCTCCTCACTTTGCTTTATTTTTCTTCGTAGACCGTGACATTATATTAATTTCTGATCAGTTTATTGTTTACATGAGCCACTGGAATGCAGACTCCTCCAGAGTGGCAGCTTTTTTCACCTGTGCCTGGTCTGTAGAAAGGCCTCAACATTGAACAGTATTGAATGAATTCATATATGCATGAATACTGTTTCATATTTAGGATTTTACCGGCAAGGTATAGTTTAATCTTTATGGAGAAAAGAACCTATCAACATACTGTAATTGCTTCTGTGTACCATGTAGGATAATGCAGGAAAAGTCTACATCTTTTCTTTTGTTAAAGTGAAGTCTGTACCCTGAAAAGTATACTCTAGTATCCTGATAATTCAAGAGAATGGGTATACACAAGCATTTTCCTGAGATTTGTGATAAATGGAGCAAGAGAGAATGTAAATGAAAAAGACGTATGTTGCAGATTGTGTTCTCTGGACGTGGACACTGAACCAGAGTTTGGGGTGCAATGTTTACTGTGAAAGAACGTGGGGAGGAAGCAGGATTGGGCCAAGGGAGAAGTCTAGCTGCAGTTCAGGCCGGACAAAGCCTTGGCCAACCTTGTGAGGACGCTGGAGGAAGTGTTGCCTGCTTGGCTCATTGGCTGGAGGCAGGCTGCTCCCGGAAGGCCAGAGCCCAGGTGACTCTGCAGGCGAGGCGGAGCCTGAGTGAGCTGACAGCAAAAAGGAAGCTCTGCTGGCTGCCTTCCCCGCAGCTGAGCAAGTCTTTCCTTGAAAGACAACCTGGTGGTCCATCGTCCTGACTGCCTCAACATATTTGAAGCTGGAAAGTGCTTAAGTGAGGAGTTTGTAAGGAGACAGTGTGTGGCCATTGACTAAACTTTGCAATGTCTGCCTAGTTGGATCTCGACACAGCAGTAATATTTCATGAACGTTGAAGACAGTGTTCTAAGAAAATAGTTCTTCCTATGGAAGATAAATACTTATAGTGGTGAAATTGGTTTGCTAGGGAAGCAGGTGGTTTTCACAACACTTATTTACTTTAAAGTTTGAAAATTACAGGGTGGGGCAAAGGTAGGTTTACAATTGTTTGAATGGAAAATAATACAATAAGAATACAAGAATAAATTGTTTTGCATACCCACAATTATAAACCTACTTTTGCACCACCCGGTATATTTAAAGCCATTCTTATTGTGTGGTCTCTCTGTCTAATTCTCTTATCCCAATTACGGTTTTGCCAAATAAAAGTTTCAAGAAGATAACTCCTACAATTAGTGAGAGATTGCTTTATCTTCCAAAATTTTATTTGCAGGTTAGTTATTTGAATTTTGATAGAGTGCTTCTTAGAAGGAAAAAAAATGGATGGATATTATTAATTAGGCTTTAAGGCTAGCCCACAAAGTTTTACGTTCTTTCTGTTTCTCTGATGTTTGGATATTTTTGAAACTGAAATTTAGCTAGCGCCTCCCTCAGAGTGATCATGGAGCAGGACCCCGGTGCTGTATCAAAGCTCTGACATGTGGGCAGGGCCTGTGATGCTCATGGACAGTAGAGTATTCAGAGATGGAAGGGGTAGGGGCAGAGAAGGGAGGCTCTGGGGGCGAGGTGTTAGGGGGTGTTCTGGTCCTTTCTCTTCCTAACTTGAGTATCTCTACTGAAAATTGCCTGCATGTTTGTGGTAGCGACCCTGTGAGTATGAGTGGTTTTGGTAGCTCCCCTCCGTTCTGAAGCTCAGTAGAATCACAGCAGCAGTGTTCTGGCAGTGTGAGTCTTTCTCCTCCCCCAGAGAAAGATGGCAGGGAAGCTGCGCTCTCTGAATTCTGTTTTTAAATGCCCTTCACTTCATTTCAAAACATTTTTTTTAAACATGCCATAGATACCATTCTTCCTTGAGATGCTAAATTTGAGGTTTTTGAAACCATCTCCTGAGTTAGACAGCATAAAACCAACTATCTCAAAGGGTTTAAACACAATTGGTTTTTAATTACTTAGCAAAAAATTCATTGTACCAAGAATGAGAGAATTTTTAGCTTAAAAAGTAAAAGCTGTAGGGAAGTAAAAATCTAGGCTTAGAATAAAAAGTGTCATCATGGCAAGTCTGCAATATTATCATCATAAAGGCAAAGAAGATGGATTTACTTCAGTTAATATCTTAAATACTTTAAATTTTCTTCATTTTACATATTAGTTACAATTCTCAGCAAAAACTGTCCTTTCTGAATAATACAGGGGAAAAATGTCATTGTACAATATAACTTGTCTCATAAGTTACCACAGGTTCATATTCCTGCTTGAGGAAAATGACTTTTCTTCTCATTTCCTAAAACACTGGACTGTTAGTCCTACTATCTGTGCTGTGACTGTGAGGAGTCTACTACTTCACAGGAGAAACAGTTAAACCACTACATGTTTAAGTGTGGTGGAACACAATGTGACTGAGTGAGTGCTTTCATTTTTCTGGTAACTAATCAGCACCATCCCATCAGTTTTTCATCTGTAGGTGAATAGGAAATATGGGTTAGAGGAAAAAGCTGTACTCCTCCCTGCTCAGGGGAGGCTCAAATGGCACTTCTTGCTGGGTATAAAAGAGAGTTTTTTCTTGCTCTTTAGTGTAGTTTTTGAATCTATACTCAAAATGAGAAAGATCCGTATTTTCATCCTGGTTTTATTATAAGCCTATCAAGAAGGAGGGCAAGGACTTTGCAAGGTCCCTTCCAAATCGAGTCCATAACTTCAAGGTAGATGCCACTGTTAAAATACAAGCTATAGGTAAAATCCTGGCTGTACCACCCCAGCCACATGACTATAGCAAATTAACCTCTCCGTGACTCTGCACTCTTTTCTTTAAAATGGGGACACAATTCTTCCCAGTCAATTTGAGATTATCGTAGTGACTTGTGGGCATTACCTAGCATGATCCTGCCATAGATTTAGCCCTTGATGCATTTCTTATATAACTTTTCACCTTTCGTTGGGATCATTTTACTGACATTCTTATATGCTGCAGGAGAATAAAAAAGCCCTGATCTTTCAATACTAATTAGTTTCTAGATTGCCATTAAGTATTTTTGAGTAAGAAACTCACATAGCATGTAAATTATCAAGAAGCTTGCATTTTGATGTAAATTAGGAAGCCCTAGTGATGCCCTGACTTTATTTTCATAATTTGTGACATGGATTGTTATTAAAGGCCCACTAGACTAAATATGCTGTCATATAAGGTCTCCACTACAGAAATAACTAAGGGGTATTTGAAGAAAATTGATATAATGATTTTTTGCCTAGCAATTATTTGAGAATTGTTATTTTATAAATAGATTAGGTTATATCTTTTTCTTTAATTTAGAAAATTAAATTTAATGGGTAACATTGATCAATAATAGTATGTAAGTTTCAGGTAAACGTTTCTATAACATTTTTTTAAAGTGAGAGGAGGGAATATAGTAAGACAGACTCCCACATGTCCTCCAACAGTGATCCACCCAGCCACCCCTGTCTGGGGACAATGCTCGGACCAACCAAGCAATTCTTAGCACCTGGGTCTGACACTGGAACCAATCGAGTCATTAACTGTGGGAAGGGAGAAAGAGGGAGAGAAAGGGGAGAGGAAAAGGGAGAGAAGCAGATGGTTGCTTCTCTTATGTGCCCTAATCAGGAATTGAACCTGGACCATCCATACACTGGGCCTGTGCTCTATGTTGAGCCAATTGACCAGGGTTACATTTCTATAACATTTGAACTGTTGATTTTGTTGTGTGTCCATCATCTAGAGTCAGATTATTTTCTGTCACCAAATATTTTTTCCTCTTTACTCCCCCCAACCCTCTCCCACTGGGAAACCACTTTTATCTATGTCCATGAGTGCCATTTTTATATTCCATCTATGTATGAAATCATATTGTTTTTACCGTTTTCTGTTTACTTATTTCACTTGGTATAATATTCTCAAGGTCCATCCATGTTGTTTTAAAGGGCAATATGTCAATCATTTCTTATGGCTGAGGAGTATTCCATTGTATGTATGTACCATATCACCTTTATCCAATCCTCTATCAAGGGACACTTTGGTTTCCATTTCTTGGCCACTGTGGATAATGCTGCAATGAGCGTGGTGGTGCATGTCTTTACATACCAATGTTTTTGAGCTTTTGGGGTAGATAGCCAGTAGGGGGATCTCTGGGTCATGTGGTAGTTCTAGTCTTAATTTTTTGAAGAACCACCATACTTTCTTGCATAATGGCTCTACTAATTTGCATTTCCACCAGCAGTGAATGATGGTTCCTCTTTTCCACAGCCTCTCCAACACTTGTTATTACCTGTCTTGTTGATAATAGCCAATCTAACAGGGGTGAGGTGGTTTCTCATTGTAGGTTTTTGTTTTTGTTTTTTACAAGGATAGAGAGAGAGTCAGAGAGAGGGATAGATAGGGACAGACAGACAGGAACGGAGAGAGGTGAGAAGCATCAATCATTAGTTTTTCGTTGCCATTGCGACACCATAGTTGTTCATTGATTGCTTTCTCACACGAGCTTTGGCCACGGGCCTTCAGCAGACAGAGCAACCCCTTGCTGGAGCCAGCAACCTTGGGTCCAAGCTGGTGAGCTTTTGCTCAAGCCAGATGGGCCCACGCTCAAGCTGGCAACCTCGGGGTCTCGAACCTGGGTCTTCCACATCCAGTCCGACACTCTATCCACTGCACCACCGCCTGGTCAGGCTTATTGTAGTTTTGATTTGCATTTCTCTATTAGCTAGTGAAGATGAACATCTTTTCATATATCTGTTGGCCATTTGTATGTCTTCTTGGGAGAAATGTCTGTTCAGGTCCTCTTACCATTTCTTAATTGGATTGTTTGGCTGTTTGTTGCTGAACTTTGTGAGTTCTTTATATATTTTGGATATTAACCCCTTATTGGAGCTGTTGTTTGCAAATATCATCTCCAATTTGTTTGGCTGCCTTTTTGTTTTGTTGTCAGTTCCTTTTGCTCTGCAGAAGTTTTTAGTTTGATACAGTCCTATTTGTTTATCTTTACATCCCTTATCTTTGGGGTCAAATTCATGAAATGATCTCTACGGTGAAGGTTCATAAGTTTAGTAATTATATTTTCTTCTATGTAATTAATGTATTATTTCAGATCTTATATTTAGGCCTTTGATCCATTTTGAATTTATTTTTAAAGTCCAGAGGGCAAGGTATAGTCAAGTTTCATTACTATAAATGTAGCTTTCCAGTTTTCCCAGCACCATTTATTAAAGAGGCTTTCTTTTTCTCCATTGTGTGTTTTTTGTCTCCTTTGTTGAAGATTATTTGTCCATATTTGTGTGTGTCCGTGTGTGTGTATATGTGTGTGTGTGTGTGTGTGTGTCTGTCTGTCTATTTCTGGGCTCTCAATTCTGTTCCTATGATCTGTGTGTCTGTTTTTTTGCCAGTGCCATGCTGTTTTGATCATTGTAGCTCTATTGTATAATTTGAAGTCAGCTAGTGTGATACCTCTGACTTGACTCTTTTTTCCAGGATTGCTTTGGCTATTCTGGTTTTTTTATGGTTCCATACAAACCTAGTGATTTTTTGTTCTATCCCTTTAAAAAATGACATTGAGATTTTAATGGGGATTGCATTAAAGTTTTATATTGTTTTGGGTAATATGGCCATTTTAACTATGTTGATCCTTCTTATCCATGAACAGGAAATATTTTTCTATTTCATTGTGTCTTTTTCAATTTCTTTCAACAGTGTTTTATAGTTTTCAGTATATAGGTTCTTCACATTCTTTGTTAAGTTTATTCCTAGGTATTTTTTATTTTTTCAATTTTAAAAGAAATTTATTTTTTAGTTCATTTTCTGAAGTTTCATTGTTGGCATTTAGGAAATCTGTAGACTTTTGTATATTGTGTTTGTATCCTGTGACTTTACTGTATTAGTTTATTGTTTCTAATAGTTTTTAGGTGGACTCTTTGGGGTTTTCTATATACAGAATTATGTCATCTACAAAAAGTGATACTTTAGCCCGACCAGGTGGTGGTGCAGTGGATAGACCATCAGACTGGGATGCGGAGGACCCAGGTTTGAAACCCTGGGGTTTCTGGCTTGAGCATGGGCTCATCTGGTTTGAACAAGGCTCACCAGCTAGAGCCCAAGGTCGCTGGCTTGAGCAAGAGGTCAACTGGTCTGCTGGAGCCCCCTGGTCAAGGCACATATGAGAAAACAATCAATGAACAACTAGGGTGCCACAACAAAGAATTAATACTTCTCATCTCTCTCCCTTCCTGTCTGTCCCTGTCTGTCTCTCTCTCTATCTCTCTCTGTCTCTGTCACAAAAAAAAAAAAAAAAAAGGTGATACTTCTTCTCCTGCCTGATTGCTCTGGCTATGATTTCTAGTACTATGTTGAATAAGAGTGGAGAGAGTGGGCAGCATTGTCTTGTTACTGATTTTATAGGAAAAGCCTTCATTTTTTCACCATTTAGTATATGAGCTGATGGTTTGTATGCCATTTTATTGAGTGTTTTAAACATAAATGGATGCTGTGTCTTATCAAATGCCTTTTCTGCATCTATTGCTAGAATCATGATTTTTGTCTTTGTTTTGTTGATGTGGTGTATTATGTTGATTGATTTACATGTTGAACCAACCTGGTGCTGCTGGAATGACTCTGACTTGATGGTGATGTATTATTGTTTTAATGCATTCTTGTATTTGGTTTTCTAGTATTTTGTTTGGGATTTTTACATCTGTATTCATTAGATATTTGTCTGTAGTTGTCTTTGTTTGTGTTGTCCTCTACAGGTTTGGGTGTTGGTTATTTAGACCTCATAAACTGTGTTGGTGAGTTTTGCTGCTTCTTCTATTTTCTGGAAGACTTTGAGGATAGGTACAAAATCTTCTTCGAATATTTGGTAGAATTCACTGGTGTCACCATCTGGTCCTGGACTTTTATTTTGGGAAAGATTTTGATAGTTGTTTCTATTTCTTGCCTGCTTATAGTTCTATTTGTTTTTCACTTTTTTGTGACTCAGTCTAGGAAGATTACATACTTGTAGGAACTTATCCATTTTTTCTAGATTGTTAAATTTGGTGGCATATAATCTTTCATAGTATTCTACTATGATCCTTTGTATATCTATGATGTCTGTGGTCATTTCTGCTTTTTCATTTCAGATTTTATTTATGAGTCATCTCTCATTTTTACTTAGTGAGTCTAACCAGAGGTTTGTCTATTTTATTGCTCTTTTTACAGAACCAGCTCTTTGTTGTATTAATTTTTTATAAGTTTTTTGTTCTTTGTTTCATTTAATTCTGCTCTAATTTTTACTATTTCCTTTCTTCTGCTGACTTTGGGTTTCCTTTGTTCTTTTTCTAGTTCTTTCAGATGTAATGTTAGATTTTTTACCCAGGATCTCTCTTGTTTCTTGTTATATAAGACTGTAATGATATAAACTTCTGTCGTATTATTGCTTTCTCTCAATCCCAGAGGTTTGTATATGTTTGTTGTGTTGTCATTCTCATTTATATATATGTTTTGATTTCTTCTTTGACCCAGTCAGTTTTTAGAAGTATGTTGTTTAATTTCCACATTTTTGTGAGTTTCTTTACTTCTTTTATGCAGTTAAATTCTAATTTCAACACTTATGGTCAGAGAATATGTTTGGTATAATTTCAGTCTTCCTGAATTTATTGATGTTGGCTTTGTGGCCCAACATATGGGCTATCCTGGAGAATGTTCCATGCACACTAGAAAAGAATGTATAATCTGATGTTCAGGGATGAAATGTCATGTAAATGTCTATTATGTCAATTTGGTCTAGTGTGTCATTTAAGGCCGATATTTCTTTATTGATTTTCTGTTTGGCTGATCTCTCTAGAGCCATCAATGGTGTGTTGAGAATGCCAACTATAATTGTGTTTTTGTCTGTTTCTATTTTTAGACCAGTTAGATGTCATATATTTTGGTGCTCCCTGATTTGGTGCCTATATATTGGGAAGTGTTATATCTTCCTGATACAGTGTCCCTTTTATCATTATTTCTATCTTTGTCTCTTGTTGTTTTGAATCAGCATTGTCAGATAGTAATATGGCTACACCTGCTTTTCTCTGGGTATTATTTGCTGCAGAATCATTCTCCAGCCTTTTACTTTGAGTCTTTTATCTTTGCAGCTTATGTGTGTCTCTTGAAGGCAGCATATGGTTGTGTTTTGCTTTTTGATCCAATATGCTACTCTCTGCCTCTTTATTGGTGAGTTCAGCCCATTTACAGTTAGGGTAATGGTTGACACTTGAGGGTTTCCTATAGTCCTTTTGTGTTTTGTTTTCTGTGTCTTGTTTGGTTCTTCTGTTGTGTTTTTATCAATTGTTTTTGTTTGGTGGTATTCTATACTTTCCCCCCGTTTCTTCTTTTTTAAAACTAAAGTGTTTCAGTAATGGTATTTTTGTGGGTGGTTACCATTATGTTATTAAGAGAAAAATTTTCACATGTGCAAAAGTCCATTGTCTTATGAGTGTTTCTGTGCTCTATCCTCTTTTGTACTACAGATCTTTATTTTCTTCCCCTTTATGTTATTGTTGTCACAGATTATCATTGTTTTCATTGTAACCTTGTTGGAACTTTTAGTATTTTTGTTTTGTTCTGTTCTTTGTATCTGGTAAAATAACCCCCTTGAGTATTTCCTGCAGTGGATTTTTCTGGTGATAGATTCCCTCAGCCTCTGTATGTCTGCTAAAGTTTTATTTATTTATTTATTTATCATTTGAAGGATAACTAATGGCTATCGTATTGTTGGTTGGTAATTCTCTCTTTTGATAATTTGAATGTTTGGGTCCACTTTCTTCTGGCTAGTAGAGTTTCTACTGAGAAGTCTGATGATAATCTAATGGACCTTCCATTATGTGTTATATTTTTCTTTTTTCTAGCTTCCTGTGGATTCTTTCTTTGTCATTGATTTTTGACATTTTATTATGATATTTGGAGAAGGTCTATTTGGGTTGAGTTAACTTGGTATTCTGTTTTCCTTTTGAACATAAGGATTTAACTTTTTCCTTAGGCTTGGGAAGTTCTCATCAATTATTTGTTTTAATAGGCTCTTCATTCCCTTCCCTCTCACTTCTCCTTCTAATATATCTGTTATTCTTATATTCCTATTTTTAATGTAGTCTGATGATTCTTATAGAACCCTATCATTTTTTAAAATTTGTTTAAGTCTTTCTCCTTCTCTAGTTGCCTGTCTTTGATGTCACTGTTTCTCTCCTCTATCTGGCCTGTTCTATAAGCTAAACTTGCTACCTCATTTTTCACATATTGAGTTCTTCATCTCTTGTTTGTTTCTATTTTAAAGTTTCAGTCTTCTTGGTGAAGTACTCATTTTGTTCATTACTTGTCTTTTGAACTCGTTAACTTGTCTATCATTCTTTTTCTTGCATCTCATTGAGTATTTTCAGAACTTCAGTTTTGAATTCTCTATCATTTAAACTCCAAGGTTTCCATGTAATTGAGATTACTTTCTGGAGATTTTTCACTTTCTTTCTGAACCGTGTCTTTTTCTTATGTAGCCATGTTTTTTGTTTTCTTCTTCCCTGATGGCATCTGAGAGTGGTATTGTTAAGAAATCTAACAAAGAACAATTTGAGTCAATTTTATGTGTTGATCATTCAGGCAAGCCTGTGAGCCTGGCTGGGGTTCTTTTGCTGTGTTATAGCTGTTCAATTTGTTGAAATTTTAAGGAGAAAAATTAAGGGTATTTCTCATGCCACCATTACTGCAATCTTTTTTTTTTTTAGGTTATGTTTCTTGAATCAACACTTATAGCAGATATTTATTATGTAATTCAATATATTATTAGATGGGCACTCAGAATGTGCACTTTTTTCAGTATTATAAGCCTATCATCTTTAAACCGATGCACACCCATTGCCACCCACCTATACCAGAGTCAGTGCTTTGGATATTCTACCTATTTACACTCCATACATCTTTGTGAGTTTAAACTGGAATCTTACATTGCCATTACAGTGCACTTCTGTCTCTTATTCAAACATGTATAACATTTACCATCTGTACCCTCTAGTTTTTGTAACTTAATCTGATTTATAATTATACCTGCTTTTATAATAAAAAGGATAAATAAAAATGTGAAAATTTTCCCAAATCTCAGCATCCAGATATGAACATTATATCCATTTATACATAATTGCTTTGATACTATGTAAAATACTAAATATTTGGTGGATCTAACAAAGGATATATGGGAATTTTTGTGCTGTTTGTGTAACATTTTGTCTAAGTCTGAAAAAATTATACAAATAATTCAAGTATGTAGTGATAGTAATATGTGAGGCATTGCAAATCAGTAGGGAAAACTGAACTATTCAATTAAATGGGGATAGGATAACAAGCTATTAATTTGGATAAAAAGGGTGGATTTCTTCCTCATATCTTCCCACAAATAACTCCCATGGGTCAACAAATTAAAAAATGATGAAGTGCAAAATCAAAAACATGAGTGACAAGTGTTTATATTCATTGATTGAAATAGGCATGATAAAGCATGGCAAGAAAATGAAAAACCAAAAACGAAAAATACTGATAAATCAGAGTAACATGAAAATTAAAATTTTATATATAAAAGGATAGGTTAGTGTGGGGACCACCATACAGTTAAAGACAAGTGATAAACTAGGAGAATCTAATTGTAACTTATATGACAAAGGATTTGATAAGCATATAGTAAGATGTTTCAGAGTTTGTGCTCTAGAGTAACATTGCCTAGGTTCAGACACTTACTGTTGATATAACATTGACAAAATTCCCCAACTGCTCTTTACCTCACTTTATTCATTTGCAAAAATAGGAATAAGACTCTCTTGATTCATGGTGTTATTATTGGGCATCTAGTACATTGTTTGGCAAATAGTAATGATAAGAATAACTGCTGTAGTATATTGGGGGCTTGCTATGTATTAGGCATAGTGCAAGCCTTTTAAATGTATCATCTAACTTAATCCTCACAGCAACTCTTCCAATGAGGAGGATACTATTATTATCCCCATTTTGTATATAGAAATGCTGAGATTTAGACTGGTTAAATAACTGGACCAATAGTAGTAAGTGATGAAAGTGGGATTTGAGCAGAGATGGCACTCACCCTCTTACCATTTACACCATACTATGGTGATTCCCAACCCATCTTAGTTCCCTTTTCCTTGATTAATGGGGCTACATAGTTAATCTTGATATTTGATTGGACTTTCATGTCCCTGTTAGGAGGTTTATGAATTGAGCTTTTCAAAAGTATTTGGGCACTGGGATATCAATGAAGCTGCCATTTCAAAGAAAAGAAGTTTTATAGAAATTCAGATTATAAAGAATTAAATTTATTTTGCATAATCTATACCACCAAGATAATCTCTATAGTAGTTTTTCCATACAAACTTTTTAGAGCACTTTCTTTTGTTTGTTTGTTTTTGAGGAAAGTAACAATTCAGAGATGATTTTTGCCTTAACACTGAGTGTACATCGAAGTAGTTTAAGTAGTAGCAAAGGTAGGTGTTTGATATATTAAACAAATAATATTGAATTCTCATTCAAAAACAATATTAGATTTCTTATCAGAAAATTAAATTGATTTTGTATGAATTTGGGAAGCTATTTTTTCTTGTTTTCATTTGTAGGAGCATAATTTAATAAAATCTGAGTTCACATTGTAAGTCAGAATAATTTTGTTTTATAATCTTAAAATTGAACTTCAACTTCTATGAACTTTATATATTCCTAAATCAAGTTGTAATCCACTTTGGTTCTGGGAGTTGGAAGTTGTAAGGTTTGCCTACTCCATCTCCATTTTTTTCCAGTCTATACTTGTGTTTCTGTGCTGAAAATTGTGAACATCATATATTTATAGACAGAAGCTACTGTCTATATCTTTTGATAGATTATAGCCAGGGTTTAATTTAGTTATTCAGAACAAATGTGAAAATATTCTTTGTATAGTATTAAACATTTTTCTTCAAACTAATAGTGTTAAATCATGTAAAACCTAATTTGGAAAGATAATAATGAAGCACAGTCTTGAATTACACTACTTTAATCATGAAAAAGAATTGATTTGTGGGGCCATGAAAGGATTTAACTGTGCATTAACTTTGATTTGTTGAAATCATTGAATTTTTAAGGAAACAATTTCCTTGATTGAAACAACTTGTTATTTATCCCTCTATCTAGTTTTTCTTTTATTGATAGATGGTAAAAAAGAGGGACACTAGATACCCTTAGGGAAAACCCTGTTTAATTCATAGCAATACCATGTATATTCTATTTTCTACTTAGCTTCTTAGCCACCTACTCTATCTTGAAAAAAACATCAAATGATGAAGAATGCAAAGAAAAAAAAGATCTGAGCAACCAAAATAAGTGTAACCCCTTCAGTTTTTTAAAATTTCTATGAAGAGTCCCAATTTTACCCTCCCTCCAGAGATTTCACTTCTGTCACCACTCCATGTTCTTCCTTTACCTAAATTCTAACAAGTCTAGCTTTTAGGTCTCTAAACCCATAGCAGTTTAGGAGGAGGAAGAGCTACTACAGGCGATCAAGAAAACATTTAGAGATGACCCCTTGACATTTTTATAAGAAGAGAAGCCACTGGAGTACTTTAAAAACAGAGAAGTATGCAAAAGTTATAGCTGTCTAATATCATTTAGTGTGGATCAGTCATATCCAGTTTTCTCAGCCCTGAGTGTGACATTGTATTATAGTATAGTATAATAAGAGACATCAAAAAAAGATTATATTATGGTCAATGTCAGCCTTTACCAGTATCTAGTATCCAGTCTGACAGTGGGGCCTCCTATTAGGCTGTAAATTCTTTGCAAACCTGGGTTAAATCCTTTTATCTTTTCACACTGATCAACATGCCTGGATTCTTATCTTGCATACTTTGGGAGCTTAACGAATGGTTTATTGGTAAATTAATTAATTATAAATGAGACTTTTGGATAGTCTGTGTATTATTGAGCTTCTAATTGTTTCTTCAGCAGCAGTAACTGGAAAACGCAATTTCCCAAGAGCTATGCTTTATCGTAGTTAATGTTGTTTCAGAGAGGGACTTTGTCGTGATGATATAAAATTTTGATTAAATGGAAACAGCAGTTTATTTCTCTTTTACTAATAGTGCCACATAAAATACCATTTGTTAACTGGAGAAACAATTGGAAGGGAAAGGTTTTCTCAAAGTATTATAACCAAGGCATGGCATATAGTTTTAAAATGATTTATATTTTGTATGTGGGGCTTGCTCAGTTAATGTATCCACTTCCCTGGCATTAGGATATTTTGACTGAGGAATGAGGTTATGAAATAGATGTGTAAACTTGAAAGTAGAAAGAGACTATTCATTTGAATAAGTTAATGCTTCTCTATCAAGCCTAGTGTTCTCTTTTTGCATTTTCTTCATTTAGTAACTGGGCCGTTTCCCCCAGTATGTTAACTGGCCTAGGAGAGCGTGCAGACTTGAGCTGCTGCATTAAAACATCATAGAATATTGGGAATAGGAGTTAGTAAGTCATGCCTGAAAGGGACCTGGTAATAAGCTAAGAAGGGTAAGTGCACTTTACTAAAGGGCCCTGTAACAAATAGCTTATGCACGCAGGTATCTTAATGAAGTGCTCCATCTCCATGTAACCTACTCTTAGATTATGAATCTGATTCAAAAAGGGCCACTGCTAACCCATTTCCATTTGTGAAAATTGGCAAGTTTTACCCGTCCTTGAGTAAAATCTTTGAGTGTGTTATGCACAGTTTGAACAATTTTATTTTCAGGCCTAAAGAAAGTGAGAATGTGGATTGCATGCTCAGGGTGTCAATGTGGAGTTACCCTCTCTGGCCTAGTTTGGGGATTCTAGATTCTACCTTCCTGTAAGGAATGAAAGGAGGGGTGAGAATGAGGGGATGGGGTTGGGAGCATTGGCTCAGGGATTTAACAATAGCATCCAGCTTCACTTAACTCAAACAGTGGTTCCATAAATCATACTTATTTAAATCAGTGACCGAAATATCTATATTCTATTAAGAATCATACAATACTGAAGCTCAGAGGATAGTCCTCTTTGGCTCAGCCTGGCTTATGGGGGCCTGGGATACAGGGGCCCATAACCCTGGCAGGAACAAACGTATTTAGGTGCCACACACATGCCGCAAATGTCAGAACTCAGACTACCAGCAAAGCATACGTCCTCCCACCCCCACCTCCGTAAGTCTACCCGGTTTGCTGTGGAAAATGAGCCAGTCAGAATTGGGCTTCCTAGAGCTGGGAACAAGTGATGGTATGTGCCAGTAAGTTGCAGTTACCTGGCTCCTCCAAGTATATGCATACTAAGGATGTCAGTGTGGAGTTCATTTGATAAAGAACTTTTGCCGTAGCTCTAGGTTTCAACTGGGAGACCCAATATCTCTCCTCCTGTCACATATATTCTTATATAACGTCACATGTCTGTTTTGTGAATACAGACAGTCCCGGGATTACAAACGGGATAGGTTCTGTAGGTTTGTTCTTAAGTTGAATTTGTAAGTTGGAACAGATACATTTATCTATTAAATGCAACTTAGACAGATGTTTGTCTTACCATAGTATTTATTTTTGCCTTGTTGTGCATATAAATACTTAAACATTTTCCAATCCAACTTTAAACAATCTTGGATGATGCAGAAGGTGATGGACTTGTTGGAGAGGATGGGACTGGTGTTAGAGAGTCAGGGTCTGATTCTGCTGCTGAAGTCAGTTTCTTGAAGTAAGCCTTATGGGAAGTTTGTACAGAGCTTTTCTTTTTCTCATCATAAAAGACCCTGTAGCACCTCAGGCCTTCAGTAACTGTACTGTAAACTTTGATGAACCTCTCTGTATCAGGATCTTACTCCTCTAACTTTGTCATTTCTGCTTCAACGAGACAGAAACATTAGGTAACTTTTGTAGAAAACTTACTCAGTTCTGGAGTTTCTAGGTGCCTGTTTTCTTCCCTAAATGCTGTCATCTGCTACTCTGATTCCACAGGGTCTGCACTGGTTAGTTCTTTGCCATGGGAGTCAGGTAGCTCTATATCATTTTCACTGACTGCAGTTCATTATCCATAGCCCTATGGTGCTCCATTCGTAAGTAAGTACAAGTTGTATGTAAGTCGAACGTTTGTAACTCAGGGACGTACTATACTGCTATTCCTTCCCAGGTGTGGTGCTCTTATGCTACCCTGGATTCAGTTTATCTAGATTCACGTAGCATTCTAATAAGAATTCAAAATAATGCAGTGTTTATATATTTAAAGGAACACTGGACAGTTTAAAATAGAATCTAAAATATCTTTGACTTAAGAGTTTCTACATTTTACTTCCTCTAAATTAATGCTTATATTTTTATATTTCTCTTTAAATAGAATGTAACAGTAAATTCAGACTACATATTTTAAAATGCAAAAGCATATACAGTGTGTCCGTAAAGTCATGGTGCACTTTTGACTGGTCACAGGTCAAAAGTGCACCATGACTTTACAGACACACTGTATTAGTTATCCATCCTTTATTTATGTGATTAGGACAAATAACGCCCTTAATTTATGAACAAAAGCAATATATGTTTCTTTTAAGGCTCAGAGTCTATTCAGGACTTGCTAATATGACCTAGGAGGTAGGACCAGGAGGCTTTCTTATGTCACCAGCGCCCTGGAGACTCGGTTGGGAGTGAGTTCAAAGCCATTAAAGACCTCAGGCTCCCACTAAAGTACAAATTCCAATATAAGGTTATTCTTGTACTGAGTGTTAGTCTAGATTGGAAAGATTAATCTAATGAGCTTTCATTTAAGAAAAGTCTTTTAGTGACATAAATTAACATTGAGAATATAACTTCACTATGAAGTTTATATGGTGGGTAGTTTTATTTTTAAATCTTGTATTATGGAATATTTTAAGCATACTTCAATTAGAGAATATGATAATAAACCCTTATGCAACGTTATACGGTTTCAATGGCTAACATTTTATCAACTGTGTTTTTTCTAAAGTACCTCCTCCTCCTTTATTTATTCAATAATGTTAAAGTAAATTTCAGACACCATGTCAATTTACTTGGAAATGCTTAAGCATTTATCTCTGATTTTAAAAGCCTTTTAAAAACATAACTGTCATGACATTACCATATGTATAATATTAATAGTTCCCTAATATCATCTAAACTCTTCCACATTCAAATTTTCCTGATAATATCAACATCTTATTATGGATTGTTCAAGTTAGAATCTGCATAAGGTTCATACATTGCATTTGGCTGCTTATGTCTCTTGGGTTTCTTTTTTCTATATTAATAAATTTTTATATTTCTCCTTACATTTTCTTGAAATTTATCAAGTTAGCTTAAGTGGAAAAAACTGCTACCCAAATTAATGCATTGGACTTAAAATTATTAACATATATTTTTTTACAATTTTAGATTTGTACATACTAAGTGCTGAAATGTCAAAGGCTGAGAAAATGGGAAAGAAAAGAAAGGTTTTCTTTTTATTCAAAAACAGGCATGAATTGGTTTTCTTACTCAACAGCAAAAATCGAGTGCAGAAATTTGGCCCCCATCCTATTTGAATTTAAATAGTCTATATTAAGTCATATTTTAAAGCTACATTATAGTTCAACCTAAACAGAATATCACTTTGATTATGAGTACAAAATTTGTAAATGATAAGGCCTGTGCTTCTGGATCTTATCTTTTTCGCCTTTCAGATTTTAGGTTTCTATTGTTGGTAATACAATATTTTCTTACCAAATGTGTGTTTGTATCTCTTCTACTGTTAACAATTAACATACCTAAATGGCTTATCCATTTGATAGTATGTCCCATTGAGTTCATTCTCATATCTCAAAAACATTGCTCTTTGTAAAAATACATAGTTGAATCATATATTTGCTTCTTTTTTAAATACTTATTTTGCTATTCTACCAAGTTGGTGTATTATTTTCTTTCAACATGGATTAGGACAGAAAAGAATTTCTTCTGCCACTATAATTTTAACACTACCATGCTTGATATAAATTGTGTAGTCCTGCTAAAATGCCTCATAATTTTACCACTTCTTTTTATAACTCTCAATCTTGTGATATCTTTCCTTTCTTAGGATATGAAGGAGTCTGCCAAACAAGAAGATATTTTAGAATCCACAACAGATGCTGCAGAATGGAGTCTAGAAGTGGAACGTGTACTACCACAACTGAAAGTCACGATTGGGACTGACAATAAGGTATAGAAGAGTCTATTTTGTTCAAATAGACTTTTATAAGGCAATTTCAGGGTCAAGGGTACTCCTGTTACACCAGTGATTTATGAAGGGTGTCAGAGTTCAGTGTTCAGTGTTTTCTTTTATTAGAGATTTAATGAATTGTTGAATGAATAAATAATGTAATATGGTAAAAAAAAAAATAACAACAACAAGGAATAGATCTTTAAAATGATTTGGAACACATCATATTTCCCTGGGATAGAAAGGTATTTTCTCAGTATCTTTTTTTTTTTTTTTTTTTTTTTATAGGGACAGAAAGAGAGTCAGAGAGAGGGATAGATAGGGACAGACAGGCAGGAACGGAGAGAGATGAGAAGCATCAATCATTAGTTTTTCGTTGCCGTTGTGACACCTTACTTGTTCATTGATTGCTTTCTCACATGTGCCTTGACCGCGGGCCTTCAGCAGACTGAGCAACCCCTTGCTGGAGCCAGCGACCTTGGGTCCAAGCTTACGAGCTTTGCTCAAGCCAGATGGGCCCACACTTGAGCTGGCGAGCTTGGGGTCTCGAACCTGGGTCTTACGCATCCCAGTTCGACGCTCTATCCACTGCGTCACCACCTGGTCAGGCTTGCTCAGTATCTTTTGATAGATTTTTTGCAATCAGATTTTGTTTAGGTGAATAGTGAATGAAATTGAAATTTCATGACTATATACCAACTGAGTAGGGCAGAAGATGATTAAGAACTCTGCTAAAGGGCAAAATAGAACATATCCTGGAAGCTGCCTTACATTATCTGGTAACTACATATGAATAAAAGTGAAATATTAAGAAAATACTTGAGAAATCATATGTAGTAAGATTTGGGAATTCAGCCAGACTAACTGCCCATTTAATCAAGTTTCTGCTTCCTTTTTACCTACAGGTTGTAAGTAAGAACTTCAGAATAAGCTAATAGGTAACTAGATAATATTATTCTCATTAGTACTATAATACAGTAATTTTTACAAAAGGGACTAGAGAGACATCTAGGTAAAGAAATTAAAGGATTTTCATTGATGAAGGCTGGAGATGAGCCCAGCATCATGCAACAAAATTCTAGGGAAGAGTGTCACTCTGAAAATGAGGTCTTACGCCCTGGCTGGTTGGCTCAGTGGATAGAGTGTGGCCAGGTGTATGGATGTCCAGGGTTCAATTCCTGGTCAGGGCTCACAGGAGAAGTGACCGTCTGCTTTACATCCCCCTTCTCTCCTTCTTCCCCTCCCGCAGCCAGTGTATGATTCCAACATTGTCCTGGGCACTGACGATAGCTAGGTTGGTCTGATTGTCAGCCTTAGCTGCTAATCGACCCCAAACAGAGGTGGCTGGGTGGGTCCTTGTTGAGGAGCATGTGGGAATCTGTCTCATCATCTCCCCTCCTCTCGCTAAAAAAAAAAAAAAAAAGAAGAGAGAGAGAGAGAAAACTAAAGAATCAGAAATAGTATTGTTATAAAAATTTTTGCAAATTTTGACTTATTTAGAAGAAATCTGAGGTCCTGTGTCTGCCCCCAAAGTAGAAACCCTAGAAAGATTGCTGTTTTCAGAGTGCCTTGGAAGCTAATTCATTCTTAGAATGTCTGCATTCGGGCTTATAGAGCTGTATACTAGAGAAAATAAGAAGTAAGTATCCTAGGCTCCTAGGGCAGTCTGGAACAGGATAAAGATGGATAGAAGAGGTGTTACTAGACTGAACAGTTGTGGAACAAGCCTTATCTAAGGTAAGTGGGCAAATCCTACAGCCTGTTTATTCAGTCATTATGGAGGACAGCTATTAGTTGACTACATTGCAGGTAAATTCATTGTTTTCATATCTCTTATGTATAAATTCATATTATTAAGAATTTCTTCACTGCTTGACCTGTGGTGGCACAGTGGATGGAGTGTTGACCTGAAATGCTGAGGTTGCTGATTCAAATCTCTGGGCTTGCCAGGTCAAGGCACATATGAGAAGCAACTATGGCCTGGTGCTTCCTGCTCCTCCCTCCCCCCACCTTTTTTTCTCTCTCTGTTCTCTCTAAAATCAATAAATTAAATCTTTTAAAAAAAAGAATTTTTTTACTGATTAGATATCTGCTGAAAATCAAAATTTGCAAAAATTATTTTTTTTAATAAAAATTCTATTTCTGATTTGTTAGGTTTTTTTAATTTTCTTTTTCTTTTTAAGTGAGAGGAGGAGAGATTGTGGGGCTGGTGCTCAAATCAACTGAGCTATTTTTAGTACCTGAATCTGACATACTTGGGCAAGCCAAGCTGTGTCCAGTGCCCAGGCGACACTGGAACCAATTGAGCCACTGGCTGTGGGAGGAAAAGAGGGAGAGAAGGGGAGAGGGTGGGGAAAGAAGCAGATGGTCACTTCTATTGTGTGCCCTGACCAGGTGTCAAACCCGGAACTTCCATATGCTGGGCTGACGCTCTATCCACTGAGACAACTGGCCAGGGCCAACTCATTCTTTAGTTTTGTCAGAACAGAGCCTCTTCATTAAATTAAAAATCACTAGTATTGTAGACCCTGGCCAGTTGGCTTAGTGGTAGAGCGTCCACCTGGTGTGTGGAAGTCTCAGGTTTGATTCCCGGTCAGGGCACACGGGAGAAATAACCATCTGCTTTCCCACCCCTCCCCCCTCATCTCTTACCCCAGCCATGACTTGAATGGTTTGAGCAAATTGGCTGGGGGCACTAAGGATGGCTTCATGGCCTTGCCTCAGGTGCTAAAATAGTTGGTTGTCCGTGCAATGGAGCAGTGGCCCCAGATAAACAGAGCAGATTATCTCCCAGTAGGGGGCTTGCTGGGTGGATCCCAGTTGGGATGTATATGGGAGTCTATCTGCTTCCCTACCTCTCACTTAATAAAAAAAAATATTATGAAAATATAAAACAATCACTTGAATGCAAAATAAAAAAATCACTAGTATTGTGAATCTAGTTAGAATGCCATGTTAAAATAATTGTATAGTTGGGAACTCTCAAGTACATATTAATCCCACAAGGAAGCAAATTTAATTTGTTTACTTTAAAGCTATGTAGACTCTTGAAATCAAACATCTCATTTAGAACCTAATAGGATCACAAGAGAGTTCTTTTCTTTTTTTTTAGTAAACACTGTCATTAATTTTCACATACTAGAATCAACCAGATAAAGAAAGAATATAAATGTAACTGACAACATGTACATTTTTACAAAACTAAGTGCAGGACAGATTCTATTACAAGCCAGTATAACAGTAATTAAAACTGAGGGTTCTTAGAGAATCAGTGTTCTGCTTTGGGAAAGAATTAACCAGTTGAAAGGTGGACTCTTAGTCTCATGCCATACATTACCAGCCTTGATCTTAGGAGGGTGTACTGTGCCCAATTAATTATACAGTCAGCCTGTATAGGCAACATTCAAAAATGTCAGATAAAGGTTTTGGTGGGGTTTTTTTTAGCCTTTTTAAAGAATACGTGAATATTTCTTTGAATTTAGATTTCTGTGGTAAAGTATACTGATCTAAAGTCATATATGGCTCTGGCCAGTTGGCTTAGTCATAGAGCTTTGGCCTGGTATACGGATGTCCCAGGTTCGATTCCCAGCCAGGGCACATAGGAGAAGTGACCATTTGCTTCTGCACCCCTCCTCTTCTTCCCTCTCTTTCTCTGTCTCTTTTTCTCCCACAGCCATTGCTTGATTGATTCAAGCACATTGGCCCCGGACTCTTAAGAATGGCTTTGTGGAGCCTCTGCCTCAGGTGCTAAAAATAGCTCATTTGTGTGCATGTCCCCAGAAGGACAGAGTATTGGTCGCAGATGGGGGTTGCCAGGTGGATCCCAGCCAGGGTGCATGAGGGAGTCTGTCTCTCTATCTCCCTTCCTCTCACTTGGAAAAGAAAAATAAATAAATAAAGTCATATTTGATTGCTTTTTCAGAATTTTCTTAGATCATTCGATCTTTGTGTCCAGTATTTTAGAAACTTTTTCTAAGTATTTCAGATGTAGCAAATGGGAAATACAGCTGTAGGGTCAATTCTTTATTTGGCTTCCTTAAGAACATGAAAATTATATATTAGTTTGAGAAATAAGGTACTACTGAGTAGGAAAATATTTTTTATGTCTCAGAAATAGAAAAGAATCTGGTTATATATGAGTTTTTTTATGGATTCATTATTCTCCATCAGAGGTTGACCCCAGTATCATTCTTCCCTTTGTTCCTCATATCCTGACTCAATTAAAACCAAGCCCTCTCCTTTATTGTGGCCGAAACAGTAACTTTTCACATAAAACATTTGGGCATTTAGAGATTTCAACTTTGTGTTTGAGAGGGGGAAAGGAATAATTTCAGATCAGTATGTTTTACTAATCACTGTTAGCTTGATTTTTAAGGAGCAGACTGTAGATATGTCAAAGTAAAGTAATAAAGGGCCTCCATTATTTATATCCATTATAAATTTATTTTAAATCACCTTGTGTTATTAGTAAGTAAGCCTCATATTTATTTGGCACTAAATCAGATGTTTGCTTTTTTTCTGACAAATTCAGTTTATTTCTTTATGCTTCCTAGCAGAGAATTACAAAAAAGTAAACCTACTTTTCAATTCTTTTTGTATATTGTATAACATGTATGCTTTGATGAGATCCTATCATATACCAATATTTTATTTTGTATATTCTGCATAGGCTGCAATCAGGTTTTTATTTATTGCACCCTAGCTTGCCCCGCTTTCTGGCACCACTCATTACTGTTGCCAGTTCTCAGAGAATGTAAACAAATTTTAGTATTAGCCTAAACAAAATACAATTAGGAAAATGATTATGTTGCCAAAAATACAAAGAATATGTTCCACAATGGAGATAAAAGATGTTTGTCATATGTTAGTTCCAATAGATTATAGCAGTAGTTCCCTTTCTAGAACTGGTTATAGAGTGCTTCTGGTGATTACCGGTACTTGTAGAGTAGTTATATACCCAGAGACCAGCTCACATCTGCCCAACTAGGATAATGTGGCTAATTATACAGTAAGAAGTTTTGCTATGAGAGTCAATAAATTCAGCCGAATCTTAGATCATTCCATTGTAGTTAATGCCTCAGTTATGACCGAGTAAGGCTCAGGAATTACTAGAAGGGCAGACTGAGGACACCTAATCAGGGTGGATGTTGATACCACCTAGTAAAATCATCTACAAGATTTGTTTTACACAGTGACTCTGTATCTTGCACTTTTGTTCTTTATCTTCTTATTTTCTTTTTCTGTTTATTTCTCTTACCCTTTTCTTTTCTGCTATGTTTTTATCTTTTGTTCTTTCTTAGACCCAGTAGTGCCCACAAGTGGTACATAATTCCTCTGGTAGAATTTAAAACTAAGAGCAAACATCTATTATTATTACAGTGGTTCTTAACCTTTTTTGAGGTACCGAACCCACCAGTTTCATATGCGCATTCACCGAACCCTTCTTTAGTGATAAATAAAATATGATTTTTTTTCCAAATTCAAGACATAGGTATATGTTATTTTACTGGTGCACAAAATGAGCCGTACATGAACATCACCTTGCTAAAAGAACAAAACCAACAAAGTGCACGAACTCACAACAAATTACAGTATTACTTTATTCTGGCCTCCGCGGCAGAGGCTTCTCCGAACCCCTGAGATCAACTCATGGAACCCCTAGGGTTCAATAGAACCCAGGTTAAGAACCACTGGACTATTATTAGAATAGATTTAAATCTGTAACTAGTGAAGAATTATTCTAATCTGAGTTTTTTTAATACAATTTTGTTTTTAATTATAAAAATGATATGAAAACAATATTTCAAGGGGAGAGGGGGCAGTTAGTGTACTGTGAGTTAGTAGGTAGCAATTACACCTTTAGTTCAACTATCAATTCCTCATTTTTTCAACCGAAGTTTTACAAACCTAGTGGAACTATGGTAGGCATAAAGACCCAGAAAAGATATAACCTATCTGATATACTTTTCCTTGCCACTAGTATTTATATTTACACTATTTATTAGTTTTATGACCCAGGGCAAGCTACTGTACCTCTCTGTTTCTCCTTTGCATCATCTGTAAAATGGAACTAATTATATGACTTACCTCAGAGTTATTGTAAAGCACCAAGAACAGTATCTGAATGTAGTCGGTACCTGATAAGTGTTAATTATTGTTATGCTATGATATTGTTATGATAGTATTTTTGTTTTCTATCATAGCCCTCTTATATTCAGTGCCTATATAGTATTCAGGAAGAATTTAAGAAATTTCTGCATGCTTCCCTCAGTCAAGGGAATATTTTTTTTAATATCAGCTTTATATTCTTACATATGGATATAATCAAATTCATGTTTAGTATCACTTTGGTAAATCTTCCTAGTTTTTTTGTGGAGTAAAGGTACATATAATATGAAGATAATAATAGTAATATCTGACAATTACTAAGTATTCACTGTATACCAAATGGTCTTCTTAGCACTTCACATATATTAACTCATTTTAAAATATTATTTATTTTGAAGTTATTGGGATGATATGGTTCACTAAACCATACAGGTATCAAATGTACGACTCAATGAAACACCCATCTACACACTGTATCATGCACTCTTTGCCCTAAGCAAAGCTTCTTTCCATCCCCATCCCTCCTTTTTACCCTCTTCCTCCTACCTGCACCCCCCTTTTCCCTCTTTTTGTTGCTACCCTGTAGTCTGTATCTATGTGTTATGCATATATGATTTTTGGCCAACCCCTTCACCTTCTTTCATCCAGTCTCCTCACCCACCTCCTGTCTGACAGCTGTCCATCTGTCCCCTATGACCCTGCCTCTGTTTCTGTTTTGTTCATGAGTTTATAGTGTTCATTAGATTCCACATATAAGGGAGATCATAAGGTATTTATATTTCTCTGCCTGGCTTATTTTACTTAGCATAATAATGTCCGGCTTCATTTATGCTGTTGCAAAAGGTAAGATTTTCTTCACTTTTATGGCTCTATAGTATTTCATTGTAAATGTACCACAGTTTTCTTAACCCCACACATCTACTGATGGACACTTGGGTTGTTTCCAGACCTTGGCTATTGTTAACAGCACTACAATGAACATGGGTGCGTATCTTCTTTTGAATTAGTGTTTTTGGGATTCTTAGGATATATTCCCAGAAGTGGGAACACTGGGTCAAAAGGCAGATCCATTTCCTTTTGAGGAAACTCTGTACTGTTTTCACAGTGGCTGCACCAGTCGAGTCTGCCTTCCCACCTGCAGTGCAGGAGGGTTCCCTTTTCCCCACACCCTCCCCAGCACTTATTCTGTGTTGTTTTGTTAATGAAAGCCATCTGGCATGTGTGAGGTGGTATCTCATTGTGGTTTTAATATGAATCTCTGATGATTGGTGATATTATTTTTTCATATGCCTGTTGGCCATCTGTCTGTCCTCTTTAGAAAAATGTCTATTCAGGTCTTTTGTCTATTTTTTAATTGGATTGTTTGTCTTCTTGGTGTTGAGTTTTATAAGTTTTTTATAAATTTTGGATATTAACATCTTATCAGATCTATCAAAGAATATGTTTTCCCACTCATTGGGTGTCTTTTCATTTTGTTGATGGCTGCTTTTGCTGTGCAAAAGCTTTTTTTTTGATGTAGTCCCATTTGTTTATTTTTCTCTTTGTTTTGCTTGCCTGAGAAGATATACCTGATAAATATTGCTATGAGAGATGTCCGAGATTCTAAAATTCTACTGCCTATGCTTTTTAAATAGGCTTTATTATATGGTTTTGCAATTTACATTTAAGTCTTTTATCCATTTTGAGTTTATTCTTGTGTATGGTGTAAGAAGGTGGTCTAGTTTCATTTTTTGCATGCATCTGTCCAATTTTCTTAACACTCTTTAATAGACTGTCTACTCCATTGTATATTGTACCAGCCTTGCATCCCTGGCATAAATCCCACTTGATCATGATATATGACCTTTCTAATGTAATATTGGATCCAGCGTGCTCATATTTTGTTGAGAATTTTAGCAACTATATTCATCAGAGATATTGGCCTATCATTTCTTTTTCATTCTTTGCAGTATTTTTATCTGGTTTTGGAATTAGGATAATGTTTGCACTGTAAAATGAACTTGGAAGTCTTCCCTCCTCTTGAATTTTTTGGAATAGTTTGAGAAGGTTAGATATTAGTTTTTCTTTGAATGTTTTGTAAAGTTTGCCTGTGAAGCCATCCAGACCAGGACTTCTGTTTACTGGGAGTTTTTTTTTTTTTTAAATTCTTATTTGTGTGTGTGTGTATTTGTGTGTGACAGAGACAGAGAGAGGGACAGACAGACATGAAGGGAAAGAAATGAAAAGCATCAATTCTTCATTGTGGCACCTTCATTGTACATTGATTGCTTTCTCATATGTGCCTTGACTAGAGGACTACAGTATAGAGTGAGTGACCCCTTGCTCAAGCCAGCGACTGTGGGGTCATGTCTCTGATCCAATGCTCAAGCCAGCGATCGACCCCACACTCAAGCTAGTGAGCCTGTACTCAAGCCAGCTGGCAACCCTGAATTTAGAACCTGGGTCCTCTGTGTCCCAGTCTGACACTCTATTGACTGCACCACTGTCTGGTCAGACTGCTGGGAGTTTTTAAATTATTGCTGCAATTTCATTGGTTGTAATCTGTATGCTCAGGTTTTCTGATTCTTCCAGATTCAGTTTTGGAAGATAGTATATTTCTAGGAATTTATCCATTTTGCCCAAGTTGTCCATTTTGTTGCCATACTCTTTAAAATATTTTCTTACAATCTTTTGTATTTCTGTGATGTCAGTTGTTAATTCTTTTCTTTCATTTCTAATTTTATCTGGGTCCTCTCTCTTTTCTTGATGAGTTTGGTTGAAGTTTCATCAATCTTATTATCTTTTCGAAGAATCAGCTCTTGCGTTTGTTGATTTCTTGTGTGTGTTTTTTTGTTTGGGTTTTTTTTTTTTTTTAGTATCTATGTCATTTATTTTTTGCCCTGATCTTTATTATTTCCTTTCTTCTACTTATTCTTAACTTTGTTTTGTTGTCCTTCTTCTGGTTCTTTTAGGTGTAGGGTTAGATTGAGATTTTTCTTCTTTTTGACGTATGCCTGTAATGCTATAAACTTCCCTCTCAAGAGTGCTTTTCCTGGTGTGTCCTGTAGATTTTTGGCTTGTATGTTCATTTTCATTTGTTTCAAAGTAATTTTTAAATTTCATCTTTGATCTCATTGTTAACCCATTTATTGTTTAATAGCATGCTATTTAACCTTGAACTGTTTGAATGTTTTTCAGATTTTTATTGTGGTAAAATTCTAGTTCCGTACTGTTGTGGTCAGAGAAGATGCTTTATATGATTTCAATCTTCTGAAATTTATTGAGACTTGTTTTGTGTCCTAACATGTGGTCTGTCCTAGAAAATGTACCATGTGCACTTGAAAAGAATATATAATCTGCTGGTTTTGGGTAAAATGCTCTGAAGATATCAATTAAATCCTGCAGATACAGTGTATCAATCAATGCTGCCATTTCCTTGTTGATTTTCTGTCTGGAGGATCTATCTATTGATGTCAGTGGTGTGTTAAAAATCCCCTGCTGTAACTGTATTGCTGTTGATCTCTCCCTTTATATCCATCAAGATCTGTTTTACATATTTAGTTTCTCTAACATTGGGTGCTTAAATATTTACAATGATTATATCCTCTTATTGGATTGCTCCCTTTATCATTATGTAATGTCCTTCTTTGTATTTTATCATGTACAAGTATTGCTGTCCAAACTTTTTTTCATTTCCCTTTGCAGGGAATATTTTTTTCTATCCCTTCACTTACTGTCTGTGTGTATCTTTTATTCTGAGGTGAGTTTCTTGTAGACAGCATATATATGGGTCATGTTTTATTATCTATTCAGCTACCAAATGTCTTTTGATTGGAGTGTTCTTTATACCTATAATACTATCCTCTCTCTTTTTTTTATTTATCGAGAGAGACAAGAGACAGAGGGACAAGCAGGCAGGAAGAGAGAGAGATGAGAAGCATCAATACTTTGTTGCGGCACCTTAGGTGTTCATTGATTGTTTTCTTATATGTGCCTTGACCAGCGGACTCCAACAGAGTGAGTGACCCCTTACTCAAGCCAGCGACCATGGGGTCATGTCTATGATCCCACACTCAAGCCAGTGACCCCGTGCTCAAGCTGGATGAGCCCGCACTCAAGCTGTGGTATCCTCGTATAGTTTTGAACCTGGTTCCTCTGCATCCCACGCCGATGCTCTATCCACTACTCTACTGTCTTGTCAGAAATCTCTTGATTTCTGTTATCCTTTCTTTTTATAGCAGGCCCTTCAACATTTTCTGCAATGCTGGTTTAGTAGTAATGAAGTAATAAACTCCTTAAGCTTTTTTTTTTTTGTCTGGATAGCTTTTTATTTCTCCTTCAATTTTAAATGATAGCCTTGTTGGATAGAGTCATCTTGGTTGTAGGTCCTTGCTTTTCACCACTTTGAATATTTTCTGCCAATCTCTTCTGCCTGAAGTATTTCTATTGAGAAGGCAGATGTCAACCTTATGGGGGCTTGTTTGTACGTAGTTAATTGCTTTTCTCTTGCAGCTTTTAAGATTCTTTCTTTGTCTTTAATGTTTGACATTTTAATTATGAAGTGTCTTGGTATGGGCCTTTTTGGGTTCATTTTGATTGGGACTATCTGTACTTCCTGAACTTGTGTGATGTTTTTCTTTACCAGGTTATGGATTTTTCAGCTATTATTTCTTCAAACAGGTTCTCTATCTCTTGTTTGCTCTCTTCTCCTTCACGTATCCCTCTAATGCGGATATTGTTTTGCTTTATGTTATCCCAGAGGTCTCTTAGACTTTCATCAGCTTTCTTAATTCTCTTTTCTTTTTGCTGCTTTGCTTGGGTGCTTACTGTTACCTTGTTCTCTAAATTGCTGATTCAGCCCTCTGCTTTATCTAGCCTGCTATTGATTTCTTCTAGTGCAGTGGTCGGCAAACTCATTAGTCAACAGAGCCGAATACCAACAGTACAATGATTGAAATTTCTCTTGAGAGCCAAATTTTTTAAACTTAAACTATATAGGTAGGTACATTCCTTATTGAGGTATTGCCCACACGTGGTATTTTCTGGAAGAGCCACACTCAAGGGGCCAAAGAGCCGCATATGGCTCGCGAGCCACAGTTTGCTGACCAGGGTTTTAGTGTGTTCTTCATTTCAGATATTGTATTATTCATCATTTCTGGCTGGTTCTTTTTCATGGTTTCTATGAAAAAGAAACCTTTCTAATGCTTACTCTTTCTTTGTTAAGTTATCACTGAGATCATTCATTCTTGAGCACCCTTATAACCATATTTTTAAACTTTGCATATGATAGTTTTGTTGCTTACATTTCACTTAATTCTTTTTCTGATGATTTCTCTTGTTGATTCATTTGAGGCATATTTCTTTGCCCATTTTGTCTGTGTATTAGGAAGCTCTGCTATGACTTTCAAACTTGTTATGTCTTTATGATGAAGGTGTCTGTAGGCCAGTGGCCGCCATCGTCATTCTCATTGGATTCAGATAGATGGTAAAGAAACAGTGGAGCCAAAGAATGGTGGGCCTTTCCTTTATTCAAGTCTTGCACTGGCCGACGAACAAACACACAGGGAAAACACTTCTCTCCAGTTCCACAACCAGGAAAATCTTCTCCGGTTTCTCCTAGAATGAAAGGCCCCACCAGTCTCAGTGGAGCTTGTAAAGCCCCTCACCTCTGGTTCCCCACCTGCACACCTTCTCCTTCCCTGCCAACATGGCTTCTTCAGCACTCTGCATTCTCTCTGCTCTCACTCTGCAAACATGGCTTCTTTCTGTCTCTTCTTCTTCGCTCTTTTCAAAACTATCTGGCAAGAAAACCTCTCCTCCAGCAAACATTAGCAAAACAGTGGCCTTTCCCAAGAAGGAATGTAATTTTAATTTCACAGACCATGTATTCCTGGCACTGCCTAGCCCCCAATGCAAACTATAAGTGAGCAAATGTAAAAATCATATTTTACAAACTTACTTGACCAAAACAGTGTCTTGTTGGACTCAGTGGTACATACCTCAGGATCACTTGAGCTCCTTGCTCTAGGAATGTTTCTTTAGGCTTATATTTATGCTTCTGTTGCGTATGAGTCTTGAATGATATTGACCCTTTCATGGGTGGAGTTAACCCCTCAGACTGGCTGGCTCTCAGGGTCAACCTTGATCACTGTGTAGGAGATGCTGTACAGTGGCTGCCCCCTAAGGTGGAACTATTCCCA
This sequence comes from Rhynchonycteris naso, assembly GCA_037038555.1. Classification (NCBI taxonomy): domain Eukaryota; kingdom Metazoa; phylum Chordata; class Mammalia; order Chiroptera; family Emballonuridae; genus Rhynchonycteris; species Rhynchonycteris naso. Next base: position 72,647,067 of record CM073002.1, read on the forward strand.
GCAGGGTCTTGTGCTGGCTAGACTCTCCTTTAAAATGCCCCTTTCGTAGCTAGTTGGATCTACCTGTGGTCTGAAACCCACCAGTAGTTGTGTTGGTTCTGGGTCCACTTTGGCAGGGTTCGGTATGGGTCAACATCAGACATTGTAACCAGCCACGGACAACTTGTGTGGAGCTACCACTCTGTTCACTGTTTGTGGCAGCATCTACTGTGCCGGGGTGTGTGGGAGGAGTGGTCAGTCTGTATTCCACTTAGAGCTGAGGACAGCTTTGTGGAAAGGCCCAAGCCCCTTGAGGTCTGCCTGCACCTGCCAGCTGCCTCACCTTTCCTTAGGGTAGCCTTGTCTTCCCACAAAGCCCCCTGCAGAAAGACTCTAAGTGGGCCCAGACCAGCCTCGCCCCTCAATCTCTTCCACAGTTGCAGGCTCAGTAGGGCAGGGCAACCAGGGTCAGGAAGACAGGGATAGTTGGTCCCCTACTGGGGTTCACTTGGTCAGGCACTCAGTGAAGGGGAGTGGCTCTTACTGCTGAGGCAAATCCCTCAGTCACTGCCAGGGACTCCGACTGTATTTCCCCCAGGAGGGGTAAGCGGCAGATTCAGTTTGGTGGGGCTGGCAGTTCCCTCTGTAGCAGTACTTTCAGCTGGAGAGCCACTGATCTCAGGGGGACAGGTTGAGAGAGTCTCCCCTGGGCTGGTGGTGGCCTAGCCTACAGGAGGGGGCTAAGCCTTTGTCTGCATCCTTGACAATCCTCTTCAAGGAACTCACACTTTCGATGTCTGCGCTATAAGCCTCTGTCTCTTGCCCCTGTGGAACTGAGCCAAGCAGGGTGGAGAATCCAAAACTGGGCAGGGCTGATCCAAACAGCTTTCCTTTGGGGTGGTGCCTGCAAGCCTGTAGAAGGGGGTCTGGCACTTTTCCCCTTCCTTCTTGGGGTATCTCAGGCTGAGCTTGCAGGGGAGGCAGGAGTTGCCCCCACCACACACCGAGACATATCCACACACCCCAGCCTGTGCGGCTCCCAGACCAAAGCTTCCCTGGGCAAGAGGCTTGGAAAGCCCTGGCTCTGCAGAGCACTCTGCTCTCCCAGCGCCTGGTGCGTGGGCTTGGGTCCTCAAGTGCTGGCTCTCTGCAGCATTCTGCTCTCCGGCACGTTGTGCTGTCTTTCCAAGGCCCTGCCAACAGCCTGTAGAAGGCGGGCTGGGATCTCTTCCCCTTCCCAGGGTGGCAGCAGCTGTGCTCACTCATGAGGTGGGAGTTATGGCCCCTTGGTGCCTCCACACATCGTAGCTCCCGCCTGTCGGGTTCCCAGACAGAGATTTCTCTGTAGACAGCTCTGTGCTGGAGGTGGGGAAGCTGGCCCTCTTTCCCAGGCCACGCAATTTTTTCGCTGCCTGTGTCTCCACCAAAAACCTCCCCAGAAAAAGGCGCACTGCAAAAGACAGTGGCAGGACTGAGCACAGCAGAACGGTCCTCCAGCTGGGATCAGCTCTGTACTCCCCTGGCTAGGTCTGCGGCAACGAGAGTGCCAGTACCTGGGAAAGTGGCATCTGGGCTCTGATTTTCACTGCCAGGTATGTACGTGCTCCTCTTCCCATCTCTGTTGTTCTGGGTTGGGGATCCCTGTGTAGGTTGACACCCACTTTCCTGGGCAGAAGGAGCTCGGTGGCCATGATATCCTTTTAGCTTTTCAGCCAGTGCATGTTGGGGCTGCCCTTTCCACACCTCTGCCCTCCTTCCCAGTCTTTCTGTGGCTTCTTCTGTAAATTCTTGGTTATAATACTTCAATTCAGCTCACCTTCAGTTGACAAGTCAGATTGATTGCTCTATATTTTAGCTGTAAATTCGGTTTGAGGGCAGAAGCAGGTGAGTGTAGCATTCACCTACTCTGCAGTCATTTTGGAACCTATTGTATATTAATTCATTTAATCCTCCCACTACCCCGCGAGGTGCAGGTACCTTTTACTACAGATGAAGAAAATGAAACACAAGAAAAGTTAAGTAACTTGCCTTTGCATAGTAAGTGACAGACATGATACTTGAACCTACAACCTGGCTCTTACTACCTATTTGATTAGCAACAAGGTAGCATACTGATTAAAAGCACAAATTCTGAATCCAGTTTCTTGATTACAAATGCTAGCTCTGACTCTTACGAGCTGTTGGACTCAACCACTCTGTGCCTCAGTTCCCTCATCTGTAAAATGGAGTTCATTATAAAACATACCTCTAAAAAGTTATCAAATTGATTAAATGAATTAACATAGCTAAAAGACTTAGAATGGTGCCTTGAGAATTACTTAAAATACTTTGACCACTATTGCTGTGTGCTTTTATCTATTTACTTGAGATTATACATCTTTTCATTAACATGATATAACATCATGGGCATTTATACACATTCTTAAAAATTACAAACTGTAACTTTTTAGATGGTTGTCTGTAGTCCTGACAGGTTACCATGAATCCAGCTGAGTGCCAGGTAACAGAGATGGCTTGGCCAAGTTCAGCGGGTTGGAGTCAAAAGAGAAGGTCCAGCATCTGGGTGGAGGAACAACAGCACTGAGTCATGCAAGATCTGGTGGTTAGAATATAGGCAAGCATAAGAACCATAAGATCTGAGAACACAGACCAATGGCAAGTAATGGCGTCTACCAATGAGTCATTTTAGAGAAATAAGTGGTTGTTGAAGGTAGAAATCCAGCTGAACGGCAAAAACCATGGAGAGCAGGAAGGAGAAATGAAGATTAAAAGAAGATTGTTAGAAATCTTGTGTGATTACTCATCACTGCAAGAATGTATAGTCAGACCTGACAATAGGTTGTAGCTGCTGTTACCTTTTTCACCTGTTTGAAGAGGCTCTTCTCTGGGATATTTTATGACAGTTATTGAAGGATAATATTTTCCTACTTGATTGAAGTATTCTTAACTCTAAAACAGTATTTGTTAACTTTTAAGTGAATTAATTGAGTTGCTAAGTCAGTAGTGGCATGATAGTTTAAAATAAAAATAGTTGAGACTGAGCTGCCAAAGAATTCTACAACATATTATTCTGGGGCAGTAGAAAATGTGGATGTATATTTATATATATTTAATTTTTTAGGCTTTTGATTAGTTTTGAGTCACTAAATACTTAATGCTGTTTCTTGAGGAAAATTATTCTCTCTTTGAGTTTTCTTTTAACTATTGAAAAAGAAGCTTTTATTTGACTTTGTGGAAATAGAGACTACCTAAATGAGAACAAGTTCAGAGCTTGCTGTATAGCAAGGGAGCCAGCCACTGCCACTTGCATTTAGCAGAGACTCAAAGGCAGGCAAGAGGATTTCTAGTGGAAGAAAGGGGGAGACTTCAGAGAGATTAAGATAATGGAAATTTGGAGGCAGGCCATATAGAAGCAGGGCCTCCTATGTAATTGGTTAAGGGAGAATATTTGGCTTTGATGGGTTTTACATTGGAAGTGGTGGTGGTGGTGGTGGTTGGGGGCAACTGGCAATCTTTAAGTCTTGACTGGTCTGGGCCGACTGCTGCAGAGTGACTTTCTGGACTAGTTGCTGCAGATTGTGGGTCAGAATTCTGTTTTGTATAATGGTCAGACTGTTGTCTGTTTGTACATAGTCGTGCGCTGCGTAACAGTGTTTTGGTCAGTGATGAACTACATATATGATTGTGGTCCTGAAAGATTCAAATGGAGCTGAAAAATGCCTAGTGATATTGAAGCTGGTATTAATAGAGAGGAATGGTTATGCTGCATTATTTTGCTTACAAGCAAATATATGATGAAAAAGAAAAAGCGAACCACCATTGACATATTTCTGAAAAGAATGACACATCCTTAGGAAGAGCCTCAGTCAGGTCCTTTAGAAGGTGTTCTAGAAAAAGCACTGTTGTCATAGGCGGTGACAGCTCCGTATGTGTTATTGCCCCTGAAGACCTTCCGATGGGAATAGAATGGAAGTGGAAGACACTGATATAGATGATCCTGACTCCTGTGGGCCTAAGTACGTTTATGTCTTAGCTTTAAGTAAGTAAATAAATAATTTTTAAAAGCTTATAGAGTCAGGATTTTTATTTAAAAATACATTTTTGAAGATTCTATAACATTTTTATTTTATTTTTTAATATTTTCTTTTTATGGAATTTACTGGGGTGACACTGGTTAACAGAATTATCCAGGTTTCAGGTGCCCAGTTCTGCAGCACAGCTCTGTCCACTGCATTGTGTGTCCACCCCCACGAAGCAAGCCTCCACCTCTCACCACTTACCCCTCTTCCCTTCCTCCATCCTCCCCCCGCCCCGCTCCCCCTGACAGTTTTGTATAGCTGTACTATGTGTCTGTATTTTAAGCTGTGTAATTTCAAGAGTTGAAAAGTTAAAAACATTAAGAAGTTTATAAAGTAAAAAAGTGATAGTAAGCTAAGGTTAATTTATTATAAAGAAAGAAAAATATTTTTTATTTATTTAGAGTAGCCTAATTGTACAGCATTTAAAAGTTTGTGGTGAAACTGTCTGTTTTGTTACATCAGCAGCGTTCTCATACATCTTGTTCTTCACTCAATCTCATACTGTTTTGTAAATGTGGTGCATCTTAAGGGCACAGTGTTTATAAAGTCACCTGTAGAATAAGGTAATGTTCTAGACCTTCACATGCACTCACTACTCATTCAATCACCTAGAGCAACGTCCAGTCCTGCAAGCACCAGTATGGTTAGTGCCCTGGATGCGTATAGTATAGTTTCTTTTATACAAGTATACCCTGGGATGTTCATATAGCGATGAAACCCCCTAATGACACATTTCTTAGGACATATCCCTGTCATGAAGCAAGGCATGGCTTTATTTAGTCTCTCAACTTCATTCATTGAACCAAGGGAAAATGGCTTCTTAAAATAATAAATCTTATTAATCTTTATCAGGAAAATGATTTTTTTTTCAAGTCAAGGGTTTTTACCATAATAGGAACCAAGTAAACATTAATAAATATTTATTTCTTTTCCCCAGAAATAAAAGCAGAAAGTGTGAAATCAGTTTTCAGCTAAACCTTACACAGGTCTTTTTCTTCAGTTATACAGTACTTAGTTGTAAAAGATTGTATAATGATTTAATATTTGATATTTAAAGCAGTGAACAAATGTTCTATCATGCTTTAATGCCCTGTGGATGTTGTAATTAAAATTTTGATTAATGACTTAGATTTTTTAAAATTATAATTGTATGTTTCCTGCTTTGTTGTTTTAAAAGATAGTTGGTAAGGCACCCCCTTCATTTCACCAAAAAGTCTTTAGTCATTATGTAAATCTTAAGCTTCATTACAAGGCACTTAAGTAAAAGTTTTTTAAGGCTTTGGAGCTATAGGCTGTGTTTTAACTATTTTAAGTCTTAGATTCAGGGAACTGCTTTTTTTACATCCTTACCTGTTCTGCAGTATTTGACTTTTTCAGGATGCAATTGTAAAAAGAACCTTAAACTTTAAATTTCAACTCCAAGCAATTGGATTTTGTTTCAACATAAATAAACCTTACAGGTGGTGCCTTGGGTCATTCGCAGCAGGAAACCTTTTAGAAAGAGTCCTTGTGCTAAGGAAGGAATCGTTGCAGTAGTTCTGATCCTATGGGCTCTAGTTACCTTGAGAGCTAAAACCTAGGAGGGAGGAGCTTGGCCTTCATTAATCAGCAGATGGAATTCCTTTTAAATGAACCTGGAGGGAAGACAAAATTGCTGTATTAGATCTAAGTCTCTTCAAATTGGAAGCCAAGTACTGCGGAAATGTACAGTGGTAGGTTTTTGTAGGCAAATCTGTATCTGGAAGCAGTAGAGGGGATTTTTCTCAATCCAAAGCAGTAGAGACTAACTGCTTTTACCTTCTGCCATCACTGTGTTTGGATGCAGTGTAAGAAGAGTGCTAATGAAATTTAGTTTCTCAATATTTCTGACCTTTAGTGATTTATAAATTGTTTACAGTTTGGGAATAAAGAACATTTCTTAAGATTTGTACTCTGATTATTGAATAGGCTTTATTGATAGGATTCTTATATCAATGAGCAAAAGGTATATTCTGCGGGCTAGGATACAGGAATATATTTTATGTATATGTTACTTACTAAAATGAAATTCTGTTATATGAATAATAGAGAAACTACATTTATAATTCTTACAGGTTTATTGGTAGACAGACCTTTCATTGAAAAATAGAACATAATATTTTTTAAAATAAGGCACCAAATTTTTAAAAATCAGCTTTACAATTACCAGTAACAAATGTAAATACAGGTGGCAATAAGTTGGTCTCCATGAGGCTCCATGCAGGAGTAATAGCTCCAATTACTGTCATAAATGTCTATAATTGTATCTATTGCTGCCAGGCAGTAAATGCTTTTTAATATAGTAAGACCATAAATGTACCTGCTGTTGTTGTTTAAACAAAATGCAATTTTCAGCAAATTTATCCTTGAAACACCTGCTATAATCAAAAAGAGGTGAATGCTATCAAAATAAACTGCCTAAATTAACTAGACACACATACATTTTTAGAGCAGCCTGCATGGTTACTCAGCTGCCACATCGTCTCAGAACGAGGGGAGATTCTCACTGACGGACTTGTACAGGCAAGCTTTCTGTAGAGGAGACTATACAAAACAAATACTGTTTTGGATTTTTATAGTATTTTTAAAACTTGGTTTCACAAGGTCAGTTGTTTGTTTGTTTTTCCTTTGTAGCATGTGGGTCAAGGACAGATATCAGGGCTGTGGGAAAAATACTACACTTAAAATTATACATATAAAAATACTGCAGAGGGGTTGAGGAAAAACCCCAGCCATCTTTAAGTGATTGAAAAGAGTTTTAGCTGTTTCTATCACAGTCTTGTTCAACATTCAGAATATTCTGTATTTAAAGATGGTTGATGATGCCTTCCTTCTTATTTATCCTGAGCATGATAAATGTTTCAGCTGGATCAGGAAAAGGTTTCATTTATCACAGTGGAAATAAAACCAGTGCTTGTGCTTCAGAGGTTATTATCAGTTCTAACTGAAGAACATCAACAGTGGTGGCAGATTTTAAGGAAATAACCGATAAAGACTGCATGCAGTATAAACTCTGCAGAGGGTAGTTACTAATGCCTCACAGGAGATATACCTCAAATAGACATTTGTGATTGAGAGCTGTGAATTAATGCATATGGATTATAATTAAAGTTTCTAGACTGCCTAAATACTTCATTATTGCAAAGTATGATTTAACGTTTTCTTTACAATTACTTAATATAAAATATGAATTGAAGCAGAAACCATTTGTCATTGGATCTCCCTATAAAATGTACTTTTTGTGTTTTGGGTTTTTTTAATTATTAATTTTAATGGGGTGACACCAATAAATCAGGGTACATATGTACAATGAAAACATCTCCAGGTTATCTTATCATTCAATTATGTTGCATACCCATCACCCAAAGTCAAATTGTCCTCTGTCACCTTCTTTCTGGTACCAGATATAAAATGTACTTTTTAATTGACTTGATTCGTTTTTCTAACCAATGATATTAGAGTAGTTCTCAGTGTCACCACTCTAATTTTTTATTACAAATTTTTTTTTAGTGTTTTTATTTAGTGAGAAAGAAAGGCAGATAGACGGGACACTTTTTTAGTTGTTCATTGATTACTTTCTCATATGTGCCTTGATAGCAGTGCTTCAGCTGAACCAGTGAGTCCTTACTCAAGCCAGTGACCTTGGGCTCAAACCAACGACCTTGGGCTTCAAGCCAGCGACCTTTGGGCTCAAGACAGTGACCTTTGACCTCAAGCCAGTGACCATGGGGTTATGTCTATGATCCTACACTCAAGCTGGCAACCCTGTGCTCCAGCTGGTGAGCTTCCTGTCAAGCCGGTGATCTCAGGGTTTCGAACCTGGATTCTCAGCATCCCAGGTTGATGCTCTATCCACTGTGCCACCGTCTGGTCAAGTACAAAGTTCTTAATATTTGGACAAATTTTATTCCCATGGTCTTTATCCCATTATATTTGTTAACTTATGCCAAGCTAAAATTTAGATTTCTTTGTTCTTCAAATATGCAGATGAGGGCCTGACCTGTGGTGGCGCAGTGGATAAAGCGTCGACCTGGGAACACTGAGGTTGCCAGTTCAAAACCCTGCACTGGTCTGGTCAAGGCACAAAAGGGAGTTGATGCTTCCAGCTCCTACCCCCTTTCTCTCTCTTTCTCTCTCTCTCTCTCTCTCTCACTCTGTGTCTCCTCTCTAAAATGAATAAAATAAAAATAAAAAAATTAAAAAAATATGCAGATGACTTATACTTTCAGTTTTTTGTTTGTTTTTTGAGTATCAGTATGAGATCAAAGTTTTGATTAGTAGATTCTTGAAGTTGAGAGGACTTGTCAGTCATTCCTTCCAATTATCCACCTTGGTTACTCAGAATCCTATGAAATAATTACATTCTGATTTGTGCCTGCATTCTCAGAAGGAAAGGCCCATTTACTCTCTATCTGCCTTGCCAAATCTCTTCTCTGGGCATGTGACTCCTTCCAGAGTGTTCAAACCTTCACTTGATAACTTTGTGGTAATTTAAAAAGGGTATGGATGGAATAGGCTTAAATAATAAGTGTAAGTCCACATATGAAGACACTTTAGCAACAGACGGTAGGGCCTGACCTGTGGTGAAACAGTGGATAAAGTGTCACCCTGAGTCACTGGTTCAAAACCCTGGTCAAGGTCCATATGGAGTTGATGCTTCCTTCACCTCCCCCCTCTCAAATGAATAAATTTAAAAAAGAAAGTAAAAAAAAGAAAGAAACAGATGGTAGTCAGTAAAGATGATCTCTGCACACACATTAGAAATGTTTTTAACAAGGTACTTAGAGATTATGGATCTTTAGTTTCAGTTCAGTTATAGGCAGGTGTCCAGTGATTGTTACAATAGCCTTTACTTTAACTCTATGCAGACTATCTTATTTTCCTCTACAAGAAGAGGAATAACTAGAAAGCAGAAAGTTTCCTGAAGAAACACTTATTCTAGTCATCATGATTCCTACACCCCCTGCAACAAACACACATAAAACATACACCACACATACAAACTCAACTCTTCGTAAGTCATATGTTTAGTTCTTTGAACATTTATAAAGAAAAACCATGCTTTCTCACCACAAGGGTATACCACAGAAGTCTTTAAGCTGCTGGCAATGAAAGAAAAATGTCTCATTTAAAAATTCAGGAAAGCCACAATCTGTAATTATCCCACAACCTGATAGGCATTTTTCATTAAGAAAGTAATTCAATCTCATGAAAAAGTTATTTAATTTAATGGACAATCTCACTCTTTTTCTCTTTCTCTCTCAAACACATACATACAAATGCACAAATGCAAGCAGTGATGAAGCTGAAAATTAATAGAATAAGAAGAGATTACAAAATTATGCCAAGTGGCAAAAAGAGAATACAGATAATATTCTGTCACTAGGAAAAGGGCGTGTTCCCCATGAAGGATGGAAATATGTACTCTACTTAATATCCTTGCAGAAAGCAGGATAAGCTATTGACCTATCCCAGAAATATTTGCTACAGTGAACTTAGACACAGACTACTTGATTCTGTCAAACTGTCTTCTCTGCCTCTTTCACTTAACATGTTTTCCTGCAATTAAATTTCTGAAGAATTTTATCATTGACCATGAATGGGGTACTAAACATGTCACGGAACAACAACATCCCACACTGAAATCTTGAGTGTGATCACTTTTGGACTGCAGCTTTCACGTGGCCCTACCTCTCTTTTCACTGCAGCTACAGTTATACTTTTAATCACTGGTTGAAGCACATGAACTGTGCAGATGCCTTTATAAGCAAGGACTTGCTGTCCACCCATAGAGAGTACAGTCAGTAGACAGCCTCCAGCTGTCTGTTCCTACAGTGGCAGAGAGCTGCCAAAGCAGAGGTCATGCCCTTCCAGAATGGCCTGCATCTGGACGTATATGAGTTCAAGTTTGGGGCTATTATAATCAATGCTGCTTTGAAAATTCTTGGATGTGACTCTTGGTTAACATGTACACCACACATTTCTACTGAAATTTCTAATCGAAATTGAATTACTAGACCATAGTGTATGTGTATGTTCAGATTTAGCAGACCCTGCCAAATAGTTTTTGAAAGTGGTTATGCAAATTTATTCTCCTCCATGCAGTGTATGAAAGTTCCATTTGCTCCACATCTTTATCAGCACTCGGTATTGTTTTATAGTCTTTCTTATTTTAGTCATCACAGTAGATATGTTGAGATGTCTCGTCATTTTAGTTTGCATTTCCCTGATGACCAATGAGATTGAGCCCCTTTCCATATGTTTATTTGGCATTTGGATATCTGCTTTGGTCTTTTGCTATTAGGTTATTTGCTTTTACTTTTGATGTATAGAAGTTCTTTATATATTCTGGGTGTGGGTCCTTTGCTATATTTATTGCAAATATTTACTCTTTAGCTTCTCTTTTCATTCTTATTGGTGTATTGGGGGTAAAGAGTGGCTTAATTTCAGTATATTCAAAATTATCTTTTAGGGGGAGGTGATTATAGCTAATATTTGTTTTATTTAAGAATCTTTGGCCTAACCAGGCGGTGGCACAGTGGATAGAGCGTCGGACTGGGATGCAAAAGACCCAGGTTCGAGACCCCAAGCTCGCCAGCTTGAGCGCGGGCCCATCTGGCTTGAGCAAAAGCTTGCCAGCTTGAACTGAAGGTTGCTGGCTCCAGCAAGGGGTTGCTCAGTCTGCTGAAGGCCCACGGTCAAGGCACATGTGAGAAAGCAATCAATGAACAACTAAGGTGTCGCAACGGCAACGAAAAACTAATGATTGATGCTTCTCACCTCTCTCTGTTCCTGTCTGTCTGTCCCTATCTATCCCTCTCTCTGACTCTCTCTCTCTCTGTCCCTGAAAAAAAAAAAAAGAATCTTTGTTTACTCCAATGTTATGAAAATGTCCTCCTATGTTTTTTTTTTTTTGAATCTTTATTGTTCTATTTTTCACATTGAGATCTGCATTTCATCTAGCACTGATTTTGTGTATGGTATGTAGTAGAACTCAAGACTTATTTGCTTTTTATATGTATATGCAATTAACCCAGTTTACAGAAAAGGTTCTTCTTCACCATTGTACTGCTTTGTCATAATAAACAAGCTTGTATGTGTGGGTATGTATCTGGACACTCTTTTTTTATTCCATTGGTCTATTTGTTGTTATTTGATGCTATTAAATATGGCATCTTTTACATTTTATTGTTTATTTGTGGTTTGTATGTAAAAATACAATTCTCTGTGCATATGTGTATATATTATAGTTTACATACAGATATCTTTAGCAAAGTTGATAAATTCATTAATTCTAACAATAGGCTTATAGATTCTTTGACTTTTTTATGTACAATTATTATCATCTACAAATAAATAATATCAATCTTTATTCTTTACAAGCCTTATTTATCTCTTTTATTTTACCTGATAGACGGGTTAAGAGCTCCGTATTGGAAAAATATGGTATTAGCAGGAGAAAAACTTTTAATATTTCAATTTTGCTATTATAATGATATTAGCTTTATGGCTTTTATAAATATCCTTTACTAGATTAAGGAACTTCCATTTTGTTTTTAGTTTGCCAAGAATTATTATGAATGGGTGTTAAGTTTTCCAAATGACTTTTTTTCTTAACCTATTGAGTTGACCATATGATTTATCTCCATTTTCTTTCTCTCTTGTTTTGGTAGATTATTTTGATTGATTTTTGAGTAACTGACCATGCATTTTGGAATAAATGCAATATAATTATGATATATTATCCTTTTTATATATTACTAGATTCAATTTGCTGATATTTTGTTGAGGATTTTTATATCTATGTTTACAGAAGATATTGATCTGTAATTTTCTTTTAGGTATCTGTCATATTTCAGCGTAAAGCTGTGTGGGCCTCATAAAACAAGTGGCAACTGATTTCTGTTTTCTGATAGAGCTCGTGTATGTTTTTATTTCTTAAATATTTGGGAAAAATGCATGACAAAGCCATGTGGATCTGCATATTTCTTTGTGAGAATGTTTTAATTGCACGTTTAACCTAAAAAATGTTTTAAATTCATTTGTTATACAGTTGATATATCAATTACAGATAAAACTAAAGTCTCTTTTACCCATACCCCTATCAAATTTTTAGTTACACTTGACTACTTTCCACCAGGGAAATATGTTACAATACAGGAGATTTGAGCTCAACCACACAGTTGCCTATATGAGCCTGCACAGTCAGTCTGGTATACTTAAAAGTAGTAACACCTCACCTGACTTACCGTGGCGCAGTGGATAAAACATAGAGCTGGAATGCTGAGGTCGCTGGTTTGAGGCCCCAGGCTTACTTGTCAAGGCACATATGAGAAGCAACTATGAGTTGATGCTTCCTGCTCTACCCCTTCTCCCTATCTCTCTCAAATCAATAAATAAAATCTTAAAGAAGAAAAGTACAATGCCTTAATTTCCTCATTTTAAGAGCATTTTTAAGAGAATTATAGGTGTTAATGTATGGATAATGCTTCTTAGCATAGTGCCTTATACACGCTAAGCATTCCTTGAATATTAAAATTGAAGTTGTTATTATTTTACTTATAAAGATCTCAGAATGGATGGGACTGTTGAGGCACTACTCTATATCCAAGCTAGGGGCCAAAAAAGGTTTATGGTAGCTAAAATAGGTATCACAATAACTATGTACTAAAGCTCATACATTTTTAAATATTTTAATTTTGTAAAGTTATTGTATTGACATGGTTTCAAGTGTCCCACTCAGTATGACACCCTCTGCATACTGCATTGCGCCCCCACCATACCCCATGCAAGGTTTCTTTCCTCCTGTAAATCCTCTTTGGAGCCTATGTACCCTTGTTGCAGAGATTATTCTGCCAGGGTTGGCTATCTGGATTGTTTGTCCACAGAAGATTAGGAGTCGCAAATCTCTGTGGCATCTATGCTTTAGCAAAACAACAAAGCTGAGAAACGTTTATTTAATGTGCAAACTTGAATTGGGAGTGGTCAGTTTCTTGTGCTTCTTTCTGAAATTGGGTGAGAAAGTAAGGAAATGAAAGCAGCAGTTGTGTAATGAAAAATCTGTGACAGAAAAGACATTTGTTTCCTATTTATTTTGTGATTGACAGTGTAAAAATCACACTACTTCAATTTGTTACCCAATCTGTGAAATGGAGGAATGGGATTTTCTCCACAGTGATCTTGAAACTCCCTTGAGAAAGTGAATTCGGAGTTGAAAGAAAGACCTATAAGAAAAGTGAAATTAAGCACCTTAAACGATGGGAGCCCATAAAAGTCCTTATAAATATTTGTATATTTACTAAAATAAGACTGTAAAAACAGAATATTGAATTAAGATTTCATAATTATTCATAACATAATGGCAAAAGGAGCATTAAGAATAAAGGGAAAAGGTAGAGTAGATGGGAGAAGTGATATAAGCAATTCAAGACACATCAGGGCCATGTGGCCCCTGCTCGTGGGAATTAGAGCAGAAGGGGTCACTGGGCCCAGGAATTGCTACAGTTAGTTCTGTTCTGGCATGGACTTCTCCTGAGCCCAGGAAGAAACATCCTAGCACACACTAAGGTGCCTTTTTTCTACCAAGCGTCCTTTGTTACTCTGCCTCTCCACACATAAAGAGGCTCAATCTTTGGCAAAAAAACTGTGACAACTTGATATTTTACAAGTTGTAAATTAGTAAAAACTTTACATAAATATAAGTTCTATTTGCTATCCCTAGCTCATGTTTCAATCTCTTCCCCTGAAGATTCAGAGAGGAGCTTTGTCTTTAGTTGGTGATTTAGACAAAGAAACAAAATATCTGCATATTCAAAGGACATCATTTAGGTGTTATTCTGTTAAAGTGAAACTGAGAGAGCCATACAGTCACGCCAGTCACCTTAACAACTACAATTAGATTTCATACATTTTGATTTTATGGTATGCCGTGAATCACCATCTGCAGATATTCATCACAATTCTCCAGTTTCTGAAAAAGGGAGATATATCATTTAGTGCTAAAGAATTCAGAGTGAGGAGGGGGTTATGGTTACATTACCTTTGCTTTCTACCTCACAAGTGACAGAGAATTATAATGAGATTTTTATGAAAGGATTTTGAAAAATAGAAAATCTGAAGAAAGGATGTTCTGGGTTGTTATTAGCCTTCTTAATCCATAGAGAGGTGAAAAACTCAACTTCAATAGAGAGGAGAAATGATGCTTAATGAGCACGCTAAGAGCAGTCTGGAATAGGCAACCCTTAAACTCCCGTGACCAGTGGGGTCTCACTTAACATATAACAAGTAGGATTCTGTGTTCACCCTCGATCTTTGTCACAAAGAACAGTGTTTCCATTCTTTAGACAGGAAGTACCGGAAAGGTCATTTAACCTACCTGATTCTTTATTTTTATTGTTTTAAGGTTTTATTTGTTGATTTTAGGGAGAAGAGTGAGAGAGAAAGGATGGGGTGGAGGAGGGAGGAGCAGGAAGCATCAACTTGTATAGTAGTTGCTTCTCTTACATGCCTTGACCCGGCAAGCCTGGGTTTTTGAATGTTTTCAGGTGTTTCAGGTCGACGCTTTATCCACTGTGCCACCACAGGGCAGGCTGATTCTTTGTTTTTCTCTGATGAAATTTGTAGATATCTTCAGTTTTGCTGTATCACAAACAACCCCCAAATTATAGTGGTTTAAAATAATAATAACACACATTTCGTTATTTTCACTTAAGATTCATGTCTGCTGATGTGTGACTCAGCTGCAGCTCTGCCTGAGCTGCATTACATGGTCCTTATTCCCAGACCCAGACTGTAAGGATAACCCTAATGTGAGGCATGCCTATTATCATTGCTGAAAGAAAGGGCAGGAGAGCTGGTGGTTCCTCTTACAGCTTCAGCATAGCCCTGGCATAGGCCATGTCGTATGCCACCATCATTCCACTGGCCAAAGAGAATTACATGGCCAAGTGAAGCCAGGAAGTTTAGTCCTCCCACAACCATCTAGCAAATCTCATAATCGTCTTAGAGAAAAGGGTAGGGGTAAAAAGGAAGCATGGGCCCTGGCCAGTTGGCTCAGCGGTAGAGCGTCGGCCCTGCGTGTGGAAGTCCTGGGTTCGATTCCTGGGCCAGGGCACATAGGAGAAGCACCCAACTGCTTCTCCACCATTCCCGCTCTCCTTTCTCTGTATCTCTCTCTTCCCCTCCCGCAGCCAAGGATCCACTGGAGCAAAGTTGGCTCGAGCGCTGAGGATGGCTCCTTGGCCTCACCTCAGGTGCTAGAATGGCTTCGACTGCAGTAGAGCATTGCCTCAGATGGGCCGAGCATCGCCCCCTGGTGGGCATGCCGGGTGGATCCCTGTCAGGTGCATGCAGGAATTTGGCTGACTGCCGCTCCCCTGCTTCTCACTTCTGAAGGAAAAAATAAAAAAGCATGGTATTGACAGGATAGAACCACTGTCCTCAAGTTTGTGTATTGTCAATAGTGTTGTTTTATTTTAGTGTGTATATATGTATCTCCAAACAGTATTACTGCATTAATTTTACTGGTGAAATGAATATTTCAAAATTAATTTAAATTGTCCTGTATTGTCAGATATTTACAGATTTTTCTGTTATTTTACCTTTGTAAAGAAGTTGTTCATTAATCTCTGTGTGTATACCCAATTGTTTTGGGGGGAATAATTTCTAGAGATGAAATTGATTGGTTAAAGGGTTAAGAGCACTTCCAAGGCTTTTTCAAAATAATGGTACATCAGAAAATGTGTCCATCTTGAAGATTTTAATAAAACAAACCTTCAGATTTTCCTGGAAGATAATTATAAATCATTACTAGCTTTCCATTTTAAAAGGCAATAAGAAACACAAATGTCCCAGTGGCTTACCAAATTAAAAATCCAAAGCAAAACTCCTCAGTGTGTCTTGACTCATTGGAATCTATTCTATTCTGTCACAGTGTGATACTACTCTCCTCTTAGTTCCTAAAGCTGGACATCTTAAAAACACCTTCTCTCTACTTCTCCACCTCCACTTTAGCTACCCCGGAATTCAGTTAGTCATACCTCAAGTCCTGCTAGTTCTGTCTCTGCGCTGTCCCCTGAATCTGTTCCTTCCCTTCCATTCTTCCGACCCCTGCTCTAATTTAAGCCCTGCTATCTATCATGTGGACCATCACATAGCCTTTTAACTGATCTTCTACCTGTCTTTTGTCTCATGCTTCTCTAGTCAGTCCTTCGTGCTGTTACTTTCTCAAAACACAAACTTGTCTTTAAAACTGATACCAAAAATCTTTGATGGCTGTCCATTATCCACATGATAAAACCTGTACTTCTTAGTTAAAGCCCTTGATCTAATTAAACCTCCCTCCCCAGCTTTATTTGCTCTTGATTTACCCTCCCCATCCCACCCAACCCCATCCCACCCCACCACCACCATACCTACACCACACCACACCCACCACTTATCCCAAGAACTTTGTGTTTTATATTATGTCCAGCCTGGGCCACTTGCACCCTATATACCCTATACATTTTCCTCTTTTCCTTGTACTTGTTACTGCCTCAGCCTACAGTGCCCCTTTCCTTCCACCCTCCTTTTTCTGTGTGTGTGTGTGTGTGTGTGTGTGTGTGTGTGACATAGAGAGACAGAGAGAGGGACAGATAAGGACAGAGAGACAGGAAGGGAGAGATGAGAAGCACCAATTCTTCATTGGGGCTCTTTAGTCTCCTTAAGTGTTCATTGATTGTGTTCTCATATGTGCCTTGACGGGGGGCAGAGGAGGGCTCTGCAGCAGAGCGAGTGACCCGTTGCTCAAGCCAGCTACCTTTGGGCTCAAGACAGCAACCATGGGGTCATGGCTGTGATCCCATGCCCAAGCCAGTGACCCCGTGCTCAAGCTGTTGAGCCCGAGCTTAAGCCGGATGGACCCACGCTCAAGCTGGTGGCCTTGGGGCTTCAAATCTGGGTCCTCCACGTCCCAGTCCCACGCTCTATCGACTGCGCCACTGCCTGGTCAGGCTCCACCCTCCCTTTTGAACTGCTACTTAGGTTTCAAGGACGCACTGAAATGCCAGCTCCTCCATGGAGTTTAACATCAATGTAAGTTATCATAGTTATACACAGATGAGTCAGGCATGTGTGTATCTCAGAGTATTTTGAATGTCAAAATGTGAAAAAATAATTATATTTCTGGGTAGAGATTGCTGGGAAGAAAAAGCAGAACACAGACTATTTTAAACATGCCAATTATAATAAGTAAAAAACTAACAATATGTATGTGTATATATGTGTGCATTTATACATATATATGGACACAGACTGATAGGAATGCTTGGGCTTCTGAAATTCTTTTTGGAATCAGGCAAGATACGTACTTTCTAAAAAATTAATTATAAAATGAAACGTGTTAGTTTGTTTTTTCTTTCATGAAGATGCTTGAGCTTAAACAGGTATTTATTTTGAGGCTTACACCATGTTTGGTCCAGCTGCAGGAGACCAGCCAGTTGCTTCTTTCCCTGTTCCAGTGTCAACCGGCTGTGTTGGAGAGACCTGTTTCCTTGCCAAATCGCTCTCGTCAGAGTCGAGACCGACAGGTGGTGAACAGTCCCCTCAATTGTAAAATGAAAGCATTGTACTAAATGACTGTTCGGTGGATGAGTAGACAGTTTTCAAGGCCCTTTCCAACTCTCATATTCTGACATACCTTTTATTCATGAGACAGAGAAATGCTCAAGGACAAAGGAAAGTGCTGATTTGCTCTCCGTTCTAGCATCTTCACTCGTGTCAAGTAGCAATTGCTTTTATTAACTCTGAGCTGCCAAAATGTATTGTGTGATGATTTAGTATATTTGGCTTCTGATCCAAGTGTACCACTACCTGTGTGGCCTTGGGTGTGCTCTTTCTGTCACCAGGCCTCTGTTTGCTCATCTGAGAAATAATAAAGGTGAGACCAGGGGCTTTCTCTGAGGTGTTCTGCAGCTTTCCTGTAGTGTTATAATTGATATGTGTGAAGTACCTACAGATTTTTTACCCTATAGTCACTAGCCCATGTTTCAAAGCTAAGTAGGAAGGGACTGCTCACAAAATATTTTTCTCTTCACAAAGTACTATAGATAGTGAAGTGGAGCATCATGGTATGCAAAATAGATGTGTAATGGAGGAATATCTTGGTCTCATCACTTACTTCAGCTTACCATAATATTTGTTCTCTTACAGTGGGTATTTCTCAAGTCTTAAGATTATTACCTTTGGTAATATAAACCAAAAATTGTTGAAGATATCCTGTAGGAAATTAAGATGATAGGTGTCAAATATGCACCTAACAGTCAAGTATCTCAAAATATATGAACTTTTAAAAATCATTATAGACTTCCTTTCTTAAGTCTTACTGAAGAAGAGAGCCCATTTTTCATTTCCAAAGGACAAACTAATATTTGATATACGAGACCTGATTCCAGAGTTGTTTCTGGCAAACATAATTTTTACTGCTTAAACAAGTATTTCTTTTCTAGTAATTAGATTTTTTTTCATTTTGCTGGATAGTCATAAATATTAACGACCAGCAATGCAGAAATGATTTATAATCAAATTGTCAGACATCACTCTGTGAACACATAAAATAATTTACATTTATTTAGAACCTTTTATCCTAAAGTGCTCTACACGTATTTCTTCTTAATTTGATTGCAAGCTACTTACAGGATTGCAACCTGAAACAGGGCAGTAACCAAAGTAATTAAAGTGTACAACCAAAAAAGTAGAGGGAAGAAGGAAATACAGTTTTTCACTTCCCTGTGTGCTTTTCTGCCTTTAGGATTGGAGAATCCATGTTGAACAAATGCACCAGCACAGAAGTGGAATTGAATCTGCTCTAAAGGAGACCGAGGTATGTGAATTCCTTCAGATAAATCAATGTATATTCACTCATCTGTGGAACACCTATTAAGGGAGAACAGGACAGAAAAAAGACAGCCCTTGCCTTTAAGAATCTTACTAATTTGATTGTACAATATTATATTTCAACAACCCTAACACTTAAACCAACTAGAGAGAGGTAACTTTATATAAAAGCAGCAAAATATAACATTGCATATATTAGATATGTATGTGTATATATATACACACACATATTATATCAGAGAGAAACATAATTCTTTCAGAATCCCAAGGAATACCAGAGCACCAAGCCAGCCATGCCTAGAATCCACTGTTTCCCCAGACTAACTGCCCAACCAGATATAAGGACTTTTGGAGGATACCACAAAGAAGCAAAGTTGAAATAAGAATTTGTGGGTCTCAGGCTAGAGCTATAAGTTTAATGATGTACTTCCAACTGGAATATTCCATCCATATTTGAATTCTGCTAGAAGAAAGTCATGTTATTCCTTTACCTACTTTGATTGTGAACATCACGTGAAGCAAATTTCACCCTCATCTATTCTCGATACACATAAAAATGAATGAATTGACTAACACTGCCAGGTGCTATTTTATTTTAACATTTTGTGAAATGGCTGAACTGTTTCTCATTGCAGACTTCTTTTGCTGTTAAAAATTTTAAGCTGTCTTCTTTTTCTCAAGTGGTTGAGAATTTGTGGGATGGATTTGGGGAGATTTAACTCATTTTAAACAATTTTTGAAAAACATTTTTGTGAATTTTTTATTTACTAAAATCCCATGGACTTTCTAGGGATTTTTGGACAAACTCCATAATGAAACTAGTAGGAGTCTGGAAAAGATCAGCAGCCGAGAAAAGTACATCAACAATCAGCTTGAGCATTTGGTTCAAGAGTATCGTGCAGCCCAAGCCCAGCTGAGTGAGGTAACGGAAGTGAGAGCCAGGGATTTGTTCCTATCGATGACCCTAATCCCTAAACTGGACATGGCACTTTTCATCAGAGAATTGTGAAGTATGTTTCACAAATAGCAACATAGTATGTCTATACTTTTATGTTGTTGACAGCTTCTTGGGAACTGCTGTTTTAAGCAAAATGACGTATACACAAAACCAAGTTTTTACCGTAGGCTAATTGATATACAGAAATATGCCACAGAAATTCAACTATTGTTTCTATCAGTTAGCTTATGGTAAAATTAGGTACAGTCAGTTACCAAGAACCTATTGTGGACATTAAGTGAGGACTACGAGTAAGTTAAATCAGACAATAAAACTTGACATTACCATTTGACATGTGTTAGAAATCATCTCCTAAAAATCTTTAAATGCATTTCTTCATTCACTTTAAATAAATGAAGGAATATATTGTTTGGGAACAAGCTTAGAAGAGGAACAGAATGTCAGGACACCTAGTTTTGTTTCTATCTGTTATTTACCATGTGAGTAAGAGGGAGAAGAATAGTATGCATTCACATGTGTCAGTGGGAAATGACATTCTTGCCATGTTTACAACTATGTAGCAAGGAATATGAAAGCACGACTCGTTCAGAGACAACAATGTAGTTAATTAAATGAGAGAATTTTTTAATCCTTTCAAAGTTTTACAATTTCCACCAAAAAATAAAACCTTCAGTCTTTGAAAGCAGCAGTTCTTGCCTCAGTGGCAGGGATCTGATCTAAAGGCTTTTCTTGAGATTTTCTTTAATGATGTTGAAGAAGACCAGGAAGAACATGCAATGTCAGTTGAAGGCATACCTTTTTTTCTTTCAGCAGAGGAGGTTAGAAGGAGAAAATAATGAAAAGAAAATTTAGATACTTCTGTACTTTCAGAAGTTCTCAAAGACTAAACGGAAAGTAATTTTTCGCCCTGGCCAGTTTGCTCAGTGGTAGAGTATTGGCCTGGTGTGTGGATGTTGCAGGTTCGATTCCCGGCCAGGGCACACAGGAGAAGTGCCCATCTGCTTCTCCACCCTTCCCTCTCTCCTTTCTATCTCTCTCTTCCCCTCCCGCAGCCAAGACTCCACTGTAGCAAAGTTGGCCCAGGTGCTGAGGATGGCTCCATGGCCTCCCCCTCAGGCGTTAGAATGGCTCCAGTTGCAACAAAGCAATGGCCCAGATGGGCAGAACATCGCCCCCTGGTGGGCTTGCCAAGTGTATCCTGGTTGGGCACATGCTGGAGTCTTTCTCTGCCTCCCAGCTTCTCATTTCAGAAAAATACAAAAAACAAAAAAAAGAGAAAGTAATTTTTACTTTTTTTATTGTTATTTATTTATTTGCTCATACATACATCTATTCATGTATATTTTTACTTTTAAAATGCTGTAAAAGTCTGATAAAAGCTACCATGTAGCTCTCAAACTTTGCTATTAAATAATTGATTATTAGATTAGTTTCCAAGAACATATTCCATACTGTCATACTGTTTGTTAATTCTTATTAATTGCTGATCCTGATGCTTTATTATGATTAACTTTTTTTAAACTGGTTTTCTCTGCATAGCATACAAATTAGATCGACCAAGAGCCAGTCTCCTAAACTGTATAATAATGGCTGAGGACAGTTTTTATTGTGAACCCTGCCCATGCGAGTTGCACAGTCAGTATATGAAGGTGAAAGCAGTTCATCATTTTATAGTGCTTTAGTTAAATACATGGGGCCTGTGAGGGGCATGAAATAGAGTTAAATGTCACTTTCACAAATGTGTTCACAAATAAGGACAGAGATTGTCATAAAATGGTATGCAGAAATTGCAAACACAAAGAGGTCCTATTTAAGTACTCTTCTTCTGTGGTGTAACTAAATAAAATGTTTTCTCCCTCAGGCAAGGGAGCAATACCAACAAGGAAAGACCCGAGTAGCGGAGAAGACCAGGCTGCTGTCTGAGGTACGTGCTGTACTCCCGCAGGCCTCGGGCCGGCCCTCCGTGCGGCGGCGTGGCGGGGCCATGCTCCCGCGGGCCTCGGGCCGGCCCTCCGTGCGGCGTGGCAAGGCTGTGCAGAACCTCCCTGCTCCCATACTGCTACTCCGGGCTCGTCCCAGGGACTCTTTCCCATGGCTTTGAGTCCTTTACTTTAGGAGAAAATCCCCAATCTTCTTATCATTAAGTCAATTATGTACGTGTATTATACTTGTTTCCATAAAATGCCCGAAGTTCTATTAAATTGAACATAAAGCCTGCTGACAATATTAGCAAATTCATAACCCTCCTTAAGTTTCTTAAACATAATAATTATAGTGGATATATAGAAGAGCAGGTAAAGCACTGGCTTAACTAGCTAACAAATCTTAATATTAGTCTGCAAGATAAAAGATTTGTTTTTAGTGATTATTGATAATTTATATGTGGTGCTGAGCATTCCTCTGTCCACATATTCGGAGTGTATTGAAACCCTTTCCTTCTGAGAACTTTTGAAATATTTACATATATCATTGTATTTACTTTTATTGTCTTGAAAGAGAAGTAAGACCTAATATATATTCATATTTTTCACTGAAGAGCTGAAAGAAAAATAAAACAAAACAGAAAACCTTTAATAAGGTCAGTAGTCAATGTGGGACTAAAATCCAAGATTATCTTTGATTACTATCTAGTATAATTGTCACAAACTTTTCTACACAATACAATTAAGCTTCTTTAATATAAATTATCTGAGGAGCAAATAGTTATTTTAGCATGAAAAATATAACTTTAAAAATATTTAGACCTTAATCCTGTGGTGCTTCTAGGCAAATAAAACATTATATAGAAATAAAGTGCTCATTTAGGTTGAGTAAATTAACACTTGAAGGGAGTCCAGGGAAACTCCCTTAGTTCTTTTGGACTAGAGAGTTATCCTCAGTTGTAGCATTTTGGGTGCTAGAAAAAATTAATTTGCTTTACTTAGATGAGTACTCTATTCCGCAGGAAATTTTTACTCCCCAGTACGATAAAAAATAAAGCCGACTAAGTTACGATGATTATGGTTTAGTTCTAGGTCATATCAAAAATTTTTAATTTTTTAAAGATGGCATTTTCTACCTATATTGATGCTAGCCTAGAATTCTGTTAGTAATAGTTATATAATTTTGAGTGTTATTTGGAGAACATAGAGAACCAATATGGCAGCACAATATGCCTCTTGGAGTTCATGGTTTGGATAGAGCAGTTAGAATGATTTTATATATATATAGCCATATGGTATAAACATTATTTTTACTGTGTTATAGAGATAAAGGTAGCGTATTCTCTATAACATTAAGAAAGGTATCTAGTAAACCTTTAGAAATACAAAATCTTTTTAAGATGTTTATATTATTTTAATGAATAACATTATTAGAGACTGGCGTGGTAGATGCTGTGAAATAACTGCAGGGTTGGATTGCCTGTTACCTAAGACAACTTTATTTCCATTCTTTCATCTCACCGCCTAGGAGAAGCAGCGAGGAAATAATCTGGGGGAGTTGAACCTTAGGAGCACTCCTCAGAAGATACAAAGCGTTGTACGGCCGCGTAGTTTATCTCATTATTCAAATTATGTCCAGAATACTCCTAATATTTCTGTATTTCTTTATGTATGCATTATTTCTAAATTAATTTTCTTAATGCCTCATTCAAAAATTTTTTATTTATTGAAATTTAGTGCTCATGAAAACTTTTTTTTTTTCAATGAAAGCTTACCGAAGAACTAGAAAAGGTAAAACAAGAAATAGAAGAAAGAGGTAGCAGTATGACTGATGGTGGTAAGTACACACTCATTTTAAGGAGAAAATGAGCAAGACAAGAATATCTCCGCAAGAAGTCTGTTTAACAAAATGATGTTAATAAATAGTCTGCTTTTTCAAGTGAATTTGTTGAGGAGAGGTACATGGTGCCGAAATGGTGTCTGATAGTATACTGTTTTCCTTATGAGTCAGCTGAGAAGAGCCATTTTAAGGTTTTTTTAAATTTAAATATAGTGGGAAATACTTATGTACTTTGTTGTGCCAATTTAAAAAAAAATACTTTTTTCTGTTTTTATCAAATGAGCTTCATTATCTCATTTTATGTACAGAAGAGCACTAAGTGGATGCCCAAGTGACACAAAAGCAGTGATCTGCTCACCTCTGTTGTTTTTCCTCTTCCCCAGTAGCCCAAATAGAGGTCAAACTTCGGCAGAGGTCAAATAGAGAATTAATAGTTCTTCAGTAATCACCCTCGATCATGAGCTATTTTGACATGGCCCAGTAGTGATTGCCTGACGCCCCTCTATGCTCTAGAAAGATTTTCTAATGGCATACACTGAGCCATCTTTCAAAAGGGGATGTGCAGGGATTTGCAGAATGATTGAATGAGCCCATTATCTATTCTTAAAAGATAATTTTTCTTTTCTTTTTCTCCCACTGTATTCCCTTTTCCTTCCGACGAATGTACCTCCCCATACAAGGCATTGCGGACGTCCCAGAAGCACCTCTTCAGTGGCTCTTTCCCTAGAATAGGCAGGAAGTGCAGCCTCAGGACTTCCAATGCTGTCTGTATCATTTCCCACTCGAAAAATGCCACAGCAGAATGATGTGAATGTCACTAAGTTGTTAACTGGGTTTTTTAACCTATTTTTGGCTTAAGACAAAGTGAAGAAAATGTTATACAATTCGGTAATACGATGCTACTCCAAATGAACATTTTTATTTTATGTTATTTGCACTCTGCAGCTCCTCTGGTGAAGATTAAACAGAGCTTAACAAAGCTGAAGCAGGAAGCCATCCAGATGGACATTAGAACCGGTGTGATAGAGCACACCCTACTGCAAGCAAAACTGAAGGAGAAGTCTAACATGACTAGGGACATGCATGCAACTATCATCCCAGAATCTGCAGTGGGTTCTAATTAAAACACTGGTGGGTTTTTTGTTGATTTGTTTTGTTCCTCTGAATAGTTGGTTTTTTATATCAAATATTTCATGTTGCATATTTCAAAGCACAATTATGCGTCTCAAGCATGTTCAATGGGTATTTTTATATACACACACATACTGATCATGGTGATTATGGATGGTGAAGCCCTTAAGATGAGTCTGACCTGTGGTGGCATAGTGGGTAAAGCATTGACCTGGAATGCTGAGGTCGCCGGTTCGAAACCCCAGCTTGCCCAGTCAGGGCACATACGAGAAGCAACTATTACAAATTGATGCTTTCCGCTCCCCGCCCCACCTCTCTCTCTCTCTCTCTCTCCTCTCTCTAAACTTAATAAATAAAATCCTTTTTTAAAATCCTTTAAAATGAATATCATACTTAATAAAGTAATTAAAAATTCCCACTTTCAAGGAAGATTTCACTAATAAGTACATATTTTAAAGTCCCCAGCCAGTGGCTCATTTTCTTTCGTTTTGTGTGTTAGCCATTGTATGTGACCCTGCTTCTACAACAGGCCCTCTGGCGCTCTAGCCTGGCTGCCTTCAGCTTGGTCCACCTCTGCAGCGATGACAAGAGCTTCTGCACTCGGGCAGCTAACTGGCTGAAGAGTTCCCAAGAACACAGACTACCATTGCATCAGCTGTATGGTTATCTGAAATTATATATTTTTTAAAAAGTGAAAGAAAAAACTTACATGTCTTTATTAATATTTGAAGTTTATTATGCATCATGAGTAGTTCATGACTAAAATGATTTTATGTTGCCCTGGCCAGGTAGCTCGGTTAGAGTGCCATCTCCGTACGCCAAGGTTACAGGTTCAGTCCCGTTCGGGGCACATAGAAGAATGAATCAATGAATACATAAATAAAATAAGTGGAACAGCAAATTGATATTTCTCTCCATCCCCCCTCACCTTCCTCTCTCTAAAAATCAATAAATTTTATAAAATGATTTTATATCTTCTATGATTTAAGGCCATTTAATAAAATATTTCAGTCATGCTAACTCTGCTCCTATAGTGACAGAAAAGTATATACATGTCTTAGTTCTACTTTTTCCTGTTATTGATAATACTGAGGAACTATATTGTAGGTAAAGGAGAGAAAGCAGGTCACGTGCAGATCAACTTCGTAACTCTGGCGATGGTTACTTTTATACACATTACTGACCAACTTTGTAGCCTGGGATTTCTGAATCATAAAATAAGCAATATTAGAATGAGCAGATTTACAACTAGGGAAACTGGTAGAGGAGCACAAACCATAAGATAGCCCACATTTATTTTTTAATAAAGCATTGCTGGTAAGTTTTGTCAAGAATACTATGTATTGACCAACAAAATTAATAAAATCCCTTTCTCATTTTTTACCGTTTTCTAACTCAACTTTTTTTTAGCTTTTACTATTTAGACTAGACATACTCTTAACAAACACACAAAATACCTTTTTATTTTCTTCAAACTCTGAGTTTAGCTGAAAGAAAATCTCAGTAAGCCACTATAATTCAAGAGGGTGGCTACAATACAATGGCAATTTTAATTTATAAAGAAGAGAGGGGGAATTCCATCATCTGGTTATACGCAGTTGAAAAAGTCCAGACCTTTTCCCTTTATGATTACTGGGAGAGACCTAGCAGAATGAAACCTAACTTTGGTCCCACAAGTTAACATTGATTCCCCGGAAGTATATTTGCATAGGTGTTATGGCTGAGTAGTTTTGTGATGAATTCAATCAATGTAGAGAACCCTTCTGAGTAAATCAGAGCTCTCCATAACTTGTTTTTGCTCAGAAGCAAAGTGCACTCCTCATTCCGTGCAAACACGCAGTAGTCTAAACACCCCTCCAATGAGTAGTGTGAGCAGCCCGTTTTTACTTCCTTCTCTGAAATAATCCAGTTTCCTCAGTTTGGTCTGGGTGAGCCCCTCTCCATTCCCACAGAACACTAACTATCTCTAATAGAGAACTTACTGCACTGCCTTCGGATTATCTTTTTTTCTGCCCTCTCTACTGGTTTGATCTGCTTGAGGATAGGGAAAAATCCCTATTTGTAGCCATAGAGTGTGAGGGAGCAAATGAATGTGTGGATGACTGGCATGCAGTTTCAGAAAAGCTCACAGCCCCTATTCTACAGCATGGCAAATTTAAGGACTAAATTTGGCAGTTTCAAGATGGTAATTATAAAAGTTTTTTCCTGTGCTATTGAATTAGAATTGGAAACATCAGTATGAACTCATGGTTTTCTCATACATATAGGTTACTAGAAGTAAGTAAAAATGCATGTACACATATACATATATTTACTACTTTTTGTCCTCTGAAGGCCTAGAAGCTGTGGCAGCCCACTAACAATGAGGGTGCCTAGTATTCAGATCTGGTTTCCTACATTTTCTAATATATAAAGGCTTCTTGGAAGGAAGTACGGATTCCTGAGCAGAGAAAGGACAACATGAGCCTGAAATATCTTGCTCTGAAAGAAAGTAAGGAGGTACTCAAAGAATGATGAGAAAATGGCTAAAGAACACAGATTGAAGGGTAACCCACCGGCCAGTCTGGGACAATTGAGCATGAGAGTAAGCATTTGTGGTAATGAATTCTAACTCAGGATAAAATGAGAAACCATGAGTCTAAACACATTTAAGTCAATGGGAGAGAAACTACAATAGACAGCTAATATAAAAGGAATACTATATTTAGAAATTACCATCTGACAAATACCATAGTAATAATTGTTTTGGACATGAATTGTCAATGGATATTAAAACTAGTAGGTAAAAGTTTAATGAAAAACAATATTTACATTGTCAAAGTATATTGTAATTTTAAAGTAAACCTAGCACACACCACTTTAACTTAGTGATTGAAAGTTAACATCACTAGTGGTGGAACAAATAGTGTCTCCTGAACAGTGGACACACTTGTGCAGGCATGGCTAACATACGGCCCGCGGGCCGGATCTGGCCCACGTAATGAGTTTATGCGGTCCGCGATTAAATTTTTAATATTCTTCGCTACCTTCAAATCTCAGCTACACAGAAGCGGAAGTGTCTTTGATTATTGAAAATCGAGATTTAAGAAGATAGTGATACGCGGAAAAGAATTTCACGTATGACTAATCTAGAGTTAACTTCCAATAATTGGTCGAATGGATTCGCGATACTTATTTATTTTTTTAAAAAATTCTGTTATAAAGATTTATAACTTTTGTATTTGTACGCAATATGAACTGTTAAACGTTTAGCGGCGATGTGAAACCCACATTCTTTTAGGCGGAGTTTGCCAGTGCGCACCCAAGGTCAATTTGTTATTTTTGTGGTCAAGTGTGCTGAATCAAGTGGCATTGTAGCATAGACGATAGGTGCAGTTGATAACTGAAAACGTGTCCAGGCTGTTTGTAAAACAAAATAATTGTTTTATTTGTGATATAACCCCTTCAAGCTCATTCAATTAATTATTGTTTCAATTGATTGCGATACAGTTTGGGTATTTATATGGTATTAATTATATTTTTATTAAAATAATATTGTATATTAAATTTCTTTTACTCACATTTATTCATAAACAAATTACAGAATAAAATTTTGTTTACTTAAATGAATTGTTTTTGTATTTAACCTTTCTTTAATATTAATATTTTGTCCGGCCCGTGAAAAAAGGTTATTTTCTAATCTGGCCCAGGGCAAAAACTGTTGGCTACACCTGGGATAGAGCGTAGGACTGGCATGCAGAGGATCCAGGTTCGAAAACCCGAGGTTGCTGGCTTGAGTGCGGGGCTCATCTGGTTTGAACAAAGCTCACCAGCTTGAGCCCAAGGTCGCTGGCTTGAGTAAGGGGTCAGTTGCTCTGCTGTAGCCTCCCGGTTAAGGCACATATGAGAAAGCAATCAATGAACAACTAAGGTGTTGCAGTGAAGAATTAATGCTTCTCATCTCACTCCCTTCCTGTCTGTCTGTCCCTATTTATCCCTCTCTGTTACACACACACGACAGAAACTCAAAAGAGACTAAAGAGATTATTAGATGTCCTGAGCTAGGAAAAAAAATGTGATAAAGGACATTTTTGGAACAATAGGTCAAATTTCAGTAATGTTTGTAGATAATAGTAGATTAATAAATTTAACAGTAGTATTGTCTGTTAATTATTTGGTTCTTGTACTGTGGTTATGTAAGAAAATATCAATGCACAAAAGTATTTGGAGATGAAGTAGAATCATAACAATTCATAAATGGTTCTGGAAGAATGTGTTTGTGTGTGTACTTTATAGAGAAGAGAATGATAAAGGACATATGGTGAATTGTTAACATTTTGGGAATCTGGAAGAAGGATATATAGAAATTCAATGTATATTTTTAAATAAGTTTTTTATAAGTCTGAAATTTTAAAATATAAAGCTTAAAAAATTATGGTTCTTAAAAATTATATACTCTATATAGATGTTAGCCTGCTAAAAATCAAATAATCAACTTTTTGAAATAATGACCTTCAAAATAAAGTTATATAGCCCATTGAATACATCTTAAACTTACGATTTTGTAATCATTGATTCATGCTTATAAAACCAAGTAGGAACAATATTTTGACTCTAAGGAAGTTTTTTTCTATAGCCCTCTTGTTTATCTGTGTCAGCTTTTTCCATGACTTACACTAAAGCAACACATTCTGTAGCCAGCAGATTTGAGAAATGTTTAAAAAGTTTCGTTTTCTTCATGTCTTCCCATCTACACTGTGGCTCTGCAAGCAGCAAATGTAGTTCCATCATCATCATCATCATTATTATTATTACAAATACGTAATCACCCTTTTAAGAACAGGACACACTGAGAATGCTGACTGAAGTAGATGAGCATGTGAAAATCAGTATACGAATCTGAGATTATTTTCCAATTTTTATTAGAACCATCAGACCTATGAAAGAAGATAAGATACATGTGCCATACTGGTTCATAACTCTCCTGCCTGGATGGTTAACAGGTCCACAATGCCATTTGAATGTCAGTAGACTTTGAAGTTGTGAGAAACTTTGTAGAGAACATGGGATTACATAGCCAAATACTTTTCTTCTTAACACTCCCCTATGCCAGCTCAAAAAACTGTTTTCTCTTTGAAGCAGTCTTTATTATAACAATGCAATTAAGTATAGTGAGAATGTACTGCCCAATTTTGTGGTCAGATAGCATTGTCATAGCTGTACGTTTTTAAAAAGTAAATGTGACTAACAAGTCATAGCTCCTAAAATTTTCTATTTAAAAAGGACTAATAACATTTTAAAAAGGAGAAAGAAACTTGGATTTATTAGATTTGGACACCATTTTTTGAAAAGCCTTTAAAAATTACAGGACAGAAGAGAGCAAGAACCATGCTCATCTTAATGTGTCCTAAATTACACATCTCAAGCATTAGATTTCCATAATTGTGTGCTTTTAATACAGACTTACAAAGTTCAAATCTATGATTCGCTGACTTACCATCAGCACCTTATTTCATGCCCTCCTTAGGCCCCTCTATGCTTTGTTCTTTCACTGCTAAGTACTACAGAATCACTCCTAGTTGACATCAGATTGTACCCTACAGCCCACCACCTGCTCCTTTCCCAACCCCTACTTGCGAAGCTATTGGATAGATAGGCTTAAAGCTCCATAGCCCCTTCTCTATGGGTTGGGAGTTTACAACTAGTTACCACTTTCCTGCCCTGCAAAGCACTCTCTAGGTTAGCAAGCTCTGAAGTTCCTAACTTTGAGTGGGCATCAAAATCAAATAGAAAACTGAAAAAATACCCAATTTCCCAGCCATCTTCCCCCTCAATTCTTAATAAACAGGTTCTGGGCAGAACTGGGGAAGTGGGGGGTCAGAACTTTTAAAAAAGCTCCTCTAGTAATTGGTCCAGCTAATCTAAGAACTACTTTAGGGACTTACCCCACTAGAAATTTTCCCTGGCTCTACGTAAACAGATGTACCATCTTAGATCTGCAAAGAGAATACTTAAAGTGTGGCCTACAGACTGCCTTAAAAGCCCTACCTGGGGCAATTTGTAGTAAGTACCCTAGGCTATTTAATCCACACTAGAGTTTGAGATATACTAATAGTAAACGCTGACACCAAAAAAAAAAAATTATTAAAATGTTCCCCAAAAGGTTAAGTGACCTGCTTGCTTATAAACCAAGATGACGAACTGTAATTTCTATATGCTTCTCAATGCAATTTGTAGCAGTTCTTCAGGAACTTGGTGTTCACAGCACCTGTCACCATTCTGTCCAGTTCACATTCCAAAGCAATATTATACAGCCATATTTCCATTCATGTCCAATGTCTAATTTTTTTCTACTCCCTGTATAGAGGCTTTTGCATAAAATGGTGTGCCTGGGGGGTCCAGACACCTTGATTCCTCCCAAATCTGCTAGTAACTTTCTGCATTACTTTTAGGACCTCACTTATCCTTCCTGTCAAGTGTTTTTCTTCTGCAAAGGTAGGAGAAGAGCTAGAATATTCTAAATGCTTCTAGTCCCCAAATCGCATGATTTAAAATCTTTAGCAGGCTCTCCTCGCTGTCTGCATAATAAATTGCAACGTTGTACCAGCTCCTAACTGCTGATTGTCAGATGTTCAGGAACTTTGAGAACAGTTGTTAAAGTGTTGGCTGTTTCAAACCGGCCTGTACTGAGAATATATACACCACAAAAATAGGAAAACACTAAAAATTAGGGTTTTAAAAAGCAAAAACAAAACTAAACAGTGGTTTATCAGCACACCGCTGATAACAAGTATTATGATGTCCCATAGACCAGAATGAAATGCAGTAAATATATAACAGAGGGTTTCTCCATACTTTAAGGCAGATTATTATAGTACTAATTGAATTACATCAGATTTGCAAATTGTTCTAAAAAATCATTAAGTCTCCATAAAGCTATTCGATGTGTCAAATGTGTGTCCCCTTTACAATTTTATTGATGTCGCTTTACTGCCTTCCTAACTAAACCCAGTTCCTTTTAGTGCTGCTCAAATCAATAGGCTAAAGCGGCCCAAGCATCTTCCTACACGATAGAGTCAAAGATCATGCTTGTATGACTGAAAAAATGTAGAATGCACAACTAGTTCAATTACTTGACTATAAGAAAACAACAACTAATTCAGTTCACTGCATCATTGATCCATTTAATTGTATAGCAGCTTCCTGTTGATAACAGGAAATGTCCCTGAGCCAACCATGCTGAAACTGAAACTGGCCAGTTTTCCACAGCCATAAATTTCAATAAGGATTTTTCATAATACACAGGGACTAGAAATCACAGCCAGTGTTTATTAAAAAGAATTTTATTTCATTTCACTGCCTTATTTTCCCTGCATGTGACCCCATTTCTCATATGCTTTCTGGACTTCGTTAGTCATTAAATGTTAGCTTATACTTATATTTATGTGTGGATATTTTATTTCATATATAAATTGTGATAATTTATTTTTCTTAAGTGAGAAGTGGGAAGGCAGAGAGACAGACTTCCACATGTGCCCTGACGGGGAACTACCTGGCAAGCTCCCCACCACCACTACCAGGTGATGCTCTGCCCATCTGGGGCCATTGCTCCGTTGCTCGACAACTGAACTATTTGAGTGCTTGAGGTGAGGCCATGGAGCCATTCTCAGTGCCTGGGGCCAACTTGCTCCAACCCAGCCCTGGCTACAGGAGTAGAAGAAAGAGGTAGAGAGAGAGAAGGGAGATGGGGAGGGGTAGAGAATTCTCCTCTCTTGTGTGCCCTGACCGGGAATTGAACCCAGGAGATCCACATGCTGGGCCGATGCTCTACCACTGAGCCAATCAGCCAGAGCCTTTTTTCTTTTTCTAGTTGACTTTTTAATTTATTGTATTGACATAGTTTCAAGTGTCTTACTCAACACAATACCACCTACACACTGCATCATGCCACTCCATGCCCCATACAAAATCTCTTCCCACCCTTACGTCTCTCCCTTTGCCCCCATTTCCCCTACCTTTAACCCCCCTTTCCCTCTGGCTATTGCTACTCTGTTGTGTGTATATATGTGTTTGGAGTACATGTTCTTCAACTAATCCCTTCACATCTTTCACCCAGTCCTCTCTTGCCCCTCCCTTCTGAGAGGCTGTCCATCTGTTCCCTGTGACCCTGCCTCTGTTTCTATTTCGTTCCTCAGTTTATTGTGTTCATTAGGAGATTGTGCTCAATTTTAAACCATCTACTCATGTGGTTTTTGGAAACCATCAGCAACCCATGAGCTTTGCAGAAAGTGCTGCTCACCAGGAAGTGGTACTTTGAGTCGTATTTCTGACCTCTTGGTTTAAGCTGATGGTATTAATTTGTACATCTTTTCAAATTTCAGATTGCAAATACAAAAATAATTATGGATAACTACCATATTTTGAGCATAGTATTAGGTACTGAGGGACAAATACAAATAAGGTACAAACCCTCCCTCTCAGAGCTTGCAGTCTAATGGGAAAGACACGCATATAAATAAGAGGCTACAATGGTAAGTCTCATAACAGAGACTCAGCACTGTTACTGGAGCTTGGTGAAGAAATAATTGTAACTTGGAGAAAACAGAAGAATCATGGATGGATGTATAAGCTTCCAGTAGCAAAGAAAAATGAGAAAGACCACTTCAGGCAGATGGAAAGGACATAAAGCAAGTCGTTGGGAAGGAAAGAGATCCAGTGGTCAAGAGAAAGTGTTGGAGGAACACTGGCAGAAAAAGAGATAAAAACAAGGAGTGTTCTGAATGCAAGGAGAGAGTCAAGCAGGAAAACACCAGTAAATAAAATGCGTACAATACAATAAAATAAGCCTGAGGCAGTGGAACACAGTTGAGGAAACATGAAGCCCGTGAGAGGAAAGAGCATTTCAACTGGGTCTTCTAGAACTTCGCAAAATAGAGAAGAGGAGAAGCATCACTCTAAGAAGAGGAACCAACATGAGCAAAGGCACAGAGACAGTGGCAATGATCATTATTACTACGAATGACAGCTATCGTGCGAAGCATTTTATCTATACCATCACACTTTATTTGGCAACTGAGTAAGGGGAATGATTTCCATTTTACAGATATGACACAGAGAGCCAGAAGAGCTAAGAAACATGCCCAATGCCACATAACAGTGGACTCAGGATTTAAACCCATGATGTCATAAAACATTCAGTCTGAGAAAAGTGAAGATATATGATGTAAGGGCACACCAGTAAGTCAAGTTATAGTGACATGTACATAATCATTTTTAAAAATTGTAATAACCCTTTCTTGAGCAGCTCCTATTTTGTAAGAAAGTGTATGTGTAATCACAAGTTTGAATAAAAATGGACTAAAGTCACCAGTTAGTAGCAAAGTTATAAATTCTTGCCTCACTGGAAGGATGCGGGAGCTGAGGAGGAGAGGGAGAGAGGGTGACAGACAGCCTTGGCTTCCCAGAGAGATGTCAGTGGAGAAGAGCAGGGAAGTTTGGACAGCTATGAACAACAAGCTCCTAGTCTGAGCCTGCTGCCATTTGCCCTTCTTAGTTAACGCTCATGGAGAAGAAATGGGATTCAGGGTTTAGAGCAGGGGTCCCCAAACTACAGCCCGTGGGCCGCATGCGGCCCCCAAGGCCATTTATCCGCCCCCGCCGCACTTCCGGAAGGGGCACCTTTTTCATTGGTGGTCAGTGAGAGGAGCACAGGATGCATCCGCACCCATGGTTCCCATTGAAATACAGGTCAGTTTGTTGATTTAAATTTACTTGTTCTTTATTTTAAATATTGTATTGTTCCCATTTTGTTTTTTTACTTTAAAATAAGATATGTGCAGTGTGCATAGGGATTTGTTCATAGTGTTTTTTATAGTCCGGTCCTCCAACAGTCTGAGGGACAGTGAACTGGCCCCCTGTGTAAAAAAATTTGGGGACCCCTTGTCTAGAGAGAGCCCCTGCTTGATTTAGACATGGTTGAATTTGAGCATGTTCAAAACATCCATGTGGATACGCTCAAGTAGCCACAAATACTGGCAGTCAAGATTTGGCATGGGACATCTTGTAATGGGAGATGGTGGGAGAACCTGACTAAAACTAAAATAGAATAGAATAAAAGGGGCCCAGCTTCCATTTCCTTGGATGGGTCCAATATGGTAAAGACCGAGTCTGCGGGGGTTTCAGTCCAGGGGCAGCCAGCCAGTAATCAGAGCAGAGTTGATACAGAGTAGGTAAAGATGCCAGGTCATGCAGAATGAGGGGACCATCTGGTCCTCCCAGGGCCTGCGGCCAGTAAGGAAACAGGATAGAAATAGGGACATTGAATGGGCTCTGCCCTGCAGTGACCACACTTAGTGGGGATCTGAAATTCCAGGACACCAGAGAACGGCATGGCCCTTAGAAACGATTCAAGGGCCCCTGTTATTTTCAGGACATGTTGCTGATCCCAAGGTGCCCCTTTTGGTCAGGTTTCTGATCTCATGGTTTAGGCAGATGTTATTTAGTCCTAATCTCACTGGAATTCTGAAAGGGACTGAAGTGACTAACTCTGGCCCAACACACCCCACTGGTGATGCGCAGTTGAGCTCCACTGGTTCATGTGCGTAGGCGGCAGGCTGGGAGCCAGCCAGGCCAACCTGGTCCTGGAATGCAGCACAGAACCGGAGTGAGAGATGGGAGTCATCCGCCAGGAGGCTGTACCTTGAAGCCTGCAATGGGCAAGCTCATTCAAAAACAGAGACTGGGAAAGGGACCAAGCGTGGGAAATGCTTACCCTTCAGGACCAGGCAGAGGAAGGAAACTGAGAGGAATTAATCAGATAAATTAAAGGAAAGTGAAAAGAATATACCTTCTAATTTCCCCCTCTTTCATTTCTTCCCTCATTTCCTGTGTAACATTGTTATTTTCTACTTAGATTGGTAACTGGAACAAACCTTCAAAAGGAAAACTCTATCATAACGGGGTGGTGACGGTTCCTTCCTCTAGTGCAGTGGTTCTTAACCTGGGTTCTATCGAACCCTAGGGGTTCGATGAGTCGGTCTCAGGGGTTCCGAGAAGCCTCTGCCGCGGAGGCCAGAATAAAGTAGTACCGTAATTTGTTGTGAGTTCATGCACTTTGTTGGTTTTGTTCTTTGAGCAAGGTGATGTTCATGCACGGCTCATTTTGTGCACCAGTAAAAAAACATATACCTATGTCTTGAATTTGGGAAAAAAATCATATTTTATTTATCACTAAAGAAGGGTTCGGTGAATGCGCATATGAAACTGGTGGGTTCGGTACCTCAAAAAAGAACCACTGCTCTAGAGTTTTATTAAAAGGAATAACACACGTGAGGGCCCTACGGGTGCCGTCTTGCACCACCACTGGCTGCTGCACCCGCCCCCCTCCCTGGGGACATAGTCCTGAGCCCCTGAGTCCTTTGATTCCACCATCAATATAGAAACAGCTGAGCTTAAATTAGGTGTGGTCGCTTTTACACAGGGGCTTCACAGTGAGAGGAAAGGAACGGGGCAAGCTTCCCGTTTCTGTCCTGTACTGCAAAGGTGTCCTTTAGGCCTCCCCTTCCATGGGTGAGAAATGTGGAGCGACTGCTGAGCAGGAGTGCCTTCCCCAAATTCACGGTTGTAGTCTGTGCTGAGCATTTGGGAAATTTCAGGGATTGGAAGGCGCAAGGCGATGCCTTTGGTAGTGCAGATCCTCCCGGTTCTGGAGCAAACCAGTTCTCCGAATCACCACATGGTTGATCTATTGCTTACCTGTTGTATTTCAGCACTGCCATTTTAAAGTGCAGTGATGATGACTGGCAGCCTGTTATCTTTCCCCTTACCAGAAAGAAGTGATTGGTGTTTATGATTATAAGTGGTATCATTGGTTCCACTTCCTGGGCTCACATTTCCTGTATTATGACATAGAGGTTATCTTAGAAACTCGCAAAGCTTTCAAAAACCGTTCCATTGCCAACATGTAAGCTCCCTTATGGCCCAGGACCTATGATCTCTGACAAACAAAACGGGAAATCCAAAACAAATGTAGTCTTCCTGACTTGCCTGTCCTTAGGTAAGTTATAGGTGTTTATGCCACGGCCCGGAAGCCACTGTACCCCCGCTTTGGAGATCAGGCTGAGCTCCAGAAGGAGAGAACACGAGAGCGCTGCCACTGTGCCCTCCCTGCCTGGTGCCACCCTCTCCTGTTCACAACCTGAGGATCCAAATCCCCAGGGGGAATTTGTCTCACACAATGATCTGTGCACGTATGTGTGAATATGTACATAGACACAGCAACATTCAAAGTGAGGGAAATTTTTCACAAAACGTAAAATCAGAGAATGCCACGGCACAAAGTCTGCACCCCAGTCTGTGACAATCAGATCAAGTGAAGGGATGCTCTTCATTGTGCCTCAGTCCCCGCCACTCCTGGCTGCATTCCTAAAATAAGGCCATCAGTTGCTGTTCTAAACGCTACATATGATGACATTGGATTATAAAAGTACTTAGCTAGGCTGCTTCACTCTTTTGCATTATCTGCTGGGCCTAGTTGAGTCTGATCACCTGCTGGACTGATCACTACCACAGGCACCGGAGACTCCTGCCCCCATTGGGCTGTAACTTTTAGGGAAAAAATTAATGGGTTCTTTTTCTCCTTTCACTGAGTCTCTCAAACTCTTGGAATAGAATCTGTTCCAGATTCCTAAGGCCATCCAAAGGCCATAGGACAGTTCCCAGGACTGGAAGGCACGCTGGCGGGACTGAGTATGGCATTGGGCCCCTTGGATGCATCCTGGGTCTCCCAAGTTCCCTGCTAGGACAGTTCAATGTGACCTGCCTGAAAGGAAGATTTTTGTTGTTGTTATTGAAATATTGACACCTCTATAATTTATACCTACATATGCAGAGGTGGATTTAATGGTGGGCACACTGGGTGGGTGCCCTGGGCCCTGATTTCTGAAGGGCCCCTGCAAAACCCCAACTTTACACTTTTTTCTAATGTAAGGAGCCCAATCTTTTCTTCTGCGCCTGGGGCCTCAACCAACCTTAATCCGCCTCTACACATATGCATATTTTACACATACATAGGTCAATATGATTTTGATATATCACAGTAGAAAAGTTAGATATTTTATTGGTCTATGGACCAATTAAAGAGAGGAAGTCCTGACCCAGAGTATATGGACCTTGTTTCCCAATATTTCCATTTTCTTTTCAACTTGAGAAAGTACCCCATATAGACATAAATGATCATATTAATCTTTAATCGGCCTTATTCTACTGAACAAGCTTGTACCTCCATTCGCCCTCACTGCACTTCCTCATTCATCCACAGATGCAGGGGGGTAGAAACTGTTGCCCTGCTAATGGAAGGAAACTGAGGCTCAGGTGCAGTGAACTGCTGGAGGCCATCGAGTGGGTGGGGCGCAGTAAGAGAACAGCCAACCACTAGCCAGCAGCCCAGGGCTCTTTCAGAGACTGATGCCTCCATCAGAATCCAGTAAACACGTGAAACATATCTGTGATTGAATAAACTGCCACAGTCCTAGGCATTTAGTACATAGATAAAATGGAATATTAAAAAGACACGTGCACAGTACTAAAAGTTCCTAGACATTGTATTGGAATAAGAAGTTTAGTGTAGTTCTCAGGATACTTTATAATGAGAAATGGTCATGGTTGGAGTGTGGTCCTTTATCTCTTTAATTCTATAACGCATTTTTTATCAAGGACCTCAGGTCTGAAGAGCTCCAACTGCATTTTAAAGCTGATCTCATTAGTATTCACCACCACACCCTCCAAGGGTGTGGGGCTTGTATCATTATCTTCGTGTTTCAGGTGGAAACACAGTGATGGAAAGGAGCAGTCGTGTACATCTGGGGGAAGGATTCAGGGACTGCTTCCTTAGCATCACCATCCATGTCGGATTCTGTTCTGCCTTCGCCTATGAGAAACAAAACTGAGAGAAACCAAGCGGGATGCTGTCATTTCAGCCTGATGTCCCCAGTGTCACAGTCTGACCAAAATAATAAGATCAAAGCCCTCAGGCTATGACAAAAATGAAAGGCTATGATGGAGGCGGGATGGGCAAAGAAGCCATTATGCGTTGGCCTGGTCACTCAAATGTCCTCAGAAAAATATGATACACACAGATGTGAATTATTAAACAGTGACAATTTAAACCTGTATTTTGCGGGGGAAACAGCCAGCTTAGAGGCCCAAGCACTGGCCACACAAGAGCTGGGAGTTTAGATTTTATTCCAGCATGATTTTTTAGCATGATCTTTGGCATTCGTGTGTCAGTTTTACGGCTTCCAACATTTCTCACTGTGCCTCATTCAGCAAATCTCTCTGAGGTTTTAAAAAATCAGGCCAAAGACACCTGTCATTAGTAATCCCAGTGACCACTGAAATAAAACATAAGAAATGTCATGGTGGAGAGATTAGTGGTGTATCTGATCAAGAATTCTGTGACCATTATCTGAGACATTTAGGGGAAGTCATGACTTCTTAAAAACCTGGTATTAAACTTCTGAGAACTTACCTTACAAATATAAAAATCATACAAAGTTATTCATTGTAGTGATGTTTATAATAGCAAAAGCTTAAGTACAAACTAAGCGGCCATTACTAAGAGATTGGTTGAATAAATTATGAGAAATCCATACAGTGGAATACAACTCTGCTTGAAAAAAAAACAACAAAAAATGGTAAGGGGCTTTAGTTAGCATAAGGAAAGATCTTAAGGACGTATGGTCAAATGCCTAAAGCAAGATGCATTTAAGTGAGTGTGTATGAAATGTAACTCTTTAACAATTGTGGGGGTGAATATATTCAATTGCCTAATATATATTTATCAAACACTTCTAGGTCCCAGGAACTTTTTTCTACATGCTGAGGATATGGTATCTAACAAAACTCCCTGCCTTCAAGGAATTTATTCCTATTTTCTTATATAGGGACTTTAAAGAATATTAGGAAAAGATACACAGAAACCCATAACAATGATTACACGTTGGGGGAAGCAAGCACTGGGCAGATGTGGGACAGATGCAAAAGAGAAAGCTTGCACTGTATGGCCCGCCAAATTTTTTAAAGTATTTAAATCAAATAAAATATAAATTTAAAAGAAGGGATATTTTAAATTCTTTTTCTGATTAATCTGATGGATTTTCACTCACTAATTTATTCAAACCTGTCTTCAACCTCTTTACCTGCTTATACTTTGTATTATACTCTGTATTATACTCTGTACCATAACCTCTTTCATATACATACTTGTGGAATTGAAATAAATAAAACACCATTCTTCTTGTTTATCCTATAGACACTTTGCTCTTGGTTGTAAAACTCCCTTTTCATCTAATATTCTGATAGTAAATGAATATATTTATGTTTATTGTCTTCAAACTATTCATTAATCTATAAGATAATGAAATCTCCCTCTTATCTTTGCCTTCTCTTACTGGATGGAGCTCTCATTTCTGCTAATAAATTTCTTACTTCTATTCTGTTAGTGATGAGAACCAGCTTCTTTGCTTGTAATTAAGGTGATTAGGACTCCATTTCTTTTCCTACCAGAACCACCAGCCACCAGCCTGCCTCTCACTCCCACAACTAGCTTTCACTTTCATTTTTATTCATGAACTCCTCTCCTTCAGGAAACAGCCAAAAGTGATCATTTTGGAACACTTTCTTTTTAAAAAATTTCTGACTAACAGTAAATTCATCTCTTCCTGTCCGCCCCCTTCCCCTAACTCCCAGTTTTCCAACTGTCTCTCATTCCCTTCATACCCTCATCCATAGATGACGCTGTGCCATGCGCCCACTCTGGAGTTCCACGTTCCAGCCCAGCTCCTAGTCCTACCAATGTGCCTTCTGCCCTCTCCCCTCACCTACCTCTAATTCCAGACTAAAAGATGCTTCTCCACTGTAATCATCCTCAGACCTCCTGCAGTGTTTGAAATATTTTAAAAACATTTATACCTATCATAGGTCCCAGGCTCTTATACTGAAAGAATCGTTGGCTGCCTGTTGACCTCCAGCATCGCTGGCCTCTTACAGAGACACCTGTGGAGGCTGCTATGGACCCCACACTCCAGCTTGGGGTAGTCCTGCATCCACTGGAGCAGATGCTGTCATTCTCTGCTCAAGTTCCCTGGGATCCCTTCCTATAGTGAACAGCCCCTCAGTTTGTCCAAGACTGAAGGGCTTCCCAAGTTGTGGGACTTCCCATTTTAAGTAGAAACAATCTCTGGCATTTTGCGACCAAGTGGTCCCCCGTCCTTACTATTTCACCCATGTTTCTTCTGTGTGTACCCTCACTCCCAAATTTCAGCGCCTGTGTCTGCGATTGGAGGGCTGCCTTAAGGCTGCTCATATCCCTTACACTTTTCTGCCAACAGAGCCAGAAGTGACTGGGAGTTTATGTGTCCCTGCGGAAGACCTTACCCAGTGACTGAAGGGTGAGAGAGTTTAGGGCCCGCAGTGTTTTTGACCCTGATGGATCAATGCTGAGTGATGACTTCCACTATATCCAGAGCGCCCTGTAGAAATAGGTCACACCTGCCTCATGTGGGGCTTTGCTTGGCACTACACCCTTGCTTGGTTGTCTTCCCTTTGCTGTCCCAATTCCCGTGCCACATTTTGTTTTTCTTGAGAACACATCCTAATAAATCATTTTTGCCGGACTTGTGGGGGCACAATGGATGGAGCGTCCACTTGGATTGCTGAGGTCACTGGTTCAAAAATCCGGGTTGGCCAGGTCAGAGCACATACGAGAAGCAACTACTGTAAGTTGATGCTTCTTGCTCCTGACCCCCACCCCTTCTCTCTCTCCTCGCTCTAAAATCAATAAATAAAATTATAAAAATTAAATTTAAATTTAAAAATAAATAAATAAATTACTCCCTAATCTCAGAGTCTGCTTATGGAGAACCTAAATGTTCTAGTTATCTCTTCCTGTGTAGAAAATCACGCCCAAACGTAACTGTTAAAACAAACATTTTACTAGCTCTCACAATTCAGTGGGTTGAGTGGGCTCAGCTGGGTAGCTGGTTCTTCTGTTCCATGTGATGACAACTAGGGCTGCAGTCACCTAGGGGCTTTATTGGACTGGAGTGTCCATGATGTCCCATGCCATGGACATCACGTGCCTGACCCAGGGCAGTTCTGGTCTCCCTGGGGGTCTCTTTGGTGGTGATGGTGGTCAGACAGCATCTGTGGCAAGAGTCATCTGGAGGATCAACGAGAATGCTGGATATCTAACTAGTCTTCATTCTTTCTCCACATAGTTTCAAGGTCTCTCCTCTTGTATGAGTTTCCTAGAGTTGCCATAACAAAGTAACACAAACTGGCAGTTTAAAACAACAAATAAGTGGCCTGACTTGTGGTGGCATAGTGGATAAAGTGTCGACCTGGGAACTCTGAGGTTGCCGGTTCAAAACCCTGAGCTTGCCTGGCCAAGGCACATATAAGAGTTGATGCTTTCTGCTTTTCTCCCTTCTCTCTCTCTCTCTAAAAAACACTGAATAAAATAAAATTAAAAAAAAACGACAACAACAAATATGTATTTTCACAGTTCCAGAGGCTAAAAGTCCAAAATCAAGGTATCAGCAGGATTATGTTCCTTCTGAAGTCTCTAGGCAAGAGTCCTTCTCTGTCTCCTATTTTCTGGAGGTTGTTGTGAATCCTTGCGTTCCTTATCTTGTAGCTGCATCACTAAAATCTCTGCCTCTGTCAGTACATGGGCTTTGTCCTGTGTATTTATATTTTTACATGGTCTTCTTATAAGGACACTAGTCGCCTGACCTGTGGTGGCGCAGTGGATAAAGCGTCGACTTGGGAACACTGAGGTCGCCAGTTCAAAACCCTGCACTGGTCTGGTCAAGGCACATATGGGAGTTGAGCTTCCAGCTCCTCCCCCCTTTCTCTCTCTCTCTCTCTCCCTCACTCTGTGTCTCCTCTCTAAAATGAATAAAATAAAAATAAAAATAAAAAAGGACACTAGTCATTGGGTTTAGGTTTCATTTAATCCAGCATGACCTCAATTTAACTTGACTTTGGCAGGTGGTAGTGATGGGGGTTGATCAGGAAAAAGAGAGCATTTCAGACATGGAACAGCTTCTGCAAAGACCCTGTTTCCAAAGAGGTTTCATTCACAGGTTTTTGTTGGGCACACGATCCCTCTATCAGAGTAGCCAGACTTCTTATAGGTAGCCCAAAGTTCCCAGAAACATAAAAATAGAAGCTTCCAGGTTTTCTTAAGACTTACCAAGTACTCGCAACATGCCTAGTACTGTTTTACGTGTTCAGGTTACAGTGGAGAACAAGACAGGCAAGGTGCTTATGTTATACAACTTCTATTAGAGTAGAGAGAATACCATTGACATACCCCTTGCCTACAAATCTGAGTTAGCATGTTAGGACAGTGTGGGAAGAACATTGAACTCTATTGGACACCTGGACTCCAGTTGTGTTTTGG
This sequence comes from Rhynchonycteris naso, assembly GCA_037038555.1. Taxonomy (NCBI): domain Eukaryota; kingdom Metazoa; phylum Chordata; class Mammalia; order Chiroptera; family Emballonuridae; genus Rhynchonycteris; species Rhynchonycteris naso. The sequence goes on from CM073002.1 coordinate 72,690,313, forward strand.
GTTCCAGAAAGAATAGAAGATAATGTGGCCTCTCTCCTGGCTTAGTCACATAATGTCCGTTGGCTGCCATTTCTTTATCTACATAATAGAAGTTGTGAATCAGATGATCTCAGGGCCTTCCAACTTAGGTCTCCACCATTTACACAACTGCTTTCCTTTGTTTGAACAACTTTCTAGCTTTCACCTCCTTAATACAGTCTCCAAAAGTAGCTAATACTTTGGAGATGAGTGAGGAGGGCATGAGAACTTACAGAGAGAAAAGAAAATGAGGTTCTTGGACAGTTGAAAACTGCCTCTTTTGCCCCACAAGATATATTGCCATATTATTGTACTTCTTTCTTTTAAACTGTGACACTTCCCTAAATTATTAATACACATCTGCTCAAATTGTGGCTTCCATCTCAACTGGCTTATTTGGCAAGAGTGACAGGCTGCAGATTGTGATCGGGGCCAATGTCATGTGATTTTTTACCATTGCTATCTCGAGCATGCACCTGTTATAGAGAACTCCACGTGTTAGGCAACAGATGTTCCTGGGATTCACAAAGAAAAACAGGTAACTGTTCTTCTAGGCTTCTTAGCATAAAAACACAATGATATCTATTAATATACTTTAACGGAAGGTACTGGAAGGTCAACCTACATGGTAGCATGTGTGTATCTTGTTCCAAGCAAGTCAGCAGAACTGAGAATACAGGGGTGTGTGTGTGTGTGTGTGTGTGTGTGTGTGTGTGTGTGTGTGTGTGTGTGTGTTGCTCTGAATAAAAGGTATCTCTATACCAGTGTGTTTCCAAAGTGCAGCACAGGAACTACAAGCTTCAAAATGACTTCGCTACATATTAAAATGTATATTTCCGGGCCAGTTTTGGAGATTTAGAGTTAGTAGGCCTGGCACTTAGTCATTTCTCTCAAATACACCGAAAATAATGAATCCTATTGGCATCTCATCGCACGACTCCCACCACTCCCTGTTCTTTCCTCTAGGCAGTTCCGATTCCAGACCAGGTATTCACAAATTTTCCTCCTGGCAGTGACTGTAAATGAGACCAGCCGTCAGTATCACCACCACTAGCCCCTCGCCTCCACACACTACCACCCCCATTAGCTATTCCTGTCAAAGCTGTAGGAACACAAAATCCAAGGTTAAACAAAAAAATAGTCTAAAGAATCACCCCCACCAAGGGCCAGCAGTAGGCTCCGACTTGAAGACAAGGGAGCTGGGAAGTCCAGCAGGTCGGCGCTGCACAGAAGTGTGTGAGTGTGGTGGGGAGGGGACAGCCAGACAGAGCCCCAGGGCAGCACGCTTGGGCTGCCACACACCGCACTGGGGCCAAGTTTCAAGGACCAGGGATGGGTTTCAGGACCAAATCACACCCTTTTGTTATATGCCACTGAGAAAATTGAAACAATTATACATTGAGATATTCAGAGTGTGTTAAGCAGCTTATAATAGAAGAGGGAAGTTTTGAGTAAAAAAAATATAGCTATCTTAAAATTTAATATGTGACCTATCACTCAACAGACATTTAGTTCCTACTATTTAATCTGTTACATATAAAATTCATTCTGTTGTGTTTTGTAGAGTCATTTCTCTTAATCATTCAGTGAATATTTATCAAGGCCTGAAGGAGATACAATGTTCTGCAAAACCGACTTGGTCCCTGCTCTTGTGGAATATATTTTATTCCACTGGGGAAGAGAGTCACTAAAACAATAATCATGTAAACAAAATGATAATTACAAACTGAGCTAAGTATTATGACAGTGACATTCACGGTGTTACACAGTCATATTACAGGAGAACCTGCCACAGTCTTGGGATGAGGAGTAGGAAAGTGTCTTTGGAAAATTGACATGTGATCTAAGAACCAAAGAGTGAGAAAAAGTTATTCAGACGTGGGGGTGGGAGAGCAGTATGCAGGGAAGAGAGAGCATTTCAGTCAGAGACTAGCATGTGCAAAGGCTCTGCAGCGGGCAGAAGTTGCCCAAATGAAAGAAGGCAAGTGTCCTGAATACAGAGAGCAAGGAGCGAGGATCTATCTTAGCCTGGAGCTTTGGACAAAGGCCAGCCCTTGCAGACCCTACAGGGTCATGCAAAGTAGATAGTTCTTTATCTGATAGCAATGAGAACCATGAAAAAGCTTATGGAGGAGGGGGTGATATGGTCAGATTTGCATTTTGAAAAGACCACTTAGACCACAGTGTCAAGAGCGGATAAAAAGGGTCAACGCTAGAAGGGAAAAGACCAGTCAGGGGCCTATGGCACTAGATCAGATGAGTGAGAACAGGAGCTTGGGTGAAGGTGGTAGCTGTGGAGGTGGAAGTTAGAGCATTGCTTTGAAACATACTTCACAGGTATCAGAGGCAGCGCTTTACAATGGATTGGATAAAGGATTGATAAAGAAGAACGGGATGAGTCAAGGATGATGCCCAAGTGTTTGGGTTATATTGCTAAATAGAGGGTCATGAGGAACTAACTAATGGGGGGAGCACTTAAGAGGACTGAGTTTGGAGGGTGGGGATAATTGGATTAACTGTTGGAGGCGTTTAGATTGAAGTGCTTCAGGGACATTCAGATGAAGACCTCGACTAGGCAACTGAAGTTTGGGAGTCATCAATGCGCCAATGGTAATTGAACTCATAAGTGTGGATGCCATCACCTAGAGCAGGGGTAGTCGACCTTTTTATACCTCCCACCCACTTTTGTATCTCTGTTAGTAGTAAAATTTTCTAACTGCCCATTGGTTCCACAGTAATGGTGATTTATAAAGTAGGGAAGTAACTTTATAAAATTTATAAAGCAGAGTTACAGCAAGTTAAAGCATATAATAATAATTACTTAGCAAGTACTTTATGTCTAATTTTTGCTAAGTTTGGCAGAACAAATCTTTATAAAACAACTTACTATAGTTAAATCTATCTTTTTATTTATACTTTGGTTGCTCCGCTACCGCCCACCATGAAAGCTGGAACGCCCACTAGTGGGCGGTAGGGACCAGGTTGACTACCACTGACCTAGAGTTTCCATATAAACCAATGGTAATACACAGAGGTGGTTGGAAATGGGGTCTTGGAGTAAAGCTGCCCAGATTTGCAGCCCAACTTTGTAACTTCCTAACTGTGTGATCATGAGGAAATCACTGAAATACACTAAATAATATTTTCCGATTTATAAAACAGGGACAATAATAGTCCCTATCTTATGATGCTGCCAGGAGTTTAAAACTATGCTATTAATCAGTCAATAAATGTGGACTTTCTTTCTTCCAGAGAGCACACAAAGTTAGTCAGTAGGACCCAGGGCTAAGCCTTGAGGAAATCCAACACTTAATGGCTGGATAAAGAAGGATGAGGGAACAACGAAGTCATGGTCTGAAACTGCTCTGTCCAAATCCACCCACCAGAGAAACTAGGTCAGTATCTGTGTTTGGAGCCTGCTAAGGTAGGTTATCCCTTTTAAAGCAGCTAGACAAGGAGCCAAGAGTCCTTGAAGGGAGCCCAAAGTCAAAGGCCTGGTACAAGGAATAAAGGAAGACAGAGAGTCAGGAACAAGCTGGAAATGGGCTAGAAGCAGGTGAGAAACCAGAGGGCTAAGGTCTGGAAAATAACTGTTAACCACAGGATGCCCAGAATGTTTTAATAAAGGTAGGCAGATAGAATGGAATAAGCCACGGAATTTCATAACATTCTTGAATGGTGCCTGCTGCATAGAATCACCTACCTAGAAATATTTTAAATTGTTCTATACATAAACAATGAAACACGAGACTCTGGTAGTCAGTCCTTCAGTTTAAGAGGCCTTCGCCAGATAGCTCAGTTGCATAGAACATCTTCCTGAAGTGCAGAGGGTTGCTGGTTTGATCCCTCTTCAGGGCACATACGGGGAACAAATAATATTCCTGTCTCTCTCTTTCTCTTCCTCTGTCACTAAAATCAATTTTTAAAAAAAGAATTTGACAATATCCTAGGGTTATATAAGTTTAGTCATAACACAATATAAAATTTTTATACTTATACATTATGTTAATATGTTACTTTTAAATATATATCTTCTCTGATATTCTTAATTAGTGTTTTTGTTTGTGGATGTAACATATTACACTGAAAGTATTCACTTTATCCAAAACACAGCTGATAGCCACATTCAAAATGTTCTAAAATGTTCACTGATATGATGACAATGATGATGGTAATAGTGGTGTCATCAATGTCATTATCAATGTTTCCAGTAACAGTAAGATCTGACCTTTGCTATAAAAAGCACAGGTATCACATGTGTGTAGAGAGAGAGAAAAAGTGAGAGAGAGAGAGAGAGAGCATGTAAAGCCAAAAAACCTTAATTAAAAGCAAATTTGGATTGAGACCAAATACATAGCAATAGAATTTGCATTATTAAAATATTGATATTGGCTCATATTCCTAGAAGTCTATTCTCATTATTATGATAGCTTCTATTTCTCCCATTAGATTGATGAATTGCTGAAGGAAGCAAAAAGTGAATTTGTCTCAGTAAGTGAAAATCATTCCATTGATGTGAATTTCTTTTGGGCCAGCCCCAGTACCAAAATAGTCACAGGTTGAATATTAAATAGTCTTTAGCCCAGACTATTCTCAGTCAAAGGCAAATATACACTGCTTGTTCAAGGGAAGGAACATCATTGCCTGAAATTTAACAAAGATCTTGGGAAATATTTAAATAGACTAAATCTACCTTTAATTTTTTTTTGCTTTGTAGAAATGTTGTTCTGAAAGGTCTTCAGGCTGGCATGGTCTGTTTACTTATTGATTGCATATTTTCCACAGTGCCAACAGCATTAAATGCCTGGGATCATTATTTAATGTAGCTTTTAGTTTTTTTTCTTTTTAATTAGGGCATTATAATGTATTAAAGGCAGACAGAGCCTTTAATACATTAAAGTGAAAAGTACCTCTCTCTCCACACACACCCATAGACATGCACCCACTTCAATAATAACCTCTCATCTCTCTGGTCTACAGCCTCTAGTCTTTCTCTTGCTGCCCTTAGTTTTTATTGCAATATTGGGGGCAGGGTAAAAAATCACTCATCCAGTCATCACCTTCTGATCACACACGGGTAAGAACTTGGCAAAAGGAGCAAGCAGAGAGAGGATCAAAGCACAGCATCGGCTTTACCATCAGTAAAGCTGGATTGGATAACACTGTGCAATCCAAGCACAGTATCAGCTTGATGTTACGGGCCAGAGAGCACAGGGTGCTTTATTTAACTATGTGGAAAACACAGCCGGACCTGCTACTTCTGTGCTCCATGTCTGCATCTGGACACCCACCGAACCCTGACATATTACCCAGCTCCAAGTGGAGGAGCAGGAACAAGAGATTTAGCTGGGCCCACCAGAGGCAAGCTAACCACCTAGAGACTTGAGATGGACATATGCAGCTCGTAGGAGCACTTGAGTCTATAAGACCAAGAGAAAAAGAGCAATGACTTGTAAATGCTTAACTTTGCCCAGTAAAAACATGTGGCCAGGTAGGTGGCAGGCTTTCCTCAGTCTCATCAATCAAGAAAATTCTCTTCCTCTCAAGATTTAAGTGAGAAAGGGCAGAGCTATAGCACTTTTTCCAAGGGGGGTTGCTGACCATTCTAGATGCATGTAGAGAAACTATTATATTGCATTATTTTTCCAGTGGAAATAATACACTATTTTTTTCTTTTCATATCAATTATTGGTTATAGATAACTCAGAAATCCAAGAATAAAAAGAACTTTATTGAGGTAAAGTTTAACTACTCATGCTAACCATTTGGGGTGATTATTAACCTTCTAACCTTATTCTTCAACTGGCAGTGAAGGATGTTCGGAGCTCAGCTAATTCAGTCTCTCCGAAGAAGTGGATACAGTTGGTTATAAATGTGTTTTGCTTCACAGGCAAGAGAACTATGATGGAAAGGTTAGTCCATGAGTCTGAATAAGTGAATAAATCACACACCTGTTAAATTGTGTGCTGCACATAGAGGGTTGTGATGTATGTGTGTTCAAAGCAAAATGTGGCTTCTCCCCATGTGCTTCTCTTAAATAATTTCTAAATGTAATGTCTTGTGTATCTTTTAAGTAAGCTCAGAGTACCTTATGGTGTTTGTACATATAAATTCTAACTCTAGTTATTCTCCTTATCAATTCTTAGAGTTGCAAATAAACACTGTAATTTGGCATAGGACAAAATTAAAATATATTAACATCTTGTACCAGTTCATTTTGTAAGTCAAATATGGAAAAGTAAGAACAATAGAGTCTGAACTGGTGCCATGGGCATGCCACTTCTTTGGGCGGGTGCCCTGTAGAAGGGTATAAGGTGCACAGGATCCTGGAGGAACCCACCTAAGCCTTGGATCCTCAGGCACAAATTCAGGCACACTCACTACAGATAAGCTTTTCGGACCAGGGATATGACCATTATGCCCACTGGCTCAGGCCAAAGGAAGAAGGAAAACCATGAAGCAGCTGGGTTCTTCTTCTGCGTGGATAGCTGGTGAGTCCTCACTTGTACCCTGTAGCTTCGAAAGCGAGAGAGGGAAAACATACTCCATTATGAATGAGCACATTACATCTTTATCTGAGCTAAACAATAATTACACCATTGATTTTGTTCTACTTTGTACCTATTATCTGCCAAAATAGGCAAGGGAAAAAGTACAAGCTTTGGAGCCAAACAATTTAGCTTTAAATTCATGATCCACATTCTATTTGTTATTAGCCAAGCTGCTTAACTTAGCTGAATTTGTTTACTCAACCAAAAAATGGGCATACAATCATAATAGTGTAGGGATGTTGGGGGGGGGGTGTTAATGAGACTGTGTGTGTGTGTGTGTGTACATGTAACACATTCAGATTGAAATACACCGGTCGAAGTTAGATATTTATGCTGGGTTTGGTCACTTCGTGTGCTAATTTATTTATTGGTCCACCTGGTTTGTTTATATTTATCTGTCACATCAAGAGAGCTCAACTCAAAATATCATAAAGACAAAAGGTGATGAGAGAGAGAGAGAGAGAAGAAAAAATAGAAAGAAACTAAAAGAATTAAAATGACCGAGTGCTGTATTACTAAGAACTACATACAGTTGATTCAGCCACAGTTGCATTGATATACTGCATGTTGTCAACAGTGCAGTTCTGATGGAACTCACAATTCCACCTCACAAAGAACTTAGGAAGAGACCCAGAGGAAAGATTAATGGCGCAGCCTCTGGTCTGGGAGTAAACTCTCCCTTGCTCCTTGTGTTAACCAGCGGAGCCTTGCTGGCGTGCATGCAGAGGTTCATTCTTCTGGCTGCCCTTGTTCTCAGCGCTGTCTCTTTCACTTGCTCCAAGCTGGCTTTGCTTGGAGAACAGCTCTTATCACCATGTTGCTAAGGAAAGTCTTAGACTCTATAGTACAGTGGTTCTTAATCTGGGTTCTATCGAACCCTAGAGGTTCGATGAGTCGGTCTCAGGGGTTCAGAGAAGCCTCTGCTGCGGAGGCCAGAATAAAGTAATACCGTAATTTGTTGTGAGTTCATGCACTTTGTTGGTTTTGTTCTTTGAGCAAGGTGATGTTCATGCACGGCTCATTTTGTGCACCAGTAAAAAACATATACCTATGTCTTGAATTTGGAAAAAAAATCATATTTTATTTATCACTAAAGGGGTCCTGTGAATGCGCATATGAAACTGGTGGGTTCGGTACCTCAAAAAAGGTTAAGAACCACTGCTTTAGTAATTGAGTTGAAATGCTAGCCACTCTTTCCTTGGAATATCCATTGAAATGCTTCTCTTTTTAGTTTTATTTGCCTGAAGGCACCTCTCTCCTTTTTATCTGAACATTCCATGCCCTACTGTAGGGATGAGGAAATTTTCCTTTAGTTTCTCTTGTACTTCTCTGCTCCTCTTGGTTGGAGGAGCATTTCTCATATTGGTTTCAGTCTGAACAGTGGATTCCCTCACTGAGTAACACCTGGCTACCGGGGCACTTTCTGTGTAATTTCTGTACATTAAAGGTTCTTGTGGCTGTAGTGTATCAGGGCTCTACTCCTTAATTATTTATATCCACCGCTGAGTAGGTTTGTAAAGTATTGAAAGTGCTACTTAAATCTGTATCTGTTATCTTCCAGTGGCATTTTCACCGGTTTGTCAGCAGGGCCTTCTATCCTTATAAAATAACTAAGTGGGAGGCCTTTAATGAAAACCATCTGGCCTCCAAAATACTGCTTTCTTTTTCCTCACCCCATCATTTTTCTATAGCTTCTGAAGTTCTCAGCATTGTTCATTTATTCTTCGACCCACAAATATTTATTGAGGTCCTTTACGTAGTCAATCACAGAGCTAGGTGGGGGAAATTAAATATGTATATGCACAGCCATGAGCTTGTACACATCAGAGCTCACAGTCAAACTGGAGGGGGTGTTGGTTCGCAACGTGGGGAGCTTCCTGGGTAAACTTTGACTTGACCCCTGTATATAGAGGGCAAGGAGAGACCAGAAAAGGAGCAGACCACCCCAGATTAGCAGGTGGCAATTTTAATAAGCAAGGGAGTTTACATGTGAGGTTTGTCCAGGGCGGCGACAAGGTGGGTAGATCTCTGCAACCAACTGCAAGAATCTTTTTATATGAAGGCATGTATTCCATCCAGATGGCCCCAACAACACCTTACTCTCTCAAGGCTGTGTCTTTTCTGTGGCTCACCGCGCAGGAAAATGGGCAGAACGTACATTTCAAAGACGAGGGAGTGAGAAAAGTACCTCTCTGACTGTCGGGGTCCAACCAGTGAGTCAATCAAAGGTGACACCCTCTTAATGGCCTCCTCCAAAAAGGGGTACAATTAAACAAGCGATCACAGTAGTGGGTGCTGCGTGAGTTTAAATCCTAGTAAAAGAAAAAGTATACTTCACTTAGGAACCTTACTAGGAAGTTCTGACTTACGGAGGTACCAGAAGGCTGGATGGAAAGAGTAGGATTTTAGCAATCCCATGGTACCAGTCTTTTGAACTAAGATGTTTATTTACCCCTGTTCAAATGCAAACCACTTATTTAGAAGAATAACACCTTTAGATTATAAGCACTGTGGTATTAACACAGATAAATGCCTCCAAATATTAGAATTATTACATTTTAGATGGTGGCAAAAGGTAAATGAAGCTGTGGGCACTGTTTGAAGAGCAGAAAGTCCCTGCTGTGGGCAATTTGGGGGTTCCCAGTGGTGAGATTAAGATTTAAACTTAGGACATTGAAACAAAATGCAGCCACAGCAATAATTTACTGCTGCATTACAGGGCTAAATTAAAGCCTATACTTCTCTTGAGCTAGTCCTTACAAGTCCCACTCATCAAAGAAAATGTCTCAACTTGGCTTCTGGATAGCAAAAGGGAAGCATAAGAGGAAAACTATCATTAAAAATCTGGCAATATGTCTAAGGTAGTTGTGAACCAACACAAGTTTGGCTAGGAAAATCTATATTGCTTCCATACAGGTCATCTCTACGACCCCTCCTTCCATGTGAATTATTTTATAACTGTGTACTTCTGCACTCAACATAAAAATAGGTCATTTATTATTTCGTTACATTATGTGAACATGTGCTGGCACCTGTATGTCCTCATTCTTATAGCATTTCAGGTGTAAATATGACTTTAAAAAACAAAATATATACATCAAAATATTAATAGTAGTCAAGAAATTATAGGAGATTTTGGTTTCGTGTTTACAACCAAAACACAAAATTTTGTCATTTTTCTGTGAGAATGAATTGCTTTTACAGAACATGGAAATTTAATTGGCAATAATGAATGGTGGATGTTTTAATGTCAAAGAAGAAGAAGAAGAAGAAGAAGAAGAAGAAGAAGAAGAAGAAGAAGAAGAAAAAGTGCCAGTAAATGAGTTTCCTGCTTATTATCTAGAAAAGCTCCACTAAACATCACTTAGGTAGGTGCTCCAATATTTAACAAAAATCTTTAATGCTAATCTCAACCTGGGTTATTTTTTAATCCAATTCAAAATATTTGTCAAGTGATGTGCTTCCTTATATTAAGCAAATAATAGTGAGTGTTTTCTTGTGAAAATGAAGAGAGTTCATAAGTAATCAGCAACCAGGAATTTTGTCTTGACTCGTCTCCCTGCTGTGAGAGAAGTGAACTCTGTGATTCCTAATGCTCCTTCACCTGACTGTAGTGCGTGTGTGTATGTGTGTGTATGTGTGTGCACGCACGTGCACGCGTGCTATGCTTGGAATGAGGAGAAATGAAGCTTAGTGGTCCTACCTTTGTTGTGGACAAAGATCTGTCCCTGGGGTTTCAACACGAAAGTGTGGAAATGGGGAATGTTTCATGGAAATGATAACCAAGCTCTGAATAACATTTTATGGTTTCACTTTCACTTTATTCCAACAGCACAGCTGCGAAGAAGGTGGGTTAGTTACAGTCACTCTTCTGCTTACTGACTTTAAACCCATGGGTGTGCATGATAGAAACAAAGCTCCCTTGGGAAAACACGCTACGTGGTTCCAGCAGATGATGTTGGAATGTAAGCTGCTGCTTTTGTACTCTAACACTGTATTGTTTGCCATCAGTGCATTTTGCTTTGTGTTTACTTTAAGATTTTTTCCATATAATATTAACCACATCAGGTCCAATAGGTCCAAAAGCACTGAGTGTTAAAAGTTCTTGTCAAGATATACAATTACGGTGGAAACGATTTTTAAAATCTTAAAGTGGTGATAAAAGGAGATGAATGTATTCTTCTCACAAAAATTAGGGGATATTTTATAGCTTCATATTCATCTTTAAATATTCCCTAATTTTTGTGAGCAGTATAGGATGAATTATTCAAGAGTAGAAATGATTCTGAAAGACAAAAAGTAAATCATGTAATGTACAAAAATGTTGTGCCTGTACCAATGGACGTTATCAACAAGAGAATGGAGCAATTTTTAAGTGGGCAGCTAGGCACTGGATGGGTAAGAACCTCATGTTAATTCTAGGCATTGGATACATTTAAGGATTAGCACAGGGGTCCTGCTGAAACTAGTCTCTAGCCAGAGAGAAAGCCTCCTCCAATCTGGCTTATATCTACACAAAAGGTGAGGTGGTTAGACTGAAGACTTCCTGTTAAGGGACAGTACAGGACAACCCCAAAGAGGGCAGCTATCTGCCCCCACAGACCTCCAGTAGACATAAACAAGGATAATTTGGGGGAGAGATGTCATTCACTTATTTAAAAAATATATATTCAGTGTCTCCTACATGCCAAATATTATTGTCTCAGCTAGGCATATTAGCTGAGAGGACATGTATGAGCAAGAACACTGGCCTTACTAAAAAGTTTGAGAACTGATTCATGCCCCTATTCTTGGAAAAGTGTTTGGGATGGCAAGCTTAGTCACTTTGGACTTTCCAACAAATAGATTCATTCAAAACTTGATTATAAGTAGAGTTTCTATGTTAGCATTTTTAGTCTAGTGATGAGGAACAAAAAAGCTTTGAAGAGGTTAAGAAGTATGCCCAACAGAGGTGAAATAAAAATTTAAATCCACTGTTGACTTCAAAGCAGTGATCTCTTCTAGTACATCATAATTCTTGGAAATGTAGTCTAACATATTATCCAAAAATAGACCAAAAAAGTTATCCCCAAATTTCCTTCTTTCAGTTCTTGGAAGCAAATAATATGCAATGCCTTAGGTTTTCTTATTTTATACATAATAAGCACTATTTTCTAGTAACCTGCAAAGTATGTTACTAAGGATTACTAAAACATGGTGTCATCATCTAAAATTAGCACATTAGAGTTTCAAAGATTTAATTCTCTATTCTACTAAGAAGATTGAATAATACCAAAGGATTGTCAACCTTGGCATGTGACCTACTTAAAGACGTGAAGATAGTTTGGAACATCTGTAATGTTTAGTAAATATGGTGTGCCTTTTGTTTGTTATTATCATTAGTGGGCTAGAGATTTAAACTTCTGCTATTCTTACCTTTAATTATAATTCATTGTTAATTTAGTTTTAAAATTCTCATTTTAGCCTGACCAGGTGGTGGCGCAGTGGATAGAGCGTTGGACTGGGATGCCAAAGACCCAGCTTCGAGACCCCGAGCTCACCAGCTTGAGCGCGGACCCATCTGGTTTGAGCAAAAGCTCGTCAGCTTGGACCCAAGGTCGCTGGCTCCAGCAAGGGGTTGCTCGGTCTGCTGAAGGCCCGTGGTCAAGGCACATGTGAGAAAGCAATCAGTGAACAACTAAGGTGTCGCAACGGCAACGAAAAACTAATGATTGATGCTTCTCACCTCTCTCTGTTCCCGTCTGTCTATCCCTCTCTCTGTCCCTGTAAAAAAAAAAAAGAAGATCTCATTTTAGTTTATGATGACTTGTTGGGTTAATCCTATAGTGAATAGTAATATATTAACAGCATTATGGCACAAAATTATCTGATGGCTAGATTTTAATACATAGGTTCTTTGAGGCTTGAAGTAAGCATTTATTTTGCTATAGCACATACATATAGAGTCCACCTTCACCCAGCAAATGTGCTTGTACAATGACATTTCATTTTTTATCTGGTAGGTTTTTTTTTTATTGGAAAGTAAGCCCAAGGAGAAGAGTGAGCAGAGTATTTTCCACCTATACTCAAAACCATCTGAGACTCACTTTAACCTCGAGACTACAATTACTACTATCCTTTGTGTGTAAGTGCCATTCACTACTGGTTAGCTATTTAGAGCTGCTCCCAATCTGTCTCCCTGCTGCCTCCCACCAGAGAGGCTGGAAAGCAAAATTCGTGTTTTCCCATTTTTCTTGAAGCTAGAAATAATCACATGACCTTGTCAGTCGGGGTAATGAGATAAAATGAAAGTCTTCTGGGGGAGATTACTTAAAGACTTGGTCTTTCCTCATGAATAGGGACAACCTCACCTACAAACTCTTCTGGCATTGAAGGCAATGCCTGAAGCAACAACAGCCTTTCTATAAGGTGCAACAGAGTCACAGGATGCATTGTTGAAACCCAGAACCTCCGCTGACAGTTGCCTGTCTACAAATTTCTTACTACGGGAGAAAAAAGTGAACACTTATTTGACAAGCCCAGTGAGCACTGAGTTTTTTGTTAGGATACAAGAATGTTTTCATTTGAGGTGGTGGACACACAATACAATATACAGATGACATATTATAGAATTGTACACCTGAAATATCTATAATTCTATTAATGTCACCCCAATAAATTTGATACAAATTTTAAAGATAAATAAATAAAAAATAAATTTATAAATAGCATTTTTACTAATAGTTATATATGGGAAAGTAAGGATTTAGGTGCTGACTTTCATGTGTAATTCTTATTTATAACATTGTTTCCGTGGGGAGGAGCAGTGTTTCCAGTTCAAACAAACTTATAAACTTTTAAAAAATTTAAAAACACAATTCCCTAACTGATAAACAAGTTCAAATGCTCATTTAAAATTTTTTAAAAATTTAAAAACACAATTCCCTAACTGATAAACAAGTTCAAATGCTCCATGTTCTTGCTAGCAGTCATACACAGCACACACACCTGCTCAAAGACCTATATTCGCCCCTATTATATAGTGCTGGGATGATAAATTGGTTTCATCGCAAGTGCCAACATTGATAGATTGGTAGTGGCTGTCTGAATCACTATGCTGACAATAATTTGAGGCAGACGACACACCTCAGGAGGAAGAGTATTGTTATCAATTGGCCAAGTCCACCATGAATGTGAAAAACGGGAGTGGCAGCACCTGTTTTTGTAACAGTTGACCTATTCTAGCATCAAACTTTAATTACTCAACCTACTGTAATCTTTTCTCCTAACCCTGTAGATAGGGATTCTGTATTTTCAGACTGGGACATTTACTCCTGATGTTGGCTAGAGTTTTTCTAACTAGAAAGTCAGGGTAAACTAATAAAACAATATCCAGGTAGGGTACTTAGGTTGGAGAAAGTAGTATGCCTTAAGAAAAATTTAATATATGCTGTGCCAGCCCTGGGCACAGCATCTATTGTCTTTCCCTTCAAGAAAGAGCTTGCTATTCAGCTGCAAGAAGAACAGTTAGCTGACAGTATCCAGTTGCTGTGTCTGCAGAATCCACTTCAACTCTTAAGCCAAAGCCACGTGCTTGCTAGGCAGACTCAGACTGAGCACGGTGAGGGGTCATGGTCTGGCCATTTCTATCTAATGCAGGGCTCCACTATAGGCAATCTTTGTTCTGGGGATTCCCGTTGTTGTGTTGGTTAAGAATTCATCAGAGCTGCATCATGGTCTGAGGCACTCCAGCTTTGCTTCCTTCTACCTGTCCTTTCACAAATGCCACGTCAGGATCCTTGCCTCCTCCTCTCTGTGCTTCACAGGTGCTACCTCTTCTCCTCACGCCACTCCTGATAGCACCAGTGTCTGCTTCCTGTGGGACCCAAACTGCTACCCAAACCTACTACGGATAGGACCACTTAATTTACAAAGCATTTACATTAAATGTACAACATTTTATAAGAGACAATATGCTCTATTGGCTTTGGCATCAAAGAGCATGGATTAAAGTCCCAGCCACTTATCACTGAGTGCCATTAAACTAGTGCCCTCATGTTTAAAGAGGATGCTAATGATGGTACTTGATGGGACAGTGTGAGGGTTAAATGAGACAATAGCTATGAAATTGATTTCTAACTATTAAACGTGCATAAAATGTATGTATCGCTGTTATCATTCCAAGTAATATTAAATATGAAGTGCCAGTTGGGCAATGAACATTCTCTTACAAATCTTTATCTTGCTCTTACCAGGCTGCTGGTGCAGAGCTGGGAAACAGGGCGGGCAAAGTCCCTGCTCCAGCAAGGCTTGCATTTTCTAAATTAACCAAGTAAATGTGAGTTTTGTTTAAAAGATACTAAATTAGCAGCAGTTCACTCACAGGGGAGGCCATTTCTCTGGCTCTCTTCAACTTTGATAGCAGTTTGGTCCTGTCCCAGGATTTGTCTTTGTTGATTTTCCCACTGAACTGCCTCTCTTTCTTTTAGTTTCCCCATCGTGATGCTGAGAATCCGGCAGGGGGCTAACAGAGAGTGATAGCTTCTTCCTCCAGCCAGGGCTCAGCCAGCCCAGCCACTTACCTTACACACCTGCTATTTTTTTCTCTGCCTGTCTCTCCTTTCTGAACCTACTCCCTTTTCCTTAACACTTGCTACATCGTAACCTCTCCCCTCCCTATGTCTCTTCTCATCACTTTTGCATTTCCCGTCCCTGTCATCCTCAGTGGGAGAGGCTCTCTCTTTCCTCAGATGGCCTTGCTGTTCTGGCAGAAACGAACACACTTCCTGGCAGAGATAACAGGAAGACACACCTCTCAGGAAACAAACCACAGCTTCTCACACTTCCGGGGATCATAGAAATCAGCATGTGTCTCTCAGAGGTCTCTTCACTTTAAATTAACTCAGGGCTCAGCAAGGCAGAGAGGGATGTAGTCATCAAGTTCAGCTGTGGTCGGGGCAGCTAAGTCACCAACATCCGAAAGGCTAGCTGGAATGTGGCTATGTGGGGTGCCGATGTCAAACATCTGCATAAAAGCAGAACCCTTGGTCTGGTCATAAAGATAAATATTTCACTTTATTCTATACCCATTACTTTTTAAATGGATTTTAAATTATTTCCCTTAATGTCTAGAAGCCTATAGAGAGATCAGTGGCTATCAAATTTTTTGACCGTGTTTTACTGTTAGAAATAAATATGTGTATTTATGAAAATATATATGCATACACATATATACATATGTGTATTTGTATAGACATACTTGTATATCTAAAACAAAAGTTTCACCAAATAATATTCTTATTACATGTGGAGCTTAATTTTTTATATTTCGTTTAAATCTAATCTATTATAATAACTTTTTTGTGTGTGACAGAGATAGAGAGACAGAGAGGGACAGACACACAGGAAGGGAGAGAGATGAAAAGCATCAATTCTTCATTGTGGCTCCTTAGTTGTTCATTGATTGCTTTCTCATATGTGCCTTGACCGGGGGTCTACAGCAGAGTGAGTGACCCCTTGCTCAAGCCATTGACCTTGGGCTGAAGCCAGAGACCTTGGGCTTCAAACCAGCAACCTTTTGGGCTCAAGCCAGAGACCATGTGGTTATGTCTGTGATCCCACACTCAAGCCAGCAAGCCTATGCTCAAGCCAGATGAGCCCAAGTTCAAGCCGGCAACCTCAGGGTTTTGAACCTGGGTCCTCTGCATCCCAGTCCAACACTCTATCCGCTGCACCACTGCCTGGTCAGGTCATAATAACTTTTTTTTATTCTAGTCATGACCTAGGGATTTTTATCCTTTGTGTATGTGTGTGTGTGCATGCCATTTCTATTCAGTGTGGTGAAGCTTATGTGTTCCCGCTTGGAATGATGCTTTTAAATGCATAAAAAGATTCATATGATTAAATCCTATGTTTTGAAATTCATAAAATAAAACTTATAGGATTATATTGAAACACAGTTTTATCTTTGGGCCTCTGGGGAAAGGAGGCCATGTCCATGGACCCCAGGTTAAGAACCCCTGCATGACTAAATTGATTTCACAACCAACTGCTGAGCCAGAACCTGCAGTTTGAAAAATGTGTTTATAGACAAAGCCTTGGCACATTTTGTAGTAATTGAATATTTCAGATGCTTATTATCCTGCCATGGTTTTAATGCTCTTTTTCCTCCCTTTCCCCATGCTTCCCCTCCCAGCCACACCTGCCCTGCCACCACCTCCCCCCTTACCCCCCATACATGCAGTTCTTTGGTCATATATTTGAAATGAGAGGAGGCACTCGAGCACTGGACCCAGCCCCTCTGGCTTCTGCCTCAGAACCATTTCGGTGGCTCTTTATCTCTGCAGGCCAGTGCTCCCAGTTGTGGCTTTCTTGGTTTGCTTCATGGCATTGTCATCCAGTAGCTCTAGAATAAAAGTGGAGGCTGGTGGTGAAATAGCCCAGAGCCCTCGACCTTTATTTTCCTGTTTCAGTGAACCTTCCTTCTGTGACCAGTGTTTTGCTTGGACAGGCAGAGGCTTTGCATCTCGGCACCAGGCCATTGCTCTGTGTCATACCCAGCCTGCAGCTGAAACCCTAACTTGGCCCCTGGTAACCATGCTGAACACACTGTATCCCCAGCACAGAGCAGCGCAGCAAGGGGCTCCAGGAAAAAGAACGAACGTAGTTACTGCCACACTGAATTATGCAGGTGCTTTCTCCAAATGGCTTGTGGTTTCTCACAGAAATGTACACACTTCCATGAACAAAAAGGAAATGAAAGAGGAAGATGAGCCTGCAATCACTTCTTTGTTCTAACAAAGTTCTGACATAAGAACAAGTCAGACTGCTCTAGAATGATTCTAATGAGCATTTTCACTAAGTCCAACGTTCATACTTTCAAAAATAGATTCTCTGGATTTTATCCTAATGTCTTGCAGCCAAATAGACTAGTGACTAGAAAATGTTTGGTTTTTTTTAAACCATGCTCTACAATTAGAAATACAAATTTATAGAATAGGACCTCACAGGCATTCAATCCAACTAACTTCATGCAGATAGGAGGACCTTGGGGCCCTGAGAGGGGATGAGACTTGCCTAAGGTCACACAGCGGGAAGGTGTGGCTTGGGGCCTTCAGTTTCACCGTCTCCTCCAGAGGTGTTCATGGTGCATCCTACTAAGGAAGTTTCTACTATAAAATTCACAGCAGTAAAATTTAATGTTCTCATTTATGCCTTACCACCCCGCCCTCCAAACAAGCATTTAGAGGTTGAAAGGTCACAAAAGCATCATAAAAGTAACCAGAATAATTAAAGAGGAGATGATCTCAGACTAATGGCAATGTGAGAGTTACTCTTGATCTCTCCCCTTGAAATTTTAACAGATTGAACAACTATAATACAGCAAAGAAACTCCACCTGGGCTCATAGATGTGCCTGAAATATTTACTGAATGGACTAATGTCCACACTAGGTGAAGACAGAGAAAACCAAATTGCAGCCCCCAGGCTCTCAGATCCTGCCTCAACTCATCTCCTGGGTACGAAAAGTAGCAGAGACAGATTCCACAGCTAGCTCTCCAAAGACACTCTCTCCTTGAAGAACAGAAGTGCTCTGTGTCTAGTCCCCTGGTCTGTTACAATGTGGGAAGGAGTGCCAGGGGGCCTGAGATTTTGATTGCTAAAGCTGTAAAGCCATCACAACTTGCCCTACCCACCACCACGACTGCAGTCCTGCCTACATCATTGTGACAGCACCATCTCAGCAAAAGACAGCCTATGAATTTCACAGAGCTAAAACTTGAAATACAGCAACACATACTGAAAGAAAACAGAAAAAACACAAGGCTGCCCACTCTCTTCACTCTTATTCAATATAGTTCTGAAAGTTTTAGCAAGAGCAATCAGGTAAGAGAAAGAAAGAAAAGGCATCCATGTCAGGAAAGAAGAAGTAAAGGTATCACTTTTTGCAGATGACATGATTCTATATATAGAAAACCCCAAAGACTCCACCAAGATACTATTAGAAACAATAAACCAATACAGTAAAGTCACAGGATACAAAATCAATATACAAAAAAAAGTCTATTGTTTTCTTGTACACCAATGATGAAACTTCAGAAAATGAACTAAAAAAAAATTTTTTAAATAAAATACCTAGGCTAAAACTTAACAAAGGATGTGAAGGATCTATATACTGAAAACTAAAAAGCAACATTGAAAGTAATTGAAAAAGACACAATGAAATGGAAAATACTCCATGTTCATGAATTGGAAGAATCAACATAGTTCAAATGACCATATTACCTAAAGTATATACAAATTCAATGCAATTCCTATCAAAATCCCAATGTCATTTTTTAAATAAATAGAACAAAAAGTCACCAGACTTGTATGGAAACATAAAATACCCTGACTAGCCAAAGCAATCCTGAGGAAAAAATAAGAAGCAGAGGTATCACACTACCTGACTTTATTTATTATTTTATTTTGATTTGTTTTGTTTTTCTGAAGTGAGAAACAGAAAGGCAAAGAGACAGACTCCCGCATGCACCAGACCAGCATCCACCTGGCATGTCCACTAGGTATATAACCAGAGCCATTCTAGTACCTGAGGCAGAGGCCATGGAGCCATCTTCAGCGCATAGGCCAACTATGCTTCAATGGAGTCTTGGCTGCAGGAAAGGAAGAGAGAGAGAGAGAGAAAGGAGGGGGGCGGAGAGAATGGAGAAGCAAATGTGTACTTCTCTTGTGTGCCCTGGCCGGGAATCAAACCCAGGACTTCCACACACCAGGCTGACACTCTTTCACTGAGCCAAACATCCAGGGCCTACTACCTGACTTTAAATTATACCATAGAGCCATGATAATCAAAACAGCATGGTATTGGCAGAAAAACAGACACACAGACCACTGGAACAGAATCAAGAGCCCAGAAATAAAACCACATATATATGGACAAATCATCTTTGACAAAGGAGTCAAACACACATAATGGAGAAAAGAAAGCCTCTTCAATATATGGTGCTGGAATAATTGAAAAGCCATATGCAAAAAAAAAAAAAAAAATGAAGCTTGACTACAGTTTGTCTCCTTACACAAATTTTAATTCAAAATGAATCAAAGACCTAAATATAAGATCTGAAACAATAAATCACATAGAAGAAAACATAGGTACTAAACTCATGGACCTTGACCACAGAGAACAATTTATGAATTTGGCCCCAAAGGCAAGGGAAGTAAAGGCAAAAATAAATGAGTGGGACTATATCAAACTAAAAAGCTTGTTCACAGCAAAAGAAACTGACAACAAAACAAATAGGCAGCCAACCAAATGGGAGGTGATATTTGTAGAGAGCCACTGCGTCTGAATGTGTCCGGCTTACACGCAGCTGAGAGCAGAGGAAGGGCCCTGCTTGGCCTTGAGGGACCTGGCAGGGCAGGTCACTAAAACAACTTGAAGGCTGTTTGTGGTATTGACGACAAAAGCAGGGTGACAAGCACACAGTGCTACCGCAGGCTCAGGATGTCCTGAGATGCCTGTAGGACAGAGTGTCATATAGTTATCCCCTCCAACCCCCAGCACAATCCCCTCTTGGTCTAACTCTTGTCTCTACTCCAGGAGAGGTTCCTCCTCCTTTTCCTCCACTCTAGCTGCAACAGGAGGAGGGGATGCAGAAGGAGGGGGGAGTACAGAGACCTTCATAACTTCTCACTGTTTTTCAAATGGTCAGCTAAAGTGCCAGACGGCAATCTCTTGTCTTCTCGGGTAGAATCAAGACCATCTCTAATTAAATTCCACAAGAAGGCTGTAACTGGAATCTTATCTGGGCCTTCTGCCATATAACAAGCCTTCAGTTGCTTACCAACCCTTTCCCAGGCTTTCTCGTTAGCAGTCCCCTATGCAGGGAACCAGGGGTATGTTTCCTGTACAAAATGTAAAAATTCAGAAAGCTGACTCCCGTGAACAGTCCATCCACAGGCTCTCAGCATTGCCTTAAGCGTCTGCACATAAAGATTTCTTTCTTGAGAATTAGAATTGCCCACATTTTACACCTGGTGAAAATCCACTCCTTACCTCAACTTGTACCCGACGTCCTCAAGGAGCTTCCTCTTGCCTGACATGTGGAGTGCCCTCCATACTCAGGTCCCTGTTCGGGTGCCACTTGCCACGACCAGTGCGGAGAAGTGAAGACCTGAGTGGGACGACGGAAGATGAAGGAAAACACAGAGACATGGATAGAGTTTGGGCCAGGCGGGACATTGTGTTCTGATGGAGACACAATGACACTAAGCCTGGAAAACCTGTTTCTTTTATATGCTTAGACAAGAGGGGATTGTGCTGAGAGGTAGAAATGATAACTATGTGACGCTCTGCCCTACAAGCATCTCAGGACATCCTGAGCCTGCGTGATTGTCACCCTGCTTTTGGTGTCAGTACCACGAACAGCCTTCAAGTTGCTATAGTGACCTGCCCTGTCAGGTCACTCAAGGCCAAGCAGGGCCCTTCCTCTGCTCTCAGCTGCATGTAGGCTGGACGCATTCAGGTGCAGTGGCTCTCTACATCTCCCCTTTTTTATTTCTTAAATGCAGGCATTTCTCTATCTACTTATCATAAAGTTTCAGTGCACGAGGTAATCATCGTCTAGTAAGCACATATTTGGGGGAGATAGGAAGTGGCAACTAGAGTACAGAAACCCCCTGTGTAGATGATCATATCAGGGACCCTGCGTCCCTAAGTCCGCATGAATGACATCTGTTTATGGCAACATTCCATTCTCAGGCCACTCTCCCACAGATATTTGCAAACAACAACTCTGTTAAGGGGTGAATATCCAAAATATATAAAGAACTCACATAGCTCAGCAAGAAACAAGCTAATAATCTAATTAAAAATGGGGAAAGGACCTGAACAGACAATCCTCCCAAGAGGACATACAAATGGTCAACAGGTATATGAGAAAATGCTCAACTTCACTAGCTATTAGAGAATGCAAATCAAAGCTACAATGAGATACCACCTCACACCTGTTAGATTAGCTATTATCAACAAGACAGATAATAACAAGTGTTGGAGAGGCTGTGGAAATAAAGGAACCCTCATTCACTGGTGGTGGGAATGTAAAGTAGTACAACCATTATGGAAGAAAGTGTGGTGGTTCCTAAAAAAATTAAGAATAGAATTACCGTATGACCCAGCAATCCTTCTTCTCAGTATCTACCCCCAAAATTCAAAAACATTGGTAGTAAAGACACATGCAGCCCCATGTTCATGGCAGCATTGTTCTCAGTGGCCAAGACATAGAAACAACCAAAGTGCCCCTCGACAGAGGATTGAATAAAAAAGATGTGGTACATATATACAACAGAATACTACTCAGCCATAAGAAATGATGACATACTACCATTTATGATAACATGGATGGACCTTGCAAACATTATACAGAGTGAAATAAGTAAATCAGAAAAAGCTAAGAACTATATGATTTCACACATAGGTGGGGTTTAAAACTGAGATTCATGGACATAAATAAAAGTGAAGTTACCAGGGGGAAAGAGTTGTGAGGGACAGGTATGTGGGGGAGTGGGCAGGGGGAAAGGTGTAAAGAGGGACAAATACAAATGATGGAAAATTATTTGATTTTGGGTGATGGGTATACAACATAATCAACAGTTCAAAAACTATAAAAACGTTTACCTGAAACCTATGTGCTCTTTCTTATTAATCAATGTCACCCTGTTAATTTTATAATTAAAATTTTTTAAAAATTAAAAATATATTTGATAACAGTATTTCAAAATCTGTTTTTCATGAAGACAGCATTTTTTTCTCAGATAAAATTAATTCCCCCCAACACACACACAATATTCTTCTAATTATGCCTGAGCCTTCCTTTCAAAAATTATTTGGAATAGTTTTCATTCTGTACATTAATTACCTTACAATGTTTTCTTGTTTTTAGCAAATAAAACTCTAAAACTTTTTTAATACTCATTTTTAACCCTTACTTCTTCTTCCTACCCTGTTTAATAATCATACAATTAATTATTTTCTCAGCTTCCAAATGATTTACTATTGTGTAGGTCAGTTTTCTTCTTGATGAAAAAACTCTTATTTCACACAATAGTGCCATTGCTTTTATTATTCTTCCTGTCACTGAGAGGGGAAAAGATCAAGAATGAAACAATAAGACTTTTATTTCCAGTCACTGCAGAGCTGTCCTAAAGGTCACTACAAGCCTCTGCCATTGTGTGTGCTCATCTTGGGAGAGTCATCTGAGATGCGTAGAATGGCAGCAATCTTCCAGACCATGATTCTAATCTCTTCATTCCACAGAAGAAGAAACTAAGGCAACCAAGGCCACAGGGCTAGCTAGTGGCAGATCCAGAACCCAACCTCAGGCCTCTGACTCCCAATCACTCACTGTCTTTTCCACTGCCTGGTAAGTCCCAGGAATTCCCCCTGAACTCCTTGAATTCATCCCAAGTGAGGATGGCAATCAGTAGTGGGATTCAAGTAATTTAACAACCAGTTCTCTACCCTACTGACTGATTTAAGTATAAAAAAAGATATGCTGAAAGGTAGTTTAGTTCTTTCATGCATTTAGTACTTAAATAAGAACAATAAAAGAGGTACACAAAACTAGATTATGCTGTAAGGAAGTTTTAAAATATTCATGAAAAAATATTAAGTAACTGATAAAAACCAATAAAACTGTTATTTAAGATATATCCATATTGCTTTTTTTTTAAGTGATAGGGAGGCAGAGAGACAGACTCCTACATGTACTCTGACAGGGATCCACCTGGCAAACCCCTTATTGGGTGATGCTATACCTATTGAGGCGTTGCTTGACGACAGAGATTTTTTAGTGCCTGAGGTAAGGCCATGGAGCCATCCTCAGCACCTGGGGCCAACTTGCTACAACCAAACCATGTCTGCAGGAATAGAAGAGAGTGGTAGAGAGAGAGAAGGGAGAGGGGAAGGGGTGGAGAAGCAGATGGTAGCTTCTCCTGTGTGCCCTGACTGAGAATTAAACCCGGGATTTCCACATGCTGGGCCACTGATCCAACTGGCTAGGACAATCCCATGTTGCTTCTTGACTGTCATCTTCACTTGCAATATTTTTTTCACCTGTGGACGAAATGAACATTACCATGGACATTTAGACTACGCTGTGGCGCAGATGAAGATTAAAGAAGAGTAAGGCATGTAAATTTGTGATGTCCACATTGGGCGGCTGCCCAGGCGCCCAGCTTAGAAAGAACCCTGATGACAAGTGCCATTTAAGCAACGGGTTTGCCAAACTCATTAAAAAATTGTTATCAGTTCTGCCGAACCGGTGCGAACCAGCTGAATCCCACCCCTGACTGCTATCCATCTGTGTTCTCAGCAGTATGGAGGAAAGGGACTGTAGTGGCGGCTGGCCCCACAACGTTAATTTACATAATAATCTGTATAACCTTGTTGATTAGTTTCAAGTTGCTCCAACTCCACCTTTTAGTCCATCTTCAGAAGTTCTTTCATGTAGTCAGATTCAGAAGCTGTCTGCAAGATCCTACACATAACCTTGTGGTGGCCAGAAGATGGGCTCAAGCATCAAACTTGGACAAGTTATTAATCACGCCCCCCCCGACTCAGTTTCCCCATATGCAAAATAAGGATCCCAAGAGCACCTGCTCACGCTGCTGTTGTTAAGGTTTAATTGAGATAATGCACCAAAAGGGCTTGATAGTCACAACGACTCAATAAATAATGATAATGACTACTCTACCTGCCAATAAGGACATACAGCTTGACCATGTTTTAATAAAAACTTATAAAGAAATGTAAGAATAATTAATGCAACTGCAGCAAGTACAGTGTAGTGTAGTGGAAATCATCCTGAGCTGTGATTTGGGAAATCCGATCACCAGATCGACATCCATCACTGACAAGCTCTGTGGCCATCAAGAAGCAGGCTCATCTCCGTGGGTCCCAACTTTTTAATCAGCAAGTTTAATTTTAATCTGTAAAAAGGGGAACAACTTCCTGAGAAGTACAATTTAAGGGACTCCAAACCAGTCAAAGAAACCCCTTCTTAAGCCAGCAGAAGATGAACCTCTGCTAAGAGTTACTGTCATCTCTAGAGTGAGGGAGTCATTCTTGTGGTCCCCTCCACGAGAAAAACAATCGCTGGACATCACTGAAACACCCTGCCCTGCAGCGACCCAGGAATAATTCCATCGCTTCCATCGCTGCCTTCGCACAAGCCACCTGCCTGAGCTCCAGCCGGAGAAGAGAGCGAGTGAACAACGAATGTCATAGCAATTAGTTTTGGCAATTAGGCAGGCAATTAGTCCTGCAGCATGTAGAGTGGGAGAAGACAGTAAATCACTGCTGAGAGGTGACGGGGAAATATGATTAGGACGTCAGGTTCCGGTGACACTGGGTGGGAAGGCGTGCAGGAGGGTCCCTACTTCCCTTTCCCGTCACTGCCCGGACAAAGGAGGCCTTTGAAAACAGCCACTTTAGGGGAAGGGGCTTCCGGCCCACTGTCCTAGTTTCTTTCCCAGGATCACCTCACTCCTCCAGTGTTTACTCCAGAGTAGTTTCTCAGCAGGAATTCTGCTCACAGTGTTAAATAAAGGGACCAAGAGCTTCCTGGGGACCATCTTCTCTTAGCTGCGAGTGTGTGGTTTTTTGGGGTTTATTTGTTTGTTTTATAACGTTGGTAGTTCTTCTCTAGGGAGAAATTAATTCTACCTTTTGCTTGGGTCGGAGGGAGATATTATAAAATTGTATTCTGTGGTGAAGGCAGCTGAGTTTTAAGGTCACAGACCTGGGCTTGGATTCCAGCTGTGCTGCTTGCCAGTCTCTGAGCTTTAGCTTCCTCAGCTTCAAAATGCTTAATAACAGGGTTACCAGGTAGTAGCTCTTCTTCAAAGATAAATTAATTTCACATGGCGGAGCACGTTTATATTAAAAAAGTACTTGTTTTTATCTGAAATTCAAATTGAACGGTGCATTCCTTAGTTTATTTGCTATATCCGGTGACGCTAGGTAATAATAACATATAGCTCAGAGATTTACTGTGAAAATTAAAGCAAACATTGTATTTAAACCCCTCGTGGCATTCCTAAGAAGGAAGCAGAGACATAGTTTTTTACCTTCTTCTCATTCATTCACCTCTGCCATTGTCATCCGAAAGGTTAGGCTTGTACTGAGCCCATTAGCAGAGAGCAATGCCAATCTTGACTTCAGACAAGGTAAAGCCTTTCTAATCGGTTGCCTCAGGCAACAGGATGGAGCCTAGGCCCCATGCTTTGAAGAAGAGGGGTGGCTGGACAGGACCCTCAGGTGGGTCCCTAACAACCCTGAGAGTCTGAACTGGAATTTCGAGGTGATTAAGAACTGAGAACCGCTGAGGAGGAAACAGACACAGAGTCAGGAGTGTGGTGATGTGTGAACCCCCAAGAAAAGAGCAGTTTGTGGAACGTTTTCACAACAGTTCTGGGAGAAAATCAGGGATGGGACTCAGTGGTAGATTTCACCCTTCACATTGCTCAGTTGGTATTCTGTGACTCACCTCATTAAGGGCACCTTTAGACTGCGAAATACAGAGCTGTACAATTATGAGAGCCCTCTTTAAGAAAAAAGAATGCAGATTTAAAGATACAAAATTAGAAATGAAGTGACTATTTACTTAGAATAAAAAAATAGATCATGACAAATTAAAGGAGTACTGAAGAATTGGGTCCCTTTCTTCTGAGATCTCTTCAAGGGGTGTACCAGAAAGGCTGACATGGACATGTTTCTGAGGATAACTCCGCTCCTCTCTCCACCTGGAAAGCACTACACCTGTTAGCTCCTCGGGCACTCACGGGGCCATGCAAGTGAGGGACCTGCAGCTTACATGTTATTAATTTCATGGTGTATCTTCTCCTGCACCTAACTAAATACTTTCCAGCCATGCTTATTACACAACAATTTGGTAAGAATGTTAATGAGAAACTTAAAAAAAACAAAACAAAACTGGGAAGACTATTATAATCCAACAATTTTAACCCACCGTCTGTTTCCTTTTTTAATCAGTTTTAATATATGCATAATTTATGTACTTAAAATCATGGTATGAATACAACTTCATTTTCTTTCTCACTCAACATGCCATCATTTCTCTAGTGTACTTTATTCTTAATCAGCGTGATATTTCAAGGTTACATAGTAATCTACTATCCTAACATTGTTAAAAATTTGTATTATACAAATGGGAATTGTGAAGATAAGAACAGAATTTTAGCCTGACTATGGAAAATTCTAATTTCTAAATTTTTTTAAAGAGAGAAACACCTTAGCAGCCTTGAAATTGATAGAAGCACAATCTGTCAATTTAAAGAAACAATCAATCAACCTAATTATTAGGTATGGGTAGATAAAGAAACTATCAGCAGGTTGAATTTCCACTTTTCAACTAATTTTGTCAGTGAAGCAATTAAAAATCCATTGTGAATGGCCCTTCTCATGGAGTCACTGAATAGAATAAACAGAGATTACCACGTGACAAGGATACCAAGTAGACTTTTTTTTCCTAAGGAACATTTCTTAATGGAGAGTATTCCTGCTGGAGTCACACCATGCCAATTCTATAGCAATAATTTAATTATGCCAATTAGAATACAAATAATTCCACTAAACATGGTGAGGACCCCCTCAAACTTCTGAACAAAACATTTTAATAGTGCTCAGTTGTGTCGCCTTCCCAGATGGAACTTAGGAGTCAATTATAACATGATTCATAGCTTCGTGGGATGGTTACTGTGGGTGGACTCCTGTCACTCACATCCCCCTTTACGCCCATGGTTACACCTCCTTACCTTTCACTTTCTCAACTTCTTAGTGGGGCGTGACAACCCAACACCCTACAGAGGGTTGACTTATTAAAACTCCAGTATAAAAAAAAAACAACTTGGTGGTAAAGATATGGCAAGAAAAACAAAAGTTCCCGTTCTCAATTCTTTGAGCGTCATATCAGGTGGCAAGTTCAGGTTAGAAGTGCCTTTTCTGTGGTTCAGAGCTGTCTCCAGAGCCCATGCAGTTCATAAGTAAGCGTGATTACAGCTCAGCACAGTTCGTATATAGCATTATCCCAAACAGGAGCAAGCTACCAAAATTATGGCTAAGTCATAGTTAGAATGAACCTTCATTTTAATTGGCATGACTCACTTTATTTTGAGAATCCTACTCTATCAAAGGTTGTTGCAAAGTTCCCTTGTGAGGTTTTACATCTGCATCTCTCATGTTCTCATACTTAGGGCAGGATGAGGGATCCAAGGGCATCTGAGATGCTGACGGTGTCTTGGATCCTATGATGGTGTGATAACATGGAGGCTTAGAGCCTCCGTGCGCATCATCCCGTAACCTCCCCACAGCCGTTGTGGCTTTGCTGCCTTGTCATGAGAAGGAAGATTTGGGTGGTAACTGCAAAGAACTGATTTCATGGAGTCTCTTATGGTATTGACCTTCCTTCTGCATCAGTGACTCATCTAATGTCACAGGGATGGTGATGATCAAAGGGTTTCTGTCTGGCAAAGACAAAAATGTATAATTTATGTTTTTTTAATTTTATAAAAGCCAACATCTATGTGAACCAAAAACAGGGAATGACATTCTGACCGGCCAATTTTCTCACTGAAGCTAAGCTTTTGTGAAATGAAATTTTCTTTGCTTCCTATTTTTATGCTGTCTTCTAGTGCTGCTGGCATGGGTAACAATCACACTTGGCGCTTCTGTCGGGCTTTTCATCCCAAGATTTCAAAGTGCTCCACCACAGGATTTCATCCTCACCACAGGGCAGGGAGGAAGGTCAGCTCTATTATACCTAGTGAGCAGATGGGATGCGGGAGGTGATGTGACTGCTATGGGGCCCTTGCAAAGCTGCAGGGCCAGAACCAGGTGAGAGCACAAGCTTCCTAATTCCTGACTCAGGCTGCTGTTCACTTGTTCAGGCTGATGTGGCCTCTTCTTTGAAGGGCTGAACATTGGGCTCAGCAGGACCCATTATGAACAGCTTGTTAAGTGTTTTACGGGAAAGCCACCATGCCATGGGCACTGACCTCAAGGAGAAACAAGAAGCCCAAATCAAAAGAGGTTCTATTTGTTTCTGAGAACTGCTTTTCAGTCTTTAAGAACTTGGACAAATAAGTCTCAAAAATTAGTGCAAATCTCCTAAGTAAAAAATAATGACCAGATTTCAATGCTTGAAAATATCAAATTATTGGCAAGGAAGGCTAGCCAAAAATCTTATACTCTGCAGTTGGGGATGCAATTAGTACAACCACTCAGGAAAACAATTTAGCAATAACTTGTAAAATCGAACATGCACAAATGGTTTACCCCAGTAATCTTATTCGCTCACATATACAAGTGGGTATCCATATACATTAAACATGTATGTTCATTAAGTGAAATATTATCCAGTGGTGAAAATAAATGATACCTTCACATTAATGTGGCTATATCTTACATATAGTACTTAATAAAAAAAAAGCAAGACTGAGATGAGGTAAAAAATGAATCTATTTTTGTAAGGCTCAAAAATATGAGAACTAAACATATGCTTAGAGGCATAAACATATACAGGATAACAGTTTTAAAAAAGCAAGGGAATGATAATGGCAAAAAGCAGCATGGTAGCTACATCTTGAGAAAGGCAGGGATTTGATATTGGGGGTATATTAGTCATATTAGTCAGGGCTCTGCAGAGAAACCAAACCAACAGTGTATGTGTAGGAAGAGATTTCTTTTTAAGAATTTGCTCATGTAATTATGGAGTTTGGGAAGTCCTGTGTTCTGCCCTCTTGCAAACTAGAGACCCAGGAGAGCCAGTGGTGTAATTCAGTCCAAGGGCCTAAAACCAGGGAACCAGGGGATAAATCCCAGTTCAAGGACCAATACTTTAGGGCAAGTAAAAGGCAGGAAGCAAAAGAAGTGAGTTTTTCCTTCCTCTGCCTTTTGATTGTATTTGGGCATTCAACACACTGGATGATACTCACCCATAGTGAGGAAGGCAATATATTTTACTGAGTCCCCCAATTTAAATGTTAAGCTGATATAGAAACACCTTCACAGACACAGTCAGAACTACTGTTTAATCTGGGGCAGTCCACAGCACAGTCAAGGTGGCACATAAAATTAGTCATCTCAGGGAGGAACACAGGGTAGTTGATATCTGTGTTTTCTTGGATTGGGTGGTGATGTTTTACTTTTTTTCCCCCCAAATTACATAGATGTTATCCATATTCTTTTCAAATATTAGAGAATAATTTTGAGTCTGACAAGCTAAGGGTAGAAAGAAAGACTTTTAAAGGGAATTATGGGAATTATAGGCCTCCCCCAAGAGTTGTGTGTGTGCATATGTGCAGAGTTTAACCTACTGTTTGAAGATCATGAACATCTAAGATTTTTAAGGGTCAATATTTTTAAAACAGCTATCTAACAATAGATCACAAAAAGTATTTGAAGATAAAAAAAGCATTTGAAACAAAGTATGACATAAAAAGAGTTATTATAGTTAGTTTGTAAAGAGTCCATACACAGGGGATCCTTGGGTTCCGACAGTCTCAACATACATTTTGAGTTTACGACGTTCACTCCCATAAACACTTTAAAAAATTGATACGTGAGAGTTTCAGCTTAGGCCATTAGCGTAGTGCTTTTTTTACACTCATTTTTTTTTCTGTACAGTGTACAGTACATTTATGTCCTTTTTTTCCCCCCCTGTGGCTTAGCTGTGTTTTTATGTTCTAGATCAGAAGTCTCCAAACTTTTTACACAGGGGGCCAGTTCACTGTCCCTTGGACCATTGGAGGGCCGGACTATAAAAAAACTATGAACAAATCCCTATGCACACTTCACATATCTTATTTTAAAGTGAATAAACAAAACGGGAACAAATACAATATTTAAAATAAAGAACAAGTAAATTTAAATCAACAAACTGACCAGTATTTCAATGGGAACTATGGGTGCGGATGCATCCTGTGCTCTCTCACTGACCACCAATGAAAGAGATGCCCCTTTAGGAAGTGCGGCGGGGGCCCGAATAAATGGCCTCAGGGGGCCGCATGCAGCCCGTGGGCCGTAGTTTGAGTACCCCTGTTCTAGATTATGATTTTATGACTGTGTTAGGTTAAGTAAGTGACTCAGGCTAGGGTGTGCTTCAACTTACACCAAAATTCGGGTTACTTCACTGTTGTAGGTAGGAACAGAACCGTGTCACAACCTGAGGACCTCCTGTAAATTGTGAAGACATTAAAACTGAATATAAAAATCTGGGAAAATAGATGAACAAAATTTACAGGAAAGTACAAATGGGAAAGATAAGAAATAGGTTTGAATTTCATAAGTAAACAAAGCAATGCAGGTTATTTAGCTTTTTTTAAATCTAAATTCTTTCATTTAACACATTGTGGAAGACTGAGAAAACACTCCGTGCGTCGCAGGAGTTCAGTGGGGCAGGCATAAACACTGCTGACGACATAGGACTCAGTACCTTTAACTAAACCTGTAACTTTTCACCCAATAAAGTGCTGGAAAGATTTCCAAAAGAAATAATTAGAAACCCAAAATTTTCAGCGTAACACTATCTTTAACAGCGTAAATTAGCCTAAATGTTGAACAAGGGAATAGTTAAGTGAAGTATCCCCAATGAAAATTATACTGCCATTAACAATGGTGTTTCCAAAAAATATTTATTGAAATGGGAGAGTGCTCATGCTAAGTGCAAATCAGGATACAGAACTGTTTGTACTACACAATTTTAGTTATAAAAATAGATGTAAACACACAGAGAGAAAAAGTCATTGGTGTAAAAGGTTTAAGTAGGGATCTTGGCATAAAGAGTTCATGTATCATTTTTAGTTTCTCCTCATTTCCTTCCATTGTTTCTCCTTTTTAGTTTTTTAATAAAATATAAATATTTTTTGAGATAATAGAAAATATCTATAATAGAGGCCAGGTGTTTCCTGTAACATAACCATGCTAGGTCATAAAATGTCCATCATAGGTTGATCAACTCTTCCAGTTAGCCTGGGACTCTCCCAGTTACAACAATGGAGGTGTCACATTCTGGTACTGTCTCAACCCCAGGAAAAACCAGGACAGCTGGTCATCTTACCATTTGCCTGAAAAGCTCGTAGGAGTGGAACGATATCCTAACTGTAAATTACACCAGTAGTCTTAATTGTTTCTTCAGTCTCCCTACGGAGGTGTCTATTTTGACCTTGCAGATTTACGAAGATGGTTAAATAAGCCACATGTTAAAGAGCTTGTTGAAAGCAGAGAAGATTGCATAAATGCTGGATAGGCCGGTTAAGCTACATTATACAAGCTCTGTGTGTGTACTCAAATAGGTCAGGAACAAGAACTTCCTCTTGGCTTAGGAAAGAGAAGCCCATTGAGCTCTCCTTTCTTTATCTCTCTCTCTCTGTTTTGTTTTATTTTGTGCATATTCTTTTCTTTTGCAAGAGTGGGAGTGGCAGGTGTATCATGTCCCCAAAGGAAAACTGAGCTCTGGGGTATCAGCTTAGAGGACGAAGTGAACTCCCAGTTAAGGCTAAAGCCCAATAAAAGAACAAGGATTCAGGTTACAACTGTTTCTACCTGTCCTTCTTACACCATCTCAACAAATCCCCTCCCATGCTCAATCTCCAGGAAACTTGCGTGTACCTTTGCTTAAAGAAGCATCTTAAACATACTATAGATATGATAGAACGAAGATACTGTGTGTGCTAAGAGCAATCTCTGTGTCACAGAGAAGAGCCATGTGTTGGCAGGTCAGGGGTGGCAGGGACTGGGAGATGCCTGTGTTTGAATCAAGACTCGCCATATCCCAGCTGCATGAGTACCTCTGGGCAGTCACTGAGCCAGAATCTGTGCCTCAGGTTGCTCACAAACAGAAGGGGATGCTAACAGCACCTATCATACAGTGTTGTAAGGATTACATTATTTACAGATAATAAGAGCACAGTGCTTGGAGCTGGGCACATGGGCAGTTTATGAGGAGTACTCCTAAAATCAGCATCAGGTGAAGCTAAAGGAAGGAAGTAGAACTGAGCAGAGAGAGAGGTTGAGCTCTGTGTGACAGAGGCTCCATGGGGACCCTTCAGTTCTGTCCTGAATTAAGGAGAGTCACTTGGCCTTAAACACCCCTGCAATCTCTCAGATGAGGAGCACCTAGAGAAGGAAGGGGGTGTGACCTTGGTGTGACAGCCCATGAGTCACCTCTCAGGCCTCTGCCAGTGGTCCTTGGAGCTGGGATCTGAAATCCATTGCTGTGTTTCGCTTGCACGGAGGCTCTCCCGGGAGACTGGGGACTGATCTGATGGCTGATTTCATCGAGAGAAATCCCTGACAGCCTTGCTGAAACTTCCTTAGTTTTCACAGCATTCTAGGATGATCACACCCAGCCTTCTGTTGCTCTCTCTTCTAGCATCTGATTCCTTAAAATCTGTAGTGAACACTGCGACGTTCCACCCCAATCCCCCTTTAGAATCAAATTTTAGTTTGGTATTTTTTAGTTCTTGTTAATTTCATCTTATATTTTGAACATGTAAAACTTTGTAATTCAAAAGCCAAACTAAAAATACTTAACAAACAAATGAAAACAAGACATACACTCAGATAATACAGATGGCCACTCTAACAGGCAGAAAACAGGGAAAGAAATTGTTCTAGACTAAGAGTTTGAAGTAACATGGTGACCAACTGGTTCGGAGGGGGAAAATCTAGCTAGCTAGATACAAAAATAGGGCAGAATGCTAATCATTGTTGAATACAAACATTGCTTTATTCTTTGAGTCTTTTTGTGGATTTTGAAAGTTTTCAAAAATATTCACAGGAAAAAGTAAAACATTTTTCTGGGTTGAAGTACCTAGCACTTGGGTTCTTATTTATCCACAAACATATTAAAACAGAAAAGACAACGTGGCCTGAATGGGGCAAATGAGTCAAACACTAACAGCCTAATTTCTTACAAATCAAACAGGAATTAGTAGAGGGAGGTATCTGGCCTTTAACTCCCAATGAACTTCTAGACAGAGGAATTAAACACAATCTGGGAGCACTTATAAAAGAAAATAATGATCATTAGAAGACAAGCTATGTTTATGAAGAACAGGTCATGCAAAATACACCTTCCCCAGAGGAGAACATTAAAAAAATGATATAATTTACTTATAACAAAGAATTTGAAAAAGTTTATCATAATGACTATGTGATTAAAATAGAATAATATGAGCTGGGTTATTAGCTGGACTTTTCTTCCCATCCTTCATTTCTTTATCCCTTCACTTATTCAGTATTTTTTTTTCTTAAGTAAGAAGCAGGGAGGCAGAGTGACAGACTCCTGCATGTACTCCGATGAGGATACATCTGGCAAGCTCCCTATGGGGTGATGCTCTACCCATCTGGGGCTATTGCTCTGTTGCTTGGGAACTGAGCTGCTTTAAGCACCTGAGGTAAGGTCATGGAGCCATCCTCAGCACTCAGGGCCAACTTGATCCAATTGAGCCATGGCTGTGAGAAGGGAAGAGAGAGACAGAGAGAGAGAAGGGAAAGGGTGAGGGGTGGAGAAGCAAATAGTCGCTTCCTCTGTATGCCTTGACCAGGAATCAAATCTAGAACATCCGCAAGCCTGGGCCAATGCTCTACCACTGATCAAGGCCTCATTCAGCATTAATTATGTGTCTAGCATTATGCTAGACAATTACCCTGTCATAATTAATAAACACATTACTGTCAACTTAGACTTAAAGAAAATTTCTAAAGATATTTCTCAAGTGTGACCTAGAACCAAAAGCATCAGAATCACATGTGCTTGTTACAAATACACATTCTTGGATTTTCATTCCACACTGAATCAGAATTTCTGAAAATGAGACTCAGAAATCTGCTTGTTTAACAAATGTCCAATATAGTTCTTTTTTACACTAAAGTTTGAGACCCACACTAAAGTTCTCTGCTCTCTGCCCTGAAATTTTAAAACATATTAATTAGTGAATTAGGTGAATTCCAAAATAAACATTGCCTAAAAAATTTGTAGATGCCTAAAAGTTGGAGGAAAAGCTGATAACCATATTAAAGAATCAAAGTTGAAAAAGACCTTGACAAAGGAGAAGGATAGAATGAAATTAACAATATACAACTTAATAAGGTTAAATGTTAAGTCCTGCATCTAAGTTCAAAGAATCAACTACTTAAATACAAGGTAGAAAAGCCCTGGACTGACAGCAGTTCACTTGAAAAAAGATTTAAGTTCACTGAGAGTCAAAAGTGTGATCTTATTTAAAAAAACCCACAAATACAAATTTAGTGATGAACTAATAGAAACTGAAATTAAGGAAGGGAGCAGTGAGTTACACCCACCATATTTTGCATTGGATGAACACATCTATTTTTAGATATTTAAGTGACTATCTTTTACAAAGACATTGTCAAACTAGAGTGTGTCCAAGGGGAGGTGATTAGGTAGTAAAGTGTCTTAAGCCCACATCTATGAGAATTAATTAAGGAGTAGAATGTTTTACAGAAAAAGGTGAAGGTTCAGATGTCATTATAGCTAACTTTATGAGATTGAAAGGCTATGTAGTTGAGAAAGGAATTTATTTTTTCTGTATGATTCCACAGCAAATACCTGAGAATTTTGGGATAAAATTACAGGAAAGTTACTTTTGGTTTAATGCAAGAAGGAATTATCTAAGAATGAGAGGGTTTTGCATATGGCACAGGCTGTTACTTTTTGAGCAATAGTTTCAGCTATAGGTTAAAATATCCATCAGAGATATTGAGGAGAAGATTCCAATTAATCAATAAATCAATCAAGGGCCAATAGTGGTGGTGGACTAGGAACTAAGGAATATGTTTAACTTAATCCTCTGTAACTGAAATACAAAACATTTTCTTAAGAAAAAGAAAAATAAGAAAGGACATGTTCATTACATAAGTGGTGCCTTCAAACAAAGTTCCGTTCTTTAAATTTCTATTTAAGTTTACCCAGAATTTCAGTTTCAAGAAAACTTTTCAGACCCTTATCTGGTCATATCCATTGTTTATCTTTCAAAGGAATTCGTTGCTGGCATTTTTATTTTATTTTCCTTTTTACAGGAACAGAGAGAGAGTCGGAGAGAGGGACAGACAAACAGGGACAGAGAGAGATGAGAAGCATCAATCATCATTTTTTTTCATTAAGACAGCTTAGTTGTTCATTGATTGCTTTCTTATACGGATATTGATTGACTTAAGACCTATGCAACTTAGGACCATTCGACTTTACGACCACAATCACTAGCCACGACTGCTCTGCGTCTGGCAGCGCAAACATTGCCCAGCTGGGCATACGACAGTGCAGACCAGCTTCCGGCAGCACTTTGCAATTAGAAAAATGTTTCCTGTGGTATTTTTTACACCTGTGTTTTGTAATTTTGTATGTTTTGCAAATATTAAACCAGTTGTACTGGTAATGCAGTGTTTTACTTAAACCTGACGAATGTAAAAATAAGAAACAAAATGGTGTAGAGATGATACAAATGGCATAAAATGAACAAAGAAAATTATGATATATAACAATAATGAAATAAAATTATGATAAAATATGACTTAAAGATTTTTATAACATCATTTCACAGTACTGTACATATAGCCTACTCAACTTACGACCAAATAGTGTTATGACCGGTCTGTCAGAACCAATTGTGGTCATAAGTCGAGCACTAGCTGTATGTGCCTTGACCCCAGGCCTTCAGCAGATGGAGTAACCCCTTGCTCGAGCCAGCGACCTTGGGTCCAAGCTGGTGAACATTTTGTTCATGCCAGATGAGCCCGTGCTCAAGCTGGCGACCTCCAGGTCTCAAACCTGGGTCCTCTGCATCCCAGTCCGACGCTCTATCCACTGCGCCACTGCCTGGTCAGACTGTTGCTGGCATTTTTAGAGGGACTGTTTTGGAGAAGGCAAGAGTCAGAATGGGCATGACACATGTTTTTCTGCAGAGGAAGTCTGACCACAATTAATCCTTAAGCTGACATACCATATTTTCCCATGTATAAGATACATGCTTTTTTGAAAAATTTGGGGTCTAAAAACTGGGTGCATCTTATACAGTGGTTGTAGATTTTTTATTTTTAATTGATTTTAATTTAATATGTTTACATAGATTCTATTGTTTCCCTGAATGCATCCCTCCTCCCCCATATTCCCCTCAGCATCTCCTTTGCCCCCCACCCCCATATTCCCTTCAACATCCCCTTGTCCCTCTCCCCATAGCACCCTCCCCCCTTCCCTTCAGGTTTATCCCATCCTATCATCTCCTTTCCCTCTGTCCTCTTTTCCTCTGGTCCCTTTGATCCCTCCTCTGTCTCAATTTCGTTCCTCAGTTCACATTGTTCATTGGATTCCTCAAATAGGAGAGGTCATATGATATTTTTCTTTCTCTGCCTGGCTTATTTCACTTAACATAATAGTTCCCAGGTCCCTCCATGTTGTCACAAAAGGTAAGATTCTTTTTACTTGCATTTCCCACTTTTCTTGTGCAGGTGAGGGGTTGTATGAATTTTATGATGAATAAAACTTGAGTTCAATAACTTTATGTAATACATATATTTTTTTAAATTTCGGGCTCCAAATTAAGGTGCGTCTTATACATGGGAGTGTCTTATACATGGGGAAATACAGTCATTTTAATCCTTAAATTGTATTTACTCCCCTGACACAGCAGCCAACCTCACCAGAAGTGGGAACAGAACTCAATGGCAAACAAGACACAGGCTGCTCTGTGAGGCAGCCTGGCACAAAATCTATGTCAAAATAAGGATAATGGTGACTAATGAAGAAATTATATTCCCTCGTTTGGAAAGTTTTGCATTTAACACTCAAATTGGCTTGAACGTTTGAAAGATGGAGCAGCAGCAAAAGCTCCCATGAAAGAAAGTGGGTAATAGAGGTTATTTAGGACCACTGGATATACTGAAATTATTAGTAGGCAAAGACAAAACAGAAAACAAAAGATACATAGAGGAGTGGGGAGGGTGGTTGGTGGTGGGAGTAAGTACTGTTGAGGCAGGCATACAGACACTGGCCAGATTTATCTTAAAGGCAGAGGATGAAACGTTCAGCTGCTGAAGTGATGTGAAGAATAGTTCATTTGCCAGAGCCATCTTGGATTTTTTAGCTAACAACTTTTTGAACAATATCCCAATCTCTAACAGTAGCCTTTGTGTGGCTCTTGCTATTTACTGCCTTTATTTCTATGTGAGTCCTATACAATATTTCTCTGACTTTTCCACTTAACCAAAGAAAAGAAATGAATGTGTACTACTAGCAATCTGGGACTTGGCCCAAGCAGCTTATCACAAGTTCAACATTTCTTTGCAGTCACATGTTATTTTTATCTTGAAAATTTCATGAGAAATTTGCATTTTCCTTGTTAAGAGATCTGTACTAATTTTTGTATAAAAATTCATGTTTAATCCATTGATTAAAGTGAACATCCTAGGGAGATATGACACATTTTTTTTCTAGTTGTTTCCTATAACTCCTGGCTGATAACTCATGTAATTCTCTGAGCTATGGCCACATTTAAGAAACATGGGCTTACAATAAACTCTTATTACTTGACGTTATCTGAGTGACCGTTTCCTGAAGATTCTGACGAACACAAAGGTTTTAGGGAGATAAAAGTGTGTGTGTGTGTGTGTGTGTGTTTAACCCATTCCAGAACATCTTCTGAAACACAAAAGCCAAGAAAGCATTCTACATGTTTTAAGAACTTGATAATTCATAGTAAAATTAAACACATGCTACAGAAAAATGGAATTTAATATTCAAACTCAAGCATGCTTGTAGACATTTTAATATCTTCCTGTACATTAAAAGAATTTTTTTTTTTGTTTTTATTAAGTCTGTTAATTTCACCCGCTTTACTGTGATTCATCTTCTTTCACTTAAACCTCAATAAAGAAATGAAAGGGGAAAGAAAGAATGCCGCAGATAAGGGCAATACCAAAACACAGGATGAGAATTGGAACTAAA
Organism: Rhynchonycteris naso; assembly: GCA_037038555.1. Taxonomy (NCBI): domain Eukaryota; kingdom Metazoa; phylum Chordata; class Mammalia; order Chiroptera; family Emballonuridae; genus Rhynchonycteris; species Rhynchonycteris naso. Next base: position 72,728,902 of record CM073002.1, read on the forward strand.
AATTGGTCAAGGTATAGAGCTGCTAGAAATTAAGTGTTTTTATGCTGAGATGTCATGCTGGTTATTAAAGGTTATTATTTATTAAGAACCTAATAAGAATTAGATTTTTAAATTAAATATTGACTCCCAATAAACTAAGTTTAAATAATTAAGCCTACTATTAATGGTGAGGTATTACAGGAGAAGAGAAAGTCCATTGTGAAGCTACTTTTTATTAAAAATTTTATCTATAAATAATGCATTTAAAAATTATGATTTTCCAGTCCTTTTTTTTTCTTGGCCCATTGCGGCATGCGTACTTCCTTTAGACATTGTTTATACTTCCCAGGCACCCTTATATCCGGTGAAATTTCCTGAGAACCCACTGATGCCTGTGCGCATTGGTTCAAAGGCTTTATTGCACAGTAATCTGTACCAATACAGTGAGGAAAGAGCATGAAGAGATGGCCCTTCCCTTCAGGGACCTGCAGTCTGGAGAGAGGAACAGCCAGGTAAACACAATTACACTGCGGCATGGTCCCTGCAAGATGGGAAATGTGTACAGGGCATCAAGTCAGGAGGTAGGACTTGGACAGTTGAATATCAGGGAGAAGGACTCCAGGCAGAAGTAGTCAGTATGCGCAGAGGTGTGAAGCAGCTTGGGGTGTTCAAAGGGACAGCTATTATTTCAGTATGACTGGGAGAGAGAAAATGAATTGTAGCCTGAGTGAGAAAAGAAAGGAATTCAAGGCTAGATTTACCATTTCTTCTCTTTCTGTGGCCTTAGGCAAATTACCTGACCTCTATAAGCTTCAGTTTTCTCATTTATAAAATTTCTTTAGAGTTATTGTGAAAATTGAATGTGATAAAGCAGTTTAATATTACGAATAAGGATTGGCCCTTAGCACTCAATGAAGACTAGCTGCTCATAATAATCATGGAGATTGAAACAATTCAATATAGAAATGGGACTATAGGCCCATAACCTCACAGGACCACCTCAAATTCACTGCCATGCCAACATCTGTAAACTGGGGGTAGAGCAAAGTAAGTGTGTGTGTGTGTGTGTGTGTGTGTGTGTGAGAGAGAGAGAGAGAGAGAGAGAAATCTTAGAAAGCAGGAAATTCATTCCACTTGTGTCTTCTACTGACACCCAGGTGATTATAATATTTAATCCACTTTCTATAATAAAATAAGTATGTTAGTATACCACCTAGCATGGATAAGCGCGGAGCTTGTAGGGACTGCAGATGATCCTGCTCCCTACCCTTGGAAATCCCCTAGAGTATGGCCAGTGAACACACTTGTGTGAATGATGCCTGTTAGACTGAAATACAATAGACATTTTTAAAATTACTTTATTGAGGTATGACTGGTTTAGAAAGAGTTTCACGTAATTAATGTACATGTCTTGATGAGTTTAGAGACAAGTATACGTCTATAAAACCATTACCACAATTTATGCTATAAGCCTACTTATCACTTCCAGAAGCTTCCTTCCACCCTCTTATTTATTATTGTTTTTGTGATAAGAAATGTTAACATAAGATTGAGCCTCTAGGAAATGTTTAACTATACAGTACAGTATGGTTAACTACAAGCACTTTGCTATGTACAGCAGATCTCTAGGACTTACTTAATTAAAACCCTTTCAGGGTGCTCTGCTCTCTACAAGTGAAGTCCAAACAGGGTGGACAAGGTTCTGCTTGCTCTGACCCTGCCTCCTTCTCTAAGCTCATCTCTCACCGACACACACCTTGCACTTTGTGATCTGGTTATGCCAAGTGATCAGTTGTTTCCCAGAAAACTCTGCCAGGCCTCTGTACCTTCACTCATGCGCCTCCCTTTGTCTAGAACTTTGCTACTCAATGTGTGATCCACGGACCAGCAACACCAGCTCTCCTAAGAGCTTGTTAGAAAGGTAGGCTCTCAGGCTTCACCCCAGACCTAATAACTCAAACCCACCTTTTAACAAAATCCTCAGGGGATTCTTTTACACATTCAAATTTTAAAGTATAGTAAGTCTTCATTTAATGTCATTGATAGCTTCTGAGACTTTAAGCAAAATCGTGTATAACAACCTAATTTTACCATAGGCTAATCGATATAAACAAGAGTTAAGTCTGTACTGCATCCCCTCAATGTTATAATGAAATGGTATTAATTGAGGACTTGCTGTATTGCCTAGAATGTTCCCCCCCCCCGCTCTGCCCATCTCACTGGTTTTCAGTCTTAGAGACTTAATGCCCCCATTTTAAATATTAAAAAAATATAACCTACCCTTTACTCTCTTGAAATAAATGTAATGAATAACGTATCTATACTCCTAATGTAAAAAATCATTATAATATTTTAACTGTAATAATTAAAAAGGCAAGTAATATGAAACAAAATGTGCATTTCTGTATGTAAATGCTTAGAGACAACAATTCTCAAAGACATAACAAAGTAATGAAATGTTTAGCTACAATCACTGGGGACTGACAGATGTAAATGAAGATCTATTCAGGTATTGGTGACACAAATACCACGGGCAATGAGGCAGTCAGTGATATGACCTTTCAGGATGGTGAACAACTCCTGACAAAGTTCCAGACAGAACAAAACACAATCTTCCTTTGGCTCATAAGGGCATCCTATTCCTGGAAAATGCAGGTTTTATTAAAACAGTGCAAAACATACTTCGTGTTTACATATTACAGGAGTTGAGTTTGAGGCTCAGATAATTCTAATAACCAGATTTTCACCTATGGAAATGTCGGGGAGGGACGACACTCACATATCATCTTGGATTCAGGAGGTTCTTTGTTATATAGGGCTAGCCCGTGCATAGCAGTACATCTAGCATCTTTGACCTTCATCCACTACATGCCAAAGCTGTCTTCTCATCAACGACCACCAGGAACACCCCCTAAGGTTTCCAAACTCCCAGAAGGGGCAATACCTCTCCTGCTGAGAAGTGCTGGTCTGCCTGATCCACTTAAGCTTCCTTCAAACCTCACTTCACACATCCACCCCTCCATCCCCAGTGCTTCTCTGTATCTGATGGTCCACAGCACTCTCTTAGTTTCCTGAACCTCATTCTGGTCTTCTCCCTTCTGGTGCCAGAGGGCAGGTTTGTAGGGAAGCACATCTGAAACTGAGTGAATCTTCAACAAGGGTTGTTGAATAATGACTTAAAAATAATAATAACTAATAACTAATAAAAAAATAATAACTAATAAATAAAACAACTCTGAGAGCTTGTAGATGAGCAATACTGAACAAATGTTTTCTAATGTATCTACTTTACCCTGAAGATAACATGATAAATATGGACAACATTTGATAATCTTTCTTTTTTTCTTCTTTATAACTGCAAGTATTTCTGTGCAGTCTTTATTCTTTCATTTGATGCATTCCGTGCCAATAGTGTGGGGCACTGAGCTGCACACGCCTTTGAGGAATTCATAGTGCATCAGGGGAAAGAGCAAAGTACATAACTTGGTATATTTAAATTTGATGCTGTACCTCCCTGGTGGCATTGAGTAAAAGAGGGATGAATTCTGACCAGGGGATTTGGGACCACATTTTCTACATGTACTAGAGCAACAGATCAGTATCAGGACTCTCATATAAAGGCAATATGAAGAAATACGTGATTTATTCATTAGTGGCACTTTTAAAAATCTCTCTTTAAAAAAACAAGAAGAAAAAGGAAACCCAGAAGGCAAGCATTTTCCCAAGGATTCATTGTTATGGGTAAACTATCTGTTCTTTGTTGCATGACTTGGGGTCCTTCCACAGACCTTAGGTCAACTGTTAAAACCGACCTTCTAAATGGGTTGGTAGTATCTATCCCCAGCAAAGCTTCCTACTCCGCCTGCTGCTCCAGGTCTGTCCCTGGTTATGGGCAACGTGCACTGTCTGGGGCCAGCCAGGTGCTTTGGGGGGTGTCTGACAGGCACACCCATGTTCTGCAGCTTTAACTTAGCCTCATGTACCTCAGACATGGGTGTCCTGTGTGGGGAATATGGGTGGAGCAGACCAGGGGGCTCTTCATCTTCCTCACTCGTTCTCTCTGTGCTACCTACAGCCTTGAGTCCTGCAGGTGGGGCAGAACACAGTGTGTGCTCCCTCTTGGGAAAGGCCACCCCCAACCACAGTAGGGTTCATCTCCTCGGCCAGGGTCCTGACCCACATTGTTTTTCTCCAAAAACCCAGACCCTGTTTATCTCAGCACACTCAAATGTAAAATAAATAAATAAATAAATAAATAAATAAATCCAATTAAAAATGGAGTCAGAGCTGCCACCCCAGAGGAACTACCTTGCATGTTTTATGCCTCAAACTTTTGAAGTGTTAAGATCGGGCATAATAACCCGGGGACTGGGCCTAGGGTAACATTGTGTCTCAAAGAACTGTCTGTAAGGATAACAAGAATGCCCATCTTATGACTACCAGGCTGAAAATGAGACACGCTATGTGGAAACAGCACCACTATGTGATACTACCTGCGCCAATAGGAATGCCTTCCTTCTGTGGGTGGAATTGTTCCCCTTTCCTTTCTCATTAATACCCCTTGCCTTTATCTCCCAATCAGAACACTATTTGGGCTTCTGCCTAAATCAGTGCTTCCTGAATAATCTTCTTTTTCTAAAAAAGAAAAAAATCTCAAATAAATGCTTGTTGCCTCTCAACAGATACATAGAGAGATAGAGAGATGGGATGACACTACTGTCGTGCTCTTGTCAAATAAGCAATTTGAAGTTAATGTCCTTGGTATTTTCCCCCACTAATACACTGAGTTTAGTACTTGTGCTGTAAAGAAATTTACCACTAAAAATATACTTTTAGTTCAAAAAGTATATAAAAATATACTCTTGCCTGACCAGGTAGTGATGCAGTGGATAAAGCATCAGCTTGACCCTGAGGACCCAGCACAGGGTTGCTGGCTTGAATATGGGATCATAGACGTGACCTCATTGTCACAGGTTTGAGCCCAAGGTCATTGGCTTGAGCAAGGGGTCACTGGCTCAGCTGTAGTCCCCGGTCAAGGCACGTATGAGAAAGCAATCAATGAACAACTAAGTTGCCTCAACTATAAGTTGATGCTTCTCATCTCTCTCCCTTCCTGTTCATCTGTCCTTCTCTCTCTCTCTCTCTCTCTCTCTCACACACACACACACACACACACACTTAAAAAAGCAGTATGTATATATAATATATATACTCTTTAGTTCATTAGTAAATTGAATAGGGCTGGGTTTTGAAATGGCAATAAAAAATTAAAACAAAAATACTTTTGACATTTCTAACATTTAAGAATGACAACATATATATCTGCCTGGTCCTTCTCTGTCCCAGAGTGTTTGTTCCTAGGCTCCTGACATGTCTGAAGGATAGAACAAATATTTGTCAAATGAATCAATCCATGCCTACATCAATGACATAGTCTGTGTTTCCATTTGTTCTGAGCTTCAGCATTTTTTATTAAACTTACTAAGCTTTAGGGAAGTGAAAATGTTAAGGAAAGGGACTGTGGAAGGGTTTCCTTCTTACCCCGGCGTGAATGCAGCCTTTGAGGCATTGAGGCATTGAGGCCTCTGGGTCAGGGAACGCTGTGACCTCTCAAACCTAGCACAGAGGTGGCCTTTTTTGTTTTCCTCCCTCTCTTCAGCGGTTGCTGAGCTGGTGCCAGCTGAGTCTAGATGGTACACGCTTTACACTTGAATGAAAAACTCCCTGCCCTCGGTTCTGGGAGCTCCACTCTGCTGCCTCCATCTGCTGCTTCTGATAAATGCTCACATTTTAAATATATTTCTATCAGCTCACTCTCAAAGTGGTTTGCCAGCTCTGCACACAGCAAACAACCCCGCTGGCACGGAGCCCCTTCTTGGGAGGAAAAAAATTGGGGCAGAGAGAATACCTATCTCCCAGTGAGGAGAGATGAGAGAGAAGAGGGAGGAAACGGGCTAGAGAAGCTGGTGACAAAGACCCGGTGTGCGCCCCGTGGGACTCAAGGGGCCATCGGGATGAACGAACGCGGGCCTCCCGGGTCTCAATGCCGAGGGTAAGTGGGTCTGATGTGTGGCCTTTGTAAGAGTAGACTGGAGGTGAAGCTAAAGGAGATGCTTTTTCTTGAAAAACGAGTTGAATCTTGAATGTTCTTAACCTGGTTGGCTGACAACCCCCCATGATGAGTGACCTCCAGGAAACAAAGATGCAGGGGAATTTGCTTCCAGCCCTCAAAGCCTCCTGGGGCACACAGCACCGTGCGTGCAAGCGGCTATCCAAGTCCCTTGCTAGTTTCCGCTGGCAGCGCCTCCCCGTCAGTGTTTCTCCCTTCCAGCAATTTCTCTCTCGCCAGCATAATCACCGACTCCATTTGGGAAAGATGAAGGAACGTGGCGTGGAGGGTCTCCCCGAAGAGCGCCAGCATAATCACCGACTCCATTTGGGAAAGATGAAGGAACTTGGCGTGGAGGGTCTCCCCGAAGAGCGCACTTGCGGCAGAAGCCAGCGGGGCGCATGTTTATTCTCTCGCCCTGGTGGAGACAAAGAAGAGGAGAGCCAGAAGGGGGTTAGGGAACAGCTAATCCTTTTCCTTTATCCTAAAGGCATCTGAAATTTTCAAGTCCCAAACTGACGCCTGATACTTCTCCCCTCCCACTTGCCCAATACACCTCACCTCTCAGTTTTTCTGACTTTATTTCTCCGGTTGCTCAGAATAAAAACCTTGAAGTCATCCTTGGTTTCTCTCACAGCTCACATCTGGTCTGACGGCAAATCCCACAGGCTCTACCTTCAAAATAGAGCCACTATCTGACCCCTCTTGCTACCTCCCCAGCTGTCACTCTGTCCCAGCCTCCTTCACCTCTCCTCCGGATTATAACAGCCCAAAGATCAGCATGGGCTAGTCTGGCTTGCCACCTGGTTTTGTAAATAAAGCTTTATTGGAACACAGCCAGGCTCATTAGTAGCAAGAGCAGCATCAAGGAGTTGCAACAGAGACCTCATGGCCTACAAAAATTATTTACCATCTCTAGTCAACCCCTTCAATAGACTATAGAATTGCAAGTTGAATAAAATATCATTGCACTGCTCAAACTCTCTCACATTCAGAATAAAATCTTAATTATTATTATTATGAGTTAAATGCATCCCCCCATGATCATCTGACCTTATCCCCCCACCACCCCATTCATGCTCCCTGGCCTCACTGTGCTCTCCCCCCTCCCCAGGTCCCTCTGCCTCCACCCACTCCTGTCCTTCCCAGATAAGCCAGGCATGTTCCTGATACAGGACCACTGTCCGCTCTGCTGCAGATGATTTTCACACTGACATCTGCCCGGCTTGCTCACTTTTTATTCCCTTTTATGGTTTAGTGGGCCTTCTCTGACTCCCTTATTTAAAATGGCATTTTCTCCCCTCTCCCTGCATTGTTTTATTTTTCTCCATGGCTTCTATCACCATTTAATAAAGGTACCACATTTCCCCTATTTATGGTGTCTGTTGTCTCTCCTCACCTCCCCACTAAAATGCAAGTTCCATGCTGGTAGGGGTTTGTCTGCACCTTACCACGTACTAGGTAGGTGTTGAATGACTTTTTGAATAAATTAATGTGTTTTTGGAAGTACTGATGCTAAAGCAAATGTAAAATATATCAGTGAATCAGCAAGAATTTCTACGAACATCCTGCTTAGGAAAGAATTGTCGGGAGCTCCAGGCCTGTGGATTTGAAGAGGTACCTCATTTCCATTTTCCCACGTCTCTTTTATCCATCTTACTTCTTACCATGTAATCAGTGTCCTTGTGCTATTCCTTGAGTCTATGGCTATAGTTTTTGTAGCATTGCAGATCTCTCTTTCTTTTTCACCTGTCATTGTTAAAACATATCACTCTGGCTTCTATTGCCAAAAGACTCTAGCCCATTTCCTTCTAAGCTGATAAACTCATTAGTGTCCAAATATTAATGAATAATAATGTTTCTACCGCCTAGAAAATAATTTGCATTTAAACAACTTTCAGTGTCTGAATCCAAACAGGCCAATGATGTGGGAATTCCCAGCAGACAAATGGCCTGGGCCAGATGGAGTGGCTCTGGAGAGGTCCCTGTAGCAAAATCAAATCATAGCCCATCGGCAGCTGTCCACTTCACCTCTACAGGGTGGGTCCAGCCATGTGGATTTCCACCAGAGTGTGCGAGCACCCAGATACACAGGGCATCAATTAGAAGTACTGAGAACATCTTAACTTGCATGGAAATGAGCCTGTCACCTATGATCTATGTACATGCTTACATATATTACTATTGATTCCTTCCTTTTGTGCTTTGATAGCTTTTCATCTAGTCTACAGTCCCACTAGCATAAAGCCACTTCTTGGGAAGAGAAAGGAAGCTAGACAAAAATGAGACTCATCCTCCAAAGAGGTGAGAGAGGGAAAGGGGGGTGACTATTGCAGCACGAATAATCCCAAGCATGTCCCATCGGCCTTCAGGGGCCATACAGACTATGCTCTAAAACACAGTGAGGGTTCTGAGGAAGAATACACTGAGGAGTGCAACCTTTTCTCCCGAAAGAATTAAAAAACAAAAACAAGAAAACCTGGCTTACAAGATTCTGTGCTGTGCAAGGAGCACAGTAGATTTCCAGGCAAAACTAAGAGAATCACCTGAACACCTGAAGAAGAGGAATATATCCATTGGCCTATTGGATTGATTGTCTATCAAGAGCTGTTCTTACATCTCCAGAGAGAGAGGCACTCATGCATACCCCGTGGACAACGATACCATTTGCCCTTTGAGGACAGTGCCAGTTAAGACAAGCCCTTTACTTTAATTTACCAAATGCAGCGCTCTGGGTGGTCTAGTCCACATGGTTGTTGTAAATGAATAAATCACTTATTTTTTGAATTAGGGTAAAGTATAAGGCGTTTCTCCCCTACTCCACGTACTGCCATAGAGGTGCCTCTGAGTTTGTCTTCTGGTGAAACGGGTATTGATCTGTCATTCCTTCAGGGAATGTCCTGCTTTCTTCATTCTCTAGACAAAGAGACACAATTATGTAACCATATGAGAGATTTGTGCATTTTATCAAAATGGCAACTTGTAAGTGGAAACTCAAAAGAGGTCAGCACAGATCTCAGACACTAAGTGCCTTGATAGACACACAAAAAAGGTAGTTTGTAAATTACAGTAAAACCAGTTTCTTAAACCACTTCAACACTCACTAAATACAGGGGGACCTTGGGCTACAACACAGTTCCGTTCCTACAATAGTAATGTAACCCGAATTTTAGTGTAAGTCAAAACATCCCCTAGCCGAAGTCACTTGCCTAGCTCAACACAGTTGTAAACTCATAATATATAATGTAAAAACACAACTAAGCCCCAGATAAAGGAAAAGGACATAAATATACTGTATTGTGTATTTTCCCACCACATGCAACCAAATTAGTTCGCCCACGTAATTTGTAAGTACAACGCTAAAGGCATAAACTGAAACAAATACTCAGGTCTCAATTTTTTAAAGTTTTTTATGGGAGTGAGCATCATAAACTCAAAACGTCGTATGTCGAGACTGTCGTAACCCAAGGAACCCCTGTATAGAACTAAAGAGATCCTTCAGCCACTTGGAAGTGTACATTGGTTTCTATCAGAAGAGAAGTCAGATATGTGCTCCTACACAGTGAGATGTTACAGAATTTCTGCTCCACATGATAGCTTCTCTTGGAGATGACAAGTTTCTGTCTTCTGGGCAGTGCCACCACCCGGTGAGCACTTGTGACCACAGCTAATACAAAATGCCTGGTAGTCCGGGAGACAGCCAAGCTTCCCAGAAACTGTTCATCGTACTATAGGTGCGCCTTTCCCACCATATCAAAGGGGACAGAGTTGTTGATTATATTTTCAACAAAATGGGTCACTTCCTCAACATGCCATCTGACCCTAAGGCAGTGGCTCTCAAACTTCAGTGTGTACCAGAGTGACCTGGAAGACCCCTAAACCACAGATTGCAAGGCCCCACTCCAGAGTTTCTGGTTTAAGGGATTTGAGATAGGGCCAGGAATTTGCATTTCTAATACATTCCCAGGTGCTGCAGATGCTGCAGATTCAGGTATCACACTGTGGGAACTGTCCCTTTGAGCCCCGTATCTCTTACTTTTTCCTTTCCTCATACTGCCATGGTTCTTGGAGCCTATGTTTTGGGAAAGAGAGAGTGGAAGTGGCAGTGGCTGGCATGTGGGGACCTTAAAGTTCAAGCTTCCATTCAAGACAGACAGATAAGTGAGGCTACAGGGACAAGGAATCAGGCAACCTTTCTCGTGATTCCAAATACGCACCTCTGTCTTGTCTGGCAGTTTGCTTCTAGCTTATCCACTTCCCTTTTAAAGTCCATTTGATGAGAGTTGGAGTCTGCTAGCCCACACCCATAGCAATTAGACCAGTGTTACAGAAAAGTAGATTGACAGACATAGCCAGAGAATTCTGTAGCATCTATAAACAAACCACAAGGCAAGCTGTTTCAAGCACTTTTGTGCAAGTGACCATAGCAGGGCAGAGAGGAACACACCTGGAGAGCCCTGGTTCGGGCAGAGAACAAGGGTTTCTCAGCAAGCATTCCTGGCTGCTGCAGGTGGGGAACTCTTCTGAACCCCAGGATGAGACCTGACGTCAGGCTGAAATGCAGAAAGCTACTCTGTAGCTAATTGCAAAGAACATTTATGCATTCTCATCTTCATTCTTTTTTTTTCTAAAAATCTGCCCTTCGAAAAATACAAAAGTCTGTCTTTAAAATCTATTTCTTTCCACACCTTTTCCCGAAAAAGGAAATATAATGCAATAAAATATTGCCGATGGAGCTGTGACTAAAGGGAACAACCGTGAGCCTGCAGACTGGGTTTGGTTAATGCGTAAGGAAGGAAGTGGGAGCTTCTGGCACTATCTTGGAAGGGCTGGACCGTGGCTGTTGAATACTGTCCATGGTATCTGTCAGGAGAGAGAGACAGCACACTTATTTCTGTGCTTTGCTGCACTTCCTTTGTAGGGCAGCTGGGGCCCTGCTGCGCTTCCTTCTCACCCCAGGACCCAGGCTGAGGAGCACTGCTGGTTGCCCGGGGTGGGGGTGAGGGGGGAAGAGTGGCAAATTGATGTTTTTGCCCAGAAGTGACAGAGTTACTGGCTATAGTAGGTTGTACAGCATCCTCCCGAAATTCATGTCACTGCCAGAATCTTAGAATGGGAACTTACTCGGAAATGGGGTCTTTGCAGATGGATTTCCTTAAGGATTTGGAGATGACATTAGACTGGATTTACTATGTCCTTATAAGAAAAAGAGAGGACGTGGGCACAGAGAAGAGGGCCACGTGAAGGTGGAGACAAAGGTTGGAGTGTTGCAGCTCAAGCTAAGGAACTCCAGGGATTTCTAAGATTTCCCAGAAGCTGGAATATTGCTCCGCTGACATCATTTTTTGTGTGTGTGTGTGACAGAGAGGTGGAGGGGGGGGGGCAGATAGGTACAGACAGAAAGGAAGAGAGATGAGAAGCATCAATTCTTTGCTGCGGTTCCTTATTTGTTCATTGATTGCTTTCTCATATGTGCCTTGACCAGGGGGCTACAGCAGAGCAAGTGACCCCTTGCTCAAGTCAACGACCTTGGGCTCATGTCTATGATCCCACGCTCAAGCCAGTAACCCCACGCTCAAGCTGGTGGGCCTCTGCTCAAGCAAGATGAGCCCACTCAAGCTGGCAACCTTGGGGCTTTGAACCTGGGTCCTCTGCATCCCAGTCTAATGTTCTATCCACTGCGCCATCACGTGGTCAGGTGTTCCTTCTGCTGACATCTTACTTTCAGAGGTCTAGCCTCCAGAACTATGAGAAAATAAATATCTCTTACTTTAAGCCCCCTGTTCATGGTAATTTCTTAGGGCAGCTCTAGGAAAGTAATACACTGGGCAGGGCAAGTGACATTATCATACCTAATTTCAAGCAGGTAGGAAGGGACAGTCTCGCTGCACTGAATAGTCTCCCTCCGTTTCACTTCCTACCCTTCCCTATTCTGAGTCTGGAAAGCCAGAGTTCAAGAACTGCATAAACAGACTCCTTCCCATCTAGCTTCTGGTTGAGATTTGCCCAAAGCAGGGGTCAGAAGGTGGGAGGAGTTTGAGGTCAGAGTATTTACTTGGCTGCCTTCCTTTCCACCAGGCTGGTGTTGCCTGTTTCTCTAGCAAAGGACACAGCCCCTGCCAGGCTGTCCGCATTCAGTTTCCCGCTTCTCTCTGAGTCCTTGTAACCGTTCTTCTCCTTGCCTCTCCGGAACTAGAGACCAAGAGATGACAGGTGTTGTAAGCTAACAGTACTTCTTCTTTCCTTGTCATTCTCCCTTTGCCCTGCCCACACCTTAGTGAACAGTTCCTTTATTAATCTCCTCTCAGTATCTTCATTGGAGCATGCCATCTGTCTGCTGCTGAGACCCAGTGGATGCACATATCACATAATCAGGAGGAGAGCTGGAAGTTTGGTGGACGTGACGGGGACGCCCTCACTGAGTTGAGAAGCCGTACTAATGAAGCAAAAGTGGGACCTGCCGAGAGAGTGACAGATCACACAACTGCTTCCACCGTTCTTTCCTTCTAGCAGAGGTAGAAGCCTGAGCTCAGAAGCAAGACAAACCCCACCATTTATTATCTGTGACACGAACCTCTCTGGACCTCAGATTTTTCAAATGCACAGTGAATATAACAAGGCTTCCCTCATTGGGCTGTTTAAGGATCATCCAGGGAGATAAATAACTGTGGTAGGTAGAATAATGCCTATCAAAGACTTCCAAGCCCTAATCCCTGGGAATTTTTACTTTACATGGCAAAGGAGAATTGCGGATGTGATTGAGGTTACAGACCTTAAAATGAGGAGATTACCCTGCATTCCCTGAGAGACCCAATCTAATCACTTGAGTACTTAAAAGTAGAGGGGAGGCAGAAGAGGCAGAACACCAGGAGATGGCTCTGATGTATTATTGCAACTACATACAATTACCCAAAGCAGGCCTCTAGATGCTAATCCCCACCAAGACAGCAACCAGAAAGGATATGGGGACCTCAGTCCCACAGACACTGAATTCTGCCAACCACCTGAATGAACCCGACAATGGATTCTCCCCTAGAACCTTCAGAAGGGAAAGCAGCCCAGCCAACGCCTTAATTATGGTTGGCCTAAGAGACCAGAAGCAGAAAAACCACCAAACTTCTGACCCACAGAACTGTGAGATAATAATTGGATATTGCTTTAAGCCCCTTAATTTGTGGTAATTTGTTCTGGCAGCAAAAAACAATAAATACACTAGTATGGTAAGGTCTTGGAGGATAGTATGCACCTACTACATGTATGTTATCTTGTCCTCAGAGAGGAGAGTTAGGCAAAGTACAAAGAGGCATTCCCAGGACCCCAAACAAATATGCCTGCTGCAATCTTACAACTAACCTGGAAGCTGGCCTTCTCTAGTGCTTTCCAGCTGCCACGGGTATGAGCCCTACCCAAGCAGCTTCCAGCAACCACAGAAGGAGGAGAAGGAAATGCTGTGCTTCTTCCTGACCCAGGCAAAACAAGACTGGCATAATGACATCTAGATGGAAATTCATGCCAGATCAAACTGCCATCTCTCTGGTAGGATATCCCCTACTTGAAACTCTCAGTCTTACCATCCTCCTACTTAGAGGCAGTTTCTGTTTCCAATACTTTCCCCTAATTGAAGCACAGTCTAGGAAGAAGATCATTTCCTGTTGCTGGAGCCTTCCTTCTGTTTCCCTAAGCCAAATTCAGTTCTATAATCACCCGTCAATATCTAACCACCTAAAACCAACGCTTGCCTACGGAACACAGATACTCATTGGTATACTGCTTCATTTGATGACTGGGGCAACTATGCTTTAGTAAGTGGGTCAAGTTGAAATAACACCCTAGGACACTGGGCCCTGAGCCAGTTATCAGAGATGTGGGGTCCTCAGCATTCAATCACCAACAAAGTGTAGAAGAACGTGTGGATTAAGGGCTACTCACTGGGCACAGACTTGTGCCTCTAGCTTGAATCAAAGTTATAGACACTGCCAACTCACAGCACTTCTTTAAGGTTTCCGACCAGCAACTGGGGATCTTTTAGATAATTTTCTCTGTTCTTCTAGGAGATTCATCTTACAGAAGACTGTGATAATAGGAGCTTACTGAGCACCAGGCACTCCTCTATGTAGCTGTAAACGTGTTAATGTTAAATTCTCAAGGCAATTTAAAGAGTTAATTTCTATTATTTTTATAATATAGCTTTATAAATAAGAAAATCAGGGCTCCCAAGGGTCAAGTAACTTGTCCAACCAAGGTTATCCGTACTATGTGGCTTTAAGCTGGAACTCAAACCTAGGCTGAAGTGTTTCTGCACACTACATGTCACTGTGGTTTTCAGCCTTTCTACACCTGGGGACCAGTGAAGATAGGAGAATTATTTGGGGGACTGCTAAGGCAGAAATCACCCTGAGCATAAGCAAATTTAGCTAAGATCATTGGGTCTATAATCGTCATACAGCATCACGGTGGTTAACTTTTTCACAGACAGGCATGGAAGACCGGCTCTGGTCCAGACTGGCAGTTGAAAAACACTGTCATATATCACACAGATGTTCTTAGTTGATTCAACCCACACAGAGCCTTTAGGTCTCAACCAGGCACTGTGACAGAGACTCTGAAAATACATATATATATATATATATAATCTCCATATATATATAATCTCCATATATAGATATATATTCAGAAAATTTTCACTTTCTCCTAGCTAACATGACAGGAGACAGGTGTACAAAGAAGTATACAGTATAGATAACATTTTATTAGCAACATAAACAAAATGCAATGGAAGAGGTAATTAGATGTTCCAGGGTGAAAAGAAAAAAGTAGGAAAAAGAAGACAGGAAGATAGACACACAGAGAGTCACACAGAGAGAAGCATCACATTATCCCTCTTTCTCTTTGTTTCTCATCACTAAAATGGAGATAATACCCATTCCAAGGCTGTTATGAAGATTAATTTCGGTAATAAATCGAATGTGTATTCCCTCTGTTCAAAACATTCTAATACAAATTACTCTTACACCTTCTACCCAAGAAACCCCTTATATAAAGATAAGATGAGCTCAAAATCCAAATAAAAATGCTTGTAAATGTTAAAAGGAAAACAGAAATGAAAGTAGTAAGTGAAAGGAGCACAAGGTTACCTCAGGGAGAAAATAATCAAATCTAGGCAGTTTGCTTTGGATTCTGACTTTTAGAATAGGTCTCCTCTTGCCCCACCATCCCAGCTAGACTCCCAAAAACAGAGGTGGTCAACCCGATACCCTCATTCACCAGACTTAAGACTACCTTTCCTGCACAAAGCTACATTAAGTAGATAGCGTCAGCAGCTCCCAGTATAAGCAGCATTATTCCAACTCTACTTTTGAAGGTTGGGGACACTCCTTCCCAGTACTCTTCAGCTTTAGGGGGACTCAGGAACGGATGGCAGCCTTATTTGGCCAACCAGCTGCTCTGTGATACACAATATCCCGGCTGCTCCAAGTCTGGTGGATGATTCCTTTGCATCCATCTAAGCAGCAGTTTGAAGAGAATCTATCAGTCCCTTTGGTAGACTCAGGGTGTTAAAAACTGCATTCAAATCATGACCACCATAATTATTAACCGTTGTTCTAGTGAGATATGTTTTTCTTTCTTTTTTAATCATTAAAAAACAATCAAATTTCACTGGAGCTACATCAACGCATTTATTTAACCTTTCTGTCTGCCCATGTGAATGGGAGCGCTTAAGGGAGGAAATACTTCAAATACCCTCTCTGATTTTAAAGAATTGATAATGCTGTGGGAGAGAGGTTTACACAAGAAAACCATTACGCAAGAAAACGATTAAAAAGTTACATAATGTATAATGCACTGCTAGAAAATGTCAGAGGGTAAAAATTTTATTTCCTGGATTTTATTACTATGGGGATGGGGTGCCATAGACATGCCAACGGTAGAGGATTTGAAGTGAGATATTGCGGGAAACTGCTTTCTTTTCCAGCAGGTAAGAGAAAAACAACTAAAGGAGCGGACAGGATATGCAGCCCATTAGAGTAGCCACCAGAGCCCCGACTTTGTGACGAGAGAGTTCATCATTTAGGATAAATGTTACAGGTAGTTTTTAAAAGGGCTTTTGCTTCAGTTTGAATGATGTGGTTTATGCAATTCAGTGAGACATCCACAGGCCTTGTTCATGCTGTGGCTTGGGGCCACATTTTGAATCAATTTTTTCAGCTGGAGAGGACAGCGGAGGGAGGAGAACAGTGAGGCTCAGGGCGGTGCGGGAAGCAAGAAGGGAACCGTGGAGGGAGCGGGGGCAGTGAAGTCCCCAGTGAGCGTGGGAACACTTGCCCAGCCTCCTGTGGCGGGCAGGGACACGGACCCGGGAGTGGTGGAGGGTACGGCGTGGCGTGGCGTGTCCCGGGAAGCCCGGCCTTCGCCACCTACAGGGAGCCGGCTCTGGGTCTCAGCGGAGTCGGCGGGAGCTCGGGCAAGAGTCCACGAATGGGGAGGATCCGCGTCAGCAGCCACCGCGGTGACGGGGCGGAGGCGGGGGCGAGTGCGCGTGCGCGGCTCTCGCGGGCCAGGGAGCGGGCGCGCAGCAGCGGGAGCTCGCGTGCGCGCGGCCGAGCCGTCTGGGCGGTGGGTCCTGCTTGTGACGAGCGGCGGCGCCGGGTCCCGACTGTGACGGCGGTGTCTGCTCCCAGACCCGGGCTGCGGCGGCGGCGACGGCGGCGGCGGCGGCGACCCCGCAGCGGGCGCCAAGATGTGGCCCCTAGTGGTGCTGCTGTTGCTGAGCTCGGCGCGCTGCGGTGAGTGGCCCCTCGGTCCTGGCTCTGCTGCTCGCGTCTCTCCGCCTCCGCGGCGCCCCCGCGGGCGAGAGCGCTGTGCCCGGCCGCCGGCGCCCGGAGAGGGTGGCCGGGGTGGCCCGGGTGGCCGGGGTGCGGGGCTCTCTGCACGCTCCGGTGCGGACGGGGGAGGGCCCCGCGGGGAATCGGGCGCCCCCTTCCTGTCCTCCCCTCCTCTTCATCTTCCCCCGGGTGACAGCGGGGCTCATCGCCTTTCCCCGTTCTCCGCCCCCAAAAGCACACCCCGACGAAGGTTACAAACGGTGCGCCTCGCGCGGAAATTGATTATGGAGAGAAAGGGCGCGATCGGACGCGAATGGGTGGCAGTTGGGAGGGTAGCCCCCTCCTTCGCACCCCCTTTCCTCTTCAGTGCTTAAATGCGTCGGGATGAAGAAGAGAGAGGGGGGAGGTCCGGGCCTCCTGCGATGAAAGTGCGCATTTTGCCGAAGTCTGCAAGACAGGTTTTTCTGTTTTTTGTTTTTGTTTTGTTTTGTTTTTTGCCTTGTTTGCCCTCCCACATGAGCATAGGTGTTAGGGGGACAAAACGGATACAATAACTTCTATTTTCAACCCACCGTTTAATCAGGAGACTCTTCTGGCCGCTTTTTATTTTTTAATTTATTAAACCCTAGAAATAAGCTTCCTGAAAACTCTCGCAACCCCCACGCCCCACTATCCACTTTAATACAGTCCATATTGCACATTCAAGTTTTCCCACTTTATTTGGGGGATCCTTTGACAGGAATACAGATTTCGCTAGAAATGTGAAGACCATAACCCCACAGGCTTTTGGAACCTGTTCTTTTTTAAAACGTGTTTGTAGTAGAAACTGAGGAAGGAATAGGATTTTTTGTGGCTCTGTAAGCAATGCCTGTCACACTTCACATCTACCGAGCCTTTCGTGAGCTTTTTAAGTACGATGAAATTTGAGTTTGAGTTAACAGCAATAAGCAATTGTTATATTTAATCCTAGAATGCTAAATTACTTTTAAAACTGATTATTAGCTTCACTGTGCCGTTCATAAAGGCTTGTGACCAGCTATTTTCAAGATGCTCTTTAAGATCCTGCTTATTTACCGCTTTCCCCACTCTCAATATCCTGGGATGTTGGAGCTGTTAATAATCACTGTATCTATTATATAAAGGGTTGATATTAGATAAAGTAGCGTTTCTTTTCATTATCTTTAATGGCTTGTTGCGATTGCTATCATAATAGCTAAAATAATACTGCTTTCAGAAACCTGTTTTCTGAAACCAGATTATAAATTTGTGATACTATATCACTAATTCAGACTGCAAATATCAAAAGCTAGTCTGAAGAATAAAAGCTATAAGACATGTACTGTTTTAAAAACAGAGGTCCTGATTTCAAGGAGATTAGAAAGAACTGCTAGAATGATATTT
Source organism: Rhynchonycteris naso (assembly GCA_037038555.1). NCBI lineage: Eukaryota > Metazoa > Chordata > Mammalia > Chiroptera > Emballonuridae > Rhynchonycteris > Rhynchonycteris naso. The sequence continues at coordinate 72,747,214 of CM073002.1, forward strand.
TGGGGGACAGGAATTCTGTTAGGCCTCCTTTAGTAATAGTTAATTTCATGCATAATTAGTACTCATTTACATATAATATTAATGTTCTCAAGTCTCTATCAAATCATAGAATCCAGAATTTGTGGTATTTTATTGTACTTAGTTAATAACCTGGAAGAAATACCAGAATAGAGACATTATGCATTTGAGTCAGTTAAGTGTTGAATATAAAGAGGAAGTGATGGTATGTGTCATAAAATACAATAGATTTGTGTGTGTGTGTTTAATATTTAGTTTTAAAAGGACATGTGTGAAGAGATACTGAGTCTCACAACATAAGTAGTTAGTTATAAACCAAGGTATTTGAGAGACTGAATTTAGAATCTAGAATGAGAAGAAAACCCATGGATTTGTAGGTTCATTTGTATTTGAACTTCGATTTTGCTATCAGTTTCACTTATAAAATGACTGGTAATCAAAGGCCATTTCCTTGTAGCCACTACAGTTTCAGCTGACCTTTGTAATAAAATAAGTTCTCTAAATGCCCATTCTATCTAATTACAAGCAAACTGTAACTCCCTGGGTTGGTTTACAAGATGCAGAATGAATTACTGTTCCTTTTCTTCCCCTGCCCCATATGTCCAATTATACTTTGTTTAAAAGCACACCAACATTTTCAGTGGTATTTACAAACTGGTAAACAAAACCTTACCCAGATAATGACAGTATGAGAACTGCCAGTAGTTGAATGATTTTTCAAAATGTATTTTTAAAATCAAGGGAACACGTGATTAAAAAAAAAAAACACACATGTTTATTGTGTAAGTCTAGTACGAATTTGGCTTGCTTAAGAAAATGTTTTTCCTTTTTTCCTAACATATATCAGTTTTCAACACAAGTTGCCATTTTAAAGAACTAAATGCCTATTTAAAAGTACTTATTTATGGGGCCGCCCCAGCACTCCAGAGGGAGTATGTTCAAGCATTGCACTAAATGCCTGCCATTAGGACATTTGCTCATGCTGTCATCTGTATTTTGGCAGATGTTTTATCTTTGCCACTGAGTTGTTAATGGAGATTTGAAAGGCCAGGTTCTAAAGATGAAAAATAGATGTTTTTTCTGAAATTGATAAATAATCTAAATCCAAAATTATCACTTATTATTAAAGCTTACTTTGTATTCCTTAATGTCAACTCAACTATTTTATTACAGGCATTGTTTTTAATATATTAATGTTATTTTTGTGACACAATTTTCATAAAGCCATTTATCATCTTTTAGGTTTTTGTTGTCATAGACTTTTGTACAAGATAAACAATTCTATATTTTTATATTTTGTGTGTCTGCCTAATATCATGCACTCCTGGGTGTCCTAAAGCTATTTCACTTGTACTAGTGCAGATATTTATTTTCTATGATAAATGAACAAGAGTAATGTAGAATCAATTTTGCTGAACTCATTGTAATACTAAAGTAAAAAATAGAGAGCACCCAGGAAATTGGATTCTTACAGACCTAGACTAAAACAATAGAACCTGGATTTCCACTCTCTGTGTTAATGTGGAGGTGAAACAGGCGTTAGAAGCTACACCTTCCATCATATTTTATATCCATACTGCAGTTGTGGATGACTCAGAATCTCATCAACCCCAGGGTTTGAGAATATTTGTACATATTTAAATACATGTCACACTTCTAGGTTAAAAGACAAGGCAGAGAATTTGACAAGTGCAGGGTCTTTTCTATTTCAAGCCAAGTATGAGCCCTTGCTATGCTCCAAGTACTTTGCAAGGTGCTTTTTGGACACACAAATTTCAGTCTCTGCCTCTTAACATAAAACGTAGTTTGTGGATAGCAGGGATTTTTCATTTTTTATCCTTCAGTGGTACTTAATATATTTATTTTAAGTGCTTGATAAAGCCTTAATTCGGAATGTTGCTGACTTCAGACTACCCTTCCCCTATAATTCTAGGTCAACCACTTCAGTTCTTATAAGGCCACTTTAGAATTTAGTGGGGAGTTACAGTACTTTGAGTCAGAACTAAACACTTTGTGGACACCCCCACTTTACCACACACCTTATTTAATTTCTATTGAGGAAAAATCTAACTAAATCTCTTGTTTTGACCCTAATTCTAACCCAATTCAGTTTGTGGCTCTAGTTTTTCATAGCAGGGTCAAGGTGTGATGACAGAAAGCATTCATTTCTAGCAGGTATCTTTACTTATGAGCTTCGCTTCATTTACCTTAGTGACTTCAGGGGCCTATTACACCATTCCTGAATAACCATTCCAAGCAGATAATTAACTTCCTATTCTACTGAAAAAAAAAAAAAATACTGATGTGTGGTGTAGACTCTCTCAACTTCCCTCCTACCGTTTCTAAACTTATCTTAGGCAATCTTCGTCTCTTTCTCCTTTCTCATCCAGTTTCAGAAGTATACCTATTCACCTTTTTAAGGAAAAGGTCACTTGTCTATAGCTCTTTCACTTCCACCATCTTGGAGACCTACCTCATGGGTTTAATTCTTTAGTCTTGTATCTTAGATCTTTTCTTCTCCATTTGGTTCTTTTGCCTTTATTTGCAGACATCTTCAAGTTTCACTCCATATTAAAAGCAAACAAGTAGTAAATAAATAAAAACAAACAAGAAGAGCCAAAAGATCTTGCCTTTGTCCCTGTCTCCACACTCCTTCTGTTATCACCATCTTTATCTGCTCTTAGACTGCCAAATTTATTGAAAGAATAACAGCCTCTTCTTCTTCCCCTCACATTTACTTCCCAAATGCAGACTGCTTTTGATTCCACTAGTCTATTGACATTGCTGCAGATAAAGAAGCTAAGGATGTAATTTTTACTGTAGAAACTATTGGTACTTGTCCCACCTAACATCTCTTTTGTCCTTATCAAGACCCTTTTTTGGTGTCTGCAGTGTTCTTTGCTGCCTCACCTACTTCTCCCACTACCTCTCAATTCCTTAGTTTTTTCCTTTTCAACTGCTCCATAAACATCAGTGTTCCCCAACATTTAATTCTCTGGGACCTGTTCTCTTGTTTTACAAGGACTCTGGGCAATCTTGTTTTTTGTTCACAATTTGAATTATCAGCTATATTCTTGGTGATTCCTAAGTCTTTGTAGCTTCAACTTTTCTTCTTAAATCTAGATTCATATATCCTGGGGTCTACTGGACAGCTCCATTAAAGTACCACAGGTACTTTAATTCTCAGCCTATTAAATATTAAAATAATGTTTTCCCCTAAATCTCCTACATCTCTTTTCTCTGTAGTTAACCCACAGTCTAACTGGTTACACATACTGTTTGGGTGACTTTTAATTCTCCCCTCTTCTTTCCCCTCACCACATCTGACTTACGTTGATTGTACTTTTTTGTTTTTCACTGTAATTTTTGGCCCTCTCTCCCATTGTCATTTATCTGGGCTATTGCAGTGATCTCTTAACGGGCCTTCTGTTCTTATCTTCCTTCCTGCCCTTAATTCACCCTTCATATACTAGGTCTTTATTATTATTTTTTTAATGCAAGTAAATCTGAGTCAGTTGTTATGCTTATTTTATCAAGTCCAAACTCCTCATAGTTATATTCAAGGAAGCCTTTCAGTGTTTCTTAACCATCTTTTCCAGCCCTCTTTTTCTAGAGCGCACCTCAATGGTCTGCTTCCAGGTACTCGTTTTCTACATTCCTCTGTATATGCTACTACTCTGCCTAGAAAGCCCTTCCTTTTCAGTAACATTCCCACTCATCCTTCAAGACCCATTTAAACATCACCTTCTAGGAAGATCATTCCTAGGTACAGTCAAGTAATTGAGATTCTCCATTGAAATGTATAGCTTCACAATTCCATAATCAGGTCTATAGAAGTGAGAAAAAGCAGAGAATTCCCTTGAAAAATAGAAGAAAAGTGACTCCTCTCTGTTATGATTTTTGGATTTTCCTTTCTTGGGATTCATACTTGAAATGTTTTACATTCTTAAGGAATGTATCGAGTCCTACTTGAAGGACCCTGGGTTAAATCCATAGGGAACAAATTGACAGTGTCTGACTTTTCTACCTTCGAACCTTACGGGAGAGATCAGTTAAGGCAAGCATTAATTACAAGTTACGGTAATAAGGGGAGTGGCAACACTTGAGTAAGGGATGATGGGAGCAATGGGAGAGGATGAATACAGGTGAGTAGTGGTAGGGAAGGAAAACAGGATTAAACATCTCAACTGTACTTTAGCAGGAAGAGCCAAGGTTTGCCAACTCTAGCTGCTGTTTATTGAGCATTTGCTGTGTATGTGAAAGACACTGCAATAAGAACTTATCAAATCTTAACAAAATCTGTATGAGGTATATACTGTCATTATTTGCATTATATACACGAGGAAACCAAGGTGCAGAGGTAAGCTAAATTGCCTAAGCCCTAAGGCAGGGGTGCTCAATACGTCGATCCCAATCTACCAGTCGATCGCGATTTACTGGTCAGTCGCGAAGGAAGTGTGGGTAGATCGCATGACATTAAAAAGACATTTGTCTTTTGATTGGCATACAGGGTAGCCAATCTGACGTCTGAACTTTTGACACCCTACGCATGCATGCGCATTAAACCGCTCTAACTTGTTCAGTTACATTTCTGCGTAGTTAGCTTTCAATTTATTTAAACTAAATACAACAAAGGGTATAAAAATGAGTGCCGTAGCTGGTCCAAGTAAGAAGCCTAAAAGCTACCACTTTCATACAGAATGGGAGGGGATTTTTTTCACTATGTCATATTCTAAGTGCGTTTGCCTCATCTGTCTGTGTGCCATTGCTATTCCAAAGAAGGGAAATGTGGAGCGGCTTTTTCAGACTGTTCATAAAAACTATGACATTGACTTTCCTCCGAAAAGAGAGCTGAGAAGGAGAAAGGTGAAAGAATAATGCACAATATTAAATAGTAATAATAGTAACTTAAATAATGATAATATAGAAGAAATAAATTTATGTTTTGCATTTTTATTGTAGGTAGATCATTTTGACTTGGTCATCTTATAAGTAGCTTGCAAGCTGAAAAAGTGTGGTCACCCCTGCCCTAAGGTTATATCTCAAGCAAGGACTAAGCCCTGAGCCAAGGTCTGACTCCCAAGTGTGTGTTCTTAACGTGTACACCCAGTGAAGGGTGTGCGCCCCGTCAGGATGGGGGAACATGTGAGGTGCAGGGACATGAGAGTGCGTATACATATTCATAGCATTTCAAGAGCATTATGATTGGACCTTAGTTTGGAAACGAGGAAGGACAGAAGGTGAGGCTGGACAGGACCCTGAAGGCCTAGGTAATACACTGAGAATTTGGCCTGAAAGAGGGAAGGGTGTTGTTAAAGTGTATTAAGGAAAAGAATTCACATTTGCATCTGAAACACTTATTTCGGGAACTATGAGAAATATATTGGGTCTGGGATGGGGAAATACTAAGCCTAGGAACAAGGAGCTACTTAAATGGCAGTAATTCAAAGGAGAAATAATGAATTTCTAATTCATTCATACAACAGACATTGGTTTTAGGAACTATTAAATAAGCTGAGTCTACCAAAAATTCTCCATGGCTAGAAAGAGAGAAGAATCCAGTGTGATTCTTAGGTCTAGGTTTGGTTGATTGGTAGATAATAGAAAATACTAAAGGGGGGGGGGAGTGGAAGAAGTAATAATAGTCCAAGTAGAAATGCACAGCAAATGGTTGGCTTTCCCAAGTTTTTAGGAAGCTGGGATGAGTGAACAAAGCAGTAGAAAGAAATTCAGAGTCCAGAGGTATCATAGAGGTCAAGAGACAAGTTCACTGGCTAAAGAACCGTAGAGAAGAAGTTAAGATAGGAAGTGAACCATGCATATATAACTTTTCACAAGGGATTAGTGGTGACACTGACAAGAGCTGTTGTAGTGAAGAGGTGGAGAGATGGCAGCCAGGTGGCAGACATTTAAGAAATGAAATGGAAGTGAAGAAATGCTTTTAGATTATTTTAGGATGTTATAGAAGAGAGACATAAATATGAGGGATTTCTTTAAGTTGGTGAATAGTCAAATATTTTTTTCAATGTTAGAAAAAAACCTATGTAAATGGAATAGGGGGATGTGGAAGGCCAATAATCAACTGAGAAAGGTCCTTGAGGAGATTGATGGGTGTGGAGGCAGAAATGGAAACTACATCTCACATGAAGTGATACATTTCTGAAGAGAAGTGTAGGTAAAGAGGTGTGGATCATTGGGGTTGTAGGTAAATTTATAGGTGGGTCGTGTTTGAAGCTTCTGGCTTCTCATCTGAAGGTATAGAATTAAGGAATAAGAGAGGGCCCTGGCTGGTTGGTTCAGTGGATAGAGCATCTGCCAAGCACGTGCACATTCCAGGTTTAATTCCCAGTCAGGGCACCTAAGAGAAGTGACCATCTGCTTCTCTTCCCCTCCCTCTCCCCCTTCTCTCCCTCTTCCCCTCCTGCAACCTGTGGCTTGATTGGTTTGAGCATTGCCCGGGACCCTGAGCATAGCTCAGTTGATTCAAACATCGGCCCCAGACAGGAGTTGCTGGGTGGATCCCAGTTGGGGCGCATGTGGGAGTTTGTCTATCTCCCCTCCTCTCACTTAAAAACAAAGAAAAGAAAAGAAAAAAGAGAGGGCTGCTTTGGAGAGTATAGGATAAGCTCTTGCAGAAGGAGAGTGATTTCAGAGCAGAGAAAATTTATGTGGAATGTGTTAAAAAAGGTTGACAACCACCCAAGTGGGTGGGGTCTATGACAATTTTTTGTGGTTCTGGTAGCAACACACATTTTTTTAGAACACATTTTCTTAGAACTGTTTGAGACTCATTACTCCACTGCCCTTCCATAGCACTTTGTTCATACGGAAAGGATATCACTTATATGACCTTGTGTTAAAAAGTACATTTCAGCCTGGCCTGTGGTGGCATAGTGGATGGGGAGCTGACTTGGAATGTTGAGATCCTGGGATGGAAACCCCAGTCTAGCCTCATCAAGGCACATATGAGAACCACTACGAGTCGGTGGTTCCCGTTCCTCCCTCTTTCTCTCTCCTCTCTCTAAAATCAATAAGCAAAATCTTTAAAAAAAGAAAAAAAAAAGGTACATATGATTCTCCGAAGCGAGAATTGTAAGGTTTGAAAACACAATTCATACATTTCTTTTCATCATTACACCTACACATTCTATCACAATGTTTCAGATCAGGTAATTCTCAGTCAATGTTTGCTGCAATTTTTAAATTCTGAGCGGGACTGTGACTTCCATATATCGAGTCTTCTCTGCAACTCCATATGTATTGGCTGTTTTCAGGATGTGGAAAGAGATGGTTTAGGCTGGTGGGCTGTAGCCACAGAGAATGTAAAATCCAATATTTTTGGCATTCAATATAAAATAACTTTCCCATTCTTTAAAATTTATTGTTAACCCTGGTAGGATTATATTTATATCTGATTTAGACTGCTTTAATAAGGGAACATCTTTATTATTCAGAATTTCCTTATTCATGTTAATTGTCTATGTTCCTTTATTTGCTCTCTATATTTTAAATCTTTTCTTCACTTTGTTATTCCATCTGAATGCAGTAGGCAAAAGAAAGAAAACCCAAATCAGATAATTTTACTACTTAACAGTTTTTTAAGATGTGTTTATAGAAGATGAAGTTGTGGTTAATAGCTGGTAGAGTGACATTTTTGGACTACCCTTATTTAGTAATTATTAATGCAAAGGTTATTAAAGTTATGGTTTATCCAGGTCAATTTTATTTTCATTTTATTGACAACATTAATTCTACTTAAATTGCTTCAATTATAAGAGTTTTAAAATTACAACAAATAATATAGTGCAATCAGTACTTACTCTATTCTGTAGAAAATTCATTCTGTAAGCGTAAGTTATGAAATTGTGTAGTGTTTGCCGACTGCTTTTTAACTTACCTAGAGCCTTCTAAAAATGTTCCCTAGATTAACTGAGCTCTTCAGTTGTATCTCTTTTATTAAAGGATAATTTTTAGAAAGTAATATTTTGACTCAAACAAATATAAAATGAGTATGTGTCAAAGATTTTATTTCACTCATTAATAAGCAAACCACCAAGATGGCAAGGCCATCTTGGTTTTTAAAGAAAATTGGAAGAACAGACGCATTTATAGGCAATCAGGAATGCTGAAATGCATTTGTGAATATATGCAAATTGGTCAACATCCTTAGGGCAATAAAATGTAATTTTTTAAAATTTCTCTCTTCCACCAGGCAGAAATCAATTGCAGAACAAAGTTTATTTGTATCTCTATGGGCATGAATCATTTGCATTACCATCAGTTTTCTACAAATTAACAAAATTCTAAAATAGCTCAGTAAAACACAGTGAAAGGCACAGGAACATAGAATCAGATGTTCCCAAAAGATCTGTCAGACAGTGCCCAATGCCTCACTGAAGGGACACTCCATAGTTGTTTTGTTTGTTTCAAAATTGTTCATATTTACTGACACTTTCCTTCTTTTCTAATTTCAACATCACAGCCCCTTTCTTCTCTCCTTGTTGTACACTATAGCCTTCCCCTCAGTGCTTCTTTCTCAGGGGAAATAATTGAGAACCTCAAGGTTTTGAAAACTGCTATTGGAAGTCCAGGTTTTGCCTGGGGCTTCCTAATATTTGAATGGCCAGAAATGTAGAGAAATGGGAAGAAGTGAGCTGTGGATGCCCACAAGCTTGGTTCAGACTGCAAATTCCCAGAAATATAACAATTTACACCTGCCAGCCAGAATGTTATTACATAAAAAAAGTTTTGCCTACTTTTTATAGTCTTACCCTGCATATTTACAGCAAAGTATTGTTTTTAGAGGACCCTTGCCCATATATTTTCTCCTTTGTTGCTTGCCACAATTCTGTGAAGTAGTCCGGCATTCATTTTTGATCCTCTTAATTAGAGTAAACCAAGGCATAAAAAACTTAAGTGAGTTGCTTAAGGTCACAACTGAAAAGTGGCAGATAGGATTTGTACTTAGGCTTTCTGAACATTGTCCTGTTCATACTTCACTATATATCCTAGCATTCAGTACAGTGGGTATTTATTTATTTATTAAGTTAGAATCTGGGAGGCAGAGAGACAGACTCCCACATGCTGCCCAAATGGTATCCACCCAGCAAGCCCCCTAATGTTCTGCCCATCTGGGGCCTTTGCTCCATTGCTTGGCAACCAAGCTATTTTAGCACCTGAGGGGAGGCCTTGGAGTCATCCTCAGAGCCCCGGAGATAACTTGCTCCAATAGAGCCACGGCTGCAGGAGAAGAAGAGAGAGATACAAAGAAGGGAGAGGGGGAGGGGAGAGAAGCAGATGTTCGCTTATCCTGTATGCCCTGACCAGGAAACAAACCCGGGACATCCACACACTGGGCCAATGCTCTATAGCACTGAGCCAACTTGTCAGGGTCAGTGGGTATTTATTAAATAATTTGTTCCTAGAATAATACTATTCTATTTTATTTTTATTCCAAATTTATATAGAAGAAAGAAATTGTAAGAATGAACTGTTAAATTTGATATTTTATTTATATTTGTTAGTGCTTTGTTTTTTAAGGAAAAAGCCAAACACTTAGAAAAAATTTGATAAAAAACTGAAAAACATGGAAGACAGCTACAGTTTCTCCACTCTTCCATATTTTAGAAGATGAATGATTGCATTTACTTTTATAATCCCTATTTCATAAGATAACTGGTAGTTTATCCTGTTGAGAAGAATTTGATAGAATATACCCTACTCATTAGCAGTATCTGTTTTTGTTTTCAACCTGTTAGCTGTATTTTGAATGATTTATGGTTTTTAAGAGCAAGGAATACCTGTAATATATTTGGAAATTGTTGTTCTATAGTTTCAGTGAAATGTGGGGGGTTAGCAAATGCCTTTCAATGTATATAACCTTGTAATACTTGCATACAAAATGTCTATTACTGTCTGTATTTTGCAATGGGAAAATAGCCACAGGGAATATTTTTTTCTCCTTAGCATTCTAAGACTTTCCATCTTAGTAGAAAGATGTGATGTGATTCATATGATTTACTTTTTATATTAAAGTACAGTATAGCTCACGACATTTCTGGGAAATGCAACATAAGATGGAGATAAAAACTTTATATCGTATTGGTTTAGGAACTTGTATTTGGAGGAAGTAAGTATATAGAAGTTGAGACTGAATATGATGTTTGGTTTGATTTTCTGTTCAAAACTTTTCCCATGGTAAGGACAGTATTTTTCTACATACATCAGTAAACAATAATGGTGACTTCAAAGCTTCCAAAGCCAGATACTATATTCTATATGTTCCAACAAAGGTTACTGAGTTATTTTTCCAAAACACATAATAATGTGGTAAAGTATATTTTGTATTACAGCGAATGAATGAGGAGAAGGTAGTGTTGTCATGTTAATATTAAAATTATTTGTTTCTCTCTTTCACCTTGCCTGTCTTCTCTCAGTAGCTGCCCTGCTTATTTAAGCAAACAATTGAAGCATTGCTCTTTTATCTTAAAGAATTATAACATGCCTAAGATCTTATAGTCTAGAGTTCTAGAATGAAATTAAACTATTTTTTTTCTTTTCTAGGTTCAGCTCAGATAACATTTAATTTGACGAAATTGGCAGAATACACCGCTTGCAATAAAACTGTTGTCATCCCCTGCTTCCCTAACAATGTGGAGGCAACTACCCTTTCAGACATGTATTTAAAGTGGAAATTTCGAGGAAATGAAATCGTCAACTATGATGGAGATAGGAAGGCATTCAGTGCCAGTGAGAACTTCCAGAGTGCAAAGATCGAACCAGAGGCATTACTAAGGGGCATTGCCTCTTTGCAGCTGGATAAGAAAGAAGCTATTCCTGGAAACTACACTTGTGAAGTAACAGAATTAAGCAGAGAGGGTGAAATCATCATAGAACTAAAGTACCGTACTGGTAAGAATTCTCTAAAAGTTTTTTTATTTGTCCTGCAGTAACCAGATCCTTTCAATGGAGCAAAATGGGGCTGGAAAGTCCTTTGATCCCCACACTGGGCTATTAGTAATAAATATTTGTGTAATGTTTAGCAGCTGTAAGATCATGAGTTTTATTTGATCTACTTTTCATAACACAACTCCTTTGTTGTTTGTGTATTGGTTCTCAAACTTTTGGTCTGGGAGCTATTCTATTGGTATGAGTTGCCCTGGGGTCATCCACTCTGCATTTGTTTGCTATAAGAAGTACTGTCCTTCATGCGCTTAATTTTCCATGCTCTTTCCAATTATTTAGCTGTTTTATTTTTGTTATTGTTTTTTGTTTTTTATTACCTACATTTTGGTGAAGGGTTGACAAATTCCAGCCATGCTCCAGCTGGAAAGAACAGATTAGAAGGAGAATCAAGAGATTAAAAGTCAGGTTATAATGATGTTTCCTGAAGTTTCCGTGCTTCGCCATGTTGTGAGGTTCCTTTTCTCGGCTAAGACATGGTGGCAGAGCTAGGGATCCAGTTTAACTAATTTGAATTCAGCCTTAGTTGTAGCACCATGTTTCTGCCCTTTCTTCACAAACTTCGGTTGATGAGGTACACAAAACCGTAAAGTTAGCTGAAGTAAACAATCTGCTTTCTTTTCTGTTCCTTGCTGTCACAGCTGGTCACTGTTGTACCACATGCAAGGGCAGGCTGGCTTTCTATTTTGAAAGCTCTTTTTAGAACCACTAGACATATTACTGATCTCAGGATTAGACAGCACTTAAGAACCACTGTTTTACTGTCTGTCTCTCTATCTCTCTCTCTTGCTAAAAAACAAGAACTGCTGCTTTAGATGGGACTGGATAGTTCAGTTGGATCAACTGTTTGCCTTCTGTTCTTCTTCAACTTAACCCTTTGCCTATATTGAACTTGAAAAGTTACTTGACTGAGCCCAAGTTACCTCATCTCTAAAATGGGGATGAAAATAGATTCCTGCTTTTATGTATTCTATAGTCTAAGGGGCATCAAATGATATCCCTTGTGTATAAGTCCTTTGCAAATCAAAGTACTTTGCAAATGTTAGTTGTACTCCTCGGATGTTTATTTTATGAAGTAAGGTATCGAGTTGTTGAAGCTGGGGTGTTATGAGAGGGATGCTTGTGGAGTTAAGAATACAGGGGATGGCTTAGAGCAGTCTAGCAGAACTTGGAAGGCTTTTCTGTTCAAAAATCTCTCTTACATTGTAAACTTCATTAATTTGATATTAAATTGGGTTCAGGAGCTTTTTTTTTTTTTAAGTGTACTTTTTAGCAGGGGTCTAATTGTTCAGTCATATTCCCCTTGAATGACTAGAATTAGATAACTTAATTTCTAGTTGAAATTTTCCTGGGGGGATGTACACTTTCATGGGAATAAAAAGGAATAAAAAGATACCTAGGGGAGTAGTACATACTTTGGGGGTCTGGTGTAGGTTCCTGAGGGGAACATTGTAAACTTCAGCGACTTACAAAGCCAGAAGATGGAATGAAGATGGATGGGAAAGGAATACTCGTATCTGAGATAAAGACGTTTATAATTTTTATGTGTGATTGCTTTATCCTTATTTTCAATATACTATTTAAAAATAGCCATGCTTACTTTGGGGACCATTAAAAGGAAAAGGTGTTGTTTTGTGATTGAGAATGTAGAAAATTTTACCATAGGTCTCAGGCATTCAGCTTTGTTTTTTGAAATAATTATAGAGTCACAGGAAGTTTCAAAGATAGAACTGAGAGGTGCTATGTACTCTTCACTGGGCTTCCCACAGTGGTTTCAGTTTATGTAACAGCAGGTGAATGTCAAACCCAGCAAGTTCAAACTGGTACCACAATGGTACCATGTGTATGTATTTCTTTGTCGTTTTATCACGTGTGTGTTTACGTAAGTACCAATGCAGTCAGGATGTAGAACTGTTTCATTAACACAAATCTTTCCCTCCTGCAGCCTCTTATAGTCACCTCCCTTACTAGCCCTAGCTTGGCAAGCATAATTTGTTCTCCATTTCTATACTGTTGTCATTTCAAAAATGTTGTATAAAAGTATATAACCTTTTGAGTTTGGCTTTTTTTACACTTGACACCAGGGGTAGTCAACCTTTTTATACCTACCGCCCACTTTTGTATCTCTGTTAGTAATAAAATTTTCTAACCGCCCACCGGTTCCACAGTAATGGTGATTTATAAAGTAGGGAAGTAAATTTTCTTTATAAAATTTATAAAGCAAAGTTACAGCAAGTTAAAGCATATAATTATAATTACTTACGAAGTACTTTATGTCGGATTTTTGCTAAGTTTGGCAGAATAAATCTTTATAAAACAACTTACTATAGTTAAATCTATCTTTTTATTTATACTTTGGTTGCTCTGGTACCGCCCACCATGAAAGCTGGAACGCCCCCTAGTTGGCTGTAGGGACCAGGTTGACTACCACTGCTCTGCACTGTCTAATCCTGAGATCAGCAATATGTCTTGACGTCTGTCCATGCTGCAGCGTCATGGTTCATTCTCTGTCTTGCATATGCATTTCTGCTGAGCTGTATTCCATTGTACAGATGTATCACAGCATGTATAACCATTCATATACTAGGGCACAGTTTCGTTATTTCTTGTTTTGGGCTATTACAAATGAAATTGCTATGAACAATTATGTAGAGGTTTTTATGTGGACATAGGCTTCATTTCTCTAAAGAAATGGGCAGAAGTACAATTACTAGGTTGTACATAACTATAGGTTTAGTTTTTAAAGAAACTTCCCACCTCTGTTCCAGAGTGGTGTTCCATTTTCACATCCCCATCAGCAACATGTGAGTGATCTAGTTCCCCCACATCCTTGCCAGCATCTGCCAGTGTCACTATTTTCTCCAAAAAAACAAAAAAAAAAACCAAGAAACAAAAACTCCTCTGCACAAAAAGGTTAACTGAAGCAAGGCTTTTGCAAATTTATTGTAATAAATCTACTTACCCATCGTGTGAACTTTGGTAATTTAGGCAACGGGGTCCATTTTTACTGTGTTGTGCTTTTTTGCAAATATAGGAATAGATGAGAACTAGAAATTGCTTAATAGAGAATTCCATTAAGAATGTGGATTATTGGTAGGCATTTCTTCTTCCCTTTTGGGGAGCACAAGGACTGAATATGTGGAATTATTATCAGTGAGATACAATCTGATGAACCTTTGGTGCCTACATAGAGTATGGTACCATGGGAGGAGCACGAAACTTGAATTTAGAAAGCTTCTTTCTGTACTTCACTTTCTAATTTAAGAAAACTTAGATAAGAAATCCAACCTATTTTGCCATCAGTTTATATTTGTAAAATGGGGATACCATCTTCATCACAGGATTGTCTGAGATGTAAATATGTTCATCTGTCTTACTTTGAAAAGATTTATTGAGTGCCTGCTGTGTGCCAGGCACTTTGGATTCAGTGGTGACTAAGACACCATCTCTGCTTTCAATGAGGTGATAACAGCACAAATAAAAACAGTAAAATAACCTAACAGTTATTTGAGCACATGCCAGATATTTTATGTATATTGAGTCCTGTGATCTCAGGAACTCTAGGAGATGGGTATAGGTCTTACCATTTAAGAGATGAGAGATCAAGGTGCTTGTTCAAAATTAGTCCTCGCCAGGATTTTAGCCTAGATCTGTCTTCAAAACCCAGTATATTTTTTATCCTGACGGTATAGAATTTCTGTTAAAATATCTTGTAAACAACCAAATACTAAATATAAATAATAGTTATAAAATTAGTTATTAAGGTCTATATTTATATTACTAATGATAGAAAAGCTTCAAAGGTTAAGATTTTACATTTTTCCAAGTATATTTTTATCCGGATGGTATAGAATTTCTGTTAAAATACCTTGTAAACAACCAAATACTAAATATAAATAATAGTTATAAAATTAATTATTAAGGTCTATATATTATTGATACAAAAACTTCAAAGGTTAAGATTTTACATTTTTCCAAGTAAGCTATTAGGATTTAAAAAGGTCACTTCACGTTCAGCAGTTACTGCCTCTGTTATTGTCAACATGATATACACTATGTTGATAATGTTGACATGAACACCTCGCAAGAGCCTTATATTAGTTTTTTGTGCTGTGTAATAACCACAAATGTAGCAGCTTAAACAGCACGCATTTATTAGCTCACACATTTAGTAGGTCATAATTCTGGTCATGGTGTGCCTAGGTTCTGAACTCAAGGCACTGGACAGGCTGTATTCTTATATGGAGTTTGGGGTCCTGTTCCACTCTCACATGATTGTGACATAATTCAGTTCCTTGTGGTTGTAGTACAGAGGCCCCTGTTTCTCAGCTGGATGTCTGCTAAGGACTTCACTCACGTCCTAGAGGTTGCCCGTTTCTTACCATGCAGGCTCTTCCATACTCAAAGCCAGCAGAGAAAAATCTTCCTCTTGTTGAACCCCTCTCATGTTGGAACTTTTGCCAGGAAGAGCACAGACCATTTTTAGGGCTCGTTTGATTGGGTTAGCCTTCTCCCAAAGGCAGTCTCTTTTCTTAAAGTCAGCTGATTGAGGATCTTAATTACACGAGCAAAATTCCTTTTGTCATAGGACACAACAATCATGGGAATGGAATCCAACCTATTCCTAGTCCCACCTCTCCTCCAAGGGGAAGAGATTATAAAAGGCTGACTGCAGGGGCAGAGATTTGGGGAGCCACCTTAGAATTCTAGATTTGATTAAAGAACTGGGGCTATAGCCAAGTCAGTACCTCAAAAAAGCCATCACAATCCTAAAACATCAAGTAAAAATTTGGCTTGAATTTTAGTGTCGTGAATTTTATGGTGATCTTTCTCCAATTTGTAAAAATCACAACATTGATGAAGTGAAATGAGCAAAGCACAGTAAAACGAGGTATGCCCATATATATCTGAAGGACAGGCACATTTAATTGATTGGAGTCACCTCTTTACCTTTTGGGGGTTCCCCCATTTTGTACACAGTGATAAGAGAAATGAAGTACTGAGTTGTTATGATCCTTAGGCTTGGGAGCAAAATATAAACACTCATCCATATACCTGCCACGCTTTCTTAATATAACTTCCTTGCCTTTTCCCTAGTAAGGTTTTCTTTCTGGGAGCCGCTCTGCCTGGCCAGGAGGGCAAGAGGGTGGCACAGCTGTCAGCCATAGCTGGAGTGTAATGAGAACATGGATAGATACCTCTGGCTTATTTTCTTTAATCCTGAAGTGGGAAAACATATGATATTGTTCTTAGTTCATGTTAAGCTTAATTTATTTTCATAGTGTCGTAGAAATTTAGAGCTGAAGCAAACCTTAGAGAAGTATCTTGTCTCTTCCCCTTAGGAAACAAGAGTTAAAGTCATCTGACAGTATACCATACCAAATCAATAGCTTAATAGGCATATAAGTGGTTTTATAGAAAACATTGGGTTTCTACCTATCATCTCATTTGGTTCTTGAATGTCCAATTCAATGATCCTTCAACTCTTCCCACCGTAACAAATTAAAGGGACAGTGAGAGAAGGTAACACATTCATATAAATCCCAGCAGAGGTCTGCAGTAGTGATTTTAAACTGAGAGAATCATGGACAACAACAATCCCCCCCCCCCCACACACACACACATACACACTTATCATAGAGAACATACTAAAAGCTTGGGGTAGGAGCTGAGAGAGGAAATTGTATGAAGTTTGAATAAACCCTGATGATTCTGGTAAGTTTCATTTAAGAATCACTTAGACAATAATATTTTGTGTTCTATAATCCCACCCTCTTCTGTTATTAAAACATCTCTCAAACTTATTATTTCTTCACAGAGGTTTGTAGTCATCTAGTCTGTTTTGTCACGTAATTCAACAATTACTTCAGTCACACCCCAGGTAATCGGTCATTCAGACTTTTTACCTACATATTTGAAGTGATGAGACTGTTACTCACTAAAGGTCTATTATCAGGCATTTCCAGTTCTTCTGTAGGGCAGGCTCAAGTTTTCAACCCTGCAATTTCTCACTCTCTAGGAGGGCTCTAGTATTTCTCTCCCAAGTTTATTCTGTAAGGTAGGAATCCCCAGTTCTTTCAACCATTGCTCATGGTGTCATAATCCCCATTCTGGTCACCTTTCCTTAGAATGATTCCCTGTTTATTTTTAAATGTGATGAGTAAAACTGAAATCAGGGCTGCATTTGTTCGGCATGTCCCGCTTCCTGCCTGTACCTGATTGCTGCACTTACTTTTTCTGGTAGGCCCTGCTTCTCTAGAAATTCTCCATATGGCTGCCAAAGAAGATTTTAAATAATTCAGGTTATTTTTCTTCCCTATTTAAGGCTTTCTTTCCAATCACTTGTCATTGCTGTTAGAATAAAATACAAACTCTCTTAACAAGCTGTTAGGCCCCAGCATGATCTTGCCTGAGCAAACTCTTCCCATCTCATCTTGTTTCACTAAATTCAGGCCACATTTGATTGCTCAGTGTCTGATCCTTAGTAGTCTGTTCTTCCCTGTCTTCTCATGGCCATCTCCTTCCCATCCGGGGCTCAGATCCACTTGCTCTCCCCAGAGGCCTTTCCTTACTACGCACCACCAGGGTCTGTTCTTCAACCACTTCCGTTCCTCATGCTCATAGCTCCGCCTGCCTTGTTCACTGCTGGGCCTCAAATACCCAAAACAGTATCCTACCCATGGCAGGCTTTCAATAAATGTTTGTGTAATACGTGCAAAATGAGTGTTCAGACCGAGGTCAAACATACCTCCAATTTTCCCTAACAGACCCTAAGGTTCTGGAAGACTGTTCTGTTGTATAGGGAGAGGGGCCAGGGAAAGAACATTTCACTGTCAGCTCATCTTGAATAGAAGATCAGATACTGGCTATGTTTTGAAGGTAGAGCCCAGAGGATTGACAGTTGGACCAGAGATAAGGTATGAGAGAAACAAGGAGCCAAGGATGACCAGATTTGTGACCTGAGCACCTGGACAAATGGAGTTACCATTATTGAAGTGGTAAAAACCAAGAGCAGGGTTTGGTAGGGAGGGGAAGTGGGGGGTGTCAGGAGTCAGTTTGGGTCATGCAAATTTAAGATCCTTAATTCACTGTGCCTCTATTTTCTCAGTGATAAGGAAGGTTCACTAATAATTCCTCATGTAATAATTGTAAGAATTTCAGGAGTTAATGTTCCCAACTCAAAACAAAGTAATAAAGTGGATAGAGAAAAATAAATTGATTAAGAATAGTCATTAGATCACAGAGCTTTCACCAGATCCTTCAGGCAAATGAAAACCTAACCATAATTCACAAAGGTTTTCCCTGCAGGATTTTAGGCTGAATTGAAAATGGGTTTTCTTTGATATAGCAAGATATTCGATAATTCAGTTGGAAATTAAGATGGTATTGATTCAGAGTAGCTGGAAACATCAGCCTCCTGATGGAGGTCTACAACCATCTGGACACCAACAACCTGCCTTCTGTTCACTCACTGAACTACCTTATGACATATTGCAACCATCAACAGCAAACCTATAGAGTCTCTGCTGTGGACAAGGCAAATAGTAGATTCTGGAAAGCTAACATCTCAAATATAAGAATTTATAGTTTTGTTATATTCTGAGGATTGCTGTGAACATTTACCAGAGTTTATAGCTTAACACAAGACTTGTGTGGCTAGCATTATGATTTGAAAGCCCACAAGGTTCCTCACACACTGATACGGTGGAGGATTTGAACAGGTTAATTTCAGAGCAACACCAATGCTTACATTTGCGGTACTCAGAAGTGTTCTTCATTCAGCAAATCCTCCCATTCAGGCAAACTCTGAAATGCTTTCGTTGCATTTACTTGGTGTTATTGTTACAGTAGAAATTTATAGATAAAAGTATGATCTTAAGAGTTGATAAGATGCAATTAAACTTATTTTTTAAAAGTTCTTGACAAATTTCATTTGAAGTCTTAATGTAACAGTTACCTTTATATACATAGAATGGGTGGCTATATTTTTACTGTTTAGGTAACATGTGACCCACTTAATAGAAGCTTCCTTAATACCTAAAGCTCCTCATGTTACTTTTTATGTAAACAGTCAGTGTAAGCCTAATTATTTACAAATACATCTTCAGTTCCAGAGTTAATTTTCAGAAAAGCTTGGGCTCACATCTGTCTCAGTCCTAAGTCACAGAAAGGGGATGGTTCCCAGTGTACAACTTCCTCACTTTTGTCCCCTGAGTCAGTCTTTACAGGAAGACTGAAAACTCTTGCCTTGCTTTAGGTAAATTCTTGGCAGGTTACACACACAGGCGTTCACTATGGAAGCACGTAATAACCACTGTAGTTGATGTTTACTGAGCACTTGAAGTGCCAAGCTTTGTTTTAAGCCCTTTTCGTATCTTAACTTTGTTAACAGCTGCAATAGTCCTTCAAGCTGTAGATATTGGGTCGAATCGGGTGAAGCTATAGAAGAACAGAGAGGTGTTAAGACTGTGCAAAGTGAGAAGACTGAGAACTGGGTTTCGAACCCAGGCAGGGTGGCTGTAGAGCCTCATACCCAGCTCCTGTGGCCTAGTCCCTTCCTCCAGAAATCACAGGGGAGGGGGACTGTGGTGGAATACACTGTAGTTCGTTTTTTGTTTCAGAAATACTTGTTATATAAGTAAATAATATGTATGATTATTTATATATTTATTTAAGGCTATAGTTTCCATTATTTTTATTTTCTGTCTCCATAATAAAATATATTGTCCATTCTTTAGCAGGACTTAAAGTTATAGTGAATATTAACTGTGATTTTGTTTTCTTTTTTCCCAGTTACATGGTTTTCTCCAAAAGAAAATATCCTTACTATCATTTTCCCAATGTTGGCTATACTTCTGTTCTGGGGACAGTTTGGTATTGTGAGTAAGTACTTCTACTTTTCATTTAGTTTTAGTGATGAAATTGTTATTTCTAGGAGGCAATATTAGTGAAATATTCTAGTTAAGTCATATTAGGAAGTGTAATAATGTTATAAGTAAGAATATACAGCCTTAACAATAATATTGTCCTTGACATGTATATTGTCCCCCATAATTTGCTGCAGTTCCTAAGAAGTATTTTTTAAAGAATAATGGGAATCCTAATATTAACATTGCTAAAATTCATGCTGATTTTAGTGTTTTCAGAGAGTTTATACTCACAGTATTTTCTTGGGTGAGGTGAGGATCACAGCCTACATTATGATGTTAAGATAGGATTTTGCTCTTCTGAGCATTAAGACTTCCCTCTGTTTTCCCAGTTTGCACTTCTCTGTATACGTGTGTTTATCCTTGGAAAAGTCCAGTGTGAACTGTGTGTGTGTCATCCTTACTGCAATTCTGCAGCCCCCAAGGGGGTAGCCACAGGAGAGTTGTGTTCTTTGATCATGTTTTGCTGGAATAAGCATGTGACCAAACTTCCCAGGGTAGACCTTGGTACTGCATCAGATTTATTACCAACGAGGTAGAATTGTCACTGCTAAGTAGAAAGGTTATGTGCGTTCTGGCTGATTGTACTTAAACCGCGCAGTTGACCCTTAAACAACACAAGGTTAGACTGTGTGGGTCCTTTCATTTGTGGGGGTTTTTCTTCAGGAAATACTGTAAATGTATTTTCCTTAGGCTTTTCTTAATGATACTCTCTATTTTCTAGCTTACTTTATTGTAAGAATACAGTATGTAATACATATAACATACAGAATATGGGTTAATCACATGTTAATTTTATCCATAAGGCTTCTGGCCAACAGTTGGTTATTAGTAGTGAAGTTTTGGGGGAGTTTAAGGTTATATGTGGATTTTTGACTGTGTGGGGTGGAGTTGTCAGCTCTCCTAACCCCTGTGTTATTCAAGGGTCAACTATATTTTCATACACCAATTTGGTAAAGGAAATTGACTGAATTAGTTAAATTCTGAGGTGACAGTCTCAATTTTCCACATGGAAGATTTATTCCTTCTCTCTCAGTAGTGCACTGAAATAGTCATTGAAGGCCAGTTAGCGTTTATGCAAGGCAAGAAATGAACAACATTAATTTTATTTACTTATTTCATTCGGCAACTCTGAAGAAAGTGGAGACTAGTAAAATATTGTAGTGGATAGGCCTGTTGTATGTTTCATGAATTTTACTTTTACTCAGAAGTTTAAGGTGTGTAAATCTAAAATGATTGTATAAAAGCGGAGAGAGAGATGACTGGTTCTGTATTTTAAGGGTTCTTCCCAACGTATGGCACTCTGAAAATGCTTTGTGACTTTAAAGCTGTTCTCAACATTGTCTAAAAGGCAAAAAGGGGGAAGCAAAGAGCTAACGGTGACAACTGTCACGACATTTCACAACTCTCACTTTCAAAACGGTGTCTGAAATTCCTGCGGAAATTTTTTTAGAAATTCGAGGAGCTTTTATATCAAGCAAAAGACTGATAGAGCATCAAGACCCCATCAGTCTGCCCTGATATTAGGGAAGGTCTGGAACCCTATTGGCAGACCCAGGTGTTAAGATTTACATCCTGTAATTTAGGTAGGAAATTGTCGTTTTTAAGATCATGAAATTATTTCACAGAGTGTGATTTGTTGCATTTGGATTGATTGCAGTTTGCTGATCATGGCGTTCTCATTAGTAACATTTTTAATGAACTGAACCAGAAGTGAGTCTGTTCCTGTCCGTTGTGTTTTCACAAGATAAGATTTATAGACTTGTGCAGCCTGAGTTCCTCATGTTTTCAGAAATGTATTCGTAGATGCCTGTGTTCTACTTTCATGGATGTACTGTAATTTACTTAATTCTCATCTTGATGGATATTAAGGATGTTTCCAGTAATTTTTTTTAGACTATGAAATTAACTCCGCTAAAGATATGTAAGACTGGAAATGGCAGAGATATTTTAAGGTTTTTGATACATACCCCCAAGTGTTTCCTGGAAACACTGTATCAATTACTATTACAGCTGAGAATACCTGCTTTTTATCTCACAATTTTGACATCATTATAATTCTAAAATCTTTGCTGATTTGTTGGGTGAAAAAAAATATTGTTTTAATTTTAATTTTTGTGTTAGTGAGGTGACTGCTCTTTTTTATGTTCATTCTATTGGTCCTATTATAAGGAATGGGGTTATAAACCTAAATATTTTGGTGACAGTGTTTTATTTAGGCTCATCTTAGAACAAATAACTGTGGTGTGTGTATGTTTATGTGTGTGTTTATAGAAGACACCTACACATTTGATTCACTCAGTCTGGCCTCACATTTAAAGGTGTTTATAAAAATAGCACCCAAATGTTTGTGGAGCTCTTGCGCTGTACGATAGGCACTGTGCAAAGTACGATCCAGCTAAACCACATTTTCCTCTCCTAGGAGCTCTGTGGGGGTAGCTACCATTGTTATAACGGCCATTTGAGATTAGAAAGCGAAGCACACATAGGCTAGGCAGTTTGCCCACTGTCACCCTGTTGTTTCTTGGTAGTACTAGAGTTTTAAACCAGCGTTATTTACCACTATTTTGTTCTGTATCCCTGTCTTGAACTTACTCTGAGATTAATTTGAGACTGTATTTTTCCATGGAGAGTGAACCTATATCTGGGTACACAAAGTGAAACTGTTATTGATAGAACAGAATGTGGACCTGCTTTGTTTATATATTCAACAAATGTCTGTTGACGAGATGCCTGCTAATTGCTAGGATTGGGCTGTATGCACAAGATGTGGAAGTGAAATGCATATTGTCCCTGGCTTTGTAGCACTCACAGTTCTGTTGAGGAGACAAGTGAGTGAGCATGTTCTGTGCCTTCTGTCACATCTTTGGCATAGACATGGATCTAAGTCTACTATTATTTTTTCTTCTTTTGGTACCCGTTGTAAAAGGCCTCCTGCTAATGGCCTGGGGATTCAACCCGCAAGATAGTCCCTCTTTTTTCATTTGCTGCTGGATTATACACTTTTTTTAAAGTACTAGCGTAAAATAGTACCTTTTTTTATTTGAAATTATTGTTCACAGAGCTATTAAGCCACATAAAAATAAATGCTTTACTAAATTTGTCTCACCTTTTGTTGTCTGTTGATTGTTTTTGTCTTTATTAGGATTTTAATATTTAGTTCCATCATTGTCAACTGTAGGAGGCCAGGCAGCTATGTTTATAATCTAGAGATGGAACACTTTTCCTTCTTTTTTAATAATTTTTTTTAATTTTTCTATTATAGTTGATATATAGTATTTTTTTTATAGATCCCACATATAAGTGAAATCATCTGGCATTTGTCTTTCTCTGTCTGACTTATTTTACTCAGCACAACAATTTCTTTTGTTGTGCAGATGCAAGATTTCATCCTTCAGTATCATCAAGTATTAGTCCATTGTATATATGCACCACTTCTTTATTCGTTCATCTGTTGATGGACACCTAGGTTGCTTTCATATCTTGGCTATTGTAAATAATGCTGCAATTAATATATGCTGTATATGTCTTTTCTATTTAAATTTCTTGGGTTTCTGTAGATACGCACCAAGAAGTGAAATTGCTGGGTCCTCTTTGTCTTTTGTTATAGCCCTTGTTTAAAAGTCTATTTTGTCTGATATAATAATTGCTACCACAGCTTTTTTTTTTCATTTTCATGAAATAATCTTTTCACATCCCTTTACCTATAGTCTGTGTGTATGTTTGGATCTGAAATGAGTCTTATAGACAGCATATATAAGGGTTTTGTTTTGCTGTCCATTCAGCCACGATATGTCTTCTGATTGGAGAATTTAATTCATTTGTGTTTAAAGTGATGGTTGATAGGTAAGTATTTATTCCACTTTATTATTCATATTTCTCTTTCTCCTCTTCTTCCTTCTTTTTTTTCTTCTTCTCTTCTTCTTCCTCTCCTCCCCACCCCCCTTGTCCTCTTCCTCTTCTTCCTCCTTCTTAAAGAAGACCCTTTAACATTTCTTGTAATACTGGTTTGGTTGTAATAAACTTCTTTAGCTTTTTCTTGTCTGGGAAGTTCTTTAACTGACCTTCAATTCTAAGTGTTAGCTTTGCTGGGTAGAGTAATCTTGGTTGTAAGTTCTTGCTTTTCATCACTGAATATTTCTTGTTAGTTCCTTCTGGCCTGAAAAGTTTCTGTTGAGAAATCAGCTGACAGTCTTATGGGAGCTCCCTTGTAGGTAATTAATTACTCTTCTCTTGCTACGTTTAAGATTCTCTCTTTGTCCTTAACCTTTCACATTTTAATTATGATGTGTTTTGGTGTGGGCCTCTTTGGGTGTCTTATTTGAGAATTTCCAAACTTCCTGAACTTGTGTTTCTATTTCCTTCACCAGGTTAGGGAACTTTTTCATTATTTTTTCAAATAAATTTTCAATTCCTTGTGCTCTCTCTTCTCTTTCTAGCACCCCCACACTGCAAATGTTGGTATGCTTGAAGTTGTCCCAGAGGTTCCTTACACTGTCCTTATTTTTTTGGATGATTTTTCTTTTTACTGTTCTGCTTGGATGTTTTCTGCTTCCTTATCTTCCAAATCACTGATTTGATCCTCTGCTTTATCTACTCTGTCATTAATTCCCTATAATGTATTTTTCATTTCATTACTGTATTCTTCATTTCTGACTGGCTCTTTATGTTTACTATCTCTGTGTTTATGTTTCCTGTCTCTTTGTTAAAGTTTTCACTGAATCATTGAGCCTCCTTATAATCAGTGTTTTGAACTATGCATCTAATAGATTGCTTACCTCTGTTGTTCCAGAACTGAGGCTATTTAACAAGAGTTATGGGGCATACTGAGGCCAGATGCTGCTTGTTTGGAGTTTGTGAACCTTTGAGAGATTTAGGAAAGTCTGAAGCATGAACTAAGACAGGCTGTTTGTATGGGAAAGCCACTGGAAAGGGCTTAGGTGGACCCACAGGTTGGGTGGGCTGGTACCTCAGGCAATTACCAGGTCATGACTGACAATGTGATGGAGACTCAGGCATGGTGCCTGCCTGCTGGTTCTGTGAGAGGAGGTCTCAGCAAAGAAACAGTGGCCTCTTCCAGCACTTCTGTCTGGAAGAACACTGACCCTTCAGCCCCTGCCTCTAAAGCCAGACAGTTTATAGTAGTTCCTCCCTGTATGTTCCTGACACACTTTTCAAGCTACTGACCAGCACTGGAGCTCAGAGCCGGGTAAGTCCATGTGCTGACCGTTTAAGAGGAGCCCCTAGGACTCCAGTAGTCCTCTGTCTTGCTCAGCCACAATCCCTGTTGGTTTTTACAGCCAGAAGTTATGAAAACTTCTCTTCCGGACTCTGGAACCCTGGGCTTGGGGTGGGGGGGCGTTTGGTGTGGGGCTGGGACCCCTCACTTCTCAGGGGGACCTCCACAGCAGGAATATTTTGTCCAAATTTAACCACCACATGTGGATGTGGGACCAGCCCACTGCTCATCTCTACCCGTCCTACCAGTCTCGATGTGGCTGCTGCTTTATATCCTTAGCTATCAGACTTCCACTGGGCTGGATTTCAGGTGGTTCTCAGTAATGGCTGTTCAGTGCTGTAGTTGCAGTTTTGATCTGGTTGTAGAACTTTATCACCTCTAAGATATGAATAGTAACTCCGACTCATGACTTCCTCGATTTCTAGTTCTCCATAACTTTTTCTGATTACCATTTGTGGTCTGTACTTGACCACAGGGATTTCTCTCAGTGCTTTTTCTATCTCTGCATGCCAGTCTTCTGGTGGTCCTACCGAGGAAGAAGCTTGAAAAGACTTCTGAACTCCTGACGCCAAGCCAGGGGGTTCTCAGACATGGTGAGTCCTAGACTACCTTTTGCACACAAAGATCTCCTTCAGGAAAATGTCTTTCGCTTTAACTTATGAACTCTTAAGCAGACTCTTGTGCTTAATAAACAGCCCCAGAATTACTGGAATCAAACACTGAGCTATAACAAAGTAACAAGTCTCTGATAGTATTGCATTTCAGACACCTGTTTTGTTCTGACTCACAGTTTCCCATTCCACTGACAGTTAAATTCCTGACTTCTTCCTTATTCTTTGATAATCTAACAGGTACTTTCCACCATTTAGATGTTTAATAAATGATTCAGTGCTGCTTACCAAGATCTCTTGTTCCTGTAAAATTAAAATTTAACTCCATGTCAAGAACTGGCTAACATTTTGAAATTCTTTAAGATAGATCTATCTAGGTTTACTTTTTCCTTCTTGGAATTTTTTTAATTCAAGGAGTCTTCGAAGCCTTACACAGACCTGAGAGACCATAAGGATGACCTTGTAAGCTGAAACTCTGTAAAGCAATTTAATAATAATTATGAAAAACTACTATTGCTCCATGGCCTCTAAAACTTTTTATCAAAACATTAAAAACTCTTACTATGCATCTGAAGCTAATGTAATATTGTATATCAACTGACATTGAAAAAACAATTTTAAACTCTCTAATGTCAGTAATAACTATATTAGGAAATGGAAAAAAAACTAATATTTAGTACATGGTACATTAAAACATTACAAACATTGAAAATGAAAGTGTTTTATCAAGAATAGTTTTAGCCTGACCAGGCGGTGGCGCAGTGGATAGAGCGGAGGACTGGGATGTGGAGGACCCAGATTCGAGACCCCGAGGTTGCCAGCTTGAGCGCAGGATCATCTGGTTTGAGCAAAACTCACCAGCTTGGCCTGACCTGTGGTGGCGCAGTGGATAAAGCGTCAACCTGGGAACACTGAGGTCGCCAGTTCAAAACCCTGCACTGGTCTGGTCAAGGCACATATGGGAGTTGATGCTTCTAGCTCCTCCCCCTTTCTCTCTCTCTCTCTCTCTCTCTCTCTCTCTCTCTCTCACTCTGTGTCTCCTCTCTAAAATGAATAAAATTTAAAAAAAATTAAAAAAAACCCAAAAAACAAAAAACTCACCAGCTTGGACCCAAGGTTGCTGGCTCCAGCAAGGGGTCACTCGGTCTGCTGTAACCCCACAGTCAAGGCACATTTGAGAAAGCAATCAATGAACAACTAAGGAACTGCAACAAAGAATTGATGTTTCTCATCTCTCTCCCTTTCTGTCTGTCTGTCCCTATGTATCCCTCTCTCTGACTCTGTTAAAAAAAAAAAAGAATAGTTTTAATAGTGCTTGCTTTTTTGTCATATAACTTTGCATACAGAGTAATCATCTTTGCTATGTGGTGAGTTGTCATACTCCTTCTTCCAGCATTTTATCCTTTGCATTTTCAGTGTCATGGACCATCTGTAAGAGTCCCTTTTCTGTGACCTTTTTTTGCTGAAGTCACTTCTTATGGGGCATCTTTATTCTTTGTGTCACAACCTCACTGCCCTAAATTATGCCAATAAGGTCACTTTTACTGAGTTCCTCTGGCTGCATACCTAGCGTGTCTTGAATAGCAGCAGTGTTGACTCTCCCATAGTCAGCTCTTTCTTCTATAATGTCATTTATGTTCTATTCGAATTTCACTTCCCACATTATCACTTTTCATTTCTTTGCTCTTTCATCTTTATTGCCCTGTTTCCTCTTTTGATTAGCCATTGTAAAATGTCACCATGGTTTATCACTAGGTAACAGCACACGCTTTGCTGTCTGTACGTGAGGTGCATAACAGATATGCGGTGACCAATCCCCAACAGTCTTTGAAAGAAGTGACATGATTAGTCTCTAATCGTGATGCACATCTGTTATTTATGTAGTGATTTGTGGATGGAAGAGATGGCAGTGAAGTTTGCACTTTATGCAGTTACTCAGTTAATATATTGTGGTACTGGAATTTGAACTGTGATTTTAGAAGACTTGTATTATTTAAATCCTGGTAACTGAAATTCATGCATTTAAGAACTATGCAAAGACAGGACTGCTATAATTTATTTCAAACTTGTGCATTCTAGGCATCTTTCATTTCATTTCCTAACTTTCTAGTTCCTGCACTAAGTTATTCCACACGGACTTTGGATGCTAGCCCTGCCTGGATAGCAATTGGTTGGTATGTCATCCCAAAGCACTGAGGTTGCCAGTTTGATCCCTGGTCAGGGCACACACAGTAGGAACAGCTTGATGTTCCTGTCTCTGTATCTCTCTCCCTGCCCCTCTCTTAAAAAAAAAAAGGATTTTGGTTGCTACTCAGAAGTCTTTGGTTACCTGGCCCTGTAGAAAGCATTGTTGGGAAATTTGAGGGAAAACATTCTCTGTCACAACAGCCTTGCAAGCCTGCTAAGTCCGTGAGTTCAATCTTGAGGACTAACTTAATATTGAAAGTAATTAGGCCATGAACACACATTTTAAAGTAGTGGAACAGGGGATTTCTTTGTATATTATAAAAAGCATTCTGAAGAAGCGAGGACATGTACTAACTTGCACTTCACTAAGAAATTTCTAAGATGACAAAATATCATCACAATCAATATTATTACAAAGAATCATTCTTTGACCTGGTTGATGGTTCCTATCAATAGGACTTTGTTATTAAGTTTACTCTGGGTTATATTAAATAATATTGAACTCCCAGTGCTTTTCCTTGGTCCTGTCCACATAATTTTCACATTCTGTTATTAACCCTTTTGAGTGGTACGAACGTTCATGTACGTCCTCGTGCCTCCTGACCATCCAGAGTACGATCGTACAGAAATTTTTATTTTAAAAATGTGTAAGGCAACATTAAAAAAGGCAAATATATGTTCTTGTTTCCATAAATTGGTTATTAAACAAGCATGATTTTAAGTTAATAAAACTGTAACTGTAACTAATTTCATTTTTTGAAAAAAAAAACCTCACTCCTGGAGGTCAGTGAGCATGGAAAAAACTCACGACTCAAAGGGTTAGATATTTTATGCACTAATTTTATTGTGGGAGGAACTGAACAAAACCGTATCTCAACAATACACTCTTTTGTAGAAATGTAGTTGCTATTCCTTTGACTCTTTCCAAATTCAGACATCCTAACTTCCTGCGTACGCTTGAAATTATGGCATCATCCACAGACCAGGGATGCTTGGAACCAAGAAAAGTAAATGAGTTTGTTGGACAGCCTCTTTAATCTTTTACATTCAAAGTACTAACTGTACAAAGCCTGGGCTCTTTTATTTCTGTCCAGTAGATAGAATGTGATTTCCAGTTCTTACTTATTTTGACAAAATTGTGTCATCAAAGCAAGTTGGATGGTGTATGGAGTTTATTATGACATTATTTTACTTGCCTTCTGGCAAGTAATCAGTTTATCATTGGTATTAACACTCCTTTTCCCCAGCACCAGTTTCACAAAGCATTCTTTGTTGTTGTTTTTCTTAATGAGTATTTTAAGTATTTTTTAAGTGGTATTTAAATTTAACTGAATTTAAAATTTTTAAATTATAATTTTAATTTTTTAAAGATTTTATTTCTTGAGTTTAAAGAGAGGAGAGAGAGAAAAGGGAAGGGAGGAGCAGGAAGCATTAACTTGCAGTTGCTTCTCATACGTGCAATGACCAGGGAAGCCCAGGGTCTCGAACTAGCAACCTCAGCGTTCCAGGTTGACACCTTATGCACTGTGCCACCACAGGTCTTTATCCTGCATTGAAGACAATATTAATTTTCAGCTCAACAGATACCAAAAAGAGCCTAAAATTACTTTCCTGAAATTACCAGAAAATAGCAGTATAATAATAAAATCAAACATATCAACCTTTTATGATTTATTCTTTATCTGATATGCATTCTACCTCGCTGGTTAGCCTTCTTGTATCATAACTAAGCCACTAATCACTTAGTAAGGGACCATCTAAAGTCATGTCTTTGAGCAGGCATTGAATTCTTGGATTTTTGTTTTTTGTTCTTAGACCGTGGGCTGTATGGGCTGTCTGGGTTTATCAGTTCTGTCTTTGAAGTAGCGTGAAAACTAAAATGATGGATATTATTTGATCTCCAAATTGACCTGCTGATAGCACTAGATTTCATCAACCACCACCTGCATTCTGTCGTGTATGTGCTTCCTATCATGACAAGGAAACAAGAAAACCCTCCTGGAGCATCTGTTTCTAACATTAGCTGTTTCTTCAGGTGGCTACAGGGATGTGCCATTTCTTCATTCACATGAATCTGAAAGATTACATTAAGGGATATTCTTAGGCTAAGGTAGA
Source organism: Rhynchonycteris naso (assembly GCA_037038555.1). NCBI lineage: Eukaryota > Metazoa > Chordata > Mammalia > Chiroptera > Emballonuridae > Rhynchonycteris > Rhynchonycteris naso. Next base: position 72,777,273 of record CM073002.1, read on the forward strand.
CCCATACCTTTTACTTACCTGGGGAAGAAGGTCTGGGATAACACTTGCCACTCCTTCCCTACCCCAAATTCTCACTTAGAACGTAAGGGTCTTGAGGCAGCCTAGGACTAGTGATTATCATATAGTAGGTCGTCATTTAATTCTTAAATAAAGTCATCGACTTATACCTTGATTTGGTCTAGATGGAATAATAAAAGGACCTGCTACATTGTAGCTACACAGTAAATCTTTGTAGGATAAATAAACTAAGCAGCCAAACTCATTTCTGACAAGTAGCTGGCTAGGTTTTAATTATTTTATTGATGGTGTAAAGGGAAAACTTTAGAATCCTGAATTTTTTGACAAAAATAAAATTATTGTCTCCCAGTATTTTTGTTATTCCTGTGTCAGATAGCAATCAGCTTATAAGTTTTGTTTAAAAATGTAAATGCTGACAACACCACATGCCAGTGAGGATGTGGAGCAGTAGGAACTCTCGTACATTGCTGGTGGGAATGCAGAATGGTACAGCCACTAGGAAGACAGTTTGGCAATTTGTTACAAAACTGAGCATACTCTTTATGTGATGATCCAGCAATTGGTCTCCTTGGTATTTATCCAAATGGAGTTGAAAACTTATGTCCAAATAGAAACTTACACATGGATATTTATAGCAGCTTATACATGATTGGCAGAACTTGGAGGCACCAAGATATTCTTTAGCAGGCGAGTGGGTAAATACAGTGATATAGCCAGATAAAAGAAATGAGCTACCGAGCCATGAGAAGACATGGAGAAACTTAAGTGCATATTACTAAGTGAAGAAGCCAATCTGCAAAGGCTGCATGCTGCATAATTCCGACTATAAGACATTCTGGAAAAGGCAAAACTGTGAAAACAGTGAAAAGATCAGTTGTTGCTAGAAGTGGGGTGCAGGGAGAGATGTGATAGGCAGAGCTCGGAGGATCTGGATGGTACTAGAGTGATGGATACACGTCATTTTACATTTGTCCAAACCCATAGAATGCACCACAGGCAGACTGGACTCTGGGTAATTATGATTTGTCAGTGCAGGTTCATCCTTTTTCAGAATTGTACCATTCTGGTGAGTGCTGTTGATACTGGGGGAGTTACCCATGTGTGGGGGCAGGGACTATATGGCAGTTCTCTGTACCTCCCTCTGAATTTTGTTGTTAATGTAAAATAGTGCTTTAGATGTATTTAAACATGTGGATACTGTTATTTCTCATATTTTGTTTTTTGTATTGATTTCAGTACTTTTAGGTGAGGGGAATATTTTAAAGCATGCAGGTTTTTAAAATTACATAGATTGCCTTACCAAGCAGCCAGAAAATTATACCAGGAAGTTTGATAAGAGCCTGCTGTTAACACATTAAATTACCTTAATGTAAATGTTTGTAGAGTTACTTGCATTTATTTTCTCTGTTTACATTTAAAATGTTTATAGATCTGATAAATAAGGATTAATGTACCTTATTAGAGGACAAGAAAAGATCACCAAAAAAAAGATCCTTGTGATTATTAACTTCTGTACCATCTAGATAAGATTCCAAATCCTTTGGCTTCACTGACAACCGCATCTGGGCTGCTGAGTGGCTCTCCCACTTGCTGTGCTCAAACGCGGTGCTATGAGCAAAGAAAATGGGTGGAAAGAAACTCTTTTTAAAAGATTCACTAAAGAAAACATGGAGATAGATAGTCTTTCGTGGCCTGTGGTTACTTAAGTAGACCTCACTAATATGTTTGTGAGAAATGGTTGCTTGATTCAAGGGAGAGCTGGAGGTAGTCTTGCAAATTAGTAGTAGTTGAACCAATCAACAGAAACTAAGGATACCTCCATTATTTTTATGCAAAGATTTTGACAGGTCATTCTGTGGTAAAACACTGTCAATCATAGAATTTTATGTTTTTTTTTAATTTTTGTTGCTATTGTTGACATTTTTCTTCTATAATTCTTCTAAACCTGAATAGGTTGAATTTTATATGAGGGTCAAACTCTTATTTTTATTTAGAACGGTATAAGTCAGCCTTTTTGCATGAACTTCTGCTGTACTCTAAAGGTGAATTCTTGCTGCTTGATCTTAATAGCTCTGTTATGTATTCAGTTAAACGGGGAAGAGTGTCCTTTGAATGTTTGATTAATTGTGAAGTGCATTTGAAGCAGCTTCTATTTTATTAACCCGTTTGTAGAACTTTCAAACTCTATTTAAATAACAGTATGCATTGCATTAAATGGAAAACCTGACACGTCTAGAGAAAGTTTGTATTTCTACGTATCTTTTGTAACCTATACACTGAATTTTATCATCGCCAGTGTTTGAGCCTAGAAAAATAGGAAATCTGTGAAAATATGTGCCCTATAAAAAGTAGGGACTTGAGTGAGTCATTGTCACAGCTCATGTACCTGAGGATTAAGTTCCAAGCCTGAATGGACCAAATGAAAGCTCAGGGAGCTTGCCAGATCGTCTTTGACTCATTTCTGATTAATATGGCTTTCAGTTACTCAGCTTCAGGACTGCTGATTGATTAGCTCTCCAGCTCCTCTAAAGAGAATACAGTTGATGTTTATAATCTAAAGTGTGAGTAGGTAGTGATTTTTAAAAATCTTCAGGTGCCTATATTTTAATACCTTGAATATCTTAACCATATATTATCATATAGCCCTAAGTTATAATACCTTAAAAATAGATTTTAGCATGATCATTTAGGGGGTTATTTGTTGTTCTGTTTGTCATTTGAAAAATGATGTTTATCATTTTACTGGAAGCAAATTTAATACTAAATATAACATTTTTAAAAATTTCCCCCTCAGGACTCTGATCAATGGCCTGGATGAAACAACAGGATTTCAGTCCTGCACTGTTTCTGCTCCTCAGTCTGCTTTTAGGTTACCTTTTAACAACTTTCATGGTTAAAAAAATTGATTTTAATATTAATCAAAACAAAATCTAAAAGGTGAAGATATAGTAAAAAAAATAATATTTTAGGCTTATTACATTATTCTTTCAGGAAGGTACCAGATACTTGATAATAGAGCTACCATCAAAAACAATATGTATAATGAGTCCTGTTGAATATTTATAGTTTTATTTTTTGAAATTATTTTAGGATATCAGGAGGGTATGATTTGTCCAGTGTTGATTCTACTTTTTCAAAACAAAATACCTAAGTATCTGGATTTCAGATGCTTGACTAATTCTATATACATGGACCAAAGTTCTCTTTTTCTCAATATTACTAATTAGCCAACTGTTTTCCCTCAGTATTATCTACATCCGTTGTAAACCTGAGGCAGTTTTACTCCTTGGGACAATTCGCAATGTCCAGAGACATTGTTGATTAATACAGCCGGGGGCTTGCTGCTGGCCAGTAGTTTGTGGGGAGGCAGGGATGCTACGGAACATGCTATAACGAGTGCCCTTCCCCTACGAGGACTTACCTAGCCCTAACTGTTAGTAACAACTCACTTGAGAAAGCCTGGTATGTATGACTTCATCTTTAAAGTGTAGAGGATTAAAAGCATCACCTGTAAACTTGGCATCCATATTTATACCTCCAGGACACTAGCCATTAACTTACTGTGAAAATATTTGAGGTGGCTTGACTCGAATGAAGTTGTTCCTTTATTCAGTTGTAGGAAGTTATCAGTTTGTTTCTACATAAATGGCTTCACTTCTTATGATTGAGTTTATAGAATGTCTTCTTTCTTTTTTGTTTTTAAGCACTTAAATATAATTCCAGTATTACGAAGGAGAAAACTATTCTTTTATTTGTTGCTGGACTGGTGCTTACTACATTTGTCATTGTTGGAGCCATTCTTTTCGTCCCAGGTAAGATGTTCAGTTACTGTGAGCGAAGTCTGGTTTGATAAGGTTGAGAATGCTGTGGGGAGTAGGGAGTAGAATATTCGTTTTTAGGGCTGCTAGAACAGATTACTACAGGCTGGGTGTCTTTAATCAATATAGCAGTTCTCTCAGTTCCGAAGACCTTAAGTCTGAAATAAAGATACGATCGTGACTCTACTCCCTCCCTAGACTCTAGGGGGGAATTCCTTGCCTCTCTAGTTTCTGGTGTTTGCCAGCGATCGTTGCAACTCCTTGGTTTATGGTAGCATCACACCATTTCCTCTGTGTTAAAGCTCCTTCTGCCTTTCTCTTCCAAAGACAATTATTAGATTGAGGGCCCACCTGGTTAACCAGGATAAGACACTTTTTGGAAGATCCTAAATGTGTTTCTGTCTTTTGCCATATAAAGTAATACTCTTTGGCCATATAAATTAATATTCACAGATCTGGGGATTAGGAGGTGGGCATATCTTTAAGGTTACCATTCAACTCACTACAGAGGCAAACTTCACTGGCCAAGACGTGAAAGTGGGAATGAATGTGAGAAACAAATTGACCTGAAATAGCATTTGCATATGGAGGCTGGGAAAAGGATTGGGAATTAAAGATAATGTAGCACATGGAAAGAACAGCAAAGATAGACTGGGACTCAAAGTTGTTTTTGAACAGAATACTGTATGGGTATAATTTTTAGGAACCTATGTTTGGCAGCTGTATTGCAGCTGGAGTTAGTAAGAACGTGGGAAGGAAGGATATGAATTCAGAAGACAGCTAGAAAGAAGAACTGTTTTGACTTTGTAACAGATTGAATATAGCAACTGAAAGGATTGGTAAAAAGGACTACAAGGTAGTTAAGGAGGCAAAGTTAATTCAAGGTTTTGACATCTTGAGACATAGATGTTGACATTTAGATATCTTAAGCTTGATCTTAAATTTAAAATATTATCATTTATTTTGGGTAAAGATTTGGGGAAGCGTTTATTTTTTAAGTTTTTTAGTTTATAAGAGTGGTATTGAGATGAATATATTTAATAAATTAAGTACTTTCTGTAGAGTAGGAAATATGTAACAAAATATTTTAAATATTATATTTATTTATTAACAGGTGAATTTTCAACAAAGAGGGCCAGTGGACTTGGTTTAATTGTAGTTCCTACAGTGCTATTAATATTACTTCAATATTGTATGTTTATGATAAGTAAGTATTTGTTTTATCATGATTATGACCACCTTTTTCACTTAAAAACAGGATTTTTGATTAAAATGTTCTTGTATGGTTTTTTATAATACAATAAAAGTTGATTTATCTCCCTAGTTATTCTTAGTGAAATTTTCCCCATATGGATTAATTTTAATTATTTTGCAAAAAAGTGATTTTTATAGATATATTTAATGCCAGTGAGTAGAGTTTTAAAATTATGCTATATATTTTCTTAATGATTATCTTCATATTATTCTTTCAGTTTTTGAAGTTATAATTAGATATTAAACAATCCCAGTCTCTTCTTTTGCTAAGCTTCTCTTTAAAAACAAAAGCAAAGAAAAAAACCTAACAATACAAAATAGGATTATAAATCATAACGAGTGGGAAAATATATATATTTTTAGTAGTTATTGGCAAATCTTAACATTATAGTTTTAAAAGATGATATAGATATCCAATCTTTCTGTAATTGGTAACATTTTCACTGTGTTTTGGGAGTAAATGAATAAATATTTTGTTATTAAAGAATCTGTTTTTTTTTCTGGTTCATTTAACTCTTGGTTTTTGGGCCTATCTCTGGGTTGCTAAGTATTGGAAAGGTATTACTTTGTTGTAAAAACACAGATCAAGACACAATATCAAGGTTATGACGTTTACAATGGCATGCTTGCATAATGGTTCTCCACCAGAGCAATTCTGTGTGTTCTTGGTGGAGCCCTACATAATAGCCATTCATATTGTAAAATGTGCAAGTGTGGTAAAAGCAGCATTGTTCTAGGATTTGGGGTAAAAACTGCCAGTCCAGCTCAGCTCACTGCAAAATAAAAGGCTGATGAGTGTGTGAATCCAGAGCTGACTACTTGTGTGGAAAGTGACCATGTAGAAAGCATCTACCATCTGACAAGGAACTCCAGAGTCAGTCTTTGGCCATAGGATTCTATCCTTGATTGTACAAAATACAAGTTGAAGTGATTGCTTTTTAAACACTCTCAACATGCTTTTTTTCTCAAAGCTCCAGCTATTGGGATGTCCTCCTTCAGCATTGCCATATTGATCATTCAAGTGCTGGGCTTTGTGCTCTCTGTGGTTGGACTAAGCCTCTGTATCTCAGGTAAGGGTCACTTTCTTCTCTAGTCCCAGCTTCTCTGCTTACTGTGAATTCTTCTTGGACAGATCTTTTTTCTTTCTTTGTTTTTCTTAAACTTTCTTAAATATAGACTTCATTTTTTAGAGCATTTTATGTTCACAGCAAAATTGAGTGGAAAACTCAGCAAGTTCCCCTGTAGCCCATCTACTCACAGCCTCTTACACTGTCATCCCCCCGACCAGTATGGGATATCTGGTCCGGTCTGTTGAACCCACATTGACATAGCGTCATCACCCAGAGTCCAGAGTTTATATTAGGGTTCATTCTTGGTGTCATATGTTCTATGATTTTGATAAATGTATAATAACATGAATAGTAGTCATAAACAGAATATCATATAAAAAAGTTTAACTGCCCTCAAAGTCCTCTGTGCTCTACCTAGTCATCCTCCCTATCCTGAGACCCCTGGCCAACCACTGATCTTTTTACTATCTCCATAGTTTTGCATTTTCCAAAATGTCTTGTATTTGGAATCATATAGTATCCAGCCTTTTCAGATTGGCTTATTTCACTTAGTATACAGCTAAGGTTCCTCCATGTCTTTTTGTGGCTTGATAACTCGTTTCTTTTTAGCACTGAATAATATTCCAGTGGGTGAACGGACTGTTGTTTGTTTACCCAATCACCTGCTGAGGGACATCTAGGTTGCTGTCAGTACATTGGAAATGTATTGATTTGTTATAAAGTCACAGATCTAGACACACAAGATAGAAGTGCATGGTTTGTGTAGACATAATTTTTTACTTCGCTTGGGTAAATACTAAGGAGTGCAGTTGCTAGATTGTACATTAGTGTTTCATTTTGTTACCATATTCCCGAACTGTCTTTCAAAGTGCCTGTACCATTTTGTGTTCCCACCAGCAACGGACAGACATTTCTGTTGCTCTACACTCTTGCCAGCGTTTCGTATTGTGAGCTTTTCTTTTTTCAACTCCCGTTTTACCCCCACTGAGATCGGTACTTTCCACATTGGGTGTGTATGGCTTCTGGGCTGATTGTTCTCGCAGCCAAACTGCTACACCTGTTTTTGTGGAAGAGCATTTAAAATACACAGGCTTCAGTTGGTTGGAAGCTTAGGCTTTATAGATTATCTTCCATTAATCTTGATGTGATAAGATACATGTTATGCAAATAAAGTTATTTTAAATAATTTGGAGTCATTTCACTGGATGAACATATGTAGGTAATTTTTGTTTTTTCATAATGAGAGAAATAATTACTGTCCTTAAAACTGATATTATTACTGTTATTATTTCTTTTAAGAAGCTCAGCTATTTCATGTAAATTTCTAATATAAAATTTTATTTGTTTTTACAGACTGTAGCCCAATGAATGCCCCTCTTCTGATTTCAGGTTTGGGTATTATAGCTTTAGCAGAATTGCTTGGATTAGTTTATATGAAACTTATTGGTAAGTCAACTTTATTTTTCTTAGTCTATGCCAAGAATTTCAAATATATGTATAATTTGGAAAATGCTTTTGGTTAGTTCTTACAGCTTAGGATCAAAGAAATGTATTGGTAACTAGTGAAAGAGAGTAGAAATCATTTGAATTAATGGAAAGTTTAGATGATGGACTAGTTTAAAAAACACTGGCTTTATGTTTTATGCTGTGAAAGCAAAGAACTGGTGAGGATTCATTTGAATAAAAAACGGATTTTAACTGCTCATTCTCTATCACAGAGACCTGTTCCTTGCTCCTCTTGCAGACTGTAGACCTTGACACCCCTAAGTGGAAAGGAATTGAGGTTCAAAGTCTGTCACTTTGTTAATTAAAGAGCTTGTCCTCTGAAACTTAATTTTAAAATATATTTAGCTAAAAGGAATACACTATAATAAAGACACTGAATTTTAAAATTCAGGCTTTTATTATTTTTGACATTAGTTATTACCTAGTGTGGAATTAACTTATTGCTTCTAAACTTTGTATTTAATCTGTTCGTTTTCAGTTGACAGGTTTCTGTATAAGTTATTTTTATTACCTATATGGAGATAGATGCTCTTAATAGTGCCTAAGGGTGTTGCCTATAATCTGGTTTATATTAGTCTCCCTTAAAAAAAAAGAAAGACTTTCAAAAAATTATATTTTTTAAAGATTTTATTTATTGATTTTAGGGGGGAGGGGAGAGCGGGAAGCATCAACTTGTAGTAGTTGCTTCTCATAAGTGCATTGGTCTTGCAAACCCGGGGTTTCGAATAGATGTCATCAGCATTCAGGTTGACACTCTACCCACAGCACCACTAATGGTTAGGCATGAAGAAAACTATTAAACAGTTTTCAAAATAATCAAAAGTTACAAACTAATGGAATAAAAATAAATCAGTCTTTCTGCTTTGCGTTAGGTGAACTTTACTGTATGTTTCTAAAAATTCATACAAACCTTGCATTTTTAAATTTAATAAATTTAATATTTTTGACTTTAATAAATGCAAATAGTCAAATAATTTTCCATATGCCTTGCACAGAACTTTCAAAGAAATTTTATCTTTAATTTTGAACTTCAACTTTACTGACTGATCATTGAGATTATTTTGTTTAGATACCCATTGTCTTCCTTTAATTGATGCTTATTAAACAATTAAAACACAGTACTTAATTTAAATTTACCTACTGTTAGTTTATATGTTCATAAAATCAGAGTTGTTTCATCAATGAAATTTTCTTAGTTCATGCCTCATAAGTTCCTAAGATACAATTAAAACTTCTAAAGCAGAATGGCATTCATTTGGTAGCTGTCATGAGCATCATATTATGAATGTTGATACATATTCTATTTTTGTTGAGTCTTCTAATCACCATTTGTCTGGTTCTTGAAGATGACATGGCTGATTATGTTGCGTACTATGAATGCTTGAGAGCAGTGTGTGAGCCACAGTATCCATACATTATATAGCATCAGGTGCCATTGACTGATGATCAGATCTTTGTCCTTTTCTTCCCTCATTATCTGATTTGCCCTGCCTTTCATTGCCATGTGCCCTGTGCCTTCTATTTCTAACAAAGAATGATGTTCGGTACAGTCGCCAACGGGTCTGGAGATGCTGACTCGAGTGGAAACAGGCATTGTCTCGCTTCCATCCTCTTGACCTTGCTCCCTCCCTTTCTCCATGGCTCACATCCCTAAGAAGCCTGTGAAACCAGTATAATTACTGTACAAATGTACTGTTCTCATGTTCAAATCAAAGTGAAAGTGAAATTATGAAAATTTCCCCAGGTTATTTTTTCTTTATCATAGCTTTATGTATAAATATACCATATGTAAGTTAAGACATTAGTCATGTTGAGACTATTTTAAATTAACTTTTCAAATCAACTTGTCTGATGCCAGAGATCAGAGGGGGCACAGCTTTCTTCAGATGAAGGGCAAGAAGAGAAAAGGTACAGGAAACTTGCTCTTTAGATACTGTAGTAGACTAGGAAAATGGGTGTGTCTTTGCTTATATAATCTGTAAATCTGAGTATGTGTAAATTTAAGGTTGCAAATTTGAGCATTTGAATCAAGAAGTAAAAATTGTAAATGTTTCCAAAATACTTTTCACTCATTGTAGATGCTTTGTTTTGGAAATGCGTAATGAATGTGTCTAGACTTAAATCCTCAGATAGTTTTTTAAAAAAAAAATCCAAGCTCTCTTTATAAAATTAAGTTAATGTCCCTATGAGACGTTTAACTTTTAATTTTATTATTTCCAAGTTTAAATTTGTAACCTTACTTGTTACTTTAAAGAATATGGTTTTGACTTTTAATTTTTCTAACTATGTTGGATTTCTTTTAATTTTTTAATGAATTGAATTTATTAGGGTACCGTTTCAAGTGTACCACTCAATAAAACATCATCTGCACACCTCTAATGAACAAAATAAATTGACAAACAAAATAGAAACTGAGGCATAGATATGGAGAACAGACTGACGGCTGCCAGAGGGGAGAAGGGTTGGGGACTGGATGAAAGAAGGTGAAGGGATTAACCACAAAAATACACAACACATGGACACAGACAGCAGTGTTGGATTTCTTTTCAATGGAAGCATTTAAATCTTACAAAGTAAAATCAGGGGCTGGAAACAGTAACAATGTGAGAGCATATAGAAGATTAAAAGGAACTCACTAAACTCGATAAAGTTAGGCTTGTTATTTATATAGGCTGTTTATGTACTTGCTAATTTTTTAAAAGCCATTACCAGGATAAGTATATATAATCGTATTTTGATACCAATCAACCTACTAGCAGTCAAAACCATATTTACAACATTGTAGATATCATAGAATGACATGGAATATATATAGAGAGAGATAAACATTCCAATGATATTTTCTTGCCCATTGTTGAGGAGATGTAATTCTGGTAGCAACAGAAAAAGTATTTCTGAAAATTTAAAACCTAGAAATATATTTATGGCATGTGTCAAGTGTTTCAAGGAGAGAAGAACAAATCAAGAAACATTGCAAGTGAGCTCATCTGACATGCTTAATTTTAAGGCTTTGTAGTTTTAAAAATATGTCGATCTGGCTGTCAATGCCTTGGGCCCATGGTGGTAGCAGACAGATCACAGTAATTCTTTTATTGCATAGGTTATATGCTTATTGGAGAGGACTAACTCAAGCAAAGTTAACTTCTGCACTGTTTGGTTTTACAGTTTTCAAGAAATCACAACTGACCTTGTCTCTTTGAATCAGTGTTCGTTATAGAACCCCCTTTATTGTTTCTTTTTCTTTTTTAGAATGGGCTAGCTAAATATGTTCCTTGTGTCTGAGAATTGGGACTCAGAAACTAGTCTTACACATAATTAGGACAGGAAAGGAGCTACTTGTCTGTTCTTAATACTAATTCTTTATTTTTTTAAGTGAGAAAGAGAGAGGGACAGACAGAAAGGGAGAGAGATAAGAAGGATCAATTCTTCATTGTGGCACCTTAGTTGTTCATTGATTGCTTTCTCATATGTGCCTTGACCAGAGGGCTGTAGCTGAGCCTGTGACCCCTTGCTCAAGCCAGCGACCTTGGGTTCAAGCCAGCAACCATAGTGTCCCACGCTCAAGTCAGTGGCCTCAGGGTTTCGAACCTCGGTCCTTAGCGTCCCAGGCCAGTGCTCTGTTCATTGTACTACTGACTGATGAGGCAGTTTGAGGATTCTTACCTGTTTTCTTAAAAGCAGGAATTTTAGGGGAGGATCTCAATAGAAAATTCAACAGCCTGACCTATGGTGGCACAGTGGATAAAGTTTCGAACTGGAATGCTGAATTTGCAGGTTCAAAACTCCAGGCTTGCCTGGTCAAGTCACATCTGAGAGGCAACTACTATGAGTTGATGCTTCCTGCTCTTACCCCCTGTTTTAAAACTAATTCTGATGAATAAGTTTCTGACCTCAAAAATATACAGTGTGTCCGTAAAGTCATGGTACACTTTTGACTAGTCAGAAGTGTACCATGACTTTAAGGACACACTGTATATAACTCTCTTACCTCTGACCCTTTACATTATGAATCATTAATTTACATAGCTGTTTAGTTTTCTTTCCTTGATAGCACATAGACAGAGGGCATAGCTTAACTGAAATGAGATATGTACATGTAACAAGTCACGATGGTGCCTGATAAAGTTGGATAATTTTTCCTAGCTTCTTTGGGAGGTTGCTAAATGTGAATCCACTTATATTTCCAAACCTTTTCACTCCATAGTACTTTACAAAGAGTTTTTTACTTGTTTGGCTGCAAGGACCAAACCTCCCTCCACGTGCCTGCAGTCAGGGAGCTTTACTTTAAAGCCACACCTGACGATCAAAGAGGTGGGGATCTTGTGAGAGCAGATACATAACCGGGCCCCACAGTGAGGAGAACAGTAAGTAGGGGAGGAATTGGAAGGACTGAGACATCACAGTGCCCCCTCAGGAACAGCAGTCATTGAACCCTGTGCCAGTGAGAGTCACGGTTCTTTACCTGCTAGCCATCGAGCTCGTCCTCTCATTTTGTGTCCTTATGTATATTCTATTTCTGTCTTCTCACTGATAGCTTTTCCTACCCGGAGCTCTAAGCTGTGACCTTCTCCTGGCTTCCTTCCCTTGTCACCTTCCTTTGCCATCACCAGCTTTCTAGTCTTCATTCCGTCTCCCCCTTCAGATGTCAGTGAGAAGGAAACTTCCAGCCCTTCAGTTGCCCGTTTCTCCGTTTCCGGGTGCCTTATCGGCGCTTGCTTGCTCGCCTGGAGCTTGCCTGCCCTTGGGTCCTTCTCACTAGACCGTTTCCCATCAGCTTTGGAAGCATGATGAAGTAGATACTGAGGAATGGCAGCAAATAAATAGCATAGAAAACTAGAGACGTTCTGGGGACCCTGACTCAACCTGCTAATAAGCAAATCCAGTGCCGTCATCTAGTTCAGAGAGCAGTGGGATTGGCTGCTCTAACCAGCAGCGTCACCCTTCTGTGGAGTCACTCACAGCATGTTGCTGGTTGACGCTTTTGTGTCAGTCTGTAGGACTCTTGATTCTGTGTTTAGGACTGGTGTTAGCAGCTCTGGGTCCTCCTTGCTTGGTTTTTGCAAGGAAGTTCTCCCTTCTTTATATAAATACTCTTTTTCTTTTTGTCATTTTCTTCATGCCCTTATTTTCTTCTTCATTAACCAATCCATTCAGAAGCATAGAGAAGGGTTTGATTGTAGCTAAAACTAGCTGTCTAGAATAATTATTTAAACTCTGAAGGGTCTGACTTTTCTTTTTTCATTTGTAAGCTATCTGGAGCTTTGAAAATGAAATGATGAAAGAAGAAAAAGAAGACTAGGCTACAAGGAACAAGAGCAGTGAGCAAAGGGTGGGCGATAGAGTAGAGGCAGAGATTGGTCACTGGCACGTTCTGTCCGCTTAGTGGGGAGGGAGGTGGGGTGGGGTGAGTAGATAACAGCGTTCTTCACCACAACACAGTGTGCACGAGCGAGCGAATGTGTGTGTTTATTATTTGATGTAGGTGAATTATTTCCATCATTTTATCTGTCAATTCACATAATCAAGAATGTTCTGTATTTTTTAATAGGCTATCAAAACTGGAACTTTTTCAGTGGGCTTTCTGGCACCTCTAGTTTTAGCCCTGAACATTTTATTTTAAAATTAAACAGTGTATTGCCTTAATGTCTTCTGTTTATTAAATTTATTTTATTTTTTAACTTTACCAGCTTCTAATCAGAGGACTATACAACCTCCTAGGGTAAGTTAAATTATCTTAAATAAACTGGGTCTGATCACTTGGTGATTTAGGCGGGGGAAGGGTAATTAAGATATTAAACCCATTTTTTAAAAAAAATTTATTGAAATGTATTGGGGTGACATTGGATAATAGGAGATATTGAACTCTTTCGTTGTCTGTTTAGTGTAGCGTTAGATTAAGAGAATGTTAGAGTCACTTCATGACCTTTGCATAAATAGATCCATTTCTGTTTTAAAACATACTCTTGGTCCTTTAGTAGCAATGGGATAAATAAATGCTTTAAGATTATGCTGACTTCTCATACCCAGAATGGGAAAGTTTATGTGTAAATAAACTGATTCCAATGTATTGCCTCAACTCTTGGATTTATTTGATGTGCATATACAAAACAGCATTTGAGCCTTAAAATGAGGGAGAAACAAATTAATTTTATTTAAAGTAATAATCTATAAAATATTGCTTTAAAATATCTGTTTTGAATTATGATTCATTTCCCTCCTTTCCTCATTTTATAAGCATTTTTCTTCCTCCATACTTACTGTAGTTTTCACTCTATTTTAGATATCTATCTTTAGGTATCTGAGAAAATTCCAAGAAAAGAAGTAAATAAAAAAGAGATAAACTAAGAGAAATAAATGAGGTGAGGGGTTAAAGAAAGCCCTCTATAAATAGAGATTCATTATGGTGACAGGCACAAAAGCTATTTTATGCAAATAAGACATGGAAAAGACTGTATTGTACTCAGTTTCCAGATAGCTGTATCTGGCATGCCAAAAGTGAAACTGCAGCGTGTGGCAGGAAGTGGAGATTACAGGCGCCCCTAAATCTGATAAGCCTCAGCAGTCGTACCTGAAAGGCAGGGGGAGTAGGGGCGCCTCTGCCACAGAGGTTGATTGGGAAAAGGTTGGTGCCACAGCTTCACTGGTCACAAACATACAACAGTGTTTAATGTGCCTCGGACAGAGATGCACCAGCCCTTAGACCAGTGGTTCTTAACCTTTTTTGAGGTACTGAACCCACCAGTTTCATATGCGCATTCACCGAACCCTTCTTTAGTGATAAATAAAATATGATTTTTTTTCCAAATTCAAGACATAGGTATATGTTTTTTTACTGGTGCACAAAATGAGCCTTGCATGAACATCACCTTGCTCATGCACAAAACCAACAAAGTGCATGAACTCACAACAAATTACGGTATTACTTTATTCTGGCCTCCGCGGCGGAGGCTTCTCCGAACCCCTGAGACCAACTCATCGAACCCCTAGGGTTCGATAGAACCCAGGTTAAGAACCACTGCAATAGACTCTTAAATCCTACCACATTTTCTTTCCCTGTTACTGAGTTTAATTTACATGACTTCAAAGTGATTGCTGTGCTCTCCTCTCTCGTTTAACTGCATTATTTATGTTGCTATTTATTTTGGACTTGGATAATTTTTTTAAGAAGTTAAGATTTCTTGAACTGAGAGAGGCTGGGTGAGGTAGGAAATTCTGCATGGAAAAAGAATCGTAAGAGAATAACAGCTATTACTAAACTATTAGATTTGGCAAGCTTCGCTTTTTAACCTTTATTGCCTTATTTTTAGTCTAGGACTCAGTTTACTGCAGTGTGTCCATAAAGTCATGGTGCACTTTTGACTTTTGACTGGTCAAAAGTGCACTGTGACTCTACAGACACACTGTATATAGTTTAAATATTAGCATACATATATTTTAGTATGAAGGATATGAAATAAATTCTATTTTTATATAAATATATCTTAAATATTTTCCAGAAAGCTGTAGAGGAACCCCTTAATGGTACGTGGTTATTACAAACTTGTATATTTTTCTTGATTTATTACCAGATCCTAATTTGAACTGGTCCCTAAAAAGTAGTTAGAATGTTCTGTTGATGCCTTGGGAAGATTCTAGTCTTTTTCTTGTTTTGACATCTTTTTTTTTTTTTAATTCTTAATCAAGAATTAAGAATATTGCTTCAGTAATGTCCTCACCTCTGAGAAAAATGCACTCTTCTGTGTATCTCATGTAGTTGCTTGCATGAACCAGGCGATATTGGGTGAGGAGACTCGTGCCTTTTTATGTTGGCCAAGATGAAGTGTAGCTCCCCAAATATAGAAGAATTTCAGTTAATTTTAATTTGATTTATGAATTTTAGAAAGATACAATTTGTCACCATGGAGTGAGATCAAACATTTCACTTCCTTTCTCCCTAAATCTAGATCTATATTCCCAACTGACTTTGTTTCCTTTGTGGGGACCATGGGTATGATCCTACAGAATGACATTGTAATTTAAATGTCTTAACATTAATTTGGGTTTATATCTGTGGAATAGTTGGCATGATACTACTGCATATTTGTTTACTTAGAAGTGATTTTTAATTGTGGAAGCTTATTAACTGCTTGCTTGGCTTGTTACTAACCCTTAGCATTTAAAGAATCAAAAGGAATGATGAATGATGGTAAGTATAACATGCACCTACAATTATAGATTGGTTAAAATGTGGACATTGAAAAGAAATAAAATTGCTTCTTGAAAATACAGCTTTTTAAATAAAAGGGACACTGTCAAATCAAAAGATTTATAAAACTTAAATCTACTCTGTTAAAATGGCAAAACAGTCAAGTAAAAGCTGTAGGGTGTCACTAATCAGACTCTCCAGTCGTACTGCTCGTGGCAGAGAGGAAGATGCTGCTTTTTAAAAAAACATTTTTCAGATGCAGTGTCTGGTGACTATAACTTGAAAATGGTTTTTATATGACATAGTTAATCTGGCACAAATCTTTATAATCTTGACAGAGTTCCTTTTGTGCTTGTGTTGGTGGTTTTGTTGCATTTAACCCATAGAGGCTTAATATCTCTGCTTTTCCATGAAAGAATTTGGTTCTGCCATCTGGAAGAAGACTTAAAAAGAGAGAGAAAAATGTGTAGTCACTCCAGCTTTTGCTTCTTTTTGGGGGAACTCTTGGCTAACAACTTAAGATTTTTATTAAATATGTCAAGGACATATTTTTGTTTTTAAAGAAGCCAGAGATATTGAAAGCTAAAAGTATTTATTTTAGTTTTCCTTCAACATGCTGATACTTCTGTTCACATTTTAATGTGTTTTTACCTTAACAAAAATTTTTCATACCTTTGATATTTACAAACATGCCTCGATTATATAAATAATTCACTTTCTATTTTACTGTTTTAAAGTCTGTGACCTACCTGCTCACGTCTGTAACAAAGTGCAACACTTAACTCAAGAGGCTATATTCCCCTGAGTACAATTAATGTTTGCATAAGAGAACACACACCAATTGTGTGTTGGTGGATTAAGTTTAAAACAATGGTTAGGCTGTGTTCCACAAGGAAGCACAGAATGATCCCACTTTTGTAGATTTGTGGCACAGACTTTATTACAAAACTGCATGCTCTATTATACTACGGCCCTCCAAAACAGTTGTAATTAGTGGG
Source organism: Rhynchonycteris naso (assembly GCA_037038555.1). Lineage (NCBI taxonomy): Eukaryota > Metazoa > Chordata > Mammalia > Chiroptera > Emballonuridae > Rhynchonycteris > Rhynchonycteris naso. The sequence continues at coordinate 72,794,122 of CM073002.1, forward strand.
AATAAAGTACATGGCATTAAGAAAGGAACTAGTGCCGGGAATTGTGGCATGGTTTGTTCATGTTTTCATTCTGGTGTTCTATTTTTTAATTTTTTTACTATTTCCTTTTCCAACTGTGGAGTCGTTCCTCTGTGGTTTTACAGAGAAACTGAATTCCTTTCCTCCATGCTCAGAAAACCAGTATAAGAACCTTGAGTACCTCTTCCCTTGTTAATTTCCCTTAAGATGTGAATTTTTTTGAACCACTATATCAGGAGAAGCAGCAAGTTTTGTTTGTTCATGGCACATAAAATCTATAACAAAATTGAAAAAAATTGAAATTTCCTTAATTTTGCTAATATTTGCCGTTCAGAATGTGTCGGTTACTGGTAAGTGTGTCTGGTGGGATCTTCCAGCGGATAACTCACTGCACGAGGCTCACAGTGTGTCCGCCTTGTCAGTGATCGAGGTTCTGGGTGCCTTCCTGGGGACCATAGTACCAATTCTTTTTTACTCATACCTAACATGCGTTTATTTCACTTACATTAAATAAACGAGGCAGATCTAAAGTGAACGTGATGGAATATTATTTAATGGGCAACACCTTTTGCTTTGAAAAGTCAGCATCCTTTGGCTTCTTAGCTAATCCAGCAAATGGAAACGATCAGACTTTGTTGACCGTTGTTTTCATTCGGCATTGCCCTTTTACTTATTGCTACTAGGAAGGCTAATGGTTTGCCTGGTTTATATCTGTGACCTGTGCAAATCTAAGATTAGATATTTTTAGATACTATACAGCTGAAACAATTTCAAATTTTCAAGATATATCAGCTTGCTAATGTATACAACATAGACATGAATAGTAATTAAATGTTCGTTTTGCAATTTTTCAGAATAACTGAATTGAGCTGATGGACTCTGACTGGGAGTGGAGTAAGATGTGAAAGAAATGCACTTGTGGTTAAGCACCATGGCCTTGGTTCACTCTCTGTTCAAGAGAAGAAAACAAAGAAAGGAACTGGCTTTCATCTATGTGAGACATTAAATTGTTGACTTTTAAATGGTTATTATAGTTAAGTTTTTATTCAAAACTTTTATAATTTAGTTAATAAAAAAAAAACAATATGACCTGTGTTGTGTGCCCAATTGAAATCCAGTTTTTTATTGTTACTTTTCTTCAGTTAGGAGCAAAAGTAGAGTGGGCAACTTCCAAGAATGATGCCTTTCACCTCTTAGGACCACTATTTAAACTGATTCAACCTGAGAATTACCTGGAACTAACCTGGTGGTTACCCAGAGATATCACTGAAAATCAGTGGCTTCCATCGAACTTAAGCAAACTCAGGTTCGCGGGCGTTGGACAGTTATGGTGTTAGCCGAATAATGTGTCTGACACTTCTTGATCGAGGGGATAACAAATTAAATACAAACAGGAATTTGGTTGAGGACATCTTGTGTGCTGCTTACACGCGATGTGAGGCTAATGGAGACTATGGCCTTCATTCTTCGGGGTTGCCGTTCACACATTTTTGCTTCAACATACGGTATAGTAGATCCTTGCCAGTTTTAGGGTAATTTTATTGATGGATGTCTGTTTCTTTTATTCACACAACCCCTTTAAACCTGTCTTGTCCTCCTGGTATTTGCTTCTGCTGTACAAGATGTAGCACCTTTTCTCCTCTTTGAACATGGTCCAGTGACATGGTAGCATCATTGCAGAAGGAGCCAGACTTGTTCTCAGAGAACTATGCTCACACCTTTCAGCAAAAATAGCGATGGTTGTAATATATGTATTCCCTTCCTCGGATATGAAGGCACAATCTGCGGTGTTTCTTCACTTCTTTTCTGATCTGGGGCATGAAAAACCAAGATTGAGATTTTTAACTATGTGTCTCCTGCATGGCAACATAATGTGTGTCACTGTCAGGCCAACAGGCCAGCCCTGGAAAGGGTGGTTTTATTGCTGTTGTATCTATGTTGCATGGCAAATACTCATCACCTTCCTCCTGTAGTCCTGCCTCGTTCTCCCCTGACTCTAAGATTGAGAAGCAAAACAGAGCCCCCACGTTTTCTCCCCTGTTAGAAGAAGATTAACAAACATGCTGACAGTTGTGATCGCCTGGAGTACTTTTAGATTATTAGCACTCGTTTTCCTCCTTTGTGGGTGTGTGTCTGTATGTGCACAGGTATAATAGGCACATGCATCTTCTGTGTGGGCAGCAGTGGGGGTCTGCAGAAGAGCAAATGCCGATTCATGCTTTTGGCAGAAACATTTTAAAAAACAAAAATCTTTATTGGGTGCAATTATATTTGTTGAGGATATTTGATCGTTTAAAACTTTAAAAACTTCTAGGTAATTTGCCAAGACTGCTCACCAATACCCTCTAAAAGTACTAGTAATTCTTCCTGTTTGTGTAATAATAAGACATTCATATTTGTAGTTGTATTGTGAATAGTTGTTTCTTAGTCCACCGAATGTTCCCATGTGCCTCTCTGATGCCAAATTAATAGTCATATATCATGTTGGGACCAAGTTTGCCCGTGGCAAACCGAAATTTATGACCTGCTAATGCCTCCGAAAACTGAACAACACTACGAAAACAGCTCTTCTTGAGAAAAAGAGGGGAACAAAAGAGAAATTTTCTCTAATTGTGTTGCTGTCCAAAATACTATCATATGTAAAGGGAGCGGTGTTCCTTTATACAAATCTGCTGCTCTTTTTCCTTCTGAAAACATTTATACTTTAGTAGTACTGTTTGTTACTTTAGAAATCAATTTCGATGAAAGGAGGAGAAAAGTCGATGAACTTGGAAAAAGTCCAAATTCCTATTCTCTATTAAGGAAAAGTCAGGTATGAAAATCTTTACAGTAAACTTTTTGATAAACTATCGTTGTACCTTTTAATAATGTAGCAAACGCTCCTTTATTTGGGGTTCAGTCTCGGGACTTCCCATCCTTTGTGTTCTCTCTCATGCTGCCTGTCTTTGAGGCACTCACTGCCCTCAGCAACACAGGTAGCAGGAGAAATGCCGAGAAACCAGCTCTCGCTCTTACTGGTTGCCAGGTCAGCTTCTCTGGAAGAGGGGCCACCGCAGCAGCATCCCTCCTGCGTGGGCACCATTGGGCCAGTTCCTTTTCTTTCAGTCGGACGTGTAGAGGTTCCCAGTTTCCGGTCACACCTGATTAACATTGCTCACGATGTTTCAGGCATCATATGTCTGTTTTCCCCCATAATCTGTTTGTTTGTTTTTTACTTACTGATCCGATTTTTGCCATTGATTCTTGTTCAGTTTTATTTATTGCAAGTGCTCAATGAGATACCATTTGTCATTTTTGCAACAACCTTTTCAACCTTTGTGGTGAAATCAAATTTCCCCTCTGCCTCAGAACATTATCCTCCAGCTGTCCCCCCACCTTGGTAGTCTGTCCCCATCTGCCCAGTGGCCTCTTCTCTGCTTACCTTTCCTCCTGCTTCATTTCTCTCTGCTTGGCTCTGTTGGTTTGTCTTGCTTTCTCTCACTTGATTTGAAACTTCCTCCGTAGCAAGAGCGCTGTGTGTGTGTGTGTGTGTGTGTGTGTGTGTATTTTTCTTCCTGCAGTGTTTTGCATACATTAGATACTCATTATATGTTTGATGATTGTAGATTTCCTACTATTTTTAATAGAATGAGTGAGAGTGTTCTTTTTTGACAAATTTCACAAGCTCTGAAAACTTTCCAAGTTGATGATTTTTCACCTGGAAACTCCAGGTTTATTCTGTTTAAATTTCTGAAAATGTCAGAATTAAAATAATGAGGCTCTCCCATAATTGGGCATATTGATCTTTTCAGGATGCTATAGTCAATTCAGTAAGTGACCAAACAAGCTGTGGTTTGAGTTATTAAAGCTCAATAGGGATGTTTTTCCTCCATCATTAATAAGAAGTAAGCTCTGTATTACCTTCTAGAGTTCTCTTGTCCTAAAACGAGTACTGTATTCAGAAATGGACACATCCGTGGTGTGATGTGTGGAAATACCTACCCTTTATTTAACTAGAGAAATGATTGTTGGGCAACCCTTTATCTTTCCATTGTGTTTCACCTGATGGAGAGTGTGTTCAGAAATAGGTTTACATGTGTCATATTTTCAAAATCACTAACTGCCGTCACCCACTGGGGTCCTTTGTCAAGTCGTTTCCGTGGCTGATAGGGATGATCCAGGTAACTTTCAAGAGATGTGCAGTGAGCAGGCAGTTTTCCTGCCTTTGGTTTTTGACAGCTCTTATCATTAAAGACCAGCTTTCCCATAAATTTAGCCTTTTGAAAAAAAGAGAGCATTTGTAATAAGCTTCTCTGTTAAGTCAGCGTCAGTAGAATCTCAGATGTGTTGTTATCAGTGTCGGTGAGAGAGGGAAACATTTTTGTTTTTATTAAATGGAACATTATTTACAAAAAGCCATTGTTGAGAATTAGATCCCATACCAGATGAATATCCATTATCCATTCTAAGTGAAGAAAACTCCAGCGTTGCTATGTGCAAGATCCTCTCTTGGGGGCTTTTTTTCCATAGCAATTAAAGGTGTGCTATATGTCAGTAGCCATTTTTTGCAGTGATTTAAAGACCAAAGTTGTTTTACAGCTGTGTTACTGTTAAATGTTTTTTTTTAATATGTATTAAATCAATTTATCACTGTTGACGCTTTGAATATCTGCAGTCTTTGCCAAGGTACTTTTTTATTTAAAAACATAACTTTGTAAATATTACCCTGTAATATTACATATACTTAATAAAACATTTTAAGCTATTTTGTTGGACTATTTCTGTTGCTACTACAGCAGACCACAGCACATTTCTGAGAAATTTTGTTTATCGATGTATTTTCAAGTTTATATCCGAGGTGACAATGAAAAGGATGATGTAAAATGTTTATTTATAAATTCTTGTTTCAAAGTATGTATAATATACAATAAGTAAACTTTTAATTGGAGCAAAGCCTTTTTTTTCCATTTTGATTGAAGAATGGGGGATGGGAGAGAAGCATCAACTTGCTGTTCCACGTAGTTCCATTCGGTCATGTACTCATTGGTTGATTCTTGTATGTGTTCTGACCAGGGATCATATCTGTGACCCCAGTTCGCCAGCGCAAAGCTTTTTCTACTGAGCCATCCTTCCATGGCCTGGAGCAGAGTTTTAATGAAAAGTTTTGAACAAGTCCAGTGTGTTACGTTTTCCCAGTGTATAGTGAAAACATCACATGAAAAAGCAGGAGACCTGGGCTCTAGTCCAGGCTATGCTACTAACTCGTAGCAGAGGGCCTTGGCAGGTAGGACAAGCCACCTGCCTGTGTCTCAGTGCCCACCCTCTTCTGTAGAATGAGTTGAGCCTGTTCTGAAACTGAATTAAAATGGTTTTCGATTCTAGTTCATTTTTCATTAGGACTGTTTTGATTGCAAGTGAGAGAAAACCTAAATCTAAGGAAAATGGAAATTATTGGGTAACATAACTGAAAATTCAGATGTACAACTGGATTCTGGGCCCAAAATAGTGTCAGAAGGATCCTGTGTCTCACCAGCTCAGCCTCTCTCTCCTCCCTGTTGCCTTCCTTCCCAGATTGCGTATGAGGGCAGAAGGCTGACCGCAGTCCCAGACTCACCTTCTTCCAAGTTCAGGGAGAGGAGAAAAGGGAATGCCTCTCTCTCTCTCTCTCTCTCTCTCTCTCTCAGTCGTCCCCACACCCCAGATTGCACCTTGGTGCTCTGGCTGGGCCCCGTGCCTCCCTCACACAATCCCAGAGGTCAGGCATCTCAGATGCTCTGGTGGAGCGGAACTGGGACCCAGGTCTAGCCTGGAATGGGGGTGGTGGGTTTTATCTGGAGTCGTGTGGGAGGACTGAGGTGAAGTTAAAGTAAAATCAGGATTATTACAAGATAATAAGATGTCATTAGATTTGGGGGCATGGGATTCCTAGTCCATGCTGCGTCCCTTGAAGGTATGTACTCTATACTCTATTCCGCATTGCAGTGTGATCGTAGACCCATTTGAACGCAAAATCGTATTTGGCAGCAAAGTCCTATCTCATTCCTTACCTCAAAGGCAATTTAATTTTTATGCATTTACGAGGACTTTTTCAGTCTCAGCAGGAGGAGCTAATGGAGTTTAGAAAGCATTTAATGGCCTACCTGCTGCACTGAGAGCCGTTCCGTGTGGCACAGAGCCTCCTTCAGCCTGCTGGGAACTCCCACGGGCTGGCGGCGCCCAAATGCAACTGGGTTTCATTTTTGTGTGGCACCTTTCCAGCTCAAGGCCTTGAGTTTGACACCTTCAGAAAAGAATGGATTGTAGTGATACCATCTGTGTAAGACATGGTTTCACCAGTCACTCAGAGATTGAAGCACAATGGACAGTACTCAGTGTGAGGAGTAAGATTGTGCCGGATCCATACGCCCAGTGTTTATTTTGCACATGTAAGCTGCATGCTCAAGTACCCATCCAGCAGATCAGAGGAAAATGAAGTATTTAACCCTGAGTTATGGGTAATTGGACTGAGGATCATGTTGAAGACAGCCCTGTAGACTGCATAGGAATGCGAGCGGACTTAATGACCGGAACTCGATTTAGCAGTCATTTACTTACTTGGCCATTTGACTAGGAGGCAGCAGCTTTTCAGCTCTGTTAACAAGCAGCTGGGAAAGGGATCTTTTCCTAATTTGTACAATAAGAAATGCTTGGTAAGGTGTCTAGCCTGGAGAGAGATGATGGGTGGGTCTGTGCTCTGCTCTCTGGTGTTGGTGTTGACGCTGGATTGCAGACATGCAAATTGTAACTCTTGTTCTCTAATAGACCTTGCAACACGTGGCAGGGTACCAGGCTCTGGGATTCTCCTCTTAAAGTAATACCATTTGATCACAGGCTTGCCTTCCTAAAAACAAAAAAGCAGCTATCATTTTGCTTCATCATTTTTCTGTGACTTGCCTGTGAAATTCCTCAAGGTTAAACTGACAACATGTAAGCTGATCCAGTCTTCTGAACAAATGGACTGCCAAATTTAAATGTATTTGTTGAAAACCTGGAGTATGTCTTCCATGGAAGCTCTCTACTTATTTATTTTTAAAATAAATAGTAATTTAGCTCTTTTGATCAATTCATAAAGGCTTTCTTAGTCGTTTTTATTTTAGAAAGCATTGTTTGGGGGATGATGTAGTTAAGCTGCGTTACAGGTGAAGTGTACAAACCAGCCATGGCGAATGCAATACGTTCTGTGGGGAAGTATCCCTCTCATGCTGAGGGCGGCTGGAAAGTGCCGGAAGCTTTGCTCTCCCCTCTGCTACAGCTCCTTCCCTAGCATCTGTAGGACTAGCTGCGCCCCCTCCCCAGCCGCCTTGGGTAGGAGCCCAAGGTGGCCACACCTCCCCCCAGCCCCCAGACAGCTCTGCTAGGAGTGCTTCTCACTCCCCAGGGAGCTTCCACCCCCAGCGCATCCAGACATTTTAGAATGTCATGTTCACAAGCCTCATTTTTACAAGTGAGGATATGTATATTTGGTTATCCGGAAAAAAAACAAAACAAAAAAACCTTTCTTTATTACAATGTAAAATCACATGTTCAATTTTCACAGTTGAATTGGTGAGTAATACATCTTGGATTTTAAAAAATCGGATTCTCCTGGATTCACTAGGGCGCATGTCTCCTCTCTTTAGCTCTGTGCCTCGCTATCAACAGAGACTATTCTGGTAACACCTATTACTGAAAGAAACAGAAAATACTGCTCTGGCTCCTCTGAGGGGCACAAGGCGGGGCAAAGGCTGTTTACAGTTGTTCATATGGAAAATAATGCAATAATTAATAAATATTAATAGAATAAACTGTTTTGCATACTTACAACTTGTAAACCACCTTTTGCCCCACCCTGTAAATTTGAAAACATCAACAAATATTGATTGCTCTCACCTGTATTCAAAGAAAGCTATCAGAAAACTAATGGAAACTTTCTTTATGCTCTAAGCTAATTGATAGACTGTGAGGCCTGAAAGAGCTGTGCTTGAAATTATACAAAAATATTTCTTTGGTGGAGTCTTTTCAAAAGCATCACATTTAATACAATAAAATGTTCTTGTTTTACTGTTATTTGTGTGTGTCTGGAAAAATATTAAATACAGTGTCCTGGAAAACGTTTGGCTAAAAGGTTTGAATAGAGTTGTTACCACCGGGGACCTTCCGGCTGGCTTGGTCTTCTTGATGAATAGACTAGACTAAGCAGAGAGACCAGCAAGCTCTTGGTCTCCCTCCTCAAAAGCTACTGGGATTCTCCAAAGGACTCACAATACAAAGTGAGAAGAAGGTCTCAGAACAGATTTTTCCTGAGTGATGAGTCCCCTGGGAGGCCGCTCAGTTGCTTTAACAGGTGTTAATGAGGCCAGCATCTCTACCTGAGCCAGGTACCTATTTATATGATTCTGTCTTGCTCCTCAGGATTTAAAGTGCCCCTTTTGAGTCTGGTATTCTCTCACAGAGAAAATCTTTTCCTGATTCTAACCCCTTGGGTGTCTGTCACAGGTCGGCCTGGTTGTCCAAGGACAGTGGTGTGATGGTGGGTAAACAGCTCAGTGCAAAACTTGCCTCGAAATGCCTGCTCAGAGTAACCCAGCACAGATGTGAAGAGATTAATTTATTCATATAAAGAAGAGTTTTTTATTTTTTCCCCTAAGCAGCAAACGACCACAATAATTTTCACTATATGCAGAAAACAAATTTAGGGGGAAAAAATGTCAAAGAAGACAAAATTCCTGAGTTGACATATTTCAAGTGCCTGGATGTTGTGCAAATGAACCTGGCAGTGACACAGGTGCTGAGAACAGCGCTTTATGAGCCTCCCTTCTCTGGTCCTCTGGGCAGTCTTATTCTTCCAACTGGGGACAAAAAACAAGGGCTGGCCCCTCAAGGTGAGGCAAGGGAGAGCAGTGTGGCTTCTTCAAAACACTTCACAGGGTAATAGATTTTTTTAAAGCTGTTGCTGAGTGTAACTTACTTATGGCTTCACTGAGCGTTTTAAAAATAAAATCTTTGCAAACAATAGTAAAGAAAGCTAGAACCCCCTGCGGTGATGGTTAGAGTCCTGTCAGGGATTTAAATGTAATTACTAGCCTGAAAGTAAAGAAGAGAAAGGACCAGCCAAGTGTCAGCCTGAAAACAATAATAACACCATTAGTGCCTTAAAGGATAGCCGGGCACATTCATTCTTACCCTGGGAAGAAGGCCACAGAGACTTCAGTGCTGTCTGGTAATAGTTTCTGTGCAGTAGAGAGGCTGCCTATGTTTCCAGATATTACCTCTTCCTTGCGCCAGGCGGATGCGGGCTGGCTCATTGCGGGTGCATGGAAGACAGGCGCCTCGCCCCCTGACTTCACCATCTGGCTGACCCTGTGCCAGCAACCTCACCTTTCTGTGCCTCCCTGCCTTGGTTTGTAAAATAATGACTAAATACAGAGATGAGATGAGACAATAATGCATGTGAAGCATTTAGTGCAGTGCCTGCCTGGCTCACTGTAAACACAGAGCCACTGTGAGCTCTTTCTCTTTCTCTTCTTAAACATTGGCCAAGGAGGAAAAAGCTTAGTATGACCATCTAGAAATAAGCATAATATATACTCAAATATGTATTTTCCCGTGCTGGGTTATGGCCAAGGAAGCAAGTAGAACATAAAATGACTTGGAATATAAAATAGTATGACGAGCAGCCTCACTGCAGACACATCCACTCCAAGCACCATATTCGTGTTAGGACCCCCTCTGGTTACCTCTGTGAAACCAGCCGGAGAAACCAGTCCACAGCAGTGACATTAAAGAAAGGCATCAGGAGATTCTATTTACCCTTTCCTGCAAGGCACAAACAACGGAAGCGAAGCCGCACACGGCAGGCCTGTGGAACCCCATCGCTCTTGCCAACGTTACCCCTCTCGTCTGTTTATTCATTCATGTCAGTAGCTGATGTCGGTGCTTGAACTCCTGACTCCTAACTTGGCCAGAGACGTATGGTGAATTAATACAACACAGTCCATTAAAAAAGGTTTCAGTGTTTATGGTTTCTTATGTTTGTCGAGATGTGACAGCTATACCGGAATCTTTTCTAGTCTGTCACCTGTATCTGAGGGAACAGAAAAGAATACAGAGAGCCAATCCTAGTACCATAATTATATCAAAATGTGGGGGGTGCTTGTGTTCTTCATTTGGACACTATCAAATGAAGAGTATTTTATAGATACCTCTCTCTCATTTCTTCCTCCTCTTACCTTCCACCCAAAATAAAAGTACACTGTGAATCGTGACATTGTCAATGAACCCTCGGTGGGAAGAATGTTCTGAGCAGTTGAAAGTTATAAATAAATAGGTTCTACTCTGGAATTAAATGTGGAACCAGGAAGTTTAACACAGCACAACTAATTGCATCTAAACAAGGTTAACAAGAAAGTTGTGTTTTTGGAAAGAGAAAAAATGAACAGCATTGATGAAAATCAAGCAGTTTCTCAGTGGAACTAGTAAATAAATAAATATATGTTTAATTAAAAGCAACACCCAGTTATGTCTCGTTTCTTACTACGCTGCTTATCAAGAAAGTCTAATGTTAAATGAGAAAAATCAACTCAGGACATTTTTTTTACCTGCATTTAAGCAAGATTTATGTGTCTCATATAAGCTTTTAAGACAGGTAGTGGCCAGAGGTGTATTTAAGAGTCTTATTTGAACTTCCTTTGACTTCCGGTATACAGATATAGAGATTTACAGTTTGGGTACAGAAATCTAGAAGTATTATGACTGTAAACACTTCCCTTATAACTTTTACTCTGTGATTTTAATGAAAAGATAGCATATCAGGCTACTATAAACAAAGCTTATATTTATAGCTGTAGCTAAAATTACTAGCATGTTGCTTTTTCTGATAACAAAAGCAATACAGAAATGATCAGCTAGCATTTATTCTGCTTTTTAGCTCAACTTCTTGTGATCTAGGCATTAGAGCTCTACAATTTTATTTTAGCAAGATAGAGGCAGGACGGGAGAGAGAGAAGCATCAACTCATAGTTGCAGCACTGGAGTTGCTCATTGATTGCTTCTCATATGTACCTTGACTAGAGAACTCCAGCTGAGCCAGTGATCCCTTGCTCAAGCCAGTGATCATGGGCTCATGTAAATGATCCCACTCTCAAGCCACTAACCCCATGCTCACGCTGGTGAACATGCTCTCTAGCTGGGTGAGCCCTCACTCAATCAAGGGAATTTAGGGTTTTGAACCTGGAACCTCAGTGTTCTAGGTCAATACTCTATCCACTGCTCCACCACTGGTCAGGCAAAGTTCAGATTTTGAATAGTAAACAGATTTGGGGGATTGTCCCTATCTGCTTTGTCTAATTACCTCATCATTGACTAAAAGCCTAAAGTGAAATTTGAAGTAATCTCCCATGCTGAATTTTTTTTGTTGTTTGTTTGTTTGTTTTTACAGGGACAGAGAGAGTCAGAGAGAGGGATAGATAGGGACAGACAGACAGGAACAGAGAGAGATGAGAAGCATCAATCATTAGTTTTTCATTGCCATTGCGACACCATAGTTGTTCATTGATTATTTTCTCACATGTGCCTTGACCGAGGGCCTTCAGCAGACCAAGCCACCCCTTGCTGGAGCCAGCGACCTTGAGTCCAAGCTGGCGGGCTTCTGCTCAAGCCAGATGGGCCCGCGCTCAAGTTGGCAAGCTCGGGGTCTCGAACCTGGGTCTTCTGCATCCCAGTTCGAAGCTCTATCCACTGCGCCGCCGCCTGGTCAAGCTCCCCCATGCTGAGTTTAATGACAGTCTCCTTCTAAGTGATGGGGATGGAGGATGGGGTGGAAAGCCCTCTCCCCGGAAGTGCCTGTAGAGAGAGAGAGTGCCCTGAAGACCTCAGGAGAGCAGGAAGGAGTGGACAGCAAGCAGATGACAGTTCAGTCCCTGAGCTGGGTTTGGCCCTTGCTAAATTATTTCGTGCCTCCTATCCCCTCACTTGCCAGGAATACTGCCAGCATTGGTGAAAAGACAAGCAAGATAACTGTCAAATGCCTCTGTTGGGCAGATAAAATATATTATGCTCACTTTATTAAAGATGGCGCTGCCCACCTGCAAGTTTTAAGAGTAAGCTTTTCCCCACACCCTTGACTGATTGGATAATGTAGGGTGGTGTACTCTCATGAGGAATCCTCCCAGTATGTCTCAGATAAGTGACTTTGTATCAGAGACTTTCTTGTTTGTAGATTGGATTAACGGTTTTGAATCTACACTATAAAGTGGGGCAGACCAGGAGCTTGCTCTCTCTCAGTTCCTGAGATTAGTACTAGAAAGGAGAGCAGAGAAAGGCCATGTGGAGAAGGCTAGGAGAAACAGCCAAGATGGCAGAGTGCTGAGGGAGAAGCCAGTTTGGGCAGAGTTTGTGCAGAGAGAAGGAGATGGGAAACAGAGGTGAATAAGTCTGGTGGGCTAGAAACCTTTGATTCTAGGAAACTCGGATAAGTCAGTAGCTTTGTGAGCACTGAGTGAGTGGGTTTTGGAGCCCAGTGTGTGTTTTTGCTTTCCCGCCAGGTGCAAGCTAGAATTAAAGCTGATGGTTCACCAGTTCTTGGATCCATTGTTTCATTACCGACTGTCCGAATCTAGTGCGAACCTTCATGGGTCAGGTGACTATGATAATGGCCCTGACTACTGGTTTTACAGCCTCCAAATACTTGGAAGAAAGATGTTGTGACATATATATCAGGTATTTCTTAGTTCACTGTTAATTATGCAAACCTCTTCATCCCACAAGGTCTTTTGCCATCATTCACGAAGGTCTCATCACTCACTGGCTCTTTCACCCTGGGAAGTAACATTATCAGCAGCTGTTTATTGAGAACTGTACCAGAGCTTAAGAACACAGCCAACATCAAACACAGTCCCCATGAGCTGGTGCATTTATTTTGTAAGTTTTTTACTTTCCCTGATCCTTGATCCCCTCATGTGTTACATTAAAAATATATATAAGAAATAGTAGCCTGACCAGGCGGTGGCGCAGTGGATAGAGCATCGGACTGGGATGTGGAGGACCCAGGTTCGAGACCCAGAGGTCGCCAGCTTGAGTGCAGGCTCACCTGGCTTGAACAAAAAGCTCACCAGCTTGGACCCAAGGTCGCTGGCTCAAGCAAGGGTTTACTCGGTCTGCTGAAGACCCATGGTCAAGGCACATATGAGAAAGCAATCAATGAACAACTAAGGTGTCACAACAAAAAACTGATGATTGATGCTTCTCATCTCCATTCCTGTCTGTCCCTATCTATCCCTCTCTCTGACTCTGTCTCTGTCCCTGTAAAAACAAAAACAAAATAAAAATAAAAATAAATTAAAACAAAAAAGAAATAGTAATCACTGCTGTAATCACTGCTCCAGAAAGGTTTTGAGAACCATGTGAAATAAGGATTATAAAAGCATCTGGTGAAAGAGAACTAGGAGTTTAATAAATGTTTCTTCCCCCATCCCCATCATAAGCTTCTGTGAAGTGAAAAAACTAGCGGATCTGGCCACCCTGGGGCCACACCCCAGCCCCTAGGAATTACACAGCTTCCTCTGCCTTTGGGTGGAGCGCGCGCGCGTGCGCGCACACACACACACACACACACACACACACACACACACACACACACACACACCACGTCTCCATAGCTCTTTCCATGGTTGCTAATTAAGCCTGTATTTTAGTATTTTACTGGTAGAGGAATAATTTCCCTTGCTCCTGAATCCACAGAAAGTGAGAAAACAGATCATACACTCAACAGACTGCTTGTTTGATAGAGGAAGCATCTTCGTGGAAGGGAGGAACATGTTTTTTGTGCAAACCCCTGGCGTGCTCCATGCATTTACATGGTCTGCCTGGCTCTTAAAGGCATCTGATTTCATGTCCTCTCTCTGGAAAGCTTGGAGACTGAAAATCTGCAAACAGTCTGCCAGTTTCATCCAGCCTTTCCTCCTCCAGAGCTCTCCAAGGTCATGGTGGGATTGCCTTGGCACCTAACCTAGGCAGGAGTTCTGTTGCCTTTAGCCCACGCTTGCTTCATCACCTGCAGTGAATTTAACAGATCTCATCCATCAGTCTTCAGGCAGGTAGGAATTTGGGAAACTGACCTTGAGCTTGTTTGCTTGGAGTACCAATAACATGAATTTCTATTATGATCTCTGTCTTCCATACAGATGAAGAAATTCAGGCTCAGACAGGCAGCTAAAAGGTGAGATTCCAGTACTGCCAGTGCAGGAGGGAGGTTGGGAAGGGAAGCTTTCTTGCTTCTCTCCCTGGGAAGAGCAAGGTGCCCTTCCAGTCCAGCTCCCTCCCTCTCAGTGCTTGCGCACACTAGCCCTCGGCTGTAAAGCAGCCAGGTCCTCCCAGCCTCTCCCAGTATCACCCTCATCTAGCAGATGGGGTGGTGCAGGGAGAGGAGCCAGCTGGCGTCTGCATGCTGTGAGCCTGCTGCCACGGGGCGGCTGCTGCCAGTCCCTGCCAGCCCTGCTGATCACGGAGGGCTGGGTCCTGGAGGCCTCAGCAGAGCCACTGGCCATGCATGGACAGAGACTGGCCAGGAGCTCTCTCAGTTTGCACCCAGGGCTGGCCAGTGCTGCCTGGTTGCCATCAGGGAGGGCATGGGGACGGGAGTAAACATTTGTCCCAGCTCTGAAGTGGAACTGAGAACCCTCTGCCAAGATGCAAGAAGCAAGGTCAGTAATGATAACACGATGCCTGGAGGGCATAGAAACCTCCCAGAAAGAGAGCAGCCCAACCCACGGGTGTTGATGGAGGGAAGGTAAGGCCTGGGATGGGGACCGGACGGATCTCTCCCTGGTCACACGCACTCAATCCCTATTTGATGAGCACCGGCTGTCTGCAAGGGACCTAGGAGAACACACAGTTTCCTCCGCATCTTTAACTAAGGCCACGTGATCCATAGAGCAATTTATTTGCCGAGCATGAGTCAGATCTGGAGAAAATCCTGAGAAAGTTCCAAGGCTCCTGTGTCTGAAGTTCCAAGTCAGTGTGAAAACAGCCAATTTCCTGCTCTGAACTGAATATGTCCCCCAAAACTCATATAGTATTTAACCCCTAGTCACAATGGAGGCCTTTGGGAGGTGATTAAGGTTAGATTAGGTAAGGAGGGTGGGGCCCTACTCATGGGATTAACGGCCTTTTAAAAGAGGGAGGCAGCAGCCATCTGGAATCGAGGAAACGGCTCTACCAAGCACTGAAACCAAAACTGTGGCCACTTCTGCTACCAGACAGGAGCTGGGCTTGGAGCGGGTCGCCCACAGGCCAGCCAGTAGAGTGTGGGTTCTTGGATATAAGCAGGAAAGAGTTCACAAGACGGGTGCAGGTGATTTTGAGAGTATGTTTATTACAGCTGGGGCCAGTGGAACAAGGAAGAGTTTAGGATAGAAAAGCACAGGAGAGAGCCTAGAAGGGGCTGCTTTGGCTCTCTAGAAACATTGTAAGAAAGAAGTGGGCATGTTGGGGTGTATGACCTCACTGAGAAGGAGAGGTCACAGTGACAGAAGTGAGCCAAGGCAGGGCTGCTGTTTGCTCACTGGCAACTCAGAGAAAAGGGGGCGTGGAGACAGGTTCAGGAGGTTAAGCCCAGGGCGAGCTGTGACTGCTGGCTGCTCCCCTAGTTGCAAGTCTGGTGGGACCCTTAAGAGTTTAGGTGAGCAGAAATACACACCTAAGGGAGAAAGGGGTAGGTTTGCTCTATAGCAGTGGTTCTTAACCTGGGTTCTATGGAACCCTAGGGGTTTGATGAGTGGGTCTCGGGGGTTTGGAGAAGCCTCTGCCGCGGAGGCCAGAATAAAGTAATACCGTAATTTGTTGTGAGTTCATGCACTTTGTTGGTTTTGTTCTTTGAGCAAGGTGATGTTCATGCACGGCTCATTTTGTGCACCAGTAAAAAAAACATATACCTATGTCTTGAATTTGGAAAAAAAATCATATTTTATTTATCACTAGAGAAGGGTTCGGTGAATGCGGATATGAAACTGGTGGGTTCGGTACCTCAAAAAAGGTTAAGAACCACTGCTCTATAGAGAGTGCATCACTGGGTCCTTTGTTCTGAGACTTTTTTTTATCTTTAGCCAACAGGAATCCTAGGGGAGGTCTCAAGGGACAGAATACTTATTAGCTTTCCAGGTATGTCCTTCAATATATGATTTATCAAAATTTGCGTAAAGAGGGTCAGGGTTATTTTCTGGTTACGGTAGTTTCATTATTTAAAGAATGTCATCACCGCCGGCTGGTTGGCTCAGCAGTATAGCATTGGCTTGGCATGTGGAAGTTCCAGATTCAATTCCTAGTCAGGGCACACAGGAGAAACCACAATCTGCTTCTCCCCACCCTCTCCCCCTCCCACAACCATGACTCGAATGAGCAAGTTGGCCTTAGGTGCTGAGGATGGCTCCATGGCCTCACCTCAGGCCCTAAAACAGCTCAGTTGCCGAGCAATGGAGCAGCGGCCCTAGATGGGCAGAACATTGGCCCCAGATGAGCAGAACATCAGCCCCAGATGGCGTTACTGGGTAAATGCTGGTCGGGGTGAATGCAGGAGTCTGTCTCTCTGCCTCCCTGCCTCTCATTTGAGAAGAATGTCATTGAAGAAGGACCAGGACAAGGCCTGTGTGTTCCGGGAGTGTCTACAATGTGTAATCATTTGCTCCTAAGTGTCCTTTGTGAGGGAAGATACAACCTTGAGATTCATTAGCTGACTATAAATTGCTCAAATTGTTTAGTCTTGTTTAATTATTTTGTCTCAGTTTCTCTTAATCCACTTGTCAAGGAATTTTCTTAGCTTCTTACTATCCTGCCTCACTTTGATCTTGGACTTCCCAACCTCCAGAACTGTGAGAAATAAATGTTGGCCCGAGCCAGTTTGCTCAGTGGATAGAGTGTCAGCCCAGTGTATGGATGTCCCAGGTTCCATTCCCAGTCAGGGAACCCAAGAAAAGTGACCATCTGCTCTTCCCCCCTCCCACCCCCTTCTTTCCCTCTTCCTCTCTGGAAGCCAGTGGCTCAATTGTTTTGAGCATTGGCCCCTGGCACTAAGGATAGCTCGGTTGGTCCAACGAGTCAGCCTCAGGTGCTAAAAATAGCTCGGCTGATTTGAGCATCATTCCCAGACAGGTTGCCGAGTGGATTCCAGTTGGGGCATCTGTCTTTCTATCTTCCCTCCTCTCACTTAAAAAATACTTTTTTTAAAAAAGAAATAAATGTTTATTGTTTAAGACACCCAGCCTATGATATTTTGTAACAAAAGTCCAAGCTAAGACATCACCCAAACTCCATCCTTTGGCAAATGACCACTTTGCAGAATGACCAGTTAACTGCAGGCACTGGTCAGAAGGTTGGGCTAAAAACTTTCATCCAGAGTATGTGCCTTACCTGGATTCCAGGAAAACAAACAAACAAACAAACAAAAAAACGGTAAGAAATACTTGAGTTTCTAAATATGTCTTACCTAACGCAGCATCAAAGGATTTAAGTATGCCGTTATTTCACTTAACCCTCAGAACACTCAAAAGTAGGTTCCTCTAGAGCGGTGGTTCTTAACCTTTTTTGAAGTACGGAACCCACCAGTTTCATATGCGCACTCACCGAAACCCTTCTTTAGTGATAAATAAAATATGATTTTTTTCCAAGTTCAAGACATAAATATATGTTTTTTTACTGGTGCACAAAATGAGCCGTGCATGAACATCACCTTGCTCAAAGAACAAAACCAACAAAGTGCATGAACTTACAACAAATTACAGTATTACTTTATTCTGGCCTCCGTGGCAGAGGCTTCTCCGAACCCCTGAGACCGACTCATCAAACCCCTAGGGTTCGATAGAACCCAGGTTAAGAACCACTGAACTAGAGATTTTATCTATGAGGCATGTGAGGCTCAGAGAGGGTAAGAAACACAGCCACTCTCACCCAGTTGGGAACTGATACACCAGGTTTCAACCCTGTTTCTTCTGGCTTAGAGCCCCAGCTCTGTTCTCTGCTGCTGTGCCCAGCAGCCTGTGCTGGAGAAAGCTTTTTGTGTCTTAGATTGTTGATTTCACCTTGAGCCCTTGGAAGCATTTCAAACCAGCTACAAACATAGTTTTCAAAGAGTGTATCCATAGTTCCTCCTTGTGTCAGTATCTTCTTCCAGACGACTGAGACAGGTTTGCTGGTGATAAGACCAGATTAACCTATTTCCACTCGATGGCTGGATTCTGACACACTGAAAAAGTGACAAAAGCTACAGTTACACTGAACACAGTCATATTTTCTCTTAGGAAACCCTCAAATTTTGCAACCAAAAAAATTTACCAGAGATCCAAAAGAAAATAAGAATTAGCAAGTTCCTTTGATTTTAAGATGCGGTTTGGAATGCCTGAAATCAGGGTGGGTCTTAAAATCAACGTGTAATTTTAACATGGAAGTCTTTTCTCTTTTTTCCCCGGCCACCCCAAGTGAGCTTTGAACTTTAACCTTCAAGTCAGGAGGCATCAAAAAATGCAGTGAAAACAATGTGGCTGTAAATCAATGGCATCTTAGAAAGAAGAAGTAATGAAAAGACGTCTGACCAGAGAACACTAATTTGTTTTTATAACTCTAATATCTTATGCAAAAGAGAAATACGATTTCAATATGTTTGTTAAGAGGACAAATACCTGACCTTGGTCAGTTGGCTCAGTGGGTAGAGCGTCAGCCTGATGTGCAGATGTCCTGGTTTCGATCCCTGGCCAGGGCGCCCATGAAAGGCAATCATCTACTTCTCTCCTCTTCCCTCTCTCTCTTCCCCTCTTGCAACCAGTGGCTCAACTGGTCGGCCCTGGGTGCTTGGATAGCTCAGTTGGTCCAAGTGCATTAACCTCAGGCACTGAGGATAGCTCGCTTGATTCGAGCATCAGCCCCAGATGGGGGTTGGCAGGATTCCAGTTGGGGTGCCTCTGGGAGTCAGTCTCACCTTCACCCATTCTCTCACTTAAAAAAAAAGGAGAAAAGAAAAAAGAACAAATACCTCAATAAAATAGACATAATTTGTTGTTGTTAGGAAAATTTCAAATATATAGCAAAGTGCAAAATGAACTCCCATTACCCAGCTTCAGTGTTCTCAACTCATGGTCTGTTTCTTCCCTCACACCCCGCCTGCCCCAGATACTTTGAAGCCCATCCCGGGTGCCAGGCATTGCCCTGGGAAATGTTTCACTGTCTATCCACAAAAATACCCTTTTTAAAAACAATAATGATACCATTAGCACACCTCCTTAAAATCAATACTAATAATTCCTTAACATCATACTACTCTTTTCCCCTGTGTTACTGTTGTTGAGGGAACCAGGTCTCTTTGGTAGGGTTTCCCATAGGTTGGCTTCCCTTGATGGTGTGCTTATGACATTGTTCTCTTTTTCTCCTTTTCTCTTACATTTCTTGTAAAGTGGTACTTAGAGCTGGGGGTTTTTCTGCAAACTTGGTTTGCCTTTTTTTTTTTTTTTTTTTACTTCCTTCAGGAGGTATACAATGCCTGGTTTTCTCTGTCTTTGAATGTTATTAGCTATCAATGATGACTGCTTAGGACATAACCAGCACTTTTGAAATGACTGCTTCATTTACTAAAACTACTAAAAAATACATTAAAAATAAATAAATCTGAGATGTTGGATATGGTAACTATTTGGCCATAGGTCCTTTGGATTACAGGAAATAGTGATTCCCCTGGATTTCCCCAAATAACAAATTTCCATATAGTCATCTGCAGTAATATGAGTTGTGTACCCAAGCAACCTAACCTTAACAAAACAACATTATATAAACTTGTCTTTCAGTTAAAAAAAAAAAAAAACTGGGAGAGGGAGGGAGGGCAGTGACTGTAACAAAATGATTATTTATAGAGTTGAGCGGACAGCTAGAATACTTGGATGTTCACATAACATGCAGCTTGTGATTCTGTCTAGCTCTTGCTCCAGTCATGTCTCAGGCCACCACCAGCACAACACCTCTTACACATTTCCATTAACTGTAGCAGAGCAAAAGGGTTGTGACACTTACGCAGCAGGTCTTTCCCACTCACTGCCCACACAATTTACTTCTGTATTGGTCATAAGAGTTTGGACATGTCCCCTAGTTAATCAACCATGTTAAGTCCCATTTACCCACTCATGCTACATATACACATAGTAATAAGAAACGTCTGGATCTCACAGTCATTCAGGGAAAGAGCTGAGGGTATGAGCAGACCTACTGGAGGCTTCAACTGGGTCCAAGGCAGGTGCAGGGACCGGAATAACCATTATTAGACTCCATGAGTTTTTGGCTCCATCCACTTCTCTTCCAGAATAGATTAGCTTCATCATGCTTTACTCTGCCTATCTTGTGGGCGAGTCAGGCATTAGAATTCCCAATATATACAGCAAAAGAGTTCATCCATTTTTGGCCCCCACTTAATAAGTTTTCATCATAGCCAAGCACATACAAACATGTAGATGTATAGGCAAGCGTGTATACTGTGATACGGAGACACAGACAGACACACACATACCATCAGTCAGACTGAAGTTTCACACACTGCCATCCTTGCTTGCTTTGTGTGATATAGTCTATTATTTTTCTTCTACTCTATTTTTTGTTAAAAAAAAAAAGGTGGTTGTGACCCACTAAATTTATTTCAAAACCCATTGGTGGGTCATAACTTTCATCTTGAAAACCATACCCTACAGTGAAGACAGAGATTGAAGAACATCAAAGTAAAGCTCTCGGGAGCTAGGCCGATTCCAAATAAAAGAATTAAAAATCTTAAGAGACTGAAGTATCATGACACTGGGAATTAGATTAAAAAAATCAAAGCATGTTTATATTTGTCACATAATAGGACATTACAATTTCAACCTTAGGTGATCAGACAGCCCTTTGGTTGTAATTTGTGATCGGGTTAATCTTGGAGTAAATCCGTCAGGAGAGAGAGGCGCACTGGCCCCCAAAGGCCATCGGGGAGTCCTTCCTCTCCCGTTGTTTTTGTGATGAATCTGTTCTTCTAAACCATAATCATTCGTCACATGAACCCAATTTTATTTTTTTTAGCTTAACAGGGCACACTGTGCTCTCTGGAGCCACAAGGGGAGAAAATATTCCTTTCACCACCTCTGCATGATGAATTCTTCCACCTCTACCCAAAGCTCTGTGTTTCTGATGTCGCTCCCTACTAGGACAGGAGAACTGGGAGAAGAACAGTGCCTTTGCAGCAGCTGGCACAGACCGCTCACATTTTTCACCTCTTTCCTTGTAAAGAGCTCCCAGCTCCAGGGGAAAAAAGATAAAGGGAAAGGAAAGCCCATGCAGTATCAATAAGCTTGTCCTTGAGATTAAGTCACTTTCTCCTATGCTGTTTTCACAGCATAATTTTTTAGGCTTTCTGCTTAGATTTTAAAATATTTGGGCAGAAGTCAAATTTTCCTTCAGCTTTTATTCAGCACCACCTCCTTACACACACACACACATACACACACACACACACACACGTGTAGAAAGTGACCTATGACAAAGTTAATTATCATTTACTTGGAGCAGGGAACTTTCTCACCAGGATATGGTCAATGTAGAGGTGTTCGAGTATGAATAACCAGAAAGAAGGAAATAACCCATGAGTCATGACAAACCTGAAAAGATTATTCGGATGTTTGTTCTTGGACTAAGTTTGCAGGGAAATGAAGTCACTGTGGCAGCTGAAACTGCACACTCACATTCTTTTGTATGAATTAATTATACTTAACTGCTCTGTAATGTCCTGATTAATTATTTCCTGTTCCAGTCAGTTGATTGTGCATTTTTTAATGTGAAATCTGCATCACGATGAGAACCTTGGACTTATTTCTCATTTTGCTCGAGGCCCCATAGAGCTGGTTGAACAACTCACTTCAGAAAAGTCCACACCTTCGTCCATGCCCAGGGGGCTGCGGGTGCGCACAGGCAGGGGTGGCGCAGCTGTATTGGGGCCCTGGGGCTGGCGTCCCCATGAAAACCCGAGCAGGGAGAAGCTGAAAAATTTTAGCGCCGTGCGAGTGAGAAACAGACCCCCCACCCCTCACCCTCCTGCACTAACAGTGCTTACCTTATCTCCCAGCAACAGGCTCTCTGATGGGATGGATTATGGGGCTCTAGAGGGCAGGTGGACATTGCCAGGTAGGAGAGACTGAGTGTATCAGTTTCTTATGGCCGGGGTAGCATATTACCACAAATTTAATGGTGTTAACACAAATTAACTACCTTCTAGTTTTATATGCCGGGAGTCCTACAGCCCAGCTGTCCGCAGGGCTGTGCCCCTTCTGAGGACTCTAGGGAACCCTCTGTCTGCTTGTCTTTCCAGCTTCTAACGGCTGCTTGTTCCTTGGCTTGTGTCTCCTTCTAACTTCCAAGTTATCCAAATACCACTTTTAAATCTCTGCCTCTGACCTCTGCCTTCTGACATGGCACCTCTTCCTCTCACATGCTTGTCTCTCTATTTTCCTGATTAGGACCCTTGTGATACATTGTGTTCAGATCATCCACAACAACCTTTGCATTTCAAAATCTTTAACCGTGTATGTTTATGTAAGATACTCATTCACAAGTTCCAGGGACACAGACATCTTTCTGGGGGGCGGGAGGTGTTATTCTGCCATCTCTGCTGAATATCCAGACTGGGAGGGGCCAGTGTAGGTCAGGCTCCGTGACAGGGCCGTGTTTGGCCAGGCTGGTACCAGGGAGACAGAAGTCAGCAGGTGGGAGTTCATATCTTGGTAAGGTAACTTAAATTACAATGGTTCCTTGTGTGTCGTGGGGGTTAGGTTTCAGAACCCCCTACCCCCACGATAGGCAAAAATCTGAGAAGTAGCGACCTTATATTTATTTTATTATTTATATTTATTTTAAGGCTTTATAAACCCTCCCCGCACTCTTATAAACCCTTCTCGCACTGTTATTAAGCTTTCCCACACTTATTTTGCTTATTTTACTGCAAAAAATAATTAAAATAATAAATATATAAAAATACCTACGTACTGCAATATCCCATGATATAGCAAAAGATCCACTATTCAAAATTAGATATATACAATTTAAAAATCCGCGAGACAATAAGACCGCGAAAAGTGAACCACGTTATGGCGAGGGACGACTGTATACCCCACAGCTAACCTACTTTTACCGGGTTAGAGGGTGTTTGAGTTCAGCTATCCCTAAAACCACAGATGTAGCTGTTACTACAATGACCCAAGATACTGAATTAGCATGTAATTGTGGTTGGAGCACAGCCGACAGGGGACACCAAGGACCTGAACAATGGCAGTGCCCCTAGAGGTCAGTGACTGAATCAACACATACGCTTGACTTCATGAAGGTATGCAATACATGGGTTAATCCCAAACTACAACTAGCATTCACACATTTAAAGGAAGAGAAAGAATCGGATAGTTAATAAGCTCTGGAGCAGAGAGGTATAAAGAGGTCAGGGTGGGCTGACCCCTACCTCATCTCTTTCCCCTGACAAACCCACTGAACCTGTCCCTGACAAGAGATGGACACATCAGATACAGAGCCCCAAGTCCTTATGTCCTCAGGTTGTATAACTAAGTGCTCTTTCTTCTGATTTCAGGCTCACCATGAAACCCTGGGATAATTGGCTTCCCAGGGAGCCCCCACGCAGGGAGAGGACTAGCTGTCAATCTCTGGCCTGCCTGACAGATCAACTCTGTTTCTCATAGAAAATTAACACACTGGCATGCTGGCTTGCATATATTAATACCTTGGGAGTTTAGTTAGCATGAGTCAGCAGCACCTCAAAGCTGTCAGTCTCTGGCCTATGTGACAGATACATACTCTAATTTCTCATGAAATTAGCAAACAGCTATGCTGGCTTATATTTATTAGTGCCTTCTGAGTTTGGTTGGCATGAGTCAGGATCTAAGCTCTGATCAGCTCAAGGGTCCCGCCCACCACCCCATTTCCCAGCAGGCCTGTGGCTGGTTCCCTCCCACATGTGCAGAGTACAGTGTGTGAGGCAGTCTGCGGCCCTGCCCTAAGTTACTCCAAGTCTCCTCAGGGCTTCACTTCAAAGTGGCTTCTTTTAAAGCCTCCCCCAGCCTTTGAGGGGTCTTCAGCTCTTCCTTTTTTACAGCCTGAGAGTCTTGTGCGGACCTTTCCCTGCACCCCTCTCAACCTCATTGGGTGTCTATCTTCCCCACCATGAAGTAGATCAGGCTTGTTTGCTCACCTTAGATGCCCAGTGCCTAGCACAGTTCCTGGCACGAAGTAGGTGCTCCGCGAATAAAGGGATGCTGTCCTGATCTCCCTCTGTGACTCCTTTTCAGCTACCAGAGACTGGGAACTGGATACTAACACACCCAAAATGCAGGAGGAGATATCATAAATTAAGAGAAAGGTCACATTCAACATAAGACAGAGAATGCCTTTGTGGGGTTAACAGGAGGAGCCCCTTAGAACAGACTGTGACAGTAGAGAGCGGCAGCCGTGATAGGGCAGCTACGAGGTGTCTTTAACGAACAGCCGGGTGCTTCTATTTGAGTGTCCTGACATTACCGCCACTCGAATGTCCCAAAGTGGGTCATGGTCTTTTTCATCTCAACTCCCAAGTGTTTCTACCTCTGGTTGTTTCCCAAGATCTTAACTTGGGAGTTATTTAGGATTCCTCTCTCTTCAAAGTTCACACTAGTTAATAAACCAACAACTCGTGCGGGCCTCTAACCGTACCCCTGACTTCAGCCAAGTGGCATAGTGTCCCATGCCCGGGCAACAGCAACAGTGCCTTGAGTTGACTTCCAGTTTCTGACCTCTCACCTTTCTGTACCTATAACTGCTCACAAAAAGTAGAGGATGTTTCAGAATGAATATGGAGTGATAAAAAAAAAGAAGCATTTGATTTGTTTTTATTAAACGAGAACATCAGAAAAGCAAACGACAAGTCAAAGAAAGCTGTTCGATTATGCAAATGAGATGCCAAACCAACTTTTATTTCATTGGTGAAAATGTACAAAAGGCTGAAAGTACTGCCTGTTCCCTGATCCCCTCATTTTTGTGAGCAGTGTATTTTGTGTCTCACATACACTCTTTAAAAAACAAATACCACGTTTACAACCTCAGCCCCTCCCTTTCCTAAGACTCCTTCAGTGGCTCCATCACTCCCCACTGTTAGCAAAGTGGCCTGAGGCCCACTCATGCCCATTTTACACACCCGCACCTCCTGCTCTTGCACGCCCAAACCCTGACATTCTCTCTTCTGTTCCTGAACCATTTCTCCCTTCTCTGGGGGAGGTACACCTACCCCCTCCCTCAACGTGCCCACACCCCTCTTGCCGACATACTTTTGTTCAGGCTGGACTGTCCCCTTTCCTTCCCCTGTTCAAGCACCATCATCTGTCCTTCAAATCCCCATTGAGGTCCCACGGCCTTCATAGCACTTTCCTCGGTCATTTCAACCCACACAGGGAGACTCACGGAGCAGGACCGAGTGCTGAGAAGACACAGACCCCAGTGCAGCCCCTCTTCACAGCTCAGGACACAGGTGGATGGAGCCTCCTTCATATCCTTTCTCTAGTCGTCACTCTTCTTAACCCTCCGTCCCGGCACGTAGCTGCCTGTGTTCTCAAGCCTCCCGTCCTCCTATTAGGAATTGGGCTCCAAGAGGACAAGGGCACCCACTGGGCTTCTTCTGTAGCCACCTCAACATCCCACTTGCTAGGAGCTTCAAAGGCTCTCAACAAATACTTGTGATGAAAGAAACTAGAGAAAGTGGGCCATGGAGAATATAATGGACGTAGAAGAGAAATAATTTAGCCATGGGTGTTTCCAGTCATCCAGCCACAAGGTTAATTCTCAGCGACTCATCCCAGTTTTCTACAGTCAGTCTAGAGGGCTTTCCTGGGGGCTGACACCTCAGTCTGCGAAGCAGCTGGCAGCAGGAGGCTCTTTGCTGGGCTTACTCCTCACATTTAATGGGCCCCCAAAAGCCAAGTCCAGCTCCTAAACCCTATAACCTGTAGTTATCATTTTACTTGGATAAAGGGTCTTTGCAGATATTATTAAAGATCTTGAGGTGAGATCATTCTGGATTACCCAAGTGGGCCCTAAATCCAATGACAAGTGTCCCTCTAGGGGCCAAAAGAGCAGAAGGGACAGAGAAGAGAAGGCCATGTGAATAGACTGGAGTTATGCTCTTACAGGCCAAGAAACCCCTGGAGCCAGCAGAAGCTGGCAGAGGTGAGAAAGAGTTCTTCCCCAGAGCCTTTGGAGAAAGCATTTCCCCATGGACCCCTTGCTTTACGACTTCCAGCTTCCAGAAGTGCGAAACAATAAACTTCTTGACTTAAGTCAACTGCTTCCTGCGAATTTGTTTCAGCAGCCATACAATACTATTATGCACAGCAAGTCCTACCTTGAAGGGAGACCTGGGAAGTGCATCTGTCTCTTCCATACTGTCCTCAAAAACATCAGTGGAACAGTCAAGCATATCAAGGTCATTGTGACTTGATATGATTGTGTTGGAATAGTATCCCAGGGAGTAGCGCACATGGAGGAGAAGCACTTATCCAATCAGTGCTGGAATAAGCGCAGGGTAAGATGAAGTGGCAAAGAGAGATACAAGGCAGGCTTCTGGAAGGAGACTCTGCAGTGGATCTTGAGGAATGAGAAGTTATTTGGGCAAGGAAGGAGGAGATGTCACAAAACAGCAGTCACTGTCGACAGAGAACCAAGTTGCAGGAGGAGTGCAGAAGGTCAGCAGTCGGGGTGGCGGGTGTGTGTGTGTGTGAAAAGGGCTTTGTAGACCATATTAAGAGGGATGGGCTTTTCTCTTAGAGGTGATTGTCAACTGGAACAACACCTGAACATGTCTGAGACTGTGCATGTGCATTTCTCGATTGTCACAATGACTGAGCTTTTCTGCTGGTATTAAATAGTCTATATCCAGAAATTCTTAATGCCCTGCAGTGTGAATGGATGGTCCAGCATGAGGGGGAATTTCTTGTCCCTCCCAAACTTTCAAAAGAGCTCCATTCCCTTGAGAAAAACTGCTGGTGACAATAGGAAAAACATGCTGGTAACATGAAAGAGGTTTAATCAGGGAAGTGACAAAATAGAAATCGCAGGTTGTTATGGTGCAATGGGAGTGTAAGATGCAGAAAGATAGAAGTGAAGCCTTGAGAGAAAAATAAGAGGCCAGTGAAGATATGGTGAAGATATGAAGACTTGAGCCATCAGGTGCAGGAGGAATGACGGGGAGAGAGTGGGGAAGGGGATTGGGAGGCAAATTCAAGAGACATTTAGGTTAAAAATGCAGGAATTTGTATTTGAATAAAAGACTGAATCTCATATTTCTAGTTTAGAGGTGTCATTACAGATATTAAGAAAAAAAAGTTACTGGACCATAAGTCAATTTGAAATTTGTTGATATTGAGTTGCCTATGGGATACTGAGTAGAAATGCCTACTGGGCAAATGGAACCTTACATTCAAAGGATGATATAAATATTGTAATCCCTAAGAAGAGAATTTTCAAACAGAAAATAGCAGAAAGTGGTTTCTATAAGTGGACAATTAGAAACCTGTAAAATTACTAATCTCACCCAAGGGGATTAGGTGCTTATAATTTAGTGCCCTTTCGTAAGAACTTGGTTCCTTTAAATAAAGGATGCAAGATAATCTTGACCTTCAAATGAAGGACTTTGTTTGCACTCAGATTAGTTTACAAAGGAAAGTAAGTGCTGAGGCTCATGCCTCCTCTATAACAACAGGGCGCTAGACTGTCCTTACGAAACAAACAATTGGAAGAAACAAAGCATTGGAGTGGTTTAGACAACTAAGACTTAATTGTTGACTCTTAGCCTTTGAAAGAAAAATCGAGCCTTCAAGAAAGTGGTATTTCATTTTCAAAACATTTTTCTTTGCTAAGCTACCCCGAGCACTTGAAACATTCCTGATAGCTTATGTTTGGTTGTAAAAATAACTTTGCTATTCTCTTTCAGTTTAGTGGGAATAAAATTCTGGTACTGTTCATTACCTTTAACTACTTCCAGTCCATGAGAGCTCCCCAAAGAATTCTCACATCTTAATTTGGCGGCTTTATGGACAACCCATGAAGGAGGGGAACAAATCTGTCTGGTTCACCATTGAATTTATAGTAGTCAACACACTGCCATACACATAGAAGACACCCTGCAAATATTTAATGAAACAAACAAACAAAGCTTTCATTCCAGCGAGTGAAGGAGATGGGCAGTTAGCAAGTAACTCAGCAGTAATTCCTGAATTGCTTTTTGATGAAGTCTTCTAAGGGTAGGTACAGGTAGCTATGAGAAAGGTTAGCCAGTAGGGCTGATCTATTCTGGGAGAGGAAGGCTGGAAAGAGAGTCACTTGAGCTGAGAGATGAAGGCTGAGATGAGTCGCTGTGAAGACAGGAAGCAGGAGGAACAGAGGCAGTGGATGGCTGAGTGTTGTGACGGATGACACAGATGAGTGATGTAACCAGGAGATTAGGAAACACAGAAAAGTTAGGCTCTGTCAGCCTCCACTGCCTGAGCTGTAACAAGGGGCTGCACTCTGAAGACTAAGCCCTTTCAACACTCGGGTTTGCTCTGTGAGTCTGTGTATACGTCTTGGTACTTAGGCTGGGCTGTGAAGATAGATCAGGCTTAAATAGGGGGACGAGAAGGAAAGACACACTCGGTGGTCAAGATACTCTAAGCAAAACCTATAGGAGTAGAAAGGAGCATGGGCCTTCTGGACAGAAGTGGATACCATTTCCCTGTCCAAGAAGGGGAGAAGAAATTTTAGAATCAAGGAAGAGAGAGATTTATTGTAGAAAATATTAGGCTAGATTATTTAATGAGCCAGGACTAGGAGATCTCATACAATCTCA
Organism: Rhynchonycteris naso; assembly: GCA_037038555.1. Classification (NCBI taxonomy): domain Eukaryota; kingdom Metazoa; phylum Chordata; class Mammalia; order Chiroptera; family Emballonuridae; genus Rhynchonycteris; species Rhynchonycteris naso. Next base: position 72,823,034 of record CM073002.1, read on the forward strand.
CAAAACTCTCTGTGATCAGGACTGTAATCTCATTGCTGTAATATCACAAATGAGAACGATGAGACACAGAGAAGGAGAAGAGCGTTCCCGAGTACACGTGACAATCAAGCGCTGGGGCCAGGAGTGCAGTGTGGGTGTCTGCCACTGGGAGGGCAGAGGCCTGGGGACGAACAGCCAGTGTGCTGCACTTCTAACACAATCCTACAGGTACCTCACAACACAACTTCAGTTTTTATCTTCTTTCTCCTCAAGAAGTTGATAGCCCTGTGAGTGCAGGAAGAAAGATCCTATTATGTTTCTTATAATTCTTTATAGTTTTAGAAACTAGACAAGGATTCAACCCTACAGTTTCATTGAAGAAGAGTCTGCATGTATGCTTGCCTTACCTGGAATCTCCTCTTGTCCATTTGGTCTTGCCAACCTGGTCAGCAGTGGACACCTGAGTGAAGGTCAGTCTATGACTTTGACTTCAATTATTGCCAAGGATCTTCTCAACAAAAATGATCTCTGCTAGATCATATCTATTTTGACCTATCAGACCCTCTCTTATGTGTTCTGAAAATGAAATATTTAGAAAAATCATCAATCAGTAACAGGAGAGAAGCCAGTAAACAGACACTATAAAGCAGAGTAGAGTCAATAGTCAATGAAGTTGCAACGGGGAGTAGCTGAGCCACCATAGTGGAAAAGATTAGAATGGAGCAGGTGTGACTGCTGGCAGGGCTGGAGCAGGGGTATGTGACCTGTGCCGTCTCATAACCCTTTGCTCAGAAAGGTCCTCCTTGCTGGCCTTGTCTTGAAATTCTTAGTCATTTTTAACCAAGGGTCTCTGCATTTTGATTTTGTACTGGGCCTTGCACATTATAATAATGAAGGTAACCACAATGACAATGATGATTGCTATTTATAAAAATGGAGAAGAAATAAGGAGTTAAGTAGACTAAAGATTAGGGGGTACTAATATTGCCCCTTCCATGCTCAGTTCTCCAGACCCACAATCATGGTCTGTCTGTGTGGGATTCCGTCCGCTGCCTCCAAGGTAGTCAGCATAGAACACCAGCCTCACCACTACATTGCACATGATGTTTGGGATCAGAGCTAAATTAGGACAGTGGAACAAATGAGCACAGTCCCTTCTTCTGCCCTTTCCTCAGGCAGAGCTCAGCCTCTCTTTTAAACAATTGTTGAGTAAATATTTAAAGCACAAAGTTTTAAAGGATGCCAAGTTCTTGGACTGCAGAACTAGACAACATGTTTCAGTCCAGCCTTAAGCCTCTCTCTCTCTCTCTCTCTCTCTCTTCCCTCATGCCACTCTTCTCAGTCCCCAGAAAAATGTGACTTCGGGGGCTTCTCAGAGGCTCTTTTCTCTGTCTAGAAAGTATTTTCCTTTCTCAGCATTTTGATGACAGGATCACACAGACAAAGGACATTGTAGGGACGGCAGGTATGAGACAAAATAGGCTTCTCTCCAATTCCAAAGGAAGACTCCAGAACTACAAAGAAGTATAAAAACATGACGGAATCTGGGTTATTGCTATGAGTCATCTCCAAGGACTGTAAGATTTTTGATGCTCGAGATGGTGCCTCCTCATGATCACTCTGTCATCCCACTCCCACTGGGCTCTGCTCCTCCCTCCCCCACAAGGCTAAGAGCGCAGACTGACCAGTGGCTTCCTGGTGTCCTTGGGTATGACTTTGTTTTGTTTTTGTTTCTTTTTCATGTATTAGCCTGGTTCCTCATCTGAGAAGTTAAGAAAATAGTAGTGCTATACCAATTACAGAGCCAATAAGATTACATGAGATCATTCATTACCCGACACCGTAAATGCATAAAACATTTTAATTACTAACACAATGTCTGACTCTTGGTGTTGTTTTGAACCACTCAACCCAGTAAGTGCACAGTACATGTTCTTTGCACTGAATTGAGTCCTAAGTCAATGAATCTTATAACATCCCTACTTTTTTTTTAAGTCAATGAATCTTATCACATCCTCTACACCCTGCTGAAATCCCATCTGAAGATAAAAATAAAATAATCTAAATTCTCCATTCTTAGACCTTATAAAATATTTTCAAATGAAAACAGAAATGTAATGTTTTCTGATGGAATACTCTTATAATTTCTGGACTCTTAAAATGTTAATTTCCCTGACTTAGTAAAAGAAGTCCAGTTTGCCAAGCAGGTGAAAGATGTTATCAAGTTCTGAGCTGAGCAGTAGAAGCATATCAGTTCCATGGGAATTTATTGTGTGCAATTCATGGGACCCAGGGCCGTGATGATGGCATTTAAATGTTAGCAAAAATAGCGCTGAAAGCAGAGTTGACATGTGTAATAATGAGGGGCCCTGGTGCTGCCTTTTCCTTCTTTCAGAAAGATCACAGCATAGTAATGGGACTACTCCTGGTTCTTCCTCAGCAGCTGCCACACCAGTCTGAACACATCCTAGAAGGTCTGTTTGATCATAATGAGATTATTTTAACAGGGCCAGCCTTTCCTCCCACCCTCCCTCCCTCCCTCCCTTCCTTTCTTCCTTCCTCCCTCCCTCCCTCCCTCCCTCCCTCCCTTCCTTCCTTCCTCCCTCCCTCCCTCCCTCCGTTCCTTCCCCTCTTCCTCCCTCCCTCCCTCCCTCCCTCCCTCCCTTCCTTCCTTCCTTCCTTCCTTCCTTCCTTCCTTCCTTCCTTCCTTCCTTCCTTCCTTCCTTCCTTCCTTCCTTTTCCCCCTTCCCTCCCTTTTTCTCTCCTCTCCTTTCATCACTTCTTCCCTTTCTTCTTTTTCTTCCCCTTTCTTTATTAACTCACTCAAGGATATTTAAGGCCATCTACCAAGTGCCAGGCAATAAACCATAAAGATCTGATACCCTCATGAAGCTTACAGTCTAGCATGGAATATAAACACTGAACACTAGTAAATTAAAAGTTACCGTGAGCGGGAGAAGATATTAGACTCAACCCGTGTGGATAGGTGAGAGGGAGCCTCCAGCTAGAAATAATTTGCCTAACCAGGTGGTGGAAAGAATAGAGCATCGGACTGGGATGCAGAGGACCCAGGTTCTAGACCCTGAGGTCACCAGTTTGAGCGTGGGATCATCTGGTTTGAGCAAAACTCAACAGCTTGGACCCAAGGTCGCTGGCTCCAGCAAGGGGTTACTCAGTCTGCTGAAGGCCCAAGGTCAAGGCACATATGAGAAAGCAATCAATGAACAACTAAGGTGTCGCAACGAAAAACTGATGATTGACGCTTCTCATCTCTCTTTGTTTCTGTCTGTCCCTATCTATCCCTCTCTCTGACTCTCTCTCGGTCTCCAAACAAAAAAAAAAAAAAAAAGGAAATAATTTTTCTTTCCTCTGAGATCTGAAAGCTGACTGGTTCAGCTAAGAGAAACTGGTTGGGAAGAGAAGGGTATGGAAGTCAGTAGGGCAATGGGAGAGGGCCCGGAGTCCTTCTGAGTTAGAGGGACTGAATTGAAGGCCCCATGGCTTCTTTGGGAACCACCAGCACCCTTCACTCCCTCTACATCCTATACTAGGGAGCACTTTGCTTTCAGCTGAACTCAGCTGCCACCTTGTGCTGTGATCTGAGGGGATGTTGTACCCTAATCTGGGCTTGGTAATAATCACCGATCACTTCCAGTTTACACACATGGATGTCTAGTCTCAGAGAAGCGGTACAGCTTGCCTGAGACTCAACACTCCAGGAGGCAGAGCTGAACTTGAAACCCAGTATTTGTGTCTCTGAATCACATGTTCCTCTGTAAAGCCAGTAGCCTCGGCCACCATCACAGCTGCCTGGCCCATGCAGGTTCACATTTGATTCGGACAGTCTGTAATGAACTGGTGGGCCATTAGCTTTAATCCTAGCTCGCAACCGGTGGGTGGAAAAACACTTTCCTTTCTACTCAGGGCTCCCAAAGCCACTGACTTATCCAAGTTTTACTAGGATCAAAGTTTTCTAGCTCACCAGTCTTATTCTCCTCTGTTCCCCATTTCCTTCTCTCTGCACAAACTATACACAAACTGACTTCTCCTTCAGCATTCCACCATCTTGGCTGCTTCTCCTCTCCTAGAGGTGGCCTTTCTCTGCCCTCCCCAGTATGGGCTCTTCTGTCCCATTTTATAGTATAGAAATCAAAACCTTTAATCCAATATACAAACAAGGAATTCTCTGATACAAAGGCACTTATCTGAGACATAAATGGGATTCCTCATAAGAGTACACCACCCCTATCATGCAACAGTCAAGGGAGTAGGGAAAAGCTTAGTCTTAAAACTAAACCTTAGGCTATAACGACCCTGCCTGCTTCCAGCCTGTCCCCTACACACAATGCAAACTATAAGCAAGCAAACATATATATCATATTGTTGGGCAGATAAAATATATTATGCTCACTTTGTTAAAGATGGCACTGCCCACGTGGGAGCCCATTGCCCAGGTGATAATATTAGTTGTCCTTTCTGCTTGGGATGGGCGTGATTATATTAATGTGTGTTGGGGGAGGGCTTTCGTGCCAAAAGGTTTTAAAAGGAAGAGGCATCACGTTGATGGAGAAGAGTGATCACCTTCTAGGAGGAGTTTATGCTGTAAGAGAGCAGATTAAGGTAAGGTGACCAGACGTCTCGCTTTTGATGGGACAGTCCTGATTTTTAACAATTTGTCCTGCATCCCACAGCGTTTTTAAAAAGTCCCAATTTTTGGAAAGAATGCATGAAAAGCTAGAAAATGGCGGGAGAACAGGAAGGGAATATACGGTTTTCAGCGGGGAGACCCCGCCTTGATCTGGAAGCACCCACACTGCCGCAAGAGCTGGCTGCCCTGTGCAGGCCCGAAACAAAGAACTTCAGGTGGGACATACCTGCTGGGGTGTTGGCTCTCAAGTCCCCAAACAACCCATAGGCCGGCGTCCTGGACGCAGGCGTGCGGCTCCGGGCTCCGCGAGGAATACGCGCTGTCTTTACCAGGAACTAATGCTGCAACTGAATGCGTTTTTTCTACAGTAAATAAAGTGTGGACATCAGAAAAATCACAATTAAGTGTTGAGACTTTGAAAGCCATTTTATGTGTGAAATAGAATTTAACAAATTCTTGTGAAAAATTTTATGACGTTTTAAACAAAGACAGCAATCTACTAAAAAAAATTCACTCAAATGAGAAATATGCCAAATAATAAAATAATACTATACATAATTTTTAATGCATTATATTTGTAAATTGTACTTATGTTGAAATTTTAAAAAATATATTACAATACTATTTTTGCATTCTATGAAAATTGTTTTTGCTCCATATAGACCAAATTTTTAATCAAGATCCCCCTACCCCCCAGTCAATGGTGTCCCGCTTTACCAATTTTAAAATCTGGTCACCTTAGATTAAGGCCACGTGGAGGCCAGGAGAAGCAGCCAAGATGGTGGAGTGCTGAGAGAGAAGCCAGTTTGGGCAGAGCTTGTGCAGAGGAAGGGAGATGGGGAACAGAAGTGAATAAGTCTGGTGAGCTAGAAACCTTTGATTCTAGAAAACTCGGATAAGTCAGTAGCTTTGTGAGCCCTGAATGAGTGGGTTTTGGAGCCCAGTGTGTGTTTTTGCTTGCCTGCCGGGTGCAAGCTAGAATTAAAGCTGATGGCTCACCAGTTCTTGGCTACGTTGTTTCATTACCGACTGTTCAAATCTAATGTGAACCTGCATGAGCCAGGCAACTGTGATGGTGGCTGCAACTACAGGCTTTACATTTGGCATAGTCTGTGGCAGGATTTGAATATCGGTATGGAGCCACCATCTTTGAGCGGTGGAGTAGAGGATTGGCTGCTGTTATGGTTCCCCATAGCTGTCGTCTTGTGAATTTTTACAGCCATGCGTGAGGAAATTAAGAGCTCTATGGAAGAGGCTGCCTGGGACCTGCAAACCGAGGAGTGGAAGGAGCTGGAGCAAACATGGGAGAAAGAGATGCCGACCTTGGAGCTAGAGCAAACACCAAAGGAGGCTGACCAGGTTCATGAGATTCGCTTTGAAATGGAACAGCTGCTGGAGAAGGAATCACAGGTTTGTGAATTGCAGATTGCCCTGGATGTTGTGGAGAATTCCGAGAGCCAGCTGCAGCAGGAGGCTGGGGCTGAGGCTGGGGCTGGGGCAGCAAGGCCCACAGCAGCGGTGGCCCAGGGCTCAAGCCTGGCAGTGGGAGCTGGCGTTTTCAGCTCCTATCCAGAAGATGAGGAGAATTGGGCTGGAGTTGTGATTTGCAAACTCCAGAAGGTAGACAGCAGCAGCTGCGATGGGAGGATGAATGGACATCACGGGAGCCAGGCACGCATCACTGAGTGGCCACTGGAATGGCAGGGAGTGCCTGCTAAGCTGCTGGCAGGTCTACGATTTTGGGACATAGGGGTGGATGCCATCATGCTCTCCAGAGCAGAGATGGAAATGCTGACTGCCATTACCACATGCTCCTCTCTGAGACAGTGGGAGACCTGCCAGGATGACAGGAATACGAGAAGGAGGCTAATACCCCATGTGCGTGGACTGATTTCCTGGACTATGACTGGAGTGACCACTGGCTCCTTTGCTGGATGGACTTATGGATTTTGGACAATGTAAAATGCCCTGATGGGGGTTGGGGGACGGCTTTACTGGAAGCACTCCTCTGCCCTGGGAAGCTTTTCCCATGGCTAGAAAGAAGGCCGAGGACATTTTGCACTTTTTGCAAAGTGCTCAGAGATTGGTGAAGTGTATCTTTGTAATTGTTGAAATTGTATGATTTGTCATGTATTTGTAATTTGTGTAATGTGCCTAATTTTCTTGCACAGGGATGCCGGTGGTGTAGATTGTGGGTAGTAAAGTGAGCATAGGGGTGGGATTGTTGGGCAGATAAAATATATTATGCTCACTTTGTTAAAGATGGCGCTGCCCACATGGAGGCCTATTGCCCAGGTGATGATACTAGTTGCCCTTTCTGCTTGGAAATGGGCGTGATTATGTTAATATGTGTTGGGGAGGGCTTTCATGCCAAAAGGTTTAAAAAGGAAGAGAGATCATGTTGATTGGGAGAAGAGTGATTACGTTTTAGGAGTTGTTCATGCTGTAAGAGAGCAGATTATGGCCACATGGAGGCCAGGAGAAGCAGCCAAGATGGTGGAAAGCTGAGAGAGAAGCCAGTTTGGGCAGAGTTTGTGCAGAGAAAGGGAGATGGGGAACAGAGGTGAATAAGTCTGGTGAGCTAGAAACCTTTTGATTCTAGGAAACTCGGGTAACTCAGTAGCTTTGTGAGCACTGAATGAGTGAGTTTTGAAGCCCAGTGTGTGTTTTTACTTGCCCGCTGGGTGCAAGCTAGGATTAAAGCTGATGGCTCACCAGTTCTTGGCTCCGTTGTTTCATTACCAACTATCCGAATCTAATGCAAACCTGCATGAGCCAGGCAGCTGTGATGGTGGCTGTAACTACTGGCTTTACATTATTTACAAACTTATTTGACTAACATCGTCTCACTGTACTAAGGTAATTCCCAGGGGGTATTCTTAGGTAAATCTTGCCCCCTGAAAATACCATTTTCACCTAGACGCCTGAAACTCTATGACCAGAGGAAGTTTAGTACCTTAGAAGAGAACATCACCCTTTTCCAATGCCCTTGTTTTAAAAACAAACACCGAGCAAGCTTTGTAATGTTGAAAATACTCAGGATAAAGAAAAGTGGATTAGAAGCTTCTTGAAGTTGTCTTTACTGTTTCAATCATGACTACTTCCATATCTTGAGTTCTTTTGTACCTTAAACAAATACAAAATAAAAAATTAAATATATATTTTTAGAAAGCAAATACCCCTTGGGAGGGGTAATGTATTAAGTTAGCAACACTTAAGTATATATATGTTTATTGGAAAATTTTTATCCTAACAAGAGAAATGAGAGCAGCAGCACATAAATTATGGGTGCTCACCAAAGTTTGAGGGAGAGAGGCAGAGATTACAATGTTATACATAAACATTATATTCTTCAGAACTTTACCTCATACCAACACTTCTAAGTTATATAAAATAGTCTGCATTCCCCACGCTTAGCTCACACCTTCACTGGACATATGCTCAAAGTGTTCTCTTTGGGTAAGATATATTCTTATACCTTGATGTTGATTTCACCTCCCAATAAATTTTTGCAGATGTTTTTAAAAATCCTAACTTAAATTTAAAAATCATCAATGCCCCTGTTAGGCAGATAAAATATTTTATGCTCACTTTGTTAAAGATGGTGCTGCCCACATGGAAGTCTGTTGATATTAATGTGTGTTGGGGGACAGGCTGTGGGCAGGCTGGGTCATTATAGCCTATGCCTTAGTTTTAAGAGTAAGCTTTTCCCCACACCCTTGACTGATTGGATGATGTGGGGTGGTGCATGCTCATGAGGAATCCTCCCATTATGCCTCAGATAAATGACTTTGTATTAGAGTCTTTCTTGTTTGTATAATGGATTGAATCTACACTATAAAGTGGGGAAGACCAGGAGCCTGCTCGCTCTTGGTTACTGAGGTTAGCATTAGAGAGGAGAGCAGATTAAGGCCACGTAGAAAAGAGGAGAAGCAGCCAAGATGGCAGAGTGCTGAAGAAGAAGCCGTTTGTGTGGAGAGAAGGAGATGGGAAATATGGTGAATAAGTCTGGTGAGCTAGAAACCTTTGATTCTAAGAAACTCGGATAAGTCAGTAGCTTTGTGAACACTGAATGAGTGGGTTTTGGAGCCCAGTGTGTGTTTTTACTTGCCCGCCAGGTGCAAGCTAGAATTAAAGCTGATGGCTCACCAGTTCTTGGCTCCATTGTTTCATTACCGACTCTCCGAATCAAATGCGAACTTGCACTGGCCAGGTGGCTGTGATGGTGGCCTTGGCCCCTGGCTTCACATTTGGTGTAGTCTGTGGCAGGATTCAGAGATTGGTATGGAGCCACCACCCTTGAGGTGCATGGTAGAGGACTGGCTGCTGTTATGGTTTCCCATGGCTGTTCTTTTGGGGGTGTAGGCTGGCTGACTTTTAGAGCCATGAGTGAGGAAATCGAGAGCTTTGTGGAAGAGGCCGCCTGGGACTTGTAGGCCGAGCAGCAGAAGGAGCTGGAGCAAATGTGGTAGAAAGAGATACCGACCCTGGAGCTGGAACTGGAGCTGAAGCAAGCACTGGAGGAGGAGGCCACCAGGTTTGTGAGATTCACCTGGAAATGGAGCAGACACTGGATAAGAAATGACAGGTTTGTGAGTTACAGATTGCCTTGGACATTGTGGAGAGCCAGCAGCAGCGGGAGGCCAAGGCTGAGGCTGGGGCTGGAGCTGCAAGGCCTGCTGAGCAGAAGGTAGCGGTGGCCTGGGGCTCAAGCCCAGCAGCAGGAGCTGGTGTTTTCAGTTCCTCTTTGGAGGATGAGGAGAATCGGGCCGGAGTTGCAATCTGCAGTCTCCAGAAGATGAGAGCCCAGCTGGAATGAGTACCTGCTACACTCCTGGTAGGCCTGCGATTTTGGGACATAGCTGTGGATGCCATCATGCTCCCCAGAGCAGAGATGGAAATGCTGACTGCCATTGCCACATGCTTCTCTTTAGGACAGTGTGAGATCTGCCATGATGGCAGGAATGAGGGTGGAGGCTAACACCCCATGTGTGTGAACTGATTTCCTGGACTACAACCAGAGTGAGCACTGGCTCCTTTGTTGAATGGATTTATGGATTTTGGACAGTGTGAAATACCCTGATGGGGGTGGGGGGCAGCTTTGATGGAGGCCCTCCCACTGCCCTAGTAAGCCTTTCAAATGGCAAGAGAGAAGGCCGAGGACATTTTGCACTTTTGGCCAAGTGCTCAGAGACTGGTGAAATGTGTGTACCTTTGTAATTGTTGAAATTGTATGATTTGTCATGTATTTGTAATTTGTGTAATGTGCCTAATTTCCTTATACAGGGATGATGTTGGTGTAGATTGTGGGTAGTAAAGTGAGCATAGGGGTGGATTGTTGGGCAGATAAAATATATTATGCTCACTTTGTTAAAGATGGTGCTGCCCACATGCAAGTCCGTTGATATTAATGTGTTTTGGGGGACAGGCTGTGGGCAGGCTGGGTCATTATAGCCTACGCCTTAGTTTTAAGAGTAAGCTTTTCCCCACACCCTTGACTGATTGGATGATGTAGGATGGTGCACTCTCATGAGGAATCCTCCAGTTATGCCTCAGATAAGTGACTTTGTATCAAAGACTTCCTTGTTTGTAGATTGGATTAAAGGTTTGGATTTCTACACTATAAAGTGGGGTAGACCGGGAGCTTGCTCTCTCAGTTCCTGGGATTAGTATTAGAGAGGAGAGCACATTAAGGCCACATGGAGGCCAAGAGAAGCAGCCAAGATGGCGGAGTGCTGAGGAAGAAGCCAGTTTGTGCAGAGAGAAGGAGATGGGAAACAGAGGTGAATAAGTCTGGTGAGCTAGAAACCTTTGATGATAGGAAACTCGGATAAGTCAGTAGCTTTGTGAGCACTAAATGAGTGGGTTTTGGAGCCCAGTGTGTGTTTTTGCTTGCCCACCGGGTGCAAGCTAGGATTAAAGCTAATGGCTCACCAGTTTTGGGCTCCGTTGTTTCATTACCGACTGTCTGAATCTAATGTGAACCTGCACTGGCCAGGAGGCTGTGGTGGCGGCCTTGGCCACTGGCTTTATAGCCCCCCTTTCTTTCCACTGATAGAAAAAATGGCTATCAGTGGACCCCACCCAGGAACAATGCTGGCCTGGAGGAGGAAGAAGGACTTGCCTTTTCAGTAATCCAGCACAGACCTCCATTGCAGCTGGATGCTGATAAGGGACGACTGAATCAGGGTGTAGACAATTTGAGAAACTGTGTTGCCACTCTCAACCACAAACAGAAGAAGTTATCTTGCAGCTGCTTTTGCCCAAGGCCCTTTGATGAATCCATATAACCCCTGTCTCATCCCTCCCTCAGGGCTGACACCCTTTGCTGGTCTCAGCCCACTTGCACCCAGATGTTTTTAAAATAAATTTTCCTTTTGGAATACACTAACCTTGTGTTCTTGGTTAGGCCTGCGGTTTCTGCTTTTTACCCATATTGTGTGGTGATATCACTGTTACTAAGCTCTTATTGCATTAGTGCTTGTCTCAAAGTTAATTAAACTTTCATTTGTCTCCTCTTCTAAGCCATGAGTTCTCAACAATCATAGTTAATTTGTTTATCTCTCACAAGACTCGGCTTAGTGCTGTGTACCTAGTAGGGCCTTAATAAATAATTACAGACTTGAAATAAAAAATGTCTTTTGCAGTTTGATTAATCTTGGGTAAGAATTTCTCTGTAAATGACCACAGTGAAGAGTTTTTAGTTTGAGCCGTTTGCAGGATTGCTTTGGCCTTGATGAATTTTATTTGATAGGAAAGAAAAAAAAAAGAGTAACCCAAATACTCTTTCCTATAATGAGTTGTAATTGTAAGAGATGAAACTGTTCATAGGCAAACATTTTAAATTCTGTACTATGTTCTGAGCCAATTAGAAGCAATTGAATTTATGAATTTTTTATTTTTCCTGATTGATTTTCTATTTAGTTTCTTCTGAATAAGTACTTAAAAATCTTTTCATAACATTCACCCTTTCTGTTGATTTCCAGCCCTAGAGGACCAAACTTTCAGCAATTATACAAGCCCTTCACACTTTTTTTGCATTCTACTTCTTTTAAAGTAGTAGAATTATTGTTGAAATCCTCTCCAGATAAAAGCCTTGAAATCATTAAGCAGATCACTGTTCAGAACCACATTAATTCTTCTATTTTTCTCCTTAAAAGAGATGACTGGTGGACAGCTTGGACTAGCAATGAGGTGTGGTATTTATCTATAACACCTCTTCCATGATGAATAACTAATTTATTTAAAATGCTATTACTTAGGACATTTCAATCATGGTAGGATGAGGTCTCTGATTTAGGTCTTGGTTAATTTAGAAATGGCCTTTTTCCCCGGGGACATTGAGAACTGCTGATGCCAGCTGGTGATGGGGTCTGAATTTAAACACTGCAAAGCTAGGAATGTGAGCAAGGGCTTCTGAGCTCCTGGTCTAAAATAGCCTGTGAGGTCTGGGGCCCTGCCCCCTCCGCTCTCCCTAGGGATTTCAGCACCCATCTCAAGGATCCTCTCCACAGCTGCCATGGTGTCCTGATGGGCTTGGGGTGTCCAGGGAATGGGATTTGTGAGCATTTAGTTTAACTAGGAAGGGCTCAGGCTCCAGGAATTCCCTCATTGCCTACAACTTCTGGCCTGGCCTTAGCTCTGAGAAGCCAATTTCTTAAACTTTCTCACAGCACCCACCAGTTCTTTCTACTCATGGAAGAGCTGTAGGGTCTTCATTCTAGCCAAGCCCTTCGAGAGCACTCCTCTCAGGGATTTTAGCCTAGGGACTCTTTCTTTGACTGAAACCGTATATGGAAGCCCCGTAAGAAAGAATGGACCAGGCCAGAGCTTCTGTGACTGAACATGAGTGTAGACCTCAAACTACTCACCACGTCTATGTTCTGGTGTGTGAGATCACAGAATGGAAGCCTGAACACATTGGATTTTGAGAGAATTAGTTCATAGTTGTAGGCTTTTATTTCTACTGTAAATGCAAAGCTTTGGCCCCCAGAAAAACTCCCTTTCACAGTGTTGGGCAGATAAAATATATTATGTTCACTTTGTTAAAGATGGCGCTGCCCACATGGAAGTTTGTTGATATTAATATGTGTTCTGGGACAGGCTGTGGGCAGGCCAGGTCGTTATAGCCTAAGGCTTAGTTTAAGAGTAAGCTCTTCTCCACACCCTTGACTGATTGGATGATGTAGGGTGGTGCTCTCTCCTGAGGAATCCCATTATGCCTCAGATGGGTGACTTTGTATCAGAGACTTCCTTGTCTGTAGATTGGATTAAGGTTTTGATTCTACACTATAAAGTGGGGCAGGCCAGGAGCTTGCTAGCTCTCTTAGTTCCTGAGGTATTAGAGAGGAGAGCAGATGAAGGCCACATGGAGGTCAGGAGAAGCAGCCAAGATGACGGAGTGCTGAGGGAGAAGCTAGTTTGAGCAGTTTGTGCTGGAGAAGGAGATGGGAAACAGATGAATAAGTCTGGTGAGCTAGAAACCTTTGATTCTAGGAAACTCGGATAAGTCAGTAGCTTTGTGAGCACTGAATGTGTGGGTTTTGGAGCCCAGTGTGTGTTTTTACTTGCCCACCAGGTGCAAGCTAGAATTAAAGCTGATGGCTCACCAGTTTTTGGCTCCATTGTTTCATTACCATCTGTTCGAATCCAATGTGAACCTGCGTGGGCCTGGCGGCTGTGATCCTGACCCCGGCTACTGGCTTTACACACAGTCACCTCTTCCTTAATATTCTTGGAAGGCTGCAGAGAGTTTCTGTCATATGAATGAAAAGTTTCTTTCATGAATGAACGAAAACATTTAGCTCCCCATGAGGGTCCATGGTGCGGTCTCCACTCTCCCCTCTCTCTGTGCCCTGGTTGTTGGGATCCATGCAGGGCTCCTGAATCCCACAGGCATTGCTGCTGCCTTTGCTGGCATGTTTGCCACCCCAGGCAGGCACCTCTCAACTCTGGTGAGAATCCTGCCAGGGTACTGGAAATGGGGGCCCTGTGGTTGACCTCCTCCTTTACATTCTGTCAGAGGGGCACCAAGTTAATCTCTTAGAGAATCATTCATAAAATTAACTTTCTGGGAGGAGCAAGATGGCGATGGAGTAGGCGGACGTACCAACTTCCAACTCCCAGAACCAAAGTGGATTATAACTCAATTTTAAGAACCATCATCTGGATAAACCAACTTTGAACTAAACTAAGTGGACTCTTCAACCAAGGAACACAGAAGAAGCCACATTGAGACTGGTAGGAATAGCGAAAATGCGAAGAGGGCTGCCCACCTAGCTCCCCAGAGCAAACGGCAGCCTGGAGAGACCCGCGGGGCGGGAGGAGAGTTTGGCGGAGAGGGAGGGACCTGGGTCCCAGGAACCAAGTCCCAGCCTACAGTCTCAGAGCCTAGAAGAGGCGTTTGGACAGTTTTGAGCTGTGAAACAAGTGAGGGAGCTCCCAGGCCTACAGTGTGGAGTACTAGGGCCCTTCCTTCTCTGCTGAGGGTTGCTGAAGGGTATGGTGGCAGCAGGACACTGAAACGCAGTTCTGTCGGCGTGGGCAGAGGCCAAGCTGGTGTGAGCTTAGTCTAGCCAAGCAGGGGTGGAGGGGACGCGCAAAAGCAGTCCGGCAGCTGTGGGCCCGTCTATAATCCCACCTGTGGGGACAAAACGGGAGGCCAGGAATGGGCAGAGATCTGCTCTGCGACTCTGCGCAAGCCAGCCCTGACCGCGGGGATGGAGCTAGGACCAGGGACGGGTGGGGGCTTGCGGCTGAGCTCACGCTACCAGCCCTGCCTGGCCAGAGAAACCGCGGTTTGCCATCCTGTGTGCACGAGCGGGCTCCGAACGCGGAGGCGGGGTAGACCTCAAGACGAGTGGAAGCTCGCAGCTGAGCCCATGCTACCAGCCCCGCCTGGCCAGAGAAACTCCGGTTTGCCATCCTGCATGCATGAGCGGGCTCCGAAAGCAGGGGCGGGGTAGAGTTCGGGACTAGCAGAAGCTTGCAGCTGAGCAGAAGCCAGCAAACACGCCCGGCCCAATAAACCACGGTTTGCGACCCTGCACAGGAGGGCCCTGGCCTCGAGGGCAGGGCTAAATTCTGGACAGGCAAAGGCTCACAGCTGAGAGCACGTCAAAAGCCCCGCCCAACCCGCAAAACTATGGCGAGCAGGATCTGACTGCGGGTGCTGGGCGGAAGTCCGGAAACAGGCTGGGTCCAAAGCTGAGCAAAGGTGCTCATCTCTACCCTTGGTGCTGAGGCTTGTGGCTTGAGTGCCAGCCCCTCCCGCAGAAGAGAGGCAGAAATCACAGCAAAAGCCGAAGTGGGCCAGTGCTGACAACGCCCATACCCAACTGCCCTAGGCAGCGGCAGAGGGGGTGGCGGGCCTGCAGACAGACCACACCTAGACAACACAAAGGCAACACCTACTGGACTCCAGTGGCCACAACTTGCTTATACACAGAAAAAATGGGCAGGCAGAGGAATGCAAACCAAATGAATCAAGAGAAATCCCCAGAGAAGGACCTAAATGAACCAGATATAAACAAATTACCAGAAGCAGAATTTAGAATAATGATAATTAGGATGTTCAAAGAAATTAGAGCAACAATGGATAGTCATTATGAACACCTAAATAAAGAGATAACAAGTATAAAAAACAAAATTGAAATAATAAAAAAGAATCAGACAGAAATGACAAATACAGTATCAGAACTGAAGACCACAATGGAAGGAATTAAAAGCAGGATGAATCACGCTGAGGATCGAATCAGAGAGTTAGAGGACACAATAAACAAAGCACAGAAGCAGAGAAGAAAAAGAAAAAGAGACTCAAAAAATGTGAGGAAACTCTAAGGGAGCTCTGTGACAACCTGAAAAGAAACAACATTCGCATCATAGGGGTGCCTGAAGAAGAGGAGAGAGGACAGGAAATGGAAACTTTGTTCAATCATATCATAGCAGAAAACTTCCTTAAATTAAGGCTGGGAAATATTCCACACGTTTAAGAAGCACACAGAACTCCATTAAAGAGAAACCCAAAAAGATCTACACCAAGACACATCATAGTTAAAATACCAAAGCTAATGGATAAAGAAAAAATTTTAAAAGCTGCTAGGGAAAAAAAGCTATCACCTACAAAGGAGCCCCCATAAGGATGACATCAGACTTCTCAACAGAAACACTTGAGGCCAGAAGGGAATGGCAAGATATAATCAAAGTAATGCAGAACAAGAACCTACAACCAAGACTACTTTATCCAGCAAGGCTAACGTTTAAAATTGAAGGAGAAATAAAGAACTTCCCAGAAAAACAAAGCCTGAAGAAATTCATTAAAACCAAACCAATTCCGCAAGAGATGCTAAGAGGCCTGTTGTGAACAGTTCAAAGGGGGAAAAGAATATAGCAAAAGAAGAATACAGCTTTAAAGAATAAAATGGCAATAAACAACTACATATCAATGATAACTTTAAATGTAAATGGATTAAATGATCTAATCAAAAGACATAGGGTAGCTGCATGGATAAAGAAACAAGACCCATACATATACTGTCTACAAGAGACACACCTTAAAACAAAAGATGCACATAGACTGAAGGTAAAAGGATGAAAAAAAAATTTCATGGAAATGGAAATGAAAAAAAAGCCAGGGTAGCAGTACTTATATCTGACAAAATGGACTTTAAAACAAAGGCTGTAGTAAGAGATAAAGAAGGACACTACATAATGATAAAGGGAACAATTCAACAGGAAGATATAACTATTATAAATATCTATGCACCAAATAAATATAGGAGCCCCGACATACATAAAGCAGACTTTGATGGATATAAAGGGCGAGATTAACAGCAATATTATCATAGTAGGGGATTTCAATACCCCTCTAACAACACTGGATAGATCCTCAAGAAAGAAAATTAATAAAAAAACAGCAGACTTAAAGGATACACTAGATCAACTTGACTTAATAGATATCTTCAGAACTTTTCACCTTAAAGCAGTAGAATATACATTCTTCTCAAGTGCTCATGGTATGTTTTCTAGGATAGACAACATGTTAGGACACAAAAATGGTCTCAATAAATTTAAGAAGATTGAAATCATATCAAGCATTTTCTCTGATCACAATGCCATGAAACAAGAAATTAACCACAAAAGAAAAACTGAAAAATACGCAAACACTTGGACACTAAATAGCATGATATTAAATAATGAATGAATTAACAATGAGATCAAAGAAGAAATAAAATTGTTTCTAGAAACAAATGATAATGAGCATACATCAACTCAAAATTTATGGGACACAGCAAAAGCAGTTCTGAGAGGGAAGTTCATATCATTACAGGCATATCGTAAGAGGCTAGAAAAAGCTCAAATAAGCAACCTGACCCTGCAGCTAAAAGAACTAGAAAAACAACAGCAAATAAAACCCAGGACAAGTAGAAGGAAGGAAATAATAAAGGTCAGAGCAGAAATAAATGACATAGAGGCGAAGGAAACAATACAGAGGATCAATGAAACAAGAAGCTGGTTCTTTGAAAAGGTAAACAAGATTGATGAACCCTTAACTAGACTCACCAAGAAAAAAAGAGAGAGGACTCAAATAAATAAAATTAGAAAGAACAGTGGAGAAACAACTGACACAGCAGAAATACAAAGCATTGTAAGAAAATACTATGAAGAACTATATGCCAAAAAATTAGACAATCTCAGTGAAATGGACAAATTTCTTGAATCATATAATCTTTCAAAAATCAATCTGGAAGAAGCAGAACACCTAAACAGACCAATTACAACAAATGAGATCGAAACAGTTATAAAAAAAACTCCCAAAAAAGAAAAGTCCTGGGCCTGATGGCTTCACAAGTGAATTCTATTGAAAATTCAAAGAAGAACTAACTCCTATCCTCCTCAAGCTATTTCAAAACATTCAAGAGGAAGGAAGACTTCCAAACTCCTTTTATGAGGTGAGTATAATTCTGATCCCCAAACTGGGCAAAGACCACACGAAGAAAGAAAATTATAGGCCTACATCCCTGATGAATTTAGACGCTAAAATTCTCAACAAAATATTAGCCAAATGGATTCAGCAATATATAAAAAAAATCATACACCATGATTAAGTGGGATTTATTCTGGAGAGGCAAGGCTGGTTCAATATTTGCAAATCAATCACTGTGATTCATCACATAAACAAAAGGAAGAACAAAAATCACATGATAATTTCAATAGATGCAGAAAAGGCATTTGATAAAATCCAGCACCCATTCATGCTCAAAACTCTCAGTAAAGTGGGAATACAGGGAACATTCCTTAACCTGATAAAGGCCATCTACGACAAACCGACAGCAAACATCATAGTAAATAGACAAAAATTAAAAGCAATCCCCTTAAGATCAGGAACCAGGCAGGGGTGTCCCCTTTCACCACTCTTATTCAATATAGTTCTGGAAGTCCTAGCTACAACAATCAGACAAGAAGAAGAAATAAAAGGCATCCAAATTGGAAAAGAAGAAGTACAACTGTCACTATTTGCAGATGATATGATATTGTATATAGAAAACCCTAAAGTCTCAGTCAAAAAACTACTGGACCTTATAAATGAATTCAGCAAGGTGGCAGGATATAAAATTAATACTCAGAAATCAGAGGCATTTCTATATACCAACAATGAATTGTCAGCAAAAGAAATTAAGGAAACAATCCTCTTCACTATTGCAGCCAAAAAAATGAAGTACCTAGGAGTAAATTTAACCAAGGAGGTTAAGGACTTTTACTCAGAAAATTATAAAACATTGATAAAAGAAATCAAGGAAGATACAAACAAGTGGAAGCATATACTGTGCTCATGGCTAGGAAGAATAAACATCATTAAAATGTCTATATTACCCAAAGCAATTTATAAATTCAATGCAATACCAATTAAAATACCAATGACATACTTCAAAGATATAGAAAACATATTCCAAAAATTTATATGGAACCAAAAAAGAACATGAATAGCCTCAGCAATCTTAAAAAGAAAAACTAAAGCAGGAGGTATCACTCTTCCAGATATCAAGGTTTACTACAAGGCCATTATACTCAAGACAGCCTGGTATTGGCATAAGAACAGGCACATAGATCAATGGAACAGAACAGAGGACCCACAAATAAACCCACAGCTTTATGGACAACTGATATTTGATAAAGGAAGAAAGAACATACAATGGAGTAAAGACAGCCTCTTTAACAAATGGTGTTGGGAAAATTGGACATCTACCTGCAGAAAAGTGAAACTAGACCATCAACTTACACCATTCACAAAAACAAACTCAAAATGGATAAAAGACTTAAACGTAAGCCGTGAAACCACAAGCATCTTAGAAAAAAACATAGTCAGCAAGCTCTCCGACATCTGTAGCAGCGGTATATTTGCTGATTTATCTCCACGGGCAAATGAAATAGAAGGCAAGATAAACAAATGGGACTATATCAAACTAAAAAGTTTTTGCACAGCTAAAGACAATAAGAACAGAATAAAAAGACAAACCACACAATGGGAGAACATATTCGACAGCACATCTGATAAGGGGTTAATAACTAAAATTTATAAAGAACTTAGAAAACTCAACAACAGGAAGACAGACAATCCAATCAAAAAGTGGGCAAAAGAAATGAATAGAAATTTCTCCAAAGAGGACATACAGATGGCCAATAGGCATATGAAAAAATGCTCAACATCACTAATCATTAGAGAAATGCAAATTAAAACCACAATGAGATATCACCTCACACCAGTCAGAATGGCACTCATCAGCAAAACAACACAGAATAAGTGCGGGCGAGGATGTGGAGAAAAGAGAACCCTCCTGCACTGCTGGTGGGAATGCAGACTGGTGCAGCCACTGTGGAAAACAGTTTGGAGATTCCTCAAAAAATTAAAAATGGAACTGCCTTTGACCCAGCTATCCCACTTATAGGAATATACCCTAAGAACACCATAGCACTGTTCGAAAAGAAGAAATGCGCCCCCATGTTTGTGGCACATTGTTCACAATAGCGAAGATCTGGAAACAGCCCAAGTGTCCGTCAGAAGACTAGTGGATTAAAAAGCTATGGTACATATATACTATGGAATACTACTCAGCCATAAGAAACAATGACATCGGATCATTTATAACAAAATGGAGGGACCTTGATAACATTATACGGAGTGAAATAAGTAAATCAGAAAAAAAGAAAAACTGAGAACAGCATGATTTCATACATAGGTGGGACATAAAAGTGAGACTATGAGACATGGACAAGAGAGTGGTGGTTACGGGGTGGGGGGAGGGAGGATAGGGTGGGATAGGGAGGAGGGGAGGGGCACAGGGAAAACCAGATAGAAGGTGACAGAGGACAATTTGACTTTGGGTGACGGGTATGCAACACAATTGAGTGATAAGACAACCTGGAGATGTTTTCATTGTACATATGTACCCTGATTTATTGTTGTCACCCCATTAAAATTAATAATAATAAAATTTTAAAAAAACCAAACCAACTAACTTTCTGTATTTGCTCACAGCTTCCTCTCTCCAATGACCTGAATGTCAAGTCCGTAGAAGGCGGGGATGAAGACCCACCTGTGTTACAAGAACTAAGGCTTTGGTCTTGAGCCCGGCTTATCAGCTGGATTTTGGCTCAGAGATGAGTTCCCATCTGCAGGTTCTTTCATTCCTCCAGCAAATCCTTTCTTCTGATAGTTCACTAGATGCACTGACTTGCAGTGACGGAGAAGGCCTAGATGTAAGCTGGGCCGTCTCTTCTGGCCCAATCTCTGACCTCCTCCCTACTCACCCCTGCGGCCAAACACTCAGTAGAAAAAAAAAATAAGTAAGGAATTTAATTTAAATCAGATTGATTGATCTTTACCAAAAATGAGAGATCAGGGTATTAGGACAGAAGACACATTTTCTTTCTTTTTTTTTTTTTTTACACGGACAGACAGACAGGAACGAAGAGAGGTGAGAAGAATCAATCATTAGTTTTTCGTTGCTATCGCAACACCTTAGTTGTTCATTGACTGCTTTCTCACATGTGCCTTGACCACGGGCCTTCAGCAGACTGAACCACCCCTTGCTGGAGCCAGCGACCTTGGGTCCAAGCTGGTGAGCTTTTTGCTCAAGCCAGATGGGCCTGCACTCAAGCTGGCGACCTCGGGTCTCGAACCTGGGTCTTCTGCATCCCAGTCCGACACTCTATCCACTGCACCACTGCTTGGTCAGGCAGAAGACACATTTTCAAAAGCGAAAATTACATTTATAATGGCTATGTATCAGTGAGAACTGATACTTGAGCAATTAATGTAGAATTAGAGCCAGCAAACCAATTATTGTGCAAGATCAGAAGACAACACAGGATATAGCTATTTATTAGGACACATGAAAAACATGTACACAAACACAGACACACACCACACTCTTCCCTGAACAAGAAAAGAAAAGGAGGGACCTTACCTGTTTCCATTTTCTCTCCTCAAGACTGTTTTAAAACTTCGTTACTAATAAAAAGTACATGTATTTTTCTCCATCCCTCACAAGGACTCCTGAAACCTTTGCAAATTCTTAAGTGATAAAAGCGCTGGGAGCACCTTTTGTTCTATTGAGGTGACTCTGAGGGGCTCCTGGGTGGGGGCTGGGCACCAGAAAGACCAAGCCATGACTAGAAGTGTGATATTTTCAGCCCCACCCTCCATTCTCAGAAGGGAAGAGGGGCTGGAGACGGAGTGAAGAGCTGATCATCCCTACATGATGAAGCCCCCATTAAATCCCAAACGTTTGGCATTTAGAGAACTTCCAGGCAGGTGCACACATCCATGTACTAGAGGGCGACACGTGCCAGCCCCCGGGACAGAAACTTCTGTGCTTGAAGTGGTCCCACACCTCACTTCATCTGGCTGTTCATCTGTAACCTTTATTATATCCTTTAATAAACTGGCAAACACAATAAGTGTTTCCCTGACCTGTGGAGGTGCAGTGGATAAAGCGTCGACCTGGAGTGCTGAGGTCCCCCTGTCTGAAACCCTGGCTTGTCTGGTCAAGGCACACAGGGGAAGCAACCATGACCTGATGCTCCTACTCTCCCCCACCTCTCTCTCTCTCTCTCCCTCTCTCCCTCCTTCTTTCTCTCCCCACTTTTTCTAAAATATATATATATATATATATATATATATATATATATATTAAAGTGTTTTTCTGAAAGCTTCTCTAGCAAAATATTGAAACTAAGGGGGAGGAGGTCATGGGAAGCACTGATTTGCAACCAATTCACACAGAAGTGGTGGTAACTTAGGGACCTACTACCACTTGCCTTTGGCATCTGACGTGTGGAGGGGCAAACTCAAGGGACTGAGCCCTTAACTTGTGGGATCTGACTGTTTCTCCAGGTAAATGGTGTTAGAATTGAGTTAAATTGCAGAGCACCAGCCCTACTGCTGCTACAGAGAATTGCTTGGTGTGGGGAAAATCCATACATCTGGTGTCAGAAATGTTTGAGTGCGACAGTAGGAGAGTAAGGAGAGACACAGAAGGAATGGAGGGTTTCCCAACACACTGCTCAAAATGTGTGCACAGGCCAGCACATCAACATCCTTGAGAGTTTGGTACAAATGCAGAATCTCAAAGCCTCCTCCCTCCCCACCTCCCCAGCGGTTGAACAAGAATGTGAATTATAGCATTGCAGGGGGCTCGAACTCACTTTAAAGTTGTAAGCACTGCTCTAGCTATGATCAGCCACTCACACACACAAGCAGTATGTCTCAGATCCCTTCAGAGTTTGCATGTGGATAAGATACAGGAAGGAAGATGTCTTAGGGAACTGGGAGAGGAATAAAGAAGAAAGGTGATTAAGAGGGATGCTGGGAAAGTTAGAGGGAAACAAATTTTATACTTTTTGGTGTGCCAGAGATGACTTTTATAGCTGAAGCCAAGAGAAACAGCCTCCAACTATATAATTTCAAGTAGGAACTGCAGGCTTTCTCCAACCCCAGTGCTAAGCTGACGTCACGGAGGCTGGCCCAGCTGACCAGGACCCTGGCTTCCCCATTGCTGACTGATTACAGCCGGAAGTACGTTGAAGAAATTGGTAACTGACTGGCTTGGGAAAGAATAGACATATTCACGGTTGCTTTTCCTTTTAATAGAATCAGTGAATGCTCTGCCTCAAGATTTATTTCCAGCCACTGACAACAATGTTCAAGACACGTAGGTGGGGAGAAAAAAGCTTAATTTGAGCAGGTAATGATGAGGCATCCCATTCTGTGTAATCTCCTTTTGCTAAGGCAGTCAGATATCTGCAAATAGAAGTAGGTAAGTAGCTGCCTTTGCAAAATAGTGCTATCTCATTTGCAGAAGATGGGTGAAGGTCAGCAAATAGAATGTCTGAAAGTGAATCACACCTCTGGGCTCTTCCTTCTATGCCTGCTGTCCTAATGATGGATTTCTCACTGGAAGACCACGGGGTAATGGCATTGTTGGAATTGGGGAGAGGGAGAGTGAAAGTCACACAGTCGTGTCTTTGCTGCGCCTTCTCTGGCTCACACTTGGTCCAAGGCTGAGATCAGCCAGGGATAAGAATGCTGCTGCACATACACCCTGTGCTCACACCTGCTCTGGGTAAATGCCATTGCTCTGTATCCTTTTCTTTTCACTCAGGGCATCTCTCTCGGTGACTCAGGAAATCCAGGCCTTGCAGCCAGACACTGTGCTATGGACCGCAGGGCCTCCATTTGGTCCAACCGTTGTGTATGACAATACAGAATTAGAGGTGGCGTCAGGGCAAAGTGTGTCTCTCGCCTCTCACAGGGCTCTGGAGACAGGCTGCTATTAATCACTCCACCACATCTATCAGGCCTGTCTCATGTGGCCATGGCTCATAGTCTCAGAGGCACAGCCAATATCTCCTGATAAATCAAATCCAACAGTTATATGATAAGGATGACATAGGTGAACAGGGGACAAAGTGTACAGTTCTAGCTATGTGTCGAAATATTTAAAAAATGAAAGAAATGTCTGCTGACTGCCAACCAAGTGCCAAAGCCTATATATATATATATATCTTTCTCTCTCTCTCATCATATTAAACCTCTACCATAGCCCTGTGTGGAAGTTACAATTACTCCTGTTTTTAAATGAGGAGATGAAAGCTCAGAGAGGTTAAGAAATATGCCCAAGATCACACAGTTACTAAGGAGTAAAAACAGTGTAGAAACTCAGGTCTAGAAGAATGGCAGGTATAATTAGAAGAGAGAGGAAGATAAATGGTAAGGAACGGAGTGAGGGGGAAAGAGAAGATAAAAAGAGAAAGAAGGAGGCCCTGACCAGTTGGCTCAGCGGTAGAACATCGGCCCTGCGTGTGGAGGTCCCAGGTTCAATTCCCAGTCTGGACACACAGGAGAAGCGCCCATCTACTTCTCCACGCTTCCCCCTCTCCTTTCTCTCTCTCTCTCTCTCTCTGTCTTCCCCTCCCATATCCATGGCTCCGTTGGAGCAAAGTTGGCCTGGGTGCTGAGGACAGCTCCATGGCCTCTGCCTCAGGTGCTAGAATGGCTCCAGCTGCAATGGAGCAATGCCCCAGATGGGCAGAGCACTGCCCCCTGGGCATGCTGGGTGGATCCCTGTCCAGCACATGCGGGAGTCTGTCTGACTGCCTCCCCACTTCTAACTTTGGAAAAATACAGAAGAGAGAGAGAGAGAGAGCAAGAGAGAGAGAAAGGAGGAGAATGAGGGGGAAAACAGAATAAGATGAAAGGCCAGAGGCAGAAAGCAAACTGCCTTCATTAGTTACCAGACTTCCTGCACTGGGGTTCTAGTTTTGCCTCTTACAGGCTGTTGACTCGGTACATATCATAAAACCACAATTTTGTAATCTGTAAAATGAGGTTAATGGTATCCAGTTAGCTGCTTCACTGGTTCATTTTCAGGATTAAAAAAAGAATTTACTTAAGAGTTTCAGCAACATTGGAGATGCTATTCAAATGGTGTTCAGAGAGCAGGCGAGAATCAGGGGCAGGTGCTCAGTATAAAGTGTCTGAGAACGTCACAAGGAACCCCTGTTTCAGATGTGGACCCAACTTGTGTGAGGACCTGCCAGTCTTGCTTCGGGTGGAGTGGACCCCACGCAGGGCCATGAACTTGCTCCAGATGTAAACAGCACAAGGCTGAGTGTGGTGATAATCTTTCCACTGAGGCTTCCGAGTGTGGAAACTCCTCCCAAATCTTGCGTGGAAATCAATAGTAATCACCCCCTTTCTTCCTGGGCCAGGAAAATATTGTTGAGTTGCCCAATGCTTGTATTTTATGCTGTTATTTAATAACAGTCCGGGAAGACAGCAGAAAGTGAGAATGTCCTGAATGAATGGGGTGCGGGAGGCGGGGCAGAACTCTTGGAGGAAGGAACAGGAAGTTGGAGTGTTAACCCTACAGCAAGGGATTAATGTCACATGATGCAGGAATCACAGAGTGGAGTACTGCAGTAGCTTTTGAGTGAAATAAGGTCCAGAAAGAGAAAACCAGCAGGCAATAAGTTAGTTGAAGACAACTTTTCTTGCCTTTTTTTTTTTGTGCAGGGCAGAAGGCCAGAAAGGAGAAAGATTAATTTGAGTAGTTTCTTTGAAGTGAGGACCATAAAGGAATGTTTGACTCTAAAGACCAAGCAGCTACTGGGAATGTTGTCTTCTTGCCTGAACTGGAAATAAGGCCTGACAGAGTCTATCAGCCTTGCCCAACTAAAGAAGACCAAAAAGCTGCATTTGTAAATATCTCCCTGTTTAGCGTGCCCTCAAAATTTCTGATTTTTTTTTTTCCAGTGGCACTGACCGGAGGAAAAATGCTACAAAATGAAAGAGAAAGGCCCAGTCACAAAGCTGTGCTCCTCAGAGAAGCTAAAAGCTCCTCTCCGCTTTTTCCTTCCTCCTTCGGTGGGCGGTGTAGTGGACTGAATGATATTTCTGAAGACATGACTGCATCCCAGACCTCGGAACCTGTAATACCTTACTCAGGAAAAGGGTCTTTTCGGATATGATTCTGTTAAGGATCTTGAGCAGAGGAGATCATCCTGGATTAGCCGGGGGGTGGGGGTGGGGCGAAACCCCATCACAAGCAGCCTTAGACAATGAAGCTGAAGGAGAGACTCTCAGAAGAGAAGCTCTGAGAAAAATGGAGGTAGAGAGTGAACTTGGGACCTTACGTGCTTGGGGCCACCAAAAGCTGGAAGAGGCAAGGAAGGATTCTCCCCCAGAGCCTCGAAGGGCAAGTGACCCAGCTGACACCTTGATTCAGATTTCGGGCCTCCAGAACTGGGAGAGAACACATTTCTATTGTTTTTAGTCACCAAGTTTGTGGTAATTTATTACATGAACATCAGTTAGAAACTGATACAGGTTATAATGCAAAAAAAAAAAAAAAGTTGCCCAGCGGCAGAAACAGTTCTAGCTCTTCCTGCTCCCCTCTTCGGCTCAGGACTGGGCCCATTTGCCAGAACCGGGCCTCAGGAGTATAGACCAGCACCCAATTTGTGCAGACCCTGGTGTGGAGTTTGGGGAGGGAGGAAAGCACACCGTGCACGCTCTCCACAGAGGTGCTCACTGAATACAGGGGCTTATGGTGAAAGGGGAAGGTCATGCTCCTGGGGATAAGGAGTGGACACCTAAAAAGGGAAATGTCCATCCAGGATCTCATCCAATCCCTTACCAGCCTGTGTGTTGGCAGTGGAAGCTGGGAGAGTTCAGCCTGAAAGGAGTCTCTCAGACCTGGGTCTGAATCTTGGCTCCCCCATTCAGCAGTCATGTGACCTGACCTCACTGACTTCAATTTCTTCATCTATAAGATGGAAATTATAAAACTTAGCCCACAGTACCCACAGGCTTGTTGGTATAGTTTTAAAGTGCTTTGCAGAGCGCTGGGCTTCCAGGGGTGGGCGGGAGGCTTGGTAAATGGCTGTTGCTAGTATTGCCCAAGATCACAGAGCTGGTTAGACAGGTCTGACCTGGGAGGCATGACCCTTCTGAAACCTGAGGCTGTCTCATCATTCAGGGATCAGAATGTCTGTACGAAGGTGCTCACTCCAAGTCCCAAACAATGTTGAGTCTGTGCTACATATTGCCTGCTATGCTCAGCACCTGATTTTCTATACTCTGCAAATCACTGGGCTAGAAACCTGTTTACGTTTCTCAGACTCCCCTGACAATGGGTTCAGTTTAGTTCTGCCCATGGGAGGCACTTGCAGAGGCAGGAGGCAGACAGAGGGATTCCTTTTCTGGTCCCACTTTAGGTGGCAGCAGTCTAACACCAACCTTGCAGAGGTGGTGCCAGCCGCAGTGGCCTTCTGCAGGGTCGCAGCTGATGCCCTCAGAAGTGACTGAGTGGGTAGCCAGCTTGGGTGTGAGTCCTACGGGCTCAGAGGCAGGTAGGTCCCTCATGGTTGAGGGACTGACTGTAGCACTTGACCTCTGGTATCACTACTCCTCTCACCCCATTTCTGCTCCTTCTCTTCTTACAGCTTAGAAATTTGACTGTGTATGTTAAATCCCTCTTTGCTTGAAGTACCTACAATGACCTCCATTTTCCCAACTGGATAGATGACTGTCACATCAGTACTCTGCAGAAGCACGGGGGGCAAAGCATAGCAATTAGGAGCTCCAGATGGCCACTTTCACCAGGAAATACACCTTACATTTTCAATTAGAGATAAGTCTTTGCCAGGGAAAGCTATCGTATTGGCCCAAAGATCTACAAGGTAGCATTGAATCTATCTACCTTTAGAGAAAGTTTTGCAAATGGGGAAGAGGGAGAAGAGTGCAGAGAGCTCTATGGGAGAGAGGATGTTGGGATGTGAGGGGGGAGCAGACAGTCTCTCCGAGTGCAGGTCTCAGTGGGGAAAAGTACAGGATTGCTCCGGTAGCTCTGACATAGAATTTACCATTTTAGTAATTTATTAAAGATTTTATTTATTGTTTTGAGGGAGGGCAGAGGAAGGAGCAGGAAGCATCAACTTGCAGCACTTGCTTTTTGAGTATGTGCCTTGACCAGGCAAGCCTGGGGTTTTGAACCAGCAACCTCAGCATTCCAAGTCAAAGCCTTACCCACTGTGCCACCACAGGTCAGACACTATCTTAATAATTTTTATGTGTATAGTTCAATGGCATTGAGTACATTCACATTTTTGTATAACCATCTCCAGAGCTTATACATCTTTCCAAACCAAAACTCTAAGCTATTAAACAGCAGCTCTCCATTCCTCCCGGGAGCCCCTGCTCCTGGCTGATGCCATTCCACTTTCTGTCTCTATGAATTCAACTACCGTAGGAACCTCATATATGGAATCATATTATAGTTGTTCTTTTGTGCTTGGTTTATCCCACTTCTCATGTCCTCAAGGGTCACCCATGTCATAGCGTGTGTTAGAATTTCATTTCCTTTTAAGGTTACTATTCCATTACTGTATATTGCATATACCACATTTTGTTTTATCTATTCACCTGTCAATGAACACTTGAATTGTTTTCACCTTCTGGCTATTTCAGATAATGTTGCCATGAACATCAATGTACAAATATCTATTCAAGTTCCTGCTTCCAGTTTTTTGGGTAGAAAAATTCTACCTGGAAGACTTGTTGGGTCAGATCATGATTCTAGGTTTAATTTTTTGAAGATCCACCATACTATTTCCCATAGTGCCTGCAACATTTTACATTCCCACCCCAGCAACGAGCAGAGTTTCCAATTTCTCTACATTCTCCTTAACGCTTGTTATTTTCTGTTCTTTTTCTTTTTCTTCAGAATAGCCATCTTATTGAGTGTGAAGTGGTATCACATTGTGGGTTTGATTTGCATTTCCCTAATGATTAGTGATGTTGAACATCTATCTGTGTGTTTATTGGCCATTTGTATATCTTCTATGGAGAATGTAACTTGACTTTTTACAGATATTAAAAGGAGACTAAAGAAACTTAGGTCTGTACATAAGAAGGAAAAAAAATGTAACCCTCCCTACCATATGAGTTTCAAAAACTATAAAAAAAATATTTTAAAGAATGTATGAGATCTCATTTTTTGCATCTATTGGGTACAAATGGATGTAGAATAAGACTTTTCTGCCTAGTCAAAAAAAACAACCTTCACCAGAAAGCAGATTCCAATATAAATTCAAACAAGTTGATAAAATGCATAAAAGCATGTCAGCTTCAATTGAAGGATGCATAAAATTCTATACAAATAAAACTATCCTTGTCATTCAAATTGTGATTTACATGAATCTGGGCTTTAGATGCTGGGAAGCTGTGTTTTAGGCTCGTGAAGTAGGGAGGAGGGGCAAATGTGAAGAAAACAGCGAATCAGTGAGAAGAAAAAAAGAACTGCTTACTGGCTCCTCTCTTTCATGTCACACTTGATGCCCACACAAGTGATGCTGGGAGCTGTGCCGGAGAGGAGGTTCTCTGGGGGCAGTGAGGAGGAGGACCGTCTGCTCACGTTGGCTAAGGGCATTTGTCTGAAATGGGCGTGTGGGAGGGAGTCTGTCTTTGAACCTAGATACAAAAGAGATCTGTTTGCTTTATAATTCCTTCTCCCATCCCTCCTCATATTTTTACTCTAAAGTGTGCGCAAATTATTCAAGCATCTGGGGCCATCACTCTTTCTACAGCTTTTATTAAGCTTTGTGCCATTCATAAAAGAATAAGAATGAAGTTAATTAATGGCCAAGTTAATTGGAATCTACATTGCATCCAATTTTTATCTCAATATTTTCGGTAAAAAAAAAAACAAAAACGTGTACCAATGCTTACAGCTAACAGAGTGGCCGACACATAACAGATGCTTGATGTATATGAATGAAAGAACAAATGATTATCTGAGCTTCCATCATTTCTTCTCTGCATTATTATAATTGCTTCCTAACTGCTCTCTTTGCATCCCACCTAATTGCCATCTACCTGATCACATAACTGAAAGTCACCTTTAACTCCTCCTTACTCCTCCGAACACTAGCCATCTAGTTAGGCTGTGGTATTGCCTTCTAATTAAATCTACATCATTTCTGCTCTTTCCAAGCTCCCTGCCGCAGTTTAGTTCAGGCCCTGATCAACTGTCACCTAGTATTTTAAGAGTCTCCTAATTGTCCTCTTTTTCAACAAACTCCCCACGTTAATATATCCAGGAAAATTTCAACACGGTGATCCTCTTTACCAAATCAGATGACACTGGAAATACCATTTCTAGAGGCTTATCTAACAGAAACTAGAGTCTATGTAACAGAAACCACAGGCAGGAATACATGAAGAATAGATGTAAAATGATGCTCATGTATTATAATTTGTAATGGTAAAAGGTATGAACAAACCAAATATCAATCTACATACAAACGGTTAAAACATTGTTTGTTTATAAAATGAAATACTATGCAAGTATGACAAAGAAGTAGGTAAA
This sequence comes from Rhynchonycteris naso, assembly GCA_037038555.1. Taxonomy (NCBI): domain Eukaryota; kingdom Metazoa; phylum Chordata; class Mammalia; order Chiroptera; family Emballonuridae; genus Rhynchonycteris; species Rhynchonycteris naso. The sequence continues at coordinate 72,853,091 of CM073002.1, forward strand.
CCTACTACATGAACTGGCATGAAAAGATGTCACAACACTGATGTCTTAAAAAAGAAAGTTGCATACAGAGAGAATATATAGTGATAGAGCACTCTGTACAAAATGTGTGTACAAATTGTGTAGGGAAGAGTTAGTTTAGCAGGCCTGACTATAATCCTTTGAAAGATTCTTTTTTAGGTCAGTGGTTCTCAAACATTTTGAAGTTGGGGCGCATTTAAAATCCTACAAATAATTCTAGACACACTATATACAAATTTCTGAGAAATATGTTATAATCATTAAGTCAAATGTTAAAGAAAAAAATATAAAGTCCAAGCATGCTTTTATGGTAATTAAACAAAATAAATATGACAAAATTAAATTTATTCTGACATTAGAAAACATTTTTAATGTTACATTTTTTGAGTTATGCTTTTTAGAATTCATAAAATAGGGGCTAAAAATAAAAAAAGAATGACAAAAAAGTTATCTTTTTATATATATAGATACTTTCTTTGTAAGATTTAGTAAATTTGGTGGGTCCTGGCGTGGATGTGTTGTTTTTTCATTCTTGTGTTTATGAGAAACATGAGCCTGATGTGTCCTAGCGATTTCTTTGATGTTTAGGCATATATAGTGTGTCCGTAAAGTCATGGTGCACTTTTGACCGGTCAAAAGTGCACCATGACTTTATAGACACACTGTATTTGAAAGGCAAACTCTCATTTCCTCACCAATACATTGAAGAATTCCTCTCTTTATACTCTTAATTGTGTTGAGTGTAGGAAACCCCACCATACATATCATCTTAACTTGACACCAAACAACGGATAGAAGAAATTTGCCTCCAGTCTTTCTGGGGAACATGGGGGGTAATGTAAACAATCTAGCACCACAGCTTAACAGCCTTTTGCAACCTAATCAGGCAAGTGAGGTGGGGGGTTGGGCAGACTGTCAGTTTACAGCCAATTCCCCACACCTCTGTCCCCCAAAAATCTAAACTCTAATAACTCTGTCAGTTTTTTGGTCCCCAACAGGCACATATTTCTCTGAAATACCATAGAGAGCACCTGGAAATCTTCTAGGGCACACCAGTGTGCCCTGGTACACACTTTGAGAACCACTGTTTTAGGCCCTCACTTGTTGGCTCAGTGGATAGAGCATCAGTTTGGCATACGGATATCCTGGGTTCGATCCCCAGTCAGGGCATACATAAGAAGCGACCATCTGCTTCTCACCCTCTTCTCTCACAGTTTCTCTCTCGCAGCCAGAGGCTCAATTGGTTTGAGCATGGGCCCTAAGGATATCTCAGTTGATTTGAGGATCAGCCCCAAAAGGGGGTTGCTGGGTAGATCTTGGTCAGGGTGCATGTGGGAGTCTGTCTTAGTATCACCCCTCCTCTTACTTTAAAAAAAAAGAAAGAAAACTTTTTTAAGTTAAATTTATTAGGGTGACATTGGTTAATAAAATTACATAGGTTTCAGGTGCACCATTCCATCATATATCACCTGTGCATTGTACCGTGTGCTCACCACCTGATCCTTTGAAGGGTTCTGCTTACAAGGTTGGCCCTTGACGGACATCTGGGAAGTTGGAATTCAAAAGGGTTCCATCATTTCTGATTACCAGAAGTGACTCACTGTGCCTGAACTGTTTGTACAAACAATATGGCTCATACTGAATTTCGGCTTTCCTTCTGGAATCTGAAATTATGGTATGTATCAGTTAAAGGCCGCCTGTGCTCAGCTCCCATGGAAAACCCTGGGTAATGGGTCTCTAAAGAGCTTCCCTGTAGGGAACATTTCACAAGTGTTGTCACTTAAGTGTTGTTTCACTTACTGCTGGGGAATTACGCACATCTCTGGGAAGCTTACTCCTGCTCGTCTCAGACCTGGCCCCATGCAACTTCTCCCTTTGTTGATGTTGCTGTATATCTTTTTACTGCAATAAAGCTTAGCCTTAAGTATTATTACAGGCTGAGTCCTGTGAATCCTCTTAGCACATCATAAAACTTGGGGATGGTCTTGGGGACCCCCAATACACAAATGCACAGCTTTATTTATGTTTTCTATATTTATTTTATATAAGAAAAAGTCTGAAATTATTAAGGACTTTAAATTCTTAGTTGTACATTGAAATTGTCATCTTACCTCTTACTACTGCTGGGGCCCAAGACAAGCCACTTGAAAATATCTCACAATGACATATTGATTACTTTGAAGTAAAGTTACTTGACCAAGTAGCCAATGCCACAGGGCACTTTGACCCTCCCATGTCTCTCTGAATGCAGGAAATATATCCCATGTGAAGGTGTCCTTCCTGTACCTGGAAGATACCTCTTTCTCACTAGAGTTAAACTCAGACTGAAAAAGCTGTGTAATCAAACCTTATTATAGGCATTGAACGACTTACGACCTATGCAACTTACGACCATTCGACTTTACGACCACAATCGCTAGCCACAACTGCTCTGCATCTGAAACAGTTTTTGTATGCACCTGTGTTTTGTATGTTTTGCAAATATTAAACCAGCTGTACTGGTAATGCAGTGTTTTACTTAAACCTGACGAATGTAAAAATAAGAAACAAAATCGTGTAGAGATTATACAAATGGCATAAAATGAACAAAGAAAATTATGATATATAACAATAATGAAAGAAAATTATGATAAAATATGACAAAGATTTTTATAACATCATTTCACCGTACTATACATATAGCATACTCAACTTACAACCAAATCGTGTTACAACTGGTCTGTCGGAACCAATCAGGGTTGTAAGTCGAGCACTAGCTGTACCTCTTTTCTATAGTATTACTTGGTTTAGATTCTTCACTAATGAACACCCAAGCCTGGTTTAGATGCCTATCTAATGAGCTCTAACTTTCTTTATCCTGTCAATTTCTCACAAATTTATTGTTTGCCCAAAATTATAAAAAGATGCCTGGGTAGATTGTTTCTTTGAGCCTCATTTTATGATCTGAGCATCATATTATGATTTTTCTGTGTGCACATATTAAACTGGCTTTTCTCCTGTTTACTAGCCTGTGTCAACTTTATTATTTCATTATTAATCTAGCCCTAAGGACTAAAAAAAGATAGAGGAGGGCATTCTCCACCTCCTTGACCTTATGCAATTTTTAAAAAAATTAAATATTGGTGTTTTTTGTTTGTTTGTTTTTACAGAGACAGAGAGAAGGATAGATTGGGACAGACAGACAGGAAGGGTAAGAGATGAGAAGCATCAATTTTTTGTTGCGGCACCATGGGGCTACAGCAGACCAAGTGACCCCTTGCTCAAGCCAGCGTCCTTGGGCTCAAGCTGGTGAGCTTTGCTCAAACCAGATAAGCCTGCGCTCAAGCTGGTGACCTTGGGGTCTCGAACCTGGGTCCTCTGTGTCCCAGTCTGACACTCTATTCACTGCGTCACTGCCTGGTCAGTTTGTTTCTTTTTTAATGTAATTTTCTTAAAGCTATAAAATACAACTAATTTTGTGTGTCTTTAGTGACTTACCATGTTGAAATGCTTGCTTCTATGTATGTCCCTATGTCATGAGGAGTCCCTTGAGGGATAAGTCCTGTCTCATTTTTTGCAACACCTCCAGCAATCAGCATAGGCCTACCACATGATAAGTGACAGAAATAATGATGCTAATTGAATTTAAAAGTAAATAGAAGGTTTCCCTGGTTGGGTAGCTCTGTTGGTAAGAGTACTGTCCTGATACACCAAGGTTGCTGGTTCGATTACTGGTCAGGGCACATAGAACGATCAACCAATAAATGTGTAAATAAGTGGAATAGCAAATCAATGTTTCTCTCTCCCTTCTTTTCTCTCTAAAATCAATAAATGAATTTTTTAAAAAAGTAAGCAGAAGAACACAGAGATGACTTGGGAATAACCTGAAATGTAGTATTTTATTTACACGTAGGATCTCCTTTCCTTTCAAGTTTCGGATTATCAGTGCCCTCAATTTCCCAGCTTACTTCAAGTCTCCCCAATTTTCACCTACATTTGAAAGAGATGGGGAAAAACCTAAAATAAAGAACAACAAAAAGAGTTGAAATAGATGAAGATAGAAAATCCACAATTTAAATTTCCTCCCTCCTCAGCTCAGCCAGAGGCAAGCAGCTGGCTCTTTCATTTAACATAGTTTATTCTAAAGAGGACAGTACGTCTTCTTTCTCAGAGAAATCTCTGTTGACAGCATGACTGCTATATCAAAGAAGGACCTAGTATGTGTGGTAGGTAGAGTATGAAACAACTGTGGAGGCCTTTTAAATTTTCTTTCTTTGAGATGTGTGATTTTGTATGACTGATTAAATATCTGAGTCACTGTCAGGTACCATTAGATATGCTAAGCCAAGTGTTTATCCATTGCCTTAGGCTATACTAATACAGAACTGTTGGTTTCTTTTTATTTCACTTGGTACATAAAGGTAAACCATCATAGATTGAAATTCTGGCACCAGATTCTGAAGACTTGTCAAAGTGTAGATTTAGAGGGGTTGTAAGTCATTAAAGAAACATAGAGGAATACTCAGCTACTGAGTAAAAAGTGGGTTGGCTTCAAGATACTATGTTTAGAGTTTTATTTATTTCTTTATTGTTTTGAGTTTTAAATTGTGTCTTTACTTGGAGTTTATAATTCAAGCTGGCACCGAGCCAGCTTCTTTTAGAATCATAGGTGTACCATATATTCTCTAGACAGTCCCAAATCGAGATGGCACAGAAATCCATACTTCACATATGTGTATCAATTTTTATCTCCATGTTGCAGCCAACCTGCAAAATATTCCCACTTGAAAATAAATGTATTCAAGTGGTCAGGCTGGCCCTACCCAGGTTCTGAGAATAATTTAGAGCCATCCAAAACCATAATTTAAAAACCATTAAATTTATCTCTGAGCTACTGCTACCATGGGCTTCCAGCCATAGCCTTAAATATGCTTTTATCCCTGTGAAAGATCAGAACCTGTTTTACATGCTGGAGTTTTGTAAAAAGGTGAATCCATCTACGTTGTTACAGAATGTCCATGCTCGTTTGACATTTTTATTACTAATAGCCATTTTTCAAAGTAACTTCACACTTCTCAGTGGCCGTAAGTGGTTGTCAGAATTTGCTCAGGGTTCATCTAAATATTCCCTGGAGACAAACTTATTAGTGAGTAGATAGATTTCTTTCATATGCTGTAACACATAGCCACATGTGGGCAAATAGCATTTGTGTGTATATGTGTGTTTGTGATTGTTTGTGTGTGTGTGTGTGTGTGCATGAGTGTGTGTGTGTGTAACTGTCATATCTCCATGGACGGGCAACTTCTTTAAAAAAAGAAGAAGAAGAAGAAGGTGAAAGAAAGTTGCCTGTGCAGAGATTTTGGGCAATTTCTCCATCATTTACATATAAGTTTAACTAATTAATGGAAAACAGAGGCTTAAAGCCAAATATCTGGATTTAGAATTCAGTGCAATGCAAAGTAATTGAATAATTAGTTATTTGAGTAAAGCTCAACAGGCAGTGAGTCATACATTTATTTGGGGGAAGAGCTTTCCAGAAAAATGGTGTAACAAGTGCAAAGACCCAGTGGCTAGAGAGGAATGAGTCAGCAGCAGGAGAGTTGTCTAGAGAGGTCCCAAGGGTCAGGACTTCTAGGGCATTGAAGCCATTGTGAAAACTGCTTTTACTCCACCCCATGAGGTAGAAAGCCATTGGAGGGAAAGTTTTAAGCAGAAGAGTGACATAATCTGATTTAATTTTAGCAGTGTCACTTTGCAGCATCGATTAGACAATGGAGTAGCACAGATGTGAAAAGAAGGGAGCTGTCAGGAGCTGTTAAAGAGCTGATGAGTCACATGATGTCTTGGAGAAGAGCGGTAGTGGTGGAGGTGGCTGGTTACTGAACATGTTTTGTCGGTAGAGCCATCAAGATTTGCTGATCAGTGGAATGAAGGGTGAGAGGGGAGAGGTTTTGGTCCCCAGCAGCTGAAAGAATGAAGCTGGTGTTACTAACTCTTCTTCACCTAATTTCCTTCAGGGAACTTTTCTGCCACCCATTTTCCTGGAGTCATAAAGACACAGCGTCAGTGCATTGTTGGACTGACAGCCTTTCTCAGTGCCAGGCAATTTCAAGGGTGTGTCTGAGACTGACCGAGCCCAGCAGCAATCAATCAGAGCCTGGGCATGTGACTCAGCAGAGGTCCCCAGGAGGGCAAAGCGGGCTATGATCCTGCGGTACTGAGATGTTCCCCAAGAGAAAAAAGACTATGAGACTCCAGCACAAAATGACACAGACCTGAGTAACAGAAGAAAAAGGGAACTTTCTGAATCAGTGCATACCATGTCTGACCCCGGATTCTTCCCCAGCTCAGACCTCCGATGACATCTGCCTGGGTCCCAGAGAGAGAAGGAAGTGTCTGCCCTCTGAAACAGCAGTTTCCATTGAAATCTTTGTAGGGCCCCTGGCCAGAACTGTAGCCAATTGAAACCTTCCTGTCAGAGAGTGACTCTAGCTTGTATCTCCTTCTCAGGGCTACCTGGTGCTCACAAAAAAGAAGAAACATCAGTCACATTGGGCTTATTTTGTGAGTGAACGTAGAGCATGCCCTGGGAACTCCCTGAAATGCATGATGGGAACCACGAGGGCAGGAGCACCTACATTTAGGGCTAGGGAACACCAGCAATGAAGCACAGGCTGTGTGATCTGCAATTGCTGGGTAAGTGGGGACTTAAGCAGACAAGGCCTACCTAGCCTTCCCACTCAGACCTTGGGCAAGATTGGCAGCCTGCTCCCAGCTGCCATAGTGATGGTCAGGGGTACTACCAGGGTAGCTCTTGCCAGGGGCTTACTTCGTGGACCAAAAGGACAGTGGAGAGCCACACCAGAGGACTGGGAGAGGGGATTTCAAAAGGCTTAACACTGAGATTTTAAGTGTTATTTCTATTATTATTATTATTTTAAGTACAACTCACTTGGATTTAATTATTTAACTCCTTGAGTGAAGATTAACTTGCAAAGTGAGAAAGACTGTGACGTTGGGATGATTTCAGAAGGAAGCAGGCTCAGGAGTGCATCTTGCCAAGGGCCCAGGGCACACTGAGTGTCTGCTCTGGTCCTGCCTCTGCCCAATGGACACACACCCCTTAGGATTCATGACCTTGGCGTAATGTATAACTGAATAGGGGAGAGTTAGCAGGCAGAGTTTCTGCTCCCACTGTGGACAAAATAGGGGGTGCAGGTTACTGAAAGTAACCTCACAGGGTGAACTGATCATAAATTGCTAACTGGGCACGTCCTGGTAGGTAGTAATGCCTCTGGCATATAATTATTTTAGTAAAAGGTTTTTATCTTTGTCTTAAGCAAGAACTGTCCATTGTTGCTGTGCATTTGTTGACATACATTTGAAATAAGCCTTACCACCCTCAAGAAAGCACAGAATCTTATTAACTATCCTGTAATCCAATCCCTGCCTCACTTTCTCCCTCCTTCCTATAACTTTCCTGATATTTCCTTAGTTTAAAATGCATAAAAGATACTAAAAATGTTACTCTTCAAAGCATTTGAAATCTTACTTTCCAGCAATTGTCCTCAGTTTGCCTCAGATCGTTTCTTATAAATATTCTTTACAGGTTTAAACATGTTTTATGTTGACATTACTTTATTATTATTATTATTATTATTATTATTATTATTATTCAGTGAGAAGAGGGGAGGCAGAAACAGACTCCACATGCACCCAGATGGGGATCCACCCGGCAAGCCCACTAGGAGGTGATGTTCTGCCCATCTGGGGCCCTTGCTCCATTGCAACTGGAGCCATTTTTATTTTTTTAGCTCCTGAGGTGGAGGCCACGAAGCCATCCTCAGTACCTGAAGCCAACTTACTCCGATTGAGCCGTGGCTACAGGAGGGGAACAGGGTGTGAAAGAGAGAGAGAGAAAGAGAGAGAGAGAGAGAGAGAGAGAGAGAGGTGAGAGCGGAGGTATCGAGAAGCAGATGAGTGTTTCTCCAGTGTGCACTGACCAAGAATTGAACCCAGGACATCCACAAGCTGGGCTGTCACTCTACCACTGAGCCAACTGGCCAGGGTCTTTTATGTTCAGGGCCACTGCCTTGGAAAACATCATGCATCTGGCACTATCCAGTAAGCTTTCCCTGAACCTTGCTTGGGTATTCTTAGGTGACTAAGAATCCAGAAATTATCTCTAAGGTATGAAGCAGTCCTATAAGGATATTCAGTGAATTTGGCTCATATGGGGATGTACATGTAAGGCTGCTTTTCCTTAGAAGCTTGTTCAGACTACAGATTTCAAAAGAAAAACGAAAATTGATGTGGGAAATAATGCCTCAGCCATAAGCCCCAGGACAGTCATCCCCCCAGATGGTTGAAATGAGGATTCTTTGATACTTCTAAATTAATTTTTTGCACACACAATTACAAAGAGCCCATTATAAAATTAGGCAGAATAAATGGAAAACATATTTAACTAGTCTCTGAAAACTTCAAAAATAAGAGTTAGATAAATGTATCAACCTACAATGTTATTTAGGTGTCTACTCAACTCTTTGAGGTAATAAGAATGGCTGTCCATATTTTAAGAGGGGAGGTCATTTGAGAGGTAACTTGTCAAGGGCAGATATACCATATTTTTCACTCCATAAGATGCACTTTTTTCCCCCAAAAGGTGGAGGGGAAAATGCCTGTGTGACTTATGGAGTGAAAAATATGGTATTTTATTAAATATTTTAATACACCATTTGGTTCAGAATATTTTTTTTCTTATTTTCCTCCTTAAAACCCGAGGTGTGTCTTATGGTCAGGTGCATCTTATGGAGTGAAAAATACGGTAAATTGTTACTGTTAGGTCACCAAAGGTGGGATGCACAAGGCCTGGTAAATTTTAGAAGAAGTTTATTCATGCATCTGGGAAGAGATGGGCTGAGACCCTAGTGGTGACAGCAGCGAGAAGATGAAAAGTCTGAGCCTATGTAGAACTGAGTTTGGGTGTATTTCTCGCTGCAGAGGGATATCTTCTGTTACCTGTGGCAGTTTAAACAATGGGGGGGGGGGTGTGTTGTACTAAGTAAAGAATGTTTAGATAAGTGATGGAGGATGACTAACTATCAGGATGCCCCAGGGTCAGCAGAGGTAAGATATTAATCAGGATTGCTCAGGTGGAGAGTCACGGGAATGACCTGGCCCTGAGTCACCTAAAGTTTAACCTGGCTAGTTGAGGCTATCAGTAAGAGACCCTAGACCCGAACCTAATAGTTAATGCTTCCAAAACAAAATTTTGATATAACTGTTAATGGCATATGCCACCAGATCACCAAATAGCCTTGGCCATTGAGTTTTGGTTGAGAAAGAATTTAGAGCCAAGACTTAACTACAAGCAAACATTTATGCCCAGGATGGTCAGCTCAGTGGTAGAGTGTCAACCCAGTGTGTGGAAGTCCTGGGTTTGATTCCCAGTCAGGGCACACAGGAGAAACGACCATCTGCTTCTTCCCCCACCCCTTCTATCTCTCTTTTTTCTCTCTCCCTTTTGCAGCCATGGCTTGATTGATTCAAGCACATTGGCCCTGGGTGCTGAGGGAGGCTCCATGGAGCCTCCACCTCAGGCACTAAAAATAGCTCAATTGCAAACATGGCCCCAGATGAGGTTTGTTAGGTGGATCCTGGTCGAAGTGCATGAGGGAGTCTATCTCTCCCACTCTCACTTAAAATTAAAACGAAAGAAACACATTTATTTAGAGAGTCACAGAAGTAGAAAAAATAAACCATGGAAGAAGTGAGCCAGCTAAGCTGCATAGGTTCAAAAAATAAACTACAGAAACACAAGAAAGGTCATTGGAGCTTAGAGAAAAATACCCAAAGGTACAGCTTGTTGGGGATCGCAAGCCGACAGGGTCTTTATGGTTTAGATTTTTGGGGGACAGAAGTGTGGAAAACTGGCAGTAAGCTGACGGTCTGCCCAAACCTCCACCTCACTTGCTTGGTTAAGTTGCTAAAGGCTGTGTTTCTCCACATCTCCATGTTAGCTGTGATGCTGGATTATTTGTACTCGTCCTATCCTCCATATCCCTCTGAGAGACTGGAGGCTGTTTTCTTTTTATCCTTTATTTTGTGAAGTTAAGATGTTATGTATGGTGGGGGTTTTCTGCACTTGGGAGAATTATTGGGTTGCTTTGGAAATGTGACTTTGTTTTAATGATATCTTTGATTTGCTAATGACCTCACTTTGCCCTATAAATAAAGCAAGTAGGGAGTGGAGACTTGCTTTTTGCAAGCTATCTTTTTGCATTATAGAGAGTCCTCCCGAGCCCATCCTTTTTCTCTTTAAGCCTATTTTTTAAAAATTCCACTCAGTTCCCACTCAGGACCTGGAATTACTAGCTGCACTGGCTCGTGGCAACAGGTGCCTGGAGGGAAAAAAAGGGGAGGAAAGCCATTGGTGTGCTAGAGAAAGAGAAAGAGAGAGAGAGAGCTGACCCCCTTTTGAACAGGAAATATTGGAGTTTGTACTGCCTGTCATCAATTCAGCCAAAAAAGTAGAGACAGGGATTGAATCTTTATGGGTGCTTTATCCAGATGGCTAGCAATCTGGGAAGACAGGGGTTACATTACCAATTTATCTCAACCCCCTTTCCTCAGCCAACCTTTTTATAAGGGGAAGAAAAAGGTAGGTAAGGGTTTTCGAATTTTAAGGAATCATTAATCAGATCATAGTCGAAATCAATCAGATAGTCAGCTGGTGCTCAGTCCTTGGAGTACAAAGGCTTTGCTTGCAGTCCTTTGGGACACAAAGGTGGATCACTCACAGATTTTGTCCCAGTAGAGCCCGAGCTCTATGTACATCAGGCATCCCTGATTAGACTACCCCACACAGTGGGACACTCCTGCTTAACAGCAGGGCTGGAAGCCTCTTTGAGACTAAGATTCTACTTATCAGTGCCAAGACCAACTGCCATCAGAAGAAAGACATGACCAACACACTAGTTAGTTGCAAGAATCACACAGGTAGTTTGTTACTCACAGATCCTTTTAGCGTTCCTGGGTATGTTTAAGGGGGCCCCATCAGAGTGCTCTTCTTTGTTGTCTTTGGTCAGAGTGGCAGGCATGGAGACAGCCCACGTTCAACGTTGGAGTCTGGGCAACTTCTGCAGCAGGGGCCCTTGGCCAATGCCTTCTAACAGGTGTCAGTCTACTGGATTATCACCGCAAACCACCTTTTTGGGAGTTCATCACAGGGAGCCCTTCTTCTGTTAATCTACTGAAATGTCACATCAGACTACTTTTAAAGTGTTCTTAAGGAAGCTTCTTGTTTATGTTAACCTACAGAGTTATGACATCAAGCCATATCTTATCTATATATAACTTCACACACACACTAACTGGGCCCTGCGCGAAAGGCAGAGTCTGCCTATCATACTTGTACACACTAGATTAATTCCTATCCAGATGGCATAACTTTATTTAATTTCCTTAATTGCTTTTAATATTATATCCTAATTATTTCTTTATAGCTTTCATATTTTTCTATATTTCTATATACTTAATTACTATAACCCTATATTATTGCAACAGATCTCATTAAGTTATATATGCATTTTTAGGCATCCCAGTTCCTAGAACAAAGCTTTTCCTTACATTGACAATTATGCCCACTGACCATAACCAAAGCCACTATTACTCGAGCTAAAATTTAAACTCTCAAGTTCCCCCTACTACTTTGTCTTGAGGATTTTTATCTGGAAGTTTCAAGGGAGGATCTCAATAGAATATTCATTAGCTTTCCAGGTGTGTTCTATCAGGGTCGTGGTCTCTACTGATTAGTTGGCACTGGGGCAAGGGGTCACTAGTCATTGCAGCGGTCCTGATATCAGCCATGGCATCACCCCATCTGGCCTTGCCATTTCTCTGGGCCTGGAACTGAAACATAACTGAGGTCTAGATATTAGATCTAGGGCATAATAATGCTTAAGGGAACGGCTTGTGCAAGGGCTTGTATGGGAGTTATATGAGACTATTTTTTGGCCCTTCTTTTTCATCTTTAAAGGAGTCTATCACATGGCTGGCAACTTGCCGGAGGAAGAAAGGTCAGGGGAGGACCCAAACCACATGACCAGTGATATGAATGGTCAGGAATTCTAAACCATATAACCAGCAATATACTAGTGGAAGAAAAGTCACCCTGGGGGTGAGTTCTCACCCTAGTTTTTCTGTTAGGAACCAGGGCATTCTGCCCTGGTGACCTTTGGTACCTGGCCTATTGTTCCTACTCTGTTCATGCCTGTCTAACTGCATACATCACAACTGTTATTTTATAAACTAAGGAGTTTTTCTAATGGCTAAAAGGTCTGTTTGTGTCTCTGTGTGTGTCTACAGAGGTACATTATATATGTGAGATAATTTTTTACCTCTGGATGGTATATTAAAATTAAAGACAAGTGTTTGTAAGAATTGGGCATTCTAATATTCACAGAAATGTAGAGTCTAATTCAAATGCCTTTTAAGTTAATGTGATCTATTATTAATATCTTTAGTAAATAAAGGCTAGTTTAAGTTTATTGGTTTATGTGACACAGACATGGTTTTAGTTATTGGTATTATAGTTTACTTGGGTTTTACAGAAATAAGTCCATGTTAACAACTAACTTTGATGTCTATGAAATATGTGTCTCGAGGTTATAAAATATCTTCATAAATTTGACATCTTAGTTTTTAATAGAAATTGAGGTTTTAAGGGTTAAAAATCTTAATATATGCAGGAATAACTTTGTTTCAAAAAGGACCCCTGGAACACCTTAAAGATTTTGATTTTATGTTAAATTTCATGGGAAGCATTATAAAATAAGTGATAAAAAACTTCTAGGCTATATTGTATGGGTAAACAATGGTTGTAAATTAGACTAATAGTCAAGGTTTTAAACCTTTTTTTAATTTCTTTTTATTTTATTCATTTTAGAGAGGAGACACACACACACAGAGAGAGAGAGAGAGAGAGAGAGAGAAAGAGAGAGAAAGAGGGAAGGAGTTGGAAGCATCAACTCCTATATGTGCCTTGACCAGACCAGTGCAGGGTTTTGAACTGGCGACCTCAGTGTTCCCAGGTCGATGCTTTTATCCACTGCGCCACCACAGGTCAGGCCATAGTCAAGGTTTTGAAAAACCCAGGACAGCTGCTTGGTTCTTCTAGGCTCCCTGGCATATCCTTCACCTTCTTTTTTATTCCTCCATGCATCATAATGCATTCAAGCTAGACATAAATTAGATGAAGGAACTTATGAGCTGACATTACTGAAAGGATACATCTTATACTATTGCCAAGGTTGATAAGAGTCACTTTAAGAAAATGCCATGTTGGTAATGGCTTCCCTTCACAGGGAGCTCTCAGGAGACAAAAACTTTAAAGACTGCCACCTGGAGATTTGTTTTATTGGAAAGGACATCAAATAAAAGACACTACCTAACTTCATTGGAAGAGAACTTATCAGATGCCTAACCATGAATGGACATCTATCCCTGTCTCTGATGCACACCTCTGCCTACAACAGACACAAAAGAAGCGCTGACATCAGAGGGAGACAGCTGTTGTCACCAAACTAAAGGGGTTTGTCTGGTCATGTGCTTCAAAGCACAGTCAAATGCAAACAGGAATACGCAGCCAAGGAATTAAAGGTTTATTAATTAAGGATATGACACCACAACTGGAGTCACAGGTGAGCTTGTGCTCCAAGACCTGGCTTCCCAATGATCTGCACAGGAACAGATTACAGACAGGGAAGAATTAAATCATGGTGATTAAAAGAGTTAGAGCCATGGGCTCTACTGATTGCTTGAAGCCATGGCGCCATTCTGTCTGGTTTCACGAGGGTGTGTTCCCTATGGTCATTCTGCTTTCCTGGGCCTATAGCTGAAACACAAGTGAGGTCAAGATGCTATTTTTAGTTTAACCTAAACTGTTTCTTTGATCAAAAGACCTGAGGCTTCATTCTTGGAGAGTTTGATGCTGACCAGAACCTTATGTCCTAAGGGCTTCAAAGGTGAAAGAAAAAGAAGGGAGGTGAGTTGGGTTATGGTGCCATTAGACTGAACAGGACAGTTTGAATTAAGAAGACAAAAAAGAGTAAGGGTCCTGTTAGAGAGATGGAGTTTCTGAGTGGTTACACTAGCTCAAGACCTCGATGAGGCCTGTATACCTACAGATTGATGTTGAACTCAGTAATCATTTTTGTATGATTGTCTTTACCATAACTTTTGTATATAATTATGATTACTTAAGATGTATAATTAAAAATCTTAATTATGATTTTTAGAACTCTCTTTATAGCTCTTACACATGTTATACTAAATGCCAAATACAGAAAAATAAAACGGAAGGCAAAACTTGGGTCATGATAGCTCTTAGAATAGAAGTGATGCAGAGTGCTTTTTCTCAGTGCAGGCCGTAGGAACTGACTGCCTCCCGTTTCTCTGCCCCTTCCTTTCAGGTAAACTCATGTCCCATAGTTACGATATTGCCCGTTCCCCAGCAGTGCAACGTTTCAACAAGTTGATGTTGATACTGAGAGTTCCCAGGAATGAACTATCCTAGTTTTGAGCCCAACCACATTAACCAACCAAAAGGTAGCTCATCAGTGAATCCTTTGGATTAATTTCTGACCAAAAGGGTGAATTGTGGATAAAAACATTCTGTAGAAAGTAGCTTCAAAGGGCGGTCTGATCATAAATTGCTAATGGAGTGGGTCTGGTGGGTAGCCATGGCCCAGACACATAACATTTTCTAATAAAAAGTATATCTTTGCCTTAAGCAAGCCCTGTTCATGATTCTAAGTGATCACACCTTTGAAATAAGTGAACCCACCCTCAAGAGAGCACAGAATCTTGTTAACCCTCCTGAGATCCAATGCCCACCTTGCTTGCTCCCTCCTTCCTGTAATCTTTCTTATGTTTCCTCCTTAATTTCAAATGCGTAAAAGAAACTGCAAAACTGTGTTCTTCCAGAATATTTGAGATTTCGTTTCACAGCAATTATCAGTTTGTTTTAAATAAATTTTTATACACCCCATTAAATTTAATTTCTAAATAAACTTTTTGTTTTTAATTTTTATCAAAATATCTATAGGTTGGATGTTTCTTATGTCAGCAGTTCTCAGGTTTCACCCCCAGGCAACTAAAACAGTCTCCATAGGACAATGTTTTAAAGGGATTCCTAAGTGCTGTCAGTATTAAGCGAGGTAATATATAATGCACTAAACATGATACTTGCTTCCTAATAAGCATTTAATAAATGGTTAAGTATTATTTATTTATTTATTTATTTAATTTTATTTTTTTTACAGGGACAGAGAGAGAGTCAGAGAGAGGGATAGATAGGGACAGACAAATAGGAACGGAGAGAGGTGAGAAGCATCAATCATCAGTTTTTCGTTGCCGTTGCGACACCATAGTTGTTTATTGATTGCTTTCTCACATGTGCCTTGACCACGGGCCTTCAGCGGACCGAGCAACCCCTTGCTGGAGCCAGCGACCTTGGGTCCAAGATGGTGAGCTTTTGCTCAAGCCATATGGGCTCACGGTGCTCAAGCTGGCGAGCTCAGGGTCTCGAACCTGGGTCTTCCACATCCCAGTCCGACGCTCTATCCACTGCGCCACCGCCTGGTCAGGCAAGTATTATTTTTGAAATGATTATTGTTGCTGTTATTATTAGACACCACAAAGGAAGAAAAGGATGCAAGGAGGGAGATGGGCAGTTACAAAGGCAAAATTAGAGGTATTTTAGAGCGGCCCAATCTAATTCCACTGACTTCCGTTAGGCTTAGCATGGCCTCTGGACTCCAGAATACTGACTCAGTGGCTTGTGTAGAAACATCTCTGTGAGCTCTCCCTCTCAGGAGCAACTTGCACCTTTCCCGTCTTCCTGTTCTGATCCCCAGGCATGGTACCTTTACCTTTCTCTCTCCTAAGCTCCAAGGCCTCTTCTTCTTCCTCTGCAATTTGTTTCTTGAGCTTATGCAGCCCAGCTGTCTCGCTTCTACGATCTCTGTGACTTTCTAAATAAACTTTCTCTCATCAAACAAACAATACATGGCAGGAGAGACACCATGATCACAAAGGTGGTTTTCCCAGGGCAAGGCTCATCCATTGCCCTCCTGAGGTGATGAACCCGGTGATTTCCCCAAATGTGGGGAATGCCACTGCATAATTTGTGGCAGTGGGGAACCGTGTTTGGGCTCTCCCCTGATTAAAAAAAATAAAAGAGAAAAAAAAATGATAAAACATCTCAGTTTCCAGGACCAGCCCCTGCTCTTTAACAGTAACCTTCACACCTAGTCTGCACCCTGGTTCCAGAAGAGGAGGTCGGGGGCGGGGACAGACACGGGGTGAGGGGTAGCAAGCTGCCTGGGTCTGGTTCAGAACAGGAAAAGAAAGTTTGAGAAGATTTGACCAGCCAGACCTTGGCTTTTTGGCTTTGCAAATATACCTCTGCACTAGCGACTGGGGATTGCCTGAGGATTGAATTAGAGAAGACAGTTCATTTGTAAAGAGGTGGCTATGACAGCAGGCTCTGCTGTAAGTGACTCCTGAATGGGATTTGTCAAAGGAACAGGAGAATGGAGTTTACCTGGAAGATGCTGGATCCTCAGGGACCTCCTTCCTCTACCCAGTTGGTGAAGGCAAATGCACAGCCTCGGGTTTTGTCTCCCTGGCCCTTGAGTCAGTGTGTCTTTTTTCTTAAAGTCTCCTGCTTGAAATCAGAGCTACCACCCGCCCTTAATTGTTTGCTTTGAACACATACGTAATGAGTGGGAGCAAAGTTTTGCTACCCCAAAATATGCCTTTTTTGGATATTGATTATTTTAAGCTGGTTATTTTTAAGAAACAAAAGACTCAGGAAGATCCTTTGACATTCCCCCAAATGGCTAAAAGACTTTAGATGGGAGACTTGCTCCAAGGAAGAAGCTATGATCACAGGTAACTACAGTTGACCCTTGAACAACACAGGTTTGAACTAAGCAAATCCACTTATAAATGGAAATTTTCAAGAAAACATATAGTACTGTAAATAAATGTTCTCTTTCTTATGGTTTTCTCAATAACATTTTCTTTTTTCTTTTTTCTTTTAGCTTACTTTAAGAATACAGTATACAATGCCTGACCTGTGGTGGCGCAGTGGATAGAGCATTGACCTGGGACAGGTTCAAAACCCCAAGGTTGATGGCTTGAAGCCCAAGGTCACTGGCTTGAGCCCAAAGTCAGTAGTTTGAGCAAGGGGTCACTGGATTGGCTTGAGCTGCCCATTCAAGACACGTATGAGGAGCAATCAATGAACAACTAAAGTGACACAACTACGAGTTGATGTTTCTCATCTCTTATCCTTCTTGCCCGCCTGTCTCTGTGTCTCTCCCTAAAAAAGTACAGTATATAATACATATAACATACAAAATAAATGTTCATTGACTATTTATGTTATCAGTAAGGCTTCTGGTCAACATTAGGCTATTAGTTGGTAAGGTTTGGGGAGTCAAAATGTATACACCAATTTTGACTGCATAAGGGATTGGTGCCCATAACCACCCTAGTTGTTCAAGAGTCAACTGTGTAGTTTAATATAAACTAATGTGTGATAGACAAAGGGGAACTTAAGCAAGACCTGTTTGATCAAAGTCCTTTCTGTGTCCCATTGTTACAGATGGCCCAGGAAGCACTTAGTTACCAAACATTTACTTTTCCATCTCCATGTGAATTTTCCTCCCTCTCCTTTGAAGTCCTAAACCACAATCTCCCCTTTGTCCTTAGCTCAACTGTCTATAAGCCTCAACTGCCCAATTTGTGCTTTGTCCTCATATCTCATATTCCATTCCTATAGAGCTCTCATACATACATATATAATACACTTGTTGTTTTTCCTGGTACTGTG
This sequence comes from Rhynchonycteris naso, assembly GCA_037038555.1. NCBI lineage: Eukaryota > Metazoa > Chordata > Mammalia > Chiroptera > Emballonuridae > Rhynchonycteris > Rhynchonycteris naso. The sequence continues at coordinate 72,870,993 of CM073002.1, forward strand.
TCTCATATCAATTTGCTTATTAGTGCAGACAGAAGAACTAAAAGAGAAAAGAGGAGAAAATTTCCCCTCTTCCACAATAACCTCTCTGACTCTCAGGTACCTCTTCCAAGAATTCAGCCAATAATATATACTTTGCTGTCAGCTTCAGGAATGAGGGACTCCTCCAACAATTTAATTATATTCAATAAAATGAGGCAACACAGTGCCCAGTACATGGTAGAAACTCCCGAAGCACTGGCTTACTCCAGGGCTGGATTTTCTTTTACAGACCAATCTTGTTTTGATGCCAGAAGAGGTCTTAAAATGGTCTTAAGGATCTAAAGTGCAGTTGGCTCAGTTAGAACAAACTCTTAAGGAAGAAATAGATTCATCTTGCTCTGTCTTGTGGCTCCCTATAAATAAAGACTTTCTACAGTGAAGACACCAGTTTGGTCTAAAGACCTTTGCTCATTAACTACAGGGGCTCAAATTGCAGCAAGGGGAACAAAGTGCTGCTATATGAATGGTCCATCACATTCCACCAACCCCAGCCCTGCGTTTGCAGGGGGCGCTTCCTTTAAAGACTACTCACTAGGCGATTACTAGGAATTAATTCAGTAGAGAAGATAATCAATAGATGGCCCACTAAGAGGGGTCCATTAAGACAGACCTGCTCTTCTCGGGTGTGATAAATAGTGCATTTAAAGTATCCAATACCATAATGAAGGTTGTAATTAAGTGAGGCAACTTGGCATCTTAATAACTGCATGCATAAAAAGATTCAAACTTCAGACTGAGACACAGAGTAGCATTCATAATCCCCCAAATAGTTTTCTTTCCAGGAGAGAGAAAATAATGCCTGACTCTTCTGTTGAGGAGCTGACAGGGCTGATCTGTCCCCAGATTCTTACAGAGATGTAATAAAAGTAAGAGATGACTTTGAAAACCTGCCATGGCCACTGTGTGTTTTGTTCTTGGTGTTTCCCTGCCAGTTTAATAATTACCTTCCTCCATGTGGGAAGAAGGAAGAAGAGAAGCCCGGGGAAACATGTGCCATGACCTGGTTGCCCCAGCAGTGTGCAAATCACTTGAAAATATACAAATGACTTCGCAGAAGCACAGCAAGGCTTCCCAGATCAAATGATCTCTATATCTGTTGCTTATTATTAAAAGGAAAGCACTTTCTGTCATCACTGGTCCTCCTGCCCTCCCCCAGCCTTCCCAGGCAGGCTTTGCAGGCACATGTGCAGAAGAATGCTCCCACATACGCACATATTTAAAATCCAACCTTTCCCTCTCCCTGTAGGTTCTGAGTAAAAATTTTTAATGCGGGTTTTAGATGGATAAGTCATCTGTTTGGCGATTTGCAAAACGGATGCATTTTGTTCATTTTTATCCCATCCAGGAGATGTGTCTGGACTTTGGCAAATGGCTGCTGACATTGTCAAATATCCCCCCAAGGCTTAAGATTGTGAGTCTAAGAAGAAATTCAGCAAAAGAAAGAAAAGAAGAAAATTCTTTTATTCCCACACTTCTTTGTTTAGGTGACACTGCCTTTGATCATAATCTATGAACAGTGTTTATGGAAAAATCACATTAATTGGCTAGTTTTGTCCTGAGAAGCATTAAGTCATGTGACAGGGTGAGGCTGCGAAGTCCAGCAGAGCTCACTCTCTGCCATTCCACCCCCACGAAATTCTGTCTTGCCCCCAGTCACTTTTATTTCAAATTTTGAATATCATATTTAGCAATCTTCAGTAGAGATCACAGATTTCAAGAGCGAAACAAAATGCTTACGGAGACCATAAGGGAAGATTTTAAGCTTCCAACTGATATTAAAATTGAACTTGATGTTTGGTGAAAATATCTTATTTAGTGTACCGAAAAGGCGGACACATTTGTTTATTGAGGGCATAGTTCTCTGTCTGTTGGATAAAGAGTGATGTCCCAAGATACAGAGGGGAGAAAAGCCATCTCAGGACTTCTCTCAACTCCTCCCCCTCTGAGTTGAGCCCGGAAGAAAGTCTAAGCCTGTGGACTGCAGACACAATGGCAGAGGTAAATGAAGCAGATTCTGCACTGTCCTTAAAGCTCAAATCTTGTACTTTTATGTAACTTATAGTGACTAGCCAGTGTCTACAGGACATTTTGCTTTTTAGAGTTAAAAAAAAAAAAAGGATGCTCTGGCAGGGCTGCCTTTGTGCAAAAAATTAAAATATGACTCCTCTCTGGGTTATGGCTGGTGTAAATGCACCTTGTAAGCTGTCCCTTTCCTCCTGGTGGACAAAACCCCACACCAGGCAGGGCTCACTGCTCGGAATGGCTCTGACTTGCCAAGTTGGATCAGAAGATTTGGAATACCCAGTGCTCAGGAGGTGAGGGTGAGCACCACAGGTGGCGTAGAAGTTGTCTGGCAGGCCCTGGTCCAGGCAGAGAGGTGGAAGGCAAGCATCTAAATCCTGGGCTTACCCTGCCTTTCTGCAGTTAGAGCCCCGCAGGCAAAGAGCTGCACAGCTGCTGTACTGCTCTGTCCATCCTGGAGTGTTAAGTCAAGCTAGTAAGGTTTTAGGGATTGAGTATTGCTGATTCTGCAGCCTCAGCTGTCGGAAGCGGTCCCTGACACTGCTCACAGTTGTCTCAAGGCTTCTGTTGCCTTTGAGGTCAGAGCAGCGCAAGAAACGCGCACAATTCCACCCTAGTCAGATTTCTTCATTGCCAGTGTCATACAGGTAAGAATCCAAATCCCAGTGCCTTCATTCATTTGTTCAACACATACTCACTGAGTGCTTAGAATGTGCCAGGCACCGTGTTAGATGCTGGAGAGATAGTGCTGAGTGAGAAAGGTATCAGTCCTATCCTCTTGGAATTTAATGGCTAACAGGGAGGCAGACCCTAAATAAATAATTATAAAATAGTTCATTTTAATTGAGAAATCAGATTAAGTGTAATGTTATTATCCTCCAAGGGCACAGGGTTCTTGACAGGCTTTCTAAAATAACTTAGACCAGTGGTTCTTAACCTGGGTTCTATCGAACCCAGGGGCTCCATGAGTCAGTCTCAGGGGTTCGGAGAAGCCTCTGCTGCGGAGGCCAGAATAAAGTAATACAGTAATTTGTTGTGAGTTCATGCACTTTGTTGGCTTTGTTCTTTGAGCAAGGTGATGTTCATGCACGGCTCATTTTGTGCACCAGTAAAAAAACATATAGTTATGTCTTGAATTTGGAAAAAAAAAATCATATTTTATTTATCACTAAAAAGAAGGGTTTGGTGAATGCGCATATGAAACTGGTGGGTTCGGTACCTCAAAAAAGGTTAAGAACCACTGCCTTAGACTTAGTTTGGAGAATTGCAAATGCACATGTGAAGTCAGAAGAACTTGAAGGGCCATTTGGATAAGATGATTTCATGGACATGCAGAATCAAGATGAAACTTGCCCATGGTCACATGGCTTATTGAATCAACAAATTTGATTTGAGAATGTATACCAGACAACTTACAAGAGGGTAAAGTGTGTATCTAACATACACTTCTTAATTATATTAATGAGTAGCAGAAAGCAGAGGGGTGGAAAGTCTCAAAGCACTGTGAGTATGTTTTGTTTTTAATTTTGGAATGTATTTCTGCAAAATCTAAGAATCTGAGAGCTGTTGCAGTTCTGGGAATTCCCTTCCAACAAAATGATGAAACTGCACAATAATGACCTGGCTCACGAGTTGCTGGGAAGCTGTCCAATGTTCCCACCCAGGTGCTTGCTCAATTTTTCTATGAAGCCACATCATCCCAGGAAACATTTCTTTGTGTCAGAATAATAAAAGACTTCTTCTTTGCCCCACCTTTTTCTTGGAGACACAGAACTCACATTCAGGCAAATTTGACAGGGGAAGTTGTTTTATTTCAAACAAGTTTGAATCAAACTAATTTAGAGTAAACTATTAGCAGTAAGCATCCAGAGTGTTTCCAAAACAAACACCTAGGAGGACTCCACTCCCAACAAGAGAGCTGCTGTCAGCAGGCAATCTGGGAAATTCTCAGAGGGCTGGTTTGCTGCTGCTGACAGGAAATGTCGTAATTCTCCCTGATGGCTTCCAGAGACCCTTATTAGGCTGAAGAGTTCCGTGAACACATTATTTTCAAGAGATGATTTATATTGAGCATTGGTAGAACTGTTTGAAGATCCTTTTAATGTAGTGGTTAAAATTAGATGATGTGAAATCCCAGCAAAGCTTACACTGGCAGGAATGATTTAAATATTTAAAGTATTTACATTGTTTAGGTTGTCAAAATTGTGTAAAACAAAATGGTATGAATTTGGTCCATCTTGCCACAAAGTCACCATCTGGCTCAGTCTCAAAGTTCACTCTAACATCACAGTTTTACTTCGTCAAAAGAGATCCTATTCTTGGGATTATTGGAGCAAAAGGATTTGAAGGGGCACTTTTCAGATTTCTGTCTCTTATTCTTTCCATAGCCCAAGTGACTGCTTAGACCAGTGGTTCTTAACATTTTTTGAGGTACCGAACCCACCAGTTTCATATGCGCATTCACCGAACCCTTCTTTAGTGATAAATAAAATATGATTTTTTTCCCAAATTCAAGACATAGGTTTATGTTTTTTAACTGGTGCACTAAATGAGCCGTGCATGAACATCACCTTGCTCAAAGAACAAAACCAACAAAGTGCATGAACTCACAACAAATTACGGTATTATTTTATTATGGCCCCCAAAAATATTTCGGCCCCATAAAAGAATTTCAGCCCCCCAAAATATTTTTTTACTATTTTATTAATTAAAAATAAATTCAGATTTTTAAAAAAAATTTAACATTTTTTTAATAACTTAATATTTTTAATTTTAAATTTAATTTGTTTTTTGTCATTTTGAATCCACAAAATACTTTTTTGGGGTCAGAATAAAGCATTGCCCAAATTACATACCTGCAAATCAGTGTGACTTTTACTGTTGTTTTTGGAAGACCAGTTCAGATATGTGTGGTTTCACCTTGGCAAGTGCTACTCTCATGTCATCTTCACAGCAAAGTCTGTTCCTTTTCTTCGTTTTTATGTCCAGCATCCTCAAAAAGGATTACTCGCAAAAATATGTTGTAACAAATGGTATAAAAAATTCCAGGGCTTTCTTAGCAATAACTGGGTACTTTTCCATTTGTCGACACCAAAAAGTTGAGAGTGTTGTTGTTCTGAAGAGCTGCAGTTGAACCTCGCTCTGCTGAATTTCAATGATTTCGTCAAGGTATTCATCATTGACATCCTCTCAACAGTAAACGTAAATGGCTGTCTCACCCATGCTGGATATGACTCTCTTGTAGGGAAATATCTGTTGAGAGACTTTGCAAGCTCATCTAAGTGCGTGGCACTCGTTTGCTTCAGTTTCATGGGTACAGAACCGTCTCCAATTCCAGACACATCTTCGATATTACACAGTCGTCCAGAAGGGGAAAGTTTGAGAAGTTATTGTTCTCTGTTTGTTGTTTCCATAACGGTAGTATTTTTTGAAAAGCCTTCAGGTTTTCTTCCGCTTCCATGATGTTGACTCCTCCACCCAGCATCTGCTGATTGAGATGACTGAGAGCTGTGAATATATCAGCCATGTATGCTAAAATCCCAATGAACTCAGGATTTTTGAAGCAATCTGCATGACAATGTTGCTGCTCTTGAAAAAACATGGCTAATTCCACACGCATGGCAAAATCACGATTCAGCACCTGTCCCCAGGATAACCACTAAACATTAGAATGGTACAGGAGTACCTTGAGTTCAGAGCCCATTTCTTTACACAGCTCACTGAAGATGCGGTGCCTCAGAGTACTATTTTGCACATAGTTCACACATTCCACCACAGTTTTTAATACATCTGCCATTTTTGGAAGCAAGGTTTTAGTTGCCAACGCATGCCTGTTCAGAATACAATGAGTAACAATGATGTATGGTGCATTGACTTTTCTTTTTTTATTAATTTTAATGGGGTGCATCGGCTTTTACTAGCGCACCAAAACCAGACTTTCTTCCCAGCATGACTGGAGCTCCGTCCGTACAAACTGCAGAAACCATATCCCATGAAAGATTGTTGTCTCTGAAGAAGTCATCCACAAGCTTTTTCACATTGGCTGCCTTAGTTGTTGTTGTAAGAGGCTTACAAAATAAAAAATCTTCTTTTATCATGTCTTCTTTCACATAGCGCACAAAAACAGCAAGCTGGCTTAGATTAGAAACGTCTGTGGTCTCATCAAGTTGAAGACTGAATTTTGCCGGACTTGAAATTAGATCTGCAACTATTTGAGCCAAGATGTCTTTATTCATGTTCTCTATTCTGTCGCTGATGGTGTCATTTGAAAGAGGAATTTGGGATAATTTACCTTCGCCGCTGTTCCGAGTATCAGATTCGCCATCGTTAGCACAGCTGGTTTTATGAGTGTTTCACCAATGGTGTGTGGCTTACCCTGCTTTGCGATCAAGTAAGCAACTTCATACGATGCTGTGAGGATTGGTTTGTTAACGGGTACAAATCCAAGAGCAGGCAGAGTGGCCCTTTCATCGAATCTGGCTCGTTTCACCTTGAATTCAGCAGACGTTGTACTCTTGTATTCACCATCTCCATGCAGCTTCAAGAAGTGTTCCTTTAGTTTTACCGGTGCGAGACTAGAGTTGCTCAACTTGGCACTGCATATCATGCAGATAGGACACTGACTCCCATCCTGTTCCATGATACATGTGAATCCATGTTGTACATATTCGTCCGACCACTTTCTTTTTTTGCTCGACATATTTAGTATGGATTAAAATATTAAGAAAGAAACCACACGACGTACAACTACGACAGCCGTTGACTACTGCGCACACTAAATTCCCTGCAGTATTGGTTGGCCAAGCAATGTAACGTGATCCTCTGCAGCAAGTGATGGCCAAGCAGGACGTGTCATCACGACTTTACACAAGTGTGTCTTTACCTCCATGGCAGAGGCTTCTCCAAACCCCTGAGACCAACTCATCGAACCCCTAGGGTTCAATAGAACCCAGGTTAAGAACCACTGGCTTAGACACTTTGCTGTCATTAAGGGAATTCACCCAATAAGCCAACCTCTTCCTATTTCTTCTCCCCAAATTCTTATGGACCAGTTGCTGATCTGCATGAAGGAAGCTTCCCTTTGGGTATTGTACCCTCCTGTGTCCTCACCAGTGTTGCTTTATGGCACATACCTAGAGTGAAAAGACCTTGAGGCCGAGGCCGAGGCACACAAACTCTGGTTAAGAATATGAAATATTTTGAAACAGGAAAAAATATTACTGGGTATCCTGTCTAAGGGCCACCATCTCCATATTTCATTGTCTTTGAGCTATTTTACAACTCTTTAGTTTAGAAAACTAATAATAATGCAAATAAGTCTTATCCATAGTAATGCAAATTCTGTTTACTTGGATACAATTAACGATTGCCCTATGAATGGATATTCACCAGCTTTTTATCTATTTATTTCAGAATTCCTGATTTTGTATACATAAGATATGCTCTGGCTTCTCCTTTGAACCACTTGTACTATCTTATTGGCTTTCTCATTAGTTAGTAAGCTAAATAAAACCTTTGGCATTACACATTCGTATGAGTGTCATTATTTAAATGATCTAAGAAATATTAGCCTTTAAAATATAGTAAAGGCAAGCTGTTTCTCATACAATACAGCTATAAAAAGATCTCTTAATATGAATTATAATCATTTTAAAGTAGGGAATTATAGTAAGTCCACCTTTATAAACTGCCTAAGACGATAGCAGAGAACATTAACTAAAATAACTGAAACACGTTATTTTTCGCTCCATAAGATGCACCTGACCATAAGACACACCTAGGGTTTTAAGGAGAAAAATAAGAAAAAAAATATTCTGAACCAGATGGTGTGTTAAAATATTTAATAAAATACCGTACTTTTCACTCCATAAGACGCACGGGCATTTCCCCCTCTACTCTTGGAGGAAAAAAGGTACGTCTTATAGAGTGAAAAATACGGTATATACTAAGAAGGGTCTGTTGGTCTCAAGTTTCAACATACAGAAAAGGTGGGTGAAGTAGCCATATCAGTGGGTCAAGAGGGTGGAACCCCACCCTAGCTGGGGCTTCTGGTTATCAATTTTTTTGTCATACCACATCCAGTTGAGTGGTTTGCAAGTCAAAACCAGGCACTCCCACATAAGGCAATGTTATAGACCACTTCTCATCATAGAATCATGTCACTATGAGCTGTTGCCTCCCCAAGAACCCCAGGCTACCAGTCATGCTCCCCAGAGGAGACTCCTTTCTTGATAAAAAGAAATAACCTATACCCAATGCAGAGGGAGACAGCACAATGACCTCACTAGACATAGATTCCTAGGTTCCTTTCTTCTCTGTCATCTTATCTTTACTTTTGTTTACCAAAACTTGAGAAATGAGCAATCACACAACTTGGCTATATGCTATTGGATTTATTCTTGATTTGTTCTCACTTGACTTAGGAAAAATCTATTTAATATAGAAAAAATTTAAGGAGTCATAGTTTCAGATTTAACAGTTAAATCCAAGGCCACCATTGTTCATTACACACACAGAAAAGAACTACCAGAGAGCAGAATTGTGTTTTCATTTAAATATATATTTTTATTATGATGACTTTATTTTTGTGAGAGAGACAGACAGACAGACATGAAGAGAGGGATGAGAAGCATCAACTTGTAGCCTGACCTGTGGTGGCGCAGTGGATAAAGCGTCGACCTGGGAACACTGAGGTCGCCAGTTCAAAACCCTGCACTGGTCTGGTCAAGGCACATATGGGAGTTGATGCTTCCAGCTCCTCTCCCCTTTCTCTCTTTCTCTCTCTCACTCTGTGTCTCCTCTCTAAAATAAATAAAATAAAAAGAAATGTAAAAAAAAAAAAAAAAAAAGAAGCATCGACTTGTAGTTGCGTCACTTTAGTTGTTCATTGATTGCTTCTCATATGTGTCTTGACTGGTGAGGGGGGAAGGGCTCAAGCTGAGCCAGCGACCCCTTGCTCAAGTTGGTGAGCCCGTGCTCAAGCCTGCCACCTTAGAGTTTCGAACTCAGAACCTAAGCATCTTAGGTCAACGCTCTAGCCACTGCTCCACCACCAGCCAGACTTAAATATATATTTTTAAATGTCTGGGAAGATATATGCAAAAGAATGAAATATCTTTAGTAAACTACAGGTATTTTTTATTAATTTTATTTTTTTGTTAACTAATTTTTCTAAATTTCTTACAATAAACTTGAATTACATTCATAACGTAACAAAAACTTTAAAACAGATATACTGAATTTAGTCCTAAAGTCTGTTATGCAGGCTCTTTAATTTAGCAAGACTTATGCAGCTTACTTTCAATGATGGGTTGGCTGACTTGCTTGCTTGCTTTATTTATTTATACAAAAAAAATAAAAAAATAAAAGGACAAGCTATCAAGTTGTCTCAACAGATGCACTGTCATCACTCCGGGTTCAGTGTTTTAGACTGTGATGAAGAGCATGTCTCCCTGAGAATTAGTTTAGTTAAACAGTACAGTCCTCAGGGGATGTTAGCACATGGGAATGATTGATGTCATAACTCAGAATTTATTGCAGATCTATAATTTTTGAACAGTAGGGAAATTCTTTCCAGGTTGTGGTTCAGTCTTTAAAGTTGTTCTTTTTTGGCCAGAGAAGGAGGAGGCACCAAAACTTTTCACACATTGCAAAGTTCAGAGAGATTTGAAACTCAAATATGAAGATTAAAAATGTATTACAATTAATACAAAAATTCCTGGTATTAAGGAAATGAACAATTTGAAACAGACTGGTGTCAGAGTGAAAACATAAGAGGACTAGCAATAGATAGAATTGTGTTGGCAATCCTTAAGAAACAACAGGGATATTTTACTGTTTCATAGAAGGAGGGAATTGAATTTTAACATCTGAACCACACTGTATATTTTATGGTGAGTGGGTTCCCAGAAAGGGTTTATAGTCTATACCAGTGGTTCTTAACCTTTTTTTTTTTTTACAGAGACAGAGTCAGAGAGAGGGATAGATAGGGACAGACAGACAGGAATGGAGAGAGATGAGAAGCATCAATCATCAGTTTTTTGTTGCGACACCTTAGTTGCTCATTGATTGCTTTCTCATATGTGCCTTGACCGCGGGCCTTCAGCAGACCGAGTAACCCATTGCTGGAGCCAGCGACCTTGGGTCCAAGCTGGTGAGCTTTTCTGAAACCAGATGAGCTTGCGCTCAAGCTGGTGACCTCGGGGTCCCGAAACTGGGTCTTCTGCATCCCAGTCCAATGCTCTATCCACTGTGCCACTGCCTGGTCAGGCGGTTCTTAACCTTTTTTGAGATACTGAACCCACCAGTTTCATATGCGCATTCACTGAACCCTTCTTTAGTGATAAATAAAATATTATTTTTTTTTCCAAATTCAAGACATAGGTATATGTTTTTTTACAAAATGAGCCGTGCATGAACATCACCTTGCTCAAAGAACAAAACCAACAAAGTGCATGAACTCACAACAAATTACGGTATTACTTTATTCTGGTCTCCGCGGCAGAGACTTCTCGGAACCCCGAGACCGACTCATCGAACCCCTAGGGTTCGATAGAACCCAGGTTAAGAACCACTGGTCTATACTTATTGAAAAGTCAGGGATGCCTAAGAGGCACGAGGGCAAACTTTAAGCAGTTGTTCACATGTGGACCAAGGGGCCCATGGCATGGAAAATTGATTGGGCATTGTGAGGATGGTCTCTGAAACCTTGATCTAAGGTCAAAAGCAAAGGTTTCCTCCTACCCCCTCCTCTCATCCCTCCAGGCAGTGTATGGGGTGGGGCGAAGCAGGAGAGTAGCAACGACAGCATACAAGTTCAGTGGCTGATGCTAGTTCAGCTGCCAGGCCATCCTCATCTGGACCAGTTCCAGAAGTTACAGCAAGAGAGGGCTGTGGAACAAAGAGAAAAGGATAATAACAATAAGCAACAAGGAAATAAATAAACAAACAAAAAGAATCTAACAACCCAAGGCAGCAACACAGTTGAGAAACCTTTAAAAGTAGATTTCGAAGGAGCTTTTCTTCCCTTTCCCTTCAAAGAAATTCTCTCCTTTCGGTACAGAGAGGAGGAAAGACAACGGTGATTCGGTCAAGAAGATCAAGGAAGAATCTGTAATGAAATGGCGGTCAGAGAATAGGAAGCCCATGGGCTCTGTAGGGGGTTTCTGTGACAGTGAGGCCAGGGACTTCTTCCTCTGGATAGCAGCATGGTGGGCAGGTGGCTACTTCTTTCCTGGCACTTGTATACGACGCTGTGAGTCAGCCCTGGAATCATAGATGGACTTAGGGAAGGTCGGAGATCCTAGAGCTATGTCTAGGGACAAATGAGGAGTTTGCTCTAATACACACAATTCCTTTGTGTATTATTAGATATCTTAGCTAGCTATACCTCATTGATAATTTCTACGAGTTTTCTAGCACCTATTTACATATAAGGGAGTTGGGAAGATAAAGTAGTATTACTTTTAAGAAAACAATTTAACAATATACAACTCATAAATGTCAAAGGTACTTTTACTCTTTGTTCAGTAATTCCATTTTTGAACATCCTAAAATAAATTAAATGATACTAAGTGTAAAGATCAATGCACAAAGATGTTTATTATTGTGTTGCTTATAAAACTAAAAATCTTTTATCACTATAAATGCTCAGAAAGTGGAGATTGGTTAAGTAAATTATGAAAATTCATACTATGGATGTAATGGAACTATTAAAATGATGGTTATAAAGAGGTTTTTTTATGTCATTGGGATATGTCTATGATATAATTTTAAGAGGAAAAAAACAAGCTAATAAACTTTAATATGCAATATAAACTCAGCTATATAACATAATATGCATTATGCATAGAAATAAGAAACATTAAAAATTATCTGAGTGTTAAAGATTGTTTAGCTATTATTCCTTTCTTTCTCCCTCTTTTATTAATTTTCCAAGTTTCTACATAAAGAAGTAATTAATTTATAATCTTAAAACGAGAAATGCAGATACATATGTGTGTATGCTCGTGTGCATATATAGCCCTATGTATACCCGTGTATGTGCACATGTATTAGGTGCTTGGACAAGAAAGCAGCTCACCCTCGCACAATAGCTGTCTCATGTGGTACAAGCTCAATATATTTTTACTGCTTTTTCTTTTCTAGCTTGAATAGGTATAAATCTATTTGTTCAACTATTTTTCTCTCTCCATTAAAATAACCACACACACACACACACACACACACACACACACACACACACACACGACTAAAATCTTTCTGTACAGGGACCTGAGCTCAAATAGAATAAAGTATGTAAAATTTCTCTAAATGTTTTCTCTCTCCCTTCCTTTCTGGATGTTAGTAAGCCCCCCTCCTCCGTTACTTTCCTCCGGGGCTCTCATTCCTCTACTGGGTGATGCCTGCGGAATGAGGAAAGGAGGAGAAAGACAGGCCCGGGGGGGAGGGGCAGCGAGGCAGCAGACTTCCTTGGCAGGATTAGAGGGTAGTTCGTGTCAGCAAGCAACGAGCCAGGAAACTGCTGCGATGGGGTCCAGGCTGCGCTGGAGCAGGGTCTGGGAGGCAGAAAGCTTGGATTAGATGAGACAGGCCATTTGGAGTCCCAATAGGTTCCCCAGCAGGGAGCATCAATATTCCAGAGAAAGCTCACTGTAAGGAAGCCCAGGGCCAAGGTGCAGGCCTAGCCTCGGAGCCTGTCCGCATCTCCGAATGCCTGGAAGCACAGTGTTGGCATGGAGTTGTTCCTTTTCTGTGGCCAAAGGGGCTATTTCCTCTCCCTTCTTAATATACTGGCTTTGTATGAAACAGGAATCATAGACTCAAATGCCTGAGGATTAGGCTGTTATGTAAGTGAGGCAGGCTCAGTGTGATGAAATACAGGGTGACAGGGACAGTGGCCTACCGGGGGTGTTCGCTCCTTGCACGTGTCCGGCAACTTACACGGCAGCACGTGCGCTCAGTGGGGATGAGGCCAAGGGTAGTAGGTCTTCCCATTTTTCAAGCGAAGATGAAAATCCAGAGGGTCTTGGAGATATGTGTGTATGCTGATGTGTGTAAGTAATCTCAATTTTTAAAATGTTGGCTCAATTTAGAAGAAAATGTGTGTCTGCTGGTTGGATTTAATGTACGGGCCATTGGTCGGGGAATCTCTAAAATAAAACTGAGGTTTGTGCCACTTCTTTCTGTACAGCTGGTAAGAAACATGGCATCTCTTGTAAAAGAGGCAAATATTTAGTGCCTAGATATCATAGTGCCTAGATACCATGCCAAACATGCCCTAGATACCATAAGGGATACATAAAAAATACTAAGTTGTTCTCCGCCTTCTAGGAGCTTTAAATATTATTGAGGCAATATGATGTTCACTCAAGAAAGGCGGGTGATAGCGCTATGCAGAATTCCCACATCAAAGTTTAAATGGATCAGATCAGATATACCAAAGTCACCTTTAAGAAAAAGAATGGTTTTTAGATCCCTATCATACTTGAATGTAGTAAAACCAGTGGTGTGAGAGTACCCACGGTATTTGTTCACTTTTACACTCCTAGCACTTGGCACATAGTAAATGATGTTCAATAAATATTTCTTGAAACAAAGGATAAAACTCATGAGTCATAGAAGGGGGGAAAATCAAAAGTCTGTGAGCTTAGAGAAATGTGGAAAAAGAGAAACAAATATTCTCACTGTTGATGACAATATCTAATAAAGAGACACCGAATTTCGGGACCAGAGTGCTTGGTCAATAGAATCCCACTCCTGCTAGGGAACAGAAAGGCATTGTCAGTTCTCTCTGTACCTCACATTAAACAGTTCACAAGGCTATTTTTCTTCTTCATTGTGATGTCTAGTTGACCTCCTAAAGACCAATAGATAGGGGACCCATGCATTCCATCCTGTGAGTGAACTGTGTCTCTTTATAATGAACATTCTGATTTACACATGGGTGTTTGGAGAGTTTGGTTAGAGGTATTCTGTCTCCTCAGGCCAGATGCCACTCTTTGGGATTCTGTCTTGGTAACTGCAACTGACTTTCCTGGCTGGTGCCCTTAATTCATCATCCCTTTACTTCTAGACCTAGCATCAAGGACTAGGGCAGTGGTCCTTAACATTTTTTGAGGTACCGAACCCACCAGTTTCATATGCACATTCACTGAACCCTTCTTTAGTGATAAATAAAATATGATTTTTTTTCAAATTCAAGACATAGGTATATGTTTCTTTACTGGTGCACAAAATGAGCCATGCATGAATATCACCTTGCTCAAAGAACAAAACCAACAAAGTACATGAACTCACAACAAATTACGGTATTACTTTATTCTGGCCTCCATGGCAGAGGCTTCTCCGAACCCCTGAGACCCACTCATCAAACCCCTAGGGTTCGATAGAACCCAGGTTAAGAACCACTGCTATAGAGCAAACCTACCCCTTTCTCCCTTAGGTGTGTATTTCTGCTCACCTAAACTCTTAAGGGTCCCACCAGACTTGCAACTAGGGGAACAGCCGGCAGTCACAGCTCGCCCTGGGCTAACCTCCTGAACCTGTCTCCACGCCCCCTTTTCTCTGAGTTGCCAGTGAGCAAAGAGGACAGAACACACAGTTGGCAAAGAAGGGAACAATCACTTTGTTTTGAGTAGTGCAGAAAAGGCTCAAAACAGAAGGTGAGCCTGGGATGGGTCTTAACCCTGAATCTGTATTGGGAAGAGGTGATAAAACTTACTTGCTGTATCAGGAAGTTTGTTTTGGAGAAGTGGTGAGAGAGAAAGTTGCTTAGGTCAACCCCAAAGCCAAGCAGACGAAGCTGGATTTTTTTCCAACAGACTTGCTGAGGAGAAACTCAAGTTTTGAGGAATGAATGACAGGATGAAATTGGTGTTTCACTTAGATCTTTTGGTATGAATAAAAAGGGCTTCATTTCATTCTTATTATAGTTCGGAATTAACGATTCAACCCTAAAGGGCTTTATGGGAGTCAAACGGAGCACTTTCCAAGAATGTAAGCTGATTTCAACTGCCTGATGCTCGGTCTCCAGGAGACAGGTGGACAATCAGAGAACACAGTAGGCCTTGGATTCCCGGAACAGCTTGGCCATGAGGAAGGCAACATGAGCAAGCCTGCAGAGAACTCAGACCTCGTTGTTGTCATTATCATTATTTTCTGAGGGTCTGTAGGCTTTTATTTCACCACTGGTCCACATGGTGGTAGGCGGGCTCACTACAGGGCCAACTTGCGGGGCCTCTGCCTTGGCCTGATCTGCCTGGGTCTGCTCCCGGGGGCGAGGTGCTCGAAGTCCTAGTGGGCGTGGGAGTCCCACTGCGGGCACACCAGCTGCGCATTGTTCGTCTCCTGCTGAGACTGCCTCATGTCGCTTGTGCCAGGGCAGAAAGTGGGCATCCGCTGGGGGCTGGGCACCACTGAGACCTCACCTAGGTAGCACCTGGCCAGGTGTGCGCCACATGGCTGCTGTCACCACAGATTCCTGCAGTAGCCAGACCTCGTCATTATTAATAGCTCATTCCTGCCCTCTGGATGGAGCAAAAGCTCAAAGCTCTGATGTTGTCAAGGATTAGATTCCAACACAGACATTTCCTAGCCCTTAGAAACATCCTAAGCCTTTGACAAAGCAAGGAAATCAAAGTGGCAGCAACGTGACTTCCCAAAAAATTAAAAATAAGAAAAAACTTTCGAGGGCTTCATGATCACAGTTTCATACACCTGGGTTGAGCAGCAGAGACAAGAATTCAGAGGTCCCTTAGATAAGCGGGGGAACTAAAACAGATTCTGAGAATCTGGAGCTCCAGTTCCAATTTGTTTTGGGCCCAGAGCCCATTCTTGAAATGAAAACTCAGGATTTTAGTACATGAATTGCATGAAAGCATCAAGACTCTGGCTAAAGAATAGGGGAGTCCTTTCTGATGGGTTTTTGCCCACTGCAGTTTCCACAGCTAGCCCACCTCCACGTTTGGGGAAACTGAGGCGCCTCTGCTCAAGCCCAGGGCTCCCCAGAAGATAGTGTAAAAAACCACTGGGCAAGATTGTAGACCTGCAGAATGAAAAACTTGGTTTATGCTGTGGCCCAATGTAATAATAACAGTTGTAATCATAAATTTATTTTCATATTTTATTTTTTTGTAATGATATTTTAAAATAACATTATTTTGCGTTGTTATGTGCCAAAGATGGTTCTAAGTACTTTATATGTGTTGAATACCATCAACAGCCCTTGAGGTTAGAAACTATTAGTATCCTCATTTTACAGATGAGGAAACTGAGGTCAAAGGAAATTTAACGTCATGCCTAAGCTAGTAAGTGATGAAGCCAGGATTTCGTCCCAGGAAGTGTGATTTCAGAACCAACCCTCTGAATACTGCAGTCTCATTGGTTCTGTCTGATTACCTTGGGAAAGTTATTAAACTTGTGGAATTTGTATACAAGTGTCTGGTTTCCGTTATATTTCGCGTCCCTACAATTTGAGGAACTAGCGGAGGAGCGGATCAATTTAGGCCGAAGCCTAGCCTTGGGGCCAGGTTGATGCCGCCCGTCTTCGCAGCATCCTGGAGAAAAAGCGAGTCCGGAGCAGTGTCAGGGAAACCTGACGTTCCTGCTCTTTGTTTCACAGGAGGAGGGTTGTAGCATCGAAGCCATAGCTATAAATATCAGAGTTAATGAGGGAGGACTCCTGGAGACCTAAATGAATCCGTTTTATGGGTCTGTCATACATCAGGTTAATATGATTCTGACAAATAATTATATTGAAAACTGGACAGGGACCAAAAATGTTATTATTCTTTTTGAATATTACAACAGAGCCTTCTGGCCAATTAGAGGGTGATGGCACCAACACCGAAGTGAGAGCGAAACCATAACGATTTGTGGCATTTAGACAAAGGAACTCACAGCGATGCACCCACCCAAGCTTAGGCGAAGAGATTGTGATTGTCTGATTCTTTAATGAGCTGAGCAGCTCCTTCACAGAGATCGCTTACTGTACAGTGAGATCTGGTGTGGATTCAGGACAAGGTAGAGGCAGAACGGAATGCTAATGTGGTTTCACTTTTCTTTTTAATACCAACTATCAGGGTTTTCATGTGGACGGATACATGCATTGGAACTGGGTTATCAGTTTGAATATGTTGAACTGTAATAGCAGCTTCCTGTTGGGCTGGAAGGGTGGCTTGTTCTCTCTTAGTTAATTATAGTGGCCTCTGAGGAGAAAAGGCTTCTTACTAAAAAAGGGGAAGAAAAAAAAGATACTATGTGACATTTGCCCTCATCTAATTGGGTTGCCCCAAAGTCCTGGAGCTGTGCTCCGGCCTGGAGGGCTGGGGCTCCCAGGAAGAGTGACCCCAGGGAAGACATTCAAGGTCGTGGACCTTCTCTCCACCATAGGCGCCTTCCTCCCAGCACTGCTCAAAGGAGGTGAGGAGGGCCTGAAGTTTCAGCCCTTGCTCTGCTCACCCAGGCTTGCCCCTGGAAGAAGGGGCGTTTTCTAATTTGAACAAAGGTGCTCTGTGGGTTAGCAGGAGCCCTCAGCTCATCCAACACAGCCAAGGACCCACTGCTTGGGCTGTTAGTTATCAGAGCAAGTAAAGGGACAGCTTTACTCTCTCTCTCCCTGCTGTTCCCGACCAACCACCATTTGCCCTCTGTGTTCTTTGGCCTTAACATGCTCATCCTTCTCTCATGCGGCCTAAAGAGAGTGAAAACCAAAAATCAAAAACAGAAAGGAAGTCACAGATACGGAGAACAAATTGGTAATTGCTAGAGGCGGGGGGCAGGGATTTTTGGGGGGTGGTGAGGGAAATGGGTGAAGATGGACAAGAGGTACAGACTTCTAGTTATAAGGTAAATAAATTCTGGGATGTAAGGTACAGCCTGGTGACCCTACTTATCATACTGCCTTGTATATCTGAAAGTTGCTAAGAGGAATAGGCCTTTATAGTTCTCATTACAAGAAGAAAAAATTGGTAACTATGTGTGGTGATAAAGTTAAGTAAGCTTATTATGGTGGCCATTTTGCGGTGTGTGTGTGTGTGTATGTGTGTGTGTGTGTGTGTGTATGTATATATATATATATATATATATATATATATATATATATACATACACACACACACACACACACACACACACACATATACCAATCGTTGTGTTGTACACACCAAGACTAATATAATGTTATTTCACTAAGAACAAGACCCATTTGGCCATGACTCTTTTGGCCCTCTTTTTCTCACCAGTAACAACCTTTTCCTCTTTACCTCTCTCTTCCGCAGTAACTTGTCAGCCAGGAATTACCAATGAAACACTTCTTCAGATGATCACACCAAAGCCCTCTTTCTACAACACTGATCAACATGGACTTTGTACAAACTGAAACTCAGGGCAACTGTTTTAGCAAGAAATCAACCCAGAAATAATCTCTCACCAATGAATCATTAGTAAAAATAGAGACTTCAACATGGTGCTTTTCCTTTTTTAAAAAAAACTTTATATATTTATTTTAGAAAGATAGGTAGGAGGAGAGAGAGAAAGAGAAACGTTGATTTGTTGTTCCATTTATTTATTCAGTCACTGGTTGATTCTTGTATGTGCCCAGAGCATGGATCAAACCCCAAATCTTGGTATATAGCAGGACAACACTCTAACTGAGCTTCCCAGCCAGGGTAACATGTTGTTTATCTTCATAACATCCTCTAAAGCCATTCTGTGTTAAATTGTTTAGCTAAATTCTCATTAAGATAACTGTGCTGACTTCTAGAAAAATGCATGCCAGAATACTGCCATGAGGAAAAGTCTCAGTTTTTGAGGACAGCTGCTCCTTCTGTCATCCAAAAAGTTCCAGTAGTATGGGATCTTCTCCAGGCCACTGAGTACTGGCACAGGAACCCTGTCAGGAACCCAATCCCCTGTGTGTCTCACCCTCCCTTCTGCCACCTCTCAATCTGAGCAGAGTCCTCTTCCTCTGCTTGGGTTGAGCATCTGGAAAGCAGAGAAAGGCCTAACTAACTCTGTGAGCCGTTCAGACCTTGAACCCAGTATTTGAATGTGTTTTTCTTTATTTTTGCTTATCTACTTTCAGGAAATGATAATACCATGAATTTTTCTAAAGAGCAGATACACAACATGAGATAATTTTTTTTTTTTCAGCTAAACCTCCCTCTGGGTTCCCTAGCCAACTTGCTGCTGCTCATAAACTAAAGACAATTCCCATTCATCCCCTCAGCTCCAAATCCATCATTACTTGGCTCTGGACAAACGGGCAGGTGGTGCTGCCCAACAGGGCTTGGAAGAGCTCTTTTTTCCTTCCTGGACGGAAGGAGGAGGATTAACTCAGAATTTTTCTGTTAGTGATTGACAGGACAGAGAGCTAGGAGGTTCATGTGAATTTCATCCTGGTGAAAAGTATGGAGGTGATTAGAACAGGCTTTCTGTCGCTGTAAAGACAAGTGTGGGGCCGGCCACACTGCCCATCATCTCCTGCATGGTCCGGACTGGCTTTGTTAGTGAAGATGAGCAAGCCTGTAGTAGTGGGGGATGGGTGGAAAGCTAGTCCCTGATCAGAAATATGAAGCCCTACTGCAAAGCATTCTTTTTAGCTTTGGTTCCATTCAAATATTGAAAATTTGGAAATTTCAATGAAGTAATCTCAGGAAAGGGAAAAACATAAACAGATGTAGGTTTTCTGTCAAGTTAATGCAGCTTAAGAGCGCTCGTTTGCTTGGGCTTTGGTCAGTACTGAGAGTAGAATGTTCTAGGTGGGGAGGGGAAGCCAGGTCGGAATCAGAAAGTGCTTCTGGATAAGACACACTAATCTCAAAGCTGCTGCAGCTTTGCTGTAGAAACACACACACAGGCTGTCAGCGCCTTGTGCTGCTGAGAGGTGACTATTAAGTGGTAGTGCCTGACGACTAGTCCGGTTTCTTTGACATCTGTAGGCCCTGAGGCAGGCCTAGAAGCTGTAAGCGAGTTGCCGAAGGCTGTTCTGCAGTAGAAGTCGAGTGTTAAGTTTCCAAGGGGGAGTGTTGCCATCAGGAAACTGTGTCTCCCTCTCAGTAACATTCAGAACTTTCTGTCTGTGATATTAATGATTGTCCAAGGGCCTTATCTACCTGTGAAAATGTAATGTATTTCACTCAACAATCACCTTTTAGATGACCTTGAATAATGAGGAGAGAAATTCACATCTGTAGGAGCATATGAATAGCTGTGGACTTGAAGTGTCAAAATCTGCCCTGAACTAGCCTAAATGTCTCTATTCCACTATTTTTGGGGGAAAAGATGGAATGGATCCCAGGCCTGGATAGTCTTTCTAAATGGGGAATAAATTTTATCAGAGGAATCTACATATAAAATTAGTAAGTCAGAATTTGTGAAGGGTTTTAGACTTTTATCTTACTTGGAAACTAACAAATTAGCCTGCCATACTTTTATTTGTGTATCATCATATATATTTTTAAATTTATAAATGTATATATGTATTTGTGTATGTATATATAGACACACATATACACAAATATATATATTTTTAAGAGGTACATATACACACATGTATGTGAGGATACATATACACACACACAAAAATGAGACCTCAGGGTGAGAGACAAAGACCATTTTTTACTCTCAGCAGAAGCAGTATGTTGGAACCCCATCCCCAGCAAGGCTATGCATGGAGGGCCGAATGGTTCCTCCACATACAGCAGCGTGCATTACTGGAGCGAATCACCACCATTAGGAACTGCTGTGTTGCCTAAGGCTGCTAGTAACCTGCATATCCTCCCCTCAGGGGAGAGAAAACCTTACCCTTACTCCTGAATTTAAGCTAATCTTTGGGTAGAGGTAGTGGAGGTCTTGATCTTTCCTACCTCAAAATGTTTCTAAGGAGGGAGACGTCAGTACACTTTAGTATCCTGAAGTGTCTCCTTATACCAGCATTCTTAATTTGATAGTTAAGGAATGTGAAATATTTCCAGAGAACTGTGTCCTAACAAAAACATGTAGATAAAATAAAAATTCCCCTCGCTCAGTAAAACTCCCTTTGGTTACACACAACCCTTCAGAAACAATGACTATAATTCAATGACAGTATATAGTAGCATTTGAGAGAAGGAAGGACATTAAAGGGAAGCATGGCTAACTCCCACGTTGATCCCTCTGGTATTGACCTCATGTGATAAGCAGTATTTTATTAAGTGACACCAGAGCCCAGGCTGTGACCATGGCTATCATAAATGGCCAGAGGAATGGCAATGAAGAACACATCATTCGAAAGAACTTCTGCTCAGTGGGTAGATCGATGGAAGATAAGAGATCAACTCCCTCTTTCTCAAAGGGCGCTAGAAAAATAGGGTTCGTGAACCAGAGGAATCTTACACACGGAGTTCAAGGGTATAATCAGTGGCTGAGTTCTTCCCTTTGACCTAGAGAGAAGCCAATCAGAGGAAGCCCAGACCCCTGGAAGTCTTGGCTCTTACCCACCTTCTTCAGACCAAAATGCTCTCATCTATCAGTACATGGCTCTTTTGCTAACATTCTGCCTGGCTTCACTAAAAGGAAGGCAGGGCTGCTTTCTCTTTAAGGTGTGTAGGCCTTCCATGCCAAGAATAAATTATCCTTGGCAGTGCAGCTGAGCAGTTCACCAACACCCACCTGCTTTACTATGGGCAGACCCCCTGCCTGATCCAGGAAAGGCCCTCATATTTTCAAGCTGCAGTTTTGGTTTTCCAGTTCCTAGCCAATAGCACACCCACCTCTTCTATTCCTCTCTCTTCCCAAGCAAGAGATTAATTATCTAAATCCCTGTTGTAGGTGGTAAGGGTATTTTGGGCTCTGGACAAAATTTCCCATGTGGGGAGAATATTTCTCCCCGCCCCCCCCAGCCCCCACTACCGGGTAATACTCAGGACACCAGATAAGTGTCCTAAAATTCAACCCCATCCTGACACTATCAACCTGGAGATGGCATCAGATCTCACACGTCAAGGGCTCAGTACCATGAAACTACCCTCCACCCCAGACACCAATTGAAAGTCTTCTATTGACAATTTTATATGATTCACCTAATGGTTCTTCTTGCCTAAGAAGGCAATGAGTGTTTACCCATCAATTGTCCAACTCAACTCAAACTCATTTGATGGCCGTGATTTCAACTGCACACACAGATGACTCAGTGTGTATTTCCAACCCTAACTTCTCTCTCTCCTGACCGCTGGACATCCTTATTTGGATGTGAGAAATGCACCTCAAATTTAATATGTCCAAAATAAAATTATCCTTTCCTTTCTCAGACCTGCTTGTTCTGTATTCTTTTATGGCAATATGGGTCCATTCCACTGTCTACCCAAAGTCACCAAAGTTTGCCCAGGTGACTCTTGGCTACTTGCTCCTTAATCCTCTACCACCACCATTGTTTAGACATTGATGTTACTATCTCTTTCATGGCAATTAATCTATTTCTTACTTGTCTCCTCTGCCTTCTTCTAGGCCATCAGAATTTCTTATTTGCATTCTGGAAAGAGCCTCCTAATTGTTTTCCTTATCCCCAATTTTCTCACATCTCTAAACCAAAGAAATATTTCTGAAACACAAATCTGATTATTTCTTTTCAAGTGTTCTGTTGCCTTTTTTTTAAATGTTTATTTTATTTATTTTAGAGAAAGGATGAGAGAGAGAGAAGGCGAGAGATAAGAACATCTGTTCCTATACGTGCCCTGGCTGGGGATTGAACCAGCAGCCTCTGCGCTTCGGGATGTCTGTTGCTTCTTAATAAAATTTTCATCCCTCAGGGCCCACAAGACTTTGTATTTCACATTTCTTAAGGTGAGATGGAATCTAGCAGTAGCAGTCCTTCAGTGCAGTGATTTCAACCTGTCTTATCTCATGGCACACAAAGTACTGAAATCCTGCGGGACACCAAAAAATATATATTTTGCTGATCTGACAAAAAAAGAAATAATTTTTATTGATTTACTACTACTACTACTACTACTACTACTACTACTACTACTACTACTACTAATTACTTACCTTCTTATTCCAAAGTGACTTTAAAAAAGAAATCAGGTGCTCATACTTGTATATCAAGATTTCTGGTACCAAGAATTAACTAATCAGAAACAACCTTATTGTGCAATGTGACCAACAAGATGCAAATCTATTATATGACCTATATAGTTATGGTTCAAGCAAGGGCATGCATGCCAGACTGCTAATATAGTGTTAACTGTTGTCATTTTTTTTTTATTTGACCATTTAATGGAAAAGAGGTCAGTGCCCCTGACTAAATAGTTAGGTATTGCATGTTTTAAAAATTCTTGTGGCAAACCAGTTGAATAACAATGCTCTGGAGTTATTTGGAGTTTCTCAATGACCAGGATGTTACTGACATTTAGTAGACAAAGGCCAGGTATGCTGAGCATCCTGAATGAGAGATGCAGTTCTATGCAGTGAATAATTGTCCCATCCTGAGACCAACAGCTCTTCATTGAAATATGCTGGGTAGCTCCTAACAACTTCTTCAGGCTGGGTTCTAGATGCTCAGACTTCTCAACTTAGCATTGGAACCATCCTGAACTTTACGGTTCTTTGGGCTACCTATTATCTCATGCCACCATCTTGGCCTCTCCCTCTTCCCCTTATCCCACCAGCCCCACTCACCAGCTTCTTAATTTGCTAACTCCTTCCTACTTATCCTTCTAGAATTCAGCTCAAATAGCATAGGTCTAGGATTCCTTCCTTTCCCACCCTTCCCCAGCCTGGAGCTGGAGTCTGGCCTCCACAACATCTTGCACTTCCCCCCATCCTACAATGGTCACAGTGTCACCTCATTTGTAGGACTCTCTCACTCCTCTGTGCGCCCTGAAGGCAAGACAGGGCGGCTGCTTTCTGTATTCCTAGCACAGAACTAACATATAATAGCTTCTCAAAGTATATTTTAAACTATAGAATATCTTCCATTTTTGCCAAGATGTTTCAAAATTTGAAAATGAATGTACCTGCTTGGTAAAAATTTTAACAGTACAAAGAAAGAGATCATGTAGCATAATGACCGTGGGCAAGTTACTTGACATCTCTGTCTCAGTTTATGCAAAGGTAAATTAAAGATAATAAAATCTGTTCTGTGGGTTTTTGGATGATTAAATGAAATGACATACCTAGCACTTAGCACACAGCCTTGCATAGGGCAAGTACTCAGTAAATGTTAACTCATATTATTAATAACAAGAGTATTATAAAATGGTACATATTGGTGATACCAACTTCCCTTACAAATGACGAATATTTCAAATATGTTCTTATATATTACTGTGGAAATGTTATGTATATACTCAGTGATATATTTATGGGTTTTAAAAATAATAGCAGCAAATTATGCATTTCTTACTTTTCCTCATTCAATAATATGCTTAGAGACCTTTGCCTAACAGAACATGTAGGTCTAACTCATTATTTTAAAGGCTTCATTTTATGGCAGTTTTACGATTTATTCACTAGTTTAACTTTTATGATCAGCTCCCTTCAGTATTGGGAATTAGTTCCAGTTGTTTTCTACTGCAATAGAAGGCTATTGTTGAATAAATTCATTTATCACAGATACTTCTCTCTCTATTAAAAGAAGGCAATCTCACCTAACCAGGCAGTGGCGCAGTGAAGAGAGCGTCGGACTGAGATGTGGAGGACCCAGGTTTGAGGCGTCGAGGTTGCCAGCTTGAGCACGGGCTCATCTGGTTTGAGCAAAAAGCTCACCAGCTTGGACCCAAGGTCGTTGGCTCGAGCAAGGGGTTACTCGGTCTGCTGAAGGCCCGCGGTCAAGGCACATATGAGAAAGCAATCAATGAACAACTAAGGTGTCACAACAAAAAACTGATGATTGATGCTTCTCATCTCTCTCCGTTCCTGTCTGTCCCTATATATCCCTCTCTCTGTCCCTGTAAAAAAAAAAAAAAAAAAAAAATAAGGCAGTCTCAATTTACTGTCTAAAATCAAAGGCTTCCTTGGTGGCCTCCTGCATTGCTCCATACTGAAAGAGCAGAGATGCAAATGACCTAGGGCCTCCTATTTGCCCAGTACTGAAAGAGCAGAGATGCAAATGACCTAGGGCCATCTTGTCATCTCTAATTTGCCACTCAAGGCTTTTTACCAAAATAGTCCTCTAGCCCCATGGGCCGTATAGTCTTTGAGATCCATACAGACTGAATTTTCATTAGTGAATAGTTAAGGTAATTGATTACTATTGTTAAAAATGATTAAAGAAGGCAAGTTAGGTGATACAAACCAACTTTATTTAATGCATCTGGAAGTAGACAGTCTCATTCAGAGAACTATAAAATGGGGCAGAATACAGGAATTATTAATAGGACAAAGAATAAGGAACAAGGAAAGAAATGCAGAGCTCAGAGCTGACTTGGTGTTTGGGACTCTGCTGACTGGATCTATTGGGCTTCTGGTCAAACAGAGCATTAACAGGGATATAAAAGTTGTCTAAGGTTTCAGTTTGTTGATGTGGACCTAGAAATGGATTTCAACACTATACAGGGAAGAACAATGTAGAACTAGAAGCTCAGAGATGCCTGCAGCTACACAGAAAGGCAAACAGCCTCCCCCACCTATTGAGAAGGGAGAAATGACTCACAACTATCAGAAATCTGATACAAATTTTAGAAGTACATGAAATCAGCTACATAAATATAAAATATAAGCCATGATTCTATTTGCTCTGTGACAACTAGAAAATGGCTAATTTTTAAAAAAATATTTTTAATATTTATTTTATTGATTTTAGAGAGAGGAAGTGAGAGGGAGAGAGAGAGAGAGAGAGAGAGAGAGAGAGAGAGAGGAACATCTATCTGTTCCTGCATGTGCCCTGGCTGGGTAACAAACCGGCAACTTCTGCACTTTTGGACGATGCTATAACCAACTGAGTTATCCGGCCAGGACATAAAAAATGGCTAATTTTTCATCAATATATAAAATAAATAAGAATCACTACAATATCCTAGTGGTTTTATCCACTCCTTCCCTCCCCTGCCTGTGGGTGGAATTCAGTATTGTGAGTGGGGGAACCCAAATGCAAGAGGTGGGAAATGTCAGCAAGAAATTTCCCTTGTGTCCCAGTTCGGCCTGGAGCAGCTTCTACCTGGACCTCTACAACAGAAACTATTCAGAAAGGAGGCCACAGAGGAGAAAAAACAACAACAACAAAAAAACCTTTTGTGAGGCTTTCCAGAGTAGACATTTCTGAAAAGCTGGTTGTGTTTCTTCCCAATCATGCAGGTCCACAGTCACCTACGTCCAATCAGCACAAAGACAGATACAATAAATCCATTTCACAAAAGTTTCTGTGTTTCAGGCTTCTTTTCAGAGACAAAATTGCTTGAAATATAGAGTTCCCCTCTGGAGAATTGGTTTATCATGGCCCCATGTTTTACTGTCAGCAGGAGAAGCAAAGTTAGGAATCTATGCCCAGTTCTGGGCGGCTGCCTCCCGGGGATACCATGCGGCACCAGGGACTGTGCAGGGTGACGTCTGCTCTTTGCCCTGGGGGAGCAGTTCATCCCTCTACTGCATTTTGTATAAAAACAATCATTTTTCAATCAGATCGAGGTTTCCCTACTTGTACTCTATTTCTACAGAAGTGGTCAAATAGGCTGAGCAGAAATACTAGCCTGTTCATCAGTGTCTGAAAATGCCAGAGGTACTGTTTTAAAAATGCCTAGAATGCTTTCCACTAAATGAGGCCATGCTTCCATCCGGAAGGCTCTCTCTGGCAAACATGCCGAGTGCTGTCTCTGGGCAGCCAGCTCCTTGGGCTGCTAGGTCTGGACCTCATGATGGAACAGTGGAAAGCACATACATTTTAGAGATTGTTTCTGGGGACATTTCTTTCTAGCTCTGGGACTTCATTTCTCATAATTGGCACTCAGTACATGTTAGCTAGTATTATTAGTAACATTTTTCAGGAACCAAATGTCACCGGCACTAAGATGCTATTGTCCTTTAAGTTCCTTGCTACTCATGGTGCATCCACAGATTATCTGCATCTTCAACCTGGGAACTTATTAGAAATGCAACTGTCAAGCCCCACCCTAGAACCTGCATTTTCACAAGATTCCTGGGAGACTCCTATACACAATCATGTTTGAGAGGCTCTGCAGTCTAGTTAGGCTACAACACTTCCAGCCTCCCTCAAAGGGCGAACCCACCTGCGCTGTTTAATGTAGAAGGACGATCTTTCCTAGTGCTCTTGTGGTCAACATGTTCCCTATAACCCAAATCTAGACACCTGGTCAAATTTACTTACAGGAGTAAGGGGCAGGATATTTAACACTCAGTTTGACTATTGCCATGTTTAACTCCTATTTCATAACCATTTTATTTTCCTTCTTTTGAAAAAGATAAAGAGTTATTTTTAAACAGTCTGCTTCCCAAGTCTAGTCATGGATAAAGCTGTGTGGCAGCTTTTTATAAATGTCTCTGTCAAAACATTTCCTTAAAAAAAATTTAAAAAGGCACCCCATAAGAATCTGTCCCCTTTTTACCTTGCTTCTGGGGGGTCAGTTGCTGTATTAATGGGACCAGTCGGTTTGGCAACCTGGCCCCCCCATCAGTGCATGTTATGGGTGTCACCTATTAAATTCTGTTCCTTTCTACTGCCCAGGAGGAACACCAGGCCATTCGCAATGGCAGTGTTTGAGCATGACCACAATACATACTTGCTGGAGAACAGTAACTCTTCATCAAGACTAACTGAATTAGAGGCTGCCGCAGCCCTGGTTTCCTGGTTAGAGACCTCTGACATTATGGAGACCCTGTTTAAAAACAGCAATACTGCCTGAAACTGTGAACAATGATGCTTAATGTTTGTATAAGGAGAGCTCACATTCATATTTGATAAAATTTTTCCTATTTTCCCCATTTACTCTTAAAAAAAAATATGTCACCTGACTGGTGGTGGTACAGTGGATATATCATTGACCTGGGGTGCTGAGGTCCCAGGTTCAAAATCCTGAGTTTACTGTCTTGCACAAAGGTTCACCAGCTTGAGCACGGGATCATTGACGTGATCCTGTGGTCGCTGGATTGAGCCCAAAGGTCACTGGCTTGAGCCCAAGGTTGTTGGCTTGAGCCCAAGGTCATTGACTTGAGCAAGGGGTCATTGGTTTGGCTGCAGCTCCTCACCACCCACCCTACCATGTGTCAAGTCACGTATGAGAAGCAACCAAAGAATAACTGAAGTGCTGCAACTACACGTTGATGTTTCTCATCTCACTCCCTTCCTTTCTGTAAAGTGTTGAATAGGTGCGGTCAAGTACCCTTGACCAAGAGCTGTACAGTTCATGGGATACATGGGAACTGCTCTGAGACCCTGGAATTAAGGGATGAGCAGGTTGTGGGTTCTGGACGTAGAAAGATATGTTAGCCAGGATTTGGTCATTTGCAAGTTATAGAAATCCAACTCAAAACAAATAGGTTAGCATGGTAACTGGGTGGCTCCCAGGTAAAAGAGAAAGTTGCAGGAGGGTGTTGCGGACTCTACTGGGAGATTTAGTGCTTCCAGGAATTTCTTTCCTCACTTTGTGTGTGCATGCTGGCTTCCACTATGCGCTGGAAACAATGACTACAAGTAGCTCTTTGCATCATTTTTTCTGTATGATGATCCTAAGGGCTCTGATCTGGTAGCCTGTTTTGTACACCTCCCAACTTCACATAGGGCAAGTTATGAATGGTTTTAAAAAATGTAAAGGGTTATAAAACAATAAATAGCTATAAGATAGGACACTATGTGGGCTGCAAAGTCCAAAATATTTCATATCTAGTCCTTTACAGAAAAAAACTATCTGACTCTGTAAAGGGAAGAGATAGTCTCTCACCCTCTTCTCCAATTCTAGCAAAAATGTCTCCAGAGACACACATCCTTGAAACAATCAATGTGGCGAGGGAGGTTAGGAAACCCTGACTGACTGGGCTTGAGTCATGTGACCCCAGGTACCTGAGGGCAGGTCAGGAGTTCTTCCAAGAAAAACTTTCCGAAAGAAAAGGAGAGTTGGGCAAACCAGAACAACAGATACTCCGTGGTAAACATATGTCACTATTAAAAAGGGGCTATTTCTAAAGGTGTAGACAGTGGTGAAGGATGAAGAAGAACACTGGGATTAGCAACAGGGGATACTTAGGCCTGAAAGGGGTCCTTTAACTAAATTCACAGGAACTGTGGCCCTGAGATCAGTCTCTGGGCTGGAGAGAGTGAGTGGATTACAGAAACCACAAACTGCTGCCCGATTGGAAGGAAGTTCACACTTTCCCACCCCCAGCCTCCTGCCAGGGCCTTCCACTGGCCAAAACAAGCCAAAAATCAGAGGGCGAGGGCAAAGCCTAAAGGTCAGCCTCCTGGGGTCTGGTGGAGATGTATCTGGAGGGCGTCACGAAGGGCAAATGGAAAAAATCCAGACAAAGTACACAGAGAGAGCACGTTTGCATTCTGACTGCTCAGGGCTGGCCTCTCGGGATCCCAGCCTATGCGGTCCCAGAGGGCCTTAGTTTAGACGTGCCCCATACTTGGTTCACTGCTCTCCTAGCGCCATCTTGAAATTCTGAATCACCTTTGAACAGGAGGCTCCACATTTTAATTTTGCACTCCGCCCCACAAATTGCATAGCCTGTCCTGACTCTCTTCTTATGGCCTCGTGATCTCAAGAAGTCATTGTATCACTTCTGACTTTCAGTTTCATGATTTGTAATATAATCTTAACAATATTTCTATCTCAGGGTTGAAAAGTAAATGAGATTGTATGTGAAGGGCCTGCCTGAGACAGGGAGCCATCAACCAGAGCTGGTTCCTTCCTTTCCCCAAACTGCTCTTTCTCCTACTTTTCTTGGAGAGGGACCTTAACAGGGCTGGGTAGCCAACTCAGGAAAGAAGAGCATGCCTTAAAAAGGAAGAAACAACATGTCTGAACAACCCAACTAGCCAACTAGAAAAACATCCTGGTCTTATCTCGGGCCAAGAGCTGATCAGAAGGGAAGAAGTGAAAGAAGAGTTGGTGGAAGGAGAGATTCTAATCTGTAGGTTTTGTTACTAGTCATTGAGAAACCTTTAGAAAGAACCTTAAAAATCTTATAGATTCTGAGGCATGATAGTAAGAAGCAAGGGAAATTCTGTGGCAAGTAGAATGGCGAAACTGAGACAGCTAAATAAACTGGCTGAGCTCTCTACAGCCAGATGCAGAAGGTCCCCTCCATAGAGATAACATCGAGGCCTCAGGTATAGCAAAACTAGGTGCTAATGACCGCCTGCCCTGGGACTGACCAAGTAAAGACCCAGAAAGGGCACACCTGGAAAAGCTTATGACTATTCTATTGAAATCCTCTGTTAAACTCCCAGTCCTTTTCTTTTCTTTTATTTTCCTATTGATTTTACAGAGAGAGGAGAAGGGTGAGGGGAATGAGAAGCATCAACTCTTCGTTGCTTCAACTTAGTTTTTCACTGATTGCCTGTTGTACGTGCCTTGACTGGGCAAGTGCAGAGTTTTGAACCAGCAACCTCAGTGTTCCAGATTAATGCTCTCTCTACTGCGTCATCACCGGCCAGGGAGCCTTAATTCCCAGTCTTTAAACACTCTCAGAACAAAGGATCCAGCCCTCTCTTCCAACTGGGACTTTTTCCTCCATTTGTCTTCTTCTTCTGCCACAGACGGTTATCCCCTAAATTTTAAGGGTCCCCATGAGACTTGAATCAGGACAACAGTTGGCAGCAGGTAGTCTCAGGCTTACCCCCTGAACCTGTCTCCAGGGCCCCCTTTTTCTCTGACTCTCCAATGAGTCAAAGCAGCCCCGCCGAGTTTCTCCTGTTGCCTCTTCTATCCTCAACCCTTCCTTGTTTCATTGTTCCCAGCTCTAATAACCGTGCTCTCAAAACCACCTGGACGTGAGTGGTGAACTCTTTCCTGCAGCAAGTCAAGAACCGGCCAGAGGCAGACCCACTCTGGGCCCAGTCTCCTTTCCAGTAACAATCCCTTGTTTGACTTATGAGAATATTGGGGCCCATAAATGTCAAAAGCCTTGCTCAAAGTCACAGGCCTCGTGAGCCCCAGAGCTTGGGGTCATGCCCATGAGCTTTGGACTCACTGTGCTAAATGAATTAAACAAAGAGGCCATTAGACCGGTGAATCTCATGCAGTGGCAGCCTGTAAGCAAAACAAAATCTTAGCCTGTAAATGTCTCAGGTCACAAAATCAAAACACTAAGGGCAACCGTTCACAAAAATCCAGGCAGCTTTCAGCTCAAACAAACAAACAAAAACAAATGATTTCTTCTCTTGGTTTCTGCACTTCCTCTGCACGTCTTTCCCCGGCTCTTGTTGGCCGAATGCTGCTGACCATGTCTGGTCTGGCACTGCCCCATGCAAATGGATAAATGCTCTAATAAACTCTGAAAATTTCTAATATGCTTCAGTTTATCTTTTAACACAACACATTCATACTTGCACCAGAAACTGGGCATCGTTTGATTTAACTATAAGGCCTGGAAATTATTATCAATGTGTGGGGGTGCCAATTGTCCTTTTACAATGTTCCCTTTCTCCCCCACTCCCTCTTCAAGAAACCCCTTCCCTCTTTCTTCCTCTGAGTTTCTAATTTTTAAAAAAACTCAGATTTTTATTTCCTTAGGAGTATGGGCTAGCATCACGGGTGCCATGGGCCTCAGGACTCTGGCAAAGCCTACGACAGGATGCCCTGAACACACCACAGCATTTATGGAATCTGGACGAAGACTCCATTTTCTCCACACACTGACTGGGCTCTAAAGGTTCCGTGTTTGTGAGCTGAAATAATTCTCTTCTTACTGATTTACAGATTTCTGGCTGCATACATACCTAAAGGCTTTTTGCAATTCTCATCAGAGTATTTCTGTTTAACACAAAATCATCTTCTATCTTACAGAAAGCTTTCATGTGGTGAGGTCAGTCTGTTTCTCCTGGCAACACTGAAGATACTAGATGAACAGGGGTCAGCTGGGAAGTTTGAAGACAAGCCTTGGTAATCTGTTAAACAAAGCTGGGAATTCTCTGAAGAATGTTTAGCAAAGATACTACAGTTTGAAGTGAACAGGAAGGTTTTGTTCGCAGGCTTTGCCTTGCTGTTGGATTCAAAGAGTGTTCAGCCCCAGGAAAGAACATCAATGTCTTACTTGGAACTTAAACATACATATGAAAGACCTCTTTTTTGCCCACACTGAGCTTTGCTGAACTGCAGAAAAAGTTCATCGTGCCTGAAAATAGGTACCTTTGACTTTGATCCAAAGTAAGTGTTACATTGGAACAAAGACATCATATCTTGTCTCTTTGGCAAAGTGAATTGTCAAGGACTTTGCTTCAGAAAGATCAACAAAAGACTCAAATGACACAACAGAGCAAGATTTAAGAGTTTAGACTGTGGACAAGGGAGTCAGGGTCCTGTGTTGTGTTGCTTCTCATCTTTATCACTAATCCATGCTTGTGACCCCAAACAAAGGACTTAAATTCTTTGTACTTTCATTCCTCCATTTGAAATCAGGGATAATACGTGCTGCCTACTTAACCTCAGATGAATATGTGAGGATTAGCCAATTAAAGTTTGCCAAATGCTTGCGAATCAATGAAGGGGAAAATCTATATGAATACAAAGTATTATTATCATTCCCCTCTGTCTTCTCCTCTCTGTCTCTTTCAGAGGATTGCTGTCCTGGGAGACTCCGTGAGCATTACTCTTGGTTTTGCTGTTGCAGAAAATGGCCTTCTTTTATTATTATGTGATTTGTTTAAAATTGGTCCTTTAGATACTATCACGGGGAGGTTTCCAAACCAAAGCGTCCAAGATTGATAGTCAATGAGTCACACCTGTCAAGGTTTCCTTTGGGTTTGTCTGTGGAATCTTGTAGAGAGCAGAAAACAACTATTTTAAAGTAAAATAGTAAGTATAATTTGGAAAAAAATTGCCCATTAGTGATTCAAAGCTAGTGAAGTATAAAAATAAAATCAATTTATAGCCCTTGTTACAATCCCTAAAGAAATTTCCCTTTAAACCAAAACAATAATGATATTTTATGTTTCACAAACATTGCCCCTCTGGTTTTAACAACCACCTGTAAAATGACTTAAAATACAATTTGGCCATATTATACTCATTTTATAGTTGAAAAAAATTGAAATGCAGAGAGGTTAACTGATTTTGCCCAAAGTAATTTAACTAATGAGTGGCAAAGCCAGGACTAGACTCCAAATTTGTGTATCTTCAGGTTCCAAGGGCGGCAGATAATCCCACTACACCTTGCTGTTTATCCTCTGACTATGGCCCAAATGATGCTGAAAGTCCAACTCTTGTTGCTTTGGTACTTCGATATTTTTTTTCCATACCACCAAACTACTAACTTAGTTCTGACAGTATCTACGTGGAGGTATCATCAGATCCCATAGGTTAAGTGCCGAGTCCCATGAGTCAGCCCTGTCCCTGAGCTTCAGGGGCCAACCGAAAGTCCAGGTTGTCACCTGTGTTTCCAAATTACACATGCAGCTCAGAGGCTCCCACAATCTCCTCTTCAGGTTCTATTAATGTGCTGAAGTGGCTCACCAAAGTTCACTTACTTAGATTGCCAGTTTGTTATGAAAAGACATAACTCAGGAACAGTCAGGTGGAAGAGGAGCATAGAACAAGGTATGGGGGAGGGGCAGGAAGCTTCCGTGCCCTCTCCAGGAATGCCCTCCCCCCAAACTCCATGTGTTCATCACCCAGGAAGCTCTTTAAAGCCCAGCATTTTGGGGTTTTGTGGAGGCTCCAATAAATAGGCGTGACTGATGAAGTCATTGGCCATTGACTATTAAACTCTCTCTCCAGTACTCTCCCCTCCCTGCAACTAGGGGATGTGGAAGAAGTGAGACTGAAAGTGGCAACTCTCTTGGTGGCTTCCCTGGCAAACAACCTACATCATTTGGTTACATAGGGGCTTTTCAAAAGTCACCTTATTAACATAACAAGAGACACCATCACAGTTCTAAATTAGGAATTTCCAAGGGTTCTAAGAGTTCTGTGCCAGAAATAGAAGGAAAACCAAATGTATATTTCTTTTTATAAATTACAGTGTAACAGGACCCTCTCCTTTACTTCGCAGACCAGTTGGACTTGTGCAATGGACCTAATTTGGCCTGAGAACCTCGTGGAAAGCCTGGAATAGAATGTCATTTTCACGCCCACTTCCTGTGCACTATGGGATCATGGGATGCTAAACGCACAGACCCATCGGAGGACAGCCAGGAAGCCAGGACCGGGAATTCTTACCCGAACAGCATTTGTCTCCCACTCTCTTACCCCACCGTTGCTGCTCTGCTCTGTCCAGTGTGGGGTAAGCAGCTAGCCTTTCAGGAGTATTTGGTAAGCCCTAACGCAGACATGGAACATGGTCGTCCTGTGAGATACGGCAGATGTTGTGCTGTGGCGACCAGATTCTTCCATTCTTCCTTCAGGACCACGGTTGTCACTCTCTCAGATTGGGGCGGGGGGGGGGGGGGAGGGTGTCTCTTGGCTTAGCTCCTCTCCAGGATCTGGCAACAGCCAAAGAGAGTTGGCCCCACCAAAGCCCCCCTCCCTGACTGGTGGCAGGATGCTCGACTTGGGAGGCAGGTGGTTTAAGAAGACCCAATGTCCCTGCCTCAGGACAGGACAACTTCAAAGGACCATCAAGAATGTCTTTTAAGACTGGTTGAGGCCTTTTTTTGTAATTGCAGAACAGTTCCATTTTTTTCTAGGCCCATCCTTTTTCTCCTCACCTTTTATGGTTATTGTTCCTGAGAGTACTTGCTCTCTAAACCTCCTGCACACAAATCTAAGAATTTTAGTCTGTTTCCTAGGGAACCTGACCTGCCACAGATGGTGCCAGAAGACGCCTGAGAAAGCAGACTTCAGCCAGCTGGCAGTGATGACTCCGTCACTGGTGGGAGATAAAACATTAATAGCCCTTGGCATGCACTGGCAGTTAAATCATTAAAACTTCTACCAGTGGTGAACTGGGATAGGATGCTGTTGGAAGGGAATGGCACTAGCAAGTAGAATATTCTGGCATTTGAGAGTTTTGTGGTAAATTGTGAGGACTTTGGAATTGGATGACTGTTGCAAGAGTCCATCCATGCATTAGGGGAAGTCCATGAAAGGCTGACAGCAACCAACCACCAATGTAAGCAGAGTGTGAAACCCACAGGACAACCTTGGCAGGATTTAAAGATATTCTCATCCTCTGTAGCAAGAAGACAGAAAAACCTGCGGGCAGGGCCAGGATTTAAGTATAGGAGTAGCAGAGTTCCATGGAGGTCGAAATTCACCTTGACAGGTCTCCTACACTAAGGTCATAGCCCTGCTTGGGAAGGAGTAGAGCCCTAAGATTTGGGATGAGGAATTTAAATCCTCACAGTCTGCTGGGGACCTACAAAGGTCCATTCTTTCTTGTTAAAGGCTGCTTTTCTTTAGTTGAACATGATGCAGAAACCTATACCTTGCAAAATACATTCTTCATAGTCTCTACCCCTCCTTTTGTAAACACCAGAAGAATAATTTAGGGTCACATAACATAACGCAGCTGAGGACATACTGGGATTGCAAAGTGAGGAGAGAGATTATATACCTGAGGAACTGAAGAATCTAGTGAACATTACTGGTAAGACCCAGCAGAATACAGTACAAAGAAATAGATTCTTGGAGGTGCTGGATTAAAGGAGGTGAAATATAAAGGTGGATAAAGGACAGTTTGTAGATGTTGGACCACTCATCTTTGCTGGCACAAACCTTGAGAGATGCCAACATTATTGAGGCAAATGATAGAAGAAGGGATCTAAAGGCTCAGGTATTAGGACTTATTGAAGCGGCTATATTAGGCAATGTCAGAAAACCTGTTAGCTTATTAATTTTGTGAGAGAGTTCAGAGGACATTCCATTTACCAAAGGAAATGACATTTGCTAGGGACACCAGCGTTGTTAAAAATCTTCACGGTGGCTGGCTTCTGCAGACCAGGACTGATTTGGGAGGATGCTGTTGCAGTACTTACTGGCTTTCAGATAACAAAATGTGGATAGGCTCCTAGACAAATAGAGGCCAGATGGTAGCACTTAACTATCAAAAACAAAGTAAGCTCAATTATTATAAAGAAGGGCAAGGCTGGGGGAGGATGGCATGACTCACACAGCGCTATGGAGATAGTTAATGGAATACAGCGTTTCCGGGGTCAAGAAAGAATGAGCAGGCAACAAGGTTGCTTCCCAATTTATACAACAAAAAGAAACAAAGGCTAAGACTACTGCCCCTCTAAAATGTCACAATCTCTTGCTACATTTCTGGACCTGATCTAATTCTTAACCCAGAGACCATCTACTAAAAGAAAGGCTGGCTCTCATCTGAAAAGGACCCTGCAAGATCATGGCAAATTCTACTGTAATGATTCTCCCAGTTCTTCTCCAGAGGTACCTACTTCGGGAAGCATGTACTGGACAAAGGGAAATACTTAGCATTTCAAACACTGTGTGTTAACATTCATACCTGGCTCATAGTAGGTCAACTTAGTGTATGGACCCAACTAGTAGTCATTTCTTCAGTCCCTAAATGTGTAATTGGAACAAAAACTTAACAAAACCTCCATATTGGTTCCTTTGCCTTGAGGTAAGAATTATAATAAGGGAAAAGGTCAAATGGAAACCTCAGACATCGTCACTCCCCTACCATGGACAAAACAGTAAGTTAAAAACA
Source organism: Rhynchonycteris naso (assembly GCA_037038555.1). Taxonomy (NCBI): domain Eukaryota; kingdom Metazoa; phylum Chordata; class Mammalia; order Chiroptera; family Emballonuridae; genus Rhynchonycteris; species Rhynchonycteris naso. The sequence continues at coordinate 72,907,815 of CM073002.1, forward strand.
GTATCGCATCCTGGGGAAATGACAGAGATCAGTGTCAGTCTTGAAAACCTAAAGAATATAGAACCCTCCCCCCTATTTACAACATACCTTACCCTCATTTAACTCACCAGTCCTGTACCTAGAAAAGCCTGGTGAATCCTGAAGTATGAGAGTAGACTATGACAAATCAATGAAGTAGCAGCCCCAATTATAGCTGCTGTACCAAAAGTGCTATTTTTTGCTAGAGCAGATTAGTGTGCTATCTATCAGTGGCATGCAGTCACTGATCTTCATATGAGAAAAACAGTAAATACTTAAAATCTTGCCCCCACAGCTAGATTAACTCTTTCCCTCTGTCATAATTTAGTGACTGACCTGTTTGAGCATTTCAGGGAAGCATACATTTGTCCAGGTAACATCATGTTAATCAAATCAGATAAGCAAAAAGTGGCAAGTGTTTTGGAAGCCTTGGTAAGACACACAAACTCCAGATAGTATAAGATACGTATAAAGAAGATTCAGGGACCTACCATATCAATGAAACGTATAGGGGTCCAGTGGTTTGGGGCATGCCAGGACATCCCCTTCCACCACTTAGGAGAGCACAATGCCTGCTAAGACCTTTTAGGTCTGGATGAAGCCTACTACACATTTGGTAATAATGCTCTAGCCAAATAATTACTACTATGTTTAAAATTTAGTTAAAAACAACAGCTAACTTTAATTTAAGTCTAGTTTCCGTGGGGCAGGAATCCAGGAAGGTCTCAGCCAGGTGGGTGTATGGCTCGGGTCGCTCATGTACTTGCAGTCAAACAGTGATTGAACTTAAAATAGAGGTGGCGCTGGGTGTATGGGAAAGGAGAAGTGAGACTGAAAGGAGGGCTGGAAGAGCTGGAAGCTGTCAAGACCTCTCTCTCTCTCTCTCTCAGGATCTTTCCAGAGTCTCTCCATGTGGATTAGGTTGGGTTTCCTCACAGCATGGTGGCCGCCTTCCAAAAGCATTCTCAGAGGGCAGAGTAGAAGTAGCATAATCTTTTCTAAACTAGTCTGAAAAATCACAGAGCATTACTCCTTCTACTCTCCATTGGTTGGAACTGCCACAGTCTCCGCCCCCCACCAACCAGACTCAAAGTCAGGAGACATAGAAACCACCTCTTAATGGAAGTACCATCAAAGGATTTGGGGGCCACGTTTTTAAAATGCCTTAGTGTAATAAACTGAAATCAGCACCAAATTTAAAAAAAGGCTGGGTATGTGTGTTGGTTCCACTTTGTTCTATAATTATATAGCTCATATATAACATGGATTAACATGTATAACATGGATTAACAATCCATCTTTTCAGGAACAGTTTTTACTTTCTCTTTTTGCTTTAGTTTCCTCAGTAGCAACATAGAGGATAACAATACATAGAGGATAACAATACTTTTATTTAGTCAATCTCCCTTGGATGCATAAAATAGAGACTCACTCATGCTACCAAGGGTTGCCAAGGAAAACCAAACCCAGAGCAGGAGCAGCAGCTGATAGCGTCTTGAAGAAGAGTGGCAGCAGCTGCCGCAGAACTGAAGGCAGATCGCAGTGAGAGCTCAGTGGCAGGAAGTCATGGGGTCCCGCTCTAGTGCTCTCATATTTATCTGATTTGACTGTTTCACGCCTTTCAGTTTCTCCCCCTCCCCTGCCCACCTTCTGCTGCCTTTATCTCTTTCTTATCACTTGTGCTGACTTGGTTTTCTCTCTCAGAACCTGAGCTAGCATCATGGCCTTTCCAGCTTCTCTCTACCATAACACGTTTCATCAGCTTTCAACACTGGCTTAGTTTTTAGGAATTTCCCGGTTCAAGCTCCCAGGAAAGAGGTCATTTGCTGACTTCAAAGTAAATCATCTGTGTTTAGATCACATCCTGTTTCTGTTCATTTAGTGACCACTCTTGTATAAAGAAAAGTCTAGCTCTTAACAATTGAAGCTGGAAGAGGTAGCCAAGACCACATGGCTGAGTAGTCACCAGCACAGGCCAGTGTGGACGTAGACCTCCGAAAGCTTGTGGGGTGGACGAGTTAAAATAAGAAAAGTCAGTGGTAAAATATAAAGCTTTCTAAAATGTGATACTATGTTTTAAACATATCCACAGATTTATTTAAGAATAGATATATAAAGACCCTGGACGGTTGGCTCAGTGGATAGAGTGTCAGTCTGGAGGGTAGATGTCCTGGGTTCGATCCCCAGTCAGAGCACACATGAGAAGTGACCATCTGCTTCCCTCCCCCTCCCTCTCCCCCTTCTTTCTCTCTTTCCCTCTCGTAGCCAGTGGCTCGGTTTGTCCAAGCGTCAACCCCAGGCACTGAGGATAGCTTGGTTGATTCACGTAGTGGCCACAGACAGAGGTTGCCGGGTGGATCCCGGTCAGGGCACATGTGGGAGTCTATCTCCCCACTTCTCACTTAAAAAAAAAAAAGAATTGCTATAATCAAGTTAATGTCATTGTTAATTAATCTAGCAAACTGATATTTACAGATTAATGTTTTATTTCCATAAATTAATGTTGCAACAATTCTTCCCTAGCATCCAGCTATGTGCTAGCTACCTAAATCAGGACCTCCAAGAGCTGAGACTGACTCAAGTTTCAAGCAATTAGGCATTTAAATGAATTCCATGCTAATACTTTGACTTTAGCATTGTCTTTTCTTAGATTATATTTGAAAAAAGGAAAATTCAGGAATTATTTTTTGTTCAATTGGCTTGAAAATGCACCTGTTTCTAACTGCATGTGGTAGCTTCGCAAATCTGTATTGGAAAATTACACTGTAAATGCTTTATAGGCTTTTCATTCCCCACTCATTTTCAGTCTCTCACTTCTTAATCAATTCCTATTTTCTCAACACAGGTTGCATTGTCACCAAGCTATCAAATAATATTTTTTTAGAACCAAAAGTGAAAAGAAAACACCCAACCAAACAAACAAATAAGAATGAAGTTCAAGAAACTTTTGTACCGGTATCATTAGTCAGGCATCCATCCCTCTGCATGGGGTGAGTTGAACTCAGGCACCTGATATAATGATTACAATTTTTTAAATTCAAGATTTAAAAAAAAATCTAAAATGAATTTCCCTTTCCTTTTCTTCAGGCAAGCCTGCAAATATCAAATCCAATTATGAGAGAAATTTAATTTCCCTTTTGGTCTATGACACAGCGCAACAATTATCTGTGGATGTTTAAAGAAAATTCATCAAGTAGAATTCTCTTGGTTCACACCAGATAAAGTCCCCATGAAATGATACCACGGTTGGTGTCATCTGCTGACATTCATGGATGAGTCAGCACCTGCAGATAACAATTTCGGGAAATCTGTTTTTCCAAAACAAGCCAGACTCTGTCTCTTTTCTAGAGACTGAAAGGATCCAAATTCGCAGCTTTTAAGGTTGGCTGCCTCCTGTAACACCCAGCATCCAAGAGCAGCCCAAAGACTTTTGGGTATTTCTCTGAATGCTCTCCTGTGCCATTGTAGAGATGAGGCAGTCAGGTGACTGACAGATTTCTCCCTCGTCTTATGGCTGCTTTTGTATTCATAGATACAGCCGCTGTGTTCATATGCCTGATTAGGCTGAGAATCCCAGGGTCAACCACCCACAGATTGTATAAAAAATAATCAATTTTATTTGACTGTCTTAACATTTTGGCTACTTTAGTTGTTAAGGCAACCAGACCTGACGAAGTATTCATTCATCAATGTGATGTTCAGTAACTGTCTGTCATGGTTCTGGTTGGAGGGAAAAAATAATAAAAATCAACTGTCAAAACAGTCAATCCCAAGCAGTCAATCCAATTCACATTTCTCCCCAACATCAGTGAGCATCGCTTCCCTTTCTCCCCGCCCTCCTCCTCCTCTTCTGCTGATATCTATCCCTTCCACGAACAGTGAGGTTGATGAACAACAGAGAAGGGAGATATTTTAATTTTACATCGCTTACATTTTCTGAAAAGGTTTCCCTTTCTGCTGTGTTGATGTTAGACAATTTTTTTTTTTTTGCTATTAAGTAGTCCTAAAAGTATAGATCCATTGGATGTATGGAGAATGCTTATCTTAATGGAGAATTTAGGCAGAAATGCCTCTTGCTTTCTCTTTCAAGATGCATTTTCCTTTCCGGGAAGCACAGCTCCGAAGCCAGAGACAGGCAGCCAGTCCCTTCCTCTCCTTGAGCCTGCCCGACCTTGGAACAGAAGAGCTCCGAGTCTGGAGTGGTGTGGGATATGGCTGGCTTTCCAAGTTGGGAAATGTGTTCATAATTACTTTTTACTGCTGTTTTCATTTTCATTTCCAGACTTCCATGACCCCCCACCCCCTTTCCCAGCCTGTGTTTCTCCACCCAGCTTCCTACCTCACTATGGCTGCTAACTTCACTGTGACTCCCTTCCTCTGGAAATATTTGACCTTGTGCAAGATGTTGGCTTCAATTTCTCTCCTCCTTGTTCCCCAGACTAGGATAATTAGCATCAGCAGGCAGCACTGCCAGACTGCTGCCTATGCCCGCTGGGCTCCGCCTGGTGCAGCAGCAGCCCCTTTATCCTGGCAAAAAAGACAGTGGCCACCAGTTGCCGGTTACCAATTGCCAGGAGACACTGTTCAACGTTTTACTTCAAGACAGTGTTACCAGGGATGTAGACTAAGCCAATTAGTTCATTTAGTGAGGAAATCTATAGGATGAAAAATGTAGAAGAACTGAAACCTTCTTAGTTCACAGATTCCTGTTTGGAATTTGAAAGAATTCTATTGGCTTTTCTTATCAAAGAAGGTCATTCTGTGTCAGTTGATAACCTGGAAAGGGTTATAAGGAAATTAAGAGTTGTTTAACCTGTTTAAGAAAGCAAATTTTGCAATCACTTAAAAATGCTTATTTCTTTCTACTGTTGATAACCTGATTACATACCACTTTTATCTCCTCTTTAATGAAGTCCCCAAGGACAAATACTGGGTCTTGTTTCATAACTAAAATACCAGCCCATATGTACTTAAAAATAATGCTCCTTCAGTTTCTTTTTCTCTTCTATTCCTTCAGTTTACACAAAGTAGTTCACAATTTCATATATTCACTAATTCAGTCCCACCTTCCCTTATTACCTTGAGTGAGTGAGCTTTCATGGTACATGTTGGTGAACGTATGTTCTTGGGGTTTTTAGAACTATCTTGGTAAAATGCCTTTGGTTATAGGAATTCGCTGTTCAGCTAGAAATTGTGTGGGTAAAGAAGGTGATAGAAATTGCAGATAAGGACATTGTCTCTACTCATTTACGGTACACATTCTATTCAATTCAGACTATAAAGTACAAAATACATAGTGCAAAACTGCCGATAAGCCGCGCTATCCCCTTATTTGGGGAGAAAGGGAAGTAGCAACTTTCTGGGCACAAGTGATGAGGCCTCTGTGTATTAGGAGATGCACAGGCAGGGACGGGATTTTTCCATCTTGGATCCACCTCTCAAACAGATGAAAACTGGGACTATTTTTCTAATAATGAACTTTTCTCTGACCCGCCTCTGAAGGACTAGTTCCTTAATTAAGCACAGGTTTCCAGTAATGAAGAATAGTAAACATGGCCAAAAAGAAGGTGTGGGAGCAAGGGCATGCGCTCTGAGCCCCATCCTGGCTTCAGCTGTGGGACTGGCAAAGCATAATTTTAAATAAGTTAAATGTTTGACTCTCATACAAATATCCAAAGAACAAAGGTTACAATTCAGGTAATCTATTAATGAGAAAGCAACAAGATTAGAAAACTGGTTCAAGAATTGGAGAGATGAGCCTGAACAGGAGGTGGCGCAGTGGATAGAGTATCGGCCTAGGTAGAGTGTCGGCCTAGGATGCAGAGGACCCAGGTTTGAAACCCTGAGGTTGCTGGCTTGAGTGCAGGCTCACCAGCTTGAGCATGGGATCATAGATATGAACCCATGGTTGCAGGCTTGAGCCCAAGGTTGCTGGCTTGAGTAAGGGGTCACTGGCTTGGCTGCAGCCCCTGCCTGCCCTCCTCCCCATCATGGCACATATGAGAAGCAATCAATAAACAACTGAAGTGCAGCAACTACAAGTTGATGCTTATCATCTCTCTCCCTTCCTATCTGCCCTTCTCTCTGTCTCTCTCCCTTAAAAAAAAATTGGAGGTATGAAGTTTATATCTATGCAAACATAAATACACAGATACATACATAGATGGATAAATATGCCCCTTGAAACATATATTTTTCAGTTGGACTGCAATCATTTGTGTCTTTATTAGACAAAAATCTACAAGTTATCCTAAAGCTGCACAGAGCCTGTTACAAACAAATAGTAAATATAAGTCAAACAAAGATACATTTCCTTAAAAAAGTAATGATCTGTGGGCTCCAATAGATAAAGCTCCAGTTATGATGTTAAAAGGGCATAAGGACATGCAAGCATCATTGTACCTTATTTTGAGCTTTGGAATAATTTTTCTTAACAGGAATTAAGGAAAATTACCTCATCTCTCTGAACCTCAATGCCTTTATTTGAAAATACTAATAACAGTATTTACTGCACAGGATTGCCACAAGATTTAAATGAAAGTATATATTGAAAGCACCTCCCATAATAGCTTAATAAATGATAATTCCCTTCACTCGATATATTCCTTTTATTCTATATTATCTGACATTTTTCCAATCACCTCTTTCAATTAACACTTCCACATATTACCAAAATAATAATAATTGATGGTTATGATGATGCCCCTGAAATTCATCACAGCCTTTTGTGTCATTAGAGATAAAATTATGTGGTCAGCATAGTATTAATGTTAAGTGTAATTTATTATGTTCTACTTTTTAAAAAACTTATTATCTGTGGGCCTTGACTCAGTTAAAACAAAATATCCAGTTAACAAAAACTGTATTTTTCAGATTATTAAGCATAAAAGAAAATTCTAGTAAGTATTTGTAACTGGAACACCAATTTGAATCCAGAACTGCCTATGTTAAAAGGTAGATTTGAACAAATGGCCTCTAAATTTTCTACCCACTCAAAGATTTTATAATAAGTAGGAAACGATATCTGAGAAAATATATGTAGAAAGAAGAATGCCCATAAGTGTTAGTTCCCAGAAAAAAAAGAATACAATTGTATATTAAAAATAATGACTGTGGGGATAGTATTTTTATTTCTTTAAAAATGTGATTATGGACAGTTTCAAATACATAATAAATGATAAAATACTCAGGTGCCCACCACCTAGATTGAACACATCTAAGTATTTTGGCATGTCTTCTTGAGATATTTTTAAAATAAAACAACTAGTTATCTATTGCTTCTCAGAATTTTGGATAAGATAAAGTGTAGTAGTATGTGTTCTTATTAGTTTAATATCTGATACATCCTCTATCTGAAGACAATATAATAAATGCATTTTTGGAACTAGAAGTACGTGCATCGACCTGGTATTGAGGCACTGCCAGGAATGGTGCACCAAGATAAATAAATAAAAAGTAATAACTAGATAGAGCTAAATTCTTCTTCTCATTCCCCCTCTCTCCCTTTCTCTGCCTCCTACCTTCAAAGGTAATCACTATCCTGAAGTTGATCCATATTCTTAGGGCAATATTATGCCCCGACATCAACATATAGCATTATTTAGTGAGATTTTAGACTTTATTCAAGATGTATCATACACTATATGTCATTTTTCAACTAATCTTTTTTTTACCCAACATTAAGTTTTTTCACTTTATCTGCATAGATATATCTAGATCTACTTTACTTCATATTCTAAAGCGTAATTATTTTACAATTTGCTACATTATTTCTTTACAGAGTTTTATTATCTATTTCTGCTGGAGCAACTCAGTAATAACTTTCTTTGTAAATACAAAAAATTTCCTGGGTTGCAGGCAACGTGCACCTTTTATTTTAGTAGATATTGTCAAATTGCATAGTGATTACACCAACTTATATCTCTACCTGCAGGCATACTTTCATATGATTATGATCATTTGAGCTTCTTTTTCAATAAAGTGCTTGTTCATCATCTGTCCCCATTTTCCTTTTGTATTGTTTCTTTTTCATATCAATATGCAAATATGTGTGTGTATAATCCTTTGATGATGATATGCACTAAAATATTTTCTCCTAGTACTAGTTTGTATTTTTAGTTTATGTGATACATGTTCTTTTAACTTGAATATAGTCAACTTCCTTCTCTTGAGAGGTAGCATAGAGTAGTGGCTCTCAAGCCAGAATGCCTGGGATTGACTCCCACTTTTCCCACTTACTACACAGGTTAAGGAAGTCAATGTCCCTCTGAGCCTTAGTCTTTTATGAAGATCATCATAATACCTGCTTCACAGGGTTTTCATAAAGGTTGCATGAGTCAGTATATATAGTATATTCAGAATATTGTGTAGCACATAGAATAGTTCAATAAATATTGGCTTATTGTTATTATTTTACTTTATGGTTTGTGCTTTTAATGTCTCATTTAAGAAACGTTAATCTGCTCTGATATAAAAATATCTTAAATTTTCTATTAAAAGTTTTAAAATGTTGCTTCTACATCGATCCATCTTAAATTTCTTTCCAATGTATTATGGGTAGAAAGTGTATTTTTGTCTTACATGGATGGTCACTTTTTAGTAGTATTTATGATAATCTACTTTTCTTCACAATGCTAACTCTGTTATGAAGATGTCAAATATTTATGGTCTGACAATAGGTCCTTGATTTGTTACAATGATCTGTTTGTCAATACTATGCTGCTTTAATTACTATAGTTTTATAAAACACCTGCAAATGTGGTAGTGTTGGTCTTCCCTAATTCTTCTTCAAACTTGCCTTGACTTGGTGGCCTTTTAATTTTCCACATAAAGGTTAGGTTTAGGTAGTCAAGATCCATGAAAAATTCCACTAGTTCACTTTGGTTTTGAGGAAGTTTCAATTATAAGACTAGATTCCATCCTAAAAAAGTTCATTTGTACTAGATGTTGGGCAGTATGTTATGTGGAAAGAGCCCTGAAATAAGATGTAAAGATTTGGAGTAGGATATATAATTATATACATTCTTTTGTTTTTTTTAATTTTTATTTATTTATTTATTTTTTATTCTTTTTTTTTTTTAGAGAGGAGACAGAGTGAGAGAGAGAGAGAGAGACAGACAGACAGACAGACAGAAAGGGGGGAGGAGCTGGAAGCATCAACTCCCATATGTGCCTTGACCAGACCAGTGCAGGGTTTTGAACTGGTGACCTCAGTGTTCCCAGGTCAACGCTTTATGCACTGCGCCACCACAGGTCAGGCCTATATACATTCTTTTGAACAAGTCCATTCATAACTCTTGGCTTCAGTTTTCTCGTGTAGAAGAGGCTGGACCATGATCATCCAGTAGCATACCTAGAGCAATAGTATTCAAAAAGTAATACCTAGAAAAGCTCCATCAGCATCACATAGGAGCTTATTGTAATTGCAAATTAGAACCAGAGTCTCTGATGATGGAGCACTGGAGTCTATGTTGAACAAGTTCTCTGGGTGATTCTTATACATGATGCAATGGTTATTTATTTATTTATTTTTGACAGAGACAGAGAGAGGAACAGATAGGGACAGACAGACAAGAAGAGAGAGATATGAGAAGCATCAATTCTTTGTTGTGGCACCTTAGCTGTTCATTGATTGCTTTCTCATATGTGCCTTGTTGTGGGACGGGGGTGGGTACAGCAGAGCCAATGACCCCTTGCTTAAACCATTGACCTTGAACTCAAGCCAGTGACCTTGGGCTTCAAGTCAGTGACCTCTGGGCTCAAACCAGTGACCATGGGTTCATGTCTATGATCCCACACTCAAGCCAGTGACCCCGCACTCAAGCTGGTGAGCTAGTGTTCAAACTGGCAACCTCAGGGTTTTGAACCTGGGTCCTCTATGTCCCAGTCCTATACTCTATTTACTGCACCACTGGCTGGTCAGGCATTAATTTTATGTGTTAAGTTGGCTAGGCAATGATATATGGATGCTTAGATATTTGGTCATACAATAATCTAGATGTTCCTGTAGAGTAATATTTTAGATGAGATTAAAATTTATATTAGTAGACTTTAAGTAAGGCAGATTAGTTTCCATAATGTGGGTGGTCTTCACCCAATCAGTTGAAGGCCTTAATAGAAAAAGACTGACTTCCTAGAAAGAAAGAATTTTACCAGAAGACTGTGTTTTGATTCTAACTCCAATTCTATGGGTCTCCAATCTACTAGCCTACCCTGAAGAAAATAGATGATAGATAGATAGATAGATAGATAGATAGATAGATAGATAGATAGATGATAGATAGATAGATAATTTCTTTCTCTTATTCATTCTGTTTCTCTGGAACAGAGACTAATACACATGGTAAAGTTTGAGAAGTTTACCTGTCAATGCACCTACCACAATTTCATCTTTTTATGTATGATTTGTCTTGATTCACCAATTCTATGTCTAGAATCTACGTCATAGGACAACCAGTTTGATGTGTTTTCTGCTGTGCTTGTTAAAGAAAACACATTATAAAGAAAATAAACTGTTTATGTTGAGTGGGTGAGTTAAATTTATTTTCACAATGAATTAGTGTAAAAGTTCCACTTAAATAAGGAGCTCACCTGGTGATTTATTTATAAATTTCTATAGGCTTGATAGAAAAAGCATCAGCAGGGACTAACATATTAGGGCAAAATACTCATTTAAAGTTAAATCATAAATGAAAATAAAATATCTGAAAGACAATATAAGCTTCTTTTAGCAAAGAAATTTATTTCCCTATATAATTAAGATTTTTTTGTATGTGTAGTGGGGCCCTAGATGTAATTGGATACATAAGCTCTGTATACGCATTCACTGGACCCTAGGATGCATTTACTGGGAGAAATTAACCACTCAGGCCGTGGGGAATGTGACAGACCCCATATCCCAATAAACATAGCTCTAGACTTTACCTACTCCCTAATAACATACCCGGAGTGTGGTGAGAACAGCTGGCACAAAAAGATCCAGGGTTAGATCGTAGGAAAAATTTCCATAGCGTAAGTATTTGGAGATAGTGGAATACCCTGTGCACAGCCTGGATCTAAATCGCTAGTGAACAAGCCAATGATCATTGTGATTCCTACTCAGTGTAACACTTTAAATGTCTAAAGGTGCTATCAGAGAGGTTTTGCTGAAACGTACTTAATGATGGGTCGGGTGATAGCAAGTAACCAGAGGATTTAGAAAAAGAAAAATATAAAAGAGCATGTTTCCAAAAGGCAGTTCCGTTTCTCACTATGTGAAGCACAAAACACACAAAACTACAATTGCTGACAACACGAGGGAGAGTCTGCAGAGAGTGAAAGCTAATCCTCTCATGTGGACTATAAGCTTAGACACACAGGCATTTATAACACTTTATTTTGATTGGGAAGTCTTTGGTGTTTTCAAGTGGTTCTGGGTTGTCTGAGGCTGACCCAGGGCCTGGTTAGAAATTTAGCATCTCCTCGGTCACCACTAGCTTGCCTGGGTGGGGAGCCTGCACTGAGTCAGCCAGGGAGGTACCAGGAACACTGCATGAATATTTATAAGTGAAATGTATTAAGAGAGCTTAAAGAACCTTTATCCCCAGCCCTCCAAGAGACAAAGGAAATGTCCAAGGGAGATAGCTGACTAGAATTTTATAAGCTATGATATTTTAAAATCTATTATTTTTAAATGGCACCTCTCCTTTCAGCATCTGAACGGGGAATTTCAAATCCACACCGCCCATTCCCTGCCTTTATCAGTTGTCCTCTTAGGGACCCTGTTGGGAAACTTTCTTTTCAGTTTATCAGAACTGACTCTCAGAAGAGAAGCCAGCAAAGCCAGCATGTTTCAGAAATGCATATGCTATCATTAAACTAGCTGTCTGTCCCTTCTCCCAGAGCGCCTCCCATAAAAGCGTTTAATTCTCTAACCAAAATGTAATTCAGCCTTTATTCTGCAAAGCCAATTTGTTTATGTTTCCAAGTTCAATCACAATCTATTTGTAAAACCTATTTAGAATCAGAGTCACATAGCCAGAAATGATCATGCTCTAATTTCCTTATTAGAGAGATTCTTGTTGCAGCTGGCGGCTTGATTTGACTGCTCTCAGGGTCTGGAGCGACATGTTCTTAACCTTGTTTCCCAATTTTGTTCTTCATTCCTTTCTGTACCCCACCCCCCAACATACAAATATCGAGTCAGGGAGAAACAATTCTCTATATTGCTCAGACGGAGGTGAAATAAGAGACTGCCACTTTTTTTACCTGTCAAGAAATGAACAAAATTGGGCTATTTGTACTATCTGCAGGAGAGAAAGGAAGGAAATGTTCACAAAACACACTGTGACAGAGAAAAATGCTTGAGGATTCAGGTAAAAGGTCAAGTATTGCAAAAGACTTGGGGAATTATGTTTTCTGGATAATTGAATCAGAATTAAAGCAGAAAGCCAATGCACCATTCAAGAAAACTTATTTTATCTAGTTTATCTTTAAAATTTTTCTTTGTAAAAATCGGTGAGCCAATCTTTCTGACATAGCAAAACAAGTTTTTCAAAGTAATTTTATAGTTCTCTAATAATGCAGAGTCTTTGAGTGTCTCTGGCAGCATCATTTGGTAAAATACTACTCATCCTTAAGGTCTGATTCAATGCTATTTTGTAAATTGTCCCCAAAGTTTCACTATTTTCTTGATGTAATGTAGTCATTTGTTTTATATATATTATAGATTTCATTAGTCTAAGAGCAGAAGATGCTGTGAAGACTGCAAAGATGCTCCCATTTTGCTTGTAATGGTGGTTAATGTTATAGCATAAGGTTTTTCCTATAATAGATTATCAGTTGCCCAGAGAGCTTGCCTACCATGTTTCTCAAATTAAACTAGACTGAAAAGCAGCATGGTTTACTAATAAGTAAGTGTCAAATAAATATGTAACACTTGTCACTCAGCACTAAGCTTGTTTTCCATAACAATGTGGCGTACAGAGAAGCAGCAAATGACATGTTCTAGATCTCAACAATGGAGCCTAACTTTGAATTGGGCAATTTGACCCTTCCTTGGGGTCATATAATAATTTTCATAAACATCCAAATAATAAAACCTCTTCATTCATGCTTCCAAATATCTCCTGGACTCCTTCATTATGTTTTTAAATTTTTATTTATTGATTTTAGTGAGAAAAGAAGGGAAGGAATGAGGGGGAGGAGGTAACAGAAATCTCTTCCTGTATGTGCCTTGACCAGAGGTCAAACCGGCAACCTCTGCCCTTCGGACAATGCTCTAACCAAGCAAGCTACCTGGCTGGGGCTGACTCCTCCATTATTTAGACATTCTTTCTCTTTTTCTTTCATCCACTATGGCAATGGTTCTCACAGTTTTTGAAGTCAGGGTGTATTTAAAATCCTACAAATAATTGTAGGCACTCTATATATAAATTCCTGAGAAATATGTTATAATAATTAAGTCAAATATTAAAGAAAAAAAAATAAAGTCCAAGCGTGTTTTTATGGTAATTAAACAAAATAAATATGACAAAATTAAATTTATTCTGACATTAAAAAACATTTTTATGTTACATTTTTTGAGTTATGCTTTTTGGAATTTGTAAAAAAGAGGGGTTAAAAAAATTTTAAAAATGACATAAAAGGTTATCTTTTTATATATACAGATACATTCTTAGTAAGATTTAGTAAATTTGGCAGGTCCTGGCATGAATGTGTTAAGTTTTTTCATTCTTGTGTTTATGAGAAACATAAGCCTGACGTGTCCTAGCTATTTCTTCAATGTTTGGGCATATATTTGAAAGGCAAACTCTCATTTCTTTGTCAATACATTGAAGAATTTCTCTCTTTTTTACTCTTAATTGTGTTGAGGATAGAAAATCCTAATTCACATAAATAGGATGTTGAAAATTGTAGTAAAGTCTGACCAGGCAGTGGCGCAGTGTATAGAGCATCGGACTGGGATGCGGAAGACCCAGGTTCGAGACCCCGAGGTCACCAGCTTGAGCGTGGGCCCATCTGGCTTGAGCTAAAGCTCTCCAGCTTGGACCCAAGGTCGCTGGTTCCAGCAAGGGGTTGCTTGGTCTGCTGAAGGCCCGTGGTCAAGGCACATGTGGCACATGTGAGAAAGCAATCAATGAACAACTAAGGTGTCGCAATGGCAATAAAAAACTAATGATTGTTGCTTCTCATCTCTCTCCGTTCCTGTCTGTCTGTCCCTATCTATCCCTCTTTCTGACTCTCTCTCTCTGTCCTGGTAAAAAAAAAAGAAAGAAAATTGTAGTAAAATGTTCAAAGCTTTTTTAGATATTGCCACATATCCTTCTTTTATAGAAATCCAGAAGGCTTCAAGAGACAATTTCTTATGTTTAATCATCAATCCAAAACCTCCACCATACATGTCATCTTAACTTGATACCAAACAAAGGATAGAAGAAACTTGCCTTCAGTCTTTCCGGGGAACATGGGGGAAACATGTGTAAACAACCCAGCACCACAGCTTAACAGCCTTTTGCAACCTAATCAGGCAAGTGAGGTAGGGGGTTGGGCAAACTTTCAGTTTACAGTCAATTCCCCACACTTCTGTCCCCCTAAAATCTAAACTCCAAAAACCCTGTTGGTTTTTTGGTCCCCAACAGGCACATATTTCTCTGGAATATCATAGGGCGCACCTGGAAATCTTCTAGGGTGCACCAGTGTGCCCTGGTGCACACTTTGAGAACCACTGCACTGTGGAAATACATACAGTGATACCTTGGTTTTCATCAATAATCCGTCAAAAAAGAATCAGTGAGATCTGAAACTGATGAAAACTGAGGCAATTATTTCCATATGAATTGATGTAAATCCAATTACTGTATTAGCACTCGCAATCAATTTAAAAAGCACAGAAACACTGGAAAGCAATGGAATTGTTTGGCTAGACGCATGGGGTGATGCTTACACAATGAGAAACAACACCACACTGAGCAGGAGAGCACATGAGTCACCCTTTGTTTTTGCAAAATTAGTAGTGAGTTCACATGGGCACACCGATGAAATCCAAGGCACCTGATGAAAATCGAGACAAATTCTTTGCAGAAAAAATCGAAGAAACCCGAAAACCAAAACCTACTGTAACTGAAGTCAAGGAAAACCGGGATATTACTGTACCACTTCCTCCAAAAATTCCTTAAGACACACATTGCTCATTGCCCACCCAATATTCATTTATTTTTCTCTTTATTTCTTACCAACTGAACCTTAAATTTATTTAAGGTGTATTTTTCCAATTTAAATTAAGTTCCAGGTGCCACACTATTAACAAATGACCATATGACGCAATTCTGGACAAGGAGATAAAAAAAAATTTTTGGGTACAACTTACAGGAATATTTTTTGCAGATAGACAATTTCAGCTGATATTGTTACTGGTTGGCGACTGGGCCCAGAATGGGCTTACAAAGGGGTGACCGGTTGACCGGTTGTGTGGGTACAAGACTTCGTGCAGGAAAGATTTCACAATATGAGTCCTGCTGATTTTCTTTCTTTCTTTCTTTCTTTTTTTTACAGAGACAGAGAGTCAGAGAGAAGGATAGATAGGAACAAACAGACAGGAATGGAGAGAGATGAGAAGCATCAATCATCAGTTTTTCGTTTTGACACCTTAGTTGTTGATTGATTACTTTCTCATATGTGCCTTGACTGTGGACCTTCAGCAGATCGAGCAACCCCTTGCTCGAGCCAGCGACCCTGGACTCAAGCTGGTGAGCATGAGCTTTTGCTCAAACCAGATGTGCCCGTGCTCAAGCTGGAGAACTCGGGGTCTCGAACCTGGACCCTCCGGCATCCCAGTTCGACGCTCTATCCACTGTGCCACCGCCTGGCCAGGCGAGTTCTGCTGATTTTGAGAGCACGTTTATCACAGCTGAGGACAGTACAATGAAAAGAGGGCTTACTATAGAATAAGCAACAAGAGAGAACCAGGCGGCACTACTTTGGCTCACTGGAAAGTCGGAGACAAAGGGGGCTTTGAAGACAAGTTCAGGGTGTTAGTCCAAGCTGCCACTGCTCAGTGCTCCCCTGCTTGTAAGCTTCATGCAGCCACTTCGAGTAAGGGAGAAAGGAGCAGGTATGCTCCGGAAAGATTATGCCACTGAGTCCTCCTGAGTTCTCTGTTTTGAGAACTTTATCTTTCTTTAGCCAACTTGAATCCTAAGAGAGATCTCAGGGGAGGATCTTATCAGAATATTCATTAGCTTTCCAAGTGTGTCCTTCAATATGTTGATTAATTAAAATGTGTGTAAAGTATCAGGGTTATTTTCTGGTTAGTTTCTTTCTTTCTTTCTTTCTTTTTTAAGAATGTTATCAAAGAGAGACCAGGACCAAGGTCGCTCTGTTTGGGAAGGTCTGCAATGTGTAAACTGTTTGCTCTTAAGTGTCCTTGGTTAGAGAAGATAAAAACTTGTGATTCATTAGCTGGCTGTAAATTGCTCAAATTGTTTGTCTTTATTTAATTATTCTGTCTCAGTTCCCGTTATTCCACTTGTCAAGGAATTTCCCCAGCTTCTGCCTAGCCCGCCTCAATATGTTCTTGAGCCCTTGAACCATGATCTTGCCTTTTCTCTTCTTCTTGCCTGAGACCTAGACTTAGTGTCTGGAAGTGCAGCAGCCATTTTCCAATGTTAAGGACCAGAAGTTAAGGATGACGGAAAAATAAGACTAAAGGAATCTGTACCCTTGATGCCATTGCTGATTCCCGATCATCTTGGACTGCCTAACTCTGATTTTTGTGCCATGAAACTAGAAACTCCTTTCCTGTCTAAGCTACGTCTTTGTTGTTTTGTTGCTTATAGCTGGAACCAATCCTGACAAATATACCCTTCTCAACTAATTGAGAAGCCCGGAGTAAACTTGCCTGGGACCCTCCCATCCAAATGTACAACTCCGACACCCCCTATTTCACTCACCATCCGACAACCGCCCCTTATAGTCAGTCCTGAGAAGCATTTTGGAGAACTGGTGAGCCACATCAATAAAATCTCCAGAGATTATCAAGCCCTCTTGTTTTTAACCATTTTTAGGATTCCCAAATAAACCATTTTTATTTGCTAGATCTAGGAATTCTGTCATTTAAGAGAAAAACTGTCTAACATGTTTTACATACTTTCCAAATATCTTGAACATTTTGTCTTTTTAATGTTTTCAGCATGTTTCTGTCATTACTACATCTTGCTTTCTATACAGTGTTCTGTATTGATGCTTACTCATGTGTTTCTCCTATAGTAAGTGGGTCCAATCTGCTAAGTTTGATGTTTGTCTGCACACACACAGATTTTTCCCTTTTGCCAACTGGCACATCTCTACTGTCAGAATGCCTACCTAGAACATCTTTTCTTTTCTGCCTATAGCATCTTGACCAGTGGTTCTTAACCTTTTTTGGGGTACCAAACCCACCAGATTCATATGCACATTCGCTGAACCCTTCTTTAGTGATAAATAAAATATGATTTTTTTTTCCAAATTCAAGACATAGGTATATGTTTTTTTACTGGTGCACAAAATGAGCCATGCATGAACCCCTGAGACCGACTCATCGAACCCATAGGGTTCCATAGAACCCTGGTTAAGAACAACTGATCTTGACCCTGTCTATCCAATTTATTTTTCAAATATGTTTTTACTGTGACTATGTTAAGATATTGTCTAAAATAAAAAAATAACTAAATAATGATTTGAAGGACTAACCTATCAGTTAAAATGAGGTACTTCATGGTATTCATTTTTATTATTCAGATAAATGTTTCTGGCCTCCTGGTCTTTTATGGTGCCTGATTGCCATGCCTGTAAATTCAAGTGATCTCAGTAAGAGAGGTGCTGCTATGTAATACTGTCTCTTTAAATATTTGCTCATTGTCTTTGTGTGTATGTATGCGAGTGCATGTTTGTACATGTGTGCACACACATGCATGTGTACATTCTTGCATGCATACACACACACATTCAGTAGTTGTTTGATAGCTTTTATGCCTTCAAAGTCTATCTGAACATTGTCTGTGTTAGTGTTTGAGCTCATAGATGACAGGAAATAACTTTATTAAATTGACTTGACACTCCAGTATTACTTGTCCTCTGGGCTTATCCAGTTGCTCTCTGTTGGTGTTAATTCTTTTCAGATCCTTGCCACTCAAGCAAGGCCTGGCAGCATGGGCATAACCATGGAGACTATTAGAAACAGAGAATCAAAGCCCCTCCTCATACCTACTGAATCAAAATTTATATTTTTAACAAAATCCCCAGATGATTCCTATGCACATTGGAGTTTAAGAAGCCTTGATCTAGGGCAGTGGTTTTTTATTCTTTACTGTGTATCAGAATCATCTTGAGGGCTTATTAAAATACAGATTTCTGGGCTCCAATTTCCAGAATTTTGGATTCAGTAGGTCTAGGGTTGTCTGAGAATTTCTAAGAAGTTCTCAGATGCTATCAATACTGTTGTTCTTTAGTCTACACTTTGAGACCTATTGGTGGTCTAAAGAAAACCAAATGGCAGAATTGGCAAAAAGTTAGTGGCTTAATATTCAGAGGTCTGAATTTTAGTTTTTATTCTTCAAGTAACTAGCTGTGTGACCTTGTGGAGGTCTTTTTTGTTCTCTGTCTCTTCTTCTCATTGGTAATAAATGATTTGAGGATTGTCTCCAGCACAGCACTTGTCTTCATGGCATCTGTTTACACGTCTAGTCTCCTCTCTGCACTGTTAGCTCCTTGAAATCAGGAACCATATTTTAATTATTGTTTTATCCCCAATGAGACTAAAGCAGTCTCTGGTTGAATGAGTGAATAAATGAGTAAATAAAGAAATAAATTCAAGATGTGAGATACAAGTTATAAAAGTATTATTTTAAAATAAAAGGTATTGTTATTATTGTTATATATGATATCCAGTTCTTTAAAACTGTTTATTAAACTACTATATTGTTAAGGCCATAAATAATAATAACAACAACAACAATAACACTTATATAATGATAATATTAGACTAGATGCAAAAAAATAATAATAATTGATGAAGAAGATATACCTAAGATATTGAATCCAGTAAGCATGGAAACCATAAAACACCAGAAAGCATGATTGGATGTATCTAGAGAGATAAGACTTGTGTAACTAAATCAGACTCAAAGCCAGTCAAAAATTTTAACTGGCAGCCAACTTCTCCTCTAAGGGTGGTACTTCTGCTTGGGTGAGTCAGAGGACTTCTGAGAAAAAGACTTTGCAGTTTCAAGTTTAGCAACTCAAGCTTTTTTGTTGTTGTTGTAGGGTTTGGAAGAGTGATCAGTAGTGGGGACAGCCAACAAAGCACAACTTTGCCAGCATCCTGCCTTTATTTGTGCCCCATCCCTCTAGATTCCTTCTATGACCTTATGATGCAATTCAGAGCTCCAAGCCAAGCTTAAGACCTCTCATTCTGATAGGATGAACTCAAGAGTTAAATTTTTAGCTTAGGCAATGGTGGCTTTGGTTATGGTCAGTTGACATAATAGTTAATGCGAGTAAAAACTTTGTTCTAGGAACTGGGATGCCTGAACAAACCTACATGACGTAAGGAGATCTGCCAGCAACCCAACTCTGTGCCCCAGGGGCCTGTAGGCAATGCCTTTGTAGTCCAAGAACTTAACATCAGCTGGCTATGACCCACTTAACTTTGGCTGTCACCTGATTAACTCTCCCTTGAAATTCTAAAACCCTTACCTATCCTTTCTTCCCCTTATAAAAAGGTTGGTTGGGGATAGGGGGTGTGTTATTTGGGAATGTAATCTCCATCTCCTCAGATCACCAACCATCTGAATAAAGTATCCAGAAAGGTTCAATCCCTTTCTCTATGTTTTGGCTGACTTGGTGACAGGCAGCACAAAATCCGATATTTCTAGTTTTAATTTTGCAGGTTTTTCTACTTCCAAGGGACTCAACCTGGCTTAGAGTCTTTCTGTTGCCAGTGTACCAGATACACAGGGTGTGACACTAGAAAAGTTTCCAACATCTTTGTTACCTTAGAAAGTGTTAAAGTTCCCCTGTGGGCCACAGCCTTACCAAGTCTGATCACAATAAAAGCAAGAAGCAAATGTTTCTGCCCATGCTGAGAGAATAGGGATTGTAGAAAGGAAGATTGGATCAACAGCTCAATATGTAAGAAGATGAGCAGTCAAATGCAATCAGGGATGAGATTATCATTTTATTAAGAGGGAATAGATGCTTTTGGTACTTGAAAACTCAAATTTCTTTCCTCAAGAAATTTTTGTTTTTCTCTGCCATGTACATCTTTCACTTACTTGTCTGTATAGACTTTTTTAAATTTTTTTTTTTTTTTTTTTTTTTTTACAGGGACAGAGAGAGAGTCTGACAGAGGGATAGATAGGGACAGACAAACAGGAATGAAGAGAGGTGAGAAGCATCAATCATTAGTTTTTCGTTGCCGTTGCGACACCTTAGTTGTTCATTGATTGCTCTCTCACATGTGCCTTGGCCGCAGACCTTCAGCAGACGGAGCCACCCCTTGCTGGAGCCAGCGACCTTGGGTCCAAGCTGGCGAGCTTTTGCTCAAGCCAGATGGGCCTGCGCTCAAGCTGGTGACCTTGGGGTCTCAAACCTGGGTCATTCGCATCCCAGCTCCATCCACTGCGCCACCGCCCGGTCAGGCTTGTATAGACATTTTATAAAAAAGATGCGGAGGAAAAGGGAACCCTTCTGCACTGCTGGTGGGAATGCAGACTGGTGCAGCCACTGTGGAAAACAGTTTGGAGATTCCTCAAAAAATTAAAAGTCGAACTGCCTTTTGACCCGGCTATTCCACTTTTAGGAATATACCCTAATAACACCATAACACTGTTCGAAAAGAAGAAATACGCCCCCATGTTCATGGCAGCATTGTTCACAATAGCGAAGATCTGGAAACAGCCCAAGTGTCCGTCAGAAGAGGAGTGGATTAAAAAGCTACGGTACATATATACTATGGAATACTACTCAGCCATAAGAAATGATGACATCGGATCATTTACAACAAAATGGATGGACCTTGATAACATTATACGGAGTGAAATAAGTAAATCAGAAAAAAAAACTGAGAACAGCATGATTTCATACATAGGTGGGACACAAAAGTGAGACTATGAGACATGGACAAGAGTGTCGTGGTTATGGGGTGGGGGGAGGGAGGGGAGGGTGGAATAGGGAGAAGGGGAGGGGCACAGGGAAAACCAGATAGAAGGTGACGGAGGACGATTTGACTTTGGGTGATGGGTATGCAACACAATTGAATGATAAGATAATCTGGAGATGTTTTCATTGTACATATGTACCCTGATTTATTGGTGTCACCCCATTAAAGTTAATAAAAAAAAAGATAAAATATAGCATAGGACTAGGCTACACTGTGGTGGGGTCTAATTAATATCTGGGAAGTATTTTGAGTTTTTGATAAAAGTTGTGGGCTGCCACTCAGAGTCGAACAGCACAATTTTTCTGGTGGTTTTAAGGTTTTAAAGTGAAATAAAGATTCAACTGGATTTAGAACACCACTGATGGGTGAAGTTCTATTTACTAAGTTAAACAAAACCGAACAGTAGAATCCCATAAGCATATGAGTGTGCCTGTAGCACTGTTAAGCTACAACGTCTGCAGAAGAAAAAAGTAGGCAACAAACTCAGGAAAGGGAGTATCAGTTTCCTACCAGCTGATAATTGTCATGCCCATGTGGGTTTCTGAGAAATACACCATAAAATGACTAGGAGTCAGTACCTGGAGTTTTAGGCAATTTATGTGAGAGAGTTGAATATAGCTACTATTTGAATCTATGTTTGTGATTAGCAAGGAACAGAAAACATTTATACAGAGCTAAATGTATGTGTAGCAGACATAAACATCTATGTATTTTGTGTATGTAAATTAGTATAAACATTTGATTGGCTCCAAATTATTTTGAACGGCTTTTCTTTCTGGCGACACTGAAATGTCATAATCTCTAAGCCTTGACACATCCCCACATGCCGCGGAGGCAATTTCTCACAACATTCTTCCCTTACTCAAGCAAAATTCTAACAAGTTTGGTTAGCTGGGTACTCAACCCATAGAGTATTAGAGGCTCTTGCCTTAATAATAGAATAGGCTATTTCAGACAGATGCCCTGATAGCACCAAAAAAAAAATGATCTGTATACTAGCCAGATATTTCATTCAGCAGTCAATTTCATCAGAATGTTCACCATATACAATGTCTACCAATGGTCAGGTTGCTGATGAGCCATCTAGCCAGTCAGTCAGCAAGTCAGTAACTCCTTGTCACCTTCTTGCTTCCTGCGTGAGGCACTGTCTTGTCATTCCAGTGACATTTCTAACTTTTTGGATTTGGTCGCAGTAAACCTGCTGGGCAAGGCACACCCCACCATGTCAGAGTATAGGTGACACATGCTCTGAACACTCAAGAGCACTAAAAACAACTGCTGAGCAGCCATTTTTTAGGGACCTATTGCGTATGGCTCTGAGTCCTGGCGTGCAGACTCTGGGTGAAATCCTCACTCTCCAGCCAGACCAATTATTCATTCTTCCCGGGTCTCAACATTCTTATCTGCAAAATATGAATTACAACAGGCCCTAACTCAAATGGCTCTTAAGAGGATCCCATGAGATAATGTAAGGGGAACACTTAGCACATTTACAAATATTGATACAGGAAACATTTAAAGCTAGAAGAAAATAAAAATAAAATACTGTAAAGCTATAAGAGACCTTGGCAGTCTACTTATCTTAACACGTCGTTTTTTAAAATGAGGGAAATGAGTTCCAGAGAGATTAAGTGTAACAGGAAATTTGATGAAAGATAAGAAAAACAATTGTATACCCCATCAACACCAGAAACATCACGTCTACTATCATTTTTGACCCTCAAAAGTTCTATGAGGGGTTGTTATCTCTGCTTTATGAAAGAAGAAAACACAGAGAGGTTCAGTAAGTATTCAAAGGCCACATGGGCAGTGTGTACTAGAACAACCGGGATGCAAACCTGGGTTTGCTTGACACCAAGATCTGTTTCTAGTCTCCTCTTTGCTACTCTGTCTCTTTGGAGAAGGCCGAACTCCCATTTTTTTTTATATAACCTACTTGATATCAGGTATAAAATGCTTAAAACAAGTCAAAACACTTGAGCTCTTATTACTGGGAGAGATTTAATTATATTAATAAAGATGCCTAATGGGTTTCAGATTTTAGCTGAAGTCCCAATATTAAAATATTTCTTTCTAGTAAACACAGAGAAATATGGCTCTTTCCACAGCCTTAATGTAGCAGAGAATGCTAATAGAGGAGAGGAGCAGACAGGGCACAGAGGGCAGAATCGGAGCAGACAGAGCCATAGGGCCATGTAAACAAACCCAGAGAGAGGCGTTTCTTGGCAATTAGAGGCAGGTATTTTTCAGAAAGTATTGGGAGAGCCAATCCCCATAGAAATCAACAGAAAAAGACTGTATTTAAAGGGGAATCGGAGAAATTACATCAGCAGAAATGGAGAGAAATTTCCAGGTAGTAACAAGGCCCCTCAAGGAACCACCACCATTTCTGCATAGGCTGACTGTGGCAAAAACGGTGTGGGGGCCATAGTGAGCATCAGCAGACTCTGAGACACAGAACATGCTCTCGGATATGTAAGCAGCATTATTCCCTTAGGTACAGAAGGAACTGGAAGTTTCCACTGGTCCTCATTGACCACACATCTTTTACAAAGACGGGTGTTTATTGCACAGGATTAGAAATCAGACTGCTGGTTTGAATCCCAGCTTCACCACTTGCCAGCTGTATAGAACCTTGAACCAGTTATCTACCCTTCCTGTGTACCTCAGCTTCTTCATTCATAAAATGAGTCTAAAAATTGTACCTGGCCCTGGTTGGTTGGCTCAGTGGTAGAGTGTCGGCTCAGCATGTGGATGGCCCAGGTTTAATTCATGGTCAGGGCACACAAAGAAGCACCCCTCTGCTTCTCCACCCTTATTCCTCTCACTTCTCTCTCTCTCTCTCTTCCCCTCTGGAAGCCATGGCTCAATTGGAGTGAGTTGGCCCTGGGTGCTGAGGATGGATCCATGGCCTCTGCTTCAGACATTAAGAAGAGCTTGGTTGCTGAGCAACAGAGCAATGCCTCAGATGGGCAGAGCATCACCTCCTAGTCGGCTTGCTTGGTGTGGGGACATGCAGGAATCTCTCTGCCTTTCCTCCTCTCACTAATTTTTTTGTTTTTTAAAAAACTGTACCTACATCATAGACTTATCAAAAGGATTAAATAAATAAGTTAATGCATGGATGGCACTTGAAATAATTCCTGGCACATAGTAAGAGCTCAATACATTTTAGCTGTCATGACTTCATAGGATTACTCAGAGGATAAGATAAGATTCATGTCTCACATATAGTAAACACTTGGTAAGTATTCACTATGATTTTATTTTATTAATTTATTGATTTAGCAAGAGAGGAAGGGAGAGAAAGAGAGACAGGCACATCAATCTGTTCCTGTACCTGCCCCAACCAGGAATCAAATTGGTAACCTCTGTGCTTCGAGACAATGCTCTAACCAACCAAACTATCCTATCTGACCAGGGAACTATTATTTTATATTTGTATATATTTATAATTCACAAACTGGGTGGGTATTTATTGAATTAAATTAAGAGTCCCAAATTAACCCATTCAGAACAGTTCTAGATAGCTATTTCTCCTGGGTTGACCCTGTATAACCTCTGCCACCAAGATTCTAAGACACAGAGCAAGCAGCTGGGCATTACCCCCTCCACAACCCATCTCGGGGAACGCTGTTCTAAAAAGAGATTTCTGTCTGGTGGATACAATGTGATCCACCGATAGGAGATTACGGCACAGTTTATTTTTCTTATGACGTTGGTAATTAAAGGATACCAACTACAAAGTAGAATTCAGCAACCGCTTTTGAGAAATCATGCAGATTAAAGACCCTCACAGATATTCTCCTGTGAACCTCTTCCAAAATTATCCCAAAAGAGTAAGCACTGACTTGCTGTTCTACTGGGCGTTGCAGCGGGTGAGCAAATCCTTAATAAAACAACAAAAGATACTTTATTTTATATAATCCCAACTGCTCCCAATGAGCAAAAGCTGAGAAAGGTGACATTTGTGAAAAGTAGCAAGAAAATATACTGATCGTTTTTTGCACCAGTCAATTGAGATTTAGAATGAGGTTCACTCAAAGGCCACACTCCGACTGGTGATTTACATGGTCTGAGTTAAATAATAAAGCAGCCACAGGGGAAGAACACACAAAAGATATTGCTTCCTATGCTGCCTGACTGGGTGGGGAGCGAAGCAATGCAATCCGTAGGGAAGTGGCGGAGTGCGCGGTGAGAGAGGAGGCAGCGTCAGCGTCAGCGTCAGCTAGGGCAGTCCAGTGAAATGGATTCCCCTTGACTCAGAGACGTATGGAAATTAACGAGACACAAAGGAAGCCCCGGCAGCCTGAGGTCCATGATAAATAAAGCAACAGGCAACCTTGTGACACATAAGACGTCAGCAGAAACTATGCTGTGTCAGACCAGCTGTTCAAATCCATTGAATCATCAGCCCAAAGATAAAGCATTTGTGGCACTAAACAACCCAGCCTTAAAACATCCAGTTGTGAAGTTTATTTTATTTTTAAAAGAAGCAGTTTTGTATTCTTGGGCTGCGCTTATATGCCTACGTAGTCACTTTGGCCATTTTGAATGACACGACCGGCTCATACTGAACCAAATCAAATAAAATGTCACTTTGGTGAAGCTCCTTGTTGGATCTGAGTTGCACACCTTCCTCTCAGAGTCTTCACACAGTTGTGTGGAGCGGTGGGGCCAGCCAGCCAGCCAGTAAGGCAGGCAGTTCATCCATCCTTCAGTTAGTCTCTCCATGCATTTCTCTACAAGATCCCGCAACAGAGGGTCTGGCTCCAGAGGAAACCTAATTCAAAGCGGTTACCAGAGGACCAGCCTGGAGCCACTCTGTCCCAAATACAGAGAACCTGGGTAGGGCTGTGCATCCTTAGCTTGACACAACTGTCAGCCACTTTGGTTTCTTCTGGCAGGAAAAGTAAAAGTGAAATTTGTGAATACCCTCCTTTTGACATAATGAAGCATTCCATAAACAGAAAATCTCAGGACCCAATTATAAAGGCCAAATTGCTATTTTACTCCCTAAGATGAATGGCTATGGTCTCATTTATCTTGCCCTTTGTAATTTACTTTATCTCATGGATTCCTTACAATAGCTCTATGAGGAAAGTGTTTGTTCTAGTGAAAGATCTATTGGTTGCAGAAGCTCAATTCAGCCTGAGAAAACAGAAAGAATGGGGGTTGGGAGGGGCATATTGTCAGAGAGGAAGGTTCAAGCAAAGCACTACCTCCAAACAATTCTCATACAGTATTACTATGTCCATTCACCACATAAAGAAACTGAGGCATAGAATGATTAGGAGGGCTTAGTCATTGGCTAGCAATCAATTTTCCGCCTTCTGAGAGCATACCTATCGTGTTCAGGCAGATGAAAGTTGGTCCTATAGCTCACTTGCTGTTGGCTCATGGGCAGTTTATTAAATCATTTTGCGCTTTAATTTCTTCACCATCAAAATGAACTGATGTCAAAGGCTTGTTTTTAAGATTAAATTAAATGAGGCTATCTATTTAACCCATTTAACTTAGTGCTTGGAATATAGCAACATGCAAAATAAATAATAATAATAATAATAATAATAATAATAGCTTTGCCTAACTGGTGGTGGTACAGTGGATAAAGCATGGACCTGGAATGCCGAGGTGGCGAGTTCGAGACCCTGGACTTGCCCGGTCAAGGCACATATGGGAGTTGATGCTTCCTGTTCCTCCCACCTTTCTCTCTCTCTCTCTCCTCTCTAAAATGAATGAATAAATAAATAAATAAGTTTAAAAAAATAATAGCCTTTCTCTCATTTATGAAACCATATCCTAAGCAGCACTGCAATTTACCACTGAATGCCACTGGGTTTTTGCTGTTCTTCCTCCACATCTACGTGCTGCCACTCCCGAGGACCACCGGCTCCTTGGAGACCTTGTCTCATTTCTCTCGAATCCCACCCTGGGCTGGCTGAACACGTTGGCAGTCTTTTCAAATTCTTGTGGAAATAAAATGGCTGAATCAGTTCACACGTCACTCCTTCCCCGGCAAATCCCCTAAGGACCATGCATCATCTTTGTGTTTTATTGTGTCTTTCTCAGGCTATCTGTTTCCCTGAAGCGCCAACCGGGCTTTCCCCCTCTGTTCCCTTCTGTCTCTTTTTCACGCAGCTCCACCTGGAGGTCAGTGGCTTGAGTCTGTCATGAAGACAAGTGGGTCACAGAAGAAAGTTACCCCCATTCAAAGTGGGCTGTTCAACTTCAGCTCATTCTAGATGAAGAAAAGGAATCCTGAATTTTACTTCTTGGGTATGTTATCATGGGACTTATTTGTTGGGGGAAAGAGAGAGCAAGGGCAGGAAATATTTTGAACAAAGGGGAAAATCAGATAGTATTTAAAGTGGAAGACTACTCCCAAAGCAAGTATTAGAATTATGAGGACAAAGTAGGAAGTGAATAATTACTTGCCTAAAGATACCCTCACAGCAGTCATCTCATAAACCTCCCTCAGTATTTTCAAAGTCTGGATATCAACCAAGTACTAAAAAATCTCCTAAACAAATCATTAACTTTGAAGAGAGATATTCCATAAGATTGATTAATGATAGAAACAGGAAAGAGAAGAGAACTCATCTTTGACAACTCCTATCATGTGCCTGTCTTGACTTAGACGCTTTACATACAGTGTTTCATTTCCCCCAGCAACCTTGCAAGATTGGTAATATTATTCCAATTTTACAGATGAGGAGTACCAAAGTTACTAGCCTGAGGCTGTGTGAGCAGTAAGCGAGGTGCAGGAGCCCAGCCAGGCTGCTGCTGCCGAGAAGATGCCAGGTCAGTCTTAGTTCCAAAATGTGCTCAGTTCCTGTTTTTCATGCTTCAGGCAGCTCAGCTTGATGCCCACCACTAATTGCAAGAGAAGACTGGTCACCAAAGTGACTGGCTGAATAGAGCAGAAAGAAGGAATGGAGTTGCTGTTAGTAACTAAACCCCATCACTCAAAAGGAAAGATCTCTACCACTCCTTTGGAGCCTCTGAAAGACCAATCTGATAAACACAAAATCATTAGCACATGGGCTCTTGGATCAGACTGTACTGGACTCTACACTTTGTTACATGTCCTTGGGCAAGTTTCTTAACTTTACTAAGTCTCAGTTTTCTCCCTTGTTAAAAAAGAAGATAATAGCAGTACCCACCTCATAGAACTACAATAGAAATTAAATGTGATAACTTGCATAAAAAAAATCTTTGTTTAGAAAAATGTTTGTATATAGAAGTATGCAACAAATGTTAGGTATCGCCTGACCAGGTGGTGGAGCAGTGGATAGAGCATCGGACTGGGATGCGGAAGACCCAGATTTGAGACCCAGAGGTCGCCAGCTTGAGCGCGGACCCATCTGGCTTGAGCAAAAGCTCTCCAGTTGGACCCAAGGTCTCTGGCTCCAGCAAGGGGTGGCTCGGTCTGCTGAAGACCCGCAGTCAAGGCACATGTGAGAAAGCAATCAATG
The DNA here is from genome assembly GCA_037038555.1 of Rhynchonycteris naso. Lineage (NCBI taxonomy): Eukaryota > Metazoa > Chordata > Mammalia > Chiroptera > Emballonuridae > Rhynchonycteris > Rhynchonycteris naso. Next base: position 72,936,486 of record CM073002.1, read on the forward strand.
AACTGTGGTGTCGCAACGGCAACGGAAAAACTAATGATTGATGCTTCTTATCTCTCTCTGTTCCTGTCTGTCTGTCCCTATCTATCCCTCTCTCTGACTCTCTCTCTGTCCCTGTAAAAAAAAGAAAAAAGAAATGTTAGGTATCATCAATAGTGGATAATTTGGAAAATATTGGAATTTCATTGTCACAGAAATTGCTACAAGGATAACAAATAAGATGTTTTTCCTTGATGAAGAGATGTGACTCACAAATAGCACACATTTACATGTAGACAATAATGTGGTAATATCTTTAAATACAGTTTGTTCCTCTAGAAATTTGAATGGATCCTGAACCCCAACCCCTTATTTGTTTATACTATTCCATTGCTTAGCAACCTCTCTTGTAGGCTTGAGTAGAGATATAACATTTCAATCAAGAATAGGACCAAGTACAAGAATCTTAAATAAATATACTTCTACCATATTAAAGATTAAACATAAAAATCACATTTATTTTAAAGTATCTTCTCATGATTTTGACTTTCTGCAAATTCAAATGGTTTTTCCTACCCCATGTTAACCATAGTAGCTCACCATGTTGGAAGAAGGGTGAGGGGTATCTCAAGAAGGGGTGGGTCTCTCTGCTCCCTGTTCTATGGCCCCATTTAATAATTAATCTTGTACTTTCTCTTTTCTTCCTTTCAAGCCTCGACTAGTTCAACAATGAGAGAGAGGAGAAAGGCAGCAGTTATAAACTCTCCCTACATAGAAAAGGACACAAATATTTACCTTTTATGTTTCCAAAAGACATGGTACAATCTTGGTCTCAATTACTCTGTTGAGCAGCATAATTCATGAACCTACAACACCCTAAACTTCCATCAGTTACCAATATCCCCCTGCCAAGGATAACGTTCTCAGTTCTGATACCAACCTTCCTACTCTCCACATTACCACCCTACCTATAACGCTCTCATTGGTACTCTATTTTAAATCCAGTTTTCAAACAATGTAGAGAAAAAAAGGAGAAATGAACAAATGCTAGTCTTTATGACTGAATTAAAAAGCCTCAGCTAGGTTTTTCAACATGCATGTCTTGGAACTCGTCACCTGGATTGCCATAGCAAGGACTCCAAAATTATTCGCCATTTCAGGTGGAGTCCTTTCCATGGTACATTCTCTTTATTTCTGTCCTTCTCCCCTTCTTGTCCTCCTGAATGCTAAACTTGGTGCCAGGAGACCTACCTCAAAATTTCCCTAATGTCTACTTTCTAGCCTTATTAGTTTCTGGTCTTGAACAAATCACTGTACCATTCTGAGCATCTATTTTTCAATATATCCAATGAGGTAGTTGTACTAGGTAAATGCCAAAGTCCTTTCCAGCTCCAATTTTTAACCTTTTATACATCTTAGAGGGACATTTATTTCTGGATAGAATGTAGAAAATTACAGCAGGCTAAAATTCACATTATGGCAAGAGGGGGAAAGAGCTGGTATATTGCAAACATCATTAAAGGCACTGAAGAGCTATGGATACAAAGAGAATTAGATAAACTAAAATTCCCAAGTGTTCTTACAATCACCAGTTGTTTGCTCCCTAAGGAGAATTTTCCCACTGTGGGTACAGGCTGGAGGGTGAATTTGGGTCAAGCGGGACTCTACTAGGGGAAAGAGAAACCAGCAGAATTTTTGGTGAATGTGTGGAACTGGAATAATGAATTAGAAAACCAAGAAGTGCAAAATACAAAATTCATTCCCTTATGTTCTAGTGTGGTGGGGAAACTTATAGAGCACTGATTCTTAACCTGGGTTCTATCGAATCTGGGTTCGATGAGTCGGTCTCAGGGGTTCGAAGAAGCCTCTGCCGCGGAGGCCAGAATAAAGTAATACCGTAATTTGTTGTGAGTTCATGCACTTTGTTGGTTTTGTTCTTTGAGCAAGGGGATGTTCATGCACGGCTCATTTTGTGCACCAGTAAAAAAACAAATACCTATGTCTTGAATTTGGAACAAAAAATCGTATTTTATTTATCACTAAAGAAGGTTTCGGTGAATGCGCATATGAAACTGGTGGGTTCGGTACCTGTAAAAAGGTTAAGAACCACAGTAATAGGGGCTGAGAAAGAGTAAAATCTTTTGCAGCCTTCTGTGCCTAAAAGACAAGGTCATGCTGGAAATATAGGTTTGCAATAAATGCATAACAGTTCTTGCCCTTAAACCATGTGCCAGATTTTGAACTTGTGTGTAGTATAAGATGTAAGCTTGTAGAAGTATAAGATGTAAGTTCAGAAGCTCCGAAGAGCAGAACTTTTACAACTGATGTTATAGGGAACCACTAAGTTCCCCATCAAAAAGTTAAAAGTGCCCTCTGCAAAGAACAAGGACAACCCAGAAGTAAACTGAGACTTACTAAAATCTTCATCCCAACCTCATACCTCGCTCAATCTCTGCCTGTCTACCTATTATAAGAAAAGAGGAACCTTTGCTCATAGCAGATTTCATCTGAACATTCTCTGGGCAGTATTTTGTTTGTTTTGTTTTGAGTTGTTTTTTAATACCTATATCTGTAATACAACTCAAAATTACTAACATGAGAAGAGAAAGATATGATTGATAATCAAGAGAAAAAATCAAACAATAGAAATAGAGCCAATAAATTCAAATATGGGAATTAGAAGAGAAGAATTTTAAAATAAAAATTATTGTATTAAAAAATTAGAGAAAATAGAAAAGAAATAGATTAAAGGATTAAGAACTTAACAGAGACTTGAAGTTGCTAAAAATGTCACAGGGGGATCCTAGAATTAAAAAAGATAATATTTTAACTTAGAAACTCACTGGATGAGCTTAACAGCATGTGGGGGTACAGTACATTTAACTCAAACACAAGGTAAGTTTTATTTTTTTAAAGCTCAATCTTAAACACAAAAGAGAGAGAAAAAAGAGTAGAAAGAAGAGAATAAAATATAAGAGACATAGTCAAAAAATTCATGTGTGTGATTAAGTCCGAGAAGGCGAGGAAAGAAAGAACAGGAGAAGAGCAATTGTTATTGAGATAACAACTGAAAAATTTCCCAAATATATCAAAGATATGAACCCACAAATCCAAGAACAGAGGCACTAAAATAATACAAACAATGAAAACTACATCTAGGAAAACCATCGTCAAAGTGCTGAAAAAGACAGAAAAAAGACTAAAAAGGAGCTAAGAAAAAAAGATTCATTGCCTTCAAAGTAACAAGACTGAGAGCTAATTTTTCAGTAGACACTATGAAAGCCAGAAGATAATGCTTTAACATAGTTGAAGAACTGAGAGAAAAATAGTATGCCAAGTGAATATATACTTCAAAAGATAAGCCAAAATAACCCTGACCAGGTATCCAATGGTTAGAGCATTATCCCAATACTCTATGGTTGCAGGTTTGATCCCCATTCAGGGAGCATACAGGAATCAACTAATGAATGTATAAATAAGTGAAAAAATAAATGTTTTTATATCTATCTCTGTTCTGCTTCATCTCTCTTTAAAATCGATAAAGATTTTTAAAAAACATTTTTTAAAGGATAAACCAAAATAAAGATGTTTTTCAACAAACAAACCTTGACAGACTTTATCTCCAGAAAATGGCACCACAAGATTTACTAAAGGAAAATTTTCAGGCCTAAGAAAAATATTCCCAAGTGGAAATACTAAACTTTGGAAAGAAACAAAGAGCACTATAAGGGATAAATGTGTATATAAATATTTTAAATATTGACCTTTTAAAACAAAATTAAGAAAAGATTTGTGGAAGCATAACTTAGAGGTAAAATTGTAAATAATATCACAAGGAATTGGAGAGTCTAAAATGAGGTTAACCAATTGTAAGTTTTTTGCATTACTTATGAAGTAATAAAAAAACACTTACTTAAGATGTGTATTGAGAAGTTAGGAAGATATATTGATGCTCTAGGGTAAAACCTAAAAGAAAATCAAGAATGTATAACAAAAAAAAGCTAATAAAAAGGGAAAGTGGTATATAAATTCTTCAAAAGCAGGTAGGAATAAAGGAATAGAGGCACTTAGATGGGATAAATAGAAAAAATAACAAGCAGAATCAAACCAACTATTTCAGTAATTATATAAATAAACAGACTAAACACTTTAATAAAAAAATAAAGTAAACACAAAGACTCCATTATAAGCTCTTTATAATAAAAATTGTTTAACATACTTACCTTAAAAAAAAGTTCAACAAGCTTATCTGGGGGCATAAAGGCATGGGTTTCTGAGATGTAGAGCCCTGGGTTTAAATTCTAACTTCTAATTATAAACTGTTTGAACTCAGTTGCATAACTACCCTGAGTCTTGGTTCCCTTATTTATAATAAAAGAGCTATAACACCTATCTGAAAGAGTCTGTGTGAAAGGAAACAAAATTAATGAGAAAAGCTAAGGCAGTGACCTCAGTTAAGGACAGGAATTTCTGTTACTCTCCCCAACCCCTATCACCTCCATGTCTCTTAGGGAGGTGCTCTATCATTGTGGCTAAGGGCTGGGCTGCCAGGGTCATACTGCTTGACTTCTAATTCCAGCTCTACCAGTTATTAGCCATATGACCATGTATGAGTTCTTAAACTCCCTACACCCTGACTTTCTCAATTTGTGACCTCAGAATTTTTTTTAACCTCTCAGAATTGTGACCTCACAGTTCTGAGAGGTAAAATGGATACTTCTCAGAATTGTGAAGATACAATGAGTTCACCTGTTAAGACACTTAGCACATTACTGGGAACATAATGAGTGCTCTCAACATACAGCCAGAGTGACTATTAAGACATGTCAGGTGCCTGACTAGGTGGTGGCGCAGTGGATAAAGCGTAGGACTGGGACATGGAAGACCCAGGTTCAAGATCCCGAGGTTGCCAGCTTGAGTGCAGGCTCATCTAGTTTGAGCAAGGCTCACCAGCTTGAGCCCAAGGTCACTGGCTTGAGCAAGAGGTTACTAGGTCTGCTGTAACCCCCTGGTCAAGGCACATATGAGAAAACAATCAATGAACAAATAAGGTGCCGCAACAAAGAATTGATGCTTCTCATCTCTCCCTTCCTGGCTGTCTGTTCCTATCTGTCCCTTTGTCTGACTCTGTCTGTCACAAAAAAAAAAAAAAAAAAAAAAAGACATGTCAGGTAATATCAATCATTTGCTCAAAAATTTCCAACGTCTTCTCATCCCACTTATAGTAAAATTCAAATCTTTACAATTTAACAGAATCCCTTAAGATCCATTAGGTCTCTGAACTTACCTACTACTTAGCCCCTTGCTTAATCCACTTACTTTACACAGCAGTCTCCTTGTACTTCCCCAGATAAGTCAGTTATGCTGTTGTCTCAGGTACTGCTGGAGATTTCTCCCCTCTGCCGTCACCACCTCGCTTCTCAGATCAGCATCGCTCATTCCTTTATCATTGTTGGGTCTTGCTCAAATGTATTATTCAGTGACAGCATGCCAGGACTACCCTTTGTAAGAGTGTGCCTCACTGCCCCGCCCCACCCCACTCTCCTATCTTATTTCCTTGGCTTATTTTCCCCCTTAACAGAAATCATCAGCTAACATTATTTTCTATTAGAATTTGTTATCGGTTTATTATATGCCTTCTGCCGTTACAATCAAAGCCCCTGAGGGAGACATTTTATCTTTGACCAGTAGTACTGTAATCTTCAGCGCCTACGCAACTATGTGACACACAGTAGGCACTCAAGAAATATTTTTTTAAACAAAATAAAAGTTAATCACCATTATTATTACATACTCACTTGATTATTTCTTCTTCCACTTCTTTCTTTAGTAATCATTGGAGGTATCTTGCGATACCTAAACCCAAGACACAGCTCAACTTTGTTATTACTCTTTAGGAAATTCTCCCCAGAATTCTCTATGTCCATTTCTCCTGTTTTGTTCTCTCACAGCATTGATCTTTGTTGTATCACTCTTTGGTTTAAATCTGTTTTTTCTACTAGACCCATATTAGTAGAGACCCCATCAATTTTGGCACATAATACATTCAATAAATAATGAATACATGAATGAGCAGAATGGGTTTTTTTATATATATTTTGCCAATTGTAAGACGAATTTTGCACATTATTTGACCCCTCTAGCTGTGCCATGTTTAGTGTTTAAGGTTGATAAGCTTGGGAATTTTATGTGCCATTTCCTCATCAACACTGAACTGTATAACTTAAGCTGAATGTGTTCTAATGGGTATTTACAAATATCTCTCATTACTTTGTATTCAGAGTAAAGAAATGAAAGAGCAATAGGTTGCCAGTTACAAAAATCCATTTACTATTGTGTAGATCTGTGAAAGTATCTAATTAACATTATGTATTAAAATTTCACAATAAGGCAGATCCTGAAGATCAGTTTAACAAGAAAAAGAACAAGGGAAGATGGACACATTCTTCTTTATTGGCATGGGGAGATTATGGCAACCACAGTGTAGGCAAGAGGAATGATCATTTATTGGGAACTTGTCAAATACCAGACTCCATTCAACGTATCTTGCATTAATGATTTCATTTGATCCAAACCACAAATGTGGTTGAAAAGGGAGGATGCTGGTGAATGTGGGCATATGTGTGCATTGTTTCATGTGTGCCTATTTGGAATGTTTGGAATTAGCAAACCCGAGTTCTGCTTGATATTAGCTGTGCAAGCATGAGCAGGTCAATTAATGTCCCTAAGCTTTGGTTCCTACATTTGTAAAGTGTAGATCATTAAAGCCCATCACACAGAGCTGACATTAAGATTGGATATAATCAAGAATATGAATGTTCTCTGAAAATATTGGAAATAAATGTGCGTGTGTGTGGTGGTGTTATAAGGATCAAAGCAACAATCTCTCTCTTTGGATATAATATTTTTGCATTTATTCTTGATGAAAGCTGGACCTGGCTAAAGTCATATTATATCAGCTTATTCCCAGTCACTTACTGCAATTTAATTCAATAAATACACTAACCATCTGTAATGTGCCAGACTCCATAAGACCATACAGAATAAAATGAAGTGAATATGATCCTGCCTCAAGGAGTTTACACTTGAGAGGAGGGAGCACACAGGTATAAAAATGACTATAACATTTAAGGTAGAATATGCACAATATCTCTTTTCCAGAGATACTAGGAAATCACACCTAATAATTTATACAATAAATATATTGAAACCAACTATGGACCAGGCACTGTTCTAGAATCCAAAGGAATAGTAGTGAACAAGAAAGACTCGGAGCCTGTATTCATTGGGCTTACATTCTAAGGCATGAAAAGGAAGAATAAATTCATAATTCAACGGGTAAACAAATCAATTTCCTATTAACTGCTAAGTGAAAATAAAATAGGGTAACGTGATAATGAGGTCTGGCGGAGCAGGAGGCGGTCAGCTCGGGTGTCTGAAATCTGAGCTGAGACTGGAATGATAAAAGCAGCTTTGAGAATAGTATCTCACAGAGTGCACAGCAAGCGCCAAGAATTTGTGGGTTTGAGACTCAGAATGCAGGTGATATGTGGAACCCTGCTATGACAAAAGTGAGACGAGCTAGGGTGTGTGGCTAAGGGCCAGAACACACACCACAGCTGGGTTATGGTAAAGAATCTGGGTTCTAAGATACAATATAGAAACCAAGGAAGGTTTTAGAAAGACCAAAGGTTTGAACTCATTTACTTTTTAAAAGAGCAATCTGGTTGCTGTGTGGAGCACGTGTAGACTGCAGTAGGGAGAGAGGGGATCCAGGAAGACTAGACAGATGCTATTTTTGTAATCCAGGTGAAAGATAATAAATGGTGCCTTGTAACAAAGCTAGGAGCCATCTAGATGGGGGGAAAGGGACAGTGCAGGCAATACTTTGGAAGTAAGCCAACAAGAATTTGAGGAGGAGGAAAAAGGTTGTTTCTAAAAGAATAGTTCAGTTTCTATCTTTAGTTCAAAATCTTTTTATGTCAAAGGATAATAAATTAATTCTATAAATATATCTCATATAATTTAAGCTAATTAAAATTCTCTGGCTCTTTTAAGTTTTTCTATGGTAAATATAATACATGTTTATTAAAGGAAGTTATAAAATAGAGAAAAGCAAAGATTGAGAGAAAATATAAATACATGGTATATACTATAAATTATACAACAGATATACGTATATGACTAGAATAGCTATTTTCTCCCAGAAATATGATTTGGTCTTGTGTTTCCAAGGATGTTGTAGTTTTTTTCCTTTTTTTTTTTCGGTAGCATTTTTCAAAAACTGAACATAATTGAACAACTCTAACACAAATGCTAGGTGTGGCCTTTCTTCATATATAGGAGGTGACTTCCACCCACTGGGCAAATGGGCCTGGGAGTGCCCAGATGTCCCATTATGTCAAGGACTGGATGGAGGTGGATTCATCTCACCAAAGTACTAAATATAACGCAGTCAGATTGCTGTTAATCCATTTTCAGCCTTATTTTGACTGGGGAGGAGAGGTTGTAGCTATTTACAGCAACAGTTGTCTAAGCAAGCACTGAGTAATGCAGTCCTTTGGGAAAGCTAGGCTGGAAACCTTCGTCAAGGGGCAGACAAGCTTGTGCGGTTAGAAGCAGCCAGTGCGCGAGCTGAGTCTGCAGGAGGGGCCCCTGATGGTTCTTTGCTTTTTGGACGTTCTCTGCTTAAAGACTAAGAATTCCTTCGAGGTAAGGAATGGGCGGGAGTGAGTCCTTGGGGACACGCCTAAGGAAAGCATCCTGTAGAGAGCAGTGGGGTCACTGCCTGCAGGAGTGTCTCCTCCCACTCGGTCCCCGCGCGCGTCGGAGGCTGGATGAAGTCCCTGGCGAACCGGAGAGGCGGTGACGTGGCCGGCTCTAGCTGTTAGCAGCATCCTCTACCCTGTCGTGCGCAATAATGGATCTTTGCGTCCTGAAAGAGGAAGATAATGCCGGGTTTCGCTTATAAATATGTGGTTGTACGCTCTCCCAGCGAAGCACTGACTGAGAGAGCCAAGCTGACAATTGATCTAATTTTAGCTTACATTTCTGCACGCACCCTCTCCGCCTGCCTCTTGTTGCTCAGCAGAACGGAGCGCACAACTGACTCAGGCGACCGCCAGAGGGCGGGCCATTCGTGTTCCCGCTACCCTACCCCTCTGGCCTGTGTTTATGTAAGACACACAATGCCCGCCTTCACTGGGTTTGAAAAATAGAAGTGTGCTTTTCCTGCGCCTGGATGACCTCATTACTCAAGAAAGTTAGAGGAAAGCGGGGAATTGGGTGACAGGCAGGCGGGAAAATAACGCTTGCATTTCGCCTCCTCCCACTCCCCCACCTACACAGAGCACTTGGGATGTACTTTTCATTTAAAAACCACGTTGTTGAAGCTGGGAAGTGGGGGAGGGCAGTAGGAGTGGAATGTTAAATTCTCCTTGGTACCCTGGCAGTAGGCGTGCTGCGACTTCTGTTTAGAAGGTCACCCGTTCTCTGCCTCCAAGGACTCTGTCTACTGAGCTGTTCCCAAATGCCAGTGCACCAACACTCACTAGGAAACAGTGATTTGACTTTAAAATATTAATTATTTCTAAATATGATTCATCTCACCAAGGATTAAATAATGGTCATCAGCCATAAAATATCGTTGGTTTGTAAAGTTCAGATCTGCTTTTGACTTCCGATGAATAGGGTCAGCAATTAAAGCCTATCAGTTTGCTTACTGCCTTTTGGGACCACAAAGTATGGGGTAGAGCACATGTAATAGGAAGGTAGACTCAGAAGACAAAGAAAATGCCTCCGAAGAAATCTTCCAGCCCTAGAACTCAGCATTTGTATTTTCTTTCTTTTTTTTTTTTTTTTTTTACACAGTGACAGAGAATCAGACAGAGGGATAGATAGGGACAGACAGTAACGGAGAGAGGTGAGAAGCATCAATTATTAGTTTTTCATTGCCATTATGACACCTTAGTCGTTCATTGATTGCTTTCTCACATGTGCCTTGACTGCGGGCCTTCAGCAGCTCAAGCAACCCCTTGCTGGAGCCAGAGACCTTGGGTCCAAGCTGGCGAGCTTTATGCTCAAGCCAGAGACCTTGGGTCCACGCTCAAGCTGGCGAGCTCGGGGTCTCGAACCTGGGTCTTCCGCATCCCAGTCGACGCTCTATCCACTGCGCCACCGCCTGGTCAGGCAGCATTTGTACTTTCTTTCTGGGGTTGAGTGAAACATCTCACTGAATAGAATCTAATGTTTATAAGCACATGCTATGTGTCAGGCAGCATACTAACCATTTCACATTGGTTACCTCCTTTAAATTCTCAAGACAACCTGTCAGTTAAGTTCTATTATTATTATCTCCATTGCAGAGCTGAAGAACTTGAGGCTGTTACTCGCCCGAAATGTAGCTAGAAAGGGGCAGAGCCAAATCCAGGCTTGAGTACTGAGTGACCCTAGAGCCGATGCTCTTAATCACCATGTTTTATGTCTCAAAGATAAGCATGCTCTTGACAAGGTCTTGAACTTTCTGTATCGCTAAGCAAAGGAGGGAACATGTGAAGAGAGAATGGCAGCTTTCAAATGAGAGCTGTCTTGGCCAAAACCAAAAGCCTCTTTGTAGGGAGAGCTCTTGAAAAAGTGAAAAAATGTACAAAAAAACATTATCATCTGCAGCATTGCTCCTGACAATAGCTTCTAAGATGGCACTATTGTGACCGGAAGAAGGGAATTTTCAGTAGCCGGGGTCAGGATCACAGCTGCCTGACCTGTGCAGGTTCGCATTGGATTCGGACAGTCGGTAATGAAACAACGGAGCCAAGAACTGGTGAGTCATCAGCTTTAATTCTAGCTTGCACCCGGCGGGCAAGCAAAAACACACACTGGGCTCCAAAACCCACTCATTCAGTGCTCACAAAGCTACTGACTTATCCGAGTTTCCTAGCATCAAAGCTTTCTAGCTCACCAGACTTATTCACCTCTGTTCCCCATCTCCTTCTCCAGTACAAACTCTGCACAAACTGGTTTCTCCCTCACCACTCTGCCATCTTGGCTGTTTCTCCTGGCCTCCATGTGGCCTTCATCTGCTCTCCTCTCTAATACCTCAGGAACCAAGAGGGCAAGCTCCTGGTCTGCCCCACTTTATAGCATAGATTCAAGACCTTTAATCCCCTCTACAAACAAGAAAGTCTATGATACAAAGTCACCCATCTGAGGCACAATGGGATTCCTCATGAGAGTGCACCACCCTACATCATCCAATCAGTTAAGGGTGTGGGGAAAAGCTTACTCTTAAAACTAAGCCTTAGGCTATAACCACCCTGCCTGCTTACATTACAGTCTTTCCCTCACACCCATCCCAAGAATAAGGGCAAATAATATCACCTGGGTAACAGGCTTCCATGTGGGCAGCGCCATCTTTAACAAAGTGAGCATATTATATTTTATCTGCCCAACAGTCAATCATTCAGCAAATATTTTCTTACGGTGGACTGGCTGCTGTGGTGGAAACTGGGTTACTGTGGTGAAGAAAGCAGACGTGGTCCCTCCCTTCATTAAAGTTCATGAAGGGAGGGACTGTAAGTAAGTGAACAATGAAAGGCAAAATTACTGTTGCCCCCACAGTCAAAGAGTTAGGTGCTAGTATTGTTATCAGTAAAATGGGTTAAGGAAACAATGGAGCAGTAGTATATGCATTTGCTTGTGTGATTAATTTTGGAGTCTGGGGATTCCGAAGGGACCCGAAGAAACCAACCAGCAGCAACTCCCAGCTCATGTAGCATTTGCAGGACTAGTCAGCAGCACTGTGGTTTACAGTCCCACAAATAAGGAGCATCGTGGAGTGTCAGAATTGGAAAGGATCATATTGCACCTCTTGGGAAACTAAAGGTCCAGAGAGCTGTAGTGATTTGTCCAAGATCACACAGCAAATCTGCAAGTGAACAGGGTAAAAACACAGCTCTTCTGGTTCTTTCCTATGCCAGACGTTAAGACACGCAAGCCTTCTTCATAAGGAGAGGTTGCTGGACTATTATTACACTGGTAATACACTTTCATCCAAACTCTGAGAAATGCAAGGCTCTAGAATTTCCCCAGCATTCTGTAATTCTCCAAGTCAAAAACCTTAAGTTCTCTTAGCATAGTTTGGCATTCGGGCCGGGGTCCCCAGCTCCTGGCAAGAGATCACATTTTCCCAAATCAGAGGGGTGGGTGGCTAGATTAATTCTTTCTCTCAGGGTAGGTAAGATGGACTCTTGACCTCGTGGGAGGCTCCCAATTTTAAAAGAAGTTGATTTTGTGCAATACACAGACCCTTTCCCTACTGAGATATTTTAACCTAGTGAAATAAATGCTAGCTTTCTTCTGTTAAGCCAGTAGCCGCGGCCACCGTCACAGCCACCAGGCCCATGCAGGTTCTTATTTGATTCAGACAAACGGTAATGAAACAATGGAGCCAAGAATTAGTCGGCCATTACCTTTAATCCTAGCTCGCACCTGGCAGGTGAGAAATATAGACAGCAAGAAAACACTTCCCTTTCCATTCAGGGGCTCCCAAAGCCACTGACTTATCCAAGTATTCCTAGAACCAAAGGTTTCTACCTCACCAGCCTTATTCACCTCTGTTCCCCATCTCCTCTCTGCACAAACTCTGCACTAACTGGCTTCTCCTTCAGCACTCCGCCATCTTGGCTGCTTCTCTTCTCCATGTGGTCTTTCTCTGCTCTTTTCCAGGATGGTCTCCTCTGCCTCATTTTATAGTGTAGAAATAAAAACCTTTAACCCAATATACAAACAAGGAAATCTCTGATAGAAAGTCACTTATCTGAGGTATAAAAAGGATTCCTCATAAGAGTGCACCACCCCACATCATGCAACAGTCAAGGGTGTGGGGAAAAGCTTAGTTTTGAAAAGATCTTAGTATTAAAAGGATGGGAAAGGCTTAGTTATAAAACTAAGCCTTAGGCTATAATGAGTTTGACAATTTACATCCTGTCTTCCACACCCCATGCAAACTATAAACGAACAAACATATATATCATGTTTACAAACTTATTTGACCTACACCCCCTTTTCTTTCTCTCTATTCTGTTTTCTTGCCCTTTTTCTCTGGAAATGTTACAGTTGGACTGGAACTGAAAATCATTATCCTGTGCTAAGAGAGCACTTCTGCCTTAGAGGAGTGAAAATGTCTGTTTCTTTTTCCTAATGTATGTAGAAATGTGAGATGTAATCAATTGTCTGACTAGTTTGACTTATAAACAGTATAAATGCAGTTAAAATTTGCTACTACCAAGACAAAACAAGAAAGAAAATAGTTTCAATGGGCATATTTAACAGTAATGGATCTTGGTTGTTAAGTATCAACAGCTTTATCTGCTCCAATTCACTGACTCTTTTTCATCTCTTCAAGTGAATATTTGTGTGTAAATAATCTTCTTTAGTTTTATTAAAATATAATTGACATATAGAGCTGTGTCAGTTTAAGGTGAACAGAATAATGATTTCCAGTGGCAAATGTTGTTCTTATTTACACAACATTTTTGGAAATATTTAATTGCCTGTATTAGCACAATCTCTTTCTTCTGTTACAGGATTTTAAATGGCAGTAGTTTTCTAAAGAAGAATATACTCTGAACTATGATTTGTAGAGAAGCATCTGAGGGCATTCATTAGCAGATATTGACATTTATGCAAGAAAAACCACCATAATGATTTTTAAATAAACAACTAGGTAAAAACAATAACATGAGGAGATAGTTATAAATTGTTCCTATAATATAGAATATAATCAGAAGATTGTCCATAATTTAATCAAATCACTTAAAGGCCAAAAAACTGCTTTATCATTCAGTTACAGTTCCTTTACAAAATTCTTCCCATATTGACTAACACGTGTATGTAATTTTTATTAAAAGAAAAAAGCAAAAATATTAAAGAAAATTCATCCCATCTTTAAAAAGAAATACCTTATAGCCTGACCAGGCAGTGGCTCAGTGGATAGAGCATTGGAATGGGAAATGGAGGACCCAGGTTCGAGACCCCAAGGTCACCAGCTTGAGTGTGGGCTCATCTGGTTTGAGCAAGGCTCACCAGCTTGAGCCCAAGGTTGCTGGCTCGAGCAAGGGGTCACTTGGTCTGCTGTAGCTCCCCAGTCAAGGCACATATGAGAAATCAATCAATGAACAGCTAAGGAACCGCAATGAAGAATTGATGCTTCTCATCTCTCTCTCTTCCTGTCTGTCTGTCCCTATCTGTATCTCTCTCTGACTCTCTCTGTCTCTGCCACAAAAAAAAACAGACACTTATAGTCAGAGGATCTTATAGTCAGAAGATTGTTGCACAATGAGAGAATGCTTCTTTGATATTAATCTTCAACAAAAGTCATTTGAAGCAAGATGTCAGGGAAAGGAGGGAGGACCAGCCATAAAAGCAATAGGAAGGGCATGAGAGCTGGGAATATTGTCAACCAGGCTGCTCTTAAATAGGAAAATATTTACTCTTTGAATAATAACAGTGATTTCTGATTTATATACCAAAATGTACACTGAAAGGACATAGCTTTGACTCATTTCTCCAGAAGAGGATAAGCTTGTGCTGACCCTGAATGTAGGCATAAAATTGAAGGATGTCTACGGGGATTAGGCATCCAGATTGTAACTGAAATACAACAAATTAACTGTCCTAGTTGGATTTATAGCCAATGGCTTTGACCTCATTAGCAGACAGTGACCCTAAATGCTCATCAGCAAGCAAGAGCGTTGATAACCTAAACTGCAAAAATTAGCAAAGGTAAAGTCAACTCAACACGTAAGAACGGACCTTTCCCGACCAGTCAATGAGCCAGGGATGGTCAGCTCCTTCTAGAAGTTATGAGCCAGTGAATTAGGAACAACTCTCTGAATAAACAAATACAGAAGAATTTTTTTTCTGCTTTTCAAGTTTCTGATCTGGCCTTGGCAAGCTGTTCATCAATAAGAAACATTTTTTTAACAGTGAAGGTTCCAGGAGGTCCTGCTGTTCTCATGGTCATCTTGATAGCCTTTGACACGCTCAAGCATCAACATGGTGCTTTTAGCATCTGTCCCTGCTGTGCACACATATCTTGTCTTTTCTTTTGGGGGGGGGGATGATGCTAATTAAGGAAAGAAGAATCAAAATGTTTTAAAGATTTCTTTTGTTGTTTTTAGACAAAAACTCCTTTCCCACTCTCAGTCATTCTAGCTGTCAACACCCCCAACCCCCTAAAACACCCCAAAGCCCCCGACACCCCCGCACACATTTAGTTTGGATCTGTGGCTGCCAGTGTTTTTCCTGAAGAAACCTGTACACACATGTGCCATGCCCTCCCTGCCCGGGCTGGGGAGGAGGGGGCAGAGATAAGACCGATGGCAGGCTGCTTCCACCCTCTCTTGCTTCTGTCCCTCTCTGAAAGCATGTTGGAATGTGTGGAGGGGGAGTGACCTTAGCACAAGTGACTTGACATTCACACCATTTGCATGAAAATGAACTCATTTGCAAATTTAGAACTTTTTTAGTTGTAACAAAATGCCTGTGGCAAGCTTCACAACAGACTGCCACTGGATGTGACAGCAGAGTGTCAGGGAATGAAAACTGCCATGTATTCCACCTGCAAGATGAAGTGAGGGGCAGCGTCTCCGAGATTTTCCCACAGAGAGCCCCTAAACCCACCAAGCACCATATTTCATATTTCAAGCAAATGTTTCTCTATAAGTCAGTGTGTAATCTGTAAGAGAGAAAATTCACTCTTTAAGACCTGATAAAAATGAAAAGCAGTACAATGTACAGAAACACAAAAACAATCCAGGTTATGGTGGTACATGTTAACATGGAAAGACTACGTTGATCAAGGCACTAAATGTTTTGTGACAGTTCCTCTTCTTTAAAACAGAGAGAGCCCTTAAGTACTGTATATGCTGCTTGCCATATAATCTCTCAATAAAAGTTAACTTCATTACTAGAACTAGTAACTCCATTACTATAACATGGACACAGCCGTTTTTGTGGTGAAACTGAGAATTTTATTGGCACAAAGTTCACCCCAACTAGAACACGACGATGGAAGGGAGATGGGTTCATGCCCACCCTTTTAGCCAGTTCAAATCATTGTTTAGTCAGAATAGGCATAGAGAAAAATGAAAATTAGCCTTAAATTTTTTTTCAACTTCTAGTAGAAGTGTAAATTGGGACAAACCTTCCAAAGGGTGTTGAAACCCTTAAAATATGAATACCTTATGTCCCAGCAATCCTTTCACTGTGAATTTATCTTAGAAAATAATCAGAGATGTGTGAAAAGATATGTGTGTAAGTCTTCATCAAATTTATTTATAACACTGAAAAATCAGAAGAGCCTTAATGTCCAACAATAAGCTGCTATTTACATAAAATATGTACATTTATAGGACAGAATGCTGCATAGATGTAAAAAATTATGTTGAAGCTCTGGCCAAGTGGTTCAGTGGATAGAGCGTTGCCCCAGCATGCTGAGGTCATGGGTTTGATCCCCAGTCAGGGCAGATACAAGAAGCAATCAGTGAGTACACAACCAAGTGAAACAACAAGTTGGTGCTTCTCTCTTTCTCTCTCTCTCTTTTCCCTCTCCCTTCTCTTCCTCTCTCTCTCTCTCAAATCAATGGGAAAAACTTTTTTGTTAATTATGTTGGAGAAGACTTCCAGTGACATGAATAGCCCAGTGAAAATGGCAGGTTACAAAACAGTGTATTATAAAAATATTATTCATATATAAATGTAACAGTTGGACTGAGGTATACCAATGCAAATTTTTTTTTTTTAAATGAAGCTTGCTATGTTCTCAAAACTTTTTTGAATTTTCTCATCTACCCAAAGCATACATACTTTGGAGCCTATTGTTGTTTATACCTTAGTCCGGTCTGCTGATTTTTGTAATCCGATCTGGTTATTAAAGTCTTAGGCTCTTTCTGTTGAATATTCTGTCAGGATTCAATATTATTAGCTGTCATGGTTCATAGAGCCAAGCTTCCTCTCTCTGAGCTGACGCTGTCTACCCCACCTCCTCAGACCAAGCGTAGCAGAGGAGGCAGAAATCCTCTCCCTGCTCCTGACTCAGAGTGTCAGCTGTGGGAGAAGCCCTGGTCCCTTCTCGCGCCACTTTATTTCCACGGCATCTGCTGCTACGGCATCTCTGTGGCAGTTACATGCGTGGTTTCCCGAGAGCATGTTTTGTTTCACTCTAGCCCCCTCATAGAGCGCTCCCTGCCCCTAGATCAGGGGTACTCAATACATCGATCTCCATCTACTGGTCGATCGCGAAGGAAGTGTGGGTAGATCGCATGACATTAAAAAGACATTTGTCTTTTGATTGGCATACAGGGTAGCCAATCTGACGTCTGAACTTTTGACACCCTACGCATGGCGCTGGTCCAAGTAAGAAGCCTAAAACCTACCACTTTCATACAGAATGGAAGGGGATTTTTTTCACTATGTCATATTCTAAGTGCGTTTGCCTCATCTGTCTGTGTGCCATTGCTATTCCAAAGAAGGGAAATGTGAAGCAGCTTTTTCGGACTGTTCATAGAAACTATGACATTGACTTTCCTCTGAAAAGAGAGCTGAGAAGGAGAAAGGTGAAAGAAGAATATACAATATTAAATAGTAATAATAGTAACTTAAATAATGATAATATAGAAGAAATAAATTTATGTTTTGCATTTTTATTGTAGGTAGATCATTTTGACTTGGTCATCTTATAAGTAGCTCGCAAGCTGAAAAAGTGTGGGCACCCCTGCCTTAGAGGGACAGCTGTGGGCCCTTTGGCCCCACCCAGCAGGCTCTCTTCAGCCTAGTTTGTGGCAGGTATCCTTGATATGCTAATTCCTGTGCTCTCACTAAACAGAAGGGTCTTCTGAGAGGGAAGGAGGACTGAGGGAGGCACGGCCCTGCCATTTCTCTCTTTCTGGCACACTACAAGAACTCTGTGAGCCCTGTTAGCATTGATTCATCCATCGCTCTTTCTGCCTTCTGAAATCACCTGATAAGCAGGAACTTCAGTCTTAAAAGGTCAGCCCTGGCCAGATAACTTGGTTGGTTAGAGCATCATTCCAAAGCACAGAAGTTGCTGGTTCAGTCCCCAGTCAGGGCACATACAGGAACAAATCAATGTTTCTGTGTCTTTCTCTCTCTTTCTCTTTCCCTTTCTCTCTCCAAAATGAATAAAATAAACATTTAAAAAAAATAAAAAGGTCAGATGTCAAACAGCTCCCTGATTCCCTGGGTTGGTGGGAGGTGTGGCAGGGATGAGGTGAGGTGGTAGGAGGGCCATGGAGCTGGTAGAGACGAGTTGTCATCTCTGAAGGATCTCAGACGCCATCCCCAGAATCCCTGCTAGAACACCTTCTATTAAAAAATAATTCTAAGTGTATTTACATTAGATAAAATGTTCCATTATAAATGTAGTTTGCTAAGTATTAACATATGCATAATCTCATGTAATCACCACAGTCAAGATAACAGAATATTTTGTTTGTCCAAAAGTCTCCTCCTGCCCCTTTTGAAGTCGATTCTTGCTCCCATGTCCTCAGCACCTGCTGTTTCTTGAGATTTCTTAGAATTTTGTGTAAGTGGTACAATACAGTGTGTACTTTCTGAGATTCGTCCATGATGTTGCTGTAGTTTGCTTCTTTCCATTAATAAGTAACATTCCATTATATGTGTAAGGTATTTTTCCCCGCCGAGGAAGAAGGAAGGGGCGTAGCCATAAAGTGTGGAATAGTAAAGGCTTTATTTAGTACCTCGCTGCCCGATGTTCCCTGTCCCTGGGGACAGAGGCCAGGGAAGTCGCATGGATAAAACCACACGGGAGATATTTAAAGGGTCCTGTCTAGGGTGGTTGAGCTAATATGACGTGGCAAAATCTCACTGGCTGACGGAGAGTCACTCTTTTCCCAAGGTCTCCTGGGAAGTTTCTTTTGGCGCGCATGAATGTGGGCGGTTCTAGCCAAAGTTCCTGTCTGGACCCTCATGTGACCTTCCCCCTCGCCCACCACCTTACATTCCAACCTTTTGTGTTAAATAGGGGCGCCACTTACTTATCTGGCTACTTCCTGCTGGTTAGGGGTGTTGCGAGGAAGGGAAGATTGGCAGGTTGTGGCCTTGAGAGGAGTCAGGAGGAACATCTGTTTGTGACTCGAGAAATTTTGCGGATGCGGTCATGTAAGGATTTAAAAAACAAGAGGAGTAATAGGAGGATCTGTAGGGTCCGGCCTTTTGGTGAGATGAAGATGAGTAGGGTCCAGTGGTTCCGACTGCCAGCGGTCCTGCATGGGGGCAAGCTTGGGGCAAAACTTCATGTCAGGAGTGGCGTACAAAGGGGATAAGAAGGGGTCTCATCCACTCCCATAACCGAGGCCTGTGAGGGAATTAGAGGTCCAGAGTGTGACAGCAAAAGAGAGAAGGCAGCTCTTGTGTCCACAAGAAATGAGATGGACTTACCCATTCCTGCAACATTACCCTGAGTTCTCCGAGTCCAGGCTGTGTCCTAGGAGTTCGAACAGTGGGCCCACCTGGATGGCTTGCCTCTCATTTGAGTGGCTTGTCCTCCACATAGAGGCGTTGAGGATGAGCCTGTTGCCCAAAGGGGCAATTGCTCCGTGAGTGACTGAGCTGCTTGCGGTCAGGGCAGGGCTCAGTGGGCAGCCACAGGCAAAGGCCCTGCTGGGACCAGTGACCTTCCTTGCCACACTTAAAGCAAGCTGCTGGTGAGATTTCTTTTTGTGGCTTGGACTTGGGTCGAGGACTTCCTGTGCCTTGCCCCTGTTGCTCTGCTGGGCACAGGGCTGCCACAAGAGCCTGGGTTTGGAGTATTACCTTCTGCTGCATGTGGGCCTGGCAAACAGCCTTGGCCTTCTTTTTATTAGTTGTCACCATTGAAAACTTTAAATGCCATGTTCATAGGTCCTGAATTGGGGTTTGGGGTTAGAATAAAATGAGGGGGGCTCCTAGGGAGCCCAGCACCCAAGTTCAGCCGGAAATGCTGGAACCAGAGGCAGGACAGGGCCAGAACTTCCTGCAAGAAAATTGGGGTTGGGCCTTGGAGTTCTGCAAACCAGTGTAATAGCCAATGGCAGGCTGAGAATGGCCTGACAGAGGAGGGGCTTAAGAACACAGTGGAGAAGGGAGGGGCCCCTGTCCAGCAGGGGAGGAGAAAGAGGGACTGGTATTTGCAGGTGAATGAGAAACAGGATCCTGCGAAGGGAGGGCAGGGGGCTCCTGGCAAGAAGAGACATGAGCAAAAGAGGTCCGCAGAGGGACCAGAGAGGGGTCCCAAGAGAGGGGCACCCCCAGGGGCCAGGCAGGAGGGGGAGAGAATTGGGGGTCAATGGAGAAAAAAGGATTAGGAGTGGAGGGTTTAGGTGAGGTTTCTCTGGCCAGAAAGGGCCTGCATGGTAGAACAGGTGGCACAGAGATTAGGACAGGAGCGTGAATAACTAGAAGCCCTCCAACCAGTTCCCAGCTTTTTTGGCGATAGTTAAATTGGTGAGGGTGTTAAAACCAAAAGTCCCTTCAGAAGGCTACCTGGTCTGATTATCCAGTGGGTTGCCACAATGCAGAAGAACAGTTTTTTCTTCTTTAGGAAGGAGAGATTTTGGATAAGGCAACTCCAGGAGTGTTTTTGGATCAGGTCTAGATTCCTGTGCCCCCACGGCCACCCTTAGTCCTCAGAGTGGTCAGAGATGAACATTGGCGTCCCGCAACTCAAGCTCTGGCCACTGGATGGGTAGGGAAAGTGGATGTGCTCGGGACGTCTCCACGGGCACACACGCACTCAGAACGGAAAAGAAGTCCCTGATGCAGCTGCGGTTTGGGACAGGGATTCTCGGCGGAAAGAACTGAGGGGAGGCTGGAGGTAGGGGACTTAGTGCCCCGTGTGCCAGAGTGGGTGGAAGGTCGGAGGTCCTGGTTCTTTCTTGGAAGGGAAGAGGAGAGGAGCGGTCCTTGCAGACTTGTAACTCTTCTCGGGTTTTTGGCATCAAAATGTAAGGTATTTTTCCCCACTGAGGAAGAAGGAAGGGGCGTAGCCACAAAGCGTGAAATAGTTAAGGCTTTATTTAGTACTGCGCTGCCCGGACGATGTTCCTTGTCCCTGGGGACAGAGGCCAGGGAAGTCACACAGATAAAACTGTGTGGGAGATATTTAAAGGGTCCTGTCTAGGGTGGTCGAGCTAATATGATGTGGCAAAATCTCACTGGCTGACAGCCACTCTTTTCCCAAGAACTCCTGAAAAGTTTCTTTAGGCGTGCATATATGTGGGCGGTTCTAGCCAAAGTTCCTGTCTGGTTTCTCACATGACCTTCCCCCTTGCCCACCACCTTACACTATGGACATATCACAGTTTGTTCATTCACTTGTTGTTGGGTATCTGCATTGTTTCCAGTTTGGGGTTATTGCAAATAAAGTTGCTATAAGCATCCATAAAAACATACAAGTTTCTATGTGGACATTTGTTCTAATTTTTCTTGGGTGAACACCTAGGAATGAATGATTGTGTTATATGATAATATACATATAACTTCATAAAATTGCCAAACTGTTTTCCAAAGCAGTTGTATCATTTTTTTATGTCATTGGAAAGTATGTAAAAATTCCAGTTTCTCCACATCCTAACCAACACTTTCTTTTGTTAGTCTTTATAATGTTAGCCTTTCTAATGGATGTATAATGTTATCCCACTGTGGTTTTAATTTGCATTTCCTAATGACTAATGATATTGAGGACCTTTTCATGTGCTCATTAGTCATTTGTATGTTTTCTTTGGCCAAGTATGTTTAAATTTATTTTCCATTTATAATTATTAAACTCTTATTTTATAATAGCTTTCAATTTACACAAAAAAGTTACAAATATAGTACAAAAGAATTCCTATATATCACACACCCAGTCTTCTCTACTGTAAACATCATATATTGGCATGATACATTTATTACAACTAATAAGTTAATGTTGATTCATTATTATTAAATAAATTTCATACTGTATTCTGATTTCATTCTTTTATCTAATGTTCTTCCCACCCACCAAGATCCCACTTAGCATACTGCATTAAACATAATCATGTTTTCTTAGGCTGCTCTAGACTTTGTCATCTTCTCAAGCTTTCTTTGCTTTTGATGATCTTGACAGTTTGGGAAATACTGATTAGCTATTTTATCAAATGTCTTCCAATTAAAGTTTATCTGGTATCTATCACATGATTAGACTGGGGTTGTGAGTTTTCTGGGAAAAGACCTCAAAGTTAAAGTGTAATTCTCATCACATCATATCACACGCTATCAGCATGACTGATTACTGTTGATGTTAACCTTGCTCACGTGACTAAGGTTATGTTTGTCAGGCTTCTCCATTGTACAATTACTCTTTTTTTACCCTCTTTTCCATAATGACTCCCTTCCAAAGAGTACATTATAGAAAAGAGGGTAAAAAAAGAGTAATGTACTCTTTGGAAGGGAGTCATTATGCACAACTCACATTTTAAGAATGGGGAGTAAGCCTCACCAGGCAGTGAAGCAGTGGATAGAGCATCAGAGTGGGATGTGGAAGACCCAGGTTCAAGACCCCGAGCTTGCCAGCTTGAGTGTGGGCCCATCTGGCTTGAGCAAAAGTTCGCCAGCTTGAACCCAAGGACACTGGCTCAAGCAAGGGGTGGCTCGATCTGCTGAAGGCCCGCAGTCAAGGCATATGTGAGAAAGCAATCAATGAAGGATTAAGGTGTCATAATGGCAATGAAAAACTAATGACTGATACTTCTCATCTTTCTCCGTTCCTGTCTGTCTGTCCCTATCTATCCTTCTCTCTGATTCTCTCTCTGTCCCTGTAAAAAAAAAAAAAAAAAAAAAGAATGGGAGTCATACTTCACCTCCCTGAAGTGAAATATATGAATAAATTCTTTGGAATACTTCTGTATGGGAGACATCGATTTGTTCAGTAACTTATTTATTCAGTCATTTATTTATATCAGTATGGACTCTATTTATTTTACACTTTGGATTATGACACAATACTACACTATTCATTTTGTTGCTCAGATTGTTTCAGCTTGGGCCATTGGGAGTTTTCTCGGTTAGCTCCTTTCTGCCATATCTTCATCTTTGTGTTTTATCGAGGACTTCTTTTCTGAAACTACAAGATATATCTGGAAGAAAAGATATGATGTGTTCATTAATCTGCATTTTCTCCTATTCAAGTACTTGCAGGATTCAGATGCTTCCACACTCAGTGGCTGCCATATCCCCTTCACAACCCCATCCCCCATGATGTCATCTCTGGCTTAAAGACATGGAAAGAAATGTTTCTCTCAATGTTTAATTGGTGCTTGAATGTATTAGTAAGAAAAGAGGTTTACAGTAACTGGTAGCCCTGTGACAACACTGAGTATAAGATTCTTCTTGTTTAAGCAACAGTGTGCTTTATGATACTATTTTATAGCTTCATATTCACTTTGAAATATCACCTAATTTTTGTGAACAGTATATATAGTATATAAAGCAAAGTCAAACAGTGGGACCAAATGGAGAAATGAATGTATATAGGTCAAAACAAACAAGTGACTGCCGCTCTGTTTCTTAAAAAATCTCCTGCAAGGTTTTTTTCTCTAGTAACTCTGTGTCAGTGGTCAGAAAACTATAGCCCATAAGCCAAACCTAGCCCCCTGACTGTTTTTGTAAATCAAGTTTTATTAGAACACAGCCAGCCCTACACACGTGCATTGTTTGTGCTAACCTTAACGTTCTAGTAGCAGAGTTGCATAGCTGCAAAGACTAAAGAAATATATCTCCAACCCCTTGCAGAAAAAGTTTCCTGACCACTGCTCTAGTTCATGACTAGCCTAAATCTTACACAGTAAGGGAGGGTCATTTTTCTCAGTGACAGCCTCTGGGAAGACAGAGAACAACCCATCAGTGCCATCTCTACAAGTAAACTTCATTTGAGAAGTTTTAAATAACTGCTTGTAGAATTAAATAACACTTTATCGCCCTGGCCGGTTGGTTCAGTGGTAGAATATTGGCCCAGTGTGTGGAAGTACTGGGTTCGATTCCTGGCCAGAGCACAGAGGAGAAGCATCCATCTGTTTCTCCATTCTTCCCCCTTTTTTCTCTCTCTGTCTCTCTTCCCCTCCTGCAGCCAAGGCTCCATGGGAGCAAAGTTGGCCCAAGCACTGAGGATGGCTCCATGGCCTCCAACTCAGGCGCTAGAATGGCTCTGGTTGCATCGGAGTTATGGCGCAGATGGGCAGAGCATTGCCCCCTGGTGGGCATACCGGGTGGATTCCGGTTGGATCCCGGTTGGACGCTTGTGAGAGTCAGTCTGTCTGCCTCCCCATTTCTCACTTCATGAAAATACAAAAAGAAAGAAAAGAAAGAAAATCAGGTAGAGAAGAAAAAATAATAACAACACTTTATCTAATCCCTCTGGTTAGACCAGGGGTAGTCAACCTTTTTATACCTACTGCCCACTCTTGTATCTCTGTTAGTAGTAAAATTTTCTAACTGCCCACCGGTTCCACAGTAATGGTGATTTATAAAGTAGGGAAGTAACTTTACTTTATAAAATTTATAAAGCAGAGTTACAGCAAGTGAAAGCATATAATAATAATTACTTACCAAGTACTTTTTTTTTATGTTGGATTTTTGCTAACTTTGGCAGAATATATCTTTATAAAACAACTTGCTATAGTTAAATCTATCTTTTTATTTATAGTTTGGTTGCTCTGCTACCGCCCACCATGAAAGCTGGAACGCCTCCTAGTGGGCGGTAGGGACCAGGTTGACTACCACTGGGTTAGACCTTTTCTCTCTTAACTGAAATCAAAATTTACCATTATGCTTAATTACTAAACAGGCTCACAGGTTAGAAACACATATGCAAAAGACAAACTTTCTCTTTAACCGGAAACTCTTAAGCATTTAAAGAAGTGAAGTGCACCTGGATACCTCATGAGGTTTGGGTCTTTTCCAGTTTTCTGCTCCCTTAAAATCAGGACATCTGATGTACAGAAATGCTTTGGGCAATCTATGTGGAGAAGATATTACAAGTGTAACAAAGGTTTCCAAAATAAAATGCAAATTAAGTTTTAATGAAGTCCAACTATCGCCAAATCATGAAGTGATCAGGGTACTTTCTGTTTTTTCTGCTTGTCAGCCAGTGGCTGCCACTGTCATGGCCAAGAAGGTCCTCATGGGATTTGGGCAGATGGTAAAGAAACAGTGGAGCCAGAAAATGGTGGACCATTCTTTTATTAAAGTCTCGTACCCAGGGACGAACAAACAGGCAGGGAAGACTGCTTCCCTGACTCATTCTCTGGTTCCACAACCTAGAAAATCTTCTCTGGCTCCTCCTGGAATCAAAGGCCCCCACCAGCCTCAGCAGAGCTCTTAAAACCCCTCAGCTCTGGTTCCACATCTGCACTCCTCTTCCTGCAAAACCCAGGCTGGGGAAAAAAATCCCTTCTCTAGCAAACTTTAGCAATACAAGCGCCCCTCTCAAGCAGGAAGGTAATCCTCAATTTGCAATCTGTCGCCCTGAGGGCAAGCACCGCAGCCTTTCACAGACTACATGCACATGGAGCGGGCCAGGCCACTGCAAAATATAAGCAAGCAAACCTAAAAAACATATTTTACAAACTTATTTGCCCAACAGTGCTTGACCTGAGAAAGTTTTAGTATGTTTACTTTAGCCTGACCAGAAGGTGGCGTAATGGATAAAGCATTAGCCTGGGACACTGAGGACAACGGGTTCAAAACCCCTAGGTTGCTGGCTTGAGCGTGAAATGACAGACATGACCTCATGTTGTTGGCTTGAAGCCAAGGTCACTGTCTTAAGCAAGGAGTCTCTGGCTCAGCTGAAGCCCCCGGGTCAAGGCACATATGAGAAAGCAATCAATGAACTAAGGTGTCACAACAATGAGTCGATGCTTTTCATCTCACCCTTCTTGTCTGTCTGTCCCTCTCTCTATCTCTCTCTCTCGTGTGTGCATGCTAAATATATGTGTGTGTGTGTGTTTTCTTTATTTTTTCTATAAATACTTTTTGTACATACTTCAAAAGAAAATGCAGAGCCTAATGAGAAAGCCTATGACAGCTATAACCTGTAGCCATCTTAACTCAAGGACAGAGTGACTACCAGATAATATTTGTCCAAGCCTAACTGAAGGTATGCTTTTCTTTGTGACAGTTGGAACTGACTAGTGGAAAGATGATCTAGTCTGACCTTGATTGCTGGTTCAGCCACCCACAGCTCTGTGCACTTGTAAAAATTCTGCAGTCTCTCCGAGCCTACCCTGTAAGATGGAGAGTGTATGTGCCATGCAGTTATTCTGAGGACATAAAATAATAGATGTACAATGTATGGTACTTGATAAATAGTAGTTTTCATGATTGTTATTATTTCCAAGACGCTATAGAGTTACATACTCTGAAAGTAAGAGTGTCAGAGAGTGGAGTGAGATGAGTCAGACGACGGGCATTCTGGAATGATCACTGTGATCATTTCACCTCCGAGAATCCCCTTTAATGTTTACAGTTTGCTTGGACCTGGAGAAGGTTAAAAGAGTCCCGCTGTAGTCTCCATCCTGCTCTTGTGCCTTTTCTCCCTCACAGAAAGTCAGGGACCTTTGTAACAAACTGCAGACATTCTTAGAGGAAACGCAGGCTCCAACATAATGAAGACTCAGACCACAGGGTAATTCTCCCTGCCTCTGATCAAAAGTCCATTTTCTCTAGCTCCAGAGAAGCAATTTAGGATTGAAGTCAGAGCTTCACTTGGTTTCTATCCTGCCTCCATTTACAGCTGATGGGCCTTTGGTCTAATCCCAAAGGTGCCCAAGTAAATCCACGGTCTGTTCATCTTTTTCTGAGAGGTCAGGAAGTAACCCGATGTTGTGGACTCCATGCTCCACGGAGGTCCAGCCCTGGAGGTGGGGCAGTGATAATGACAGGCTACAGTGCTGACTCCCAGGTAGGAGTGGAAGAAGAGCCTGAAGACAGAGGAGGGTGAATTTGTTTGGTGGGGAGGTATGCTGCCATAGCAAAGTACCACAAACTGGTGGCTTAAACAACAGACCTTCATAGCCTCAAACTCTGGAGTCTAGAAGTCCCAACTCAAGGTGTTGGCAGGGTTCTTCTTCCGCTGCAACCTGTAGAGAAGACCCCTTCCTTGCCTGTTAGAGCTTCTGGCACTTGTCAGCAGTCCAGGGTGTTCTCGGCTTATAGACTCACCCCTCCTTTGATGCTTTGTGTCACATGGCACTGTCCCTGTGTGTCTTCACGTCGTCTTCCCTCTGTGTGTGTCTGTGTATCTTTTCTCTCTTTTTTTCCATAAGAACCCGTCACACTGTATCAGGGTTCACTCTAGGGCACTATGACCTTGTCTGAACCTGATTACTTCTCCAAAGACCGAATGTCCCACTAAGGTCACGTGCACAGGTTCAGGTGGTGTAAAGCCAGTAGTCGAGGCCACTATCACAGCTGCCTGACCCATGCAGGTTCACATTAGATTCGTACAGTCGGTAATAAAACAACGGAGCCAAGAACTGGTGAGCCATCAGCTTTAATTCTAGCTTGCACCCGGCGGGCAAGCAAAAACACACACTGGGCTCCAAAACCCACACATTCAGTGCTCACAAAGCTACTGACTTATCTGAGTTTCCTAGCATCAAAGGTTTCTAGCTCACCAGACTTATTCACCTCTGTTTCCCATCTCCTCCTGCACAAACTCTTCCTCAGCACTCTGCCATCTTGGCTGCTTCTCCTGGCCTTCACGTGGCCTTACTCTGCTCTCCTCTCTTCTACTAATCTCAGGAACCCAGGAACTGAGAGAGAGAGCTAGCTACCGGTCTGCCCACTTTATAGCATAGATAATCCAAACCTTTAATCCAATTGTACACACAAGAAAGTCTCTGATACAAACCAAGCCTTAGGATATAACGACCCGGCCTACCCACAGCCTGTTCCAGAACACACATTAATATCAACGAACTTCCATGTGGGCAGCGCCATCTTTAACAAAGTGAGCATAATATATTTTATCTGCCCAACAGGTGCCATTAGGACTTCAACTTATCTTTTGGGGAAACAAAGTGGAACCCATACTACGTAGTGAAAGAGGGGAGAGGCAGTAGACCAAGTCCTTCAAGTCCCTCCAACTTTACACTTACCTGTAAGCAAGAGCCTCAGCACTTTATACTTTTAACCTTTAGCCGTTTTTTTCCAAGTGTGACACCCAGCATCGCCATCCCCTGTGGGATCTTGTTCAGTGTAGATTCCTAGTGGAAGGGAGTGCAGTCAGAAGACCAGCAGCCCCAGAATATGCATTATTTTTTTAGCTAGCGTAAGAATCACAGCCCTCAGTAAAAAAACCCGGGAGCTTTGCTCTATGACCAGCCACTTTCACTGTACGGTGAATGGATGTCAGATTCTTTTGCAGTTAAGATATGGATAAAGTAAAGGAAAAAGAGAAGGCTTGAGAAATTTAGCAGGGGAGTTAAAGGGGGGGGGGTGTTGGATCTGAAGAAGGATGTTGGCAGTCTTAGGAGGGAAAAAAACTTTGCTCTGTCTTGCTAACAATTGGCCCCGGACAGTTACCTTCTATGTGGAAGCCAAGGGAAACATGCAACTGTGCAATTTCAAATGAGGCTGCCTGGGGCCTCTCTCCTGTGTGCCTTGGCAGTGTGGACAAAAGGGGGCCAGGTACTAAACCTGGCAAGCTCAGGGAGGGAGGCGAGCATGTCAGGCCTTATCAGCTCAGACACTGAAAGTAATGAGAGAGGATGGTCTGAACAAAACAATTCCTGACTAAAAGCAGTCATGGTGGATAATCACGTCCTAGGTCTGCAGCTTCCTTGACAAAGGTCAATCTTTACCTTAAGTGAACCTGTCTATTGTCTTTTTGTATCTAAGATAACATACCCTTGAAATGTCAGTGTAATCTCTTTTTCCAGTCCCTTCAGGGTACAACCTCTGAACAGAGCCTGAGACAGGAGCCCTCACTGTTATCTTGGCTCCCGCATACCATCTCGATGTGCTGTAAATGGTAATCAACTCTCCTGTACGCGCCAACGTAAAAGAAGCATGTCTCCCTCCCTGTTTTACTTTTCCAAGTCTCGGAGATGTCCCCACTTTGCCTTCTCCCATCCCCTTTATCCACCACCATGGTTTTCATGTAGCCCCCTTCTCTCTCCTCCATTTATTTTAATGGATAAAATAAACCACAAAACAGTCTTTCTCAGGAACAATTTCTCAATCTGTTGAGATTTTGCCTCCTGGCAATTGTCGTCAGTTTGGCTCAAATAAACTCATAAAAATTCTCTACAAGTTTGGACGTTTCTTATAATGACAGCCTGCAGGCCAGAGCTATCTTTCCCATTCCTCCACGTCTCACAGGGCACAGGCTGGTCCCCTTGGTCAGAATGCCATCGCCTGAGTAAACCTGGATGATAGACTTGTAGACGTGGGAGCATGAAAGTGGTTCTGAATGAGTAATAGGACTTGTTCTGCCCTGCCTTTCAACAGGCAGAGAAAGCAATAGACGCTTAGGGCAGCTAACAGGGATTCAGTCTTATATATCACCAGTCCAGGGGCGAGAGTGCTGTGTCTGATGATCTCTGCACACTCTAGGCACCAGAATTTTTATAGCAAACAGCACTGGTGAGGTGTAAGGCCAGTGGCCAAGGCCACCATCACAGCCGCCTGGCCAGTGCGGGTTCACATTTGATTCAGACAGACGGTAATTAAACAATGGAGCCAAAAACTAGTGAACCATCATCTTTAATTCTAGCTTGCACCCGGTGGGCAAGTAAAAACACACGGGGCTCCAAAAGCCACTCATTCAGTGCTCACAAAGCTACTGACTTATCCGAGTTTCCTAGAATCAAAGGTTTCTAGCTCACCAGACTTATTCACCTCTGTTTCCCATTTCCCTCTCTCTGCACAAACTCTGCTCAAACTGGCCCTTTCTTAGCACTCTGCCATCTTGGCTGCCTCTCCTCTCCTCCATGTGGCCTTAATCTGCTCTCCTCTCTAATGCTACCCTCAGGAACCAAGAGTAAGCAAGCTCCCGGCCTGCCCGACTTTATAGTGTAAAAATTCAAACCTTTAATCCAATCTAAAAACAAGAAAGTCTCTGATACAAAGTCACTTATCTGAGGCATAATAGGAAGATTCCTCTTGAGAGTGCACGACCCCACATCATCCAATCAGTCAAGGGTGTGGGGAAAGCTTACTCTTAAAACTAAGCCTTAGGCCTGAACAGGTGGTGGCGCAGTGGATAGAGTGTTGGACTGGGATGCGGAAGACCCAGGTTCGAGACCCCGAGCTCGCCAGCTTGAGCATGGGCCCATCTGGCTTGAGCAAAAGCTTGTCAGTTTAGACCCAAGGTCGCTGGCTCCAGCAAGGGGTGGCTCGGTCTGCTGAAGGCTGTGGTAAAGGCAGATGTGAGAAAGCAATCAATGAAAAACTAAGGTGTTGCAACGGCAATGAAAAACTATTGATTGGTGCTTCTCACCTCTCTCTGTTTCTGTCTGTCTGTCTCTATCTATCCCTCTTTCTGACTCTCTCTCTCTGTTCCTGTAAAAAAATAAATAAATAATTAAAATAAAACTAAGCCTTAGGCTATAATGACCTGGCCTGCTTACAGCCTGTCCCCCACACCAAATAATATAAATACGCCCATCCCAAGTTTGGGCAGATAAAATATATTATGCTCACTTTGTTAAAGATGGCGCTGCCCACATGGAAGTTCGTTGATATTAATGTGTGTTCTGGAACAGGCTGTGGGCAGGCCGGGTCATTATAGCCTAAGGCTTAGTTTTAAGACTAAGCTGTTCTCCGCACCCTTGACTGATTAGATGATGTAGGGTGGTGATGTAGGGAGGAATCCCATTATGCCTCAGATGGGTGGCTTTGTATCAGAGACTTTCTTGTATGTATAATTGGATTAAAGGTTTGGATTATCTATGCTATAAAGTGGGCGGACCGGTAGCTAGATCTCTCTCTCGGTTCCTGGGTTCCTGAGATTAGTATTAGAGAGGAGAGCAGATTAAGGCCATGTGCAGGAGAAGTAGCCAAGATGGCAGAGTGCTGAGGAAGAAGCCAGTTTGTTAAGAGTTTGTGCAGGAGGAGATGGGAAACAGAGGTAAATAAGTCTGGTGAGCTAGAAACCTTTGATTCTAGGAAACTCGGATAAGTCAGTAGCTTTGTGAGCACTGAATGTGTGGGTTTTCGAGCCCAGTGTGTGTTTTTGCTTGCCCGCCGGGTGCAAGCTAGAATTAAAGCTGATGGCTCACCAGTTCATGGCTCCTGTGTTTCATTGCCATCTGTTCGAATCCAATGTGAACCTGCGTGGGTCAGGTGGCTGTGATCTTAGCCTCAACTACTGGCTTTACACCAAGCATAAGGGTAACTAATATCACCTGGGTGATGGGCTTCCATGTGGGCAGCACCATCTTTAACAAAGTGAGCATAATATATTTTATCTGCCCAACATGAGGGCAGCAGGAGGAAGGACCCAGCTCAAATACCCACCTCTAAGATATCTGAAGATGCTCTTTGCTCTGGAACTCAGTGAAAACAATTGTAGGGCCAGTGGCCAAGATCACTATCACAGCCGCCTGGCCCAGGCAGGTTTGCATTTGATTTGGACAGTCGATAATGAAACAGTGGAGCCAACAGCTGGTGAGTGTAAAGCCAGTAGCCAGGGTAGGCATTATCACAGCAGCCTGACCCACGCAGGTTCACATTAGATTCGGACAGATCGTAATGAAACACAGGAGCCAAAAACTGGTGAGCCATCAGCTTTAATTCTAGCTTGCACCCGGCGGCAAGCAAAAACACACACTGGGCTCCAAAACCCACACATTCAGTGCTCACAAAGCTACTGACTTATCCGAGTTTCCTAGCATCAAAGCTTTTCAGCTCACCAGACTTATTCACCTCTGTTCCCCATCTCCTCCACACAAACTTTTAACAAACTGGCTTCTTCCTCAGCACTCTGCCATCTTGGCTACTTCTCCTCCACATGGCCTTAATCTGCTCTCCTCTCTAATACTAACCTCAGGAACTCAGGAACCAAGAGAGAGATCAAGCTACTGCTCTCTCCCATTTTATAGCATAGACTCAAAACCTTTAATCCAATTATACAAACAAGGAAGTCTCTGTATAATGGGATTCTTCAGGAGAGTGCACCACCCTACATCATCCAATCAGTCAAGGGTGTGGAGGAGAATTTACTCTTAAACTAAGACTTAGGCTATAATGACCCGGCCTGCCCACAGCCTGTTCCAGAACACACATTAATATCAACGAACTTCCATGTGGGCAGCGCCATCTTTAACAAAGTGAGCATAATATATTTCACCTGCCCAACAGTGAGCCATCAGCTTTAATCTTAGCTTGCACCCGGTGGGCAAGCAAAAACACACACTAGGCTCCAAAACCCACTCATTCAGTGCTCACAAAGCTCCTGACTTATCCGAGTTTCCTAGAATCAAAGGTTTCTAGCTCACCAGACTTATTCACTCCTGTTCCCCATCTCCTCTCTGCACACACTGGCTTCTTCCTCAGCACTCCACCATCTTGGCTGCTTCTCCTGGCCTCCTCCACGTGGCCTTAATCTGCTCTCCTCTCTAATGCTAATCTCAGGAACCAAGAGCAAGCATGCTCCCGGTCTGGGTCTGCCCCACGTTATAGTGTAGAAATCCAAACCTTTAAGCCAATCTACAAATAAGAAAGTCTCTGATAGAAAGCCACTTATCTGAGACATAATGGGAGGATTCCTCATGAGAGTGTACCACCCTACATCATCCAATCAGTCAAGGGTGTGGGAAAAAGCTTACTCTTAAAACTAAGCCTTAGGCTATAATGACCCAGCCTGCCCACAGCCTGTTCCCCAACACACATTAATATCAACAGACTTCCACGTGTGCAGTGCCATCTTTAACAAAGTGAGCATAATATATTTTATCTGCCCAACATTGTACATTCAGTGAATTGTGGATAATTCATTTTATTGTTTTGATTCAATAACTCTCAGTTTTTTGTTTAATTGTTGTTGGGCAGATAAAATATATTATGCTCACTTTGTTAAAGATGGCACTGCCCACGTGGAAGCCCATCACCCAGGTGATATTAGTTGCCCTTATGCTTGGGATGGGCGTAATTATATTATTGTGTGTGGGGGCAGGCTGTAAGCAGGCAGGGTCGTTATACCTGAAGGCTTAGTTTTAAGTTAAGCTTTTCCCCACACCCTTGACTGATTGCATGATGTAGGGTGGTGCACTCTCATGAGGAATTCCATTATGCCTCTGATAAGTGACTTTGTATCAGAGACTTTCTTATTTGTAGATTGGCTTAAAGTTTTGGATTTCTACACTATAAAGTGGGACAGAACAGGAGCTTGCTCTCTCTCGGTTCCTGAGATTAGCATTAGAGAGGAGAGCAGAGAAAGGCCACGTGGAGGAGGCCAGCAGAAGCAGCCAAGATGGTGGAGTGCTGAGGGAGGAGCCAGTTTGTGCAGAGAGAAGGAGATGGGGAACAGAGGTGAATAAGTCTGGTGAGCTAGAAACCTTTGATTCTAGGAAACTCGGATAAGTCAGTAGCTTTGTGAGCACTGAATGAGTGGATTTTGGAGCCCAGTGTGTGTTTTTACTTGCCTGCTGGGTGTAAGCTAGGATTACAGATGATGGCCCACCAGTTCTTGGCTTCGTTGTTTCATTACCGACTATCCGAATCTAATGCGAACCTGCACTGGCCAGGCGGCTGTGATGGTGGCCATGGCTACTGGCTTTACACACAACAAGCTATAAATAACACAGTAATATCATTGGCATGCCTCTTTCATTTCCTGTAAAAATGTTCTGTCCTTGTGTAAAGCCAGTAGCCAGGGCCACCACTATCACAGCAGCCTGACCAGTGCAGGTTCGCATTGGATTTGGACAGATGGCAATGAAACACCGGAGCCAAACACTGGTGAGCAATGAGCTTTAATTCTAGCTTGCACCCGGCGGGCAAGCAAAATCACACACTGGGCTCCAAAACCCACACATTCAGTGCTCACAAAGCTACTGACTTATCCGAGTTTCCTAGAATCAAAGGTTTCTAGCTCACCAGACTTATTCACCTCTGTTTCCCATCTCCTCCAGCACAAACTCTTAACAGACTGGCTTCTTCCTCAGCACTCTGCCATCTCGGCTGCTTCTCCTGCACATGGCCTTAATCTGCTCTCCTCTCTGATACTAATCTCAGGAACCCAGGAACCGAGAGAGAGATCTAGCTACCGGTCCGCCCACTTTATAGCATAGATAATCCAAACCTCTAATCCAATTATACATTCAAGAAAGTCTCTGATACAAAGCCACCCATCTGAGGCATAATGGGATTCCTCCCTACATCACCACCCTACATCATCCAATCAGTCAAGGGTGTGGGGAAGAGCTTACTCTTAAACCAAGCCTTAGGCCATAACTTCCCGGCTTGCCCACAGCCTGTTCCAGAACACACATTAATATCAACAAACTTCCATGTGGGCAGCGCCGTCTTTAACAAAGTGAGCATAATATATTTTATCTGCCCAACACCTTGCAAATATTTGAAGGAGACCCTAGGTATCTTCTTCTTCAGTCTCTTTTCAGCATTGCTTAAGAATTTGGCTTCATGGGAGGCCAGTGGCCCTTTTGTAGAGGAGAACTATACAAGAAAGTTGTCAAGAAATGCATCATTGGTCTTGAGCAAAGTAGGGAAGAGAATATGTCTCAGGGAGAAGTAATAAAAGAACTAAACAGATTTTGCATATCCAGGAGGAATGGTTATATTAAAGTTCCATGTAAATAAACATAAGAAATTGGACAAGAAAAAGAGCATATCATGGCCACTGACAGAGCGGTTGGGTTGGAGTCAAGATTCCACGTCTGCCAGGGAAGGAAATGGCCAGGAAGGAGTGGAGGAACATATAATCAGCTTGATACTTTCATGTTTGGTGTTTAGAATGCTGGGATATGGCTCTGTCTTTCCTGGTCAAAAAATTGATATATGGAATAGGAGTTGATCTCGAACAAGCAGAGTTATGAAACTTTGGACTGCCTTCCAAGCTGGCCCTCATGGTGGGATTTCCACTGTTGTAAGTGTAGTGCCAACCCTGGATCTGAACCCAAAGTCCTTGGGTTTGAATACTAGCTCTGCCCTAACTAGTTATATAACTCCAGTCAAATGTAATTGTCTTATCTGTTTCTTAATCACTAAGAAGCTATTAATAAAATAAGGATGAAAACAGTATCTACCTCAATGTGTAAAATTGAATTAATCTGTATAAAACAGAATAAGGTCAGAAACACACACAGTAAAGACTCAGTATTAGTTATTTTGAAAGTAATTGACCAAATTGGCTTCAGGTTCTGGTTTTGGTTTGAGGTCTGATTTTACTTTGTCTTCTGATCCTTTTCTTAATGTCGTACTTGTCCATGTTTTCCAGTGTTGCACCACAATTCAGGCTGAGTGAGTCAGGCCTTTGCAGTAGGATGAGTCAAATTTCAGAGACTGTGCCTGCATTTGTTCCCGGATCGGAATTTTCAAATGTGTTTCCTTGTATCCAGCTATTTCTGCATCTATGTGCTACTGCATAGATCAGACAAATGCTGTAGCTTCAGGAAGAGGGTATTTCCTCAAGTTCTGCAAAGCTCGATGGCAGCTCCCTAGGAATGCCTTTCCCACTCTTAGTGCTTTGGTTGGATGGGTTTGTGGGCTCTGCTAGCTTAGGGCAGAAAGAGAAATTCTTCCAGGATGCAATCAACCAGAAAGCTCCCCCAGTACAGAAGGGTCATTTCTTCTACGCACACTTCCCATTCTGTACTATTTTTGTCAATATCCTCTTTCTCTCTTTTTCCCCCTACTTTGTCCCACTGCCCTATCTGTCTCTAAGGTTTTCCAATGTAATAAAAATGTCCACAGATAGCGCTGTTCCAAACTGCTAGTATTTAAAGAGCTTGAGTCTACCTGTGTATATGAGTGTGTGTATATGAAGTGTGATGCCATGAGTACATGAGGCTATGGCTAGCCCAAATATGACCTGTTTTAGCTTCTCCCCAAGTCTGAAGTTTCCATGGTTAAACTCCTTCCTCTGGTTTAAGGCATTTTCTCCCCAAGACTCATATAAAAAATGTCAATATCTTCCTAGGAAAAGTAGCTCACGGGCAACATTGCTATGGTTTGTCAGATTCCCACTTGATACAGTGTGGGTGTAGTGTCCTAAGGGCACCAGATTAGTTTGTAAAGGAGGGAGAGGTGTGATGTGACAAGAGGAAAAATTCTTTACCCATAGGCTCCACCGATCCAAGGGAGTGGGCTGCGGAGGGGCTGGCCATGGATGGTCCTGCGGTGCCTGGACCACGGCAGGGTTTGGTCATCAGATAGGACTGGGGTCGGTGGGGGTGACAGTCCCAAAGGGTGAATTGGGAAACAGCAAAGATGCCCTCAATTTATTGACAGAAGGCCTGCCGTGAAAAATATTGTTGAGTTTTGGTTTTCATTTCTAAGAGGCATGCTTTATATTTTAGAAATTTTCTATTTTATTACAACTTGGAAGAGCATATTTTCACTAAGTAACACTATCCCAAAGATGACATTACTCAGGATGTTTGTAAAGCCAGTAGTCAGGGTCAGGATTACAGCCGCCTGACCCGTGCAGGTTCACATTAGATTCGAACAGTCGGTAATGAAACACAGGAGCCAAGAACTGGTGAGCCATCAGCTTTAATTCTAGCTTGCACCCGGCGGGCAAGCAAAAACACACACTGGGCTCCAAAACCCACACATTCAGTGCTCACAAAGCTACTGACTTATCCGAGTTTCCTAGAATCAAAGGTTTCTAGCTCACCAGACTTATTCACCTCTGTTTCCCATCTCCTCCAGCACAAACTCTTAACAAACTGGCTTCTTCCTCAGCACTCTGCCATCTTGGCTGCTTCTCCTGGCCGTCACGTGGCCTTACTCTGCTCTCCTCTCTAATACTAACCTCAGGAACCCAGGAACCAAGAGAGCGAGATCTAGCTACCGGTCCTCCCACTTTATAGCATAGATAATCCAAACCTTTAATCCAATTATACATACAAGAAAGTCTCTGATACAAAGCCACCCATCTGAGGCATAATGGGATTACTCCCTACATCACCACCCCACATCATCCAATCAGTCAAGGGTGTGGAGAAGAGCTTACTCTTAAACTAAGCCTTAGGCTATAACGACCCGGCCTGCCCACAGCCTGTTTCAGAACACACATTAATATCAACGAACTTCTATGTGGGCAGCGCCATCTTTAACAAAGTGAGCATAATATATTTTATCTGCCCAACAATCCACCCCTATGCTCACTTTACTACCCACAATATACACCACTGGCATCCCTGTACAAGGAAATTAGTACATTACACAAATTACAGCAATAGCACAAATCATACAATTTCAACAATTACAAAGATACACACATTTCACCAGTCTCTATGCACTTTGCCAAAAGTGCAAAATGTCCTCAGCCTTCTTTCTAGCCATGGGAAAAGCTTCCCAGGGCAGGAGGGCCTCCAGCAAAGCCACCCCCAACCCCATCGTATTTCACATTATCCAAAATCCGTAAATCCATCCAACAAAGGAGCCAGTGCTCACTCAGGTCGTAGTCCAGGAAATCAGTCCAGGCACATGGGGTATTAACCTCCCCCCTCATTCCTGCCATCGTGGCAGGTTTCACACTGTCCTAAAGTGAAGCATGTGGCAATGGCAGTCAGCATTTCCATCTCTGCTCTGGGGAGCATGATGGTATCCACCCCTATGTCCCAAAATCGCAGACCTACCAGGAGCATAGCTACTCCTTGCTGCTGGACTCTCACCTTCTGGAGACTGCAGATTGCAACTCCAGCCCGATTTTCCTCATCCTCCAAAGAGGAAATGAAAACATCAAATCCTGCTGCTGGGCTCGAGCCCCAGGCTGCCATCCCCTTCTGCTCAGCAGGTCTTACAGCTCCAGCCCCGGCCGCAACTCCTGCCCCGGCCTCATGCTGCTGCTGGCTCTCCACAACATCCAGGGCAATATCCAACTCACAAACCTGTGATTCCTTCTCCAGTGTCTGGTCCATTTCCAGGTGAATCTTGCAAACCTGATCAACCTCCTCCTCCAGCGCTTCCTTCAGCTCCAGGGTCGGAATATCTTTCTCCCATGTTTCCTCCAGCTCTTTCCACTGCTTGGTTGCAGGTCTTGAGCAGCCTCTTTCATAGATCTCTCAGTTTCCTCACACATGGCTGTAAAAGTCAGCCAGCCTACAGTCCCCCAAAAAACAGCTATGGGAAACCATAACAGCAGCCAGTCCTTTACTCCACCGCTCAAAGGTGGTGGCGGTTCCATGCCGATCTGTATCGAATCCTGCCACAGACTACGCCAAATGTAAAGCCAGTAGTCAGGGTCAGGATCACAGCTGCCTGACCCGTGCAGGTTCACATTAGATTCGAACAGTCGGTAATGAAACACAGGAGCCAGGAACTGGTGAGCCATCAGCTTTAATTCTAGCTTGCACCCGGCGGGCAAGCAAAAACACACACTGGGCTCCAAAACCCACACATTCAGTGCTCACAAAGCTACTGACTTATCCGAGTTTCCTAGAATCAAAGGTTTCTAGCTCACCAGACTTATTCACCTCTGTTTCCCATCTCCTCCAGCACAAACTCTTAACAAACTGGCTTCTTCCTCAGCACTCTGCCATCTTGGCTGCTTCTCCTGGCTGTCACGTGGCCTTACT
This sequence comes from Rhynchonycteris naso, assembly GCA_037038555.1. Classification (NCBI taxonomy): domain Eukaryota; kingdom Metazoa; phylum Chordata; class Mammalia; order Chiroptera; family Emballonuridae; genus Rhynchonycteris; species Rhynchonycteris naso. Next base: position 72,975,269 of record CM073002.1, read on the forward strand.
CTGCTCTCCTCTCTAATACTAACCTCAGGAACCCAGGAACCAAGAGAGCGAGATCTAGCTACCGGTCCTCCCACTTTATAGCATAGATAATCCAAACCTTTAATCCAATTATACATACAAGAAAGTCTCTGATACAAAGCCACCCATCTGAGGCATAATGGGATTACTCCCTACATCACCACCCCACATCATCCAATCAGTCAAGGGTGTGGAGAAGAGCTTACTCTTAAACTAAGCCCTAGGCTATAACGACCCGGCCTGCCCACAGCCTGTTTCAGAACACACATTAATATCAACGAACTTCTATGTGGGCAGCACCATCTTTAACAAAGTGAGCATAATATATTTTATCTGCCCAACAATGTTAAAGTTAATGTGCAGACATTTCCTTAAAAAGGATGTACTTCAGTTCCTTTGCTTCCTTTAGCCACCTGAGACGGGCACAGCCTCAGGGCTGTGGGGCTCCTTTCCTGTCCAGGTGGAATTCTCCCCTCTTTCGAACTCTTCCCTCTCTGTCCATGCTCTCAGTGGCCCTGGGGCTCCTCTCCCTTCTTCACAGAGCACCCCTAGATGGTTAGTTCTCTACACCCTTCCTAATAAGTCAGTTTAATCTGAAATTTTGTTAGTGTGCATTTTGAATTCTACTGTTATTAGAATGAATCCAAAGACAAAAAAGCAAGTTTATAGGGCTAATGTGAAACACACATTGGGCACAGAATAATTAAACAATATAAATCTGTAATGCTTGACAGATCTCTGCTTTAGAGTAAGTTGAGAGGGTTTTCCCTCTTCTTTTCTAAAGGAAGCAGGACAGAGTAGGAAAACCATGAACTTTGGACCCAGACACACCTGAGTGTGAACAACTCTGCCTCTCACTTAAAGTGGGCCGGGGCAAGCTTCCTCAACTCTCTGATCTGCACCCATTCAGACTGGGCAGAAATCTGTGTTGTAAAGATGGGAAGTAATTCTTAAACCCTAAGGTTGTGTTGAGAACTAAATAAATTAATGTGTGTCAAATAATTAAGAAGCTAAATACCCTGTGTTTTTGTTAATATTAGTAATAAGAATTGTCAGATATAAGAAAGAAAACTAGAGATGAAAAATGTAAGCGAGACAATGGAATATTATTCAGTGCTAGAGAGAAATGAGTTTATCAAACATGGAGAAAACTCAAGTGAAAATTACTAAGTGAAAGAAGCCAATGTGAGGTGACAGAGGACAATTTGACTTTTGGTGATGGGTATGCAACACAATTGAATGATAAGATAACCTGGAGATGTTTTCATTGTACATATGTACCCTGATTTATTGATGTCACCCCATTAGAATTAATAATAATAAAATATATATATAAAAAAAAAAAAAAAAAAAAAAAAAAAAAAAAAAAAGAAGCCAATGTGAAAACCTATATTTTTTATGATTCTAATTATACTTTTGTCCAAGCTTATAGAATACATGAGACCAAGAGTAAACCCTAAAATAAACTATGGACTTCAGATGACTATGATGCTTCCATGTAAGTTTATCAGTTTTAACAAATGCTCCTCTCTGGTGACAGATGTTCATGACGGGCACGCGGTGCGTGGATGGGCCACAGGGGACATAGGAAATCTCTGTACCTTTCTCTCCATTTTGCTGAGACTGAAACTGCTCTTTAAAAAAAAGTCTTAAGCAGAGAGAAGTAAGTTGAATTCTTTGCCAGTTTGAGTTAAGGTCCTGACTTTTACGACTCTGTCATCCAGCAATGGAAGAGAGATGAGGCCACTTGAGGCAGGGACAGTGCAACTTGGGAGAAAATGACAAGAAGAGAGGAGAGTGCACAGGCTTTCAGGCATTAAATAGTGGCTTAAAAATGGGAGATGCCATTTTCATTAAAGCATACAAACAAGGAAGTGGAGATGTAACCATTGTTTTAAAGTCACTTACTTAGTCAATAACACTTACCTTCTTATCTGACTGTGAAAGTAGTATTAAGAAATTGGAATATACATAAAAACACAAAGACTAAAATGAAAAGTCTATAACACAAAGAGGACCATTCATCATTTAAATATAAATAATGTATATTTCATATGTGTGTGTGTGCATATATATATTTTTTTTCTTCTAAATATCTGGGCTTATTTTACAAAGTAGAATACCTACCTTTTTACTTAATTATATAACATGAGCATTGTGTTATGTCATTGTTCTTCTAGAACATCCTTTTTAAAAATGTATGATTAAAAATTTAACACATACAGAAATGTAAAAAGTCAAATAATGCTTGGCCAAGTGGTGGTGCAGTAGATAGAGTGTCGATCTGGGACACTGAAGACCCAGGTTCAAAACTCCAAGGTTGCTAGTTTGAGCACTGGCTCACCAGCTTGAGCACAAGGTTGCTGGCTAGAGCGTGGGATCATAGACGTGACCCTATGGTTTCTGGCTTGAGCCCAAAGGTCATTGGCTTGAAGCCCAAGGTCACTGGCTTGAGCAAAGAGTCAGATGGCTCAGCTAGAGCCCCCAAGTCAGGGCACGTATGAGAAAGCAATCCATGAACAACTAAGGTGCCACAACTATGAGTTGATTCTTCTTATCTCTCTCCCTTCCTGTCTGTCTATCTCTATCTCACTCTAAAAAAAAAGAAAGAAATAAAGAAAAACTGTAATATTAAATCCCCATGTGCCCATTACTCATATTCATCAATTACCAATTTAAGGCCTGTTTCTTTCTTTATACAGTGTCCACTTCTTTTTCTCAACCCTTGGATTCTCTTGAAGCATATCCCATATACCAGGGCTCCCAAACTTTTACACAGGAGGCCAGTTCACTGTCCATCAGACTGTTGGAGGGCCGCCACATATAGTACTCCATGCACTGACCACCAATGAAAGAGGTGCCCCTTCCGGAAGTGCGGCGGGGACTGGATAAGAGGCCTCAGGTGGCTGCAATTTGGCCTGTGGGCAGTAGTTTGGGGACCTTTGCCAAATACGATGAAATTCCCTCAAGGAAAGAAATTCTTTTAAGTGTAATAATCTTTATAGTAACATTATTACACTTAAAAAAACAGTAATAATTTCTTGATATCATCAAATTGTTTTTAGTGTTTACTTCTAATATAATTGTTTGCCATAGTATATTTTTAACTGTTTGAATCAGGATCAGATTTGACATATGTATAAAATCAGGCAAAACCCCTAATTTGAAAGTATTAATATGAACTCACAACATGTTTTATCTAAAACCAAAATAGATTTTTAAAGGCTTTGTACACTGAAAATGCCTAGAAATGATGACTAACCCAGTAGCAAAAAATACCCTTGTGCCAAGATTATAGACTCTAAAAACCATTTTCTACTAAGAGTAGCTAGTGTCTTAGTGGGATGTCAGATTCCAGGTCTGGGGCAGAAAAGGAATAAGATGAGTCTAACACCTTATACCAGAAGGCAAAGAAAGTGTGCAAGATCATGAATGTTATGTCCAAAGGACTCAGGAATTTGAATAGGTTCATAATGGTCAACCATGTGATCATTTAATAAAGATAACATCAAAAAATATATCTGTGATAGACTGAAATAGGTCAAATATGTACAAATCCATAAGTTTATAATACCCCCCCACGCACACACACACACACACTCCAAAGTACTCATGGGTCACTTTAAGAGATAATAAAAAACAAACTTTATTTTCATTATAGCAAAGAGAAAGTGTCAAGTATTCCTCTTGCCAGAAGGAGAAAACAGGGAGAGAAGACCTGAACACAACCCCCAGTTTAGAGGAAAAAGCTAACCTGCAAGCCCTGTAAACAAGGTAGTATTAGTCTTACTGAGCCACTGAGATTTGGGAATTCTCCAGTGAAGTAGTTTTGTCAAGAGTATGAAACCTGACTCTGACCAATGAGTCTCCATACTCAGCAATGACAGGAAATACAAGGGACAGAGCAACATCTTAGGTGAAATCATGGGGGTTCACCCAGCTAAGTCCAGACTGTGAGAAATGCAATGAGACAAAAACTCCAGTGCCTTTACAAAAAATAAAAAGTGATTTAAAAAACATTCAACCAGTCGCATTGTATACTATCATTTTGATTTAATCAAGAAAAATTGGTGCACGCTATATATCCAAGAGTGGCCAGGGAATGACTGTTTACAGGTGGAGGCTGGAGGGTTATAGACAGAACTTGATTGTAAGCTGAATGTTCACACACATGCCCTTGTGGTGGGATGAAGGTGACCAGCAATGGTTCTGGCAAGACAGCTCAGGGGTTGGGAGGGAATTCTGCTGCCTGCATGTCCCTAGTTTCTGTGCGAAGAGAGAGAAGTAAGGCCGAGATCTTACTTGTACTCTTATTCCAGTCCTACAAATGTTAGAGGTGTGCCAGACTGGTCTAACAAGTTTTCTGAATGGTCTTCCACAGGCGTGGGACCAGGGGAGAGCAGTTGGGCATGGACACACCACGAGGAGATGGGGGTTTCGGCAGGTTGCTTTAGCAGCTCTGAATAGGTTGGATTGATGCGAGTGGGGAGGGCGTTCGGCAGCTCAGCTCAGAGGCTCTTGCAATAATAAAAACAGAGAAGGACTTCAAGGTGGAGCATACTGGGCGTGAGCCCTGGGCCCCAACTCCTGAAGGGCCCCACAAAACCCCAACTTTACACTTTTTTCTAATGACACCAAGTTTGGTTTCATATGTGCAATTTTAACATTAATACTACATAATATTTTTTATTTATTTAAAAATGTTGTTAACATGTACTTTTATTTTCCCTGTCTCTCTCTCTCTCTTTTTTTTAAAAAAATTTCTTTTTATTTTATTCATTTTAGAGAGGAGACACACAGTGAGAGAGAGAAGGAGAGAGAGAGAGAAAGGAGGGAGGAGCTGGAAGCATCAACTCCCATATATGCCTTGACCGAACCAGTGCAGGGTTTTGAACTGGCGACCTCAGTGTTCCAGGTCGATGCGCCACCACAGGTCAGGCTCTCTCTCTTTTTTTAAAGGACCCAATATTTCCTTCTGCACCGGGGGCCTCAACGGAACTTAATCCGCCTCTGAATATAAACAAGACGTGATGAAGCGGCTGGCACGGAGGTGGAAACCGAAATACAGAAAAATTCTAACACTATTGAATTCACCTCCTGTTCTGAAGAATTATACTAGTCCTGAAACATTTCTAGGTCAAAAAATGACGGTGGTAACTACACTCAAGAATCATTTCAAACATTTTGGATTTTAAACCTACATATGGTTTCAAGGGAGGAAAATTGGGGGCAGAAGTGAAAGTATGGCAACAGGAGCGAGGACCCGGTGAGATGGCTACAATAGAATGAGCGCTTTAGCAGCTGTGTGTGCACGCTGGTAAGAGAAGCTGACTGTGAAATTACCGTGATGGAGAAAAGGAAATTTTCAGCAAAGGAGATGGAAGGCAGATGGAGGCACTATGAAATTAAAGAAGAAGGCAGGGTGGTTATTCACAGCTATTCTTCTGTTATAACTCTGAAATATGTGTGCTTAAAAACGAATAGAAAGTAATCAATTTGAAATAGAAAAGCATTAAAACTTGGAAATACAGAGACATGAGAAATGACCCTGAATTAAATGTGTTTAAAGTGGTTTTTAGGGCTTTCTTTGGTCCATCTAAGTTGCCTCAACGAATATTTTAATAAAACCCTTTTGGAAAACGTAGTCATTTTATTTTCTTGGAAGAAAAATATCACTACTGACTCGAGGTTAAAAATTATGAAAATTGTTGCAGAACTTCCTAAAGGCAGGCTGCTGTTGCGTCAGTGTGGGTGCTGATTTGGTTGTGCTGTCAATACCAGAGCTCTCTGCCTGTCTCAGTGAGGTTTCCTAGATGCAGACCTTGCGCTGGGTGATATGACCCAATTCTCTGCAGAAGAGGACCACTAGAGGTGGTCATTAGCCAGCAGCGCAGCTCTGGGGGACAGGCGAGCGGCTGGTAGGGCAGAGCTGGGTGGGGCATCGAGAGACCCATTCCCCCGCCTGAACACCTTCCACCCAGAGAGCGTCCTACATCAGCGAATAACGTGCTTCATCAGAATAAAAACTGAAAGACAGGGAGGCAGTTTAGCACAGAGAAAAGAATCCCTTTGATGGCGGGAGCATACCAAAACGATGGTTTCTTTGCCACCAAAGCTATGAGATTTTGGACAAGGTACTCAACCTCTCCAAGCTTGTTTCTTTCTTCAAACATAAAAATGTCCACAGTGAGTCATAGTCAAAAATAAATATGACATATATAGAAGAAAGTACAGTTATGTATATATACAAGTGAATCATATATTTATTTTTTTAGATTAACAGAAAAAGGTCTGGAATGCTACCCACTGAGGTTAATTGTAAGTTATCCATGAGGGAGGGATATTGTGAGTAGTTACAGAGAGAAACACAGCAGTGTGGCAAAGAGCACAGACTTTGGAGCCAGGCTGTTTGGGACTTCTGGAGAGTTGTTCAAACTCTCTGTGTCTCAGTTTCCTTATGTAGAATGGGGGAAGGAAACAACCAACCTCGGAAAGTTGCTTTGAAAATTAAATGAGCTAACAGAAAATTATTTATAAAACTGCCTAGCACGTAGTAAGGGTAACATAACTATTAGATATTTATATTGTTTTATTTTACTTATTCCTGCTTTCTAATTGCTCTACAGTAATTACATATTAAAAATGTATAACCCCCTTCCCAAAGCTATTTGTAACATATGAACCGTTAATAACTAACTGGCAGACAATTTAATCAATTTCTATTCTAACTGGAAATAAAATAATTAAAATTGTTAAAGTAATACATCAAACAAGGCACAATGGTTTTAAATTCTCTACTGCACTGTTCAAAAAATAAATGTTCTTAAGATCGAGGTTTCTACATCTGTGTGGGTCTGGGTTGCTGTTATCCTTAGCCTTGCCTTGCAGAGCCGTGAGCATGTGGAGTCCTGCAGTGCACACTCTCTTGTTCACAGTCAACTCTGTAGATGCAACATCAGTATTCCAACTGTCAGTGCTGGAAGGACCCTTGCTTCATTGTCCAAACTGTGCAGTGTTTTCTTTTGTTTCTGTATTTTTTTTTAAAAAAAAAAAAGAGTATAAAAAGCTGACAGCTGTTGCCTCTCTCACCATGGACAAATGAATACAAAATGGTTGAGTCATCAGCAGTTCCTGACAGACTTGAAGCCCTGGGGACAAAAAAGCTCCCCTGAGACCAGATGCCTTTCTTACAGCCTCATGCTGTGTTGGCCACATGCAAACTCAGCACGTTCTCCACATAAGGGTCTTCTCTTGCCTAAGGGGTGGGTTCAAGACACCAGTTGCTGTTTTATCAAGACTACTCAGCTGGCTGAGCAAGTCTGAGGCTGAGGAAATTTATTATTTGAATTGGTCAATTCCTTGGGAAGTTTCCTCTTACTGCTCAGGAGGAACAAATGAAGAAATGGCAGTGCAACACACACACACAGGCTTTAAGTCAAATTATTATCAAGAAGCCAGTTGGATACCTCTTAAAATGGGCTGCAGCAATCATGCTTTCAATCCAGCCACTACACTTTGTAGGTAATTGCAAGCCAAGGGCAAGCCACAAATACCATTAACTACAGACATTAGCGTTCCCGACGCCCACAAGTACCATCATAATAATGAATTACCAATATACTCAGATTCCCTAGTCACGTGGACTACACTTTGCATAAGGACTTTTAAAATCTAGACTGAGGGAGTAATCCTCCAGGCTCTAAGATTCTTTGGAGACAAGATGTATTCAGAAGGACCGAGTTAATTGAGGTAAAACAAAAATGGTAATGGATTTATTCTAAATTTAGAGAGCAGAATGTTTTTTCTTTTCTGGTTCAGCTTTTTTTCTTCAAGATTTCTTTCTTTTTTCAGTGAGTCTATTAGCATAACTCTCCAGAACTAATTGGCAAATGAAAATAAATAAATCATGGGCACCCATCCAAGCATTTGGAGGGAATTTATAGCTGGAATCCGTACATATTGATCAAAACAGGCGTCCTGTCATTGTTGATGAGGACCTTGGCAGACAGGTCTTGGGAAACTGAGCAAAATTATATTATAAACTGTAGAATCACTGAACATTTCAGCACATATTACAAATAAAACAATACCATTTCTAGCAGAGGAAATTTTTCCTGATGGAGCTACCAGACTTGGAGGCATTAGGTATGGAAATATGAGCTATTAGGGAACTTATTTTATTTCCACTCTTTAAAAACCTCCAAGAGATTTTATTTCAAAGATAATTTAAAACAGCAGCCCAAGTTAGGGTGTGGACCCCATAAGGAGAATGCTTTGCTAAGAAATAAAAATTTTGAGACAAATCACAGTTTAGAAACAAATAAGTGTTTCTCTGGGAAAAAAAAAAAAGCATAAGAAACGGTGCCTTCAGGAAAAAGTGTCATTTAAATATTTTATAAATATTCAGGAAGAGGAAATATAAAAGAATGCCTTTAAGGATATAGAGATATTCAGCCTTTTTAGGTAGTTTAATGGTATACTAAAAGAAATGATTGACTCTGTGTGGGACCTATTGTGACATTTGAGCTTCAGGATGAGTGACTCAAGAGAAACTATCTTTGATATTTGCCAGGTGGCTCAGTGGACAGAGCGTCATCCTGGTGCACTGAGGTTGCAAGTTTGATCCCCGGTCAAGGCACACACAAGAAGCAATCAATGAGTTCATAACTAAAAAGTGGAACAACAAGTGGAACAATGAGTTGATGCTTCTCTCTTCCTCTCCCTCTTTCAAATCAATGGGGGAAAAAAGAAACAAAATAAAAAGTAAGAGGAAATACCTTTAAGAAAAAAGAGACAGAAATCACTTAAAAGATTATAGACCCTGACATGATCTGTCCAGATAATGAATATTTAGTGTCTTTTATTCTGAAGAGGACAAAGTTTTGTTATCAAGTACCCCAAAGATGCGGAAGCAATGTATTGCTAAAGTCGAAAGTAAAAATAACCATTGGTTAGTAGAATAAGAATTAGAAACAACATGGAAAATATTCTCCACCGTTTGCACAAAATAATGTTGTGTGTACATTTGGCAAGCTGCTTCAATTTTGGACATCAAGAAATGCTGTGAAGCCACTGAGTAAAAGAAAGTTTCCTGGGAGGACAGAAGGCCTAACTCACACATAAGGAGAAAGAAACAGGCACATCTTGAACATTAGGCAAAGAGGAGATAGGTATTCATTGAATAAAGTAAGTTTCAAGTGTATATTTCTAGAATATATGATCTGTATATTACAGTATGTACCCATCCCCCAAAGTCACACCATCTTCTGTCACCATATATTTGGCCTCCATCTCCCCCACCCCCCCCAGACTCCCTTCCCTTCGGTAACCATCAATCAGACTATTGTCTGTGTCTATGAGTCTGTTTCATATACCACATATGAGTGAAATCTTATAATTCTTAGCTTCTTCTGACTAACTTATTTTGCTTAGCATAAATTGTCAAGGTTCATTCATGTTGTCACAAATAGGAGTGTTTCATCTTTTCGTGTGGTTGAGCAGTATTCCATTGTTATATATGTACCACATCTTCTTTATCCGATCCTCTATCAAAGGCCACTTTGATTGTCTTCATGTCTTGTTCACTGTGAATAATGCTGCAGTGAACATGGGAGTGCATATGCCTTTGCAAACAGATATTTTCGTTTTTCAGGTAGATACCCAGAAGAGGGATTGCTGGGACATGTGGTAACTCTATTCTTAATTTTTTTGTAACTGCCAGACTGTTCTCCACAATGGCTGTACCAATCTGTATTCCCACCAGCAATAAATGAGGGTGCCCTTTTCTCTCCAACCTCTCCAACACTTATTACCACCAGTCTTGTTGATAATAGCAAATCTAACAGATGTGAGGTGGTATCTCATTGTAGTTTTTATTTGTATTTTCCTAATAGCTATTGAAGCTGAGCATCTTTTCATGTATCTGTAGGCCATTTGTATGTCTTCTTGGGGGAGGTATCAGTTCAGGTCCTCTGTCTTTTTGTAATTGGATTGTTTCTTTGTTTGGTATTGAGTTTTATAATTTTATATATATATTTTGGATAGTAATCTCTTATCATAACTGTTGTTTGCAAATATCTTCCATTCGATTGACTGTTTCTTTATTTCACTGTCAGTTTCCTTGGTTATGCAAAAGTTTTTTAGTTTGATATATTTTTGCCTTTACTTCTCTTGCCTTTGGGGTCAATTTAATAAAATGTTCTTTATGAACAAGGCCCATAAGTTTAGTACCTATGTTTTCTATATAATTTATTGTTTTAGATCTTCTATTTAGGTATTTGGTGCATTTTAAATTTATTTTTGTATATGGGAACCAACTGCAGTCTAGTTTCATTCTTTTGCATGTGGCTTTCCAATTTTGCTAGTACCATTTATTGAAGAGGCTTTCTTTTCTCCATTTTGTGTTCTTTGCTCCTTTGTCAAAAAGTATTTGCCACATATATATGGTTTTATTTCTGGGCTCTTGATTCTGTTCCATTGGTCTGTTTGTCTGTTTTTCTTTAAATACCATGTTGTTTTGATTATCGTAGCTCTATAGTATAGTTGGAAGTCAGCTAGAATGGTACCTCTGGCTTCATTCCTTTTTCTCTGATTGCTTTGGCTATTCAGGGTTTTTTGTGGTTCCATACAAATCTGATGTGGTTTTTTTTGTTGTTGTTCTATTTATTTAAAAAATGACATTGGGATTTTAGTGTATCTTTACATGGCTTTGGGTAATGTGGCTATTTTAATTATGTGCATTCTTCCAATCAATGAACATGGAATATATTTCCATTTCATTATGTCTTTTTCAATCTCTGTAAGAATGGTTTGTAGTTTTTAGTATATAGGTTCTTCACATTTTTTATTAACTTTATTCCTAGGTATTTTATTCTTTTTGTTGTAGTTGTAAAAGAAATTTTTTTTTCATTTCTTTATTCTGAAGTTTCATTGTTAGCATATAGGAAAGGAGTAGATTTTTGTATATTAATTTTGTATCTTGCAACTTTACTGTATTTGTTTATTGTTTTTAATAGTTTTTTGTTTTGTTTTTAGTAAAGTCTTTGCAGTTTTCTATACAGAGAATCATGTAATCTGCAAAATTGACACTTCTACTTCTTCTTTCCCAATTTGAATGCCTTTTTATTTCTTTCTCTCACCTGATTGCTCAGGCTAGGACTTCCAGTACTATGTTGAATAAGAGTGGAGAGAGTGCCTTGTTCTTGATTTTAATGGAAAAATCTTTAGTTTCTCACCATTTAGTGTGATATTGGCTGAGGATTTGCCATATATGGCTTATATTATGTTGAAGTACTTTCCTTCTATAGCTATTTTATTGGGTGTTTTAGTCATAAATTGATGTTGTATCTTGTCGAAAGCCTTTTCTGCATCTTTGATAGGATCATATAATTTTTGTCCTTTGTTTTGTTACTGTGATGTATTACATTGATTTGTATAAGTTGAACCACCCTTGTGCCCTTGCAATAAAGCCCACTTGATTGTAATGTATTATTTTTTCAATGTACTGTTGTATCTGATTAGTTAGTATTCTGTTCTGGAATTTTGCATCTGTATTCATCAGAGATATTGGTCTATAGTCTGTGTGTATGTGTGTTGTCCTTACCAGGTTTTGGTATCAAGGTTATGTGGGTCTCATAAAATGTGTTAGAATGTATTGCATCTTCTTCAATTTTTTGGAAGAGTTTGAGAAGGGTGGGTATCAAATCTTCTATAAATGCTTGGTACAATTCACTAGTTAAGCCAGCTGCTCCTGGACTTATTTGGGGAAAGTTTTTGATGGTTGTTTCAATTTATTCACTTTTCATTGGTTTATTTCCATTTTCCAATTCTTCACGATTCCATCTAGAAAAGTTATATAGTTCTAGGAAGTTATCCATTTCTTCCAGGTTATTGAATTTGCTGTCATATAGTCTTTTATAGTATTCTAGTATGATTATTTGTATAAGATGTCTATAGTAACTTCTCTTTCACTTCTGATTTTTTATATGAGTTATTTCTATGTTTTCCTTAGCGTGTCTAGCCAGAGGTTTTCAATTTAATTAATCTTTTCAAAGTTGTGTTGTTTATATAGTTTTTTAGTTCTCTAGTTTATTCGATTCTATTTTACTTTTTATTTCTTTTATCCTTCTACTGACTTTGGGTTGCCTTTGTTCTTCTTTTTATAGTTCTTTAAAATATAATGTTAGATTGTTTACCTGGAATCCCTCTTGTTTATTTATAGAAGACTGTAATGATATAAATTTCCCTATTATTACTGCTTTTGCTCTAACCAGAAGTTTTGATATACCATCTTGTCATTCTCATATGGTTCTCTCTATATTTTTGTCTCTCCTTTTATTTCTTCTTTGTGCCAGTCATTTTTTAGTAGTATGTTGTTTAATGTCTACATTTTGTGGGTTTCTTTACTTCACTTTTGCAACTGATTTCTAATTTCAAAGCATTGTGGTCAGAGAATATGCTTGGCATGGTTTCAATCTTCCTGAATGTGTTGAGGTTTGTTTTGTGCCCCAATATATGGTCTATCCTTGAGAATGTTCCATGTGAACTGGAGAAGAGTGTATAATCTGATGTATTGGGATAAAAGGCTTTGTAAATGTCGATTATGTTCATTTGGTCTAATGTGTCATTTAAGGCCAATATATTTTTTTTATTGATTTTCTGTTTAGATTATTTATCTAGAGCTATAAATGGAGTAGTAAGATCCCCAAGTATGATTGTGTGTTTTATCTGGTTCTTTCTTTAGTTCTGTTAGTAGTTGCTTTATATAGATTGGTGTCCCCTGATTTGGTGCATATATATTAAGAAGTCTTGCCATGCCCAGATAGCTTGGTTGATTAGAGCATTATCTTTAAGAGGAGAGATTACTGGTTTGATTCCCAGTCAGGGCACATACAGAAACAGATAAATTTTCCTGTCTCTCTTTTTCTCTTACATCTTGCTAAAATCAATAAGTAAAAAATTTTTAAAAAGAAGTGTTACATCTTCTTGATGCAATGTTCCTTTTATTATTACAAAATGTTCATCTTTGTCTCTTGTTACCTTTGTTTTCTTGAAACAAGTTCTGTCAGATATAAGTATGGCTAATACCTGCTTTCCTGAGAATGTTCTTTGCTTGAAGAATCATTTTCCACCCTTTCGCTTTGCATCTAATTATGTCTTTGCAGCTTAGATGTGTCTCCTGAAGGCAGCATATGAGTTTTGCTTTTTGATCCAATCTGCTACTCTGTGCCTCTTTACTGATTAATTCAGTCCATTTACATTTAGGGTAATTATTGATGCATGAGAATTTCCTATAGCTATTTTATCTTTTGTTTTCTGGTTGCTCTGTGTTTTCATTGGTTCTTTTCCTTTGTGTTTCTCTCTGTTGTTTTTGTCTGGTGGTATTCCATACTTCTTCCCCCTTTTTTTTTTCTTTTAAGCTATGAGTCTCAGATTTGGGTTTTTTGTGGGTGGTTACCATTAGGTTACTAAAAAAGAAAGTCTCATATATACAGTAGTCCTTTTTCTTTTGAATGCATATGTTCTTTATTATTTTTTGCTAATTCAAACCTTTACCTCCACCCCTTTTATGTTTTTGTTGTCACAAATTATCCCTGTTTATGCTGTAAATTTGTTAATGGTCTTACTCATAGTTGTATGACATTTAGGTTTTTGTTCCAGGTAGAATAAAACCTCTTGAGTATTTCCTGCAATGGGGATTTTCTGGTGATAAATTTCCTTAGATTCTAAATTTCTGGAAAAGTCTTTATTTCTCTTTCATACTTAAAGGGATAAATCTGCTGGATATATTACTCTTGGCTGGTAATTCCTCTCTTTCAGTACTTACAATATTTGGTTCCATTCTCTTCTGGTTTGTAGAGTTTTTGCTAAGAAGTCCAATGATAAGCTAATGGGCTTTCTTTTATAAGTTATTTTCTTTTTTTCCCTGGATACCTTGAGAATTCTTTTTTGGTCATTAATTTTTAACAGTTTTAATACAATGTGCCTTGGAGAAGATCTCTCTGAATTTATGTAACTTAGTGTACTATTTGTTTTTTGGATTTGAGAATCTAGATATTTCTATAGGTTTAAGAAGTTCTCATTAATTACGTGTTGGAATAGGCTCTCTGTTTCCTTTTCCCTCTCTTCTTCTTCTGGTATGCCTGTTATTCTTATAACAGTGCTCTTTCTGATGGAGTCACATAGCTTTCGTAGAGCTCCATTATTTATTTTTATGCTCAAATCTCTCTCTTTGTCCCTCTGTATCACTTTTAGATGTCTGTCTTCCTTATCACTAAATCTTTCCTTCATATGATCAACTCTATTTCCAATACTCACTAATTTATTCTTGCTCTCTTTCATTGAATTTTTCATCTCCAGAATTCCTGTTTGGTTCTTTTTTAAAATTTTTATCTCTTTGGAAAAGCAGTTGTTGTGTTCATTAATTTGTTTTCTGAGTGCATTAAATTGCCTGTTGTATTTTCTCTCATCTCTTTGAATATTTCCAGAACTTCAGTCTTGAATTTGCTCTCATCTATATCCCAAGTTTCCATGTGTTTAAGTTTGCTTTCTGGACATTTTTTATTTTCTTCATGAACTGCATCACCCCCTTAGTTATTCATGGTATCTGATGGACTCCTCTTCCATCAAGGCATCTGTATGAGTGCCTCTTTTCTAACAGATTACTACCAAGAAGTCTTTCTTTTATTTTCCAGAAGGTGGCACTGAATCACAAATTTTAGCTCTGTGAAACCCCTGGGCTGACACCTACCTCTTGCTGGCTGCTATCAGTGTAGCCACCTTCCTGGGGGTGGAGTAGGGTGGAGGAATTTGGTCACCTTCTTTGTTTTTTCTCGTAGTAATGGCAACCTTGGGCTTCCACATGTTCTCTTCTGTGCCCTGATGGAAGATCAGACAAAGAGCATCCCTTTAACTCAGGGGAAACAGCAATTTTATAGAATCAGTTCTTGGGTATATGGGTGATGTGCTCTGCAAACTGACACTGAGGGTGAAGGGAGGCAAGTTCTGGGAGGCTGGAGGACTATGGAACTTTGTGTCTTTGTTTCTCTGCCTGGAGTGCCAACTGCAAGCTGACTGCAGGAAAACTAGTAGTGTGCCAGCCTTATGTCCTTTGCCCAGGTCCTTGCTTTCAACTGCTGCTCTTGTGGCAGTGCTCACCAAGTCTTTCCACTCCTCCTGGCAGAAGAAAACCCAGACAAAAACAAATTTCTCCCCTGTCTGGGCTGAGCCTTGTCATGAGCTCTCAGCTACAAGAGATTCCCTTCCTTTTTTATTCTTGATTCTCCTTTTTCTTTCTTTCTTTTTTTTTTTTTTTTTGCTTCTCCATCTGCTCCCCCTTGCCTACCTTTAGTTACTTCAATGGACAGATCTCTCAGTCATGCCTAAACTGAGGATCCTTTGTTGAGTTACTAACTGTTCAAATTGTTAAAATTTTAAAAGGAGAGACCAAGGAGATCTCTCACATCACCATTTCTCTGCCATCACTCCTTAACATTTTATCTTTGTTAAGGCTGCTATAAAAAATATCCAAGACTGGGTGTTTTAAATAACAAACATTTCTTACAGTTCTAGAAGCTAAGATCAGGGTGTCAATATGGTCAGGTTCTTGCTGAAGGCCTTCTTATAGGTTGCTAAGTGTTGATTTCTCACATAGTGAAAGAGAACAGAAGGAAGCTCACTTGTGACTTTTATAAGGGCACTAATCTCATTCACGAGGGTGCCTCTCCTATGTCCTCATCTAATGCTAGTTATCTCTCAAATGCTCTACCTCCTAATATCATCACATTAGGGATAGGGTTTCAACATATGAATTTAGGAAGGGACACAAACATTCAGTTTATAACAATTTTCTTTCCTCAGTGCTGTAAGTCACTCATTAGGGTAAAGTTTTATTCCATTTGGAGACTATGATGATAAAGTTAAAACTTAATGGATAATGTAAAAGACCTTTAACAACTGGTCTAACCAAATACCTTTCCACCTCCACATTTCATTATTGCTCCACCCAGATCACAGTATTTCCTGTTTCTTGAATGCATCCACATGGCCTCCCAATTCTATTTGTTTGCACATGTCATAACCCTGTCTGGATGTCCTTATCCCTCCTTCCCCTAGTACACTCTTCCTCATCTTTCAGGGTTTAGATTGATGGTTATTGTGTCAAACTTCTTCCAATCCTTCTCTCACCTCTCCCACCCCAGTTGCCATTCAAAGAAAATTTATTATTTCCTTTTTCAAAGGACCCCATAGATTCTTCCACATAAAATATGTTTACAATTTTCTCATACTAATTGGTTAGTTATTTTTTACATTATTTTTTTCTCTCATTACATTTTACTCTTTCTGAAATAGAAATCATAAGTTATTCATCTTTGTATACCAAGATCTTAAGATGATTTGCTACATTGTAGATACCTTGTGAAGGCTGAATAAATGGGTAAATAAATAAAATAAATGAATATTTCAAATTAAAGTTTCCTTCTGGGCTGCCCCAGGAAGCCAAAGATTACCTCTTCCTGTGTCCAAGTAGAGGCTGATAGGAGGAATTCAAACATTTACTAGATATAGTCTATATATGCTTTAACATACATGAATAATATGTGTGCCAACAACTCCCTTTTAACTTCAAAATGTCATGTCACCCCCAGTAGGGCACCTTCAGTGTCTACAGAAAGAATTGAGGTCCTATAAGTTTGCTATTTAATTTTGCCAACACAAAATGTGCTAAAATACTTCTGTTGCCTAATTTTATTGTTCATTGTAGTTATAGTAGTTTTAAAATATACACTACTCCTTTGCTATTTCTTCCTTTAAGAGATAGAGCTTTACCAGCTTGAGCACAGGGTCACTGGCTTGAGCATGGGACAATAAACATGACCCCATGGTCACTGGTTTGAGCCCAAAGGTCACTGGCTTGAAGCCCAAGGTTGCTGGCTTGAGCAAGGGGTCATTTGCTCTGCTGTAGCCCCCCGGTCAAGGCACAAAATGAGAAAGCAACCAGTGAACAACTAAGGAGCCATAACAAAGACTTGATGCTTCTTATTTCTC
The DNA here is from genome assembly GCA_037038555.1 of Rhynchonycteris naso. Classification (NCBI taxonomy): domain Eukaryota; kingdom Metazoa; phylum Chordata; class Mammalia; order Chiroptera; family Emballonuridae; genus Rhynchonycteris; species Rhynchonycteris naso. The sequence continues at coordinate 72,992,333 of CM073002.1, forward strand.
TCCTTTCCTATCTTCTGTTCCTATTTGTTCCTCTCTCTGTCTCTGTAAAAAAAAAAAAAAAAAAAAAAAAAAAAAAAAAAAAAAAGAGGTTTTCTTCTCTTTGAATGTGGCTGGACTTTCTGATCTCCTTTTTTTTTTTTTAGTAAGAAAGAGACAGAGACACAGAGAGAGACAGAGATAGGACAGACAGAAAGGAAGGGAGAGATGAAAAGTATCAACTTGGAGTTGTAGCACCTTTTAGTTGTTCACTGATTTCTTTCTCATATATGTCTTGATCAGGGGGCTCCAGCAGAGCCAGGGAATGTTTGCTCAAGTCAGCAACTTTGGGCTTCAAGCCAGTGATCTTTGGGCTCAAGCCAATAACCCTGGGGTCATGTTTATGATCCCACGCCCAAGCCAGCAACCCTGCCCTCAAGCTGATGAGCCCATGCTCAAGCCTTGAGATTTTGAATCTGAGTCCTTAGCGTCCTACGTGGATGCTCTATCCACTGCTCCACCACTTGATCAGGCCTGACTCACTTCTAAAATATGAAATTAAGTAGAGGTGGTGGTATGAGACTTAGGAGTGTAGTAGTTTAGATCATAAAGATGTTGTGGCTTCCTCTTCAGTTGTTTGTATTCCCTTAGATTATTTGTTCAGAAGGAAGCTGGCTGCCATGCAAGGACATTCAAGTTCCACATGGTAGAAAAGTGCAGAAACCTGTCAACAGCCACATGATGAGGCAGCGGTCTTGGTAGGAGTTACTCCAGCCCCAGTCAAGCCTTCAGATGATTGAGTCCCTACAACATCTTGACTAAAATTTTGTGAGAGACCTTAAGTCAAACTATCCAACTAAGAATCTAAATTCCTGACCTTCAGACACTTTGTGAGATAATAAATGTTTGTTATTTTATAGTGCTAAACTTAGGGGTAATTTGTTAGACCAGAAAAAATATCTAATATATGCATTGGCTTTCTTTGTTTTGGACAATTTCTAGATTATTAGAAATAGGTTTTCCTTTCTCTCAGCAATTCTCTTAGAAAGATAACTTCAAGCCTTAAAAAAAGGAAACAGTATTTTCAAAGGCAGAGAGTAAATTTATGGAATTCATTAACCCATGAGGTATATAATAAATTGAATGTATTATTAGGTTCAAGAAGGCTTAGTCATATTTATGGATGATATTCACTTATTAATTCATTCATAAGTCACTTAAAAGCACCTATTCGGTGTCAGTCATAGTGCCTGAGGGTGGTAGACTCCTACTTGGTTATTAAGAAAAAATGACTTATGCTTGGAGGAGGCATCCGCAGCCCTCTGAGTTGGATGCAATGGCGGACATCCATGCCCTCCTTCAATCACACCAGAGTGGCCCTCTGGGAGAGGAAGTGAGAGGGCGGGTGTGAAGTAGGGAACCAAGAGAGGATTAATTATGCCCTCCTAGTTAAGGTTTTTTGAGTTGATCCCTCACTGACTTCTAAATGCTAACATGATCGTTTTTATCTCTGTAGCATCAAATAACGTTCTTTGCGCTTGCTGAGACTAAGTGTGCTCTCCACAGAGTGCTGCACACATGAAAAGCAAAGGCACATGTCACAGAACACCAGGTCGTCAAAAATCTCGGGTCTCATCATGCTTTTCCCAGGCAGAAATTTTTCAGACACTTCAACATACTTGTGGCGTAGATGAAAACTCAATTTCACCTGCGTTAAGCAGAGTAAATGAGGGGGAAAACCTCAAAGATCAAAGAGCTATGTAAGAGATACGCTAAGGGCTTGAATTTTATAAATGCTTGTAAGCTATGAGTGTTTTCATACAGCGCTATTAAGAAACCTGCAATTAAGGTGTTGGAGGTTTTTCTTAAACACACACATGCCCATGCGCGCGTGTGCTTGCACACACACACACACACACACACACACACACACACACACACTCGCAGAGAAATCAATCCCGTCTCATAAAGGAACAGTGGTAGGTGCGCGGGGCGGTTTTGGTGCCCCGCAAGGCGTAGCGCTGCTGTGGGAAAGCAGCCCCTCTCGAGTCAAGTCAATATCAGCCGTGGAAAGATATAATTTGCTGCACCACTGCGAGCGCAAAGACAGCAACACCTCCAGAGGAGCCTGCCACTTCTCCTACAAGCCCCAAACAGAGGTGATAAAAAACCCTGCCACTGAGCAGGGAAAATGTATTTTCTTATGTAGAGCCAAGGAGGGCACTTCTGTGACTCTCCTCTCATCACCTAACAAGGTATGCAGGTGGACTGCACACCTGCATGCTCTCTGGAATTAAACCCTGGGGCCTTGGCAGCAGTGTTTTCTAAAAGGTACCAATGGCACCCTTTCATTTTAGCTCAAGCCATTGCCAGCACTCTCTTCCCTGTGCTGACCCACAGTGTCAGTGTTTGAATACTTTAGACCCACTGTCTCTGAAAAAGCAGCCCATGCCCTGTTAAACTTTAGCAAATGAGGCTCAACCCAAAAAGTGTGATATGGGGAGAACCAGAATTTCATGTCACACCTTCAACAGTGATTCTCAAAGACGGTACCTGGACAAGCAGCACTGGCAGCACCTGGAACTTAGGAGAAAGAAAAGTTCTCAGGCCCCATCCTAGATCTCCTGAACGGTAACAGAGTCCAGCAATCCGTGTTTTAACAAGCCTTCTAGTATTTTCACGTATAATCAAGTGTGAGAACCAGTGCCTTAGAGGTAGGACTCATGATCCCATTCTGTGGCTAAGTATAGACTAACATTTACTCTATAATTCTATATTCTATACGTTATACATAATATTCTATATTTATCTATGCTATTTATAGAAAAAGAGAAGCCCTAGAGGAGAACATACCTGATTATTCTCAAAGGTCATAAAGTAGTTATATTTCTGTACTTTTGGATGAGAATGTACTGCTGCTTGTTTTCCCTAACTTGTTTCAGAAGCCATGTGAAAAAAATCCAAGAACACTGCCCCCTATGGGTCAGGTTGATGACTGCTGTGGTGTTTGTGAGGCCTGAATCAGCTAGCTTAAGTCTGTTAAAGATGCTTTTATATGATGATTGTGCCTAGTTTCCCACATTTCACAGAGTAATGCTTTCCCAGAGGCAAGGGACAAGCAGGCAGTGCTGCCTGCGTGTTGGTCTTATGCAATTGTGTCATGGCTGTGGAAGAACACCAGGGCCCCCCGGGGAAAAACACCGTGTCCAGCAGCAAACACACGTCAGTCAGGGTCACAGAAGGGCACTGGATTCAGGGCAGAGACAGGTAGACCGAGATCCTAGGGAATCATTCCTTCTGTCATTTAAACTTCACTTAGAAAATGTGAGCTTCCATCACAATTACAAAGGGTGAGGCCCAGACTTGCCACTTAAATAAAATAGCCTCTCAAGTCAACACTCTCACACCTATTAAGCTAATGTTAGTACTGCGCTTCTGGACTTAGAAATACAAAGAGCTTAATGACTGTGTATGTAGTATTATTACAAACGACAGGAAGCAGAAATGACAGGGCATGCAAAAACCACAAATCAAGTATCTCATTGTTCTCCTTGACACTTGACACACTTACTCTGTTCCACAGGTGTCATTAGTCCTAGGAAGCTGACCTATAGTTTCTTTAATCTTAGCTATATAGTATTACAGCTCCAAAGATGAGATTCTCTTTTCTCCTAATGTTTAGTGAAAGAGAATTTTATAGTCATGTTTCTTATATAATAGTAGTCAGAAAATGAATAAAAGCATGATTTTGAGATCTTCCAAAGATGCCATGTAATATAATATGTAACATAATATCTAACCATCATCACGTCATTCATTTGATTGCACTGGAGAACAAAGTTTTTGTTGCATCCACAAAAATACATGTTCTAACCTAATTTGAGTGTACTGATCTCAGATCCGACATTAGTTTTTCTCTGTAAGCTACAGGTATTTTGCAATTCAAGATTTTAGGTTTTCATCTTATTGTAAATTTTTCAACATTTAGTTTAACATAATGAAGTAGAATGTCTTCTTGGGCATCATCTTTGTGAAAATATAATAATTTATATAGTGCAGTAAATATACTTATACACTAAAAGATGATTGCATCAGAATTTGTCTACAATTTCAAAATAAAACGTATCAAAACACTTATTTTAATCATAAAACTTGCGCAAAATTTATTTAAGTTCTATTCAGGCAAAAATTTGTGTTTGTAGCTCTTGCGTTTGTGTACTTGCTGTAAACTTGTTTGATGCGCGGGCCTTCAGCAGACCGAGCAACCCCTTGCTGGAGGCAGCGACCTTGGGTCCAAGCTGACAAGCTTTGGTCAAGCCAGATGGGCCCGTGCTCAAGCTGGTGAGCTCAGGGTCTCGAACCTGGGCCTTCTGCATCCCAGTCTGACGCTTTATCCACTGTGCCACTGCATGGTCAGGCCAGTTTTCTGCTTTTTTTTTTTTTTTTTTTTTGCCAAGGAAGTTCTTTTAACTGCCACAAAGAGTGAGATGCTGCTTTCTCCACCTCATTCATCTTCCTGTCAAATTTTTTGTCACGTATGAGGATTCGAATTTGAGGTCCGTCAAATACATCTTCTCGAAAGACAAGGCAGAAAAAGCAGAAATAATATGTGGAAAGCATTCACTTTCTCTATTCAAAGCCTGAACAAACTGCTTCATTAAGCCAAGTTTGATGTGAAGTGGGGGAAAAATGATCCTGTCTTGATTATTAACTACAGGTTTATTCAAAATATTTTGCATCTCTACTTTCAAAGCTTCACATTTTGGTCACTCCTTCTGTGTCCATTGTTTCTCCCGAGCTCAGCTGTCCCACAAACACAGAAAGCAAAAATACTTCGTGAAACCTCTCTGCTTTCTTAGCAGGAAATTTACCATTTTAAGATCTACATAAATGATCCAGTTATGCTCCTCATACTTCAGAAAGTCGAGGACAATTTTTATGTCATTATAATCTTCTCATAGATGAGTTGAATAACCAATTGGAACCACTGCATAAACATTACCATTGTATAGGAGAACACATTTCAGACTCCGTTTAGAGCTGTCAAGAAATAGCCGCCATTCTGTTGGACTGTGAGTGGTAACACCTTGCTGGCTGAGAAGACTACTGATATCATGACAGTAAACAAAGTGTTTGTCTTCGAAAAAACCGTCCACAAAAATTTGTTCATGTTTCCTGAAATGGGATACTTTAGCTGACCTGTGAAGTACATTCTTTTCTTGAAGCCTGGAGGCTTAAAACTCAGCTGCTTTCTTTGATAGGCCCAAATCTCTTACTAAGTCATTCAATTCAGGTTGGCTAAACTGCTGAGGGGTTAAATGACTGCTTGGCATCAGAAGAAGACCCTTCAGATTCTACAACCATTTTCTCATGCATCTTATCAAAATACACTTGATCACCCTGTTCACTTTCTTCATCCTTAGAAGAAATAAAACCATTGAAAACTGGAACCAGGAGTGTCTCAGAGTGTGGGATAGGTTGTATTGCTGAAGGAATATTAGGATATGCGATCATATGCCATTTTTTCTTGCCGATGCCCTTTGTATGGATCAGACAGAAATAACAGTCACTGCTGTGGTCCTTAGGTTCACGCCAAACCATGGGAATACCAAAAGGCATTCCTTTGCGTTTTCCTTTTGTCCAGTCACGAAGCATTTCCTCACATTTATGACACACAATTTGAGGAGCCCAATTCTTGTCTTGATTGCCAAGGGGAACTTGAGAATAGGCAATATATGTACGTGTCACAAATGATGAAATTTTGCACCTTTGACGTTGAAGTGTGTAACGGCCACATATAGAACAGAAGGTGTCAGGACTATTCTTACATTTATGCCTACTTGAAGAAGCTATGATTCAATTTTAAAACAAAATAAGAGGGTGTTTTTATTAGATAATAATTTTTTACATTTAAAAACAACTACAGTTATGTCAAAGTGATGTTTGTAAAACATTAATTGGCTTTTGGTTATGTTCAATCCAAGAGTCGTTGCCCTTTAACTCCAATTTAAAAACCAATGCATGTCATTAACTATAACAAAAAAATTAAAATTGCATAAAAACTAGAGCATGTACTGAAAAACAGATTTCAGATTTGGAATCAGCAATGCAGAAGTATATAGAAAAAGTTCTAAAACCTCATGCAAAGTAAAATAAAAAATAATTGTTCCCCAGTGTTATTTTTCAAAGAGAAGACTCCAGGATTGCCTGTGGAGATGATGATGAAGATACAGAAGTATCTGTTGAGCGGCTCTATAAAGGTGAAAAGGTGGGAGACAACTAAAAGGAATGCTAAGCTCTTAGAAATGGTCTCCAGCCCTGGTTCTATAAAAGGTTCTCAAGCACATCAAAAACATCATCATCTCACTATTCCTTCCTAGAACAAGCCTGGAAGACAAAACAGTATTTTAAACTCCTGGCTTGACTGTCACAGCAACATTATGATTTCTGTAGATGCTGCCTACTCTAATGCCCGACACTTTAGGCATGTCAATAAATCCTCTCAAGCCTCCATGTCTGTGGTGGTAGATCAGATGTCCAAGAGTTTCCCCAAACATATCAATTTCCGTCTGGTTTTCACATGTGTGTAACATTATTTGTGATTAATAGAACAGTTATTCTTAGCCCTCATTTTCCCCTCTGCAACTTCCATGACAGAGGTTGCAAGTGAGAGAAGCTGCCTTTCTGGATTCTTTTTCAGCTGGCAATACGTAAGCATGAGACCCAGATTTAGTTAATGAACCAAAAAGAGGCTTTGGAGAAAGCTTTTATTCCCACTGATATAAAAGATGCAAAAGTCTCTTGCTTCTGCCCATTCATTCTTGTTTAAAATGCTGATGTAGGGACATTGTGCCCTGATTTTGGTGACAATGACATGGCCTTGAGAGGGCAAATTCGGGATAAAAGTGATTCTGCTGAGGATGGCAAAGCAAAATGATAGAAGAACCCTGAGTCTCTAGTGATATCACCAAGTCACAGGGTAAAACCTGGAAATACCAACCTTGAACTCGTTGATCTGTAAAGTAAAATCAAATGTCTTTATTGATTAAGATATTATCAGCCTGACCAGGTGATAGCACAGTGGATAGAGCATCAGACTTGAATAGAGAGGACCCAGGTTTGAAACCCTGAGGTCGCCAGCTTGAGCGTGGGCTCATCCGGTTTGAGCACAGAGTCACTGGCTTGAGTGTGGGATCATAGACATGACCCCATGGTCGCTGGCTTGAGCCCAACATCTCTAGCTTGAAGCCCAAGGTCGCTGGCTTGAGCAAGGGGTTACTCACTCTGCTATAGCCCCCCCCCCATCAGGGAACATAAGAGAAAACAAACAATGAACAACTAAGGAGACTAAGGAGCCACACAAAGAATTGATTGTCTCTATCTGTCCCTCTCTCTGTCTCTCTCACAAAAAAAAAAAAAATATTATCAGATGGGTTATCTATCACTTGTAGCCCAAAGTCATTCCTATTTGAAATATACATCACAGGTCAGAAATTGTCTTTTGATTCTTGGTTTAGAAAAATACCAATGTACCATGGCTAATCAATAAGTCATATAAAATTTCCTCTTGGAATAGCTTTCCAATCATGGCAATGTTGTCACCTTACTTGATATGTTTGTTTTCTCCCTAAATTGATAAGTTAAAGCCCAAAACATCAATGTCATAGTACTTAGAGATAGGGCTTTTGGGAGGTAGTTAGAGTTAGATGAGGTCTTCAGGGTAGGGCCTTGGTCTAATGGGATCAGTGCTCTTATAATAAAAGAAATCAGAGAGTGTATGCTCTCTCTGTGTGCCATGTGAGGACGTAGCAACAAGGAAGACATCTATAAGCCAAGAAGGGAAACTTCACTAGAAGCCAACCATGCTGGAACCTTGGCCTTGGATTTTCAGCCTCTAGAACCATGAGAAAAGAAATTATTATTGAGTCTTCCAGTCCATGGTATTTTATTATGGCTGCCTCAGCAGAGGCCTAAGAATCTTTTTACATGTAAGTTTAGTGTTAATTTTTATTTTAGAGACATTCTAACAATAAATTAAGAAAAAATAAAAAATAACTAATTGTGTCTGTATCAAGAACTTTAATTCTAAGCTTCCTTGTAAGTAATCAAATTATTATGATTATTATTATTGCAAATAAGGAAAATATAGTTCAGAAATGTTAACTTATACTATGTTGCTTTTTGTTTATTTTTAAATTTTTATTAATTTTAATAAGGTGACATTAATAAATCAGGGTACATATGTTCAAAGAAAACATCTCCAGGTATCTTATCATTCAATTATGTTGCATACCCATCACCCAAATAAAATTGTCCTCTGTCACCTTCTATCTGGTTTTCTTGGTGCCCCTCCCCTCCCCCCATCTGTATGTCCTCATTGGAGAAATTTCTATTCATTTCTTTTGCCCATTTTTTGATTGGATTGTTTGTCTTCCTGGTGTTGAATTTTATAAGTTCTTTATAAATTTTAGTTATTAACCCCTTATCAGACGTGTTGTTGAATATGTTCTCCCATTGTGTGGTTTGACTTTTTATTTTGTTCTTATTGTCTTTAGCTGTGCAAAAACATTTTAGTTTGATAAAGTCCCATTTGTTTATCTTACCTTTTATTTCATTTGCCCGTGGAGATAAATCAGCAAATATATTACTGCAACAAATGTCGGAGAGCTTACTGCCTATGTTTTCTTCTAAGATACTTATGGTTTCACGGATTACATTTAAGTCTTTTATCCATTTTGAGTTTGTTTTAGTGAATGGTGTAAGTTGCTGGTCTAGTTTCACTTTTTTGCAGGTAGATGTCCAATTTTCCCAACACCATTTGTTAAAGAGGCCGTCTTTACTCCATTGTATGTTCTTTCCTCCTTTGTCAAATATCAGTTGTCCATAAAGGTGTGGGTTTATTTCTGGTTTCTCTGTTCTGTTCCATTCATTTATGTGCCTGTTCTTATGCCAGTACTAGGCTGTCTTGAGTACAATGGCCTTGTAGTATACCTTGATATCCGGAAAAGTGATACCTCCTGCTTTATTTTTTCTTTTTAAGATTGCTGAGGCTATTAGTGTTCTTTTTTGGTTCCATATAAATTTTTGGAATTTGTGTTCTATATCTTTGAAGTATGTCATTGGTATTTTAATTGGTATAGCACTGAATTTATAAATTGCTTTGGGTAATATAGACATTTTAATAATGTTTATTCTTCCTAGCCATGAGCACGTGCTATATGCTTCCACTTGTTTGTATCTTCCTTGATTTCTTTTATCAATGTTTTATAATTTTCCAAGTACAAGTCCTTAACCTCCTTGGTTAAATTTTCTCCTAGGTACTTTATTTTTTTTGTTGCAATAGTGAAGAGGATTGTTTCCTTAATTTCTTTTGCTGACAGTTTATTGTTGGTATATAAAAATGCCTCTGATTTCTGAGTATTAATTTTATATCCTGCCATCTTGTTGAATTAATTTATCAGGTCCAGTAGTTTTTTGACTGAGACTTTAGGGTTTTCTATATACAATACCATATCATCTGCAATAATGACAGTTTTACTATTTTTTTTCCAATTTGGATGCCTTTTATTTCTTCTTCTTGTCTGATTACTGTAGCAAGGACTTCCAGAACTATGTTGAATAAGAGTGGTGAAAGGGGGCACCCCTGCCTGGTTCCTGATCTTAAGTGGATTGCTTTTAATTTTTGCCCATTTAGTATGATGTTTGCTGTGGGTTTGTCATAGATGGTCTTTATTATGTTAAGGAATGTTCCCTGTATTCCCACTTTACTCAAAGTTTTGATCATGAATGGGTGCTGGATTTTATCAAATGCCTTTTCTGCATCTATTGAAATTATCATGTGATTTTTGTCTTTCCTTTTGTTTATGTGATGAATCACGTTGATTGATTTGCGAATATTGAACCAGCCTTGCCTCTCCAGAATAAATCCCACTTGATCATGGTGTATGATTTTTTTAATATATTGTTGGATTCGGTTGGCTAATATTTTGTTGAGAATTCATCAGAGATATTGGCCTATAATTTTCTTTTTTTGTGTTGTCTTTGCCCGGTTTTGGGATCAGAATTATACTCACTTCATAAAAGGAATTTGGTAGTCTTTCTTCCTCTTGAATTTTTTGAAATAGCTTGAGGAGGATAGTTGTTAGTTCTTCTTTGAATTTTTGGTAGAATTCATTATGAAGCCATCAGGCCCAGGACTTTTTTGGGGGGGGAGTTTTTTGATAACTGTTTTGATCTCATTTGTTGTAATTGGTCTGTTTGGGTGTTCTGATTCTTCCAGATTGATATTTGGAAGATTATATGATTCAAGAAATTTGTCCATTTCACCTAGGTTGTCTAATTATTTGGCATAGAGTTCTTCATAGTATTTTCTTACAATGCTTTGTATTTCTGTTGTGTCAGTTGTTATTTCTCCACTCTCATTTCTAATTTTATTTATTGGAGTCCTCTCTCTCTTTCTTTTTTGTTGAGTCTAGTTAAAGGTTTATCGATCTTGTTTACCTTTTCAAAGAACCAGCTCCTGGTTTCATTGATCCTCTGTATTGTTTCTTTAGCCTCTATGTCATTTATTTTCACTCTGATATTTATTATTTCCTTCCTTCTACTAGTCCTGGGCTTTATTTGCTGTTGTTTTTCTAGTTCTTTTAGATGCAGGGTCAGGTTGCTTATTTGAGCTTTCTCTAGCTTCTCATGGTATGCCTTTAGAGCTATGAACTTCCCTCTCAGTACTGCCTTTGCTGTGTTCCATAAATTTAGAGTTGATGTATGCTCATTATCATTTGTTTCTAGAAACTTTTTTATTTCTTCTTTGATTTCATTGTTAATCCATTCATTATTTAATAACATGCTATTTAGTTTCCAAGTGTTTGAGTATTTTCCAGTGTTTTTTTTTTGTGGTTAATTTCTAGTTTCATGCAATGGTGATTAGAGAAAATGCTTGATATGATTTCAATCTTCTTAAATTTGTTGAGACGACTGTTGTGTCCTAACATGTGGTCTATCCTGGAGAACGTACCATGAACGCTTGAAAAGAATGTATACTCTACTGCTTTAGGGTGAAAAGTTCTGAAGATATCTATTAAATCAAGTTGATCTAATATATCCTTTAAGTCTGCTGTTTCTTTGTTAATTTTCTTTCTTGAGGATCTATCCAGTGATGTTAGTGGGGTATGGAAATCCCCTACTATTATAGTATTGCTGTTAATCTGTCCCTTTATATCCATCAGAGTCTGTTTTATGTATGTCGGGGCTCCTATGTTTGGTGCGTAGATATTTATAATGGTTATATCTTCCTGTTGAATTGTTCCTTTATCATTATGTAGTGTCCTTCTTTATCTCTTACTACAGCCTTTGTTTTAAAGTCCATTTTGTCAGATATAAGTATTGCTACCCCGGCTTTTTTTTCATTTCCATTTGCATGAAATATTTTTTTCCATCCTTTTACCTTCAGTCTATGTGCATCTTTTGTTTTAAGGTGTTTCTCTTGTAGACAGCATATGTATGGGTCCTGTTTCTTTATCCATGCAGCTACCCTATGTCTTTTTATTGGATCATTTAATCCATTTACATTTAAGGTTATTATTGATATGTAGTTGTTTATTGCCATTTTATTCTTTAAAGCTGTATTCTTCTTTTGCTATATTCTTTTCCCCCTTTGAACTGTTCACAACAGGCCCCTTAGTAACTCTTGCAGAATTGGTTTGGTTTTAATGAATTGCTTGAGGCTTTCTTTTTCTGGAAAGCTCTTTATTTCTCCTTCAATTTTAAACATTAACCTTGCTGGATAGAGTAGTCTTGGTGGTAGGTTCTTGTTCTGCATTACTTTGAATATATCTTGCCATTCCCTTCTGGCCTCAAGTGTTTCTGTTGAGAAGTCGGATGTCATCCTTATGGGGGCTCCTTTGTAGGGGATAGCCTTTTTTTCTCTAGCAGCTTTTAAAATTTTTTCTTTATCCCTTAGCTTTGGTATTTTAACTATGATGTGTCTTGGTGTAGATTTCTTTGGGTTTCTCTTTAATGGAGTTCTCTGTGCTTCTTGAAAGTGTGGAGTGTTTCCCAGCCTTAATTTAGGGAAGTTTTCAGCTATGATTTGATTGAACAAAATTTCTATCCCTTGTTTTTTCTCTTCTTCTTCAGGAACCCCTATGATGTGGATGTTATTTCTCTTCATGTTGTCACTGAGCTCCCTAAAAGTTGCCTCACATTTTTTGAGACTGTTTTCTTTGTTCTGCTCTGCTTTTGTGCCTTTGTTTATTTTGTCCTCTACCTCGCTGATTCGATCCTCAGCTTCATTCATCCTGCTTTTAATTCCTTCTGTTGTGGTCTTCAGTTCTGATACTGTATTTGTCATTTCTGTCTGATTCTTTTTTATTATTTCAATTTCTTTTTTTATACTTGTCATCTCTTTATTTATTTGTTTGTAATGACTATCCATTGTTGCTCTAATCTCTTTGAAAATCCTAACTATCATTATTTTAAACTCTGCTTCTGGTAATTTGGTTATATCTGGTTCATTCAGTTTCTTCTCTGGGCATTTCTCTTGATTCATTTGGGTTGCATTTCTCTGCCTGCCCATTTTGTCTGTGTATAAGAAGGGTGTGGCCACTGGAGTCCAATGGGTGTTGCCTCTGTGTTCCCTAGGTGTGGTCTGTCTGCATGCCCGCCACCCCCTCTGCTGCTGCCTAGGGCGGTTTGGTATGGGAGTTACTGGTGGCAGCCCACTGCGGCTGTTGCTGTGATTTTTGCCTCACCTCTGAGGGAGGGGCTGTGTTCTGATGCCCGGCTCTATAAGCCTCAGCCTGTCTGGGCCTTCGCCTCTCTCCCTCAGGTGGGGTTGTGCACCACACTCAAGCCACCAGCCTCAGCACGAAGGATAGGGGTGAGCACCTTTGCTCACCTGCGAACCCCGCATTTTCTGGGCTTCTGCCCAGCCCCCGCAGCCAGAGCCTGCTCACCACGGTGTCTCAGCCGGCCAGGGCTGCTGGTGTGCACTCAGCTGTGAGCCTCTGCCTGTCCTGGGCTATAGTCCCGCCCCCGTGGTCAGGGTCGGCTTGTGCAGGGTCTCAAACCTCGGAGGCCAGGTGATGCTGTGTGCCCACAGGGCCCTGCTCAGCAGCAGATCTCTGCCTGTTCCTGGCCTCCCACTTTTCCCACGCAGATGGGGCTGTAGATGGGCCCACAGCTGCTGGACCGCTTTCGCGTGTTCCCTCCATTCCTGCTGGGTTAGACTGAGCTCACGCAGGCTGGGCCTCCGCCCCCGCCGACAGAACCTTGTTTCATCATCCTGCCGCTACCGTTCCTCCAGGAAGTCCTCAGCAGTGTGGGTAGGGGCACTGCAGCTCAGACCCTAACACTCCATACTGTAGTCTTGGAAGCTCCCTCCGTCTAAGCAACTCTGCTCTAAGTTCCGCGGGCAAGCTTATTTGGGTGGTGTCCTGCCTCCCTTTGCTGGTATTGCTAATTCCAGGTGAAATATTTGTTTTTGATTAGGGAAGTGACTCAGCCCAGGGGTTAGGGTGGCTGTCCCTCAGAGTGTTTCTCCCTTTGCCTTCCAGTCCACACTCTCTTCCCACTGTTCTGCTCCTCTCCTCTGTCCCCATTCCCCAAAGCTCCGGGTGTGTGGTTATGAGAGAGGTTTTCTGTACTGTCCCTTTAAGAAGAATCCTGGGTCTGAGAAAACTCTTTCTTTCTCACAATCAGTATCCTCACTTGTTTCACAGCTCAATACTATCCAACCGCCTCTTCTAGGCTCTGGGGCTGCAGGCTGGGGCTTTGTTCTTGGGACCCAGGTCCCTCCCTCTCCACTAAACTCTTTTCCCGCCTCGCAAGTCTCTCTGGGCTGCTGTTCGCTCTGGGGAGCTGGGCAGCCCTTTTCACGTTTTTGCTTTTCCTACCAGTCTCAGTGTGGCTTCTTCAGTGTTCCTTGGTTGAAGAGTCCACTTAGTTTAGTTCAAAGTTGGCTTATCCAGATGAGGTAATCTGGGAGTTGGAAGTTGGTATGTCCGCCTACTCCATCGCCATCTTCAAGACTCAACTTATATTTTGTTTAAAGACTCTTAAAAAGAATCAGAAGCAGGGCAAGCCCCACGACCCTCCATGGCAATGACTCTGCTCTTTCCTCCTCACCTAAATCCTCTTTCTCTGTGTTCTTAGAGAACTTGGCTTCTTTCACTTATAAAAGTTTTTATCATTATATATATTTTTAAGATATTATTTATTGATTTTACAGAGGGAGAAGAAGGGGAGTGAGAAGTATCAACTCATAGTTGCTTCAGTTTAGTTGCTCATTGATTGTCTCTCATATGTGCCTTGACCGAGCAAGCCCAGGGTTTCAAACCAGTGACTTCAACATCCTAGGTCAACACTTTTTTCACTGCACCACTACAGGTCAGGCTATTACTGCCTTTCAATATAGACATTGTTATACATGAAAAGTATGCACACAATCATTGACAGTATAATGAATATATATATTTGTATTTTTCTGAAGAGAGAAGTGGGGAAGCAGAGAGACAGACTCCCACAGGCACCTGACCAGGATCACCTGGCAAGCCCATTAGGGGGCGATGCTCTGCCCATCTGGGGTGTTGCTCCATTGCAACTGGAGCCATTTTAGCACCTGAGGCAGAGGCCATGGAGCCTTCCTTAGTGCTCAGGCCAACTTGCTCCAATGAAGCCTTGGCTGCGGAAGGAAAAGAGAGAGATAAAGAGAAAGGAGAAAGGGAAGGATGGAGAAGCAGATGGTCTCTTCTCCTGTGTGCCCTGATCGAAAATCGAACCCAGGACATCCACATGCCAGGCCGATGCTTGACCACTGAGCCCATCAGCCAGGGTGACAATATAATGAATATATAGTCAAAAAATTATTTGCTTACATTCCTTTGTTCTTTTCACAACTTGAGCCCTTGAGTCCAGGCCCTGAGACATTATATACATTATATATAAGATTCATCCTTACTCTATATAACATTTATACATATATTACATATAATATATATATGACACATAATATATATGACATTTATACATATATAACATTTATACATAATGGGCTTACATAAGATAAAAACTGAAATAGCTTTTTTGTCTCATTTCTTAAAACATAGTTGGCATCATTTTTGTAGATGGGCATAAGAAAGGAGTAAAAAACAATACCTTCACCTTGACACTGGTACTTTTTAAAAAGCCACCTAGCCCTTGTTCTGACTGCTTAAAAATAAAAATGATTTAGGAGCAAGTAGGGTTGAAGCAATCTTTAAGTCAAGTAGTATATAAAAGCAATTATAGGGGGTAACATGTCCTATGTTATGTGAGGAAAAGTATATAAAAATGTCCAGTCAAGAGATGAAAGATCTTTGTATAGCCTGTGCTTTAAAAAAGCTGCAGCACTCTATTAGTTAAGACATTGTAGGACCAGGTCATTACTACTTCCCAGAAAAGATAAGGGGGAGAATGTATACATAACATAAAAGTGGTTGGTTTATAAATTTCCTTCCATTTCCCTGTACATGGACTTTCATGGGGAAAATAAAAGGCAGACAAGGTTTCTCTCCTGTTTCTCCCAGTGCAGGCAAGCTCTGGACAAAATGCCAGCATGGTCACACACACTCATCCTCCGCCAGCATGTGTCCTGAACGTATCCTTCCCTCAACTGTGGTGCCCGCCCTCTTCAGGGTTCTAAGGCTGTGGACCCCACCTGAACTGCCTCTCAGATAGCACCCCTATGTCCCGTTCTCTCCCTCTGTCCTTCCCCACCAGCGTTTACCTGTCCTCAACTCCATTCTCCAGTCTTGCAAGGTAACTTGCCACATAGATAAATAATATAAGCTAAACCTTTCTCACCGATAAGTGACAAAATGTGTTATTTAAACTGGAAGATGCTTCATTGTAATGCCTTATTCCAAAAAGAAAATGGCATAGACATTTCTGGCAAAGCCAGTAAAGGAAACCACTGTGGACATTTGAAATTTTCCCATTTAAACTTTTTTATGCATATTCCTAAACTCTCCTTTACTCAACCAAGACTTAGCCTGCCAATCTCACTTCTAGTTTCACTTAAAAAACAAACAAACAACTAGCCTAAACAGGCAGTGGCGCAGTGGATAAAGCATCGGGCTGGGATGCGGAGGACCCAGGTTCGAGACCCCAAGGTCGCCAGCTTGAGCATGGGCCCATCTGGTTTGAGCAAAAGCTCACCAGCTTGGACCCAAGGTCACTGGCTCCAGCAAGGGGTTGCTCAGTTCATTGGGGGCATCTTAGAATTCTGTCATGCACAGTGATCTTCCAGAAATTTGCTTATAATACTTTTATAGTAGTCTTTATTTTTGCCATTTTTTATAGGTGATTTATATAAATGTCTTGGCCATCTATAATAGAAAGATAACTCCTTAGGGCAAAGAAGATGTTTTCTTTCTCAGTAAATTACTTTGGAAGAGAGATAGCTAAGACAAATGACAAAATAAAGTACAATTGACTTGTGAACCAGTTAGCAGCTGGCACACCAGCCCTCACACAGTTGAGTATCTGCATATAACTTTGACATCCAAAAAACTTGTTTTCCTGTATATGCATGAGAGATTCTTTCAAGAACTCTGCAGATACTAAAACTCATGGATTCTCACATTTCCTATATAAAATGGCATAGATCAAGGCATACTGTTGGCCCTTCACATCCATGGACACCCAACTTGTGGATCAAGAAGAATACACATATTTACTAAAAAAAAAAAAAAAAAAAAAAAAAAAGATCTGCAAAAAATTGGACTCATGAACCTCAAAGGTATTGTTCAAGGTCAGCTGTACAAAGAGGGTGGTGAGTTTGTTATGTCTAATCAAGCAGCAAAGAGACAAATTGCAGTTTAGGTAGGAGATTCAGAATTCTGTTTACGAAAATCAAATAATAAAATGTTGAGATTTTGGGTAAGAATAAAACTTAAAAGACACATATGATCCACTGGACTGTGTAGCTAAATTTTATCTCGGCTAAAAACTGCAAGCTTGGAGCCTGCCAAGAATAGAGCAGCTGAAACCAAACTGCATGAAAGGACTCAGAGAGCATGGCCCTGTGGCTCAGGTAGTTTCATCCTTGAAGAAGTACATAAGCACTATTCTAAGCCGCCTTTCTTACCCTTGAGACAGGTTAGTAGGCCAGGATAGTGGAATAGAGAAACTGAGACCGATAGTTAAATGACCAAGCAGTTCACAGCCACCTACTAAATCGCAAAATCCTGTCTTACTTAACCAAGTCACATTTAAGAGTAAATGGTTTAGTGGGACACTTGAATCTATGTAAACACAATAAATTTAGATCCATTAAAAAAAAGAAAAACAGTAAATGGTTTACACTTCTTCCCAACCAGAGTAGTTAAATCATCCTATTAGGGAGGTAGATAACAGAAATCCAACCAAGGCCAGTTGTGTTAACTACACGCAAGGACCGATGAAGTCAGGTGAGTAATCTCATTCGGGCATGTCAGCATGAAGCTGATGAATATTCTATTGAGATCTGCCCCTAAGACCTCCCCTAAAATTCCCGCCTTTAGAAAACAGATAAGCATCCTCGAACACACCAATGGCCTTCTTCCTTTTTACTTTTTCTCCTTTTCTCCTAGACTCTGAGGGTCACCATGAGACTAACAACCAGGGAAGCAGCGGGCAGCCGCTGGTCCCAGGCTTGCCCCTGAACCTGTCTCCAAGGCCCATTTTTCTCTGACTTCTCAGTGAACTGACAGCAGCCCTGCCTTGGCTCACTTCTTTCTTAGAACCTGTCTTGAGAGCCAGTGCCAGGCACCGCCTAGGCTTTCCTGTTGCTTCTTCTCCTCTAAGCCCCTCCTTGTTTCACTTCCCCAGCTTCAATAAACATACTCTTAAAATCACCTGCGGTCGTGTTGTGAAATCTTTCCTGCATGAAGCCAAGAACCCCCACACTACTGGCCGGCCCAAGGTTGACAGACTGGGGCCTGGTTCCTTTCCGGTGACATCCTGACCTGGACCTGTAACTGTCTCATGGTCTTAGCTCTTCAACCAAGAAAGCAAAGCCGTCCTTCTGTTTCTCAGCTTTATAATTGACAAATAGAGTGTGCAACACGATGATTTGATGTACATAGACTTTGTGAAATGATTACCATAGTCAGGTTAATTAACACATCAATCACCTCACATAGTTAAATGTGTGTGTTGAGAAGACTAAAGATCTACTCTCTTAGCAAGTTTCAAGTATACAATAAAGTGTTGTTAACCATAATTTACTCATCTTATAAGGGTTTGTACCCTTTGACCAGCCTTCTACCTATTTCACCCACCCCTCTAGCCTCTGGCAACCAGCCTTACATTCTCTGTTTCTATGAGTTCAATTTTTTGTTGTTTTATATTCTACATATAAGTGCAATTATATAGTTCTTGTCTTTTTCTGTCACACATAACAGGTTCTTAATAATAATCTGCTTCTTTCGGTTGGGTAACTGAGTGTGCAACTTTGAGAGTAAAAATTCAAATAAAGTTGACCTTTTTGTGTAAGCAGTTTTATAGTTATTGTGTTGCTTTGTATATATTTTATCTGTTTTAAGATGTTATAGATAAGAGAATCTGTATTATTAAGTCTATAAATCTGATTTATTAAATTTATAAGAGTTTGATTTTAAAAAAAAGCACACATACAAATATCTTTCATGCTAGATGGCAAATTTGGCTTAATTGGTGTTTGAAATATTTGAGAGAATCACTTTATCCAATTGGCAAATATAGTTTTAATTGTCTAAGAAAATCTGGTTAACCAAGTTTCTAGATAATGTTAACATTTAATGGTTTAATACTCTAAATTTATAGGCTAATAAAACACTCATCAAGTTATAAATAAATTTAAGTATTTAATATTATAACCATATCATTTGCAAATATAGTGACAAGATGTGTAAGTTAAAAGTAAAGGCTTATAGCCTGACCAGGTGGTGGCACAGTGGATAGAGCATCAACCAATCTGTGACTGAGGACCCAGGTTTAAAACCCTAAGGTCACCAGCTTGAACGTGGGGTTTCTGGAGTGAGTGTGGGACCATAGTCATGACCTCATGATCACTTCCTTGAAGCCCAAGATCGCTGGCTTGAGCCCAAGTTTGCTGGCTTGAGCAAGGGGTCACTGGTTTGGATGGAGCCCACCAGTCAAGGCTCATATGAGAAAGCCATCAATGAACAACTAAGGTGTTATAACTATGACTTGATGCTTCTCATCTCTCTCCCTGTCTGTCCCACTCTCTGTCTCTTCATCACACTAAAGATAAGTAAATAAAGGCTTATAAAACTAAGTTATAAAATGTATACCATTTATAAGTTAAATATTAACACAAACATAAGGAAATATAAATATTACTTTCTGTTTAAAAAGAGAACCTTTTGGGCACTAAAAACTCAACTACCATTATTAAACACTGAAAAGTAAGATAACTATAATGGAGATCAATCATAATAGCTACTACTTATTATGTACCAACTACATGTCAGTTCTGTGATATATGCTGAGTTTGTTCATCCATTTGTTTGTCTTTGACAATGAGATAATAAAAATAAAGTACCCTGCTCCTTAAGTATACATTGAACTGAGCTGATAATCTCTCTCTCTGTGTGTGTGTGTGTGTGTGTGTGTGTGTGTGTGACAGAGACAGAGAGACAGAGAGATGGACAGATAGAGACAGACAGGTAGGAAGGGAGAGAGATGAGAAGCATCAGTTCTTCATTGTGGCACCTTAGTTGTTCATTGATTGACTGCTTTCTCATATGTGCCTTGACCAGAAGGCTACAGCCAAGCCAATGACCCTTTGTTCAAGCCAATGACCTTGGGTTCAAGCTGGTGAGCTGTGCTCAAACCAGATGATCCCGCAATCAAACCAGCAACCTTGGGATTTCAAACCTGGGTCCTGGGACCCAGTCTGACTCTCTATCAGCTGCACCACCACCTGGTCAGGCTGAGCTGATAATCTTTTTAAATTTAAAAACATTATTCCACATACTAGTTTAAATTTTGTTGGTCACAAGTAGTGGAAAATTGAAGTGAACCCTGACCAGGTGGCACAATGGATAAAGTGTCATTCTAGTGTACCAAGGACATGGTGTGTACAAAAAAAACTAAATGGAACGAGTTGATACTTCTCTCTCTCCCTTCCTCTGTATCTCACTCTCTCAATCAATCAATGGGGGAGAAGAAAACTGAAGTCAAATTGTTTTAATAATAAAAACAGCAACAACACAATAAGAAGAAAATAATTTAGTGGTCAAGTAATTTAAGAAATCAAGAGATAGAGGAAGTATAGCAGTACTTGGGTTTTCCAAAGAGAGCAAACTGTTCAACAGTGAGGAGTGCAAGTACCTAGAAGCCACAAGCTACTGGGCATTCAGGTTCCTGTACTTGTGGTTCCTTGAGCTGGGACCACATGCTTTCTAGACAACTCAGTCAATAAACACAGCAAGAACACCAGGACTTGGACATTCTTACCCAATGTGGGACTTCTCTAAAAAGCAATCTTCAGCCTGACCTGTGGTGGCGCAGTGGATAAAGCTTCGACCTGGGAACACTGAGGTCGCCAGTTCAAAACCCTGCACTGGTCTGGTCAAGGCACATATGGGAGTTGAGCTTCCAGTTCCTCCCCCCTTTCTCTCTTTCTCTCTATCTCTCTCTCACTCTGTGTCTCCTCTCTAAAATGAATTAAATAAATAAATAAATAAATAAATAAAAAAGAAAGCCATTCACCTCTTTAAAAAAAAAAAAAAGCAATCTTCATTCTAAAGCTCCTTGATGGGTTGGCTAAGACTATAAAATCTGCATCCACAGTCTGGGTTCCAACTGCCCAATCCCGTTTCTTCTCCTTTGCTTTCATAGGTGTCAGATCTGCATCATGGATAAATGCTTTCATGTCCAGTGTGCTCCTTCCTCCACCTTTACCTTTCAACAGGAAATTTTGAGTTTTGATAACTCCATCTCTGTGTCTGCTTACCAGAGGACCTGAATGAACGCTTAGACTATGTTTGGTCCAGTGGAGTAATAGTGTGAGGCAGCCCACTGTCTTTCTGTTTTTCTGTTCTGCCTTCCTCAGTGGCAGGATCACGCTAAGGCTATCTGTCACTCTTTAGGATAGTGTCACAGGCATTACTTGCAGGTAACTGCTTCCTCATTCACAACCAGTAGAAGAAAGGAGCAACTTTTTGTAGCAATCATGAGAGAATAATTTTCTTCTTCATACATCTCCATCCTGTCCTTTTAAAACAGTTAAGAGTCATAATCTTCTCCCAATCATCATGACTAGGGCACATCCTTAGAGCTTCTGTGAGATCAATTCCACCCAGACTGAAAGGCTAGGAAGCCCTGGGTCCCATTAGAAAGGGCATAGAGAACATGAACCCTGTGGGAGCAAGCACTACATTTCCGTGTGATGCTTATTTTAATGTTTCTCTTAAGAAGATGAAACAATTTATAATACCCAGAACAGTAAAGTTTTGAAATCGACTCTCACTGTAGTCTACTGGTCCATGCAACCAACCTAATGTGAGCCAACCATCAAGGCAGCATGCAAAAAATACCAACCTCTATGAAGACTACCTGTGCAGCACCTTTATTTTGCAGTTACTGGGGAACAACTCTTTTGCACAATGAACAAACTCTTTCTGTCTTCTCCTAACTAATATTGAGTCCTAAATCATTATTAAATTTTCCTCGGACATAAAGAGTATACGCTAATTACTTTATTCCTTGGGAATATTTTATATGTTTTCACTATTTGAACCTACTCTATAAAGACAATCACAAGCCAGTCAAGTTCTTAGTTCCAGATTAAAAGGGTATCTTTGAACTCTACCCACATCACCATAGAATTAGTCCCATGAGGACACCACTTCTACCAGCAATGGGCATAGACACCAGAGCATAAACTGCTAGTGATCAAGACAGCAGAAGCCGAAAGCTGCCACTGGAACCATGGCTACTGCCACTTCTGGAATCTGAACGTCCTGCCACCTCTGTTCCTAGACTTGCCAGAGTGGATTCTGTAGAGCTTTCCAACTTCAAGTCATTGCACTCCCACTGGAACGGGCTAGCGCATCTGAATAGCAGAGCTTATATCCTGAGCCCTGGCTGCACAGAAAGCAGTGAACAGAATTTCTACCAAATTCAGCTTTTGGAATGGGAGGTGAACTCTGCCTTCACAGAATGGAAGATTCCAGATGCTGAATTCTTTGTGACCATTTTTGTTCTCCTAGAGTCTCCGGTGCGTGATCCTCAGAAGGACTTTATGAGAGTTGTCCTTAGTGGCAAGTGTCAGTCACAACTGTCAGCAATCCCAATCAGTTTGAAATGCTTGGGGAAAGTAGGTTACCACATTAATAATAAAATCTGTATCCTCTTTTGTTTTTGTTAGTTAGACAAAAATATGTTGCCTTTATTAACACTAAGCCCACAGACTTTATACAGAGTACTTGCCCCTATTATCTCACCATTCCTATAGACATTCATCTCAGAAAGATTAAGTCCAATTCAGCAAATGTTTATTCTGCTCGTAATAAATGCAAGGCCTTGTGCTAGGCAATAAAGGATGACAAATTTGTCTTAACTTGTCACTGTGGTGACTACTGAGTAGTTATTTTAACTCTTCATCATAGAAAAATTGGGTATTAACTATTCATGATCTACTTTGATATTTCACTGTCAATTTTTCATTATTTCAAGTCCTACAGATGAGCTCCAATGTCTCCATAATGTATTTTTAGAGGTTAATCTTTACTGTAATTTCTCTCATCTTCCTATTCTGAATATCATTTTGGAATCCAAGCAACATATATCTGAATGTGAAATGCAACTGTTAAAGATGTTAATTATTCATCTACAAAATGTATTGCTATTATTATTATTATGACAAAAGGACATTAAAAATGCACAAATGTAAGTATGTGTTTCAGGGGATATACTGTTTATGCTTGCGTCAGTAATAACATGATAACTAATAGGTATTAAGAGCAGAGGAGACTTATGAGAAAATATTGATCAGAGCTCTGCTTAAATGGTGCAAGTCCATACTGTTTGAGCTGAATAAAAAAAGTAAAGATCATGATTCATCTTTGAGTTAAGTTTTGATTTGACTTTCATGACCATCTTTATATTTAATGAGCCCTCACTTTATGTCATCGATAGGGTCTTGGAAACTGTGGCTTTAAGTGAATTTTTTAAGTTAATTTTACCATAGCCTGACTAATAAAAACTAAAATTAAGTTTCTATGGCATATTTCTGGTCACAAAAAGAAAATCATTAAACTTCTAAATAAGGACCCAAAACACTTCTAATATTAAACATTGCAATAAATATGAACTGTACATACATTTAAGAAAAGATTAATAAAAACAAATAAGAGAGTTCTTTTCCAACCTGCTTATTCAAGTTCAGGGTCACGAGTGGCCAGAGCCTATTCCTGCAGCTGAGGGCATAAGGTGCAAACCCACCCTGGGCAGGATGCCCTTCCTACACAGGGCCACTCACACACCTCACACTCACTCAGACTGGGACACTTCAGACATGCTAATTCACCTACTGTGCACCTTTCTGGGACGTGGGAGGAAACTAGAGTAACTGGAGAAACCCCACACTGACACAGGAAGAACTTGCAAACTCGACGCTGACAGTGACCCCTGCCTGGGAACTGCGCTTTATTTCCCTTATTGGCAATTATGGCAAAATGACATTATTCAAGGATGTGCTGGTTTTTTCCCCACTTTGTGATTTGTTCTAATTTCCCCAAAGTCAACTCTATAAAAACTATTCATGTCATACTTTGTAATCTTTTCATTTCTCCAACCGAAATCAAGTCTTGATCATCATACTTGATCACAGAAGCGATAAGATCACACTTTTTACTTTAATTTCCAAAGTGTGAAACGTTAGCTGGGAATAAGTTAGGAGTAGCTACAGAAGAAGTAATAAATAATTAAGACCTCAGTCTCTGCAGTCAAACAAGCCTGGGTTTCTCCCCACTGGCCAAGTAATTTTAAGCAATCACATAACTTCCCTATGTGTTTACTTTTATCTCTAAAGAGGAACTCACAATAATACTTTCCACAAATGACTGCTAGAAAAGATTAGCTGACACACAATGTTTAAAACTTGTTGTTATATCACTTCTAGATATTTACCCAAGAGAAACAAAGATATATGCCACCCCAAAACCTATACACAAATGGGTTCTTTAAGCAGCTTTACTCACATTGGGAAGTGACCCAAAATGGTTATCAACTGTTGAATGGCTAAATAAAATATGGTAAATCTATACTATGAAGTATTAGTCAGTAGCCCTGGCTGGTTGGCTCAGTGATAGAGCATCGGCCCGGCATGCGGATGTCCCAGGTTCAATTTCTGGTCAGGGCACACAGGAGAAGCAACCATCTGCTTCTTCATTCCTCTCTCTTTTCTCTCTCTCTCTTTCTTTTCTTCCCACAGCCATGGATCAACTGGCTCAAGTGAGTTGACCTCGGGCTTTGAGGATGGCTCCATGGCCTCCACCTCAGATGCTAAAAAATGCCTCTGGTTGCAACAGAGCAACAGCCTCAAATGGGCAGAGTGTTGTCCCTTAGTGGGCTTAGTGGGTGGATACTTGTCAGGGCACATGTGAGAGTCTGTCTCTCTGCCTCCCCTCCTCTCATAAATAAATAAATAAATAAATAAATGAAATGCTAGTGAGCAATGTAAAGAAATGAATAACTGACACATGCAACAGCATGAGGTAACTCCAAGAGCATTAGGCTAAGTGAAAGAAAGCAGCCTCATAAAGTTACATGCTTTATTATTTCATTTATATGCCATTTTGGAAAGGGAAAAAATATGGAAACCAAGACAACTCAGTGGTTGCCAGTATCTAGGAGCAGGGGTAAGAGACTGACCACAAAAAGGGCATATGTGAAACTTTTGACATATGAAAATATTTTATATTTAGATTGGGTAGTAGTTGCATGATCATATACATTTGTCAAAACTCATAGAGCTATATACCCTTAAAAGGGCCAATTTTACTATATGTAAATTATAGCCTCAATAACTTGACCTTAAAAAGAAATCACTAAAGATGCCATTAAATGTTGATTAAAGTTTTTAAACAAACCTCTTGACTAGTGTAAAGCCAGTAGGCAAGGCCACCATCAGAGCCGCCTGGCCAATGCAGGTTCACATAAAATTCGGACAGTCGGTAATGAAACAACAGAGCCAAGAACTGGTGAGCCATCAGCTTTAATCCTAGCTTGCACCCAGCGGGCAAGTAAAAACACACACTGAGCTCCAAAACCCATTCATTCAGTGCTCAAAAAGCTACTGACTTATCC
The DNA here is from genome assembly GCA_037038555.1 of Rhynchonycteris naso. Lineage (NCBI taxonomy): Eukaryota > Metazoa > Chordata > Mammalia > Chiroptera > Emballonuridae > Rhynchonycteris > Rhynchonycteris naso. The sequence goes on from CM073002.1 coordinate 73,017,647, forward strand.
GAGTTTCCTAGAAACAAAGGTTTCTAGCTCACCAGACTTATGACCTCTGTTCCCCATCTCCTTCTCTCTACACAAACTCTGCACAAACTGGCTTCTCTCTCAGCACTCCACCATCTTTGCTGCTTCTCCTGGCCTCGATGTGGCCTTAATTTGCTCTCCTTTCTAATGCTAACCTCAGGAACCGAGAGCAAGCTCCCACTCTGCCCCACTTTATAGTGTAGATTCAAAACCCTTAATCCAATCTATAAACAAGGAAGTCTCTGATACTAAGTCACTTATCTGAGGCATAATGGGAGGATTCATCATGAGAGTGCACCACCCACATTATCCAATCAGTCAAGGGTGTGGGGAAAAGCTCACTCCTAAAACTTGCATGTGGGCAGCGCCATCTTTAACAAAGTGAGCATAATATATTTCATCTGCCCAACAACTAGCATGCCTAACACTAAGTAAACACTTAATGTTAGTTAGTTCTTATTATTACTTTTATAATTATTATTAATCAACATTGACAGCAGCATGGAAAAACTAATAAATAAAAACTGCTCTATTTATTACAGAACATAGTTCACAATTTAATCTATTTAAGAATCCATATTTTTTATGTTTCTATAGATTCAATATTTTAACTCAATAAAGTATTAGTTAAGATGTTGTTAAACAATAACAATGATTACAAATAGCATTTTGTTGATCAGATAGAAGTTGGATACTGTAAAGCCAGTAGCCACAGTCAGCATCACAGCCGTCTGGTTCATGCAGGTTTGCATTAGATTTGAACGGATGGTAATGAAAACAATGGAGCCAAGAACTGATGGGCCATCATCTTCAATCCTAGCTTGCACCCAGCGGGCAAGTAAAAACACACACTGGGCTTCAAAACCCACTCATTCAGTGCTCACAAAGCTACTGACTTATCCAAGTTTTCTAGAATCAAAGGTTTCTAGCTCATCAGACTTATTCACCTCTGTTCCCCATCTCCTTTTCTCTGCACAAACTAACTTCCCCCTCAGCACTCCACCATCTTGGATGCTTCTCCTGGGCTCCTCCACATGGCCTTTCTCTGCTCTCCTTTCTAATGCTAATCTCAGGAACTGAGAGAGAGCAAGCTCCTGGTCTGCCCCACTTTATAGTATAGAAATCAAAACCTTTAATCCAATATACACACAAGGAAGTCTCTGATACAAAGTCACTTATCTGAGGCATAATGGGATTCCTCATGAGAGTGCAATACCCTACATCAAAAAGGGTGGGAAAGGCTTAGTCTTAAAACTAAGCCTTAGGCTATAAGGATCCTTCCTGCTTATAGCCTGTACCCCCAACACACATTAATATAATCACGCCCATTCCAAGCAAGAAGGGCAACTAATACCACCTGGGTGACGGGCTTCCACTTGGGGAGCGCCATTGTAAGCATAATATATTTTATCTTCCCAACAGATACTTGAAGTATTATGTATAATACCAACTCTGGGCAGGGCCAGAATGACAAAGTCTGTGAGGAATTATCACAGTATTTCCCCACTTATCAGACTTGCATACTGTTGACCTTAAGCCAGTGGTTTTTAACCTGGGTTCTATCGAACCCTAGGGCTTTGATGAGTTGGTCTCAGGGGTTCGGAGAAGCCTCTGCCGCAGAGGCCAGAATAAAGTAATACTGTAATTTGTTGTGAGTTCATGCATTTCGATGGTTTTGTTCTTTGAGCAAGGTTGTAAAGCCAGTAGCCGGGGCCACCATCACAGCCGCCTGACCCATGCAGGTTCCCATTTGATTCGAACAGTCGGTAATGAAACACAGGAGCCAAGAACTGGTGAGCCATCAGCTTTAATTCTAGCTTGCACCCGGCGGGCAAGCAAAAACACACACTGGGCTCCAAAACCCACACATTCAGTGCTCACAAAGCTACTGACTTATCTGAGTTTCCTAGAATCAAAGGTTTCTAGCTCACCAGACTTATTCACCTCTGCTTCCCATCTCCTCCTGCACAAACTCTTAACACACTCGTTTTTCCCTCAGCACTCTGCCATCTTAGCTGCTTCTCCTGGCCTCCATGTGGCCTTACTTTGCTCTCCTTTCTAATACTAACCTCAGGAACTCAGGAACCAAGAGAGAGAGAGATCAAGCTACTGATCTCTCCCACTTTATACCGTAGACTCAAAACCTTTAATCCAATTATACAAACAAGGAAGTCTCTGTATAATGGGATTCCTCAGGAGAGTGCACCACCCTACATCATCCAATCAGTCAAGGGTGTGGAGAAGAACTTACTCTTAAAACCAAGCCTTAGGCCATAACCACCTGGCCTGCTTACATTACATCTTTTCCCCCACACCCATTCCAAGCATAAGGGGAAATAATATCACCTGGGTGATGGGCTTCCATGTGGGCAGCGCCATCTTTAACAAAGTGAGCATATTATATTTTATCTGCCCAACAAAGGTGATGTTCAAATACGGCTCATTTTGTGCACCAGTAAGAAAACATATACCTATGTCTTGAATTTGGAAAAAAATCATATTTTATTTATCACTAAAGAAGGGTTCGGTGAATGCGCATATGAAACTGGTGGGTTTGGTACCTCAAAAAAGATTAAGAACCACTGCCTTAAGCAAACAAACAGCTAGATATTTCTGCTGCAAACAGGTTTATTTGAGAACAACCAAGAATTGCAATTTGGTGCATGTGGTCTAACGGTGAACCATGCACATGTCCTGAGAAACAGAGAAACCTATTTTATGGAGAAGAGGAAATAGGAGAACTACTGTAAGCAAAGAGTTCTTCCTGTTGGGTTCCACCATCAATTTATGCATGAGATATCCCCCTTCTGCCTCTCGACTTCATTTTTAAAAATTGATTAATTGATTTTAAAGAGAGAGGAAGGGAAAGAGAAAGGGAGAGGGAAAAAGAGACAGAAAAACGCGTCTGTTCCTGTCTGTGCTTTGACTGGGGACGACACCCGCCACCTCTGCGTACTGGGACCACACTCCAACCAACCGAGCTATCTGATCAGGGCCTCGATTTTCTTTTAAATGAGGTTCCTGTCTAATAATTTTTACTGCATCGAGGAACTCAGGTTTCATCCGTTCACTTTGAAGTGACAAGGTTATAGGGAAGTTGATTTACATGAACTAATCTCTGAGGGCATTGATGTGTAAAGGGGACATCGCTCACCAACAGAATTACAACTGCCACTTGGATCAGCACTGTCCTGTGCTCTGGTGTGATCATCACAGTTTCTCCTTATGGGCAGATCTAAAGAGACACCGGATCTGAATCAGTTTCCTGCACAGGCAAGGGTGTCAGTGCCAGGGAGAGCAGTTCTTCCTGAGGGCCTTATAGTCCTGGTCATAGTAAAAGCCCAGTCAGTCATTCCTGTTTGCACAGTTGACCAGAGTCAATGTCTTTGTTCTCTGAAGGGTGCAGGATGACCTACAGTAACAGCTGTTGGCAGCACTCTTTTCCGTAGACCGCATGCTCCCCACTCTCCTGTCTTTCTCCAGATCTGGCACATTACCTTGGACAGAAGCAGTTCCTTGGTTATGTTAAAAATAATTCAACTTACTAAATCTGAAAATCTAATTGACTTTAAGTGATTCATGAATCGGCAGCATCTCATCTAGCTACCAGAAGGGCTCTCTGAGCAGCTGTACAGAATGGAAAGTTTTTATAAGAAGGGTGGGCAAAAGAAGAGAAAGAAAGAATTATTTGGGGACCAGGTCATCTTTGGGGGTGGGAAGAGAACAGGAAGGGTTTTTATCATACAGACTGCTTGTTCTTTCTTGGGAGGACAGAAAGATCCCACATGACAGATACTTCACTGATGTTGACCAAAAAGTCCGGACTAGTTGAGTAAGGTTAGGACACTGAAAGAGTTTGAAACTGCAATTAGATCAGGTATTAAATCTAGGTTTCATACCAGGAGCACAAATTTGCCATTTGGGGCCTTTGATTTTCTCTTCAATAGTTACAATCACGTATGTTCCTTTCTTTTTGATATTTTGCCTTTATTAAATTTGGTGTTTCCAAGTCACCTCCACGCCATATGAAGAGTTTTTAACTAATGTTACTTATGAAGATAGCTAAACTCTTGTATGGGTTACTTTCATTAGTTTAACAATCAAAGAATGTTTTGATTATATATTGTCCTATAACAAACAAAAGCTTATGGTGTGGCCTGACCAGGTGCTAGCACAGTGGACAGAGCGTAGGACTAAGATGCAGAGGATCCAGGTTCGAAACCCCGAGGTTGTAGCCTGAGCTCACCAGCTTGAGTGCAGGGTCACTGGCTTCAGCAATGGGTCACTTGCTCAGCTGTAGCCACTTGGTCAAGGCACATATGAGAAAGCAGTCAATGAACAACTAAGGTGTAGAAATGAAGAATTGATGCTTCTCATCTCTCTTCCTTCCTGTCTCTCTGCCCCTATCTATCCCTCTCTCTGTAAAAAAAAAAAAAAAGAAGAAGAAGCTTATGGTGTGAAATAACAGCAACCATTTTATTATTAATTCTCCTGCTTTGAGAGGTTGGCTGGGCTCAGTTAGGATGTTTTCACTCAGGGTGGCTCCTGTACTTGCAGTCAAATGACGGCTGGTGCTGGAATGCTCTGAGTGCTTGCTCCACATATATCTGGCATGTAGGCTAGGAAAAGTCAGCTAGAATTTGGAACTTTTAGCCGTGACTGGGTAGTTCAGTTGGTTAGAGCATCATCCCAATGCATCAAAGTTGCGGGTTCAATCCTCCATCAGGGCACACACACAAGTTAACAAATGCATGCATAAATAAGTGAAACAACAAATCGATGTTTCTTTCTTTCTCTAAAATCAATGAATAAAAATGTTTTTTTAAGTTTTGTGAACTTCCAGAGGACACTAGGCATGTTTCTTTATCTCTGTGTATCTCTCTCTGTGGTCCCTTCAGCATAGCTGCATCAGAGTAGTTGGATATCTTACAGGTGGCTCAGAGTTCATGTCCTGAGTGAGAGAGAGCCAGGCAGAAGTTGTGTTGCCATTTATTACTGTGATATTGTGATTCGTAAGAAGAAATATATTATAAGAATATATTATATATAATAATTGTATATTTATAAATTTTCTATAATGAGAGCAATAAAGGTGCCTTTTGTTAAGTGAACAGGGTGACTTGCGGAAAGCACTTAAAGATAGAAGCTGGTTTCCAGTTTGGTGAGGGTTGGAACTTTCAGTCCTGTCCTCCAACCTTTGAGGTGGATAGAGGTCTAGAGATTAAGTTCAATCACCAATGGGCAACGTTTTAATCAATTACATCTATGTAATGAAACCTCTACAACGCCCTCCTCCCAGGAATGTGGTTCTAATAGCTGCTGGATTGATGAACACATGGAGATTTGGGGAGAGTGGCTGCCTGGAGAGGGTGTGGAAACCCCTTGCTCTTTCCCCACGCCTTGTCCTATGCTCTTCTTCCATCGGGATGTTGATTTTTATTATATTTTGTAATAAATAGGTAATACAGTGAAGAGACCAGTTCCTCGAGTCCTGTGAGATTCTGTAACAAATTGTTCAAGCCCAAGGAGGGATTGTGGGAACTTCTGACTGTTATAAAGTAGCTTAATCCACAGGTTCCATAGAGACACCAAGATAGAAATATGAGGAGGTGCTTTATTTATAAAGCCGGCAACATACACAGGCTACAGCTCACCCAAGTCGTGCAGCCTAGAATATAGCTCTGAGGCTGGTTATAGACATGATCACAAACTGATTGGAGGGAGTGGAGGGGGCCCACAGTACAAAAGTTATTTACTGATAAGCTTGCAACATTTATCTATAGGATCTATTAAAAGGAAAAACATTTCTACATATCAAGACCACAAGATAACACAGTAGTGATAAATGTTTTACATACTAACACAGTAGCCATAAATGTTGTTTTACATACCAACACAATAGAGATAAGTGTTTTACATATCAAAGACATTCCCAAATCTTCCAGGATTTACAATTTATCCTTGTCGCCACAGTAGTGGGAAATAAAATGTTTAGTCTAGGAGAAGGAGAGGAGCTAAATGGAATTACTTTTGCTAAAAGTGTTGGAGCTGGCTTATTAGTAAGCCAGTCCCCGCTTGCTTAGTTTACAAGTTTTGTACATATAAAGAAACTCAAAAGGATGATTATTAGAAAGCATATAAAATGTTACAGAATACAGGTTTTTTTCAAGCAAGGGGAGTGGGCTCGTAATCCCTTTGTCTAGAGCAGGGGTCGGGAACCTTTTTGGCTGAGAGAGCCATGAACGCCACATACTTTAAAATGTAATTCTGTGAGAGCCATACAATATGTTTAACACTAAATATAAGTAAATGTGTGCATTTTATGTAAGACTAACACTTTTAAAGTACAATAAGTCTCTGAATTCTTTTTTAATAATGTTGTTATGCTGTTGCTAATCAATGATGAATAAAGAACTTCTTACCATTAATGCGACTTCTGGTGCTGCATGGTTTTGCTGATGGCTTTGTAGTCTGGTTGATACATAGTGAGTGAGGTTAAGCTTCATGCAGGTGTTGAGACTTCCATCCGTTAAACGTGAACGTTCTTTAGATGTGAGAAAGACTACTCACATGCATACGTAGAGCCAAACATTGTCAGTACAGCAATATGACGGGAAGTACATTCCTAGTTTTGACAATCAGCAGGTCCGTGGGTTGAAATTTTTTCATTTCTGCTCTTTTGTGTTTGCTTGCCAACTCTGCTTGCTGTTGTGCAAGTCTTTCCAAATCTTCATTCAGTGACTAGAACTTATTCACCCACATGTCTAAGGCCTTCAGGTCAGCAGCTTGTAGCTCAAAATCTCTGTTGGAGACACCGGGACTATAACTCAGGTCGGTGCTGTCCATTGCACACTCGTGTGGATGGGTGATGAACTTAAAAAGACGAGTGCACTCATGAAATTCTCCAAAGCGCACTTTGAATGACTGCGAAAAATGAGATGTGAAGCCTGCTACCTGCTGGAGATCAAGATGTTGAGCAGGGTCACTTGCTGTGCATACATCTTTAAACTTTCCCAGTTTTTCAAAGTGTAGTAAACGACCTGTTTCAATGTTGGCGATGAAGAGTTTCAGCTTGTTTTCAACTGCAAACACTGCTTGTTGAAGGAATGAGACTGTATTTCCAATGCCTTGCATTTTCACATTGAGCTGGTTCAGATGTTCAGTCATGTTTACAAGATAGTACAACTTCAGGAAACACTTAGTGTTAGCTAACTCAGGATGCTCAACATTTTTCATTTCAAGAAAAGTCCTGGGGGCGGGGGCAAGATGGCAATGGAGTAAGCGGATGTACCAAATTCCAACTCCCAGAACCAAAGTGGATTATAACTTGATTTTAAGAACCATCATCTGGGTAAACCAACGTTGAACTGGACTGACAGGACTCTTCAACCAGGGAACACTGAAGAAGCAACATTGAGACTGGTAGGAAAGGCGAAAATGCAGAAAGGGCTGCCCAGCTCCCCAGAGCAAAAGGTAGCCTGGAGAGACTCGTGTGGCAGGAAGAGAGGCCAGCAGAAGGACAGGGACCTGGGTCCCAGGAACAAAACCCCAGCATACAGCCCCAGAGCCTAGAAGAGGTGTATGGACAGTATTTAGCTGGGAAACAGGTTAGGATACTGTTTGTGAGAAAGAGACAGTTGTCTCAGACCCAGGATTCTTCTTAAAGGGATGGCACAGAAAACCTCTTTCACAACCACTCACCCGGGATTCCGGGAGACAGGGAGAGAGGAAAGGACCAAAGCAGTGGGAAGAGAGTGCAGTCTGGAAGTCACAGGGAGAAAAGCTTGGAGGGACAGCCACCCTATACCCTGGGATAAGTCACTCCACAAATCTGAAACAATATTTCCCCTGGAACCAACAAGAGGAAGGAGGACACCAGCCAAATAGTCTCCCTTGCAGCAATTAGAGCACAGTAACTTAAAAGGAAGGAGCTTTCAGGACTACATTATGGAGTGTTAGGGTCAGAGCTGCAGCACCCCCACCCACACTGCTGAGGGCTTGCTGGAGGGCGGGTGGAGGCGGGACACAGAAATGCAGTTCCATCAGTGGGGGCAGAGGCCGAGCCAGCTGGTGTGAGCTCGTTCTAGTCCAGCGGGGGCGAAGGGGAAGTGCAAAAGTGGTCTAGCGGTTGCAGGCTCGCCTGCGATCCCACCAGTGGGGGAAAAGTGGGAGCCTGGAACGGGCAGAGATCTGCCGTTGGGCAGGGGCAAGCGGGCATGCAGCCTCACCCAGCCTCCGAGGCTTGAAGCCCTGCACGAACTGGCTTTGCCCACGGAGGTGGGGCGGAAGCCAGAGCTCACAGTTGAGCGCACCGGCAACCTGGCAGAGGAGCCGAAGTTGGCAGAGGCAGGGTGGAAGACTGATTTCCAGCTGAGGGTGAACCAGAAGACCCCCTGGCTGGAGGAACAGGTTGACAGGGACCTGCAGCTAAGCAGAAGTGCTCACCCTTGCCCTTGGTGCCCAGGCTTGTGGCCCAAGTGTGCTGCGTGGTCCCACTGGTTGGAGAGGGTGAAGGCCGAGACCAGCTGAGGCTTAAATAACCTGGCAAGAGAACATAGCCCCTCCCACAGAGGCAAGGCAGAGACCGCAATAGCAGCCACAGCGGCGCACCAGCAACACCCACACCCAACTTCCCTAGGCAGTGGCAGAGGGGATGGCGGGCCTGCAGACAGACCACACATAGGGAACACAGACGCAACACCCATTAGACTCCAGTAGCCAAACCCTTCTTAAACACAGACAAAATGGGCAAGGAGAGGAATGCAACCCAAATGAATCAAGAGAAATCCCCAGAGAAGGACCTGAATGAATCAGATATAACCAAACTATCTGAGTTTAAAATAATGATAGTTAGATGTTCAAAGAGCTTAGAGCAACAATGGATAGTCATTATGAACACCTAAATAAAGAGATAACAAATATAAAAAAGAAAATTGAAATAATAAAAAAGAATCAGACAGAAATGACAAATATAGTATCAGAACTGAAGACCAGCCTGACCTGTGGTGGCGCAGTGGATAAAGCGTCGACCTGGGAACACTGAGGTCACCAGTTCAAAACCCTGCACTGGTCTGGTCAAGGCACATATGGGAGTTGATGCTTCCAGCTCCTCCCCCCCCCCCCGCTTTCTCTCTCTCTCTCTCTCTCTCTCTCTGTGTCTCCTCTCTAAAATGAATAAAATAAAAAATAAAAATTTTTTTAAAAAAAGGAGACATCTGTTTAAAAAAAAAAAAGAACTGAAGACCACAATGGAAGGAATTAAAAGCAGGATGGATGAAACTGAGGATCGAATCAGCGAGTTAGAGGACAAAATAAACAAAGGCACAGAAGCAGAGCAGAAAAAAAAAACAGTCCCAAAAAATGTGAGGAAACTCTTAGGGAGCTCTGTAACAAAATGAAGAGAAATAACATCCACATCATAGGGGTTCTTGAAGATGAAGAGAAAGAACAAAAGATAAAAACTTTGTTCAATCAAATTATAGCTGAAAACTTCCCTAAATTAAGACTGGAAAACATTTCACACATTCAAGAAGCACAGAGAACCCCATTAAAGAGAAACCCAAAGAAATCTACACCAAGACACATCATAGTTAAAAAACTAAAGCTAAGAAATAAAAAGAAAATATTCAAAGCTGCTAGAGAAAAAAAGGCTATCACCTACAAAGGAGCCCCCATAAGGATGACATCCGACTATTCAACAGAAACACTTGAGGCCAGAAGGGAATGGCTAGATATATACAAAGTAATGCAGAACAAGAACCTACAACCAAGACTACTCTATCCAGCAAGGCTAACACTTAACATTGAGGAGAAATAAAGAACTTCCCAGACAAAGAAAGCCTCAAGGAATTCATTAAAACCAAACTGATTCTGCAAGAGATGCTAAGAGGCCTGTTGTGAACAGTTCAAAGGGGGAAAAGAATATAGCAAAAGAAGAATACAGCTTTAAAGAATAAAATGGCAATAAACAACTACATATCAATAATAACCTTAAATGTAAATGGATTAAATGATCCAATCAAAAGACATAGGGTAGCTGCATGGATAAAGAAACAGGACCCATACATATGCTGTCTACAAGAGACACACCTTAAAACAAAAGATGCACATAGACTGAAGGTAAAAGGATGGAAAAAAATATTTCATGCAAATGGAAATGAAAAAAAAGCCGGGGTAGCAATACTTATATCTGACAAAATGGACTTTAAAACAAAGGTTGTAGTAAGAGATAAAGAGGAACACTATATAATAATAAACGGAACAATTCAACAGGAAGATATAACCATTATAAATATCTACGCCCCAAACACAGGAGCCCCGACATAGATAAAGCAGACTTTGATGGACATAAAGGGCGAGATTATAAGCAATGCTATAATAGTAGGGGATTTCAATACCCCACTAACATCACTGGATAAATCCTCAAGAAAGAAAATTAACAAAGAAACAGCAGACTTAAAGGATACACTAGATCAACTCGATTTAATAGATATCTTCAGAAATTTTCACCCTAAAGCAGTAGAATATACATTTTTTTCAAGTGCTCATGGTACATTCTATAGGATAGACCACATGTTAGGACACAACAGTCGTCTCAACAAATTTAAGAAGATTGAAATCATATCAAGCATTTTCTCTGATCACAATGGCAAGAAACTAGAAATTAACCACAAAAGAAAAACTGAAAAATACTCATACACTTGGAAACTAAATAGCATGTTATTAAATAATGAATGGATTAACAATGAGATCAAAGAAGAAATAAAAAAGTTTCTAGAAACAAATGATAATGAGCATACATCAACTCAAAATTTTTGGGACACAGCAAAAGCAGGACTGAGAGGGAAGTTCATAGCACTACAGGCATGCCAGAAGAAGTTCGAAAAAGTTCAAATAAGCAACTTGACCCTGCATGTAAGAGAACTAGAATAACAACAGCAGATAAAGCCCAGAACTCGGAGAAGGAAGGAAATAATAAAGATCAGAGTGGAAATAAATGACATAGAGGCTAAAGAAACAATACAGAGGATCAATGAAACCAGGAGCTGGTTCTTTGAAAAGGTAAGCAAGATTGATGAACCTTTAACAAGGCTTATCAAGAGAAAAAGAGAGAGGATTCAAATAAATAAAATTAGAAATGTGAGTGGAGAAATAAGAACTGACACAACAGAAATACAAAGCATTGTAAGAAAATACTATGAAGAACCCTATGCCAAAAAATTAGACAACCTAGGTGAAATGGACAAATTTCTTGAATCATATAATCTTCCAAAAATCAATCTGGAAGAATCAGAACACCTAAACAGACCAATTACAACAAATGAGATAGAAACAGTTATCAAAAAATTCCCAACAAGGAAAAGTTCTGAGCCTGATGGCTTCACAAGTGAATTCTACCAAAAATTCAAAGAAGAACTAACAACTATCCTCCTCAAGCTATTTCAAAAAATTCAAGAGGAAGACTTTCAAACTTCTTTTATGAGATGAGCATAATTCTGATCCCGAAACCAAGCAAAGACAACACAAAAAAAGAAAATTATAGGCTTATATCCCTGATGAATTTAGACGCTAAAATTCTCAACAAAATATTAACCAACCGGATCCAGCAATATATGAAAGAAAACATACACCATGATCAAGTGGGATTTATTCTGGAGAGGCAAGGCTGGTTCAATATTCGCAAATCAATCAACGTGATTCATCACATAAACAAAAGGAAAGACAAAAACCACATGATAATGTCAATAGATGCAGAAAAAGCATTTGATAAAATCCAGCACCCATTCATGCTCAAAACTCTCAGTAAAGTGGGAATACAGGGAACATTCCTTAACATGATAAAGGCCATCTACGACAAACCCACAGCAAACATCATACTAAATGTGCAAAAATTAAAAGCAATCTCTTTAAGATCAGGAACCAGACAGGGGTGCCCCCTTTCACCACTCTTATTCAACATAGTTCTGGAAGTCTTAGCCACAGTGATCAAACAAGAAGAAGAAATAAAAGGCATCCAAATTGGAAAAAAAAAGTAAAACTGTCATTATGTGCAGATGATATGATATTGTATATAGAAAACCCTAAAGTCTCAGTCAAAAAACTACTGGAGCTGATAAATGAATTTAGCAAGGTAAAATGCATACTCAGAAATCAGATCATTTCTATATACCAGCAAGGAACTGTCAGCAAAAGAAATTAAGGAAACAATCCCCTTCACTATTGCAACCAAAAAAATAAAGTACCTAGGAGTAAATTTAACCAAGGAGGTTAAGGACTTGTACTCAGAAAATTATAAAACATTGATAAAAGAAATCAAGGAAGATACAAACAAGTGGAAGTATATACCGTGCTCATGGTTAGGAAGAATAAACATCATTAAAATGTCTATATTACCCAAAGCAATTTATAAATTCAATGCAATACCAATTAAAATACCAATGACATACTTCAAAGATATAGAACACATATTCCAAAAATTTATATGGAACCAAAAAAGAACACGAATAGCCTCAGCAATCTTAAAAAGAAAAAATAAAACAGGAGGTATCACTCTTCCAGATATCGAGGTATACAAGGCCATTATACTCAAGACAGCCTGGTACTGGCATAGGAACAGGCACATAGATCAATGGAACAGAACAGAGGACCCAAAAATAAACCCACAGCTTTATGGACAACTGATATTTGACAAAGGAGGTAAGAGCATACAATGGAATAAAGACAGCCTTTTAACAAATGGTGTTGGGAAAATTGGACATCTACCTGCAAAAATATGAAACTAGACTATCAACTTACACCATTCACTAAAACAAACTCAAAATAGATAAAAGACTTAAATGTAAGCTGTGAAACATAAGCATCTTAGAAGAAAACAGAGGTAGTAAGCTCTCTGACATCTGTAGCAGCAATATATTTGCCGATTTATCTCCATGAGTAAATGAAATAAAAGGCAAGATAAACAAATAGGACTATATCAAACAAAAAAGTTTTTGCATAGCTAAAGACAATAAGAACAGAATAAAAAGACAAACCACACAATGGGAGAACATATTCGACAATACGACTGATAAGGGGTTAATAACCAACATTTATAAAGAACTTTAAAACTCAACACCAGGAAGACAAACAATCCAATCAAAAAATGGGCAAAAGAAATGAATAGAAATTTCTCCAAAAAGGACATACAGACAGCCAATAGGGATATGAAAATATGCTCAAAATCATTAATCATTAGAGAAATGCAAATTAAAGCCACAATGAGATATCACCTCACACCAGTCAGAATGGCGCTCATCAGCAAAACAACACAGAATAAGTGCTGTTGAGGATGTGGAGAAAAGGGAACCCTCCTGCACTGCAGGTGGGAATGCAGACTGGTGCAGCCACTGTGGAAAACAGTATGGAGATTCCTCAGAAAATTAAAAATCGAACTGCCTTTTGACCCAGCTATCCCACTTATAGGAATATACCCTAAGAACACCATAGCACTGTTCAAAAAGAAGAAATGCTCCCCCATGTTCATGGCAGCATTGTTCACAATAGCGAAGATCAGGAAATAGCCCAAGTGTCTGTTAGAAGACGAGTGGATTAAAAAACTTTGGTTCATATATACTACTACTGAGCCATATATACTACTTCTCAGCCATAATGATGACATTGGATCATTTACAACAAAGTGGATGGACCTTGATAACATACGAAGTGAAATAAGTAAAACAGAAAAAACTGAGAACTGCATGATTTCATACATATGTAGGACATAAAAACGAGACTATGAGACATGGACAAGAGTGTAGTGGTTACGGGGTGGGGGGAGGGAGGAGAAGGAGGAATAGGGGGGAGGGGAGGGGCACAAGGAAAACCAGATAGAAGGTAACAGAGGACAATTTGACTTTGGGTAATGGGTATGCAACATAATTGAATGACAAGATAACCTGGAGATTTTTTCTTTGAACATATGTACCTGACTTATTATTGTCACCCTATTAAAATTAATTAAAAGAAAAAAGAACCCTGAAAATAGAAGGCAAATTTCAATATAAACTCATTCTATAAAAAAAAAGTCTCAATTTGTTTAGACAAGCTGCGAAATGGCTGAGTACCTTCCCTCTTGACAACTAACGCACATTGCTGTGCAGAAGCAGACCAGGATAATTATTTCCAACTTCATCTAGCAGTGTTTTAAATTGGTGATCATTTAAAGCTCGGGCAACAGTAAAGTTGACCACCCGAATGACCAGCGACATCACCTCACTAAGCTGCTCGCCACACACCTGAGCACAAAGCACCTCCTGATGTAGGATGCAGAAAAACTTAGGATGGGTTTATTTTCATGTTCACAAAGAAGCTACGAATCCTGTTTTTCCCCACACTAAACTGGGATAAATGGCTTATGTCTGTTGACTCATCCAAAGCGAGAGAAAAGAATCGTGCTGCATTTATGTCCTTCACTTGTGTTTCCTCAATTTGATTTGCCATTATGATGGTACGATCGTGAACAGTTCTTGCCGACACAGGCATGTCTTTTATTCATTTGATTATCTTGTCTTTATATGAAAAGTCGTCAAAAAGTTCATTGGGAACATCAAGCATGAATGTTTTGGCATACTCCCCATCTGTGAATGGCTTCCCATTTCTCACAAAAACAATTCAGCAAAGCTAGCTGAATTCCATTCACCTTGTTGGGTCCAATCATGGAGTTGCTGCTGACTAGCTTGCACTCTGTACAGTAATTCTTGACATGCTTTCTTCTTGCTGTTCCCTGCTGGGTATTTCGATGCAAAATGTAGTATGGCATGTGTCGAAGTGCCGCTTTGTATTTGACTGTTTCATCGATGCAATTTTATCATTGCATATCAGACACACTGCAGAACCTGCTTTCTCCACAAAGGTAAATTCTTCTGTCCATTCCTGCTGAAAAGTATGATACTCCTCATCTTTTTTCTTTTAGCCATCTTCTTCGTCAAAAGGGTTTCTGCAATTAGCTAGCTGCCTACTTGATTAAAAGGAAGGAAGTTTACTTTCTGACCTCACAATGACCCATGTACATTACACATTATCCAATAAAAATTTGGTGTTGTCCCAGAGGACAGCTGTGATTGGCTCCAGCCACCCGCAACCATGAACATGAGCAGTAGGAAATGAATGGATTGTAATACATGAGAATGTTTTATATTTTTAATGTTAATATTTTTTATTAAAGATTTGTATGCAAGCAAGATGCAGCCATCAAAAGAGCCACATCTGACTTGCCAGCCATAGGTTTCCGACCCCTGGTCTAGAGGTATACGTCACTCTCATGACTCTAGGAGGGGAGGAAGAGTTAGGATCAGTGTAGGAATTTTTAAATAAAGGTATGTAAACATTGTCTCCTAATGGTTCTTAAGGAAGGGGAAGATGAAGTTTTCAAATAAGTTCCACCTTCTTTGCTCTGTCTAGCAAGTGGCCTCAGTCCTTTCAGAGAACTATAGTTAAACTGTGATTAACTACTATCTAACTTTTGCTCCTTAAATCTCTTTCTCTTGTTTTGTTTTCTTTCTTTTCTCAGAAAGGAGGGGTAAGGGGGCCTAACTCTTTTTTCTGAAATACCAGTATCAACAGTTTTGCAGTTTTGCCGTTCCTTGACACCTTATCACATGACTTACTACCAGTCAGTCAGAAGCACAGGTAACAACCTGGACTTGTGTTTGGCATTTGAAGTGAAAGACACTCTTGTGAGACTGAGCCTTTATCCAGTATAGTGGTTCTTAACCTGGGTTCTATTGAACCCTAGGGGTTCGATGAGTTGGTCTCAGGGGTTCGGAGAAGCCTCTGCCGCGGAGGCCAGAATAAAGTAATACCGTAATTTGTTGTGAGTTCATGCACTTTGTTGGTTTTGTTCTTTGAGCAAGGTGATGTTCATGCACGGCTCATTTTGTGCGCCAGTAAAAAAACACATACCTATGTCTTGAATTTGGGGAAATAATCATATTTTATTAATTATTAAAGAAGGGTTTGGTGAATGCTCATATGAAACTGGTGGGTTCGGTACCTCCAAAAAGGTTAAGAAGCACTGACCCAGTAGCATCTGATGATACCTTGGGGTACATAGAGTCAGAATTGAGTTGAATTGTAAGGTACTGAGCTGGTGTCAGAAAATTGCTTAGTGGTTTAAGAGAAAAAAATTTCCCACATTGGAATTAGATACAGAATCATTAATTACTCAGCCTCAGAAGTCACATAGCATCATTGCCACCATACTCTGTTGTCAGAACAAACACAAAGACCCACCCAGGTTTAAGGGGAGGAGAGCTAGACTCTGGCTCTTAATGGAAATAATTTTGAAAAATTTAGTCTACCACAAAAGACAACCTTAATTTTTAGTTAATAGAGGATTAGGGGTGTTTTATTACCCATTATCCAAAGGCTTATTTTCAGGAATACTGAATGTTAAATATACGTCCCTTATTCCATAGCTCCTGTCTGCAGCTCTGTGAGGTGGAGATTCAAAGCATAGGAATTGCTAATGAGTAGATAACATTAAGATGATTTTTAAAATTGATAAAATTTCCCCCATATAATATGTAAATATTTAAGGGTCTCTGACTGGTCTAAATACTCAAATGCTTTTCAAAATAAAATTAGTGATTATAAGAAAAGGCATACTATAAACATTTCTTTTAAACAACTACTTGAGTCAAAGTCATGTATCAGATGCATATCAGGAAGTTAACATTCTTCTGTTGTTGCATGGTTAGGGCCTTCTTGGCAGATTTTACCGGGAACTGGTTAAAAGATAAGTCTTAGACGTTAATGATGACTAGATAAAAAGGAAAAGATTTTCTTCCCAGTAAGTATGTGTTTAAAATTCATGGGTGGGTGGGAGCTGTGAAAAATGACACCCAAAGTCTTAGAGACATCCCAGAGGCCATAAACTCAGAAATACTATCTTCTCTTTCCCCTGGAGACATTTATTTACTTTTCAAAGGATAGTAAAGGAAGAGCTTTTTCCTTTTTCTTTTTTTCTTCCCAAGGGGATTTTGCTTTCATTAGGGAGATTAAGTTTATTTCTAGCCCTCAGGAAGGAAAATTTTATACAGCTTCCCAGATTCCTTCATGGAAGGGAGGGCGTTCTTCCCTACAGTGCAGGACCTGGAATGTGTAGGGAGGACAATCCAGCAGTTTCAAAGGAGCCTCTGTGGTATTCAGATCTTTTTAGCTAAAGGCAACTGAGACACAGTGGACTCAAGAGAAATATTTGTTCCCCCTTAACTACCTAGAGGAATTTTACATAGAGGCTTTGCCCATAATGAGAGATTATCAAAAGATATACATTTTGACCTTTCTAAAATATGGCAGGGAAAGTTATTAATTATAGAAAATCTGCTTTTCTTATCACCCTGCCCTCCTGTCTGAAGCCCTGGGGTGTTGTACATCATCCTTAGCTCAGAGCCCTCATTTTAACTTTCTGTCCCTGAGCCTCTCGGGTGTCTGGGGCTCCCGTATGTACATATATTAATTAAATATAGTTATTTTCTTTTGTTAATCTATTTCATGTAGATTTAATTATTAGACCAGCCTAAAGAACTTTGAAGGGTGGAGAAGATTTTCTTCCTCCCCCACTAAATTTTTCTCTCGCCCCCTGTAAGGCCACCAACAGGGCCACCTGGACAGTGCAGGTTCGCATTAGGTTCGGACAGTTGGTAATGAAACAACGGAGCCAAGAACTGGTGGGCCATCATCTTTAATCCTAGCTTGCACCCAGCCAGCAAGTAAAAACACACACTGGGTTCCAAAGCCCACTCATTCGGTGCTCACAAAGCTATTGACTAATCCGAGCTTCCTAGAATCAAAGCTTTCTAGCTCACCAGCCTTATTCACCTCTGTTCCTCATCTCCTTCTCCAGCACAAACTCTGCTCAAACTGGCTTCTCCCTCAGCACTCTGCCATCTTGACTGCTTCTCCTGGCCTCCTCCATGTGGCCTTTCTCTGCTCTGCTCTCTAATGCTAACCTCAGGAACTGAGAGAGAGCAAGCTCTCGGCCTGCCCCACTTTATAGTGTAGAATCAAAACCTTTAATCCAATTATACAAACAAGGAAGTCTCTGATACAAAGTCACTTAACTGAGGCATAATGGGAGGATTCCTCATGAGAGTGTACCATCCTATATCATCCAATCAGTCAAGGGTGTGGGAAAAGCTTACTCTTAAAACTAAGACATAGGCAATAATGACCCGGCCTGCCCGCAGCCTGTCCCCCAAAACACATTAATATCAATGAACTTGCATGTGGGCAGTGCCATCTTTAACAAAGTGAGCATAATATATTTTATCTGCCCAACAGTTTTAATTCTAGCTCGCACCCGGCGGGCAAGCAAAAACACACATTGGGCTCCAAAACCCACTCACTCAGTGCTCACAAAGCTACTGACTTATCCGAATTTCCCAGAATCAAAGGTTTCTAGCTCACCAGACTTATTCACCTCAATGTAAAGCCAGTAGCCAGGGTCAGGATCACAACCGCTTGGTCCATGCTGGTTTGCATTAGATTCGGACAGTCGATAATGAAACAATGGAGCCAAGAACTGGTGTGCCATCAGCTTTAATCCTAGCTTGCACCAGGCGGGCAAGCAAAAACACACACTGGGCTCCTAAACCAACTCATTCAGTGCTCACAAAGCTACTGACTTATCCGAGTTTCCTAGAATCAAAGGTTTTTAGTTCACTAGACTTATTCATCTCTGTTCCCCATGTCCTCCAGCACAAACTCTGCTCAAACTGGCTTCTCCCTCAGCACTCCGCCATCTTGGCTGCTTCTCCTGGACTCCAGGTAGCCTTAATCTGCTCTCCTCTCTAATGTTAACCTCAGGAATCAAGAGCGAGCAAGCTCCTGGCCTGCCCCACTTTATAGTGTAGAAATCCAAACCTTTAATCCAATCTACAAACAAGAAAGTCTGTGATACAAAGTCACACATCTGAGCCATAATGGGAGGATTCCTCATGAGAGCACACTGCCCCACATCATCCAATCAGTCAAGGGTGTGGGGAAAAGCTTACTCTTATTTGAGGCATGATGGGATTCTTCATGAGAGTGCACCACCCTACATCAAAAAGAGTGGAAAAGGCTCAGTCCTAAAACCAAGCTCTAGGCTACAAAGGTCCTGCCTGCCCACAGCCAGCCCCCAACACACATTAATATTAACGGGCTTCCATGTGGGCAGCGCTATCTTTAACAAAGTGAGCATAATATATTTTATCTTCCCAAGAATACATATTTTATTAAATATATGTACATGGGAGCCTTCACAAGAGAGTATAAACAATGAATAGGTAAACACAGCAGGAAACTTTGATACTTCTTAAATAAAGAAACAATAAAAGAAGTAAAAACAAAGATTCACAAGACAAAAAGGTTAGGGTTCAAGGTAACAAGGGGTAAAAATATAACTAAGAAGATAAGAATTAGTTTAACAAGTTTTATTTGTACATATATATTGACCCTAAATTTCTTGTCTCTGGTAACAGCAATGTTTTTCTCCTGGTACAGGGAGGGTCCTTTTGACCTGCGAGATTTATTTTTTGCTTTCAGGGAAGAGATATAAACATGAAGAAAGTTCATGTTTTTAAATATGACCCTTTCTCCTTTGTATCTGTCCACTCCCTTCCTTAAGCATCAAGCCCTTAGGACATCAGATTCTGGCCAGCATCAAACTGTCTTAAGAACAAAGTCTCAAGTCTGTTTACTACAGAAACAGAGTCTTGGTCACGCTAATGATAACATCTTGACTTCAGTTTTGTTTCAGCCCCAGGCCCACTAAAGCAGAAAGACCCTATAAACCACATCCTCATGAAACCTGACAGAACAAAATCATGGCTGACATCAGGACGGACGGAATGATCAACCACTTGCCACCCTGACCCCAATTAATAAGTAGAGCCCACGACCCCAACTCCTTTAGCAACCATGATTAATGAATTTCCCGCTATATAACCCATCTGCCAGAAGCCAACAGGAAGCCAGGTCTTTGGACACCAGAAGGCTTGCTGTAATTTCTGGAAAAAATAAACCCTTATTTTCTTGGTTGCAAACTTCTGTTTGCATTTGATTGGGCTTTGACGCATACATACGAATGGATTGTTTAGGGTGGCTGAGGATGGGTCATGTTGGGCAGATAAAATATAATATGCTCACTTTATTAAAGATGGTGCTGCCCACATGGAAGCCCATCACCCAGGTGATATTATTTGCCCTTATGCTTGGGATGGGTGTGGGGGAAAGGCTGTAATATAAGCAGGCCGGGACTTTATAGCCTAAGGTTTAGTTTTGAGAGTAAGCTTTTCCTCACACCCTTGACTGATTGGATGATGTGGTGTGGGGTGCTCTCCTGAGGAATCCTCCCATTATGCCTCAGATGGGTGACTTTGTATCAGAGACTTCCTTGTATGTAGGTTGGATTAAGGGTTTGGATTTCTACATTATACAGTGGGGCAGACCAGGAGCTTGCTCTTGGTTCCTGAGGTTAGCATTAGAAAGGAGAGCAGATTAAGGCCATGTGGAGGCCAGGAGAAGCAGCCAAGATGGTGAAGTGCTGAGGGAGAAGCCAGTTAGTGCAGAGTTTGTGCTGGAGAAGGAGATGGGGAACAGACGTGAATAAGGCTGTGTTGGGGAGATAAAATATATTATGCTCACTTTGTTAAAGATGGCGCTGCCCACATGGAAGTTCGTTGATGTTAATGTGTGTTCTGGAACAGGCTGTGGGCAGGCCGGATCGTTATAGCCTAAGGCTTAGTTTAAGAGTAAGTTCTTCCCCACAACCTTGACTGATTGGATGATATAGGGTGGTGCACTCTCCTGAGAAATTCCATTATGCCTCTGATGGGTGGCTTTGTATCAGAGACTTTCTTGTATGTATAATTGGATTAAAGGTTTGGATTTTCTATGCCATAAACTGGGGCAGTCCGGGAGCTTGCTCTCTCTCTCGGTTCCTGGGTTCCTGAGATTAATATTAGAGAGGAGAGCAGAGTAAGGCCACATGGAGGAGAGGAAGCAGCCAAGATGGCAGAGTGCTGAGGAAGAGTTTGTGCAGGAGGAGATGAAAAACAGAGGTGAATAAGTCTGGTGAGCTAGAAAGCTTTGATGCTAGGAAACTCGGATAAGTCAGTAGCTTTGTGAGCACTGAATGTGTGGGTTTTGGAGCCCAGTGTGTGTTTTCGCTTGCCCGCCGGGTGCAAGCTAGAATTAAAGCTGATGGCTCATCAGTTCTTGGCTCCTGTGTTTCATTACCGACTGTTTGAATCTAATGTGAACCTGCACGGGGCAGGCGGCTGTGATGGTGGCCGCGACTACTGGCTTTACAGGCTGGTGAGCTAGAAACCTCTGATTCTAGGAAACTCAAGATCAGTCAGTAGCTTTGTGAGCACTGAATGAGTAGGTTTTGGAGCCCAGTGTGTGTTTTTGCTTGTCCACCGGGTATAAGCTAGAATTAAAGCTGATGGCTCACCAGTTTTGGGCTCCATTGTTTCATTACCAACTGTTAGAATCTAATGCGAACCTGCACTGGCCAGGTGGCTGTGATGGTGGCCTTGGCCACTGGCTTTACAGGCTGAGAAGCTTTAATTCCCAAAGAAGACAAGTACACACCCAACAGAAATCATGAGTACCTCTTTTTTGTCAATATAGTATGAGAGTAAATGTTTGGTGGAGGTAGAAATTTTGTACTTGTCTCTTCCACAGTGCCTTTTGCCTTTTTAATAAGTATTGGTTGAATTGAATTCCATTAATCCACAAAGATCTAATTTAAAGACAGTAAAACCCTCTGGCCTCCTTAATTTATTCTGCAGCTTACCATTTCCAGGAATTTCTTGTACTAGAGAACACAGCTCAGAAATGAAGCATTTTACCATATTGATGTAGGCAAAGCACGTCCTTTGGCCCCAGGCCCCATTTTCAAGCCCACTTTTGAGGCCTGGGCAGAAAGCCCACCGATTTAAATCTTTGACCATGGTCACTGAATTTTCTTTAGTCTTCCAAACTAAACCTCTGAACTTTTATTCATCCCACTCTTTCCCAGTTTTCACACAAGGTTGTAGATCAAAGAAACATACATATGATAGTTCGAAGCAGGGCAAAGCTTGGTTTCCTCAGGTCTAAGATAACTATCAGTAAGGCAGTGGAAACAACTGCTTGATAAATCCCAACACAGGCTTGTGGGGGAGGCTGCATACATGAATTCCTGATGCACATCACAGAGGAGACCCTACAAGGAGGTGAAATTCATTAAGCCGAAAAGGCCCATCCTCTGTTAATTTTGCTTAAAATGTAAACTGCCTTCCAGCAAATGGTATAGCCTTGCGGGCAGGGAAGCCTGTTAAATAGCAATTCTTTAAGAACAGTGCTGATTCTTCAACAAATTACTTCGCCTTTTAGCAACACTTACTTTTTCCTCTTAATGCAATTCTCACCTGCTGAGATTCAGGGATGCTCAGACCAGGTATTGGGAGGTAGCTGCTTAGATCCCAGAAGCAGAGTTGCCATTGTGGAGGGGCAGAGAGACTGGTGAACTCATATAGCAAATGGTAACTGCACTTTAATTGGTCTCCGTTGTTTAACTTCACAATTACTTTTGATTAGGATATGTCTACAGCAACTGGGGAGTCCTTAATAGTTCCACAAAGGAAGATATATGTTACTCACATGTGTCTGAAAAATTAAATATATTCTCAGAATTATTCACAACCTGATATTTCAGCAAAGCTAGTTGTTCCCAGAATGGTAATCAGCAGTTACAATATAAAAACAGGAAAGAAAACATCCACATTATAGCTTTCTTTCAATGACTTAGAAGTTTTCTCACAGGTAACATTTATATATAATCCCATTTTACCCTAGTTTAGTACTCATTAACAAATATCAGAACAAAATATCAAAGGAAGAGAAGACTTTTTTTTCCCTCCAGGGCAACTACAGAGACTGACCCCCTTAAAAGACAAACTTAGGGAGGAAACACTCTTAGCTTTTTTACTCATTTATTAATTTATTTAAAACACATTATTGAGCCTGACCAGGCGGTGGCACAGTGGATAGATCGTCGGACTGGGACGCGGAAGACCCAGGTTCGAGACCCCGAGCTCGCCAGCTTGAGCACGGGCCCATCTGGCTTGAGCCAGAGCTCACCAGCTTGGACCCAAGGTCATTGGCTTGAGCAAGGGGTGGCTTAGTCTGCTGAAGACCTGCGGTCAAGGCACATGTGAGAAAGCAATCAATGAACAACTATGATGTCGCAACGGCAACGAAAAACTAATGATTGATGCTTCTCCTCTCTCTCTGTTCCTATCTGTCCCTATCTATCCCTCTCTCTGACTCTCTCTCTGTCCCTGTAAGAAAACAAACAAACAAACAAACAAACAAAAAACAACCACATTATTGAATTCATATATCTCTGCTGGGAGTCAAAACTGGCACAACCCCTTTGGGAAACTGGTGGTTTCTACTAAAGGAGAAAATACACCAAAAAATCTATGATCCATCAACTTTTCTCTTACAAATGTTAAATATATGTACACCAAAACACACATATAAGAATGTTTATGACCCTGGCCAGCGGCGCAGTACATAAGTAGAGTGCTGTCTGGGAGCACCAAGGCGGCCGGCTCGGCGCTGCCTGCGAGCATTGATTGCAGCCCTGGTCCGGGCACATATGAGAAGCAACCAATGGCCCAACTAAGGGAAATGAGTTGACGCTTCACTCTCTCTACCCCTTCCTCTCTGAAATAAAATAAATGAAAGAAAAAAAGAGAAAGAAACGAAAAGAATATTTATAGCAGCACTAGATATAATACCTCCAAACTGGAGACCTAATTGCCCAACAGCAGTGAACTGGATAAATAAATCATAGTATACTAACAAGTTAGGGCAACAAACTAATTGCAGCCAAACACACAAAAATACTTAGGTGAATCTTCCAAACATAATGTTTCATGAAAGAAGAGAACATGAAATAATGCAAACTATTATATTATATATTATATAAAGTTCAAAAATAGATAAAACTAAGGTATGATGCTATAAGTCAGAATAGGCATTAGCTGGGGGCAGTGGTAGCAGTTGGAGGAGAGTACAAAGGAGGGCTTCTGGGGCCCTGGAATGTTCTCTTCCTTGACCTTGGGACTGGCTACGTGGTTGTGTTCAGTGTCACAAAACTAACTGAACTGTAGATGTAGAATTCCTGCAATTTTTTGCATTGTGCAATGTTTGATAAACAAATATTTTTTACTTGAAAAAATTTGTTGTGTTGTGTGTCAGGTAGTGAGTAGCAGAGAAGAATATTATCCTGAGACAGCTTTTGCCCTCTAGAAGCTCACAGGCTTGAAGGGGAGAGAGACATTCAAGGAGAGGATTTTAAACAACACGGAATGACTGAGAAGGAGACGGGGGCTCCATGGCTGGGTCACCAAGTGGCCAGGGGAGGAGTTTCCTGGGGAAGGTGAACTCCATCAGGTGCTGAAATGATAACTGAGAGTCAGCAAGTGAATAAAGAAGGTGGGTTAGCTATTCAGAGGAAGGAGAGCAGACAAAGTGCCCAGGGCTCCATCGGAAAGCAAGCAACGGAGTCTCTTTGGTCTCAAAAGGAGGCAAAAAGTCCTTGCAAGTTTTCTCAGTTAATAGAGTCAGAAAGCTCAGAGGTTTCTGCCTGAGAATTGAGACCACATATATCAACATGACTTTACCAGCTTGTTCTAGGAAATTCTTTTGCTCAACGACATAAGACAATCACTGGTCACAAAATACGGTCTTTCTGTAGTCTTTAGCACTTCGCTTCTACTCAATCTATTTTGAAAGGAATAATGAAGAGAGAGGCACAAATGAAGAGGTTTGTTTTGTTTTGTTATGTTTGCAGTAGACACTAGAGGGAAGGACTGTGTGCTTTCTGTTTTTAAAGATTGAAAGGAGGATTAATCTCAAAGAAGTTTAGTCAGTTTGAAAGGTTAATACTAAAAGTTGAGCCTACAAGGGAGAAAAAATAATTTTCCCTCTACTTTCCTGGGTTCTTGGTTGAGACACCAATAATGAGGTATCTCAGCCCTAAGACAAATTAACAGGGGGAAAAAAAACCCCTTAATTTATTAACATGTATACCACATGTGTACATGGAGATACCCAGGAAAAATGAGTAACTCTCTGAGATGGCTCAAAGCTACCACTTTAAATAACATCTTCAATTGAAGACAAAAGACAACTGTTGGGTGGTAAGGCAGAGACCAGCTGTGGGACATTACCAGGAAAAGCATGGGGCATGATTTGTTATGCGTATATAAGTTTGTGCCTTCTCCACTGATAAGAGTTTTTTGTCCATTGCAGTCACCATTCTCTTCCTGGTGCAGAGAGGAATACACCCTTATCGATGGAAGTTTCCTTTATAAATCTAAATTTTCTTTACAAAAGAGTAACTTTGCTATTTTCAGAGCTTCTCCTTTGGTATGGCTTTATCTCAAAATAATCTTATGCCAAAGAGGCATATTTGGGGGTGGCATATTTGCTGCCCTTTTTGAGCCTTTATAGGATTAACACATATTTAAATGTTCTTTTCCGCTCTATTATTAAAGTAACCAGGTTAGGGCTAAAATGGCATCACTCCTGCTAAACCCTACGTCGGCAAGCCAGAACTCAACTAAGTTTTTATGCTCAGCTATTTCAGAAAAGGAGGGTGTAGGTCAGCCAGTGCTTGCTGGATCAGCACAAGTAACCCGACCTGGCTCCGAGATTTCTCTTTGCTCCATATAAGGAAAGAAACACTGTTTTAACCAATGAACAAATGCCCAGTATTCTTTCCTTGTTCATGTTAGTCTAAAAAATCTCTTGCCTTATAAAGCTGTTCAGAGCTCCTCTCTATCTCTTAGATTAGATACTGCCTGACTCATGAATCGCTGAATATAAATCTACAAATCAGTAAATTGTTGGTGGAAAATATTCTTTTAACAAAGCTAAGAGATTGCCTTCTTCTAATCACTAACCATTTGGCAGTGTTTATACAGAAATAGTGCCTAAGGATCAAAGTTTGGAGGATTTTTAAAAAAGCCAACCAGCTGAAGCCCTTCTAAAGAAAAAAGGCACTCAAAGCATTTTTTCTCAGTCCATTCAAAACTTGTTTCCGGGCATATCCTCTGTTTGGATCAAATAAATTTCTATGAAAGTTTTCTACAGGTGTGGGTGGTCTTACATTAACACCTGATTATAGTATTGTTTCACAAAGTATGTGATGTCAAATCATCATGTTATGCACTTTAAATATATACAATTTTATTGGTCAATTATACCTTAATAAAGCCTTATAATGAAAAGGTTAGATATACTAATGAAAGAAAGAAAGAGAGAGAGAAAGGGAGAGAGAGAGAGAAAGAAAGAGAAAGAAAGAGAAAGAAAGAACAAGAAAAAAGGTATTCATTATGGGCATCTCAGGCACTTCCAGCAAATAATTTGCTATCTCTGTTGTTTGGTTTATACTTGAATTAACCAACCTCTTACATGGGTCACCCTGGCTTAATCTCTTGAGCCTCTACCTGCTGGTTCAGTTTTAGAAAATTGTTTGATAGTAATTCCTTGTGAGGGACCAGGAACCTTACCACGCCCCAGCCCCCTCACTGTGCTTAAGAAAGTTTAACCTAAAGCCGAGAAATCAAGGTTTTAACAGTCTTACCTCAAAGAAAGAGAAAAATACTTGAAAATAGTGTTCTTTAAAAATGCTCAAATACTAGTTTCGGTACTCCAAAATATTTTCATTTATAAATTGCAGAGTCCTGGCCCTCATTTCCTTCCTTCAGTGACTAAAGTCAAGAAACTAGACTGTTTGACACAATCTATAAATGCTTCTTCATATGCACCTCCCCTCACCATAAGACCTTGGGTCACCAGGCAAATTGAGCCCCAGGGATTTAGCCCTTGGGTATTCCATAGTTCTTCAAAGTACAGGGTGGGGCAAAAGTAAGTTTATGAAACAGAGTTTATTCTTATATTATTTATTTATTTATTTTATTATTTTTTTTTTACAAGGACCGAGAGAGTCAGAGAGAAGGATAGATAAGGACAGACAGACAGGAGCGGAGAGAAGTGAGAAGCATCAATCATTAGTTTTATTCGTTGCCGTCTCAACACCTCGGTTGTTCATTGATTGCTTTCTCGCATGTGCCTTGACCGCAGGTCTTCAGCAGACCGAGCCACCCCTCGGTGGAGCCAGCGACCCTGTGTCCAAGCTGATGAGCTTTTGCTCAAGCCAGATGGGCCCGCACTCAAGCTGGAGAGCTTAGGGTCTCAAACCTGGGTCTTCCGCATCCCAGTCCGATGCTCTGTCCACTGCGCCACCGTCCGGTCAGGCTATATTATTTATTAACGATTGTATTATTTTCCATATGAACAACTGTAAATCTACTTTTGCCCCACCTGTAGTTGTACAGATTTAGTTGCAATATCTTTCTGGGTCAGAGCCATATACTGAAAGGAACAAACTATATCACCAAAAAGAATATTGGATTGGCAAGATCCTTTCTCCAAAGGAAAAGTCATAAATTGAAATCTTGGAATAAGGCAGCAAGAAGAGCAAGAAAGATGGAAAAAGCAAATTTGACTCAAGAGACAAAATTTAACCCAATAGTGCTTAGGATAAGGCTGAGTATAAGACTGGGGCAATAGAGACAAACTCAAAAGAAATCTGGAAGTGAAGAGTCAGGGCTCTCAAGGACAAACAATATCAGGACTCTAAAGAAGAGAAACTGAAGTAGACAGTATCCATAGAGCTCAGGTAAATCCATTGGAAATACTATACTCTAGGTGTCTTCCCACTGAACCCGTGCTTTGACTGGTGCTGAGAGGTTTCTATGTTCATTATGACCTGATCGTCAAGAGCAGAGCAGCAAGCATTATCTCATAGTTGGGCTTTGCCTGGGCGAGTGATGTCCCAGGAGTCCCTAGCATCCCATCAGCCCACAGTGTATTTGAATAGAAAAACTAGATACTAGTTTCAACAATACCGTAGACTGAATGAACTAAAAATTCTTCATCTACCAAATACCTAGGGATCTTACATAAACATAAATGAATATCTGTAAATTTTCATCTGGGAATACTAGGCAGTACAGGGATTTCCAATGGCTAAAAACTAAGAGTAAACTACACTGGGGAGTAGAAAGTGCTTGAGTTGATGGTGTGGCAGCTGTGGAAATGGATGATGCCGGTTTCTACGATTTAGGAGCTTCGGTATGAAGGGGAGGAAAATAATTTTTCCTTTACCTTTCCATGTTCTTAGCTAACAACTCTCTAATGAAAGACAGATTAATAAGAGACAAAGAAAGAAAATTTTATTAACATGTATACTCCATGTATATATGGAAGATACCCAGGGGAAAATGGGGAAATCAAAAGGATAGCTTAGAATTCAGGTTTAAGTGTCCCCTTAGCAGGGAAAGGGAAGCTGTAGGCCTCCTAGGAAAGAGTAGATGAGTTTTAGAAGAGATAAATGGACCCTTAGAAGAACAGATGGGAGGTGTGATAATTTGTGACAAAGTTTGCCCGGGTGGGTATTGACTTCTAGTCACCTCTCCTATGATAAAATTTGATCTTTCGTGGTTGATCAAACTCCAGGGGGAATGTGTGGGGTGTTTTTTATTCATCTGGTGCCTATTTACCCAATTTATAGCCACTAACTGGAACACAAGACTAGTAAAAAAAAGAAATTAAATTTAAACTTAACAAACTCTGGAATGCTGACCTTGTTAACTTGATGTTGGTCCTTTGGGTGTTGGCAAACACCCAGCTCAGAACGCACGGTATATACTTAGAGCTGATGTTGTAACAAATAAATAGAATAAAGCATTGGTTATTATTGTGGTACATTATTCATTCAGTGGGGACCTACTGTGTGCAAAGCGCAATCATAAGTTCAATTTTAGCACAAAAAATAACACTTGTAAGGCAGAATATAGTCTAACACTGTTTTAGCAGTCTCAACACTAACATTTATATGTGGGCCCTTACAGATGTAACTAAAAAGTCCATCTTAATGAAATGAAACATATCTTGATAACAGATACAAATCAGTACAGTTAAATGATGAAGTGAAATGGTTTGAGAGGCATAGCAGTTATTCTTGGTAGATGTCAAGGTGAGAATATTGATTTATGTAGAAATATGGGAAAAAGAATAAAATATCTTTATAAACATTAACTCTCTAGGGCAAACCTCTATTCTCTGGCAGAAGAAAATGAGAAACTAAATGAGCCCATACTCATTTCTACTTAAAAAGAGATCAATACAATTTGACTAAAAAGTCACTCTCAGCCCTGGCTGCAAGGTAAAATCCTCAGGGGAAAGTTTTACAAATGTCAGGGTCCCCCAGGAAAAGCACTAAATCAGAATGTGTGGGGATGAGATCTGGCAGAGAGGTTTGTGAACTAAAGTGGACTTATGAGGACTTAAGTGAAGAGAAATTTAGAATTATCTAATTCAGTGCTTTTCAACCTATTTCTAAGTTTTTAGAAACTTTTCTACAAGCTCCATTAAAGCAAACAAATGAAGTGTATAGAATGCTGCACTGGCTTAATCAGGGTTGGGAAGGCAGTATTGGGCTGGGAAGAGCCTGTTCACACATGCTTTCCTTCTCTCTAAGACTCCTCAGAGTCAAGTTTAAAAACTCATCAAAAACTCAAATGTTTTGTTTGACAGAGTCACAAATGCAGACTCAGGTGCTGCTTATTAGTGCCTAGGTAAAGATTAACTCCCTTTAGATACCTATAAAGGAAAAACAATCACAACAATGAGCACAGACCTGAAATGGTTTTTAAATGTCTTATAAAAAACTTTGCAATGAGGGGACATCCATCCGTCCTGGTTTAAACACTAAAGCAGTAGAATAGACCAGATGAATTCACAGAATTCCATTGTCATGTTCACATCTGCTATTCTACCAATCAGCAACTCTTTTAACCAGCTTTCTTCAGCAAAGGAGGAATAAGGCTGCTGTTGAAAAAAGAAGTTTTAAAAAAATATATTAGCTTAAGCCATTAATTACTGTTGCTGTTTAATGATTCATGTATGATAATTAATGTATTAATTCTTGGTTCTTGTGCCCTAAAGCAATTCTGTGAAGGGCACAATTTCAAAAATTCAACAAATATAAATATCAGGCAGTAACTGTCCAAGCAGTACCATTTAAGTGCTACTTCATGAATCACAATCTTTCAATTCATTAATTGAAAAGCATTGACTTTTAAGATATTGTTGTATTCTGATCCTATTTCATGTTAATTACTCTCGCATGGCCAACAACATGGGAGTTGGTGTAGCATCTTTCTCAGAATCTTCATTCATAGTGAAAGCAAGAGTGTAAAGCAGAGAGAGAGAGAGGGAGTGCACAGTTTCAATGAAATGAAACAACTATTTATGGAGTGCCTACTGTGTGCTGGAACCTGAGACGGACACAAAGAAGTATGAGCCATGGCCATGGTCCAAGGCAGGTGAATGGGCTTTATAATATAATTGCTCTAATTTATTGAGCACCCACGGTGTACCAGAATAGAAGATAAAATCTTTCATCTTCATGACAATGGTGAAAGGTAGAAAATATTATCTCTGTTCTACAGATGAGGAAAAGTTAAGAAGAGTTTGATAACTTACCCATCAAACTAGTATTTTACAGAGCTGAATTTTTTTTTTTCTTAGTTTTAGGTGTACAACATGATTTTTTAAATTAATTTTAATGGGGTGACATTGATAAATCAGGGTATATATATGTTCAGAGAAAACATCTCCAGATTATTTTGACATTTGATTATGTTGCATACCCATCACTCAAAGTCAAATTGTCTTCCGTCACCTTCTATCTCAGAGGTCAGGAACCTATGGCTTGTAAGCCAGTTGTGGTTCTTTTGATGGCTGCATCTGACTCGCAGACAAAACTTAAATTAAAAATAAATGTTAAAAATATAAAACATTCTCATGTACAGGTATTGATCGACTTATGACCTATGCAACTTACGACCATTAGACTTTAAGACCACAATCGCTAGCCACAACTACTCCGCGTCTGGCAGCGCAAGTGTTGCCCAGATGGGCGTACGACAGTGAAGACCAGCTTCCAGCAGCACTACCATCTCCGCATGCACTATTTCAACTGTACAGCAATTTGTGTTTTGTGTCTTGGATATTTTCCATCAAACCCCTCCCAAGATGTCTACTAAGAGGAAATTGTCTTTGTCTATAGCCTATTCAACTTATGACCAAATCGTGTTACAACCGGTCTATTGGAACCAATCGTGGTCGTAAGTCGAGCACTAGCTGTATTATAATTCATTCATTTCCTACTGCTCATGTTCATGATTGCGGGTGGCTGGAACCAATCACAGCTGTCCTCTGGGACAACACCAAATTTTTATTGGATAATGTGTAACATACATGGGTCATTGTGAGGTCAGAAAGTAAACTTCCCTCCTTTTAATCAAGTAGGCAGCTAGCTAATTGCAGAAACCCTTTTGAAGAAGAAGATGGCTAAAAGAAAAAAAGATGAGGAGTATCGTACTTTTCAGCAGGAATGGACAGAGGAATTAGCCTTTGTGGAGAGAGCAGGTTCTGTAGTATGTCTAATATGCAATGACAAAATTGCATTAATGAAATGGTCAAATATAAACCAGCACTTTGACACACGCCATACTACATTTGCATCGAAATATGCAGCGGGGGACAGCAGAAAGAAAGCATGTCAAGAGCTACTGTGCAGAGTGCAAGCTAGTCAGCAACAACTCCATGTTTGGACCCAAGAATGTGACTGAAATTTGGCTAGCTTTGCTGGTGCTTTAGCAATTGTGAGAAACGGAAAGCCATTCACAGATGGGGAGTATTCCAAAACGTTCATGCTTGATGTTGCCAATGAACTTTTTGATGACTTTTTGGATAAAGACAAGATAATCAAATGAATAAAAGACATGCCTCTGTCGGCAAGAACTGTTCACGATCTAAAGAAAAAAATCTACCGATGGATAAACTTATTTCGGTGTGTACTGATAGTGCTCCATGCATGGTGTGGAAAAACAGGATTCGTAACGCTTCTTCAGGAACATGAAAAGAGAACCATCCTAAGTTTTCACTGCATCCTACATCAGGAGGTGCTTTGTGCTCAGATGTGTGGCTAGCAGCTCAGGGAAGTGATGTCATTGGTCATTTGGGTGGCCAACTTTATTGTTGCCCGAGTTTTAAATGATCACCAGTTTAAAACACTGCTGGATGAAGTTGGAAATAACTATCCTGGTCTGCTTCTGCATAGCAATGTGTGTTGTTTGTCAAGAGAGAAGAAGGTGCTCAGCCGTTTTGCGGCTTGTCTGAGCAAAATCCGGAATTTTCTTGAAATGAAAAACGTCAAGCATCCTGAGTTAGCTAACACTGAGTGGCTCCTGAAGTTCTACTATTTTGTGGACATGACTAAACATCTGAACCAGATCAATGTGAAAATGCAATGCGTTGGAAATACAGTCTTATCCCTTCAACAAGCAGTGTTTGCATTTGAAAACAAGCTGGAACTCTTCATTGCTGACAATGAAACAGGTCATTTTCTACACTTTGAAAAACTGGGAGAGTTTAAAGATGCATACACAGCAAGTGACCTATCTTAACATCTTGATCTCCAGCAGCTAGTGGTCTTCACATCTAATCTCCTGCAGTCATTCAAAGCGCGCTTTGGAGAATTTCGTGAGCGCACTCGTCTTTTTAAGTTCATCACCCATCCACACGAGTGTGCAGTGGACAGCACTGACCTGAGTGACATCCCCAATGTCTCCATCAGAGATTTTGAGCTACAAGCTGCTGACCTGAAGGCCTCAGACATGTGGGTGAATAAGTTCAAGTCACCGAATGAAGATTTGGAAAGACTTGCACAACAGCAAGCAGAGTTGGTGAGCAAACACAAGTGGGAAGAAATGAAAAAACTTCAACCCATGGACCAGCCAATTGTCAAAACTTGGAACGCGCTTCCCGTCACATACCACACACTGCAGCATGTGAGTATTGCTGTACTGACAATGTTTGGCTCTACGTATGCATGTGAGCAGTCTTTCTCACATCTAAAGAATGTTAAGACCAACCTACAATCACATTTAACAGATAGAAGTCTCAATGCCTGCATGAAGCATAACCTCACCACATATCAACCAGACTACAAAGCCATCAGCAAAACCATGCAGCACCAGAAGTCGCATTAATGGTAAGAAGTACTTTATTCATCATTGGTTAGCAATAGCATAACAATGTTATTAAAAAGAATTCAGAGACTTATTATACTTTAAAAGGTTGATCTTACATAAAATGCCCACATTTACTTGTATTTAGTGTTAAACATATTGTATGGCTCTCATGAAGTTACATTTTAAAACATGTGGCATTCATGGCTCTCTCAGCCAAAAAGGTTCCTGACCCCTGGTTTCAAAGCTGGAATTTGAACTCAGGCATCAGCTGAAAATGTCTACCTTTCCCTCATAGAATCAGGCAGCTCCAGGCAGAACTGTAGAGTTGGCCATGCTTGCCTTCTGTTTCCCTGACACCACACCTTATGTGATCTCATTTCCCTAATGGAGCCCTTCCCCGCTTCCACATCTCTGTCAGTATTTTCTCTGTGGTGCTGTGGGTTCCGGGTACAACATAGAAATAGTCCGTTTAGACTTGCCCTCTCCATTAAGTTTCCTCTGCTTTACGCCACAGATGTCTGATAAAACTTTTATTGCTAACAGAAAGGTTTCATATGTGCTCTGTTCAATAAGGGAACCCCTAGCCACATGTGGCTATTCAGCACTTGGAATGTGGCTTGTGTGACTGAGCAATAAATTATGCATTTTAACTAATTTAGATATGAATCTAAGTTTAAGTAGCCACACATACCTAGTAGCTATCTGATTAGACAACACAATTTGTAAACATCCTCAACATACCCTGTATTTAAAGCATGATTTTTCCATGTTTGACTTTTTTCAGAGCCTGTTCAGCTTAAATGACATGGTATCACTTACTATATCTAATATGTTAATAGTGATTCATTTGTATATGTACCTGCCAGAAGAAAAATGCTTACATTTAAACAGAGGCCTTCTGGACATGAAAATGTGAATTTTCAGACAGAATGATATACTACTAAGGATGTTTTTTTTTTTTTTTTATCAAAAGGACCTTTAAATTGTATAAATTCCATAACATGCAAATAGCCAGATGTTAATCCCACATACTTTTTTGTCACATGCACTCTTTATGGTAATCGAACAATTTGTATCTCGTGCATTGACACAGAACTCAGATGTTATCAAGTATTTTTCAAAGTACTTTTCCCAGAACATGTTTTATTCTGTTTTCTGCTTCCTTTTTATACTGAAATCCAACACATTAACACCAACTGGAGCACCCAGTTTCATGAAAAATACTGCTGCCAGGAGACCACAGACAGCAGCCTGCCCGCCCCAGCCTGCAGCGAGTCTGGACAGTGCTCCAGAGGCCACAACTGGCGCTCCATCCCAGGGATATTGCATTTTTTTTCCCCACAGAGTTACAAAATTGAAGACTTTCGGGGTACAAAATTGAGGGTTTTCGGTGTATAAATTGAGGAGGCACAAAGTATGTAGCTGAGACACAAAAGCAGACAGGAAAGACTGACTTCTGCCAATCAAAGGGCTTTGGGAAACAAGAAGGACGCACAGGGTTGGGGGACGCTGTTTCAAGGGTCAAAGCAGAAGCTGAAATCCAAGGCCCAATTAAGACAACTCGAAATCATGCCTAGGTGAGAGAGGACTGGCTCAAAGAGGTCTGGAAACCATGCATGGTCTCGAAGTTGATCCTGAAAGTTTGTGGGTCAGCGAGAAACTTTGCTTTCTGGAACGTTTCCTATGTGGCACCCAGACGGCCTTACCTGATCTTAAATCCACAGGGCAGGACAAGCTCTTCTTCAGTGCACACAGCTTAGGGCTGATCCCTAAATGGGCCATATGCCATTGGCCTTTTACTTCAGGAAACTGACAGGGCTAGGTGTGGAATAATAAATATATACATACTGGTTTCTGAACCAAGTTCCTGCTAATAGGTGGTCTTTGACCCCAGTTCCTAACACAGAGCTCCTAAATCCTTTGGAATTTTCTGGTTGACAAGGATATATATATATATTTTTCCAGTGAGGCAACTCTTTGTGAGCCTATGGATGGGGCCCAGTCACCAGAAAGACAAAATCATGATTAGAGGCTTGGAAAACTCAACCCCACTCCTTATTCTCCAGAAAGAAGAGAGGAGCTAGATAGAGATTGAGCTAATAGCTTCTGGGATGCTGAATGCACTCACATGATGGGAGGGTGTTGCACCCTACCTCCGTGTGAACAGAGCTCCGGCAGTTGGGAGCCTTTTGTACCTCATCCGTGTAACTTTATTTGCCTATTCATCGGTACCTTTTATTTATTCTTTCTTATAAACTGGTAAAGTCTTACCCTTCTAGAAACTTATCAGATCCAAAAAGAAGGTTGTAAGAACCCCATTCTGTGGCTTGTCAGATTGAAGTACAGGTCACGCTTTGACAACTGGGACGTGTGCTTGGTGTCTGAAGTGGAGGCAGTCTTGTGAGTCCGAGCTCTTCACCTCTGAAATCCACACTAATGTTAGGTAGACATTGTCAGAACTGAAATGAATTGTAGGGCGCTCGGCTGCTGTCAGAAAATTAGTTGGTGTGGGGAAAAAACCCACACGTCTGGTGTCAGAACTATAGTGAGTGTGAGTAAAGAAAAGCCCAGGAGTTATTCTGGGACAGGAGAGGAAAAGGCAGGAAGCCACAGGAAACAACTGAAAAGAATTCTTAAAACTCTAAATTTTCACCCAAAAACAACTTAGGGAAAGCCACTTTTGTAGATATCGCCAGTGTTGTTTCTCAGAAATGTTTTAATTCTTTCATTTACAATTGGCATACCTTCACTCTGGGCTATTCACATAAAAACACCATGCTGCTCGATTCTTATTGAAATCATAGGGTTGCCCTTTGAGAAAAGCATTGCAGTTTGTATTTCTCTCCATTAGATACGTCCCTTCAGTACCCAGAGCCTCTTTCTGCAGGGACATAAGCTAAGTCAGCAGATGTAAATAAAGTACCATGATTTCACAATGAAAATAATAGTCATTTAAGTAAGGAAAATAAACCACTGTATCATTTTAGAGGGTCTGCAACCATTGATTTTCTGCTTTTGACAATAACTTTCTTCAGTGTTTTAGGTGGATTGTACATACTCCACAATCTGTGTTGTTCAAGACCAGGCGTGGGAGGACTGGGTAATCTGTATTCCAAAAGCACTCTTGGGAGGGGCCCTTCCCAAGCCTTCGGAGCAGGTGACTCTGTTGTGCTCACTGCTCTAACTCTTCGGGTTTCTTTCTGAGTACAGTACATATTAAAAGGAGTTTAATCTCCCTGCCAGAGCCTTCTGATTTGACAGAAAGGCATGAGATATATTCACTCAGGTGAGAAAAAAGGAAATTGAGGTCTGTTTGTATTTCCTTCAGGTCATAAGCTTCCAAAGCAGAGACTGTCACATTTTTACTCCTTAGTGAACTGTAACGATAGCATAATATTTTGCATCTAATTAGTCATTTCATTAATTTTATAGATCCCTGATGGTGACCCCAGGCCTAATTCGAAGGAGTCACCCCTGGCTTCTAGGCTTGAAGTTAAGCCGTGTAGTATGGAGGGGGAGATTCACTTTAAAAAATAACTATCTGCTGCCCACCCTGCTGTCTACTTTGCATTTCTCATTTCCTTCAGTGGTCAGGCTGCCGAGGGTGCACAAACCCATCAGCAACGCAGAGCCCAGAACCCGAGAACAGGGAGGGGGCATAGCTACCACCAGGTTGTGATTTGTGGCTTCAGGATATCAGGTGATGGCTTTCTAAGTGGGTTATTGCTTTTTAAATTATGAAGTAATGTGAGTATACATATACGTGTATGTAGGTGTGTTTATATATCTATGTACATATATATTTTTAATCAAAAGACATTATTTTAAGAAAAGGTCACGGTTGTTTAAGTATCTTCACCAAACTTATAATCTATGTGATGGTGAACATTCTAGCTAACTTCCGCCAAACACTTTTTAACCAATTTTCCAAGCCCAAGCATACCAAGGGTGCTCATGGTGCTTCTGACCACACCTGGGGGTGCTCCTGTTGTATCTTGGTCCACCACAATGCCCAGGCTAAAAAGAGAAAGAGGTGTCATTTTCACACCTCTCCAGGATTTATTTCCCCATTTTCATA
Organism: Rhynchonycteris naso; assembly: GCA_037038555.1. NCBI lineage: Eukaryota > Metazoa > Chordata > Mammalia > Chiroptera > Emballonuridae > Rhynchonycteris > Rhynchonycteris naso. Next base: position 73,054,937 of record CM073002.1, read on the forward strand.
AGCTAGTTCTTGCCCCAGCTTTCTCATAACAATTTATCATATAAAGGTGACTTAGGAACAAATGATTAAGCAGATGACTTAGTCCTCTAGTCTGCACGATCCTATATTTACTGCTTAATTTTTCCGGTGCAATGTACAATTAACATTTGAATGTGTTTAGCCGTGGAGAAATTACCTAATGAAAAGAATTCGTTTTAGTGTTTTCTCACATCCTGCTTGCCTAATTTTCTAAGTTCATCCAAGATTTCCCCTCCTCATGACAACACTGTCCAATATGGCTTTCTTACTATCCTGGTGCTTTATTACATACAAGCAAAGAATCACTTATGTATTGCTTTATATATTTTTGCCAAAAGGGGGGGGGAAAGCTGTTGAGGACAGGGGCTGAATTATATGCAGTATTTCTTTACAAGCCCAGTCAGCATATAAAATAGTGTTAGGTACATAGAGAACCCTTCATAAATATTTGCTGAAATGAAACTAAAAGCAAATGTTAAGTTATGCTCAAACCCATAAATCATGAGCTATTCATCTTTACACAGAATTCAAGCAATTTCACAACTATAACTTGAAGTTACCGAGACGCTGTTTTTCTGACTTTTGTACTTTTGTACCATTCAACGACGTATTTCTCAAAAAGATTTTTAGCCAAACCAAAATATCTGAACCTGAAAAGAGGGTGTACAGTGTATTTCTCGGTCAGCTGAGCAGCCAATTCCTTTTTTCAATAAAAATGTCTCCGTTATTTTTCATTTGGAAACAGTGAGTACTTCACCGGCTCATAAGTCCACTTGTAACCATACAGAAATAAAATGAGTGGCTTCTGACTGATTGTTCTGGAAGAGAAAACTGTTATTTTTCTACTATATTTAGTGGCAGGTTACTGGTCAAGTCAGTAAGCTTCTTCTGGTACCATCTTGTCTCTGTACTGTGGCCAAGAAGGACATTCTTTGGTTCACCATTATTGTGAAACTGCAAAGACACTGAAGCACGTGCCCCTCCTTAAGGGTGACAAATACGTCTCTTAGACGCTTGTGTTCCAGGATCCTCATATTACACGTGATTTATCTCAGATCTCACCACAATATAGCCAGTAATCATGCTTATCTCCCCTTTAGAGATAAGATATATTCTAAGTGGGTCATTTAGTTCCTTGCTTGATTCAAAGATTTAAAAATATGTCTGCATAAGATGAAAAGTTTCTCTCCCCCATTCCCATCTACTCAGGGCCCATTCGCCCAGCCCCATACCACTCGCTATTGGTTCCTGTGTATTTTTCCAGAATTGATTTATGCATAAAAAGCAAATAGTGAATATATAGTCTTATTCCACTGTCTATGTTAAAAAACAAAACAAAATTCAGTATGCTATCGTGAAGTTGGTAACCTTCATGGGAGGACTTTGAATCTAGTTCTATGAGTCTTCAAAGTTCAATGGTTCTCCACACAGCAAAACAGCCCTGTTAACTATGAAGAAGCCAGAAATGATGTCTTGGATCTTGGTTCATATTTTTTCCCAGCCAGTCTCCTAGTCCCAGCTCTGTGAAGTCCTGGAGGCTCTGGGATAAATGCTGAGCTGAGGAGTGCTGAGAGGATCATATGACAATTGCCCAACCTTTAGCTTGTTGGTTTCAAGGTTTGCATTAGGTATGATAAAAGCAGCAGAGGGAAAAGATAATAGCTATGATCTGGAATGTTTTCTAACCATGCTATTTTCTAGTCAGCTTGCATCTCAATTTAAAATCTTTTTCTTTATATCGATAATAGCATGTTTTATTGGTGTTAGGATGTATGGCTGGTTATTAGAGACCAGGCCCAGGTTGCTCCTGGGAGTTGGGGTAAAGGAACAGGAAGGAGTCAAAGGGGCTTCTCTTACCAAGCTCCCAGTGGCCAAAAGCCCAATGAGAATCATTTAAAATGCAAATAGGATCATATCATCATCTTTTTTTTTTTGCCAGGAATCCAGTCTCTATTGTCAGGGTTTCCTTCTTGATTCCCCCCACTCCTCTTCAAACTTATAAAAAAAAAATCCCAAGGCTGAGAGTGTCCTAGAGAAGGGAGGCAGAGTGTGCGGGAACTCTGCTCTGCCCTTTGGCCTGGGCAGTGCCCAAGGGAGGGCACATGGGAGAAGAAGCCACTAACTCTACCTGCAGAGAATGTGGCACTGGCTGGGAGGCATGGGGGATGAGGTGCCCGCTGCCAACTCTCCTCTGGGACCCCCAGGGGTGGCATCTGGTGGGTGCCCAGCTTGAGGTTTGATACAATGCAAGTCCTTCTGCTGGCAGCCATTGCTCCTGTCCAGCTGCTCATTGCAAAGCCCCATCCTCGCGCCTGGTGTCCTGGCTGTCTCCAGCTTTTCCTTGCAGTGCGTCAGCGGCCACTCCTCATCGCCATCAGCACCTGTCTGTGCCTCTCTGCCTGGGGTGTGCTTCTTCAGAAGCTGTGCCTTCTTGGGGGGAGGGAGGGTGGCCAGCTGCTGCTACCGCTGCTACTCTGCCACTGCCACTGTCACCCTTCTTCTTGCCATCTGGGTTTGGCTTCAGCTCCTGGGCAATCCGTTCCAAACAGCCCAGCAGGGCGTCGATGTTAGACTCAATCTGCGTTAGCTGTGCCTGATGGTCTGCAACTCGCTGCTCTTTAATTTCATCTTGGCTGAGGTGGTGATGGCTGTGGAATGGGCGAAGAGTTTGACAGGAATGGTGGCTTTGACACACTATACCAGGCATTGCCAACATACAGCCTGCGGGCAGGATCTGGCTCACGTAATGAGTTTATGCGGCCCGCGATTTAATTTTTAATATTCTCCACTACTTTAAAATCTCAGCTACTCAGAAGTGGAAGCGTCTTTGATTATTGGAAATCGAGATATTTAAGAAGATAGTGATACCCGGAAAAGAATTCCACTTGTGACTAATCTAAGGTTAACTTCCAATAATTGGTCGAATGGATTCGCGATACTTCATTTTTTTAAAAAAAATTCCATTATAAAGATTTACAACTTTTGTACTCATCTGTACTCAATATGAACTGTTTGACGTTTAGCGGTGATGAGAAACCCACATTCTTTTAGGCGAAGTTTGCCAGTGCACACCAAGGTCAAACAATTCGTTATTTTTGTGGTCAAGTGTGCTGAATCAAGTGGCACTGTAGCACAGACGATAGCTGCAGTTGATAACCGAAAATGTGTCCAGGCTGTTTGTAAAACAAAATAATTGTTTTATTTGTAATATAACCCCTTCAAGCTCATCCTATTAATTTAATATTGTTTCAATTGATTGCGATATAGTTTGGATATTTATACGATATGTAATTATATTTTTATTAAAATAATATTGTATATTAAAAATGTTTTTACTCACATTTATTCATAAACAAATTACATAATAAAATTTTGTTTACTTAAATGAATTGTTGTTGTATTTAACATTTTTTAATTTTAATATTTTGTCTGGCCTGTGGAAAAAGTTTTCTTTCTAATCTGGCCCGGGGACAAAAACTGTTGGCCACGCCTACACTATACCAAACGGACTGTGACCCAGGGTCACTTCACAGGGACAGTCCTGGGGATAGGCAAGGGTGACAGGTGACTCCAAGAGCCTGTACATGGTAGATGCTGCTTCCCTTTAATCCTTTGGGGCTGCTTGGTTGGGCTTTGATGCCCAGGGTCTGTCCAGTCAGTACCTGCCCATTCTCTCCAAATACAGCTGCCCGGGCATGGAACTCATTGGCATACTGGACAAAAGCATAGCCCTGTACACAGAACAAACAGCCACATAGCCATACTTGGAGAAGATGGTCTCCACATCTGACTTCTTCACCACAGCTATGTTAAGATTTCGGATGAAGACCTGGGAGTCGATAGACGTGGGGTCATTCTTTTTGGTTATGTTGCTTGCCTGGATCTTCAAGGACATGGTGGCCACCCACCGCACAGAGAGATCTAGAAGAAACCTGTTATTCTCTTTCTTAAAATCAGTCAGTGGCTCCCATTATATGTAGATAAAAAGACCAGACTACTAGAGGCGGCACCAAGGCCCTTCTGCATGCAGCCCTCGATTCTCCGGGCTCCTGTCTCAGGCTCCCCACACGTGCACGTCATGCGTACGGTTAAGGCTGCTGTCTTGGCCTGCAGTGCCTTTCCCTCCCTTTCCCTGGCTAACCTCCATTTGTTCTTCAAGACCCACATCAGGCCCTACTTCTCCAGAAAACCTTCCTAGACACCCATAATCTGGCTATGTTGGCCATTTTATGCATGCCTAGTAAAAGTTCGCTTGTGTAAGTAAGTGTCAACGAAAAGAACCTTTCAAACCTATAAGAATGTTTTATGAGTTTATTTGAGCCAAACTGTTGACAATTGCCGGGAAGCAAAGTCTCAACGGATTGAGAAAGTACTCTGGAAAATGGCAGTTTCGCCACTTCTATTATACATCAGAATCAAAGGGGAAGACGTAAAGGAGTTACATGAAATTAATTGGTGATAGATTAGGGAGGCGGGAGAAAGCAAAGGTGTGGGGATCTCTGGAATGGAATAAAAGTGAAAATGTATACACTAACACCTCTCTTACAAAGGGAGGCACAAGACCAGCAAGTTAATTAACATGATAATGATAACAATGAAATGGTTTGTTGGTTTGTGCTCTGGTAGGACGCCTGCCCTGAGGGGGCAGAAAGAGATTTCCCCACACTTCAAAGGCATGTTATCAGGGACATTATTGCAGATGCAAAAGGCAACAGTCAGGCTTCAAAGCAAGCATTGACCTTAGTTCAGATAGAGAATAGCTCCCTAAGACATCACTACCCACCTTAACTGCTTGCAGTTAGAAAGGTTTGATTTAGACCATCCTGTGTTTACCTTAGTTCCCTGAGTTTGCAAGGCCATTGTGTAGGCTTTTCTTGAGCTTGTCAGGATCAGTTCATGGTCACATTCTGATTTATTTAAAAGAAAATTTTTGTTTCTTTTTGTCCACATAAGTATGCCACCTGTCACAGTATGCCATCATTTTGTGTCTCCTACACCAGCCTAGGTGATTGGTCCTAGCATTTAATAGGTGGTTTTCATAAAGTTTTATAGTGTAACACGTAAGAGCATGAACCCCCAAATAAGATTGGGTTAGTATTTCATTTGCAGCTCGTGACTTTGAGAGCTTGGTAAGAGTTATTTACCCTGTCTGACCATCATTTTATTCATTTGTAACATTAAGTGAATAGTAGTACCCACATGTTCTGATAACTGAATGATATGGTACAATTTAAGTGCTTAGCACAGTAAGAAAAAAAGAGTCATTAACTTGTCCATTTATTTTCTTACTTTTTTTTCTTTCTTTCTTCTCTGCAATGCAAACTGTGGGGGTGCAACGAGCTTGTCTAGTTGGTTCACTGCTATATCCCTAGCACCAAGAACACTACCTCGAAGCCCAGTGCACACATCCAGACTATTTGATGAGTGGATGTATCAATGATGATAGTGAATTAGTCATAGTGTATTCAAGCCATGGTAGGTCGTCCAGTTTCCTACAAAAATGGAAGCACTACATCTTCTTAGTATGATCCCTAGACATATTAGATACTCAACAAATATTGGTACCTTGTCATTCCTGTTGTCAGCCATCATCATCTCTTGCATGAGAATGAGGCTGTTTGGCAATATCCGCTTGGAAGTTGAGTGACAGTGACAAATATAAGTACAAATATCAGTAAGCATGATCTCTCAGACACACACATATTCAGGCCTGCTACAAACAATGACAGTCTTCACAACTATTTCAAAACAAATCACACAAAGCAATTTACTTGTTATCAGTCACATCTCTACAGATATTGGAATCCAAGTCTTTTGTAGAGTTTATATCCTTAACCAGAAATTCATATTTTGTAGTCACTGACATCCTCATTTAACAAACTAGACCTTGACGTTTTCAATATGAGAAATTTATCGTGACTCCTTTTTCTATGTAGAAGATATTCTTAAAGCATCTCAAGTAAGGAGAGCGTTATGTGCTAACATTGGGGTTTTTTTAAAGTGAAGGTTTTGTGGTTTTCTTTTTTTAATAAATGGAATTTTGAAGACATTGTTAAATTCATCAAAATTTAAGTTTATTTCTGCTCAAGCTAACTAGCAATGAAGTATAGGGAATAAGAAGCTCCGATTTTATTACTATTCAATGTATCCCTATCTGGCTATGTGACCTTGCACAGTCACAATGTCACTCACTACATGTACAGGGAGTTAAACATGTAGTCTCCAACGTTGTCCCAGGCCTCTCCTTCTGGGTATTTTCAGCTGATGTTGTCCCAATAGCTCTATAATGAATGAATCAGTCAGTGGATAGCTCTATGCAAAATATATTAAGGGATGAATAAGAAGTGGTTTTCACTCTCAAAAAGCTTAACAGTTTAATAATATCGAAGAAAGTTGGAAATATACCTGACCAGGCAGTGGCATAGTGGATAGAGCATTGGACTGGGATGCAGAAGACCCAGGTTTGAAAACCCGAGGTCACCGTCTTGAGCGCGGGCTTACCAGCTTGAGCACGGGGTCGCTGGCTTGAGCGTGGATCATAGACATGACTCCATGGTCACTGGCTTGAGCCCCAAGGTCACTGGCTTGAAGCCCAAGGTCACTGGCTTGAGCAAGGGGTCATTTGCACTACTGGAGCCCCTGGTCAAGGCACATATGAGAATGCAATACATGAGCAAGTAAGGTGCCACAACAAAGAATCGATGCTTCTCATCTCTCTCCCTTCCTGTCTGTCTGTCCCTATCTGTTCCCCTCTGTCTCTGTAACAACAACAACAAAAAAAAAACAAACAAACAAACAAAAAAGAAGGTTGGAAGTAGGTGGAATAAACTTTAAAAGCAAAGTGATTTCCTGTCCCATTGCTTTAATGTTTGTTTAAATATACTATTTGTTTGAGAAGGTTATTTTTTAAATCATGCTAAAGAAGACTCGGAACTCATTACGGTTCTCATAGAGAAGAGGTACATGGAGTGGTAGGCGGAGGAAGGTGGAGGTAGGATGGTCCTGAAAGGATAAGCACCGGTCTGATGAAACTGGATATGGCGTCAGCTGTATGAGGTTTCCCAGTCTCCTTAGTTGCTCCCATGTTGTTTCTCAGCACCCTCATCTGTTAATATGACAACAGCATAAGACCCTTACCACTGACTGCATTTTAACAAGTTTATGGAAATGCTTTGAAATGAATTCTACAATCATGGCTTAATTATCCTAACATCTACAAAATAAGGTAAGGATAAATAACACTATAGTTTATATAAACTTTATTCATAACTTAGATGTACAAAACTTTATTCTCTACCAATAAATTTAATATCTGTTTCATTAAATAGACATTAAATATTCTAAGAGTGACTAGAGACAGCATCTCAGTCACTCTTATGCTTCCTTCCTACAGAATTAAATGTAAGTTTTGGGAGTTCACAGAGTACCCAGGTGTGGCTGTGGGAGGAGTGAGAAGCACTGATATTCTACACACAGATGTCTGCTGGGGCACGAATGTGTCCTCAGCGGTTGACACACACAGATTGCCAATGACCTATTTCTTCCTTCTGTCCAACGGGCACCTTTAGGCCCCATGTCTCTCCCCACTGTGTCTGAACGTCCTCAGAGGTACAGGAGTTTCTCTATGAGACTAGGTGAAGACCCTCTTTCTGTATTCACTCGGAAGTTTCTCTCTGGGATCTTCCTGTCCCTGGACTCGATCAGCTCTTCTCATCTGTCACCTGGTTCTACGATCGTCTCTTAGCTCCTGGGTACTAACAGGAAGGAAATATCTGTCTTCTGCTTTCTGGTCTTGACTAATTATGGGGAAATCTAACCCAGTCCCAAGATGAGACTTCTTCCCTTATAATCCCTTACAATGTTCTTATTCTTCCTTAAAGCTGTACCCACTGCCACTGTCTTTGCTGCTCCCTGCAGTCATGTGCCCCCCAAGGCAGTGAGCTCAGGCCTTGGAAGGCACAGAGACAGTGATGGGAAACACTGACACAGACGTGGAAGCTTTAGTTAATATTTTATAAAAAGTAAAACAGTTTATAAAAATTAATATCCCACTCTTGTTACCAACAATTTTAGTGGATGTATGTAAATAGGTCTCAATTATAATACTTGAGTTTGAGGCAGTTCACTCAGCCAAAAAAAGATTTTGGATAATGAGAAAATAACACACAGCCTCCATAATATGGTTGCTTTCAAACTTTCTAGATTCACGGGCAAAGAGCATAATTCTGTCACATGTCTCTTGTGCCTCTCTCCAAGGTCTGAGCCTCTCTCTGAGGCCAACCAGAAACTGGAGAAAATGTACCTGCCTCTGCCCCTTGGGTCAGCATCCTTGGCTCCAGCATTCTACACATCTTGCTGGAGTGGCCGACGAGCACGTAGCTACCCTTCTCCGCTCCCCCACCCACTTCAATCCCCCAACTCCTGCTAACCTGTCAGGCTGCATTTTCAATTACTGCCTTTGAAATATGTCCAGGTGGACCTAGTAAATCAATGAACGTGATGAGTAGAACACAAAACAATGGCAAGTCTGTGGCCTCCCTTGAGATAATTGGTGATACCATGGGGTGTTGAAAATCCAAGCCTGAAAATCATTGCTTTGAAGGAAGGAAGGACAACCAAACCATTTCTTTTATTAAAATGCATGAAATTTAAATAAATGTTCCTGTTTCTCTCAATGCCCTTCAACCTTCACTTTTTTTTATTTATGCACAGAATAGTTTAAATATTTATTAACTTCAATTTATAGAATTTATTATAGCTGCATTCAGCCAGGGAACATACGTATTTTAAAATACATGACACTTTAAAAATAGCATTACTTTAAAATAATTAGGAAATAATTGTGTTTTTATTTTAAAGAATCCAGGTACACGTAGCTTAAAAAACCAACTGAAAAATAAAGGCAGTTCCTCTACAAAGGTTCACAATCAATAAGTTCCCATTAGTTAGATCAGCATGATTTATCTGGCCATGTAGACGGGGTTGTTCACAATCGGGGAAGCACTAGCCAGGCCAGGGGGACTGACAGGGTTGTCAGAGTGAGTGGCTCTTTAGAAGTCTGTGTCCAGCCATGTTCCAGGCCAGCCGCCGGCCTTGCTCTTCTGTGAAGTCAAGAAGCTGGTTTGTACTATAGAAATGTGCATGAAATAAAGTGAGACTCCCGCCCAGACTCTTGTCACTTGGAGGGTCACCTTTTAAGATAGCTAGAAGACATATCAAGGATTGGTGAAAGGGAGGGAGGGGAAATTTGGCCAGCGTCTCTATAGGTCACTGTCCTTCATTTCTGACAGAGACGGTTGGAATCGATATGGTCTCTATCTTACCTAAGGTGCATTGAACACTGCTTCAGCCTGTTTCTCCCAACAGATGCCTATGCAGACGTTCTGGAAACGCCTGCCCGTGTGTGATGAGTGGCCATTTCCCCTGAAAACTACAGGAGATTGAGAAGACGCTGTGTCTTTCTTTCCTACCCCCTTCATCATGATGCTTTGTTACTCAGCTAACATAATTTCTGGGAGGTAGATTAGGGGGAAAAAACGTCAACAAAGGAGCATAATTTGAAATTCCACCATGCAGAGAAAACCATTTTTCTTAGGGTATGTAGACCTTTTCCAATTTATGCAATCATCAGTGTTCAAAGGTCTTGAGTAAATCACGATTTATACACACTGAAATGGTTTAGATTTGCTTCTGCTGCTTTTATATCAGTACCAGCAGTGTTACTTACTTTTCCTTTTTAAAATGATTTTCAAAAAGAAAGGCAAAATCTTTAAAAGTATTGAGCCATCTGTGACTAGCCACAACATTTGTACGGGGGATGCTGCATTTTTCCTTATAAGTCTTCAAACCGACTGCTGGCCTCCTCCTTATCACCGCTCTGCAGTAGCAGTTGGAATGAAGTGACAGCGAGTGACACAAACAACACGAATGAGCATGGCCCACTCCCTGAGACCCTACCAGGTAAGAGCTGGAGTCGGAGTGCGCAGTGGGGAAGTCGGGGCTGGGACTTGCATTTCCCACTGTGGCTTTGCTCTGGGCTCTGCGCTGCACACTGGATGTGAACGTGTCCCTGTTGCTCTAAGATTAAATTAGGTACCACGTGGAACAATTTGCATGAAACAACTTTGTGTTCATTCTGTGTGCCATAAGCTAGATAATTCTGTATATTTATAGTTTTTTTAAAAAAAAGATATATATATATATCTTTGTAACTTGCCTTTTCTGCTGTTGACAAATATCTCTTTATGTCAATAAATACACTATACAGACATGATCATTGCTGATAATTGTGAAATATGCCATTGTATGGATCTATAAAAATTTGTTTAAATAGTTTCCAATTAGGAAACATTTTGGGCATTTGCGCTTTGGGCTAGAATGATGCCTCTGTGTCCCAGGGCCACGCTCCCTGGCCGACCTCCGGTTGTAGCCACAACTGCCATGGTGAGGGGTCTTGAGAGCTGAGACCCACCCTGTGCTGACTGCTCCAGTTCCTAGAAATGTACATTGCTGAGTTGAAAGGCATAGACGTCTCAAAACCAGCTCCAACTAGTGCTCTGCTTAACAGAGTTCCTAACTGTGAGAGGATTGATTGTATTTTATCTGCCTGTGCCTCTTCAATCCCAGAACGACCATGAAGCAAAGCACTGATACTAGCTTCCTGTAGTCTTTAAGTCACCCTTTCCTGAGGCTTCTGCAGCCCCAGCCTTTGCTATCCTAAAATCCTGATGAATGGAATAATTAGCATGCACAACCAGTGTCTCCCAAATAGACATTTCACTTTATTGCTTGGTAGTTATTAAAAAATGAGTAGTCATTTTGCTGCTGAAAAGACTACTTATGGGAAAAGTAAAAAGTAAGGAAAACATTTACTCATAATTTAAGCCACAAGAAAATAAAACCAACCACCAGATAAAATGTCTGTTTCTCAAAGAGCTCAATCTTTATATCACAGCAGCAGTGGAACTCTTAATTATAGGTAGTGAAGTCTCTGGATTTTATTTTTCGCCCAGCATCAGTGGTAAGGATTGGAGGGGTAACAGCACCCAGGGAGCTGTCCGCACAGGCGCTTTGGTGGGACGGCAGGATGCTCTCACTAGAAGGGGGGCCGCGGAAAGACAGTGTCAGTGCCAGATTTGGATAAGCCACAGCCTTTCCATGAGAGGGACTGGTGAGCATATGTTTGCATGTATAATTTATGTCAACACATATGTGATCATTTTTAAAAATAAATGAACTATTTCTAAATTATTTAAAGAGGCAATGCACCTTCCTGACATCTTCCAGGAAATTTATTTTTTTTTAAAGTTTTGGACAGAAAGTTTACTTGACTCTTGAAGGCAAGTAGTACATAGCATATCAGATTTTAACATATACTCCTCTAACCGTTTTTTTTTTTTTTTTTGCCCCATCTGCATTTGGAAGTACCAGTTCTTCAGGAAGTTTATTTTTAAATGGTATATAAAATCTTTCTCTTGGCAAACACGTGCAGGTTCCACCCTGTTGGATGGCTTCCCTAAAAAAAATAATAATTCCTTGGCTGTGTTTGCTACCTACATCAATAACTGCAACACGGCATTCTGACTGCTATTTATTCTGTCATAATTACTATCACCAACCTTACATGATTACCGCGTTAATAATTCTGTTGATTATAAATAATACGAATGCTGTAATACATCAGCAAAAACTGGCAGTGTTATAGGGACGTGGTCCATACACATGTGGATAGTTGTGCCTTCGAGGCTTATAATTTAAACATTTCCCAGGAAGCATTATTCCCACTAGGCCTCTCTTGCCAATGGCTCCCATAAAGGCTTCGTTTATACATTACTACCATCCTCCCTGCTCAGTGTCTCTGTGGCCTTCTCAACTGTCCTTCATGCAGTCTAGGCTGTGTTTTGTATTCCAAAGATAATCCCTTGATAGTACATGAACCTAGTAATGTCCTGGTTTCTTGAATTTGCTAAAAGCAGGGGCACTGGATTGTAAAAGCCCACAAGAGCCAGTTCTATTTCTGTTTTAACAGTGATATATCTTCCTTTAGGCAAGAACCCTATAGAGTGAATTCTTATAGTATTGGATTTTTCTCTGCTTTTTTAAAAATTATTTTTTATATTTTGAGGGAGACAAGCAAAGGGTACAATTAGACGTTGATTCAAAACACTGACATAGCATAGAGAGAATCTGAATTTACCGCATAATTTTAGTTCTCAGGATTTATTGCACAGTCACCTGGCCGAAGAAAATTCCCCTGCAGAGCAATGTGTTTCTGTCTTCCCCAAAACACACTCTCCCTCTGAGGAATGATGCTCTCCTTCAGATGGTGTGTATTGAATAAAGTGGACATATTTTCTGCTTTTAGCTGTCTGCTTGATTCTTGGGAGCACTTTTTGTTTTTAACATAAACCTTTCTTTATTGATTCAGAACAAAAAAAGAAGTGTTTAATGTAGTAGTAACATTTGGTAACTAAGGAAAGTGTATTTGGAGCAATTTTCTGGTTCATGGAAAGAATGAATGAATCTGTCTTTACAAAAACTTATTTGATTATCTTGAGTTGTATTTATAAAAACAGAAATTTATAAATTAGCCTCCTGATAATTAAGACTACAGCTTGATATTTTTATGAATTTAACTTATATGCAGTGATATATATATATATATATATATATATATATATATATATATATATATATATATATATTTTACAGGGACAGAGAGAGAGTCAGAGAGAGGGATAGATAGGGACAGACAGACAGGAACGAAGAGAGATGAGAAGCATCAACTATTAGTTTTTTGTTGCCGTTGCGACACCTTAGTTGTTCATTGATTGCTTTCTCACATGTGCCTTCAGCAGACCGAGCAACCTTTGGCTGGAGCCAGCGACCTTGGGTCCAAGCTGGAGAGCTTTTGCTCAAGCCAGATGGGCCTGCACTCAAGCTGGCGAGCTCGGGGTCTCGAACCTGGGTCTTCCGCATCCCAGTCCAACGCTCTATCCACTATGCCACCGCCTGGTCAGGCTATGCAGTTATATCTTGAAGTACTCTAGGACAATCAAATTTTTAAATATTCTGTTTTGTTGTTAGATCATTTATCTTGATGTGAGGGTACAGAAAAGATATCACCTAGGTAAAGACTGAAGGGAGAATAATTGTAGAACATGATAAAAATACACAGAATATATTGTCCCAGCCTTCATTTCAAAATATGTACTTGTTACACTAGAAGAGTTTTGAAGCAAATAAATCTTTTGATTGGCTCCTAAATTTATTTAAAAATGAAGTCTGTGTGCTGCTTTGTCTTCTAATCATTCTGTTACTACATGTAGACACCAAATGGGTGCAAATCACGCAGCACTTCGGCAATGAGCCATCCTGTATAGACCTAACTGAAAAGAAACAAAAGGTGGTGGATAATCAGCATTGTAATTTTAATTTAAAGGGGATAAAGAAAAGTTATCTCCATTGTGGAGCTTATCTGTAGCATGAATTAACCTTCTGGCAAATAAAATCTATCCTCCTATTCTACTTGACTCTACCCCAGACAGAATGTAGACTATGCCAGGGCATTGAACATTTCTGGAGAGCAAGAGCCTTCAGGGTCTTGTACTAATTGTTACAGATGTCAAGTAGAGAGGTTCTGATGTCATTTTCTCATAATGACTGTAACTATGAAAAGACTTTTTATGAGACCCAGAAATTTGTATGAACATTAGAAGGTATCTTGTAGCTCACATGGCTGCTTGGGTCTCACGTAGAGATGTGCCAGACCATGGCAGTGAGCTGGTTTTCATTTCATATTTACTCTGATTGAAGATCTGATGGCTTGAAAGAAGGGTGAATTATATTGATTCCAATACTTCCCGAATACTTACACAGTCATGCACTGTTTAACAACAGGGATATGTTCTGAGAAATGCACCTTTAAGTGATTTCCTATCGTTTTTCAAACATCACAGACTAGATGGTACAGCTTACTACACACCTAGGCTATGTGGTATAGTCCACTGCTCCTAGGCTGCAAGCCTGTGCAGCATGTTACTCTTCCAAACAACATGCGATTAAATCCCGCACCGGAAAAAAATGACGCAATAAAGAGACAGAAAACACAAGATGTGCGAGGCTGCTGCCTGTGTAACATGGTGCACTGCTTACTGGAACTTAAAAAAGAATAAGTAGAAAGTAAAATAACAATAAAGAGTATATTACAGTAAATACATAAACCAGTAACATGGTCATTCGTTATCATTTCCAAGTATTACGTACTGTACATAATTTATGTGCTATACTTTTATATGACTGGCATTGCACTGGATTTGTTTACGCCAGTGTCACCACAAACATATGAGTATGCCTTGCTACACGACTTTACGATGGCTACAAGGCTATAATACTTTTTTAGCTTCATTATAATCTTTTAAATGGGACCATCGTTGTATATGCGGTTCATCATGGACCCAAACACCATTATGCGGCACATGACTATACCGCACGTCCCTAGAGAGAAGAGGAAGAACATTGTCACAAAGCCTCCAGTGAGAGTTACATGTTGCTTGATTATTTTTCTAATGTGGGGACCATTTCTCCGTGGGGCTTGTCTTCAAGTCTGAAGGACCAGGAAATTTGATTATAAATGCAAACACCCAGCAGGCCCAGCCCACCCAGAAGGCAGGCAGGTTAGGCTGTTTTATTCTTCGCTTGGTTGATTCAGTCCTGTGGTGGCCCAGATATAAAACTAAGTGTGATTAAACTTTAGAACAAGCTGCCAGGAGGACTGTGAAACCTTCATCCCTAAAATTAGGATCGACAAACATTTGGCTCAGATGGTTTCTGAAGGCAAAGGTCTCTAGACTAAATTAGTGATTTCTAAATACCTGCTCATGTTCCTGTGTCCGACCACCAGGTGAACACCGTTCCTCGCAAAATGAGCAAAATACGAGCAGTATATCATGTTTTCCCATAAATTAAATACATTCCATTTTAATTATAGATTATATCTGTAATATAGCTCCCTTTGTTTGTAGCACCATATTGTTGCTAGTAGCTGGAAATTAATTTCCCCATGCCTTAGCTTAGAAAAATAAGACATAAACAGCTCTATATAAATTCTAATTTCTTTTTTGAAGTTTCAATGGGCCTTGAAATCCAAAATTCTGGGAACCACTACTCTAGATAATCTGTATTCAACAAATATTTATTCATCTGCCTATTCTTATTTCACACACACACACACACACACACACACACACACACACACAATAACCTTGTCTTAATAGAAAATAAAAATAATAAGATCAACTAACATTCATTGCACATGACACTATGCTACGTGTTTGATGCACATTATTTTATTTAATCCTCTGAGTGTGTCTTAGACAAAGACGCCCAACCAAAAGCAGAGGGGTTGGGATTAGCACCAGGTCATCACCAGTGCAGGATCCCAAAACTGACCTGTTTTTACCCTCCTAAGAAAACAAACTATCAATGGTGTTTCCAGGGAGGTGGCATGGTACCAGAGAAACACTTCAAGCTTTTAAATATATTGCCTTTTCATGAAACTGAAGCTTGAGTAGGGGGTTGGGTAGGACATGGCAATGAAAACAAACAAAAAACTAAGGCAGATGTTTGAAGCATCAGTGAAATTTTATGGTGTATGGAACACCTCCAATCAGTCCGTTTTCAGGTAATCAGAGACCACTTGTCCAGATGGCCTAATCGTGCGAGCACAATAATCCAGTCATATCCCCCTCTATATCACAGGGTATCTGCTCTGGGCTCTGTGATTCATGTGAGCACTTCTGCATATGCTGAACTCTGATGTGAATAGGAATTGGCATCTACCTAATGGTGATGGTTAATTATAGAATGGAAAAAATAATACTTTGGTTTTGATTGAGCTACATTAACCTTAATTCTGAATTCAAAATCAGAAGTAAGAATGTGAGTATATATATATGCACACACACCAAGGCCACTTGGAACTATAATCCAATACCTTGGTCACTGAACCCTAGGTAAGTTAGGTCATTACTTTATTGCTGTTTTGAACAGGTAAGGTGAGACGCTCTCTTGGAGATTTAAGTAATTTCTTGTTCTTTTTATGCAAAAAACAGGGGAGTACTCAGAAAGCCATATTGGCTTGTGCATGGTAAAGGAAGTAAATCACCTTTAAGTTACTAGAGCTAGCTTTACCCTTTGAGAGAGGTGTGGGGTGTAGAAGGTTATCAGTTAGCTGCTGCTATGGGCTGGATTGTGTCTCCTCAGCCCCAAATAATATGTTGAAGCTCTAATCCCTGGTATGATAGTATTTGGAGATGGAACCTTTGGGAGGTTAATTTAGGATTAGTGAGGTCCTGAGAGGGGGACCCTTGTGATGGGATTAGTGCCCTAATAATAATAAGAAGAGACACCAGAGCTGTCCACCATGTGAGGACACACAGAGAAGGTAGTTTTCTGCAAGCTGGGAAGAAAGTCCTCAGCAGAATCCAATGCTGCCAGCACCCTGATCTCAGACCTCCAAAACCGTGAACAAATAAATCTGTTGTTTAGGCTACCCAGCCTATGGTATTTGTTATAGCAACAGAGTTAAGATTGCTGTCCTTAGGACTCTGAACAGATAACTCAATTGGAGTAAAAAGATGTTGTAACCAGCATTTTCTTTTCTTGTTCTTCAGTTTGAAAAAGGAAAAGCAAAATGACCCTAGGATAGATTAGTCTTTGGGGAAGAGAGGGGAGAAAGGTCTGCATCCATAAGTGGGTATAGGCCTGGCATTGTTCTGACCCCGGACATAGAGAACTGTGACCCCAGCAAATCAAGCAAAGAGTGTCTTCTCTGGCCATCCCTGGCACTGACAGACTGTCTGGTCCATCTTAGAGTGCAAAGTCCGGGCCAGTGAGGGTCACTGTTGCGGGGCAGCTTGTGGGGCTAGCTCTCAGCAGAGCCTACAGGCATGGCAGCAACTGTGCCAGAGGACGTCACTAGAGCTCTCTACAGTTGGATGTGGCTGGCTCCTCATGGGTCCTGTGTGGCCTGCAGCCTTGGACAGCTCGGTGGGAGAAGGAGCACTCAAAAGGGAGATAACAGATTTGCTGACCATCTGGCACAGGGAGTCCTAAGCTGACTTGTAGTTTGTAATTGGAGACATAGAGACGATATGTAAGTGTTTGTACCCTTAGTCTGAGTTCTTAGAGCAGTCAGATATAAAGAAAGAAAAATGGCTTCATTTTGTAGAAAAAGCATCAATTCTACAATTTGGAAGCTGTCTTCGAAAGCCAGTAATTTATGGTGCTTAAGAGCATGGGAGGTACCTTGTCACCTAGGTTGGAAGCCCCACTCCTGATTTGTCAGCTGTGTGACCTTAAGCAAATTCCTTTATCTCCACGTGTCTCATCTATTAAGCGAATGTGCGAATGCCCTCCTTCAGGAGTTACGGTGAGTATTAGACAAAGTATTTACAACTGCTCCTTGTACAAAGTAATTTCTTATTATAAGTTGCAAACCTAATATCTTATAGAACTCAGAAGATAAATTCCCAGAATTCAGAAGTAAATTCCCCAGCCACAAAGCACTCTAACATTGTTTTTATTTGGTAACATGGCTGGGTGAGCAACTGGCTCAGCTTTTCCAAAACTACCTTGATTTTAATATGAAAGTCCTGCATTCTGGGCAAACTGGGACATCACTCTAGGTGACGAGGATAAAGTCACATGAAATGGAATCAGCTGAGTGAGGTCTTAACCACAGAGATTTGCTTCTGGAAGGGAACAATCTTGCTACTGAAGGTATAACTACAAAAGCAAGCACTTGGTGCAAGGCTCTGAGAACAGTTAAGAAAGCATCTGTCAGGTTGCATTTGATCATATAAAGCAGAAGCTCTCCAGTAATGTGTTAGTTTGGTGGTCGGAAATTTTCCAGACAGGCTTTCTATCCCCTGGGGGAATTCTAGCCGTGCAGATGTAGTCCGGTCTCATAAGCTGAAGGTCTGTCCTGACATTTACAGAAAGGAGTTCTGAATAATAATCTAAGATTGCATTTGTAGAGCATTTATCTCAAAGGAGCTCAGTGTTCTTGGCAGTCATGATTTAATTAATCCTCACACTGTCTCTGTGTGACACAGAGCAGGCAGGTGTAATTATCTCTGTTTTGCAGATTACATGACTTGGAGGTATGCCTGGTTATGAGGTGCCTTAGAAAAAGATGCCTCACTCTGATCATGGGTTTGATTTGGTTCCCATTCTTTCCAATGAGCCTTAAACTTGATGTGATTCTAGGGAACCCTAAATGAATATTATACTTTAAAAAATTACTTTAATTCATTGATTTTAGAGAGAGAGGAAGCAGGAGATAAAGAGAAACATTGATTTGTTGTTCCACTTCATTTATGCATTCATTGGTTGGTTCTCATATCTGCCCTTATTGGAGATCAAACTCGCAACCTTGCTTTATCAATACAATGTTCTAATCAACTGACCTAAATGAACATTATAAATGACATACTCCATAGTGATAGTCTAATTATCTTTTCTTGCCACATGGTACATCTGGTCACCCCATTGAATAGCCTGTGCTCAACAGGCCATAAACTCAGCATGACATGATCGTCAGGCTGGGCCATGAGAGGTCAGGCAGTGCTTAGTCCATTCCCTGCACTATGCCTTTGTGTAAACTGTGAGAGCTTTACTAATTGATTAAATAATGGATTAATAATTGAGAAATGCCATACAGCTCAGCCTACACCCTTGCCTCCAGAGTAGTTAAATCCAAACAGGAAGAGGATAAATGAGAATAGGCATTGATTTCCCATCAGAAGAGATGGGTTGATAAAGGTGGTGCTAAGAATAACAAAATGACATCAACAGTCAATACTGAATTCTTAAAGCACACCAAGCCCCATTCTAAGCATTTTATATGTATCACTGCTATGGATTGAATGTTTGTGTACCGTAAAAGTCATACATTGAAACTTAATTCACAATGTGATGGTATGAAGTGGTGGGACCTTAGGGAAGGGATTGGGACAAAAACCCTCATAAAAGAGGCCTCAGAGAGCTCCCTTGCTCCTCTGCCATGTGACATTATATGGAGAACACAGTTATCTATGAACCAGGAAGTTGGCTATCACCAGACACAGAATCTGCCGATCGATGCCTTGACCTTGGTCTTTCCAGCCCCCAGAACTGTGAAAGGCAAATGATGTTTAAGCCTCCTAGTATAAGATATTTTTGTTATAGCAGCCCAAACTGACTAAGATAACCAATTCATTTCATCTTTATCAATAAGGCAGGAGTTAATTTTTCAGATAGAGGAACTGAGGAACAGAGAACTTAAATATTTTACTGAGGTTTCCAGTATTAACAAGTGTCAGAACTAGGATTTGAATGCAGGCATGTGGCTTTCAGAGATTTTAGAGTTAACCACTATGCTACAGAGAAGGCAAGGGTCAAACACTTAAAAAATAACTTCTTCTGAGCCCTGGCCAGCTAGCTCAGCGGTGGATCATTGGCTTGGCATATGTAAGTCCTGGGTTTGATTCCTGACCGGGGCACACAGGAAAAGCACCCATTTGCTTCTCCACACTTTCCCCTCAACTTTTTCCCTGTCTCTCTCTCTTCCCCTCCCACAGCCAAGGCTCCACTGGAGTAAAGTTGGCCTGGGGCACTGAGGATGGCTCCATGGCCTCTGCCTCAGGTGCTAGAATAACTCCAGTTGCGAGGGAGCAACACCCCAGATGGGCAGAGCATCACCCCCTGGTGGGCATGCCAGGTGTATCCCGGTTGGGCACATGTGGGAGTCTGTCTGCCTACCCGCTTCTCACTTTGGAAAAATACAAAAAGAACAAAAAACCTTGTTGGGCAGATAAAATATATTATGCTCACTTTGTTAAAGATGGCGCTGCCCACGTGGGGGCCCGTTGCCCAGGTGATGAGATTAGTTGTCCTTCCTGCTTGGGATGGGCGTGATTGTATTAATGTGTGTTGGGGGAGGGCTTTTGCACCAAAAGGTTTTAGAAGGAAGAGAGATCACATTGTTCGGGAGAAGAGGGGTTACGTTCTAGGAGGAGAGCAGAAAGGAGAGCAGATAAAGGCCATGTGGAGACCAGGAGAAGCAGCCAAGATGGCGGAGTGCTGAAGGAGAAACCAGTTTGTGCAGAGTTTGTGCAGAGAGAAGAAGATGGGGAACAGAGGTGAGTAAGTCTGGTGAGCTAGAAACCTTTGGTTCTAGGAAACTCGGATAAGTCAGTAGCTTTGTGAGCACTGAATGAGTGGGTTTTGGAGCCCAGTGTGTGTTTTTACTTGCCGGCTGGGTGCAAGCTAGGATTAAAGCTGATGGCTCACCAGTTCTTGGCTCCGTTGTTTCATTACCGTCTGTCTGAATCTAATACGAACCTGCATGGGCCAGGTGATTGTGTTGGTGGCCGTGGCTACTGACCTTACACTTCTTCTTTATTAAGTGAAGCTTACGTTCTACCTAAATGATAAACCCAGTGGTTGCTTACCCTTTGGTCAAGTCTCAGGTCCTCTGACTGGGGTTGAGACTGAGGAGGGAAGAGTTGGGTCTGTCTAACCTGAGACCAGGAGGAGTGACACTAAGGGGCACAGCAGCAGGTCTGCCAGTATTGAAGGCCTTTCTTGCTTTAACTGGTGTTCTTCGAACTAATCAGAAATCAACATAGTTACCCTATGCCCATCTCCTCATTTATCATCATGGCTTGCTGATGGATACAAGTTCATCACTTATTAAGACTATGGCTACAGCACCTCAGTTTGTCCATGGTACAAATCAGGGGAAATTAGGGTGGGGGAAATCCAGAGATGAGTGAGTAGAGACTTCGGAGACAGAGCAGAAAGGGAAAGGCTATTTCGTTTTGTATCATTTCTCTAGTTTCAAAGGACCGAAGCTTTCACTGTGGGTTCAAAGCACACTCCAGGGGCAGGCGGCCCCTACAAGCATTTGTGGCCATGGAACAGAGCCTCGTGAGCATTTGTAGAATGAGAACTTCATTCACAAAAGCTAGTTTTATGACAATCCTAAAACTTAATGGGATGACATCATGAGTAAGGTCTTAAAGCAAGTCCCCTAGGCAAGTGCAATAAGTCATTACTTTTGTGAAACTTTGGAAACTGACACAGTCTTTGGGAGTGAGAACAATTCAGCACAACCAGTTTACTTTTCTGTTTTATTTTTAGAACACAAATGTATCACTTGCCAATTTGGACATTACTCTTAGGCAGTCAAAAAACTGTGTCAGCAACCCCTGGATTTGCTTCTGCCTTTTCCTGCCTCAGGTTTATTTAGTGATTCTCCTACGTACTTATGTATTCTGTCTAGTCTCCCGATTTCCATATGGCTGGAGGCAGGATGCAGGTAAGCAGTGTAAACACTGATCATGCCTTTACCATAGTCTCTCCCAGGACACTGGATGCCTCCTTTCCTGAGACAGAGCTGCTTACCTCCTGGGCCAGCCTGCTGAGCCTCTTGTATAAGAAATGGACCCCTGTGGAGTCCAGCAACCCCTTGGGGGGCCTGGCAAGTTTAGCATTCTCAGGGCTTGGGGGTAACCATTCACACAGCATGTATTTTTGGTCAGGCACTGTTGTAGGAACTGGGGATAGTGCAATGAGCAAGATGGACAAAGTCCTTACATCTTGGGGGGGAAAGGAGAAATGAGCAATAAACAAGTAAAAAAGAAATACTGTAACTTCAGGAAGTGAAGACTGCTCTGAAGAAACATCAAGCAGAGAAGGAGATAGAGAGTGATAGAGATTGTAGAGTGGGATGGAGCTTTGCCTCGGCCCCAAATTGATGTTTGGGACCATGTCACCTGAAAAGAAATGCCACCCTATTCTCCCTTGGCAAGGCTGCAAACCACCACTCAGGACTGGCCCGTTGCAAAATGAAAATGCCAGGCCCCTTGTTAAAAAATTAAGAGTTTTACTTAGAAAAAAAGAAAAACTGAAAACAGCACGATTACATACATAGGTGGGACATGAAAGTGAGGATATGAGACATGGACAAGAGAGTGGTGGTTACGGGATGGGGGGAGGGAGGGAAGAGTGGGATAGGGAGGAGGGGAGGGACGCAGGGAAAACCAGATTGAAGGTGACAGGGGACAATTTGACTTTTGGTGATGGGTATGCAACACAATTGAATGATAAGATAACCTGGAGATGTTTTCATTGTACATATGTACCCTGATTTATTGATGTCACCCCATTAGAATTAATAATAATAAAATATATATTAAAAAAAAAATTAAGAGTTTTAAGACCAGAAAAGCAGAACATTGAACCACGTCTGGGCTCCGCACACCTGCACAGGCTGCCAGTCCATGATGTCACCCCGCTTCAGCTCCATACCTTTGGGCCACCTGTTCTGGTTCCAACTCGAAGGCTCAGCTCACCTGCCAGGTCGCCATTTTGCTTTAGTGCAGAAAAAGCCCTACCTGTTTTTGCCTCTGGATGGCTGAGGCTTGCTTATCTCTTGAACCCTGAGCCTTCAACCTCCCAGCCTTCACCTGCCCAGGCCCTAGTCACCTGAGCTAGCAGCCGGGCCTGCTCCCAGCCCTGTTCTGCAGTGAGGTCCCAGATTAGCCTTCCTCACGCCCACTGGCTTCTGCCACAACTCACACTTCATTCTTACCTGCTCAGTCCCGCTACCGCCAGTAATAGGATTAGATCAAAGTTCAATATTAATGTTGGTATTTTGTCTAGCGTTCCAAAACTCTGGGCGAATTCCTCTAAGCACCACTTAAGGAGAATGCTCAGAGGCTCGCCCACAATGAGAACATGGCTGACAGGAAACAGCTAGCCTGGTAGTTCTAGCAACACTGACTACTCAATCACAGCGATGGAGCTGTCACGAGGGGCCCGGATGGGAATACTTAGTGGGTTCTTTAAATTGCGGCAAAGGCATTGCAGAGCTCAGGTCTCAATGCCACGTTCGTCCTGCCTCTGCTGCTGCTACTGCATGAAATGAAGGGGAAGGTCTAATTGAATGTGTTTGTTGCACCAGCGGCTGTGACAAGACAGATAACAAATGTGAGTCAGAAAGTGAAAGGAATGGGTCTTACAAATAAGAAGCAGCATCACATTCTATTTCCGGGGATGGAACATGGAGCCGCGTCACATGGAGAGGATCAGCTGGGTAAGCCTCTTGGTCGCACAGGAACGAGGACGATAAGGGCTCCTGCCTGGGCTTCATTATTGCGTGTGTAGGAAGGAGGGAATTGATCTAGCTTAGTAATAAAGGGGATTAAAAATGTGCTTTCAGAAATGTGTGTGCTCTTTTTTTATTTTCTACAGCAATAGGCAAGGATTAACCTGTTCCCATCTTTTCAACACATAAAAACTATGAAAAAAAAAAGGTTTCTTAATTGTATGAGTTGACATGGCAAGTATATTCAGATAATCTGAGATGATGGCCTATCCTGGTAAAATAAAAAAAATAAAACAAACATGAAAGCATGCAATGGATTCCTACTGAAAAGATACTGTTAGCTAAGGCATGGTTTCACTCAGAAAATCAAATGAGAGAATCCATGGGAAAAGTTCAAGCTTGCAACTGTGGCATCGATTCCTCCAAACCGAGGAAGATGCTGAGCGGTGATGGCAGAATGGCGGAAGCAGAGACGCAGAAGCCGGGGACCTCAGTGCTCAGCGTCCATGTGCCCTCTGTGTCCTTCCTCTGTGGTCTCTCCTCTTCGCAATCCTCCTGTTTTATTTTGCTTTATTTTGTTTTGGTTTTCTTTATCTTGACCCACTTCTGCCTCATTGTCCTTGATCTTGAAACCCTCTTAAGTGTCTACTTTTCATCCATCTAGCTTTAGACACCTTTCAGGCAGATGAGAAATCCTGGGATTCAGCCCTGATTCTGCACTCACTTGGATCACCTGCAGCCTGCAGATGCATCCATCTCTGGAGCTGGGCATCCACCAGATAGCTGCACCAGGGCCGTGGACTTCCATCAGTACTTTGCCCCTGAAGGAAGAGTGAAGATAAGAAATATATGAAACGGACTTGCTTTAACTCAGCTGCTGAAATTATTGTTATAAAGGTTGAGACTTAGGAAAAACTACTTTCTTGTTCTAACTAGCCTGGTATTTTAATCTGTTTTTGGACGTTTCAGTCTTGCATCATTGCCTAGATATACATCTGGACCTCCAGATAACCCTCTGTTCACTCCCTGAAGGACTCGCTTGTATGTCCACTTGACCTCTACTATCGAAACCACCAGACCTCCTGACAGTCACCTTCCAGGCACCTGGCATCCATCATCTTGACTGCCTGTCAGCTGACTGATAACCATCTTGGACCAATCCTACGGCTAAGAATGCAGAACTGATCATTCTCAAGAATGTATTTTTCACTATAAGAATGTTATCTTTTATTTTTTCTTTGGAACACTTCTAAGTTTTGGCTGAGCTGTATTTCCAGTTTGAAAACTCTCAGGCCTTGAATAAATCTTTACCATTTATTTCTAGCAAGGCCTCCAGACTCTCAGTTCGTCCGACCACCTCCAAACAGCTCTGTTCTTTACCTTACACCCTGTGGTGGCTTGTGGCCCCTCACCCCCTCCCCACTTCTGATTCAGCGGCTAACAAACATACATAAATCACAGATAAGCATCATTGAACAAAAGCAGGCAAATTATTTTCTAATTTCTTTTCTCGGGATAGGTTTCCTAAAAAGTAATATGTTTTTATTAAGCCTGGATCTTATGAGATATACGTGTGTGTGTGTGTGTGTGTGTGTGTGTGTGTGTGTGTGTGTGTGTCTGTGTGTGTGTGTATGTGTGTGATTTGATATGGTAAAGTACTCCAAACATTGCCTATTATGTTCTAGCTGAAGGAACCTTTCTATACTAGCAAATAGAAATTAAACTTTCACATGGGATATATCTACTTCCCCTAGGTTTTTGTTTCAGCTTTTGAAAAACATTCTTAAAGTTGAAACACAATTTAATATTTAAAACAGTGGTTCTTAACCTTTTTTGAGGTACCAAACCCACCAGTTTCATATGTGCATTCACCGAACCCTTCTTTAGTGATAAATAAAATATGATTTTTTTCCCCAAATTCAAGACATAGGTATATGTTTTTTTACTGGTGCACAAAATGAGCCGTGCATGAACATCACCTTGCTCAAAGAACAAAACCAACAAAGTGCATGAACTCACAACAAATTACGGTATTACTTTATTCTGGCCTCCATGGCAGAGGCTTCTCTGAACCCCTGAGACCGACTCATCGAAACCCTAGGGTTCGAGAGAACCCAGGTTAAGAACCACTGATTTAAAAGTTTCCTTATTCATATTTTGAATCATATTGATGTTAAAGAATTCCATTCAGAATATATGCCTATTGTACACAATTATAAATTAGTCTCCCAGGAGTCGCAGTGATCTCTGACAGGCAGAGCTATATGCCAAATAGAATATGCTCAGCCTTCTGGTAAAAACCGCCTTAGGGTAATTCCCACCAGAGATTTTTGTTAGACCCAAAGCAAGTTCTGATATAGGGTTTCCAGACCATGTATATAGAGAAACACACCCATGGGTCTTTAAAGATATTTACCCAATACTCTGTTTCAATGATTTATCCATAAAATTTTTTCCCGAATTGCTTTTTCTTATTTTGCCTTTATTGATCCAATGAGATACATGATAGCAACATAAGACTTAATTCTAAATCAAGGTTTCATAGGCTCATTAGTGTTGGCATTAATTTGAAATGAACTTATTTCATCTAGACTGTGTTGCATTGCTCCCATGTTATAGTCAATAACACATTTGTTTGTTCAGCTTCTCCGTGTTTGTTCAACACTTTGTTAACCTCTAATAAGGACCACAGTGAGGTCTGAGTAGAACAAATGGAAAGATACTTGATAGTGCAATTAAGTGAGCCTGTTATCATTTTTTTTAAGTCTGCAGAAAGAATTATTTTAAGAAAATATTCATAGCCTTCCAAGTACTGTATGTGTTAACAGCTAGAGCTGGTGTTGCTGTAATAGTTAAGTCAATAAGTGCATTTAAAATTAGGTCCACTCAACATTCAGCAGTTGGTGTTATGTTATCTTTGTACCTAGCATAAGAGTTTCCATGTCCCACTTAACCTTGATATAAAAATTTTAAAAATATATGTTTCTAAGAAAGAAGTCTACCAGAGTTAATACTAATTCTCAGCTCTAATTGTACATTAGAATCTCCTGGGGAGTTTTTGAAACTATAAATGGCCAGGCTCCATCTAAGACCAATCAATTCAAAGCACTAGGTCATGATTCTTAGAGTGCAGTCCCTGAACCAGGAACTTCAGCATTGCCTCCAACCGTGTTAGAAATTCAAATTCTTAGGTTCATTCCAGACTTACTATTGGATTGTAACACTGGGGGTGAGGGTGAGGTCGAGCGCAGCCATCTGTGTGGTTCTAATGTTGAAGTTCAAGCATCACGGCTATAAGTACTGACATTTGTATTTTTTAAAAGCTTTCAGAGATTGAAATATAAACCAAGGTTGAGAATCATGTAGGTAGCAGGGCTTTATGACTTTAGAGACATAAAAAAGAAGAAGAAGAAGAAGAAGAAGAAGAAGAAGAAGAAGAAGAAGAAGAAGAAGAAGAAGAAGAAGAAATTGCTGGAACAGAAAAACACATGAAACTTTTATTTATAGGTGAGGAAAATCAGTCAGTGTAGTTGGCTGAGCTCATGCTTGGTGACTACAGTAGAGGTGGCCACCCCCTGTTGTGACATTACCCAGTCAGGATGCAGGTGATGATGATGAGAACGGCTGACCAGGGGACTCAAAACTCTATGGCAGCATCAGAGATTTCAAAGCCCTGCCTGGACAGAGAGTATTTTAGACCACCAAGTAGAATATGGGATTTCCAGTGCATAATATTTCATGTGAACTTTTATCTAATAAGTTTCATTAAAATAAATATTCCAAGTGATTTTCTTTAAGAACGTTCAGATAAATTATGACAAAGCAATAAATGTTTCTACTTCATTGAGCATTCAGATTGAATACAATAAATCATTTCAACAATTATTTCAAAACCCTCCACAGGAGTGGCTCTTTAAGAGACTGCTAATAGGCATGCAGAAAAATAGTAATTTGATTCAGTTGTAGAGTTTAAGTTGCCTACAATTAAGACCCTTAGTAAATCTTTGGTTTTGTTTATTTATTTTTTCTTGTAGGTGATTACCCAGTAAAATATTTTGTAGTCATAGCACACATTCATTTTATGCTTTCTTTATTTTTATTTTAACCGCAACATAAACTTGTTATCGAAGAAGTGTTCTGGAAAAATTGTTAAAGAAAAACTGAACAGAAGGAGGCAGGAGGCACTGAGCAACTACATTTTGCAAGTTGTGGCAAAGGTTATATGGTAAAGATATACAGAGCTAACAGAGGCCATGGTAAGGGGCTTAATAACTACAGGCATGTAGTCATCGGTGTCTTAAGATATTTATCATGTAAATGATAACCTGTCTTTACTTCATAATTTTATTGAGTTTTATTTCTAAGTCCTATAGTAGTATTAATTTGGATCATAGACCCTATGAAATCTGATGAAAGATTCAAAATTGTTATATATACCTAAATTCTTGGTTTTAAATGTATTAAAAAATAAGACCTATGTAATTTCCCCTGTAGTTCAGTTTTATATATATAAAACACACACACACACACACACACACGTAAATTCCTACATGTTAATAGAAAAGCCTTTTAAAATTATTTACTATATTTAAGCTTACCTTTGGAAGGTACTTTAGGGTTAAATAATTTTATTGAAATCATTTCCTTCAGAAAGAATGGAAGACTTATATTTACATCCAGTAAAATATATTTTAAGAATTACTGAAAATAGAATAATCTCAAAAGAGTAAGAAAAAAATGTATTAGATGGAAAGTCAGCTCTCTGCAGTGAAAGTCTCCTATATCGAAACTTTCTCATTAGCTTTCGACCAGAAGGCTGTCTCCTGCCTTGTATTCTCATCGCATGTTTATTAGATTTTATTTAGTGCCATTAATTCTATTTTCTGTCTGGAAAAGATATTACCTGATGCTTGAATCATCTCTACTTTGTCCCTCTCTTAACACCTCAAATGATGTGAAACCCACTCCCTCCCGACACAGAGGAGGCATCCTATTTCTGTTGTGAAGGTTAGAAAATGACTGATTCATCTGACCCCTATCTCTCTTTCTATGGCCCATCTCTGTCTGGCTTCTGGCCCCTGGTCCTGTAGACTATGACTAACACTTCACATCTTTGAAAATTATAGCCAAGATAAAAATTGGCTGAGATCAAGGTCAAGTTTTCTACCGGGACCTAAGAAATAAGCTGCATAAGTACAGGATTGGAACAGCATGAGTCAGTAGCCTACGTTACTTTAGTTCCAACTTACAGAAGAGGAAGTCGAGGCTAAAAAACATGAAGGAGCCCCACGCTCCTGAGACTATGGCTTGAGCCCATACATGTTCTGTTTTCTTTCTATCTCTTCATGATGCCACACTCTTCTGTTGACCACAGCATTTTAGAGTGTCCTATTAGTCCGGGACACTGCCTTCCCCTGCCAGCACCCTCTACACGGGGAGCTGCTTGTCTGGCTTCCCTTGACTTCCCTGTTAGACTGTGATTTATTTCCCCCAATAGCAGAGATCATGACTTTAATGCAGTCTAATATTTCCCATACTGTTACCCACAGTGAGATATCCAAGAAGTATCTATTGATGTGATATAAAAATTTATATATGTTTATTTTGACAATTTACTGTCTAGGGAAGCAACATCAGGAAAAAGAAAATTATCTTAATCTAAAAATATAAATCTTTTTTCTAATGTGGTCTTATATTTCACATAGTTGCTAAGGCCAAAGATATATGTTAGTTAAAAACTCAGATCACTTATATATTTTTCCCCTAAGGATATGAAGGCTTTAAGTACAGTACTAACAAATGCCTAAGTATTTTGCATCTTTCTACTTCTTTGATTAAATATGTTCCTGATCAGTGTCTCTGCTTCTAATTTTTTTTTTCCAGATCTGTCTAAAATATTTTTCTACACTACTCTTCCTACATAATAAAATGGGTCTCCTGGCCTTCAGAGTCCATTGCATGCTTGCTGGCCTGGTTCAGGGAGGCACGATCCTGCTCATTTATCTCACTCTGCCCTTCACACAGGCCCTGCATGCACCCAACCAAGCAGCACGCCCGTCCCACTCCAAGTCTGTGCTGAGTTCTCCTTCTCTGCTTGCCACACCCTCTCCGCTGCCCTGTTAAGCCATGCTGTGTTAGCTGTTTCTTATACAACAAGACTTACAGCTAAATATGGGTCAGCGTGGACAGTGGAGGCCTGAAAAATACATGTATTGTATTTAAGGCCATTATTTATATACTTTTGAAATTCACTCTCTTGAGTTGATTAGCTTTGCTTATTTCTGGTTCTTTTCTAAGCTATTTAAAAATTTTTCAAAAGACAAACAATAGACTAATCTGGTGATGATAAATCCTGAAAAGAACATGGGATATAATTCCTTGTTATTTCTTACATAGAAATTATCAACAAAGGATCTGTTGATGATTTGTTTCAAATTGAGCTTTGTTGGCTAGATATGATAATTAATTTTATGAGTCAACTTGACTGGGCTAATAAGGGATGCCCAAATAGCTGGTAAAACTTGATTTCTGGGAGTATCTAGGAGGATGTTTCTGGAAGAGTTTAACATGTGAATTAAGAGACTGAGTCAAAGATCACCCTCACCAGTGCGCTGAGGGCTCAACTTGAAAAAAAAGGCAAAGAGAGGGTGAATTTGCCCACTTTGCTTGAGCTGAGACATTCACCTTTTCCTGCCCTCAGACACCTGTGCTCCTGGTTCTCTGACCTTTGGACTCTGAGAATTACGTCACTGCTCCCCCAGTTCTTGGGGCCTTGGACTTAATATCACTGGCTCCCCTCAGGTCTTTGGACTCAGACTGAATCACACCACTGACTTCCCTGGTTCTCCACTTTGCAGAGGATAGATCGTGGGACTTCTTGGTCCCCAGAATTATGTCAGACAATTTCTATAGTAAATCTCAGCTTATCTATATCAATAGCTTAGTGATAATATTTCTTTAGAGCTCCCTGGCCAATGCAGATTGGTACTGCATTTTGGGTACTGAGAGTGATTATAGAGGAACTTGCTTATAAGGATGAATTTCTTGAATCAGTTCTGGAGTTTTTAGAATAGTTTCTCTAATATGATTAAATTAAAAAACCCTAGTGGCTATATTTCTAGCAATAAAGAGAGCACTGATAGTCCATGACGTGAACTGTCTATAGAGATGTGCAAATAAATGCTCTGGCTACTCCCAATCAACCACTGACAAGAAACAATGAGCTAAGTGACTCTGCATCTGATATTTTTGAACATTTTGGAACACTAAGGAATATAATGATGTTGATTCGTTGCTCCTAATGTTACTGGACAAAGTGGTGAAAGAAAAGGATAAACTTAAAGATTCAAATTCCCAACTCCAGTGCAGCATAAATGACCCGAAAGCTTCCACCATGCCCTGAAGGAGGGCCTTATCTCCTGTAGCCCCAAGGCTAAAATTGCTGAAAATTGAAGCACATCATCCTGTGATTGGCTGAATTACCACCCAGGCTGAGCTCTCAGCCTGACAGTGCCTACTGTTAAAGGGAGGGCATTGATGGGAAAAGAACGAGATCCTGTGAGTTGGGATGGTGATGTAAGAAGATCCTGATGAAGCTGGGGATAGCGAGCCCCTAAATCATGATGAGTCTTCTTTGCCAATGTGAGAAGTCTCCCTACCCCGAGCGGAATTGGCCTTCCCAAATCCAGAGGAAGTAGCCTTCCCAGCCCAGTAGAAATGGCCTCTTCATCTCAGTCTGAAAGGATTAAATTAACCCTGCATGAAAAAATAGTAATGACCTCTCCAGAGACAGCTGATTCTCCTCAGGACCCCCAAGTCCCCTCTTTGCTTCTAGAACTATAATTAGACTCAAGTCCCAGCAGGCCCCTCAAGGTGAGGTACAAAATGTGACCCATGAGGGAGTGTGTTACATTCCAGGAGAACTACTTGAGTCCTCTAATTTATGCAGACAGAAACCCAGGGAACATCCATGGGAATAAATACTAAGATGTGAGATAATGGTGACAATAACATAAAGTTGGACAGGCTGAATTTATGGATACGTGTTTTCTAAGCAGAGATTTTGCATTTAATGTTGCAGCTTGGGAAATTAGGAATGCTAACATTTGTTTCTAATAGAAAGTCACAGCCCTTCCAGCCATTCCCAGACTTGAGCCAGTCTATAGAACTAGAGCCCCTTGAATGAAGGGGTAGCCGGGTCCTCTTGAAGAATCTCAGCACACTACCAAAAATGCATCCTGTCAATCTTCCTCCCAGCCTTCCCCAGAGGAACCTATGGCTGTACATTGGGGAAAAGGAAATAATCAGACCTCTCAGGGACAATTTGACACTGGTTCTGAATTGACATTTGTTCCAAGAAACTAAAAATGTCACAATGGCCCTTCAGAGGAGGCACTTATGAAGGTCAGGTGAGCAGTGAATTTAAGCTCAGGTTCATCTCATAGGACTCTCTGAACTCAGCCTGTGGTTATCTTCCCGGTTCCAGAATGAGTAATGGGAATAAACAGGCTTAGTATCTGGCGGAATTCTCACTTTGGCATCTTGACCTGTGGAGTGAAAGCTATGATGATGAGAAAGACCAAGGGCAATCCATTAGAACTGTCTCGACCTAGGAAAATAGGAAACCAAAAAGTACTACCACATTTCTAGAAGGATTTCAGAGATTAGTGCCACCATCAAGAACATGGAAGATGCAGGGGTGGTGATTCCCACCACACCCCCATTCAGCTCTCCTATTTGTCCTGTAGGGAAAACAGGTGGATCTTAGAGAATGACAGTGGATTATCGCAAACTTAACCAGGCACTGACTCCAATTGCAGCTTCTGTACCAGATGTGGTTCGATTGCTTAAGCAAATGAACACATCCCCTGGTACCTGGTTTGCAGCCACTGACCTGACTCTTCCTCCATCCTCGCCCATAAGGCCCAGCAGAAGCAGGTTTGTTTTCTTGTTTTCAGCAGGCAAAGCCAGCAGTAGTACTTCACTCTGACCTGGGAAGTAATCAGCTGTCCAGCCCTGCATCATAATTTAGTTCTTAGGAATTTTGATTGCCTTTTCCTTCTACCACATATCACACTGGTCCATTACACTGACGCCATCATGCTGATTGGACCTAGTAAGTGAGAAATAGCAACTACTTTACTTATTGGTAAGCCATTTACATGTCAGAAAGTGGGAAATAACTCTGACTAAAATTCAGGAGCCTTTTTCCTCGGTGAAATTTCCAAGGGCCCAGTGGTGTGGGGAGGGTTTGAATATCCATTCAAAGGTGAAAGCTAAGTTGTAGTATCTGAAGCCCCCTACAACTAAGAAAGAGGGACAGTATCCTGGGTCTCTTTGCATTTTGAAGGCAACATGCTCCTCACTCGGGTGTGCTATTCCAGCCCATCAGCCTAGTAACCCGAGATGCTGCTAATTTTAAGTGGGGCCCGGAGTAAGAGAAGACTCTGCTGTCGTGTAAGTTGTTCTGCTCTTTGGGCCAGATGATCTGGTAGATCCCATGGTGCTCGACATGTCTGTGACAGATGGGAAACCTTTCTCTTTGCAACCGTCTATAGACCCCTGTAGGTGAACTGAAGCTCAGGCCTTTAAGTTTTTGGAGCGAGGCCCTGACCTCCTCTGCTGAACACTACTCTCCCTTTGAGAAACAGCTCTTGGCTGCTATTGGTTCTTAGTAGAGAGTGAACAGCTGACTATGGATCACCAAGTCATCATGTGACCTGAGCTGCCTGTAGGAACTGGGTGCTATCTGACCCACCTGCCCTACGGCTGGCATACACAGCAGCACCCCAGCCCCAAGCGGAAGTGGTACAAATGTGATCAGGCCCCAGCAGGCTCTGCAGGCACATGTCAGTCACATTAGAAGTGGCCCAAATGTCCATGGTCCACATGCTTACTATGCTGCCTTATCTCTCCCAGCCCTCTCCTGCTGCCCGTGGAAGCTCCCTACAATCAGTTCAGAGGAGAAGAGAACACTTGGGCCTAGTTTGCAGATGGTTCTCTACAACATGCAGGTACCACCTGGATGTGGGCAGCTGGAACACCACAGCTCGTTCCTAGGACATCCCTGAAGGACAGTGGTGTAGGGAAATCTTCCCAGTGGGCAGAACTTCAGGCAGTGTACCTGGCTGTTCACTTTGTTTGGAAGGAGAAGTAGTCAAACATAGTTATACACCGGTTCATGGTTTGGCTAGATGGTCAGGGACTTAGATGGAACATGAATGGAAAATTGATGATAAAGAAATTTGGGAAAGAGATATGTGAATAAATCTCTCTGATTGGGCAAAAAATATGAATATATTTGTGTCTCATGTAAATGTTCATCAAAAGGTGACTTAGCCTGACCTGTGGTGGTGCAGTGGGATAAAGCATCAACCTGGAACACTGAGGTTGCAGGTTCAAAACCCTGGGCTTGCCTGGTCAAGGTACATGTAGGAGTTGATGCTTCCTGCTCCTCCCCCCCCTTCTCTCTCTTTTTCTCTCTCTCTTTCTCTCTCTCTCCTCTCTGAAAATTGAATAAATAAAGTCTTTAAAGAAAAAATAAGTCTTTTAAAAAAAGGTGACTTAGCAGAGGAGGATTTTAATAATTAAGTGGATAGGATGACCCATTCTATGGATACCAGTCAGCCCCTTACCCTACCCACCCCCCTCCTACCCCCCATCACAGCGTAGAGGCCTCCTGCCTCAACAGGCCATGCTCGCAGGGATGGAGGCTATGCATGAACTCAGCAATACAAAGTTTCGTTTACAAGGTCTCCTGGCTATAACTACTGCTGAGCGCCTAATCTGCCAGCAGAAGAGACCAACAGCAAGTCCCCGACATGACTTCATTCTGTGACCAGCCAGCTATGTGGTGGTAGGTTGATTATATTAGCCCACTTCCATCATAGAAGGGGCATTTTGTTCTTATTAGAATAGACACTCACTCTGGACACAAATTTGCCTTCCTTGCACACAATGCATCTGCCACAGTTAGGATCCATGGACCTATAGAAATTGCTTCTGATCAAGGAACTCACTTCTCAGCAAGAGAGGTGTACTAATGGGCCCATAATCATAGAATTCACTGGTCTCGTTATGCTCTCCACCTTACTGAAGCAGCTGGCTTGATAGAACAGTGTGATGGCCTTTTGAAGAAGACTCAGTTACAGTGCCAGTTAGATGGCAATACCTTGCAGCGTTAGACCAAGGTTCTCTAGAAAACTGTATATGTTATGAATCAGCATCCAATGGTTCTCTTTCTCTGATAATCAGGATTTATGGTCCAAGAATTAAGGGATGTAAATGGGAGTGGTACCGCTCACTATTGGTCCTAGTGACCTACTAGCAACACTTTTGCTTCTTGTTCCCATTTTGTTATGCTTTACAGGCCTAGAGGTCTTAGTTCCCAAGGCAGGAATGCTTCCACCAGGAGATGTAATGCTGATTCTATTGAACTGGAAGGTAAGATGCCTTTCAGCCGCTTTGGACTCTTTATGCCTCTGAATCAACAGGAAAATAGGAAATTACGGCGCTAGCTGGGGTGACTAGTCCAGACTACCAAGGGGAAACTGGACTGCTGTATCACAGTGGCAGTACGGAAGACTGTCTGGAATTCAAGAGACCCTTAGAGTGTCACATAGGTTTTCCATGCCTTGTGATTAAGGTCAATGAGACATTAGAAAATCCAACCAGGCCTACTAATGGGATAGTCATTTCAAGAATGAAGGTTTGGGTCTCCACACCAGGTAAAAAACAATGACCAGCTAAGGTGCTTGCTGAAGGTAGAGGGAATACAGAGCGGGTAGTAGAATAAGGCAGTTAGTTATAAATACCAGCTACAACCATGTGACCAGTTATAGGAACAGGACTGTCATTGTTATGAGTGTTACCTTTTTATTTTGTTATGAATACAGTCGTATATGTAAATACATTTATTTTGCAAATATTTTTGTTTTCTTTCCTCTCTAATTCTTTTATCATGTAACATAAGTTGCATCAAATGTATATCAGTATTTAAATATTGGTAGTTTTATATTATAGTACTTAACTAACAGAAAATCAAGAGAGGGTAAACATCACTTAAGCACTTTATGTACTCTTCTGTGGAAGGGGTTAGTATGTGTTTTAGTTCTGCACAGAATATTTGTTGTCAAGCAGAATTATGACCTTATAATTGTCTATATTTGGAGATGAAGCAGGGTTTAACGACATGTGTCTGGGTGCCC
The DNA here is from genome assembly GCA_037038555.1 of Rhynchonycteris naso. Lineage (NCBI taxonomy): Eukaryota > Metazoa > Chordata > Mammalia > Chiroptera > Emballonuridae > Rhynchonycteris > Rhynchonycteris naso. Next base: position 73,090,316 of record CM073002.1, read on the forward strand.
AGTTGACAAGTGATGAAGCTTTGGTGGTTGATTTTATGTCAGTTTGGGCTGAGGGATGCCCAGTGGTGGGCAGATAAAATATATTATGCTCACTTTATTAAAGATGGTGCTGCACATATGGAAGTCCGTTGATATTAATGTGTGTTGGGGGACAGGCTGTGGGAAGGCCGGGTCATTATAGCCTAAAGCTTAGTTTTAAGAGTAAGCTTTTCCCCACACCCTTGACTGATTAGATGATGTGGGGTGGTGCACTCTTATGAGGAATCCTCCCATTAAGGCTCAGATAAGTGACTTTGTATCAGAGACTTCCTTGTCTGTAGATTGAATTAAAGGTTTGGATTTCTACACTATAAAATGGGGCAGACCGGGAGCTTGCTCTCTCTCGGTTCCTGAGGGTAGCATTAGAAAGGAGAGCAGATTAAGGCCACGTGGAGGACAAGAGAAGCAACCAAGATGGCAGAGTGCTGAGGGAGAAACCAGTTTGTGCAGAGTTTGTGCAGAGAGAAGGAGATGGAACAGAGGTGAATAAGTCTGGTGAGCTAGAAACCTTTGATTCTAGGAAACTCGGATAAGTCAGTAGCTTTGTGAACACTGAATGAGTGGGTTTTGGAGCCCAGTGTGTGTTTTTACTTGTCCACCGGGTGCAAGCTAGAATTAAAGATAATGACCCACCAGTTCTTGGCTCCATTGTTTCATTACCGACTGTCCGAATCTAATGCGAACCTGCACTGGCCAGGTGGCTCTGATGGTGGCCTTCACCACTGGCCTTACATTTGGCATAGTCTGTGTCAGTATTCAATATAGCTTGGTATGGAGCCACCACCACTTTTGAGCAGGGGAGTAGAGGACTGGCTGCTGTTATGGTTCCCCATGGCTCTCCTTTTGGGGACCATAGGTTGGCTGACTTTTACAGCCATGTCTGAGGAAACCAAGAGCTCTGTGGAAGAGGCTGCCTGGGACCTGCAGGCTGAGCAGTGGAAGGAGCTGGAGGAAATGTGGGAGAAAGAGATGCCAACCCTGGAGCTGGAGGAAGCGCTGGAGGAGGAGGCCGACCAGGTTTGTGAGATTCGCTTGGAAATGGAGCAGACGCTGGAGAAGAAATCACAGGTTCATGAGTTGCAGATTGCCCTGGATGTTGTGGAGAACCAGCAGCAGCAGGAGGATGAAGCTGAGGCCAGGTCTGGAACTGCAAAGACTGCTGAGCAGAAGGCAGTGGTGTCCTGGGGCTCAAGCCCAGCAGCAGGAGCTGGTGTTTTCAGTTCCTTCTTTGGAGGATGAGGAGAATCTGGCTGGAATTGCAATCTGCAGCCTCCAAAAGGTGAGAGCCCAGCAGCAAGGAGTAGCTATGCTCCTGGTAGGTCTGCAATTTTGGGACATAGGGATGGATGCCATCATGTTCTCCAGAGCAGAGATAAAAATGCTGATTGCCATTGCCACATGCTTCTCTTTAGGACAGTGTGAGACATGCCATGATGGCAGGAATGAGGGAGGAGGCTAATACCCCATGTGCATGGACTGATTTCCTGGACTATGACCAGAGTGAGCACTGGCTCCTCTGTTGAATGGACTTATGGATTTTGGACAATGTGAAATACCCTGATGGGGGTGGGGTGGCTTTGCTGGAGGCCCTTCCCCTGCCTTGGGAAGCCTTTCAAATGGCAAGAAAGAAGGCCGAGGACATTTTGCACTTTTGGCAAAGTGCTCAGAGACTGACAAAGCGTATCTTTGTAATAGTTGAAATTGTATGACTTGTCATGTTGTTGTAATTTGTGTAATGTGCCTAATTTTCTTGCACAGGGATGCTGGTGGTGTAGATTGTGGGTAGTAAAGTGAGCATAGGGGTGGATTGTTGGGCAGATAAGATATATTATGCTCACTTTGTTAAAGATGGCACTGCCCACATGGAAGTTTGTTGATATTAATGTGTGTTGGGGGACAGGCTGTGGGCAGGCCAGGTCAGTAGAGCCTGAGGCTTAGTTTAAGAGTAAGCTTTGTCCCACACCCTTGACTGATTGGATGATGTGGGGTGGTGCACTCTCAAGAGGAATCCTCTCATTATGCCTCAGACAAATGACTTTGTATCAGAGACTTTCTTGTTTATAGATTGGATTAAAGGTTTGAATTTCTACACTATAAAGTGGGGCAGGCCAGGAGCTTGCTCTCTCTCGGATCCTGAGGGTAGCATTAGAGAGAAGAGCAGATTAAGGCCACGTGGAAGAGGCCAGGAGAAGCAGCCAAGATGGCGGAGTGCAGAGGAAGAAACCAGTTTGTGCAGAGTTTGTGCAGAGAGAAGGAGATGGGGAACAGAGGTGAGTAAGTCTGGTTAGCTAGAAACTTTTGATTCTAGGAAACTCAGATAAGTCAGTAGCTTTGTGAGCACTGAATGAGTGGGTTTTGGAGCCCAGTGTGTGTTTTTACTTGCCTGCTAGGTGCAAGCTAGGATTAAAGCTGATGGCTTACCAGTTCTTGGCTCCGTTGTTTCATTACCGACTGTCCGAATCAAATGCGAACTTGCACTGGCCAGGCGGCTGTGATGGTGGCCTTGGCCACTGGCTTTACACCCAGATATCTGGGAAACCATTAAGTGTGGCTGTGTCTGCGTGTCTGAGAAGAGATTAGTATTTGAGTCAGTAGACTGAGGGAAGAAGATAGCTCTCACCAATGTACTGACAGCCCGAACAAAACAAAAAGGTAGAGGAAGAGCACATGTGCTCTTTGCTTGAGCTGGGACGTTCATCTTCTTCTGCCCTCAGACCTGGTGACCTGGTCGTCAGGCCTTCAAACTGCACTTGAATTATACACCAACCTCCCTGATCCTCCAGTTTGCAGAGAGCAGTCAGTGGCTTCCATAATCAAGTAAACTAATTCCTATAAACCTCATATAGATAGATAGGTAAGAGAAGCATAGTATTATAAAGGAGAAGCGTAAAATATACGCTATTGGTTCTGTTTTCTGGAGAAGTCGGATTAAAACACCAGAAAAAGTCTACTGACCTGCGTTCTTATAAACATTCTGACCTTTCCTTGAGCCACATGGGGATGTTGAGAATAGTGAGGAAAGTAATGATGGTTAACTTTTACTGAGAGCTTATTAGATGCCAAGCATTATTCCAATCTCTTCACTTGTATGCTTTATCCACATCCCTCTACATTCCTATGAAGTTGGTACAACTTTTAATGAGAAGACTGAGGCTCAGAGAGGTTAAGTAGCTTACTCAAGGTCACACAGTTAGGGAATGGTAGAACGATACTTAACTCCACATAGTCTGTTCTGAAGCCTTGGCTTTTGAACACCAGGAAATTTCGTTCCCAGCTTCAAGGGTCTGTGAACACCCCTCTGGGGGATGGGATCATGCACGATATTCTGTTAGTATCAGATCTGTCCTCAGGACCAACAGACTGTGGGGCTGGCACCCCACATGTATGTGCACAGAAGTCAGCCATCTGGCAGTGCTCAGATATTGCTGCTGTTCTCTACCTGCCTCTATTTGCAACCGCCTGGTGGGCTCTTTCCATTGCTTTTCCAAAATAGAGATGGCGCAGCCCGGAGGTTCCAATTAAGTTGCTCTGGGGTGATACGCCAATGTCAGTCAGTTTGAAAAGCTAGGTATTCTAATGAGAACCACTGTGGGCCCAGGCTGCCACAGATCAGTGGAATATGAGTTTAATTTCATCGAGGAGTCTACAGATCCACTCACTGGAGAGCAGAAAGTACTCCAGAAGAGCGGGAGCACCGGGACCTGCCTCTCAGTCTCTAGCCACATTCACAACCAGGTGTTCGATCCATTTGAGAGCCTGCCCCGCTGGTCCAGGGGAGGCAAGGATGACGGGTGCAGGGACAGCTCAGGGCTTCCAGCCAGGGTCACATCCCTGATGCACCCACACTCCTGTCCACAGCCCTGCAGGCAGGTGTAATCAGAATTTCCCCAGGAGATATTTAGAGCAGATCCCTCAGTAAGCACAGCTTCTAAATTTGTCCTCCAGAGTGATTAATCTGTTTAAGCAAATTCCTAGAACATAATTAAGATGCTCTAATCAAGGAAGAAGATGGTTATACAGTTGCCTCGGGCACTGATTTGGTGGCAGAAGCTCGTGACCAAAAGGCCTCAATAACCTAGTGGAAGCAGTGGAGGTGACAGAGTGGGCGTGGACAGGCAGCAGGAGCAGCTGGCAGCTGGGGGGCCATGAATGCCAAGGGAGAGAAGTTTGTGGAGGCAGAGGGGCCAACCAACGGAACACGGAATAGGGTCAGGGACAAGGAACCTTCGGGGTTCAGGCTATTAACGGCTTTGGGAGCAGCAACAACGTGTGTGGAAGTGGTACTCTTCCAGAAGAACTTGTTCAGGGGCGATAAGAGTTGGCTATTTAGGAATCAGTGGGGGTTTCCCAGGTGGGAAACTTGAGTGTCAGGGTCCCTTGGGAAATGGTACTAAAAAGGTGCTGGGGGGCAGGGCTCACTGACCAGCATGTGTCTTCCTGCTTGGGAGGGAGAGTCAGACAGTGATAGCCCACATTACAGCTCTTGGCCCAAGTGTGTGACAGTGATATATCTAAGTCTCAGCGTCACAATGGCTCACTGGCCCCAGGTCTCGGATAGCAATGACAGATAGCTTATCCCTTCTCCTGTCCCCGACTTTGCATAGCATAGTGGAGGTAGGAAGAACAGGGCCCCTCCCCACCCCCATCCTGAAGATGCTTGTCTGGGGGAGGGCTGGGCAGATGACTAGGGGAGCACAGGAGCAGGCAGGCAGAGTAGGGCTGCTTAATATTTCTAACATCTCTGTGGTTTGGTTGGCACCCACCACAGATCCTCTCCATCGTGCTGCGTCACCCCGAGTCTCCAGATAGTGCTGCATATTGCTAGCCCCCTCTTTGAAACCATCTACCTGAGGTCAGGCCCAAGTCACTCATGAGAACGCGCAGCTCTCAGTGGGCGCTCTCATTTCCCGCTTAGCCCAGGTGTGGCCCCTTAAATGAAGCACTGTTGACACCCAAGCTTTTTAACACAGAGCCAGCTCAGAGAGCTGAGTAGTCAGAAGAGAAAGAGGGTAGGGAATTCGTCCCCGCTCCTTCCTTGGTTCTGAGGACTGTCAGCCAGCAAGGAGGTTTCCTCTCGTACAAACAAACGCGAATAAAACGGGGATATTGCAGACAGAAGGGTGGCGTCAACACAGGCTCCGCTCGCTGCTGGTCAATTACCTGCCCTCCCGAGACACTGGGCCGTTGTGTCTGTATTTAAGGACCCGGTTAAGCAGAGGAAAGTGGAGTCAAGTATGTGAGGCCAGTGTAAACAGGCTAGAGATGAGTCTTCTAGGAATTCCAAGTAGATACTTAGCTAGAAAGAAAAGGGAGTGCTTCGTCCTGGACAAGAGCCACATCTCTCTCCAAGCTGGGGCCTCGGTAATGGGGTCAAATGTACACCCTCGAAGGTGAAAATAGAAGGAAGAACACCAGTTACAGCTCTAAGACACCTGCCTGCCTTGCTCTCTCCCCAGCCCCGAGTCCATCGTCTTCATTCTCCGATCAAGGCCCCCTTTGAGTAGCTCGCACAGTCCTACTTCCTATTCAAATGCTTTCTAAGGTTCATAGACTAATACCGAAGATGGGTTCCAACTCTCGGGAAAGGGAAGCTAGGGAACGAAGTCAACAGCATTAATGCTCTAGGAACACAAGATATGTTTAACTCAAATATTTAAATACAAACGTTCTGTTTTGGTATTTCATCAGAGTACGGATGAAAATGTTCTGTTGCTATTAGCTTCTGAGAGCTACTGAGAGATATCAACATTATTCAATTACCACAAACATTTTTCCCAGGAAAAATCCACCTGTACAGGGTGCTGTGTACTAACCCCGGCTTTCTTCTAAATTGGCTGTGTGTTCCCACTCCCCACCCCACCCCCACGCCCTTTGGTGGGACCACTTGCCTCCTGAAGTACATGCATCTTTCTACTCTGATGGGCTTGAAGTGCGCTGCCCTCCCTGTCGGACGTGGGCCGATGGCAGGGCACCAGTGCAACCTGAGCAGCAGGGCGGCTCTGCCCGCCTCTCGGGCTGACAGCCCAGCTCCGCTCCAGGTCAGAGCCCAGCGTGCTCAGCTGAGCCAAGCAGACGTCCACCTCATGAGCCTTTGACATCTGGGGCTGGAGCTGACTGAAAAATACCAAAATTATAACACCTTACTCTTCGGGTCAGGCACACAAAATGGGGAGGCTTACACCATGAAAAGAAGTTAGGGTTTCTCCCCCACCATATATTTTCAAATTATATACTGAGATGTAAAATAAGTCAAGACTGTGTCGGCGGCATCAATAAGTATGTGAGTATTCCGTGTCAGATACCTTCCATCTGTGGTGGGATTTAAATAATTTAACAACTGGTTCTCTTCCCTGATGACAGTTTTAACTATAAAAAACTGATATACCAAAAGGCAGTTTATTATTTCATGCATTCAATTCTTAAGCAATAAGAAAAATAAAAGAGGCATACAAAACTACTGTATTTTTCCATGTATGAGATGCTCCCATGTATAAGACACACCTTAAGTTTGGGGCCTGAAATTTGAAAATATATATATATTACATAAAGTTATTGAACTCAAGTTTTATTTATCATAGAATTCATACAACTCCTCATCACTGTCAAAACTCCCATCCATTAGCTTGTCCTCATCTGTGTCTGATGACAAATCACTGTCTTCACATATTGCCTCGTCCTCAGTCCCATCTGTGGCATTTGAAATGCCACAACTACTGTATAAGACACACCAGTTCTTAAAACCCAAATTTTTCAAAAAAGGTGCATCTTATACATGGGAAAATAGAGTAGATTTTAAGAGTTTTAAAATATTAATGAAAAAATATTAAATAATACTTGACAAAAAGCAATAAAACTGTTATTTAAAATATTTCCATATTGTTTTTTGATTGGCGTCCTCACTTGCAATTATTTTCACCTATAGATGGAATGAACATTATTACTACAGGTGCTTAGAATATGCTTTTGTGCAGAGGAACGTTAAAGAAGAGTAAGGCATGTAAATTTGTGATGTCCACATTGGGCGGCTGCCCAGGCGCCCACCTTAGAGAGAACCCTGATGACAATTGTCATTTTAACAACCAGTTTACTGAACTCAACAAAAAATGAGGTATCGGTTCTGCCGAACCGATGTAAACTGGCTGAACCCCCCACTGTCTTCCATTTGCTTTCATGTTCTACTGTCCGCCTGTGTCCTGTTCTGTGTCAGGATGGATGCTAAATGAACCAACTGCTTCAACCAGTTCTCAGGACTCGGCTTTCCACTGGGTTTGGCCAGCGGGGAACAGAGCAGGAAAGAAGAAGGGAGGAGGGTGAAGCTGATGTCCCCATGGGCTGTGGCAGTTGTGTGCCTTCTGCACTCGGCTCCATGTGTCTCCAAGTTCAAGTCCCTCTTGGGCCTGGGAGGGAGGTGGGTGACAAGTCCCACTGTTACTAGCCTTGCACTGTCTTTTGCAGTTCCCCTATACCATTGTAAATAGTTCCCTATTTGCCCAGTTTGAATGTCATCTATTTCCTGCTGGGATTTAACTAATAAAACATCATATGTCAAATTTAATTTTTCAAGTATTTTTGGTCTCCAACTTTGTTGATGCTTAAAAATATCCTGAGTTATTTTCCTAGGGTAATCCAATGCCTCTAGTGAGGGCCAGTCAGTAAAGCAAACAGGTCTTGCGTCTGCTGGGCAAGAAAATCTACCCCTCCACCACACAACTAAAGTGCATGGAGAAGAATAGAATGCCAACATTCAAAGGCAAAAGAATCAATACTTTTGTTACAAAAATTTAAAGAGTGATTCTAATTTCTTGTTTAGTGTTACTGAACATTATACATAATTCTATTAGGAAAATCTAATTAATTTAAAATGATTGGGATTTGGTATTGCCAGCTGAAACATTGTAAAAAAATAAGATTAAATTATCACACTTTGTAATATTTGTGCTCACTTGGTAATCCATCCATGCCTTTTTTCTCTCTCTTTGTGCCTGCTTTTTCTGCTTTCTACAGAAGTGAAACAGAAGCCAATCTCCATCCACAGAGAAGAATGCGTGGGTCTGCAATATACCCTCTGGTTCCCTGGGTCATAGATAGTTCAGATGGCTCACTGAGGGCAGAAATGTTATCTCCCACCAAAGTTCAAGCCTTTGTTCTCACTAGGTTAGGTATTTGCTGAGTGAATGTCTAAATGAATCTGTGAGAGAGTAAAAAGCTCTATCACTTCTCAAGATAGACTCATGCTTCTCAGATTCTTTTCCAGGTTTTAATAAATGTTGTACTACTTCCCAATGAGTGTTAGCACAGTGGAAAATTTTTAACTCCCTTTTCCCAAAATACAGAACAAAATTTTACAAAATACGGGACAAGGCACAATCCCAGACCTTTCAGCAGTATCAGGGATTTCTGATGATTATACTTTTTAAAATACTCTTTTATATCTGGAACCAAGCAAGAGCACCTATATATGTGGGTTGCTGTCCCCCACAGAGAACCTTTTTTTAATTTTCATTTAGATTCAGAGGTTACCAGTCTTTGTATATGGCCCAGTTCAGGAAAAGGAAAAGTTTACCAATGACTTATTTTTTTTCCATCCAAGTTTTTAAAAATTTTATTTATTTATTTATTTAGTGAGAGGCAGGAAGACAGAAAGCCAGACTTCTGCATGTGCCCCAGCTGGGATCCTCCCAGCAAGCCCCCTACCAGGAGATGCTCTGCCCATCTTGGGCCATTACTTTGTTGTTTAGCAACTGAGCTATTTTTAGTGCCTGAGGTGAGGCTATACAGCCATCCTCAGTGCCCAGGGCCAACTTGCTCAAACCAATTGAGCCATGGCTACAGGAAAGGAAGAGAGAGAGAGAGAGAGAGAAGAAGAGGAGGGATGGAGAAGCAGCTGGTTGACTGGTAATTGAACCCGGCATATCCACACATCAGGCTGACACTCTACCACTGAGCCAACTGGCCATGGCAATATCCACATTTAAAAAAAAAAAATATTTTTTTCTTCTTTTGTATTCCAAAGGACGAAAATTGTATTTTTTTTCCAGCTAGTTTATTAAACATAAGAGTGTCAATAAGAAAACTAACATGGCTTTTTAGCCAGTACACTGTTTCCTTTTTGGAGATATTAGAGAAGTAGATACGTGGAGGAGACTTTCTAATATTTTGTTTAATTGATAACTTTCATTGTTTATACTTTTTTTAGGTTTATGGAAAAATTGAGAAAGTACAAAGAGTTTCCTAAACCTCTCATTCTTCCAACTCCTTGTCTTGCATTAGTGTGGTACCTTTGTTAAAATTGGTGAATCAATAGCGATACATTATTTTTTAACACTAAAAAGCCAGACTTTATTATCTTACTAAATGTTTCAATTTACAAGAGTGATGCAGTATGTGAATAATGCAGATTATCCTTTAAAGTATATGATATGTATCTATATCATTATGTATGACAAAAAAAATCTGAATAATTAAGAATTATTTTTCCTCTATTGAAAACAATTATTCCATAAATCAAAAGTCACTTGTTTTTCAAGGAGTGAAAATGGATGACATTGCAACATACATCTTTGTTGTTTCACTGTCCTGTTTGTTAAAGAGGAGCTGCCCAAATTCATAAAAAGAACAGGTAAATGATGTGCATATACATTTTACTGAAAACTTATCTGAACTAAATATATACTTGCAAAAATATTCAACATGAATCCTTTGCAGAATGCAACTAAAACAACAGTGAGAGCAGGACAAACCTATCAAAAAGGGTAAAATTAACAAAAAATTAAACAAATTAAGATTTTACTAGGGTGGAGAAAGTCAACCCCTATATACTACAAGTAAGAATGCAGAAAGGTACAATCAATTTATATCATACTTTGTTAGGTTATTTGAAACTTAAAGATTAAACTTGAGAAATAGCTGCACTATGAACATTCATATAAAATTCTGTTCAGATTGATGGGTCCTCAGAAAGTTTTCTCCAGTGTCGTTACACTGAATAAAGCAATAATATATTCCGTAAAATCTAACCATTTATACCGTGTGAAATCTCCAATGTCAAAGGGGTATAGATTTATGGCGAAATATTTCCCACGTTCACTTTCCGCTTGAAGCCTTTAGCCAGTGTGAACTCTGATTAAAGAGGCTGTGACTACCAGGCAAAAGATTTCCCACATTTGCTGTCTGTATAAGGCCTGTCTCCAGTGTGAGCTCTCCAATGAGAACAAAGGAGAGGTCCACAGAAAAAGAATTTTCCACATTCACTGTACTCATAAGGCCTTTCTCCAGAGTGAGATTTCTGATGATGATGGAGGTTAGAGCGACAAGTAAAAGATCTCTCACATTGCCTGCATACACAAAGCCTTTCGCTGTGTGACCTCTTACCTCTCTGATGATAATGGCGGCCATGGCTAAGGGGTAAAATATATCCCCAATTTTCTGAACTTATAAACCCTTAGTCACACAATCGTAAGGCTTTCCTTTAGTGTGAACTCTCCGGTGATAACGGAGGTTATTGATATGAGAAAAACACTTCCCACATTCACTGCAGGCAGAAGGCCTTTCTCCATTGTGAACTCTGACGACAATGAAGGTTATTGCTACAAGATTTTCAACATTCAATGCACTCATAACATCTTTCTTTATTGTGAATTCTGATGATAATGGAGGCTATTGCTACTGGCAAAACTATCCTCACATTCACTGCACATATAAGGCATTTCTCCTGTGTGAACTCACTGATTGTAACACAGGCTAGAGATTCTGGTAAAATATTTTCAATGTTCACAGCACACAAAACGCTGTCTTCCAGTACGGACACCCAGGTCTTGAAGAAGTGTGGTTGCAGCCAACAGCTTTCTTATATTCTTTCCTGGCGTAATATTATTTTCTTTTTTGAAAAGTCACTTCAGACTTCGAGATTTCATTTGTCCCTGATATGAGTAGCCTGGTGTCGCATATGCCCTGAGTCGGTGAGGACGTCCTGCCCAACCTCCCTGTAGGTAAAATCTCCTGGGCCACATTGAACTTGCAGCCCTTTGCAAGAGAGACCCTGACCACACCTCAAAGGAAAGGCTTCTCTCTCTCACGTGCTTCTGCTCCTGGTGCCAGTAAATTCTGAACTGAAATAAAATTGTTTTCCATATGCCCCACACCTCAACAGTTTCTGTTGTGTTCCCTGCTACTCTTACAGGGTTGGCTCTTCTGGAAAGACAGAGCTATGGTACATTTCTTTGCGGGTGAAGCTTACAGAAACGTTGTGTTCGGCGGGGCTCCGCTTCCTCTGCCTCCCGGTGGCCTGGGTCCTCAGTGCAGTTGCTAGTCAGACTCTCTGGGCGGAGGTCGGGGGTGGGGCATGGAGCCCCCACCCCCCACACAGCGGCGCCTGTCCTGCCCGCCCTGGCGTGGGTCACCCGGGCGGAATCGCAGAGCTTCATTCACATCGGATATCTGCACGCAGGGACCAGGACTCCTGCCTCCTCTCTGGCCTGCCATCTCCAGCGCTTGGGAGCCTCTGACGTGAAGCTATCCTGAGAGAAGAGGACATGCCAGCCACAAGGAGAACAACAGAAGTCGATATATTATTTTTTATTAAAGGTCATAAGGTAAGAGTTCACTTGTGTGTGTGTGGGGGGGGCGGAGAGACAGAGAGAGGGACAGATAGGGACAGGCAGACAGGAAGGGAGAGAGATGAGAAGCATCCATTCTTCTTGCAGCTCTTTAGTGATTCATTGATTGGTTTCTCATATGTGCCTTCCTTGATGTGGGGGTGGTGGTGAAGGGGAGGTCTGCAGCAGAGCTAGTGACCCCTTGCTCAAGTCAGCGACCTTTGGGTTTCAAATTTGGGTCCACTGCGTCCCAATCCAATGCTCTATCCACTGTGCCACCACGTGGTCAGGCAAGAGTTCACCTTTTGAGGTGCTAATTCTATGGGTTTTGGCAAATGCACCATGCGTCTATCCAACATTGCAATATCATAAAGAATACTTCACTGATCCAAAAATCCTGTGCTTATCCCTCTTCCTGCCACTGATCCTTTCACCGTGGTTTGTTTTGCTTTTTCTAGCATGTCATTTAGTTGGAATCATACCGTATCTAACCTTTGAATAGGGCTCTTTCACCTTGTAATATGCATTTAAAGTTTCTCCTTGTCTTTTCTTGGCTCTATTACTCATTTCTTTTCTCTGTATAACATTCCATTGTTGTGGATGTACCATGGTTTGCTTATCCATTCACCTATAATAGGGCATTGTGTTTGCTTCCAGTTTAGGGCATTCATTCATTCATTCGATCATTAGCTTCTATAAATATTCGTCTGTAGGTTCTTGTTGGATATAAAGTTTTCAACTCATTTGGGTAAATACCTAAGCAGACCTTTGTTGGATCATGTGGTAAGCTGCTGGTTAGTTTTGTAAGAAACTGCCAAACCACTCCGAAGTGACTGCCCCATTTTCATTCCAGTACCAATGAGTGAGCGTTCCAGTTGCTCCACATTCTCGTCAGCATTTGGCATGTCAGTATTTGAGATTTTAGCCACTCCAACAAGAACACAGTTGTATGTCATTGTTGGGTTAATTTGCAAGTTCCTAATGACATATGATGTGAGCACCATTTCATATGCATATTTGCTACCTTTATATTTTCTTTTGTGAGGTGTCTGTTCAAATCTTTTGCCTACTTCTTAATTTTGTTTCCTTGTTGAGTTCTAAGTGTTCTTTCTATAGTTTGGATAATACAAATCTTTTATCAGATATGTGTTTGCAAATATTTTGTCTCAGTCTATGGCTTGTCTTGTTATTCTCTAAAGCTTTCTAGTTTTTTTAAAAATATTATATTTGTTTATAATATTTTGGAGTTTACCTATTTGTTCAAATGTAGTGTCTCATCACATGCACAAAATGAGCCCTGGAAGTAGAGGCTATTGTGTCGACATTAGAGATACAGAAACAGTGAGGTGAGGTGATCTGATTCCTGTCATACAGGGTGGAATGCAGGATGAGGTCTGCCCCAGTCCAGGGACGTTTGGTTGCCTCTTGTGTGCTGACGCTGTGCAGGCGGGGGGACAGCACAAAATAGCCCCCCCCTCCCAGCTGGGCTTTCGGCCTCCTGGGGCGGTCTCTTTCCTGCTTGTGCTAGGCTAAACATTTATACTGAAGAGGATTCTGGTTTTTAGAGACCCCACACCTGGCAGTCTTCACCTCACATCCCTCACATAGAGGAATCCTCTCCATTAGTTCTCACCATCCACCCTGGAGGCTTCTGGTCCGGGTCCCAGTGGAGAGCAGCTACATTAAGACAAGAGATTTCAAATGCTTCTTTCTGAGTTCATGGTAATTGTCCTGAAAACTCCCTCTCTTGTTTTGGCAAAACAAAAGAAAAAGAAAACCCCCCAGCAACAGTCAATACCGAAATCAAAAAACTGAAACCCTGTCTCTTTGTGAACTGACATATTTCATTTGGCCCAACTGTGAAAACATTTTTCAGGGGTGATTATTTTTATTCATTTTTACAGAGACAAAGAGAGAGTCAGAGAGAGGGATAGATAGGGACAGACAGACAGGAATGGAGAGAGGTGAGAAGCACCAATCATCAGTTTTTTGTTGCGACACCTTAGTTGTTCATTGATTGCTTTCCCATATGTGCCTTGACCACGGGCCTTCAGCAGACCAAGTAACCCCTTGCTTGAGGCAGCGACCTTGGACTCAAGCTGGTGAGCTTTTGCTCACACCAGATAAGCCCACGCTTAAGCTGGCGAGCTCAGGGTCTCGAACCTGGGCCCTTCCGCATCCCAGTCCGATGCTCTATCCACTGTGCCACCACCTGGTCAGGCCAGGGGTGATTGATCAGTAGCTTACTCTATAATCTGAGGCCCCCAGGGGAGGGCACCAGACCTGGAGGCTCATCAGCACAAGCTGAATAAACGCTCAGTGTACCACCAGTGCAGCACACGGATTGTGATAAGCGCACTGTGGACAATCCCACTGACTGACACCCAGGCACAGGGCACCACATGCCAACTTCTACCTACCTGGATGACCAGGTAGGTCTCTGAGCTTCCCATCTTCCCAGAGCCCTTTCTTCTTGCTGAATCAGATTAAATAAAGATAGCATTAATAATACAACTAATTTATTGGAGTGGTTAATGCTGAGGTTAATGTCAATAGGAATTCGGCAGCCTCTGTGAGGTCATCTGAAAGGAATAATCAACAGTTGACCACCGTTCTTTCGGGAAGCAAAATCGCCTGGTTCTAGTTATATCAGTTTTTACTGGCTTCCCTGCCTGCAAAAATCTCACAGTAAATCCCAATGGAGTTGCTTGCGGAAGTAAAAAATCTTTCTGATGACATGTTTAACTCGCAAAAACCCTTTAATCACACTCACAGGCCTTCCAATATGAGAGAAATTCCCTCTAAACTAAGGGAGAAGTTATCTGGAAACAGTGCCCTTCCTCAGCAAGGTTATTTATATTCATTGGGCTAATGGTTTTTGTCTGGTAATACATTTAAATTGCTTTTCATTTTATAGTTATGCTTTGCTATCACATTTCAGAATGCTGCTTCTCTTCCTTGGACAGCTGGCAGTTTCCTCAAGTACACCATGACAGCATTGTCCTTTTGAAATCATTTGAAATAGACCTGGTCTCAGCCATCTCAGGAGAATATTCGCTGGCTAATAATCATAGCCAAGTGGAAAGTACAAATGAACTCAGGCTGTCTGGTAGTTTTCTCTCTCTGGCTCCCTGGAGGCCTTGTCGCAGGCGATGGTGTGCCTATTGATCTGGGATGGAGCCAGACACGTTCAGCCTCTGATGGTATGTGAGAAATAGGTCCCCATCTCAGGTGGAAGACAGGCAAGGAGGCTTAGAGGAGGTTCTTCAAATGATTTATAAACTGAGTCACGCTTATCTGGTACAAATGACAAAGAAAAGGAGGCTCTACAGAAATGAACATAATTAGGTTTATACAACCCCGTAGCAGAGGCTTCTCTGTGAAACCGGCAGCAAGCTCATGGGCAATTGGGGAAAAACATTCATTTTAAAACTGGAAACAGTGGATCAGGCTGTTGTTGAGTGGTTCTGAAGTATATAAAACTCTATTTAAGCATCTTCGGTAGTCAGTTCAACATCAATGTTACAGATGACGAGATTTATTTTTTGAAAACAAGGTAAAGATTATGGGAGGAGAAGTGCCTATTTCTTAGCTTTCATTTTGTATCTTGGGTACACAAGGTCAATCGTTGTTTACATGAAATTGGATCACCCTTCTGCCTGACTTCAAAATGAGAACTGTGTGTGTATGCAATACATTTTGAAGGTGAATGGTTTAAGCTCATATGAGCTTAACATTAAAGTTAAAAAGAATTTTAACCTTAATATAAAATTGACTAAGGAAAATGAATGGGGACCAAGAAGCGTGAATTGCATTGCTCATCTGTAGCAGTTTAATCTCTAGAACCCTGGCTGCCCATGTCTTGGAGGACTGTGGTGGCAGCCAGTGCTCCTCAACAGGGAAAGGTGATGCACCTAGAAAAAAACAGTTCCCTGCTCTGTGACTGGGGGGTCTTCCAGGACCCCCCAGTCACAGAGCAGGGAACTGTTTTGCCACATGGTTGGTCCTGTCTTGTCTTTGACTGCAGGTGAAGGCCTGCTCTTCCCCAGGAAATAATTCATCAGCTAATTGCTGATGCAGTTCCTCTAGCCACCACCGATCACTGGCACTGCCCTCTGCCGTAGGCTCAAAAGCTGGGGCAGAGTGTATCTAAAATAGATCTTTGGCTGAAGATCAGGTGGTATTGGTGTCAGGCTAGAATGTCACACAAAGGCACTTGAAAGAGAAAAGTGCCAACCCAGACCAGAAAACCATTTGTTTTTTAAAAGAAGGCATATGGAATATTGGATGTGTGGATTGGAGTGAACGAGGAACCAAAAAGAGTAATTCACATGGATAAATGCTCACATATAGAAGAAAAAATCTTGGTCTGATTCCAGTTTGAACAATGTCCCTGGGAAGACTGTCACATGCTTTACAGTCAGCCCCTGTGGGTTCCTGTTTGACTTTCAGGTGGGTCCCGTGTCAGGTGGGCTTTGAAGACCTTCCCTGATGCTTTAGTCACAATCCTTGGCCCACGCTAGGTCCTGGGGAAATATTGCTCCCTATGTGACCCACTCATTTAAAGTCTGATCTATGGGAAGTGGAGGAAGACCAGTGAAATCTTTTGACAACACACATCTCATTGACAGTCTTTGGGGGCCACAAGCAGATGCTTGATGAACTTCAAATTTAACAGTTTACTTTTTGAAAACTTTTCAGATTCCTTCTACAAACTTCGGTGCAGTTTGCATACCTAGGAGAGATCATGTTGTTACTTTTTTTTTGAAACAGAGAGACAGGAAGAGAGGTGAGAAGCATTAATTATAGTTGTGACACTTTAGTTGTTCACTGATTGCTTCTCATACTTGCCTTGATGGGGTGGGGGTGGAGGGAGAATGGGAATCGGATTGAGACAGTAACCCCTTGCTCAAGCAGCAGCCTTGGGAATTATGCCGATGAGCCTGTGCTCAAGCCTGTGACCTTCAGGTTTCAAACCTGAGACACCAGTGTCCCAGGTCAATGCTCTATCTACTGCACCACCATTAGTCAGGCAAGAGATCATCTTGCTTCTTAAAGAAGATGACTTTGGACTTAAAGAATGTCTTTAACTATTGATCCCTAAAAAGGGAGTTCTGATTTGGCCATACTGAGATGAATGTTTAGTTTAAAAAATAGTGTGTCTGTAAAGTCATGGCGCACTTTGGACCGTGTGACTGGTCAAAAGTGCACCATGACTTTACGGACACACTGTAGATTCACAGTCTTCAGCACTCCCAAAGAAATCCCTGAGCGTCCTAGATAAGAATAGGTATTTCCTTAGTGAAGTCCTTTTCCAAGGCTGACGATTAGCAAAGGATAACTCAGGTGCCCAATGGAGACCCCAAGTGAAATGTCAGCAGCACACATGAAAAATGAGACTCCCTCACAATGGTTGCTTTTCCCTCCAGAAATCCTCCTGGTGCAAAAGGGTTTGTTGAGTCATTTACCCTGCCATAAAAACCTTAGTTATTCACAGTGGAGAGAAAAAAAAATAAAGCACAGAGAGAAATCTAAAACAGCTTTTGGAGGATCTGGAAGAGGGTGTGTCATCGTTGAAGAAAAATGCCAAGATTGAAACAATTAAATTTCAGCAATATGCAGAAGTTGGGACTGACCTGAGGAAGGTCACCTATCTGGCTACCATAATAACCTAAGGCCAAATGCTCAAACTGAGCTCCTTGACCTTACAATTTCAGATATTCCTAGGTCATGCCAAGTCTGTTCTCTCCAACTGCATGACATCAGTCCTTGATTTACCTTCGCCTGGATGTTCCAACCCCCAGGACATGCATGAAGGACACGTACACTGACTTGTGCCACGATCGTTCCCAATGACCTCTTTCTAGACATTTTGCAAGTCTCGGACATCTGCAACTGTCTTAACAGCACCATCTTTACTTGTGCCAAGATCTCTGTATGAGAATTTTAAAATAAAACTTTCAAAGTACAACAGTAATACATACCCACTTCATAAAGTCTTTCAAAATGCCGATTACCAGGTTTCACATAAGTTTATATGTACCTCCTGACAGCCTTCGATTTCCTTGCCCAACCTCATCTATATCGCATTTAATGGCGAATGTCTAAGCCGCAAAGGCTGTCTTGTTGGTACCCATAGGTGCCCAGTGCGGACGTGCTGAATGAGTGTATGCTTCGAGGAGCAAGACGTGAGCAGTTCAATGGACTTGCAGTGTGGTTGGCAGGACTCCTCTGGAGCCAAAGCAAGGGAGATCAAGTATTTTCATGGGCTTTGAAATACAGAAGTATAACCAGACAGGTTTTCAGTAATTTTATTCTAACAATACAGTTTTGATTTTACTATATAATATAGGTATAATGTAGATGCAGCCAGCATCAACATTTTATATGCTTCCATTCATCAAAGGGATTTAGATTTCCAAGGACTCATGGGCAGAATATTGTTCTTACAGTTTTAATATACTGCTATAAAGACCCAAGCCAAAATTTACTATGGGAGGAGTGAAATTTATAAAAAATTATTTTATAAAATGTCTAAACTTCTCCGGTATTTATCTCAAAGATTATAGATCTTAGAAAAAATTATTTTAATTACTATCCATACTGCCTTCCTAGTAAATATAATGTTTCAAATTAGATGGTAACTCATTACCTATTTTTGTATCTACCTAATATTATATTTCTATTGTTTATATATTTTTTCAGTGCTTACACTTCTGGAAGATGCTAATTTTATGTATTTGCCTTCCAGAAGCACTGCTGATATCATGCCCAATAGTAGAAAAGGATAGGGAAAAAAATCATTCTACTTGAATATATTTTTTGGAAATATTTTCATGCTGGCTTTAAACACATTTTGACTTTCGACATCAAAGTGTAACTGCCTATTTGTATAAAGTTTCCCTTTCATCCTCCATCACTCTCAACTCTTCCAATCTTCCCATTTTTCTCTTCTGACTCTGCAATACATGACCCTGAGACAAAATGCCCTTTTGTAAAATCCCCTAGGGTAAGGGATCTCTAAGTGGGGAGAGAGGGTGGGCCTTAAAGGAAACATTATGATTCTTCTCTCTTCCAGCAAGAAATTTCATTTTATGCTTTAATTTCTGGCTTGTTAACCCAGAATTGCAGATTAAAAAAACCTTTGGCACCAGCTTTCCAGAGGTCATCTAAAATTCTGTCCCCTACAACCTATTTCACTCTTGCAAGCCGGGGGAGGAAGACAACAGTGGGAACAGGGCTGGAGGGAAAAGTGGAAAGGATATATAAAAGTTTAATACAAAAATCACAAAAGTTTTAGCACTTTGGCCCTTTTAGACGTTAAGTCTGGAGAAGAGATTAAAAGAATAACATGCCAAGAAAGGGCTTTGTTGGATCAAGTTAAATCTCTTTGGAAACCTGTGGGTCAAAAAAGGTAAATATGGACATATTCAATTTAAAGCATTTTCCAAGTAATCTTCACTCCAGCACTGCTGTTCTTGTGGCTCACGAATTCCTTTTGCTTTAGACAGGAAATAAACATATTTTTGGAATTGTGAGGAGGCGATACATAAAATTGAAACTGCTCATATGAAAAGATTTGTTTTTAAAGGCCGTATTGGAAGTATTTATACACGAAATCACACGTTAGGGATGTATTTGAGGTTGGGGAATGAAATGAAGGAAAATGGGCAAAATACAAATGAAACAGGAATCAAGAAAATGTTATTTGTGGAAGCTAAGTGATGGGGACAAAGATGGCCTACCTTTGCATATATTTTTCCATAATTTCAAAAGGTGGAAAGGTTTCTGATAAATTATAATGCAGTTTTATGTCCTTTCAGTAAGATTTCATGTCCTGCCTGAAAAGATGTAATTGTTTAATACACATAGCTCCATAAAATCACATGTATGTATAGTCTTGTCACCTGTTTTTTCTAACAGCATTTATATTTTTTTGGTTTGGAACCTCCCCCCACCCCTCTTTTGTCTCAGTAATCCAAAGGACGTTTAATTCATTAGGCAGACTACTTTTATAGGAAAATCTTCTGGTGCTACATATTGAGTTAGCTAGGTGACTTTAGAGATTCCCATCACAGCTCCCGAAACAGCTTACCTCTAATGCATCATTTCAGAGAAAGTTATAGTTTCTCTTTTCAATATACGTAAACACATCTGATGAAATTGAACCAACAATGACTGTTTAATGAGCATCTCCATTACAGGCTCGATGCCAACATTTTCGTATCTATTCATCTCAGCAACGGTGTGAGGAGGTATTATCCACACCATGATTTAGATGAAGTGTGGTTCAGAGAGGTTAAAAACCCCAGTGGTGCCTGACCAGGCGGTGGCGCAGTGGATAGAGCATCGGACTGGGATGCGGAAGACCCAGGTTCGAGATCCCGAGCTGGCCAGCTTGAGCGCAGGCCCATCTGGTTTGAGCAAAAGCTCGCCAGCTTGGACCCAAGGTCACTGGCTCCAGCAAGGGGTTGCTCAGTCTGAAGGCTCGTGGTCAAGGCACATGTGAGAAAGCAATCAATGAACAACTAAGGTGTTGCGACGACAATGAAAAAACTAACGATTGATGCTTCTCACCTCTCTCCATTCCTGTCTGTCTGTCCCTATCTATCCCTCTTTCTGACTCTCTCTCTGTCCATGTAAAAAAAAAGAAAAGAAAAACCCCAGTGGTAAGTTGGTGGGTGGAGCAGAATATAAAGCCAAGTCTGTCTGAATGCAATGCCTGTTTATAAATATGTATTTATGCTTTGTGTGTTGTTTCAAAGGAATAAAAAAACCATATCCAAGGTCCTTAAGGTTCAGAAACACTGTATTCAGCCAATCTGAAATCTGAGTTTATAGTTCAGGTTAGTCTTAATATCATTTGCATAAGTTGTTCTACAGTCAGGGGCCCACGCTTTTTCCCAGAAGGTGGCTCAAAGATACTTGACCCGAATAGTGGACTAAAACATGTCTTTCTTCGTTCGGCTGATGTCTTGTCCACACACTGGAGAAAAGCCAACTGAGGCTGCTCAGACAATGGTGAATCTGAGACCAACAGCTTAGGACAGACCATCATTTGACATTCTGAAATAGCCTACTTTGATGAGAGTATTTTCTCTATTTTAGTGAACATGGTGTATTGAAGGCACATACCCTATGGTCAGTAGGGTGAACACAAAGAAATATATTTGAATGTCTTTAAAATATTTCAAATTTTTATTAAATATTTTTATTCAGTTTTAAGATCACAGTTAAAGTACTTTAGCATGTTATACACATGACTTACATGTGCAATTTTTAGAAATATCAAATTAAGTATAAGATTTTGAAGAAAGAAATTATATAAATGTGTATATTGACTTTTACTACACATACATCTAAGAAAGCAATAATTCTGTTGTACCATTAAGTAGAAATCATTTATTACATGGCATGTTTACACCAACTCTAAAGAGAACCAAGCCAATTTCTGAAAGCAAAAAAGAATAAAAAGACAGAGAGAAAAAAAAGGAAAAATAAAATAAAATGAGCGATTAGGTCATGCTGAAATTGTCTACAGACTTTCAAGACCTGGTGGTCAAATGAAGCTGTGGTTAATTTATGATAAGTAAGCAATTCAAACCCATGAGACAAGTTCATAATCTGGCATGTGGAATCTCAGGTGGTTTTTACTTTTCTTTTTTTGATAAATTCCTGAGAGCAAGAGACTTGTTTAGTGCTAATGAAATAAGAAAAATCTTGCTGAGCATGTGCTGAGCTCCAGATCATGAACCTTCCCTTTCCCCAGGCCTGCCACTCTCAGAGCCGGAGGCACTAATCCGAGGTGTCAGGGGCCACGAGCCAGCCTCTCGGGGGCCACAAAGAGGGCTGTGTTCGTCTGTGGAGCATGCGTACATCTGTGATTTTGAGCTTGTGAGGTAAGATTTGCAGTGTGGGTGGGAGGGTTTGGAGGCATTGAATTAGGCTTTTGTTACTCAGTAACCAGTTCTGGCCTAAGTTATTAGGAAATCTTTGGAAGTAGTAGTTATGTTCACAAAAACTAATTCTGTGCATAAAACTCAAACTGAGGGCAGGATCATCTTGACCACCGACTGCAACAGGAAAATAGTGGCCATAGAACTTTTAAGTGCAAGGTTTCCTCTTTTAATTTATTAATATAAATCATACCACCACAGATAAAATTTGGTCAGGAGAGGAGACATTTTCTTTGAAGAAAATGTGTATTTTTTAAAGAAAAGCATAGGATGAACAGATGGAGGTGTTTAGTGAAATCAGATATATTGGTTTTGTTATTTCTTCTTTTGTTGCTTCTTTGTTCTGAAATGTAAGGAAGATAATGTCCCCAGTGAAAAGGACAAGGTCATTTTTATGGAGTATAATAAACTTTGCTATCACTTCTAAACTAAAGCAAAGCAGTCCATAGAACCTTGAATTCTTCACCTGACATATCTGGTAAGATGAACTGAACAAAACTCTTTCTTTTTCACTTTAGGTAAAATGTTAGTGATCTAAGTAAGATAATTTTTAAGAATCCCAAAACTCAAAAACAAAATCCAAATCTAATTCTTTGGGAATGCTTGCATAAATAAAAACAGCATCTAATTAACAATTAGTACACGCTTCATAAGGTGCAAAACAAGTTCCTATGCGGGGAAAGCTACAACTTAATTTCCACCTAGCAGTCACTCTGAATACTTTATAGGTCACACATAATAATTGCATTTGCTTCTACAGCCCATTTTCAGCAATACACTGTTCTCTCTGGAGAAGGCGGTTTGTGAAGTCAAAACACTGCAGCGGAAAATAGTGGCACTGAAGGTAGAAGCAAAAACAGACAAATCTTTGAAACAGGACTTAATGAAATGAACTTTTAAAGCCGAGGTAGCCCATTAGAATTGGCCGTATCTGAGGGCTCTGTGGAGCAGTGCAATCGAAGGTGAATCTCTTCCACAGTGTCGCATGCACCAGACGCTCCCTCGGGGGGTGAGGACTCCGGGCCTCTGTGTCCTCCTTCCTTGCTCTCCGTGCAGAGATGGCACTTTTCCCTGGTGCATGGATGCCGGCTCCAGCCTCCAGCTGCTGGTCTCCAGAACACTTAAGATTCAGACAGTAGTTTAGCAGGCAGCATGGTCCCACTGCTTCACATTAATGCCGAACACCAAACCTGGAACAGAGCTATCGGATATTTCCGGTCCCTCCCCTTCCCACACAGACTGTATAAACAAAACGTGTCATTCAGTTTTCAGCCTCCTCCTGGTTCTGTAACAATTTATACTTTGCTTTAGCTTTTACATAGGTGCAAACATTGTCATATAATGAGCCAAAGACTGCAGAGTGCAAACAAAATTTTATGACTTAAGAGTAGCATCTGACTTAATAAGAAGACAGGATTAGGCATCTTGGATTCTAAATAGCCAGAGCAGTTCAGATGCTCATTTTTTATAGTGTTCCATCACTTTTCTTCCCTCCAGCAGTTTTAATGGCAGGAACTAGAGTATCAATGATAACGTGGGAATGATGTCAGCATTTCGGCTTTGAGATGGCATTGGTAGAAAGCTCATCTAACAGGATATAATAAATATATTTCTGACATCAGACTGTCAGAATTACAACAGTATGATCTATCCTTTAAAAAGGGTTTTAACGAATTAACACTTTTGAGATAAAAATCTGAGAGCTAACCTAATTAGGGGGTTAGAACCTGTATCTTCGATGTCGCGGTGGGACATTTTTTTCTTTTCCTGATCTCATTACAGTATCCAAACAAATAAAAACTTAAAAAGGATGTCTTACAGTATTTTTTCTTTCACTCAGCTCCTTTGAGCTGCAGCTTCAGCTACTATAATATACTCTACACACTTCAAAATTACATAGGAAATATCCAGAATAACTAAATAAATAAAAGGCTAAAGGAAACTGGAACAGTACTGTGTCTCCATCTGAGACTAAATTATCCACTTCCAGCATCACAGAGAAGGGCTAGGACAATTTTTTTTCCCCCAAAAGATTTATATACAGGTTTGAATCCAGAAATTAAGGTTAAAAGTATAAATATTGATAATTTCAACTAAATTCAGAATGGTTTCAGAAAGATATGATACAACAATTTAGAATAAAACAAAGCAGAAGAGCATCATATTTTGGTTTGCTTGAGATTATACATAAGGTGCAACAACTTTTTCTCTTGAGGATGCTTGCGGGAAAATGTTAGTATCGATGGTATTTGTTGGCAGGTTAAGGTACACGCTACAGCAATACAATTTTCCAAAAATAAAGAATGAGAGAAATGAAATGGAAATGATAAATGAGGAAAAGGGGAGAACGACACGTTTGTTGAAATAGTTGTGCTAACAAATGTTGTTACCTGAAAATACCAACACCCCTTTCCAGCGGATTCAGGGCATGAGAAAAGCACTATTATTGAAATCAAGACTTGCACTCAGAGAAACGACAAGGCGAGTGTCTAAAGGACTATAAAGCTTTGCAGGATTTCTGCTACTCTCAGTGCCTAACCGCTTAAAAATTAAGCATTTCTACAAAAAGTTTTTTTTTAAAGTATCTGAAAACAGTCATGTCCAGTAGGCTGCCCTCCCACTCCCGCCCCTGCCTAAGGGAAAAGCCACTGAGGTTTAGGAAAAGCAGATCAAGTAAGATATTAATCACATAGAAAAAAAGCAATCTTTTGTTTTGCTTCTTTTTAAAAAAAGGTCCCATGAATATACAGCAATCTCTTGAACTCTAGTGAAATGCGATCAGAGGACTGAAGGAAGGTGCTCTGGCAAAAATAGATCTATTCTAATGTGTTCTACAGAATAACAAGTTAGTACCATTGTCAAGGTGCATGTTCTGCACCGTACAATTTTTGTTTTTTTTTTTTTAATTTTTTGGATTTTAGCTAATAATAATGTTAAAATCACTGCTAGCAAGTGGTCCAAGAACTCCCAACAGCCACCAACACTGGGACCCAGCAATTTCCAAACATTCAATTTTGTGTTTTGAGAGTTAGAAAATATTAATAAAACAGCATCATAGTAAAAACATTATGCTGAAATCTGGGGCTGCTCACCTGACTTATTTCTACGTGAATGGGCTTAAGCTTTGAGCTCTGATTAGCCTTGCTTACTAATTCCTTCCTCCTCTACACGTAGGAATGGTATGCATTTTTGAGAATATCATACCAATGCTCTGCTGCCCTCTTTACCTGCTTAGAAAAAGAGTCTCTCTATACATTCTTCTTCAATTCTGTTAGCACGTTGTACATATTTTCCAGCACCGGAACTGAAGTAATATCTACAACCAGGAAAAGCTAAACCTAGTCAGTACTAATAGAGTCATTTTTTATATGGCTATTAGGTCAAATTACGATTAGAAAAAAAATGATCATTATAATTCAGTCAAGTATAAATAAGAAAGCTAGATAAAACCTTGTAAACTGTCACCATTTGGAGATCTAATTCAAAAGCTTCAAACTTGAACTAATGCTATCAAAATTCTGCCAGTTTGAAAAACCAATACAAATTATTGCTGGAATCCAATAATTGAAATTTGGTAGTTTGTGCTGCGATGCAAGAGTGGGGAAACACTTTGTGCTATGGAACAAATACCCTGTAAATTCTGTAGCCTCTGACTAATTTTGATTTGTCACTTTGCATCTGTTGGTAGGAAACAAGACACTGAATGTCAGGCGGTTAAGTCATATGTTGAATGTTCTAAGCCAGTTGGTCCACTTGGCACCGGCGCATGTGGTGGGTTTTATGTTCAAAAGCAACAAAACACAAAAGGGAAACAGAAGCTTGCAGGTGGATCTATGACGGAGAGTCCCACTCTGGCCAGGCACACCTCCCTTATCATTTACAAAATACCTCCTAACAACACAAACTCAAAATGGCTCTAACAACCCGCAGTGCCAGTTAGGCTGTGCATAGCGACTGCTACCCGTCCAGTCTGTCTGGGAGGCTGAAAAAGGTCTGTGGTTCAAAGTCCACATGAAGTGAAGTATCTTCAATGTGTTCAGAATAGTGAAGTAATACTAAGGTCACTTCTGAGTAATATTTTTCTCTCTTCTTTTTTGTTTGTTTGTATGAACGATCCATTGGTCACTTAGACCCCTGTGTAAAAATAAAAGAATCCTCAAGGCATGAAAACATCAGTAATCTGTAATCTGCAGGACTCTTCCCCTGTCTGGGAAAATATTTGCCACAATCTGCCCCAAGCAAATTCTTCTTGGTCACTCAAGGCTAAGAAAAAAATTGAGCGTTGTAAGAATGGTAATTTTTTTCTTTTTCTTTTTTTTTTTTTTTTTGCCAGCAAACTACCGCTCTGGTGGCAAATATAAAAGTGCAGAATATATGGACCACGAGGCCGAGCATACACCACTAACAATGGTACATTTGCCTGCCCGAGATGCAGGGGAGCCTCGGGACAGGCTTTTAATATTATTCTACAATATAAATGTAGGTATAACCTATTATATAAACCTTCTTAGAACTTAAATCTCCATGTACAAAAAAGACTAAGAATATCTAATAATAACTAGTGCAGTGCGTCAGTTTTTGTTTTTTTGTTTGTTTGTTTTTGTTGTTTTTGTTTTGAAAGAGTAACTAGATAATATACGAAACTAGTTTCACACTCTGATTGGTAAAAGAGATGCTGGATGAGCTACAGTAAAGGCAGCCTTTTACCAAGTGACCACCTGTTACCATCAACAGCCTTCAACAGAAAGCAAAGCTCCAGGATCATTCCATTTCTACTCATTATCAGATAGATAACAGCCTCAAAGACTCTGGGTTCCGAAAGAACAAATGGGCCCAAGAGGCTACCTTCTGCTTCAAGTGAATCTGGGCCATGTAGGGCAACAAGCACTGGTTTGCAGTCTATTTTCCCACCACATGGACTCACTAGCATCCCTAGGTAAAGACAAGGCTAGGGTAGTAGGTAAAGCACAATGTTTTACAATTAAAGGGCGCTTCACTGGTCAGCGCAGGAAATAAGAACAGGAGCCTGTGGCATTTCTTTTGGCTGTCCATCGTGGGTGAGCGGAGTTGACCTCTGACCTCTGTGGAG
Organism: Rhynchonycteris naso; assembly: GCA_037038555.1. Lineage (NCBI taxonomy): Eukaryota > Metazoa > Chordata > Mammalia > Chiroptera > Emballonuridae > Rhynchonycteris > Rhynchonycteris naso. Next base: position 73,116,994 of record CM073002.1, read on the forward strand.
CAAGAGAAAGCAAAAACAAAAGAAATTACTTATTCAGACTATGTTCTCAAAAATAGGTGAAGATGATTAATAACAAATGGCTTTCCAAAAATTTGTTTAATAGCTGCTGCTGACTTTTTACTTATACTGTTTAATTAAAACCAATTTTGTCCTTAGAGCTTCTTTCTTTCCATATATATGTTTTTTAAAAAGCATTTCTTAATTCAATTCCCCTCACACTACTCAAAACCATATTCTGCCCGCAAATGGCCACCTCTACTGTATAGAATCTGGAGCGACAACAGATTTGGGAAACTCCTTAAGAAGTGGGAAACTTTAAGTCAAGGACTAAGTAAGGTTCTAGGGAGATAAATCTTCCTCTTGATACACAGATATTAAAAAGTGACACATTCCTTTTCTTGACTTGCCTGAGGGGGAAACTTTCCTATTTGAATTGATAACCTCCAGGCTCATTTCTTAAGTTGTATAATAATGAACCCAATTTAAAACTTAAGGCAAAAAAAGTAATGGTGCTTGAAGAGAAAGAGATGTACTATGACTCAAAAAATAAAAACACTGAAACCCTCCTAACTTAAGAAAGGTTTCACAGGCATATGAACAGAGTTTGCATAGGGAAAAAGGCAAGTACTGACTGATTTTTTTTTTTTACAGGGACAGAGAGAGAGAGTCAGAGAGGGATAGACAGGGACAGACAGAAACGGAGAGAGATAAGAAGCATCAATTATCAGTTTTTTGTTGCTGTTGTGACATCTTAGTTGTTCATTGATTGCTTTCTCACATGTGCCTTGACCGCGGGCCTTGAGCAGACCGAGCCACCCCTTGCTGGAGCCAGCGACCTTGGGTCCAAGCTGACGAGCTTTTGCTCAAGCCAGATGGGCCCACGTTCAAGCTGGCAACCTCGGGGTCTCGAACCTGGGTCCTCCACATCCCAGTCCTATGGTCTATCCACTGCGCCACCGCCTGGTCAGGCCTGCCTGAATTTTAGGGTGTGAGAAAATCCACTCAATTTGGGCCAAAATCAACATACATGGAGAGAGAATTCTAGGCAAGAGTAGATAATTCATAGACATTCCCATCACTTGGACTAGCATTATATCAAACATAGCTGATTTTTCATTCAGCTTTTGTTGAACCAGTAGGACAAAATATGACTTCTTTCATAGTTAGAATAACTGTTCAAAATTCTTGGTAATTTCTACAGGGCTATTCATTCTATAAAGATTGGACTGGGCACTTCCCTGACATTTCCCAACAGGCCGACCACGCCCCCACGACGCACATGCTCTGCTCTGGCCTACAGCGGTGTGCAGTGCAGCCACTGTGCTTAAAACACATGATGTAGCAGCAATGTTTCCACTGGTTTGAAGGTTTCCATACCGTATCTTCTTCAGGTTGCATAGAACAAAACATGCTATTTTAAAACTCAAGTTACATCTGCTCCATAACTATATCCAATTCCTTTCTTTTGATGTGAAGAAAAGAAAGAGAACTGAAAACGAATGCCAAAATTTGGAGACATCAGAATCCGATGATCACTTAGCCTAAGAAATTATTAGCATTTCAGAAAAACAAATCACGTGTTATGACAAAACTTTTGGATTAATTCGTCTATTCATGTGGGGATGCTGGAAGAATCAGCTGTTCAACATGTTCAACTCTGTTCAAGAAAGATGAAACAGAAATTATATTTTTTACCTTTATGATTGAATATGTAATAATATTACAAAACCAGAAGAATTTTAATAAGTATTAGAAAAAGAAAGAAAAAGAAAAAAGTAAGTAAAGTAAAAAATGAAAAGTTCAATTGAAAAATAAACCAGAAAGAGGGGAAGAAATTGGGGTAAAAATCCAGCTTAATCAATGGAAAAAACCCCAGAAGCATGATAGGAGAAAACAAAATGGCTGCAACTAACTGATGGCTCCAGTTCCCAGGGGGAGGGTCAGGGAAGATGCTTCCTGACTTTCCTTGACATGACAGATGCTTGCTAAAGCAGCACTCTGGAACCAAGGCAACAACACTGCAGTTCAGGGACTTGGGTTCAAATCTTAACTCACTTTGGCCGCATGCTCTTGGCAAGTTAATTCACCATTTGGGCCAACATTAAAATGTGACTAAAAAGACCCACCTACCAGGGTTGATACTAGGATTAAAGATTAATGAATTTTCCTCCTTATAACACTGTGTAAATAAACAGGCTCTCAACAAAGGTTTATAAAACTTCCTATTTCCTGAATTTTGCAGAACTGCCTTTCTACATTGGGTTTTTGAAAGCAATGTTAAGATACCTTGTGGCTTTCTATCCTTAACTCTGTTGACTACCCTCTAAATTATGAACCTAGGTGATGCCTAGCAATAAATAATTGATGTGCAACAAGGTACAATTTCATTATGTCTATAGGTAGAGGAAGGCCTGGTAGTTCTGCTTTAATAAGCAGGGGTTAAACTCACAGCTAAGGTTCCTTGGGGGGAATCAGTCTTTCTATATAATTAAGAACACTCATCATCTGTTATGTTGACAGTAAAATTCTAGTAAGCAATACTGTTCTTTCTAACAGGTTAAAAAAAAAACAACCAACCTTTACTTATACCACTTTTTCTATGCCTGCTAGCTAACTTAAGCAGTCATCCTTCAAGAACACCTCACTTATTCATTCACCCACCCATCTGTTATTTATCCACTGATGTGCCAGGAACTAAGGAAGCTGGAGAAATGCAGGATAAATCTAGTGCTTTGTTTTCAAAATATACTGGGAGGAGACAGAAGCCTGGACAGAAAGTTACAAACCAACGTGGCAGCTGGTTCAAGAAGTGCGTACGGAGAGTAGGGAGGCTTCTGGCTTCGGGAGGAGTGAGAGAAGAGGACAGAGAGCTCGTGTTGGAAGGAGCGGGGGCAGCAGGTTGCCTGAGAGGAGGAGAAACAGAGGGAAGAAAGAACTGGCTCGTGTGGACAGGAGCAAGCCATTCCACCTGCCCGCCAGGCAGGGAGCAGCGTGGTGTTGGTGGTGACAAGAGTGGAATGGGTTGCTGAGCCATGGTGTGACCATAGCCAACAGCAAGGAGGACTGTGTGATAGCCTTTTCTGAGCCCTGAATTATGATGCCCCTCTGAATTCTTACCTTTCTTTTTTTAAGGCTAACAGTTATATTCTATTTTTTCTTTTTTATTGAATTTATTGGGGTTATACTGGTGAACAAAATTATATAGGTTTCAGGTGCATAATTTCACAACACATCACCTATACCCTGTATTGTGTGTTTACCACCTATTACCTCTTATTTCCACAATTTATGTGGGTGCTCAGGAATACTCAGGCATATGTTTCTGTATGTGTATGAGTTTGTCCTCTGTACTCGACTGGAAAACTCCACGAGTGGAGAAGTGCCTGTGTGTTTACTTCCCTCAGAGACCTGAGCAAATTTTAACAATGTCTATCAGCATTCACGTGCTGTTAGGTTGTTCAAGTGCAGAGAATGAAAAGAACTTCGACTTGCTGGCAATATGTAGAGGCGATCTGTGAGGCAGGCCCAGAACTGTAACAGGACAGGTAGAGGGCAGGAAGCAAGCACAGCTTGTGTCAGGGCCTCCACCTAGGTGTGAAGAAGGAGACTGAAGCCTGCCAGGTGGGTAGACCAGTTGTCCTTGATGCTAAGCTCTTTGTACTAAAGACTGAAAAGCTGAGAAAGTAGCTTATCCATGGGTAATCCACTCTGAATACAAATATGAAATACCCGAATTTACAAAAGGCTTTTTCAGCTTCCTGAAAGATCCACTAAGTAGCAAATACTCAATTATGCACTTAGACCTTAATATGCTTTCTGTGGGGCTTTACCAAGTTCAAGAGGCTTTCACATCTATGATCTCAGCTGATCCTTGTAACTGTGATTCTTCGTGGATACTGTGTTTAGTGAAAGATGACAAAACTGAGGCCCAGAGAAATAAATGACTTTGTAGTACACAGAGAGGGGAAGAAAAACCCAGACCTTGTGTCTGTCATGAGTAAGTCGGCAAGATTCTCTTTTTCCTGAAGCAATCCCGTTTTCTTCTGCTAGTGCCCACTGCCACCAACACCATCCTCAATGGGGGCGTCTGCCACCTGCTAGCGCTGGGCCACCATACTCACTCCACATAACGTCTATGGAACGAGGACCAGTGACATCCATTTTATAGAAGAAAAAATGGAGGGCACAGAGGTGGATGATTTTGCTCAAGACCTTGCAGTCTGCAGCTAGGACTCAAACCCATGTGGGAGGCCTGACTCCAAATCTCATGCTTAATTGATTAGATAATGTTGCTTTGTTGCTCTGTCAGACTTTTTACAGAAAAAAAAAGTTTAGCCACATAATCATATAATCAAAATAACATACTTGCCTGGCTATTTTCTCTAATACTTTCCCACACTGCTAATTAGCACCGTACTTTCGTAACCTCACATAAAATAAAACAAGCGCTCTTGGTTCAAAAACATATGAACCCCAACAAATCGTGAAAAATATCACCAGTGACGTGAGGACGGGTGATTCTGGCTTCCCGTTGCTTTCTCAATCCACGTTCCGCGGGAGGGGTGTGGCTGAACTGTATCCGCAGAAGCCCGGAGGAACATGGCTCTCCGCCACTGACCTGTGCACGTTCTCCATGGCGGCCACCTCGGCCAGCGCGGCCAGGCTGAAGAAGGCAGACACGGCCGGCATCTCGGGCGTGCTGCTCCGCGTCTCTGCGGCCTCGGCGCCGTGCGCGCACTCCTCGCCAAAGCCGCCCGCCATTGCTCTGGGGAGCCTTCTCTGCAGCTGTTCCTTTGGTTTGTCATCTGTAACAAAATGGAAATCCATCACGGGAGGATCCCGCTCTTCTCTCCAGGGAAAAGACACAGAAAACTCCGTGCCAGACAAGGTGAAATGAGTTAATATTCTTTACAGTTCACTTTTATCAGCCACAGAATATTAAAGGCTTTTATGAAATCTCTTCTTTCAAGGTCACAAAACTCTGTAATTAAGCTCAACTGCAACTGTGGGCAGCGCTATGCCCTGAAGCTGAGCAGAAGAGAAGCTGTGTTTTAGTCACGTCAAAGAACAGGTCAGGCGTGGAGAGGGAAAAATGGGCTTTGGCCAAAATAAAACCCAAGGGACTTCTGCAGAGGGGCCTGTGGCTGCTGTAAAGGGTCCCAACTGACCAAATATTTCTGAGGAAGCCATAGCTTTCCCTACCATGGCAAGCTGGACACTCAGAATGCTGTGACACCAACACTTAGGATGGCCAACACTAATCCCAATGAGATTAATCAGTCCCAGTGAGGTCCCAAGTTGGCATTCCAGCTCTGAAGACCTACTGAAAGAAAGATAAAGAGCCAGTATGCCTGCTGGAAGTGAGTGCGCGTTCTTTATTATGTAGCCATTATAGAGGGGTAGGTTTTTATCAGGGTTTTAAACATACTTCAACTATAGAAAATAATCGATAAGGGCAGTAAATGTCATATATTAAATGAACATGAAAGTGCTATGTGCTTTTCTACATGAAAGAGAATATAGTCTAAAATCTTTCACTCTCCCTACAAGTCAAAATGAGGCTATACCCATTTACAAAATGAAAATCACAGAACAGACCCACAGCGGAACAGGAAGAAGGGAGAGGTCTCCTGGACTCAGTATCAGGAAAACTACATTCTACTTCTCATCCTACTTCTTAGTTCAAAGCATTCAGAAACAAAATTCTACCTCTCTGAGCTTCATCTCTTATGTGACAAGATAAAATCAGGGATCTTTACTATGCTTTACAGTTCTAACAATCTACATAGGCAAAACAAGGGAAGTACACAAAACTCACTAACTGTCCTCTAATTCTACCTCAGCAAACAATGAATCTGTATTAACCAGACCAGGGATCCCCAAACTATGGCCTGCAGACCGCATGTGGCCCCCGAGGCCATTTATCGGCCCCTGCCGCACTTCCGGAAGGGGCACCTCTTTCATTGGTGGTCAGTGAGAAGAGCACAGGATGCATCCGCACCCATGGTTCCCATTGAAATACTGGTCAGTTTGTTGATTTAAATTTACTTGTTCTTTATTTTAAATATTGTATTTGTTCCCGTTTCGTTTTTTTACTTTAAAATAAGATATGTGCAGTGTGTATAGGGATTTGTTCATAGTTTTTTTTAATAGTCTGGCCCTCCAATGGTCTGAGGGACAGTGAACTGGTCCCGTGTAAAAAGTTTGGGAACCCCTGAACTAGATTAACCTGAATTAGATGTTTATAAATCTTATTCTCAAAAAACACCCATTTAAACTTTTTTTTCATATTTACAGAATTCATAATGGTCCCTTGATCTTTTTCTGGAAACTACATTAGCATTGGGGGAGGGTACTTCCGTCAGGGCTGACAGATGACACTAGGTGTGCTCAAAGGCAGAAAGGCAAAGGTTATGACCACTAATGCTTAGTTGGTGTCGAACCCCCAAGACGGAGGGAGGAGGCTCAGCGTCACTCTCTGACCTCACTCTAAACTTGAGCCCATCAGGCAATTCTGCTGCCATGGAGACTGCCAGGAACAAAAAGAGACCACAGACCAGACTGCAAATGGAGAAATTCACTGTAAGTTAAGAGTTGGTTAAAAATTAGCCCAGGGAACTTAAGAAATCCAGAAGCATTCATTCTCAAGCTCCCTTGGTGGTCTGACCAGCGTTAGGGAAGGGCTGGATGCTTTCTAAGGTGCCTTTATTCATTGGCTTAAATACCTGATGCCCTGGTCTGTAGTGACTGGAGTGGTGGACGGAGAAACATTGATTCATCTGATATTTTTTAAAGTCGAGGATCTTTGGGAATTTCCTTAACCAAGACTGTTTTTGTGCATGCTGAGAAAGGGAAGAAGCTGACAGTCCTAAAAATTACCTTTTGTTTCTAGGAACTCAAGATATGCTCTTGGGAAAAGAGCTATGATTTTAAAACATGGACTAAAATATGTCTACATTTGGGAGCCTGTAGAAAACTAGCTCCGAGGAGATCCAGAAAGAGAAAATGTTACTGTGACCAAACCTACAGAACAGACCTATTTTAAGTGAGGACCCACAACTGGCGGATAGTCACTCGCTAGCCAAAGTGCCCATGAGGGCCAGCTGTTTGTTTGGTCTGGTTACCTCTGCCTAGTGCTCCCTCTTCTTACCCAAAGTACCTCCTGCTGGTGACACCCGGCCATCTGCTGTCCTGACCAGGTGTGTGATCTTGGTTTTCCTTGCTTTTCTCTTTTGGCTGCCCACCAGGGGTTCTTGCGTTGCTGTTGGCTCTGGAGTGTTGGGAATGGATGGGGCATTTTTAACCTTATGAGCAGGCTCTGTGGTGTTTTTGTCTTCTGTAAATATGGCTGAAATAGGACAAACCATATACAGTTACACACAAAAACACAAGGCACCAACATTGCTCTTGGAAGGAAACATTTATAAATGTCTGACCTATCTGAATGGAGAAGTCACATTCAGAGTTTTCAAAGTATTGATGGGGGGAAAAATAAAACAATGTCCATAATTTTAAACAAATACATTTATATTAGCTTTGATAAATTAAGTAACGAGTATTAAGATGCCCCCTCTCCCTGTCAGTCTCTTAATAGAATACTAAACACCAAGAGGCCATTGGAGCAACATTTTCTAAATGTCTGGATCTGACAGTTGGTGGAGAGGATAGTGTATACAAATCTGTATAAACTGTTTCCCAACTGACCACAGTTTCTACGTGTGGTCAGCGTTCTATCTGAGATCCTTTTGGCCAGCTGGTCTGAAGAGGATGACAAAAGAAATTTCTCTTCTTCTGAGGATTAAATATGTGGTTCTTAAAGCTACAGTTATCACTGGGACATCTGCTTTCAGTCACCGAGATGGACTGATCAGAAAAAGAAGCTGCCTTCTTATTGACCGCCCAGTGAGGACCTGATAAATATTGGTGTAGCCAGCATGTAATGAAACTCTCTTCTATTTGCTAAATTCTAGGATCAGGTGAATGTGCTTAGTGAGATAATTTATTGAAGTACCACATGTCAGCAGGGATCCTTGGAAAGTTTAGCTTTAGGTACTCTGATTCTAACTGGATTATCAGTAAATCATTTATAGTACACGTCTGTACCCTCAGCGCGACAGTCAAGAGTAAGAAACTCATTTGTCACCAAAGACCTGCTCCCGGTTCAAACAGTTTGGGAATGCTTGTGTCCTTTCTTATACACTCATTTCCTTACGTGTTCATCTCTCTCTTCCCCCTTAACTTCAAAATAAGACAAGAATATGCAGATATGAGTAGAGTAAGCATTTACGAGCGCATGCATGTAGTCAGGTTTCATGAGTGGGATTTTTTTTTATTCCAGTGGCCGAAGGTATTTTGGGCAGGAAAGTGATGCATTTTTCCATTTTTAAACTATCCAATATCTTAAGACAGGCACACAGAAATTGTTTTTGATAAAAAGAGAAAAGTATGGTTCAAAAAATTATGGTCTGACATGATGAACTCTGTGCAAACTGACCCTGGAGGAAACTGAAAGTGCTTATCAAAGGAGGATGTGAAAGTAGACATTGGAAATAAGACCATATATATATATGGTCTAAGACATATATATGACATAGGAAGAAAATAAAAGCTGCAATAGGAAAAGAAGAGAGTGAGAATAAGGGTGTGGGGAAAATTCAGTGTTCATATATATACTTGAATAGGCTTCACTAAAAAATTTTAATCTAGCTCTCTAATGGGTTTAGTTAGACTCATCCTTGAGAAAGGAGGGCTATGAATTTGTAAGATCTTTGCCCTTGAGAGGTTGATTCCAGGCTTCCAATTATAAAACAAGCGGGAAATAATTTCAGTTACATGAAAGAAAGGATGTAAAGCATAAATCATAACATAATTTGGGGCTTGGTCTTACATCAGTATTGCATAATAGATGGCTTCGTGGGGACAGGGTTAAGAAAATCATTATTTAAAAGAAACACACACCCACTATTTGGCAATGTTCCCAAAACACCCTTTCAAGCAAATAATCAAAAATGAGAAAATAGGCTCTTTTTAAATTGTATCTATCCCAAGGTCAAATAGTTTTAGCATACTTAGACTTTGATATTTAGCATAACATAGGCCAGTGGTGGTATATATTTTTATATTTTCATTTTATTATTTTATTTTATTTTTAGGTGAGAGGCAGGGAGATTGTAAGGCAGACTCCTATATGCAACCCAAATGGGATCTACCCAGCAACCCATCTAGGGTCCATGCTCAAGTACTGAGCTATTTTTAGCTCCTGGGGCTGTTGTGTTCAGACCAACCAAGCTATCCTCAGCACCTGGGGCCATGCTACAATTGAACCACTGGCTGAGGGAGGAGAAGAGGGAGAGAAGGGGGAGAGAAGCAGATGCTCACTTCTCCTGTGTGCCCTGACCAGGAATTGAACCTGGGATGTCCATACACTGGGCCGATGCTCTATCCAATGAGCCACCAGCCAGGGTCTATTTTTACATTTCATTTTGAACTTCAATAAAAGCTACAGAAAAGCAAAATAGAAAATAATTTGGTTAGAAACATTCCAATGAAGTTTCATGACTCTGCAGTAGCTTTGAAATTCAGAACCTTCTATAGGTTAAAGAAGCCCAAATCTGAGTTTACAATGGGAATTAAATGACCTCTACTGGAGAGTCACAAGCTTCAAAATTTTTGGTTTCTTATCCAGACTCATCAGTTGTCCCACCTGATCACAGGGGGAATCTTACCCACTTCTCCAGTATGATAGATGCACCTTCCAGAAAAAGCATTTACCTCTTCCTTCTCTTCCTCTTCTCAGAAAAATCCGCAACTTGTGGAAATATGGTATAGCATGTTCCAAAGAGGAAGGATGTATTACATTAGAAGAATAGTTATTGAAAGAAGAACCGGGGGGTCAAAGAGAAATCATGGACACCCAGAAAAGGGCCAAGCACATTGGGAAAGATGACCTGGTTTCTACACAAATATCACGGGGTGATGGAAATAACAGTCATAGAGACACCTGGAGTCTACTCATGACTTTTAAATTCACTAATTGTGGGATCACAGATCTCAGTTTCTTCATGTAAAGATGGAAACTGGATAGATTAGCTGCAAGGGAGCCGCCCAGCTCTAAAATTCTTTACATTTTGCCACATAGCCTAGAATCAGTGTCCTGACCAGGGAGAAACAAGTTTCCAGCCTGCTCCAGAGGCTCAAGGCCAGGAAAGATACTCCCTTGATAAAGTATATGATTGTCCAATCACTATGCTCTATACCTGAATCTAATACAAAATAATATTGAATGTCACCTGTAATTGAAATAAATAAAATAAAATAAAGAGTACTACTACCTTGACTAGGACTATTAGCTTTTTTTTTTTTTCTGGCCTTCAAATAGTTCATTTCTATTCAACGCTTACTCATTTTCCTGTGTGTTTCAGATGAATTGGTACAAACACAATAAAAAGCCAAGGGATGGCTGCAAAGGGGGTACAGTTCAGGCTAAATACACACTGGGACTAGGGGAGGCTCAGAAACGAGCATACCGGGAGCCAGGGGTCAGAGGCAAGCCAGCTAACAGATGTGGGCAACCAAGTCCCCATGGTTGGTGGACTGGGAGACAGAAAAGGAGTGAGGTTGCAGACTAAGAGCAAAACAAAGAGAATATTTTGCAAGTTCTCATAACTCACTGAAAAGGAGGCACTGCTACTTCTCTAGATGTCATCTTCTCTAAACTTACTGTCAGATCAAGAAGTAACTGTGGGCCCTGAAGACTGTCTCCATTTGAAAAGGGTGAGTAATGTGATCTTGCAATAGTTTGGAAGAGGAGTTAAGAGTGAGTCATACGCCGGCCCTGGCTGGTTGGCCAGCGGTAGAGCATCGGCCCCACGTGTGGAGGTCCCAGGTTTGATTCCTGGTCAGGGTACACAGGAGAAGCGCCTGTCTGCTTCTCCACCCTTCCCCCTCTCCTTGCTTTCTATCTCTTTCTTCCCCTTCTGCAGCCAAGGCTCCATGGGAGCAAAGTTGGCCCCGGGTGCTGACGATGGCTCCATGGCCTCTGCCTCAGGCACCTGAATGGTTCCAATTGCAGCAGAGTGACACCCCAGATGGACAGAGCATCGCTTCCTGGTGGGCATGCTGGGTGGATCCCAGTCGGGCGCATGTGGGAGTCTGTCTCTCCGCCTCACCCCCCTTCTCACTTCACAAAAATACAAAACAAAACAAAACAAAACAGTGAGTCCTACCCCATGCTCTGACCCAGGAGTTAACCCAGAACACCTTGTGTGGTAGCCTAGACCGAGGACAGCCTTCAGGGTCAGCACTCAGGGAGACAGAATTGGGATAGGCAATAAGGTTAAATCAAAGTAGTTGTCTGGGACAGGACAGTAGATCTGAGCCCAGTAAAGGCTTGGTGGTTAGGGACAGGAAACAGAAAAAGCTCAAAGAGGAAAAAATTCCAAGCTGGGTATCAAGACAGTAAGCCAGTTCCTCTTCTTTCTCCCTGACAAACTAATGGGAATGTGAGAAAAGAAAGGCTTTGTCGCCTAAAAACAAATTAAGTCATTTCTCTTTCGGTTTGTAATTGAACATACAAACCTACCCAAGCACTGCAAAACAAGTCCACGGGGCTAGTTTTCACTTTCCACGATCATCATCACACACTTGGAGCGCCTCATCTGAGAGTGATAACGGGAGCTCACTCCTGGAGCAACATAGGGATGTGGCAGTAACACGCTCTGCTTTTCTAAACTCTACTCCCAAAATGTGGAGCAAGTTTTTTGTATTGTACCCCAGGAGACCACTAGAGCGCTCCACAGTCATGAATTCACATTCCAACTAGGGGAATCAGACTTGCACTGAAATTGTTAGAGCCAAATCCGGAATCTCATTGCCTTTGGTTGGTCTCCTGTGAGCTGAAAATGCAGTCAGATGCTAAGAGCAACACAGGAAAAAGAATCAAATGAATGAACCTAATCTAAGATCCCAGGAGACCTTGCTCAAGTTATATAACAACTATTTTGAACTGAGAAAAGAGATCAAATTAGCCTGAGTGTTATAGAGCCTGTATTTGAAAATCTAACTATAAACCAGATTTTCTCCCTTTTAATTAGATCTGTTGCAAAACAAACAAAAACAACAAAACACACACACACACACACACACACACACACACACACACACACACACACACACACTAACCCTCTAATTTTATGGAGAGTCCCGTCTTAGGTTTTTGATTTTCTTTTCTTGTAGGATAGCATTTTAATTTCAACATCTGAGCCAAATGAGGGCCATCTACAGATATGCCTGAAAATCTGAAACTGGTGGCCAGTGTGCTCCTGCGGAAAGACTACTGGTTTTTCCCTTCCTGCTTATGTTGGTCCGGCTTCAATTCTTTATCATGTACGTGGGGCCTCCTTATTCACTGAGACCGCTGTGAAGATTAGTTTCACACACACAAATATATGTATATTTGTAAAAGCCCTCTGGAAACTAAAATGTAATATTAGGGATTAATTATCATCATCCTTTCTATTACAATTAGAAATCATCTAGCTTCAGCATGAGAATGACAACATAACTTGGTGGAAAGATAAAGTAATAGAGGTAGGGTGTCTTGGTTTATCTTAAAAATTTACCTTTTTATTCTAGGCTACAGGCAATCATTTTTTATGATCCACAAAAGTTTCACAAAATGGTTTAGTGACTTTCAATTTTAAAAGCATGGGAGAAAATACTTAAGACAGATTATAAGCTTAGCATTTAAACCTCAGATGTGATTACAAAGCACCTAAATATTTCTGATATTTTGAGAAAACATAAATTGCAATCCAATTATACTCGAGATGATATAAAGACAGAGTAGTGAACTTGAAGTCCCCCACTTGAAAAGAAGTCGGGAACAGCTCACTGCTGCGCAGCCTCCGTTGGATCAACATCTTTATTACAGACATCAGTTACAGACAACTCCTGTCTAATCTTCGCCTGGGGTGGCTTACACATGCAACACTTATCCTGATTGTGATTTCACTGTCTTATATTTTTACACTCTCCACAGTAAGGTTTTAATAAGCAGTGATGTGCCCATAGTGAGAGACAGGATGAAGTAAAGAGCCAAGACAATTCACAAAGTATCTAGTTCATCATCCAAACAAGTAAATGTAGGGGATGGTATGAAAATAAGCAACAAGAAAAAGTCACTTTAAATTACTGGTGACTTCAAGAGTTCAAGCCAATTCCTTTTTTCCTGGTCAGGTAAAGTGTATTTTCACTTGACACTAAAGGACAGCCAATTTTCAGTGCACATTCTCCAAAGTTTTATTCCATATGCATTAATAATAAGTATAATTAAATATCACCAATAATAACTCTATTTCCAACTAACCCCTTGGGACTGCCTGGAGGGCTCAAACTTGATTTACTTTTCTGTTCCCTAAAGGGCAGAAAATTCGGGCATCAGAATTAACCTACTTTCAGCATCATACCACTGGCTCAAGACACCACAGTAATAAAATCATCGAGTGAAGTTGGAGGGGAGATGACGTTTATGGTTCGTGCACTACCACACCTCATCATCTCCCCCCTTCCCTAATACACATATCACACACACACTCAGTGCCAACATGGACAGCGAATTCTAGGGAGGTTAACAATCTGTTCTACTGAAAAAAGCATGTTAGTGGTGAACCTGAGACTAGCACGCAGGTCTCCTCATTCCTACCTAACTCCTGCTTTCTACCACACTGCACAAGCTGATCGAACCCATTTTATATGAGGTAGGGTTAACAACCAACATATTTAGAGCAGTACCATTAAAAATATAAAGTATTGCGATCTCAAATGTTTCGTTTAGATTTCTCTTATAGTTCATCAGTACCTTACATGTATCAAATCTGTGTAGAATGTATTTTTTAAATACACAAGAGCTAATGTAGATCAATTTGGGGGTGTCAGGATTTAATGCTGAGAGCAGCACAACAATTCATAGTTTGTTTTGCCAGCTACATGCAGAAATGGTACTACATGGAGGTTGTGATGTGAAATAACAGGTCAGAAAGCAGATGCGCTGCTGGCATTTTCTGTAAAAAAGTAAATGATGCCGGGCAGGCAGTGGCTCATACAAACTGTGGCTACCAAACAAAAAATTCCAAGTTTATAATGAACTCAAATTTGAGTATTTTTGATAAATATCTTTAAGACATAAGTATTTTTTCCAGCTAGGGCTTAGACATGAGTATTTTTTGATAAGTGATTTAGGCTAAATGTGCATCTTAATTTTTTTTCTCTTTTTTTAGTAAAGGAATGAAAGTGTATTTGAGAGTCAAGAGACGTGAGCTATTCACTGAGTTCCCCTTTCTGGCCATAAGTAAATCAAAGAGGTTGAACTGGATGACCTCTAAGGACTGTTCTAGTTTTCCAATTAATCAACTCCTAATTAAGCAGTACAAAAATGGTCAGCTCTTTAACATTATCTACAATGGAAAAGAATACTTCCCTTCTTACCATTATTCTGTGACCCTTAACCATCACAAAAATGAGCATTCATCGGAGGGCTGAATATTTAATAGAAATTAGACAACATCACAAGTAAATATAACTGTGAGAAATACTGAAATGAAATCTACACCTAGGACCTGTAACATTATACTGGTCTTATAGAGGTCATTTTTGTGGCTCTACATACACCTCAAGGGCGCTCCATGTAAACATGTTTACAAGCACTGGGAGGTTGGCTAGAAAAGAAAGTTCTGGCCAGGAACCACTTCAGCAGGTCTGCCCATGCCCACCCCACCAGGACAGCCCCATGCTGGCTGTATCCAAACTCCCATAAGCATCTCTCTACAACATGAACTGCCCAAGTAAATATTTTTAGTCACGAAAAATCTGTTTAATGTGGCTCTGAGTTGACAAATCCTCCTCTGACTAATTAAACTCCATATGACATACTGCCTGACCCTGAGCAGGGTCAAAATAATATCAGTTTTGATTTGAAAATTTAAAATAACCTAATTATGAACACTCAGGTCTAATGCTGTTGATTGAGCCCATATAAATTATACCTTTTAAATAGATTAAAATCATGCCATTTCTGAAATAACAAGCAGAGTAGTGACAGGCACATAGATGGAGAGCAGGCTGACAGCTGTGGGGAGGTGGGGGGTTGAGGGTAGGATTAAGGGAGATGGAGGGATTGAGCAAAAAGGAAATAGGAAAGAGAAGAAACTCATGGATGCGGACAACAGCAAATGACTGCCGGGGGAGGGGCGGGTGAAGGGAGGCAGAGGAGAGCAGAGGGGGCGTAATGCTGACAGAGGAGACCTCGGATGGTGAATACACAATACAGTATGTGCGCGCACATGCGCGCACACACACACACACACAGAAAATAATGCCATTTTCAGCAAAGATGACCTGAAATGATACAATTAATATTGCTTTTCTTTTTTTTACCTTCTGTAGGGTGAATGGTATCCAAGAAGAATTGCTTATTTGACCATTTATCCCCACTTCCTAAAAAGAATGAGAGAAAAGAAAAGTGAAATTCTACACGTAGTAGAGATATATATATACTATAATGATAAGAGAAGATAAAAACAACTTAAATAGAAAGCATTATAACCTAAATAAAGCATAACTTTATTTAAACTAATTCTCAAAACTGTATCTGCCAACTAAAATAATTAGGCTATACAGGAAATGGATTAAAAATAAACACATTTACCTTTTATAAAATACACTGTTGGATAAATTCTATGATTTTAATCAAGACAATTTTGATCAGTTAAAAGGGAATGATACAAGCTCACATTTTACCTAAAGAGTGATATTTCTCTACTGGAAGCAGAGAAAAAAAAAATTAATATCTAAAACAAAATAAGAGGCTGAAGTGGAGGTGTAAATAAAGCTCAAATTAAGTAACCGGTTCCATAGAGGAACACACAGGCACAGACGTCTATGCATGGGAGACAGTTGCATTTTAAGTCTCGTCCCAGAAACATAAAAGGCTTCACATCTGGCCATGCAAGTAGGATCCCAAATGGCATGGGGATGAGTAGGCTCATGGTAGCCACGTCACTAACATGCAGGGAGGTGCTAAAGAAAGCCTGTCTCCAGGACACACAGCTGTACTGAATGAAACGGGGAGATTTATCTGCCATGTGACAGAAGAGTGGGAGTCCGCAACAATGAGAAGATAAAACCTTCAGATGAGCCCTGATGAGGTTTAAAGGCCCATCAAGACTGTAACAATGAGACAGATGATCAGAGTGAAGGAAAGGTAGAGTGCAATACATCTCCAGGGCCCTCCGGAAATAAGTTATGTGGCTGAAGGAGGCAGAAAGAAGAGTCTGGCAAACGATGAAGTACATAGTTGAATAAAAAAAAGGCTATGACTTAGGCGTGCAATCCTCCTTGACAAGAGTCTTCAAGTGGCAGAGAACGTACAGAAACCGTGGGACTTTCATATGATTATGAAACAGGTAGGGTTTCAGGAGGCAGGAAAATAGGGCCCTGCATGAAGGCTGCCAAGCATGAGAAAAAGGCAAAGAGTCAAAGAAAATAAGTGGATAAGAGCTCAAGAAAACTAAATTACAAAATGCACCAAAATATAGATGAGGAAAAGCAATTTTGGATTTCATGTGGAACTCTGAAAATAGAGACAACTATGGGGCTGGAGTAGAAATCCAAGTGAAGGAGATCTCTTTGCAAATAGCTGCAGAATCTAGCAATAAGGAAGACGCTGGCAACAGGAGCTGACAACACTGACCAAGCAAAAAGCCAAGGGCCAGAAAAGGCGAAGGCAGAGCGCGGAAGCGTTACTCAGAGATGAATGCACAATGGAGGTGGCCAAGAAACCTTAATGGAGGATGGAAGCACCAATACCTGTTTCTGGAACATTAGGCTTCTCCTTTTTGTGCTTATATTTGCTGACAATTTTGTGGAATAAGTTCTTTTGCTGAGACTGGAAAGGACCTACAGACAATATTAATATAAATATATTTTAAATTCACAATGTTCCATAAGACAATGCTGTGTGTTTTAAAATAATTACACCCTCCTCCCCACCTGTGGTATAAGCAAACTGAGCCATAAGAAATGTCACCTTGAATTGTTACTCATTTCACTAGCGCTCAGCCTCCTTTAGGCTTATAAAAAACCCGGTGAGATTTTCCTTCGAAATGTATTGGGCAGAAGCCTCCATTATGGCTAGGATGCCCTCAGCAGAAACTACAGATTTAGTGACTAGAGACAGACCACAACTAATAACAGCAGAGTAGCTGTAGTCTATAACAAAGAAAAGATTTTCTTTACATTCCTAAATATCATAAAGAAAATGACGGCATTGGTATTTCATTTCTCCTAAGAAACTGATTTTCACAAGGACAGCATTTTCAATATAACTGGTCTGATAGCATTAAATAGCTTTCTAGCCTTTTTTAAGGATATTCTAGAAAAAAATGAGATTTAAAAACAGAAAAAGTATTTGCTGAAAAAAACTTTTTTTTTCTGGTGGGGAGGAGGAAGGAGAAGCCTTAGAATGTATCTTAGTTTTGTCAGAGAGATGAAACAGAAATGAAAAATTTCAGTAGCCAGTCAGAAATGCCAGCAATAGCAATGACCTTCCCCAAATAGGTTATTTCCTACTTTGTTGATTTTCCTATGTGAAACTGACTTAACCATTTAAATTACCACTGTTTCCTCATCTTTAAATGGGAATAACAATAATGTCTAATTCACAGGCTTGCTGTGAGGATTAAAACTGTTAGAAGCTCTATTAACTGCCCCTGCTGCATCTACCCACCAACCAGCCCTGCAATCACATGCTCTGCCTTCCAGAGGCAAACTCTGCTCCTGCCTAAAGTACACAACTCAATGGTTTTTATATTCCCAGGTGTTTGCGAGCATCACCGTTTCGAAACATTTTTATCTCCTCAAAAATAACTCCAATGCCTTTAGCTATCACCCCTCCCTATAACTACATTCTCCCTATCCCTAAGCAGTCACTAATCTACTTTTTCTGTCTATATATTTTCCTACTTTGGAAATTTCATAGAAGTGAAATCATACACTAAGGTATTCTGTATCTAGTCTTTCACTTGGTATAATGTCTGCAAGGCTCCTCCATGTTGTAGCATGTATCAGTATCTCACTCCTTTTTAAGGTTGAATAATATTTCCTTATAAGGCTATCCCACGTTTTGTTTATTCATCAGTTGATGGACATTTAAGCTGTTTCTACCTTTTGGTCATTATAAATTATCCTGTTATTAACATTCACATACAAACTTTTGTGTGGATATGTGTTTATTTCTTTTGGACATATACCAAGGAGTGAAATTGCTAGGTCATAGGTTAACGGTGTGCTTAAGCTTTTGAGAAACTGTCAGACTTTCTAACATCCTAAAAACATAGTTCATGAATACTTATCGGTCTTTTTTATTAAAGCTATTTTAAGGATGTGAAGTGGTATCTCTCTCACTGTGGTTTTGATTTGCATTTCCCTGATGATTAATGGTATCGAGCATTTCTGCATGTGCTTACTGGTCACTAGTATACTTTCTGCAGGGAAATATTTATTCAAATAATTGGTTCATTTTTAAATTAATTGTTTGTCTTCTTGAGTTGTAAGAGCTTTTTAATAAGTCTTAGACAGAAGTTCCTCATCGGATATGTGACTTGGTATTTTCTTTCATTCTGTGTGATTTTTTTTTCAGTTTCTTATTGGTTGGTGTCCTCTGAAGCATAAGTTTTAAATTCTGATACAAACTAATTATCTATTTTGTATTTTGTTGCTTGAATTTCTGATTTCATATCAAAGGATCCACTGCCAAATCTGAGGTCACTAAGGTTGACCTCTATGTTTCCTTTGGGAAGACTTACAGATTTTAGGTTTTACGTTTAGGTCTTTGATCCATTTTAAGTTAATTTTTATATACTGTGTGAGGTGAATAAGGGCCCCATTTCTTTCTCTGGAAAGTAGATATTCAGTTGTCCCAGTACCATTTTTTGAAAAGACTATTCTTTTTTCCTTGTGTAGTCTTGGCATCCTTGTGTAAAATCTGTTGACCAATGATATGTAGGTTTTTCCTGGACCCTCAGTTCTACCCCACTGATGTGTATGCCTATCTACGACGCTGTCCTTCCCTTTTTTATAGCCAGTTGTGCAATTGAGAAGATTGTCCTGGCTTTTCTGAATCCCTTGTAATTCCAAATTAACTTTAGAATCACTTGTCAGAATCTACAAAAGAAGTGAGCTAGGATTCTAATAGGAATTGGGTGAATCTAGAGCTCAGATTGAGGGAGTGTTTCCATCTTAACAATATTGTATTCTGATCCATGAACCTGGGATGTTTTTCCATTTGACCATCTTTCTTTAAACAATGTTTTTTAGCTTTCAATGTGTTGAACCCCTAAGTACTGTACTTTATTCTTTTTGACACTATTGTAAATGAAATTGTTTTCCTAGGTTCATTTTTGGACCGCTCATTGCAAGTGCATAAAAATACAACTGTTTTTTTTATTATGATTTTCTATCCTGAAACCCTGCTGAACTCATTTATTAGCTACAATAGTTTTTTAGTGGATTCCTTAAGTTTTCTATGTATGTGAAGCTTATATAAAACTATATAAAACTACATAAAAGATTATGTCATCTGCAAACAGATATTTTACTTTTTTTCCATAACCTGTATGTCTTTTGTTTCTTTTTCTTGCCTAATTGCTCTGGCTAGAACCTGTACTATAATGCTGAATAGAAGTAGTGAGACTGGACAGCCTTATCTTGTTCCCTATCTTAGGGAAAATCATCCAATCTTTCACAATAACGTATGTTAGTTGTGGGTTTTTTTGTAGAGGCCCTTTATCAGGTTGAGGAAGTTCCAGTCTACTCTGAGATTATTGAGTATTATCGTGAAAAGTTATTGGATTTTGTCAAATGCTTTTTCTGTTATCTACTGAGATGATAATTTACTGTGTGTGTGTTGTTGTTCTATGGATATGGTATATTAATTGAATTCTGGATGTTAAACCAATCCTGCATTCCTCAGGTAAAATCTCAGTTCTTCTTCTAAGTGGATAGATTTGATTTGCAAGTTTTGGGTTTTTTGTTAAAGATTTTTGTGTCCATATTTGGAAGTGATATTGATCTGCACTGCACTGCTTTCTTTTTATGTCTACTTTTGACATCAGATTAATACTGGCATCACAGAATAAGTTGAGAAGTGTTCTTGCCTATTCTAATTTTTGGACAAGTTTATGAAAAACTGGTATTGATTCTTCTTTAAATGTTTGGTAGAATTCAGCGGAAAAGCCATCCTGGCCTGGGCTCCCCTCACCCCCCCGGTACTTTTCCGATTACTATATTTAATCTCTTTCCTAATTATAAGGTTTATTCAGATTGTGTATTCTTTCTTAAGTCTATCTTGGTAGCTTGTGTCTTTCCAGGAAATGTCCACTTAATGCAAATGATCTAATTTATTGGCATAAAATTGTTCACAGTGTTTCTTTACATTTGAGTCCTCTTTCTCTTTTTCTTGGTCAGTCTAGCTAAATGTTTGTCAGATTTGTTGTTCCTTTTAAAGAACCAACTTTTGGTTTTATTAACATTTTTCTACTGTTTTTATTCTTTATTATTTCATTTCATGAATTTCCTCTCCAATCTTTATTTCCTTTATCTCCTGTAGGTATAATTTATTTATAGTGTCTCAATGTAGGTTAGGTTATTAACTTGAATTCTTTCTTAATATATGCATTTATAGCTATAAGCTCTCTAAGCATTACTTTAGCTGTATCCCAGAAATGTTGGTATATTGTTTTCCTTTTTGTTCATTTCAAAGTCTTTCCTCATTTCCCTATTGATTTCTTAATTACTTCTTTGATATATTGGTTATTTAGAGTATGTTGTTTAATTTCCACATATTTGTGAGTTTAATTTTTTTTCCTGCTGTTAAATTTTAATTCCAATCCACTATGATTAAAAGGCAATCCTTTTAAGGCCTAGCATATGTTGCATTCTAGAGAGTTCCATGTGCACTTGAGAAGAATGGATATTCTGCTATTATTGAGTAGAGTGTTCTATAACAGAGAGAGCTGATGTAGACTTCTTTTCCTACCTTGTCGACCTTTTGCCTAGTTGTTCCATCAAATTTATACTTATTTTCACAGCACTTCTCACCTTCTAATACATTATATACCTTGCTTATTGTTTAGGCTTGTTTATCGGCTGATACCCCCACCATAATGTAACTTCCATGACAGCAGGGTTCTTTCTTTTCAATCACAAATACATTCTACAGATGATGCCTACAATGGTGCTTATCACATGACTCAATCTCAATAATATTTGTTGCATCAACAGATAAATAAAGCTCTTACACCATTGTTTGGCAAAGAGTAAGAGTTCAATAAATGATAGTTATTGCTATTATTACTGATAACATAAAGTTGTGTGTTTTTTGATGACTACACCAAGCCATTCTAAATAACCAATAGCAAGTATTCCTGAATTAGTTGATGGTGGTTTAAAATAGAAATAAAAATCCTCTTATTGGCTTTTGTTCCCCAGAAAGAGTGAGCAATAAAAAAAATTTTTTTTAAATAACAAAAATATACCACCATGTGTACATACTGCACTAATATTTCAAGAATTCCCTATAATCCATTTGCCATCACTATCTCATACACAGGTGAAATACAACCCAGGAAACTTCAGGTTAGTGCACCTGAGTAATGGATACATGGGCAATTATAGAAAACAAAAGTAGAAAAAAGAAAAGAAACCATTCTGAGACTTCTCAGGACCACAGGATCCTGTAGAAAAATAATTTAATAATAAGAAGGAATTGGCTCACTGGGAGAACGGTTTCTATATTTATCACTGTGTATTTATTTGTTATGAGGGCAATGGGATAAGGCAGCAACTCACGGAAGCAAACTGCTGGATGTATGGGTTCCAATAATAAAGGAAAGGAAACATATTTTCAGATCCAACCATACGCAAAAGAGAATTCGAAAAAGCACAGTTTAAGGACAAAGCTAAAGATAGAACTTGTCAATTTTAACATGAAAAAAGAACAACCGGAGTGGTTTAGTACATTGAGGAGCGACTGCAAACTTTTATTTTTAAACGTTCTCGCTCCTAACTGTCCTAAACTATAGCTATTAAACAAATCTAACTAAAGGACAATTTCAGACAAAAAAGAAAGTGACAAACTTGAATGAGTAACTGAAAAGCATCAACATCAGAGTCAAGAAACGAACAACCTAATTTCTCTCCATCAGTATGGTACATACGCTTGATATTTTGCCTAAAGAAAATAGTCAAAATTTGGAATAAATAGTAAGTATAAAATTTATTATATTTCCCTCCCCCCTTTAATTATTAATGTTTAGATTCCATGTAGAAAGAAGATAGGAAGTGAAAAGCACAGAAAAGTTTTCAAAGGAATTATCTGGAAGGCAAAGAATCTGCAACTATGCTACCTTTCACTAAGGCTTTCATGAAAGTAAACTGTCTTTCAGGAAAGTACTACCTCAAGTTGCCCTCCCATCTCTGTCCCTCCTGTTCCCACCAAAGTTTTTGAGAGAGTGCTTGCATCAGCCTCTACATCCTTATGACAAAGTCACTTGCTGGTGGCATATAAACTAGCTTAGGGTTCTACTTAAGTTTCTGGGCAGGATGTCCTGTACCTGAAGTATCCATCTCTCTTTTGCACACCAACTTCACAGCTGGGTAGAAAGTAGCAGAGAAAAACAATCTGAGAGAATAAGAGGGGTGCCATAGAGACAATAACAATAATAACCTTTCAAACATCAATGTTGTTCATGGATTGTTGAAAAGGAGACATTTTTGGTGTGAAAAGCAAGTGACACAGTAACCAATTCAGTATTGGCCTGGTATGAAAATTCTTCAAGATCAATAGGTAAGGTGAATTGAGTGAACTGTCATAGGAAACAGTGTTAGGCATAGCTCAAAATGGTAGTGGCTTATGCCCACGTTCTACAATTTTATGGGTTTTTTTCAAGCTATAAAAGAGCAGAGGTTTTAGTCTAAAACTAGGTTGTCATTTTTGCCATGAACATACAAGTAATGAACAACCAATGAAACAATAAATTAGCAATAATTTATAGCCAAGTGCCCCCAGCTGCTGGTCATGTGGATCTGCTGACTCGAATTAGTTTGAGTAAACCAATCACAACCAAGTTAGAACTGATTGCGGAGACTGAACCACCTCTTTGGGCTGGACATGCATGCCTTGTTAAGAAGCTCAGCATTCTGTTGGTATAGCCTTCGATACCTGCAAACGTGCCATCACCACGTTCCTGAAAATGTTTGGTGGCTATGAAGACCCTCCAGTACTTGGAGGGTAGAACACAGGGTTCTTCCCAAGCTGGAAACTATAACTTCCTGAGGCAAGGCTTGCCTGGCTAACAGATCTCAGTTCTTTAATGCTGCAAGTATCCTTAGTTTAGCTCAATCCCAAACAGGGGATCCCGTCCTCAACCTTTCGTTTTGTAAATCTGCTTCTTTTATTCAAATCTCAAATGCTTAACCATTTGAAATTCCAATCTTAACATATAAATGTGGACTGGAAAAACGTGAGAAAGACCAACAGTAAATTCCAAGGGCTAAGAAACAATGTGAAAAGACAGAAGAGCAAAGAAGAAAAGAGAAGTCAAGGGTCAAGCGGGGGTCTCATTTAAACACTCTAAATTGAACTCAATTAACTTCTCCTCCATGACCCTATGTCATTTGAAAATTACTTATTTTGCAGAGCACTCCTGACTTCTGACACTTTCATAAAATGTGTTTCATACATTAACAGTATACTTAAACTAATGTGTCAAAACAAATCTCTTAAGGAGTTACAATTAAATTTAGACATAATTTTAAAGCTTTCATTTGAATATGTACAAGGGCTTGTGAGAGATAAAGCAGAAAACATGTCAGCATGGGCTGCTTCAGCTGATTGGCACCGAGGCAGATGAATTATAATTTGGAAATTCTATTCCCAAGTCATTGGGCTCTGCCTACTATAATGTAGCCGGAGCCCTGTTGGGAGAAGGTGGCATTTAGTTATTTTCATCCTTTTTTTTGTTTTAGAGTTTCTGACAAGACCTATTACATGGACAGAGGGACAGGCTGAAAGAATGGAGGGAACAGTGAGAAAGAGGAGAAGACTACTTGGAAATATAGATATAAATAAGGAGACCACTGAAAAACCCAAGAAGGTACTATGATTCTGAGATGCCTAAATGCATCCATAATCATTTCCTCTAGAAATTACATTTTGGAAAAATTCTATAGATTTTTTTGAAATAATATTTTATTTTTAAATTACAGTTGTACAATATTATATTAAAGTGTACAACCCAGTGATTAGACATTTATAAAGATTTATGAAGTGATCACCCCAATAAAGCTACTACCCACCTGGCACCATACAGAGTTATAGTTACTAAAATATTACTTTTTCCCTGTGCTGTACTCCATTCCATGACCATGCTGAAACTACCAATTTGTATGTCTTAATCCTTTCACCTCTTTTACCCAGTCCCCAAATCTACCTCCTCTCTGGTAACAGTCAAAATGTTTCCTATATTTGTGAGTCTGTTTCTGTTTTGGTTGTTCATTTATTTTGTTCTTTAGATTCCACATATAAGTAAAATCATATGGTATTTGTCTTTCTCTATCTGACTATACATTTCCTATAACCTGGAGTAGTTAAATAAGTATCTACTATAAGGCAAGAAAAAAAAAAACCCATAATGAATGTTGAATGATAACAAATGTAGGAGAAGATAAAATATAGACAAATGGTGAATTGCCAGAGGAAAAATGAGGTTTCCTATGGACACATGCTCTTTTACTAATGAACTAACGATCTCTTACACAACTTTTTGCTTTGAAGGATTCATTATGCAAAGGTGCAAAGTATCTAGAGTCTAAGAAAACAATCTCTTCTATCCTCTAAAGATCAGGCAATCACAGCACAGCAGGTAGAATAATTTCATTAATAACTTGTACATAGTACATTGGTGTTGCTAATGCCAAATTACAATCAGTCACAAATACCATTTCTTTAGCTTGCTAAACAGAGAACATACTATATAATTTCTGCTTTACTATAATCACATTTTGCTCTATGAGTTGGAATGCTGACGTACTGTACAAGATATGGATATACTATATAAGAACCCGTAACTTTGTGGCTTGAAGAGGCATAACAGAAGAGTTAAGATGATGTTGGATGAAGTATAATCCAAACCTCCAAAAAACTATTTCACATGAAAAGAAACATTGTTAATCTTAGCTGGGAGAGAAAAAACATACAACAGACAACTAAGGGAAGGTCTCATGAAAACAGATCCTAACTTCAGGGGGTTTTATAGCTTTACAAAAGTAAATCTAGTTACATTTCCTGATAGATAATCAGCCATCTCCAGAGCTCTAATAGGAATGTCTCAAACATCAAGCCATGGAGGAGGACAATACATCTTGTACACCAATCAAGATCCATTTTATTGTCTTGTTAGGTATTTATTTATCAGCAACTTTAAATTCAAGACTTATGAGAGCTCAAGATACCTGGCATCTTTGGACTCCATGGACTACTGTGCCTATTCCTAAATATCTCCAGGGCACAAAGACTGTCACTGCATTTGGTAATCAATCCACTGAGGTGCTCAGCCACTTGCCTGTCAACAAGGCTACCTGATTTCTTTCTTACCTATCTTGAAGGACTGTGATACAACCCCATTTTATTCTCCCAGGTGAGCCAATTTTTTGATTCATTTTTTTTAGTTCTTTATTCACTAGACTTGTTTTTATTAACCACAGAGGGAAAACTAAGCTAAAATCACTTTTACATCCCCCTCTGCCCTTAATGACACAGGGGGAATCTCCTTCTGTCTTACAGAACTATCTTAAGATACAGCTCTCAAAGCAACCCTCCTCTGTTATATTAATAGCAGTACACAAAGGGTTTTAGGAACCAAGGGATAAAGGCTCAGGTTTCTTCAGAAGAGAAACCATAAATTACCCTAGACATATACTTTAGATATTCTCTCAAAATCCATAAAATTGTATTTCCTCATCATGATTGTAAGAATTTAGTAAGATTTACAAAAAGGTACATAGTGTATCTTAACCATCCATCTACCCTTCCAAAGTACACAAAAGAAGGGAATTAACCTACTTTGACATAAAGCAGGTACCACGCAGCCACTTCTGCAGGGTCATTACAAGAACTCTTCCATCAAACCCTGCTCAGAATTTTTATCCTGAAAGCAACAGAAGCTCAGCCATACCAGTTCTTCCTCTTCCCATTCACTGTCCTATAGGAGAGCTAAGCTAACATAGTCTCCCACCTGTGTGGAAAGCTAGAGTTACATTCCCTCCACCAATCTTTAGACCTAAAGTAAAATTAGAAGACATGTTTCTCAAGGTGAGCAACTTTGCCATTTTGGGTAGGGCAATCCTTTGTCGTGTTTGAGCATCCTGAGCAAGTTAGGTTGTTCAGAACTCCTGTCCCTGCGCAGATGATCCTAGGTGTTGAGACCACTGAAATCATCCCATATTCCTTAAAGCCCCGCTTTGAACTACAACGCTGCCTTTGATAACCACTGACATCCACTCAACTTGTGACCATTTTAAAACACGTGGGAGACTCCGCCATTTTTAAAAATGAATATGCTGAACAAAGCATTTTTCTAAATTTAATAAAACCAATACAAAGTATTGCCAGGGTACTACAGGGAATTTTATTTCATGTGGTCTGTACTGCCAGTGAAGAAAGAAGTCTGCTTGTCAGGCAAATGGAACAATTTCAGAGTCTAGAGTCTAATCTGCTGCAGATACAGAGAACAGAAGAATTAGACCAGCCAGCGATTTTTGCTTAAGAAACATTTTATATTTCCAAAGACCACGTTTAACACTTTTAAAAAACCTACACCTTTAAGGGAAAATGTATAGGTTGAGATGGCAAAGGACAGAGGCTGAGGAGAACTAGGAAGGAAAGAAGGGAGAAAGAAGTTATTACCAAGATAATCTGGGAAAACAACCTGAAATTCAAACTCCCTACTGCCTCAATCGAAATCCAATTACATCTAGAGGGAGTTGCAGAAGCTTAGAACAAGGTACAGCTGAGTTTCTGACCACAATGCAGGAAGACAGAGCACACATCTAACCTTTGCTGGTTTTAGTCGGTTCTGAGGACATATTCCCAGACTTCTTCTTTTTTCTTGGGACAGGTCCGCATTTCCGGTCAAATGTAATAGGACTGTACTGAGGGAGGCTGTTGAATTTTTTTTCAAATTCTTCATCCAGCTTTGCTGAGCTAATAAAAGAGAAGGGGTGTAACAATTCAACACGATATGAATATTTAAACAGAAAATAATACAAGCTATATTTTAAGATATTTCTTTTGATAACAGGGTCCCTGGGAATTACGTCGCTGTTAATAAATTCTCTGCAAGGACAAAAAACCTCTTTTCAGAAAAGCTTGAGATTTACCAACACAGTTTTCTTTGTAAACTCACATGACAGGTTACCTTATTACCTAAGAAAAGCTGCAAAAATATTTAAAATATTAAATATTTTTGAAGTGGAGAATTAGCCATTCTCTCCACTGGCATGAGGATTTTTCATTAAGTTCAATACAAAATATATTCCATCCAGACCAGTTTCTCAGTCTAAAGAGTCATATATATGTACCTATATTGGCAAGGTTATTGGTAATACGGCTTACTAGTAATTTTGTAAGATTGGTCTTTTAAAAAATATTTATTGACTAGTACTTTAAAACATACACACACAAATAAAAGGCATGCACATATTTTAAATATTAGAAAATCATTCTGGAGAGTTGACCAGGATGAGGATAAAAAACTCAGTGAGAAAAGTAGAGCCAGTTTTCAATGAACACGCTGATGGAAAGGCAATAGCCCTTTAACTACAAGTGACTTTGGAAATGCCATCAGCAAATTTGAAAATTCTTGGGCTGCTTTTTTTTAATTAATTTTAATTTTAATGGGGTGACATTGATAAATCAGGGTACATATGCTCAGAGAAAACATCTGCAGGTTATTTTGACATTTGATTATAATGCATACCCATCACCCAAAGTCAAATTGTCTTCCGTCACCTTTTAACTGGTTTTATTTGTGCCCCACCCCTCCCCCTCCCCCCTCCCTCTCCTTCCCGATTCCCCCCACCCGAGAATAGACAGCACACCCTTGTCGATGTCTTTGAGTCTCATTTTTATGTCCCATCTATGTATGAAATCATATATTCTTAGTTTTTTCTGATTTACTTATTTCACTCCGTATAATGTTATCAAGGTCCATCCATTTTGTTGTAAATGCTCCAATGTCATCATTTCTTACAGCTGAGTAGTATTCCCTAGTATATACAGTGTGTCCATAAAGTCATGGTACACTGTTGACCTGTGACCGGTCCTAGGCTGGCTGCTGGCTTTCACTGACAGTGAGATTTATTCACTCAGCTGCAGCCCAGACAGACCACATAAGCTACAGCAGGAGCGCTGTGCTTGGTAGACGGAAAACGGAAGGTGCACTGGGAAGGCAGCAGCTTTGAGTAGCAATTTACAAGAAGGTGTATGTGTTAGGCTCCTACCTATGGGGTGTACTTAAGATGTGTCCACCTGTTCTGTTTTGGAGGAATGTACAAGAGCTGGCGAGCAGAAAGAGTCAGATAACCACCAGAATCGTCAACAGAAAAGGGCCATTATCAAGTCCTATCAAAGCGGCAAAGGTGGTGGGTGGCAGTGATGTTTCGCCCTAATACCATTTTTTCAATCTCAATTAAAAACAATGTTTAGACTTAATGGAAAATCAAATACTATCTGATATTAATTTAGATGTATTAGAAAGCTATCTGTAAGATGTAAATTTTTCAGATACTCAGATTAACCAAGAGAAAAATATGAAAATGTGAGATGTAACTCCTAAGGTCTCTTGGGATTCCATTTTCTTTTTTCAACTAGAATAATCGCCTGTGTTTTTCATGGACTAGTCTATAAAATTAGAACTGCCTATACTGAGTGAATTTTTCTTGTCTACAGTTAACTAAGCAGGTAGAACATTTCCTGTGATAAAAAGGTTTAAAATGCTCATTTAAAAATCTCAGAGAAGACTGACAGGAAGTGGCATTTCTCACTGCTAGTGCACTATGTTGGTGTGTTCTTAACAAAGCAAACTCAGTCTGATTCTGACAGGCCATTATTCAAAGGAGAGATTGCAGGAAGAGACCAGAAGTTTACTGTTGATTTAAACCTGTAGAAAACCACATTCCAAGGAATATACTTGTGGCTTCCTTAGAAATGATTGTTTTCAAAGCAAACAAAAAAATCAACCCACATAGCAATCTCTTTGTAGGAACAGATTTTCAAAAGATTGTTTCCCTTTTCTTATTCCTCCAAGAGGACTGGCGAGCACATCTCTCTCATACCTAAAGGAAGTACCAGAGAACTTCCGGTTGGGGGCCCTTCCTCCCTGCCGTGTTCCCCTAGGATTTCACTCTGTTTGCAAGGAGGGCTGCTCCTTTCTTGCCAGGAAGACATTCAGAGCACTTGTGTTTCCAGAAAGTATCGAGCACCTGTCCTGATGATCAGTGGCCTCTTCTCTTAGGAAATACTTCATTTGACAATTTGAAAAGTACCATTTGACAATGACAAATGTGAGGATTTTCATGTCACTGTTGAAGCATAATGTAAGCAAAACTAATTTTAACTATTCTGGACTTTAAAAAATATTAGAAAAAAATATAAAAGTATAAATAGTTCATCTCGATAGAAATAATCCTGAAGAATCATCATGAGACATAATTTCCACTCTCACACTTTATGATGACCTAGAGCCTTAGAATTAACCAGACTTTGAAGCACTGTAACATTCAAGGAAAAAAAAAACATTAGTCCACAGTAGAAATGCAAATATTTGTGAATAAACTAAACATAGTATTCTCAATGAATAATATTTGCATATCTTTAAACACATTTATGAAAAATATATGGAAAATACAATAATGTATTTCTGTTCAATAAATTCTTTTCAGATCGGGCTAAAAGAAATCCCAGAGGATTTTCAAAACAGCACAACTGAATATTAAGATGCTTTCCTCACCAGTATAAAGCGTTGGATCTCCTAACTTACCAAATGCTTTATATTAAGATTGGTATTAGAGTTTCTAGCATAACATAAAAAAATGAGCCTGACCAGGCGGTAGCGCAGTGGATAGAGCATCCGACTGGGATGAAGAAGACCCAGGTTCGAGACCCCGAGCTCACCAGCTTGAACGCGGGCCCATCTGGCTTGAGCAAAAGCTTGCCAGCTTGGACCCAAGGTCGCTGGCTTCAGCAAGTGGTGGCTCAGTCTGCTGGAGGCCCACGGTCAAGGCACATGTGCGAAAGCAATCAATGAAAAACTAAGGTGTTGCGATGGCAACGAAAAATTAATGATTGATGCTTCTCACCTCTCTCTGTTCCTGTCTGTCTGTCCCTATCTATCCCTCTCCCTGACTCTCTCTCTGTCCCTGTAAAAAAAAAAAAAGAAATAATTCTTAACTATTTTTATCTTGATGTATATACTACTGTTTGACTCTGTATTTTAATATATAATTAATTATTGAATATTGTCTGTATAGAGAATATTCAACCTATTATTTTTATTTTACAGCAGTAGAACATGGTTTAAACAAAACAAAGTTAGAGTAAAGACATAATTTTATTTACCTTACCTTTTTAGCTGTCATTATTTTACAAACATGTGTACAGGTCATTAGGAATACTAAATAAAGTACATGTAGTATGTAAAATTTAAAAATACTTATATAATATCCACTGTAAACTTCAGACCGTAACATGTATCCTGGCGATATCAGAGGATTTACAATGTCACAACAGTAATACACAGTGGACCGTGATTCAAACTCAGACCTAAGTCTGATACTTAAAATGTAAATGACACTGTCACTCTCACAACTGTGTTAATAGCAGGAATCATGTGCTACACTTGATTTGTATTCTCTCATGTGCTTACTAAGACTGTAGTAAGTGCGGAATGAATACTCAAGGAATAAGCAGTTAGAGATTTATGTTTGCCTCGAAAATCCTACCACTCTTGGGTTCTGCATGGTGTAGCTGACTGAGCTCTCAGGCACTTACCCAAGGAGAGAGTCTTCCTTTGGCTTTGTCTTCTTGAACTTCTTGCTCCCACTGGTCCCACTCTGGCTAAATGTCCAGCTTTCTTCACTCCAACACCCTTCATGGTCAGAGGAGTTTCCTTTTCCTGAGCTTCGTTTCCCTAAGGATATTCAAGAGAAAGGGTGTGCTTAGTACGTTGGGATGGGAGGGAAATCATCTTAGCTGCTTCACAAGTCACCCCTTTACCCCTTAGGTATACTTGGTAAGATGCTACTTTTGACTATTCAGAGTCTCAGAGTGATTCAGGATGGGCCACCCTTAATGACAGAACACACACAGGAGTGATTTACAGTCTGAGATAAGCTGTCTTGTCATAACTCAACAGGTATTACGTGAGTCCAGGGACAGACCAACTACTGCCAGGTTTTTCATTACAGAATCAGCTTAA
This sequence comes from Rhynchonycteris naso, assembly GCA_037038555.1. NCBI lineage: Eukaryota > Metazoa > Chordata > Mammalia > Chiroptera > Emballonuridae > Rhynchonycteris > Rhynchonycteris naso. The sequence continues at coordinate 73,148,583 of CM073002.1, forward strand.
GGTGTGAGAGTCATGTGTTGGTGGGTATATAAAACCTAATTCTCCAGCGTTTATTGGAATGACACCCCCAGAGAGCAATGTACTCCTGAGGATCTTCGTTCAGGGCTTGCTAGACCTAGTACTCACACATCTCTAGTTGGAATTTAGATTGGCCAAAGATAATCCCCTAGCCAGATGCTGTGTTTTCAAATATATGAATTTATATGAAAAACTCTATGGAATAAAGGTATACACATTAACTGGCTTCTGTTATTTCACTTAGGTGTGGATTCACTGGTTGCTTCCCATATGTGTCTTGACCAGGAATTGAATCCACAGCCTTGTTTTGGGACGACACTCTGATTGAGCTAACCGGCTCAGGGCCAACACTGCTGTGTTTTAAAGAGCCTTCATGTCAGTTACAGATTGATTACGCAATGGAGAGGGCTAGACAAGTCCTTTGCCTATGGACCCTACAGGTTAAGATTCAGTCAAAGATATCTGCTGATTCAGGAAATTCTTTTCCATCAGTTTTAGAAAAGAGACTAAGAGCTCCAGACACGCAATACTGACCCTTCAGAAACAAAAACCCAGCCCATATCAGTAAAAAAAAAAAAAAAAAAAAAGATTTGAATTAGTTTAAACACTTATATCCTGAAGACATTCTCCTCAAAGATCCTAGAAAACATGTAAGTAAAATGACAAATGTATGTGATCTATAAACCATAAAGAAATCTATAAATGTAAAATACTATTTTGATATCATATTGTTCTTTATGGTGGTTCTTTTCAATCAGTCTAAAGAAGAAGTTTTGCTGGGTTTCAATCATCTTTTCTGAGTTGTAGAAGTCACTTACCTCTGTCAACATTAGCTCTCAGGGAGGTGAGCATGCCCTCAGACACCAGGGTTTTATAAAGAGCACCTTTGCAAGACCTCTCGGATTTCCGGGAGCCGCAAGTCTCTATTTTTCTGTGACACTCGTTGTCCTCAGGCTTGGCCTGTCCCGCTAAGCTGGGTGGTAATGCATCCTCCATGGGGTTCAATGGTTCTGCTTTGATATCCTCGGGCACCTCACTAGAAATGTTCTTGCTGGTAGAAATACTAATGAAATCTTGAGGTCTTAACTCTTTGGTGGTGTCTGAGGATTTCTCCTTTGACATTTTCTTCTCTCTTGATTTCACTTTTTTCTTTGGTGGCTTGGCATCCAAAATATTTCCCTTGCCACTTGAGGATGTGCGGGCCTTCTTGCGAGGGGTCTCTCCAAGTTTCTCAATGCCCCAATCTCCTTTTGCAACAGCTTCAATGGTGTATATGACACTCTCGATATCAGACTCTGAGGACTGCCTCTTTTTGCAAGTCTTCTTGGGTGTGGATTTATCATTTCCATGTCGATCCATTTTGCTTTTCTTCTTCTTCTTTTTTAGTTTTTCTGGTTTGTTTAATGCAGTGGGGTCCTCAATGATCATAATTCCATGAGGATGGCACATGTGATCCTTTCTACTGGGAACATCACTTATTATTATCTTGCTACTGGCAGAGTAAGAAGAATCAGAGAAGTGACCACATTTTTTATCTTCGTCTAACTCTTCCTTTTTAGTTTCTTTGGGATCTTCCATTTTTATAGCAATTATATCATCTGTTCGCAGCTCTTCAAAATTTCTTAATTCCTTAGAATCTTTTACATTTTCCTTAAATGACTTTTCAAATTCTGCTTCCTTCTGTAACTTGGCTTCATCAGTTTTCTCCATTTTTATTTCTCTTTCTTCTTTTCCCCTCTCCAATTCTTTAATTCTTCTGCCATCTGATTCTTTTGCTTTTATTAGCTTGGATTCTTCCATTTTCACCCCTTCTGATGCCAGACACATCTAAACAGTTAAAACAAAAATGAGAGAACACAACTAACAAAAAATCATTATCATTCCATACTTGACATTAGCCTAAACTTTTAGATTATCCCTTTTAAAAAAATAATCAAAACAAACTTTTACATTTTACAATAATCAGTCCACTTCTACCATAGTAATTTTAATAATTCAAATTCATAAAAGGTTTTAAGCATTAGGATATATTCATTGATTTCCAGACAAGCATATATCTGAGTTCTCATTTTCCAGCTTCATCAGAAGCTTTTCCTATGAAAACAAGATTTGGTAAAAGGTCCAGAGTCAAAAAATCTGAGTTTGAGTCTTAGTTTTGCTACTTGCTAACTTTGTAGCTGAAAAGAGTTATTGCACTCCTTACTTCTGTTACCTTTGTAAAATAAAACAATTTGTCTCAGAGGATTCTCTGACGTCTAACAGAGATGAGGTACTTATGGCAATACTTAGCAAATCATCTCCATACCATGTTCCAATGCTCACCCTTCCTCCTTTCTTGGGGAAATGAGAAAAATAGCAACAATTTCTACCTCTCCACTTAAAGTTAGAAATAAGATGATTTATTAAACAACTACAGAAGGTTTTGTAAATGAATAAAAGTTTATAGGTCCACAAATACCAATAACTTGAAGATCACGAAAGCCCTGAAAATTAAGTGATGGTGATTTTTTTAAAACTCATTTGGTGGCCAACACAATCTCAGCCAAATTTATAGAGCTGCAAATTCTGACCAGAACTAATGTGAAAACACTTAACGTCTTAATTTACCTCACTTATTGTGATTATTCATATTCATTTGCTATCAGAATTTTCAAACATTTGAATATGCACTGGGGAATTGACTGCATAGTGCAAGATTTATACACTGTATTATCATTTTCCTAAAACCAGACAAATTATGAATACTAAAAAATATCTGACAGTAATTTGGTGAAGTTTTTGAACTCTCCAAATTTTACATATAGGACATTATGTAATAGGAGATTACAAAAGAGAAACCATGTTGATTAGGCCCAGGACAGCACAGGAATCCTTACATATTACTAATTTTATCTACTTTGCACTAAGCAACTTAGAGGAAAAAGAGTATTGGGCCTGCTGAGTCCCAAATCAAGTACATGAGTAGGAAACTGACTTGTTTTAAATGAAAAATCACCACTTTATCAAACGGCAAGTTGTCAGAGATAATTAATATCTGTAAAATTCATTTTACAAATTCAAATTTTAAATGGATAATACATTGAATTAAATATCAGGTGCTTTTTTACCTCATTTTTAATCCTTTAGTACTTTCAATGTCTCTTAAATTATTCCATGAGAATAGCCTGACCTGTGGTGGCGCAGTGGATAAAGCGTCGACCTGGGAACACTGAGGTCGCCAGTTCAAAACCCTACACTGGTCTGGTCAAGGCACATATGGGAGTTGATGCTTCCAGCTCCTCCCCCCTTTCTCTCTTTCTCTCTCTCTCTCTCACTCTGTGTCTCCTCTCTAAAATAAATAAAATAAAAAGAAATAAAAAAAAATTGTTCCATGAGAATTATGTTACGATTAGGAAGTCTGGGGGAAATTGGATAAAGGGTGGAAGTGGGGGCAGACAGTGCAAGATTTTTAAAAAAATGAACATGATAGGAGTACCCAGTCCTTTGAATAATTCACAGGGAAGATCTGAAATATTATGGGTTCACAACAAAGCTTTTTCAGGACATCAAGTAAGTTAACTTTTAGACCTCAGCAAGTAGTTATGAAGAGTAAGAACTTCCCTTTATTAAATCTAAGCAGAAATAAGGTTAAAGCCAAATGTTATCTTAATTCTGAAACACTAATAGATTTAATCTTCCCTGCATGTTTTAATCTCATGGAAGATTTGCTGTTTCTTGTATCAATTTTGAAATAATTTTTATTTTTCTTTCTCAATTAGCCTAGCCCAGTGGTCGGCAAACCGCGGCTTGCGAGCCACATGTGGCTCTTTGGCCCTTTCAATGTGGCTCTTCCACAAAATACCACGTTTTTAGCAAAAGACAGCATAGGAGTACCCTAATTAAGTTAATAACAATGTTCTTACCTATATAGTTTAAGTTTAAAAAATCTGGCTCTCAAAAGAAATTTCAATCGTACTGTTGATATTTGGCTCTGTTGACTAATGAGTTTGCCGACCACTGCCCTAGCCCTTTATGAACACAACTATCCCAATGTGGGGAGGAAGAATACACTAGTTTTGGAAAGATCAGAAAGGCTTCCTCAAGGTAAATTCTACGGCTTTTCAATCACCATGACTCTGATGGCCTTGAATAAGTCATCTCAGGGATCTTTTACCATCTAGATACTGGTTTTTATAGTGACATGCCAACAGTTTTTGCATTTGCACAAGTTCATTTTATCAAACCTAATACTAATTTGCAAATTCTATTCTCTGCTTCAATATATTTCAAAATGATTTTCCTCATCACCCCTAATAGGATTCTACGGTAAGGAATAAAATGGAACAAATACAGACATTCACTCTGGGGACATACTCCCGGAAATAGCATAATATTTCTTGTGAAGTTAATTACACTGAGCCCTAGTCATGCTTTACTTCCTTGTTTCAGGCGCTTAAAAGTTTTTTCACAAATAGAGTATGTTCATCTTAAATTATAAGCAAAACAATTATGTTCCTAGAAGTGAAACTATGAAAATAAAACCAATAATTCCTAATCAAAAACTACAAACCACAAATCTCACTAAACAAAAACCAAAAACAAATCAGCTAGAGTTGGGTGTCATTCTAAAAGTTATGTACTTTAATATTTTTCCCAACACAGGAATTCATTTTACTACGATATTCCTGATAGTTATCCAGCTTTTTACACAAAAACAAATGACCAAAAGAGAGGGCAGTTCTGTTTGAAAATTTTAAAATATTGAGCAAAAATCTATTACCCTTTCAGTCCTAGTTGTTCCCTGAAGCCAAATAAATTAATCTGCTCTTTCTCTCATGTGATAGTTTCAAATCTTGGAAGATAATACTTTATTGTTCCCACGAATCTCTTCTCCTACCATAATGTTCCAGGTTCCCTTAACTGCTCATCACATGTAAAAGCTTCCCAACTCTTCAAAGTTGGATCCCTCTTACCTAGATGCAGCATGTGTCCTGAAGTGAGAATGGGCTCTATTGTAATTAAGTGGGTTCTCAACCAAGCCCCAGAACTTCCTTGCCTAAGGCCATATAGTGAGCTATGCATCTTAGACTTGAACCCGTATAAGGAAATAAAGGTTGAGACAAGGGTAATAGTACCTCCCCCACTGGGTTGTTGTGAGGCAAGGGTGAATAAATATGTGTGAATACAACTTGTAAAAAACACAAGGCTTTACAAGGGTTGGAGAATATTGATGCTTCAGTTTAGTAATATCTTTCTTAGATTAAGTTCCTCCTCTTCCTGTAATATTCTTGAAGAGAAGTAGAACTAGTTGCCAGTTGACAGGGACACTATTCCTCTAATGGGGCCCAAAGGCAAATCCCACCCCATTTCCCTTTTAAACACAGGTCATACCTCTGGCATGTATGTGGCTTGTGGTCAATTAAAACCCTGGATTTCTTTACCCACATAATATGCTAGGAAGGTTGGCCTCTCTCATTCTATAGCTTTGTATTTTTTGTACCTAGATGCAACATTTTCTATTTTCCTTATAAAGTTTATCTTTTCAAAATCTGAATTAAATTACCTATCTGCTTCATGTTAAGGAACTCATTTGATAAAAGTTGTTTTGTCTTCGTCCAGATCTTTGTTAATAACATTGAGTAGGACATGGCCAAGGACAGAGCCTTCTGGTAAACCTCTAGAGCCCTTTCATCAGGTTGACTTGAACATTAATAAACTTTAGCAATCTGAAAATTTATAATAGAGTCTAAATTCCCCCTATTGTGTTCACAAGGACATAAGATTATCTGTCAAAAGTCTTACTGAAATCTGGATATAATATGCCAACAGCATTCTCTTAGCCTCTGTTATAATCATACCAAACAGAAAATGAAAATGGCTTATGTACCAGTCACGGTCTAACTAGGCAGACAAAAACAACTTACACATATCCAGCTGAGGGAATTTAATGTAGGGAATAAGTTGGTCAAACAGGTCATGAAGAATGGGGAGAGCCCCAAACAGGAGGTGGTGAGATAACCCAGGGATTAGCTACAGCAGAAAGCCACGGTGGGTAGAAATGGGGGAAGAAGTGCCACTGAAGCCCAGGGGCTGGGTCCCCAGTAGAAGATGGAACCATGGGCCTGTCTGGAGAGAGCTGGATGCACAAAAGAGAGGCTGCCTTTTGCTGGTCCCCACCCCGCCTCATTTTTCCTTTGCATCAACCAGCCTCACTTTTTCCCCTTCCCTAATCCCTGGCCAGCGTTTCTCTCTGGCTGAACCCACTGGACATGAGAGACTCAGGAATCCAGGAAAGGCCGTCTGCAGCCACCTGGGACATAAGCCAGCATGCAGGGCACACAGACCTGGGCTAGCACAACTGACATGTTTTTCAGGGAAACTTTGATAATTTCCAGTTTTTATATCCTTTTCAATGAGCTCAAACATTATATTATTAGAAATAATTTCCAAAAGTCTTTAGGAATTGTCTATATTGCTATATGACATAAACTAAACCTGAGAATAATTAAGGATATAATAACTCTTAGAAGATGCCATCCCCCTTAGCTGTGAGCAAATTTTATACTGAAAGGCAGTCTCACAAGTCAGGGATTCTAGAGCTGGAGTGTGTAGGGCTGCAGACTGATTAGCTTATTTTCTCTCCATCTTTCTATGCCTCAGTTTCCCAAATGTATAAACAAGTTTGTTAAGAGTATTTGCCTTAGGACTACTGTGAGGTTCGATGCGTTGCAAACGTACAGTCCTTAAATTAGTGCTTAGAACAGAATAAGAATACAGTATTGTGACAACCATCCCTCTGGGATCTTATGCCATATAGAATTAATGTTGGCTATTATTAGTAGTAGTAATAGCCTTATTGATATTATTTATAATGCATCATGGCCCTGGTAGACTAACAGCTTTGCTCTAATTTTTCATTGTAGGGCTGAATGATTCTATAGTTAAAAAAAACAAAACATATACAACAAAATTGGATTTAGGAAGATCTTAAATCAGTTGCCTTTCCAGAAGCAACTCTTATTAAACATGTATTATGCTCAGTTCTACTTTTGTGTACAAACATATCTTCTTATATCTACTTTTGGGTGCTTGTATTAACACGTCAGTGGGTCTTAAAGAAGCACGTACACACTACATTACATAAATATGCAAGGACGTGTGCACAGGGAAGCACATAGTATACACAAAAAAACATAACTCATTGTGAACTCAAGTGAATAAAACTGCATTGTGGGAAACACAGAATTAATGTCTGTAATTAATTAATGAAGTTGTCCTTAATAGAAGGTTGGTTGTTAATCAGCCTTGAAATAGAACATGCTTTAGTAAATGATTATTTATTCTTCTATTATTTATATTTAAATTGAACAATCACCTTCTTTTAAAGTGAGAATGTAAAATCATGTGCAGGACCCCTTTCAGATAGAATTCCCTTGGCTGTATTCACAGAAGTTCAAATGTTAATGTTTGTTTTATTTGTTTATTTATTTAGTGAGAGAGAGAGAGACAGACAGGGAGACAGAGAGGGACAGATAGGGACAGACAGGCAGGAAGAGAGAGAGGTGAGAAGCATCAGTTCTGTGTTGTGGCATCTTAGTTATTCATTGATTGCTTTCTCATATGTGCCTTGACCTGGAGGCTCCAGCCAAGCCAGTGACCTCTAGCTCAAGCCAGTGACCTTGGGCTCAAACCAGCAGACTTGGGCTTCAAGCCAGCAACCTTCAGGTTCAAGCCAGTGACCACAGAGTCATGTCTATGATCCCATGCTTAAACCAGCTAACCCACACCAAGCTGGTGAATCTATGCTCAAGCTGGATGAGCCCACACTCAAGCCAGTGACCTCGTGATTTCGAACCTGGGTCCTCTGCGTCACAGTCCGATGCTCTATTCATTGTGCCAACGCCTGGTCAGGCAAAATGTTCAATGTTTTAAATCAAATGCTAGGCATAAATATTTGATATCTATTGTCTAAGGTACTGCTCTCTTTTTTATAACTGCAACTCAGGTGGTACAGAATGTACTCATTTCACCTTTGTATTCTTCACCAAGCATATCCCATCACCTACCTCCAAAACAAATGCATTCAAGAGAAAACTGTTCTAAAATGAACAGTTCATTAGTTCTAAGATAACTGATAAATCTAAAATGCATTCTGATTTATAACAAGAGTTATTTTACAAGTTTATAAAAAACAATGCTAATTATGACCCTTACTGGTTGGCCTTGACAAGCAATCACATTGTCCTTAGTTATGCTTCACAAGTGAAAATTAATCACCAATATTTTAATTTTATCTCTGACAATACTTTAATTCTGAAATAATCAGGTTTCTCAGTGTTTTGTGTAATCAGAATGGCACATCACTGATGTGCTAGAAGAAATGGAACTCACTCCCAAAAGAAAAACAAAAACCAGTATGCTGAAACTAAGATCTTAAGGATGTACATGCTGAATGGATATATATATATAAAACTATACCCATAAAGATGATTCCAAAGAAAAATATGCAATAGGAATACTGAAGAAGTGAGATAAAATAGAAGGATAATTTTTTATGTTGTGGGGTTCAAGGAGGCTGTCATTTTCAGCTCAGAACTTAAAACCACACTTTAGGTTCAGTGTTTGTTATCGAAGACTTGCTTTAAAGACATAGTAAATCTATTTTGATCAAGCTTTTATCTCTTTGAATCAGACGTTAGCTTCAAAGGCAAGGGATCAACACATTTCTTTAATGTGTCCCACTTTAAAATACAGAGAAATGGTCAGTGAAAAATAATCACGTGTACTAGATACCACAGAAAGTAGAAACCCTTTAATTGGTACAAAGAAAAGGATAAGTAGGTCCAGAATGTACCATACCATATTATTTCATTCTTAATTATTCTTTGTCTTCCATTGTCTATTATTATAAAGACACCAGCTAGGTTAAAAACAAAGGCAGTGTGAAAATAGACCCACGGAAACTAATCAGGAAGTTTCCATTTCAACATCTCTGCTTTTTAGTACAAAACAAATGATTTGTAGCCAAGGTATGTTTACAGTCATTTTGTACTGACTTATTATCTGCCAAACCGTGTAGACATAACCCAAGGATGGCATTTAGCAGTGTTTTCCAAGATGTGCATTTCTCCAATAACTGAATAAAACCAGAATGTTTTTGTCAAACAAATACACTAGCTGATGGTTTCAAAGAATAAATAGCATCAATTGAGCTTAAAAAGATTCAATTTTATTATAAAAGATAACTGGTTACCAAATAATGGTCTAAGTGTCTCCCACCACTCTGGGTCTATTAAATAGTTCACTATTTGGTTTGCTGAGACAGCTGGGCAGGAGTAATGGTGGCTCAGATGTTCATCTTTACCTACTATTGCTTCACAAATGATAGCATTTCTGGGAACTCCAAACGGGGTGGGGAGGCTTTGCTCCAAAAGGCCACCTGCCAGAGGAAGTCTTTAGGTGCATTCCTGTCATTCAGTTCCTCCAATATAAGCTTGTGCAATTTGGGAATGATATGCAGTTTTAGTTTTCTAAAAGTGACTCACAACTCTGCATAAATAGATAAGAAACACACACTTTCAAATAAAAAGCCCCCCTGAAATAAGTGTTATGATTCAGTGATGTGATGACAGCGTAGGTGTAGCTCACATGGGAGTGACACATTGAGGTTCTGGGTGTCAGGGGTTGCGACAGGATGGAAGGGATACAGCACTTCCCTAACATATGAGGACACAACACAAACTTAACCAAAGTCGTACCTCAGTCTGATACCACCTACAAATGGTAGTGGTGGGGAATGTGACCGTGATTGGAGGGATGGGATTTCCTACTTTTTTCGCAATGGCATATAATTTGTTATTTTATCATAATCCATCTTTTCTTAAAGTGAGCCATAATTTTCCATAAAATATTTTATGGATACTATAATAAATCTACTTTTATCTATTTGCAATTATAACTGACTTCTGCAAGTTAGACTATAAGAAAAACAAGGCTTTGAGGCCTCTAAAAATGTCTCTATCCTTTTGAATAAACAAGGTAAGGACAACTTTTTAAATTCCCCTATATTCACCAGATCTATAATCTTGCTTTATACATATACACACACAAAGAGTGTATCTAGAGAAATCCAGCATCTCCTTCTTCAACTTCACCTTAATACATAACTACTAAAGTTTCTCACATCAAAATAAAGAAGGAAAATACAGCACAGACAGTGGGAGCTGTGGCCCAAATTCAGCCATACTGTGGGGACTGTTTTTTCATCTTTTTGCTGAGCTCAAAGGAACTCGGGGCTCTGATTTTCAAACTCAACTACTGACCTAGCTGGCAACTCTCTCTTGTTGACATTTTTCTTCGGTTACCTCTTTACCCTTCAGCATTTTTTGTCCCTTCTTTCATACTGCTAGGTTTTCTCTTTGTCCACATACACCAGGCTTCCTCAACAGGGCTCCAAGGTCAGAGTCAAAACCTGGGAAGCCCTTCTTCTCCTACACACACAGGTTCTGAAGTGAAGTTACCTCCGATACCCCTTTTGCTTTACCTCTCATACCAACTAAGTCATTCAACTGAGTCCCGTGCCACTTCCCTGATGTCTGTTTCTGCCTCCTGCTCCCACTGCCAGTTCCGTGCTGGTTCCTGTCTTCTCGCACCTGGATGTCTGCAAAGCTGTCTACTCCATTCTACGCAAAGCTGCCACATATTTCTTCAACTGGTGCTTTCATCACTGCATCCCTTTGCCCCAAACCTTCCAGGGCACCTCATTATGTCCAAGTAGAAATTTCTGTGCCTCACACACCCTCCCAATTCTGACTTGCAGCTGCACTCAACCTTCACCTTCCATAAATCTCCTCCACTCCTGCCAGTCTGATTTCCTGATTACCTGTCATCTACTCATCTCCCATTAGCCTGCCTTCATCCCTTTGCTGTGTCTCCTCAGCCTCTCCGGAATTACGCACTAGTCAGTCTCTACTGTGTGTGGGTAGTCGGGTATAGAAGAGGAGGTGGACAAGTAAAAGTGGGTGCTGGCACAGACTTTGGCCTCAGAGACAGGGCTCAGTAAGGAAAGAAGAGGGGGTCACATATGTACAGCAAACCCCTCTGCCTCTACAAGGGGGCAGCTACTTACTAGTTCTGAACAACTGTTCTTATGCAGGAAGGTCAGTCCAATAGTTCCAGATCTCTGAATTTTCATGAGAAATCAGAAATCTGTATTTATTCTAAGTCTCTAATTTTAAAATATTAGCCACTAATTCAAATGTAAATTACAACACAAGTAAAAAATTATGGACCAAACAAAGCAACTCCGCATGCTGGCTGCTACTTTCAACCTCAGTTCCTTCATCAAGACCCACCGACATGCTCTCTCCCGTGCTGGGTTCCCAGAGCACTCTGGGGATATAAATGTCTCCCTCTCCTGGTTTTGCACACTCGCTCCGTGTATCACTCATCACTCAGGTGGAGCTTTGCTTTTTCATGGCATGGGTCCCTATGAAACCACCTGCACTATTTATTCATTTATCCCTCAACTTTTTATCTCTTCTTTGCAAGTGAAGAATAAGTTTCTGGAGGACAGGAGTCATACACTGTAATTTCCCACAGCCCTCACAGCAGCTTCCAAATTCACAAATACGCACTAACTTATTCAAGTGTATAAGATGTATCCTGGCAGTTTTAAAAGTACAGACACTTTTTCAAAAGGAAGTATCAGCTCCATTTTTGACAGCAGTCTTGAACAATCTGTCATCTTATTCAGCTGTACATACATGTGTAGGAGTAAGCTGTCTTCCATAGAGCCTTCTATAATATACAAACTCCTATAACAAGCTACTTGCACAGACTTCTATATTCATCTAAAACAAGTGACAGAATAGCCGAGTGTTGAAGAGCCCAGCTGTGGGGCCAGACAGCCTAGTTTTCTACTGAGGTCCTAACGCTTCCTGTTCATGCGACCTTAGGTAAGACACAAAACCTCTCTGCTCTTCCGCTTCCTAATGTGCGCACGAGGAATGGTAACAGTACTGCCCTCAGAGGACGGGAGTGCGAGTTCAGTGAGTACATATAAAGAACTTAGAAAAGTGTCCTAGCAAACAGTAGTTAATAAATGTCAGTTATTATTATCTTACATTACATAATAAAACTTGCTGATGAAATTGGCTATTAAAAATTATAATCTATTTAAAAGAACACAAAATTATTTCAGAAAAATTAGAGGTAAAACAAGCAGTAATAATTTTAGGCTTACGCTCCAGCCCTTCGCGACACACCAAAACACCAATACTGTACCTAGAGGTGAGGCGTTCTTATACCACTGATCTTAGAAGAGCTCACAGGGTATCTCATCAAAATAAAAAATACTGCCTATCCATATGCAGGAAGCTTCAGCAGCCTCACTGGTCCTGGCATGAAGTAGACCCTCAATCATTGCTGGCCCTTAGAATAAATGAATTAACAGTTCCACTTACTATACTAGGTCAGTGATGGGCAATCTTTTGAGCTTGGTGTGTCAAAATTTGCCAAAAAACCGAGCATAACTCCGGTGGTGTGTCACTTCGAGATAAACGGCCTAACTGGAAGTCCCAGAACTAGACGCTCTGTGCCGGAGTTCTATTGGTTTGGCCTACAGACCTTCGGCACATAGTGTCTACACTACAGCAAATGTTTTATCCGTGGCTACTGCATCTGGCCGTGCAGGAGCCAAGGATGAAATGTCCTTCTCGGCATGCGGCCCCATACTTCTCTGGTATGCGGCTGTGTGTCATTGAAAATGGCTATGCGTGTCAGTGCTGACACGCATGTCATATGTTTGCCATCACGGTACTAGGTAATTTTGGTATCAGAGATCTTAAGTGTAGAATATTCTTTGCTAAGATGTACAGGTAAAGATGTCTCTGAGTGGACCCCAACTACAGCAACTATAATACACAATGATCTCTAGGGAGATGCTCTGTTGCTTGCTGATCTTTATATAACCTGACCTAATTAGTTTCAAAATGAAAAGAAACACAATACATTATACTACTTGTGCCAGTTAAGTAACTGATTAACTGGACAGTATGGTCCTCGTGGAGACTCAAACATAAAGGGCTGCGGTTTTCTCAATTCCCTGACCTCAGCAGCACTACAGCAAATCTCCCTCCTCGTTGGAGTCGATTCCTAAAAAACGCCTGGACCATTTCCCAGACTTTTCAGGTCACTTTCAGCTATTAACAGTCTACTCAGTTTAAAATGACAATCAAATGCCAAAAGAAGGGCCTCCCCAGAGTAACTTGTGGTCCGGGATCCAGGGAAAAGAGAGGGCTTCTCACAATGCCAACACTGAAAGAGTGGGCGATCCACGTCCCTGTGTCTGTTGCCAGTTTCTCCAGTTTTCTTTCTGCCTGCCCAAGTGGGCACAGAGCCAGCAATAAATATATGCCTATAATATTTCTTGCGTCTCACCAAAGAGAAGACATTCCTTGCAAGCAACAAGCCCTGTCTTTGGGAGGTCTTCTGAGTCACTCCTTCTTCCACGTCAGACCACCGAATGGAACTGGGAAAGGGAGTGGTTATTTCTTGGGCTGACTGGTGCCTGGGGTTTCCTGCATGAAGCCTAAAGCTTCTGGTTTAGGGGATAAAACAAGAAGTGGTGGAGGCAAAACTAACTGCCTCTTGTCTGTTCCTGCTAATGCTATAGAAGACTAGACGACCCTGTCAGGGAATGCCAAGTGCAGGGATGGTAAACAAAATACTTAATAGGCAGAGGTGCCAACTGAACTAAAAGGATGTGGTCTCAGGGCTGGAACAGCGTCCTTCAGGCCTCCTGTGTGCCCTCCAGCTGGTGGAAGGATCAGGGATGCGGGCAGCACTGCTTGCTGTAAGGGCACTGAGGGGATCTGGGTCACAGTCTTTGTACTAACAATACCAAGTATTTTCTTACCAGGACAGCTGTACTGATGCAAGCCAGCCGCACATCACTCCTGCTTATGGGAGCGCATCAGAGTATCCTGAGCAAAGCCGCCTCTACTGAACACTTCCTGACATGAGAGCCTGTCCCATGGTCCCAGGCCGGCCCTCTGCCAACCCCTTCCCACGATGGTCCCATGGCCTTTTGTCTGATCAAGCTGAACTACTTTCTATTTGTCCACTTGACCCCGGGAGACGCACACCTCGTTGCAATGCCAAAGTGGAGGGCAGCAGGCCATTCCAAGTCTCTGCCCGCTGCCAGCTTAGTTCTTTTCTGCCTGCTCAGAGGGGTGAAGGGTGCGGCAGTAAATCTATGTCTCAAACATTTCTTGCTTCTCGCCACTTCTTTAACAGGGGTTCTCTTGGAGCTGCCTTCACTTTCCTGACAGCAGGCAGGGGTGAAGAATGAAAAGCCCTTCTCTTTTCCTCCTCAGGTTAGGGAAAAGAGTCAAGTATCCTGGGTGACTGGACAGCCATGGGATGCTGCCGCTCACTGATGGCTGGGGGTTAGGGCAGGGAAGAGAGGAGACACCTTGGTAGTAGGAAGTGTACTGCACAGTAGCTGAATCAGGCCATTCCTTTAGAAATCCCTTGGGAATGTGAAAATTTAAAGCTGTTCCTCTGATTTCAGACAGTACCACCTATTCTGGCCAACAGAAAAATATCCTCCTCAAAATCCTGTTACATTTATTTAAAGAGATACCGACATAATTAAATATTATGTTTTGTTCAAGAAAAATAAGCATCAAGTACACATGGAATCAACAAAAAATTGAGGGAGCACATTTCTACTAGTGATTATTTGGAGAGGCTGATTAATCCGTTGTTCACATATTTGTGTTTAATTAGAAACTGGGAAGTCTTTAGAATGTTATTCTAAAACACAGTCTATCAGCATTATGGCATCATATTCATGTGGTAAAAATAATGTGAGAAGATTTTCTTGGTAAATTATTTTTTAGCAACCCCGTTTCATCAGAAGCATATATTTTTACTCAGATGTTATATGAAACTAAGTCTGAGTATAAGCTGATTTGCTATAATTGGAATAGGCTTACTGCAGCCATTTTGCCCCTTTAAATTATACCAGCATTCAAACAGCTGTTAAACCATAGCATCTGTTTCATATTCGGGATACATCCCTACAAATTAGAAGAGTTCTCATTTTTAATGAGCTCTGATTTAATAGGGAATCCTTTTTTTTAAATGACTTACGCCAAAGAAAGAAAATGAAAAGACAAATTCATCTATATAGCACCTGCCCTCCACAGCAAAGCACCTCAAAGCTTCATGCTTTTCTAATATAAAACTGTTTAGTATAGATATAGTAATATTGAAAGTTACGTCGTTTTACAATTTAGTGCTTAATATTTTAAAAACCGTATGTATCCATCTATCGATGGACACGTAGGTTGCGTCCATATCTTGGCTACTGCAAATAGTGCTGCAATCAACATAGGGGTGCATACATCTTCTCAAATTAATGTTTTTGTTTTCGTCTATACTTAGAAAATAGAGATAAAAACCATATGTGTATGGTTGTATATATGTGGATGCGCGTGCACACACACATACAACCAGGATATAAAGACAGGGCTATAGATTCCTATTATTCAAGAAAAATAATCACTTCTTTCAAATAAATTGTCCTGACAATCTATATAGTTGTAAAGATACTAGACAAATTCATGACCTCAGTCTGTTTACTAAGGCTTGTTTACACCTCTAACTCCAAAGGCGCATTCGTTGCCAGATCCTTACCATTTCAGTTCTACCTGATGTAGTACTTTGCTACTGACTCACCCCGTTCTTTTTAAAACTATTCCCTGTGGTCTTCAGAAGTTTTCTAGTCTATCTGGGTCTGACTCTGTTTTATACAAAAAGCATGTCAGCTTACTGTCAGACCACAATGGGTTAGGTTGTTCTACTGTTTATATAGTTTTTTACTAATATTTCAGGCCTTTGTATGTTTATTTTTCTAGTTTGGATTTGGCTAGACTTTAAAAGCTTAATGTTAACATATTTAAAACTCCTAAATTTTTATGATACAAGCTACCAAAAAAATTTTAGAAAATGACAAGTCAGTCCACTAAGTTAACAAATTACAAAAGATTTTTAAGGGAACTCAAAACACCTCAGAAGAAACTCATGAGAAGCAAGCCAGAGAAAAATGAAAGAAAACAAAAAGCTCATAATATAAGAAACTTTTGGTTACCCACTTTTGTACCTCTTAATTGCTTCACCAAAAGAAAGAACTGTTACTCTAGTGTCCCGGCGTTGAAGACATTCCTCCCACATGCTCCCTTACTGCAGGCACAGCAACCTCAGCTTGGCAGAAAAAGTCACTGCTTCCTGCCCACCCTGGAAACGGCTCCGGGAATCTTCTTCCTCCACCATCCCCCACCCCCACCAAGTGAGGGTTCTGTCCCTCACAGGCCTTATGAGAACACATTTACTACTTTGCCAAAGGAGTGGCATCAGATGTACCACGGATAGATGTTATAAGACCAGACTTTAGAACATGTCACTTGAGTTCTTCACTAAAAGCAACCCCAATTAAACCTCAGCTACCTGGTTTAAGAGCAGCACACTCTAGGGATATACAGATGTTGTTATAAGAGACCCAGCAGAGGAAAATGACGTGGGCCATTCTTCTGGGTTTCTGGCTGCACTGATGTAACCAATCTGAGAGAGACAAAACTGACTTTGTTTTAAAATACTACCTGTAAAAAGGATTTTACAATTTCCTTGAATAACCTTTTGCAATGCTTCAGGACTTTTAGTAGCAAAACGCCCCCCCCCCCCCCAATTCATGGTTAACCCTCTCGTTGAAAATTAGATGCAACACACTTCATGGTCAAAGGTGACAGGGTACAGTTTAAGGAATACTGTTATGATTAACATTTGGTTATTTCCATCTCTGCAGGGCTTATCTCCGAGTATTCCTAGAAACTTGCCTCTGCCAGCTGAAAGAGTGCAGACTTCCCACAGCGTTTCACAGGTTCAGCAGCACCCAACTGCGAAGTGTTCGAAGAAATCTGGATTGAAAACAATTCACATAAAGAATACTAATTGTGATATCAGAAACCTTGCTTCTCATTCATACACATTCAGGAACTTTCCTTAGATTAGGAGAATACCATTGCTTCCACGTACTAAATAACTTTACATGTGGCATGCCTGAGGTTTTAATTTTGAAAACCATTTTAGTAATCCCCAAAAGAGTAACAAAAAACAGGCATGACTTTGGTGACTATTCAATGACAAGAATATTACCTTTTATATTCCAGCCTTTAAATTTAATTCTCCAACCTTACAAGGAGACTCTCATTTCCACTTCTACATAAATATCAACTCATCGGCTGGTCAAATATAAAGAAGTTATTTAAAGTCAATCTGAATTTACCAAAGAAATTAGTTAATTTTTTAAGATATATACTTGAGAGTTCTGAGGAAAGATCATCAAGTCAGATATATTTTTGAGAATCCAATATAAATGTCCTAGGCAGGAACTGAGAAGCTAAGAATTTTATATATAACATTGGCTCTGGCTTTGACAGCATGTTCTAATGTCGACACAAAGATTGATAATCAAGACCACAAATCTAAATAAGTTGTAAATTAAAAAAATAAACAAAATCTATGCACAAATACACAACATTATATTGACTCCACACCCTTCTTCATATTAGGCTTAGCAGCAGCCGGGCATTGGTAACAAAGAACAGCACTGCCCTTCCTCATTTTTATATGAAAATTTTGTCTCCAATTTCTTGCCTAACTCAGTAAAGAGCTGAGGAGGACATACGTTAAGGACCTTTACAAAGTATGTTTCTCCCGGAGAAGTTCTGTCATCATTAGAGAAGCTTGCTGGCTTTCTGTATCCTTTGGGATTCTGAATTCTCATTTAAGACAGAGGTGTTTCTCAGTTCAGTTTAGGAGGCACTTGCTGTAGGGGACCCCACTCCCACAGGGAATTCTATGGCGCTGTCAGCTCCTGGAGAGACTGGGTGCTTCGCTGCTAGAGGGGCTTCTCCCTAGAATACCTGCTGCATCAGAGGCCTTTGTAGACGCAAATATTTAATAACCTACCTAGGCTATATTTAGAAGGGCCTAGCTTAAGAAGTTGAAGGACTTTTTCTCCTTAGGAAATCTTATTTTTAAGAGTCCTTTCCTATCCATCCTAATCACTTACTTTTCCTCTAGAAGATCAGCTTATGGGGCTCAATCTTTCTGAAGTTTGGAAAAATTTTCTCTCACTAAATTTCCTGATAATACCACTTTCTACCCTTTCTAGACAAGTCGAATTTAATTGCTCACACCTTATCAGTAGTCTAAAAGAAACAAACACATTAATCCTCAGTGACTTGAGGGAATAAGGAACTGAACATGAACGCCAGCCCCTTGAACCAAGGCTGTATAACAGAAAGAACAAGGCTTCTGTGTCAGACATATATGCCTTCAGTAACTTTCTGCTGTGTGGACTTAAGCAAATACTGAAGACTTTGAGCCTCACTTAACCTCATGCTCAAAACAGAAACAATAATACCTGCCCCGTATGACTGTTGTGAAGATTAGAGGTTATGTTACTGGAGAGTCTGGCACAGTGCTGAGCCCATATTATGCTTTCAATAAAGAAAGCAATTATTAGTAAATAGGACCTATCATTATTAACAGTAATAAACATAAACTCTTTTAGTCCAATTCCAAAAATTACACACTGAAATTGGACTAGAATTAAACACTGCAAAGTCAGAGAATAATAATAAACTTTAATAATTTTTAGAACATTAAATCTGTCACCTAACCATACACTACCCTCAGGAATTACTAAAGGACAAGCTGGGCAGAGCTGCGCTGATAGCCCACCACACTGTTCCTCGTTCTTCCACTGGCTCCCTCTGCTGTCTCTCTTGTTGCTGTTGCTTTATGCTCCCCGATTCTGTATGTCTGTGTTCACTGTCACATATCCTGCGCCTAATGCAGTGCACGGCACAGCCGAGAGGCTCAGTGAAGAACTAATGAGGGCATGGGTGCATTATCCGCCATCTGAGTTTATGCTCAGAGGTCAGAGTCAGGACTTGCGAATGGCTCCTTGCCTTTCAATAGGAATCGTGTAAGTTTAGTAAGAACAATTTTCCTCACTGCCCGTGGGAGGGTTTTTCCTATTTTAGGCACAGGGCAGTATTGTAAATGCTCAAAGTTCCTGGAAGCCTGATTTCCAAAGGGGCAAGTGTGGGAAGGATCAATGCATTTTAGTCCAACCTTTAGGTAACAATACACTTTTCATGGGATGTCTTAGTGACAAGATACACTTTCTAAAACTGTCTTTGGCTTATTAAGTGGGGTGGGGACTGAAAAGCCCAACATCTGTTAACGTCCAGGGCTTGAGCCTTCTCTTGGTTTCTCTGCACCCCCCCCCCCCCACACACACACACTGACCTCTGCAGAACCCTTCCCTGGTTCCCTGGGCTTGCATTACTGCTGAATCCCTGCTCCCCTCCTGCCTCCCAGGCCACTCCCAGTGCTTGCCTCTGCTGCCTCTCCTTTCTACAGTGATCCCTTCTATGTTTTTCCTTCGGGTTTTGCCTTAAGGCCTCCTCTCTTTTCACCTATACATTTTTCTCTCCATAATCTCACCTATTCTTACGGCTTTGATTATACGTATACCTGCACAATGACCATCTGTTATTCCACTGTTCAGTCCCCACAGTTTTTTGCTTTTTTTCCTCCTACTTAAGACACATATATCCTTTCACGTGAGAACAATAGAGTTAATCTATGCTTTCCCGACTGGTCAGCCTGTGGCAGGAAGTGCACATCAGGCAGGCTCCTGGAGGGGGCTCTAGGGGGCCGTACTGCAGAGCATGTTCCTGGCTTTGCTTTTCATTTTCCCTGAATTGATGGTGCTCGATAATCGATGAACTCCACTGTAGTCTCTCCTCTGGTTATTATGTAATATTTTGATTTAAAAGGTTGGACGGAATAGTATGTGAGGCACAGCAAAAGTGCTAAAAAAATTCTCACCCTGGATATTAAATTGATCATTTTATAGTTGGCCTGAGGCAGGGGAGGGCACTGAGGGAACAGGTGGTAAAGATCAGAAGCAAAGTAGGTAATGGTGGAAGTCTTATGCAATTATAAGGGGTATCATAAACATTGTAGCCTGGGGAAAGGACCAATAATAATTGAATAAATAAGTGGATCAAAGAACAAATGAACAATGTGAGATGACTGCTCTACCTTACCTAATATTAATGCTGCCAATAAAACACAAGATACTCTCACACTGATTAGCTGCAGCGTGAGTGCACAGCGTTTTTTCCGAGTGTAATATTCTGTAACACACTGAGCATTTCATCACGCCTTAAACTTGCATCTATTACTTATATTCTCTGTGACAATGCCTTAAATTTGGTGTATTTATATTGGCAAAGTAAATACCCTTATAGGAAAGTTTTAGTATCCAAATTTGTCTATATCATCCAGATTAGTTCTCTGTCTTCCAAGTAAATATGTAATTTTCCAATGCAAAGATATGCTTTAGGTGTTAAGAGTCAGCCACACAGCAGAGAAGAGAACATCATCAGGGTTTTCAGCTTTGTTAAATAATGGAAGACGAGAGCTCCCTTCTGGCATTACATTAGGTCATTAGTCTTTGGTAAATGAGATCTAAAAAGTGACAGATGTGTTACTCTACCAGTAAACACCAAGACATGCAGATAGGAAACTCATTCTGACCAACTTACTGAATAGGGGCCTGGAAACGGAGTGATAGATGGCTCTTTAGATGGGCCAGGTTGAATATAGATGAATTACAGTATCAACACGGAATGGGGACAGGCTGGCATGGGGGGAAACAGGTTCTGAACTCTATATTTCTTTCTAGCTCTTACAAAGCAGACCTATTTTCTTCCTTTAAATGTAAACATTCATGAGAAACCTACAAACAAAAATGTTTTTTATTCAGTTTCATGGTTCTGTATAGGTTAATTTCCATGAACGTTAAAATTTACTAGATTTGGTTAAGAGGGAAATACAGTGTGTCTGTAAAGTCATAGTACACTTTTGTCCTGTGACCGGTCAAAAGTGCACCATGACTTTACGGACACACTGTATATCTTTCTTAGTTTGCAAGGCAGACTTAGGACTCAATGTGAAAGAAAAACATTTTTTCTTTTTTTTTTTAACTGAGAGGAGGGGAAACTGTGAGAAAGACTTCTGCATGTGTCCTGCCATCCACCCAGCAATGCCCCTGTGGGGCTGATGCTCAAATCAATTGAGCTATCTTAAACCCTGAGGCCAAAGCTCAGAGCAACCAAGCTGTACTCAGCATCTGGGGCAATGCTCTAACCAATCAAGCCTATGGCTGTGAGAAGGGAAGAGAGAGAGAATGGGGAGAGGAAGGGGAAGTGAAGTAAATGGTCGCTTCTCATGCATGCCCTGACCAGAGATCAAACCTCCGGGAAGCCTGTACACAAGGCTGACATTTTATCCACTGAACCAACCAGTCAGGGCCAGAAAAACATTTTCAATTTAAAGAAATATTCAAGGCTTACAGTTTTGTTAATGGTATATTTCCAGGACAAGGATACTGCACAATAAATGACCCATTGCCAAGAGAAGATCTAGCTAATCTTCCTGGAGAAACTGACATTTGTAAACTGAATTAGCAGGAATGGCTTCTAAGAATTTTGCAAACCTAATCTTAAAATGATATCACAAAATTAACCCTTTGAATAGTGAGTTTTCTTCGTGCTTGCCCCTGGGAGTGAGTTTTTTTTTCAAAAAATGAAATTCCAGTTACAGTTTTATTAACTTAAAATCATGTTCATTTGAGCCTGACCAGGCAGAGGCATAGTGGATAGAGCATCAGACTGGGATGCAGAGGACCCAGGTTCAAGACCTCGAGGTTGCCAGCTTGAGTGTGGGCTCATCTGGTTTGAGCAAAAAGCTCACCAGCCTTGGACCCAAGGTCGCTGGCTTGAGCAAGGGGTTACTCGGTCTGCTGTAGCCCCTGGTCAAGGCACATATGAGAAAGCAATCAATGAACAACTAAAGTACCTCAACGAGAAACTAATGATTGATGCTTCTCACGTCTCTCCGTTCCTGTCTGTCTGTCCCTATCTATGCCTCTCTCTGACTCTCTGTCTCTGTAAAAAAAAATCATATTTGATAACCAATTTATGGAAACAAGAGGAACATACATTTGCCTTCTTTTAATGTTGCCTTACACATGTATGATCATACTCTGGATGGTCAGGAGGCACAAGGACGTACATGGACACTCATACTACTCATAGGGTTAAGCATTTTAAAACAGTAAATTGATTCCTAAATTATATAAACAACCACTTTTCTCCAAGTATAAACAACAGGACCGAGAATCCTTCCGAAAAGGGATGGGGGAATAAAGCGGCCTATTGGGGATTTTCCATTATATGTTCATCTCTTCCTAACTTCATCCTTTATTTATGAGGTCCCAGAGATGCTAGAGGTGCCTTAATAATGACGAATGAACAACTTGTGGTAAAAATTGTAAACTACAGAGCAGCGGTCTCAAACTCTTGTTTCCTAATAGGACTTTCTGGAAATGCAAATTCTCAGGCTCCACTCCAGACTTAGTAAATCTGAAACCTTGGGGGTGGGGCTCAGCAATATGTGTTTAAATAAGATTTTAGGGTGACTGAAGTTATTTAAAGTTTGAGAACCTCTACTAAGGCTAATTAAAACAAGAATTTCTAGAGTCTTAGTGTTTTCTCAAAGGTAATAGGTGTTTTATGAAGCAATTATAAAAGCTTTAGGGATATGATCACAGTAATTACAGCCTATTATATTTCTGCAATATACATGTTCATAGCAAATTTTAGTAGGTAATTTTATTAATTTATCTAGTTAGGTCTTGTTTAGTTTTATATAAACCAGGCCAATATTAGGCTGGCAATAAAGTCAACTCATGAGATGTTGAGATTGAACCTTATAGTTCGCTTGGGTCAGCTGAGGAAAGTGACGAGAGACGTTATATATTTGGGAGAATCAAGTACTTACCTTATATAATCATATACAACATTTATAACTCAATAACCAGGTATGTAATAATTTGTTTAATTTGCTTAGGAATTAAAAGGGCTTATATTATCAACCTAGGCAAAATATAACTACAAAAAATAATATGCTGAGTTTTGAGGGGAATTGCATTTGATTTTAGGGCAAAACATTTTATTTTGGATTTTTCCACTATGCATGCCTTCCTCTGTTATGATGCCTTGAAACAACTCATAAGTTTCCAAGTCAATTATTTTTTTTAAGCTTCCTCAAATCTTCTATGTGGCCCATGGTCAAAAAAAGCTCTCAGGGGACAAGGAGACAAGTGCTACTGAGCTGAGGGGATGACATCTGGAAGCATCTCCTTGTACAACTCCCAAGTCAGAAGAGGTTCTTTTTTTCCCTGGGGGGGGGGGGACCTCCTTGTGCTTTGAGGAGTGAGTAGACTGAGTAGCAAGGACAAATTGACTTATTTAAAAAAGGCATGAAATCTCATCCTCCAGAATCAAAGGACAGAGGCTGTCATACCATAAAACTGCTCCTTCAGGGCTGGCCAGGGCTTCCGGAGCTCTTAATAAATTTGATGATAGCACCACTTCAGTAACAATAATGCTCTGACTGGTGATAACTGTTAAAAATGCACCCGCACCCCACTGAGATGTCCCATGCTTACATTTTAAATTAAGTTGAATACTCTTGGTAGTTAAGGTGCAAATATCAGGTGTGTCAACGATGAGGCACTCACTGCCTTTTTAAAATTAATGCTAGAGTGTGGAATTTAATCAAACAGAATATGTGGCAAATATGTTCTCTTCAGAAGGAAGCGTTTCTACAAAGTTGGATGGAATAGGCTCAGGTGTCAAGATTAAAGATAAATTTAGTCGCCATGGCAAATGTCTTCTTTAACTCTTGAAAAAGTTATTAGTATCAAATAAATGTATGTTAACAGTGGAGAAAAGCAAGGAATTATTAAACAAAACTATCTCCCTGGACAGAGCCTGTTTATCATAATCAGAAATTATAATAAATCTTAATTTAGTCAGATTCATCAAGCAAATTGTTGTACATGAAATATCATATATATATATTTTTTTCTTTGTTTTTTTCTAACCACTTTCGTAGCATAGCCCTCAACATCTAAAGCAAACACTGTGGCAATGAGCTCTAACAGAAAAGCAGATGACTGGTGGTATAAAGTACGAAGTCACAGTGGTTGATTGGCACAACTGTCCCAAAAGGAGCAGCATTATTTTTTTTAAATGTAAGGGCTGAAAGTAATTATTTTTTCCATTTTCAAAGTACAATGTTGGGTTTTCTCCTGTGAAAGGATATCATTTTATATTTCACTTACACAGCATTCTTTATTTGATGAATCAAAGTGATTCAATACATCAATATTAAACAGAACAGCCCTGCCTGTCATTCTCTCTCAGCCCTATACAAAACTGTTCAGTTCACGATATGCATTTTCCCCCCTGTAATTAATAAAGAGAAAAAGGGGGAAGGACCTGAAGCAGACAGCACCTCATTTTCAAGAACTAAATACATTTTATTTGCCATAGCTAGTGTTCATTAGAAATGAGCCAATGATGTAAGCCAGAGCTCTGTGGCAAAGTCAAGCACACCAGAATTGCGTCCTGACCATTCCAACCACGAAAATGCTCTCTAGTGTGTGCTCTCTCTCTCTCTGGCTGACAACAAGGGAAATCTGAGACCTTGTAAGAGCTGACCTGACCTAAGCCTGGGATTAAACACTAATAAAAACACTGGCTGAAGCTATACCACGGTGAGAGCTAAGCACTGATGATTTAACAGGTCAGATTCAGCACTGCACTTGCTGTGAGAGTCATTCATGAACTACACGCTGCTCACAAAAATTGGGGGATATTTTATGGCTTCATCTTCATTTAGAAATATCCCGTAATTTTTGAGAGTAATATAATTTCATTACTGGAAAAATTCAGTAAATTAGAATCCTATGGTTTTCATGTAGACGGCAATATTATCAAGCTTTAAAAATAGACAACAGCAAGACAAATATGAAATAAAGAATTACTGAACAGTGTTTAATCTGAATAGTTATCGAAGGGTATAAAATATATAATTGATCTGACTATGATTACTGCAAAAAACAGTATGTGTTCTGTTATGCGTGTTATGTTGGGAATGGCAAGAGGCAGGCCTAGAGTTCAGTATACATTATTAAAACTTCATTCCAATATTTCCTGAGCTCAGTATGTTTTCTGAACCCCATAAACATTAAAAAAAGAACGCCATACCTCTGCGAACTGAAACAAGGCTGATGCTTGACATTGTTTTGAAGGAGCATCGGGGTGGGATGTACTTGAAGATATCTGAAAGGAAACAAGTACTTTTTAACGCACAAGGACATTTCCCATATTAGACCAATGGCTTTTGCCATACACTTCCCTTGGTAGACACGCATAGAGATTAAGACATGAGTCATCACCTTCAATCACTTTTAGAATAACAGTAGAAATAATAAAGACAAAGGCCATGTTTTTAAAAACAGATGATTGACAATAACAAGAAGACCATGTCTGACTCGTTTATAAGGGTATCAGGTATGTGTCAAACAGCAGTGAGACCTTTTGAGATGAATTTCCTTATTTCAATGAATTTCTTAAAATATTCAGAGCTCAAAGCTCCAAGTAAAGCCAGTCACCCTGTCTCTCTCCTCCACCCCCACCACACCCCCAGCTGTTCTCTGCTGACAGGCAGCTGTGAAGCAATCCTGGAGAAACACATGCGTGTGGGTCAGGATATCTGGGACTGCATCTTAGATCTGTTTCTCACGGGCCACATGACCTTGGGCAGCTCAGCTCATCTTTCTCATACGTATTTTTCCCAACTGTAAATTGATGGTGATGATAATAATCGCCATTTTCCTGGACTATGGTGAGAAAATAAGCTCTAGCACTAGAACTCAATAAATTGTTCACTGAATACAAACAGCATTTCTTCCTTTTATAACACCATGTGTGTGAGTGCACACACACGCTTCGATTGCCTGACACTGGACGGAGGATTCTGCCACACCACACTTGGTTTAACTAGAAGATCTTTTGTTTCCACTTGGTAATTATGGTAGCCTCATTAGTTTGTTCTGAGGACCATGTGGATAAGGTTTCCGAGGGCTTTTTAAGAGTAAAGTCAATTATTAATTTTGGTTCCACAGCGATCAAGCTTCCTTCCATCCAGCTACAACGCAGGGTGAAAGTGAGCCACAACAGCAGGAATCCTGGCAATATAAATATAAGTTCAGCCTATTCTCAGTCCAATAAACGTCTTTTTCTTCAATTAACTGTGCTCACCAACTCCATCAAAGGATAATTACAAACAAATAAATGTACCTTAGCTCTAGTCTTCAACCACAAAAATCATTATTTCATCTCAATTAAATCAGGTTGATTAGAAAAACAATGAAACCAGTTGGTAATACAGTATCAAAGTGATATTTAGGAGTAAGAAAGAGTAGAGAGAGGGATGGAATCATTGATTTTTATCACTGATGAAGCCCTTAGGAATTTTAATTCCACTGTAAGTTTTGAATCAAACATATAAGCATTTTTAGAATAAACACCAGTAAAAATAAAAAAAAGATCCTCCAGATCCTCTTTAACAAACTAGATATAAACAAACTATTATAAACAGGTAAGATTTAACCAAATGCTCAGAAGACACTGAAGATATCTGAGTATAAAATTGTAGACCTTTTCTTGGTCAAACCATGAAATCTATCATTTTAAAAGACCACCATGGGCAAATTGTGACAGAATGCAACTATGAACCCACAAGAATTTTCCTGAAGTCCTGGGAATTATAAACCAGGTATGTACTACTTCAGATATCACTTCTCATTCCTACCAATCATCTATAAAAGTTTGAGAAGATAAACAGTTTATGTAAGAAAAAATGTCTTTCTTTGAGGCTTAAGTCAGACAGTGAACAAAACAGAATCAGTGGTATATACCATCTACATTTTTGGATAGCATTTCACAAGTTTCTAAACAAATGTATATTTTACATATTAATATTGGGATGAAGGAGATATTCAGTTAATGACATGAGTAGGGAGCTCCTGAAGAAATATTAGATCGGGGACCCTTTATATAAAACAATAGGGTCAGGAGATCTCTTTGGAATCCTCCATATGCTGTAAAACCCACAAAAATGAACATATGCCCAAACAACCAAATTTCATGTAAAATTCAGAGATTTCATTAGATCCCTGGGGGTTCAGAAATCAATGATTAAGGATCTCTGTTTTCAAAGTTGGGACCAACGTTGTTTAACATGTCTATACCTACTGGAGAAAAGAGTGCAGAGTGAATTCTTTATTACATGAATGCTTTCGAAACAGTACATGAAGCAATTGGAATTCATGCCACATCTCACAAAAAGGCAGAAAGGAGAGTGACAGATAAGGAATATCACGTCAGCAAATATTATAACATCCCTATGCTATCTGCAGGGCATTTGGGCATATTATAAACAATGTCTTCAAAGGAATGGCTTAGTATGTCACTGTAGGAAGCAGTGTGCTAATGAAAATGTTGGGAACCACCAGGAAAGCATACTAGAAAGGAAAAAAAAATCTGAAACTAAAAACATGCTCTTCTTGTACAAAACTGTCACACTACAGGCAAATGTTAGGGGGGTGACAGTGAGAGAGAGGGTCTAGTGAAAGACAATTCGAATGATCAAGGGAAAACAATGTGCTTTAAAGTTCAGAAAAAATTAATCGATGATGGTTCCATATTGAGTTCTAGGGCAAATGAAGATGTTTTGGGAAACAGTCTTAACCTTTTACACTTGATATCAAGGATAATGTGCTTTTCTACATCATCTCTTTCAACCAGTGTTGGAGATGTACTGAGCCCAGGAGGTTTGATAAAAGACAATAAGGATTCAAACACTGCCACTGAATGCTCAAGTTTCATTTAAAAAAAAAGTGTGCTAAAAAAAAGGGATGCGTAGCCAATGGACAACCATGAGTTGCTTCTGTCTTCTGATTTAACCCTTTACACGTGACTAAATTCCAACACTAATCCATTTATATTCTCAATTTTATAATCCGTGAGTAAAAATTATCGATGAGGCTGAAGTGTAATAATATGCAAATAAGCTTTTATAAATACTTAGTCATTCCTTAATTAAAAGACTCTGGATTTCCAAAATATCTTTTCAAAAATTTGATTCTATTTTCCCATTTACGGTTAATTGAGCTAAGCTGTCATCAGCCTAAATTTAAGCTCATTTCACAATTTCCTTATTAAGTGTAAACTGTGATATATTACCTCAGCAAATTGAAATAATGGCGACTTCTGGCGCAATTCCGGGGATTCGGAAACATCAGGCCTGCAAGAGCCAGAGGCTACCTGAAACAAAGAAAGACGGTATGAAGCCTCACAGAAGTAGTGTCGGGAATACAACAGAGGATAAGTGCCACCTGAAATGTTCCTATTTGAAGAAAGAAAGGGTTTTGATTGCTCCAGTTTGAGGTAATACTGTGACAAAAAGGTAGTTATATCTGCAAAGTTTTATACATTTGCCATTCAATTGCAAATGATGCCATAAATCACAGATGAGCAAGATAATGCATTTTAGAAAGTTAATATTCACCTAAAAAAAATTTTCTACAGTGATGCTCATTTGATCTCTTGGCTTTCTGCCACCAGATCCAAAGAATTGTCTCCTTCCTTCATGTTCTGTGTTTCTCTAATATGTCGTATCACCAGCCAACATGACCACACAAATGAGGTTTGAAAATACAGGCCTTTTGGGAAAACAAAACTAAAATCAAATTTGTGTTTCCCAGGGTTTTATGTGTTTACACACAAGCCCCAATCTTAGAAAGGTTAGTATTTATATGAGGGATTTCTTTTATACTACATATTTTCTTTTGTACTATTTTTACCTTGTCAGGTAAATATTTTAAGGCTCTGCTATTTTCATTTGTGATTTTCATTTTATTAACTACAGTTATGGAAACATCACTGATTCATTTTCCTTTCAAAATTCTTGCTATTAATTCAGTACTCTTCTTAGGGTACACAGTTCCTCTTTCCTCTTTCATTTTAATGTTGGAAACTGTCATATTTCTGCATTTGAGTGACATAAGCATTTAGGTGGACAGCTGTAATTCAAATATCACAGGAATCACAATTTTAGAGAGGGAAGGATTTAATTATTCCTCTGATCTAACCCTTTTTACAGGTGAAGGAACTTGGCACCAGAGTGGTAAGTAACACCACTCCCCTCCCCAACATTCAATAATCTTTTCATTCTTTATGTACACGGCACTTAGCATTGATCACCACAAGTCATAAATATCTGTCTACTGTTTGTCTTCTCCAGGGGCTTTGTTTCACACAAAATCCTCAATACTGCCTGGGTACAATACAGATACTCTAAGTATCAGTCGAATGAACTAAATGAAAGTTGAGCACTAGCCTTTTAAATCACACATCAGTGTATTCCTTTCCCTCTCTCTTGAATGACAAGGTTAGAGAATGCCAGGGAAAAAGACTTATCTTTCACTTTAAAAAGAAAAATAAATTACAGCAGAAAGACCATCTACAATGTTATCTATTAAAGATAAGCATTATTAATATTCTGTGTATATTTTTCCAGTTGTATACGTAGACATTTTCAGCAAAAATAAGATATTGTACTGTAGTTATAGAATGTTCTTTAAAAAGATACATTCATTCTCCTGTGTTAGTAAGCCTTTTCCAATGTAATTTTAATGGCTGCTAGTGATTATATTAGAGGGAGGAATCCAACGGAAAGAACTGACAGTCACTCAGGTTACATTCCTGAAGAGTTTCTCACTGAACTTCTTCATTAGACTGAAGATGTGACTCTCAAAAAGTGTCACAGTCCCTTGGGCAGGCACAAGCATTTGAAACTTTGTCACCTTTAGATCTGAAAGAGTAATGGCCAATTCCTCTCAGAGATAAGCTCCACAGAGAAGATGCAAAGCTTTCATTAATTTTGCCGCCTGTGGTTTGGCTGCCAAAGCCTGACTCCCTTGCTGGCACTCGACTGTTTGACAAGTTGTATGCCAAATGGCCCAACGGTGTTTTTATTTGCTCCCCAGGGATTCAAAGCCAGGGGACACAAAATGGACTAAAAAACAGGCCAACCAATCCTGAAATTACAAGCCACAAAATAATTCCTTATTAGATGCGTATTTGAACAAAATCTATCTTTGTACTATAATTTGGGAATAATGAAAATGGTTTTAAAGAAATTCTGTGTGCTTAGCGCCTAGATAACTTGGTATATAACAAAGATTTGCTTTAAAATCAAGCATAGGATTAAATAAAATTTATAATGTGTCTTTATGAAACTTTAATGTTTGTTGTACACATGACAGAAATCTACAAAAGATATTTGGGTTAAATATATTACCATTTAGGGTAGCTATACAGCATGAAGTCTGCGTAACATGTATTCTTATTGCAGATGCATTAGAAATATTTACCATTTATAAGGAGTTAGGTTACCTTATGGCTTAGAATTCATATTAACTGTAAGAATAAAAGTGAACTTTCTTTCAAGGGCCATTTATAGATTATTTGGCCATAATTATACAAGTCATAAAGTTTTATGCTAAACAAGACCCTCTGAAAATTGTTCTGGTAGTAATAAATAAAACTTTCTTTTTAAACGGAGAGTTCAAATGTGAGCAATTATCAAGGTACGTGCAATCCCACACATGTTATGTCAGCTGCACTATGCAATCAAAGATGTCTGTGCATGTGTGCTGTGCTCACCCTGCACCTGCATGCACCGCATATGTACAGTAAGAACCTGTTGACTAAGTTGATTCTGTTTGTGTGTATGAATATGAAAAATCTCAATGACCTGGACAGGAATAACATAATACTGGCTGTCCAACAGTTAAAACAACAGGAACAGCATCACTAAAGCTATGCATTTTACCTCCAGTGAACAAAGTCCTTCCTAAAAATCTAGTTACTCTTACTTTAAAGTAGCATGTGTTTAACATACATCTTCAGAGTAGTCTAATGGAAACAGAACAAAATTAGGAGCCAGGTAAATTGGGTTACTACTAAACTATATGACTACCTGACTCCTTAGTCTACAGTAGAATAAAAGCAGAAAATCAGATGGGGTAAAAAATGGGGATAAGATAAAGAAAGAAGGTTGAGAGAAAAACAGTGCCAGAAGCAAGAAGACACAGAGAAGAGAGCAAAGCAAAAAATAACAGAAACAAATGTTTAAAAAGCATTGGGGTCTACCTAAAAGAAATTAGAGTAGGACAAATAGCCCCACAGTTTCTGCTGAAGGCATCAGTTCATTGAAGTAATTAATGTTTATAGCCACGATTCTAAGTTGTCAAGATAAGAATAAAATATATCCTTTTTTAAAAGGCAGAAATGCATGTCATACATGCTGGACATATTTCCATCTAAAACTCAAAATGTAAAAATGGTTCAAAGGCATGCAAGATGTATATATGTGGAATTCATTTTTGAGTGCTTGATAAACAGGGCATCAATGCAAGGGTGGATGTTTGCGCATGTACGCTGTGCACATTCACATTTGGTAAAGAAATCTGGGGCTACATGCACATAAGAGAGAGAGGGTACTTCCCATAAAAGGCTCCTATTTGAGTAATGTTATTAGTTGAAGGGGTCCAGGCCTTGTTGCCTTGCGGTTTGCACTTACAGTGTTACAAATTACTTACTAGGTAGGGTATACTTTTCATAGACAAACATCAACTCCTCAGTATCCATTCCTAGGCTAGTGTCAGCTTACTTTCCAAATATAACATAATATAAGGACTCAAAGGCACCTACCTGTTCCTTAATTAAGAGGAAAGAAACGACACTGAATGAACAGAGGTTAAATAAAGTGAGAAAAAAAACCCCCAATAAGTGGTTTCTCAAAATAGTCCTTGAAATAATCCATAAAGCCACTAGGTGTAGCTATATACCCAAGAAAGAAAACAGCTAAAGGGCTTTCAAGTGTAAAGTTAACCACATACTCAACTTCCTTTAAACCCAACCTTCCCTTTGGTTTAGTTATAATTCACAATAACCAAGGAAGAGGAATGATTAGTATAATTAAGAATTATGATGAAGTAGTATTCTTTTTTCACAGGTGCAATTCAGAGCTTGAAAACTGTAGACATAGACCCATGATGCAGGCCCCTGATATAGCCAAGACCACACCAGTCAGATGCACTGCAAGTGCTTAGGAAAGCTAGGTATTACCAAAGCCTGGTACTACTGCACAAGGTACAACACCACAGCTGCCCACAGCTGGGCTGTGAGGAACAGTCAACGAAACATAAGTGTGCTTTTTGTACCTGAACTACACATCCCTGCCCTTGCTAATTCAAATATTTATTGAGTACTCACTCCAACAAATATTCAATAAACACCTATCATATGTCAGCCCCCAACACTGCTGCTTTCAAGATGCTTACATTCTATGCATATGCATTTTATGTGGGGAATAAAGGAAGACTAAGGGAGTCTGTCCAGCCCTTAAGTTGCCTGCTATTCAAATGCAGGACAAGGGTACACATATAAGAATCTAAGTGCACAATGGTGGACTATTACAAGCCTGTGGGAGGACAGAGAAGCAGCCTCCACTCCTTCCAGGGACGGTGGGAGAAGATAAGGAACACCGGAATTGTAGAAAAGACGTGCTAACAGCAGGAGGAACAGTATGAAGACAAGAGCCCTGTATGTGAGAGAAGCAGTGACTTGCATGGTGTGGCCAAAGATGAAGACGTCTGGGAATGTACTGGGAGATGAATCAGACTGAGAGGAATTTGAATTCTATGTTAAGTTTGAAAAGTAGACTGAAGCCAAGCCAAGGTTTGCAGTCAGAGTTGCTGCATAATGAGATACATGCAGTTAGATAATTCTGTCAGTGGGGTGCACGGCGACCTTGGCTGGGGAGTGACTAAAGGCAGGAGACCAATTAGAGAGTGAGGAAATAGACCTGCTGGGATGTGGGGCCCCAATTAAATCTGAGATGGTCTTTTCGAGGCCTCAGTAATTGTCTGGAAGGATGTCAGGGCTGAAGAAGACCGGGGAGAGTGACAATGCCAGTTTTTCTAAGGTAGGTTAAGGTCTTACACTGCAAGAGGGGACATGAGGGAAGGGAGAAGGTTAGGCAGGGGTGGGATGTCGGGCTGTCTATGGCAGGAGAGGGCTTGGGAGAGAGGATTCTATTTCAGAGTTCAAGTTCTTGGGTGACTCCAACTTTCGCACAATTGGGAGCTTTTGCCAGGTATCCTTCCATGACAGAGTACTGAGCGATCATTTATTTCCATTTAATATGAGGTATTAAATAAAGCTCTGAAAGGAACTTGATCTTAAACACAGGTGAATTAAATGCAAGCTTTTAAGTTAACCCTTCAAAACGTTCTTAAGGATTAAAATGAAGCCACTCTTAATTAGACCTAAATTAGGTTAAGGAGAACCTGAGTCCTAAAGCACTGTGCTTGGCCGGCTGGTACAGGGACTAGCTACAGCCGAGGAGAGCAGTGGGTTACCCTGAAGAGAATAACCAAATACCACCGCATAGAATGGCGCACTCTCCAAACTAGAACGCATGTTAAACCATCTGGCAGAAAGGAATGTAACACTCAGTACTTAAAATATGAATGTAATAACTTATTCATTTAATAAATATTGGTATAATCACCTTTCCTCTATCTCAGATTTCAGCTATTTCATCATTTAATGGAAAATGTAGGGGTTTAAATCCTAGCATTAGGACTTTCTTGCTCTATGACCTTGAAGAGGCTATTTTCATCATTTATGAAATGAAGATAATAATAACAAACCAACTTCACAGAAATCATGGAGGACGAAATGAGATAATCAATGTACATGCTTAGCACAATGCCTGGCCCTGGAAACAGGACTCCACGAGAGAAGCAGCCTGAACTGAGGTCCAGTGGGCTGAATCACAAAGGCCCCTGTATGCTCCTCAAAGACTGATGCTAGTCCTCCTCCTCCTGGTTTCAAATCCCAGTTCTGTCTTCGTAGCAGCAGTCTCGAGGTTATTCAACCCTTACCTGCTACTATTTCCTCACCTGATAGTTTAATATTTACTTATAAGGAAAATCAGGCTGAATTCTTATAGTTGTTATGAAAATCACGGGTTACTCTTATGTAATGTACTTAAGAACAATGTCTGGAATGAAGGAAGTGATCACTAAATGTTAGCAGGTACAACTAATCACATTACAAGCAAGCAGAGAGCCCTGCAGCTTCAATCCTTACACTATTCCTAATCTCAAATTGCTTCAAGTCTTCTGAATGAGTCAAGTCTTACACAAAACAATGAGCAAAATTTTAATACTTTTATTACAGAGGTTGTAATAAAGAACATAACTAACTAAATAAAATCAAGTGCTGTAATATATAACCCTGACAGTAAAAGCTATGAGGGAGTAGAAAGAGATCAAATTTAGCTCCAAAAAAATCAGACAGGGCTTCCTGGAGGAGGTGAGAGATTAATATTACATATATAAGACAACATATATTTATCATTTTCAAATTTCAGTCATATCAAAATGTTTTGTTTTTAAATAGGCAGATGGTGATCAACAAATGAAAGTCAATGTGATTCTCTCCGAAGCCAGAAGTATGTGAAGAACTGCTAACTCTAAAAACCTAATCTTAAGATACTACCATGTAGACTTGTTTCTGGTTTGTTCTCTGCTGTGCCTGGAACACAGAAAGCATTCAATAAACACTTGTCAATGAATCAATGTGTAAAAAGACGGCTCACAGTTCCTACTACACTGTTCAATTCCTATACATGGCCTTTAAGTCCCTTAATGGAGCTGTGCCATTATCTGCTAGCATTTTCTCCACAACGTTAAGGCTCACCCAGCTATGCTACTACTCTAGTTGAACTTCCTATATTGGTGTCTCGCAGGCACTAAAAAGTTGTTTTCTCCTTGAGCACTTGGTGATAAAGAGAGTACATTACAACTGTACTTTCCTACAAGTTTTCAACAAACAGGAACTGTGTGCGTGCACACGTACTGCGAGCAGAGCATACTGTGGCCTGTAGAAGTAAGCCCAGTATATAATGTAAGTTCTCAAGTTAAGTATGGAATGCCTAGAATAACTTGGGGATAACACTAAGTACCTACCAGATTATTTAATTAATCTTCACAGATGTCTGGGGAGTTAGAGGCAAGACATTATTATTATTAGCTCCATGTTACAGGATGGAAAGCAAAGAAAAAAGTGGCTTTTCTCTTGGTTCCAACAAAGCAATCAGAGATTCTAAAATCACAGACCCAAGGTCTAATGCGCTTCCCATAACATTTGAAGGTTTACCTTAAGTTATTCAACTAAATAGATACTGAGCCTTCAAACCTTTTCATCAGCGATGATTACTCTGCCTGACTTTTCTTATTTCCCACTAGTCTCCAAACCCTCTTCTTAGGCCCAGTACTGAATGTGGTCCTTTCCAATATTAATCCAACCTATTCTATACATTATGCAATAATCCCCCCCATTCTCTGAATTATATCACTCCCTGCTTTTATTTTTAATTTAGCCTTACATTGTTATTAAAGTAAGAAATATAAAAGTACAGAAGATTTTTAGTCCTGGGGATTATCTCTAGAAATATCTAGATCAAATACTTATACTCTATTTATTGCATTTTCATCTGTAGATAACTACCTTATTTGAAACGTAAGGGCTAAAAAGAACTCTCTTAATATAACTGCCTTCCCTTTAGCTCTTCCCAGAGTTTGATGTGAACATTATAACTTCTATGTCTTCAACTTTTCCTTTCTTGTTACTTTAAAAATTTGTATGTTTACTCAAATCTCTGGGCATCCATTTGAACAGAAGGGTTCTCTGTAGCCTATTAGCCTATTTTCAGCTGGCACTTATAACTGATTAAACAACTTCCATTTGATTTCCGATATAAATAGGTTTGCTAAAACCTCATATTCACTGTAAACATTCCTTTCCATCTCCTTTACTATTCTTGGTTTATTTCCTAATGGGACATCTCTGCTTACATTGTATACATTTCACCCAGTCTCAGTAGAAACGAGCTTAGCCCACCATTTTGAGCCAGGAGTCACTCCTTTATGCCAGTTTTGCTCAATGAATCTATTTGCTTTCTCAATCCATAAATTCTTTAATGACATACACTGCTTTTAAAAAGTTTTCTCAAATATTTACTGCGTTTCAATGTACTCTGCTTATAAAGAAAATAGAGGACTGATTATTTATATAAAATAAATAATACAAAATAAACTTAAACGCAAATTTTATGCCTTTGATTCATTGTAAAACACTGTTACTTCAATTGAAACTACAGAACCAAGCTTGGCTCAGTAACAGTAGCATATAAAAATGCTGACTTAATAATGCTACACATCTATTATGGCAGAGAAAATGCATAACATTTTGTTTTTTATTATTTATCCACTGATGTCAATAACGATGTGTGTGTGTGTGTGTGTGTGTGTGTGTGTGTGTGTATGTGTGTGAAAGAGAGATACAGATGCAAACAGGAAAGAGATGAGAAGCACCAACTCATAGTTGTGGCACTTCAGTTGTTCATTGATTGCTATGTGCCTTGACAGGGGCTCCAGCTGAACCAGTGACCCCTTGCTCAAGCCAGTGACTTTGGGCTCAAATTAATGAACCTGCACTCAAGCCAGATAAGCCTGTACTCAAGCCGGCAACCTTGGGGCTTTGAGCCTCGGTCCTCAGTGTCCCAAGTTAATGCTTTATCCACTGTGCTACCACCTGGCCAGGCAAGGACCTATAATTTCTGTCTAGAAACTCTAAGATTACTTCAACAAGTAGATTTAGGAAATAGAATAGGCCAAAGGAGCTTTTAATCTGGGATTTATTATTTCAGTTACAGCAAGACTATCTACTTTCTAGAATTAAAAACAACAACACCACCCTATTACTTATAGTAAAATTTTCATATTTAAAAAATAGACCGTTGAGGACTTTTTCTGTGTAGTTAGGTTTCATATTAAAGAACAAAGAAATAGGCCCTGGATGGTGGCTCAGTAGATAGAGCATCTGCCTGGCATATGGCTATCTTGGGTTCAATTCCCAGTCTTGGCACAGAGAAGTGACCACCTGCTTCTTCATTCCTACTGTCCCCTTCTATCTCTCTCTCTCCCCCTCCTGCAGCCAGTGGCTCAACTGGTTTGAACATGGCCCTGGGTGCTGAGGATAGCTTGGTTGGTACAAGCACATCAGCCTCAGGTGCTAAAAATAGATTGATACTTGAGCATCAGTCCCTGGTGAGGTTGCCAGGTGGATCCTGGTCAGGACGTATGTGGGAGTCTGCCTCATGATCTCCCCTCCTCTCACTTAAAAACCAAAGAAAAAAAGAGAACAAAGGAATATCACCTTTCTTTAAAAATATTTTAGAATAAGAATTATGTCAGGGGAAGCCATTATGATTAGACCTTCTCTGTGCCAGAATTTTTGTAAAATGATACTTTATTTGAATAGTCCTACCTAACAGTATACACATACTTTACAGTAATTATTCCAAAAGTAAGTATAAAATTTCAAACACCTATTTACTGTATTTGTTTTTAGTTCATCATTTGCCTACGTACATAAAATCCTAAAGTTCTATAGCCATGGCTCCATATATACTCTTTAAACAGAAAATCAGGTGTTAAATTAAGACTACTAATACATATATGACATGAACTCTCAAGCTAATTATATTTGGGGACAGCATGATTTCATCAACGTTCACTGCTTTATTGTTTTAGTATCTCAAGATTATTTTCAATAATGACCTTAATATACTGCTCACAAAAATTAGGAGATATTTCAAAATAAACATGAAGTGATTAAAAAAAAATTGATTTTTTTATTATTAAAGAAGAACATCAGAAAAGCAAACAAGTCAAATAAAGTTGTTCAATTATGCAAATGAGATGCAAAACCAACTTTTATTTCATTGGTGAAAATGCACTATACAAAAGGCTGAAAATACTGGTGTATCTGCACATTCCCTGATCTTCTAATTTTTGTGAGCAGCTCTGAGATTATCACAAACTTTGTGAGTAGCTCTGAGATGAAAAATAGGGACTATGTAGAAAAAGCTTTAAAAAGCTGTACATATTTTTTCAAGTAAATCTGGATTTAATTTAGATTGTCAAAAGTATACTTACATTGTCAAAAACTAATTTCATTTTGATAAACATCTCAAACATCCCACCCAAAATGGTAAGAAATAAAGTGACTGTAAATGGCTGTTGAGTTTTTTCTAATAAAAGCAGCAGTTGTTCAAAATTATTTTTTTCTCCTATTTATGACTAAGGAGCTTTCTTACTAACAACCTTGGTTTGTAATGTTTTTCCATTCCTCCCTTCCCCCTATCATATGACTGCACTGAATGTATATTATCTTGTCACTTTATTAAATACTTCCTTTTCTAAAGCAACAAGAAATAAATTATTTGTAAAAGCAAGTGAGTATAAAAAAGTTGTATTCTTAGAAATGGTTCCTTAAAGAACTAACTGCTGGCAGCTTCTTCCTTAGCTATATGATTCACTTCTTTTATTTATTTTTTAATAGCAAGAGAGACTGAGAGAGAAAGAGACATAGAGACAAATAGGAAGGGAGAGGGATAAGAAGATTCAACTCATAGTTGTGGCACTTCAGTTGCTCATTGATTGCTTTTCATACATGACTTGACCAGGGGTTCCAGCAGAGCCAGTGACCCCTTGCTCAAGCCAGCGACCTTGGGTTTCAAGCCAGTGACCATGGAGTCATTTACCACACTCAAGCTGGTGAGCCCACATTCAAGCTGGTAACGTAGGGGTTTTGAACCTGGGTCCTGAGCATTCCAGGTCAATGCCTTTTCCACTGCACCACAACCTGGTCAGGCTGATTCATTTCTTAAAGCTAGTGAGCATTATTTCTTTAGCTTGAGAATTCTCAAAATGACTTCTCCCCCACCCGCATCAGAAATAAAAGGTTGAACACTGCTTGTCAGAACTCTGCTATTTTTAAAGCAGGGAAAAGAAATTCTCACTAAAAAGAGCCCAGAAGTCAAACTTTAAGCAAAGGGAGGGAAAACATTCTTTTGTTTTACTATTATTTTTATCTATCTATAAGTTCTATAGATGTTTTATCAGTTTACATTTGTTCCTGACAGTTAGAAAAAATGCTAAGAGATGTTGGGGAAAAAAACATCATTCTAACCTAACCTGTTCGAAAGATGGCACTGACTCTCACAATACAGTTCAGTGTTGGGAATCATGAGTCAGACTGCCGAAAGGTCGAGTGTGCATTATTATTCTAACATTCACATTCACCTTTTGGAACCTGCTTGGGATTCTCTACACCCAAGTGGGAGTTAGTCTGATTGCTATTAGGTAGCAGACATGTGTTGGAAAGTGAATTGATGCTCAAGAACACTATAATGTTAAGAAATACAAACATGATGAATAATGAGTATACAAAAGCACATGTGACCTGTTTACTTTTTCAGCAAAAGATGAGTATAATGTCAATAGCTACCAGTCTACCAACTTACATACTGTTTGTTCCACTGAACAGAATGGAATCAAAATAAGTCAAACTGAACATCTAGTCAACTACTGTGGATCCTAAATGTAAACTATTTACAGTATAATGAAAGGCTTTTGAGATATAAAGATCTTACATGGTTATCTTCTAAAATCACTATGTGAACAGGCTTCAACTGTACTCTGTATGGCACAAGCATAATTTTAAAAAAAGAAAGTAGAAAATATATGTATGTATAATATTGGGCTAACTGCTGCTTTGCCCTACATAGCAACTCTGGTTGGGGATTGAAAAATTTCTCTCTCAAGTACCTCAGTGTGGTAAAATAACATGACCTTCAGGTTAATTCATCTGGTCTCTGTTAAATGAGTCCAGAATACAGAATTCCACAAATGCAAACTATGCATGGTTAACTGTGACTACCTGCCCTCAAAACTGTACCTAAAAATGTTTATTTAGCAAAAGGAGACCAATACAAGAGAATAAAAGATCATTAAACCAAGGTCATGAGGACCTGGGTCCTTTTCATTTTCCATTTTAAAGAATAAAATAACATTGGAATGCCATGTCTCCTGATTTTCTAATACAGAAGTTTGGATTTATTCAGGTACCAGAGAGAAAGTTTCATAATTTTTAAATCTCATCTTTTCACTAGCAAGTCTAAATGAGAACATGACAGAAGTAGGAGATGTTATGAATAGAGTTAAATGAATCATAGGATCGCCCCCCAAACACAGACACAGACTCAGTACAAAGTTTTGACAAATGCTAATTATCCACACATTGCGTTTCTTACTCTGAGGTTCGTGGAACCCCAAAATCTGCACCTGACTTGTGTTTGTCCTCCTGGGGTCGCTTACACTACTTCCATTAGCCTCCATAACGCACATACAGAGCTTAAGGAAAACAAAAGCAAAGTCTGTTCCTGAGCTGTAAACAGTGAAAGTGCAGAGCTAACAGTGTGAACAGAATACTAATGCCTGTGTCTCAGCCCCAGAGTGTGAGCAGGGAGAGGGACGGGGAGCCGGCTTACCTCTGGCGTGCCGAGAGCATGTTCCCCCGCTAACAGCAGCATGCTCAGCCCTCCCATTTGAGTTGGATCTAAGTCAAAAGCAAATAAATCATCAATTTACAACCATGAAGTATGTACAATCCACAGAGTCAAAAGAGGAAAACTCAGAGTAGCAATCAAAAATCCAACAGAACCACATATAGCTTTTCATAGAAAACTTTCAAAACTCTTTATGCCTGGCGTATATGTACTTAGTACACTTTTGTCAACCCTTTTAATACCACTGTGTTTCACTATTCCAACAGAATACATTCTTCAATACTACAGCTGTTTATAACACAAATTATGTCCCTAATGTGATGCTTCTTTCCTTGCTGTTTGGAGAATTTAGGTGAAAAGGTTTTTTAAAAAAAGGAGTGCTTATGGTTATCTTCTAAAATGTTTGAGATTGTTATTCTCAAATTGTTATTTCTGCCATGTAAAATCAGGGCTGATAAAAAGTACCAGGTTATCAGAGGAACTAGAGAACAGTGGAAAATTTTACAAATGAACCTGCAAAACCTAGTAAGCTTTGTTCAAATAATCTTTCTTTAAAGCTTGAAAAATGATGTCTCTTTGACATACTAAATCTTAGGGGTATAGTCAGGTTCTTTCTTGAAATAGCTTTAAGATTCAAAATGAATCCTTTCTGTATTCCCAAAGGTCTTTGTTTTCATTCCTTCAATAATCAACAGAAACAAAAAGAAAAAATAAAAACAGCAAATTGGTAGATCTATGACCTGGGGTTATAAAAGAAAGTAGTACAGACATTTAGAACCTATATTCTTCAAGGCTATCTTAAATTAATTAAATTGTAGAACTGCAATGAAATAACATAAATGAAAAAGCCTAACTCAGTGCCTATTGTAGTGGGTGTAGTCCTTCAATACACGACTTTTTACTTTTAGGAATCTCTCTACAATTAAAAATGAAGATCAGGCATACTGCTGCCTAAAGACATTCAAGAGTTTGTTTTTGTTTTTCCGTTTTTGAATTTCTGTTTAAAGTTATGCCCTTAAATATATCTTTGTATACAATCTGTCTTAAGAACTCATGAAGCAACTACGATCACATATTTTATAGAAATATTTTCAAAAATTGGAAAAAATTGAAGTAGTTAAATAAAAAAAGGAAGATGCTATTAGAGGGGAAAATAGGTCACCAAATGATAAGGTGGTCAAGTCTTAATGTTTAAAAGTAGCCACAAAGGAAGACATAAATAAATAATACACAGGACATAATGATTTGATGAAATAAGGCTTTTTGTTAGTTAAGAACTTTTGTGGTTGTTAAAACACGCCTATTTAAAAATAAAAATCAGGAGAGGGAAATGAATTTAGCAAAATAAATAAGTTTACTTTGGTTCTTTGGACAGCTAAATACTTTTGCAGCTGATTTTAGAGAGCAGGAGAATTAGAGGATGGTTTTCTAATAAAGATATAGATGTGTTAATTTAAATTATAAAGTAAAATAGGAAAACACTTCCATGATAATTTTAAGTTATATACCAATGTAAGTTTGCAAGAAATTTGCTATAGATACTAAAGCACAGACCAAGAAACTACTATCATGCTTTACATTAATTTATAATTATATAACGTTACTTAGAAATATCCAAAATATATTTAGAACAAGAGTATGCCTTCCCTTCACTAAGAAGGCTTATACTCAATTAAGTTCTACGTAGCTTTCCCTTGTTGGAGTTCAACTGACTGCTTTGAGGTTACTCAAAACAGCAAAAAGTCACGTGACAAGAACTATTAGGAAAACAAAACAAACCAAAAAACCAGATTCCATGTTGAGGAAAAGCTTAAACTGACCCCTAATAGCCCTACAGTATCCCCTAGATTCAAACAGCTAGGAACCATGTCTTAAAGGCAAACTAATTAGCTTTCATTGTATTGAAAAGGGAATCATTAGGAATAACAAACCAATGTTATACACTATACACTAACTTAACAAGGGCTCTGAGCATAGATTTCCAATATCCACCACAAGCCCTTACATAATGAGATAAATGCAAGAAAGGTGTTTTTATTTTCTTCCTTGTATTTGCTTGGAAGAACAGTTTTTAAAAGCTGACCTATAAATATCTTGGTTGAAATCTAGGTCCTATTTTTAATTTGTAGGTATAAAAGGTAGTAAGCTGTCAGAAGCGGTTCTAGGAACAGACATCATTCATAGCATTATGTAATTTGTCTACAATTATTTTTATTTGTAAAGGGCCACTGTATGCAAAAAACCTACGTAGACTGACCCAGATTTAAAATGGGAAGAAAAGGCAATTCAAGATAGAAAATAATAGAAGAAATTCAGTTAGAAGCCAATCATCCATATCTTCTTTTTTTGGTCCTGATAACAAAATGTTTTATAAAACACTCCAACTGGTATAATCTGGGAAGTCCAAAAAGCTCACCAAGACTATTAGCAAGTGATTTTAAGCTAAAATTATACAAAGTGACAATTAAAATAAGGAAAGATCCCTGTTTTGATTCTTCTGGGATATGCAGAAGTACTATATCTCCCCATGTATAAGACACACCCTTTTTAGAAAATTCTGGGGTCTAAAAACTGGGTGTGTATTATACAGTGGTTATAGATTTTTTTTACTTGCATTTCCCACTTATTTGCACTTGTTTTTGCGCTCATTGTTGAAGAAAGTGATTTGTTGTCAGACACAGATGAAGACAAGTTAATGGATGGGAGTTTTGATAGTGATGAGGAGTTGTATAAGTTTTATGATGAATAAAACTTGAGTTCAATAACTTTATATAATAGATTTTATTTTTTAAAATTTGAGCCGCAAAAGTAGGGTGTGTCTTATACGAGGAATCGTCTTATACATGGAGAAATATGGTATCATTTTGGAAGCTCTCATTCTATAGACACTTACGTAACAATGACCTGAAGACTGTGTTCTCCCAGAATGCCACCATTATATCAGACTTCATTTCTTAGGTTTATGTACGACACTACCACATTATATTACAAATCACATGCTAAACTATTAAATTGCATTAGGCCTACTGGCCATTTAAAATAAAATGAAGTGTCATCAGAATCAACCTCCTTTCCCAACTTTTCCAAATTACAAATGGTTCAATGCTCTCATTTAGAAGAAATGTGCTTATAATAATAAAATAGAAATTGTACAGCTCAACCTCAACTCCACTGCTTCCATCCTGCCCAATCTCTCAATGTCATCCTGGAAAACTCCTCCATTGAATACCACATTGCAATAGCCAGGGAAGACAAGAGCCATTTACAGGGTGAGTATATTTTATTTCACTGCTAGAAAGAGCTTTAACAATTCCTTATCACCTTTAAGGAGTATTAATGGTCCCATAACAAATGGGACCATCTGGAATTTTAAATTTTCTCAGCCCATACAGGAACGGGGGCAGGATGGGAATTCCCTCTAAGAAACAGCTGCCAGATCCATCTCAGATCTGTGGTGGAGTTGTTCATATTACTGCCCTTGATGTTTCACATCCTCAGATGAACTAGATAATTGTGGCTGTGTAAGAATCCATCATAACGAAGGAGCTTACTGAGACAGCTTACTGTGTATGTGTCTATGAACTGTGTGTTACATTATAAAATTCCCTGAGCTGACAATCTCCACATTGCTCTCTGCTTTCCCATAATGCCAATATCAGGAATTCACACATATGTATAATGACTCTACCACTTGGTCTATACCTCCTTTCTTAAATTATATACACTCATTCTATTTACGCTACGCTCCAAAGCTTTAAGATGTGTAATGTTACATTTGCCATTATTTCCTACTGGTCATATATTTTGCCTCTCTCTCTCTTTCTCTCTGTATCATTTGGGAAAAGTACTGCCTAAATATATTGCCCTATCCTTAAAGAACAGGTATGACTAGTGTCTAAACTCACCGGCCATTCCAAAGTTAAGCTGAGGCATTTCTTCAGTCTTTGCTTTCTTGGGGCTTGGCAAGTCTCTTGAGGAATCAGATGGGAAGGCCCATAGCTTCTTTCGTTGATTAACAGTGGGTGTTGGGGATTTCACAGGCTTGTTTGTGGTAGGACACCATTTGTAGCCAGGATTTGCTTTCATAAATGCATCTTTATACTATAAATAAAGAATAAACAACAGGTTTTAATTAACACATAGAGAAAAAAATGTTCTAATAGCCTTCATGTCATCACCCCATTTGAATAATTAGTGAAAAAAAAACACTTTCATAACTTCAATGGCTTTCCTTGTAGAAGAATGACAATTCACAAAATGAATTCATTTA
Source organism: Rhynchonycteris naso (assembly GCA_037038555.1). NCBI lineage: Eukaryota > Metazoa > Chordata > Mammalia > Chiroptera > Emballonuridae > Rhynchonycteris > Rhynchonycteris naso. The sequence continues at coordinate 73,193,470 of CM073002.1, forward strand.
CTAAAATGTTCATTTGTGGGATGAGGGTACAGAGGCAGCCAATTTTTTTATCTTTTAATCCTTGATATTTTGTTAGTATACAAAAAGCTACCTGACCTTGGTGAAGAGAGCGAGTTAATTGTCATGGAGAGAGCCAAGGGCTTTGAAGACAGAAAAAACAAAGTTCAAACCCTAACACTTCTACTTAGGGCTACAGTGACCAAGGTGGAACCAAAAATGGAGAATATAACATGTCTGGACCTCGACCTTAGTTTCCATAGACTGAAACCACCAAAATGCCTACTGTTACTGTAAACAGTGATGCATAGCATGGTATCTGGTACACATTACAAAGTGTGAATCAATATCAAAGCGAGTAGCTAGGTTCTGCTCACTGCTTAATTTGGTAAGTACGGTACAAATTAAATATGTGCTTTGATGTACCAGTAAGAAAAATGCAGGCAAAGTAATCTGCCGTGGAATAAATAAACCCAGATCGAGAATAGAAAGGAACAAGGTAGGGCAAAGTACTATATAACTTCTCAGCCATTTGAAGAGGCAAGGCCATGCAGAAGAAACAGTACTGGGTGCAAAGTCTGGACACCTAGGTTCAAAACCCATCTATGCCATTAGCCAGCTATGGACATCAAGCCAGTTATTTAACCCTTCTCAACCTCAATCCCTCCATCGATTCCTCCATCCATAAAGTGTAACTGCACTGGTCAACATCTCAGAGTTTTGTAATAAGCACATGTAATCGTCAGTGCGAGTACATTGAGAGCTGTAATGTGTGGTGTTGCAATTAATCCATCACAAACTTCATCCTTACTTGGAGTTTTCAGCCCCACTGACACTGTCCTTTTCCCTTTCCCTTCCCGTGCCTTTCCCCTACAGCCCCTTCTTCCCCATCTGCCACTCCCCCCCTTTTCTGACAAATTGAAATTTGAAAAACTTATTGCTATTCATTATATATTACCAAAAATTACGTCATTTGATAAAATGGATATTCTATGTATTCTTCACTCATTATATATTACCGCTGGATATTCTATTCAACTAATGCAATTCCTTTAAACTCCAAAGCTTTTTATTTAGCCCAATAGGAAAAAGGTTCCTTTATCCTTGGTGTAAGGAAAGTGTATGTAATTCAAATAACAAACTTTCCTCAGCACTTCTCTTCAAAACATACAAATGAAAATTGTACTGTAGATAGTCAACGGTGTAGAATTATTTAGGATTACCTTAATTAAAATTTTCTGAAAGATCCCTTATTTTTTACTAAAAGCTGTACATCTGCATTTGATATATCAGTGCATGTAGAAGGAAAGTAAGCATAAAAAACTGTAAGACAGTTTTACTTTTCTTAGAAAAATAATTAAAATGGGACACAAGGTCAGAGCCAAACTAGGATTTACCCTCACATGGCAGAATGTATTTGGAGGTATAAATGCGACAGACAAGACAGCCTGTCCTACAGGTGCATGGGGCCGCACAGTAAGCTGGGGCAGACAAGTAGCCCTGCCCGTTGTCTGGAGGAAAATAGTGACAAGTGGTAGTGTGAGGTGAGAGTGGAAGTAGCAGACACATGCATCATGACCGTGTAAACGACACACAGGCTAGGTTTGTCAGACGAACAGAACAGTCATTTGGACAAAGGTCACCACTCTATAAAGTGACAAAAGACTTTCAACCAAATTAACATATTTGTCACGAGGAAAAATAAATCTGGTATTTTTATAACAAAAAAGGTCCAGTTATGAAAGTTCCACTTATTACAGTAAATCTTGATGACTGTGGAATTTGTGATCATTCAAATGTACATAAAAGTTAACTTCTGCACTGTGACATATTGCAAATTCATGCCATAAATTATTTTGTAAGGGTAAAGTTTGAAGTGTTTAAGGAAATTAACTAAACCTCAGTGAACACATTAAAAAAAAACCAAAAAACAGTTTACAGTTCAAATTTGTTAACATGAATTTATCTCTTAATGCACTATCAAAAATGTGACTGTTTACTCACCCACATCCCTATTCACTCTCAAAAAAGTAACAAAACCAGATTTAAAAAGAAATTCTGAAATTTTGATTCTTTTGTAATATAAACTGATTAAACTGACTTTTCTCCTAATTACCCAAATTAGGAAGTAAAATTGTCCTTTGAAAGATTTTATATTTGAAAACGAACTACTGAAACCACAGTAATCCTTAGAGCCAATTTAGGTAACGATATCTATAGCCAAATCTGTCGTGTTCAGTTTTTCCTTTATGACTTTTCCACAATAGAACCACCAAGCAATTCTGTGGCTACTTAGTCAAGTGAGTTTTTGAAGTGCGTGATTTTTACTGGAGTGGTTTTTATCATGAAAGTTTTGCAGGTTAATGTATAACTTAAAATATTTTTGTTCTGTCAAGACCATATAAACTTAATTAAATGTTCCGTCACATAAAACAGTCTAATTTTCTTTCTGTTAAAGATATCGAGAAACAATAATTCAGATCGATAGTGCTATTGAGACTTATTATCTGAATAATAACTTTTTTACATTTTTGTGAGGGGGAGGTCCTAGAACAAAGGAAGTAGAGATTAGTGCCACTTTTAAATTTTTCCTTTCCTCTTTCACCCTTGGATAAGGATTTCTGCCTGACACAGAGCGCAGTACAGCTGTCTCAGAATGTTTAGAGTGGGGTTCACTTAGCTTCCTGCAGTTATAAAATTACAAAAATGTGTCACATCTCTTTTTACAATATCAGATAATTTACTGTGTCAAAATTCTGGTAATTTTATTTTATGGCAATATCTCACATATTTGCACCAGAATAAACTTCTTTTGTACAGACATTCCCAGGCTGCCCTGTTACTGGACTTCCCCAGAGTAGCCATTCTCTTTCAACTGTTAAGAAGATCTAGATTGTATTAAGAACTAGAAATACTACCGGACTTTAAGGTAGCAACCTCCCTCCCCCAACTGAAAACAAAGAGTTGGAAAATAGTAGACATATCTCTCATTAACATTAAGCTGCTTTTTAACATCAAACTTTCATTCTTATAAATGATCTGGAAAAGTAATGTTAAAGCCCAATTTTTAAAAGATTAACATAAGGCATTGTTTTTTGGTATAGTATAATAATGCAACTGTCATATATGGAGTGGGCAAAATGCTGTCACAAAGGAGACGTATTTACTACCATTTCTGAACAACTGATTTTTTATTATTGCTAATGAAATATGGTTGGTGGCTGGGGTTGGAGAGAAGAGAACCCGCATTTACTGAGCACCTAGCATGAATCAGGAGCTGTAACTATAAAGTAGAATCACTTAGGTTATCTAATGGGTTAGAAATTTGCAGGAAAACAAAGAAAAGGGAGCCATGAAGTGACTTTTTACTTTAATGGGAGATTTTTGGCAATTATATTTTAGCAAACGGTTACTTACAAGGTAGAACCAGTTGCCTGAGATTGATATGCTTAGAGGACAACTGAGCTTCCTCTCCTCCCCCCAACATGAACAGCCCTGCCCTGCAGATTCACATGGGTGGGCTATTTCTTTGGCCCTTTTAATCCTGTGATGATGAATTTTTGCTCACGTGGTAGACCAGCATGCTAACAGTTTCACTCAGTATTTGTTTCAGACAAATATAGTCTTCCTTCCTTTCTTTCTTTCTCAGCATTCTCTGTGATTCTTTTCCTTAATAACCTAATCACAACAAATGATTAGGCCTTTCTTTTGTCTCTTACAGCTGAAATCAGAGCAAATGATGGATGAGGTACCTAGTTCCAAGGACAGGTAAGACACCCTGACACCCTGAGGCTCTTCCTGTTACTGTCCACACTTGGTGTTCACATCCTGCTTGCACTGACCTGTGTCATCTTCACATAAATTTATATGTTTTCTTCATCTAAACATTAAATTCCTTAAAGACAAGGGTTGTGTTATTCTTTTCTCTATCTCCCACATTCTTAATCTTTTGCTCCATATAACTTTATTGGGCCGATAAATATTGTCTTGGTATTGATTATCTACACTGAGTTTAAAATTTTGCAAGATTAATACTGTGACAGTGACAGCATATTGATCCTCATAATGATTTTTCAGTTACCGTTTTCCATAAAATCCCACATACTCCAGGCCTTTTTCTTGCCCTTTGTTCTTCAACCCATAGGCAGCCTCCCCTTTAATAGACCCTTTGCAAAACTACTTTTCATGCCTGAGCCTGGGGAGGGTCTATGGACCTGGTGTAAAAAGAAATAATACAGGGTAGAGCAAAGGTCGGTTTACAGTTGTGAGTATGTGCAACATCGAGCTTATTCCTGTATCATTATTTATTAATTACTGTATTACTTTCTACATGAACAACTGTAAAGCTACATTTGTCCCACCCTGTATGTCTGTGTGGCTCATTGTGGACTGTAAAGAATATGGAGCCAGAGACTGAGCAGTGCTCTCTTCCTCCCCAGTGTCTGACCAGTCTCTGTCATCCAGCTGACACTCACGAAGTACTGAGATGGAGGCGGGTGTGTGTGTGTGGGGGGGGGGGGCGGGGGGGCATATGTGAAAGAGAGATGATTATGGTCAGTGACTGTCACTGCATGGTGTTGTTTTCAGCACAGCTCTGTATTATAAGTTCATTTAAGCTGGCTTTTATTAGTATCATCAGTGCTTTAAAAAGAGTTGATGCTGGTAATAATTCTTGCATAAGGATGACAGTATTATCATTTCAGTACATGTATTGATTTTCACCAAAATATATTACTACATGATTCTCAGCAAGGGATGTGATATCTTACTGGGGCAGAACTTATCTAGTGGATCAACCCTGGCGAGAAGTGGGGGAGGGAGGGGCATCTAAGAAACAAAAGGTCTGAGTGTTAGTGACAGCATGGTTCATAACTAGAACTTTCTTTTTATAAAAACTACCAAAATCCTTATATGATGTTCCAGTATTAGGTCCCTCAATCAATCTAAAAATGAACATCTGAAATTAACATCAAAATGAGTTTTAGGAGACTCAGTTTAAATTCTCAATTTAACACACTATGAGGTCTATCACTGTTTATGGGGTCATTATAAAGTCCTTATCATTTTATTTTATTTGAATATTTAAATGCTAGTGCTTACTAACAACTAGCAAATTGATATTTTTAAAATTAAGTCATTAGTTCACCTAATTGAACATCTATTTTCTTAGGGGCTATTAATCACAATGGACAGTATCTGCCAAGTTGGGCAAATGATACACTTAGTTTTGTTGATTCTTGTGTTTCAAAGACCAAGTTTGCATTTTTATAGCCCTTCATTATATTCAAAGTTCCTAATTTAAAAAAGTAAATAATTACTAGGTATAGAGGTATCAAATACAAACAAACATAATTTTGCTTGTCAGAAATAAGAATAAAACTAACATTTATAGCATTTTAAACTTTACAGAATGCCTGTACCTACATTTGCCTTTTTTGTATCTCACCTTGACCCAGGAGGGCAGGCATCTTTACTGCCATTTTCCAGATGTGGAAACTCACAAAGGTCTGAGGAGGGAGAAGACCAAGCACAGAAATCTCAGCTCTGCTACTAACCTGCTTCCTTGGACAGGTAACAATGTTTCTGGGCCTCAGTTTCTTCCTCTTTAGCTTTAAAAAACACTATCTACCTGATGGGTTTCATTTCAGAGTTAAATGAGTTAAATGTTTATAAAAGGATAAACAATATTCAGAAATTGATTACTATCAATTCAAAGACAAATGCTTATTTTTCTTTTAAATACCATAAAAAAGTACTGTTATCTGAAACACAGGAATGGGAAAGGTTTCAGAAACAGGGAATATTGTGAAACATAGAGCCAAACTCTTTGTTTTTATTATCCACATCACCCCCTGCCCCCCCCCCCCAAAAAAGGTGGGAGCCCTACTTAAGCCACATCCAGAAAATCCCATCGACAGGAAGTCAGTTGATTAGACGTAGCCAAAAGAAACTGACAGAGGAGAGAAATGCCAATCAACAGTGGAGGGTAAAGCTAAAAAAAAAAAAAAAGACCCATGGGAAAGCCAGAGGAAATTCAAAGGAACAAAAGAGTTGAGAATCATTTAATACATAGACAAAAAATGTGAATAAAATGCAATTGTTTACAAAGGTCTTACCAAATTACACATTATAAAATAATTCTTGTTTGTATACAATGAATTGAAAATTCCAAAAAAAAATTCAAAAGGCGTTCTGAATACTTGAAGTAAAGAAATACATAAACAGAATTGTAAGTCGAATTTCCAGGCTAAATGCATAAAAAGTATTTAAAAGAACAGCAATGTGTAAAATCTGCTTCTTAAAGATGCTGAATAAATGAGGGCTACTGTCAGTGTAGCAATGTGCAAGGTGCCACCATGAGGTTGTGAGAGTATAGGTTCTTCCGTGACAGCTACCAGAAATTCTCCAGTTATGATGCATGAGAAAATGGGAGAATATCTTCATTTGGGAAGAATCCATCTCTGATAAAACCAAAACAAGGGAATGAATGGTCTTGACATAAAGTATTCCATTGTTAATAAATAACCCAAAACAATTTAATTTTATTTTGAGGTATAGAGGAAAAACTAATCACTAAAATCTCCATGGAGTTGTGTGGCGGTGACAATGTATTGACAAAAATAGATACCAAAAAAATAAAAATAAAAAAAGATACCAACATTTACAAAAGGCTATTATAGTTTACATTCAAATTACATGTAATTGTGCTCAATTTCATAGCTTTCTTATTGGCATGCAACTGAACCTCCAAATTTTTCAGCTTGGTCTCTCACGATTTTCCCTTAATATCATCAGTTCCTATTAACTCTCCTACACATGGGTTAGGCTTTGGGTAAAACTAACTTTCTTGTTTCTCTATTTGTTCTTACCTTCTTATATCTGCTCTTATCCTTACCTCTTTCTCTGAATCCTATGCCAATGCCCAGGCCTACCTATCAAGTTCTAAAGCCGCTCCTGAAATGCTCCCATTTAATCTCAACACATCATAGGTAGACTTTTCCCCTAAGACCCATAACGTTTTATTGTAACTGTTTTTTTTCCCATACGCACTCAAATCTACTTACTTCTCAGGCATCTAAAGAGAGCAGCATATAATAAAAGGAAGCTAAAGTCAAATAGGCAAGAGTATCCCAGCCTCATAAATGTACAAGTGGTCAAGATAACAACTCCCTGCTCTGAAGAAATGGGGACAATCACAACTGACTTTACATGCTTGTCTTATGTAAAACATTAAGCCCGCGATGAACCAGCCAATCAATCAAATGTATGCGTTCTGCCCCATGCATCTGATTCTACACAAAAGGAGAGAGGGTATCATAAAGGTCATTTAAAATTGCCTTAACTTTCCAGATTCTCCCCTCTCCTTTACACTGGCTCTGGTCAACCTGAAGGCCACGATATGTGATCCACTAACTGTGAATTAATTATAATCATTGGTTTAAAAGAAGAAAGGAAGGTTCTAGCAATATCCTAGGCAGTAAGACAGACTTGTATTCCTCTATTTGTAGGAGTATGTATACAAAGATGTTTTTTAAAAAAGTAATATTATTTTTGCATCTCCTAACAAGCAGTCACAGTCAGAAATCAGAATATGTGAACAGCCACGACACTGCATTATTTTGCATATTGCTGGATTCAAGAAAGCAACCCAAGCCCTGGCTGGATAGCTCAGTGGATAGAACACTGGCCTGGCATAGGGATGTCCTGGGTTCAATCTCCAGTCAGGGAACACATAACAAGAGACCATCTGCTTCTCTTTCCTTCCGCCCTCTCCCTTCTCTTTCTCTTCCCCTCTTGCAGTCAGTGGCTTGGTTGGTCTGAGCATCAGCCTCAGGTGCTGAGGATAGCTCAGTTGATTCGAGTATCAGCCCCCAGACCTAGGTTGTTGGGTGGGTCCTGGTAAGGGCGCATGAGAGATTCTGTTTGATGACCAATTATGGAAACAAAAAGAACATACATTTGCCTTTTTTTAATGTTACCTCACACATTTTTAAAATAAGTCGATCATACTTTGGATGGTCAGGAGGCATGATGATGAACATGAACGTTCATACTACTCAAAGGGTTAAATTACTTATAACCAATGACTGTTCTAATGAGATTCATCAGAGAACATGAAACCCTCATTTTATCTCTTTTTTCAACAATGCAAATTAGTACTGGGCAATATTTCAAGAAACTGGAAATAAATCCAGAACAAGCGCTTCCTCTCATCAGATATACTAATAGAAGATAATCAGAAGAAAGGAAAGGATCAGAGAAAGTTTTAGAAGTTAAAAAAAAAAATCCCTCTAAAGTTATATTATTATTGCTGTTTTTAGAATGTTTCTTGTAAAAAGAAAAAGGAATAAGATGAAATATTTGTCAATTAAATGATTATGACAGGACAGACATAGGTGAATGTCACGTAAGCATTCATTACACTTATCTATGTTGAAAGGACATATCTTGTCCTAATAGGAACATACTTTAAATTGGAGGTTTAAAATTAAAAGGTTACACATAGAAAATAATTTTAAAAACGACTGCCTGAGGGGGACCTGGAGGGACCGAGAGCATATTTATCAGCAGCAAGCAGTACAAGACTTTGAAGCCAGCCATAAGTTTTTGTTTATTAAACTGACATTCCAATTAAGGCTACAACATTAACATAAAAAAGCGCAAAATTACAATTACCTGCACTTTAATATAATTTCAAAACCATTTAGTAAAAAAGTTGAAACAAGTCAAATATCACTTATGACTAGAGCCCGTGTACAGGGATTTCGGATGCAGCTGACTCTTCCACATGGTGCACAAGAAACATGTCACAGGAACAGCTGTAGCCAGCAAGGTGCAAGGTGAGGGCACAGCTGTGCACCGCTTGGAGTAGATGCAGGGGGCCCCCTAACCAGGTTTCACTACAGCATTACAATGGCAAGTATTGTGACCCTAATTAAGTACTTAGTAAGGGATTTCTTGTATGAAAATAATACTTCCTCATCTAAAAAGTAGCCACCTGTTGGGTTGGGTTTGTAAATTAGCAGTATGTAAGAACAGGCAAAGAACAGACTTGGTACAGGGTGCATGTTATCCAAAAACAAACTCAATTGTTTAATTATAGGAAGCTAACATGGCTCCTTATGAGGTTTCAGATAATTGTTTATTTTACTATATAAGCATGACTATGAAAAGATCTAAAGCTACTATATTTGATGAGAAAGTTTTACTGTTAATTATAGTTATGCTAGTGGGAATCTATTAAAACATTTAAAATCATGTAGGTTATTGGAATTGATTTAAAATTTTCCAGATGCTTAGTAGTCAATTCCTGAAGCCTTAGGTAAGCATTAATTACATAGTTACTAGGCTAATCATTTACTCTGGATTTAAATTTCACTGAACATTGCCTAAGAAATTTTTATGCTCCATGTTAGCTTGTTAAACAACTCAATAAAACCACAGCAATTAAAATAATTATTTTCCACACACTGAGAGTCTAATAACATGTGTCACTTGAAACTCTTTATTTTGTCCCCTGCTGGTTTATCTTTTCACAGAACTTAACCAAATACTTGGGTAGCAGGGTTTTCAAGAATCAAGATTGTTTGCAAGTGGCAACACTGAAGAAATAAAGTTAGAATTAGTCCTTAGAGGTTTAACCACAATGGTACTGCTTTGGTTTCCTCTTCTTGATAAATCCATATGTAATATATTTTAGATGTACAATGAACTCACATTTATGTAAGATTAATTTAGAAACAGACCAGTATACAATTTTTGAAGAAATTTAGTCACTGCTACCATTTCAGAATTGATTAATATACTACCTCTCTTAATAGCTTTCTTGCATGGAAATGCTTCCCACTAACTACTGCCTATGTAGTGTTTATACGCATGTGCACATCACAGGACATCCCATTCCACTGACATTTATTCATTTACCAGTTGTAGATATTCATGCTGCACTATGTACAAAACAAACAAATCAAAGCATATCTCTTGATAATTGTGTATATTGTAAAATAAAAAAAAATGTTAGAGATGGAAGGGATACAAATTTTTGTCCAACTTCCTCATTCTAACAGTAAAAAAGAAAAATATAAAATGAGACCCAGAGTTTGACTTAGATACTATCACAAAGCTACGTAGCATCAGAACTAGATGAAGACTCTTTCCCATGACACAACTCTGTAACCTAAGATTGTCATCGTTACCACAGGCACTTTCTGAAAACAAAAGTTGAGTTCCTAGAAAAACAATTTAAAAAATACATTCATAATAAATAAATCACCATTCATTAAAATCAATCCCCTCTAAGGCCCTGGCCAGTTAGCTCAGTCGGTTAGGCCACTGTCAAGAAATGCTAAGGTTGTGGATTCAATCCTTGGTCAGGGAATGTATGGGAAGCAACCAATAAATGTATAAGTAAGTGGAACAACAAATGAATGCTTCTCTCTCTCTCTCTCTCTTCCCTTCTCTCTCCCTCCTCTTCATCTTTCTGTCTCTCTAAAATCAGTCACTAAGGAAAAAAATCAACCCTATCAAGCAGTGTACATACAATGTGAAAAAACCTCTTGGTAACAGATTGTTCCTGGCACTCCTCTAGTGTTTGGAAAGTAACTCAGACCTCAAAAATAGGACCAAAGTGCTTTATGTTTTCCTGTAACAATTAAATCAGGATTCACCTCCCTGCTGCTGGGCCCTCAGAGGGAATTCCTTATTTGCTGACCAGGGTTTACAGAATTGGTTGCTCACAACCATCATAAGACCGTGTCATTGGAACCTACCTCCTTGGCCATGTCTGTGTATTTCTGCTTTTCCTTTGGATCAAGAGCAGCCCACCAATCAGCTAGTATCTTGGTAGCACCTCGGTTATCAAGCCTGGGGTGTTCCTGACGTACAAGGGAGCGATGGCGTTTGCAAAATAAGAGAAATGCATTCATTGGTCTCCGGGTTCGCTGTTCTGAGGATTCGTCATCTTCAGTCTCACCAACATCTTGCTCTAGGCCATCGGCCCCAAGAAGTTGAACCTATTATCAACCAAACCAAAAGACAGATGTTTAACAAATCGTGGACAATTTTTCTTTAACAGTTAGTCTTGGTGTTCAAATAGTATTTTTTCTGGTTCCATTTAAACAACTTACAAATAGAGAAAATAATTATTGTACAAAAATTATTAACCTCTGTTAGTGGTTGGTAACAATTTATGATGTATTCTTCTGCTTACTTTCTATAGCAACCTGTGCATATCTATTACAGCATAGGTTACACTGTACAATACTTGCTTATATATTTTTTTCTTACACAGCACCTAGCTCAATGCCTGGTGTAAATTAGTACTTAATTTTGAATGAATGAATAAACCTATTCTGTGGTATATGGGTCTCAAGATTAACAATAATATTAAGAGTTGTCTTTCTTCTCTTTTTGTAAAATGCTTTCCTATGAATAATAACATTAAAATATTTAACATGAAAATAGATAATAGACCCTGGCCAGTTGGCTCTGTGGTAGAGCGTCAGCCCAATGTGTGGATGTCCTGGGTTCGATCCCCGGTCAGGGCACACATGAGAAGTGACCATCTCCTTTTCTCCCCCTCCTTGTCCCCTTTCTCTCTCTCTCTTCCCCTCTTGCAGCCAGTGGCTTGACTCATTCGCGCACTAGCCCTGAGTGCTGTGGATAGCTTGGTTGGTCCGAGCGAGTGTTGGCTTCAGGCGCCTAGGGAAGCTCAGTTGATTCGAGCATGGCCCCAACTGGGGGTTGCTGGGTGGATCCCAGTTGGGGGCATGCAGGAGTCTGTCTTATTATCAGCCCTCCTCTCACTTAAAAACAGAAAGAAAGGAAACAGATAATAAAAATCTAATATGTAGTACTCAATGTTTTTGTGTACATCACAAGTAAAGCTTCCAGCTGTGAAAATCAAAATATATATTTAACATTATTTGAAGGAAGAACTACACTGTAAATTTTCAAGCTTGTAAATATTAAGCTTTCTTGTCTAGTGAATGCTATGGTGAGAGGAATAAACTCATCCAAGCTTAAACCTTCAAACTGGTTCTGAATCCTCCCTTTTTCTAAGCATTTTATTCAACTCAAGGTCTTCAAGGACTCTGCAAAGCTCTGATCGTGTCCCTTCCACCTGTGTAATTCTCATTGCTACTGTCCTCCTACCACTCTGGCCTAGTCTTTCTACTTTTAATCTTTTACAAATACTTCTTATATATGGCTGAAGATTAAATTTATCGAAGCGTATCTTTCATCACAGAATCTATTATAATTGTTAAATATCTTGTAATGCTAAAATATGATTCTACCAAATTTCTTAGAAATAGTACAACTGTGAACAGAAGTCCAGAATGCTCATGAAAAACATTTTTAAAATTTGTTTCATAGTTAAAATCAAGAAGGCTCGAGGTTGTTGTTAGTCTGCATTATATAGCAGGGCAGTAGTTCTTACTTAGGTGGGCACTGAATCCCTGAGGTCTTGTTAAAATATATTGTTAGGTTCTATGCCCAGAGCTTCTGATTTTGTGGATCTAGAGTTGGCCTTAAGAATCTGTATATCTAACAAATTCCCAGCTGACGCTGATATTGACGTTGCTGGTCTGAAAATCACACTTTGAGAACCACTGCTATCAGATAGCCATGTTCTTCTATATCATGATTATTGGACAACTGTTACAGATAAGATACTCCAGGGCAAAGCACTAGTTTAATCTCATTTGGTATTGTTTTAGAAAGTCTTTTAAGTTTAAATTAAGTATGCAAATGCATTTAATAACCATCAGTTATCTTCAAAAAAATAGTACAGTACAAACTTGAAATCATTGCTATCTGATTTGGAAATACATTAGGGATTATTATTGAGTCGAAGGCTAAAGATTTGTTTTATTTATTATGTATACAATCATTAACAATAATTTGCATTTTCAAGGAATATTTATTTAGCACTCTGAAACTAACTAAAAAGTTAAAAAAAAACCAGGAGTAAAAATTGTACTATGTAGGCTGAGGAAGTAATTACATTTCCCTTCAGAAAAGAATAACTTTTGATGCAGTTACTAAATTATAAAACTCAAGCCAAGAGCTGGAAAAGAGATAAATAACGTAAGATTCTGGCCCAAGGAGCTCAGTTTTGGGAGGGGAGAAAGGTATATATGCAAATAATTAAAAAGCAGTATGCTGATTGCAACAAGGAACCAGGACATAATGAAGCACTTGGAGATGCCTGGAAGCACACCGCGGATCCCTAGGAGAAGTGCGGGCTGAGCTAAACTCTGAAAGATGAATTAGAATCTGTCAGGCAGTCAGCTGGGGAGACGTGGGGGAACTAACAGGGATTAGGCTCGATGGGTTATTCAAACAGCGATATGCAGCTCAGTAGCACTGCTATATAAAAGATTAGAACAGGGATCTGGGATGTGAGATTGAAGAAGGTAGAAGCTATTTCATGAAGAATGTGTCCTGTCACCTAAAAGAAACTCGTATTTAATCATGAAAACAAGTGGTTTCAGATTGTACGGACCAATAGAAAAACCTTTGGGGGACCAATGCAGATAGCCACTTTTTATACTGCTCACAAAAATTGAGGCATATGTCAAAATGAATATAAAGCTATGAAATATTCCCTAATTTTTGTGAGCAGTGTATTCTGTCAAGTACAAACATAAAAAAACATGTTTTTAAACTACTATCTAATAATATTAACCAAAAAAAAATGAATAATATATGATGAAAGAAATAAAACGACATAAAAATGAAAAACTCTATACCTGAATTTATTTTTCTTTCATCAGGGCCCGAGTACTGTAATACTTAGTACCAAATAAACACACGACTTAGTACTAGACCAGGATATGGAAACCCTGCTTAATATAACAGGTGAGACATTGTTAGATTTGTATTTGAAGATAAATTTTGTCAGCTGTGTAAAGCACAAATTATAACAGCAGGACTAGAAGTAAAACAAAACTAGAGAGAGTAGTTAGAAGTTTGTTTTAACTATGCAGGCGAGAAAGGGAACAGGACTGATCAAGGCAGTAACAATGAGAATGGGTAAGTGTGAACAGAGACCACATTTATTTCCGAAGCAGAACCAAGAGTGGTATATAAAAGGGTTTAAAGTTTGAGAAAGGACGAGTATTTCTAGCTGGCTTCGGTGGCAAGACGCCTTCATCTATTGTACAACAAAAACTATGTTTTCTCACAGGAGAGAAATTAGATCTGGTGGGAGCAGAAAGATCAGGACTGAACAGGCTGAATTCGAAGTGGCTCTCAGCAAAGTCTCAGCTGGGATAATGAACTGAGGTATTAGTATCAAGGTACTAAGACTAAGGGAGATCACTGGATGCGGACTGAAAAGAGGATTCCATGAGTTTCTTCCTTCACTCAGTAACTGTTTACTGGGCATCGATACGCCCAGGCAATGCTGTAAGTCCTGGACACAGAGCAGTAAGCATACAAATTCCCAAGCAGCACGATCAGCCTTCCACTTTGAAAGGATCCCTCTGGCTGCTTTGTTGAAAACCGACTGTAGAAGGGCAAGAGCAGAAGAAGAGAGAGAGAGTGAGAGAGAAAAAGAGAAAGAGAATAATCTGCTCTGGAAATGGTGGCAGCTTTGGAGTTGGTAGCAGTAAAGTTGCTAAGAAGGGATCAAATTGAGAATATATTTTGAAGGGGATAATTTGCTGATGGATGAACGAATGTGAGACTTGTGCAAAAGAAAACAGACAAGGTTTCAGTTTGGACTGACTTGAAAGTTTGAGTTGCCACTTACTGGGAAAGGGAGGATAAGATACAAGAGAATGGGGTTTGGAGAGAAGAAAGACAAAGGCTTCATTCTGAACACAATCAAACTGGGATTCTGATATGATATCTAAGTGGACGTGTCAGGTAAATAGTCAGAAATTTGAGTCCAGAGTTTAGGAGAAAGGTCCAGGATAGAGACAGAAATGAAAATAAGAGGCCCAGAAGAAAACAACATTTGCGGGTAGAATAATGGAGGGGCAGCAAGTGAAAGAAGCGAGAAAAATACACTTGGGAAGGTAGAAATAGAAGTACATGTCAAGGAAACAGCTTCAAGGACAAAATGATCAACAGTTGCAAGTGTGTCAGAAAGACCAAATTAAGTAAAAACTTGGCAATTTCCTCCAAAAGAAGCAGGAAACACCTATTTCTCTGAACAAGGAAAGGAGGAAGAAAAGATGGGTAAGGAGTGAGACAAGTGTACAGGTGAACAGAGGAAAGGAAACAGAAGAAGTCATTTCTGGTGGCCTCTATTTTCTTTATGAAAGAGGGAAATCGGTCTCGAGAGAGAGAAACAATAAAGGGTGTCCAGTGATGTCTGAGAAACTGGGAGATGTTCACAGTCCAGCTGAGACAGTGGAAGAGGGAGCTGACACAAGCCAAGAGCAAAAGAATGAATGAATGAATGTCAAAGGCCTGAAAAATATTAAAAATGTGTTTATAAAATTTATAGTGACACAAAATATGTAGTCCTTTCTTCTTCTACTGAGCATATTATCTATTCAATACCTACTGTGTGCCAGGTACGATTCTAGGTTCTAAGACAGGAGAGGATCAGAAGAGGGGCTCGATCCCTGAGCTTACTAAGTTCATATTCAGTCTAGAAAAACAGATGTAAACGAGCACACAGTTAACTGCAATGCAAATTGTAAAAAGGGCTATAAAGGAAAGTCTTTGACCTGGAATGAATTAGGTGGGACAAATACCTGAAATGATGAGGTTCCATCTATTGGGAAGATAGTCCTTAATGATGAGGAGTTATGCCAAGACCTGGAGAAATATGTGATTTCTAAAGTCATCTGCAGGGCCTGCCTGGGTAGCTCAGTTGGTTAGAGTGCCCTCCCCATATGACAAAGTTGTGGGTTCAATCCCCAGTCAGGGCACATACAAAAATCAATCAATGACTATATAAATAAGTGGAACAACAAATCCGACGATTCTCTCTCCCTTCTTCTTTCTCTAAAATCAATCAATCAATAAAAAATAAAGTAATCTGCATGGTTGTCTCACTTCCTTAAACAAGAGCTAGCTACTCATGTGTGAGTCAGAGAAGGGGACTCGGAGGACTGACTGCCACAGAGGCTTGGTGGGGTGTGTGAGAGGAGCCGGATGCCATAGGGCTGAGTATCAGAGTAGCTTTAAGATTGAGCATGGTGGCAGGACTAGGCTCAAAGCAACGAAAGAGGACAGAGGAGCAGTGGGTTGGGCGCCAGGTGAGCATACCAACTTTTATGAATACTCACCCCTATCTCTACTGCATCTGATATTACCTTCAAGTCATTAGTTTATTGACGGAAATACTATTTAAGAAGAATCTGTTTCAGTTTAAACTATTAGGATATAAAGACACTCTAAGAATCACTAGTATTTGGAATAAAAATGTAGATTAAGTAGTTAAATAGGATTCAGGTTACACAGACTTTCAGAAACACATTGTTCACTCCATAGGTGTTCACTGAAGTTTCCAGAATGAATGCTCAAATAAACTTAAAACTTCTATAATAAAAGGAGAAATTACCTTATCAATATCCTCCTCTTCGTCTTCGTCTTCCTCCTCTTCTGAAAAGTCAAGAAGTTTCTTTGCTAGCAATGGATGCCACTGAAGACACTTCCGTTTCGGTCGTTTTCCAGCCCCTTCTCCTTCTGCTGAATGGTCTTTATTTCTATTACTGCCTTTCATTACTGTGACCTGGGAAAAGGAAATAAGGGCAAGAAGCAGAGAAGTCAAACTAAATTTGACTACAATTAGTTTATTTAGCTTCCTTCGCTTTAATTGGACTACATTTTTATTTTTTAATTTATTGGTTTTTATTTCTCTGTCAGATTATAATTTTAATGACTAAAGTATCTACCAGTTGAGGCATTTAATAAAGTCAGTAAGAATTCTAAGTACATAATCAAACATTTATTTTAGTGGGCCAAATGGAGCTAATAAAATTTACCTTTTATGAAATCTATTTCCACTCTGTAACTTCAGAACTCAAAGCCTAAATAAAGTGTTAGGATGATTATAAATTAGCATCACCTGTTCATATTTTCTTAGGGAAGTGTTTCTCAAAGTTTTCCATCAGAGAAATGTACAAGATGCCTCCCAGGGGAGCAGAGGTGCTCACAGTGGTGGCCCTCCATACCTTCTCTAATGGCTCCTGTAGTAATATTTTCATAAATTTTCCACTCTACACCATGATAAGTCTGAGACTGGAAGTATTATTAAATAAAATGAATAATTTGTAGAAATCAAAGGTTCTGGATTTAAAATAAAACTTTCATAAAATGATACCAGTTATATGCAGCCCTCAAGGACGCAGTGTATGAATATTCTAGTTCACTCAGTGGGATGAGTAACTTCTGTACCCATAGTGATACACAAATCGTAAACATCTTTGTGTCTCTCCCTTACATGTGCATTGCAACCTGGTCACACAGTTTTATTCCACTTCTTTCCCCCCCCCCCTTGGGTGATTGACTAAATCAGCTAGGCAATAGCCAGGCTATAAATGTGACAAAATATTTTTGGAGCCCCCAATTCTAAATTACTTTTCAATGACAAAAAGAAAAGTTTTTCTCAACAATAAAAACAATATTCATATTCATATTATAAAGGTGAAAATAGCATGAAATGCGGTCTGTCTGTCATTACGTCCAGCCCCACAACCCAAAGGTAAACTGTACACGTCCAGTTTCTTATATATTTTATCACAATCTGTTTGATTTATTATTTTTCATTCACCCATTTGAAGTAACAATATACAAATTATGGTTTAAATATATTCATGAAAATATTCAAATAAGAAAGTTAAATGCCATCACTTTAAATGGTTCATGACCATGACAAACACAAATGTAGTTGCTAAAAACACAGGGTAATGGCCTCTTTGGTCCAGGTAAGTTTGTGTTGGTCCAAATGCTTGCAAAGAGATATCAATAAACCTTTAGTGCCATGTTGCCAAAAATGGGGCCACATATATATAGTTTCGAGATTTATCCAGTTCTCAAACCTTCAAAACAATATAGTGTAGGCAAATTTATCCTTTCTTAATTATTGCTGGTTGTGAGGTCATGCTTAGGTTTTGCTCACTTCAAATTAAAAAAAAAATCAATGCTTCCTTCTAGAACTTGAATGACTTTATTATTTTAAAACATTTAAATACCTAATCTAAAATTCATTCTGATAAAGGATTGATGAAGGGAAATAGCTTCTTTTTTCCAAATACCTCCGACAACTTTTCCAACACCATTTATTAAATAAATAATCCAGCCTTCTCCCATTCCTTGGAAACATTGCTTTTATCCTACCAATATCATCACACGTGTATGAGTCTATTTCTAAATTCTCTTCTGTATTAACTTCCCCCTCTTATCTGTCTAGTCTATCCTATGCAATTTTAATATCCTTGAGAACTCTATCATTCTGTACCATTTTATATACAAATAAAACAATTAAACATGGCCACTATTATTTTTATATTGCCTGTATCACCATGTTCTTCTCTCTAAGTCAGTATACCTCGATCATTCTCATTTATCTGATAACTGTAATATTCTAAAATAAGAATGTATCATAATTTATTCAATTATTCCACTATTGATGAACATTCACATGATTTCCTGTGCTGCAGTAAAAAAATCCTTATTAAAATATTTTTCAAATATTTATTTTGATAAAAATCCTTATTAATTTACTAGAGTCATGTCTAGTCAAGATAAAATTTTAACTAAAAGGAGGAGAAAAAAAAAACATGTTCCTAGGGTTTTCTTAGCAAGAAACTTCTGCTGAGTATCTAAAGCAGTTACATGATTTGTGTGGCTGCCTCAAGAGTAAAAGAAGTTATTGAAAACTCTAAATGGAATTAGTTATCTGGTATGTGCTTAATAAAGGAACAAAGATTTCCTGTGAATTGATGACAATAGACCATTTAACAATTCATGTTCTATCTACAAATAAAATTTAGCAAAGGCAACCCAATTTCTAAAAATACCAATGCTATACAGAGAGAAGAGGAAATGGTTATTTTTGCGGCTTATTAATCACTTTAGGATGAGCTGCTTGAGTGGTAATTAAACCCATACCAGAAATCCAATATTTTATGAGATAACACACTTTTTAAACAGTAACAGAAACCAGTGGAAAACTGTAAGTTGTTATCAACTAGAAGGTCAAAATGATTGCCAATGTTTAGAGAAAAATAAATCATTTAGCCATAAGGATTTTGATTATGCTATTTCATTGAATGTGTTTAAGCATATGTGCCTTTGTGTATATAGGTATAATTTCAGTATTCAAGTAGAAAGTAGAATATCAAGAATCAAATTAATGGATCATATATGTAGCTCTTGGGTTCAAAATTATCACATAAATTCCTAACCCCCACAACTGTTCTAATTCTAGTCATGTAGCTGACATGCCACTACAGATACTACAGATCTCTTCTGACGCTCCCTAAATTAATCTCTCCTTCCCAAGAAATACATTAGAAAGATTCTGTATTAATGATAGTTACCATATTTTACGTTAAATAACAATTATTTGGATATATCCTACCTCTACCACTAGGCCTTTTCTTTATGATATAAGACTTTACTTATTGTTGTATATCTAGAATCATTCTGGCTCACCAGAACATCAAGACCAGGGTCATCATAAGAAATTATTCTGCTCACAAAAGTTAGGGGATATATTGTTGCTACATATTCATTTTTGAAATATCCCCTAATTTTTGTGAGCAGCTTATATGAGCATACGAGCTGAATTTTGGCGATATTTCACTATTTTTATACACCAGAATGGTTTCAGAATTAAGTTCCCTCTCTCTCATTCTCCTGAATTCAGATATTATTTCTTAAGTGGGGAAAAGGAGGGTGGGAAGCTGAAAACTGTGCATAACTAACATGCAGGCCAAGGTGGTATGTGTGTGAGAAGCAGCCGGGCTTTAGGAGCGATGAGGCCAACAACCCTCAGCACAGAACCTAGAACACAGTGGCTGCGCAGTAAATGTTTCTAGCCTGAATGAAAGGTGAATAAAGGAGTAAGTAAATCGGACAGAGCATACTTCTGACAAAATAGTCAAGTCAAGTGTAACCGATCTAATGACAATGAAATACCTCAAGCTACTAACTGGAAACTTTAATAATTTATAGTTACCTAATTACTTTTTAATTCCCTATGGATCTATTTTCAAAGTGTTTAAGAAAAAAGGCAAAAGAGTGGGGGAAAAATTGTTCCTGATTGTCATTCGGAAGAAATAAGCAAGCAAAAGAGAAGAATAAAAGCAAGAGAGAAGAATGCATGAAAAGACAAAGAAAAACTGAGAAAGACGGGGCAAAGAAGGTAGAACTTTGAGACTTAACCTTGTCACTCATCTTATTTCAACAATGAGGGAGAGAAAAAATTGTTAACTTTTTACCATAACAGAGGACTACCTTTGTAATTATTTGCCACTAAAACTCACACACATTGTAAAGTTTACCTTTTTGTTCTTGAACAAGAGCATATTAAGCCAACAATCTATATGAAATAAATGAAGCAATTGTTAGACTTTATTCAAAAGGGGTCATTTTTCAATTCTACACTGCAATTCTAGAGTAACTGAAGTTTGATTATTTAGCTGTCAGTGGACTACCTGATGACTCAATAACAAATTATGCTGCTAAAATTGTTAGATGGTGCTGGCTGAATGTACCTACCCCAAATATTCTTTTATCTTATAAAAACAAAACAAACCATGTGTGTCTCTTTCTATACCAGGACAAGCAATTACATACTCATTGTACTGAATTAAATGTTAATCATCTTGGTGATAAATTAAGAAAACCTTCACTTAATTATATTCTTCCAATGCAGCAAGCCCATTCATGAAGACCTTTACTGAGCTCAATCTTCATGAGAAATTTAAAGAAGAAATATCATAGAAAAAACAGTACAAAGCAAACACTTCATTTAACAAAAGGAAAAAATGGACACAGAGCCTGAAAGCCTCATTTAGAATCCTGTCTCTGCCACTAACTACTAGTTGTAAAGTTATTAATCTTGCTGATCCTTCCTCCTGTTAAAACTGAACAGCAGCTCTCCTGGGGACCACTTTTTATAGAAGAGCCAGTACAGAACTTAGAACCTAGAAGGTTCTCACTCAATGTTAGTAAATTGTCCCTTAATCCATAAACTTTGTAGAGGGAGTATATGGGATTACCGTATTTTTCGCTCCATAAAACCTTGCACTTTTCCCCCAAAAAATGGAGGGGAAAATGCCCGTGCGTCTTATGGAGCAGAAAATATGGCATTTTTATTAAATATGTTAACACTCATTTGGTTTAGAATATTTTTTTTTCTTATTTTCCTCCTTAAAACCCTAGGTGTGTCTTATGGTCAGGTGCATCTTATGAAGCGAAAAGTATGGTAACTGGCAACACGTGATTGCTACAACACAGCGTAAGGTGCTGTTCGGGCAAGCACAGATATCTCCCATTTAACACACTTAACAGTGGTCCATATGTGACCCAGATGACATGACTTCTACCCTCAGAAACTGGAAAAAAAAAGATGGAAAACTGGGGAAAAAAGATAAAAAGCTTCCTTTTCTTTGAGTGATAGAAACAGTGTTTTGGTGCAGTCATGTTTTGTGCATTAGATCCTCTCAGTCTTTTTCTAGTATCTTGTCTTACAGCTTAGGCAATCCGTACACTTCAACCCTTATTTGCGTGTCATCCTTGTGCAGGGTCCACGCTAATCTTCTCTGTTATCATTCCAGTTTTGGTATATGTGCTGCCCAAGCGAAGAGAGTACACGTCAATCTTTAAAACACTGTGTGAATTTGTGTCACGGGGGTATTTTATAGGGTTTAAACTGTTTCCAAAGTGGCCAATAAACTTCCATTCAAATCATATCAATGGACATTCAGATGCAGTGAGATGGGGGAAGCCAAGGGGGCCCGTGAAACCTCACTGTTGGAAAACCACACAGTCTAACCATAAGGAAGGCGTTTTGTGGTTCCGACTCAGACTGCAAAGCTTCACAGCTTTCTCAGGCCTACAGAGAAGAGGAAAGAAGAGCCCAGAGAAACAGTGACAAAGTAGTAGCTCTGGAGCTTCCACATAAATAAGACCGATCTACTTCAAATCTTCCAAAAGAGACACTGCTTGCTTTTGATCTGTCAGGGTATCTTGTTGACAGAGAATCTGGCAAGCACCCCAACTCTGTAGCCTTGCTCGCCCTAAAACTCTCCTGATTTCTGTTTTCATCCTCCACGGCTCAGGCTGCATTCCTCTCTAAAACTTTCTGTGAAAACCTTAAGTCAAAATCTCCTGAACTTCAATTGTACCTGACCTAGTTAGGTCAAGCCCTCATCAAACTGCTTTACAGTTAGTTTTTTCTA
The DNA here is from genome assembly GCA_037038555.1 of Rhynchonycteris naso. Lineage (NCBI taxonomy): Eukaryota > Metazoa > Chordata > Mammalia > Chiroptera > Emballonuridae > Rhynchonycteris > Rhynchonycteris naso. The sequence goes on from CM073002.1 coordinate 73,215,843, forward strand.
TCCCCACCCGCTTCCAACAAACTGGAACTTCTAGGGAGAAGGTTCCATGGCTTCTCCCTTTTGTCCCAGTGCTTAGCACTGAGTCAGCTACACAACAGCAGTTTCTGCAAAAGGTATTTATTGTCTTATAATTTTCTCACCTAACACTTTATCACATATATCAACTTTCCAGAATGTCAAGTTCTTTGTAATAACTTTAAAACGCTACTAATACACAGCTAATATTTATCAAAAAATGATGTGCTAAGTATTAATATTCATTATCTCATTTATTCTCACATGAACACTCTTCGAAGCCGGTACTCTGAGTCTCGGACAAAGAAGTTGAGGGTAACTTGCTGACGGTCGCACAAAAGCGGAGTAGAAGCTGGCACTACAACCAGGAGGCCTACCTTAAGAGCACAAATGCTCACCTAGGACAAGGAGCTCTAAGAGGAAGTCTTCCATCTGTTGATTCCCATAAAAGGCATTTCCCATGAAACAGAGAGCTATGGGCCATGAAAATGCCTACAGAGAGCATGAGGGCCTGCTCGGGAGAAAAGCAAGTGCACATCTCTGACGGCTTCAAGCGACAATTAAATTAGATTAACTATACAACTCTTTGAAGATAAAAGCCCTACAAGTGCTAACCATTATTTATTGTAATTCTAATGACAATTCTAAATTGTAGATAGATTAAATGAAAAATATCTCATTCAATAAAGCAATACTCTCTTTTCAGAAGCAATTCAGTCACTCTATTCATGCACGGAGTATCTTTAAATACACTCCTTATTGAAAAGCAGTGGCTCTTCAAGTTGAAACTTTAACTCTGTCAAGATGTTATCTACATGCTCTTCATGAATACTAATAAGGCATCCACTATTCAAAGAAGGGCTTAACTGTACTTGCAGTTCTGGTACCTGTGCCCTTACCCCACGAAGGAATATATATGATCTCTGATACTTTTAGTCCCTGACATTTAGTCTTGGGAGAGCTTAATGGTTCTCAAAAATGCATGCTGCCTTAGGTTGCAGATAGAGACAGCAGCTACCTTGGAAGAGATCAGGCATCAGAAGGGTGGTTTAGGAAACGTTGTTTACATGAAGAATTCAGGAACAGGCTGGGACATGTTTCCCAGCAGACCAGACCAGACTACACCCCAACCCCGCACCCAACCAAAGGCCAGTTTTCTGTTTTTCTATAATTTTATGGTGATGTTTATGTTCTTAATCAGAAAGTCATCACATTCCTATTTTTCAATAGGCTTAGCTTTTAGTTTCTAAATTAACAAAGGGTTTATTTTTAATGCACTTATTACATGGTTAGGATATAATTATCACAATGACAAGAATGTGAAGTACAAGAATATAAGCTCATGGAAGTCTCCTCATTTATTGTCAATGCACAAAACACATACTTATTGAAGAACTGGTAAGCGATGCACTTGGGTGTTACGTGCCCAGCCTTGCCTCCCTTCAACTCACCACCCGCCTCTGCTCTCCTGCCAGGCTGGCTTCAGCCCTTAGCCACACCCGTTCTGTGCTGCCCACTGTGCTCCTCTGATCTCCCAGACCCGCATTCTGCACCACAAAACCCATTCTCATTTTCCGTGCAAGCCTCTCTCAACTCCCATTTCTAAAAAACTGTCTTTATTTGCCCCAGCTCATGTCTTTTCTTCCCAAGCCCCTTTTCTTGACCACCCACATTTAATAGCTTTGCCTTATTTTCTGACATTTGATTGTGTAACAATGATCATTTTTATGTACAATACGTGCATAATAATTTCATGCGAATTCCTCCCACGGAGACCCTTGAGGGTAATGAACATGCCAGATGTTTTTTTTTTCTTTCTGAATCTGTCATAGCAAACACCACTGTGCCACATGCTCAAATAATATGTGGCAAAGTAAATATAGAAACAATACTTCTTTGCTTTCTTATTATACGTTTCTTTATGTTGTTTTGCTAGAAGGCAGACAAGATATTAGGCTTGAAAAGAAAATATGCAGAGGAGGAAAATAAGAACCTAGCAAGGGCTGTTCAGGAGGGGAGGGGAGAGAGAACAGAAACAGGCGAAATGACAAGGTGATATAATAAATATAATGAAGTCTAAGGCACCCCCACACAACAGCCAACAGTACTACTCTAAATGCATGTTCCAATGGCTTTATTCCCTTCTTTGGTTGTTTGTCAATAACTCTCATTTTTCTCTCAGAATAGGATAGCAGAGCATCGCTTTCCACTCCCCAGCTCTCTTTCATAATCCGCCTGCTAATAAACCTCAACCCTGAACTCATTCCATCCTTTTTCTTCTCCAGGTCTACCCCAAGCTTGCCTGCTGCTCACACGGTCTGACACCACTGTCAAGTTTCCTGTCTCAGGTTGGCCTTCAGTGCCAGTCGGAAATCCTTTTTAATTGTCTTATTCCATCTCATCTAGTGTCACAGTGACCGTCATAAACTCTTGGTTTCTTCTCAACCCCTACTGATGATGAGTGAGCATAATAATAAGTTTTATTAAAATAAATAATTTTACATAAATTTATATTTATATTTATATAAAACGCTTCTATATATAATACTGCAAGTAAACATATATAACGTATTGCTTCCTATGCATCAGAAGCTAAGAGCTTTATTCATTCTCTCAACTCACAAGTCTAAGAAGTATATAGTATTATTATCTCCTTTTATTTTTCTTTCTTTTTTTTTTTACAGGGACAGAGAGAGAGTCAGAGAGAGGGATAGATAGGGACAGACAGACAGGAACGGAGAGAGATGAGAATCATCAATCATTAGTTTTTCGTTGCCATTACGACACCATAGTTGTTCATTGATTGCTTTCTCACATGTGCCTTGACCGTGGGCCTTCAGCAGACCAAGCAACCCCTTGCTGGAGCCAGCGACCTTGGGTCCAAGCTGACGAGCTTTTGCTGAAGCCAGATGGGCCCGCACTCAAGCTGGCGAGCTTGGGGTCTTGGACCTGGGTCTTCTGCATCCCAGTCCGACGCTCTATCCACTGCGCCACTGCCTGGTCAGGCTATTATCTCTTTTACAGATGAGAAAACTGAGGCACAGAAAACAGATTAACAAAGGCTTTTATTATATGCATTTGTCACATAAGTAGGACATAATTATTATTTTGGAAAGAAGTCAAAGCACAAAAAGGAAGACAAGCTAATTGATTCTCCTCATCTATCGTCAATGCAGTTGAATACGTATTTACTGATCACCTGATGTCTATGCATTATGTTTGTAAATTATATCATGTCCAATGTCACACTGCTAGCACATATTGGCAGAGCAAGTATTTGAACTCAGGAGGTCTGACTTCAGAGCCGTTTCTTGACCATTATATAATGTTGTCTGCAAAATACACTTTAATTGAAAGTTTGTTACATGCTGAATACTTTATATGAATTAATTTATTTAATCCTTGATACAACTCTTGGATAAAAGTACTATAAGTCACATTTTAAAATGAAGCAGCTGAGGCCTTGGCTGCTTAGCTCACTCAGAGTGTCGTCCTGAAACACTAAGGTTGTAGGCATGATTCTTGGTCAGGGCACACTTGGGAAGCAACCAATGAATGAATGCACAACTAAATGGAACAATAAATGAATGCCTCTCTCTCTCTCTCTCAAATCAATTTTAAAAAATGAAGCAACTGAGAATGACAAAGTTTTAACAATATGTCAAAGGCCACTCTGCCAACATATAGAGGAGCCTGGATTCAAATCTAAGTCTTCTGTCCCCAGAGCTTGAGCTTCCAATGACTTCTCCATACTGTGCTTCTTACCACAATACCAGTTACCTTAATGGAGTGCCTCTACCTCCTGCTTAATAGGATCATCTTCATATGTGGACTCCTTAAAGCCCCACCTTGCCTACCAATTTCAAAACTTGTTTCTTTTTCCATCTTCTATCAAAGGCAAAGATTCAAGGTCAACTCCTTTCACTCCCAATCTGTGCTCTTAATCTCCCTTTCTGCTACTCTGGGCTATTGATGAACTATTGATAAACTGTCAACAGTTCCTTCTAGTTCGTGTCTAAAGCCCTCTCTGAATTACCCTCCTCCTTTAGGTAATCCTCTGTTTTTTTGTAAAAACTAGTCCAGCCCTCAAAAGAAGAGACTGCCTGACTCTCGGCCACACAGCTAACATCCAAGAGCGGGCCTGCCTGGTATTAACACGGTTCACAGGTTTTCCCTTGTACTTCATTTACTCACTTGGTTCCTCATTTTCTTGGTTCTAATTTCCTAGAAAGCTCTCACAACTCATTCCAACCACGTCAAAGGCTCTGGCTGCTCACCTCACTATGATTCACGCTTACATCTTTGATTTCTAGCCTCTCAGGGAAAATTCCTTGGCTGGGCCTGGCCTCTGCCTCCACCATGTTTCTGGAGAGCATGCCTAGAAATGGATATTCCTTCCTAGAACAGAGAGAAATCTTGGCCTCTCAGACTCTTGTTCAGGCCTGCTCTGTTCCCATGGCCTTCAGGCTAACTGCTTCTGCCTAGTCTTGCACAAACAAATGTCAACCATTAGAGGAATTCTGTTTGTCTCGAGTTTTTACAAAAACAGTCCCTTCCCTGAGGAGATAAGGGAAGTATGTACTGTTTATCAAAGATTTGCAGGAATCTTGTGACAGGACTCACATCAACTAGCAAAATCGTCCTTGGACCCTTACTGGCACCCAGATGTCTGTGATTGTCAACTACCTCTTGCCCTTCCCATTTTATCTTCCCCTGACATAAAAGTAGTCTCAACTCTGTACTTTCTTAAGTTCAATTTGAAGAGTAGGTCTTCCATCTTCTTGGATGGCAGCTTCTCTATCAACAAGCCTTTCTTTACTCCAAACTCTGACATTTCAAAGCGCTGGGCATGCAGACTTTAAACTGGTAACCTTCTTCACATAAACATCTGGAAAGCATACATAACTCTTCCATTTTCTCACTATAAATTCAAATCATTGCAACTGGCTTCTTGCCTTAATTACTTTCCCACCACGTTCTGTTCCTGTCCCTTCATCCATGTGGTCCACTCCTCTCCATCTCTACCACACTGGTTTAGCTGTCTGGTCTTCCTTCCTGTAGCTGCTGGCTTCAGTTCTCCACACTACAAATTTCTGCTCATACCCTCTTCCTGCATGGACTCTCTTAATAGTCTTGCCATGTACTCAGGAAAAAGACCAAACTTCTTCCTTCACATAACAAAAAAGACGCCTGACTTGGCCCGTTTACTTCTAAGGCTCATGTTTCTTTGTTTCATTCTTCCTTTTGAAGCTCTATGCACACCGAGCCACCGCCACACCCTGGAATGCCACGAACTATGACCAAATGGTATCTGCAACACAGACCCCTCACAGAGCAACTCTCAGCCCTGCTTTAGGGCTTAGCTTAGCTCTTACTTCAAACTCAAGTCTCTGTTGGCCCTTTCTAGTCTGAGAGGGGTGCTTCCTGTGTGCCCCAGAGCACTCTATCCTCAATAGCCCACAAGGGAATGGTGTGTTTCCTTCTGTCTATCCCACTTGACTGTGACAGAGAACAAGGGTAGAGGAATGTTCACCATGCTGTCTCCCGGGCCTGAGACAGAGCCAGGCATGCTCTGGGCAAATACTTGAATGAATGAGCTGCAGGTCTGTTCCCTGAAGTCCAATCCTATTGCCTTTGTCCCTTCTCCTCATTTACTACTGCTCCTTTTCTGTCCCCTCTCCACTGTGCACTGCTCTTCCCTTCTCTCGCTCTGTGATTCTCCATCTCAGAAACTCCTAACACCCACTCAGATGGCTTACTCAAACTACCAAACCAGAACACCTGGCAATTTTACTAGAAATAGTTTCTAGGCAGCAGAATGTCTCTTAGCAAATAATTTTGACCTCACTAGAGAAATAATTATCTATTCCCTTTTCTCCCTTACCCATCACAGAACACTGATAAATTTGCATATCAGTATACAGAAAGCCCTTTAAATTTTAGGAAGGATCACACACATTTTTAAAAGTAAATCTATTAAAATTCGTCTAAAATTGTCCAAGTTGGAAAAAAAATCACTTTTCTTCATTTATATGATTTAGGCTTAAGTCTAAAAATAACCATTAAAAGAAAATGTCTAGAGCCTGATCTGTGGTGGTGAAGTGGATAAAGTGTCAACCTGCAGTGCTAAAGTCACTTGTTCATAACCTGGACTTGCCGGGTCAAGGTACATATGAGAAGCAACTCCATGACTTAATGCTTCCTGCTCCTCCCTCTGGCCCTTTCTCTCTAAAATCAATAAATAAAATCTTTTATTTTGTATTTTTAAGAGAGAGGAGGTGAGACAGATTCCCACATGTGCCCCAACCAGAATCCACCCAGCAACCCCCATCTGGGCCTGAAGCACGAATCAACCGAAGTATCCTCCGTGTCCAAGCCATTGGCTGCGAGAGAGGAAGAAAGAGAAAAGGGGAAGAGGGAGGGGAAGAGAAGCAGACGGTCACTTCTTACGTGTGTCCGGACCAGGGATCAACCTGGGACATCTGCATGCTGGGCCGGTGCTCTATCCACTGAACCAACCAGCCTGGACCAATGGATAAAATCTTAAAAAAAAAATGGGTTTGGATGTCTTCTCTCATCCTGATCTCTCTAACTTAAAAAGTAAAAAAAAAAAACAAAAACAACAACAACTAACTAAAAGGAATACTTCAGCCCTGTCCGGTGGTGCAGTGGATAGAGCACTGCCCGAGTGACGAGGTCACTGGTTTAATACCGGGTCCTGGATCCCCAAAGTCCCCAGCTCCAGCCTGAGGGTGATGCTGATTTAGTCCCAAGGTCCTCAGTTCAGGCCCAGTCCGGGCACACGAGAAGCAATAAATGGCACAGCTAGGTGGAAAAATGTCTCTGCTTCTCTCTCCCTCTCCTCCCCAAAATAATGGTTTAGTTGAGAATCAACAATCTATATCTCCTGTTGGAATCTCTTTTTCCTAAGCTATATTCTTTAATTTAAATAAAATGGGAAATAATTTAAGTCACAGTTAAATTTAGTTCACTTAAAGCAAAATCTCTCAGTCTTAATGGTTGCAAAACAAAAGTCTTTCTTTTCCCCCAAAGAATCAATATTTCTCATTTTAGTAGTTATAGTATTTACTGAAGTAGCTTATCCTAGCTTCGAAATGCCCACTGTTTTACACTGTGGTACACTAGAACTGAGTTAACTCATCATTTACTAGATTATGTATTACATGAACATAGGATGTTACTTATCTTCAGTCCCAAATGCTTAGAATACTGCCTTAAATATTATATACATTATAATATATTAAATATTACATATATTATATATTAAATATTATATATATATATATTTTAGCTAGAGCAACAGGAGACAGAGAGAAACAGAGAGAGGGACAGATAAGAACAGACACACAGGAAGGGAGAGAGAGAGATGAAAAGTATCAATTCTTTGTTGTGGCACCTTAGTTGTACATTGCTTTCTCATATGTGCCTTGATGGGGGCTACAGCCTAGTCAGTAATCCCTTGCTCAAGTAGTGGCCTTGGGCTCAAGTCAGCGATCTTGGGCTTCAAGCCAGCAACCTGTGGGCTCAAGCCCATGACCATAGGGTCATATCTATGATCCCACACTCAAGCCGGAGACCTCGGGGTTTCGAACCTGGATTCTCTGTGTCCCAGGCCAACACTCTATCCACTGCACCACCACCTGGTCAGGCTAAATATAATGTATTATTTTAATAAATGCTTAAAAATACATGAATTTAATGATGGTATATCAGACTGCACATTTGTTAAGGAAATTTATTTGAATGTATAGCAAGCTATTTACATTTATATTTTTTGTTTAGCTAGAGTTAAACAAAAATATAATTTGTTTTATACTTGCTTCACACTCCGTGACATTTTTTCTTATATGTATTCCCATTTTATGATCTAATTCACATGATATTAAAGTGCTAATTTGCTGATCCAGAGTCAGAACAGTGTTCTGTTCAGATCCTCATCCCTTCCTTGTATTTTTTTCAGGTGTTTGGGCTGAATGTACTTTAACTATAGTACCATATACTAAAATCTTGTTTTTTATTTACTAAATGTATTAAATTTATGATTTCTTTTAAGTTCTTTATTCACAGAATTAACCAAAAACCATTTGTATATTATACTACTCACAAAAATGAGGGGGTATTTTATCACTTCATATTCATTTTGAAATATCCCCTAAGTTTGTGAGCAGTATATTTGCTGCCCCTTTCTCCCAAAAGGAGAATATAAGTAGCTAGATGTCTTAGTATGACTCTAATTCAGCCCTCCTTCCTCTCCATACACAGTATGAGAATGGGCGTTACCCACAAAATACATTTTTATCAAGGCATCCGGGAGTATTCTTCTTCCAGTCTAATTTACATAAATCTGCTCCCTATGCTGGATGAATTTTTATATTCTGGTATCCTATTTAAACACAAAGGTTAAAGTGATGCTTTAAAATATAAAGAAAACAAAAGTCCCTCTATAAAGAAGAATAAACCATATAAACCTGGAAAATCACTTAAGAACTCTTCTGTATCAAGGCATTGGCGGTCACTGATTTTAGGGAGAAGAAGCAATTATCTAAGTATAGTGTACTGAGTTAAATGCAGGAATTTTCAAATTGAGAATCACTTTTCCCCTAAGTAATATTCTTTTTTTAATTAATTTTAATGGGGTGACATTAATAAATCAGGGTACATATGTTCAAAGAAAACATCTCCAGGTTATCTTATCATTCAATTATGTTGCATACCCATCACCCAAAGTTAAATTGTGCTTTGTCACCTTCTATCTGGTTTTCCCTGTGTCCCTCCCCTCCCCCCTCTCCCACCCTATCCTCCCTCCTCCCACCCCCATAAACACCACACTCTTGTCCATGTCTCATAGTCTCACTTTTATGTCCCACCTATGTATGAAATCATGCTGTTCTCAGTTTTTTTCTGTTTTACTTATTTCACTCCATATAATGTTATCACTAAGTAATATTCTTAATGCTACTAAGACCATTTCTCATTAATTCAGTTCCTTTCTTCCTGGAACCTCCACAGTATTTTGTGTGAGTATCTATAAGCAGTCTCCATACTAACCCAGTGGCATGACACGAGGGAGGCACAGGGAAGGGAGCACTCTCGTCTACATACACAGCGATGTGTCACAGCCACAGAGTTACGAGCAAAATGCACGATCAACAGCAGGGGCTACAGTGCTACCCATATGCCCACTCTATTTTCTCTTTCACTTTCTTTTTCAAAGATGGAAGTTATTTTGATGACATATCTAAGAAATTATTTTCATCTTTATAATAAAGCACTTTACAATATAAAGGTTGGGTCCATTTTGTTAGTAAGTTCTAAACATTTTCTTGTAAGAAAAATCAGTACTGCTATTAAAACCTCCTGGACTACCTTAATTGCTACTTCCCAATTATGTTCCACATTATTGTTTATAAAGCCTTTACTGCATACATTAATTTACTTAATATTACACAGTCCTTGAAGGGGGCATAATTATGTACCTTTTACCACTTACTGAGAGAAGTCTCAGAGACATTTACTTAATCTTTCCAATGCCATTAAGGTGCAAACCAGAGACAGAGCTTACGGCTCTCGACATTACTCACAAAACACGGGTACTTTCTTCCATCTAACTATCACTGATTTTAGTTTTTAATCAATACAATTATTTTGGAAGGGAAAGTAATTTCATTTTATAAGCCTTCTAGCATTTAAGTGGCCTACAATCCTTTGTAGCATTTAATTAGTCTCTCAGCATTTATGTTAGCCAGAGGAATTCCACATTTCCGCTCACATTTCAAAATAGTCCTTCATATGGATTTAGTCATAGTAAATACATTGTACTATATTTGGGGACAGGAGGCGGTCGCAGAACAAGAAAGCATATGTGTCTGTGACTCGTGTATGTTTCTACACTGTGCACTCTGTAAATGTTGGTGCTCCGGCTCTCAAACTGCTCTCAGAAGTCCTTGTGACTGACACCCCATGGGGGCTGTGTCTTTTCAGAACAAATATGCTTTAGTTATGGAGAGCACATGCATCTCCATCTAATTATTCTGAGAGGCAGGGTGGAACAAACATGATTTCTCACTTACACTCAGCACTCTGCACTGAACACAACTGGCAGGTTACAATTTGACAGGTATCATGAAAGCTTGTCACCTCCACATTCAACACGACATGGAAGGCAAAGGGCACTCACAGATCTGCTGCATAATCCCAGGGCAGCACACGATTTCCTATGTTTGTTGCAAGTATTTTTTTAAGCACAAGCAAAAACTCAGTATTTACTGGATTTTGAAATACGTCATAACAGGCCCTGGCCAGACAGCTTGGTTGGTTAGAGCATCATCTGGAAGAGCAGAGGTTACTGGTTCGATCCCCAGTCAGGGCACATACAGGAACAGATTGATGTTCCGTTCTCTTCCCCCCCTCTCCCCTCTCCCCTCTCAAATCAATACAATAAACATTAAAAGAAAAAGAAAGTAAAATATGTAGTAACATAAATGTAAGTTTGGGAATAAAACATAAATTTAGGTGAGAGTTTGAAGAGGAACCAACTGGTATAAAGTATGCTTGATCAGCCTGATTTTAAGGGAAAAATAAATAAAAGCCGGCACTGTCTAATGCACATCAGAAATGACAACCTCACAGTAAATGTCTGACACATTATCTAGAGCCCAATATGGCATTTCTCAAACTGGGGGGTAAGGCTCACTGAGACTTGCTGAGCCCTCTCAGCTGTCTGGATTTGATGACTACCAAATCTGTACTTGAGAGGTGGGTAAATTCCTCCTCCAGCTCTTACAGAGCTTCTCTACACAGGCCTCCTGGTCTCAAATCAACCTTCCGAAGACCAGTTAATGGACTAGCATGAAGAGAGATCGACACACATAAAAGACGAGTTGTACCAATAAAGGATCTATATAATTGCAAAACTATCTGGGAACTAGATAGCATGGAATGGAGCGCAACACATGTGGTCCAAACTATTAGGGAACCGAAATAGGAAGACATTCTGTTATCCACACACTTGGCAGTTATAAAAGCCACTGAAGAATTCTCTTTATTCACTTTAATGGCCCCAATTTGTCCCCTTAACCCTTAAATACTACATGTCACTGAGAACACAGCCAGGGACGAACTCCAGATTCCAGGACTTTCCTGTCACTTCAGACTTTGCCATAACTGCAAAGTTTGCCAACTCTGACATGGCTTCTCTTTCTGTGCATCAGCAAAAATAGTCCTTTGAAAAAATCCTAAAAAGAAGTATCCAGATCCTTGCTGTGTTGTTATTTAAAACTGAGGGAGGATCAGCAACTTTCCATGGGATGAAGGAGCTGGAAAAAAATTAGGTGGCTGGCCATTCCTGAAATCTCAAGCTTGTCTTAATAATTGACTGGGACTTCATGGAAAAGTACTGCTTACAGGAGAACAGAATTGGAGTTTTGTTCGCATTCCCACCGAAACTGGTCAAAGATGATCTGAGACAGGTGCAAAGCCTAACTACCTTTTTATGCTCTCACACTTGTGTTCCTCTTGCTTGCCAAGTTTTTGCACAGGGAGAAGCAGAGAACTAGGGGACCAATAATAGTACCAGCATCTAGTTCTGGTTGTCACCTCAGAAAATGAGAAAGATCTAAAGCCAAGTCTGTTCAAGGACAAAATTAGCAACTGATGAGGCAGAAAAACTGTGGAAGGTCTTCAGGCATTAGAAAGTTGGTCAAGATGACCTTGCAGGTGCATCATTACTATTCTCTAATATGATCTTACCTCAGCATCTCCAACTGAGACCCCCTCTCCTGTGCAGAGGCCTCCATTCCCCCCGCACTTCCTACCAGGAACATAAAATAAAAACCAGCTTTCACAGCCCCTCGCACAGCCTTCACGCTAGCGATAATTTTTTACCTGTGAGCGGGCCTTTAAAAAATTCCAACAGCTATCTAACATTTTTTCCCCACATAGTTTTCTCACAGTTTATGCAAACCCTCTTCCATTATTAACTAACACGGGATTCTAAAATTTGGAAATTAGGTACAATTTTGACCTTGGTATAGCTTCACTAAGTTTTCTTTTAATTACTAACATTTTAAACACTTTCCACATAGCTTCTTAGAATTCTATATAAAGAAAACATAACTTTTCCAACATTTAAATAACATTTCCCATGGTCTTTTTAGAAGTATATGGAAAAGCACTTTGCTTTTTCCTTAAAAGAAAAAGTTTCTAATTGCTTCAAATCAAAGCCATGGAGGCCCCTAGTAACTGTTTACATTTTAATAATTCAGTATATGCTTTATTATGGAGATACTGAACTTCCAAAAACTAGGAAATTCAGATCCCTAAAAGGTTGGTTAGGATAAACCACCTTAGTCCTACTTTTACATATACAGTATTAAGAATCATAGGGAACAGAACCCTGCTTATGACACTGGAAAACATGAACACCACAATATGCGGCTTAGAAAAGAATAAATGTGGCAGAATCTGGACCTTGACATCCTGAGCCCCTCCACATCACTTCAAACCATTCATGTGCCAGGAGGGAGACCAGCCGGGCCCCTGAAGAGCTCCTCCATGATGGAAAAGCTAAGGGGAGTTCCAAGTGCCCTGATACGTGGCAGCCAGGAAAAGGGGTCTGTCCTTGAAAAGCCCTAAATTATAAATTGTGCCAAGTCCAGGTACCTACTGTTACTGCTCTTTCAACACATGATCTTCCAGACAGTAAAAAACTTTTCTTTCTAAAATTTCCCACAGATTTATAGTATTAGTAATCCAGTCATAATATATCTACTTGAGTATGGTACTCCTAATATTGAGAATTTACAAAGTCAAAGAGAATGCTATGTAATAAAAACAATGATAAACACTTCCTTTTCAGATATTTACTTTCAGTTTGGAAAACTCCAGTTCATTGTAAGTAAGGGAAGGCTTATAGTTTTATACTAAAAACGGGAACTAGAATTTTCATGGATAACCAAGCACAGAGAATAGGGAGAACAGAATAGTATGACACATCTTTTTCTTTCTGGACTTGATTCCACTCCAGGGGAATTACTGTGACTATATCATCAATTCACTTAATCCTCAAAATAACTCTGGGAAGCAGGAATCGTAATTATCTACACTGTACAGAAAAGGCAACTGAGGCACAGAGCGGAACCTGCCCAGGGAACACAGCTAGGAAACCAGTACACTGGCCACCGGGATTCGGACTCCAGTGGTCCAGCTGCCGCACTACACTGCCGTTCAATACTTCTCGTCCACGTGTAGGTGGCCCTAGAAGCATCTGGAAAAACAGTAAACTCTGCAACACTTTTTTTAAAAATGTGATTAAACAAAGAACCCCCCACCCAAAAAAACCCCCATTAAATCCTCTGAAGATCAAGGGGCTCGGAGGTAAAACTTCATGATTGCCTTCGTCAGTTTTAACCTGTGATTTTCTTATTCAAGTGACATGCACCACATATTGCTAAAGTGGCTCAGAACAATTTAACTTCACTTTAATTAGCATTATGAGCCTGAACTACAATTAAATCATTGCCTTATCCTGGCAGTTTATAAGGGCCATATTATTAAATATTCTTCAGTTCATTTAATGGTTTTTATATAACAAGTAAATATTAGAATCCAGATTAGTATTTTCTTGGGTGATTTTTCTCTCCACTCTTTGGTTGATTAATGACTTCACAACTAGGACCTGCTTTATTTTTTAATATTTTATTTATTAGTTTTAAGCAAAGGGGAGGAGCAGGAAGCATCAACGTGTAGTAGTTGCTTTTCATATGTGTCTTGAGCGGGCAAGTCTGGGGTTTCGAACCAAAGACCTCAGTGTTCCAAGCCGGCACCCTATCCACAGCACCACCACAGGTCAGGGTAGGATCTGCTTTATTTAATATTTCCCAAATATGCTGGAGTCCACGTTATACCAACTTTCAAAAATTCTGAGTTTTTATATATAAAGTATCACTGCTACCCAACAGCTATAGAACCCTAAGTCCCACGTTTTCCTCTATTACGGCCAATCTCAGGCACTGAACAGGATAATGCAAGTGTGCTGGGGGCCAGGGAAGGAGGTATAGGAGCTACAGCTACTTCATTCATAAATATAACAGGATCTACGTCGCTGCCACAGCGCCAGCTTCTGTAATTCTGTAGCTGTTGTTCCCAAGGCCTATTTCGGATGCTCCCTTAACATACTGCAGTCAGAAATTACTGGCAAGATTCCTAACACCAAGAGATAGACTCCTTCTGAACACATTAAAAGGGGAAAACAGAATAAACAGTTATTCTAATACTAAAATTGGACTCGACTGTTGCTAAAATAGGAAGAGGCGGACCAGAAGGTTTCTCAAGGTTATTTCTAGATATCGATTCTATGAGATATAAATTTTGGTTAACTAAAATACTGCAATGTTAAAATTTAAAGGAACCTTAGAAATCACAATCTAACATCATCAATTTAAAGATCTAAAATACTAAGTCCACAAAATGTTAATTTTAAAACTAAATAGTGTTATCCTATGAGTTACTTTAAAGTTTGGGTCCCTTCTGAGCAAATGCTTATTGTTGTTATCAGGTTGTTTTTAAACTAAATTGCAAACCTGAGATTGCCCTGAAGATGTATTATTACTAAGAGAAATGGGTAAACTGCTATTTTTAAAATTAAAAATTGCCAAATTTATTTACAGTAAGGTAATAAAGAACTCTTGGTTTCTTTCTTTGCCAATTTTAGCTTCTGAAATGAACTAGATCAATAAAGAAAAAGTTTCTAAACAGCAATTTATTCTCTTATTTTAATGAGAAAAAAGTCACTGCAAAATAGAGCAAGCAATACATTATCTATTTTGAGGACAGTTTATATAATTTTCCAGGTTACTTGCTATTTGAAAGAATAAAATATCTCAGAGAAAAAGTACATACCAACAAAAACCTCTGTGGTCATAAAATGGAGAACAGCAAAAACCTGTATAATTTTAAATGAAAATCAATAAAGACAAAAATCAGAAAAGTTGAATAAAAGAGTCAGTGGTTACTAGGACTTTTGCTCAAACACAGCATTAGTCAAAAAGTTCTAGGGTGCAGGGAGAATGTCTGTAAGGCGTTACTTACAGCAGAGAGTAAGCAATCAGAGAAGTGGAAATCAGAGTCCATTACTCACGGCAGAATAACCTGCATTAGCCCCTTACAGACACATCACCGACAAGAACTCATGAAGAAAAATAAAAGCTGACAACGAAAGGGAATGGTGTATCTTTCACATGTAATTTTCAGCAAATTTCGACTTCAATCTGAATAAACTTTCCTCCCTTTCCTTCCTTCAATTTCATTTAGAAAAACCATCTTGTTTAGGTTGTTCAAGTGTGACTTTACAACTAGCCTAATGTGGCACCAAATTACTACCCTCAAAATTCCTTACAGGAAGCACCTGATTAAATACCCTCTAGAAAGCAGAGCAAGGGAACTTCAGGTTGATTCCGAGAACAAGAACCTTGCCAAGCAGACAAATCAGTGTCTTTGTCAAATACTGTCTCCTATCAGAAGGGTTTTCTATTCTTTAAAACTTGCTTCTCCATAGTGGCAACCTCCAGTCAGTCTGTATAAGGTCCTGGCTCGTAAAGCTTATAAATTCTTATTTTCCATCCCCTAGTTTCCCTACAGATCATACCACTGACCTCTGCTACCGATCTGGCAGGAAATTATCTGAAAGCCATCCAAAAATTAGAACTGTATATGAGAGCCAAATTTACTTTCTAAAATACCTAACTCATTTGCCCGTATTATAAAACAACTCATAAAAAAAGGATCACCACTACTATGGGACTGCCATTTTTTATTTTTTGCCTTAGTCTCTAGTCAGAAAAAAAGATGAAAGGCAGGAAATGGCCTATCAACAGGCAGTTCTCCTTTGAAGACAAGATAACAAAATACCACAGTTAAAAGTATGTTTGTAATTGCAAAGTTACTATTCTTAAAAAAATTCCAAATACAGATATATGCCTTTGATCTTATAAGAGCATTTTTTTCTCACTGTTCACATCTGACACTGGTGTTTCAATTAGGGACCCACTCCCATCTATGGGAAAAATGTTCCCTGAAACTCAATCATGTGAGTTAGCAGCTTTTAGCTGTCAGCGTAGAAGTGGCTGCTTACATTCTGCTGCCTGGGATATTTCTGCCTGCTACGACGCTATGAGAACTTGTTCTAGTAACAGCTTCCATCTGACCACCTGGCAGACCTCTCAGTTCCTTCTGTGTGATGTCAGATAGTCCTGGAAAATCATTCAGTACCTCCCTGGGTGGGGACTACCATCTCAGCCAAACATATGCAACTATGAGAAAAAGTTTGAGCACCTTAAACCTAAACATTAAGTTTCACACTTAAAACAAATCCTATTCTCAGCTTTTCACATTTTATATTACAGCAAAAAAAAAAAAAAAAGTCTAATGATAATATGTAGCTTCAATAATGAAATAAGCCTTATTTTAAAACAATAAAAATATCCCTAGTGTCTCCACGGTCCATTTTAAACAATTAGGAAAGATAAATACTGCAGCGTTATATCATTTGTTCAAAATTATTTTCTTTACTTCAACTGCTATTGTTTGTGGGTCTTTTAATACAAGGTGAAAAAAAAAGGGAACCTGACATAGTAAAATTATGGGGGGAACGCTAACTGGTAAGTAGTAGCCCTGAAAGCTGAGTTACTAGAAAGACACACTAAGGAAGATTTGTAATCATAGGTGAAGGGTCCCGTTACAAGAGACTCTTTCTGGGCAATAAGGAAAGGAACACCTTCCATGGAAAGAAACTAGGTTTTTAAAGTTAACACGTGCATGTGCACGCACGGTTTCTCTCTCTCCGAGCTGATACAGTGACAAATATTAGACAACTGCTATCTGCACTGGGGCAATAAAGTATTTCATGATCTCATAAAATATGGTTCTGTTTGAACATGACTCCAAAAGCCAAATCTAACTTTTGAAACTCCATCCATGAAGGCAGCGCTCACTAGATTCTTGACTGATAGCCAGACAGCTCACCTTCAAAAGGGAGCGTTAACTACTCAAAAGGGAGCATGGGAACCCACAGTAATTTACAGCATCTGCAGTCAAATCCTAGGAAAGAAAATTAAGAAATGATAATCAAAGGTGTCACTGTCTATGTTCAACATCAGGCAAACACTGTCATAAAGAGATCCTTACAATACCCCAAAGATTTTCCTCTCCAGCAAAGTAGCTATTTCTTTGTCTTCGAAAAAGAAAACTTTGCCTCCCATATTTATCAAATGGCAGTTATTTTACAGATATATAGGAAACATAGAAAGAAGGACAGATTTATAAAAACGTACAAACCCTCTGCACATCAAACCCTGAACCTTAGCATCTTTGTGAAATACAAATAAAACACTAAAATAAAGGGTATCTATGCCTGGGAAAAAACCCAAAATGCTCACAATGGATATGGAGCATTCAGGGTAATTTTTATCTTTGTCTTCATGCTTTCTTAGTGTTTTCGGCATGTATTATTTTATAAGCAAAAAATAAAATCCAGTAAATTATTTTTAAAATCAAATATTTTAAATGTAATTTAATAAGAACAAAGTAGCAGGCTTCTGAGGTACCAAATCGATAATCTGTAGTGGAAAGTCATCTTCTCTGTCTGAGCCTCTCTGTGACCATGCGACATCTTTTCACACTTGCTCAAAATTAACGGCTTCTCTACATAATGAGTGCAACTATAACAAAAGGACCTTTAGTCAGTAATTTAATTACTTTGGAAGGTTTTATAGTTTTAGTATTAAGAAGTGACACATATACTTGACTATATGCGTAGAAATAGAGCAGACTCTCCACATTTCATTGGCTAATTAAAAGTGAATTTAAAAATCCCATTGTCTGTTTATAGCAGTGTCATCCTAGCTTATCAGTCAATATTCTGGGCCTAGTAGGAGAGCAGAAACATTGCTCTGTCTCACTGCCAGAAAACTTCAGTGATTTCCATACTGTGATCAAAGGCCAGAGTTGATTAGCTAGTGTGTTCCCTGGGCCCCGCATTATTTTATTCACATAGCCAAGGTGACATTATCACCTTGGATAGGTATTTTCACATTTGCAGGTTTGTCTTCCACACTTGACTGAAGCATACATATTTCAAAGAATGCGTTCAATGAATGAACTGTCCTAGAAATAACTAAATTTGCAGACAATGTCAGAGATGGCTCAAGGAATCAGTGAATCACCTGTAACCTCAGTAACATAAAACACTGAGAGGGAACTAGTAAATGTTTCCTAAGAAAGGTCTTCAACAACTTAAATCTTTTATTCTTCTCTCATTCCACTCACTCCCAACCGTGTTCCTAATGTCTTCATGAATTTATTCACCATCTGCCTTTAAAAAAGGAACAAAATTAGTTTTATCTGTAATACGTTTTCCAAACCTGTTTTTCTCTAACTACAAATTACTCCTTGTCATTTGCATTACCCTACACTGTCATGAAGAATGCTGAACGTGTCTTTTTGTCTTTGACTGCATCATCAGTAGCTGCTGAGAACATGCTTTATAGGTGTGGCTGCAGGCATAGCCTTCTCCATGATCTAGGCTGACTAATTTAGCCATCAGGTGTTAGACTCTGGGAATTCCTATCTATAGCCCCCTATTGCGAGTTTTATTCTGAGACTAGGAAATAAAATTTATCTTCAGTTAAGCAACTGAGCAAAACTAGTCACAAGATAACTCACTTCAATAAAATATTAAGCGCAGAAATGCCCCAAATTGCTACAAGAATATAGTACCATCTTACTTATTCTTTATGTCTGTGGCAGGCATCCTCCGAGTCCCAAGAGCAGGAACTTCCAATTACTTATCTAGTTCAGCTTAGTTTTCAGGAAGATTCTGTACACTTTAAATGAGCATTTCTTAACGAGGCTCCTTTTGGCATTCGGATGGGCTAATTCTTTCCCAGGCAATTCTGTTTCCACTCACTGCTGAGTCAGCTCAGCTGCTTCCGCATCCTTTCACCCCCAACCCTAATTCCAGCTGGTGGGACTCCCCCAGTCACCGAGTTCATATTCCAGAAACTCTCAAACATTCCCTGGGGAGTGTATGATTTTCCCTTAGTTGAGAACCACTGCTCTAAGTAAACCTGGTATCTAAAAAATTCGTATTTTAAAGAAGTTACAGTGGTACCTTGAGATACGAACAGACCAACATATGTTGTTGTTGTTTTTAATATACAAGCTGTGACTCGGTCTGTATTTTTGTTCGAGATCTGAGGGAAATCCTGAGATATGAGTCGTGATTCGGGAAGCTGCCGCTAGTAGGCGCGTTGGTGCAGGGGTCCAGTATTGGCAGTTTGATATATGAGTTGACTGACTTACGAGCTTGGTTACAGAATGAATTAAATTTGTATCTCAAGGTACCACAGTAATTATAACCCCCTAAAAAAAAGCTCCAATTGGCTTTTTCCTCAGTAATTACCTTAACATCACACTCACCTCAACCTCCCCACCCCTCATATTTTCAGGAATGTGCAATGCTCACCAACATTATATTTCTAAAGTGTCCCTGGTCAACTTGAATATTTTCTGTGCCCTCTGATCATTTATAATCCTGATGACATAAAGCTTCTTATGTCAGTTAACATTTCCATGTATATTTGTGATTCCATTTGAGCTATCTAAATTGGTTTAACTGTGTTAAAACAGGTTTCTAAAGCATTATTTATTCCAACTACCATCACACTTGCTCTGTTCAGTTATTTAAAAAAGCATCCCAGTAAGGGAGTGGACTGCTACGCCCTCTGTGTAGGCTACCGTAGTACAACACACATAAAGGTGCTCACTCCAAACCCAGCGGGAAACAGTCTTCTTGCAAGTGTAAGGCCTCCTGGTTAGCCACACCATGCAAAGAGATTAAGGCATTTCTAAAACAGAAGGAGGCGCAATTCTAAATGTTTCAGAAGAGCAACAAAATCCAAATTGTTCAATTAATGAAAGGGTATCCGGAATTGTAAATCTGTACTTTTTTAAAATTATAAGCAATGAAGAATCACTCAGGGTGGACGCTGAAACAGGAGTGCTGCCCTCCCCTACAATACATGTGCAGGGGGTCCTCCAGGACCTATTAATACCTGCCGAGGCCTGTTAACGCCTGGCACAGCAAGACCTGGTAATTTACTAGTCACAAATGGTCTCCTACAAATATTACATAAACAGTGGTCTTCATGGTTTCTGAGTCAAAACCCAGCCTCGTTCTGTCTGTCGACTATGGCAAGTCCTTATGCTTTTATAAGCTGGCTCTGTGGTAAGAGCCAAGCCAACTAACATTTTCATTTTAGCTGGAAACCGCTTCACGCTTGCTTCTTGCGCATCTACTGCCACTTCAACTCCTTGGTGTCTTTTTAGAAATCTTGGGCTTCTGAAATCCTGCTCTGATTTCAGCATATTTTACCTTGGGAATAAATAATTCCTGGAAATGATAAACAAGATAAAGCTGGGAAGGCAGCTCTGTTCATTTATGCCACTTCTCAACTCTGCTCTGAAAACAATTTTTCCAGATCCATGTGGCCAGTGAGCAAGGTTTGGCTTCTTCGGCCCTCCATCATCCAAAAATAAGACTCACTTGTCAGTGTCTGACCGCCTTCTAACCACGGTAATACTTATGGGCTCAGCAGGAAGCAGCTGAAGTCTTGAATTATGTTCTGCTAATAATACACTGGTTCCTCCCAGCCTTCCCTGATCCCTGGGTATCAGACTCGACGTTCTTACTGGAGCAGCTTATTGCTACCAGACTTTCTCCTTTAAAAATGCCAGTTCTGATTCCTCTCAGGCTGTCACAGACTGGGCTGTTCCAATGAGACAAGAGGCAGTAAGTAAATAAATTAACACTTATTTTAAAAATTGTTTTGGCAAAGAGTAATTTTTAATGACCAATTCTTCATGGAGAAATTTTAGGCATGTGTCATCATGGTGAGGGGAGTTTTTATAGATTCAGAAAAAAGACAAAGCCTTGGCTGGACTAAGATCTTGTTTTCATACATTTTTTTCCCATTTTATAAAGACACAACACTAAAGCAAGAAACCAAGCACTATCACTGAAGTCTGCTTTTGAGATCTTTTCAATGTTGCTGGTCACACATGCACTTCTTAAAGAGGCTATATTTTATTTATCTGTGTGTGATCAGTACACACACTTAATACATGTATTAAGTACTTAATAAATGCTCATTAAAATAAATGTCTCTGCAGCTGGAAAGCCATGCAGCTTCCACTCTCAGCAGCCTGACTTGGGCATAGCCTGCTCTAAATCAAATCACAGTAAACTCCATGAACCTAAATTATGGATAATATACAGTAAACTATTCTCACAGGCTATAAATTCCATATGAGTTAAAATTATGTCTCATTGTGTCATCTTCACAAAATAAAGCATTTACTATGTAGCATAACAGTAATCTATGTTAGAACTTTACAACTTGCAGTATGCCATTGGACAAGAAAATCTAATGACACTGATACCATATAATAAGAAATCATATACCGTATTTCCCCATGTATAAGACGCTTCCACTTTATAAGACACACCTTAATTTTGGGGCCCAAATTTTGAAAAAAAAAGTATTACATAAAGTTAATGAACTGAAGTTTTATTCACATATAATTCATACAATTCCTCATCACTGTCAAAACTCCCATCCATTAGCTTGTCCTCATGTATCTGATGACAAATCACTGTCTTCAACAAACAGCATAAAAAGAAGCGTGAAAGTGGGAAGTGCAAGTTAAAAAAAACTACAACTACTGTAAAAGATGCACCTAGTTTTTAGACCCCAAAATTTTTGAAAAATGGTGTGTCTTATATATACATATACATGGGGGAATACGGTACACCTATGGTCTTTTATTCTTTATAATTTTATTTAGATAATTAATTTTAACAGGTGACACTGGTCAACTAAAGTACTACATAGATTTAGAGAAAACATTTCCAAATTATTCTGACATTTGATTATGTTGTATACTCATCACCCAGAGTCAGATCGTCCTCAGTCACCTTTTATTTGGTTTCCTTTATGGCCCTCCCCTCCTCCCTCCCCATCCCTCCCTTCCCTTCCCCTCCCCCTGGTAACCACTGCACTCTAATCTATGTCCATGAGTCTCAATTTTGTGTCCCACCTATGTATGGAATCATACAGTTCTTAGTTTTTTTCTGATTTATTTATTTCATTCAGTATAATGTTATCAAGGTCCATCCATGTTGTTGTAAATGATTCTATGTCATATCTATAGTCTTTTAAATGAAGCTCTTAAATACAGCTTTGAAAGAAATCCCATACCATCTGTTCAACTCCACTATGTCTACATCTACTGCTTCACGTAGTTTGGCACAAAGGCTAACAGGCCAACTATTTGTTTTTTTCCTAAATTCATGAATCTGGAAAAACAGGTTAACTGTGTGACCTGGGGCAAGTAACTTAAACTCTCTTTGCCTTGGCAACCTTATCTATAAAAGGAAAAACAATAATAGTTTTTACCACATAAAACCAATTTGTTTATATTTACATATATATAAACTGCTTAGAGTACTGCCATGCATATAGTAAGTGTACCTTTCATAAAGTAAGTGTATATGAACAATTGCTATTATTGTTATCACTGTTTATGATTAATCACAGAATATAAACATTCAAATCAACTTGAAATCAACTACAATTAACTATTAATCATTTACCTCACAAAACCAAAAAGTAACAAATTCATTCAACATTACTGAGAACTGACTATAAATAGATATTGTGCTACTTTGATACATTCTGCTTTAATCTAGTTCTGTTGTCAGTAAATATTACAAGTAAAAGTATCCCTCTGCATTTTGAAATTCTATGAGAAGAAAAAAATGGAGAAGCCTAAATATAAACAGTGGGAGATTAGTTAAAAAATAAACAATTTAAAGTAATAAGAATTCTATAAAAATACTTTTACTGACATGAATACATGTTTGACATAATATGTTAGTGCAAATAAAGAGCAAGTTATATGGGATGATTTCTTTCTGATAAAAGACATGATAAATATGTACTTATATGTACAGACAAGGAAAAAACCCTGGAAGAATGAACGTTGAATTGTTCACATTATCTCTGACAGGTTTATGGGTGCATTTTACTTCTTTTTGCTAACTTTATTTTGTAACTTTAAAATACAAATAATTTGAAAACAAAAATGTAAGAAAACATTTGAGTAAGCGCTCATAAACAATAAACTTTTGAAAATACTAACTGGCTAAATAGATTAACCAAATCATTCATAAACTTGTATACATTGTTAAGAATAAGTATGTTATCATGTTGATAATTAACCATTTGGAAAAAAATCAAATACTAAAAATCTTTCACAGGATCGTGACAATGATTCTTTAATCTTAACTTAAAAAGAACTTTGGAACCACACCAAATATATAATTTCTGTTATAAGCACAATGTCCTACACCTGCCAGAAAACATGTATTATTTTCTAATTGGTAGATATTCTAATAGAGAAGCATTTTTTATACTTGCCATATTTTTTTTATCATTAATTTTAATGGGGTGACACCAATAAATCAGGGTACATATGTACAATGAAAACATCTCCAGATTATCTTATCATTCAATTGTGTTGCATACCCATTACCAAAGTCAAATTGTCCTCTGTCACCTTCTATCTGGTTTTCCCTGTGCCCCTACCCTCCTTCCTACCTCACCCTCCCCTCCCTCCCCCCACCCCATAACCACCACTCTCTTGTCCATGTCTCATAGTCTCATACTTACCATATTTTTATAAAATTAAGAAACTGAACCAGGAATAGCAGGTACCCGAATGTTATCAATACAGGTTACCAATGTTGGGTTGTGTTTCAGAACATATCAGGGATGTTGTAGAAACATTTCTTACAGTGAGTAGGCAATACAACAAAAATGTCTGATAGAAGCTTTTCACTTTAAAATTATTTTAAGGTTTCTATGAGTCCAGATGCTCATGAACAACCATCCAAGCTTCAGATAAAGATACTTTGTTTCAATTCTACCTTCTAGTCAAGAATGCTACAGGGCTGATTCTACTACAATTATAAAGTGCCACCTAGTGGATGCTTTAATAAAGTTTCTCTGTTTACACCTAAATTATCAAATTATCTTTAGAAAAGCTGCTCTGGGTAGTCAAAAGGTATAAACTTTCAGTTACAAAATAAATAAAAGCATCCTGGGGATGTAACATACAGCAAGGTGACTATAGTTAATACTATAGTACTGTATATTTGAAAGTTGTTAAGAGTAAATTTTAAAAGTTCTCATCACAAGAAAATTTTTTTCTATGTGGTGATGGATATGGTAGTGAGCGTTTTGCAATTAAACATATATCAAATCATTATGTTGTAAACCTGAAACTAATATAACATTATGTGTCAATGTATCTCAATGAAAATAAATAGCTACTCCGTATGAGGAAGTAGCGATCTCTTCCAGCATTTCCTCACTGATTACCAATCTTGAGCTGGTAGACAATATACACTTTAAAAAAATACACCTTTGATGAATAAGGAAGAGCCCAATTATCTCCTAAGTGGTCCTGGACATATAATGACAGCATGCAAAAGTCAGAAAGACAATCCAACTTAACAAAGGTGCTTTTATCATTCATTTCAGTTGATAATAATTAAAAGATTAGCAGTTGATAATAAAAGATTAGTCACTGTATTGTCCTCCAAATTACAGATGAGAAAACCAAGATTCATAGGGGTCAAAGGTTACCTTACAGTCAACCTCCTAGTAGAAGAGTTAAGATCCAGTTCTCTTGACCACAACATCAGAACGCTTTCCACTATAGCACACTGCTTTTTTATTCTTTCTCCAAAAAGAAATGGAATGTTTCCATTTCTTAGGGTACTACAGTTACAGTTACATTTTTCATCTAAAAGGTCCGTGTGGTAACTACTGTCCAGTTGTGCATGGAAGGGTGTTAAAACTGTGAGCTTCTTCACAATCCTCCAAGAAAAAAATCACAAGATGGAGGCAAAGCAACTTCTACGGAGCAATTTACATCAGTGATTTCAACCAGGGGACCAAGATACCAGGAAACAAAACCAGCAGTTACTAAAGTGGGAACAATTTTTACTGAGTAAGAGAAGCAGAAGCCGTTTCTGCTTTCCCACCAATAAGTCTGTGTTAGCTGAGAAGCACCATTTCCTCCACAGGCACTCAATGCGATGGCTGATAAACACAAGTGCACAGACTAACCTTTAGCATTTGAGAACAAAACTTTCTATTTACTTCAAAACTGCCATCTTTCACCTCTCGTCACGTCACAGAGGAAATACATACATACACACCACATATTCTTTCGGCTCTGAAATCAGTTTCAAATTCCAAGGTCTGACACCTTTACCTATCAATGTTTTCCTGCGGTATCTCACACTACCGACACTTCTTTTTAAGTTTTAAGCTCCAGTTTAAAATGTCCTTTTCGTTATTATTTTGCTCTTTCTTATTACTCATAGGATCATATTTCTGACACAGTAAACGTACACAAAAGGGAAAGCCTGAAAACTTGGATTTAAATACCGGCTTGGCTAAATCACCTAGCCTCTGAGAATCTGGCCCCCATCGGGCCCTGGAGAGGCCCCTTCAATTCTAAATTATTCTAAGGCTGTATTTCTTGAAAAGACTGCAACAGATTTCAATATAACAAAACTTATCAGGCCTGTGCCTAGCTCTCCTTCTTCAGCAAAGGCTTTAACACGAGTCTGAGGAGTGTAGTGATGGTACCAAATCTAAAAGGGGCTCTTTGTCGGTTACAAGTGAATTGCTTTTGATCAAGTCTCTATAGACATCTTACTTTGGCTCCTCCTCTATACAAACTGCTGTGGGAGCCTAAGAAAAGCAGCTTTCAAACTTGTAAGTGCACAGATTTGGTGCTGCTGCCGCCAGGCTGCCAGAGCTGCCAGGGGACTGGGTGAGTCAAAGCAATTCATGCCCCTCACGCCTCAATGTCTTCCCTTCACTTGGCAGCCACACACACTGGGATCAGTCACCCAGCTAAATGTCAAGAGTCCCAAAGTTATTACTAGTGCAAAGGTTTCCAGCCTGAAACTTTACAGAGTGAGATAACTTTGAAATCATTACAAAGGAGAGCTTTTTATGTTATTATTATAACCTTGTAATAATTTGTGAAAAATTAAAGAGTAGTGAAGACAATGGCTTAGGAATTATACAAT
The DNA here is from genome assembly GCA_037038555.1 of Rhynchonycteris naso. Lineage (NCBI taxonomy): Eukaryota > Metazoa > Chordata > Mammalia > Chiroptera > Emballonuridae > Rhynchonycteris > Rhynchonycteris naso. The sequence continues at coordinate 73,242,106 of CM073002.1, forward strand.
GTGTGTGTGTTGGAAATAACATTCACACACACTTTTGGGGGCAAAGGTATAACTGGCACTTATTAAAACAATCAGGCAGAATCAACAAGTGTAGAGTTAAATACTAGGTAGCAGTCTGAGACTTTTCAAAGATATTTACATGTGAATGCCTTATTTTCAGGCCTCTCTAACACTTCCAACTTTTAAGGAATTAGAACAGACTTATTTACAGGCTCTTTTCCCTTGAAAACTGCATCATCATGAGTATTATTCATGGTTTTGGTCAAACTACATCATATGTAAATTTGAATGCATTTTTTCCAAAGGGAAATTAACTTTACATTTGCGATCCGTATCACTCTGTAAAATGCAGTGCATTTCTGTCCTCCAACATAAATGAAATACTTGAAGATTGTTACTGAAGACAGTTCCTCTTCCATACAAGCTGTTCTGAGTCTTTTAGATAAAAAGAAACTACCAAATGAAGAAAAGTATATATTGAGATGAGAAAATGTATTACTGATAAATAGGCTTTTTAATTTTTAAAATAATTCTGTATGTACTATGTCACACTAATTTTTGAAAGCGCTTTTAGTAGACAAACTTGTCCTGAATAAGAGGTATTTTCTCAGAAAAAAAAATGTAATGGGTCTTATGAATAGTCTGTGCTCACATCAAGAGCAATTTATAAAAAGGAAAATCTTATTATAAAGGAGACACACTTTGATCTTTATCAATATTATTCTCATTCTCCAACAGCCTGACAATTTTTTAACGTGGGCTATAGTCTTAATTTTGTGAGAAAACTATGCAACTCAGTTCAAGAGGAAATGAAGAATATGATTCCTGTGGTTTAGAGGCAGGGGGTAGGTGGTTCTAAAGCAACAATGCTGACGTTTTTTTTAAAAAATGCAGAATAAACCTTTATTAAAAATATTTTTCAAATGGCCATTTTATCAAAAAATGAGCTTTTAGATGCAGAATATAAAAACTCACTATCTTACCCCGAGAAAAACGCCGCTCTAATCAAACAAATTTCATTGCCATGGCATCCCGTACAAGGCCTTGCTGCTATCAAACTCCTTACGCCATTCTACTACTATAAGAATTGTTTTCCCTACCAAAATGGGTTTTTTTCCTAATCAAAATTCTGCTAAAAATTTACAGGGTGTGGTACTCCTCTTATTGATCTCAACTAACTTATATGGGAACACATACGTACTTATTGTGAATTCCTACTTTGTCCTTCATTCTAAATCACAGATTTTACAGAACTACATACAAACTTTAGAGATTATCCAAGTTAACTCCCCCATAGTAAGAAAAGCAAATTCAGGTCCATATTAAGGAATTTGCTCAAGGTCTCAGAAGTTCTTCAAAGGAGAAGAGCTGGGACTAGTACAAAGTCATCCATGGGGTTAATTTTTCATTTTCATTCATCATTAAAAAAGTCTCAAAGGTATCATATCTGTAGGCAACTTAAGTTTATTCATTTAATATTTTTTTAAAACAGCAAAGGAAATCACTAACACTTTTAACAAAATATATTTTGTTTCATCAAAATCAACTTCATTAAAATTCATACCATTAAATTCATTTTATTTAAATTACCAACAGTCACTTAACATTCAAAATAAATTTACTAAGCATCTACTACCTTGCCAACCACCTTGAAAAAAAGGCAAAACAATATACGTATGAGAATAAGAATGCATTCCAACCTATGAAAAAATTTATCAAAAGATCACAGTATTTTCCCAGAAAGTTTCATTAACTGGTCACAATTCATTCCAACAGACTATATCATTTAATAAAAGAAATACCATAGTTTATTCTGAAGTGGACAAAGGCAGGTTTACAGTTGTAGTACAAATAATAATTAATAATTAAGTAATAAAATGTAAACCTACTTTTGCCCACCCCTGTATATTTTTCCTCTTTGTTCATGCTACTTTTTTTTAACATCCTAAACTTTAATCCCACATAACCCACACCATCTACTGTACTTGGGTGATACTGGCTTGAGAACTGGTAGCAAATACAGCATGCTCCAAAAACTACTGTAAGCCTTCCATGAAGTTTCTACCTAGACTACAAAGCATTTTCAACTTAGGTGCATTCCATGAAATGCCACAATCACCTGCTTGAATACTTCAGTCATGTATTATCCTAAATCCCCTCTAACTTAAAATACCACTTTGAAGTGTATGTCTGTAATGAGCTAAGACTTTTTGTTGTTGTTGTTTTAGTGGGGATGGGGGGTGGGGAGAGACTGGAAGGGAGAGAGATGAGAAGCATCAACTTGTATTTGCGTCATTTTAGTTGTTCATTGATTGCATCTTATATGTGCCTTGACTAGGGGCTCAAGATGAGCCAATGACCCATACGCAAGCCAGCAACCTTGGGCTCAAGCCAGCGACCTTGGGCTTCAAGCCAGCGATCTTTGGGCTCAAGCCAAGACCCATGAAATCATATTGATGATCCTACCTTCAAGCATGGTGACTCTATGGCTCAACCCAATGACCTCAGGGTTTCAAACTGCGGACCTCAGCATCCCAGGTCAACACTCCATCCACTATGCTACCACCAGTCAGGCAGAACCTTTCTACTAATAGGTCAAATCTTCCCAATACTTACTTTTCAAATTGTGACTTCTGCATAAGAACATTTTTTCTAAGAGTTATATAAGAATTATATAAGAATAAGTAAAACAATATACTTATTTTATACTTGGGGAGCTAAGGTAAAGAGATCCCTAAAGTCTCACATCATTGAGTCTAAGACATCTGCTCTAATTTTTAATTCAATATTTCAAATATAACATTACATGTCAACCAAAAGCCATCCAACAGGAGGTAGCATGTCCAATTCACCAAGTTTTAATAATGAGCTTTATCAATGGTCATAATTTGGTGTTTATAACTTTTCCCAACCAGATCAATCTTTCTATGCCTACCAAGGAACAATAGTTACAAATAGAAACTTTGAAGATACATGATTTGCTAGAAAGAAAATTCAGAAAACAGAATCATAAAATTAACCTGAATTTTTAAGTGTAATAAAATTTATTCTTTTAATACATTCTTGCACTATGAATGTTTAGTTATGCCAGATACTTAACAGTCTTTTTTCCCCTAAATATTTATAGCAGCAGTATCTCAAGGAGACAGTCTGCCATCCTATGTGGACTTAATAAAATGTGTGAACAGCTTTATACCACTGCACTCAACTTTACAGTTCCTAAAAGTCTTTTGGGACATCCTTCTCAATATGCTTCTAGCTTTGTTTATTTCATTCTTTGGACTGATTTTCTTTGGTGAACTAAAGCATTCATCACTTTTCACCGAATCTCTCTCTCTCTCTCTCTCTCTCTCTCTCTCACACACACACACATACACACACACACACACACACAGACACACACACAAAATTACATTTTTTTTTCATCTTGTGAATATTGAAATGTATCCCTTGTCTGGCCAATCCTGAGATGAAGATTCAATGTTTTCCTATAAAGATCAAAGAAATAATTCAAAGTAGTAGCAAGCATATTATCACTTAAACTCTCTTAGGCTCAAATCTTTGAAAATTTCAACTACACTACATGTGGGTTTTAAGACTTCACATTAGAGACAGAAGTTCTTATTACATCAGCCAAAATCTAATCTGAATACTTATTTTTATTTCTTTACACTTCACAAATCAAAAAACTTTTGTTGGGCAACTGCAGACATTCAGCTGAGTTAATGAACATAACTCAGACAGCTGCTTCTTGATGGTGAAGCTAAAACTTTTTTTCCTAACAAAAATGCAGGTTACAGAAAGAGAAATAAAAATTAGAATAAAAAAGAATGTTCTCACATGAAAAGGCCTCCATTTAGCACAACTTGAGGATAAAACATCAATGTAAAAATATAATAAGAACACAGGGAAGCTGGCTTGAGTGAAGAGTTGCTGGCTTGAGCAAGTGGTCACTGGCTCGACTAGAGCGCCCTGGTGAAGGCATATAAGAGAAGCAATCAATGAACAACTAAGGTGTCACAACTACAAGTTGCTTCTCATCTCTCTGCCTTTCTGTTTGTCTCTGTCACTCGCTGGCTAAAAATAAGAAACAAAGAAAAAAAAAAAACTCCCAAAATGTCTTAGATAGGTGGCTGGTGTTCACTGAATGTCAGTCCCTACTTCTTCAAATCTCCAACCTCTTCTATGTAAAATAAAAATAATCATTAATCATTAGAGTGATGAACGAGATCATGCTCCCATTAAAAACAGGTTATTAGAAATTCAGTTGTGTACATTTTTTGCAATGATTTATAAACATTAAAATTATAAGTTTTTTAGTTAACTTTCAATGAACAAGATAATTAACCAAAATTCTTCTTTTCTAAACACTCTAGTTTATCATATGGTTTTTATTCTAGAAAATTGGGACGCTGATTTAATCTCTTATATAATAAAATTATTATTTGGTAATAAATGTACTCTTTTCCTAGTTGTTTCAAATAGAAAAAAATACATATTAATGACACAAATGTTGTCAACTGCTGTTTTTCTCTAAAGTGTCAGAGCATTTTCTCAAATGCTGTGATTGAGAAATAGCTAAAGCTAATACTTCACACCATTCTCAGACTGAAGTGTACTGCTATGCATGTAGTCTGGTATATAAAATATGCATAAATATAGTCCTATCTGGATCCACTTAATAATTTCTAAGACTGGCATATATGACAAATCAAATAAAAAATACAAAGTTTATCCGTTCTCTATTTCAGTGTTCTGTAAGTCAGAGCAGGGAACAGAAAGGACTGAATTTAGCAGACAGGCAGGGCTAGTTTTTTACCACGACTAGCTGTCTGATTTCAGGGCCTCCGTTTACTCATGTATAAAAGTAAGTTAGAATTTATCTTCACAGAATGGTAAGAATAGAAGAAGATAATATGGAAAACCCCCTTTAGAGTGCCACACATATGATGCCTTCCTTAAAAAAAAAAAGCATAAATGAATGTACTGTTTTCTTCTTTCCTCATACCCTTTGAGACCACCTCATCCCGAGATGATTAGGGTAGCTTCTAAGCGATAATCTCCATTTCTAAACTAATCTCTATCAGTAGATTTATTCAGAATTATGCTTTGAGTCACTTTCTGAATCCAAGCTCTTCAATGGCAATTCACAGCCTACTCTCAACATTTAATTCCTTAAATTGGCATCTCCACATTTTTTGGTTCCTCCCTGCCCTCCCCCCCCCCCCCCCAACTTTCTTTGTCTTTGATTTCCCGAAAGATGTAGTCAAGATTGAGCTCTCTGGCACTTAGGTACTTTCTTGCCTCTTATTGTTTGTCCAGAAATTCCTTATTTAAAATGCCCTTTCTCTATTCCTCACCATGAAGGTCAAATAATGTTACTTTCCTCCAAATTTCCTAACTCCCTACAGCACAAGCCATAAAACTATGATCCTCTTCTACTGTCTTGAATTATTATTTTAAATCTGTGACTCTTAGCCTCTAATTTTTTATCACTTTAGACACATCTACATCATCATCAGTAGCCTCTTAATTATAGACAGTGAGTCTTAAACAGCAAGTGTCCCACTGAAAATCATAGATTTAAATTCTATTAAGTTAAATTTGTCCACAGTTCATGTCCCCCATAAGTTTAAACTCTAAATGGAGGAGGAAGGTGAGGAAGAGTTGGTATCCCTTATTGGTCTTTGAAGTCTCAGAAAAAATATAAAGGAAGAAATAGGAGAACACAACCAGACCATGAGTTCATCATCCTTACTACGCAGACTGAGTAAAAGAGCCAGAACCTCTCTATAAAAACTGTCTTTGAAATAATTTAAATGCAAATAATTTCAAACAAATCAACAAAAATCTATAATACATTTTCTTTTTAAGTTGAAGCAAAACAAAACATACTCAAATCAATCCTTGAGTAAGCTCCAACAGGAGCAGAAGAAAGGCTGTTTTGATGAGCTTTAATCCCAAGAAAACAGCTGACTGGATGACTCCAATTCAGTGAAAATCAGACCCACTGTTGCCCTGGCGCTGATATCTAGAACTCGGACTCAGAGTTCCAGAGGACCATCTTCCCTAGGGTCTGAGTGGTTCTTTGGTTCTTAGCAGTTGGCAGGTTACTAAATGACTAACCCTGTGTTTACAGGGCAGCTTGAGACTCACGGGCAGTAACACTGCCATCTACCCAGTTTAAGGGTTAAGTAACAGCAAATAACTATAAATGGATAAAGTGCAGTCAAGATTTCTATAAGCTCAAAACAGACCTTAACCAAAAGGCAATGATGCCATCATTCAAATGAAACACGGAGCTTGGCTAGCACAGGAAAAGGGAGTAAATTGTCCACTAACTAAGAACAAAAGAAACGTACCAATTCTGAGTAAGATTTGGTGGGAGAAAACAGATCTCAGCATTTACACAAAAGAAAGCCATATGTAGTGATCTTTAATCTCATTATAATATCTAGGTGAGCTTCCAACAGGAGTCCCAATTCCTCAAAACAACGGCTGCTATACTTTCTGTTCTGTTGCTCTTATTAAAAAGATTTAGTGATTTATTTTCTCAGATTTAATAAAACGTGGTCAGGCTTTTAGAAATATGGATTTTGCAGCTAGATAATAAATAGTAATACAGTAGGAAATTAACTTCATAAAAACGGATTTATTGCTCACTACTTTTTCTTCAAAATTACAGACCCATTTGAACATTTCACTGTTCTCTTATCCAGATATAAATTCCCAAAGTGAATATTATTATTCTAGTAATACCTAGATTTAAATGAAGTTATTCAGAACTACTTTAATAAGATTCTTTTTTAATTAACTTACAATCTGTATTTTGTATAATGTGACTACATAAAGCTCAACTTCGAGCTTATACATCACTAACTTTGCTGTATAACAGATTTAAAACATGAGTAAAAATTAAATACATAGTTCAAAATTTATTAATTTAGATTTTCAAAATTCCTCTTACAAGTTAAGTCCAATCAATACTGAATCTGTAATAAATGCATTTCCTAGTTACCTCTGAAAAAAATTTTATATCATGCTTGTACACTTTATATACATATATATACATTATAAATTTTCTATATTATTTAAAGATGACCCAACTTATTAACACAATAGTTTATTTTTAATATTTGCTGAAACTTATTCATTTGGGAATATGTGGTTTTCTTTCAAAAGTAACTAAAATAAGAATACTAAATGAGTGCTATTGATTTTTTGAAGCACTTTCTAGCCTGTCTAAATTAATAAAATACTGAGTGAATATTACAAAGGAGACTTTTGTCACTGATAATTTAAAACATTAATGTGAATACTTAACAGGTCAAGCCTATTACATTAATCAAAGACACAATGTAAGACTGGTGAGTGAGCATTCTCCTATCAGTAAAGTTTTCATGTCAGGTAATTTCTCCTATTTTTCCCTTCTAAGCATAAAAGGATATTTCTATCCCCACATTCCTGAGGAACAAAAAGTTAGCTGTTCTTCTAGAGATAGGACTGTATTACTAGTTGCTTCTTTTGAAACAGAACATTTCGCATAATATACCATATTTCCCCTTGTATAAGACGTTCCAGTTTTCAAAATAATTTGGGTCTGAAAACTGGGTGCGTCTTATACAGTGGTTGTAGTTTTTTTACTTGCATTTCCGGCTTTTCGCACAGATGAGAGGTTGTATGAGTTTTATGATGAATAAAACTTGAGTTCAATAACTTTATGTAATACTTTTTTTTTTTCAAATTTTGGGCCCCCAAATTAAGGTATGTCTTATACATGGGAGCACCTTATATATGGGGAAAGATGGTATTTTTGTTAAAGTTCTGTCAAGTAAAAAGTTAGGAGGAGTGAATTATCAAAGATAGTTGGGCTTCTTGTTCTTCGCGGAAGGGCAGTACAGAAAATGTTGAGTGTTTTATGTGCATTGAAGGCTGGAGATGAAGGTGAACAACAGGCCTCTCATTAATAAGTAATTTAACATTTAAAAGAAAGTGTAAATAATTTTTTAAGTTCCCAAATTGATTTAGAATTAAGTTATAAGCCCTTCATTAAAACTTTACCTCATTTTCATTTTTGGAGGAGATTTACAAAATTCTTCCCTTGCCTTCTTCTCTTCTTAGCCTAATATCTGCCAAACTTACATGGGATTTTCACAAATCAGGTCTATAAGATCATGCCGAGATTATATTATTTTGGGTCCCTCAATGAAAGTCAGAAAGAACCTACTTACTCTTGGTTCATGGTCAAATACACAGTTCTCTGGCCAGGCCTCTCTGGAGTGATTAGGCAGTGTTTACAATTTACAGAAGGTTAAGATAGTGTTTGTATCCCTTGCTCTCTGTGGCTTGTTCTCTGGTGCTCTTTGCCTTTGATCCACATGTTCAGAGGCACTCACAAAACTAATTCTGAACGGAGAGCACATTTAAGAAATGTCAGTCATGTGAGAATCTGGAGTCAGACTACTCCTCGAAAACGGCTGTCGCACTCATCCCCGTAAGATGGAATCCTCTTATGGAAAGACTGAGTGAAGGTAGCAAGGGGAAGAACTCAGGCCTCGAAGTTGAGAAGTCCCTAGCAGAGAAACACGGGCGAAAGGAACGGGCAACTGGCCTCAAGCACCAGAGGAAAACAGACACAGGAATTCTAGGAAAAGCCCAATAGTAAAAACCAACAGTGACTCAAAAATGGTGAGAAAAGACACGGGGTTATATTGGACAGCAATTAACAAAGGGTAGAATGAACTGCCCTGGTCACACCTGTGGGGTCGGAGGAGCAGTAGGAGAAGCAAGAGGGCAGAACTCAAGGTTTTACTCTGAACAATGCCTGTATTACCTGGTGAACGAAATAGGGAAGCCAAAGGCATTCATTATACTTTCTCTAAGATAAATATATTCTTTTTCTAGAATAAATCAACACTAAAAAACAAAGAGGAAGGGAAATTGGATGTATGCCCCACTTGCCGAGGATATAAGAGAAAATAATTGGCAGGTCACTGTGGTCCCAAAGCCCAGGAAGTTAGGGGCCAAAAGCCCAGTAAGGTAAGAGTTAGGCTTTGGTAATGGTGCCCAGACACCCAATGGGAAACTATCTGTCATTCCAATTTAAAACAGAATACAAACTGTTGGAGTCACAAAGGAATCTTTGTCTACCATTCTCACTATTCCAAAAACCAGAGTGAAATTCAAGAAATAAACTGCGTATGGTCATTTTCTTTTAAACAAAGTTACTCACTGGCACAACTGTTTATAGTACTCATGACTTTTACCCACTGCTTTTAGAGAAATTATTATTGCTGAGATTTCAGTGTTATTGTATTTACATCTTTCTTTCTTCATTCCTTAAACGTCTACTGAAGAGTAAGTACTAAGTACTAGGATAGATCCTAGTACGATTCCTTGGAAAACCTATTATTAATGGTGCAGACAGTGGTAACAAGTTTGACTAAAGGCGAAACATTAAGATCAATCAACTAAAATTATGAACCACCAAGTATAAAGTTAGGAGGAACTGTGATATAAAAATTGGAATGGTATACAAGTATAATTAGATACCAAAAGAATCATCTTAGAAAAATAAAGTGGGTAAAAAACAGAAAAGGGAAAAGAGTGACAAATACAAGTTGAATCATTTATTCAATCTCCTGGGACAGCAGAACAAAACATAGGCTGAGTAAGCCACTGCAGCTCACAAATGTCGGTGGGGCACTCTTTCTCAACTTGAATTAAGAAAAAAAGAAATCAGAAAAATATGTACATTTCCCTGCCAAAAATGTCTTAGAAATCACGAACCGTTGACCATTATCATTCAACATAGGAGAATGGTACAATTTAATGTGGTTTTCTTGGGAGAAAAAACTTAGCTAGCAAACATACCCAACTATTTCCGGATCTCTGTCCTTAAACTGGTTTGAGAAAAGGTACAGTGACAACTGGAAAATAGAGAGAAACAAAGCAGCTGCTGCAAAGAATAAAACTAATTTAAACAAAAGAAAAAAGTCCATCAGGGTTATTGTTAAGCTGGTGTTATAGATAACTTACACAATTCTTTAAACGAAGATCTAGTCATTGTAAATAACTATAGGAAATATAGAGGGGGAAACACTTTGGCTAAAGAGAGTATAAAATATAACAAGTTCTATGGAAATCCATTTGCCATTATCTGGTAGAGTTTGAAGTTGGCCATATCCTTTCACCCAGCAGTTCTAGTCCTGAACATTTATTGTAGAGAAATATTTATGTACAGAAAGAGGCTTGTACAAGAACCTCAAGAATTTTTCCTTTGCAACTTTATTTCTAATAACAAAAAATAATTCAACCCAAAAAGCCATCAAGAGAAAACAGATAAAGTGGTATTTCCATACAGTGAAATACAACTGTAATCACAAAAGAATCACAAATATAAGCAGGATGACCATATCAAACATGAGATGAGGTTTTCTAGGTCCAAGATGGTGGCTAGGAAGAACTTACCTCCTCCCACGATCACTTTGAATCTACACCTAGAGACAAAGCAATTCCTCTCAAGAAGAAATGAAGGCTGACTGAACGGCTTCTGCACAACAAACCAGAGAGACCACATAGAAATGGGTAGGAGAGACGAAGGCACTTACCTGGGAAACTCCACCCCCAACGCCTGACCTGCAGTAGGGAGGGATCTCTGAAGGGCACGCACAGACTCCCGCCCAGGGACACAGCGAAAAAAGTGGTTTAAAAATCATTTATAATACACGTAAAGAAACCTTTACAAACCCTAGAACATCAGCCAAACAGGAGAATGGCAGAACTCACTCCAGTGTTGGATACACAGGAGAGCGCCATTTGTTGCACTCACCGTCCACCTTGTTTGCACGATCTAGATACTCGAATCAATCCTTGAGCCAAAGGCACCCCGCTGCGTTCCTGACCCCAAGCCCGTACCAGGTTCGCAGATTGTCAATGGGAGTTCCCGCAGCCTGTCGGAACTCCAGCCAGAGCTCCAGGCCCAGGGCAGCTTGTTCCCCGAATCCCTACTGTCCGCACCCACTCCAACTAGCCCCGCCCCCATTCGGTCAGCCCCGGAGACTTCCCACAGACCACGCCCATTTCAGCGCAGCTCCTGGCTCCAGCCCAACGGCTGTTCCCGGACTCCCAGAGGTCCCAACACACTCCAACTACACCTTCAACCAGCCACCCAGGTGTCCTGCTGCGGCAGGAGTTATCTCCGTGACTTCCCGCAGCCCATGTACGCTCCAGGTATAAGTTCTGGAGCCCTGGGAGCCATGTAACGTGCCTCCAAGACTCCCCATGCTCCAAGCCCAGTCCAACTCCAGTTCCAGCAAGCCTGCCATGGCTGTTCCAGTCCACCGTGGCCCCAGGACTCCCTGAGCCAGCTCCCTAGCCACTCTGCCAAGGTGGCTGTGGGGCAACTTGCACCCCCAGAACTCCCCACAGCCTGCGCCTGCTTGAGCTCCAGCTTTAACCTGGCCATCAAGGTGGCCCCAGTGCAGCCTGCTCCAGGTCTCTCTGCAGCCGGAGCTGCTCCAGCTCCAGCTTCACCCTGCCCACCAAGGTGGCCCCAGTGCAGCCTGCTCCAGGTCTCTCTGCAGCCGGAGCTGCTCCAGCTCCAGCTTCACCCTGTCCACCAAGGTGGCCCCAGTGCAGCATGCTCCATGCCTTTCTGCAGCCCAAGCAACAGCCCTGGCTGGTTTGACAAAGATACCCCTTACACTTATTCTACAAAAATAAAAAAAAGCTCCTAGACAAGCCTACTCTTTTAAGACTAGGAAAGGTTTCTGTTTCACCTAATTCATAGAAGCAAACACACAGTCCAAATGAGAAAATAGAAAAACATGTTACAAATGAAAAAAAAAAAAAACAGGAAAAATAAACAATACCCAAACCCCATAAAAAATAACTAAATGAAACAATCTACCAGATGAAGAGTCAAAACAATGTTTATAAAGATATTTAATGAACTGGAGAGAAAAATAGATGAGCTCAGTGAGAACTTCAACAAAGAAAAAAATATGAAAAAAAATATCAGAACTGAGGTACCCAATAACAGAAAAGAAAAATACACTAACGGAACTGAAAAGCAGATTAGATGATGTATAAGAACAAGTCAGGGAGCCGGAACACAAGGTAGTGGAAATCACCCAATTAGAACAGTAAAAATAAACAAGTAATAATAATAATATTAACTAAAAAAGCATAGTTTAAGGGACCTCCAGGTCAAAACCAAGCACATCAACATTTAAACATTTAAATCATAGGGGTCCTAGAAAAACAGAAAGAAAAATACACTAACGGAACTGAAAAGCAGATTAGATGATGTATAAGAACAAGTCAGGGAGCCGGAACACAAGGTAGTGGAAATCACCCAATTAGAACAGTAAAAATAAACAAGTAATAATAATAATATTAACTAAAAAAGCATAGTTTAAGGGACCTCCAGGTCAAAACCAAGCACATCAACATTTAAATCATAGGGGTCCTAGAAAAACAGAGAGAAAGGGACAGAAAATTTACTTGAAGAAATAATACCAGAAAAATTTCCTAAGTTGATGAAGGAGACTTATCAAAGTTCCAAAAGCAAAGACAATCCCAAACAAGATGAACCCAAAGAGACCCACACCAAGACAAATCATAATGAAAACACCAAAAGTTAAAGATAGAATCTTAAAAGCAATGAGAAAACCATCCAATTACATGCAAGAGCATGTAACCACTAGCTGATTTTTCAGCAGAAAAGTTGAAAGTCAAACGGGAATGGCACAATATATTCAAAGAGATGAAAGGAAAAACCTTTGCCAAGAATATTCTATCCAACAAGATTATCATTCAGAATTGAAGAGAGCTAAAGAGTTTCCCATGATCGAGCCCCTGGATGCAGGATGGTTTGACATTTGCAAATCAATAAACGTGATACACCACATAAACAAAATGGATGAAAATCATGATCATTACAATAGATGCACAAAAAGCAATTGACAAAAATTCAACTTCCATTTATAATACAAACTCTCAAAAACTGGGTATAGGAGGAACATACCTCAGCAGATAATAAAGGGCATATACAATAAATCCACAGGTAACACCATACTCTATGGCAAAAAGGTGAAAGCTTTTCCTCTAACATCAGGAACAAAACAAGATGCCCATTCTCAATCATCTTATTCAATATAGTATTGTAAGTCTTAGCCACAGCAATCAGACAAGAATTTAAAAAAAATACCTGAATTGAAAAGGAAGAAGTAAAATGGTAACTATTTGCAGATGACAAGATACTATATAAGAAAATCAAAAGATTCCACTAAAAACTATTAGAGCTAATAAATAAATTCAGTAAAGTTCCAGGATACAAAATTAATATTCAGAAATCTGTTGTGGATCTTTACACTAATAAGGAACTATCAGAAAAAAAGGTAAGAAAACAATTCCATTTACAATTGCATTGAAAAATATAAAAATAAAATACCTTAGAAATAAATTTAGCCAAGGAGGTAAAAGACCTATTCTCTGAAAACTTTAAGACACTGATAAAAGAAACTAAAGAAGACATAAATAATTGAAAGATATACCATGGTTATGGATTTAAAGAATATTAAAATATCCATATTACCCAAAGCAATCACCAGATTTGAAGCAATCCCTATCAAAAGATCAATGGCACTTTTCACAAAACTAGAAATAATAACCTTAAAATTTATATGGAACCACTAAGACCCTGAATAACCAAGGCAATCTTAAAAAAGAACAAAGTTGGCAGTATCACGGTCCCTGATTTCAAACAATACTACATAACTAGAGTAATCAAAACCACGTGGTACTGACACGAAAACACACATAGATCAACGGAACAGAACAGAAATAAACCCATTCTTATTTGGTCAATTTAATCTGATGAAGGAGGCAAAATATACAATGATTCAAAGACAGTCTCCTCTTCAATAAGTGGTGCTGGGAAAACTGGATAGATATGTGCACTAGTCACAAAAATAAACATAATGAATGAATTAAAGGCTTAAATATAAGCCCTGAAATCACAGAATTCCTAAACTAAAACACAGTCAATAAATAAACTCTTTGATATTACTCGTAGCTATATTTTTAAAAATGTATCTCCTCAGCAAAGGCAATAAAAGCAAAACTAAACCAATGGGGACTATATCAAAATACAAAGCTTTTGCACAGCAAAGGACATCATCAACAAGATGAAAAAGCAACCTATTGAATGGGAGAAGATACTTACAAATAATATATCCGAGAATGATTAATATCTAAAATATATAAAGAACTCTGACAACTCAACATTTAAAAATAATCCTATTAAAAATGGGCAGAGGATCTGAATAGACATTTCTCCAAAAACATACGGATGGCCCACAGACACATGAAAAGATCCTAAACATCACTAATCATTAGTGAAATGCAAATCAAAACTTCAAAGAGATATCGTCTCATACCTGTCAGAACAGCTATTTTCAAAAAATAACCAATAACAATTGTGTGAGAGGATGTGAAGAAAAGGAAATCCTCTGTACACTGTCAGTGGAGTTGTAAACTAGTGGAGCTACTACGGAAAACAGAACTACTGTACAACCCAGCAATTAATTCCACTTCTGAATATTTATCTCAAGAAAATGAAAACACTAATTCAAAAAAAACACATACATCCCTATGCTCGCTGCAGCACTGTTTACAAGATACAGAAGCAACCTAGGTCACTAACAATAAATGAATGGATAAGAAGATGTGATAAGGTGTGTGTGTGATGTATGTATATATACACATATGTATATATAAAACAATAAAATGGATTATTAGTCAGCCATAAAAGTGAATGAAATCTTGCCATTTGCCACAGCACAGATAAACCTAGAGGATATTATGTTAAGTGAAATAAGTAGGACAAAGAAAGACAAATACTCTATGATTTCACTTATACATAGAATCTAAAAACATAACAAATGAAACAAAAAGGAACAGAAATAACTGATGGTTCCCAGAGGGGAGCGGGGGAAGGGGATGGGCAGGAAAAAGGGAGGGGATTAAGAAGCACAAATTTCCAATTATAAAAGAAGTCAGGGGAATGTAACGTACAGAATCGGGAATACAGTCAATAATATACAAACTTTTCATGGTGACAGTTGGTTACAAGACTTACTGTGGTGATCACTTCGTAAGGCACATAAAATAAGTATTGATACTCTCTGTCTGGTACTCCCCAAATTAATATAATACTCTATGTCAACTATAATTAAAAATATTTGAAAAAAATCATGATGTTGAGCTACAAAAGGTGTTACAGGGAAAACACAGTATTTATATAAAATTTAAAAACAAGCAAAATTTAATGTAGGGGATACAGAAATATGTAAAAATATAAGGAAAAACAGGGAAGTAATTAACTCAACCTTTAGGATTGTGGTGGGGAGGTTTAGGGAGAGATGATAAAATCTTGGCCAGGAGCAGTTTTATTTCCTAAATTAGTGGTAGGTACTTAGTTAATTATGTTAACGCTATTCTTTGTATCCTATTCACATGTTATAAATATGCCCTGTATATACATAGCTTCTCTAAACACTATGAGGAGTACATCTATATTTAAAAAGCTCTCAGAAGTAACACTGTATTTAACAAACTATTTTAAAAGGTAGTTTAAGTATCTGCAAGTAAAAAGCACCTAACATGTACTCAGGACTTTACAAAATTATCTCTTTAATCTGCACAACAACTCTAAGATAAATATTTTCATCCTTAGTTTACATATGAGGAAACTAAGATTGTGTTGTTACGTAGATTTGTTACGTAGATTGTCCAAGCTTTACACAGCTAGTAGAGGTGGGGTTCAAACCATATCTAACTCTGAAAAGCATGGTACAACTGTAGTTAGAACTTTCTAAAATACAATAGCAAAAATAAATTTCCAACACAAAAGCAAAATAACTTGTTATACTACAATTTACTATTTTAATTCATTTTAGCATGTAAAATGTATCTGTAGATTATAATAGTGGGTATTAATTTTATTTCATAACACCTTTGTATTACTTCAGAATCACAATTTACCCTTAAATTCTATAAATTCTAAAACTGGCAATAGATACTAATTGTGTTTACGGAAAGTCTCAACTTGGCTATATTTTTCATAACTGAATTTCTCTAGGATGGGAAGTTTAAGGAAGTTAGCTGTTGTTGGCAGGCTGAAATTCATAACTCTGGTTCCCGGCCGCCTCCCTCCCCCCATCAGGAATTCACTCGGGCAAACGAACAGGTTTTGGAAGCCCCATAGAAATTACTCACTCCACCCTCTCTTTCCTCAGACCTCTTCCAATCATACTTCAAAAACCTACTGGTAATTTTAAACTCACACAGGAAACCTGATTGATACAAACTGGTTTTCTCTACTCTGCAGACTCGGGCCCTCTTCAGCATACATACAACACGACTCATTTAGTATATCTGTCAACGTTTTATTTTGTTGTTTTGTTTGCATCCTGCAAGAACCACTGACAAGAGTTTACAAGTTGATTTCTTCTGAGCTATGCCCTAACTTCTTTTTTCCCCAAAGCACCACCAACTGTGCTCTGTAAACAGTAGTCACTTAATAAATGCTGATTGACTTACTACAGTGGAAGAGTTCGCCTCTGGTATTTCTCAATATCCCAGTGAATCCTCCACAGCTATAAACATGCTGGAGATGATACCAGGTACCGCTAGAGGCTTGGGCTCTTCCTGAGGATGCCTGGGACAAGAAAAACACAGAGAGAGACCAAAGACAGTCAGGAGAGACACAGAGAGGGGACATGGAACTAAACAGAGGACAGAGCAGAGAATGAGAGGAGTGGAAGAGTCAGGAGTTACAGAGATTGAGCAGCCAAAGATACCAGAGACAGGAGGAAATCAGCAATCTGAACTGGGGTTTGGGGTTTGAAGACCACATGTTTGGTATATTTTCTCAGGTAATGGGTGCCCACATGCTACTAAATTAATATCATCAACCATTTCAAAGGTATTTCTAAGGTTTTTCTGAGCTTGTATCTTCATTAAAAGTCATCTTTACCAGGTCTCATATTTGGAGAAATACACACAAAGGCACAAACACAATCCTCAAAACAACCCCGCTGCAAATAAGAAAGTATTTTTCCAACTCTTCAATTCAGAAAATGGTTACTTCAGAGAGGCAATGTGACTCGCCCAAGGTCAAAAGGAAGCACATAATAATTGGAGCCCCAAATTTTCTAAGTCCAAACCCCAGAACTTTCTCTGATATCATATGCAGTCTCTATTAGAAATAAATTATATATAAATCCAAACATTTTATAAAATAAAATTCAAACTACACAGTTAAGATAAAATTTTTTATCTTTTGGGACATTGAAGTACTCGGGTTATTCACTAGGGCTGCTTTTCATCTGACCTTCATTTATTTTAAAAATCTATAAAAAAATAATACATCAGTAAAAGTATCTCAGGACGATAGAAATTTTAAAACAGAAATGAAATCAAGTGAACATTCACTTCACAAAATTTTAACATTTAAAATAGGAGCTAGAGTTAGTTGATCACTTTCACAACTTTGTAATTTCAAGGTCTGGATGCAACACATTTCAGCTGAAAAAGCAAAAGATGCTTCAGGTTTCAATAAACTCTTAGATCTAAATACTTGTAAACTTGTTTCACACTTGCTCTCTCATAATGCCTTGCCTAAAGTCTACACTGTAGTTTAATTTCAGGGTTATACATGAATAAAAATGACTTAATGCACCACCCTTTGTAAGCATTATTATTTTCTCTTAAGGGATACTTAATACTTTTCTCAATAATCATGCCCCTTTGGAAGCAATCAATGTAATGGACAGAAAAGCTCTTTTGATATAAGTGGAAGCATGTTATTGGATTTCACACAGACAAAAAAGAATACAAAGAAATTTCTATTCAAGTGTACATCAATATAGTTTCCATGTTCAGCAATTTTTAAACCAGTAATTTTCAAATAAGGCCTAAAGTATGGTACTGCTCTGCCCTCTAGTGATTGGTTAGGATTTGCGAGCTAAATGCTTTATTTTTTAAATTCCTTTTTGTGCACAACTTAAGGTTTTTCAAAAAATGTATATGATAGCTAATTTTTCATTATCTCGGTAGCGAACAGTGAGAACTGGTCAACTTTTAAGATTTGACTTGTGTTACGAACACAACTGATGAAAAAGGCACACTCTTTTTCTTTCCCATAGGAAAGGTTCACCTTAGTATCCCAAACCAGAAAACAAATTTAATATAATCTATTCTAATACCTATTCATATTTTTATGCCAAAGAATTCCATTAAGTTTCTTTGTTAACAACTTTACAAATTTTATAACTATGAATTCCAAATTGGTTGATTCTATGAATTTGGAGACTGAGGTAACAAGGTATTATATATACCACACATAGATGAACAATTTTTCATTACTGACCAATATATGCTTCATAAAAAAATTATACTGAACATCATCTACCCTTAGTTGTTCAAGTGGCACTTTAGATCTTCCTGAGCCTCAGTGTTGTCACTAAGAAACTGTCGCTACATATTTGGAAACATTAATCAAGGAGACCAGTAAAGACAGTTATTCTATAGCGATTCACCCCAGCATTCCGATGAAAGAAGTGTCCTTCCCTCTTAGTCTCCCTTGCCATAAACCTCTTGCAAGGAACCAATGCATTTCTAGAACAGCATTTCTTTCTCACTGATCCCAAGTGTGTTACTTCTGTGTCTACACACTTACGTTAAAAATGAACAGTACATTTGTACGTGTGACTGTCAGGGGTGCCTGAACATGTGAGGACAATCCATAAGCAGCGTGGTGGTGTGGGTAGGAGCCCAAAGCCTGCAGCCAAATGGCCAGGGTTTGATTTCCAGCTCTGTCACTCACTAACAGTGTGACCTTAGGCAGATCACTTAACCTCTGTGTGCTTCCATTTCCTCATCTGCAAAGGGGAATGGAAAGAGATATCTACCAATAGGAATGTCCTACTATCTTGAAAGGTATTTAGGTTACACAGGTATATGCATTTATCAAAGCTCAGGGAATAGCCATTTAAGATTGCATTTACACTAAATGTAAACTTTACATAAAAAACCTTATACATAAATATTAAAGGCTAGTCAATAAACAATTCAGAGCAAATGTAATGATGTCTATAATTTGCTTTCGAATGCATCAAAAAATGAAATGACAATGGATTGATTAGATATGTGATAATACAGCAAAGTGTTGATGGCTGAATCTAGGTTGAGAGCACATAAGTGTGTAATGCTATATTTGAAAGTTTCATAGTAAAATGTTGGGGGAATATAACTACCTTTCATAGAGTTGTTATGAAGTTTACATACATATACCTATAGCAGTATTGAATATACAGAAAAGTGTCTGACAATCAACTGTCAAATGGCAATACGTTTAAGCCAATAAAGATTATCTAGTCCTCCTTAGTTGAAGGTAAAAGATAAGAAAGAAATGAGGCATTGAGCTTCCAAACTGGAGTGAGTAGTTGCCATCAAGGGTGTTAAAGCTCAAATTTCAAATACATCATAAAACTGTATGAGCCATGTAAAGAACATGGTCTTTGAAAGTCAGGAAGAGCTGATTCGAATCACGGCTCTGTTTTTAATTAGCCAAGACACTCAGACAATTCATAATGTTCTTAGCCTCAGTTCTTTTATGTATAAAATGGGAATAATGATGCCTACACATCTAAGGGTCATTGTGAAGATCAGAAAAAAAATGCAAACACACACACAGATATTAGCACAAAAAATGCAAAAATAACAACTGAAGTTTAATTATTATAATCATTATTTCTATGTAGAGTGAGTCTTGTGTACTCTTACAATTATTCTCTGCACATGGAAACAGAAGTGACTCTGTATCTGATTATATCTGGTTCTATCTAGAACTTTCATATGCAGGGAGCCCTACTACTCTCAAGGGCTTCCTAAGGATCTTTATAAAGACAGTAGGCCTTATTTTAAGTTTGTACTGACTGTAAAAGAAGAGCTGGCAATGACAGGGAGATCATTAATCATATTGCTGTAATGCCATTTATAATATATATAAATCCTACAGGAGTTATTCAGAAAGTACGTAAGCTGATGGTATTTTAACGAAAGTTACTTTAGGGCATATGAGGAAATATTAGCACCTGGATAAGTTTTAATTTAAAGCAATCTGTGGTTACACATTTAATGAAAAGACTATTACAGCTACACTTGAAGAAGAATTTCATGCTCTCAGGGAGTGGATTTGTAAATCATTACAGATTCTTCCATGAACTCAGTGGATCAACATATAACTTCAGCTAAAGAGAGAATTAAAAATTTCTCAATGAAAGGTGAAATATTGGAAACACAACATGGTTTCTGCCTTGACCGCTGTACAAAATCTGCTATCTCCAAGGACCCCTAGAGCACGTATGCCAAACACCCTTTTCAGGCACTTAGATGTGCCAATATTTTTCAACATTTTTGTTGCAAACTTTTCCCATCTTCTTTAGTCCTATACTCTATTGATTTTCCCACCACAGATCTGATTTTCTTTCCTTTATACTTCTCTTAACAAAGAATAGGTAGATGTTTTCAAAAGTTCTGTCATAGCCACATTTTCTACTTTCACCAGTTTTCAAGGTTTCAGCTCTACCTATCTTCAGCTTGACTCTCTTCTGACCCCATCTTACATTTATTACCACATCCTATACATAATCACATGGTTAGCCTTTCTGCGTTTCAAATCCAATCCATCCCAAACTTCATCTCCCCTAGCACAAATCAGTTTCTATTACTATCTCTCTACTCCTGCATGTAGCATTTACTATCTAATAGCTATACTAAAATGTGAATCCTATCTTTGACTTCCTTTTCAACACTCTCTATCACTTCCTTACTTATGATTCCCTCTAGACCCGCGTCACAAGTTCAGTGTATTGCTAAGTTCTATAGATCACTAATTTGGTTCAGGTGATAGGACAAGATTTGCATTCTTTGCCCAACAGTGAAAGTTAGATTTATTATTACTAAATACTCAAAGACACAGACATAAACAGGCTAAATAGTAGTAGGTGTCAAGTATTTGAGGAAGTTCTTCAATGAAGGAATCATTAAAACTGAGTAATAAGTTTTACCCTGAGAGTTGGGAAGACTTACTTGATTTTGTGAGTTGGTTATCTCAATCCAAATATCCTGAGATATAGGATATAACCTTCGCAATGTATCTCATAGTGGTCCGATTTACAAGAACAAGTTTCTTCTTACCTAGAATTGCTAAAGTCCCTTGTTGGGAAAATACAGTGTGTCCGTAAAGTCACAGTGCACTTTTGACTGGTCAAAGGTCAAAAGTGCACCATGACTTTACGAACACACTGTAGCTTTGCTTGCTTGTACTTTGCCTGATTAATGTGTGAGCACACAGCAGTTCCATATGTGTATAGTCTAAGTAAGGCTGGGGAGTGGGGTGGAGCTTGCCCTCAGGGGGATTGTGAATTGAGGGTTGTCTGCCTGCCAGCCATCATGAGGGGTCGTTTTTGCTGTTCATGAGAAGAGGTTTTCCCCTGCCTGTTTGCTCATTTGCCATCTGTTGTTGAGCCACTCTTAAATGGTAACAGCCCAACACTTTCTGAAGCCACAGTTCTTCTATGGTCTGCCCAAATCCAACATGACCCTGCTTGGCCATGGCCACTAGCATTACACTCCCCCTTCCCCTCCAATCAATCTTTCCAGTGCCTGCCTCTTTTCCCTTCCAACCCATCCCATCTATATGGTCTGCTTAAAATTTTCTAATGGTTCATCTGTTTTTACAGGGGAAAAATGTAAACTCACCTTGACAATTATATATACACACTTTTTTGGGTTTTAAGATACTTGCAAAAGTAATTGGGGAAAGTATAATTAAAATCAAACTTCTATCACTTATGGTGTATAGAAAATATTTTAAGGTATTTAATAACATATATATATATATATATATATATATATATATATATATATATATATCCCATCCAAATGGCAGAGGGCTTTATTCATCTTCTCAGACTTTTGCACATTTCCCCCCTCAGAATTAATGACATTTGTCTTTCCCTCCTTTCTCTGCCTAATTAGAATTTGCCTTTGCTTTCTCTTATCATATCATAACCCTGATTGTGTCTAATGCATTGCACATAGTAAAATCCTAGGAAATATTTACTAGTAAACAAATGGGGAATACAGGGGAGGGGGATGCATTCAGGGCAACACTAGAATCTATGTAAACACAATAAATTAAAATCAATAAAAAATAAAAAAAACTTATCAAAATATTCCTTGTTACTAAAAGAAACCCTATTTACTAGTAAACAAATAGAACAGAAAGTAGATTACTTTATCTTTAAACGAAACATTTTCCAGTGAGTATTCTGCAGGAAGTTCAGGTCCTAAAAGGGAATACAACAGAGCTCAAGAAAGAGCACACCGTACAGGTGGGCAAGAATGGTTCAGAATTTCAGTATATGCTAATAACTGGCGAGCCTATAAAATCCATGCTTACTATGGTTAGAATTCACACATTCAACTAGGAAAGGGGCAAAACGGCAATAAAACCACAAACACGTAACAGACGCGTGCTAACATATAGAGCAGTTTTTAGAAGGAAACAAAGAATTTTCATAGGTGGTACTAACATCTTCAAAACGAATTTAGATATATTAATCATAAGGAGATATTTAACAGTGATAAATAAAAGTTACTGATACTAAGGACAAAAGACCAAGTTGTAGTGCATAGAAGTTTTTAGAAAGTAAATACTTTCACAGAAGTAGCATTTTCTGCAAATGTAGAAAAATACTTTCTTCTCTTGGATCAATTAATTGTGAAATGTAAACCACTAACCTAAAATAAGGGAAAATATGATTTTTCTAGTTTATGAATAAACTAGCAGAGTTAGGTCCTAACTGAATTAACTTTAATTTTTTAAATTTAAGTGGTCGAGATCATCAATTTACAAAAATAGCTCTCATGCCTTAAAATTCATTAAGAATTCAAAATATAGGTTCCCTGTTTTGTTAAAATAATGATAATCTTTGAAGACAATTATGTTGATAACAAAAATTTTGTTATGTTTAAGCAATCTACCTGTTGTTTGGAGTGATAATTTTGCTAATACCAGTAGTATGAAGCAATAGAAAATATTTTAAGATATTTAATAACATAAAAAGTAAATGGTATTATTCCCTAATGATTTAAAGCAGATCCATCCTGAGTCCAATTCAACCTCCAACATAACAAAGATGTGCAATTTGAAGCCAAACGTTTTCCTTCTTGTGAGGGGAGACAATAACATGCTTCAAATTCAATTTCAAGGAATAGTTAAGGAGCAAAAAAGTCAAATGCCACTTTTGATCTACTGTTCTTTTTGAGAAAAAATACATTTCTTAATAGCCCTGCCATGTGGGGGGTTAGCATTGCACCCTCCAGCACTTTTAATCCTCACAACAATCCTACATGGTTGGTATTCATCCCATTGCACAATGAAGCTAAGGAACTTTCCCATGTCCCATCCACAGTAAACAGCTGAGTGAGATTTAGTCTTATCTTGGCTCCATGTATCTGAGATAAAGCCAGAGCTCAAAAGAAAAAGGTAATCCACTTAAGTCTGTATTCTACAAGGAAATCTTTGAGTTTCTGCCTCTCCTTATTAATCTCAAGGAAGCAATAGTGACCATTAGGTGATCTAGAGGTAAGAATAAGGGTGTTTATCAGCACTACAAGGTAGAAGTTCTAAAATATTTCTCCACAGACACATTAAAAACTCTACTGTATAAAATATTTTAGTATTTTAACACTAAATATAGTATTATTTAATACTGAATATACTAAATCTATTAATATACTACTTTAATGTATAAAATAGAAATAATTGTTAAAAAATTCAATGACTTGGGTGATTAAGTAAAGCCTCATAAAAAGATACATAACTGGGACACCTTTACCATTAATACAATATAGTATAACAGCCTTGTTAGAAAGATTTATCTATGTTCTCTAAAATGTGAAACTCTCAGTGAATAATAAAGAAAGGCAACACACATCATTTCAACAGGAACAACTAAACTTTCAAACCAGAAAACTATCGTTCCCTTTAAGTGTTCACTTCACCAAAGGAACGGAAAGCAAGCTTCATCAAACAGCAGGGCTGGCTGAATGCTATAGAAAGAAGTTTAGTATTTTAAAAGGATTGATGGGGGTTGCTCATTTCAAACTTTTCTCCGTTTGTCTCATAGAATCCACCTATTTGATGACTTGCTAACTCTAATAACGCTGAAAACATAGTAGATATTTAGAAACCACATTGAAGGTGTGGTTCAGAGTTTCCTGTACGTGTTCACCAGGTGGTGCCTGGGTGGATAAATGGGCATTCACTACGCTGCACATGAATACACCTCACGTTTTTGTATGTTCCACCATCTTTCTAATCCAGCAATTCTTCATTATATTATAATTAGTGTAGCATAAGGGAACATGCTTAGGACAGGATTCATATAATCTATGGTAGCTTTTTATTATTTCAGTTTTGTTTAGAAGTCAGATCCTCCTCATCTGGCTGGATGCCTCAAGAAACCTGTGCACTGCATGTGCCTATGGCAATAGTTTTAGTACCTTAAAGCTAGCCTGACCTGTGGTGGCACAGTAGATAAAGCATCGACCTAGATGCTGAGGTCGCCGATTCTAAACCCCGGGCTTGCGTGGTCAAGACACATACGAGAAGCAACTGCTATGACTTGCTGCTTCTTGCTCCTTCCCCAGACCCCCTTTCTCTCACTCGCTAAAAAAATAAATAAATAAAAAATCAATAAAACATTATCTGAAGTACAATATTTCGCTCTGAAGAGACACTTGATAACAAATGGTCTATAGCAAATATTAAGGGACATTAAAATAATTACATAATTTGTCCACTTTTTCAAAAGAGTGATATAACCACCACAGAGACAGAACAACGGCAAATGAAACTAAGCAAGTTATAAAAGTCAATATAAAACCAAAACACAATAGTCATATGTATCATCTTTATAGATCAATTTGAATACAGAATACCCTAAAGACACCCCGCCCCACTCTGCCAGAATAAGACACCAAAAAGTGTACTTGGGTCAACCTTTTCTGGTACACATTAACTGAATCCAAGTCATATAGCATCTCCTAGAGCCCAGCCTGAACCAGTTTTCTCCCTTAAACCTCACAACCTTCATATGTACTCCACTCACAGGGCTGCTGATAGAGTGTCAGAGAAGCCCTTGGCAGAAGGATTATATGTCTTAACAAACCCTTGTTGACTCAGTGTACTCTACAGATGAGCCAACAGGTACCCAGATAATTTTTGCTGCTCATTTTAAGTTCTTTTTTTTCTTTTATTTATTTTTTTTTTTGGGGGGGGGAGGGACAGGAAGGGAGAGAGATGAGAAGCATCAACTTATAGTTCCGTCACTTTAGTTGTTCATTGATTGTTTCTCAAATGTGCCTTGACTGGGAGGCTCAAGTCGAGCCAGTGACCCCTTGCTCAAGCTAGCAACCCTGGGCTTCAAGCCAGTGACCTTTCAGCTCAAACCAGCAAGTATTGGATCCCATGCTCAAGCTGGCAACCCTGAACTCAAGATGGTGAGCCTGCGCTCAAGCTGGTGTTTTGAACCTGGGACCTAAGTGTCCCAGGTCGATGCTCTATCCATTGCACAACCACCGGTCAGGCTATTTTATGTTCTTAAACCTGTTAACATTTGGTTAAAGGACTAACTGCAAACTTAAAGGCACAGAGAGACAGTTATTTATTTGTGTTTTTATTTATTGATTTTAGTGAAGAGAGAGGAAGGGACAGACAGAAAGACAGGAACACTGATCTCTTCCTGTATGTGCCCTGACTGTGGATCAAACAGGCAACCTTTGTGCTTTGGGACAATGCTCAAACCAACCGAGCTATCCGGCCAAGGAAGAGAGACATTTATCTTTTTAAGAACATTTCCTCTTGCTGAACTCAGACTGGGGGAAAGAAATGATGTCCAGGTAGACCAGAAGATGCTTATTAACACCAAGTTCAATAGAATACAGGATAAATGAAATGTAAATTCTTGTCAATATTAATTCACTGAATGTTTACTAAGCAACTTTCATATGCTAGACACTGTTTCTTGGTTTGGGGGACACAGCCACAAAGAAAATACTCTCTAGTGTAAACTTAAGTCCCTCAGCTTCTCAAATAGGTTATATGAAAAAACTATATCAATGCACTCATATATACAATACTTAAATGTGTATATATAGAATATCCAGTAAATGCAGTACATATTTTATACTAAAATGCTCAGAAATTTTCAGAGAGATGTCATGAGAAATTTTGCGCCATTATAATCATTTTTTTCACTGGGAAAACACACTCCTCTATAATAGATATCAGAGGGAACAGAGACTTCAATATAAAAATACTTAACTCATCCACTACCTTTCATAGTAGTGTTAAGGCATGAAGTTAAGTCACTCCTGAATTTACTTATACTGTTCTTAACTAGTAAATATTGCAAGCAGCAGACTGATCCTACTATTAAAAAGAAAAACACTGCTGAAATGTATTATATACAGGGCTGTGAGTTTGACTCATTCTGTATATAGCTTTTTGGGGAAAATGAATTCAAGAATAGATGAAAAAAATTAAGATACATTTCAACCAATTAAACTGACATCCACAAAACCAGACCACTGCTCAATCACTTACCCTTTAGTATATAAACACACAGGTTAGATGGTAAATTTCACCAATCAAGTGTTTAAGGCACCAAAGATTATTTCCTTTTGATTATATCTTTTGTCTTAGACAGGCATCAAATCACCAGAAACTGAAATTATTCTAGTGATAGAGAACACACTTTTTTAAAAATAATGTTCAAAGATAAAACTAAGTTGAGGCTACATCAATATGCAATAAGTAAACACACTATTTATACAACACTTATCCCAAACAGCCATCAACTGACTTACTCAATAGAAAAAGTATATGACTGCGAAGTAAAAAAAAAGAAGTACTATACACTCAATGATTTGCACTTAGATTATTGAGAAATTCAAACAACCATTACCTGACATAAGAGTTGCTATCAGAAAGAAGAAGGAAAAGGGAATTTTTTTTTTTTAGAAAAAGACGAAAGTAGAACAATAAACAGGTAGATGTAATGGATTTAGGACTCCTTGAATTCTGCTGGCATTATTATTATTTTCTGTGTGTGTGTGTGACAGAGAGACAGAGAGAGAGATAGACAGGGACAGACAGACAGACAGGAAGGGAGAGAGGTGAGAAGCATCAACTCTTAACTATGGCACCTTAGCTATTCATTGATTGCTCTCTCAATCTCTCATTCTTGACCAGGGGGCTACAGCAGACCAAGTGACCCCTTGCTCACCAGCGACGTTGGGCTCAAGCTGGTGAGCCCCATTCAAACCAGATGAGCCTGCACTCAAGCTGGTTCGGCAACCTTGGGTTCCCGATCCTGGGTCCTCCGCACCCCAGTCCCACGCTCCATCCACTATGCCACTGCCTGGTCAGGCTCTGCTGGCATTATTTTAAATACATAATTTTTTCTTTCTGTACCAGAAATCTTACATATATACCATTCCCTGAATTCACAACTGATTCACAAAAAGAATACTATCTTGAAAAATATAAATTTGATTCTAAGTAAGCAGAAACAGATACAAACCTTAAGCTGAGTAAATATCTTATTCCCCAACCTAATTTCCAAATACATTCTATTCTTAGATAACAACAACTACACATGGAAATCAATTTGTACAATGATGTAATTCCCTCATTACACAAAATACTCTGATTTTCAAGTTGTTAGACTTGATTCCTTCACTTACAAGAAACTCATTTTCATGTATAATAACTTCAAAGTGAAAGAAATAGGAATTAATTTCAAATGTTTCCCATCTCAAAGATATAAAGAAATTTTTAGAATCTTAGATGACTATAATAAACCAAGTTTTCTTGTTTATACATTAAATAATATAGAATGTATTTTTTTAGCTTTCACTTAACTCTTTGGTACAGAAAACAATGACCTCTGTTATGAATTGAGTTGGGAGACAGAACCTATAAGTAGGTAAAGGTTAATTAAGTAAGGTCTTTAGCACGGGGCAGTGGTGGGATTCAGCCTGTTCGCACCAGATCGACAAAACCGATACCTAATTTTTTTGAGTACGGTGAACCGGTTGTTAAAATGGCACTTGTAATCAGAGTTCTCTCTAAGGTGGGCGCCTGGGCAGCCGCCCCATGTGGAAATCACAAATTTACATTCCTTACTCTTTTTTAACGTTCCTCCGCACAACAGCGTAGTCTAAGTGTCTGTAGTCATGTTCATTCTGTCAATAGGTGAAAAATGATTGCAAGTGAGGACGCCAATCAAGTGGAAATACCTTAATTAACAGTTTTATTGTTTTTTGTCAGTATTATTTAATATTTTTTCATTAGTATTTTAAAACTCTTTCTTATAACATAATCTAGTTTTGTGTGCCTCTTTTATTCTTATTTATTAAGTGCATGAAATAATAAACTACCTTTTAGATATTTTTTATACTTAAAATGGTGATTATGGCAGAGAACCAGTTGTTAAATTATTTGAATCCCACCACTGACTTTAGTTGTTCACTGATTGCTTCTCATACATGCCTTGACTAGGGGGAGCTCTCACCGAGCCAGTGACCCCTTGCTCAAGCCAGTGACCTTGGGCTCAAGCAAGTGACCATGGAATCATTCCGATGAGCCCATACCCATGCTGGATGAGCCCACGTTCAAATCGGTGACCTTGTGGTTTCACATATCAAACCTGGGACCTCAGCCTGACCTGTGGTGGCGCAGTGGGTAAAGCATCGACCTGGGAACACTGAGGTTGCCAGTTCAAAACCCTGCACTGGTTCGGTCAAGGCACATATGGGAGTTGACGCTTCCAGCTCCTCCCCCCTTTCTCTCTTTCTCTCTCTCTCTCTCTCTCTCTCACTCTGTATCTCCTCTCTAAAAAAAATGAATAAAATAAAAATAAAATAAATTAAAAACAAAAAAACCCCCTGGGACCTCAGCATCCCAGACTGATGCTCTACCCACTGTGGCACCACTGGTCAGGCAAATACATTTTCTTGAGTACTTCCTATGTACCAGTTACTGTATCAGGCACTTTACATAATTAACCTCATTTAATTTTCACAATCTTACAGTGTAGTGCTCACTATTCCATATTAAAGGGAGAACATAAAATTTTAAAGAGGTTAAATGACTGCTCAAATTCCTTCAATCAAAAAGTGCCAAAACTAGCATTTCTGCTTTAATTATTTCTGAATTCACATATGTCTAAGAAGGTTCCTTTTTCCTAATCATAAGGAACTATAAACTATTAAATAAAGCATCGTTTATATACTCCTGGATTTCTATATCATCTTTATCCACATAGGTCTGGTAGCATTGTTTTTTTTTTTTTTTTTTTACAGGGACAGAGAGAGAGTCAGAGAGAGAGATAGGTAGGGACAGACAGACAGGAGCAGGAGCGGAGAGAGGTAAGAAGCATCAATCATTAGTTTTTAGTTGCCGTTGCGGCACCATAGTTGTTCATTGATTGCTTTCTCACATGTGCCTTGACCACGGGCCTTCAGCAAACTGAGCAACCCCTTGCTGGAGCCAGCAACCTTGGGTCCAAGCTGGCGAGCTTTTTGCTCAAGAAGCCAGATAGGTCCGCGCTCAAGTTGGCGAGCTCGGGGTCTTGAACCTGGGTCCTTCCTCATCCCAGTCCGACGCTTTATCCACTGCGCCACCGCCTGGTCAGGCAGCATTGTTTTATAATACCTGTAGAACTAATCAAACCAACATTGGCTGAGGCCCTTCATGCATGTAATAATTTCCTAGAAGAGTTAGGAGACAACAAACAATACACAGTAAATCTGACCTCAGGTGGAGTACCCGAGAAAACTCCTGGTATATAATTGTTAACCTCTCTACAGGGTCTAAATTCTCTTTCTCTATAATGATTCTTGAAATTGATCTTAAGTGGAGATGTTTGGATATGATTATCTGGTGAAATGATTATATTCCACAGGAAAAAGCAAAGCACCCGTTTTCTCATTCTCTTCCTATATCAAATTTGATTAACATCTGTCAAAGTTCTGTAACTTATTAAACATAGGCAAAAAAATTATCACTAGTTCCCTTCTCTCATTCTGGATGCAAACTACAGAGGGTCCAGCCTACAGTAATTTTCATTCATTTTAAAACTACTTATAAAAACAACGATGTAAGTCTATTAAGTACACCAGAAACCATCACTACATCATGGAAAACGTCCTAATGTTCAAAACACCAAGAAACTCTTCATTGTATCAATTCCTCATTCCTCAAAACTTGCATAGATGGGATATCACAGGACATTGTGTTCCATGTAACAAAAAAAAAAGAATTTATGGTCAAATAATTTTACATGTTAAACAGATACATTTACTAGGGAACTTTTTGGAAGCTAAATATACTACATGTACTCTGTCTCTCTAAAAGAGCTATAAATGGGATTATTTATATTATTAGATATTATAGTGAAAATATGCACTGTGCCTCCCTATCAGCCTTTCCCTACCCCACCCCTCTTAAATGGCTACTCCTACCCCATGACATGAGACATACTTTGGCCAAGGAAATAGAAGGGGTAGTGACATGTGCCACATTCAAGCAGCAGTTTTACGAGCCACCAGTCTACCACCATTCCTTTTGCCACAATACTTGTACATCCCGGAGAGGTTGCTCCTTCAGCTTTGATCCAGGAATGAAGAGGACATGAAACAGAGTGGCAATAGAGTCAGCAGGAACATAAATACGAGTGAGAAACTTTTACTGCTATGAACTCTAGAATTTGGGAACTCTTTGGGTAGTAAAACATAACTTTGCCTAAGCTGAATGATACCACCTATCTCTTACATTTACAGGAACCTGGCAATCTTTTACCAGGAAACACTTTCCAGGATTAGTTTCCTAAATTATCCCTAGATTTGAATGTCACTTTTTCTATTTCTTAGTTACTACTGCATTTGAAATGAATATATATGTAAGCTAGAAGTATATAGTGTTAGTTACCTTTAATTGATCTTCTTAAAGTTTATCAGCAATTTGAATTTTGTCAATTTCTGTTCAGAATCAATAAAAAAATGTTTTATTGAAATACTCTGGCCTGATCTGTGGTGGCACAGTGGATAAAGTGATGACATGGAACGCTGAGGTCACCGGTTCAAAAACCCAGGCTTGCTTGGTCAAGGCACATATGAGAAGCAACTTTGAGTTTATGCTTCCTGCTCCCCTCTCCCTGTCTTTTTCTCTTTTTCCTCTCTCTCTAAAAATGAATAAAATCTTTAATTTTTATTTATGGATTTTTAGAAAGAGAAAGAGAGAGAGAGAGAGAAAGAGGAAAGCATTAACTCATAGTAGTTGCTTCTCATATGTGCCTAGACGGGGCAAGCCTGGGATTCAAACCAGTGACTTCAGTGTTCCAGGTCAATACTTTATTCACTGCACCACCACAATAAATAAAATCTTAAAAAGAAAAAAGAAAAAGAATATGAATAACATTCATAAATCATAGATCAGATGGCTACTTAAAAGTCAAGATCATCATAATGATGATTAAAGATTTAGTTTTCTGAACAGGTCAGAGAGTGTCCTGCTTTACTTTTTATATATGTATTCATGTTTAGCAAATTCAGACTACTGGTACAAATTGAATTTTCTTTAATTCTCACTCTGCTCAACTCCCTTATTTGACATTTCAGTATCAATATTCAAATATTCTATACTCTATTTTGCTGATCTAGTAAAACCATAATCAACTGTACACTAACTGGCATTCTTAAATCCAGAATGTATTTTTCTGAGTTTTGCTTTATAGGATAGTCCAGAAAGGAGAAAGAATGTAACTAAAGTCCAATCTTTTCATTGGCATTAAGATTTTGTTGGGTGCTAAAAATCCCAGTAAATATACTTTCCAGCTAAATTATATATACACTGAGTGTACAATCCTACACGATGGTATTGAAAAGAATGGTTCAGAGGCCTTGTATTTATGCTCACATCATAAAAACAACATTCAGTCATATAGTTACTAAAACAAGAAAATCCAAAAAGACAGTCTAGACAGGTTTAAGAAACTAACAATAAAAATACTTAAAAACAGAAAAGATTTCCCTGGCCAGTTGGCTCAATGCATAGAGCATCAGCCTAGCATGTGGATGTCCTGGATTCAATCTCTGGTCAGGGCATGCATAAGAAGTGACCATATGCTTCTCTTCCCCTCCTTCTTTCTCTCTCCCCTCCCACAGCCAGCTGGTGGATAATTTGGTTTGAGTGTTAGCCCCAGGCACTGAGAATAGCTTGGTTGATTTGAGCATTGGCCCAATGGGGGTTGCCTGGTGAATCCTGGTCAGGGTGCATGGGGAAGTCTGTCTATCACCCCTCCTCTCTCTCTCTCTCTCTCTCTCTCTCACACACACACACACACACACACACAAACAACAAAAAGAAAAACAAAACAAAAAAAAGAAAAGGTTTAAGATTAATTTTCAATTAATCAGATATTATATTATTATCATATTTTAAACCATTAAAAACTTTTCCTTAGCCTGACCAGGCGGTGGCACAGTGGATAGAGCATCAGACTGGGATGCCTAAGACCAGGCTCGAGACCCCAAGCTCGCCAGCTTGGACCCAAGGTCACTGGCTCCAGCAAGGGGTGTCTCGGTCTGCTGAAGGTCCGCAGTCAAGGCAAATGTGAGAAAGCAATCAATGAACAACTAAGGTTTGCAACGGCAACGAAAAACTAATGATTGATGCTTTTCACCTCTCTCTTTTCCTGTCTGTCTGTCCCTATCTATCCCTCTCTCTGACTCTCTCTCTGTCCCTGTAAAAAATAAAAAAAAATAAAAATGTTTTAAAAAAAACTTTTCCCTAAAGAAATAACTTCGAAAACAATTTATGTACAAGAGGACAGCTGAAGTATATGTAAATTGCAGAATTTCATATAATTTTCACATGTATCTATTTTACAATCTCAAATTTTTCTTCATCATGAGGTTTTCATATTCAAAACAGTCTCAGGATATTGCTATACACACCTCTATTATTTTTAAACGGTAAAAAAGAATCCTCCACAGTGCTTTGATACTGATTCATTTTTTCCATTAAAGCCTAAGGCAGTACAAAAAGTAGTTTCTGGGGAAGAGATCAATTTAATATTTAGTGATGTAACCTCTAGATATTTGGGTCTTGAATAAACTAATCTGACTTTTCATCAACAGCCCATCACTGTAGAGAAATAAATTAGAGACTTTGAAATAGTTAACATATAAATTCATGATTTAAAAAAAAAAATTTAACTTACTTGATGATGGAGATTAAAATGTCACTTTAAAAAACAATAAAATTGACAAGAAAAAGAATACACAATGATCCCAGTTCCCTGATCAATAAGGAAGCTGAATACATCAGATAAGAAAGAGTTGAGATCAGCTCTGATGGCACTTAGTCCCTGATGCTTCCCTGCTTTGAGGAAAGTAAAATGGCACCTGCGCTGCTGTTCTTACCGGCCAAGTCAGGACTTTCCATTGTGATTTCAATGGATCATCGGAACTCCCAGCCTCCGTGATGCAGCAGGATTCTGTGAAAGATCCATAGCAAAGCAGTTACAACGGTGCACCTGGGAAGCCTTTCAAACAAAGGTTTTACCAAATAATCCCCCCAAAGTGAATTAATAGTCAATGAATCAAAATCAGACAAATTATTAAAAATCCCTATGTTAACACTATTTAGAAAATAGTGAACTCAAGTGTTTTATTTTAACTTTAACAAAAAAGATAGTAATTAAAATTACTATGCGGGAATTCTGAGATAAAAGTTACATAGACAAAGAATTATAGGCAATCGCTTCTCATTTTATTGACTAAAATCAAGTGTAGAATTATTGGCAAATCCTCTGTAAGAAAAACATGATGTTATACTGGCATCCTGAGTGTTATTTTAAATGACTGGTCCAATCCAACCAGATGAACTGTGGTTCAGATATTAATATAATTTATCTTTTAAATGTTTTAAAGGTAATGAGTGGAATAAGATAGTTTTTTAAAAAACAACAAAATGGGAAAACAGAGAAAATACATAGATAGAGAAAAGTTGGTAATAAAAATTACTTTCTAGCTACAAGTGATGCACTAAATATAAGAAGATCAAAATTAGTAAAAGGGTGTCCACACAAATTAAACGGACCATTTTATATTGTACTGCAAATATAAACATATGCCTAAATTGTATCATTTTTAAGAATTAATTTATTTCAGTTTCCTTGTGAGACATTCATTTAGGTTCTAGGGTGCTTCAATGATATTCAATTCACATTCATCTTAGAGACAATTTCCTGTCCCTCCTGCAGGCTGTGACAATATACAGTGTGTCTGTAAAGTCATGGTGCACTTTTGACCAGTCAAAGGAAAGCAACAAAAGATGACAGAAATGTGAAATCTGCACCAAATAAAAGGAAAACCCTCCCAGTTTTTGTAGGATGATGTGGCAGCATGTGCGCATGCGCAGATGATGACGTAACACTGTGTATACAATGGAGCAGCCCACGGCCATGCCAGTCGAGATGTGGACAGTACAGAGGAAAGTTCAGTGTGTCCTGTGGTTCACTAAATTCGAATCCGTGACCAAAGTGCAACGTGAATATTGGCACGTTTATAACGAAGTGCCACAACATAGGAATAACATTACTCGGTGGGATAAACAGTTGAAGGAAACCGGCAGTTTGGTGGAGAAACCCTGTCCTGGTAGGCCATCAGTCAATGACGAGTCTGTAGAGGCTATATGGGATAGCTACCTAAGGAGCCCTAAAAAATCTGTGTGTGCGTGTGCTCGACAATTACACCTAAGCAAGACTAGTTCATAAGGTGTTAAAGAAACGTCTCTGTTTTACAGGGTATAAATTGTGGCTGTTGCACCCTATCAAACCGGCAGATAGACCCACATGATGCGCATTTGCTACAGATATGCTTCATGAGATCGCCAATGATGCAAGATTTTTGCGGAAGATTGTGTTTAGCGATGAGGCAACCTTCCATATCTGTGGACATGTTCATCACCATAACATCCGAATATGGGCTGCTGAACATCCTCATGCCTACGTTGAGTACGAACGTAACACCCCTAAAGTGAACGTGTGGTGTAGTCTGATGCATGATAAGGTGATAGGGCCATTTTTTTTCGCGGAGCAGTCTGTGACAGCAAACACCTATCTTGACATGTTGGAATTGTATGCAGTGCCAAAATTTCCAGAAGATGTCATCTTTCAACAGGACGACGCTCCTCCACACTACGCCACCATTGTTCGTGAGTTTTTGGATAGAACATTCCCCCAGCGGTGAATAGGCAGGGGTTCTGTCAAGCCATGGCCACCACGATCCCCGGATCTGATGCCCTTAGACTTTTATTTTTGGGGTATGTGAAGCAACATGTGTACATTGAACGTATCAATGACATTAATCACTTAAAACAGAGAGTCATAGACGTTATTCACTCTGTTACACCAGACGTCCTTACCCATGTGTGGCAAGAACTTCACTATCGTTTGGATGTGTGTAGGGCAGCAAATGGAGCCCACATCGAAGTGCACTGAATAGGTATGAAACTGGGGGAGTTTTCCTTTTATTTGGTGCAGATTTCACATTTCTATCGTCTTATGTTGCTTTCCTGTGACTGGTTAAAAGTGCACCATGACTTTATGGACACACTGTATTTATCATCAGTACACTATAACACACTCTAGAAATCAGGCATCACTTACCGGATTACAGCTTTATCAAAACTGTTAGTAATGTTATGGCTTGGCTCAAGCTTTTTTCTTTTCCCCTATTCAGTCACTATGATATGGGAAACCTGGCTCTTACACATTAAATATCAAAAATGTGTAATGATTGGCTTCTGGTCAAGATGGCAGCATAGGTCAATGTGGTACTCGCATCCTCCCACAGCCACATCAGAATTATAAGTAAACTACAAAATTACCATTATTCAGAACCACCTGAAATGCAGTTGAAAATAAGTCCTACAGCTAAGGATATAAAGAAGAAGCCACACAGAGACTGATAGGAGGGACAGATAAAAATTGGGGAGGATAACTTAGCAAAGTGTGGGGCCCCAACCCCATACCAGGCTGCCCAGCCCAGGGTTCCAGCATCAGAAAGAGAAGTTCCATGACTTCTGTCTGTAAACATCAGCAGGGATTGAGGCTGAGGGAGATGGGACTTCTGGAATGTCAGGCAGTTCCTTTTAAATTGCCCACATACAGACTTACTCAGACTCACTCCCTCTAAGCTCTAGTGCTGGGGCAGCAACTCTAAAGGCACGAGGGACATACCAGAAGGAACTAAGTTGTCTGGTATCAGAGTGAGAGCTAAGGGCAGCTTTCTCCCAGAAAGAAGTGCTCCAAAAGGCCATTGTTTCTTTTCTGAGTCCTTTCCTCACAGAGCCAGCAGGCAGGCACCATATCTGAGTCTCAGTCAACTTGGCTATAACTGTTCACCACCTTGGTCATTCCCTGAGTGCACTCAAGCTGTTCTTAGCAGCTTTTCCATACAAATGGCCTGTCTTGGCTCATATTTCAGAGTTTCCTAAAATCTCTCAAACAAGCATCATCTGGCCTCAGTGTGCCCTGCACCTATCACTAAGTACCTCTCACAAACACTAGTGACAGCCAAACTTGGTTTGTAGGTGGGCCTCTCCTGGGCACCCCCAAGCCCAACACAGGTAGCAGCCATCTGCAGATTGCTCTGTAGATCATGCAGAACTGCCCTGGGCAGGGCACAGGTGGCAGCAAACCTTGACATGCACCTCCCAGAAGGCCCCAGAGCCAGCACACTCGGTGGACAACTCTGGACCATATTAAAGCAGTGCCCAACCACTTCCACAAGCAACACACTCAAGGGACAAACTTGGTGGGCACCAGAACCCTACTAAAGTATGTCCTGCTCCATGGGGTGGGCCCCTGCACAGTTGATTGTCCATGGTGGGTGGTTGCAGCCAGTCCCTGCAACCAAAAGGCCGGGGGATATCCCTCCTATTGACGTGCCAACAGCAAGCAAGGCTCAGTGACAACAGGAGGGTGTACACCATCCACGAGGTGGGAGGTGGTGCTGCCTGGAGGTTCAGCTGGGTGAATGGGGAGGATGTGCCACCAGACCCTACAGGACACCCTACAGGACATATATACTACATCAGGCCACACTACCAAGCCCAGGGCACATAGCAGCTCTACCTAATACATAGAGACAAACTCAGGGGGGCTGCCAAAATGAGGAGACAAAGAAGCATGTCCCAAGTGAAGAACAGAACAAAAGCCAGAAGAAAAACTAAACAAAATGGAGACAAGCAATGTACTAGATGCAGAGTGCAAAACACTGGATGTAAGGATGCTCAATGAACTTAGAGGAAGAGTAGATGAATTTAGTGAGGACTTCAACAAAGAGATAGGAAACAAAAAATGGAGATAGAAAACATAAAAAAAGAACCAATCAGAAATGAAAGATACAGTAACTGAAATGAAGAATAATTTACAGGTAAGCAACTGTAGAGTAGATGAAGCTGAGAATCAAATCAGTGATTTGGATTATACAAAGCAAAACACATCCAATTAGAACAGTAACAACAACAACAAAAATCTTTTTCAAACAAAAATGAGGACAGTGTTAGGAGCCTCTGGGACAACTTCAAGTGTACCAACATTGAAGTCATGGAAGTGCTGAAAGTAGATGAGAGTGAGCAAGAAATTGAAAACCTATTTGAAAAAGTAATGACAAAAACTTCTCTAACCTGGCGAAGGTAATAAACATTCACGTTCAGGAAGCACAGGGAGTCCCAAACAAGATCAACTCATTAAGGCCCACACTAAGATACATCAAAATTTAAATGCAAAAGTTTAAAGACAAAGAGAGAATCTTAAAAGCAGCAAGAGAAAACCAGTCAGTTACCTACAAGGGAGCTCCAAGCAGTGTCAGATGATTCCTCAACAGAAATTCTGCAGGCTAGAAGGGAGTGGCATGAAATATTCAAAGTGTTATAAAGCAAGGTCGTACAATTAAGATTACTCTACCCAGCAAAGCTATCATTTAGAATGGAAGGACAGATAAAGAGCTTCCCAGAAAAGAAAGAGCTAAAGGAGTTCACCACCATCAAACCAATATTACAAGAAATGTTAAAGGATCTTTTTTAAGAAGAAGAAGGAAAAAAATATGACCAATAAAATGGCGATAAATTAATACTGATCAACAACTGAATCTAAAAAAACCCCCAACAAAATAAATGAACAAGCAAAACAGAAACAGACTTATAAATAGAACATTTTTACAGTCGGGTGGAAAAGGTGAAGGGATTAGGAAGTACAAACTGGTAGTAACAGAATAGACAGGGATGTCAAGTACAGCATAAAGAATATAGTCACTAATATTTTAATAACTATTATGGTGTCAGATTGGTACAATTTATCAGGATGACCATTTAGCAAGTTATATAATGTCTAATCACTGGATTATACACCTGAAAGTAATATAAGGCTATATGAAAAATAAAAAATTGTTTAAAATAAAAAGTGTAATGAATTATCTGAGTAATCTTAAATGATTCAGTTGTCACCCAGTGCTACCAAATATAAAACAACAGCTGGAAAGAAAGAATAAAATATTAAATGGTCTCAGGTAGCTTCATTAAGATACTATTCATTCATCCATATTTTTTAAAACAAAGGTATGAATGAAAGAATAAATTCAAATCTTTAAAGCTAACCCCAAAGGACTCATATAAAAACTTTCAAATTAAATGACTATGTTTTTACAAAGGAAACATGTAAAAATCTACCTTTAATTATCATAAAATAGGCAACTAGTATTATTAAAAATGCTGCTGTAAGAAATTATCTACACTGTCATATATTCATTTGCATAATTTTTCTTCATATACATCCATAAAAACCAGTAAAGGGAAGAAACATTAAAATAAATATTAAAAAATAGATGAATAAATATTGTGAAGTAAAAATTGACTATAATAATTGTCAGGTAAATAAATTGGTATAAACTAAAAATTCAATATAATTTGTACTGCCAAAGTTGGGAAAAGAGGTTCTACCATAATTTTGATTTTACTGTATAAAATTTATAAAGCAGAGTTACAGCAAATTAAAGCATATAATAATAATTACTTACCAAGTACTACATGTCAGATTTTCGCTAAGTTTGGCAGAATAAATCTTTATAAAACAACTTAGTATAGTTAAATCTATCTTTTTATTTATACTTTGGTTGCTCCACTACCGCCCACCATGAAAGCTGGAACGCCCACTAGTGGGCGGTAGGGACCAGGTTGCCTACCACTGTTAGGGTAACAAGGAAATTGTTTTGTACTTCACTGACTAGGAGAGAGAAGCCAGAGAGTCAGCCACAGAGCAAAGGTGATTTCAAGGCTGAAGACCCTAGTAGAGACAGTCTCTAAGTTTGGCTATCCAAACTTAGAGACTCCAGATTTTACCTGGCTTTTACAAACGCCCACATGAGTAGTTTCAGAAATGTGTTTCAACATAGCTATTCTGCAATTTCAGTTACAAGTACTTCATGAAGTATTTTGACTTGATGGAAATGGATGGCTGTGTGACATATTAGAAGGCAGGTGGCAATGCCTAAAGTGGGAACACAACCCTGTAAAATAGTGATTTGAGTGTGATCTTAGACCAAAGCCAGGACAGATTTTCACCTGAGCCAACTCACGCTTATCTGTGCTCTCTGGGTTCCACTTTGGCTTCCTCTCAACCCCCACTCTTACCCACACAGGGCCTTGGATTCCTGACTCCCGATGGCTCACTTCCCACTGCCTCATTAAGAACATGTTTCTTTCCTTTACAAAACCCCCATCTCCCACCCATGGTTCATTGTCCCACTGGATGCACACGTCACTAAGACTGATCTGGCACAATGTAGCATTCCTTCTGAAAAACTTCATCATGGCAGGTGAGACAGCTATTCATTACGTATCTATTATTTGCCTTTTACCACAAATATGTTTTTCAGGTGCTTTATCTTAAAGATCTGAACTAAGCAATCACCGAAATATTCCAAAGCAACTGGCTTTCTGTCACAGCTTACACGTTGCCCATCAGGGTGCTATATTTTGAAAAGCTAATTATACTAAAAAAGGTGAGGTGCCACTTCTTACACTGAGGCAGACTACCAATTAGTGTTAATGTCCAGTATAACATTCAAAGTCACATCATGGCAAAATCCCCTCTATGCCAACATTGCATGCTTTGCACCCTGATGTCACAACTACCAAGTCAGTGCAGAAGGAACTCCAAGGAAACCATGTTGCCCACTTATATGGAAGAATATTAAAGTCCCCATGAATGACTGCTTTTCCGATGTTTTCATCAATTCTCTGGGTAATAGATTGAGCTTTAACTAACTCATTTTCATACATAACCCTAATTTAATCAAGCTCAATAAAATTCATTCTGGACTGCAATTATTTGCTATGGAACAATTACATTCATATAAAAGAAAATTGCTGGTCACGATACAAGGCATGGTGCGAATGCCTCTTCATTTATGAAGCCAGAAACAACAAAAATAACCAAACTGCTAGAAAAAGGGAAATGATTTTTTCCCTCATCCTCCTGAAAATAGAATACTCATGCTTTTACAACTGAATAAAACAAAATGGAGCACCCAAGAAAGCAAATTTTAAAATTATTACTTTCAATTCAGGTTTATGCTTTGCAAGAGGCTGCATTTTTAATCTAAGAGTCAGCGTGACCTCTGAGAGCCAACACAAGGCCAGGTCACAAATAACAGTCTTAATACCCAATTTTTCACTAAATCTTTCACTAGCTGCCTCCATTTTCCCAACAATTATGTGTTCCAATCTCCAATTTACAATGCAATACAGGTTTTCATAAGAGTTTTCTATCTTCTTAAAGAAATAAAAACTACTTCTTTACATGAATACAGCTCTTACATTTTCCTCAATTCACTGTTTTATATACCACATGTTTACAGAGAAAACTTTAACATAGCATATTTGCAGCAAAAAATTCTCATTACTTAACTAACTAAAACCTTCCCTGTCCTGTGTATATAAGGTCCCCCACCCCACCCTAGTACACTCTAATACTCCTTCAATCTCCTCAATAGCATCATCGGGTTAATTACACAATCATATAGTACTGAAAATGTATAGCAGCTGTCATGCAATTTTGCCCAATGGATTTCATGCCTCAGGTCACTGTGATCCACCACAGGCCAAAGAACATTTTTCCGGGAAATGATAAGCTGATAGTCTGACCTCATGTCAAATCATTTTCTGAAATAAAATATCTTCATATAGATAAAGATAACTGCAGGGATATCATATACACATACACATATATAGACATATTCACACATACACTTAAATACACATACACACACATATATATCGACATTAAATATATGTATATACATATTGATTACATGTGTGTATGTATGTATATATGCCTCTTTTTTTTTTGTATTTTTCCGAAGTTAGAAGCGGGGAGGCAGTCAGACAGACTCCGGCATGCACCCGACGGCATGCACCTGACCGGGATCCACCCAGCATGCCCCACTAGGGGGTGATGCTCTGCCCATCTGGGACATTGCTTCATTGCAGCCAGAGCCATTCTAGCACCTGAGGCAGAGGCCATGGAGCCAGCTTCAGTGCCTGGGCCAACTTTGCTCCAATGGAGCGTTGGCTGTGGGAGGGAAAGATAGAGACAGAGAGGAAGGAGAGAGGGAAGGGTGGAGAAGCAGATGGGCACTTCTCCTGTGTGCCCTGATGGGGAATCAAACCCGGGACTTCCACATGCCAGGCCAACATTCTACTGCTGAGCCAACCGGCCAGGGCTTGTATATATGCTTTTTACAAGTATTATCTTTATTCATACTTTATAAGACAGTGACAATAGAAAGTATGAATAAAGACAACACTTGTTAAAATCACTCACCCTGCTTGTCTTTATAGTTAAAGCTTAAGTTGTAGCTATTTCACAGCCATTTTTGGCCAAGCACCAATCTTTCAAGGAAATGACAAGTCTCAGCTCTACAGAGAATGAAAATCTCTTAAAAGAATATGCAAATCTGAAGTACCACTTTATTACCTTCCCACCCCAGCCCCTTGCATTTCCTCATAATCCAGAGCCTTTCAGTTAAGAAACCTTAAACAAAGTACTAAAAAGCAAAACAAGTCTTAAGAGTTCCCTAGATAGAGATCCAGCAGTAAACCAAAGCAATGACTGAGTCATTCCAGATTTGTCCATCTGTTTGGACTTCCCGATAAGGTGCTAGAAAACACTACCGGGCAGAGAGAAAACTCCAGCATTCACTGTATGACACGGACCTCTTACATTCCTTAGTATTAACCAATCAGAAAAGTACGTGTTAAAAACTGCCTATCCCCTATCTATACACCAATAGCACAGAGATGAAAACAACATAACTTTTACGGTTTGAAACAATCTACTATTTATTAACACTGCAAAAGGTATTTACAAGAGTTGCTGTTTTCTGGAAGCTGATGATCTACTTGAGTAATCACACATGTACACATACACACACACACGTTACTTAATAATAAACAGCAATGTATAATGTCAAACTGGTAAGCAAAGGATGTTTTTATAAGTTAGAATGCACAAGGGACTGCTTATGTAGGAAATGAACAAAACTGGAACCTGAAGCACTGGTGACAACTGGGATGGGGAGCGAGGACAGAGGAGGGTGTCACAGGCACGAGCACAGGACAAGTCAAGTTTTAACACTGGAAAGCATGCCAGAATGGACAAAAAGCAGATCTGGTGAAGTGCAAAGTTCATATCAAAAAATGGAACATGAAATGTAGGCGAATGAAAAAGTAATGCAATTTGCTCTTTTTTTTCTCCCCATGGTCTCATAAATAGCAGAATACGGGTAACAGCATGGTGTTCTGCAAAGCATACTGATCTTAGGGCCAACCCTCCATCCACCATTTTCTACCCTCCAACTGTGGGCCAACTCCTGAGGCTCTCTGAGCCTCCATTCCACATCTGAAAAATTAGGATAACAACCCCTACATCTCTAAAGGTTACTTTAAATTATTAAAAGATATTTTAAATAGAGAAGGCTTGTCATACAGTAAGTGCTGAATAAACGTTAACTCTCTCACTAGCATTAGAGCTAAGTGATAGGAAAGCATTTAATAAAGGTGCACTGTCAACACACTGAAGTTTGCCTTGAACATTCACAATATTTCTAAGTAAAGTGCTAGTTTCAAATAATGTTTCACTGCAGATTTTGTTTTAGTTTAGTAGTTTCAACATGTTTAATTCTGACAGTCTGAGGAGCCATTTCCTACTCCTACCAATTTCCAGGAAGCTAATTTGATGATATGGATATTTTATTATAATGCTCATTTGCCATAGATTGTTGATTCAGGACCATGGTGCAATCATGCATTTCTCCAGTTTCCATAAGTAGAGGTGGAAAATGAGTAGGCATTAGGCCAGTCAGGTGGCTTAGCAGGGAGGCTCTGAATGCCTCTTTTATACTTCTGTTAACTGTATAAATGTGCCTTTGACCTTCTCAGTCAGGGGAAATTGCACATTTAAGGCAGAAGGAGTTTCACTTCCAGAAAGAGTATAAAAACATGCTTGCCAGCAGCTACATCCGGAATACCAACAAGAAACCACCAGGTACTTCAGGAAGATTCATTAGTTCCATCAA
The DNA here is from genome assembly GCA_037038555.1 of Rhynchonycteris naso. Classification (NCBI taxonomy): domain Eukaryota; kingdom Metazoa; phylum Chordata; class Mammalia; order Chiroptera; family Emballonuridae; genus Rhynchonycteris; species Rhynchonycteris naso. Next base: position 73,285,960 of record CM073002.1, read on the forward strand.
GCCACAGAGCACTGAGCTGGAAAATAGAAGGTTAGGATAATCCAGTGCTGTGGGTATCTCGCCGTTGGGTAACCTGGGTTAGCCCGAGTAAACAGTGGCCTACACACTTTAGGGGTTAGCCTGTCTCATCAGAGAGGGGTTCTGCTAATGAAACCCAAAACCCAGTGGAGGAACCTCAGCTCCGTCTTGTGCTTTGAGGTAAGAAAGGGCTCCTTTAGCTGCTTGCAAGTCAGCAATAATTTACAACATACAAAAAAATCTCTCTCACTAAAACAATTTAATCCTGTCATTTGATAAAAAAAAAAGGAAGTCAAACATCAGCCGTTTACATAATTTTAAATGGAAAATATTCTTTCTAAGAAGTAAAGGACACTAATCTTTCCCTTTCTTCCTTTAATCGAGTTACACGGGTATGACTTAAATATACACATAAATATAATTTAACTTTTGGTAATGTTATTTAAAAACACACTTGTATTAAAAATTGTATTGTGCTTGGTAAAAAGTAAACAACCTATATTATCTAGAGAGAATTCCTGTCCCTCTCAGGTGTGCTCAAAGTATTTCTAGTAAATATCAGAGCAGCAAAAAGAGTTCTGCTCCAGGTACGTTCACTGCAAGAATACTCCTATCTGAAGACAGGCGTCAAAAGTGACCCACAGTCAGTGTTCATACACACTTCCTTTTGCGGTTATTTAGTATTCACAGAGCAGATACTCCTGGGACAAATAATACCATAAACAACAAGTAGCTGTTTTAAACAGAAAGATCCAGAACACTTTCCTTGGAGGGAAATGGGAAGATCCAATCACAACATTTCTATAGCTGAAACTGAGACAGACCCAAAGTGATTGGACAAAAGCTTAGTTTGTGACCAAGCTTTTCCCATTACTCCACACCGCTGCCCCTGAGGATTCAATGATATTTCTTAGATATTCCATTCAATCATGGAATCACAGAATTTTGAAGGCAGACAAGAACTAGAGGACACTCAGTTCAGCCCCTTCTACCAGACAGCAATCTAGTCGACATGAAGAGTTTCATGTAATGAATTTGGGGGAAACTTCAAGAGATAGTCTAAGATACAGATGTGAACAGACTTGAAATTCAAGTCAATTTCTGTATAGTAAAATTTGCAATAGAATTTAACATCATTGCTGACAAAACAATTTTAATTAATTAGGGTTCCCTTTACCCCATACTCCAGTCCCATTCCCTTTCCTCGCTCCAAAACAACCATTTTAGTGTGTTTACTGAGTGTTTTGAATGTATGCTGATTTTACTTTGACCTGAGAATGGTACATCAAATAAACAAAGCTAAAGGAGAGGAAAGATGCTAATTTAAAGGTAAATCTCTTTTTTTCTTTTTCTTTTTTTTTTTTTTTACAGGGACAAAGAGAGAGAGAGTCAGAGAGAGGGATAAATAGGGGCAGACAGACAGGAACGGAGAGAGGTGAGAAGCATCAATCATTAGTTTTTCATTGCCATTGCAACACCATAGTTGTTCATTGATTGCTTTCTCACATGTGACTTGACCACGGGTCTTCAGCAGACCGAGCAATCCCTTGCTGGAGCCAGCCACCTTGGGTCCAAGCTGACGAGCTTTTGCTCAAGCCAGATGGGCCCACACTCAAGCTGGCGAGCTCGGGGTCTCGAACCTGGGTCTTCCGCATCCCAGTCCGACACTCTATCCACTGCGCCACCGCCTGGTTAGGCTTAAGGTAAATTTCTTTTAAAGTTCCAATATAAGAACTCAAATAATATTTGCCTTCTATTTATTTTCTGATCTATGTTATTTTTATTCTCAAAACAAAATGCAGAGATTCAGCTCTGCCCATCCCAGCTTCACCACCACTTTGAGCTTGAGTTACCTAACTCTTACTTAAAACAAAAAAAAAAAAAAGAAAGAGAGTTGATAATGCTAATGTAAACCTGACAATACCCAACATGCCATATGACATCTTTCAGAGACTACAAAGCAGCTGCAAACCATCTAGATTTCATTGTCTAAGGTTCCAAGAAACACCACAGGCTTTGTCCGATGAACACTTCACATCTCAGCAAAGATTCTCAACAAACACACAGAACTGTTTGCTTATGTGCGACATGACCACCTAAAATTATAAGAAAAGCACTATAAAACTGATCCTAAGCAAAAACTGAAGCTAATGTTAAGTCTCCTCAAACTTTCTTCACAAGCCTTCTTCCTTCCCCCAAACTCTTCAACCTGCTAGAGGAAGCAGCCTGTTTCACTCCACTATCCTCCACATTAAACCCTGCTTCTAAATAAAGTACAACGAATGTTTATAATACTACCCTGGGAGGAAAACTGGCATGCTAACAGGTTATCATGTCTAAATAAAAAAATCTCCAACTATGGAGCAATAAGAGTAAGTAATATGAAAGCACACCCACAGATTTCTAAGTAAGTTCCATAATCTTTATCTGTTTTTATCACTGAAAGCTAACTAACACCTGTCCTCTAAACCAGGGGTCAGGAACCCATGGCTCTTGAGTCAGATGTGGCTCTTTTGATGGCTGCATCTGGTTCACAGACAAATCTTTATTAAAAATATAATAACGTTAAAAATATAAAACATTTCGTGTATTACAATCCATTCATTTCCTACCACTCATGCTCATGGTTGCGGGTGGCTGGAGCCAATTACAGCTGTCCTCCAGGACAACACCAAATTTTTTATTGGATAATGCATAAGGTACACTGGTCGTTGTATGGCTCTCATGGAATTACATTTTAAAATATGTGGCATTCATGGCTCTCTCAACCAAAAAGGTTCCCAACCCCTGCTCTAAACATAATGGTATCAATTGCAATGACTAAAAGTCTGAAAGCAGAGAACAAGGGATGCCTACCTCAACTGAAAGTATGTAAAATGACAATGCAATGTGAATCAGCAGAATGAAGTACTGTATGCAAAAAGAAATCAAACTTAGTAGAATTAAGCTGTCCCGAAAAGACGCTGTTTGAGTCAGGTAAGATCAAAAAGAACTCAAAGTGCCTCTATACCGGATCACTGAAAGACTGTTGACAGGGGCTAAACAACCCTCTTGGGGGCAGAATGGTTAAAGAAAATAAAAAGGTTACTCTGGAAAAGAAGTGCTATTTTCACAACCTTTTGGTGTCTTATGAGCAAGAAGAATCAAATAAAATTTTATATGGAGTTTTCAAGTTGAAAACTGTAATCAATGAACAAATAGATGTTTCTAGAAGGTAGTCTAAGGTGTTCAGGAAAAGAAAATACTTTCTATCAGATCTGTCCAAAACTGAAGTGAGTTCCTTGGACATTTCTCCCTCAATGAAGATGTTCAAGCAAAAACATCAGAAGTTACTTTACAGAGATTCATACATGACATCAAGGGCTCTAAGTCTTAGGTCTAAGATCCAAATAGTTCAAGATTCTCTAGCTTTACTAAACCAAAGCAAATGAGAGTTGGTAGCCATGAAGCTTGGAATCTATTATGACCAGCAGTCACGGTGCCCAGCAACTATTCCCTTGCTACAACTGTCAAACGTGCTGGTGCAGCAACAAATCAAAGGAAACCTACTAAACTTATGCTCATATTGTGACACTGAATTGAAACGGGATTAATACAAAAATTCAAAATAGTATTATTATATATTTTCATAGGACTGTTTTTGAAATCTAAAACACTCTAAGGACATTGAATCAACACTATAAAATTATTATAGTAATTGACATGAAGCTCTCCCCCCCATTTTACATATTAAGAAGAAAGAGCCACAATAGCTACAGTTATATTCATCAACTTCACAAATAAGAAAAAAAAAAGTCTCTAAAATAAAAATTATCAGATGGGTAAATCATTCACCCACAAGACTTCTCTCTATGCATTTTTAAAATCATTATTTTATGAACATCTCAAGGACTAGGCAAAGATTTGAGATACTCACATTTGACTAGGGGTTTTATTTTCTAATTTGTATCTTAAAGACTTAGATCTACATTTTTAATTCACTACCTTATGGAATTTGCATTTCAGCATATTTTTAGCTGAACTTGCAGGGTAGTAAATGCACCCTGGGACTGAAGATCAAGAGAGTAATATCTTGGTAGGATTAACATACCTTATAATTGACTTCCTGTGGGATTTCACTATTGTGCGCCCCCACATCATAGGACACTCCTTTTCAGTTAAAATTCCACTGTACAGATAACAAGTCTAATACCTGTCTGGTGAGGTCTTTTGATTCTCTGAAGGTCAGCCCAAATATCTGACATAAAAGCAAAAAACAAACTCCCACAACTCTAATTTCACAAATCATATTTCCTCAATAAAAATGAACTTCAAATAAAATGCAGTTTGATACACCTAGAAACTTACAAAAACTGAAAATCACTACAAGATGAGTAGAAACAAGCATTTCTAATGCTCCACGAAAGGTTCCTCCTAGGATCTCAGATTGAAACATGTTAGCCAGCTCCTGATTACCAGTGCTAATTAATGGAAGGCAATGACATCAAGTAGTCTGAAAAACAAATTTTCAGTTCATTTTGGAATAATTTGAAGTTTTTAAATAGATAAAATTTTATAGAACTACTATTGATGTTTCTTATGGTTAAAAGTAAAATAAAATTTACATTTCTTAAGTACAGGTCAGAAAGGTAGCAACCATAGAGAATTTAAAGAGTCTGGTGGCTAAGGAAAATGGACATGAGATTGAAATGTCACCAGACTGCGGTGGATTTCCACAAATAACAAAAAGACTATATAAACTGATAAAATATATTCAAGAGACTCCTACTAAAATCGACAATGTCTTTAAAAACAAAACCCCAAAATATGTCTTAAGTTATTAGCTTTTCCTCTGCAGTATTTTTAAGCTAATTCTAAGGAGAATGGTTTTAGCTCAAGTGTGCAGTAAGACAAACTGTGAGTTAAAACACAATGCTTCATTAAAATTTATAGATACCTAAACCAGGAGATTTATTTGAAACTTTTATTTTTTTCCTAACACTTCACCTTCTCACACTGAGTAGACATTCTGTTATTCCCCCCCCCCTTTCTTTTAACCTAAATATCTTCACTATTTTCATCTGAATGAAGAACTATCGTCACTGCCTGCCTGCCTGGGGTAATTTGTGAGGGAGATGTGATTAGGCAACAGTCAGATGTGCTAGGTTAAACGCAAGAGGAGCTCAAAATGAGCCCCAGGGATTTAGAGGCCAGGGCAGAGTGCCATGTGGTATTACCCCACCATGGTGGGAACCTGTGTGTCCTGGTGGTTAGGGGTGAGGGGGTAGCTCAACAGTTGGTTCTAGTTGTCAGACATCCAGATTGTGTTGTTTTTTTACATGGAATGAACCAGAAAAAGCTGAACAGATAGCAGAATCGGTGAGTCATCCAAACACACACAGGCTAAACCTATTGTTGACAGATGTCATGCAGGCTCCTCATCAAAGTACGGGGAAAACAGGGGGCTCACGGACTGAAATCTCAGGTACCCTGTGGAGCCTGCCCTTTAACAGTTGCATCATCGTGAGAAGAGTTAGGAAAGAAGCAGGAAGGATCATCATCACCCTTACCCATGACGGGCACTGATGACTACTTTTCAGGAGCTGATGTGATCAGTTGTGGGTCCACTAATCCTGAAGCTCCCTCCCCTGTAGCACCCTACAGCATGCCTGTAGCATACACTGTTCTTAAAAGACGTCTACTTATGTCTACAGTCCCACACATTTCCAAAGATCTCTATAAGCCAAAGCATATTTCACTGACTGAATTATATGTTCCTTGGCCAGATCATACGCTATTCTATTTATTATTAGAACTAGTTTACAAGTGAGAAGATAAGCTGACTGGCAAGTAACAGAAATAACAAATTCAACAGAAAGAGACCAACCCTATCTGAAAAATCTAACATCATTTCCCCCATTTCTCACCTCAGTTCAAAATGTCTGAAACCAAAATAATGCCGTATTTGGTTTTTTCTTCCAGGGTGGGGAAAAAGGATATTCAAATATAAAGAGTAGCTATACTTACCCTGAGACATTTGTTTAACTAATAGCTTGTAGGGGGCCTTAGAAAGTTTCCACAAATGAAGTTTCGTGTGAATCACTCTCAACCCAGACTACAAAACACAAGACTCCCCTCCTCTCACTTAAAAAAAAACAACAAGAAAACATAATCATGAGACGCCTTTTAAATGCAGATGCCCAAACACTTAATAGTACCCTGAAACCACTCATGTGAGAATAATCTGTAAGGCTTGTCTCGGGCATCCATGGTACTAAAAGCTTCCCAAGTGATTCTCAGGCGCAGCCTGGCACGATGACAACTACAGATATACATACAAGGGGTGAAGTGATAGAAATTCAGTGTTAAAAATTGCTAGTGCATGTGGCTGTGGAACTTAAAGAACGGGTTAAAATGGTCACAGGTAATAATGAATCTGACTGGTTAGGTTTATTCTCTTTTATATAAAGAATGTACCTGGACCCTGACAGGCCTCACTCCAGTTTATGCCATACATACGTACAGATCAGTGCAGTGGCGGGGTTCAAATCATGTAACAACCGGTTCTCTGCCCTAATGAGAACATTTTAAGTATAAAATATACGTTTTAAGTATAAAAGAACAATACAGCAAAAGGTAGTTTATTATTTCATACATTTAATATGTAAATAAGAACAATAAGAGGTACACAAAACTAAATCATAAAAGTTTTAAGATATTAATGAAAAAATATTAAATACCTGACAAAAAACAATAAAACTGTTAGTTAAGATATTTCCATATTTCTTCTTGATTGGCATCCTCACTTGCAATTTTTTTCACCTACGGACAGAATGAACATGAATGATTACAGGCATTTAGACTACGCTGTTGCGCAGATGAACGTTAAAGAAGAGTAAGGAATGTAATTTTGTGATGTCCTCGTTGGGCGGATGCCCAGGTGCTCACTGTAGTAAGAACCCTGATGACAAGTGCCATTTTAACAACTGGTTCCCCAAACTCAACACAAAAATAGGTATTGGTTCTCCCGAACCGGTGTGAAGCGGCTGAACCCCACCACTGGATCTGTGTATAAAAAAAAAAAAAAAAATTGAAAAGTTTCTCAATATGAACAATGCAGGGTTGTCTTCAAATTTATATGGCAGCCCTGGCTGGATAGCTCGGTTGGTTAGAGCATCAGCCCAAAGCCCAGAGGTTGCTGGTTCAATCCCTGGGCAGAGTGCATTTGGAATAGATCACTGTTCCTGTCTCTCTTTCCTTTCCTCTCTGGTTAAAATCAATAAATTAAAATAAATTTTTTAAAAGTCACATGGCAGCAAGGAGGAGATTCAGTCAAGCTGTTTCCTACATTCTCTCCCATACATATCATCTACAAAGATGTTTCGCACAAAGGACGCAGCCGTGGGAACAAGGGCAGAATTCCTCTGTATGCCATATAGGCTACACCAGATGTATGCCAGAATCACTATTAGAGAGAACACCTTAGACTCTAAATGCTGTTTGTGACAGAAGAAAAAAAGGTAACCCATGTCCCAAACTTACTACTGGCTTTGGTTACTATCTTTTACATACTACTAACAAATAGTGTGAGTAGGGGGTGGATGAAATAAGTGATAGTAATGGGAGAGGACACATCTATGAAACTGCTTAATTTCTATGGCAGTGGCTTAAACAACAACAACAAAATGACTCCATAATGCTGCTCAAGATCATCTGTATAACTGACACTAACTTAGGGACTATTGCTTTTCATGATGTTTTGGTTTCTTAGCCCCTATATTAATAATTGGTCTTTTTATGGTGAAGTAATGATTTATATATCCACTGACCCTGAATAATTTTCAAATAAGCAGGCGTAAAAGTTGTTGGGTTTTTGTTTTGTTTTTGATTTTCTTTTGTAAATGACAGGAGGGAAGCTAGAAAGACCAACACATACACCCCTACCGGGATCCACCTGGCAAACCCCGTCTGGGGCTGATGCTTGAATCAACCCAGCTATCCTCAGTACTCAGGGCCAACATTTGAACTAATCAAGCCGCTGGCTGCAAGAGGGGAAGAGAGAAGGGGGAGAGGGGAGGGGAGGGGAGGGGAGGGAAGGGGAGGGAAGGGAAGGGAAACAGATGGCCACATCTCACCTGTGCCCTGACAAGGAATCAAACGCAGGATGTCCATACACCAGGCCACCGCTCAGTCCACTGAACCAACTGGCCAGGGCAAAACTGTTTGTTTTTTACTTTGTTTCCTTTTTATTTGGGTTTGTTTCCACCTCCTTAGCAATTTATTTGCATTGCAGCTTCCTTTGTGAAGAGCCACTGAGTAACCGGGGAACTTGACTCAGACCACCCAAAGCACAGCAGCTTCAGTTCTGTAGCTGAGCACAAAGAAACCCGTACCTTATCAGGGAAAAAATGCTTCACTACCCTAAAAACTGCAAGCTTCCCTGGTACTCAGATCAAATGTTTAAAAGTAAACACTTCACAATTATGAAGAAATCAAAACACTTTTTTTTTCAAGTAGGAAAAATCAAATAAGTAAAAAAATGCAATTTTTGAGGAATATGACCTATCTACAAGTTTTATAGAAAAAAAAAATTCTTCCTTCAGGTACTGAAGAATGTTATAAGAGTTTCTAATTTATCAACTTTGTAAGTTCCCATTTTACTCTAATTCTGGGAAAACAAGTCCTGAAGCTCAGTTTCTAGAGCAAAACAATATAAACTATACATCTAGACCAAAGAAAAACCCTAAAATCAGTGATTGTCAACTACTTGATGCCACATCTACTTTTGTTCTTGGTTCAATTTCAAAATGTTTTCTAAGGTTCTGTAAATTTTATTAATTATATCATAGTATTCATTGTGATAACTGCAGATTTAGTTATAATAAATAAAAATAACCTCAATGAACCCTAAAAGAAGAAATTTTCTCATATAAAAATTGTACATATAAGGACAGAGATAAGAAAAAAATATTTAATCTATCTTGACCTTTTTCACTGAGGGGCTTCCAATGACTAATTTTATATTTTGACAACTGAGTTGGAAGATATTTTATTTATAAAGAAGTTGGGGTCCTGCCCAGTTGTCTTAGTGGACAGAGCATTGGCCCAATGTGTGGAAATCCCGGGTTTGATCCCTCCCTGGTCAGGGCACACATGAGGAGCAACCACCTGCTTCTCTCCCTCTTCTCTTCCTCTTCCCTTCTCGCAGCCAGTGGCTCAATTGGTTAGAACGTTGGCCCCAGGTGCTAAGGATAAGTCGGGTGATTCAAGCATCGGCCCCAGATGGGTGTTGCCAGGTGGGTCGCCAGGGGTAGGCAGGATCTGTCTCTCTATCACCTCTCCTTTCACTTAAAAAAAAGAAGTTGGGTAATATGTTTATTTTTATTTGAATGTAAGAAAAAGGAGAAATCAAATATTTGTTAAATATACTTTATTTTCACTTATATTCAGCAATTATTTAATTCAATATCTTTACTAAAATAATCCTTATATCTTTCTATACTGTTAAATATTGGTACAGTGACCATTTATAACTTTAATTTTTTTAAATATAGAGCCCTCTAGTGGCAAAATATTTACATACAGCATTACCATTTAAAGAAAACCATTGAATAAGACTTCTTTTCCCTTTAGTTTCCCTTTATTTTTTTCACAACAAATTGAATTATTGTACATTCTTGTTATGCATCATTTTAAATAATTTAATAAGTGTGCTCTTCAAAATAAGTCATACTTATATCACTACCAACAGTAAGAAAGAAAATATTTTGAACTTTAACCTTCGAGAAAGTAGAAGAGGCTTAAGATGTTTAATAACACACAAAAATGTATCATACTAGAAACACATTATTCTTCCCCGATAATCATGTGCTGGGGGTAATAATTGAATTCACTGTGGGTCGAAATTGTTGTTTACAGAATTTATCAATATTATTGCCTTAAATTCCAATTGCTACTATCACATGATACCTAAATCTCTTTTTTACAGAAATATATAAACCTTCCTCTCCATTTGGAAAACTAGAAACTGCTTTCTATTGTAGGACCATCAATTAAAAGACACTGATCAAACAGGTATTACATGGGGTACCTATAACGTCCAGAAACTTTACTGGAATAATTTCATTTAACTGTTAGCATAATCCTGTAAAGTAAGGTGGTAGCCAGTTTCCATGATGCCCCCCAATGATTTCTACCTCCTGATATTCCCCACCCACACAGAATATGGATGATCTGTGTGACCAGTAAAATATTACAGAAATGACAGAGAATTCTGAGGCTATGTCATAAAATACATCATGATTTTTGCCTTGATCTCTCTTAGACTGTTTGCTCTGATGGATGCCAACAGCAATATCATAAAAACACTCAAGTCCTTTTCAAAATAAGACATACTTATATCACTACATGAACACAGACTAAACCAACTTTGTGTGTGTGTGTGTGTGTGTGTGTGTGTGTGAGGAGGGGAGACAAAGAGGCAGATTCCCTCATGTACCCTGACCAGAATCCACCTGGCAACCCCTATCTAGGACCAGTGCTCGAGTACCAAGCTATTTTTAGTGCCTGAGGATGTCACACTCTTAAGAAGTGTGACGCTATCCTCAGCATCTGGGGCCATGCTTGAACCAATCAAACCACTGGCTATGAGAGGGGAAGAGGGAGTGGAGGAGAAGTAGATGGTCACTTCTCAGATGTGCCTTGATCGGGAATTGAAACCGGGATGTCAATACACTGGGTCAATGCTCTATCTAGTGGGCCACCAGCCAGGGCCCAAACCAATATCTTGACATTAGCCAGAGTCACCCTGCAAAGCCACTCCAAAATTCCATACCCTCAGAAATTGAGATAATAAATGCTAATTTTTAAAAATTTCATGTCAATTTATTATGCTTCAATAGATAATACAGGCCTGGCAAGATGGCTCAGTGAATAAAGCATCCTCCTGGCATGCTGAGGTCATAAGTTCAATCCCTCATCAGGGCATGTATGAGAAGTAGTCAATTAGTGTACAACTAAACAGAAAAATGAGTTGATGCTTCTCCTTCTCTCCCTTCCTCTCTCTCAAATCAATTGGGAAAAAAATTAATACAGACTGTATCAGTCTCCATCTTACAGAAGAGCCTGTGTATGTTTAAGACTTTAAATATCTCTAGAAAGAGGTATAGTTTTCTTTTTGTTGAACAACTTTACCTCTCCAAAAACATTTAACCAGAAATAGTCCAAAGATAATTCAATCATCCATATAGAACAATATTTCTAGCTTTGTTTGTTAAGCAGAGTAACATCTCTAAACTTAAAAAAAATTATTTAATTATTGACATAAAATAAAAGTAGTATTGACTATATTATATGTAGCTTATTATACCAATGGCCATGTCTCAGCTTATATTCCAAATCTGTAATATTACATGTGTAAGTAAGTAAAAATCTCCTTTTCTTATAACCTTTTTTTTTTAACCCAAGAAGGCTGCTAACACAGCAAATAATATTTGATTTAACATACCCAAATGCACAGACATACATGGTGACTAAAAAGTACTTGCTATATGGCAGAAGCAATTTTAAATGCACTATATTAACCATTTAATCTTCACAACAACCCTACGAAGTGGGTTCTATTATCCCCATTTTACAGACATATAGAGGTAAGGAAAGGTCAAGAACTTCTTCTATGTCACACATAGTAACAGAGCCATGTTTGAACGCCAGCAGTCTGGTTTCTGAGCCTGTGCTCTTAACCAGGAGCCTATACTGGCTCTCCTAATCTCTAATTTATTTATTTCGTAAAGTTCTATAGGTAATGCAAAGATCATCTGCTTTGGATTTAGAATATTTCAGATATAAAGCCCCTTATATCTGCATAATTTAATATTCTCAATCTGTTTTTATCATCTGTAAAATAAAGATAAAATAGGTTGCATCTTTATTTTTATAAATATTACATAAAAACGTGGTTTAAAAAATACTGTACACAGTGCCCTATCCATAATCAATATTTATTTGTCTTATCTTTTCTCCACAGACAGTTTTTTATTAAAGCCAATGAAACTTGAGCTTTATGGTCCTTTACTTCCACAGCCTCATCCAAGACACTGTGACTAGTTTCGTATTTATAACCTGTATTCCTTTTCTTTAAGAAGGCCTCCAAACTGTAATGACTTTCAGTTTCCACAAAACTGGGGATATACCTGTTCTGCCCATTAATTATTTCAACACTAAAGCAAGCCAAATGGGCTCCAGTCTGGGTAAGATGTAATAAATACACTCCATCTTGTCTGTCCCACTAAATGTTGCTCTAAAGCCTCGGCAGAGTGCATGCTGCAGCTACTTCAGAAGCAGGTAAATAGAACAACAACAACAAGTTTTGAGAACCATTTTCTCCATTCTCTTATGTACTGGCCCTCAAGCATTTCTGTGGTAGCAGACAGAGGTAGCAAAAATAGAAGCCCACAGGAGCTAAAACCCTGAGCAAGAGGAACCTTCATTTCTGATTGGAGGAACGTTGGTTCCAAGAGGGTGGAGCAAAACCCTGTTGCTTTTTTCCTCTCTTTATTTTCCCACTGCTTATCCACAGACATGGGAACTACACAGGACAGTATCACTAAAGCCCCAGCTTCCCCACCAGGGAACAAAAATAAAAGTGGGAGCTGGCAGAGGAGTTCTGATGGACTCCTGGTCTCACACCCAGTTACACATGCATGGATCTGATCCTAAGCATCACACGTAGACACTGAGAACTGAACTAGTATTAGATAGAGCACTGCTTAATTCCCAGTTTGGCCACAAGGTGGCACAGATGTGGGAAAACACCAAATAACAAGAAAAGCCTATGAAAACTGAACTGATACAGGAAAAACAATTCACAGAGAGTTGGTTGAAACTTGAATCCTGAGCATAACTGAATCAATTGCCTACTAAAATTTAAATGTCAATATTTTCCATATTATTTTAAAAAGACCCAGAGTCTGAAAATAATCAAAATGGCCAGGATAAAATCTAAAATTAATCAGGATATAAAGAAACAGGATAAAAGTATCAACTTGCATAGAAAAAAAAGAGAGAGAGAGCAGATAGCAACTCTAAAATGACACAGATTTTAGAGAATCTTTATAAAAATGTTCCAGCAAGTAAAGCAAACACTCTGGCAAAGGATGGGAAGATAAAAAGGACTTAAAGATAATATAGCCGCTCAGCAAAATGGCTTAGACATTTCTTATATTAATTAATATGCACTCATGATACAACCCTGCAATCTCACTCCTAGGCATGAACCTGGGAGAAATCAAATCATGTTCACACAAAAATCTTTATACAAATGTTTATAGTGGCTTTATTCACAATTGCCATAAATTGAAAAGCACCCAATGACTAAAGAGATAACTGTAATGGGTGCATGTAAACCGAGAACAGCATGATTTCATACATAGGTGGAACATAAAAGTGAGACTATGAGACATGGACAAGAGTGCGGGGGTTATGGGGTGGGAGGAGGGAGGAGAGGGTGGGATAGGGAGGAGGGGAGGGGCACAGGGAAAACCAGATAGAAGGTGACAGAGGACAATTTGACTTTGGGTAATGGGTATGCAACATAATTGAATAATAAGATAACCTAAAGATGTTTTCTTTGTACATATGTACCCTGATTTATTGGTGTCACCCCATTAAAATTAATTAAAAAAAGAAGAAAAAAGATACATATTAATAATAAAATGAGTCAATACTATAAAAATATATGTAATATACAGTATTATATATACTATATGTAACATGTTATAAACATATATACATAGAATATCACTCAGCAGAAATAAAGAATGGGCTACTGATACAAGCAACAACTTGGATGAATATGAGGCATTATAGGAAGTAAAAACAGCAAGTCTCAAAAGATTAAATACGATATGATTCCATTTACACTACATGCTCCAAAAGACAAAAGTACAGGAACAAAGAACGTAACAGTGGTTGTCAGAGGTTGGGAGGTGGGTGTGACTACAAACAGAAAACATAATGAAATTTTGGGGAGTAATGGAGCTTTCTAAACGTTAACATTGAACTGCACACAAAACCTATTCATGTTTTAAAGTTCGTAGAAGTATACACTAAAAGCCAATTATACTGCCAGTTAACCTCAAAAGTAAAAAGTTTTTAAAGCCCAAGTTAAAAAAATAAATAAACTGCTGTAGGATTTATAACATAAAAATTTGTAAGATGCATTCTATCAATTGGCTGATTTAAGGGGCACTTGGCCCTTTCCACTAAAGGCCAATAGAATCAACTAAACAGCATCAGAATTTAAAATAACTTACAAAGGTGTAATCCTTCCCAGCATACTGCCTGCTTATTGTACATACAAAACCAAGACCAAAATAGCAAAGAAAATCTAAGAATACCGTGTCACTGTCAGTCACCAACCAGCAAATCAGATCTTCAAGCTGAAAGACATCTAAATTTCCTGAGATAAGAATCTCTGTCTTGGGAAGACCCATTCCAGTATTAATAATTCCACCTGGAAATTTCAAGCTGTGTTTCTGTAACACCATCTATGCAATGTTTTTATTTTCTCTGCCACAGTAAAAAACACATGAGGAAATTCCACTTCTAGAAAGATGGTACAGACATACTTGTCCCTAACTCTCTCAGTAAGGGCAACTAAAAACACTGGATATTATATGTGAAACAATCATAAGACTCTGAGGGTTAGAAAAAACTTGACTCGCTAGGGACTTCAGGAATCCAGGAGGAACAACAGAGTGGTGAGTTCCCTGGGTTTCCTTTTTGCCCCGCATACCCCAGACTGGGAACTGAAGAAGCCAGCAATCCAGATATGCCAATATGGCACAAACCACTAAGTCTCAACAAAAGCCAGCTCTCTCTGGTCAAGGGACCAGGAAAGGGGCAGCCGAGCGAGACAGAAAGCTATTAGACAATAATTGCTCTACATGAGCCAAATATGGCAGAAAAGTCGGTAGCCTCACACCTAGCAATGCCAGCTAAGGCCAAATATAGAACCCAGACTCCCTCCTCATAAGTCTGTAAAGATGAGCCACAAGCCCGTCAATGGGGTGGTGTCAGAGAAAGACAAATAGGAAGCTGGGATTCTTACCCTGTCACGTTGTAAACAGTAACCCGCACCCCAATCCAGAGAGCCAGTGGAAATCATGCTCAGACACAGAGCTTCGTCACCCACCTAGTAGTAATGTTACCTTCCCTCTGCCTGCTTGGGTAGTGTCAGAGGGAGACTAGTGAGGTATCGAGACTTTGACCAGTGTCCAGCAATATTAAGGTCACTCTCACACCTCAACTGTTGGTGTCAGTGAAGGCCATATGTAAAGCAGTAATGAGACACTCCTATCCCTTCCAGCTAGGGTAGTGTCAATATATGCCTAATAGGGAGTGACTGAGAGACTCCCACATCTACCTGGAAGTAACAGCCCCTGTATCCCTTGGGTGTCAACAGAGCCCAAGTGGGGAACCGAGACTTCTCATTTCATGGAAGTAAGATGGTGCTATCCCTTTTCCTTGCTAGAGCAGCATCAGAGAAAGCTGGAACAGAAGGTTTAAATGAGATCTAAAGTTTCACAAAAGAATGCCCCAAATATCCAGGTTTCAATCCAAAGTCACTTCTCGTGCCAAAACCAGGAATATCCCAACCTGAATGAAGGAAGACAATTAAGAAATGATAAGTTAAAGAGAAAGATGTTAGAATTACCTGACAAAGATATTAAAGTAGCTATCATAAAAATGCTTCCATCAGCTACTGCAAACATCTCTGAAGCAAATGAAAACTAAATGTCTCAGCCAAAAAGAAGAAAGTAGAAAATATAAGAAAGAACCAAAAGAAAGAAAATTTTAGAACTAAAAAACACAATAACCAAAATAATTTTTTTTTTAATTTAATTTTATTTCAGAGACAAAGAGAGAGTCAGAGAGAGGGATAGATAGGAACAGACAGTCAGGAACAGAGAGGTGAGAAGCATCAATCATTAGATTTTTGTTGCCGTTGCGACACCTTAGTTGTTCATTGATTGCTTTCTCACATGTGCCTTGACCGCGGGCCTTCAGCAGACCGAGCAACCCCTTGCTGGAGCCAGTGACCTTGGGTCCAAGCTGGCGAGCTTTTACTCAAGCCAGATGGGCCCGTGCTCAAGCTGGCGACCTCAGGGTCTCGAACCTGGGTCTTCCGCATCCCAGTCCGACGCTCTATCCACTGTGCCACCGCCTGGTCAGGCCTAAAATAAATTTTAAAAACTGAGTTCAACATCAGAATGGGAGGGACAGAGAAAAGAATCTGTGAACTAGGAAAGAAAGCAATAAAAATTATTCAACCCAAACAAAGTAAAAACTGAAAAGAACTAAATAAATAAATCAGGGATCTATGAAAAAAAATCTAAAATCTATTTAACTGAAATTTAGAAAGAAAGGAGAAAAGAGGACAGGGCTAAAAACGGGCAAAAAAGAAGAGACATTACTAGATAGAGGAAAAACAATTCAAATGACAGATTTCTAATCAGAAATCATAAAGATCAGTAGGTAATAGCAAATTTTTTAAGCTAAAAGAAAAAAAAAACTGTTAACCTAGAAATCTACACCTAGTGAAAATATGCTTCAGGAAAGAAGAGGAAATAAAGATATTCTCAGCCTGACTAGGTGGTGGCTCAGTGAATAGAGCGTAGGACTGGGATGCGGAAGACCCAGGTTCGAGACCCCGAGCTTGCCAGCTTGAGCGCGAGCCCACCTGGCTTGAGCAAAAAGCTTGCCAGCTTGGACCCAAGGTCGCTGGCTCTGGCAAGGGGTGGCACAGTCTGCTGAAGGCCCGTGGTCAAGGCACGTGTGAGAAAGCAATCAATGAACAACTATGGTGTCACAACAGCAACGAAAAACTAATGATTGATGCTTCTCACCTCTCTCCATTTCTGTCTGTCTGTCCCTATCTATCCCTCTCTCTGACTCTCTCCCTGTCCCTGTAAAAATATAAATAAATAAAATAAAATAAAGATAAATAAAAGAGATATTCTCAGATGAAGGTAAACTCAATTTTCACCAGCAGACCTAATCTAAGAGTGGCTAAAGAAGTTCAATAAATGTCCTAGCTGGTTGGCTCAGCAGTAGGGTGTTGGCCTGGTGTGTGGAAGTCCTAGGTCTGATTCCCAGTCAGAGCACACAATAGAAGTGACCATCTGCTTCTCCACCGCCCCCCCTTTTCTCTCTCTCTCTCTCTTCTCCTCCTACAGTCATGGCTTGAATGGTT
Organism: Rhynchonycteris naso; assembly: GCA_037038555.1. NCBI lineage: Eukaryota > Metazoa > Chordata > Mammalia > Chiroptera > Emballonuridae > Rhynchonycteris > Rhynchonycteris naso. The sequence continues at coordinate 73,303,211 of CM073002.1, forward strand.
CAATCAAGTGGCCCCGGGTGCTGAGGATGGCTCCATGACTTTGCCTCAGGTTCTGAAATAGCTTGGTTGCTGAGCAACAGAGCAGCAGTCCCAAATGGGCATAGCATCAGGTGGATCCCAGTTGGGGCACATGTGGGAGTCCTTCTCTGCCTCCCTACCTCCCCACCTCTCACTTAATTTTAAAAAAGTTCAATAAGCAAAAGGGGAGAAAATACAAAAGGAGAAAATTTAGACTATCAGGAATAAATAAAGAACGTGATAAAAATATGGGTAAATGCCTGACCAGGCGGTGGCGCAGTGGATAGAGTGTCAGACTGGGATGCGGAGGACCCAAGTTTGAGATCCCAAGGTCGCCAGCTTGAGAGCAGGCTCACCTGGCTTGAGCAAAAAGCTCACCAGCTTGAACCCAAGGTCACTGGCTCAAGCAAGGAGTTACTCGGTCTTCTGAAGGCTCACATGAGAAAGCAATCAATGAACAACTAAGGTGTTGCAACAATAAAAACTGATGATTGATACTTCTCATCTCTCTCTGTTCCTGTCTGTCTGTCCCTATCTATCCTTCTCTCTGACTCTCTCTCTGTCCCTGTAAAAAAGATAAAATAAAAATAAATATGGGTAAATACAATAGGCTTTCCTTCTTCTCTTGAGTTTTCTAAATTATGTTCGATTATTGAAACAAATTATAACAGTGTCTATGGCAGTTCTATGTATTTGTAGACAAAGTACTTAAGATGATTATATTATAAATAAAGGAAGTAAAAACATAAGTGAAAAGGTAAATGCACTAATAAAAAAGAGTGTCATTAAAAAACATGGTCAAATTATGCTGTGTACAAGACACTCACATTAAATATAATGATATAAGTTCACTAAAAATTTAAAAATGGAAATGGTATATCATGCAAACATTAATCAAAATAAACCAACAATGCTATACTAATGAGAAAAAAGCAGATTTTAGAGCAAAAATTTCCCAGACACAGATAGCAACATTCATCATGATAAAAGGACCAACCATATAAGCAAGGAGATATAGCAATCCTAAAAGTGTATGTACCTATAACAGAGCTACCAAATATATGAAGTAAAAATATACAGAACTGAAATGAGACATAGATAAATCCATAGTTAGAGTGAGAGCCATCAACAACCCTTCCTCAGCAACTGATCGCATTATTAGCAAGAAAATCTGAAAGGATACATAAGAACTCAACGACATCAAACAACAGGATTTAATACACATTTTTTCTCAAGTTCCCAAGGAATACATACCAAGAAAGACTATATATTAGGCTATCAAGCAAATTCATCAACACACTTAAAACTACACAATATACTTATAAATAATCCTTGAGTCAAAAGTCTAACAGGACATTTTTTTAAAAAAATATATTGAACTTAATAAAAATAAAATATATCATATCAAAACTTGTGGGACACAGCCAAAGGCAGTGCTAGTGGGTAATGTGCAGCACTAAATACTCTCCTTTGAAAAAAGAAAATCTTACATGTCAGTAATTTAAATGCCCACCTCAGGAACCTGGGAAAAGATAAAAAATAAACCTAAATAAGCAGAAATTAAAAAAAATAATAAAGAACAGAAATCAAAGAAATTGAAAACAAAAAAAATTATTTTGGGTATTACCCTGGTACCAAAAGCAAAGACTACCAAAAAGGAAAGCTACATATCAATATCCCTCATTACTACAGATGCAAGAATCCCTAACCAAATATTAGCCAATAGAATTCAGCAATGTGTTAAAATATTGCGCGACATAATCAGGGATCTATTTCAGGAATGCAAGTATGGTTCAATATTAAAAAATGAATGAATATAACCCACCTTATTAACAGGTAAAAGAAGAAAAATCTTATGACCATAGCATGGATTCAGAAAATATATTTTTAAAAACTTCTAAAATAAGTGCATGAGTATATAAGGCCAAATCAATAATATTTTTATATATGACCACTGAACGTATGAACATCAAAATTAAAATGTTTTATATACTAGAAATAAACAAGTAGACACCAAAATTAAAAATTCAGTATCATTTATAACACTTTAAATAATGAAACAGTAAAATAAAAATCTAATAAAACAAGTCCAATACATGTATGTTGAAAACTACGAAGTGCTGAAGAAAAAAAAAATTATGTTCTAAATAAAAGAAAAGATATATTGTGTTCAAAGACTAGAAGACTAAATATAAGAAAATGTTAATTTTCCTCAACTGATGCAGAGATTTAACACAATTCTTTAAAAAAATCCCAGCAAGATTTTTGTTGGTACAGCAGATATATAGTATAGTAGATAAGATTATTCTTGATTTTATATGGAAGGGCAAAGATACTAGAAAAGCTCAAAAAGTTTTGGAAAAGAAGAATGAAGGGTAAGAAATCAATCTATCCCATTTCAAGGCTTATTATATAGCTAGAGTCATAAGAATATATAGTTTGATGGAGAAACAGACACTTACAGACAAATGAAACAGAATAAAGAATGCAGAAGTAGATTCATATAAATATGTCTTATCTAATTTTTGACCAAGGTACAAAAGTAAGCCAATGGAGGAATAGCCATTTCAAACTAATGACACCAAAGCAACAGGAGATCCATAGGCAAAATAAGAACCCTGAGCTAAGACTTATATATAAAATTAACTCACAATAAATAATGAACTGATGTATAAAACACAAAACTATAAAACTTTTAGGAAAACAAAATGTACAAGAAAATCTTCACAGTTTAGGGCTAAGTAAAAAATTCTTGGACTTGGATTTGACACCAAAAGCTCACTCCATAAAAGGAAATATTGATACAGTGAAATTCATCAAAATTTAAGACTTTTTCTCAGCCAAAAACCCTATAAAGAATAAAAAGATAAGCTACAGACTGGAAGATAATTCATGTCAAATACAGTACATATCTGACAAAGGACTAATATCTAGAACACACACACACACACACACACACACACACACACACACACACACACTCATGGGGTCACTGGGTTATGACAAGTCTTGGACATATGACGTTTTGAGTTTATGATGCTCACTCCCCTAAAAACTTAAAAAGTTGAGACATGAGTGTTAAGGCACATTTTGGAAGAGAAGACTAGCCAGGAACAATTCTTTAAGAGGGTAGAGAGCCCTGCAACAGATCCTGTACCCTCTACATCAGCTGCTTCTTGAGATGAAACACCTGTAGTGCAGGTAGAATCATCTCCAGCGTCTCCTGCATGTTCCTTAGGCAATCCTGATTCACCTGACCCAGTATCTCCAGCCCCTTCTGCAGGTTCTCCTGCCTCTCCAGCTTCCTCCTCCCAATAGCTCACTCTCTCCCACCTTGCAATGTCTCTTCCAGTGTGCAAGCCAACCACAGGAATAAAGAGGAGAGATGAGAAGCATCAATCACTAGTTTTTCATTGCCATTGCGACACCTCAGTTGTTCATTAATTGCTTTCTCACATGTGACTTGACTGCAGGCCTTCAGCAGACCAAGCAACGCCCTGCTGGAGCCAGTGACCTTGGGTCCAAGCTGGCGAGCTCTTTGCTCAAGCCAGATGGGCTCATGACCTCAGGGTCTCAAACCTGGGTCTTCCACATCCCAGTCCGACGCTCTATCCACTGCGCCACCGCCTGGTCAAGCAAAGTATTCTTTTTTTAATACTCATTTTTGTCAATTTTTTCTATTATACAGTACAGTGTACAGTAAATTTATGTCCTTTTCTTGTTTCTGTGGCTTAGTTCTGTTTTTATGTTCTAGATTACGATTTTATAACTGTGTTAGTAACTTAAAAATAGGGTATGTTTTAAGTTACACCAAAATTCAGGTTACGTCACTGTTGTAGGAACAGAACTGTGTTGTATCCCGAGGATCCCTGTATATATATAAAACTTTCAAAATGCAAGAGAAAAAATTAAACATGCAATTATCATTACGACCCTATAATTGCACTCCTGGGCATTTTTCCAGCAGAAATGCAAACTAATTCATATGAAAACGTACATGAATGTTCACTGCAGCTTTATTCATAACGGCCCCAGACTGGAAACAACTCTGATGAATTTCAACATGTGGTTAAATAAACTTGTATCTCCACACCATAAGCTACTATTTAGAATAAAAAACTATTAAGCTACATGAACCTCTAGGGAATTATGCTGAGTGGGAAAAAAAGCAAATTTCAAAAGACTATGGCCTGACCAGGCTGTGGTGCAGTGAATAGAGCGTCGGACTCAGACATGGAGGACCCAGGTTCGAAACCTAGTGGTTGCCAGCTTGAGTGCAGGCTCATCTGGTTTGAGCCAGGGTCACCAGCTTGACCCCAAGGTCGCTGGCTTGAGCAAGGGGTCACTAGGTCTGCTGAAGCCCCCTTGTCAGGGCACATATGAGAAAGCAATCAATGAATAACTAAGGTGCCATAATGAAGAATTAATGCTTCTCATCTCTCTCCCTTCCTGTCTATCCCTATCTGATCTTCTCTCTGTCTCTGTCACACACACAAAAAAAGACTATGTACACATGACTTTATTTCTGTAACTCTTGAAGTGACAAAATTATAAAAATGGAGGACAGATTTTTGTTTGCGAGGAGTTATAAAGGAGGTGGGAACAACAGGGAAGTGGATGTGGCTCTAAAAAGGGCAACCTGAGGGATCCCTGAGGTGAGAGCAGGGTCTGCACATTGACGGTATGTATGTCAGTACTCTGGTTGTGACACTGAACTTCAGTTCCGCAAGATGTTACCGCTGGGAGAACGTGGTTAAAAAAGAAAAAAGAGTACATATTTCTCTGTGTGATTTCTGAAAACTGCATGTGAATCCATAATCACTTCAAAATAAAACATGTAGCGAAGGGCATTTATAAAGCAATATGATTTTTAAAAAATGTACGAACAAAAAGAAGGAAAGTACTGTGTGCTTCTCCATGTTGGCATTCCTTGGGTGGAAAGTGCCTGCTTTGCAGGGCCTTGGGTTAAGGTTACCAGGGCATCCTCTACTTTCACTGTTCACTCCTCCTCAGCTAGTATCACTCATTCTGGAAGCTGCAATGACCATATGCCAATGACTGCCAAGCTGTATTTCAGCCAATTCCTCTCTTCTAAAATCCAGATGTATTTTAATGATAAATGAAAATTCAATCTAGGTATCACACCAACACTTCAAGCTCAACATATGTACATTTAAACATGTCATACAGCCTCCAGCTCTGCTTCTCTTGGGGGTTTCCCTGCTTTGGCAGTTGTCACTATACCATCCAATGCACCAGATGCTAAAGTGAGTGTGTGGTTCCCCGTCTTACTCTTACACATCTAGTCAATCATAAAATACTGCTCATTCAAGTTCCTAACTCCCGACTGCAACCACTTGGCCTCAACTACCACCATAATAATCTCTTGAATGATTTCTGCATATCCACTTCTGCTTCCCTCAAAAATTTCCCTCCTGTAGCAACCAGACTGTTCTTCATAAAATGCAAATCCAAACACTCCATTCCTTAGATTAAAACTGTTCAATGTTACCCACTATGCTTGCCATAATCTTATCAGAGCACACAAAATCCCATATATTCTGGTTTCTACCCCTTCTGTTTTTCCTGTACTCCAATCATAACAGATTCTTCTAGTTTTTCTTAGGTATCCTGCTCTTTCTTACCTCAGGCCCTTTGCACTTCCTCCTACCACTCCCAGCCCAATCCACTAGTCAAATCTTATCTTACTCATCACTTTCTCTATGATGGGTCTGCCTGGGCCCCCAAACAATGACAGGTCCCTTGTTAAAGAATAAGGATACATATACAACTTCAAATAAATCTAATTAAAATGTTTTCATAAAAATAATCAAATAATTCTGAGATTCCTGAAAAGATGATATCAAAGTATAAATCAATATATTATATTTCAATATATGAGTCAGACAAATTTGACTTGGTGCTTTAGTTAGGTTAAGTTAGGCCTACTTGCTAAAACCCATCACATTCATTTTCTCTGGAGCTTCCTATATATACAGGGAACTGACAGTCACTCTCCCAGTAAATAGGCTCTGTCATTCATAACACTGGGGAACAAAATTTTTGTTGCATCCACAAAAACACTTGTTCTTACCTAATTCGAGTGTGCTGATCTCAAATCTGACATTAGTTTTTCTCTGTAAGCTAATTTTTTTTGCAATTCAAGATTTTAGGTTTTCATCTTATTGTAAAATTTTCAACATTTAGTTTAACATAATGAAGTAGAATGTCTTCTTGGGCATATCTTTGTGAAAACATAGTAATTTATATAATGCAGTAAATACACTAATACACTAAAAGATATGACTGCATCAGAATTTGTCTACAATTTCAAAATAGAACATATTAAAGTACTTATTTTAATCATAAAATTTGTGCAAAACTTATTTAAATTCTATTCAGGCAAAAATTTGTGTTTGTAGCCTGACCTATAGTGGCGCAGTGGATAAAGCGTCGACCTGGGAACACTGAGGTCGCCAGTTCAAATCCCTGCACTGGTCTGGTCAAGGCACATATGGGAGTTGATGCTTCCAGCTCCTCCGCCCTTTCTCTCTTTCTCTCTCTCTCTCTCTCACTCTGTGTCTCCACTCTAAAATGAATAAAATAAAATAAAAATCAGCTCAAAAAATAAATAAAAGCCTTTAAAAAAAATTGTGTTTGTAGCTGTTGCATTTGTGTCCTTGTTGAGGACAATCTTGTTTGATGCTCCAGCAGTAGTCTGCTCATCACTAACAGCTCCAAGATTTTCGGGAAACTTATCAAGGTGACTGTTCAAGAAGTGAATCTTAATGCTCATGTTACATCCAATGTCGCAGAAAACTAACAGCATCCTTTGAACCAAAAGTTCATAGTCTTCTGCTTTTTTACTGCCAAGGAAGTTCTTTGTAACTGCCACAAAAGACTGCCATGCTGCTTTCTCCTCCTTATTCATCTTCCTGGCAAATTCTTCCTCATGTATGAGGGTTCGAATTTGAGGTCCATCGAATGCACCTGCTTTTATCTTCTTGAAAGACAAGGCAGGGAAAAGCAGAAATAATATGTTGAAAGTATTCATTTTCTCTATTCAAAGCCTGAAGAAACTGCTTCATTAAGTCAAGTTTGAGGTGAAGTGGGGGAAAAATAATCCTGTATCAATTAACTACAGGTTCGTTCACAATATCTTGCATCCCTACTTCCAGAGCTTCACGTTTTGGCCATTCCTTCTGTGTGCAGTGTTTCTCCCAAGCTCGGCTGTCCCACAAACACAGAAAGCAAGGATAGTTCATGAGACCTCTCTGTTGTCATAGCAGGAAATTTACCATTTTAAGATCCACACAAATGATCCAGTTATGCTCCTCATATTTCAGAAAGTCAAGGACAATTTTTATGTCATTATAATCTTCTCACAGATGAGTTAAATAACCATTTGGAACCACTGCATAAACATTACCATTGTGTAGAACACATTTCAGACTCCATTTAGAGCTGTCAAGTAATAGTCACCATTCTATTGGACTGTAAGTGGTAACTCCTAGCTGGCTGAGAAGACTACTGATATCATGACAGTAAACAAAGTGTTTGTCTTTGGAAAAAAAGTTCACAAAAATTTGTTCACGCTTCCTGAAATGGGATACTTTAGCTGACTAGTGAAGTACATTCTTTTTTTGAAGCCTGGAGGCTAAAAACTCAGCTGCTTTCTTTGATAGGCCTGAATCTCTTACTAAGTCATTCAATCGGGTTGGCTAAACAGCTGAGGGGTTAATGACTGCTTGGCATCAGAAGACCCTTCAGATTCTACAACCATTTCCTCATGCATCTTAACAAAATATACTTGATCACCATGTTCACTTTTTTCGTCCTTAGAAGAAATAAAACCATTGGAAACTGGAACTGGGAGTGTTTCAGAGTGTTGGATAGGTCGTATTGCTGAAGGAATATTAGAATATGTGATCATATGCCGTTTTTCTTGCCGATGCCTTTTGTATGGATCAGAAAGAAATAACAGTCACTGCTGTGGTCCTTAGGTTCACACCAAACCATGGGAATACCAAAAGGCATTCCTTTGCATTTTCCTTTTGTCCAGTCATGAAGCATTTCCTCACAATTATGACACACAATATGAGGAGCCCAATTCTTGTCTTGATTGCCAAGGCGAACTTGAAAATAGGCAATATATGCACGTGTCACAAATGATGAAATATTGCGCCTTTGACATTGAAGTGTGTAACAGCCACATATATAACAGAAAGTGTCAGGACTATTCTTACTTTTACGACTACTCAAAGAAGCCATGATTCAATCTTCAAACAAAATAAGAGGGTGTTTTTATCAGATAATAATTTTTTACATTTATAAACAACTATAATTATGTAAAAGTGATGTTTGTAAAACATTAATTGCCTTCTGGTTATGTTCAATCCAAGAGAAGTAGCCCTTTAACTCCAATTTAAAAATCAATGCATGACATTAAATGTAACAAAACGAAATTAGAATTGCATAAAAACTAGACCAGTGGTTCTTAACCTGGGTTTTATCGAACCCTAGGGGTTCAATGATTCGGTCTCAGGGGTTCGGAGAAGCCTGTGCCCCAGAGGTAAAGACACACTTGTGTAAAATCATGATGACACACCCCGCTTGGCCATCACTTGCTGCAGAGGATCACATTACATTGCTTGGCCAACCAGGGCTGCAGGGAATTTAGTGCACGCAGTAGTTAATGGCTGTCATAGTTGTACGTCGTGTGGTTTCTTTCTTAATATTTTAATCCATACTAAATATGTCGAGCAAAAAAAAGAAAGTGGTCGGACGAATATGTACAACATGGATTCACATGTATCGCGGAACGGGATGGGAGTCAGCGTCCTATCTGCATGATATGCAATGCCAAGTTGAGCAACTCTAGTCTCGCACCGGCAAAACTAAATTTGGAAAAAAAAATCATATTTTATTTATCACTAAAGAAGGGTTTGGTGAATGCGCATATGAAACTGGTGGGTTTGGTACCTCAAAAGTGGTTAAGAACCACTGAACTAAAGCATGCATCAGAAAATGGGGAATCAGCGATGCAGAAATATATTAAAAAAGTTCTAAAATCTTATGCAACAGAAAATGGAAAATAAAATTGTTCCCCAGTGTAATCAAACTATGGCTTTGATCTCTGATTTCCAGTGTCCAGAGCTGTGGGAAATAAATGTTTGTTGGTGATAAGCCACCAGTCTGTACTTTGTCATAGCAGCCTGCACTGACTAAGACAGAAAACTGGTACTGATAGTGTGGTTACTCTAACAGATACCTAAAAATGAGAAGTGGCTTTGGGACTGAACAATGGGTAGAAGGTAGAAGAATTTTGGAGTTCATGGTAGAAAATGCCAAGATTATTGTGAACAGACCATTGAAGCAACTTTGGCAAAGGCTCTGAAGAAGAGAAGAGACGAGGTGTAGAGAAAGCCTCAATTTTTAAAACCTAAGTGGCTGTGAACAGAATGTTCATGGAAACATGGACAGTAAAGGTCATTCTGTTGAGATCTTAGGAATGAGGTACAGGCTATTGGAAACTGAAGGAAAGGCCATACTTTTTATAAAGTAGCAAAGAATGAGGCTGAATTGTTCATGTCCTAGTGTTTTGTGGAAGACGGAATGTGTGAGTAAGGAAAGTGTGAGTGATGCAAATGACTATTTGGCTGAACCTTTTCTAAGCGAAGTGGGGAAGGTACAGCTTGGCTTCTCTTAACTGCTTATAAATATGCAAGAAAAGAATGATTTAAAGATGAAATTTTTCATCAAAAGGAAAGCAGAAATTTAAAAAATTGTAAAATTCTCAAATTATCTATATTATAACAGTGTCATGGAAGAGAACACAGAGACCTTTGGAAAAGACAGTATGGGTGTGAACCCAGAACTTACCCACCCCTGAAGGAAAACAGCCAATCTGAACTGACGGAGAAGAAGACAAGAATGAATGAAGGTTGGGCGTCAGACTTCTTAGAATATACAGGATATTCTACTGGGAATGAATGATATTCTTCAATTTGGGGGGAGGACCCTAAAGGCAATTCTGAGATCCTCAGGGCTTCCTTTTCTCTTTCAAAAGGGACAAGGGCAACAGCCTGAGTTTCAACAGATGGAAGACTTACCCCAAACATGGAACCCAGTGGGGGAGTGGCTACCTCTATCTACATTTCAGAGGATGGAGTGGCCTGGAGCTACAGGCAGAAGGAAATTTGAGGACATGGTGAAGGTGAGGCCACCACAAAGACCCCCACTACAGAGCTGAAGGAAAAAGGATGAAGCCACTAGGTACCTCCAAACCAACAGAGCCACAGGCATGCCACTCCAGCCTGGAAAAGTTACTGTGTGGGCTACACCAGGCAAAGCCATGAGGGCAGGATCACCCTGAATGAGTCCAGAAGGTGGGACCCCTGCTCAAGTGGGCCTGGTGAGCACAACATCGAGTTAAAGATTATTCTCTAGCCTTGCGTGGCTTGTAGTGGTGCAGTGGATAGAGCATCAACCTGAAATGCTGAGGTCGCTGGTTCAAAACCTTGTGCTTGCCTGGTCAAGGCACATAAAACATGCAAGCAATGAAAAACTAAAGTTAAGCAACTATGAGTTCATAGTTCTCGCTTCCTGCTCCCCCTCCTCTGTAAAATCAATATATAAAATCTTAAATTAAAAAAAAAAAAGATTATTCTCTCACCTTAAGATTTGATATAATTTGCCTTATTGGGTTTTGACTGGCTCGGGGACTTTCATACCCCTTTCTTTCCTACTCCTCCCTTTTCAGATATGAGAATTTAATTTTGGAAGCACCTAACTTGTTTGATTTCACAGTTGGAGAGAAATTTGTCTCAGGATAAATCATACCTTCAGTCCCAACCATGTTTGTTGTAGATAAGATTTATAGGAGGCTAGATTTTTGACTTGATGTCAGAACTAGTTAAGAGTTCTGAGGTCCTGGCTAGTGGCTCAGTAGTAGAGTGCTGGCCCAGTGTGTGGAAGTACTGGGTTCAATTCCCAGTCAGGGCACAAAGGAGAAGCAATCATCTGCTTCTCCACTTCCGCTTCCCTTCTCTCTCTCTCTTCTTCTCCCATAGCCATGGCTTGAATGGTTTGAGCAAGCTGGCCTCAGGTACTGAGGGTGGCTCAATGGCCTCACCTGGGGTGCTAAACTGGCTCGGTTGCCGAGCAACAGAGCAGCAGCCCTAGATGAGCAGAGCATCACCCCATAGGGGGCTTGCTGGGTGGATCCTGGTTGGGGGGGCATGCAGGAGCCTCTCTGCCTCCCCACCTCTAACTTAATAAAAAAAAGTATTGGGGCAGCTGACTGGAATTAACGTATTTTGCATCTGAGGAGAATGTGAATTTGGGGACTCAGGGGCAGAATATTATGGTCTAAATGTTTCCCCAAAAAATTCATGTGCTGAAATATTAATGTCCGATATGACGGCATTAGGGAGAGCCTTTGAGAGGTGCTTAGGACATGAAGGTGAAGCCCTTGTGAATGCAATGAATGTTTTTATTTATTTTTTAGGGCTGCCATTTAAGACCCCTTTTTAAAATTTTTTCAATTACAGTTTACAGTTAATATTATTTTGCATTAGTTTCAGGTATACAGCATAGGGATTAGTGCTTTTATAAAAGAGGGTACATAAGAGAATACAAGACATCTGTGACCCAGAGGCAAGCCCTCACCTGGCCACACTGGCACCCTGATTTCGGACTCTGGCCTCCAGCACTCTCAGAAAAGAACGTTGTTTATAAGCCATCAAGTCCTTTTGTCACAGCAGCCTCAGCAGACTAAGTCAGACTATTATTTATTATGAATACTTTAGCAACCAGCAAACTACCTTCTTGCAATTCTTTGTCGTTTTATAGGCCTGAAGAGCAACTTCACAGGTTCACAAACCTTTGTAGAGGTTAAGTTCCCTGTGTAAAAGACACGCTTTATAAATATATACCTAAAATTGACCCAAAATTTCAGTTATCTAGCTTTATCTTTAAAGTTTAACAAGCTCCAATCACTTTTTTAATTATAATTAAAAACAATAAGAGAAAACACATAGAAAAATGGCTTAGGGGATGTACCTTGTAAAAAGTAATTTGGTTGAAGCTTTAGAAGATATGTCTATAAGCACTCTGAATAGTAATTTAGGTTAGGTTTTAAAGTCTTTACATTTTAATATTTTACAGAAAATAATTATCTGCAATGAATCTGTATTTCCCAACTCTTTTTTTTTTTTTTTTGGTAATCCATTTTTTATTTTAAAATATGGGAACTTTGTACTTAGTCCTGCTTAAGAATTAACTAATTTCACTAGCAATTACACATTAATCTATTTGTCGTCTTATAGTTTTCAAACTGTATTCTTTTATATGGCTGATGTATACATGCATGGTTCACAGTTCTGGGAACGTTTAATCCTCATTTTCTGTAAAAAGCATCTGGTTAAAAGCATCATTTTGAATTATAAAAAAATGAAGAGGTTACATGAATGAATTTCAGCATATATGATAAAAGGAATAGCCATGTAAAAATATAACCACTATTAATTGAAGCAATTTAAATATGCTTAGAAAACAGAAAATAGACACTTGGGACTCCTGGGGCAAAGAAAGCGAGGGATGATCTAAAAGTGCGGCTTCCCAGGGCACTGCTGTTGACACTCTGCCAGCCTCGAGTTCATGAAAGCAGGTGATTACAAACGGTAAAGGAGGACATACAGTCCAACCCATATCAACCAAAGGCTAGAGAAATAGAGCTAGTCTGATTGAATAAATTTACTTATAAAGCTTTTTTGTTTTAACCACTGCTATTGAAAACCTTTCCCAATGTATTAAGATATACTCTGCTATTTAGTGAGCACAGTATAGAGAACATAAGTAAATCACTGGTGACTGCAGGTCTTATCATACATTAGGGTCAGGCTTGCTGTGAGCATCAGTTTTCTTTGGACCCTAATGAAGATGTGGACATTGGGCTAGATGAATACAGACAGGTCCTAGGCTATTTATTCTTTGGATGCCCTACTTCTTTTTAACTAAATTATTTTAACCCTTTGAGTAGTGAGTTGTTGTTGGTTTTTTTTCATGCTCACTGACCCCTGGGAGTATTTTTTTCTTCAAAAAATGAAATTAGTCCCAGTTACAGTTTTATTAACTTAAAATCATGTTTATTTGATAAACAATTTAAGAAACAAGAAGAACATGCATTTACCTTTTTATAATGTTGCCTTACACGTTTTTAAAATAAACCAATCGTACTCTGGATGCACAAGGACGTACACGAACATTCATACTACCCAAAGGATTAAATCAAATTTTTTTTAAAGGAAAGGAAAGGAACTTATCTTCCTATAACTCAAAAATTGGAAAATAAACCTGGTTAGCTGAGTTTTTACTGTATCACTGGAGCTTTTCTAGAGTAATAGGTATTCTTGAAAAATCTGTTCCATTTCAAAAGAAATGAGTGCCCAAAGGCAAAGCTGGAGAGAAAGAAAGGTGAAACCCAATTCCTATGTGGAGAAGAAAACAATATTGAAGAAAGCTCTGCAATAGCCAGTTATTTACTAAGTATGTTTTAGGTACTCAGCACGCTTATACACTAAACACACTGTGGATAGAGCAAGCCTTTCCTGCCTGGGCGTCAGTTTCTTCATCTGGAAAATTAGAAAACTGACCATACAGACCTCTCCCTTAATATACAAAACTTTCCCACGGCATAATTTATTATAAGCAAAATAATACTACTATCACAGTGGGGGGGTGTTGAGCAGGGGACAATGTTCCAAGGGGAGTTAGAATGCCCAAACTCTTAGAATACTATTCTTTGCAGTTAATTTAGTAATGCTGGGTGGTCATTATGTGCATATAGCAGCAACTTCAATGAGTGATCTAGACCATTCATTTGAATCCACAGTTCAATTTAATCTGTTAGTTTAGTCTGTTTTTCAGTGTTCCTTCTAATTAATTCATTCATTACTCAACACTTGCTGTTCAAAGTTAAGAACCTCTATGACTGTACAGCCCATATCAATGTTTGTATTCAATATGTAGGGGAAGAAAAATACATTTCTCGTTCATTGCTCTAGGCAGAACACTAAATGAAAAATCAAAAGTTGATTTGGCTATATGTTAAGGGATTAAATATTAAATGTTTCAAAAGAGACAGAGAAGCATCCACGGAGGCTTAATTTCCTTTCAGTTTTCTCCAGTCTTATCCTAAATAGCAAATGACATCAGTACTTGTGGTTTGATCCACAGAGCACTGGAGAGCAGATGAGCAGTTAGAAGTGTGTTCTAGCCTTGACAGCAGTGACCTGTATGATCCTGGACAAGTCACCTGTTCACCTGCAAAATAGTTTCTTCTATTTCTCTCATCAAACAAGAATGCTGTGCCAAATTCAACACATTGCCTTTTAAAATAAAGATACTACGCAAATAATTCAGGAGAATACTATGGCTATACTGTGTTCTGATTTTGGAAAGGCATTTGACAAAGCATTTGAGGGGTGGCAGAGTGTGCCTCCCAAATATGCCTTTTGGGGATATTAATTATTTTAAGCTAGTTATTGTTAAGAAACAAAAGATTCAAAGATAGTCTTTTACCTCATCCTTACCCACGTAAAGAAATTTAGATAGAAACACCTGATTAGAGGAAGGGAGCTTTCTACCACCTCCCAATAAATCTGTTAAGACTCTTGTGTGTGTCCCATTCTTTAAACTCCTAGACCACCACCTCCCTCTCCGTAGTCCAAACTGGCATATAAGCCCCATTTGTCCTTGGATGCCATGTTCTTCTGGAGCCCCCATATGTAAATATAGTGTGTAATAAATGTGGTTATTTTCTCCTACTAATTTGTCTAGTTACTATTTGACCAGCCAGAAGAACCTAGAAAGGCAGAAAGAAATGTATTTTTATTGCCCTACATATTAAATACAAACATTGACATGGGCTGTATAGTCACAGAGGTTCTTAACTTTGAACAGCAAGTGTTGAGTGATGAATCAGAAGGAACACTGAAAAACAGACTAAACTAACAGATTACATTGAACTGTGGATTCAAATGAATGGTCTAGATCACTCATTGAAGTTGCTGCTATATGCACATAATACACTCTGCCATTTGGTTTGGATACATCCCTCTCCTTGGGAATAACTGATTCATTGGATTTTCCTCTTATATTTCACAAGCTTGAGCTGAGTTCAAACTCAACATGATTCAACCGTGATATGACTGCCAAAAAGCTAACATAATCTTTGCCACCAATAACAGAAGTGTAGCGTCTAGCACAAGGGAATTACGCTTTACTGTGTTCTCTGCATCCTGTGCCGGGCATCCTATTTAAGAGTTATACCAACAAAGGGCAATTCCATGACAGGGAGAGACAAGGGTAGAAAAGAACCTAGAAAGAAGTCCTGAAAACTGAAGAACCAGGGCTATTTAGCCTGAAGAAGCTAAGTCTTGGGGGAGACATATTAAATATCTCCTTAGTTTCAAGTGACAAAGTTCAGACCTAAGAGGTCACATACCAAAGTAGATTTGGTGTTGATCCAAACAGTGCGCAAAATGGAACGGGCTGCTTCCCCACTGGGGATGTTCAGGAAATGCAACTAGTGTCAACTCTGGCTACACTTTAAAAACACCTGGGAATAATTTCAATTCTATTAATTAAATTAGATTCTCTGGGGAAAGGCCTGGGCAGTGGTAGGTATTAAAAGTTCTCCAGGGGTTTCTACTATGTACTTGAGAATGAACAAGGATGGCCACCTGTTTGCATGATGTTGAGCATATTCCTTCTCAGAAGCATAAATTAGATTTACCTCCCAGATCTTTGGTTTTAGAACCTCTTACGTTTTTAACTTATTAACGTCATCCTCTATGATCATGAAGATTAGCTCTCCTGGCGCATATTTGAGAAGAAATGAAGTTTAAAATGGCACAGTTTTTAAAAGGAAAACATTTAGGTTGACTTACAATCACTAACCTATTTCACTCATCATTAAGGGCGTTCGAGGATTTAAGTACTACTATCTTTGTGGAAAAGAACAGCAGTACCTGCATGTTATATGTTGATAAATTTTAACAATTTAATTCCAAAGGTTTGTAAAATAAATTTAGAACATGCCTAACATTCAAGAATTGTCAAGTTTATTACATGGTAAAATAATTCTTAAAATCATTCAGAAACTACTTTGTAGTTTGAATGGTCTGCAAACCACTAGCTTATATCCAACATACATGACAGAATTTTGTTGTATTTTCCTACTTTAAATACTTTTAAAAACTTTTTATAGCAGAATAGCTTGAGCATTTTGTAACCAGTGTACAGTTCTCTACATCTCCTTTAGTGTTGGTTATATTCTTATTATTAAGCCTATTCTTTTGACCACTAAATAGAAGAAATGTTTATACATATTCCGTAATTTCCTTTGAAAAGATACATCCATACGTGTTCAAGAGCCTCTGGGCATGATATAGGTCAAGCAACCACTCTAATAGTTGGGGTTATGATCCTAAATTTTAGCGGCCCCTCTAGATTTTTCCACTTAGCCATAACAGACCCTCTAAAATTTAAAACTTTCACTTTAGGTTACAGTAAGTCATCAACCATTTTCTTTTATTTTTGCCCTCTGTCAATGCAAATGCTCCTAATGAATCTGAAGCTTCTTCTAGGCTACTGGAAGTCTCTCTCATTAATCTATGTCATGTGGTTCATAAATAATGAGAAAGGTATTAAAGATCATCATCTTGTTTACAGACAACCACCACTAAGAGAGGCTGGAATAACACCGTGGATTTGACTAGACATATTCAGCACGAACGAGCACTTCAGGAGTCCTGATGTGGGCACTAAACACACATTTAACATTTTACCAACAGCTGGTAAACTGTAGCACGTTTCAAGTAACGACTGCCCTTGCCATATCAAAACACTAGAAAGAATTCCGACCTTACAGCCATCTATCTGAGCAGCTGCTGGGCGGACAGTTTCCTCCACAGTCAACAGTCACCTTTCTATTTCCAAGCACATACCTCTCACAGAAATGATTTCAGTGCGGCAGTCTACAGAGCTGGTTGTAACACCGGCAAGATGTGACAACAAAATTCATGATGATTTTGCTTTTTCATCAGCCTGCCCCCTTTTTTCTTTTTTTAAATTCTTCCCTCCCCTTCCATCTTCCAAAAGAAAACCAAACCAACAATACTTCTACAAAACCTGACTCAGACTTATGAATATAATGCTTTCAGTGAAAGCAGACCAGCTTTGTAGGAGAACAGCTTTCAAGAGAAGCAGGAAGCTGATCTGAGCAGCAGAGAGAGCAGGGATGGGGCGGAGCAGAAAGGAACTGAGCTGGGGGTGGGGGGGGCGAAACACAGATAGTCCTGGCTGCTTCTAGTTACTTATTGACAGTTTCATCTTCCACCACAGATTTATGAACGGGGTGAGCATCCGTCCTGCCATACCTTTCCTTTCTTTTACGAATCTCTGTCAATCTGGTAAACTATTACACAGGGGAAAGTGAGGCCTTACAGCCTCGCCAGAGCCCAGTTGCAGGGAAATGATGTAAGCTTCCCACCTCCCACCAGCCCCTGCTCTGCCAATCCACCTCTACTCTGACCTGTCAACACCCCCCTCCCCCATTACCACTGCCATGGGGCCGCAGGGCCCCAGGCCTGCCTCACTGAGTCCTACTGTGCTACAGAAAGTATTTGCCAGAGGATAAAGGAGTATTTTTGTTTTGAGAAAAGTCTTCAATGAAGAAAGCAATGCCTCTCTATTTGAAAAATAATGCTGAGTCGACAAAAGCTCAGTCAATCCCCAGGAGAAATAATATTAAATAGGACTGAGGTGAGGAATGCAATTTAGCAAAAGGCAGAAGAAGGTGTCATGTAGCAAAGGGTGTAATAATGGGAATTAGGAGACCCGGGTTCTATTCTAACACCAACTGTGTGACCTTGGACAACTGGCTTAATATCTCTGGTTTTATTTTCTATAAAAGGAAAGAGTTAATATAAATTATATCTAATATCTCTTGTACTGTTTTTAATTTTTATGAACTGATGCCCAAAAGAAAGAAGCCAGGAGCAAAAAAGTAATCTGACTGTGGCCAATTGTCTGTTGTTTACTCAAAATGGCAAGTAATTCCTTATATGGAGCTAATTTAAGGTACGCTTTGCCAAAGCACTGATGAAAATCAGTAGGACTCCGAAAAGATGTATAGGGGAAAATGTTACAAAGGCATTTCAAGTGTTAATCCTGATCTGGAAAATTTTAGACAGAATCATGAAAACTCATGCTCAGAAAAGGACCATTTATAAACAGATGATTGGAAACCATAAAGTCCTGTAACATTACCATAGACAACTATTTACCTTGGTCAGCAGTATTATAAGTTTAAGGGGCACGCGCGCACAAACACACACACGCACACCCATGTATATATACACATCAGGGGTAAAAGGAACTTTTTTAAAATTGAGAGCCAGTAATATACTGGCTGCAAAAACAACAGTCTTCAAATTAGGGTAGGGGAACTGGAAGTACATGGGACTTTCCAAAGGGCATGAAGAGTACACAGGTACAGATACTGTAGATGTTAAATCAATTTCCAGAGCAACTTTTCTTAGAAAGATTGGTTTCTACACCTGAGAATGCCCCTACAGAAAAGGTTTACCTTTCGCACTTTCCCTTTCTAATTCCCCTTCTCCCACTTCACAAAATCAAGGCACACAGCTCACCCATCACAAATCTGACTCTGAGGCACTGTTTGGGGCAATAAAGAACCTCTGGGCAGGACACAGGAGAAATCCTGTTGGTAGATAAGCTTATGGCCAATATCAAATCAGTGTTCTTTTGCAACTTAACATGTTTTTGCCAGTTCTTTGCTTGCAATAAGAGCAAAGGAGAACCTAATTTGGTTGTCAGCTAATAAATCATTAAAAATATTTTAAATGATAGATCATTATGATTTTGAATGAAATTAAAAGAACTGACACTGCTCTATTAAGACTCTCATCCTCTTCAACTTATTTATGTAAACAAAATTCAACCGCATATATATTAAAAAGTATGAAAAAATGCTAAACTTTTTTGTAATGAATAATATTCATCCACTGATATATGAACTAATTAGAAGAAAAGCACCAAAAATACATTGAGATAAATTTCCAATAAAATTGTATTTTCTCTAATATTATTTATCAAAATATATAGCACACATTATTATGATCAACCGTATACCAATAATAACTGTAATAACTTTTTAAAAATTACTAATAGTCTTGTCACAGTAAATTATGTTTTATCACCAAAATGTGATAGGGTGATCAGAAATAAAATTTTAAATATAATAATACATAAGGATAAAATTTAGTGGGAAAAGCGTAAGGAGAGAAAAATTAACACAAAAATTTCTGTTACAAGTAGTTTGTAAATGGATAGTGGTAGGTACCTGTAAAGCCAGTAGCCATGGCCACCATCATAGCCGCCCCCGGCCAATGCAGGTCCGCACCCAATTCAGACAGTCAGCAATGAAACAATGAAGCCAGGAACTGGTGGGCCACTACCTGCAATCCCAGCTTACTCCCGGTGGGCAAGCAAAAACACACACTGGGCTCCAAAACCCACTCATTCAGCACTCACAAAGCTACTGACCCATCCGAGCCTCCCAGAATCAAAGGTTTCCAGCCCACCAGCCTTATTCATCTGTTTCCTAATATCAAAGGCTTCTAGGTCACCAGCCTCATCCACCTCTGTTTCCCATCTCCCTCTTTCCGCACAAACTGGCCTCCCCCTCAGCGCTCCACCATCTCTGCTGCCTCCCCTGGCCTCCTCCACGCGGCCTCTCTCCGCTCTCCTCTCCAATGCTAATCCCAGGAACTGAGAGAGAGCAAGTCCCTGGTCTGCCCCACTTTATAGTGTAGATTCAAAACCCTCAATCCAATATACAAACAAGAAAGTCTCTGATACAAAGTCACTTATCTGAGGCACAGTGGGACCCCTCATGAGAGTGCACCGCCCCACATCATAAAGGGAGGGAAAGTCCCAGTCCTAAAACCAAGCCCTGGGCTACAAGGGCTCTACCTGCTTATAGTCCGTCCCCCACACACACCAATATAATCACGCCCATCCCAAGCAAAAAGGGCAACCAATATCATCACCTGGGCAACGGACTTCCATGTGGGCAGTGCCATCTCCAACAAAGTGAGCATAATACACCTTATCTGCCCAACAGTATCATACAGCTATGGTGTTTGACTCAATTATTCATGAAGGGTATGGTATGGCAAGTTTATTAAGAAAAGTCAGTATTGCCCTGGCCTGTTCACTCAGTTGGTTAGCGCACCATTCCAATATGCCAAGGTTGCAGGTTCATTCTCCAGTCAGGGAACAAATAAGAATCAACCAATAAATGCACAAATAAGTGGAACAAATTGATGTTTCTCTCTCTCTCCCACCCTCCTTCCTCTCTTTCTCAAATCAATAAATTAAAAGAAATAAAATGTCAGTATCTATAATCAACAATTATACATACAAATAATTTAAACTTTTAAGAAA
Organism: Rhynchonycteris naso; assembly: GCA_037038555.1. Taxonomy (NCBI): domain Eukaryota; kingdom Metazoa; phylum Chordata; class Mammalia; order Chiroptera; family Emballonuridae; genus Rhynchonycteris; species Rhynchonycteris naso. The sequence goes on from CM073002.1 coordinate 73,323,767, forward strand.
ATATTTTAAATGCTAATGAGGGAATTCATAGTTTTCAAAATTCTTTTATTGGAGCCCAAATCTTTAAAGACCAGTACACAGGTTCACCCTTCTTCCATTCCAAAGCACCTTTCAAGCATCACTATAGAGTTTAGAAAAGAACAGCAGTCTAGAACCTCAGAAAAAGTGCCACTTAGAGCAACTATGTATGTTTCCAGTTATCTCTGGTTATATTCTGAGTATCATAATAGTTTTGCTCCTAATTTTAAACTTACAAATAAAAATATTCTTAAAATGGGGAACTCCTTCCCATCTTCTTACACCACACCAACATAATTTAATCTTTCATTGGTGTTTCCCAGCCAATTATGACAAATACCAATCCTGCTGAGCATTTATATGATGCTCCCAAGACCTATGACATTTCTCCTGATTAGATCTATGCATTTTTGCCAGCAAGGGGGGGGGGATGCAGGTTCAATCCCTGACCTGCCTGCCCATCACAATCTGCCAGCCCCTGAGCAAGTAATGAAACTCCCTGAGTTCCAATTTCCTCCCCTATAAGAAGAAGTTAACATCACCTTCTTAAACTATTTCACAAAACTGAGATGAGTTCATAGAAGTGAACTTGCTTTACTTAAAGATTCCATGCCAAGAAAACATGCTTTGGGTTTCTTCCCCCTTTCGGTCAGGCTCCTCCTCTCACTTCTCACCAGTGACTGCCTGCATGAAGCTCTCCTCTCCATTCGAAGCACTACAGGTGTGGAAATCAGCCCAAAAGCTAACTAGATCGGTTTGTTTAATTCTCATAAATAGGATTCAAGGAATGTGTGTCTTCTATTTCTTTCCAGAGGTCATATAGGTTCTGGATCACTAAGATTCACAGAAAGGAAGGACTAACATTTTTCAGATGTGATTCTCTTTAGTATCAAATCCATCCCCTTCCCAACCACCAACACATAGCTACATGTTATTTTTATTATCTGCTTAATAAATGTTTTTACTTACAGTGCTTGGTAGTCCAAAACTTCAGCTGCCAAGCCAATCTAGTTACATCTACTACCTTAGACTCATTCCCAGAAGCACAAAATAAACTTCTCACTTTCCAAAGTAGCAAATAAAATTCAAAAAACCGCAAAGGGGAGATAAGGTTTTAAAAAGTTAACTGAAATTACCTGTTCTGTCTATTTAAAATATCCATATGGTAAGGGAGGCACTTTATTCTCTTCCATGAATTATTATGTGGTTATTAGTATTATAGTCTCACTTGACCCTTTAAGCAACAATACTGTGATTTACAGGCTACTGATTATGCTTCTGAGCCTCAAAAGTACTTCAGTGACCTGCTCAAAATCAAAAGACAGGCACTGAAAGCCAGAACTAGAACTCAATCCTGCAGTCGGATGGTCCAGCATGGCTCTTCAGTGCACGTGCTTGGCCCCTGGAAACAGCTGGTATAACTGCAGTGAGCTGCAGGAGCATTGCTACTGCTCAAAGATCCCCAGAGGGCATCGTGTTTCAGTCCAAAGGCATTCTGGAATCACACAGATCTGAGTTTGAATCCAGACCATGTGACCCGGGGCAAGTTATTTAACTTTTCTAAGCCTCAATTTCCTCAGCTGTAAAAGATAATAACAGTACCTACAAGGTTGTTGTTGAGATTTAAGAGAGAATATCCTTAGCACCGCACCAGTTACAAGCCTGAGTCTACTACATAATAAGTAACATTTTTTGAGCTCTTATTATGTGACATGTCTTAATTCATCTAATTCTCCCAATAATCCTATAGCATAATAGATGCTGTTATTATCATTCCCGTTTTAAGGATGAGGAAAGACTGTCCAAGAGAGGTAACACAATCCATAGAGGTCTCAGAGCTAAGAAGTGGGAAAAGCTGGCACTGAGCCTAAGCAGCCCGACTCCACGGCTCAAGCTCCAAACTGTTGTATAAACTCTCTGGGAAGGATTATAACGATAGCACTACCCTTCCTCTCAGCATCGCCATCATCATTGTCTCCACCTCCATCATCTGCCTTCTCTATAGTTAGCCTAGAGGGTTTACGGTCTATGACGCACCTCAGTGATGAGACACAAAGAGCTGAGAATTTGACTAAGTGAGACTGACAGGAGTAAGGGCTTCAGGAAAGAAGAAAGAAGCTGTTCCCTGGAAGAGAATAATGTGCAGCAGAATGGAGAAACTCAATGGTGGCCTGAAATTGGGAACATGGAAAAAAAAATCAGCTACTAGACAGGGGATGAAGGGGAGGGGGCTCACCTAAGAAAAACGAACATATTTATACAATTTTATCAGGTGCCTAAAGGAATACTAAAAAATGGCCAAAACCTGGCCTGTGATATAATTTGGTGTCTACTCCCTGTCTACATAACAATTATCTGACCCTGGGGGGAAAATGCGATCACTTTAATCAACTTTCATTGATGACCTGATAACAGTTCACAATACAAAGCATCTGACTCAAACTATCAGGGCACAGTACTACTTGCACTGCAAATTCGATTCCTTTGGTAAATCTTAAATCATATGTTCCTGCAATGCTATTTCAGAGTTCCTTTGGATAACTACATTTTGGGTGTTTAATCTACTTTATTTTCTTCTGTGGCTTTTGTCTAAATCTAAAGTCTGTTTTCTTCACTAAAGAGATTGGCGGACACCACAGTTTGCCTGTTTCCTTCAGGCGGAGTTCGGCTGCAGCCTGTGAGTGCCCAAATGCTCTGCAGACGCCACTACGAGAGCACTGAGGACTCCCGTTTGTGACTCCAGATCTGGTTTCTCCATCACCCTTTTGGATCCCACAGAGGAGAGAGAATTCATGTTTTGTTCATCTTCACAATCCCAGCAGCTAGTACTCTGTCTTGCGCTCAATAAACGTAAGAAAAGATTAGCTGCAAGTTTTCAAACCTGTTTTCTGACTGAATTTTCTTTTGCCACTGGGCTTACTCTGGAAGCCTATCTCTTAAGAGAATGATAATCTTCAATTGCCAAAAGTGATTAGAATTTAATGGGTTAGTGGTTACTCCTCTGGCGATTGGTTGAGGAATTAAAAAGAAAACACCTTTGGGATGATGTTTCAGTACCCTCTTTGTTGAACATATGTCCAGTACTCAGTTTGGGGACAAAATATAGGACTTAGGGTCATGATCACTTAAAATTTATTGACAAGTTCAAGGGGCTTTGTTTATCCCGTAATATCCAGGAAAGAGTCTGGCACAAGGCCAGTATCAGATAAACACTTACATATAGGTCGATTAATTGATTACTGCTATTAGAACCCCACAGGACAAATGCAGATTATCCTTGAACTACCAGAAGAGTGTTAAAGATTTAGCAAAACACGTTAGCCTCTAATATCTAATAATTTGCTTTTTAGAAGTGCAAAATTATGATTAAATATAGTTAGAAACAATTTTAAAACCCTGAAAATATACTCCTATTTTTTCCAATGGAGTTCTGTGAAAAAGGCATTACTAAAACAACTTTTTACCTTAATCTAGAAAAAATTTTTTTAAAAAGCCTCTTCCATAAATTATATGGCATAAAATAACAGAAATTGGTGGCCCTTAAAGCATGTGTATAAGGAAGGGAGACTGAGAATCAATGACCATCCAATATTATTGAAATTTGCCAAAACTGATATAACTATCTTAATAAATGAAAACATACCTGTTTGAAGAAGTTACCTGGGGACTCCCCAAAATTGCATGCACCCCTTTGTGAATAAAACCTGAGCTCCAATGTCCTAGTAAACACAGCAAAATAAATACATGTTGGGCGGATAAAATATATTATGCTCACTTTGTTAAAAATGGCGCTGCCCACATGCAAGTCCCTTGATATTAATGTGTGCTGGGGGACAGGCTGTGGGCAGGCCAGGTCGGTATAGCCTAAGGCTTAGTTTTAAGAGTAAACTTTTCCCACACCCTTGACTGATTGGATGATGTGGGGTGGTGCACTCTCATGAGGAATCCTCCCATATGCCTCAGATAAGTGACTTTATATCAGAGACTTCCTTGTTTGTATAATTGGATTAAAGGTTTGGATTCTACACTATAAAGTGGGGCAGGCCGGGAGCTTGCTCTCTCAGTTCCTGAGGGTAGCATTAGAGAGGAGAGCAGAGAAAGGCCACGTGGAGGAGGCCAGGAGAAGCAGCCAACGTGGCAGAGTGCTGAGGGAGAAGCCAGTTTGAGCAGAGTTTGTGCAGAGAGAAGGAGATGGGGAACAGAGGTAAGTAAGTCTGGTGAGCTAGAAACCTTTGATTCTAGGAAACTCGGATAAGTCAGTAGCTTTGTCAGCACTGAATGAGTGGGTTTTGGAGTCCAGTGTGTGTTTTTACTTGCCAGCCGGGTGTAAGCTAGGATTAAAGATAATGACCCACCAGTTCTTGGCTCTGTTGTTTCATTACCGTCTGTCTGAATCAAATGCAAACCTGCACTGGCCAGGCGGCTGAGATGTTGGCCATAGATACTGGCATTACAATACACTTTAAAACTTCAGCTTCTATGCAAAGATCTACTCTTAAATGTTTCAAATTTCCCTAAGATTTCCTTGCATTATTGGAAACTAAGACACGTTAATATTGAGCATTATTTAATGCTAAGGTTGCTATTCGACTAAAAATCAGTTTAAGATATTTTCTAAAATCAGCAATCTCATAAAGATCTTAACATGTTTTTTTGACCCAAAACATTAAGAAGAGAAAAACAGATAAAAGAACAGTAAGTAGATTACATTTTGCAGGCTGATATAGGCTTATAGGTTTTCCCAAATATCAAAGTCATACTAAACAAGGGGATTAGTAACTTCTTGAAGGGGTAAATCTTTTTAATATAAAGCCAAGGTCATAAACATCTTACAAGTTAAAGTTATATATTCAATGTCAAAAAAATCCAAAGTAATATTTTTTTTGTACCATAATGATTATAAAGCCTAAAAAGCGTAAATTTATTAGCAAGTTACAAATTCTCTTTACTACATAAATTTTTTCATTTTAACTTTAATGAAATCTTACTAAAAATTTTAATTACGAATATCCAGTAGTCTGCCTCAAGAAAATATTTCTATTACTACTAAGACCATTCAATATAAATAAAATGTGATTAAGTATGTGATTGGAGTCCTCCTTATAAGTGCGTACAATTACTGCCACATGTAACATTTGTTGGTTTTTATAATTCCATACAAAATAAATAAGCTATTTTTGGTAGACTTATATTCCTTCTCTCAAATTGGATTACACAGCATTAGTTACATATATGCATGTTCTTTTTAATCTGGTAAATTTTCCAAAGAAAAGGTTTATCTCTATCATATTCTAACATCTCTCTAGATTTAACAGTTTCATATTGGAAATTCATAATTTGCAAATGTTTTAGGGTAAGTGCCTTCTAGCTACACAGACATCTAAGATAGGTCTATAACACTTTAAAATTTTTACTCATAAAAATCTACATTTTAAAAAGAAGGTCACCAAAATTGAGAGACGTCAAACATCTCACCTATTTAATAAGCTGAAAAGTCAATATCTGAACCTGGTTTTCTTTAAATCAGATGCTTTAGCATATATTGAAAAGTTAAAAAACATATTTGTTCGCCAATGCGGTATATAACTTGGGGGGTATAGAACATTCTACATGCTTCTAAAATGCCTCCTTTTTCTCCTACGTCCACTGAGCAGCTGACTGCTTGTTTTGGTATCTTAAACCCTGTGTTTTCAAGTCTCTTTTATGACTTTCCCTGCTCTCCTGAATTCTCTAACCATGGTTTTAATCCACTGCACTTCCATTATTTTTATAACTTTCTTCACTGTCCTATGAAAAATGAAGAACATTAAAGGGTTCATTGGAAAATTACCTAAGTTCACTTCTTTTTCTTTAGATAGGTGTTATAGCTTTAAAAAGAAGGTGGGGGGGCTTCTTTTAGGATTTGGAAGTGTCAAGGAGAAAGTATATATACCTTGAAAACTAATGATGTGATTCTATACTTAATCTATGATTCTGCTCTTAAGACTATGGAAAACTAGCTCGAATGCCATTAACCATTAGGAAATTGGCCGATTCCCAAGAGTAGATATTGCCTGGAAGCTAGAGGTATTTACGTGTAGTGTTAAGGAATCAAGGTCAAAGAAGGTCAGTTACTAAGTTTTCAGCATTCTGGGGGCAGGCAAAGCTGTGACTTCCGTTGGGACCACACATAACCTGTGCTTATTGATGAGTGGAGCCCCTGACCTAGCACTCCAAAGCTTAATTCCCACTGTGTCCCAAATTCAAGTGAGGGTCTCAGCTCCATTGGTGAAGCTTTTGATGATGGAGTGAATAATAAATAAGCTCGCAGATATGAGACAGAGAGCCCAGCATGGTCAAGGAGAAGGAGGAATTCGTCTATGCAGAGAGGATGTGCTGAGGATACAGCTTAAACTTAAAAGTGGCCTAAAGAAGTGAGAGGGGCTGGGTAAAATAAGAGAGAGAAAGACTTAGAAAACGGATATAAAAATATATGCACATACAAATAATTTTCTGTTTAACTATATTATAAAGCATACAACTAATTATTTGATTTGTAAAACCATCTTAAAAGTGGTGCCACAGCCTAACCTGTGGTGGCGCAGTAGATGGATCATCAACTTAGAACGCTGAGGTTGCCCGTTCGAAACGCTGGGATTGCCTGGTCAAGGCACATACCTGCTTTTTCCCCACTGCCTTTCTCTCTCTCTTCTCTCTCTCTCAAATCAATAAATAAAATTAAAAATAAAAAACTGGTCGCACGGAATGGTTATTTATAAAAACATTTTTGGTGTTTACACAGGTTCACTTTAAGAAAATACTTTACACTCAAAACTGCATAACTCTGTATTATACATGAGAAGCTATATATTCCTGGAGAAAAACAAAAGGACCTGGTGCAAAACATGGAAGGAATGCATTAGACCCCAAAACGGTGGAAGCGCTAAAACAAAGGCATAAAGAAACTAATCCAAATTCATGGAGCATGATACGGAATCCTAGCCAACTGTGAAAATCACACTTTTAAAATAAATCTTGTTTTGCTAGATCATGCCCTTTTCTTAAATACATCAGTGTGCCTTTCCTGTGATTAAGGAGGCCATATTTCTCAAAACATGGATTGAGAAATTCTGGGATGTTTCTGTACTTGAACAGGTTCAACTGCCTTCTCTTGGTATCTTCCTAGAGAAAAAATAAAGAGCATAATCCACTTCTGAAACTTTGAAAAAATACTGTGATGTGGCACTGCTCAAAACCAAGTCAACAGTTAGGTCTTCCTGCTTCCTCTGGTGGAATTTTTTGGAACAGTGCCAAGAGTCATTTGAGCACTTAAACTATTGCTGATGAGTTGGAAGCAGCTGGAGTATATGAATCAGCGGTCATTTTTCTGTTATATTTTTGTTTTTAAATAATTATCTGAAGGACCAAGTAACTTGATCAAGAAGGCACTCTGGAAGCAAGAGACAGACCACTGGATTAAGAGGCAGGAAACCCAAAGAATAGTTCTGAATTCAGGATTAAACTGTTTTGATTTCAACCATTCTCTAATTCTCTTCTATCTAATAGCTTTGTTTTCTTAGTTCTTTTATAGGCTTTAGAAGATCAAGGAACCAAATACATTTCTTCATCTATGTCCATAGAACACAACAAAATAATGGTCAAATAGCAGATGTCCAAAGATATTGACTCACTGAGTATAATTAATGAGCTCAAATAATAAACTAAAATGGTTACTCATTATTCCCCACTAAAAGCAAGCTTGTATTAAAAATAGGTGAAATAGCATAAAATGATATCTAAGGGTTCAAAAGGCCAAATAGAAGTTTCATGGGGGTAAACAGAGACATGAACATACATCATTCCTAATTCTGAAAACATAGATGTTCCTTGTAAACATCATGTATGTTATTTCTTAACTAATTTGGGAGATTTAACTTCTCACCTTCATGAATTCTCATGAGCACACAATATATGGCCTTTTAAATTAAAATAAATAAATATTACCTATTATCACACTACTGTTGACAATTTTGACTCCTAGTCGTATTTTTTTCTTTGTAACCCAAAAGCTTGACGCCTCAGTAGGTGCTAGATGTTATATGTTCAATTTTTATCCTGCTCTTTTTAACTCATGTTTTAGAAAAAATAGCACAAACATTTCCTGCTGTTATTAAAAATATTAATGAACATAATCTTAATGGCTAAATTTTTTACATTATTATTATTATTATTATTATTATTTTTACTGAAACTGGGAAATTCAGGCACAGAGAAGTTGAACATCTTAAACATAATTACCTGGTTTATTGGTCACAAACTCAGATTTGAACCCAAAATGTGTGCTAGCAACCAAGTTGCATTTCTTAGTGCAATGCTATGCCACATCCCTCTGCTCCTTCCATCTATATCTCATTCAACAACTTCTAGTCCCTGGTTTCTCTCCATACAAAATGGCTACTCAGTCCTGGCTGGCTTCCTTACTGATCCTCTTATTTGCTACGCCCTACATCCCACCCCCAACCACCATGCTCCAGGCCCCTTCTCTTACTTTGTGACTATGTTTTACATATAGCTCTTTCTGTCAATCACTTCCTCCTTTCTCTACCTCCTCAATGCCTGACCAGCTTTTAATATCTGGGTCATGTCCCCTCCCCTCCATTAAAGTCTTACTGAACAATCAGAACCTTCATTCATTTAAATCATTCAATAATTATTTGCTTAACACCTACTGTATACCAGGTACTGCTGTGAGCACTGAGATAGAAAGGGGGAACAAAATAGACAAGATTCTACTGTCATAGGAAGAACAGATAATAAGCAAGTACAAAACTGCAAAAATAATTTGCCTGACCTGTGGCGCAGTAGATAAAGCATGGACCTGGAATGCTGAGGTATGAAACCCCAAGTTTGCCTGGTCAAGGCACATACGAAAAGCAACCACAAGTTGATGCCTCCTGCTCCTCCCTGCCCTGCCTTTCTCTCTCTCTCTCTCTCTCTCTCTCTCTCTCTCTCTCTCTGCCCTCTCTCTAAAATCAATAAATAAAATTATTTTAAAATGAAAAAATGATTTGTCAGTGATATGTATTATGAAAACAAGGTGACTTCTGTACTATTTTTGGTTGGTTTTCTGACAATTTGCTGTAAAACTGAATTACTAAAGGCAAGGATTCCATTTATGTCTAAAGCCTGGAACATCATAGGTACTTCAGTGATCAATAAATTAATGCACATATAAATGAAGATGATGGATGGATACAAAAATGAATGAGAGAATGAATGAGTCAACAAACAACTGTCTTAAACTGTGACTAAACCATGTCATTTCTATATGTTTCTTCCCCCAACTAGGTTGTTCTCCCAAGTAAGGTGAAGATCAAGAGCCTACAGCCTACAAATCGTGTTGGTCCGGCCTACCCAGCAAAGGTGAGAATGAATCCAAGTGATTTTAGATAGGGCAGGCTCCATCAGTTAAGGCATGGCCTCCACTACCTTCTACTATCTTACCCAATGCCCAGGTCCCATATTCGTGCTCCTGCCTGGCTCCTGCAAGCATCTGCACCTAGACAGGTTCTCCTTTAGGACAAGGTCCCAATTTATAATAATTAACAGTAGATAACAAAAAGAAAAACTTTGTATTTTCTTTTTTTACCCGCTTCTTTTCCAAGTGAGAAGAGGGGAGATAGAAAGACTCCTGCACGTGCCCCAATGGGAATCCCCCAGTAACCCCCATCTGGGGCCGATGCTCTGCCCATTTGGAGCCATGCTTGCAACTGAGCTAGTTTTAGCATCTGAGACAGAGGCTCCACAGAGCCTGGGCCCAACGTGCTCAAACCAATTGAGTCATGGCTGCGGGAGGAAAATAGAAAGAAAAAAGAAGGTGGGGGTGTGGGAAGGGTGGAGAAGCAGATGGTCACTTCTCCTGTGTGCCCTGACCAGGAATCAAACCTGGGACATCCACATGCCAGATCAATACTCTACCACTGAGCTAACCAGCCAGGGCCAAAAACTTTATATTCTTAACTAATTCTTTTCTTTCTTTCTTTCTTTTTTTTATTCAGTGAAAGGAGGGGAGGCAGAGACAACTTTCTATATGAGCCCCAACCAGGATCCACCCAGTAAGTCCACTAGGGGGCAATGCTCTGCCCATCCGGGGCATTGCTCCACTGCTCAGCAACCAAGCTCTTCTTAGCTCCCGAAGCAAAGGCCATGGAGCCATCCTCAGCTCCCGGGGCAGAGCCATGGCTGTAGGAGAGAAAGAGAAAGAGAGAGAGAGAGAAGCAAGAGGGGTGGAAAAGCAGATAGGCACTTTTCCTGTGTGCCGTGACTGGGAATTGAACTCAGGACATGCACACACTGGGCCAATGCTCTACCACTGAACAAACCAGTCAGGGCCAACCAATTCTTTAGAAACTGTGAGAAGAATAATATGTAGCTAGCTCATAATACTTTTAATTTCAAGATTCAAATCATTCCAATTTTGGACTATGTTCTCAACAGCTTACCAAAACTAATTTAATTTTTCTTTAAAAATATTAAAAGTTTTCAAAATATTCAGAAGTAGTGGTGAAATATATTTTCCAATAAAGCAAGATAAACTGTCAAAGCCCTCAACAGTGTGAAATCATTTGTTTATATCATTGGACACAATAATCACAGACCATAATCAGGAACACTGTTTCTCAAACTTGTTTAGCTTTGACAACAAAAACAAATTCACAAACAACTCTGTGGACCCCAGTCTAAGAAACATGATCTTAACAGTAAGATGTTTGTTTTAGGTACACATTTAATTTTGTCAACAGTATCATAAACACCAATGCTTATTAAGATCTATGCATTTTACCAGATGTCAATTTTATCTTAAGTTCTTCTTTTTTTTTTTTTTTTTTACAGAGACAGAGAGAGAGTCAGAGAGAGGGATAGATAGGGACAGTTAATAATATATAAGTAAATTATTCAAATAAATTCTTTCAAATAGCAGATTACTGATTTTTAAAAAGAACCATGTGGATAAGTTATTTTGGTTAAATAATTATGCTCTGTTATTAACTTCTGATTTTGCATTGGGTTTTCTTAAAATAAGAACATTTGCTTAACATTAAAGTTATATGAAAGAGCATCAGAAAACACATCTGACACTTGATGTCTTATTGTTCTTCCATAAAAATGTCCAAAAATTATGAAGTGTGACCCTAACCTCTAAGAGTAATTGCAGATTGAAATATGAAGATTCAGGTACCTCTCAGTTTAGGTATTCCTGAGCTTCTTTGTGAAGTAAATACGTATACTATAACCTAATATCTTGTTTTCCTGCACTATCCTACTGTGTTTCTTTTTCTTTGTTTGTTTGTTTTACAGAGAGAGAGAGAGAGTCAGAGAGAGGGATAGATAGGGACAGACAGACAGGAATGGAGAGAGATAAGAAGCATCAATCATCAATTTTTCATTGCGACACCTTAGTTGTTCATTGGTTGCTTTCTCATATGTGCCTTGACCCCGGGCCTTCAGCAGACCGAGTAACCCCTTGCTGGAGCCAGCAACCTTGGGTCCAAGCTGACGAGCTTTAGCTCAAAACAGATGAGCCTGCGCTCAAGCTGGCGACCTCGGGGTCTTGAACCTGGGTCCTTCTGCATCCCAGTCCGACGCACTATCCACTGTACCACCGCCTGGTCAGGCTATCCAACTATGTTTTAATAACATAATTAAAAGAAGTTCATTTTTTAGTAACCTGGAAAATCATATATATACATATAAAACAGAGGTTTCCTGTTCTGGAAATATTTTCCTTACTATTTCAAGTGGCTCATGCCAATTTAGCATCACTTAAAAATATCTATTGTGATAAAACATTTTCCAAAAGAAAATAAAAGATCATAAAAAAAGAAATAGGATTGTACTTTTGCTATACTGAGTTAGATAAAAAGCCCCAGAACTGTAAAAGAAATCAGAAAAATTGTAATAAAGACTTTTTATTTGTACTAGTTTTCATATATGTAGTACTGACCTTTTAAGAAATTAAGCTGTTTTTTTCAACTTGGACATAAAAATATATCTTATTTATCTTAGCTCCTAATTCCATTTCCAGGTACTATCCTCTCTCTCTCCCCTCTCCCCAAGTAAAACTTTTTAAAACATTTATCAACAGCAACTATCACCTTTTTCTCCCTTCTTACTTGCTCCTCACATCACTATCAAGTAGGTGCTCACCCCCTTCATTTCTCAAAAAAGACTCTCCAGAAGATCCCCCATGGCCTGAACATCACTAAGGGCAATAGTGGGTTTACAACCTCAGCTTATTGTTTCCTCCAGTTGAGTGACTGACTTGACATTCTCCTGGTTTTTCTCTTGCTTCCCTGGCCAGTCTTTAGGTCCCGTGTTGATTGATGCCTCTCCACCTGCTTTCTTTCAGATTTCCTTCCTATACTCTGCATGTTTGCCTCCCAAAGGCCTATGAATTATGATTTCAACTGAAACATCACTTCCTCAAAGAAGCCTGCCCTCCTCTCACAGCTTTGGTCAGTGTCCCACGTATAATTCTCTTACTACTCCGTTGTTTTGCTTTCAAGCATTTGTGATAATTTGAATTAAAATAATTGCATGCATAATTACTTGATGTCAACTACCCTCATTAGAATGTAGGGTAGGGGCTATGATCCCTGGTGCCCAGCATATAGCTTTCTATACATGAACATCTGAAGGAAGGACAGAAAGAAAGAAGGAAGGGAGAGAGTGAAGACAGGCGGAATGAGTTTCACAAACTGGTAACTATTAACTTTGATTCTAAAAGTGTAAAACTAAAGAATAGCATTATATGCATAATTTCATTTAGATGTTAAAAAAACAAACCGTGAAATTAGTTGAACTTTAGAAGAACTAATAGTATTAGTGATACTGTGTAAAATTTAAAGTACATTTATACTGAAGGTTGAAAATACTGGCATTTTAAAAATATAAAACAGACTTGGAAAATATAGTTTTAGAAATCAAAACTGAAGACTGGTTTTGCAGAATCATTAATCCACTCAGGCTCAGCAGAAAACAGATTTTAATGAAGAAAACCATAAATGTATTAGAATAAATATTTCTTAAACCTGAATTAACATTTAAAACTATTCTTAGTTATTTAATTTGCTCTTAAAATGATAAACGCAGCATTAATTACTCCAAAATTCTAGTGTCCTGTGCTGTTGGTAATAAGGCGTAAATCATTTATGTTTTGTCTCCTCACTTATAAAATAAGTGGTTGAGTAGAGGATCTTAGAGGTCCTTCCCAAAACTTTGGAAAATTTAATAGTCAGACCAGGAAACCTAACACATTCCAGTTAACCACAAAATCCACTTCTGAGAAGTTTACTCAAAATGCAAAAGATGATAAGTCGGAAAACCATCAAAAGTCTTCTGAATAGCCAAGGTTTGTTTTTAACACCTAACAAGTCCCATACATTTAAGGCAGGCCTTAAGCTTCACAACATGTAAAGCATGGTTTTTATTCTGATCCCTGTTACAGTGTGCTTCATTATCTAGTAGCAAGTCACAGAACTAGGCGGCTAACAAACTTGAGAAGAGTCCAAAGGGGGACAGTATAAGAAAAGGGAATAGGAAAAAAGAGCAGCTCATTCTCTAAGAACAGCAACAGAGAGCATTCATTTATAGGGAAGCCAAGAGCACAATATACCTTTATATCTCATACGTACATTATCCTATTAACCCTAACAGCAGTTAACAATTTTGAATTATCAAAAAAAGTAAAAATTAGATTTGTTAAATTCTGTTTAGCAAGTCAAGAAAATACATCATCACTGAAAAGTTAAAAATTTAAACTTAAGTTTTTTAAAAGTTAAAAACCGTTTTAAGAAAGTATCTATATCTTAAACTCACAAGCATTATACTTTAACTGGTACATTATGGTCCTAGCAATAAAGCATCAGCACAGGAAGTACTACTACCTTAGTTATATGCCAACAGCTTTGAGGAAGAAAAATACCATACCGGTAAGGCAATAACACAGTAATAATACTATTAAGACACTAGTGAGTAAAGTGTCCACTTAAAATTAAAAAGAAACAAGAAAATAAACTGGGAGAAGAGACTCTTCTTTGCTGAAATTTACCTCTGTAAGCTGTCCTAAAACTAGTATTATTTGGCATTTGAATGGCTCTGGGTTTTTAAAGATGACTACTTAAAGGGCAGATTAAGAAAGTTTCAACTACAAAGATAATTTCAATACTTAAAAAAAAATCGTAGTTTTATAAACACTGTTTGAATACTGGGATATAAAACAGATGGATAACAGTGGTCAAAAGATATAAATTTCTGGGGGAGAAAGACTGTATAAAAAAGTTTCCATATATGCCATATGTTTGCTAAAAATTCTTAAAATAAAAACTGTACAAATTTTGGTCAAATGTTTCCAAAAGCATAAAACAATTCTTCAAAATATTTGCTACTTATAGAATATACTTAAAAATATTTCCACCATGTTAGTGTGAATATTTTACTAAACAGAAAGTTTGCCAAAATATCTGATACCCTATCAAATTATTGTGCTGCCTAAATCTCTGCAATACAGTTTTCTAAGTTATGCCACTATAGATAGAGCAGTGGTTCTTAACCTTTTTTAAGGTACTGAACCCACCAGTTTCATATGCGCATTCACCGAACCCTTCTTTAGTGATAAATAAAATATGATTTTTTTCCAAATTCAAGACATAGGTATATGTTTTTTTACTGGTGCACAAAATGAGCTGTGCATGAACATCACCTTGCTCAAAGAACAAAACCAATAAAGTGCATGAATTCACAACAAATTACGGTATTACTTTATTCTGGCCTCCGCTACAGAGGTTTCTTTGAACCCCTGAGACCGACTCATCGAACCCCTAGGGTTTGATAGAACCCAGGTTAAGAACCACTGAGATAGAGTTATTCTGTCTACAGATTTATTGATTTTTTTTCTTTTTTTTTTTTTACAGGGACAGAGAGAGATTCAGAGAGGGGGATAGATAGGGACAGACAGACAAGAACGAAGAGAGATGAGAAGTATCAATCATTAGTTTTTTGTTGCCGGTGACACACCATAGTCATTCATTGATTGCTTTCTCACATGTGCCTTGACCGCAGGCCTTCAGCAGACCGAGTAACCCCTTGCTGGAGCCAGCGACCTTGGGTCCAAGCTGGCGAACTTTTGCTCAAGCCAGATGGGCCCGTGCTCAAGCTGGAGACCTCAGGATATCGAACCTGGGTCTTCCGCATCCCCGTCTGACACTCTATCCACTGCACCACCACCCGGTCAGGCTTACTTATTTGTCTACAAATTGATAAATCTAAATTCTATTTAAAATGTTTTAGTAGTAGTAATAACAATATACCATAAATCTCTTCTAAAAAATACCATACAACTTACTCCTTAGAGAATGTAGTACATGACTGAGAATTAATTTAATAAATTCTATAAAGACAGACCTGTTGCTGATAAATTGTATTCTTTATCTATAACTTCAATAAGTTTTCTTATCTTAAATTCCTACTTGCAAAGTAAACAGCCAAGTCAAAGATATTAAATACCAAGGACACAAGTACTGTATAAAAACTGAATGAACAGCCTGACCTGTGGTGGCGCAGTGGATAAAGCATCGACCTGGGAACACTGAGGTCGCCAGTTCAAAACCCTGCACTGGTCTGGTCAAGGCACATATGGGAGTTGATGCTTCCAGCTCCTCCCCCCTTTCTCTCTTTCTCTCTCTCTCTCTCTCTCTCTCACTCTGTGCCTCCTCTCCAAAATGAATAAAATAAAAAAAAAAAAAAAAAAAAACTGAATGAACATCAGTTCAGGCCCATAACAGACACCAATTAGCAAAACACTGGTTATAATTTGTCACGTAATTCTATTCTCCAAGGTACTTTTTACAAATCTTGGCACAGTTCCACAATTATTACTTGTCTAGTTGTGCAAAGCATGGTGAGGCCCTGCATGACAGAAGAGTGAAGAACTAGGACCCTTTCACTGTAAACTTCATAGGAGCAGAACACAGACAAAGGGTCACAGAAGTGGAATTACTGAGTTTGGGAATCCTGAAAGAGACTGGCCTGTATCACTGAATAGGGAACAGACTACTCCTTTCCTAGGATGTAGGGGAAAGGTCTTACTTAAATTTCTTTTATCCAGCCCATACTTCAGAACTACAGTGTGATTATAAAAGCTCAATAAGTATGACTAAAGATATTTTAAGGCAAAACAAGAGGCTTCTACAAAAAATTAGAGACATGATTAAATTTGTCGTTAGTTAAATATAGATTGTTCTTTAAGCAAACTCAATCAAAATTCACTTTTAAATAACAATTTACAAAGGTCAGCCTCAGACCAGATATAAGGTAGACTTTAAGTCTTCTGTAAACATGTATTTGCATAATTAAGGAAGAATAAAATTGTGAAATTTAATATCTCATTAAAAACAGTGATCATTTAATATTTTTATACCATAAGATTATTATATTATGATAGCATACTTATATATCAGTCACATTTTTGGTAAATCTTTACCTATTAAGAAAAAAACTAAAGTTTAATGAGTCTGACATCAAAAGACAATGTTTTTTTATTAATTGAATCCCACATGGAAATCTTACTTTTGAATCTTCAGGAAAATAAAACAAATTGTTAATATACATTATCATATGAGTGCGCTGGTAGAAGGCAACAATATTGAACATTCAAAAAAATTGCACGATGACAATGTTGAAAGAGAATAATGAGAATAAGAAAAAAATTAACAAAAATCTTTTGGACTTAGGTTTTATCTTCTGTCCAAAATGCTAGCAAAACAGAAGCAATTTCTTTAAAAGTTAGTTAAACAGCCAACATAAAATCCTAGTAAACTAAAATCTTTATTTTTTCCTTTTAAAAAAGGCATGATGCATAGTCTATTTTTATTACATTAATTTTCATAATTTCCTATATCTGAAATTAAACTCTGTAACTGATATCAAGTGGTTAAAATGAACCAGACAGAATTAACTGCCTATCTAAATGCCATAAGTAACTCAGATTTTACATAAAAGATTATTGGCTTTTTAAAATCTGTTGCACTGATTTAAATGAGATTCTCAAGTACAATCCAAAGTTGCATGGGAAAAAAAATCCACTGACATTAATATATACCAGAATTTGCCAACTCACGTTCTTAAAACTAGATTTAAAAATTAATTCTATAGAAAATGATAGTAAGATTAAAGATAATCCACCACAAGTACTTTCTTAATGTCCTACAGGATACTGAGAACACACACACACACACACAGAAGGAAGACAGGTGAAAAGTGAGGGACACAGGTCGACATCTGATGAAAAGCTGGCTGCGCAACCCAGGGAAGAACAAACTATATAAACTGTGAGAATTAAACTCTTTTAATTTCTTCTCTTTGGTCATAAAAGAGGCACCCTCAACATAGGTTCAGTGTCTATGTAAAGAGAAAGAAGCATAAAGAAATCTGTTGAGATGGGAGAGACTGCAGGAGCATCCATCAACATTTGTTTGAAAAGACCTGCCAGGCTCTCAGGAGTTACACTTAAATAATGTGACCTTCCCAGACAGGACAATAAGGAGACAGATTAGACCCTTCAAGAGGTGATCCATCCTCAGACACACGGTGAGGAGGATCCACTATAAAGCTTGGATCCTGTCTGTTTACTTAAGCATTTGGTCAGCTCTTTCTGTGGCCCTGTAACAATGAGAGGGTGTAGAGCACCCACAGTCCTGGGACAAGTTACTAAAGGAGGCTCCAGACTGACCAAAAAATACCCCCACAACCCATCCAGGCCAGCCCTCAAACAACAGCACCCGCTTTTCTCCTCTTGTCTGAGCAGAGGACAAATCCCCGTGCAAGATCCATCAGAGTGCTTACTCACCCTTTTACAAGACTGATCATCTCACTTAGATTTTGAAGAAAACTCTTAAACGTAAATAGTATAATGAAAAGCAGATATTAAAGGAAAAGCAGCTCACCTCAACAACTCTAGAGCAGCGATTTTCAATTTTCACCTCATGGCACACATAAACTAATTATTAAAATTCTGCATCACACCAAAACATACATTTTTTTGCTGATCTGACCAAAAAAATAGTATAATTTTGATTCATTCACACTAGATGGCTATTGTTGTATTGGCTGTGGTCATTATTTTTATTGGACAACCTAAGAGAAAAGAGGTCAGTGCCCCTGACTAAATAGTCAGGTCTTGGATGTTCTCAAAATTCTTGCGGCACACCGGTTGAAAATCCCTGCTCTAGAGGGAACACAATGTGAAAACAAAGAATGAGAATGCATGCGTTCTACAAAAACGACTCTTAGCATGTGTAATCCTTCTCTGGTTTCCCAATGGTCCGTAAACTTGACAACTGCCCATGCACTCCAGGGCTGGAGTATAGAACAAGAGGGTCCTTGAGGGACCATGGAGTTTCTGTATTATTTACAAAAACTCGGGGGGGGGCAATATTTAAACAACCTCCTTTCTTAGTATCTCAAAAGCCTCAAGATTAACCCCATCAGGTAGCTGCCTCCTGCAAATGCTTCTTCCACTCTTCCAAATCCACCTCTCCTACATTTCATAGGACGGGGGAAATGTCACAAGCAGATGACTAGCGCACATATCACAAGCAGATGACTAGCGCATGGCCCAGGAAGCAGGAGGGCTCCCCTCATCTGCTCATAGAGAGCCTCTGGGTTGGCTCCACCCGAGGAGGGAGCACTTCCCAGGGAGCCCAGGGAGCCCTGCTTCTCCCTTCTTCCTGTAGATGGAGACAGGTGGAGAAGAGTTAGCTGGAAGGCCATGAGCTCCTCCTTTCTCTAAGCAGACAGAGGGGAAAATAAAGCCACAGGAAGCCCCGTGCTTCTAGAAAATAAGAAAGGAGGCAAACAGGCAGGTGCTACTGTTTTCAAAACACTAAAATTCTAACCTGGCTACTAGGATGTTGTTATTATTATTACTACTATTATTTTTTGTGGACATAATCTGATGAGAAATTGGTTTACAATAATTTTACCCACTGACAAATGAAGTTTAAACTCTACCCTCTCTTCCAGAATCAAGTCTGTGTCCCCACAGGCTAGAAGGCAATGTGGTAAAATGTCCTCTCCTGAATGAATTTATATTCAAGTTGCCTTCCCTCTGTAGCTCCTCACTGTTGCCTGGAAACAGGAAACCCTTCCCACCTACCAGCTTCCTGACTACTCCCCCTGTCTCCCTTTTGCAGTGCAGAGAATGTACCTGGCCATGCTTCTAGATACTGTTATCTTAAAAACAGTTGATTCTTTTAAATAAAGTAATGGCAGGGATTTTGCCATTCGATTGTTTAGGAAGAACATACACTGATCAAACAAATTAGTACAGAAAATTTGAATCATTTAAGCAGGAGAAACCTTCCGATTCCCCCCACCCCCAAATATACATTTTATCAAAGCACTGAAAATGATGACGGTTAAGCACCAATTTAGTAAAATAAATGTGTCAATAAAAAAGTCATCCTGAGTTATTTGAGCCACTACTTTGCCTTACTGGTATTTCTTTGAAAATGGTTTCTTAGGTAAAGTGAACACCCTCTCATTAAAAGACAGGCTCCTGTGCTTGAACCAGTCCAGTCCCACTGGAGTCCCCTTCCTTCAGAATCCACGCCATACCAGTTGCTAAGCCCTTACGGAGTCTAGTTATCCAGTCTTCACTTATTTGATCTTTTCTGTCCACTCCTTTTGTAACCACTAAACTTTATATATAAATTCATTGTCATTTAAGGTTATTGAAGCACCAAGAGCTATTGCTACTGTTATCAATTACTTAAAGAATACCATGTGCCAAACAGCATAAAGCTATTTACATATTTTATCTTATTCCTTTCAGTAGTCAGTGAAGAGATACTATTGTTATCCCACTTTATCTTTTTTTTTTATTTGATTGTTTTTAGAGAGAGAAAGGAAGGGAAAGAGAGAGAAAAACATTGATTTGTTGTTCCACTTATTTATGCATTCATTGGTTGATTCTTGCATATGCACTGACCAAGAATCAAACCCACGAACTTGGCATATCGGGGCAATGATCTAATCAACTGAGCTACCCGGACAAGGTATTACCTCACTTTTTAAGATTAGAAAACTGATGTAATTTGCCTAAAGTCACACACTTAAAGTAAGCTTCAAATTCATCTCTTAGGAAGACAGAGGCAGAACACCTTTATCTTTCAATCCTTCCTTCTATTCCTACTATTTTTTCTCTTTGGAAATGTTGTTTTGATGAATGTAAACAAAAATATGTATTCTCTTCCTTGCAAGGTGAATCACATTGTGCTTCACACACCAATAGTATCACTGGTCCACATCCACCCTTTAAAAAGAAACAGGTGTGTTAGGGATCCTCTTTAGTATTTTAATTAATGGGATTTATGGCAAAAATCTGTATGTGCCTTTCGGAGATGCAGTAATAGTAATTTTGTTCATATGATTTAATATTTATAAAGAGCGTTGGGGAAAAAAATAAGAAGAAAACTACTAGTGACTCCTTTATTGCCAAACACAAGAACCTAATGCCAAAATATAATTCACAAGGTAAAATAACAGATAGGTCAATCCTTTGTAATGTTGACTTGTACCAAAAGAATACTTAACATCAGATAGTAAATTTGCATCACAAATTTATTCAGCTTACAATTTTTTCCTATTAACATATACTTGGTCACAGTTCTATAAATTACCTTCTATTGTGGCCTTCATATCCTTGAAATGTACAAACAAGCTTAGATCAAACAAATAAAAAGACCTCTAAAACAAAACTGAAACTAGAAACTGCCCCAAAGTTAATGGATTAATGAGGTCAATAAGGTGAAATTATAAACTATTATAGAGAATTTCCAGGTAATATATTTTTTATTTTAAATAAAGGTCAGTTAGGGCACTGGCTGGGTGGCTAAGTGGTAGAGCGCATGAATGCCCCAGGTTCAATTCCTGGTCAGGGCACATAGGAGAAGTGTCCATCTGCTTCTCTACCTCTCCCCCTCTTGCTTCTCTCTTTCTCTTCTCCTCCCCTTCTGCAGCCATGGCTCAATTAAAGCAAGTTCATCCAGGCACTAAGGATGGCTCCATAGCCTTCACTTCAGGCACTGCAAAAATGGTTTCATATGGGCAGAGCATTGCCTCCTAGTGGGCTTGTCAGATGGATCCTGGTTGGGACACATGTGGGAATTTGTCTCTGCCTCCCCTCCTCTCACTAAAAAAATAAAATAAAATAAAAATTTTTAAAAAGGTGAGTTATTCATTCAACAAAATATAGATTGTGTTTTGATTCTTAATATGTTGAAGAAATCATTTATCTTTATGCCAACAAAATTATAAAATAGCCACTGAATTCTAAGCAAACACCATAGGCTGGACTACTTTCCAGTTGTAGCATTATGGGTTACCAGCGACCTCAACTTCAGCATATCCCCCGTGGTGCCTAAGCCTCAGTTTCCCCACATCTGCAAAGGCAATAATGGCAATGCTAACTCTATCAATAGGTTGCTCTTCAAATCAAATAATAATATGGATAGGATCTAAAATTATAAAGTTAGGTTTTCTGAACTACATATTCCTTGGTTCTCATCCTATTTTAAACTGTCAAATATGAATGAAAGACTTGAAGTCAGCACTCCTATAATTTCTGGCATACATGCTTCATATATCTACATTTAGAAAACTTGCTTTTTCATTTTTATTAAAAACTTTGGAGATACAGTATTATGTTATTCAAGGACCACATGCCTATTAAAATTATTTAAATTAGACATAATTACCCAGTGGAATTAGTACAATAACTATTACTGAGTCAGCAATAATTAAAGTTATGATTTTCACTCATAAAATTTTTAACCATGGAAATTGTATTTACCTAAAGCTAAAACCAAAAACCTAAGAGAAATGGGTAGATGACGTCGTGTTTCAATAAAAATCATATTATAACTAACATAATCCTGTATAGATATACATTCCCATTAGAGGGTCAGGATGGGCAACACTGGTGGCAATTTTGCCAGAAACTAAAATATTTGTGAGATAGTAGGGTTTTTCTCCCATAAATGGAAATCTATGCTGCTTATTGCAAAATAGTCCTAAAATATCTTATTAATCAGAAAAGTGATAAAATCAAGCAAACCCTGGATAATCAAACTGTCCATGAATACTGGCAACAGAATAAGAAAATGGCAAATAAACCTGAATTGATATTATTAAATATTTTCTAAATTTAGTATGGCTCATAATTTGATCCACAACTAAGTAATCTATGCCTTCATAACATGGTGAGGAAGGGGAGAGAACAAGGAGAGAGAACTCAGGGGGGCTGCTATTTTAATTGAAATTATATAATTAGACAATTAAAGAGGAAAAATTCTTTACAAGAAACTTTATCAGCAAGTTAATTGAAACAAACATTTTTTAGGCCTAGATTATCTAGGTAATGCTCTTGGTTTTTCCACTGGAGTTTAGAAGAATAGAAACAGTGTTTGTGGGGTTTGGTAATTCTTTGGTTCTAACGTACCTTTCCTTTATCTTTCTCTATTTTTAAGTCTCAGATGATTCTAATATCTGTGGTCAGAAACTTGGGGTGTCAAAATATAACTGGACATTTAGATAATAGCAACTCCTCTAGCACCTCACTAACCAAGAAAGTCCAGTTGAGTTGGCTTACACTGCCCTCTACAGCCTTGAGTCATTCTTTCTGAAAAATAAATCTTGTATATTTTTATAATGTGGAAGGACAGCACACAGAACAAGAGGTCAAGAGATGTATTTCTTTGACATGTGGTTTCATCTTAAGTCACATTAATAATGATGACTTGAATACTGGATTTTTCAAGAAATATTGTTACATACCTTTTACCTATTTTTATTCATTAACATCCTAATGAAGAATTTCCTTTATTTCAGTTCAACAAATAATTACTGAGTGATTATTATACAGATACTGTGCTAGGTGTTAGAAATACTAAAATATATATGGCATGATCCTTTATCCTTCATCATTTCCAAAGGGCAGCCTAAACTTCAACAGAGGATAACTTAAAATACATATGTACTTAAACAGTGCATGGCCTCTAACAGCTACTAAAAACAGTTAAAACTGTAACTATGTTTAATCTAAATTTTATTTTTAAAATCTACTTAATATTTTATATATATTTTATTTATCATTTGTACCTCAAGAAATTTTGAGTTTATACAGATTCTCAATGGTTTTACTAAATAGTCGAGAATACTTTTAATCTCCATTCAACATAACTTATTTATTTTTGCTGTTTAGATTTATGTACATAATTTGAAATACTGAAAAAAAGTTGTATTAAAGTAGGTTAATTATTATGAATATAATCTTATTCCAATAACAAGGGTGTGAGGTTGAGTATAATATTTTCATTATTTTTACTGAGTTATTGCTATTTATACTTAATGGGATAACATTAAAAATTAGTAAAAGATGCAAATTTACTTAAAATGTCTAAGTAAGCCAGAAATGTGTTAATAGACTGGTAGTAAATTAAAGGCACTTATGTCTTTGAGGTAAAAATAAACAAGGTTGCTTATTTAACAATACCACTTAATGAAATCTGTTTGGTGTTGTTTTATATTCTTTACATAGCAGAGGTAAATCAGTATCTTTCCTGAAAAGATTAGCTTTCCTAGTCTTACTCCAATAACTATAATAATCTTTCATTTGAAAGGTTGATGATTTAAAATGTTACTGTTTTAAATGAGCCTATTTACACATTTGTATATTAAACATTGAAATGATTATACCATATTGATATTAACTTAACCTTTTTTAAAAAGAATTTGAAAGCATCCTAATGATCAGAAGTTAGAGAATAAAGGATGTATGTAAAACGTTGAGAGTTTACCTGTAATTATAAAATATTTAGATATAAAGACAAAATAATATGCAATCACTTTCGGTTCATGGCTATCTCCAATACATTTCAGGCATTTTTGGCTTCTCTGAAGAATAACAATCCTAGTAAAATAGCCCTTTGATAGGCACTAATCGTCTCAAGACAATGTATTAAATGAGTTTTAATTTTTGCACTTATTTTTTTAAAATAAGTGATTGTCACAAATCCTTTCACTAGAAATTTTGAGAAGGAAAGGACCTTCTGAATATGCAATTCCAAAAAGTTCAGGATGCAGAGTTTCAGAAATAGCCGCCAGCACACAATGGTTCTGTTCAGAATAATGATAATATCTTTAATACCTTAAAGAAATAGTTTACTTGCCTGGTCTGTGGTCGCACAGTGAATAAAGCATCAACCGTGATCACTGAGGTCGCTGGTTCAAACCCCTGGGCTTGCCTTGTCAAGGCACATATGGGAGTTGATGCTTCCTGCTACTCCCCCCTTCTCTTTCTCTCCCTCTCTCCTCTCTAAAATAAATAAGTACAATCTTTAAAACTAAATAAATAAGTAGTGTACTTGCTTGGGTGATTGCACGTACACTACTTGCTATCTTATCCTAGTATGGTATAATTTCCTGTAACTTTTATTTACCTTTTCATAGTGCCTTGATAAATGATTTCTTTACAAAATAAATACATTATCTTTTTAGAAAGAGTAAATGTCCGACACAGTCAATGGCAAAAAGGAAAGAATCTGAACCAATGATATCAAGCTCAACTAGTGAATCTCAACACGTGGATTAAAAGCTGTGCCTGAGTGCACACACATGTGCACATGTGTGCACAGAAGGACCAAACACAGAACAACAAGGACAAAAGAGAAGTCACTGTAAAAAAGAAACAGTCAAGGGGAGGCCAAACATACCTCTCTTGAAAATACTATTTACTTACTACATTTGGGAAGCCGGTAGGTAGGAGAGCCAGTGGTCAAGATCGGTTTCTGCCATGAATTTCAACAACTAGGGCAACATGATTAGTTGCTTCCAGGGGAACAGGATACCAAACTATCAAGAATATTTCTTAGGGTTGCTTTAAAGGAATTGTTGAATTAAATGACATAACATTTTTTGAGTAAAATAACCTAGCATAGTTCCAGTCATATTATCTCTAATAAGTTAGCTAGTATTATTACAATTTGATATTTCATCCCCACACAGTGTAGTAGAGTGGCATTTTTATCACAATTTTGCTAGAAAGGGCTTAAAACACAGGCATCAAGTAACAGCCATGACACAGTTAAGTCGTAGTGAGACGAGATCAGAACAAAGATCTGTGTGATTGTTGGAATCAGTATGCTTGTAGCAGACATGTATTTTACACATATTTCAAAAGCATCTGGATGTCTATTATAAGAGCCATGAATCCTGGAAATGAAACTCTGGAAAGCTTAGAAATAAAAAAAAAATGTATTTATTGTAGAACACCACTAAAAGAATATTACTGAAGAATGAATTAGTAAACTCAGACCTGAGCCAAAGATTTCTGCAGAAAGAAAAGTCAATTATGAAATAAAGGGTAAAAGAAGTTATGAGACAGAGAGAACAGATATATCTTCCATCTATCTATCAGCAATTCAAATAGGTAAGAAGAGAGGGAGTCAATGAGAGGTAATATCTGAAAACAGTATTTGGGAATTTGACATAATTGAACATGATTAATAAAGCCTCGCATTAAAAGGAGCTGCTGAGTGTCAATTAGGATAAATTAAAAACAAAACACTTGAACATATTGAAGGGAGTTTAAATTTTCTTTTTAATTTATCGGGGTGACATTGGCTACTAAAATTATATAGGTTTCAAGTGCACAATACTAACATACATCATCTGTATAGTGTATTGTGTATTCGCCACCCAAAGTCAAGTCTCCTTCTGTCACCATATACCCCCCTTTACCCTCATTTATGCCCCCCTCAACCACCTTTCCCTCTGGTAATCACCATACTATTATCTATGTCTATGAGTTTGCTTGCTTGTTTGTTTTTTGCTTAATTCACAAATTTCACCCAGCCCCTTCAACACCTCTCCCTTTGACAGCATTGTTCTCTGCATATGAGTCTGTTTGTATTTTGTTTGTTTATTTTGTATATTTTACTTATATTTCACATATAAGTCAAATCATATGGTTACCTGGAGAAACTCTGAGTAATGAGGATAAACTGAAAATGTTCAAAATTATCAGGAGAAAAGAGAGTTTCCATAAAAGAGATAGCAAACTTCCACTTTCAACAATAATGCAAGGGATTATTTCTGTTTTTATCAACCTAAAAGGCTCCAGAGACAAAAGGCAGAAAAAAAACAGAGCAAGTTCAAGTTCTTCTCTTGTTTAGAAGAAAGAAGCTAGAAGTTGTTAGAAAAACATATTTAAATATTTATGTTAAAAATGTTTTGTTGGGGTGAGGAAATCGGATGAAACTGGTCAAAAAGCATAAACTTTCAGTTATAAAATAAATTAGTGAGAATGGAACATATAATAGTGTTTTTCTTTTTATTTTCTTGATAGAAACAGAGAGTCAGAGAGAACAACAGACAGGGACAAACAGACAGGAAAGGAGAAAGATGAGAAGCATCAATTCTTCGTTGTGGCACCTTAGTTGTTTATTGATTGCCTTCTCATATGTGCCTTGACCAGGGGGGCTACAGCAAAGCAAGTGATGTGACCCCTTGCTCAAGTCAGTGATTTTTGGTTCAAACCAGAGGCCTTGGGCTTCAAGCCAGTGACCTGTAGGCTCAAGCTCGTGAGCATAGGGTCATTTCTATGATCCCATGCTCAAGCCAGCGACCCATGCTTAAGCTGGTGAGACCGTACTCAAGCCGGATGAGCCTGTGCTCAAGCCATGACCTTGGGGTTTCGAACCTGGATCCTCTGTGTCATAGTACAACGCTCTATCTACTGCTCTACTGCCTGGTCAGGCAACAGTGTTTTTCAAACTACTGGTCTGCAGACCAGTCCGCCAGAAATTTCCTGCCGGTCCATGAAGTAGTTAACCACCCTGATGTTGTATGAAGATTATATACCCAATTATCTTAGTCAAATTTGCTTATGCTCAGGATGATTTCTGCCTTAGTGGTCCCAAAAATAATTTTATTTTCCCAATGTAAAAAGATTGAAAACCACTAACATATAGCATGACTATATTTAATAATGCTGTGCAACATATTTAAAACTGCTGAGAGTAAATATATACCTATATGAGATGATGTTAACTAACTTATAGTAATCATTTCACAAATATGTAATTCAAGCCCTTATGCCATATACCTTAAACTTAGCCAGTCCTGTGCATCAATTATATCTCAATAAAACCAAGAGAAAAAAGTAAATAAAGCAAAAATTGGAAAAGAATATATGCTGTTCAAACCAGCAGAGCAAATAAAAAAATAAAACAAAGAAAATTTGATCATTCCAACAAAAGTCTGGAAAGGTAAAATAGATAGTAATAAAACAATTTTAAAAATTATTACATTTAAGTCACAATAAATACAAACTCACCTATTCAGAGATATGTTCAGGCTAAATTTAAAAAATATAATAAGTAAGCCCTGGCCTTTTGGCTCATGGCTACAGCGTCAGCCCAGAGTGTGGATGTCCTGGGTTCGATTCTGGTCAGGGCACACAAGAGAAGTGACCATCTGCTTCTCTCCTTTCCCTCCTCCCCTCCTGCAGTCAGTGACTCAATTGGCTCTGGACTCCACATAAAAAGAAGTCGCTTTCTTTTCAAAGATGTGAAATATTCAGAGACTGATTACATAGCAGACAACTAAGGAAATATTAATACATTCCTAAATATTGCTATTTTATAGGGCACATTCAATAAGCTAAATCCAGTAACATAAAAAAAAATCGGTAACAAAATGATAGCCAAAAATGTTTAACTGAAAGATGTAAACCATATTGCTAAGTTGCTGGTTGAAGAGTAAGTCCAAGTGCAATTTTTAAATATTTCAAACTGGCAATGACCATTCCACAGAACACCTATGAGATATTATCAAAGTGATATGCCACAGTAAAGAGCACAACAAATGACAATTTAAAAGACAATAACATTTTGAAAATAAATGAATTATTTCAAAACAAGCAGTAAGAAGAGTAGAATTAGGATAAAAAAATTAATTAACACATGAGAAAAACTAAAGACAGAGAAAAAATCAAGCACTAGAAGAGAATATTAGGAACAACTTCACATCACCAGCTTTAAAGCCTAGTGAAATGCAGTTTCCTAACAAAATATAAATTATCTAAACTTACCCAAGAACAAGTAGAAAACCTAACAACACAACAACCAAAAGTAAAAAAAAAAAAAAAAAGATATACATTCTCAAAAAAGGCACTAACCTGAGGCAGTTTTATAGACATTCTAATAAACATCCAGAATAATTTTCACCTGAAGCAAACTGTTCCACTGAAGAGAAAGGTATCAAGACCTACCGTAAGCTAAGGCTAACAAAACCCCATTCTAGAACCTAGTAAAAATAGCAAAGAAAAAAAATGTTGTCCAATAACACTTCAACACAGATGTAAAATTCTTAAGTAAAATTTAAAAAGATAATACAAGAGCATGAAAAAAGTAACAAATTAAGTTTATCTCAGAAATGTAAGGATGACTGACATCAAAAAACTTTTCAGTGCAATTCACTACATTAACATGGTAAAAGCAGAAAATGACATGGATCAAGTCAACAAACTACTATAGCTTAACACACATTCATGGTAAAATTTCCTAGCTAAGAATAGGAGAGAATTTCCTTAATCTACATAAAGAATAGCTAGGAGAAGCTTATAGAAAACATCATTTATAGTAGTGAAATAAATATTAGATGGATTAAAATATGTACAAAAATTATATACTATCACTTGGAATAATCAACATTGATCCAGAAGTACCAGCCAATGCATTAGCCAAAAGCAAAAAGAAAAGAAGAAAAATAGAAAAAGCAAAAGATCAGATAAGGTGATACAACTGTTATTAGTTACACAGGCTTTGATTTTCTGGAAGAAAATACCCAAGAGGATCAACTGACAAACCAGTAAAACTAGTACGAGAGGTATTATAAAGCTATATAATTCTAACTTATTTCTATAGAAATAGAAAAAAGGACATCATTAGAACATGATATGTAAGCTCAAAAACAAACCCAAATACAGTTGTGCATGACAAAATCATTTCAAATTAGTTAAAGTACAAAAGGCTTTCCTTTTGTGTGGGAAAGAGGGGAGCTGGGACGAGGTAAAAAAGATTTGTCTCTACCTCACTCAAGTAAACTGCTGGAAGACTCTTATTAAGGCTTAAACATGGGAATCAAACAGAAGTACGTATTTATTTATTTATTACAGGGACAGAGAGAGAGAGAGAGAGAGAGAGAGAGACAGACAGACAGGAATGGAGAGAGGTGAGAAGCATCAATCATTAGTTTTTTATTGTCGTTGCGACACCTTGGTTGTTTATTGATTGCTTTCTCACATGTGCCTTGACCTCAGGCCTTCAGCAGACCGAGCAACCCCTTGCTGGAGCCAGCGACCTTGGGTCCAAGCTGGTGAGCTTTTGCTCAAGCCAGATGGGCCTGTGCTCAAGCTGGTGACCGCAGGGTCTCAAACCTGGGTCTTTCGCATCCCAGTCCGACACTCTATCCACTGCGCCACCGCCGCCTGGTCAGGCAATATATAAGAGAATATACAAGGGAGTATACCAATGACTATGGGGTAAAAAAAGCCTTTAACAAAGTACATGTACAGGGGAAATAAAACAAGAAAAAGATTGATAATGACTACATAAAAGCTGACAACATTCCCATGAGAAATGACACTAAAAACAAAGTTAAAAGAAAAATAAACTGAGAAAGATTTACCATTTATTAATATATATTAGATAAAGGAATAATATAGAGACTATGTATATATATAAAGCTAATTAAAACACAATAGCAAGAAAAAAAAGGGAAGCCTGATAACAAGCAGGCAAATGACATAGAGTCAGCACTCTGTTTCCTCAGGTTCCACATTCAACCAACCACAGATCACAAATATTCAGAAAAAAAAAAGTTACGTTTCTACTGACACGTAGTTAGCCTTAGGATGATTGTGTCTATACTGAACACGTACCGACTTTATTTTTTCTTGTTATTATTCCATAAACAATATCATATAAGAACTATTTACATAGCATCTACCTTGTATTAAATATTATAAGTAACCTAGAGATGACTTAAAGTATACAGGAGGATGTGCATAGGTTATATGCAAATACTATGCCATTTTATACCATGGGCTTGAGCATCCATGGGGAATCAATCCCACACTGACTCCAAGGGAGAACTGTACAAGCAGGTAACTAAAAATACATACATACATATATATATATGGCTAAACAACAGATTAATATGCTCTATTTATAGAAAATTCAAATTAAAACCAGATACCATCTTCATACATCAGACTGGAAAAAATTTTAAGTTCGATATCAAGTTTTGTAAAGGTGGAGAAAAATAATGACCATGCTCTGCTTTTTCCAATAATTTTATATATATCTGTATGTATGCAAGTAAATGCACTGACGGGGTGCTAGGGTTCTGAAGAATGCACACCTAACTTACTGACACAGTAGCTGACTTGGGGAAGTTGTGCAGTGGATGGCCAAACATTACCATTGGGGAATAGAGTCAAAAGGAATTTTGAATGTTTTCTTCATTCAGAATTCACCCACAAACATTTATTTAGCATCAGGCTCTATGATAGCACTGGATATATGGGACAAACAAAACAGACATAGAGTCCCGTTTCCCTAAAGCTTCCTTCTCTAGAAAGAAAGAGGCCGGCTCTAAACATGGAAGCCAGTAAATAATTAAAATACTTTTTATTTTAAATTAACTTCAGAAATTAGTAAATACTAGGACAAATAAAACAGAATTATATTTATTCCAGAATGTATTGATTTTTGACAAAGGAAAATGTATGTGTATATTACCTGAAATAGATACATTAATTTTCAATACTTTTTTAAAAAGATTTCATTGTTTATTGATTTTAGAGAGAGGAGAGAAAGAAAGAAAGAAAGGCAGGGGGAGAGAAGTGGGAAGTGTCAACTCGTAGTTGCTTTTCATAGATGCTTTAACTGGGCAAGCTCTGAGTTCTGACTTGGCGACCTCACCATTTCAGGTTGATGCTTTATCCACTGCGCGCCCATAGGTCAGGCTAATTTTCAATACATAATAAAAGATTATTTCCAATATAATAGTTTACATTTAGGGATTTATGCATATATTAATAATGTTTAACCTTCTGGAATGCCTGGACAAATATTCCTAAAAGACTAAATCCAGCAATGTCTTTTTTGCCTACATGAGATGTTTTATAAACAGGGGTTTAATAAATGGAATGCACACTTGTGGCAAGATATCTGTACATCCATTATGGCACCAAGGGGAGAGGAGTAACTTGTGTCTATTCTTCAGAGATGGAGCTAAGAGCCTTATAGCTAAGAGATGAAGCTACTGAGCTTTATAGAAGTGGTGGGCAAGTGACAAAGGTCTTGAGAAAAAGGCAGGGGAGGGTCCCCTGAGGCCACGCTCCGGCCCTAACTGGGCAAAGAAGACTGGCTGAAGATGTCCCTCCATTAAAAATCTACCACCTCCCACCTACTTCCCCCACCACCATAAACTACACACTGTTGCCCCCAGCTCCTTCTACACAGCAGGAAGGACTGCGCAGAGCCCAAGGCCGTGGCACTGACAAGTTTCTAAACCAAAGACCCTGCTTTACCTTGGACAGCTAACTTCTAGGCTTTCCAGTCAAAAACAAATGTCAGTTTGTCTGCTTCCTAAATATTTACACAATACAACACATAAAAATATCCCCCATATTTAAAAACAACAAAAAAATAAGGTCTCTGGCTACTGTAGTCCTGTGGTTCATTTGGTTAAAAAAAAAAAAAGATAACCTCAAATATTGGTACTTGGAAAGTTTTACTCTGTGATATTTTGTAAAAGGCAGAAGCATGTTACATTAACTAATTCATTCCTATTCAGGTTACCTACAGTCCTTTCAGCAGAAATACCTATTATTGTGAAAAGCATTCTGGCTGGTTTAGAACTTCTATTTTCATTCTAAAATTTGAAATGTAGAAACACAGACTTCAAGTCTGGTTAAACAAGAAGTATTTTCCAAAATTTAAGAAAAAACAAAAAACCCCTCCACTTTTTAATTTATCATTAGCAGCTACTAAAAATGTACTCACATATATATTTTACAAATTATTTAATTTGTTAAAAATTCTATTCCAGTCAGTTAACTTGTCAAGAGTAAATGAATTATATAAAATATGATATTCAAAGATTATTTTAATTAATTACATAGGACTACAAACATATTTTTTAAAATAGCCCATCAAATAAACCCTGCCTCTGTCTAAAAGCAATGACAAACTCTAAAGAACTATTGTTCTTTTAAGACACTCACGCCCACATCTCCCTACTATAAAACACATGTTCAAGGCATGGACATTTGAGTAAAGTGAAACTTCCCTTACAACAAGTGTGTTTATTTGAACACACAATTTCAGAACCAAATCAACAAGTGTTTTACGGGTTCACGCTCATAAGGGATCACATGTGTGTTTATTTTAATGTAATCTCAATGAAATAAACACAGCTGCGTTTAGTTCAATGTGTGAGAATCCAGATCTACACGTCTGTGTAAGAATGAATCACGAAATCATGCCTTAGTGCATGAAAACGTGACTAGGAAATAGCACACAGCACAATCACTTCCTACAAACACATGACTGAAAATTAAACCTGTAGCTAAAATATATTTCAGGAAAAGGTACAATTCAGTATTATCCAGAAACACTGAAGAATATCAATATATCCTCTCAAGTATTACAGTATTTCTTTTATATCTCATTTTTTTAAAAAATAAAAATGAAAAGATAATAACAAATATGCATGAACCTTAAACCGAAATTTAACATTTTGAACTGCTTGGGTCCACTTATAGGTGAATTTTTTTTTTTTTAATAAATACCATAAATGTATTTCCTCTTCCTCATGATTTTCTTAATAACATTTTCTTTTCTCTAGTTTTCTTTATTGTAAAAACACAGTATGTAATACATGTAACATACAAAACATGAGTTAATCGACTATTATCAATACGGTTTTGAATCAACAGTAGGTTAAAGTGGTTAAGGGTTTTGTTTTGTTTTTTTTTGTGTTTTTGTGTTTTTCTTTGTATTTTTCTGAAGTGAGAAGCTAGGAGGCAGAGAGACTCCTGCATGGGCCCAATCGAGATCCATCCAGCAAGCCCACCAGGGGGCGATGCTCTGCCCATCTGGGGCATTGCTCTATTACAATGGAAGCCATTCTAGCGCCTGAGGCGGAGGCCATGGAGCCGTCCTCAGCACCTGGACAACTTGCTCCAATGGAGTCTTGACTGAGGGAGGGGAAGAGAGAGTCAGAGAGAAAGGAGAGGGGGAAGGGTAGTGAAGCTGATGGGCACTTCTCCTGTGTGCCTTGGCCAGGAATTGCACCAGGGACTTCCACATGCCAGGCTGACGCTCTACCACTGAGCAAACCGGCCAGGGTCAACTGGTTAAGTTTCTGAGAGTTAAAAGTTATACGCATATTTTCAACTGCATGAAGTGGAGAGACTCATGGTTTATCACATAAAATTTTACTCTTAGTTCTAAATTACTCTTAATTCTAAATTAATTAGTTATTAACTCTAAATTCTTGACTTTACTTAGCATCTTAGCTAATATTGTTTGCCTTTTATTTATATATCCAAGCTATAGCAAGAGCAAGAGAGAAAGACTCTTAAGTCGAACTATTTAATTACCTTTGGAGTGGGG
Source organism: Rhynchonycteris naso (assembly GCA_037038555.1). Lineage (NCBI taxonomy): Eukaryota > Metazoa > Chordata > Mammalia > Chiroptera > Emballonuridae > Rhynchonycteris > Rhynchonycteris naso. The sequence continues at coordinate 73,357,570 of CM073002.1, forward strand.
GAAAGCAAGAGATTTAAAGAAGAAAACTCAAGACACCACCTAGGAATTGCTGAAGAGACACGTTTGCTTTTAACTGAAATAATTTTTAAGTATTATTTTTCCTTTTTCCCATTGTAGTCCCTACCCTGAGTTAGAAAACAGTAAGAGGGTTAACTTTCTCCTGGTTAAATATGCAAAATGTAACTTCATTATTCATTTGAAGGCCATGTGAGTCAATGTATTTAAAAAACTGAACAAGAAGAGACCAAGAATTTTAATCCTGACACTAACCCTTTCTCATTATTGCCATCCTTGACAACTTTATTATCAGACCTGTGACTTTCAATAACTGCCTCTACAATGAAGTCTTACCCATCCCTGAATTTTAGGTCAGCATTCCCTACTTCTTACTTGACATCCCACATGGGATGCCTCATAGCAAATTCCACACTCCTGAATCTGCTCCTGAGTCTGAACTGCACTTTCTCTGACCACTCTCAAACACCTTCCACCACGGAAGCTTCATCCTTGTGTACCAGGACTAGCATCCTCTTAGTCTGGCAGCTTCTTCAATGGCTTGTTATTCTTTATTCCCCCAACTTCTTGTACTGCATCTTCTATATCTTTTCTCTCTCTCTCTAATTCAGTTAGAGGAGGGCAGGCAGAGAGACAGACTCCCATAAAGCACCCCGACCAAGATCCACCAGAAAGCCCACTAGGCAGCAATGCTCTGTCCATCTGGGGCATTGCTCCATTGCTTAGCAACCAAGCTCTTCTTAGCACCTGAGGTGGAGACCATGGAGCCACCCTCAGCACCGGGGACCAACTCGCTCCAAATCGAGTCATTGCTGCAGGAAGGAAAGAGAGAGAGAGAGAGAGACAGAGAGAAGTGAGAGGGGGAGGGGTGGAGAAGCAGATGGGTGACTCTCCTGTGTGCCCTGACTGGGAATCAAACCCGATACCATCCATACACTGAGCCTATGCTCCATCACTGAGCCAAATGGCCAGGGCCTGTAATATCTTTTCTAAGTTGCTTTTTCCCCCAGTTTAACTGCCACAGCCAAGAGCAGGTCTGAATTTATCGTGTATACCAGCAATTTTCAACTGGTATGCCATGGCACACTGGGGCGCCACAAAAAATTTTAACGCATACAGTACCTGTTTATTTAGTTAGGGACAGTGATCTGTTTATTTAGACTGTGAAATAAAAAATGCCAATAGCCAAGACAACAATAGCCATCTGATGTGAATGAATCGAAATTAAACCTACTTTTTGTCAGATCAGCAAAAAATACATTTTTTGGTGTGCTGCAGAATGTAATTAGTTTACGTGTGCCATGAGATGAAAAAAGTTGAAAATAACTGGTCTACACTGAACTAACTGCTTACAGATTAGTATCCCTTCTGCTGATCCTGTTTCTCCTCCTAAAACTCATCCTACATATCTATTGTTGTTGGGCAGATAAAATACATTATGCTCACTTTGTTAAAGATGGTGCTGCCCACGTGGAAGCCTGTTGCCCAGGTGATATTATTTTCCCTTATGCTTGGGATGGGCGTAATTATATTATTGGGGGGGGCAGGCTGTAAGCAGGCCAGGTCATTATAGCCTAGGGCTTAGCTTTTCCCCACACCCTTGACTGATTGCATGACGTAGGGTAGTGCACTCTCATGAGGAATCCAGTTATGCCTCAGATAAGTGGCTTTGTATCAGAGACTTTATTTGTAGATTGGCTTAAAGGTTTGGATTTCTACAATATAAAGTGGGGCAGACTGGGAGCTTGCTCGCTCTCAGTTCCTGAGATTAGCATTAGAGAGGAGAGCAGAGTAAGGCCACGTGGAGGAGGCCAGGAGAAGCAGCCAAGATGGCGGAGTGCTGAAAGAGAAGCCAGTTTGTGCAGAGTTTGTGCAGAGAGAAGGAGATGGGGAACTGAGATGAATAAGACTGGTGAGCTAGAAGCCTTTGATTATAGGAAACTCGGATAAGTCAGTAGCTTTGTGAGCACTGAATGAGTGGGTTTTGGAGCCCAGTGTGTGTTTTTATTTGCCTGCCAGGTGCAAACTAGGATTAAAGCTGAAGGCTCACCAGTTCTTGGCTCCGTTGTTTCATTACCGTCTGTCTGAATCTAATGCGAACCTGCATGGGCCAGGCGGCTGTGATAGTGGCCATGGCTACTGGCTTTACAATTGTCATATTAATCTAAAGTAAAGTTCTGACTAAATCCCTTCCCAGTTTAAAAATCTTATTTTACCTTGCATTTAAGGATAGCCATGACCTGGCCTCAAACCAATGTTGAATGACTTTTCTCCCAGAACTCTTTAATAAGCCAAATCTCAGGCAAACAGAACACCTAGTTTTTTACACAGAAATCCATACTTGCAGGCCATTGTGCCTTTTCTCAGCTAGTCTTTCTACCTTGAAAGCCTCTCACATAAATTTGTACATGCCCAGATCTTATCCTACTTCAAGGCAAAACCTCAGTCAGAAGCAGGTCTCTCCTCTAAATTGTCTCTTGTTCATTTACGTCCACACTGTTATTGCCATTGTTGTTTTGACCACAGGAAACTGCATAGCTAATGGTTAGAAAGGTGGACTCTGGACTCAGACTGCCTAAATTCAAATCCCACGACTAGCTGTGGGGTTTTGAGTTAGTTAACTTCTGTGTATGTCAGTGTAGTGGATGCTAGGATGTCCACCCAGATCCCCTTCAGGCAAGGATACCCAGCTGCTGGGAGTGCTGGATGCAAATAGCTCACAGGCACACAAGAGCTACTTTTTCCAGGGATTCTCAGAGATTATACCTCTCTCATTCTCCATCCCCGGGGGAAGTCCCCTCCTGCCCTGCTCCCCCAGCCAATGCCTAACTGATCAAAGTACTGAAGGCCCTCTTCTCAGTGGCAACTTTTTGGTGCCATTCATGCTCCTAAACTCCTTTAAGGATCCTGCTGAGGCTAGATTTTTACCAAAAACCCACACCTTTACCTGACTTCTTCCTCTATCCAAGTGGTTCTCAAATTTTATTATCACTCAGAATCACCTGGAAGACCAGTTAAACCACAGGCTGCCACCCAACTCACCTAAGTGAGACTAGAGAACACAGGTGATGCAGTCACTGCTGGTCCAGGGTCCACTGCTCCCCCCATGCTGCTTCCCTTCCTTGCCCACATTCCTCCAGTGTCCTCCCTCAATAAATCACTTGCACAGGAATCTGCATCTCCAGCCCTGCTTCTGGGAAACCTGACCTAACATATACAGCTTCTTAACGTATAAAACAGGCATATTATTAACTCAAATTATTATTATGAATATAAAATCAGACAATACATGCAGCAAGCTTAGAATAGTACCTAGCATATAAAAAGCTCTTAATAAGTATTAATTACCATCATCAGCTCCCCTGATACTACTAAACATTTATGAGCAAAGGGTCTATCCTTAGCCAACTCTGTATCTTCTATATTACCTAACACCAATATCTACATCTGAAATCAACATAGTGAGCTTACTGGATCATACATTGCACTAAATACCATAACTAAAACTTGATTTCTACTGAAAGGCAACATTAATATCTGCTCTCTGAAATAACCTGGAGGAAAACAGAGGTCCAACACTAACAGTTACAGGAGATGTTCACAAAAAAATTCAAAAGATAGGAATAAAAAGCTGGGAGTGTGTCATTACTGAGATTCTAGAGAATGTCTACTACAAAACAAACTGTCACATGTTATCCTGAAAAGGATGTTAAATGATAGATCACATACTGTGAATAAGGTCTTACTATAAGATAGAGCCCCAGTAAACACAATAAATATGAATGAATCTTTAATTTCCTGATCACAGATTTATTACTTGACTTGATAAACAATCTATTTTCAACTAGAGAAGTAGAAATTTTTTGGTGGTTAGATGAACAGTAGATTAACCAACTTCTCTAGCTCACGTTAGGCTTTAGCTAAAGAAAGACCACTATGATGTCTTGAAGTCCATACTTTTCAAAATGGAATAATGATGCCTTGTCCACTGCCACCATCCCTAGGGAATACAGAGTGGTATGACAACCCACTAAATTTAAAAGTAAATTTTCAAATAATGATGAAATATAATTTCAAATACTACTTCTATGTTAAAACATATATGTATATTATGATGAAAATACAGTGTGTCTGTAAAGTCATGGTGCACTTTTGACTGGTCACAGGAAAGCAACAAAAGACAATAGAAATGTGAAATTTGAACCAAATAAAAGGAAAACCCTCCCAGTTTCTGAAGGATGATGTGGCAGCATGTGCGCATGTGCAGATGATGACGTAACACCATGTATAAAGCGGAGCAGCCCACGGCCATGCCAGTTGAGATGTGGATGGTACAGAGGAAAGTTCAGTGTGTTCTGTGGCTCACTAAATTCGAATCCGTGACCAAAGTGCAACGTGAATATCAGCGCATTTATAACGAAGCGCCACTACATAGGAATAACATTACTCGGTGGGATAAGCAGTTGAAGGAAACCGGCAGTTTGGTGGAGAAACCCCGTTCTGGTAGGTCATAGGTCAGTGACGAGTCTATAGAGGTTATATGGGATAGCTACCTAAGGAGCCCTAAAAAATCTGTGTGTGCGTGTGCTCGACAATTACACCTAAGCAAGACTACAGTTCATAAGGTGTTAAAGAAACGTCTCTGTTTTACGGGGTACAAATTGCAGCTGTTGCACGCTATCAAACTGGCGGATAGACCCACACGATGCGCATTTGCTACAGATATGCTTCATGAGATCGCCAATGATGCAAGATTTTTGCAGAAGATTGTGTTTAGCGATGAGGCAACCTTCCATATCTGTGGACATGTTCATCGCCATAACATCCAAATATGGGCTGCTGAACATCCTCATGCCTACGTTGAGTAGGAACGTAACACCCCTAAAGTGAACATGTGGTGTGGCCTAATGCATGATAAGGTGATAGGCCCATTTTTTTTGCAGAGCAGTCTGTGACGACAAACACCTGTCTTGACATGTTGAAATTGTATGCAGTGCCAAAATTTCCAGAAGGTGTCATCTTTCAACAGGATGACACTCCTTCACACTACGCCGCCATTGTTCATGAGTTTCTGGATAGAACATTCCCCCTGCGGTGGATAGGCAGGGGTTCTGTCAAGCCATAGCCACCACGATCCCCAAATCTGATGCCTTTAGAGTTTTACTTTTGGGGTTATGTGAAGCAACATGTGTACATTGAACGTATCAATGACATTAATCACTTAAAACAGAGAATCACAGACGTTATTCAGTCTGTTAAACCAGACGAACTTACCCGTGTGTGGCCAGAACTTCACTATCGTTTGGATGTGTGCAGGGCAACAAATGGAGCCCACATCAAACTGCACTGAATAGGTATAAAACTGGGAGAGTTTTCCTTTTATTTGGTGCAGATTTCACATTTCTATTGTCTTTTGTTGCTTTCCTGTGACTGGTCAAAAGTGCACCATGACTTTATGGACACACTGTACTTTCAAGCCTGACCTGTGGTGGCGCAATGGGTAAAGCGTCGATCTGGAAAACTGAGGTTGCAGTTTGAAACCATGGGTTTGCCTGGTCAAGGCACAGATGGGAGTTGATGTTTCCTGCTCCTGCTCCACTTCTCTTTCTATCTCTCTCTCTCTCTCTTTTTCTCTCTGTCTCCTCTCTAAAATGAAGAAAGTCTTAAAAAACATTAGAAAGAAAATACTTTCAAATAGTACTTCTATGTTAAAACATGCAGGTATATTCTTTATATATTTTATTGATTGACTTTAGAGAGAAAGAGAGGAAAGGAGAAAGAAAAAGAAACACTGATTTGTTGTTTCACTTATTTACGCATTCATTATTTGATTGTTGTATGTGCCCTGACTGGGGACAAAACCCGCAACCTTGGTGTATCAGAAAAACACTCTAAACAACTGAGCTACCTGACCAGTCAGTGTAGGTATATTCTTGATAGGTGTGTGGATTATACCAGTGTACGCTTTTGTCAACACTCACCAAACACTGTATTTAAGATCTATGCATTTCACCAGATGTCAATTTTACCTTAAATTCTTTTACACTTTTTTTTCTTTTTATTTATTCATTTTAGAGAGGAGACACACAGAGAGAGAGAGAGAGAGAGAAAGAGAAAGGGAGAGGAGCAGGAAGCATCAACTCCCATATGTGCCTTGACCAGACAAGTACAGGGATTTGAACCGGTGACCTCAGTGTTCCAAGTCGACGCTTTATCTACTGTGCCACTACAGGTCAGGCTTAAATTCTTTTAAAAAGTATATATGATGGACTAGATCAGGGGTCCCCAAACTTTTTACACAGGGGGCCAGTTCCCTGTCCCTCAGACCGTTGGAGGGCCGGACTATAAAAAAAAACTATGAACAAATCCCTATGCACACTGCACATATCTTATTTTAAAGTAAAAAAAACAAAACGGGAACAAATACAATATTTAAAATAAAGAACAAGTAAATTTAAATCAACAAACTGACCAGTATTTCAATGGGAACTATGGGTGCGGATGCATCCTGTGCTCCTCTCACTGACCACCAATGAAAGAGGTGTCCCTTCCAGAAGTGCGGCCGGGGCCAGATAAATGGCTTCAGGGGGTTGCATGCAGCCCGCGGGTCATAGTTTGGGGACCCCTGGACTAGAATATAATATTTAAATGAAAATTTTGAGATAAAACGTTGTAGAAATTTCAATGAATATTAGCTCTGGTAGCACAATTTGGCCTATGACCCCTGACTTCATAAGAATATAAGTTTACTTTCTTGTCGCATTCAGAAACATTAATTAAAAATTTTAGAAGTAGAGCACTAATAAAACCAAAGACCCATCTGATTCTGGCTTCTAGGTTTATTTAAGAAAGTTCCAAAATCTAGCCAAATGCTTGGTTCCTTCAAGTTTTTTAACACCTTCGTTTAATACTTTATATCAATTGAGCTCTTTCTATCTGTTGAAATGGGTGACCTGGTAGTCTTACCACTTAAGACTGATCCGTGTCTTAAAACAAATTTCCTAAAACCTCTTCAAAGGAAATAACAGAAAATCACCACAACCATAGCAGCCCCAGTGAGACAGCCCCACAGGTTCTGTTAATTGAAGAAAGAGCTGCAGGAAGTTACCAGATACCTGTTGGCTGTTTAACACCCAGCATTTACATGAAATGCTCCTCTACTGCGAGAAGGGCTCTTAAAAGTTTGCTCAGCAAAAGTCTGGCTCAAGGCCAGCATCTAAAATAGCATCTAATTAAAAAAAATAAAATAAATATACAAAACACACATCAAAGTTATGAATCTAATATGAGCCATTCTATAGATAATAATAAGTATATAAACCTTTTCAACAAACATCTACTGAATCATAGTTGAAGAGGCAGTGGTTTCTATTAATCAATATTTTTCTAAAATGGAAATCAAAGTCATAATATCTAGGAGAAACTTGGCAGGATAGCAACAACTAGGAATACCAGAGCATGTGAACAACAGAGCTGAGCAGACCCTGAGCCATACAGGCCAGCACTCAATCTAACAGGAGAGACGGGGCTTGTTGTGGAAGAGCATGGCTTCCTCCCCTGACATTCTTCTCACAAGATTACAGATAAGCTCCAAAACCTCCTACTTGCTACAATGCCCCATTACTTTTTAAACATAAATGTATGTAAGTTATATTTTTTCAGAATGTCTATTTTCAGTTTTTATCTTCTAAGGACAACAGTTTATACCATTTTTTTCCTATTATTTAAGATGGTCATGCTTGGAGGTAGGGGGAGTATTTGCCCAGAAATTTTAAGCCTATAAGAAATTATTATTCATTCAAATTTATGAGAAATTGTGTGAATAATTCTTTGTTGTCTTTATCCATGAATTCACAACCTTAATCAGAGATGCTCTCAGTATTCAAGAAGAGAGTCTCCTTCAAAGACAGCTCTCCACTCCAGCGGTGTTTCAAATGCCCTCACTTAGGGCTTCTTTAACCTTCTTCCTAACCTAGAGATGCATATTGTATTTCCAGAAGATGAACATCATGTTCTTATACTTGAGTGGGACAGTATTTTTGTGTACTTTCTGATTTTTTTTTTTTTTGACAGAGATAGAGAGTCAGAGAGAGGGTTAGATAGGGACAGACAGGAAGGGAGAGAGATGAGAAGCAACAATTCTTTGTTGTGGCACTTTAGTGCCTTGACCAGGGGGCTACAGCAGAGCAAGTGACCCCTTGCTCAAGCCAGAGATCTTGGGTTCAATCCAGAAACCTTGGGTTTCAAACCAGAGACCTTTGGGCTCAAGCTAGCAACCATGGGGTCATGTCTATGATCCCATGCTCAAGGCAGTGACCCTACACTCAAGCTGGTGAGCTCACACTCAGGCTGGAGACCTTGGGGTTTTGAACCTGGGTCCTCGCATCCCAGTTCAATGTTTTATCCACTGCTCCACTGCCTGGTCAGGCTGTACTTTCTGCTTTTTGATGAATAATTTTTTGTTGGACTTTTTTTATGATTCTAGCTGTGATGTGACCAGAGCAGTCAACATCTTCTTGAAGAAGTTAACAAGCACTCCCCAAGATTTTTCCTGGGTCTTTATTGAAAAACTCAACGTGTGGATTCTTTTGATGTTTGAACACCACTTTTTCTTTGCTAAAGTGACCTTGGAAATCTATATATTCCTTTCTGAGTTGGGTACATCTAAACCCTTAAACCAAGAGGCAAACACAAGAAAAATATACCCACTATACCAGCTGACCCTTGAACAACACAGATTTGAACTATGCAGGACCAGTTACACGCAGATGTTTTTCAATAAATTTACAGTTAGCGCTCCATATTCCCGGATTTTTCATCTGTGAATTCAACCAATTGGGGGCTGAAAGCAGTATTTCTGATCCATAGTAGGGAGTGTGCAGATGTGAAGGACTTGACTGTATGCACTGTTCCATGCCATTTTATATAAGGGATTTGAACAACAGTGGATTTTGATAGCCATGGCAGTCCAGGAACAATTCTCTCTGGAACAGTTCTCATCCTGGCTATTGTTTTCTCATCTTCTTCTAGCTTCTAAAATGCACCTCTCCTTTTAAGCCCCAAGTCTCTCCTCCCTCATCCTGTCCTCACAGACACAACCTTCATCTACCTAATCTGTCCTTTAGTCCATGCGATAAAAAGCACAGGCCTGTGTTATTTCATTTACATGTGGGATATAAAACAGAAAGCAACAAATGAACAAACAAAACGAACATCAGAAGGGTGGTTATCAGAAGGGAAGGGGGTGGGGGAGGATGAGAAGAGTAAAGGGGGGGTCACATGATTATGATGATGGAAAGAGACTAAACTTTGGGTGGTGAGCACACAATGCAATATATAGATGATGTGTTATAGAACTGTACACACTTGACATCTATATAATGCTATTAACCATATAACTATATAATGCTGTCACCCCAATAAATATAACAAAAAAGAAAAATACACAGGCTTAGTTAGATCTTAGCCATAATGACTTGGGAGCATGGGAAAAAGAAGAAAATTGGGCTTAGACTATAGAGTCAAAATGACCAGAATTCAAATCCTGAAGCACAGAAATAACCATATGGTCTTCATAGGTAACATGGGGAATGATAAAATCTACCTCACAGGTATTTACTTGTAAAGATTAAATAAGGTAATTTAAAATACCTACCCCAACATGCCTCGTAATTAATGTTCATTACACAGTAGCCATTATTATTATAAATACTAAAGAATTTATAAATCTATCAGTAGAACACAGTGAGGATTTTGACCATTTATTTTAATGGGATGTCTAAATACCAAATAAGTCAAACTTTTCACTACTGACTAGACCAGTGGTTCTTAACCTTTTTTGAGGTACCGAACCCACCAATTTCATATGCACATTCACCGAACCCTTCTTTAGTGAAAATAAAATATGATTTTTTTTTCCAAATTCAAGACATAGGTATATGTTTTTTTACTGGTGCACAAAATGAGCCGTGCATGAACATCACGTTGCTCAAAGAACAAAACCAACAAAGTGCATGAACTCACAAAAAATTACGGTATTACTTTATTCTGGCCTCTGCGGCAGAGGCTTCTCCTAACCCCTGAGACCGACTCATCGAACCCCTAGGGTTCAATAGAACCCAGGTTAAGAACCACTGCCTTAGAGGTTGCAGATCTCCCTGCTCTTGTCATGGTATTGCGACTATCAGAAATGTTCCTGGTTCTTCACATCTAAACAAAGGAAATGTGAAGAAACCCAGACAAGAATTCGCCATCTTCCATTAGGAGAAAGAACCCATTGCTGTGGGAGGAGAAGTTGGGGTGAGTCTTACTATCTTTTAATTTTTTCAAGTGAACTTATTTATTTATACCTTTAACAATAACTTAGAGTACACTCACTGCACACTTTTCCAGCTGTAATTGGGGTAATACCTATTCGTACCGAGTCCATAATGCCTGGTTTCTCTACTGCTATGGAGGCTGACATTGGAGGTAACTATATTTGTTAACTATATATTCCCGAGGCTTAATACCACACTTGTCACACAAATGGCAGGACCTCAATAAATGCTCGTTGAGTGAATGTAATGGTTTCTGTGACTGTCCACTCAAGAGTTTACTGAATAAAGCAAGTTGTTTCAGCTGCTTCTGTAACATCAGCAGAGGATGAGACCAAGGCCCAAAGCTATTCCTTAACACACTGATGTCTCTCACAGTTGAAACATACCCTGCAATTATTTATTGGGGGCATGGTCCATGGGCCTCGCACTCTGCTCACAAAAAGGCAATGTTTTGCAACAAAAGTAAATATGTGCCTTTCAGCTTCCTACACGAAAAATGATACAAAACAAGAACTTATGTAGAATACCAAATAATCTGAGTTTTGAAATATTATAATTTGTGAATATTTATGGGAGTTTCTTTGCTTTGCAGCTCTAACAGGTCAGAGGATCACAAGGCATTGCCCTGAGAAGGACCTTCCTGATCATTCCAGGCCAGCCCCTCTTTCATAGATGAGAAAACGGAAGCCTGTTGAAATAAAATGGCTGGCACTTCAGTGATGCAAAAGCCGGGGTTAGAATCTGGTTTCATCAGTTTTCAGGACTCACACCCTCACACATAGTACATTAATAAGGCCCGTGATCTTGAAAGAAAGGACCATAAATATTACTTTTCATATTGTCTCCTCCTTATAGTCTTATTTATGTTAGACATGAAAGCGAAAGCTGGTAATTTTTCTGAAGAATGCTTTTCCTAACAAAAATCCATTGCTCTAAATAAAACTTAAATATCCCTGCCCTGGCCGGTTGGCTCAGTGGTAGAGCATCACCAGGCATGTGGATGTTCCAGGTTCAATTCCAGGTGAGGGCACAGAGAAGTGACCATCTGCTTCTGCACCTTTCCCCTCCTCTATTTTCCCCTCTTGCAGCCATGGCTTCATTGGAGCAAGTTGGTCTGGGGTGCTGAGGATGGCTCCATGGCATCCACCTTAGGCGCTAAGGGCTGGGTTGCTGAGCAACAGAGCAACGACCCAGATGGGCAGGGTATCACCCCTGAGTGGGCTTGCTGGGTGGATCCTGGTCCAGGCACATGCAGGAGTCTGTCTCTCGGCTCCCCTTCTCTCACAAAACAAAAAAAAATAAAACAAAACTTAAACATCATTACTATCCTAAATGTTTGTTTAAATTAAAGAAAACTCTCCCTAAAATGTTTCTTAGGAACCACTTTTTAAAACTGATGATTATAAAGAATTTTCATGTAAAAATCAACAAAGTGTTATCATTGGGCTACATTACTGATTCAAGATGCACCAACAAATTAATCACTGATATGTGGTTATTTCTGTACTTCCTCTCTTCTTTCCTGGTGCATGTGCGTTTGTGTGTGTGTGTATTTATAACACAGAATACACAAAGGGCCCAAAAGGACTATAAAAATATATTTACAGTATATAAAAATTGAACTCTGATGTAAATTCCTAAACAGTGATATAACAATTTTACTTAACATTCCTTTGCTTTCATAGGGCCTATAAGGGCTCTTGCGATCGGACTTAGTGCTAAAATCTTAGAAAAGTTCCAGTTAATATGATTTGACGCTTTCATTTTCTCAAAGAGTTCATATAGCAAAAGGAGGCATTCAAAATCATTCCATTGGGCTCCAGTTGAAGTAGCTTAGTATGCTGTCACTTCAGCCTCTAAAATGATCACTTGGCTCCATTAGTGGCCACCCTTGATGAGTTCCTAATTACTTCCAGCCTCCGATGCTATAATAGTCTCATTACCTGATGTGCCTGCCAGTCATTCCCCATCTTCAACGTTACCTGTTGCTGGTACAAAGCCTCTTTTCAAGATCCTCCACTGCCCAGCCTGGCAATTATGAACCTCTACGACCTAATCCAATTATTACTTTGAAGCAATATTTCCCTTGCATTCAACTGTGGGCTTCCCAGTCTCTGGTATGTCCATGTGCTCACTTTTCCCTTCACCAGGATTGTCCTTTCCCCTTATTTTCCCATCCAACAAAAATTTGACAGCTGCTTCTGTACCACCTGCTAAAAACACAAAACCAAGTAAGGTAATTTCCCCATATTCAAGGGGTGTGACCAAATCCCATTCAATCTTCAAGACACATTTCAAGTTTCCATGAAGACTTCCCTAATAACAAAGCCAGATGTTACTATTCCCTCATCTGTCATCCATCTATCATTTTAGCATATTGTCTTACTCTCCTGAGTGACTAATCAATTTCTTTAAAAGTCAACACACAGGTGTTGAGCATCTACTGCACCCAGGCATGTGCTAGCTTCTTCCCTATGTACTATCTCATTAATGTCTCATAAAGAGGTTATTTCTGCACTTTCTCTCCCTGCTGTACACACTCCTTGTGAGCAGGAATATCACTTTACCCACCTTATCCTCTAAAGAACATTCACAATGCCTAGAACATAGTAGATGCTGAAAGAATTAACAGATATATAAATAAATATAGGGAGAGAGAATTTTTTAAAACAAAGTATTCCCTGATCAGTGGTGGCACAGTGGATAAAGTGTCAACATGGAATGCTAAGGTCCCTGTTTCAAACCCCAAGCCTATCTGGTCAAGGCACATATAAGAAGCAACTACTGTGAATTGATACTTCCCACTTCTCCACACCCCCTTTCTCTCTCTCTCTCCTCTCTCTAAAATCAATAAAGAAAATCATTTAAAAAGTATTAGCTCAACACTACTCTGTCTTGACTCCTTGTAGATTATTTTAAAAATTAAAGGTACCCCTTCTGCTATCAGCACTTTAAAAAAATGACAAAAAACAGCACACTTGCCGAAGATACTCCTCAGTCTGAAAAGTCTATTTACTAGTTCACTTGACTGTATCAGAGAATTTCAAAAAAGAAGGGGAGACAGTGAGGCAGACTCCCGCATGCGCCCCAACTGGGATCCACCCAGTAACCCCATCTGGGGCCAGTGCTTGAGTACTGAGCTATTTTTTAGCACCTGATGCAGAGGCTCCACAGGGCCATCCTCAGCGCCCAAGCCCAATGCACTTAAACCAATGGAGCCATGGCTGCAGGAGAGGAAGAAAGGCTGGGGGGAGAGGGAGTAGGGGCGAAGCAGTTGGTCTCTCTTCCAGTGTGCCCTGACTGGGAATTGAACCCGGGATGTCCATAGGCTGGGCCAACGTCTATCCACTTAACCACCGGTCAGGACAGAAAAGTCTTAAGATAAGTATGAGTGGGCACTTTAGCTGCAAGAAATGCACAAAGTTGCTTCTAATTCTGCCAACTAGAGAGAAAGCCACCCAGACTACTATTCATCCTCTTCCATGCAGAATAGATTCCCTCAAAACCCGCCAACAGGTACAAACTTCTGTACCACATTTTATGCTAAATATAAATATTGCCAAGAGTGCCAGAGCCCTCCAAAAATGGTGCAGAGTCTCTTGGAGAGCAATGACACAGGCTAGTAGGCCAAGACGAGGAGTAGGGAAACTGACACAGGTAATCAAATAGCCAAGCAGTTTATAGCCACCTAGGACATCCCCAAATCCTATCTTCCCTAACCAAGGATATTTGGTTTACACTTCTCCTCCCCTATCAGAAGGTAAAATAGCTTAAATCGCCCTACTCGGGGAGTGGGATAACAAAAACCGAATTAATGACATCTGTGCCAACCACATCCAAGGATGAATGAAGTCAGGAAAATAAATCTCATGCTGGCACATCAGCGTAAAGCTGACGGCTATTCTATTGAGACCCTCCCAGAAGACCTGCCCTAAACTCCTAGCCTTTAGAACCCTCAAGAGGAAGGACCCAGTATGCACCTTCCCTCTGAGGAGCAAACCAGTGCCTTCCCCTTCTGCCTCTTCTTCCCCCAAGCCCGTTACCTTTGCCTTTCTCCTAACCTCCAAGAGGGCTTCTTCTGCTGCTGTAACTTCTCTTTTTTGCTTCTGTAACTGGTTTTCTGAGCCTACACAGCCCAGCTGGCTCACCAGTTCTAATACCTTTGTAACTTTCTAAATAAACTTTCTCTTATAATTTAAAAAATAAAGTGAAAATGTTACAGAAAAAAAGCATGTGGGACTTGGAAGAGGACAGGGCATTCCTGAATTCAGCAGCATGCTCTCTGTCTTTGTATGAGCCACTCCTGGGCCTGCCAACTGCTGACAGAGTAAAGGCATTCTCTAATCACAAGCCACCTGTTTAAAACTGCAACCCTGTACTCTGTCTCTCCTTCCTTGGCTTTATTTTTCCTGTAATATATTACCATCTAACATATCATACAACTTATTTATTTTTACCGCACTAGAAGGTACCCTACCATCCAGACAGCTTTTTTTTTTTTTAACCATCCTATTACTGCGATAGTCCCAGAGACTGGAACAGAGCCTAGTGCATAGAAGAAGCTCAATAAGTGTTTGTTGAATGAATGCTATAATTATTATATTATTAATCTTTAAATATATACTATTACTCAATATCAGGATTCTACCAACCACCTAGAAAACCACTTGTTTTCTAAATCGGTCTTCTATACATAAATGAGTGTAAATATATCACCTTATGCGTGTAAATAGATAAACACACAAACACAGATACACTCAGTATATGTAACAGAGACAGAAGAATTTATACAAAGTAGTATAAATTTATAGCTGCTAAGTGTCTATATTGCAAAGAACTTGACTGACTGCTATATATAGGTTTTATTTTTTAATTTTCAAAATGACTTTAAAAAGCTAACTATTATTTTCCTCCTTTATAGATTTGAAAACCAGAGTAGCAAGACATGAAAGTGCCTGGCCCAAGCTCACAGAGCTGGGAGATGGCAGAGATGGCATTCAAATGGGGATTACCAGACACCTGATGATACTTTTGAACCACATGTCTCCCAGGTAGATATTAGAAGACTGGCTTCATTAGGTCTCTGAGATTATGGCTACTTAGATGCTGAGGGCCTTCCTCTGTGATGTTAGGTAAGTTACTTATTCTCTTAGAATCTGAGTTTCAAAATTGGGGAGGGGAGGAAAAAGGGGGAGGAAAGAAAAATAGAAGTGGGGAGGGTGCACACTTATATCAACCAGCAGATTTGTTCTGATTGCTAAAGTGAGATATTTGAAAGTGTATCTAAGAGCACCTGATATACAAGTAGTAAATACAGGTTATGTTTAATATCATATTTTATTAATTTAATGAAGAGCAGGGCAAATATATAGAGAAAGAAAAAAGAAAACCAACTGGGATAGGTTTCATAAGAATCTGGGAAAGATCGAATTAGATCTTAAAATTATACATGTCAGAAAAGCCTGTAAAACTGAATCCAGGTTCCATTTCATTTATCCATTCAGTAACCCCCATACACTCTTTACCTGACAGGTACTGAGGCAGGTGCCACCAAGCATATAAGGTACAACGATCACCTCTACAAATAAGAGGAAGTTCAATAATTTCATTCACTGAACAGATATTTGTTTAGTAAATTGTCATCAATACCATTAATTTACTAAAGATATATTTTAGAACCATCATAGATTCCTTCAAACTTTTCTTAAAGTTATGTAAGGTAACTATAATGTATGCCATCATCCCAACTATCACAAAGATTTAAAATTATAAATCTTAGCCAACCCCCCAAAATTGGAAACTTTTGAGTTTCATTTCATGTTATCAGAGCAAATACTTTTCTAGCACTACAGCAGTTTGTTTAGATAATAAATGAAAGGCTCAGCACAACAACCAGTTTTTCAAATATTATGATCAAACATCTAATTCATACAATTCAAAGTAATGACATTTAACAATTTGTTCTTGTATTAACAGCATGATTATTATGAATTTTTATGAGGGTAAAATACATTTTTGTGTTCTTTAACTAATAAGTCCCTTTTTATTATCTAAAAATAAATTAATTACACTTGTAGGTATTTAGCCAAAGAAAATAAAAACACTAATTTGAAAAAATATATACACCCCTATGCTAATTATAGCATTATTTACAATAGCCAAGATATGGAAGCAACTTAGGTATCTAATGATAGATGAATGAATAAAGAGGATGTGGTACAATGAAATATTACACAGCAATAAAAAAGAATAAAATCTTGCCGTTTGAGACAACATGGATGGATCTAGAGGGCATTATGCAAAGTCAAACAAGTAAGAAGAGAATGACAAAAACTGTTTGGTTTCACTTATTTGTGAAATGTAAATAAATAAATAAATAAAATAAACAAAAACAGGTTCATAGAAACAGTGACCGAGGAGATGACTGCCAGAAGGGAGAGCGTGGGAGTGGGTGAGTGAAAAGGTGAAGTGGAATATAGTCAATAATATTGTGGTGAGTTTACATGATGACAGAGCATTGCTGGAACTGGTGAGCTGATCACATTGTAAAATGTGAAAATGCTGAGTCAGTATATTATACACCTGAAACTAATATAACCTATATAAGATTGTATACCAACCATACTTAAAAAAATTTTAAATCCAAAAGAAGACACGAGTTTCTTGAAAAAAGTATCTTATGTGGCATAAATAATTTTGTCACTTTCTTAAAATCATTTGTTACTAAAAGTACTTGATAATAATTTATTTATGTGGCCCTGTATCATGAAATCTAAAAAATCTGGATTTTATTCAGCCAACAAAGTAAGCAAATAACCAGACTTTTAAAAATATGGTCCTTAAGTTACTCATACTAATATTTCTAAAAATTATGACAACAGTAAATTACAAATAGGATAAATTTAAACAGCAGTAATATATGGGCAGGAATAACTAGAGAATGAATCTCATCTCAGAAAAGTCTATACATATGGTTAAGGAATCAAGTATGGATGATCAGTGGCTCCCAACTCTTAGAGATGATCTTCAGAGGACATAGTAAGGTTTAGATTCAAACAAACTTAAAATTATCCAATCTGTCTGCCATGAGTCAGAAAGCCAGTAGTAAACATCTAGTATTACAGTATGGGCACACTGCTTACTGCCAATGGGACCTAAATAAAAGTGCAAGGTTAAGAATTACCTTGAGGCTTCAGGTGTAATAGTCCTACTAGAAACAATTAGTACCTTTGAGCTATTGTCAAAGCAGTCTCCTTTTTTACAAGCAACATTTTTACTGCCTTTTCTCCCAAACTGTGAGGAGAACTGGTAAGAGAACACCATTTCAAAATCCGTGTTTTGAATCCTGTATCTTACAATCATGTCACTAAGCTGAATAAAAGACATAGTTCAACTATTGTTATAACTACTTAATGCATCAATACCTACCGCAAACTCCAGACTCAACCAGGGAAGCACCAGACTATAAACAGAGTAATGGATTTCCTGCTGAATATCCTATCAATTGCTACTCTTTCAATAAGGAGAAAGGTAGCTATTGCTCCTTTTCAGAAAATAATTCCATGGACCAGCACAAAGATACTGAAGGCATTATTATCTTCCCAAATGTGTAGGGAACTTAACTTCTACAGTCCCTATTTGCCCAAACAACCACCCTCAAGTCAGACAACCTGCATTCTGAAACTTTATGCTTCCAATCAAACAAAGGTATTGATCTTCTATCACTATTCTCATACAAAAATTGAAAGCTTTTATTTCCACTTAGCTGCCACTTAAGAGTTATATAAAGTTAATTTTTTCTTTTATTTTCATAATTCAAGTCCTCGCAGAGCATACTTTCCTCATCACAGATTGAGAATTTTTTGCATTTATATGGTGAGACAACTAAGTGTTACTGATGGATAAAAGCAGTGGATGCTTAAAGTCATTCTGCATTCTATTACTGCACCTATCTAATTTAGGAATGCTCCTATATATAGGTCAGAAGTTTTTCTTCTTTAATCAGAATTCCAAAAGACAGACTAACTTTGAAAATATATTAAATCAGTTGGGCCAAGAGATGTGCAATAGAATACAGAACCTTTTTCCAATACACTGCAGAGGTAAAGATATGTCTCCATTATCTCTTCTTTCAATTTAATTTCTATTATGTTTATAAATTTAAAAATAAGAATTTCATAAATAAGTAGTATTTTATATTTGAGCACCATATTTACAGGTTTCCAGATGTAATGTTTTAATATCTAAAGACATAATTCTTTGGATACAATTCCCTGAAGGGTCCTCAAGTAGAGCTACACAAGTTTTTCTGTGCATCACCCTAAGGGGGCGCCATTCACAGCAGAGAGCCTAGATCTATACATTCATTATGACAATTTCCTGCCAAAAGCCAATGAAGCATCTTTTTCTAACAAATATCAACCTATTATGACAATATTTCAACATTTGGACTATAATATCTCAAGAAAAGGGTGCCTTTATTTCTAATATACACAAAGGAGAAAAATAGGCTAACAGCTACTGGGACTACCAGGCTCTTGTTCTTCTTCAAGTAAGGTATTGGGGGGTGACATTCCCAGGTGAACTCCCAAGAAGCAGACCTCTGATAAGGCATTCCAGACTTCCTCCCTGAACTGCAAAGCAGAGAGGTTAATCGCTCGTAAATGAGACATAAAAACATCAACTTTGAAAATATCATCTACTCACTAATGTTTGGTCCATATTCATTTGAGTGGATTCAGTCAGAGTTACAAGATTTGTAGTCACTATGTTTCACTACCGCAGTTTCTTAATAAGGCCACCATGAGGTGTTGAAGCACACAAATCAGTTAAATAACTCACAAAGCCGTTAGGTTTTACAAACTTCTTTTTCCTGATCAACAGCAATGAGCAGTCTACACTTTGATGGATAGAACAAACTCTAACAGTCCTAGAAACTTTGAAGGGTCTTTTGCTTAAGATTAGGATAAACTGTTGTAAGGCTAGGATGGTTTTTCATAAAATGATACTGTAATAAACTTACGATATTTGATAAACTGAGATGCCATTTAACAATGTGGTATTCTTTTGCAAATTCTTCCTCTGTTTTCACAGGACTCAGGGAACTACACCAAAGCCATGTTTCAGTTTATTATCCGTTGGCTACAAAATTGTTATACTACCAAAAAATTAGAAGTCAACTAGTAAGACATTAAAATGATTTCAAAGTTAGTATGTATAATGAATTACATATAGCTTCATCCTAAAAAACAAAACAAATCCCTCATGGACACAGACAAGAATATGGAGATTGGGGGGCCGGTGGACAAGGGTATAGAGGTGATAAATGATGATGACGATGGACAAAGACCACCTAAAACCCATATAATTATGTTATCCAGTGTCACCCCAATAAAATTCAATTAAAAATCTAATAATACATTTTAGTTTTTTAATCATTTTTACTATTTATAAATAATAACAAAAAAGTCACATATTCCAGCTTTAAAAATGATGCCATCAATTGACTAATATTATAGTTATGTTATTTTGGAACCAGGTCGATTTCGATAGCAAAACACCAACCAGAAGCCTTACATCTTGATTCGAGCTCTGCCATTCATATGGTCTAGGTCCCAGTTTGTTAAACTAGGCCTTTTTTTCTTCAAATTTAAAATGATGGATTATGTTACTCCAAGATCATCTGCAATATCTCTTTTGGAGCTAAAATTCTACTAATTTCTCTGGATGTAAGTTAATGTGAATCCCAAAACTATTTTCTTTTTTATGTGAGGGCACAACATTTTAAAATCATGTCTCTTAGGATACTACATAATACTAACTTGAACTTTAGAACTAAACTTACTATTAATGAGTAATTGTGTATATGGCAATCTGCATGACAATGTAGAAACACAAGGAAAGAAAAAATGTACTTTTATCCTGAGGCAGAAAGCTGTGCTTTAAACCCTCAGCATTACACATCAGTAGGAGTCCGGACAGGTGCGTGGCTCTATGCAGTGATTCAAATGCCATGCAGGAAGCACAGAGGCAGTATAAGGGAGTGAGGGAGGGAGGCAGAGAGGGAGGAAGGGAGGGAGGGCTTTGCCTCCTTAGACATACAGGGTGAGCTGAGACAGAAGGTCAGCTCCATCACTTACCAGAAGAATGACCTTAAGCAAGTTCTAGAATGAAGACAATTCCTACTTCACAGGCTAAGGTAAAAAGAAAGGAACCACTGGATTCAGAGTTTATATAATTGCTTTAAAAACTGAGGATTTTAAGTAATCCTCAGGACTGTTCTTTTCACACCCCATCTTACATGAAAAGCCAACCTCAAGAAAGGAAAGTTTAGTTACTAAACCCTTCTATCTATATATGCCTTCTCCACATTCTCTGGCTTTCCTTCAAATTGCAATTCTTCAACAAACTTCTTGAGCCATTACTATCTACATCATGTCCAAACACTGATATAAATATTCAAATACAAATTATAAAAATTAAATTGAAGTAAAAGGAATCCATAGAAACAAATATTCTAAATAAATTGCTTCTGTGTCAGACTGTAAATCTTTCACATTAAAAAAGTTTCTGGAGCCCTAATGCAACCAATCCATTATCATCCTCCCACAGTATAATAATTACTAGTCTGTTTACTCTTGGGGAACTTAAAAATAAGGTCCTAACAAATAAAACTTTTCTACTATGTAAAATATTAATTGAATAATTGACCCTGTAGTAATTTCTGGATAGAAATATCTTCTTTTATAGTTGGCAAAGGTGATGAATTGAATTTTCTAACTAGTCTGTAAAATGTTCCCTTTCCACAAAGTGCCAAATTAAATTCTTTTAAATTTCAAAAGAAGAATGCCTTAGTATCTTTGAAAACACCAGTTGATTCTAAATTATAATATGAATGTGCTCCATAAATGGGTGTATCTCAAATATCTAGATATCAATTCATATTTTCCAAGTCATTTTCATTATAATTTCATAAATGTCTCACAAGAAAAAAATAGCACCAATATATGATTTAAATCTCACTTAAGAATCCTCATATATACTTTAAAGCATATCTTTGTCAGTGTGTGCTTCCTATGTATTTAATTTTCCATCATAAGCTACAAAAACGTTAAGTCAAATGGACAGTCATTCCACGTGATCTGCGAACATTTATTTAAATACACAAACAGATTTAAGTACATCAAAGATTTAAGGCCCATTTCACCGATATTTTATATCCCACAGGGCATAAACAATTAAATTGCCATATTGTCAAGGACACTGCTGTTCCATGTTTTTACAATAACTTACTTGGTTAAAAATAAGTAAAAGAAAAAAAAACACCAAATCTTCATTCAAATAAGATAAATTCTGCTCTGTACAATGGGCAGCTCACTAGAGGAGTAGCAGAATACTGAGTTCCGGTCTCATGGGAGCCACTGCAAACTCAGTGACCAGGGTCATGCCACTTAACAACATTGAGCCTATTTTCTCATCTGCAAAATGAAAATAATGATACTCTACTATCTACTTCACAGACTGGTTTTAAAGAGCAAGTAAGATGTCAGTGAAATCACAGGGTAAACTCTAGATTGCAGTAACAAATGTAATGTTACTTACTGCTGTGCCTTTCAGGGTGACATCCTTGCAATAAAGAAAGATTTGATGACTTAATGATGAGACTGTGGCTAAAGGTGTATGAGGGCTCTCGGAAGAAATTTTTATCCAATACTAGGAAGCCTGAGCAGAACAAACTGTTTTTACAGAGACAAAGGTGAACTTCCTATTATTTACTACAAAACATCAGAAATGCAAATTAAGAGCATAGTAATTTATTTATTGCACAGATGTGAAACTGCTTTAAATAAGTATGTCCTAAATGAGACTGAAAAATAAAAGGGGCTAAGAAGGTACCCGTCCTGACCAGTGTACAGCCTAAAAGAATGGATGCCTTCATCTTGGCCAGCTTGTAAAGGACAGAGCTAACAACATAACTTCTCAGGGAGAAATGTTTGCTCTCCCCAGTTCCAACAGCACTCAGTCTAATGCATAACAGGCTTATTTTATGACTACAAAATTAGAATTTGTACCACCTTTTAAAGAGGAAGTCTGAATAAGAAATTGCAAAAAGAGTCAAGAAAATGCAAAGTATCTTGTTTCATTTATGTGTAAATAAATCCAGTCCTAATTGTACTAGTATCTCCATTGTACTGAAGCAGGACATATGCCAGCGTTAGTGATGGGGAAGAAGGTAGAGGACAAATAGCCTATAGCAAACGATTCTATTGTAAACTCCACTTTCCTCATTGACAATATGTTAATAAAAGTCCATTAATAATGACCTTTAAATAAACAACTGTAATTTGGCAGTTGTGGTCACTAGAGCATCTCTGTGCAGGCAACACTGCCAAGGCTTAAAACCACATCTATGTATGAGGTAATCCCAGAATCACTGGCTTTGCTTCACTCAGGGCAGGATTCATTTACAGGCCTCTGATCTTGACACTGATCCATTCCTGTACACACTAGTATATAGTATAAAACAGAGCAAGCCAACAAAAATTAATCAGACACCTACTATACTGTGGCCTAGGCACTGTGGGTACGAAGATAAGTAAAATACAGATCTTACTGCTTAAGAATGTTGTATTTTTTGAGCTCTGAGGTTACCAAAGCCCTTCCTCTGAGATGTTTTCACTAACGCTGTGCCCTCACTACCACTATCAGCACCACTACCTCCGGCTATAACTTTCTGCCTGCATATAGCTAGTCATACACACTCTGTCCGACTTCAGGGCACCTCCTGGACCTTTCCTTTCCATGGCTGTGGAGCTACGGATACAGCCAGATCCCTCATGTTAAGTCACACACGGTCTATATACCTACTCAATCAACCAGCATTTACTGAGTCCCTAATATGTGGCAGACACTTTAACAGACACGAGAGATAGAGTAATAAACAAAAATTGACTCTATTCTTACCAGATCCCTAATGCTGAGCTAGGTAGACTCTGTCTCCATCCCCACTAAACAGCCTAATTCTGCCTAAGCTTTCAACAGTATCTACTGAGCTCCTACCAAGTTCTAGGGGCTAAGGATTATAGCAGTAAGCAAAACAAAGTCCTTGATCTAATGCAGTTTGCCTAAACTTAGTGTAACACTGCCCAATTTTGACCCATGGTCTCCAAAGTAGGGCTCTTGAACAACAAAACATAGATAAGACAGGGTCACTTGAGTAGGTAAGAAAGAAACTATTAAATTTTTTCTTTCTATTCAGTTTATCATTTTTATTTCTAAGCTACTTATATTTTATTATATACATATGTATTAATAGCTGAGTATATATAATTTATCAATAAATGTATCAAGAATACATGCTCAAATGCTTTTGCAGAGAGGGACAGGACCACATTTAAAAAGTCTAGATGCCACTGGCTTAGATGATGACACATTTGGAATGAAGTGTGGCCCAGGTAGGTTATAACCTGGAATTTCCACCAACTTCATTTTCTCCCTGATAAATTCAAGTAAGCATCTTGCAACAATGCCTAAATACTAAGCAATTCAATCAAAGTTCAAGTCCATTCCAATTTCTCCTCCCTAATCATCTCCTATCACCCTGTACTTACTATCCCTGAATCTCATGGATAGTATAGAATCTTTATTTTCTATTATACATGTGTTATATGTGTATTATTACTATACTAGAAACATGCTGAAGCCGGAACCATTACCTTTTTATTCCAAAAGTCCCAGAATTCCTAACCCAGCCTTATACATTTTGAGTACTCAATAAAGACATGTTGCATAAAATAAAGATAATTCAATATACAGAACCCATAATTACCAAACAGAGATGATAGAGGATGATCATTTAAGATGGCTCTTCTTCATAAAATAATCAGTACTGGATTCCTTTACACAGCACCCCTATGTGTATATTGATTATTTAATATATAGGATCCTGGGAATAGTTCACTTCAATCTGTAAAATCAGTAGCCACTGCTAACTGTAGATCCTGTAGAAATACACATGCAGCATACCGAAATTAGAATTTGTCAGTAATGACATATATAATGATATAGTTAATTTTGAAAAACTAAGTAAAAGCTTTTCAGGAAAACATCTTTAATGAAAAAAAGTACCAATCACCCAACTCTTAAGATCTATATATTAGACTTATGGCCATTTAGCTATACTTGAAACATATGTCAAAATTACATATGTGATCACATTTTTAAAAATTAAAGAAAAGGACATCTACTTCCTAACAACTGATTCATGGTCACAGTTCCTCATGCAATAAATGTAACATTACATGTGTGAGACAAAGTTCTCATATGTGTAACTCTGTGTCCACATGTGATAGATCCCCTTCCACAAGCCCTTTCAAGCTACAGAACACTTTTGTATGAATTTGTATTATTCATGCAAAGACTATATATAGAAAATTACTAAAATAAAATAAAACCCTGGCCTTACAACAAATCTGAACATGTTCTATGGGACTGCTAAGAACAGATGGTACCAAAAGAGGTAAGAACGTATGTCCATACACAAAACATATAAAGAACTTCATTATTACCATGAGGACTGGAAAATACTGAGGTCTGAATGGCTATACTTTCATGATGCCACACAGCCCCAAGACAGAATAAAAGAAAGACTCACAAGTTATTATTCTGTGTATCTCTGTTCCTCCTTGCTGCTTTAAAATGTAATCATTAGGGTCATTATCAATGTTGTAAGCTTATAAAGAAACATTTTCCCAGATGGGCTTCTTCGTTATGATTTTGCTTATGAATGTATTTGTTTGTTATCAAAAGCACCCACGGCTGGCTTCTGGAACACTGAGCACCAGATTTTAGAAACAAAGTTTTAATCTGAACTGAGCTGATATGCATAAAGGATCAGTCAAAAGAGGGCCATAGCCAAAACTGGGTGAAAAGGCCGACATTTTGAGGTATAATAAACCAAGCCATGATTAAGAGAAGTGATAAGAAAGGTTTCATCAAGTCAAAGGGGAATCCAAACACCAGAGCCCAGATCACTAAGGCAACCAAACTCATTGGTGACTCCAGAACATGGCTTACTATGCCATGGGACAAACCACAGTTGTAAATACAAGTTGAAAGCTTTCTGGAAAACCAGAAAACTGATTAAAAATTATACCCAATGATCCCATCAATCTGTAATCTCCCACAGACTATAGAAAAGTGCATTTTCACCTCTTTTAGAATCTCATGTTGTACTTTAATAATTGTACTAGGGTCTTATTAATATACTCCTAACTAATATAATTTGTCTAAGTAAAGGTAAGTATTAACTATAGTAGTTTATAATATTTTATGATAAATATTTGGACCCCTAGTTTGAAATTTAGTTCAAACACATTCTATTTAGTATGCTTTTAACATGATTTAGTGTATGTGGAATCCTCAAACACTTCACTTCAAAAGTGTCATTACAGATTGTGACATTAATAGCTATAAACAAAAGATGAAAATAAATAAAAAGGAAGTCTGAAACATTTGACAGAAACATAACTTTAACAGAAAGCTTCATCTAAAAAAAAATCAGAGGCCTTTTAAATAGACCAAAAGCCAACAGGATTCACTAATATTTAAATAAAAACCAAATTAGGATTAGAAATCTAATTTTTAAAATCCACTCTAGTGCTTGGGTCAAATTAGTTTTATACCTTAAACAATTAGGACAAATACAGTGCCACAGCAAGAAACTCCACCCTGACCCTACCACCACCCCCTGCCATTTCAGTGTCCAGCTACCATGCTGGAATTAGCCAATTTTTCAGTGATATTTACTCAGTACTATTTTATGCTGTATCTGTTAGAACAATTAGCACAGAATAAGTTATATGGTAGATATTTACATCTAGTGGCCTTTTCCAGCCAGTAGAACACATTTGCTTTGAGAACAAGAGCTATTCCATATTCATCTTTTTAATCTCAAGGTCTAAATCAGAATCAAAATGCCATAGGAACTCAATCCATGAAGGCTGAATTAAATTGACAATCGGTTTTTGCTCCCATATCACCCAAACTGAACCATATTTCTTTATTTGCATATTATTTAATATGCAAAATGTTCTTTGAGCACCCAAGAAAACAAGAAAGGTATCTGATGCCATAAATTTATGTTTCAATTTACCATCCCACTTGAATGAGAATAGCATTGAAGTGCTTTATTGTGGGGTGATGAAACACAAGAAATGGAAGCCCACCCCCTTTAGTAAAGTATCAATCAGCTAAAACAATACAAAGGCATACTTAATAAGACTACCATCCACAAAAGCTACTTTGCCAAAATAGGAAATACCCTATTTCCATGACTTAGTATCAGGGGAAAAGAAAAGCCATTCAAAAAAAGAAAGATGGCCCTGGCTAATTGACTCAGTGGATAGAGCATCCACCCAATGTATGGATGTCCTGGGTTCGATTCCTGGTCAGGGCACACAAGAGAAGTGACTATCTGCTTCTCTCCCCTTTTCTTCCCCTTCTTTCCCTCTTCCCCTCCTGCAGCCAGTGGCTTGATTGGTTCGAGTGTCCGGCCCGGGAGCTGAGGATAACTCAGTTGGTCCCAGCATCACATCAGTCTCAAGTGCTAAAAACAGTTCTGTTGATTTGAGCATCAGCCCTACATGGGGGTTGCTGGGTAGATCCCAGTCAGGGCACATGTGGCAGTGTCTTACTATCTTCCCTCCTCTCACTTGGAAAAAAGAAAAAAAATGACATTTTGATCTTCCATATCTGAATAACTCTCTGACTTTGTACTTTGGTTGCTCCGCTACTGCCCACCATGAAAGCTGGCATGCCCACAAGTGGGCGGTAGGAACCAGGTTGACTACCACTGCTCTAAAATAAAGTCCATGAATCTGATTATTAACTTTTCCACTCATGAAGAATTATTTTTCAAAGCAAGTGTCAGAAAACTATTTCATAAACACTATCCATGTAATATTGGTAAATTTCTTTAGTAAAATGCACTCATCAATTTAAGTGTTAAATGTACCAGAGTAAATACATCATAGAATATTCAGCCTCATAAAAGAACAAATAATTTCTAATGATGTACCAGAGGAATTACTAAATAGTAAGAACAATAACTGTTGTTATTGGACATTTCTATACTACATATACCAACTGGAAAATAAGTTCACTAACTGTCAGTTTATAAAGTAACTTTTGGACTGGTTGCTCTTTGTGACCTCACTGATAACAGGTCCCAGCTCAGAAACTTTCTCATCTATCCCCCTTAAGAAAGATAGAGAATAGCATTCCAGCCCTATCACTTCAAAATGAAGATTTCTCTTTTGGGAAAAAGAAATAAATGGGGCAAGTCTTGGCTGAAAGCTGCCCAAGGCTCTTATTTTCCAACCTCATGGAACGTGGCTCTAAAGGCAAATAAATGCAGAAGAAGTGCAGTGGACTGGCCCTGCAGCCAGGCATACCTGTGTGACCTCAGACAAGTTACTAAGCCAGCAACTTAGATTCCTCATCATTAAAATAGGGTTACCTCTCATCAGAAAGTTGTTGTGAAAAATAAACTAGTAAAAGTAAAATGTGTGTTTCATAAAGAGGCCCTCAGTCCAAATTCACTTTCTCTCTTCCTCCGAAAGTAAACGCTATTTGGCAAACTCTTCTAAAAACTGCTTTAAACTTTCCCTTAAGTATAAACGAAATGATATAGTGAGCCTATCACCCTAAAACACAAATATAACTGAATAAAGAGTTCACTTATATTTATTTCATAAAAGCAACAGGTAACTAACTGTACTTCCCATAGGTCTGCTAAAGCCACCTCATAACCCTTTCCTAACTGACACTTTCATGTAGGGAACAGGGGGAGTCTCACATTCACATACCATCAACTTTATTATATGAATAGTGATAAATTCTAAAACACCTCAAAAACTACAAACAAATCTCTAAAACCAAATAATAGTTTTTAAAAAGTTCAAATCCAGATTCTAATATCAAATACTTGCAGGCAGTATCACACACAAGCACATTTGAGAAAACAACAAAAGGATGACCAAGAGAAAGAGACAGGATGGGAGTGAGGGAGGGAGGGATGGAGGGAGGGAGGGAGGGAGTTAGAGGGAGGAAGTCGAAGGGATGGAGGGAGGGAGGGAGGGAGGGATGGATGGGATGGATGGGATGGATGGGATGGATGGGATGGATGGAGGGAGGGAGGGAAGGAAGGAAGGGAGAGAGGGATGGATGGGAGGGAGGGAGGGAAGGAAGGGAGAGAGGGATGGATGGGAGGGAGGGAGCAATGGGATGGGATGGAGGGATGGAGGGATAGAAGGGAAGGAGGGAGAGAGGGAGGGAGGGAGGGAAAGAGGGATGAATGAATGGAGGGAGAGAGGGAGGGAGGGATGGGATGGATGGAGGGAGGGAAGGAGGGAGGGAGGATGGATGGATGGGATGGAGGAAGGGAGGGAGGGAGGGAGGGAAGAAGAGAGAGATGGAGGGAGGGATGGATGGGATGGATGGGATGGAGGGAGGGAGGGAGGGAGGGAGGGAGGGAAGGAAGGAGGGAGGGAGGGATGGATGGGAGGGAGGGAGCAATGGGATGGGATGGAGGGATGGAGGGATGAAGGGATGGAGGGATAGAGGGGAGGGAGGGAGGGAGGGAGAGAGGAAGGAAGGAAGGAAGGAAGGAAGGAAGGAAGGAAGGAAGGAAGGAAGAAAAGACAAAGAGAAAGACAGGACAGAAGGAGAGGAGAGGGGAAGAAAGAAGAGGGGGAAAGGGAGGAAAGGAAGGAGATAAAGATTATAAATTATAACTTCAATAAATCAAAAGATAATCAAAGTCTGACAGCTGGATGCAGAGAATTGTTTTCTCATTTTGTTCCATATTCCACACATTCCCTTGCAGTCAATGGGAACTTGACACTTGGGTTAGTTTGAAAGGTACACCAAAAGTGAAAAAACCACTCAGCATTTTTTAATATTAAAAGAGTCAGCACTGCTAATAAGACCCACTCTGAATAAATAAATCTGTGGCTTTCTTACAGTAGTCAATCAATAATAAAAGAAAAACTTTCTTTAGCCGTTAACAGTTTCAGTCTATACCAAATGATGACTGATTTAAGTCTAACCATAACAATAGATCACATCAGCTATTGCTTTATTCCTCAAGAACGTCATCTGGAGTTTTTCTTTCACATCCAACTTTTCCATTTTCTATCGTTTTATAGAAAATTAAAAGTACATAGACAAGATCTTAACTTACATTTTCACAGTTAATTACTGAACATAAAGGTACCTCTATAAAACATTCTCAACTGAGAGTAGACTAACTTTGCAGAAGACATTTTCTATTTTTACTTCTCTAATAGGATGTAAGAACTGTGCAAATGGCAGTATAATAAAAGAAATATAGCCCTTCATGAAACTTCTCACAACAGCCAACCATAATGAAAGTAGTCTAAATTTTGTTCACTGTAACATCAGAAACATTCAACATGGTAAGCGTTTCAAATGTTTATAGATACCAGTGTGTTTGTTTATCTAATAAAACTGACAATTATAAACAACATAAAGGTTGCAATGTCAAATGGATATATGAGGTTCAGCTAACAGGTGTGTGTGTGTGTGTGTGTGTGTGTGCGCACGCGTGTGCGTGCGTGCCTGTGTTTATGCTTTCCTTACCCGCTTACCCAGGACAGGAACCTTTCACCCTGCTCAACCTAAGAGGTACGTGATATAGTAACTACTTTTGCTTACTACCATTTTGCTTATCTGACTTTATAAGCTCTAATGCCTTCCACCCTTATAGTTGAAGCCAAAGTGTTCCAACAGATAGTTTTACTGAGTTAACATGTTAAGATATATTCCATGATTCACCAGCTTGCAATGAACTGAAAATGTTCAAATGATCAGTCAGCAAAATTAGCAAAAGAATTTTCACTGAGTGAAATGGGTAGTAATACCAGATAATTTTACTCTGTAGACTAAAGAAATTAGTATGAGGGAATCACAATCCCTTATGTGGAATCTTCAGGTCCGGGTATGCTTCAGACTTTTGTGTGTTTTTAAAAAGTCAGAAAGCTAATGTAATAACTATGCAAGGTGCCAGGTGGGTACTTAAAGTATCAAGGGGGAATACTCTGTAAAGTATATGATTGCCTAACGCCATGCTGTACATATGAAACTAATACAGAATACTATTTAATGTAAACTGTAATTGAAAAATAAAACTTTTTTTAAAAGCTGAGAGTACATGCACTGATTATTTACCACTTCTAACTAGATCTAGGTCAGCCTACACAATCAAACATATTACTACAGTGTGTCTATAAAGTCATGGTGCACTTTTGACCAGTCACAGGAAAGCAACAAAAGACAATAGAAATGTGAAATCTGTACCAAATAAAAGGAAAACCCTCCCAGTTTCTGTAGGATGATGTGGCAGCATGTGCATATGCGCAGATGATGACGTAACACCGTGTATACAGTGGAGCAGGCCACGGCTATAGCAATTGAGATGTGGACGGTACAGAGGAAAGTTCAGTGTGTTCTGTGGCTCACTAAATTCGAATCCGTGACCAAAGTGCAATGTGAATATGGGCTGCTGAACATCCTCATGCCTACATTGGGTACGAATGTAACACCCCTAAAGTGAATGGTGTGGTGTGGCCTGATGCATGATAAAGTGATAGGCCCATTTTTTTTCGCGGAGTTGTTTGTGACGGCAAACACCTATCTTGACATGTTGGAATTGTATGCAGTGCCACAATTTCCAGAAGGTGTCATCTTTCAACAGGACAGCGATCCTCCACACTACACCATTGTTCATGAGTTTCTGGATAGAACATTCCCCCAGCGATGGATAGGCAGGAGTCCTGTCAAGCCATGGCCACCACGATCCCCGGATCTGATGCTCTTAGACTTTTACTTTTGGGGTTATGTGAAGCAACATGTGTACATTGAACGTATCAACGACATTAATCACTTAAAACAGAGAATCACAGACGTTATTCAGTCTGTTACACCAGATGTCCTTACCAAGAACTTCACTATCGTTTGGATGTGTGTATGGCAACAAATGGAGCCCACATCGAACTGCATTGAATAGGTATAAAACTGGGAGAGTTTTCCTTTTATTTGGTGCAGATTTCACATTTCTATTGTCTTTTGTTGCTTTCCTGTGACCGGTCAAAAGTGCACCATGACTTTACGGACACACTGTATATCTACAGCAAAGTATGTGAATACTCTTTCTATGTGAGCTTTAAAACTACTTTAAACATGGTCCTGACAGTTGAGGTCAGGTTTTGCTTTTACCACCAAGTATGTTTTGATGCCAAACTTTTGGAGGGAAAAAAAGAAGCTTTTAGTTTTTCAGAATTTTATTTTTAGATAAAGTACTGTGAATATATAGCCAATACTACTACTGATGAAAATACAAAGGCATTTTCAAAACATATACAACTAATTAATTAACTTATTATTTTCTTTTTTGATAGAGACAGAGAGAGGGACAGAGACGGACAGACAGATAGAAAGGGATAGAGATGGAAAGCATCAATTCTTTATTATGGCACCTTAGTTATTCATTGATTGCTTTCTTATATGTGCCTTGACTGCGGGGCTACAGCAGAGCGAGTAACCCCTTGCTCAAGCCAGCGACCATGGGGTCATATCTATGATCCCACACTCAAGCCAGCAACCCTGCGCACAAGCTGGTGAGTCTGCGCTCAAGCCGGTGACCTTGGGGCTTCGAACCTGGGTCCTCTGCGTCCCAATCTGACGCTCTATCCACTGCGTGACCACCTACTCATGTGCTAATCAATTTATTTATTTTTATTTATTAATTTAGTTTTTTATTGAGACAATTATATTTAACAAGGTGACACTGGTAAACCAGAGCACATAGATTTAATTTCTTTTTTTTTATTTTATTCATTTTAGAGAGGAGACACAGAGTGAGAGAGATAGAGAGAGAAAGAGAGAAAGTGGGGAGGAGCTGGAAGCATCAACTCCCATATGTGCCTTGACCAGACCAGTGCAGGGTTTTGAACCGGCGACCTCAGTGTTCCCAGGTCAACGCTTTATCCACTGCGCCACCACAGGTCAGGCCAGAGCACATAGATTTAGAGAAAACATCTCCACATCATTTGGACAGTTGACTATGCTGTATACCCATCACCCAAAGTCAAATCATCCTCTGTCTCCCTATATATTGTTTCTCTTTAAGCCCCTCCCCTAACCCCATCTTCACCTCCCTTCCCCTCCCCCTGGTAACCACTGCACTTTTATCTATGTCCATGAGTCTCAATTTTGTGTCCTAACTACATATGGAATCACACAGTTCTTAGCTTTTTTTGATTTACTTATTTCAATTTACTGAAGATGAAAAAGTATAC
The DNA here is from genome assembly GCA_037038555.1 of Rhynchonycteris naso. NCBI lineage: Eukaryota > Metazoa > Chordata > Mammalia > Chiroptera > Emballonuridae > Rhynchonycteris > Rhynchonycteris naso. The sequence continues at coordinate 73,390,283 of CM073002.1, forward strand.
CAAATTAAAATTTAGCAAAGTAGAAAACATGTTCCTGGCAAATATAACATTAAAAATTAAGAAATGCAAAGTTATTTCATTTTAATTAATTCAAATATATAAAATTAATATTGAGACTCCTTAAAATGAATATTTCTGTTAGAGGTAACGAGTATTTGAGTAAGATAGTACTGTTTGAGAACTCTGATACTGCTTGTAGTGGTTTTGACTTCCTTTGCATTTGACCACGTGTTACATTTGCCCTAGCTTTTAGTTTTTACCTTGTTTGAGATTTCAGGGATTTGGTATATTTCCCATTCATTGAAGTGTCTGTTTTGTGCAATATAATTTGTTACGCACTCTGGATGTAATGCTTCTCAATCTTCATGCCTTTACACAAGGGTGTTTTCATTGGTTGTGAAGAGTGCCCTAAGCCATTAGGTACAAAGAGTTAAAGTACCACAGTTCATAAAGGATTTCACTTGTGTGTAAGGGTCTAGTCAAGGTTTTCATTATGATAATATGATTCTTACTTGTATTCTGACATTCTTTTTTTTTTTTAATTTTCCATTGACTTGAGTGAAAGAAGTGTGTGTGTGTGTGTGTGTGTGTGTGTGTGTGTGAGAGAGAGAGAGAGAGAGAGAGAGAGAAGCATTAACTCATTGCTCCATGTAGGTTTCCCATTTTAATTGTGTACTCACTGATTACTTCTCCTACATGCCCTGACTGGGGATCGAACCTGCGACCTTGGTGCTCAGGAATGATCCTCTATCCAATGACCTACCCTGCCAGGGCATATTCTGAGATTCTTATAGGGAAAAAAAGTGGCTTTAACATCCTGTGAACTATGTGTCGCATGTGTCACGGTAGAAAAAAGTATGAGAAGTGATGATCTAAAACATTCCAAGATGTATCCAAATCACCAGAGGGAATACTAAACTAACCACCTTGGAATATGAAAAGAGCTATTCTCCTGTCCTGTGCTTTATTTTTATTTAAAAGGTGGGAAAATCCTTCTCCAAACCTGAAAGAACAATGTACTTAGCTATGAAAGCCTCAGCTATTCTTTTTATTCCCCCTCTGGTTACTCTTATTTCCTTCAGTAACAAATTACTTGAACAGCTCTTCATATCCAGTGAAAAACACAGTAGTGTTTCACGATACCAGAGTTGAGAATTACTTTAAAGCAGCCACTTTCAACCTCTTTCATCTCATGGCATATATTAATTACTAACATTCTGTGGCACACCAAAAAATATATATCTTGACAAAAAAAAATTGATACAATTTTGATTCATTCACACCAGACAGCTATTGTTGTTATGGCTGTTGTTATTTTTAAAAAAATTTATTGACTTTACGAGAGTGACATTGGTTAATAAAATTATACAAGTTTCAGGAGGAAGAGGGTAGACAGGTAAGAGATGGTGACAGAGGGAGATTTGACTTGGGGTGGTGAACACACAATGCAATATAAAGATGATGTAGTATAGAACTGTACACCTGAACCTGTTGTCATTTTCTTATTTGCAGGCCTATGAATAAATGGTCAAGTATTTAATGTTTTAAAATTTTGGGGGGGGACACTATTGTGCTGCAGTACACAGGTTGAAAATCGCTGCTTGCTTTAGAGAAAACTAAAATTAAAGGTACATCTTTGAGGAATTTCCTTCTTTCTTTTTTTAAGTGAGAGGAGGGGAGATAGACTCCCATATGTGCCCTTACTGGGATCCACCCCACAACCCCCATCTAGGGACGATGTTCAAATCAACTAAGCTACTCTCAGCACCTGAGGCCTACACTTGGACCAACCAAGCTATCCTCAGCACCCAGGGCCAATGCCCAAACCAACTGAACTAGTGGCTTCAAGAGGGGAAGAGAGAGAAAGAGGAGGGGAGGGGAAGAGAAGCAGATGATCGCTTCTCATGTATGCCGTGACCAGGCCTTGAACCCAGGACTTCTGCACACTGGGTTGACACTCTATCCACTGAGCAAACTGGCCAGGGCCTTAGGTATTTCAAACTTAGTGGGAGTTAGGATGAAGTTGAAATGTAACTATAAAAATCTATACTGGATTTTTAGTGCTGATTGTGTATAACGGTCATTACACACATTGTTGTCTTTGTAGTTCTCATTCTGTTGCATGGTAAAGAATATGCCCTTTTGAACATATGATAATTGAAGTTTACTCCAAAGTGACATGTTCAAAGTCTCTCAGCTTAGTGAGCAACAGAGGCAGCAGGAATAGAACTCAGGTTCTTTGTCTGCAAAACCTCTGTTCCTTGTACTACACCTCCTACTACAGGATTATCTATAAGTGTATCTACAGAGGACAATGAAAGCCCTCTCAGTATTGCAAAAGGCTGACTAAAATACAGTCATAGAATTTTGAAGCTGGAATAGACCTCAGCAGTCAATGAACTCTAACCTGAAATTCAGTGCATAACTCCCATTCAATCTTTAGCCATCTGTCCCTTATACCAGTTTCTCAAAGTGTATCAGAGGACTCATGCCTGCTTCAGTATCCCCTGGAGTACTAGTTAAAATGCCGATTCCTGAGTCATACACCAGACACATGGACTCAGAATATCTGGGAATGGGGCCTGAAGACCTCCCCTTTTAGCAAGCACTCAAAGTTGGTGCTTCTCAAACTGTAAGTCATAAAACGCAATTTAGTTAATGACCCCTGTATTTATATCTTAGTAAAATAATTTGGAACAGATTAGACTTATAGGATTAGATAGAAATAGAAAATATCAGAGGGCACTGCTCTTAGTACTGCTTCAGAAAACTTTTGTTTCCGTTTTTATATGTGCATTGAGACATAAAAGGTATTTCTTATACATCTCAGTAAAAAACATTGAAGAAATACAGCTGCTTTAAACAATTTTCGTCCTAGTTCTTATTTCTCCTTTGAAATAAGTTATCAATCTTTTATTCAATTATCCCTTTCTATGAAATAATTCATGGATAAAGACCTTCTCTGTTCTTTTAGGATCTCAGTGATTCCATTCCAGGAACTTATTTATTCCTTAATATTTTCACCGTAAGGCCAGGTTTAACTTGGTTTAATTATTTAGCCAGTATTTTACAATATTTTTTTACTTTTCTAAAATTTTATAAGATTCAACTCATTCTGATTTTTACTTTATATTTTATACAAACTTCTCACTAGCTGAAGTTATTTCATTATCTAGATCCTTGAACTGACTCACACATTCTAACTTAATAAGTTTATATTTGGGTATGTGTCAATGTTTCAAGGCCTATATTTAATCCTTTCATTCCCATAGTCTTCCACCTTCTCTCTATATACTTTTAGATAGAATCCTTTACTGGCTTGCCTTGTTTTGCATTTCCACTGTATAATTGATTTTTTAATTCTCACTTTATCTCTTCCTTTGAAAGAAAAAAAATGAAAACAATTCTCATTAATACAGGAGGATTTTCTGTGTATATCTTTACCATTTTAAAATGATGTCCTGGCATTTCAAGGAACTGTAATTGCCTTCTAAGGAATAATACGAACACATATGAATGTTAAGTGAAGCTGTACTCACAAAGTGCTTTCCTCAGGGATGACTTAAAACACAGAAATCTCTGCACTTCAACACCTTATGTGATAACTGCCCATTAGATCAGGGGTCCCCAAACTACGGCCCTCAGGCCGCATGCAGCCCCTGAGGCCATTTATCTGGCCCCCACCGTACTTCCCACTTCCGGAAGGGGCACCTCTTTCATTGGTGGTCAGTGAGAGGACCACAGGATTCATCCGCACCCATAGTTCCCATTGAAATACTGGTCAGTTTGTTGATTTAAATTTATTTGTTCTTAATTTTAAATATTGTATTTGTCCCCGTTTTGTTTTGTTGTTTTTTTATTACTTTAAAATAAGATATGTGCAGTGTGCATAGGGATTTGTTCATAGTTTTTTTTTTATATAGTCCATCCCTCCAATGATCTGAGGGACAGTGAACTGGCCCCCTGTGTAAAATGTTTGGGGACCCCTGCTTTAGATAGTACAACCCAACCCCACTCCCCATTGAATGACAGTCACAGAATTTTTAAACTGGAAGAACTTCCATTCAGTCTTCAGTTACTTCCTTCAGAGCAGTGTGTCTCATGTACAGCCTGAGGATTACCTGCATCCAATTTACCTGGGGCATATGATAAAAACGAAGCCATATAATGACAATGTTCTTATAATTTGAGTTCACTTTCATTTCATAGTAAGGGGAAGGAAGCCTACGAAAACTATAGGATACCACTCAGACCTATTTTAAAAGGTGCCCTTAGTGATGAATTGTTTAAAAAACAGAAAAAGAACAAAAGAGGTAGACTTCAAATAAGTTGATTAAGTGTTGACTTCTTAGGTTAAGTACTTCTTAGGTTAAGCACCTGCTTAAGTTTAAATATTAAAATACAGGTATGCCACAGTGGTAGTGATGCAATATGCCAAAATCCCTTGCCTAAATTTAATAATTTAGAACATTTAGGCCCTGGCTGGTTGGCTCAGCGGTAGACATAAAAGGTATTTATGTTTACCCATTGTTTGGAAGTGCTGGGTTCATTTCCCAGTCAGGGCACACAGGAGAAGTGACCACCTGCTTTTCCACAACTCCCCATCCTCTCTCTCTCTTTCTCTTTCTGTCTCCCTCCCACAGCCAGGGCTAGAATGGTTCAAGCAAGTTGGTCCCAGGTGCTGAGGATGGCTCCATGGCCTCACCTCAGGTGCTAAAATAGCCCAGTTGCCAAGCAGCAGAGCAGTGGCCCTAAATGAACAGAGCATCAGCCGCAAACCAGGCTGCCAGGTGGGCGCATGCAGGAGTCTATCTGCCTCCCTGCCTCTCACTTAAAAAATAAAGAATTTAGAACATTTAAATAGCATGATTTTAAACATTTTTGCACTTTTGTAAGACAGTAATAATTTCAGAATTTCCTTTAGTACAGCAAAAGCAGGCATGCCTATAATGAGGCTATTTTCAAAAAGACTTTGTAATAAGGTTGAGATGTAAAGTCTTTATTATTTCTATTAAAGTTCTGTAATATTAAATTCATTGATATTCATGGTTAAGATCCCTTGGATGGTTCTTGCTTTACCCATGTTCTTTATGAAATGTGGGAAAACATAAACTTTAGGTCTGATAGCTATTGATTAATAATTAAAAATTATGCTTGTAATTTTACTGAAAACATGGCTAAATACTTTAACCGCCAAGTTGGATTTTTATGCGTTGTGCCACATTATTTTAAGACTGTTGTTTCTTTTTCTTTTACTACATACAAAAAACTTAGCAACTCCATAGTTACTTACAGCACAAACAAACCACAATTATTTACATGTTCATCCTAGCTTTCACTCAAATGTCGAAGCAATACTCCTCTGTTTCCGTGGATTAAGCATGAAGATCAGGCCTATAAAGTCAAAGGTAGAATATACACTTTTCAAGTTTTATAACAGAGCTATACGTATGTTAACAGCAGAGCTGCCTTACAAACTCTTAAACCTGGAACTTTTTCTTTTTTTTTAATCTGGATACTAAGACCAAGAAAGATTTTAAAAAGTGTAACAATTGCAAATATTTAATATCTAAGTCTCCAGTGAAAGATTCTAAAACTGCCACAGTACCTCCATATATATAGCACTGAAAAACAAGATAGATGACTCTCCTTTTCAATAGCAAGCATTAAAAATAAAATGCAAATGAAGGCTTCAGTTTCAGAACTTAATAAGAGACACGTAGACTAATATAATGTGAAGTCTGAAAACACTTGGCAATGTAGAAGTAACACCTTTATCTAAATTCTTGTTTTGATAATTAAATCTCAAATCTAGTAAGTACATTTTAGATTCAAAGAACTAGCAATTCATTGTGAGGGTGACTTTTTAAAACTATTACTACAAGTGTTATACTATAAAAACTACTCTGACTTCAAAGACCAATACTATTTTCGAAAATATTATTATAATGAAGCAGTTACTCGAAATATGTGAGAGATCAAATAACTTTTATTCTGGAAATTACAGATTCCCATATTAAATTCTGAATTGGCCAAATACATTTCCATGGAGAATGGACTAACATTAAAAGTTTACGCTAGTGAACAAAAGAATGTGTCTCACACGTATAAATGTGATATTCTTTGGTAATCACGAATGCACTTTGAATACTCTTGCCATATGTTCAAAAATGAAGAATTTTTCTCCCAAACAAGCTTAAAAAATAATCAAAGATATAAAATCCAAATATTTTGGTGTGCTCTAAATTCAACTTGCAGAACCATCTCAATCCGACCACTCCAGTGGGCCTTTTAGGTATGCTATATAAGAAGTTCTCAAAACTATTTGAAATAATGTGATCTTTACATTTGATAAAAGATGTCTGACAGAGTTTATATCTTACTTCATCTAAGGTTCTCAGCAAGGTCAAAGTATATTTTGCTACTGTGTGGAAATTACCAGAAAGGCCTGGTCTCCAAACTCAATTCCTCTTAATACTAAGATGACCTTTTAGTACACACACAATTTCCCAGCAAGCCAAGAAACAATACAGATAAGTTCCCTTTTCTTTTCCTATTATGGAAAACTGAGTCCAAGTTCATTTTCATTCACAAAATACAGGGGTGGGAAAAACCAGGTTTATCGTTGTAACACAAGTAAGTAATACAACAATATATAATAATACAAGAATAATCTCTGTGTTTTGCATATTCAAACTGTAAATCTACTTTTGCCCACCCTGTTTCATCTCCATCTTCACCATGGTAGTCTTACAAAGTACCACAACTGATTTATATTATTAAAACCACTACTTTTCTTAACATATCAGCAACTTAAGATACCTGAGGAGTTCCTTACAAGGGAGAGGCAAAATTACAAATTGCTTTTCTACAGTTTGAGCTCATCGTGATGCTTTCAAATGCTCTGAAAACCCTCAGTGTTCACTGAGACCATTACTTGTCACAAATCTTTCAGGCACTTGCTGTCCCACACATTATTTCACAGATTTTTCCTTTTGGGAGACACGTCTCTGAAAAAGTCACTTAATAATGAATTCCAAAGTCATTATTTATTGTGTATGCAGGCTGTTAAAATGTACCCAATTTCTCCAAATACATAAATTTTGAAGGAAATTATAATCAATTTGGTCACAGTTATTTGCCTTTAGAGCAGTGGTTCTTAACCTTTTTTGAGGTACCAAACCCACCAGTTTCATATGCACATTCACAGAATCCTTCCTTAGTGATAAATAAAATACAATTTTTTTTTTCCAAATTCAAGACATAGGTATATGTTTTTGTACTGGTGCACAAAATGAGCCGTGCATGAACATCACCTTGCTCAAAGAACAAAACCAACAAAGTGCATGAACTCACAACAAATTACGGTATTACTTTATTCTGGCCTCCACGGCAGAGGCTTCTCCAAACCCGAGACCTACTCATCGAACCCCTAGGGTTCGACAGAACCCAGATTAAGAACCACTGCTTTAGAATCAAGCTGGTTGGTACACTAAACATTAGATTTACTACACTACCCAGTCTACTCTTTCCAACTACAAAAGTAATTGTCACAAACAACACAAGTTGTCAAAGAAAGAGGCCTAGGAAAGAATAAAGGAAAGTTGGTCACTACAATTAGAGAGGCCTCTGTACAATGCTTCCTTGGGTTTTCAATAATTCTCTCCAATCATAAGCTGCACTCTTTGTACAATATTAACTAACATTAAATATCCTAAGCCTTCAACTCTGTAAATTTCATTATCAATTAAAATGCTTATTTGGAAGTAAGTTTTCAAATAACACTTAATTGCATATAAACATGATATGAACATTTAAACTACCTTAAAATAACAGTAAGGGCAGCTGAAATCTAAATACTAAGAATCCTAAATTGGCTTCTGCTATGGGAACCTCGGTGAAACAAGTATTCTGCAGTGTTGCAAACTCAATAAAGCATCTTCTTTTGTACACAGTAAGGACCCTTAAGTCATTAGTAATAGCCATCCGGGTTTCCTATATGAAGAGTTTGCATACTTACCTAGGAAGGCAAATGGAAAGTACACAGGGAGGAGATGAACTGCGGCAAAGCCTTTGTCATATGATAGTGACCTATAAAGTATCAAATAAAGGTACATCATCAGTATGATAGAGCTTTACAAGAGTCCGAACTCCTGCAACATCTATGAAGGACTCCCTCAAAACCCAGGAGTCCGTCTGCCATCAACTCCTTCCCTCCCTTCACCCCACGTGCGAACTGTGGGGCAAGGAAAGCAAAGAAGCTCCCTGTAGTGTGTTCAGTCAGAGGGCAGAGGGTAGCCCGGATGGCATTCCAAGGTACCTCAAGCACCCTCTCTCCCTATACTCCCCGTTTGTACAAAGCAGAAAGTTGATCTATTCTGCAAACCCAAAACCCACACTGCGATCATTCATCAACTTGCCCAAGTGATCGCCGCCCCCAGGACAAATACACCAGTAACCAAATCATAGCAATCGATCGGCAGCCCGAGCCTACACGGTGCCCAGGAGCCAGGCAGAGGTAGTACGGCGTTGGCAGCGGGTCCAGGTAGCGCAGTTCTCAGCCCTGCAGATCTGGGCTGCCACAGCCATTGCCCAAACACCCGGCTCCGGTCACAATCCCGAAATTGGAGATCGGAACCGAACGAGGAAACACATTAGCCAGAGCCCCGGGCAGCAAGTGCACGGCCACCAGGTCTTCGAGTTCAGGGTGGGGGGAGCTAGGAAACGGAGAGGGAGGAAGGGAGCAAGAGATCCCACCCTGGCTTTGTTGCTGGTCACCATCAAGTTTGCATCTTTGTACAAAAATGTCGATCTTAAAGGCTGACAAGACAGAGGCAGAGGGAGAAAGAGAAAGAGAATAGAGTCCATCTTGCTTTGGGGAAGAGGAGAGAGAAAAAAAATGAAGTGCAAATCCCACACTCCGGGCGTAAAAGTCTGCTAAACACCTTTTCATAACGGAGGAGCAACGAGTGGGGTATCCCTGTAGCGGTGGCCACTCGAACTGGCGGCAGTCTGGGCAGAAAAAGCCTCCCTCTCCTCCTCTTCCTCCTCCTTCCCCGCCTCCTCCTCTCTCTCCTCCTCCCGCGGGCCCCGGCGAAGATCCCGCCGCCACCACCGCTGCCTCCACTGCCCCCCGGGGAGGCACTGCCGCCTGGCCGGGCGCTGCCATTCCGGGCTTGGACCGCGCGGTGCGCGTGGGGCCGGGCGCCGGGTGGCCGCACGGGGACGTCCGCGCCAGGGACCCCCGCACCCCCTCGCCATGGGCTGGCTACAGAAGTCGCGCGAGCAGAGGTGGTGGCGGCGCGCAGAACAGGGGGCGCGCGTGAGGGCCCCCACGCCGCGAGTGGGCAACCCCAGGGGATGGCGAAGAATGCCCCTCCCCGCGCGGGTAAAGTACCCCAGTCCCCCGCAGCCCAGCGTCCGCGAACGGGAGACAAGAACTGGACGTGTCATTAGCAGGACAGGCAATGGTTTCAAAGCCCCAGGCCAATGATCATTAGCAGAGGCAGAGCTCGTTCCGTCCCCATCCCCCACAACCTCCACCCACCTTCCCCTTCGAGCCACCCCCCCCCCCCGACCTCCACCCCATCTCGCGAAACTTTTCAACAAGATCCACCTGGACTAATTTGTCCTCAGTTAAAATATTGACTAGACCCTACACACCGGGAAGGAAGGGGGAATGCATGCTTTATTTTCCTTTCTACAGAAAGGAAAGCAAAAAATAGCTTCTCTCTCCGTCTCTCCCTCTCCCCCCCCCCCCTCTGTCGTACATGTTGTGTCTTAGCTTTTTGCATCGTTTCGTTTTACCTTCCTCATTTAGCAGAAATGATCGGGGATATTTCACACATTAACGTGTTCCAGATTCCTGGATTCAGGGTCCTTGTAAATTACAGGGCTCGGGTTTGGTCTCAGTTACGTTAAGTTTCATACGATACCAAAAAATTAAAAAATAATAATACGTTTCTGAGGGTGAGCAAGCGGAGACGAGGTGGAGGAGGAAAAGAAACCTCGAGTCTGATTTCTGTAATTTACTAGCGACCCGGATCGCGGCAAATAACAGTGTAACACGAGTGTGGCTTGAGAGGGCTGGGGAGCTCTTTCGAGAGGCATCGACCCCATCCCCGGATTAAGGATCTGCAAGTTTTCTGTCATCGCAACCATGCAATGCCATAACTTACCTTCAGAAATAAGACTTTAAACAGCCAAGGCCTTCCTCCTCCCCGCCACCACTACCCCCAGCCTTGCTCTCTCCACCTTAAACTTATTGACACAACATAATCCCACATTCAAGCAAAATCCTGACACAGCCTCCCTCCTCCTCTTTCCCCTCCTCTCTTCCCTCCCGTTCTCTTCTCTTCTCTTCCCTCTTCTCTCTCTCTCTCTCGTCCCCCCCACCTCTCGTTCCCTCCCTCTTCTCTCTCCCCTTCTCCCTCGCCCTCTTCCCTCTCCCCCTATTCTTCCTCCTGGCTACTCTGGCACTAAAACAGCACTTTCTCTACTCGCCGCGCATTTGGTTGGGGTGGGGGGGTGAGAGGGCAGCGATCCGCGGGGCCGGAACACCCAAATCCCAAACTCCAGATGAACGAGCAACCGGGCTGCTGCTGTTCCCGGTCACCAACGCACACGACACGTTCCATAAATCCACCGAGGGCTGGCTCCGCGTACCTTCCTCCCCTGCCCCTGCTCCCCAGGCCCCACCTCCCCGGCAGCCGAGACCAGGCTGGGATCCACGTACTTTCGCCGACATGAAGTTTGGGGCTCCCCCGGCGGCCACGAGCCGCCCGCCGGCGTGAGGGCTCTGTTGTTGTTTTCCTCGGGCTGCTCCTGCCCGCGCCCCGGCTCCCGTGCCCCCTCTCGGGCGGCGCTGCCTGTGTGCTGAGAGGTGCTGGTTGCAAACGCAGCCTGGCACCGGCTGGCCTACTACTCCCCAGCCCGGCCCCCAGCCTCCCGCCCGCGGGGCACTGCCTCCGCGCCCCCCGCCCCCGCCGGCGCGGCCGCCGCGACCCTCGCCCCCGACCTCTCCCGACCCAAAGTTTTGGCAGAGGGGGAAAGTGCCCGGGGAGCGGGCCGGCTGGCGGCGGCTCCCGACGCGCGGGGTTCCCTCCGTCTTCCTCAAGTCCACCCTACCGGCTGCCGCCGCCGCCGCTGCTCCTGCCGCGGAGTCCTTGGGGCTGCAGCCCCGCGGCTCGCAAGTGACTAGGAAAACAGAAAGTGTGCGGAGAGCGCCGGGGAAGGCTGGGGATGAGGGGCGCCTACCTCGCGGGCTTGCCGGCCGTGAGGGCGTGTGTGTGGCTCGCCCTCCCCGGCCAGTCAGGGGTTCTCTATGGGAAAGTGGAGAGGAGCTCGCGGAGCCGCTCTGCCTCCGCTTCACTGTACACTGCTCCACATACAGTACATGCAACCCGGAGAGACTGAAAACACTCATTTTATATAAGGCAGCCTGCCATTGGCCCACGCCCTGACAGACAGGCCGCGCGGCCAAACAGAAGGCCCGTTACACCCAAACACACGCACACATACACACATTTCACAGAGACACACAAAGATCATCACATTTTCTATTTTCTAATGTTCGGGACCTGTAGACAGTAGGAGAGGACAGGTAAAGGCCCAGCAGAGTCAGGGAAGGGCGGAAAACCCTGTGTGCACCAAGTTGCTAGGCTTGAAACTGATGTCCCTTTGACTTAAGAGGGTGATAGTAATAAACTACAACTCCACTGGAGATGGAAGTGAGGGGTTTTTTTTAATCGCTGCTGTATAGTGCCCCATGGAAGAGGCATGCATTGTGTTGTGATTTTTAAGGCCTGATCTGGCTGATAAGTGGCCAAGAAAGGCTTTTATCAGAGTGAGTTTCTTTTGTCAATGGGTTAGCTATCACATAGGCCAAAATAGTGCAAGATAAGTTTATTAAGACTGTAGTACACTGAGGTTGTAATGCTTTATTCGTAGGTAAATTCAGAAAAAATCAGTACAGAAATACACATAAACAAAAATAAACATTTTGATGAAATAGCTAATCTACTTTTAGCTGGTCTGAGGACTGCAAGTCACCTGTGTGGATATACAAACAGAGCTATACGGTAGAATAATAAGTCATGGAAGATTGCCGATGGCCCCTTTCTTTTAAAAATAGACATTTTGATTCAATATGTGCAAGATTTATATTTTTCATATTATGTATATGATATTGACTTTACATATTTCACATGATATGTGAACACATTGTTAGGTGCCTTTTGGAGATGGTGAACCAAAGGGGTTCTTTCTGACTATTTTTTCTATGATACATCTTTGGCCGATTATATATAACAGTCCTATATAAGCAACAGGTTGCTGAGGTAAAAACCCATAGCTGGAAATTAAGAGGAATAAATTCTAGATCCAACTCTTAAACTACCTGAACCAATTTTGAGCAACTAACTTAGTCACTTTAATGCTCAGAATTGGTTTTAGGTTTTGTTTTGGTTTTTTTTTTCTTTTTTAATTAAATTAAGAAGCTTTCTGCATTTTCTTTTCATTAAATTTTTATTCATCATCTCCTATATACCAGGTATTATCATAGGCTCTAAATGTTTTAAGATTCCTACTAATTTAAGAGTCTGTGGATTCTTCTTAAACACAAACACATGAAGATGAAGTAAACATGACCATCGTATGGCCTAAAACTTAAAGGAAAGTTGAATAAGAGAACTCACTTCAAATCTCCTGTGATTTGCTTGATGCCATCTTATGGTTTTCCTTATATCCATAAAGTTATCAAATGAGAGAGAGAGAGGGAAGAAAGAGAGAGAGAGAAATAGATAATGACAAAACCTAAGTTTATAAAATTTACAAAACAAATAGTGGTATTTAGAAATGTGATGTTTTGTTTGTTTTTTAATGAAAATAAGTTTTAAAAGGGAAAAGTATATAAAAACACAGCATTTTAAACTGATATCATTTAAGGTTATTACTTAATGACACTGCATTTAGTTGACAGAGGGAACAAAGTGTTCTTTATCCATACTACACTGCTATGAGGTCGATTCTAAGTATTTTTATCTTTATTTCATCCGTAAAAGAAATGAGATAGAGGCAAATTACATAACGTGCTCAATATTACCAGTAAAGAAGGAACTTAAACTCAGGACTGGACTCTTCATACCCAACAAAGGTTTTGAGTAACCTGACAGCCTTCCTTCGAAATTACAAACTTCAGCAGATGGAGACCAGAAAGAAAAAACTCTCAGGATTTAACTGTGCTCCTTTTTGAAGGGAAAACAATCTCCAAGAGTTGTTGTATTTAATTGCTAAGTGAATTGTTGTGAATTACTTACTAGTACACTTATGTTATAGAAAATATAAAAAACCCAGCCCACTCCCTACCCCTAAACCCAACCATAGCAAAGCAGTATTTCTTTATGGTCATAAGGATTTTTTTTGGGTAAATTATGCTTAGCTTAGCAGAATAATTTACTTACACTTTCAAACTTTTAGATCACACATTGCTATCAGTAAAATGTTTGAGCGTGTTCCCTCAATATCTGTATATTTATGTATACATTTTTAAAATGAACCACTGAATGGATATAACACATACATAAACAAAATTTAAAAAGCATGAGACAAAAATACAATAAATTAAGAATTTTAATATTTTCTTCCGAGAGTCCTATGATATAGTTTTAGCACGTGCCCAGGCTTTTGCATTCGAATTTGGAGACATCCAATAGTGAGAGGCGCTAACTGACCAGGACTGATGCAAGAGAGAATAAAGTGCATAGAAGTAACAACTGGAAAACTTGTGAGTTGATGGAGCCTTTAGATGAAAAGAATGACACATTTTAAACACATACACACATATATCAGTAGTATATTAGGCATCATTCAATATTCATTTACCAATTATTATTTGGGAAGGATCTATATGCTGTGCACTTGTGCATGACAGATTCTGGAAGAAAAGCAAGGGAATAACACAGAATTCCAGTCTCTTATATCAACACTAAGTTAGGTAAAGAGGCTTAGAACTACATGTAATGTGGTACTTCAACATTGAGGGAATACTTTTTAAATTTTTAATTATCTCATTTAAGAATAAATATCAAGAAGTTTTAAATTCCAATGTTTCTCAAATATTAAAAATATGTTCAGGGAAAATCATAGCTTACATGGTGTTTACTTAGTTTGTTCATGTAAAGTTATGGAAATAAAAACAACCATTATGGGTACAATAGCTTTTAAAAGAGTTGTTTTCCCTTTCTTGTTTTCACATTTGATGATATAGGTTAAGCTTACATGGTTCATATAATCTTTCTTTTCGTGGCCTTGATTTTTTTGTTTTCTTTATTTTATATGAGTCCTGTGCTGTAAGTCACATGAAATAAATTTATAGAGTGAATTTAAATATCTGTACATGTGTATGTACAAGTATATGTATTAAGTAGGTGTATAAATAAAATTTTGTTTCTTTATTTATATATTTCTTCTTTATATTAATTGAAATCTTGATATCACCACTTCCTAACTGTGTAAACTTGGAAGAATTCCTTAATCACACTGAGACTCAATTTCCTAGTTTCTAAAATAGGGACAATAAGAGTTTATGAAACCTGTTGCAACTTACTTGTCCAGGGTTGACAATTTCCCTTTAGTCTACATTCTACTAATTTCAGCATCTCTGCACATAAAAAGGAGTTAAGCCTGATCCCAGGAAAAAGCAAACATCCTACTGGGTGGCCACTATTAAACACCTAAAAAGGCAAACTTGTAATAAATCACTCTTTGAAACAAGTCTTGTTTTGTGCATTGAAACTCTAGTTGCAGTGATGACGGTATGCTTTGCAAAAGTTTCTGACTTGTACTTGACCTTGCTGAGCTCATTTTTTTTCTGACTTTAAAAGAAATAGAGAAATTAGTCCCTCTTTCCTCAAGGTCAATGCAAAGGACTAAAAATTAAAACTCAGACAGTTGAACCACTTCTCAACATCAATACGAAAATTTGTAATCTAGAGCAGAACCAGCTTCTACTGAACTCCAGCAGAGTTGGGAATTTGAAAAAAAGAAAGAGAGGAAGGAAGGAAGGAGGGAGGGAGGGAGAGAAGGAAGGATAAAAGGAGGAAAGAAAGAAGGGAGGGAGAAGGAAGGAAGGAAGGAAGGAAGGAAGGGAGGAAGGAAGGAAGGAAGGAAGGGAGGGAGGGAGGGAGGGAGGGAGGGAGGAAGGAAGGAAGGAAGGAAGGAAGGAAGGAAGGAAGGAAGGAAGGAAGGAAGGAAAGAAGGGAGGAAGGAAAGAGAGGAGAAAGGGCAGGAGGGAGGGAAGGAGGAAAGAAAGAAAGAATAACTTGTCCTGGCTCAGTAGCTCAGTTGGTTGAGAGCATCATCCCAATACACCAAGGTTGCAGGTTCAAACCCCAGTCAAGGCACATATAAAAATCAACTGATGAATGCATGAATTTAGTGGAGCAATAAAATCATCTCTCTCTCTCACTCTCTCTCACACACACACACTCCTCCTTCTTTCTCTCTCTAAAAACCGATAAATAAAAAATTTAAAAATGAAATACATTTTAAAAAAGAATACCTTGTTTTCCTAGAGTGATGCTAGGTAAAGCTTTTCAGAGTTCCCACTTTCTTGTGATCTTCTGTAGCATTTTATCTGTGTTACTCTTAAGACATTCAAATATCTGGTCTCGTGTTACATTATCTGTGTATTAACAGATATCTCTATTTGATGGCAAACACCTTAAAGAAAATGATGTTGCTGCATTAGTCATCTTGTTATCCAACAGTGGCTAGCACAATAACTTATACATTGCCTAACATGTAACAATAACTCAGCAAAGATTTATATTTTACAAAATGAACAAAACAAACAAACAAAAAGACTATAAAATCTAAGAAGAATCAGAGAAAATTTATAGATGAGAGAAGTTCCAGATAAGGGGGGGTTGGGTGTCAGATATGGTGACTAGAACTTACATTAGTCATCGTAGGTTATACCTACCTTTTATTTTAATTTTCCAAAGCACATCTGAGATAGCCTAGCAAACTTACTAATATATATCCATGAGATAGGTACGACAGATAGAGGAAACTTCTTTTTAAAGATTAAGAAATGAAGCAGGGAAAGGTTAAATGATTCCCTCAATATTGTATAACTAATGGAGATTACTCAAAAAATTAGAAATGGAATTGCCCTTTGACCCAGCTATCTCACTTATAGGAATATATTCTAAGGACACCATATCACCAACTGAAATAAAGAAATGCACCCCCATGTTTATGGCAGCATTGTTCACAATAGCAAAGAGCTGAAAACAGCCCAAGTGTCCGTCAGTGGACGAGTGGATTATAAAGCAGTGGTACATATATACAATGGAACACTATGGGGTCATGAAAAAGAAGGAAATATTACCTTTTGCAACAATATGGAGGGACCTGGAAACTATTATGTTGAGTGAAATAAGCCAGGCAGAAAAAGAAAAATATTATATGACCTCACGCATTTGAGAAATCCAAAGAACAATGAGAACTGAGGAATGGAATTGAGATGGAGGAGAGATGAAAGGGACCAGAGGAAAAGAGGACATAGGGAAAGGGGATGATAGGATGTGATAAACCTGAAGGGAAGGGAGAGGGCACTGTAAGGAGGGGTCAAGGGAGATGTGGAGGGGAATATGGGGGAGGGGGGATGCAGTCGGGGTTACCCTATAATCTATGTAACACAATTAATTAAATTAAAAAAGGTAAAAAATAAATTTGTATAACTAGTAGCAGAGTTGGGTTAGTACTAATGTTCCAGATACCTAGTTCTGCAAGCTAGCTGCCTTTGGAGGCAGGGGGAATCACCAAGGAGTCATTTAAAGATCACACCATAAAAATAGGTCTCTAAGTGGACCGTGGTTTTACAGTAATGGATTTGAAAATAAAATTAGTGAGCACTAGCATTAGATGGTCCTTCAAGCCACTTTCTCATTAGAAGCTTCAACAATATCCCCAGAAAGGAACGTTTGCTATGACACATTGAGCTCCTGGGAACTCCCTTCTTTCCAAGACAATCTATTGCCTCTTCTGATGGTTTGATTACAAGAGTTCTTTTGGATATTTAACATAACTTCTCTCCTCTTAAGTGTTATCCATTGTTCCTTTTTCTATTCCCTTGTTACCCCAAGAACAATCTAATCTTTCTTTCCTGTGACACTTGAAATATGTGAAGATAGCTCTAATGACCTGCCTTGAGTTGTGTCTTTTCCAGGCAAATACATAGTTCCAGTTCTTTAAAACATTCTTTCTAGGGAACTATCTTTATTTCTGGTCTCCTCTCAAACCCTGCCTATTGTCTTTGTTTGTATGCTTCTTCAAGTGGGATGCTCAGAGCAGATGGGGGCTGAGGCTATGTGAGTACAGTATGACCAAGGCTTTCTTATCATGGAAACAAAGTCTCTACTACTGCAGCCTGAGATGGAACTTGCTGTTTTGATAGTCACATCACTTCGCTGACCAATTTTGTGGTTATTCTCTAAAACAACGTTTTTGAAATGTGTGCTATTAAGCCTGACTTGTGGTGGCACAGCGTACGTATAAAGCATCGACCTGGAATGCTGGGATTGCCAGTTCAAAACCCTGAGCTTTCCCATTCAAGGTACATGTGAGAAGCAACTACTAAAAGTTAATGCTTCCAGCTCTCCCCTCCCATTTCTCTCTCTCTAAAATCAATAAATAAAATCTTTAAAAAATATTTTTAAAGAAATGCGTGCTGTTAAACCATCTGTATTATATAATTTCTTGAGGAGAAACGAGGCATGCACCTTAATAATCCAGGTATTTTATAGCAGTTAGGAGCCAAGGCTTTGGAGTTAAAACAACATGGGTTAATAGCTTAGCTCCAGCACTAACTTTGTGGACCTGGACAAATTACATAACCTATCTTTGCTTAAGTTCCTCATGTATAAAGGGGATGGTAAAATACTTAAAACAGTGCTTGTCATATAATAAGCAGTCAGTAAACCATTGAGTTTTCCTTTTTTTCCTCTTTAGCTGATGAACTTCAGCCCAGAGTTCCATTTTGCCATATCTTTTTCATGTGCTGATTATTTCATTCAACATATTTGCTATTGATTTTACCATCTTTGGTCCATTCAGACATTTGATGCCTTCTTTACATTTTTTTCAAGTCATTTTTAAAAGCCTTGCCTAAAGCAAAACCAAGAGCGCCTACCGCTCAGTGGGTTAACATTGATCATTAATCAGCACTCCCACGGCCAGAGTTGTTAACTGCAATAGGGTCACCTGATTTCACTTAAATTAAAAAAATTTAAACATAAAGAGAAAAATATAATGATCAGGTGGGAGCTTTATTACAGCTTAATATATTATTATATTACCCCAGATTTTTTTAATAAGAAATAAAACATTGCATATACAATTGAAGCCCCCTTCTTGGTCCAGTTCCTTCCTATTTCACCCCAGAGGTGACCATTACATTGTAATTTCACTCTCATTTTATCCATATTCTTTGCAGTCCACTCATGGAAATACCGGATGTGACTTAATCAAAAGGCTTTATGAAATTTTCATTCACTACTGTTATCATAGAGGTGTTCTTTGGTGAGGGGTATAATAACTCTGGTTAATAAAACAAAAACAGGAAATTATGGAAGGATATGGGAAAGTTCTTAAAATAAAAGAAAAAGTGGAGAACCAGATCTCAGAAAGCCCAGCGACACTGTCAACTCTAGGGATTGAGATCACTTTAGATGAGAATATCTTCATTATGATGAATTTGCTCAAACTTTTTTCCTTCCTTTTTTTTTATAACACTAAAGAGAGTGGAATAGAAGACTCCAATTGTGTTTACCTACATTTTACGCTTACCCTTTGCCCAGAGTAGAAGAGGACACTTGGCTTGACCCTCTCACCAAGATTGCAAGGTTTCCTGGGGTGAGGAGGAGGGGGCTGTAATAGGGGAGGAAGAAACTTGAGTTCACAGAAATATTTAAGTGCATCCAATGTATGGGTAACATTCTAGTTCTTGGTGGGTTCACAGGGGCTCATTTTATAACTTACATAAATGTAATGTTATTCTTTTATATGTATCAAATATTTTTTGAAAGCACAAGTAAATTTTAAGAAAACAATAGAAAAAAGATTGCATACAAAGAAAGATTGCATACTTTAGGTTCCCAAAGTAATATTGGAGAAGTATTACTAAGAGAAGAAAGCAAATAGATGCTGGGCAGGTGAAAACAAGACATCTGTAAAGTCTCTAACAGCTGCAGTGCAACTGACCTATTAGTTTATTAACACTGTTACAATAGAAAAATAAGTTTAGCCTAGTCTTAGTGACCCCATGCTGGCTTCTAAGGGCTACTTTGTCCTTTTTCTAAGTATGTACAGATCTTTCATTTACTTGTCTATCTTAGATTTTATTTTTTTTCAAGGGCCATAAAGCCACTCACATAAGCTTAAGAAAAACGGGAAGTTAATTGTTTAAATATTGGGGTCTGTCACAGAAGTCAAGGACAGCAAGGATAACCAGGCATGGAAACAAAAGCATATCACCTCCTTTACTGCCAGTGTCACCAGGTTAGGGGCAAGGATTCATCTATTAGGGCGAGCTGCTTTCTTGGTGTTTGTAGGTAGTAAAGTGAACTCAGGAATAGGAAGCTATAATGGGTAGTCTATGACATAGCACGTTTCAGGGTCTTATCTAGGTTCCATGTCTCATTCAGCAACCTATAATTTGCAGAATCCAACCTTCCCCCTCAATCCCAAGAAATTTAATCAGAATTACTCAGAATGCTTATGGCCTGATTTTATACCCACATATACTTAGAAAGAAATTATTTTATTAGATGTTTATTTATTTATTATATTTTTTCAGTTCATCTCCAACAGTTCACACTTACTTGCATGTTTTGTCAAAACTCTCAAGTATTATTCAATAGACCTCGGAAGTCTGAACTCATTAAGAGTATGTATGTGGTCTCTTAACTTTTTTAAAACTTATTTTTTACTTCCTATTGCTTTCTACAGCAATCTGCTCGAACTAGCTGAAGACAAGGAGGATTTATTAAAATCACTGCACAGGTAAAGTTACTATAAGGAACAATCAACAGAAAGCTATAATTTAAACCCCAAATGAAGAGGGATTATCAGGGATCGGAGATAGGCAATAGGCCAGGGACATTTTCTGGAGGTGCTGTTGTGATACAGGAAGTACAGCTGGGAGAAATGTTGCCTTTTTCTCAAGTGGGATAGGACAGATGGGAGAGGCAGACGATTGGGAAGTTAACTAACACAATGATATTTGAGGTAAAGAAATAAAACTAAGGTGGGGGGATAATGGTTAAATAACGGTTTTGTATAGATCCACCTCTCGGCTCACCCCCACCATATACCAGTTACTGACAAAAGACAAATATACTGAGGCTACCCTACCAGAAAGGACAGCTCTAAAAAGAACAATGTGACAGTGCTCAGAAAGGAGGCACTTACTCTTATTTTTTTGGTCTTTTTATTTTTAATTGAATTAATATTAGTGACATTGGTTAATAAAATTATATAAGTTTCAGGGGCACAATTAAAAGGGAGACATTTAGCCTGACCAGGCAGTGGCGCAGTGGATAGAGTGTCGGCCTAGGATGCGGAAGACCCAGGTTCGAGACCCCGAGCTCGCCAGCTTGAGCACGGGTCCATCTGGTTTGAGCAAAAAAGCTCGCCAGCTTGGACCCAAGGTCACTGGCTCCAGCAAGGGGTGGCTCGGTCTGCTGAAGGCCCGCGGTCAAGGCACATGTGAGAAAGCAATGAATGAACAACTAAGGTGTCATAACGGCAACAAAAAACTAATGATTGATGGTTCTCACCTCTCTCTGTTCCTGTCTGTCTGTCCCTATCTATCCCTCTCTCTGATTCTCTCTCTGTCCCTGTAAAAAAAAAATGGGGGGGGGGGGAGACATTTACTACATTACTTGAAATTGGTCTGAAGTGTCTTTACAAATGAAAGAATTGACTCCAGGTCTACTTACCTATTTGGAAAGGGCTGTTTTCCTTTTCTTATTCTTGGACACTTTTTCTTACCATCTTCTTCTTTGTTAAAAAGAAAAAAAAACTCTCTAACCTGTCCAATTGCAAAAGTTTCTTTCCAAATGTCAGATTGACTGTTACAAGTTTGTTAAAGTGCTGACCTCAGACCAGCACTGTTGAAGAGAAGGAAAAATGAAGTGGGTAGCTTTCCTAGTCACAAAATAGGAGGGTAGGAAGGAAGAAAGGGAGGAAGACACATTCTAAGGGAAGTTATACTGGGATGACTTTAGAAGGCACCAACTTTGGTTCTGATTTTGCGTTTAGATGTGACCTGAGTAACGATTGGAGAGGGGGAGGAAATAAATATAAAATAAGCCTCTCCCTAAGTAGATGATTTTAGATTAGAAAAAAAAAAAAAACCTCTTCAGCAACACCAGACAGAGAAATAAGGGGTCTCTGCCCTCTACGTCCCCATCTACTTTAGACATAATCAAGTCAGTGGCTACAGCAAGGACGAGGCCTCATTTGGCTATCCTGACTTAGACAACGTGCACCCCTCCTAGTGGACCTTCACTGCTGGGTGGAGTCCCGGAGTGCCTTCTCTGCATCATACTTGTTCTCTTCAGAGGAGAAAAGCAGGCAACAGAAAGCCCTCCCCTTTTCATTCTCCACAACTCCATCTAGTCTTCCCTTTCTAATTTGGAGGCTGTATATCTACTCTGCCATCCTCTATAAACTGGAGTTGACTCTAGCATTTCAAGAGAAGAGGAAGTTCCGACTCAAGAAGTATCTCGGAGTGCTGAATGGAGAATAGCTGGTCCCAGGTCTTGATGGTCATCTGAGGAACCAGTGGCTTTTGAGTCCTGAGTGAAGTAAAGAATCCAGAAGCATCCAACAAGGCTCAAGTTATCACTCTGGTGAGGTTGGAAGAAAGAATCGAAGTCTAAGAGCCAGCCAGTAAGTTCCATGTGTCCTACATTCATTAATTCATTCAACATTTATTAAGTGCCTTCTCTGCACCAGGTACTGTGGTTATTGCAAGAGACACCAAACAGATGTGGTCCCTGTGCTAATGGAGCTTATTATGGTCTGGCAGTAGAGACAGACACAGTATATAGCACATAATACAGATGTTCCACAGGATTAGGGATGGAGGCAGAGCAAGCCCGCTCGCAATGCTGTAGGAATCTGAAAGTGGGGGCACAAATGCAGAATCTGAGGGTGCTCAAAGTTTAGCTGTTTTAAAGAGCAAAGAGGTTTGCCTTGGTTGGTTAAGAAAAAGGACTGGATTATTGGATCTTTGATTCTTAGGTAGGCTTTATATTCTAAGTAAAAGAAAATGCCACTTTGGGACTTGTCCTTTTTATAATTTTTATAGTCAGTATTATTCTTTTTAAACTCATGGGTTTGTGTGTATTACTGAGTGGTTGGGAGAGACTATGTTATTTGCTTCAGAAATTTCAGTAGGAGACTAAATGTATTAAGAGTATGCGGCAAAATAAATACGGTAAATATTAGTGGTTATAAGAAGATATGTCAGGAAATACGGTACACTGGAGGTTTCAGGAGGCAGCTACACTGAACAAACAAAAGTTTATGTGCTGCCAACAGAAATGACTATTTCCATAGATGAAGCGTGTCTGGTAAGAATGACAAACACTGGATATTGATGTAGATTTTAGTTTTTATTTATATTTTGGAGAATAATTATATTTTGATTTTATGTCATCTTTTTTTTATGGAATAGACCTGTTACTCTACTGGGAATGTGTATCCTCACTAAGCTGTGCAATTTGTATTGATATTTGCTTTATCGTGCATGTTCGTAGGGGGGGTGTGAACCAAGGCTCCCAGTGGAGGCTGAATTGCTTAGAGCTCAGAAAGTAGTGCTTCTGGAGTCAAAAAGATCTAAATTAGACCCTGGCCCTGCTAATTACTAGTTGTATGACCTTGGACAGACTTCTTAAACCTGCCAAGCCTTAGGCCTCAGTTTTCTTAACTATAACAAGGGGATTATAATAGTTCCTACCTCTAAGGCTTTTCGCAAAAATTAAGCTAGATGCTGCATATAAAAACAGTTCTCCACATTCAATAAGTAGTAGCTTTTATTTTAAGTGTAGCTTGTTATACAGAGTAATGTTTTGTGTCCAGTGACATGAAGCCCTGGAAGATAAATAGAAATTTTATCTTCTGCGGATAATTAAAATGTTGGAAAGATTTGGGTGGCCCATTCTTTGAAGATTGCTAAAATGTAATATCAGGTGGAACAGTATTTACAGTGTATGGCATGAACTGTTTTCTTTACAAAATATAGAGGTCTTCACAATTATTTGGTAGCATTGGAAAATTTCAGAGTATTTATACAATTTTGACTCAACTTGTTTAGTTTTCTGAATATGTGACTGTCGTAGAACAAGAACTCATTTTTAGCTCCAAGTCACCATTTTATCTTTAGCACTCTACAGTCTTATGATAGCATTTTTCAAAATGTGATTCATCCAAATCACCCAGGTGACTTGTTAAAAATTCAGATTCCTGAACTTGATGTGTAAAGAATTCTCTGAATTTTAAGTAAATAAGTCAACACAGCTGATTTTTATTAACACCTAAGCTTAAGAATGACTAAACCACATAAATGATGGTGTTCCCCATACAATCTATACTCCCAAAGGTCAGCCAGGTTGTGCTTATTATTTAAATGGTAACTTGTGTAAAACATTTATGAGACACACTATAAAACCCTCACAAGGCATAAAACCTTTTGTTCTCTATGCCTTAACAACCATCATTTGATTAATAATCATTTACTTTCTCTTCTAGTCTTCAGAAACAATTGCCTTTCCCTGCTTGCTGTGGTAGCAGCTAAATTGTTACACTGTCCTTGTTATTGAAGAGTAGCGCTGGCGAGCAAAAGTGAATAGATGTATGTTGGGATCCACAGAGAACCTCGGTTTCTGCAAACACCTCCAGGGTGTAACTTGTTAAAGCAGGCCTTTCCTCACCCAGTCCTTTTGTCCTTAGAATCTCATATATCTCTGGTATGTATCCCTATGACATCTCCAACCTATATTCCCTGACCCTTCTGTCCTGATCACTACTCCAGATCCATTTTGATCACATCAGTCAGGTATCTGTGATTGCTATCTGATTCTGTTTCTAAAAATTTGTTAGCCATGGATGGAGGCAATAAAATTTATATTTCCATGATCCAGTTTGTAAATAGAATATATATACATATAAGTAAAAGTGTCAACAAAAGTTGCAGTGGGAGAAAAAGAAAGGAAAAGATGCCTCTGAAGTCAGGGTAGAAATCTCTACCTTTCTACTGCCTGACCTAAGTGGTTACAGGGTAAGAGACAGATGAGCCACAGAGGCAAATCTGATGCTTGCTGCCCAGGATGTTGAACTGTGAATGCTAAGCATGCTGAGCCATTTTCTCCTGCACAGGCAACATGACAGACTTTGATATCTGAAGTTCTATGATTTGGCAGAGTGATTGGTAGATGAAGCAATGCTCATTTACTTTTGATTTAAAATGGTTTTAGGCAATCCTCCTAGCTTTAATGGAAATAGACATTCTTTATGTGCTAAATTTGGAGATTGTAACTCAGAAGAGCAAAATATCTTCACCATAAACCTGCTAGTGTCCCGCAAAAGAAACTTGTCTGTTGAGACACTTGAATAAAATTGGGCCCATATGCTGAGGTAGCTGCACCAGCACTCTGGTTCACATAGGTGGCCCTGCATAGTGTGTTACAAAGCAGTGGCTACACACATAGGCTTGGAGTTGGATGTGGGTTTTTCAGTCCTGACTCCTCCCCTATCAGTCATATAAACCTGGACAAGAGATCCAGCCTCAGTTTCATCAACTAAAAAATGAGAATAATAGTAGTTATGGTGAGAAGAATGTGATCATGGCTTTAAGATTTGTGTTGTTCCTGGCATGTGGTAGCACTCAATAAGTATCCTTTTGCTTTATCTTCTGATGATTCTGTTATCCACACCTTTTCTTTGCATCTTGTCCAGGTTTCTTTCAAATCTAATCATGTAATAGGTCAATATATGCCCAATTCCCTATTCTTCATTCTCTCAATTTTATTTATTAATTCAACAAATATTTCCTTCGTGCCTACTGTGTGCAAAGCAACATTCTAGGTACTCAAATCAGAGGATAAAGCAGAATAAAATTCTTGCAGTCATGGAGCTTATGTTCCAGTCTAGGGAAGCAATGTAATGGATAATACACAGGGTGAACTAGTTATATAGTATGCAAAGTGGGAGAAGGGCTATGGAAGAGAACAGGGGGTGGAGGCCGGGCGAAAAGGCAGAGGTGTTCCAATTTTTAATGAGACGATCGGGATAGACCTCACTGAGCTTAAACATCCATGATGGTGAACCTATGACACGCATGTCAACAATGACACGCGTAGCCATTTTTGATGACACATGGCTGCATGCGGCCGCATACCAGAGAAGTATGGGGCTGCATGCCGAGAAGGACGTTTCATCCTCGGCTTCTGCACGGCCAGGTGCAGTAGCTGAGGATAAAACATTTGCTGTAGTGTAGACACTCTGTGCCGGAGGTCTGTAGGCCAAAACAACAGAACTCGGGCACAGAGCGTCTAGTTCTGGGACTTCTGGTTAGGCTGTTTTTTTTGAAGTGACACACCACCTGAGCTATGCTTATTTTTTTGGCAAATTTTGACACACCAAGCTCAAAAGATTGCACATCACTGTTAAAGATAAAGGGTGGGGGGAACTGGCTTTTCTCATGAAGTTGTATAGAGCTCACTATACTTGAGCAATTTTAGGCAAAGAGAGCGGCTGGAGTGCCTAAAAGAAGGGGAAAGTCACTCCTTAATTTCTCAGATGCAGCGGAAAAGCAGCAGAGAGAAGCTCAGTGATACTTGTCCATTAGGTGGCAAGAACTGTTTTTATTTTAGTTTTTGTTTTCTCTTTTTGAGTTCACTCACTTCTAATCTGTAAGGTCATAGAATCTTTATCCCTTGCTCCCCTGGGTTTCATGTCTCAGGACCTGCAGTAATGGATAATGTTACCAATAAAATATAAGAGCTTCTTATGCTGTATCTCTGCGTTTTATATAACAGAAATCCTTTGCAACTCAGGGAAACATATAAATAACTATAAATCCATTATTGGATTTAATCTTAGAAACTTTTAATTAAAGCAAGCAGCATAATTTTTCAAAGCCTGATAACACAAGAAGAACACTGCTGTGGGATTCAGAGACCAGGGTTCGCCGCAACCCAACCCCTATCGTCGTGTCCAAGGTTTCTCACCTGAGAATTCAGGGTCAGGAGAGGTGTTCCTTCCACCTCTCTAATTCCATGAGTCTCTTTCTATTTATTTATTTATCTATCAATCTATCTATCTATTTTTATTGAAACACACACTTTAAAAATTTTTATTTATTTTTTATTGAATCTATTGGGTGATATTGGTTAATCAAGGTATATAGGTTTCAGACATACAATTCTTTAATCCATCATCTATATATTGTATTGTGCATCTGCCACCCCAAGTCAGGTTTAATTCTGTGAGTCTTGGAAAAGCTCCAAGAATTTCTTTTCTTCTAGAAACTAAACCAGGTATAATGTGTGGGCCTATAATCTCTTGACATCTGCTTTATTGAAAACTGCAATTACAGTGATTTGTCCATTTTTGGATGGGAACAAAAGTGGGGTGGTAATTTTCCACATATTTTTGTGCCTCTTTACTTGCCATGCTATAAATGAACAGGAGAATGGATTCTTATCACATACTGCTCACCAGTATACCTAGAACTTCAAGGCCTTAGATGGTAACTTGTCAGATGTTATCTAATACTTAAAATATTCTGGTAATTATAAACATAAGGAGACCTACAAGTGATGAAGGCTTGTCCTTAAGGTCTCTATTATTATTATTTTTATATCAGAGTTAATTCTAGTAGTCGTATATTAAAACATAATTAACATATTATAATCTTCATTTTACATGGAAGAAAATAAAATGCACATAAAGGTCCACTAAAAAAATATCAAGGTCACTTCATACTTTCCTTAATTTTCTGGAGATTTCCAGGCCTTTCCTTAATTTTCTAAAATAGTGATTGGCAAACTACTGTCTGCAGGCCAAATCCCCATTCTCTTCCCCCATCTCTCCCACCTGTTTTTATATGGTTTTACAGTTTTTAATGGTTGAAAAGTATCAACATAATACTATTTTGTGATATGTGAAAATTATATGAATTTTACATTTCAGTGTTAATAGATAAAGGTTTATTGGAATACAATCACTCCCATTATATAATATCAGCTTATATATTTGGTTGCTTTCTCTTGAAAATGGCAGAGTTGAATAGTTGTGACAGAAATCATAAGGTTTACAAAGTCTAAAGTATTTACTGTCTGTCCCTTTACAGAAAAGAAAATGCCAATCCCTGGTCTAGACCACAAGGGTGGCTTTGTTAGGGGTGTAAGGAGGGCATATGTGGACTCATGTATTTTCCGATCTGTTCTATTACACATAAACTTGCGTGGGGCACCACTTTGCAAGAAAAACTACATGCCTTCTTCCATACAACTATATTAGTCCTTTATGCATCAGTTACTCATCGTTAATTATTATTTATGGAAATATCCATTTGTTCATTCATTCACTCCACAAAACTTTATGGTGCCCTTATATAGGAACAGATTAGTAATAAAAAGTAGCTTTAGTAGTTAACAATTATGGACAAATCATAGACAAATATAGACCATTAATATCACTGGGGAACAAAATTTTGTTGCATCCACAGAAACACTTGTTTTTACCTAATTCGAGTGTGCTGATCTCAAATATGACATTAGTTTTTCTCTGTAAGCTACAGTTTCCTTGCAATTCAAGATTTTAGGTTTTCATCTTATTGTAAAAATTGCAACATTTAGTTTAACATAATGAAGTAGAATGTCTCCTTGGGCATCATCTTTGTGAAAATATAGTAATTTATATAATGCAGTAAATACACTAATACACTACAAGATACGATTGCATCAGAATTTGTCTACAATTTCAAAATAGAACATATTAAAACACTTATTTTAATCATAAAATTTGTACAAAACTTATTTAAATTCTATTCAGGCAAAAATTTGTGTTTGTAGCTCTTGTGTTTGTGTACTTGTTGAGGACAATCTCGTTTGATGCTCCAGCAGTAGTCTGCCATCATTTAGAGCTGTCAAGAAATAGCTGCCATTCTGTTGAACTGTAAGTGGTAACACCTAGCTGGCTGAGAAGACTACTGATATCCTGACAGTAAACAAAGTGTCTTTGGAAAAGAAGTTCACAAAAATTTGCTCACGCTTCCTGAAACGGAACACTTTAGCTGACCAGTGAAGTACATTCTTTTCTTGAAGCCTGGAGGCTTTTAACTCTGCTGCTTTCTTTCTTTCTTTCTTTCTTTCTTTTTTCTGCTGCTTTCTTTGATAAGCCCAAATCTCTTACTAAGTCATTCAACTCGGGTTGGCTAAACTGCTGAGGGGTTAATGACTGCTTGGCATCACAAGAATACCTTTCAGATTCTACAACCATTTTCTCATTCATTTTATCAAAATACACTTGATCACCATGTTCACTTTCTTAGTCCTTAGAAGAAATAAAACCATTGAAAACTGGAACCAGGAGTATCTCAGAGTGTGGGATAGGTCGTATTGCTGAAGGAATATTAGGATATGCTATTATATGCCGTTTTTTCTTGCCGATGCCTTTGTATGGATCAGACAGAAATAACAGTCACTGCTGTGGTCTTTAAGTTCACACCAAATCATGAGAACACCAAAAGGCATTTCTTTGCATTTTTCTTTTGTCCAGTCACAAAGCATTTCCTCACAATTATGACACACAATATGAGGAGCCCAATTCTTGTCTTGATCACCAAGGGGAACTTGAAAATAGGCAATATATGCACATGTCACAAATGATGAAATATTGCACCTTTGACGTTGAAGTATGTAACAGCTACATATATAACAGAAGGTGTCAGGATTATTCTTACATTTATGCCTACTTGAAGAAGCCATGATTCAATCTTCAAACAAAACAAGAGGATGTTTTTATCATATAATATTTTTTTAGATTTAAAAACAACTACAATTATGTAAAAGTGATGATTGTAAAACATTAATTGCCTTGTGGTTATGTTCAATCCAAGAATCGTTGCCCTTTAACTCTAATTTAAAACCCAATGCATGCCATTAACTCTAACAAAAAGAAATTAAGATTGCATAAAAACTAGAGCATGCACTGAAAAGCAGATTTCATATTTGGAATCATCAATGCAAAAATATATAGAAAAAGTTCTAAAACCTCATGCAACGGAAAATGAAAAAAAAAATTGTTCCCCAGTGGAAAGCCATCCTTGGGTAAAAGAGAGGAAAGTTACTTTACTCAGCTTCAGGAATCGGTGAATGCTTCCTAGAAATGAAGACACTTGAACTGAGGACAAGAAGAGGACAAGGGGTGAGGAGGGGACATATGTTCTGTGTTAGACAACAGTATTTTCCAAGGCCTGTGTTAAGCTTCAGAGCAAGAAATAAAACCAATGACTCATTTTAAGAGGGAAAAGGTGTAGGTAAAAACTGATAGGTAATAAAGACAAAGTCATGGAAGGGCTGGAAGAATGGCCCACCAGGAATAATTTCCAAATAACTAGAGTACTGTACCCCTGAAGCAATCACTGGAGTTACTCAGACCAAGAACACATTGGCACCCACTGTTGAGGAGTCAGGAAGGTAGCCATGAATGCTCCTATCACTAGACACAGGAACTCTGCTGGAGGAACAGATCACTATGAAACTGCTTGCCAGTAGAAAAACGGCTGGGAGAACAGAGAGATGGCCTCAGTCCCATGTTAAATTTCTGAATCTCAGAAGAGTACATACATTTTATGCATTCAGAAAACTAGCTGCAAAAGAAGTTGAGAAAGGCCTTTAGCTTTCTAATCTTTGCAGCAAGGAAGGTACCTTGGCAGTAAGGCAGAGTGGAGGTTGAGCAAGCCACGTCACAGCAACCACCACATGTATAGAATCAGTGTCTGTCTCCATTCCAAGAACTGCAAACAGTTTGGAACAGCTAGAGAAGTGTTCTCATAGAGTCAAGTGTTGATCCCTTTTTAACATCAAAATATTGAATTCCCAATGCGCCTGATAATAGTTATATTTTAATATCCTACCATTGGGAAATGTATTACAAATAGCTACATTCAAAAAAATGTTTTTCATTAGTCACAATAGCAAATACATACATTTGGAAAATGTTCATAACAGTAGCTCCCATATCTTGCATGCATCTATAAGTTAACTCATTTAGTAGTAAGACACGTGTGTGGATACACACTCTATATCATGTGCTCAGTCAACAAAAAATGCCTGAGCCACTTGTGGAACCCGGCACTCTTTCAGTAGTGCTAGGGAACCCAAGTGTTTCAGACTCACGCTTGAGGACCATTGAGCTATAATAGTTTAGTGTGGATGATGGGAGAGAAGCAACCAAACAGGCTCTAAAAGAAAACTTAATCCTCTAGATATGGACCAGGAGGTAATGGAGAGTTACTGAATTGTGCGCAAAAGAATGACAAAATCAGACTTTCATGTCAGACAGACCACTGTGGCAATGGTTGGCCGATGAATTGAAGGAACAAAAGATTGAGGGCAAGGAGAAAATATAAGAGGCTATTTCAGTGATCCGGGTAGGAGAACCAGGAGTCTAATAGGCCAGGTATAGGGAGTGGGGATGAAGAGAAATGGATATCTAGGGGCAAAGTGACTATTTAGTGATGATTTGGTGTGATATAGGTGTAAAAGGACAGAAGAAAGAAGCCTTGGCTAACCAAGTAAATGTGCAATACAGGACAAAACTAAAAGAAAAAACATTCTAAGTTTTCAAGAAATATAAACTTATATTTAAAATAAAGTTCAGTAAAGTGACATAAGTATAATACTAAATTAGGACAGGCTAGCTGCTATAAAAATAACCCCCAAATCTTAGTGACTTAATTTAATAAAGATATATTTCTCATTTACATCATAGTCCAATGAGGGTTGATGCGTGCAAGTGATGGTGAGAAGGGTGACAGGCTCTACTCCATGTGATATTCAGGGACCAGGATTTTTTCTTTTATTGATTCTACAATCTCCTAGGACCATTGTATTTTCTATGTTCGTCTGGACAACTGAAGATAGAGATCTCAGTTGCAAATAGGAAGATTTAATGTGCCGGCTCGAAAGAAATGTACATAACTTGTGTACACCTTCCCGTAGTTAGTCATGTCCACACCTAACCGAGTTGGTCATAAGAAATGCAATCGAGCTGTGTTCTCAGGAAGAAGACGTGAGTTTCAGGAGCATCTGCTAGCCTATACCATAAGCATATGTTAGATTATCTCACAGAACTTGAAAATATGATTGTGGTGAATGATGAAGTGAGTTGAGTTTAATTAGACATTTCTAAACATGATTGGTATAACTGAGAAACCTGTGTACTGCTTGGTTATATTACTAAAGAAATTCTGTATTCATGTAGTGGGCGATTAGGGAGAAATGGGACAGAGCAATTTCTTTATTGAGTCCAGAAATAGGTGGACCAAAAATAAAGGAATTAGCACTATCTGCTGCACTACCCATGGATTGGGCTACTCTACCTATTTATTCATAAATTATTTATTAACTGTCATTTTCCAGGCACTGTTGTAGGTGCTGGAATAGAAATAGTTTATCCTGCCTGCCAGATCGATATACCCTTTGCAGAGATGGATCTATCAGATCCTCATGACTAGAAGGCCCAAGTTTTATAATATCCCACTTAATTCACTTTGCTCTGATTTTCAACTAAATCAGATTCTAATCTGCTTTTGATTGTCTTTGATCAACCAGCACAAGTCTTCTAATACCTGTGATTCTGCAGCCTCCCATCCCTCCTTTCCTTTCTCTTCCCTCTCCCCTTTCTTGGTTGTTTTCACCATGCTCGTGCTCATTGTAACACCGCCATTCATTGAGGACTGGGCATTGTGCTAAGTACTTTATACATTTCTTTTCATCCTCATGGCAGTGCGTTTCACAGATGCAAATATCAAGTCTCAAAGAAATTCAGTAACTTGCCTCACAGTTACTAGTGACAACTCTAGATCAGACCTCAGTTCTGCTGACTTCAGACCTCAATTTATTCCCACCATTATAAAGGAGTAAAACTGCACCTGGGCTTATAGATCAGTGTCCTTGAGAATTTATTAAATATGAAATACTTGCTTGAATTGATCAAGTCTCAGTTCATTGACAAAATCAAGCTTCTAGTTCCATAATACTCTAGACTCACCACTGATCTGGGGAAACTCCGCCAAGGTCATGGACCCTGCGAGGTCTTGTCAGGGCTGCTGGTTGGCTCCTGACTCTGATATCCCTATATCTGAACTTTAACTTCAGCACTGGTGACCTGCTAATGTCACAAAATATTCTTCCACAGGGAACTGTTCACATATTTACATTTTTTTTATAATGAGAAAGACTACTCTAAAAATAATCCAAACCTTAGATTTAAAATTTAGTAAAGCTACCACATAAAAATTACATTTGATTCCTTCAGCAAAACTATACTGTGTAGGTGGAGTTATTGAACAAAGATGTAATCAGAAAAGTATATTTTTGAATTAAAATGGACCGATAGGAATAAATCAAAGTAAATGTGTTTTCTTCTAATGGCAGTTTTATTTTCCCAGAGTGGGAATTTAAAATTGCTTACATTGTTTCTAAGTTAGTCAGTAGGAAAAGTGCTTAAATGGTGATAAAATGCTAACAGGTATTTGACCAGCATTCAAAGGATGACAATGAAGACAATAATAGTGCTTCGAGTATCACAATAGACCATGCACACTTACACCACTTGGTGCTGATTTTTCTAATCAGAGTACAACAAGTGAAAGCATCTACTTGATTTTAATCTTTTGAATTATTACTTATTCTTATGTAGGGCTGACACTTGCACAGGTATCATTTCTTTTGTTTCCCAATATTTCTGATCGTTTGCATCTTACGTTGTCATTTCTGTAGGTTCTTTACAGCTGAATTATCTCACTGTTATATTATATATACCTAAAAACTTAGGTCAAAGTGTGTCTTTCAGAAATCACTGTAGAAACCTTTAAAGAAAGAAATGTGCTTTTCCTTATACAGCATGAGATGTTCTTTTCTTTTACAGTATATCATAATGATGACAATTGCTCATGGATGTTCTTGGGAGAAGAACTACTGTAAATATGCAACTTGGGTTGCAACAATGTTCTTCTGGTGAACTACACAGGCTTCAAAGTCCACCATTCTCAAATGAATCACACAAAAGCCAGGCTTTATCACAACTCAATGTGTGACTCTTATCCAGCTCCACATTTGTATCCACACAGTGAACAACTACAACGCGGTCTGGCTAGGCTTGATAACTCATCAATCTATTAGCAATGTAATGTGGCGACTGCAAATTCCACTCCAGGAAAGTGGTAAAGCACCCGTTAGGAGTAAGGATACTGGATTCTAGCTCAAGTTCAACTCTGGCAGATTCACCTAACCTCTGAAAGTTTAAGTTTCTAATCCACAAAATTACAAGGATGGAATAGGTCCACAAGATCCCTCCCAAGTTTAAAAATGGAGCAGTACTATTCCATTATAGGAGAGAGAAAAAAGCCTTTAAAAAAAATAGATCAATGACATCTATGTGAGTTAATATTTAGAAAATAATTGCAATCTAGATAATTGCAGTAATAGGATAGCAAATATGAATGTTTTTAGTGAAAATGATGGCATTCTTTTTTGTCCTGTAAACGAGTTTAAACCTGAACCTGCCCCTTCGGCTTCCGGGTTGGCAACAGGTTCAACCTGTGATCATTGCCCCACTCCTCATCCCTGCAAGTGTCCACACAAAACTTCCAGATTCTCCTAAGAGCCAAAGCTGGTTCTGGTTTCCCTGAGGTCAGCCCTCGTTTCCACTGGGACTTAGGCCAGCCTTGAAGGACCTTTTTGTCTCAGGTGTTCTGATGCTTCAGTGACACCGCTGGGGCAAAGCAAGTCTGGGTGAGTCTGGCTTTGTCTGTGTCTGGGATCCAGCTCTGCCAGGTACGGCAATCCAGGGCCACCGGCCACACTGTCCCTCCACCCGTGACCTCTCCCCAAGTGGAGAACAGCCCTCCTTTCCCCTGTTGCTACTTTCAAAGGGTCTTCTCTATCTCTCCTTTGTGGAACACCTTTAGCACGCATAAACTTTTCAGTAAATTTTGATTTTTATCCCGCTTGGAGAAGGAATTTGCTTCATGTAGCTTCTATGTGATTATGCAAACAGCTCTGCATAAAAGAAAATACAAAATCCTAGGTTATCATCTGGGATTGAGAGCAGAGGAAACATACACAGGCTAAAACACAAATTAATATTTAAATAAATCATCCTGCCATATGATCAAATAATTTAAAATATAATCACATTTAGGGGGAAATGGATTTATATTTTTTATCATAATGATTTTTAATAACAGCCTTATTGAGATGTAATTTATATATCAGACAGTTAACCTATTTAATATGCATGTATGTAAGTGAATTTGAGTAAAGGCAAGTTTAATTAGAGGGGATAGCTGGAAAAAATTATGAATGTTTTCAAGGGAATTTCTGAATACCTTCAAATGTTTAAGAAGTTAATGGTATTGGCATTTTTATTATGTAAAATTTTAATAAAATATTTCACTTTATAGGATGTTATGGAGTATATAATATCGTTAAAAGTTTTTCTACTATATAATGTAAACTGAAAAGGGTAGGTTACAAAATTGTAAATATAGTATGATCTCACTTGTATGTGTGAAAAAGTACAAAATTAATAGAATCTAGCTAATATAGGATGGCCAAATTTAGGGTATATATTTTAATTTCCATTTTTATGGAATATTACATTCCTCGATTAGAGAAATGTCTTTTTGCAATGAGAAAGGAAACTTTATAAAATACTTTGGACTTTTTTCTTTTTTGAAACACTTACTATGAGCCCCATTCATCAGGCCTGCCCTGGGTTATTTGGGAAGATCACAAATGATGAGAACATACTGCCTTTGTGCACGGCTTCTTAGTTTATATATTCCATTTGAGAATATTATCTCATTTCATTAGTCAAAAGGTAGGGATTTCACTGAGGAAACTGTCAAAAGTCAGGGAAGCCCAGGAAAGCAGAAGGGCATTTTAAAGAGACCTCCCAGTGCCCGCGGTTGTCTCTGGTAGGAATAACTGTCACCCGAGGGGATGAAAGAGGGAGGAGAATCAAGAGCAGTTACCAGCAGTCATCACTGACTTGGGAAAAAAAGGGGTACGAGTGGGACTTGAAGACATGGAATTTATATCCATTCCTATGCCTTTCCATAATACCCTCAAGTGTGGCCAGGTTAAGGGTCATTCACAGGAGGAGAAAGAGGAGTCAGGAGTTAGGAATCTCATTTCAGTGTGAGTGTGTGAGTGTGAGAGAAGGAAGGAGACAACCACAGTGGCCTTATGCCAGGGGCATCTGTGAATCAGTCACTGTTACTCTAAAAACACTTGGTTTTGCAGGGAAGTATGCAAGATGGGTTTAGTTAAAGTGTATATCATATACATTTTTAGAGAAATGGAGTTTTACTTCTTCCAATATAATGGGCAGATTTTATTGACAGCAATACATAAGAAAAAGTGAATGAAAAAACATAACTCTTGATAGACCCACATTTTACATTAAAATTATAAATACTTTTTAAAATATACATACTTTGATATCATTACTAGATCCTAAAAATAAAAATAATAAAAATGTCTTTTCTTTTTATTTTACAGATGCCTTAAAAGCAAGGCTATGAATATTCACAAGGAAAACTATGTCACCTATTTCACTCAGCAGTAAAGAGATTATTTTATGAGAATCATCATTAGGTTATCATAGGCCCGTGATGGTGAACCTATGACACGCATATCAGCACTGACAAGCGTAGCCATTTTTGATGACACATGACCGCATGCAGCAGGAAGTATGGGGCCAGAGAAATATGGGGCCACATGCCAAGAAGGACGTTTCATCCTTGGCTCCTGCACAGCCAGGTGCAGTAGCTGAGGATAAAACATTTGCTGTAGTGTAGACATTCTGTGCCGGAGGTCTGTAGGCCAAAACATTTTTGTTATTTAAACTATAAATATAGCAAAATTATGGGTTTTTTTCTCAAAGTGACACACCACCCGAGTTATGCTCAGTTTTTTGGCGAATTTTGACACACCAGGCTCAAAAGATTGCCCATCACTGTCATAGGCTATATACTTTTTTACATAAGAACTTTAAAAAGTAACCACTATTAACTGTTATCAGAATCTCCAATACTCTAACAACACTTGAATTGAAGAAAAGTTATTTTGGTGTCGATGCCTAGGCAAGCTTTTGAAAGATGCCTAAATGCTATAACCATCAATGCATTGTTATTGTAAGAAAGGAAATAGAATACAGACTGAATCATGGAGGTGCTATACACTGTAATATGTAACTGCTACCTTCAGCACGGCCAGACTTTGGAAAACTTCAGATCCTGATGTGTTGCAGAATTTCTGGCATGAGAAATTGTGTCAGTTCCTTCCAGGCTCAGCTGGAGTCTAGCTTCCTTAAGGGCAGCCTCCCAGACATTCCAGCCTGCAGTGACCTTTTGCTCATTTGAATGCATCACTCCTATTAAGTGTCTCTGTATGTTGACAGTTGTAACAGGCACCCCCTAGTGCCCTTGTCACATCCCTTTGACCCACCTTTGATTTCAGCTGCAGCTGTAGTGGAAGCACCCATGCAAACCCAAAGTCACCTCACTCAGTGGACATCTCACCTCACACCCACTTCAAATGCACATGCTCACAAGGCTTTCTCTAACGTAAGGGGAGCTCTCATGCTGTGGACCGCCCAGCCTGGAAATGTGGGGGAGTAATTGTTCCTAGGGAAAATCCTTCATCTATGGGCTGTGGGAACCAGTGGATAAATACTTTGTCTGCTGTTTTTAGGTGAACATTTCTATTCTGTTTGTTTCTTAGATATCCTGGCAGAAATGAGCCTCCATTGTCTACAACAGTGACCTCTAAATGACACGATTATATTGGCTTTTCTTTTTTTTTCATGCATTTTTCCTACTCCCTCACTTCTGTTTCATGGGACCAAGTCCAAAATACACTGACTGAACCAAGTTCTTGCCTCAGGTTCTGCTTTGAGAGAAACCCAAAGCAAGACAGCAATTATGCACTACTTTGCATTGCTCTTGTATTTCAATTAAGTCAACCTTTCAAAATCTTGTTGATGTTTCACAAGTAGATTAGATAGTCTCCTGAGGATAACAAGAATTTATTACACATTGTATCATGCTTTGCACTGGATAGGTTTCTGTTAGTAAATATTTGCTAAATAAGACACTCAAGATGGTATATGGAGATGCTGTCAATTCTTTTGAGAAGTTCTGATTAAATTATGTCCAGATTCTTGTAAAACCACTGGATGTTTATCTGCAACAGTCTAGAGAATGGACATTTGACATTCCTTTTGTGTTTTCAGCATCAGAAACCATACCTCATAAAACTGGTAAGCCTTATCTCAGGCACTGGAAGTATCAGCAATTCATTTTCTAGGCCTCCCTTGCAACTATGTCATAAAGTCAGATTCACCCACTCTGGATACTGTGTCAAAGCCAGGTTATGGAGAAACAGGGACTACTCAGAATGTATCCTGGCAGCCAAGTAGTGGCAGTTACAGTGGAAGCCCCACTGTGAGGCTAGTGCTGCTGCATGTTTTGAGGCACCATGTCTGGCAGGATAACCTCTGATCCTTGTTGTCCAGGCTTTGTGGAGATACCATGAGCTGTTAAATACTTTTAAGTTTGTTTTAGTTTTGTTTTTTAGTGAATTAGCCAGAATGTCAGTTTGTGTTTTCAATAAGACCTTCAACGGCTTCATTCTGTATTTTTAAGGAAACTTGAGGAAAATTATTTTAGGTTGCTGAGAAATGTATTAACAAACTCCAGTGGGGATGAGTGGAGAATTCTAAT
The DNA here is from genome assembly GCA_037038555.1 of Rhynchonycteris naso. Classification (NCBI taxonomy): domain Eukaryota; kingdom Metazoa; phylum Chordata; class Mammalia; order Chiroptera; family Emballonuridae; genus Rhynchonycteris; species Rhynchonycteris naso. Next base: position 73,428,381 of record CM073002.1, read on the forward strand.
ACATTCCATGAAACTATGTGTCATACCTAAGTAGAATACCCTATAATCCTCCTTAGTCCTTATACAACTCAACTCAAGGACTCTGGATGTTGGATGTTGCTGGGAGGACAAAAATACAAGAAAGTCACCCACTGTGGCAGGCAAGAGGCAGAATGTACTGGAAGCCAGAAGAATGGGGTAAGAGCAACACATTGTAGAGCTACCATTCTCCTTTAGCTCCGCTGGAATTGCTGCCAGATATTTCACAAACATAACACACACATACACACACACACACACACACACTCCTTCAGCAAAGACAGTATTTCAAATAAGCTGGAAATATTCACTTTAGAAAACAAGAATAAAAATATAAATATTTAATTTTTTTTTTAAATCTAGAAAACTGGATTCACTCACATGTTGAAAAGAATAATCTCATTAATGAAAATTATAAATAATAAAAGGCATGTAAGGGGTAGGCCATTATGGACACTATATACTTTATCAGACAATTATAAAGCAAAACCATATTTACATTTTATAAAGAATATAGCTCAGTTTCTTTAAATCCTCACACTCCCCCCCAACATTTAGCATTGTCAACAGATTTTGCAAATATATTAATTTCCATATTATCAAATAATGAATATATTATTATACTTTTAGAAGAAAATAAATGTCTACTTCATGTGATACCCTAAAGCTGAAATAATAAAATAGCTAGGACTGGATAAAAGAAGGTAGAATGAAGTTGAATCTTTGTTATTAACATGGGGAAGAACCCTCTAAAAGTAAAATCAATGCAAGAAATACTAGGAATAGGATTGATTGATTACATAGTCAATACATAATCAAGATACTTGACTATCAAATTTTTGAGCTTTGCACACATCTAACTAAAATAAAAAAAAATCTCAAAATATGTGAAAAATTGGCTAATAGCCATAAAAAAATAACTTAAAAATTAACAGTAAAAATATGTTGTCTTCAATTATTTTAAAAATAGAGTGCATACAAATACTTAATTTCATAAAAACTAAACATGAAAACCTACAATAATTACTATAAATAAAAGAGATAGTATTTTCAACAATTAAATTGGCATGGTTTTTAAATCATTTTGTTGCTGAGTATGCATTGAAATGCTATACTTATGTTGGAGTATAAATTAGTGCAGTTTTTGGAAAGAAATTTGGCAATACTTTCAAAACACCATAGAAATATTTGTATGCTTCGACCTACTCTATACCATCCTACTAATTTCTTTTAAGAAAACATGAGAGATGTGCATAAATACTTGTAAGAAAGTTTATTTTAATTGCAAAAAAATTAAAACATTATAAATATCTCAGTAACTTGATAAGTTATTGGTGGTTTGTTCATATGATAAAATATTATTCAGCTAATAAAAAACATGTTTTTAAAAGACTGTTTAATGACATGGAAAATGTTCACAACATTACATCAAATGGAAAAAGCGGAATAAAAATGTTCTTATGTAAAAGATTTTTCTTAATTTCAGCTTTTAAAATATTCATAGAAAATGTACGAGAAATAACTAGATGAAAATATTAACAATTTTCTCTGGTTAGTAGGATTTGGGATTATTTTTATTTTCTTTATATTTTTGTATTCTCTAACTACTCTGCAATTAATTATAATATTTTAAAAATAAAATCTTACTATTAAAAGAGTAATTATTCAATTATTTTCCCACATGAAATAATACATTTAGTAGCATAATCTACCTTCCATTGTACTAAGGAAGTAGGAATAACTATTCATTTAGTCCATTTTAAGAACTTTTGAATTAAATAGAGCAGGTGTTAATGATCCCAGTTAAAAGAGAAAGAAATTGAAGATTAGAGAGCCTAAATGATTTGCCTGTATTCAGTTAGTTCAAAAAGCTTTTTTTTTTTCTTTTAGCATATAGTAATTACTGTGAATTGGATTAGGCATTAAGGCATTAAGAATAAAAGATTAAAAATCATTCCCAAGAGTGTGTATTTTTATAGTAGGTGATATTATATTTTAAAAATTGGTATTTTCAATTTGTAGGATAAGTGCTGGCAGAGATATGTATTAGGAACTACAGAGAAAAACAATATTAGTTTGAACAACTTGAAATTGTCAATATTCAACTATTTTTGACCTACAAAAATGACATTTTTATATGATTCATTCTAATACACTTGAAATAGAAAGAGGATGATGGCTAAATTGAGTCTTAATAGGGGGGGAGATTACCAAATGAAGGTGTGTTTATCATCAGGGTGGAATCAGAGACAAAAACCATTCAATGAGTTGAATAGGGAAACTTTAATGCAAAGAATCTGGGTATCTGATTAAAGAGAAGTTGACTAGAAACAAGTACAGAAAACCTTAAATAATAAGAAAAAAACAGATGTAAAAATTAGCGACGACCCAACCCTAGCACTGAAATGGAGTACCCAAAGAACTTTCCTCTGCCCCCTATGTCTGAGATCCAGAAAAGGTTATACCCATGAATCTCTGAGTGGCAGAGAAGTTCCTGTGGTGGCAGTTCTGGAAATGTACCCTTGGAGATGCAAGGGCAAACAGTTCACAAGGAGGTGCCTCACTAAAGGCACTCTTCTGGGAAACAACCCAAGCAGTGCTTAGGAAAGCTGAAGGCTACTCCTTGTTGCTGACTGCCTTGCACTGGAGAAACTGCCAGAGTCCCAGAGCTTGGTTCTAGTGAAGCTGTTCACATGCAGGAGGCGGGTGCCCGGGAAACTATGTGCACTACAGGAGCCAGGCACTGGGAAGTTGTGCATGCTACTAGAGAGTCTCGTGCTGGACAAGCTGCCCATGCTGCAGAAGTCAACTGAGGAAACACACCAGGAACCAGAGGGAAAATCCATTTATTTTGCAATGTCTCTCCATCACCCACATTACCAAAGTCTAGCATTATGTCAGCTGACAAATAAAAACTGTTTAAAAAGCCCAGCTGTATTTTTTCATATGAGGCGATAAAAAGTAAATTTGGAACTGAGATGATAAATTAGTAACTAGCACAGTGAAAGAAGAGAGTCTTCGGCTAACAGAATAGCCTGAGAGAAGAGATGTAAAGAGGACTTCCATATCTGGTAGCATGATGGACTAAGATACCCAGACTGACAGTCCCAGTATAAAACAAATAAACAAATATGCTAGATTTAAAAAGAATAATAAACTTGTGTTTAAACACATCAGTAATATGGCAAGAAAGTATGAAATATGTTGATGCCAAAACTAAGTGAAAGCATGAACTTGAACAGTGAAAATATATTTTAGTGTCAATTACTAAATATTGAACTTGAATTTCACTTTTGTGTCTTGAGGAGTACAAGGGACAAAAGATTAATTCCAAGTTCTTCTCAAATTAAGGAGTTTAATTTTCAGATTATTATATTTCACTAAGATGTAGAATACTCCATGTGAAAGTTCACTAGATATTGATGGTGTATCTGTACACTTACTCAGTGTAACAGTGAAATAAACCTACACTACTCCCATTTTCTAAGGGACTGCAAAAAAAACTTTAATATAGGTTGAAGGAGTAAAATTATCTCTTTGAAATTCATAACCACAGCCAAACCCAAATTCAGACTACCCACCCAAAGGTCTGAAAAACTTGAAGGTGAATATTTAGTTTAAAATAATGCCAAGTTAGTAGTGTTCTCCTGGGTTTGAAAAATGTAAACACAATTACTCTCAGAAAGAAGGTGCTTTCAATCCAGGCATTAAAAATTACAGATAAATCCCAAGTATTCCTAAATCACCATCAAAAATTACAAAATACACAAGGAAGCATGGCCACAATGAGTAAGAACCTGCAGAATCAATAAATCCACAAAAAGCTTTAACCCTTTTATCAACATAATTTGTTTGTTTAATATGTTTGAAGAAACAAAACACTAAAAGATGCTAAATTTGAAAATGAGTCATATAGGGCTTCTAAAAATGTAAAGTATAATACTTGAAGAACCTTAAGTTGGTCTTAAAGTAGATTAAAAACTTCTAAAGTCAGAATCAGTGAACTGGAAGATAGTACAAAAAATATACAGAACGTTATACAAAGATATATAAAATATGGAGAGACACTGCGAGATAAATGGCAGAGGTAGCAGGTTTCACAAATATCAAATTGATATTCCAGAAAAGATGAGAGTTGGAATGGGGCAGTGGCAATATTGGAGGAATTAATGTTAGAGAACTAATGAAAACATGTATTCAAAGATTCAGAATGCACAAATAAGATAAATTTTAAAAAAACCACAAAAACACACAGCCACCTCATAGATAAATGTAGAACATCAGTGACAAGGAAACTCTTGGGAAAAAAAAGCAAAAAGGATAAGAAAAAACAACAAAGCAGATTATCAAGGAATGATAATTAAATTGAACACAAAGATGGGAGGCAAGAAAAAGTAAATAATTTTAATGTGATGAAACAATAGAACTCCCACCCTGAATTTGTATACCTTTAAAAAAATATACTTCAAAGCAAGGGCCATATAGAGACATTTCAGACAAACAAGAACTGAGAATTTTGTAATCAGCAGTCCCTAACCTAAGGAAATTCTAAAATACGTGCTGCAGATGGAAGAAGGTGATTTCAAATCAATGGTCTGAGATTCAAGAAGAGATGATAAAACATAAAACTACAGGTTAATCTAAGTAAACACTGTAAAAAATAATTTGAATAGCTAAAATAAAGATACATGTGAAATGGTTGTAAGTTGTAAAGAATTATCAGAGTTAGTGCTCTAGACTTTCTACTGTTCAGGATAATGATACAGATATTGATAAATTTTAGATTCTACAAGTTAAATATTATGGTCAAATTTCTACAACGAATACAAAAGTAATGGAAATAGAATGAGCTTATCTGTACTTGTATTTTATAGTTATTTATTACTTAGTTAATAAAAATAACCCAACCAACTAAGATTGGAATTAATGGACTGCTATGATAAAGTTCAGATGTGTAAAGGACTTTGTGAAGGGTTTGATCTGGGCTTCATTTTCTATAGTTTCTTTTTACAACTATCTTCCTGACCTTAGTATGGCAGCTTCACTTTTATAACAAAATGGCTGCAAAATTTCTAGATATAACATGTATGATTTAAATTCCAGAGTAAGAGAAAACTTTTTTGTTGTTCAATTAACAAAAAGAAGTTTTAGATCTCACTCTGATCGGACCTACACAAAAACCAAACATTGTGGCCAGGAGGATGTCATGAGCAGGCTCTTTGAAGCCTGGATTGCACAACCCTCTCTATGCATCTAACTGGGTCCACATACATGAAGCTAAAGAAAAATAAGATACCAGTTTTGATCGTTAGCATCCTTCTACCAGTCATTTACCCCATGCATGCTCATTGAGGCTTTATTTTAGTTTTAAATCCTCACCTTTTAAACTTTTAAAATAATGAAAATATTAAATCAAGCTCTCATTTCTAGGATAAATTCCACTTTGACATGATGCAATATTCTTTTTGTTTATGACTAGATTTAAGTAATATTTTGTTGAGAACTTTTGAGTCTGTAGGGATATTGTTTTGTAGTTTTCTTGTAATGTTTCTGTCTGGTTTTGATATGATAGTAATGCTATGCTGATAAAGTGATTTGGGAATTATTCACTCTTCCTCCTTTATTTTCTTAAAAAGTTGGTAATATTTTTTTCTTAATTTTAATGGGGTGACACCAATAAATCAGGGTACATATGTTCAAAGAAAACATCTCCAGGTTATCTTATCATTCAATTATGTTGCATACCCATCACCCAAAGTCAAATTGTCCTCTGTCACCTTCTATCTGGTTTTCTTTGTGCCCCTTCCCTCCCCCTATCCCACCATCTCCTCCCTCCCCCCATCCCGTAACCACCACTCTCTTGTCCATGTCTCATAGTCTCACTTTTATGTCCCACCTATGTATGAAATCATGCTCTTCTCAGCAATGTATGAAAAAAATCATACACTATGATCAAGTGGGATTTATTCTGGAGAGGCAAGGCTGGTTCAATATTCACAAATCAATCAATATGATTCATCACATAAACAAAAGGAAGGACAAAAATCACATGATAATTTCAATAGATGCAGAAAAGGCATTTGATAAAATCCAGCACCTATTCATGCTCAAAACTCTCAGTAAAGTGAGAATACAAGGAACATTCCTTAACATGTTAAAGGCCATCTACGACAAAGCCACAGCAAACATCATACTCAATGGGCAAAAATTAAAAGCAATCCCCTTAAGATCAGGAACCAGGCAGGGGTGCCTCCTTTCACCACTCTTATTCAACATAGTTCTGGAAGTCCTAGCTATAGCAATCAGACAAGAAGAAGAAATAAAAGGCATCCAAATTGGAAAAGAAGAAGTAAAACTGTCATTATTTGCAGATGATATGATATTGTATATAGAAAACCCTAAAGTCTCAATCAAAAAACTACTGGACCTTATAAATAAATTCAGCAAGGTGGCAGGATATAAAAAAAAAAAGTTGGTAAATTTTGTTAATGTTTTTTCTTCTTCTTTTTTCAAGTGAGAGGAGGGGAGATAGAGAGACAAACTGTTCCATGTGCCCCAACTTGGACCCTCCTGGCAACCCCCATCTTGGCCAATGCTCTGCCCATCATTGTGGGTCATGCTCACATCCAAGCTATTTTTAGCACCTGGGTATAGGTTTCATGGAGCCATCCTCAGTGCCTGGGATAATGCACTGGAAGGAATCAAGCCATGGCTGCAGTAAGGGAAGAGAAAGAGAAAAAGAGAAAGAGAGAGAGAGAGAGAGAGAGAGAAAGAGAAGGGGGAAAAGGGAGGAATGGAGAAGCAAAACGTTGCTTCTCCTGTGTGCCCTGACTGGAAATTGAAGATACGACATCCACATGCCCAGCCAATGCTCTATCACTGAGCCAACAGGTCAGAGCAACACTTATTGTTCCATTAGTTCAAAATGTCATACTTCTGCAAAACATTTTTTCCTTAACACATTATTTTAAATCACATTGGAGAATGGTTTTCTACCTTTTATCCAGATAAACAAAACTAGAAGACTGATATCCTCCCATAGTGGTTTGTTACAGTGTTACAGTGCAATGTGAAGGATAGGCACCCACCTCCATCATGTTGAGAATCATTTTAATAAGGCACATAAAGCGATGACAATCATTTATTCTCCTCCATAGAGATTTCTTGGAGAATTTGACGCTCCATAACATTGGAAGAGAGAGACTTTTATACCACATATTTCTCCAGCAATGCATTAGATGCTTGAACAAGAAATTTGACCCAGAGGCTATATTAATGGCCACAAAAGCTAGATATATAAGGTCATATAGCAAGGCCACCATTGGGGCATTCATTGTGGGCCATGTTACAAACAGGTGTGGAGCACTGCAATGAGAGATTACGTGGTTTTGGAAAAGAGTGAAAGCTGAGAAATAAGTGGCCATGGACTCTGCTGGCTTTCTAGTTCTTAGTCCATTTCAGCCGTGAGACTCAGTGATTCGTCCTACCCTTGGATTCTGCAATGTTCTTTGGATTTAGTCTTCACATAAGCTTCTAGTGCGCTTCTGTTTCTTATAATCAAGTGGCCTTTGAATAATAGGACAGAGAGTTAATAAATAAATTAGTAAATGTCCATATGTTTTAAGATCTGATTAAGCTGACAAATATAAACATACAGTTTATTTATTAAAATACTGTCAACATAATAACATTGCCAAATATTTCCAACATGTCTAGTTTTTGAGATTTAGAAAATAAGGATTAGGAGTTTGTAATATTTCTTATTTCAATCATCTTTAAAGATCGTAAATAAGCTGTGTTTCAATAAAATAGACAGGGGTCCAAATATCACCCTTATCCATCATTTACTGACCCATGGATTAAATAATTATAAACCTCAGGGTCCAACCAGTTTCAAGTTTTAGTGTTAGTTTTTCCAGTGATACTCTGAAATTTTAGAAATATATTCAGTGTTCTTCAGATTCATGTTCTTGAGTTTATAAAATAGGTTTGTGATAATAATTCTAACTGGCCTCATAGAATTTAATGAGGAATATTTAATTGATTAGATTAAATGAGATTAACTATAGCAAAGTAGTAAATACAGTGTCAGGCTCAGAATTTATTCAATAAGTATTGTCTTTGTTGTAAGAGCACTGGAAAGGCAACAGGGAAATCAACAGCAGTAGTAATAAGTGCTATATGTTATTTGTGTTGGGTGGATGGAACATTGGAAAGAAGTCCAGAAATTCTATATATTCACTGACTAATCACTTATTAAATATGAAGCTTTAAAAAATGTAAAATACTTATAATTAAATTAATTACTAGGTACTATAAATAGTCCTACAACAAGAAGGAAAAATAAAATACATTGTAATTGCTCATAAATGTGATTTGGCATTGTGTTACATATAAAAGATGTATTTCATTTTTTAGGAAAATATGTTATTTAGCATCTCTGTCAACTTAAAAAAAAACTACAACTACAACCTGTCAGTTTAGATACATTTATTCCTGAATAAAGAATTTACCACCTGTGTGCTAGATGGAATCTAGGTGACTTTAGTTAAGTTTCTAACGTAAAGCCTTGACTGGTGAGACTAATGACATAAAAAGATCAGGCAACCTCAAGCTTCCTTCCTGTGTTTCTTTCAGAAAAACAAGAAAAAAGGCCAAGGGTTGAATGACAGAGGTTTAAATCATTGTTCTCTTAACACAATCTGAAATTATCTTCCAGATTTCAGATAAAGTTATTGCAGATAAGATAAAGGAGTTATCCTATACACTTTGGAACAGAAATTCTCCTGAGTCCAAAAAGTCCTTACCCTCTGTGCTCCAAAGTTATGGGGTTCTTGAAACATCAATGTATTTATTTGGCACCATGGTTATGATTTCAAGCCTCTCTTGCAATTCCTTTTAGTCTTTGCAGCATCCTGGGGAGATGGGAAAGAAAAGGAGGAAAAAATGTTTTCCTTTCTATTGAAATGAAAATTTAGTTACAAGATTGTATTTCTGATGAGAACCTTTAACTTCTCTGCCCTGAAGGTGAATCTTAGAGTAGGCTGTGTCTGCCCTAAACCAGCCGCCTGAAGTATTGGCCTGGCAGCTGTTGAGTAATGCTCAGCAAGACTTGGCTGCTTGCTTCTTTCTTTGCCGTTTGGAAACAAATTGTACTCAAAAGAAGTTTCTGGTAAGCTAGACTCTAGGCTAATGCACCTGAGCAGCAGCAACTTAATCACCTGGCAAGATAATTTTAACTGCAGATTTCTGTCCCCCTCAATCCACTGAATTAGAAGCTCTGAGGTGTGAATGCATGCATGGGGTCGGGGGGGGGGTCGGGGGGGTTGGGGGGGCAGGGTCCTGAGAGTGTTCAAGAATATACATATTTTTCTAGATTCCCAAGTTGATTATTAAGCAAAGTAAAGACAAAGTTTGTTTTTCAGAAACACCTTCTAACTAGTCCTTCCCCAGAACACTGCTCAATTCTTATCATTGTTAAGGGTCACTGTGTCCAAAGCTGCTTCTTTGTCAAGGGACTGTGTACTGAACTTTTAGACAAACTTTCCTGGCAGAAAGATTTTGATAGTGATGGTGCTGATCAGTAGAGTTTTCTTAGATCAAGACAAATCAAATTGGGCAGGATTTAGCAGACAGGGTTAGGCTACTACAGTTTTAGAGCAGGGGTTTTAACCTGGGACCCACAAGTCCACCCAGCATCTATGGATAGGAAAACATTTACATCTTTATTTACACTAACTAAAAGCATTTTTTTCTACTATGAATTTGGCAACAGCCACATTAGTGTTAGCAGTACCTATGACTCTGTCACCAATAGTAATCACAGATATACAGGAGTGGACAAAAGTGGGTCTATAGTTACAATACAAATAAATAGTACATAAGAAATAATAATATAAGAATAAGCCCTGTGTTTCTTGTTCTCACCACTGTAAACCTATTTGTGCCCACCTCTATTTCTGTGTTACATTTTAGTTGTTATGTACAACTTGAAATATTCACACTCATCATTAAATCAAATTTATTGGTTTTAGACTTGTGAGTAAATCTTTTTTAAAATGTTAACCGTATCATACAGTTAAAAATATTTTTATAAATTTAAGCCAATGTACTATTTGTTTCCTTTGTAATCTCATAACTGTTTACATATTAGGAACATAATTCTGAGTAGTCTGTAGGTTTTACCCTTTCTCAGAATAGTTTTCTAAATTGATATTATGTTACTTCATGGGTGATCGCCAAAGTGGTCCATGGAACTTAAGGAAAGTTAAGAACTCTTGATCTAAAGGAGTCTCAAAACTATCAAGTAGCTTTTGAAACAATGAGCAATGAACATTTTGAGATTTTTGTTGTTTTAATTTCATGTTAATTGTCATAATAAACTGGAGATTTCCAAAGTACCACCTATACTTCCTAGCCTAAGGACAAAGGCTTCTTCATCTTTGCCCATTTAATTCTAGGTAACTAACCCAGTCAGTCAATGGAATTTAACCCTTGTGGTCCAGACTGATGATCTTGATCCAGGTGGTCCATAACCCTGATATTATCTGCCCTTCATTCTTTATTTGTATCATTGTCATTAACTCAATAAGTGCCCTTTGCCCTCTTCTATATATGAAGCATTCTGTTCCTTGTGGAAAGAAGTGGAATAGAAGTAAAAAGCATGTTACCTTCTCTCCAAAACAGTGGTTCTTAAGCTTCAGTACTTGAGGCCCTATGATTAGCTGTTAGGTACCTCAGCAGAAATGCCTGGGGTCCAATATTTCCTTTGTCACTTAGCTAGCTGAGTGACTTGAGGCAAATTGTTTGCTGTGCCTCTGTTTCTTCATCTATAAAGTGAAGTGATGCGTGGGTGCACTAATGAGAGTATTTGGTATTTGTAAGCATACAGTGATGGAGCTAGATATGTCTAGTATCATAGACATATCTACTATAAACTTATTCAGATACTTTGGCCTATTGTAATAGCTAATATTTTTGTACCCCTATCACACCCCAAGCACCAATTTTAGCCCTCTCTTCTGAGAAGGTATACTTTAAAACAGTGTAGTTCGTATCTACAGTGGAATACGACTCAGCCATAACAAATGATGACATACTGCCATTTACAACATGGATGAACCTTGGACATAGATAAAAGTGAAGTGGTTCCGGGCAGGGGGAGATATGTGGAGGAGGGAATGGGGAGAAGGCAGTAAAGAGGGACAAATATACTGTGACAGAAAATGATTTGACTTTGGATGATAGGTATACAACATAATCAGCAGTTCAAATGCTATAGAAATGTTTACCTGAAACCTATGTATTTTTATTGATCAGTGTCACCACATTAAATTTAATTTTCTAAAAAACAAAACAAAACAAACAAAAAACAGTGTATTCTCAGTCTTGGCTGCACATTAGAAAAAAAATAAGGAAACTTTTTTAAAATACCTGTACCTCAGACAACCCTGATCAGTTACATTAGAACCTCCGAGAGTGGGACAAATGTAACAGCCTCCTTTTAAAGATCCCCACATGATTCTAGTATGCAACCAAAGCAAAGATCAACTGCTTTAGAGTTTGAGATCTTCTTACAAGAGACTCAAGGTTGGTTGACCAAGAGACCTACAATCATCAACATAAACAAAACAAAATTGAAAGAAACAATGTTCAAAAAAACTAATATAGGATATATTGATTAGGAAAAGCTTTGTGATCTATACTCAGATTCAGAGCAAGATCTGGGAAAAAGAGTGGAAGAGAAATTTAAATGTGGTAATAACATGGCCAAAACATCAAAAGGTGCTTGGAGAGTGTAGTAGATTGAATAATGAATCAAAAGATATGTCTACCTGGAACCTATGGATATGACTTTATTTGAATAAAGGATCTTGCAGATGTTGTGTTAGGGATTTTGAGACCATCCTGGATTAAGATTGGTCTAATGGCAAGTGTCCTTAGAAAAGAATGAGAGAACACACAGGGCAGAAGTCCATGTAAATGATGTGAATATAAACCAAGGAACACCAAAGATTGCTCGCAACACCAGAAACTGGAAGAAGTGGTGAAGGAGTCTCTTGTGGACACTTAGGAGGGAACATGGCCCTGCTCACACTGGGATTTCAGACATCTGGCCTCCTAAACTGTAAAAGAACAAATTTCTGTTATTTAAAACCACCTGTTTTAGCTATTTGTTATGGCAGCCTTTGAAAACTAATTTAGGGGACAATAAAGAAACCAATCTGATAGAGTAAAGGAATTGTTATAAGAGTGAAAAATAAAATTGGAAACATAAAGTTGTTCCAAACAGGAAAGCCATTGTTTGCATTGTATACATTGCATGCAATGAGAGCAATCAAAGGTCTGGGGATAAAAAAGGCACACTGATAAAACCAATGTTACTGGAGAATTAACCTAATAATTAACGTTGTTTAACCTACAGGGCATTAATAGAGTTAGGGAAATCATGTTCAATTACAACAAAATTAACTGAAAGAATAAGGAAAATCTAGATTAGTAAGGGGTAGGGGGAGGGGGGGCACAAATAAAACCAGATAGAAGATGACAGAAGACAATCTGACTTTGGATGATGGGTATGCAACATAATCAAATGTCAAAATAACTTGGAGATGTTTTCTCTAAACATATGTACCATGATTTATCAATGTCACCACATTAAAATTAATAAAAAAAATAATAAAAAAGAAAAATAAATGGGTTAGTCCAGTAAAGATCACAAGAAGAACAAGGAAGGTCTTGATACCTGATCTGTATGACTAGGACTATGAAGAAAAGAATTGTTTCAGTAATGGCTTAAGATTTGAGCTTGAATCAATGATCTGTATTGCATCTAAAATCAAACGATACATTGGCTTTTACTAATCTATTTTTAATCATACACACACACACACACACACACACAGACACACACACCCTTTGGGGCCATGCTCACAACTGAGCTATATTTAGTGCCTGAGTCAGAGGTTCCATGGAGCCATCCTCAGCACCTGGGGCAGATGCACTTGAATCAATTGAGCCATGGCTGCGGGAAAGGAAAAAAGAAAGAAGGCAGAAGGTGAAGAGGAGGAGAAGCAGATGGTTGCTTCTCCTGTGATCCCTGACTGGGAATTGAACTTGGGACTTCCACACTGGGTGGACACTCTACCACTGAGCCAAATAGCCAGGGCCAGTTATATTATTTTTTATTTAACAACTTTATTTATATAAGGTTTGTCTATTTCAAGTACACAATTCAAGGATTTTTAGTAACTCTATCAAGTGGTACAACCATTACCATAAATCAGTTTTAGAACATTTTCACCCCCCAATAAGATTCCTCATGCCCATTTATAGCTAATTTCAGTGCATATCTCTAACTCCAAGCAAACACTTTTCTACTTTCTTTTTTTATGATTAGCCCTTTTTTGGAAATTTTATATAAGTGAAATTATACAAAATGTGGTCTATTATGTCTGTTGTATTTCACTATACGTAATGTTTTTGAAGTTCATTCATCACATAATTTCTTTTTATTGATGAATAATATTCATTACATAGGTAAAGCTCATTTTGTGTATTCATTCACCAGTTGATGGTTTAGGTTTTTCATTATTTGTTGGTATGAATATCCTAGTGTGATTCTTTAAATTTATTTTATTTTTATTTTATTCATTTTAGAGAAGAGACACAGAGTGAGAGAGAGAGAGAGAGAGAGAGAAAGAGAGAGAAAGGGGGGAGGAGCTGGAAGCATCAACTCCCATATGTGCCTTGACCAGACCAGTGCAGGGTTTTGAACTGGCAACCTCAGTGTTCCCAGGTCGACACTTTATCCACTGCGCCACCACAGGTCAGGCCCTAGTGTGATTCTTTGTGTAGCCATATTTTTATTGCTTTGGGTAGGAACAGATACCTAGAGGCAGAGTTGTTTATTTGTATGGGAATTTTATGCTTAACTTTTAATAAATTGTCAAATTGTTTTCCAGAGTGGATATACCATTTATATTCTCACCAGCAACGAATGAAAGATCACATTTCTGCACATTCTTTCTAACACTTGTTATTGTCTGTCTTCTAACCATTCCAGTGGGTGCAAAATTATATTTCATTGTGGTTTTAATTTGCATTTCCCTAATGAATAATGATGTTAAACATCTTTTCATGTGCCTATTAGCCATTCATAAATCTTTGTTCAACTAATTTTTCATGTCTTTGTCCATCTTCTGATTGAGTTCTTTTTATCTTTTTATTATTGATTTGTAAGAGTTCTTTATATATCTTGGATACAAGTCTTTAATTCGATATGACTTATGCAAGTATTTTCTCCAAGTCTGTTGCTTGTCTTTTCATTTATTAAATGATGAACTTTAAAGTAAAAAATGTTTTAACTTTTGATGAGGTCCAATTTATTTTTCCTAGTATGCATTGTGCTTTTGTCCTTATATCTAAGAAATCTTTGCCTACCCAAGATCTAGAAGGTTTTCTCTTTTATTTTATTCTGAAAGCTTTGTGGTTTTAGCTCTTACATTTATCTCTATGGTCCATGTAGAGTTAATCTTTGTATATGGTGTAAGGTAAGATTTTAAGTTTTCTTTTTTCTTTTTGGGGGGAGGATATTCAGTTATCCCAGGACCATTATTTGTTGAACAGAATTTCTCCCCCAATGAATTGCCTTGATACCTTTGCCAAACCAATTGATCGTAAATACAAAATTTATTTCTGACTCTCAGTTCTGTTTTATTGATCTATTTATATTTTTATGCCAGTATCATGATGTCTTGATAACTATAGCTTTATGGTAAGTTTTTAAATTGAAACATAAAAGTCCTACAATTTGTTCTTTTTTCAAAATTGTTCTGTAATTCTAGATGTTTTATATTTCCACTTAAATTTCTAAATCTGCTTGTTAATTTCTGCAAAAAAAAAAATCCTGCTTGAACTTTGATAAGAACTACATTGAATCTCTAGATTAATTTGGGTGGAATGGTCATTTTAGCAATACTGAGGTTTTTTTCCATGAACACAAACTGTTTTTTTTTTATTTAGATCATCTTTAGCAAAGTTTTAAAATTTTCAGTGTACAAGTCTTGAATTTCTTTTGTTAAATTTATTCCTAAGTATTGTTTTCCTTGTGATGCTATTTCAAAAAGAATTTATTCTAACTTTCATTACTGAATTTAAAATTTTCTGTACACATCAATTTATTATCCCAGCTATTGTTTAACAAATACTTTTTAAATTAATGCACTGGCATGTGAATGAGCAAGATGAAAATTTTAGCCAAAGCAGAGAAAAAGAGAGAAGCTTCAAGATAGATTTATATAGCATAAGTTTTTTATTTCAGCTTAACATTTGTGAAGATCCATGATTGGTGTAGTTTGTGACAGAGTTTATAATGCCTACCTTGTGGAGTGCTTGTAAGAGTGAAATAGAATACCATATTAAAGTTCCTGGCACAAATATGACCTTCAAATGTTCTAGGGCTGGTGTTCAGAATGGGAGCAGTTTAGTCGGGAGTAAAGCTGGTTTATTGCTTACTGTTTTCTTGTCAGTTCTGGGGAACTATGGGGTTTTCAGGACTGTTCTTAATAAATATTGTGGCTCTCAACAATTTTTTAAGTTGGATATTTCTCCTGCTGCTTCTTTCCTCTTGGTTTTCCTTTTTGTTCTCTCTAATTATGTCAATTGGAATAATAATTGTTAATATTTGTGTTCATTTCAGTCAAAAGTTTTAGAAAGTAAATTGATGCATTTCTCTATTGAGTTCTTTTATTGCCTTAGCTGAAACAGCTATGATTTTTTTAAAATCTTACTCTTTCAAATGAGAGGAAAACTTTATTCATGTGTTAGTCCATTTACTCATTCAGCATTCCCATTTTTATTGAGTGTCTGCTATCTGCCAGGCTCTGTGATAGTTGGGAGTTGAGGCTTCAGAAACAAATAGGTATAATAAATCTTTTGCCATTTTCTGTGTAGAGAAGATGGGGTCTTTTGAGAGTAGAAGAAGGAACACAGCCAACAGCCTTAGGAAATATTGTTCAGATCAGGATAAATAAGGGCCATATGAAAATCTGCTGCTTCATTAAGTTCCTGCTCTGGGTTAGAGAATTTTTGGAAAAGTTATCACCATCTGGTTGATGTTTCTGCTCAAAAGCGCCTTTGAGTGGTGCACAAAAATAAGGAATTAAATAATGATGTTTTTCTGGATCTCTTCTTCAAACTTAAGGGATCTTCCACTAATTAACTGTGTAAATTTGGGCAACTCACTCCACTTCCCTGTACTGACAGGTCAGGGCAAGTGATCTGAGAGGTCTTTTCTTACTCTACTTTCTATATTTCAACTCTCCATAACTCTTTAGACCAGTGGTTCTTAACCTTTTTTGAGGTACGGAACCCACCAGTTTCATATGCGCATTCACAGAACCCTTCTTTAGTGATAAATAAAATATGATTTTTTTTCCCAAATTCAAGACATAGGTATATGTTTTTTTATTGGTGCACAAAATGAGCCGTGCATGAACATCACCTTGCTCAAAGAACAAAACCAACAAAGTGCATGAACTCACAACAAATTACGGTATTACTTTATTTTGGCCTCCGCGGCAGAGGCTTCTCCAAACCCCTGAGACCGACTCATTGAACCCCTAGGGTTTGATAGAACCCAGGTTAAGAACCACTGCTTTAGACTATGAGTTTGTGGCTGGTGGATAAATCTGTCTAATTAAGGGGTTCAGCATTAGAATGTCTATTATTGTTCCTTTATGTGAGCCACAGTTTCTAACCTGGCCATTCTATGATGATGATTAAGATGATCATTATCCTAATAATAATAAAGATAATATATTATTTTTCATTGGCCTAACATCTTTTGACTCAAAACTCAAGTGAGGAAGGCAATAGTGTTATTTATTGGACCTTCACAAACTGCAACCTATGTTTTCATCATTAATTGTCTGCTGAGCTTTAGTAAGGAAACAGCAAAGAGGTGGCCTAAAGTTGCTCAAGAATATTCTGCAGAGAATTTGGAGGTACAGATCACCAGGTATACAACATTTGGAAGAAAAAGTCAAGTGGCCAACTTAGAATATTAGAGGAGCTTGGCAAATGTATATTGGGTGACTGCTTGATTTTATATTTTAAAGTTAGTTGTTCCTCTCCTGGAACACAATTGGCGTATTTCTGGAATTAGTCAAGCACTGTTGTAAGGATATAGTGGTTCAGGTACGTTCAGACATCATAACTCAAAAACATAATGAGTGCATTGATTGTATACTCTGCTTGCACTTGTAATTCCTATATTCTGATTCATAGAAATAAATTATATTGAGTAAGAGAAGGAAACTTTTTATCTTTATAGTTCCATAAGCCTTTACTCTCATACTTAAAACCTAAATTTGAAAGGAAAATTCTATATCCTAATTAGTGGGTATCTTAAAATGATTGTTCCAGATTATATTTATATAAAAACATCACTAATTCTGAGTATTTGGGGAGACTCACCTGGAGTTGTTTCACTTTATCATCTTCCGTTGTAACTTTGGATGAATCCTAAATGTGTACCTCTGGCTCCAGCTCTCCCTTGAAGCACTGGACAAATATTTCAACTGCCTGCTGGACCTTCCCGGAGTAACAACAGCCCATCTTGAAGTCAACAGGTTCAAATTCCAACCATAAAACCTCCTTTTCCTGCTGTGACTTAAAAGCTCAGGGAAAAGCATTGATCTCCTGCCTCATGTGTCTCTGTTTCTGGGTGCTCCTCTGCTCCTCCCTCGAAGACATTGATCTCCTGCTTCACCGGTCTTCGTTTCCGGGTGCTACTCAGTTCCTCCCACGTGTTCTCCAGCAGCTCCTCGCCAAGTGTCTTGACCTGAACAGCTTCTCGGTTTTAAGTCCCCTTGTCCTATCACTGATTATATCTCACCCTGGCGACAGCAGCACCCTCTTGTCCGCCTCCTCCATGCCATCCTGAAGATCATGGCAACGTTTCTGGAGCAACCTTGCTAAAATAAAAATGTAATTATGTCTCTCCAGTAATTAAATATATTCAGTCTCCTCACGACCTACAGGAGAAATTTTCAAGTTGGTAGACAGGACATTTAAAGAGGCATTCTCATTCTGATTACTGTTTGTCTTCTTAGCTGTGTTTTCCTCTCTCCTTCCTGCCTTGTGACCTGCACTTTCTTTACAGGGCTGTCTTCAGTGATTAATTACTACACACCCCCTCCATCTCCGTGCCTCTTAGTCTTAGAGTTACTACTGCTGGCGCTGCCATTCCTCTGAGACAGGCTGAGCCTCTCTTCCACGGACGGGAATGCTTGCTGTTATTCTGCAAAACCTCTCCTAGATAAGGTTAAAGTTTCTCTGCAGGCAATCCCTCAAAGAGCTCTGCTCTGCGACTATACCGGTTGAAAGCAACCCACGCGGGAACCTGAAGTGAAGAGCTTCTGGAATGCAGAGAGCTCCATTCTGTGCCTGCTCAGGTGGAGGCCAGTTCACAGTAGGAACCTATGTAAGCCAGACCCCAGCAGCAGTTTGGGGAACCAGGCTGTCATTAGTCTGTGTTCCCCTGATGCATCAAACTCTATCCCTTTTTCCTTTTTCTCTATAGTTTTCAGTAAAAGTCTTCTTTTGAGTTCGTCTTGCCTCCTCTCCTGATTTCTATCTTGAGGAGGGGCAAAAGCACCTTCACCAATGACGCCTCGAACACCTGCATTTTATATGGCCTTACAAAAACACCACGTCTTCCAGCAGCCTTCTTTTATAATCATATCTGGAATCATATTTTCATCTTGTGGAGCAGCTACCATTAGGACCCTACCCTTCAATCTAAGAGTATCATTCTCATACAGACCAACTAAATGCGCTTCCAGCCATGAGCTGCTGCCTGAGGACTCTTGTACCTGGAACCACGGCAGGACACAAGAGCAAGAGTTTCTATTCCTCAGGAGTGACTCTTAACCAATGAATGAAGCAAGCTGCAGGATAGACACCCAGGTGCCCTCGCCCCTCAGTTAGGGTAACTCAGGCCTCTTCTTACTGTATCCCAGAGTTCTTCAGCATGGTTAAGCCCTAGGTACTCACAGCAAAAATATGCTTAATAATGCATCCTTTCCCCTTTTCTTTCATTCCTTTATTATTATTATTATTATTATTATTATTATTATTATTATTTGCTGGCTACCTTGCCTTCTTGTCTACCTTTTGTGCTCCCAGTGGTGCTTTCTATAACATCCAAGTGAACCATAAGCACACATATTCTTGTCTCAGAGTCAGCTTTTGTTACAGCCTGAAAATCCATACACCTTGTCTATACTCTCATAGCAGGCTGCTTAAGTTCCTCCTATTATAACCTCGTTTACCTTTGGAAATATTCATTTGGAAATTCAATCCTTGAAGTGAGGAACAGCATCTTCCTCTGCATGTTTCTTTCAATATCTAGCACAATCTCTTGCTTGAGGTAGGAGTTCAACACCTAACAGTTGAGTGAAAGTGTTTCAATAAAGAGAAAAATCTCCATTACAGAATTTAAAAGAAAAAAACAGTTGAAAATTTCAACTACTTAACATTAACTCCCTAACAGAGCTATGAATTAGTTATAAAGCTCCCAAGGGAGCTTTAAAATTTTTTAACATAGCTTATTTTTCAATAATCATCTTTATAGTTGTCGTTTTTATGCCTATGATAGAAAGGTAAACCAGCAGTGTTCTATCATATTGCTTATACAGATTTTTAGTGTAAAGCATTAATGGGGTTTTACTTTACTTATAAAATTACTTGAACAATTATTGAAATCAGAATCTGCATAAAGATGTGTTGATACAAATGAACAGTTTCTGACCATCCTAATTTTGTAGGCTTCATCCTTCAGCTGTTTTTTTAGCCATTACCTCTAATGCAGCATTTATTCACATTTAGCTTGTTCTTTTCACTCCAAAGAGGCAGCCTGCAGATCTTTTAACTATTTTTTTTGCAGCTAGAAAATCTAATTCACCATAGCAGACACAGCTGTGTGTGTTCCCTAGGCTGCTGTAGACATAACCCTTTAAAAGTTAGTTTAGATAAAGGAAATAAAATAACACAAAACAATAGGAGGGAAATATTCAGTGTTTTATGGCCTGGACCCAGGCATATCTTTCTTACAAAGTTACTCTGTTTGGTATTTCAGCTTTACTTTAATTATTAGCAGTTCTTGGTAATTTCACTTGGGCCTCGTCCCTTAGAAAATAGTGTTAGAAAATCTTTTGCCAGTGGCATTTGTAGCCAAGAAGGGACAAACTAAGAGTCAGTCAGTACTCACTTCAGTTCCCTGCACAATCCACTAATCTGCATGATTTTACACATGGAGATCCAAGTCAAACACTTTTGAATAGATTGTGCATGTAAATACAGACAAAAGGCTTGTGGATGTAGTTTTAGAAGAAGTTACAGCCTGACCAGGCAGTGGCGCATTGGATAGAGCATTGAACCAGGACACGGAGGACCCAGGTTTGAAACCCTGAGGTCGCCAGCTTGAGCACTGGCTCATTTGGTTTGAGCACAGCTCACCAGTTTGAGCCCAAGGTTGCTGGCTTGAGCAAGGGGTCACTCAGTCGGCCGTAGCACTCCAGCCCCTGGTCAAGGCACATATGAGAAAGAAATCAATGAATAACTAAGGTGCTGCAACGAAAAATTGATGCTTTTCATCTCTCTCCTTCCTGTCTATCTGTCCCTATCTGTCTCTCTCTCTGTCTGTCACAAAAAAAGGAAAAGAAAAAAATAGAACCCAAATAAATAAAATAAGAAATGAAGGAGAAGTCAAAATGGACACCAAAGAAATATAAAATATTGTAAGAAAATATCATGAACAACTATATGCCAACAAATTGGACAATCTGGAAGAAATTGAAAAATTACTAGAAACATTCGATCTTTCAAAACTAAATTAGGAAGAATCAGAGAATATGAATAGACAGATTACAATTAATGAAACTGAAGCAGTAATCAAAAACTCCCAACAAACACAAGTTCTGTAACAGATGGCTTCACCAATGAATTTTACCAAACATTCAAAGAACTAGTTTTCTCAAACTATTTCAAAAAATTCAAGAGGGGGAAAAACTCCCAAGCTCATTTTATGAGGCCAGCATTATCCTAATTCCAAAGCTAGATAAAGACACTAATAAGAAAGAAGACTATAAGCCAAAAACCTAATGAACACATATGCTAAAATCTTAAATAAAATATTAGCAAACCAGATCCAGCAATGCATTGAAAAGATCATAAGCCATGATCAACTGGGATTTATTCTTGGGATGTAAGGTTGCTACAGTATTTGCAAATCAATAAACATGATACACCACACAAAATGAAGGATAAAAACCAAATGATCATATCCACAGGTGCAGAAAAAGCATTTGATAAAATCCAACACTCATTTATAAAAACTCTCAGCAAAGTAGAAATAAAGGGAACATACCTTAACATTATAAAAACTATATATACAAACACACAGCCAACATCATACTCATTGGGCAGAAACTTCAAAGGTTTCCCTTAAGACTGGGAACAAGACAGGGATGTACACTTTTACTACTCATATTCAACCTAGGGCTGAGAGTCCTAGCCACAGCAATGAGATAGGAGGAATAAATAAATGGCATCCAAATTAAAAAGGAAGAAGTAAAATTGTCATTATTAGCAGATGACTTGATATTGTACATATAGAACCCTAAAGATTCCACCAAAAGCTATTAGAACTTATAAATGAATTCAGTAATGTAGCAGTATACAAAATAAATATCCAGAAATCAGTTGTATTTTTACAGGCCAATAATGAACTATCAGAAAGGGAAACTAAGAAAACAATCTCTTCCACAATATCTTCAAAAAGAATAAAATACCTTAGAATAAATCAAAACAAGAATGTAAAAGACCTCTACTCAGAGAATTATAAGATACTGAAGAAATAAATTAAAGAAGCTAAGAATAAATGGGAGTACATATTATGTTCATGGATAGGAAGGATTTAACAACAATAAATATTAATACTACTCAAAGCAATCTACAGATTAAACACAAGTCTTATCAAGATACCAATGGTGTATTTCACCAAACTAGAACAAATATTTCAGAAATTTATGTGGAACCACATAGACCCCTATTGCCAAAGAAATTTGTTCTCAAGAACAAATTTGTCTTTGTTCTTGAGAAAGAAGGACAAAGTTGGAGGAATTAAGCTAACTGATATCAAATTATACTACAAGCCATAGTAATCAAAACGTAATGGTACTGGCATAAAAACAGACATATAGATCAATGGAACAGAATAGAGTCCAGAAATAAAACCACACCTTTACAGTCAATTAATATTTGACAAAAGAAGTAAAAACATACATTGGGGTAAAGATAGTTTATTCAATAAATGGTGTTGGGAAAATTGGAAAGATACGTACAAATAAAACATGAAACTTTTAACACCATACATAAGAATAAACTGAAAATAGATTAAAGATTTAAAAGTTAGATTCAAAACCATAAAAAATCCTAGAAGGAAACATAGGCAGTAAAATCTTGGACATTTCTCATAGCAATATATTTTCTGATATATTTTCTCAGGCAAGGGAAACAAAAGAAAAAAAATGAATATAGGACTACATCAAACTAAAAAGTTTTTGCACAGCAAAGGAAACCATCAACAAAATGAAAAGACAGCCACTGAATGGGAGAGTATATTCACTGAAATATCTGAAAAGGGCTTAATATCCAGAATTTATAAGAAACTTATAAAATTCAACAGCAAACAAACTAACAAACAAAACCCCCCAAGACAAATAATCCAATTAAAAATAGGCAAAGTACTTGATTAGACACTTCTACAAAGAAGACATACAGATGGCCAACAGGCATATGGAAAACTGCTCATCACTGATCATTAGGGAAATGCAAATTAAAACCACAATGAGATACAACCTCACACCTGTCAGAATGGCTGTCATCAATAAATCAAAAAACAAGTGTTGGCAAGGATGTGGAGAAAAGAAACCCTTGTGCACTGTTGGTGAGAATGCAGATTGGTGCAGCCACTGTGGAAACCAGTGAGAGTTACCTCAAAATATTAAAAATGGAACTGCCATATGACCCAGTGATTTCACTTCTTGGAATTTATCCAAAGAAACCTGAAACACAAATTAAAAAGAATATATGCACGCCACCAGTAATGACAGCATTATTTATAATAGTCAAAATTTGGAAGCAGCTGAACTGTCCATCAGTATATGAGTGGATAAAGAAGCTGTGGTACATTTACACAGTGGAATACTACTCAGCTGTAAAAAAGGAAGGAAATCTTACCCTTACAACAGCATGGATGGACCTGGAGAATATTATGCTAAGTAAAATAAGTCAGTCAGACAAATACAAGTACCATATGATTTCACTTATATGTGAAATCTAATGAACAAAATTAACTAATAAGCAAAATAGAGACAGATTCATAGAGAGCAGGCTGACAGCTGTTGGTGTGTGTGTGTGTGTGTGTGTGTGTGTGTGTGTGTGTTAGGGTTTGAGGAGGTGGAGGAATTGAGCAAAAAAGAAAAAAGAAGTCATGGACAGTGACAACAATGTGCTGTTTGCCATGGGGAGGGGTGTGGGATGAGGTGGAAAAGGGTAAAGGGGGGATAAATGGTGATGAAAAGAGGCTTGATGTGTGGTGGTGAACATGCAACACAGTGTGCAGATGACATGTTGTGGGACTGTGCACCTGAAACCTGCACAATTTTGTTAACCAGTGTCACCCTGATAAGTTAATATAAGGGGGAAAAGGAAAGAAGCAGCATTCTGCATGAAACTACATTCTTAGAATTACAGTTCTGGCACTTTTATTTTTCATGTAAAGTAAATTTTGGATTAAATAAATTTGAACTTTGCAAGATTTAAAAATTATTATTATTTTTTTCTTTTCTTTTTTTAAATTAATTTTAATGGGGTGACATTAATAAATCAGGGTATATAAGTTCAAAGAAAACATCTCCAGGTTATCTTATCATTCAATTATGTTGCATACCCATCACCCAAAGTTAAATTGTCCTCTGTCACCTTCTATCTGGTTTTCTTTGTGCCCCTTCCCTCCCCCTCTCCCATCCTCTCCTCCCTCCCCCCACCCCGTAACCACCACACTCTTGTCCATGTCTCATAGTCTCACTTTTATGTCGCACCTATGTATGAAATAATGCTGTTCTCAGTTTTTGTCTGTTTTCCTTATTTCACTCCGTATAATGTTATCAAGGTCCATCCATTTTATTGTAAATGATCTGATGTCATTATTTCTTATGGCTGAGTAGTATTTCGTAGTATATATGTACCATAGCTTTTTAATCCACTCGTCCTCTGATGAATACTTGGGCTGTTTCCAGATCTTCGCTATTGTGAACAATGCTGCCAGGAACATGGGGGTGCATTTCTTCTTTTTGAACAGTGCTATGGTGTTCTTAGGGTATATTCCTAAAAGTGGGATAGCTGGGTCAAAAGGTAGTTCGAGTTTTAATTTTTTGAGGAATCTCAGAAATCAGAGGCATTTTTATATACCAACAATGAACAGTCAGCAAAAGAAATTAAGGAAACAATCTTCTACACTATTGCAACCAACAAAATAAAGTACCTAGGAGTACATTTAACCAAGGAGGTTAAGGACTTATACTTGGAAAATTATAAAACATTGATAAAGGATGTCAAGGAAGATACAAACAAGTGGAAGCATATACCGTGCTCATGGTTAGGAAGAATAAACATCATTAAAATGTCTATATTACCCAAAGCAATTTATAAATTCAATGCAATACCAGTTAAAATACCAATGACATACTTCAAAGATATAGAACACATATTCCAAAAATTTATATGGAACCAAAAAAGAACACGAATAGCTTCAGCAATCTTAAAAAGAAAAAATATAGCAGGAAGTATCACTCTTCCAGATATCAAGGTTTACTACAAGGCCATTGTACTCAAGACAGTCTGGTACTGGCATAAGAACAGGCACATAGATCAATGGAACAGAACAGAGAACCCAGAAATAAATCCACAGCTTTATGGACAACTAATATTTGACAAAGGAGGAAAGAACATACAATGGAGTAAAGATAGCCTCTTTAACAAATGGTGTTGGGAAAATTGGACATCTATCTGCAAAAAAATGAAACTAGACCATCAACTTACACCATTCACAAAAACAAACTCAAAATGGATAAAAGACTTAAATGTAAGCCATGAAACCATAAGCATCTTGGAAGAAAACATAGGCAGCAACCTCTCCGACATCTGTAGCAGCAATATATTTGCCGATTTATCCCCACGGGCAAATAAAATAAAAGGCAAGATAAACAAATGGGACTATATCAAACTAAAAAGTTTTTGCACAGCTAAAGACAATAAGAACAGAATAAAAAGACAAACCATACAATGGGAGAACATATTCGACAATACGTCTGATAAGGGGTTAATAACTAAAATTTATAAGGAACTTATAAAACTCAACACCAGGAAGACAAACAATCCAATCAAAAAATGGGCAAATGAAATAAATAGAAATTTCTCCAAAGAGGACATACAGATGGCCAATAGGCATATGAAAAAATGCTCAACATCACTAATCATTAGAGAAATGCAAATTAAAACCACAATGAGATATCACCTCACACCAGTCAGAATGGCGCTCATCAGCAAAACAGCACAGAACAAGTGCTGGCGAGGATGTGGAGAAAAGAGAATCCTCCTGCACTGCTGGTGGGAATGCAGACTGGTGCAGCCACTGTGGAAAACAGTATGAAGATTCCTCAAAAAATTAAAACAATTATTATTAAAGAACAATAGGACAGACAGTTCGTCAGCTTTGAATGATGATCTCTTTTCACAAATAACGCTGGGGAACAAAATTTTTGTTGCATCCACAAAAACACTTGTTCTTACCTAACTTGAGTGTGCTGACCTCAAATCTGACATTAGTTTTTCACTGTAAGCTACTTTTTTTTTTTTTTTGCAATTCAAGATTTTAGGTTTTCATCTTATTGTAAAATTTTAAACATTTAGTTTAACACAATGAAGTAGAATGTCTTTTTGTGCATAATCTTTGTGAAAATATAATAATTTATATAATGCAGTAAATACACTAATACACTAAAAGATATGATTACATCAGAATTTGTCAACAATTTTGAAATAGAACATATTAAAACACTTATTTTAGTCATAAAATTTGCGCAAAACTTATTTAAATTCTATTCAGGCAAAAATTTGCTTTTGTAGCTCTTGCGTTTGTGTACTTGTTGAGGACAATCTCATTTGATGTTCCAACAGTAGTCTGCTCATCACTAACAGCTCCAAGATTTTTGGGAAACTTATCAAAGTGACTGTTCATGAAGGGAATCTTAATGCTCATGTTACATCCAATGTTGCAGAAAGCCAACAGCATCCTTTGAACCAGAAGTTCATAGTTTTCTGCTTTTCTGTTGCCAAGGAAGTTATTTGTAACTGCCACACAAGACTGCCATGCTGCTTTCTCCTCTTTATTCATCTTCCTGGCAAATTCTTCCTCACGTATGAGGGTTCGAATTTGAGGTCCATCGAATGCACCTGCTTTTATCTTCTCGAAAGACAAGGCAGGAAAAGCAGAAATAATATGTTGAAAGCATTCACTTTCTCTATTCAAAGCCTGCACAAACTACTTCCTTAAGCCAAATTTGATGTGAAGTGGGGGAAAAATGATCCTGTCTCAATTAACTACAGATTCATTCACAATATTTTGCATCCCTACTTCCAGAGCTTCACGTTCTGGCCACTCCTTCTGTGTGCAGTGTTTCTCCCGAGCTTAGCTGTCCCACAAACACAGAAAGCAAGGATACTTTGTGAAACTTCTCTGTTGTCTTAGCAGGAAATATACCATTTTAAAATTCACACAAATGATCCAGCTATGCTCTTCATACTTTAGAAAGTCGAGGACAATTTTTATGTCATTATAATCTTCTCACAGATGGGTTGAATAATCAATTGGAACCGCTGCATAAACATTACCGTTGTGTAAGAGAACATATTTCAGACTCCGTTTAGAGCTGTCAAGAAATAGCCACCATTCTGTTTAACTGTAAGTGGTGACACCTAGCTGGCTGAGAAGACTACTGATATCATGACAGTAAACAAACTGTTTGTCTTCAGATAAGAAGTCCACAAAAATTTGTTCATGTTTCCTGAAATGGTACACTTTAGCTGACCAGTGAAGTACATTCTTTTCTTGAAGCCTGGAGGCTAATCACTCAGCTGCTTTCTTTGATGGGCCCAAATTTCTTACTAAGTCATTCAATTTAGGTTGGCTAAACTGCTGAGGGGTCAATGACTGCTTAGCATCAGAAGTTCCTTCAGATTCTACAACCATTTCCTCATGTATCTTATCAAAATACACTTGATCACCATGTTCACTTTCTTCATCGTTAGAAGAAATAAAACCATTGAAAAGTGGAACCGGGAGTGTCTCAGAGTGTGGGATAGGTCGTATTGCTGAAGGAATATTAGGATATGTGATTATATGTTGTATTTTCTTGCCGATGCCCTTTGTATGAATCAGACAGAAATAACAGTCACTGCTGTGGTCCTTAGGTTCACGCCAAACATGGGAATACCAAAAGGCATTCCTTTGCATTTTTCTTTTGTCCAGTCACAAAGCATTTCCTCACAATTATGACACACAATATGAGGAGCCCAATTCTTGTCTTGATCACCAAGAGGAACTTAAAAATAGGCAATATATGCATATGTCACAAATGATGAAATATTGTGCCCTTGACTTTGAAGTGTGTAAAGGCCACATATATAACAGAAAGTGTCAGGACTATTCTTACATTTATGCCTACTCAAAGAAGCCATGTTTCAATCTTCAAACAAAATAAGAGGGTGTTTTTATCAGATAATAATTTTTACATTTATAAACAACTACAATTATGTAAAGGTGATGTTTGTAAAACATTAACTGCCTTGTGGTTATGTTCAATCCAAGAGTCATTGCCCTTTAACTCCAATTTAAAAACCAATGCATGCCATTAACTGTAACAAAAAGGCATAAAAATTCGAGCATGTCCCCCCAAATGGATTTCAGATTTGGAATCAGCGATGCTGACATATATATAAACCGTTCTAAAACCTCATGCAACAGAAAATGAAAAAAAATTGTTCCCCAGTGTAATGCAACCAGGACGAGTAAGGTGCCCAGGTGGAAGAGATTTGCTAAATGGGAGGGATCTGTGATCCAGATATTATGTTGTTACACTCAGGACCAGCTTCATAACTTTATGCCTAATGCAATATGAAAATGCATAGCCCTTTGTTCAAAACTTATTAAGAATGTCAAGACAGTACCAACAGATTTTTAAACCAAGTTGCGGGGGGTGTCTTGTGCAGCTTCATGGGTCCCTCTCCCC
The DNA here is from genome assembly GCA_037038555.1 of Rhynchonycteris naso. Taxonomy (NCBI): domain Eukaryota; kingdom Metazoa; phylum Chordata; class Mammalia; order Chiroptera; family Emballonuridae; genus Rhynchonycteris; species Rhynchonycteris naso. Next base: position 73,456,817 of record CM073002.1, read on the forward strand.
AGCTAGTTGTGGTTAATCTCCATTTATTGAGAGCCTTTGACACAAGGCTTTGTCCTCAGTGGTTCTTGACCAAATCAATTGTCCCTGGGCACACATTTGAAATCTAAAGTATGATTTAGCCTAGAAAGGTCTGTGTAAACATGATTCTGTAATTTCTTAATGGACCTAGAATACCTATCCAAACTGCAATGAGAAACATGAAATATTTTTGGGGTGGGATTGTTTTTAAATAGAACCTCAATAATTAATTCTAGAAGAATGTTCTCTCATTCCTTCCTATTTGTTTGTCAGTTTATAAAATCCAAGGCTTCATTCTGAGGTTTTATGTAATCATCTACCTCCACAGTGCTTGGGAATAAGGTGGAAATGGTAAATGCACCAATGTTATTATATCACTATGGCCTTTCTCACAAATCCCTTCCTGGTTTTCCTTCTTGGAACTTAATTTTATACCCCTTTAATTTCAGGGCCGCTCACCAGACAAGTCTGACTCTTGTTTTCGAGACCTTTCCCCTCTTCCTCATTTTACTCACCAAGAAGTAGAGAGATGAGAATAGATCTTCATGGTTAGAGAACTTGACTTCTTCACTCTTTCTGCCACAAACTCCATTGCTCTTTTTATCTTAGAAGCTTAGCTGTATTCTTGAGCTTATCCTTAACTTGTATGTTGTACTTTATTCTCCCTGGGAATATAGTGAGAAAATTGAAAAACTTACATTTTTCGTTGAAATTAATATGAATGTGTAGTGGGTATATGCCCACCTCCAGTGTACATGCAGTTCTGTATTCATGAGCTTGTATTCAAGATATTGGTTTATCTAAATTACCTGTTCTATAGGTGTGAACCTTTACTGAACACAATCACCAATTTGTTATTAGTAAAATAATAACACTGGTCTATTTCACAAGATTTGTGGGGTTTACTTAATATATTTAAACCAGCCATTGTTTTTATAGCTTTATTGTACTATAATCAACATAAGAAGCTGCATATCTTCACTGTACATTCTGATAAATTTAAACATATTTAGGCACCCTTGAAAGTATCACCACTATCAAGATAGTGAACATATGGACCACCTTCAGAAGTTTCCTTGCACATGTTTTTTTTAATGAGAAGAGGGGAGATAGACCAATTCTTATATGTGCCCCAGTCAAGATCCACCCAGTAATCCCCATTTTGGGCTGATGGTAGAATCAATTAAGCTATTCTCAGAGTCTGGGGCCGACAACTGGAACCAATTGAGCCACTGTGTGAGAGGAAAAAAGAGAGAGAAGGGAGAGAGGAGCCAATGGTTGCTTCTCCTGTGTGCCCTGACTAAGGATGGATCCAGGACTTCTGGTTGCTGGTCAATCCTCTATCCACTGAGCAAACCAACTACTGCCTCTTGTGCACATTTGTAATCTTCCTTCTGTAATGCTGGTGGCCTAGGCCCAGTAGGTTCACACTGGACTTGGGCAGGCAGTAGAGGAACTGAGGAGCCAGAAAGCGTAGGGCCATTCATGTTTAATAGATTCTTACAAGGGCTGATGAGCAGAGCAAACAGGCAGGGGAAAACCTCTTCTCATGGCAGTAGGGAACAACAGCAAAATGGCCCCTCTCAGTGGTAGGCAAGCGATTTGCAATCTACCCTGAGCCAAAGCACCTGTAGCCTCACATAGGCTGTGCACACATGGCTCTGCCACATGCTCAAGCACTAATCATGCAAAGTGCAAATGAGCAAGCCTAACACACTTGTTTTCTCTACACCCTCCCACCTCTTCTCAGCGTTCCCTTCCCACCCTCCCAAGGCAACCACTGAACTGCTTTCGGTCATTGAAGATTAGTTAGCATTAGCTTTTTTTTTTTTTTTTTTGGCTGGCTTCTTTGAGTCACCATAATTATCTTGAGGTTCGTTCATGTTGTTTCATATTGTTTTCTTTTTTTAATTTATTTATTAACTTTAGCAAGAGAAGAAGGGAGGGTAGGAGGGATAGAGAGAAAAAGAGATAGGAACATTGCGCTGTTCCTGTATGTGCTCTGACCAGGGATCAAATTGGCAACCTCTGTGCTTCAGGATGATCCTCTAACCAACCCAGCAATCCGGCCAAGGCTATAAGGATTTTAAATTCATGTGGTTTTCAATAGTTTAGTTCATCTTTATTGCTGACTAGTATTCCATTGTGTAGATATACCATATTCAGTTTTTTTATTCACCATCAAATATTGGATCTTTCTTTATTCTTCTCAACACTCAGTCTTTACTTAAATCATGCCTCCAGTATGGTCATGTGGTATCAGAGGAATTTTGTTGTCAGCATATCTGAATTCAAATTCTACCCATGATTCTTGTGAGCTATTTCCTCCTCTAAAAAGAGTACAGTAGTTTTCCCTTATCTGTGGTGATATGTTCCAAGACACCAGTGAATGCTTCAAACCACAGATAGTATCAAATCCGATATATGTTATGTTTTTTCCTTATACAGTATATACATACCTATGATGAAATTATATTTATAAATTAGGCACAGTAAAAGATTAACAACATAACTAATAATAAATTATAACAATGTTCTGTAATAAAATTCACATGAATGTGTTCCCTCTCTCAAAATATCTTATTTTACTGAATGTACAACATGGGTACACTGGAAAAAGGGATGGTTCACATCCCAGGTGGGATGGAGTGGGATGCAGCGAGATTTCATTATGCAACTTAGAATGGTGTGAAACAGAATTTATGAATTGTTTGTTCCTGGAATTTTCCATCTGTTATTTTCTGACCTTACATAACTAAAACCTTGGTAATGGGAAATCACAGATAAGAGGGGACTATATATAGTAATATGTGCCTCATAGGATTGTTGTAAGGGATAAATATGTAAAGCACAGAGAAAAATATTGAATCACAATAAGTGCTATTTGGGCAGTGGTTATCATTATGATTATTGATATTATTGTACTATTACTGCTATTAATTTTATATGACATGTTTGGTAGAATTTCTAGCCTACAACAAACCCTCAATAAATGTTAACTATTAATACTAATTTTACTAATATTACTATAGCACCTAACCACTATTCATTTCCATTCTTTAGCCTTTCCTCTTATGTTTTCAACCTGTCATACTGTTATTAGTAGTCCCAATGTTACCTGACCAGGTAGAATATAGCAAGGGAATGGTTCTAAAGTATGATGCAGGAACCACAACATTAGCACCAACCTGGGTCTTGGTAGAAATGTGAATTGTCAAGGCCTACCCTAGAAAGGCTGAATCAGAAACGCTGGGGGATGGGACTGTAATCGGAATTGTAATGAGCCTTCCTGGAGATTCTGCTTAAATCTAAAGAACTAAAGCAGTGGGGTAATCACCAGGCTTGGGCAGGAGTTAATGCAGGCTCAGTTCCCATCAACTTTGCTGTTAGCAAAAGCACACTGTTGACTAATTGAGCTTAATATCAACTAAAACCCTTAAGTCTTTTTCACACATGTTGCTGCTAATCCCCATATTCCCCATCTAGCACTTGTACAAGATTCTTTTTGGACTGAAGTATAAGTCTTTACATTTATCCCTATTAAACTTAATCTTGTTAGATTCGGCCCATTGCTCCAGTCATGTTTGGGGAAATTTTAGTTCAGCTGGAATGAACCATGACAAAAAAGCAGGGCCTGGAGATGAAGGAGGGATGCTGAAGGACGATGTCCTTTTACATGTTGGCTGAATACTAGCCGATGAGCTCTGGGCTGTGGTAGACTTCTAATTAAACAACTGAGACTCAGAGAGGGGGTGTAATTTAATCTCAGTTGAATTCAACTAACATTTATTGGGTAGCTTTCTGGCTGTGAACAGGTATAGAAATACTAAATAGGCTTCTTTAATGTCAGATATAAGTAGAGATAGAGAGGTTGTTGTTTTTGCTTCGGTTTTTTTGTTTTGTTTTGTTTTGTTTTTTGACATGTGAAGCCCAATGTAGCAACACTTGCAAGTCTCTTAAGGAAAAGAGTTAACATGTTTTGAATGCAAATCCTTTGCTATCTGCTTTGTTTACAATTTCATATTGAATTTTTGAGCCAATTCAGATATACACGTACTGTTCACAAAAATTAAGGGGTATTTTTTATCACTTCATATTCATTTTGAAATATCCCCTAATTTTTGTGAGCAGTATACCATGTATAGAAATGGTGATACGATTTACGGCTGAGGAAACTTAAAATCAGAGGTTAATGCATTTCCTCAAGGTCACATGGGGAGTTAGCAGCAGAACTAAAGGAAATCCCAGATCTGTATGGGTTTAAAGAACATGTTGAATATAAGCTTTCTCCCTGAGATCAAAAAAATTAAGCTCTTTAAATATCATAACTACCAGCAGTTTAACTATAAACCAATGATGCCCCTGGGCTGATTTATGATGAGTAAGTTTACAAGCCCCCAAACATTAACATATCAAAGATGACCCACTTCTATATACACTAAGAAGTTCATCTGACTGTGTTCATGGTCCTAAATCATAAAAAATCTTACATTTGGGTTTAATTTTATTTGTCTCTTTTAAAGTGTTAGCTATATATTTTAAAATTATTTTTTTTAATTTATTTTTTTACAAGGACAGAGAGAGAGAGTCAGAGAGAGGGATAGATAGGGACAGACAGACAGAGCAGAGAGAGATGAGAAGCATCAATTATTAGTTTTTCATTGCCGTTGCGACACCATAGTTGTTCATTGATTGCTTTCTCACACGTGCCTTGACCGTGGGCCTTCAGCAGACAGAGCAATCCCTTGCTGGAGCCAGTGACCTTGAGTTCAAGCTGGCGAGCTTTTGCTCAAGCCAGATGGGCCCGTGCTCAAGCTGGTGAGCTCGGGGTCTTGAACCTGGGTCTTCCGCATCCCAGTCCGGCGCTCTATCCACTGCGCCACCACCCAGTCAGGCTATATATTTTAAACAGTATCTATAAAAATGTTAATATTATAATTGGAAGTTGTTACCTCTAGTAACTTTGGACAGGATATAATTTCCTCCTCTAGGGGGCAAAACTACTGAATTCTACTCTAGCAGGTAATACCTACTATATTTTCCTATGATATAAAAATGTGCCTTTTAATAAAGTAGATTGTAGTGTAATGAAAAGTACACTGGACTTGGAGTTTGAAGATTCAAATTTGGTTCTACTTGCTAATTATATTACCCTGGGCTAAAAGTTTAACTTTCATAATCTCAGTTTTAAGGTCCCTAAAATGAGGACAAAAAGCCTGACCAGGCAGTGGTGCAGTGGATAGAGCATTGGCTTGGGATGCAGAGGACCTAGTTTCAAAACCTCCAGGTGGCTGGCTTAAGCGTGGGATCATAAACATGACCCCAAATTTGCTGGCTTGAAGCCCAAGGTTGCTGGCTTGAGCTCAAAGTCACTGGCTTGAGCCAGAGGTTGCTGGAGCCCCTCGGTCAAGCCACATATGAAGAAGCAATCAATGAATGACTAAGGTGCCGCAGTAAAGAACTGATTCTTCTCAACTCTCTCCCTTCCTGTTTGTCTGTCCTTGTCTGTTCCTCCCTCTCTCTCCCTCTCAAAAAAATTAATTAATTAACTTAAAAAATAAACAAAACGAGGACAATAGTATTTGTGGAGTCAAAAGAATTAACTGAGATAGTATCTGTGAAGGAAAGTACTCTAGTCTTAAATATTTTACAAATACAAGATAATTGCTATATTTTGATACCTATTTCATTAGATGCCATCAAGAAGAGAAAACGTGAAATATTTTGGATATTTCTGCCACTTACACATCCACTTAATTAATAGAGGAAAATTCAAACTTTTTGTTCTCTGAAAAGTGTTTCCATTTTTTCATAGTTTCTTTTTAACAGTAGAGCTTCCAGAAGAATTGTGTAAGAACAGTGTGGTAGAGCTTATATTAAAACACTAGATTTGGTTTGGTAACTTGCATTTCAAAGATAAATTCTCCTTAACCAGGACTAACATTGTCAATACTATGATCATTGTCATTATAAAAGGACACTCGCTAGGTGCCTGTCTTCCTCAAGTTGAAAATGCAAATAACCATTGTACTTCCTTAGCAGAGAGGTTGTGAGAATGAAACGCTCTATTATGGATAAAGTCCTCATTATGGGTCAAGTCCTTAGTACAATTTCAGTACTTAATGCTCATGCAATCTTAGCTATGTTAGAATATAAACCGAGTCACCTAAGACTTAGAGTCTTGGCTGCTTTTGGATTTCTTGATTTACTAAATCTTGAAAGGTGAGTTTCACAGATAGTTTAAAACCCTGGGTGAATGCAGTGAGCAGTTTCATAGATTGAAATTTCATAGCTCCAGTGAGGAGGCCCCTGTTCACACTCAAGTGTTTTTTGGATTCTGGTGATGTTGATATTTATTATACTAAGGTCTGTAGTAATGAAACAAAGATTTTATAAAATCTTGGGGAAAATATGCAGATGAGGAGGAAAGGGGTGTTGCTTCATAAAAGTCTACACTCTGTACTGTTTTCTGTGTCTCTTTTTCTGTATGTGTGGTCCCTCTACTTTTCCTTGACAGACATGTAGGAATCCTTGCTTCTTTCCTGGCTTCTTTCTCTGCACGTGCCTTATTTTGTCCCCTGCTGTTTCCTTGCTATAACTAGTCTTAATATAAAACCAAAATGTATTTTAACTTACATAATCATTAACCTTAAATCATTTTTGTTATCAGTATAAAAAGCAGATACGTAAGAGATATATTTCTTTTAAGGATAAAATTACTTTAAAAATGATAAACAGGCATATTAAAAAAATATAAGAGTTTATTTTGAGCAAAAATTGATGCAAATCAAGTCATACCAGACTAGGATTATTGAGGAGTTCTCCAAGGACAGGAACTAAAGGGGATATTTTTTATGAAGAAAAAGCAGCAACAAAGTATAAGAAATGACTGATTGGCTATAGTTTGAAACCTGTGTGGGTGTTTGTGATTGGTTTTCAATTTCCTGATTTACCAAACCTCAGGTTTTAATTTCGTAACCATGAGGCATTTGCAGGCCTAGGTTTTGGTATACGTATGTAGGCTGCTATGGCATTACAGCCATCTCAGCAGAAGAGTCTCCTTGTTTAATCAATTTAACAGGTATTATTCAAGCTAAGTACTCTATATTTCAATATCAAACCCCTCAACATTTCACTTCTTACTTCAGGCTTTTATATCAACTTCCTCTGGTCACAATGAATAATATGTGTGACCTGGAGATTATTGTCAGTTGCCTGCACTGCTTTATTAACATCCTGAAATCACAGAATTTTTGAGCAGGGCGTAGACTTTGGAAGTCATTGGACATCATTTAGACTAATAACCTTATTTTGCAAGAGGAAACTTAGTCCCAAAGAGGTTAAGTGACCTACCCAAGCTACAGGGCCTGTTAGTGACAAAGATGGACCGACATCTGGACTCTATACTCAAAGTATGTCACTCACCTTCCTCCACACTACCTCCCCAGACTCGCTGTTCTTAATCTTCCCTTTCACCTGCCCTGCCAATGGGACCATGCTGATCTGGCCTGCTGCCAGTTTCGACTGTCTGGCTTCAACTAAGTCTTCATGGTTAATCTTGCTATTCATTTTCTTTTAGTGTGTCAGTTTAACAACTTATTTAGTCAGGAAAAAAGTTAAAATGCTGCCTTTATTTATTTTTCCAAATAAAGCCTTACTGTGCTAATGAATGAGACCAATAAAAGGTTGGAGTTGGGGTACAGATGGGGTTGTAGGTCCATAGGTTCGCAGGCTCAGCTTAAATTCTTCTCTCCCATCCCTTTAAAGTGGTCCCTGAGGGAGTTCCACAGAACTCTCAAAGTATCGCTTAGCAACACAATTTAAAAGTTACTACCTAACGCGTACACTTAACAATGGTTATTCCTCTCAATATCAGAACTCTCAAATATCAAGACAGGCTCAGACCACTTTCATAATACAAAACAAAAAAACCCCCATTAAAATGCTAAACAGGATTGCACAAATTATGACTTATTTTAAAGGTTTACACTTAACAAATAAATAATTTAACTCATACAAAATTGAAGATAGCACATGTGGCCTCGTTTTGGCATAATGTCAGAAGCTTAACTACGAGGCATATTATTCCCATCTCCAATTTTTTTTGGCTCTGACTTTTCTTACCCAGCAATGTTCCTCAATCCTTCAGTTCCATCTCCACTTCCTCATTCAACCATCATTTCATCAATGTCCACCATGTGTTACATTTCATACTAGGTACTGGGGCCACAAAGAAGAAAAAGACACAATGGCTTTTCTTTCTAAAAGTCATGTTATCTCAGACAACTCTAAAACCCAGTTTAATCCTCTTCCCTTCTCTACTTTCCCATCAAGAAAATTTAGTTCTTCTCATTATTTCCCCATTTCTGTAATTTCTTTCTATTATTCAGGCTTAAAACCTCAGAATCACGTGTTCAATTCCCAATTCTTTCACATAATCCATCAATCAAGTTCAGTTGTTTCTCCTTTCCACTGTCTTATAATTTTTTCTGTTTCCTTGCTTTCTTCTTTGTAATTTCCTTAAAATACAGTATTGATCTTGTTAATCTCCTGCTGACTTTTTTCAAGGCCATTGCATTTGTAGCTGAAAACCTGGTCCCTCCACAATCTGGCCCATATCTATCTTATTTTTTCTAAACTCACTGCTTCATACTATAGCTACGAAAGGGCCTTTATGTCAAGCCTAATGTGAGACCCCACCCCTATATCATATAGTCTGCGTAAAACATCCCCCTTTTATCTTGCCAAATTGGGAAGTAAATTTGGCTAAATTATGAGATTCTTTATAGAAAAGAGAAGAAATTAAGAGGTGACATGCTTGTTTTTTCTTAGGGAGAAGAGAAAACTAACTGTGGAATACAAGATAGATTCTTCAGTTTTGAGGATTAAATAGTTTTCATGAGTTGGCTAAGATTCACTTGGGAATCCTGTGAAGCACAGATATCCAAGCACTACTACCTACAGCTGGATGTCAAACTGGCTGCACAGTGGAGTCACCTGGGGCGCTTAGAAAAAGTACTGATGCTTAACTTCCATCACCAGTAAGTCTGGTTGAATTGGTTTGGACTATATCCTGGGCATCAGAATTTTTAAAGCTCCTTGGATGATTATAATGTGGAGTCAAGGTTGAGAACATTACCCTAAAGATTCTATTTAACTGTATGTTGGATGGGGACAATGAATAAAGCCCCCCATGTGATTTTGGGAGTCACTGTTACAGATAGAAGCATCTGTTTCCCTGGGTATTTCTGGAAAAGGATTTAATAAATGCAAAAGGTAGCCTCAGGATGGAGCATTAGGCCATCAGCAGGTTGTTCTTATAGATAGGGCAAGAGACTGACTTCTGACCTAACCAGGTGGTGACGCAGTGGATAGAGCGTCGGACTGGGATGTGGAGGACTCAGGTTCAAGACCCCGAGGTCGCCAACTTGAGCACGGGCTCATCTGGTTTGAGCAAGGTTTACCAGCTCTTGAGCCAAGGTTGCTGGCTCAAGCAAGTGGTCACTTGGTCTGCTGTAGATCCTGGTCAAGGCACATATGAGAAATCAATCAATGAAAAACTAAGGAGCCGCAATGAAGAATTGATGTTTCTAATCTCTCTCCCTTCCTGTCTGTCTGTCCCTATCTGTCCCTCTCTCTGACTCTCTCTGTCTCTGCCACACACACACACACACAAAAGACTGACTTATGACTTGAGGCTAGTGGGTGTGCTGATCTCACCCTCAACCCTCCCCTTACCATGAGATATCCCAGCACTGTTTTCCAGTCTCTCTTCCCAGGAACCAAATTGACTTAGTTTCCTCACTTCTGCTCCAGCTAATTGGCTTATTTTGTCCTCTATGATTTTTCACTTATATAACCTCTCTTTTATCCTGTTTCCTAGCTACTTATATCAAAACCTTACCTATCCTTAATACTCAGCATACATCATGCCACTTTAGGGAAAGCTTCTCTTAGTCTCATCTAGAATTAATTTCCTAAAAATCTGAATGCCTATTCAGTGTATAACATTATCACTGTGCGTGTCACTTTAACTTGCATGTGAGTATTTATGCATTTGTGATTGCCTGTTGAGTAATTCCTCTGTTGAAAACATAATAGGCATATATATATACCCATGATTAACATATATGCTCACAATAAAAAAAATGAAGGCAATGGCGTTTTAATATCCACATATTGTACTAAGAATCAGTTACATTACTAACCTGTACAAGCAATTAAGTCTTAGCTATCGTATTATTTTGCTAGGGCCATAAAAATGTACCACAAACTGGTGGCTTAAACAACAGAAATTAATTTTCTGAACAGTTCTACAGGCTAGAATTCTGAGATTAAGGAGTCTGCAGGGCGCTTTCTTTCAAGGCCTCTTTGGTGTGTAGATGGCTGTCTTCTCTTTGTCCTCCCTCTGTGTGTGTCCCTGTCCAAACTCCTTCTTCTTATAAGGCCACTGGCCATATTGGATTAGGGTTCACTCTAAAGAACCTCATTGTAGTTTAATTTCTTTTTTAAAGACACTATCCCCAAATACAGTCACGTTCTGAACTACTTGGGGTTTAGGACATCAAAATATAAAACTTGTGGGGGGATGCAATTCACCCTACAACAGCTGTCTTGCTACATTATTGGCATGCTTTGTATTTCAAGACTATGTAAATTTTAACATGTTGAAAAAAAAAGCAAAGAAATAGTTAGAATTACTCATGTGTTTTATGGTCATGCTAATCATTTTGCTTTGAGTGACAATTTTATGCATTAGACTCACTAGGGAAGAAAGAATATGAAATTATGAGCTTACCTAATTTTAATTAATTTTATTGATATTCTTATAAAGCATTTGAATCATTATTGCATACTTAAGACTGTACTTTTAAAGCAATAGAAATACCTGAAGTTAAAATGGAAGAACAAAAAGCCTTTAGGATATAGTTGAAAGAGCCTGGAATTTGGAGGGTGACCTTAGGTAAATCACTACGTTTCTGAGCCTTTGTCTCATTGTCAGCTGCTTTCTCAGTGAAGGTGGGATGAGAAAATTAATGTTAAAATCCTTTGCAAATTATAAGGCAGCAATTGAAATATTATTTATTTAAGATAGTAATGGGCCAGGGAGAAATTTAGAGAGAAGCCTCTAGAACTGTATTATTCTCCCCAAATAAGCAGTTAACAGAGGCTCAGAGAAATTGAGAGTAGAATGCTCCACATAAAAATCTCTTTCTTGAGATACAACCAAATCTCCCCATGACAGGTGTGTACATTTGTTTTAGAAGAATCTTTATCATTAACAATTATTTTAATCACTAGGAATTAATTTATTGTTGATAAAGTGCTTTATTCATATGCTTACAATGTACATAGCATTTAGGCGCTATCCTCAGTCATTCACGGTTATATGGTAAAAAGTCTGAATATGCCTACTGTATGTGACAAAATAGAAGAACCTAGACATTGTGCTAAGTGAAATAAGACAGTTACAGAGGACAGATACTTTGTGACTCCTCTTTTATAAGGTAGCTCAAATAGTCAAACTCATAAAAGCAGAAAATTAGGTGGTGGTTTCCAGGGGTTGAGGGGGAAAAGGAAATCGGGAGTTGCCATTCAATGGGTATGAAGCTTCAGTCTGCAAGGTGAGTAAATTCTAGAGTTCTGCTGTACGACATTGTGATTATAGTTCACAATACTTCATTTTACACAAAAAATTGTGAAGATGGTAGACCTTATGTTATCTACTCTTACCACAAAAAGAAATAGTCAGAACGCAAAACTAGAATGGGACAACTAGGCCTTTTCCCAAGGTACTAGCATTGGAAGGGTCTCTATATTTTTATATATATATTTATTAACTTTAATGGGGTGACACCAATAAATAAGGGTACATATGTACAATGAAAACATCTCCAGATTATCTTATCATACAATTGTGTTGCATACCCATCACCCAAAGTCAAATTGTCCTCTGTCACCTTCTATCTGGTTTTCCCTGTGTCCCTCCCCTCCTCCCTATCCCACCCTCCCCTCCCTCACCCCACCCCGTAACCACCACTCTCTTGTCCATGTCTCATAGTCTCACTTTTATGTCCCACCTATGTATAAATTCATGCTGTTCTCAGTTTTTTTTTTTCTGATTTACTTATTTCACTCCGTATAATGTTATCACAGTACATACATTTTGTTGTAAATGATCCGATGTCATTTCTTATGGCTGAGTAGTATTTCATAGTATATATGTACCAAAGCTTTTTAATCCACTCGTCTTCTGATGGACACTTGGGCTGTTTCCAGATCTTCACTATTGTGAACAATGCTGCCACGAACATGGGGGCTTATTTCTTCTTTTCGAACAGTGCTATGGTGTTCTTAGGGTATATTCCTATAAGTGGGATAGCTGGGTCAAAAGGCAGTTCGACTTTTAATTTTTTGAGGAATCTCCATACTGTTTTCCACAGTGGCTGCACCAGTCTGCATTCCCACCAGCAGTGCAGGAGGGTTCCCTTTTCTCCACATCCTCGCCAGTGCTTATTCTGTGTTGTTTTGCTGATGAGTGCCATTCTGACTGGTGTGAGGTGATATCTCATTGTGGTTTTAATTTGCATTTCTCTAATGACTAGTGATGTTGAGCATTTTTTCATATGTCTTTTGGCCATCTGTATGTCCTCTTTGGAGAAATTCCTATTCATTTCATTTGCCCATTTTTTGATTGGATTGTTTGTCTTCCTGGTATTGAGTTTTATAAGTTCTTTATAAATTTTGGTTATTAACCCCTTATCAGACGTATTGTCGAATATGTTCTCCCATTGTGTGGTTTGTCTTTTTATTCTGTTGTTATTGTCTTTAGCTGTGCAAAAACTTTTTAGTTTGATATAGTCCCATTTGTTTATCTTGCCTTTTATTTCATTTGCCCGTGGAGATAAATCAGCAAATATATTGCTGCTACAGATGTCAGAAAGCTTGCTGCCTATGTTTTCTTCTAAGATGTTTATAGTTTCACGGCTTATGTTTAAGTCTTTTATCCATTTTGAATTTGTTCTTGTGAATGGTGTAAGTTGATGGTCTAGTTTCATTTTTTTGCAGGTAGATATCCAATTTTCCCAGAACCATTTGTTAAAGAGGCTGTCTTTACTCCATTGTATGTTCTTTCCTCCTTTGTCAAAAAGCAGTTGTCCATAAAGCTGTGGGTTTATTTCTGGGTTCTCTGTTCTGTTCCATTGACCAATATGCCTGTTCTTATGCCAGTACCGGGCTGTCTTGAGTATAATGGCCTTGTAGTAAACCTTGATATCCAGAAGAGTGATACCTCCTGCTTTATTTTTTCTTTTTAAGATTGCTGAGGCTATTTGTGTTCTTTTTTGGTTCCATATAAATTTTTGGAATATGTGTTCTATATCTTTGAAGTATGTCATTGGTATTTTAATTGGTATTGCATTAAATTTATAAATTGCTTTGGGTAATATAGACATTTTAATGATGTTTATTCTTCCTAGCCATGAGCACGGTATATGCTTCCACTTGTTTGTATCTTCCTTGATTTCTTTTATCAATGTTTTATAATTTTCCGAGTACAAGTCCTTAACCTCCTTGGTTAAATTTACTCCTAGGTACTTTATTTTTTTGGCTGCAATAGTGAAGGGGATTGTTTCCTTAATTTCTTTTGCTGACAGTTCATTGTTTGTATATAGAAATGCCTCTGACTTCTGAGTATTAATTTTATATCCTGCCACATTGCTGAATTCATTTATAAGGTCCAGTAGTTTTTTGACTGAGACTTTAGGGTTTTCAATATATAATATCATATCATCTGCAAATAGTGACAGTTTTATTTCTTCTTTTCCAATTTGGATGCCTTTTCTTTCTTCTTCTTGTCTGATTGCTATAGCTAGGACTTCCAGAACTATGTTGAATAAGAGTGGTGAAAGTGGGCAACCCTGCCTGGTTCCTGATCTTAAGGGGATTGCTTTTAATTTTTGCCCATTTAGTATGATGTTTGCTGTGGGTTTGTCGTAGATGGCCTTTATCATGTTAAGGAATGTTCCTTGTATTCCCACTTTACTGAGAGATTTTAGCATTAATGGGTGCTGGATTTTATCAAGTACCTTTTCTGCATCTATTGAAATTATCATGTGATTTTTGTCCTTCCTTTTGTTTATGTGATGAATCACATTGATTGATTTGCGAATATTGAACCAGCCTTGTCTCTGCAGAATAAATCCCACTTGATCATGGGGTATGATTTTTTTCATATATTGCTGGATCCAGTTGGCTAATATTTTGTTGAGAATTTTAGCGTCTAAATTCATCAGGGATATAGGCCTATAATTTTCTTTCTTTGTGTTGTCTTTGCCCGGTTTTGGGATCAGAATTATCCTAGCTTCATAAAGGGAATTTGGAAGTCTTCCTTCCTCTTGAATTTCATGAAATAGCTTGAGGAGGATAGGAGTTAGTTCTTCTTTGAATTTTTGATAGAATTCACTTGTGAAGCCATCAGGCCTAGGACTTTTCTTTTTCGGGAATTTTTTGATAACTGTTTCGATCTCATTTGTTGTAATTGGTCTGTTTAGGTGTCCTGATTCTTCCAGATTGATTTTTAGAAGGTTATATGATTCAAGAAATTTGTCCATTTCAAGGAGATTGTCTAATTTTTTGGCATATTAGTTCTTCATAGTATTTTCTTACTGCTGTGTCAGTTATTATTTCTCCACTGTCCTTTCTAATTTTATTTATTTGAGTCCTCTCTCTTTTTTTCTTGGTGAGTTTAGTTAAAGGTTCATCAGTCTTGTTTACCTTTTCAAAGAACCAATTTCTGGTTTCATTAATCCTCTGTATTGTTTCCTTAGCCTCTATGTCATTTATTTCTGCTCTGATCTTTATAATTTCCTTTCTTCTACTTGTCCTGGGATTTATTTGCTGTTGTTTTTCTAGTTCTTTTAGCTGCAGGGTCAGGTTGCTTATTTGAGCTTTTTCTAGCTTCTTATGATATGCTTGTAGTGCAATGAACTTCCCTCTCAGAACTGCTTTTGCTGTGTCCCATAAATTTTGAGTTGATGTATGCTCACTATTATTTGTTTCTAGAAACTTTTTTATTTTTTCTTTGATCTCATTGTTAATCCATTCATTATTTAATATCGTGCTATTTAGTTTCCAAGTGTTTGAGTATTTTTCAGTTTTTCTTTTGTAGTTAATTTCTAGTTTCATGGCATTGTGATCAGAGAAAATGCTTGATATGATTTCAATCTTCTTAAATTTATTGAGACCAGTTTTGTGTCCTAACATGTGGTCTATCCTAGAAAACATACCATGAGTGCTTGAGAAGAATGTATATTCTACTGCTTTAGGGTGAAAAGTTCTGAAGATATCTATTAAATCAAGTTGATCCAGTGTCTCCTTTAAGTCTGCTGTTTCTTTATTAATTTTCTTTCTTGAGGATCTATCCAGTGTTGTTAGAGGGGTATTGAAATCCCCTACTATGATAGTATTGCTGTTAATCTTGCTCTTTATATCCATCAAAGTCTGCTTTATGTATGACTGGCTCCTATATTTGGTGCATAGATATTTATAATAGTTATATTTCCTGTTGAATTGTTCCCTTTATCATTATGTAGTGTCTTTCTTTATCTCTTACTACAGCCTTTGTTTTAAAGTCTATTTTGTCAGATATAAGTACTGCTACCCCGGCTTTTTTTTCATTTCCATTTGCATGAAATATTTTTTTCCATCTTTTTACCTTCAGTCTATGTGCATCTTTTGTTTTAAGGTGTGTCTCTTGTAGACAGCATATGTATGGGTCCTGTTTCTTTATCCATGCAGCTACCCTATGTCTTTTGATTGAATCATTTAATCCATTTACATTTTAGGTTATTATTGATATATAGTTGTTTATTGCCATTTTGTTCTTTAAAGCTGTATTTTTTTTTTTTTTTGCTCTATTTTTTCCTCCCTTTGAACTGTTCACAACAGGCCCCTTAGTATCTCTTGCATAATTGGCTTGGTTTTAATGAATTCCTTGAAGCTTTCTTTGTCTGGAAAGCTCTTTATTTCTCCTTCAATTTTAAAAGTTAGCCTTGCTGGATAAAGTAGTCTTGGTTGTAGGTTCTTGTTCTGCATTACTTTGATTATATCTTGCCATTCCCTTCTGGCCTCAAGTGTTTCTGTTGAGAAGTTCGATGTCATCCTTATGAGGGCTCCTTTGTAGGTGATAGCCTTTTTTTCCCTAGCAGCTTTTAAAATTTTTTCTTTATCCATTAGCTTTGGTATTTTGACTATGATGTGTCTTGGTGTAGATCTTTTGGGGTTTCTCTTTAATGGAGTTCTATGTGCTTCTTGAATGTGTGGAGTGTTTCCCAGCCTTAATTTAGGGAAGTTTTCTGCTATGATTTGATTGAACAAAGTTTCCATTTCCTTTCCTCTCTCCTCTTCTTCAGGCACCCCTATGATGCGAATGTTGTTTCTCTTCATGTTGTCACAGAGCTCCCTTAGAGTTTCCTCACATTTTTTGAGTCTCTTTTCCTTTTTCTTCTCTGCTTCTGTGCCTTTGTTTATTGTGTCCTCTAACTCGCTGATTCAATCCTCAGCGTGATTCATCCTGTTTTTAATTCCTTTTATTGTGGTCTTCAGTTCTGATACTGTATTTGTTATTTCTGTCTGATTCTTTTTTATTATTTCAATTTCGTTTTTTATACTTGTTATCTCTTTATTTAGGTGTTCATAGTGACTATCCATTGTTGCTCTAATTTCTTTGAACATCCTAACTATCATTATTGTAAATTCTGCTTCCGGTAGTTTGGTTATATCTGGTTCATTCAGGTCCTTCTCTGAGGATTTCTCTTGATACATTTGGTTTGCATTTCTCTGCCTGCCCATTTTGTGTGTGTATAAGCAAGTTTTGGCCACTGGAGTCCAGTAGGTGTTGCCTTTGTGTTCTCTAGGTGTGGTCTGTCTGCAGGCCCGCCATCCCCTCTGCCGCTGCCTAGGGCGGTTGGGTATGGGCGTTTCCTGCGCCGGCCCACTGCGGCTGTTGCTGTGATTTCCGCCTCTTCTCTGCGGGAGGGGCTGTCACTTAAGCCACAAGCCTCAGCACCAAGGGCAGAGGTGAGCACCTTTGCTCAGCTGTGGACCCAGCCTGTTTCCGGAAGGCTTTCGCCCAGCACCTGCATTCAGAGCCTGCTTGCCACAGTTTTGCGTGTTGGGCAGGGCTTTTGATGTGCTCTGAACTATAAGCCTTTTCCCGTCCAGAATTTAGCCCCGCCCTCGAGGCCAGGGTTCTTCTGCGCAGGGTCGCAAACCGCTGTTTATTAGGCTGGGCATGTTTGCTGGCGTGAGCTCAGCTGTGAGCTTTCAATGGTTCCAGGCTCTACCCCGCCCCCACGTTCAGAGCCAGCTCGCACACACAGGATGGCAATCCGCGGTTTCTCCGGCCGGGCGGGGCTAGTAGCATGAGCTCAGGTGCGAACTTCCGCTGGTTTCAGGGTCTCCTTCGCCCCTGCATTAGGAGCCCGCTTGCGCACACAGGATGGGAAACCACGGTTTCTCCAGCTGGGCAGGGTTGGCAGCATGAGCTCAGCTGCGAGCCCCCCGCCCATCCCTGGTCCTAGCCCCATCCCCGCGGTCAGTGCCGGCTTGCGCAGGGTCGCAGAGCAGATCTCTGCCAGTTTTTTTCCCCCACAGGTGGGGTCATAGGCGGGCCCGCAGCTGCCGGACTGCTTTCGCGCGTCCCCTCCGCCCCTGCTGGGCTAGACCGAGCTCACATCGGTTGTGCCTTCGCCCATGCCGACATAACCGCATTTCAGCGTCCTGCCGCTACCATCCCTTCAGCAACCCTCAGAGAGATGGAAGTGCCCTAAGTCTCTACACTGTATGCCTGGGAGCTCCCTCCCTCTAAGCAGCTCTGCTCTAATTGCCGCGGGAGAGCTTGTTTGGCTCCTGTCCTGTCTCCCTTTGCTGGTATTGCTAGTTCCAGGGGAAATATTCGTTTTCGATTAGGGAAATGACTTAGCCTAGGGGTCAGGGTGGCTGTCCCTCAGAGTGTCCCTGTGCCTTCAGTCCACACTCTCTTCCCGCTGCTCTGTTCCTCTCCTCTGTCCCCATTGCCTGGAGCCCCGGGTGCATGGTTGTGAGAGAGGTTTTCTGCGCTGTCCCTTTAAAAAGAATCTTGGGTCTGAGAAAATTGTCTCTTTTTCACAAACAGTATCCTCACTTGTTTCGCAGCTCAATACTGTCTAAATGCCTCTTCTAGGCTCTGGGACTGCAGGCTGGGGCTTGGTTCCTGCGACCCAGGTCCCTCCCTCACCGCCAAACTCTCCTCCCGCCACGTGGGTCTCTCCGGGCTGCCGTTTGTTCCGGGGAGCTGGGCAGCCCTCTTCACGTTTTCGCTATTCCTACCAGTCTCAATGTGGCTTCTTCTGTGTTCCTTGGTTGAAGAGTCCACTTAGTTTAGTTCAAAGTTGGTTTATCCAGATGATGGTTCTTAAAATTGAGTTTTAATCCACTTTGGTTCTGGGAGTTGGAAGTTGGTATGTCCGCCTACTCCATCGCCATCTTCGTTCCCGGAAGGGTCTCTATATTTTTAAATAACGCTTTTAAAGGGTGATGCAGATTTTAAGCCACATCCTACTTGGCCTTCCCTGAATTTCTAGTCAAAGTAGCAAATTAACCTTGGGCCCTGGCCAGCCTCCCTGGCAGCCAGCTGAGATGATGGAGTAAAAGATCAAAGATCGAGATTGGGAAATATATTAATGACTCAAGATAACTACCCCCCCACCCTTTCTCTCCACAACACTGATTTGAGGATACTGTTGTACTTTTTGTACTTAGGTCAGAATTGCTACTTGTGGCTCTGAAAGGCATGTATAAGGGTCAGTAGCTATGAAATCAATGCCTTCCTGGTCATAGCTCGTCAATTGTCCATTGTGTGTTCAAATCACTGTTAAAGGCAATAAACAAATGTAGAAAGACATTTGAATACCCACTGGGTCTATAGCATAGTAAATAAACTTATACATTTGCAATCTTTTTTTCTGGTCTTACTTTCCAGTCAACAACTCACTATCTTATTCACCTTTCTCTCTTCCTTATATCTGCATATGAGTACCTGTTCAATACCTGCCACTTAGCAACTATCTCAGTGGGAATGATAGGAAGTAGGGTTGCTAAGGTCCATATTTCTCAAGTGAATCATGTTAAAACAAAGCAGGATTCCCTAGAAATTATCTCTAAATTTGCTGTTCCACTTTTTACAGCCGCCAAACTTATCAAAGATCTCAGAGCCATGGAAAATAGATGAAGTAGCTAAGCAGCACTTGAAAGGTAGGGAAATAATGTTTTATAGTCTGATTTTGGTACTGCATAATTCATTTCTTCTTTTAAGGGCCAGACCATAGCTCCTCTTTGTCTCAGGCTGGGAAGTGAGGCAAAGTGACATAAAGTTCAAGAGAATGACTTCTTTAAACATTGTCAAGGCTCATTAAGTTGCATCTAGCCTAGAAAATAGCGGGGATCTTCTTCAGAATTAAAGACCAGTGTTGTTGACCTAGATTTTCCAGGAAAGTAGAGAGATGAAGAGTCCTTCTGACAGACATGAGGTTGTTGGAGTGGTGATGCCAGCCAGAGAAGCAATCTTTATGACCTCTGTGGAGTAGAGAAAACAACTGGACAGCTGATGTTTTCTCTCTTTCCTTCTTTCTTTCTTTCTTTTCTTTTTCTTTTTTTTTTTTTACAGGGACAGAGAGGGGGATAGATAGGGACAGACAGACAGAAACGGAGAGATATGAGAAGCATCAATCATTAGTTTTTCATTACCATAGCAACACCTTAGTTGTTCATTGATGCTTTCTCATATGTGCCTTGACCACGGGCCTTCAGCAGACTGAGCAATCCCTTGCTGGAGCCAGCGACCTTGGGTCCAAGCTGGCGAGCTTTTTGCTCAAGCCAGATGGGCCCGCGCTCAGCAAGCTCGGGGTCTCGAACCTGGGTCTTCCGCATCCCAGTCCGACGCTCTACCAACTGTGCAACCGCCTGGTCAGGCAACAGCTGATATTTTCATCAGCTATGTTCTTGCCCAGCTGCACAGATGCGTACTTAAATTATATAAGAAATCACCAGCATTCCAATGTACCATCATACTCATCAATCATATTGCTTTAAAGTCTTTAGAATTACAAGGTCCTAGACTATTTTAGTCACAGCAGGGCCAGTTTGTTTTAAAATATAGTATTTTACCTATTGTAAAGGGAAGGAATCTGTTGGACAGGGAGAGCTAACACTTGGACTTACAAATGGATTTAAATCCATTTATGTACTGATTTGCTGTCTTTGCTGTGTAGATCCTGCTTGGCTTCTTAAGGAAGAAGCTTCTTCATCTATGAATAAGAATGTTGCTATCTGGTTCTAGTGTCTCTTCTAGGGTAAAACTGAAATTGAACTTTGTGAAATATAAAAATATTAATATTTTTAATATTTCTTATAGATTTTAAAGAGTTTAATTTTATCAGTATTCAAGTGGTTTTGTATCATTTGTGATGACTCAATAACAACATGTCTACAAATTATTCAAGCGCTTCTTATGACTCATGCCATGTATTATGGAAAAGTAAATTTTTTCTTCTCTCTTGGAAAAAAAATGCCTATTTTTCTTAAGAGAAAGGTTAGACATTTGGAAACTTTTAAGAAAGAGATTTTTGCTAATAATACACATGGTTCTTTTTAATATCTTAAAAGTGAATTAAAAGCTTTCCCAGATAAAACTAAAATCCTAAAAACCAAAAATTTTATCTTGTGGAACATGAGCATCAATATTATAAGGACTTTACATTGACTCTTTCATAAATATGAGGTGTGTGTACTTAGGGAAAGAGAGATGGTTGGTCTGTGGTCTACGTAGCTTTGGAACCAGTTTAACATGAGTATATCTAGAAAGCTTATCATTGTTGAGAACGAATCTAACCCTTCTAAAGCCTTCTCTGCTAACCTAATCAAATTCTCTCTCCTTTTTCTGGCCAATTTACCTAGAATACCAGAGATAAACTTACTTAGAGAATATATCAATGGGAGAGGCCTTTCCTGCTTGCAGTTGTAGGTATAAAGAAATCTAGAATGACTGAATAGTTCAGGATTGCTATTGCTTTCTGGCTGGTGCCTTGTGTCACCGTAAAGACTGTGCCCAAAGTCCAACAGATGCTTATCTATTCTCTGTGATGTTCTTGCTGGTCTGAACTCCTGTCAGCCTCACTACGGAAATCTGACCTTGGGCTTTGAACTTTTTGCTCTCTTAGTTGGCACTCAATTATCCTGCCATTGTTCATCACAACAAAACCTTCTGTGTGTCACTTCACTCTGTTATCATGGCTAGCCTTAGTCACACACTATGTATGTAGACCATTCCTTGAGTATAGTTCGGGAAACCACCCTCTACTTGTTCTTTCCCCAAAGTTATTTCAGAGGCCTCCTGACAGTTTCAGTTCCTGAGCTTTGAGCAGGACCACCCTGTCCACACTTCCAAGTCTACTTAACTTTGACTCCCCAGGAACAAAGATCAGTGTTTCAGACCCCTTATGTGGAAAGCCTAAGTTCTTTTTGAAAAATGATGCATCATTTTCCAAGGACAAGTTCTCGTTATGAAGTAGTGAGGCAGATTGTATTAAAGCAATTTTCAAAGTTGTTCCACCCTCCTTTTAAAACCATGGACACTTGGTTATTTGCATAACTAATTTCCTTTCAAATAACTCTTGTCTGAACTAGAAATTTACAGGTAATTCATAGTCTATACATCTAGACATAAGAGTGAGGGATGTAATTTTTATGTACTTCTTTGCCTGCATCTAAGAGCACCTCATATATGCTCAGTCATAATAGATAACTTAAATACAGTATTCAAATATTATCTCAGTAAATGGCACAGCTTTACCACATTGCTTAAGCTAAAAACATGCTTGATTTTCTTACTTCAACATCCAAGTTCAAGTCATATTGCACAAATAGGGTATACCACCAAAATATACCTCAAATTTCTTCATCTCAAAAGCCACACTTAGTCTAAACTACATCATTTCTCACTTGGACAACAAGAATGGCTTCCTCAACGGTCGTCTGCTGCCATTCTCGCCATGTTCCAATAGATTTTCTTACAACAGCAAGATATAAAAACATAAATCAGATCATGTCACTTCCCAACTTGAAATGCATCAAAAGCTTCTCCTAGCTTTTATTTCTCAAAAACAAAAAGCCCTTTCCCAACTCTGGCTGAACCTTTGCACTTGTTTCCTAGACCTGGCATAGTTTTCTCTCTCCAGTTCTTTATACAGATGGCCCCTTCACATCCTGTTTGATAACAGATCTCATATTGATGTCTCAGAGAGGTCTTCCCTGACCTCATTTCTTAGGTTGCCACCTGTAGTCATCCCCTTATCATCCTCTCTATTTAATTCATGAAATTCTCATTTTAGTTTGGTTTAAAGAATGAGTAAAGGGATATGTTGCTCAGCCTGCAATATTTACTTCACTATTGTGGTCATGCTTTTATTTATTTATTTATTTATTTATTTATTTATTTATTTATTACAGAGACAGAGAGAGAGTGAGAGAGGGATAGATAGGGACAGATAGACAGGAATGGAGAGGAGAAGCATCAATCATCAGTTTTTTATTTTGACACCTTACTTGTTCATTGATTGCTTTCTCATATGTGCCTTGACCACAGACCTTCAGCAGACCGAGTAACCCCTTGCTGGAGCCAGCGACCTTGGACTCAAGCTGGTGAGCTTTTGCTCAAACCAGATGAGCCTGTGCTCAAGCTGGTGATCTTGAGGTCTCTAACCTGGGCCCTTCTGCATCCCAGTCCGATGCTCTATCCACTGCGCCACTGCCTGGTCAGGTGTGCTTTTTATTTTTTAAACAAATGTTATCACTGTGTTTTGCATAGTATTTTTGTTTGTTTTTGTTTTTTGTTTTTGAGAGAAGAAGGAAGAGGGAGAGAAAGAGAGAGAAGCATCAAGTCCTTGTTCTACTTAGTTGTGCACCTATTGATTTTTTCTCATACATGCCTTGACTGGAACTCGAACTCATGACCTCAGGATTGAGCCGGGGCCCTTGGGATTGAACCAAGGACTTCAGCATTCCTGGATGACACTCTGTCCACTGCACCACCAGCCAGGACTACTTTGTATAGTTTTAAAACATGTTTTTATGGTATTAAATGATAAGTATTTATTAGATCATTAAATATTCATCTAGAGCATGATTTTTAATACCTCATTTAATTAATGTGACATGATTTGGGTAACGAGACTATACTGTTAGATTTAGGTTATTTCTAGACTTTTGCAAAAGAATTGGAGAAGATCTACTTAATTATTAAAGCCCCACCTCCTAATGGAGATGGGCTTCGGAAATTAAGATTATAGTGTGAAAAGAGAAATGATAGATCAATTGAAATGGTAAAGAAAAATCTATTCATCATATTAGGAAAAACTAGAATTTGGGTTGCCCTTGAAGATCCAAAAAAACTAAGCTTAAGACAAATAAAGGAAGCACAATTCTAAACATTATTGAAATCATTACACTGAAGTTTTCCACTTAACCAACATGGTAGATAATAATAGAGGAGCAGATCTGGTGGTGAAAGCAATTGGTTGGGTTTTGGAAACATTGAATTTGAGATATTTGTGGAATATCCAAGGGCATCTGTCTAGTAAGCAGCTGAATTTAATGTGACTTAGAGGAAGTTCTGGTTTAGAGCCAAGATGGAGGAGACATCAGTATATTTTGCAAGGTAATTGAGACCAATGGAAATGGATGCAAAAATCCAAGGAGAGTACATAGAATGAGATGAGAAGAGGGCTTACGACAAAATGGTGAAGGACATAAATATTTGCAAAATGGACAGAGGAAGATGGGTATTTAAAGGAGGTGGAAAACAAGAGGCCAGAGAGCTAGGAGCAAAGTCAGAACAGAATGTCTTGTGAGATTCTCTAGCACTGATTAGCCTAACCCTGCTTGACTGGTTATGTGACTGGTGACTTTTCTTCCTTACTCTTTGTTTATATCTCCCCAGACTGTGCTCAAACAGAGAATAACTTTTCCAGACAGAGCATATTCTTCTTTAACAGAAGATACACATGTTGTTGGATTCCCCAAGTAGAATATCCAGTAAGTTCTTAAAGTTTATTGAATGAGTAGGTGAAGATCTCTAGGGTGTGATTTGAAACATTCAAAGAAAGCTGCTCCTATGTCCTAAAATAGTTCTCTGGCTGACCTGCAGCAATGCCCGACATAGTGTGCACTTAGTAAACCTTTGTGAGAAAATGGAACCATGAATATTGAATGACTAAGTATCCTATTAAAATGCAAATATTCTAAGAGGGATGTCAAATGAATTGTCAAGCCCCATTTAACAAGTTGGTAGGCCTGGGACTCTTTATCAAAACTCCATTGTGGTCAGTTTCTGGCCAGTTGACTCACAGGGCCAGGTATTGTGGTAGGTTTTTAGGCCTAAAATGAAGGATTGCCTGGAAAGGGTATAGCTGAGCACATTAGTTCAGTTTTACAACTTATCCATACAAACCATCTGTTTTTGTTTCCTAAGCTGCCATAACAAATTACTACAAACCAGGTGGCTTAAAATAACAGAAATTTATGGTCTCTCAGTTCTGCAGGCTAGAAGTCTACAATCAGGGTGTCAGCAGGGCTGCACTCCCACTGAATGCTCTGAAGAAGGATCTTTGCTAGCCTCTTCCCAGCTCCTGGTGGTCACCAGGAGTCCTTGATGGCCCTTGCCTTGTATACTTAGTCTCTGTCTTCATCTTCACTTGGCATTCTTCTCTCTGTGTCTCTGTCTGTGTGTTTCTGTTTTCTTATAAGGACATCAGTCATTGGATTAGGAAACACTATAATTCACAATGACTGAATTTTAATTTAAATAAGTATATCTGAAAATCCCTGTTTCCAAATTAGGTATCACTCTGAGGTCCAGGTGTACATGAATTTCTGAGGAATACTATTCTACCAGCATACTACCTATTATGGCTAAACACTCAGCTAACCTCTAGAGAAACCTAGTTGTGGAAACAAGAAATCATTGTATGATACAGGTCTCTGATACTGGAGATTGTTGTGTTTCTACCTGGTAGCATAAAGGAGTTAGCTTATCACCTAGTGAATGTGAGAATCAACCTGGGATTACCAGGCAGTAATAAAGAAGGAGTGAAGAGAACATTAATCCTAAAAAATATTGTTAAAAATATTATGGTCCAGTCTTTGGGTAAGACACTGAAAGGAGAGTGGTAAATGGAAGAAGCATTATTCATGCCTTCAGGGAACATACAGTCTAGTAGGGCAAGATAAACAATAAGGAAGTATGAATAATTACATTTGAAATTTAAAAACTGAGAAAGTATTATGAGATTTACAGAGTGCTTTTTGCTAGAGAATAACTGAGAAGAACCTTTTATGTAGGATGGTCACAAAGAAACATTTATGTTATAACTGGAAGGTTGAGGATGATTCAGTCATTGGAAGAGCCCAGAACGGGTGTTTGACTTCCTTCGTCAATTTTTCAGGGCTGCCTCAGAGCAGAGACTATGAAACTCAGCAGTGAAGATGAGAGCCTTCCCATCTAGCCTACACCTTATTCCTGATTGTCTGTTGTATTTCCAGATAGAGGAATAGAGGCCTCGGTAGGGTAGTTTTCTCCTCACATTTGCCCCACACCTCTCTGCATTGTTGCCCTGCAAGCATACACAAATACACACACCACTTTCTTTTATGAATTATTTGAAAGTTAAATATATTTTTCATTTAGCCCTACAAATTTCAGCATGTATCACTTAAGAATAAGATTTTTCTAAATAACTATAATATAATTCTTATACTTAGACAGTTCAACATTAATATAATATGTATTATCTAATATATAACCCATAATTTAAATTTATTAAATTATCTCAATAATGTTCTTTATAACATATTTCTTTTTTCTGACCCAAAATCCAATGAAGATTCAAGGATTGCATTTAGCTAACATATCTTTTTAGTCCCCTATAATCTACAACAGGTCCCAAGCATTTTTATCTTCATGACATTGACATCTTTTAAAGACTCCAAGCCATTTCTTTGTAGAACATCCAACAGAGGCCCAAACATATACTGGATTTATAGCATAGTTTTTGATATTTGAATACTCACGGGAAATTTACAACTAACTGAAACTGCTAGCAACCTATACATGTTGCATTCCAAGTATCCCAAACCAATTCCCTGGGGAGCAAAAGATATTTTTGTTAAAGGGAACTTGGAAATGCATTACAAAAAAATAAAAAAGGGGTATTTTAGTTTTTGTTTTTCTGCAGGAGTTTTTTCCAAAAACTTATATAATAATGGACTTTAAGATGTTTAACAGGGCTTCCCAAACTTAATTGATCAAAGGAAACTTTGAGGTTTATATTAGTTATCTATTGCTAAGTTAACAAATTACTCAAAATTTATGAACTTAAAGCAACAGGCATTTATTATCTTACACAATTTCTGAGAATCAGGAATCAGGAAGTGGCTTAGCTATGTGGTTCTGGGTCAGAGTCTCTCCTCAGATTTTAGTAAAGATGTTGGCTGAGGCTGCAGCCATATGAAGGCTCAATCAAGCCTGAAAGATGTTTCCAAGGTGGCTTACTCACATGGCTGTTGGAGGAGGCCTCAGTTCCTCACCACGTGGACTTTTCCATAGAGCAACTTGAATCCCTCATGACATGGCAGCTGGCTTCCCCAGAGTGAGTGATCTAATGAGAAAGCAAGGAGAAAGCTATAGTGTCTTTTATGATTTAGTCTCAGAAGTCGCACATCATCACATCTACCAATGAGTAATAAATCCACTCTCACACTAAAAAAAAGTGAATTAAGTTCCATTCTTTTTTTAGGCACCAATTTTTGAAGGAAGTGCTGTCAAAGAATTCATGGGAATTTAAAAAATCACTTTATGGACCATACTGGGGGCCCAGAATTTTTTATAACACATATTAGAAAACATTAGTTATAATGTTGAAAAAACTCAGCGTAAGAAGTTACAAGAGGTGGGTCTGAGGTCCACCTCATATATTAATTGTATCAACTAGGGTTTGTCTCTTAACTTTTTAAGCTTGAAATTTTACAAAAGTAAAATGAAGATGATAGTACCATCTATCTTTGAGTTATCTTAATGTTGTTGTGAAGATAAAATGAACCAAATGCATATAAAAATGCTTAAATAATTATAATGTACTACACAGATGTTCACTCTTACTTAAATCACTGGCCAGCAAATGACCTGTCAAATCAGTGAACATTAGATGTCTGACTTTTCATATTCAAAAACTTCTTCCTGTCTTCCAAAAGGATGTCATAAGCACAGATGTGCTTAAAAATGCTTTTGATGAGCCTTGTAACAACTCCATAGTAATTTTAACCAGCCATTTGTCTTCTTATACAATTGCTTCTTTGCTAGACATAGAGAACTTTGCCTTTGCAGGGTACTGAGTTACCTGCCAAATGAGTTGTTGTCATTTGTTTTAAAGACCTTTGTGTATTTCCACAATTTCCCAAACCATAAGGAGGCTGTTTTTCTCCCATGTCTCAGAAGCTAGCTCCAAAACAGTTCCTAAAGAGGAGTCCAGAAATTGTTTTAAGCAATGGCAGCCTCATCAAAATAAGTACAGAGTCTCCCATGGTTACCACATGCCAGGACAAAGCAGGTTTGGATGAATGAGTCTTGATGGGATATGCTTGTCCAAGATTAGTCTCCTTACTTTAAAGTCATATCTCATTACCAAATAAAGCACACAGACTAGACATAAAGAAAATGTTGCTGCCAGCCAACTGCAATTTTTAAATCCAAAGAGCTTAGAATACTTATAGGCATACTCTCGTTAATCTTCATAATACTGTGAGGTAAGTTAAAATACCATCACTCTAGTAAAAAGTGTGGCCAAGCTTCAATTTATTTTGAGTCTGTGTTTTTCTAATACCTTGCTATGTATGACTATTATTTGAATATTGAATATGGTTTAGTTCTTGTACATTCAAAAAAAAAAAAAAACCAACAGGTATACTATGACCGAATTAGGATCATGGTTCTTAACCTGGAAAGAGCTATTGGTCAATATATTAAATGAGACATCAAGTTTACACCCTGTTGTCAGCTGTAATTGTTTATTGCCTAACTAAAGCCTCCTTAATTTATTATAGTCATTAGTGTCTGTTAGCAAGGGAGAATGTGCTTGAATTTTACAAGGGTACGTGGTTAACAATTGTCTGTCTTTGAGCTGGGACTTGCCTCACTTGATCTTCTTACCTCACACTTAACACAGGACCCGGCCTTACTTAACAAATGATCAGCTTTCACTGTAGAATTATTAATAGTCATAGGTCCTTGAATTCTGTGCTCTCAATGCTATAAATGAAAGGATAATATTAGATTATCTCTAAATTATCTTATATATCTAAAATTCTCAGTTAATGATTATTAGCTTTGGTACAGAAATTAAGGTAACAATAAAATGATACCCGAACATTAGAGCATTTGAGATGATCTGAATTATTTGTATGTTTTTATAATTACCTAAGATCAGTTCAAGGGTCAATTACTTGATTCAGGGAAGTGAAAGTCCTCTGGCTATCTAGTTTTAGGTTTCAAAAAAGGATAAGAGGGCGAAAAGTTCTGAAAGGGGGTCTGTGAAAGTGAAGGGGGTAGAGAGGTAGGGAAGGGAGAGAACTTTTGCTTTCTGATTCAGCAACATATGTTTGAGGCAGCAGGAAGTAGCCAGGAACCTAGACATCGCTGAGAAGATAGGATGGTTAAAGGAAATTGCTAAACCTGGAGGGGCAGATCCAGACTTTGTAGAACCTAAAGTTTTTCAATCATAAAGACTATCTTAAAAAAAAAATTAAAAAAATAGGTATGAAAATGCATATTAATTCAGAAGTGAATTTAGTTGGAAGTGAGTATTTATTTGAATGCTTACAGCCTCTACAATACCATCTAAAACAGGGTAAATGCCATGGAAGAAATTTGAAAAAAGACTGGTCTTAACCTACCACTTTTGAAATATCTTACTCTTGACAATTTTACAAAAACCTATGGCCATGGGAAGATGTTGCTGACCCCGTTAGGTTTGGTGAGAGTGAGGACCCAGAAGCCTCAGCTTCATGAGTTTCACATTCCTCCATCATCAAAAGCATAAAACATGTCTAGAATATTCCAATAGATAGTTCAATTGGAAGTTCATCTAACTATAAACAAAAAGCTATTCAAAATGAGATAGAGCTATGCAAACAATCATGAAAATGCCAGAATATATAAAATAAACATAAGGAATGCAGTATTGTATGATTTCGTTTACATAAAAAACAAAAGAACACTAAAGTAGTGTGTGTGTTGTGTATGTGTATGATATACATTAGATGCACATCAAATTTTTAATAGTGGTTACATTTGGAGAGCATATATGGTTGTGGGGTATTATATGAATTTTGCATAACAAATACCCTTAGGTTACATGTAAGCTTCCTCATTCATAATAACTGCATATCCCTCCATAATCTCTACTTTAAGCATTCTATTCTGAAACCATCACTGGCCACCTTTCCAATTCACTAACTCTAGAATTTATCTCCAGCTATCTTGACCAAGCAGAGTCTACAATCAAACCTTGTTTCATCTCAGTGTCCTCATTCCCTTCATATCCCCACTTCCATTCTTACCCAGCTTACCTTCCACGGTCTGTTGTTATGATCACTCTTCTCCATATACCTTAACTGCCTGCTACCTCTCACTTGGTTATATCACTTGTTAAACCATTCCTGCTGGAATCTTTCTCCAGCTTATAACTGAATATGGCTGAAAAAACCCCACATAACTCATACTGCCTGATCTCATTTTAAATGTCCTACCTAACCTCAGGGGGCCTTTAGTGCTGCACTGCAATCTTACTATGTTTTCCCTAGTCCATTCACTCTCCCACACTCTTTGGTGGCTGTTTCATACTTCTTTTTCTCTCTTCAAACCTTCATAACTCTTACAACATCCTTCCTCACAGCTTATAACTATGCTTACTATTTTATTGAGTTAAGAAAAAATAGAATCAGGGAAAAGAAACCCAATATACCCATCATGCACAAACTGTCTACACTGTATCTATCTACTATCTGTACTCCTGTTCCGGACCTTCTTTTCTGTTCCTATGGATGGACAAGCAGGGCTTTCATCTCAGGCCCTCTGTTGTGCACTAACCTTGTCCCCGTCCCTCTCTCACCCACATAACAACATCTGGGGCCATGGAGCTGCAGGTGCAGCAGGTACAGTGCCTTGGGCTCTCCTTACTTTTAGGGAAATGTTTAATTTCTTTTAAAATTAGAAGAAAAATATAAACTTTAGGTCAAATAAAGTGTTTTAATATGTAATGTTGATATATTTATTCTCATACCACACAGCTGTTTTATATATGGCAAAGTATGTAGGACCCTATGTAAGTCCTAATGCAGCCCTGACATAATGCTGCTATTTTCATCTATGGCATCATTCTCCCTTTTGTTCAGGTCATCCCGCTAGCAAACGTACTGCAGTTTTCCCCATCTTCTCTAGCTTAATCTTTTGGGGCTGCTATGACAAAAATACCGTAAATTAGGTGGCTTATAATCAACAAAGGTTTATTTCTCACAGTTTTGGAGGCTGGAAGTCCAAGATCATGGCCCCAGAATACTCGGTGTCTGATAAGTAAGCTTTGTCACTCACAGTGTCTTCTCATTATAACCTCACACGGCGGAAAGGACAAGGGAGCTTTCACTCTTGTTCTCTGGAGTCTTATTTATAAAGGCACTGATCTTATTCATGAAGGCTTCACTCTGGTGACTTAATTACCTAACAAAGGCACCCACCTCAGTTGCAGAATAGACTTACATGAATTTTGGAGGAACACAAATATTCAGTCCATAGCATATCTTTTTTTTTTTTTTTTTAAATTTTTAGTGAGAGGAAGGGAGGCAGAGAGACAGACTTCCACTTGCACCCTGATGGGGATCTACCCAGCAAGCCGACTAGGGGGAGATGCTCTGCCTATCTGGGGCCATTAGGTCCATTGCAAACAAAGCCATTTTTTTTAGCACCTGAGGTAGAGGCCATGGAGCCATCCTCAGCACCTGAGGCCAACTTGCTCGAGCCAATCAAGCCATGGATGCAGGAGGGGAAGAGAGAGAGAGAGAGAGAGAGAGAGAGAGAGAGAGAGAGAGAGAGAGAAAAGGCAGAGGGGTGGAGAAGCAGAAGTTCACTTACCTGTGTGCCCTGACTGGGAATTGAACCCTGGACATCCAAGCTGGGCCAATGCTCTACCACTGAGCCAAGCGGTCAAAGCCACAGTCTATATAGCACATCTTAAACCCTGCCTTGACTCACCTTTGCTTCTAAGCACTCATGCTCCATCAATTTTTTTTGTCTCCTTTTTTTAACAACAAAACTTCTTAAGAGATTTATCTCTGTTTACTCTTATCAACCACTCTCCCATCCTCTTTTGAAATCTGGTTTTCATGTTGCTTGCACCATGTACACTGCTTTCCTGGCAAGGTCCGCATGGCCAACTTGACACCAAATCCAGTCATCAGTTCTCAGTCCTCTTCTTACTTCTCTTAGCAGCAGCATTTTAAATAGTTGATTTTTCCTCCCACTTAAATTACTTTCTTCACTTGGCTTTTTTATAGGAAGACCACATAATTTATCATCACACTAAGGACAATTTTTTTGTCCTTTTTTTATTATTATTAATTTTAATGAGGTGACATTGATAAATCAGGGTACATATGTTCAGAGAAAACATCAAGGTTATTTTGACATTTGATTATATTTCATACCCATCATCCAAAGTGAAATTGCCCTCCATCACCTTCTATCTGCTTTTATTTGTGCCCCTCCGCTCCTGCAAACCCCTCTCTCGCCTCCCCCAGATGCCAGGTAACCAGTACACTCTCGTCCATGTCTCTGAGTCTCATTTTTATGTCCCATCAATATATAGAATCATATAGTCCTTAGTTTTTCCGATTTACTTACTTCACTCAGTATAATGTTATCAAGGTCCATCCATGTTGTTACAAATGATCCGATGTCATCATTTCTTATGACTGAGTAGCATTCCATAGTTTATATGTACCAAAGCTTTTTAATCCACTTGTCCTCTGATGGACACTTGGGCTGTTTCCAGATTTTCGCTATTGTGAACAATGCTGCCACGAACTAAGGACAATTTTGAGAGTAAAAGATGGACAATACTACTAATTACACTGACAAACACACCAGCCTGCACTGTCTCAGGCAAATTGGACCATCTAGTCACTGCTTTTCAAGGACACCACAGCTTCCTGGTGTTTCTCCTTTCTCACTGGCTCTTCCTCCTCAGTCTCCTTTGCTGTGCTCTTCTTCATGACCTAAAAATATTGGCCTGCCTGGGGCATCCTTAGACCTCTTTTCACACTTTCTCCAACCCTTTTTCTACACTCCTTCAGGACTATAGTCCAAATTTTGCACACTAATATGCTATCCTCCTTGATGAGATGTTAAAACACTTCCATTCAAGTTAGAAAAGAGCTTTTCTCAAACTCTCCAGTGCCCTCATGCAATCACCACTCTGGCCCCGGTCTGGGACCCTCATACCTACACACGTTCTTGTTTCCAGAGAGTTAATGCCTGACCCTTTCGAACTGTGCTCAAGCACCTTTTGATTGGTTAGTGCCGTTATCATACCAGGTGTTAAATATTTTTTTAATATATTTTATTATTATTAATTTTAATGGGGTGACACCAATAAATCAGGGTACATATGTACAATGAAAACATCTCCAGGTTATCTTATCATTCAATTGTGTTGCATACCCGTCACCCAAAGTCAAATTGTCCTCTGTCACCTACTATCTGGTTTTCCCTGTGTGCCCCCCCTCCTCCCTGTCCCACCCTTCCCTCCCTCCCCCCACACCGTAACCACCACTCTCTTGTCCATGTCTCATAGTCTCACTTTTATGTCCCACCTATGTATGAAATCATGCTGTTCTCAGTTTTTCTTTTTTTTTTTTTGATTTACTTATTTCACTCCGTATAATGTTATCAAGGTACATCCATTTTGTTATAAATGATCCGATGTCATCATTTCTTATGGCTGAGTAGTATTTCATAGTATATATGTACCAAAGCTTTTTAATCCACTCGTCTTCTGACGGACACTTGGGCTGTTTCCAGATCTTCGCTATTGTGAACAATGCTGCCACAAACATGGGGGCGCATTTCTTCTTTTCGAACAGTGGTCTGGTGTTCTTAGGGTATATTCCTAAAAGTGGGATAGCTGGGTCAAAAGGCAGTTCGATTTTTAATTTTTTGAGGAATCTCCACACTGTTTTCCACAGTGGCTGCACCAGTCTGCATTCCCACCAGCAGTGCAAAAGGGTTCCCTTTTCTCCACATCCTCGCCAGCACTTATTCTGTGTTGTTTTGCTGATGAGTGCCATTCTGACTGGTGTGAGGTGATATCTCATTGTGGTTTTAATTTGCATTTCTCTAATGATTAGTGATGTTGAGCATTTTTTCATATGCCTATTGGCCATCTGTATGTCCTCTTTGGAGAAATTTTTTTCATTTCTTTTGCCCATTTTTTGATTGGATTGTTTGTCTTCCTGTTGTTGAGTTTGATAAGTTCGTTAAAAATTTTAGTTATTAACCCCTTATCAAATGTGCTGTCGAATATGTTCTCCCATTGTGTGGTTTGTCTTTTTATTCTGTTCTTATTGTCTTTAGCTGTGCAAAAACTTTTTAGTTTGATATAGTCCCATTTGTTTATCTTGCCTTTTATTTCATTTGCCCGTGGAGATAAATCGGCAAATATATTGCTGCTACAGATGTCGGAGAGATTGCTGCCTATGTTTTCTTCTAAGATGCTTATGGTTTCCCGGCTTACGTTTAAGTCTTTTATCCATTTTGAGTTTGTTTTTGTGAATGGTGTAAGTTGATGGTCTAGTTTCATTTTTTTGCAGGTAGATGTCCAATTTTCCCAACACCATTTGTTAAAGAGGCTCTCTTTACTCCATTGTATGTTCTTTCCTCCTTTGTCAAATATCAGTTGTCCATAAAGCTGTGGGTTTATTTCTGGGTCCTCTGTTTTGTTCCATTGATCTATGTGCCTGTTCTTACACCAGTACCAGGCTGTCTTGAGTATAATGGCCTTATAGTGAACCTTGATATCTGGAAGAGTGATACCTCCTGCTTTATTTTTTCTTTTTAAGATTGCTGAGGCTATTTGTGTTCTTTTTTGGTTCCATATAAATTTTTGGAATATGTGTTCTATATCTTTGAAGTATGTCATTGGTATTTTAATTGGTATTGCATTGAATTTATAAATTGCTTTGGGTAATATAGACATTTTAATGATGTTTATTCTTCCTAGCCATGAGCACGGTATATGCTTCCACTTGTTTGTATCTTCCTTGATTTCTTTTATCAATGTTTTATAATTTTCCGAGTACAAGTCCTTAACCTCCTTGGTTAAATTTACTCCTAGGTACTTTATTTTTTTGGCTGCAATAGTGAAGGGGATTGTTTCCTTAATTTCTTTTGCTGACAGTTCATTGTTTGTATATAGAAATGCCTCTGATTTCTGAGTATTAATTTTATATCCTGCCACCTTGCTGAATTCATTTATAAGGTCCAGTAGTTTTTTTGACTGAGACTTTAGGGTTTTCAATATACAATATCATATCATCTGCAAATAGTGACAGTTTTACTTCTTCTTTTCCAATTTGGATGCCTTTTCTTTCTTCTTCTTGTCTGATTGCTGTAGCTAGGACTTCCAGAACTATGTTGAATAAGAGTGGTGAAAGGGGACACCCCTGCCTGGTTCCTGATCTTAAGGGGATTGCTTTTAATTTTTGTCCATTTAGTATGTGGGTTTGTCAAAAATGGCCTTTATCATGTTAAGGAATGTTTCCTGTATTTCCACTTTACTGAGAGTTTTGAGCATGAATGGGTGCTAAATTTTATCAAATGCTTTTTCTGCATCTATTGAAATTATCATGTGATTTTTGTCCTTTCTTTTGTTTATGTGATGAATCACATTGATTGATTTGTGAATATTGAACCAGCCTTGCCTCTCCAGAATAAATCCCACTTGATCATGGTGTATGATTTTTTTCATATATTCCTGGATCTGGTTGGCTAATATTTTGTTGAGAATTTTAGCGTCTAAATTCATAAGGGATATAGGCCTATAATTTTCTTTCTTTGTGTTGTCTTTGCCCAGTTTTGGGATCAGAATCATGTTCACCTCATAAAAAAAGTTTGGAAGTCGTCCTTCCTCTTGAATTTTTTGAAATAGCTTGAGGAGGATAGGAGTTAGTTCTTCTTTCAATTTTTGATAGAATTTACTTGTGAAGCCATCAGGACCAGTCTTTTTTTTTGTGGGGGGAGTTTTTTGATAACTGTTTCAATCTCATTTGTTGTAATTGGTCTGTTTAGGTGTTCTGATTCTTCCAGATTGATTTTTGGATGATTATATGATTCAAGAAATTTGTCCATTTCAAGGAGATTGTCTAATTTTTTGGCATATAGTTCTTCATAGTATTTTCTTACAATGCTTTGTATTTCTGTTGTGTCAGTTGTTATTTCTCCACTGTCCTTTCTAATTTTATTTATTTGAGTCCTCTCTCTTTTTTTCTTGGTGAGTCTAGTTAAAGGTTCATCAATCTTGTTTACCTTTTCAAAGAACCAGCTTCTGGTTTCATTGATCCTCTGTATTGTTTCCTTAGCCTCTATGTCATATATTTCTGCTCTGACCTTATTATTTCCTTTCTTCTACTTGTCCTGGGTTTTATTTGCTGTTGTTTTTCTAGTTCTTTTAGCTGCAGGGTCAGGTTGCCTATTTGAGCTTTTTCTAGCTTCATATGATATGCTTGTAGTGCAATGAACTTCCCTCTCAGAACTGCTTTTGCTGTTTCCCATAAATTTTGAGTTGATGTATGCTCATTATCATTTGTTTCCCATAAATTTTGAGTTGATGTATGCTCATTATCATTTGTTTCTAGAAACTTTTTTATTTTTTCTTTGATCTCATTGTTAATCCATTCATTATTTAATATCATGCTATTTAGTTTTTAAGTGTTTGAGTATTTTTAGTTTTTCTTTTGTGGTTAATTTCTAGTTTCATGGCATTGTGATCAGAGAAAATACTTGATATGATTTCAATCTTCTTAAATTTATTGAGACCATTTATGTGTCCTAACATGTCGTCTATCCTAGAAAACGTACCATGAGCGCTTGAGAAGAATGTATATTCTACTGCATTAGGGTGAAAAGTTCTGAAGATATCTATTAAATCAAGTTGATCTAGTGTATCCTTTAAGTCTGCTGTTTCTTTATTAATTTTCTTTCTTGAGGATCTATCCAGTGTTGTTAGAGGGGTATTGAAATCCCCTACTATTATAGTATTGCTGTTAATCTCGCCCTTTATATCCATCAAATCTGCTTTATGTATGTCGGGGCTCCTATATTTGGTGCATAGATATTTATAATAGTTATATCTTTCTGTTGAATTGTTCCCTTTATCATTATGTAGTGTCCTTCTTTATCTCTTACTACAGCCTTTGTTTTAAAGTCCATTTTGTCAGATATAAGTACTGCTACCTCGACTTTTTTTTCATTTCCATTCGCATGAAATATTTTTTCCATCCTTTTACCTTCAGTCTACGTGCATCTTTTGTTTTAAGGTGTGTCTCTTGTAGACAGCATATGTATGGGTCCTGTTTCTTTATCCATGAAGCTACTCTATGTCTTTTGATTGGATCATTTAATCCTTTTACATTTAAGGTTATTACTGATATGTAGTTGTTTATTGCCATTTTATTCTTTAAAGCTGTATTCTTCTTTTGCTATATTCTTTCCTCCCTTTAAACTGTTCACAACAGGCCCCTTAGTATCTCTTGCAGAATTGGTTTGGTTTTTATGAATTCCTTGAGGCTTTCTTTTTCTGGGAAGCTCTTTATTTCTCCTTCAATATTAAACGTTAGCCTTGCTGGTAAAGTAGTCTTGGTTGTAGGTTCTTGTTCTGCATTACTTTGATTATATCTTGCCATTCCCTTCTGGCCTCAAGTGTTTCTGTTGAGAAGTCCGATGTCATTTTTATGGGGGCTCCTTTGTAGGTGATAGCCTTTTTTTCCCTAGCAGCTTTTAAATTTTTTTCTTTATCCATTAACTTTGGTATTTTGACTATGATGTGTCTTGGTGTAGATCTTTTTGGGTTTCTCTTTAATGAAGGTCTGTGTGCTTCTTGAATGTGTGGAGTGTTTTTCAGCTTTAATTTAGGGAAGTTTTCCGCTATGATTATGATTCAACAAAGTTTCCATTTCCTGTCCTCTCTCCTCTTCTTCAGGCACCCCTATGATGCGAATGTTGTTTCTCTTCATGTTGTCACAGAGCTCCCTTAGAGTTTCCTCACATTTTTTGGGTCTCTTTTCCTTTTTCTTCTCTGCTTCTGTGCCTTTGTTTATTGTGTCCTCTAACTCGCTGATTCCATCCTCAGCGTGATTCATCCTGCTTTAATTCCTTCCATTGTGGTCTTCAGTTCTGATACTGTATTTGTCATTTCTGTCTGATTCTTTTTTATTATTTCAATTTCATTTTTTATACTTGTTATCTCTTTATTTAGGTGTTCATAGTGTCTATCCATTGTTGCTCTAATTTCTTTGAACATCCTAACTATCATTATTCTAAATTCTGCTTCTGGTAATTTGGTTATATCTGGTTCATTCAGGTTCTTCTCTGGGGATTTTTCTTGATTCATTTGGTTTGCATTCCTCTGCCTGCCCATTTTGTGTGTGTATAAGCAAGTTGTGGCCACTGGGGTCCAGTAGGTGTTGCCTTTGTGTTCTCTAGGTGTGGTCTGTCTGCAGGCCCGCCACCTCCTCTGCCGCTGCCTAGGGCGGTTGGGTATGGGCGCTGCCAGTTCCAGCCCACTGTGGCTTTTGCTGTGATTTCTGCCTCTCCTCTGCGGGAGGGGCTGTCACTTAAGCCACAAGCCTCAGCACCAAGGGCAGAGGTGAGCACCTTTGCTCAGCTGCGGACCCAGTCTGTTTCCGGACTTCCACCCAGAACCTGCAGTCAGTGCCTGCTGGCCACACTTTCGCCGTTTGAGCTGGACGTTTGACGTGCTCTCAGCTGTGAGCCTTTGCCCGTCTGGAGCTTTAGCTCTGCCCTCGAGGCCAGGGCCCTTCTGCGCAGGGTCGCAAACCAAGGTTTATTGGGCTGGGCATGTTTGCTGGCTTCTGCTCAGCTGCGAACTTCCGATCGTCTCAGGGTGTACCCCGCCCCCGCGTTTGGAGCCCCCTTGTGCACGTAGGATTGCAAACCAAGGTTTCTCCGGCCGAGCGCGGATAGTAGCGTGGGCTCAGCTGCGAGCTTCCGCTTGTCTCGGGGTCTACCCTGTTTCCGCGCTGGGAGCCTGCTCGCGCCCGTAGAATGGCAAACCGTGGTTTCTCCGGCCGGGTGGGGCTGGTAGAGTGAGCTCAGCCGTGAGTCCCCGCCCATCCCTGGTCCTAGCCCGGTCCCCGCCGTCCGGGCCGGCTTGCGCAGGGTCCCAGAGCAGATCTCTGCCCATTCCTGGCCTCCCGCTTTGTCCCCGCTGGTGGGATTACAGGTGGGCCCGCAGCTTCCAGACCGCTTTCGTGTGTCCCCTCAGCCCCTGCTGGGCTAGGCCGAGCTCACACCGGCTTTGCTTCTGCCCACGCCGAAAGAACCGCGTTTCAGCGCCCTGCCGCCACCATACCCTTCAGTAACCCTCAGCAGAGTAGGAAGGGTCCTAAATCTCCACACTGTAGGCCTGGGAGCTCTTTCACTTGTTTCACAGTTCAAAACTGTCCAAACACCTCTTCTAGGCTCTGGGACTGTAGGCTGGGGCTTGGTTTCTGGGACCTAGGTCCCTCCCTCTCTGCCAAACTCTCCTACCGCCATGAAGGTCTCTCCGGGCTGCCGTTTGCTCCGGGGAGCTTGGCAGCACTCTTCGAGTTTTCGCTATTCCTACCAGTCTCAATGTGGCTTCTTTTGTGTTCCTTGGTTGAAGAGTCCACTTAATTCAAAGTTGGTTTATCCAGATGATGGTTCTTAAAATTGAGTTATAACCCACTTTGGTTTTGGGAGTTGGAAGTTGGTACGTCCGCCTACTCTGTCTCCATCTTGCTCCTCTCCCAGATTGTGTTTTTAAATGTCTCCTCTTACTTCTGAATGGCTTGTGTTAAATATGTTTAATCTCACCCTTGCATTCATTTATAAGCCTTTAGATGAATACCTAAATGTATACGTCCAACTCAAACCAAAACATTTCCCCTGAACCCCACAGCCTGCATAGACAATTGCTTATCCATTATCTCTTTTAAATAAATAAGTAGTATTTTGAAATTAAATATCTCAATTTTTTCCTGCAAACTTGCCCCTCACACAATCTCCCCCAGTTCAGGAAATGGCAACCATATCGTTTTAGCTGCTTAGGCCTCAAGTCTTGTTTGTTCTTTTTAACTCCTCTCTTTGATACCCCATGCGCAAGCCATCAGCAAATATTGTTAGTGCTGCCTTCAAACACATGTGACACTTTTCACCACCTTCCCCACAGCCACTTTCCACCACTGTCTCTTACCTTCACTACTATAGAAGCTCTTCTCTTTCTGCAACTACCCCTGCTTCTTCTAGTTATTTTCAACTAGAAATCAACTGAAAGAGTGCTCCTTACAAAACATTAGACAGCTCATGTCATGTTTCTGCTCAGAACCCTCCTTGGTTACTCAGAATGAATAAAGGCCAAGCCAGCACAATGGTATCATGGTCTATGATCCAGTCCATACCACCCACTCTTTCTTTCTGACCCCATCTCCTATTCCTGTCTCCATCCTCCATCCTTTCCAGCCACACTCACCTCCCTGGTCTTCCTCACCAGGCACACTCTTGCTTCAGAACCTTGGCACTTGCTATCTCTCCCCAGTTGACCTGTTCTTTCCCCATGTTGCAGACTGCTGGCTCTTTACATCCAAAAGTTTACTCTCTCGGTGAAGTTTTCCTTTAACAAATTGCAACACCCACCCCATTTCCCTTCCTCTCCCTCATTACCTTATCTAACATTAATTGCTTTTAAAAAGCCCCAGCTTCAGCCTGACCTGTGGTGGCGCAGTGGATAAAGTGGCGACCTGGGAACACTGAGGTCGCCAGTTCAAAACCCTGCACTGGGCTGGTCAAGGCACATATGGGAGTTGATGCTTCCAGCTCCTCCCCCCTTTCTCTCTCTCTCTCTCTCTCTCTCTCTCTCCTCTCTAAAATGAATAAAATAAAAAGAAATTTTAAAAAAAGAGCAACTATTCCTAAGGTATAAAAAAAAAAAGCCCCATCTTTAAATACCATTACATTGGGAGGTAGGGCTTCAACATATGAATTTGGGGGAAACGCAATTCAGTCCATAACACTTGCTGCAACTGTGGGGCCTAGAAGAGTGCCCCGCACATAGTGGGTACTTAGAAATTGTTAAATGAATTTCTAATTAGAAAAAGTGTCAAATGCTATTTACTAATCTTTTAGCTTCTCAAAAAGTTTTACCACTATGAAATACGACTGACAATTAGTATGTTACAGAGAAAGTCGCCAAAAGCAGAGCCGCTGGTTATTCATAACCCAGTTCTAGAATTGTTAAATAGAGTTAGTAAAATATAAATCTTTTATTATATTATTTGGAAGCTTATATACTAAAATGTACATTGTGTGGATATACA
Source organism: Rhynchonycteris naso (assembly GCA_037038555.1). NCBI lineage: Eukaryota > Metazoa > Chordata > Mammalia > Chiroptera > Emballonuridae > Rhynchonycteris > Rhynchonycteris naso. The sequence continues at coordinate 73,497,605 of CM073002.1, forward strand.
AGCTCTAGTGTCCATTGGTAGATGATGAATAAAGAAATTGTGGTATATATACTGCTCACAAAAAATAGGGGATATTCTATTGCTTCATATTCATTTTGACATATCCCCTAATTTTCTGTGAGCAGTATATATTTCCTCAATGGATGAATTAAAAAATCGTACACACACACACACGCACATGTAATATATTTATATACATGGAATATTGTTTAATCATGAAATAACTGAAATCTTACCATTTGCACAACATGGATGGACCTTGAGGGCATTATGCTAAAGGAAGTAAGTCAGACAGAGACAAATGGCATATGATCTCTCTTACATGGAGAATCCAAACAAACAAAAACAAGCTTATAGATACTGAGAACAGATTGGTGGTTACAAAAGGCTAGGGGTGGGAGAAATAGAGTAACTTTTTTTATTTTAGTTTAAGCATATTGACTAAATTTTTTAAATGCAACTTTTCAAAAAAGAAAAGGAAATTAGGACAAAAAATGAAGGAAGTTTAGGAGTCAGGATTTTTTTTAAGTAAAAGAAAAGAATAAAAAAGTGTGCATGAGAATAAAGTGGAAAATGAGTTTGATTTGAATTAAGATTGTTGCACCATATTGAGGAAGAATCAAACCATGCAAATTAGAATTATGACACTGCATTTCAGAAGAACATTTCCTCACAGATGTTATAGCTGAATGTACAGTCTACTCTTAGCTTTCCTTTGAATGGCAAGGCAACAGATGAGGAATAGAGAGAAGGGAGCAGAAAATATCTGGGAGTAAAAAAGAGAGAAATCAAAATGGGACACCTATTTTCAAGGTTAATTATTTTTCAACTCAGTTACTTGATTTACTTTTAAAAATAGCCTTACAAACTATCCTTTTATTCTTTCTGTATATGCTCTTTGGAGTTTTGTATTGGTCAATACTCTGATGCAGAGAACAGATTTTACTCTAGACAATTAGAATGAAAGGATTTATTATAACATGTCTGATGGCTTACAGAACTATCAAGATGGTTGAATAAAAATCTGTAGGATGAGCCTGACCTGTGGTGGCGCAGTGGATAAAGCATCGACCTGGGAACACTGAGGTCGCCAGTTCAAAACCCTGCACTGGCCTGGTCAAGGCACATATGGGAGTTGATGCTTCCAGCTCCTCCCCCCTTTCTCTTTCTGTCTGTCTGTCTCTCTCTCACTCTGTGTTTCCTCTCTAAAATGAATAAAATAAAAAAAAATCTGTAGAATGAGATCTGAGAATCTATTCTCAGGTCTATACTGCAGAACCCGGCTGCCAAACGAGCCACTTGTCCTGCCATTATCAGGGTCTCACATCACGCCACCATTTTTACTATCAAGAAGCCATTTCTGCTAACTCAGCAAGCCTCAGAGATTTGAAGAAATTTTCATTTTAGCTTTCTGCTCTCCAAAGGAAAGGGAAGTCACAAAGGAAGAAAACTAGAATAGATATTCTGAGACTACCTTCCATAACTGCATTAGACTTCACTCATACTTCTCCATGTTCAATTCCAAACATTTTCTTCGTTATACAGAGAATTATCCAATTCCGTGATGGTGAATCTATGACACGCGTGTCAGCACTGACACACGTAGCCATTTTCGATGACACACTGTTGCATGTGGCTGCATACCAGAAGCATGGGGCCACATGCTGAGAAGCACATTTTATCCTCGGCTCCTGTATGGCCAGGTGCAGTAGCTGAGGATAAAACATTTGCTGTTGTGTAGACACTCTGTGCCGGAGGTCTGCAGGCCAAAACAACAGAACTCCGGCAGAGAACATCTGGCTCTGGGACTTCTGGTTAGGCCGTTTTTCTCAAAGTGACACACCACTCGAATTATGCTCGTTATTTTGGTGAATTTTGACCCACCAAGCTCAAGATTGCCCATCACTGATCTAGTTGGTCCATCTTTGAGCATACAGTTCCAATGTATATAGCATTCCTACTGTAAGTAAGTGCATAATAAATATCTATTTAATTTTTTTAAAGGAGATGTGTTGATTTGCAACCTTGGGTCCAGAAAGAAGTCCAAATCACTGAGGCCAGACACAATGTTCTGAGTCAAGTCCATCTATATCAGGCTGTGGTCATACTGCTGAACTCAATATAACATAGTGGCTATAGAATTCTTGCGGGTAAACCTATTGCTCTCAAATATCATAAAGAACTGAACTAAGGAAAACCAAGAAATCAGGCCCTCTGCTCTTCGAGGAATTGATAATAGCAGAAAGTTAAAAAATGAATTGTAGCTGTGGAAATGCTCTGAGGGTTTTTCCTGCTCATCATTTTCTTTTCTTGCAATATTTAGATCCATGCTCCTCCTGAAATTCATTGACAGTATCATGGAATCCCTTCTTTTGTCATCTACACTCTCATGTAGAAATGGACCTATTTTTTATTCTGGTCACTTAAGAACAGTGTAATTTACAAAGCTAATCAGAAAAATACAGTCATAAAACTGAAGAGGCATTAATTATTCTAGTGGGTGTTTTCTCGTGTTTTTTAACATTAGCCCCTAGCAGATGTCTTAAAACGTTTTATAAAAAAAGGCCCACTTTTGCAGTGCTGGTCTACCTGGTCCCTACCGCCCACTAGTGGGCGTTCCAGCTTTCATGGTGGGCCAATTGCGGTACCGTTTGGTTGCTCCACTACTGTCCATCATGAAAGCTGGAACGCCCACTAGTGGGCGGTAGGGACCAGGTTGACCAGCACTGCAAAAGTGGGCCGTTTTTATAAAAAGTTTGAAGGTGTCTGCAAGGAGTCTCTTTAACATGCCCACACATACAGATATTTGTATTATAACCTCCTGGATATCCTTGCAACCCTGTAACCGAACATTATTCACTTCTCAGCTGTAAAGCCAGTAGCCTTGGCCATCATTACAGCCAACTGGCCCATGCAGGTTTGCATTTGATTCAGACAGACGGTAATGAAACAATGGAGCCAAGAACTGGTGGGCCATTAGCTTTAATCCTAGCTTGCACCTGGCGGGCAACAAATACACACAGTGGAAAAACACTTTCCTTTCTATTCAGGGATCCCAAAGCCACTGACTTATCCAAGTTTCCTAGAACTAAAAGGTTTCTACCTCATCAACCTTATTCATCTCTGTTCCCCATCTCCCTCTCTCTGCACAAATCTACACAAACTGGCTACTCCTTCAGCACTCCACCATCTTGGCTGCTTCTCCTCTCCTCCACATGGCCTTTCTCTGCTCTCCTCCAGCATAGGCTCCTCTGTCCCATTTTATAGTTTAGAAGTCAAAACCTTTAATCCAATATACAAACAAGGAAGTCTCTGATACAAAGTCACTTACGGTGGGAAAGGCTTAGTCTTAAAACAAAACCTTAGGCTATAATGACCCTGCCTGCTTACAGCCTGTCCTCCACACCCAATGCAAACTATGAGCGAGCAAACATATACATATGTGCAAACTTATTTGACCCATATCAGTCTTTCCAAGAAACCTTCAGGGAACATAATTTCTTTCTTTTTTTTTTTTTTTACAGAGACAGAGAGAGAGTCAGAGAGAGGGATAAATAGGGACAGACAGGAATGGAGAGAGATGAGAAGTATCAATCATCAGTTTTTGTTGTGACACCTTAGTTGTTCATTGATTGCTTTCTCTTATGTGCCTTGACTGCGGGCCTTCAGCAGACCGAGCAACCCCTTGCTGGAGCCAGCAACCTTGGGTCCAAGCTGGTGAGCTTTTGCTCAAGCCAGATGAGCTCACGCTCAAGCTGGCGACCTCGGGGTCTCGAACCTGGGTTTTCCACATCCCAGTCCGATCCTCTATCCACTGCACCACTGCCTGGTCAGGCGGAACATCATTTCTTATTTGCAAAGAGATGGGAGTTGCCAATCACTGCCCTCCCCATTGCAGCTATACTCAGAATTATCTCCAACCTGGTTTCTTTACCTATTAGAGAGGAGCTCAATTCAGTAAGTCACTCAGGATGGTTATACCTTGTAGGATTTAAAAGATGTAAGGAACTTAATTACACATACAATTTTTATATAATTTACTTAGAGCAGTGGTGCTTAAACTTTCCTTTTCCTTACTTAAAATAAACAAAAAAATTGAGTTAAGAATTTATTTTCCATTTTCATTTTTAATATTGTTTTCTGAAGGTAGAAGGTAGAATGAAAGGGGGCCATGTTAACACAATTATTATGAAAATTATATACATTATATCATTAATCTTTAATTACTACTAGAGAGAAGGAGAGAGGAAAAAAGCAAATGCATCTTATTTAAGAAAACTTAACTAGAAGAAATAGATGTTTTTTTGAGTTATGATGCCGCTTACTGCTTAATTCTTATACAGCTATTTCTATTAATATGTTTCCTCTCCTTTCAGTTTGAACAGCACTAGTTTAGTATAATAAATTCATAGCATCTTCTGCTTAGAAAAAAAATGGTTTCATGATTAAATGAGAGGATCTAAAACAAAAACAACACACCTTTTTTTGTTCCTCAATTTTTTTTATCTGCCTTGCATATAAACTCACAAATTAAAATTAAATAAATGGCTACAGAATGTAGAAATGTTTTGTTCAAAGCTATCAGCATAAATGCTTATAAATAATCCAGTGGATTTTAGTAAAAGAAATTATGCAAAATGACAAGAGAAGTCAGTGATACTTTTTGTCACTGCATTGACGCTTTCTTCACTAGTTTAGGAGTTAGAGTACAAATTGTTTGGTAGCTACAGTAGTATTAGAACTCATTTGACTGATCAAATGCAAAGCAAAACAAGATGGACAAATATTTGAGAATGTAGTTTCTTGGGAACTAATTCAGAGAATTAATGCTGTTCTGTGAGTGAGTCCAAAAATCAGTTTGGGTGTTTCTTTAGTTAATTTCAAGGGATATTTTTCTTAGCTGAAAATTGTATGACCTCCATCAGAAACACAGACTTGAGCTGCTCTGCAGTTCACATTGCAGTTTTCATTTCCGGTACTGTATTTGGTTTTCACAATACCTTGCTAATGTAATGGTAGACAGGGTAGTTGAAATATACCTATTTCACACAGGACTTAATCAAAAGAAGAAAGAAGCTAAGTATAGCAGAAGTTACAGAACTGATAAATGGGGAAATCATGATTTGATTCCAAATTATTTAGCTCCAAATATTTACCATATATTGTGTTGCTTCTCCTACTTTAAGCTAATATGATTGTAATAGCGATATTGCTAAGTAATTCAAACAAAGATAGTTAATCCGGTGGCCTGAATTACTCAGATAACTAACTGGATATTTTTGGTTGCTTTACAAATTGAGACATGACCTGAGTGTCACTGAGGAAGAAAACATAAAACTACTTTTCTAAAAATGCCCCTTATTAGGTGGTGACACTTCCTTCCATTTCTTAAATCTGTAATCTAAGAAATGTTTCTTGAGCCAAGATTCCCAAAATGTTTTGTTTTTTTTTTTTTAGTTGTTGTTAGAAAATATAATCACTCTTTGGAAATACAGACTTCATTAACTCTTCATATCTTGCTGTATTTCACATTATTTTCCTCAGGACTAAAGAATTTCAAGTTCTAGATTCATCTCCCTAGTGATGTACAAGGTGTTCTTTAATAATGTTGAAAGTATATTGACCTGTACCTACTATATCCCAAGATTTTCCCCTCATTATCTGAGGTGAGTATATGAACATTACTAACACACCAAAGTAAAGAATATAATGTAGCCATGGTATTATTAAGTGCTAACTGAATCTTCTAGTGGTGCACATCGCTTATCACCTGGGATCAGTATAGTAATGTGAAGCCATTTTTCAGGAATGTGGACTATGGGTCTATATATATAAATATGTATGTATATTTGTGTGCGTGTACTAGAGTGCTCTAGAGGTGTTATTAAATACAGTATCTCAATTTTTATTTATTTATTTACTTTTACTTTTTAAGTAACAGAAAGAAGGAGACAGAGAAACGTGAGAAGCCTTAACTCATAGTTGCGGCACTTCACTTGTTTATTAATTTCTTCTCATATGTGCCTTGACAAGGGGGGGCGGTTCCAGCTGAACCAGTGACCTCTTGCTCAAGCCAATGACCTTGGGTCCAAATCTGCGACCTTTGGCTTCAAGCCAGCAAACACGGGGTCATGTCTATTTTCCTATGCTCAAGCCAGAGACCTTGGGGTTTAGAAGCTGGGCCCTCAGCATCTCAGGTCTACATTGTATCCACTGCATCACCACCTAGTCAGGCATCTCAATTATTATTTTGAATTTCGTATAAATATATTCAATTTAGCATAAATGTACACAAAGTGTCTTATTAACTAAAAAGTGACCCTGATATGGAAAATATAGCCACACAAAGCCTTTACTTTAAGTGGCCGATTCTGGCATGCCCTCTTGGTTGCAGAAGGTATAGAAGGTTCTTTCCCACTCATAAGCAAGCTCCTGGCAATAGGAAATTCTGCAAGGATCACAGCTGTAGGCGTTGGCTCCTCTATAGGTCTGGGAGACCATTGTCTGGCCCAGAGGCTGACACGTAGCATGTGCTGTGGAAGTATTTGTTGAATAAATGAATAAGTGACCCACCAACTATTTGGAGGCCTTATCTGCTCTACTGCTACATTAACTGTCTCTAGCCCTCAATAACTAATCAGTGGGGGAAAGTTTAGGTATTCCCTTCTCTACTAAATGTCAAAAGCATGTAAGTAATTATAATTTAGCCAAAATTATTAATTCTAATTAGAAGAACGCAAATAGAGGAGTGTGACTGGCAAAGTGACTGAAGCTGATGAAGGTTCACTGAAAGGAGAGACAGATGAGGTAAAATTGGAAGCCGCTGGGCCAATGGATGTTTAAGGTGGATGCTTTGTTCAGTTAAGCACAATTCAGTAGGTACTTATTATGTGCCTGGCACTGGACATAGTGTTAGGGGCTGAAACTACGGAAGTCCGAAATTTAGGAAATAGAATATACTTATATTTAAATAGTATTTTAGTTGCATTTTGAAATAATATGCTCAGTCTATTTTTCTTCACAATCTCCAGAAACCTTTCCAGGTTAAGTACCTTTAGATTTAAAGTAATGGGGTAATCTGAAAAAAAGTATAATATACTGTTTTCCTGTTTCCAGGTTTTTTGGTCATTCTTTTTTTTAAACTATTAACTGGTTATAATTAAGTTTTAGCTGGGTTCGTTATGGACATATTTTACTATATAACAAAGAGACCTATTGCTTTAAACATACTAAGTGTATTATTTCCAAATGTAAAATAATATTCTTTTTAAAGTAAGTTAATCTTATGTTCTCTAACTTTTCTGATCTACAAAACAAAGTTTATATAGATAGATTCCCAAGGAACTTCAGTCTAACAGAAAAGACATGGGGGAAAACCATTCCACAGACTGAGAGCCATAATAGAGGATGTATAAGGAACCGAAGCCACGTAGCACATAAGCAAGGGATTATTACTTTGGAGGGAATATAGCAGAGGATCAGGAAAGAATTCACAGGTGTGGTGCTGTCTGAGTAGGGTTTGGGGCAATCAATAGGCATTTACCAAGAGAACAAGGGGAGAAAGAATTCCAGGAAGAGAAGGGGATAATGCAGGGACACCAAGGCAGGAGACAGCACTGTAAATTCAGAGGATTACAGCTAGTTTAATTTTGCCTGAGGTTTCAAGAGGCAGAGCCATGGGCCATGAGAATATTTGGGGCTAATCACATAATATTTTGTTTGCCATGTTAATGAGTCCAATTTTATTCCATAGAGTTGATGGGAATCGGCAAATGCTTTTCAGTAAGGAAATCATTTGGTCAGAGTTGCTGAGAGAGGCAGTCGTCTCCATGGTTCTTGCACGTCCTCTCAGCATCCTTATGACTCAAGAATAGATTAAGAAGGAAAAGACCAAAATAAAAAGTAGAAGTTGGGATGTTACAAGCAGGCTAAACCCATTTGTTTAATAACAAAGTATGACTATCCATGCTCTCAGTGCTTGAGGCTGAGGATGAACAGTGGCCTACCTATCTTTTGCACTATAATTTCCACTCCCCAGAACAAAAGTAGAAATTGTTCCAAAATAATACATTATACTCCCTTCATTTAGTTCGTTCTCCTTTTTTCTTCTTCTCAAATATCAAGAACAGGGTAGGTACGGGTACAAGGAAGAGGAAGAGTAAAGAAATGGTAGTATTACACAGGGCAGCCATTTTGCTTTTCCCCTCATGTCAAGAAATGGGGAGTTATTGGTAGCATAGAAAAGGAAACTCTAAGCCTGACCTGTGGTGGTGCAGCAGATAAAAAAGCATCAACCTGGAATGCTGAGGTTGCCCATTTGAAACCTGGGGCTACCTGGTCAAGGCACATATGTGAAGCTACTATGCGTTGATTCTTTCTTCTCTTCTCCCTGCTCTCCTCTCTATATACTCAATAAATAAAATATTAAATAAAAAAGGAAACTCCAAGGATTATCTGAAGGTCTTATTTTAAGAACTTGTTCTAGACTTCTTCCATCAAACCTCTCTACGTTTTTTTAAAATTTTTTTTTAACATTAGAATTCTTACCAACTAACATAGCAGAAATGAAATAAACAAGTGTCTTTCTCCTGGAGGGAGAGAAGGTACAACAGAAGGCAAACAATTAGAAGAAGAAGCTAAGGATAATCAAGATGTGACTGTACCCTTATTGTAACTGTTGAACTGTTTACATTCTTTGACTCCTCCTGGACTGAGCCAATGTGGTTTGGAAGGTTGAAAGGACATTGGGTAAGGACACCGGAAGGTAGCTTTTTGGGTCTCATTCTGCTATTAATTAACAATGTGTCTTTGAACAAATCACTTCTTTGGGTCTGTTTTCTGACCAGGATACAGAGGAAGTGTGATTATATCAGTGCTTCCCAAATTCAACTTTGCACCAGACTCACCTTAGGTAGTTCCAAAATATACCAATTCCTAGATCCGACTGATATAGTGTGGTGGTTGAGTCTGTGGACTGCCTTAGACCATCTGGGTTTCGCCCCCTGCCATACCACTTACTAAGTGTCCCTGAGCAAGTTATTTCATGCATGCAATATCTCCTTTTTCTCATCTGTAAAGCAGGAATAACTCTCACAGTATCTACTGCATATTGTCCCTGGAAGGCTAAAATGATATGATACTTTTAAAACAAGTACATTCCATCTCATATTAAGCATCCAACAGATATTGCATGTTACCATTTGTATAGACCACATGATACATACAGGGTGTTTGTGTGTGTGGTTGGTGCAGGTAGGGGTGCCTCATAAATATCCATTGACTAAATAAGGGAAGTATAACTAAAGGTTTTCTTTTAGAAACTTTTTCTTTTGTCTTCAGATCTTAATTTTGTTTCTTTAGCCCAGAAATTACTTTCCCAAGAAAGGTAAAGATGGCTTGAGTAAAGGTTTTCAGTCTTATGCTCAATCTTCTTACTATGCTTACTCTTAGACTCATGAGAGCCTCGTGATAATTTAAAAAATAATTAAATTATAAAAGTCCCACTAGAGTGGCTGAGAGTAGCAGGAAATGAGTTTCAGGGACTTCATTGGCCGGATCCAACCTGCTACTACTATGTAATACAATGACACTTACCTAAGTTATCAAGATGCCATGAAATTCTCAAAGTCACTGTTATTGGAAATGATTTTTGAGTTACAAAGGAAAGCATATTATATTTTCCATGTTGCTGACCAAGTACAAAACAGGACAAGGTAACTTTCAAAAAGCTTGAAAATCAGGGCTATCAAATACAGACAGCGAGCTTCGATCCCCCATTAACCCACTGATCAAAACATTCTGTGCACATTAAACTGTGTTTTTTTCAGTGGTGGTAGTCAAATTCTCAGTGTGTGATTTTCCCTGGTGGTTTTAGTGAGAGGAGTAACCAGTTTAGACCAGCAGAGAGGAAACCGCCTCGGAATCTCTGGAGGTGGCCTCCTAGAAAGATCGCCTAGGAAGGGAGGAGCCCTGATTGTCCTGGAAGAAAAGCATGGCCCCATCCGGGAAGTCACGGCTTGCCGGGAGGCTGGGTTTGGTGTCTCTGGGTCCTGGAGGTGGCAGACGCGGGAACGTCCAGCCTCGGAGCTGGGGCCTGCGCGCCTGATGGGGACCAGCGTGTGCAACTGAAAGGCGCACAGCTGGACGGACACGCGTGGGCTCTGCCTCGCCACATCGCAGGCAAATATGGGGCTGAAACTGACCAGGGACCATACTTGCTTGGCCCACACAACCGCTGCTTACGGTCTGCTCCGACACCGGAGGGCGCCCCTGGAGGGGGTCGGAGCCCTGGGCCTCCGCGGGGCGCGGCAGCCCCTCCCCTCAGAGCCCGCGCTTCCGCTGGGCAGCGGCCGTGACCGTGGCCTCGCCGCGCCTTCCGCCTGCGCCTGGGAGCTGCTGCTGCCCGCCCGCGCCCCTGCGGGTCGTACCCACAGGCTGCGGGAGTGCCTAGCGCCGGGGCCCAGGGACCCAACCACGCACGCGAGACCCATTTGGAGCAGGACGCTGGGAGGGGTTGGCTAGTTTCGGGTTTCGCTCCTGTGAGGGATGGGCCGCTCGGCACCTGCGGCCGCTCTGGAGTGGGGACTCGGCGGGGCCATGGTCGGTGGCTGACTCCATGGCGAGCTGGGAGGAAGAACGGAGCCAGTGGAGCCTTTTTCCTTCCTCAGACTCGCGCGACACTGGAGGACCCGACCCCCAGCGCGGGCTGGCGGAACCTAGTAGGGGACCCACTGGATCCCAGGTCTCCTGCTCCACCGACAGATCTGGGGCGCCAGTACTCGCACAGTGTGCGTGTAGTGAGACTCTTCCGTGTCGTCCTGAAGACCCTCGACTGGGGCTGCCTTCCTCTGAAAGTGTAGTGTGGAAGACGATCCTCCCTCTTCCCCTGCCTACCTCCCCACTCACCTTCATTCGTCTTTCTCTTGCCTTCTGCCCAAAAGGGCCAAGGCAAATACCGACAAGAGTGAACAAGTTAGGATACTGCAGTGTGTGTGTGTGTGTATTGGAAGGTAGAGTGAGAGAAAAGCAAAACCACACTTACAAATATCTCGGTATGTGACAATAACTCAGGTTCCCAGCGTGCTAGTGCTCTCGGATATGTGCAAGTGGAGGCAAATTATACACGTCAGTCCTAAGAAAATTCCACATTTATAGGGATCAGCGGTAGTCCGGGGTATCCGGTAGCTTCCTTCTCAATATTTACTTTTCTATATTTCCACTAAAGGCATTGGAGGAAGTAACATGGTGTTTGGAGGCCATTCCTGGACACAGCTAAAGCGACTTCTCATGGAGAGTGGTCTTTGTCACCACTGCAGCAGAAGTCATTGGACTCCGTTCAAGGTGTAATATGAAGGCACAGATGCTTCCGGGGCTTGGGCAAACACCACGCTGAGCTCTAAGGAATGTCCCCGTCCGATGGAGGGCAAATGTGGTTCATAAGGATGAGGTGGATTGGTGAACAAGGGAGTGGAAAACATAAACTGAACCCTGGGGTATGCTGGCCTCCCCCCACTCCTCCCCCGTTCGGCTCCTCCCCAGCTTTCACTGAACCGCGTCAGGTTCCTCTTCACAATCCAACATCTTTTCCTTCACTTGCAAACAGTTGCATTAAAACGCGGTTTTCAGAACCGGACGTCTGCAGAAAACAGGTTCTCTTGAGAGTCCACTCGCTACTGCGTAGTCGTGGAATATATATATTCAAGAGGCCACTTCTAGTTGATTCTAAACGGGTTCGGGTTATTGTTCTCCTCACTCCCGATAGGGGGCAGCAGATGCCCTGCCTTGCCCCGGCGACGTGCAGGAAGAGCGTCTTGTCTTTGGGAATCCGGCTTAACAGAACGTTTGGGGTGGAAGGCAGGAGCTACCATCTCTACGTCCACCGCCGCAGCTCGCGAGCATTCGCCCTCGAACCCTGGGCCCCTGTGGGCTTACCTGTGCAAGGGTTGGGCAAAGCCTATAGCGCACCAAGGAGTGCCTGTAAATTTAGCGAGCGTACAGCACAAACAAATAAATTCAGGTGTATGCAAATATTATGATTAATAGAATATGTCGGTATTTGAAAATATTACAGGATCTACTAACGCTTTTGACCGGTTTTTAAGTTTTCCTGATCACTAGAGAATTTAAAAGTACGAGTACCACAGTATGTTTGAGTGGTCGTGGTGGTGGTCGTCGTTGTGGTGGCGGTGGTGATGATGTCTGCTAAGTTTTGGATTTTAAAAGGGCTTCTCTCATTAGAAGTTGGGAACTGCTACTGACCCACAGAGTCCTCGGATTACTGTGGTTAGGATTCCAAGGCACCTAGAAAGGGAAACGGGGAGGTCTCAGCCACTTCGGGCCGAGTGTGTGCAGCAGGGGAAGACGTCTGCAGCGCAGCCCTCTTCCGCGCGGAGCTGTGGCAGCTCCGATTGGTTCAGACTCAGATTTACCAGCGGCCGGATTTCACTGAAAACCCACTTCACTTGGTGGTAGCCCTAGCACTTGAGTTTTCAGAATTGCCCAACAGGCATTATATAGCTTCTCTAAAGCCTGTATTTCCTGAGAACTGAGCACTTTTTTTTTTAAAGTTAAAGATACATTTGTGACTATATATTTTTGGAAGAAAAATTTAAAAATGTAAAAATTTAGAGACTAGCTAGTACAGTAGTCTCTCAATAGCTTTAACAAGTGAGCGCTTCTAAATTATTCGAATGAAAAAGTATATTAACAAGGTTGTCTTCTTACTCTGTAAATCTCATACCTAGTTGAAAACCCCAGTTAATTCCTGAAATTCTTTTGGAAGACAGGGAAAGATGACAGTTTTACGGATATAATTTATCATAACACAACACTAAGATGTTTTAATTTTATTATAATTAAATATCTGCTTTTAATGTATCTTTAAACACAATAACAGATTCTAGAAACTCGGCCATAACTATTAAAGACGGGAAGAGTTTTAAAAGCATACTTAATTGACAGAAATGTCAGTAATGTGGAAAGTCCATATCATGACACAAGGATATAGGATCTTCCTAAAATAATGAATGGTGAATACTAAGGTACTATAAAATTTGTACGAAAATACTAAAAATGTGTTTAAGAGAGATGAGGAGGGATCAAGAAGAGAAGGAAAGAATTGACTTGTGGTCCAGGTGGGGGAAAGAAAGTGAATAAATCTGGGTGGGAGATTTCCAAATCGGGTTCAAAATCCTCAGAGAAACCAAGGAACCCAGCTGTTTCTGTGGATAGTCCGTCTAACACAGTGGTTCTTAACTTGGGTTCTATCGAACCCTAGGGGTTCGATGAGTCGGTCTCAGGGGTTCGGAGAAGACTTTGCTGCGGAGGTAAAGACACACTTGTGTAAAGTCGTGTTGACACGCCCCCCGCTTGACCATCACTTGCTGCAGAGGATCATGTTACATTGCTTGACCAACCAGGGCTGCAGGGAATTTAGTGCGCGCAGTAGTCAACGGCTGTTGTAGGTAGTTGTACGTCGTGTGGTTTCTTTCTTAATATTTTAATCCATACTAAATATGTCGAGCAAAAAAAGAAAGTGGTCGGATGAATATGTACAACATGGATTCACATGTATCACGGAACGGGATGGGAGTCAGCGTCCTACCTGCATGATATGCAATGCCAAGTTGAGAAACTCTAGTCTCGCACCCGCAAAACTAAATTTGGGAAAAAAATATTTTATTCATCACTAAAGAAGGGTTTGGTGAATGCGCATATAAAACTGGTGGGTTCGGTACCTCAAAAAAGGTTAAGAACCACTGGTCTAACAGCTGTTGCACCAGGGACTGACTTAGCTTGGGTTCTGAGAACACCATTCTTCGTGCCTGTAGATAAACCTGAACAATTTCAAGTGCGCCGAAGACCAATGCTATTTACCTTCAAACACGTGTAGTTAGCAGTTTGTGCGGTGAGCACCGAGACAGGTCTGTTCCAAGGTTGAAAGGTGGCAAAAGTTACAGCAAGGATCAACCGCAAAGAGTTTCTTTTTATAGAAACACAAATTGGCAATATCATGACATATAGGTAGGTTTTAACTTTTAAAACAATATATTGTGTTGAAACCCAACTTGTCTGGTTTGCTTAACAATGATGGCCACACAACAGCTATACGGGGTAGATGTCATTAGTTTCATTTCACATGTAAGGGTTCTGAGGTTCAAAGAGCTTAAGTTACTTGTCTAAGTTAGCAGTTATTAACTGAAAATAGCTGTTTCTGATTCTAGAGCCCAGGTTTTTACACACTATCTTGCCTCAAATCTTAAGACTGTAAGGAACATAAACACAGCACTCTCAGATATCTGGTTACTGAGCAAAAATGAGCAAACTAATTTCTGTCGCATTTGAGACATTGTAAGGTATATGTAAATGTTTTATTTCTATATTGTACACCTGAAACTAATATATTATTGTATACCAACTACCCATAATTTTTTTAAAAAGCCCCCAAACTAAATTTAAAAAACAACCACCCTACATGCACAGAAGATTTCAACCTTGACTTTCTGTATCCTAAATGATTTATGGAGGTAAAACAGGGTAGAGAGGATTCTACAAACTATTTCAAAATTTCAAAAATCTAAACAAAAATTGCATGATTACTGCAAATGAATGAACTAAAATCTCATTGTTTTTGCTATGCCTGGCATTACATGTATATAGAGCAGTATGGTCAATCTAAAATAAGAAAATGAATCAACTATTACTTAATTGAGGTAGTTTGTTTGCTAGACAATATACATAAGGTCCACGGAGGGTTGAAAATAATAATAAATGCTAAAAAAAGAGACTTTAGACATGAAAAGGAACCAATGATACATCGTAAAAGCTCACATAATACAGTTAGTTGTTCTATGTGTAGTTATTAGTTCTGCCACTTAATAGTGTTTTTCTGCATCTGGGGAATTCTATATTGCATTTCCACAAGTACAATATATTGTTATGTGAAGGGTAGTAGTGTAAATTGGTCATACTTAAATAATTAACACAATTTATTTGGGGTTTAAAGGACTGCGGTAGAAGGGGTATATTGGAGATTATGTAATAGTTGGTCCCACAGAAGTTTTCCAAGCTAATTGCCCCCCTTTCTCTAATTTAGCAATTTTCAAATATTTTGTTTTCAGGGCCCTTAAAAGTTTTTGTCATGTAGATTTCTGTGAATTGCATCTATTGATACTTATTGTTTTGGAAATTACAATTGGAGGGATGTTTAAAGCATTCATTTGTTTCTTTATAATGATATGCTCATTGCATACTAACATAAGTGACAGACATTTTTAATGGAAAATAACGATGTTTTCCAAAATGAAATAAATGATAAAAATGTTTTATGGTTTGTAAAGCTCTTTAATATTGACTTGGATTTAATATCTAGCTCTCTTTAAATGTCTGGATTCTCACAGTTGCTTTTACATTCCATCTGTTTTGATACCTTGTGTAATTTGAAGTGTATTAAGAAAATCCGTCTGCAAAGGGATATAGATAGTTGAAAAAGGGAGGACTATTATAATAGCTTTTCCAGGTAAATTATGAATATTTTGGATACTATTACAAAATTCTTCAAATGGTAATTTTTAAAAAGTTAGCTTCAATGTGGAAATAAAATCTATAAACACACTTCCAGACTGTTACACTAAAATCCATTGGTCTTACTGATGTATTTTCACCCATTCCTGATTTGTTATGTTATTCACTGGTTGTTTGAAAACTATATGTTCACTGAATTAAACAGATCTTCCAAATATTGACTGATTTCATCATGCAATATTAATAATATCATGTTTATTAATTTTATCATTGATTTCATCAGGAAAAATTTTATATATTTGTTTCTGAAATGCAAATTTTTGCTTGAAAGTTCTTTTCATTACTGGCATGAAATACTATTGGTTGTTTTCCTTGAATTGACAGACTCATATTACTTATTTCTGAGAAAATATCTCCCAAATTCTTAAGTTTGAATAACCATAGTTTGTTAGTTTTTCTTTTTCTTTTTTTTAATTTTAATTTTAATTTTATTCATTTTAGAGAGGAGACACAGAGTGTGTGTGAGAGAGAGAGAGAAAGAGAGAAAGGGGGGAGGAGCTGGAAGCATCAACTCCCATATGTGCCTTGACCAGACCAGTGCAGGGTTTTGAACTGGCAATCTCAGTGTTCCCAGGTTGACCGACGCTTTATCCACTGCGCCACCACAGGTCAGGCCTGTTAGTTTTTCTTTCAAATAAAAATGCTACGCTATGAAAAATGTGGCTAGTTCCACTTGAAACTCAGTTGCACCAGTGCTTGATCTCAAGACAACTGTTGTAAGTAGTAGAAATACTTTATCCCTCCCATTTCATCAAATAAACTATTAATAAGACATGCCCTGGTGGGTCAGGATGTCATAAAATTAATAATTTTCACTGTTTTATCAAAGAGTTTCTTAAGCGAAAGTGACTTTCTCCTCTTCCTCCTCCTCCTTTTTCTTCTTCCCCATTTTCCCCCCTTCTCTCTCTCCTCCCCCCTTCTTGTCCTCATTTTCCTTCTCCGTGCAAGTGTGCAGTGGTTAAGAAAACCGTGATTGCTACTATAGTGGGATGCCCGCCATGCTTTGTGCTGAGACAACCACACATAGTTCTAGGCACAAGCAGTGAAAACAATCACAGTCAAAAAGGGAAGTAACATTTTAAAATTATCGTGAAAATAGCTTTAACCTCACAATACCCCTAAAAGGATCTTGGAGACCTACAGGAATCTCTGGACACCACTTTGAGAAACACTGGGAACCTTCAATGTATTTCCAGAACTGCTGCTCTAGTGCTATTGCAGTTGTTATTTGGATCACTCAGTTGCAATTTAACTACATGCTGCCTTCTGTTATTAACCTTCTGCCTACAAATGTAATCTCCCTGATTAGGAGCTGTATCATTTATATAGTTGTAGCCTGGCAACTGTTGAAGTGTCTAAGTGTCTGGCATGCAGTACAATGAAAGGTTTTTTTCTTCTTTTACTTTTTCATCCTACAGTTACAAACTTAAAAGTATAAATTGACAAAAACATGCGGAACATCGAGCCATGGCCAGATTTTCATAAAGCATTTAAAAAAAAAATTATTTCGTTTTATTTTCTCCCATCCCCCACTCATTTTGCCAAAAAAAAAAAAAGAAAAAAAGTTTGTTGACTGACATACTAGAATTAGTGGTTCATCTACACTTTTACATCATCACATACAGCACCATAGTTAGTTCTGCTTTTTACTTATGTTAGTGAGGATGATGGTTTTGGGAAAATATATTCAGAAGAATTCGGAAAGAAGCATTTGTCATGATACAATTTTTCCACAGTTAACATTATTGGCAGCTATATTCATGTGCATGTTCTATTTTAGCTATTTCATTGCTAATACTCAAGGCACAACTTCACATAACCACTGTGCAATGATTTGAGTCCAGTTGTTGATGCATTTAAGATATTGCAATCACTAGCACCACCAGAGGAATTGCTTCAGACAGTAAAGGGCTTGTCCGAATTGTATGGACAAACTGAAAAGCACAGCTGAGCTTTGAACAGTTCATTGGTTCCACTCCTTTGGATCATGCAAGACTTCTTAAATATGTGAGGAAGTTCTGTTGCTTGGGCAGTCGCAAATCCGTCTACTATAAAGAGCAAAATGCTTCCATTTTGCACTGTTCCTACCCTCAGTCTTTACTATTGGAAATTGCTTAATGGCAAAATTATTCCTAAATCCACTAAAAGGAAGTGAAATCGTTTAGGCAATTTATTGCTGGGAGCAATTCCTCATTTTAAATATGGGTATTCTCTTTTTGTAGATGAATTTGCTGAGAAAACACCTCACAGGCGATTCAGTGAGATTAAAGAGTGGCCAAAACCAGTAAGCAGGAATCCACAATTTGCACTTTTAACACGATTAAGAGTTAGATTTTATCTTGCTAATTATAGGTGTATGCAGGCCTATTTCTCATACAGTAGTATATTCCAGAAGAAGAACTTGATGTTTAATTATTTAATTTTAATTTATTTCAATTTAAATTTGAAAACAAATTCAGTAATAGGAAAATTTAAACATGTTGAACAACCTTGGGTATGTAAACTTACTTTTTCAATAGTAAATTTTATGAATTCTAAATACTGATCAAATATTTCCACTGAAAATTTAGCAACTAAGTTGAGTTGTGCTACAAACGTGAAATTCACATAAAATTTTAGTGAATTAATACAATAAAAAGAATGAAATACCTCAATTTTTAAATATTGATTACATGTTGGAATGATAGTATTTGGATGCACTAGATTAAATAAAATATATTATTAAATATTATTTTAATCATTTCCTTTCACTATTATTTTTTACTGTGACTCTCAGATAATTGAAAATTATACATGAACCTCATATTTCTATTGGATAGAGATGTTACAGATCACTTTTCATATATCTATGGGGACAAGAAAGCAAATAGAAAAAATATTATGTCTTAATTCTATGCTAATTATGTAAGATACAGATATTCTAGAAAAAACAATATCCGAAAACTTCTTATGCACTTGATCAGCATACTTTAGAGACTTCTACACTCAATCAGTATTTTTAAAAAATTTCTGTATTATATAGTGTCCAATTACTTTGTGCCTAATTTACATTCTGGGAATCTTTTGTTTTTCTACTTTAATTTTTAGAGAAGTTTTAGGTTCACAAGAATGTGGAGCAGAAAGTACAAAGTTGCCATATACCCCCAGGCCCCACACATGCACAGCCTCCTGCACTATCAACATCCTTCACCAGAGTAGGACATTTGTTACAATTGCTGAACCTACTTTGGTGCATCTTGTTACCAAATCCATATTTCATATTAGAGTTCATTCTCAGTGTTGTACATTCTATGGAAATAGAAATAGGAATAATTTTTGAACATACAAGACCATGTTCTAAGGACTTCTGGGCTAAAAGCTAAAAGCATAAGACTTTGGATATATATTGTTAAATTGTTATCCAAAAAGCTTACATATGTGTCATTTTTGCAACACTTTTCATGAAAATGGGTATTACAATTTTAAATATATTGATTTTAGAGATAAAACTTGCAGGGTAAATTTGTATTTTTATTGTTAATGAGATTGAACATAAAAATTTATGTTGAACAAGAATGTTTTTTTTAATTGTCTATAACCTTTGCTCATTTTTTTGCCGTGCAAGTATTTATCTTCTTATTATTTGTAGTGTGTCTCAAATATAAAGGTAGAACACTTTTACCTTCCAATAATGTTGAGAATTACCTTTCCAGGTTACCATTTGACTTTTATTTATAGTTTTAACAACAATGCTTTTAATATTTTTGAGATGTTACCCCACATTTTAATTTTTATGTTACCCCACATATTAATCTGTTTTCTTTTTGTCTACATTATAATTCAATAAGTATTTACATGTATTTCATCTTATTTTTTAGCACGCAAGAGAGGGACAGACAGAGACAGACAGACAGGAAGATAGAGAGATGAGAAGCATTAAGTTTTTGTTGGGGCACGTTAGTTGTTCATTGATTGCTTTCTCATTTGTGCCTTGACCAGGGAGTCCAGCCAAACCAGTGACCCCTGCTCAAGTCAGTTACTTTGGACAGAGGTGGGTTAAGGTTGGTTGAGGCCCTGGTCACAGAAGAAGATATTAGGCTCCTTAAAAAAATAGAGACAAGGATAATAAAAATACATGTTAACCATATTTTTAAATAAAAAACATATACATGTTAAAATTGTACATATGAAATCAAACTTGTTGTCATTAGAAAAAAAAGTGTGAAGTTGAGATTTTGCAGGGCCCTTCAGAAGTCGGGGCTCCGGGGTGCTCGTGCACCGTTAAATCCGCCTCTGACCTTGGGCTTAAGTAAGCGCCCATAGGGTCATGTCTATGATCCTACACTTAAACTGGTGACCCCATGATCAAGGTGGAGACCTTAGGATTTGAACCTGGGTCCTCAGCACCCCAAGCCAATTCTCTATTCACTGAGCCAACGATGGTCGGGCTATTTACACATATTTTAAATGGACTTTTCTTTTAAAAAATGGCTCGTTAGATTTGGGTTTTACTTTGGTAAATTTATGAGTAGAGATCTAATTTTATTTTTTAAAAATAGTTAACCAAATTGTTCTATCATTTATTAAGTAAGCAATTTTTCCTACTTTAAATAAAGAATAACTTTAACACATACTAGTTTTTTTTTTTTTCTGTACTAAGGTCTGTTTCTGCTCCATTCATCTTTGCACATTCAAATTTTGTTTTATTTATTTATTTTTTTAATTTTAAAATTTTATTTAGAAAATTTACTTTAATAGGGTAACCTTGATCAATAAGAGTACATAGGTTTCAGATAAACATTTCTATAGCATTTAAACTGTTGATTATGTTGTATAGCCATCACCCAAAGTCAAATTATTTCCCGTCACTTTATATCAAATTTTAATTTATACAATTTGTAAAATAATCTGAGGGAACCTGACATATTTGTAACTGT
Source organism: Rhynchonycteris naso (assembly GCA_037038555.1). Taxonomy (NCBI): domain Eukaryota; kingdom Metazoa; phylum Chordata; class Mammalia; order Chiroptera; family Emballonuridae; genus Rhynchonycteris; species Rhynchonycteris naso. The sequence goes on from CM073002.1 coordinate 73,518,103, forward strand.
TAAATTACCTTAGAGGATAAAAATAAGAGGTTTTATGTATATGTTATTTCCAGTTGGGCTATGTAATTGTCATTTTGTAGAATATTTATGAAATTTCACAGTAATTGGACTTTTTAAAAAAAGTCCTGTGTTTTTGAAAAGTGCTTATTGAAAAGTGTCTGATAATAAAGAATGATTTTTGAGTAAAGAGAAAGCAGAAAGAGGGCATTCTATACATGTCTTATAGGACATAAAAGAAACTGGCAACTTACAATGGACTCTTTAAATAAAGGAAAGAAAGGTAAACCAATAAAGAGAGAAGAACTATGGGAAAGAAGATAGTGGAAAGAAATAAGCAAAAGGAAAATTAATAAAAGTAGGTCAAGAGCAGATTATATATTAAGAAATAGCTGGACATGTAAGGAAAAAAATAGAGGGAAGAAAAAAAAGAGTGTGTATATTTTTCATATAAACGGAAATACTCAAGTTAAACACCAGAAAACTAGCACAGAGCTACTTTTGAATTTTATGTTAAGTCATAAATGTAAAAGAAGCTAAAATGTAAAGGGGAAAAACACTACTGTTTTAGAAGTCTCAATTTAATACATTCAAAGAAATATTTTTCTTATAAAATGCATAGTTTTTGACATTACTTTTTAAGCCACTTACCTAGATTTTCTGTATATATTCTGTTATTTGAGCACAGAATATATTCTGGAACTTGTTCTTCATGCTTTTTATAAGTTAATACCTGAAAATTTTTGATGTTATTGAGGTAGTTTTTATTTGATTGATAATAGTGAATTCTCTTCTATTTATTATTTCTGAGCAACTTTTCAATGTCTAGTTGTTTGGAAAAAAATAATAAGGCAAAAAATCATACATAAATAAATGACTAATACTGACATATGTAGGAAAATATCTTAACAGGGTATTTAACTGCTATGTTTAAAGGAAGGGTAGTTTAGAGTTTAGCTTTAAAGGTCTCCACTTGAAAATGCAATTTCAGGTTCCCACATTTCTTCCTGAAGGTGGCAGTATTTCAGTGACTAAAACAGTGACTACAATCTGAATAAGTACCAAGAACTTCTGGAAATATACAAAAATGTCATTTTGTGAAGCAAAATTCCCTTCATCAAGACTGTTCTGTTTCTTGGTTTGAATTATATTATTGTAGGGACACATGCGGCATGCTGTCTGCTGATTATTTCTTAGGATAAGGACTCTGGAAAGTAAGGTAGCATTTTAGTTGCTCAGATATTGGGGGATTTTTTTTTTGTTGGCATTGGATGTTAAATTTAAATCTTAGTGCAAAATAGCTAGTGTAAAGAAGCAGTGAGATGTGTTTTATGATTGCCAGACACCATTTTTAATGGACAAGTGGCTGTTTAATGCATGCTGTTGTTTTTCTTAAGAGACTGACAAAATTTTCCATGTGTTTGGTAGATATAATGACTACATACACACTTTATTTTTGTCAGTAATCAACATATTGCCGAAAGAAGTAAAAGCACTAACAAATGTTGGAACAAATATATTAATCAAAAGGAAGTGAATTTTATACATTTTTAAACAGCAGATTCTAAGAGGAGAACGTGTCTATATCTAGATGTATTAATTAACTAACAGAAGGAGAAGAAAATACACATAATGAACAAAAGTCAATACAGATGAGCATACTATTCTAAAAAGTGGGTCTGAAACTGGTAGTGTTATTTAATTTTATTTTGATGTTTTTACTCACTAATAAATGTTAACTGATGTTCAGAATTTAATTCATCATTTGTTTTCATTAGTCAAGGTCACATTAAACTGAAAATGTAATGCTGATACTGTATTTAGTATTGTCTAATACTTAAATTATTTGGATTATAGTTCTTGCAATGGAATTTGAAACTATAAAGTCCTAAGGGATGTGGGGAATTGTTGTCCTTTGAAAATTGTCATCAGGAATAAACTAATTCTTGTAGTGGCAACAGCATATTTTTTCAGTTGACAATATTTTTAAAATTCTCTTAAAATATTTCTTTAGACATTTTATAAATTTAGTGTCAAAACATATGTCAGTAGAACTGTAAGTGTTTTTATGTATAATTATACCAGTTTTAACTTTCCTCTTCTTTTATCTCAACTTATAAATTGTGCCAATTTAACTGACATTTTTAGAATCACTCACTATTTAGTAATAGCTTTGATGGCATTATGAGATGTCAATGTAAATACAAACTCAAACATAAATAAAATGTACCCTTGCTGTGTCTGTACCCTGACTCCTCCCTGTACCCTTGCTGTTAGCATGTGGATCCCATTCTGATGGTAGAAGGAACATAATAAACACAAGTTGACTATATTTTTTTATGTTCTTTCTTTAAAGTGTCACAAATAATTTTTTAAAGCTTTCAAATTACAAAATGTTCTTGAGCTATTAAATATTTCATCAGTGTAGTAATTGTTCCACATGGATTATCATCCCAGAAAGCTTAGAAAATAATCTTTGAGAAGACTCTTGTTCTCTGTGACAGCTATTAATCTTGTCATTCAGTAAGCAATACTTGTTATTTTCCCAACTTTAGCTCTTTAGAAAAATGGGTCCTTATACTTCTACGTTTTGTTTCCACACTCTTACGCATAGAATAATATAACCAAATGAACATTTCAAAAATGATTAAGATTCATTGGTGAGTGAAATTACCATTGGTTGAAGGATCAAGTCAAAGATCCAAAGAAGATAATGAATGGCATTGAGCACAAATACTTTCAGTGCAACAATATGTACAATGACCTTAAAACTTAAAACATTTTGTCTAGTTATTCCACTTTAAAGTTATTCTAATCACAAAGTTACTGATCATAACAATATTTATTACAAGACAACTAACATTTTGGGAATAGAAAACCGAATAAACAAAAAATATATGTTTTTAAATCTTTTTTGGTGGAAAGCCAAGCAGCCATTGGAATAACCTTGACAATATTTATTCCATTCCATTAACTTTGTTATTCTCTTTTGATTTCTTGATTAAGGGCAATTTCACTCATATATGAACTTTTATATTATTGTTAAACATTATGTTTTCAGATTACAGAATGTATGTAACTATCATATTGGTGCTCATTAAACTTGTTGAAGTGAGGAACTTTGCATTTCTCATCTGTGTTTTTCTTAAATGTGGTGTACCCTACTAGATTTTTCAAGAAAAATACGGATAAATTAAACAAAGTCCATTGAAGAAATTTTAGGTACTATGATTTAGTTATATAGCACCTGATCCTCTAAAACATAATTTAAATTTCAGTTAATATGTTATGTTAAAAATGGTATGCTAATAGTGACTAATTGTATAAAATACAAACTTTACTGTTTGCTCTTCAGTTTGGAAATTAGTTCCTAAATAGGAGAGCCACATAGTAATCAATGACCAGTCACATTACTGCTTTCAAACACTGTCAGTGATTGAGCACTTCACATCTCTTATTTAGTTTATGTACAGGTAGCAAAGCACATAGTTGTGTAGTGTCCTTGCCTCAGTGATAAACCCACATGACATTTTTACAAAAATGAATAATCAGAAGAGGGACATGGCCAATAAAAATTAACATTCAGCAGAACAACAAAATGTGGTAACCATGAAAGTGAAATTTGAATTAAATGTAAATGGAGTTATAGAAGAAAGAGCTGACCATGAGAATGTTGACACTACGGACGTTCAAGGATCTAGATGTACAGCTGAAGGAAAATAATGGGAGTGATCATGTAGATACACCTGAGGCAGTGGTTGTGATGTAAAGAATGAGGAGGTCCCAGAAGAAGAGATACTGGCAAAAAAATTTACGTTAAATAAATTTCTGGATATATTTCATGACATTGATATTGCATAGGATAAAATGTTGGAAGCTGATCCAAACTTAGAAAGGGGCATTACAGTTCATCAAAGCATAGAAACAATGTATGCTTCATATTATAAGTTAATGTGATAAAAAGACAAAGAAATCAAACTCCTTACTTTTAAATGTTTCAAATTATTGTGTACTAAGTAAGTACTAATTTTACCAGCTTTTTTATTTCTTTACATGTTTATAACTGTGAATAAGAGTTTTTAATATTTTGACAAAAACATTACACTGAGTTTAAAGAACATTATCAGTATAAACACTTTAATATTTCTATATAATTGTTTAATTTTTTAAATTACCCCTCATCTCTTTTGTTATGCCACTATAATACCTGTATAGTTACAAAATAAGTTAATAAAATATAAAAGTAAGGCAAAAAGCTAAGATGAGAGACATTTAAAGTAAAAATTATTGCTTCACTTTGGAAAATAGAAAACGAGGCCCACAGCACTTACTCTTACACTTATGTAAAAAAAGGAGTTGCTTCTTCCTCATTTTCTATTCTGTTCTCATTGTGGTCAGTGCTCTACATTCTCAACCTTCTCAGCCTCTTTCCATTTCTTAGAACAAGCCAGAAGTTGAAATTCTACAGTGCAGCCCAGACTTTGTTTCTCCTTGATCTTCCTACGCAATGTATCTCCTGTGTGGGCACTTCATTAAGAAATAGGTCCTTGCCTTCCTTTGACTTCCTTTTATAGTCCAATTTAGCATCCACTGACATCAGATTTTGACAATATCATTAAATTGCTTTATCCAGTCATTTTATGCTTTTAAAAAAAAACAACAGAAGAATGTGTTTTTCAAAAGATTTCTTAAATGGAAGCCCAATGTAAGAATCAGATGGTAAACTATGTGGAGAAGACTGAAACCCCATTTGATTTGGTTTCAACAGGGGCCTCTGGGGCCTTTGCCAGCAAATTTCAGGGCTCAGAGCACTGTTGCAACATTTCTGGCTCAACTCACCAATTATTCTTTACCTTCATATGCAAGATCCCTACCATTTTAATTTTTCTTTTTAAGTCCCATGTCTTTTCTCTTTTGAACCTAACCTTAATGAAGAACACTCAAATGTATTTTTTAAACAAAGGTTTTACCACATGGAGGTGGAAAATTTAACGTCTTTAATTTCCACTTGCATGATCTTGCAGATAGAGTGGACAAGACACATTCAGTTGAGTTTCCCCAAGGTCAGTGATAAGACATGTCTAACCAATGCTAGTGGTGTTATAAGGCTAATAGAAAACCAGTCTTTGGACTAGTTGCAAGATTGAAATTTAGGAAGTGTACCTGGGGATGAGTGAAATAGTGTTGTGTATTTCAAATAGCTACATCTGGCTTTTCATGTATCGTGAGACTTTCAAATACACACCTGTTATAGTTCCTTTCCTATGACATACAATATAGATTGATTTTCTTTAATGAGTTGCCATTTTGCTTTTTTTATTGTTTTCCAAGATTCTATTCATCTAAAAGAAGAATTCACGATAAAAACACAGTTACACACACACACGATACATACTATATCTTTTATACCGTGTCTTTAAAAATATATATACAGGCTGGGGGGAAAAGTAGGCTTACAGTTGTATGTAAAACACAGTTTATTCTTGTGTTGTTAATTATTTATTATTGTATTATTTTCTATATGAACAACTGTAAACCTACTTTTGTTCCACCCTGTATGTCATAAGGACAAAGAAAAATACTGTACTTTAATAATAGTTTGTACAGTAGAGTTGATCAGGAGCAGTTTGGGAACTCCAGAAATAATAAGAATATATATATTTTACTTTTACCTATAATTAAAATAACAAAATACATTTCAAATATTAGTGGTTACACTAAATATTCTTAGGTTTTTAAATGCCAAATCTTTTGCTGTTATTTTTTTGTTATCTTAGCAGGAATGCTATTTTAAACCAATTGGCTTTATTAATACCCAACTCATATTTTTCTCAAGCATCAGCATTGAATTTTATTATATAACATTATATAATTATAAATAAATTATATAACATGTAATTCTGTTTCCAACACACATAGAGCCTTAAACAATATAAATAATATTTAACCTTATTTTCTGGGAATAAATAGCTAATGCTGAGATTATATTATAATGGTTTAAGAATACTAAACTTTTGAGAAGGAAGAAGTATAGTGCAATGCTGTGTTCTCTAACCTTTCTTTTCAGTGACACTTTTTTCTTGCTCTAATATTTTTTGTCTTTTTTGTTTTTGAAAAGAGCTCTCAAATACAAAATATCAAACTACACTAAAAAATGCTAGTCATTGGCCCAGTATGGAGAAGCTCACAAGCAAAGACAGATAGCAGCAGTAGGTAGCAAGAGGTGGGAAGTGATTAAAACAGTGGTTAGAAATGTTCAAATGAAGCTAAAACTATCCTACAGGTTGTGCCGTAATGTTAACACAAGCTATACTAGTCACTACCTTGGTGGGTGTCCTCAGTGTACTTGGATTCAGATTCTCGATGGCAATACAATTTCTTCCAGTTAGGAGTTCTTAGCTTGCACTGATCGCAAGGTAGCCGAAGGAAACCAGACCAGTTTATTAGTTTTTCAAAATGCTGTCATAGATGTGATAGATGTACTAAGAGACTTCAGGAGCTCTAGTCTTCAGCAATAGAGTATAATTGGGGTTTCCAGGCTGGATATATAGGGAGCTTTGGTGATTGGTAGAGCATTTCTCTTGGCAAACAAGTATAAACATTGTTTTGTAACTTGCTGAAAACAACACCAGCATTTAAATGACATTTCTTAATCTGAAACTGAAGTTCATTTTCATTGGGACTATTCTCCCATGTTGCAAGGAAGACCTGGCTCTCCATTTTGCCATCTTTGACAACGAGCACACACACTGAGTGGGGTGAGGTGGCTAAAGTAGATTTATATTGTTTTTCACAGCTTCTGGCAGGCTATTTAGAGGTCCCATATTCATGACTGGGCCCAGGGTATTGAGATACAAGGAGATATCAATGCTCTGGGTTGGCATCAGTGGTATATGGACAACCAGAGGAGTACTGGGGATGACACCAAAACTACTCTTTGCAAAGTCTGTCATGTGCTGCAGAGCTTTGTTGGTAAAGTTCTATTCCATATAGATGTGCTCTTGGTAAAGATTATATATGTTCCTGAAATCTCCAAGTCTTTAGTGCAGATAGCCAGACAGCCTTAGAAGCCACATATCCACCAGATGGCATACATATATCCCTGTAGAGTTCAGTAGATCATGCAGACCGCTGCTGACCACAGCAGTAGTGGGTGAAAGAGGAAAGGTTGCAGGTACTGGTGTTGGGATGAAGTATTTACCCACCAGACTATCTAGTCCCCTCCCAAGAGATTCATTGCTCCCACCTGCATGGAGGATGACTGTGGCACATTGACTGGGCGACCAAGGTCAAGGTTTAAAAGATCTCTCAGCCCTGGCCGTTTTGCTCAGTGGTAGAGCATCAACCTGAAGTGTGGAAGTCCCGGGTTTGATTCCTGGCCAGGGTACACAGGAGAAGTGCCTATCTGTTTCTCCACTCTTCCCCCTCTCTTTTCTCTCCATCTCTCTCTTCCCCATCCTCAACCAAGTCTCCATTGGAACAAAGTTGGCCTGGGTGCTGAGGATAGCTCCATGTCCTCCACCTCAGGCACTAGAATGGCTCCAGTTACAATGGAGCAATGCCCCAAATGGGCAGATCATTGCCCCCTGGTGGGCATGCCAGGTGGATCCCAGTCAGGCGCATGTGAGAGTCTGTCTCTTTGCCTCCCAGCTTCTCACTTCAGCAAAAAATACAGCAACAACAACAAAATATTCCCCAGAAGTTCATCTTGAGAGGGGATCACCTGAGGCTGTTCCAGGTAGGTGTCATTGGTGGGGGTCAATGGGGCTGTCACTTGCATCAGTGCTCCCATGATATGTTGGTAAGTGTTTGGGATGGACTCTATGACTTCCTTCCACAGAAGTATTGGGAGGCTTGTGGTACACAGAGGTCAGAGAACCAATGTGGCAGATTAGCTCATCCAGCAGAGTTAATAATACTTGTCTCCTTAGAAATCAGTGTGGCTTCTCAGACAACACTACTTCTTTGGCTGTGATAGGATTCACTGAGAGAAGTTGCCAATAAATAAAGCTTCTGTCTCAAAGGTCAGAACTATAAGAATCCTGTGTTGCCAAACTGCGTTTCTGAGGGTTTCTTGAGAAACAGCTCCACTATGATATTAAGTAGTGTCATTGGACAACTTTAGAAATTTCATTAGTACTTTTACTGATGAAAACACCACTGTTGAGTTGGCATGAGTAGCTGAGGAGTTACCCACTCATAGATTCTCTGAGCTTCCCAGTCATCTCTAGGTTTGTAATTGAGTAGGTAGTCCAGGGTGAAAATCTGGCCCTATTCAGTGCAATCATTCAGGGATGCCAACAGCTTATTAGTGTTCTCTGGATTCAGATTTAGTAAAGTGTTATGTGGGTGAGACTCAGTGATTTCAGATAACACTGCTACAGCATTAGCCATCACCAGTGGATTTGAGTCTGCTATGAGATCTGATAGAGAATCCAGAAATCCCTGATCTTCTACTATTTGGGCATTGATATCCTGGAGTTTTAGCATGCAGACTATTGCTGTTTTCTTCATATTCATGCATTTGCAGAGGAGCTCATAGAGATATTCTCTAATCTTGACTGATAGACAGGAAGGGAGAGAGATGAGAAGCATCAATTCTTTGTTGCAGCACCTTAGTTGTTCATTGATATTCTGTAATCTTATCCACCCAGTTGCACCCCATAGTTGACTTCCAAGTCCCAAATCAGAGTTCGCAGTCTTTCACAAAAGCTGTGATGGCCGTGTCTGGCTGACTCTTCTTAGTTCGTCAAGTAAGAGACATGGCTATGTCTTGGAAAGAGAGCTAACATTCTTCCCAACAGTCATACCAGTAATCACTTTCTTCATAGCCTCCTTCTCTTTTCTTTCTTTTCATTGCAAAGTTCAGCCTATAATTCAATGTTTTCTTCTTTTTTATTGGTTGTGAAGTACTTGGAGGCAATCATGGCCTTAGGTCCTTAAAGTGAACTGGAAGCAAGACGGGCGTGGTAGATATAGCCAGAGATCACAGCCTAAGTGGTGTTGTAATGGTTTTCTGCACATCATGACTCCTTTAGCCTTTTGTTGCCTATATACTTCCAAATACCAATATTTTGAACAACAGTGCAGTTCAATGTATATTTATAAATTACATAAAATTAATTAATGCATTATGTTACCAAGAACATTCAAAAATAAACTTAAGAAATATATTAATACTTAAATATAATGTATTTCATTTTACTATTGATGGTATATTGGTATGTTTAATAAGAGGATTACCATTAAATATACTTTATTGTTTTTGGGAAAAAAATTTCAGCATTTTCTTACATAGCAAATAAAAGTTCTGATTATGTATTTTGTTTTAATTGTACCTTCCTGGGGGGAAAATTTCACAAAGATATGCAGATTAAAGTTAAAATAATGTATAAACAGCTAAAACATTTTAATTGTGACACCAATTTTTCAATTCTGTCTTTAAAGTTGTAGTTGAAATTTGCAAAGTAATTTATTGTCTTTCTTTATGACAACCACTTCTTCTTACAAATCAATATGAAGGTTTTATATTTTTAACACTAAGCCCCAAATTTACTAAATCTCTTTTAAAATAGGATAGAAAACTTTGTTTTCAAGTTTTTGTTGGACAGCTATGATGTTTTCAAAACATCCCAGTTATTCTCACATGCAGTCAAGATTGAAAACCATTTTTATGTTTTGGACAAAAAATTTCTTAAATACTCCTTATATCATTACAAAATATTTTACACATTCTACTTATGCTAATATAACCCATAAATTCACTTAACTGAACACAAGTCAAAAGCAGTATGTTGCAATATCCAGGAAAAAGACTATGGGTGCCATGTCAAGTCTTGTTTGGATAAACTTGTATTCTCTTTAGGTTTCTTTCTTTTCTTTTTTTAATATTGCTAAAAAAAACAAACAACCCACAGAATTTACTGTCTTAATCATTTTTAAGTGTGCAGTTCAGTGGTGTTGACCATATTTACGTTATTGTATAAAAGATCTCTAGAACTCTTTCATCTTACAAAACTGGAACTCTATATCCATGAAACAGCTCCTCATTTCCTCCTCCCAGTCCCGGGTAATCACCATTTTACTTTCTGTTTCCATGATTGGACTACTCTGGTTGTCTTGTATAAGTAAAATCATATAGTCTTTGACTTTTTGTGACCTCTAGTTATTTTGCAGACCTTATTTGTCCTGTGGCCATCTCACAGAGGGAGGGCTGAAGGATGCAGCTAGGTTTATAAACTGTTAAGTATTGATTAGGATTATTTTTCTTATTCTCTTAAACAAAGATTTAGAAATAAAAGTTCTAGCATTTTCTTTTTCCAGCCGGAGACCAGCAGGAATAAACCTGTGGTTTACTACTCATCACCGCAAGGGAGAACACAGGGGCACACTTTAGTAAGATGATGTTAACAAGGCTCGTTATAGAATCTGGGCTTTCATGGGAGATTTTGAAGAGACTCTAAGGAAACAGAGTCACTCTAGTTGGATATGGTCAGGAAGTGAGGGTAATTCGGTGAGTGGGTATCTTAATAAACCTTATCTGTAAAGAGGAAGAAGATACAGCTGTAATTGGCAAAGAAGCAGTGGAAACTCATTTTACCCAGTAGAGGGGGCTGTTTGGTATTCTGTGAGTTTTTTTTTGCTGTGAAGGTATTTTGGACTGTGCTTAGACAAATTATAAAGTGGCCTTGTTTTGTCTCACTCTATTATGGCCTCAAAGAGGACTTGTCTGATGATGTCCTGTGAGGTTGTTAATGTTTAACAGAAAGAAAGCCTGGGCTAGCCGCTAAGTCCAGCCAGTTTGTGATAACACTGAGACCGAGCTGTGAGTGTCAGACCAGTTCTTAGATTTCAGGGGCCGACTATTATCTTGTTCACTACTTTTGAAGATACAGAGGTTTGAAATCAGGAAACCTGTAATTCAGCCACCGTTTCACCACCAACCAGAGCTGTGATCATGGACTAGTGACTTACTCTGTGTCACTTTACTTTCCTACCTGGTACCTACCTCAAAGTAACATAATAAACATTAAGTGAAATAAAACATTTAGAATGCTGAGCAGATTAATCCTTATATGGTGGGAACTCATGTTTTCAAAATAGCCTCTTTTTAGCTCTGTCTCCTGAGAGATTCTTTTTATTCATTTAAGAAACAGTTATTAGGTGATTACCATGTACCAAACACTGTGGTATGAACAGTGCTAGTCACCTAGTAACCTATTCACAAGACATAAGAGGCCTCCACCCTCACATAACCAGCAGTTCAGGATGGGTTTCAGACAGTGAAATGGGCAATTGTACAGACGGTGAAAGCCTCTTTGAAGGGGTCTATGGGAGTCTCAAGCAGCTTAGCAGGGCTGGGAAATGATCTCCAGGAGAAAGTGATGTTTAAGCTCATATCTAATAGATGGATAAGAGTTACCTTGGAAGAACGCTCCTGGTAGAAGGAACAGCATATGCTAAGACAGAAATGTGACGGAAAACATGGCACAACCTGTTTAACGGGAAACAAACTAAGAAACAACCAGAACAAAATAAAAATCTCTCACTTTTTAAGTGCACGCTATATGAAACAATTTCTTTTCAAATCTTGCCCACAATTTTATGTGGCACTGCAGTAGTAATCATTGCTCATTAATTAATTAATGATGATACAATGCTTTGCAAATACAAAGTGCAGCGCATTTGCTAACAAATTGATGATTAGCATGAGGCTGTTTCAATATAGCTACTGTTTACTGTCTGCATTTGGAATTCCAACTGTCTGCTTGTCTTCTTGCACCAAAGCCAGCTGCTTTAAAATAGGGTTGGTTAGTGGCTATTTTTTACCTTTCTTTCTCTGGGTTGTGAATGAGGTTAGGAATGACTAATAATGGAAAGAAAAAAGGTGGGCTGAATGACTTCCAGAATCTTTTCCTAATAAGTCATTCTGCAATGTTTATTATCCTCCCAATTTCTGATACACTAAAATCTGGCAAAAAGTATTGGAAGTTTGTGTTGTAGGGGCATCTGGTGAAGTGAAGATACCAAGGGCTATTTATTGGTTGTGTCAGTATATACATTTTCTAGATTGGGGTCCACAAAATACCACAACTTCTGGATTCCACTTACTACCTCTATCTATTATTACACCTAGTTTCTTTTTTTTTTTTTAGGTGAGAGGAGGGGAGATAGTGAGACAGACTGCAGCATGCACCTCAACCAGGATCTACCTGGCAACCCCATTTAGGGCTGATGCTTGAGTACCAGTTAATTTTAGCACCTGAGGCTATCACACTCCAATAGAGCTATCCTCAGTGCCTGGAGCCGTGCTTGAACCAGTCAAGCCATGGACTGTGGGAGGAGAAGAGGGAGAGATGTGAAGGAGAAGCCATTGGTAGCTTCTAGGCAACCAACCCTGCGGATTGAACACAGGGTGTCCATTTACCAGGGTGTCCATTCACTAGGCCAATGCTCTACCACTGAGTCACCAGCCAGGACCACGTATAGTTTCTAAAAAAATAAGTAAGTGGAATTGTAGGAACTTGCATCTTTACACTCGATAACAAAGATCTCAATGTTATCATCTCCTGCCATTAAAAAAACTAAAACCCCTCAAAAACTAGCTCTGAGTTTTGGCTGTTGGTGAATATCTGAAAGCACTTAGTTTATAATTAAACACTATCAAATGTGTTCTTTTTTTCTTGAATGAATAACCAGGATAAGCAGATATCCTGGTTTCTTGAATGAATAACCGGGGGGGGGGGCAGCATCCTATTGTTGAGAATCATGTTGGCTAGTAGACTCAGTTCTACCACAATGTGAACTTCAACCTTGTCTGGAAGAAGTTTCTGGTCAAACGTTCTCTTCAGCGTGTAGCAAGCACTCCTCAGTTGTCCTGTGGGTCAAGTGACTCATACACTTCGTCGGTTGTCTAGATAACCTGGTAGAAATTTGGCTTGGAGGGGCTGCACTAATGGACCTCTGCCTGGATATGGGTGAAGACATGTCTGTTGCACATTTTGAAATCTTGCAGTTATCTTTTGCCCTAAAGTATAGTCTCAGTCATTAAGAGTTTAGTTCTAGTAGGAGAGAAAAAACACATTCACAACTGTATTTATACTAAATTGGGTAGGTGATGACACGTGCCGTAGGAGTGGCATAAATCCACCCTGAAAAGGGAGAGATTATACCACCCTGGTTAGTTTCATGGCAGAGCTTCCATTCAGAATGGTCCTTGAACAATAGGAATTACTTCAAACAGAGATGGGATTGTGGGTGGGCAAAAAAAGAGCATACCAGAACTTGGCAATGGTGGGAGCTCTCTTTAAGAAGGGTGCCCCAGTGCCCTAGTTTTGTTGGGATAGTCCCAATTTGTACCTTTTGACCTATGGTCACCATGGTAGGCTGTATAATGTCCCTCAAAGATGTCTACGTCCTAATCCCCAGAATCTGATTTTTTTTTTTTTTTTTTTTTTTACCTTACGTGGTAAAAGAGACTTGAAAAATGTGATTCAGTTAAAGATCCTGACCTGGGGAGATTTGAGATGATTTGGGTCAGCCCAATGTAATGGCAAGAGTACTTTTGGAAAGGAGACAGGAGTGTCAAAGTTAGCAGTGATGTGACCATGTAGCTAGAGGCTGAAGCAGTAGAGAAGAGGTCATGTGCCAAGGAATGCAGGCAGTTTCTAGAAAATAAAAAAGGCAAAGGAACAGATTCTTCCCTTGGCATGTTGGCAAAGAGCCAGCCACAACACTACCCCAAATTTAGCCCAATAAAACTGATTTTGGACTTCAGACCTCTGGAACTGTAAGATAGTGTATTTGTGTAGTTTTAAGTCAATAAGTTTGTAGTAATTTTTTGCAGCAGTAATAGTTAACTAACGCAGGAATTATATCCAGCCCCTTTATTCACTCATAAAAAACCTGGTTGGTGACAAATTACATATGCATAATAGCTTTAACAGTTTACAAATCCATGGTTCTGTCAAAATAACTTCCGAAAGTAAAATTTAGGTCCATTTACGCTATCAGGAATTAGACCTTGGAGGTTTGGAAGAGGATCATTTCCCATAGGGTAGAGTGTAGGTTGGGGTCCATGCATATATTCATCTGGGGAATTTCCAACTAACCAGGCTAAATGTAGTGAGATCCAAAAGATGCAAATAAAGAGATGAGTTGGTGAGAAAATCCTTCACTTCAAGAGCTTCTTGTGTTCAGATACCCATGGGTTTTAATCAAAGGCTTAATTTTGCTTCAGTCATATCTTTTTCTGTTTGCTGGGCTCTGACATGGATGAAAAATAGAAATTATGGAAAATATTTTTAGAATTGTATTTCCAGAACAGTTGGCAATATTTATTTGCCTTTTGGATTCATGTAAACTCTTAAGTTCATTTGCCCAGCAATATCTCTCAGTTCATTTTACAGAGCAATTTAGAAAGAATATTTCTTGTAAGTATCTCAGTCACATCTATTATTTTAAAACAAAAGTAGTAATTCTAATACCATAATTTCTTCAATCTAAAAGTTCCCTGAAATATTTTAGTCAAAAAAAAAAATCCTCCAGTGGTTAATTCTACAACTTCTATATTGCTTGAGGGATCAAATCTCTAGTCAATTGTTTTATCTTTATAAAATATTTTGATCCTTCAAGGATTTCCCACAAATTTTTGAGGCATTCTTTGTAAGAGAATTAATTTAAGATGGTAACTCATTCATATATGTAACATAATAGTGTGGTGGAAGTTTAAGAGAAGACAGAGAAATTCATTGCAGAAGTGACTAAATAAAGCTGTAAAATAATTCTATCTTTGTGATACTATAACAGCCATCTATTTCTGTCTCATTATTTCTTGAGCTTTCAGATTAGTTTAAATGAGTGATTAAATTATATACTAATTTTAGTTTCCAGAAAAATATTAAGAGACTTATTTTTATATTCTAAAACTTTATAATATGAGTTCTAGGAAAATTATGAGTTGGACTTATAAACTGACTATTTTTATTCTTTGTGTTGACAGACTATTACTTTACACTATAATTATTCTAGTAAAGAAGGTTATGTGGTTAACTTTTCAGAGCAGAGTATTTATGGTCCTGATCTTGCTTCCACTTAGTTCTTTTTTTTTAAGGTTTTATTTTATTTTATTTTTCCAGGGACAGAGAGATAGATAGGAACAGACAGACAGGAACAGAAAGAGATGAGAAGCATCAATCATTAGTTTTTCGTTGCCGTTGTAACAGCATAGTTGTTCATTGATTGCTTTCTCACATGTGCCTTGACCGCGGGCCTTCAGCAGACCGAGCTACCCCTTGCTGGAGCCAGCGACCTTGGGTCCAACCTGGTGAGCTTTTGCTCAAGCCAGATGGGCCCGCACTCAAGCTGGCGAGCCTGGGGTCTTGAACCTGGGTCTTCCGCATCCCATTCCAACGCTCTATCCACTGCACCACCGCCTGGTCAGGCGCTTCCACTTAGTTTTATTCTATACTAAATTTTAGACATTATTTACTAATTAGAGAAATTATAGGAAAAAGTCAATAGAAGGAACAGAGAGCTATATAGAAGACAAATGAAAACTAGATTATGAAACAATAATGAGCAGAAATTAAAGTAGAAGGGCAGTAACTCATGAGCAAGCTCTCAGATAAAGTAAATAATTAAAGAAATATAACTTATAAAAGAACAATTCTAAGCATGGATTACTATATTTTACTTAATAAAAATTTCTTTATAAATATCCAAGACTTCAGAATTAAAAATATTAAATCTAAGAATCTGTAAAAATAACAAGATAAACTAATGGCATGTGAAAGCTGGAAAAGACCAAGTTGTAAGAAAAAACTAATGATTAAAAACAAATGTACGTACATCAAGACAGAAATCATATGAAAATACAATAATGTATAAAAATCACTTTGAGTTGTACAACCTCATATGCTCAATAATTAATAAATGAAAAGAAAATTTTAACTCCTGGATAAATAAGAACTCAGCCTAACATGTAATTAAGACCATCCCCTTACAATAAACATTTCAATCATTGACTTATTAAGTGTTTTGTTTGGATGAACAACAATTAATCTGATATAACTAGGTGTGTCCTAAACTGTATTTTGGAATTTCTTCCAAAGCTGAAGTTACATGATTGTCAAACAGGATACTCTATCCCAGGTAAGGAGATCCAGTAAAATGACTCTCAGTGTACCTCTGCTTTTTAATGAAGACCAATGGTCTAGTCTGTATATGGAGCTGAACTACTTCAGAATTTTAGATACTTCACATAACTGAAGTGACTTATTCGTCTTCAGTTGTAGGTTTTGTAAAACATCAAGCTGGATCTTTTGGGTAGTAGTTTGTGGGCTGTATTTGTAACATACCAGAGAAAGAATTTAGGACAGTAAGAACCACTCAATAGTCTAGGAAAAAAAAGGGGGCATGACTCAAAGGTCACATAAATATTAAACAAAAAGTTCTGTGGCTGTATGCAAAAGAAAGCTTTAAACCGTAAAACCAAATGAACCAAGTGTTTAGTATTTCAAATTTCTCTCTCTATACATATATAAGTTGTAATTATAAAGAATAATCACATTTATGACACAATTGGACTTGTAGATGTATCTCTAATTATACTTTGTTTCCTTAAACTCTCTCTTACCATTTGCATTAGTATTAGTGAATTGTTGGTTACTAAGAGTTATATAAATTACTCTTCTATTAACTAGGACTAGAAAACTGTCAATTAAGTAGCTATATCCCTAAATATAAGTGAGAGGAGTCAAAGGAAGGGGAAGAAAACCCCTATTAATATAAGAAATATAGACATGTTTTGAATAATCAAATACCCTTTAATAAACATCAGTTGCAACCTTTTGAATGTAATCAATATGAAAAATAATCTTTTGCGCGCGTGCTCATGCGCACACACACACACACTCCCTCCCCTCTATAGGCTACCAGATAGTGAAGCCTTTACATAACTTATTGGAGAATAAACTTGTTAGACTTTATACCTAGAAAAAAATATTTAAAATCATCTATTCTAAACTCTATTTTATAATTGGAACCTGAGCCCACAAAAGGTGACTTCATATACTAAAGTTTAGAAAACCACTAGGTGGCAGAAAATATCATGTCACAAGTAGACAATGTTAATCGCAGAATGTTCCTTTAATTAACATTTATTGAGTATTCAAAGGGTATCTGACACTGTGGTATGGGTGTAGAGAGGTTCTATAGAATGATATGGTGAGAGTTAATTTAGGAGTCCAGAAACTTCAGTTTCTGTCCTGACTCTGATACCTCCTGGTAAAACATCTCTTAGAATAAAACAACTTTGATTTTTACATCTATAAAATAATGGTACTAGTACATGACATTCTTAAGTGAGATCACATGTGATCAAGTTTTATATGGTATAAAACCTGAGTTACCTCATCATCTTCTAAGTGAATCTCTTTAGATATATTTAGGTTCAATAGAATTTTTGGTTTTATCAGAACCCCTGGGCAAAATCTAATAAGATTAATTTTCTTTAAGCTGGTGAATAAGTGTGGAGACTATAACCCTTTAGGGAAAGCCTTCAGGGGTTCACAATGTAAGAGAAGAATATGCCTTCTCTGTATGCTTGTAGGCCAAGTTATTTTTGCTAAACAATTTGAATGGAATGTATACATTACCATTTCCTCTGTACCTACAGTTTTTTCCCAGAATGTTTTTCAATGTTCCTCCGCGACAATGATTTCCTCCCCTTTCTCCATATAGCAACTTTCTTCCTAATACTTGAACATTGTTTGTGTATCCTAGGTCTTGTCCCTATTCTATTACCATAATTTTCTTGCAGTGATTTCCTCACATGCTTCACTCTTAGTAGCTGGGATTTTCTGAACTCCACCTGTGGGTTCAGCCTTACCCAGTGCTCTTAGATCAGCCAGCAATGAAAGCATGTTTCTCCCATTAGAATATTCTCCAAAATTATAAAGTGTTAACATTTTTTCAAAAAAGTGACTATGACTATGCTGAAAATATGTTGTGGGAGTCATGGGAAACCAAAATATTGAGGAATATGAAGTAGAGTCCAATGTGGCTGTTTTTTAGATACTTATTCTCCCACAAAACATGAGCCCAGGCCCTTCTCACATACACTGAATTGGAACCTTAGATCTGAAGCTCAGGTCCTTGACTGTGTTACTCCTAGGTCTCTTTGATGTCACCAACCTGCTTTGATCTCTAAGCTGTGCCTTTTCTCAACCGAGACTCAATAGTTAACATGCTTTTATTACATCTTGCTGACTTCCCACCCACTGCTTATCTAAAGTCCCACATATTGTCCATCACTGTATTGAAATGATACAGTTTAGTCATCTCTCCACTCCGTCCTTGCAATGTTATCTGCCTGATCATGATTTAAACCCTTCTCATCTTAAAGAATCTCACAACTACCAACAGTTGTATGAAAGGTAATGGTGGTAATAAGGAGGTGATTGGAAGAATGTTGGGCACAACTGGACTGAAATCCTCCCCAATCCAGCTTTTTAAGGTGATTTATACAATTATCTGGAAACCTTCACTGAACTAAATTACTGCAAGGCAAGCAAAATTATAAACTACCATCTTAGTTTCTTGCCAGTTCTATATCAACAAATCATCTGGCTAAATTCAGAAATTCATCCCACCTTCATCTCCTTTCAACATTTATACATCAGTAAGCCAACCCTTTGCTAAAAGTGATACTAAATAATACATGCTTAAGGCCTTAGTTTGGGTTTCCTGGGAAACAAACTCTGAGATGAAGATTTATGTTCAGAAAGTTTACTGGGGCGTGCTCTTCAGAATAACTGTTCTGAGGGAGTGAGGGAAGTGATGTAGATGCAAGAAAGCCTCAGCTAGTATCAAAGGAAGCCCTGGAGCTGGGCTGGTCCTTCAGAGTTTTCCTGAATTAAATAAAGCAAAGAGGCCTAGTTTTTCTGCACCCACATGATTAGTCATGGGAAGGAGACTGCCCACAAGAGGAAGTGTCAACTGGGCCAAGTCTTCTCCCTTTCCCTGAGGTCAGTTGCTAAACAAACCTGAACTGTGAGCAGTCTGCAACCAATCTCCCTTGGAGCTGACAAAAGGTCTGCCTGAGTCCTGAAGGGTACATTTGGACAGCTCCCCACAACCTGTACATGCACACATATGCACCCACCCAGACACACACACACATTTATATACACACATACACAGCACACATATGTACATGCATATGTATACACAGCAATATGCATACACATATACATGCATACGTATATAGCTATATTACTGCTTATCATAGTACCTTGACCACATCCAATAGCTTCTTTGATCTTTCCATTTAAATACAAAATTCTTCAAGAGAGAAGTTAGTACAGTTTCAACAAGAAGTTTTCTGGAAATTCCAAGTTCAAATCAAGTTATTTCATACCATGCTCAGTAGCAAAAAGTCATTTTACAGTCTTTAAAAATAACATTTTCCCTACCTCTACATTCTTACCACTATTCCAGAGCCTCATCAGAAAGCTCTGATAATAGATTATTCAAAACATTTCTAAAGGCATTTCTTTCACTGAGAGAACAATTTGCTCATGTACAAACATCTATATCTCAGCTAATGGCCACGGATTACACTGACAAAGACATAATAAGATTACCATGCTAGGTTAAGATTAACAATATTTCTCTTTAGCTTTTTGGGTCTAAGTGTCAGAGTGATTATTTTTTGTGTTTAAAATCTTATATTATTTTTCATTTATAATAAAAAGTTCTGCTAAAGTGGCACCCTGTCCATAATCTTTAACCTTGGACTCACTTTTTAGTCCATTTTTATTCTTAACTGACACTGTCAAAATACTAAAGAAAAAAAGATTTTGATGATGCCCAAGTAATAATAATTCTTTCTCTTGTTACTGTAATGAATTTGTTACTCAATTAGTTGGATTAATTGGTTAAATTTCTTATCTTAGGAAAATACATGAACATAATACATCTTCTATTATAACAATTTATATCTTAGTGAAATAAATGTTTTGGGACAAATTATATTATGCAATGATATTTGAACTGATTACAACGAAACTTGAATTGGTTATTAAGAGCTGGTATTTTTCTTCAAAAACATTTAATTTTTTTCTCTGGTAACTTTTCAATGTCAGAGTCGTATTTTCCCATAATATTTTTTGAAGGTGTCCAAGATATTCTGGACCAAAAATATGAATTGTCTCTTTTGAGTTCTGTGATTTCACTTTTAAAATCCTTTGTATTACCATCATTCTCAATGACTAATTGTAATCTTGGGCATAGTAATGAGTATTAAAAAAATGGAAAGATAAACAATTAAGGTAACAAGCTGAAAATGTGCTTGTAATTGAAGAGTATAAAACAATAGTTAATGGATAACATTTACTGAGTGCTTAAATGTAGCAAGCCATGGCCTAAAAGCTTCAGTATTTTAACAATAGTATGAAGCAGGGATTATTTCTGAAATTCTCAAATAAGGAAACTGAGGCATGGAGAGGATATGACAAAGTCACACATCTAGAGACATTGGAATTTTAGCCCAGGCAACCTGGCCTCAGAGTAAATGTTCTTCACACCACTCTACCACAGTTGCTTCTAATTATGAGAATTTTAGTAGAAATATTATATTCTCCTCTCCATTTATGTAATTTTGAATATTTTAACTGTGATAAAAATTATTATTTCTAATCCCTTTGTTGAAATATAAAGGAATGCTATAAGAGAAAGGAATATTGGTCAAAAACCTAGGATTAAAGTAGGAAGGCAAGATTTTAAAGGTGTGTAGATAGTGATGTGTAAAAAATTGGATCACTTTCCAATCTTTTTCATAAGAAGTCTAGAACTTTGGAATATGGTGACAAAGAAGGTCAGAGTTAGAGGTACTGGTAATTAGGTACTACTTTTACTTTTTAAAATTGTGAGCCTCCGGCTTTGCTAATGGTTCTACCTGTAACTGAGGTTGGAAAAAAGGCACAATGAACTAACCAACAGCCACATTTATTGGAAATAATGATGTGAAAATGGTCAATAATGGCTGATAAGACATTTCCACCTATGACTTGAATCTTGATTATCTTACAAATCTCCTGCATTCTAAGTGGTGTGGAGTTTGGAAAGAGTCAATTTCTAACTCAAAGTAGCAAATTTATTCTTGGGGTAGAAGAATGATATAGGCTTTGGAAAAATAGATCTCAGTATGAACGTAGTACTCATTGTTCCTCTCTGTTTCTAGATTGTTTCTTCAGAAATGTAATACTCATTGTCCATGCCTGTTTTTCTTGACTGCTTCTTTAAAACTTCTGTTTATTAGCTGTTGCTGTTTTATCTTTTTTAGACAAATAGAGGTCTTAGTGTACTGTGTCTAAAAGTATCTTTTAAACACTATCTAGCTGTCTTACTCTGTTCAGGATGCTATAACAAAATACAAGACTGGGCAGCTTATAAGGGGCAGAAATTTATTGAGTACAGTTCTGAAGCCTAAATGTCTGAGATCAAGGGACCAACATAGTCAGGTGTGGACCTTCATATGGGTCCCAAACTTCTTGTTGTATGCTCACATGGTGGATAGGGCTAGAGAACTCTGTAGGATCTCTTTTATTAGAACACTAATCCCATTCATTAGAGCTCTGAATGACCTAAGCACCTGCTAATGCTCCCCTCCCCGCTGCAACCCACACAACAAGTCTCTTCCAGAAAAATGGTATGAAATTGAATGAAAAATAGACAGAGACTTAAAGATATATACAGGATGGGTTCGGGAGGATGCCACAACTTCTTGCCAACAGTCACTACTGTCCTGGCCAAGCTGCAAGAACATGGCCACCCCTAAAAAAACATCCCTTTTCATTTTCTGGGCAAGGTGGGCCATTAGCAATTCAATCATGTTTCCAAGGCAACACAAAAAAACCACCAGGCGCAGAAAAACCGCACCACCTTAACTTTAAACAAAGAAGTAACTAGCTTCCAGTCCTCTGGAGAACATGGGCAGGAGGAGTACTGAAGAACAGCCTTTTGTTAACTTAATTAGGCAGGTGAGGTGGGGGGTTGGGCTCAACACCTCTGTCCCCAAAATTAAGACGGCAAAATATTCTGTGTACTTTTGGTCCCCAACATCCCCCCACTTCTAACACAACCACATTCTAACACTGTTTACATTAGGATTCTAGCATGTGAGTTTTGGGGGGACAGCAGCATTCAGACCTTAGCACTGGCAATTTTTTATTTTTTGGTGTCAGCCTAATGTTTTATACAG
Source organism: Rhynchonycteris naso (assembly GCA_037038555.1). Taxonomy (NCBI): domain Eukaryota; kingdom Metazoa; phylum Chordata; class Mammalia; order Chiroptera; family Emballonuridae; genus Rhynchonycteris; species Rhynchonycteris naso. Next base: position 73,540,364 of record CM073002.1, read on the forward strand.
TAAGTAATGTTTTCCCATTGATAAGAACATTTTCCTTCTCTTTATTCTTCTATAACATACTACCATTCCACCTATAGTTTAAACAGCTAGGTTCTTTGAGCTCATTGTCTTATTGGAAGAATATGACAAGGTGAGAAAGAGAAAACCAAAAGTATCTTCCTTTTTTTTCTGTCTGAAAAATTCTATGGATCTGACCTGTGGTGGGACAGTGGTTAAAGCATTGACCTGGAATGCTGAGGTCACTGGTTCGAAACGCTGGGTTTGCCTAGTCATGATTCTTACGAGAAGCAACTACATACTATGAGTTGATGCTTTCCTCTCCTCCCCTTCCTTCTCCCTCTCTCTCTCTCTCTCTCTCTCTTTCTTTCTCTCTCTTTCACTACTGTCTCTAAAATTAATAAATAAAATCTTTAAAAATATATCTTGAGAAACCATTACAAGTGAAAGCAACACCTCCTTCCCAAGATTCCACAAAGGGAAAACACCCTCCCCTCTTTCAAACTGAATTGAAGATGCTAGTGAGCAGAAAGGGTGCAAAGAGAAGATGGCTGGATCTGAACTGGTGAATCCAGCTAAGAATGAGGGTTGTCTTGGAACAGGGGCTCTGTGAGAGCTATTGTCAAGTGTCTAAGGCATCCTGAGAGAAGAGTCTGTGTATCTGTCATCTAGGGACTCTGCTAGTTTCTTTCTCATTGGAGCCTAATGAGCATTTCCCTTGTGGAGTGACTGTCCAGCAAAAATGTTATTGCCCAACTTTGCCCAAGCCTTTAATCAAATCTACCTTTTGTCCAACTACACAGTATAAAGAAATTTCCTTCTTTTTCTGAGTTTTTAGCATTCATAGAAGAATATGTCTTTGAAAAATGAGATCATTGTAAAATAGACAGCCTGAATGGAACTAGCACAAAGTGTCCAACATTTCATCAGTGGGTAAAATATAAAGCCCATGCTCTTATTTACTTTAACAAAAATCAAAATAGTTATTTTTCTTGATAAAATGACATTGGTATTTGATTCTTCTTCCCCCACTCCTCTATCTTTCACTTATTTGAATGGTTCTTTTCAACCTTTCCTTTTTTTTCCCTATGCATATTCCTTAAATGTTGATGTTTCTTAGGCCTCCTTTTATTCCTCTTTGTTTTTCTTTATTTTACACAATTTGGGGGCAGAGTGAGTTTATTCATTCTCATGACATTAGCTACCTGTAATACTGCAAAGATTCGCAAATCTATTCCTTTAGCTTAGATTTCTTTCTAAACTCCAGAACCACATATAAAGGTGCCCAACAAACTGCTCCTCTTTGGTGTACCACAGACAGTTTCAAACGCAGAACAATTATGACTGAGATCATTATTTTCCCCACTCCCAACTTTCTCCTCCTGTGTCTTAAAGAATGTCACCACCATTCTTCAAGTCTTTCAGATTAGAAATCTGGCAATTTTCTCTGTGGTCTTCTTGCTCATCCTCATATCCAATTAGCCTTTTGATTCTGATCCTTCTACATTTGTAGAATTCTGACCCTCCTATTTTTCTTGTGTGATCACTGTCATCAACTCTGTGCAAGATTCTCTGCTTCTATTCTCCAGTATTCTCAAAAGTGCAAATCTATTTATGCTACTTTCCACATAGCCTTTGGGATAAAATCTGCGATTTTAACAAGTTTTACAAAAATCCCTCTGAGATTAGAGGTTAGAGTGGTCCTGCTGAGGACAAAAGTTGGTAGATAAAGAGGATGGGTTTGATTCACACTGTGCTGACCTAGGAATTAAGGATTTGAGGCTCTGTTTGGACCTCAATTTATTACATCATGAGATCAGATTGCTGACATCCTTCAGGCATAAGTTCAATTTTGCAGCTTCCTTGGGCATCTTTGGAAGTCTCATAAACAGTGTTCAATGCTAAAATAATTTTATGTAAAATGAACTATTTTTAAGGTATTAATGTGTTCTAATTGTTGCAATTTTGTGTACCTGGAAATATCCATTAAGCTTCAAAAGATGCTTAATGTGTGGGGTTATGTGCATTACAACAGAATTGCAAAGAAAAAGGATTACCATCAACTTCTAAAAATCAAAATGAGACTTTAAGTAAGCTTATGTAGAAAAGGATTATAAAAATTCCTTCAGTATATAAAAATCTGATCACAAAGGACTCAGAATTTAGTGTATCTCTCATACTGTAAAAACATTTTCCTTTGCCTATGACCTCTATTATGAAGCTTGCTCTCCCAGAATTTCCTGTTCCTACTAGGCAGACATGTAGATTACAGTTCTCAGCCTCCCTGCTTTCAGATATAGCTGGGTTTCTGAGTTCTGGCCAACGGAACATGAGTGGAAATGATTTGTGTCACTGCTTCAATCTTATATGTTTCTAGCAACCTTATTTATATGTAGTATCCCTCAAGGAGCAAGAGAAGATCAGAACTATATGGTGAGAGAAACTGTGTCACATAGAAAGGCACCTGACAGAACTCCACACATGGAACTGTGACAATAAGAATGAGACAGAAACTTTTTGTTGAGTCATAAATATTACAAAGTATATTTGTTACAGTAACTGGTGTTCTCCTAATTACTACAAATATATGATACAGAGGGTGTGAAAAGATTTTACTGGGCCCAAAAGATTGTGAAAAAAAGGAAGGGAGAGAGGATGGAGATGCTAACTCTGCCTTGGACAGCAGATGTTTGTGTGTTAAAGAAGTTGACGAAACATCAACTACTGAGGGGCCTTTCTTTACATGTGGAACTCAGGAAGGCGGTGCTTCACAGACTGTTCCACACCAAACTGTGAGTGACACTCAAAAACTCAGAATAAGTGGGGGGAGGGGCTGAAGAAATTCCAGGATTTAATAAATTTTTCCCAAATCACTCTTGATTTCTAAATTGTGGCTGAGATCTAGATATTTTCTCATCCCCTTAAAGGGGAACCCAGAATAGTTCCCCAAGAGGCTGGCTGGAGAGCTTGCCAGTTGGTAGGAAGTGTGTCACTATGAGGAGGGGGTGAAATAGCTTGAGACAGGGACTGCTGGGTAGACAGAGTCAGACGTGTGTGTGTGTGTGTGTGTGTGTGTGTGTGTGTGTGGTGTCAGTAGCAGTATAGAGGGCAGAGATGGGACTGAATCAATTAGAGAGAGATATGGAATTCTTACCATAGTGGACTCTAGTCTCTGAGTTACATCAATGTCCCAGCATCAGCCACAAATAGCAGAAGGGCACATGGTTAATTGGTGGGCAAATGATATTGCTGTGGAGACAAAGGCAGTAGAGCAAATATCAGAGGACCTTTCTGTCCTTGCTACCTGGAGATTACATTAGCCACATGCCTCTCATATTCTTTATTCTAGATATGACTTCAGGGATGAGAATAGGGAAGAACAGAAATCTGAAGTACGTAAAACAGAATCATCCAAAGGAGAGTTTTAAACCAGTTGGATAGGGAAATGAAATTCTGGTAGATTAAATGTTTAAAATGGACATAGTATAAACCAGAAAAATCAAAATATATAATCAGGTATAAATTGCTACCACTGCTTAGCAGAATGGTAGTTCAAAGGGAAGATTAGGAATATTTTAGAGACTAAAGAAATCTCAGACTATTTGCATATTTAAATGTCCCTCTTTTATGGTAGTTCATTTGCCTTCTGGATTCTTTGTCTCTCTCTCCTGCCTTTTCTTTATATTCTTTTTTTCAATAAAATTATTTCTACTACCAAAGCAAAAGACTTCTTTCTATTTTGTTTTCCTCTTTTTCCACTCTCAGTTCTCATCCAAAATCCACTCTCAGTTCTCATCCAAAATTATCTTGCTCAGCCTTGTGTATAACCCATATCTCCTGCTTTAAAGTTTTCCTGTTGTGTTCAGGGGGTCCACACCGGACCTTGTTCCAGACCTCAATTTGCTTGAGATGTTTTTTATTCCTTTACCTTTTATCACTTTTAAAACAGAAAAACTGTTACAATCAAAACGTGTTAAAGTTTCCAGGTAGACGGGAGAGTTGTAGAGCAGTGACTGTTATTCAGTGGTTCTTAACCTTTTTTGAGGTACCGAACCCACCAGTTTCATATGCGCATTCACCGAACCCTTCTTTAGTGATAAATAAAATATGATTTTTTTCCCCAAATTTAAGACATAGGTATATGTTTTTTTACTGGTGCACAAAATGAGCAGTGCATGAACATCACCTTGCTCAAAGAACAAAACCAACAAAGTGCATGAACTCACAACAAATTACAGTATTACTTTATTCTGGCCTCCGCGGCAGAGGCTTCTCTGAACCCCTGAGACCAACTCATCGAACCCCTAGGTTTCGATAGAACCCAGGTTAAGAACCACTGCTCTTATCATTTCTTGAACATGTGTGAACTAAGAGATGCATCATAATATCTCTTCATTCTATTGTCTCTCAGTTGAGCTTTTTTTGGATTGATAACAAGTGGTTGAATTTAACCTTCAATTTGGCTCCTTAATTCTTGAATTCTTGCTAAGAATGTCTGCAAACAGTTGTCTTTATGATCCAGTACTGAAGTGAAAATAAATCCTGTACATAGAAGATTGCTTGTCATATACACCAGGCAATTAAATGTAATTAAAGGGTATTTAATTTGCCAAATCTTTTGGAACAGATCACAGGCTTTTCAAAACAGGAGAAGTTAATGTGGTTAATTTGTTTTCACATAGGGCCATTTTTTAGTTATGGGATATTGACCTATCGAATGTTTCTAGCTAACTTTTAGGAAAAGTTATTTGACCTAAATTATGTATTTTCCTATGTAATTTAATAATAGAAAACACAAAACTCTGAGTTTAACCAAATAAGAAATCCAAAAGAGGAAACCTTAACATAATTTGATATGGCTTGAAATTTACTGTCAATCTTAAAAGAATTCAAGACCACAGGCACTGGTGAAAATCTAAATATAACAAAATGCTGAATGACCAACAGTGATTCAGAAGGTCCTCTTGACTCTCTGGACCCTCCTAGGCAAATATTGTCAAGAAGCTTTAGATGCAAATTCTGGTTTAGGTATTGAACAGGGAGAGTTTAGTTAGTTTTAAAAGAAATGAGGACATTTAAGGTAGTGTCCCATTTTATGAAGTAGATAGCATGTCTTATAATTCACGCGGCCTCTTAGACTAAAGGAAATGTGGAAGCTATATAGCTCCCCCTACTTCATGAGCATGTCTCTGCTTTCCAGCTGATCTCTTAACACTCTTATCTATCATTGCACAATTCAGCCACCCTCAACAGTTGCCAGCTCTGTAAATGTACTATGTTCTCACAAATTTTTAGACCTAAGGCATACTCTCTGCCTTTTCCCCATGCTCAAATGCAATTTTCCTGGCACACTCCCACTCATGCTGTAAGGCTTAGCTCAGATATCACTGCTCTAGAAAATCTTCCCTGATTATGTACCATCTCCATATTGCCCTCTGTGCTTATCTCTGGCACTGCACTTGCAGTGCGATCTTACATTTTTACTTGTATCAATTCAATAACACAAACAAAAGCAAACATATTTTTTAATGCAGCATGGCCCCTAAATGGAGGCCAATTTCTTCATCTGGTGCTTAGCTGAAGAATCTATGATCTGTTTTTGTACTGGGGATGTGCGATCACAGTGTGTGATAGATTTAGGGAGCTATTACAGTTTGTTGTGTAGGGTTGCAGACCTTACTTTACAGAACTCATTCTAGATAAATTTAAGCAGAGTGAGCTATAATTCAAGGAATCAGCCTCATACATATTCCTCAGAGTGCTAGAAGTGTATGGCTGATTGTTTCAGAATAAGTCCCAGAAAAATACTGCTACCCGGTCTGCCAGGAATTCTGCTCTTCTCTCAGAGTAGATAGTGGAATTAGGAGTCCACTGCTGACCTGTTGAGTTCAAGAACACAATGGTGTAACTGTCTTTCATGGGTCAGGAAGCCACCGCTATCCTCACTGCACCTGTGTCTGGATCCCCACAGAGCTTGATTAAAGTGGACACTGGGACACTATGGAGAAAAACCCAGGGTCTCAAGGACCATATGTCTAAGCAGCAAGAAGCAGAAAAATGGGTTCTTCCTCACTTGTGGATTCAAGCTCATACAGAGGACTAAAGGATTGAACTAATTGGCACCAAGAAATCTGGCAGTATGGGACTCTGGGCAAAGTAGGTTTTGTTTCCCAACTCTACAAGTCAGGAGGGCATTTTAGGAAACTGAACTGGATGCTGAATTCTAATTCCTTATGTCCCCCATAATTAGGTATACTGTGCATTTCAAGCAAGGTTAGAACCTTACTTGGGTAATTTTCTTTATGCATTAAAACCTACATAACTGCATATCTCGCATAACTGTTAATCCATTATATAGCCAGGAAAGGGGCCTCTTTGTCTTTCAGTAGACATTCAGCTCTTAACAGAAACTGTGCTCTACTCATCTTTGGAACACAGTGTCTAGTACTGTGTCTTGTCTAATGAACAAGTGTATGAATCAATAAACCAGTGAATGATAGAAAAACTATCCTTTTATACTTTTTTGAATTGACAAATCCCTTTGCCTTTCTCTAATTCATTGGCAATGTTTCCTCCCCAGGGAACAAATATGTCTAGAGACATTTTTGAGCTTAACTATTTCAGGGTGGAGGATATATTGGCTTCCAATATGGAGAGACCTGGGATGCTGTTGAATATCCTGCAATGCACAGGACAGCCCTCCCTGCAACAAAGAGTTAGTGAACACAAAATGTCAACAGTGCCAAAGCTGAAAAATCTACTCTAATTACTTCTTCCTCTCATTCTTCCTGCCCAATATTGTTATGTCAATAGTTCAGAACCCTTGAGAATTTGAACTTTTCTCAGAATTTAAATCTTCATCAGTATTTTCTTCTTTGGCAGGGTTTTCCCCATATTCTTTCATTCTCTGTTAATCTTTGTATTCCCATAAGTATTTCTAACAAACTTCAGAGACACAGACTAGCTTTTAAGTCCTTGCATTAGAATGTTACTAGAGGAAATATTTGGAGTGTCACTCTCCAACTTCTTTTCTTAATTTCACAATTCTAGATTTGGAATTAAAATTTTATTCAACTTAGAAAATATTTCAAAAAGTGATAGTTGTTATTCTAATATATTTTGAACATCAGTGGGCAATATATGAATTTCACTGAACTAGTCAATTTTTCCTTCCTCCCTTTAAAAAAATATATGACAATTGCTTGGCCAGTAGTCTTTAAGAACAATTAAATTCTGCCCTTAAAATTAACTTTCTAGAAAAATCCAGATCTTATTTTAGTTTATAGAAATATATTCCTTTTCATAATAAGTAAATATGTTGGAAGTATAAATCTATCATAATTAAATAATTACCATAATTGAACACTTACCATAATTAAAACATAAGCATTTAGTCATAATTAAAGTCATATATGTCTGTGAACAGAATAGTAAGTCAATAGAGATCGTTTTTTGTTGTTGTTGTTGTTTTTTTTTTACAGGGACTGAGAGAGAGTCAGAGAGAAGGATAGATAAAAACAGACAGGAACGGAGAGAGATGAGAAGCATCATTAGTTTTTCGTTGCCGTTGCGACACCATAGTTGTTCATTGATTGCTTTCTCACATGTGCCTTGACTGTGGGCCTTCAGCAGATCAAGCAACCCTTTGCTGGAGCCAGCAACCTTGGGTCCAAGCTGGCGAGCTTTTGCTCAAGCCAGATGGGCCTGCACTTAAGCTGGCGAGCTCGGGGTCTCGAACCTGGGTCTTCTGCATCCCAATCCGACGCTCTATCCATTGTGCCACCACCTGGTCAGAAGTCAATAGAGATTTTAAAGCCAGAACTATATAAAACTCAGTTTATGTATTCAACAAATTTTATTGAGCATTTATTATTCCCTTTTTGCTTGCCATTGAGAATACATTAGAGAAAAAATTATATTGTCTTTACCTTCACAGAGTTTACATTATTTAGTTAAGTCTCCCTACTAGATAATCACACAAATAAGATTTAATCATTATGGTGATAAGTTCTATAATTAGAAATTACAAGATGGTATAAAAATAAACAGGCAATCAATTTCTAACTTAATCAGGACATATTTCTTTAAGAAAATACTAATTAAGCTTATACCTGAAAGATGAGTCAGAGTTAGCTGTGCACAGTCTGGAAGAAACAGCATTCCTAGCACATATAATACCTACAGACAAAAAAGGGCTTGTTTGTTCAGGTAATACAGAGAAAGATTTTGGATTTAATACTCAGTTTTGGGACACCATGAAATGTTTTTATTAGAGAAATTATTTGGGGCATGGTTGGGTAAGGAAAGGTGGGTTAAAGGAAACTAGTAAAGGGTAAATTGAGGTGATGATGACTTAAATTGGAAAGCAGATAGATTTAGAAGGCTGGACCAACTGGATTTGTGATTAATTTGGGGGAGTAGGAGTGGCAGAGAATCACTGAAGAACAGGGATGTATTAATGATGGCTCACACGCTTCTGGTTGGAGCATCAGGAAAGGTGTTGGTACCACTTACAATGATTGGGAACAATAGAAGAGAAGCGGTTTGGGAGTAAAGTGGTTATACATGAGTTTATCTGGGGGTATGTCACATTGGAGATTCTTATAACTCATTCAAGTGTCCCAAATGGAGATATTATAAACACTTGGAGCTATGAATCTGTAACTCAAAAGAACTGTCTGGGTTGAAAATATGGTTTGGAAACCATTTTCTATAATAGTAGAGATGATGTTTGAAGATAAAGGAGTAGATGAGATCACTTTGGGAAAGAATTGAAGAGAGTTGAAGACTGAGCACTAAGGATGCTGTACACATAAAGGTTGAGTAGAGGAGAAAAAGTCTGCAAAACAGCCTGACTATAACTCAGAAGAAAAATAAATTAAGTATAAAGACATAGAAGGATGGAAGGTAAGGGAGAAACTGTTGCCTTAGGGAAGAGTGGACACCTGTGTGCAAAAGAAACTGAGAGTTCAGATTGAATAAGTAAATATGAACATTTTCATTGAGTTGGCAATATGAAGTCCATCAGTGATTTAATGCTACAGGTTAGGTGGTAAGTACAGAAGCCAGATTAGAGTGGATTGAGAAGTCAATAGTTGGAAGAAACTGAAGCTATAGCTATATATTTTGCAACTGGGAACATAGAAATGATATTAGTTGGAGATTTGCAGTCTAGTAAAATTTAGAATTTTTTTTTATTTTGTTTTATTCATTTTAGAGAGGAGACACAGAGTGAAAGAGAGAGAGAGAGAGAGAGAGAGAGAGAAAGAGAGAAAGGGGGGAGGAGCTGGAAGCATCAACTCCCATATGTGCCTTGACCAGACCAGTGCAGGGTTTTGAACTGGCGACCTCAGTGTTCCCAGGTCGACGCTTTATCCACTGTGCCACCACAGGTCAGGCCAAAATTTAGAATTTTTAAAAATAAGAAAGACAGTTGTATGTTTTAGTGATAACAAAAAGGTCTAGTGAAAAAAGTGTTTGAAGTTATGTGAGAGACGATGGATATTAACACAAAAGAAGAGGGTCTTGGGAGAATGGGAAGAGTTGGGAACCAGAGCACAGATCAGGAGATTTTGCTGTGACAGAAAACACTTTCTATCATGTAACAAGAGGAGAGAAAGAGATAATGAATGTGAAGTTTAGAATATTTAAATATGATTCTTGTTTAGGATGAACTATGGTTTGTACACTCTAGAAGGAATGATCTTAGTCATCTGAGGTCATTTGCATCTATACCTCCATAGTTTGAAATTAGAATTCATACTACTGGGTGATTAACATGTAGAAAGGCAATTGTGGATGCGTTCCTACTAAGGGAGTAAGAGATAAGGTGCCATAATCTTATTTGAAGTGAACTGACATCTATGTCACTCCACTGGTCTACACATACGCAGGTCTCATTTCTCACACCCACTCCCCCAATGTGATTTGGGTAAATACCCCAGGCAAACCACGTGAGTAAAAGTGGATGGACACTGAACAACCATGAGAGTCCTGAAGTGCTGGTAGACTTCTTCAGGAATGAATAACACATTGGGGTCAGTATTTTACCCTTGTCTTGGACAGCTTAGGACTAGAAAGACTCACTAAACGCCTAAAGATGCAAAGGCAATTTTGTCTGTTATAGTGGCAATGTCAACATGGCAGTAAGAACTGAAGTTGACTGCAAGTTACAAAGAAATCCAACTACACTGGCTTAAACCAGATGGATTTGTTTCTCACATGGTAAATGAGTTCATGGTTGCCGGTGTTGTTTCAGTGACTCAGCAATGTCAGGGTTGGCATCTGTGGGATCCTCTTGATCTTTCTCCTCACATTCATAAGAAAAATGCTGACGACCCAGCCATTATTTCTGCTTTCAAACAGGATGAAGAAGAAACTGGGAAGTGTTTACCAGTCGCATGTGTTCTTTTTCATCAGGAAGCAAGCTTCTCAGAGTCCTGTGGGGTGAGGGAATAAAAGGAAACTGAAAACATATATAGTATTTGACTATGTGGTCACTGTAGTTGGAGGCATTATCGTAAAATAGCTTTTGGGTAGCCCAGTCAACAGTGCCTGTCACTTAACAATAGGTAGACAAAGAGGCACCCAATGGAGAGATAGTAGTTCTCAAGGAGGGTGAGGGCATTGAAAGCTCTGGTGGGAACAATGGCAAGCCAGGGCCAGGGCCAGAGCAGAGCAGCAAGAACCACCACACAGCCATGACTCTGAAGGGATTAAAGGCAAATTGGCATCTGCAAAGTGAGAAGAGGAACTATTAGGGAGGCAAAAGCTCTGTGGGTCTCTAACTTGTTCCCTGGACCCTGAGAATAGTATTACACTTCTCTTACTTATCAATATATTACCAACTACTTAGCATGGTGCCTGATATGTAGTAGGCTCTCAGTGATGGTTAAATCAGTTAGTGAATAAATGTAGTATTTTTGACCACAGGAGATAAATCCAAAGTCATAGTGCAAGAACTGGTGCTGCCTCATTCAGTTTGGGGTTTATTTCCATGGGGTTAGGGTGATTTGGAAGATTCAGATAGTTAATTTTCACAGACTGGGAAGAAGATGTAGCCTCTTTTCCTTTCCTATGTATGTCAGGGAAAGGGTCCTGTTTAGAAAACCACAAAGCTTGAGGAGTTTGGGATTGAGATGAATTTCAGGTCCTTGTGGAACCTTGGTTCTTATTTTCTGTGGGGACTGCGGGGGAACGTGCTAGGAGAGGGTTCTGGTGTAGCCCAGTCCCATCACGTCCACGTATGTCTTTCCTGTCCTTAAAGGACATTATGCACATTCAACTAACAAAGAGAACAGGAGATTTGGTTGGGGAAATTTTACTCCAGATTAAAAATTCTATTTGCATTGAGTTTGTTTTAGCAAAATGCCAAAGAAATTAATCTGAGGCTGCTTAGTTCTTTGGCCCTTTTTGATGAGTCTTATTGAATTGAATCTTTTTAGTTTTTCAGACTTCTTCAGGCTGTCAGTCACATACATAGTATGTCAAAGTTATAAATACATTAAAATTGGTTTTACAACTGGGAAAGTTCAAAACCTATGAATTAAAAAAAAAAGAGAAAGAGAAAAGGGGAAGCTATGTAAGCTATCCAGTTTCAGATTCAGTAATTTACAAAAAACTAAAATCTTTGTCTAATTAACTTGTCCATGTTATTCTTGACTTCTTTTTATTGTTGTAGATGACAGAGTTCTGATTAGTGTTTCTGCAAACATGCTTTTTTTCTTAAAGCAATTTTCCAGTGAACTGAAAAAACACAACCAAAAACCTGTTTCTTCACTAGAATCTGTACTCTTGACTTTCCTGGACCTCCAGCTTGCAGACAGCATATTTTGAGATTTGTTAGCCTCCATTACCAAGTGAACCAATGCCTCATACTAAATCTCTTTATATATGTAGGTTCTGTTTCTAGAGAATTCTCACTAATACATGAAGGATACCTGCAGTAGAATCAGGAAGAGTAGGAAAATGTCACACTTAGGTTCATGGACTGATACTGAGTAGGAGAAAAGAGGAAAGACAAGTACACATAACTATATCTGGCAAGTAAATATATGTGTGACCTGATGGGTTGCCACAACATCCTGAGAAAAACCAAAATGAAAGGAAGAGGTGGGACACAGATAGGAAGAGACAGAAGTAAAGAGGGAGAAACCCATGGGTGGGAATAACAACATTTTATGAAAAACACAGGAAAGAGATAAGGAAAAAGAAAAATTCTGTTTTAAAAGATAGTGAGAAGGAAGACAAGCTAAGAATGGTTTACTAGGTTTTACCTTGAATATATTGATACTTTTTAAATTTATTTTTTAATTGATTGATTTTAGAGAGAAAAAAAGAGCGATACAGAGCAGAAGGGAGAGAAAGAAAAAACATCTTTTTTTAAAAACTTATTTATTGGTTGATTCTTATATGTGACCTGACTGGGGATCGAACCTACAACCTTGGCACATCAGGTCGATGCTCCAACCAACTGAATTACCAGGTCAGTGCAAACATGTTCTCTTTCAAATTTTGTTGTTTTTTGAATGGCAGGCCTTACAGTAAGTTATCACTGTCCTTTAAACTCATATAAGATACTTAAATATTATTCACAGCTCTTCAACTTTTGAATAATACTTTAACATTTAGAGGTACTATCTGAATCTTCTTTCAGAAGTGTGTGTGTGCGCTTGTCACTACTATTACTTTTTAAAGCTATAACTATAGTAACAAAAACAATATCATTGACAATAGGCCCGGAAACTAACTAAATTTTATTTTATTTTATTTTATTTTTCATTATTCATTTATATTTTAAGAGTGATTGAGAAAGAGAGAGAGAGAGAGAGAAAGAAAGAGGGGAGGAGCAGGAAGCATCAACTCCCATATGTGGCTTGACCAGGCAAGTCCAGGGTTTCAAACCGGCGACCTCAGTGTTCTAGGTCAATGCTTTATCCCACTGCGCCACCCCAGGTTAGGCTTAAGTAAAAGTTTTTGCTCTACTTATATATGTATTTCACACACACACACACACACACACACACACACACACACACACAGCTGATATATATGCTACATATATATTTGATACCAGATATATGTATGTATATGTGTGTATGTAGGTATACACACACACACTGCCATATAATGTTAGCATCTGATCCCTGAGGAAATGCTCAGATAATATAAGATGGGCTTAGCAAATTCTGGTGTGAGAAAGGTCAAAGTTTCAAGGATAATGGAATGTGGACTGAATGATCTGAGAAAGGAGGCCTTGGATAGGCGGCAGTCATTGAAGATTCTTATCCTTGATTAATGCACTGTCTTATTTATGGGACGTTAAGGAATCCACACTAATGGTGAGAGTCACAGTTAAATATATCTTTGACCCTTAAGCCAGTGCATTTCCTCTGCATCTTGCTGTTTCTTTTTTTTTTCAACAATGTTTTTTTTTTGTTTGTTTGTTTGTTTGTTTTTTAATTTATTTTATTTTATTCACTTTAGAGAGGAGACACAGAGTGAGAGAGAGAGAGAGAGAGAGAAAGAGAGAAAGGGGGGAGGAACTGGAAGCATCAACTCCCATATGTGCCTTGACCAGACCAGTGCAGGGTTTTGAACTGGCGACCTCAGTGTTCCCAAGTTGACGCTTTATCCACTGCGCCACCACAGGTCAGGCTTGCTGTTTCTTTACCTGTTAGAAGGCAAGAATCTGGTGCTTCCTAAAGAACCCAGGCCTACCATCTCAACCCCTGGAATTTGGTTTAGAGCCATAAGCTGGGTAACTTTAGGCAAGTTACTTCCATTCTGAATTTATGGTTCTTCCTCAGTGAATTGGATTAACTTCCTTGTCCTCATTTTTTTCTGCCTCAACATCATGGACAGCTGCTGCTCAGTCCATTCAATATAGCAATAGAGTTATGTATTCTTTAGCTATTTACAGAGAAAATGAAACTATAGAATAGGTATAGATAGGTAGAAAGAGATTTATTATGAGGGATTGGCTCATGTGATTATGGAGGCTAAGAATTTCCATGTTCTGCCATATTCAAGTTCATGGTATAGTTCCCATTCCAACCTGAGAACCAGGGAAGACAATGGCGTAAATCCAAATCTGAGTCCCAAGGTTCAAGAACTGGGAGACTTGATGGTGTAAGTCCTGGTTAAAGTCCAAAGGCTCCAAAACCTGGAGTGTTGATGTCCAAGGGCTGGAGAAGATGGATGTTTCAGCTCAAGGAGGAAACAAATTCACCCTTGCTTTTTTGTTCAATTCCGGCTCTCACAGATTAGATTATTCCCACTGCATTAAGGAAGGTATCTTCTTTACACCGTCTATCTATTCCCATCCAGAAACACCCTTACAGACACATTCAGAAATAATATTTTACCAGATGTCTGGGCATCCTTTAGTCCAGTCAAGTTGACACTTAAAATCAACCATCACAAGTTATATGGAACAGTTACTGAGTAGTTATTATGTATAAAATGCTAAGCAAAGTACTTTTTCTTATTTCATCTTCAGCACATAATTTTGCATTATATTCTATTATTAGCCCCAACTTAGAAACAAGAAAGTTGGTGAAGAGAATTTAAGAAGTTCAGCAAGGTCACACACCTGGTGAATAACATAGTCCTCATTATTTAGCCCTATCTAATATCTAGGTGTTTGCTCTTCGCTTCTACATTTGCTGCTCGCTATAGTCCCTGACCCTTGGGCAGGTTATGATATTGAGGATGGATTAATTTGCAAAAGTCTATCAGATTTTTAAAAAGGCTCTTGAGGTATTCCCACTTAAATATCACTGACCTTGGTAATCTTTAGGCTTCTTTTATAGCCAACCTTCTATAACTTTGGGGTTCTGCAGCTGAAAAGGAAGGAAACTTTCATTGTTATCCCTTACAATAAGGTTCAATCTAGTATTCCATTGCTTTCTGTTGTCCTCTAAAAGCCTGTATTAATCTGTCAGTCATCAGTTCCTCTGTCTCCCTCAGCAACTCACTGTCTTCAGAGCAGCCTCTGATCAGAAACTTCATTAAGTCAGCCCTGATTTGTCTTCTTATCTTACCTCTTAGATAACATTTTGAAAATGCCAGCTGGGTCAACTATGGTGCTCCTCTAATTAGACTGCCAAAGGCATAATTTTGTTAATATTGCTATAACAGAAAAATAACCATGTCACTGATGGCTGTGATCTAATTACAAACTATACCTAAAACAATTATTATCTTTATAGTTGGCAAATATAAGTTGATTGAGGGTCAATATAAATGAGAGTGGCACCCACATTTTAAATTTCTGATATCCCAAAGATGTGTTCCATCAGAATATTAGCTTGTGAGATCACCCCTTCTGAAAAGACTGGTAGAAAGGATACACACACACACACATACACACACACACACACACACACACTCAAAATCAGACTATCATTTGGGCACATGTTCATGCATTTCTTTTATTATTTTTAATGAGAATCGGGGAGATGGGCAATATCTAAAAATAGGTGAGATCCTAGCCCTGGCTGGTGGCTCAGCAGTAGAGCATCAGCCTGGCGTGCGGAAGTTCTGGGTTCGATTCCCAGCCAGGGCACACAGAAGAAGTGCCCATCTGCTTCTCCACCCTTCCCCCTCTCCTTCTTCTCTATATCTTTCCCTCCCACAGCCAAGGCTCCACTGAAGCAAAGTTGGTCCAGGTGCTGAGGATGGCTCCATGGTCTCTGCCTCAGGCACTAGAAGGGCTCAGGTTGCAAAAGAGCAACACTCTAGATGGGCAGAGCATCGCCCCCTAGTAGGCATGCCAGGTGGATCAAGGTCCGGCGCATGCAGGAGTCTGTCTCTCTGCCTCCCCACTTCTCACATCAGAAAAATAGAAAAGTAAATAAATAAAAATAGGTGGGATCCTTGACTAAAGGAAAAGATTGGAGGAGTTCAGCTGAGAGTTGTTCCTAAAAGCGTATGCAGATTTCTTAGAGCTAGCATGTAACTTAGAGTAAAAAAAAAGGATGACTATCACATCTGATTAAACTGCCTCTGGGGGCATTGCTGTTTTTAGTATTTTCAGAGCACGTGGTGTGGCGCCTTACCTCTGTCTGGTAGGAATATCCTTACTCTATGAGGGACTGCACCAAATCTCAGCTGTTTCTCACTTCTAGTGAAAGAGTTCCACCTCCTCCTTGTCCTTTCCTCTCTCCCTGACTCTGCTTCTGGTTTGGCTGCATTTCCCACACCTCACACCCTTTCACCTCAAGCTTTAGGTGAAAAGAATGGAGTGGGAAGGGTAAAGATGAGGGGATATGCAAATCTATCTTGTGTTTGTCACAAAAGCCCACTAGGGCAACACTTCTACCCACATGTTCCATTGGTCCAACCACTGCCCTGCTCCACCAGCTTCACCTGCCACAAACATTTCTTAGTCAGAAAGACTTGGAGTTCCACATTCAGCAAAAATACAGCTATTTTCCAAGTAGATTGTATTCCAAAAGACAAATGAAGGAGCAAAGCCTACAATTTTGCCTCCATCTTATTGTCTCCAATATCTTGATCACCACTTATTGAACACTTCTGTGTGCCAGGACTTAAGCTAAGTGCTATACATGTATAATTCTCTCCCTTCTAGCTCAGCTCTCAGTCTTTCAGCACTATAACAGATGGCCCTGGCCACACTTTAGCCCATATACCCTGGACTAGATTCTCAGGAGCCACATGGAACTTTAGCTCTTCTTTCCTTGCCCAAGAACTTTTCCTGTCAACTTCTCATCCTTAGAATTTATACTTGGTACCCATTAGACCCTGTTCTTTGTCCCTCTGTTTCCCATGGTATTCTCCTTATGTCACCAATCTGTGAAATTTTCATTCCACTATCAGATAGAAGAGAGAGCAAAAAGAGTAGGACCCTGATTCAACTGCCAGTACTATAGCTCTTGTAGTTATTTTCCTGAACACACTTTGCATAGGAATATACAAAAGCTTGGTCCATAGTTTCATTAATACCAATATCTCAGGTATATTGCAGTTCAATCCGTGTTTACAGCTTAGCCCCCCAAATCCAACTCTAATAATATCTTTTGTAATATGCATTTGAAGTTGCAACAATAAAGTTTTGGAGCATGATGCACTCAGATATCTTGGGAAGTGTTTATATTTGGGGGAATATAAAACAATACAGAAAAAGTTTTACTTTTGTGGCTTGAAGAATTAACCTTAAGAGATTGCATTTAGGAATAACAAATAATTTTTTTCTACATGGGACTTGGGTTGTGTCCCACAAAAAAAACTAAATTAAGTTTTAAATGAAGTGTGTAGTTTTCTACTCCAAATCTAAGCAACAGGCCAACATAATTAGCAGCCAGATAGAACATTGGAAAGTATGTTCCTTCAGAACAAGACCAGTGTCTTTCCCATCTCTGTTTTTTCATAGTCTAGCTCAGTTAGTTCCTTACATAGAGTCAGATTTCAATAAATGTCAGTGAATGTTTTTTTGAATGAACAGAATGCTCTTAGTGTCTGTCTATGCAAGCAAGTATTCCAAACTGAACTAAATTATTTATCTTAAACTAAGTCTCTTCCTTTCTCTCTGAATACTTTTCTCTGATGCTTATTTTTACAGTGTGCAATTAAAGGTTGGTGAATGTCTGTCACAGATGATGGAATTTTGGTTGAATGCCCAGGCCAGAAGGAAAGCTTCATGCCCTGTTTTTTCTTATCACACCATTTTAGGATGAGGGAGTCAAGGGTTGTTTGGGAGTTTTTGTATTTCGTCTGTCACTTGGTTCATTATTTGTCTGGACTACTTTATGGTTGACAAAAGGAGGTAACATTCTGAATGCAAGCTTCTTAAGGCAAGGTCTGTGATCTGTTGACCTTCATGCCTCCTTTTAATATTAGACGGAAATGACTACCATTAGTTAAGTACCTATTAAGTCAGGGACTGTTCTGGGCAGGTTATCTACATTGTCTCATTTAATTAATACAATAGTCTTACGATATTTTCCAATTTAGAGTTGAGAAAACTTAAGAATACAAGGCTCAAGGACTTTGCCAAAATTACATATTTATCAAGTTTACCATTGAACACCCAGCTTTTAGCACAATACTTAATACATAATAAACTTTTAGTAAATAGCTGTTTTAAGATCTGTACTTTTGTTTTGTTTTGGTTTTTGGAGAGAGAGAGAAGCATCAACTTGTTGTTTCACTTTTTAGTTGTGCCAATGATTGCTTTTCAAATGTGCCCTGACCTGAGCTCAGACCAATGACCTCAGGGTTGTGCCTTTACCCTCCGGATGGAGGCTGGCATCCTGACGATCCAGGATGCAACCTTGGGATCAGTCGCCCTAAGGTCTGTTTTCTGTTTTGTTTTTTAATGTCCTTACTTTTTTTAATATTGAGTTTCACCTTTTCAATATTTGTTTAATAATAACAACAGTGGATTGAGACATTTTAGTAAATGAACAATGGTTTTCATGTTTGACAGACATTATAAATACTCATCTAATTATATTTACACTCAATGGTTTTTTTCCTGTTTTTTTTTGTGTGTGTGTGAAGCAGATTAGTGCTTTTGTCTTTGCTTTTCTTTCCTTTCCTTTAAAAACAATTACTGAGAACTTACCAATAATTGATTTAGATATTCAAGATAAACAGGTAAGTTTATGGCACTATCATAAAAATGCTCAGTTTTATGAAGGAGACAGACATGTGAACACAAAATAACAATGGAGTAGAAATAAATGCTATTCTTTCTCCGTCATATATATGTATGTATTATGTATATAATCAATGACAACACTGGTGAGGTTATTGAGGGAGTCCCTAGTCTGTCTCAGAGAAACTGAGGTAAAAAATAAGGTTCAGGGATGTTGTCTTAGAGAAAAAAAACATTTGAGTTGAGTTTCAAATGACCAATTTATTGTTCATTGGCCAGATAAGATAAAAGAAAGTCATCCAAGGCAGTAAGAGTAGCAAAAACAAAAATACAAGATTTAAAATAAAATCTTCTAGCACTTACTGTGCCTAAATGATGATTTGCATGTAAGGTTATCATGGGAAGATAAGCATCAAGAAATAATAATAATATCATTTATTTCACACTTGCTATATACATTGACTAGATTGCTAGGAACTTCACATAACAATCTTTATTATTCTTGGCTACAACACATGATTATAATTCTTATTTTAGGAATAAGGACACTAAGGCCTTGGGAGTTTAAGCTTTGGCTTAGTTCCAAAGTTACACAGCTAGTGACAGAGCCAGCTCTTAAATCAGGTCAGTCTGATGCCAGAGCCATTGTGCTTTCCCATTGTGGAACTCCACTTTCTGAAGGTAAAAATGCAGGCTGGAAAAGCTCATGCAGGCTCTGTTAAGAAGTTTGGATTTTATTTTGCTTGACATGAGAAGAAATGAAAACATTTTTGAACTGTTTAAAAAAAAAGATCACCTTTTAAGACTCGGATTATGGACATTCTGGAGATTGGGAAACCAAGAAGGAAAATTTTCATTCATAAAGAGATTTTACTAAGGCTTTAACCAAAAAAGTAAAAGTGGGAACAGAGATAAAGATGTATCCCATGAATTGTTGGAAGCTACCCAGGTAAGGATTTGATGATTGATATATCAAGTGACAGAGAAAAAGCTGAGAGTAATTCCTGGTGTGAGGATGAGAAAAACTTGCACTGTGATGCCATTAACAGGTGGAATGCTGGAGGAGAAATGAGTTTGAGTCCAAAGAAGGAAGGGGTAGTAAGGCTAATTTTAGGACTAAAGAGTTTCAAATTGCCTTAGACATTAAAGTGGAGAAGATAAATTGTCACTTGGGACAGGAGCTCAGGAGGTACCTGAAGAGTTGAGTTAATGGTCTTTTGATTTGGGAGCCATTCAAGTGAAACATAAATATTTTAAGGGAATAATAATTAGTGGCAGAGGAACCAGCTAAGAAACGAAGAAGGATCTGCCAGAGTGATGGGAAGACGACCAGAAGAAAGCATTGTTGTGGAAGATATGATCCTGGGAGCAGCCAGGGAGGACTGGGAAGTGGGGACAGGGAGGATGGGCCTCTCATTCAAAGCGGTTGATGGGAGATCAGCAAGAAATGAGGAGGGACACAGAGACAAGGCAAACATATTTTTATAAGCTGAGTACAAAGAACTGGTAGGTGGTGATTAAGGCAGAGGAGGGTAGAGGACCCTGTGAGCCTCTGGAGGAAGAGTGTGGACAAGAGAGACCTGACTTCCTTGAGCCAGTAGTTGGGTTAGAGGTGAGTTGCGTATGAGATGGAAGAATTTGAAAGCAAAGACTGGTGCAAAGTTATTTTTTCACATGTAGTTATAATTGAATTATAATTTTAATGAATCATGTGATATCCCATCTAGGTGATGATAATAAATAATTAACTCAAAAGCAAAATCCTCTTTCCTTGCAGGGACTATGGATAAATTGACAAGACAAAGTCATTTGCAGGGGAAGTTTGAGACTGAGTAAGTCATGCAGTGACCTTCACCTCATCTTGCATACATAGGTAAAGGCCAGGTTAAAATGGACATGTTGGGGATCACTGAAGAGAAAATACGAGACCCATGAAAAGGTTGAAATGATAACCTGTCAGTACTTTATGTTAATAAAATAGTTGGTGGCTTTGATTTCCTACATTCCCTGTAGGTCCCACTCCTGCTCTTATTCATTTGTCCTCCTGCCTGCTACACGGCCCTCACCACCCTCTCCTCTCCTTATCACCTTACTCACTGCATGGCTCATCACCCTATGGTTGCCCTGACAGAGCAACACGTTTTATACTGCTCTTTGCAGCCCATCCCCATCTGTCCTGCATCAGAGTTATTTGTGCACACACTACCTTATTCAGTGTTATGTGTCTACAGTACAGGGAATGTCTTCTACTTTTTCTGTTATCCTTCATGACCCCTTGTTATTATGCAACACTGAAGAAGTATTTACTAGATTAATAGAATGAGTCACTTTTTACAGAGATGACAAAACAAACTTTATTGAGATGAACTAATAGAGTTTATAAGTCTAGGATTTAAGACTGTTCAGAACTATTGTCTGATTTCCAACCCTATGCTCTTTCCCTAAATTCTTTGCCTCTGTAGAAGCAATAAGCAGGTGTTAAAGGGCACATAATGGGAAAGAAAAGGGAAAGCATGTAAAAGTATAAAGAGGCTCAGGTGACCAGCAAATGCCAGTTGAGTCACTTGTGCTACCATTTGCCTGTATCATGGTCTACCTTCTCTATTACTCTCTAATGTGAGGGCCATACCCAGTGTGTTGAACTGGAACTCTGACTGTTCATTATGGATGTTTCTTACAGTGAGTAAATACATAGAGATTGCTGGTGCCTTTACTTTGTTAGAATGGTTATCCCATTTAAAACAAACCCATTTAATATATAGCTTTGCTCTAAATAGGTATATGATAGTGCCATCCATGCTGTGCCTATAGCATATTGACATATTTAAAAATTATTTGTGAAAATCTTATCTGTAAATTTTTTAGAGAAGGATGAAAGAAAACACATTTGTAAATGAAAAAGTTGTAGTATATAGTTACTAGCAGACTGGTACCAAACAACATTGTCCCTCCTCTTCATATTTCTCTCTTATTTCTTTCACACCCACCATAGTACCTTTTTCCTCACTTGAAATTGGGTTGTTTGTAGCTAATTGCCAAAGCCATCTTTCAAATTGTTAATTGGGAATAATTTGAAGTAGTATGCTTACCACAGATATTTGTAATTTAATAGCATATAACTCTCCATTGGTAGACTTTCATTAACTGGGTTATGTGGTGAAGGAAACATTAATTTTTTTTGCAGTTATTTATCCGGCATGATGTTTAGAAAATTACATTAGTAAGAAAATCACATATTCTATCTAAAAATTAAGCCCACCACATTATAGAGTATATGGTGATATATACTATATGCCAACCAAAGCAGAATGTAACTCTATAGTCGAGTTACTACCTCTTTTGAAAAACCAGAAAAGACAATAAATGTAGTCAAAAGCAGAGAGGCAGATTGTACTCAAGCTCTCAATAGGCCCAATGAATGGACAATATCTCTGGGTTTTGAGTTCTTCAGGAGGGATGGGTGGCCTAGAAAGAAGCCACTGCATGAATTCTCCTAACTTGGTAGCATTGAAAAGAAAATCTCCATTTTCCTCCATGGACAATAATTAGCTTGATCCCCATACTAAAGTTTGAGTAAATATAAATATTATACTTTTGTTAAAAGCTTCTTAATGCCTTTTGATAATTACTTTGCTTCAGAATTTTAGGAGAATTTTTTTTTCCTTCAAAATGATCAGTAGATTTGGAATAACTGAGAACATTCTCTGGGTCTGCTGAAGAGATCTCAGAAGCCCTAGAGGCAAATGTGTTCTCCAAAGTTTGTGGTCGTATGAATTTGTGACACAGTTCCATGACCTCTTTACCCTTTTCTCCTTCCAAAACTTTTACACAATATGCTGGATCAAGAATTCTGATTTTTCAGTTCTTTTACCTTCTCCTTTAAAACATCAATGTTTTCTTTCATAAAGAAGATACTTTTAGTTATTGAACATTGTTTGCCTTTGTTAACATTTATTATGATTTCTAAGACCTCCATCTGCTTCTGATAAATGTCAGTCTTTCCCTGGATTTTTAATACTGCACTGATTTTGAAGTCACTGCAGTGACTTTACTGAGGTGGTCAGTTTGGGCAGTTGTGACATCTTGGAGCATTACTATAACTATAACATTGTTTTCCATAAGTGCTAATGTTATCTTGATCACCTCCATAAGTAATCATAGTTAGATTTCTAAGTTAAATAAGGTGCTGTTTCTAACATTTATGGTAAACAAATGTTTAAGTGATTGTCTGATCTTGGTGATATTTGAGGTCCACATCTTCCCAGCAGTAGCTTTAACCATTTTGGTTTGAAGTTTGCACATCTTTTACAATAGAACAAGAGGTAAGGTGCTGGGAGACCTGACGAGCATCAAAGAAAAAGGCAATGTTAGAATTAAATGGCCTTTCTCTTACTATTTGTTGGATGTCTTTCCTGGTAACATTGTAAAATGCCTTATAGAGAAGATCAAGTGCAATAGAAGGCACTCTTAATTGGTTAGCTTCCTACAGGACACTGTAATTGAAGAGTTCTTGTGAATAATGGTCAACTGCATAGACTCCTTCACATGGTGGTTACTGACCTGATGCAGATGTCACAAGGGCTGATGGCTTAGAATACATTTAACCTTAGGCCAGTAATTCTCAAAAATTTTGGTCACAGAACTGTTTTTGTCTCATAAAAAGTGAGGACCACAGAACTTTTGTTTATATGGGTTATATCAATTGATATACTCTATTAGAAATCTAAACTAAAAAAAGTTTAAAGATATTAATTTATTAAAATAAAAAAGTAATGAAACCATTGTGTGTTAACATAAAATAATTATATTTTCCAAAAGAAGAAAATGGTAAGAGTGGCATCATTTACACATTTGCAAATGTTTTAAACACCTGAAGTACTGGAATACAACTGGATTCCGCTTCTGCATTATAGTGTTTGTGAAATGTTTTGGTTGAAGTATATGAAGAAAATAGTCATTGAGTTTTGGGAAGAGGCCAAGCTCACGAAGGCAGATAAAAATTTTCCAATTCTAATTTTATCTTGAAAAGCTTGAAATTTATTAAACTTATAGTCTGTTTTTCTTAAAGAGTGATAGGGCCCCTACATCCATTATTTTTTTCTAAAATTGTTTGCCAAATAACCAAACATGAATACTATAATTTGCTCCCAGTTTTTCTTCCGAGTACAAATCATGTTCCATAAAAAAAAACCCAAAAAACAACCAGCTAGTTCAGTTTGTAACTAAAATAAGTACTTTTCCTGGAGACAAGCACTAACCATTGTTAAGCAGCAGAGTCTGGGTGCATGCTTCCTATCACACATAATATTAAGAAGACATGCTGAAAGGTTGAGATTTAATAACATTTTTTTCTGCTTCATCAAGGACATCCTAGAGCTAAACTGGCATTTCCTTGCATTCTTTTTCTTCTCCTCTCTCTGCTGGTGCAGTTTAGTGTCATTGCCTTGGATTATAATAAGTTTTACCCACCATTGTTTTTGCAATGCTGTATGCAAAATGCAAACGTCAACACAGTGGAAGAGTCCAATAGAGCCCTGATGTTATTTTGAAATACTTTGTTCTCATGATCCATTGCACACCACACCTTAAGAACTACTGGCTTAAAATTTTAAAATAACACAATACATTTCTCATGTTTCTTCTTACAGGTTTATAAAAATAACAGTATTTGAAATTCATTCTCTTTGAAATAATAAATATTTTGTTCATTTGATATATTGAGGTAAAAGTTTAAATTTTTCTTTTTTTTGGTCACATAGACCGAATGTTTTGGAATTAAAATCACATGGTAAGGCTGCCCCTCAAGGTGCAGTTCCACTTTATTAAAAAGGATATGCTTTTTAGTACACCTTTAAGGTGGGTGCCAGTCTATTCCTCCACCAAATCACTCTTTCTGCTAGTTATGCCTAATTGCAGGGCCAGCTTTGGCTCAGATTTTGGTACAAACTCTGAATATAAACCAAAGTAATTTAAGAGTATTTGCTCATCCATGTTATCTGGGATTTTGAGTTACTGTCCTATCTTTGAATGCCTGTTTAGAAATCTTACCCAAAATTCTGGAAACATTTTCAAACTCTTGCTGAAGAAAGGTGTTCTGCAGGATGTGGACTATCAGAAGCATAGTACTTGGAGCCAGAAAAGGTAGCGTTCCAAGTTGCCCCGTTCACCTTAGCCAAGGTCATTCTGTCCATCGAGTGCTACAGACATAGCACTTAGGACTTACGATGTCTTCAAGAGCCAATAAAAATATTTGAGAGCAGAAAGAAAGAAAAAAAAATAGCTCAGAATACTAAAAGGAAGCTGTAAGATTGAAGCAATAAATGTTTAATTAAATATTGCCGTGTTCTATTATATCATCTTCATTAATAGTTAAATTTAGTATTAAAATTTCATTACATTTGGAGGCAATTTGTAGATTAGGTATTCTCACTTTTTAAGAATTCTCAATTAAATTAGATGGATTGCTTGTAGCAAATACTTTCTGTAGGTTAACTAAGACTGGGTGGATGTCAGACACTGTTCTAAATATTAGCTTATTTAATTGAAGTTTAGAGAAGTCAAACGCTTTTGCTTACTACTAAAAAATGGGCAGATTTGAATTCAAATCATTACATTCTGGCTCCAGAACCCATATATTTTTCTCTTCTCCCACACAATCATGATAAAAATACTTATTTGTCAACTCAGAAAGGGATCGGCATTTAATTTTTTAGAAAAATCATACTATATAGTTTTAGAAGACATTTAGATTAAAACTTTATTTGTTTAGGAATATGAAAAAAACTAAATATTTGGTTGGTTATTTTATTTATCAAAGCTATTGAGGCTATTCTTGCCCAATCATAGTAGTAGTATAACAACTGGGTATAATAAAGAACAATAGACTTTAAAAATTTTCAAATAAACTTATTCATGTCTGACTGGATGGCTTGATTGGCTAGAGCAGGTGTCCCCAAACTAGGCCTGCAGGCTGCATGTGGCCCACTGAGGACATTTATCCGCCCCTGCAGCACTTCCAGAAGGGGCACGCATCACGGCTCCGGAAGCGCCATCATATGATGCGTGTGCATTTGTGCAGGGTACATAGGGATTTGTTCATAGTATTTTTTATAGTCCGGCCCTCCAACGGTCTGAGGGACAGTGACCTGGCCCCCTGTGTAAAAAGTTTGGGGACCCCTGGTCTAGAGCATCCTCTTGAACCACGGAGGTTGCCGGATTGATCCCCAGTAAGAACACACACAGGAGCAGATTGATGTCTTACTTTCTCCCTTCTTCTCTTTCTAAAAATCAGTAAAGTAAATATTAAAAAAATTATTCATGTCTACTGAGTATTTTTATAAAATAAATTAATCTAATAAATTTGATACAAGCATAAACCTGTCTGGGTTTCTAATTAGTTATTTATTAATGTTAAGGAAAAGAGCTTTGGCCTATTGGGTTTGTTGGACAATGAAGACCTATTGTGAGAGGATATCAGCCTATTTATTTGGATGAAGTTGGAAGGGCAACTTTCATTCAAAAAAGTGAATAAAAAAAAGGAAATGAGCTGACGCCCATTTTTTTGGTTCCTGCCAAATGTACGGAGACATTTAGAAATAAAATAACCTGGAAGACAGGAACCTAATGATGGATTCTTATTGAGAAAAAAAGTTCTCCAGGAGGCATGCTTGCACAGGAATAGTGTTTGGAGCCAGAAAGTTCAGAACTCGAGGCATCCCATTTACTAACTCTGTACATTACTCTTAAGTTACTTACCTTTCACAAACCTATAAAATAAGGTAATAACAGCATCTATTTCATTAAGTGGCTTTAAGTATTAAATTATTCAATTTCTGTAAACCCCTTTCCTCCTTTTCTCTGAAAACCTTCTTCTTCTCACTCTTCTTTCAAATGAAAGTAGGAAATAGTTAAAAGCTGTAGGTGTTAGTTCTACTCTCTCTCAGTCTATTACTCTGCCTTCCATGCTCTTTCAGCAAAGAGGCCCCTCCACAATCTACACGGCCACGCCATAAAGCAAGCCCTGCTCACTGTCGCATACACAGCGCAGATAAATCTTTTGGATTAGAACAATGCCAGAATGTAGAAAACAAGGTCAGACAAACCAGTATTGTCTCCACTGCAGCTAGTACCACCAGCTATGGTGTCAGGCAGACTGGCATGGAGTAACCATTGGAGAGATAGCTCTAATAACAGGTCATTTTATTATTTAAAATGCTTGTATTTTTGAGCAAGTTAGCTATAAATTAGTTATGGTAGAGTCAAGATTATTTATTTAAATCTTAGCTTAATTCACATGCTTTTTAATACACAGTACTTTTTTTTTTTTTTTTAGTGGGAGAGAATGGGTAGAATTAAAGCTATTCTGCTAGCGATTGGACATTGTTTGTCACCTTTATTTATACCTATAGTCTCTCCTGATCGTAAGGTACTCTTAGTGGTTGTGACCATGACAAAATTTTGAACATTTTTTACATTCCCACGAAACTTGAGAGCAAGGTTTACAATAATCTGAGCCCTCCCATGTGAATATTGTCTGTCATGTGCAGTGTGTGATAAAAGATTGAGGGAACAGGAACCAAGAAGGTCTTTTAAATTTGATCTGGGTAGCTGACCCAAGGGGATAAAAATGTGTTAGAGAGCTTAAATATGGTGTTACACAAGCCAAGCACTTATGAAATACCCTAAAGTGAAGCCATATTCTTACACTTTTCTTTCTGTCTAGCCATGAGGAAGAAAGAAGAATGAGATCGAAATCAGAGTCATTGCACTGGACCAAGTGATGGAGAATAGAGCAATGACATAGTGTTTACAGGACAGAAAATTGAGACAGCGATGCTGCATTATTTGCTGAAAGACATGATGGAGACTAGTGACCCTGATAAAGCAACCTGGCTAGGGAGACACTTGGGATGGGAGGTCCAAATTTTACCCTGTGTTGCCAATAAATGCTCATGATAACATTTTAAAATTATATAAATCCTTAACCAAATAAGATGAACAACTCTGAAGAAATGATGGAATAATAATTTCGTTTCACATAATTCTTCATCATGATAACTAAAATTGTGTGGCCTCTTTCTGGAATATCTTCATGTATTTATCGCCCCAGCTAGTTTCTACTAGTCCTTTAGGACACAGACAGATAATAATTTCCTGTCCTGGCTGTTCTCCATGATCCTCCATGCAGACTCACTAGAGTTCCTGAAGGTTCTGTGCCACTACTCGGCAGTGACCAACATGCAGCAATGACAGTGTTGTAGTTTCTCATTCTAGTGCCAATCTCCCCTTTAGCCTGTAAGCTCCTTGAGGAGAGAGACTTGCTTTTTAACTCTCTATCTCTAGTGTCACAAAGACTAACATGTAGTTGGTGCTCTTTAGTCAATGAATGAACAAATGAATGCACATGTGGATGTTGAGATGTGCATCGGGTCTCTCCTGAGCCTCTTTCTACAGGTGGCTAGGGAACACATTGCTTTCTTCATAAAGAGAATCTGTGATAACTTCTCTCAGTTCCTGAGGGATTACTTAGCAGTTTGGGATAGGGATTTAATAATTGCTTCCCCAAAGACCTGAAGCAGTTAACGGAAAGAGAGGTAAATAGAGATAAGGTGGATGGAGGTAATTTATGAACCTTGAAACAGCTAAGACACGGATGAGAGAGAGTTCTGTAATTATGGTAACAAGATCGCTGTTATTGGCACTGATCATAGATGTGACTAAGGCATGCAGCAGACTTCTCCCTGTGCTGCATATTGAGTCTTGCTGGCCTCTAGGGAACCTCAGGTAATCAGTGTATTCTTCAAGCCCCTGCGGGAATGCCTGAGAATACATTTGTCATCATCTTGGATACTCAGGCACTTATTCCTTTATTCATGTCATTTTATACTCTGAACTCCAAATTTACAATGAACTCTCTCTAGCTTATCTAGACATACCCTTCCCCGTTTAGCTTAGGACCCTGGGGGAACACTGGTGTTTTATGTACTCTCTTCTTGTCATCTTTCTTCAGCTCTTTCTGTTATGCTTGGCTCGCTGGTAATATACTATACGAGGTTGCTCGGTTTTTGTAATTCTCAGCCTCACCTCTTGGTTTTCCTTCTCCAATATTACTGTTAAACCTCTGCTCCCCATAGCTTATGATTGACACTCTTTTTATGGTGCTTTATAAGTCCTGAAGGGCACAATTCATGTAGCCATAAAAATAGATGGCCGGGAAAAGGAAGAGAAAGCGAAAGAGAAGTGTTTTTGCTTAACCATTCACGTCCTTCCTTTAATGACACTGGTGAATGAATTCAGTGAGTTATTCTATTTAAACACCTCTGTTTTACTACATTTATGTCACTTAGCCAGATCTTTTTAGAAATAATTATGTGATGGGTGCGACCCTGTATTATCCTGCTGTGTCATTCCTGAATTGCATTGAACTTCATTTAAGGAACATTGAAGATAAAAGCTTTGGAATACATAGTGATCACACAGGAAATGGGGGTTTAAAAGTGTAAACAAATCCAGAAATCATAAAGTGTAAAAATTGAAGAACATTAGTTTCTCATTTTTAATTATACTTTGTAGTTTGCTGTGTTGTCTTATTTGGGTCTGTTATTATGTTACTATATCCTTAATTTGAGGCAAAACTTTGTTTTAGTGTTTGAGTTTTCAGGTGTAATGATGCTTCATCGAACTTTGGACTACAAAATCCAAGGAGCTACCTTCTTTCTTAGTTTAGAGATTTAAAGATTATAATGTGAAAGATTGTACTGGCTATTCATATGGTGTTAACCTTGAAGGGCATCTGTTATTATGGCATTTTATGCTTCTGAGGGAATTTGCACCAGTATCTCTGTGGAAATAAATGCATATTTGTCCCTGGGCTCTGTCTATCCTTCTGTGATTAGTCTGCTCTCCATCCTGGACACGTTACTTCCCACCTCATTTCATCTGTAGAGTGAGAACAGCAATAATGCCCTGTGCTGGTAATGAAGGAATGACATAAGGGTTAACAGGAAAAAACCCTCATTTTAAAATTTATGCAATGCTTATTTAAGAACCCTAATGTTTTTTATTATACAAAACATCTGCAGTGTGTTTTCTTCAGGGGACTGATTTTGCAGTCATTTTCTCTCTCTTAATGCTGCGTGTATCCTCTGTCCTGTATGCGTTTGGATTACAAAGATTTTATTTTAACTTTCCAAATATATTATTTTTCTTTACACCTCTGATTACACACAGAATAGAAGATGCCCAAAAGGCAATTTTAAAGCCGAAGGTTTTTTACCCCCTTTTTTCTTCACCTAGGCCTTTACAGTTGTGAACTAATGGGAAAAGTATTTATTCATTGTTTTCAATATTTATTGAAAGCTCCTTCCTCTTGGCACCCCTTTAATATGTATTGTTCCTGCAGCTGTTCCTGGTATATCAAAGCCAACTAGAATATGAAAGATATTTAGAAATGTTTAACTATAAGATTGAGAATTAGATTTTCTTTTATTTAGCCCTTTCTAGAAATTTGAGGTCTCTTTTTGATGTTTCTTAATTTAACGTAAGTATCGATGGCAGAAATGGAGAATAACGAGACAGCTTTATTAGACACATCTGTCAATAATTGTCAGCTTTAGTTTTTAGCACTATGATTCTCACTGTAACTTGTGAGAATTAATTACCACTCATTCTATTTAGGTGCCCAAGTTTCTTCTCCGTGATATATTGTAAATTAATAGCAAGCTGGCTTAAGCCCTTGGATAATTTATATACCAAAAATAAATAAAACTTTACCATACCTCCATTGAACTTTACATTTAAAAATTTTAATGGCAAAACAAAAAATAACATATTCCTGGAAATCACATGTTTTGTTGTTAGTAATAAGAGCTAATATAAAAATGGATGTTAGGTTTATTGTCATGATTTAAAAAGTGACATAATTCTTAAATCTAGTAAAACAGAAGATCTTAATTTTTTGGCTCCAGTATTCCTTTGAGAATCCAAAGAAAGCTTTGCATTTATCTTCAAGAAACAGTGTACATATACAATTCTAAATATAATTTTAGAAGATTCACAGGCCAAACTTCTAGTCTTCTGCCCCAAAGGCACTTATGGAAACTGTAAATTATATCCCAGGTTAAAATTCCTGACAGACAGAGAAGTTGGTTCAGGTTTTAATATCTAATTGTGGGTGTTTTGTTTCCTGGGGCCTTGAGCCTTTCGGTGGTTATCTTTGAGGCCTTAGAATATGTAAGCTGTTGAGAGTAAAGGCAGTTGATTATTTCAGGATCACAAGAGGGAAAGGCCATAGAATGTAGTGGTTGGGAATTAGTTGCAGTGAAAACTTTACAGAATGAGCCTGACCAGGCGGTGGCGCAGTGGATAGAGCGTCGGAGTGGGATGTGGAAGACCCAGATTCGAGACCCCAAGGTCGCCAGCTTGAGCATGGGCCTACCTGGCTTGAGCAAAAGCTGCCAGCTTGGACCCAAGGTTGCTGGCTCCAGCAAGGGGTTGCTCGGTCTTCTGAAGGCCCACGGTCAAGGCACATGTGAGAAAGCAGTCAATGAACAACTAAGGTGTCACAATGGCAATGTAAAGCTAATGATTGATGCTTCTAACCTCTCTCCCTTTCTGTCTGTCTGTCCCTATCTATCCCCCTCTCTGACTCTATGTACCTGAAAAAAAATAAAACAACAACCTTACAGAATGAATGAGATCTGGGTAGATAAAGTCTGAAGGGTCTTCTAGGTTGCTTGAATCATGAAATCAGGGTTCCTATTTGGCTTCTTCACTATCTCTAGCACGGTCACTGTTCTATATCACTAGCCTTTCAATAAATACTTACATAATATTTTATACCTCATTTCTAGTGAAACTTGAGCCAAGAGAAATAGCATGAACCCAAGCTGAAGTTCTACCGAGGTCTCTGTTGTAAAGTAGCTGAAATGAACACTGGTGGCCCCTCCGCTATCTCTGGTGGTCAGTTGGGGCATGGCAAGCATTTTATAATAGTTATTGGGAAGTCAAAGTTGCAAAATTAAGTGCTCTAATCTAACTGCTAAGGAACAGAAGTGATGTATCCAATATTTTATCATACAATTCTGATAGCCTTTAAAAATAGACAGTGATTCCAAATCTGAGACTGAGCTGCCAGACCTAAATTTCATAGCAATGAAGGGGCTGCCATGTTTTCTATAGCTCCTCCAGATTGAAGCTTTTGATGCAGGCATTCTGAGAGGTTAGGGACCGAGAGTCTGCAACTTACTGTGGGTTCTTGGCTTTGTGCTGAAAAGAATTAAAAAATGAGTCTGCATAGAGTTTAAAGTGAAAGTGAGGTATTAGTGAAGCAGTGAGACAGAGCTTTGGGCTACTCCACAAATAGAGAAGCACCCCTTTTAGCAGAATTTGCTTCCTTTATTGAGCTTCACTTAATTAGAGGGTAAGGTATTCAGTAAGAAGAGGAATATTCATGATCTTCCCCCCAAAAGGTAGAAATTTCTCAGAAGAGCTTCATGGGCCATTCTGTGTCCTTATATGAGCTTTTTTATTCTAATCATGGCAGCACAGGATGCACGGTTTAGCATACTAATGTGTTATTCCCCCTCCTGTTCATTGAATTTATTTGGGTGATATTGGTTAACAAAATTATACAAATTTTAGGTGCACAATTCTGCAAAACATTATCTGTACACTGTATTTACCAACGAAAATCAAGTCTCTATCCATCACCATTTATCCCCCCATACTCTCCTCAATTCCCCCTCTCCCCACCCTGCAATCACCACACTGTTGTCCAAGTCCATGAGTTTTTCTCTCTCTCTTTTTTTCCCTTTTCTTGCTCAAACCCTCCACCCATCTTACTCAACCTGCCTCCCACCCAACAACTGTCAACCTGCTCTCATTTTATGAGTCTAGTATAAGGTGACCAGATTTTAAAATTGGTAAAGTGGGACACCATTGACAAGGGGGGGTTCTTGATTAAAAATTTGGTCTATATGGGGCAAAAAAAATTTTCATAGAATGCAAAAATAGTATTGTAATATATTTTTTTTAAATTTCAACATAAGTACAATTTACAAATATAATACATTAAAAAGGATGTATAGTATTATTTTATTCTTTGGCATATTTCTCATTCAAGTGAATTCTTTTTAGTAGATTGCTGTCATTGTTTAAAAGGTCTTGAAATTTTTCACAAGAATTTGTTAAATTATATTTCACACATAAAATGGCTTTCAAAGTCTCAACACTTAATTGTGATTTTTCTGATGTCCACACTTTATTTACCATAGAAACAACGCGTTCAGTTGCAGCATTAGTTCCTGGAAAAGACAGCGCATATTCAGCAATTTTTAGTGTATTATTGTATGGAACATGGTTTGTTTCAAAATGATGAAATATTTCTAACCATTTGTTCTCTATTGTGATTTTTGCTGATGCCCAAGATTTAATCTTTTCCTTATCAATCTATTTTTTTTAAAATAATGATACCTCATTAAAAAGATCATTTTTGGAAATTATACTATATGGGAAATTTTGATTGAGTCAGAGGGGTCAGGTTACATGGTCGCACTCCCCTGCGTTCAGCCTGGCCGCCCGCTAGAGACCTATTGGCTTGCACCTGGTGGAGCCCAGAGCTACAGGCCTGCATCCAGGACTCCGGCCTATGGGTAGTCAAGGGACTTGACAGCCACCACCAGAGCAAGTACATCCTGCCGGAAGTTCGTTGTTTCGGGGACGCAGGGGGCAGCCAGCTCTTGAGGCAGTGGGCAGTGCGGGTACTTCCAGGTCGAGGCAGGGTCTCCCAGCCAAAAACCGTATATTCCCTTCCCATTCTCCTGCCGTTCCCTAGCTTTTCGTGAATTCTTTCCCAAAATCAGGACTTTTTAAAAACGCTGCGGAGCGCTGGACAAATTGTTAAAAATTGGGACTGTCCCATCAAAAGCGGGAGGTCTGGTCACCTTAGTTTAGTATGCTAATATGCTACAATGAGTGCATGAGGTGAGGGGTTACCATTAGGTAATTTAGTGACCATGTTGGATTGAGCTGGTTTTTGCTGGTTTTAAGCCATAAATCCAATTCGGATGGTGGGAGGGGTCTTACTTCCTGGCAGTTCTTGTAGCTTTTATCTATTGCAGCCGTTCTGCCACATACCCTGTCTCACTTTCACCTGAGCCTTGTGTAATTTCTCAGATGGATTGGAGTGGGTAAGGCGATGAGGATGAAATGCTTTGTGGAACAACCAAGTCATTTTTAATTTTGACTTTTTCCGTTCTTCTTTCAGTACCACTTAAAGGAAAGGTGTTAACATCATACACAGACCCTGTTTTCCAGCCACCCCCCCCCCCATTTCTTTGCCCCTTCTATTGTCTTCCTACCTGTATGCAAGGAGGCTCTCCACCTGCTGTGTCATTGCTGTGGAGCACTGAGTCACCTGGTTGATGGCTTTCCTTTATTCTGAGATGTAAATTAATCATTGGCTATTTAATCTTGACTCACTCATGGGCATTTTCTTTTTCTTTTCTATACAATTTCAGATTTTTACATATATTTGTCTGTCTTACACATATACACATATAATACAAGTGACAATGACATTTTTCCTTTTTAAAACCTCAACTTTCCCCACAGCTGGACTGTCATTTCGTTTCTTATTCTCTACTGACTGTTATGAACAAAATGATCATGTCCTGAAGTGCCTGAGGCTTAACATATCCAAAATGGAGAGAATGAACTATATTATAGTCCAGTACTATAGCATGTATCTCTGTGTGTGGGAGGCAAGGGGAGGAATCCCTTCTTTCTTGGACCTCGAGGTTTCAGAAGGAGGACAAGAATTAACATGTCATTCCTGCCCTCTCTCTGTCCCTCAGGGGAGAAGAATGCCTTTGCTTAATGCTGAGTTTGAGGATAAGGAAGTAGGTGGGCATAACTCTTCTGCTTCTTCCTTTTCTTTTTCTCTGGGATTTGCTTACTGAGAACTCCTAATTCTGTCCTCCATGCCACCACCTGAACAAGTGAAGATTCTGCTCCCCAACTCTCTCATCGGTCTCATTGCACAGGGAACAGGGCTGAAGTGTGGAGAGTCAATTCCATTCTGAGGTTGAGTGTTAGGAAGATGTTGGGTAAACAAATGGGTTAGGCTTGCAGGCCATTTACTTTGCCTGGTTGGTGCATGAGCACAGGGCAGCACCATGTGTCTACAGTCTATGTAAGGCTGGAGGTATTTGCCCTCAGGGAGGCAGATTGTAAATTGTGGATTGCCTGGTGCCATTGGGAGAGAAAATTGCTTTCTACTGTTTGCTGGGGAAGGTGTCCCCCCACCCCA
Source organism: Rhynchonycteris naso (assembly GCA_037038555.1). Taxonomy (NCBI): domain Eukaryota; kingdom Metazoa; phylum Chordata; class Mammalia; order Chiroptera; family Emballonuridae; genus Rhynchonycteris; species Rhynchonycteris naso. Next base: position 73,575,292 of record CM073002.1, read on the forward strand.
GCCCGCCTGCTTTGCTTGTGAGTCCTGAGAAAGAGAGTGGGAAGCAGTTTGCCTTGACTGCCTGCTCATCAACTATTGCGAGACTCTAATAAATGGAATGGCCCCCCATCTTCCAGCTCCACAGTTCCTTTACAGTCTGCCTGAATCCATTGTGAACCTGCCTGGCCATGGCCACTGGCATTACAGAAGACTATGGTTGCCACACATCTACACCATATCCATCATTAAGGTGATATTTTCATCTCTGATTTGTTTTACTCTTCTGCCTATTTCAACTGTAGAAATTGGGTGTTAGGCAAATAAGTTTGTAAAATGTGATTTTTATGTTTGCTCACTTTTATTGTTTAAAAGGCCACTGCCCAGGTACATGGTCTGTGAAACTGCTAATTACCTTCCTGCTAGGGAAGGGGCTTTGTTATGCTAATGTGTGCTGGAGTAGGGGTTTTCATGCCAAGAAAAGTTTGTGCGGAAGGAGAAGAAGAAAAAGAAGCCAAGATGGCAGGGTGCTGAAGAAGCCAGTTTGTGCAGAGAGGAGAAGGGAGATGTGCAGATGAGGAATCAGAGGTGACTGAGGCTGGTGGGGGCCTTTGATTCTAGGCAAACTTGGAAAAGATTCTCCTGGTTGTGAAACTGGAGAATGTGTGAATGGGTTTTGGAACCCTGTGTGTTTACTTGCTGGCTGGGTGCAAGGTTAGAATAAAGGTATGACTCACCAGTTTTTGGCTCTGCTGTTTTATTACCATTTATCCTAATCTAATGGGAACCTGCATCTACCTGGCTGTGATGGCCATGAACACTGGGCCTACACTGGGGAAAGAAAAACCTCCACAATTTATTCACCTTCTCATACACCCAACACAGAAAGGTTTGTTTTTAGCCATTACACATTTGAAGAACATTACTCAACCTGCTATTTGGAAGAACCAAGAGTAATTCCTATTTAGCTGAATTTGGTGGACTGCATTTGGTGAGAAGCCTATGAATTTAAAATTTTGAATTTAGATGCAGGGTTTATAATTTAGATATGACTGAACATCCTATTTTTTCTTTTTATTACAAACCTGAGAAAAATCATATCTACTTGATTTTTTTTAATAGGACATCATGAGTAGTAACCTGAAGTTACAAGGTGTAAGTGCATCAATCAGTTTCTTAAATTTTTTTATATCCCTGTTGTCTTATCTGTATGATAGGGATGATAATACTTCACAGAGTTGTTGAATGATTTAAATTATACCAGAATATATACATAAGAAACAGTTCAGTACCTGACCCATCCATAGGTATTTGATAAATGTTTAATAAACACCTATGCTGTAGGTGTTGTCATAAAAAGAAAATTCCCTATAAATCAGTGAACTTAGTAACCCAGCATTTTGTTGTTCATATAGAGCAATTTTAGGAGAAGGGAAAAGAAATCAGTCTGTTACTGGTGTCAACCTAAGAAACACCCAGACCTGTGTTGTGGAAAAAGGCTGCTGCACACGCCAGCCCACATGTCACCATCTTGAGCAGTCCCATAGCCCTCCCAGAACTGGTAGGACCCAATGATTTCCTACTAGAGTCATGGTTTATGAAGAAAAGAAAAAAGTAGGAGGAAGAAATTTTTTTCTTATTTTGGAAGATCCACCTATTGGATTTGTTCGCATCTTCATTATTTATGGCAATGAAGAAGCCATCTGAGATAATCTCTCTCTGCGTGGCTTTAGGGGGGCTTCTCCAATGCAAGCTTGACAGTCTGGAGTCTGGCCTAGGAAGGAGGTGGGGAGAGCTCCTCAGCTGGAAGGCTCCTCAGCAGAAGGCTCTGGTTCTGCTCTTTCATTAATCACCTGTAAAGAAATAGATCTCACATCTAAGCTTCATGGTGATTTTCAGAAAAACAAAGGGAATGGACTTAATGCTATCTTAATTCCACTGCAATTCCAGTATTTAAAAAAAGTATACCTTATGAGTCAGAAGGGGGACTTAATTAACCTTCACATTTCTGGATTTAAAAAATGTCCCTTGTTGTATTGAATGTTAAATATTCAATTATATACCATCTTCATAATGTAAACCCACTTTTATATGCTTATTAAGCTTGATGTTTTTAAAAATTATTTGATTGCTATCTAATACTGAATTATTAACAAGTTAAATATTTACCTATTTAACTGAGAATATTCACATGTCCTACATAAGTATAGTAGTCCCTGCTTATCTACCCAAGATATATTCCAAGACCCTTAGTGGATGCCTAAAACTGTGGATAGAACTAAGTTCTATTGCACTTTTTTCTGTATATACATACCTATGATAAACTTTATTTATAAATTAGACACAACAAGAGATCAACAATAACAATAAAATAAAATGTATAGCAATATGCTGTAATAAAAGTTATCTGAATATGATCTTATTGTACAATGTTTCATTGTACTGTCATGACCCTCTTGTGAAGATTTGAAATAACACAATGCCTGTGTGATAACATGCATTAGGTGAATGATATACATACTGTGACTGTGCCATAGTGTTAGGGTAACTAGTATAAGTCTTGCTTGAACACAAGCCCTGTGATACCCTGACAGTTGATCTTATAACTGGGATGGCTGCTTAGTGACTGACTGGAGTCTGGGAGGTAGTGTATACAGTGTGGATATACTGGACAAAGTGATGATTCATGTCCCGGGTCGGAGGGAGTGGGATGGCATGGAATTTCACCATACTAATCAGAATGGTGCACAATTACAAATGTGTGAATTGTGTATTTCTGGAATTTTCCATTTAATATTTTTCAGACCCAAGTTGATCTCAGGCAACAGAAACCATGGAAAGTGAAACCATAGATAAGGGAGACTTCTGTAATTCAGGAATTAGAGACTCTTTCTTTATTAAATGTCTGTTTCATCTATTAGAAATACACACATGAGACCAGAAAAATTCCAGGATCATAGATTTAAGATGCATCTTTTCCCCACATTTTTAAATCACCAAAATTAGAATTTGTCTTATAATAGGAGGCATTTTAACATTGTATCATATATTAATTGGTGATGTTTATTTCCCCTTTTAAAGATTTTTTATTGATGATTTTAGAGAGAGGGGCAGGGAGGAGGAGAGTGAGAAAGAGAGACAGGAATATCCATTTGCTCCTGTCTGTGTCCTGAGTGGGATCAAACTGGCAACCTCTGTGTTTCAGGACTATGCTCCAACCAACTGAGCTATCTGGTCAGGGTGGTGATGCTTTTTTTCCTTAATGATACTTAAAATAACAGCATGGCTGCCATCACTAGCATTTTAAATTTGTTGATATACAGTAAATACTAATTTACTACAAATATCTAAATTTTAAACCAGCTTTTTAGTCTTAGATAAATAAATGCATTATACATGCTAATCCTTAAAATGAAATCAGAATTTCATGAACCTAACATATCATAACATAACCATTTTAATTACACTAAACTATATTGAATATTTCTTATGTCGTGAAAGTTCTAATTTAAAACTAAGCAGAGATTTAATATATGTGGGCATGTCGGATGAACCTGGGCACGCTTGTGACATATTAATGTAAATGAATTGATTTATATGGAGTGCTCTCAGATGAAGAAGAATGTTTGGTTTTGGTGTCTGTGACAAGACACGGGTATATCAGTTGGATTCTCTGGGAAACAGACACTGAGATGGAGTTGGAAGTGTGAACTGTTTATTAGGGAAAGATCCATAAATGATAAAAGTGAGAGGAATTGTATTGAGCAGGGAAAGTCTACAGATCTGATGAAGGCTTGGTCAATATAATCAGCAAGCTCTGGAGCAAAGATTGTCCATGAGATTGAGTCCCCTACTGAGCAGGAATGTCCTGGTGCTAGTACATCCACCCTACTCACACTACGGTTGGGGCTGCCCAGGAAAGCCATGATCTCTGCTTGAAAGCTAAGGTGGATCTTGAACATACTACAGCTAGAGATTATTAGTGAACTGCATTCCTTCTAGGTAAAATATAATGGGAGATCTGAGAACTGCTCAGGATAGCAGAGTGTCTGTTTTACATAGTGGTTCTTATCTAAGGACTTATAGCTGAATCCAATAGTGAGCATTGTGTTAACAATCATGTAGGTTCTAAGACTTGACCCTACTTACAAGGTAACGAGTTAGCCTGACAGGTGTCATGGATGCTGACAGAAGACATGAGACAGTGGTGTCGGAGACAAAATACTTTATTACTAATGGCACAGTAGATACATGTTTGCATGTCTGACAGGAAGATGCAAAGAAGACTAAGCGATGTCTGCACATGCATTGGGTAATGTTACAGGAAAACCTCAAGCTTAGGGAACATGAGCCTTTCATAAAGGGCAGAGAATCTGTCTGACTATTGGCCCTGGGAACAGTAAACAAATCTGTCCTTTGCTCCAGAGGCAATAAATACTCTATCTTCCAAAGATTTTGGCTATACAAAACTTCTTATAAAGATAATCCAGGTGTTGGTTGGGAATCTGTTAGAGAATAATCTTGATACACTAAGGTTGAAAGTTTGATCCCGGTCATGGCACATACAAGAATCAATAAATAAATGCATACATATGTGGAATAATAAATTGGTGTTTTTTCTTTCTCTCTCTCTCAAAACAATAAAAACAGGAAAGATACTGTAGAACAAATGCAGCTTTGCTAATAAGTTACGCAGAAATTTGAGAGACCCTTAATCATCTCCCAACAAGCAGCTCCAAAGAGAAGCTAAAGAAAGTATTTTCACAAGTGATTCTAGATTACAAGGGGCACAAAGCAGAGAGATAGCTCTACCTTGGTTCTAAAGTGATAACTCTTGACACAGAAGAAGGAGAGGGAGAGTCTTCCTACCTCTTGCCTCACAGAGGGACTTTAGGTCAGAGAAAATTATAGGGGAGGCCATGCCACATAGGCAGCTCAAGTGTTGGCTGTTGGAGGAGCACCAGCAAGCAGCATTACTGCCACTAGCACCAGCACTCCCACCGACTTCTCCTCAGTGTTCAAATGGAGTGAGTTGGTCATAGCCTGAAAATGATGAGAAGATTGTGAAAATTCTGGTGGTGCTCTTTCCAGACCTCCAGAAATAGCTGGGCCGGGATACAGGGGCTAACTTTCCATGGGATCCATTTCTGTCTCTTATGCAGGTGAGAATAAGAGGCAGAGAAATTTGAGATGTGATCATTCATATTATCCTACTAGTGCCCAAACTCTGAGGATAAGACAAGCTAGTAAGCCGGGAGAGGTGAAAGAGGGAAACTGAGACAGGTAGTTAAACGGCCAAATAGTTTATAGCCATTGAGTGAATTGCAAAATCCTATCTTTTGTAACCAAGGACTCCTCCCCAACCAGAAGGTATATAGCTTAAATCACCCTACTCAGGGAGATACATTTAAAGAAAAAAATCTAACCAGTGCCATTCGTGCCAAACACATCTAAGGAAGGATGAAGTTAAAGGAATAAGTTTCATTTTGGTACATCAACGTCAACATAAAGCTGATGAATGTTCTGTTAAGAGCTTCCCTTCTCCTGAGCCCCCAGCCTTTAAAACCCTCAAGAGAGCCTTGACCAGGTAACTCAGTTGGATAGAGAATTGTCCACATACAAAAATCAACCAATGAATGCATTAAAAAGTGGAAAAACAAATCTATGTTTTTTTCTCTTTTTCTCTCTCTCTCTGAAATTAATACATGAATAAAAAAACTTTTAAAACGTTATTAAAAAATAAATAAAATCCTTAAGAAGAAGGACCCAGGGCATGTTCTCTCTACTGGGAGCATAACCACACCATTCCTCTTTTTTTTTTCTTGTCAGAGGACCTTTTCTCTTTAGGTTCTAAGAGTCCCCATAAAACTTGCAATCAAGGAAACAATGGGCAGTGGCAGCTCACCTTGGACTAACCCTGAATCTGTCCACAAGGCCCCCTTTTCTCTGACTTTCCAATGAGCCAAGGCAGCCAGCCCAGACTCTTCTGTTGCCTCTTCTAATCTAACCCTTTTCTTGTTTCACTGCCCACAGCTCTAATAAATGAACTCTCAGAATCATTTGGACTTGTGCTGTGAAATCTTTCTTGCACCAACTCAAGAAACCAGATACTACAGGCCAGCCAGAGGCAGACCCACTCTGGGCCCATTTCCTGTCCAGTAACAGAGAAGAAGTCTACTTAGAGAAACTCAGGTCATACCAGTGCTACTTGTTCAATAATTGTCATAAGGTCTTTGATGTATGCATGACTATACTTTGTAACTATTTTCAGCCTAATTATAGTTGGCAGTGTATCTGTTTCCAGTTTAGTTCTTTAACCTTTCTTTTTACATAATGTTAAAGGAGAGATTGAGTAAGAAAATAATTTCATCTAGGTAAAAAAAAAAAGGACTTAATGAAGGAATTTCTCACATTTCGAAGCTCATTTTAACATTTATCTCCTACTTGAAGTTGGTTTATTTCAGATCAAAGTGGTATCTTTCTCTTTCAACTCATATGACTAATTCTAGAGATTACAAAAGTGTTTCATCATTTATACTTAATCATTTGGGAATGACTAGCCAGAGTACTTTGTTGAGAATTTTGAGACCATGTTCCAGCTCTTGGGAAGGCAGTCATGAACAATGTGGACCATGATATTGGCATATGAAATTGTAGCATGCATGTTATATATTTAATAACACTTGCCCGATTAGTTTTTTAAAAGATTTTTCAGACAAGACAGTTTCTTTTTCATGAAGAAGCAATGAAACTTTGAATATATATTTTCTAGAATCTTTACCTATTTTTTACTCTAGGACCTCTTTTCTCCATGGTATTTTAACTACTAGTCATTATGCAACATGGTATAATAAGCTTTGTTTTATTCTCTGTGTAGAAATATATAACTCTTGAATTATTTACTTTTTCATGTATTTGTTTATCTCTTTACAGTTGACATATAAACCTGTTGAGAACAGATTATATACTCAACTTCTTGTCTGTGCCACAGAATCTATATCAATGCCATGTTGGAGTTCAAGATATAATTTCTGATGTCTTAACTAAGTTTACCATAATACTATGATGACTTTGGATACCTTATAGATTTAGTAGTGCACTCCTAGTGCTTAGCATGTTGTTAGAACTGAATTAAAATTTCCTACATATTAAAGCAGTGGTTCTTAACCTTTTTTGAAGTACCAAACCCACCAGTTTCATATGTGCATTCACCAAACCCTTCTTTAGTAATAAATAAAATATGATTTTTTTCCCCAAATTTAAGACATAGGTATATATTTTTTTACTAGTGCACAAGATGAGCCATGCATGAACATCACCTTGCTCAAAGAACAAAACCAACAAAGTGCATGAACTCACAACAAATTACGATATTACTTTATTCTGGCCTCCGCGGTAGAGGCTTCTCCGAACCCCTGAGACCGACTCATCAAACCCCTAGGGTTCGATAGAACCCTGGTTAAGAACCACTGTATTAGAATTATGTGCTAAGACAGATGAAGACACTAAGATAAAACACAATTATTGAAATAAAGAAACCTAGAGGTTTTTGAAAAATTAAAAAAATCACTTTTATTTTTTCCAGCTTTATTGAGATGCAATTGACATAGAACATAAAATTAATATAGGGTGTACAATGTGATGATTTGATACACATATATATTGTGAAGTGCTTACTGCAATAAAGTTAGTTATCACCTTTTTTGCATCCCTTTTGAGTAGTCACAATGCTGTATCTTATATGCCCAGAACTTATTCATATTAAAATTGAAAGTCTGCAACCTTTGTTCAACATCTCCCCTTTTGTCCCACCCCCAGAGTCTCAGTCAACCACCACTCTACTCTCTTTCTATGAGGTTGATGTTTTTAGATTACATAGTTAAGTAAGATTAAAATCATATACTATTTGTTTTCCTCTGACTTATTTTACTTATCATAATATTGAGTAAATTTTAAATAAAGACAATGAGCTCATGTTACAGAAGAGAATGAGGTAAGAAAATAGAGAAGAAACTGACAGTGACTGCTGGCTTCTTTGAAATGGGTCATCTGAAATGGGGTCCCTCCTGAACTGAATGTGCAGTTCATTTGGATGCTTATAAAGCAGTAGAGTGACTGGTGAGGTACTCTTTCCTGGTTAGATTACCCAAATTCAAGACTTAGCTCTGCCACTGGCTCACCATATGACTTCAAGTTGATCTCAATTGCTTATATAGAAAATGGAATAAAATAACCATGTAAAGTTATTGTGAACATTAAACAAAATATTTCTTTTTTCTGACAGAGAGAGAATGAGAAAACGACAGGTAGGGACAGACAGACAAGAAGGAAGAGAGATGAGAAGCATCAATTCTTCACTGCGGCACCTTAGTTGTTCATTGACTGCTTTCCTATCTGTGACTTGATGGGGGGGAGAGAGAAGGGTCTACAGCAAAGCGAGTGACCCCTTGCTCAAGTGAGTGACCTTGGGCTCAAGCCAGTGACCTTGGGCTTCAAGTCAGTGACCTCAGTCTTTGGGCTCAAGTCAGCAACCAAGGAGTCATGTCAATGATTCCACACACAAGCTAGCGACTCTGCGCTCAATATGGTGAACCCTCCCTCAAGCCAGATGATCTTGCACTCAACCTGGCAACCTCAGGGTTTCTAACCAGAGTCCTCAGTGCCCCAGTCCAACTCTTTATTCACTGTGCCACCGCCTAGTCAGGCTAAATAAAATATGTAAAGAATTTGACACAGTGCCTGCTCCATGAAGTAGGCAGAAATTAATACATGTAATCTATTAAGGTGGATTAGAAAAAACACAGAAAGGTCTTTACTCTAAACTTTTGAACTGCAATGTGGTATAAGTCTTTTTCCTTGATGTTTTCTGATGTCTCTTCTTTCTCAGTTTATATACACTCAATATATACTATGTCTTGAATGCAGTATCATCAAATTTGTACCATCAAAATCATTTTGTAATGTATGGCTTTACTCTAGGGCAAAACTGTATCCTACTCTTTTTTTTTATCACTTGCTGAGTCAGCACAGTACTTCTTAGTAGTTAAATACTCAATAAATTCTTAATCAAAAATTACATTAAACAATTTTTAAAATATATTAAACATTAAAAATAAATAAATACCTACCAAATGTAATTATGAGCTAAGAAGTAACTAGTTCTTTTAAGTAGTATAGGATGTATTTATCAGCGGCATAAATATCTGAATTGGTGATTTATATATTTTCTTATATATATACTTTTTTTTAAAGCTTCTATTACTTATTAACTATTGAAGTATATATTTCTTAGAGCCTACTCTTAGGGTTATCTCTGTATTTCAACTCTAAGCTTTTAATTACTCCTTTAAATACTCCTTTTTTCCTTTTAAAAATTCATTACTTCTCCAATAATACTAATAATTATTTTCAAGTTTAACCCTATGAAATTTATAATTATATATTTTAAAACAATTTCTTAACTGTGCTACTGAAAATATCATAGATAACCCCAGTTCTTTAACGCCCCAGCTGTTTATCACTCTTTCTGCTACTTAGGGTTTTCTCAGTTTAGACAAAACATGGACTGAGCACCAGTTTACGTGTTCTGTGTTCACAACAAGCCATGGGGTCTATTTTGGTGCTTGGCTGGAAGATTTTCCCTTAAAACACTATTAATTTTCCTAGACAAGAAATATATAGTGAAGAAAAAAATAACTTGATAAACCTTCTGAATTTTTACTGTTTTAGGAACTTGTTATTATATCTGAAAACTTCATAGCAATCTTATGAGGAAAGTATTAATATAAAGTATTAAGAATTTGGAAGCCTAAGGAAGTTAAGAAACTTAAATTGCTAATAACTAGTTGAAGTGGGATTTAAATGTATAGGTCAGTCTGATCTCAGTCTATAGTTTTAACACTACAGTATGCCACTTTTACTCAAAACTTTGGACATAATAGTACTATTTCTATAGTTAAAATACAAATGATTAAGCAGAAGTAGGCCATTTTTAACTTCTCATGCTGCCAGAACATTGGAATACCTCCTATTTTTCTTCATACATACTTCAACTCTCTGGATATGTTTTAATAGTAAAAAGAAACAAAAATGTTTCACAGTAACTTTAAAGGAGATGTAATTTTTGCTGTAGACCTTAATCTAGTGCCCTCTTTCCCACATTCACTCAACACCTACTGAAGAATCTCATTCATGTTGAGTCAGCTAGTCAGGTGGATAGAGCGTTCTAAAGCTTATGAATAGGAGAATTGGGATGACAATCATTGTGTAAAGCTTTCTTTTAAAGCCAGAATTGGAGGTTTAAATAATAAATGGCTGTCTTGATTATCATACTGATTCCTCTGTAAGACTAAGTTTTTATATGACTCACCTGAGACTTATTAGTCACCTAAAAGCAAGCAAAACATAGTGAAGAAGAGAAAAAATTATTTTATTTGTTATAAAGTATTTAAAAACCATTTTATTTGTCATTAGCGGAATCATGTGTTTTTGTTCACAATTAGTGTTTTTCAAAAGAGCTTTAAGCCTGAACTTGGTTTCAATCTGGTAAGTATTCTGAGAATGTTATCTTTCTTAAAAAGCTCACAAAACAATAAGTTGAAAAGAAAAAAAGAAGACAGAGACTTTTGCCTCTAGACTTTTCACCATACGATAAGAAAATTCTGCATAAATCCTGCATTAAGAAAAAAAAACAAACCTTTCTTTGCATCACTGAGTTTTCAAAATGGAGAAATTTCCAAAAGTCCCCACAACACAAATACATGAAGAACAAAATGTGAAAAAACTCTATGATTCAAAATTGGAACAATGAGAAAGCATTTGTGAAAAAGCAAGACTATCCTGGTTGTAATGCCAAAGCTGCAGCTAAAATAAGAAGCTTGTGTGGCTGATAACAAGCATCCCAGATTAAGCTCGGGAACCTGGAATGGGCTAGAGCAGTAATTTTCAACTGGTGTACCACAAGAATTTTTAAAAGATGCAATACTTGACTATTTAGTTAGAGTTGCTGACCTTTTTTTCTTAGATTGTCAAATAAAAATATGATAGTAGTAAACACAAGAATAGCTATTTGGTATGAATGAATCAAAATTATAGCTATTTTTTGTTGGATCAGCAAAATATATATTTTTTGGTATACTGCAGACTTTTAGTAATTAGTTTATGTGTGCCATGAGATGAAAAAATTTCAAAATTTCTGGGCTAGAGTATTCTCAAATCAGTGTACTAGCTGTGTCTCAGAAGAAACAAATGTAATTCTTCTCTGGATGATAGTAAATTCAGGGTAGACCTTTGTGTTTTCTTAAAATATTGGAAATCAGGGCCAATTATGAAAGGTAAGCAGCCTTGGTGGGGTAACTCAGATGGTTAGACTTCGAGCATCATCCTGATATGCCAAGGTTCCTGGTTCAATTCCCAGTCAGGGCACTTCCCAGAATTGACCCATGAATGTATAGATAAGTAGAACAACAAATTGATGTCCTTTTTTTTTCTCTCCTCCACCCCCTCCCTAAAATCAATAAATAAAAACTGAAGAAAGAGGAAGTTGAGCAGTGGTAGAATCCTTATGCTTTGAGCTGAGATCCTCTTCATTTGGTGTTTTCTTCTTTCTCATATCTCTTCTTTTTTCTTACAGTTGTTTTTCACATAATCTAGGAGTAGTGGTGAACCAGAAATGAAGCAAACCCTTGCAGTGACTGACCTAGCTGTAATTATCTTAGTTTCTAAAATTGCAGGGAGGTGACCCCAGATTGGTAGAACCCTTAATCACTTGCCAAAAACAATATAAAATCTCTCCTTGGGAAGATAATGTAGGCCTAAATTGAATTCTAAACCTTTTATATATAATATTGGGCACTTAACTAAATAAATAATAAAAATGGCACATAACTAAGATAGTATAATCTAAATGTAAGAGAAACAATAGATAACTGAACAGTCTCATTGGATATCCAAAAATGGAGGTATCTGACACAGATTTTAAGTAACTATGGTATGTTCAAGATAATTTTAACAGAGAACTAGATGGAAACTCTAGAACTAAACAAAGAAACAAAAACTCTGAAATTGAGAACACAATAGTGAGCATGACACCAGATTAAATCCGGCAGTAGAGAAGATTAATGAATCAGAAGATAATCAAAGGAATTCTTTTAAACATAGAAAATTGATAAAATAGTGTGAAAAACTTAGGCAATAGAGTCTGAGAAATGTCCATCATTTGGAAAATTAGAGTTTCTGGAGAAGAAGAGAAAGAAAGTAAAATAGAGGTGTATTTGAAGTGATAATGGACTTATAATTGATTAAGGACATAAAACCAAAGATTCAAATTACCTTATGACACATAAGCAGGATAAATAAAAGAAAAATCACACATAAGCAGATCACAGTAAAACTCTTGAACAATAAAGACAAGCCCAAGGTCGCTGGCTTGAGCAACGGATCACTTGGTCTGTTGTAGCCCCCGGACAAGGCACATATAAAAAAGCAATCAATGAACAACTAAGGAGCCACAACAAAGAATTGATGTTTCTCATCTCTCTCCCTTCCTGTTTGTCTGTCCTTATCTGTCCCTCTCTCTGACTCTGCCACAAAATAAATAAATGAATAAATAAATAAAGACAGAGAAATACTGAGAACCAGTCAGAAAAAAAATTTTTATAACTCCAAAGGAATCATAATAGGAGTAACCACCTAGACTCATGGTATATAGCCAAATCCATGTTGAGAGAAATTTTTACTTTTATATAGATTTAATACAAAAAAGAAAGAATAAAATTAATGAATTAAATAGAAGTGATGGAAACTATAAAACAATGAAATAAATGCTAAAAGAAAATAACTGTTAATCTAGAATTTTATTTCCAATGAAAATATTCTTTATGCATACAAGTAAATAAAAGCATGTTTTACACAACCAAAAACTGAGAGAGTTCATCACTAGCAGACCCACATCAAAAGAAATATAAACTAAAGCATGTCCTTAAGAAAGAGGAACAAATAATTCTTGACAGAAGATTGGAAATGCAAGAAAAAGTTAAGAGGGCCTAAAATGTTAAATATATGAGTAAACTGACAGAAATACTTACAATACTTACTGTTAAAGTAATAATATTATTTTTGGAATTCAAAATATATGAGTTAAAATAGATGACAACAATGTCATATAATCTGAAGAGTGCTAAACTGAAGACACATGGTGTAAGGTTCTTACATTTTCTTAGAAGAAGTAAACCTCCTAAATTATTTTAGATTTTGATAAATCAAGAACCTATGTTTTAATTTCTCAGGGTAAATCCCTCCTCTCAATAAAATAAGAAAAACCAGCAAAAAATTTATAACTAAAATTGTCACTTATTCAAAAGAGTTAAGAAAGATAAAAAGTAAACTAAGTGTTAATACTTCTAGTTTGATTCTCTGTGGTAGGGGAAAATTGCTCAAGTCAATATGTGTTAAGTCAGAAACTATGTCTTAGCACATTTTAAAGGGACTAAAATAGCCTTGGCCTAGTGGCTCAATTGATTAAAGTGTTGTTCCAATACACTAAGCTTGCAGGTTTGATCCTCAGTCAAGGCACATACAAGATCCAACCAATGAATGCAAAAATAAGTGGAACAACAAACTGATGTTTCTCTCTCTCTCTCTCTCTTTCTTTTCTTCTCTCTCTAAAGCCAATAAGAAAATACAAAACGTATAATTTTGTTAACCAGTGTCACTTTAATAAATTTAATTTTAAAAAGTCACTAATGGATTGGCAAAATAAATAAATAATAACAAAATCACTCAATAAATAAAAATATTTTAAATAAAAAGATTAACATAAGGACAAATAAAAATAAAAACTAAAGTAGAATATACTGGCTAACCACAGTGAAGCTAAGATATAAGTCAATAATAATAAGTAGAATATTCCCCAAATATTTGAGAAATAAACAATGTTTCCAAATAATACATGAGCCAAAAAAATAATAATTACAATGGAGATAGGAAACATTTTTAAATGTTAATAAACATGCTACTTGTTAATTTCATGGTATGTAGCTAAAGCCATGCTGAAAAAGAACATTTTAATTTAATTTAATTAATTAATTTTTTTATTTCTTTTAAATTTTTTATTAGTTTTAATTTACTGTGTTACCATAGATTGAAGTGTCCCACTCAATATAATGCCCTCACCCTACCCCATTGTCCTCCAGTACCCTCCCTTTGTCCCCCTCCTCCTAACTCTCTCCCCCTTTCCCTTTGGGATTTGCTTTCCTGTTATCTGTATCTATGAGTTATGTATATATAATTTCACTAATTCCTTTACCTTCTCTGATCCCATCCCCTCATCCCCCTTCCCTCTGACAGCTGTGTCTCTGCTCCCTGTGACCCTGCCTCTGCCTCTATTCCATTCCTCAGTTTACTTTGTTCATTAGATTCCACATATAAGTGAAATCATGATATTTGTCTTTCTCTGCCTGGCTTATTTCACTTAGCATAACAATCTCCAGGTTCATCCATGCCATCTCAAAAGGTAAGATTTCCTTCTTTATCATGGCCGTGTAGTATTCCATTGTGAATATGTACCACAGCTTTTTAATCCACTTGTTCACTGATGAATACTTGGGCTGTTTCCAGATCTTGGCTATTGTAAACATGCTGCAGTAAACATGGGAATGCATGTCTTCTTTTGAATCAGTAATTTGGTATTCTTAGGATATTACTAAAAGTGGGATAGCTGGTTAATTTTTTGAGGAAACTCCATACTGTTTTCCACAGTGGCTGCACAAGTCTACATTCCCACCAGCAGTGCAGGAGGGTTCCTTTTTCTCCACACCCTCACTAGCACTTATTGTGCATTGATTTGTTAATGAGCACCATTCTGACAGATGTGAGGTGGTATCTCTTTGTGGTTTTAATTTGCATTTCTCTGATGATCTTAAAAAAGAACATTTTAATTTTAAATACATATACCAGACAAGAAGAAAGATTAAAGTCAGTGAGTTAAGCATCAAGATGTTAGAAAATAAAAATATAGCAAATGAATCCTGAAGACAGTAAAAATAGAAATCAAAGAAAAGAAATCAAAAGGTAAATAAAAAAAACAGATTAACAAAACATAAAAGCGATACTTTGGAAAGAGTAATAAAATTGATAGTCTCTTTATTAGACTGTTCAAGGGGAAATAAAGAGTGAGAGAGAGAAAATGAAGAAATACTTAACATTAGAAGTGAAAGGTGCATTTCATCAGATCCTTATGTATCCAACTTCATGCTAAAGAAATTTGACACTTTAGATGAAATTAATAGTCTTAAAAAGTGTAACATTAAAACTGATGCAAAAACAAACAAAAAATCTGATGCAAGAAGAAGCAGAAAGTATGAATATTCTTGAATAAAGATATTTGTCAGTGAATTTTATAAATATTTAAGAAAATATGCTATTTCTCCTTTTTATGGAAAATAAAATGAAAAACACTTCCCAGCTTACTTTATAAGTCTAGTATAATTTTTATAATAAAACATTTAAAAGGTTATTAAAAAATAAAAATTAAGTCAAACAAAACTCATAGTTGTGAAAATTCTAAAAGTTAAATTAGGAAACTGAATCAAGTAATGTAGAAAAATGTTAAATAGTGACCTCATGTGATTTATTTCACAGGTGCCAGGTAGTTTCAATATTAGAAAATCCATCATTGTAGTCCTCATTAATACCATAAATGAGAAAATGATGTGATCATTGCAATAGTTTCAGAGAAATTATTTGATGAAATTAAATATTAATGATAGTAAAGACCTCTAAGAATGGAATGAAAGTTCCTTAATTTGATACAAGATAATCTAAAAACAAACAATTAAAGAAACTGAATAGTGATATTTTTATCTTGATTCTCTGTGACCAGAGAAAGCTAAAATTCAGTGTCAAGTACAGCAGACATCATATTCGATAGTAAAACAGGAAAGGGCTTCTCTCTGAGATAGGAACAATGGTGAGGGTATGGCTATCACCACACTTAGTCAATCCTTTACTTTAGGTTCTAGCCAGAATAATAAATCAAGAAAGAGAAATAAAAATATTATAATTGGGACAAAGATGTCATTATTCATACACAATATAATTTTATGCTTAGAAAATTCAAAAGAATCTCTGATAAAATATTAGAATTAATAAATAATTTTAGAAATTTTTTGTGCCTTACCGGACTGTGGTGCAGTGGATAGAGCACCAGCCTGGGACACTAAGGACCCAGGTTCAAAACTCCAAGGTCGCCAGCTTGAGCATGGGTTCATCTGGCTTGAGCACAAGCTCATCAGCTTGAGCGTGGGGTTGGGCTTGAGCCCAAAGGTCCCTGGCTTGAAGCCCAAGGTTGTTGGTTTGGACCCAAGGTCACTGGCTTGAGCAAGGGGTCACTGGCTCAGCTGGAACCACTATACACCCCTCCCTAGTCAAGGCACATATGAGAAAGCAATCAACGAACAACTAGAAGTACCTCAACAACGAGCTGATATTTCTCATCTCTCTCCCTTCCTGTTGTTCTGTTCCTCTCTCACTTGCTTAAAAAAAAAAGTAGAAAGTTTTTGCACACAAGGTTGATATGAGATATCACTTGTATTTTTATATATTAATAATGTGTTAGCAAGTTAAATAACAATTTTAGTACAGTAAAACACATACACAACAATATTTAGGAATAAATTTGACAATTTGGGTCATTATTTCAAATATGTCAATTCTCCCCATATGATCCACTGGATTTTGTGAAATCCCAGTGAAAATTCTGATCATATATATATATATATATATATATATATATATATATATATATCACAAGTTGATTTCTAAAACGAATATAACAATATAAAAAGCCAAGAGCCAAGAATAATCAACGGTCTTAATGAAGAAAAGGATGATAAAACTTTTATCTAATATTGAACTTATTATGAATTTTAGTAATTATAACAGTGTGGTGCTGGCACAAGGTTGAAAAATTAAATAATCATAACAGAATAGTGCTCTGAAAAGTGGAAAAGAAAGATCTTTACAATTCATGGTTCTTGTTCAACCACATATCCATATCAACAAAAGTGATACTTGATCCTTACCTGAAACCACATGCAAATATCAATTCCAGATGGATGTTAGGTCTTTTTGAAAATAATACAGAATATTTTTATTACATTGAGAATAGTGATAGACATTTTTAAGCAGCAAACACAAAACATTCGTCAAAAAAAGAAAAGATTGATAAACTAGAGTACCTTAAAATTAAGAATTTCTATTCATTAAATGAATGAAAAAGCAGGTCAAAGTGTGGAAGAGCATATTTATAACACTTATAATTAACAAAAAAAGCTTGTATTCAAAATGTATAAAGAACTTTTAGAAACGGAAGATAATATGGATGAGATGTAAAAAATCAGAATTGATCTAAATACAACTAGTAAAAATATGCAATAGAAATGAACAATAATGTTAGTTTCTCAAATATTAAGAATCAAATTTTAGCTAGATTGAAAAAGAAACAACTTATAAATAATCTTAATAAAGTGGATTCTGTACAAAATAGGAAAAGAATACAATGAAAACTTATATGCCAATATATTGAAAACTTAGACAAAGGTAAAATATTTTTAGAAAAAATGACTTAACAAAACTAATTCAAGAAGAAATAGAAAGAAAGTCTTAGGATCGTTATCTTCATAAGAAAAGAAACAGCAGGGACAAATGGTTTTAGAGGAAACTCCTGCCAAACATTTAAGGAGCAGATGATTACAATCTTACTAAATGTTTTCTTGAGAATAGAAAGAGAAGAAATATTCAAGTTCATGTTATTAAACTAATTTGACCTTGTAAACAAAATTATGAACAGGTGTTGTGATAGATAAAACATGTATGCAAATTTTTGACACTCGTTTCCTAGATTCATAGTTTGTGGCTGTTCTTACCAATAAAAGATGGAACAAATGGTGCTATGCTGGTTCCTGACCTAGTTTTTGAGAGGGCTGGCATGTAATGCCCTGGTTTCTTGGAGCCCTGAGCCTCTATATAAGAAGTGAAACTATCCTGTTAATAGACTTTGTGGAGAGGTGTGGAGGTTACATGGATGGTCCCAGCTAAGCGAAGCATTCCAACAGTTTCTGCTAAGGTATCAGGTATTTGATAAATTTGTCTTGGACTTCAGCCCAGTCCACTCATTAACTAACTACTACTGAGTGATTCCAGTCAACGCTATAGGAAAAATTATCTAATGAAGCCTGTGCAATTTTCCAACAAAGTCAGGAGACATAATGAAAATGTTGATGTTTCAAGCCTCTATGTTTGGGAGATCTTTGTTATGCAGCAATAAATAGCTGGAAAAGATTGTATAAGGGAAAACATTTTCAGTCCAATATCAGGTATGAACATAGATGCAAAAATCCTAAACAAATTATTGGCAAATTAAATACACTGAACTATAAAAAAAAACGTATCATGACCAAACTGGAATTATTCCAAGTAAGGTAATTTATTATTAGAAATATTGTCAATATATTTTACTGCATTAATAAATTAAAGAAGAAAAACAATTTTATTTTGATAAATGCAAATAAAGCATGACATAAGTCAATACACATTCACTATAAAAACTCACAGGAAAACAGGGATAGAAGAATATATTTAAATTTTGATAAATTTTATAAAAAATAAACAGCAAACATCATTCTTTTTATTTTATTTTTATTGTTTTAGTTTTCTGAAGTTAGAAGCGGAGAGGCAGTCAGACAGACTCCTGCATGCACCCGAGCAGGATCCAACAGGCATGCCCACCAAGGGGCGATGCTCTGCCCATCTGGGGCATTGCACTGCTTCTGCCAGAGCCATTCTAGCACTTGAGGTGGAGGCTATGAAGTCTTCCTCAGTGCCCGGGCAAACTTTGCTCCAATGGAGCCTTGGCTGCAGGAGGAGGAGAGAGAGAGAGAAAGGAGAGGGGGAAAGATGGATAAGCAGATGGGCACTTCTCCTGTGTGCCGTTACCAGAAATCAAACCCGGGACTTCTACATGCCAGGCCAACGCTCTACTGCTGAGCCAACCAGCCAGGGCTGCAAACATCATTCTTAATATTAAAATGTATTAACATTTCACTTAAAATCAGGATGTTGGCTATCATCAACTTTTCCATTTAACATTGTACTGATGATCCTGCTTAATGGTAATTCATGAAAAAGAAATACAGTATAAAAAATTAAAGGACAATTTACATAGTAACATAAATAGATAGTGAGTAACAAGTCTAACAAACCAATATGGAAATAAGTTAATATTTTGTTTTAATATATTAAAAGAGACCTACATAAAAGAAAAGACATGTATTTCATGGTTAGAAAGACTCAATATTATAAAGATTTGTATTTTCCCAAAATTAATTTTTATAATTACTAAAATCCAATAAAAATTCTTACAGTTCTTTTTAGTGAAACTTGACAAGCTGATTCTAAAATTTTATATAAAAGAACAGAAACTCAAGAATAAACAAGATATTCTTTAAAAAGAAAATGAAAAAGAAAAACAAAGTGGGAGGACTTGCCATATCAGATATAAGGATATGTTATAAAGCTAAAGTAGGTAGTATATTTAATATTTGTGAAAGGATAGGCACACTGATCAATGGCACTGAATAAAAAAGCCCCAAACAATATATAAAAGTATAATCTTTAATGTTATATGTATAATATCTATAACAATCACAGAATACTAAATGTTATAGCACTGTTTCAGTTGCAGCTCTAAACTAATTAAGCCACTTATCAGTTTTAAAAAAAATCACTTAAAAGGGATGGTCGATTACCAAGAAATCTGGTTTTCAAGGGCAGAAAATTCATGGCGATTAGAATTGTTCTGTCGGCACCTGAGCAGAACAAGTGCTACTGTGTCATGGCTCCACTGGGGAACACTCTGTTCCCTTTATTGGTGGACTAGTTCCTAAGCATTTTAAAAATGTATTTCAGATATAGAAATATTCCCTGCTTAATTAAGTTTATCTGGACTAGCTTAAAGAACAGTACATCGGTCTCTTTGCTGTAGTGCCATTGTGAGAAATATAAATTACTAGGTGTATTTTTGTATGTGAATCACAGTAGTGCAATTTATTTATATGTTTGCTCCATCATATTGAGTTTCTTGAAGATAGACAACCCTTTTTATAGGCAGCAATTTTTGCCGGTCTGTGTATTAAGTATTGAAGAAGACACAGAAATAAATACGTATTGGGATGTGGCTAGGTTCATGAAAAAGACTGAGGGGAAAAGGGAAGCAAAAAGGAGAGAATGGAAGCGTGGTAACACCCTTTGAATTATCTACTATGCTCTAAGCTCTGTGCTAATCGCATGTACATATATGGAATTATGGAATTATAGAACTGGCAGGGCCTTTGAGACCATTTATCAAATCTTCTTATTTTACAGAAATAACTAAGCCCCAAAGAGGTTTTGTGGCTCATCCAAGGTCACCTGGCTATTTGGTTGTAGAAATCACTAAAATCCAGACATCCTGACTCCTGAGCCAGTGTTATTTCTGTATATCAAATTGCTTCTTGTCCTGGCTTTTCTAAAATAAAAGGACAGAATTTAGTATCTCAAAGTCCATGTATATTATCTGATCACCTCACACTACCAAAATGTCCTAATGCTTCCAAACTAACACTTTTAAGTTTGCTTAAGAGGTTGTTTTGTATCATTTGCTTGCTTTAAGAAATTAGATACACATTCATATGGATTATATGATTTAATTCTAAATTATGTCCATGGTTTAGTTTGTATATTATTTTATAAAATCCAAATATCACTAAATTACTTTAATTTATGTTAGAGAAAATATATCTGTATGAACCCTGGGCTAGACAAGTTATTTAAAAAACTCTCTTCCTCTCTCTATATATATTTCCAGAAGTAAGCAATTTTAATGCTTAGATTATATGACTATATAATTACACCAGGTCAAAACCTCACCCTAAAATTTAGTTTCAATCTGAATTTTATCCAATCAATGAAGACACTTTTATTTAATATTTGCTCTTACAGTTTTCATGAAGTTTAATGAGCCACTTAATTCAATTTGATTTTCTAAAGCCTGAAGTGTTTTTGAATGTTTTGTGTTTAGTTTCTATTAGGATTCTTTCCCTCTCATAAGCAGTTATTTTCATTTAGATTGCAAGAACTACACAAAAATAAAATAAAATACTTTTCTTGACTTCTAATGCTTTTTGTTTGTTTGTGTTTTCTCTTATTAATGATGTTTCAATATGAATCTCTATAACTAAGCCACCCAGTTAAGTAAAAAATATATTACACTGAATATCATGCACAGTTTTCAATGTTAGGCCATTAGACACCTGCAAATAACCACCGAGCGTTTGTCAGAAATCTGAGCTCAAGAGAATTTCCCTGTTTCCTGGAGACAGACGATGAAGGAAGAGGAGCTGTTTTCTGTATCACTAGGGATATTTTAACTAACATGTCCCCAGACTATTAAAGAATGTACTGGAAGTTTTATCTTCTTTCCTGACCTCTGTAAAAGCAGGTATTTGATTAATCAATTTGAAAATCTGAAATTCTCAGCTTTTCCTATAACCAATTTTCTGAAAACCTGTCTGTCATAATAGATTGCTATGGGAAGTCTGTTTATTAAAATCTTCAAAATGATGGTGTTTGTGATGAAAATGATTGACTGTATTTCAGTTACACTGTTCTGTTGTTTGTGTGTGTGCATATGTGTCTGTGTGTGACCTGCATGTATACTAATTGGTGTTTTATTCTTTTTTTCTCATTTATAAATGGGGACAATGACTTTCCAATGGCCGATAGCTGACGGAGCTGTATGGAAGCAGGGCTGATTGCGACTTCGCTGCTCCACCCCGACACTCTGCTCCTTTGGGAGGATTCCCCAGCAGTTTTGCTGGGGGCTGGCGATCATACAACACACACCCAGTGCTTTGCCACAGAGGGAGATTACCAGCCTGATTTGGCCAATGACAGTTACTGCAATGATTTGGCCAGGTATCAGTAAGGGGCCTAGACCAGTACCTTTCTCTAGAATGTTCCAAACAGAAACCGGAAGAGAAAAGGTATCTTTTCTCTGTGTTCAGCAGCTGTGCAAACGTCGCCATGTCCCCTGCCATGTGAAAAAACTGAGAGAGTAACGCTGTCATGCAGAGATGAGTAAGACAGGGCAGACAGAGAGAAAAAATTCAGTGCTGAGGACGTCTGAGTCCCTGTGCCTGGTCCTGTTCCCAGACAGGCCCTTGTTCCTGTTGTTCTTTGATTCTGGGGCATAATCCAGGATCTTCAGGAAATACTCTTTTCATGCAAATGGATTTGCGTTGTAGCTACCTCATAATACAATTCGCTGTCTAACCATTCTTTCTTTTAAAAAATGACAAAAATATAAAAAGAGGGCTGATAAAATTAGGTACTTTTTAAGAGATAAATCATGTATTTATATCTTATAGGGATGGTGAATGTATAGCAACGTGCTAGGGAGCTTCATCCTTACTAGATTAGTTTATGGAGGTGTCAGCCAACTTTCAAATCAGTAAAAACATCTTTATATGACCTCCTCCCTAGGGGTCTTTACTTCTTATGAGGGGATCTTGGAAGTCAGGTCAGGTCCTGGGGCTAGGGGGAAAGTCTGGTTGAGTTGACTGCTTCCCCTGGGCAGCAGTACTCTGGTTGAGACCAGTGTCCTGAAGCCACCCACGAGTGCACTGAAAAGGAATGACTGATCCCCTTGGCCAAATTAGGATTGTACCAAATTGTGCTTTCACAAAAATCTGTAATGCTGATGTTGTATCAAAGCACATTTATAAACCATTTTAAATAGAAAATTTGACAAAATTTCTCAAAAGAAATTTAATGCAATTTTATGAAAGCATTAGTTCTTGTAGGTCCATAATATTTCAACAAGGCAGGTAACATCCTGTTTACTAGAGAGTATAAAGAAGAGCAGAGGATAGATATTTGCTCCTACACATCTGGTGTAAATGTAAAAGAAAGAACAGTACGTTTGAGAAATTAAATGTATAGAAAGGCATAGCTTTGTTTCAAATTCATGTGAAAGTTCTGAAGTTTTTCCTGTGACAACAATAAAATACTTGAAATTCTTTAGAAAGCTGTTACACCTCTGGAATGTGCTGTAATAGTATCAGCTGCTGGCAATGAAGCGGACATATTTCAACCCAAAGTACACACACAGATGTTATTTTAAAAGCAACAATCTAGCAATTACCCATGAGGTGATCCAACTTCATGCATCACATTCCTAACACTATCGAGTAGCAATGTTTGTGAGGAAATGTTGCATTTTAATTGATGATATCAATATGAAGTTTCATACAATAAAAGTGAAGGCAAGGAATAAAGGTGACATGTCACTCACTGGTTGACAACATTTAAAGTAACATCTAGGTCTGGGGATATTCTGCAGAATTTAGGTAGAGTTTGGCTACTTTGTTTAGGTTAGAGTATTTAAAGAACATTGCCTAAAGTATTTTTTGTTGTTTTGTGTTTGTGGGTTTTTTTTTTTGAGAGAGAGAGGGTGAGAAGAATCAACTTGTACTTGCGTTCACTTTAGTTGTGCATTGAGCTTCACGTATCTGCCTTGATTGGAGCAGTGTCAGTGTCTTGTAGCTCAGACCAGCAACTTTGGGCTTTTCATGCCAGCGATCTTTCAGGCTCCACCTGGTGGTCTTTGGAATCATGTGAATGATCCCACACTCAAGCCAACAACCCTGTGCTGACAAGACCCTTCCTGGAGCCAGCGACCTCAGGGTTTCAAACCAGTGACCTCAGTGTTCTAGGTCTACGCTTTATCCACTGTGCCACCACCAATCAGGCAGTATTTTTATTTTTTTTATCTTTTATTTTTGAGTCAGGCAAAGAGAGATACAGAGAGATACGAACACACTAAGTGGTTCCTGTATGTGCCCTGACTGGGAATTGAACCGTCAACCTCTGTGCTTCCTGACAACGCTCCAACCAATCAGGCTATCCGGTCAGGGCTTTTTTGTTCTTAATCATCATTATAAAAATAGACTAATGATGACTTGATTTTATATATAGTAGTATGTTTTCTTTTGTGGGACTCAAGTTTCATTTTAACCAGCTGTCTTCCATATAACATATGCTTTTACTAATGAATCATAATCTATTAATAAAATTTCAATGCATTGTGCTTATTCATATATTTCATTGACAACAGTGAATCATTTTTCTAGACCCTGGCAGGTGGCTCAATGGATAGAGCATCTGGCCCAGCATGTGGAAGTCCCAGGTTCGATTCCTGGTCAGGGCACACAGGAGAAGTGACCATCTGCTTCTCCCCCATCCCTCACCCTTCTCTCCCTCTTCTCCTCCCACTGCCAGTAACTTGATTGGTTCCATCATGGCCTCAGGGCTAAGGGTAGCTCCGTTGGAGCGTACCAACCTCTGGCACTAAAAAAATAGCTATATAATCTATCATTGGCCCAAGATGGGGTTGCCAGGTGGATCCCGGTCAGGGCTCTTATAGGAGTCTGCCTCACTATCTCCCCTCCTGTCACCTAAAAACAAAAACAAACACAGAAAACAGTGAGTAGTTTTTCTTAATTACAAGACAAAATAAGTTCCAATGATGAAACTAAAAGATTGAGACAAATTTAAGAAATGGATCCCATAATTATGCTTGACTTAATGCAGGTAGTGATGTGATTTTCACTCACATTGCTGTAGAAGTTATTACTGAGTTACATCCATGTAATTTTTATGTGCATGCCCTGTAAACAACTCTCTTACAAGAGCAGTTGTTTCAGACAGTGAGCGGATTAAATGAAAGTCTTCCATCATGAGATCACGTAAAGAAGTGCCAGTCACAGTGTAGAGTGTGTACCTTCATCACCTAGGAGATCCTCAGAAAGCAGCCTCTCACTGAACCAGAATCTCTGTGTCGGCAGGGAGCTCAGGAATTTACGTTTTAACAATCTCTCTCAGGAATTCAATGCATGATAAAATTTGAGAACCTCTAATGTAGATATGATAACATTTCTGTTCCCCATCTATCAATTTTTTTTTTTATTTTAGACAAATTTAACAGGGTGACATTGGTCAGCCACAGTACATAGATTTAGAGAAAACATCTCCACATCAGTTAGACAGTCGACTATGCTGTATACCCATCACCCAAAGTCAAATCATCCTCTATTTTGTTTCTCTTTATGCCTTTCTCCTCCCCCCACCCCCAGCCCTCTTCTCTCTTCCCCCCTGGTAACCACTGCACTTTTATCTATGTCCATGAGTCTCAATTTTGTGTCCCACCTACGTATGGAATCATACAGTTCTTAGCTTTTTCTGATTTACTTATTTCCCTCAGTATAATGTTATCAAGGTCCATCTATGTTGTCATAAATGATACTGTGCATGTGTCTTTACGTACCCATATTTTCAAGTTTTAGGGGTATATACCCTTAGAGGGATTGCTGGATCATATGGTAGTTCTAGTCTTAATTTTTTGAGGAGTCACCATACTTTCTTCCATTATGGTTGTACTAATTTACATTCTCACCAACAGTGAATGAGACTTCCTTTTTCTCCACAGCCTCTCCAGCATTTGTTATTACCTGTCTTATTGATAATAGCTAATCTAACAGATGTGAAGTGGTATCTCATTGTATTTTTGATTTGCATTTCTGTAATAGGTAGTGAAGATGAGCATTTTCTAATGTATTTGTTGGCCATTTGTATTTCTGCTTGGAAGAAGCTTCTGTTTAGGTCCTCTTCCCATTTTTTTATTGGATTGTTTGCTTGTTTTTTGCTGAGTTTTGTGAGTTCTTTATATATTTTGATATTAGCCTCTTATCTGAGCTGTTGTTTGAAAATATCATCTCCCCATTTATTTGGCTGTCTGTTTTGTTGTCAGCTTCTTTTAATGTGCAGAAGCTTCTTAGTTTCATGTAGTCCCATTCATTTATCTTTGCCTTTACTTCTTTTGCCTTTGGGGTCAAATCATAAATTGTTCTCCACTGCCAAGATCCATGAGTTTAGTACCTGTATTTTCTTCTATTTAATTTATTGTTTCAGATCTTATATTTAGGTCTTCAATCCATTTTGAATTAATTTTTGTGCAAGGAGACAAATTGTAGTTAAGTTTTATTCGTTTGCATGTGACTTTCCAATTTTCCCTGTAACATTTATTGAAGAGGCTTTCTTTTCTCCATTGTGTATTTTTGGCTCCTTTATTGGAGATGGCTTGACTATATATATGTGGTTTTATTTCTGGGCTCTCTATTCTGTTCCATTGGTCTGAGTGTCTATTTTTCTGCCAGTACCATGCTGTTTTGATTATTGTGGCTCTGTAGTATAGTTTGAAGTCAGGTATTATAGTACTTCATCTTTGTTTTTATTTTTTTTCTTAGGATTACTTTGGTTATTTGGGGTTTCTACTGTTCCATATAAACCTGATAATATTTTTTGTTCCATTTCTTTAAAAAATGACATTGGAATTTTGATGGGAATTGCATTAAATTTGTATATTGCTTTGGGTAATATGACCATTTTAACTATATTTATTTTTCCTATCCATGAACAAGTAATATTTTTCATTTCATTTTGTCTTTTTCAATTTGCTTTAATAATGCTTTGTAGTTTTCAGTATATAGGTTCTTTACATTATTTGTTATGTTTATTCCTAGGTATTTTATCTGTTTTTGTTGCAAATGTAAGAGATTATTTATTTGAGTTCTTTTTCTAAAGTCTCATTGTTGGCATATAAGAAAGCAATACACTTCTGTATATTCATTATGTATCCTGTGACCTTACTGTATTGCTTTATTGTTTCAATAGCCTTTCTGTGGAGTCTTTGGGGTTTTCTATATACAGGATCATGTCATCTGCAAAAAGTGAAACCTTTACTTCTTCTTTCCCAATATGATTGCCTTTTATTTTTTTCTCGTCTGATTGCTTTGGCTAGAACTTCCAGCACTATGTTGAATAGGAGTGGAGAGAATGGGCAACCTTGTCTTGTTCCTGATTTTAGAGGAAAAGTTTCCAGTTTTTGCCATTTAATATGATGGTAGCTGATGGTTTGTCATAAATGGCCTTTATTATGTTGAGGTATTTTCCTTCTGTACCCATTTTGTTGAGTGTTTTAAACATAAAAGGATGTTGTATTTTATCAAATGCCTTTTCTGCATCTATTGATAGGATCATATGGTTTTTGTACTTTGTTTTATTGATATGGTGTATTACATAATTGTTTTACATATGTTGAACCATCGTTTTTCTGGGATGAATCCCACTTGATCATCATGAATTATTTTTTAATGTGTTGTTATATTTAATTTGCTAGTATTTTGTTTAGGATTTTTGCATCTTTATTCATCAGAGAATTGGTCTGTAGTTTTCTTTTTTTGTGTTGTCCTTGCCAGGTTTTGGTATGAGGGTTATGTTGGCCTCATAAAATGTGTTTGGAAGTATTGCTTCTTCTTCAATTTTTTGGAAGACTCTGAGTAGGAAAGAAGCCAAATCTTCTTTGAATGTTGGTAAAATTCACTAGTATAACCATCTGGCCACGTACATTTATTTTTGGGGAGGTTTTCAATAGTTGTTTCTATTTCCTCCCTGCTTTCTATTTATGCTTTCTACTTCTTCATGATTCAGTCTGAAAAGATTGCATTGTTCTAGGAATTTATCCATTTCTTCTAGAGTGTTGAATTTGGTGACATATAGTTTTACATAGTATTCTGCAATAGTCCTTTGTATATCTATGATATCTGTGGTAATTTCTCCTCTATCAGTTTGGATGTTGTTTATATGAGTCCTTTCTCATTTTTCTCTTAGTGAATCTTGCCAAGGGTTTGTCAATTTTGTTGATCTTTTCAAGGAATCAGCTTTTTGTTGTATTAATTTTTTCTATAGTTTATCTACTCTCTATTTCATTTATTTCTGCTCTAATTTTTATTACTTTCTTTCTTCTGCTGGTTTTGAGTTGCCTTTATTCTTTTTCCAGATCTTTAAGATGTGATGTTAGGTTATTTACTTGGTTGGGCTCTGTCTTGTTTGTTCATATAAACCTGTAATGATTTAAACTTTCCTCTTATTACTATTTCCACTGCATTCCAGAGATTCTGATATGTTGTGTTGTCATTTTTGTTTGTCTGTATACAACTTTTAATCCCTTCTTTTATTTCTTCTTTGGCCTAGTCATTTTTTAGAAGTATGTTGTTTAATTTCTACATTTTTGTGTGTTTGTTTACCTCTTTTTTGCAATTGAATTCTAGTTTCAAAGCCTTATGGTCAGAGAATATGCTTGGTATAATTTTAATCTTCCTCAGTTTGTTGATGTTAGTTTTGTGGCCCAGTATATAGTCTATTCTTGAAAATGTCCTGTAGATGTCTATTATGTCCATTTGTTCTAGTGTCTCATTTAAGGCGATATCTCTTTATTGATTTTGTTTGGATGAATGATTTAAAGCCATCCATGGTTTATTGAGGTCTCCAAGTATGATTATATATATTTTTGATTTGTACTTTTAGATCAGTTAGTAGATGTCTTATATATTTTGGTTCTCTCTGGTTTGGTGCATATATATTAAGAAGTATTGTGTATTCTTGATACAATGTCCCCATTATCATTATGATATGTCCATCTTTGTCTCTAGTTACCTTTGTTGTCTTGTAGTCAGCATTGTCAGATATGAGTATGACTACACCTGCTTTTCTTTGGATATTATTTGCTTGTAGAATTGTTTTCCAACCTTTCACTTTGAATCTGTTTTTATCCTTGTAGCTTAAATGTGTCTCTTGAAGGTAGCATACTGTTGGGTTTTCCTTCTTGATCCAATCCGCTATTCTGTGCCTCTTTATTGGTGAGCTCACTCCATTTACATTTAGTGTAATTATTGACACTTGAGGATTTTCCATTGCCACTTTATATATTACTTTCTGATAGCTTTATGTCTTGTTTGGTTCTTCTTTCTTGTTTTTCTGTAATTTGTTTTTGCTTGGTGGTATTCTATACTGCTATGTTCTGTTTCTTCTGTTTTTAAACCATGTGTTTCAGTAGTGGCATTTTCAGGGGCGGTTACCATTAGGTAATTAAAAGAAAAATTATCATATTTATTAGATTCCATTATTTCATGAGTGCTTCTGCATCCTCCTTTGCTACTGCTGATCTTTATCATCTCCCCTTTTATGTTATTATCACAGATTATCCTTGTTTTTATTGTGGTTTTGTTAAAATTTTTACTTTTAATTTTGTTTTTTTCTTTGTATCTGGTCAGATAACCCTCCTTAGTATTTCCTGCAGTGGAAGTTTTATGGTGGTAAATTCCTTCATATTTGAAAGATAGCTTTGATCAATGTAATATTCTTGGTTGATAGTTCCTCTCTTTCAGTACATTAAATATTGGGGTCCACTCTCTTCTGGCTTATAGAGTTTCTTCTGAGAAATCTGATGATAGTCTAATGGGCCTTTCTTTATATGTTATATTCTTCTTAGCTGCCTTGAAGATTCTTTCTTTGTCATTGATTTTTGGTAATTTCATTACAATGTGCCTTGGAGTAGGTCTGTTTGGGTTGAGGTAATTTGGCATTCTGTTTGCTTCTTGCATTCGAGGCTCTAACTCTTTCCACAGGCTTGGGAAGTTTTCTCATTGATTATTTGTTTCAATATGTTCTCCATTCCCTTTTCCCTCCTTCTTCTTCTAATATACCTATTATTCTTATATTGCTCTTTCTGATGGAGTAAGACAATTTTTGTAGGACTTTCTTATTTTTTTTTTTAAATTTGTGGGTCTTTCTCTTCTTCTCTCTGTAGTATCTCTAGTTGCTTGTCTCCAATGTCACTAATTCTCTCCTCTATCTGGCTTATTAGTAAAGCTTGTTACCTCATTTTTCAGGTCATGTATTGAGTTTATCATCTCTATTTAGTTCTTTTTTATAGTTTCAATTTCCTTGATGAAATACTCTTTTTGTTCATTAAGTTGTTTTTTAAGCTCACTAAATTGCCTTTCAGTGTTTTCTTGTATTTTGTTATTTTTAGAACTTCAAATTTGAATTCTCTGTCACTAAGCTCCAAGGTTTCTATGTAATTGAGATTTTTTTCCCAGAGATTTTTCATCATCTATCTGAGCTATATCTCTGTCTTATACATCCATATTTGATTTCTTTTTCCTTGATGGCATTTAAGAGTGGTATTTTTAATAACCCTAACAAGAGATAATTATTTCTTTTTCAGGTATGAGGTGCTGTACTACAAGATTTGCCTCTGTGAGATTTTTGGGTGGAGTTCTGCTGAAGCGTCTCTGTTGTAACGATGCAGGCAGGGCCATGGCATTGGTAGGAAAAGCTTGTTGTTAGGGCTTTTCAACTTTATGGCTCTAGCAAAGGCTGGCCAGGGATCCTCAAGGGCCCTCCCCTATGGACCAACAGATCAGGAGATCAAGCATCCAGGTACCTCTGCCTCTCACAGGAGAGAGCAGCCTGGAGACCCTGAGGCAGATCTACCACTGCCACTGTTCACACAGCAAGGGGAGCAATGTGTAACCAGTGGGCTGAGGTGACACAGTCCAGTCCCTCCTCTGATACTACTCTAAGCACTCAAAACACACCCTTGGGCTGGGCAGGGCAGGAGCTGTGTGCCACAAGCTGGTGTCCGATCGGAGCTGTTTAGCACAGATCATCAGGTCAAGTGCATCTGGTGCCGCAAGGCTAAACTTCACTGGTCACGTGTGCAGATCAAGTGTGCCCCAGTGCCCCATGGGCCTATCTCCACAAGCTATTGGTACACAGTTCTTGGGAACGCACCACAGGCTTTGTGTGCACCCAGTGCCTGCTATTATGGGTGCAGCAGACGCCAGGAAATGGCCCTGCTCCCCGTTCTTGGTCGTTGCCCCTCTCTCAGCTCCTTTTCACAGACTCCTCTTCTCCCACCTCAGGCTCTGAGACAAAGCCTGTGCCAATAGTGCCTCCCTCCCTCAGGTTCCTGAGGAAGGAGGAAGACTCAGTCCTCCAGTTTGTTTTTTCTTCTGTGAGTAGATTCTATCTTTGGCCCACCTTCTTGCGCAATCATACCTTTATCTATCTGGTGTGTGCATATTTCAGGTTCATCTAGGGTTTTTCTCTGTGTATAGTTGTAGAATTTGTAGAAATTTCAAAGAGAGAGAGAGAGATTGGGAGTATCTCTCACGCCGCCATTTCTCTGAAGTCACCCCCATCTAACAATGTTCACTCAAACTTTATATTCAAAAGTCATCAGAAGAGCTGGGCTTAACCCTTTCTACAATGGACACTAAAAAGAAATAATCATATACCTTTAGGTCCTAAAGTTTAAGAAATAACTGGGTCAAACACTACTATTGTGTTTGAAGTACTTCTCACGGGGAGATTTTA
Organism: Rhynchonycteris naso; assembly: GCA_037038555.1. Taxonomy (NCBI): domain Eukaryota; kingdom Metazoa; phylum Chordata; class Mammalia; order Chiroptera; family Emballonuridae; genus Rhynchonycteris; species Rhynchonycteris naso. The sequence goes on from CM073002.1 coordinate 73,606,642, forward strand.
GTCTATGGGTTCTGATTCTAAGCATGGACAAAATTCTGGAAACTAACAAGAGATTGAGAGGCTCCAGTGGGGCAACTGACTTCAGCCTAGTGCTCATCCTTTAAAAAAATTACTTATTATTGGTAAACTTATAGAGCTGTGTAACCATTACCATGATCCAGTTTTAAAACATTGCCATCACACCCCAAAGTCCCCTTGAACCCATTTGAAGTCAGGTCTCACTCCCACTTCTAGTTCCAGACAACTTTTGATCTGCTTTATTTCTCTATAAATGTGTCTGCTTTGGACATTTTATTTATCTATCTATCTATTTATTTATTAAGATTTTTATTAATTGATTTTTTTATATATAGAGAAGTGGCAGTGAGGAGGAGCGGGAGACATCAACTTGTAGTGGCTTCTATATGTGCATATATATGTGCCTTGTCTGGGAAAGCCAGCAGTTAAGCCAGGGGTTTTGAATCAGCGACCTTAGCTTTCCAGAGTGATACTTTATTCACTGTATTACCATAGGTCAGACTGTTTTGGGCATCTTATATAAATGAAATCATATAATATGCACTATTTTTGCCTGGTTTCCTTCAATTTGCATAATGTTTTTGAGGTTCATTCATTTTGTACAATATATTTTGTTTCTTTTTATTGCTTAATATTCTATTGTATGGATATCACATTTCATTTATCCATTCATCAACTGATAGATATTACAAATAATACTGCAATGAACATCATGTATACATTTTTGTGTGGACAAGTTTTCATTTTTTATGGGTGGAAATATAGAAATGGAATTGCTGGGTCAGAAAATTAGCTTATATTTAAGGCCCTGGCCGTTTGGCTCAGTGGTAGAGCATCAGCCTGGTGTGTGGATGTCTTGACTTCAATTCCCAGACAGGGCACACAGGAGAAACATACATCTGCTTCTCCACCCCTCCCCCTCTCCTTTCTCTCTATCTTTCTCTTCCCCTTCCTCAACTAAGGTTCCATTGAAGCTAAGTTTGCCTGGGCACTGAGGATGGCTCTATGGCCTCTGCCTCAGGAGCTAGAATGCCTCCGGTTGCAACAGAACAATGCCACAGAGGGGCAGAGCATCGCCCCCTAATGGGCATGCTGGGTGCATCCCAGTTAGGCTCATGCAGGAGTCTCTTTGCCTCCCCACTTCTCACTTCAGAAAGAAAAAAAACCACTTATATTTAAATTTAAAAAAAAAAATCCAGATATTTTCAAAGCTTCTATACCATTTTACATCCCCCAGCAGTGTATGAGGCTTTGAAATTCTCTACACCCTTTTCTACACTTGGCATTTTTTGTATTTTTTTTTTTATTATATAGCTATACTAGTGGCTATGCAATGGTATTTTCTTGTGTTCACAAATAATTAATGATCTTATGTGGTTATAGCCATTTCTATGTTTTTTTTTTGTGAAATAACTATTCAAACCTATTTTTATGTTTGGTTGTGTGTCTTCTTATTGAATTGTAAGAATTTTTTATATAGTCTCAGTACAGATTCTTTATTAAATATATGGCTTACAAATATTTTCTCCTGGTATGTGGAATGTCTTTTTATATGTTAATGGTGGATTTTAAGCACAAAAGTTTTTGAATGTTAAGAAATTTCAATTAATCAGTTTCTTTTCTGTTATAATCTGTGACTGTTATATTATACTTAAGAAATTTTTTTCTAACCAATTTCAGAGAAATTATTCTCCTATTTTTTTCTAAGAGATTTATTGTTCTAGCACTTTATTTCAGTGACCTACTTTTTTATTCCTTTTTTTGAAAAAGCATTTTTGAAATGCTCTTGTATGTGCCTTGATCTGGGATGAAATTGGCAGCCTTTATGCACCAGGATTATGTTCCAACCAACTGAGCTATCTGCCCAGGACTTAATGTATTACTTTAAATTTATTGATTGAATTTAAGAGAGAAAGAGAGGGGAGGGGAATAGGTAGCATTCATTTGTTGTTTCACTCAGTCGTGCATTCATTGGTTGCTTCCCATGTGTGCCCTGACTCAGGATCAAACCTGCAACCTTGTAGTCTTGGGAAGATGCTTTTAACCTTCTGCGATATCCTGCCAGGATCTCAGTGATTCATTTTTGAGTTTTTTTTCTTTTATTGTGAGGCAGTGAGATAACTATTTTTTTTTATACAGCGACAGAGAGAGAGTCAGAGAGAGGGATAGATAGGGCCAGAGAGACAGGAACAGAGACAGATGAAAAGCAGCAATCATTAGTTTCTCATTGCAGCTGCGACACCATAGTTGTTCATTGATTGCCCTCTCACATGTGCCTTGACCACAGGCCTTCAGCAGACCGAGCCACCCCTTGCTGGAGCCAGCGATCTTGGGTCCAAGCTGGTGAGCTTTTTCTCAAGCCAGATGGGCCTGCACTCAAGCTGGAGAGCTCGGGGTCTCTAACCTCGGTCTTCCGCATCCCAGTCTGATGTTCCATCTACTGCGCAACTACCTGGTCAGGCGGCAGTGAGATAACTATTAATGGGAGTAAAGAGTTCATATTTTGTGTTTAAAGACATTCAGTTGCACCTGCAGCATTTATTGAAGAGACTGTCTTGGCAATGTTGTAAAAAATTATTGACTATAGGCCTGACCTGTGGTGGTGCAGTGGATAAAGCGTCGACCTGGGAACACCGAGGTCGCCATTTCAAAACCCTGCACTGGTCTGGTCAAGGCACATATGGGAGTTGATGCTTCCAGCTCCTCCCCCCTTTCTCTCTCTCTCTCTCTCTTTCACTCTGTTTCCTCTCTAAAATGAATAAATAAAAAGAAATTTAAAAAAATTATTGACTATACAGTAAGGGTTATTTTTAGATTCTTAGTTCCATTCTTTTCTATGCCTTTATACCATACTGTCTTAATTATGCAATGTTATGGTAAGTTTTGAAATCAGATAGAGTAAGACCTCCAACTTTGTTCTTTTTATAAAATAATATTTAATATTAATTTATTAAATATTATTTAATAATTATATTATTTATAAATAATAATAATTATTAATTTTTGGCTATTCAAGTTGCTAGTAGAATTTCAAATCATTCTGGTAGAAAGGTTAAACCTGTGATACAATCATATTAAGACTAGAAATGTGATATTTTATAGATATATCAACTTGAATGGATATGTGAAGGCTCCTGTCAGCAGTGGAGGAATCTAAAATGACATATAACAGTATTTCTGATTTGCAACTTATGGTTTTTTCACAAAGTTTGAGAAAATTTTAAGAACTCAGAGGCCTGCATGTGACTGACAATTTTATTTTCAGGTGAGAGGTGGGGAAATAGTGAAGCATACTCCTGCATGTGCCTGACTGGGATTCACCCTGCAACCCCATTTAGGTCCAATGCTCAAGCACTGAGCTATTTTTATTGTCTGAGACTGGTGTACTCCAATGGAGCTATCTATCCTCCATGCCCAGGGCCAGCCTCAATCCAACTGAGTCACTGGCTGCAGTAGAAGAAGAGGGAGAGAAGAGGTAAAAAGAAGAAGGGGGAAGAAGCAGATGGTCACTTCTCCTGTGTGCCCTGATCAGGAATTGAACCCTGGACATCCACACACCAGGCCGAGGCTTTACCAGTGAGCCAACTGGCAAGGGCCGGTTGGTATTATTAATAGATGAAAAAGACAAATAAAAAATTAGAAATAAAAACTTCCTCCACTTTCTCCTTTATGTCCTTCTAATTTGAAGCAATCAGGGTGTTAAAAAGAAGCTGGAGAAATATGGGTTCCAATGCAGGTTTTATAGCGAAGAGCTCTTAGGTAGCTTAAATCATTATATATATATGGTTTTCTCCCCTGTGTAGTATATTAAAAATAATTATATCCATTTTATAGAATTCTTGTGATGCTTTAATAAAATATCAAATGGACCATGCTTGGCTCAGGGCTTGGTGCATAGTAGATGCTCAAAATATTAAAAATCTTTTAATTAATTAATTTTTTACTCTGGGTTAATAAAACCTCTATAGACCTTTTGTACTACTGTAGAAACGAAATTAAATTGTTTGTAAAATTCTTTTTTTTTTTTTTTGTATTTTTCTGAAGTGAGAAGTGGGAAAGAAGAGAGACAGACTCCTGCATATACCTGACTGGGATCCACTGGGCATGCCTACCAGGAGGCAATGCTCTGCCCATCTGGGGCATTGCTCCATTGCAAATGGAGCCATTCTAGCTCCTGAGGTGGAGGTCACGGAGCTGTCCTCAGTGCCCGGGCCATCTTTGTTCCAATGGAGCCTTGGTTGAGGGAGGGGAAGAGAGAGATGGAGAGATAAGAGAAGGGTAAAGGTGGAGAAGCAGATGGGTGCTTCTTCTATGTGCCGTGGCCGGGAATCAAATCCAGGACATCCATATGCTGGGCCGATGCTCTACCACTGAGCCAATTGGCCAGGACCCTGTAATATTCTTTAAGCTGCCTTTCTATTAAGAGTAAATAAGACTTTTGTTAAAAATTTCAAAAGAATGAAAAATCAAAGAAAAAAAATATTTAAACACATAAAATATAGTACTTTTGTCATAGAGTTAGTAAAGCCTAATGTTGTAGTTGATCCTTGATCAACATGGGTTAAACTTAAAGGGCCCACTTATATACATATTTTTTTTCAATAAATATAGTCAGCCCTTCATTATCCAGGGGTTTCACATTTGAGGAGTTAGCCAACCTCTGATCAAAAATAGTATATTCACATTCCCAATTGCATATTCCCACCAGCAGATTGAAAATAGTCTTTGTCTTTGTTTTTCAATTACAGTTTACTTTCAATATTATTTTGTACTGGTTTCAGAGAATGGACCCCCAGGAGTGAAGGGCAGAAGCAATTGGACCTGTAAGGAGACAATGCAGTAATCTAGAGTAGAAAGAATATAACAGTGGACATGGTGAAGGGATGTATACTCTGTTTCTTTGAAGGTAAAGCTGCTGGGATTTGCTAATGAATTGGTTGGAATTTATTGAGATAGAGAAGAGGAGCAATAGGCTTCTTGGGTACTTCAGGAGTTAGACTTCGAGATGTCATTAGAAATCAAGTGAAGACCACATATAGGTAATTGAATGTATGAGCCTGGAATTGAAGGGAGAGATACAGGACTATAGATCCAAATTTGGATGTCTCATATCTATAACATGGCATATAAAATAAGATAAAGAATAGATGTATAGAGAAGAAATACAAGGACTGATATAAAGAACATCCTACTGTTTAGAAATCAAGAACATAGGGAGGAGCAAATAAATGAGAACTAGAGCAGTGAATGAGAAAAAGGATGAGCCAAGGGTCAAGTGAAAAAAATGTGTCTAAAATAAAGTAGAGAGTTTCAAATGATCCAAATAACTTGAGGATTGAGCATTAATCATTGAATTCAGCTACATGGAGGTTGTCAGGGTGCTTGTAGAAGTTATTTTGGTTGAGTGGTGACAATAAAAACTTCTTTAGAGTGGAAACAATTTAGAGTGAAGGGAGACGAATTGAAGGATAATAAACACAAACAACTCTATCAAATAGTTTTTTAAAAAGGAGAAAGTTTAAATGAATCATGACTGGAGGGAAATGTGGGTTCAAGCAATTGTTTTTTGGGAAAAATAGAAGCATTTTATTATTGGAGGGAATTATCTAGTAAAAGGAAAATTTTGAGAATGGTAGAACAAGTGAGGACCATTGCTAGAGTGAGGTCCCTGAGTAGATGAGAAGTAATGGGGTCTAGGGCCTGAAGGGATGGGCAGGTTTTGGATCAAGTGATTCATTTATATTAATGAGAGAAAGAACAGGAATATGATTCCAGCTTCAAAAGGATGGGTAGATGTTATGTTGGGAGCATATAGAAATTCTGTTCTGATTGATTCTCTCTCCCCTCCTCCAAACAAAAATAGTAGATTCATAAACAGAAATTGAAGATAAAAAAACAGTGTTGCAGTTCTGGTCCATTGGCTCAATGGTAGAGCATTGACCTGGGATGTGGAAGTCCCAGGTTTGATTTCTGTTCAGGGCACACAGGAGAAGCAACCATTTGCTTCTCCTCCCCTCCCCCTTCTCTCTTACTCTCTCTCTTCCCTTCTTGCAGCCATGACTCAATTGGTTCAAGCACATTGGCCCCAGGCACTGAGGATGGATCCATAGAGCCTCTACTTCAGGTGTTAAGAATAGCTCAGTTGTGGGCATCCCCAGATGGGCAGAACATTGGCCCCAGATGAGGGTTGTCAGGTGAGTCCTGGTCAGGGTGCATGTGGAAGTCTGTCTCTGTATTTTCCCTACTCCCACTTAAAAAACAGAAATGGAAACAAAAAGTAATGGTGTTGCAGGTCAGTTTAGCTCCAATCAGAAATGTACTCTAGTTACTAGCAAACAGCCATATCAGTCCAAATTGGCTATATCTGAAGTTTCAAAGGAGGGATTGGTATGGACTAAATTGTCCCCTCCCTCAAATTTATATGTTGAAGTCCTAAAATTTGATGTGATGGCATTTGGAGAAAGGTCCTTAGGGAAGTAGTTAAATTGAAAGGACATGAAGGCATGGCATTTCTGATGGGATTAGTGCTCTATAAGAAGAAAAACAAGGGAGCATGCTCTCTATTTCTCTTTTCCAAGTGAGGACACACGAGAAGGTGGCCATCTGTAAGCCTGGGCTTCCCGGACTTCAGAACTGCGAGAAATAAGTTTCTTTTGTTTAAGCAACAATGTCAATGGTATTTACTGTGTCACCTCAAGCAAACTAAGAGAAAAATAAAAATATGAGATAGTTTTATATTTCAGAATAAGAAAACAGGAATGGATTAGAGAAAGTAGAATTGTTAGTTAGCATTAAGAGACTAGAATTGATACATTTAGAGTGAGACCTATCAGCCTAAGAATGTTTCTCACAAGCTATCTTTCTCTGTGCAGGTGCAGAGTCACAGATAGTCATTTTTTCCTGCTCATGTAAAAAGAGTTGATGAGAGCAAGACAACTAAGCAGTTGTTACATGGCCAGTGGAGAAACTTTAGGTAGTTAGAATAAACAAGGCAAAGGCCATGAACCACAGCCCCAAACGCAATAGCAGAGCAGCATCTGTGGTTAAATGAAAACCACAAGTAGACTCAATCAGCAGACTCTATGGCAAGGACCTTCAATGTCGGATGCCTTGAATCCAGAAAAGCATGGATAATGGATTGCTTTCTCAAATTTCATTTCTGTTTGTCATACTGTAAATTTAATCACAAATCTGTCTAAGATGGAGTCATAAATAGTGTCAATATCTGGGAATCTTTAATCATTAACATTAATCTAAAGGTGAATCTTTAGAAGTGCAGTCAATCCTTATTCACAATTTCTTATCAGTGAATTTACTTGCTTGCTAAAATTTATTTGTAACACCAAGATTTGGACTTGTGATCTTCATTTATGGACATGAACAGAATGGTGAAATATGTGAGTCCTCTGACTTTCACATTGCCAGCAGAGGTCAATTAAGATGATGTTCTGCCTTCTTGTTTTATCTCTTATATTGTAAACAAGGCTCCTTTTCTTAATCTACTTAATGCTATATTTTTGGTATTTCTATATGTTTTGTTGGTAATTTTATTATCTAATATGATTACAAATATAATAGTGTTTCTAAACTAGGTTGTGCTTTATGGAGAGAGTACGTGTGTTACATAAGCATTGTTCAGACATGAGTTATAATGCTGTTGGATATGAGTTCAATGTTAATGAATCAACGATGTATGTTAAATAAGGTATCTTTAAACAAAAAAAACACATAAAACAGTGTTATCTATTGATCAGCAATGATAAAAATGTTTGACCAGAGACTTACAGGAACTTAACCCCTTGGAGCAATGGTTTAGTATTTCCTAATACCATGTTCATAGAGACTTTATAGAACATAACTACCCCCCAAAATGAGAATTGATTGTATCTATTAGGTCATTCAGTTAGTCATTAAATTTTTCAGAAACACTGCTCTTGATTGCCTCATCTTCACGCCTTACCCCATGGGACTCACTCTATCACCTTCTCCCTGCCCTTTGGCATTGTAGGCTTTGTGTGCTCAATCCTGTGGGCACCTTCCATCCCAGCAGATCTCTCCCTTCTCTGAACATTTGCCATTGCCATCTTGCACTGGGGTTCTCATTGGGGTTTTATGACAATACTCCCCAATCAATAACCTTTTTAAAAGAAGCCATGATGGGTTCATCTCTTCTGTGTTCTTGCCCTTGGGATGGTCTTGGCTGTTCCCTCACCTATCCTCGGTCCTGTGCCTGTAGAATCCCTTCACCTCTCTTAACTGTTTTCATATGTGTCAACTTGGAAAGGATGAAAAACTGTGTCTAGAATTTCCTTTCTAGCATGTTTCTGGTTGGAAAGTTGAAGAACTACAATTTTGTAGCTTACGCATATTTTATACCGGCTGTTCATTAAAACACTAGTCTAGGTTCTTCTCTTAATGGATTGTGTGGACGTGATTAAAGTCCTTTATCAGTTAACATTTAATGGATCAAAATGAAAACTATTCCTGGTGTACATAACTTCACCAGTAGGAAGATCTTTAAAAGAGGGCTTTGGCCTTGTTGGAGGGGAAAACTGGAAAGGTGCTGTGTCTGTTGGTGTTCTCCTTGATTTCCGTCAAAGGACAACAAGCTTCAGACTATCCCTGTGAGCTCCAACCTGGCTCAGGATCTTTCTTTCCCACCGGCCCTACTGATTTCAGACTTGCTTAGCCAGCCTCTAAAATTGCATTAGGCAATGCCTTGTTCTTTAAAAATCTCTTAACCTGTGTATATATATCTGCTACTGGTTCTGCTCTTCTAGCTGATATCTGGCTGAAATACTTCCCATGTTGTAGCCTGCTCCTCCCTGCCATCCTCTCTCCCTCTGTAAATGTTTCACGTTTCTCATAGAGTCAAGTATAAATATTCAATCCTGGTTCTGCCACTTTCAAGCTGTAAGAGTTTAGAAAAGTTATGGAACTTCCTGGGTCTCAATTCTTTACCTGCAAATTTTAGTTAGAAATGTTAATAGTATAAAATGTATAGAATTGTTGTGAGGATTTAAATTAGTTACTGTTTATAAAATACTTAGCATGCTACCTAGCATATCAAAAGCCATAGATAAATATAATTGCTCTAATCATTATTTAGAGAATTTGATTTCCCCCTTTTACATTCCTAGCACTGCAGAGAACACAAAAAAGCAGAAGACAGTCTTTCTCAACTTGACTTTAACCAAAAGGCCAAGAAGTTCTTTCTCTTTAAGATTTTATAATATGCTTGGGAAGAGAAGACAAACATATGAGTTTTATTTTTCTGAGCCAAAAATGAAACAAGTAGATGTAATAGACTGCATTGTATTTTAGGGACAATGGACACAGTGAGGTGTATATTCCTGTCAGAGAGGGCAGTTCCTTAACCCTCTACTCTTCTCTTTCACCTCTCTTAATTTTTCCAAAGCAGAGGGATTCTAATCTGGATACTTAGATGCTGAACCAGGTAGCTTGTTTGCACAAATTATAGGCCTCAACAGCCTTATTTGCCCACATCAAACCCAAAGCCTCAGATTCACCACTCCGCAGAAATAAAAAGTCACACAGGACAGTCCAAGTGTCATTGGTCACTTTTCTTTCTGTGCCATCAGTAGATGACTTTCCTAGGCTTAGGCATGCCCAGCTGTCTGATAAACATTATCTCTGGGTGTGTGTTTGAGAGAGTTTCTGGATGAGATTCACATCTGAATCTGTGGGCTGAGTGCAGTATCATTGAATCTGGTGAGGGCCTGAATATAACAAAAAGGTGGAAGAAGGGTGGTTTGCTTTCTTTAGCTCAAACCTTCATCTTCTTTTGCCTTTGGATGTCAGTGCCCTTGGTTCTTGAACTTTTAGACTCAGAACCGGGACTTTGACCATCGGCAGCCCCATTTCCTCAATTCTCAGGTCTTTGAACTCAGACTAAATGATGCCACCAGCTTTTTTGGTTCTCTAGCTTAAAATGACAGGTCACGAGACTTCTTGGCCTCCATATCTATGTGAACTAATATATCTCCTCTCACAAAAATCCTACTGGTTCTATTTCTCTGGAGAACTAATGTAATAGCTTAGGTCAATGTATGAAGCAATGCTCAATGGGAGGGTTTCCTCTCATTTATGTCTTTTAAGCTGTTGTGGGTTAAATCGAATTGTGTCTCCCAAACAGTATGTTGACTTCTTATCCTCTGGTATCTGCGAATGTGACCTTATTTAGAAACAGTGTTTTTGTAGATACAATCATTAAGATGAGCTCATATTGGACTAATGTGGGTCTTCATCCCAGTGATAAGTGTGCTTTTAAGGAGAGGGAGATTAGGAGACACACACACCGAGAAGAAGGCAGACAAAGGACAAGATTGCAGTGACAATGCCATAAACTGAGGAGCCCTAAGACTTGCCAGAAACCACCAGAAGCTGGAAGAAGCAAGAAAGGACTCTCCCTTTGAGCCTTCAGAAGGACCATGATCTTATAGACCCCTTGATTTTAGACTTCTAACCTCCAGAATTGTGAGAGAATAAATTTGTATTGTCACCCAGTTTGTGGTCCGTTGTTATGACAATCTGAGGAAACTAATACACACATCGCCCAAATTGGTCCTGTGGTGTAGCAGCAGTCTATTTTCAGTCTATTTCAGTATCCATCCGCCATCCAGACTCAGTCTTTTTCTCCTTTCATTTTGTTCATAAAGGACTCCTACCACCTCAGTGTGGCATAGGTATAATCTCAGACAGTTGCCAATGCAATAATTGTAAATGATGTGGAGGTCTGGGCCACCAATTGCTATCGTTTTTGTGTCCTCTGGCAATGCTCATAACTGATCTTATTTTCATCTTACAGTAGATTGCAGCTGAGCTGCCTGACCTTATGACTTGATGCGTCTGACAGAATTCAGTTGATGGTGGGCAGCTCTCACCACATGGTCACTTCACATCATATAGTCAGATGTCTTTTCACTATCAGGGCCTAATAGCACATGAGAAGCTTTTTCTCAAATGACATATATTTGTTTGCTGCAGATGGTATAGACTTGCTCCAGACCTTAGAGTGTCTGTATCATGATTTTTCTAATGTGGCTTCCCTAAACTCCATATGTTGTCTTTTTTCATTGTAGATACCTAGGGTCTGCTAGGTCATATGCCCTAAGCAACAGGGCATCTGGACCTTTTATAGGCACTTCTGTAGGCTCCACAAAAGCTGGACACTTTCCTTATAGTGCAGTGAATGGGATGGAGCACTATTTTCAACTGTGGAAAATGCCACTTCCAGAATTCAGACGCCTAGCAAACTCTATGCTTCCTTCTTGCTGCTGGGAAGAGCAAGATGAAGCAATTTGCCCTTACCATCAAATGAATGTTCTTTTATGCCTCAGACCACTTGCACCTCAAAAGCCTCATGGACATGAAAGGAGAACTACTACGTGCATTTGCTGTGCTAGTATTTCAGGTCCTTCTCCATATGGACCCATCCTGTCTTTCAATCAATGGGTTTAGGCCTGAGAATGAGCTCAGGTTTTAGAAATTAACCACAGGGTTATACATTTTCATTGGGATGACTGACCCCATTTTCCTGCTCATCCATTATTAATCACTTTTGCTTATAAATATTTAGCAATGTTTTTGTTGGTTGCCCATTTATCATATACCTGTGAATACAATGTTTTATAAGCCATCTTCATAGAACCTTCTAAATCAGGCCCTCCAAGCTGCTATTCCAACCTTGCTGTTTGTTATGGTAGTGAGTCCCACCTTGCTTCTATAAGTAAGATGCCACCATCTGGGCTGTGCCATTCCATGATTTATTCCATAATTCTATCATCATCATTGACACTAAGGTTGGGCTCTGTAATAGCATCTCCTACTGTTAGTCATGGCCCAAAGAGACTGAGCTTTTGCTGCCTGTCTCACTAGCACATTTTTTCTTCTTCTTCTTCTTTTTTTTTTTTTTTGTAAATGAGATGTTTTCTGGGTCCTCCCATAAACTAGAGTTGGCTGGTAGGTTGTTAGGTCTTAAGGAACATATCCATTCTTGCATACTTTGTTCTCTGAGCCTTTTGACTTACTCCTCTGCTGTTTGCCACAGTGTATCTAGCATGTATACATCATGTAGTAAGGTCCATAACGTTCTTCCAGCTGTCAAGAGCCATTTTAGAAGATGTTAGTAACCTTCTATGACCTTTGCTAGGGTGTTAAATTCAGTATTATAGGTGAGTACTATCTTATCCACAAATTCTCCCTTATCTATCTTTATATTTTGCATCCCTTAAACCAGAAATCTTATTTTCTTGTGCCATATATATACTGCTGTCCCTTGCCAGTTGTGTTGGGTTGCCCTGAACTCTTTCAGTGTGTAGTCCCTTTCCATATCTTAGCAGGTCCAACAGTTCCTTGAGAAGTATTTATGCTGAGATTTGATCCTAAGTATGTTTTTTTCTGGCTGGGTTTTTGTAGGTGGGGATAGATCTGGAGAGGTAATGCGTTGTCTTTTAAGACTAGATCTCTGTATCATCTGTGAGCAAGGCAAGGAGGCAGGGTAGCCTGTAACAGGAAGAGGTGAGACACCTACTGGCCCATAGCACTCAGCTAGATTTGGATTTTGGAGTTCTCAACTGGATGAACCCAGATATCCTCATGCTTAGTCCTAGGGTCCCACTTCTTAACTGAAGTTTTTTCTCTGATGTAGTGATGCTGCCATGGTTAGAGTTCAACATACTCTGAAGTTTCAATACTCTTATAATTACATTATTAGACTGACCTTAGCATTTTTTTCACCTTCAGCAGGTGATCCAGATCAACGATCACACTTAAGAGTTTTCTTCTTTGGACCACTTCTAGTGCCCTCCATCTTAGGTTGAGTTTCCTGGAAACAGAGCTGAGATAAAGTTTTGTGTGTTGTACGCTTATTGGTGATTTCTTTCAGGAAAAATACCTAAGGAAGTACGTACAGGAAGCAGAACTAGATAAAGACAGAAATTTTACTGTGATGAAATTATAACAGAAGGCTCAGATGACCCTTTGGGGATCACTGGAGCTCAGACAGCCTTCTGAGTTATCTATAAATTGATACAAGGGAACAGGTCTTACACTTGTATTAATCAGACATTGGATGTAGGCTGCCTTAGGGCAGTGATTGTAGCTCTGGAAGAGTTCTTTGATAGAGAGAAATTTTGGGGGAGAGATATGGCTATGAGATATCAGCAGCTAACACTTAAGTGCCTTGGTTCTGATAAGAGCATCTAAACAGCGTACTTTAGCACCCACTACAATATCTAACACATTTCCACATTTATATATTTAAGACAATAATTAGAATATAAACTCAAAAGAAAAGGGAGCTTGTCTTTCTTATATACTGAACACAAAAATTAGGGGATATTTCAAAATGAATATAAAGCAATAAAAAAAGGATTTGATTTTTTTTATTAAACAAGAACATTAGAAAATCAAACAACAAGTCAAAGAATGCTGTTCAATTATCCAAATTAGATGCAAAACAAACTTTTATTTCATGTGTGAAAATGCACTATACAAAAGGTTGCAAGTACTGAAGTATCTGCACATTCTCTGACCCCCTAATTTTTGTGTACATATCTAGATCCTCAGACTTTAGAATAACATGGCTTAGTATTTATTCAATAAGTATTTGTTGGCTAAATGATTGAACTAAATGAGTAATTAAAGCATATTTATAGGTGCCACATTTTGTAAACTGGCAATCACTTGGCACATCACAGGAAATACAAATAAATGAAAATGTAAATAAGAAAGTGTAGGCAAATGGCCAAGAGATTAAACTGCAGCCTTGAGACAAGTGTTTGGTGTGGACTTCGAACGCCAAGTCCTACAGGGGCAGAACACTGCTCAGGCAAGAACTACTGTGATTGTTTATAGCAAGCCTCTGATCCCTATAGCCATTTCCCTACATGTTTGGGGGGGCATCGGTTGCTCATCTTTCTCTGCACCTGAATCCATGCTAGGCTAATTTGACCCATGCTCTGATAATATGCTTGATGAGCAAAGAGACCAATAAATACAATGAGGCTGCAGGGATCTGCGCTCTCAGTTCTAGAGGCTGGGAGTCCCCTGTACCCATCTTTTCTGTATGTTGCCTCTTATGTGTGTTTTATCTTAAGTCCTGCAGTGCCTTCCTTTTGTGCACATCCACTGCTGAGCTTGTCTCGACGAGAAAGCATCTTAAAGTCCTTCTCTACTTTCACATTCAAGTAGAAATCTCTAACACGAGATTTTTTTTCACTTTCTTAAGTAAAACCATTTCTAATACATTAAATGAAACAAATGGCAAGGGCAATATACTCATTTTAAACCATGACCTTCAACTCCAATGTGGATTCTTCGTGAACTGACTTGGCTAATTAAGGAATATTGAGAGACCATAACTGGAAAAGCTCTTGTGGTTCAATTGCCTCACAAAGGCGATTTTGGTTTTGCATCTAGATCTTATTAATATTCACTTTCAACTGCCGTCCAACAGATGTCTGCTTTTCATTTTAAACATAGATTTTTAAACTTTTTATGATACTATAAGCATATAACATCTTCTGAAATACTTTATTTTGTCTAATCATATTCTGTTAAATATTGGCAGTCTCCCATATGGAGTGAGAAAAAAACTAGGTCTGAAATGTCACCTGTCCACTCTTTAAATATTTTTAATGCAAAATGTCACAAAAACTCAACATTAGTAAAATATTTACCTTTCCCCATATTAACAACTACCATGTGTGAGTTCAGGTTTATAATTGGAGACAAATGAATGACTAATTATGAAGAGCAAATATGAGGTATAGCAGAAATGAAGAGTTGTAAAGGTCTGCCTCCCAATAAAACAAGTGTAAACTGGGTAAAAATTATATTTTTTAAAGATTCAAGTCTCTGGTACTTGTGGTGAAGACATGCAACAAATGAAGAAACATTTCTTCAATAAAATCTACCCAACCTAATTAAGAATAGCAAGGCTTGGTGGCACTTGATCCATGACCCATTCTTTCACTCCCGTCCCTCAGGACACTTTGATTGAAACTCCATACTATGTGCATATGGCCAAGAAGATGGGAGTCTTTCTTCCCTAAAGTCCATGTCAAGGGATACAGTAGCCTTCACACAGAGGGGCAATCTGACAGTTCTTATACCCTCCTACACTGAACTGTAGAGACTTGGTGAATTCTTTGTAAATATGGCTAAGAGGTCAAGAATGCCCTTTTTGTCATCTATATTCCACTCATAGGAGGAGGTTCTACCAAGGCATGCTAGTGTGAGACTCCTGGGACCTGAATCATCTTCACTTCAACCTACTACTCAGGTAGCAGTTCCGTTTCAAGAATGGCAAACTGAGATAACAGAAGGCTATCACTCCTGCCCAGGGTCCAGAGCATTGGCTCAGAGATTTTTTCCCTCCAAACAGAGAGGCCATCTAAGAGAAAAGACATCTACAAAGCTTACAAAAAAGGAAATGATTTTATTTGAAACACAGTGTGGGGTAGGAAGGTCAAGCCTAAGGGTACTCTCAGAATCTATGGAAAGTTTGGTGGTAAACAGTTAAGAGACGGTTTGTGTATCTATGACAGCAGCAGCCTAAACCAGAGGCCAGCTGGTTTACCAGAGAGAATCAGCAAAAGAGATGGTTAAGAGAAGCCTTCCTAAGGCCAGAACAAAACTCAGAAACTGGCCTCCAAGTGTTCTGAAAAGGGCCCACATTCAGTTAGATCAGACTGTAGAACAATTTATGCCCTGGGGCATTATCAAAACCAGTAATGCAATCAGGCAGTAAGTAATAGAGCAGTCAGTCAGCAGTTAATGAAGTCTACAAACTTGGTGAGATACTAAAGGAGGCAGACCGCTTAGGGAGAGAACAGAGAGACAGTCAATGAAGTTCTGCTAAAGCTGCTGTCAGCTTTCTGTTATCCAGTCCCCCAAGCCCCTCCCAGCTGACGGATGTCTGTCTGTTCCATAAAAAACATGTACATGTAGCACACCGACACAGACAACAGTGTGGTGATAGCCAGAGGAGAAAAGGGGGCAGGGGGAGGTAATGGTAGGCAAAGGGGAAAAAAATAGGGACAAAAGAGACTTTGTGTGGGACAGTGGGTACACACGATGTAGTGTGCAGATGATGGTTTGTTGACTTGCACACCTGAAACCCATATCCCAATAAATTCAATAAAAAACAATAACAAAAAAACCCCTAAAACTGCTGTCATCTCAGGATGACTGTGTATGTGCTTAAAACTTCCCTCTGAGGAGCAGGGGAAATAGAATTCACTAACTTCTTCTATCCAAGGCACTGAACAAATAAAGAAGCAAATAACAACAATAAAACAAACTCCAGAGAGAGAGAGAGAAATCAGTATCCAGTGTTGCTACAATGTATTACTTAAAACATTCAGTTTCAAGAAAAATTTGAGACATTCAAAGAACAGACAAGTGTGACCCACACAAAAGAGGAAAAACCAGGCAATAGAAACTACCTGTGACCCAAGATAGTAATTTGAATCCAGGTGAAAAAAGAAAAGAGCACAGGTAAAGGTAATTATGCAATTTTAAGACAGTATAAATACTAATAATTCTTTAGGAAGAAGAGAAATAAGTGAAATTTGCAACTTGACAAATTAAGGAAGAGCAACTGAAATGCTAAGAAGTTGGTTTATTAGCTTCCCAGGACTGTTGTAACAAATCACTGCAAAGCTGGTCACTTAAAACAACATAAATTTATTCCCTAACAGAAGTCCAAAATCAAGGTGTTGAAAGGACTCAATTCTCTCAGAGATATAAAAAGTATAATAAAAAATTGCTTTGAAAAACCTCATGCATGTGAATTTGACAGCAGATGAAATGGACTGATTTTTGGAAAGATATGAACAAGAAGAAATATAGAACCTGAAGAATTTCATATATATTTAAAGAACTAACTTCATAATTAAAAAATAAACCACTGTGGAAAACAGTATGGAGATTCCTCAAAGAATTAAAAATCGAACTACCCTTTGACCCAGCTATCCCACTTATAGGAATATACCCTAAGAACACCATAGCACTGTTGGAAAAGAAGAAATGTGCCCCATGTTCATGGCAGCATTGTTCACAATAGCAAAGATCTGGAAACAGCCCAAGTGTCCGTCAGAGGACCCGTGGATTAAAAAGCTTTGGTACATATATACTATGGAATACTACTCAGCCATAAGAAATGATGACATCAGATCATTTACAACAAAATGGATGGACCTTGATAACATTATATGGAGTGAAATAAGTAAAACAGAAGAAAACTGAGAACAGCATGATTTCATACATAGGTGGGACATAAAAGTGAGACTATGAGACATGGACAAGAGTGTGGTGGTTATGGGGTGGGGGGAGGCAAGAGAGGGTGGGAGAGGGGGAAGGGGAGGGGCACAAAGAAAACCAGATAGAAGGTGACAGAGGACAATTTGACTTTGGTTGATGGGTATGCAACATAATTGAATGATAAGATAACCTGAAGATGTTTTCTTTGAACATATGTACCCTGATTTATTAATGTCACCCCATTAAAATTAATAAAAAAAAATAATCCATAAAGAAAACTCCAGGCCCAGATGATCTCATAGGTGTATTGTATCAAACATATTTAAAAGAAATAACATTAATTTTACATAATCTCTTCCACAGAACAGATGGACTATTTCCCAATTCATTTTTTATAGGCCTCATTACCATGAGGCCAAAACCAGACAGAGGCAATAGAAGAAAACTATAGACCAATGGCTCTAATAAGCACAACTGCAAAAATCTTCAACAAAAAGTAAAAACTTGAATCCAGCATATTAGAAGAACCATACATCATAACCAAATGGGGTTTATCTTTTTTTTTTTTTAATTGTGAGGTAGGGAGGCAGGGAGGCAGAGAGACAGACTCCCACATGTGCCCCCACCGAGATTGGGATCCACCGGCCAAGCCCCCTACAGGGTGATGCTCTGTCCATCTGGAGCCATTGCTCCATTGCTCAGTAACCAAGCAATTTTAGTTCTTGAGGTGAGGCCCTGGAGCCATCCTCTGCACCCGGCGCCAACTTTGTTCAAACCATTTGAGCTATGGCTGTGGGAGGGGAAGAGAGAGACAGACAGAGAGAGAGAGAGAGAAATAGGGGGAAGGGAGAGAGAAGGAGATGGTCACTTCTTTGCTTCTTTGTGCCTTGACTGGGAATTGAACCTGGGACTTCCATACTCTGGGTCCACACTCTACTGCTGAGCCAATTGGCCAAAGCCAAAATGGAATTTATCTTGTCTTGGATGGTTCACCACTCAAAAATTGATCAATTTAATTCAGCATTGACAGTGAAACTATTAATGTAGTATCAATAGATGTATATCATATCAATAGATGCAAAGAAGTCATTTAATGAAATTCAATTTTCTTTTACGATACATAGCAATTAAAGTATATAAATACATTTTTATATACTTACATATTTACATGTATAAAATTTATTTATATGTATACATATATAAAATTTATATGCTTATATAAATAAATATATAAATCAATAAAAACTTTAAAGAAAACAAACCATACTTATTGTCATGTATATCTGTTATAATTTCTTCATAGTCAATTTTATTAATTACTGCTTTGAAAAAATTAACCAACTTTATTTTTTCAGACATAAGAGAAAACTAGAAGACAGAAAACCAAGATCAGTTTAGCTAATTATTTTCTGACCATATGTTTTATTTTACTTAATTGTTAAGACTACAAACTCAATATATTTGATATCATTTAAAGACATTTATACATTTCCTTAATTGGCAGTCATTCTCTATATAAAAATCAACAACAAGGGAAAATTAAAACTATGGCTAAAGACCAAAGTGTTATATTTTTTTTGTACGGAGAAATTATCCAGGTAGCTACATATTATTTATTAAATAACACATTTTGATATTCGTTTAAAATCCTTAAGTGACTAACTGTCTCGAAAAACAATTGCAATCAGAACATCCTGTGATTTCTAGCATTAGATAAGATAAAACTCTTAAAAATTGTCAATTCAATTTCAGTTATTAAAAATGTATCTTTTTCAATTTAAACATTTCTGGAAAAAAATTATACCTTACAGTATCCATTGCACTAGTGAAGGAAATTTTAAAAGTAGAAATTATTACAAATTAAACTCAAATCTTATACTAATTAAAACATGGCGATAAAACCAAGGAGAAGACAGGTTTTTTGTTTTCTTTTTTTCATCTTCCTATTGCTCAATCCCTCCACCCCTTTACCTAACTTAACACCTCCCTGCCCGATTGTCAACCTGCTCTCTGTCTATGAGTATCTCTGACATGAGTTGTTTTTAAGCTAAAATTAAAACACTAATTTGTTCAAAGGCTCATCTATTTATCAGGCACATTTTAAGACTTTTTTAAAATTGAATTTATTGGGGTAACACTGGTTAATAAAATTATATAGGTTTCAAGTGTACAGTTCTATAATACATCATCTGTATATTGTATTGTGGGTTCATCAACCCAAGTCACCATTTATCTCCTCTATTCTTTCTTTTCTCTCCACCCACCCCCCTTTCCCTCTGGTAATTATCAGTCTATTGTCTTTCTATAAGAATTTTTATTGTTTTTTATTAATTTTAATGGGGTGACATTAATCAGTCAGGGTACATAGATTCAGAGAAAACATTTCCAGGTTACCTTGACATTTGATTATGTTGCATATCCATCACCCAAAGTCATATAGTCTTCCGTCACCTTCTATCTGGTTTTCTTTGTGCCCTTCCTTACCACCCACTCCCTCCCTTCCCCTCCTGACCCCTGGTAACCACCACACTCTTGTCCATGTCCCTGAGTCTCATTTTTATGTGTCACCTATGTATGGAATCATATAGTTCTTAGTTTTTTCTGATTTACTTATCTCACTCAGTATAATGTTATCAAGGTCCATTCATGTTGTTGTAAATGATCCAATGCCATCATTTCTTATGGCTGAGTAGTAGTCCATAGTATATATGTACCACATCTTCTTTATCTTTTTATAAGGTGTTTTGTTTTATATTTTGCTTAACCCGTTCACCTTTTGAAGCACCCAGCCCTGTAACTCCTCCTTCCCTCAGACAGCTGTTAGTCTGTTCTCTTTCTATGAGTCTGTTTCTCTTCTGTTAGTTTAGTTTGTCCATTAGATTCCACATATGAGTGAAATCATATGGTACTTGTCTTTATCTGACTGGTTTATTTCCCTTAGCATAATGCCATCCAGGTCCATCCATGCTGTTGCAAAAGGTAAGATTTCCTTCTTTTCTTCAGCTGAGTAGTATTTCATTGTGTAAATACTCTTGAATTAACCCCAAAATTCTGAATGTCCAGCTTTTCATGTGTAGAATCCAATGAGATTAGCCAAATTCACAGTTTAACCTTTTCCTCTAAGTTACTGTTTTAACTGGGGAAAACATATAAAAGAAAAAGTTGACATTTTCTTTTTTCTTATGCTAATTCTTGACTATCTAGAGTAGATACTTCCAGAATGCATTAATTAGTACAAATCATTTTTTAAATGATTAATTATCCTCCTAACTTTCCCAGGAGTAAGAAGAAGGAGATAAGGAATAAAATGAAAAATGAAAAAAATAGCTTGTTTCAGACAAATAAACGTACATTTATTATTGTAAGAGGCTAATAATTTCCCCCTTTGCAAGGAGGTTTCCTTTCACTAAAAGATTCTGGGGCATAAGAGTAACTTTAAAAGTAGTGATGAACATGTAGTGATATAAGTATGAATAAGTTATTGTTCCAACCTTCACAGCCCTTTTAGTCTAGGTAAAAGGATAATCATTTTAAATAACAAGAGGCCATCCTTGTGTTGATCTGGTCTTTAGGATAGTGTGTGTTCCAGTGTTTAAAATTATGTTTACAACCAGTTTATGATAAATACTTTGGAAAAATCACACTTTGGAAGCATTTGCAAATTCTCATTTTCTAAGAGATTTTTATCAGGAATATGGTTGAATTTTGTCAAATATCTTTTGCACCTCTTGATACAATCATGTGATTTTCTGCTTTAATAAATGTCTTAATACTGAATTGTGCTTTTATTTATGATATAAAATACCTGCTTTGACATTTATTACATTTCTGGAAATAACTTTATGACATTGTATTTATGATTTTGATATTTGTATTTATAGATGGTATTTCAAATTTCAATAGGCTAATTTACAGCTAGGAATTGGTTTAAAGAGAAAACAGGAATTCTTTGTTTTAGAAATATTTGTTGGAGCCTTTCTCCAAAATTATCTAGACTTGTTGACTTTTAGGGTAAAAATCTTTTTATTTGTTTCTTACTAGTTTATTTAATGCCTTCCCAAGTATGTGGTCTGGGTGGGACTGTTACAATGGTGAGCAGTACGGTCCTGACTTCTACCTTCTGCCTGTGTCCTGTGTGGGTCTGAGGATCTATTCAGATTTCCTCTTGAATTAGTTTGCTAATTTTTGTTCTTCTAGTGTAGAATATGTATGTTTAATCTAGGTTTTCAAATTTATTGTCATACAGTTTACAATGTGATCTCTTAATATTTTTTAGATTTTATTTCCTCATGTATTTCTAAGTTTTTATTAGAAATAATAAAATAAAGTTTTGATATTTTCCTTTTTCTATTTCTTGGCCAGGAGGTGGTACATAAGACAAGATTTTAAAAGATGCATTAGTATAATAATAGCTAATGCTTATATGATACTTTCAACATGGTGTATTTTTCTTATATCGTTTTGTATAATCCTCACAAACCTTATAAGGTAGATTTAAACTAAAAGGCAATGTCCTTTTAAAAACTTTATGTCAGTTTCTATAACTGGCATATTGAAATCTACCCCTCTGTATCTTGCCATTATTTCTTTTTCCTGAAGAAATAAGTCTAGTCTTTAAAAAATTTTTTTCTTTCTGTTTTTTTGTAGCTTAAGCATTTCACTGTCTCTGTAAGAAATAATTACTAGAGAGAAGAAATGAGGGCAACACAATACAAAAAAATATGAATAATTTTTATAAAGAAATACCTCTTGCTATCTGTTTTGCTTAGGAGCAAATATTTATTTCTTAAATAACTAGAATGAACATTCCAAAACCTCTTAGAAGAAAAAGGCGGGAAAAAGTAGGTATATTAGGATTGTAAACATTATAAAATCTGCTTGGTGGACAGAACCTAGAAAATAATATTCTTAAATATTTTTCCTAAGGAAGAGGTCCTGGAATTTATTTTTCATAGGCACAGAAGGCAGAACTAAAGCAAGAAAATGTTACTAGGAAGCAGATATTGAATAACAAAGAATTTTCTAGTAATTGTAGCTTTCTTCAGTGAATGGGAGGGACTGGCTCACAGTGCAATGAATTTCCTTTTCAGATGGGTGACCATGTAAATATTTGAGAGTAAAATGGGGTGCTAATAATTATAGCTACATAATTCTTGAAAAAAGTATTTACTGTTTGATAAATTTGTTTTATTTCTTGGTGAACTTATATAATAAAAATTCTATTAAAACAATTTAAAAATAAAGTGCTCAATAAATAAGATATACAATATGTATGTATGTATATTAAAGCAAAACCTAAAAACTATTTATATGGGTTATCTGTAAAGTAAAATTTTATCAACAGAAGTGTTTTTTATTTTATTGAATATTTTTTTAAAAACTTTTTTGTACTTACTTGAATACTTTAATCAGCAGCTTGCAGGTTAGGACACCCTTGCTTTTATTTCCCTTGTATATTTTGCATACATCAGTCCTATCATTTCTCTGTCCTCATTAATCTGCAGGCTTATAGCTGCACAGGGCTGGCTGGACCACCACTAAGCCGATAGGGGAGCAAGCACCAAGATGGCATTCATGTGTATCTTCCTTTATTACTGAGTGTCCTACCTGATGCCCTTGGGAGATTGATGTTAGTTGCTTGGTACCTAGAAAGGTCTGGGCGTCTCTCACATATAACCATGCGCTAAAACCAGAACTCAGCTCATTGCACAAAATCTCAGTTGCTCCTAGCTGAGTCTGAGCTGAAGCTAGAAAAGTGAAACTCCACCGAACCCATTTTAGCACTTTTAATGAAACTATTGCTAATAATACCAGGTTAAAAGTGAAAAAACCCAAGGCAAATGCTAACCTGAACAAGCCAACACTAGGACATGGTGTACGGAGGAACCATCTCTGGCAAACCAGCGGTGAAGATCTCAAACATGCAGAGTTGTTTTCTCTAATTGAAGCACAGATTCTACACAGGTAGAAGGAATTTAAAGTAAAAATTCATGGGGTGTTTTAAGTATGTCTAAAATGTGGCCACTCTAGCGCTGTTAGTTTGGTGCATTACTTGTCAGAAGTGTCCCTCCATCACCATTAGAGTCTGGAGACGATGGAGACCACCAAGAACGGAAGTAGTCAGCTGCTCCTGCGCAGTGGAGCTGAGGAACTTGCATTTGAATCTGGGCTTACTACTTGTTAGCCTGGAACAAGTCCTTGTTTTCCACACAGTCTCATTTTCTCTTCTGTAAATTGAAGATAAAAATAACAACTACGTCATAAGGTTGCTATGAGCATTAAATGGCCTAACATTGTAAAATAGTATTTGCTATGAAATTGTCCAATAGAATAAAATTGGCTCCAGAGTCGTGTGGGAGAGAACTGTGTTCTGTTCCACTGTGTTCTGTTCTTCAAACGGACTCTTGAGTGTTTCTCTTCACTCTCTGCGAGGAAAGAAGGGCCTTTGGTGCTAAAATAAGAATCCTATTTGATATGGTGAGGAAGACCCAATGGCGTGATTGCTGCTACTCTCCAAGGGCCCTTAGTGCAAGACCATCTTGCTAGTGATTAGAAACTTAATTAAGGGCTTTTAGGTCCCTGTAGTCTGGTTAGGAGATATCCTTAAGATTCTGAAACCCAGAAGTATCCATGATACTTTCTGCAAAGAACATCAATCACAGACGTGAAGTAGCAGCATCAGAGAAGAAAATTAAAATGAGCTGAACATCTCTCATACTCCAATCATTGTTACAAGGGAGCACAAAATGTTAGCACCGTAAACAGGACTGTGACTTACCCTCAGATGGCCCCTGAAATTATGGTCATGAAAACCAAAATACTGTACGTAAGAAATCCTATAGCAGCTTTGATATACTGTAAGATTTTATTATAATTTTGGTTTTAGATTTAATTGCCTCTCATTCTGTGCTTATGCTAACCCCACTGGGGGACATTCAGTATTTTTTTTCATTCTAGAATAAAATGTTCTTTAACTGAAAAACCATTCAGATGAATCACAGCCTAAGAAGTGTATGTGGGCAGCTCATAATAAAATAAAAGCATTACTTTTGCTAAAGCATCAGACTATTTTTTAAAGCAGGATGCACTTGCATTCAATGGTAATTACTATGTTTTTAAAAACAGCAGTTGGAGAAAAGTTTGAATTACTTATTACTGACCTGCTGACTCACCTGAATTTTAGGGCCTTTACATGATGTCAGATTGACGTTTTCTCAAAAGTAACATTCCAGATTTAGCCACAAATTAAGGTAACCTGGTCATGGCATTCACACTTCTCTGACACCACTCCCATATGTTATCACCTAGTTAGGACAGACTTAGTTCCAATTCTAATATTATTCTTCAGACACTGTGATAAAAGTAGTTTGAGATTATGTGTCAATAGGTAGCTCTTGTCTCCATCAAAATCAAAGGGTCAGACTCAAAGCATTTACCCATAGAGTTGACTTGGCTCTATTAAGACTTACTGAAAAGCTCTCTGGGCTGTGCTATTAAAGGCGTTAGTTGCTAAGGGATAAAGATGCAATTAGCCACACGGAAACATAGAAGCACTTCCACACACAGTTCACACACGTTTCCATAGGTTCCAATTCTCAAACCCTTTGTCAAAACAGCATTCTGAGAGTATGAAGAACACGATTAACAAAGCTCTTCTTTAATTTCAGAGCTTCTAATATGACCCGTAACTTTGGGTGGCAAAGAACAATTTGTTAGGCCATGAACAAAGGTCTTAGGACTTGAGGTTTTGTTTGCATTATAGGTATCTGCAACAAAAGAATTCGAGTCTTTATTAATTTTACTTGAAAGAAGTCAGGTTTTCCATAGGCATAAATCCTTTATTGTTTCATTAGTGAAGGATCAGTAATTTATATTTGAAGCTTAGACATATAGTTGTGTTGACTTGATTAAAGCAGAAGTTGGCATACTCTGTCTTGTGGAACCAATCTAGCCTTCACATATTTCTGTAAACATTTGCTGGAATATAGCCACGCTTACTCGTTTACAGACTGTCTGTTACTGCTTTCACTAGGACAACATGTGTAGAGCATAAAATAGGTACTATCTGGTTCTTAGAAAAAGTTTACTGATTTGTGAATTAATACATGTTTTCATAAAACTTTTTGAAAGACTTCATGGGTTTTCTTATCATTGCTTGCATAATGGGTCCTGGGGTAGAGAGGAAAGTAAAGATTCATTCTATAGATT
The DNA here is from genome assembly GCA_037038555.1 of Rhynchonycteris naso. Lineage (NCBI taxonomy): Eukaryota > Metazoa > Chordata > Mammalia > Chiroptera > Emballonuridae > Rhynchonycteris > Rhynchonycteris naso. The sequence goes on from CM073002.1 coordinate 73,632,157, forward strand.
TTATATGTTCTTTTGCCAAGCAAAATTGCTTCTTGCTTTCTTTGTGCCTTTAGACTCGAGATGTCTGTTTTTGCAGTCCTTTGTTTAAATGCTTGTCTCTCTTTTTGATATTGCATAACATGACAGTAAGATTCATGCATGACAATTTTTCATTCTCAAAATTGAATACAATACTTGGCATAATACTAAAAATTTTAAGAAATTGAATTAAATTTGACAGAATTTCCCAGCATCCCAAAATAGAAGCATGTATTATGGCTGCAAAGAAAAGAGACAGAGAATGCATTTTCCCTCACAGCAGTTCAAATTATTTTTAAAATAATTTAACGTGAACTCTAACCTAAGGTTATATGGAAGAATAAAAAATAAAAGCTTCTGATGTGTCTTTATCATTTGCTCAAAATGAGTATCCCGGAAATATACTTAACACAGACGAACATTTGTTTTTGCCTTTGATTTTAATTTTCCTTTAAAAATAGCTAAATGCTATGAATGAACTCCTATTCATTGAAATAATTGAGGAAATAGGATTTTACAGTTAATTTAATAGGCTCTCTAATTACTATACAGTAATGGATTTTCAATTTTTAGGGGGAAATGATGAATAAACACTCACAAAACCATCTGGACAAATTTTAAACTTGCTTTAATGATTCAGAAAGCACTTCAAGATCTAGAAATAGCACAGTTATCATAATGGGCATAAATAGCAGGTGATCAAATACTCATTGATTTGTATTCTAAACTTCGAAGTAGACAGTCAAAGAGATTGGGTTGCAAATATGCTGACATTGTGGTATATTTTGGAAATTGCTTCAAAAATTCCTGCTATCAGCTTATTTAGTTGTCATTTATATTTTTCATATAAAAGTTAATTGCACTAAAAAAAACCCCAACAAATTTCAGTAATTTGAGTTTCCCAGCTATTTGCATTGTAGATAAAGGGAAGTTTTATAGTTGTTAAATATCTTGAGAGTTAGCAGGCTCCTGAAGTATTTTTCTTTTCATTGTTGATGCCAGTAATAAATATTAGTTTTCACCCATGTTAACCATCAGAAGCAAATATTCTAACATCAATCTTTTTCTAAAATTGCTTTTCTGTCTCAAACATTCAAAGTGATGGTTGTTATGGACCTGAAGGGAGAGATGAATTTTAATCCTGACTCAGCCACTTATTATTTGTGTGATCATGGACAAGTTTATTTAATCTCTGTATGTTTGAATTTCCTAATCTATAGAATAAGGTACTTAAATAACAGGGTTACTTAATGTAAGGATTGATAAATTAATGAACATGATGCTTTTAGCTAGGAAGTTTCTGTCATATAGTTAGAGATCTAAAAATGGTAACCATTTTTCTCTTTAGAGTTCACATTATTAAAATTTATTTACTTAAAAAAATTTAAATTAAATACAGTAAAATGCACTTTTTGGTGTAGAATTCTACAAGTGGTATGTATAGATTCATGTAACCATCATCTCAACTGGGATGCAGAACAGTTTCATTACCACCAAAAATTCTTTTTGCTGTCCATTTGAAGTCACATTCTTCCTTTGAGCCCTAACCTGTGACAGCGTCTAATCTATTTTCCATCATTGTAATTTTCCCTGTTCTAAAAAGTTATGTAAATGGAGTCATACAATGTAACCTTTTGAGACTGCCTCCTTCATCCAGAAGAATGCATTTGGGGTTCATTTAAGTTTTCGCTTCTGTCAAAAGTTTGTTCTTTATTGCTGAATAGTATTCCGTTGTGTGGATGCACAGTTTGATTATCCTTTTACCCACTCAAAGACATTTGGGTTGGTTCTAATTTTTGGCAATTTTGAATAGAACTACTGTGTGAAGATATTTTGTGTTTTCAGTTCTCTAAGGTAAATACCTAAAAGTGAGACTTTTAGGTCATATAACAAGATGTGTTTAACTTTATAAGAGATTGTCAATGCCCTGGCCAAATAGTTCAGTTGGTTAGAACATTAAGCTGGATATACAAAGGTTGTGGGTTTGATCCCCAGTCAGGGCACATACAGGAACATATTGATGTTTCTGTCTCTCTCTCCCTTTCTTTTTCTCTAAAATCCATAAAAAAGGAAAGAAAAAAGAAAGAAAAGAAAAGAACTATCAAGCTGTTTTCAAGACTAAAAGAGTACCAGTATCTCTCCATCCTCATCAACACTTGGTATTATCATTTTTTCTTTTTAGCCTTTCTGACAGGTGTGAAGTGGTGTCTCATTATGGCTTTAATAATAATGTTGAGCATATTTTCCTATGCTTATGTAAAAATGATCTATTTCTTTTTTCGGGTGTAGTCTCTGTACCAATATTTTGTCCATTGGCTTGATTTCTTATCTGTGAGCTGTAGAGAGTTCTTTGAATATCTTTTGTACATTCTGGATGAGAATACTCTTGGTACATTTAGATATATCACTTGCAAATATTTTGTCTCAGTTTGTGAGTGGTCTTTTCATTCTAAACAGTTTTTTTTTTATAAAACAAAACCTTTAAAGTTTGATGAAGTCCAGTTTATTAATTATTTTCTTTTATAAATTGTTCTTTTGGTGTCATGTCTATGAGCTCTTGACTAACCTTATATCATAAAATTTTCTTCCTGTTTTCTTCAAAATTTTTATGTTTTACATTTAGGTCCAGAATTCATTTTGAGTTAATTTTTGTGTAATGTGTGAGGTGTATTTTTGTTGTTAAAAAAATCTATTGGTCATATCTGTGCAGATTTGTTTCTAGACTCTATTTTATTTCATTGATTTCTGTGTATATCTCTTCAACAACAGTAGACTGCCTTGATTTTTATAATTTATACCAATAATTCTTTTTTTTGTATTTTTTCCGAAGTGAGAAGTGGTGGGGGCAGAGGGGTACAGACAGACAGACTCCCGCATGTGCCCTACTGGAATGCACCCAGCATGCCCACCAGAGGGTGAAGCCCGGCCCCTCTGGGGAGTTGCTGCTAGCACCTGAGGCGGAGACTATGGAACTATCCTCAGCACCTGGGCCAACTGTGCTCCAGTGGAGACTTGGCTGCAGAGGAGAAAGAGAGAGAAAGAGATGAAGGAGAGGGAGAAAGGTGGAGAAGCAGATGGGCACTTCTCCTGTGAGCCCTGGCCAGAATTGAACCTGGGACTTCCACAGGCCAGGCTGACGCTCTACTGCTGAGCCAACTGACAAGGACTATACCAGTAATTCTTAAATTACCTCTTACCTTATTCTTCTTTCTCAAAAGTTTTGTTTATTTTTGTTCCTTTGCTTTTTCATATAAATTTTAGAATTGGCATACACACACACACACACAATTCTGTTGGAGTTTGATTGGAATTACATTAAACCTATAAATCAACTTGGGAGTAATTGACATCTTTATTATGTTAAATCTTTAATCCAGGACACAGTATGTCTCTTCACTTATTTTGTTTTTCAGTTACAATTTATATTCAATATTATTTTGTATTAGTTTCAGGTGTACAGCATAGTCATTAGACAATCATACAATTTACAGTGTTCCCACTGATATTTCAAGTATCTATCTGGTACTATACGTAGTTCTTCTCTATGCTGTACTTTATATCTCTTTGACTGTTTTGTAACTATCATTTTGTACTTAATTCTTTCACCTTTTTCACTTAGTCCCCCAACCCTGGCTATCATCAGTCTGTTCTCTAGATCTATGAGACTGTTTCTGTTTTTTTTTGGATTATTTTTCTGTTCTTTAGATTCCACATATAAGTAAAATAATAAGGTATTTGTTTTTCTCTGACTGACTTATTTTACTTAGCACAATTCTCTTTAGGTCCAAACATGCTGTTGCAAGTGGTAAGATTTTATTCTTTTTTAGAGCTGAGTTATATTGCATTGCATAGATGTACCACCACTTCTTATCCACTTATCTATTGCTGGGCGCTTGGGTTGCTCTACAGGGTGTCCGTAAAGTCATGGTGCACTTTTGACCAGTCACACGGTCAAAAGTGCACCATGAGTTTACAGAAACACTGTATATCTTGGCTATTGTAAATAACACTGCAATAAACATAAGGGTGTACATATTTTTTTAATTAGAGTTTTAGGTTTCTTTGGATAGACATCCCAAAAGTGGAATTGCTGAGTCATGAAACAGTTCCATCTTTAACTTTTTGAGGAACCTCTGTACTGTTTTTTTTTTTTATAGTAGCTATAACAATCTGCATTCCCACCAACATTACACAAGGGTTTTCTATTCTCTCTCCATCCTTGCCAACATTTGTTTGTTGTTTTATTGTTGATAACCATTCTGACTGGTGTGAATTGATATCTCATTGTAGTTTTAATTTGCATTTCTCTAATAATTAGTGATGTTGAACATCTGTTCATATGTCTATTTGTCCTCTTTGGCAAAGTGTTTATTCAACTCCTCTACCCAGTTTTAATTGGACTGTATGTGTTTTTGTGTTCAGTTGTATAAATTTATTATAAATTTTGGGCATTAACCTCTAATTGGCTGTATCATTGGCTAATAGCTTCTTCCTTTCTGTAAGTTGTATTTTTGCTTTGTGCTTTGTTGATAGTTTCATTTGCTTTGTAAAAACTTTTTAATTTGATGTAGTTGCATTTGTTTATCTTACCTGAGAAAATATATCAGAAAAAATATTGCTCAGAGAAATGGCAAAGATTTTACTTCCCACATTTTTGTATAGGAGTTTTATGGTTTTGAGCCTTACATTTCTTTTTCTTTTCTTTCTTCTCTTTTCTTTTCTTTCTTTTCATTGATTGCTTTTAGAGAGACAGAGAGAGAAAGGGGTAAGAGAGGGAAGAAAGAAAACATTTATTTGCTGTTCCACTTAGTTGTGCACTCATTGGTCACTTTCCATATGTGACCTGGCCAGGGACTAAACCCGCAACCATGGTGTTTTGGGACAACACACTAACTAACTGAGCTAACTAGCCAGGGAGTTGAGTCTTACACTTTTTAATTCTTGTATATGGTATAAGAAGGTGACCTTGTTTTATTTATTTATTTTTTTGCACGTATCTTTCTAATTTACCCAGCACCCTTTATTGAATAAACCGTCTTCACACTATTGTATGTTCTTGCCTTTTTTGTCAAATATTAATTGATCTTATAGGCATGAGTATATTTCTGGGCTTTCTATTCTGTACTATTGAGCTGTAACTCTGTTTTTATGCCAGTACCATGTTGTTTTGATTATGATAACCTTGTAGTATGGTTTAATATCAGGTAGGATGATACCTCTTTATCTGGTTCTGGTATTAGAGAAATGGTGGTTTCATAAACAGATTTAAGAAGTGTTTATTCCTCTTTTATTTTTAAGAAGACTGTAAAATTGATTTTTTTTGTTATTGTTGTTGCTGAATTCTATGCACGTTATGCCTTTTTAAAAATATTTATTAACTTTAGAATGAGAAGGGAAGGAGGAGAGAAAAAGAGAGGAAAAGAAAACACATCAATTTCTTGTTCCACCTATTTATGCATTCATTGGTTGTCTCTTGTATGTGTTCTTACCAAGATCAAAAACTCAATGTTGGTTTATTTTATCAAATACTGAGAGAAGTTGAGGTTGGCAAATATAATTATAAATATATTTATTTCTCTTTTCATTCTGTCAATTGCTCCATGTAATTTGAAGCTTCATTGTTCATTTAGTTTTTTGTTTTCTTAGTGGATTAACCCTTTTATTATGATGTAATATACCTGTTTATCACTTTAGTTTTCTTTTGATTATTGTTTACATAGTATAGCTACTTACATTATTCTAACTTTAACATACCTAGTTTTCCTTTTTTAATTTTTTTTTCTGACAACCCTGTCTTCTAATGAGTGTTTAAATTGTTCACAATAGCGAAGATCTGGAAACAGCCCAAGTGTCCATCAGAGGACGAGTGGATTAAAAAGCTTTGGTACATATATACTATGGAATACTACTCAGCCATAAGAAATGATGACATCAGATCATTTACAACAAAAATGGATGGACCTTGATAACATTATATGGAGTGAAATAAATAAAACAAAAAAAATTAAAAACAGCATGATTTCATACATAGGTGGGACATAAAAGTGAGACTATGAGACATGGACAAGAGTGTGGTGGTTACAGGGTGGGGGGAGGGAGGGGAGAATGGGAGAGGGGGGAGGGGAGGGGCACAAAGAAAACCAAATAGAAGGTGACAGAGGACAATTTGACTTTGGGTGAAGGGTATGAAACATAATTGAATGATAAGATAACCTGGAGATGTTTTCTTTGAATATATGTACCCTGATTTATTTATTTAATGTCTTTTTATTTATTTATTTTTAGAGAGAAGACACAGAGTGAGAGAGAGAGAAAGAAAGAGAGAAAGGGGGGAGGAGCTGGAAGCATCAACTCCCATATGTGCCTTGACCAGACCAGTGCAGGGTTTTGAACTGGCGACCTCAGTGTTCCCAGGTCGATGCTTTATCTACTGCACCACCACAGGTCAGGCTGTACCCTAATTTATTAATGTCACCCCATTAAAATTAATAAAAGCAAGGAAGAAACAAAAAACAAAGAAAGAATTGTATAAATAAATACATGAGAGAGAAGGGATAACTTTCTCCACTTCTGGCAATCTAACATGGAAAGACTTAGATGTTCAAAGATGCTTATTATGAGTTAATCGCACAATTTAATTATATACCTAAATGACAGTTTATTTTTTGATAAGTTAGTGTATGGCCATCATAATCTCATTTCCAGAAATGCTTTTCAGGAAATATTCAGAATATCATGATATGCAGGATAGCAAGAAGGACATCTGTAATTATAATATGTACACCAATTTGATTACAATGTATGTGTGCATATGTGTATAAACATAGGAAATGCTTAATATAAGTGTGCCTGATTGAAATTAAAAGAACCTTACATAAAAAATTGTTTACATTTAATTAATATTTTATATTCTTGGATTTAAATATACTATTTTATTATTCATTTTCTGTTTTACTGCTCCATTTTTGTCTCTTTGTTTCCTCTTCACTAATCTTTACCTCTTACTAATAATCTTCCTTTGGATTACATGAACATTTTTAGTATTTAATTTTTTTTTTTTTTTAGTGGTAGAGAGAGAGAGGGAGACAGAAGACAGACAGGAATAGCAGACAGACAGAAAGGGAGAGAGAAGATAGGCATCAACTCATAGTTGCATCACTTTATTTGTTCATTGATTGCTTTCTCATATGTGCCTTGACCCGCGGGGCTCCAGCTGAGCCAGGGACCCCTTGCTCAAATCGGTGAACTTTGGCTGAAGCCAGCAATCTTTGGGTTAAAACCAGTGACTTTGGGTCATGTTGATGATGCCATATTCAAACCTGCAACCCTGTGCTCAAGCTGGTGAGCCCCTGTTCAAGCTGGTGAGTCCATGCTCAAGCTGGCAACCTCAGGGTTTCCAACCTGGGTCTCAGCATCCCAGGCTGGTGCTCTATTCATTGTATCACTGCCTGGTCAGGCAGTATTTGATTTTAATTTGTCTATTGTTTAGCTCTCTTTTTAAGTAGCTTATGTGATGCTTAAGAGTTATAATGTACATATTCAAATTTTCAAAATTTATTTCAAATCAGTATTTTACCACCAGTTAGACTATAGAAAGCTTACCACCCTATAGGTCCTTTTATTCTCTCCCGTCTGTATTGTAGTTGTCCCATTATTACATCAATGTGCAGGAAAAATTATCTGAAAATAAAATAACTTCTGTTTTCTTTTATCAATGTATATATATTAAAGAGCTTCACAGAAATTATATGTACTCAAGTATCTACTATTTCTGTGGCTTTCCATTTATCCCTGAAATTACAGGTTTTCCTTTGGTATTATTTCACTTTGGTCTGAAAAACATCCTTTAACAATTGTTTTAGAGCAAGTTTTCTGGCAATATTTTTTCTTTCATTGGAGAAAGCATTTATTTTATTATTCTTTAAGGAAATTTTTGCACTTGAAAATATTGAACCAATTTCTTCTGGACTCCAGGATTTCAGATGAGAAACAACATTTGAATCATTGTTCGCCTCTAGTTAATGTAGTGTTTTCTTTCTACATCAAAATATTTTTCCTTTCTCTTTAATTTTTAAAAGTTTCATTTTAATATACTTTGACATGAACTACCTTACATTTATTTTATTGAGAATTTACTGAACTTTTTAAATTTATGACTTTCATCAATACAGGATATTTTAGGCATCATTTCTTCACAAATTTTTCTGTACCATCGCTCCTTTCTTTCCTTCCTTCTGGAACTCTGATTACACAAATATTAGGCCTTCTAGTACTCTGTAGTAGGCCTTCTTTTTTGTCATGTGAATTTTGCTATTGAGTCTATGCAGTGAGTTTTTTAGACTTTTAAAGTTTTTAAAACATTATGCTGGTGAAAAGATTCACAGAAAATCCTTTCTATCCTGTTGAGTCTTGTATTTGCCCAAGATTTTATATTTTCAGCAAAGTATAATTATTAATAGTTGCATTAATGTTAACTGGCAATCAGTTAAATTAATGGAAATATGAGTCAGTTTTGTGCAAACTACTTGTGAGTGTTGTAGTTTTTAAACAAGTCCACAAACTTTTTAATGCCCTTTCTATCAAAAGTTTCACTTTAATTACGGTCTTCTTGAATAGTGTTTGGTGTATATTAGGGACTTGTATCTGACAAACAGAATGCATTGAAAACTGATGCTGTGTCACCATCAAGGTTGTGCTAGAAAAGCTTATTCAGCATCCTTATGACTCTCTTTCTTAAAAAAACCTCACTTTTGGAAATCAGCCACAGTGAAAGAGCACATATAGGTGTTTTAATTGATATCCATATCCAGTGCTCCAGAAAGTCTCTAGCATCAACCACCACACAGCTGAGTAAGCAAGACTTCATTCAGATGATTCCAGTTGCCAGCCTTCAAGCTTCCCCAGCCAAAGCTGAGTGAAGCATAGATGGACTGTCCCAACTGAACCCTGCCCAAAGTGTCGATTTCGAGCAAAATATGTGTTGTTGTTATAAGTATGTATATTTTGGGTCATTTGTTATCTAGCCATAGATAAATGGAATAGATTTTGGTATCTGGTATCTGGCGATGCTCTTGTGGGATGTTGCTGTAAATATACTGCTCACAAAAATTAGGGGATCAGGAAACATGCAGATTCTTCAGTACTTTCAGCCTTTTGTATAATACATTTTCACCAATGAAATAAAAGTGGGTTTTGCACCTCATTTGCATAATCGAACAACTTTCTTTGACTTGTCAATTACTTTTCTGATGTTCTTGTTTAATAAAAAAATCAGATGCTTCTTTTTTTTTAATTGCTTCATATTTATTTTGAAATATCCCTTAATTTTTGTGAGCAGTATATAAAACCTAAGACCTGCAGGGATTGCTTTGGAATTCCAGTAGAGTGCTAACAAAAGTCTAACACCTTGGAGAGACTATAAATAAAAGGTAGCTTTTCTTCAAAGCTTCTAAGGCATTAACAAAATCCACCCACCAATGCCTGCCATTCTTTTAATTATACCTGCCCCTGAATTGGCCTGAGAATTAAAGATACCACATATGTGAATGGTTTCCTTTTTACTGCATCTCATCCTAATATACCAGGGGTGCCCACACTTTTTCAGCTTGCGAGCTACTTATAAGATGACCAAGTCAAAATGATCTACCTACAATAAAATGCAAAACATAAATTTATTTCTTCTATATTATCATTATTTAAGTTACTATTATTACTATTTAATATTGTGCATTCTTCTTTCACCTTTCTCCTTCTCAGCTTTCTTTTCGGAGGAATGTCAATGTTATAGTTTTTATGAATAGTCCGAAAAAGCCGCTCCACATTTCCCTTCTTTGGAATAGCAATGGCACACAGACAGATGAGGCAAACGCACTTAGAATATGACATAGTGAAAAAAATCCCCTCCCATTTTGTATGAAAGTGGTAGGTTTTAGGCTTCTTACTCGGACCAGCTACGGCACTCATTTTTATACCCTTTGTTGTATTTAGTTTAAATAAATTGAAGGCTAACTACACAGCCATGTAACTGAACAAGTTAGCGTGGTTTAATGCGCCTGCATAGGGTGTCAAAAGTTCAGATGTCAGATTGGCTACCCTGTATGCCAATCAAAAGACTAATGTCTTTTTAATGTCATGCGATCTACCCACACTTCCTTCGCGATCAGCCAGTAGATCATGATCGACATATTGAGCACCTCAGTAATATACCATAGATGGGAGTATTAGTCATTGTAATGCCACAGCATGCTAGGCATTAACCTCCTTTCCACACTGCCCCAGGCAATGGTTGCTATCTGACTGTTGGGTAATTCAGTTTCAAACTCTTATCCTGAGGGGTTGTTTTCTAGAGCCTCTTCCCATTCTAACTCTTAAATTAGGTTTTGATGAAAGAAGAACCTGAGACAATGACTCAGTGCCAGTAGTTTTATTGGGAGATAATCCCAGAAAATGTAAGTGAGAGAATGGAGAGAATGAGTCTGGAAAGGGAGAAAAGCCAACAAATGGTATATTATTTTGCAAGCTGCTGCTGAGAACAATTGGTACTTAATTTTACTTGTGTATGCTAAAGAATCTTGTAGAATATTTAGAATTGTTTTGCTAAAGAATACCAGGCTAGTCTATTTACATAAAAACTCTTACTGTTTAACATAGTATGAGAGTTATACCCTTGGTTATTAACACGTTTTGCATCTACTAAGCATCTACTGATTGACTTGCAAGACTTAGGAGAAGCCTTGAGGCAGAAAAGTAGAGAGATGTCATATTTGGGAGAGGCACTGGCAATATGCATGGAATTGTTTACCTCAGCTGAACTGAAATAGGATGATGGACTGACTGAGTGGGACGTGGCTTAGGGCATCACAGGCATCTGCTGCACCTACATTTATAATTGAAAAATATAATATGTTTCAGTTGGACAGTAGGGTGAAATTAATATTCTATCCAAGTGAACAGCCCTTTGGGCAACTCATTAACCCCACGTTAAAAACCCTTGGTCTAGGAGCTCAGTAAATCTTTATATTCTTTCCAAGCATAAGAAAACTTCATTCTTCAAATTCCCTTGCAGTTTGGTTGGCCATATGACTGAGTTTGAGACAATGGCTAGGGAATAAAAGTAAAGTATACAACTTCTAGCTCTGACCCCTAAAATTACCCCATTTTTTGCTCATCAGCCAAGAGAGAATTCAATGGGATAATGATGGGAGCCACAATGGAAAGAACTTGTATCCTTGAATCATCACTTGGAAGACAGCAGCACAGCTGAGTCATCTAACTCCTATCAGACAGTTACTTGAGTGAAAAATAAGCAGTGTATGTGTGTGTGTGTGTGTGTGTGTGTGTGTGTGTGTGTGTGTGTTCTGGGTTGTTTGTTTCAGTAGTGGGTATTACTTTATTACACAAGACCCATAAGTTTTTTATTTTCACTACACTTCGGTCATTGAAGAAAGTATCTGCTCTTTATATTATAGACAGGCACGTGATGATCATTGACAGAATCATATTTGTGGTTTGCTTTCAGCCTTTTAAGGACCAAGTAAACAGATGGGCTCAAAGTACTATTGCTATCATTTTTTGACAACAGATTGCTTTCTTTGTAATTAGGGATAACTGCCCATTGCTATCTTACACTAATGAACAAATTTGAAAGGACAAATTCTTCACAATCCCAAAATAATAGACACAAGAGGAAGAACCAGCATGAAATACCATTTGCTTTCTCCTTTATCATGAGGTACAAGAAAATATCATGGATGTAATACATATGAATCAATGAAAGACAAGCAGATAATCATTTGGATTTTAGATAAATACAAAAGAAGACTGCCTAGTTTTTAATAATATGTAGTATCATTTTTAGACAAGGATAAGCTCTATTTTGTTGTCAGATATGGACTGTGACAAAGAAGTATGAATACTCCCTCTTGTGGTTCTTAAGAAAAATAATCTCAGCTGTGAGGGCATATTGAGAAAACAGAAATTCTGGAAAATAGAAAACTTTTAAGATAACTTCAGTGGATAATGAGAATTTATCCTTTTCTTTCTGACCTGGCTCTATGAAGCTACGGAAACACTTTATTCTGTGTTGATGTGGGTCTTCTTGAGAGCATCTGTGAGCTTGCACTGCTGACCTCATGGGGAAACTGAAAACTTGATGTGTGGGAAGGACTCACCAACCTCAACTAGAAGAACTGTTTTTTACTTGGAATTCTTTCCCCCTGAAAAGTTAGAGAAATATATATATTTTTCTTTAACTTGCCACTGATTCAGAAATGTGGCCTTGTGCTTCTTCTTGGGGAAGCTTTGATTTAAGAGGAATAAATTCAGTGTTAGGACACTGCTCCTCTAAAGCACATCTGTCATTATTTTGTGGAGCAGTGTTGTAGTAATATAATGTTATAGTAATTAAATATATAGAAATATAAAAATATGGAAGATATATAAAAGTAATTAAGATATAATATTAAAATGAATTAAAGAAATTAAATAAAGTTATGCCATCTGGATAGGAATTAATATAGTGTGTATAAATATGATAAACCAACTCTGACTTTTGAGCAGGCACAGTTAGTGTGTGAGTGTGAAGTTATACATAGATAAGCAGTGGCTTGACATCATAACTCTGTAAATTAACATAAACAAGAAGCTTCCCTAGGGACATCTTAAAAGTCGCTTGATGTAACATTTCAATAGATTAACATAAAAAGGAGCTTCCAAAAAGGTGGTTTGAGGTGATAATCCTGTAGATTGACACCTGTTAAAAGGTAGGTTGAGTTGATAATCCTGTATTGATTGACATGTGTTAGAAAGCGTTGGCCAGAAAAGGTACTAAAGCTGAGGTCCCTCCTTGCTGCAGTAGTCGCCCAGACTCCAACGTGAACGTGGACTGTCTCCACATCCCTCTGAGCTCAGACCAAAGACAGCTGAGAGGAACACACCAACAGGACCCCCTTAAGCTGTACTCAGATGTGCCAAAAAGAATTTGTGAGTAATAATTTGTGTGATTCTTGCAACTAACTTGTGTGTCAGTTGTGTTTTTCCTCCAGTGGTAGTTAATGTCGGTACTGATAAGTAGAATCCTCATAGCTGCCTCAAGAGTAGTCTTGAAGAGGCTGCCAGCCCTGCTAACAAGCAGCAGTGTCCCACTGCATGGGGAAGTTGAATCAGGGACACCTGATCGACATAGAGCTTCGGCTCTATTGGGACAGGCAGATATCAAGGTATTTTTCGGATATATATATTTCCTCCTATCTATTTGGAATCTTATTTTGCAGCTTTGTTTTTCCCTCAGGAGATAACAGGTTGCACATGCTAGAAATAAGACATTTAGTCATTTCTTAAGATGTAAAATAGGAATAACATCACATTGGGAAGACAACATATATCCAATGTCAGCAGTGGTTTGATGTGAAATTATCATTTGTTTTCTCATAATTTATACCTCCTGCTTTTTGCTTCTAATGTTTCACCATTAGAAATAGTATCATCCAATTCTGAGGAGGGTTGACATCAGTGTAGGAAACAATATCTACTTATCTCTCTTTCTCTGATTTTCCAGTTAGATTGAACATGTTGTTCTGATTTGCACAGAAAAGTCCTGGTTTACACTGCTGTTCCCATGTTCCATTTGGTTCAAAGTTTGTTTCTTTTTCATTTTTTTCTCCAATGGACACTTTTAACAATTTCAATTTTATTAGTTTTACAATGTAACTTTAAGAACACTGGAGGCAATTTTAGATTTAAAAAGATTTAACATTACATTAAGTAGTACATTCTTTAGAAAAATACTGTGACATGATATTAGAAGCAAAGAAACTGATTGTAGTACATGAATTATGAGGGACAGAAAAAATGCCTTGAAGTGGATAAGATACATCACTTTTACTTGTGTCCCATCAGTGAGACAGGTCACATGGCCATCAAGATGCATAGCTGCTGGGAAATGTAGTTTAGCTGTTGGCACAGAGATGAGAAATGGTTTAGGAAACATCTATTCAGTCTCTGTCACATTATTTTAGAATAAAAACTTCCTAGGTTTCACAGTCAAAATGGGGCCAAATAAAGCATCAAACTTTTGTCTACTTGACTTCAAATATCAACAATTATCTTTGTAAAGGCTCAGAATGAATCACCCCAACATTTGCCTCTGTGGAATGTGAATTATTTTGTGATAAAGTCAACTGAGACCCTTTAGGCTCAAGAAAATTCTGACCCCTGCCCCTTAACTACATAGAATAACTTAAATTAAGGGCCTTGCTTATAATAATAGATTATCAGAGGTAATCTTTTTTTGACCTGTCTATATGGTAGGGCATCTATTAATTGCTGAACATCTCCTTTTCTTATTGTCCTGTCCTTCCCTCTGAAGTTCCAAAGTACCTTACCTCATCCTTAGCCCACAGTGGTATATATTCCTCATTTTAACTTTCTGTCCCCGAATCTTTCAGGTATGTGGGGCCTCTGACTCACTCATATATGGGAGTTTCCTATATTTATATATGTAATTAAATTTGTCATTTTCTCTTGTTTATCTGTCTCATGTATTAGACTAGCTGAAAGAGGCTTGAAAACTAGAGAAAAGTTTCTTCCTCCATCACACTTTCACATCCCAAATCTTGATAGTTTCTAGAAAGTACAACTTATAACACTATTTTTAGCTTTATTTATGGTTAATAGAAGCCAAGATTTACTTTTTATTTATTTTATTTTATTTAAAAATGTTTTGAAAAAAAATTTAATTGAACTTACTGGTGTGATATAGGTTAATAAAATTATATAGGTTTCAGGTGTATAATTCTATAACACACCATCTGTACATTGTACTGTGTGTTCACCTTCTTAAGTCAAGTCTCCTTCCATCAGTACCTATGCCCCTTTTCTCTCTTCTACCTTCCCTCGTTCCCCCTCCCCACTTGTATTCACCATATTGTTCTCTGAGGTCTTTTTCCTTTGAATAGAAGCCAAGATTTAAATGATTGAGGTTATTTTTTATTTTACCTGAATTACTATAATTGCATAGATTTTTGGAAGTCATGACTAATCATAAATACTGTAAGGATATATACATATATGTATGTGTTTATATACCTGTCTGCCAATTATTCAGATTTTATTTAAATTTCTTGTTGTGAAAGTTCATTTATTACCTTAGTTATGCACAGGTAGAAAATAGCCTTTTGTTTTCCTATGTATCCACCTATTTTATTTTTTATTTTTATTTATTCATTTTTGTGACAGAGAGAGAGAGAGTGACAGACAGAGAGAGAGACAGACAGGCAGGAAAGGAGAGAGATGAGAAGCATCAATTCTTCGTGTGGCTCCTTAGTCGTTTATTGATTGCTTTCTTGTATGTGCCTTGACTGGGAAAGCTACAACAGAGCGACCCCTTGCTCAAGCCAGTGACCTTGGGCTTCAAGCCAGTGACCTTTGAGCTCAAGCCAGTGACCACATGCTCAAGCCCGAATGAGCCTGTGCTCAAACCTGCAACTCAGGGTCGAACCTGGGTCCTCCGCATCACAGTCCGATGCTCTATTCACTACGTCACTGCCTGGTCAGGCTATTTTACTTTTTCTGACTTGAGACATGTATTTAGAAACCAAATCTCATAGGAGATTTTATTATTTTTTCTGGGATGAGCATAAACACATAACCTGTTTCTTGCTCAGAACTTTACATTAATTTTAGGGGTGAGTATAATATACACCTAGAAAGTGTCTCTGTTTCTATGCATCATTCTCTCCCACATAAATAATTTTGAGATTCATAAAAGGAAAATAAAAATTTAAAATTAAATTACCTGTTGTCTTTGTTGGTTTATTTTATCAACTCTTGATTGATTGGTTTAATAGAACAACTCCCTAAAAACAAAT
The DNA here is from genome assembly GCA_037038555.1 of Rhynchonycteris naso. Classification (NCBI taxonomy): domain Eukaryota; kingdom Metazoa; phylum Chordata; class Mammalia; order Chiroptera; family Emballonuridae; genus Rhynchonycteris; species Rhynchonycteris naso. The sequence continues at coordinate 73,648,041 of CM073002.1, forward strand.
CAACCTATTAACCAGTGGGGTTTCGGCTGAAAATAAATTAAAGTAAAAATTTTTGATGCTGTACAGAATCAGACATCTACCTAAACAACTAAGGCTTTTATAACAAATTGATTAATACACTTTGTTATTTCCCTATTTTTTTTCAATAGTCAAGTCACATAATAGATTTTTTTTGGGGGGCATTAAACAGAAAATAAATAAAATTATGTGGATCTTGGACTTCAAAAATAGAAATATAAGGAAGAAGGAATATATGCCTTGCCAGTTGGTTCAGTGGGTAGAGCGTCAGCCCAGTATGTGAACATCTGGGTTTGATCCTTGGTCAGGGCACTCATGAAAAGTGACCATTTGTTTCTCATCCCCTCCCTCTCCCCCTTTGCTCCTTCTTCCCTTCCAACAGCCAGTAGCTCGACTGGTTCGAATGTTGGCTGTGGGTACTGAGGATAGCTCGGTTAATTTGAGCATTGAGTCCCCTTCCCCCAGTGTATCCTATTTGGGACTCATGCGGAGTCTGTCTATCTCCCCTATTCTCACTTGAAAAAAAAAAGAAAGAAAGAAAGAAAGAAAGAAAGAAAGAAAGAAAGAAAGAAAGAAAGAAGGAAGGAAGGAAGGAAGGAAGGAAGGAAGGAAGGAAGGAAGGAAGGAAGGAAGGAAAGATATTACATAACTTGTATAGTAGTGGTCTGTTCTCTGTTTCTGTAGTTACTTTCTGCTAAAGATGTTCTTACCTGACACCTGTTTAACAAGCAAAGTTGAAAAAAATCAAAGATTGGTTGATGGCCTTTAACTCTCCCCCTTACATTTCTGTCTGCCTCCTTTATAATTCAGTCAGGGTTCACAGTAGGGCAGACTGTGTATTTAGAGCAAACTGGATGGAAAAAAGTGTAAAGACAGGACACAATCATCCCTTCCCACAATTCTTTCCTTGCTTTGGTTTTGCTATTCTCTATTCTATACTTAGAAAATGAAGCCTATTTTTTCTTTTTTACTTGATACTGGACCTTCTTGTAGAAGCAACACTTTTTCTCTACCTATCTTTTTGGAAATATGCTTGGTTAATTGTTAGTTTGCCCTCACCCCTTTCAAGCACAAAAGCACTGAGGCGTATCCTTTGAGGAAGAATATAAGCTACGGAATCATAAATCCCTGTTTGTCTCAAATAACAAGTCATACATTGAGCTGCTCAACAAGAAACATACTCGAACTGTTCTGCAGAGAGCAGCAGCTCAGTGTGCTCAATGTTCTGACTGACACAGAGCTCAAGATTCCACATCGACAGAATGCAAATGTAGCATAACAGCAGAGCAGGCTGTCAACTCTAGGCATGTGTAGACATGCCTGATGTACTACTGGTAAGGTCATTTTCCCAAAAGACTTATTTTCCTGATGGACTAAGGAAATTTTTGATAAGGTATCTGTCCTAAGAGAGGAGTTTGATATTGTATTAAAGCCTTAGTTGTCTAAGTAGATGGATGAATCTGAACAGCATCAAAATTTTTCACTTTTCTTTGACTTGTGGCCAGAGCCCCATTGAATTCAGGTATAAATCCTATTGAGAGCAATGAGTTTGTACTCAAATCCTAAAAAAAAACCCTCATTTTGTAAAAACTCTTAAGTATAGATAGGTACACACACAATACTGTATCTGAGCTCTCTTAAGCAGTGGGATGTAGAGGTGAGAGCTCTTCCCAGTGGTAACTGTGGAAGACAGAATTCTAAAAATGGTCCCCCAACATTTGCTTCTCACCCCCAAGATTTCTGACCCATGTTTACTTATTCAAACATAATCTAGGCACTTCCTTGAAGGGGTTTTGGAAAAATGATTAAGTCCCAAGTCAGGTGACTTTAAGGCAGGGCCTATTTCTATGAGATGAGCCCTTTTAAAGCAGAGATTTTTGTAGGTAGGAGTAGAAGTCAGAGATTCAAAGCATGAGGGAGGATTAAATGCACTGTTGCTGGATTGAAGATGGAGGGAGCCTTGTGCCAAGGAATATCGGTGGCCTTAAAGAGTTTAAGATTGGCCTCCTGTTGATAGTTAGGAAAGGAACTTGACCTCATTCTATATTTGGCCAATGATCTGAATGAGTTGGGAAGTGGACTTTTTCCTGGGGCCGCTAGACCAAAGCCCACCCCAGTGTATATGTTATTTTCAGCCTTGTGAGACGCTAACGAGAGAACCCAGTTGAACCATGCCAGACTTGGGACCTACAGATATTTGAGATAAATCGTTTGTATTGTTTTAAGTCACTACATTTATGGTAATTTGCTATGCAGTAGTAGAATAACAGAATTTGACAGGGTTCATATTTTAGGGGACCCAGGCCTGAGGTTTGGCGGGAGGCCCCAACATCCCATAAATCTGGTGATATACAGCGGATGTGTGTGGTAATTGGTGGAACATGATAAAGACTTAGTGAATGCCTGTGAAACATCACGAAGGAACGCTCAGAAATTTTTCTAGGTAGGGAAAACTTGTATTGTTATAGTTAATATGAGCCACTAAAACCTATAAGCTAATAAAGTCCAGGAAAATTGATTGTATACATCTCCATAAGTCCAGGTTTGTTCAAGCTCCTAGCATAGACTTCATTTACCAAAGGGACAGTTGTTTTTGTGTTTTGTCTTCTGATTTACTCTCCTAAATTTTCTTTCTTTTTTTTCTTGGACCTCGACTTCTTTTTGTAGATGCCAAGGGATGGATTTAGTGAGTATATCCTTGGATAATGAAAACAGTGGAAAAAATATATTTTGATTATTAAATCTTTGCTACTGAGATAAAATAGCAACTTATTCTTGAAAGATAGGTCATATTTGTCAGTATATTTAAGAGCCTTTATGCAAACTTCCTCTTAAAAAATAACAAGCAAACGTCTTTTATTGGATCTTACAAAGGAAACTTGATCAAAATTGTTAGGGCATGAACTTTTTATTTTGAAAGCCAAAATGAAGATTAGTACAGAGATGATTATAGTATAATTGTACCGTAATTTTGTAAGAGTGGTATTTGAAGGTAATTCTCCACAGATGTCTTGCATTTCTGCATGTCTTCTGAGCAAACACACAGGCAGCTTCTGTTCTAAAATATATTTTCAAGTATGTTTGTATGGCTAACAGCTTGGGGAGGTAAAGAGTGTCTCTCTGAGGCAGAGGGCAGATATGTTTGCTGTCCAGCATTATAAAGATAATATCTCTTTCTGGAGCAAAGTTTGGGCAAACCTGCTGCAGGCCTTTTTTCATGAGCTGTGTTTCCTAAGCTCAGGGCATTTCAGCTGTGGTAAAAACCCTGTGTGAATCAGGTGACCGATTTATCCTAATTTGGCTGAGACTTTCCTGATTATAGCATAAGGTCCTGAATAACAAGGACCCTTCAGTTTGGGGCACATCAGGGAGCTGGTCACCCTGGAGAGCTGCGTGCATCTGAGATGCTCCGTATCACCCCCGTGAAATTTGGAAGGCAAACCATTATAAACGTGAAGCTCATGCTGCCACTGTATTGTAATAAAGTCCTTTGATTCTGACTCAGAAATCTTAGGTGTGAACCCTTAAAATGGTGATAGGTTAATTTGTTAGGTAGCAAGTACAGTAAAATATCAGAGCATTCACAGTTCTTTTCAAATATAAGTCTTATAATTGCTGGAATCATAGTTGGAGACAAAAGTCCATTTTAGATTGGGAAAATGGGAGTAAGCCTATAAACTTCCTCTAAAGCAGGGGTTGGGAACCTATGTCTCGCAAGCCAGATGTGGCTCTTTTGATGGCTGCATCTGGCTCGCAGACAAATCTTTAATAAAAAAAATAATAACGTTAAAAATATAAAACATTCTCATGTATTACAATCCATCATTTCCTACCACTCATGTTCATGGTTGCGGGTGGCTGGAGCCAATCACAGCTGTCCTCCAGGACACCACCAAATTTTTATTGGATAATGCATAACGTACATGGGTCATTGTATGGCTCTCACGGAATTACATTTTAAAATATGTGGTGTTCATGGCTCTCTCAGCCAAAAGTTTCCTGATCCCTGCTCTAAAGTTTTCCAAAAGCTGTTTTATGAAATGAGCACTTCAAAAACAAATCAATTTATGAAAGTTACTTGGTAGGAACTTGTGTTATTTCTTTTCCTTTGCATTGTTTTTTCTTTTACTCATAAGGTTATTTGGAAGTGTATTACTTCATTTCCAAACATTTAGGATGTTTTACTAGTTATCTTTATGTTACTATTCTTTAGTTTATTTTCACTCTGGTCAGAAAACATACTCGATTATTTCAACTTTAATTTATTAAGGTTTGTTTCAGTCTATTTTGAAAAATGTCTAAGTGCATTTGAAAAAAAAATTTGTACTTTGCAGTTGTTGGTTGTAGGATTGTCTGTATGTCAATTAGGTTAAAGTGGCTTATTGTATTGCACAAATCTTCTATATTCTTACTGATTTTTTTCTCTGCTTATTCTGTTAGTAGTTGTAACGTTTCCAAAAATGACTGTGGATTTGTCTTTTTTGCATTTATATGTTAAGTGACACAGGTTTACAGATGTTTCAGTTTCCTATGTAATGTACTCCTTTGTCATTTTCAAGTACCACTCTATTTCTAGTCATATAGGCATACCTCAAAGGTATTTCAGGTTTGGGTGCAGACCACTGCAAAATAAATGAATAGCACAGTAAAGGGAGTCACATGATTTTTTTCTCAGTGCATTACATAAAAGTTAGGTTTATATCCAAACTACAGCCTGTGGGCCGCATGCGATCCCCTGAGGCCATTTATCCGCCCCCCGCTGCACTTCCGGAAGGGGCACCTCTTTCATTGGTGGTCAGTGAGAGGAGCACAGGATGCATCTGCACCCATAGTTTCCATTGAAATACTGGTCAGTTTGTTGATTTAAATTTACTTGTTCTTCCTTTCTTTATTATTTTTTTTACAGGGACAGAGAGAGAGTCAGAGAGAGGGATAGATAGGGACAGACAGACAGGAACGGAGAGATATGAGAAGCATCAATCATTAGTTTTTCATTGCCATAGCAACACCTTAGTTGTTCATTGATTGCTTTCTCACATGTGCCTTGATCGTGGGCCTTCAGCAGACCTAGCAACCCCTTGCTGGAGCCAGCGACCTTGGGCCAAAGCTGGCAAGCTTTTGCTCAAGCCAGATGGGCCCGTGCTCAAGCTGGCGAGCTTTGGGTCTCAAACCTGGGTCTTTCGCATTCCAGTCCGACGCTCTATCCACTGTGCCACCGCCTGGTCAGGCTACTTGTTTATTTTGAATATTGTATTTGTTCCCGTTTTGCTTTTTTACTTTAAAATAAGATATGTGCAGTGTGCATAAGGATTTGTTCATAGTATTTTTTATAGTCCGGCCCTCCAATGGTCTGAGGGACAATTAAATGGCCCCCTGTGTAAAAAGTTTAGGGACCCCTACTATAGCCTATTAAGTGTGTAACAACATTGTATCTAAAAGAACAATGTACATCCCTTAATTAGAAGATACCATAGTGCTAAAAAATGCTAACCAGCATCCGAGCCATCAGGGAGTCATAATCTTTTTGCTTATGGAAGATCTAGCCTCGATGCTGATAATAATACAAACTTTCAATTTGTAAAAAACACAATATCTGGGAAGCGTGATAAAGCAGAGCAATAAAACGAGGTATGCCGGTACTTAACTGCAAGTCTACTTTACTTGGTATCAATAAAGCTATACGAGCTTTTCTTTAGATTTTGCATGCTTTAACTTTTTAAATTCTTTATATTTTTTAAGTTTTTTGTGTGTTCTTCTAGTCAAAGTATGTCTCTTATAAACAGCACATAGCTGGATCTTGTGTGTGTGTTTGTGTGTGTGTGTGTTTTTTAGGAATTCAGTCTTTGCCTTTTAATTGAAGTTGTTGGTCCATTTATATACAACTACTGACATAGTTCATGTTACAGATTCAATGTTTGTGTCCCCCAAATATCATATGTTGAAACCCTATTCCCCAATGTGATGGTTTTTAAGAGATAATTAGGACTGGATGAAGTCATGACAGTGAAGCCCTCATGAATGGGATTTAATGTCCTTAGAATGAGAGCTTGCCTCTCCTCTCCGCTGTCTGCTATATAAGGACACAACAAGAAATCAGTACTTTGCAATGTGGCCAAGGGCTCTCAACAGAACTCAGCCATGCTAGCAACCTGATCTTGGACATCTCTCCTCTAGAACTGTAAGAAATAAATTTCTGTTGTTTATAAGCCATCCAGTTTATGGTATTTTGTTATAGTGGCCCAAACTAACTAAAACAGTTGAGTTTACATCTACCAACGTATCATTTGTTTACATCTGTTCTTTGGTCTTTCATTTTTTTTCCTTGAGTTATTTTAGATTAAGGAGGTGTTATTTATTCTATTTTCTCTCTAAAGGATTTTTAATGATATATATATTAAAAATGATCTTTTGGTGTTTTCCATATGAATATAATATACATCCATATCTTATTATCTGTGCTAAATTAGTAACTTTACTGGTTACTGACCAATGTAAGAACACTTCAACAGTTTAATTCCATTTACCTACCTGCCACTATTTGAACTAGTGTTACCATATACATTGATACCACAAGACATGACATCATGAGTTGACAGGAATTTCAGTGCAGCTTTCTGGGTCTTCTCAATTCCTTTCCTGTCTGAACATTAATGCTCAGTTCCAAGTCGCTTTGACAGTTTGTTAAACTCAGACCTTTTCCCCCTCAGATCAATAAGACTGTCACTTGCTGTTTGAATTCTATTCCTTTCATGACAATTTTAAAAATGTCCTTAGAAAAAAACCATGGCACTAATGTAGACCTCACCATATGTGTTCTCCGCTCTTGGGACCTGAAATAGTCCTTCATGCCCTGGTTCCTGGCCAATGTTATGCATGCCATCTAGATTTAATTGTTGTGTTTGGCAGAAGGATGAGGCAATACCAGGTACTTTATCATGCCCTGTTGAGACTGGAAATACCTAACAACATTTTTATAAACAGAAATTTCTCCTTAGGTAATAGCTGATACACCAGTGGTAGAGTTCATGCAAATGTATGATCATTTCCATTATTTATCTGTTTTCAAACTAATGAGATAATTCCCTAGTATCCTCCCTGTTGACCAATTATTATTTTTTCATATAATCATGACCTTATAGATTTAGACACATTTCTTGTGCTTCAATCCCTTGTAGATATTATTCTTTGTGATGCCTAAATTTGTCCATATTTGACCATTGGGAGCCTCTTTTGAGTTCTTTTGATGTGACCCTGGTGGTCTTTGATATCTTCCTGTTGTATTCCAGGGTCGGTCACCTGTGTGTTTCTGCCTCCAACTCCCCATGTAAGGAACCACTGACTGTATTGGAGGAGGACCAGGGTAAGTTGTGTTCCCAGGGTACTGTCAAGTTAAAGCAAGAAGGCAAAGAGACTAACCAGAGGGAAAGTTAAAGCTATAGGTGATTTTGCTGATGACAGTTCCTGATTTCTAGAGAACATAAAGATTCTTAGAGGTAGAAAAAAGATGATAGATTAGGTAAAATCAGTAAGTGAAAGGAAAAAAAGACATGGAAAATGAAAGCCTGGTGAATACTATCAAGCCACATTGTATGTGTTCGCTTATCTTTTGTCCTAAAAATTTCACTGTATTAAAAATCACCATCTGACAATTCCATGTCACTGGTAGTTGCATAGACTCAAGTATAGGACTTGATTGAGGATATTTGTCAGCCATGCTTTTGTTTTGGTCAAAGATTTATCTAGGCAATATTTCTGCACAGAGCTCAGAAAAAGTGAGTATTTCCTCCATTTCATTATCTTAGTAAAGTAGTCCCTTTGAGTAGTGGAAGGAATTGTCAGACACTTGTAAACAAAAAGGGGCTCTCTAATAAATTCCACCAAAATGAATTTTACAGGATGATCTGATAATAAATTCCTAATTGGGCAAATTGTGGGAGGTAGTCACACCTCAGACCTATGAAAGGTTTATCTTTGTCTTAAGCGTGCCCTGTTCATTGTTCATGTGCATCTAGGTTTACACACCTTTGAAATGCTAGAGTAACCCTCTTTTTCAGTTTTTTTTTTTAAGTGCAAGGAAGGGAGATAGAGAGACAGACTCCTGCATGCACCGTGACCTGGATTTACCCAGCAACCCTCTTCTGGGGCTGACTCTCTATCAATTGAGCCACTGACTGCGAGAGGAGAAGGAGACAGAAGGGAGGAAGGGAGGGGAAAAGAAGCAGATGGTTACTTCTCATGTTTGTCCTGACCGGAGATTAAACCTGGGACGTCCACACACCGGGTCGACACTCTATCCACTGAGCAAACCAGCCAGGCTCAGTAATCCTCTGTTTTAGACCCCTCAGAGGCATAACCACCTTCAAGTCAATGCATAATCTTGTTGACTATTCTGTAATCCAATTATAGAAGTTTTCTGCCTTGCTTTCTCCACTTTCATGTAATCTGCTTCATTTTCTCTCCTTAATTTCAAATGCTTAAAAGAAACTTTGAAATTGTCATTCTCTGGACAATTTTGGATCTGGCCTCTTGGAAATTTTCACCAGTTTGGGTTCAAGTAAACTCACAAAAATTCTGTACATGTTTGAATGCTTCTTATGTTCATCATATAAGCTGTTGGTTTACATTTTCTTATTGAGTTGATAGATTTTAGAGAAATTCCTGGGATAAACAGCATAGTTATTTGAGATGTTATCCTCCCGGGTAGGAGTATCCTAGAATAGTAAAGTAAAGCTAATGAAAACATTCAAACAGTAGAGTCATGTTAATATTGACAATAAACTGTATGTTTGTCGTGTATGTATATATCTGTGTGTGTTACATGGTTTTAATTCTCATTGCAACAGATGATACAGCATCTCTGATTTCAAGAACTTCATTAAATCTAGCGATAGAGATAAGTTATAGAAAATATTTAAGATAAGTATAAGTATTTTAAGAAAGTATGTTTGAGCAGCAGGGAGTACCGTAGCCTATACTGAAGAAATGATTTTAAGCCTTCTTGTTGGAGTTCACCATTCCAAACCGAAGGATTAACATGCACAAGAGTGCATTAGGGAGAAAGACAGAAGATAGTGCTATAATGTGGCTAAATCTAATAGGACTTTTTGCTATGATATGGAGTTTTTATTTTATACTATACCAGAAGGAGAAAATAACAATTGACTGACATTAGGTATAGCAAAAAATCTAGTTAGTGGAATATAATCAAAATATTTTAAATAACTAGGTATGGGAGGTTAGGGAAAAAGGCAGGTTAAGTGTGCTTCCCAGGTGGTCTTATCACTGGATGAATAATTACAGTACAGTGGGAGGGGGGCGGTTGTGGAAATAGAAGGCATTGGGGAATGTGACTATGATGAATTTGATATTTATATATCTCTGTTAATATATTTATCTATAGTCGTGTGTGAGTGTATCTTTCACGGTATTTTTTAACCTTTTATGTCTCTTAGGATAATCTCTCTACTTTTCACAGATAACAAAATGTATTCCCATGTTTTAATTTGAAAACATTTATCTTGTCTTGATGCCCTTTTAGCTGTTTACTTGTTCCATAAGCTTTCATGTTTTCTTGAATAATGTTATGTACCCAGTGGATATGTTTATAATGAAAAGCCACACATAAGGTTTTTTCTCATAAAGATAATATTAGTCACTTCAAGGAAATATCATCACACAAAAGTGGGCCAGATTGAAAGTTAGCAGGATATGCCTTGCTGGGAGTAGCCATGATTTAGACTTCAAGAGAGGGGTTAACTGAAAATCCTTGTGGAAGCCTCTGGCTGCATGGAAGCACACAGACAGGAAAATATCAGAATCAAAAAGAATGAGGAGTTTCAGAGGCTACCCTATTGCTCATTCCTGGTTTCAATTAGAGTCTGCCAGGTTAACTGATGTTTCAATCACTGTGTTAGCCTGATCTGTGGTGGCACAGAGGAGGGAGCATTGACCTGGAATGCTGAAGTTGTGAGTTCAAAACCCAGGGCTTGCTCAAGTCAAGACACAGATGAGAAACAACTATGTTGGTGCTTTTTGCTCCTCCCCTCCTCTCTCTCTCTCTAAAAAATAAATAAATAAATCATCTTGTTATTTATTTCATGTAAAATTTTAAAATGGAAATGTTTACACCTTTGTCAGTACAAATGTGAGAGAGAAATGGAGTTGAATTATTTTATTTAACCAAGTTCCCTGACTTGGTAGGAGGTAGAACGGAGTTATGAAGAGTCATGTAACATTATTCCAGTGTCTCTCATTCTTTTCTTTCTGCCTCCGGTTACATCCTCATTACATCACTCCTGACCTACTGAAATCAAATCCCTATTTCCAGACTTTCGTCCATGCTATACATTTCAAACTCTGCTAGAAAAAACTTTAGATGCCATTCAACCAGTCTTAACAATCTGCATGTTATTAAATTCATTAAACAAGGAGGCTACAGTGGCTGTCATACCCTGGTAGCCTACATTAGCAAACGAAAATCTAAGCCTGTAAGGTTATGAAATCAAATGCTAAGGACAACCAATCACAGACAGCCAGCTAAGCTTTAAACTACAGCTAACCCAAGGAATTTGCTTCCACTCTTTCCAGCTCCTTCAGCAGAGTGCTCTTAAGCACTTCCCGTGTGCCGCTACCTGGCTACCTGATTCCCATTGGTAAATGTTCATATAAACTCTTAAACTTTTAAATAGGACTCAGTTTATCTTTTAACAATGTTTTGAGTCAGTTTGTACTTTAACCTGACCTCTATCTTTTGTTTTTAGCTTTAATATGGGATAATGTTTTTGAAATGTGTTCCCAAAAGGCTTGAATGAAGCCTATATACCTTGGCATTTAAAGTTCTCTATGAGCTGGTTGCAGATTTATTTTCAGCCACTCCTCCCTTCAGCCATCACGAACTAGTGCATGTTTCTTGCTCACTCATTTTGTTTTCATATGGGTTTGCTGTCCATCACTACAATGTGGACAGCTCAAGGGCTGATTTCCAGGAATTAGAGCAATGGGAAGATTTTGAAATGAATGAATCATTCATAAATCTTCCATTAGTTTGTTTGCCTCCTCCTCAGTCTCTGCATATGTAAATTCTATGCTTACTTTAAGGATCAGATCAAATATTGCTTCTTCCATGGTACTTTCCCAGATCCCTTCACAAAGAAAACTATGTATTCTGAATTCCCATGATATTTTATTATGCCTCTTCTGCGACACTTATTCTTTTGAAATTATTGTTTATGTAGTCTCTAGAGTGGAGTTTATATTATACTTATTTTTGTGTTTTCCACTGACCCTAGACTCATAGTACCCTAGACTTACCACAAAGCAAGCACTTAATGTTCTTTCATGAATGTCCTTTAATGTTCTATTAATTAATAAAGTTAAAAGAGAATGGGAAAGTGATTGTTGCATGAATTCTTAAATCTCTAGAATAGGTTCTATGAAAACACACATATGGGGCTCTCTTTATTTAATCAAAAAAGAACCCTAGTGAAAATAAAGTTATAGCCAATTTTGGAATCATCATTTCAACGATTAACAACTTTAATAATAATAGTCATGCTTTACTGAAAACTGACTCTGTGCCAAGAAATCTAATCACTTTAAGTATATTATCACGGATATTTAAAACTTCCTTGTATGAGACCATGTCTATTTAACAAATGAGCATATTGAGGTTGAGGCTGAGTTCTTTATTTGCTAAGTATGTGAAGTGAAATTTAAAGACTGATCTAACTCCAAAGCTCTACCCACTAAGCAGTAATACCTCTTGCACTTTTTGGGTTAAGAAATCCTTTTGGTTACCAAGTTATATGCCTGTGTGATGTCCACAGAGGCAATAGATACAAACATGACCAGGAAACTTAGGTATCTACAGTAACAGGCCTCATTCTCCTTAGTGGAGATCTGAGGACTATGTTGCTAACAATGAAAGAAGAGACACTTACTAAAACTTTAAAATAAAGTCCCAAAATTTAAGTTAATCCTGGTCACCATTTTCTATAATAATTGACTATTACAACCTGGAATCCAGTGGTGAAAGGGGACTTAGAAAGTATTCCTAACTATGCCACTTGATTATAGTTTACAGACCTGTACATTCTGCAGACCAGGAGGTCACAGGATAGCTTTCCTTTATGCTGCCTCATTAACCTAACATCCCTTGCGTACTTTAACTCCAGTCATCCCTGCAATTTGCTAATTGCAAAGTCTCTAGAGTCAATGGAAGGGAAAACCACACAGGCACAAAACAAATTAAGTGAAAAATTGCTAGTTTTATTTCACAGCAGCAGCAGATTTTAGTCCTTATGATACACATTTTTGTTAAAAAACCAGAGTATGACTAAGTTCATAAACTTTTAATTTTGTAATTATGTTGTGGGCATTCATTTAATTTTACTTGGGAACTGGAGAACATTACTTCTCTTTCTACTCATTTTCCTGACAGAACTAGGAAAGTAAAAGATGTTCTAATTCTTTCTTGACTCTTCTTTCTGCTCCTCTACTCTGCTTTTGTTGGTAAAGAGATGTACTGCCCCTCCACGTTAGCTCTTCTTTTAGTACCGTTCAGTAGTAATAATTTAATAATAGAAATTATCCACTTTTTTGTATAGTGATTTATATTTTGCATATTCATTACCATATTTTAGCCTAAAAATAACAGTATATGAAAAGTAGACTGATAGTATTTTTATCTACATTTTATAGATGAGGAGACAGGTCCTTTTTCTTTACAATGTGAGAAAAATAGCTTTTGTAGTGCTGCTTTTATCAAAGCCATCAATTTCAAGACTATATCATCGTAGCAGAGGACCAGGAGATTGGCAAGCTAAACTCAAGTTCCTATTCTTTGTTTTCTCTTATACTTATCAATAAGTACAGCACTGAGTTAACAGCGTGGCTTTTGGACTATGACAGCAAGAACACAAGTCTCAACTCTTACACTTAGTAGTTGCACATTATTGGGCAATTTACTTGACTCATTGAAGCTTTAATTTTCTATTCTAAAAATATGAGGTTTATAATAATATTTATACCTACTTCAATGGAATAATAGTTAGAAACTACTTAGTTTCTAAGCCATCATTATTTTACTTACACTTATCTATTCTAACTAGGTATGTTGTTCCAATATTTATTCATTCCTTTGACAAATATTTGTGTTCATTAGGTACTAAGCATTGTGCAGAAAATCAGACATACACACAGTTTCTGCCTTCAGTAGAGCATACCTAGCAGAATGCCCAAGCTCATTTTGATATCAGAATGTACACAGGAGAATATCTAAGAACATTCAGATGTTACAAGGTCAGGATGTTGATGAGGAGCTGAAGAAACAATGAACTGCAGTAAGGGAAAAGGAAAACCAGACATATGTACTGCTACCTTGAATCTAAGCCAAGAAGGGGTGTTTTAAGATGAGGTTAGTGATCAATTGCATTAAACATCTCTGAGAGATAGAGTGAGAGAGAGCTGGAGAATGAAACTTTGATTTTGGCAAGATCAGTATCATTGCGGGGAGAGGGAGGTCTTTGAGAAGGACAGCTTTAGGGAGAGGCAGGGAAAGAAAAATAACTACTTGGTACATGCATCCTTAGATCATGATCTCTAGAATTCTTCTGTTTTGAAAAAGAATATTCATTTTGTGGTAAAGTGGTTACTTAAATTGAGCATCTGTAGCACTGCTATTAATATACTTATGCACCTTTTAGTCTTTTCTTGTGCATCAGAATACCTGGGACTATGTCCTTTGAACTAGCCTATCCAATGTGAACTCATTGTTATATTTAGCACTGGGGATAGCCTAATACCCAGGGACAAAATCTCATCATCTTATCTTATTTTCCTAATATTCATTCAGCACTTTATAATGTTTGACTAAAAATACAACTCTTGTTGGTCCAATAAGTTGTTCAATATTTTGAGCATTTCCAGCTATTTTAAGGAACTCATGTACCACCATTTTCAGACATCTTTTAACACATGACATTTATTTTTCCAGACAAGATATGGATATCTTATCTTCCAATACTGGCACAATTGATTTCTTATAAAGTAACCAAGAGACAAGCAAATATGAGTAATATTCTAAGTGATTTGGGTTTTTTAATCTTAAGTGTTAAAGTGCATGATGACTCCTGGCATTTGATTTCTTGTTTGGTGTGGATATTGAGAATTTGAGAGATGGTCTGTGAGTTTGTCTTTGTTGAGCTTTATGGTCAGGGCTGCTGTATCCAACTTGGAAGAGAATAGCCCTTATGTTTGACATAGGACATAAGAACTTTCTCTGGAGGAAGTTTTCAATGATATTTTAACCTGAATTATTTTTTCAAATTGCTAGAGTCAAAGAGAAGACATTCAGATTTTGGCATTTCTTTTAAAGAGGTTTAAAATTTTGCTTCCATTAAATAATTACCAGAAAAGAATATGTAACAAATATGTTATTGCAATGTGTGGAACACCTGACATTAAACTGTAGTGTTTTCTCCTTGTCATTATAAGCACATGACGCAGAAGAAATCTAGTATCTTAATTTTAGAAAAAAATATAATAAAGATTTAGACAACAGGTGGAATTGTTTTGTTTTTCATTTAAGTGCAAGTATTTTTTAAGTGATGAGGCAAGGGTTTATTTTTCCATAAAAACCTAACCTTAAATATTATTAATACATAGAGCTATAGAAATTGGTTTTATTGGTTTCAAATAACAAATAGCATCCTTTCAACATTTAAAAAGAAAAATGCTACTTGATTATTATTTTGATTTGCAAAGAGAGAATTTTAAAAAATGAACCTAATCGGCCTGACCTGTGGTGGCGCAGTGGATAAAGCGTCGACCTGGGAACACTGAGGTCGCCAGTTCAAAACCCTGCACTGGCCTGGTCAAGGCACATATGGGAGTTGATGCTTCTAGCTCCTCCCCTCTTTCTCACTCTCTCTCTCTCTCTCTCACTCTGTGTCTCCTCTCTAAAATGAATAAATTAAAAAAAAACACTTGAAAAAAAAAATGAACCCAATCAAGATTTTTTTTTCTTGAGAAAGGTCCTTAGATAAGAACAGTTTTCTAAAGCTGCCTATCTGCTTTTTCTAGGCATGTCTGATAATCACAAGTTTTTCACCCTGGCATGAGTTACCTGCCTCAGATAGATGGTTCATGAGCAACTTAAGTCATTGTTTCATTATGTGAGACAGAATATGTTGTTATTAGATTCACAATACCATTTACACGGAACTTTTATTTAGAGAATTCTAAGTGCTTGCCTATCATAGAACATTTGCCATGAGTCCACAGGGTGGACGTTACGAAGCTATTTCCTCTGAATAAAAGCTATTTACCAAACACAGAAATCATAGCCATCACATTTAGAAGTATATGAGTATGTGAGAAAGGAATAAGGCCTCCAGTTCACACATTTTGCCATTTATTCGTGTGGATTGCTTTGGGGAATAATATATTTTAAAATGTAGGTAGTATCTACATAAGATAGAAAGAGCAGATCATTTGTTTCTCACTGCTCACATTTGCTAAGACTCCGAGGAAGACTTTCCCTGGGCAAATGAATCAGTTTAATAATGATTGCTGCCAGTTGGTGGCTAGACATCAGACTGCCAGCCTACTCCACGGTGTTGCCATCTGCTATTTGGATTCACAGTGTGCTGCTGCTATGCACCACCTCATTAAGAACGGGACCCTTGTGAGCCATAGACAGTGGCTCATTCAAGTGAGCGAAAGCCAGCTCCTCCCCAAGCTGCATTAGCAGAGGCTGCCCGCCTCTCATTTTATTTGGAAATTGTTCTATGCTGACCATGCAGTCTGAGCTTGCTGTCTCTGACCATTTAGGCATTAGTTTGTCAAACCAGCTCCTTGTTTCAAAGTAGTGTTAAGATACCAAAAATGATTATTTCAAAGATTTATACAAATGGTTTATAGTCCATGGTTTTTGGTAGCACAATTATATCTTGAAATGATACTCGTCACTGGCTTGCCAAACACAGATATTTTAATAACTTAAGTGTTTTATAATCCATAAGACTTTTTGGCATTTTTTAGTTCTGAAGATTTTTCAGTTTGGTAAAAATCCTACTCCCTAGTTTTTATTTCTTGGAAACTGATTTTCAAAGGTTTTCCTTATGCTTTTCCCTTTTACTTCTTTCACTAAATATCCAAAGGCAGCTGTGAATTCAAAACATTTTTGCATTTGTCAGACAAATATGATTGCATTTTATACAACGCCACTGACCCCACCTTAGAGGTTTAAGCATTTTTAGAGAAAAAAAAAATATATTTGTGTAGGTTGTATAATAATTAGATTCTCTCCATCTATCTCAGTAGATAATGGATTCTGTAGCACTTTAAGAATTACACAGTTATGTTTCAAAATAGGGCTGTTTTCAAACTTCAGAGGAATTCATAGGGTGGTATTCAAGTGCCAGGCACCCCTCCCCCACCCCCACCCCCACAAATACAGTGTGTCTGTAAAGTCATGGTGCACTTTTGACCGGTCACAGGAAAGCAACAAAAGATGATAGAAATGTGAAATCTGCACCAAATAGAAGGAAACCCTCCCAATTTCTGTAGGATGATGTGGCAGCACGTGCACATGTGCAGATGATGACGTAACACCGTGTATACAGCGGAGCAGCACACGGCCATGACAGTCAAGATGTGGACGGTACAGAGGAAAGTTCAGTGTGTTCTGTGGCTCCCTAAATTCGAATCCGTGACCAAAGTGCCACGTGAATATTGGCACGTTTATAATGAAGCACCACCACATGGAAATAACATTACTCAGTGGGATAAGCAGTTGAAGGAAACCAGCAGTTTGGTGGAGAAACCCCGTTCTGGTATGCCATCAGTCAGTGACGAGTCTGTAGAGGTTATACGGGACAGTAACTTTTTATCATGAACATTTGTATTTCTTGCCCTACAATTCTACTCTCTGTAAGCTTAGAAGTCTTGGTTCTCAAAGAAAACATAGTCCTCCTAGGGGCTACAGTGGATCCCACTTCAGTGGGTCCCTCAAGAAATGGTTGCCATTAGATAGCTTTGTAGCTCTTGTGCCCAGGGACGTACAGATGAGGAGACACCATATTCACAGAGTAACTGACTACCAGGAGCTGGAGGCTGAGCTGCTTTTCACAATGGGCCAGGGAGGGATATGTGTAGACCCAGGTGAGCCACTTGATGTCTCCTGTTACCACCTTGTTCCACTGTAAGTGAACAGACACACATGGCAAACAGTCTAAGAGGGGCATGGTTACTAAGGGACATTTCCCTCAGGAATGAAAGTTTGCAACACACCGTTAGGTAAACCACCAAGAACTCCCAAGGTGACTGATAAGTGTGAGAGGATTCCAAAATGGGATAGTGGAAGACGAGGATGAGTTCTGAGACCAGTGATAGTGGATGAGGTTCATCCTACTAACCAACCTCCCTCTGCTAAGCTTTTCCTCAGGAACACAGGCCATCTCACAAGAATCATGACGGTCTCTCTTCCTGAATGGGCAGCCAGTAAAGTGCATTACCCAGATCTCTTGCTGAGGGGAACGTAACTGACAGAGGGCCCCATTTGTTGCTCTCTGAATCCATTAATATGTTTTCATGAGATTGATGAGCAGAGCAGGTATACTAATGCAGGCCCATTCCTGTGTGCAAGGGGACTCCTCTGAGGGGCTTTTCATCAGCCGGACTTTGACCTTTCTTGGAATTGTTTTGCAGTAT
Source organism: Rhynchonycteris naso (assembly GCA_037038555.1). NCBI lineage: Eukaryota > Metazoa > Chordata > Mammalia > Chiroptera > Emballonuridae > Rhynchonycteris > Rhynchonycteris naso. Next base: position 73,665,771 of record CM073002.1, read on the forward strand.
CAGACTCTGGCTACTCTGCTCTCCTTCTCTCCCTTTCTCCTTCAAAGGCGTTAGATATGCAACAGGCCGAAGACTTCCTCCTTTGGCTTCTACTCTATTTCAACCATCACGGGCATTTCCCCAAATAGATTTCTTGTGAATCTATTTTTGCATGTGCATCTTGGAAGACCTGAAATAACACACTTGGACTTTGTTCTGACAGATAGTTAAGTTACCTGTGAATTAGCTTCATACTATTGAGGGTTGTTTCTAATCCCCCCCACACCCCCCATCTACTGTTTATTTTACTATCAGGCTAGTTTAGTCCTACTTATGCAAGGTGTAACCTTTGTGGGATCCCAATGAATGTCTGGCTCTTAGGACTCTCCACTATGGCTGGATAGAAGTTAAATGATTCCCATTCTTCTGCTAGTTTTGGGAATTGGTAAACTCAGTGTTCAGCAATTCAAACAAAGGGATCTGAATGCTGAATTGAGGAATTCTTTTTTTATCTGCATATGCTCCTGTGCCCTGAAAATTCAAGCCATCTCAATCTCACTCAACTCCAGTCTGTCTCAACTCAGCAACACTGCTCTGCTCTGGTTAAGCTTCTCCTGCAATGTGATCCAATGCTTAAACATAGGAAGGCAAGGTGATTGTCAGTCACCTCCTTTCCCTCCCTCAGGGATCAGTCCTTCATGTCAGTTTTCCAGTGTTTGGAAAGCTGCTTCAGTACTCCCCACCCACCCAAAACCGTCAGCTTCTGAGAATCCTGATGGCCAACCTTTCTGTGAAATTTTTAATGTACTTAGAGCCATAATTTCCCATAAGTATTTACTTTTACAGTATCCCACAAGTTTTGATATGTTGTATTTTCATCTGAATTTACCTCAAAAATTTTCAAAATTCCATTGTGATTTCGTTTGACTCGTGGATCATTCGGAGTGTATTTCTCCCATCTAAGTACTAACCAGGCCTGACCCTGCTTAGCTTCCAAGATTCGGAGTGTATTTCTTAAATTATAAGCATTTGGGAATTGTTTTATCTTTATGTAATTGATTTCTGGTTTTAATTCATACTCATTATTTCAACCTTTTGGAAGTTTATTGAAATTTGATTTGTAATCAATCAAATAGTCAGTTTTGGTAAATGTTGAAGGGTAAACCTTAAAAAAATGCGTACTCTGAAATTTTTAGATAAAATATTTTATTATTCAAATGTGTAGTGCCTATATATAGCAAATAGTAGCTCAACACATACTAAATTGAATAAACCAAAGGTTTTATCCTATTGGTGGCAATTCCAGATCAAACAGGAACGGATGAGATCACAGGAGGTGGAGGCCCAGAGAAAACTGTTTTTGGTAAGATGGAGCCTCACAGGGGAAGCCCAGATCAAAGCATGCAGCCTTTCCCCTATTACAACTAATATTAACGCCAACCCTTTAACTGATGGCAACTACCCCAATATTTTTCCTTCCTGTGTTTCTACCAGTTTTCCTTCCATTGGTTGCAAGCTCTGTGTCACTAATGGTCTATGACAGTAGAAAAGAGTATCTTAGGAAAAGTTAATGACATTGATTTACAAAGCTCACAGAGACACAACAAAAGGTTAATTTTATTTCCCTAAACACTTCATGATTATTTCTGAGATTACCTGATAGAAGATATCTCTATCCAAATCCAATTTTTCGAAAAGAATATATATTTTTTAATTTTCCAACTTCCTGTGTTCTATTTCTCATGTTTATGCTCTTTTTCTTATAAACATCCCTCAAGACTAAAACTGTTATTAATGTACATATTCTAATACATTTAACCTTTCTATTTAACCCTTCTACCAAGTTTTCTCTGGACATTGAAGTTTTGATTTCAGAAAGAAGGGAGGAAGACAGATTTGGACAAAGCTAACAGCACATTCTGTAGGCTCATAAGATGCCTTGTGTGCTTTGTCTCCCGTCTCTTCAAACTCCAATTTCAGCCACAACTCTGGCCAACAGTTTTGGGCAGATTTCACCTTGCTCTGTGCTTACTTTAGGCATGTACCAAGAATCTAGCTCTCTGTCCTAGAGCTCATCTGACATGGCAATGTGTGCCGCTCTGGTACCAGTGAGGCTCTCCTGGCTCTGCAAACCACAGGGATGGGGGAATTACTACCAATGGGAGCAGTCCTCAATCTGAGGAGGAAGAGATCATTGCTGAGAGATGAATGTTTTGTCCTTTCAACCTTCAGGCAGACAGTTCTGAGACAAAGTGAAGTAAGAATCCTGCAAAGGTTCTTCACTATAAAACCATTACCAGTGGTGGACACTTGATAATACTCCCCTGTTTGCTTGGATGTTCTTTACCTTTGTCCCTGTTCAGTGCCCGCTCTCATTCCTGCTGCCTAGAATCACATTCCCAAACAGAATATGTCTGCCTTTGTCTCAGGCTCTGCTTTCAAGAATAACCTAGATTAACACAGTAGGTTGTTGGTAGATTATACAATGCAGGAATATAATTTTCCTTGACTCTGCCCATGCCACAAAGAAACATGTATTCAGTTGGCAGCACAGTTCATGGTAATTTCAATGACTTCTCATCTTTTTCCTTTTTGAAAGGTCATCATCCATCCTGAAGCCTGACCACCTAAAGAAAAACAGTTTGGTACAAATTACCTTCTAATCGAATAGGCAAATTTCTTCGTAATGACAGCTCTAAGTGGTTTCTCTTTGTGAGGGGGCCCTCAGCAACTTGGCTGAATGCTCCAATCTAATAAGGAGAAACCCTCAGTGTGCTTAATCAGGTGGAGCGTTTTGTTGCTTTGGAAACAACCATATCACATTTCTTATCCTCCTCTGTAAACAGGATTTATTACAATAATCCTTTTTGGCTGAGAAACTCAAACATACCTTTAAAAATGTAAAAATTACTAGAATGCTATCAAGGCTTTGATTCATGCAAAACTGAGAAAATACCCTGAAAGATATAGGGGTTATGAGAATAAATTAAGGTTGTCTATATGCCAGCCCTGAGAAAAATGTTAACAATTACAAATTTTTACAAATTCAAGGTACTGAAGAAACTACAGAGAACAAAATTGGTAAATTTCCCTCACCTCTCACCAGGTGGAAAATGAGACAATAAGCAATAAATAAAATGCAAAGCATTTCAAATAAAAGATATAGACTAAAATAATGGGTGAAGGGGTCAAAAGGTACAAACTTCAGTTATAAAATAAACAAGTCCCGGGATGCACTGTACAGAATGGAGACTAAAGTTAACAGTATTGTATTGTATATTTGAAATCTGCAGCAAGTAGCTCTTAAAAGTTCTCATCACAAGTAGAAACATTTTATAACTATTTGTGATCATTTCATAATACTGGATGGAGCAAAAGTAGGTTTATAATTGTTTGTATGGAAAATAACGCTAATCAATAAGTAATAATACAAGAATAAACTCTGTGTTTTGCATCCTCACATTTGAACAAAGACTTGAGGAGGAGAAAAGAGTCAGTCATCTGGGTATGTGGGGGAGGCACATTCAGGAAGACAGAAAAGTAATCCTAAAAGCTCTAGGATGGAAAGAGGTAAGTGTTGTTTGAGAGATGTGAGCATTAGAAGCTGAGGTTAGAAAGGGCTTGGAGAGAGGAGACAGTGACAGCTCACGTGAGGAGTTCATATTGGATGCTGAGCCATACTACACAGCAAGGAGATCATCTGAAAAATTGTAAAGACCTTTGGTATTATGATTACATGGTACTACTGGCCTTTAGTAGGTAGGTGATATTTATGTTAAAAGTACAGTAATGCTTAGGACAGTTCCGCCCAACAAAATATTTTTATACTTTGTGCAATGTAAAATGTCCTGCTGCTCATTCATGTAGATGTAAAACTTTGTAACTATTAAGGCTAACTTCTAAATTCCATTCATGGCAAGCTAGGTTATTGGGATCACCTCTCCATGGAAAATAAGCAAACATCTGCATAAAATTTGATCAAATTTATAAAGCTTTTGTGAATATTTATTCAAATATTTTTTTGCCTCATACTGTCTTTTTTGCCTTCTGGGAGTCCAATTTCATGTATGTTAGATCACTTGATACAATTCTATGAGTTATGAATGCTTTATTAAAAATATTTTTTCTCAGTGTATTTTTATTTGGATAATTTCTAGCAACCTGTCTTTAAACTGATCCTTTCTACTGTTGTATCCAACCTACTCATAAAATAATTTTATGTATTATATTTTCCAGTTTTAGGACTTCCATTTTGTTCTTTTATTTTTAAAAATATTACCTGTATCTCTCTTGAAAGTCCCTATCTATTCATCATTATAGCTTATCTTTAGTAAGATTCTTTAATATATTTGTCATGTTTATTTTAAAGTCGTCATTTACTAATTTCAACATCTGTACTGATTTTTGTTTCTATTGATTTATGACTAAGGTGACATTACAGAGCAGTGAGAAAAGGATGGTTCTTTCAAGGAAAAAATCTGGGTCCATTGGATAAATATATGACAAAATTTAACCCTTACTTCTCACCACAACTCAGAATCAATTTGCGTTGTTAGCAGACCTACATGTTCAAAGAAACCAGTATGCTTTTAGAGGTTAACATGGGAGAATGTCTATGTGGGGCAATAATTTCTTAACAGAGCAACAGCACTAACCAGAAGGGAAGATTGATAAATTAGACTTTACTAACATTAAAAATTTACATTCATTAAAATTTAACAATGAGATAGTTAAAATACAAGCTAAAGATTAGGAAAAGGTGGTTTTGTTTGATTGTTTGTTTGTTTTTCCTGTAGCACTTATAAATGAAAATGGATTCACATGTAGGAATATAACTCAAATACAAAAAGACAAACATCCCAATAGAAAATGTGGTAAACATTCAACAGGCACTTTACTAAAGAAGAGGATTTCAAAAAGACTGATAATCACATGAAAAGATACTGCTCTTTTTTATTAGTCAGAGAAATGTAAATAGAAGATGCACAACCACCAAATGTTGGGGAAGATATGGAACAATGAGAACTCACTATATACACTATTGGTGGGTGTATAAATATGAAAAACTATTTGGCACTATCAACTATAACTAATGATAAGCATAAACTATGTCCAGTCTATTCTACTTTTAGGTATACATCCCAATAGAAATATGTATCTCTATATGAAACATTGGTTTCCACTGATACATATCATACACAGTAGTATTATCTCAAACCTGGAGATAACAAGAATATCCAATATCAGTATAAGGGACCAGTCACAAGAGACCCTGTATTATTTGATTCAATTTTTATGAAATGTCCAGAACAGGCGAATATATAAAGACAGAAAGTAGATGTGCTTGATTAGGGTTGGAGAAGATGGTGGCAGGGGGTGGGGGTGTGGGGGGGAGAGATCTAAAGAAGTATAGAGTTGTTTTTGAGGTGATATAAATGTTCTAAAATTGGCTCTGACAATGGTTGCACCTGTCTGTGAATATACTAAAAAAAAAAAAAAATCCATTGAATTGTATAATTTAAATGGATGAATTGTATGGTATGTAAATTATATATCAATAAAGGTGAAATTAATAAAAAAGTATAAAGAAAAAATATATTGTAGTATATTCATGTAATTGAAGGCCATACAGCTTAAAACAGAGTAAAAATTTTAAAAAGATCTGTTATGGGAAACAAAATGGATGAATCGCAAATACAATATGAAGTGAAAGAAACCAAACACTATAGAATATTTAATGAATAATTCATTTAATGTGAATTTCAAAAACAGACAACACTAATCTATGTGTTTGAGGATAAGACAGTGGCTACATCTGGAAAGTTGCCCCTGACTGGGCAAATGGCTAAGGGAAGCTAGGAATGGTCTGTTTCTTGATCTCCATGGTGATTGCAAGGGTTTGTTTGTGGTCCTCTTTGAAAGTTCACTGAAGTGTATATTTATAGTTGGCCCACTTTTCTGTATTTTGTACTTTAACAAAAGTTTATTAAGAAATATTTTTAAAAATCCAGTTATTCAGTAAGCTGTCCTTTTAATATGTATTAAAATGGAAGAAAAGAATACACAAACATTTTAATAGTTAGTTTTTTGTGATCTGGGATTATAAAAAATTTTTATTTCCTTCTACATATTTTTCAGTATTTTCCAAATTACCATAGCGAACATACACATTTATCACTAGAAAAATGCTATAAAAAATCGTTTGTAATACCCCTGCATTACTTTTATACTAATTTATTCACAATGTAAGTAAGCACTTTGACTTTTGCTCCCAGCTAGGAAGAGACTCATTTTGGAGTACAGAAAGGTGTGGCCGCTTCTCTGAGGGTTTATGAGGGAAAACTGTGGTTGTGATCCAGGCTCCAACCTCTGTGTTGGGTAAAGCGAATGTCAGAGTCGAATCACTGTCATCCTCATGTTTTGTAAGGGCAGGAGCTAAGGGTCGGTTTAACGTTTTTACTAGTTTAAAAAAGAAAAGCCAAATACGCCATAGAGACTGGCCATGGGCTGAAAATCTTAAAATATTTTCTATCTGCCTCTTTATGGAAAGAGTCAGCCAACTCTTTAAGAGACGCAGGCTGAGCAATTTGAAGGTATTTTAAAACGGTACCTGGGTAAGCTCTTGCTGGCGAGAAGCCTGGGGTGGAATGAGCCTGCCTCGGGGCACTTTCTTCCACCAGTGGGATCACGAGGTGCAGCACTGCCCAGGCTTGTCAGACACAGGCAGTCGCATCCGCTAACGAGAGCGCACACTCACCTCTGCCCAGCACCTGGCAGGGGCTTGCGGCACGCGGGCCCACGCTCCACGCGCCTTCTGGCAGGGTGGTCCGCAAGGCTGAGCGAGGCTCCCTGCAGCCCTCAGCAGATCACAAAGAAGGAGGCTTCCGGGTTTCAGTTGGGAAAGCATCGTTGTCAGTGGAGAAAAGCCAACCCCCACGCAGGGAGTTCCCTGCTCGGTCCTCTTCGGTAGGAAGCCGCGCTGCTCAGTGTGCTCCGCCAGCCTGTCTGTAACTTTTGAAATAGCACTGGGTGGGTGCGGCTGGCCGCTTGGCGCGTGCGCACTGGCCTTTGCAAAATGCTCTCACTGCGCAGGCTCTGCGGTCCGTCCGTCCCAATGGGGAGCGGCAGTGCGACTCTCTATATCCCCCAAGACTGGAAGGAAGCCCAAGCGGGAGGTCATGGACAGTGTTTGGGGGGAACAATTTGAGAGTTAGCTGTGAATATCGTAACCCTTCACCTTTATTACCAAGCATTTGATCCGCGCAAAAGACAATTTCATTTGATTCAGTCTAATATCTCAGCACTGAAATTTAAGAATAGGAATTAAGATCAGGGATGCTTCTAAATCAGAATTTCTCCATCAGGGTGCTGTTGACATTTTAGGCAGCACGATTCTTAGTTGTGGGGGAAAGGGAACTGTTTTGAGCATTTTACATAGTGACACTCCCGCCTCTATACAGTAGATGCCAGTAGCCCCCCCCCCCCCCCATCAGTTGTGACATCTAAAAATGTTTCTAAACACTGACGCCAAATGTATATGCTGGAAGGTGGGGCAAAATCGCCCCTATTGAGAAGCCTGCTGTCTTAATAGAATCATAATACAATGTCCTTAGGAAGTACATCATTAGGCTCTTCAGATACAGAAAGCCAGCATCCCTTAAACACTGTTAAATTAGAATATGCAGTTTTCATTCAAATTTCAATTTCCCTCTGTCCACCGCTGCAAAAACAAACAAACAAAATAAACAATTTCTTGCTTACTTTATTGTTTATAAATATAAACCCAGGATTTAATAACACTGGGAAACAATTATTTATTTTTCAGTTTCTGTTCCATGAGGTTTTAAAACTTTTTCTATATATTTCTACATTGCTGATTCCAAATATGAAATTTGTTATTTTGGTGCATGCTCTAGTTTTTATGCAATTTTAATTTCTTTTTGTTACAGTTAATGGCATGCATTGGCTTTTAAATTGGAGTTAAAGGGCAACAAATCTTGGATTGAACATAACCACAAGGCAATTAATGTTTTACAAACATCACTTTTACATAATTGTAGTTGTTTTTAAATGTAAAAAGTTATTATCTGATAAAAAGACCTTCATATTTTGTTTTAAGATTGAATCATGGCTTCTTTGAGTAGGCGTAAATGTAAGAACAGTCCTGACACATTCTGTTATATATGTGGCTGTTACACACTTCCGCGTCAAAGGAACAATATTTCATCATTTGTGACAAGTGCATATATCACCTATTTTCAAGTTGCCCTTGGCGATCAAGACAAGAATAGGGCTTCTCATATTGTGTGTCATAATTGTGAGAAAATGCTTTGTGACTGGACAAAAGGAAAACGCAAAGGAATGCCTTTTGGTATTTCCATGGTTTGGCGTGAACCTAAGGACCACAGCAGTGACTGTGACTTCTGTCTGATCCATACAAAGGGCATTGGCAAGAAAAGAATAGCATATGATCGCATATCCTAATATTCCTTCAGCAATACGACCTATCCTACATGCTGAGACACTCCGGTTCCAGTTTTCAATGGTTTTATTTCTTCTAAGGACAAAGAAAGTGAACATGGTGATCAAGTGTATTTTGATAAGATGCATGAGGAAATGGTTGTAGAATCTGAAAATCTTCTTCTGATGCCAAGCAGTCATTAACCCCTCAACTGTTTTAGTCAACCCGAATTGGATGACTTAGTAAGAGATTTGGGCTTCTCAAAGAAAGCAACTGAGTTATTAGCTTCCAGACTTCAAGAAAAAAATGTACTTCACTGGTCAGCTAAAGTATCCCATTTCAGGAAGCATGAACAAATTTCTGTGGACTTTTTTTCTGAAGACAAAAGCTTTGTTTAATGTCATGATATCAATAGTCTTCTCAGCCAGCTAGGTGTTGCGGATATACAGTCCAACAGAATGGCGTCTATTTCTTGACAGCTCTAAACGATGGCAGACTACTGCTGGAGCATCAAACGATATTGTCCTCAACAAGTACACAAATGCAAGAGCTACAAATGCAAATTTTTGCCTGAATAGAATTTAAATAAGTTCTGCGCAAATTCTATGATTAAAATAAATGTTTTAATATGTTCTATTTCAAATTTGTAGACAAATTCTGATGCAATCATATCTTTCAGTGGATTAGTGTATTTACTGCATTATATAAATTATTATATCATTCACAAAGATGATGCCCAAGAAGACATTCTACTTCATTATGTTAAACTAAATGTTGAAAATTTTACAATAAGATGAAAACCTAAAATCTTCAATTGCAAAAAAACTGTAGCTGACAGAGAAAAATTAATGTCATATTTGAGATCAGCACGCTCGAATTAAGTAAGAACAAGTGTTTTTGTGGATGCAACAAAAGTTTGTTCTCCAGTGTAAGGATCACATATTGCATTTACTAGTCATCAAGTCTTTTCGTTCTCTTTATGTAAAGAATATTTCCTTAGCCTTTTTTGTTTGTTGTTTTTTCTGATATATTTTGAAACGTTCAGGCCAGTGGTTTTTCCAGAATAATCTTTTAATTAGGATACTGAGATTGGTTCACATCATAAGGTAGATATTAAACATTTTTAGTTTGGGGACTGGAACTTCACCTACGTGATATTATGTTCAGTTTTATCTATTTTCAAAGGACTGTTTAGCTGTTCTAACAATATTTAATTTTAAAAAGTAAAATTTTCTTTCAGTGATTTGAGATACTCCTCTTATCACATACATAATTTTACAATTATACTTGGAGCTATATCTATATTTTCTATTTTTTCTCTGTTGGTCTGATGTTTGCTCATGTGCTAATATTATAATGTTTTAATTACAAACTATATACTGTATTCTAATATCTGTTAGGTCTGAACCTGTCTTATTGCTGTTTTATTGTTTGTATGTTTAATTTTTCCTGTTCCTTGGATATTCTTGCGTAGTCATTTAAAACATAAACTGTAAAATCTAGCTTCATAAAAATACTTTAAAATATTGGCATCAATGTATGATTTTGCATTATTCTACTAAAGAGCAATGTTAATTTTCTTTTTATTCAAGTCCTAGTTTTGCATCTTTCAGGAAAGCTTTAAAGTTTTTCTCATATAAGTTTTAAACATTTCTCGTTAAATTTTATACTATATTACATTTTTGTTCATAATGTAAATGGTGTCATTAACTTCTCCCTTTAACTGTTATTGCTTAAATATATGAAGGTATTGATTTCTATATGTAACTTTATATGTTGCTACCATATTGAATCTCATATTGCTTCAAGTTATCAATGAACTCTATTGGCATATCCATTTACACTTTAAAGCTCAAATTGTGCATCTTTTGACTTCTGTGTTTATTTGACAACCACAAATGTCCTGATTGCTCCCTTATTTTTGGACTATATAAGAATCCTGCTTTCATATTGAAACAGTCCCATTTACTGTTCCAGACATAAACTCAACCATTTCTCAAAGAAATCTTCATTGCTTTCAGAGAAAATGGTATTTGGTGACCACAATCTATACACTTAAAGGTGTGTATGGCTAAATGGGCTGCTGCTACTTCTCAGATATTTCAATACAAGATTTAGGAAATTTGCAATTTTTCAAAGAAAACTAAAAATAAATCATAAGACTGTGTTTACATTGCAATTCTTTTTAAAAAAGATTTTTAAAAAGATTTTTATTTGTTTATTTTAGAGAGAAGAGAGAGAGAGAGAGAGAGCTGGGGGGAAGGAGCAGGAAGTATCAACTCCCATAGATGCCTTTACCAGCAAATTCAGGGTTCCAAACCTGCTGTCACCATTCCAGGTTGATGCTTTAACAACTGCACCACCACAGGCCAGGCTATATTGCAATTCTAATGAAAGATTATAGAATTCTTTACTTATATGATTTTATATTGCACATCTTTTATTTTCCTTTGGTTAAAAGCATGGTTCCTAATAGTGTTAACGAAGTTGCTTATTTACTTTTTCCATAATATACAATAGTTTCAAAATAGCAATATTAATATTATATCTAATTGTAAATTGCTAAATGCAGTTTCATACAGGTAGGTTTGTTTCAGATTGTTTTCAAGTCTAGGTTGCTTAACTTAAAAAAATAATTAAATTCAAAGTAGAAAAATAAAGCAAGCCTTAACAATTTTTAACTTTTTGAGTGCAGTGTCTAACTTATTTTTATTTTTCTCATTTTATTGATATAAATATTTAAATCTACAAATTTTTTTCTGAACATGCTTTAGTGATATAGACTCTGATGTCATTTCAATATTTTTCTAGAAATTCTCAATATTATTTCGTATTTCCCCTTGAGCTGAGTTATATTTAATAGAAAACATTTAAATTTCAAGATGGTAAAGCTTTTTTTGTGTTGTTTGTTTTGGATATCATTTACCATGTTGTTGATGAAGAGTATTATCTGTATTTTTCTTTATGTAACTTAGTAGGGTATTCTTGTCTCTATATGTAAATTGTAGAGTCAATTACCATAAATGTTCCTTTTTTTTGTTTTGGACTAAGAGAAGTCTGCTATTACATATGTATTTCTGTTCTCTTTGAATCTTCTCTTGTTTCTGCTACATGAAAGAAGCTACTGCATTATTTGCTGCAAATCTTTCATAAATACTTTATTTTCATTGTGAATTGTAGCCTTTAGCATTATAAGGTGTTCCTTGTCTTGGTAATGGTTTTTGGTCTGAATTCTACTTAATTGGATATCAAAATCTCAGCTCATTATTCTTATTTGCATTTTGTTGGTATATTTTTTTCCATTCTTTCCACTTGTTAGCATTTCTGATTATTTTCTTTTTGGTGTGTCTTTGTCTTTCCTAGGCAGCACAGAGTTGGGTTTTGCTCTGTCCTTTCAATAGTGAAGTTAAACCCTCTACTGGTTGATATGTTTGGTTCTAGATATCTCATCTCATATTATATTTATATATGTAATATTTAATATATCTGATGATGGTAAGTGCTACTAAGAGAATTAAAGACAAAGAAAGTATAGGAAATGGTGGGTGGATTTTAAATAGGTGGTCAGGGAAGACCCCACTGAAAAGGTGATGTTTGCACTGTTGAAGTAGATGCACAAATAAGCTAGTTGGTTAAGTGAAGTAAGACTTAAGCAGAGGAAGGGGACAGCTAAAGCAAATGCCCTTACACACAAGGCTACCTTGTGTTTTTTCTTTTTTTCTATTATTATTATTATTATTATTTGTTGGGCAGATAAAATATATTATGCTCACTTTGTTAAAGATGGCACTGCCCACCTGGAAGTCTGTTGATATTAATGTGTGTTGGAGAACAGGCTGTATGTAGGTAGACCGGGTCGTTATAGCCCAGGGCTTGGTTTTGGGACTAAGCCTTTTCCACCCTTTTTGATGTGGGGTGGTGCACTTTCATGAGGAATCCTCCCATTATGTCTCAGATGGGTGACTTTGTATCAGAGACTTCCTTGTTTGTAGATTGGATTAAAGGTTTGGATTTCTACACTATAAAGTGGGGCAGACCAGGAACTTGCTCTCTCTCGGCTCCTGAGGTTAGCATTAGAGAAGAGAGCAGAGAAATGACTATGTGGAGGAGGCCAGGAGAAGCAGCCAAGATGGTGGAGTGCTGAAAGAGAAGCCAGTTTGTGCAGAGAGAAGGAGATGGGGAACAGAGGTGAATAAGGTTGGTGAGCTAGAAACCTTTGATTCCAGGAAACTCGGATAAGTCAGTAGCTTTGTGAGCACTGAATGAATGGGTTTTGGAGCCCAGTGTGTGTTTTTATTTGCCTGCCGGGTGCAAGCTAGAATTAAAGCTGGTGACTCACCAGTTCTTGGCTCTGTTGTTTCATTACCGACTGTCCGAATCTAATGTGAACCTGCACTGACTAGGCAGCTCTGATAGTGGCTTTGGCCACTGGCCTTACATTATTATTATTATTATTATTATTATTTAGGTGAGAGCAGGAGAGATAGTGAGGCAGACTTCTGCATGAGTCCTGACTGGGACCCATCTGGTTCAGCAACCCCCTCTGGAGCTGATGCTTCAGTATTGAACTATTTTTAACACCTAAAGGCTGATGCTCTGGGACTAGGACCATGATGGCGAACCTATGACACACATAGCCATTTTCGATGACACGTGGCTGCATGCAGCTGCATACCAGAGAAGTATGGGACTGCATGCCGAGAAGGACGTTTCATCTTCAGTTCCCACATGTCCAGGTGCAGTAGCCGAGGATAAAACATTTGCTGTAGTGTAGACACTCTGTGCCGGAGGTCTGTAGGCCAAAACAACAGAACTCCGGCACAGAGCATCTAGTTCTGGGACTTCTGGTTAGGCTGTTTTTCTCGAAGTGACACACCACCTGAGTTATGCTTGGTTTTTTTGGCGAATTTTGACACACCAAACTCTAAAGATTGCCCATCACTGGGCTAGGACCTATCTTCAGTGCCCGGGACCATGCTCAAACCAAGCCACTGGCTGTGGGAGGGAAGAGGGAGAAAGGGGAAGCCAGGAGGCAGAGAGAAACACATAGTCGCTTCTCCTGTGTGCCCTGACCAGGAGTGGAACCTGGAGGTTTATACACCTGGCCTATGCTCTATCCACTGAGGGCTTATCTGGTGTGTTTTCAAAGCATAGCAAAGAGGCTGGTGTGACTGGAGGTGGATATCCAGAATAGTATGAAGTTGGCCAGAGGGGAGGATTCAAGTGGATCAGATAGAGCCCTGTTAGTCTCAGGGAGGGCACAAGACAAGACAACCCCTTCGAGAGGAATGTTGGTGCCAGGTGTTGAAATAACATTACTCTTGCCGTGCCACAGTCATAAATTAATTAACTTTAAAGGAATACACTAATAACTCGGAATTCTAGACTTAGGTAGGAAAGGAAGCCAGGCTAACCGGTATTTTATTTTGGAGTGCAATGCAAGTTATGCGTGAAAGCAAAGCCCTCCCTGCTGATTTGAGGGTTGGATTACTGAACACTTTCCCAATGCAATGCAAATGATCCTTCAATATATTCTTCAAATCTCTGATGTTTTAGTGTCTACTCTATATTCTACCCCAAACACATCAGATTTAGTTACAGCTTTTCACTATTTATAGGAAGGTGTGCATTTATAAAGGAAGAATGTTTTTGGAACATATCATTGAAATGAAATGTTCAAAAAGCATAGAAATATTAAAATTCAATACTAGGAAGTTTCACTAACAGCCAAAATGTGACATAGAAGTTTTTTGAAATCTTTTTAAAATGTCAAATATTCACTTTAAAAAGTTTTTTATTTTCCTTTTTTATAAAGAAATCTGTAGTTTTAACAGAAAATTGTACAGCGGAGGAAGTAGAAGGCAATGAGTGTCTCCGTGCGGGGAGGCAGAGTGGTGAATGAAGTCTGAAACCCACAAAAACTCTTCAGAATTGAGTAGATGGGAACAGAGAAGGGACAAACTTTATACATATGAACCATTACTTCTGCCTGGCTTTATGATTTTCATTTGGCAGCATTTTAATTTTTTTTCACTTTTTTTCTTAAGCTAAATGGCACAGCGACATGCTGTCTGAGTAAGTCACTACGCATATAGAAAACTGAACAGTGCATTGTAAAACAGAACACAAAACAAAAGACTTCATCTGAGCACTGAGATCATCGCCGCGGCGGCGCACGCAGACCCAGCGCAGCAATTCAACAGTGTTTTTCAGAGCCTGGGACAGTCTCCGCGATTCTTGGTACGCTATTGCCCCCTGCTGGTCAAGTGAAAGCACTGACTGTAGAAAGAGGTTTTCATAGTGTTCCACCTTTTAGTGCAACGTCGGCACAGTACCTCAGAAGTTAGAGGAAGAGGTCTGAAGATTTAAAACAGAATGAATGGATTATACCAGGAAACAAACAAAAACAAAACAAAACAAAAAACCCATGGACACAGACAACAGTATGGTCATTTCTAGAGGGAAGGTGGGGTGTGGAGGCAGGTAGAAGAGTCTAAGGAGGAGGAAATATGCTGAGGAAGGAGACCAGATTTTGGATAATGAACACGCAACAGATGATGTATTGTAGAATTATACAACTAAAATCTGTATAATTTTATTAACCAATGATCCCCAGTAAGTTCAATTAAGAACCCAGTTATTTCAAGAATTGCTTTCTAAAAAGCTGAATATCAAAAAAATCACTAAGCAAATGCAACTTTTCCTATTCCTTGATGTGCTGAGAGAAGTCTATGCTTCAGTAATTAGGCTAAGGAACCGGTTGCCTTTTAACTTTTTGAGGAAAGCAAGAGTAAAAAGCAGTTGAAGTAACTTAGAGAAAAACTGGTGAAGTGAGAGCAGGGA
The DNA here is from genome assembly GCA_037038555.1 of Rhynchonycteris naso. NCBI lineage: Eukaryota > Metazoa > Chordata > Mammalia > Chiroptera > Emballonuridae > Rhynchonycteris > Rhynchonycteris naso. The sequence goes on from CM073002.1 coordinate 73,681,054, forward strand.
GAAGACAGAGAAAATCAAGAGCAAATGTGCAAAAAGAGGGGTATAATGAATATAATCTACTACCAAGAGGGTAAAACAGTTCAATCCTGAACCGGTCTCCATGGAAGAGTCTGGACGGGTCATTTGTGAGGCCTGAGGTGTCTGCCTCTTGTTGGGCTTGGCCATGGAAATGTCTCAGGACCAGTAGGATGTGCGTTGCAGCGCCGCGCTTGAGGCACAGCAGAGGCACGAAAAGCGTGGAATTGATTTCCTGGTTTACCCCCTAGTTTCTAAGAGGTTATCTCCTGGATGGAAATAAGTCACGTGCAAATCTGTATATTTCGTGTTAACTATTCCAGGTTTCAGATCTCCAGCGCCCATGGCCGTTAGCTCCTGCGTGCCAGAACTTCCAATGGGATTAGGTAATAAAGTGTCTGGATTTCCTCTCGCTCAGTAAAAGCATTTAGAAGCTTGGGGCCCTGCTTTTAGCATTTGGTTTTGCTCAGATTCTTTGTCCATGAGGAACGTGATTGGAGAAGAACCTTTTAATATTTATAAAATTACATGCATATTTACATACAAAATTATACCCTAGATTTCTACCCTGAACTACTCTGGAAAGATTTAGTTTTTGATTTTCTTTTCAAATATTCTTGAAAGATTAATTTTTTTTTTACCATGAGTGTCACTTTTCAAACTTCTGAAATCCCTACTTCAAAAGCACATATGATGGATTTTAATAAATAAACATTTGAGGAAACATTTATGTGATTTATTTCAGGTAACAATTAACAAACCTATTTCTTAATGCTTAAGGTAGTTATATTCACAGTGTTTGTTTTAGTGCTCATAGGATTTTCTATTTCTCTTGTGTGACATCTTACTATTTATTTATTTACTCACTTAAATTTATATTCTCCACTATGGCAAGTGTTAAAGATGTGGCAAAGAAAATAGAATATACCCTTAAGCTTTTTTATAGTAAATCAGAAAAATGTAGAACAACAGTATGATAATCATGCAAGGAGCTAAGAGTAGAAAAATATTTTTCCATTTCTTTTTATTTCATCTTTTTATTCCATTCCATCTAATCCCATCTCATCCCATTACTTCTCTTTACTATTTCATTTTATGTATATTTATATTCATTTTATTTGTATAAATTACAAATCAGGAATGATGCCACCCCCTCTTCTTTTTTTTTTTTTGTATTTTTCCAAAGTTAGAAGCCGGGAAGCTGTCAGACAGACTCCTGCATGTGCCCAACCAGAACCCACCCAGCATGCCCACCAGGGGGCGATGCGCTACCCATCTGGGGCCTTGCTCCATTGCAAACGGTGCCATTCTAGCTTCTGAGATGGAGGTCATGGAGCCATCGTCAGTGCCCCGGCCATCTTTGTTCCAATGGAGCCTTGGTTGAGGGAAGGGAAGAGAGAGATGGAGAGATAAGAAAAGGGGAAGGGCAGAGAAGCAGATGGACGCTTCTCCTGTGTGCCCTGACCGGGAATCAAATGTGGGACTTCAACACGCTGGGCTGATGCTCTACCGCTGAGCCAACTGGCCAGGGCCGAGGCTGTCCCATTTTATGCATTTTTGCACAATCCTTAGTTAATACTCTAGTTCTTGATAGAAATTTTGCACATAATTGTAACAAATTTCTGTTGAATGAATATAATCTCTTCCTAGTTGCCTAGCACTAGTGCCTATGTCAAGCAGATGTACATTTGACTTAATTGAGGAGAAGAGTGAAGTTGAGGGAACTTTCTATAGACCTGGAAGTAAGTATTAGGAATATTTGTATTCAAACTCTTAGGGGTAATAGGAAACTTTTTAATTAAACCACAACAGCAAAAAGAAAGCTAGAGGAACACAAATTTTTACCCTGTGAGTTCCTGATGGAATGTCTCTTTTTAATAATTTTCTTATATTGCTAATGCATATGGAACTATTAACATTTTTTGCCTGTGCAATTCCTTATCTGCACGCATACACCTACGGAAGGTAGGGCAGAAACCTGTATTTTTCATTAGTTTAAGAGAGTACACAAACACCATGCCTGTTTTTCAAAAAGAAGTTTTTGTCAAAAACATTTACTGAATGTGTGGTGGTAGTTTACACACAATTCAGTTTTTGTTGTAAAGGTCTTTGAGGACACAACAGAACATGTGGTTTACTTCAGTAATAGAAATATCTCAATGTCAGGACGACCTCTCCTTGGCACTTCTGCTGCTGCTGGTTATTAGCACAGTGACCTATGATTGTATTAATGGATTTAAATGAAGAGGTACTTATATTATTTCCAAAGAAGAGTGTGAAACTGATTACTATAGTAATATGGAGGTGGACAAGCAATGCAATTGCTCAATATTTTTGAAGCCAATAAATTAAGCCTAAGAAATTTAGACAAGATTGAGGGATAAAAGCCTACAAGAGATGTAAGTATGAAGTCAAATGGGTTGCTTAAGAAATAAACAAAACCATAAATTGCTCTTTTTGGCAATGTTGATGGTGAATTTTCCACCATTTTCCCCTATTGCTAGTGGTTTTTAACCTTTTTATACTTTGGGACTGGTGAAAACAAGAAAATTATTTCAGGGACCACTAAGGCAGAAATCACCCTGAGCATAAGCAAATTGGACTAACATCATTGGGTCTATATCTTTATATAATATCTGGGCGGTTAACTTTTTCACCGATGGGCAGAAAATTTCTGATGAAACAGTCTACCCACCGGTGTTTGAAACACACTTGGATCCTCCAGACAGCTTGGCCACTTCTGCACTTAATCTCCTGGATGAGCACTGAGCAGGGAGCAGTGTGGGGGTGGCAAGAGAGGAGAAGTTCAGTGAAAGAACAAATCATCACCTGGCTTCACCCTGGCACAGGTACACCGACACCCTCACCTGGCTGGAGCTCTCCCACTGTATAAAGTTATATTTATATTCTTCTTTCTTCCTTATCCAATGTGCTGTAGGCTGTACATGGGAAATGAAACTGTTTTCTGGTATGTGATAGTGGTGATAGGAATTAGGATGGAAGAAGTTTGCAAGGGTAAACAAATTGTTGACAATATTATTCTGAATACTGTACAGGTCTCTTTTAATTCTAGCCTTGTGATTCTTATTCACATCAGATTTTACATAAAAGTATGTCTATTTTTCCCCTTCTTTTCCAAATAAGAGGAGGTGGGGGGAGATAGAGAGACAGACTCCCACATTTCCCCTGATTGGAATCCACCCGGCAACCCCTGTCTAGGGCTGATGCTCTGCCCATCTGGGGCCATGCTCGCAAATGAGCTATTTTTATCACCTGAGGCAGAGGCTCCACAGAGCCATTCTCAATGCCTGGGGCCTATGTGCTTGAACCAATCAAGCAATGGCTGCAGGAAGAGAAAGGAGAGAGAGAGAGAGAAGGAGTAAGAAGAGGGAGGAGTGGAAAAGCAGATTGTCGCTTCTCCTGTGTGTCCTGAATGGGAATCAAACCTGAAACATACACACACTGGGCCAATGCTCTACCACTGAACCAACTTCTGTGTTTTCTATGTGAGTTGGCTTACAAAGCCTTTTGTAAGTGCTTTATTGCCTATGGTACTGGCTAAGTGCTGACGTGAGAGCTTCACAGACCAGTTCCTTCCTCAAGTTATTTATAATATAACATGAGAAGAACAAAGTCTAATTAAGCAAAAGAAAAGAAAAAACACCTCATAGACACAGACAACAATATGGTGGTTACTAGAGGAAATGTGAGATGGGAAAGATAGAAGAGAGTGAAGCGGGGATAAACGGTGATGGAAGGAGACTTGACTTGGGGTGATTAACACACAATACAATATACAGATGATGCATTACAGAATTATCCACCTGAAACCTATATAATTTTATTAACCAATGTCACCTCAATAAACTCAATTATGAAAAAAGAAGTCCAAAACACAGAAATAAATGACCAAGTGAGTAAGGTATTTAGCATTTTGCCTATATTTCAGGAAATGTCCATTGGATGTCTTGGTTAGTACAAGGCAGAATGGTTACAACTATTGAAGGTACAAACCTTCATCTCAAATTATCATGTGTACAGGTCTTCTCCATATAAAAGGAATCTCTATCTGCCCATCTCTTTCTCTTTTGCATTTATTTATTTAAAGATTTTATATATTGATTTTAGAGGAGAGAGAGAGAAGAAGAAGGCTAGGAGTGGGGAGTATCAACTCATAGTTGCTTTTTGTATGTGCCTTGATCCAGAAAGCCCGGGGTTTTGAACTGGTGACTTCAGCATTCTTGGTCAACACTTTATCCACTGTGCTACCACAGGCCAAGATAATTCCTCTTTTGCATTTAAATCCGGACTTTCTCTGTCTGGATGGCTAATAGCAATGGAAATTATTAGAGTTCCTCATAATTGATCGCTCTTGCCAAAGCCAGATTGATAACATAAGGTAGGAACTTATGGGAAAAATTTTTCCACATGGCTTTGAAAATAAAAATAAATATGTTACTGAGATGCTGAAAGGAACATCACAAATAATTTACGTATGTTTTAAGCTGGTCAGTATGAAATTTGTATTTAAATGACTTCTCTCAATTCAAATCAACTTAGATTTCTGGCTATTTAAAAAAAAAGTTTGTATTCATGCACACTACTATTATAATTGATGTGGTTGTTTGTTTATAGGCCACCTTTAATTTGTAAGTGGGAAGATTCATTTATTTATTCATCCCATAAACAATTACAAGTTTACTGTGTGATAGGCATGATGATAGTGATTGTTTTTAAGTTAATTTTAAAGCTTACTTAAATTTTTGTGAGCTCTGTTTACCTAAGTTCCAAGAAATCATGTATGGAGAACAGATCAAGGCACCATCAAATGGGCCAACTGCAGTTCATTTAGATCCCTATTGTAGCACTTGTCACACTTGCCTTTTATACATTATTTCTTATTTCCTGCTGAAATAAGAGCAGAACATGGTCTATATTTGATCATCACTGTGTTCTCAGCATCTAATATAAAACCTGCAAAATAGTTAAGACCCAAAACGTGTGCTTTGAATGACTACAGCACCACAGAAACATACATTTTTCTTTCTAAGTATATTTTAATTTTCATTAGGTATTTAGGCCATTTCTCACTCTGGGATATCATCCTAAGGAAAAATCAAAATCTTTTCATAAAAACCTTGCTATCTAAAAATCCTTTTTCCAGAATTTGCCTGAGTACTGATCTGAAGCACCCTGACTTGACTTTGAACTTGATCTGAACCACTTAGGCTTTATTTTAGTGTAATCTGATTTGTCTTTTTGTAATAAGACCTTCAGATTCTGATTATTTGGTTGACATTTGTGAGAATGTTTTATACTAATCATAAGAATATTTTTTACTTTGCCTGGTTGGTACAATCGAGCTTTGGAGAAGCCATTTTTTTTTTGTCCATGAGATGTTGACGATAGGCTTTCTGAGAAACCTTTCCCATTTATCTGTCATTATTTGCTTCCTGTGTATTCAGTGGGGTTGTGACCACATAATAGGTATGAGTTATTTGAGTATAAAACAGTGCTGAAATGAGACAGCAGTAATAGGTGGCAGAGTGTTATGTAATTTATGTGAAATTCTTGATCGTTCTCAGTTAGGCTGGGAGTCAGTGATAGTACTTTGGAGTAAAATCCCTGGGGCTGCATTTATTAGATCTCATATAGGATTATCATTTATTGTTGAGTATATTGTGCACTTCACAAAAAGTCTCATCTAAAGTATCATAAGCATTATCAATTTGAATATTCATTGAGATAATTTTGTGACAGAGGACAGTAAAGTTTCTTGTTCTAATAATATAGGACATCATGATACATTTTTTGACAAATGAAAGTAAAATGTCTTGAAGAAGAGGTACTTTTTATTTCTCCACAAATGCTCTATATGGGCTAGTGACAGTCCGAACTTGAACAAGTTACATAAGTCCTCTGGCCTTCAAGTAGAGATATGACTTCCTATTTCGCTAAATAAGTTGAAAGTACTAGGCATGGCTGGATCTCCATCAGCATTCAGTAAGTGCTTTTGAATGAATATGAAAGCACTGAGCATAATGCTTGTGCTAAAGGTTTGATAAATTGCAGCTCACTTTTGTCTTGAATAAGAAGAATTTTAGAGGGATGAAGTGTATGTGCAAATGTGTGTATTTGAATCTTTGAACTTGTAAAATGTTTCACATTTCATGCTTAATTGCTGTATAGTATTATCTAAAATGTCCCTATTGATGTGTTTGGGATCCTTCTTTATTTTCTTGAGGGGTACACATCCAGCTGAAAGAAATTAGGACTATGTGACACAGTGAAAGGAAAAATATAGTGACTCATAATTGAGTTTCTTTTGCAATTCTAAGGTACTAGAATTCTAGGTTCAAAGGGGACCATTTGAATTTCCTTTTATTTCTAAAATACATATTAATAATTTATTATGTGGGAGTAACTTTGCTATGCAATAGGGCTATAAAGATAAATAATACATTGTTTAGAAGTTATAAGTCTTTGCATGAACATTTTCAGGGACAATTCACAATTACTAACTTGATTTTTACAAATCTTTCTTATGACAATTCAGAATTTTCTTCCTGTAACTTCCACTTACTACTGATACCTTTACTCTTTGGGGTACAAAAAATAAATCTCATTCTTTATTAGAAAAGTCTTTCTTATAAATTGAAGCAATTAATTTTTTTTCCTGAAACTTCTACTCTTCAAGTTAAACATCACAGTATTATTTTGCTATTTCTTAAGCTTCTTCTCTACCTTGCTCACTCCCCTAAATGCCTTCCAGGTTGACTACTTATCTGCAAAAGTGTGATACTTAGGTATTCGGGGCTCCAGGTGCAGACCATTCATCATAGGATCCAACAGGACGATTGATCATGTTCTGCATTCCAGATACGGCCCCTCTAATATTTGGCATGATTTATATTCAAACCAAGTGATCAATACATACTCTAAAATGCCCCATCCTGTCCATTATTAAAAATAATTGTGTCTGTTTTGCACATGTTACCATATAAGGTAGTTTTGGAAAAGAATAAGTGACCTCTCTTGTTCCTTGAGGAGCTTTTCAGACACTGTTTCCAGCAATGGAAATGGAGACAGAAATGAGGGCAGCCCTGCTAGAGCTCCAGGTTATTGAATTACCATTTGGAAGTCATTTTGGGTCTAGTTGATTAAAGCCACTGCAGTTCGTACATTTTCTGACAGCTAAGAGTTGAGTAGCCAAGGAAGAACTTCTGTAGCTCTGCAGGATCTATTTCTATAATTTACCCTTTCACTTAAACATTTTTTTTTCGATGAACAAATAATATGACAGGGAAAGAATTGTTCCACTTCTAAGTCTGAGCACTTACTAAAAAATATTTAATATCTTCTTAACATTTTTTAAAAAGTTGACAAATGCGTGAAACTCTCTTTATACCTGGTGTACTCTGACTCAGCATTTGGGACAAATAGCTTTGTCCAGCAGAATGCCAGAAGATGTCAATTATAACTCAGCTACAATTTATGGGTGTGTATACTGCTTTGCTTTGCTCATTTCAGTAAAAGGAAAAGACAAAGACAGATTCAGTAATTGACTAAAAGATAGGACAGAGAAGAGATCTTTGCCTAAATAAAGGAGTGTTTGGAAACAGTGGGGAGTGTTGCATGTTAGTTCCCCAGGCTGCCATAGCAAATTACCATAAACTCTGTGGCTTAAAACAAAAATTTGTTCTCTCATAGTCAGAAGGCCAGAAGTTTGAAATCAAGGTATTTTCAGAGCTGTGCTGTCTCTGAAGGCTCCAGGGAAGAATCCTTGCTTGTCTCTTTCTAACTTCCATGGCTCCTGGCAATCATTGGTAGTACTTGGCTTGTAGATGTATCACTCCAACCCCTGTCTATTTTCTGTTGGCCTTCTTTTCAATGTTTTGTCTGTCTCTTTGTCCAGTTCTCTCTCTTTTCTTTTAAAGACATTGGTCATTGGATTAAGGTCCAACTGACCTAACTTTAACTTGATTACATCTATAAAGACCCTATTTCCACTAGGTTACATTTATAGGTACTGAAGGGTTAGGATTTAAACATATCTTTTGGGGGGATACTATTCAACTGGTAATAGGTGAGATGGCACTAAATCATGGAATGTTTTATTGATTGGCATAAAAATATGAGTTTTATTTATAATTCAGAACAACCAATGGGAACTTTAAGCAAGGGTACTAATAAGATAGTTATTATAGGAGGGTCTGGTAGCAAGCAGTATGCTTTAGGATACTGAACAGATGATGAAGTTTACAAGCTAGGACATTAATTAGGAATATAATATTCCAGGCATAATGTGAAGGAAATTTTATAAAGGAAGATGTGGAAGAGAATATTTTCCTAAGATGCAATACCACTTACTTTTCTGCAAGGAGACGCCTTATAGCCCCCTCATTAGCAGTGTCCGTTTCTCTGCCTGTGATTCTGGGCAGAGCTACTGACTATTTTGACCAATAGATTATGACCACAGTGATACTATGCCAATAATATGCATAGAGCTTTCCTGATCTATCAGCCTGAACTCCCTCACTCTTGGAAGATAACCATCATGTAGGAAGAGTGATTTTCCTGAGACCACCATGCTGTGGGGAGTCCCCAAACCACTGAGCCGTGTGGGGAGGCACTGAGGCAGGGCCAGGGTTAGGGTGAGGCAAGGAATGTGCCTGGGGTGAAAAATTCAAGCGGGCACTTATTTTCAGGTGCCCCTGCACAATACTGAGCATAGTACCTCCCTAAATTTTCAACTCGGGGAGACTCACTCTTAAGAAAGCATCAATCTTAGGGTTGAGCAAGTACAAGGGCTGCACCACTTGGGAATGAGTTCTTTTAAAAATTTTGTGCCCAAAGCACCACTTCTTGCCTTACTTTAGTTCTCACCTTTTTTGAAGGATCACACACACACACACACACACACACACACACACACACACGTGCAAGACATTCAAGCGAAGAAGCCATCTCGAATATGGATCCTCTGCTCAGCTACCAACTGGCACCAGGTGGATGCAATGAAGCACCACGCTGAACCTTCCTAAATTCCTGACCCACAAAGTCTTGAGTGAAACCAAATGGTTGTTTTAAGGTACAATGTGTCAGGAGTAGTGTGTTATGTAGCAATGTGTTACCCAAGCCTTCCAGTATCATTTGGAGCTAATAGGCAATTGAGAAGTACCAGCTAACTCTGTATTTACTCAATTCTGATGGAGTGTAATATGTCTGATTGCTACTTAGGGAGGAGGGATAAAGAAAGTGAGGAAGACAGATTATAGTCGCTGGCAGCCCAGGAACTAGAGTTTAAGGCCTCACTTCTTCATCTCACTGCTTGAAATGGACAGCCACACAAATTTCAGTGTTTGAGGTTGAACAGAACAAAACGATATACACTCACAGTTTGTGTCTTTATAGGAACAAAAATCTCTGTCTGTTTTGATCTCTGCTGTGCATAGGGATGTGAAATTCCCATTTTAAAGCAGATGGTCTGAATTCTGGTTCTAAAGGAATAAAATTGTCATTGGATCTCATTAGCACTCGTGTGGGAAGGCAAGGTGTCCTTAGAGCTATTTCTTGGCTTTGTGGGAACAAATTAAGCTTTGAATGAAAGGTATTTTTATGAAGGCTGAGTTTACTAATTTTTCATTGAATACTTCTGTTTTGTGGTAATTTACACGTTCTTTCAAATGGTTGTTGGCACATTTATTTATTTTCCTTTGAGGCATATTCTAATTACTTGTAAAAAAAAAAGCCTGAGAAAAGAAGCAAATCTGGGAAAAAGTTAAGAAAGGGACCGTTATGGTAGAGGAGGTGCATTACATGTAAAATTAAAATATAACGGCTATTTTTTAAAGCCTTCATTACATTTTATAGCTTTCTTTGCTTGCTCTTACAAGCAGGCAGTGAGTAAAGATTTCCCACCCATAATTCATTTCCACAGGATGTTAGACATTTTTATGACCTCCTAGAGTACTTATAATCTGCACTACACAATTTAGCACCTAATTATATTCTGTCTCATAATGTTCATTACTACATCATTGTATGATTTTTGTCCCATCAAGCAGATTATATGATCTTAAAAGGCAGGGACCATGTCTTATACTTTTTCCGTATTTGCATTCCATCAGGCATAGTGCTGAACACAGTATCCCACTGGGAAAATTTTAATTGATAAAAGTCTATTAAGTAATTTTAGTTTCTCAAAGCTCAGTGAATGTGTCTATGAGGCATTTGTCATGGCTCTGGACTTGCGGGTACATGTGAGCTACTTTTCCTTTCCCTGAGGAGTTTGTTATCAGGTGGAAGTAACAAGGTGAGGTACTGATTTGAATTCCTCTCTCTTTTTTTTTCTTTAGTGTCAGACCAGGGCAGATGACAAGCAGAGAGGCAGGTGCCCTCGTGCTATTACCATTTTGATGTAGTTGGTGGTTGGCATTTTTTCCTTTTCATTTCTTCAGTTGGACAAGTCAACTAATGGTGTCTGACTCAGAGAATGGGGCTCCTCTTAGCTGAGCAACTAGGCTAAAAGGGCTGGCAAGCCTTACCTTCCTCTTGTGAGTGAGCATTCTGTTGCTTAGGGCATCAGAGACACATTATTATTATTTTTTATTGTTGTAAAGCATGCATAATATAAAATTTACCATTTTATCTCACTATTTTTTTGTTGTTAGCTTTTCTTCTTTTTATTTATTCATTTTAGAGAGGAGAGAGAGAGAGAGAGAGAGAGAGAGAGAGAGAGAGAGAGAAAGGGGGGAGGAGCTGGAAGCATCAACTCCCATATGTGCCTTGACCAGACCAGTGCAGGGTTTTGAACTGGCGACCTCAGTGTTCCCAGGTCGACGTTTTATCCACTGCCCCACCACAGGTCAGGCTAAAATTTACCATTTTAACCATTATTAAGTATACAATGAAGTGACATTAAGTACATTCACATTGCTGTGTAACCATCTCCACTATCTTTAGAACTTTATCATTCCAAAATGAAACTCTATATCCGTTAAACAATACCTGCCAATTTCCCTTTTTCGTAGCCCTTGGTAGCTACCATTCTACTTTCCATCTCTATGAATTTGACTACTCTATGTAACTCATATAAGTGCAATTATAGTATATTTGTCTTTTTGTGTCTGGCTTATTTCATTTAACACAATGTCTTCAAAGTTCATCCATAGTGAAGCATGAATCAGAATTTTATTCTTTCTAAAGCTGAATAATATTCCATTGTATGTATATATATATTGCATTATATATTTCTATTTATTTGTTGGTGGACATTTGGTTATTGCCACATTTTGGCTAGAGTGAATAATGCTGCTAAGAACATGGGTGTACAAATACAGATTACATTATTATGAAAACCCATACTGATTTAATGCTCATGGTGACCAAAATACCCTTCTCAACCATTAAAATAGCTGGAAGAATCATCATATTTCTGGAATTTCATAACTTAAATTCAGATACTTACTGAGGAAAGTGTGACCTAACAACATTTTTTAGATTAGAACTGTGACTAATACTTGATCAGTAAATATGTCTTGTTTCTTCATCCTTCAAAATACTTCCTGTCTTCATCTTTCTTCTCTGTCACTGCTCCAACATCTGTCCACACATCAGGACTGCTGCACTCACATTCTAACTGGTTACTCTAACTTCTCTCCCCTTTTCCAATTTTTCTTATACAGCACTGCTTTGTCCATTTTTCTTTATTGAACAATAACATCATGTTTGTCTAGCATTGAGGACTTTTAGTGATCTATCAATCACCAGCTCACCTTTCAGGTCTCACTTCTTTTACTCCCTTATATAAACTCTGCTTTGATTCAAAATTGTCTCCTTCTTATCCTTTGGACAAATCATCATTTTTTTTTTTTTTACTTTTCTTATTTCTGTCTGCTCCACCATATATAACCCCTTTTCATGCTGCCTTCAAGTTTTAGCTAACTGTGTTGTAAAAAAATGAAAGCAGAAAAGCTCAAGACCTGACTTAGACCATGGCGACATCCCTGAAAATTTTCCCAGAGTTCTTACCGGAGAAGCCAAAAACGCAGCAGCCTCAGGCACAATGCTTTGCGCACAGTAGGCATGCAGCAAATACTTTGTAATTTTGCCAGTTCCGTAGGCTTCAGTCATTCGAAGCAACAGTTGTCAGTCATTTTCCTTTCATGACACACATGAAAAATATTGCTTTAATTTTCTAGTTCATTTCTACGTACCTACACAAGGTTATTTCATGTGGCTATAACGGCATTTTATCTCTCTCATGCTACACGCATATGGAAACAAGCATGGGAATAGAATATTGTGTGGGTAATAACGATAAAAGTAGTAATGATGATGATCAAATAATAATGATACAGCTAGAATATTCAAAACATCAATCTGATAATTATTTGTTAATAACCTTGCAATAGTTGCCCAGTGTCAGCACCTAAAAATTTCTGTTTGGGACAGAGTTCAGAGTGGTGGTGGTGTGAGCAGCAGTTGGGTATGTGTGGCCCTGCAGCATGGCAACTCATTCTGGGAAAGGATGTTGCATCCCTCCACATTTCATACCACAGAACTATTGAAAAAGAACTTAAAAAAGCAGGAATAACAACTTGGTCTTTAATGTGAGCTCAGCTTGTTTCCTGGTCAGACAGGGGGTATACATAGATTCCTGGGCGCTCGGGGATTGTGACCTACTCTAGGGAAATCTCGAAGAGGCAATTTGATATGGACAGCTTCGACCTCAGCACCTGCCTAAGGGTTTGTTAAAAATGGAACGACAGAAATACTTTGGCCTGCTATGGGGTTAGAAGGACTGCACAACTAGGAGAAACTTATTTAACTTTGATGATTTTATTTTTGAGTACCACACTGTCACTTCCAAGTTCTTTGGCAACTTAATTCTAAAAAACAAACAAACAAACAAAACCCTCAGTTTTTCTATATAATAGAATTTTAATTTTCATTGCATTTGAGACATGAAAAAAATTTTGTCCTTTATAAACTAGTTTATGGTATTTCTTGAAGGATTCAAGGACCAATTAAGCCATTATTGGGCTATCTTTTAATGTCCTGAAGTGAAAGTAATAATTAAGTAATTGATTTTTGTGCTCTTTTTGATGCAATGAAAAAGAGATTTTGTTCAAATTCTGGTTCTATAGTTTACATGCTGTTAGACATTGACAGCACAATTCATTCATTCATTCATTCATTCATTCCACAAATTACACAGTTCTCACTTTGTGTCAGACACAGTATTAAAGCTCTGAGGGTAGAAATCAAATAGAAATGATCTTTACTTTTAAGAGATTTTAGTCTCAAGGGAAAGACTGTCGAGTCAATCACCAGTTATGGCAGTGCCCCATGGAACTATGTAACGTGGCAGTGTCCTCTGAACTGATGACACCAAGGCGGGTGTGCATGCGGAATGGGGGAGACATTACGGAAGGCTTCTTGGCGAATTTCATGCTTAAGTTGAGTCTTAAAGCCAAGTACAATTTATTTGAATATAGATATAGAAAGAACATCCTAACAGCCTAAGCAAAGCTAACAGAGAAGCATGAAAAAATAATATAGGTTTACAAATCAGTATTTACTGTTCATTACGACTGGTATGAAACTTTTATCTTGAGGAGACAAAGGAGATAAATTTAGACCAATGTTTCCAATTTATTTTTTGTCATTAAGTGAGAGGTGGGGAGGCAGAGACAGACTCCTGCATGTACGCTGAACAGGATCCACTTGGAAAGACCTCTACCAGGCAATGCTCTGCCCACCTGGGGCTGCTGCTCCATTGCTCAGTAACTGAGCTATTTTAGCACCTGAGGTGAGGCCATGGAGCCTCACCGCCTCAGCGCCTAGGGCCAACTTGCTCAAGCCATGACTGTGGGAGCAGAAGAAAGAGGGAGAGAGGAGAAAGAGAGAGAAAGAGAAGAGGGAGGGGTGGAGAAGCAGATGGTCACTTCTCTTGTTTTCCCTGACCAGGAATCAAATCTTAAACTTCCACATGCTGGGCCAATACTCTACAGCTGAGCCAACTAACAAGGGCTTCCAATTTTTAAAATAGAGACTTATATCTATATCATAGATTTGTTGTAACTACCCAATAAAACACCTTGCATAGAGTACCTAGCACATAGGTGCTCAAAAAAGTTAGCTCCACTTCTCCCCATAATTTACCTTGTTGATAGATATTAAGCCTTTAGTTTGTAAATTTTGGCTATGTTTTAGAAAGTGGAGGAAGAATCAAAAGTTTTAAAACTGTTTTTTTTTTTTCTGCCCTAGATTTTGGCATGTTGAATTGAAAGGGGGTCAGTACTGACATATTTTGACATTGCAGTTTCCCTTGTCATCACATTGCAGTTTCCCTTGACATTGCAGTTTCCCTTGTCATCACATTGGTATGCAGGATGACACTGGTTTCCAGAGGTCACTGTACTCTTGGTTTGTTTGATTTGCTAAGTTTAGTGCTGAGCACAGGTCATGTGCTCTATAGTGCCTGAAAGAAACCTTGGAAAACGCTGTTGTATAGTCTCTTTTCTTTCTCCAGCTTGAGGTATCTGAATTTGAATGTGCTTCAGGGAGCTCAGTTTTTAAGTATGCACTTTGTTCTAGGTACCCGTCCATAATGTCTATGATTTAGTAAATATTATGGACCACTAATTTTGGAATTTTTGCTTTACATTTTGATATTTCTTCCGAAAGGAGTTTTGCCTCAAGTACTGGGTTGGGTTATGATAAAAGTTACTTAATCTGGAGAGATTTTCATTTTCCTATCAATGTTTGTTTGTTAATAAGAATGTTATTTTTGCTCTAATGCAATTTTCCCAAGTGTTTTTCATTTACAAATATTTTTTCATGATTTTTGTAATACTCAGATACCTTCTATTTTCTTATTTACTTAATATTTTTCTTTAAATCTCCAACCTTTAAATAACTCGTGTAGATTTAATCTCATCTTAAGCAATAATACTTACGGATTTATGGACTTGATATTCTAGTTTTATTTTTCTAATACATGTTCAGACAATTGCTAAAATAAGCAATTATTTATTCTGTTACCTAATTGGGATCAGCAAACATAATCAAGTCTGTTTATTTATGTATTGCCTGTGCCTGCTTCTGACTTACAGTAGGTTAGTAGGTGAAGCAGAGACAGAATGACCTGCAAAGATTAGCCAAATAATTATTTGGCTGTTTAAGAAAATGTTTGCCAGTCTGACTGGTGGTGGGGCAGTGGATTGAGCCTCGACCTGGAATATGAGATCTCCGGTTCAAAGTTTTGGGCTTGCCTGATCAAGGCAAAAATAGAAGTTGATGCTTCCTGTTCCTCCCCCCTTCTCATTCTCTCTTCTTTCTAAAATAAATATATTTTAAAAATCTTGAAAAACAAAGGAAAACGTTTGCCACCCTCTGACTTAAAATTACCTTCATACCATCAACAGAGCACACAGCACACTTTGTAAAACGTTACTATAGTACATTTGTCAAGAGACAGAGTGCATGAAATCCTTAATCACACTTTTCCAGAACCAGCAAATACTTTATTTTTTATTCTTGAATTGAAATATTTGATTATAAATAATTTATGTTCTGAGAACCTTGGTGGCAAGCCTGTTTGAAACCAAAAGAAAAACATAGACATGAAGGATAATTTATATTTTTAAATAAAAGAAATATTTGCCTATAAAAATATTTCATAGTAGAAAAATTTATAAAGAAGTAAAAATCTCGCTGCAACAAAATTCCATTCTCACTCACTAAAAATGGCATTCTTTGTATATATTTCTTTTGTGCATGTTCCAGAGTAAATACTTCTTTTGTTCTTTAAAATATAGCTACTTTTTTGAAATAAATATAGAATATCAATATATGCAACTTGCTTTTTATAACATATTTCTGTTTAGAAATCCAAGAAATCTGGTTAAAATGATAAACTGATTAATATTACTTTAAATTGTTTCTTAAAACATTTATTGAGATATAATTTACATATTCTGAAATTCATTCATTCTAAGTGCACCACTCCGTGACTTTTAGTAATTTACAGGGTTGTGCAGCCATCAGCACAGTCCAATTTTAGAACATTTCCATCATCCCCAAAAGATTCTTCTTTCCCATTTGCAGTCAATCTTTTCCTACCCCCAGCCCCAGGCAACTCCTAATCTACTTTCTGTTTCTATAGATATGTCTTTTCTGGACATTTCACATAAATGGAATTGTATATAATATGATCTTTTGCGTCTGGCTTCTTTCACTTAGCATTTCAAAGTGACTTTAAGGTAAAAGATGAGGGAAGGGTTCAGATAGCCCCAGGCATTTTTATTCTTTGTGCATAGGCTGCTCTAGTTTCAGTCAGTACTTCGTTTTCTTTCTTTTGGTCATTAGTCTTTGAGACAAGCAATGATGCTAGTACCAGGTAACTTTTATAGTCCCTGAAATGGACAATTTCTGAAACCTGTTCCCCTGTGCACAGATGCAACTGTGGGTATTTGTGCTGGACTCCAGAGTGAACAGAAAAGGCTGCTCACTGCTGGCAGCAGCAGATCCAGACATCCCTGCACCTGGCCTGGCCACTTTGAGGGAAACAGCATCTGGGCACCACTGCAACAAATGCATGTCTCTTCAGTGCACTGTGCCATGCAGGCTGGGAAGTTCTCCTGTAAGTCTTACAGCTTACTTGATCACAAAACCTTCCTAGTGTTCTTAACCACATAGGCCCAGCCCCTAGAACCTTTTTCTCTTCTCTGCTCCTATGTAATAATGATGTCTAACAGCCTGTTTGTAAACAGTCAAACGCAGTGAGAAAATGAATTTTTTTCTCTATTATGTCAGCAGATACAGACTTACTTATTCCTTTGTAACAGCTGAACAGTTTTTTAATGCTTTGATGTCATTATTTAATTAATTCACTCCTTCATTAGTTTTCTTTTTTTTTTTATTGATTATAAGCAGCAGTAAACTTCACACTGCAATTTTCATATTTTTTCCTTCTCATGTAAGTATCAGTAGGATAGATTCCTACATGTGGACTTGCTGGATCACAGGGTGCACACATTTCAAATGTTGATATCAGTTACTTGAAGTAGCAGGCTATCTAATGGCATCCTGACAACAGCCTATTATTATATTAGTGGTAGGCTGTAGTTATGAGAGCAAAGGTTCTTCATGGGGGTGCATGTGGGTGAGGAAGAGTGCATCACAGAGTACAGAGAGTGGGAGTGAGCTTAAGTAATTTGACCAATTTCTCTCGGTGATTCTGATACGGACAGTACTGTACTAGAGTTTGTTTCTGTGTTTACTACCCCGAAGTTTGAATGCTGCTGTGAGAGGTGTACTTGGTACTGAGCTCATTGGGGCTGTCTTAATGAGCAGCATGGTTTTGGGGTTTGTTCTGCTCAGTAACTCTAAGGAAATTAGCCAGTAAAGCAATAGAAAGTGACCCTACAGACTGATGCTAAAATTACCTCTGGTCTGTGCAGATGAGATACACATAAATCCTTTATAGCTCTTGAAGAAAGAGACTAGAGTGAACCTTGTTCCCTAACAGAGGTTCAGTCCAGATTGCCCTTTGGTGATGGAGATTTTTCTCTTCCACTCTATATTCACTGCTTATTTTAGCATATGGAAATGAAAGAGAGGCAGGTATGGGAAAGATGCACACACAGCACCACCTGTGTGCTGTCTACCGTTAAACAGAAGCCTACTGACCTCTGGAAATCTCTTTCGTACGGTAATAAAATAATCCCAGGCTATAGTTTCAAGTCACAGGACAATGACACTCTGTGAGTTTTAAGGAGGGGAAAGAAATGAAAGAGGATGTATTTAAGTGGGTGTAGAAACTTTAGCAAAATTAAATAGTAATGAATTAAACTCTTTGAATCACAGCATATTGTGGAATAAAGAAGCATTTGTGGGTCAACTTCAAAATCATGGTATTTTCATCTCTGTTGGAATTTCTTGGCAGTGACTCCCATGTAAGGGTTTATAGTGAATGTAATATACCAGTTCTACTGATCAAAGAAAGTTATTTGGTGTCATAATGCAACTTGGGATCCAGAGTGTTTACTGGGTAATTTCTTAATGCGTTCTGGCACATGGTTCTCATCTCTCTGTAAGAGGAAGAATGGAGCTCAGAATTTGCAAAGTCAACCATGAGCACTGGCAGATGTGGACCTGCAACACAGCTGGAGAAAAACTCTTCCCTTTGAAATCTCATATCTTAATACTACATCAATTTTTAAGCAAGTTCCACTGATTATTCAGATTTTAAAATGAACAGGATTTGGGGGATGTTTACTGATATAGCAAGGAAACAGTTTGGAATCTCTTGACTGGTTGCCTTCTTTTGTCTCCACATGTAATTTCTGAGGACAATAGGTGAGAGACGATGAGGGAGGAGAATAAGGTGCTCTATTGTTGCTCGGGCTTCGTAAGAACCTTGGCAACCAGGGCAGCTGAGATAGTAATCTATCTTATGGTATAATCTTCACCTCCTGGATCAGCAGTGGTCTGGTTAATTGGGGAACGTGGGTAATTATTCTTTTAAAAGCACTTTTTTGGCCCTGGCTGGTTTGTTTAGTGGATAGAGTGTCTGCTGGGTGTGCAGATGTCCTGGGTTCAATCCCGGTAAGGGCACACATGAGATGTGATCATCTATTTCTCTTCCCCTTCCTCTCTTCCACCTCTCTCCTTTCCCCTCTCTCAGTCAATGGCTTGGTTCATCCCAGCTTCAGCCTCAGGCACTGAGAATAGCTCAGTTGATTCAAACATTGGCCCTAGATGGGGATTGCTGGGTGGATCCCAGTTGGGGCACATGCAGGAGTCTATCTATCTCCCCTCCTCTCAATTAAAAAATGCCTTTTTACTTTTTATTATAAAGGAATACATGTTTACTCTACAAAATATACCAAATAAAGGAAAAATTGGTTAAGATGTTGCCTGTACAGCTCCCAGAATTCTATCTTTAATATATCATGATCCTTCTGGTCCAATACAACTTGAATAAAGATTTCGATTCCCCCAAACAACACAATCTATTTCTTCAATATTAGTTAACAAACATACATCAAATTACATACATTGAGTCAGGAACTGGACCAGGGCTGAAAATATAAAGGGAACAGATATTTGGTTCTTAACACACAACTCATAATGGGCAAATGATGAACAATTACACTGGTGTTTGAATCTGAGAAATTAGAGTATATCTGGAGGCTGAATGAGTCTGTATAAATAAGAGGTAAAAAGTGCAAGCTTCATGGCTCACTGAGTGCTTGACCTGATGTGTTCTTCCTGGAGCCTTGGCTTCTTTACTTGTGAAATAAAGCATTGAACTTAATGATATATAGAATGACCAACTTGTCCAGTTTGCCTGAAACCTCAGTTGCAGCACTGAAGTTCTATGTCACTAAAAGTCTTATATCCCTTACTCTTAGTTTTGAAACTGTAAGTCTTTTATCTTAGGGGCCTCCCAAGTCCAGGAAAAACTGAAAGAATTGGCCAGCCTGTTTGTAGTGTTCCTTCTAGTTTTCATATTCTATGATTTGTTAAATAACAAAGTTCAACTAAGTAAATTTTAAAGATCTTATTGAATTTATTCAATGATTCATGAGTCATGTAGTATCCAATCTAACAGACAAAAAGTAGTTCTGAGGAGCTGTACAAAATGAGAATCTTATAGGCAGAGGAGGCAAGGAGGTTATACAAGGCATAATGTAGGTTGGTTATTACAAAGTCACTTTTCTTTAGGGTATAATAGTGATGTATCAGGCAGATTACCTAAGTAGTCAGGTAACTGACTTATTTAAGATTCAATTTTTGGGAGAACCAAAACTGTAATTAAGTTGTTTCAGTTTGGTGATGTGGAACCGAGCTGAAGTGACTCCATTTTGGGCCTGTTGTCATGTTTTATTTATTTATTTATTTTTCAACAAGATCATATATTGAGAAAGAATATCTGGTGAGGTTTATGATAGGGCCACATAGTAAGACAGTGAGATTGAAATAATGCATGTACATTAACAATACTATTTTTTTCTTTTTAAAAAAATCCTAAAGGATAAGTTATTTAAACACATTTTAGGTAAAAGAGGTTTTGTGTGCTAGTTTGTGACAAAAACATCAATATTATAATTATGGGGAAATTCTTCTAAGAAAATATCTCACAAATAAATACCACTTTGTGGGTCAGAGAGTTTTCCACAAACAGCTACCTTGGTTGAGAGTCTCCGCTGGGTCCTCCAGGAGGCTGGCTCAGCGGAGACAGTACTGGCTCTGCAATCAGGCAGTATTTGCTCTCCTGTTTATTAACATGAAAGCTGGAGAGAATAACTCTTCTGCAATACAGTTTCTTCATTTATTAAACATGTATTATAGTAGCTAGCTAGCAAAGTTGTTAGGAGAATTAGAGTATATTGGTATACAGGAAGTACTCAACAGATGTTCATTTTTTCCTCCTAAACAGTGTTATTTCAGTTATTTTTATTTTATTTTATTTTTTTGTGACAGAGACAAAGAGAGAGAAAGAATCAGAAGGAGGGACAGATAGGGACAGACAGAAGGGAAGAGAGAGAGATGAGAAGTATAAATTCTTCATTGCAGCTCCTTTGTTGTTCATTGACTGCTTTCTCATATGTGCCTTGACTGTAGGGCTACAGCAGAGTGAGTGACGACTTGCTCAAGTCAGTGATCTTGGGCTTCAAACCAGCAACCTTTGGGCTCAAGCCAGCAACCATGGGTCATGTCTATGATCCCATGTTCAAGCCAGCAACCCAGTGCTCAAGCTGGTGAGTCCATGTTCAAGCCGATGAGCCCACACTCAAGCCGGCGACCTTGGGGTTTTGAATCTGGGTCCTCTGTGTCCCAATCTGAAGCTCTATCCACTGCGACACTGACTGGTCAGGCATCTTTCTGTTATTTTTAAATCAAAGGGAACTGAATTTGATTGGGACACAAGTGAGAAGGATGCTATTTACAAGGGCTTACCCCCCATTTTAAATATAAATATATATGTGCATATACAAATAAATATATGCATATTTTATGTAAATATATATTTCCCATTAATATTGCCCAAGAGAGCTGAAACATGTCCTAAATGTTACTACTTAAAATTAGGTTCCAACAAACTGCAGTTAACTGTTGAAAATAACTATTATAATCCAGGAAAAACTGATTTGACTTGTTTAATATCCATGAGGTTTAATTGTTTATTTGTATTTTAAAAGAAAAAAAGAGAGCTATAATTATACAGGCAATACCTTATTAAATTCTAATGCCTAAGTTATTCAAACAAGGATCGTTTTAAATTTAAAATAAATATTTAAAGTTAAAATTCTGAAATGCACACTAAAATTGATGGCTAATAAGAGATAATAGCTTTTAACTTATTCTAGTGTGCATCCATTACCAACACTACTATGGGAAGCAATGCCTAAAGTAAAAATAAGGTACATATAAAAAAAGAAGTCAGATGCCATAATGGATCTAAAAAAAAAAAGAATGTGAAACCTTTAAGTTCTGTTATATACATTCACTGGTGATTTAAAGGGAAAGGTGGCCCAACTCTCTGAGATGTGTAACTATTCAATGACAGTTCAGAGTGATATTAGGCTGTGTTCTAGGCAACAGATAATATAACTCTGTCCATGGCCAAATATATATAATTAGCTATGATACAAGTGCCATTTGTATTTCATCAGATAATATAATTCTTTCCATGGCCAAATATATATATATATATGTAATTAGCTATGATACAAGTGCCATTTGTATTCCATAGCTGAAGCCACTTTAACATCTGCATTTTCATTTATTTGTAGAGACAAAAATGTTGTCTGCCAAAAACACAGCCTTAAATATTGTATTATCTAGTCCAACGCGTATTAACCAAAATGCTGTTGTGTACCAATTGTATGCATGGGAGCTGTGGTAGGCACTGGAAGAACGATTATGATGGTCATTAACTTACCAACAAATGAATAACAGGCATATTTCTTATCTTCTCAGAGTTTATGGTTTTGCTGGGGAGGCATATAATAAGCGATTTAGTTAGGATAATTTAAATAGTTTTTGGAACATCATCTGCCAGAATGAAATAATATAAATAGGATCAGTGCCAAAGCGGTCAGTTCCAAAATGATGTTCTAAAGCTGTAGAAGTTTCTTTGGAGTAGCAAAAACTTTCCAGGAAGTGAAGCAGTTTATAAATAGTTTCAGATCTTTGTGGAAATATACTGAGAAACTGGCAGAAAATGAATGCATACAGCTTTTGACAAGACCCACCCAAGCAAGATATAAAAACAAAATGAGATGCGGTTGTTCATGGATTATGTACCTATTATCAGAGACATTCATGCACAACTATGGGTAGTTGGTGACAGGATTAGAAGCACAAGAAAGTGAGATATAGGTAGTGAAATTCTGAAGTGCTCTCTTAGGCTGAATCAATCTTAAGAAAGAATGCCCTGTTTTTGATAACAGATGATGAAAGGCTACGGAAGAGACAGATTCTAGTAAGGGAGATCATTTTCTCACAAACAAGACGGCATTTCTAATCTATGTCATGGGCTTTACTTCATTCACAGTGTTTGTTACAACTGTTTTTGGATCAAGCGGGCTGTTCAGGATTGGTGACATAATAAGCATCAGCGGAAAAGGTTTTGGAATTTTACAGAACTGTGCCTTCATTATATCTCAGCAGTGTGATTTGAGGGGTTTCAGGGAAGGTTTCCTGTCTCCTATGAACTCTCACGCTTATGAATAAAAAGTCCTACTATGAGCAATTTCTGTGTGGTAAACACTATCCTTTCCTGTTGGTCTCTTTTGAAGGTGGAAGAATTGCCTAAAATGGCAGTGGTGTTTCTCTTTCATATCTTAGATCAGTGCTTATTAGATCTCTTGACTGTTTGATGAGAGAGATGGGAAAACTTGAGAATGCCAGGGAGTGAGCGTGGGAGGTGGCAGGGAGAGCGGAGGCTGCAGAAATGGAGTCAAAGTCCCGGATGATGATGGTGCTGGCTTACCCTATTTTTTCTTGGGCTCTGGGATTTGTATACAAGAACTTGAGAGTAATTACTTTGTGCAGGAAATGTCTTCTGTTCTATCCCACTAGAATATTAGAATGGAAGTAATAATAATGAAATACTACTAGTAGTAATAAAACAACTTCTAAAGTTCTCTGAGATTGCTGAGGAATATGATTACAGCAATGTGATAGTGAACAAATTATCAATATCAACTTACATGTAAATCTAGGTCACAGAAAATTTAACGACAGCGGGAAGAAAATAAATCCATGAAGCTGCCATTTTAGCAAGGTCACAGAGCAAATAAAATTCCAACTCTGAGAACCCACGATTTCATCTTTAACCATTCTATATTCCACCACTTCTTCTCGAATGCCTCTTCCCTACCCTTGCCTGTCTCAGCAAGGATATTTTCTATTCGAGACCTGAGGACAGTGCCACTGTTTCGGTTTTTTGCTTTTGCACTTGTGTAGCAGCTTTTAAATTCCCATCTTTTTTAGCAGCTGCAGCCAGACAAACATATGAGTCAGTGGGAGGGGTTTAGAGGAACTGGCTCAGTTCTCCAGGGAGCAGTAACCTTTTGGCAGTTCAACAAACAGCACATTTAAAATCCAATGACTGCAAAAGCTCTCTCTGTACATGTGATAGCAACTGCAGTTTTCCCAAGGTCTACCAAGAGGTTTTTTTCTTTTTCAGAGGGAATCAAGTTTCTGCCTATAGAGAGACACATTCCTGAAGGCTTAACTCTGACCTCATAGCTAAAGTGGATACAGAATAAAATCTGGAGACAGCTGGGAAGTGATAAAGTGGAGAGAAAGACATTTGGGGATATGAAAGTGGAAAGTCTTATTAAATGTTCTCACTGGTTTTGTTGCCTGTGAATCCTCAATCCCAAAGAGCGAAGCAAAGTTGATCGTTCTTTTTTTCTGCAGATCACGGTATCAGCATCTTTTTTTTTTCCTTTTTATTTTTTACAAGGTTTCTGTAAGTAATTCTCAAAGTGCGGTTTCCCAACCTGATGGTCTTTCAGGGCCTCCTAGAGGGAGGGCATTTTCAACTTAATATTTTTCACTTGTTTATCATCCAGCAATGACAGTGGTCCATGGCTAAGATGTGCCTGTGGCTTAAGCTTCTATTTCAAGTACCTAATTATTGATATTTGACTTTTTCGAAAAATGCCTATTTGGTCAACTTAATATTAAGACAAAACAAAAAGAAGAGTGGGTTGTTGATTCCTACAAGAAACTAATAAATGATTTCTTATTTCTCCATTTTCATATATTGTTCTCCCCCCTACTGCTTTCTTCTTTATTGCTCATCATAAAGTGAAAGGAATAAGAGAATCTTGTGGAGGGGTGAATCATGAAAGTTTTTTTTCTTTGCTAGTAGGAACAATTGTTTCTTTTGTTAAATAAAAATTCAGGAATAGTTTTTTTGATATTCATTTTGCTAAAATAAAGTTTGTCTATACTGAAAAAGGCACCAAAATAGTATCTTAGTTACCATAGAAAAAAAGTGACAATTCGGAGCCAGTTGCAAAGCCTGAGCCTTAGTTCCAATGAGGTGGGGAAGTCTCACTTGATGACCCAAGCTACCAAGTGAGTTCTTGGTTTCAAATAAAAGAGAACCTCTGTTCAACAGAGGCAGAAAACTAATTTGTTGGAAGGATACTGGGTTTCTTACAAATTGGCCAGATGGCTAGTGATCGGATTCAAAAAGAGACTGGAAACCCAGGGAGGATAAGCAGCTGAGGACACCGCTGAGATTGTTCCATGGGCACAGCTTGCTTAAAATTGCTTACTGTTTCTGTTGTGGTTGACATTGATGCCCCTGGCCACTCACCACCACACCACTGCCCTCTGCTGGTGAGGGAGCAGGGATATCCTCTGGGTATTTGAACAACTTGATATCTATTTCTCAAGAATGAAAGGACCTTGATAACATTATACAGAGTGAAATAAGTAAATCAGAAAAAAAAAACTGAGAACAGCATGATTTCATACATAGGTGGGACATAAAAATGAGACTATGAGACATGGACAAGAGTGTGGTGGTTACGGGGTGGGGGGAGGGAAGAGAAGGTGGGATAGGGAGAAGGGGAGGGGCACAGGGAAAACCAGACAGAAGGTAACAGAGGACAATTTGACTTTGGGTGACGGGTATGCAACATAATTGAATGATAAGATAACCTGGAGATGTTTTTGTTGTACATATAGACCCTGATTTATTGGTGTCACCCCATTAAAATTAAAAAAAAAAAAGAATCAAAGGACCAGTCAAGAGCACCTAATTGACTGAGCCCAAGTCATGTGTGTTTGTCCAAACAGCTAAGCATGGCTTCTGTTTTTTGGGTTTTTTTGGGGTGGGGAGGGATGACAGGAGATTGGAAAGTGGGCATTTTCATTTTCAAATTAATTTTATCTCTTCACCTTCCAACAATGACAAGAAGACCCCTTCTCTTTCTTATGAGGTTGAAAGTGAAGAAATCCACCCTTCTTGTACTCTTGTGGTACTTTGTATATTGGTCTTGCTGCACTGTTCTATTTATAATTTACATGTCTGTTTTTTCCCCACCTGACTGTGAACATATGGAGAAAAGAGGTTGGTTTGTGTTTTTAGCCGAAAACTTACAATGCCTAACAGCTATTAGGTGCTTAAAATATATTAGTTGAGTAAATTGAGTTTAATGATGATATCCCAGGGAAGGCTAATATAGTAATAACGTATAAACTAATAATATCATAATATCAATGGAGCACATGTATACTGGCTATTTTCTCATTTCATTCTTATAACAGTCTTATGAAGTAGGTTATATTCTTTTATTCGTTTATGTATAAGAAACTAAGGCTGCAGTTTAACTAACTTTTCCTGGTTTATATAGCTGAAGCTGACAAAGCAGAGATTTCAAAGGCATTCTGACTCCAGATCTTATCATCAGAACTGTACTGCCCCCTGCTGGTAAAGTCAGAGAGAAGAAGAATATGGAGCCAGCCTTAGATAAGGGAGATGA
Organism: Rhynchonycteris naso; assembly: GCA_037038555.1. Taxonomy (NCBI): domain Eukaryota; kingdom Metazoa; phylum Chordata; class Mammalia; order Chiroptera; family Emballonuridae; genus Rhynchonycteris; species Rhynchonycteris naso. The sequence goes on from CM073002.1 coordinate 73,707,099, forward strand.
CTAGTTTGCTATTCTTTGTTTTTAGATGTCTATTTAGAGTGGAAGATATATTCAATGATAGACAAGCTAAACAAAAGTTTGAGTTTTAACAATATAAATAAGATTTTTGAATTTATTATTTTCCTAAGATTTTTGAATTTATTATTTTCCTAAAAGAACTGGTATTATTTTCCTAAGATTTTTGAATTTATTATTTTCCTAAAAGAACTGGTATTTTTCATAGTAACTTGACTAACAAGACATTCCCTATTCATAGCATTTTTGGCTATGTGTTTGTCTCATAATATAAGCACATAAAATATAAATAAATAAACATAAATATAGGATATTCAAGTGATATTTTAGATGTTTTGTATCTCATCAAAATTTTCTTTTTCAGTTAATATAAACCATATAATAGAACTTTATATTTTACCCTAAAACTTAAGAATTTTGAGTATTTTTTCCTCATTTTTAGAAGATATACCAAAATTTCATTTAGATTTTTGTCTTCGGAAAAGCATTCTTACTTGAATATGAGTAAAAAAAATAGTAGGCATCCAGTTATTTTTATTGGCATAATGTTCATATTTTTATTTTTAGGATCAGTTATAGCTGAGAGAGAGAGAAAATACTTTTTTTTTTCTTCCAGAAATGATAAAAAACATGGAATTGGTCCTTGGAAAACATCAAAAGCAGATTTTCTTTATGAGACAGAAAATATTGTATTAAGAAAGGGTGACCAACTTGAATTTAAAGGTGATTACTTTGTGTTTGGAAAACCAATTACTAAAACAAAAATATATTCTGCTATGCTATACTTTTATTCCTGATACTTAAAGCATTATCACAGAAACATGCAAAACTTACACCAGTAATTGCATTCTGATACATAAGTCACATAGCTCTCTTACTCCTGGAAGCTAGTTTCTAGTTATGGTTTTACTCAATGTGTAAGTTTTAGGTAAACGGATAATTAGTAAATTCAGACACAGAGGAATAATTGGAATTTAAATAGATTGTGGGAAAGACTTTTTGGGTTATGGGAGACTGAGTATGTCTATAATAGTGGGAAGATAGAGGAGGGAGAAGGTAAGAGTAAAGGCATGAGAGAAGCAGGATATTGTTTATGATGCTACGGGTTGTTGACTAAAGGATGGAAGGAAATAATCAGGTTCAATAGTGGAGACGTTGGCAATGGAATTAAGAGTAAGGTGGCCAGAGAAGGGAAATGCAAAGATCATAGCATTGAAGGAAGGGAGTTCTATAAGATGCTAGGAGGCAAAATGGCTGCAGTGGGTCTCAGTGGTAGTTGTTTGACATTGAGAAGATCAAGAAAGATGTGATGGCAGATGCTGGGCTGAAGAAGATTTTGTCTTGAGAGCTAAAGTTCTTAAGGAATGTGAGAATATGTCTTATGGGTAGTAGATGATGTTGATAAAACTGTAAGCAGGCACATAAATGCTCAAGTGTCCTTAAAAAGTGTACTGAGAGCTTGTGATGGCCTCTTTGGAGGCAGCAGTGAGAATATGTAGGGCTGATGCTGGGAGTGGTATCATATAGGAAAATTGAGATTTCCAATAAGATTAGCAGAAAATACATCTCTTCTTGGGCTCTTCTTTTAGTTATTAACGTACTCTCAATGAACAACCATGTGATTAGGCATCATACCGGATGTTGAGAATTCAGAAATTTAAAACAGTATGTCAGTATGAAAAGTAGATAGACTTGTAAGCCAACTGAAGTTGGATTTTAGTTATGGCACCAGGACCCAAGCTTTTGTCAGAAGCATTCACTCCCTATGTGCCTTGACCGGGCAAGCCCAGGGTTTCAAACTAGCGACCTCATTGTTCCAGGTCAACACTTTATCCACTACGCCACAATAGGCCAGTGAAATTGAATTTCAAATCGGACATCATCACTCTGCTTTCTGCAGCCCTGTGAGAGTTCTTTGCCTCTCTGAGACTCAGTGCCCTCATCTATACAATAAAAATACCAGTAACTTACCTTGCACAGTTGTTGTGAGAATAAATATATAGCAAGTAAAACATCTGTCCTAGTGCTGCCTTAGACATGTTATTATTATTCTGGTTACCAACCTTATTAGTTGAACAGATGATATGTACATAACTAACCACAAGCTCTTAGAAAGACTGAAGTTAAGCAGCTCCTGACAACCTTATTTGAGAACTCTGGCACTGGGTTAGGATTTAATGAGCTTCAGTTCAGCAAGTTTCGTCATGAAGATATGAAGAGGAGTTAGAACCTGCGGGCCACTCTAACAGCACTGCAGCGTGTGTGGTGGTCACAGATGCACCTGGAAGTAATGCCTAGGGTCAGTGGTGAGAGAAACATTGCATCAAAAACCAGAGGAACCACTGATCTGGGCTTCGGTTGCTTCATTTATTAGAAAAATAAACTTCCTTCTCTTCTGTTTGGATGTTTTGAAGATCACAGGAGATAATATAAGTGAAAGTGCTTTGATAACTCTGAAGGGTGTGTATATGAGAGGCGTTACATTTATAAGTATTTGGGGGCAGAATTTCCAGTGGCTGATGTTCCTACCATCCTGAGGAGGCATGGGGAAAATGTTGTCCTCCTCTATCGGAGATTAAACATAAGGGTAAAGAACAAATTTACTCTAATTTAATTAAAACATTTACGAATCACAATTTAGTAAAAAGACAGAATAACTTTGTAGCTCTGAGAGCTTGCCTGATAACTCCTAGAATGATCAGTTATTAGAAACTCTTTTGCTTAGTAACCAATACTTTAATATGATGAAATGTGATAATTTTGTAAGCCGTTTTTGAATCCTTAAAAAGAGAAAAAAAGAGGGAGAGAAAATAAAGACAAGTTTCCATTGTTTATTTGGAAGAATATCAGAAAATCAGAATTTTTTTCCCTATAAATATTTCTTTCAGACTTATATGGCTCTTTTTTACCCAATCAGCCATCTCTTACACAGGTTGTCCCTCTCCTCTGCCTTTCTGTTGTCTGGCTGGAGCAGGTTCTGCTTACTGGACTTACATCTCTGTTTGATTTTGCCTCCACTGAATGGCTGGAGCGAATTTGTTTATTTATTATTATTATTATTTAGATCTAGCTAGTTAAAACTATGGCAATAATAGGTTAAAAGGAATAAATAGAAAGGATTGATTCTCCAGGAAATAATGCCCATTTAACAGTGATCAGCATTATAATAATGATGACTAACCATTTGTGAATGTGATTTTAACATCTAAAATCCTCTTAACAACATGATCAGCTTTTGTAATTGCTTCCCTATTTTAACACTGAGGGGATTGAAGCAGGAGAGGTCAAGTCACCTGTTCAAGGACTCTGTTTAATCAGTGGCAGATTTGAGACTGTAAATCAGATATTGTACACTCAGACATACTGTCATTTTAGTTTTAAAAGACTTAGAGAAGGCCTGACCAGGCAGTGGCACAGTGGATAGAGCGTCAGACTGGGATGCGGAAGACCCAGGTTCAAGACCCCGAGGTCACCAGCTTGACCGCAGGTCCATCTGGCTTGAGCAAAAGCTCGCCAGCTTGAACCCAAGATCACTGGCTCCAGCAAGGGGTGGCTTAGTCTGCTGAAGGCCCGCGGACAAGGCACATGTGAGAAAGCAATCAATGAACAACTAAGGTGTCGCAACGGCAATGAAAAACTAATGATTGATGCTTCTCATCTCTCTCTGTTCCTGTCTGTTCCTATCTAGCCTTCTCTCTGACTCTCTCTCTCTGTCCCTGAAAAAGAAAAAAAAAGATTTAGAGAAGAAAGGTAAAATAGAAAAAAAAATTCATCAATCAATCATCAAAGGCCTGGAAAGGATGATATTTGGTTATCAAATAAGAGAAACTTATGAAATGTAAAAGAAGTAAATTTAGCACAATAATTAGAAGTGTGCTTGATAAGTTTATGCAACTTAGTAAACCATGAAGAAATGATTTATACTGAAAACCTTCAACCTCTAAAAAACTCTGGGGAATTTTGCTCTTAGGGCATACATCCTCAAATTCTTAGGCTTATTTAAGGGCAAATAATTAAACTCTTTGCCTTTTATCATTGCGAGGCTGTTCACAGAACCTCAGTACTGGGCTGTAAGAAACTTGTATGCTCTGGGAAAACGTCCTTCTGTGGGTCTGACTTTATTATTGTGTCTGTGTTTCCACAGGGAACTTTTTTCCAATTTTTCAGAACCACCCTGCCACTTCATTAGGTTTTTCAAATAAATTGCCCTGCTCTAGTTTTAGAGACTGAATTTTGGGTAGCAACCATCTGACACTGAATGGAACAGTGAGGGGTGGCTGACAAGAGGCAGGAAGTCTGGTTTTTCAGTAGTTTGTATTATAACTGATTTTACTGTAACTTATGAAGAACTCCAGAGAAACTGTTCATTATGAAATGAATACGATAGACTTTTTTTAGATCCTTAGATCTGTCTTTGCAAAATTATTCTGTTCTAATTTGTGGAAATGTGGCCTTTGAGCTTTCATTCAGAAATGTGGGTGTTATTTGTAGCTATGAATTTTTCTGAGACATTGATTTCATTTAAAATGGTTCAGTAGAATAACTACTTCTATTTATTTAAGTCTGGTTTTATAAAGTTATTTTAATTTATTTTCTTTGATTAAGTGTTTTAAAGAAACTTAAAATTTAAAAATATATTACACTTGCAGAATCAGAGCTATGATATATTATTATTTTGTAAAATATTTTAGCCAGTCCTGGCTGGTTAGCTCAGTTGGTTAGTGTTGTTCCAAGACACTAAGGTTGCAGGTTCAATCCCTAGTCAGGGCACATACAGGAAGTAACCAGTGAATATACAACTAAGTCAAACAACAAGTGAATGCTTCTCTCTCTTTTTCTCTACCTTCTTTTCTCTGTCTCTCTAAAAAAAAAACCCCAAAATCAAAAAACAATCAGTTAAAAAATAAATGAAATCTTTTATCCAAAGGGACCGAATGAGGAATATGGTCATTCAGTTAACTAGTAGAGATGTAGTTAGTAGTGTACTCTCAGTGCAGTGATTCCCATGGCTTTCCTGATCTATTTGGCAATGATAGGAATTACTTTTTTGATCATACTGTTTAGAAATACCACATTACCAATTCTAAATACTCTTTATTGAGATATTCTATGTGAGACAATGGTGTGGAGTTTTCCTTAGCTACCCGAAAGCTGAGATAATCCAGTGACAGTGGGCGTTTCCAAGCAGCTTGTGGGGGAGTGTAGTGATAAGGGGATGGTTTCCAGAGGCCACAGGAGTCAGACTGGTGGCCTGCCTTCAGGGAAATATTCTGGCTTCTCTTGGATCTCAGACTCTGGGACTATATGCTGCATTCTTTCAAGCACATTTCATGCTAACACGAAAGGAAACACCCTTATTGGCATAGTAAGGCATCAAGAGGCATTTACAAATGCCATCTCTGATAGTCTCTGAGGGGTCTTTTCAGCTGTCACCATGACTGATCTGGGGTTAAACATATGTTTAAAACATGTGGAGGAAGAATGGTCTAGTTTAGAGGCTCTGCCGCTACTTAGTATTTTTCCTGGCTCTGTTTTCCACTCGACTTGCCAACATCCTAATAGTGCTGGGCTTGCAGCTGCCACAGACATCCTACTTTCGGTTTGGTGTTTCTGAACTCCTGAAGATTCCACCACTTCTTCCAGAAGTCCTCCCTGTTGTTACTGTCCAGTTTGCTTTAAAGCTCAGAGGCAAAGCTGGGGAAACTGCTTCTCTCTGTCTGTCTCTCTGTCTTTCTCCCTGTCTGTATCTACTATATCTATCTATGTACTTATCTACCTATCTATTATCTACCTAGTGCTTGCATTCACACTCTCTTAATTACATACTCTTAGTTCATGGAGGACAGCTCTGTTAACTTTGCTTGAATGGTGTCCCTACAGGGCTCTGTGTGGAGGAACAGTTTATGAATAGCTTAAATGTCACGCACCAATATTTTTCTAGTCCTCTTTGCTGCTTCTTGTTAAAAGGGTGTCTGGGTTAAGTCAAAAGCTTCTGTTAAGCAGGAGGTCTTTCCTCTGTAGCAATGCATAATTAATAAACTGATCATGAATATATAAGTTGTGATATTTAACTCTGGCAGTTTTTCATAAGAGATCTGCCATGTTTATTTATATGATTCCTACAGTTCCCTGCTGTGTCCAGTCCCTAATGTGGTAGTTTAAACTTCTCAGTATAAAGTGAAATAACTGATATGACAAATATTTTGCTTGACCCAATGAAGTCTCTTCAAAGAGTCTGTAATATAGTTGATTCTGATATATATATCTGGATATCTATATATCTATATATCTATATCTGGTTATAAATATATATATCTGAATATAAATATAAATATATATAAATATAAATATATATATATTGAGCAACAGTCCTAAAGGACAGTGAAAAAGTGGGGCTTGGAAGGTTACATTTCTCTCTAAGCAGCGCATTTGGATCTTTTCTCATTTAATCTCAGCAAAATGGGATTATTTCCTATGATCTAGTTATTTGATCCCTATTTTAAAGATGGAAAAACTGAGGCTCAAAAGTTTTAGTATTATATTCTAGTGCACCTATATGGTAAATGGTAGAAATTATTTCAAATCCTGGTGGGCCTGACAATGTTCTTTTGTTTGAATATACTGCCTCCAAAGCTAGTTCACGCTTCCTTTGGGAAGTGTCTAATATATATGTGTTGGTTTTGAAAGGTCATTCACCTGCCCTATTATCTGCCAACGCTATTGACCAAAATTATTATGTACTTTATAAGATTTAAATATAAATAATTGAAACTCATTAAGAAATGTCCTTTTCCTATTTGTGCCAAATAAGAGCTGTTCCCTAATATCATGTACATTAGGTAACTATGAAGTTATACCAAACATATTCCTGTTAGTGACATTTTAGCATTCTCTCTTTGGGAATTGCTTTTAGAATAGATTTCTAAACCAAAAAGGGTATAATATTTGTGCTGAGCATTCAAGATGAATCAGTGTTTTCTCAAAGGATACAAGTAAGAAATGACATTTCAGATGAGGGTCTGGACAAGCATGTTGGGTTCTCATAAAAGAATTGGCATGGCCAGAGTGGAGAGAACTAGAAAAGAGTGGACCTGGGATGAGGAGGGGGGTGGTACAGAATGGCTTTTAAAAGTATGGTCCTGCCTGACCAGGTGGTGGCGCAATGGATAGAGCGTAGGACTGGGATGTGGAAGACCCAGGTTCAAGACCCCGAGGTTGCCAGCTTGAGTGCAGGCCCATCAGGCTTGAGCAAAAGCTCGCCAGCTTGGACCCAAGGTTGCTAGCTCAAGCAAGGGGTTGTTTGGTCTGCTGAAGGCCCACAATCAAAGCACATATGAGAAAGCAATCAATGAACAACTAAAGTATCACAACGGCAACGAAAAACTGATGATTGATGCTTCTCATCTCTCTTCGTTCCTGTCTGTCTGTCCCTATCTATCCCTCTCTCTGACTCTCTCTCTCTGTCCCTGTAAAAAAAAAAAAAAAAAAGAAGCATGGTCCTGGGAGACAATAGCTTGGGTAAACCCCACCTCTGTCACTTAGTAACTGTGTGACATTAAGTCGTTATTTGATTTCTCTGTTTCAAGTTTCATCATCTTTAAAATGGGAATAATGATTGCATTAGGATTCTCTAGAGACATGGAACCAATAGGAGAAGGATAGGTTGATTAAATTATTATGTGGAATTGACTCCTGTGACCTTGGAGGCTGAGAAGTCTCACCATCTTTCATGCTCAAGCCGGCGGCCCCAGAAAGTCGGTGGCGTGGTTCAAGTCTGGGGCCAGAGGCTTGAGTTGTGATGAAGAATGTCCCAGTCTGAGGGCAGGAGAAGACCAGTTTCCCATCTCATTCAATCAGGCAGACAGAGAGAATGTCCCTTCTTGCCTTTTTGTCCTGCTCAGGCCCTCTACAGATTGGATGTGCTGACCCACATTGGGAGGGGCAGTCTGTTTTGCCTACTTTACCAATTTAAATGCCATTCTCTTCTAGAAACACCTTCACAGATGCACCCCTAAATAATGTTTAACCATATATCTGGAAACCCTGTGGCCCAGTCAATTTACATAAAATCAGCCATCACGACAATTCCATCACCTTCCCCACAGATTATTAACAGTAAACAGCAGAATGTAGTTTTAGGTCTCAGCAAAATGTCTGTCATATAATAAGCACTGATAAAGGGTGGCTGTCATGTCATAGGACTACAAATAAAAGGTCTTCTGTACTGTGCCAAGAGGTTTAGAGGTTTCATCTTCATAAATAATATAATTAATATGCACATATTAGCTTGCTGTTTCTTCAGAATGGAACTGTGGAGGATGATGGGAAGGTTGTGCAAGTAGAGAGACAGCAAGTTTTAGGAACAATATTAGAAACAACAAGGTATTGTAGGGGTGTAGAAGCAATGATAAGTAACAAAGATAAAAGGGAGTAAATGGACTGGTTACTGATTATCATACATGAAAAAGAAGTAACTAAGATAATTCTGTTTTTACCTAAGATGACTGAGTAGTGTTATTAATACTGAAAAAATTAATTCTACACGTAAACATATTTTAGAACAAAATATTATTTTTGAGATGTTAGATTTTAGATGCTACTGAAAGCACCAGGTGGTAATGTATAACCAAACTCTGGTAGAAATCCTGGTGCATAGAAGGTGCTCAGTAAACATTTGGTGAGTAAATAAGATAATAATTTTAGATGCCATATATATGATGTACGAAGGCAGAGAACTTAATGATATTATCCTAGCAGGATAAGAAGTAATCCAGGATAGATCTTTGGGGAGCCTTTAACATTTAAGCGCTGAGAAAAGAAAAGTAGCTCAGGAAAGAGATGGAGAAAGAATTGCCAAAGAGGAAGGTGAATTATGGGAGGGTAATGTTTGTAAGTCCAAGAGACAGTTAGTTCCAAGTGGAAAGGGGTCTTCTATAATGTTAACACTCGTAGAGAGGACACGTAAGATGTACAGTGAGGAGAATTTGTGGTGTTTGATGGTGGCATTAGTCATTTCTCACTCTTGCCAAAAACATTCAGTGGAGGTAAGGGCAAAAATGGTTTAAATGAATTGAAAATATAAGGATGTGGGTGTAGCAAATGGTGACTGAAAGTAACTGCTCTTTCAAGGAATATAGTTGTCAAAAGGGGGGCGTGATGTGTAGTAGGTAGAAGAGGGCTGAAACAATGCTCTTCACTTGACTGTGTTGTGGAGGCAGTGCAAAAAGCAGCTAGGGAGATACAGTGTAGAATAACCTGTGCAGTAGAGAACTGGACAAAGAGAAAGGTGTTAGCTCAAGAGCATGTGCAGAGTCTCTAACCTTGAAAAGAAAAAGGCCAACTTTCCCTCTAAGAGGGATGAGATGGGCCAGAAAGCTAAAGAGTCCATGGTTGCTAACCTTGCTGTCTCTGCAGTAGGAGACAAGGCTTTCTGTTGAGAGTGTGATGGGCTACATGAAATGGGGTCTTGAAAAGATATTTGGAATAGTTACTGTGAGAAATCAACCAGGTCATATAGTAGTAGTGCTGAGGGTCCACCTTAATTTGGAGACAAAGTGTTCTATCTTTTCTAGGAGTGCTAGATGGTTGGACTGAGAAATATAGAAAGTAGGTATGGCAAAAAGGAACCATGGCAATAAGGATGATGGCAAGAGCTGGGCAAGATGAAGCACTCTGGGTTATGGTTCTAGGGAAGCAACTGAAGTGATTGGGCGAGGGTGGGGGGGTTGTTAAACAAGAAAATGGAATAAATGTCACAGATGATGTATGATGTGAGTATAAAGCAGACATGTAACAGACACGGGACTGGAAGGATGTTTGTCCCCTTTCTCTAATCTGCTGCTGTGATTATTTATGTTTGGTAGGGATAAGGACCATCTGACTAAGTTGGGAGACTTCAAAGTAGTATTTTTTTAAAAATGTAGCTATTCTTTATTTCAGCCTAATGTAGAATGCCATTTTTACTGCAGTTTTACACATTCACTCAATTCTAGTAATATCGTTTGGGTGACAAAAGCATATAACATAAACTCATAAATAATATAAAAATTATGTTCTTTTTCAAAAGTACAATGATAAATTGAAGTTGATAAGGAACCCATGATCTGAAGTCTTTCAGATTTTTTTAGTCTTTAAGTTCCATGGCCAGAACTCTCAGTTTTAAAATTGAGACCAGAAATTTGTTTCTACAAGGGTGGACAAAAGTAGGTTAGTAATAATAATGATAAATACAATAGTTAATAAACTATAATAGAAGAATAAACTCTGGTTCATGTATTCACAACTATAAACTTACTTTTGTCTACCACTGTATATTCTGGAGCAGAACATATGAAGAACTTTATTTAGTTTAAGGAAATTTGGCTTATAATATTTAAGTTCACAATCACTATACACAAACAGTCGTGGAAGGTGAAATGAGCCATATATTTGTCTTTTAAAAAGCAACTGCATTTACATTACAGTCAATTTCAAAGCTCAACTACCATATTTCATAAATAACATCTATCTTTATATAAATTGAACCTTATATAAAATAGTAAGATCTTTTAGTATAAATTTACACCTGGACTTTCTGATAAGTTGAAGATTTCGAAATGTCAGGAAATTGTCATATGCAATATCATCATTGAAATTGCTTTCTACAAAGAGTGCTTTCTTTTATCACTTCTACTAAATAATTTATATGTTTTGGAAATACTGTGTATTAATTTTTATGAAAAGTAATAAAGTGATTTATTTGAAAGTTTCAATTTTTTTGAGAATAAATCAATGCTTCTTAATCAGTTGTCTAATCTGCAAGCATTGCAGGTATAAATCAAGTTACAAATTAAGTTAGAAATCTAAGTTAGGCACAGATTGATTTTGACAATTGCCTGCAAGTGAAATAGCTTGGACTCAATAAAATTCTCTCCATTGATTTCCAGAAATGGCATTTCGGATAACTTCATGGTATTAATGTGATGGTCATGGCCTCGTATTTGTACCCAGCAATGTAGCATGGTAAGTTTAAATTGATCAGATTGAACAAATAGCATTCTTCAGCTGTTCTGGATGACAGCATATCTAATGTAATTGCATTTATCTGCCAGTTTTTATGTTGGAGCACAAAAGATTTTTACCATGCATAATTTTGATAGAGACATTCAATTCCTTTCCATCTATACTATACTACAAATTATAAATTTTCATTACAACTATTCAATCACTTGAGAAGGGAATGCATTTTAAATCAGGGTCCATGCCAAATATCTCATTTATGAAGCCGTGCTGTTTAAAATTGGACAAATTGGTTACCTGATTGAATATTTGGAAATAGTAGTTAGAAACATTAAAACCATTTTTATTAGTTCTAGGAAATAGCAATATCTATACTTGTGTAATAAATGTTAAGAGCCACTAGTAGAATAATACCTTTTAAAGTGGGAGAATTTCCATTTGTTTAATTGTGGTGAATTGTTGGTATGTGATTATGTATGCCTGGGTACTGAAACATGACTAAAACATTCAAGAATCCTATAAGCGCCTTTAGGCAGTTAATAAATATGCCTTTTAGATGGTCTGATGCAATATCGTAGGCTTCAAGGTCTGATCATAATGGTGATTTATGCCTGCATAGCTACTTTTATTACAAAGGCGTGAAAGGCTATGTGGTCACTCACTAATTGATCACCACAATCCCTTTATGGGCTACATGACTGGTATTTATTTATTGTTCCTTCAGTATCTAGTCACTTTCAAGAGACTAACATTTTAATCACTCTTTGGCTCCAGAAACTACATGGTTTGACTATATGAGACTGAGTTGAACTACGTACGATATTTAGAAACTCATTGATACATCTTCTTTTAGTAAAAGCTTCATTCGTAACCTTGTGCATGCTTTTCTTACTTTTCAATATTAAGTTTAACTCTGTAGCTTTGCCAAGGTTTTCTGAGTTTGTCATGCAAATCACAGAATTGTGATTAGAAAGAACCTTTTAAAACTTCAGGTTCTGATTCTAAGCATGAATTCTCTTTTTGGCATCTCTGAAAGATGGGCCAGGATCATAAATGTGTTCCCTGGAACTTGCAGTGAGAAAGTCCTGATTTGAGCCTCTACCTAAGGAACTCAGTGGGGTTATTGCAGGAGTTTTGGAGATCAACTTTTTATTTAAGAGACAGTTTGAATTGTTGTAAATTTGTTTTCATATTAAGGTAAAACTTTTCTTGCAGTGGCCTTACTATGGCCCTAGGAATTAGTAGATTATGCAGTTTCAACTATTTTGGCACTTTTAATGACAGATATGTTTCCTTTAGGCTTCCATATTCAATGGCAAATGCTTTTATTTTCTTCATTTGCAAAATGTTGACATGGTACTGAGAGGTTTCGTAGATCACCCTCCTCAACATCTTCTCCTGATATATCCACAGTTGTCTTAAATTGTTGTTTCCAGAATTGAACATGTTGGTTGCTGCCCCAAAACAGTAACAGCTAACAACCCTCCCCCCTAAAGTAGTCCTTATGCTAAGTGGTTTATGTGCATTATGTATTTAAATTTTTTTTTAATTAAACATTTTATTTTAAGATAATAGGTTTTATCACATGCAGTTGTAAGAAATGACACAGACATATCCAATGAACCCTTTACTTAGTTTTCCCCAATGGTAATATCTTGCACAATTATAGTATATCAATCATAACCAGGATGTTGACATTGATGTAATTTATATATACTATTTATTTTTACTCTTTGTGTTTTTGTATTGAATTCTCTGCAACTTTATCAACTGTGTGTTTGTCTACCACCATAGTCAAGATCCAGAACATTTTTCTCACCAGAAAGATCCCTTGTTTTGCCCTTTTACAGAAATATGCCCTGCCTTCCTGCTTTCCCTTCCTGATCACATCCTTAATGCCTTGCACTCATTAATCTGTTCTTTATTTCTATAATTTTGCCATTTTATGATTGTTATATAAATGGAATTACACTGTATATAAACTTTTACAGACTGGCGCCCCTCCCCCCTCTCCTGAAACTCCAATAATACAAGTGTTGGATCTTTTGCTATTTTTCCTTCATGTCTCTATTTTGCTCATTCATTAAGATTTTCCTGCTCAGTTATTGGATTTCTCTGTTCTATCTATTTCTATTCCATTATTACTATTATTTTACAAATTCTATTATTTGCCGAGACTTTCTATTTCTTCATTTCTTCAAAAATTTGTAATTGCTTGTTGAAGAACTTTTCTGAATCACTATTTTTTAGGCATTTTTTATAATAGGTTTCTTCTTACTCTTCTCTTTCTCTTTTTAAAGAACTATAGCAGGGGTCGGAAACCCTTTTGGCTGAGAGAGCCATGAACACGACATATTTTAAAATGTAATTCTGTGAGAGCCATACAATGACCCGTGTACTTTATGCATTATCCAATAAAAATTTGGTGTTGTCCCGGAGGACAACTGTGATTGGCTCCAGCCACCCGCAACCATGAACATGAATAGTAGAAAATGAATGGATTCTAATGCATGAGAATGCTTTATATTTTTAACGTTATTATTATTTTCATTAAAGATTTGTCTGTGAGCCAGATGCAGCCATCAAAAGAGCCACATCTGGCTCGTGAGCCATAGGTTCTCGACCCCTGAACTATAGTGTGCTGAAGTACTTTCATGGTGGCTGCTTTAAAATCATGTGTCAGATTATTTCAACATCTAATTACCTTGTTGTCTGTGTTAGGTGATTTTTTTTTTCTCATTCAAGTTGTGACTGAGAAATTTGTTATTTTATTTTAACTGTATTCTAGAAAAGTTGGTTATTATGGTAAGAGACTCTGGGCCTTATTTAAATCTTTCTTTTGGCAAACAGTCATCCTGTTTAGATTTAGCCTGCAGGTCCTGATCTACTATTTTGGGTTATGACAAATTTCTGGTGGAAGTTTCACTTTAAGTGGTTTAATGGTGCTATTTTTATTTTTTTTAGTGTTTCTTGCTGCCTGGGCTTCCATGGGTTTCTGATGGTGCTGCCTGGGAGTGCAAGGAACTTCTCCAGTCCAGACTTCCTGGTGCGTCTAGTTGGGAGAAAAGAGTGTATGGCCCATGGGGATGACAAGCACTTCGTAGGCCAGGCTGTTGTTGTTGCCCCTGTTGGTTCCATCTAGAGGAAAGTATTCCCTAGCCTGTGGGGACCAAGAAGATTTCTGAACTGGCACTTGATGTGGTGGGATTCCCCCTAGCTAGTGCTGTCTCATCAAGGTAGTCTCAGGTCCAGCAGAGAAGAATGCTTACTCTGGCTTTTCATTGGTAGTAGGGTTTCTGACCAACCTCCAGTATTGCTGGGCTTACTTGGTGTTGTGGTTGAGATTCCTTTTTGATCCAAAGGAAAATGAGCCTATATGGGTTGCTTTCTATTGATAAGTTGGACATCAGAAAATGCTAGGCTTGGGTTGCCTTCTTCTGTTGAGTTAGATGTCGTGAGGAACCCTACTGCTATAACCCTCCAATCTTGTATTTTGTAGTCAGTGTATCTTATTTCCACATCTCAGTGTTCTCTTTTAGTTGCCTCTTGCATCATTTACAGGCTTTATGTTTGTACTTGGTGTGGAAGAACAATGAGAAATGAGTCTATGCTGTTTTGTCTAATACGCAGTATACATTCTAGTTCTAGGAACTACCCTGTTATATAGGAATAATTGCCTCCCTGTTGCTTCCTGCCATAAAAGATGTTTGCCCTTGTAATTGGTGTTATGGTTGTCAAAATGTTTTGTAAATTTCAAAAGAGAATATTATTGTTATATTAATTTATATTCCAGTAAAAATTAAAATAATATATTATTTTAGGAATAGCATATTTCAGGTTGTTTCTTTTGGTTATCTTTTTCCCCTTGTTTTCCTCAATAGTCTAAGTCATTTTTTAGGGTTTTCCAAGTTACAATCAACCTCATAGTTTCTGGAGTCATTATATCTATTTAAAATTTTGCTTATGTTTCATTATTTGTGGTATTTAAAAAATGTATGACAGCCAAAATCTGTAAGTAGCTCATTCATTCCTGAGTGATATATTTATATAATGGCTCATGGCTCAACAATGAAGGGGAATGAACTACTGATATGGAGGAAAATATGGTTGAATCTCAAAAATGTTAAGCTGAGAGAAAACCTTACATAAAACAGATATATTCATGTTTTCATTTATATAATGTTCTATTATAGGCAATCCTAATCTTCATGACAAAAGAGTCAGAAAACAAAACTATATAAATCTTGTATCTTATGCTTTGACATATAATATGGGGACTTGCTTCATTTAGATATTTTCTTATTTTATTATGTACATTTCCCTCCTTATTTAACAAGTCCAGACTATTCTTCCTTTTGATAGTGTTTTACAGGGGTTTTAATAGTGTCATTCATTTCATTGGTGAAAATAGCTGAAAAACAGGAGTTGAATAGGTCTTTGTCATTTGTTAACATTGCGCCATTTTCTCTAAAAAGGGGCCTATTTATCCTTATACCTTCATTTATTCTGAATGTAAGTCTTGTTCTTTATTATATTCTCTATAATTTTTCTTTCAAAATTTCTTTTTTTTCCCTGGGTCTTACAAATCTCACTAGTTCTTCTATGTAGAGAAAATTGATAGTTGTCTTTATGTAAGAAATATAGTTAAGTTTTTTTTTCACATGTCAAAGTAATACTATTGCATATAGACAATCATTGTATTATGTCTTTTCCATCATATATAATGATAAAAATTATCTATCATTCCATCAGAATGAAATGCCTTTGGATAGCTTTGTGTGTGTGTATTGTTGATGAATATAGTTTTTATACACTTGTATGACTTTATCTTTTTACTCCTTTGTACTTAAGAATGTGTTTTTGATGCAGCTGTCAGGTATAAGGATAACATTAGAATCAGTCTATTAGTCATATGAGACTTAAACCTGGACAGCCTCAAAGCAATGTCTGGATTGAGATAGCTAGCTACTGGAGCATAGTATGCAGTATGCAGAACTTTATCCACTGGGTGGGTTTTACGGTAGAGTTAGGAAGTGGTTTTTTAAATTTATTTTTTGCCATGTGTAGAATATTATTTCAGTTTCTAAATATTATACTTGATTTTTTGTTACTTTTGTTACCTATTCACTTTTAGGAATACGTGGTCACAAAAGAAAATTCATTACCTATAACTACCTTAAATGAAACTTATTTTGTTGATCATTGTTATTTTTAGATAAACCCTATAGCTCAAGGGTATTTCTAATCCTTATTTTTCATATGAACAAACATATCTCCCTTATTTTTAATACTCTTCTCTATCTCTTTCCATTTATATGGACAATCACTATTTTGTCTAATGTAATTATCTCACCCCAAGACTAGAGAAGGCAGTAGATGACATTAATATATGGATTTTAATCAGAATGCATCCTAACTTCACAACTGAGTAGCTTAACTTTGTGACCTTGTCCAAGTTAATTATGATCCTCAACCTCAGAACACAGAAAAGATGATGATTTATTTTGTAGGGTGTCAACAGTCAAACTGACCTACTTATAGTTGAGTTTTGTCTGGCCTGGGACCCACACCATAGATCTCATCAAGTGATGTTCTCCCTCCCTCCCTCCCTCCCTCCTTTCTTCCCTCCCTCCCTTCTGCCCTCCCTCTCTCCATTCCTCCCTCCCCTCTGTCCCTCCATTTCTCCCTTTCTCCCTTCTTCCCTTCCATCCTTCCTTATTTTCTAAAATTGATATATACTTAACATACCATAAAATTCAACCTTTTAAAGTACACAGTTAATGTTTTTTAGTATATTTGTGAGGTTGTAAACTATAACCATTATCAAATTCTAGAACATTTTCATTGCCTCAGGAAGATAGCTTGTACCCATTGGCATTAACTTTCAGTTTTGCCCTCTGCCCAGCCCCTGCAACCCCTAGTCTATCCTCTGTTTCTATGGACTGGTCTATTCTGGACATTTCATAAAATATGTGACTTTTTGTGCCTTGCTTCTTTCCCTTGGCAAAATGATTTCAAGGCTCCTTCATGTTGTATATATAGCATGTATCATACTTCATTTTTCTATAGTTTTATAATATTCCATTGTATGAAATGGATATACTGTGCTTTATTTAGTTATTCATCAGTTGATGAATATTTGAATAGTTTCCACGATTTTAGTTTTCTGGTTTGAACATTGTCAAGTTTTGCTCAAACATGCTTTAAGCTCCTCGATTTTGTGCCTGGTGGAATTGCTGGGTCATATGTCAACTTTGTGTTTAACTTTTTGAGGAACTGCCAAACTGTCTTCCAAAGAGGCTGCACTATTTTACACTGCCAGCAGTGTATAAGGGTTCTTTTTTCTACATTCTTGCCAAACCTGTAATTTTTAAAAATCATAGCCATCTTTGTGAGTAAAGTAATATCTCACTGTGGTTTTGATTTACTCAATGATTGTAAACTCATTTCCCAACTTTTCCAGATATATTGCATTATTAACTCTGTACAGACTTGTCTACGCTGTCTTTCTTTAAAACCTATTTTGTCTCCTATACCTAGAGTGCCCTTATCTAAACCTCTTTCCAACACTTCAGTCTTGAAGGCTCATGGCTAAACCAATACTTTACCTGTGAAATAACTCCTGATTCCTCCATATATAGTGACCTTGCAAACATTTAAATATCCATAACATTTTGTTTCTCCTTTTAAAATGGTTATTTTAACGGCTCTCTCTGTGTAGCACTACTTCGTCTTTCCCTACTTCCCTTTCCCTCCCCAGGATGCTCTCTCTTCTCTCTGTTTCTCTTCCCACACACTGGAACACTCCTCTCTTTTTTGTCTCTCATGACAACTCCCCTCCCCCCAAGCTCAAGGGCCCCTTCTTTTGCTCTCATTTGTTTTCTGAACCATTTATCTTGCAGCATACTCTGTGAGTTTCTAAATAATCTTCTCTTATAATACAATAAAATGGAATAATTATTTTACTAATTATAACTTATTGTGATCTTATATAGAGATTTATACAGAGAGCAGTCTGTCTTTTTTCTTTTCTTAAAAATTGTCAATGTGTGTCTTGTATTTCACGGACAATCAGGTATTAGTGAATTGAACTGATTAAACTGTAACTCTCCTTCTTTCTTTTCTGTTCCATAGTAGTTTTGGGCTCTTAATACTTGTCTGTCCTAATTTGATAATATCCGAACCTTTTCGCCTAACTCCATCTGTTTTCAAACTAAACCAATCTACATATTGTGTGATAATAATTTTACAACCAAGATAAATCATGGTTTTTTTCTACTTCAAACACAATATTGTTTTTTGAGTAAGACCCAGTCTCCCGAGAATGGCACCCCAAACCCCCCTGTGCCTTATCTATATAGCGTTTGCCCTAAACTCTATCCATTCATGCTGACTGCTTGAACAAGCTCTGTGGTAGCTTGGTACACACAAGAATGCATTAGTAAGTCACTAGTGGGTAACTGCGCACAACTACTTAAGACAGAGGTAATTGGCTGGGGCCTCGGGCTGCTCCAGTCTTCAACCAGCTGCCCTAAGATTTGAGGAGAATTTATATAATCACAGCTATGCCCTATTTATGAACAACTGGGAGGAAGCTTTGTATGATTCTTTTGTGCACTTTGGCTTTTGTCATGTTGTTTCCTTTCCTGGGAAGCTTTGCCCTCCACCAAGTCCATGGGGCCTTCTGTTCCCACCACAACATTGCTTCTATTATATATATATATATATATACACCTTATATATATATATATATATATACACCTGTCTTCTAGGACCCAATTCTGATGCTGCCTTAAAACTTTTTCTTTCTCTAATTGTTTTCCTTTTCTCCCTTATAGCATTTTGTTTATATATTTTCTATAAAACTACAAATAATCCCTGTGGCATTAGTTAATCCTTTTATCTTTTTTGCCCCTTCAATCTCATAAGGTTGCAAATTCTTCGATTTACACTTCACTCACTGTTTTACCCACTTACATTTTAATCTTCCTTAGCAGATAAAATAACCTGCACATCTGAGACATGGAATAGACACTTTTTTGAGTTGAATCATTGGGTATCTCATGAGTAATATTTTATATTATATGTGGAATAATTACTTTGACAGTGTTTGTAATATTTTCTTTTTTAAAATAAATTAATCTTGGTCTTCTTATATCATTTTTTTCAAAGTCATTAGGTCAAGTGGTTCTCAAAATTCAGTGTACATACAATAACCTGGAGGACTGGACCCCACTCTCAGAATTTTTTATTTAGTAGGTGTGGGTGGAATCCAAAATCAGTATTTCTAACAGGTTCACTTATGATGCAGATGCTATTGATCAAGGGATTAAAATTTGAAGAACATGCTTCATTAGGGCTACAGATATATTTACTTTTCTTCAAGAGTTCTTGTAAAAATACCATTTTAGAAGAATTATTTTTCTTTTGCACCAATATGAAAAAGTAAAATTGTTAGGGATACATGAAAACCTGAGGTTAGGCTTCCTGACTTTAGCCATGTTGTGTTAGGCTTTTGCACAGGGGATAACAATGTTCTGCATTTACTGTTTTGCCAGTCCCAACTACAGATCTACAACAATGTGCCAGGGAAGTTTCTCCTGTGGCCCAGGGATAAGGAAGCATGCTTGGAGCCTCTGTATTTTGCTTGTAATCCACTGAAGACGGAGGTCATCAGGTCAACATTTTAATTAAGTTCAAGTTCTAGAGGAGAGGGAGAAGGGCCAGATTTATTGCTTGACCTGCTTACCATCTTGAAAATGGGTGATTGCAGCAAATGTGTGGCAGAGAGGAATGTAACTGGGAGTGAGAGAGACACATGTTCCTGGTGCCCCATGGTTTCCTTCCTGTGCCCTGTGAAGCATATATTTCTATAAAGAATAGTCCATTATTAAAGGCAGTAGCATTTAAATTATGTTACTAGTTTACTAGGGCAACACTAGTCACAGTGGGTGACACTGGGAAGCTGGTCATAATTTATAACATTGCTCTGGGATAATGCATTCTTAGTTCCAAATAACCAATTTGCAAATCATCTCAGGGAATACAACCTACCTGCAAATGGGGCACTGCTTGCACTGCAGTTTCTAGAGCACATTTGTTCTATTCATGTCCTAAAATGGTCCATTTGTATACAGCAAGGCAGTAGCATGAGCATGTGCTTAGTCTGTATAAAGGAACTGACAATTTCCTACAGTTAAGCATTGTTTATTCACATAATTGAAGAGACAGTGATGCAAAGGAAATGTGGTTGTAAATTTTGTTTTGCACCAAAGGAAGGCTAAAGATTCTGTCTGTGTTAGCCACCACTCCAGTGTGGCAAGGACTCTGAAGCCACTATATAGGTAGAGGCCTTTCTGGGATGTGCTTGGTTGGTGGGCAGGCTGAGGAAGAAAGATCCTTAGGAAGGCAGTTACCGGTACTAAATGATTATGCTGGCTAAGACAAGTAGGAACAGTCCAAAAACAGTGGCCAACAAGGTTATGATTGTTTATTTTACCAAAGTTTGTATTA
This sequence comes from Rhynchonycteris naso, assembly GCA_037038555.1. Taxonomy (NCBI): domain Eukaryota; kingdom Metazoa; phylum Chordata; class Mammalia; order Chiroptera; family Emballonuridae; genus Rhynchonycteris; species Rhynchonycteris naso. Next base: position 73,727,625 of record CM073002.1, read on the forward strand.
GGGTGACAGAGAGTGTCAACAATGATAGTTAGGTGAATGGATCTGAACAGGGAATGTGGTACCTGTGTCATCAGATTGGTTCCCTAGGAGGCCACCTCTGAATCAGAGTTTGGCCTGAAGAATGGTTAATAGGGAGGGCTTTTGGAATCTGTATTTACAGAGAAAAAGTAAGGACTCAGGCCTGGGCTGAAAGGGAAGTTGGGCTGTGGTGCAGTCACCACAAAGCCCTGAGCCAGCCCTGCTCTGAGGCTGGGGTGACCTTTCAGTTTCCCTGGTGCAGGCCATTGGCCCCACCCTTGATCTTACTGCGTCCACCAGTTTTTGGATATGGGATGCTTCTCTGGGAAGAGGATATGACTTTGACTGAGAAAATCCTGTGAAAGGCCGATATTGTCTTCCCTCAGTGGGAGAAATGCCTCAGTCCTGAAGGGAGTTTAGGTGGTAAGGCAGAACATGCATGGCCTTATTCTGTAGGAAGGAGAATGTTTTAGAAGCTAGTAAGAGACAGAATAGAGCTCCATGTTCTCAGTTGAACAGACTATTAACAGGGTTCTTAGCATGGTGGAAGGAACTGCAATAATATGGCCCTCATTGTTTTATTTATTATTAATCTTTATAAATAGCCATAAACGTAGGTGTTATCAACTCCACTTTACAAAAGGTGGCTTAGAAGGAAAAGTGGCTTGCCAGGAGCCAGATGGATGAGAAAAGCCCAAAGCAGAATGCAACACGGAATCTTTCTGAAGCTCCTGGTCTTTTGATTCTCTTCCCTGAACGTACTCAAGAATTAAGTCACACAGCTTTTCAGAGCCAGGGCAGATCCTGGAGTGGCCTTCGACTGGATAGGCGCAGGCCATGGGGACCCATCCCTGGGTGTCAGCCTTATGGCAGTGAGGGTTCTTAACAGTTAGCAGTGTAGGCCTTGGTGGGAGCTGAGCCCACAGATGAGCAGAGCTGGGGGAGGAGCGATAACAGAATGGAGACATGAAGCTCAGTGTTTCCACCTTAGAGCGAGACAGTGTGCAGTGATTCATTATGGGTGAAGGAGGGTTGCTAATTAAGTTTATACCATACTGAGCTGTGTAAAGGAAGAATAACTTTATGTTCTGTAGATCTGATCTTAAATAGTAAGGAAAGCGGAAATAAAACATTTAAATTTAATCATTTATTTTATTTTATTATAATTTTTTTTTAGTGAGAGGAGAGGAAGCAGAGACAGACTACTACATGTGCACTGACCAGGACCCATCTGGCAAGCCCACTAGGGGACAATGCTCTGCCCATCTGGGGCCCTTGCTCTGTTGCAACTGGAACCATTTTGTTTTAGTGTGTGAGGCAGAGGCCATGGAGCCATCCTCAGTGCCTTCAGCCATCTTGCTCTAATAGAGCCATGGCTGCAGGAGGGGAGGAGAAGAGAGAGAAAGAGAAAAGAGAGATGGGAGAGGGGGAGGGATGGAGAAGAAGATGGGTGCTTCTCCTGTGTGTCCTGGCCAGGAATTGAGCCCAGGACATTCATATGCTGGGCTGACACTCTACCACTGAGGCAACTGCCAGTGCTTAAATTTAGTAATTTTAATCCAATAATTTATACAGATGCTTCAGCTAACTCAGTATTTTTTCCACCTGGTGAGAGGAGGGGAGGGAAAGAGATAGACTCCTGCATGCCCTCAAACTGGGATCCACCTGGCAAGCTCACTAGGGAGTGGTGCTTTGCCCATCTGGGCCGTTGCTCCATTGCTCAGCAACTGAGCTCTTCTTAGTGCCTGAGGTGGAGGCTATGGAGCCACCCTCAGCGCCTCAGGTCAACTTGCTCCAATCAAGCCATGACTGCATTAGGGGAAAAAAGAGAGAGAAAGATAGAGAGAGAGAATCGAGATGGGGGAGAGGAGGAAAAGCAGATGTGCACTTTTCTTGTGTGCCCTGACTGGGAATCGAACCAGTTTATCCACACACTGGGCTAATGCTCTATCACTAAGCCAACTGGCCAGGGTAACTCAGTTTTTTAGATCAAATTTGTATCTTTAAGATTTTTACTTCCTCCTCACATTTCTTTCCAGAATGGTATTGGGATGTATGAAGCAGGAGATGACTTTGGCCTGATGGTGTCAAGGAAGCATAGTGGGGGGTCCCAGGAGCCATGGGCAGGTCCTGGTATTGTAATTTTCCTCACCTGTCATTAAGATCAGCTCAGGTCAACTTGAGCTCTTTCTGCTCTGGGTCAGTTATGTTCCCAAGGATTTCCTGAAGACCCAGAATCCCCTTGCCTTTGATGGTCCTCTGAGCCTCCATGAAATCTGGCTTGTAGCTGATTTGACTCCCAGCTCTGGTCTTTCCTGCCGCTTCCAGTGTCTGGGGGGTTTGACCTCTGCAGCAGGCCCCTTCCTTGCCAGCCATCATTATAAGCCACCTTCTGCATCCTCCACAGTGTATGTGAAAACCTTAACCCTTCAGGAACTGAGGAAGCCTCCAGACAGTTGGGCACAGGCCTTTTATCTCTGACGAGCAATGATGGACCACCTCTTCACCCCCATACTGACCTGAGTGTGGCTGATTAAATGGTCACCTCACTATCTCAGACACAATGGGGTGGAACTCGCTGACCTTTGTCTTGCCCCACTATCTTTTCACCATGCCTCCCGCACTGGCTGAAAGAGAGGGCAAGGCACACCTTTTTCTCTGCTCCTTTCTTCCTCACCAACTCCCCAGTGCTGATCTACCAAGAGTCTTCCTCCCAGCCCATGCCAACTTCCTGCTCCCATCCTCTCTTTTTTGGAGCAATGATGGTGAAATTGCTATGGAGGGATGGGAAGAAGGTAGAAAGCACTATGATTTAATATTTCCAATGATCGTTTTTCTATTATTTATGACCTGTTCAGTGAATCATGCTAGCATTCTTTCTCAGCACCCAATTTTCTCTATGTAAGGTATTCTCATTGATATTTGCCTTAATTTCTACTGACTTATATAATGCCTTAGAATTAAACATTTTGCCAAAGTGGAGAAAAAGCCTTTGTGAAACTTTGCCTGTTTTTAAATTGCTAAATTCAATAATTTAAAGAATTCCTTGGTTGCTTGATTGTATGGTCAAAGTAATAATAAAAAGCTGTAAATTTCTCAGAAATTGAAATATTCATACACTAAGCCATTCCTGATATAATTGTAATTGGTACTTTGAAGCCCACAGTATATGATCAGTAAGTAGTCTAAGAGGTCAAAAGAAAAGTTTTAAATCATTAATATTAATGACTTCTTTAGTTATTCAGTTGTCTTTAAAATCTCATTAATATGTAGTTTGCTTCCATTTCTTACTGATAGACCATATCTAGCATCTGACAGCCTGATTTTGCCAATCTTATATTCTGCGATGCTGTGTGGTTGAGTATCACCTGTGGATCAGCACACCGGGTGTCACCTGGAGCTTGTTAGAAATACAGACGCTCAGGCACACCCCATCCTACTGAATGTGATTCTGAGATGTAATAAGGTCCCCAAGTGATTTGTGTGCCTATTAAAGTCTCAAAAGCACTGCTCAGCAGTATAGGTGAAAACCATTGCAATAATCGTGATCATTCACTCAGTGTGTTTTTATTAACTATCCATAATAAATACTAAAATGAACTGGACTCAAGCAATCCCTTTGTACTCTCATTCTTATAATATTATTTTTAAAATCTGTGAAAACTTCCTTCCCCTAATCAAAATAGAGACAGCTGTTCACTTGGTGCACCTCGGTTTGTCTGGTCCAGATTCAGTTCGGTGTCTGCGTCAGACGAGCCAGCTGAGGAAAGCAGCTTTGGCCTCGCTTCACATCAGCAGTTCTTCAGGCCACCTGTTTCAACAAGCAACATGAGAACACTCCCAAGAAATCTTGTCTCCAATTCTTTCCTCCCCTACCCTTGAACAACAGTAATTGAAAGCAACATGTATTACTTGTAAAAAGTAAATCTCTATGAAGAAAAGCAGCTGTGTTGTACAGAAGAGACCTCTTCCTCCCCAGCAGTTAAAACCACAGGAGGGGAGGGGAGTAGAATGATGGGTTATAACATTTTTCACAATCCCACCAGGAGAGACCTTTACAGACAAAGCAAAATGGGGATCTAAACAAAGGTCCTGCTAATGTAGGCCAAGCCCAGAACTGTCAGGATAATTAAGGATAAGAGTTCCTTTGTTCTCCTTCCCACTCCCTGCTATTTTCTCCTGTCTCAATGCTTCCTTTAGCTTGTAGCCTAAGCGATTGACTTACCTTTTTAGCATTCCAAGAATATCTCTACTCATGTACCTCTTCCTGTGTACACCCACACTTTCCTGTTCAATAGTCTTTTGTGGCTTGATTAAATCATAGCTAGACTGATTAAGGGTCATGCCTCAAGCTCAGTTCTTCAATGGCAAGGGAACAGAATCTGTAAACCGGCACACGGAGAAGCCTGGAGCAGAAGTTTAGGGAGGTAACATGGCAGTGAGGGCACAGAATCCAATGTGCCTGGTGATAGGTGTAAACTTTTTGTCTTTATAGGAAGTCTGGAAGTAATTCTAAATAAAGATGATAACAATAGCTGTATTTAAATGCCACTGTCATGTTCATTTACTTATTATACTTATTATTTATTAATAACTGTTATGAGCATCACCATCATAACTGCTTTAGAAAACTGAGGCTCTAAGAGATTAAAAGCAATCCCACAGTTAGTAAACTTTGCTATCAGGATTTTCACCTCACAGTGATTTGACTCCCAAGTGACTGTTCTTGCTACAGTGGCTGGCTAGCCCTGTGGGTGTCTCAGCGGATGGGCACAGTATGAATACAGACATGTCTGGTAACAAGATGATGCATGGATATGTAGCCAGGTAGCCATATGGTGGGCATTGGGAAAGTCTGGTTGGAAGTAATAGAACATCTGCTGTGAGCCCAGGGTTCATAGGCAGGATTCAAGTGCTGAAAGTATGGACAAAAACTAAATAGTGTCCAGTCTTAAAAGAATGAGCTTCGTGGCTATTATGAATTGTAGGCCATCTATCTAAGTGGAAGTAATTATCTGGAATAGAATATGGCGACTGAGTCCTAGCAGCCAGTTTCTAACATGAACTAGGAACAAGGATAAAATGGGAATAGCAAAGAAATGGGAGAAACATATCTCAAATTCACTTGCAATATGGAACTATGAATCATGGAATTCCCTCTAATGAGTATAGAAGTGGTCCCAGACCAAGATGTAATGGAATCTGAAGGTTGAGAGTCAAACAAAGAGGGAACACTTTTTAGGAATTTCTTTTGTTGTAAGAGAAATTTAAGCAGAAATTACAGAGTCAGAGTCAAGTATCAAAAGGATCCCCTAAATCAGGACTTTAAGGTGGAACAGAATGTTGTATGGAGGCATTGTGCTTTCTATCTCTGGCACTTCTGAAAACATTTTCCTGCTTACAGGGTACTTAGTGACTAACTTCTCTTGCACTCTTCACTCTTGATTACTGCCCGGAAGCCTTATCTAACATGCTCCCTGTCTAGCTTTCTGACCATCCCTTTTAATTTTCTTTTCACTCACTCTTCTCTGTCAGGATTACTTAAAGAAGGCAGTGGTGTTTTGAGAAGAAAAATTCTTTCTGATGCAAAATTGTTTTGAATATTGCTAGATATTTAGCATTCTTGGTTTCTATTCATAAAATAATAGCAATACCCTCAGGCTGTCATGTGATTGTCAAAAATGTTTCCCATCCCCTTCCCAGCACTCCAGTGGAGACTCACTCTGTGGTATTCTGGCACCCTTTCCCTTTAACATACCAAGTTCATTCCCTTCTCAGGGCTTCCACATTCACTGCAGATCTTCTTTCCAGGACATTTCACATTACTTCTTGTTTTTCATTTTCATTTTTTATTTTTCCAAAGTGAGAAGTGGCGGGGGGTTGGGTGGGGGAGAGGGGCTAGGCAGACAGACTCTCACATGCACATGACCGGAGCCCACCAGGGGGTGATGCTCGGCCCCTCTGAGGCATTGCTCCCCTGCAATCAAGCCATTCTAACTCATGAGATGATGGCCATGGAACCATCCTCAGCACCCAGGCCAACTTTGCTCCAATGGAGCCTTGGCTGCAAAAGTGGAAGAGAGAAATAGAGAGGAAAGGAGAGGGAGAAAGGTGGAGAAGCAGATGGGCACTTCTCCTGTGTGCCCTGACTGGGAATCAAATCCAGGATTTCCACATGCTGGGCCGATGCTCTACTGCTGAGCCAACCAGCGAGAGCTCTCATTTTTTATTCTTTATGTCACTTTCTCCAAGAGCACCTCCCAACCCTCATTCTGAGCATTTGTCATGATCTGAAATTACTTTCTTTGCTTTTCTTTTTTCTCTTTCTCTCTCCTTTATCCTTACTAGCATAAAATCTTCATGAGAAGAGGATTTTGTACTTAACATTTCATCACTGTACATTGGCACACAGTAGAATGCCTGGTTCATAGTATGTTCTTATGTATTTCTTGAACTTTATGAATTAAAACACTTTGAATTTTAGCACCATGAATAAAGGGGACAGATGATCACTTTCCAAGGTCCTATATGAGATTTTTGTATCACATAGAAAACAAAGTCATATGTTGAAATCTAACCTTCAGTGTTCAATGTGATGGTATCATGAGGTAGAGCTTTTAGGAGACATTTAATCCAACATGAACTGGATCAGTGCCCTTATTAAAGAGATTCTAGAGATCTCCCTGGTCCTTCCACATTGTGAGGATACAGCAAAAAAAAGGTGGGGGAAAAAAGAATTTGCCATCTATTCACATTAAAATCAATATAAAGAAATTCAGTTTATCTACATCTATCTGTCATCTATCATCTATCTATCATCTATCTATCTATCTATCATCAGCTATCTATCTAATCTATCTAAATTTCTGTTGTACCAGTTACCATGCCTGATTATTTAGTTCTTTAAAATATTCTACCCATTTAGCATTTTCTTTTGTTCATTTGATCCTTTTATTTTCAGGTATTGGCATATCCACAATTTTGGTCATTTTAGATAATATTCTTTCAAATTATCTAAAATAGCCATTTTCTCTCTTTGACTTTTTCTTTTTACATGTGTTACTATTTACCAAGAGGAGTCACATCTATTTTAACAGTATATAGAGGGATAAATCCAAATTTTGTGGGACTAACACTTATACAATTTTGGGACCTTGTTTAAGAAAAAGAATAACTGTTATATGTATAGCAATGCTAGGGACTTCCTCTGAGCCTTGGGCAAGTGAGGGTCCCTGAAGTTCAGGCTGGGTGAGCATCGCCCATGCTAGTGAATGCACGTGGGGAAAAAACCTATTTAATATTTTAATATTGGTCAGGGGTTAACTTTGACCATTTTGCTTTAGTTTGCAAATAAATCCTTAAGAAGAACTACCTGGTTAAGTCATTTATTCAATATTAGTTTGAGTGACTTATACAAATTTAAACTATATCTGAATCCACAAGAATCCAAGTAACACAAACATCTTGGACCAAATGGAAAGCTCAGGGGAGAGCTGATTCAGTTTACAAATTCAATAGAGGAGGGAAAACTGTCTCTAGAAACTGATTCCCTAGAGATGCTCAGGGCAGTGTCCTGATTTAGAAAGGGAAACACAGAAAGGAAGCTTTGTTCTAAAAGGCAGGTTTAGCTTTATGAAAAGGATTACTTTATGTTTGCTGGTTCTGAATAAATTATAAGGAGAAAACCAATGTTATCATGAACTATCAATGGGATTTAGTTGTTTGAAAACTAATTGTGAATGAGATGAGAGATCTAACATGAATGAATAAAAGATTAGAAGGAGTTTCACTGAACAACTTAGAGTACACAAAAACTATTGGTCTGAGCATGCAAACAAAATTTCCATTAATAATTATTAATTATGCCATTAATACTTTTATTTTATAATTAACTTGTGGGCATTAAGGATTCTGAATTTTTTGAAGAAATATGTGATTGCAGCAGAAGAAAGTTTGCTTGGCTTAGGAGAAAAAAATGTAAAGGAATTCTTACTATAAGGTCAAGATCAAAACATCGCATTTCTTCTACTGCTTCACTAAATAATCTAAGGATGTCTGGAAAGGAGCCAATCAATTAAAAATATAGCTAGAGAAAACTGCTCAGGGAGAAGCCTGGTGGCGGTAGCAATCCATGAAAACATTCCCTTTTCCTTCTCTCTCTCCAGGTGAAAATTAAACCTTGATTATCCTTTTGTCAAAGAAAGATACTCATTTGCCAATGAAATGTGGAGATTGCATTTCCTGACATCAAGTACCCAATTATTCTTATAAAAGACAATTTTATTTTTCTGTAACATAATTTAGGAAGACATGATGTCTCTTTTGGTATGGTTAGTGTGTTTGCGTGTGTGTGTGTGTGTGTGTGTGTGTGTGGCAAAAAACACCATTTAAATGAATATTTAAAAATCTGCCTTGGATTTCTTGAAGATTTCTGGTCTAATTGGGATATCTGAGTAAATAAATAAAATTAGATGTGAATGTGATGATATAAAAACAATTACTCAAAGGTGGTCTATACCCAGTAGTCTTATCAAACTTAAAAATGTATCATATAATTTTCATTGCTATACATACATACATACATACATACATATAAATGTGTTTTTATATATAATATGTATATATATGTGTACAAATATATATATGTGTGTGTATACATATATACATACCTATGGAAGGATGCAGTTCTAAGCAATATAATTTGTATGCTGATCATTTCAAAGTTCTCCAAATATATCTGTCTCTTCATCTTTCAGGCCCATGTTAAGATTTACTTCCATAATCCCATGGCTCTTTTATATCTGAGTTTGGACCATGTGACTAGTTCTAGCTAAATATTTATAGGTGGCCTGACCTGTGGTGGCGCAGTGGATAAAGCGTCGACCTGGGAACTCGGAGGTTGTCAGTTCAAAACCCTGCACTGGTCTGGTCAAGGCACATATGGGAGTTGATGCTTCCAGCTCCTCCCCCCTTTCTCTCTCTCTCTCTCTCTCTCACTCTGTGTCTCCTCTCTAAAATGAATAAAATAAAAAAAAGGAGACACTTAAAGAAATATTTATAGGCAGAGCTGATATTTCCTACTATGGCTGATTGCAAGGCTCACTAGATTCCCCTTTTCTCTGTGATGTTTTAAATGGTGAGTAGTCTATGAGTTTGTGTTGCTGACTGACTAGGTGAGCAGAACCCCTTGTTGACAGGTCATGGACATATAACATGAGTAAGAAATAAATCTTTCCTGTTTAAGTCATTGAAAAATTGGAGTTGTTTGTTACTGCAGCATACCTTAGGCTATTCAGATGTCTACAGTCTGCCAGTAAGGGCAGACTTGGAAACAATTCACCAACAGTAAAATTCTGGTGACTCAGGCTGGAGAAAACAAATCACTTTTGACACCTGAAGCTGCCATCTCTAGAAATAAAAGGCAGTTGCTTCAATTTGTCCAGATTCCAGTTTGTGTTCTTTACTATAACTCAAAGAGTTTGCTGTACTGCAAAATTTTGATTAATGTAAGCTGAAGAAATCACTTGGGAAATCCATTTTTGCCTCTGAAACTTTTCATGGACTATTTTCAAAAGCAGAAAACATTTCTTATTTCTTTGGATATAACATAAGCAATGCTAGTTTTTTTTTTTTTTTTTTTAGCAGAGCTGAACCTTCAGCTAACCATAACCCTGACTTATAACATATATTAATACTATACAAAAACGGATAGTTTTTTTAGGGGGGAGATCTTCTTATTAAACACATTTTACTGATTGCAGAGTTGTACAGTAAAAGATATTATAGAGAGTGTTGGCAGGCAGATGCCTACGAATGTTTGTTGGAAGAATTTAGGTGACTCTTAATTTCCAACAGAATGCTATTTTCTTGAGGCAGGAGCCAAATGTATTGTTTTAGCCAAGCTTCTTGAAAGATTAACCTATAATTTCATTCTTTGTTTTCTGACATTTTTACTCACTGTCAAAGTTTTAGTCACCATCTTCACACCATGCCTGCTTTGGAAATGGTCTCTAATTTACTCCAAATCACCAAAATCTTTGGACACATTTTAGACTTATTATTTTGATTCCTCTGCATTTTTTGAAACTGACCAATCACTTCCTTCTTGACATTCTTCTCTGCCTTTGTACCTTGACATCATGCTAGCTTAGAGGTTCTATTTGTCTCTGAAAGCTTAGTCATGGGCACAACAAGAACCTATATTGAAAATATTCACCTGCTGCTGCTTTGATTGGGATCATCTATGGCAATCCTACACTCAACAACTCCAATAGGTTTGTTTGATTATGCATATTCTTGTTAAAGCTACCATATTTCACTTTGTCTTTTTTTTCATGGACTTATATAGTAGCTCTCTAACCAGTTCAATTTCCTCTTGTCTTACGTTCTAATTTATTTTACACAGGACAGTCAGACTAATCTTTTCAAAGATAAATTAGAACATTTTACTCCTTTGAGCAAAATCCTCCAGTGATTATTCATTGATTTAAAATTATACTCCAAACTCTTTTGATATATGTCTTTTTATAATATTTCTTCCATTAGATGTCTAACACTCACTTGAATATATCCCTCTTGTTTCTTCTGTTCTAAAAAAATTAGAGATGTTTGAAATACTTAAAAATATTTTCCAAAAGGATTCTTATAGCACCCAGTTATGCCCCAAAATATTCCGGGTGCATGAAATGATAGGTATTCAAGGAGGTTTGACTTCTGCTCTGCACAAGTTTACAATCCAAGTGATTAGAAAAGTATGTAAAATTAACCACAATATATTTGGAGGTGGAGAGGGAGAGAGAGAGAGTGCAAGAGAGGGAGAAACAGAGAAAGAGGAAGGAAGAGAGATCAGAAGCATCAACTTATAGTTATGGCACCTTAGCTGTTCATTGATTGCTTCTTAAACCTGCCTTGACATGGGAGCTCCAGCCAAACCAGAGGCCCCTTGATCAATCCAGTGACTTTGGGTTCAAGCCAGCAACCATAAGATCATGTTGATTATCTCAGTCCAGCAACCCTGTGTTCAAGCTGGTGAGCTTGTTTGTGTTCAAGCAGGGGACCTCTGGGTTTCGAACCTGGGATCTCCAGGTTCCAGATCATCACTCTATCCACTGGGCCACCATCAGTCAGGCACTACAAAATATTTTGTTAAGCATTTCATTTGGCACATGGGCCTCAGAACTAGAGATCAAAATTATGGATATACAATGTAATGACCTGAGGATCTCTTTCAATAATGTACAAAATGTGCAGTTGATAGAAATAGGGTGAGTGAGGTATTGCTTAGGAAAAACACCCCAGTCTACCACCTGTGCTTCTCCATTACTACCACACTGTTACTATAGTCAAGACATTTCTTATTACAAAACATGCAGTTTTTTCCCTCACCAAGCAACTGTTGGGATATCAACTGGATATCCTAAATTCAATTCAATTTTCTCACTGTCTAGCTAGAGATAGCCTCAGATTCCACAGTTAAAGAGCTCAGTTTCCACCCCACTTCAGATGCCAATCCCAACTCTGGGTTGCCCCTGTGCTTTTGACCCACAATCTATAAATCAGAGGTTCCCATGATCTCCTTTTTGGGTTTAATTTGCTAGGACAGCTCACAGAACTTAGGAAACCAGTGACTTACATTTCCCAGTTTATTAAAGGCTATGAAAGGATACATACTGCAAGGTGTGGGAGATTCCTGAGCTCAGGGGCTTCTGTCCCCTTGGGGTTGCTGTGTGTCACCTTCTCAGTAAATGGATGTGTTATTCACTGATGTGGAAACGCTCCAAATATCATACTTCCCAGATTTTCAAGGAGACTTCCTCAGATGAAGGCATAATCAGTTATTAATTCCATTTCCAGGCCCTCTCCCCTCTAGCGAATGAAGGGTGGGGCTGAAAATTCCAAGTTTCTCATTATGGCTTGGTCTTTTCGGCACCAGTCCTCATCCAGGAACCATCCGGAAGCCCACCCAAAGTCTCCTCATTACAACAAAAGGTACTTCTATCACCCGGGAAATCACAAGGGTTTCAGGAGCACTGTGTCAAGAAAGCAGGATCAAAGAACAAAGATAGTACTCTCTTATCATTTAGGAAATTATAAGAATTTTTAGGAGCTCTGTGTCTGGAACTGGGGTCAGAGACCAATACAGACACTTCCTGACTTTCAATGGTTGAATTTAGGAATTTTTGACTTTACAATGGTGTGAAAGCAATTTGCGTAATAATTTAAGAGATATTTAACATGTTATTATAAAATAGGCTTTGTGTTAGATGACTTTGCCCAACTTTAGGCTAATATAAGTGTTCTGAGCATGTGTAAGGTAGGCTACATACAGTAAGATATGATGCTCTGCAGGTTAAATGGATAAAATACATTTTTGACTCATAGTGTCTTCAATTTATGATGGTTGAGGAGCATCTGTATGTACATTTTTAAATATTTTACAGGTATTTAACTTATTAGCGGCTAAACACAAACAAAAAAAAAGCATATTTGAAACACTAAACAGAATATTTTCATTTTCCTTTTATTGGTTTGTTTTAAATTTTAGCTACCCTATTTTTAATTTTAAAGAACTCATTGTCTTCTATTGTTTCTTTTCAGTGTGCTCTGTTCTTTGTTACTGACGTAAACTCATTTTTCAGAAAATGTTAATAATAATTTTTTAAAGCACTTTATTGTATCCTGCATTGTCTTCATTTCCTCTGTATTTCTATTTTATTGTTTATTTTTCCTGTTAAAGGATTCTTTCAAACCCTGGTGATACTCAGCTATACCTCCCTATGCAGAGTGAGGCAGTAGGAACTTGACTGAAAGCTTTGAATTGGGGGACTTATCTGTTGATAACTTAGTGGGGGATGACTGAAGGGACTTAATATTTTCATGGGGAGTCCTCAAATTTATGATGTATTTTCTTTGGCACTATTTGATGTTTTTCTTGGGAGAAATTTTCTAATATATTGCCCTGAGGTGAAGATTTAAACCCAAGTTGTGTCATTCTAGAAGCAGGGAGGAGAAAGGGATCTGGGAACTACTATTTACTGTGAAACTTTACTTCTTCAGTTCTGTTGTCAGCCCCCTGTTCCCGTCTCCTGCCCCCTAAGTTACATCTCATGTCTGAAGTCTGGAACCTTAAGTTTCCATTTCTCCAGAAAACAAACCTTTGGCCTTTTAGGGAGGTGCTGGTGGTAGGCTGTGGTAAGTGCAGGGATAACACCAAGCTGTGAGTGGTGGTGTGACAGTCCTCTGAATCTAACCTCTTTACATAATAGACTTTCTTTTTAATTTGTACTTTCCAGCCATTCTAAATGCAATCGAATGTATGGTGGCACAGGGGGCACAGACACCTATGGATAACCGCAGAATACCACCTACGGGTGACTGCAGAATACCACCTGTGGGTGACCGCAGAATACCACCTACAGATGACCGCAGAATACCACCTACGGGTGACTGCAGAATACCACCTACAGGTGACCGCAGATACCACCTATGGATGACTGCAGAATACCACCTATGGGTGACCGCAGAATACCACCTACGGATGACCACAGAATACCACCTATGGATGACCACAGAATACCACCTATGGATGACCACAGAATACTACCTACAGATGACTAGACATGAGCCTTCTTTAGGAATTCTAGAAAAATCACCACTGCAGAAATATCTAATCACTAAAAAGTATTCTGTACAATAAATCTTTTTACTAATCTTTAAAGGGTTATTTTCATTTGAAATAAAAGTACAATGAAGCAAGAATATTTCTAAAGAACCAGTTTTCTATTTGATGGTCCTTTTCATTCTTTTTTATATGACAAAGATTCTTCTTTTAGGTAAACTACCAAGATTCTAATAGAAACTGATTAATTCATTTACAATAAAATTAATCTTTTAAAAACAGTTTTATAAACCATTTTGCAAATGTCTTTTATAATTAAAAATAAGGTTTTGATAACAAACTGATTGTATTAAAGACTTTTTTAGTTTCACATTTTTAAGTTGAAATTGAAGTGTACCTACATCTCTTTGCCAGCTACAAAACCCACTCTTGAGACAGAAGCCATGATTTTCTGTCAGCCTAAGAGAACCGCACCTTTATCAGTCAAATCAATCAAGGCACACAATCCAAAATCGTGATCACTCAGGAAACTGTCTACTTCATATTGGGCTATATATATAGTTCTTTCTTCACATTCATTCAACATTCGACCCCCACCATGTGTCTAAGCATTAGGGTCTGTTCTAAGCAGTAGGAAAGCAGTCATGATTAAGACAGACACAATATCTGACCTCATAGAACATTATAGTGTTACCTTTTTTTAGATCTCACTAGGCACCAGGCCCTTGTATCCACTTTAGCTGGATTAATAGATTTAACAATCTCACTATATCTGATTTCAAGATGAGGAAAGAAATGCACTCAGAGGTTAAGTGATGTGCACAAGATAATACAGCTAGTAAATTTTGGAACTGAGTTTAGAGTCCAATTAGTCTGGCTGCAGAGCTCATGTTCTTCCCTGCTGCTCTGTATACCCTCCTAGGACCTGCCTGGCTGCTCAGGTGAAATGAAACCTTCCTTGAAGAGGTTGGGAAGAGAATTAGCCTTCCTATTACAGTGGTACCTTGAGATACAAACAGACCAAACTACGAATCTTTTTTTTTTTTTTTTAAGATACAGCTGCGACTTTGTTCGTATTTTTGCCCGAGATCCAAGTGAAATTCCGAGATACGAGTCATGATTCGGAAAGCTGCCACTAGTTGGCGCATTGGCGCATGGGTCCAGTACCAGCAGTTTGATATATGAGTTGACTGGCTTAAGAGCTCTGTTACAGAACAAATTAAATTTGTATCTTAAGGTACCACTGTATTTAAAAAAGTAATTATTTACTTAAAAAATTATCATGCAGTGCAATTGATGTCTTGAACATGGATGGTACAGTGCTATGAATTTTATTTTACTCTTCCATGTAGTCACCACCACAATGAGGATACATAAATAGCCCATCTCTCCACAAAAGTTCCCTTTATAATTACACCCGCCCCTCCCTTCTTACCTCTGGACACTACTGATTTGTTCTCTATCCCTATAATTTGTCTTTTCAAAAGTGCCAGATAAGTGGAATTATTATGCCTTTTCAGGTTAACTTCTTTCACCCTATTTAAAATCTCCCCATAGTTTTTTTTCCAGAAAATTTCTTTTCTCCTGTACACCTGAATTGAGCAGTAACACTTTTGAGATGATCACAGTAAGGTTCCTAGTTTTAAGGAAGTTGATAAAATACCTTGAAGGGTTTTTTCCAGGAGTGAAGTGAGACATGTTGTGGGTTCCTGGTAGTAGTCAGGTTTCAGTTCTAAGGAATCTTGGTTCTCTTTCTCTAAGTGTGTATGCGGGTGCATTGAATGACGGAGCAGCTATGGGAAGCATACCGCCAAAATGGAGGCCTCCCACATTCCTTGCTGAACCCTGTCACTGAAATCTTAAGATATCATCAGTTACTCCGGCAACAGGTTTTATTTGAGCTTTTCTATTTTTTTTTCTCCAATTCTGAGTACCATCTGGATTTAGTTTTTTGGCAAACTTGTTAAGATCTTCATGGGACACTGCACCAGCCTCCACTTTTCAGGGAAACTGCTAGCCAGGCTTCACTCTGCCTTAGATTTCCTTAGTTCCAGAGGTGATGGGTGGAAACCAGCCCATGCTGAACAGGCTCCTCCACAGCCACCTGCCCAGCATGGCCCCACGGACCACAGCCCAGCAGCCATGTGGCCCTGCAGCCACCAGCCCACCCTTTAATGCCAGGTATTACTAAAAAGTAATATCTTTATTTTCCTTTTCTTTCCACATAGGTATTTAAACAATGCTCCCAATTTCCAGGTTTTGTTGACTTTGTTTCCCAGTTTCTCATTTTCCTTTGTATGTACTCTGTCAAACCAGCCTCACTGCTCACTCGTTCTGATGAAAACAGCAAATACCTCCCACTTCTTCACTGCATCCTTCTTTTGGCTTATCCCAACCCAGCTGCCACCATAATGATGGCTCAAAATAAAGCCGAGAGCAGAAGAAATTCTTAACCTGAAGTCTGTGGGTTCCTTGAATTGTAGACAAAATATTTTGTTTATGATTATTTTATTTTACAGGAGAAACATTGGTATTTTATTTATTTTATTTTTATTTTATTCATTTTAGAGAGGAGACACAGAGTGAGAGAGAAAGAGAGAAAGGGGGGAGGAGCTGGAAGCATCAACTCCCATATGTGCCTTGACCAGACCAGTGTAGGGTTTTAAACTGGCGACCTCAGTTTTCCCAGGTCGATGCTTTATCCACTGCGCCACCACAGCTCAGGCAACATTGGTATTTTAGAGAATAGCTGATGATCTCAACAAACAGACCCAAAAAAGTCCCCATTATTTACCTGGAAATGTGGTTAGTAGAGACCCAAACAGCATCGGTGATTGATTGCTATTCTTTTCTCCCCATATAATGATTGAAAAAGAAAAAAAAAAAGACTTTTAAGAAAGGATCTGTCAAAGTAAACCACAAATATGCTCATTAGAAAACAGATTGTTAAAACGGATCAGGTATTAATATACTTTTTTGCATATCACAAATAAAGCTTAAATTAAGGAAAGCTGTGGAAAAGAAGATAAGCATTTTTCAATTATATATGACTAATGTGGCATTTTTTCAATATCTTAGTAATTCAGAACTCTGGAAATGCTGAACCGCTTATGTAAGTTGGGGCCATTGTTGTTTTTTTTGTTGTTTTGTTTTGTTTTAACACAGGCAATGAGTCTAGAAATTCCTTCCTCATTCAGAACAAGCCTGCTTTGACCTTTTTCTATTTGTGTAATTACCAAGATTGCACCAGATTGAACTTTTTTTATGTTTATGCACAAGGATATTTACTGGGAAATAGAACTGAGCTTCAAAAAATGTTATCCAGCTTCCTGACTTCATCAGGTTGTTCGCAGAAAGGCTATTTCACAAACACACAAGCTACAAATCAAAGGGATGTGACACCTTTTTATATTATCAGGCTACATGGTGAAGAAATAAATGAAATGGAGTTTGTGAACTTTATTACTCAGGGTGACAAGTTAATATGTGGGTGATGGTGTGTCGCTCCCAAATGAGATTTGTTGCATCCTCTGCGTAAAATGTCTAAAGAGAGAGGAAAGTTTTCATGCCACAGACAGTCCCACTGGCTCTCTTGAAAAAGTTAGATTGGAAACTTATAAGTCCACAATCGTTTGTAGACGATAAAGTGTGTGAAGCGGAAAGCTGTGGGAGACTGTGTTTGTGTGAAGAATTTAAATGACTTAAAGTTTCTTTTCTTATTAATTTCAGCACAGGGAGGGCAGTGAGATAAGAAGTTATCAATCTTGCAGATATCTTTTTCCCTACAAGAGGCAGTGGTTGATTTGGTACAAGCATCATAAAGCAAGAAGCCAAAAAATAGAATCAAATCAAACATGATTTGGTATTTGTTATCATTCCTAAGAATATTTGCACTTTTGTAGACATATACCTTGGGAGAATGATATTGGAATTCCTGCTCTGTGTACTGGGGACTGTTGATCATTTGGAAAGGATGAGCCTATGGGATGAGATAGGCTTTCCAAGAGGTATCCCTGGGTCTGCTCTCAGACCTACTTGTGATTGAAGACTGTGAGTCTCCTATTTAGACACAGGGAAGCTGAGTTATGTTACTTACTGGACAAAAAGGAAGGCAGGAGATGAGTTACCTGAAACCATCTGAGTCATTATTATCTGCTTCAGTATTGACATAATGTCAGAAGGGGATCTCTGAATCAGATAGAGCTAAAGCGTTCTTTGTAAGCTGCCTGTTGGGGGCTTGTCTGCCCTGCTGTGCCAGATTGCAGGTGGGAAGCAGATAAACACTAACCAGTTGCCTGATTAAATGGGACAAGTGTTTGAATCATGGTCCAAATAAGTGGTGTTTCTGTGTCAACTTCCACACATATACTTTTTTTTTTCCGGAGGAGATTTAGAAGTTTGGAAAACTGTTTGGAAATCCTAATAAAAAACTAAGATTAAGACTCACAATATTTTTCCTCTTTATGTGGGTATGTCCAGTTTAAATTGCTCTATGTTTTTAATTTTTTATTTAAAAAATATAAACTAATTAATTTTGTTCCTTTATGGGGGCTCTAGAATAAGATCATTGATAGGATTCTTATTACTGTCCACTAGGCCCAGAATTTCTGCCTTTTTTCCTGAGATGGCTCTAAATTATTTGATATAAAATATTGTAATATTTTCCAAATCAGACGCTCATTCATTAAAAAGATTACCTAGTATGAATGATCAGAACTTGTACTTGCAGTCTGCTATTCTCTTATTAAATTAGTGGGCAAAATGGCTTTAAAAGGAATAGTCAGTCAAATCCAAGAAAACATTACTTGAGAGCCTATTACATGTCAAACCCCATGAAAAGCATTGGGGAGTAAAAGGATATTATGGCATTTGAAAAATTAAGTAAAGATATTAAACAACTCTAACATAATGTGCTAAGTGCTATGATAGGAAATTTGGTTGTGTGGTTTCAGTGTCAGCAAGTTTCTGATTCTCATTTTCCAAAGAAAATATTTTTATAGTGAGAAAATATCACCTCTGTTCATCACTGGAAATCACTATCTATCAAGCTGTTATTTATTTAGATAATCTCACCAGGTACTCACAAACCTTGCAGATATTGTGAGTTCGGTTTCAGGCCACTGCAGCAAAGTGAATACTGCTATAAAGCAGGTCACATGAATTTTTTGAATTTTCAGTGAATATAAAGGTTATGTTTACCCTATACTATAGTTTATTAAATGTACAATAACATTATGTTTAAAAATATACATACCTTAATTAAAAATTACTGTATTGCTAAAAAATGCTAACCATCATCTGAGCCTTCAGTGAATCGTAATTGTGTTGCTTTCAATTTGTAAAAAAAAAAAAGCTATATCGGACAAGCCCAAATAAAGTGAGGTATGCCTGTATTGCCGTACAGATGATGTTCAGGGAAAATACAACTGATTTTAGTAGGACCATCTTTGGCTTATAAACTCTGATACCAGTAACATTTAGTGCATGGTGCTCATGTAGCCTCCTGTCCCTCTAGTCTTTTGTTGAAGGGCTAAATAATTGATTACCATAGGATCTAGTACTAATGCAATACATCACTTTGATTAATTTTATTAATCTCTTCTTTGGCCATTATTTTCCCCTAAATGAGACTATTTAATGAGTACAAACTGAAATACTACTGAAGTTTTCAGAAAGTTTCTTATAGTCATGCCTTTGATTTGCTCCTTATGTCAAGGTTGAATTTTAATCTTTTTTCCTTAGAAACTTTTCAGTTTTATTTTTTACCACTTAGAAAAAAGGACCAGTTGTGTTCTAATCCAGAAAGCCCTGAATTTCAAAAGTGAATGAAGGGGCCTGACCAGGCGGTGGTGCAGTGGATAGAGCGTTGGACTGGAATGCAGAAGAACCCAGGTTCGAGACCCCGAGGTCGCCAGCTTGAGTGCGGGGGGCCATCTGGCTTGAGCAAAAGCTCCTCAGCTTGGACCCAAGGTCATTGGCTCCAGCAAGGGGTTACTCGGTCTGCTGAAGGCCCGCGGTTAAGGCACATGTGAGAAAGCGATCAATGAACAACTAAGGTGTCGCAACGGCAACGAAAAACTAATGATTGATGCTTCTCATCTTTCTCCATTCCTGTCTGTCTGTCCCTATCTATCCCTCTCTCTGACTCTCTCTCTGTCCCTGTAAAAAAAAAAAAAAAGTGAATGAAGGGCAAGAAAGGAAATAGGGATGGCACACAATCTTCCTTACACACCATATATGTCTACCTCCCTCATGCCTGCTACGTCAGTAACCGGCATAACACCCAAAGCCTTGTACAAAACGCACTCCATAGCCACCCTCCTATCAACCATGAGTATCCTTCTTAGCTCTTTACTCTCATGCCTTTATTTAGTTATTATTTTAGACTCACTCAAATATGCTTTATTACATAGCTTTGACTTTAAAACTGTATTTAAAAATACAACTTTGATCCTCAAAACTGAGAACAAACAACTAAACGTACCTATAATAACTAAGTGCATATCAAATTAAAAACATGACCACAACAGATTTTTAAAAACAATGCTTTCACATAACTTTAAAACAAAGAATATTGCTAATCCAGCCAGTTTCTTATTGATGAACATCTGAGTTGTTTCTCTTCTTTTTTTTAAAATTTTTCTTAAATTTATTTAATTAATTGTGTTTACATAAATTCTAGGGTAACTCCGACTGCATCCCCCCCATATTCCCTTCCACATCTCCCTTGCCAGCCTCCGTATAGCGCCCTCCCCCCTTCCCTTCAGGTTTATCCCATCCTATCTTCCCCTTTCCCTCTGTCCTCTTTTCCTCTAGTCCTTTTGATCTCTCCTCTGTCTCAATTCCTTTCCTCAGTTCTCATTGTTCCTTGGATTCCTCAAATAAGTGAGGTCATATAAAATTTTTCTTTTTCTGCCTGGCTTATTTCACTCAACATAATAGTTTTCAGGTCCCTCCATATTGTTGCAAAAGGTAATATTTCCTTCTTTTTCATGGCCCCATAGTATTCCATTGTATATATGTACCACTGCTTTTTAATCCACTCGTCCACTGATGGACACTTGGGCTATTTCCAGATTTTCGCTATTGTAAACAATGCTGCCATATACATGGGGGTGCATTACTTTTTTTCAGTCAGTGATATGGTTTCCTTGGGATATATTCTTATAAGTGGGATAGCTGGGTCAAAGGGCAGTTTCATTTCTAATTTTTTGAGGAATTCCATACTGTTTTTCACAGTGGCTACACTAGTCTGCATTCCTACCAGCAGTGCAGGAGAGTTCTCCTTTCTCCACATCCTCGTGAGCACCTATAATGTGTTTTGTTAATGAGCGCCATTCTGACTGGTGTGAAGTGGTATCTCATTGTGGTTTTAATTTGCATTTCTCTAATAATTAGTGATAAGCATTTTTTATATGCCTATTGGCCATCTGTATGTCCTCTTTGGAGAAGTGTCTATTCATTTCTTTTACCCATTTTTTGACTGGATTGTTTGTCTTCCTGGTGTTGAGTTTTACAAGTTCTTTATAAATTTTGGTTATTAACTCTTTATCAGATGTGTTGTTGAATATGTTCTCCCATTGTGTGGTTTGTCTTTTTATTGTGTTCATATTGTATACTCTCATGCCTTTAAAGGTTGACTTCCCCTTGTCATCCTTCCCTGTCAGGACCTGATGCATAGCACTACCCTGGAAACTCCATGGGGCCTTATCTCTTATTCTTATCTCTGTCATTTGCACTGGCTCAGCTCTCTCTTGGTAACTGTGGGCACGAGTGCTCTGTCTCCTTGCCCAGCTCGTTAATGGATGTAAACTGGAAACCACTGTGTGTGCTGACCCTGTAAGAGATCAGACCATTTAAGCCTAACAGAAGGAATATGATTACCTCAAAGGGAGTGGCTACAGTGCAGGAGGCCTTGGACAATCGAGAAGAAATTCACTTTGGGATACCGGAGGCTTCCTGTGACTCTCTGTATCTCTTTAGTTATTAGCAGGGGACTTTGGGTGAAGGATAGTGAGTAAGTTGAAATGCTAGGAGTTGTATGACCTTAATAAGTAATATTATTATTATTATGTTTTTTATTAAGTGAGAGGTGGAGAGGCAGAGAGACATTCCTGCATGTGCCTCGACCAGGATCCACCCAACAAGGTTCCTAGGGGGCGATGCTCTGCGCAAACAAGCTATTTTAGCACCCTAAGTAAGATCATGGAGATGTCCTTAGCATGGAGACCAACTCGCTCAAACCATTCGAACCATGGCTGTGGAAGGGGAAGAGAAAGAGACAGAGAGAGAGAGTGAGAGAGGAGGAAGGGGAGGGCTGAAGAAGCAGAAGGTTACTTCTCCTGTGTGCCTTCACTGGAAATCAAACCATGGACTTCCACACACTGGGTGATGCTCTACCACTGAGCCAACCAGCCAGGCCCCATAAGTAATAATATTTAACCTGAGGTTTTGATACCGGTTTCTATTGCAACAGTGTTTCAATACTGAGTTTTACAGAATGATTTCTCCTAAGTGAATCACCTTACTCTCCTGAACAGAGCCCGGTGTCTTAACTATCTTAACAATAACGAACTGATAGAGTACTTTGACTCTTTGGGGGATATTTTGAAGTACATAAAGCAAAATCATATCACTTTAAGTCTATTATGACTTTAAAAATATGCAGTTAACCCCAACAAATTTTCCTTTGCCTTGGAGAATTGTAATAATTATAAGTTCAGACAAAACAAGGTTCCTCTCACCAGCAGTTTTTGTGATTTCATTCTGGATTTATGCTTAGGAACTCTTTTCAGCTTAGAGGAGTTAAATTAAATTGCTGCAGTGAGGCCAGAGGGGGGCACCAAATAATCATGATTGATCGAGAGGTCTGGCTGAATGTTTGTGGGCATCAAGCCTGGGAAGCCTCTGTGCCTGCTTTGAACACGTTGGGCAGAATGCATATTAAAATCTCTGTTTACTAAATCATTTTCCAAGCAGGAGCTGACACCTCAGCTTCAGTGATCCTAAATGTGCTCAACTAAAAGGGAAGCAGCAGTTGGCAGGATCTGGGGTGGCTGACATTCAGAAAGCTTCTGCACTCTTTATTTATTTACTTATTTATTTAGAGAGAGTGAGAGACAGCAATTTGTTGTTCTACTTATTTATTCATTTATTGATTGATTCCTGTATGTGCCCAACCCTCGACCTTTGTGGAGCAGGATGACACTCTAACCATGCCTTTGCACTCTCTTAAACTCTTCTCATATTTCACCAACCCCAGATACACTATGAGAAGAATCAAGGAACAAACTTTCCCATGACCTTGGAAGGTACTGGGATGGGTCCGTCTCAATCTTTCTCTCTGAGTCAGAGACATTATTGGCAATTTTCCAGCTTTAGCTTTTCTTGATAAGTTGCCGAAATGTCTATTTGGTCTCCAGGAAGAGGAGATACATTTAACACATTTTAACATTCACCTTCATCTTTGGCTATTTGAGAAAAGTCTGCATCCTTTTCTATATTTTCTTAGGTATGATTTCTAATTTGAAGGCAACTTTCAAAAGTATTTCACTACCATTTTTGCCGTTTATCTAGCATGGAAAAGTCATGTTTCATGTTGTTGGTACTTAGCACCCGTTGTGATCTGTACTTTGCTTCCCTATCTTATTTGTAATAGATTAGTTGAGGGCAGAGGGTAGAATGAAGGCAAAGAGGTTGGAATTCCCTCTGTTTGGTGGAGAAAGATTTAGATAGGCTCTCTCTGTTCTTTGTCAATATTTGATAGTTTCCAACTTTTCTTGTAAAATACGTTTGAATGCCAAATATAATTAGTTTTTATCCTGTGAAATTTAAAACTCATTTTAGCTCCAGATTTTTTGTGTCACCTCCATTCTCCTTTTCAACTTTTAATATGGTAGGGATTTTTGAGGGTGTCCTTTTACTGTCCCTTTTGTAAGGTAAAATCTGTGCTTATTTCCTTTCTTATTATAAGGGTATATGACACATAAGCTGATGCACACAAGAACAGTGCTGACTCAGGAGGACAGCCTATGAGGATCCTTAAAAATGCGGACCCTTATGCATGCCTGCATTTTAACTTAGTGTTTAAGAACTCGGGTTCTGGAACCAGACTGTTGTGGTATGAATTTAGGCTCTGCTTCTTACTGCCTGTATGACCTTGGTGCTCAGTATCTCTGTGCCTCAGTTTCCTCATCTGGAAAGCAGGGTAATGATAGTATTAAAGGAGTTCAGAACAAGTCTCCCCAAGATGTGTTACTCTGGCCTGTGAATTATTTTGAACTAAAGACATTCAAAATCCTACATGCAATCAAGACATTTTTACCCTTTTCTTTTCTTCTTTCCTCCTTTTCTTTTTTAAATGAGAGGAGGGGAGATAGAGAGACAGACTCCCTTATACATGTACCCTGACTGGGATCCACCCGGCAAGCCCCATCTGGGGCTGATACTACAACCAACAAACTATCCTCAGCACCTGGGGTTGATACTCGGACCAATTGAGCCATGGCTGCTAGAGGGGAAAAAAAAGAGAAGAGGGAGAGGAAGGGGAAGAAAAAGAGTTGGTTGCTTTTCATGTGTGTCCTGACTGGGGAATGAACCTGGGAAGTTCACATGCCAGGCACTCTATCCACTGAGCCAACTGACCAGGGCCATTTTTACCTTTTTCTTAAAGAATTTAGATTAGGGCCTTCTACATAATAAGAGTTGTTACCAGAAAAAAAATTTAATTTTTAAAGCTGGCATACAGTATTATATTAGTTTCAATTGTATAACATAAGGATTAGATATTTATGTAACTTATGAACTGATCACCTGAGTCTAGTACCCACCTGGCACCATACATAGTTATTATATAGTGCATAACTCTGTACTTCACACCCCTGTGACTGATTATTGCACATCCCTGTGACTGATTTTAGAAATGTAAATGTGTTCTTTTTAATCTCTTTAACCATTCCTCATTCCATCTGGCAACCATCAGTTTGTTCTCTGTATGTAAGTTTGTTTCTGTTTTGTTTGTGGAGAAAAGAGAAATCTTGTACACTGTTGGTGGAATTGTAAATTGACATAGCCACTATGGGAAACAGGATGGAGGATCCCCAAAAACTTAAAAATAGAACTACCATATTACCCAACACATGCACTCTAGGTATTTATCTGAAGATATACAAAACAGTAATTTGAAAAAATATAGGCACACCTATACCTGACCAGGCAGTGGCACAGTGGATAGAGCATTGACCTGGGATGCAGAGGACCCAAGTTCAAAACCTTGAAGTCACCGGCTTGAGTGTGGGCTTGCTGGCTTGAGTGTGGGATCATAGACATGACCTCATGGTTGCTGGCTTGAGCCCAAAGTCACCAGCTTGAGCCCAAGGTCACTGGCTTGAGCAATGGGTCACTGAATTTTCTGTAGCCCCCTAGTCAAGACACATATGAGAGAGCAATCAATGAACATCTAAGGTGCCCCAATGAAAAAGTGATGCTTCTTATCTCTCTCCCTTCCTGTCTGTCCCTATCTGTTCCTCTCTCTGTCTCTCTTGCTCAAAAAAAAAAAAACAAAAACAAAAACAAAAAAAAGGATACATACATGCACACCTATGTTCATTGCAGCATTATTTACAATAGTCAAAATATCGAAGCAACCTATGTGTCCATCAATAAATAAATAGATAAAGAAGTTGTGGTACATATATATAATAGAATTTTACTCTGCCATGAAAAATAAAATTTTGTCATTTGTGACAATATGGGTAGATCTAGAGAGTCAGACAGAGAAAGACAAATATGATATAATTTCACTTATATATGGAATCTAAAAAATAAAATGAATGACCAAATATAACTTTTATTGACTTATCTATAGAGCAGGGCAAACTTCTAATCACTGAACGTCAGCTCTTCTGATTATCCTACAAATGACCTTCCTCTCCTTTAGGTCTAAAAATGCCTTACCTTAATCTTAGCTCAGACTGTCATATATACCTCATTTTGACTATCTGTTCTCAAACCTCTCATGAATGTAGGGTCTCTGACATATGCATGTAATGAAATGCAAATATTTTCTCTTGTTAGTCTGTCTCATACAACTGTAATTCTTAGACCAGCTGAAAGAATCTTAAAGGACAGAGGAAAGTTTCTTTCTGCCCCACAATATCATAGGGTTATTGTGGGAATTAAATAAGTTGGTACATGTAAAACAGAAAAAACCCTGATATTCAGTGCTTCAGAAGTACTTGCTAAATAAATGTTTAAAGGCAGTCTAAAACCTATCATGCCAGTCTTACAAAATTTTATTTCTTCAGAGAAATTCATCAGTGGGTAGTTTTTATAGGGGTACATGGTTGACTTAGTTGTGTTCTATTCTCAGCGTCTTGGCTGATATTTCAGGGCTCTACCACTAACTCTTATGCCTATAGAAACTTTGAAGAGAGAAGACACGGGATACCCATAGTCCTGTATAAAGATCACATTACAACAAATTCTTCAACAAATGTGTAACCAACATTTCTATAGCACTTACTGTGTGCCCCACACTGTTTTAAACACTTATAAAAATATTAACTCACTTAAACCTCATTATAACATGACATTACTTGTTTGAATTTCAATTAAGTGAAGTCAGAACATCCTTTCTCTCTGTTTCTGACATAATAATCCTGCAGTAAATATGCGTTGAAGAATCACTACTTGTGAGTGACTCAATCAGTCTATCTTGTTTGGTATCAAAAAGCAAATAATACACCAGGATGATATATCAAGTGGTCTAATATGTTCTCAGAAACTGGAAACAGTTTAAAGTCATTTACAACTATATCCAATTTGTACTGGAGGGACTAAGTAGCCAAAGTGGTCTTGTCCCTTTTTCAGTGTCAAATAACTTATTATTTTAATATCAAGTTTAGTTATTTAGATTCATAGAATAGGTGAGTGAGGTCATTTATAAGTCATAGACCATTGTACTAACCTATCTTGACAGTTGAATGTGTCATTTAAAATTTTGATTTTTATCATTATAAAGAAGAAAGTGTTATGGTTCTTTTTAAAACATCAAGATTTGCCCATTTTTATTTGAATTACACCCTTCATTGTTATTGTAATCTGGAAGAACATATGCATCGTATTTCTTAATTTGCCATAGTATCAATAAAACTTCAACATGCAGCCCTATCCAAGGGCTGCATGCAAACAAGGGTGTCTAAATTGGATTGGAAGATTGGCAGAACAAGTACTTAATGTCATATAATGCTTTATCGTAATTGAAAATATCCACATCTTATGCCTGAGAAATAAATTACCTTAAAATATGTCAGATCTATTCAAATATCTCTTTGGGAACGCTTGAGATGCCAGCGGGTTTATTTATCTATTTTTTAAAGAAGCTACAATAAATGCTTGTATTCAACATGGTATTGATCCAGTCAATTGTAAGCTGTTTTTATAGTTACTAAAATCATTACATTTAGCCTTAAATCATACTTGTTGAAGCATAGTTAACATGATGAAAAAAATCAATGTCATAACTACCTAAGTCTTTAATCATCTTTGTCTTTTTTCTCTTCTGTCTTGCTCTATTGGTCTCTAGCTACCAGTCTAAATAATTTATATTTTCCAAACTATGACAACTGTCTGATGGGTGGAATTTAATTGTTTTCATAAAACTATTGAGATGTGGCAACTGAAGGGCATTTGGAAAAGTGTGAGTGAATTTACATGAACAACACAGGCTCCTCTGGTGGGTATGAAGAACTGGAGAAGAGATATCAAATATCTCTGTGCTTAAACGTTATTGGTACTGCTGGGGGTAGACATGGATGATTGTAAGCAAATCATCAGTTAGTTGAAGGAAATTAACAAATCTTCTAAAGTCACAATATTTGTGAAAGTAAGAGTTGGGAAATGGACTACCTCTGTGCCGTGTCTGGTGGTTGGAGATGAAAGGTGGGTTGAAGTTTGTAAATTAATAGTCATTAAAATCTGTTTCTGTTCAGCCAAGTAACTGCCAGGCTTGCAGCCAAATGGCTGTTACAGTGACTCTAAAAATTCCAATCCAATTTGGACACCTTTGTTTGTGTGTAGGTCGGGGATGGGGCTACAGGTTGAAGAGCTATTGGCACAGATGAGGAGCAGAGTGATGAAAAAAGGATATTATTATAAAATACAGATTTCAGCTGTGAACTGAAGCCTCACATTTTGACAATAGGGACAGTGGACTGGTCTTCAAATAGGAGCAAGGAGTTTCTAATGGGGGTTGTGGCTCTAAAGGGATATATCTGAACCCTGTCACTAGAAAAGAAGTACAAACTATTGATCTTAGATACCAGAAATATTTTAGAAGTTTTGTGTACATGTCAGGATGCTGATATGACACTGGTTACCTGAAGGAAAGTTGGTTGATTTGTTCATTAGTTTATAACCATCTCAATATAAGCACTTAACAAAAATTTAGTTGACTCAACAAATATTTGTCAAAAAAATATTAAATGAAAATAACATCTTAAGGATTGTGCTTCAAAACACTGTTGGGGGTCTTATTACTTACATGCCAATCTGCAAAATAGGACCCTCAAGTTTCAGTTTACAGGTATATTCATGTCTCCACATATGCCATCAAACATCTTATAAATCTGTATCCACCTTCTTTGCCATTCCTTCTTCTCGTGAGGATGCCTGCTCCTCTTTTAATGAGATTTAAATTTGTCATGTTGGCCTCCACCCCTTATATCGTCATCAAGTGTGATTGATATTCCCCATGTCCCTCTTTCCCTTGGAGCTAACTTCCCTTGTTCATCATTGACTTGAAGTACTTCTCATGCCATTTCTTTCTTCTTTTTTTTTTACATTTAGGGACAGAGAGAGAGTCAGAGAGAGGGATAGATAGGGACAGACAGACAGGAGCGAAGAGAGGTGAGAAGCATCAATCATTAGTTTTTCGTTGCCGTTGCAACACCTTAGTTGTTCATTGTTTGCTTTCTCACATGTGCATTGACCGCGGGCCTTCAGCAGACCAAGCCACCCCTTGCTGGAGCCAACGACCTTGGGTCCAAGCTGACGAGCTTTTGCTCAAGCCAGATGGGCCCGCGATCAAGCTGGCAACCTCAGGGTCTCGAACCTGGGTCTTCCGCATCCCAGTCCGACGCTCTATCCACTGCACCACCGCCTAGTCAGGCACATGCCATTTCTTTAACCTAATCATCCTCACCTTGACTTCTTTACCTCAAATATTGCCCACCCTTTTGTGATAAATAAACGTTTTCTTAGATATTTTTCCCAATTGTTTGCCCTTCTGCTAAACTTCTATAAGATCATCTATCTTACTAGATAGAAATCAAGAGTAAAGGCCACATTTTTGTTATCTTCTGTTTACTGCATTGCATTCTGGTGATGTGCAACCGCAAACCAGGCACTCAAAAATCTTCATTTGACCCTGGCCAAGTAGCTTAGTTGGTTACAGCATTATTCCAATAAGCCAAGGTTGCACGTTTAATCCCGGCCAAGGCACATATAAGAATCAACCAATGAGTGCATACATAAGTGGAATAGAAATGAATGTTTCTCTCTCTCCTTTCTTCTAAAAAAGTCAATCAATAAATTTAACAAAGTTAAAAAAGCAGAAATCTTTATTTGCTTAATTGGCTTTGTATTCTCTGAACAAATTCAACCTCTGCCTTCCCAAATTACAGATTACTTCAGATAAATTATTATTATTATTATTATTATTATTATTAATGGAACCAAGAGCCTTCTTTTTCTTTTTTTTTATTTATATTTATCTCTGTCATACTCTCCTTGATTCTGATCATGGCAGAAAACTTGAAATAGTTGGAAGTTTTCTCTCTGGTGGCCAGTTGTATTATGAGATAAGATGCTTTAAAATATGACTCTGTCATCAAGACCATTATCTGAATAGATTTCCTGGTAAGTATTGAGAAATGTTTATTTTTAAAGTCTCCTGAAAGACTTTAATCTAAAACTGATCTGATTATACATATATATCTTTCCAAGGTACAATACTTCAATTTATGATTAGAGTAGTAATGAAATAACTTATTTTCACAATATATTTAAGCTCTCTGGGACCTTAATGCCAAGCATATTGTTAGACACATATTAGGTTATTAATTGATATTTGATAGAAAATTAAGATATTTTAATATATAATTTTTTGATTAGGCTATTCTATTTTGTCGCATTGCTAAGTATAATGTAATTGAGTAGAAAATTCTATCAAGTGCTCATTTATTACCAAATTTAAAACTTCTTTGAAGTTAGTAGATGACAATAAGTTGTTTTTACACAGACACTATATTTAGCTATTCTCTGAGATCCAAAATAATACATTATTATGATTGTATTTTAGCACAGTCTGACAAACCAGACATCAGCATTATTATCTTTCTTTTCCCTGTTTCAATTTTTCTTTCATAATAACAGAGGTGTTTCTCAAAAATATTCACAGGGATTTACATTAAATCAGTATTCTTTAAGTTACATATGATATGAATTGAAATTCTCTTTAGAAAAGTGCTTGGTGGTTATTTTCATAGATGCATTATGGACTTTGGTGTTATTCAAAGGATTCATAAATAAAATTCTGACATGCTTTTAAAACATTTCCTTTTAAGTAGTAATACCTACAAATTAGTCTTTTCCTTCCCTTCGTAGGGGCTGTGACTGAAATGTCAGATGGGAATAGGATCATACATTTCTGTTTATCTGGATTTAGATCAACAGGAACATAGTTACGTATGGTTCATGAGCCTGCATGCTGATACAGTCTGTGGCTGCGGACTATTTAAGTCTAGTTTTTAATCTGCTGCCAACTATCACAATATCATAAATGGCACAAGAAAATGGATATTTAGTCTTAGAAAGAAGGCTACATTTACCTGACCCTTTCTCTGAATTACTCGACAAAAGGTTTCATATGATTTGAGAGAAAAATACCAGTTGTAATGTTTTGCTGCATAAGGTATGTTCTAGTTTAATTTACTGTCATATAAAGTCATCATCTTGCTTGAACAAAAATCTTATTAAATTGAGCATGTTTCTATTCCACAAAATAAAATTAAATTTTTAGACAGTTATTATTATTTTAGTTGGAAAGTTACTGAGTTAATAGAAAACAAGTTACATAGTATTCCAAACAATATATTACATGTTTTTGCATTAGATTTTCTTAGGCATTGTGAAATTATTTTAGAAAATAACTAGGAATAGAGCAATAAATTCACAGATAAAGATAAATTTAAATAAATGTTTATTGTAGTATTATTTATAGAAATAATCTGGAACTGCCAAATTCTTAAGCAATAAATGGATTGTTAGAAAAACTATAACCTTTTCAATAATAAACTATTAAGTAGACTTTAAAAATAAATTAAAAGAAATTTTAAAAGCACAGACATATTTTACGAGTGTGAGAAAACAGAACAACAACACCCAGAAAATCAACTGTATACACAACAGAATTTGGCTTGTAAAGACCACAAATGAGTGAGCATAAGGCAAAGAGCTAAAATACATTGAATTTTCACAGGAGCATAATGAAATAATTCTGGGCATCTCAGAAAATTCCACTGTCAAGAACTGATTAATCAGATGAATAGGTTTAAAAAATTATTTTGAAGTTGAAAAATCATAGGCCAACAGTTTGAAGGCATATAAATTGTATATTGGAAAAAATTGAAATATGCAAATTTAATGAATTTCTAATTGACTTAAAGAGTATGTGTCTTTAGAGGATATGTAATAACTGCTGTTAGTGAGACTGGGTCTTAAAGAATAAACTGGCCCAGTAGGCTTAGTCATGAAAATGCCTGACAATGGTTGGTTCCCTTTGTAGTCATGGCTAGATCATCTCTCTGTTCCTTAACACTCAAGGTTATCCTAAAATAAACTGTTCTTCCCCATGTAATGTCACTAATTCTCTCTTTGGTAGAGCCTGAGTTCCAGTCATGGCAGTTTTTCTCTGGTGAATTTCAAACAGCAATGATATCAGAGTAATAGTGGCATGAGGGATACTCCTGATCTCTCCCCTCAAAATTTCAACTAATTGAACAATTATAATGCAGCAAAGGAACCTCAGCTGGGTTGGCAGGTGCACTTGAAAAATCCATGAACTGAATGGACTAAAGGTGGGATGGGGTAAAAAGGGGGGCAGAAGATAAAATGCATTCAGAAGGCTCTGGAGAGGAGACAAACCCAAGGTGACTATATTTTTTTATTTTTTTTCTCTGTTGAACTTCAGGAAGAGGGAAACTCAGGCTGTCTCAGATTTGTCTGAGAGGTATGGAGAGGAAAACCTGGAGTGCCTGGGTCTCCTTCTGCCAGGAGGAGTGGTGAAATAGAGGGGCAGATGGGGAGAAACAAAACCAAAGAGGCAGCACAGCATGGGGTCATGGCAGTGTTCCTGCATTTTACCTGCAGCTTGCACTAGGCAGAGACAGAGAAAACTAATGTGGCCCCCCAGGCTCCCAGATCCAGCCTTCCTCACTTTGCTGATATAGAGAGTGGCAGAGACAAATCCCACAGCTAGCTCTTTAGAGCCACTCTCTCCCTAGAAGAACAGAGGTTTTCCATAACTGGTCTCCTGGTCTATTGAGACAAGGAGAGGAGCAGCCAGAGGTCTGAGATTACTATAGCTAGAGCCATAAAACCAAAAACCAAAACTGTAAAGTTGAAGACTAAAGTCCTCACAATATGACCTACCCACCAACAAAACTGTGGCCCCACCTACATCATTGTGACTGCAACTTCTCAGCAGAGGAGAGCTCAGGAACTTCACAGAGTTAATACTTGTAATACAGCAACATCTACTAGAAGAATAGAGTAAGTTCTCAAAATCAAATTTTATTTTTTCTTTAAAAAAATTTTTTCTTTTCCTCATTTTATTTTTCATATTCCTTTTTTCTCTTTTGAATTTCATTTTCTTTAATTTTTATTCTTTTTTGTGGGTGTTCTATTTGTTTTTGATTTTTTTGTTTTGCATTGTTGTTTTCTGTGTTATTTTTACTTGAGATTATTTTTTAAACTTTTATATATTTTATTGTATTTTTAATTGTAATATTTATTTTTTAGTTGTCTTTTGTTAGAATCTCTAACAATATTACTCTCAACTACCATCTAGGAAGAACAAGTAAAAAACTATGGCTACATAAGGCAGAGATATAGTTCAGAAAGAAAATGAAACATTGCCAGAAAAATCTCAATCACATAAACCTTGGAGTTAAATGATAGAGAATTCAAAATTGAAGTTCTAAAAATACTTAACAAGATGTGAGAAAACAGCAATAGGAAACTTAATGAGTTCACCAAAGAGGTTGAAATTTTAAAATCAGAGATGAAGAACTCAATACATGAATTGAAAACTGAGGTAGCAAGCTTCAATAATAGAACAAGCCAGATATATGAGAGAATTAGTGACATTGAAGACAGGCAACTGGAGATGCTACAGAGAGAAGAAGAGAGAGACCCACGAAATAAAAAAGATGAGAGAGCTCTACAAGAATTGTCTGACTTCATCAGAAAGAGCAATATAAGAATAATGGGTATATCAAAAGAAGAAGAGACGGAGAAGGGAATGGGGAGCCTATTGAAACAAATAATTGATGAGAATTTTCCAAGCCTTTGGAAAGAGTTAAAGCCTCAAATCCAAGAAGCAATCAGAACACTGAATTACCACAACCCAAACAGACCTACTCCAAGGCACATTGTAATTGTCAAAAATCAATGGCAAAGAAAGAATCCTCAAGGCAGCTAGAAAAAAGAACATAATATATAAAGGAAAACCCATTAGGTTATCATCAGATTTCTCAGCAGAAACTCTACAGACCAGAAGGGAGTGGACCCAAACATTCAAAGTACTGAAAGAGAGGAATTACCTGTTAAGAATATTATATCCATCAAAGTTATCCTTCAAATATGAAGGAGAAATGAAAAATTTGAAGACATATAGAAGCTGAGGAAATTGATCACCAGAAAATCCACACTGCAGGAAACACTCAAGGGGGTTAGTCAACCAGACACAGAGAACAAAACAAATCAAAACTGTAAGTAAAAGCTCCAACAAGGTTACAATAAAAACAAGGATAATCTGTGAAAACAATAACATAAAAGGGGAGAGGGTAAAGATCTGCAGTAGCAAAGGAGGATGGAATGCAGGAGCACTCATAAGACAAAGGACTCCTGCACATATGAACATTTTCCCCTTAATAACCTAATGATAACCCACAAAAAAGTCAATACTAAAACACACAGTGTAAATAAAGAAGAAACAGGGGAAAGAAGTATGGAATACCACCAAACAAAAACAACTGACAGAAACACAAAAGAGAAGAACCAAACAAGAGACAGAGCTACCAGAAAAGAAAACATAAAATGGCTTTAGGAAATCCTCAAATGTCAATAATTACCCTAAATGTAAATGAACTTAACTTACCAATAAAGAGGTACAGAGTAGCAGATTGAATCAAACAGCAAAATCCAACCATATGCTGCCTTCTAGAGACACATCTATGCTGCCAGGACAAAAGTTGACTCAAAATGAAATGTTGGAAAATGATTCTCCAAGCAAATAATACTCAAAAAACAACAGGTGTAGCCATACTCATATCTGACAATGCTGACTTCAAGATAACAAAGGCAACTAGAGACAAAGATAGACTTTGCATAATGATAAACGGGACATTTTATCAAGAAGACACACTTCTTAATATCTATGCAAAGACTAGGAAGACCAAAATATATAAGACATCTACTAATTAACTAACTGATCTAAACATAGAAGTGGACAAAAACACAGTCATACTTGGAGATCTCAGCACACCATTGATGGCATTAGATAGATCATCCAAACAGAAAATCAATAAAGAAATAACAGCCTTAAACAACACATTGGACCAAATGGACATAATAGATATTTACAGGACATTTCATCCCAAAACATCAGATGATACATTATTTTCCAGTGTGCATGGAACATTCTCAAAGGTAGCCCATATGCTGGGCCACAAAACTAACATCAACAAATTCAGGAAGATTGAAATTGTACCAAGCATATTTTCTGACCATTAGGCTTTGGAATTAGAATTAAACCAAGGAAGTAAGAACTAAGCAAGTAAAGAAACTCACAAAAATGTAAAAATTAAATGACATCTAAAAAATGATTGGGTTAAAGGAGAAATAAAAGCAGAAATCAAAAAATATATACAAACAATAATGAAGCGACATACCAAAATTTCTGTGATGCAGCAAAAGCAGTAATAAGAGGGAAGTTTGTGCAATACACACAAAAAAACAACTACCAACTGCCTGAGCAGGCGGTGGTGCAGTGGATAGAGCATCGGACTGGGATGAGGAAGACCCAGGTTTGAGACCCCGAGCTCGCCAGCTTGAGCGCGGGCCCATCTGGCTTGAGCAAAAGCTCGTCAGCTTGGACCCAAGGTCGTTGGCTCCAGTAAGGGGTGGCTCCGTCTGCTGAAGGCCCAGGGTCAATGCACATGTGAGAAAGCAATCAATGAACAACTATGGTGTTGCAATGGCAATGAAAAACTAATGATTGATGCCTCTCACCTCTCTCCGTTCCTGTCTGTCTGTCCCTATCTATCCCTCTCTCTGTCACTGTAAAAAAAAAAAAAAAGGAAAAAAGAAAAAGGAAACTACCGACCAATATCTTTAATGAATACAGATATAAAAATTCTAAACAAAATACTAGCAAATTGAATAAAAATGCACATTAACAAAATAATACATCACAACCAATGTGGATTTATTCCAGGAGCACTGGGATGGTTCAACACCTACAAATCGATTAATGTAATATACCACATCAACAAAACAAAAAGCAAAAATCATATGATTCTATCAATAGATTCAGAAAAACATTCAGCGAATCTTCTCTATCAATAACAAGGCATTTGTTAAATAAATTTTAATAAAATCTCTTGTTAAATTAATTAAAGAAGATATTTAATTGAGGTGGCTTTAATGTCGAGGCAGCTCCCTAACTAAGCAAACCAAAATTTAAGTCTAGCCTGACCAGGCAGTGGCGCAGTGAATAGAGCATCGGACTGGGATGCTGAAGACCCAGGTTCAAGACCCCGAGGTTGCCAGCTTGAGCATGGGCCCATCAGGCTTGAGCAAAAAAGCTCATCAGCTTGGACCCAAGGTCGCTGGCTCCAGCAAGGGGTTGCTCGGTCTGCTGAAGGCCTGTGGTCAAGGCACATGTGAGAAAGCAATCAATGAACGACTAAGGTGTCGCAACAGCAATGAAAAACTAATGATTGATGCCTCTCATCTCTCTCCATTCCTGTCTGTCTGTTCCTATCTATCCCTCTCTCTGACTCTCTGTCCCTGTTAAAAAAATAATAATAAATTTAAGTCTAAATGTCTCAAGTTTACAAAATTACAATGTTAGGATAGTCAGTCACAAAATAGCCAATTAGACTTTAAGCTTTAGTCATTTAAATAGTTTCCTTTTTTGCTTCCACAAAAGACCTTATAGGTCTGTAATTGTGGTGGCCAAGGCCAGGTAGGTCCACATTGGATTCAAGCAGATGGTAGAAAAACTATGGAGCCAAAGAGCTTTGGCCATTACTGTTTAATAGATCCTTGCAACAGGGCATGGGCAAACAGGCAGGGGAAAACCTCTTCTTAGGCAAAAGAACAGAAAAAAAGAAAAAAAAAAAAAGGCCCCTGCCAGTGGCAGGCAGGCAGGCAATCCACATCCACCATCCACAATCCCTCTGAGTGCAAGCACGCATAGTCTTACATAGGTTATGCACACGTGCCTCTGCCACAGGCTCACGCACTAATCAAGCTTGCAGCCAGTACACCAGTGAGCAAGCCTAACAGAGCCATTTTCCTAACAATGCCTTTTCCCAGGCTTTTTCGGGAGAAGGACCCTGAACCACTTCCAATTTGGTGCTGCCCAATTCAAACTGATAAATGTTCAAATGAACTCTTAAAATTTATACTGTATCTTAGTTTATCTTTTAATACTACTCTTTTTTTAAAATTTCTTTTTATTTATTCATTTTAGAGAGCAGACACAGAGTGTGTGTGTGTGCGTGTGTGTGTGTGTGTGTGTGTGTTTGTGTGTGTGAGAGAGAGAGAGAGAGAGAAAGAGAGAGAAAGGGGGGAGGAGCTGGAAGCATCAACTCCCCTATGTGCCTTGACCAGACCATGCAGAGTTTTGAACTGGCGACCTCAGTGTTCCCAGGTCGACGCTTTATCCACTGCGCCACCACCGGTCAGGCTCTTTTAATACTACTCTTGAGTTTTAATGAGGGTAGACCCTTTTGGGGGAACTTTTATTTTGCTGATGTAGACAATGGGTCAGTATGCAAACTGGGGAAATAAAGAATAAATCAAATTACCTAAGTTAAAGAAAGTGGATTGATACATTGGAGAATGTAGTTCTGGGAACAGAGGGGAGTTTACAGATGTAGAGAACTGTAATGCTGGTGGTTGAGGCCAGGCAGGTTCACGTTGAATTTGGTCGACGGTAGAGGAACTGTGGAGCCAGAAAGCATCAGGCTATACCCGTTTATTGGAAGCTCTCAGAGACAGACGAGCGAATAAACATAGAAAAACCACTTTTCACAGTGGAGGGCAAGGAATCAGGAAAACTGCCCCTGACAGTGGTTGCTGAGGGAACCAGGGAACCCCAGCTCCCAGTGGTGGGAGAGTGATCTGGGAGAAGCATCACTGAGGAAAGGTACCCATAGCTTTTCATAGAGACACACATGTGGTTGTCTGCCACGTCCTCATGCACTAATTGTGAAAAGTGCTTGCATCCGGAAGCCTAACACAGCTGTTTTTTCTCACATTCCACCCGTTTAGGGTTGCTCGCCTCACAATTTACATGACAGGTATCTTCTGCGATGGTCCCTGTGTGAGGAGTGAGGTACATTACCTAAACAGAAGCAGTACTGACTACAGCAATAGAATTATAAAAGCACAAGCTATGGGCACAACAAGAGAGTTGTCAGCAGAACCAAAAGAGGCAAATCTTTGCCTTCTGATAGAATACAGGCCAGAGTTTTGTCTGCAAACAGCACAGTAGCAGGTATGAGAGGCCTTCTCAGGGGATGTACCAAACCTTTTTTGCCTGTACACCAGGACCTGCTGGCTCTATGTGTAACAAATGGGAAAATTCATTACAGGCCATGAGGAAATTACAGAGGTACCCTTCGTAATGGTGTCTCTCTGAGTATTTTTCCAGGGTTAACTGAAGGTCCACCTCTAGCCCCTTATTCTATATTAGGTGGGAGGAACTGTATAGTCCAGGGCTATGTCCATTGAAACTGTAAAGTGTCTGCCTGACCAGGCGGTGGCGCAGTGGATAGAGTGTCGGACTGGGATGCGGAGGACCCAGGTTCGAGACCCTGAGCTCACCAGCTTGAGTGCGGGCCCATCTGACTGGAGCAAAAGCTCACCAGCTTGGAGCCAAGGTCGCTGGCTCCAGCAAGGGGTTGCTCGGTCTGCTGAAGGCCCGCGGTCAAGGCACATGTGAAAAAGCAATCAATGAACAACTAAGGTGTTGCGACGGCAACAAAAAAATTAATGATTGATGCTTCTCACGTCTCTCCATTCCTGTCTGTCTCTCCCTATCTGTCCCTCTCTCTGACTCTCTCTCTGTCCCTGTAAAAAAAAAAAAGAAAGAAACTGTAAAGTGTCCTTTGTACATATCTGCAAATGAGTGAGAGCAGCTTTTCAGTGCAGGAGAGCATCCACAGGCACCATGGGACCCCCATCAGGGCCTCTCATACTGTCCACAAATGGCATGTCCATCCAAAAAGGGAGCCAGTGCCAACCTCTTGTTGAAGTCCCTGATTCAAGAGTCCATTTTACTGCTCAATGATCAGTCCATGATAGCACAGCTGTCTGTACAAATCAACTAAGGTGAACGTCCATTACAGTCAACTAGCCATTCAGCTCTTTGATAATCTCAGCACCTGCACCTCTCCATAAATTCTCAGCCCATTTCCACAAACCCCATTCAAACCCCTCAAAGGTCAAGCTCACGGGACCTGGCGGGGTCAAACACATTCAAGGCTTGTGTCGCCTTGACAGTTCTTTTAGCTGTTTCTGCTGCTGCAGAAAAGCACCTATTGTCGTCTAAGGCCAACACATGCTGCACATTAGAAAGGGACCAGTAGGGCCTGACCTGTGGTAGCGCAGTGGATAAAGCATCGACCTGGGAACACTGAGGT
This sequence comes from Rhynchonycteris naso, assembly GCA_037038555.1. Lineage (NCBI taxonomy): Eukaryota > Metazoa > Chordata > Mammalia > Chiroptera > Emballonuridae > Rhynchonycteris > Rhynchonycteris naso. The sequence goes on from CM073002.1 coordinate 73,766,478, forward strand.
CGCCAGTTCAAAACCCTGCTCTGGTCTGGTCAAGGCACATATGGGAGTTGAGCTTCCAGCTCCTCCCCCCTTTCTCTCTCTCTCTCTCACTCTGTGTCTCCTCTCTAAAATGAATAAAATAAAAATTAAAAAAAAAAAAAAAAGGGACCAGTAGGTTGCCAATCTCACATAGGGCCTCTGGCCCCTGCCTGTGCCTATGAAACAGGTCTTTTTGCCTCCCTCTATTCAAACTGTAGCAACGGGTGTTGGGAATCCTCCTCTATCTCAGCTGTCTCCATCATATAATCTTGTAACCATGCCACCCATGCACCAACCATTTTATTTGTAGTTGCTGGGGCCATTTGTTTTAGTGGCTAGAACCTCTGTTCTCATTTAACCTACTGCCAATGCTTCAAAAGAAGTTTTGGCCATCTGGTTTCTTCCTCTCTGCCTAGGCCAAAATCAAATCTACCCATATTTGTGTTTGGGTAACTTTTAAAGGCCCATTTCTATTATTAGTTGGGGGGGGGGAGCATGGGTCCCAGACTGCACAGCTTTATGATTTCATGCTGCCTCCATCTTACCCAACTGCTACCATTTGTATCACCACCTTGATGGGCTGCTCCACATAAGGGCTCAAGATAACCACTAGTGACCCAAAAAGGGCTAATAGGGTACTACAGAGAATGAGGTCCCTCAGCCCTGCAATAAACACTTCCTCATCTGGCCCACGGGATCGTAGATTGAAAGCGGCATTCTTCATACCCAGTTTTCAGAAGACCACTGCATTCAGTATGTGACTGCCACCAACACACTGCCCCTGGGAAGTCTCCAGCATTCTGCCTGACCATATGAATGGCAGCCATCACCCATTCTGATAGGGTATGGTTTCCTGGGTTGTCACGGCAGTTCTGAAGATGCTGCGTCTTGGAGGAGTGTGTGGTAATGGTGACCAATTTCTCCACCACTGTTCCAGAGAGCATGATGCCATCCATCCCCATGTCCCAACCAAGTTGCTAGGGACTCAGTGAGTTTCTGCCTCAATCTCACCCTTAGCTCCATCAGCACTGTCCGGGTGTAGGGCTAGACCACAGAGTGCTCCACTACCTGTGGAGGGGGTTGTACCTGCCCCTGAGGCACTCTTCGCTGCTGGGTTTACCTTCTGGGTGACTACTGGCAGGGCTCTAAGTCTGTGGATGTCAGTTTTAGCCTGGACCTCCTCCTTAGAAAAAGAAGAGCTGGAAATACCTGCTCCCGCCAACTGAGAGCCACTCCCCCTGCACAAATGCAGTTCCTTCTTCTGCTTCAACCCTTTCAGGTGCCAGATCTCAGCCTAAAGCTGAAGCTCAAGTTCTTGGACCCACATTTGTTCCTCAAACAGCTGTCACTGCCAACATTCAGCTTCTAGAGCAAATTGCAGCTTGTGAACTATAATTCCCGTTTGGCTTTTGTAGCTCTTGTGGAACAAGGGAACTGCACCTTGCTGTGGCGGAAGAACGATCTGGGAGAATTGCCACCGAGGGAAAGCACCCATAGCTTTTCATAGAGACACACATGTGGTTTTCTGCCACATGCTCACACACTAATCGTGCAAAGAGCTTGCAGCCAGGAAACCAGTGAGCAAGGCTAACACAGCTGTTTTCTCCCTGAGAAGGGTTCCACAAACCTGAAGCTGGAGTGAAGGTTTTGAGTAAAATAGAAGCATGTTAAAGAAGAGCATTTCTGATGTTTTGCTAGGAAGAACACAGGGGAATCCTCCTTTTCATTTCCACATGAACACTTTACTGAAAGCTGAATTTTATAAGTTTGGAGTTATGTTTGTGTGTAAGACCTGACATATCAAGCCTGACTTACAGCATGTTTAGTAGGACAGAAAGGAAGCCTAGTGAGGTTCAGTCTCATTTGGGTACAAGTGAATATATTGAATTTTAAACTGTGTGCAATTAATCTATAGTGTGCATTTAATCATTTTCCATCTTTGTTTATCTTCATAAAATACCTATTTAACCTCCCCGCAGATGTTGTTACATATAATTACCTGAAATGAGGAAATTTTTGCTGACAATTGCAGTCAGGATTCTATTTCAAGAAGGTAGAGTAATTGAACAGACATTTTTCTAAAATGATTCCAGAGAAACATTAATTTCTATTGACATGGGCTTGACATAATATGCCTACAAGTTATCATTATTTGCAGATTAATAAGATCGTTTATAAGCATCTTATCAATTTTGTCAAGATGTAATTCTTTATCCAGCTATTGAGGGATTGTTAGCACATAAATAACATTCCAAGAGTGTGTATTGCCCATTTTAGTAAGTCAAATACTTACTCAATTGGTAATAAAGCAAGATCTAAATTCAAGAACACATTTATGTCTTCCTTCAATTGAAGGTATAACACAAAGTAAATTAAGGTTCTATATAATTTATTGGATTCTTAAACGCTTCGTGCACTTTTCCTAAAAATGCCTTGAGGCATTAACAAGAAACTTAATTTAAGCATCTGCATCTACTTACTGCAATAATGATATGTTCAAAAGAAAACTAGAAGCATGCAAATCAAGTCAGATGCCCAGTGGAATATTGAAGGATATGTTACAAATATATGGTTACTTTAATAAGGAAGGGTGAAATGGTTCTCCTGTCCTCTTTTTACATTCTTGCCACTTCTCTTGATAAAAAAGCCCTATTTGTCAGTGATGATGTAGAAACTAGGGTTCAGGGGCTTCTCTTGGAATGCGGATTCCCAAGTCTTCCCTTGTCTGTCCGTCCCCTGCCAGAACCCCTCCCCTCTCAGATGACAAGGGCTGACTCTGGTTTGCATTTCACACACCGAGCAGTGGTCCTGACCTGTGTGCTACCTCCTGGGAGCTATTCACATCCACTGCTTTATGCACTGGTCTTTCCAGTAGGCTGCTGGCAGTTCTTTTATATATATATATATATATATATATATATATATATATATATATATATATATATATATATATATATATATATATATATATATATTTAAGTCTAAAATGTAAAAGGGGGAGTAGAAGGATATGGTGCATCTCATGCAGGAAATAAAAGGAGCTTTGAAATTTTTCTGTAACTGATTTTAGCTTGCACTGTGACCCCTTTTGTGCTAATGGGGTAGAAACAAAACTTGACAATTAAAGATAATTAAGCCTCTTCTGGCTGAAACAGCTGCTTTTAGATAAATATTCCTTCTGTTCCAAGTTCAAACTCGCTATCAGCGCTGCTTCTTTTCTTTCAGGTGTCACAGCCTCCCTCCCTTCCTTCCCAGGAAGGCAGGTTGGTGCAGGAGGAGACTGTTTGCACAATGGTGGGTGAGAATTAGAGGATGGGCACAGGGAAGGCTCTGGACCAGCCAGTCTTCTTGGTCTGGTTGGTCTGGTGTTGTCCTGCTTGGATGCGGGCAGAGACTTCTGCCTTTCTGCCCGGCTCTGGCATGTCTGCTACTGTTCGCAGCACCGATACTGCAGTGGCCTCTAGATTGTTGGGATGCCCCTGACCATTTCTTTCTTTCCCACTTGTGCTTTTCTGATGCCCTGCATACCTAAGGTTTACTTGTGACTCCCACTTACCTCCAACTTGACGGTTGACCCTTCTGCTCCCTTCCTTGGGATTACTTCTTGCAAAGTGCTGCTTCTGTAGGTGAACTCACCAGCCTGTAACATCAACTATTCCCTCTTGGAGAGAGAAGGCTCTTAGATTACTTATACGTCACACCTCAGCACTGCAGGATACTGAGTACTGTCTCAGGGCCTCTGTCTGTCTAAGCACGCCATCAGTCATTTTATTCCACCATAGTCACCCTGGATTGGCAAGGTTGATTGGAGGGGTTTCCTTCCACATTTTGCCATGGTACTTGGCTTCCCCTTTGACTAATCTGGAGTGTATCTGTTGCCCTTCTTGACCTAATACCAGATTCAGATGTTGGTTTTTATAACCTCTCCTTGCCACTGATCTTTTCCTCTTATTTTTCCTATGAAGAAGAAGCCATTTATATGTGGTAAAGAGAAAGGAAAAAAAATAGCTGATCAATTCCCTGTAATCTTGACTCAAAATTGTGTCTCAGTACCAGGTCTCCAATGCTTGCTCTGTGCTACAACATCAAATCCTTTGACACTTGCAAGTGCTACGTGCAGCCAGGGGTGGTTAGCAGGTCATTGGGAGACAGAAGAGAAGCAACACAGGGCATGAAAGGAGGATCTGTCACAAAAATTTTTGTCAGTAACTTCATAGTGGCAGCAATCAGGAACAGCACAGTTGTCATCTAAAAGTATGGATTTGCTTTCACTCTCTCTATTCATCTCCTCGGTTAAGAAGTTAAACTAGCTGAGTGACTTTTGTTTGCTTCTTGCCTTTAAGCCCTCTTAGTGAGAAGAGAGTAGGAACTAATAGGGAATTTTATTTTTACTATATTCTTAGATAGCCACTTTAGCAGCTTGGTATGGCTACCATAACAAAATGCCACAGATTGGGTGGCTTAAACAACAGATATTTATTTATTTATTTTGAAATTAAATTTAATTGGGTGACATTGATCAATAAGAGTACAAACATGTCAGGTGAACATCTCCATACTATTTGAAATGTAGATTGTGTTGCGTGCCCATTCCCCAAAGTCAAATTATTTTCCGTCCCCATATAATTGTCCTGGTTTACTCCCCTCTCTCCACCCCCAGGTAACTATTTCACTTTTACCAATGTCCATTAGTCTCAGTTTTATATCCTACCTACGTGCAATATATATCTGTTCCTCTCTACTGCCTTTCATCCTGTCCCCTTCCCCTGGTAACCACTTCACTTTTATCTATGTCCATGAGCCTCAGTTTTGTATTTCACCTATGTGTGAAATCATATAGTTCTTAGCTTTTTAGGATTTACTTATTTCACTTAGTATAATCTTCTCAAGGTCCATCCATGTTGTCATAAAATGACAGTATGTTATCATTTCTTATGGCTGAGTAGTATTCCATTGTATTGATATATATGTACCAAATCTTCTTTATCCAATCCTCTGTTGAAGAACACTTTGGTTGTTTTTACGTCTTGGTTGTTTCCATATTTGTGAATAATTCTGTGATGAACATGGGAGTGCATGTGTCTTTGTGTACCCATGTTTTTGAGTTTTTGGTGAGATTGCTGGGTACTGTGAAAGTTTTATTCTTAATTTTTTGAGGAACCACCATACTTTCTTCTATAATAGCTGTACCAGTTTACATTCCACCAGAAGTGAATAAGCATTCCTTTTACATTCCGCCAGCAGTCAATAAGCATTCTTTTTTCTCCACAGCCTTTCCAACACTTGTTATTACCTGTCTTGCTAATAACAGGCAATCTAACAAGTGTGAAGTGATGTCTCCTTGTAGCTTTGACTTGCATTTCTCTAATAGCTAGTGAGGATGAGTATCTTTTCATATATCTGCTGGCCATTTGTGTGTCCTCTTGAGATAAGTGTCTGTTCAGGTTCTATTTCCATTTTTGACTGGATTGTTTGCTTGTTTGTTGTTGAGTTTTGTGAGTTCTTTATGTATTTTGGATATTAACCCCTTATCAGAGCTATTATGTGTGAATATCAACTCCCATTTGGTTGGATGCCTTTTGTTTTATTGTCAGTTTTTTTTTTCTTCTGTGCAGAAGCTTTTTAGTTTGATATAGTTTTGTTCATTTATTGTTGCCTTTACTTTTCTTGCTTTTGGGTTCAAATTCACACAATGTTCTCTATGTCCAAGGTCTATAAGTTTATACTTACATTTTTTAATGTAATTTATTGTTTCAGATCTTATATTTAGGCTTTTGAATTAATTTTTGTGCATGGGGACAAACTAATCAAGTTTATATTTTTGCATTTAGCTTTCCAATTTTTCCAACAACATTTAATAAAGAGGCTTTTTTTTCTTCATTGTGTAGTTTTGACTCCTTTGTCAAGGATTATTTGTTCATATGCATGCAGCTTTATTTCTGGGCTCTCAGTTTTGTTCCATTGGTCTGTATGTCTCTTTTTCTTCCAGTACGACAGTTTTGATTATTGTGAATCTGTAATATAATTTAAAGTCAGGTGACATGTTAATTCCAGCTCTATTTTTTTTCTCAGGATTGCTTTGGCTATTAGGGGTCTTTTATGGTTCCATACAAACCTGATGAGATTTTGTTCTATTCTTTAAAATATGACATTGAAATTTTAATGGGGATTGCATTGAATCTGTATATTGCTTTGAGTAATATGGCAATTTTAACTATGTTGATTCTTCCAATCCATGAGCATGAGATATTTTTCCTTTTTTTTTGTCTTTTTCAATTTTTTTTAAATAATGCTTTGTAATATTCAATATATAGGTCCTTCTCATCCTTTAAGTTTATTCCTAAGTATTTTAGTTTTTGTTGTGCTATTGTAAAAGGAATTACTTTTTGCAATTCATTTTCTGAAGTTTCATTGCTGGCATATAGGAAAGCAGTAAACTTTTGTATATTGATTTTGTATCCTACTCTTTGCTGTATTGGTTCATTGTTTCTAATAGGTTTTTGGTGGAGTCTTTGGTGTTTTCCATATACAGGATCATGTCTATTTTTTCACAGTTCTGGAAGCCGAAAGTTCAATATCAACTATCCAAAGGTTTAGTTTCTTCTAAACTCAACTTCTCCCCTTGGCTTGCAGATGGTTACCTTCCACCTGTGTCCTCATGTGGCCTTCCCTCTGTTAGCACACATCCTGGTGTCTTTTTTTCTTGTAAGGACACTAGCCATATTAATTAGAGCCCTACCTTAATGTATAATTTTAAATTAGTCACCTTGACCCTGGACAGTTAGCTCTGTCAGAGCATCATCCCCAAAACAATGAAGTTGTGGGTTTGATCCCTGGTCAGGGCACATGGGGAGCAACCAGTGAATTCACAGCTAAGTGGAACAACAAATGAGTATTTCTCTCTCTCTCTCTCTTTTTCTTTCTCTAAAAAAAATGAAATAAATTAAGCACCTTTTTAAGGACCTTTTCTCTCTATATGGTTACATTCTGAGGCACCAATTTGGAGTTGGGATTTCAAATATGAATTTTGAGTTGGACACAATTCAGTACATAAGAGCAATTGTATTCTAGAGAATTCAAAGTGCTGTTAAATCATAACCTATTTGAAATAAATGTTAGCACCATTATTACTTTTCAGACTATAAAACACAAAAGTGGGAATGGCTTATCAGAGGTTGCAAAGCTTAGGAGAGAGTGTGAGAACTTAATTCAATCTTTTTAGAATAAATAGGATGTATGCTCTTGTGTTTTAAATTTTATTCTTTTAATTACGCAAATATGTTAATTCATAATTGGTGGGGAAATTTCAAATGGTACAGAAAAAAATGTTGTTTTCTTCTTTATATTCTATTTTACAGAAGCTTAACACTGTTAATGTTTTAACATCTAATTTTCCAAATAAATAAGCAATATTTATACATAAATATAATGTGTAAATTTTGTTTTTCCAAAGTGGAGTAATACTATATGTGTTATTATCTGGCTTGCTATTTTACTTAACATGATGACTTAGAGTTCTCTCTATGTTAGTACAAGGTTTTTCAACATTGGCACTACTGTATAGCAATTTGGGGCCCGATAATTCTTTGGAGAAAGGTGTCCTGTGTATTTAGCAGTATGTCTGGCCTCTATTCACTAGATGCTAGTTCCCTCCAACCCTGACCATTGTTTCAACCAAAAATCTCCTCTGGTGAGCAATATGGCTTCCAGTTGAAAATCACTGGTATAAAAAGATTCCCATAATTGTTAAAAGCTGCAGCACAGCATCTAGAGTATTGGTTATACTATAATTTTTTCACCTATTCTCCTATTGATGGACATTTAGGGTATTTCCACTTTGTTATCATTAGGAGCAACACTTTAAGAAGCAATCGTTTAGATGAATATATCTGGAGATTTAATTGCTAATTCAAGGAAGATGCACATTTTGATAATTTTATCAGATTATCCCTCAAAAACTTTGCACACTTGACATTTTCAAAAGTGATTGTTCATTTTCCCACCATCTTGTTGCCAACACTGAATAATATCAAGCCTTCTAATTTTTGCTAGTTAGTCTGGCTAAAAGTTTGAATTTTGTTATATTTCCCTATTATTATTGATCAAGCATCTTTGTACTTTGTTCCTGTTTTTGTGAGCTACTCACTTTTCTTGCCCCAAAACATGTTTATGGCTGGTTTGGTATGTAAGAGGTCTTCATATTCATTCTGACTCCTAATATTTCTACTAGTACACACAGTACAAATTTTTTTTCCTAACCTATTATATTTTCCTAACTTTGTTAATAAAGTCTTTGTGTTATAAATTTAACTTTTATATAATTAAGCATTTAAATCTTATTTGGGAAAGTTTTCCAAACCCCCATGTACATTTTTCTTCCCTTTCTCTCTCTCTCCTAAGCTACAACTTGTTTTTGAGCCAATTTCTTTTTCGGCTCACTTCTTCTCCCTCTGTGACTTTCAAAATAAATTTTCTCTTATAGTTTGAGTCCTGACTCTGAGTTCTCTCTTAGCCAGAACTCAAGTACCAAGGTTGCTGAACTGAGATCCTATCTGACTCCACTGGTCTAACAGCTGGTGTAGTTTTGCTGCCAATATATTAAATAAAAGTATAATACTCATATTTTTATTCCTTTTTAGGTATTTTTATAATACTTCACTTTTTTGCCATTATTATCTTTAATTATCTGTAATCTATTTTTTGTAAATGTTTTTATACAGGGTATTTTCTTTATTCTTGACCCAAACATATTTGGGACAGATATAAACAAGTTTGAAGTGATATGACCAAATCCATAGGTGAGTTGCTCTGTCGAATATGAATAAGAAGATAAACAAAGCAAAAAAACCCTTGCATTTCTATCCTTATTAAATATTATATATAGATCTCTTGTCTCTCTGTTACATAGAATTCATGGTACTTAGGGCAAGTAAATTGATGACTATTGTCCTGATCTCCCTCACCATTCCTGCTTACTGCCAGGTGCAGGTGGAAGGAACAGAGCTTTCCTGAGTGGGGAGCAGAGTAGTATTCTGATGATTCGTAGATAGCGGCACCTTTTCAAAAAACAAGTTCACAATCCCTATGAATCTTTGAATCCCTTATCAACTTTGCTGTGAACCAGCCCCAAACCCTTTGAAATATATACTGTCCAAGACATAGGTCTTTTTTTCCTTCACTGGGTTGGTTGGTTTGGTTGGCTTCCATAGATTTAGGACCATCACATATTAGAGAACACATTATTTTGGATTGCAAAACCAAGAGGAAAAGCAGGTGAGGGTTTGGGAGGGCCTAGGAGGCAGGGATTTGAAAGGAGATCAGCAGAGACCCCCAAACCTTAACAGACATGGAATAAATCACTGGTTTCCTGACATCTCATTACCAATTCTTCCCTCATAATGGATGAGTTCAAAGCCTTTCATAGTCACTGCAGATTAATTACTCTTTGTACTGAGGAAAGAGAATAATGAAAGAAGTAAAAAGGAGTCTGAAAGAATGTAATGCTAGTGAGAGTGTACATGAAAAAAAAAATGTAAATGGGGTATGACCTCTGTTGTCTTCCTCTCTGACCCCATTTCTTACCACCTCAACCCCACCTTTTCACTCAGGTCCAGTTACCCCATCTCCTTGCTGTTCTGCTAACACACCAGTGTGTCACTGTGGCTGGAGCACTCCTCTCTCCACAATACCAGCACAGTAGCTCATTTTGTTCAGTCTTGGGACACAGGGAACCTGTTAGTGAGACCTTCTCTGAACACCATCTATAAATAGCATGCGTCTCTGGTCACCTGGCCCACATGGGTCTCCCTCTGTGGCACTTCCCACTGCCTGCTGTGCTGTGTATCTACTCAATGTGCACATCCTTGTAGGCACATGGTGACTGTCTGCTTCCTCGATGAGAATGTAAACCCCAAGAGGGAATTTTGTTTCTTTGAGTCATGCTCTGTCTTAAGTTCTTGCAACAATACCTAGTGCTCAATACATTTCTGTGCTGAATGAATGACTGGTTTAAGATTACTCAGTTAAAATGTAGGGAAGGTAAGGCATGATGTATCACCCTCTGATTTCTGAGTTTTGTCTTCTTAGTAACTGTGAGGTATTGTATTTAAAATGTGTATGATGCTCTGGGATGAGGTAAATATATTTTAAGTGCATATTTTTTTCATATATTGTACTGTAAAAACCTGTGGGAGTTTGAAGGGCATGTTAAATTTGCTGAAATAAATGCTGTTGTCAGGAACATTGGAGTTTTGTGAGATCAGAAAGCGGAAAGGAGGGGAGGCAGGGCTGCTATGATAGATTTCCACTTGCCGGTGGCTAGCCTATGCCTCTCTGAGGCCATCCATGCAAATCTTTCTATTTCAGGTTTATTTCAGTAAGGTGCACTTTTAGTCAGAAATTTCTCCTTTTGTGAATAATGGAATCAATAGAAGATTACCAGGATGTTCCTTGAAAACTAACAAGTCAACCAACAGAGTGCATATTTAGGTAAAGATAATACGTTCCCATTTGTAGTACCTGTTTCCCAATAATTATGAACATTATCTCTTCACCTTGTGCTATTATGTGAAAAATATAGAATCAACTGTACACAATTTTAATGAGTGCTATATATCTATAGAAGGCCAAATAAAACCTATAAATACTGCTTTCCTTTTTGTATATTTTGATAGGCTGTTTGATTTTTTTTACCATATAAAGTAAAAAAAATGAAGTAAATAGAGAGTATTGCATTGAAATTGAATCTGTTTCCAATTGCACTGAAATTGAATCTTAAATTGGATGTTCTTAGTGAGCTTATCCTGAGTCCCTCAGCCAGTTTGGGACTTTCCTAGAAGAAGGAAGTGCTTTGAACTTATCTAAAAACACTTGCTGACTTTGTATTCTAATAAACTATATATACATGTCTTATTTGCTCTATGAGATTGTGATTTTAAAATCTATAGCTGCAGACGGGACACATAGATTTTTTAAATAAATGTTGAAAATGTCGTTTCATAATAAGATAAAAATGGGATTTTTCTATTTTATTATATTTAAGACACCATAAATGCTTATTTATAATAAGGAATGTAATTTATCATTTATCAAACTAAATTACTAAGTGCTGGGAAATTAGAGATCATCCTTTTTCCTCATAGGATTCTGGTAAAAAAGCATTAAAATAAATATCTGGAATACACTGGGAAAAAACAAAAATAAAAAGAGTGAGCAAAATTAAATTCTTAAAAATTAAATTCTTAATTCCAAGTCTCAGGCATTGTGCTGTTTTGAAGAGTTTTCATTGCAGAACTGTGGCACAAACAGAAAACAAACATATGCAGGGAGACAAATTAATATAAAATTTCCTTTGAGTGAACAATGCAATTACTAAGATCACCAAGCTGAATATTTAAGCTTTATGAGAAATCTGTTGTTTATGGCTTATATGTGTATTGGCAATATGACGTCTAGGACTGTCCCATCCCATAGTACCTAGTGTTTTTTTGTTTTGTTTTGTTTTTCTTTTTTGTGTGTGTGACTGAGACAGAGAGAGTCAGAGAGAGGGACATGTAGGGACAGAGAGACAGGAAGGGAGAGGGATTAGAAGTATCACTTCTTTGTTGCAGCACCTTAGTTGTTCATTTATTGCTTTCTCATATGTGCCTTGAAGGGGGGGGGGTACAGCAGACCGAGTGAGCCCTTGCTCAAGCCAGCAACCTGTGCTCAAGCTGGTGAGCCTTGCTCAAACTAGATGAGCCCACGCTCAAGCCGACAACCTTGGGGTATTAGAACCTGGATCCTCTGCATCCCAGTCTGACACTCTGTCTACCGCGCCACCACCTGGTCAGGCAGTACCCAGTTTTATTAAATGGTATGAAGAGTAAAGTAAGAATTCATTTGAGTTATTTAACAAATATTTACATATCTAATATTGAGGTGTTTTTATTTTTTCTTGAAATCCTTTGTTTATTTTTGAACACTTCAGTGTTTGCCTAAATATCGATTATGATAGAATCATCAGTTAAAGGCTTCCTTCTGCAGGATGACACTCAGGAAAAGGTTAGCCGATGCTTTCTTGGAAACTTTATTCCAAGTAAGGTTTGTAATGCTTTGGCTCTTTGGTTCAGTTTAAATTTCATTTGTTTAATAGCTTCACTGACCTAATGAGCTACTTTTAGGGACTCATTGAGAACCCATCAATTCAGTGAGATTCCTTAGAAATTAACAGAATTGCTTCACAGTGGATCCAAAAGACGTCCCTCATTTATTGATGATTGTGAAATGAAGTGGAAATAGTTTTCAGTGCATGTAAAATGTAAGCCAGGGTTAACTAGAGATGATAGTTGCAGAAAGCAGTGCCCATAAAACTGTCAGAATAATAAAATTTCCTTTGTTTAAAAACAGAAAAACCTAAAATAAGAAAAACCCATTTTCTTTTTAGCCAAGCTTAACTTACATGACTTATGTGATGACGGTTCCAAAACACTTGTCTTTTCCCCCTCCTCTATAGACAACAACTAGGTATATGAACAGGCAATAGAGCATAAATATTTATTTCTGAAAAGAGATACAGGAAAGGGTGGCTTAGAAACAAAAATAATTTTCTCTTTCTCTTTCTTATATAACTATTCATACACTTGTTCTTCCCTCTGTCAGCCTATTACCAGGATCGTATCAGGATTGCACACTTCTTTCTGCATGTCATGCTATTATAGGACATTGACTCTGGAAATAATCACCGACAATTACTACTGTTAGTTACACAGTATGACAGAGTTCCTTAGACTATTATCCTTCTATGGCATTTTTCATTACAAATGTGATTTATTGTCTCAAGTTCCTCATATATTATCCAGAATCACTGTTCAGGCTGATATTGTAAACCACTCCATACCTATCAAAAAAACTAAGGCTCTACTGTCCAAAACCTGTGTATATGTCATTGTAAAGGAATGCTTATTGAGTCTTTAAAAGAAACTAAACTTTTACATGAAACTACCTTTAATGGGGGTTTCATACCATTCATTTATTTTATTATTGTTGGCATTAACCAGCACAGCTACATTCATTGTCTTGAGCCTTTCCCCCAGGTCTAAGCACGTTTATAGAATGTAAGTTGTCTCGGGACAAGAGCTATATTGTTTGAAGGTGCTGTTTAAGTTTATACTATTTAATATATATGGTTATTAAGTACTAAGTGGTAATGGATATAATAAAGATGACTCTAGATTTTCTTTAATTTTGATTTATTGTGAGAACTGTAACAATACCAGTGCTTTTAATCTTGAAAATCCCATTGTCTCATAGATAATTTCATAAACTGTCTCAGAACTTCTCTGTTGGCTCTAGATCAGTTCCTATATATGAGCCACTAGTCTCAGTTTGTCTAGACAGGACAAAACTTGGCAGGCACTTACCTAGAAAAGAGCTTCTCTAAGTGCTGAGTTTCCCCCAGCCTCTTCCCAGAGATCAGGCTTGCTGGGCTGTATGACTATGAAGTCTCTACGTTTCTACCCACCTTAATTCTTGCTTATTATTGGTAGATGGTGAGACCAGCTCATGGTCTAAACCCTGTGTGTGAATTTTTAAAGGTTGACCATAAGAAATGACAAAGACTCACAGGGAAAGCTGCCCTTTCCCTTACCACGTTTGGTGCGCAGCCAATGTACTGCAGTCTCTGGAGGGAATTGCAATCAAGGACTCCAGCCCTCTGCCTGGCCATGCTTTCATGTATTTCTGAGTTCCTTGTCTAGGTGCCTCCATTGAGAGTCCTCTTTATTGGGGTACTTTATAGAAGCTTTTTCAGGTGCCTCTACTGAGACCTCCTTATATAGGTGGAAAGGGGACATTTAAACATTATTTTTTATTCTGATCCAGTACTTAGTACTTTTCTATTCCCAGCCCTTCCCCTTCCATTTTGTTCTGTCCCTATCCCAACTCCCATCCATAAAACTGCAACAACCTTTTGTTTGAGACTTTCTTCACAGTGAGATGATTCCCTAGGTCTGGGCTGACCCACCTGACCCAGAGCTGATCTATGGGAAATGAGACAGTGAGGGAGCTGGCATTTTTTATTTCACTTTTGCTTATACCATTGCGATAAATTATTAAAGGTTTGATTGTTTCATTTTGGCTTGTTATCTTAAATGACCATTCCAACACCTGGCAGCTCAGCTCAGCTCCTGACATCTGAATTCAAACCAGAGGTATAACTATTGAACTGTACCTTGGGATAGTACACAGAAAGAAAAGAGCAGAAGTCTAACCATTAAACTATACCTTGGGACAGTACACAGAGAAGGGAATATACTCTTTATTATTATTAGAAAAACTGATTATATAGATGAGGTCAAACTTAATCATGATGGGTAAGCATCACCAATGAACTTCTTTCATCTGTCTTCAATGTCTCTATCTTACCTTCGATGTAGATAGAAATTTTAACAAGTAATATATCTAATTAACTAATAATACACATTTATTGAATGCACACTTTGTGCCACCCACTACGCTGGGCATATAAAAATAAAAATCTCACAAGTTCTGCCTGACCAGGTGGTGGCGCAGTGGATAGAGCATCGAACTGGGATGCAGAAGACCCAAGTTCGAGATCCCGAGCTTCCCAGCTTGAGCGCGGGCACATCTGGCTTGAGCAAAAGCTCACCAGCTTGGACCCAAGGTTGCTGGCTCCAGCAAGGGGTTTCTCGGTCCGCTGAAGGCCCGTGGACAAGGCACATGGGAGAAAGCAATCAATGAACAACTATAGTGTCACAACGGCAACGAAAAACTAGTGATTGATGCTTCTCACCTCTCACCGTTCCTGTCTGTCTGTCCCTATCTATCCCTCTCTCTGACTCTCTCTCTGTCCCTGTTAAAATAAAAATCTCACAAGTTCTGTATTAAATATTGAAGCAAAATGTGGGTAGATAATGCTTAAATGCAGATGAGTATAGTATTATATTTGCAGAAGAGTGTTCTTTACAATAGCAGGGTGCTGATAGATATGGAGACAAGTAGGTGGAAGACTAGTTGGTTGGTAAAATTTACATAGCATCACTATCCTGGTCACGTAGAGTAGAGCTCAGGGTGTGGTGCTAATTTGACCATGTCATTAAAATGTCATGTGAGAAGCACATCAAATTAGTCACATAAATTGAAACAATATGGTAGGTATCAGGGAAAATGATTATGACACAGAGAATTGTTGGTATATTGGTGTATGGTCATCCTGGCTAATCTCATAAACAGACTCTAACCCTAAATATTCCTCCTCAATTCTATATATACAACCAGAGGCTGGTAGGCAAAGAAATGAGGTCTCTGTTTTATCTTTTCTCCTGATGAAAACTGGCTTATTAACTGGACCAAGATAAGGGCATCAATCACTATAATTGTAGAGACTAGTAAGTGGGAAAGAAGTTTAAGTGATACTGAGAGATCATTTGTGACTGGTTAACCTGTTGAGTGAAAAGGATATTGACCTTAATTATATTGAAATACAAGGATTTTGCTTTCTGTTTTGAGGTAGAAAGTTGCAAATGATCATTGTTCTCACTCTAAGAATAAGAACAATCCAATAAAATCAAATAGCAAAGAATGGAAAAATCACAAGTGAATTAAATTCTAGATAGGGATCAGCTCCTTCTAGTAGAGAAGACCCCAGACTGCTCTTTTCTTTGATAGAGTGGCAGAAGGAGGCACTAACCCATCTCAAATTGGGTAAAAAGAAACCAGATGAATGTTTAAGAAAGATTTAACACTGCTTGTGGGTTGATTTGTTGAATTAGAGGACAAGCCTCATCAGAGAGCAAAGCCACATATGCCTTCCAGTTATTGCTATGGAGAATACAAAGACAGCATGCTGAAGGCTGGGGCCATGGTTGGAGTTCTAAGAAATTTCCCCTGAGTATCTTTGAAGAGTTTAGGGCAAATCTTTACCACCTGTAGTGCACAGAAGGCTTGAGGCAGGGTGGGAGAGCTGAGAGAAATTCCTCTGGCACATCAGGAATTTACTGATTGCAAAGCAACAGTACACTAAAGGCTAGTGAAAAGACAGGCTGGAGAAAGATATTCGTGGTTTGGGACAGAGAGCATAAAACCTCCACAGAGGACTTACAGCTGAATAGACTATGAAGCAAAGAGAGACCTTTGAAGCATTGCTGCTGTTTAGACAAAAATTCCTGGTCCCACCTTTGAAATACTTAAAGCAGTTTTTGACTAGAATTTGAAAAAAGGGGCAATGAATCCAGACCCACATCAAGTATAGATTTAGACGGACTGAGCCTGGAACTGTCACAGCATCACATTCTATTCCATTCTGTTGGTCAAAGGCAGTTAACAATCCAGGGTAAGATAAATCTCTATCTTCATGTAAGAAGTAACATGCATACACTGGGAGGACAGGAATTGTTGGGACCCATATTTATAGGCTAGTTATGATGCTAAACAATATATTTATGAATAAGCCATGGTTTTAAAAGTAAACTATAAATTTTAAGAAATTAGAAAATATTTCAAATGGAATGGTAATAAAAATACAACATATCAAAAGTTTTGGAATGCTGCTAATGCAGAACATAGAGGAAAATTTGAAATATTAAATACTTATACTAGAAAAGGCAAAATATATGAAACTGAACACCTAACTTTCCAATTTAAGGAAGTAGAAAAACAAGAGCAAATTTAGTCCAAAGTAAGAAGAAAAAAGAAATTAATAAAGATAAAAGCAAAAGAATAAGTGAATTATAAAATGAAGCAACAATAAAGAATATCAACAAAGAAAGAAAACCCCAAAACTAGTTCTTTGAAATGATTAAGAAAATTATAAAACCTTATCAAAAAGATGAATCCCCCACACACATATATTACCAATACCTGCAATGAAAAATCAAATAACACTAGAAGGATAATAGAGGATATTAGAAGCAACTTTATGACAGTAAATTTGCCCATTTAGATAAGATGAATAAATTCTTTGATAGACACATATTACCAAAACCAATAAAAGAATAAACAGAATCCCTGAATGACCCTATGTCAATGAAAATAGCTGAATTTGCAATCAATCACAAGATTGATATGATCATGTATCTTCACTGATGATTTCTATCAAACATCTAAGGAAGAGAATTTCTACAAATTGCACACAAATATTTCAAGATCTAGAGGAGGTAAGAACACTTCCTAACTTGTGTTCTGAGCATATCCCTGATACCAAAACCTGAAAAGAACATTTCAGGATAAGAAAAATGCAGATGAATAAATATCCCATATGCACATAGACTTAAGAAGTCTTTGGCAAAATATTAGTGAGTAAAATATAACAATATATAAAAATATATATTTAATAAAATATGCCATGGTCATTTATTAAGCCAAGGTAAATAATATTATATATTATAAATCAGTCTTAAAATGATTACACTAACAAAAAATCTTTGTGATAATAGAAAGGGTTTTTAGTTATCAGAATTATAAAATCAGGTGCTAGGTGAGACTTTTACATGTTAGTTAAGTTAGGCTGCTCTATTCAGGCTTTTAAATGTTCAAATAGTTTGAAGTACCATTACTGGTAATTGATCTGTCTATCTATCTATGTATCATCTACTTAGAAGTATTCTATTTTCTTTAACCGAGTTCTTGTTATTTATTGACAAATCTTAGTTGTCTTTATTTTTCTACTTCAGTGTTTCCTAAATGTGTTGATCCTTAATATATGGGCTATTACAATTTAAATGAAACCAAACAGGCTTCTGTATAGCCAGCCTTTGCAGAGCCTTATTGGTCCTGATATGTGTAGTAGTAATAGACTACTCAATGGGCTATTCAAAATTCCCCCATCCATTAAGGAACCAGGGACTCTATTTGATAAAATAGTCTCAAGTTTGCCTGATGTTTCTCTGAATCATTTCTTCTACAGCAGTGGTAGCTATACTGTCATTCAGGAAGAATTTTAAAGACTTTCAAATCACAGATTTAAATAATTGCTATTTTGTCTATAGAGAAAATCGGTGTTGGCGGTTGCTTTCTTTTCTAATTTAAAACCACATAGTAATCCTGTACACTATCAGTGGAAGATCATAATGTAAACTTACTTTGATAACTAGCACTTTAAATTTGAAAACAAATTTATGCAACTTATGCTCAGACAGCATGGAAGAGAATACAATAAAGCGACCTTCTCCACCATCCCACTACTACCTAGCCTGCCCTTCCTAGAGGCAAATGTTGTAACAGTTTCTTGTGTTTACTTCCAGAATCTTTTTGATCACAAATTTTAGCTTTAAAGATTGTTTATAATTTTTTTGAATGGGGAAAGAAGTCAAAGAAACATAGAGAAAATCTATAACAAGAGACCATTAAAAAGAGAGCCCTCTATATCAAGATGAAAAATAGAGATTCACACACACACACGCACAAACACACACTTGCCTTTGTACCCTAAGACTCCTTCTTTCCATATCTTCTATGGAGTGCTGAGAACCTCAGCCAATGTTTTGTGAATGAGGATTCGTGGGATGAGTGGTTTCTTGGCTATTGCTCTGGTGAGTTGTCATTTGATCTTTCCTCTTGAGAAGGAGTCATATGAAACAAAATTTCTTTCTTCATTGGTAACTGTCTTGTTTCATATAATCATAAAAAAAGACATGTTCTCAATGTGATCATGACAGGTGGGGTGAAGCAGATTTGGAAAAAAAACAAGTATATATGGGTTTTCTTTAAACCAGTGGTTCACAAATGGAAGTAATTTTGTCTCCTCAGGGAGTAGCTGGCAATGTCTATAAACACTGATTGTCACAACCGGGTCTGCGTGAGTAGCCCTGGCATCTCCTGAGTAGAGTGTAAGTATGCTGCCAACTCCTAAAAGACACAAGACAGCCCCTCACAACAAAGAATTATTTGCTTCAAAGTGAAATAGTGCTAAGGTTGAGGAATTCTATTTTATATGAACTGTTTTGTTGTTTGTTCTTTTGAGGACACTGATTTTCACTCAAAGAAACAACTCAAAATACATGTCACTATCAATAGTGATAAAATCCTATGCAGTTTCCACAGGGTTTACAGTTCAGGCTCTTTTTTTTAATAAAGGAACACAGAGAGAGAGAGAATCAGAGAGAGGGAGAGACAGACAGAAATGGAGAGAGATGAGAAGCATCAATCATTAGTTTTTTTGTTGCTGTTGTGACACCATAGTTGTTCACTGATTGCTCTCCCACATGTGCCTTGACCGTGGGTCTTTAGCAGACCGAGCAACCCCTCGCTGGAGCCAGCGACCTTGGGTCCAAGCTGGCAAGCTTTTTGTTCAAGCCAGATGGACCCGTGCTCAAGCTGGTGACCTCAGGGTCTTGAACGTGGGTCTTCTGCATCCCAGTCCTACTCTCTATCCACTGCACCACTGCCAGGTCAGGCTACGGTTCAGGCTCTTGAACCTCACAACATAATGGAAAGGTTTGGAGTCCACCGATTCATCCAGAAAAATAATTTTCTAATGACATTCTCTACCCTTAGCCCTATTCTTTTTAACCTTTCTGATTGTATTACTTTTGGTAAAAAACCATCATATTTCAGGGAGATGAAATTTGAATGTCAGGGAATAATAGCAAATGACTACGTTTGTTTGGAAAACACTAAAAAGGTAGATAGCAAGCCCAATGTTCATTTCCTTTGCAGAGTATTATTACCAGCTACTTTATCTCTGGTTCAGACCAGACTCTTTCCATAGGAACCCTCTTTCAGTCAAAAGGTGCTATGTAAATCTGTTTTAGGTTGAAGCCTAATAACCATGTTCTTGTGAGCTAATTAAATTGTATTTAATCTGCTCATTTCTGAATGTCATCACAATTTAAAGCATGTGAAACATTAAATCTTGTGAGATTGAATTGACTCTGGGTTAAAAGATTTTTGAACCATCATAAATTCTATCTTTGCTTCATTTCAGAGCAGTTTGTTGGCCTAGAGGAAAGTGTAGAATACTAAGCATTTAAAGTTAGTGTAGAAACTTAGTGAAGAAAGCAATCAGACCTTTGGATTTGCAGTAAAGCATTTTGGGTGTGTAAAATACATCCCCTTAAATTACTGATGAGGAAGTAGAAGCTCTAAGCACTTACTGACTGGCTCTGAGTCGCAGGCTAGTGGCAGTCTTGGGACTAGAGTCCAGGCTCCCTCATCTGAGTTACCACTTTGTTGGCATAGTTACTGTGTTGCAGCTCATCATTATCTCCATGTGGCCAAAGCTGCCCAAAGTCAACTGTCCCAAGGTCAACCATAATTTCCTATATGCATTCATTACTCTAGACTATACAAGCTATTTCACACATATTATTTCCTATCAAAAATGACCTTATTATTATAAAAAGAACAAGAATGCTGTCTCCATTGACTAGAGAAAATAAAAAGTCAGAGATATTAAATAACTGATTATTAAGTAACTTGGTAAAATAGCTAATGATAAAATAGACTCAAATGTCCCAGTACCAGATAGATTCTCTTCTTTAGTTCACTGAAGGTTTATTATAGAAGCAAACAATTCTACTTTGGTATAAGATAGTTGCTCTTGATTGGTAACTTACAGTGTGTGATGCTAAGACTATGCATTAGTCCATTTATTCCACACAATCATTCCTAGAGGTTTATAAGATTATTAATCTCACTTGCTTGATGAATAAATTGAGATTTAGTGAGGTTCTTTAACTTGCTTAAGTTTACACTGCTAAAAATATTGACCAAGAACTATTTTATACCAAAGTCCATATTTTAGTGATAATGCTATATAACCAGTGTTGTTCAATATGGTTTCTCTCTAATGATTTTGGTAACCTATATAATTTTCTGATTGGAATAGCCATTGAACATCCATTTTTATACATTTATGTTCTTATTAAAAATTTTTACACTATTTCATTCTTATTTATAGCTAGTGTCGGAGAGAATGAAGACAACAGTTTAAGAATCTTTTTCTCTTCCACATTTACCAAATAGCTTCTATCTGATGTCTTCCCTCACTTACACATTCAGTCTAACTTACCAACAGGTTTTCTATGAATGAAATCAACAGGTTTTCTAGGAATGAAATCTGATTGTGTCCTTACTGTTAGGACCTATAATGAATACAAACCTTTAATGGAACACGCATAACTTAAAATAAAATATTCTGAGATATGGTTTGTGCTTTATTGTTGAAATTTTTATCTCCTACAAACTCACCACAGACTCAGCTCTAGCCTTCCAGGAAGTTAATAGTTCCCCATTGACATCACACAGCTTCATGTGTGTGCGTTTTCATGTTATTCAAATTACACCTCCACACTGCTACCTTCTTCCTCCCCTGTTGCAACCTGTCCCTTATTTAATTCTTTTGATTTCTAAAAGTCCCTTCAAGAATATTGCTTCTGAGCTCCCCAAACACTCAGAACATAGTTCTATCATGGCCCCTCTTATAGTAGTTAATAGTTAATTTTCCTTCCCCACTATGTTATTAGCTGTTTGATAGAAGGCACCATCTGTTATGTGTCTTTATTTTCCTAGTGTTGAGCTCAGTGCCTGGCATATAATAGCAAGCCAGTAAAGTTGAACAAGTGTGACAATATCATAGAAATTTGTTGATTGAGTTGATATGGAAAGTAAAGAAGAAAGAAGAAAGATTGGTTCCAAGATATCTCCTTTGGGCAACTGGGAAGACCTTTATCCTCTTAAACCAGACAGGAGACTTAAGAGGAAAATATGAATCTGGTGGTGAAAAGGAAAGTTGATAAGTTTGGGTTTTCCCACGTGACATGTTGGGTATAACAAGATCACCATAGAATATAATCTACAGCTAGCAAAAACACTACATGTCTAGGAGATCAGTTCAAACTTTAGGTTTTCATGCACAAAAATATTAAAAAGGTTCTGTTATCTTTAGTAATTGTAAAATAAATAAAATTTAATTGTCTCTTTAATGTCTGTATTCATGCAAGTAAAAGAAAAGAGTGGGCTGACCTCCATCCTCAAACTCCAAGTTTTCTCCATTACCTTTTTGACTTAGCTCATGTAGAAACAGAAATTGACCCCAAATTTTACGAGCAACTGATCTGCAGCAAGTGAATAAATTTTATGAGTTTGGATGAAATAGAACATGGTATACAAATAGAATTTTTTTTGTAGCTAAATTGTTCTTAATAACATTGAATTAATAGACTAAGAGTAGTTTGCTTTAAGATACTTAGGCCTTTGTTTTATAGCCTTACTATTTAAGCAGAAAATTTGCTTATACATGTGAACTTTCTGTTCTCAAAGTCTGGGCTGTGGAGACCCAGTATAGACTGGAAACAAAGAACAGAGGAGTCCTGTGATGAATAAACTCACACTGTAAGAATTACACAGGTATAATGAGTGTAAACAATACACAACTAACCGTTTTTGCTCTTTCTAGAATGAACCTATGTAGTTACTTCACTACTATTTTATCTCCTACCTGAAATCATATATTTTGGCAAACTGTATCCACAAGGACTTTTAGTTCCACAAAGATTTTGAAAATATAGAGTGTGTTTCTAATTCTTTGTTGATGGGCTAGGTAAGAGAGCGTAGAATTCTCTTGACAAAAACTTAGTGGGAATGCAGTTTAGTATAAAAATGGTGAGCTGAGAAGTAAGACTCTGTCAAACAGGAGCTGGATAGCAACAATATTTTCACCTTCCTAGGTTTTCACGGGGAGTGTCTGAATGAACAGATGTGAATTTTCTAAAACAGGAAATGTGTTTTTTTATGGGCTGAATTGTATCCCTATTCAATTATTCTGCTAAAGTCTGAACTTTTAAAATGTGATAATATTTAGAGATAAGGTCTTTATAGGGGAAATTAGGTTAAAACCAGGTCCTTAGGGTAAATTTAATCCAAGAGATGAGGAAATGATGACATAGACACACAGAAGGAAGAGTACGCAAAGACACAGAGAGAAGCCCCAGGGAGAGGCCTGGAACAGACCCTTCCCTCATGCCCTTAGAAGGAACCAACTGGAAGATACCTCATCTTGGCTGTTTAGCCTCTGGAACTGAGAAAATGAGTTTGTGTTGTTGAAGCCAGTCACTCTGTGGTGCTTCACTGTGGCAGCCCTTGCAGACTAATGCAGTGCCGTCTCATCTTTGCATCCTCAGGCCTCAGTGGGCAGCCTGGGATGTAAGTTCTCAGTAAGTAGTTTTGAACTAAAAATTGAAAAGGGGCATTGTTAGTTTTTGTAAAAGGGTTAGCACAACTTGGAGGAATATATACAATCTACAAACTATTATTCATTTTTAAAATATTCAGTCAGCCAACAGTCACCATGTTTTTAGATGTTAGATCTTATAGTGGGTCCTATGGGTCAGCTGTATGCAAAGGACTGGACATAGGCCCTGCCCTCCAAGAGCTTGTTGCCTGGATTTGTTCATCCTAGAAAAGCAAAGGCTTAATTAGAGGTCTCACAGCAAAGTAGTCCTATCTGAACAGGTGGTCTTCCTCTTTATACCTTGTTTTGCCTGTACCTGCAATGGCACTAATTTTTTAAGGGAGGTCATCAATCATGTAAAGAGCTTTCTAAACACACATGTTCAAGTTTGCTAGTAAGTAGAGAAGTAGGCTGGCACAAGCAAGTATAGTTTTTCGGCCCGGTCCACTGGAATTTAGGTACCCAGTATACATTTGTCAATATCATTTTAGTGTTCTTAACTTAGACTTGCAGTGAAAGAGAATATTTATCCTGTAAATGAAATTTTAACTGAATTTACTGTGGAGTAGAATGAAGCATAAAATACACAAGGTTGTGTTTAAGTTAGAGCAGTAATCTTTTCTCATATTTGAGAGCTGGCAAATATTTTCTAGCCATTGAGGATACTTTAACATTTCAGTCTTGCTTTCCAGGAATAAAGGTTTTTCTTCAGTGCAACATTCTCTATGTTGAACACATTTTGCAGACTCTTTGCTGCTGTTTTATTGAATTCTCACTACAACTCTAGACAAGGGATATTGTCATCACCATTTTCTAGATAAGAAGTTTGAGGAATACAGAGGTTCAGATTATCTGATTAATCCATAGCAAAGTCAAATTTAGAGGAAATCTGACTTGTCCCCAAAGCCTGGGCGTTTTTGCTATGCCATATTACCTGTCTGCTCCCACCAATATTCCTCCTTTAATCCACTATCTCCTATTCTTTTCCTTTGAATGTGGTGTGTGCAGTGGGTAAAAGTTGGAAAGGCTTGCAGCTTCCAATGGCTCTCCTATTTTCCAACTTTACAACCTCTTTTCTTGCTCTGTCCCCTCTCTGCTCTGTGACTTCCTTTCTAAGCATTGCACCACCGGAAGAAGCTGTCTGCTCCGCTCTCTGCTACTGTGTGTTCTATCCTGCAGCTTCTGCTTCCTTTTGGGAGTTTAGCATTGTCTGTTTCACTGTCATCTGTTTCCTTTTCTTGTGTGCTCTGCATTTCCTTTCTCTGTGTTGCCTGATAGTCTATTTTGTTTACATTTTCTGGCCTTGCCTGCCCCCTAATATATAATTCAGCCCACTGGAGAAGCCTGGGCATTGGGTAATTGGTACCATGTACTCTGCTGCTCCCACTTACTTTACTTGTTATATTTAAAAGTAAAAGGAAGGCTTGTCTTTTGCTTAAGAAACTTTACTCCTGAGATGAAAAAAGATCTACCATGTGACAACACACTCCAGGAAAGTTATCTTCACAACACTTAAAGAAAATCTTTTATGGTATTTCCATGTTTTCTCGCTTTTAGGAATTCCTGTGGCTAATAGATATCAAATCACATAGAAGCTGAATCCAACATACTTCTAGATCTGGGTTTTTCACTGTATGTTTCAAGGGTCATTAGTCCAAATAAAGTATCTTTAAAAATTATAATCCCAGTAATATCTCCTTTTTGCTAGTGGCAATTTATTGGTGGGGGGTGGGGCCAGTCACATAACTTATTCCTGACCGCATTCCCCATCTCTCTCCCCTTCTGAGAGGCCCATTGAAAGAGGATATGATTGCATCTAATAATCTACCTTCCCCGAAGATGTCATCAAGTGCTGCATCCTCATTGTTTTTTATTTTGTTTTCAGTCATTGCAAGAAGTCAAGCCTCCAAGCCCATCCTCCACCTCCAAGACCCTTTGCCATACTCATTGTGGCTGTACACATTCTCTGAGGAGTCCCAGTTTCTCACCGTTCTCAGCTCTGCCACTGTACATCCAGGAACTCATGGTATGTGTACAAATTAAGAAAGGCTAGGATTTACTGTGGTAACCAATCAATCACACACATCCCATCCCAAAGCACTACCAGCCCTTACAAAACTAAAGCTCATTTCTCACACTTTATGTGCAGCCTTGATGGCAGAGAGTCTCCTTTCTGTAGTCACCCAGAAAGGAAGCTGACAGAGGCTCTACAATATTTTATCAAAAACATCTGGAAATGAAGCCTCCTTGGTGGCCTCAGCAGAGTAGGAGGGAAATGGGAGAATTGCACACAGGCTTTCCACTGCCCCAGCCCAGGAGTGAGCATGTGGTTTCTCTCACATGTCTTTGTCAGAAATAGTCATATATCCTTGCCTAATGATAATGAAGTTGAGAAGTCCTGTCTTCCCTGAAAAGAGTGGGAAATAACATTGGCAATCACCAATAAAGTCAGTTTTAATCTGTCATTTTAAAAAATGCCCTAACTTCAATCTTTTCTCTTAAATTTTTCTTTAACTTCTGTTCTAAAAAAAAAAAAAAAATCTGACTTTTATTAAGGCCACTGTTTCTTCTGCAACCCTTAAACAGTGGCTCTTTTTTTCTCCTGCACCCCATGTGCTCTGGAATTTGTAAATAAGATAGTGTAACCTTTGCTTACTGTTCTCCCAGAATAGTTTTCCCTTGCTTCCCTGCTTCCCCTACAAACCTCATTTCCTTTAAAGCATGTACCAGCTAACAGGTCTATATGATACCTTTTCTTGTTGCAGCCCTCTGCCATCCTTCTTGTCACTTCCTCCCTGCTCTCTCCCCTCCCCCCCAAGGAGTGAAAGATTTTAGTGCTTTCTCTACTTTGATTTACTGTATTGTTCTGTTTAATAACTTCTTTCAACAGTCTTAGTAACTTCAATATCTGTAAGGGTAATTCATCCTGCTCCATGTTCTTGACCTCTTAATCTGCAAATATTTGATCTTTTTCTCACCTTTGATACCTTGAACATACTCTAGGCCTTAGCCTTCAAAACTTCAATTTCTAGCATTTCAATTACTGCCCATTATTTTTTATTTTTCCATCTCAATCCTTTGTTATAGGCTGAATTGGACCCCCCTCCTGCAATTCTTATGTTGAAGACCTAATCCTTGTGTTTCAGAATGTGACTGTATTTAGGGACCAGGTCTTTACAGTGATGATTAAATTAATATAAGGTCATTAAGTAGGGCCTAATTCAGTATCTCTGGTGTTCTTTTTTATTTAATTAATTGTGTTTACATAGATTCTAGGGTCACTCCAAATGCATCCCCTTCTCCCCCATATTCTCCTCAACATCTCCCTTGCCCCGCTGCCTACAGTACCCTCCCCCCCTTCCCTTCAGGTTTATCCCATCCTATCATTCCCTTTCACTCTGTCCTCTTTTCCTCTGGTCCCCTTGATCTCTCCTCTGTCTCAATTCCATTCCTCAGTTCTCATTATTCCTTGGATTTCTCAAATGAGTAAGGTCATATGATATTTTTCTTTCTCTGCCTGGCTTATTTCACTCAACATAATAGTTTTCAGGTCCTTCCATATTGTTGCAAAAGGTAATATTTCCTTCTTTTTCATAGCCCCATAGTATTCCATTGTATATATGTACCAAAACTTTTTAATCCACTCATCCACTGATGGACACTTGGGCTGTTTCCAGCTCTTCACTATTGTGAACAATGCTGCCATAAACACGGGGGTGCATTTCTTTTTTTCAGTCAGTGATATGGTGTCCTTGGTATATTTTCTATAAGTGGGATGGCGCTCATTAACAAAACAACAGAAGATAGATGCTGGTGAGGATGTGGAGAAAGGGGAACCCTCTTGCACTGCTGGTGAGAATGCAGACTGGTGCAGCCACTGTGGCAAACAATATGAAGATTCCTCAAAAAATTAGAAATGGAACTGCCCTTTGACCCAGCCATCCCACTGGTGTTCTTATAAGAAGAAATTAGGACATGGACACTCACAGAGAGAAGAGCAAATGAAGACAGAGGGAGAAGATGGCCATGTATAAATCAAGGAGAGAGACATCTTGGGTTTCCAACCTGCAGAATTGTACAAAATAGGTTTCTGTTGTTTTAGTCACCTAGTCTCTGGTACTATTATGGCAACCCAAGTCAACTAATAAAGTCTTCTAATAGCCTTGCTTTCTCACATGTTTATATTATTCAGTTTAAATTTCATGGTCCAATACTATAATCATGCCCTTTACACATCTTTGTTTTTCCAGCCCCTCATTAATCTGTTATCTATTATATGTTATAAGTTTACTTGCTAAAGCTTCCATCTTTGCTAGATTCAACTCTTCCTACTTACATAAAGCCCATGACCCAACAGCTGAGTATAGCTAGAGGAAAACAAAAGCCCTTCAGTACATGTGTACCACCTCACTCTTAACATTTCTCTAATTATTCACTCTCCCCTTCTCTGAGATGACTATTTTGCAACATCTTCTTGGTCTTCATACTCTCACTCCCCTCTACATTTTCAGTAATCTGCCTCTTGTTTCAGGACTGAAAAAGAAGCAACCAGAAAGTGCCCCATAATCTTCCTTTACCAACTACCCTGCTTCTGTGTCCACATACTCTGACGTTTTAGCTGTGAAAATGAAAGACTCATTCATCTATCTAACTAACATAGCAACCCCTTGCTTTGGATTATGTACTCAAGGAAATGTTCCTGCAGTAGTCTTCTTTCCTGCATCAGTGCCCTTATTCACTATCTGAAGGATTATTTCTTTCAGCATACCTATATACCCTAGTCCTCATTATAATAGGCTGTTCTGTGCTGGGTTACAAACCATAATATCTTAATATTTACAACAATAATTTAATTTTTGCTTATATAACATCAACTGGTTGCTGGGTGACTTTTCAGAGCAGCTCTCCCCCATGAGAATGACATTGTGATTCTGGTTCCTTCAGGTTGTAAGGTCAGCTTCTCAATACACAGGTCCAATTATTCTTTATGGACAGACAAAAGAGTGGGGAAGGTAGCTTTAGAGAACAGCATTATAACTTTTTCTTTTTATGAAAAAATAACATTAGAGGTAAACATTTTAAAATATAATATATTTTCAAACCAACCCATTGCTGCCTGATCAGGCGGTGGCGCAGTAGGTAGAGCGTCGGGCTGGGATGTGGAAGGGTCCAGGTTCGAGACTCCGAGCTCACCAGCTTGAGCGTGGGCTCATCTGGTTGAGCAAAAGCTTTCAAACCTGTGTCCTTCACATCCCAGTCCGATGCTCTATCCACTGTTCCACTGACTGGTGAAGCAGGAATAGACATATTAATAACATTTTCTTTTTCATTGTGTGCATGTGTGTGTGTGTGTGTTCTTTATAAAATTGATAACAGTACACTTATTTTGAAGGAGCAATAGAAATTTCATTTAATAAATATGCGACCGAGAGGTAGAGATTATTCATTTGAGTTAAGTTTTCTCTAACTATAGAATCTAGCATAAAAATCATCTGAACTCATATTAAAAAGGAAACTATTTGTTTTGGGTAAGTGCAATGAATTTATTTACGCATATGCATACCTGTTTGGGGTTTTCAATGGGCATTAATTTCACCTCAACCCAATCTTTTATTTTAAGAATCCAGCTGCATATTTACAAATCTGCCCTCCAAGACTAACTGAACTAACAAAGAAGAGTATTATATATAGTTGCTTTTGTTACATAAATCTTTCCAAAATTTAGTGGCTTAAGATATTGCAGTTTATTTAATTCATGATTTTGTGGGTCAGTGGTCTTCTGATCTTGTTGGGCTTAGAACTAGTCTTCCATGCAGCATTGCTTCTAAGGGTTGGTGAGCTGAACACTGGGTGACAATAGAGATGCCTGAGCCAAGTGTCTCTTATCTTCTTGCAGGACAGCTCAGGCTTGTTCACATGGATGCTGGACAGTATTCTAAGAAAGTGGAAGAGGGCATGACACTCAAACCCAAGGCCTAGAATAAACTGATACTTTCTCAGCTATGCCATATTCTATTGGGCAGAATTAGTACAATATTAGCCCATATTTCACGAGTGAGAAAATATATTCAAACTCTTCATGACAAAAACTATAAAATAAAATCATACTGAAATAGAAAAGGAAAGAGAAATAATTTATGGCCACCTGGTCATCTACCACATAGGACAAACATTTGAGAGGCTCACCTTGAGATATTTGAAGATTTTTTTTTTTCACCAATGACTAGACAGTGAAGAAAGCAAAAGTCAAAAGTGTGTTTTTGAAAACAGGTCTTCCTAAATATTTATTCTTTGCTTGCCCATTGCTTCTATCACTATTAAATATAAGGCTTTGAGAAAATTGCTATTCTTTTAAAACTAAAAGCTTCAATTCTTAAGCTCATTTATTTTCCAGTGGAAATAGTTTTTCTGAAAGAAGTGTAGTGATTGCGTTGAAAAGGACCAACATCTTGTCCCCATGGTAACAGCATCTTAAATTCTCCAAGTGTTCACCACCTGATATTTTAAGGTCCAGTAGCCATATAAGTACTGTGTTATATAATGGGAGAAAAAGAATCTACATGTACCGCACATACCATGGGTGCAATTTAGTATCAGATCAGAATGATATTCTACGAAATAATAAACATATGGTTAAATTGCTAACAACAACAAAAGCAACAACAATAAAGGTAAATTTTCTTGTAGGAAATACTTGGATAACTCTGCTAGATTAGAAAAGTACTTCTTCCAACAACATAAGGATAGACTGTATTTTAATATTATTAAGCACATCTTAGGAGCAGGTTAACATGCATATGAGCAAATAAACCAAAGTGATAGCAGCTGTAATAGCCCTGGAATTAGTTACTGGAATACTTGAAATGATTACAACAGTCCTGACTTACTACAGTCTTTTAAAGAAGATATTTACAAAATATGATGTCTAAGTCATAAATATTTGTGTGGGTGGTAGCCTTTCCATGGAAATTGTTCTTTCTCCCTTCTCCTGAATCCTCCTATCCATAGGTGTCGTTTAGGCTTTAAAAATTGGAAATTAGATTCAAATCAAGCTACATTTTCATGCAGTGACTTTGGGCATATAAATGACAGACATAATGCCTGTCTGTATCTATGACTCCTGTTAAGCTGCATAGAAATCACAAGAGAACAAATCTTCGCTCACTGTGGTAGCTGAATACCTGCCATTGCTACTGAAACTGTAAAGCAATTTTCTATTGCAAAATCCATAGTAATAGAATTCGGGAAAGGTAGATCTCTAGGGGGATGAAAGGGAAGGTATGTGGGATGTTTACAAATGAGTCACTGAGCAGGATTGGAGCACTTTTCACATTAGAAACAGGAAACTTGCTTGGAAAGGCAGACGTGAACTTTGAACTAGGAAGAGACAGGTCTTCCTGGACCATGGATCTGGCATGAGGCAGAGAAGTTCCCGGGATGATGTCATTCACTTGGAGGGGAAACGGAAAGTATGGAGTCTAGACCATGATACCCACAGCAAACAGTAGGTTAAGATTTGTTCCTCACTGCCTATGTGATGATTGAAGAAGTTGATGTTGACAACATGCTTTGAAAACTGCAAAGCATTGTATAAAGCTTTTTCTTCTTCACTGGGAGGAGGGAGGTAAAAGTGGGTTTGTGGAATGTTAAAAAAAGAAAGCTGTTGATGTGTACCTCTCCTCTCCAAGCTACAGGAAAGCTGACTCCCATAGGGTTTGGAACTATTAGATCTGAACAAGAGAATATTGGGAGGAAGAAAGAAACAATGAATCCATGTTCTTCACAAAGTGCTTCTCAGGGTACTTGGCAATGGGGTGCTGGTTTTCTGAGGCAAGGGAGTTCATGCTCTTTAAGGACTATCTTTGCATGTACTTGGTTGGATTCCTTGGG
Organism: Rhynchonycteris naso; assembly: GCA_037038555.1. Taxonomy (NCBI): domain Eukaryota; kingdom Metazoa; phylum Chordata; class Mammalia; order Chiroptera; family Emballonuridae; genus Rhynchonycteris; species Rhynchonycteris naso. The sequence goes on from CM073002.1 coordinate 73,797,553, forward strand.
ATTCCTAGGACGCTGTAAGGCCAGCATCCATGGCCACAATCACAGCCGCCTGGCCCATGCAGGTTCACATTTGATTCGAACAGATGCTAATGAAACAATGGGGCCAAGAACTGGTGGGTCATCATCTTTATCCTAGCTTGCACCCAGTGAGCAAGAAATACACACAGTGGGAAAACACTTCCCTTTCCATTCAGGGTTCCCAAAGCTACTGACTTATCCAAGTTTTCAAAGGATCAAAGGTTTGTACTTCACCAGCATTATTCACCTCTGTTCCCTATCTCCTTCTCTCTGCACAAACTCTGCACAAACTGGCTTCTCCTTCAGCACTCCGCCATCTTGGCTGCTTCTCCTCTCCTCCACGTGGCCTTTCTCTGCTCTCCTCTCTAATGCTAACCTCAGGAACCAAGAGAGAGCAAACTCCCGGTCTGCCTCATTTTATAGTGTAGAAATCCAAACCATTAATCCAATATACAAACAAGAAAATCTCTGATACAAAGTCACTTATCTGAGGCATAATGGGATTCCTCATAAGAGTGCACCACTCCAGGGTGGGAAAGGCTTAGTCTTAAAACTAAGCCTTAGGCTATAACAACCCTGCCTGCTTACAGCCTGTTCCCCAAACCCAATGCAAACTATAAGCAAACAAACATATATATTATTTTACAAACTTATTTGACCAAAAGATTCTTATTTATAATCCACCCTACACAGTCTTATATGAGTTTCTAGCCTCCATGTCCTCTATTCTTCATGATTACTCTAAGATAAATAAATATATTTATAGGTCACAGAACCATGTCTAAAATTCCAAAATCCAGACAGCTCTAAATTGGAAAATTATTTTAAAATCTTTGTGCAATCTTGGTGACAACACCTGACCTGAACTGCCATAAAATTATTAACACATTTGTTTTTCTCATTTAGTGGATTATTGAAAAATTTTCTGAAGCAATATCTATATGTTTGCTCACTAAGTGCTGGTTCCTGATATTATGGATATTATATAAAATTCAGGTAATGGACTATATTACTCTCTACCTAATAAAATAATTTCCTAAAATCTATTTCTAAGGATATCATGAAAGATACTATGGGCATGTGTTATTTCCAGATTAAACATTGAAACTGAGGTTCAATGAAATTAAGTTCCCAGCTTCAGGTCACATAACTAGGGAATGATGGGTTCAAACTCAGGGATGTCAGACTATGGTTGATTCTTTTACAACCACTCTCAAGGAATTCTTTGTTTGGGGCCAGGGAATTATTTTGATACACTACTTTTAAAAATAATTTATTTAGAAAAGCAAACTTAATGGGGTGACATTGATCAAGAAGAGTACATAGGGCTCAGGTAAACATTTCTATAGCATTTGAACTGTTGATTGTGTTGTGTGCCCCTCATTCAAAGTCAAATAATTTTCTGTCACTTCTAAAACAATAATTTAAGAGGTCTTTGAGAGCTGCAGCCACAGTCAGGTACTTGTCACCAATCTAACACTCACTCTGTAGAAAACGACGGGAGAAATCTCTTTTAGAGTGTAGAGCCAGTTCATTCTGCACACCTTTCTTTGTAGCATTAGTCCCTGACTGACATACTGGTTTCCTGTCCTCTCAATCTGAATTTCTTCTTAGCAACACAAATAAACCGTAAAGGACAAAGTAAATTCCAAACACAATCCCGAGGTCCACAGTATATGAAAATCTGAACCTTGTGGTAATTGTCTCTCTTTCCAGACCTCCGTTCTGGAGGTCTGTTTTTATGTTCTTTTGTTTTCCCTTTCGCACACTTTAGGGAAGAATGTAGTCTGATGCCATCTCCACTTTTGAAGCACTTATTTTTAAAGGGCTGATTTATTTCCCTCCCAATCATATGCCTGATCTTTGTAGATCAGGTGACTTAGTTGATTTAGTTTGCATAGTCAGTATTTCATTGGTGATTGCCAAGTGAATGACATCATCTCGGGAACTTCTCTGCCTCATGCCAGATCCTTGGCTCTGTTTATTTTAGAAATGAAAAAGTGAGTAAGGCAAAACCCATGTTATAGTTCAGGCTGCCATAGCAAAGAATCTGACTGAATAGTTTAAATAACAAATGCAGGTCTGGCAGCTGGAAAGTCCAAGATCAAGGGGCTGGCAGATTTGGTTCTTGGTGAGGCATTGCATTATTTCCGTGGCTACTTTCTCACTGTGCTCATGTTGTGGAGGCAGAGAGAGTGCTTTGGTCTCTCTTTTTCTTAGTATATGTGCTGCCGAAGCAAGCACTCTCTTTTTCTTAGTATAAGGACACTAATCTTACCATGGGGCCCCACCCTCATTATCTCTTCTAAACTTAATTACCTCCAAAGGCCCCACATTCAAGTATCATTATGTTGGGACCTGGGACTTCAACATTAGAGTTTAGGAAGCACAATAAGCGTATAACATCATCTATTTAATACAATCACATTCTTTTAATATTTAAAAGTGCTATGTAGATATATACCTAACACTGGGTTAAAATAAAAAGATTAGATTCTGGTACCTGGTTTGCTACTGAGAAAAACAACAACACACAACTTAATATTTAGACTTCTGTTTCATCACTTGTTGAATAATGTCAGGGAACTAAATAATCTCCATATAACACCCCAGTTTAATAATTTTAAAATTAATTTTAATGGGGTGACATTAATAAATCAGGGTACATATGTTCAAAGAAAACATCTCCAGGTGATCTTATCATTCAATTATGTTGCATACCCATCACCCAAAGTTAAATTGTCCTCTGTCACCTTCTATCTGGTTTTCTTTGTGCCCCTCCTTTCCCCCCTCTCCCACCCTCTGCTCCCTCCCCCCACCCCGTAACCTCCACACTCTTGTCCATGTCTCATAGTCTCACTTTTATGTCCCACCTATGTATGAAATCATGCTGTTTTCAGGTTTTTTCTGTTTTACTTATTTCACTCCGTATGTTATCAAGGTCCATCCATTTTGTTGTAAATGATCCAATGTCATTATTTCTTATGGCTGAGTAGTATTCCATAGTATATATGTACCAAAGCTTTTTAATCCACTCGTCCTCTGACGGATACTTGGGCTGTTTCCAGATCTTCGTTATTGTGAACAATGACAGCATTGTTCATGAGATATCACCTCACACCAGTCAGAATGGCGCTCATCAGCAAAACAACACAGAACAAGTGCTGGCGAGGATGTGGAGAAAAGGGAACCCTTCTGCACTGCTGGTGGGAATGCAGACTGGTGCAGCCACTGTGGAAAACAGTATGGAGATTTCTCAAAAAATTAAAAATCGAACTACCTTTTGACCCAGCTATCCCACTTATAGGAATATACCCTAAGAACACCACAGCACTGTTAGAAAAGAAGAAATGCGCCCCCAGTTTAATAATTTTGTCAAGAGTCTTAACAATATGCTACATGGTTAACAGAGCAACACAAAGGTAAACATATCTCTGAAGTACTTTTTGATAACTTCGCTTTTTCTTACCAGTTAGTGATTTAGCCATCTTTTCTGGGTTGCTACAAGTAAACATTTTTCTAGTTACACAAATTTTGGAGTATTTTTACCATAGATAATAATTGCCTTTTTATTCTTTTCTACTTTTCTAATGCTCTCATTTTCTACCTTTTCAAGGAGCTCTTACTTTGCTACTTTTGGGGAGAATTGATAGAGATGTACAGTACAGTGGTTAGAAGTTGTCAGAAACAAGTAAGATGAAAATCTTATTTATTTAGAATATATTTTTTGTTCAACTTGTAGTTTTAAAAATAAACATTGACATGGTCCCCTTTTAAAAACTAAAAGAGGTAACAACCCTTAATACATACGTATTGAAAATTTTTTTCACAGTCAAAAAAATTAAGCAAGAGATTTATTTCTTTTCCCCAAAACACCATTTTAAAGTAGCCCTGAACATGTCATTTCAAAATGTATAAAGAAATAAAACTCTCACCTATTTGGGTTGATTGTGACTTTGTCCTTTGTCTTTCTGTCACCCTAGCCTGCAGTTGTTTGCTTTAACTTGGCCCACTTTCAAAGATATGATTGTGTGGCATTCAGGAAACTGTCAACTCTCCTCCTCGCCGATGTTCTGGGCCAGCTCTAGGCTCCAGACACCTCTGACAAGGCCAAGTCCAGAGTCAATAACTCTGAAGAGGCTGCTGATCCCAGGACAGATGACAAGATGTGCTGAGCCTCTGGGACAGACGTGGCAGGATGTTACTAATAAAAGACAGCCCTGCTGCTGAGGAAAGAAACAGATGTGAGGCCAAGATTCAGGTGACAACCTGGGCATTGCAGAGATGCAGGATGTTATGGAGGAGGGAGGAAAGTAAGCTGGCATTTGACAGTATGTACAGATGCAAGACCTGAGTGAGTGCAGTGGAAATTGTGCCTTTCAAAAATTTCTGACCTTCTGCCTGCCAATTCAGACTGAGATTTCTTCATGCAGGGGAAAGAGGTGGGAAGGGGTGAAAATGCAGATGCCAAGAGAGATTACTGAGCTGGAAACCAGACAAAAGGATGCTGTGGCTCGCACCTGAGGGAGAGAGGGATAGTGGAGTTTAACACACAGGGCTGAGTGCCAGAGTTTCCACCGCTAGAGAGTGCCTTGAGGTGGCTAGCCTCTGCTGCTGGCAGGAGAAAATAGTCTGAAATGAAAGAAAAACAGTGAAATTTAATATCCTTGGATAGATTTTAAAGATGGCATTCAGAAGTATATTGAGTTGTTTTTCTTGTATCTTAGAAATATAACCTCTCGTAGACATATTAATAGTGCTTTAAAAGAAAAGAATAGTGCTTTTAAAAATATATTTCAATGATATTGCCACATTTCCAATTAAGAATGAAGTGGTATGATTTGACTAGAGGCTTCTCCATTCCCCAGCAGTGAGCACTAAGTGACTTCACCACGTCCCAAATGTTAACCCAGAACAAAATCATCAGCTGGGACACAGGACTCACTGATTCTGTTAGAATACAATTTTGTTGCCACATAAATCAAGAAAGTTTTTATTAACAGCATCCTTCCAGGGTTTTGTCTAAGCTTTCACTGAGCATTTCTTCAGTTTCACTGTCTTATATCACTGTCTGCCACTAGATGTTGCTGTTACTCGTGCTTCTATGTGGCAAGCTAAGAGCAATCAGCCAGGCCTTTCATGCTTGCAGGGGAAACAATCTTCAGAAGGGGAGGATAATAGTCTCTGTGCAGATTCAAATATAAAGACCTCTTTACCTGGCATTTTCCTTGTAAAACAGACACTCCCTATGCTGCTGTTTCCTTTTGTTTTTTAAAGGGAGAGACTGAATTAAAAAGCCTTTCTCCCGTCCGTGTCTTCCCCTTTATCCTTGCTAGTTCTTTTTTTTTCCCTTTTTTTTTTTTTTTACAGAGACAGAGAGGGAGTCAGAGAGAGGGACAGACAGGAAAGGAGAGAAAGGAGAGAGATGAGAAGCATCAATCATTAGTTTTTCGTTGCGGTTGCGACACCTTAGTTGTTCATTGATTGCTTTCATATATGTGCCTTGACCGCAGGACTTCAGCAGACCGAGTAACCCCTTGCTAGAGCCAGCGACCTTGGGCCCAAGCTGGCGAGCTTTTGCTCAAGCCAGATGGGCCCGCGCTCAAGCTGGCAAGCTCGGGGTCTCGAACCTGGGTCTTCTGCATCCCAGTCCGACGCTCTATCTACTGCGCCACCGTCTGGTCAGACCCTTGCTAGTACTTAATTCTCCTTTATAATGTCCTTTTCAGCTCCAAAACAAAAAAGATTATTTATTAGCAGATTAGAAAGATCACTTTACCAAGGCTCTAAAATTTTCTCTTCTAATTTATTCCAAATCTTAGAGACTTCAAAGGGAGTATCCAATTTCCTTAGGAAAAAATGATGTAACACTAACTTCATCTAGGAAAACAACTCATGAAGGCACAGTAAATCAGAGTAAAGAATTCAGTTTTTATGATTCCACTCTGATGCACCCTTGAACCCAAAGGATAAAAATTGTCCTGTGTTTCAGGCTGTTGAATGGTGGTGCTAGACCAGTGGTTCTTAACCTTTTTTGAGGTACCAAACCCACCAGTTTCATATGTGCATTCACCAAACCCTTCTTTAGTGATAAATAAAATATAATTTTTTTCTAAATTCAAGACATAGGTATATGTTTTTTCCTGGTGCACAAAATGAGCCATACATGAACATAACCTTGCTCAAAGAACAAAACCAACAAAGTGCATAAACTCACAACAAATTACGGTATTACTTTATTCTGGCCTTCGCGGCAGAGGCTTCTCCGAAACCCTGAGACTGACTCATCGAACCCCTAGGGTTCAATAGAACTCAGGTTAAGAACCACTGTCCTAGTAGACACAGATTGTTTTCCTGCCAAACTTCCTTTATTTCCTTTTTATTAAATATTGAGTACAGGTATATATTTTTAGGTTGTGCTCATTGATTACTATATACCAGAACATTATTTAATCATGAAATTAAATAGTATAGCCAAATAAATATGTATTTATAAAACTGTTTTTTAAAAACAGATGACTAATTGTATGTCCAGTAGAGCTGTCTCAGCATTATCTCATTATAGCAAATGACCGCCAGTAATAAGTAATGAAATAATATTAAAATGGTAAAGAGAGAAAAACCTTAAAAAACATTTTTGAAATATCTTTAAGAGCAAATGAGGCCATAGTTGAGTTGGTGGTGCAAAAATGAATAAATGAATCAAACTGTTTTTTCTCGAACTTCACCACTCATCATTTGATACTGTATCTTTAACTGTTGACTGCCCTAGTTAGCTAAGTCAATGGACTTCCAAAAGAGAACTCTACCAGTGTGTTTTCTCTTTAGCTGTGATGCCACAGAATTTATAGATTACTCTACACTATAATTTTATCCCTTAGAGCTAATTCTCAGCTATGGGTTGAATGCCAGCTTTGATTCAGGTTGAGAAAACAGTTCCTGAAGTGAAGTTGCAATGGACAGTTTTGTTGTCACTTTAAGAATATGCAAAGTCCTTCTTTTCTCTCTCCTCTTCTTGCCTCCCCTCTCTTTTCCGTTCTATTTTACCTTCTTTTCTTTCTTTCTTATCCTGCTATGTTTGTTCTCCATATGTGTGATACTTCTATTTATTGCAGAATTGTGCTTAAGAAATAACCATGGTCACATCCATATTAGATTCCTGTGACTTCTGTAACAAAAAACTGCAAACTTGGTGGCTTTAAAAAAATGCACTTATTTTCCTACTGTTCTGGAGGTCAGAAGTCTGAAACCAGTTTCCTGAGCTGAAATTAAGATTCTTGCTTTCAGGACTGTACTCCCTTCAGAAGCCCTGTTTCCATGCTATTTTTTTCTTTCTTTCTGGTTTTAGAGCTGCATCTTAGTATGCAATGGCTCAGGTGCCTCTCCTTTAAAGCTGGCAGTGTAGCATCTTCAAATCTCTCTCTGCTGAGGTTATAACATTGTCCTCAATGTTAGAGACAGAGAGAGGGACAGACAGAAACAGACAGACAGGGAGGGAGAGAGATGAGAAGCATCAACTCATAGTTGTGGTACCTTAGTTGTTCATTGACTGTTTTCTCATGTGTGCCTTGACCAGGGGGCTACAGCTAAGCCTGTGACTCCTTGCTCAAGCCGGTGACCTTGGGATTAAGCCAGCAACCTTAGGGTTTAATCCAGCTACCATGAGGTCATGTCTATAATCCCACACTCAAAGTAGCAACCCCATGCTCAAGCTGCTGAGCCTGCACTCAGGCTGGTGACCCTAAGGATCCAGGTTTTGAACCTGGGTCCTAAGCATCCCAGGCTGACACCTATTCGTTATGCCACCACCTAGTCAGGCTTTCTTCTCTCTTCTGTATCAAATATGTTTTTCCTTCTTTCTTGGGACAATTCTGATCACATTTAGGTTTACCATATAACACAAGTTAATATGCCCATCTTACATCTGCGAAGTCCCTTTACCATGTTGGGTAACATTACAGGTTCCAGGGATTATGAATTTGATATCCTTAGGAGTCATTATTCAATCAGCCACAGTTTACTAGTAGTGTCGGGCCATTTATTTAGTACATTTCTTGTCTAATAGTGTTACTGTGAGAATTTAAGGCAAAAATGCTTGCAAAGTGCTTAGCAGAATGCCTGGCAAAAAGTGAGTCCATTTTAAGTTAAAATAATTTAAGTGCTAATAAATACTGTTCCCACTATTAAATGTAATTATCTTAAAACTCATCCAGTTTTTCATTGCCCATTCCCCTTCAAACTAGCTTCTGTCCTCACAACTCTACTGAAACATTTATTTCAAGGTCACCAGTATCCTTCAGCTGCTAAGATTCAAAGACCAATGTGTGGACTCCATTTAAGGAACATTTAATACAGTTGACCATTCACTCTACTTAGAAAAACTCTCTTCACTTGCCGTCTGCCCTATCGAATTTTCTGGTTTTCTTACTTTGCTGGATATTTTTTCTTATTTCATTCTCATTTTTTCCTTCGTTAACCTACCACCAAATATTAGTGTTTCTCAGAACTCTGTAATGAGTACTCCCTATCTGTCTCTACACTGAGGCGAGGACAGCACGGCATGTTTGAAGAGCTTAACGAAGGTAGTAGGGCAGGGATACAGATAGCTAGGGGATGGGAGTATCATGGCATGCAGCAGGAGTGGTGGTCTGGGTCAGATGTTTCAGTGATTAGAAGACACTTCTGGTAAGGATTTTGGCTTTAATCTTAATGGGATGCCATGGGAGGCTGTGAAGTTGGTATGATGGGTGGGTGTTATAAGTGAATGCCTGGGTTCTTTCCTCTCTATGAGATCTAAAACTGATGACCTCCTTCTCGAAACCTGCTGAACCATTAAGCCAGCATACGACCTAGTAATTCTGGGCTTGGGTAAAGAAGCAAGAGAGAGATAGCATTTGTGAGTGAAGTGACAGAGGTTCAGTCCTATTCCTTATATTTAGTAAGGATATGTGAGTTACCTACCTGTTAGAAAACACCACTAATTGGTATCTAATGATGTAATCTAGGCATTGTTGCAAGAACCTTTCTGGGTGAGGAAACCTCAGGTGTAGCTGATATTGAGGTGGGAAGGATTAGACTTGGCTTTAGCCTGGTATTCTAGCCAAGGAACCATTTGGCGGGAGGCCCAAAGTGCCCTCCTAAGATCCTACAAAGAACCAACACTTGAGATCTCTTCCAAAGATAGAACTGACAAGCAATCAGTGTCCAACAGAAAAACAGCAACAACTGAAACGAAGAGAATGGTAGACGTGCCACCAAGCATTGTGGTCACTTAAGTAACCAAATGTCTTCCCGCCTTCTCTGAAGCCTAAATGTAGAATGCTGTCTCTGAAGCCCATACCACTGCTCCTTACTCCCAACACTCTCGGTAAGTAGTGTGCCCTGCTTTTGTGAACAAGGGGGAAATGTGAGCAAGATATGAGATCATCTTAACCAAAACTGAAGAAATAAAGACAGGCTAAGAATCTTTAAGGAGCTTGTACCTAGGTAAAATGCAAGTTGAAAGGATACATTTGATAGGTATTATATGGGAAAACTATAAAACAATTCCTGACTTATACGTCAATACGTAATTTAACCAAGTAACGGTATACTATTTAATTTTATTGTTATTTTGATATGCATAAGGAAACTTTGAGTTAAATGTTTCTATCCTCACACTGGAGGGGATAAGATGAGGTTCCATGAGGTCAAGTGACTTGCTGCAGGGTACAGAGCTAGCATGATGCAGATCAGGGAGAGGAATCCTCATCTCCCCAGATTTGCAGCTTGTGCCCTTTCTAACCCACTGTGCCCCATATACCGTACTTCTAAAGTGGTGTTATAGCAGTGGCCAATTTAAGTAGAGTTAGAAATAAATAACTGTTCCTGATATTGCAGTGTCACATGAATCAAACCACCTAAGGTTGCAAATGGTAGAATGATGCTAATAACTGACTAACTCTGGCATAATTCCAACTTTGAAGTTATATTCTGCTAAGATTAAAGACTGAATTTTAAAATGGTACTTCCTCACTCGTTCTCATCAGATAAACCTGGATTATTTTATCTGTAGTACATGATTATTTTTGTATCATTTATTATACACACATTGTCCCTCCCCTCTCTCCCCCAGTCCTCCCCTCCTCATCCCCAATTGTTCCCTGCTTCCCTTTAGAATATCAACTCAATGGCCTCACTCACTTTCTTTTCTTTTTTTTATTATTAATTTTGATGGGGTGACATTAATAAATCAGGGTACAAATGTTCAGAGAAAACATCTCCAGGTTATTTTGACATTTAATTATGTTGCATTCACTTTCTTTTCTGATATTTTACCAGCAATCTAGAACCAGAGCTTGGCACCAAATAAGGCCTCCATAAATTTTTCTGAATGAATGAATGAATCAGGAAGTGTTTTTAAAGCCACATCAATTCTCTTTTAAAGAATTAGAAATAAAGGAAGGAATAAAAAAGGATGTTATGGAGTGAAAGTTTGTGTCCCCAAAATTCATATTCTAAACTCCATTTCCTTGTCATTTGATGGTATTAGGAGGTGGTGTCCTTGGGTGGTAATTAGCATTAGATAGGTCATGAGGGTAAAACCCTCATGAATAGGACTAATGACCTTATAAAAGCCAAGAGAAAACCTGCTTTCTCTCTCTATTTCACCATGTAAGAATATAATGAGGAGGCAGCTGTCTGCAACTTAGGAAATGTCCTCACCGGAACCTGAACATACTGGCATCTGGAACTTGGACTTCTATTCTCCAGAACTGAGACAAATAGATGTTTGTTTTTTTATGACCTATCTATGGTAGTTTATCATAGCAACCTAAAAAGGCTAAGACAGAACAGGAAAGAAGAGAAGAAAATGAGTACAGATCTTATTTGGTTATTCAAGAGTCAGAAGACCAGGTTACACAAGCCTGCCACTACTGGCAAAAGTGGCCTTCATAATGGCTTTAGTGACTTCTATAAAAACTCTATGATGTATGAGTCACCATAAAGAACCTAGCCACATTAAAATTCTTTGCCAAATGGTTTAACTAGGTGCTGATCTGCTTCTCACATGGCATAAAATTTTAAAAACATATGTCACTTATTCCTGTAGGTAGTATCCTGGCTTGTATAAAAGTGAGATTTAGACAGATGAATATAAATGATAAATTGATGGCTTGCCAGAAGTTTCTTTACAGGGGGACCAAGAGTCTTTTTTTCTTTTGGGTAGGGGAGAACATTTATTTTCAAGAGAATTTTTCTTTGATCTAGTAATAAAGTATTATTTTGAGTGCAGAAGCATATGCTGTGTTTTTTGTTTGTTTGTTTTTTAATTTTTTTCCCTCTCATGTCAACCTTGTGATATAGGTCTTAAGTTTTAATTTCACACGTGGCAAAACAGGTACAAAGATCCTCTGGTTCACACAACATAGCCAAATTACTGCTTATGACCTGATTCTAGAATAGTCACACACCACTGATTATTAAGGGTCATAATTCAGAGAGGTTTTCTGAGCTAATTCTTTAATTACACTTCATAGAGAAGAAATTCTTATAAACTTATGAGTAATAAACTTATAAATTCATACAGAAAAACAAGAATTTTTTCTCCAAATGAGAGAATTAGAAACTATGCAAATCTGCTTCATGTAATTTAAAAATAAAAAATGATAAATTATAATCAATGTCTAAGTATAATAATAGAGTTAAATTTTGGTACTTAAATGATCCTCAAAGCTGTTGAATGAATCCCATCAAACTTTTCCTTTCTATTAATGCTTCTGACTGAGGATTGAAGGAAGAACTAAAGCTTCAAGTGACTGAAAAATTATTCACATGGTTTTGTGACCATGTGTGGAGGGTAAGGTCTTTTTCTTTAGAATCCAAAGACAAGAAAATAATGTCTCTGATTGGAAATCAGAATCGAGCTGCTCCTCTCCTAGTCACAGCTCGAATATTGCCATAAACCTTCGATGGAGGGTTTTCCAGAATGAGGCTGTAAATAGCGGTTCTTGCCATCCTGATGATTTGGGCAGAGCCAAGGGTGTGACCCTTCACATGAGCTAAAACTATTTGTGTCCACATCACATTCTCTATTTGGGTTTTCTTCTTTTACCAGCTACTCTTCCTGTTGCTCTTGACAGGTAGTCTCCCTTTTACGGGCTTCACATCTGTCATTTCAAAACAAAGAAGAAATCATTCAATGTAATAAAAGCAAGTGCACCCTCCCCCTGAACCCTTGATTTCTACATTCTTGAATTTCAAGTTAAAGAATATTTAAAATATTTACACAACGGGTAAATATCTTCAACCAGTTCTCTTTTAATGGTGTATATCTGTTAGTAAGGACTGAAATTTTCTTGCTTCTTTTTCTTCCTGTAGAGGGTCTGGTCCCTCGAGATGGGCTGGAAGGCCGGCTTCTTTGTAGCCAGGCCTCTCCCGTGTCCACGTGGCCCACCGCCCGCCCTTGTCCGCATGCTCCTCAGACTGCCTTTCCTATGCCCTCCGGCCACCATTGCGGATGGCCTGGGTAAAACTAGTCTTGGCCCGGGAGCTCTGGGTCTTTCATTTCGGTTGCCATCCCCAAGAATCTCTAGCCCCATGATGCGGTTTTTACATTTGTTTCTTAACTCTGGTTAAACACATGTCAGAGTCCTGTGGGGGACGTGGATGTTTAGCAAAGAAGAGGTTTTTTTTTTTTTGCAAAGAGGAGGTTTGAAGAATACAAAATGAAGAGCTAGCTATTGGACTCAAGTCAAATTAGGATATTGAAGTCCCAGTAATGCCACTCTGAGATCCCTTCATAGAGGATCCGAGCTTATTAATGCAACCAGGGGTAGTCCTTGAATAAACTCACCAGCAATGGTAGAGTCATTCATGGGTCAGTGTGAAACACCTCCCTGAAACTTCCAAGAGATTATGGAGGCAACTGAAGAATAAAGGCCAAGGAGTGTTTACTGGTGTCAGTGCAAATCTCCAAATAAGTTCACTTAGGGATTTAAAGAAATAGCTACTTTTCAAAACCCAACAATTCACATTCTACCTAAAGGCAAAACATGCAATTGTAATAGTTTCCAAATAAACACAATCATCTTCTTGTTTTTTTTAATTGTTTTAGCTATATATTGAGTTAATTCTGACTTTCCTTCTCCCCTGCTTTCACCTCTAAGTAGTGTCAGTTTTCTGGCATCAGAGGTAAGCATTGGGTCCTAGCTGTCCATCCTCTCATACAGACATCCACAAACTGGAATGTCACTCATCCTGTCAGGTCTTCGGTCTTTGACAGTTGCTCCCTACAGTCATCATCAGCAGTGTCTGTTACCATCTGGTGTCTGGTACAAAACTCTCCCCTGCAAGGGTGTCCCTTTACCTAGCCATAAGATAATTCAAGGCTCCCCTATCAGCTCTCTGTATCATTCTAAGGTCTGGGACACTGGGCTTCTCTCCCATGCCATCCCTGCTGGCTGCCTTTCCTTTGGCTTTCTCAGGCTCTCTGCTATAGGAGCACACGCTATTCTATTACAGCTATACTATGGTCACTGCATAGTGCTGGGAATTCTAGGACTTAGTACCTCTTCAGAGTCCCCACCTAGGAAGAGAATATGTTTCCTTTTCTTCCAGATTTCTAAATATTTCTGAGTGTTTTATTATAATCTCTCACTGGAAATAGTCAAGTTATATATTGGCTATACCCAAAGGTGGAGACTTAAGACCAAGTACATTGAACACATTTAAAATTGAACCCTTGATTTCAACTCTTCCTCTTCCAGTCATTCCCATTTTAGAAAATGGCATGCCCCTACTGTGGGAGTTACCTTTAAGTCCTGCCTTTCATTCATTCTCTGCATTCACTCCAAATCCAAGTCTTGCTGGCTCAGCTTCGAAAATGTATCCTGAATATGACCATTGATCATCTCCAGCATGACCAAGTAACCACTACCACTCCTAGACGGTTCTATTACAATGGCCTTCTTGTATTTCTGTATTTGCTTTTGTTCCTCCATTACACTTTCCACAAAGTAAAATTATAAAAAACCCCTGAAAAATATGATCATGCAGCTTAAAATAAGCAGAGCAGAAACAGAGTCATAGATGCAAAGAACAATTTGATAGTTGCCAGATGTGTGTGTGTGTGTGGGGGGGATATAGGGGTGGCTGAAAAAGGTGAAGGGGTTAAGAAGTACAAATTGGTAGTTACAGTCATGGGGATATAAAGTATAGCATAGGAAATAGAGTAAATAATACTGTAATAACTATGTATGGTGTCAGACGGGTACTAGATTTACTGGGGTGATCACTTTGTGAATTATATAATGTCTAATCACTGGGTTGTACAGCTGAAACAAATATAATACAGTATGCCAACGGTTATTGAAAAATGAAAAATTATTTTAAACACCTTAATTGCTTTCCATTGTACTTTGCACAAAATGAAAACTCTCTACATCAACTGTAATGTTTTACATGTTCCAATTTACTCTTTTCTAATCAAATCTGTTTTCTCTTCACTTCCTTGCCCTACTCACACAACCATCCATTAAATTCCTAGAAATGGAAAACTTTTTCCTGCCCCAAGGTCTTTGCCCATGCTCCTCCTTCTTGAAATCCTCATCCACCCTGCCCATGGTGTGGCTGACTTCTCATCCTTCAGATCCAGAACAAATATTATGCTATTTTCTATTACATCTATTATTCCTTATAGTACACCTTGTTCTTTCCCCTTAGAACACTTTTAGAATAGTGACAATATAGTAGGTCACCTGTTCATTGTCTATCACTCCAACTTAACTCTTGGCTCCTAAGAAAAAGTGCTGTATCTCTTTTATTTACTTATGTACTCCTTAGCAACTTGCATAACTGACACATTGTATTGCTAAAATAAATGTTTGTTGAATGAATAAAAATTTGAAAAGAAACAGGTGCTATAAAATGTCATTGTTAAGAGAGGATTGCTGGGTTAGACTTTCCTGAGTTCAAATACCTTCTTAGGTATGTCATATGGGGACATAAAAAAATAATTTTCCTCTCACCTTTTAAACTCTTCTAGCTGGTTTAATAATCAAATTAGCAGAGACAGGTTAACAGGAGAAAATTTCCAAAGCTTATTAAGTAAATGTACATTCAGAAGTCCATAAGAATGTGACCTGAAATGCCTTAGACAGTTGAGGCTTATGCGCCATGCTGGACGAAAGAGAAGGTGGCAGGGGTCTCCAAAAAGAAAGTAGGCAACTCACAAGTAAGAGAAAGAGCAAGCATATGCTAAATTCTTGCGGGACAATCCAAAAACACTGGGACACAGAGAGAAACAGGCTTTGCAAGATTTCTTCCTGTCCGATCAAATATGTATTAATTCATATGTGCTAAGGTGATTATAATAAGATTCTAATCCTGAAGCACATTTTTCTATCTGAATTTCTTTAGGCAGAAATGGGAGGGTCAAATGAGTTAAAATGAGTTAAAAATGAGTCACTTTTTAATAACCCGTGAAAATCAATATCCCTAAAGACACATTTTAGGATAGCAAAACTTTGGTCCCCTTCAGTGACTTGACCAAGTCATTGATTGTTTCTGTGCTCAGATTCTTCATTTGTAATGTGAGGGTCTTCATAGTATCAACCTTATAGGGTGGTTTTCAAGATAAAATATACTAAATGGATGGATGTTTGTACAAATGCTTAGCACACAGCTCGCACTGTGTGCTCACTATTATTAGGGGAGAAATGATAGGTATAGACCATTGTCAGCGTGAACCTAGAGAAGGTCTGCAGCATGAGAAATGCAGACCCAGGGACTGTGCCCTGGTTAAGGTAGAGGGCAGGGGACAGTGGCTCAATTAGAGAGATAGCCTAAGGAAGGAAGCAGTCCAATTATGTCTGAAAGACAGACTCCAGGAAAAGTGTCACTAAGTGGAGGAACCATCAAAGACAATGCAGCTTTCTGGCCTTATTTTGCTTGTGGTTTGCCTCGGGCTGTCGCGCTGTCTGTCATTGCAGGGACCAAACTGCTCCTGTTTTTTTTTTTTTATTTTTTTTTATTAACTTTAATGGGGTGACACCAATAAATCAGGGTACATATGTACAATGAAAACATCTCCAGATTATCCCATCATTCAATTGTGCTGCATACCCATTACCCAAAGTCAAACTGTCCTCCGTCACCTTCTATCTGGCTTTCCCTGTGTCCCTCCCCTTCTCCCTATCCCACCCTCCCCTCCCTCCCCCCATCCCGCAACCACCACACTCTTGTACGTGTCTCGTAGTCTCACTTTAATGTCCCACCTATGCATGAAATCATGCTGTTCTCAGTTTTTCTTTTTTTCTGATTTACTTATTTCACTCCGTATAATGTTATCAAGGTACATCCATTTTGTTATAAATGATCCGATGTCATCATTTCTTATGGCTGAATATTGTTCCATAGTATATATGTACCAAAGCTTTTTAATCCACTCGTCCTCTGACGGACACTTGGGCTGTTTCCAGCTCTTCGCTATTGTGAACAATGCTGCCACGAACATGGGGGCGCATTTCTTCTTTTCGAACAGTGTTATGGTGTTCTTAGGGTATATTCCTAAAAGTGGGATAGCTGGGTCAAAAGGCAGTTCGACTTTTAATTTTTTGAGGAATCTCCAAACTGTTTTCCACAGTGGCTGCACCAGTCTGCATTCCCACCAGCAGTGCAGGAGGGTTCCCTTTTCTCCACATCCTCGCCAGCACTTGTTCTGCGTTGTTTTGCTGATGAGTGCCATTCTGACTGGTGTGAGGTGATATCTCATTGTGGTTTTAATTTGCATTTCTCTAATAATTAGTGATGTTGAGCATTTTTTCATATGTCTTTTGGCCATCTGTATGTCTTCTTTGGTAAAATTTCTATTCATTTCTTTTGCCCATTTTTTGATTGGATTGTTTGTCTTCCTGGTGTTGAGTTTTATAAGTTCCCTATAAATTTTGGTTATTAACCCCTTATCAGACGTGCTGTCGAATATGTTCTCCCATTGTGTAGTTTGTCTTTTTATTCTGTTCTTATTGTCTTTAGCTGTGCAAAAGCTTTTTAGTTTGATGTAGTCCCATTTGTTTATCTTGCCTTTTATTTCATTTGCTCATGGAGATAAATCGGCAAATAAATTGCTGCTACAGATGTGGGAGAGCTTGCTGCCTATGTTTTCTTCTACGATGCTTATAATTTCACGGCTTATGTTTAAGTCCTTTATCCATTTTGAATTTGTTTTTGTGCATGGTGTAAGTTGATGGTCTAGTTTCATTTTTTTGCAGGTAGATGTCCAATTTTCCCAGCACCATTTGTTAAAGAGGCTGTCTTTACTCCATTGTATGTTCTTTCCTCCTTTGTCAAATATCAGTTGTCCATAAAGCTGTGGGTTTATTTCTGGGTTTTCTGTTTTGTTCCATTGATCACTGTGCCTGTTCTTATGCCAGTACCAGGCAGTCTTGAGTATAATGGCCTTGTAGTAAACCTTGATATCCGGAAGAGTGATGCCTCCTGCTTTATTTTTTTTTTTTAAGATTGCTGAGGCTATTCGTGTTCTTTTTTGGTTCCATATAAATTTTTGGAGTATGTTTTCTATATCTTTGAAGTATGTCATTGGTATTTTAATTGGTATTGCATTGAATTTATAAATTGCTTTGGGTAATATAGACATTTTAATGATGTTTATTCTTCCTAGCCATGAGCACGGTACATGCTTCCACTTGTTTGTATCTTCCTTGATTTCTTTTATCAATGTTTTATAATTTTCCAAGTACAAGTCCTTAACCTCCTTGGTTAAATTTACTCCTAGGTATTTTATTTTTTTGGCTGCAATAGTGAAGGGGATTGATTCCTTAATTTCTTTTGCTGACAGTTCATTGTTTGTATATAGAAATGCCTCTGATTTCTGGGTATTAATTTTATATCCTGCCACCTTGCTGAATTCATTTATAAGGTCCAGTAGTTTTTTAACTGAGACTTTAGGGTTTTCTATGTACAATATCATATCATCTGCAAATAGTGACAGTTTTACTTCTTTTCCAATTTGGATGCCTTTTATTTCTTCTTTTTGTCTGATTGCTGTAGCTAGGACTTCCAGAACTATGTTGAAGAAAAGTGGTGAAAGTGGGCAACCCTGCCTGGTTCCTGATCTTAAGGGGATTGCTTTTAATTTTTGTCCATTAAGTATGATGTTTGCTGTGGGTTTGTCGTAGATGGCCTTTATCATGTTAAGGAATGTTCCTTGTATTCCCACTTTATTGAGAGTTTTAAGCATGAATGGGTGCTGGATTTTATCAAATGCCTTTTCTGCATCTATTGAAGTTATCATGTGATTTTTGTCCTTCCTTTTGTTTATGTGATGAATCACATTGATTGATTTGCGAATATTGAACCAGCCTTGCCTCTCCAGAATAAATCCCACTTGGTCATGGTGTATGATTTTTTCATATATTGCTGAATCCGGTTGGCTAATATTTTGTTGAGAATTTTAGCGTCTAAATTCATCAGGGATATAGGCCTATAATTTTCTTTCTTTGTGTTGTCTTTGCCCGGTTTGGGGATCAGAATTATGCTCGCCTCATAAAAGGAGTTTGGAAGTCTGCCTTCCTCTTGAATTTTTTGAAATAGCTTGAGGAGGATAGGAGTTAGTTCTTCTTTGAATTTTTGATAGAATTCACTTATGAAGCCATCAGGCCCAGGACTTTTCTTTTTTGGGAGTTTTTTGATAACTGTTTCAATCTCCTCTGTTGTAATTGGTCTGTTTAGGTGCTCTGATTCTTCCAGATTGATTTTTGGAAGTTTATATGATTCAAGAAATTTGTCCATTTCATCTAGATTGTCAAATTTTTTGGCATAGAGTTCTTCATAGTATTTTCTTACAATGCTTTGTATCTCTGTTGTATTAGTTGTAATTTCTCCAGTGTCCTTTCTAATTTTATCTATTTGAGACCTCTCTCTTTTTTTCTTGATGAGTCTAGTTAAGGGTTCATCAATCTTGTTTACCTTTTCGAAGAACCAGCTTCTGGTTTCATTGATCCTCTGTATTGTTTCCTTAGCCTCTATGTCATTTATTTCTGCTCTGATCTTTATTATTTCCTTCCTTCTACTTGTCCTGCATTTTATTTGTTGTTGTTTTTCAAGTTCTTTTAGCTGCAGGGTTAAGTTGCTTATATGTTCTTTTTCTAGCTTCTTATGATATGCCTGTAGTGCAATAAACTTCCCTCTCAGAACTGCTTTTGCTATGTCCCATAGATTTTGAGTTGACGTATGCTCATTATCATTTGTTTCTAGAAACTTTTTTATTTCTTCTTTGATCTCAATGTTAATCCATTCATTATTTAATAACATGTTATTTAGTTTCCAAGTGTTTGAGTATTTTTCAGTTTTTCTTTTGTGGTTGATTTCTAGTTTCATGGCATTGTGATCAGAGAAAATGCTTGATATAATTTCAATCTTCTTAAATGTGTTGAGGCCTTTTTTGTGTCCTAACATGTGGTCTATCCTAGAAAACGTACCATGAGCGCTTGAGAAGAATGTATATTCTACTGCTTTAGGGTGAAAAGTTCTGAATATATCTATTAAATCAAGTTGATCTAGTGTATCCGTTAAGTCTGCTGTTTCTTTATTGATTTTCTTTCTTGTGGATCTATCCAGTGTTGTTAGTGGGGTATTGAAATCCTCTACTATGATAGTATTACTGTTAATCTCGCCCTTAATGTCCATCAAAGTCTGCTTTATGAATGTCGGGGCTCCTATGTTTGGTGCGTAGATATTTATAATAGTTATATCTTCCTGTTGAATTGTTCCCTTTATCATTATGTAGTGTCCTTCTTTATCTCTTACTACAGTCTTTGTTTTAAAGTCCATTTTGTCAGATATAAGTACTGCTACCCCGGCTTTTTTTTTCATTTCCATTTGCATGAAATATTTTTTTCCATCCTTTTACCTTCAGTCTATGAGCATCTTTTGTTTTAAGGTGTGTCTCTTGTAGACAGCATATGTATGGGTCCTGTTTCTTTATCCACGCTGCTACCCTATGTCTTTTGATTGGATCATTTAGTTCATTTACATTTAAGGTTATTATTGATATGTAGTTGTTTATTGACATTTTATTCTTTAAAGCTGTATTTTTTTTTTTTTTGCTATATTCTTTTCTCCCTTTGAACTGTTCACACTAGGCCCCTTAAAAATCTCTTGCAGGATTGGTTTGGTTTTAATGAATTCCTTGAGGTTTTCTTTGTCTGGAAAGCTCTTTATTTCTCCCTCAATTTTAAACGTTAGCCTTGCTGGATAAAGTAGTTTTGGTTGTAGGTTCTTGTTCTGTATTACTTTGATTATATCTTGCCATTCCCTTCTGGCCTCAAGTGTTTCTGTTGAGAAGTCCGATGTCATCCTAATGGGGGCTCCTTTGTAGGTGAGAGTCTTTTTTTCTCTAGCAGCTTTTAAGATTTTTTCTTTATCTATTAGCTTTGGTATTTTAACTATGATGTGTCTTGGTGTAGATCTTTTTGGGTTTCTCTTTAATGGGGTTCTGTGTGCCTCTTGGACATGTAGAATGTTTCCCAGCCTTAATTTAGGGAAGTTTTCGGCTATGATTTGATTGAACAAAGTTTCCATTTCCTGTCCTTTTTCCTCTTCTTCAGGTACCCCTATGATGCGAATGTTGTTTCTCTTCAGGTTGTCACAGAGCTCCCTTAGAGTTTCCTCACATTTTTTGAATCTCTTTTCCTTTTTTTTCTCTGCTTCTGTAACTATGTTTATTGTGTCCTCTAACTCACTGATTCGATCCTCAGCGTCATCTATCCTGCTTTTAATTCCTTCCATTGTGGTCTTCAGTTCTGATACTGTATTTGTCATTTCTGTCTGGTTCTTTTTTATTATTTCAATTTCATTTTTTATACTTGTTATCTCTTTATTTAGGTGCTCATAGTGACTATCCATTGTTGCTCTAATTTCTTTGAACATCCTAACTATCATTATTCTAAAGTCTGCTTCTGGTAGTTTGGTTATATCTGGTTCATTCAGGACCTTCTCTGGGGATTTCTCTTGGTTGATTTGGTTTGCATTCCTCTGCCTGCCCATTTTATCTGAGTGTAAGCAAGTTGTGGCCACTGGAGTCCAGTATGTGTTGCCTTTGTGTTCTCTAGGTGTGGTCTGTCTGCAGGCTTGCCACCCCCTCTGTCGCTGCCTAGGGCGGTTTGGTGTGGGCGTTGCCAGCGCCGGCTCACTGCAGCTATTGCTGTGGTTTCTGCCTCTCCTTTGTGGGAGGGGCTGTCACTCAAGCCACTAGCATTAGCAAGCAGGGCAGAGGTGAGCACCTTTGCTCAGCTGCGGACCCGGACTTTTTCCGGAAGGCTTACGCCCAGCCCCCTCAGTCCGAGCCTGCTCGCCACCGTTTTGTGGATTGGGCGGGGCCTTTGACGTGCTCTCAGCTGTGAGCCTTTGCCCGTCCAGAATTTAGCCCCGCCCTCGAGGCCAGGGCCCTCCTGAGCAGGGACTGAAACCGAAAACCGGGGATTATTGGGCCGGGCGTGTTTGCTGGCGTGCGCACAGCGGCTAGCTTCCAGTCGTTCCGGCTCCTACCCCGCCCCCACGCTCGGAGCAAGCTCGCGCACGTAGAGTGGTACTCCGCAGTTTCTCCGGCCGGGCGGGGAGAGCAGCGTGATCTCCGCAGGGAACTTCCCCTGGTCTCAGTGTCTCCCTCGCCCCTGCCTTAGGAGCCTGCTTGCGCCCACAGATGGCACACCGAGGTTTCTCCTTCTGGGCGGGGTTGGCAGCGTGAGCCTCGGGCCCCTCGCCCGTCCCTGGTCTTAGCCCGGTGCCCGCGGTCAGGGCCGGCTAGTGCAGGGTCGCAGGGCTGATCTCTGCCCGTATTTTTCCCCACAAGTGGGGTCACAGGCGGCCCGCAGCTGCCGGACAGCTTTCGCGCATCACCTCCGCCCCTGCTGGGCTAGCCCGAGCTCTCACTGTTCTGCCCACACCGACAGGACTGCGTTTCGGCGTCCTGTCCCGACCATAGGCTTCAGCAACCTCAGGGGGCTAGAAGTGCCCTAAGTCTCCACACTGTAGGCTTGGGAGCTCCCTCCCTCTAGGCAGGTCTGCTCTAATTGCCGCGGGAGAGCTTGTTTGGCTAGTGTCCTGTCTCCCTTTGCTGGTATTGCTAGTTCCAGGGGAAATATTCGTTTTCGATTAGGGAAGTGACTTAGCCCATGGGTCGGGGTGGCTGTCCCTCAGAGTGTCCTCGTGCCTTCAGTCCACTCTTTGTTCCCGCTGCTCTGTTCCTCTCCTCTGTCCCAGTTCCCCGGAGCCCCGGGTGCGTGGTTGTGAGAGAGGCTTTCTGAGCTGTCCCTTTAAAAAGATTTTTGGGTCTAAGAAGACTCTCTCTTTTTCCCAAATAGTATCCTCATTTACTTCACAGCTCAATACTGTCCAATCGCCTCTTCTAGGCTCTGGGACTGCAGTCTGGGGCTTGGTTCCTGGGACCCAGGTCCCTCCCTCTCCGCCAAACTCTCCTCCCACCACGCGGATCTCTCCGGGCTGCCGTTTGCTCCGGGGAGCTGGGCAGCCCTCTTCGCGTTTTCGCTATTCCTACCAGTCTCAATGTGGCTTCTGCAGTGTTCCTTGGTTGAAGAGTCCACTTAGTTTTGCTCAAAGTTGGTTTATCCAGATGATGGTTCTTAAAATTGAATTATAATCCACTTTGGTTCTGGGAGTTGGAAGTTGGTACGTCTGCCTACTCCATCGCCATCTTCCCCTCCGCCTGCTCCTGGTTTTATTGAGATTCGTGAAACTGACATTTGGGAATTTGTTTTTCTCCATGTTGGGGGGGGGGGCTTGATGAACAATCATAAGAGAGGAAAAAAGTGCATGCTTGCAGATCTGTGGTTTGCAAAGTATTTATAATTCTCATATTACTGTCTGCCACCCGGATACCTCAGACTGACAAGATCAGAGCCCCTGTCATCCTTTTACATTTAATTTTAATTTACACGAAATAATGTTCTTCCTGCTCCATTTCTTCCAATTCTTTTCTTCTCCTCCCCTGTTCATTTTTCCTTATCACTTCAAAGTTGCTCCTTTCAGCAATGTCACCTCCTTTGCTATAATGTACTTCACCTTTTTAACGTCTAATAAATGTGTTCTCTTCATTTCAAGCTCTATGTCCTCTATGGTCACACATCTTAGAGATGGAATTAAACTTAAAAAATAATAAGCTGACTCTATAATAGAGAGTATTTATTTTTGTTAATAATCGTGTTGGCCTAACTGATCAGGTGGTGGCACAGTGGATAGAGCATCGAACTGGGATGCGGAGGACCCAGGTTCGAGACCCTGAGGTCGCCAGCTTGAGCGTGGGCTCATCTAGCTTGAACAAAAAGCTCACCAGCTTGGACCCAAGGTCACTGGCTTGAGCAAGGGGTTACTCCGTTTGCTGAAGGCCCGCGTTCAAGGCACATATGAGAAAGCAATCAATGAACAATTAAGGTGTCACAACAAAAAACTGATGATTGATGCTTCTCATCTCTCTTCGTTCCTGTCTGTGTGTCCCTATCTGTCCCTCTGACTCTCTCTGTCCCTGTAGGAAAAAAAAATTGTGTTGGCCTAATTTTTTTTATTTTGGATTTAATATAGAAATTCAGGGAGCACTGGAGAACTCATTAATGACTCACCTCCCTGCCCCTACCGCCTTTCTGTCTTTCCTTCCACTTGTCACTTTCTTTTTTTACTCTTTCATGCCTTGACAAGACACTTATTACATGAAATCTACAAGAAGGTCTTATAGCCACTGGTTTGTATATTGTCTATACTTTGGATTTACTAAAAGTTTTTTGTTTAACTATATATATTTGTTGTGACACAAGACCCTGTACTAGGGACTAACTTTACCAAGAGACCATTTCCCCTACTTGAGATAAATTTACAATGTAAACCTGAGAGACCTTTTCAGCTCAACAGTATGCATTTACTGGCTATCACTTTTAGAAACTGAACACTGTCCTGGTTGAATCATAAACTCTAATCCCATAATTTTTTATGCTTTTATGTGCTTGCATGGGAACCACACATTTTATCATAATTTATTGCCTTCATAACTTTTCTGCTCTGGAATATGGAAACACCCAGTGCTCTGCTTTCTTCTTTCTGGTAAATTCAGATCAGCTTCACCTCCCATTTCAACTCTAACTCCTCATCAAGGTCACCACATTTTTAATATCACATGCTTGAAGCTCTTACTGATAGACTTCACTTTTGCTAATTCATTTTTGCTCCCAAGAGACAATGGCTACTATTCTTTTGAATCATTGCTTCCATTTCATAAATGGAACTAATTATTCTCTACTTAACTAGGAATGCCCTGTGACAGATATAGTTGGATTTATGTAAAAATGTAGAAGAGGTAGTGAGGAGATCATTTTCTCCAAAAAAATGCAATTCCAAAAGTGATTCAAGTGGAACATAAAGAAGTACTTATGAATATGGTTGTTATTATAGCTAATGCAGATTTTTTCACTTTTACCAGTGGTATTTCTGAATGCATTATATTTGGCAGGTTCTCAGTAAATGTTTCTTGATGTTAACGGTTTCCTAGTCCTGACTTTTGTGATGGCTCTTGAAAGCTTTCCATGGTATTTGGAAATGTGTATATGAATATAAGGTGATATCATGGCTGGTGACCTGGGTAACTGTGCTGATGTGTCTCCCAAAGCCTACAGTTTCATCATCATTCTTCTCCCTACTGCATAAGGATCCACTTACGAGCTTTGGCTGGCAATTCTTCCTTCAGTTACAAAGCTTTGCTTCTTTCCTTCAGGGCACATGCTTTGCTGCACTGTAGGATGTTTTGTGACAAATTATACATTTATCTCTGAATTTTCTGCTTTCCTAATTCCACTTCGGTGCACTAAAACTGTGATTAAAAAAATTGTACATTTTGTGTATGCTACCCATTCAAGCTCTAATGCTTGAAAGATAACAATTTTTCCATGTTATTGACTTTGGTGAACCTCATTGCTGCTATGAAAAGGAATCATAGCTAAGCAGAAATATCCTCAAAATTTGATCAGAAAAGAGGACTCTAGATAAAAAACTGGTATGGGAGTAGCAATGATCACTGTCTCCATTATTCATTGTTGTTTGTTTGAACAGAGACAGAGAGAGAGAGAGAGTCAGAAAGAGGGACAGATAGTGACAGACAGACAGAAAGATAGAGAGATGAAAAGCATCAATTCTTTGTTGCAGCTCTTTAGTTGTTCCATGATAGCTTTCTCATATGTGCCTTGACCAGGGGGCTACAGCAGAGAGAGTGACCCCCTGCTCAAGACAGTAACCTTGAGCTCACGCCAGCAACCTTGGGCTTCAAGCCAATGAATGATCTTTAGGCTCAAGCCAGCAACAATGGGGTCATGTCTATGAGCCCATGCTCAAACCAGCGACCCCTTGCTCAAGCTGGTGAGCCTTGCTCAAGCCAGATGAGCCCGCGCTCAAGCTTGCGACCTCGGGGTTTTGAACCTGGGTCCTTTATGAACCAGTCCAACACTATTCACTACGCCACCACCTGGTCAGGCGATTCATTGTTTCCTTAATTCAAAATCTTTAGGCAAGTATTTATTAAATGTGTATCAATCAGGGCTTCTTGGGACATTTTTCCTTTCATACCTGCTTCTTTTTGTTTGTTTGTTTGTTTATTCATTTATTACAGGGATAGAGAGAGAGTCAGAGAGAGGAATAGACAGGAACAGAGAGACAGGAACGGAGAGAGATGAGAAGCATCAATTATCAGTTTTTCGTTGCGACACCTTAGTTGTTCATTGATTGCTTTCTCATATGTGCCTTGAATGTGGGCCTTCAGCAGACCGAGCAACCTCTTGCTGGAGCCAGTGACCTTGGGTCCAAGCTGGCAAGCTTTTGCTCAAACCAGATGGGCCCACGCTCAAGCTGGCGACCTGGGGGTCTTGAACTTGGATCCTCTGCATCTCAGTTCGATGCTCTATCCACTGCGCCACTGCCTAGTCAGGCCATACCTGCTTCTTTTGAAAAGACCTATTATTTTATAATTTAAGCAGGATTTTGTCTGATTTGGGTTACATTGTTTACATGATAATCCTTTATAGTTAAAATGGATTTAAGGGGCTGCCAAGAAAACAGGTCAAGATGCTGTTTGGAGCAGCAATAGGGATCTATTTGTCACAGCCATAGGAAGTTAACTGCAACAATGTCCCTTTTGTACCTTCCAGGTGGTTGGTGTTCAACTGAATGTTGACACCAGATTTCCACCTGCTTATTACAGTTTCGTTGCAACATGAGATATTTTCTTCACTCCCAACTCCATGATTCTATGATTCTGAAAACAAACTTTTAAAATTAGTGTCAACTTCTAGTTATACAGTATATGATTGATAGAAAATTTTGAAACCTGATGCAAGCTGCTAATATTATTTGTTTTTTCATAGACAAATAAACATTATGCATCATCTAAACAGTATATCATAATTATATGTAAAGTATCTTTAACTTTCCAGTATTGGAGTTTTCAGCACGTATTGAAGTTTCCAGATGACTCACATGATATATTTTCTTGATGCTTAGATAGTAGCCCATGCTAATCTTCAGGGTTGTGTAGGACTGGGACCAACATGTAATACTTTAATTCTTTAGGAATGAGAGAATTAATCAAGAAACTATTATTTCTAAACAATAATATTTCTAATGTATTAAAACACTTTGCCAATTTTCTAATTCTTTCCCCTCAATATTCTCTTGCAGGAAATGTCCAGTTACCTAGCCTTAGCTCTGCTTTCATTTGCTCTGACCACAGCACTAAATCTTCCTTCCTTTGAGAGGAAAAAGGCTGACATATATGTTAGTATTAAGTAAGAAGCTGAACCTAGAGGCAATCTAGTAGGAGATATTTGGTCCTCAGTCTCAAACTTCCAATGGTGACAGGACCCTGAGTTTGCAAGAATATAAATTTCAGTGAGATTTAGACCAGAACTATGTGTCTTAAACTTTAATGTGCATGTGGGTCACCTGGGAACCTGTGAAAATGTGGACTCCAATCTAATATGCCTAGAATGGGGTCTGAGATTCTTTATTGTTACAAGTACTTTAACCAAGCCTAGAGGTGCAGGACACTTTAAAAACAAATAAGTCCTAGGTTTTATGAACTCTAGTTAAATTGATACTCTTAAATTTTCATGCAAAAGAATTGAGCCAAAGAAAAGGTCTTCCACTGACATTCTCATGCGTAATGAACCTGTTTAAAATTCTCAACCCAGAATTCTGGGAGTATTAAATAAACTCTTCATTCTGAAGCATGCTGAACTTGCACATCATTTTATATTTGCTAAAGTCCTGTGGGATTGTTGCATAGAGAAAGCATGGATGAATGGAGAAAGCAAAGTATCTGCATCCAAAAGGTCTTGAACCCAGCTTGGCTTCTGCTTGGTATCATGAGCTTAAAAAGGTCATCTATCGCCTGACCAGGTGGTGGCGCAGTGGATAGAGTGTTGGATTGGGATGCAGAAGACCCAGGTTCGAGACCCCAAGGTCGCCAGCTTTAGCATGGGCCCATCAGGCTTGAGCAAAAGCTCGCCAGCTTGGACCCAAGGTCGCTGGCTCCAGCAAAAGGTGGCTCCGTCTGCTGAAGGCCCATGGTCAAGGCATGTGTAAGAAAGCAATCAGTGAACAACTATGGTGTCGCAATGGCAACGAAAAACTGATTGATGCTTCTCATCTCTCTCTATTCCTGTCTGTCTATCCCTCTCTCTGACTCTGTCTCTCTGTCCCTGTAAAAAAAAAAAAAAAAAAAAAGAAAAAGTCATATATCTTCTTTCAATTCTACAATATTTCTTTGTGATGGCAATAATGGCAAAATACAGCTTTAAAAGTTTGTTTTTATATCAAATATGAGATGAGACCATATATATATATATATATAGTATTTTGTGAAAGTTAGGTTCTATGAAAATATTAGTTATATTAGTTGAGGGGTTTGTAACCTAGGGAATGATGATTCACACTCACATCAGAACACTTGTGTTTGCCTAAGACCCTTTCATTGTTTGTTTATTGACAACAAATATTTTTACCAAAAACAAAGATATTTCACTGTTTCCCCTAGGTGTCATTTGTATGCAGTCATTTATTATAATTCCAGAAAAAAAATTAATCATTCCCTTAAAACACCAGTACAGTATTGTCATTTCCAATCCAATATGTTTCAGGAATGAGAAGTGATGAAAACCATATATTAAAGTTAGAAGTTTGCTTAGGAGAACTAATTGGTATTCCGTGGCAGTTGTGTTTGGTATCCTGAATTACCCACAACTTCTGAGAATTGCTTAATCAACACAGAGATTCACTTGGTCTGAAGAAAACATGTCATCCTCATCACCTAGGGAAGAAGTTGACCTGCAGGCAGCTTTCATTTTAATGTATTTCTTGATGAGCATTGACTTTATTAAGTTAAATTTTAGACAAAATACCAAATGGCATCTGCCAGTGTTAAGTGACAGGAAAGACATTAAAAGTTTAGTGAATACTTAAGAATTCTTTACCAGCAGGAATTTATTGAATCCCCCAGATGAGAATAATAATGCTTGCACTTATAACTTGCCAGTCATTTTCACAAATTCTATTTACGACACAATACTCATTGAGTCTATTCCATTTTCTAATATAAAAATCCATCTTTGTGGGGCTTTGATTTATCATTATACAGGTTACAGACCTCAGCCAAATTTCCATTTTAAAGAGACATAACGTATCTTTGAAGGAGGAAGTCAAGAATAGAGGGAGGGAAGTAAAGAGAAAGGAAGAAAAGAGAAGGAAGGAAGAAAGAGGAAGGAAGGAAGGAAGGAAGGAAGGAAGGAAGGAAGGAAGGAAGGAAGGAAGGAAGGAAGGAAGGAAGGAAGGAAGGAAGGAAGGAAGGAAGGAAGGAAGGAAGGAAGGAAGGAAGGAAGGAAGGAAGGAAGGAAGGAAGGAAGGAAGGAAGGAAGGAAGGAAGGAAGGAAGGAAGGAAGGAAGGAAGGAAGGAAGGAAGGAAGGAAGGAAGGTTAATTCACAAGTGTTTTGTTTTGTTTTTCCAGAATACTCATCCTGAGTTAACGCCCAAGAGGAGAATAATTTTGAATGACTAAATATAAGACAGTGTCAAGGTTTTTGGAGTTGATATCTCACCTAATTTGTCATAATGTATGTGCAGAACATAAAAAACTTAATAGGTACTTTGACGTGTGTTTCGTTGGATTTAGGCCCACGTTATGCCTTTCTTCCTAGACTCACTTCAATTTTGATTTTAACATCAGCCATGTTTTTCTTGTGCCTGAATTTCTCTTTTATAATTAGAATACTCTGGTGATTTGTTACTAAAGTTTGTTATACTAAGCATTAAAGGTCTTTCTTTGAAGACATTGTTTTAAATAAGGTGGATGATACTTTCCATGGGCGTCTTATTTGAGGGTCTTTGCATTGCTGAGGACATCTACCTGAGACTATTATAGACTCATCACCTTGACTCATGGACTTGGTTGCACAGGCAGTGGCTGGATGAGGCTCCATCTGTTGCAGGCTGTTTCTGCAGCTCTTGCTCTCACTCAGATCCCTGTACTACTGCTTTCATTGAAAGACTAGGTCAAAATAAATAAAGAAAGGCCAGTAAGAATTTTTTAAAGTTCTGAATTGAGGATATTTCAAGAACATTAAACTTGATTTTTTAGTTTCAAGAATGAGACATATTGTATCTGTTTGACTAGTATGTATAGATCTACACATGTAGAAATTATAAATAATGAAATTAAACAGTTTGCTATTAACTGGTTAATAAACAAAACTTTTCAAAATGTTTGATGCTTGTATTCAGCCATTTATATATAATATAATTTATGTTTAATCACACCCAAAACCTGCCAAGTAGAGTCCCACAGGAATTACTCTAATGAATACATAAGCATCTCTTGTATTGAGCATATTAATTGCTTATATGCAAATTATTTTAAGTACTTGAACAATTTGACTTAAGAAGGATAAACATCTCTGTAATCTTGTGTGTGATATTCATTTGCTTAGCAAGCTCTTTTATGATGGATTATATAAAAGCAAACTTTATAATTAACTGAATACAAATTATACTGAGTTTGTAAAACAAATTACTAAGATTTTATGATCTTGTTTCAGACCTCTCCACCACCTGATTCAATAGGGACAGCAATATACCATAAATTGGTATAAATGACTCATAGTTTTACATTAACATTTTATTACATAAACTTTATATTTCTTTACCCCTGTTAAAATGAATCCTTGGATAATTGTGAAAAATAAAATTTGCATTAGTATTTTGGAATTAGACATCAACAGATCAATTTACATATTTGAATGGCAGCTCCTTTATTCTCTTGGCATTTATATGAGTGGTAGTACTTACAGTGCCTTTGTTGTCCAAAGCACTCTTAATGATCTTTCTCTACAATCTTAAGATATTACCTATCTTTTTTAGGTGTTAATTATTCAGCATAAAAATGTAGGATCGTAATATCTCAGAGATGGCAGGACCTTTAAGATTTGCTTGTAAAAATCACTATTTGATGGCAAATCATGATTTCCAGAAAATATTTGTTTTCCAAATTAAACATATCATTAATTTATTTGAGCCACACACATAGGAGTCTTTCTACTTGAGAAGTAGGATTTTAATTCTGATTTCAAGGTCACCAGTTGATGCAAGAGAAAGAGGGAGAGAAGTCCTGTCAGAATCCATCTGAAAATTTTCAAGAGTTTGTCTAAATAAGAATTCTATCTGATCTTAGTTCATGTCCACAGATACATGACCTTATGGAATCTAGACTTAAGAAAGAATTTCCTATGGGTGTACTTTCCAGGATATATCTTTATTCCAGAAAAAATTTTGTTTATTGGCATGTTTCCTGAAGGTGTTCTGAATACTAGTTAAACAAAGTATTTATAAGTAGGCCTTAACAATCTTTTATAAAGGAAATTTTAAAAATTTCTGAGTACATTTATTCATTCACAATGTGGGAAACCCAATAGAAGGTGCTGTAAATAAAATAATGGCCAAAATGGACATGATTGCTGCCTCATGTTGCTTATGGTCAAGTAAGAAAAACATACATTAATTGTCCTTCAATTTTATATGTTGAAATCCTAATGCCCAATGTGATAGTATTAGAGGTGGGGTCTTAAGGAAGTGATCAGGTCTTGAGGGATGCACCCTTATAAACAGGGTTAACATTCTTCTAAAGAAAGCCCACAGTGATCCTTAGCCCCTTCTACCATCTGAGGACATAGTGAGAAGATGCTGGTTATGCACAGGAAAGAGGGTCCTTATCCACCATGGGGGTGTCTTATCTTTGACTTCCAGCCTTCAGAACTGTGAGAAATAATTTTTTATTGTTTATAAACCATCCGATCTATTTTGTTATAGCAGCTCAAATGGCCTAAGTCTAAGACATTAAATAACTAATTACACAGGTATATAATATCTGAGATAATTTTGAAACCAGAAAAATGACCTGCAGGTCTTGTTGCCTGCTGTGATGAATAGTCAATAACTGTAGGACAGGTGCTGGTGCAAACGTCAAAGGTTTATTCAAGTGCTGGACACCTGAGGAAACAGGTGGACTCCTGTCTTCAAAAGCCTATGTCTTTCTGTTGGTTCAAGCATGGGTTTTTATTAAAAAGAAAAAGGCAGGGGAATTAACAAAAATAAAACAAATGAATAAGAAGAAGGGGGTTGAGAGTTCTTTAGTTAGGGGGCTATGTGTAAGTTAGTCCAGTGTGTTTAGATAACAGATGAAAGGCCAGCACAGCTTCTGGAGCTGGTATTTCTGAAAGTTGGTATTTGTTTCCTTGGTTGTTATAGGAACTGAAGCTAGCAAGTAGCATATTTATTTTATTTTATTATTTTATATTTTATTTTAAAGGAGAGAGGAAACAGAGAGACAGACTCCCACATGTGCCCTGACTCAGATACACTTGGCAAGCCCCCCACCTGGTGATGATCTGCCCCTCTTGGGCCATTGCTCAGAAACTAAGCTATATTTAGTGCCTGGGTCAGTCGCTCCACAGAGGCATCCTCAGCACTGGGCAGCCAACTCACTTGAACCAATTGAGCTATGACTGTGGGAGGGGGAGAGAGAATAGAAGAAGGGAAAGGGGGAAGGGTGGAGAAGCAAATGGTTGCTTCTCCTGTGTAACCTGACCAGGAATTAAACCCAAGATATCCACACACTAGAGCGACACTCTACCACTGAGTCAACTGGCCAGGGCACAAGTAACTTATAAACTAGAGTTTTTGTTCCATATAAAACATTTACACATATTTTCATAGTCAGGTTGTCCTCTTTGCCTTAAGCGAGAATCAGCATTTCAAGCCTCAGTGTGGTGGGAGTGAGGACAGGGTTGGAGGGCAAGGTGTAGCTCCCACTTATGCTTATTCTTCTTGCTTGGATATTAAACCTGATGTGTGTCAGCTGGAGGGGAACAGACCTTTTACTTGTAATGAGAACATGGTATAAAGTGAAAGCACAGGATTGATTATATACTTTTGATTTGTTACAGCATACATAACTGTGATTACTAAATTATTAACATTAAATCATGCTTATAAGAACAACAAACTAGATATAACATTTTATAAAAAAATTTTATAAGCTTATTTTATTGGTACCTTCTTATTTAGCTCTATTTTATGGCTAGCATATTTATTCTTAGTTACAATTTTTTTTTGTGAAAGAGACAGAGACGAAGAGACAGACAAGAATGGACAAACAGGAAACGGAGAGAGAAGAGAAGCATCAATTCTTCATTGTGGTACATTAACTGTTAATTAATTGTTTTTTCATATGTGCCTTGACTGAGGGGGTGAACTCCAGCAAAGTGAGTGACCCCTTGCTCAAGCCAGCAACCTTGGACTAAAGCCAGTGACCTTTGAGCTCAAGCCAGTGACCATGGGGTCATGGCTCTGATCTCACACTCAAGTCAGCAACCTGCACTCAAATTGGTGAGTTCACAGTCAAGCCGGCAACCTCAGAGTTTCGAACCTGGGTCCTCTGTATCCCAGGTGGACACTCTACCCACTGTGCCACCACTTGGTCAGGTTTCCAGTTATGATTTTTATAAATAAACACTATAAGATGTTATGGTAGACTAGCCTAAGAAATTTTATATAGTTTTGTAATAGTTTGGGACTGGAGAAGGGTTCCCTGGAGAAGAGGGAAGTAAGTGTTGCAGAAATGGTGCAGCATGTACTTGAGAAGGACTTGAGATAAGTAGAAACATCACATTTGAGAAATTTAAAGAAGGTTATTATAGAGGAAGCACACACAAGATGGCTGGCGAGGTAAGTAGAGGCCAGAATGAGCAAAGCATTAATGATTTTTTAAAGACCATTTTGAAAGAGAGTAGCATGATCAACTTTACATTTGTAAAGTAACACTTTGATTGCAATATGGAGATTGAAGTAGAAGAGGTGGTATGTACTGAATTGTATCCCAACCAAAATTTGCATGTTGAAGCTCTAACCTTTTGTGAGACTGTATGGGGAGATAGGGCCTATAAAAAGGTGATGGATGTTAAATAAAATCTTAAGGGTGGTGTCCTAATCTAATAGGACTGGTATCTTTATGAGAAAAGGAAGAGATACTAGAACTCTGTTTCTCTTGGCTGTGCAGAGAAGAGGCCATGTAAAGACAGTGAGAAGGTGGCTGTTTGCAAGCCAGGAAGACAGGTCTCACTAGAAACCAAATTTATCAGCACCTTGAACATAGACTTCTAGCCTCCAGATCTATGAGAAAATAATTTTTTGTTGTTTAGGCTACCAGGTCTGTGGTATTTTTGTTAAGACCTCCCAAATACACCAAGAGAGATGGCAAGAATGTATATGGGAGTATGGATTGGGGGTCAGAGCGGTAGTTCAGGTAAGAGATAATGTAATATGTACTATAATGGGAATGGCAGAAATTGAGAAAATATGCAGAAGTGAGTGGCCATTTTTATGCATAATTGATAGGATTTGATGTAAAATTGTATATATAAGATGAGAGAAAGAGCGAAATTAAGCTTTCTGACTTGTATCACTAGATCAATAACTTGTACACTTTAGTAGGAGTCAACCAAAGAAGATCAGCTTTGGGGCTACAACCCATAAGTTCAGTTTTTGACACATGAAGGCTTAAGTGCCTTTGCATTTGTGGAAGAGGCCGATGGGAGTGGAGCTTAGAGAGAAATTAAATAACACTCAAGGGATTCTGTTGCTGCATGACTTCTCAGAACTCTTAATATATCTAAATATATATGTATGTGAATTGTCAAACAGGACAATAGCTTCCTGCACTTTTCCAACCCTGAACCTCTTTTCTGAATGGAGAAAAACCACAGGACTAGTATTCTGTAGAATGTATTTGGTAAGTGCTGGTCTATCAACACAATTTTAATCATTCTCCTTTCCTGCTGCTTGATATCAGTAATTTTTACTTTATTTAACAAAACATAGTGTGAACATAGGATAATGTATTTGCAAGTTGTGGGAATGAGATGAAGAAGGATTCAAACAGAAAATTTACTGTCTGTCAAGGTCTCTCAGTGAGCATTGCCAATGGCCAGGAGAGTGCTTAGAAGAGCTGAACTGAATATCTCATATGGAGCTGGAACAGTCTCTGCCTTCCCAACCACTACTGGATACTTTATTCAGGTAGACTCTCAGAGTGATTAGTAACATCTTGTATGGAAGTCCTTGATACCCAAAAGAAGTTGTTGCCTCGCTCTCTCCACTCTCCAAGTGTTGAATCCTATTTTGAAAACTTAAAATATGTCTCTCTTGGGTTGGTCTATACCATAACTTTAAGGTTATTTTATTGCCTGGAAGCTGAATTCAATTGAATAGTAGGGATTTAGAACTTAGATAAATAGAATTACATAAATTATAATGACTCCTCCTGTGTTTTTGGCACTTAGAATGCCATATTATATGCAACACGTATAATTGGTTTTTCTGTTGATCATATATTCTGAAAATTTATTCATCTAACTATACGTAAATCTGTTTTTTAAAACTACTGTATGTATTCTATAATAAGAACATATCAAAATATATTTAGGCATTTTACTATGTTCAGCATGATTTAAAACAATCCAACTATGCACAAGGTAGTATTAGTAGGAGATATAAGAAGAGGAAGATCAAGTACAAGAATTGAACAATTTTGCCTGCTCTTTGCCCAAAATATTGTATAGACTATAAAAACATTTAATTTCTTTACATTTATTACCTTCTCTTTATATTTACTATGAGAAATAAATGACCAGGTAAACAAATTTCTAGAAAAAATTTTGTGCAAATTTATTCCTAATGTCAAATCTTTCATGGCAGTTTTCTTGTTATTCTAAAACAAATATAATCCTTCACTTAAAAAAATTTTCTTTCTTCTTTTCCATGTGAGAGGAGGGGAGACAGGGAGACAGACTCCTGCATGGGCCCTGATAGAGATCCACCTGGCAACCCCCATTTGAGGCCGATGCTCTGCCCATCTAGGGCAATGCTCTTAACTGAGCTATTTTTAGTGCCTGAGGTAGAGGGCCCATGGAAGTATCCTTAGTGTCTGAGCTGATAAGCTCTAACTAATAGGACTGCGGAAGGAGAGAGAGAGAGGTAGAGAGAGAGAAGGGGGAGGAGTGGCTTCAGGAGGAGTAAAGAAGCAGATGGTCACTTTTCCTGTGTGCCCTAACTGGGAATTAAACCTGGGACATCTACATGCCAGGCTGATACTCTATCAGTGAGTCAACCAACCAGGGCCTAATCTTTCACTTTTTTAATGCTTCCTCTCCATGGCAAATAACTTTGGCACCTTGTATTTCAGTTATTTGCTCTAGTTCATTAAGTCACACAGCATTCTTTGTGGCCCCCAGAAGGCCTTACTCATAGAAACTCCACAGATGTTTTTGGTTTGAATTTTGAATTAAACTAGGTTAGGTTACTTATTTAATTCTGGGTATTGGGTGACCAACATGTTTCTGAGATTTATTTGCAACATTATTATACTTCAGAGAAACTTTTTTTGTTGTTTAATGATGAGTTAAGAGGTAAATAATGATTTAAACACTTCCAGAAGTAGATTTCTTATTTGTGCTTTCTAATACCACTTCCACTTTCTCTTGCCATTATCTATGTGAAGGATAGCAGCAGAATGATTGTTTCACAGATGAAGATCTTAAACTCAATTTACCAATTGTTGCAGAGTAAAAAAAAAACAAATTATCTGAGTTATAGTTTCCATTAGAAATACTTATAGAAATGAGGTTCAACCCATGTTACAATAAAATGTTAGTAAGACTTTTAAAAAGACAATTAAGAAGCACATTTTCTGTTAGGGTAACTGAATTTAAATCTATTAATCCTCAATTTGGCAAAAAGGATCTTTTGGGTCACTTAAGTATAACATTGTTAGACAGACATTTGCTTTTCTCCAGGAAAACATTTCATTGTTATAAAGTTGCCACAAGATTTTCCTGTGGCAAAAATAAAACATTGGAGGCATATTTAGATAAGCACTCATTCCTTTTTACCATAGTATGTGAAACTATAATTTAAATCATCTTGATTTAGGAGGGCTCATATCTAGTATATCTTATATTCTTAGCTTTTCAAGCGAAGATCATAGTCAAGGAGTAGTAACATTGCTCAGAGTTAAGGAATTCCTAGGTAGAGACATAAAGTCAAAATCTGCCAATAATTAATAAGTGAGAAGTCAAAGTCTGACGACAGTAATTAATAGAGTATGGGGAAGCTCTCTTCCATTTTTTTCATACTGGTGTATTTATTGACTCTAATCAGCTGTGCTAAATGTCAGCCTCCTGTCAATTTATGTGATAAGTCTAGAATCAGCCAAGCGCATTGGCCTATGAACTCTGTCTCCTTCAGCTTCACTGCTGGCGCTGTGAAACTGACCATCCTGGGTGGGAATGCCACTGAGCTGCTCCTTCTGAAATGTCAAAGATATCGATTGGAGCTCTTGCATTTTATGACAATAGGTTTCTTGACAGGACATCTGGGCAGTTGCTTATCTGTTTACACTATAGAAAGAAGGGGAATGACCTAACAGTGTGCACTTTTAGCTTCCTAAGGTAGAATTTTGGAACCGGCATTCATTTTGTGGGAATTTATAATGTGATAGCCTCACATTATACAATCTAATATTATATAGATAACATCAGGGTCACCCTAACATAGGGTATAAATCTTCAGTAGGAAGCAATGTTAGTATTATGTTGAAGCCAGAGGAAAGAGGAGCTTGCAACATGTACAGAATAAGCCTTAAGTTTAAAAGAACCCAAGTTCTTTCTCATTTTTAATCTAACATATTCTGAGCTTAAATTTACTCTCATTCTGTTACTACATTCTTTTATAAATTATACGCAAATGGACTAGAGGCAGCATCTTATTACTCTTTTGTAAAAATATGGTGGTACTGAATTCTTGGTGTTTTGGTCACACTGTGTCTTCTTGGCTATTGTTTTTTGCTGCTGATTGCAACAACTGTTCAGATAATTATAGTTATTCTTTGTATGATTAAAAATTATTATGTGAATGTAATTCTGGAAAGGACTCTCTTTAGACAGTTTTATTATCAATTTTCAATGTACAATTATGCAAATCTACAACCTCATAAATGTCACTTAATGCTAATGATTTGCTGCATGGTGAGAAGTTTTAGCTTTATAAATGGACTAAAAGAATATACAGAATTTTACATTTTTAAAAAAATACAGTGTCTGTGAAGTACCTTTTTGGGAGGCTGATGTCTTCTGAGAGAAAAAAAATAGTTAACTTTTGGTTTCTCACTATATCAGAATGATGTTATCATCCCCTCATTCCTTCCTCAACCCTTTCTTAAGATGGAGACACCATTGGTGTCACATACCTTGAAATGAGAAGGCAGGGTAGAAGACTTGCAGCTTTTTTGTTATCCCAGTGATAGGAACCAATTTTCTGGGATAAACTATAAGTTCAGAGAAAATAGAATTTCCTAGTATGTCAGTTTTGGACAGTCTGTGAGTCTCCATCGAAGAAGCTTGTGAATTGCTTCTGACTGGGTGACTGGCATAAGCTTGTACACCTGTTGACTGCCTGGAATTCTTTTTACTGACTTTTGAGCAAATTATTGACAGTATTATGTACAACTTTCATGTTAATTCAGTAATAAAATAAGTAACTTGATATAAATTTTCAAATAAAATTTCATACTTAAAGATTAGATTTAAAAAAAGGTATTTATTTATAATCATTCAGTTGACATTTGATTAAATCTGGGTGTTGTACTTAAATTCAGTTTGAAACAAGTTTCTTTTTTGTGTGTGTGTGTGTGTGTGTGTGTGTGTGTGTGTGTGTGTGAAAGAGAGAGAGAGAGAGACAGACAGACAGACAGAGAGAAGAAGGGACAGAGATGAGAAGCATCCACTCATAGTTGCAGCACTTCAGTTGATCATTGATTATTTCTCATACGTGCCTTGACCAGGGGACTCAAGCCAAGCCAGTGACCCCTTGCTCAAGCCAGTGACCTCTGGGCTCAAGCTGGCAAGCCTGAGCTCAAGCTGGATGAGCCCATGCTCGAGCCTGTGACCTCAGGGTTTCAAACTTGGGACCTCAGCAATCCAAGTCAACACTTTATCCATTGTGTCACGACTAATCAGGCACAAGTTTTAAAATCTGAAGTGACTTCCTGAAATCTTTACATACTTGAATTGAATTGTGCTAACACTGTGTTATTAATTAATCCCTCTGGTTAAACTGCATCTGATTTATGCATTTACTCTGTGGCTGGTGTATTTTGAATTACATTATAAACTATGCTTTACCAGATTATTTTTTATACTTTAGTTGTGTTACTACATGCTGCAAAATTGTTTGTGTTTTAATAGTTAACCTGATTTATCATACTTAATAAGCCAGGATCTCAGACGGTAATATTTATTAAAGTGTTTAATGCTGAACTCTACCTTTTGATTAAAGTCTACTAAAATGGGGTTTGGTTTAAATTGCAATTAATCTTTTGCTTTCTCTGTGCTATTTAAGTGTGTAGTAATATTGTAACTTAATAGCACAGTATAATTTTATTCTTTGATTCTTCATGGAAGCCAGCTATATATTTTTTAAGGTAGTTTGAGGTTTTTAACACCAACTATTCTGTTGGGATGACTAAACTAATCATTGTAAAATAAAATAAGTGGTCCCAATCACAAAATTCTTTCTTTTTTTTACAGAAATACTAGGAATTTGTATTTTTTCTTAGTAACTTTACTAGGGTGACATTAGTTAATAAAATTATATAGGTTTCAAGTGTACATTTCTGTAATACATGATATATTGCGTGGTGTGCGTGATTTGACCCAAAGTCAAATCATATTCTGTCACCATATATTTGACCTCCTCTACTACCTCATGCTCCCTTCTCTCTGGTAATCAACGTACTCTTGTCTGTTTCTGGGAGTTTTTGTTTGTTATTCTTATTTGTTCATTTGCTGCTTTCAGTTTTATATCCCACATATGAGTGCAAGCATGTGGTTCTTCACTGCTGCTGTCTGTCATTTCACTTAGCATGATGTTCTCAAGATCGATCCATGTTGTTACAAATGGCAGTATTTCATCTTTTCTTATGGCTGAGTAGTATTCGACTGTATATACGTACTACATCTTCTTTATCCAATCATCTATCAAAGGACATGTTTCCATGTCTTGGCCAACATTAATGAACATAAGGGTGTATATATTTCGTCAATAAATGTTCTCAATTTTTTGGGGTAGGAACCCAGAAGAGGGGTTGCTGGGTCATATGGTAACTCTCTTCTTAATTTTTTGAGTAACCGCCAGACTGCTTTCCACAGTGGCTCTACCAGTTTACATTCCCACCAGCAGTTGAGTAACAAACACTTGCCGTTTTGGTCTGTTCATTCTCTCCTGGTAACAGCCTTGCACCTAGGAGCTGGGCCGGCCCCAAGCTTCCGACCTGGGCACAGCAACACTACAGTGCCCCAAAAGTGCTGCTGGGAACAAAGTCGAAGACGCACCACTAAGACTCTAGAACCAGGAGTACAAGTAAAGGGAAAAGTTTATTACAAACAAAAGAAAAAGAGTTTAGTACACTCGTGAGCGGGCGCTAGGCAAGTATGCTGCCAGGAGCGCTATACAGCGTTTTCTCAGCATTTTTATACTTTACTTTTTAGGGAAGGGCGGGAGCAGGGGATTTAGGTATTTGCCTTGAGCAAGCGGTTTCCCGTAAAGTGGGTTTGAGCAACGTCCTTATCTGTTTACAGCAGGGTGCAGTTTATCTAGTTCCTGTCACACAAGCCCTAAAGGTCATATGGAATTTTCCCTAGTTCTTGTTTTTCCCTTACACTATAAACTAGGTGAATGGGGGCCGAGGCTGAAATGGACAGACAACCAATGGCACAGAATTTCTGGACACTGGCCTTTCCTCTGGGCTCCAGGAAGACAAACCTGAACTATCTTCCACAGCAGGAGCGACCTGAACCTGGGAAATCCTTTGTGTGTGTTCCAGCTTCAGTAAATCTTACCACTATACTCGTTCTCCCACTGTGATCCCTGAAATGCTTTTCTTGCAACAGTACAAGGACCCCATTTCCATCTTTAGCAGTAGGTCCCAGCTATGAAAAACCATCTTTACTATGTACCGTCAGCTTTTTGAAGTTCTGCTTGGTTATTTATTTCTTGTGGCAAGCATCTCAAATCCTGATGGTTTATTGCCCAACTGCTTGTAGAACAATTGTTGGGTTATTTTCATGGTTGTTTTTTTTTTGTTAAAATTTTGTTAAAAATTAGTTTTAATTTGAAGAAAGTTATGCAAAATATTTGTACAAAAACAACAAATAAACCCGTCTAGTAACCTCTTAGGATTACAGCAGAAGGGGAGGTGGTACCTAATGGTAAATAGTGAGATAATGAATATTAATAAAGAATTCTTACATAAGGTAAGACTTCTCTGACCACTTATAGTATAGTTCATGTTCTATAATTGTATTATTTTTTAAATTTAATTTTTAATTATAGTTTACATTCAATATTATTTTGTATTAGTTTCAGGTATACATCATAGTGATTAGACAATCATATTATTTACAAAGTACTCCTCCTAATAATGTAACATTCTATCCTGCATTTAATGTATTTTTTCTTTTTATTGCTGCAAAATCTTATTCTTTTTTCGTCTGTTCAAGAGTTACTTCCTCTGAGAAGCTCTTCTATACCTGATCATAGGCTCAGTTTGTCATTATTTACTCCAGCCTTTATTTTTCCTCAAGTCTAATAGTGCTTATTTATGACACTGTAATTATTTGTATACATGTTTTTCTCTCTATGTTATAAACCCTTTGAAGAAAGATCATCTATCTTGTTTTTTTGAATCTTCATTGTCTAACACAGAGCTGGACACATAAGAAATGCTTAGAAATGTTTTTAGAATGAGTGGTTTTCATAAGTTATGGAAAGATTATACAAAACCTAAAACGGCAAGAAATGTGTGTTTTTTTTTTTAATAAGTCTTTTCTGCTTCTACCAAATCAGCACCACTTTAGAAGACTTTCTATCCTTTATTAATTTTAAATTAGCACTTATGAAAAGACTAAGAAAAAAGAAAGAACCTATATACTCTTAAAAATACAATAAGAAATAATTATGGAACAACAACTTTCTCAAGTGCATTTGTTTCAAAAAATATATAAATATGTAAGCAAAAAATTAAATGCCTGCCTGTGAAAGGCAAGGTAGTTCAATTTTGAAACTTCTACAGTTACTCTAAATGTAATTCTATGAAATTTCACCCCTAAAGTAATAAAGGCAGCGTTTGCTCTTTTGTGTTACATTGAACTCTTCATTTTTTTTTATCTCATTTGTCTACTTGAACTTTACAGCACACAGTCCAATCTTTGAGAGAATGTGAGTGGAACGTCCTTCTTCTTTACTCTGTAGAGCCTTGAGGCAGTTTCTCAACAAAATAGTTCATTGTATTGCTATAGGCCACAGAACAAGTAAGCTGTAATAAGGGAAAGGAGTTTGTTTCTCTTACTTTCCTGAGACCCCATTCTACTCTATGAATATTAAAATGTCTGTCCTTGGACCACATATTTCATAATGATTTATAAAAGAGTGTAGAGTTTCTAAGGTAGTATAAACCTTTATAATGAAATAAAGATCTATATAAACAATAGAAAGTTAATACAATGTATATGGAATAAAAAGTTTTTAAATCTTCAGCCCTTTAATTCTATTTCTGAAAAATCTCTCTTAAGAAGAGTACAAAGATTAATGCTAAAGATCTTCACATTATTATTTATCTTAGTAAAAAATTGAGAACTATTAAATGTTCAACTAAGTGTACTGGGTAGATAAATTATAGTTGTCTATATGATAAAATATAAAACAAAAATTTAAGTGTGGGAAGATTTTTATAAGGACATTGGAAAATGATGGCAGTATAATATTACAATATATGAAGAAAGACAAGAAAAACTAGTACGTAAAATGTGATTTAACTTCTTAACAAAAAGTATACACACATACATAAATATTAAAATAAAAACTGAAAAATAAAATTAAGAACAATATCTCTTTCCATATTGTAAAGCCTGTGGCTGAGGCCATCAGCTTTAATTCTAGCTTGCACCCGGCGGGCAAGCAAAAATACACACTGGGCTTCAAAACCCACACATTCAGTGCTCACAAAGCTACTGACTTATCTGAGTTTCCTAGAATCAAAGGTGTCCAGCTCACCAGACTTATTCACCTCTGTTTCCCATCTCCTCCTGCACAAACTCTTAACAAACTGGCTTCTTCCTCAGCACTCTGCCATCTTGGCTACTTCTCCTCCACATGGCCTTAATCTGCTCTGCTCTCTAATACCTCAGGAACCAAGCGAGAGAGAGAGAGATCTAGCTACCGGTCCGCCCACTTTATAGCATAGATAATCCAAACCTTTAATCCAATTATACATACAAGAAAGTCTCTGATACAAAGCCACCCACCTGAGGTATAATGGGATTCCTCAAGAGAGTGCACCACCCTACATCATCCAATCAGTCAAGAGTGTGGGGAAGAGCTTACTCTTAAACTAAGCCATAGGCTATAATGACCTGGCCTGCCTACATTATAGTTTTTCCCC
Organism: Rhynchonycteris naso; assembly: GCA_037038555.1. Classification (NCBI taxonomy): domain Eukaryota; kingdom Metazoa; phylum Chordata; class Mammalia; order Chiroptera; family Emballonuridae; genus Rhynchonycteris; species Rhynchonycteris naso. The sequence continues at coordinate 73,840,719 of CM073002.1, forward strand.
CACAGCCATCTCAAGCATAAGGGCAAATAATATCACCTGGATGACGAGCTTCCATGTGGCCAGCGCCATCTTTAACAAAGTGAGCATGTTATATTTTATCTGCCGAACAATCCACACCTATGCTCACTTTACTACCCACAATTTACACCACCGGTATCCCTGTACAAGGAAATGAGTACATTTCACAAATTACAGCAATAGCACAAATCATACAGTTTCAACAATTACAAAGGTATACACATTTCACCAGTCTCTAAGCACTTTGCCAAAAGTGCAAAATGTCCTCGGCCTTCTTCCTTGCCATTTGAAAGGCTTCCCAGGGCAGGAGGGCCTCCAGCAAAGCCACCCCCACCCCCATCAGGGTATTTCACATTGTCCAAAATCCGTAAGTCCATTCAACAAAGGAGCTTGTGCCCATCCGGTCATAGTCCAGGAAATCAGTCCACACACATAGGGCTTTAGCCTCCCCCCTCATTCCTGCCATCATGGCAAGTCTCACACTGTCCTAAAGAAAAGCATGTGGTGTAAAGCCAGTAGTCGGGGTCACCATCACAGCCGCCCGACCCACGCAGGTTCGCATTGGATTCGGACAGATGGCAATGAAACACAGGAGCCACAAACTGGTGAGCCATCAGCTTTAATTCTAGCTTGCACCCGGCGAGCAAGCAAAAACACACACTGGGCTCCAAAACCCACACATTCAGTGCTCACAAAGCTACTGACTTATCCGAGTTTCCTAGAATCAAAGGTTTCTAGCTCACCAGACTTATTCACCTCTGTTCCCCATCTCCTCCAGCACAAACTCTTAACAAACTGGCTTCTCCCTCAGCACTCTGCCATCTTGGCTGCTTCTCCTCCACATGGCCTTAATCTGCTCTCCTCTCTAATACTAACCTCAGGAACTCTGGAACCGAGAGAGAGATCTAGCTACCGGTCCGCCCACTTTATAGCATAGATAATCCAAACCTTTAATCTAATTATACATACAAGAAAGTCTCTGATACAAAGTCACCCATCTGAGGCATAATGGGATTACTCCCTACATCATCACCCTACATCCTCCAATCAGTCAAGGGTGTGGAGAAGAGCTTACTCTTAAAACTAAGCCTTAGGCTATAACAACCCGGCCTGCCCACAGCCTGTTCCAGAACACACATTAATATCAACGAACTTCCATGTGGGCAGCGCCATCTTTAACAAAGTGAGCATAATATATTTTATCTGCCCAACATGTGGCAATGGCAGTCACCATTTCCATCTCTGCTCTGGGGAGCATGATGGCATCCACCCGTATGTCCTCAAATCGCAGACCTACCAGCAGTGTAGCTACTGCTTGCTGCTGGGCTCTCACCTTCTGGAGACTGCGGATTGCAACTCCAGCCCGATTCTCCTCATCCTCCAAAAAGGAACTGAAAACATCAGCTCCTGCTGCTGGGCTCGAGCCCCCTGCTGCCACTGCTTTCTGCTCCATGGGCCTTACAGCACCTGCCTCAGCCTCGATCTTGGCCTCAGCCTTGGCTTCAGCCCTGACCTCAGCCCCGGTCCTGACCTCAGCTCCGGCCCGGCCTCATGCCGCTGCTGGCTCTCCACAACATCCAGGGCAATCTCCAACTCACGAACCTGTGATTCTTTCTCCAGCGTCTGCTCCATTTCCAGGTGAATCTCGCAAACCTGGTCAGCCTCCTCCTCCAGCGCTTCCTTCAGCTCCAGGGTCAGCATCTGTTTCTCCCACGTTTCCTCCAGCTCCTTCCGCTGCTCGTCCTGCAGGTCCTGGGCAGCCTCTTCCATAGAGCTCTCGGTTTCCTCACGCATGGCTGTAAAAGTCAGCCAGCCTACAGTTCCCCAAAAAACAGCTATGGGAAACCAAAACAGCAACCAGTCCTCTACTCCACCGCTCAAAGGTGGTGGTGGCTCCATGCCGAACTGTATCGAATCCTGCCACAGACTACGCCAAATGTAAAGCCAGTAGTCGGGGTCAGGATCACAGCAGCCCGACCCATGCAGGTTTGCATTAGATTCGAACAGTCGGTAATGAAACACAGGAGCCAAAAACTGGTGAGCCATATTCTGTAGTGAGTATATATTGATAAATTTTTCTTTAAGAAAGGAATTTTAAAAGATACATCTTATATGTTAGAAAGAATCTATTGAGATTCTTTTTTTACTGTAGGAAGTAGTTACTTTACAGGGTAGATTAGTACACGATAGAGCATTGTTATAACTGATATCTTGCTGCACGGTGTCCTGAAAAATGAAAATTGATCTCATTTTATGCTTATGAGTTGTGCTTCAGAGCAACCTGGGTGGAAAGAAGCTTTTAAAGAATGTTTCTGGTGGGGACTCATCTCGGTGATATCACATAAATACATTTGGGAATGTGAATGTAAAATCCAGTATATATATTTTTATAAAACACTCTCTGGGTAATTATGATATACTTTATTAATTATTCTCTGCTACTTTGGTTAGAAATAAAGGGACCAAATCCTGAAGTAAGCTTAAAAAAAAAAAGAAGTAAGGGTGGATGAGTAGGAAATACTTAACTTCTGGTGGAAAGGTTAAGTGAGGTGCTCATAGTTTTCAGAAGAGGAAGATAATCATCACTGAAATATCTTTACTGGTAGTACAGCTGCCTGTTACAATAGATAGAAGATATTAGATGGTGAGATTACTTTCTTAAATCCTGAATGAGGATAGGTAGAAGAAGAATGAACAGGTATAGTTTTTTATTGGGATTATGAACTGAGAAAGATATTTAGATCTTTACAAGAATATGCATAGCTAAACTGGCAGTCTAATTTAATTAATTCTTATCTTTTACCCTTAAGATACACACTGTTTAGAAAGCTTTCTTATTACTCTCTCCCATTTTACATGGTACTATTTCTACTATTTTATTTTTATCTAGTGTTTGTATCATATGATTTTCTGTTTTGTAGCATCAATGATTGTTCAAATTTACCTTAAAATTTGGCAGTTCACTTGCCAAATAGGTCCATGGCTTCACCTCAAGTGCTTAAATATCTTGGTTGCTGAGCAATGGGGCAATGGCCTCAGATGGGCAGAGCATCACCCAGTAGGAAGCTTGCCAAGAGGATCCCGATCAGGGGGGAAGTTTGTCTCTCTGCTTCCCTGCCTTTCACTTAATAGAAAAAGAAAGAAAGAAAACATTATACAAAGTGAAATCAGAAAAAGATAAGAACTTCATGATTTCACACATAGAAAGGATATAATAATGAGACTCATAGACATAGATAAAAGTGAAGTGGTTATCAAGAGGAGGGTGTTAAAAGAAGGGGAGTAAAGAGGTGCAAATACACAGTAATAAAAAATTATTTGACTTTGAGTGATGGGCACAACATAATCAAGAGTTCAAATGCTACAGCAATGTTCACCTGAAACCTATGTACTCTTATTGGTCAATATCACCCCATTAAATTTAATTTTACAAATAAAATTTTAAAAAATAAAGGAAAAATAAAAACTTTCCTAGATAAACAAAAGCCTAAGTTTATCAGCACTAGACTGGACTTATGAAAAATGCTAAAGAAAGTCAAGTCGAAACAAAGGCCACTAAACAGAAAAACAGAAACATATGAAAACATAAGGCTTGCTGGTAAAGGTAAATGTATGAACAAATACAGAAGGCTGGAATACTATACTGATAGCATGTACATCACTTTTAATTCTGATATAGAAGTTGAAAGAAAAATTATAAAAAATAACTAGCTATAAAATGTCATACATACAAAATAAAAAATGTAATTTATGACATGAATAGCATAAATGTGAGAAAGGGAAGTAAAAATGTAAAGATTTTGTATGAAATGGAAGTTAAGTTGTTATTAGCTTAAAGTAGATTATTATAAGATGCTTTCTATAAGACCTATGGAAACCACAAAAATGTCTATGGTAAATATACAAAAGAAAAATAAAAGCATAGCTTTAGAAAAAATTTAATAAAACCGAAAGAAAAACAGTATGAGAAGTAAAGTGGGACCAAAAGTGCTTCAATACAGACAGAAAAATGAGACAAAAAATCCATACCTATTAGTAGAAACTTTGAGCATGAATGAACGAAACTCCTCTATTAAAAAAATGAAATGGCTCATAAGAAATGATGACATCAGACCATTTACAACAAAATGGATGAACCTTGATAATGTTATATGGAGTGAAATAAGTAAAACAGAAAAAAACTGAGACCCGCATGATTTCATACATAGGTGGGACATAAAAGTGAGACTATGAGACATGGACAAGAGTGTGGTGGTTACAGGGTGGAGGGAGGGAGGAGAGTGAGTGAGTGCTTGGTTTATTTTTGTTAAATGAATAGATGTATTATTCATTATGGTGACTTGTTTTCTCTTGTAAATCAGATGAATTGATTTAGACATTTTAGATATTATTTTAATAAATATAACTATAGCCATATTAGAAGAATAAACTAATATACTGTTTTTGAGAAGATTAGCAATGTTCTTTTTGTTGCTTAATAGAGTGGACAGTTTTTCTTATACATCTTGTTTGACTTCACTGTAAAATTTGACATTATTTATTCCTGAAATAAATTTTTTCCCTTATCTTTGCTGACACTACAATTTTCTGCTTTGTTTTTATTTTTCTACCTATTGATAATTAGAATTTATAATTCTCCTAGTTATATTTTTCTAAACCTGAATCTCCTAATTGCCTCGGTTGTCTCAAGATGGGTACTACAAAGTTCTTATAGAGAAAGAATTCATATTAATTTGTGTGTGTGCACATGTATTTTCTATAAAAAGCAAGCATTTATTATTATTTACTGTGCTAGATGATGGGAATACAATGAACCTTAAGATTGCACCTCTGCCCTTAAGGAGCTTATAAATCAAGTAAGAAATGTTATTGTAATTCTGAAAGAATTCTGAGAACACTCCTTCAAGATATGGATGTTAGTTTTTTTTCTCTCTAAAGACTGAACAATTTCTTTTTCACCTTTTCTTTATGTTTTTTTGAAATTTACTTTAAGGACTTTGCTTTCTTCAAATGTTTTTTGTTTGCTTGTTTGTTTGCCTTTTAGTATAGAAGTCTAATTTTTTCACACTTATCACACCATGAATTCATAAGGTATAGGCGCCAGCAGCTTAGGCTCCTTTCTGTTGGCTCTCACAAAGTGCTTCTCTGGGTGGAGCACGCTGACCCTTCAGGTGAACCTAGGGACCCAAGGGCCTTTCTCTTTGCTTCCTTCTTTTATGGTCATTTTCCTCCATAGATTTTAGGAAGCTAGATCAGCTCTTAGAGTGCTTAATGTGCGCTCAATACATGCATTAATTTTCTTGGTAAGAATTTTGTCCTTAAATCATTTGTTCACAAAAATGCCCATTACATGCTGGATAACATTGTAGACTCTTTCACTTTGCCATGGGAACATTTGCACGGCGTTCTTTTTTGCATACTGCCCTTCCCTTGCTGCCTACAACACCATCCTTCCTGTAGATTTGAATGTGTGTGGCCAAAGGAACAACTCCATGTCTTCTAAAGGCCTAAAAGACAGAGAGTAAGTGCCTCTCCTCTTTACCTTTGTTAATCATCTTAGAAAATTACTGAAAGATGGTGGTTTGGGCCTAATATAAACTTACTCTCTTCAAGTTTATGTACATAGAAATATGTGGTAGAAGGAGAGGCGGAAGGGCAGTGAGGAGAAAAGGTGAGAGGGAAGGAAGGAGAATCTCTAGGCATGTGACTCTTTGCTTCTTTACCACAAATAAGCATAAACAAAATAAAAAGGACCATAGTATTTTAACTTTCTAAAGTGTGCTTAGAACTTCATCCCATTTTATTTTCATAACGTTGCATTTTACTGTTTGAGAAACTGGATCAGGATGTATCCACATGCATACTAAACATCTCCATCTTTCGGCTTTCAAAGAACATTTTATCTACCTTATTTATTATTATTATTTTTTAATGACAGAGACAGAGAGAGAGGGACAGGTATGAACAGACAGGCAGGAAGGAAAAGAGATGAAAAGCATCAATTCTTCATGGCAGCTCCTCAGTTATTCATTGATTGCTTTCTCATATGTGCCTTCACCGGGGGGCTACAGCAGAGCGAGTGACCCCTTGCTCAAGCCAGTGTTTTTGGGCTCAAGCCAGCGACCATGGGGTCATGTCTATGATCCCACGCTCAAGCCAGCATCCCGTGCTCAAGCTGATGAGCCTGTGCTCAAGCCGGTGACTGTGGGGTTTTGAACCTGGGTTCTCTGCCTCCTAGTCCAATACTGTATCCACTGCACCACTGCCTGGTCAGGCTCTACCTTATTACTTTTATCTAGAATCAATCCTCTAAGTTTTATGTTGGTCATGAAATAGTAGAATTAACCAAGTTTGAGTGCAAAACACCCAACTTGATTGAGTTTGAATCTCTGCTCATCCACTTGCTAGCTGTGTGACTTCTAGTTAACCTCCATGAGCTGATTTATCTGTTAAATATGAATAATATTTCTGACTGGAAGAGTTTTGTGCCTGGCCTCTTATTTTCTAAATGGTGGTTCATTATGTCTTCTTCTGATTTTAGTTTTGTTCCTAAAGATCAGTTCTTCCAAAGACAGTTTTTTTTTTTTCCTCATGGCAAAGACAGTATTTTCAGGTCTGCAATTATTTATCTCTAGATTAGCTTGGCCCTGCACTGGGGAAGGTGAGCACAAATTGCATTTGGCCACACACTAGTCTGCCAGGACTATATCCCTTTCTCCCACGTAAAACAAAGTCTTCGGGAACATCTTATCCTGTGTAGAATTTATTTTTTAATAGCATATCAAAAAACCCTATATAGAATAATGTTGGTCAGATAAAATATAGTATGCTCATTTTGTTAAAGATAGCATTGCCCTCATGGAAGCCCATTGCCCAGGTGATAATATTAGTTGCCCTTCTTGCTTGGGAATGGGCGTGATTATATTAATGTGTGTTGTGGGAGGGCTTTTGTGCCAAAACGGTTTAAAAAGAAGAGAGATCATGTTGTTTTGGAGAAGACGGATTATGTTCTAGGACAGCAGAGAGAGGAGAACAGAGAAAGGCCACGTGGAGAAGGCCAGGAGAAGCAGCCAAGATGGTGGAGTGCTGAAGGAGAAGCCAGTTTGTGCAGAGAGAAGGAGACGGGGAACAGAGGTGAATAAGGCTGGTGAGGTAGAAACATTTGATTCTAGGGATACTTGGATAAGTAAGTGGCTTTGGGAGCCCTGAATAGAAAAGGAGGTGTTTTCCCACTGTGTGTATTTCTTGCCTGCCGGGTGCAAGCTAGGATTAAAGCTAATGGACCACCAGTTCTTGGCTCTGTTGTTTCATTACCATCTGTTCAAATCAAATGTGAACCTGCACAGGCCAAGCGGCTGTGATGGTGGCCGTGGCTACTGGCTTTACAAATAATCATCAGAAAGTAGAAATAAAAGGACCTAAAGTCTATTATGTGCCATGTGTGTAGCTGCACAAGTTCTAATCTGCTAAGAGTTCAAATGTAACAATTAATGTCACACCTCACTTCATTCAGATTAGTCTAAAGCTTATCTGCCTCAGGCAATAATAATTGGGATTCAATAAAAGAAGTTGGAGCAGATGGAGGTACTACAGGTTCCAATTAAACTCTTCTTTGTTGAACTTTGTATTCTTTCATGATTTATTGAACTGCCTTCAGCTCTTCATCACTTGTACAACTGCTGTTTGTGTTTAGCACAAGGCTGTAACTTTGGTTACATTTTAGAGCAGAGAAGGGCTTTGTTTACACAGAGAATCTCATTTTGCTGTGATGAGACAGTTGTACAATAGATAGAGGGCATTTCTTTCTGTAGCTGGAACAAAAAAGAAGGAGAAAGGAGGCAGCTAATGTTTACAGAGCATTGGGAATACCTGGTAGGCATTTTTTAATTAATCTACTCTGTGGCAGCATGTCTGTATGTATTGCTGCAGTTAATCCCCATAATCATCCTCTGAGGAAGAGGGTGTTTCTTATAAGCTAGCCATTTTGTTGATGAAAAAACATAAACTGGGGGAAGTTGGAATCAGCAAGCAGATGTGAAAAAGTAGGAAGACGTTCCTTGCTGCTCATAAAATCATATCATCAAGGGAAAGGTAGGAGAGATTAAAAACAAAAATGTTGAGAATGTTATAAATAAAGACATCTTGTTTTATTGAAACAGAAATGTAACATATATATGTATATATAAATCAAAAGACTTAAAGTTTTAAAAAAATTTAGGAGCCTCCTTTGCACGTGAATAGCATCACTATGGGAAACATGTATCAACTATGCATGTAGATATCACAACTTCAGATCCTGTGCTAGGCAGTGATAGTTCAGTGCTTTATAGAAAAAAGGAATACAAATACTCATGTGAATTTAATTAATGTTTACTCATTGTTCACTAAGAAAACAAAACTTTGTCTGCTTGGCTAGTCTGAGGTGATCAACAACGTAGAAAGAACGCACTACTATGGGAAGTACAAAAGAATTCTAAGAAGAAAGTGAGAAAAAGGCAGGTAAGTTTTGTCCGTGACAAAGAATACAGAAGGGAGTGACAGATGGGCCAGGTGTTTCAGTAAATCCTTAAGGAGGAGGGGTGGTCGTTGTCTAACAGTGTTTAAGATTCTTCAGAAAGTGAAATTTCTTTCTATGTAACTATATTTGCTACCACATGGTTCATCACAGGTTTGAATAAAACACAGTAACATGACTCCCCAAGGAAAACTTCACAGTAAAATTGTGAAATGGTTAGCCCATAAGGTAGCAGTTCTAGTCCCTAAATTAGCATTTGAAATTGGACTTGGAAAGAAAAAGATGAGAGCAGTAATTCTTACATGATGAACCAACAAATTATAGAAAAATGAAAGAAAATGAATGATTTTGAAGTAATGGCAGTGAGTTGGTTTAAAACTTAGAAAACTGGATTCTAATTCAGTTCTTTGTGTCATATTGGATATATCCTAGAACATGTTTGATTTCTCCTCTATACATGGAATTATACTTAATTTATTCACTTCATAAAGCATTAGAAACATAAATTAACAGGCTTCCAGAAGAGTTTTGAGAAATTTAATTTATAAAATATACTTTCTGCATATAAAACAGTCAAAAGACAGAATGGATCCGAAAAAGTGAGTATAATGCCAGGAGTAGGAGGAATTTATTTGTCTTGACTCTAGAAAGTTGAGGTAAGATAACCACTTATCACTCAGAGACTAGAAATTTTGACTTCTTAGGTTTTAGGGAAGTGCTATGTGTTGAATTCAGTGGCTTGAAGTCTAATCTAAGTTTCAGGAATGAAAGAATTGCAAATGAACTTATTATGCTACCTTGGCTATCTTACATAATAGTTTCTAGACATGCTTTTCTCCCCCTTATCTATTTTCAAAAGTCTTTGGAAGCTCTGGCTGGGTAGCTTCATTGGTTAGAGTGTTATCCTGATACATCAAGTTTGTGAGTTCAATTCCTGGTCAGGGAAGATAAAGAATCAACCAATGAATGCATAAATAAGTGAAACAACAAATTGATGGCTCTCCCCTCTTCCTCTCTCTCTAAAATCAATACAAAGAAAGTCTGTATAGTGAGGACTAGGAACCAAATACAAAATGCACTCTATTGAAATAATAAAAATGTTCAGTTCTCTATAATTGCTGTTAAAATAATCCATAAGTTGTGAAGGGATTTCTCTTTCTGCAGTACAACATTTTACCTGAAAATACTTTATAAATTTATTTCTTTGGGTCATTGGGAAGCACATAACTTAAAGCATAAATAATAAAAAAAATTTAAGAATATGGAATTTAATATTATTAAAAATGTAAATCAATATAAAATATGTCAGAGATACTGTAATGGTGAGTGTGTGGTAGAATTTATATTTTTAAGTGTATGCGTTTGTGTGTGGTATAGACACATTTAATTTCTTAAGTAATTTTAGGAATAAATTTACCTCAGGGAGGGATTAAAAGCACAAAATGAAGAAGTCAAAGAGAAACAAAAATTAATATTTAGTTTTAGATACTACAAATAGAAGTTGACAGAAGATAACAGACCTGAAAAACAAACTTTATTAAAACAGAATTTTCTAGATTCTTTTTTCTCCTCATAAAGCATAACATGCATGAGGACTATAAACTTGATTAAGAATTCTATTTCTATTTTCAGGCAGTCCTTAAGAAGAGGAGGAGCAATATATATATATATATATATATATATATATATATATATATATATATATATATATGGAGAGAGAGAGAGAGAGATTGCTGTTTGCAGTTCTGGTAGTTGATAGGGAGAGGCAGGCAGAAGAAAGGACAGAAAAGAGGGTGAGCAGATCAGGAATAGAGGCTCTTGTGACTATCTGTCTAAATTTGAAAAGGAAGAGTTGACTTTGGATACAGTCACATGGGTCTGGGGAGCCTGACTCTATCCTGGTCATGCTTCCCTGGGAAGACTGAATGGAATCAAGCCTCTGTCACTAGTTACTTCCAACATACCATGTGGTTACGTATGTCTTTGCCGTAGGTGGTCTGCAGAGCAATCTGGGATCTTAAAATTTCCTGTATATTTCAAAAGTGATTGAAGAAATGAAGTTGCTGGTGGGTAGCAGAGGTCTGGGATCAAGAAAAAGTGGCCACCATAGGTAAAGACTTTGAGACTGGGTAAAAATGGTGGTACTATGGGTTCTAGCCCAAAAGCCTGTGGTAGGCATTTGTTCATCAGCAGTCACCAATCTGGGGAGCAGACCACTTCATATATTCTGCACAGGAGTCCATGCAGATCCAGGTGACACCTTGTGAATCTGAGGAATGAATCTCTCCTCCACCTTTCATTTGTCCATCACCCACTTTTATGTGGACAAAGTCAATCCCCCTCACACTTGAGAGAAGTATGGGGTAAAAATTTTAAAAACTGAATATTTATCTAAAAGACTAAATGCAGGTAAATTTTCAAAAGCCCTAATAGGGAGTCTAACTTCGAACAGACAGAGCAAAGATTGCTGAAACTAGAAGCAGAAAATAATTAAACTGTCTAGTTGAAAAAGATCTTCCTACCCAACATGGTTAAAGGTGGAAATGATAAATACAGTTTTAAAGAATTAAGAAACTATTTTCTTTGTGCAGCTGAATCATATTGTAAGGTAATGTTCAAAACTTGCTCTTACTATAAACTCATAGAATTTGGGAAAATAGTGGAGTTTGAGAATGAAAATGTTGCTCTTTCTGTCTTAGGGGAAAATGATAATACCTGTAATTTCAACTGACACATATTGCCTGGAGAATGGACTATTTTGGGTTAAGATTTTATTATTGCCATGATGAAATTACCTTGATTTCCCAACTTTGATGTGGTAGAATTCAAGTTGAAAGAGGAAGTCCTAGTTTGAAGTCTTCATTAGCATTGCTCACCTATGTCACTTCTAGTCAGTCAGTTAATTTCTCTTACCCTCAGTTTCTTCACCCATTAAATGGCTAATACTGACTTCAGGGAGTTGTGATTAGTCTCATATATAATTGTGCCTCTGACTTGTAGTGTAGGCCTGATCCAAATCCTGCCTGCTGCCTATTTTCTAGATGAAGTTTTATTGGGAAATGGCCTTGCCCATCTGTTTGTTCAAGCCTTTTCCGTGGCTGCTTCTCACTATAAAGGCCAAGCTGACTATCTGCCTGACAGACTAGCTCTGTGAGCAGGTGCTCTTGTTTTATCAGATTATTTCCATTTGCTGTGAGTCCACATTCTCATAGCTGCATTTTGGTTTATAATTATTTTGTAAAAACTACCTTCATTCTGGAGAAAACTATTTTTTTAACTCAAAAGTATGTTTCTCATTGTAACTTAGCCAGTTGGCCTCAGATTATTAAAGCAGCCTATTCAGAATTGGGTTACATTTTCTCTCTTTGCCAAAGGCTGATCTCCCCCATGGAGCTGATAAAATTAAACTTATGAATCTACGGTATGAGGACCCAACTGTTCCTCTGCAGCCATGGTGCCTGCCACCATTGTTATGGGGATCAGGGAGTCTGCTACTTCACTAACAGACTGCAGTTTCCACAAGATAGTCAGCCTCAAATTTTTAGTTTCTTATGTGAACATGAAATAAAAAGATAAAGTAGTTTTGAGAAAGACAGCATATCTGCTTTGATATACTTTTTTCTTTTCTCCAATATCTGTCCTCAAATGGATTGTCACCTGCTGCAAGGCAAAATCTAATGAGAAAAACAGACAGCTATTCTATGACAGAGAACCCTGGATGGATTTGGCAAGGTGCTGGGATCATGAATAAGTAAATTCACATATTATTTTATTATTAAATAAAGCTTGATTTAAAAAAATCAGTAACTGACATCCAGCAATGGAAATGTACCATGCATGTGCTAATTATGTCACTCTTCAGGTAAAAAGTTACTTGTTAACAGCTGAGTACCTGTTACATGTTTAAAAGATAAAAAAGGCTTTAGATCCCTTCTGGAAATACATTTTTGAAATGGAGAAACTGTAATTTTGTTAAATACTGATGAAACCCCAAAAGGTAATTATGTCAACCTGAGAAAACTATAATATGAAAATAAGATTATCAAATAAAGCATTGTGGATTTCTAGCTACAACCAGCAGACAGTCTTTTTAATTTTAGAGGTGAATATCATTGTGCTTGGGCGGAGTTTACATCTCTTCCTCCCTACCAACTGTTCCTCCTATTTGTCTGACAAACTTTCAATTCTCTCTCTCCCTCTTTTCTCTTATTCCTTCTTTTCCTTCTATCTGGACTCCCCTCTGCATCTCGCCTCTCCCACGCCACAAACACTCTTTTTTACTGGCCTTTTCTATGGCCACGACTGCTCCTAACCCAACTTAGGATGGAACCCTGTCCTCTTTCAGCGGTGAAGGAAAAGCAAAGGGTTTTCTCTGTGCTTCCTTAGCTTCTCTACTCATGAAAAGAGTGTTGAACAGTCCCTGCAAACCTAGGTCAAGGAAGTGGTCCTGCAGTTTTACTCCCACCAGGGTGCAAAGTTCTATCACGAAAACGTTCATTGCAGTGTGAGGATGGAAAGACTAGGAGCAGCTGAGCCCAGCAGAGAGCTGAAACAAGAGGAGCAAAGAGGACCGGGAGGCAGGAGCTGGGAGCTTCGTGAACATGGTCTGAGAAGAAAACCAGCAAGGAGGTAACCCTCAGCCCCCTTCTTGGTTACCAGAGGGCAGTGTGCTGGGTGGGCACCCTGGCAGCCAGGCCGGTAGCGTGACTCATAGCTGAGCAGGGCTGGCTGCATCGCGGGAGCCTTCCTGCTATGTGGATTTTAAAGTTCTGTCGCATCCCAGGCTAGCCAGTGCCCTATTTAATCGAAGCAATTGAATCTGGGCTGAGAACCTTTCCAAATAGCATGGCCAGTGGGGAGAAAATTCAATCCTTAAAATCCACAGAGTAAAAATGGGTCTCTTCATAAAGTTCATTTTTGAATACTGATGATTTACTGGTTATTTTATCAGTAGAAAGTGAATCCTGTTTCCCAGAATTTGTCACATTTTATACCCATAGTAGGCATTAGTAAACACACCACTTATAGGAGTCCTCTTAAAGTTGTCCCTATTCCAGGCTAGCAAAACATAAAACATCTGGCAATCTGAAATGTTTATTTAAAAATCAAAGGGAACATAATTGATTGTAGTATAAAGAAAATATGCTAATTGCAATGCTGGTGCTTGAAGCCAGGCAGGTTCACACTGAATTCGGACACATGGTAGAGGGACTGCAGAGCCGGGAAGTGTTAGGCCATTCCCGTTCACTGGAGGCTTGAAGAGATGGGTGAGAGAATAAGCAAAGAAAAACCACTTTCACAGTGGAGGGCCAGGGACCAGGCAGTGGTTGAGGGAACCAGGGAACTGCACTGCGCGGTGGCAGGAGAGTGGTCTGGGAGAATCGCCACTGAAGGAAAGCACCCGTAGCTTTTTTTTCTTTTTAAAGTAAGAGGAGAGGAGATAATGTGACAGATGCCCACATGTGACCAGACCCATACCCACTTGGCAACCCCGTTTGGGGCCAATGCTTGAGTACCAAACTATTTTTAGTACCTCAGCCTGATGCCCTTGGACTAGTCGAGCACCCAGGACCACCCTTGAACCAATGAAGCTGCTGGCTGTGGAAGAGGAAGAGGAAAGGAAAGAGGAGAGGGCCGGGGGATTGAAGCAGATGGTCGCTTCTACTGTGTGCCTTGACTGGGGATCGAACTCAGGATGTTTGTATGCCTGCCAAAGTTCTAGCCACTGAGCCACCACCCAGGGCCCACAGCTTTCCATAGAGATACACACTTGGCTTTCTGTCATGTGCTCACACACTAATCATGAAAAGTGCTTACAGCTGGGAAACAGCTGTTTAACCCACATTCTACCCATTCAGGGTGGCTCATCTCACAATCTATGCAGCAGGTATCTTCCGTGATGGTGTTTGTGCGAGGAATGAGGTCCATTTCATCTTTATTCCACAGAAACAGTAGAGACTGCAGCAACAGAATTACAAAAGCACAAGCTATATAAAAAATGACAACAAAGATGGTGCACCAGCTTGCTGCTAAAGATACCCATAATTCTTGGTGGGGGTCCCTGGTTTGATGCTTCACATCCTGGGTCTCCTCTTCCATGGCATGCAAGGCCTGGCTTACAATGTCCAGTAAGCTATGGGCAAAAAGAGAGTTGTCAGCAATACCAAAAGAGGCAAATCTTTCCCTTCTGGTAGAATAAAGACCAGAGTTTTATGCGCACACAGCACAGTAGCAGGTATCAGAGTCTAATAAAGTTTGGCACAGTAGCAGGTACAGGCCAATAAGATTTGGCAGGCACACAAAAACTTATTGGCCTGTACACTGGGATCTTCTGGTTCTATATGCAACAAAATGGGAAAATTCATTATTGGCCATAAGAAAATTACAAAGGTGCCTTTCATAATGCTGTTTCCCTGAGCACTGAAGGAATGATACACTTCTATTTTAGATGGCCAGGTGCTGGTTGCCCAGAAAGTTAACTGGAGATCCACCTTTAGCTCCCTGACCCACAGTGCCAATAGACCACCCATTGTAGGTGGGGGGCCTGTACAGTCCAGGATGATGTCATTGAAGCCGTTAACCTTTAAGGAGGGCTGTTGGGGCAGGCAGGAGCACATTACCCTGCCACCCACAGCCTGGCTTAAGTAATGTGTCCTTGGTACATATCTGTAACTGGATGGGAGCAGTTGCCTGGTGCAGGAGGGCTTCCACAGGTGCCAGCTATTCCCCCACCACTGCCCGTTGGGGTCTCTTCTTCAAAATCTGAAATACCATTCATAAGTGGCATGTCCATCCAGTAAGGGAGCTGGTGCCCCCCCACCTCCTGTCACAGTCCCTGCTTTAAGAGTCCATTATATTGCTCAATGATACCAGCAGCCTGGGAATGGTAGGAAACATGGTACATCAAGTTCATCACTAGCTCTTGAGCCCATTACTTCAACATAGAACCAGTGAAATGTGTGCCGTTGTCACTTTCAAGAACAGTGCCCATCCGTAGGTAGCATTCCATAGGTCCAGAGCCTGTATGATTGCCCTCTGGTCTGGGTTATGGGCGGGATAAGCAGCAAACAGATCATTGGCCGTATCTACACAGGTGACTGCATACTGGTACATGTTTGACTTTGGTAAGGGTCTGATGACTTCTACCTGCTACCGTGTCAGCAGAACACACCCACTCTGGATCTGTCCAGGTGACACCACTTGTTTCCTGGGGTTCTCCTTGGAACACACTGCACATTGATTACAAGCTGCCAAGTGGCTCTGCATAGGACACAGGCAGGTTGCATGCCTTAATCATAGTCTACATAGTTTTCTGCTCCACATGGGGCAGAGGCTAATAAAGCCACTGCAGCACATCACCTTCAGGTATAGTTGCCAACCATTGCATGCCTGCCAAGGTGTCTGACTCATTACTCCTAAGATGGGTGAGAGGTACATGCCCTGTGACATGATATGTTGTCACCTGCTTCTGGTGTCCTATTTTCCATAAGCCCTGCCACATGGCCTGACCCCCAAAGCAGATAGTGCATTACCATCCACTGCTTAATGTGCCAAGTAGCTATCCAAAGGGTTAGTCCATGATGGACAGCTCAGCTGTCATTAGAAATCACTAGGGAAACTAGCCATATGGTTTTTAATTCTGCCCATTGGCTACTTTGGCCCATACTTGTGTCCATTCAAATAGTCTCAGTGGCCAGATGAAATGTTATGGCCGTCCACTTGTCAGGTTGGCCCCTGCTGGAACCATCAGTGTACCAGGCATCCTTGGGGATGGACATTCGCCCCTTCTGGTTGGGACTGACTTCAGGTTCTGCCTCCTGAGCCCCAGCTGCACCCGACTATAGGGTCAAATAAGTGACTGGACTCACGACGTCCTGCAGTTATGCTCTCAATGGGCTGATGCTAGCAGCACAACATCATTGCAAGTGTGTACCCTACCTGGCCAGGGTGGAGGTTTGGCCGTACCACTGTGTGGTTTGGTTGCCCAATTCATCACCTATCTTGCAGTAGGGTATGTTGTCTCTATCTATAACTGGCGTTGTGATTGTAATGCTCTCAGTGGCTAGGAGGATGACATATCCAGCAGTCAACTGTTTCTCCACTAATGACTAACAAACTTCAGTGCTTTTCCACAATTGGGACCAAAACCCAGTAGGTTGCTGTAAGCACTCTTTCTGTTGCCAAAAGCCACCTTGACATCTCTTTTAGCTTCTGCAAAAGCACCTTGTGTCTGCTCTATCGAATCCCAGTGAACTCCTTCTCAAATAAGGATATATAGGGGGTACAGTTACTGAGCCAAATGGGGTATGATGTTCGCCAATACCTCAACAGACCTAGGAATTCCCGTAACTGTTTTACCGTAGTGGGCACAGGGTATACTTGGATCTTATCTATAATTGTGTTAGGGATAAGTTTTGTCTTACCCAACCAGACAACTCCCAAGAACTTAATAAATAATCCAGGTCCTTGTAATTCACTCCCATTAACCACCCAGCCAACACTTTCAAATGGGATAGCAGGGTAGGGACTGCTTACTCCAATTCTGGAAGAGAATCACTAGTTAGCATAATATCATCAATATAATGGTACACACTAACCACCTCTGGCTGTTTCCACTTAGCCAGGTCAGCAGCAGCCACCAGCCCATGACACAAGACGAGGCTATGCAAATAGCCCTATAGTAATACTGTACAGGTCTATTGCCACCTTTCTCAAGTGAAGGCAAATTGGTCTTGACTCTCTGCAGCTATATCAATAGAGAAAAAGGCATTAGCCAAATCTGCCACAAAGTGGTATGTCTCCAACTTAGAGCTTAGCCAATACATCAGGTTAGCTATCCAGGGAAAAGCAGTGTGCAAAGGGGGAACAACTTTATTAATTACTCTGTAATCTACAGTCATTTGCTGGGTTTTGTCTGGGTTGCACACAGGCCACACCAGGGACTTTTAAGGGCTATACGCTGGTCGGATTATCCCCACTTTTTCTAGTTCGAGGTTTATTCCTGTGATTTTTTCATAACTACCTGGCAGAAGGTAGTGCTTTGTGCTAGTCATGCACTGGGGAATAGGTAATTGCAAGGGGGAATGTGCTGCATGTCCCAGCAACACTGCCTTCATGACCCGGATCCACAGGCAGATCTCCCCAGTTCTGGTTTTCAATCACAGTCCTTGTAAGACATCTATCCCAAAAAAATGTATTCAGGAATAGGAAATACATATTCATTGTATGGCTTAAGAGGCAATCTTCCTTTTCCCAATGGAATAGTTATTGGCTTCATTTGAACAGTTTGGTCCCCATAACCATCAATGACCTCTGGGGTCCCAGCGAACCACTCTGGGTTCCCATAGAAGAGGGGACATTCTGCACCTGTGTCTAAAAGCCAATGCCCGTTGTATATTAGAAGAAGACCAGTGGATTTCCAATTCCACATGGGGTATCCAGTCCCTGCCTGTCCCTGTTAGATGGGTCCCTCAACCTTCCCCCATTCAAACTGAAACAATAGGTCTTGGGGATCCTCTACCTCAGCTGTCTCCATAATATAATCTGCAAGCCAGGGAGAGAGGTCCTAGCAGAAACCAAACCTGCCAACACCTTGGTTTTGGATTTCTAGCCTACAGAACTGTGAGACAATACAGCTGATCCTTCAACAACACAGGTTTGAACTATAAGGTCCAGTTATATGAAGATATTTTTCCATAAATACTTGTGCTGTTTTCAGTCCACTCTAGGAAGGCCACAGATGCAGAGTGCCAACTGTATACAGCATTTTATATAGGGGACTTAGTGTTTATGAATTTTGGTATCTGCTACCGGTCCTAGAATGAATTCCTGGCAGATGTTTAGGAACAACCTAGGTTTTGGGCTGAATCAAAAGTTATAGACAGATTCTTGACTGCTGTAATGCCCGTGGTCATGGCTAGGAAAGTTCTCAGTGAATTCAGGCAGACCATGGAAAAACTGGAGCTGAAAGTCATTGGGCCATTCCCATTTATTGGATTAGGCAGGGAAAATCTGCTTCTCATGGTGTCCAGCGAGCAAACAGGTAGGGGAAAATCACCCATGGGAAAAATACCTGTAGCCTCATATAGACTATGCACACAAAAGTGGCTTTCTCCCACATGCTTACATGATATTAGGCAAAGTGATTGCACCGGAAAACACAAGAGCAAGCCTAACTGCAGCTTTTTCCCTACAACTGCACAGGGTGTTGATGGATCAGCTGTACATTTCTGTTGCTTAAGTCACCCAATCTGTGGAATTCTGTGATGCTAGTCTGAGAAATTTAACACAGTATATCACAAACAGACTGTATACATAAACTATACAAGTTTATTGTTTCAACTCAGTATTATAACTGTAGAAATGAGCTCAAAGTATGCTAGAATAATACTGAGCACTTCTGAGGTACTTTTTATTGACATTGTATTAATAAAAGATGGCAGAGAGAAAGAGGAGAGAGTTAGGTTGCCAAAGGAAGTGATTGTGATACACTTAGTAGGGTAAGTCATGTGACATGACGAGTCCTCAAGGATTTGGTTTTCAGGAAAAGAGAAATATGTTGGGGTTAGGCAGTGCTAGGACTAGGGAAAACTACTCAGCTGGAGGGTTTGACTATAAAAATGGTGGCAGGAATCCAATCCGGGATCCAAGTTGATGTAGCCAATTGATTCTGCATATAGTCTTGAATTGACATCCTGAGATTCAGATCAGGTGGTTGGGGTCCAACCACCTGTTTCCATGCTGTAGTGCTATTCTGAAACAAGTAGGTGGAATTTTGTGGTTCCAGAAGTGTTGGAATCCCTCTGAGCTGAAGCAGGATTCTAGCCAGCTGTTAACAGAAAGTACAGAGGGTCTTATGCTTAGGGAAATCGGGACTGTGTTAGATGCCTGTTGTGAGTGTGGAAGCTGAGGAGCCAGATCCAATTCTAGTCAGAAAATGGGGATGTAAATAAGGGTTTGAGACAGGTTTTGATTCCCATGGCAGGAATACAGGAGGTTGAGAAAGCAATAACTCTGTAGCACAAAAGCGTCTTGGAACTCACACCTGTTACAAGGTTGAGACTTATTCCAGATCCTAATTTAAAATTATACAGTCAAGTTGGTCATTTGATTCAGGCCTGGAAAGTTTAGTGTGAGAAGCAATAGAGACAATAAGAAATGACATCCATGGTAAAATCATTAAAAAAAATGCTTTGAATGGTGCTGATAATTCAAAAGATCCTGGAAGCATGAAGCAAAGAAGATAATTTTCTGGAGGGCAGGTGAGACAGTTCAGGGCTGACTGCTTCCATCTTTAATTTATTAATTTATTCTTCAGAAAGTTACTGGTGTTCTATTACCCTGAAGGATGGACATCTCAGTATTACTTCAATTTCACAAGAAAAAATGAAAATGAGCAAAAAGCAAGTGAATTATTTTACATAGAAAGCAAATATGTGACTATGTTTTATAATCCACATTCCTTACTCACTGTATTCCACATCAGGAGCAGCTATGGCATGTATAATTGATGTGATAATGATGATTTTTGGTAATTGAAAAAATGTGAAAGTTGGGTATATTGAACTTAAGTCAGAGAAAATATTTGCTATTTAATATGGTGATTTAAGAGGCTACACTAATACTGTAAATATTTTTGAAAATTTATAAAATTTTACCCTCAAGTCTATCTTATATAATAGTTATATCTCATTTTTGCTTTGCAACTGCAAAATTCTATGTGATACCTCAATTATAACAGCATTTTCATAACAATACCAAAATAAAATTTTTAGCCAATATAACATTTTAATTTACAATATTATGTGAATATGAATATTTATTCCCAGATATGTCCATTGTACCATTATTCTGAGAGGCATGTATTTTTTGCACATCACAATAATTATCATTAGTGGATGCTTACAAGTTGTCAGACAATGTTAAATAATTTTAAAAACATTAATTATTTTAATACACAGAAACATTCTATGTAGTAAATGTTCTTATCCTTATTTCATGGAGGAGAAAACTGAAAAATTAGGGTCCTAAAGCTAACAAGTGATGAAACTGCCAAGGACCCTAGAATTGGTAGGTGCTTAAACTGGAGTTAAGACCTAAGTCTACCTTGGTGAACACTGAGGCTTTTATTCTGTGGTACATTACTTACACAAATTAACGTAAGTATTCACGAATGAAATCACAGTTGTTTTTTTTAATATTTTAATTATCTTTATTTATTCATTTTAGAGAAAAGAGAGAAAGAGAGAGAGAGAGAGAGAGAGAGAGAGAGAGAGAAGTGGGGGAGGAGCAGGAAGCATCAACTCCCATTTGTGCTTTGACCGGGGAAGCCCAGGGTTTTGAACCGGGGATCTCAGTGTTCCAGTTTCACGTTTTATCCACTGCGCCACCACAGGTCAGGCGAAATCACAGTTTTATAGTCATCTATACATGAGCCAGTTGGCTTCACATGCTTTGTTGTCACTATCCGGGACACTGCTGGAAATATTTGTACCCCTAATTTCAGTGTGGTTGGGCAGGACTAAGGAGCTCTTTTAATATAAAAGTTATGAGGGGATAATTCTTTAAATTTCACATTTTAATGCTATAATATCAAACATAAGCACAGTAATTTATTGACTTTTCTAACTTTTTAAATTTTATCTAATTCCACATCAGATAGAATGATGGAAAGAAGAGCATGTTGCTATAAGCAAGGCTATTTACTTCTCTCTGCCTCCATTTGTGCATCCATAAAATAAAGGGGCTGAATTTGATACTTTTCAGGTTTCTTTTTTTTCTTGAAATTCTTATTATAAGCTTCTTACTCATTTCTAGTCAAATTATATTATTATAAATAATACAAGAGAGAAGAAATTAGTCTTCATTGAGTTGTTTTATGTACCCAGAGGAGCATAAACAGACACATACATTTTTTTGCTTTTATTTAGTTACCTAAAATAATTTGTGTAGTAACCAAGTATAGTATGTGTAATATTCTATATATTTTATAGAGAAAGTATACTAAGACTCAAAAGTCATCCAACTTCCAAAGATCTCAATCATAAGTTATGAAGTTGGTATTTAAAAGCAGGTCTTTTGACCCTCCAAAGTCAATGTTTTTTGTGTAACAACTAATCTTCCGTTTATGTAGAAAAAAAACTTATTTAGTATATAGTGTATCAGGCAAGGACATGCTGTGTAATAAATTAGGGCCTGGAATAACAGTGACAATTTATAAATTTTTTCTTTCTTATTTGTGTGAATTTAGCAGCAAGTCTTCAATGGTTTTAGGAAAAGAAAGTGGGTAGATGACATATGTATACTCACTCTTAACTTCTTCTGACTGGAAGGTACACTATCAGTTCTATTCACATCCCTACTAGACAAGCCAATCATATAGCTCTAACTTAATAGCAAGGACAATTTGGAAATGTGTCCTTGTATTTTTAGAAGGGGAAAAGTGAAATAGGATCTCATGAACTCATGGCATTGCTTCTCCCTATGTATGCTACATTTCTACCACTGATCCTGCTGCAGATAACTGAAGGCCTACTGCATTATCTCTTATTATAACACTGACAGACAAAAATGAAAAGAAAGATAGTACAGAGCCTAGGTCTTCCTGATCATAGTATTCTTTATTTATAAATTTACAGAGATTTGGAATATAGTAGGACATCAGTTTTCCTGTTGATATAAGAGTTCCACACTGGTTTTGTTGTTCCCCATGTTCACCATTTTATCTCCTGTGTCTAGTGCAGTGTATAGGCATCTATATTTGTTGCACAGATGTTGGAAGGGGGCTGAAGTGATGGTAGGCAGATCATTAGTAGGTGAAGTTGCTAATATTTCAGCACCTACTTGAAAAGTCTCAAAATGAAAGTAAATATCTAGAAAGACACTGAAATTTTGAAACTGTCATTTTTCTGGCCAACTACCTTCACTTAATCTGAATTCATCTACATTAAAAAAGAATAAAGGCTTTGTCCACAATGGTTTAAAACATATCTGACCAAAAGCCTGACCTATTTGCTGAAACAGAATTCACAAATGTAGACAAACTCAGGCAATGATGGCCAGAGCTCGTTAGAAGAGAGGGCTTAGCAGGGGAACTCTAGTCTTCATATATTCTTGACTCAAAAATGCCCCTTGCTACTCGTCTGAGAGCTCAAGGAGGCCAAGATAACATTTTAGTGATTCAGTATGTTATATGTATGTATTTTCAACAGTTTTATTTATTTATTTGTTTATTTATTTATTTATTTACTTATTTTCTAATGAGTACGAGAGAGAGAGAGAGGGATAGACAGGAACAGACAGACAAGAAGGGAGAGAGATGAGAAGCATCAACTCATAGCTGAGGAACTTTTGTTATTTATTGATTGCTTTCTCATATGTGCCTTGACCAGGGGCTACAGCAGAGCAAGTGACTCTTACTCAAGCCAGCGACCTTGGGCTCAAGCCAGTGACTGTGGAGATCATATCTATGATCCTACACTCAAGTTGGTGACCCTGCACTCAAGCTGATGAGCCTGTTCTCAAGCCGGATGAGCCTGCGCTCAAGCCAGCGACCTCAGGGTTTTGAATCTGGGTCCTCTGCATCCCAAGACAGTGCTCTATCCACTGTGCCACTGACTAATCAGGCCAGTTTTAGTTATTTTAAAAGAACACCTGATTATGAATGTTTCACATTTCAGTAGGAAGTAAGATGTACAGAGTATGTATGCATGTGTGTGTGTGTTTGAATATTTATCCACTCATTTACTGTTCTAGGCACTGAAAAGACTGATGAACATTAATAATAAAAGTTAATATTTATATAGTAGTTAATACATAACAGTTGTATTTTTATTATTATGTATTTTAAAATGTTTTTAGCCCATTAAAACTCTATTTTACATATGAGAAAACTGAGACAGAGAAGTTAAGCAGTGTACTAGAAGATATACTTCTAGTCCTCAAATTTATATTCTCTCTCATTTTTTTATAGAGACAGAGAGAGAGTCAGAGAGAGGGACAGATAAGGACAGACAGACAGGAACAGAGAGAAATGAGAAGCATCAATTCTTCATTGCGGCACCTTAGTTGTTCATTGTTTGCTTTCTTATATGTGCCTTGACCGAGGGGAAAGGGGACTATATCAGAGAGAGTGACCTCTTGCTCAAGCCAGTGACCTTGGGTTCAAGCCAGGAAACTTTGGTCTCAAGCCAGCAACCATGGGGTTTTGTCTCTGATCCCACACTGAAACCGGTTTCCCTGTGCTTAAGCTGGTGAGCACATGTTCAAGCTGGATGAGCCCGTGCTTAAGCCGGCAATCTAGGGGGTTTGAGCCTCTGCCCTTCAAGTCTGACGCTCTATTCACTGCGCTGCCACCTGATCAGGCCTCAAAACAATATTCTTAATTATTACAGTGCATTGCCTCTCAAAAAAGTTACTATCCTCTGTAGAACTTAGAATCCATTGGGTGAAAAATAAACAAGTAAAAAAATTCTAAACTTATGTATAGATCAGTTATGTGATAGAGTGGGTTTTGTGAAACTATTTTCTAAGGGAGTATTTAAGAAAGCCTTATATGCAGTTACTGTCCAAAATGTCCACAGAAACATTGGGTCCACACCAAAAGAGCCTAAACATTTAGCACTGTCCACAATTACTGAACCAAAAAACATGATATAGTATTTTTATGTATTATCTTGTAAACCAAAAGTGTAATGAGCTATTTGAACATTTGAACCCAGGAATGTTTCACAAGTGTAGGAATTTTTGATAAGATCAAATTTCAAGGACCTTTTGGTGTGGACTTTTAGACAGGAGAGAATTTTCACTAATCCCGAGAGAGTCTCACTGAGGAAATGACATTGGAGTATAAAATAATTACATATTCATCTTCTCTCTTCTCAACCAGCCCACCACCAAAGCCTCTCTTTCCTCTTTAAGGAACCAACTGAAAATATGGTGCTTGTAAAGCCATAATTTGTAGTATCTGTAGAATGATTAGATTGCTCATGCAGACATGTCTTTACAACATAGTTCCATTATGTATCTGTCAGTTTGTATATATCTCTGGGATGATCAAATGCCACAGAGGTCCTATATTGAAAATTCTTAAGAATTGTTTTTAGTTTGTGATCTATTGCAGGATTCTCTTATACTGAATCATTTGCCATTATTTTGTTTCCACACACCACATCTTGCAAGAACTCTGAGCATAAGTTACACTAAGAAAATGAATCAAAGTAAATAATATCTATTAAATTTAAGCCATGGTCCATCAGGCTGACCTGCTATCTCAACCATGCTACTAACCTACTTTTATTTTGACTAATTTTTACCTTGTTCCAGCAACTGAAAGTTTGAATAGTAAGATGATACATGTAAAAAGTATTTCAAAGGCAAGCTCCATGTTATCTGCATTAGTCCTCCTGATTCTTGTGTCCTTGTTGTTTTGACTCAAGAAGTCTGCTTCCTAGTTTGTACAACCAACTTTTGTCTTCTTAATCCAGAGACATCCATAGTTACGTGTCTGTGCTCATATTTGCAATGAAATACATAGGTCTCTCTCACATACACACCCTGTAACCTTTGTGGAGGAGAAGGTAAAACTTCTCTTCTCTAAGTAACTGTCCCCATTATTCATCTCCTCAAATGCAAATCTATGTGTCTCAGCTTTTAGATATGTTTCAGAAGTCTTGAGGCTGTTCTATTTGAAAAACTCCCTTACCAATTTATCTCCTTTACTTTTCTGGCTCCTCATAAATTTCCTCTGTGGTTCTATGTCTGTTTTGAAACACCTAGCATGCTTAAGCTGTCAGATTGCTCTTGTGCGTAATAAGTTTAAGAATTTTTTATACACTGATTCATTGAATTTGTCTAAGTTCTGAGGACAGTGAGAAAGAGTTGATAGAATCTTGTTGGGCTCAGAAACTTTTCTCTTAATAAATTAATAACACAGGGGAACAAAATTTCTGTTGCATACACAAAAAACACTTGTTCTTACCTAATTCGAGTGAGCTGATCTCAAATCTGACATTAGTTTTTCTCTGTAAGCTACAAGTTTTTTTGCAAATCAAGATTTTAGGTTTTCATCTTATTGTAAAAATTTTAACATTTAGTTTAACATAATGAAGTAGAATGTTTTCTTGGGCATCATTTTTGTGAAAATATGCAGTAAATACACTAATACATTAAAAGATATGATTGCATCCGAATTAGTCTAAATTTTGAAACAGAACATATTAAAACACTTATTTTAATCATGAAATTTGTGCAAAACTTATTTAAATTCTATTCAGGCAAAAATTTGCGTTTGTAGCTCCTGCGTTTGTGTACTTGTGAGGACAATCTCGTTTGATGCTCCAGCAATAGTCTGCTCATCACTAACAGCTTCAAGATTTTGGGGAAACTTATTAAGGTGACTGTTCAGGAAGTGAATCTTAATGCTCATGTTATAACCAATGTTGCAAAAAGTCAACAGCATTCTTTGAACCAGAAGTTTATAGTCTTCTGCTTTTTTGTTGCCAAGGAAGTTCTTTGTAACTGCCACAAAAGACTGCCATGCTGCTTTCTCCTCCTTATTTATCTTCCTGGCAAATTCTTCCTCACGTATGAGGGTTTGAATTTGAGGTCCATTGAATACACCTGCTTTTATCTTCTCAAAAGACAAGGCAGGAAAAGCAGAAATCATATGTTGAAAGCATTCACTTTCTCTATTCAAAGCCTGAACAAACTGCTTCATTAAGCCAAGTTTGATGAAAGCGGGGACAAAATGATCCTGTCTTGATTAAATACGGATTCATTCACAATATTTTGCATCCTACTTCCAGAGCTTCACATTTTTAAGCCACTCCTTCTGTGTCCAGTGTTTCTCCCAAGCTTGGCTGTCCCACAAACACAGATAGCAAGGGTACTTCATGAAAACTCTCTATTGTCCTAGCAGGAAATTTACCATTTTAAGATCTACATGAATGATCCAGTTATGCTCCTCATACTTCAGAAAGTCGAGGACAATTTTTATGTCATTATCATCTTCTCACAGATGGGTTGAATAACCAATTGGAACCACTGCATAAACATTACCGTTGTGTAGGAGAGCACATATCAGACTCCGTTTAGAGCTGTCAAGAAATAGCCGCCATTCTGTTGGACTATAAGTGGTGACACCGAGCTGGCTGAGAAGACTACTGATATCATGACAGTAAACAAAGTGCTTGTCTTCGGAAAAAAAGTCCATAAATTTTTTTTCACACTTCCTGAAACAGGATACGTTAGCTGACCAGTGAAGTACATTCTTTTCTTGAAGCCTGGAGGCTAATAACTCAGCTGCTTTCTTTCATAGGCCCAAATCTCTTACTGAGTCATTCATTTGGGTTGACTAAACTGATGAGGGGTTAATGACTGCTTGGCATCAGAAAAAGACCCTTCAGATTCTACAACTATTTCCTAATGCATCTTATCAAAATACACTTGATCACCATGTTCACTGTCTTCGTCCTTAGAAGAAATAAAACCGTTGAATACTGGAACCGGCAGTGTCTCAGAGTGTGGGATAGGTCGTATTGCTGAAGGAATATTAGGATATGTGATCATATGCCATTTTTTCTTGCCGATGTCCTTTGTATGGATCAGACAGAAATAATAGTCACTGCTGTGGTCCTTAGATTTACGCCAAACCATGGGAATACCAAAAGGTATTCCTTTGCATTTTCCTTTTGTCCAGCCACGAAGTATTTCCTCACAATTATGACATACAATATGAGGAGCCCAATTCTTGTCTTGATCACCAAGGAGAACTTGAAAATAGGCAATATATGCACGTGTCACAAATGATGAAGTATTGTGCCTTTGACGTTGAAATGTGTAACAGCTACATATGTAACAGAAGGTGTCAGGACTATTCTTACATTTACGCCTACTCTAAGAAACCATGATTCAATCTTAAAACAAAATAAGATGGTGTTTTTATCAGATAATAATTTTTCACATTAAAGACAACTACAATTATGTAAAAGTGATGTTTGTAAAACATTAATTGCCTTGTGGTTATGTTCAATCCAAATGTCATTGCCCTTTAACTCCAATTTAAAAACCAATGCATGCCAATAACTGTAACAAAAAGAAATTAAAATTGCATAAAACCTAGAGCATGCACTGAAAAAATGATTTCATATTTGGAATCAGCGATGCAGAATTATGTAGCAACAGTTCTAAACCTTCATGCAACAGAAAATGAAAAACAAATTGTTGTCCAATGTAATCAATATTCATTATTTGTCCATCTTTCCCTTTCTATATTGATTTTATTTCAGTAAATATTTATTGCATGCCTATTCTATGCCTAACACCTTGAAAACTGCTACACTATATTTGTTCATAATCTTTGTCTTTCAGATAATTTTTTTCAATATGGGAGAATTCGTGTAAAAGATTGTGTGATTATGCAACATGTATAGATAAGTAATAATAATATAAAACAATAGTAATATTTTACTGAGTGCTTTTGAGGTGCCTGTTCCACTTCAAGCTTTTAACCTGTATTAATCCTTTTAATTTTCATAATAACTCAATGAACTAGGTATTTAATGTCAAACCTTAGATAAGAAAATTGCAGCACAGAGATTTCAGAACTTTGTCCTGTGTCATATAGCAAGTAAGTGGAGTTGCTGGGAGTCCAACACAGACAGCCTAGAAAAGATCCTGTAGTGATTTCCAGGATCTTTTATACATTTAATGTATTAATCATTAGTATTTTTAATATCCTACTTTACCCCTTCTTCTGGATTAATCTTCTAAGACAAAGCCTGCAGTTTGTAATTTTCCTTTTTAATCCTTCTGGTGATTTCTTTGTCCCTATATATTCTCATGTAACATTGAACACTTGCCATCAAGTATATATGGCCATAAACATCTTATTGCTGAAGCTGTCTACTTCAATCATATTGGGTAACCTCTGTCTCTTACATACTCAGTCCTGTTTTTTTTTTTTTGCCATTTTTCAAATGCTCATCCTCCCACATAAAATATCTTTCTGTCTCTCCACAAGTCAATTTAATACCTATACTTTTTTTTAATAATAGAGACCAAACTCTTTTATTTCTTCCTAAATTTTTGTAGTTTAAAAACATTCTGGTGTGTCCTAATACATACTAATTATTTTCTGGTAACTGTTGTATTCTTTTTTAGCCATCCAGATATTATTTCAACTGGTAAAGATCATGTGTTTTACTCTTTTTTTTAAAAAAAAAATTATAGTGACTAGAATATATTAGATGCTGTCTACCTCTCTCTTGACTGACACCATTTTGGAGAAGAAGAAATGATGGCCTAATTTCAAGCACTTTTTCATATAGAAGGATTGTTTCCAGGGAAGAGTTTAAGAAGCAGGTTAATGCTATTCCTTTTCTTTTCTTTTTCTTTTTCTATTTTAGAGAGGCAGGAAGACAAAAAGAAGAAAGAAATAAAGAAAAGAGAAACATTGAATCGAGCTGCTCCTGTTTATACCCTCGCTGGGGAATCAAACCAGTAGTAACCTCTGTGCTCCGAGATGAAGCTCCAACCAACCAAGCTATCCAGCCAGGGTTTATTTTTTTTTATCTATTGAATGATTCTAAAAGAGACAGAGAGGAAGGAAGAAAGAGGGAAAGCGGAAGGAAAGCATTCATTTGTTGTTTCATTCAGCTGTGTACTCATTGATTGCTTCCCATGTGTACACTGACCAGAGATGGAACCTGCAACCTTGTCCTTTTGAGACTACACTCTTAACTAATTGAACTAACCGACCAAGGTCACAACTGTTTCTTTATGTAAGTGATAGTTTGTAGAACATGTAATTCTCTGCTACAAACCAGCATGGCTAGTAATTCTAGGTCCTGAGTACAAAATTAAGAAAATAAGTTTAGAGAAAATGGATGGGCTCAGGGGGCCTCTGCAATGCTGATGACAAGAACAAAGCATACTCAACACCCACTTCCTGCTTAATTTATAGGGCAAAGTAAAGCCATAAGCAAATCAAAGAGATCTTTGGTCACATTTCCAAGGCAACCCAAGAATTCTACCAAGTGCAAAAAACCCCTACCATACATAACATCTTAACTTCACAAAACAAAGGATAAAAAAAAAAAAAAAAAACTTGCCTTCAGTCTTTCCGAGGGACATGGGGGGCAGAATGAGTATAAACAATCTAGCACCATAGCAAAATAGCCTTTAACAACTTCATAGAACAAGGGAGGTGGGGGGGGGTTGGGCTTAATGCCAGTTTCCCACACTTCTGTCCCCCAAAATCTAAACTGCAAAGACCTCGTTGGCCCTCAGTCTCCAACAATTCTCTATTGCATAAATTATTTTCCAGAATTTTAAGACTTCATGCTTTCTCTACACATATATGATTGAGTCTTGTCACCCTTGGAAAAGACAGAAAAGAGATAGCAGTAGAGGACGCAAGCTTAAATTGCACAAGATGTTGTTTCCCTATAAAAACCTTTCTTTCTTTCCTTCTTCCTTCCTTCCTTCCTTCCTTCCTTCCTTCCTTCCTTCCTTCCTTCCTTCCTTCCTTCCTTCCTTCCTTCCTCCCTCCCTCCCTCCCTCCCTCCCTCTTTCTTTCTTTCTTTCTTTCTTTCTTTCTTTCTTTCTTTCTTTCTTTCTTTCTTTCTTTCTTTCTTTCTTTCTTTCTTTCTTTCTTCTTTTTTGCCCTTGACCCTGTGGAAGGAACTGCAGGGGCAGGTGGTAGAACACATTCTTATCAGTGTTCAGAATTGAAGTGAGTGTGTTGACTTCTATTATGGTGCTTTTGACATTCCCACTTTTTCTTATTGGATGACCCATCTCTGTTTCAAATTTTTCTCCTTTTATAAATTGTAGTTTCAGATGTCTACTGAAGAATTACAGAGTAAGTAACTAAATACAAGCTCCTAATAAATAATAATAGTGTATGGTTCATCCTTGAGTTAGAGAAGTCTATGTTACTTTCTAATGCAACTCATAATGAACTAGTCACCAAATACAATATACTAAAAGACTGGAATATATCTTTTTAGTTGTAGTGCATAAGCACCCATACTAATTCTTGTTGCTCATATATATTTTGAAAATATATTGGCAAGTAGCAAGCATTGTATTTCATAGAAGTTGCACATCAACTGTGTGCTTTAATTTGCAATATTTCATTCATATGTATTACAAAGCAGTTGGCATTCCCATAATAGACAATGTTTTAGAAGATTAACAGAACCATACTAATTGGCCACCAGACAAAATTTGCAATGTGGACCTAACCTCTGGGAAGTTTTTAAGTAATTACTATTATGGAGTCAAACCACTTTGGAGTATTTGTTTTACAAAGTACTGTATATTGCAATAGTACAGGGAAATAAGACTTCCTTTCCAATATGTTTTAAAAAGATTTCTAGCTTTGGGGCTTGAAAACACATTTCCTCTTAAATGCAGAGGATTCATAACTTACCATAAAAAAAGAAAGGTAATCAGAACCTACCAGCTTTAATACAAAAATATCTTATACATATTTTAAACATGTGAACTTAATATAATTACTCTATTTGAACACAGCTTTAAGTGAAATCATATAAAAGACTTGAGATTTATGCCATTGTGTAGGAGATTAAAAAGTATTTTATGAAAATGTTAACAAACGGCTTTCTGAGCAACGTGAATATTCAAAATTGTGTCAAATATGCAACAAAATGCATCTGAAATACCTATTGTGTGTACAATAAAGCTAATTATTCTGCAAGAGAAGAAATAATTCTCATTGAATATTTTAGAGCCATATATATTTTTGCAAATTATTTTACAATTGTCGCACCAGTTTTTCTTTAGCTGCACTGGCTGGAAATGATGCTGTTTAAACTGGAAGACTGAAGAGTATACACACACACACACACACACACAC
Source organism: Rhynchonycteris naso (assembly GCA_037038555.1). Classification (NCBI taxonomy): domain Eukaryota; kingdom Metazoa; phylum Chordata; class Mammalia; order Chiroptera; family Emballonuridae; genus Rhynchonycteris; species Rhynchonycteris naso. Next base: position 73,872,134 of record CM073002.1, read on the forward strand.
ACACACACACACACGCACACACACACACACACACACAGAGTTATATCCTCTCAGATGAAGATAGTTCCACACGACTAAGCATTCTCCACCTGCTCATTTACTGTTTTTTTTTTTTTTTATTCAGAGGAGCTTAAGTGTGTGTTTTCTCAGAATCCCTATCTTCTTTGACATTTTTGATCTCCATGAACCTGAAACTGTAAAACTGATTACCATCAGAGAGCTGAATGGACCCCAAGGAACAGAGAGAATTGGAGGAGTTTATGGAGTTCGAACTTTCAAAATTGGTAGTTGTGTCTGAGTTGAATTCACATTATTGCAGGGCAAGAGTAAGGTTGTCAAACTAACTGGAGTCAGGGTTATTTGAGTACTTGGATCTCCAACTTAGCACTGTATTTGCTTGGGCAACTTACACTAGACCCATTTTATTAGTATGGTACCTGTGAGAACTTGAGTGGGAATGAGGGTTATACCCTTTGGAGGGATGTTTACCTGTGACTGAGAATATTCAGACAGTCGGGTTGGAGTGGTGTGTCCATGATCTGTGAACAAGTGTTAGGTAGACGTAGACCTAGAGTTTCAATATTATTACTATTTGTTACAGTTATTCTTGCCAAATCTAGGGCATTTATTTTTTAAAGTATTATAAGAGCTGTATATTTAGGTAATATAATGTTTAAAGTTACAAAGAAAGGAATTTCTAAAAATATCTGGGTTTTAAAATGAAAATGCTTTCCAAAGATTGGCCTTAGCTCACTGAGTTCACCTTTCTGTTTCAATTAGCTATTACAAACCATTATGAAAAATGCTATTACTAATATTAAATACATTCCTATTTCAAACATGTGCTGCTAATGATTGATATGTTATAGGTGGGCACTTATTTTTATGAATTATTCTTCAGTAACATGCTAGATTATAGTTTAAAAACATGGATTTTGGAGATCTCACATAGGTTCAAATTCCAGCTTTGACATTTACAAACTAGATGACCTTGGGCAATTTACTTAACTTCCTGTATTAATTTCCTCATTTGTAAAATAGGAATAATGATAAAATAATCATATCTATTCCATAAGTTGCTGAATATTATATATGTACATATTTCTTTGAATGGTAAAACAGTTCTAGACCAAATTAAGTCCTATATAAACACTAGTTATTATTAATGCATGCTTTAACTATGCAATGAGATAGTTCTCTCAGAGTTTCCAGTACTCAAATTTTGATAGTGGTAGAAAGTCTGCTGAACTACGAAGATTTATTTTGTATTCGTTTTCATGACAGTTATATATACTTGATGGATCCTATAAGTGAAGGTGACAGATGCCTAATAAGTAGTTTTTCTTTGTGAAACTTAAGATTATTATCTATGTAGAAAGTAAAAACAAAAAAAAATAATATATAAAGTTCTTGACTTCTGTAGGAAAAAAGGCATAATCTGATAGTGAAATAGAAAATATAATAATTAATTTTTCAATGTTTTAAAAAAGAGAGTAAATTAAATTAAACTAAAATAAAATGCTTCTGTTATCAGTTACACATGTCAAAAATGTTGTTGGTATTAAGAGAAAGATAAAAATGTTCTAGAGTTTATTGAAAATATTTGAGTATGTAGCTTAAAAATTTAAGATTACCACTTAACACAGACAGAAATGTAATACTGAACTTTCAGATTGATTTTTTAAAATTCTTTTATCAATTTTAATTATTTGTGTTTACATAGATTCTATTGTCACCCCGAATGCACCCCTCTTCCTTCGTATTTCCTCAGCATCTCCTTTTCCCACCTCCCCGTAGCACCCTCCCCCCTTCCCTTCAGGTTTATCCCATCCTATCATCCCCCCTCCCTCTGTCCTCTTTTTCTCTGGTCCCTTTGATCCCTCCTCTGTCTCAATTCCATTCCTCAGTTCTCATTGTTCATTGGATTCCTCAAATGAGTGAGGTCATATGATATTTTTCTTTCTCTGCCTGGCTTATTTATTTCACTTAACATAATAGTTTCCAGGTCTATCCATGTTGTCACAAAAGTTAAGATTTTCTTCTTTTTCATGGCCCCATAGTATTCCATTGTTTATATGTACCACTGCTTTTTAATCCACTTGTCCACTGACAGACACTTGGGCTGTTTCAAATCTTTGCTATTGTGAACAATGCTGCCATAATAATGGGAGTGCATTTCTCCTTTTGAATCAGTGATATGGTGTTCTTGGGATATATTCCCAAAAGTGAGATGGCTGCATCAAAAGTCAGTTCAATTTTGAATTTTTTGAGGAATCTCCATACTTTTTTCCACAGTGGCTGCACCAGTCTGCATTCCCACCAGCAGTGCAGGAGGGTTCCCTTTTCTCCACATCCTCGCCAGCACTTATTCTGTGTTGTTTTGTTGATGAGCACCATTCTGACTGGTGTGAGGTGATATATCATTATGGTTTTAATTTGCATTTCTCTAATAATTAGTGATGTTGAGCATTTTTTCATCTGCCTATTGGCCATCTGTATGTCCTCTTTGGAGAAGTGTCTATTCATTTCTTTTGCCCATTTTTTGATTGGATTGTTTATCTTCATGGTGTTGAGTTTTACACGTTCTTTATAAATTTTGGTTATTAACCACTTATCAGACATAATGTCAAATATGTTCTCCCATTGTGTAGTTTGTCTTTTTATTATGTTCTTATTGTCTTTAGCTATGCAAAAGCTTTTTAGTTTGATATAGTCCCATTTGTTTATCCTGTCTTTTTAAAAATCTTTTGCAGAGACAGAGGGAGAGAGTCAGAGAGAGGGATAGATAGGGACAGACAGACAGGAACAGAGAGAGATGAGAAGCATCAATCATTAGTCTTTCATTGCCGTTGCGACACCATAGTTGTTCATTGACTGCTCTCTCAGACATGCCTCGACTGCGGGCCTTCAGCAGACCGAGCTACCCCTTGCTGGAGCCAGTGACCCTGGGTCCAAGCTGGTGAGCTTTTGCTCAAGCCAGAATGGCCTGCCTTCAAGTTGGGGACCTCTGGGTCTTGAACCTGGGTCTGCCGCATCCCAGTACAATGCCCCATCCACTGCGCCACCACCTGGTCAGGCTGTTCATTCTGTCTTTTATTTCACTTGCCTGTGGAGATAAATCAGCAAATATATTGTTGCGAGAGATGTTGGAGAGCTTACGGCCTATGTTTTCTTCTAAGAAGCTTCTGGTTTCAGGTTTACATTTAAGTCTTTTATTCATGTTGAGTTTATTTTGTGATTGATGTAAGTTGGTGGTCTAGTTTCATTTTTTTTTTTTTTTGCAGTTATCTGTCCAATTTTCTCAGCACCATTTGTTGAAGAGGCTGTCTGTACTCCATTGTATGCCCTTACCTCCTTTGTCAAATATCAGTTGTCCATAAAGGTTGGGGTTATTTCTGGGTCCTCTGTTCTATTCCATTGATCTATATGCCTGTTCTTATGCCATTACCAAGCTGTTTGGAGTATGATGGCCTTGTAGTATAACTTGATATTAGGAAGTGTGATACCTCCCACTTTATTCTTCCTTTTCAATATTGCTGAGGCTATTTGTGTTCTTTGATGGTTTCATATAAATTTTTGGAATATGTTTTCTATATCTTTGAAGTATCTCATTGGTGGTTTAATTGGTATTTCATTGAATTTATAAATTGCTTTGGGTAATATAGACATCTTAATGATGTTTATTCTTCCTATCCATGAACATGGTATTCACTTCCACTTGTTTGTATCTTCCTTGATTTCTTTTATCAATGCTTTATAATTTTCTGAGTACAAATATTTAATTTCCTTGGTTAAATTTACTCCTAGGTACTTTATTTTCTTTTGTTGCAATAGTGAAGGGTATTGTTTCCTTAATTTTTCTTTCTGATAGTTCATTGTTGGTATATAAAAATGCCTCTGATTTCTGAGTATTAATTTTATATTAGTTATAAGAAATGAGTAGAGAAAAGGAAAAATTAAGAAAACTTCATCAGTCTGACAGAAAGCAGGAATAATGAAAGAGGAGAACAAAAAGAAAACCCAGAAAACTTAGAAAATATTGTAGAAATAAAATCAATTATATTCAAGCTAAGAGAGTCAATGAGGAAGTTGCTTAGTTTGTTGGATTAATAATGTATGGAAATTAAGTACAAAAAAACCCACATCTTTTTAATAGATAGTGCTGGTTCAAATGAATTTTACTATAGTAAAAAAAAAAGTGAAATCATCCACCACACAGACACATAAATTAAAAGGAAACTCAATAAAATTTCTAGAAATTAATATAAGAGAAGAATTCACAACACTTGTATAGGAAAATATATCTTATATAGGACACATACACAGTCACCAATAAGGAAAAATTAATATAATGGACTATGTTAACATTAAAAACATCTTAAAAGATACCATTAAGAGAATAAAAAGGTAAGCCACAGAATGAAATAAAATATTTTAAATATGTATGTCTAACAAAGAATACATAGCTAGAATGAAAAAAAAAAAAACTTTACAAAGCAATAAGAAAATGACAATTCAATATAAAAATAGCTAAGATCTGGAAGTAGCCCGAATACCATCAGTAGATGAGTGAATATAAAAATACAATGAAATACTACATGTCTGTCAAAAAGAAGGAAATATTACCTTTTGCAACAGCATGGATCAGGGGTACCCAAACTTTTTACACAGGAGGCCAGTTTACTGTCTCTCAGACTGTTGGAGGGCTGGACTATAAAAAAACAAACAAACTATGAACAAATCCCTATGCACACTGCACATATCTTATTTTAAAGAAAAAAAACAAAACAGGAACAAATACAATATTTAAAATAAAGAACAGTATTTCAATGGGAACTATGGGTGCAGATGCATCCTGTGCTCCTCTCACTGACCACCAATGAAATAAATGTTCCTTCCAGAAGTGCAGCGGGGATGGATAAATGGACTCAGGGGGCTGCATGCAACCCGTGAGCTGGGCCGTAGTTTGGGGACCCCTGGCATGGATGGACCTGGAGATTATTGTGCTAAGTGAAATAAGCCAGTCATAGAATAAAAAGTACCACATGATCTCCCTTCTATATGGAATTTAATGAACACAATAAATTGAAGAACAGACTAGAAACAAAGGCATGACCACATAAAACAGATGGACAGTCATCAGAAGAGAGGGGATGAAGGGACTGCAATAAAAGGTGAAGGGATTAACCAAAAATCATATGTATCCCACATAGACCCAGATAACAGTATGGCAGCAGCCAGAGGGAAAGGGGATGGGGACAAGGTGGAAACCAGCAAAGACTGGAGAATGGAGGTGGAGAAAGACTTTGCTTGGGGAAGAGGGTGCACAACGCAGTGTGCAGGTGGTGCTACATTGAGTTGCACACTTGAGACCCGTATGGCTTTGTGAACCAATGTCATCCCAATGAAATCAATTAACAACCACAAAAGATTTGAATAGGAAGCTCACAAAAGAGAATATTCAAATGACTAAATGAACATTAAAAAAAAAAACTCAACCTCATTGGTGATAAGGGCAAACCAAGTTATGTACCGCTGTATCTTAATCAAAAATACTAAAATTAATAAAGGGTTTGCAGAGAATGTGGACAACTAGGAGTCCTCCTATGCTGCTTCTGGGAGTGTAAATTGATGCAATTACTTTGGAAAAATGTTTAGCAGCATCTCTTAAAGCTGATGTTTTGCATACTTTATGATGCAGCCATTTCATTCCTAGGTATACCAAGCAGAAAACTGTATTTGTGTGCATAAATAAACATGTAAATAAATATTGATATCTGCATTTTTCATAATAGTTTTATTCTGGGAAAAAACATAACCACCCACTAAGCAGTAGTCTAGATAAACCAGTGTGTAACGGTCATACAATGGAATGCTCTACAAGGAGGGAAATGAAGGAACTACCCTTATACCCAGCAATAGGGATGAACTTCACGATTGCATTATTGGTGGGGGAGTAGGATAGAAAAATGTATTTCCTGTGTAATTTCATTGATATAAAATTGTACAAAGTAGTCAAAGCTAAGATACAATGTTAGAAGGCAGGAGAGTGTTTTCCTTGAAGGAGATGAGAAAGGAGAGTGGTTGGAAGTGGACTTGAAAGGGTTTCTGCCGAGTTAACAATGTCCTCTGTTGTCATAGTAATATTTACACAGGAATTGGCTTTGTGATAATTCACTGAGCTGTACATTTGCATTTTTTGCACTTGTCATTATGTGTATTATATAAAATAATACAAAGCAATTTATAAAACAAAGATATACTGACCACATCTTGGAAGTTTCAGTGTGTATGGTGAATTTAACTGTATAAAAGATCAATGAAATTACAGACCAAAATTACAGTAACCAAAAATCACACAATGAAATTTCATGTGTGCATACTCATGAATATTTTAAATTTTAATGTTGCCTCCCATTATACAAGTCTTAATGTCAAATCAGTCTACTTCTTTTCATGAGTATAAGATTTAAAGAGGCATTCTTAGACTTGCTGGTTCAAGCCAAGCCATAGAAGAGGCTGCTATTGAGAAAAGACCTGAATACAGCTACATAGGCTTTTTAGCAGACAAGAACACAATCAAGGTAGTTTTTCTCCTGTGCCAGCAAGACTGGCACCATGTCAGTGCCTTGAGAGCAAATGCAGTCAAGGCTGTTTGTCACTAGACTCTCTGAAAACTGTTGAGCCTTAAAAATGTTCTGCATATTCATTAGTGATCACTGCTACAAGACTTTAAGACAATCATGTAGATGAATCAGTATCTTCCAGTAACAGGTTTTGGAACTGTTCACTGTTCCTGCAATTGAAAATAAAAACATCCCTGAAACAGCTGCTGGACCCTCCTGGCTATACTGTTTTCTTGAAGATCTGAGCATGAGCCTGACCAGGCGGTGCTGCAGTGGATAGAGCGTTGGACTGGGATGCAGAACACCCAGGTTCGAGACCCCAAGGTCGTCAGCTTGAGCGCGGGCCCATCTGGCTTGAGCAAAAGCTCGTCAGCATACACCCAAGGTCGCTGGCTCCAGCAAGGGGTGGCTCCGTCTGCTGAAGGCCCGTGGTCAAGGTACAGGTGAGAAAGCAATCAATGAACAACTATGGTGTCGCAATGGCAACGAAAACTAATGGTTGATGCTTCTTATCTCTCTCTGTTTCTGTCTGTCTGTCTGTCCCTATCTATCCCTCTCTCTGACTCTCTTTCTCTGTCCCTTTAAAAAAATATATATATATCTGGGCATGATACATTCATGTTATTATTTGTTTCCTGGAAAACATACCTTTCTTGTCTCCACGCATATACAGGATGGGGCAAAAGTAGGTTAACAGTTATGAGTATGTAAAACAAAGTTTGTTCTTGTATTATTAATCATTGTATTATTTTCTTTATTTTTTGAATTAGTGTGTTCTTTTTTATTAATTTTTTTTTATTTATTTATTCATTTTAGAGAAGAGAGACACAGAGAGAGAGAGAAGGCGGGGAGGAGGAGGAAGCATTAACTCCCATATGTGCCTTGACCGGGCAAGCCGAGGGTTTTGAACTGGTGACCTCAGCATTTCAGGTCGACTCTTGATCCGCTGCGCACCACAGGTCTGGCTGTATTACTTTATATATGAACAACTGTAAATCTTCTTTTGCCCCACACGGTATTACTGACAGGACATTCTTTTTTTTTTCTTTTTTCTTTTTTTGAAAGAGGCAGAGAGAGAGTCAGAGAGAAGAATCAGAGAGAGGGACAGATAGGAACAGACAGATAAGAAGCATCAATTTTTCATTGTGGCACTTTAGCTGTTCATTGATTGCTTTCTCATATATGCCTTGACAATGGTGCTACAGCAGACCTAGTAACCCCTTGCTCAAGCCAACGACCTTGGGTCCAAGCTGGTGAGCTTTGCTCAAACCAGATCAACTCGTGCTCAAGCTGGCGACCTCGGGGTCTTGAACCTGGGTCCTCTGCATCCCAGTCCCACGCTCTATCCACTGCGCCACCACCTGGTCAGGCCTTTTTGCCCCTTTTAGCAAGAAATGAGTGCCTAGATAGTGAAGAGTAACTTATAATTTTGGGAGACATTGTATGAGCTAAGTTAAGATTTAGGATAAACCTCTTTGTATTCCAGTGGTAATGTTAATGCATTCACAGTATAGTCATATGCATTAAATATTTAAGCCAGATATTAAAAAATAGCTTTTGGAAACTTGAAAAAATATTAGAATAAGTTATCAGATGGATAGAAAGTGTTTCTTAGTTGGAAGTCTTAAGATACAGAATCTGAGTGTTGACTGGCTTGTGGAAGTCCTGGGTTTGATTCCGTTCAGGGCACACAGGAAAAGTCCCCATCTGCTCCTCCATCCTTCCCCTTCTTCTTTCTCTCTGTCTCTCTCTTCTTCTCCTGCAGCCAAAGCTCCACTGGAGCAAAGTTGGCCCTAGCATTGAGGATAGCGTCATGGCGATGACATCAGGTGCTAGAATGGCTCCTGCCACAATGCAGCAACATCCCAGATGGGTAGAGCATCGTCCCCTGGTGGGCATGCAAGGTGGATCTCGGTTGGGAACATGCGGAGTCTGTCTTGACTGCCTCCTCGCTTCTAACCGGAGAAATACAAAAATAAAAGGTATATAAGGTCTAATTGGAGTAATGTAAATGCAGCATACACTATAAGATCTGAAAATGATTTCTTCTAAGCACTTTAACTTATCTTTCACTGGGATGAGGGCATATAGATGATTTTAGACAAATTTTTTGCAGTTTATTACTGGATTATTATTTTTTACCCTTTGTTATTAGATGAATTTCTGACACTTGTCAGAAAACTATTATAGCTCATTACTTTAAGCCAGTGTTTTCCAAGTATTCTTGATGACAGATTTTACTTTGGGTGCTTATTAAAAACCCATTTGTCTGGGTGCCTCCTGAATCTAGAAATTATTATTCATGTAACAAGCAATCTAAGAGACTCTTCTGTTCATGAATGATGATAATATATGATTTATAATTGAACTTTAAGATTGAAATAGTGAGAAACCAAGGGAATATTATTTAACTATTTATTGCTCTACAATATAGAAATGGGCAAGAAAGACATGATTATAAACAAATGCAAAAGCTAATTGCAAAATTTCATTTGTTAGCTTATGAATTAACTTCATAATAGTATTGTAGTCTGTTATATAGTGAGGACCTCCCGCATATGTGGCAAACAATTTTTTAGAATATTTTATAGTTTGTAAAGAATAAAATCAGATATACTTACCCATTTGTTTCCCCACAAAACCCGGTGATATGTGGGTTACTATGATCAATCACAGTTTCTAAATAAATCACTGGGAGTTCACAGAGGTTAATTTACTTGATCTAATATCTCTTGCAACATTTAATCTCATATAATTTTAGAATAATTCTGTTGAAATTGTTTTTCTACTTATGACTCTGCTACAAGCTAAGGTTCTGAATGCCATGGGTTCCATATCTTTTCTATTAACTTTATTTTTATGGAATGACCTAAAGTAAACAACCTCTTGAAATAAAAACCTTCATTCTGAAGTGAGACATCCCCATGATACTTTTTTCTTTTTACAGCAAAATTTTTTGAGCTGTCATTTTTACTAGAATGCAGTGATTGTAATTTTCTACTCAGAGTTCTCTAAGAAATTATTTATGTCTCCCAGGCAGAAAGAACATTCTTTTTTATCTGATTGTTTCCTTCTTAAGGCCAAAAGTGAACCCAAGTTCTCCAGAAAGCTAAAGGTGTAACATGTGGATCACTTAATACAGCTTATTTTTCTATTAGCTGTTCTGTCAACTGGCATTAAATTCATTGCTGGGGAAAAAGTAAGATTTTAATACAGCAAAGGAAAACAACAAAATGCTACAGCAAATATTCTAATAATGAATCTCCCTTTTAAAAAAGAAGCACATAATAAAAATTCACTGACTATTCAGGGAGATTCATCATTATGAGAGACAACAGAAGTACTTTAACCTGAAACAAAGAAAACTAGAATATTTAGAATATTCTGACCGAAAAAGGACTATATGATTTAACACATGGGTGGGATATAAAACTGAAAATCATGGACATGGAAAAAACTGAAGTGGTTTCCAGGGAGATGGGAAGAAAGAGGAGGCAAATATATTAAAAAAACAACAACAACAATTGGTTGATCACATAAAAACAAAATCAACAAACTAAATAGAGCATGACTGGTCCTGGAAGCAGATGAGTATATTTATGTACTAGAAGAACTGAACTGAAGAAACTTATAGAACTCAGAACAAAAGAAAGAGATAAAAAGTATGAAAAGTAAGGTAGTTCCATGTTCCAAACTTCATATTCTAAGATTCAGAAACAAGTGTGTGTGTGGGGGGGGGGGAGGTAAGGTAAGAAATAATATTAAATAAAATAATGGTCAAAATTTCCAATGAAATGTAGAACACCACCAACAAAGACAAAACCCTAAAATATTCCAGAGATGGAGACTAGAGATTATTTACTAGAAAATAATGGCCAATTTGAAATTACATTCACCTAAAAATTAACTATATTCAAGAAAATAATTAAAAAGTACATCTTAAAATATATCTCAGAACTTATAATGTTTTATGTAATAATTTATTTGTGTGAAAGAACTAGAGTGGTTTTATACATGGAAAACTATATGTATATATATTTGTGTATACACACGCACACGTATAAATCCTTAAATAAGAGAAGGGAGAATGAAAACTCATTTGATAATGGTGGTTTCTTCTGGGAAAACATCTTGAATTTAAGTTGATGCTGAACATTTTCTTTAATCTCACAATGTCATAATTTTGCACAAGAAGAATATGTTAAGTGTGTTTAAAATTATTTTAATCAACATATATGTAAGGTATTAAATGGTAAATTGTTGCTGGTATAAATGGTGTTCTTTTACAGAGTTGCAGGGAAAGCAGTCCACAAGACTGACATACAGAGGGAGTGACGTTTTAGTGGTAAGATTTATTTTGGGTTGAAATGGAAGGCTGCCCACAGGTTCCCAATACAGGTATTGATTGACTTACAACCTATGCAACTTATAACCATTCGACTTTACGACCACAAGTGCTAGCCAGCTGGGCATATGACAGTGCGGACCAGCTTCCGGCAGCACTTTGCAATTGGAAAAATGTTTCCTATGGTATTTTTTACACCTGTATTTTTGTATGCACCTGTATTTTGTAATTTTGTATGTTTTGCAAACATTAAACCAGATGTACTGGTAATGCAGTGTTTTACTTAAACCTGACGAATATAAAAATAAGAAACAAAATGGTGTAGAGATGATACAAATGGCATAAAATGAATAAAGAAAATTATAATATATAATAATAATGAAAGAAAATTATGATAAAATATGACTTAAAGATTTTTATAACATCATTTCACAGTACTGTACATAAAGCCTACTCAACTTACAACCAAATCATGTTACGACCAGTTTGTCGGAACCAATCGTGGTCATAAGTCGAGCACTAGCTGTAGTTCATCTCCATTTTTCCTGCCACGGAAAAAGTCCAGGTTGGTCTTCATTAAGCCCAGTTCAAAGAGTAGTGTCCAGATATTCTGTGTCATGATTCAGTCCAATTAGACCTTGTCCAGATAGCATGGTCTGTGTTTCTGGCTGTGCTCTGGTAGTTGCTGTGTCCCGTCCTAGAGTTCATGTAGCTACTGGCAACTGGCTGGCCTGTGCAGCTTTTGAAGACCAGGTGGCTGCTTAGAGAACTCTCAAACAAACAGGAATAGCATGTTTTCCTAAGTGAAAAGGAAACAAGGACTAGGTTATATTCTTTAAACTAACCAAACAACTTCTTAATGTTTTGTGGGCTTGTGTTGCTTCCTTCCACTAACCAATCGAATACTTGAGCTAGGCTAGACTGACAGGGCTGTATAGCCATCATCTTGGTTTTCACTATACATGTCTGAGTGAAAACACAGAAGCACTTCCTCTCATAGTCCTTATGGGCTGGTACCTGGGGAGTCTGAAAAGATTCCCTACATGACGGATGGAGGGGGTGTTAATACTCCTATTGGTGCAAATCCGTGATTCCCTAGGTGTTCAGAATTGTAAACATTATAGTTTTTCAGTTTTTTTTAAGCTTAATATTTTATCCTTTCTTCTTTAGTTTATCATATTCAATATCTGCTTCCTTCCTTTATTGATATTTAGCTAACTACACTAACAATGTGAGCAATTTCACATAAATATTTTTTTCTAAATTACAAGCTCTAGATCAGGGGTCCCCAAACTTTTTACACAGGGGGTCAGTTCACTGTCCCTCAGACCGTTGCAGGGCCAGACTTTAAGAACACTATGAACAAATCTCTATGCACACTGCACATATCTTATTTTAAAGTAAAAAAGTGTGTCCCGTGTCACTGGAAGTAGTACCGTACGTGAGCGACGCCTTGCTTTGCGGCGCCGCCACATACAGTACCCAGGAGCACAGGATGTGAATGCATCCTGTGCTCTTCTCACTGACCACCAATGAAAGAGGTGCCCCTTCCAGAAGTGCATGGGGCAGATAAATGGCCTCAGGGGGCCGCATGAGACCCCTAGACCGTAGTTTGGGGACCCTTGCTCTAGATATTAGTAACCCAAGCCAGTTCATATAACAGAGCAAGTTGACCACTGTTAGTTTTTGAAAAACAATTACAAACATTTAGCTAAATAATCTCTAATAAAGCACCAAAGTTTTTATGTCTCATGTGGGTAACCAATAGCACTTTAATTCCTATCTACTAGCTAGCTTTATTTCTTTTATCCCTTGCAAGACTTAATTTAGAAAGAGTTATGTTAATCTTTTAGGCTGCATAAATATTTTTCAGAATTTGTATTTCAATTAAAGCATGCACTTATTTATAGGAGTAAATCTATAACTTTTTAAAACAATGTCATTTGTTGAAAGCAATGTAAACAAATATTTAATTATATTTTGGGAAGTTTTTAAGAAAGCATTTAAAAATGAATTCATACTTTAAAAGACAAGGAAATTATATTGCAATATTTGTAGCACAGTGAATGCAAGATTATTCAAAATGTGCTGTAATTTAGAAGTGATCACATTATGTTAGAAAAAGGCAAGTGCATTTTGTTAACAGATGATGATAATAACATACTCTGAAGAAAATTTCCTAGAGTCATTTCCTAAAGGGAACTGGTGGAAACAGAGCATTGACATCTGTAAGTCATCAAATTATACAAAAAACATTAGACTTACTGCATGACCAGGTAAGGTAGTGAAATATAGCCAGCCTATTTTATATTTCAATGGTTCACCCATTTGCTTGGTAGAAAGCTTTTTATATCAGTGAGAGAAGATTCATTCAAGGATTGGTACAAAATAATAGAATTTCTATACCGACAAGAGAAAGCCACCACAGAGGAATAGTATGCATAGACAAATAATATAATCAGAAGCACTTCAACTGATAATTTTATCACAAACACTGTATTCATGCAATTAACTAAATTATTCTTGCTGAGAAAATTTTCCTGGCTTCCTTTACTGGTCGCTCTTATAACCTTTATGTTTAAAAAACCCAGAATATATTCAGAGTCCAAGATGCAAGATAAAAAACATTAATTAAATTTAGTTTTACTATTAAACCTTAAGTAATTTGCAAACTTTTGTCCTGAATGAACTGTTTAACTCTTACCATTATCATGTGATTCTTTTAACTTGTTTTCACATATTGTATATGACAAGCATTTTAAAAAGTATTGCAGCATCTGCTGTAACAAATTTACCATAAAAAATGTTTAAAAAGACAGAGAAATAAATGGAAATGGCATTAAGGAAGGAAAGTTGATAACTGTATTGAGAAAACAGAATAGAATGAACTTGGTCCCGCTTTTTCTGGTAGGCAAGGATGAAGGTGAAATAAGTGTATAATCATCAGACTGTCTTAAAAAGAATGACTATGGTTTTTGGAATAAAAGAAAAAACCTTTGTACAGATTTTTAAGAGAAAATCAGTTAGTGAATTTTTAAACAAAAGAGAATGAGTAGAATTTTTCAACCAAAATTTTGAAATTATTTTTAGTCTTATACTAATGTTTTTACTGGAGCTAACTTAAAAACAATTTTTTTCTTCCTAAATGTTTTATTTTTTTTCCTTGTTCTTTTATCCAATAGTAAGTGATAAAGGAGTTGTTTTCAAAACATAGAAAGCAAAAACAAATTAAATCTCTCAAATTCTTCTATGAAGCCAGCATTACTCTCAAGTTTTTTGAATATTGTCTTGCAAGTTATTTTTATGTACATTTTATATAGTTGAGAATACACTGAAAAGTTGTGTACCCCTTCATATTTGTAGCATTTCATATGTAAACTGACTAGGTGGTGGTGCATTGGATAGAATGTTGACCTGGGATGCTAAGGACCCAGGTTCAAAACCTTGAGGTAGCTGGCTTGAGCATGGAGTCATAGACATGATCAGACCAGATCCTATGGTTGTTGGTTTGAGCCCAATGGTCGCTGGTTTGAAACCCAAGATTTCTGGCTTAAGCCCAAGATCGCTGGCTTAAGCAAAGAATCACTGGCTGTTTGGGAAGCCCCTGGTCAAGGCATATATGAGAAACAATCAATGAACAGCTAAAGTGGCACAACTACGAGTTGATGTTTTTCATCTCTCTCCCTTCCTGTTTGTTACTGTCAATCTCTCTTAAACAAAATAAATAAATAAATAAAATTTAATATGCAGTTCAAGCTACAAAAAATCTTTGTGAAATTTTTAGTTTATATAAATATATCAGGATTGTATTTAGTTGTTTCTTAAATTTGAATATTTATGTTAAGTTCAATGTTTAACTAGTTATAAACAATGCAACAATAAATGTCATTGGTTAAATTTTAATCTTTTTTTTCCAATTTAATTCCATATAACAGATTTTCAAAGATAGAATTAATTGATCAAAGGTGTTAGATGTTTTTCAAGCAATTAATAACTGGATTGTCCTTCATAATATATATCAATTTAGACTATTACCTGTTGTGGTTTGGAGTGCTTTTTTTCTATGTACCATTGCAGAAACTGGATGTTCTTGTTTTCTATCATTGCTAATTTTAAGTTTGAAATTGGATTATGCTGATTTAATTTATATATTCCATTATTAGTCTGTTGAACATTTGCTTAAATGTTTATTATCCATTTATTTTTGTTATTTCTTCACCTACTTCTTCAACTTTTTTTATAACAGATAGGAAGATCTGAGGGTCATTCATGTTTGTTAATTTGCATTAGTCCTTTTCATAAAAGTAATAATATTTTTTATATTGCTTATAATTTTTGTCTTGTGATTTTAATCTCCATTTCTTTGTAGATACATTGTTTCAGTGTTTGTAATGGGTCTTTACTTTTATTCAGAGAAATCAACTCAGTGTATAATTTCTTCATTTTTAAATATTTTAAGACTTTCTTCATGATTTATATCAATTTATGTGAATAGTTCATAAATCCAGATAAGATGATTCTTTCTTTATAAAGTAAATGATTATGTAAAATTTAGTTTAGAGTCAAAATTAGTCGATGTGGAACAGAGTGGTAAGTATATTAGATGACTAATATTTAATTACATTTATTCCTATATATAATGATGTAGGATGGTATCTTTTGTATATGTTTATTTTAAAGTAAATAATATAAGTAAAATATGTTGATAACATTTTCTAAAAATAGGTTAATAGTCTACTGTTTATGGGTAAACAGCAATATATATGCAGTTATAGTCAGCTATTATATTTTTATTTACTTTTGTCAATTTTTAAATAAACAATATTTATTTGTAAATCATAGTCTGACCTCAGACCTATTAAATGAACAACTCTGAGTTAGAAGTAGCATGTTGCTTTCTAAAGACCAAAGGCAGTATTACATGTTAATAAGTTTTATCTGAATTCAATATTCATATATCATTACATTCAGAAATTAGACTTAAAAATATTCTGTTGATAAATGAAAACATTTAAAATTAGACTTCAACACTGTTCTCCATAAAATATGAAACATTCCAGAAGAAAGTGCTTTCAACATAATTATTCAACCTTTGACGATGACTGAGTGAAAATTTGTCAGCATTCAAGTTGTGAAATGTCAGTGATTAGTTTTACATGAGAGGAACATTATAGATTCTGAACTCTTAAGGTCAATAAATGTCTAAAAATAAATTTGTAGTAATTATGTTTTTGCATTGATGTCCCCATTACTCGATAAGTGGAGATGTCAGCTAACACACCTGAAGGTCCTGCTTGAGCTGCGTGTTTATTGCAGTATTTAAAAATCCCTGCAACTTTCACGTGGGAATATATGAAATTAGTTTACAAAAGGGGAAGAAAGACATCACTTTTATTTTTAAAAGCTCTCAGAAAGTGTTGATGACTTGGTCATTATTATAGTACCAGGATAGATGAGAGATTACAGCATTTTAAGCATTTTACTGCAACAGAGTATATAATGTGAAGAGAACTCTACTGGATGTTAAAGACTATGAATTGGTTAAAAGTCTGTTAGAATGTAGACAAGTTACTCAAACCCTTCCTGCCCTACTACATTTATTTATAAAGTAGGGTTTTTGGTAAAGGAGCCCTGCATGCTCTTTTGAGCATTAACCCCCCCCCCAAAAAAAAAATATGTTTATATATCAAATACAGATTCTTAAGATAGAAGATACCATTACACCTTGAATTTTGAAGGCATATGTCACACTATTGGCCTTCCAAAGCTTAAGCTATATAAAGAAATACAGCTTGTTCTTTGCACATGGTCACCATGCTGTGAAGAGATGAAGAGACCACATGGCGATAACATATGAAGGTGTCTGGCCTGATAACCCTGGCTCATGTTCTAGCTAATATCTAGAATCAATTTTTGAAAAAAGTTTGAACCATTTAGGGAGAACATAGTTAGGTCCTAGGTACACAGAGAATGGTCCAACAGTGGGGGCATGGATCTGATTGGGTCTAGACCCAGGTCACAAAAACTACTCACCTTGTGTATAAGAAGTGGGGTAGGGCAAAAGCAATGTCCTCTTTCACTGATATAAAAGTGGGTGGTACCTGTTATCTAAAAGGTTGTATCTGAGTGGTGATGAGACTGAGCTTCATCTTCATCATCTTTGTAAAAGAAAATTTATTTAATTGTACCTTAAATAGGATATGGTTGCAAGTAGGTGATCAGAGAAAAAAGTGTTCCCAGCAATTAGTTCTGAGTGAGAGTTAAGGATAGGTTGATAGTGAATTTACTTGTCTTTCCTGGGAGTCTGTGTCCATTGAGGATTGAAGAGGCTTATTGAGATATGCTGGTTTTCCTTAGTTATTT
Organism: Rhynchonycteris naso; assembly: GCA_037038555.1. Classification (NCBI taxonomy): domain Eukaryota; kingdom Metazoa; phylum Chordata; class Mammalia; order Chiroptera; family Emballonuridae; genus Rhynchonycteris; species Rhynchonycteris naso. The sequence continues at coordinate 73,889,468 of CM073002.1, forward strand.
ACCAGACTTGCTAGGTCTTTAAAAAGTTTAGTCTGCAGTTGAACACTTTGCAGTAAGAGGGTATTGGCTTCTTAGAAATTTCACAGATGTTCAGGGATCAAAGGGCTCGGAAAGTCGTCTCAGGAAAGGAGCAAAGACAGAGTTAGATAGTCCTTACAGCTATGAAACATAGCTCTGTATGTTTGCATCTAAAGTGCATAAAATTACATCCTCAGGCAAATAGTGTATCAGTAATAAATTGTCTTGATACACAGTTGTTTATTATGAATTTTGCAACATTTTATTCAGATGCCTTTGGTTTCATTAAATTAAACATTAAGATAGGAATCCACAGCTGAGGATGAATATTCTAATATGAATCATTTGGATATAAAATAAATTTAGTGTTTTTACATTCTTATTAGCATATTTAAAGACTTGCTTCAGGATCATGCTTGCCTGGCAGTACAGAGAATTAACTGCAACTTGATTTTCAGACCATTTTAGGGTACATGTCAAAATCAAGCATGGAACTATTCATAAGACTGTGGCTGAAGAAAGAGGCTTTTTTCCTTTGAACTTTGAAGTCTTTCTGGTGGCTCAAGATTTTCCAGTTTGACCCCCACCAATGCCCTGAAATATAGAAAACAGTGTCAGGATCAGTAAAGGCAACAGAGGGAGCAATAACAACAATAATAACAATAACATTATCCCTACCAGCTAGAGAGCAGTGCTGTTTGGGGTTATGGGACTCAAAACCCTGCTCAACAGTGACAAGTAGCACCCACCTTAGAAATAAATAAAGACTGAGTGGGGATCCTGGACATCTCACCTCCCCCTGGTGGTAACAAGTCAATGCCTGTCTTTCCCCTGCTTGAATTGTTTCAGAGAGAGTCAAGTAAAGTAGAAGGCTTACATAAAATAAAGAGTCCTCATATCATAATATCCAAATGTCCAGATTTCAATTACACCAAGGATAAAAAATATGTCAAATTGAAACAAAAAACAATCAATAGATACCAACACTAAGCACACAGATGTTATAATTATCTGAGAAAGATAAAGCAGCCATTGTGAACTTTATTCAACTGAGTAGTTACTATAATGGTAACAAACATTCTCAGTATAGAAATAAAGATTCAAAAAAAATAATAGTTCTAAAGAAGAACCACATGGAAACTTGGAAATTTTAGATCTTAAAAATATAGTAACTAAAATTTAAGAAAATGAAATAGCTCAACAACATAATGGTAAGAGAAGATAAAGAAATTGGTGAACTTAGAGATAAAACAATAGAAATGATCCAATCTGAAGAAAAAATGAGTAGATAGACTAAAAAATATTAGCAGAGTCTCAGGGACTTGTGGATCCATGACAAAAAAAAAAACCCACATCTATTATTTGTGTCATCCGTGTCCTGTCTGTGTGGTAGGAACAGAATAAAGAATCCAGAAAATAGGCCCACAAATGTATACCCAACTGTTGATAAAAATGCAAGAGAAATGTAATGAAAGAAGGATAGCCTTTTCAATAAATGGTATTGGAACAACTAGATAGCCATAAATAATTTTTTTAAAGAACCTCAATCTACAGGATGGGGCAAAAATAAGTTTATAGTTGAGTACACAAAACAGAGTTTACTCTTGTATTATAATCTATTAATTATTGTATTATTTTATGTACAAACAACTGTAAAACCTACTTTTGCCCCACCTTGTATGTCTCATACCTTCATATACAAAAATAAACTCAAAGTGGATCACAGACTTAAATTGAAAATTAAAAACCCATGAGAAAATCAATAGTACAATCACCACAATATACTGCAATAAAAGTTATGTGAATGTGCTATTTCTCTCTCTTTCGCTACCAAAATATCTTATATAGTTGATAGAAGATTCTGTTCTACCTTGGATTTTAGTAATTTCAGCATAAATTTTTTCTTTTCTTATCAATTGAGAATTTGCCCCTTTTCATTTAAAGAAAGCACTTTCTGGCTGCTTTTGGCATATCTGAAATCCCAACATCATTGCTTTTGCACTTTGGAGTTATTAAGTAAAATAAAGGCAACTTGACTTTTCTACTAATATTCTTTTCTATTTTATCTGTCATTTTCTAACTGAAATATATTTTGTTCTCCAACTGTGAACTATATCGATTTATGCATTCCTCCTTTGAAATATTAGTTCTTCTTTTATATGTTTGAACTTATATTGCAAGATGTTTCCAATTTATGATTTTTATGTCTTCTTATTGAATTGCTAATTTAGAAATACAGTTATCTACTGGTCTCCATGGGGAATTGAATCCAGGATCCCTATGTATATCAAAGCCATAAATGCTCCAATTTTTTATATAAAAATGGCATAATATTTACATATAACCTATGCACATCTTTCTGTATCTTTAAAATTATCTCTAGATTACTAATAACACCTAATACAAAGTGAATGTTGTGTAAATAGTTGTTAGACTGTATTGTCTAAGTATCAAGATTCTGGAGTTTTTTTGGACTACTTTGATCTGAGGCGGGTTGAATCCGCGGAATGGCAAGCAGACGCTCTGCTGTTAACAAGCTTGAAAGCCGTTTCTTTTAAAACTTTCGCTTTGAATTCTCCTTTGTGTGCTAGTTTGTCAACTCAGCTTTATTTTGCCAACATTTGCCTTTATTTTAAACTTTCTTGTGTCCCTAGTTTTCTTTCATTTAATTTTATTATTTTATTAGTTTCAGTTGTACAACTTAGTGGTTAGCCAATCATATACATCACAGAGCGTTCCCCCAATATTTCCACTACCCCAATGGCACCATACATAGTTCTTAAGGTATTACTGACTGTATTTCCCATGCTTTCCTTGCTTCCCCATGACTATTTTGTAACTACTAATTTGTGCTGCTTAGTCCTTCCCAACCTCTGGCAATCACTAGTTCTCTGTCTGTATCTATAAGTCTGTTTCAATTTTGTTTGTTCACTTACTTTGTCCTTTAGATTTTATGTCCTTCTCAAAAAAAGAGTAAAATTTTAAAATAGAATATAGTTATATAATTAGTTTCTTTTAACATTTGAAAATGTCTTCTAAAGGATATGCTAGGAGGTGTGTTTATGTTTACTGTGTCCACTGAAATTCCTTTACCTTGCTTTGTGTTTTCTAATCACCACGGTAGCTCTTTGCTTCTTGTCTTTATTCCTGGATTTTGTCCGATAAATCATGTCTGTTTTTAATTTTTTTTCTTGTATGTTTTCTAGATTGCAATTAATATTTCTATTTGTATTCTGTTTCCTTTGTTACTTTAGCAGAAATATTAAAACTTATTCTTTTTAAAACACAGATAAAATTATTAAGCATATATTTATATATCCTATAAGACATAAACTAAAATGTGTTTGCATCCTTTAATTTCCACTTCTTTGGCTCCTCTTCTAGCAACTCTCCCCTTTCCTTGTATACACATGTTAAATGTTTTAATTATCATTACTTATTTAAACTTTAAAATAACATTGAGTAATTAACTTGCCATTACTTTCTGAAGTCTAATAATTGTTGCTACCTTCATTTTTCCACTTGCTCAAATAATTCTTTTATAAAATATCTCTCAGGTATAAACATTCTGAGCCCTTAGATGTCTAAAATATCTTTGATTTAGTCCCAGCTTTGAATAGTAGTTTGTCTTTTTATACATTTTAGGGAATAAAATGAATTGGAAGCTGGTCTCTGAGGACAGGCACTGTTCTAAGTTCCAGAGATCAGCAGCCAGTGTGTCCCCCTGACATCTCAGGCTTACACCCTCACACAGACTGTATCCACTCAAAGTGGATGCAGTCATTGCCTTATTCTTACTTTCTTTGTATAAACGTGTGTGTGTGTGTGTGTGTGTGTGTGTGTGTGTGTGCTTTAAGAGTACATATATATGTATGGGCTGCCGATGCTTGAGAAACTATCTCTCCTGGTTGAACAAACACTGAATACACAAAAAGTGTTCAGTGTTTCTGCAGGAAAAAGTGGGAAGGGCAGAATTGCTCAATCATCAACCTAATGATGTTGCACACTTTACTTGCCTATATGCTTCCCATGACGGAACTAAATCAACACCCGTGAGATGCCTTTGTTATTTTGTGATAGTGGGTGTGTAGTTGAGCTCCATATTCTCTCAGCTGATTACATTTTAACACAGATTTTTCAACATGAACATTTGAAGATAAGACTATGTCTTGTTTTGTGTGTGTATGGGGGGAAGGGCTGCTATAAAATATACCATAAACTAAGTGACTTATAAACACTGGGTGGCTTGTAAGAATTGTGTGGCTTATTTCTCAGTTCTGAGGTTGGGAAGTGCAAAATCATGACTCTGTCCAAGAGAAACTGGTGAAAACCTGGTTCCTATATTGCTGTCTTTTTGTTATAACCCCACTACATTGGAAGGTAGAGGGAGCTCTCTGGGGCCTCATTTTTAAGGGCACTAATTTGATTCATGAGGACTTCACTCACATCACCTAATTATTTCTCAAAGACCCCACCTCTCAATACCATCACTTTAAGAGTTGGGATTGCAACCATATGAATTTTGGGGAGATACAACACTCAGACGAGAAAAGCATATGGCTATAAGCTACCAGGCCCTAATGAGGCCTGAACCTCATTAGAGTCATGATTTAATGCTCCAACCTGACTCATTCTTCATACTTTCTACTTTTCTGATTTATCTTTTCTTTAGACTAGTGCTTCATTATTACTTAACATCATTTGGTACTATACTGATCTTGTCACTGACCCCTACTACCTTCTTTTGCCTTAAATTTGCCTAAAATATATTTGTAAAAATCATCAAGAGGATAATGGTGAGTGAAATTACCATCGCTGACAATAGAATGTAGACACCTTTTTTGTTAGTTTACTCATATATTTAGTAAGTAGTTATTGAAGATTTTCTGTTGCCAGCCACAGTCCTATGTATTGGGAATAATTTAATGTACAAAACAGAGGACATAGATATTGTCTTGGAGTTTGTATTCTGTTAGTAAAGACAGAGATAGTCATTTGAATCAGACATTTTTGGGTGTGTGTGTGTGATATTCTATCAAATCATATAGTTGCACTTCCTGAACTCAGGTTTATTGGTACTTGTTTATTTTTTGTTAGCCTTTTACATTCATTTTCCTTGTGATTTCTATTGCTATGTTGTGTTAGAAACTTATGAATATTTGAGAAATAAATGCTTCATTAATAATTATTAATCCATTCTCCACATTGAAGTCAAAAGGATCTATTAAAAACATAAGTCCTTGTTATCAGTGTGTTGATCATCACCTTTCAATGGTTTTTCCCTGTTGTTGGGGTAAGAATAAAATCCTTGACATAATTTCTAAACCTGAATGAACTAGCCTCTATTCGTTCCTCTGCCTCATGCTAGTCCCTCATCACTCTTGTCTGTATCCATTCTGGTTTTCTCTCAGTTCTCAATTTTTCAACACTTCAGTCTACTCTGGGGCCTGTGAGCTCAGCTTGAACAGACCTTTGTCTTCTATTCCTAGTTCGCAGTCCTTTGTTCTATTAATCCTGATCATCCTTCAAAATAAGCTCATCTATCTATTCTCTGAGTCACCAATAAGTCAAATCTATCAAAAGCTCTCATTGTGCCCTGTTCTGCTTTACAATGTTTATCACATTTGAAATGAGTGATCAGTTGTTTATTGTTTGTTTCTAAAAGAAGACTATAAGTTCCACGTGTCTGGGAACTATACCTGTCTGGTTCATTGTTTATTCACCTAATTTAGCATAGATTATAATATATTATAGATGTTCAAAAAACATTTTTTATAAACTCAGTTTTTCAGCAGACTTGTTGTATGCAAACACTTTCTGTGCATTAAATATATATTAACATTTATATAGATTATGTCAGGCTCAGCAATGTTTTCTCTTGGATGGGAAAACAATGGAATGCACATTAGGTTATGCTCTTGGGTGAGAGGTGAAATGAGTTTTGAGGAGGAGTTCTTTGGTATTTCTTAAATTTTCTGATATTGACTTGCCTAACTTGAACTACAGAATAAATCAAGGGTCCCCTGATGAAATAATTATTCAGTTTTTGTTCCTTTCATCTTGTTTACTTTCCAAAAGCCCTCCAGATATTTATCAAAACTACAAAATGGAAATTTGTTAACTTCACTTAAAACCATATTCTGCTGCAAAGACACTTGCAATTTTGTATTGTTCTTATTTTAATTGTTTTCCCAACTTCAAAAACGTAAGAGTAGTAGATAGCTAAAGACTCCCATAAATCCCTCAAGATCCAATTCCACAAAGATGTTAAAACCCCAGTGTTATAGGAGCCACAGAAACATAGACATTTTTCGATTCTTCATCCCAAGACAATAAAATCAAGATAGCCTTTGGAATCATACACTGGATCTCGGGTGCTTTAACAAGGGTAGGTTGCTGTCAGTGTTATATGTGTCTTTAATCTTTACTTGCCATTTTAAATTCAAAAGGCAATAAATTATACATCTGAAACTAACATAACTAATCTAATATTATATACCAACTATACTTTAAAAAATAAATAAAACAATTTTCTAATTTTTCACTCAAACCTGACAAGTGTAAGACAGGAAACCACAAAGTAATTTCCTCATAAGAAACAGTATTATCAATGGACAATTCATTATTACTTCAATATACTTATAATAAGGGAGCCAAAAAGTAGAAAAGTTGCCTTTAGTAATAGTAGTTTTTTAGTTGTAATGAATAGGTGATATATAAGGGTTAGGAAAGAGTTAATCTCCTTGCTATTCTCTCTTAAGGGTTCCTTGGCCTTTACCTGAAAATGCAGCAAAAAGTTTACCTTTGCAGAAATGTCAGGGAAAAGCTTACATTGGAGGGGGACCTGACAATGAAGGGAGTTTAAATCACAATAGTTATTTGTAAAAGTCTAGTCAGAGAATTTACTGTGAAAAGTTAAGGCCTATAAATTAATTAGAAGCTTAGTTTACAAATCTTAATCTTTACTTTGTTGCCTAAAAAATACAGGGAGTTCTTCTGCAGGAAGTTCACAGAGGCACCAGACCCTGGCTGTGAGACCAGATAGACTTGTGCCAGTGTGTCGGAAGGACATTCTGGGGAAGCACCCGTGCAGACTGAACTTCTGCCTCCCACACACTGTTATGTGACTAACTGCATGCTCTATAATGAGTTACTAACTTCCCAAAGATAAATAAATTATCCAATAAGCCAAGACAATTAAGGCAGTTCTTTTGGACGGGAGTCCCCTGCTTTCTCAAGTTGCTGCAATTTGAATTAAAGAATCTCTTGTACCTATTCAGTTGATGTCACTCATAAAATTGGTAAAAAATGGGTGACAGACAACATGAAAACATGAATTCTGGCCTGTTTTGGTAATATTTATATTTTGTTATATTTTATTTATGAATATGAAAGCCTATAGATACATTTCACAGTTTATATAACTAGTTAATGAAAACATAGACTTGATAAGCCAAAAGGATCTATTAAAAGAATTTTAAAATAGATTTTTAGAACAAAATACACACACACACACATATATGTTACATTTACTATATCAAAATATGATTCCTGTTGTTTAATTGATGAAATCCCCTTCTCTGATGTTGAACAGAGTTTCGAATGGACATAAACTTATTTTGTTGACCTGTTAGTCCAGGCATGCAGTATTTAGATATTTTAGCAATTGTAGTAAGAGTATTTCCTATAAACAACTGTAAATATATTTCTTCCAATTTATTGAATAATATTTCTTTTTGCAATTAGCCTTGTTTTAGATTTGTGTAGGAAATGCATCATGTGCTTAAGATGTAGCATGCAATTTTCAAAAATTTATGCTCTGTACACCCTAGCATAACCATTTTTATTTCAAATGCTGTCTTGGAGAGGTGGTATTAAGAACAACTTAATAACCTCAAGGAACTAGAAAAATAGGACAGTAATTACATTTACAATGTAATACCTATATATCTCTTTATTTATTAAACTGACCTCTAACTCAAGTAAGAATATTACGTAAATCTTCTGTAATAGCCAGTAGACAGTGATTTTTCTTTTCTTCTCTTTTTTTTTTTTACTGAATTAGTATTCCACTGTTATCTATTTTCACTTTTGTGATTATAGCATTTGGAGTTTAGTGTAAATTAATTGTCAAAATTTGACCATTTCTTTAATTTGTTAGTGGGCAATTCATCAGGCAATTTTATAAAGCATTGTCATGAAAGGAATTACAGATCCACAGAACTCCCTTAAAACTGGATTCTACTCAGGAATATAAATGTTGTACATTTTAACCATATAATGGGAAATTTTTTATATGATTAGTTCTTTGTGTAATAATTATAAACTAAAAGAAGCAGAAATAGAGTAGTTACCATTTACTTGACAACTGCTATGAACAAAGCCCGATCATAGGTATTTAAGGGACATGACCTTTAATCCTCACAACAACCCTAAAATGTAGCTGTGATGTTGAAACAGATTCCATTTTATGTAGGAGAAACCTAAGTATGTTACTTAAGAAATCTGTGCCTTAACTTTACATGTGAAGAACTGAGGAACATATTTCTTAAGTAGCTTATCTTCAGTCACTCATATAGTGGACAGAAGAGACTAAAATTTAAGTTGGTATGTCATTATATGGTAACATAGACATCCCTGCTCCTCATGTCTTTTGACCTTAAATTTTATAATATGTATTTTATTTTAGTAACATTTACTTCTACTTTCATCAAAATATTTGGTTTATCCTATTTTTATGTAGCCCAAATATGAACTATTTCTTAGATTCCAAGTTGAACAATTCTACTCCTTGGAAGTATATATTAAGAAATTTGTTGCTGAACAACTAAGGTGTACAACGAAAAACTGATGATTGATGCTTCTCATCTCTCTCCATTCCTGTCAGTCTATCCCTGTCTACCCCTCTCTCTGACTCTCTCTCTGTCTCTGAAAAAAAAAAAAAAAACTTTGTTAACTGATATTCAAAATTGCTTTATCATCATTTTTTAGTACAAAAGAGGCAATTTCATCTTTTACTATAAACTCTTTTAAGTTTTTGTTTCCAGATCAGTGAACATAAATTTCACAAATATATTCTGGTAGGAATAATACATGTCCTTCCAAAAATGTTCATGTCCTAATACCTGTCACCTGAGAATGTTAGTTTACATGAGAAAAGAGACTTTGTAGGTGTTATTAAATTAGAGACTTTCAGAAGAAGAGATTATTAATGGGTTATCTGAGTGCAGCCAGTATACTCTGCAAATCCTTAGAACAGTGGTTCTTAACCTTTTTTGAGGTACCGAACCCACTAGTTTCATATGCGCATTCACCAAACCTTTCTTTAGTGATAAATAAAATATGATTTTTTTTCCAAATTCAAGACATAGGTATATGTTTTTTTTTTTTACTGGTGCAGAAAATGAGCTGTGCATGAGCATCACCTTGCTCAAAGAACAAAACCAACAAAGTGCATGAACTCACAACAAATTACGGTATTACTTTATTCTGGCCTCCGTGGCAGAGGCTTCTCCGAACCCCTGAGACGGACTCATGGAACCCCTAGGGTTCGATAGAACCCAGGTTAAGAACCACTGCCTTAGAAGAAGAAAAAGCAGGCAAAGTAGTGGTCAGAGTCAGAGAGAGAGAGATCGGATAATGATGCTCCACTGGTGCTTTTGAAGATGGAAGAAGGGACCGTGAGACACAGACAGCAGGTGGCCTTTAGGAACTGGAAACGTCAAGAAAGCTAATACTTCTCTAGAGCTTCCAAAAGCAATGCAGCCCTGCCGACACCTCAACATACCCAGTAAGGCCCATTTAGATCTTCAGAACTATAAGAAATTTGTATTGCCTAAAAAAATTTGTTACAGCAGTTATAGGAAACAAACGCAGATGCTATTGATTTAACTATAAGTTTAGATGTGAAATCAGACCTAAATTTAAGCCTTTACTTCTCAGTGACAATCCAGAAATTTTATGTAAAAGGTTTATGAAAAATAATACAAACAGAACCACTTCAAGCTGGACTCAGAGCTGCGACCCCAGAGGAATGGCCTTGTGCACCTCACTTCTCAAACCTTTGGAATGTTTAACACTGGGCAACATAACCTTTTGACTAAGCCTAAAACAACATTGTATCCCAAATGACTGTTTGCAAAGATAACAAGAAAGCAGCATTGTGACTGTTAAACTGAAATTTAAAGACATTCTTTAAATTGGCATCCCTATTTATTTAGCTTATCTGCACGTATGAAAATTCCTTTTTTCTATTCGTGTAATTGTTTCTCTTCCTTTTTGCCCCTTGCCTTTGCCTCCAGATCAGAACACTATTTGTGCTTCTGCCAGAATCAGTGCTTCCTGAATAGCTATTCTTTTAGATCTCAAATGAATACTTGTTACCTCTCACTCTGACCTTTTCTTTTTAGGTTAAAAGTACTTAAGGTCAAGCATGTCATTGAAATAGGGAGCTGGGAGACTTGTATTGATACTGCCTTCACATACCAAATCAATAAAGCCACTATTCTTTCTTGTTGGTTTATTCATCTATTTATGCTTTGATTTTAGTTTTCTAGTTTTTTGATTTAGGAGAAAGTAAAATCACACTTGAATTTCACCTTGGCTAAAGAGTGTTGAAAAGATATATTTTGGCAATATAAGATGCCCCTGTAGAGTAATTAGTACATGATAGATTCTTAAAAACTGATAGTGATTTCAAAAAGTATGTCATGTTTCCAGCCGATTCCATGACTGTTGTGAGTGAGAGTCAGTCGATGATAAAACAATATGTGAACCCTGAACTACTGTCAATACATTGTCAATAAATTGGATGCAAAATGTTGAAACACATATATATGGAAAAAATCATGCTTACACCAGTGATCAAAAGGTCTTTATTGTTGTTGTTATTTCTTTCCGCTTTGGCAATCTTGTTGCTCAATAGCTAGGCTTGGAAAGGTTTTCTATTGTCAACTTCACTGCTTCCCTGTGTTCTCCAAAAGCAGGTAAGAAGCTTTTTTTTTATTTTAGATGCCGTCTTCCCAAGACATTTCTAATTTCCTGTAATGAAAAAAGAGAGGTACATCTCCTTGAATCTTAATTGTAACTAAATTTTTATGCAGATCAGTAGAAGGAACATCCACTGTGGAGTCTGAAAGACCAAAGTTTACATCTGAGCTTTCTCACTAATTAGCTGTATAGTCTTGGGTCAATTCTCTTAATCTTTTAGACCATTGGTACTTTAATCTATAAAATGTGAATAAAATGCCTACCTTGCATTGTCTTTGTGATATATAATTGAAATATATATACATATAATGTATCTAGGACAGGGCCTCGAATTTAGTATTCATCCAAAAATGGCCTATATTTTTAAGAAGTAACAAGTGAGTTAGTTTATAGCACTTAAAAATACTGCTCAGGGGATTCCAAAGTGGCTGCAGAGCACATGGAAGCTAACTCATTGGCTCCCAGATTTACCAATAAATTATAGAGCAGTGAACTGAATAACCAACCGAAGTTAGGTGAACTGAAATAATATAATCAAGGATTTATGGAAGAAGGCACAGAAAGACTGGTAAGAAGGGCAGAGATGCAGAAAGGACTAGACCCTGCACCCACATGCAGCCCCTGGGAGAGATACTGCAGTTGCAAAACTCTCTTCCCCAGGAATGAGAAGTCTCAACCCTACAGAGGAATCCTCAAATCAGAGCAACAAAGATGAAAAGAGGAGCCTGCGTAGCATGAGATGGTGAAAATCAGTGAGAATTCAGTCTGTCTAGGAGAGAATGGAGTCTGCTAGACACCCAGAGGCCTCCTTTCCAAAGTCAAGCACTGCTATTATTTTAACACCAGCATGGGGAATGTACTGCCTCCTCCTCCAGCTACTGGTGACCCACTTGCAATGATCGGGTCTTGCAAAGAGGTCTGCTGACAGCACCCATCAGAGACCATTGGGATGCTTTCTCTTTTTCTAGAGAAACTCTTGGTGGGCACTTAGAAAGTGATTGAACTGTGTAGCTTTAGAATGGGGACGATTCTTCCCCACCTTGACTGCATAACCAGTGTGACCCCCCTGCCCCCCCATCTCTTGAATCACTTCTGTCCCCATCCTGCGGAGTTCAGTTGTTCAGGGAGATCAGAGTGCCACACAGAGCTGGGACTTTTGGTGCATTTTTCAAGAAAGCATTTGCCTGGAAATCAGATGGGCATGTGCTGGGCTGTATAGTTACTTCACAAGGAGGACCACTTTGATCTCTCCTGCATGTTTAGTATTTGTTATCCTGGGAAGGGAAAGAAGATCCCACCTGCTTACTACAGGCAGCACCTTACTTGTTGGCAATACCACCAATGAGAGATTGTCTGGCTCTCTAAATTCCTGATGGCCCTGCTGAGCTGAGCTCAGTTCCACTGAGGAAAAGGTGTGCTGCTGGGAGCTGGCACATTCTGAGTGTGTCTCCCTGGCATGCCATTATCTAAATGCAAGATAAAGTATTTGGCCCACTTCTGCGGGCTTGGCTGGCATCACCCCTAATAAGAAACTCTTGAACTATGCTCTCGAGTCCCTGGTGGATCCAACCTGCTGAGCTTGCTCCTACAGAGGGGAAGGCTGACTGCACCCAAAATGAGCTTGTGGTATGTTCCTCAGAAAGAGCTAGAGTTGGAGACTCTGGTGGAGTCTGAGTGGTTGGACTCTGAAATAGGAGCCACTTTCCCCTCAATGAGTGCTGACCATGCAGCCCACAAGTAGGGAATACACTAGCTCTGTTTTTTTGAACACTGTCACCCTTCATACCAAACTTGTGACTCATGGAAAGGTCTCTGCATCAGGGCCAGCCTGGGCCTACTCTATAGCCTTTTTTTGAAAAGCTCTGAAGAGAGAACAAGCAAACACTGGGGAAGGCAAAATAACTGACAGGTGGAGGCAGATCTCAGGGAACCTCAGACCTTTTATAGATCTTCCCCAAGCTATAACTGCAGAAAGTAGACTATTGTACACATATAGGCTTCTCGTATATGCACCCAGGTCCTATAGATGCAGCCATACATAGTGAATAACATGGCAACTCCAGAGAGGTAGCCTAAATCCAGTTACACACAACATGAGACATTGACCAGTACCTGAATACTACTCAAGTGGACCTAGAACCACACAACCAATGGTGAGTTTTAGGCCACATCAAAGCTTGACTCAACTTGCCACACCTAATTCACAGAGAAAAAAAAATGGGGAGACAAAGAAATATGCCTCAAATGAAAGAGCAGGAGAGATCCCCAGATAAACAATTAAATGAAATGGAAGCAACCAAAATACCAGATGCAGAGTTTAAAACAATGGTTATAAGAATGCTGAAAGACCTTAGGGGAAAAATAGATGATCTCAGTGAGAACTTAAAGAGATAGTAAGCATTAAAAAGGTCATGAAAAAGAACCAGTCAGAAATAAAGAATACAATATCTGACATAAAGAATACACTAGAAAGAATCAACAACAACTTTGATGAAGCAGAGGATTAAATCGGTGATTTATAAGAAAGGAAAACAGTAAGCACCCAAGCAAAGCATCAAAAAGAAAAAATAAATAAATAATGAAAGTCTAAGAGACCTCTGGGACAAAATCAAGCATAACAACATTCGTATCATAAGGGAATCAGAAGCAGAAGAAAGTGAGCAAAAATTATAGAAGCTTTTTGAAGAAATAATGGCTGAAAACTTCTATAATGTGGTGAAGAAAAAAGTCACACAAGTTTAGAAAACACAGAGTCTCAATCAAGATGAAACTAAAAAAAACTCACATTAGTAAAGATCATAATTAAAATGGCAAAGGTTAACACAAAGAGAGAATCTTAAAGGCAGCAAGAGAGAGACAGTTATCTATAGGGGAGTTCCCTTAAGGTTGTCAGCTTATTTCTCAACAAGAAAAAAATCAGGGCAGGAGAGATTAGCATACAATAGTCAAAGTAATGAAAGCAAGGACCTGAAACTAAAACTATTCTATCCAGCAAGGCTATCATTTAAAATTGAAGAAAAAATAAAGAGCTTCCCATACAAAAAATATATTAAATAGAGAAATTTATTACCAACAAAGCAAGAAATGTTAAAGATGCTGCTTTAAGAACAAGGAGAAATTGAGAGAGAGAGAGAACATAGGTATAAAGAATAAAATGACAATAAATAAGAACATAACAATAAGCCTAAATGGAAATGGATTACATGCTCCAGTCAAAAGACATAATGTAGCTGAATGGATAAGAAAACATGACCTGTACATGTGCTGTCTACAAGAGACCCATCTCAGAACAAAAGAGACACAGACCGAAAGTGAAAGGATAAAAAATATATTACATGTAAATGGAAATGAAAAAAAAAAAGCTGAGGTAACAATACTTATATCAGACAAAATAGTCTTTAAAACAAATGCCATAACAAGACACAAAGAAGGTCACTACATAATACCAAAGGGATCTATCCAACTAGAGAATATAACCCTTGTAAACATATATGTACCAACATAGAAGCATGTAAATTTATAAATAAAACCTTTATAGACATAAAGGGAAAGAGTGATAGTAATACAGTCATAGTAGGGAATTTTAATAGTTCAATGATATTAGTGGATATATCTTCCTCACATAAAGATTAAAAAGGTTAACAGCAACCTTAAATGACACACTGGATTAGATTAATTTAATTGTTACTTACAGAGCATTTCAGCCCAAAGCAACAGAATATAAATTCTTCTCAAATGCACATGAAACATTCTTAGAGATAGACTGAATATTAAGACTCAACATAAGTCTTACTCAAGTAAAAAATATTTAAATCATATCAAGCATTTTCTCTGATCACAGTGGTAAGAAATTAGAAATCAACTACAATGAAAAAACTAAAAATTTTTTGAACAAAAGTGGAATAAATAATAAATGTTACTAAACAATAAATTGGGTTAATAATGAGATCAAGAAAGAAATAAAGAATTACCTAGAAACAAATGAAAATGAACACATAACAAACCAAAATCTATGGGATACAGCAAAAGCAGTCTTGAAAAGGAAGTTCATAGCATTACAGGTTTACCTCACGAAGAAAGAAAAATGTCAAATAAATAATATAATCCTACATCTAAAAGAAATAGAAAAAGAACAACAAAAATAGCTCAGAGTAAGTAAAGGGAAGACAATAATAAAAATTAGAGTTAAATAAATGACATTGAGATAAAATAAAAAGTACAAAAGATCAATGAAACTAAGGACTAGTTATTTGGAAAGATAAACAAGACTGACAAACATTTCACCAGACTTAAAAAAACAAGAGAAAAAAAACCCAAATAAATAAAATTAGAAATGAAAGAGGAGAAAAAACATCTGAGAAATACAAAGGATTATAAGAAAACAACATGAATATTGGTATATATCAACAAATTGGACAAAGTAGGTGAAATGGATAAATTCCTAAAAACACAGTCTTCCAAAACAGAATCAGAAAGAATCAGAGAACCTGAATTGACCAATTACAGCTAATGAAATTGAAGCAGTAATAAAAAAAATTCACAGATGAATTTTACCAAACATTCAAAGAAGAACTAACACCTGTTCTTCTCAAATTATTCCAGAAAATTAGAGAAGAAAGAAGAGTTTCAAGCTCTTTTTAGAGGCAAACATTATTCTAATTTCAGAACCAGATAAAGATACTACAAAGGAAGAAATATATAAGCCAATATCCCTGATGAATACAGATGCTAAAATCCTCAACAAAACCAGATCCAGCAATACATTAAAAGATCATGCACCATGATCAAGTGGAATTTGTTCAAGGGATGCAAGGTTGGTAAAATATTTGTATATCAATAAGTGTGATACTTCACATAAACAAAATGAAGAACAAAAATTATATGATTATATAAATAGGTGCAGAAAAGTATTAAAATTCAGCACCCAATAATAAAAAGAAACACTCTCAGCAAAATGGGGATAGAGTTACATACTTCAACATAATAAAGCCCATATATTACAAACCCACAGCCAATATCATAGTCAATGGGCAAAAACTAAAAGTCTTTGTTTTAAGATTGGGAATAAGACAGAGATGTATGCTTTCATCACTCTTATTCAACATAGTAAGGGCTGTCTTAGCCCTACCAATCAGACAAAGAAGAAATAAAATGCACTTAAATTGGGAAGAAAGAATTAAAACTGTCATTATTCACAGATGAAGTGATATTGTATATAGAAAACACAAAAATTCTACCAAAAATTACTAATAAATGAATATGGCAAAGTAGCAGGATGCAAAATTAATATTAAGAAATTAATGGCATTTTAATCACCAATAATGAATTATCAGAAAGAGAAATTAAGAAAACAATCGCACTACTGCAACAAACAAATAAGGTACCTATGTATAAATTTAACCTAGGAGGTAAATGACATGTACTTGAAAAATTATAGGACACTGAAGAAAGAAATTGATGAAGATATAAATAAGTGGAAGCATATACCGTGTTCATGGAAAAGAAGAATCAACCTCATTAAAATACTACTTACAGCAATCTATAGATTCAATGCAATACCTATTAAAATACCAAAGACTTATCTCATAGGTCTGGAACAAATATTTCAAAAGTTTATATTGACCATAAAAGACTCTGAATAGACTCAGAAATCTTAAGAAAAAAACAACAATAGCGTGGTAAGAACAACATGATATTGGTACAGAAATAGGCATGTAGATCAATAGAACAGAATACAGAGCCCAGAAATAAACACACACTTTTATGATCAATTAATGTTTGACAAAGAAAGCAAGAATGTGCAATGGGGTAAATACAGTCTCTTTAGTAAATGGTGTTGGAAAAATTGAACAGATACATACAAAAATATAAAACTAGGCCACCACTTACACCTCACACAAGAATAAATTCAAAATAGATTAAAGATTTAAATGTAAGTGATGAAACCATAAAAATCCTAGAGGAAAAAGTAGGCAGTAAAGATTTAGACATTTCTCATAGCAATATTTTTTTTCAGGCATATATCCTTGAGCAAAGGAAACAAAGGAAAAATAAACAAATAAGACTACATCAAACTAAAATTCTTCTGAACAGCAAAAGTAACCATTAACAAAATGAAAAGATAACCCACTGAATGGGAGAACATATTTGCCTATCATATTTTCAATAAGAGGTTAATTTTCAAAATATGTAAAGAACTCACACCATTCAACATTAAGAAGAAAAACAACCTTATTAAAAAATGAGCAAAGGATTTTTTTAAAGAAGATATACAGATGGCCAATAGACATATGAAAAAATGTTTAATGTCACTAATCATTAGAGAGATGCAAATTGAAACCACAATGAGACATCATCTTACCCCTGTCAGAATGGCTATCAGCGATAAATGTTAATGAGGATGTGGAGAAAAGGGAGACCTCATGCAATATTAGTAAGAATGCAGACTGGTGCAGCCACTGTGTAAAACAATATGGAATTTCCTCAAAGATTAAAAATAAAACTGCTTTAAGCCCTGGCCGGATAGCTTGGTTGTATAGAGCATTGTCCTAAAGTGCAAAGGTTGCCAGTTAAATCTGTGGTCAGGGCACATACAGGAACTGCTTGATGTTCTCTCTCTCTCTCTCTCTCCCTGCCTCTCCCTAAAAAAGAAAATAGAAAAAGAAGAAAATAAATTAATTTTTATAAAAAGAAAAAAACTGTCTTTTGATCCAGCAATCTCACTTCTAGGAATATATTTGAAGGAACCAGAAACACTAATTGGAAAGAATATATGCACCTCTGTGTTCATTACAGTGTTATTTACAATAGCCAAGATCTGGAAACATCCCAAATGCCCATCAGTAGATATCTGGATGAAAAAAAAAAAAATTGTGGTCCATTTATACAGTGGAATACTAATAGGCCATAAGAATGGGAAGTCTTACCTTCTGGGACAGTATGGATTAACCTGGAAATTATTATGCTAAGTGAAATAAACCAGTCTGAGAAAGACAAGTACCACATGATCTCACTGGTATATGCAATTTAATGAACAAAAACTGATGAACAAAATAGAAACAGCCGTTTCAACAACTGACAACTGTTGAAGGGACAATAAATAAAAAAAGGTAAATGGATTAATAAAAAAAAACTATATATATATATATATATATCAGTGTGGTGACAGCCAGAAAGAAAGTGGGGTGAGAAGTATGTGGAGGTGGGCAATGGCAAGGAAATTGGGAGAGAAAGAGACTTTGCTTGGGGAGTGAACACATGATGCATTATGCAGATAATGTTTTTTTGAGTTTTACACTTGGAACTTGTTTTACTTTGTAAACCAATGTCATCTCAATAAATTCAATCAAAAAAGGGAAGTATCTTTTTAGAGCCTCAATTTTAGTAATTTTACATAAAATTGTATGGTGAAGTGAGAAATAATTTAGAATTAGTGGTGTATCTTTTTAATATTCAAACACATAATTCTTTTTTCTTTTTTATATGGCATTATGGAGTGGAGATACAGAGAGCAAGCAGGGTTGCAGGACTGGTCTGCATTGCTTGAAAGGCTAAGACTTACTTTTACTTGTAAAGCATACCTGCATTGTTAATGACTATTTTAATTTTCCTTGTTCACATAATGATTTTCCCTAATGTGTGATTAACTTCAGTTAAAGCCTTTTGTGACTATGTTCATTCTTAGATTTCTCCCTCTAATTGGTCTCTATGCATTTTTATCTGCCTTGGCGTCTATTTACTTCTGCCTGGGATTGCAGTTAGAACTAAACTAAACTTTTAAATGTTATGAATATTTCTTTTTCTACTTCTAATCTAATAATAAATTAGAATTTATTATTAAGCTAGTGAAAAGAAAACTATAAAAGTGATTGTTATAACTGACATGATTTCTTTCCTAGAGTTGAAAGGATTAGAGAAACTCAACATCTGAGATCTTGATTATATGAAATTCTTCATTCTTTCACTCTCACAGGAAATGAAAGTTTCTTGAACAAGAAAAAAATGCACTGCCGTATTGTATAAGCCTCTAAAATTGATTGTGGTTAACAGTTGGAAAGTATTGACTTTATCTATTTAAAGTATTATGGACAATGAATACTCATAGTTCTGTGTCTGAATGAGAGGAAGAGAGAAAGAGAAAGTGGGTCACTGAAGAGTGCTGAAACTGCCAATTAGATATGCCAGTTATTACTTTCTATAAAGAAAGGGAGGCAAGACCTGAAGGGACCCTTATGACAAAATTCACAAGGCACTAGGTAGTTCCAAAATGATTACTTATCTGCAACTGTTGCTGTATTCTAGAAAAGACAATGGACACTTGGGGACCACAAGGAGGGGAAACTAAAATATGAAACCATATTACATAGAAGCCAAGGAGAGCAGAATGCTGTCAAAGATGGAGAAAGAAAAAAAATGATTTCTCTATGAATGAATGGACTTGCCAAAGGTTATTATGTCTGTCTTCAGCTTCTGAACGTTGCCCTCCAAGTATGCAGGCAATTATAATACTATGTAGTCCTGTGTGTATAACATTGGACTGAAGGAAGATGATATCTGAAAAGGCATTCTTAATTTGTTGGCATAGATAAGTTTCTATACCAGGTGTGTTTTAATTTATCCTATCTATGCTTCCTTAATTGGGGGGAAATTTTCTTTTGCTTTTATAATTGTTAGGAAATGTGTAGACTTTTTCCAACACTTTGGCCTATAATATTTCTTGCAGCTTTATTTAAATAAAATAAGATATGGAGGAAAAGAACAAGATGAGCTTTCTCAGTTGAAAGGAACCTCATTCAATACCTTTGCTTTATAGTTGGGGAAGTCTGCATCCTGGAGTAGTGAACTGACTTACCACAGAGGAAGTAGTGTGAGTGGTAGAGCCACTGCTGGAGCTCAGGTTTATCAATCTACAATCTAATTCCCTTTCCGTGAACACATTGGAAATACTTCAACGGAATCATTACAATCATCCCTCTAATATATTTAAAAACAAAAATTAATTTAACAGATGGTTACTGAACAGATACTATAATTTAGACACTGTTCTCAGCAAATATAACAAACAAAGGGTCCTACCTTCCTGGAGCTTAGGTCCTAGTGTAAAGAGAAAGATAATACAGAAATAAGCACAGAAGTACATGGAATGTCAGACTGTGACGACACAATGCTGTGGGGGATAGTACAGTGGGAAAGGGACAGAGGGAGGTGGTATTCGAGCAAAATTGGAACAAAGAGGAGCCTTTAAACCTTTGGGGGAGAATATTTCAGAGGGAAGAACCGAATGTTCCTAAAGGAAAGAATGTGCTTGATGAGCTTGAGAAGTTGCAAGGAGGCCAAAGTGACTTGAGCAGTGTGAATAAGAAAGAAGGTAGAATGGGAACAAATAAGGTAGAACTAACACAGCGCTAGATTACATGAGACTTTTTTTTAGGTCATTTTAAAGATCTTTGGCTTTGAGTGATATGATTGCTATTTCTATGCATCAACTTGACTAAAACATAGCACCCAAATACTTAATCAAATAGTAAGCTGTTATGACAGTATTTTGTATATGTGGTTGACAGTTAAAGTCAGCTGACTTTAAAGGGAAATGCTCTCAATAATTGGTCAATCCTAGGTTATTCTAGAGGAGAAGACATTCAGCCTCACAGCTGCAACAACAATTCCTGTGTAAGGCCCAGCCTGCTGCACTGCCCTCTGGATTTTGGACTTGTTAGTTTTCACAATCACATGAGTTAATTCCTTAAAATACATATTTATTTTGGTTTGATTCTCTGTCCAGTTGGTTTTGTTCTATTGGTTCAGTTTCTACGCAGAACTCTGACTGATACAAATTATATAGAAAACTATTCTAGGGTTTTAACCAGAGAAACAATATTTAACTTGGTTGAGAATAGGTTGTAGACGTTCAACAGCAGGTGCAGAATGACTAGTCAAGAGTAACTCAAAGTAACTCAAAGGAGAGATAAAGGTAGATTTGCATTAGGTTAGTAGCAATAGAAGTGGTATATAGTGGCAGATTCTGAATGTATTTGGAAAGTAGAGGCAATAGATGTACTGGTGGATTGATGGGCAGTGTGAAAGAAAGAATAATCAAAGTTCTTCCAAGTTTTTTTGGTTTCAAGTAGAAAAATGAGGTTGCCATGGACTAAATGGGTGAAGATTTAGGAAATACTTATTTTCATGAAGGAAAGAGATTAAGTTCAGTCTATACATGTTAAATGTGAGATTCCCATTAGACATCCAGCTAGGGTGGGGTGGGGTGGGGGAAGCAATTGGACATACCATTCTGGAGTTTTGTAAAAGAGATCTGGACAGAAGGTGTAATTTTTGGAGTCCTTGTAATGTAGATGGCATTTAGAGCCTTGAAAATAGATGAGATATTTTAAGAAGTGTGTGTAGACGTGGTATTCAGGAACTTCAGTCATGGTACTCTAACATTAGAAATATATAATAAGATAAGAAGAAAATAGCAAAGAGATTGAGACAGCTTATGTGATGCGAGGAGAGCCAAGAAAGAAGAGTTCCCTAGGAGACAAGTGAATGTGTCTGAGAAAGTGTCAACCATGACAAATCCTGTTTATAGGTTAAGATAAAAACTGAAAATTGGTGATTTAACAGTGCTAACCATCACCAGAGCTGTGTCGGCATAGCGGAATCAAAAACCCAAATGGAGAGGAAGAGAGGAGAAAGACATGGAGGATAGTTATATGCTTTTAGTTTTCTTATTGGAAAGAGAATTGTCTGGAAGAGGTTGTGAGTTCAACAGAACTTTTTAATTTTTTTTAAGAGAGAAGATAAATGATCACATTCTCTATGCTGATGGAAATGATTTAGTGAAGAGAGTCAATGATCATAGGGGTAATATAATTCAGTCTAAAATTATATTTCTGAAGACAGTTTGTATTATTGGGAATCTTTACACTCATAAACAAGACTGTAGAAGTTTTGGGGAAAAATGTCTACTTAATTATTATATATTCAATGTTACAATGTCAATACTCTCAAACATAAAAGTCATAAAGAAACATGCTTTGGCAGCTGCCTTTGAAAATGACTCTTTCTTTAGGACTTTGCCAAACTTCCTCTCCTCTAAAAGAGTCTTCTTTTAAAAAAAATAAAAAAGAACTACCTCTAATTCTTTTTGACATTTGTAAAATGATAATAGAAGCTCTGAATAGTTTTGTTTGGAATTCACATCTATTTAATTATAAATAGAGTTGTTGAAACAAATGAGAAAGACAGCCTTAAGAACAAAGAGATATGCATTCAGACAGAACAATCTAAGTAAATAGAGTTTTCTCTTTAAATTTTTATTTCAATAATGCCAAGAACCCCAAACTTCTTTAAACATTAACATTGGTGTTTATTAAAATCAATTATTCTCTTAGCTGAACATTGGCTTTTGAGGTAAAAATATTTACTTTGCCAAAACCTTGAAGAAGTTTTCATATTTCATTTAATTATAATTGACTAATAAGCCTGACCTGTGGTGGCGCAGTGGATAAAGCGTCAACTTGGAATGCTGAGATCACCGGTTCGAAACCCTGGGTTTGCCCAGTCAAGGCACATATGGGAGTTGATGGTTCCTGCTCCTTCCCCCTCCTTCTCTCTCTCTCATTTTTAAAATGAATAAATTTTAAAAAGTCTCTTATAATTGACTAATAATTCTCTGCTCTGAATAGAAACACAACCACCATCTGTATTAGGAGCACGTATAATCATTATACAACTTTTGTTGTAAAATAGTGGATTGATTCATAACTAAATTTTAAAGGCATAGAGATGATCATTTTGGAGTCCTTATTGTGTTCTTTATTGAAGAAAACCTTATACTTCCACTTTAATGTGTAGAGCTTATGTTGTATTTTACTTAAAAGAGTACGTCCCTTTTATAAAGTGTGATGTCTGTGGAGGGCATTGCTTAGATATTCCTTCAGGAAAGAACTTGCTATTCACTTGTAAGCTGACGGATTCCAGTTTTGGCACCTTCAGAACCAACCTCAGCTTTCAAGCCAAGGTAGTATTCTTCCCAGGCAGCCCCTAATCAATGACTAATCAAGTAGAGGTAGTGGGCTTGGTTCTTTCTGCCCTACATGCGACTTCTCTTAAGGTTACTCATTTTCTGAAGTTCCAGATGCATGGTGCTTGGATGGCCATGACTTTTTCAGATAGAAATTAAAGTCTGATATATTTCTGTGTCCAATTCAGCTTCTTCTCTTTTTAGCTCTTACAGGCATTAATCTCTCTCCACATCAATAAATTATTGGCACCCCTAACACTGTGTCAGTGTTTGCTTCCCATAGGACTCACTGA
This sequence comes from Rhynchonycteris naso, assembly GCA_037038555.1. Taxonomy (NCBI): domain Eukaryota; kingdom Metazoa; phylum Chordata; class Mammalia; order Chiroptera; family Emballonuridae; genus Rhynchonycteris; species Rhynchonycteris naso. The sequence goes on from CM073002.1 coordinate 73,912,790, forward strand.
CATACAATACTCTTCTCAGATGTTCAGCATACACTTGTGTCAAGTACTATACTAGATGCTGGGAATACAAACATCATTTAAACATAATTTTTCTTTTAAGCAGCTTACAAACTCTTTGAGGAGAGAGTACCATAAACATGAAATATAAAGGAGTCTGGGTAAGTATGGCTCTATAACTATGGAGTTGTATTAATTTTCAGTTGTTGTGTAAAAATCACCATGAACATAGCAAATTTAAAACAGTCTATCTGAGAGTTCTTTAAGTTATATGTCTGGGCAGATTCAGTTGGATCCTCTGCATAGGGTCTCAGTAGGCCAAAAATTAAGGGCTCTTCCATGGAGTGTGTAGGGAATAACTTACTTTCTAACTCATTCAAATTTTGGGTAGAATTACGTTCCTTGTGCTTGTAGTACTGAAGTTTCTGTTCCTTGTTGGCTGTCAGTCAGGGACCTTTCTCAATTTCTAAAGGCCTTCCCTAGTCCTTGCTATATGACCCCCTCCATCTCCAGGTCAGCAACAGTGTGTGTGTTTAATTCTTCTTATGCTTGAAAATTTTCTAACTTTTTCTTCTACCACCACCAAAAAACTTCTGCTTTTAAAGGGCTCATGTGATCAGATTAGGCCCCACCTGAATCATTTCTTTTTTGATTATCTATCTCAAAGTCAACTAATTAGTAACCTTAATTATATCTGCACAATCCCTTTTATTAATTAACTAAACTAGGCTTGAATGACTTCTCATCATATTCATACTTCAGGGAATTAGGCAGAAAAATTTGGGTAGGCCATTTTAGGATTCTACTTACTACAGAAACATACAGGGTTCAGTATGGTGAAATTGAAGAGGCAAAATTTCCAGGAGGAGATTATAGCTGAGCTGAATTTCTAAGGAAGAGTAATAATAAGGTCAAATGAGGGCAGTTTTTTTTTAGCCAAGAGTTTAAGATTTAAAGTAGTACAGAATGTGCCAGGATATATAAGACTATTGTTTAAGAACACTGGTAGGATAGTCCAAGAAACTAAGCTTAAGAACTAGGTTTGTGGTTGGGAACACATCAAAGGATTTTAAGCAGGTGATTGGCATGTTTTAGAGAGTGTTTGGCAGCAATACAGGTAGAAGATATTAGAATAATACTAAAACCAGAGAGATCAGATAGAAGCTATGAAAATTACCCACTGACTAACTGAATCAGGACATTAGTAGTTGGATGAGAAAGAAGAGAAACACTTTTATAATTTAGGAAGAAAATTTTATAGCATTTAGTGATGGACTGCATATGGAAAATGCCAGGGGAGAAGCAACCTAGGATGATCTGCATTTTAAGTAACAGTAAATAGAGCTTCCCTAAATTGATTTTGAGATAAACCAGGACAAGCTGAATGCAGGGAGGTGAGAAAGGTTGGGATGATGAGTTCTTTATTGAAAATGTTGAATCTGGAATAGTGGAATGTCCACATCACTCTCTACTGGATGGGTACAAAACCATGCTCTTCTAATTCCAATTAAAAATAAAACAAGAAAATATCCCTGAATTGGAAATAACCCATTTGTTTCCAGCTTTTACTGAATTTTCTTCTGCTTCTTCATAGTTAAACTTTCTTCACACATATCTTTGCATTTATTTTTCTTTTACTTTTCAACACTGTTCCAGTTTCTCTTTATAACACCCTCAACAACTCCAATCAAAACTTTTTTATCAAGGTCAGAGGTGGCTTTCATGTTTTCAAACCAAATGTACGTTTTTTTGTCCTCACTTTACTCAGCGGCCCAGCAGCATTTGAAGTAGTTGACCTGACCCAAAAATTGACTTAGAAGTATCCAATGGAGAGTTAGAGAGTGAGAAATAATAATCACACAAGAAGTTGACCATAGCAAAATGAAAATAAGAAATGAATAGTGCAAGCCATTCATTCAAGACATGTTCGTACTGTCTTCTAGTCAGAAACTGCAAATATTAGGCTGAGAAATTCAAAATTGTCAACAGTAAAATTATGTTTTTTCCTTCCTTAGAACAATATCCCCTTTACATCTAAATTTAAACTTAAGTCTTTGCCTGTACTTTGATCTTTTCTCTTTATATGTCTTATCAAATAGGCCTGGAAGATGAAAAAATGTTATTAATATTTTAAAGTAGACAAGTACCAAAAATGTTACCGAGGTTTCAGTAACAAAAGGCTAAGTGAAATGGAAACTAATTTGAGGGTAATTAATCCATTGTTGGCATTATTTCACAGCTTTTGCTTTGACATTTCCTTTAACTCTAAAGTATAAAAGAATTATATATAGTACTTAACAAATTTCCATTCATTTAAGGCATTATGAAATATTGCAGACAGGTAGAATATATAATTTTATATATAAAGATTGTGCAAATGTAGGTTTACAGTTGTTTGTATGAAAAATAACATGGTGATTAATAAATAATAATACAAGAATAAATTATGTGTTTCATATATAACTGTAAACCTACTTTTGCCCTACCCTGTATATAATCTATAAATATAATATATGAAATATATATGAAAGGTAAAGTTTCCTACTATCTAAGAAATAACATAACTGAGTCACTTTTACTTTCCAATAGAGAAAACCATTAATACAACTGTTTATTAATTTTATTTATTTATTTATATTTTTACTAAATATATATATGTAGTTTTATATATAGTCTCATTTTGGATATTTCCATCTCTGAAAGAATGACATAATTTATTGTAAGTTATTCATATTAAATATTCAATAATTTATTATTACCATTTTTAACATTTTAGTTTATGATTATGTCAGAAATCATTTGCTTATTCTTTTGATAGGCATCTAAGTTATTGTTAATAAATTTTGCTATTGTAAGATATTTTGAAATACTTCCTTATGAATGTGTGTGATTATCAAATGTACATACTTATAAGTATGCTTTATGAATAGGAAGTGTAAACTCTTTAGAATAATATTGATGCTGCTAATTGCTCTAAATAGTAGTTGTCTTCATCAGTGGAAATACAAAAATTCTCAGTTATTATTTTTTTCCAAACAGAATTTTCAGACATGTGAAGTAGTATCTAAAGTTGTTTTTATTTTAACTTTCTTACTGAAGATAAACCATCTATTCATATTTACTATTTACTAGTTGATTATCCTTGTCTGTCACCTGCTTGTTTGAATCTTTTGACAATTTTCATTGAATTATTTTTTATTGGTTTGTATGAGTCCTTTATATATTCTAGCAAGTAAAAGTGGTACCAGATTTAACGATTTCTTCTCAGCACTCACTGAACTCATCATTTCCCTATAACTTTTTTCATCCATTTTATCCTAATTTCTTATGCTTTCTTTGTAACAGTATCACCATTTCCTAAGTTGTCCACAGTTTAAACTTCAAAATTACATAACACATTTTTGCTTCTGTATACTACATCTTATCAATCAGGAAATTCTGTAGATTCTAGCTATATATTATATTTTTGTTTATTCTTAGTCTAGTAAGATCTTAAACCCTGCAGCATTTCTTGTTTGTCTTTCTATTCCTTTATTCTATGGCTAGCTATGGTCTTCTCTTCAAGAACATAAATTATAGGTTATCTACAATATAAATTCTTTAAACTAACTTTCAATTTTTTAATGATTTGTTACTAGCCTGTTTTCAACCATATCTCTGAGAAAACATTTTGAAGAACTTCAAAATCATGCCATATAAAGTGACTTACTATTCTCTAAATAAAATCTCTTTTTAATTCCTTTGGACTTTTGATTTCTTTCATGTTGAATGTATTTTATATGCATTTATTACCACAAGTTAAAAGTCTTTTTTGTCACAGTGCAAGCTAAATGCCACATCATGTATGGATACTACAAGATTTCCCAACTTGAAAATTCTCTGTCTTTTCCTTTTTTCCATATCACTTTTTATATACTCCATTTTGTTTATCAGATATTCTTTAGTTAGGTAGACATCTATTTGTACCTTGTTCTCTATTAAACTGAAAGGTCAATGATCATTTGGTACCTTGGACATCTTTATTTATTTTGTAAAGATTTTATTTATTCATTTTTAGAGAGAGAGGAAAGAGAGAGAAAGTGAAGAGGATAAGGAGCAAGAAGCATCAACTCCCATATGTTCCTTGACCAGGCAAGCCCAGGGTTTTGAACCTGTGAACTCAGCATCCCAGGTCAATGATTTATTCACTGTGTCACCACAGGTCAGGCAACCTTGGGCATCTTTATATCATTATTACTAACTCCAATGGTTAAAATATAGAAGATGCTGCCGGACGGGTGGTGACGCGGTGGATGGAGCATTGGACTGGGATGTGGAGGACCCAGGTTCGAGACCCCGAGGTTGCCAGCTTGAATGCAGGCCCATCTGGCTTGAGCAAAAGCTCGCCAGCTTGGACCCAAGGTCACTGGCTCGAGCAGGGGGTTGCTTGGTCTGCTGAAGGCCCACGGTAAAGGAACATATGAGAAAGCAATCAATGAACAGCTAAGGTGTTACAATGAAAAACTAATGATTGATGTTTCTCATCTCTCTTTGTTCCTGTCTGTCTATCCCTATCTGTCCCTCTCTGATTCTCTCTCTGTCCCTGTAAAAAAAATAAATAAATAAAGAGAGAGAGAAAAAAAATATAGAAGATGCCTATAGATATGAATGTAAACTAATCTTTTTTTTAAAGAATGCACAAAATACTATTGTTATATATTATAAAGAATCATGGTACCTGACCAGGCAGTGGCACAGAAGATAGATTGCCAGCCTGGATGCTGAGGACCCAGGTTTGGAACCCTGAGGTCGTCAACTTGAGTGTGGGATCACAGAGATGACCTGGCTTGAAGCTCAAGGTCACTGGCTTGAGGAAGAGGTCACTGTCTTGGCTGAAGCCCCCCTCCCTCCGAGTCAAGACACTATGAGAAAGCAATCAATGAACACCTGAGGTGCCACAACTATGAGTTAATGCTTATCTCTCTCCCTTTCTGTCTGTCCCTGTCTGTCCTCCCCTTTGTTTCTCCCTCCCTCTCTCTCTTTCTCATATTCTAAAATAAATAAATAAATAAATAAATAAATAAATAAATAAATAAATAAATAAAAGTATCATAGAAGTCAAAAAAGATAGGTGAGTTCTTGTGTCTACTTTGGATGATGTCATTACTGAGAGAAACACCTGCCCTAATTTACTAAACTGAAAACTTATGAATAAAATTATATCACCATTTTTATCTCATAAGAAACAATAATCAAAATTAAAATTTGCATTTGAATATAAAAAGAATGGCTTATGTAACATATTACTTTACACTTTTCCACCCTCTGTGTTGACCTAGGATTGAATAACAGTGAGTTTTAGGAACAGAATTTATAAATAGATAAGTTTTCTAAAACCCAAATCCTGTATATTTTGCACATGCTTATTCCATTATACTATACTAGTATTAGCTTCAAAGTTTCCTCTCTGAGACTGTCTCCTAAGCAAAAGCCAATGACAGTGTTTAGCTGCCTTCCAGGGTATGTTTAAATATAGCTGCACTAAACTTCATGATGTTCACTCTGCATATGTGAGAAAATTCTGTTCTGACAGAGTTATGGAGTTAGAATTAGAGTTCTAAATTATACTCATAAGCTAATTGATACACTAAATACAGAATATAAATTGTATTATTTGTATTACATACAAGCATCAAGATTAAGTAAACTCTGGTCTTTCTCATTCTCTAAATATAATATACACACCAAGATTCTTTTTCCATATGGATGTTTAAAACTGCTATTGCTGACTGACTTGAATTAATTTTGAAGTTGATGAATTACTTTTTATCTATATTTTAGCACAACTGGAAATAAATTGATGAAATAATAAGTCAGAAATTGTGAAATCCTCACATCAGTGGAACATTTTTTTCAATTGTTGGCAAGTGTCTCCAAGTAATGCATTGACCTAAAATATGTATAATCTCATAGTTTTTAAATTATATCCCAAGCATATGTTGTCAGGAAATGTTAGATGTTACACACATATTATGTTATTGAAAACATTAACATTTGTCATTTTATTTCAATGTTAATTTTCTAATTGGTATAAGAATAGTCTTGATCAATTACAATTTAGTATTCTCAAATAATTTTAGTTGTTCATTTAGTATTTGTTTTATGATTCTGTGAAAAATAAGCTGTTGCCACAATTGACAGTATTTAGTTTTTAATGTATTGGTAAGCATATCTTATGCTTACCAATATTATGTTAGTATTCCCTAATGTTAAAATGATTACTACTTGTCATTATATTCATGTTTGATATATTTGTTGTAAGCATATATAACATTAAGTCTTAATATAAAAATGATAAATCATTCATTATCTGACACTATTACATTATTTTTGTTTGATTTTTTAATATTTTAATTGTTACATAAATTTATAGTGACAAATTTCTATTGAAAACATTTTCATAGATTAACTTTATTTTGTTACATATAAAATTTTGGTCTGATATAATGAAAGAGCATTAAAGTGATGTATCGCTTGTAGTAGACTGTGATGAGGAAAACAAAGGTGAGCTTAATACAAATGTAATATTTGCACTGAGTAAAGGTCAAATATCACAAAGAAGTACAGGCAAGGGATGTTGCCATTACACTATCAGATTGCTGAAAATATAACTTAAATTACAGCAGTCACTACCATTTCTAAATTGTGACTTTTAATTTAGCTTCAGCAAAATATCATCTATCACATTACTTCAATGCTGTTTTTCTGAATTTTTACTTTCTGAAATTTTTAAGTGTCTGTTCTACATGCTTGGTATTATGTTTGGGAGGGAAATAGGCATCTGAGGGATTTATGCTGTTGACATGTGTATGTATTTAAGCAAGCTAAAAATAATTTTAAGTACACTGTTGGTCCATACCACTGGGGAACATTTTTTTTTCATTTTCTGTTGCATGAGAACTGTTTCTATATATATATATCTGCATCACTGATTCGAAATATGAAATCCGTGTTTTTGTGCATGCTCCATTTTTTATGCAATTTAAATTTCTTTTTGTTACAGTTAATGACACACATTGGTTTTTAAATTGGAGTTAAAGGGCAACGACCCTTGGATTGAACATAACCACAGGCAATTAATGTTTTACAAACATCACTTTTGCATAATTGTAGTTGTTTTTAAATGTAAAACATTATTATCTGATAAAAACACCTTCTTATTTTGTTTTAAGATTGAATCATGGCTTCTTCGAGTAGATTTAAATGTAAGAATAGCCTTGACACCTTCTGTTATATATGTGGCTGTTACAAACTTCAATATCAAAGGTGAAATATTTCATCATTTGTGACACGTGCATATATTGCCTATTTCCAAGTTCCCCTTGGCAATCAAGACAAGAATTGGGCTCCTCGTATCTTATGTCACAATGTGAGGAAATGCTTCGTGACTAAACAAAGGGAAAATGCAAAGGAATGCCTTTTGGTATTCCCATGGTTTGGCGTGAACCTAAGGACCACAGCAATGACTATTATTTCTGTCTGAACCATACAAAGGGCAACCGCAAGAAAAAAAGGCATATGATTGCGTATCTTAATATTCCTTCAGCAACACGACCTATCCAACACTCTGAGGCAATCCTGGTTTTAGTTTTCAATTGTTTTATTTCTTCTAAGGATGAAGAAAGTGAACATGGTGATCAAGTATATTTTGATAAGATGCATGAGGAAATGGTTGTAGAATCTGAAAGGTCTTTTCCTGATGCCAAACAGTAATGTTTGGTAATGTTTATACAGCAGTTCCAATTGATTATTCAACTCATCTGTGAGAAGATTATAATGACATAAAAATTGTCCTTGACTTTCTGAAGTATGAGGAGCATAACTGAATCATTTGTGTCGATCTTAAAATGGTAAATTTTCTGCTAGGACAACAGAGAGGTTTCATGAAGTATCCTTGCTTTCTGTGTTTGTGGGACAGCCAAGCTCGGGAGAAACACTGGACACATAAGGAGTGGCTGAAAGGTGAAGCTCTGGAAGTAGGGATGCAAAATATTGTGAATGAACCTGTAGTTCATTGAGACAGGATCATTTTTACCCCACTTCATATCAAACTTGGCTTAATGAAGCAGTTTGTTCAGGCTTTGAATAGAGAAAGTGAATGATTTCAACATATTATTTCTGCTTTTCCAGTCTTGTCTTTCGAGAAGATAAAAGCAGGTGTATTCAATCGACCTCAAATTTGAACCCTCATTTGTGACAAAGAATTTGCCAAGAAAATAAATAAGAAGGAGAAAGCAGCATGGCAGTCTTTTGTGACAGTTACAAAGAACTTCCTTGGCAACAATAAAGCAGAATACTATGAACTTCTGGTTCAAAGGATGTTGTTGGCTTTCTGCGATATTGGATGTAACATGAACATTAAGATTCACTTCCTGAACAGTCACCTTGTTAAGTTTCCCAAAAATCTTAGAGCTGTTATTCCTGAGTAGACTACTGTTGGAGCATCAAACAAGATTGTCCTCAACAAGTACACAAACACAAGAGCTACAAATGCAAATTTTTGCCTTAATAGAATTTAAATAAGTTTTGAGCAAATTTTATGATTAAAATAAGTGTTTTAATATGTCCTATTTTGAAATTGTAGACAAATTCTGATGCAATCATATTTTTAGTGTATTTACTGCATTATATAAATTGTAATATTTCCACAAAGATGATGCCCAGTAAGACATTTTACTTCATCCTGACTAGACGGTGGCGCAGTGGACAGAGTGTCGGACTGGGATGCAGAAGATCCAGGTTTGAGACCCTGAGCTCGCCAGCTTGAGCGCGGGCCCATCTGGCTTGAGCAAAAGCTCTGCAGCTTGGACCCAAGGTTGCTGGCTCCAGCAAGGGGTTGCTCGGTCTGCTGAAGGCCGGCGGTCAAAGCACATGTGAGGAAGCAATCAATGAACAACTATGGTGTTGCAATGGCAACAAAAAACTAATGATTAATGCTTCTCACCTCTCTCTGTTCCTCTCTGTCTGTCCCTATCTATCCCTCTCTCTGACTCGTTCTCTGTCCCTGTAAAATAAAAACAAAAACATTCTACTTCATTATGTTAAACTAAATGTTGAAAATTATATAATAAGATGAACACCTAAAATCTTGAATTGCAAAAATTTGTAACTTACAGAGAAAAACTAATGTCCGATTCGAGATCAGCACACTTGAGTTAGGTAAGAACAAATGGTTTTGTGGATGCAACAAAAATTTTGTTCCCCAGTGTAATACATCTTTTCCCTTTTGTGGGTTTGTTCTGCTGCTGGGAGTTATTCATTGGCGTTAACCGTAATCATTCACACAGCAGTTTTAAACAAAAACAAACACAGTCTGAAAATTCTACTGTGACCTATTTTTGAAATGCTATGACGAGTTCCCAGTTTCAAATTTTATAGCAATTCGTTTTCACAGCTGACTGACAAATCTTAGAGCAATGATCTCCTGAAACAGTATTAAAAAATACAAATGGTTAACCCTGGAACAGTGAAACTTTTTATATTATTGTAGGTCCACACTCAATATGTGAAATATTTCCATATTGATGAATATTTGAAAATAAATTGAAACAGGCTTGAGAATAATTGGAAATGATGGTAAGTATATAGAACTCACATAGCTTATTCAACTTCCTCCTCAAGGAAAGAAAAATGTAATGAAAAATTTATTCTCTATGTAAAAAATGAGTTCTTTTATTTATTCTGTTTCATGGGATTAATGTAAGTTCCTCTGCTATTTAGGCCAGTGGTCCACTTATTTCTATGAGATAGCTGGAGGTGAAGGTGGTTAGAACCACTTCCTTCCAACTATACAGTCCTCTCCTTCCATAGACTTAGGAAGCTTGAGGTTGTCCTCATGGTTGATCAAGTACACTTCCACAACTGCTGAGATTCTTGTGCTGGGTGTAGAAATAAAATAGCTGTCTAGTGAAGCTATTTGTTTGATACTAAGTTTACAATGAAGAAAACACAATAACTGCGTCCTAAGATGCTATATTTTGGTCCAGATTTTCATAGCACTCCTAAGATGTTATCTATTTATTTATTTATTGCACAAATTCATATAGTTAAGTTTTATAACATTAGTGCATTTTCTCTTGAACAATGCTTCTCTTTTCTTCCCCAATGGTCCCTTCCCGCAACCCCCTTCCCTTCCTCATTGCTACAAATCCACTAGCCAATTACAGGTTCAAGAGAAGACACTGAATATTTAATTCAAATGCTAAGATAGAGTTATCATTATTTCTCTTTTTCCCTATAGCTTATTGATGAGGACTACTGAAGCTTGGTGACAGGTGCACTTGGGTAGTGTTTATAAACTTAGAAATGTAATCATGTAATTTATTGACAGCAGTTATAAAAATAAAAAGATAATTTAAAAGTCTCTCATCCCAACAATTATTAAGCAGAAAAAGTTTAATCAAGCGTCTTGAATATTTAGAGTAACTTTTTAATTATTTGATTATACTATCCTCTAAATAACTTATATACTCTGGCTGAATAGGTAAACTGGCCAGTATTTAATTCTTAAATGTTAAATTTTTAGATATATTTCTGGGGGGTGGTGTTTATTTGAAAATATTCACTCACAGTTAGTGACATATCACCTTGAAAGAAAGTTGAATCATCACCCTTCAGGCACATATTTTACAAGATTTTTGCTGTATTTAAAAATGTTTGAAAAATTTTCCAGTTGTAATATCTCAAAAGGCCACAAGTTGACAATTTGTTCCTTACAGGTCAGCTTTCATCATTGATGTCCCTTTTTTCACTGTCTCTCTGACAGTGCAAACTTATTTTTCTACCTCTTTTCCTCTGTATGCCTTTCATTCACTTTCTCTGCAATATTTTCTTCACTTCTTTCCCTAAACTTCTCTTGTTTCTTTATCCTCTGCTACACTAGCACATTCTCTTAACTATTCATAATATGGAACTGTATTTTAACCTAAATATATATATATATATATATATATATATATATATATATATATATATATATATATTAAACCTAAGTATATATATATACTTACTTATTTAACACGTGTGCATGGAAGTCTAAGTAATTTAAAATAGCATGAATGACAAGTAAAAAGATCATTGTTAGTTTTTGTCTATTGATACAGTATCTTGTGTATGCTATATTCACATTTTCATTTGATGGGGAATTAACTCATATTTACTTACATCTATCTCTCATTATCTCCTAAGTTTTGCTACATATGTTATTATTTTTAATTATGAACAACACATATCTGACAAAGGAGTTAAATCCAAATTATATAAAGATCACTCAAAACTCAATAGTAACAAACAAAACAACTCAATTTTAAAAGTGGGCAAATAAACAGTCACTTCACAAAAGACTATATTGAGATGGAAATGAACATGTGAAAAGATCATTGGACATTAAGACAATGCAAATTATTGTAAAACCAGAAGAGATAACATTATACACATTAAAAATAATGACTGAAAAGCAAAAACATAAAATAAAGTACACATGACAAAACTAAGTACTGATGAAGATGCAGAGTAGATGCAAATTTTATACTTTTCTAGTGGGAATGCAAAATGGAGCTAGTTTGGAAAACAGTCTGCCAATTTTTTATAAATTACATATACATTTATTGTATGTCCAAACAATCCCACTTACAAGTATTTACCCTAGGAATGAAAACTTAAATTCATGCAAACCTCTATAAGGCATGTTTATAGAAGCTCTTTTCAAAATTGCCAACATCTAGAAATAATCCAGAAACAAAGTCTTTCAATGAATGGATGAATAGATAAACTATGGTATAGCCCATACAACGGAATTGTCCTCAACAGTGAAAAGGAATTAAGTATAAATACACACACCAACATAGATTGACATTATGCTGCATTAAAGAACCCTTTTTCAAAATGTTATCTACTGTATAATTGTATTTATAGGACATCCTGGAAAAGGCAAAACTATAGTAATGATTAAAATATTAGTTGTTTCTTTTTACCAGACGTTAGAAATAATTTAACTTTTGCCTCAAAGAGGGAAATATATTACCTTATTGTAGTGGCATTAACATCTGTTAATAATGTACAAAAAAAGTAAGTTTTACAGTGTTAGTAAAAAAAAATAAAGTAAATTAAAAGTAATCATGCCATATATTAGTTGCTTCAGATGTAAAGTATATCTTTCTTTTAAAATATTTTTTCTAGAATTTCCTACTGCCTTTTTACTTTTATAATGAAAGAAAGTATGTAACTTTGATCATATTACAAATATCTTCTAGCTTCTTAATAATATATGCATTTTTTAGAGTTATTTTTTCTTGAGAACACCCTCGGGGTCTTCTGGCTTTTAAAATTTCTAATTTTGACTGAATACTTGCTACATGTGTTACACTATTATTATCCAGAATTCCTTTTACTTTTATACTCCTGAGTTAGTTCTGTTGCTTGCTGGATTGCAAATTGTTTCTTTTCCTCATAATATATTTTCAAATTCCTAGAAAACACTCTTTCTTTTTTTAGAAAAGGTTCAACGGAGGAGAGAACTATGTACTTTTGTAAGTCTGAAATACATTCTGCTTTCATGCTGGATAATAATAGGACTGCATAAAGAAATCTAGATTCTCTGTATATACCAATATTAACAGCAAGTCTGTTGACAATCTGATTGTCTTAAGATGGGTTCCTCATGAGAATGAAGCCTAAGACAAAGACTTAGGTATAAGTAACTTATTTTAGTATCAGTCCAAAGAACTGAGAGAATGGGGAGAGTGAGACTGGTAAGGAAGAAAATTCAATTTAAGCCTACTTCTCAGAGTAGTTGCTGTGGTCAACAGGACCAAATCTTCCAGTGTCTTCTAAAAAGTGTACATAACTCTGCCCAGATTTTTACATCTGGAGGACAGAAGGCTGGAGTAATAATTCATAGGACACCACTCCTCATTGATTGATTATTTCTCTATAGGTGAATTAAACCTTGCTTTACTACTGTCGTTTGCTGGGTAAGTACTTCAAAATTCTTCAAACATTGAAGAAGATTCTGAAGCAAAATACAAAAGGATGCACATTGGATGTGAGGTGCTATTAGCATTAGATAAAGTTGGGATCAGATGGAACTGTCTACTGCAGCTAAAAATAAAATCAGATGTAAACTGGTGGGACATGACCTAGTGCACTAGAAGTATCTGGTCCACTTCTTGCACTGTATAGATCTTCTCTACGTCCATCTGTTTCTGGTACTTCAAGGTAATGATTGGCTAGAATCTTTGTAGGATTTAGCACAAGAGTCTTAGTGAAACAAGAGAGTGGGCCTGACCTGTGGTGGTGCAGTGGATAAACTGATGACCTGGGAACACTGAGGTCGCCAGTTCAAAACCCTGCACTGGTGTGGTCAAGGCACATATGGGAGTTGATGCTTCCAGCTCCTCCCCCTTTCTCTCTCTCTCTCTCTCTCTCTCTCACTCTGTGTCTCCTCTCTAAAATAAATAAAATAAAAAGAAATTAAAAAAAAAGAAACTTAAAAAAAAAGAGAGTGAAACTAATGAAAACTTAATGGAACAGTCTCCAGTGCTTCCACTCCTTCCAAGATTATAATGAATATTCATTATATCTTTTCTCTCTTTTAAACTCATTCTAGATTTTTAACATCTTTGGCCAGCACTTCAGCTAGTGTAAATTGTTTTCATGGTGATATAATCAAGAGCATAATCACTGAAAAGTCAGTAGAGTTACACAGAAGTTTTCTCTGATCACCAGTTATCTACTGCTAAATAACAAGCCACAGAAAAATGTAGTGGCTTAAATTAACAATGCATTATTATCTCTTATGGTTGTACGTGTTGAAGCTTAGCTAGATGATTTTTTTTAACAGAGACAGAGAGTCAGAGAGAGGGACAGATAGGGACAAACAGACAGGAAGGGAGAGAGATGGGAAGCATCAATTCTTCACTGGAGTACCTTAGTTGTTCATTGATTGCTTTCTCATATATGTCTTGACCCGGGGGCTACAGCAGAGTGAGTGATCCCTTGCTCAAGCCAGTGACCTTGGGCTCAAGCCAGCGACCATGGGGTCACGTCTATGATCCTACACTCAAACCAGCAACCTCGTGCTCAAGCTGGTGAACCGGTGCTCAAGCAGGCAACTTCAGGGTTTTGAATCTGGGTCCTCCATGTCCCAGTCCCACACTCTATCTACTGAACCACTGCCTGGTCAGACTAGTGGATGATTTTTACTTAGGATGTCTCCTATGGTTTAAGTCAGATAGAGGTCAATACTGCAGTCATCAGAAGGTTTAACTGATCTGAATGTCTAAGACGGGTCACACATTTGGCTAGAATGTGGTAACTGTTGTCTGGGTATTTCATCAGGGGCTGCTGACTACAGCAACTACATATTAATTTTCCACATGTCTTAGGCAACTCTTACATGGCAGTTAAATTCTATAAATAAGTGTTTCAAGAGACAGAAAGTAAAGTTGCCTGTTTCTTAAGGCCATGACCTGGAACCTGACATAGTGTAACTAGCACAATATTTTATTACAGCAAACACATAGTCTGCCAAGAATTAAGAGGGGACATAAACCCCTCTCTTGATGACAGTATTGTCCCTTTTATAAAAATTACTCATGTTTGCAGCTAAGTTGTTTTCTTAAGATGCTTCCTATTTAGAAGTCCAAAGACAGATTTTCACTTCATTTTGCCTTATTTCTTTCCCTTTCAGTCCAAACTGACATCATTTTTAAATAACCTTTGTAGATATCCTGTGTATTAAGTTATAATGCACTGCTCCTCTAGACAAGTGATTCGGAAATAGAGGTGATCCTCCTTCTCCAGGTGACATTTGGAATGACTGGAAACGATTTTTATTTTGATTTCACATTTCAATGTCAGCATTTCTACTGAACTTTCAATTTCAGTAATAATATTTTGAATCTCTAAGAAATCATTTTTACATATTTTCTAGTTCTTTTTGATGCCATTCTATTTTTGTTACATTGATATGTTATGAAATAAAACTAAATATACACATTTTTTTCTTTCTTAATTATCTGTGTTTTTTGGGAGATCAATAATTGGCTGTTCTTGATATTTTCCTTTGTGCTGATGATTTTTTCTAATTGTCTTATGATAAGGTTTCTGTGCATTTTTATATTAAAAAAACACAATGTTGGCTGATTTAAATTGCTGAAATAAGTTTCTTCTGCTCTGTATATTTGTTTCCTCACTAAACCATCAGAGTTTTTTGTTGTTGTTGTTGTTTTTATTTAAGAGGGATGAGGAAAAGCTCTGTGTGTGTGTTTGCCTGTGTGTATGTGTTTGCCTTGGTGTGTGTGTGTGTGTGTGTGTGTGTGTGTGTGTGTGTGTGTTGTTATGGATGATTTGCAGATTTCATTTTAAAGTATATAAATGAGACGTAGGGAAGCAGTCTGGCACTTGGTCCCCCAGTGAAAATAAAGATGACTTTTATCTGGGCACAAAATCCCACACATGGAACATTAGCTCTTCCTAAGCAATTGATTCAATTACTTTAGAAAACAGTTCTTTGGTGTATGCTTTCTGGAAGTGCAAGACCCATAATTCATCATTCATATGGGAATGGAAATCTGTTGGGAGGAGCCAAGTGGCAATGATGTGGGCAATTTTAAAATTATTTCCTTTCTTAGCTTCAGGTCTCACTCAGTTCCTCTAACAACAGTTTCTAGACACCTGTTCCTCTTCACTTTCTGACTTATGGCTTCATCTGCCTTGCATAGCTTATCTGCTTGCATAATCATTTCTGCTTTTTATTGTGCAAAAAGCCATAAAAACATATGGTCTATAAATGGCCTCTCCACTCTAATACTCAATATGTGTTAGTACTCACTGTGAGTATTAATTTAGTTCAAAATTCATATCCTATGACTTTATTTAATATAGCTTTATTTTTTACTTTAAATAATATATTCTTATTCAATTACAGTTGATATAAAATATTAGTTTCAGGTGTACAATCAAGTCATTAGACGTAATTAGATATATAACTAAGTGATCATCCCAATAAATCTAGTACCCATCTGACACCACATAGAGTTACTGCAGTATTTTTTACTATACTCCCCACACAAGGTATTACATCCCAGTGACTATTCTGTAATTATCAATTTGTACTTCTTAATCCCTTCACCCTATTTGCCCATCTCCCATAAGCCTCTCCAACTGGTAACCATCAAAATATTCTCTATACGGATGAGTCTGTTTCTGTTCTGCCTATTTATTTTGTACTTTAGATTCAATTTTTGTTAGATATGTATCCATTGTCATTTTATTATTTTTATCTTTTTTTCTTAAAGAAGATCCTTTAGTATTTCTTATAATATTGGTTTGGTGATGATGAACTCCTTAAACATATTCTTGTCTGGGAAGCTCTTTATATGTTTTTCAATTCTAAATAATAGCTTTGCTGGGTAGAGTAATATTGGTTGTAGTTCCTTATTTATCATCACAATAAAGATTTCCTGCCAATCCCTCTGGCTGCAAAGTTTCTGTTAAGAAATCAGCTGAGCCTGATCAGGCGGTGGTGCAGTGGATAGAGCATCGGACTGGGATGTGGAAGACCCAGGTTCGAGACCCCGAAGTCGCCAGCTTGAGTGCGGGCCCATCTGGGTTGAGCAAAAGCTCACCAGCTTGGAACCAAAGTCACTGACTACAGCAAGGGATTGCTTGGTCTGCTGAAGGCCCATGGTCAAGGCACATGTGAGAAAGCAATCAATGAACAACTAGGGTGTTGCAATGGCAATGAAAAACTAATGACTGATGCTTCTCACCTCTCTCCGTTCCTGTCTGTCCCTATCTATCCCTCTCTCTGACTCTCTCTCCATCCCTGTAAAAAAAAGAAAAAGAAAAAGAAAAAGAAAAGAAATCAGCTGATAGCCTTAGGGAAGCTTCCTTTTAGGTAACTAAATGCTCTTCTCTTGTTGCTTTAGAGTTTTTCTCTTTGTCTTTAACATTTTAAAGTATAATGTGCCTTAGTATGGATTAAACTTGTTTGGGACTCTGTGCTTCCTGGACTTTTATGTTTATTTCCTTCACCAGGTTAGAGAAATCTTCCATTATTATTTTTTCACATAGGTTTTTAATTCCTTGCTCTTTCTCTTCTCGTTAAACACCCCCATGATGCAAATGTTGGTACAGCTGAAGATGTCAGGGAGGCTTTTTATACTATTTCAATTTTTTTAATTATTTTTTGCTTTTTTCTATCATGATTGAGTGGTTTTTTTGCTTCTTTATCTTCCAAATCTCTGATTTGATCCTCTGCTTCATCTACTACACTGTTGATTCCCTGTAATGTATTTTGCATTGCAGTTAATGTATTCTTCATTTCTGACTGTTTTTTATTTTGTTTTCTAGATTTATTTTTATGTTTCCTCTCTCTTTGTTGCAGTTCTAAGTTTATCTACTTTTCCCCTAAGTTCATTGAGCATCCTTATAACCAGTGTTTTGAACTCTGCACCTAGTCGATTGCCTGTCTCCATTTTGTTTAGTGGAAGCTAGGTTGATGGGGACTCAGATATGGTAACTGCGTCTGTGTGGGGAGGGCTCATAAAAAGAACAATGGCCTCTGCCAGCACCTCCGTCTAGGATGAAGCTCCCTCTCCATTTCTCATCCTGATGCCAAAAAATTCAGTTCCTTTTCATATGTCTCTGATGCCTTTTGAGCTGTTGCCGCAACTCTAGATCTTAGAGCAAGTGAGCCTGAGTAAGTCCATATGCAGACATTTTTAAGAGGAATACCCTCTTAAACTCTAGCAGCCCTCTGTCTTTCTCAGCCACAGTCCCCACTGGTTTTAACAGCCAGAAGTTATGGGGATTTCTCTTCCTGGCACTGGAACCTTGGGCTGGATTGCCTGGTATGGGGCTTGAACACATCTCTCCTCAGGAGGGACCTCTGAAGCTGAGATAGCTCTGTTGGTCAAACAAGTTTGTAAATATGATATATATATTTGCTCACTTATAGTTTGTATTGGCTGTGGGAGACATGCTGTAAACTGGCAAAATCCTTATAGCCTAAGGCTTAATTTTAAGACTGAGCCTTTCCCACTCTTTAAATACAAAGATCTTATCAAAACTAAGCTTTTCCCCACACCCTTGACTGTTGCATGATGTAAGGTGGTGCAATCTTATGAGAAATCCCATTTATGTCTCAGATAAGTGGCTTTGTATATTGGCTTAAAGGCTCCCTTATTTGTATATTGGCTTAAAGGCTTTAATTTCTACACTATAAAATAAGGCAGACCAGGGGCTCTCTTTCTCAGTTCCTGCCATTAGCATTGCAGACAAAAGGCAGCCAAATAGCAGAATGCTGATGGAGAAGCCAATTTGTGCAGTTCATGCAAAGAGAAGGGGATGGGGAACAGAGGTGAATAAGGCTGGTGGGCCTTTGATTCTAGGAATACAGTGGTACCTTGAGATACAAGCAGACCAACATACAAATTTTAAAAGATTTTTTACAAACTGCAACTCGGTCTATATTTTTGTTCAAGATCCGAGCTAAATTCTGAGATACGAGTCATGATTTGGGAAGCTGCTGCTAGTTGGCATGTTGGTGCATGGGTCCAATATCGCCAGCACAACACCAGCATCTTGTTCTTTCTCACGTGTTACCCACAGAGTCAAGTCAAATCTTGTGCGCTATATTCGTTCTTGCATCATTTTTGCATTTTTTACTAACTTTTTTTGTTTGCCATCATGGGGCCAAAGAAAGTGAGTGTAAAGGACAGCGGTGAGAAGAAAAAGAGAATGATTTCAATAGAAGTAAAGCAAGAAATAATAAAAATACATGAGCATGGTGTACAAGTGATTGAACTGGCAAGGCTATACGGCCGCAATGCATCTACAACTTGTACCATCCTTAAATAAAAAGAGGCCATCAAAAGTGCAAATCCAGCAAAAGGAATTATAGTTCTGTCCCAATTAAAGACAAATATTCATGAAGAAATGGAGAAGCTTCTGCTTGTGTGGGTGAAAGTGAAAGAGCTGGCAGGAGATACATTATGGAGACTGTAATGTGCAAAAATGCACGTATTATTTACAGCGACTTGAAGAAGAAAGAACCGTCAACCTCAAAAGAGACAGCAGAAGATATGTTTAAGGCAAGTCACGGCTGGTTTGAAAATTTCAAATAGAGATCTGGCATCCACTTGGTGGTGAGGCATGGTGAAGCTGCAAGGCTGACGTTAAGACAGCTGAGGAGTACATCACACATTTTGCTGCACTTATTGGAAAGGAAGGCTACATCCCCCAACAAGTGTTCAACTGTGACTAAACAGGATTGTTTTGGAAAATAATGCCCCAGAGAACTTTCATTACTGCATAGGAGAAGAAGCTGCCAGGTCATAAACCCATAAAGAACCAATCTGACCCTTGCATTGTGTGCAAATGCTAGTGGTGACTATAAAGTAAAGCCACTGCTATGGTATAATTCTGAAAATTCTTTTTTTTTTTTTTCAGGGACAGAGAGAGGGAGAGATAGGGACAGACAGACAGGAATGAAGAGAGATGAGAAACATCAATCATTAGTTTCTTGTAGCCGTTGTGACACCTTAGTTGTTCATTGATTGCTTTCTCATATGTGCCTTGACTACGGGCCTTCAACAGACCAAGCAACCCCTTTCTGGAGCCAGCAACCTTGGCTCCAAGCTGGCGAACTTTTGCTAAGCCAGATGGGCCCTTGCTCAAGCTGGCGACCTCAGGGTCTTGAACCTGGGACTTCTGCATCCCAGTCCGACGCTCTATCCACTGTGCCACCACCTGGTCAGGCTCATTCCGAAAATTCTTGAGCCATTGAGACTCAAAAGATTTTTAAAGAAGAACTGCAGGTTATGTGGCACACCAATACTAGGGCATGGGTTATGCAGCAGTTTTTTATTGAATGGGTAAATCTTGTCTTTGGTCCTGCAGTGAAGAAATATTTTCAAGAAAATGAACTCCTGATGAAAGCATTACTAATCCTTGAAAATGCTTCAGCCCACCAACGTGGTCTTGAAGATGACATTCTCGATGAGTTCAAATTCGTGAAAGTCCTCTACCTCCCACCCAGCATGACTTCAATCTTGCAACCTATGGATCAGCAGGTCATTTCCAACTTTTAAAAAGCTTTACACAAAACTCTTGTTCCACCACTGCTTTAAGGTGACTGAGAATACAAATCTAACCCTTCAAGAGTTTTGGAAAGATTACTGCAACATTGTGATATGTTTATGCATTATTGCAGCGGTTGGGAACCATTTTGGCTGAGAGAGCCATGAACGCCACATATTTTAAAATGTAAATCCATGAGGGCCATACAATATGTTTAACACTAAATACAAGTAAATGTGTGTATTTTATGTAAGATCAACACTTTTAAAGTATAATAAGTCTCTAAATTCTTTTTAGTAACATTGTTATGCTGTTGCTAACCAATGATGAATAAAGTACTTCTTACCATTAATGCAACTTCTGGTGCTGCATGGTTTTGCTGATGGCTTATAGTCTGGTTGATACATGGTGAGGTTAAGCTCCATGCAGGCGTTGAGACTTCCATCTGTTAAATGTGATCATAGGTTGGTCTTAAAGTTCTTTAGATGTGAGAAAGACTGCTCACATGAATATGTAGAGCCAAACATTGTCAGCAATACTCACACGCTGCAGTGTGTGGTATGTGATGGGAAGCAGTTCCAAGTGTTGACAATCAGCTGGTCCGTGGGTTGAAGTATTTTCATTTCTCCCCACTTGTGTTTGCTCGCCAACTCTGCTTGCAGTTGTGCAAGTCTTTCCAGAACTTCATTTAATGACTTGAACTTATTCACCTACATTTCTGAGGGCCTCAGGTCAGCAGCTTGTAGCTCAAAATCTCTGATGGAGACACCAGAGATGTAACTCAGGTCCGCGCTATCCACTGCACACTCGTGTGGATGGGTGATGAACTTACAAAGACAAGTGCGCTCACAAAATTCTCCAAAGCACGCTTTGAATGACTGCAGGAGATTAGATGTGAAGCCTGCTAGCTGCTGGCGATCAAGATGTTGAGCAAGGTCACTTGCTGTGCATGCATTTTAAACTCTCCCAGTTTTTCAAAGTGTAGTAAATGACCTGTTTCAATGTTGGCTATAAAGAGTTCCAGCATGTTTTCAAATGCAAACACTGCTCGTTGAAGGGATAAGACTTTATTTTCAATGCCTTGCATTTTCACATTGAGCTGGTTCAGATGCTCAGTCATGTCCACAAGATAGTAGAACTTCAGGAGCCACTCAGTGTTAGGTAACTCAGGATGCTCTATGTTTTCCATTTCAAGAAAAGTCCAGATTCACTCAGACAAGCTGCAAAAGAACTGAGCACCTTCCCTTTTGACAACCAATGCACATTGCTGTGCAGAAGCAGACCAGGATAATTATTCCCAACTTTATCCAGCAGTGTTTTAAACTGGCGATCATTTTATGCTCGGGCAACAATAAAGTTGACCACCCGAATGACCAGCGACATCCTCTCACCAAGCTACTTGCCACATATCTGAGCACAAAGCGCCTCCTGATGTAGGATGCAGTGAAAACTTAGGATGGGTCTCTTTTCATGTTCAAGAAGAAGCACTACGAATCCTCTGTTTCTCCCCACCATGCACGGAGCACCATTAGTACACAGAGAAATAAGTTTATCCATCGTAGATTTTTTTTTTTAGCGAACTCATTGAAAGACTGGAATAAATCCTGCCCTCTTGTTGACTCTTTCATAGGCAAGACAGAAAGACTTTTCTCACGTAGTGTCACTGACAGCATACCTTGCAATCACGCTGAACTGGGATAAATGGCTTACATCTGTTGACTCATCCAAAGTGAGAGAAAAGAATGGTGCTGCATTTATGTCCTTCACTTGTGTTGCCCCAATTTGATTTGCCTTTATGATGGTACAATTGTGAACAGTTCTTGCCGACAGAGGCATGTCTTTTAATCATTTGATTATCTTGTCTTTATCCAAAAAGTTGTCAAAAAGTTTATTGGCAACATCAAGCATGAATGTTTTGGCATATTACTCATCTGTGAATGACTTTCCCTTTCTCACAATTGCTAAAGCACCAGGAAAGCTAGTCAAATTCTAGTCACCTTGTTGGGTCCAAACATAGAGTTGCTGCTGACTAGTTTGCACTCTGCATAGTAGCTCTTGTCATGCTTTCTTCCTGCTGTCCCCCACTGGATATTTCGAAGCAAATGTAGTATGGCGTGTGTCAAAGTGCCACTTTATATTTGACTGTTTCATCGAAGCAATTGTATCATTGCATATTAGACACACTGCAGAACCTGCTCTCTCCATAAAGGCAAATTCCTCTGTTGATTCCTCCTGAAAAGTACGATACTCCTCATCTTTTTTCTTTTAGTCATCTTCGTTGTCAAAAGGGTTTCTGCAATTAGCTAGCTGACTACTTGATTAAAAGGAGGAAAGTTTACTTCCTGACCTCACAATGACCCTTGTATGTTTTGCATAATCCAATAAAAATTTGGTGTTGTCCTAGACGACAGCTGTGATTGGCTCTAGCCACCCTCAACCATGAACATGAGCAGTAGGAAATGAATGGATTGTAATACATGAGAATGTTTTATGTTTTAATGCTATTATTTTTTTTACTAAAGATTTGTCTGCGAGCCAGATGCAGCCATCAAAAGAGCCACATCTGGCTCATGAGCCATAGGTTCCTGACCCCTGCATTATTGACTTGGCATGGCTAGAGATTACAAAAAGAACTTTGAACTTGGCATGAAAAAAGCTATGGCCTGATGTTGTTGCAGACAGGGACTTTGAAGGATTCAAATCAGAGACTGAGACCGAGGTTGAAACATTGGAGGAGATTGTGTTACTCGGAAAGTCGATGGGTCTGGAATTGACGTAAACGTAAACAAGCTAATCAAGGAATGTGAGGAGGAACTCTCAACTGAGGAGTTGAAGGAGCTACAGATCATGCAACATATGGAGCTTCTGCAAGAAATTAGTAGTGAGGAGGAGGTAGAGTCGGAGGAAGTGATTTCTACAAGTTAAATTAAAGATATTCTGGCAATGTGGGAGAAGCTTTCAATTTTCATTGAAAAGAAACACCCAGAAAAATTTTCAAATGGTCATGCTTCAGCACTTTTTAATGACACTTTTTTGTCACATTTCCGTAACATTTTAAAAGACAAGAAAAAGCAAACCTCTTTGCCTGCAAGTGAAAGTGCTGAAAGTGCAGCCAAAAAGGCAAAAACAGGTGATGATTAAATGAAAACTACGTAATGTTAAGCTTAGGTTAAGTTTAAAGTTAAGAAAGTGGATCTTTTTACAATTAAGTTTTTGTGGTTTTATTTTAAGTAAAGAAAGTGCAGTTTTAGTTTTGTTTAAAGTAAAGAAAGTGCATTTTAGTTTACGTGTCTACAGTACCTGCATCCCTTCCTTCCTCCCTCCTCCTCCACCATTCACCTTCGTTAACCGCACTCGTCTGTCTCCAAGGTAAGAATACAGTACTAAATAATACTTTTTTCTTTCATTTCATATATTTTGTCATGCATTGGTAAAGTATACATGTGTGTTTCTTAATTAAAAACATGTATTTTTTTGATAATTTAGGATGGTTTGGGGATGTTTCACATGGCTGGGACAGATTAAATTTATTTCAGCTTTTTAAAATGGGAGAAATTTTTTTGATATACGAGTTAACTGACTTACGAGCTCGGTTACAGAATGAATTAAACTCGTATCTCAAGGTACTACTGTACTCAGATGAGTCAGTGGCTTTGGGAACCCTGAATGGAAAGGGAAGTGTTTTCCCACTGTGTGTATTTCTCGCCTGCCTGGTGCAAGCTAGAATTAAAGGTAATGTCCCATTTTTGGCTCCGTTGTTTCATTACCGTCTGTCCCAATCCAATGAAAACCTGCACGGGCCAAGTGGCTGTGGTGGTGGCCATGGCTACTGGCTTTACAAGCTCTCTTGATTTTGATCTACAAATGTGGGT
Organism: Rhynchonycteris naso; assembly: GCA_037038555.1. Lineage (NCBI taxonomy): Eukaryota > Metazoa > Chordata > Mammalia > Chiroptera > Emballonuridae > Rhynchonycteris > Rhynchonycteris naso. The sequence goes on from CM073002.1 coordinate 73,936,783, forward strand.
ATGGAACCAGACCTTCTGTGTCTCTGCACCTCTTACCAGTCTCCATGTGGCTTCTTCTTTATATCCCTGTTCTGTTCAGCTGGATTTCAGGCAATTCTAAATATCATCTGTTCTTTAGTTTAGTCATAATTTTGATGTTTATGGGAGGATGAGAGTACTGCATTTACCTATGCCACCATCTTGACAGAAAGTCCTAAACCTCAAGTTTAATTTTTTTTATTTAGTAGCAATTTATAAGTCAATGTAAGAATTGTTTTATATTTTATTCTTTGTTTCTAAAAACAAAAATGTTTTCTTTTGTATAGAACTTGACTGATTGTTTTCTTTTATTGATCAGTTAAGGAGGGCAGCCAGTCCAATAGCTATACACTGTAGAAGGTAATGTTTGCTCCAGTGGTTATTAGCTCTTTTAAAGAAGGTAGTCCGGCCTTCCTGTTGGCAGCATTTCCGCTACTCTTTACTAAGTTTTTCCCCTTTCTCCACTGTCACTTTGACTTAGCCAGACTTGTTGCCCTAAGCAGTAGATGCGTATGCCCCATAAGCCTTTTTATGATCCCAATTGCTTATCCAGATCCAGAAGCTCTTCTGTCTTTGACACAAGCTGGGGGAGTGAAAGGCATTGCTACCTTTCTTGAGGTATTCAGTATTGGATCTGTCCTTAGTGGCCATACTTTCTACTTTGTCTACAAAAGAGACAACCAGTTGTGGTGATGGGATGGCTGGGAAAATGAGCATTAGCAAGTGTAAGAAAGAGAAATAAAACAAACTGGCAGAAAGTCAGAGAGTTTAAAGAAATGTTGTTTTTTCCAGAGGCCTGACAGGCTCTCTGCCCTTGTCATGTATATAACATCCTGACTTTTGTCTGCTGGCTGCAATGGGTTGCTATAACTTGAGGCACACACAAAAACACCTGAATTAATATACTATCCCTCCAAGGAGCTGTAAAGAACACTGGATGATGAGTTGTTTTTAACAATGCTATTTCAAGTTTCTCTCAATGAGATTTGGCATGGCTATTCATGGAGCCAAATGTTAAAGACTTTCACAACTTTAACACAATTTTAAACTATCCATGATAGTTTGAATGCTATTACTTAAGATAATCTTTAAAGATGCCTTCCATTCTTTAAATTGTCACTCCCCTGAAAGGAGAAACACTTGGATGCTTGAGGCGTTGAGGCCGATGCATTTGACAGGTTTTGGGGAATGAACAGCTTGACAAAGTCTTATAGTTTTAACTGGGAAAGTTAGGAAATAGTGGAGTCAAAAGAAACTATTTAAGAGTGTCAAGAACTGAAGGTAAATTGAAGACAAGTTGAACTCTAAAAATGAAAAAAATTGGAAAAAATTGGAAGTGCAAGAATCCACAGAGACAGAGTCCATAAAGTTGGCATTATATTGTAGGATTGATGGCTACTGTGTGATCCCTGAAGTAGAGAAAACTTGCTAAAAATGCCAGTGTAGTTAACCTTTTCCTGAAGGCTGAATAAGATTTAGGGCTTATTATGAATTGAGGGACAACATTACACATCACAAAAGCAACATGATAGAAGTTATACTAAAGGTTTTGACCACTAAAATATTTCAAGAGATTGGTTACTTTAGGTTACAGAGGATATAGATGTGCAAAATCTCAACTCTTGAAAGAATTACCAGGTTTTTGAGTTCTCAAAGATTTGCTATAAATATAGATTATTAAGAAATGAACTAGCCTGAGAAGGCGGTGGCACAGTGGATAGAGCGTCGGACTGGAATGCGGAAGACCCAGGTTCAAGACCCCGAGCTCACCAGCTTGAGTGCGGGGCCATCTGGCTTGAGCAAAAGCTCGCCAGCTTGGAACCAAGGTCGCTAGCTCCAGCAAGGGGTTGCTCTGTCTGCTGAAGGCCCGTGGTCAAGGCATATGTGAGAAAGCAATCAATGAACAACTAAGGTGTCACAACGGCAACGAAAAACTAATGATTGATGCTTCTCCCCTCTCTCTGTTTCTGACTGTCTGTCTCTATCTATCCTTCTCTCTGACTCTCTCTCTGTCCCTGTAAAAAATATATATATTTTAAAATATTTGAAAAAGAAAGAAATGAACTAAATGGTGCTTTTTGTCTGAATGTTTTAAAACTACACTTGAAATGAAGAAAAGAAGAAAAAGCCAGTGAACTAAGGCCCCATTTGACTTTCCCTTCGCCATTCTTTATGCCATATTTCAAACCAACATTATTTTTTCTCTTAGACTATTTATAATAAAAATGACAGAAAGAACCTATTATATGGTATCTGTCCTTTAAACAACACTATCATTTAAATGGCTATTATTATCCCCACTTTACAGTTGAGGACACAGGTTGGAGAAGTTAAATATTGCCTAAGGTCACCCAACCACTATGTGGTAGAAAACTTTGTCCCCCAAGTCTGTCCTCATAGCCACCATACACTGCACAATACATAATTTCCAAGTAGCATTTCAGGCTGTCACCTGTTCTCAGCTGCCTTGTTGGTAAAATTTCCCAATTCACAGACCAGGCTGAAGGAGTTGGCTGTCAGGTTTGCACCAGGTAAACTCCCTCTTCTGCACACAAGGGATTCAACCAGAAATTGATCTCTTATAAACGTTGCTGATCAACTCATACTGTATCTTGAAATTTTGGAACTAGAGCAATAGACGATGAGCCAATAGCCAGAAGGAGCTGCAGTAAAAGATGTCAGAGACATGGAGAAAGTTTGCTGCATTGATGGCCCAAACCCATGTGTAAAATGCAGTTCTGGAAGGGCAGAAACAGCATAAACAAAGTAATTCATTCTGTACTATAAATTATCTCTTGGTTTAAGTAGTGTATTAATCTTTTATAAAGATTGTAGCAACATATTTATACTTTCCTACAGCTGAGTGTGCCTCTTTCACTTCTTAATTGCTTGGTCAAAAATAGCATTGTTTTGATTTCCATGTTGAGAATTAACGGTAAGTTGAATATTTTAAAATATATGTTTATATTGTTTGACCACCTGATTATTTTGTAAATTTTCTGTTTATATATTTTGCTAAAGTTTCAACTGATTTCCTGCCCAGTTTTATTGAGATATATTTGTCATATAATATTGTATTAGTTAAAAGTATATAAGACAGTGATTTGATATATAAATATATTACAAAATGATCACCATATAAATTTAATTAACATCCATCACCTCACATATATTATTTTCTTATAATTAGAACATTTAAGATCTTGTCTGTTACCAACTTTCAAATAGGCAATACAGTATTGTTTTATATACACCACACTGTGCATTGTATCACTAGGGCTTACTTATCTTATAACTGGAAGGTTGTGCCTTTTGCTCATCTTCACCAATTCCCCCAGATAAATATGACTTTGTCTTAGTTATATATTAAGAGTTCCTGGTTTAACATTGTAACTCTTTTATCATATGTTTTTTATTAGTTTGTTTACACGGGATACATAATTGATTTCCTTGCTCCTTGTTTTGTCTTTTTCCATATCACTACATGAATGCTCTTTCCAAATCCCAATAATCATGAGTCTCCTCCAAAAAATACTCAATAGCTTACCAATATATAGCATTTAATTTGTAAATGCCATAGATCGGCATGCAAACCTCCTCACTGCTTGATTACTATCTCCCTTGACTATTTCATTCTCAGTGTAAGTTTAATAATAGCTATTTTAAAATTTTAATGTTATTATTGTAAAATTTATACATGTAGATAATGTTTTTAATTAAATTAATCACGTATGACTTATTACTAAACTTCAAGGGCCTTCTGTCTTTTTTACTTCTTATTTCTGCTACCTTAGAATAATTTTTAATGTTTTTACAGTTTCCTTCTTGCTCCCTGAATATTTTAAAATGCGTCTTATTCTTTCTTTTAAACAATGTTTAATGTTTACATAAAATGTATTTTTTATCTTTCAAAGATGAGAATTGGGCTTAGGTATACATTCCTTGCCTTCTAGTGCATTTTTCCTTTTCAGATACAATTAAATAATTTTGCTTCAGTCTATATTTCATATTCTTTCATTGATATGGCCATGTACACATGATTTATAGCTGAATAATTTTTTTATAAGTTAATCTCAGTTTTTAATTGCTTAGCTTTCTGAGTACTCATCATAAATTCATTTTCTTCACACTGTTAGAAAACTCAGTCTTTTCAATATGTTCACACCTCTCAGTGTACCTTTCTCGTTTTGTTGTTGTTGTTTTTCTTTAGAGGTATCCCTTTTGGAGTCTTCTCACTCTTACCCAATGTCTACTGATTGTTTTCAGACATGCTGTACATGTATTTTCCTGAGACTACTTTTGCCATTATCATTTTTATTTCCTTCTTTATTTTTGTTGGGCCCTTGCTTCTTTCATTGTGCATCTTCATTTCTCTTGGTTTATTTTTCTTTACTCAGAAAAGTAGCTTTGTAGTTGTTTCCAGATAGTGCTGCAAGATGACTAAACTTTTTCACTTCTTATATATTCAAAATATCTTAGTTTTAAGATCACATTTGTATAATATTGTGGTTAGGTGTAGAATACTAAATTGGAAATCATTTTCCTCAAGTAGTTTTCTAAAACATTTTAAAAGTTTAATGTCATTTCTTTGTTTGTGACCTATTTTTCTTTAGATACATCTGTGACTTTGCTTTGTTGCTAGCTTCCTGAGACATTGTGATGATGTGTTCTAATGTATAATCTTTTCATCTAGTGTGTGGGATTTCTCAGTGAGTACATTTACCTTGGAGTCTTGTGTTCTTTAATTCTGAAGAATTGATTAAATGCATGAACAGAAATTTTCTTGCAATTTGTTTCCTACATAAAAATCTCTATTCGCATTTCAAATTGAAGTAAAAAAAAGTAACATTTATTGAGATTTATGACTGCTCTTCTATCCCAATAACAAAACAAAATGGCATCAACACAATCTAAGATTATCATTCTACCTTGTGCACATATCTCTCAGACCATTTTATTTCAATGATTTTTATTGCTTAGTTTCCCTCTCAGATGATGAGTAGTTTCTGGGTAGAGAATGTAAATTAAAGAGAAATAATTTTTAAAAATGTATTCTTGATATTTATACATATTGCCTTATAGAAATAAAACAATTTAAATATTTCTGAGAAAAGGGAAATGCCCATTGTAAGACAGGCCGTATGAGAAAGTAAAGCATGGGATATCCTATTTCTTAGTGGAGTGGGTGAGCAATTCTGATACTTTGGGCAGCTAAATGGCCTGTTTATGACAAACTTCGGAGATCCTGCTGCTGAATATAAAAATTCAAAGGTTTTATGGCTTCTTCTATTTGTATTAACCAAAGTGTACCAGAGATGGGAATCTGATTTACTGAGGAGAATGCCTTTGTGGTGACACTAGTAGGAAGCCAGTTTTTTCCATAAAATGACTAGGATCCTGAAGAACATAAATAGCTCCTTCCACTGAGAGGGAAAGCAAAGCAAAGTAAAACCTAGAGGCTAAAGGCAGGTTATCTAGAAGAATAACTTGTTGAGTATGTCAGTGCCTTGTGTGAGGAAGAATTGATTAAGTAAAGACAGTGTATTAATAGTGTTGGAACACCACTGTATATATGTAAACGGTTCAATATATATCTATTATTCTCCTATGAAATGCATCTATTACTCTAAAGAAATCTTTCAAGTTTAGAATTATATATCCTATTTACAAATCCTAGAAATGCATTGTGTTAACTCCAAATGACACCTACTTACAAAGTCATAGCTAAATTAATATTCTGGCAGTAAATGACAGTAAGTAATTGACAAACCTAATATTCTTAGAGGCAAACCCCTACAGAATAGCCACAGCCTTTGAGACTCTCCTATAGCAACTGTGTCATTTCCCTGGCTTTGTCTCTGTTTTCAGATATGAAAAGACAAATGTTCTAAAAAAAATTACTTGGCTAAGGTTCAGTTTTCACCTGCATCTTATAACAATGAACATCAAAGTTTTCTCATTGAACCATCTGAAAAATAACTGAAAGACTCAACACTGTGTGTGTTCTCTTACAAAAGGATGAGAGTTCTATTGTGATTTTTCATTTTCATCATAAAAGTGAAAAAGATTGGTCTATTCATGTCTGATGTGAAAATTCCATTTTCCCCTTGTGTCTCTAAGTTCTCAAACGTTTCAGGGAGGAATACAGAATGAAGGTTAAGAACATAGATTTTGCAGCCAGAGTGAGTTTATGAATTTACAAAAGCTATTAAATTTCTCTCTGTGTCTTTCAGTGTTCTTACTTGTAAAATGAGGAAAATAATAATATGTCTCTCATAGTTGAGGGACATTGCTTTGTACTCACCTCATAAGTTGAAAGGCAGTCTAAATAGTACATAGAAGTATGAATTTAAGAGCCTACTACTGGGGTTAAATCCAGGTTCTTCCTTTTGTTAGCTCTGTGACCTTCAGCGTATTATTCAACTTCTCAATGCCTCAGTTTTTTCATGTGTAACATGAGAATCAAAACAGTATCTACTTCACAATTTGTTGGGGACCAAAAGTGAGGACTAACTGAGACAAAACATTTTTCCAGTTTTATTAAGATATAATTGATGTATAACATTGGATTAATTTGAGATATACAACATGATGATGTTATTATATCTATATTGTGATTACCACCACAAGATTAGGTAACATCCATCATCTCATATAATTTTTTTTCTTGTGATGCAAACTTTTAAGGTTTACTTTCTTAGCAACTTTCAAAAGTACAATAGGGTATTGTTAACTATAGTCATCAAGTTCTACATTACATCCCTGAATTTATTTATTTTATAACTGAAAGTTTGTATCTTTTCACAATCTTCTTATAACTCCCCCAAACCACTGTTTCCCCAGCCCCACTCCAGCAACCATTGATGGGATTTCTGTTTCTATTCTCTGATTTTTTAAAATATTCTGCATATAAATGAGATCATATAGCATTTGTTTTTCTCTGTCAGACCTATTTCACTTAGCATAATGCCCTTAAGTTTATCTATAGTATTTGTGTGTGTGTATGTATGTGTATGTGTGTTTATCACAAATTCTTTTTATGTCGTTTTTTTGTGTGTGTGACAGAGGCAGAGAGAGACAGATAGGGACAGATAAACTGAAAGGGAGAGAGATGAGAAGAATCAATTCTTTGTTGCAGCACCTTAGTTTCTAATTGATTGCTTTCTCATATGTGCCTTGACCGAGGCCTACAGCAGACTGAGTGATCCCTTGCTCAAGCCAGTGACCCTGGGCTCAAGCTGGTGAGCCTTGCTCAAACCAGATGAGTCCACGCTCAAGCTGGCAACCTTGGAGTTTCGAACCTGGGTCCTCTGCATCCCAATCCAATGCTCTATCCGCTGCACCACCACCTGGTCAGGCCATCACTAATTCTTTATTCATTCATTCATTAGCAGTCAGTAAGTTATTTCCATGTCTTGGTTATTGTGAATAATAGAATAATGCTGCAATGAGCATGGGGATGCAGATATCTTTTGGGATAGGGATTTTGTTTCTATTGGATAAATATCCCGAAGTGGAATTGCTGGGTCATATGGTAGTTTTATTTTTAAATTTCTGGATGAACCCCCATACTGTTTTCCATACTGGCTGCACAAATTTACATTTCTATCAACAGTGCACAAGGGCTGCCTTTTCTTTACCTCTTTGCCAGCTTTTTAAATGCATTCTAACAAGCATGAGGTGATATCTCACTGTGCTTGAGCCAAAACTCTTTTAATACGTCCTTGCACATAGATGCTCAATGAGTATTAGTTGTTATTGTTACTTTTTATTCTTAAAATGACCACATTTATCATCCACATTGGAATACCTTCAAGAGTTGAAAAGGGCACTATAGCTATGCAGGAACAATAGAAATGAACATGGACTGCTTATGTCAAACAGAAATGTAAGGTCACTTTTATTGAGCCAGAAATAAGGAGCCCTGGTCTGGTGTGATCTTGGAGTTCTTAGCCTATTTCTAAGTAGTAAGTGTATGCTTTCTTATAAAACAACAAAACCAATAAAGAGTAAACTCACAGCCAAATCCTAAGTCACTTTATTTTTGCACATTCTCTTCTCTCCTTTCAAAAACAATTTTCAAGCAAAAAGTGGAAAGTGCAAAATAATAAAACTTCCATTTGCAATGTCCCTCTCCATCTGCTACCCACAGGACAGTTTGTCCCCTGGCTTCCTCAGATGGGCCACCAATGGAGGAGAGACAGAACACAAAGAGAAGAGAACATGTGGGCGCAGATTCCATGGGGAGTGTCCTCTGAGCTCTGTTAGACTATTTCACCATCCAGAGTGAAAAAATCTGCACAGTGTGGGTCTTATACACAGAAAAAAACTTTCAGAATTATTTGATAGTGTATCCAGAGGTTTATTTTACCTTCCGCTAGATTTTGGCAATATTCAAGTTATTATCAGATTAACTTTGAGGCAATAAGATATAAATATTCTCCCAAATACAGTAACTTAAAAATTATCATGTGTTTAAATTCAGAAAATAGAGAAAAACAAGGTATAAAAACTATGAGAGAACTCTTCTGTGAGCTAATAACAGAACTATATTTTGATTTAATCCATTCATATTTTGAACAATGCTGCTAAGTTCTGGGGAAGTGGCCATTGTTCAGAAGTGTTGCCAGGTTTCAATATAATAGAGTGGCGACCTTAGACAGAAAGCTGAGTTATTCACTGGGGTTTCTAAAGTGGGCCCAGTATTCAGTTGTTTCTTACTTTGGTGTCTTTGTCACTTAGAGGTCTTTGCATTCAGTGTTCTGTATCTCATGTGCCCTCATTTTGCTTTTCTTTATTTTTCCTTCTTGTTTAGGAGAGTCAAGTTCTTATTTACCTTATGAATTCAAGATTTACCTCTTCCATAAAATCTTAACTCTCAAAAGATGGAATTAAACATGTCCTAATTGATCTTTGACTTTACCTGTATGATAACATACTTCATGATTGATGGCCAATGCTGTCTTATATTTTTACTTATGTATTAGTCTTTGGGCTTTTTGGAAAAGGGGCTGATTCATCAGTGTTCAGTGAATTGAAAACTCTTGGTATAAACCCCTCAGAACTTTCTCCAAATTCAACAGGACTTTCTTCTGAACTTCATAATTAAATTTAATAATTTGGAGCCATTCTCGACACTTTCAAGGTCAATTTGGAACTAGAGACTGTGGTGAATCCATTTATATTTTCTTAGATCAGCCAAGATCATAATGTGATAGAATAAAGATGTCTAGGACCTAGCTTACATGCTTTAGATTTGTAAGTGTGTAAGTTTACATAGAACTTCTAGGTCTACTGTGTGTAATGTGGAATATTCTTTGGTCCTCTTATATGTTTTTCAAAGTAGTGACAGAGGGTTGTCTGCATTAAAACCGTCTAGGTAGGTTTTTACAATTGTGTATGTCTCTGCCTCACCCCAGAACAGAGGAATCAGAATAACCAGAGATGAGTTCTAGTACTCTGAATTTTATCAGAATCCTCAGGAAATTCTTATCCTAAATAATACTTGAGAACCGATGCATTATAGATGGTAACTTTCTCATACTTAAATATACTGAATAGCATTGATATAATTCTTTTCTCTAAATTTTTTCACTAGTTTAGAATAAATATATATGCTTAAATAAGAAATTACTTAAATTTAATTGTTTTAAAGTTCAACAGAATGATAGCAGGTTTATGAAAATTTTTATTCACTTAATATAAATATACTGCATTTTATCCCCATTATTGTGGGTAGCTACTGTTCATTTATTGTCAATGAAGCATTACATTATATTATTTGAGTATGCCAAATTTTAATTTCATTCTTTTTTCAATAGGCATTTTTAAATTTTACAGTTTTATTCTATTATATGTCTGTTTTATGAATATACATGTATGTAGCTTCTGGTGCTTATGTATAAATTTATTATACATATTTAAGAACAGGTGTTAGGTTATAAGATATACATATCTTCAAACTTAGTAAATAATACCACGGAACTTTCTGAGTGACACATAAAGTATCTGGTTTGTTTTGCCTGTTTTTCTTAGTAAAGTCTAAGTTTAATCAGGATCTTTAATCTCTTTTAAAGTACTATAAGAACATTGAAAAACTTTAGCTCCAAACATTCTTCTTCATATTACATATTATTATTGCTTACATTTCTTCTTTTTGTAATTTTCTCAGACATCTTTTTCATGTTACTAACTCATACTGGCAGTATAGGACACTGATGAAGAGTATAGACTCTCTAGCTTCAAATCCGGGATCCACTTTTTGTCAGCTGTGACTTTTTTTTTATAGCCTTATGTTTAATTTTTATTCTGGAATGTAAAGCTCTTTTTTGAATTATAGTTGACATACATTATTGTATTAGTTGCAGATGTACAACATAGTGAGATTTTATATTTATATATCTTATTAATTACATATTAAGAAATGCCCATATAACTATCAGCTGTCTTTTCAACATAAACTTTGCAGACTAGAAGTGAGATGCACCATATAGTCAACATGATCAAAGGAGAAAATTTACAGCTAAGAATACTCTGCTCAGCTAGTTTATCTTGAAGGAGAGATCAAGATTTTTCTAGACAAGCAAAGGTTAAAGGATTTCATCACCACTAAACCAGCATTACAAGAAATGTTAAAGGGAATTTTTTAAGTAGAAAAGAAAAGCCAGAACTAGAAATAAGAGAATATATAAAAGAAAAAAGTCTCACTTCTAAAGGCAAATATATAGTAAAGATAGTAGAACAACAACTTGTAAATTTAGTATGAAAACAATTAAAATGGCAGTAAATATATACCTATCAATAATTACTTTAAATGTAAATTAACTAGGTGCTTCATTAAAAAAACATAGTGACTGAAGATAAAAAGAAAACAAGACCTTTACATATGCCAACTATAACTTCTTAAACAAATTGCTTAATCTATTTTGACCTGGTTTCTTCATCTGTGAGTGAGAATATTATTAGTAATTATCCCATATATTGTTATAAAAGTTAAACTAATTAATATATATATAAATTAATTAGCTTTATTCTATATATACATAATGTACTGTAAAGAATTTTTAGTACATGGAAATATGTTAGCTATCACTTTTTCATATTTTATTTGCACCTAATTTTTTATCCCTATATTAGTTGTTACTGCTAGATTTTATATAATTAATGATTGAATATATTTATTCATGCTTGCTAATTTCTTGGCTTACCACTGATTTTTGCATCCTTTTCCTTCTTTTATTAACATAAATTTCTAAACTTCTTCCTAAATTATGTCTTCTAATCATTTCTTTAATAAGTATGTGTGAGTGATAATTTTTTTAATCTGAAAATATTTTTACTTTGTTTTACTTCTGAATTATGGTTTAGTAATTTTAGGTTGAATATTTTAACTCAGGAGTTCAAAGATTCATTGTTTCTTTCCTATATTATTGCTAATGAACAGCATTCTAACAGTCTGTTTTTGTTTCCTTGAAGATAATTTGTCTTTTTCCTTTGGGTATTTTTTAAATGTTTTCATCATTTTATTTTTGGTCTGGTTATTTAAAATATTATACTTTATATGTATTCTTAACTGTAAGGCTCCATGTTTTCCATTTTTTGTATATAATTTTCAGTTGTTACAATTTATTCCTTACAAACTAGTTTATTCTATATTTTTTATGACACTCCAAAATCCATATACTTCAATGGTTTTTTGTAATTGAGGAAATTGAAAACCAGAGTTCAAATCCTTTTTCTAATAGCAGAATTAATTAAAAAATAAAATAACTACACTGAATCTGTAGATGAGTATCTGAGTAATAATAATTATTATTACAGAAATGAACTCCTTTAAATGAGAGAAAAAGACCCATGGTTGATCTTTACCTCATAAAATGCCAAGTCAAACAGAAAAGGTATCTGAAAAAGGAGGTTATTCTGAAAAAAGAATAGCTTGATCGGATGTTATAAGGTATTGTACTACTTCTGGCACCAGCATGCTGGAGTTACTTGGAGTGGGTGGGGTTTTCTCCAGTGGCATACAGTGGAGAAGTTTTTGGGGGTGTCAGGAGGGTGGTCCAGCAGCTCTCCCTATGTTTATGTGTGTCTGGAGGCTCTGACTAGAGTTTTACTCATAGAGGTTTGTTGATACTCACTAATGGTTTTACTTTGGGCATTTAAATAATTATCTTCTACAATAGGCTGAATGGTGGTTCCCAAGAATAAAGGTCCACAATCTAACATCTAACCCTCAAATTCAAATTCTATCAATAGTACCTAATATGGCAATATATATATATATATATATATATATATATATATATATATATATATATGATTAAGTTAAGGATCTTGATAAGAGAAGCTTATTTTGGATGGTCTAGGTGGGTCTTAAAGGCAATTACATGCATTCTTATAACAGAGAGGCAGGATTTTTGAGACCAGAGAACCTGAGGCAATGTGACTATAGAGTGATGTGGCCATAAGCCAAGGATACCTTGAATTAACCAGAAGCTGGAAGAAGTAAGGAATAGATTCCCTCTTGGAACTTTCAGAGGGTGATTGAACTTGGCACACACCTTGATTTCATATTTCTGGACTTCAGAACTGTGAGAAAATAGATTCTGTTGTTAGAAGACACCAAATTTGTGGTAATTTGTTATACCAGTCATAGGAAACAAATGCAGCCTCACCAAAGACATTTTATTTTAAATACCATGAAGCTGGGGTTTTACTATAGATGAAATGTTTATATTCTCTCTAAAATTTATATGTTAAAGTATTTTTTAATTTAATTTCTTTTTTTGAGAGGAGGGGAAATAAATAGTGAAGCAGATTTCTGCATGTGTCCCAACTGGGATCTATCTGGCAACCCCATTTGGGGCTGATGCTTGAGTACTGAGCTATTTTTTAGTACCTGAGGTTGATGTGCTCCAAAGGAGCTATCCTCAGCACCTGGGGCCTGTGCTCAAACCAGTTGAACCACTGGCTGTAGGAGGAGAAGAGGGAGAAAAGAAGGAGAGTGGGAGGGACAGAAAAACAGATGTTCACTTTTCCTGTGTGCATTGACCAGGAATCAAACTTGGGACATTCATTCGTTGGGAGACGTTCTATCTACTGAGCCACCAGCCATGGCCATGTGTTGAAATCTTAACCCTCCGTGTGAGAGTATTAGGAGGTGGGTCTTTGGAAGATGATAAGGTCATGAAGGTAGAGTACCTATGAATGGGATTAATGCCATTAAAATAGGAACCACAACCGAACAACTACCTTGTCCCTTCTGCCATGGGCAGTTACAGAGAAAAGATGACTATCTATAAATTAGGAAAAGACTTCCCAGACAATGAATTTGATAACACCTTCATCTTGGCACACTAATTTATGATACTTTTGTTATAGCAGCCACTAATTTATGATACTTTTGTTATAGCAGCCTAAACAGATAAAAACAAGTTTCTATTTTTCCTGTAATTGTCCAGTGTTTCACATCACTCTAGGTGTAAACTGCTGCAATCTGGCACTACTGAGTTTAGAAGATGGGATGGAATGTGAAATGGAGAGAATCCACAATTAGGCAGATTGATAACAAGTCTTATATGATAGGGTTGGGTTAATCTAGATAGATACATCTCTAATCCACAAAGACAAAAAGGGTTATTCTAGCCTGACCTGCGGTGGCGCAGTGGATAAAGCGTCGACCTGGGAACACTGAGGTCACCAGTTCAAAACCCTCCACTGGTCTGGTCAAGGCACATATGGGAGTTGATGCTTCCAGCTCCTCTCCCCTTTCTCTCTCTCTCTCTCTCTCTCTCTCTCACTCACTCTGTGTCTCCTCTCTAAAATGAATAAATAAAAAGAAAGTTTTTTAAAAAGGGTTATTCTATCTAGTAGCTATTTTTGTATTTAAAAGATGAGCTGATTTTGAAATTAGAGAGGGTAGGTATGTGCCATAGACAATAAAAATGTGACACAGGTCAGCATTGACACCTTTTGTTTTAGAGTTTATATGAGGTCTTTGCCACTTTTAATTAATTCAGACTTGTATTTAGAGCATCTTATAATCATTAGAGCCTTCTTTCAAAGCACAAAGACTCACAGTTATATCAGAGAAAAAAATGCCACCTTCTTTAAACTTTAGTGGTGGGTACATAAGTTTTATTGCATGATTCTTCATCATATATATTTTATAAATGATCATATGTATCTTCTAATTAAATTTTTTGGATTTTTTTGTACTTTCCTGAAGTGAGAAGTGGGGAGGCAGACAGACTCCTGCATGCACCCGATTGGGATTCACCTGCATGCCCACTAGGGGGAAATGCTCTGCCCATCTGAGCCATTGCTCCCATGCAACTGGAGCTATTCTAGTGCCTGAGGCAGAGGCCATAGAGCCATCCTCAGTGCCCAGGCCAACTCTGCTCCAATGGAGCCTTGGCTGTGGGAGGGGAAGAGACAGAGAGAAAGAAGAGGAGGAAGGGTGGAGAAGCAGATGTGCACTTCTCCTGTGTGCCCTGGCTGGGAATCGAACCTGGAACTCTCCAGGTTCCACAAGCCAGGCCGATGCTCTATGGCTGAGCCAACCAGCCAGGGCCCTGATTACATATTTTTAAACATCCTATACTAGCTAATAAATTACAATTGAAATCAATAATAATACAATTAATCAAAATGAGTATCTGAGTAATAATAATAGTAATAGTTATTTTTACAAAAATTAATTCTTTTTATTAGAAAGAAAGACCCATGATTCATCTTTATCTTATAAAATGTTAAGCCAGACAAAAAAAATACATCTGAACAATGAGATTATCCTGAAAAAAAGTTTGATAATGCTTTTAGAAAGTATTAATTTAGCCAATGTATACAGCATCTGTTTCTGTGGTGTTTGCCAATAAATTTATACAAGTAAAATTGAATAGTAATATCTTATTCTTTATCATTTAAGATCCTAGATGGAACTGAACCTTTCACTTCAATCTCTCTCTGATGCTGGAAGATCTCCCTTGCCTACTTCTCCAATTATTAGGAAAAGATCCCAGGTTGGCCTCAAGTGAGCATGATGTGGAGCTATTCCAAAACCATGAACTTATTTATGTAAGATGGTTTCATGGGGAAGCCACTGATTCCTTGGAAACATATCATAGTTTCTTTGTCATGACACATGCAGCAGGTACATCCTGGAGTATTCAATAATTAAATATGTATTGAACCATCACACTTTAAGTGTGAAAGAAAACTAACACATAATGGTGCACATAGTAGGTCTCATATCAGAGCCTTTTTTTAAAGGTACTACGACTCTCACAGTAATATCAAGGGTGTTTAAAACACTATCATTTATTTTGATGACAACTATAAAAGTCTGTGTCAGGGGGCCTGGAATATTTTCACAGTGGAAAGGATGTAAACATGCAAGGTATGTGGCTGGATTTGGGGCACAAGCTATTGGACATTGGCATTTTCTTTGATGTGACCAATAGAGCTTAGTCTGATCTATAAGGATTCTGCATACATACCTTTCATGCAGTAGCTTTTTATTGAAGCATAGACTTTGGTAAGGCCCATCTAAGTATAACTAGAGGCATCAATTTATCCCACTCTTTATATAAAAAGTTCATATATTTCCCAAAATCCCCACCAAGTGGTTATCCACCACTTATGAACATTGCATAACAGAGACCTCATCATCATCATTTCTACTGCTGGAGTGTCTGGTGCCTCTCTGTCCCAGTGAAATGCATTCTTTGATTTATTATCTCAAGGTTTCTGTGTATCAGAAGCACATATTAGCTGGGTCCCCAGCTCGGGTTGTGACAAGGCAGCAAACAAAGTGTTGGCTGTATTATGTTTCTTTCTGGAACTTGAGGTTATCTTCCAAAGTCACATGATTGTTATTAGAATTTAGTTCCCTGCAGCTGTGGGACTGAAGTCCTTGTTTTCTTGCTGTTAACAGGAATCACTCTCAGGTCCTAAAGACCTGCCGGTGTTTCTGTGACAAGTTTTGCCACAGGCCTTCTCACAATATAGCAACTGACTCTTTCCAGACATTTCTGTTTTAGGCATTGCTTCTTCATAGCTCTCTCTCTCTCTCTTCTTGCTGTTCCATTTGGATCTATGAGGAATTTTTATATTTTGTTCTCTTTCCTTTTTAAATATTTTTTCCTGTCTCTTTATATCTGTGGGCTGTATACTAAGCAATTTTTTCATATCTGTCTTGCAGATAACTAATTCTGTTCTTAGCTATGTTTAACCAGTTTTTTAAACTAATCCACCAAGTTTTTAATTTAAATTCCTATATTGTTTATTTCTAATTATTATACTTTATTTTTTTAAATACCTGTTATTTTTCTTTATGCCTCATTTTTTCTCTTAGAATTTTATTTTAATAAGCATATATTTCTTAACTTCTAATATAGATATTAGTGTTTATTCACATAATTATACATAATTTAAAGCTTAGTTTCTTTATTTAAAAAAAAATGTTTATTATAAGGTCACTAAATTGTTCTCTTTATCACTTTAAAACCTAAAACAAAAATTATTAAAATAATAATATCTAAAATTATGGCTTTCTTTGAGATAATATTCCTTTTATTTTATTTTTTTAATTAAGTGAGAAGCAGGGAGGCAGGGAGGCAGAGAGACATCCACCCAGAAAGCTACCTACCGGGCAATGCTCTGCCCATCTGGAGCTGATCCTCTGTCGCTTGGCAATTGAGCCATTTTAGTGCCTGAGGCAAGTCCATGGAGCCATCCTCAATGCCAAGGTCCAACTTGCTCAAACTGTTAGAGCCATGGCTGTGGGAGGGTGTAAAGCCAGTAGTCATAGCCACCATCACAGCTGCCTGGCCCATGCAGGTTCACATTTGATTCAAAAAGTTGGCACTGAAACAATGGAGCCAAGAACTGGTGTGCCATTATTTTTAATCCTAGTTTGCACCTGGTGTGCAAGTAAAAACACACTGGGCTCCAAAACCCACTCATTCAATGCTCACAAAGCTACTAACTTACCCAAGTTTCCTAGAATTAAAGGTTTTAGCTCACCAGACTTATTCACCTCTGTTTTCCATCTCCTTCTCTCTGTACAAACTTTGCACAAACTGGCTTCTCTCTCAGCTCTCCTCTTGGCTGCTTCTCCTGGCCTCCTCCACATGGCCTTAATCTGCTCTCCTACAGCATGGGCTCCTCATATAACGTAATCACTCTTCTCTTTTAAAACCTTTTGGTGCAAAAGCCCTTTCCCAACACATATTATAATAATCACGTCCATCCCAAGCAATCACCTGGGTGACGGGCTTCCACATACGCAGCACCATCTTTAACAAAGTGAGCATAATATATTTTATCTGCCCAACAATCCACCCCTATGCTCACTTTACTACCCACAATCTACACCACTGGCACCCCTGTGCAAGGAAATTAGGCACATTACACAAATTATAAGAACATGACAAATCATACAATTTCAACAATTACAAAGGTACATTTCACCAGTCTCTGAGCACTTTGCCAAAAGTGCAAAATGTCCTCGGCCTTCTTTCTAACCATGGGAAAAGCTTCCTAGGGAAATGGAGTGTTTCTAGCAAAGCCGCCAGTCCTCTACCATGCACCTCAAGGGTGGAGGCTCCATACCGATCTCCGAATCCTGCCACAGACTACATCAAATGTAAAACCAATAGTCACGACCACCATCACAGCTGCCTGGCCCATGCAAGTTTACATTTGATTTGGACAGCCGGTAAGGAAACAATGAAGCCAAGAACTGGTAGGCCATCATCTTTAATCCTAGCTTGTACCCAGTGGGCAAGTAAAAACACACTGGACTCCAAAACCCACTCATTCAATGCTCACAAAGCTATTGACTTATCCAAGTTTCTTAGAATCAAAGGTTTCTAGCTCACCAGACTTATTCACCTCTGTTCTTCATCTCCTTCTCTCTGCACAAAGTCTGCACACACTCTGCACAAACTGGCTTCTCCCTCAGCACTCTTCTTGGCTGCTTCTCCTGTCCTCCTCCACGTGGCCTTTCTCTGCTCTCCTACAATATGGGCTCCTCTAGAATGTAATCACTCTTCTCTTTTAAAACCTTTTGGTAAAAAAGCCCTCCCCCAACACATATTAACATAATCACGCCCATCCCAAGCAATCACCTGGGCGATGGGCTTCCACATGGGCAGCACTATCTTTAACAAAGTGAGCATAATATATTTTACCTGCCCAACAGAGGGTAAGACAGAAAGAGAGAGAAGGGGTAGGGGTGGAGAAGCAGATGGTTGCTTTTTTGTGTGCCCTGACTGTGTACCAAACCTGGGATGTACAGACACTGAGCCTATGCTCTACCATTAAGCCAACCTGCCAGGGCTGAAATAATATTTTATCATATTTTGTCTAATAAAACCAAACATCACCTTTTATTTTTCCAATACTGCTCCTTTTCCTAAATTTCTTATCTTGGTTAATGGCAATATCATCAACTCAGTAGCTCAAGAGCACACACTGAAGTCATCCTCAACTCTTCTCTGTCAATAATCTACAACATCCAAGTGGTATGCAATGCCTTCAAAATGGCACCACATCCATATGGAGTTAAGTCATCATTTATTCTTTTTTTTTTTTTTACAGGGACAGAGAGAGAGTCAGAGAGAAGGATAGATAGGGACAGACAGACAGAAATGGAGATAGATGAGAAGCATCAATCATTAGTTTTTTGTTGCGACACCTTAGTTGTTCATTGATTGCTTTCTCACATGTGCCTTGACCGCGGGCCTTCAGCAGACTGAGCCACCCCTTGCTGGAGCCAGCGACCTTGGGTCCAAGCTGGAGAGCTTTTGCTCAAGCCAGATGGGCCCGTGCTCGAGCTGGTGACCTCGGGGTCTCGAACCTGGGTCTTCCACATCCCAGTCCGACGCTCTATCCACTGCACCACCGCCTGGCCAGGCATCATTTATTCTTTATTCTCAATAATCTGCAACCTCCAAATCATACCAATTTACCACATCAAAATAGTGCCAAATACCAAATCTTACCTGGCTTTATTTCTTAAGTGTTTCTAAAATCACTCATAACTTCTTTTTCACTGCCAAACATCCTTATTATTGCTCACCTGGAATATTATTAAACATAATACTTCTCTTCCTCCAAAAATCTCTTTCAGTCAATCCTCAAAGAATTGTACATTTTTTTTAAATAAAAAGTTGTTTTTCATGTTCTGTCCTCCTCTGTTCTCAAATTTTCGTGAATTGCTATCTATAAAACATAAAGTATAAGTCCATAAGCTTAGCTTAAAAGAACATTCATAATATAGCCCCAAACCTCTTTTTAGTTTTTGTTCTCAGCATTTCCAAATTGTATGACCTCATAACATGTTTTCACTATTCTCTACATCTGTCATGTGAAGCGCCTTCACACTTGCTATGCTTTTTGATAGAGATATTTTCTTTTGCTTCTACTTGGTGAACTTCTATTCACCCATCAAGTTCCAGTAAAATAATCTTCTGTGAAGCTTTCCCTGACTCCTTTTCATTCTGTACTTCCGTAGCATAATATAGAGAACACATTTTTTGGCCTTGGCCAGTTGGCTCAGTTACAGAGTATTGCCTAGCATGTGGATGTCCCAGGTTGGATTCCTGGTCAGGGGACACAGGAGAAGCAACCATTGCTCCTCCACCTCTCCCCCTCCCCTTCTCTTTCTCTGTTTCCTCCTCCAGTCATTGCTCAATTGGTTTAAGTGCATCAGTCCTGGGCACTGAAAATGGCTTTGTGGAACCTCTTTCTCAGGAACTAAAAATAGCTCAGTTGTGAGCATCGGCACTAGATGGGCAGAGCATTGGCCCCAGATGGGTGTTACTAGGTGGATCCTGGTTGGAGCACATGTGGGAGTCTGTCTCTCTATCTCTCTTCCTCTTACTTAGATAGTAAAAGAACACATTTTTGACATTGTGTATTAGTTATTGGTAATTTGTTTCTAAGCTGTGAACACCATCACAATAATACCACCAGGTCTTATTTAATTCACATTTATATCTCTATTTTTACCATTTAATACCTATGCTAGTAGGTACTGCATGAAAATTTTTGTTAGATGAAAAATAAGTCCATTTAAATTTGCCTACACTACTAAGTACAGAGTACAATTAAACAGCTGCTAGTATTCTATACACAGACACATTTCATAGAGATAAATATCTGGAAAAAAGTATTTGTAAATGAAATTGAAAATTAAATCATAACCCCCCATATTTTCTAGGTTGCTGGATTTCTTTATTTGATAAATTGTCAACCATTCTTATCAGGTTTTTATCTGATTCATGACAACATAGAAAATAATCTTTAAGCGAATACTTAATCACTGTGGGAGTTGCTATATTTAAAACAACCTTGTTATAACTCCTTTTATAAACTTGGAAAAAGATTTTAGTATAAATAATTACCTCCAATGGTCACTTCAGAACTTTTTAGTCTATGGAACATATTATAATAGCAAAATGAAATGTATTCACTCTTGTCAGAATAACTTGGTACATTTTCATGCGGTGATTGATGTATTGAGGACACTGAAACTCTTCAGTAGTTTATAAATCTCTAATTTTATATTATAGAGTTTTCACTTATTGAAAATAGTTTTTTGTTGTTCGCTGTTTTCCTTCTTGAGGGCAACTTATATCCAATTGAATGACTCAAAGTTCAGGTTGAGAAGTTTTGTATTTATGCTCAAAATATCTTTTCTTATGTTTCTCTCTTTTTTCCCTTTAAATTCTCTTCCAGATTTAATATTAAATATAATGTCATTAAAATAAATTTTCTAAATAATTTTTAGAGAATTGAAGCAGACTTTTTTGCTAAAAATATTAGCTTCTAATGGAACAAAATGTGAACTACTTGTATTTCTTACATAGTTATTTGAATATCTAATAAGAGATTAGTACATTTTACATCCATACAATAGTGTTAATTGATAGTACTTAAAATGACTTTAAAATATGAATACTAACATAAGCTCTTAAAAATAACAGTAAAATGACTCATAAAAATTAATCCTCGGGTAGGTGTTTTTTGTGTAAGCTATCTTTTCACATGTATGAAAAATGAAAAACATTTAACCTTAGCTAACATTTAATAAAATGGTCATAGAAATGTCTTTCTGTGAAAGGGTAATCTCTTAGGTTATTTGGATTAAAAACTTCGGGGAAATAAACTCATTGCAGCTGCTGCTGCTTGTCAAAATTTCATTGAAATGTATATAGTCTTTTATCAAAATAAACATGAGATAAATTGCAGAGTTCATTTCTTTTCTGTTGGAGGTGCTGTTGGTTTTCCTTGTAGCTGTAAATGATGCTGAAATAATGTAGACCAGAATCTAATGAATTTGATGCCAAGCAATCACAGAAGCAGCATACTTTCCACTGTCATCTTATTTATGGAGTTTTTTTAAAGCTATTGATACAGAAATGTCTATAGAATTCATAATGTTTGATCAAGTCTGGCAGGCAAGTCTATCTTGTTGAGCACTACAGGCTCTAGTTTTTGTATCTGTGTTTCTTTTGAAGATGTTAGAATTAAAAACAAGGGTGCCTTTTAGGTAACTTAATTCTAGTGCTAGATTATATTTAGAAATATTTGCTTAAACAAAAATCCACTGGTGAAAGCCCAAATGACTTATCACTCAGTAAAAAATAAAAAAAATAAATACAACAACAGCTTTCACTCGGCAATGTACTGCTTCAAGGTATGAAACAAAGAAAGCAAAACCCAATTTATCTTTTTTAAGGGAGGACAGCATTGTTGTTTACCACAAAGAATAAAACCTGAAATACTAAGCAGCTTAACTCAAGAAGGACTCAAAGTCTCAAACAGCTTAGGGAAAAGTGCTTGTTCAATATGAAACTGTGCCTCTGTGACTATTTTCGTAAAGAGCCAATAACTCAAAGGATTTGATTAACAATTTTGGGGGGCATTCATCTTTAGAAACAGAAACTAAAAATTGTTTCCAGTGTATTATTTCTGGATGGTTTAAGCAAAGCCTCAGGAATAATTTATTTGATGACTATGTAAAAAGCCTGAGAGAATACTTAAATAATGGATTTACATACAGTGACATTGAAGAGGGGTGGGAATAAAGAGAGTTGTACAAAAATGTCAATTCCACCCATTATTTTAATTCACAATTTTAATTTTGGTTTTATTTTCCAAATTAATAATACAGGCACAAGGCGCTATAATGGATTAAACATTGGAAGAAGATGATCCCACCTTTGAGTTTACAATCTATTTTGAAAGAATCATACAGAATTTACATTTTTACTTGATGCATGAAACATGACACGGCTGGGCATAGGAGTGCTGATAGGTATTATAATGACCAACAATTTACCAGTCCTATTTGGTTTT
Source organism: Rhynchonycteris naso (assembly GCA_037038555.1). Classification (NCBI taxonomy): domain Eukaryota; kingdom Metazoa; phylum Chordata; class Mammalia; order Chiroptera; family Emballonuridae; genus Rhynchonycteris; species Rhynchonycteris naso. Next base: position 73,959,169 of record CM073002.1, read on the forward strand.
CAATATTTGGAGGGTCATTAGTCAAATTGTACAATAAATAAATATTACAACCTGCATTTTGAAATATTAGGTATGTAGTTCTTATCTACTCTTCACTTTTAAAGTACTTATCAGTCATGCTGGAAGAAAACTCAGTGCTGTTTGTGTGGGTTTTTTTTTAATGATTTTTGTATAAGTAATAAAATTATAAAATTTCAAAGAAATATAACTGAGGTACATTACCAAGATGCATTAGAGTTGAGGATATTATTTGTAAAAACTTATTTTTTAATTAACTGCATTTGTTGGAATGTGTTTTTTTAATTAGTAGGTTGAAAACTAATATCCATAAGGTAATTTTTGAGCAGTTATGTGGCCATCTGCTGCTTGAAAGACCCTTTAGAGCAGAAAACAAATAAGATAGAGTATAACTGCCTATGTATATATTCTACAAATGACTATGCTTACAAAACTGTTTGGATACCTAGTGTCAATGACTCATGAGTTTGCAAGAAGAGATAATCTATTTTCAACATTTTCCTTCTGATTGCTTGTAGGGAATAGTATATAGTGCTAAGGACAATAGCAGCGGCTTATGTATTCATATACTACCTCGGTTTATTTCTAGGGAGTAGATGTCAAGTTATTCAACATTAATGATTGTGGTCAGTATGGTTTGAACAACCTAGGAAGTTTTCATAAACTAAGAGAATTCAATTGCTTTCCTCCAACTTGATGGCTAAATGTCCATTCAGAATTTCAGGACTTGTATAAAATAAGATCCAAATGTTGTAATAATAATATTTGATAATGTAGAAAAATGCTTTGCATGCAATGGAAGAAAAAAATAGATATCACTTTTCTTCTATTATATCCTTGCTGAAATTGTTAGCTTGTTATGAAGAGTGATTTTTTGGGCAGAGGTATACTTAATTTAGGAGTTAGACTATTTTAGGATGAAAAACTTGGTCTAGAAAGAAAACACATATTTCATGCCACAATAAAAGCAAAAAGAAAAATAGTTCAAATTTATGTTAGTCTTTTGTCTATAATTATTATGCAGATGTCACTCAAATTAATTTATTTTTTCTAGAGAGTAATTATTGAATATTCATATATTACCTTCATTAGCTAAGCTTATTTGCTCTGCAAGATTATTTATTATTGAAAATATTTTGAAATCAACTCATTGTTGTCTATGAGCCATCTGTCCTATAATGTGAAAAAGCATCCATATTGGTTAAATAAAGGTTTAGTGTATACATTTGTACAACCCATTGAAAGTAATGGGGAATTTAAATTCTTAATAGTTAACAGTTTAATGCCCTAAAAATCAACTTTGAATTATAGGCTATAGAAATTATCTTATATTTTTTTACAAAAGCACTGAAGTTTTGCTTTTACATTACCATAAATTGAAGAGAAAATCATATCCCCAGTGATCTGAAGAGCTACACTTTTCATTAGTTGTTTCTATTTATATATGAAAGTGTTTCTGGAATCTAGTCCATGCCATTGAGCAGTTTGGTTTTTCCTTAACTTCTAATATTTTGTCTTAATTCACCTGGCATTATAAGAGCTATGTTTTCACTAAGGTCAAGTCTTTTCTCCTTTTTCCTTTTCCTTCTTAAGTGTTTCAAACACACTTGGCTCTTTGTTCTGTTATAAATATTTATTTATTTTTATTGAATTCATTGGAGTGACATTGGTTAATAAAATTATTCAGGTTTAGGTGCACAATTCTACAATACATCATCTGTATATTGCATTGTGTGGTCACCACCTCTAGTCAAGTCTTCTTCCATCACCATATATTCCCCATAAATATTTTTAAATCAACTTACTAAAATTTACCACAGATCCTATGGTAGTTTTGTTTGAGATTGTATCCAATTTTTAGGTTAATTGGGACAGAATTGACATTTAAAAAAAATGCCTCTTCATTTACATATAGCATATTTTTTTATTAGTCTATCATCTGGAATGCCTTTTATATACTTATATAATTTACTTTCTATGAGTTTTTAAACATGTTTGCTAGATATATTATGCCATCCTTATAGTATCCTTTGCTGTTGCAAATGTACCTTTTAAAAAGTTTTTTTCTAATTGTTTTTTTATTTTTGCTTATTAATCTTTTTAACTGATTTATTTAAATAATTTTTTATTTAGAAAATTAAATTTAACAGGGTGACATTAATCAACAAGTAACCAACCACTGGCTATATTTCATCAATTCCTACAAATTTTGCATAGAGAGTGTTGAGTTTTCTCAATTATATTATCTGTGGTTAATGAGTTTTATCTCTTTCTTCCTTTTTAATCCTCAGTCTCTTATTTTTTTTCTAGTCTGATGACACTAGTTTGACATTCTAACTAAATGCTAAATTGAAGCAATTAATCTTTGTCAAATTTCAGACTTCAAAAGAAATGCTTCTAATATTTTGCCATTAACAATAGCATTTGCAATAGTTAAATAAGTTAATTTCTCGTGTAATTTTTCTAAGAGTTTTTATTGTTATTTTCTCAAATGTTAATTTTCTGCATCTATTGAATGAATAAATGCTTTTATTTCTCTTTTCTATAATTTTATTGATAATGTTAAATCATTCTTGGCTTTAGGGGATAAATTTATATTGTTCTTAATGGATTACATATTTTATCTCTTGTTTGATTTAAATTGGTAATATTTTGTTCAGAATTCTTATCTCTATTTATAAAGGAGATTGGACTATTTTTCTTGTTTGAACTAGATTTATCAAACCTACATATAGAAGTTAAAACTTTAATGTAAATGCAATGGTCTTATTGAATAAGTTGAACAATATTTTTCCCTCCTCTTTTTCCACTTTCTGAAAGACTTTATATATAAAGATTAGAAAGATTTTATCGTTGAAAGTGCATGGAAAGTTGAATGGTACCGTATTTCCCCATGTAAAAGAAGCATTCTTTTTCAAAAATTTTGGGGTCTAAAAACTGGCTGCGTCTTTTACAGTGGTTGTAGATTTTTTACTTGCATTTCTTGCTTTTTTGCACTTGTTTTTTCTCTCGTTGTAGATATTTTTACTTGTTTGGGGACAAATTGACACCATCAGGAAGAGTGAAGAAACCAACTATAGGAGAAGTTTGTACCTGCGTGAAATGATCCTGGAATAATATCAATTTTGAGATCGTTGTCGAGTCATTTAAGAAGTGTGGCATTTCAAATGCCATAGATGGAACTGAGGACGAGGCAGTATATGAAGACAGTGCTTCCTCATCAGACAGATGAGGACAAGCTAATGAATGGGAGTTTTTACAGTGATGAGGAGTTGTATGAATTTTATGATAAATAAAACTTGAGTTCAATAATTTTATATACTACATTGTTTTTCCAATTTTGGACCCCCAAATTAAGGTGCGTTTTATACATGGGGAAATATGCTAAATCACTAAGGCCTGGAATTTTTTTCTTATTAGGTACTGATCAATTTTTATAATAATTTCAGGGTTGCTTAGACATTCTACTTTTTTTTTTTTTTACAGGTACAGAGTCAGAGAGAGGGATATATAGGGACAGACAGGAACAGAGGAAGATGAGAAGCATCAATCATCAGTTTTTTGTTGCGACAGCCCAGTTATTCACTGATTGCTTTCTCATATGTGCCTTGACCGCGGGCCTTCAGCAGACCCAGTAACCCCTTGTTCAAGCCATGCTGGTGAGCTTTTTCCTCAAGCCTGATGAGCCGGCGTTCAAGCTGGTGACCTCAGGGTCTCAAACCTGGTCTTCCACATCCCAGTTCGACGTGCTACCCACTGCACCACCGCCTGGTCCAGTGATGTTCTACTTCTTAATAAACAGTTTGCAATTATAGTTTTTATAAATTTGTCAATTTTGGCTAAGTTTATAACATTATTGACAAATCTGTCTTCTATTTGTCTCTTCTCTCTTTGCGTTTTTGTGTCGCCCAGTGCTCTGCTCATTGGTGTGGATGCTGTGCTTATTCCACTATTTAACCTATTTAATCAGGTTTTCTTCTGTTTCAGCAATTACATTTTTCCATATCTAGCACTCCATTTGGTTGCATTTCTAGAATTACCTGATCATTTCTGAAAGTCTCTTGTGGCTTGTTCTATTTGTGAAGTCACCTTTATTATTTTATATTTCACACTTTTACATGACAGTTTCACTATTCTAACATTCTGGTAGGGTAAGCCTTTTTTTTTCTCTCTCTCTCTCCCTTTGTTCTGCTGCCTCACTCTTGGTGCCTTGCCTCCTTATATGCTTAAATTTTTTTTAGAAACATCTACTTGATTGACCTTAATCTGGTGATATGATGAGCTTAAAACTTTCCTTCAGCTTTTGTTTCTGTTGAGAGTGCTGGGATGCCCTGGGTCTGGAACTTCAATAAACTCTAAGGATAGCTTTGCTTAAAATAGAATTTTTGCTGCAGCTTCTTCACTGGGTGGCTGGATCAAAGGTTTAATGTATGGTTGCAATAGCATTACTAGCACATGCCCTTGGAGCAATCACATTTCTCCTACTTGCTTACTTCTCACTGCTCTCACATTTAACTCAGAGTTCTGAAGGAGGGTTTATCCTGCTTCCTGGGAGTACCGAATACATACTACTAGGTTATCAATTACATACTTGATTTTTTGTGGGAGAATATCTCAGAAAAATCAGCCTGTCACACTGCCAGATACATAACCTTCACACTCACTCTTGAATAATGGTTGAATTAGAATAGAATTCCTTCAGCTCTTAGAAGATGTTATGTTAGGGTTCTCTTGCATTTATTTTTTACTAACAAGAATTCTGCTTCAATCATTCCTTGGAAAGTAAGTATCTTTTCTTTTTTGGTAAATTTTAAAATGTATATTTCATTATGCCATTTCTAATGTAGATTTTAAAAATCACAGTTGGTAATTGGATGTGCTTTTGATTTGAGGTTTCTTCTTTCTTCATTTTGGCAAAACAAAACAGAACACAGTCGTTAAATATTGCTTCTCTCCCTTTTGTTTCGGGAGGGGGAATACATTCCTATTTAACCTGTTTTATAGACTGTCAGTTATTTTCCAGGTCTGTAAACTTTCTCCTTTCCTTCCTTCCTGCTTTCCTTCCATCTTTCCTTCTTTTTTTAAAAAAATCTTAATTCCCTGTGCATAGTGAATACTTTATCACTCTCATCAAATGTAATAAATTGTTAACTTAGGACTATTATGTCAGAATTATTACTTTACTTTCAGTGGTTATATTCTCAATCTCAAAAACATTGATTAATTTATTTTTATTTCTACCTGCTCCTATGTTGAAATATCCCTTTTTTGTTTGTTTACTTGCTCACTTTGTTTCCTTGGCTTCTGCACCCTGTCCTCAGTGAGATAATTGACTTTTCCCCCTCTTTGCTCTTGTCCTTATTGGCCAGTAGTTTTGTGGTTGTTACCTCCATATACCTTCTGGATCCTCTTCTGAGGAGTCATATATTCACAATGCAGAGGTTGATCTTTGTTTGTTTTTTCTTTTGAGGGCTTTTGGTGTTTCATAGACCATGTAGCTCATCCACTGAGTGGCTGGGTTTAGGATCAGATTTTGAAGCTATGTCTTGTCGCCCCAATCTGGTATCTTTATGAAAGCTATGCCCAGATTCAGTTTTCTGTAGCATTGTTTCAGGCATTAAAAGGCCAGTCCTGGTTCAGTTCTAAGCAATAAATCCAGCTCAGGTTTCCCTTCTTACCTTGGCCACTTATTCCCTGGCTGCCTCTGCCTGCTTCTCGGCTCAGAGCAGAAAGGCCTACAGCTTTAGGCCTACTTGCTTCTCGTTGCTCTTCCACATTCTCTTCACAGATATACTTTCCTAATTTTTATTAAAGCATTTGGGGTCACATATAATGGAGTTAAATATGTATATCTTGGGCCACATATAAATATAACAATTTATGACAATCTTGAATGCTTATTTTCGTGATAGATAATGAATTAATAATTTAAAATCACATATTATTTTTTTAATTTGCAAATGCTCTTTTTCAATGTAATTACCCTTAGAGGTATCTCATTACATACATTTTGTGGTTTATCTAAATCTCACAATATACTGTAGTGAAAACAGAATAGATTTTATTGTTAAGCAGAAGTAGGTTCCCATCTCAGCTCCAAAAGCCAAAGGATTGAAAAAATTTCTAAATTGTGTTTTCTTTCATAAAACAAACAGCATTTCAAATATGGAGAAGGAATTAGATCAATATGCAATATACAATAATTCTTACTCAACCTTTTTTCCATAAAAAGACACAAAGTACTGGTCATGCAGGTCCTCAATTATTCATCTTGAGATGATGTCAGGTGTCACTAGTTAACATCACAGTTTCCATCTGAGCCAATATCCAGCTGCAGAATTCTTGACAGAGAATTCCTACCTACTGATAAGAGATGACACTACAGAAAATGGATTTGTGGTTTAAGGTGTAAACCTATCCCTATCACCCTTTTCATCTTTTTCTAATATGCTGCTTTTATTTATTGCTGATATCCATCTAGCAAATGAATATTTCCATAGGTACAGGGAAATGTGACTCAATTGATTCAATTTTAGATATGTCTCTTTTTAAACACACTAGGATGTAAGATGTAAAATAAGTCATTAAACAGATGCAATCCTATTTAGGTGGCAATAACTATCAACTGGTAGAAAATGATATGAATAAGAAATGCCTTGACAGAATAAGACTTTGGGAAGTACTTGAGGAAGCATTTGCAGAATGTATTCCCCAGGCTGGAAATAGGTGTGGCCAGAAAAAGAAAACCTTTTTCATGAGAAAACAGTTTGATGATAAAATAAAAATCTGGGCCCTGGTAGTAGGCTCAGTGGTAGAGAGTCAGCTGGGCATATGGAAGTCTCAGGTTTGATTCCTAGTCAGAGCACACAGGAAAAGTGTCCATCTGCTTCTATACCATTTTTCCTTCTCCCTTTCTCACTCCCTTCCAAAGCCATGGCTCAAAATGTTTGAGCAAGTTGTCCCTGGGCAACTGAAGATGGCTCCAAGGCCTTGCTTCAGGCACTAAAATAGCTTGGTTGCAAAGCAATGGAGCAGTGGCCTCAGATGGGCAGAGCATTGCCCTGTAGAAGGTTTGCCAGATGGATCCTGGTTAGGGTGCATGCAGAAGCCTGTCAGTCTGCCTCCCTGCCTCTCACTTAATTTTTCTTTAAAAAAATCTGGATTAAATAAAATTATAGATATTTTTTTTGACTAAAATTCCTAAGAGGAGGAAATAGCAAACATTTTTTCCTAAAGGTCATTGTCCATGGAAAACTTTTCCTTAGAATTTTTATGAGCTCTTCTGCAAAACTAAAGCTAATATGCCCCACTTTTATTGTGCTGACCAGTCCTTTCTGGCTGCTGGGCAATCACTCTTAATAGTTTCAGCCTGCAGCAAACCAGTTGTTAAGTATTTTTGAAAATCACCTTTTATAGAATGTATTTTAGAAAAAGCCAATTGAGCCTGACCAGGCAGTGGCGCAGTGGATAGAGCATCGAACTGGGATGTGGAAGACCCAGGTTCGAGACCCCGAGGTCACCAGCTTGAGCACGGATCCATCTGGCTTGAGCAAAAGCGCCAGCTTGGACCCAAGGGCGCTGGCTCCAGCAAGGGGTGGCTCGGTCTGCTAAAGGCCCGTGGTCAAGGCACATGTGAGAAAGCAATCAATGAACAACTATGGTGTCGCAACGGCAATGAAAAACTAATGATTGATGCTTCTCATCTCTTTCCATTCCTGTCTATCTATCCCTCTCTCTGACTTTCTCTCTGTCCTTGTAAAAAAAAAAAAAAAAGAAAAAAAAAGAAAAAGCCAATTGAGAGGTTGTGCCATTAATGAGTTAAATATTATGTAGGATTGGGAAAATTTATTATATATTCTTATTATGTTGTTTTTTAATTTTTTACTTTATACAAAATCACTCATTTTGTATACTGCTTACTATATGACATGTAAAGTAGATATTATATATAAAGCAATCATGAAAATATTCTGAAAGATGGAAAGAAGAAGGCTGAATAGATGGGGATCATGAGACGCAGAAACAGTATAGTGGTAAATCCCTTGGGTTTTCTTTCTGCCTCATCTAACCCAGACATGGAGCTGAAGAAGCCATCAATCTGTAAGGTCAGATACATAATAAAAAAATCCAAAAAAGTAATTTACTCTTTTAAATTATTCAAAACACTGCAGTCTCACAACTTTTACCTAAAGAATACTTCCCTTTGAAAAGTCTCCACTGGATTCTGTATTGTAAAATTCAGCTTTTACAAAATACAGTGCATTTCCCATTGCTGCTTTAACAAATGACCACAAAAGTAGTGGCTTAAAACAACATAAATTTATTATTTTGCAGTCCTGGAAGTCAGAAGTCTGAAATGGATTTGCAGGACTTCATTTCTTTTCTCTAGGGGAAAATCCATTTCTCGGGGTTGTTCAGATTGCAGAGGTTATTGGTATTCTTTGGCTCATCTCTCTATCACCTGTTTCTATCCTCAGTTTGCTGACTTGGACCCTTCTACCTCCCTCTCATACGGACCCTTGTGATTGAGTTGGGTTTAATCAGATAATAATATAGGAAAATCTCCTATCTCACAGAAACCTTCACTTAATCATACTTGAAAGGTTATTTTGCCTTGTAGGATATCACATTCCTAGTTTTTGAGGATTATTACCTGGATATTTTGGGGGGAGGCATTATTTTGCCTACCAGGTATGGCACCAGCTTTCTATGGATTCCATGACACTACACTGTTTTGTTTTATATTTCTTATGTATCTGCCCACTTCTTCTCAGTTTTCTTTTCAGGTATTTATTCTGGGCACTTCTCTCAATTATTGGGGCTTCTCAGGTTCTCTTGTTAGCCCTTTTCTCCTGGGTGATTGAGATTATTCTCTAAGGTGAATCCTAAATATATCTACTATATTTCTGACTCCGATATGAATATTCACACAACTGATGCAAAGACATCTCAAATATAGTATATACTAAACTAAAATCATTTTTAGACCATCAAAGATGCACCATTTTGCACCCTTAGTTGATGCCACCTTCATGTAGCCTTCGCGTAAATCAAAGACGAGTTATTCTTGATTCTTTCATCATCCCCACTTCTCAAAATCAATGAATTCACAAATTACATTTAAAAATTCCTCAATGCTCAACATCACTAATCATTAGAGAAATGCAAATTAAAACCACAATGAGATATCACCTCACACCAGTCAGAATGGCACTCATCAGCAAAACAACACAGAAGAAGTGCTGGCGAGGATGTGGAGAAAAGGGAACCCTTCTGCACTGCTGGTGGGAATGCAGACTGGTGCAGACACTGTGGAAAACAGTTTGGAGATTCCTCAGAAAATTAAAAATCGAACTGCCTTTTGACCCAGCTATCCCACTTATATGAATATACCCTAAGAACACCATAGCACTGTTCGAAAAGAAGAAATGCGCCCCCATGTTCGTGGCAGCATTGTTCACAATAGCGAAGATCTGGAACCAGCCCAAGTGTCCGTCAGAAGACGAGTGGATTAAAAAGCTATGGTACATATATACTATGGAATACTACTCAGCCATAAGAAACGATGACATCGGATCATTTATAACAAAATGGATGTACCTTGATAACATTATACGGAGTGAAATAAGTAAATCGGAAAATAAGAAAAACTGAGAACAGCATGATTACATACATAGGTGGGACATAAAAGTGAGAATATGAGACATGAACAAGAGAGTGGTGGTTATGGGATGGGGGGAGGGAGGAAAGAGTGGGATAGGGAGGAGAAGAGGGACACAGGGAAAACCAGATTGAAGGTGACAGAGGACAATTTGACTTTTGGTGATGGGTATGCAACACAATTGAATGATAAGATAACTTGGAGATATTTTCATTGTACATATGTACCCTGATTTATTGGTGTCACCCCATTAGAATTAATAATAATAAAATATATATTAATAAAATAAAAATAAAAAATAAAGTTGAAAAAAAAAATTCCTCAATAAATCTGTATGTACAGCCACTCCCAAATCTAGGTGATATTGTCTTTTCCTTAGATTTTGCAAATAGACTTTCAAATGGATTTATAACCGAGATTGTTTTCTTCTAATTTATTATCCACGTTCAGCCAAGCTAATAGTCACACAGCAGCTATAGTACTCATTTGTAAACCACAAATCCAATCTTGTCACATTCCTATTGAAAATCCCCCAATGACATTTTATTCACATTAGGGATAAAGGGGAAATTTCGATCAACTTGATGTGAAAGCTCCTGATTTTGAGGCCACTGGCTTCCTTTCTAGCTGCATCTATCATTTTATTCTTTTACTTCCTTAGACACTCTAATCAGTCTCTCTGTGTGTTTCTCTATCTTTCTTTATCTCTACCATCTAACTCTCTTCCTTACCCTTCTACATTAAGCTTGTGTGATTTCCTCTATCAAGAAGATGTTGTTCTCACCTAGCAAACTGCAATATATTTATTTGTTTGTTTGTTTCTGATTTTCTGTTCTTCCAGGAAGCCTTCTGGCCCTGAGTTCAAGTTCAAGTTATCTTTCTAAAAGCTTCCATACTACTCTATGTACTTTGTTTTAAATAATTTTATTCTCTCTCTCTTTTGTATTTTTCTGAAGTGAGAAGGGAGGGGGCAGAGAGACAGGCTCCTACATGCACCTAACCCAGATCCACCTGGCAAGCCCACTAAGGGGTGATGCTCTGCCCATCTGGGGCATTGCTTTGTTGAAACTGGAGCCATTCTAGCACCTGAGGTGGAGACAATGTAGCCATCCTCAGCGCCTAGGCCAACTTTGCTCCCATGGAATCTTGGCTGCAGGTGGGGAAGAGAGCGATAGAGAGAAAGCAGAGGGGGAAGAGTGAAGAAGATGAGCACTTCTCCTGTGTGCCCTGGCAGGGAATCGAACCAGGGACTTACACACGCTGGCCGGTGCTCTACCACTGTGTCAACCAGGCAGGATTTCTCATGCCCTTTAATAATTGCCCATTCGCACTTGACTGTAAATTCTATGAGGGCAGATAAAGAGTTTATGTAATAGGTGTTCATTAATTATCAGATGAAAGAAGAAATAATGAGATTTTTAATAACTACTAATTGGGTGTGAAGAATTATAAATTTAATTTTCTTTGAAAAATAAAAACATATTTCAGCTGAAAGATCTTATGTTTTCTGAACAGAAAAGAAAATTATAAAAAGGAACAAGATTTTTTTTAATACTCCTTAGTGATATGCATGAAGTAACACTTTATCTCAGAATATCAAATATATCATTGATGGATTGATTTTTAAAACTGTTTTAGACATTTATAAAGGCTAGCTGCATTTATCATAGATCTTTACTATAATAAAATTAGTTAAGTAACCAAACAAAATCCCACAGTGTTTTCAGATTTGACATTTGATGAACAATCTTGATCAAATTCCACAGGATTAAAAAAATACCATTGATTCCTTAATGACAGTAATTACATCATTATCTCAATAGTACCCTTCTCTCTGTAAGCCTAACAAATCTTAAATTGGACTTTTAAGTTTTATGAGCTAAATACAAGAGTTATAAATAGTCTAAAAATAGTCAGTATGTTAAAACTGCTAAACTCCAAACCTCTGTATTCTTTGGTGCCCTGTTTCCTTTGATTGAAGGTTAGAATGAGAGGTATTAATTTCCTAACTCAAAACACGAAATTACAAGAAATATGGTCCAATATGAAAACTGTGCAAAAACAATAATCATTCCTGAAACTCGTGTATTGCAGAAGATTTATGCACTTGCTTTCTCTAGTCACAGATCCTTTAGTCCTAGAGGAATAGTGCTTCTTCAAGGCAAGGAGAAAATGTAGAGGTCCTGACCAAGCAGAAGTTGCTCCAGGAAACAGCTACAGTAAACACCCAGAACTTCTTCCCTTAGGAAGAAAACCTTTAAAAGAGAACCAATGCCATCCTAATAAATTCCATTTTTTTTAAAAGTACAAAAAGGCAAAAAGTGGTGTGTTACTGGTTTTTGACCACATAATTTAAATTAAATCTTTTATTATCTGGTCATTTAAAAATGCTTCCTATATACTGCTCGTAGAAATTAGGGAATATTTCAAAATGAAAATAAAGTGATATAAAAAGAAGCATTTGATTTTTTAAAATTAAACAAGAACATCAGAAAAGCAAACGACAAGTCAAAGAAAGTTGTTTGATTATGCAGATGAGATGCAAAACCAACTTTTATTTCATTGGTGAAAATGCACTATACAAATGACTGAAAGTACTGGAGTATCTGCACGTTCCCTGATCCCCTAAGTTTTGTGAGCAGTTGTTGGGCAGATAAAATATATTATGCTCACTTTGTTAAAGATGGCACTGCCCACGTGGAAGCCTGTCACTCAGGTGATAATATTGGTTGCCCTTCTTGCTCTGGAGATGGGTGTAATTATCTTAATATGTTTTGGGGGAGGGCTTTTACGCCAAAAGGCTTTAAAAGGAAGAGAGATCACGTTGTTTGGGGAGAAGAGTGATTGTGTTCTAGGAGGAGTTCATGCTGTAGGAGAGCAGGGGAAGGTCACATGGAGGAGGCCAGGAGAAGCAGCCAAAATGGTGGAATACTGAGGAAGAAGTCAGTTAGTACAGAGTTTGTGCAGAGAGAAGGAGATGGGGCACAGAGGTGAATAAGTCTGGTGAGCTAGAAACCTTTTATTCTAGGAAACTCGGATAAGTCGGTAGCTTTGTGAGCACTGATGAGTGGGTTTTGGAGCCCAGTGTGTGTTTTTACTTGCCCTCCAGGTGCAAGCTAGGATTCAAGATGATGACCCACCAGTTTTCGGCTCCGTTGTTTCATTACCATCTGTTCGAATCTAATGTGAACCTGCATGAGCCAGGTGGCTGTGATGGTGGCCGTGGATACTGGCTTTACAGCAGTATTTTGTTAGAGTTCTTAATAATACTACCTCAGTAGAGATGAAGATTATCCAGTCTTAAAATTTTATAATCAAGCCAGAGTTGTTCAGGTTTGAGAAAGTCAAGGACAACCTGATGTGAATATAACTAAAATTAAGAAGGAATTATAGAAAGGAATCCAGGATAAATGGGATCTTTAGAATAAAATAATAATAATAATAATAAAGATCAGCTTACTGGTGTAAAGGAAAAGACATTTTTGTTTTAATCAAAATCTGTATCACCTATCTTGGGCAAGTAATTTTTGTTTCTAAAAACCCATTTACTCATTGGTAAAAAGGTTTCTGCCTATGGAATCAATAAAGATGACAATTGCTCATTTCCGTGGTATAAGGCCAGTGGCCGCTGTTGTGGCCATTCACATTCAGGTTCTCATTGAATTAGGACAGATGGTAAAGAAACAGTGGAGCCAAAAATTGGTGGGCCATTCCTTTGTTAAAGTTTCGTACCCGCTCTTCATTCTCAGGTTCCACAAGCAGGAGAATCATTTCTGGTTCCTCCTCGAATCAAAGGCCCCACCAATCTTAGTGGAGCTCACAAAGACCCTCACCTCTGGTTCCCCATCTGCACACCTTCTCTTTTCCTGGCAACATAGCTTCTTTTTCAGCACTCTGCATTTTTTCTGCTCTCATTCTGCAAACATGGATTCTTTCTGCCTCTTCTCCTCCTCTGCAAAACTACTTAAGCCCAAAAGACCTCTCCTCCAGCAAACATTAGCAAATAATGGCCCTTCTCAAGCAGGAAGGTAATTTGCAATTTCACAGATCACATATACCTGGTGCTCCCCAGCCTCCAATACAAACTATAAGCAAGCAAACAGGAAAATCATATTTTACAAACTAATTTGACTAATACGTGGGTATTGCATTTTTCTAATATATTCTGAGTCAAAATTTCAAGGGGAGAAGAAACAGGGTTTCTCTGTGAGAGGCAGTAAACATTTGCTGGTTTCCAGTGGTGATAAGTCAAGGAAATCAGTTCTCACATGTTTGTCTCTAACAGATGTGAGAAAGCAGTGAAATTAGTGTTAGCTCATATTAGCAAATGTGAATAACCTCCATTCTGCAGCCCAACTTTAAAATCTGGAATACCTGGGTCTATGGTTATTGTGCACATAACCAGATGTTGAAAGTGTGGACAAAAAAATATTTTTTTATAAAGTCAAGATGTGGCTTCGAACTGAGCCTGGCAGGGCCTACACAATGGCCTCACAAACTCACAGAACTAAGGTAAACACCGGATGGTCTAAATCCAACCTTTCTAGCTGGAAGCAGCTCATGGTGGGTAGTCCTATCCTAGAGAGGAACTTTCTCTAAGCCAGTGGTTCTTAAGCTGGGTTCTATCAAATCCTAGGGGTTTGATGAGTCCATCTCAGGGGTTCAGAGAAGCCTCTGCCGCGGAGGCCAGAATAAAGTAATACTGTAATTTGTTGTGAGTTCATGCACTTTGTTGGTTTTGTTCTTTGAGCAAGGTGATGTTCATGCATGGCTCATTTTGTGCACCAGTAAAAAAGCATATACCTATGTCTTGAATTTGGAAAAACAAACCATATTTTATTTATCACTAAAGAAGGGTTCGGTGAATGCGCATATGAAACTGGTGGGTTCGGTACCTCAAAAAAGGTTAAGAACCACTGCTCTAAGCAAAGGACAATGCTTGTGTACTCAAGCCTGTCTGTTGTCTTTTGCATCTATAATAATGCACCTGATAACTTGTCTTTGGAAATTAAGAATTATGTTCCTTCTCCATCAGGACACACATCCCACCAGGGCAGAAGCTAATAAACCCCTCACTGTTATTGTTATGTGAACCATTAGCTGTTAACTGTCCTGTTTCTGTTTATGTAAATGTTTCAACAACATACGTATATGTTTTCACTTTTATCCAATCCCAGAGATTTCCCCATTTTGCCTTCTCCCGCCTCCCTACTCTATCACCAATCAATTTCATGTAACCCCCTTATGTTTTCCCCTTTGATTCTGATGTATAATATAAGTAGTGGAACTGCCATTTTCCAGAGCACTTTCTCAATTCATTGAGACTTTGCTTCTAGGTAATTGTCAATAGTTTGGCTCAAATCAACTCTTACAGGTTTGGAAGTATTTTTAAGATGACAGAAGAAAAAAAATTAGAAATTACTAATGTAGAGTGATAGTTGTCTAGTTTCTAAATAGAAAATAAATGCTTAGAGAGATCTCAGATGCTAAGAAAATGATAAAAAAAAACATTAAAGCGGGCTTGCTTTGATGATATCAAAGTTTTTTCATAGTTTGAAACATGCAGGACAAATCTTTTTAAAATGTCATGAATGAAGCCTGACCAGGTGGTGGCGCAGTGGATAGAGCGTCGGACTGGGATGCAGAAGACCCAGGTTTGAGACTTTGAGTTCTCCAGCTTGAGCGCGGGCCCATCTGGCTTGAGCAAAAGCTCGCCAGCTTGGACCCAAGGTCGCTGGCTCCAGCAAGGGGTTACTCGGTGTGCTGAAGGCCTTCAGTCAAGGCATATGTGAGAAAGCAATCAATGAACAACTATGGTGTTGCAACGGCAACAAAAAACTAATGTTTCTCACCTCTTTTCGTCCCTCTCTGTCTGTCCCTATCTATCCCTCTCTCTGACTCTCTCTTTTCCCTGTAAAAAAAAAAAAATGTCATGGATGGCAGCTTTGTAAAACTATGTGAACCTATCATCCTCAGGAAATGTTAAACATTAATGGTTCTAAAGAAAGTGAATGCAATTCTCTTGAATTTAATAAGAAATGTTGTTGGTTCTTTGTTAAGCCAGTAGCCACGGCCACTATCATAGCCACCTGGCACATGCAGGTTTGCATTGCATTTGGACAGATGGTAATGAAACAATGGAGCCAAGAACTGGTGGGTCATTGCCTTTAATCCTAGCTTGCACCCCACAGGCAAGTAAAAACACATACTGGGCTCCAAAACCCACTAATTCAGTGCTCTTAAAGCTACTGACTTATCCGAGTTTCCTAGAATCAAAGGTTTCTAGCTCACCAGTCTTATTCACTTGTTTCCCATTTCCTTCTCTCTGCACAAACTCTGCATAATCTGGCTTCTCCCTCAGTACTACAACGTCTTGGCTGCTTCTTTTGGCCTCTTCCACATGGCTTTTCTCTGCTCTCCTCCTCTGTGCTTCCCTCTAATGCTAATCTCAGGAACCGAGAGAGAGCAAGCTCCCTGTCTGCCCTACTTTATAGTATAGAAATAAAAACCTTTAATCCAATATACAAACAAGAAAGTCTCTGATACAAAGTCACTTATCTGAGGCATAATGGGTTTCCTCATGAGAGTGCACCACCACACATCAAAAAAGGTGGGAAAGGCTTAGTTTTAAAACTAAGCCTTAGGCTATAAGGATCCTGCCTTCTTACAGCCTGTACCCCCAACACACATTAATATAATCATGCCCATCCCGAGCAAGAAGGGCAACTAATATCACCTCAGCGATGGGCTTCCACATGGGCAGCGCCATCTTTAACAAAGTGATCATAATGTATTTTATCTGCCCAACATTTTTAACTAAATATATCACCACATAGAGGTCAAAAGGAAATAAAATTATACTGATTTATCTATTTAAAGAGAATTAACTGTTAAATTTAAAAAGATATAAAAGATGGGCAGATAAAGAGTTAGATACTTGTGTTCAGAAATATTGGAAAGAAGAATTGAAGTTTCAACCAAGAGTGGATAGGTGTAGATATTGATAACATCTCATACTGTGTTTAGCTATTATAAAATATGAGCAATTGATTATATGATCACCGTTGGTCAAATAAGTTGGCAAATATGATGTATATGTTTGCTCGCTTATAGTTTGCATTGAATGAGAGGGAACAGGCGTTAAGCAGGCAGTATCCTTATAGCCTAAGGCTTAGTTTTAAAACTAAGCCTTTCTTTCCCTTTTTGATGTGGGGTGGTGCACTCTCATGAGGAATCCCATTATGCATCAGATAAGTGACTTTGTATCAGAGACTTCCTTGTTTGTATATTAGATTAAAAGTTTTGATTTATATACTATAAAATGGGACAGACTGGGAGCTTGTCTGCTCTTGGTTCCTGAGATTAGCATTAGGGAGGAGAGCAGAGAAAGGCCACATGGAGGAGAAAAGAAGCAGCCAAGATGATGGAATGCAGAAGAAGAAGCCAGTTTGTGTAGAGTTTGTGCAGAGAGAAGAAGATGGGGAACAGAGGTGAATAAGGCTGGTGAGGTAGAAACCTTTGATTCTAGGAAACTTGGATAAGTCAGTGGTTTGGGAAAGCTGAATGGAAAAGGAAGTGTTTTCCCACTGTGTGTATTTCTTGCCCGCTTGGTGCAAGCTAGAATAAAAATGATGGCCCACCAGTTTTTGGCTCTGTTGTTTCATTACAATCTGTTCGAATCAAATGAGAACCTTCATGGGTCAGGTGACTGTGATGGTGGCCATGGCTACTGGCTTTACAATTACATATTTGACAGTTATGAAATCAATGCATTCTGTAACTTAAGGTATTGCAAAAGAAAAAGAAAATGTTTACAGATTTTTATCATTATAATTAGATGACTTTAGCTCAATATTTCTCTTGGGTTTTCTTCCTTTACTAATTGTATTGGGTACCTTGATTTTGGACTGTGAAAATTTTAGTATACAATTTCTCTTGTTCTTCTCTTCAAGAATATTTTCAGAGATGTTTTCAATCATCAGGAATGAAAAACCCTGAACAAAATCCTCCTCACATCTCTTTGATATTATTTGCTATGTTCTTCAATGCTCTGTCCATTTTGGAAAGTAAATGAAGTTTCAACTTTGCATTGGTGCTTGTCCAGTATGACTTTCAGAGACATTAAACTAATCTTTTTTATTTCACTAAAATATTTTTTCTGTTCTTAAATGAATACCTTAGAATTATTAGGTTTTGTAATGTATTCATATTATTTAGAATGATAACCTTACTTGTGAAAATGCTAAACTTTGTAGGGAATAAGGAATAGATGTATTCCAGCTTCTAAGGGTATTAAGGTTTTCAGCATCATAACAGTTTTTAACATTTTAATATACTGTTAATTAAACCATCAGCTAGACATATCCTGTTCCTGGCTCTTTTGGATTATAATAAATTATAATAGAAAGCATGCACAACATAATTGGCCTGAGATAAATTGTTATACTGTTACTTCAACAGTTCTCTAGGAATTTAGTAATCATAATTATGCACCTTATAATTAGGTAATTATTGTTGTAAAGTTTTTCTTGACTTGAAGGAGAATTCATTGGCACAATCAGCCATATCATGCTGTGGCAGAAACTTTAAATCAAGAAAATTTTCAAAATAAGTTTTAAGAGTGTTTTAGTATTTACTGGAATATAATTCTCTAGACAACTAACAGAGGAAAAGTCTGAAAATACTTCTTGCTTTAATATTTTTATTTCTTGTGGTTGCCAAAGTGTTACTATGATTTGCCAGAATAAGACTGATGGAGGAAAGACAAGTCATCATGCATGAATGAATTTTCAGCAAAGTAGGATCCAGGTAAAAGAAACTCTGGATTCTTGGTTCTTGCAAGAACATTGTTGGGCAAATGAGTTTGTAAAATTTGTATTTTTTGAGTTTGCTCACTTTTATTGTTACAAAATGGCGCTGGGCAGCATCAGGTATATGTGGTCTATGAAATTGCAAATTACCTTCCTGCTTGGGAAGGGTTATTGTTTTGCTAATGTTTGCTTGAGAAGAGGTTTCCATGCCAGAACTTTTTGAAAAGGGAGAGGAGAGAGGAAGAAGCAAGTTTTGCAGAGAGAGAAGGAGAAGGAGAAATAAGGAGAAATAAGTCATGCTTGCAGAGTGAGAGAGCAGAGAGAGAATACAGAATGCTGAAGAAGCAGTTCTGCAGGAGGAGAAATAGGGAAGCCATGTTATCAGGGAAAGAGAAGGAGTGCAAATGGGGAATTAGAGCTGAGGGGCTTTACGAGCTCTACTGAGACTGGTGGGGCCTTTGATTCTAGGAGGAACCAGAGAAGATTCTCCTGATTATGGAACTGGAGAATGCATCAGTGGCTTTTGGAATCTTAAATGGAAAGGGAAGTGTTTTCCCTGTGTGTTTGCTCTTCGGCAGTATGAGACTAACAAAGGAATGACCCACCATTTTTTGGCTCCACTATTTCTTTATTGTCTGTCCGAATTCAATGAGAACCTACAAGGACACGACAGCTGCAACCTCTGAACCTACAAAGAAAATTTGAGTAAAATTTGAAAAAAATTTGTCTTAGCCTATTGGAGGCTGAATGTAGCTATTTTATTTCTACTTTCGATATACAGAAATTTATGGAAGGAGAAAAAACTGTTGCTACTATAGTACTTTATATCCACACCTGGAAATTTGCATATAATTAATATATGTATACAAAATGGAGAATGTTCATTTTGAGAAAAATTGACTTAATAAAAACAAAAATCTGTTACCAAAATACTAATAAAAACAATGAGAGGTATTCTAGAAGATAACCTGAATAAGCCTAAATGGCAGCTCAACATGGATGAAAGCATACTCAGGATTTAGAGTAGACTGTGGCATGGACGTAGTAGGTGGAAATGAATGAGCCAATACAGCTGTCATTAAGACAGCTGCAGAGGAAGAGCAACCTGCTCTGAGGTTGAACCTTGCAAAACTGGAATGCTCCCTCCTGGGAGGCCTGAGTTTAGGTTATCATTTAAATTGTTTTACAAACAGAATTAATAAACCAGTTTATAATCTCCTTGGTTCCTTCACCAATGAGTTGAATACATCTTTTCACAAGTTTATTCTGTGAATCCCAAGAAAGAAGACATCTACTAAGAAGGGTTTCTGGTAGCTAACTGGATTCCAACTTTAAAAACCAGAGCCTAGCTGTCACTTCTGCACAGGGACCTCTCGTGCAAATTACTTGCTCGTACTGTGTTTTGCCATCTGAGCCAGACCTTACAAAGAAGTTCCTGGAATCCTATTCCAACAAAAAGAACTGAGGCTTTCTCCATTCAATTAGGGGATTGTGGTTGTGCAGCTCTGAGTAACCTGATTAGACCTAATCTGACCAATCAGGAAAATCTTTTTTGGATCAAGCAAAGGATGAGGATTGGAATGTTCATTTTCATGAAGACGGAGCAATAAGGGGCAAGGGAGTGGAAACTTTTGTCTATATAAACCAGTTCCCCTCTGGCTCTGGGAGCACGCTTCCCTTTTCCATTGAAAACTGAAGGCTGTCTTTCTCTGGCTGAACTGAAATGCCAAAGAAGTCTCAGCAGAGCAGAACAGAGCAGGAGCAGAGAGATAGACCTGCACAGAGCAGAGCACAACTGAGTTGAGATGCCTACCTAAAGAGGGGCCTGGCCCAGGGCAGCTTGGCCAAGGGCTGCCTCATAGCCATGCTGTGTCACCATTCAGATGCCCTTCACTGAATAAGTTTTCTTTCTCACTGCACCCCAAATTGAAGATTCCTATTGTTGTTAAATTGGTACTAATGACCATCTGTTGACATTCCTGTCTCATATTTAAAAAATTTGAATGTTGTGCTTTGATAACTTTCAGCTTCCACCAAGATATCTAAATAAATGCACATTACAGAGTCAGTTCAACTGTGTAGCCCAAGAATAAGCATATTTTCTTGACTCCTGAAGCAAATCTTAAGTAGCAATAAAAATTTCACTGACCCTTATTTTTCTTTTCCCCTAAATTCTGTGCTTTTGTTTTTACTTGTGGTTCTGGTTTTTATGTAACCCGGAAGTTATTTGCCAGAAATGGTTGTGAATTAATTTTTATAGCTTGTTTATTTGATGATCTTCTGGTAGAGACCTATTCCATTGGGTAAGATATGATAGAAAAATTTGTTTGTTAGTTTCCTTATTTATTCTAGAACTTTCACTGGAAAGGTGAAAAACCCTGAGTTCTAGATTTGTGGTTTGTTCTATGTGTTTAAATTCACAACTAAGGATATAGGATCAAAACTACAAGCTGCGTATCTGTGTCTGTAATTGAGAAAAGTCGTTACTAATTTTGTTTTTGAAATATTCTCTTACATCTAGAGAAACAAATAAGTTAGATATTAAAAAAACCCTTAAAAGATATAGACCCGAATGCATTTTGAATAGCTCATAGAAGCTAATCAGGTTTACATAAGTCTAATATGAACCCTTAAAGAATAAATAAACTGTACATCTAGTAAATTAAATAGACATCTTTAAAATAAAATCCAGAAAATTATAATTTAATTTAAAGAATACAAGAATTCCCAATCTTATAATTAAAATGAGTTCTTCAATAATTTTGACTAGTTTGACAGTTTTGGTTTAAAAAGAGTGATATGTCTTTTTCCTGATTTTGTCAGTGGGAATTTTATTTAAACATCTTAAACTTCTACAAATATACTGGTCAGATAAATAACATCATTCCCACAAAATGTTTAAGAATTTTTAAAAATGTGTCTTACCAAATTAAATAATTAGTGATAATATTTACATCAGATATATTCTGAATGTGATGGCTGAAATATAATTTTTAGGATTTTGAATTAATTTTTAAATGTTAGACTGATATTAAATTGTCTTATTAATAATCTTGAATACTTGAATAATTTATAAGCAAGATAAAATACTGAAACCTTGACCACCATGTATGGTTTTAATATATACACATATTCAATATATGTATACATATAAACATAAAATGTACATACTATACATACATATATATGTATTATATAGCCCTATTTTTTATTTTTGCATGTTATGGAGTTGCTATATATTTATTTAGTAAATCTTGTGTTATGCCACACAGATCTTTTTTTTAGGATTAAAACATTTATTTATCCAGGGGGTAAAAGTGCTACTAAAAGAAATCCATTTAGAGGAGAACCTCAGTTAAAAACACTTGACTTGCCCATGGTCATATCTTCCACAAGCAGGTTGTATCCAATGACTAATTAAGTGTAGGCATATACAGATCGCTTGTGTCAACTTGGGACATTCTCAATGGCCATCTCAGTCCTGAGATGTATGGTCACCTGGGACATTCATGACCCAAATCTCAGCTCTATTTTTTCGCCTATTCAATACTACTTCCCTACCCTCCCTTCCACAACTCTCAATTCTAAAATCACTGCTTAATAATTGTCCACTGTGCTAATTTTTATATCTGGATCTTCTTGGAGAATCCTTTGTCTTTTATCTATCTATCATCTATCTATCTATTTATTATCTATCTATCTATCTATCATCATCATCATCTATCTATCTATCTATCTATCATATATCTATCTATTTATCTATATATCTATCATCTATCTATTTATCATCTATCTATCATCTATCTAATCTATCATCTATCATTGGTCTATCATCTATCTATCTATCTATCTATCTATCTAACTATCATCTATCTATCTATCTATGATCCATCTAGCCATCCACTTTAAGAAAGTGTAAAAAGGGTGTGTGCATTATGTGTATTTATAACCTTTTAAAATTGCATTTATAAAATTTTAATAATCCAAATGATTAATCCAAATGACTGTTCTCATTTATTTACTTTCTAGTTCTCTGAAATAAAAATTAAAAGTTATAATGTGCATGAGTGATTGTGGTTCTATTATGAGTAATAGTGCTAAAGTTTAGGGATGTAAAGTTATGAGATGTGACTTTGTTTGTCATGAGAAAATATGTACTAATTGGTCTTTCAGAAACATGTGTTGATGTTAAACAGTCTGTACCATGGTGAGTCTTGAAAATGTAACAGAAATTTTTACTGAAGAAACTACTATCAGTAATGTGAGGGTAATACTTAGCAGAAATTTCTGACAACAGAGTGTAGATACAATTCTTTGGCAACTAAGCAACAATTCAAGAAGAATGACCTATTTAATTGCAGCTAAACAAACCTTTCTTCTTTCCCAGTCTCTATCAATGGAGGGCTATTGAACAGGAATTATTTCTTAAAAGACAGAAAATAGATTCAGTTGGCTGAAGCCCCAACTGATTGATTCATTACTTTTTTGTGTGTATCATTAAATCCAGAACCTTATGACTATCACCACTTTTTATTGAAATCATTAACAGTATTTGTATCACTTCTAGTAGTCCAAGTTTATTCATGGCCTGACTTCTGCTTATCAATTCTGCTTGATCCTTTTTGCTCCTCTTCCTCCTTATGCCCTGCCACTCAAGCCACAAATCATGCATGCAACTTCTGATGGTAGAATAATCTTTGAGTTCTCATTCCAAGAAATAGTCAAGTAGTTAAAGAAGGCAGACCCTGCATCCAGTTCAGCCCTACATTTACTCTACCAATTTCAAAGTGTGTGACCTATAGTAAGTAACTTTATCATTTATGATTCAATTGCCTCATCTGTAAACTGAAAATAATGTTAGTGCCTACCTCACTTGGTTGTGGAGAGTGCTTGGTTCATAGTAACTCAAATAGTCTTTGGTGCTCTATTATTTAGCAGCAATGACCTACTCCTGTTTAGAGAATCTTATGCTCTATTTTGCACTCCAAATCTATTACACCATTTGAGAATATATTAAATGTGTGTGTTTAAAGATTTCAAATTCTACTTCATGAATATGTATAATAAAGGCATTCATTTTGCTAGAGTACTTGTGCATGTAGATTATTGCTTAATTATTGAGAAATTAATGAAAATTTTATTTAAAGTGTTCCTGTTGCCTAGAGACTACATAGATGCCTGTAAGTAGGTCTACAAATTTTGTATTGAACACTGAAGAATAGATGTAGATTTGTTTCTTCCTATAAAAATAATTAAATGTGTAGAAAGCCCAAAGAGAAGAAGTATGTTTTCTTTACCTTGACTGGTACTCTACAGAAAGAGCATCCTAGAATTTTCTGATGATTGGTCCCAGCTGAGACTCAAGAGGAAAGGCTGGCATGTGTGAAAAGACAGAAAGGCTTGTTCCCATTTCAGTCCCTCACTCTGGCTGTTATTACAAATGACTGGATTGCTGTGTGCTCAGTCCTGCTGCCGTGTCCCTGTCTTTCATTAACTGAAAAAAAGGCTGCAAGAAGGCTTTAAAAAGTACATATTTGTTTTCCCAGTGATTAATGGCACCTATTTTGTCTAAATAATGGTTTTACATTATGTATTTTAAACTTATTGAACATTAGTTATTTTCTATAATACATGTAAAGTGTGTGAATAAAATTAATGTCCATTAGATCAATGTGATTAATTGGTTACCTGTTAGCCTTCCCAGGTACAATATTTTCCCTTCAAAACACTAAAAATAGCATTTTTGCAGAATCTTTCAAAATGTATATGGCAAGTCAGTTGCCACAGTTAAAGTGGAATTATTTATTCAAACATTTTATTTGCATCTGACTGTTGGACCGTTGTGGCGAATAACAACATAACAAATACGGAAAAATGTTCTGGGTGTAACTTTTCCACTTTTGACAATTTTCTGTCACACATTGATTTCAAAACCCTCAGTATTCCAAAACATTTTTTTCATTTGTTTCTTTTCCTTGGTTCCTCATTAGATTTCCCTGACTTCCCATGGATAACATACTGTATTCACTCTTCTTCCCATCTAAATCTTTGTTTATTAACCTGATCCCAGTGAAGAAATAAAGTAACAAACTAATAAAACATGTATCAGTTAACTAAAAGACCACTCAAATTTAAATATATGTATATAAAACCCAAGACTATCATTTGTTTCTTTTTTGTTCACTCAATAAATCAATCGCTGTATCTTGCATATATACCTTTTCTTTCCTACTACGTTGTGCTGGGACTCACTTTTTTTGCCCATATTATTGCAATAGCTTTTGTTTTTAAATTTTGTAATATCTTATAAGTGCTTACTTTTAGTAATCAATAAATATAAGACACAAACCGCAATAGGAGGGATAAAAAAGACATAAACTTCTTCACAAAAGAGGAAAAAATCAATTAACATACAACTTTCTAAGTGTTCAAAGTATCAATAAGCATATACTTTACTAACATTTAAAGAATCCAGTGCCTGACCTGTGGTGGCATAGTGGACTGTCAACCTGGAATGCAGAAGTCACCAGTTCAAAACTCTGGTGAAGACACATTTTGGAATTGATGCTTCCTGCTCTTCACCCTTCTCTCTCTCTTGTCTCTAAAAATGAATGAAAAAATAAAATAAAGAATTCATAGTACATACTTTAATGGTGTTCTGGGAAATTTAGTACAATCAACAAATAGAAATAATTTTATTGTCAATAAGCCAGTGAAACTTAGTTGTATCACTTTTCAGCTTATATGTTATTTAACCTTTATGTTGTCTCTTTACCTGGAGAAGGGATGGGATAAAACCAGGAATATCATATATGATTGGACATGTAAGTCCATGGAATTTTCTAGATTTTATATATACAAGAGGCAATACACTACTTATATTATGGGATGTATTTAAAATTTTAATACAGAAATAAATGACCAACATTGTTTAAGATAAAATTTTTGAATATACTTTCATGATTGATATTTATGCCTCAACCATTACAAAACTCAGATTATTGTTACAAACAACCTTTCCATTTTTTTACACTGAATTCAGGTTCTTGCAGATTTTTCACAATTTCTGTCTTGAGAGTATGTGAAGCTGTTGTATTAAAGTTGTAGGTTTTTGTTTCATTGCCATCAATAAA
The DNA here is from genome assembly GCA_037038555.1 of Rhynchonycteris naso. NCBI lineage: Eukaryota > Metazoa > Chordata > Mammalia > Chiroptera > Emballonuridae > Rhynchonycteris > Rhynchonycteris naso. The sequence goes on from CM073002.1 coordinate 73,984,791, forward strand.
ACAATCAAATATGACGAAGGTAGTCAGAAGATTGTAACACTCATCCTTAATCCCTTACCTGTTCAGCATCAAGACGAGATCAGTCAATATGATGTCCAGGCAGAGGTCATCCCAGGGTAAGAGAGAGCTGTACTTTTCCATAACTTGCCCCAGCCACTGGTTTCTAACATAAGACTAATAAAAAATCTTAGCTTTGGTAGTTAATGTACTATGGAAGTATTTCAAGGTAGTTGGTATATCTTTTACATAATACAGCATCTGAATCATATAAATTAAGTCTCACTTCTAAAGTTATTTTTCCCCATCACCCTATTTTGATATTCAGATAATGTCTCCTTTATTTTCTTGAAGTTTGATAACACAGGTACAGACTCTTTGTACTTGGCAATTTGTTCAGCACTTGGTTCAACAACTTCATTGCTCATATGAATTCTTGGGTATTGAGCTTGCACTTTGTAGGGAATTTGAAGATAAACTTTTCACCTGTATTTCTGCCAATGCTTAGTATCTTAATTTCTTTTTTTTTTTTTTTTGTCTCCAGTCTTTGCTATTATGACTGGCAGCTTCTTGTCCATAAATTCATGCATGTACTGATGTTACATGAAATTGTTGAGAAACCTCAGAAAAGATTCAACATATCAGCTGTGATTGGAAACCATGTTCCTCATGGTAGATGTGTACTTGGTTTTCTCTGCAGTTGCTTTTGCTTGTTTTTTTTTGTTTGTTTGTTTGTTTTTATAGGGATAGATAGGGACAAACAGACAGGAACGGAAAGAGGTGAGAAGCATCAGTTTTTTGTTGCCGTTGCAACACCTTAGTTGTTCATTGATGGCTTTCTCACATGTGCCTTGACTATGGGCCTTCAGCAGACCGAGCAGCCCCTTGCTGGAGTCAGCGACCTTGGGTCCAAGCTGACGAGCTTTTGCTCAAGCCAAATGGGCCCACACTCAAGCTGGCGAGCTCGGGGTCTCGAACCGGGGTCTTCCGTGTTCCAGTCCAACACTCTATCCACTGCGCCACTGCCTGGTCAGGCTGCAATTGCTTTTTAACAGGTCTTCCTATCTCTAGTTTATCCCCTTGCTAATTTCTTTTACTCAGCATGGTCAATATATTCCCCACTTTCAGTTTGGGCCTTAATTTGTTTAGAAAGTGACAGTGCCTGTTATTGATTTATCAAAATAAAACTCTGCAGCTTTTCTACCTTAAAATCAAATACTAAATTTGGCCAGTGTGGGCAAAGGTGATGTCCTCATCTTCATGCCTGGGCCACAAAAGCTCCTGTACCACTGGTCACTGGCTTTCTTTCCTCCAACATTTGCTGGCGGAATGTAAAGGATCCAGTGGAGATGAAATAACCAATAGAGTAAAATGATTAGGGTCCCTGAATAACTTGATGGTGCAGAGTTCTTTGTCTGCAAATCCCATTCCTGCCATTGGACTCTTATGTTAGCAAAAAGGAAAATTCTATTGTGTGAAGACAGTGAGGCTTTGGGGGTACTCATGGAGCGGTTATCCAGTTTGCCTAATACGTATTAGTTTTGCAATAGCAGTGTTGTCTGTGCAAATCAAGATTAACATACTTGCCTGACCAGGTGGTGGCACAGTGGATAGAGCATTGGACTGGGATGTGGAAGGCCCAGGTTCGAGACTCCGAGGTCTCCAGCTTGAGCACGGGGGCCCATCTGGCTTGAGCAAAAGTTCACCAGCTTGGACCCAAGGTCGCTGGCTCCAGCAAGGGGTGGCTCGGTTTGCTGAAGGCCTGCGGTCAAGGCACATGTGAGAAAGCCATCAATAAACAACTATGGTGTCACAATGGCAACGAAAAACTAATGATTGAGGCTTCTCATTTCTCTTTGTTCCTTTCTGTCTGTCCCTACCTATCCCTCTCACTGACTCTGTCTCTGTCCCTGTAAAATAAATAAATAAATAAACAAATAAACAAACAAACAAACTGAATGGTCTCACAATTAAAAAAAAAACAACAACAGAATATTAAGAAAAAAGATTAACATACTTCTTGGAAGGTTAATATATGGATTTGGGACTTCCTGTATATAGTTTTTCTTAATTATTTCTTTGCTTATAGATTTTGAATATAGATGCTCCTCCATTTACAATGTGGTTACATACAGATAAACCCATCATAAATTAATAATAAGTATCATAAGTGAAAAATGCAATCGATATACCATACCTACAGAATGTCACAGTTTAGACTAGCCTTCATCAAACATGCTCAGAATAATTACATTAGCTTACAGGTGAGCAGTTTTCTTGAGTTTCATTTCAAGAGTAATTGCCTTTCTTTTCTCACTAGAGAGGGAAAAAGAGAAGAACACTTTGTAGACATGATGGGGTATGTAAACACAAAACACAATATCTGTAAAACACTGACAACACAGTACACTGTAGAGTATCAGTTGTTTACCCTCGTGATTGTGTGCCTGACTGGGAGAGTATCATAATGCATATTGCTAGCCTGGGAGGAGAAAATGTTCAGAATTTAAAAGATGATTTCTACTTGTTTACTCATTCATATATGTAATAAACATTTATCTAGCATCATTTTGTCCCAGGTGCTGTATTAATACAAAAAGGAAAGAAAAAGGGTTATATCTTGAATTTTTTTAATTTAAAAATGTAATGGATTATATTACAATCTTACTCTGAACCCATTTACCTAATTTTTATGCTCAGCATAAAAGCTCAACACTATCACTCTTCTCAGAATCCCAGGTGATTAGAATCTGTTTTTCAAGCCTCATCTGAGATACCTAGAATTGTTCTTTCGCTTGATTGTTCCTCAAGTTCGATGGTAATGAAAGAGGAATTTTGGTTTTTGTTTTTTTTTTTTTTTTTTTTTTTTTTGCTTTTTTCATTGTTGAATCTTAAGGAAGGTTTTTCTTGTACTGAATTTCTGTCCTCATACAGAATCAATATAGATTTTCCTTTTCAGGCTCCCATTACTTCAGGCATTCACTTTTGTGGCTTGAGTACTTTGATGGCAATAGCATGGTAAAGAAGCATCTCTTATAACTTCTGGCACTTGAGTTTTTGGAGTTAGTTAATTAGGTCTAGGGTCAGGGGAAGGAAAACACTTTTCCGACATGGTCCAAAGCTAATGGAATATGTCATTCATGACCATTTCTCTTCAACCAGCCTTCTCTCTCTCATCTGATAAAGTCTATCTGTTACCTTGGGGCATAACACTGACATTTTCTTGCACAGTTTGAATTTCACATTTTGGACACAATACAGGGATGTGAAGCTTTATTTTAAAATCCTGTCTTGAAACTTTATTTTAAAATCCTGCTCTACAATGTCCCAGAGGGGCAGAGCATCGCCCCCTGGTGGGCATGCCAGGTGGATCCCAGTCAGGCACATTCAGGAGTCTGTCTGACTGCCTCCCTGCTTCTAACTTCGGAAAAATACAAAAATAATACCGCCCCCCCAAAAAAAAATCCTGCTCTGCTTTCTAATAGCACCAGTGGTTCATTCTTTACATTTCCTGCAATTGGAAAAAATGTATGCCAAGAACTTTAGATTTCACTCATAGGTTACTTAAAATAAAAAGTTGACTTGTCAGCTCAGGTGAGTTTGGTCAAAGTTATTCTCATGTATTATGTAGGATTGCTAAGCAATCTCTTGCAATATCCTTTTACAACTTTTCTGAGTATGTTGTAGTTGAGGCATGTCAAGAAGCATCAAAAGAGAGAAAAGAGGAATAAAAAGAAGCCTTATGTTTGATTTCTGAGCCTGGCTCTGGAACCAGGCCGGAAAGCTCTAAGAACCAGCCACCACAGATACCACAATGCTAGCTTTCTTTGTTTTTCTTATACTTCAATGGGCTCAGTAAGATGGTGACACCTATCACATTGAGTTCTCATTAGCTGTTTATACTTGTTTTCCATGCTCAAAGGAGAGAGCCACGTTATTCATCTTCGAATCCTGAAACACATATCACCAAACTTCTGGTAACTCTGGGAGTGAGTCAGTAAAGGGACTGCTACATTGGACCATTGGTGCGGTATAATTGGGTGGTATAATTGAGAGACGGACTTTATTGCTGTGTGAACCCTGATTTTCCATCTAGGCATTTTATGAAATAGACTAGCACAGGGAGAATTAGTAATGAGAAGGAGGAGTGAAGAATAGAGTGGTATAAATGGGGAGAGATGAGTGAAAATAAAGAGAACAGAAGAGATAAAAAGGTGAGAAGAGACAGAATGTAAAGATGGTAATAGAGAGACAGCTATAAAAGAGATTAAAATGTTGAGGGTATCAGCCAACAAGCATCTAGGAATATAGCCAAGTAGTTCCCTGACCCACCTAACAGGATGTTGAGAAGATAAAGGACAGTAAACCTTGCAGTTTCTCAGAGGGAAGCTGCTTTATAGATAAGAAAGTCCCATTATTCCATATTATTATTTTCTTTTCATGTTGGGCGGATGTACCAGTGGCAGTTGGAGTCTCCTTTCAGCCAAATAGCTCCCATATGCTACATAATGCTGCTACTGATTAAAATCCTATGGAAGATTCAGGCTGTATCTGGAACAATAGCAGCCTGAATTCAATTTATCAGTCTTTTGGGGAAGCAAAGATAATCAAATTTCCCCCTTTAGCAACTTTGGGACCAAGCCATTTGCAGAGATGACAATGAATGTGAGTCACACACTTTCAGTTTGTACACCTGCTGCCTGTTAATCACAAGTTTCTGACATTTTGTGAGGTTTCTTTTTTCTTTTTTTTTTTTATTCACATCTTATGGGCTTTGTTATTCAAAGGCAAGAACAGTTTTGTGAAAACTAGTTACAGAAACATGCATGAAAAATTAGGGAGATCTGTAGGGAAACAAAATTATGGGTGATGTGAGGAAAAATACAATACTTTCTCAGAGAAATCTGGGTTCCATTATTCTTTTTTAACTTATTAGTATGTGACCTGGACAAGTGATTTAAGCCCTTTGAGCTTTGGTTCCCTTAACTGTAAAATGGGAATAATGATATCTACATCAGAGGGTTCCTTTATGGATTAAATTACATAATTTATATTTGGTGATGCATTCCAGAAAAATCTGAGTAGTGAAAACTGCAAAGAACTCCCGGCACAAATACTCCTTTCAAATCCCTGCACTAAGAAGCTTGGCCAGACTTTAACATGGCTTCCAGCTACCTAAATCCTGGTATTCCTGGGACAACCAAGTGTCTTAGACTTCCCAGTCTGGAAAAGCTTAGGGCTGTCAGAAGAAAATACTGTTGGTTCTAGCCAACAACAGATCTCACTTTCTTAGAACTTTACTGAAAAAGGTTTATAATTGTGAATCTTTTCTCTGATTCTTTGAGATGTAGATTATCTCCCACATGTCAGGACTATCTTTCTCAAGGACCTGAAAGCCAGTCCTTGGGATGTAATCATCAAGAAGGCTATCCTCTGTCTCCCAGCTCTGTGACAGGATAAACTCAGTAATCCCCCAGCAAGCAGACACTTGCCTGGCCTAATCTTTACACAGACCTGTCCTTTGTAATTTTGAGTCCCCGCTTTCTCCCCTTGTGAACATCCTATTCTCCTCTTAAAATGTCCAGTCACCTTTGTGCAAATTGGAATGGAGCTCAGCTCTTTCTTCTGCTATTAGTTCTAAATAATGCTCAGCTTTGTTTATTTTTAAATGGAGAGACTGGCTTTGTGGTAATACCTACCAAACCCCTACTCCAGATCTCCTTCTAAGGGAAATGGGGGGGGGGGTTGTTTTCCAAAGAAAGGGTAAAGCTGAATCTGGTCAGGAAAGGTCGCGAAAATGTGAGAAGGCTGTTGTCTGTTTTCTGGCTCTGCTTCTATGAAATAAGCCTGAGGGTTAGTTTCTGTTCATAAATTTTTCAAAGGTCAGACAGAATGTAACTTCAATAAGATTTGATTATTTTAGCTTAAACTACCATTAAATTTAAGGTGGATCCAGCTCTAAGTAAGGCTGGCTGCAAAGATTTAAAGGATGAAACTAGGAGTCTTTCTTCCTCTACATCATGTTTCATGATAAAAGAAATGAACTGTTCAATACAATAGCCTGTATGTCTATTGAGCACATGAAATGTGGTTATTAGCAACTGAAAAAAATAAATGATTCAATTTAATTTTAATGAAGTCCAAAAAGGCACAGGTGGCTGGTGGCAACTCTCTTAGAGGGCACAATTCTAAATCATGCTATGCTTGCCTCTTCTGGCTTGATTCTCAGACTGTCTCCATGTAGTGTCAAAATGGCTCCTGGAAACTCCAGACTTAGCTGGTCCTTAAAGATTATGATCTCACCAAAAGCATCTTTTTTTTTTTTTTTCCCAGCAGCCTTATCAACCCCTGAAGCGGATTCTAATTGGCCTTCTTTATGTATGTCAAGATGGACTATCCTGGTCCAGCCTGAGTCTTTTCTTTTTGTGGGCCATTCAATTCACTGCACTTGCAGAACTGCTTTGTGTTCAGAAGAGACAGTTTTCAAATGGTATTTAAAACAGAAAATGAAGGACTTTTAAATTTTCTAATGATCACAGTGACAAACAGGAATGGAATGTTTAGAAAAGCTATAAATTCTTTGCTTTATTTCAGATGAATATAGTAAAAAGAAAAAGGAGGCTAAAATTTAAATTTGGAATGATGCAGTAGTCCACAGCGAAAAAATTGAGAAAATGTTGCAAGTATGTCAGGAGATCAAGTCTTATCTAAAGAAAATTGTTGCTGTAGGTATGAGTTAGATAGTTATGATTATAAATTTATAGATGGACAGTTGGTAAAAAAAAAAGCAGGGACAAAAATATGACCAATAAGCTCCATCATTCCATTCTAATATACTCAAGTTCATGTCTTTACAGGTGAACATGTGGATTACAGGTAGAGACATTTGTGGTGTGATTGGCTTATGACAATCACATTTTCTTGTCAAGAATTCATATGTCCATGTTTTGGCCTTCATTCAGGAAGTGAATATTCACCTGCTTTACCATAAAATCAATTTCTACCCATTGTTATCTTAATGATATACATGCCAATATCTTGTCAAAATATTCATATGTATATGCAATCATAGTTATTTACACATGTAGGTTTGTTTAGTTAGGTCATATGAAAACTGTTCAAGGAGATTTTTGTGAAAGCTGAGTGATTAAAGAGTCTGGAAAAATGTTGTGGCCTTAATTCATGACAGACTGAGTCAATATATCTAAGGACAAAACTGTAGAGCTGGGAAAAACCTAAAATCCTGGGCGAAACAGAATGTTTTAGCATTGGATCACTAGGACTAAGAATACATTGTTTTGCAGTGTGTTGATGGTTTATAGTTTTGAGAACTTCTGCAGCATAAGTCTTAACCCTTTTGCCAGGTGCTAGACACATCATGCTTGAGATGAAACAATGGTTTCAAATAGATTTTTACTGCTTTTTCTCAGACCACCTGTTTTCTTTCCTCAGATATGAAGCAAAACCTAGGGAGGTAACTATTGTCCCCTCTACCTCATTACCCTTAAACTGTGAAAAAAAATTTAATTTTGTAAATTTCAGATGTTGACTTCTCAGGGGTCAAGTTTTTCAAAGTTATAATCACTTCACAGAACAATATAATACATGAGCCAGCAACTTAGATCTATCTTCCTTACTTAGGTTTGTTTACTAAGGAAATTTTTGGAAACTGCTGTGACTTCTCAAAAGTCCATCCTCAACATTTGAGAGAATTTAGTATTTAGCCAAGTGGCAGAGCAGCAAATTCATTTTGAGCAAGATATTTAAAGAAGAAAGTAGTGCCGTATGTCATCAGCTGGCATAATTTAACTTGCAAATCACATGTTGGCAAGAGCTGGGTGGCAGCAGATGGCTGAACTCTTCTGTGTTTCAGACCCCAAGCCTCTCCTTTTCTATTTTGTGATGGAAATCTAATTAAAAGCCTTTTTATCACCATCAGATTAATTATAAACAAGTCTTTTTATCTGGTAGGAAACTGACCTATGTTTAACAACCTTTCCCAAAATCTTCTATTTTCAAAATTTTTTTCTAAGGTGATTTATTCAAACTAAATAAAACTAATCTTTATGACTCAAATTCAAATGAGTTACTATTTAAACCAAATATGAATTACTTATTTACCACTTAATACATTAACTGCTATTAGCTTATGAGTACCAGCTAACTTAATTTCAATACTTCTAATTAATTTGATAAAATTTATTAAAATACAATTTTGTCTTCTTCTCTCAGATAAGAATAGACTACCATACTGTAAAGGAGGGGTTCCCAAACTTTTTACACAGGGGGCCAGTTCACTGTTCCTCAGACCCTTGGATGGCCTCCACATACAGTACTCCATACACTGACCACCAATCAAAGAGGTGCCCCTTCCAGAAGTGCAGAAGTGCGCGGGGGCCGGATAAATGGCCTCAGGTGGTTGCAATTTGACCCATGGGCCATAATTTGGGGACCTCTGCTAAAGAATTCAGTGCCCATGAATTCAACAATTTACATAAAATGAACAAATTCCTTTTTTTTTTTTCTTTTTTTCCAAAATTAGAAGCAAGGAGGAAGTCAGACAGACTCCTGTATGCACCCGACCGGGATCCACCTGGCATGCCCACCAGGGGGCGATGTTCAGCTCATCTGGGACATTGCTCTGCCTCAATCAGAGCCATTATTGCACCTGGGGTGGAGGCCACGGAGCCATCCTCAGTGCCCAGGCCAACTTTGCTCCAGTGGAGACTTGGCTGTGGGAGAAGAGTTAGAGAGAAAGGAGAGGGGGAAAGGTGGAGAAGCAGATGGGTGCCTCTCCTGTGTGCCCTGACTGGGAATTGAACCTGGGACCTACACATGCCGGACCAATGCTCTACCCCTGAGCCACCTAGCCAGGGCCAATGAACAAATTTCTTAAATGATGCAAACTCAGAGATTATCAAGAAAAATAAATAACCTGAATAGACCTATAGACCGCTATAGATATATTTATATCTCTATACAGAATAGATCTCTTTCTTTTAAATAACTTGCGCTTTGCTCCTATCTCTATATAGAATAGATATCTTTCTTTTAAAGAAGGTGCACTTTGCTCCAGAGAAAGATACATTCTTTCTTTCATGGCTATTCATTATAAGAATATTCGTGAAAACTACTATAGAATAAAGAAACCCATGGTAAATTGTCTCCCAAAAGTATTGAGATGACCCATAAATGGTTGAATGCATTGGGAGCCCGAATATTTTGTGTCTTTTGTCCCACGAAATTATCTAAAGTTCTGTTGGCTTTTCTGTCTCTTTAGCACAAGTCATGAGACTCCTCGATCAGAGACAAAGGACAGGTTCCTTATAGCAATTGCAGCAGGCAACACATTATAGCTTAATTTCCTAATTTCAATTTCCCAGACCCTGTACCCAGAGGTCAACACAAAGAATTCCAGTTCACACCTGCACACACACAGGGGTGTGCAATCATAACTTAATTTTCAGTATTTTGCTTTCAAGAATTGCTCCAGAAAAAAAGAATGTCCAACAGAATGTCTGCTCACCTCTCTGGGGTTTTAGTGTCTCTGTGATCCTGACTCCTCATTCTCTAGTTGTTTCAGCCAGTCCCATCACCCTAAATCAAAATTTTCTTATTTTTTAATAGGGCTTTTCTACTTTTTTCTTGAGAAAAGTATTGATTTCTGCAGGTAATTCCACCTTAGTTGCTTGCAAGATACTTCAAGTCAGCCACACTTGGAATTATATCACTTGTTTGTTTATTTTCCATTTTCTTTTCTATGACTATAAACTCTGTGGAATCAGGTTACTTTGGCTTATTCTCCAGGTAATCTCCAGTGCCTGGCATGTGGCAACTGGTAGACATTCAATAATATTAATTAAATACACAGCCAATGCATTTAGGTAAAAAGTAATGAAGCTGTGGTTTAGAAATTTTCTATCGGGATGTCTATTGAATTATATCCAGTAGCTTTACTACAACCTATGTCTCTGCTGGTATATATTTTCTCAGTAAAAATAGTTCATTATTTAGCACATTGGTTTATTAATACACACATATGTCTTTAGCTCTAATTAGGAGGAAATGTATAAATGTTCCATGACTTTGGACATAGTTACTTTTTTTCTCTATGACCTAAAAGAAGGTATAAATAAAGATTATTTTATATATAGATTCTGTTTTTTCTTTCATTATAGAAGCCTTTCAACTCTGCAGCTTCATGCTTGCTGCCTTTTTCCTTTGATCAAAAACTGAACTCATTTCAGATCTAGTTAAAAAGTCACCCTTATAGAAAGTCTTCTGAGAATTTTTACTGGTGACTCAATTAATCTCTGTGCTCTCACAGCTCTGTGTAGTTTTTTCTGTTACAGCCTTTATTATATTGGTTTTTGGTTCATTACTTACATATCTGGGTTCTTACTCAATTACTGAGCTCCTTTTATGAGTATCTTTGTATCCTTAGTACCTAGCGCAAGGTTTGGCACACAGTAGTATCTTGGAAAATGTTGGTTAAATTTTTATTTAAGCTTAGGATGTTATCTACCTTAGGAGTATGTACATTTATGAAAGAAAACAAAAAAAATGTAACTTGTTTTGAAATTTTGTTTAGCAATCAACTGTACATTGGAGCCACTTTGAGAACAGGGAGAATTTCCCAAAGCTACTGGATTCTATTACTTTGTTTACTCCTGAACTCACACACTTAAATTTTTTATTCATAACTAATATCCTTGGAATCAGTCTTGACTGTCAGGAAGGAGGATAACAGGCGTCATTTAGATGACATAATTTTAAAAGAACTAGCACAATTTTCTTTCTTCTATCTCTCCTCTATTTGTGTTAATAATTCACATGGTGATCTATTGCCTTGTATTAGCTCTGCAGTCATGTTGTAGACTAACCTTAAAACAAAAATATTTCTATGTTAAGACATATATTAATTTATTAATAAAAACTATTTCTTCAAGATAGAAAAAATATGGTCAGGTGAGACTATGCATTCCAGGACAAGTATAACCAGCAGAAAGGGTAAAACAAAGAGAAGAGAGCAAGATAGTAAATGGGACACCATAGACCAAGGGTGAGTTGTGGAGAATGTGTCAAAAATTTAATCTTCTCTCAAGATTTTATTTTTACCTTTTATTTTCTTAATCTTCCCAAAATACAAAACCAAAGAAGCTCTAGCACAAATAGTGCTCTAAACATTTTCTTAAGTATTTATTGAGTAGAATATTATATTATTGTCCTGATGTTGAGAAAATGGGAGTTTTAAAAAGCAAATAAAGGTCATTTAGTATGAGGACAAATTTACAGAGAGATGAACATATTCTAAAATGTTTTTTTTCTGATTTAACTATACAAATTACAAACAAATACAGATATTTCATTCTATTTTTCTCTTATTACCACTAAACGGTAAGAATTACAATAGCTTGAATGTAAGCAATCTAATTATCTATATATTTTGGTTTGCTTTTCATAGGTTGATGGCACCGTAAGTATATTGTACCATGAGTATGTCCATTTGGCATTATGTTGCCTTATATTTGCAAGAGAATATACTTTTCTAAATAGGAAGCTGTCTCTCACCAGTGATGTTTAGGGGCTATAGTTTTAGGCTAAAGCATAGTGATGCTAAGCTTACTTATGTCAGCCACACTAAAATTGTATCTATAAGCCTTTTCTTTAAATGTGTTTATAATAAGAAACTATGTGTTTCATACATGCGATATAATTAAATAACCTTAGTGTGTGTAAAAAAATTATATTTTGTCATTGGAAAGTTTATATAGTGAAATTTCACCTCTCACCAGTCAGAATGGCTATAATAAGAAAAATAAAGGAAAAGATAAGTGTTAGTGAGGTTGTGGAGGAATTGGAAACCTTGTACACTGTTGGTAAGATTGTGAAATGCTGTAGCCATTGTGCAAAACCATATGGAAGTTCCCAAAAAATTAAAAATAGAATTACTATATGACCCAGCAATCTCTTTTCTGAGTATATATCAAAAGATTTAAAATCTGGTTATTCAAGAGATATGTGCACTCCTGTGTTCATTGTAGCATATTCACAATAGCCAAGATATGGTAACAATCCAAGTATCCAAATAAAGAAAACATGGTAAGTACACTTAAACTATTTTTAAAGAAGCTAAATTTGATATTACATTTTCTTACCACACATACATACATATCAAGCAAAATAACAAAGAAAACTTTTTGAGATAGTTAACATGATTATTACCTTGATTGTGGTGATACTATTGTTAATATATCAAATTGTATACATTAAATATATATACTTTTTCTGTATATCAATCATACCTCAATAAAGCTGTCAAAAAGAAATGATTTAAGCAAAAGAGTTTAACATTGGAACTGTGGAACTAAACATCTGGAGGATGTAAGTTACATCTAGGTCCAGAGCCTTTTGTAGGTCACCCTGTCCCTTGATAATAAATATACAGGAGTGGGCAAAAATCGGTGTACTGTGGTGAGTACATGGAACACAGAGTTTATTCTTGTATTTTTATTTACTAATTATTGTATTATTTTTATGAACAACTGCATATCTACTTTTGTTCACCCTTGTATAGAACTAGAACTCACTTCAATCCTTACCCATTGTCTTGGCTTTCCTGGTGGAGTACTTACGAGCTCAAAGTCTTCACAAAACCCCTAAATTAAAGGTTTGAAACACAGATTTCAGACTTCGGCTCTTAATAGCTTAGGCAAGATAGCTGATCACCAGATTCTGTGTGCTTCTCTGTAAAATCCAGGTTTAAAAACAGTCTCTACCAATATGGCTGGAGGGCTAGATTAATTTAGATAATGTATACAAAGTACAATGCTGGTGGATAACATATAAATAATAAATAATATTTGTGTATTATTCTAGCTGATGTAATAATTTCCTGGGTCTTTATATTTTTTATATAGCAGAGAAAATTACCACTTCAATCTCTTAGAAGAAAACTAATGGTGAGTTAGGGGAGAGCCTCTCTTCTCTCTCTGTTCACACTTACCCATGGATAATATGCTAGGTAATTTTATATTAAGAAAATTCCATTTCTAATGTGTTTATCTCTACTCTTCTTATTTTTAAGAGCCAGTATTGCCACAAGACCTAAAATTCTGCTCTCTTCTCCAACAAGCCTTCCCCTTGTTTTCATTTGTCCTGTTGTACCAATGTCTCATTCAGCATGAAGTCTAAACAAGCTCATTTAACTGCTGATCTTAAACCATATTTTGCTTATCAGCTTTATCAGTAGTAGATGTGATCATTTTATTTCCACCTGTCTAACTTTTTCCTTTGGTTTAGAAGTTGAATGTGGGAGGTGAAAGGGCTACTTATTTGTTCTCTAACTCTCCCAAGTTTTTGTTTTCTAAATTATCCCCTGTCCTTTAGTGCTGTTAACTGCAGTTATCACTGTGGAATTTCTTTACATATTGAGCCTTAGGCGAAGTTTTTTCATCAGCTGGCTGCATCCTTGCCAGGCAGTAGCTATTATCGCTATTATTGCTATTTGACTGTTTCTACAAAAGCTTTTGGCCCTGCTCCTGTTGCAGCTGCAGGCTGATATGAGAAATGGTGCTGCCTTAAACACTTGGTGTTTGTTACTGCCACTTCTACTGTGGCTGTAGCAGACATATGGGTGCCATATATGACCAGCATCAAGTCACACATTGAAATGATGCGTAAGAAGCAGTCTCTTCTTGTCCTAGGCACCAGAGATAGGCTTGAGAACACTATTCTGCAAAAGAGGTAAGATAATTTTCCAAATATATGGTTATATGCTGTCTAATCTACCTACACTGTGAGAATTGTTACCATTCCATTTCCCATGTAGATTTCCCACCGGTAGGATATTCATATTTCCTCCTTAGAAGACCTTCCATTTATTGAGTATGAACACTTAATCCTTTCCTTTTAGGGATCTTCTACTCTATAGTGAGAAACACCTTCCTTCTCTCATGGTTTTGCTGACAACTGCTGAAATAAATACCCTGGTCAGAGACTGTGAGGCAAGAAGCAAGAGTATATGGTGTCATGCAGCAATTTCTTGGCACATGTTTTATGCAAACAGCTGTGGCACTTTTCAATTTTGAACTTAGCAGACCTTGGTTCAAATATGAATTGCCTAAAATCATGGTTCATTTACTGTATTTGCTCTTATCCCAATTAGAAAAGAGGAAGAGGTGAAATAGAGAGCTAAAGTGGGGTAAATGTGAAGTTGAACCGCTAGCAATTGACACTACTTATATCAGCATTAGATGTTGTCGGGATATTTATGTGGCTGGTTCCATTCATGTTTGTATATACATTATGTATGTATGTATGTATGTATGCATGTATATATGCCTAAGGAGATTACTGGTGTTCTGGTAAAACGGATGATTACTTGCAGTCTTGCAAAGGGTATTTATCTCCTTACTTCAAATTTCTTATGTCAGGTATTCTTAAAATTATCCCCTATAGATTATTTTTATGACTTATTTAAAAAATAAGGGAGAGAAGTTATGATGCTTGGGACTCAAATGTCCCCTTATTTATTGCCTTGAATTTTTGGAAGCTGTAGTTATTGTGAACATGGTTCTGTTGATCTGTATTATTCAATCTCCTTTCTGTGGCACAATTTCTCCCTTCCAGTGCACTAGTCATATTATCATTGGTGATATGGATCAAAATATTAATTTGACAATGTTACATTTACCTGTGTTCAACCTATTGCTGGGTCTTAATTTCTTACAAAATAAATGTCCTACTCTTTGTCTCTTAAAAGAAAGGTCTTTCAATATCTAATGTGAAACTCCGTCTAGCTTTCTGTCTTGGAGTTCTGCTTTCTCATCCCTTCCTTACTTCTTCCTTATCCATTCATTCCCTGGTACCCTAAATTCTAATTAACTGCTCTTTTTGGAACATATTTTGTAACTTCATGCCTCTGAGAATTTCCTGATGATAGGTGCATCACTTATTACCTCTAGATTCCTTTCTCTTGGGAATTGATAACACTGGGGAAAATTTTTTCATTTTATGTTGCATGAGGTTTTAGAACTGTTTCTATATATTTCCACAAAACTTAATCCAAATCTGAAGTCCATTTTTTTATGTATGCTTTAGTTTTTATGCAATTTAAATTTCTTTTTGTTACAATTAATGGCATGCATTGGTTTTAAATTGGAGTTAAAGAGCAACAACTCTTGGATTGAACATAACAACAAGGCAATTAATGCTTTACAAACATCACTTTTACATAATTGTAGTTGTTTTTAAATGTAAAAAATTATTGCCTGATAAAAACATCCTCTTATTTTGTTTTAAGATTGAATCATGGCTTCTTTGCGTAGGCGTAATGTAAGAATAGTCCTGACACCTTCTGTTATATATGTGGCTGTTACACACTTCTACGTCAAAGGCACAATATTTCATCATTTGTGACACGTGCATATATTGCTTATTTTCAAGTTCCCCTTGGTGATCAAGACGAGAATTGGGCTCCTCGTATTGTGTGTCATAATTGGGAGGAAATGCTTCATGACTGGACAAAAGGAAAATGCAAAGGAATGCCTTTTGGTATTCCCATGGTGTGGCAGGAACCAAGGACCACAACAGTGACTGTTATTTCTGTCTGATCCATACAAAGGGCATCGGCAAGAAAAAACAGCATATGATCGCATATCCTAATAACCCTTCAGCAATATGACCTATCCCACACTCTGAGACACTCTTGATTCCAGTTTTTAATGGTTTTATTTCTTCTAAGGACGAAGAAAGTGAACATGGTGATCAAGTGTATTTTGATAAAATGCATGAGGAAATGGTTGTAGAATCTGAAGGGTCTTCTTCTGATGCCAAGCAGTCATTAACCCCTCAGTAGTTTATCCAACCCAAATTGAATGACTTAGGAAGAGATTTGGGCCTATCAAAGAAAGCAGCTGAGTTATTAGCCCTCCCCCCCCCCACCCACCAGGCTTCAGGAAAAGAATAGACTTCACCTGTCAGCTAAAGTATCCTATTTCGGGAAGCATGAACAAATTTTTTTGGACTTTTTTTCCAAAAAAAACCCACTTTGTTTACGGTCATGATATCAGCAGTCTTCTCAGCCAGCTAGGTGTTACCATATACAGTACAACAGGGTGGTGGCTATTTCTAGTCAGCTCTAAATGGAGTCTGAAATGTGTTCTACACAACAGTAATGTTTATGCAGCGGTTCCAATTGGTTATCCAACTCATCTGCGAGAAGATTATAATGACATAAAAGTTGTCCTCAACTTACTGAAGTATAAGGAGCATAACTGGATCATTTGTGTGGATCTTAAAATGGTAAATTTTCTGCTAGGACAACAGAGAGGTTTCACGAAGCATCCTTGCTTTCTGTGCTTGTGGGACAGCAGAGCTCAGGAGAAGCACTGGACACAGAAGGAGTGGCCAAAAATGTGAAGCTTTGGAAGTAGGGATGCAAAATACTGTGAATGAACCTGTATTTAATTGAGACAGGATCATTTTTCCCTACTTCACATCAAACTTGGCTTAATGAAGCAGTTTATTCAGGCTTTCAATAGAGAAAATGAATGCTTTCAACATATTATTTCTGCTTTTTCTGCCTTGTCTTTAGAGAAGATAAAAGCAGGAGTATTTGATGGAACTCAAATTCAAACCTTCATATGTGATAAAGAATTGCCAGGAAGATGAGTAAGGAGGATAAAGCAGCATGGCAGTCTTTTGTGGCAGTTACAAAGAACTTCCTTGGCAACAAAAAAGCAGAAAACTACTAACTTCTGATTCAAAGGATGTTGTTGGCTTCCCACCACATTGTATATAACATGAGCATTAAGATTCACTTCCTGAGCCTGACCGGCAGTGGCACAGTGGATAAAGTGTCGGGCTGGGATTGGAAAAGCCATGTTTGAGACCCCGAGCTTGCCAGCTTGAGAGCGGGTCCATTTGACTTGAGCAAAAGCTCGTCAGCTTGGACCCAAGGTCGCTGGCTCCAGCAAAGGGTTGCTGGTCTGCTGAAGGCCCGTGGTCAAGGCACATATGAGAAAGCAATTAATAAACAACTGTGTTGCAACAGCAATGAAAAACTAATGATTGATGCTTCTCACCTCTCTTCGTTCCTGACTGTCTGTCCCTATCTATCCCTCTCTCTGATCTCTCTCTCTCTGTTCCTGTAAAAAAAAAAGAAGATTCACTTTCTGAACAGTCACCTTGATAAGTTTCCCCAAAAGTCTTGGGGCCGTTAGTGATGAGCAGACTACTGCTGGAGCATCAAATGAGATTGTCCTCAACAAATACACAAACGCAAGAGCTACAAAAGCAAATTTTTGCCTGAATAGAATTTAAATAAGTTTTGCGCATATTTTATGATTAAAATAAGTGTTTTAATATGTTCTGTTTCAAAATTGTAGACTAATTCTGATGCAATCATATCTTTTAGTGTGTTAGTGTATTTACTGCATATTTTCACAAAGATGATGCCCAAGAAAACATTCTACTTCATTATGTTAAACTAAATGTTGAAAATTTTACAATAAGATGAAATCATAAAATCTTGAATTGCAAAAAAACTGTAGCTTACAGCAAAAACAACTAATGTCATATTTGAGATCAGCACACTCGAATTAGGTAAGAACAAGTGTGTTTGTGGATGCAACAAAAATTTTCTTGGCCTGTGTAATCATTGTTAGGGCCTAATATAGACAATGTCTCATTATGAAGTCCTCAAGTTAATTGTGCAGTATTTCTGTGTTCAAATGTTTGTCATACAAACTGGATATGAGCTTTAGGGTGAAACTAGTATGTTATTTGTCAAGTTCTTTCCAGTACTTACAGTTATTTTATTGGAGTAGGTAGAGGGAGAGCAAACAGATGTCTATCTTCTTATACGAGAGCCTGCAGAGTTTATTTTCTCATTGTTTGTCATCACAACAGGTTTAAATGGTTGCCAAAGGACCCAGATTGTTTGAGTGGTGGTGGTCTCAACAGGTCCCACTGCTGAGGCATCAGACCTAAGCAGCTCCCTAACCTAAGGGTCTGTCAGAGTCAAAAAATTTTGAAAGATTCTATCTTCTCACTGACCCCTACTGTGATCACAGGCTTGTGTTCTTTCGCTCTGGGACTAAGCTCTGCTCTCCATTGTTGGCCAATAATTTG
Source organism: Rhynchonycteris naso (assembly GCA_037038555.1). NCBI lineage: Eukaryota > Metazoa > Chordata > Mammalia > Chiroptera > Emballonuridae > Rhynchonycteris > Rhynchonycteris naso. Next base: position 74,002,923 of record CM073002.1, read on the forward strand.
CTTGGGTGCTCCAGTCTTATTTTTCCTCTACGGCTCAGTGGTGTGAGCTGGAGGCACCGTCCACTGAAGAGCTGGTACTGCATGCAGCTTCTGGACCTCCTTTCTCCTTGGCTGATCGCCCAGGCTTTGTCTCCCAGAAAAAATCAATAAATTTATTTTATCTTCACAACAACCCTGGTCTATACAATTATTATTCCAATTGACAGATGGGAAAATTATAAAAAGAGTTTGAATTCAAACCTAAGTAGTCTGGAACCAGAATACATGCTCTTACCCAGCATACCTTAGAGTCTTTTGTATTAAACCTCATGCATAAATTGGGAGATAAACAAATATTTATTTATTGCTTACAACATGACAATTCAGTTATATATCTGATATTCACTGAATCATTGAATCCTCCCACCAAAAGTGAGAACATGGTGAAACTATGATGCAAACCCTAGTTTTATTACTCTAAAGAAAATGGTCTTTTCACTAATACAACCACTTTTGTAGTTTGGATACCAAAAGTAGTTTTTGAAGATTTATCTGAAAATGAAGGACAACTATCCTCTACTTTACAAAGCTATTCATGACAAAGTGACTGTGTTAAGGCTGAATAATTTTAGGTCCTGAAATGTTTCCTGTGCACTTACACTTTGTTTCTTTTCAACCCGTAGAGCAAACGGTCTGACTTAAAAGTAGATAAAGGTAAACTGAGAAACACTTCAAAATTTTTACTCCAATGACTCAATACCCACTGAGTGAAGTAGATCAGACTGCTAAATTGAACTTTGTATATTCAGCACCTCAGTTATTAAACATATCCATAGAATACTGCTCTGTCCAATTTGTTGAAGGTTGTTGTTGGTGTGAACACTTACCTATTTGTGTTCTGTCATCATAACTGTTTTTTGCCTTTTAAACAGATGGCCAAATTAACACATTGAAGTCCATGCCTGATTCTCATAGAACATTTGACTTATGTAAGCAACATATATTTTAATAATTTATTTCAATCATGTTTCTCATCCAGCAGGTTAAAATGAAAGTTATTGAAATCAAAGTGTAGCAACAAATCATTAGCATTGTTTCAGATAGATTATAGTTGTTAGTATCTAAATGGAGAAATGTTTTATGTATTTCTGTTTATCTGTTTGCTTTGTGACACTATAATATTGTTTATTTTACATACAGACTTCTAATATTCTAGACTAACTGGCTTTCTTGGAAACTTTGACCTGAATACTTTCCTTTCTCCATTTCCAGAGAAAATTTGGGGCATAACTAACTTTAATCCTGAGAATGAACTTTTCCCAAGCATTGGAAAACTCATGGCAAAATACTAGAACCACACATGGGCTGTTAGAAAAGTCATTTAATAAAGGAAAGAAAATCTCTGAAAAAAATTCAACACATGACAGATCACCTTGGTTTCTACTGTGTCTTATAAACCCAAGTAAGTCACTTATTTGAGTTTTTTAGTATATTTGTCAACTAGTGCCTTTCCTTCAATGAATACAGTGGCACTGGATTCATTGGCTGCACAAAGAAAAACTGCTTGTTCCTTATCTCCCTGCTGAAAGGTGATTTGCCTTGAGTATCAGCTGCCACCTCAGGGATGTCAGCCAGATAGCCTGCAGTGCATTCAGCTGTGTCATTGTGCCCCGGTAGTGAGGCAATCATAGAATTTCATCTGGACAGAGGTAGAAGAAGTTATTGTTTCCTTGACTTTTGTATTATTTTAACATTTAATGGTAAAGACAAGTTGGCTTTTAAGAGACACATTTGACAGTCTGGGGGCTGTTTTTATATCATTCTGAGAGACTAAGTATGTTGGAACTACAATGCGTTTGATAGGAGTGACTTCTCTGGAGGTTTGGAGAGGATCTTTTGTTCAGGTGCAGCAGAGTATTTTCAGCCCAACACTGCAGATGACATGCTGAATAGAGTCATACACTGCCTAATGATGTTTTTGTCACAAAAGGACAGCAAATGTGACAGACAGCGGCCCCATCAGATTATAATGAAGCTGAATTTCCTGTAAGGAATGAAAAAAATGGTTACAGAAGAGTATTTTTTTGTTTTTCTGTTTGTTTGTTTGTTTTTTCTCTAATGGGAGCTATACCTGTGGAGCTTGGCAGTAGATACCCTTTTATTCACAGCACCTCAATTTTGAATGCACATTTTACACTACAATGAGTCAGCCACTGACCTGTTTCCACACAGAGGAGCTTGTCCCCTCAAAGCTACATTCTCAGAGGGTACTCCAGCCCTGCCAGGTCTAGCAGGAGGGTCTGAAGAATACACTGCTCTAAAGTTCTTGTTGAGGACCTAAGATCCTATACCGGGACACAGGTTCACAGGAGCTACCTTAAAAGTATTGGGTCACTGCTGCTTGAATGAAAGCTTTCTGTGGTAGCATGGAAACAGCCTGTCCTTGTACTTCTAGTTATAGGAATCTCTGCGACTAAATGATCTCCGAGGAGGTTAGGGGAAGAAATGATGTGTGTAACTGCCTAGTCGTATCTTAGAGAGTATGACTCTTACATTCTGCTTTTCACTTTCTCATTCACCAGAGCAGTGACATGGTCATAATCCATTTTGGACTATATATACTAAGAAGGGCAAAATTCTAAAGATTGAGAGGTTATAAGGAACTTGGGTCCCTGGTGCTGTGGAACTGCCTTGCCCAGCACTAGTTTCCTTATGCTTAGATTTTTATGCAAGAAGGAGCTAAACATTTATCTTGTTTCAATTACCCATATTTAGATCTCAGTTACAGCAACTGAACATGTAGTGAAATTAAATGACTTGCACAATTAATGTCACAAGTTAATTTTTATAACCATCAAATTTAAATGCAGTATATGGATATTATGCTTGTCTTGATGTGATCTCAAAATCAAATTGCTACTATCACATGTTACACGAGATAGCTTTCCATTTCATTCAAAGTAGGCAAATTATATACAACTTATATACTATGATCCCTGATATTAACCTTTTATTTATTTATATTTTAGGGAGAGTCAGAGAGAGAGAAACATGGGGCAGGGACAGACAGGGCTAGACAGACAGAAAAGGAGAGAGATGAGAAGCATCAATTCTTCATTGCAGCTCCTTAGTTGTTCATGGATTGCTTTCTCATATGTGCCTTGACAGGGAAACTCTAGGCAAGCCAGTGACCCCTTGCTTGAGTCAGCAACCTTGGACTCAAGCCAGTGTCTTTGGGCTTCAAAACAACAACCTTTGTGCTCAAGCCAGAGACCATGTGGTCATGTCTCTGATCCCATGCTCAAGATGGATGAGCCCCCGCTCAAACCAACGACCTCAAGTTTTGAACCTGGGTCCTCAGCATCCCAGGCTGACACTCTATTCACTTTGCTACCTCCTGATTAGGCCCTGATATGAACTTTTTAACCTTGTGTCCTCCTTTCAGTGAGCTCCAGCCATACTTACCTCTTTGCCATAACAGATATGCTCCATGCTCCTTCCTCAGGTTATATGTTGGTTTGTTGGTGCTGTTAATTTATGTTTTTTATCTATCTTGGACAAATCTCTTTGCCTATGACATCTCTGTATCCACAATTTTGAGTTTTGTTCAATTGATATGTTTTCATTATGCCCTTCCCTGACCACTTCAATAAATGTTAACCTCCATTATCTGGTACTTTCTTCCCTTTCGCATTCTTAATTTTTCATTATATCACTTATTTCTATTATTTATTTCCTCCTTACTAAAATAGTAGCTCTATGAAAGCAGGAACTTTGCCTGTTTAGTCTAGTGCTGGACTCCCAGAACAGTCTTGCCCCTAGAAATCACCGCAGAAATACCTATTGAACGGACTTCTAAATCAATCACTAAGTGTTTGGATAGACGTAAGTGATGCTATGATCTATTTAAGAATATGAATGTTATTCTGATAACTCATGTTGTTCTCTGAACTATCTATAAAATGAATATGTTGGCTTCTCTAGAGGTAAAATCACTCTCAGTGAATCTAAGTCTAATAAAAATTTCATACACTGGTAGGAAAAACTCATTCTTTCACACATACATTATTGAATTTCTTTAATATATTACTTATTTCTGATCTTAAAATAATTATTAAATCCTAAAATTGCTACATTTTATGGAATAGTTTATCACTGTACTCTGCAATATAATTATATGTTTTAATATTATATTTCCTATCTTTATTTTCCCAAAGTAAAACTTGGTGCTAAATCAGCCTTGAAATTAAAAGTAAATGCAAAACAAATAATCCTTTCTTGTAATGCCACTAACCGAAAGCAGCACGCTATAGTGGGAATGGATTTAATATACTATATTTAAGTTCCAGAAATGTCATATTACTCTGCTTTCAAAAGGCAAATTAAATCCAGCTCTGAGTCCTGAGTATTGAGGTCTAGACTAGAAATCCAGTATCAGGCATTTTTTAAATTTAAATTTCACTCTTCAATTACAGTTTATATTCAATATTATTTTATATTAGTTTCAGGTGTACAGCACAGTAGTTAGACGATAATATGCTTTAGAAAGAATACCTCCTGATATTTCCAGTACCCATCTGACACCATACATAGTTATTGCAATATTATTAACTATATTCCCGATGCTGTACTTTACATACTCATGCCTATTTTGTAACTGCCAATTTTTACTTCTTAACATCTTTAACTCTTTCACTCAGTCTACCAAACCTCAACCCTTTCTTTCTTTCTCTCTTTCTTCCTTTCTTTCTTTCTTTCTTTCTTTCTTTCTTTCTTTCTTTCTTTCTTTCTTTCTTTCTTTCTTTCTTTCTTTCTTTCTTTTTATAGAAACAGAGAGAGAGTCAGAGAGAGGGATGGACAGGGAGAGACAGACAGGAACGAAGAGAGATGAGAAGCATCAATCCTCAGTTTTTCATTGTGACACCTTAGTTGTTCATTGATTCCTTTCTCATATGTGCCTTGACCGCAGGCCTTCAGCAGACTGAGTAACCCCTTGCTGGATTCAAGATGGTGAGCTTTTTTGTTCAAGTCAGATGGGCCCGCGCTCAAGCTGGCGACCTCAGGGTCTTGAACCTGGGTCTAACGCATCCCAGTCCGATGCTCTATCCACTGCATTACTACCTGGTCAGGCGAAACCCCACCCCTTTCAAAATTATCACTCTGTTCTCTGTATCTATTAGTCTGTATCTATTTTGTTTGTTCATTGATTTTTTTTTTTTAGATTCCACATATATGCAATATCATATGGAATTTGTCTTTCTCTGAATGACCTATTTCACTTATCATAACACCCTCTCATTCAGTCTATGCTGTTGCAAATTGTAAGTAAGATTTTATTTTATTTTTTATTACTGAGTAATGTAATATTCTATTCTATATATGTACCACAGCTTTTTTATTTATTTCTCTATTGATGGGCACTTGGGTTGCTTCCATATCTTGGCTCTTATAGATAACAATGCAGTAAGTATAAAGGGTGGATATTTTTCTGTGAATTAGTGTCTTTGGTTTTTTTTTTACATGTATAGCCAGAAATGAAATCGCTGGGTCATAGGCTGTTTAATTTTTAATTTATTGAAGAAACTCCATAATGTTTTCCATAATGGCTGCACCAATCTGCATTCGCACAAGAGTGCCTGAGGATTCCCTGCTCAAGGGTTCCCTTTTCCTCACATTCTCACCAACACTTGTTTGTTAATATATCAATGATAGAGATTCTGACAGGTGTGAAGTGATATCTCATTGTGGTTTTAATTTGCATTTCTCTGATGATTAGTGAGATTTAGAATCTTTTTATTTATCTATTTTCCATCTGTGTGTCTTTTATGAAGAAGAGTCTATTCAAGTCCTCTGTCTATTCTCAATTGGATTGAGTGTGTGTGTATTCAGTTGTATAAATTCTTCATAAATTTTGGAAATTAACCCTCTATCACATGTATTATAGACAAATATCTTCTCTCATTTAGTAAATGTTTTTTTTGTTTTATTGATGGTTTCTTTTACTGTATAAAATTATTTATTTTAATGTAGCTCCATTTATTTGTTTGTTTTCCTTGCTCAAGAAGATATATCAGAAATGATATTGCTAAGAAAAATGTCAGAGATTTTACTGCCTATGTTTTCTTCTAAGAGTTTTATAGTTTTAAGTCTTACATGTAAGGCTTAATTCATTTTGAATTATTCTTATATATAGTGTAAAAAGATGGCATGGTTCATTTTTTTTGCATGTATCTATCCAATTTTCCCAACACCATTTATTGAGTAGACTATCTTTACCCCATTGCATATTTTTGCTTTCTTTGTCATATATTAATTGACCATATAGCAATGGATTAATTTCTGGGCTCTGTATACTGTTACATGGATGTCTATATTGTGCCGTTTTACTTACTGTAGAATTATAGTATAGTTGATATCAGGCAGTGTGATATCTCCAACTTTGTTCTGCTTTCTCAGGATTGCTGTGGTTGTTCAAGGTCTTTTGTGGTTTCATATAAATTTTAGGATTATTTGTTCTAATACTTTAAAAAATGTCATTGGTGTTTTTTTTTTTTTAAATTCTTTTTATTTATTCATTTTAGAGAGGAGACACACAGAGAGAGAGAGAGAGAGAGAGAGAGAGAGAGAGAGAGAGAGAGAGAGAGAAAGAGAGAAAGGGGGGAGGAGCTGGAAGCATCAACTCCCATATGTGCCTTGACCAGACCAGTGCAGAGTTTTGAACTGACGACCTCAGTGTTCCCAGGTCGACGCTTTATCCACTGCACCACCACAGGTCAGGCAATCACTGGTGTTTTGATAGGAATTGTATACTACTTGTTTTTAGGTAGTATGAACATTTTAATAATGCTCATACTTTCTATCCTGAGCATGATATATCTTTCCATTTATTTATATCTTTAACTTTTTTCTTCAGTGTCTTATAATATTTTGAGTATAGGTATTTTACCTTTTAGGTTAAACTCATTTCTACATGTTTTATATTTTTTGAGGCTGATCGCTGTGGCTAAGTCCAGAACTATATCAAATAAGAGTGGTGATAGCAGATATTGTTGTCCTAGATAAGGGAAATGCTTATAGTTTTTGCCATTGAGTATGATGTTGGCTGTAGGTTTATCATATATAGACTATTACATTGAGGTATGTTACCTCTATTTCCACTTTGCTGAGAGCTTTTAACATAAATGGGTGCTGGATTTTATCAAATACTGTTCCTGCATTTATTGATATAATTGTGATTTTGGCCTATAATGTTCTTTCTTTTATTTTTATCTTTTTACTATTTATTTATTGATGTATTTTTCTGGTTTTGGAATTAAATAATGCTGGCTTTATAACATAAATTGAGAAGTTTTTCCTCCTCTTGAATTTTTTGGAATATTTTGAGAAGGTGTTATAGGTGTTAATTTTTCTTTAAATGTTTGGAAAAATTCACCCGTGAAGCCATTTGGTTCAGAACCTTTGTTTGTTGGAAGTTTGTTGATTATTCCTTTAATTTCACTGGCTGTAATCAATTTATTCAGATTCTCTGATTTTTCTGATTCAGTTTTGAAATATTATATGCTTCTAAGAATTTATTTTTTCCAGATTGTCTAATTTGTTGTCATATAATTCATAATATTTTCTTACAATGATTTGTATTGCTTACAATGATTTGTATTTGTTACTTCTCCTCATTCATTTCTGATTTTATTTATTTGAGTCCTTTCTCTTTTTTTCTTGATGAACCTATTTAAATATTTGTCAATCTTGTTTATCTTTTTTTTTTTTGCTTTATATTAACTTTAATGGGGTGACACCAATAAATCAGGGTACATATGTACAATGAAAACATCTCCAGATTATTTTATCATTCAATTGTGTTGCATACCCCTTACCCAAAGTCAAATTGTCCTCTGTCAATCTTGTTTATCTTTTTAAAGAACTAGCTTTTGGTTTCATTGATCTTTCGTATTTATTTATTTTTAGTCTGTATTTTGTTTATTTTGGCTCTTATCTTTATTATTTTTTCATTCTCCTCACTTTGGGCTTTTTTGTTGTTCTTTTTCAAGTTTCTTTAAGAGTGAGATGAGATTTTTCTTGTTTCTTGAGGTAGGCCTGTAATGCTATAAATTTCCCTTTTAAGACTGCTTTTGCTCTGCCTCTTATATTTTGGGTTGTTGTGTTCTCATTTTTATTTGTTTCAAGGTATCTTTTAATTTTTTTTATCTTATTGTCAACCCATTTATTGTTTAGTAATATGTTAATTAAATTCCATGTCTTTATGTGTTATTCAGTTTTTTTTCTTGTGATTGATTTTCACACCATTATGGTCAGAAAAGATGTTTCATATGATTTCAATCTTCTTAAATTTATTGAGACTTGTATTGTGTCCTAACATGTAATCTATCTTGGAAAATACTCTATTTGCATTTGAAAAGAATGTGTATTCTTCTGCCTTAATATTAATTAAATCCATCTGGTTTAGCATGTCATTTAAGGCCACTATTTCCTTGTTTATTTTCTGTCTGAAAGACCTATTCATCAGTATCAAAAGGATGTTAAAATCCCCTACTATGACTATTACTGTTCATCTCTCCCTTTATGTCTGTCAAGAATTGTTTTATATGTTTATGTGCTTCTATGTTGGGTACATAAATGTTTACAAGGGTTATAAACTGTTCTTGGATTGTTCCTTTTATCATTATGCAGTGTCTCTCTTCATGTCTTACTATAAACCTTTTATTAAAGTCTGTTTTGTTTGACACAAGTATTGCTACCCTAGCTTTATTTTTTCATTTACATTTGCATAAAATATTTTTTCCAACATTTATTATTAGTCTGTATGTATCCTTCATTTTGAGGTGAGTCTATTCTAGACAACATACATATGGGTCTTGCTTTCTTAATTATTCAGTTACCTTATATCTTTTTGAATGGAGCATTTAAGTCATTTACATTTAAGGTGATTATTAATAGGTACATATTTATTGCCATTTTATTCTTTTATCTGTGGTCTTATGTTGTCATTGTCATCTTTTTTTTTAAGCTTTTTCATTTATTCATTTTTAGAGAAAGAGAGGGAGAAAGAGAGAAGGAGGGGAGGAGCAGGAAACATCAACTCCCATATGTGCCTTGTCCAGGCAAGCCTGGGATTTTGAACCGCCAACCTCAGCAATCAAGGTCGATGCATTATCCACTATACCACCACAGGTCAGGCATCATTGTCTTCTTCATCACCTTCTTCTTTGCCTCCTTCCCCTCCTCCTCCTCCTCTCTCCTCTCCTCCCTATCCTTTTTTCTCTTCTAAGAGGCAATTTAACAATTTTTGTAAATCCAATTTTGGTAGTAACAAACTCCTTTACTTTTCTCATGTCAGGGAATTCTTTTATTTCTCCTTTAATTTTAAATAATTAATAGCCCTGCTGGGTAAAGGAATCTTTCTTGTAGGTCCTTGCTTTTCATCACTTTAAATCAGTGGTTCTTAACCTGGGTTCTATCGAACCCTAGCGGTTCGATGAGTCGGTCTCAGGGGTTCGGAGAAGCTTCTGCTGTGGAGGCCAGAATAAAGTAATACCGTAATTTGTTGTGAGTTCATGCACTTTGTTGGTTTTGTTCTTTGAGCAAGGTGATGTTCATATACGGCTCATTTTGTGCACCAGAAAAAAATATATACCTATGTCTTGAATTTGGGAAAAAAAATCATATTTTATTTATCACTAAAGAAGGGTTCAGTGAATGCGCATATGAAACTGGTGGGTTCGGTACCTCAAAAAATCGTTTAGAACCACTGCTTTAAATATTTCAATGCCAGTCCCTTCTGGCGTGAAATGTTTCTGTTGAGTAATGAGCTGACAGCCTTATGGGAGCTTCCTTATAAGTAACTAATGGCTTTTCTCTTGCTGCTTTTAGGATTTTTCTTTGTGTTTAATCTTCACAATTTTAATTATGTTATGTCTTTGTGTGGGCCATTGAGGGTCCATCTTGTTGCTGTACTTCCTGGACTTGTATGTCTTTTTACTTCTCCAGATTAGGAAAATTTTTGTCATTATTTTTTTCAAATAGGTTCTCGATCTCTTTCTCTATTCTTCTCCTTCTGGTACTCTTATGATATGGATGTTGTTACATTTCAGGTTGCCACAAAGGTCCCTTAAACTATCCTCATTCTTTTTAATTCTTTTTTCATTTGCTGTTCTGATTGTTATTTTCTAACTTGTGTCACAAATCACTAATTCAATTCTCTCTTTTATCCAGCCTACTGTTTATGCCTTTCAGTGTATTCTTGATGTCTGATACTGTATTCTTTATTTCTGACTGGCTGCCTTTTGTGGTTTCTATATCATTTTTTATGCTTGCTATCTCTGTTGAAGTTCTTACTTTGTTCTTTGAGTATCCATATAATCATTACTTTGAACTCTATATCTAATAAATTGGTTACCTTTTCAAATCAGAATTCTTTTCCAAGAGAGTAAAAGGGAGATAGAGAGACAGATTCCCACATGTGCCCTGACTGGAGTCCACTTAGTAAACCCTGATGCTCTGCCCATCTGGGGCCATGCTTGTAACTGAGCTATTTTTAGTGCCTGAGGGGAGGCTCCACAGAGTCATCCTTAACACCTGGGCCAATGCATTCCAGCCAATTGAGCCATAGCTGCAGGAGGAGAAGAGAGAGAGGAGAGAGAGAGAAGGCGGAGGGGGAAGGGTATAGAAGCAGATGGTTGCTTCTCCTATATTCTCTGACCAGGAATCAAACCAAGGACTTCCTCATGCTGCTTGATGCTCTACCACTGAGTCAACCGGCCAGGGCTATATTAGAATTCTGAGCTTTAATAAGTTCATAAAACAGTTAAATAAAGGTATCCTAAAAATACATGAAATTCACAAACACACAAAAGAACATTTTTGTCTTGCTGATCTTTTGCCAAATACTAAGGAATGCTTAGAACTGATTAAATTATAATATAAAGGAAAAAGAGTAGCATGTTGAATAAAACCTTTATAACTCTACAATTAATTTGAGTTATATTAAAATGGAATATGTGAAATTTTACTTAAAATCTTGGCTAAATTTCTCTTTTGTATATGAAAGTTAACTTATTTTCAACATTTTTAAAAAGAAAATTTTTAGTTATATTAGACTAAAAATAATTTCAGGGGATATAATTACACTATCAGAAATTGAATGGTGGTTATTGTCCTAAGAAATTACTGTTTATTACTAAGTTTGTATGTAAAATCCATTTTAATTCTATCATATATTATTCTTATTTATTTATAAAGTATATTTCCAAAACCAGGACAGTTAGTTGGTTTAATTTTAATAAAATTAGTATAGAAAAATTATATGTAGTTTTTGATAAATACAACCAAAATTTATTACCTTCTTCAAATTATTTTATGTTTGAAAAGATTTTAGATATTCTAATTTTGTTCATTGTTCTTATTTAAGAGGTCTATGGATAAATAACAAAAGTGATAAGTGATTTTTAATATATCTTTTCTACATGATTCTTTCCTAAGCCTTGGTTTGTAAAGGCTCTGTTGATTATTGAAATAGACAAATATTGAAGGAGTTTCTTTTAATTTCCAAAATGTTAAAAAATAAAAATGATTCAAAGTTTATAAATTTATGTTATAAGTGATGAAAAGTTGGCTGAAGATATGACAGGAAACTATGTTAAATTATTTTGTTGAGAGGGAAAAAGAGTTATGTTGAAATCACACACTCAATATAACTTTGGTGATAAGCAGCATGATTTAGAGAAGACTTTCTGAATTGATTGAATTATAATTATATTAAGGCTTTCAGCATCCATTCAGTATAACTTATTGATGAAGTTTTAAGTGATTTAAAAATTTCAAAGATAATTAAAACTTGCTGAGATCTTAACATTGTTATGTACATTTTGAACTAGATATAGAATAATACATAGCAAGAACAATAGAGATGATTAAAATGCTTTGCTGAGTGGAATAAGAATTTATAACTAAAACTAAGTAACTATTATAGAAAAATACCTTTTGCTTAGTTATATGGATTTAATCAATGGGGTAAAGTTTTTAATGATACCACATAAGATCTATCAATCTACTTCAAGCACATCTGGTGGAAACATAATTACTAGCTAATTAGAATGAAACTTTATATTAAGGGATGTTTTACATGGTGTATTTTAAAATAAAATAAAGAGTTTTAAAGCTCTTTTATGTTTATTAGTATCTGTATTTTGGGTGTGAATACAAATAAATTTATTTTGACCATAATTGCGGGTTTATTTCATATAAGACTCCAGCCAAGTAATTTTTCATGTTGCACTTCATTTAATCCTCACAATATCCCAATGGCACTGAATTTTCAGTCTCCTTCAATAATGTTAATGTTAGCATTCTTCCTTGACTGCCACAGCATATCTGTTGTGTTATTCTTTTATTCTTCATCCATGTCTCTCCCTCCGGGTAGATTTCATGGATTGTATTATACCGCTAAATGGAAGGCAATTCAATCTATGCATGAAACCATAATTTTCCCTTTTTAAAAAAATCTGTTACACCTTAATCATAAGTATTTTTATAACTTTCCTCCATATCCTATGTTCTAGTCACTCTCCTAAATTTTTGTGTACACTATATTATTTAAGTTTATGTCATAGATATTATGATCACCCCCAGTTTTCTGACTGATAACCACAGGGTCAGGCAATTCATGTAAACCATCCAATGCTACAAATAACAGGTGGCAGATCTAGGATTACAATCCCTTTTTTCTGATTTTGAAGCTTGTTTTCTACATTTTAATGGACTATCACCTCCTTGGAGATTGATATCATATGTTATTTGAGTTTCTTACATAAACAAACACACACACTTGAAGTAAATTGTTGTGTATAGTAAATGCACAGATCTTAAATGTATAATTCATTGAGTATTTTTGCCCAAATATTTATCTTTTATTCATACATTTTAAATTTATTTTTCAATTAGAATGCAATATATTTTCAGTCTCAGATCTACAACTTTACAGAGTAATCACCATGATAAATATAATTCCCTTCTGACATCATGCATAGTTATTACAATATTATTGACTATGTTGTACTTTACCTCCCCATGGCTATTTTTTTTTAAGACTTTGTTTTTATTTTATTTTTATTTTATTCATTTTTTTTTTAGAGAGAGGAGACATAGAGTGAGAGAGAGAGAGAGAGAGAGAAAGAGAGAAAAGGGGGAGGAGCTGGAAGCTCAACTCTCATATGTGCCTTGACCAGACCAGTACAGGGTTTTGAACTGGCAACCTCAGTGTTCCCAGGTCAATGCTTTATCCACTGCACCACCACAGGTCAGGCATCCCCATGGCTATTTTTATAACTGGTCATTTTTACCACTTTTCTTTCACCTTTTCATCCATTCTCCTAATCACCCCTCCCATCTGGTGACCCTCAATTTGTTTTCTGTATCTATGAGTTTGTTTATGTATTGTTTGTTTATTTTGTTTTTATATTCCACTAATTGGTAAAATCATATGGTATTTGTCTTTTTCTGTCTGGCTTATTTCATTTAGCATAATCTTGTTTAGGTTCATCCACCTCATGTTAAATGACTAGATTTTATTTTTATGGCTGAGTAATATTTGACTTTATTGGGTAAATATCAGCAGTAGAATGTCAGCCTGGTGTATGGAAGTCCTGGGTTCAATTCCCAGTCAGTGCGCTCAGGAGAAGTGACCATCTGCTTCTCCATCCTTTCCTCTCCTTCTTCTCTATTTCTCTCTCTCTCTCTTCCCCTCTCGCAGCCATGACTCAAATGATTCAAGCAAGTTGGTTCCAGACATGGAGGATGGCTCCATGGCTTTGCCTCAGGTGCAAAAAAGTAACTAGATTGCCAAGCAATGGAGCTGTGACCCCAGATGAGCAGAGCATCTGCCTTAGGCTGGGGTTGCTGGCTGGATCTGGTCAGGGCACATGTGGGAGCCTGTCTCTCTGACTCTCACTTAAAAAAAGAATTTTTTTGAGGAACCTCCATACTACTTTCCATAATAGGTGTACCAATATACAGTTCTACCAACAGTGGTACATGAATCCCCTTTTCTTCACAAATTTGGCAACAGTTGTTTGTTGATTTATTGCTAATACCCAATGTAACAGGTGTGAGGTGATATCTCATTGTGATTTTAATTGCATTTCCTTGATAATTACTGAAGTGGAACATCTTTTCATATGTCTGTTAGTCATCTGATGACCTCTTTGTAGAAATGTCTATTCAGGTTCTTTGCCCATTGAAAAAATAGTTTTTAAATTTGGTGTTAAGTTCCTTATATATTTTGGAAATTAACCCCAATTGAATGTATCATTAGCAAATATTTTCTTTCATTCAGTAGATTGTCCTTTTTGTTTTGTTGATGGTTTCCTTACTTTTCAAGAAACATTTAGTTTGATTAGTTTTATTCATTTTTTCATTTATGTTTTTTTTTCCCTCTGTCTGAAAGACATAAAAAAATATTGCTAAGAGTGATGTCAAAGAGTTTACTTTACACTTTCTTCTAAGAATTTTTATGTAAGTCTTACATTTGAGTCTTTAATCTATTTTGAGTTTATTTTTCTACATGGTATAATAAAATGGTATAGTTTCATTGTGTGTGTGTGTGTGTGTGTGTGTGTGTGTGCATGTGTCTCTCCAGTTCACACAGTATCACGTATTAAAAAGACTATCTTTATCTAACTGTATATTCTTGCCTCTTTTGTCATAGATTAATTGGCAATATAGAGATGGATTTATTTTTGGGCTCTCTATTTTGTCCCATTAATCTGTGTGTCTGTTTTTATGCCAGTACCATGGTTTTTTTTTGCTTACTATAGATATATAGTTTTATATGATACCAGGTAATGTGTTGCCTCCAACTTTGTTCTTTATCAAACTGCTTTGTTTTGTGGAGTCTTTTGTCATGCCATAAAAATGTTAATGTTATGTTTATTCCAAAGTTTTATTTTATTTGATGAAATTGTAAATGGGATTTTATTTTTAATTGCTCTTTGTGATTATTCATTATTGGTATATAAAAATACAACTTAGCCTGACCTGTGGTGGCGCAGTGGATAAAGCGTCGACCTGGGAACACTGAGGTCGCCAGTTCAAAACCCTGCACTGGTCTGGTCAAGGCACATGTGGGAGTTGATGCTTCCAGCTCCTCCCCCCTTTCTCTCTTTCTCTCTCTCTCTCACTCTGTGTCTCCTCTCTAAAATGAATAAAATAAAAATTAAAAAAAATACAACTTATTTCTGAATATTAATTGTACCCTGATACTATGTTCAATCTGTTTACTAATTCTCACAATACTTTTGGTGAAATCTTTAGGGTGCCCTATATATAGTACTCTGTCATTTGCTAATACTGACTGTTTTACGTCTTCCATTTCAATTCAGATGCCTTTTATTTTTCCTTATTATTTGATTGCTGTGGTTAAGACATCCAGTACTATCTTGAATAAAAGTGGTGAAAATGGACATCCTTGTGTTGTTCCTCATTTTAAAGTAAAAGTTTTTAGTATTTTACCACTCAGTATGATATTAACTGTGGATTTGTCATTTGTAGCCTTTATTATGTGTAGGTGTTGTTCCTACCCCAATGATGCTGAAAGTTTTTTATCATAAATTATGTTGGATTTTGTCAAATGCTTTTTCTGCATCTATTTATCATATGATTTTTAACCTTCGTGTTGTTTATATGCTGTATCACATTGTTTTTGCAGATATTGAACTAGCCTTGCATTCTAGAAATAAATTCAACTTGATCATGGTATATAATCTTTTTAATGTATTACTGATATTTTACTAAGGATTTTTGTATCTGTATTCATTGGGTATATTGTACATACTTTCTTTTCTTATAATGTCTTTGTTTTGGGATTAGGGTTATGATGACTTTGTAAAATGGGTTTCGCAGCCTACCTTCCTCTTCAATTTTTTAGAGTAATTTGATAAGAATAGGTATTAATTCTTCATTAAATGTTGTTAAAATTTATCTGTGAAGTGATTTGGTCCAAGAGTTTTGTTTCTTGGAAGTTTTTTGTTATTGACTCAATTTTGAAAGTAGTTATTCTTGGTTCAGTTTTGAAAGATTGTTTCTAGAAATTTATCAATTTTTTCAAATAGTTGACATATAAATAATTCATTGTATTTTCTTTAATCCTTTGTATTTCTGTGGTGTCATTTGTTACTTTTTTTCCATTCTTGGTTTTTTTTTTTATTTGAGCTCTCTCTTTCTTTTTTCTTAATAAATCTGGCTAAAGTTTTTTTTAATTTTATTTCATATTTTCACGAATCAGCTCTTGTTTTCATTCATCTTTTCTATTTTTTACACTGTTCTATTTATTTCTGCTCTGATCTTTATTACTTCCTTCCTTTTACCTACTTTTTGTTTCATTTGTTTTTTTCTAGTTCATTTAGATGTAAGGTTAGATATTTTATTTGCATTTTTTTGTTTCTTTATAGCCAGTATTGCTATTAATTTTTCCTTTAGTAATACCTTGGTTTCTACTATAAATTT
Source organism: Rhynchonycteris naso (assembly GCA_037038555.1). NCBI lineage: Eukaryota > Metazoa > Chordata > Mammalia > Chiroptera > Emballonuridae > Rhynchonycteris > Rhynchonycteris naso. The sequence goes on from CM073002.1 coordinate 74,019,417, forward strand.
TGAATCATGTATTTCACTTTCATTTGTCTTAAGGTATATTTGATTTCTTTCTTGATTTCATTGTTAACCTATTCATTGTTTAGTAGCATGTTATTTAGCCTCCATGTTTTGGAGTATTTTTCAATTTTCTTATAATTGATTTCTAGTTTCATACCACTGTGATCAGAGAAAATGCTTAATATAATTTCAATCTCCTTAAGTTGTCTTTTTGTTTTGTTTTGTTTTGTTTACAGCGACAGAGAGAGAGACAGACAGACAGACAGAAATGGAGAGAGATGAGAAGCATCAACCATTAGTTTTTCATTGCGACACCTTAGTTGTTCATTGATTGCTTTCTCATATGTGCCTTGACTGTAGGCCTTCAGCAGACTGAGTAACCTCCTTGCTCAAGCCAGCATCTTTGGGTCCAAGCTAGTGAGCTTTTTACTTAAGCCAGATGAGCCCGCGCTCAAGCTGGTGACCTCGGGGTCTTGAACCTGGGTCATTCACATCGCAGTCTAACACTCTATCCACTGTGCCACTGCCTGGTCAGGCATCTTCTTAAGTTTATTGAGATTTGTTGTGTGCCCTAACATGGTCTATCTTGTAAAATGTTCCATGTGTACTTAAAAAGTCTGTATATTCTGCTGCTTTTTTAGTAAAATGTCCTAAAAATATGAATTAAGTCCATTAGCTTTAATGTGAATTTTAAAGCCATCATTGTTGGTTTTCTATTTGGAAGATCAATCCATAGATGTCAATGTGGTGTTAACGTCCACCACTGATAATAATAAGCTACTATTATTATCTTTGTGTTAACCTCTTCTTTTATGCCTGTCAATATTTACTTTATATATTTAGGTGCTCCTATATTTTGTGTAGATAGATGTTCACAAGAGTTATATTCTTTTGTTGGATGGATCTCTTTATCATCATAAAATACCCTTCTTTGTCTTTTGTTACAAACTTTATTTTAAAGTCTATAGGTATTGCTACTTCTACTGTTTTTTTCTATTTCCATTTTAATGAAATATCTTTTTTCATGTTTCTATTTTCAGTCTGTGTGTGTGTCTCTGTTATAGGCAGTAGCTGAACTGGTCTTGTTCATTTTATTTTATTTTTTGTTTTATCCATTTATTGATCATACATTTTTTTATTTATTAATTTTTGGAGCAAGAGAGAGGCATATATATATATATATATATATATATATATATATATATATATATATATAAACTTGTTGTTCTACTTTGTTCTACTTATTTATGCCATCATTGGTTGATCCTTGTATGTGCCCTGACTGAGGATTGAACCCACAATGTGCCCTGACTGAGGATTGAACCCACAGCCTCAGCATGTTAGGATGACAGTCTAACCAACTGAGCTACCTGGCCCAGGGCCCACTCTATATATTTTTATTGGAGCATTTAGACTATTGACATATAAAGTACTTATTGATAGGTATTTAGTGGTTGCCTTTTTTTTTCTTTTTTACAGGGACAGAGAGAGAGTCAGAGAGAGGGACAGATAGGGACAGACAGACAGGAACGGAGAGAGGTGAGAAGCATCAATTATTAGTTTTTCATTGCCGTTGCGACACCTTAGTTGTTCATCGATCGCTCTCTCACATGTGCCTTGACCGCGGGCCTGCAGCAGACCCAGACCGAGCCACCCCCTGCTGGAGCCAGCAAACCTAGGTCCAAGATGGCAAGCTCTTTGCTCAAGCTAGATGGGCTCACACTCAAGCTGGTGACCTCGGGGCCTCAAACCTGGGTCTTCTTCATCCAAGTCCGATGCTCTATCCACTGCACCACTGCCTGGTCAGGCAGTGGTTGCCATTTTATTATTTGCTTTCTCGTTATTTTTGTGAAGCTCTGTTTTTCTCTTATTCTCTTGTTTTCTTCTCTGATATGTTGATGACTTTCTACAGTGTTATCTTTGGATTCCTTTTTCTTTATATGTTATATATATCTGACACATTTTTGTTTGTGGTTACCATGTGCTTGATACATATCAAGCTATGTTTATAGGGTTCATTTTAAGTCATGGTTGCTTAAGTTGTAACATATGTAATTTTTAATAACCACCTTTATGTTTATGCCATTCTTCTTACTTTTTTATTGTTTGTGTGTACTCCTTAATTTATTGTCATAATTATACAAATTCTTTCTACTTGTAACCTTTGAAATAACTTTAGAGTTGGTTGATTGACTGCTTTTCCTAAAGGCTTAATTTTGTCAGTGAAGATTTTATTTTTACTGTATTTTCTCATTCATATTTTTTACTTAAAGAGATCCTTTAACATTTTTTCTAATATTGGCTTAGTGCTGACAAATTAAATTTAGTGTTAAATTCTATTTGTTAAAGATTTTTCTTTCCATTTCATGAGGAATTTTGTCTGTGGTTTTCTTCTACTGTTATAGGTTTTGGCATCAAAGTTATGCTACTCTGAGAAAATAAGTTGGCCAGTGTCTTCTTTTTTCCAAACAATTTAATGTAAGATTGACATAATTTCTTCCTGAAATAGTTGATAAAATCAGTCATTTTGTCATTTTATCAACTGAGGTAGCTCAGTTTGTTAGAGCCTCATTCTGAAGTGCAGAGATTGCTGGTTCGATCCCTAGTCAGGGCACGTACAGAAATAGTTTCTATTTCTATCTCTCTTTCTCTTCACTTCCTCTCTCACTAAAATTTATAATAAAAAAATTTTTAAAAATGTCCATGTGACAGTTTTGCTGTGTTGTGTTTTTCTCCCATTTTTTTCTATTTAATACATGATCTTGAATTTATTTTCATATGTTGTTTAGTATATTTATTATCATTTTAATGTCTTTAGTATCTATTGTGGAATTCCCTTTTAATTCCTTACCAATTCAATTTTTCTTCTTAATTTCTGAACCAATTTAGCTATTCTTGTTTTCTATTTTATTAATTCTGTTTTTATTTTTATTATTTCCTTTTACTTAATTTATGAATAATTTGTTCTTCTTTTCTATATTCTAAACTGATACATTAAGTCATTGATTTAAACCTTTCTTTTTTCCCAGTATGTTTATAGTTATACATTTTCTAAGCTATTTATTTTGAGTTTTGATATACTGTATTTTTATTATTAACTTTAAATAAAAAATATGTTCTAATGCCTTCTTTTATTTTCTTTTTAGATACATGTAATTTAAAATGCAGTCTAGGCCTGACCAGGTGGTGGTGCAATGGATATAGCGTCAGACTGGAATGCGGAAGGACCCAGGTTCGAGAACCCGAGGTCCCCAGGTTGAGCATGGGCTCATCTGGTTTGAGCAAAAGCTCACCAGCTTGGACCCAAGGTTGCTGGCTCCAGCAAGGGGTTACTCAGTCTGCTGAAGGCCTGCGGTCAAGGCACATATGAGAAAGCAATCAATGAACAACTAAGGTGTCACAATGAAAAACTGATGATTGATGCTTCTCATCTCTCTTCATTCCTATCTGTCTGTCCCTCTCTCTGACTCTGTCTCTGTAAGTAAGTAAGTAAGTAAGTAAGTAAATAAATAAATAAATAAATAAATAAAATGCAGTAATGCAGTCTAACTCTCGCTGGTTTGCTCAGTGATAGAGTGTCTGTCTGGTCTGTGGATGTCTCAGGTTCAATTCCCGGTCAGGGCACAGAGGAGAAATGCCCATCTGTTTCTTTACCCCTCTCCCTTTTGCTTTTCTCACCCCCACCCCCTCTCCTGCAGTCATGGCTCAATTGAACTGAGTTTGCCATAGGCACTGAGAATGGCTCCAAGCCTCCACCACAGGAGAAGAAGAGCTCAGTTTCTGTGCAACTGAACAATGCCCTAAATGGACAGAGCATCGCCCCCTAGTGGGCTTGCCTGGTGGATCCCAGTTGAGGTGCAATCTGGAGTCTGACTCTGCCTCCCCTCCACTAATTGAATTAAAAAATAAATAAAATAAAATAAAATGTAGATTGCTTAATATTTTTATATTTGAAACATTTTTAGATATTTTAATTATTAATTATTGAACTAAACTTTGTTAATGACTTTTAATTAAATTTTGAAATAATTTTGAACATTTTGTAATTGAAGATTTATATATTTAGGTATTGTCTACCTTCCTGAACATCTTATGTACATGTACACTTTGAGATATTATTTTTTTCTGCCTTTGTTGGTTGAAGTGCTCTATAAATGTCAATTAATGCATTGTTGGTAATATTAATACTGTTACTGAAATCTATAAATTTTCTAGTTGTTTTCTGTCTAGCTATTTTTTTATCAATAAAAAAGAGAATGTTAAAACTTCCTGCTGATTGTGAATTTATCTGTCTCTTAATTTCTGTTATATTTTGCTTTTATTTTGAAGTTTTGTTATTTGTATACATATTTAAGATTGTTCTGACTTTTTGATGAATTTACTCTTTTATTATTATAATATGTTCTTCTTAAATTCTGGTAGTATTCCTTGTTACAACAAACATGGGGGTATATATATCTTTTTAAATTAGAGTTTTTATTTTCTTTGGATAAATACCCAGAAGTAAAATTGCTGGATCATATGGTAGTTCTATTTTTCATTTTTTGAGGATTCTCCATATTGTTTTCCATAGTGGCTACATTCTCACCAACTGTGCACGAGAGTGTATTTTTCTCCATATTCTCTTCCACACTTATTTCTTATCTCTTTTATAATAACCATTCTAAAAGTTGTAAGGTAATATCTCATTGTGGTTTTGATTTGCATTTCCTTGATCTTAGTGATGTTGAGATCTTTTCATGTACCTTGTGGCCATCTGTTTTGTTTCAAAAGATGTCTATATAAATCTAATGCCCATTTTTTTGGTTGTTGTTCTTGCCATGCCAAAATTCTAAATATAAACTTATTACTTCTGGAATTCTGAGGAGGTCAGATAGCCCATTGAATTATAGGGAGAAGAAAATACCTCTGTCCATTTTTAATTAGTGTATTCAGGGAGTTTAATTTGATGTTGATTTGTATGAATACTTATATATTTTGAGTGTTAACCCCTTTTCAGATATATAATTGGTAAATATTTTTTCTCACTCAATAAGTTACCTTTTTACTTGGCTAATAATTTTCTTTGCTGTGCAGAACTTCATAGTTAGATATTGTCCTGCTCTGCCCCCCATTTTTTTCCTTTTGTTGTCTTTGCTTTTGAAATCATACCCAAAATACATCACCAAGACTCATGTCAAAGAGCTTACCATCTATTTTCTTCTAGGAGTTTATGGTTTCAGGTCATGCATTTAAATCTTTAATCTTTTTTGTGTTAATTTATGTGTGTGTTGTAAAAGACTAGTCTAGTTTAATTCTTTTATGTGTGGCTGACTTGTTTTCACAAAATTATTTGTTAAAAAGACTGTCCTTTCCCCATTGTGTATTTTTTACTCCTTTATGATAAATTAATTGACCATGCATACATGTGCTTGTTTCTGGGTTCTCTATTCATTTCCATTGATCTATGTTTCTGTTTTAATGTCAATACCATACTATTTTGATTACTATAGTTTTGCAGTGTAGTTTAAAACCAGGGAAAGTGATACCTCTAAATTCATTCTTCTTTCTCAAGATTGCTTTGGTTATTTGGGGTATTTTGTTGCTTCATGCAAATTTATAAATGTTTGTACTATTTCTGTGAAAAATGACACTGAAATTTTGGTAGTGATTGCTTTGAATCTATGGAATATGTTGGAAAAATGAGATATCAGTTGGGTAGTATAAACATTTTAACAATATTCTTTCACTTCATAATTACAGAATATTAGTTCTTCAAAAAACAGAATTTTTATCTGCATATCTATATTAAAAAAATCAATCAAAAAATTTAAATGCCCTATTTGTTCTCCCTAATACACTCACTTGTATAATTTGTTGAATTATTTACTATATTTTCATTGAATTTCTTTTTAATATGCATTGCTAAAAATTTGAAATGAGAGTTTATATAGATTTTTATATAATATACCCAAGTACTTTTCTCTTTTTGTCCATATCTTATAGTAATCATTTTAATGACTTACCTATATGTTGCTTTACCACAGTTGACTAGATTTATTAAACAGAAAAATATTTTCCAATTTTTATTGTGAAATGTTATTTCATCTAAATACCATTAGGGTTTATTATTCTTATCTTTTAAAGGGAATGATAAGTATCTTATACATTGTGGTCAAGAGTAAACAAATATTAAATATTTAGCATAGTAACTGAAATACAGTTGACTAAAAATATTGTTATTTTTTGTTATCTTTTGAGATAAATCAAGACACTGATGCCGTACAAAAGATAAATGAATGTGTAGAGTAGAGAAAATGAGAAATCAGTTAACGGTGGATATTTGAAGCATCCACAAGTCATGAATTAAAAAGTAATGTGAACAAATATGTTGTAAAAGTTAAATTGTAACCAACATTAGAAACGTATTTTGCTGTCAGATATTTGCTAATATATAGATTTGAAAAGATAACTTATTTTCTTTATACCTTATCTTATATCTATATAAAGCACATATTTTTCTGCTGCTATTCCATGATACAAATTAGAATTGGAGGTTGCCTATAAGTTTTTGCTCCCACATTATATGTTTATTTTTTTAAAATACAAATTGTCATTTAAAATACATGTGTAAATTAGTAAGCACCCACTCCATAGAAGATTTTAGAAGCAAAGGAACATATTAAAGAACTGTGAATCAAGAATTGGGAGCTCAGTACCTACTGCTGTCACTAACATGCTCAGAGAGTAAGGCTAATTACTTGAGATTAGTTTCCTCATTTATAACATTAGAAGTATGATGATTAATTTTATGTTTCAATTTGACTGGCCACAGTACCTAGATTAAACATTGTATCTGTGGGGGTGTTTCCAGATGAAATTAGCTTTTAAATTGGTAAAGTCAGTAAAGTAAATTGACCTCCCCAATGTAGGTGAACATCATATAGTCTGGGCCTGAATACAACAAAAGATAGAGAAAGAAATTCACTCTTTTTTTTTTTACTTCTATTTGAGCTGGGACATCTCAATTCATCTTCTCCTGCCTTGAAAATGGGATTTATAGCATTAGATTCCCCCATACTTAGGCCTTAAGACTAAACCTGAATTATACCACTGATTTTCATGGGACTCTAGTTTCCAAGTGGCAGGCTATGAAACTTCTCAGCCTCTGTGATTGTGTGAGTCAAGTTCTCATAATAAATCTTTGTTTTGAGAGATTGGCTGTGTTTCTTTGAGAGCTCTATCACAAAATGTATTTTATTATTTTATTTTTGAGATTTCACAAGCAGAAATATGTATGAAAAAATAGATATATTTTAAATATTTCAGTTTAATTATCAGGTAACTGAACAAATATAAACACTTAAAAATAAATAGTGTGGGGACCATCTAATGGCTATACAATCTTTAACACAGAAAGACTGATAAGTTGAAATTTAAAATTTTTTTTCTAAAATAAAATAATTTCATTGTACCTCCTAGTGAACTAGGTCCATATCTCCATGCTGTTATAGCCCTATGATCTCCAGAAAACATACTTTTAATGTTGGCACTTAGAAAATAAAAATTTTGAGTCAAATTTCCATTTGAAAACTAAGAATATTGACACATAAGATATCATCATTGACAGTCATTTCAATGGGAGTACTTTTAACCAAATGATTCTATCAGGACTAAAAATGTTATAGTTTTTGTCAAAGTAGTTAGTAATATTATACATATTGATACCGGAACAAGCTTGAGTCAAGTTGCCCATAGCCACTGAGTCATAGAACCAGGATCTGAGTGATATAAACGTGTCTATTATTCAGATTGCCAGCAAGCTGAGAAAACAGGGATCCTAGAAATGTATCAAATTCAGCCTTGACAGTCTCTTCTGACTGGCCAGTTTATACATCTTGGGGAAATTAATGATTCATTATAGAGCATGTAGTTCAGTGGTTCTTAACCTTTTTTGAGGTACTGAACCCACCAGTTTCATATGCGCATTCGCCGAACCCTTCTTTAGTGATAAATAAAATATGATTTTTTTCTCAAATTCAAGACATAGGTATATTTTTTTTACTGTTGCACAAAATGAGCCGTGCATGAACATCCCCTTGCTCAAAGAACAAAACCAACAAAGTGCATGAACTCACAACAAATTACGGTATTACTTTATTCTGGTCTCCATGGCAGAGGCTTCTCTGAACCCCTGAGACTGGCTCATTGAACCCATAGGGTTCAATAGAACTCAGGTTAAGAACCACTGATGTAGTTAGTCATGTAGCAGTGTGAGGGAGGTGCGCATCTAGTTTGCAGGAATGCCTCCCTAGAATGTCCTTTTGACTCTGGCACAGATTTACCTGGCGTACTTGATGTTGTTCTGGAATGGCCAGGGTCTGGGGTCTCTGGGAAATGTCTGTTCTTCTGGGAACTTTCTACAAGAAAACTCCCTGTATTTTGTTAGGCAAGAAAGTAAAGATTAAGATTTGTGAGCCAAACTCTTAGTAATCTACAGTGCCTTAACTCCTTACAGAAAATTCTGTAACTCAACCCTTATAAGAAATTACTGTACTTTAACCCCTTACAATATTTCTTTTAAAATTATATGCTGTTAAATCAATATGATAATAATAATAATAACTTTTCTGAGGAAACTTATCATTACAATCTTAGAATGCAGTTTCAATACTGTCAGCATGAAAGTGGGAGTAAGGGTGCTCACATTATATGCAATACAAGTCAATTTCACTGAGGCATTCTCAAACACTAATGGAAGAACTAAAAGCTAAGGAAGATTGAGCCAAATTCACTTACGTGAGAGAACCTCAAGAAATAGGTAGTCTTTTCTCCTTCATAGCTAGCTACATGAGTGGAAAACTAAATGTACTGTTCTAAGTAAATGTCTGTGCTTCATAAAAGTAAACCCAAGGAAATTGAAAACCCAATTGCTGAAGTCAAGGGATATAGTAGAGATTGGGACGTCAATTATATTAAAGTATGTGGTGGAAAGAACAAGCAAATAAGAATGTAAGAAATGTCTTGCAATGCTGGAATGTTCTCTGTGAATTTTATAAGAAATGGAAGTTGACATAGTCCATTACCTAGAAAGAAAACACATTTTTAGATCAAACATCCATTTTTCACAGGGTCATAACAGCTCAGCCAGTAAGGAAACCAAATAGGAATAGAAAAAATGGGCTTACTCAGATCAATTGAGGCTGATTAGTCATTCATATCATTTTCAGCTCATAGACTAGTTGGTGGGTGAAGACTGGATGAAATAATAATACCTTGATAATATGTATTTGGATCAGTGAAAAAAATGATGCAGCAGAAAGAACATGTACATCAATTCCATTAAGCTGACCTGCATTACAAGGTTAAAAGATAATGTGAATAGCGCTAGTCAGGTGACTATTACTTGTTTAGAAAACTTCCAAATAGCATAGTAACAAACACTTTTTCCCACAATGGTAAACATAACTGGGGCAATATTATGCAACTATTCATACGCCAAGGATGTAATTAAAGTCATGTCCTATATACTCCAAGTCAAAAATTCAAAGTCACCATATTTTTTCACTTTTTATATGATGATATTTACTTTTGTTTTCATGTACACAACTCTTTTTTCATTATCTTTACCATGTTTCTAAGAATTAGGAAAGCATGCATCAAGTAGAAATAAAAAACCAAAGGGAATAAAAAATACTGTCCCAGCTATTAATTTCCCTAGAAAAGGATTGTCTTCCAATTGTCAGCTACATAGAAAGTAGGAGTAATATATTACAGTTGTGTAACTAATATAAGGAGTAGGTTTCATCACTGCTCCAAACCCCGTATAAGTACACTGTACCTTTAGTAATGCAAGTGGGGAATCTCTCTGCTGAGTGGTACAAGGCTTTGGTAAGCAGCTGTGGCTTGTATTTCATGTCTGTTGAATTGATGCTTTAGAATGGGTGGCACACAATTTTCACCTTAATGTTATCTCATGTTATTCAGGCATTGGCTCAGTTTTGTTAAAGAACACAAATTTAACTGAATAAATTTAGAGATCTAATTGGTGTTATTGAATGATTTATGAATCAGGCAACATCCCATTTACTAGAGGAGTTGTACAAAATGCAAGATTATTTCTTTAAATTTCTTTATTTTTTATTAGTTTCCAGAGAGGAGAGAAAGAGAGGAGGGAGAAGACTTGACCAGGCAAGCCTTGTGTTTCAAACCAGTGACATCAGTTTTCCAGGTTGACACTTTATCCACTGCACACCACACACAGGTCAGACCTTTTTTTTTTTTTTTTTTAGCAAGAGAGACGGACAGGAAGGGAGAGAGAAGAGAAGCATCAATCAATTCATATTTGCATCACCTTAGTTGTTAATTGATTGCTTTCTCATATGTGCCTTGACCGGAGGCTCCAGCCACCCAGTGACTTCTGGCTCAAGCCAGCAACCTTGGACTCAAGCTAGTGACCTTGGGCTTCAAGCCAGAGACCTTTGGGCTCAAGCCAGAGACCATGGGGTCAAGTCTATGATTTCATGCTCAAAACAGCAACCTTGGGCTTTCAAACCGCAGTCCTCAGAGACCCAAGCCGACTCTACCGAGTGCGCCACCACCTGATCAGGCAAAAAATGGAAGATTTTTATAGGCAAAAGGAGGATGGGGCAAGGAAGTCAAAAGAGTGGATTGTTTCAGGAAAGGTTTCCTTTTTTTGGGGAAAACAGAGGTTCTTTAGTATACTTCAATAGTGCTGACTAGGAAATTCCAGCTTTACTGGTTTAAAGTTCTACTCCTGGTAGAGGCTAAACTACAATTATATTAGGTATTAAGTCTTGGTGTGGCTTAGCACAAGTAACTCCATCTTGAGTCTATTGTGGATCTCTGCCCTGGTGATAAATGTGCTCTGACTCTGCTTTCTCTTCATGGACTTGGCAGATATCTGTAGTACTTCTTCCTCCGGTAGCTCATTCTTTTATTATCTCCTTCATATTTCTAGCCCAGGTGATCTTTAGTCATTCTCCAGTGATAACTGGGGCTTATCGGTTATCCCTGGAAAATTCAAATTTCTGATTACTCTTGTGAGGTGAAAGAGAGACTTATTGAATGTAATGCATTGTACTAGACCCACATTTTTCAGAATTAGTTTAGTTTCCAAAATCCTCATTTTGGAAACTAAACTAATTTTAAAAACCACAACGTAAAAGTAGTCATACTGCTGGCATACATTATCCTCGTATTTCTACTTTATTAATTATAGCAACATCTACATGCATTCGGAAAATACTTGTTACTATAAGAGTGCAATCCGACATTAAGAATGCAAGTTATAGAACTGTTCTGGCTGGGTTTAAATATGGATATAACTCTGAGACTTATAAATTGTGTGACCGTGGGCAAGTTACCCCAGTTATCCGTGCCTCAGTTTCCTTATCTGTCAAAGTAACACAATCTTAGCATGGAGAAAAAAAAAAAGAGCCACACGCTGAACCTGACAAGCACAGGGAAAGTGTGCATGGTGGCCTTGCAAATTCAGATATCTAGAGTAACCACACAGGATGGTCAAAAATTGAAATTTATTTCCAACTAAAAACAGTTCATGGTGGGTAGTCATGTCCTAGAGTGGTTTTTTTTTTCTCTAAACAAAGATCAATATTTATTTAATCAAGGTTGTTGTCTTTTGCATCCACAATAATGTTACTGATAACACATAAGTAATCTTTGCCTGCCCCTCTCAGGGTAAGCACCCCACTAGAGCAGGGACCAACAAACGCCCTCATTGTTACTGTTATCATGTGAATCATTAACTATTAACATCTTGTTCCTGACCATGTAAAAGAAGTTTTAGCATGTACATTTTTACATTTTATCCAATCCCAGAGATTTTCCAGTTTTGTTTTCTCCCGCCTCCCTAATCTATCCCCAATCAATTTCATGCAACCCCCTATGTCTTCCCCTTTGATTCTGATGTCTAATAGAAGTGGTGAAACCTCCGTTTTCCGGAGCACTTTCTCAATCTGTTGAGACTTTGCTTCCTGGCAAATGTTGACAGTTTGGCTCAGATAAATTCATAAAAATTTCTTATGGTTTTGGAAATTTCTTATGTTGACACTAGTATATACCTTGTAAGGCTACTGCCAACATTAAATGAACTAATACATGTAAAGTGATAGAAACAGAGTAAGTCCTCAATAAACGTTAGATATTGTTATTAAATGTGAGGCATACTGTTTACTGAGCCTACATAGCTTATTCATTACGTAGCCTTTGTAAGTTATTTAAGGATAACAGTTTGTAGATACTATTAAATAGCATAATTGATTTAATAACATGTTATTCATCTCCACTAAGATATCTGTTGGGCAAATAACTTTGTAAAATTTGTGTTATTAGAATTTGCTCACTTTTATTGTTAAAAATGGCGCTGGGCAGCCTGACCTGTGGTGGCACAGTGGATAATGAGTCAACCTAGAATGCTGAGTGTTGGGCAGATAAAATATATTATGCTCACTTTGTTAAAGATGGTGCTGCCCACATGGAAGCCCGTCTCCCAGGTGATATTATTTGGCCTTATGTTTGGAATGGGTGTGGGGGAAAGGCTGTAATATAAGCAGGTCGGGTCGTTATAGCCTAAGGCTTAGTTTAAGAGTAAGCTCTTCCCCACACCCTTGACTGATTGGATGATGTAGGGTGGTGCACTCTCCTGAGGAATCCCATTATGCCTCAGATGGGTGGCTTTGTATCAGAGACTTTCTTTATGTATAATTGGATTAAAGGTTTGGATTTTCTATGCTATAAAGTGGGAGAGACCAGTAGCTTGATCTCTCTCTCGGTTCCTGGGTTCCTGAGATTAGTAGAAGAGAGGAGAGCAGATTAAGGCCATGTGGAGGAGAAGTAGCCAAGATGCAGAGTGCTGAGGAAGAAGCCAGTTTGTTAAGAGTTTGTGCAGGAGGAGATGGGAAACAGAAGTGAATAAGTCTGGTGAGCTAGAAACCTTTGATTCTAAGAAACTCGGATAAGTCAGTAGCTTTGTGAGCACTGAATGTGTGGGTTTTGGAGCCCAGTGTGTGTTTTTGCTTGCCCGCCGGGTGCAAGCTAGAATTAAAGCTGATGGCTCACCAGTTCTTGGCTCCGGTGTTTCATTGCCATCTGTCCGAATCCAATGTGAACCTGCACGGGTCAGGCAGCTGTGATAGTGGCCTTGACTACTGGCTTTACACTGAGGTTGCCAGTTCAAAACTTGAGGACTGCCTGGACAAGGCACATATGGAAGTTGATGCTTCCTACTCCTCCCCCACCCCTCTCTCTCTCTTTCTACTCTCTAAAATGAATAAATCAAATATTTAAAATAAAAAAAAATGGCACTGGGCAGCACCGGGTATGTAATCTGTGAAATTGTTAATTACCTTCCTGCTTGGGAAGGGCCACTGTTATGCTAATGTTGCTGGAGGAGGGGATTTCACATCAAAAAAGTTTTAAGAAGAAAGGAGAGGAAGGAGGACAAGGAAACAGAAGCCAAGATGACAGAGAAAGAGAAAGAAGCCATTTTGCAGAGTAAGAAGCCATATTGGCAGATGGGGAACCAAAGGTGAGGGGCTTTGAGACTGGTAAGGCCTTTGATTCTAGGAGGAACCACAGAAGATTCTCATGGTTGTGTAACTAGATAATGTATCAAGGTTTTGTGAGCTCTGAATGAGTAAAAGGAAGTGTTTTCCCTGTGTGTTGCTCATTGGCCAGTATGAGACTTGAATAAAGAAATGGTCCACCATTTTTTGGCTCCACTATTTCTTAACCATCTGCCCGAATCTAATGGGAACCTGCACGTGCATGACCACAATGATGACAGTGCTGATGACTGGCTGCACAATAGCTTTCGTTTTAGAAATTTATTTATTTTAAGATTTTATTTATTGATTTCACAGAGAGAGGAGTTGTAATGAGAAATCAACTCATAATTGTTTTACTTTAGTTGTTCACTGATTGCTTGTTTTATGTGTCTTGAACCACGGTTTCGAATTGGTGACCTCAGTGTTCCTGGTTGACGCTCTATCTACTGTGCCACCACAGGCCAGGTGGTCTTATAAACTTAAGGTGGAAGAATTAATAAATTAGCCTTTGTTTCTGTTGAGAGACAACATATTTTAAATAAAGCTGATTGGAAGGCAAGATATAACCTAGAGAATCGGGAAAGATGAACATTAACCTGTGGATCTACATGTAAGAAATCCCTCCAGCCCTTAGCCAAGTTCATCACATCTCCCTGTGTACCTCTTCTAACCATTAACAAATTACCTCATTGTCTCTTCTGAGGTTGACAGGCAATTTTAGTGATAAATAAAGTTGAAGACTTTCAAAATAAAGTTTAACGTAGTTTGCATATATTTACACAAATAAAGCACAATTTGGCAATTTAGAATTTATCAGAATAAAAGACTTTTAATAAATTGAGATCACCATCTATTTGTTCCAGAGGCAAACACTAATTTTGATGCAATTAATTTAAGCATCAAAGACTAAAGTAATAAATTTCTAAGTAACTTACTATAGCTTGCTGCTGCCTTTGCATATCTTATATCCACTCAGGTTGAAATGTATTTCCCTCTATTTTTTCCACCTCTCCAAAAATTTTGGGATGAAACAAATAAATAGCTTAAGAGTGATAAGAAAACAAGTTTTTACTCTTCTAAATGCAAATATATATGAAAAAAGAACAACAAATTGTTTCAATAGAGGCATATATTCTTATAATCCGCTTGATGCCTAATACACAGTAATAAATCACTCTAATCACTTTCATGAATCAGAGATTGAGAAAAATTTGCATCTACTTTATAGAGCACTAGATATTTCAGAATATTCAGTACAAAAGATGGGTGAGAACATGGAATAACTAATATAGGACGGTGTAAAACCAGTAGCCACAGCCACCATCACAGCCTTCTGGCTCATGCAGGTTCACATTTGATTCAGACAGACGGTAATGAAACAACGGAGCCAAGAACTGGTGAGCCATTAGCTCTAGTTCTAGCTTGCACCCAGCAGGAAAGTTAAAACACACACTAGGCTCCAAAACCCACTCATTTAGTGCTCACAAAGTTACTGACTTATCTGACTTTCCTAAAATCGAAGGTTTCTAGCTCACCAACCTTATTCACCTCTGTTCCCATCTCCTTCTCCTTTACAAACTCTGCATAAAACGGCTTCTCCATCAGCACTCCATCTTGGCTGTTTCTCCTGGCCTCCTCCACATGGCCTTTCTTTGTTCTCCTTTCTAAAGCTAATCTCGGGAAACGAGAGAGTGCAAGGTCCTGGTCTGCCCCACTTTATAGTATAGAAATCCAAACCTTTAATCCAATGGTTCTTAACCTGGGTTCTATTGAACCCTAGGGGTTAGATGAGTTGGTCTCAGGGGTTCGGAGAAGCCTCTGCCACGGAGGCCAGAATAAAGTAATACCATAATTTGTTGTGAGTTCATGCACTTTGTTGGTTTTGTTCTTTGAGCAAGGGGATGTTCATGCACGGCTCATTTTGTGTACCAGTAAAAAAAACATACCTATGTCTTGAATTTGGAAAAAAAAATCATATTTTATTTATCACTAAAGAAGGGTTCGGTGAATGTGCATATAAAACTGGTGCGTTCCGTACCTCAAAAAAGGTTAAGGACCACGTTTTAATCCAATATACAAACAAGAAAGTCTCTGATACCAAGCCAATTAGGGTAGGGGAGGCTTAGTCTTAAAACTAAGCCCCAAGCTACAAGGATTCTGCCTGCCTACAGCCCACCCCCAACACACATTAATATAATCACGCCCATACCAAGCAAGAAGGGCAACCAATATCATCACCTGGGCGACAGGCTTCCATGTGGGCAGCACCATCTTTAACAAAGTAAGCATAATATATTTTATTTGCCCAACAACCCACCCCTATACTCACTTTACTACCCACAATCTACACCACCAGCATCCCTGTGTAAGGAAATTAGGCACATTCCACAAATTACAACATGATAAATCATACAATTTCATCAATTACAAATGTACACTTCACCAGTCTCTGAGCACTTTGCCAAAAGTGCAAAATGTCCTCTTCTTTCTAGCCATTTTAAAAGCTCCCCAGTCCAGAAGGGCCTCTAGCAGAGCCACCCTCCACCCCCATCATGGTATTTCACATTGTCCAAAATTTGTAAGTCCATTCAACAAAGGAGCCAGTGCCCACTCTGGTCATAGTCCAGGAAATCAGTCCAAGCACATGGGGCCTCAGCCACCCCCCTCATCCCTGCCATCCTGGCAGGTCTTACACTGTCCCAAAGAGAAGCACATGGCAATGGCAGTCAGTATTTCCATCTCTGCCTAGAGAGTATGATGGCATCCACCCCTATGTCCCAAAATCGCAGAACTACCAGAGGTGTAGTAGCTACTCCTTGCTGATAGGCTATCACCATCTGAAAACTTTGGATTGCAACTGCAGAGCGATTCTCCTCATCTTCCATGGAGGAACTGAAAAAACCAGCTTCTGCTGCCGGCCTTGTAGCTCTGGGCCAGGCCTCTGTCCCAGCCTCCTGCCACTATTGGCTCTCCACAATGTCCAGGGCAATCTGCAACTCAAAAACTTGTTATTTCTTCTCCAACAGGTGCTCCATTTCCAAACAAATCTCACAAAACTGGTCATCCTCCTCTGGTGCTTGCTCCAGCTCCAGGATCTGCATCTCTTTCTTCCAGTTTTACTCAAGCTCCTTTCACTGCTCAGTTTGCAGGTCCTGGGAAGCTTCTTCCACACAGCTCTTGGTTTCCTCATGTATGACTGTAAAAGTCAGCCAGCCCACAGTCCCCAAAAGGACAGCCATGGGGAACCATAACAGCAGCCAGTCCTCTACTCCACCGCTCAGAGGTGGTGGTGGCTCCATACCAAACTGTATGGAATCCTGCCACAGACTATGCCAATGTAAAGACAGTAGCCATGGCCACCATCACAGCCTCCTGGCCCATGCAGGTTTGCATTTGATTTGGACAGCTAGTAATGAAACAATGGAGACTAGAATTGGTGGGCCATTACCTTTGTTGGGCAGATAAAATATATTATGCCCACTTTGTTAAAGATGGCACTGCCCATATGCAAGTCTGTTGATATTAATGTTTGTTAGGGAACAGTCTGTCGGCAGGTTGGGTCATTATAGCCTAAGGTTTAGTTTTAAGAGTAAGCTTTTCCCCACACCCTTGACTGATTGGATAATGTGTGGTGGTGCACTCTCATGAGGAATCCTCCCATTATGCCTCAGATAAGTGACATTTTATCAGAGACTTCCTTGTTTGTAGATTGGGTTAAAGGTTTGAATTTCTACACTATAAAGTGGAGCAGACCGGGAGCTTGCTCTCTCTTGGTTCCTGAATTTAGCATTAGAGAGGAGAGCAGATTAAGGCCACGTGGAGGCCAGGAGAAGCAGCCAAGATGGCGGAGTGCTGAGGAAGATACCAGTTAGTGTAGAGTTTGTGCAGAGAGGAGGAAATGGGGAACAGAGGTGAATAAGTCTGGTGAGCTAGAAGCCTTTGATGCTAGAAAACTTGGATAAGTCAGTAGCTTTGTGAGCACTGAATAAGTGGGCTTTGGAGCCCAGTGTGTGTTTTTGCTTGCCCACCAGGTGCCAGCTAGGATTAAAGCTGATGGCTCACCAGTTTTTGACTCCATTGTTTCGTTACCGACTATCCGAATCTAATGTGAACCTGCATGGGCCAGGCGGCTGTGACAGTGGTCCTGGCTCCTGGCCTTACACCTTTAATTCTAGCTTGCACCCAGCGAGCAATTTAAAACACAAACTGGGCTCCAAAACCCAGTGCTCACAAAGCTACTGACTTATCTGACTTTCCTAGAATCAAAGGTTTCTAGCTCACCAGCTTTATTCACCTCTGTTCCCATCTCCTTCTCCTTCACAAACTCTCCACAAACTGGCTTCACCCTCAGCACTCCATCTTTGCTGCTCCTCCTGGCCTCCTCCATGTGGCCTTCCTCTCTTCTCCTTTCTAATGCTAATCTCAAGAACCGAGAGAGAGTAAGTTCCCAGTCTGCCCCATTTTATAGTGTAGAAATCCAAACCTTTAATCCAATATACAAACAAGGAATTCTTTGATACCAAGTCACTTAGGGTGGGAGAGGCTTAGTCTTCAAACTAAGCCCCAGGCTACAAGGATCCTGCCTACCCACAGCCCACCCCCAACATATATTAATATAATCACACCCATACCAAGCAAGAAGGGCAACCAATATCATCACCTGGGTGACAGGTTTCCACGTGGGCAGCGCCATCTTTAACAAAGTGAGCATAATATATTGTATCTGCCCAACAGGCACCATCAGTAGTATAGCACAGCTTTCTTAACAAATTTAATTTGTGAATGTTCTGCTATATAAAGTTCCAGCAAATGAAAAACTATTATTCCCTTTAAATAGAGATTGTTAGAAAAGACCAAATTATATAATAAAAACAGAGAACAGCATACTAATTATTTGTGGAAAACAAGCATCAGACTGTCTCTGAAGTACTGATAACCTCGGAAAATTTTAGATGTTTATTTAGTCAGAAATTTACTTTTGCAGCTCACCCTCTGTTGTTTGTAATCCCTCAGTTGTTTTGCAAAATTCAAGTTCAAACTGTAGTTCAACATATTGGGAATCCAGTTATGAAGAAGTAGTGGTGGAATTCAGGTGGTTTGCACCAGTTTGGCACAATGGATACTTAATATTTTTTTGAGTTCATCGAATTGGTTGTTAAAATGGCACTTATAATCAGGGTTCTCTCTAAGATGGGTGCCTGGGAAACTGCCAAATGTGGAAATCAAAAATTTACATTTCTTACTCTTTTTTTTTTTAGATTTTATTTATTCATTTTAGAGAGAGGAGACAGACAGAGAGAGAGAGAGAGAGAGAGAGAGAGAGAAGGGAGGGAGGGATGGAGGGAGGGAAGATAAGAAAGCATAAACTTGCATATATATGTTCCTTGACTAAGCAAACCCAGGGTTTTGAACCAGCAACCTCAGCGTTCCAGGTCAATGCTTTACCCATTGTGCCCCAACAGATCAGGCATTTCTCACTCCTTTTTAAGATTCTTCTGAACAGCAGCATATTCTAAGCACACATAGTCATTTTCATTCTATCCATAGTTTATAAAAATTGCAAATAAAAATGCCAATCAAGAAGCAATATCTTAAATAACAGTTTTGTTTTTTATCAAGTGTTTAATATTTTTTATTAATATTTTATAACTGTTTCTTGAAACATAATCTAGTTTTGCATACCTCTTTTATTGTTCTTATTTGAATATTAAATGCATGAAGTAATAAACTACCTTTGGTGTATCATTTTTATATACTTAAAATAGTCATTAGGGCAGAGAACTGGTTGTTATATTATTTGAATCCCACTACTAAATGAAACCTAATTTAAGTGATATAAGCACTGTATGGAGGTCAGTTCCCCTAATCCCCAATTTTTATAGGGTCAACTGTATTTTTTAATTACAGGAAGAAGAAACGTAGACCTGAATTGACAATTTGGTGGCTTTAAAGGACCTATTAGGACAGTATGCAAAGAGAAGAGGTCCTCTCCTGCAGTGATGATATAGCAATACAGGAGGCTAGGACAAGCACTAAGCAAACAGACACGTCCCTGGGAAAATACCTGAACAATCTGGAGGTTTTCCAGTCCTAAAGCAGTTGTAGGTTCTTCAGCTGTGGCCCTCTAAATCAGACTGATAAAAGACAGATTAATGAGATAAAAACAAGAGTTATACAGAGATGAGTAATCCAAAGGAGTGGTTAGAATTTGGGTTTATATGGCATTTCAGAAAAAGAGCAAGACATTTTTAAAGTGACAAGACAAAGGAAAAAGACTGAGTGTCTTGAAGCAAAAAGTTGTAGGAAAGCAAGTAGGGAAACTAATAGAAGATAAGGGCTAATTAGTAAATTTGTTATCTAGATTCCTCTGGCGCCATTAATGGGCTGATAAGTATTGAAAGATACATCAGATGATTAGCCTTTGTCCTTCTGGTGGCTTGGGGATGCCTTTGTCAATTTACGTTTTTCTTTTAGGCAAATGAAGGGAAGGCAAAGAACTCTCTTTTTATCTGCCTCTTCTCAACTGCCTTTAGCTCAGAACAATCTGTATGCTGTAGAGGCATATTGGGGGTGACATTTCTGCTACTATACACAGTTACACTCTCATTCCCATTTCTGAAATAAAAACAATCAAAACTGCTTAGAATAAAACTTGAGCAAGCAGAGATAGTAAGTCACCCCAAATCAAATACTTAATAAAAAAATCCAGGGAACATTATTTTTATGAGTCTCGAAAATAGAACCTCAACAATGATCAATAATATATTTTAACTTAGTACAAGGTTTTAAATTTTTGCATATCTTATTATATTTTTATAAACCATTTCTATTTACATCTTAGTTTATACAAATGTTAAAATAAAATTGTTGGTCAAATAAGTTTGTAAATATGATATATATGTTTGCTCGCTTATAGTTTGCATTAGATGTGAGGGACAGGCTGTAAGCAGGCAGTGTCCTTATAGCCTAGGGCTTAATTTTAAGACTAAGCTTTTCCCCACACCCTTGACTGTTGCAGGACAGGGGGTGGTGCACTCTTATGAGGAATCCCATTTATGCCTCAGATAATTATGTAGCTTTGTATCAGAGACTTCCTTGTTTGTATATTGGATTAAAGATTTTGATTTCTATATTATAAAATGGGGCATACCAAAAGCTTGCTCTCTCTTGATTCCTGAGATTAGCATTAGAAAGGAGAACAGAGAAAGGCCACATGGAGGAGAGGAGAAGCAGCCAAGATGGCGGAATGCCAAAGGAGAAGCCAGTTTGTGCAGAGTTTATGCAGGGAGAAGGAGATGGGGAACAGAGGTGAGTAAGGCTGGTGAGGTAGAAAACTTTGATTCTAGGAAACTCGGATAAGTCAGTGGCTTTGGGAGCCCTGACTGGGAAGGGAAGTGTTTTCATACTGTGCGTATTTCTTGACTGACAGGTGCAAGCTAGGATAAAGATGATGCACCACCAGTTCTTGGCTCCGTTGTTTCATTACTGTCTCTCTGAATCAAATATGGACCTGCATGGGCTAGGTGGCTGTGATGGTGGCCATGGCTACTGGCTTTACAGGAATAAATTATTTTGATAATGAGTTTAAATGAATAAGTGAGGATAAATGATTTGTAATATCGTAGCCTTTCTTGTCCATGTAGAGATGGCCTTTTTTTTTGCCCCTTAAAATCAATTAAAAGGCAATAACTGCTCTTTACCTAGCAGCAGCTAACAGAAATTTATTTAAACTCTTTTTCTGTTTGAGTGGCTTATTACATCAGTGTAACTAATAGTAATGTTTTAATATTTTGTTTTAAAAATATATCCTGAATCATGAAACTACCACTACCACCATCATTATAACTAATAAGAACGTTTTATATATTCTACTATTTACCAGGTACTGTGCAACCATTTTAAAAATTCTATCTACTATTTGTCTGAGTGTTTACTCTAATCCCGGAACTTCTGTAGGTCTTAACAAAATATCAGTGAAAACAAGAGACAAAATCTCTGTCCTAATGAAGCTCCTATTTTAGGGATAAAAAACCTCAATTTACACAGATTTAAGTAAATTTCTCTAGATCACAGCAGACATAAACAACCTCTGCTTAAACTGGGATTCTAAGTCAAGTCTATGTGATTTCATAGTAGTCTCTTTTCATCAAGCACATACTCTATTTTTATGAATCTAAAATGTTTTATCTTAAAATATTCCTAAATATTATGTATTACAATACAATAGTTTGCTTGCTGTTTTGAGTCATTTGTCCATAGAGCTGTTCTCATCCCAACACAAAGACTTGCTATTCTAATTCTTGTCCAGATGTGTAAAAATTAAATCTTTCTTTAGTTTTTTTAATCTATTTTCTTTGTGCAATTTATCTATATTGATTATAATTTTGCCAAAAGTAAAGATTAATAAGTAAACACTCATATTTAAACTATAATTTTTTTCAACATAAACCTTGTTAAAACAGTAAGATTATGCATTTAAGCAAAAACTAACTCTTAAGTAGCAGCAGTGAGTAGTGCACAGGTGACTTCCTTCTTGTATCTTAGGCAGTTATCAAACACCTTAGAGAATGTTTGAACTCAAACAGTTGACAACTTCTGAGTCAATCTCTCTAAATTCTCCCATATTTCACATATTCTATAAATCCATAATTCTCTTCAGGAATGGAATAATAGTATAGACCTTGTGTAAAGCCAGTAGCCATGGCCACGACTACAGCCACCTGGCCCATGCAGGTTTGCATTAGATTTGGACAGTTGGTAATGAAACAACAGAGTCAAGAACTGGTGGGCAATTACTTTTAATCCTAGCATGCACTGAGCAGGCAAGTAAAAACACACACTGGGCTCCAAAACTCACTCATTCAGTGCTCACAAAGCTGCTTACTTATCCGAGTTTCCTAGAATCAAAGGTTTCTAGCTCACCGCTCTTATTCACCTATGTTCCCCATCTCCTTCTCTCTGCACAAACTCTGCACAAACTGGCTACTCCTTCAGAACTCCGCTATCTTGCCTGTTTCTGCTCTCCTCCACGTAGTGGCCTTTCTCTGTTCTCTCTAATACTAATCTCAGGAACCGAGAGAGAGCAAGCTCCCGGTCTGCCCTTCTTTATAGTATAGAAATCAAAACCTTCAATTTAATATACAAACAAGGAAGTCTCTGATAAAAAATCACTTATCTGAGGCATATGGAATTCCTCATGAGAGTGCACCACTCTACATCAAAAAGGGTGGGAAAGACTTAGTTCTAAAACCAAGCCTCAGGCTACAAGGATCCTGTCTGCCCACAGCCTGTCCCCAACACACATTAATATAATCATGCCCACCCCAAGCAAGAAGGGCAAATAATATCAATTATCATCTGGGTGACAGCTTCTACGTGGCCAGTGCCATCTTTAACAAAGTGAGCATAATATATTTTATCTGCCTAATACCTTGACAGTAATAATTTGAAGAGGGTCAATTGTTGTATGGCCAGAGCAAAGCCAGTAGTCGCAGCCACTATCACAGCCGCCTGGCAAATGCAGGTTTGCATTAGATTTGGACAGTCGGTAATGAAACAACGAAGTCAAAAACTGGTGAGCCATCAGCTTTAATTCTAGCTTGCACCTGGCGGGCAAGCAAAAACACACACTGGGCTCCAAAACTCACACATTCAGTGCTCACAAAGCTACTGACTTATCCGAGTTTCCTAGAATCAAAGGTTTCTAGCTCACCAGACTTATACACCTCTGTTTCCCATCTCCTTCTCTCTACACAAACTCTGCACAAACTGGCTTCTTCCTCAGCATTCCACCATCTTGGCTGCTTCTCCTGGCCTCCATGTGGCCTGCATCTGCTCTCCTCTCTGATAGTAATCCCAGGAACCGAGAGAGAGCAAGCTACTGGTCTGTTCCACTTTATAATGTAGAAATCAAAACCCTTAATCCAATCACACAAACAAGGAAGTCTCTAATACAAAGCCACCCATCCAAGGCACAATGGGATTCCTCAGGAGAGCGAACCACCCCACATTATCCAATCAGTCAAGGGCGTGGGGAAAAGCTTACTCTTAAAACAAAGCCTTAAGCTATAACAACTCGGCCTGCTTACATTACAGCTTTTCCCCCACAGCCATCCCAAGCATAAGGGCAAATAATATCACCTGGGTGACAGGCTTCCATGTGGACAGCACCATCTTTAACAAAGTGAGCATATTATATTTTATCTGCCCAACAGCCAGTAATTGTCGCCATCACCGCCATGCACATGCAAGTTCTCGTTGAATTCAGGCAGATGGTAAAGAAACAGTGGAGCCAAAAAATGGTGGGCAATTCCTTTATTCTAACCTTGCACCGGCAGATGAGAAACACACAGGGCTACAAAACCCTGACACATTCTCTGGTTCCACAACCAAAAGAATCTTCTTTGTTTTTTTGTAGAATCAAAGGCCCCCACAAGTCTCAGTCACCTCTGGTTTTCCACCTGCACACCTTCTCCCTTCTCCTCTCTGCACAAACTAGATTCTCCTTTCCTGCCATCATGGCTTCCTCTTCTTTCCCCTTCTCCTTCTCTGCTCTTTTCAAAACGTTTTGATGTGAAAACCCCTCCTCCAGTAAACATTAACATAACAATAACCCTTGCCAAGCAGAAACGTAATTTGCAATTTAACAGACAACATACCTGGGGTTGCCCAGCACCATTTTTAAAAATAAAAGTGAGTGAACTAAAAAAACACAAATTTTACAAACTCATTTGCCCAACAATTGTGCATGGTGATTTATGTATACCAAATGGCTGTATTTGTATGTCAATAATCTGACAAAACTGAGATTAAAACTATCAATAAATAACTGCTACAGGTTACTTCTCTGGTTGCTTTTAGATGCAAAACAGAAAATGGATTTTAGTTCTAAATCTTACAAGAAGAGATGGAGTTAAACAACATTTAATCCAAAACACATTAGAATTTTTTTATTATTACATGAAATCTGTCATGTTTTTGTGACTGTTTTTCTAGCTTCTTGACAATTTGATGCACACATCAATATAGAACCTAGAATGAATTTCATTAGATTTTTAAAACCATTTATCTTTGAATTGTTTTAGGTATACAGATTTACAAAAATATTATAGGGTTCTATTATATCCTTCATAGTATTTTTTTCCCAATAGTGTTAACATCTTACATAACTATGGTAAAATGACCAAAGCTCAGAAATTAACATTGATACAATACTAATTACTAATTTACAAACTTTACTTGGCTTTCACTATTTATCCACTAATTTTCTTATTTTGCTGCAGGGTCCAATACAAGCTCCAGCATTCTATTTAGTTATCATGTATCCTTGGGGTCCTCCAGTCTGTGACAGTTCTACTTTTTCTTGCCTTTCATTACTTTGATACTTTTAAGAGTGTTGGTCAGTATTTTGTAGAATGTGCCTTGATTTGATTTAGCTAATCTTTTCTCTGATTAGATTAAGTTATGGAATTTAAGTAAGAATATCACTTCCCAGCATATTATATCAAGGATGAATGACATAGACTGATCTTGTTCCTGGTGATATTACTATTGATCACTAGTTTAAATGATGTGTGCCTATTTTATTTATTATTCCTTTTGAACAGGCAGTAGTTTTGGCAAATGCATACAGTTGTTCCTATCTTCATGGTAAGGTATTGTTACATCAGTTAAAAAAATTGTTTTATCTTCTTTATCCCTACCCCTCTTCCTAATTTCATTCTCTAGAAACCACTAACCTGACTTCTATCCTTATAGTCTTGCCTTTATAGTTGTCAGAACAAGAGAATCATACAATATGCAGCCTTTTATGTCTGACTTCTTTGATTTAAAGTTGCATTTTAGATCCATGCACGCTATGGTGTGAATCAGTTGTTTGTTCCTTTTTTATAGCTGAGTAATACTTCATGGTAAGGATGCACCACATTTTTTTACTTATTAGATTTTGTTTTCTAAACATGAGTAAATGAGATAGAAGTAAAAACAAATGAGAAGAGTGATTTTTATACATTGTCCATTGTCTTGTATATATCTTTATAACTATTATTGGTTGGCATTTTAAATAGTGTAAAAAAATTTTAGAACAACTGTAAATTGAAGATAGTCTGAACTTACTCTATGGACAATTAAAATATTTCACATGATCAAATAGAAACTTGGATTCTCTTGTAAAGAGGAGGGTGTTCAGTAATATCTATCAATAATTATAATATGCCAACAGAAGCATTTGAATATTATAAAATACTGTATCTTGCCAATGCCTGGGGTAGGAAAGTAGGCATCAAACTTGATTTACCAACTGTAGACATCTTGGAGTTGTCTAATTTACCTGATGAATCATTTCTTAGTTAGCCTCAAATCAATAACATTTTTCTTATTTAAAAAACCTTTAGAAAATTATTCACATAAATGGCCAGGAAAAAATGAGAGAGTTGAATGTACTTTATAACATGATAGAGTTTAGGAAAAACTTAATATTAAAATAAAAGGATCATCTAAGCATAGAATGATATTAGAGAAAGCTTATGTTTTTTAAATATCTTTTCCTAAAATGCCTTAGCAACTAGTTCTGTTATTTTGTTAATTCTACTACTGATAATGTTAAGGGTTTGTCACCAACTTCTTTAAAAGCATGGATTGTGGAGTGTTTTATCAATAACCCCTGTATTAGTGTTCTATGATGATATGTATTAACTTGATTGACAAGGGGCTATTACAGTCTATCACTGCAGCGATCCATACTTTGAAGAGTTACTAAGTACATGTTGACACAATATTGCTGCAGTGATCCATGTATTAAATGTGCTTTAGAGCTGAGTCATTACAAGTGTAATGAAAGAAATGCACCAATTACACTGAAAATGCCAGTTTTGATTCTTTGATCAGTTCCTTCATAAACACATTTCCAATGTCTTTCAATAATGAATATTCCTGAACCATCTTGCTTATTGTTTTGTGACTTCATCAACATTTAAAGTCCCATTTTATATATATTACGTTTGAAACGCCTTGAATATCACATAATATACTATTATGCAATTACTCTGGAGTAATTGCATAATAGTATATACACTATTCTTTTGTGAATAATGGGAAGTACTATTTTATCCTTTTAAAAGACTACGCATAATAACTACTCAATAGACTTAAAGTGAAATTCATGAAGTTATTGTCATGGCAGAGTGAGCGCAAGATATGTCGCAATGTTCCCTAGGATTTAGCATTCATTCCTTTTATTCCATCACTTTTCTTTTATATATTAAGTTTTCATACAACATATTGTGTAAGAAAATAGTAAATTTCTCAAATATTTATAATAGAGTTGCTATTTGTATTAGACTTACATCCTTTACTTTGCTGAACAACTACTGAGCAGATATGAGATGCTAATTATGGAGACAGAAAACTGAATAAAATGAAAAAGAATAAAAGATAAAAAATAAAGGAGTTGCCCCAGGTAATATTCATCTGAAATGGAAGATGAATTGTGAAAAGAATTGGAAGAATGAATGACTGTGAGAAACAATTTAGACAAGATAAAAATTCTTCAATGGCTTCATTTTTATGAATAAACCATGGATTGAGTTATTTGCCCTTAGGGTGTGTGTAGGAGCAGGAGCCTGAAGAAAATAAAAAGCAATGAAGTATTCAGACTTCATCTGAGGCACTTCACAGAACTTTTCCCACCAGAATGTCCAGTCTCCCATTCTTTGTAAAAGCAACGTCTACCCAGTATATCTCTCTCTGTTCTTCTTTCAGGTTGCAATTTTGCGATCCTCAACTTCTTAAAAACAAAACAAAACAAAGAACAAAAGCTCTCAGCTGCTTTTAATTTTCAAACTAATACTCATTCTATTTCTCTGTTTTCATTTGTAACTTTTTGACCTTGTATTGTCGTAATTTCTTTTTATTCCTGGCCTTCCTTTGACTTTCCTTCTCTTTACTTTGTCAGAATCATAATAGCGGGTGAATGTTTCTTATTTTTATGTGTGTTCAGATGTGGAACATACCAGGGATCCAGATGCACATCTGTTAATCTTCAGATGCTTGTGGGCAATCAGGCTGGTCTGCCTCACCTCCCCCATTGCTAAGCAAGGTAGAGAGTTGTAGGATAGAACCAGAACTGAATGTGCACATGTGTGGGGAGGACAGGACTAGAAGCAGATGTAGAAAAGGAAGGCAATGAGACTATGGGAACCATAGACCCAGAGAGGGCATGCTAATGTCAGCAGGCATGGTACACTCCTAGAAGTAAGGGTGAGAGACAAGGAAGGTGAACACTGGAACAAAGAACAAAAAGCAGAGTAGCAGGGCAGTAAGAGGATATGAAATAAATGCATAAATGATTGAATGCCTGGAAAGCATTTTTAAACTGCTTCTTGTTTTTCAGGGACTATGCAGTATGCTTTCATTTACATTATCTCATTTATTTCCCACAAGAGCTTTGTAGAATATATGCTGAGTGTCTCAGGTACAAAACAGTCAATTTATGTCACCTTAGCAACAGAAGCTCCAAAGCTTAGTGGCTACCTGAGGCAAAAGGTGAGCAATGACTGAAGATGGTCCCCTGCAATCTCAGCAGTGAGAAGAGGAGACAAGAACTAGGAATAAGGACAGCGCAGAAACAGGGAGAGGTAGAGTAAAACTATAAGTATAAAATACGGCACTATCACTAAATAAATACTATGTTACAATATATATATTTAAAACCAAGCTACATCCTTCTCTAAATCTAAACATATAGTGAAACCATACAGCTTTGTCTACATATAGACTGGCTACTGACCAAGATGGCCTAACATATTCCTCAGCTTAACTAAAATTTGGACAAAACAATCTTAATGATAGGCCACTTATCTCCCTTTTCTTAGAGCATTTACATTAGAAAACCTGTAATTACACATGTTTTCTATGTTCCTTTGAGATATAGATCTCCTCTTAGTCCCTTGCCAGTTTTACAACCTAGGAATGTCTTGCTCAAGGACCTGGGAGCCATTGTGTTGAAATGTCATCACCAAGAAAGACAGATAGTACCTACATATTTTAGTCTTTTTCCAAGGGTAGGAGCTTAACTTTTGTAAGTGTCAATTAGCAAACACAGACTGTCTAATTTTTATGATCAACTTCCCCCACTTATGTCTTCTATTACTTTTTCACTAGTTCACTACAGCCTTATAAACTTTTTCTGCTCTTTTTCCTCCAGGAGTGTTGAGTTCAGTGTCTGTCTGATATTGCTGTGGTCTTGACTGCAATTGAGTAGTCTCAAATAGTCTTCTTTGCCTGTTTAATACCACCAGGTAAAAATTTTCTTTAATATGACCTAAATCTATATGAATGTCCATTTGTAATACTAAGTATACAATATTCTTTATTATCAAAGCATAAATTTTTCCATGGCTGGTTGGCTCAATGGCAGAGTATCAGCCAGGTTTATGGATATCCCAGG
Source organism: Rhynchonycteris naso (assembly GCA_037038555.1). NCBI lineage: Eukaryota > Metazoa > Chordata > Mammalia > Chiroptera > Emballonuridae > Rhynchonycteris > Rhynchonycteris naso. Next base: position 74,048,427 of record CM073002.1, read on the forward strand.
TTCAGTTCCCAGTCAGGGCACACAGGAGAAGTGACCATCTACTTCTCTACCTCTCCTCCTTTCACTTATCTCTCTCTCTCTCTTCCCCTCCTGCAGCCATGGCTTAACTGGTGTCAGCAAAATTGGCCATTGCTTCTGACACTAAGAAGGGATTGATTGCTGAGCAATGGAGCAATGCCCCAGATAGGCAGAGCATCGCCCTCTAGTGGACTTACTAAATAGATCCCATTTGGGGCACATGTGGGAGTCTTTCTGCATCCCTCCTCTCACTGAATAAAAAACAAAAACGAAAAACCACATAAATTTCAATTATATAAATGACCATAGTTTTATAATAGTTCAGGTATAATCTTCTCTAGAGATAAAAGATGGTTCAGATGATCTTTGGAGTCAGTAAATCTTTTGGTCTTTGAAATTTAACCTTAGATGTAGTGAAAATGAATATTTATTTTATAGGCAAATAAACACAATTTTAAATAGATGTAATATATATAGCTTAAGGGAAAATATATGATCAAGGAAAATACTATCAGGTGAAGTATAATGCTATACACATAATACACAACACATACATACACACAAAAACACACATCACTTGATTTTTTTCAAAAAAGGATTTAATACAAATTATACATATAATTCAGTACAGTACAATATAATATTATACAGTACAATAAGCAAATACAAATAAAAAATTGAAAATAAAAACAATAATAATGATAAAATACTATAAATCTGGTAGCATATGGAAACTATGCCATAAAGCATAAAGCCTACGAGATTACTAGAAGGGCATCCTATTTCTGCTTTGAGTGATTAACTCCAGAAAAGGAAAAATGATCATTACAAGATTCCCCAATATCTGAAAAAAAGAAAAGCAAACAAATACAATAATTTGCTTTGGAGAAACACAATATATTTAAAGCTGGAAAAAGCTTTAAATTAAATATACTTGTTTGTTTGCTGGGGTTGTTTGTTTGTTTTTTGAGAGAGAGAGGCAGGGAGAGAAAGACAGGAACAGTGAGCTACTCCTGTATGTGCCCTGACTGGGGAACTGAATCAATAACCTTTGTGCTACAGGACGATGCTCCAAACAACCAACCTCTCTGATCAGGGCTTAATTTTTTTATTTGTTGATTGTTTTTAGAGAGACAGAGGGAAGAAGGAAGAGAGAGAGGAGGGGGATGGGAAGTATTTATTTGCTGTTCCATTCAGTTGTGCACTCATTGCTTGCTTCTTATGTGGACCCTGGCCCTAGATTGAACCTGCAACGTTGTAATTTTGGGTTGACCCTTTTAACTAACTGACCTAACTGGCCAAGGCTTGGAGAAGTTTAAACACTCACACACATGCACACATACACACTCATAATGCACAATTTGTAGGCAGTATTATGAACTGAACCCTGAACTAAATGCAAGAATATATTTTGTAAGACTATTATGTCTCTTGGTGCAAAGTTGATGAAAAATTTTAAAGTTTATTTCTCGTTCTCTGAGGGTCTTGTCCACTATGTAATTTTGCCTACTTAGAAAAATAAATGAAGTAGCAATTTAAAAAACATGAGTTTACACAATTCCAAGTTTTTATAATATTTGGGCTATTAATTGGGAAATTAAGATTGTATTCTTCGGCAAATTTTTGTGGCTGCCAAAAATATATGCCAGTAAAGATGAAGAGAAACTGTGATACTGAACTTAAATTATTGCTATCACAAAGCAAAAAACTTTTCACTAACATAATAATGACACGTTAATTTTTAAAACTTGGACTATAAAGAACAAATTTAAAATTACCTACAATTCTATCTTGCATGGAATAAATGGATATATAGAGATAAAAAATATTGTTGATATTTTGAATATGTGATTAGCATATAAACTCTCATGCTGTTTGGAGAGACAGAATAGCATAGCAGTTAGGGGTTAGGTTGCCAGTGTTCAAATGCTAAATCTGTTCTTTACATCTTATGTAACTTGGGTGAATTATCTCAAATCATTTGTTTTTAGATCAACTTAGTTGTTTTATTAACCATAATATGCCAATTTTGCCTTATGAATTCAATGTGTGTGTGTGTGTGTGTGTGTGTGTGTGTGTGTGTGTGTGTGTGTGACAGAGACAGGGAGAGAGACAGAGAGAGGGACAGATAGGAACAGACAGACAAGAAGGAGAGAGATTAGAAGCATCAATTCTTCATTGCGGCACCTTAGTTGTTCATTGATTGTTTTCTCATATGTTTCTTGACTAGGGGGCTACAGCAGAGTGAGTGACCCCTTGCTCAAGATAGTGACCTTGGGCTTCAATCCAGTGACCATGGGTCATGTCTGTGATCCCATACTCAAGCCAGCACCCTGTGCTCAGGCTGGATGAGTTCACACTAAAGCTGTTGAGCTCAGGGTTTTGAACCTGGGTCCTCTGCGTCCCAGTCCGACGCTCTATCCACTGTGCTACCACCTGGTTAGGCTCCAATTCTTTCTTTTTATGTCTGATTAGTTTAATATAGTTACTTACATGTATCTTTAATTTTACTCTATTAATGCATATCTCAAGGTTTGAGTTCTCCAGCAGGTTGTTTCTGTTGACTGTCATAGTGATTTCTTTTCTTGTGAAGTTTGTGAGTTTTCCTGTAAATATTAGTTTAACATGCCTTTGTCCATTATTATTCAATCTGTCCTAGGTTATAGAGACATTCCCATGAAGTTTTATTTTTCTCTGCTGGGAAATATGCATTTTATTCATTTTATATTATGCAGTTTCCATCTGAGTAGTGTAATTTCAGATCCAATATCAACCGATGGTGTAAGTTTAGAGCTTGAGTTCTCGTATAACACTTCTTTCTTCCAACCATGGTTCCTGGTGAAGAGCTTAGCTTCTTTGCTATTTTCTAGAGCCAGTAAGTGCAGCTAACTCATCCGTATTTCATGGATTAACAGCCCATGGTAAGTCCTGAATTTATGGAGGATAGACCTCCAATTCTCCACTGCGTGCAGGTCTGAGGGTTCCTCTCCTGACTTAGTGAAGGCATGGCTGTCGAGTCCTGCAAGGATGCCACTGTGTCAACTACCCCCTGTTCCTTTCCGTTCCATTCACCTCTGCAACTTTGACTTATCTTTTGTTTCTTAATTATGGAGGTTTTCCTTTTTTATATATGGTTATACATTGTCAAGAATTTTCATTTGCTTGGTGGAGCTACTGGGGTGAAGGTGAGGAGGAGGTGTGTAGTAGACTTTACAACTCAATGTATTAGTTTGACTGAAAACTGATTTAAACTATTTAAGACTGTTTCTTCATTAGAAAGGATGTGCCTTTTTATAACTTAATAAGATAATAACATGCAAAGTTGTTACTACAGTGCCTGTACAGGAATAGTGCCTAGTAAATGTTAGTTAGTATTATCATTAGCTAACATAAATTGATAATTTTTATATAAAGTATTACCTATTATATACCAATATGTTAATAATATAATAATTATTATAAATAAGCATATCAACATAAAGCTTGTACATATATAGTTAAACACTACTGGGACTTATCATGTACCAGAAACTACTCTAAGCACTTAGTAAATCTTAAGTCATTTATTTCCTACAACAGTATGAAGTACAATTATTACACCCAATTTAATAGTTGATTTATTATGACCCTTATTTGGAAGGTGAGAAAACTGAGGCACAGTAACTTTAAGCAAATTTCTAAAGTCACACAGCTAGTCAACTCATAAATTTCATTTTAACATATGTGGTCTAGTTCCAAAGTCAGTTCTACACACACCAAGCTGCTTTTTAAACATTTAGGTATAGTATTTTCTACCCATAATATTAAGAACTTTCTCCAACACTATATTTTTTGTAAACAAGATTTTATGATAGATATTAGATACCAGGGTTTATTGAAGCAATTCTTGTAAAAATCAAAACCATATAACAGAATGTACAATGCATGTGACGTGCTTCTGTTGAAACTACTTGAGCATACAGATAAAGCTGAAGATCAAGATGCCAAGTGGATTTCTTAAAAAAAAAAAGTTTCAAGAGGTACTTCCCAAAGAACAATATACAACAGTCACACACAAAAATGGTACACTATCATTGGTCATTGTACCAGTTATCAATTTAAGGCTAGTCAACTACAAATTCTGCCTTCAATGCATGCTCTGTGATACTTTTAAGCTTTTCTCCTTTAAAATGAGCACAATGTTAAGCTTTCTCACTAGAGGGCGCTGGAGGAGCATCGCAGGAAGAAAGGTCTCGCTGGGGGTTTCCTGGGGCAGCCCAGTCAGTTGTGTGGTGGTGTGGCTGGGAGGACATCCAGTAGAGATCTCTGCCAAAGCCACACGCCCAGAGTGCATGGCTCCGGAGACCTCGCAGCCTCAGCCAGGACTGCTGGTAACCTCTCCACCACCTTCAACAGGGAAATCAGCACCCCATCGACCTCCTGTTGGCACAAGGGCCCTGATTCCCTCTGCAGGCACCAGTGTGATCCCCTGAGACTCAGAGTGACCCACCTTGCTACTGGTCTCTCTGCAGGACAAGAATGGAGTGTGTATTTGAAGATTCCCACCCATCTTTCTGCCCCTGTTCTGAAAGCTGATGACCACTTGCTCCCTACCTACCCTCTAGGGGGCTGCTTTGTGGGGTGTTTCAGACCAGCTTTAGCCTGGACAAACAGTGCAATTTCTCACTGGGTTAAACCAAACCTTCTTCACGGTTTGAACCTCAGTCATGAGGACGGAGCCCCTTTCTAGGATTGTCCTTTATGGGGTACTCTTTCTCTCTCTCAATCCTAGGGTACCATACAACGGTTTCTTATCCATTATATTCTTTTATAATAGTTTGATAAGTCCGTATATAAAACTTTGGTTGTTTGATTTCTCTGATTTCTGTTTTCTGTTTCAACCCAGACTAATGCCACAATATGATGCAAAATAAAACCACCATTAAGATACAGTTACATATGTATATACTCTTAAATAGCTTTAAAAAAATTAAAGATGAATATACCAAATGTTGGTGTAAGGTACTTGGAACTCTCATTCATTGTTGGTGATGGTATGGAATAATACTAGCCACTTGGAAATAAGAGCCTCACAGTTTCTTATAAAACTAAACATATAAATATTATGAAATTCATTAATTCCACTCCAAGAGAAATCAAAATATATGTTCACAAAAAGGCTTGTCTAGGAATGTTCTGAGAAATTGTATTTGTTACAGTTCAAAGCTGAAAAGAAATAAAAATGCCCATCAATAAGAATATAGTACACAAACAGATATGTTGTATTCATTTGATGGAATACTACTCAGTGATAAAAGAAAACACTATTGATACGCTATAATATGGATAAACCTCATATATATACTGAGTGAATGAAACTTTAAACAAAATGTTAAACTATGTAAGTATTTTTATGATGTTCTAGAGCAAGTAAACTAATGTTTGGTGAGGGAAAAAACACAAAAAACAACCATGATTGTCTCTGGGAGAAGTCTGGGTTAACTGGGAAGGAACTTAAAGAAACTGAGGTGACAGTAATAGCCCACCTTTTGATATTCTACACCAAAGTACAAAGAGTGGATCTTTAAAAAATATGAGTTTAGGTTATACATGTTATGCATTTTTCAAAACTGATCAAACTGTACTGTTATCTGTGCATTTCATAAAACTATGTTCAACCTAAAATTTTTTGAACAAATGACATATGTGCTAAAGTGTTTACATGGGAATTACACTGATCACTGCCATTTATTTTGAATGTATACAAGATGGATCTCTAGGGCAATGGATGGGTGAATAGATATATGATAAAGCAAATGTAGAAAAGTTTTAATTGTGGAATCTTTAACAGGGTTGTTGGGATACAGGTGTTTACTTACTCTTTTTTCAATTTTACTGTGTTTATAAATTTTTTAAAAAGTAATGGAAGCCCTAGCCAGGTAGCTCAGTTGTTCTCTCAATATGCCAAAGGTTGCAGGTTGGGTCCCTGGTCAGGGCGCATACAAGAATCAACCAATGAATGCATAAATAAGTGAAACAACAAGTTTATGTTTTTCTTTCTCTTTTTTCTTCCCCCTACCTCCTTCTCTCTAAAAGATCAATCAATCAATAAATAAAACGATTTGAAAGATAACTGAAAATAAAACTGAAGGTGATTAAAACCACATAATTTTCTTTTTCTTAAAACTATTCAAACCTGGCTTGCTAGGAGATCAAAGTTTTGTATGAGTGTTGTGAGCTGAGAGTTTATTTGTAGCTCATGCAGTCTCACTCATGATGTAAGTATTTTTTCAGTGCTAAAGACTGACAAAAACTGACTGGCTTGAATATACTGTTTCAGCATCTCTTTTTTTACAGTTTATCATGGTCTGTGTGATAGCCTGGAGTGTCTTTGTTTTATGTGATGAAAGTATGTGCGCTTTTATGAAGCTCTGTATGATAGTTTCTAAATCAACTTTTAAGTAACAAATATTTTCTACCTTCTGTATAAGCTATTCAGGACAAAATCTCAAATAGAAAGACACTTCTTTATCAACAGATAAAAATGAAAATTAACTTCAAAGTGAATATGCCATGGATTTATTGGCTCAATTCTAACTGGAATACCTGAAAACATTCCTGAAGTACATATAAGAAAAATATTAGAGCATTTACCAAAAACCATCATGATTTTTATTGCAAGTAGCAAAATCCAGAAAGGTGAGGTTAGCTATCTGCGTGAAGATTTCCCAGGAGCAGTCAGTTCCGTACTGAGATTTGTAGTTATAACTGTTAAGGTTAAGGAGGCTGGCTATTAGGCAACAGAAAATGATCAATGTAGAAGACAATCCCTGAAAATTCTATACTGTGTAACATTATGAAAATATGCTGAAATGACAGAAATATACAAAATCTCTAAAATGTAGTAGAGGCAGTTGGGGGGAAAAACTTGTTAATATTTAATATTTTTTTCCAAATATGTAGTCTAAAAGAGATAAGGGATCCACTTTTAAGAAATTCAAAGTGTTTGATCCACTTTTAACTTAGCTTGAATTAAATAAAATATTCCTTATGACAGTAGCGTCTTTTGCTTTCATGACATATTGACCATAAAACATTATAATTATTTGATTTTTCAAAAACCAGGATACTGAGGAGATAACCTTGGTAGAAAATATGAACTTTCCAGTCCACTTGTAAGGTTTTACCTTAACTAAATTAATCAAATTTTTAGTCCCAACAGTCTAAGTTTTTTCATTTCATGTGCATAATCTGAAATATAGATAATCCATGAATCAACAGACAATAAATTTTCAGATTTTTGTAGACGTTGTAACTATAAAGTAGCTGACATTTACATAATTGTTTATTTCTGAGTTACACATTTATGGCAATTTCAAATCATCCCCTAAATCACGTATCTTCAACTCAAACTTTTTAAGTGTACACGTATACACACAAACAAAAGCTAATATAACTTTAATTTCTTTGCAAATAAATATATGATTATCAATGGTTTCAAATAATTTCCACCATTGCATAAACCCTGTAGTAAAATTTTTTCTATGAGTATAACCATACTTTTTAATTAAAAATAGTAGGACATGATGGGGTATCTTTGTCTCCCCAAACCTTCATTTCTAAAATTTAAGGTACAATAGGGTTTGTTTGTCTTTCTTTTTTGTAATTTTTAGTATTCTTATGTGGCAGGGGGAGAATATTTTATATATATATAATTAATATTTACATATCTGATTATTTGATTTTAACATATTAATCATAAGCCAGGGGCCAGAGTTAAATAGATTTTTGTTTTTAGGCACTGGCCTGATCTATGACGTGTCTGCTGTTAAAAAGCAATAATGAAAGCTATTTAGCCCACATGGCTTCAGGAAACAGGTTTAGCACATCATAAATCCTATGTTTTGCCTTATTTACACCATATACGTGTGCAACCTTTATCCTGTGTATCTATTTGGAGTCTAATTTAATTTACCGAAGCGTACGCATTACTCACTGAACCTTAACAGGGACTTAATTCAACTATAACTATTATAAGCTAATTGTGCTGTGTTGGAATCGACACTGATTGTGACGTGCAGTGACAGGTTTAACAAATTTTCGATTAACACATTCAATTACTTTTGGTGCAACTCCCTTATCAGTGAGCCAAACACTTAATTCATTGACGGTTTTGACAAAGAATATGAGATGAGATGATTCATGAGGGAGACTCCCAGGACAGGTCTTGCACTCTCCATGTTATTAAACAACTCCCTCTGTTGTTCTACAGGTTGAGTTTCAAATATAGCTGGGATGTAGAAAATAAAGTGCTTATTTGCCACCTGTTCCAATCTCGAAACAGGTTATCCAACTTGCTGAGATTTCCTTTAAGTGTATGTGTCAGCAAGTTAATATTTGTGACTTACAAATTTATAAGTAAAAATGAGGTTATTTTTGAAGATCAGTGATGAGCCAATTATTTATTTTATAATTGACTCATTTCTAAGTTTACATTTACTAAAGCTAACCTATTAAAAAGCAAATAGTTTTAAAAAGTGATCACCTTTTTAAATTATATTTTTGTATTTCTCCATAGATGATGTAAATTAACACCCAGGAAAATTTACTTTAAAAATTTCACTTTTTGATCCAATAATAAACCAAAGAATATCTAGCAAAAAATCATTTTAAGGTTTGTCCATAGATAAAGACAAGTTTATTCCCGGACTCTAAATGTTGATAAGAATCTGGAAGATTTTTAAGGCAGAAAAACAAAAATAGTAAATGGTGACAGTTTCTTTGAGCCAAGTAAAGTTATATATCAAACAGAGGTTTGTTACTGAAATAGTCCTTACCCTGTGATTTCTTCATGTGAATTTCGGATTAGGCATATAAATTCTCTATGTTTACATAACTCCCAAGAAAAAGTGACAATGATAACACTGGGGAACAGTTTTTTTTTTTTTTTCATTTTTTGTTGCATGAGGTTTTAGAACTTTTTCTATATATTCCTGCATTGCTGACTCCAAATCTGAAATTTATTTTTTGGTGCATGCTCTAGTTTATATGCAATTTTAATTTCTTTTTGTTACAATTAATGGAATGCATTGGTTTTAAATTGGAGTTAAAGGGCAACGACTCTTGGATTGAACATAACCACAAGGCAATTAATGCTTTACAAACATCACTTTTACATAACTGTAGTTTTTTTAAATGTAAAAAATTATCTGATAAACACAACCCTTATTTTGTTTTAAGAATGAATCATGGCTTCTTCGAGTAGGCGTAAATGTAATAGACCTGATACCTTCGTTATATATGTGGCTGTTACACACTTCAACATCAAAGGTGCAATATTTCATCATTTGTGACACGTGCATATATTGCCTATTTTCAAGTTCCCCTTGGTGATCAAGACAAGAATTGGGCTCCTCATATTGTGTGTTATAATTGTGAGGAAATGCTTTGTGACCGGACAAAAGGAAAACACAAAGGAATGACTTTTGGTATTCCCATGGTTTGGCGTGCACCCAAGGACCACAGCAGTGACTGTTATTTCTGTCTGATCCATACAAAGGACATCGGCAAGGAAAAACGGCATCAGCAAGAAAAAATGGCATATGATCACGTATCCTAATATTTTTTAAGCAATACGACCTATCCAACACTCTGAGACACTCCCGGTTCCAGTTTTCAATGGTTTTATTTCTTCTAAGGATGAAGAATGTGAACATGGTGATCAAGTGTATTTTGATAAAATGCATGAGGAAATGGTTGTAGAATCTGAAGGGTCTTCTTCTGATGCCAAGCAGTCATTAACCCTTCAGCAGTTTAGCCAACCTTAATTAAATGACTTAGTAAGAGACTTGGGCCTATCAAAGAAAGCAGCTGAGTTATTAACCTCAAGGCTTCAAGAAAAGAATGTATTTCACTGGTCAGCTACAATATTCCATTTCAGGAAATGTGAACAAATTTTTGTGGACTTTTTTTTCGAAGACAAACACTTTTTTTAGTGTCATGATATCAGTAGTCCTCTCAGCCAGCTAGGTGTTACCACATACAGTCCAACAGAATGGACTCCCCCCGCTGGTAACCACCACATTCATATCCATGTCTTTTAGTTTTTCTTTTTTATGTCCTAACTACGTATGGAATCATGCAGTTCTTAGTTTTTTCTGATCTACTTATTTCACTCCATATGATGTTATCAAGGTTCCATCCATGTTGTTGTAAATGATCCGATGTCATCATTTCTTATGGCTGAGTAGTATTCCATAGTATATATGTACCACATCTTCTTTATCCAATCATCTATTGAAGGGCTTTTGGGTTGTTTCCATGTCTTGACCACTATGAACAATGCTGCAATGAACATAGGGCTGCATGTGTCTTTATGTACCAATGTTTTTGAGTTTTGGGGATATATACCCAGTAGAGGGATTGCTCGGTCATATGGTAGTTCTATTTTTAATTTTTTGAGGAACCACCATACTTTCTTCCATAATGGTTGTACTACTTTACATTCCCACCAACAGTGAATGAGGGTTCCTTTTTCTCCACATCCTCTTCAGCACTTGTTATTACCAGTCTTGTTGATAATAGCTAATCTAACAGGCGTGAGGTGGTATCTCATTGTAGTTTTGATTTGTATTACTCTAATAGCTAGTGAAGATGAGCATCTTTTCATATATCTGTTGGCCAGTTGTATTTCTACCTGGGAGAAGTGTCTGTTCATGTCCTCTTCCCATTTTTTAAATTTGGATTGTTGGTTTGTTTGTTGTTGAGTTTTATGAGTTCTTTGTATATTTTGGGTATTAGCCACTTATCTGAGTTGTTGTTTGAAAATATCATCTCCCATTTAGTTGGTTGTCTGTTTATTTTGTTGTCAGTTTTTCTTGCTGTGCAAAAACTTCTTAGTCTGATGTAGTTCCATTTATTTATCTTTGCTTTCACTTCCCTTGCCTTTGGAGTCAAATTCATAAAGTGCTTTTTATAACCAAGGTCCATGAGTTTAGTACCTGTTTTTTCTTCTATGTAATTTATTGTTTCAGGTCTTATATTTAGGTCTTTGATCCATTTTGAATTAATTTTAGTACAAGGAGACAAACTGTAATCGAGTTTCATTATTTTGCATGTGGCTTTCCAGTTTTCTCAACACCATTTGTTGAAGAGGCTTTCTTTTCTCCATTGTGTGTTGTTGGCCCCTTTATCAAAAATTATTTGACCATATATATGTGCTTTTATTTCTGGACTTTCTATTATGTTCCATTGGTCTGAGTGTCTATTTTTCTGCCAATACCATGCTGGGTTTTTTTTTTCCTTTTTTTTTTTTCTTTTACAGGGACAGAGAGAGAGTCAGAGAGAGGTATAGATAGGAACAGACAGACAGGAACGGAGAGAGGTGAGAAGCATCAACCATTAGTTTTTCGTTGCCGTTGCAACACCTTAGTTGTTCATTAGTTGCTTTCTCACATGTGCCTTGACCACGGGCCTTCAGCAGACTGAGCAACCCCTTGCTGGAGCCAGCGACCTTGTGTCCAAGCTGGCAAGCTTTTTTTGCTCAAGCTAGATGGGCCCACGCTCAAGCTGGTGAGCTCGGGGTCTCAAACCTGGGTCTTCCGCATCCGAGTTCAACGCTCTATCCACTGCACCACTGCCTGGTCAGGCTACCATGCTGTTTTGATTGTCATGGCTCTATAATATAATTTGAATTTAGGTATTGTAATGCCCCAAGCTTTGTTCTTTTTCCTTAGGATTGCTTTGGCTATTCGGGGTTTTTTATAGTTCCATATAAATCTGATGATTTTCTGTTCCATTTCTTTAAAAAATGTCATTGGAGCCTGACCTGTGGTGGCGCAGTGGATAAATCGTCGACCTGGGAACACTGAGGTCGCCAGTTCAAAACCCTGCACTGGTTCGGTCAAGGCACATATGGGAGTTGATACTTCCAGCTCCTCCCCCCTTTCTCTCTTTCTCTCTCACTCTCACTCTGTGTCTCCTCTCTAAAATGAAAAAAAAAAATTAAAAAAAAATGTCATTGGAATTTTGATGGGAGTTGCATTAAACTTGTTTATTGCTTTGGGTAATATGGTCATTTTGATTATATTTATTCTTCCTATCTAAGAACAAGGAATATTTTTCCATTTTATTGTATCTTTTTTGATTTCCCTTAACAATGCTTTGTAGTTTTCATTATATAGGTCCTTTACATTCTTTGTTATGTTTATTCCTAGCTATTTTGTTGTTGTTGTTGCAACCGTGAAGGAGATTATTTTTTTGAGTTCATTTTCTAATGTTTTGTTGTTGGCATATAGAAATGCTATAGACTTTTGTATATTAATTTTGTATCCTGTGACCTTACTATATTGGTTTATTGTTTCTAATAATCTTTTTGTGGAGACTTTGGGGTTTTCAATGTAAAGGATCATATCATCTGCAAAAAGTGAAACCTTTACTTCTTCTTTTCCAATATGGATGCCTTTTATTTCTTTGTCTTGTCTGATTGCTCTGGCTAGAACTTCTAGCACCACGTTAAATAAGAGTGGAGAGAGTGGACATCCCTATCTTGCTCCTGATTTAAGGGGGGAAAGTCCTCAGTTTTATGCCACTTAATATGATGTTAGCTGATAGTTTATCATAAATGACATTTATTATGTTGAGATATACCCATTTTGTTGAGTGTTTTAAACGTAAAATTATGTTGTATTTTATTGACGGCCTTTTCTCCATTGGTTGATAAGATCATGTAGTTTTTGTTCTTTGTTTTGTTGATATGTTGTATTAAGTTAACTGTTTTACGTATGTTGAACCATCCTTAAGATTCTGGGATGAATCATACTTGATCATGGTGTATTATTTTTTAATATTTTGTTGTATTCGATTTGCTAGTATTTTAGCATCTGCATTCATTAAAGATATTGGTCTGTAGTTTCTTTTTTGTGCCATCCTTGCCAGGTTTGAGTATGAGGATTATGTTGGCCTGATAAAACGTGTTTGGAAGTATCGCTTTTTCTTCAATTTTTTGGAAGACTTTGAGTAGAATAGAAACCAGCTCTTCTTTTGAGTGTTTGATAGAATTCATTAGTATAGCTGTCTGGGCCTGGACTTTTATTTTGGGGGAGGTTTTTAATAGTTTTTTCTATTTCCTCCCTGCTTATTGGTCTGTTGAGGCTTTCTTCTTCTTCACGACTCAGTCTAGGAAGGTTGTATTGTTCTAGGAATTTATCCATTTCTTCTAGATTGTTGAATTTGGTGACATATAGTTTTTCATAGTATTCTACAATAATTCTTTGTATATCTATGATATCTGTGGTGATTTCTCCTCTTTCATTCTGGATTTTGCTTATATGAGTCCTTTCTCTCTTTTCTTGGCAAGACTTGGTGAGTCTTGCCAAGGGTTTGTCAATTTTATTAATCTTCTCTAAGAACCAGCTTCTTGTTTTATTAATTTTTTTTATAGTTTTTCTGTTCTCTATTTCATTTATTTCTGCTCTGATTTTTATTTCCTTTCTTCTGCTGGTTTTGGGTTGTGTTTGCTCTTCTTATTCTAGTTCCTTAAGGTGTGAAATTAAGTGGTTTACTTGGGCTTTCTCTTGTTTGTTCATATAGACCTGAAGTGATATAAACTTTCCTCTTATTACTGCTTTTGCTGTGTCCCAGAGATTTTGAAATGTCGTATTGTCATTTTCATTTGTCTGTATGTATCTTTTGATCTCCGTGCTTATTTCTTCTTTGACCCACTCATTTTTTAAAAGTATGTTGTTTAGTTTCCACATTTTTGTGGGTTTGTTTACCTCTTTTTGCAGTTGAATTCTAGTTTCAAGGCTTTATGATCAGAAAATATGCTTGGTACAATTTCAATTTTTCTGAATTTGCTGATGTTATTTTTGTGGCCCAACATATGATCAATTCTTGAGAATGTTCCATGTACACTAGAGAAAAACGTGTACCCTGTCACTTTGGGATGAAATATCCTGTAGATGTCTATCATATTTAATTGCTCTAGGGTTTTATTTAAGGCCAATATTTCTTTATTGCTTTGATGTTTGGATGAATGATCTAGAGTTGTCAGCGATGTATTGAGGTCACCAAGTATGATTGTATTTTTGTCAGTTGTTGTTTTTAGGTCAGTCAGTAGCTGTCTTATATATTTTGGTGCTCCTAGGTGTGGTGCATATATATTAAGAAGTGTTATGTCTTCTTGATTCAGTGTCCCCTTGATTATTATGAAATGACCATTTTTGTCTCTGATTACTTTTGCTGTCTTATAGTCAGCATTGTTAGATATGAGTATTGCTACACCTGCTTTTTTTTGGATGTTATTTGCTTGGAGTATTGTCTTCCAGCCTTTCACTTTGAATTTGTTTTTATCCTTGTTGCTTAGATGTGTTTCTTGTAGGCAGCATATAGTTAGATTTTCTTTTTTAATCCACTCTGTGTCTTTTTATTGGTGAGTTCAATCCATTACATTTAGTGTAATTATTGAGGGTTTCTTACTGCCATTTTATATATTGCTTTTTGTTAGCTTTGTATCTTGTTTTATACTTCTCTTTTGTTTTTCTGTCATTTGTTTTTGTTTTGTTGTAATCCATACTTCTTTCCTCTGTTACTTTCTTTTTCAAGTCATGTGCTTCTGTGGTGGTTTTTTTTTTTCAGGGATGGTTGCCATTAAATAATGAAAAGGGTACCTACCATGTTCATTGTAGTACACTATCTTATGAGTGCTTCAGCACTCCATTGTCCTTTGTTACTGTTAATCTTTGTTCTCTCCCCTTTATTATTTTTATTTTCACAGTTAAAATTTGTTTCTTTGTGTGTGTGTGTGTGTGTGTGTGTGTGTGTGTGTGTGTTCCCGGTGGAGCTTTTACTTGTGGTTTTGTTTTATTTTATTTGTTTTTTTTTACAGGGACAGAGAGAAAGTCAGAGAGAGGGATAGATAGGGACAGACAGACAGGAACAAAGAGAGGTGAAAAGCATCAATCATCAGTTTTCCATTGTGTCACCTTAGTTATGCATTGATTGCTTTCTTACATGTGCCTTGACCATGGGCCTTCAGCAGACCAAGTAACCCCTTGCTGGGGCCAGCGACCTTGGGTCCAAGCTGGTGAGCTTTTGCTCAAGCCAGATGGGCCTGCGCTCAAGCTGGCGACCTCGGGGTCTCAAACCTGGGTCCTCTGTGTCCCAGTCTGATGCTCTATCCACTGCGCCACTGCCTGTCCAGGCTACTTGTGGTTTTGTTTTATTTTGTTCTTTGTATCTGGCTGGAAAACCCCCTTTAGTATATCCTGAAGTGAGGGTTTTCTGATGATGAATTCCCTCATCTTTTCTGTATCTGTGAATATTTTTATTTCTCCTTCGTATTTGAAGAATAGCTTTGATGGGTATAGTATTCTTGGTTGAAACTTTCTCTCTTTCAGAAGTTTAAATATTGGGGTCCACTCTCTTCTAGCTTCTAGAGTTTCTGCTTAGAAATCCAATGATAATCTAATAGGCCTTTCTTTATATGTTGTATTCTTCTTTTCCTGATGTGCCGTGGAGTAGGTTTGTTGGGGTTAAGATAACTCGATGTTCTATTTGCTTCTTGAATTCGAGGCTTTAGTTCTTTCCACAAGCTTGGGAAGTTTTCGTCTATTATTTGTTTGAATATGTTCTCCATTCCATTTTCTCTCTCTTCTCCTTCTGATATACCTATTATTCTTATGTTACTCTTTTTGATGGAGTCAGACAATTCCTGTAGGCCTTTCTCATTTTTTTTTTTTAATTCTTGAGTCTCTCTCTCTCTCTCTCTTCTTCTCTCTGTTGTGCCCCAATTTGCCTATCTTCTATGTCACTAATCCTGTATTCTATCTGGTCTGTTCTATTAGCTAAGCTTGTTACCTCATTTTTTAGTTCATGAATTGAGTTTTTCAACCTTGATTGATTTGTTTTTTGTTTGTTTTATTTTTGTTTTATTTACAGGGACAGAGAGAGAGTCAGAGAGAGGGATAGATAGGGATAGACAGACAAAAGTGGAGAGAGGTGAGAGGCATCAATCATTAGTTTTTCATTGCCGCCACAACACCTTAGTTGTTCATTGATTGCTTTCTCACATGTGCCTTGACTGCAGGCCTTCAACAGACCGAGAAATCCCTTGCTGGAGCCAGCAACCTTGTGTCCAAGCTGACAAGCCCTTTCTCAAGCCAGATGGGCCCACGCTCACGCAGGTGAGCTCGGGGTCTCGAACCTGGGTCTTCCGCATCCCAGTCTGATGCTCTATCCATTGCACCACCACCTGGTCAGGCTGATTTGTTTTTATGGTTTCAATTTCCTTGGTAATATATTATTTGTTTGTTGAGTTGTTTTCTGAGCTCCCTAAAT
The DNA here is from genome assembly GCA_037038555.1 of Rhynchonycteris naso. Lineage (NCBI taxonomy): Eukaryota > Metazoa > Chordata > Mammalia > Chiroptera > Emballonuridae > Rhynchonycteris > Rhynchonycteris naso. The sequence continues at coordinate 74,064,762 of CM073002.1, forward strand.
TGCCTTTCTGTGTTTTTTTGTATATCTCTGAGTATTTTTAGAATTTCTATTTTAAATTCTCTGTCATTTAACTCCAAGGTTTCCAATCTATTGAAATATTTTTCTATAGATTTTTCCTCATCTATCTGTGCTACCTCTCTGTCTTTTGTATTCATGATATTTGATTTTCTTTTTCTTAATGGCATCTGAGGGTGATTTTGTTAATAACACTAATGTGAATTAATAAAAAAGTAAAAAGTAAAAAAAAGAATAGAAACTAAAAAGACAATAAAAAATAAAACAACAGATTAAATAAAAATTATTTTTATTCCTTTTTTTTCTCTTTTCCTCTTTGAAAAAATGCTGTGCAAAACTGAGGGTTATATTGTGCTAAATGGAACAAAAACTACCTATAACAAGGGGCCTGAGTTGGGGAGAAGTGATAAAGGGGCAAAGAAAGGAGGTAGGGACCCACAAAATGCAAAAAAAAGGAAAAAATTTGGATCAAGAATAATATAATTTGCTTGTAAATGATGGTTGAAGGAGAGATATAGTGAAAGGGATAAGAAGAAAACAAGAAAAAGAAAACAAAACAAAAAGAAAACAGCAAAAAAAAAACTATTGTATTAAGTGGATCAAAAACTACATATGGAGAGCCGGAGTCGGGGGGAGTGCTAACAAATTAAAAAATGAAGTAAAAAGCACATAAAATGCCACAAAGAAAAAATTTAAATCCAAAATAAAATAACTTGTTTGTGAGTGAGGATTGAATGAGAGGAAAAATAAAAGAGAAAAGAAGAAAATAAGAGAGAGGGAGAGAAAAGGAAAAGGAGAAAAAGAAAAGAAAAAAAATGAGAGAGTTAGGGTTTTAGAGTATAACCCTTATAGAGAGAAAGAAAAAAAAAAAGAAAAAGAATGAGAAATGTAACATTTATGGGTAATGTAGTTCAAAATGAAGAGAAAAGAGTAAGAGGAGCCGAGGATAAAAGGACCAAGGTAGAAGAGAAAAATTAAATAAATAAAGATAAGATAATAAAAGAAATAAAAAAAAGTGGAAAAAGTTGTAAAGTTTGTGGATTTTTCTTGATATTGAGAGATTATCTTCTTCCTTTTTCCTTCCTCTCCCTCTTCCTGGTCGGTGGCACTGTACCCCCGGTTCTGCCCCTGTGGCATGCTTAGGTAGAGATTTGCAGTTGATGTGTCGCTACGGTGATGTCATATACTAGGCTTCAGTCTCGTTGGTAGTCAGGTCTTGTTACCATTTGCAAGCTCCAACAATGGGAGAGTCCGTTTTCTTGGAGCCTCTCTCCTTCCTGAATTAGCAGCCTGGTGATCCAGCTATTAGGCTGCCGCGACCACTGCCTGGATAGTAAGAGGCTCAAAGAGCTGGCAAATCCCCACTCTATCCCTACTCAGTGCAGAACTCTGGATAAAGCTCTGTCAGTCAGAGCCATCAGTGTAATCAGGCAAGGCTGGAAGCCAATTACTCTCAAGATGTCTTTCTATGAGCCTCCTGGCGTGTCCAGTATGCCTCAGCACTCCGTGGGACCACTCTTCCCAGGCTTTTTGCATTTTGTATCCTATCTTGGCTAAGAAGAAGATGTCCTAGTTGCTACCTGCAGAACAGGAGGTCTTAAAAGCTGCCAAGTCCCTCCTTTTAGCTCACATCCCTGAGTATGAAAGCTCTGCTAATCAGAGCCACCAGCATAGGCAGGTTTTTTGCCCTGTATCGGCTGACTGGAAGTTGCGCTGCCTCTCCGTACAAAGCAAGAACCACTAAAAATGTTATGTCTCTTGTCTTAGATCGCTGAGCTGAGAGAAACCTTATCAGCCAGAGCTGCATAAGCTAGTTCAGCAGTGAGCCTACTCCGAGTTAAGCTAACTTGAGCGATTGAATTCACACATTTGCTACAGAAGTCTCTGAAGCATGTGCAAGCTGCCTATGCTCCCGTCCCCCAGTGCTAACCTGAATGGCTGGCAAGGGCGCCCCACTCACCCAGAGAAGACCAGGCGTAGGGAAGTTTGTTTTCGGCTATACCCACACACTGTTGGTGGTGGAGCTGGGATTACACCACTCTTCTGCTTGCAGCCCACGCAGGAGTCTCTGACCCTGCCTCTCTGTCCAGGAACAAGGGTGCCCATGCCCGGGGCCCTAAGGGGAATCTCACGCACACTGCCCGGGCTCGACGACCAGGATATCGGGTTAATGGAGGCTGCCGCTTGCCCGCCTGTACCAGGACTGGCGTCGATATTATTAGCTCATGCGGGCTGAGCCGCGGTGTGGACACTCTTTCCTCGGCTTGCATGTCTGTGTCACAGCCCACTCAGAGATTTCTGACCCTGCCCCTCTGTTCAGGAACATGGGCGGCCACTCCCGGGGTCCTAAGAGGAACCTTTTGCCCGCTGCTCGTGCTCACCAACCAGGCTATCAGGGTAATGGAGGCTGCCACTTGCCCGCCTGTGCCAGGACTGGCACCAGCATTAGCTCGCGTGAGCTGAGCCACAGCAGGCACACTCTTTCCTCGGCTTGCAAGTCTGTGCTGCAACCCATCTCCGTTCACACCCAAAGCTCTCACTCTCTCTCAGTTCCAAGTGAAAGCAGCCCTTACTCAGGTTAGTGAGGGAGGTGGAGTGTTCTGTTCTCCGTCTTATTTCTTTCAGGGTTGCTTATAAATTTAGTCAGTTTTTCGACACTTCATACCTTTTTGCTCAGTGTGTGGGACCCACAGACACTCCAGGGATCAACTTTTCTGTCTCTGGTTGTAGACCTTGTTGAATTTTGGGGGAGAAGTATCAGGAGTGCTCCTCACAGCGCCATTTCTCTGACGTCCATTTTGATTCTCCATATTCTCCCAAATTTCTAACCTTAACTCAGTTAACTCCTGTGATTTTATTTTTTTCCTCATTTAGTTGAATAAATTTTCTTTTAATTAATTCTTCTGTTAGGTTAAGTCAGTGGTTCTCAAAATTTTTGAAGTCAGAACACATTTAAAATCCTAAAAATAATTGTAGGCACACGATATATAAATTTCTGAGAAATATGTTATAATAATTAAGTCAAATATTAAAGAAAAAATACAAAGTCCAAGTATGCTTTTATGGTAATTAAACAAAATAAATATGACAAAATTAAATTTGTTCTCACATTAAAAACATTTTTAGGGCCTGACCTGTGGTGGCGCAGTGGATAAAGCGTTGACCTGGGAACATTCACGCCAGTTCAAAACCCTGCACTGGTCTGGTCAAGGCACATATGGGAGTTGATGCTTCCAGCTCCTCCCCCCTTTCTCTCTTTCTCTCTCACTCTGTGTCTCCTCTCTAAAATGAATAAAATAAAATAAAAATTAAAAAAAAAACATTTTTAGGTTATAATTTTTGAGTTATGCTTTTTAGAATTTGTAAAAAAGAGAAGTTAAAAAATAAAAAATGACCAAAAATTATCTTTTTATATATATAGATACAATTTTAGTAAGATTTAGCAAATTTGGCAGGTCCTGGCGTGAATGTGTTGTTTTTTTCATTCTTGTGCTTATGAGAATCATGAGCCTGATGTGTCCTAACAATTTCTTCAATGTTTGGACATATATTTGAAAGACAAACTCTCATTTCTGCGTAATGCATTGAAGAATTCCTCTCTTTTTACTCTTGTGTTGAGTGCAGAAAACCCCCACCATACATATCCTCTTAACTTTACACTAAACAAAGGATAAAAGAAACTTGCCTCCAGTCTTTCCAGGGAACATGGGTGGTAGTGTAAACAATCCAGCACCACAGCTTAACAGCCTTTTGCAACCTAATCAAGCAAGTGAGGTGGGGGGTTGGGCAGACTGTCAGTTTACAGCCAATTCCCCACATCTCTGTCCCCAAAAAATCTAAACTTCAAAAACCTGGTTGTGTTTTGGTCCTCAACATTTCTCTGGAATACCATAGGGTGCACCTGGAAATCTTCTAGGCATACCAGTGCGCCCTGGCGCACATTTTGAGAACCACTGGGTTAAGTAGTTAGACATGAGCCAGAACAGGAAAAGGAAGGTAAAGGATGAATTGCTGCCATGCATTTCAGGTATGGAGGATCTACCTCACTATATCCAAACGGATGGTCTCCAATTCCCTGATATGGTATCAGCCCCATAGCCATACAATGAAGACAGCTAAAAGAGAAGAAGAAGCCAGAAGGAAAAAAAGTATAATGGCAAATTCAGGAAGTAAAGCCCATAAATACCTAAATTCTGTAACTAATCAGGGTAGTTATTCTCACAAGTAAGCTCACTGCTCAGGCCTTCCTGAGTGCATTTCTGCATGGCCAGTAAACCCTTGCTTTGTTTGCTATACTTTGTCTCTTGACTCAATTCTTTCTCTCAAGCAAGACAAGAATAGAGGTTTTGTTGCTTCACCAGTAATATCTCCATTTACCTTTTCCTGAAGGAAAAAGTCTCTGAAATACTGGTTTTTCTTTTCTCTTGGCCTCATACTTTTTCATGATAATTGCTTTCCCGTAAGTAAAATAAATTAGTCATTATTTTATTTACCAATTTACCTAATTTTGATTAAGGTAATCTTGTTAAGTATAAACGAGTTTTGTTCCTATCAAAATCAAAACTATCCATGATGTATTTTCCTTTGGCTTTGCAAACAGTGTTTATTATTATTATTTTGTATATCTGTTTTTTGGTTTCTGTGTACATATATAATATGATCTTATTATTTGGTAGGCAATTATTTTCTCTGATGATCTAGTACTGTTAATAATCACCTAGGAGGATAATCATTGTTTTCTTGAAATTTCTTCCTAACTTTTCAGTATCATTTGTGTGTGTGTGTGTGTGTGTGTGTGTGTGTGATTCTTCCATAGTTTAACTTATATCAGAAGCATTATCTACAAGGCTTAGGGTAGAGTATTTTATAATTTTGCAGTTGTTTTTCTTTTCCCTGATACATGTATTTTTTCCCACCATAATATAAAATCTGGAAAAGATAACTTGGATAAATTGCTGAGATAAGGTGCTGAATCCTCAAAAAATTCAAATATTGTTGTCTACAATATATTCACTTAATGATAATTTTAAATGAGATGTTTGAAGAAATTTCAACATACATCTGAATTATATTTCCAGACTCATTTTAAATGAGAAATATTTTATTAATATTAATATAACAATAATGAAGTAGGCAAAATTCTAAGTTTGGCCCAATAATTGTACCCCTGGTGGGAATCACCTCCTCTTGAATGCATGTGAGAATTGTAAATATAATGGATATCACACCCATGATTAATATAAGGCCAGTGGCCACCACCATCATGGTCATGCAAGTTCTCATTGAATTCAGACAGACAATAAAGAAACAGTGGAGCCAAAAAATGGTGGGTCATTTCTTTATTAAAGTCTTGTACCGGCCAATGAGCAAACACACAGGGTAAAAACTTCCCTTTCATTCAGGGCTCCTAAAGACCTGATGCATTTTCCAGTTCCACAACCAGGAGAATCTTCTCCAGTTTCTCCTAGAATCAAAAACCCCACCAGTCTCAGCAGAGCTCACAAAACTCCTCAGTACTCTGCATTCTCTCTGCTTTCCCTGAAAAACTAACTGGGTCCACAGAGACCTCTTCTCCAGCAAACATTAGCAAAATAATAGCCCCTCCTAAGCAAGAATGCAATTCACAATTTGCAATCAACTGCCCTATTCTGAGGGCAAACATATACGTGGCTGTCCAGCACCATTTTTTAACAATAAAAGTGAGAAAACTCAAAAAATACAAATTTTACAAACTCATTTGCCCAACAATTAAGTTTCTGTATATGGCAAAGAAGAAAGTACTTAGTATGTGTAAGTTAGATTCCTAATTGGCTGTCTTTAAAATATTCTAAAAGAGATTATCATGAAAGAGACTGACCTAATAAAATGAACTTTTTAAGAGGATTTTTAAAATTAAAGATGGGGAGTGTTGAGCAGATAAGTATTTTATGCTCACTCTTATTATTAAAGATGGCTGCTGCTCTCATGTGGTGATGCTCTCATGTGTACAACTAATTTCCTTTCATGCTTGGGAAGGGGCTTGGTTATGCTAATGTATGTTGGGGGAGGGCTTTTGCACTGAAAATTTTTAAAAGTAGGAGCTAGGAGACCATTTTGGGAGACCACAGTGTTCCAGGGGTGAGAAAGGCCATGTGGAGGAGAGGAGGCAGCTAAAATGGAGGTGAACAGAGGTAAGAGCATTTAATTCTGAAAAAAAAAAAAAACAAAACAGAAAGAATGGGTTTTGGTTCCCATGTGCTTGTTTTTTACTCATTGGCCAGTAGGAGTCCAGAATAGAGAGAAATGGCCCACCAGTTTTTAACTCGTAGTTTCTTTACAATCGATCTGAATTAAATGCACACTACATGGGCCTGGCAGTTGTGATCGTGGCCACTACTACTGGCTTTACATGGAACAAAGCATCAGCTTTGCTGACTTTGAAGAAAGAAACCACCATATCATGGAAGGGCCATGAGACAAAGAATAGGGGCAGCCTCCAATTGCTGAGGGCATCAGTCTCTCAACCATAAGAAACTGAATTCTGCAAACAACCAGTGAGTTTGGGAGAAGATCCTGAACCTCAGATGAGATTGCAGGCCCAGGGAATACCTTGACTTTCTTTAGGGCAGTGATTCTTCACCTGGGTTCTATTGAACCCTAGGGGTTCGATTAGTTGCTCTCAGGGGTTTGGAGAAGCCTCTGCCCCGGAGGCCAGAATAAAGTAATACCATAATTTGTTGTGAGTTCATGCACTTTGTTGGTTTTGTTCTTTGAGCAAGGTGATGTTCATGCATGGCTCATTTTGTGCACCAGTAAAAAAACATATACCTATGTCTTGAATTTGGAAAAAAAAATCATATTTTATCTATCACTAAAGAAGGGTTCGGTGAATGTGCATATGAAATTGGTGGGTTTGGTACCTCAAAAAAGGTTAAGAACCACTGCTTAGGAAGATTCTGAGCAGAAGGCCCAACTCACTTGTGTCCAGACTAAGACTTCTCAGAACCTGTGATATAATAAATTTGTGGTGTTTTATTATATAACAATAAAAAATTAAATTATAGCTAACATTTATTTATCAATTTTTACATGCCAAGCTGTGTGCAATGGATATGACATAGATAACTATTTAATACTTAAAAGAGACTTATAAAACAGAAAATGTTATTTTTAAAAATTTACAGATGAGAAAATGAAGCCTTGGAAAGGTCAACACAGCTGGTGGAGGCCACAGAGCTGGTTGATGAAGTGTAGGCCCGGTAGTCACAGCCATCACAGCCAGGCACATATAGGGTCCCATTAGATTCAGGCAGATGGTAAAAATACTGCAGAGCCAAAAACTGGTGGGCCATTTCTTTATTGTAGCCTCATACCCAGCAGGCAAGTAAAAACACATGGGGCTTCAAAACCCACTCATTCGGAGCTCACAAAGCTACTGACACATCCAGATTTTCATAGAATCAAAGCCCCCCACCAGTCTCAGTCACATCTGGTTCCCCATCTGCACACCTTCTCCCTTCACCTCTCAGCACAAACTGGCTTCTCCTTCAGCACCCTACCATCTTGGCTCCCTTCATCCTTCTGCCTTTTTCCTCCTTCTTCCTCCTTCTAAAAAACTATCTGAGCCCACAAAGACCCCTGCTACAGACATTAGCAAAACAGTGGCCCTTCCCAAGCAGGAAGGTAATCAGCAGTTTCACAGATCACATAGCTAGGCAGCAGCTATTTTTAAAAATATTATTGAGCAAACATAAAAATCACATTTTACAAACTTATTTGCCCAACATGAACAAACTAGATTTTGAACTTGAGCTTCAATCAATTGGCTAGCTTGTTCTTTGTCAATATAAAAGAAGTCTGAATCTGTAAGAATTTTTATGAATGAAATTGAAGAGAGTTGCCAAGAAGACAATCTCAATGAATTAGAAAAAATGCACTAGAAAATGGCAGTTTGATATTTTATTTTATATATTAGAATCAAAAGAGGAGTTGTTGTAAGGGGGTTAGATGAAATTCATTGGCAATAGATTAGTGAGGTGGGAGAAAGCATGGGGTAAAAGCCAGCAGCCAAGGTCACCATCACAGCCGCCTAGTCAGTGCAGATTCGCATTTGATTCGGACAGTCAGTAATGAAATAACAGAGCCAAGAACTGGTAAGCCATCAGGTTTAATTCTAGCTTGCACCTGGTGGGCAAGTAAAAATACACACTGGGCTCCAAAACCCACTCATTCAGTGCTCACAAAGCTACTGACCTATCCAAGTTTCCTAGCATCAGAGGTTTCTAGCTCACCAGACTTATTCACCTCTGTTTCCCATCTTCTTCTCTCTGCACAAACTCTGCACAAACTGGATTCTTCGTCAGCATTTGACCATCTTGGCTGCTTCTCCTGGCCTCCACATGGTCTTAATCTGCTCTCCCTTCTAATACTAACTTAGGAACTGAGAAAGGGCAAGCTCCCAGTCTGCCCCACTTTATAGTGTAGAAATCGAAACCTTTAATCTAATATACAAACAAGGAAGTCTTTGATACAAAGTCACTTATCTGAGGCATAATGGAGGATTCCTCATGAGTGCACACCCCACATCATCCAGTCAGTCAAGGGTGTGGGAAAAAGCTTACTCTTAAAACTAAGCCTTAAGCTATACCAACCCAGCATGCCCAAGGCTGTCCCCCAACACACATTAATATCAACAGACTTGCACGTGGGCAGCACCATCTTTAACAAAGTGAGTATAATATATTTTATCTGCCCAACAATCCACCCCTATGCTCACTTTACTAACCACAATCTACACCACCAGCATCCCTGTGCAAGGAAATTAGGCACATTACACAAATTACAAATACATGACAAATCATACAATTTCAACAATTAAAAAGGTACATTTCACCAGTCTCTGAGCACTTAGTCAAAAGCCAAAATGTACTCAGTCTTCTTTCCTGCCATTAGAAAGGCTTCCCAGGGCAGGGGGGGGGGTGCTCCATCAAAGCTGTCCCCAAGCCCCATCAGGGTATTTCACATTGTCCAAAATCCATAAGTCCATCCAACAAAAGAGCCACTGCTCACTTGGTCGTAGTCCAGAAATCAGTCCCTGCATATGGGGTGTTAGCCTCCCCCTCATTTCTGCCATCCTGGCAGGTCTCACACTGTCCTAAAGAGAAGCATGTGGCAATGGCAGTCAGCATTTCCATCTCTGCTCTGGGGAGCATGATGGCATCCACCTCTATGTCCCAAAATTGCAGACCTACCAGGAGTGTAGCTACTCCTTCCTGCTGGGCTCTCAACTCCTGGAGGCTGTGGGTTGCAACTTCAGGCCAATTTTTCTCATCCTCCAAAGAGGAACTGAAAACACCAGCTGCTGCTGCTGATCTTGAGCCCTGGGACACTGCTGTCTTCTGCTCAGCAAGCCTTGCAGCTCTAGCCCCAGCCTCAGCCTTGTCCTCCTGCCGCTGCTGGCTCTCCACAACATCCAGGGCAATCTGCAGCTCATGAATCTGTGAATCCTTCTCTGGTGGCTGCTTCATTTCCAGGCAAATCTCACAAACCTGGTCGGCCTTTTCTGGTGCTTGCTCCTGCTCCAGGGTCAGCATCTGTTTCTCTCATGTTTGTTCTAGCTCTTTCTGCTGCTCAGTTTTCAGGTCCCAGGCAGCCTCTTCCACAGAGATCTCAGTTTCCTCACACAAGGCTGTAAAAGTCAGCCAGCCTACATCTCCCAAAGGACAGCCATGGGGAACAATAACAGCAGCCAGTCCTCTACTCCACCGCTCAAAGGAGGTGGAGGTTCCCTACTGAGCTGTATCGAATCCTGCTGACTATGCCAAATGTAAAGCCAGTAGCCCAGGCCACCATCACAGCCACCTGGCCATGCAGGTTGGCATTTGATTCGGATGGTTGGTAATGAAATAACAGAGCCAAGAACTGGTGAGCTATCAGGTTTAATCCTAGCTTGTACCAGTGGGCAAGTATAAACACACACTGGGCTCCACAACCCATTCATTCAGTGTTCAAAAAGCTACTGGCTTATCTGGGTTTCCTAGCATCAAAGGTTTCTAGCTCACCAGATTTATTCACTTTCGTTTCCCATCTCCTTCTCCAACACAAACTCTGCACAAACTGGCTTCTTCCTCAGCACTCCACCATATTGGCTGCTTCCTCTCCTCCACATGGCTTTAATCTGCTCTCCCTTCTAATACTAACCTCAGGAACTGAGAGAGGGCAAGCTCCTGATCTGCCCCACTTTGTAGTGTAGAAATCTAAACCTTTAATCCAATCTACAAACAAGGAAGTCTCTGATATAGTCACTTATCTGAGGCATAATGGGAGGACTCCTCATGAGTGCACCACCCTACATCATCCAGTCAGTCAAGAGTGTGAGGAAGAGCTTACTTTTAAAACTAAGCCTTAGGCCAGGAGTCCCCAAACTACGACCCTCGGGGCTTCATGCGGCCCCCTGAGGCCATTTATCCGGCCCTCACTGCACTTCCGGAAGGGGCACCTCTTTCATTGGTGGTCAGTGAGAGGAGCACAGGATGCATCCACACCCATAGTCTCATTGAAATACTGGTCAGTTTGTTGATTTAAATTTACTTGTTCTTTATTTTAAATATTGTATTTGTTCTTGTTTTGTTTTTTTACTTTAAAATAAGATATATGCAGTATGCGTAGGAATTTGTTCATAGTTTTTTTTTTTATAGTCCAGCCCTCCAATGGTCTGAGGGACAGTGAACTGGCCCCCTGTGTAAAAAGTTTGGGGAACCCTGCCTTAGGCTATACCGACCCAGCTTGCCCACAGCCTGTCCCCCAAAACACATTAATACCAATAGACTTGCATGTGGGCAGCACCATCTTTAACAAGTGAGCATAATATATTTTATTTGCCCAACACAAGGAAATGTCTGAGATTGGATAAAGGTAAAAGAAATGAATAGACATTTACATAGTTGGGTATAGGATAGTTAACAGTTAATAATTAATATGATAACAATAACAATGAATGGCTCTGTGGTCTCCTGCTCTGGGGGGGGGGGGGGCGTTGTGCCCTGAAGGGTCTGGGAAAAGAAAATTACCCTGACATTCCAAAGGTATGTTATCATAGGTACAAAAAGACAATAATACAGGCTCAGTTAACCTATAGATTAACCTTTGCTGGGAAAAAGACTGCCCCAGCCCATGACTACTTGCCATGAATTGCCTTTATTCAGAAATTTTTCATTTCAGGCCATTTTATTTAGTTACTTTAGGTCTCTGAGTTGGTAAAGCCACCATGCCAACCTCTCCTGAGCTTGTCATGTAAAAGGAGAAAAACTTCAGGAATGACTAAATCAGTCAAGTTAGATTAACAAAACACAGCCCTGCAGTTTTCTTATTGCTTCCTGAAGCTGCTTGCAACACAAAGCAAGAAAAACTGAATATGTAAATAGCTAGGTGTAAAGCCAGTAGCCGAGGCTACTATCACAGCAGCCCGGCCCGTGCAGGTTCACATTAGATTCGTACAGTCGGCAATGAAACACCGGAGCCAAAAACTGGTGAGCCATCAGCTTTAATTCTAGCTTGCACCAGGCGGGCAAGCAAAAACACACACTGGGCTCCAAAACCCACACATTCAGTGCTCACAAAGCTACTGACTTATCCGAGTTTCCTAGAATCAAAGGTTTCTAGCTCACCAGACTTATTCACCTCTGTTTCCCATCTCCTCCTGCACAAACTCTTAACAAACTGCCTTCTTCCTCAGCACTCTGCCATCTTGGCTGCTTCTCTCCTCCACGTGGCCTTAATCTGCTCTCCTCTCTAATACTAACCTCAAGAACTCAGGAACCAAGAGAGAGATCTAGCTACCGGTCCGCCCACTTTATAGCATAGATAATCCAAACCTTTAATCCAATTATACATAAAGAAAGTCTCTGATACAAAGCCACCCATCTGAGGCATAATGGGATTCCTCAAGAGAGTGCACCACCCTACATCATCCAATCAGTCAAGGGTGTGGGGAAGTGCTTACTCTTAAACTAAGCCTTAGGCTATGACAACCCGGCCTGCCCACAGCCTGTTCCAGAACACACATTAATATCAACGAACTTCCATGTGGGCAGCGCCATCTTTAACAAAGTGAGCATATTATATTTTATCTGCCGAACACTAGGGCAAATGGTCCCAAACTCCCCTTCACACCCCCTCCCCTCCCTGAGTCACTAGAAGCACATGAGGCTACATACAAAGGAATCACGTGCCTTGTGAATGAAAACTATAAAGGTGTATAAGATGTAAGAAAACTAACTTTGGGGAGCTCGTGCTTTGATGCCTATTAGGTCACCTTGCTTCTCCGGCAAATAAATCCACCTCCTCCAGTAAGTAGTCTGAGCATTTGTTCTCCAGGAGTGTTGGGCAGATAAAATATATTATGCTCACTTTGTTAAAGATGGCGCTGCCCACGTGCAAATTTTAAGAGTAAGCTTTTCCCCACACCCTTGATGATGTAGGGTGGTGCGCTCCCATGAGGAATCCTCCCATTATGCCTCAGAGAAGTGACTTTGTATCAGAGACTTCCTTGTTTGTACATTGGATTAAAGGTTTGGATTTCTACACTATAAAGTGGGGCAGACCAGGAACTTGCTCTCTTGGTTCCTGAGGTTAGTATTACAGAGGAGAGCAGAGAAAGGAGAGCAGATTAAGGCCACGTGGAGGAGAGGAGAAGCAGCCAAGATGGTGGAGTGCTGAGGAAGAAGCCAGTTTGTGCAGAGTTTGTGTTGGAGAAGGAGATGGGAAACAAAGGTGAATAAGACTGGTGAGCTAGAAATCTTTGATTCTAGGAAACTCGGATAAGTGATTAGCTTTGTGAGCACTGAATGAGTGCGTTTTGGAGCCCAGTGTGTATTTTTACTTGCCCACTGGGTGCAGGCTAGATTTAATGCTGATGGCTCACCAGTTCTTGGCTCTGTTGTTTCATTACCGACTGTCTGAATCAAATGCAAACCTGCATGGGCCAGGCTGCTCTGATGGTGGCCTTGAGCACTGGCTTTATAAGGAGTCACTTTCTTTGTTCCTACAACAGTCAGGTTTAGTATGTGGCCCCTTCTACATCACATGTTTAATGTGAAACGTTCCACAGAATAATGCAAATCAATTTTGTTCTGATTACCACCTATTCAAATTGTAAGCCAGTAGCGACAGCTACTATCACAGCTGCCTGGCCAGTGCAGGTTCAGGTTTGATTCAGACAGACAGTAATGAAACATCGGAGCCACAAACTGGTGGGCCATTAGCTTTAATCTTAGCTTACACCTGGCAGGCAAAAAATACACACAGTGAGAAAACACTTCCCTTTCCATTCAGGGCTCCCAAAGCCACTGTCTTATCTGAGTTTCCTAGAATCAAAGGTTTCTAGCTCACCAGTCTTATTCACCTCTGTTCCTCATCTACCTCTCTCTGCACAAACTCTGCACAAACTGGCTTCTCCTTCAGCACTCCGCCATCTTGGCTGCTTCCCCTCTCCCCCACGTGGCGTTTTTCTGCTCTCCTACAGCATGGACTCCTCCTATAACGTAATCACTCTTCCCCGGAACAATGTGATCTTTCTTCCTTTTATAACCTTTTGGCACCAAAGCCCTCCCCCAACACATATTAACATAATCACACCCATTCCAAGCAAGAAGGGCAACTAATATTATCACCTGGGCAGCAGGCTTCCACGTGAGCAGCACCATCTTTAACAAAGTGAGCATAATATATTTTATCTGCCCAACACAAATATTTGGAAGATTCAAAAGAAGGCTGAAAAATAACATGCACTCAAATTAAAATGAAATTTAGAAGACACAGCAAGATTTACTTATTTGGAAACAAAATTTGTCAGCATTTAATATTAAGTAATGTCTCCAGTATTATTTTAGGTACTAGGGAGAAAATATTGAGAAAAAAAGATCCCTAACAAAGTTTCACTTTGAATAAGACTGGTGAGCTAGAAACCTTTGATTCTAGGGATCTTTTTTGAACCAGGTAAAGATTATAGTGAAGGACACAGAATGATTCTGACTAGACTATGGTATAGAATTTAAAGTCCAAATGTATAGTTTGGCATATCTATGTGGAAACCAAGGTCTTAATTTAAAACATTATTTTTCATTCTCTTGTTAGAGTTTTATGCAAGCATTGAGATAGCTGCTCTTTTGTTTGCTTTATAATCCAAATGATCAAACCCTCCCCCTTATGACCACTAGAAATTAAGTGATATAAGTATAACTTTATTTTTTTTTATGGGATGTAAAAAAGATGTTTTTATCTTTTGCATACCCAACAAAATGTGACAAATAGTAAAGAATAAATAGCCTTTGATGAAATTCATTTTTTAGGTGGTTTCATAAAACGACCTATATGCAAATACTTCAACAATTATAGAAGAAAGTCTTCTGAAATACATCATTTTTCAGAAGTTACTTAATTGCTATTTTACTTAGAAGAAGAACAATCTCTTTCTATCTAATAGGTAGTAATGAGAAGTCATTATCTTGCACTCTTCTTTAATTAATGTCAATCCTGATTAGTCAGAATAAATTAGGCTCTTTGTCTTTTTCCATACTTGTGGTTTTTCTGGTATAGGAGTCATTCAGTTATGTGTTATCACTTATAAAAGGTGTCTGTATAATTATACTATTGTATTTCAAATTTCATTTTTAAATATATTTTAATATTAAAATGTAAGTTTTTGTTTCCTTATTTTTAAAATGTGGGAACATAATGTTCTGCAATATTTATATTTAAAACAAAATACACATAAAATTTATTATAAATTCTTTTTGTTTTAATAAATATAAAGGTTTTAAAACAATGTTTTAATATAGCTCCAGGATTTTAATAGCTATTATTTATTGTAATATGCATTGAACACAATGGTAAAAATTGTCCTATAAATTGAAGGTAAAGATTATAGTGAAGGACACAGAATGATTCTGACTAGACTATGGTATAGAATTTAAAGTCCAAATGTATAGTTTGGCATATCTATGTGGAAACCAAGGTCTTAATTTAAAACATTATTTTTCATTCTCTTGTTAGAGTTTTATGCAAGCATTGAGATAGCTGCTCTTTTGTTTGCTTTATAATCCAAATGATCAAACCCTCCCCCTTATGACCACTAGAAATTAAGTGATATAAGTATAACTTTATTTTTTTTTTATGGGATGTAAGTGAATATACAGGTCTTGATTTATTTAAGTAATTGCCACTCAAATGGAAATAATTATTGGCTTCCACCCAGATAAGTTAGGATGAGAACAAATAAACATTATGCCCTTTCAACATCATTGCTGAAGTGCTGTTTTCTGTGTTAGGGCTGGGCTATCTAATCTATCAGTTTGAACAAAAGTAAGAAATTGTGCCATATTTAACCTTGCTTTGAAGAGAAAACTATTCTCTAGCCATATGTAGAAAACCCTTTTAAGATCAGAACTCCTGGAGCAAGGGTAATTTCCAGACCTTTCAGCAGACAGCAGGCTAAAAGCAAAGTGTTACTGGCTGCCCTGGCAGCTTTTATAAATTATACTTCTCAGTGTGGCTTCAATTTCTTTCTACATTTCCTTTGCTTCCATATTTTCATCAGTGCAGCCTCTTTATAGTGTCTTATCAACCAAAGACTCTGACATTTATTTATTTTTCACTGAAGAAATATACCAGAAATTATTTTTCTTGGAGCATTTTAGATTGTGCTCTTTTCTGTGGCATATTATTTGGTATCTGAAACAAACAAAAACAGACTAGTCTTCATAATTGTTGAGTTAACAAGGTTACAGACCATAGACTTTGCCCAGAAGACACCAAGTTCTTTATTTGCAATAAAATTATTATTATTATTTTAGAATTATTTGCTCTGCTTCTTTGACATGGCCATCTGACAAAAACTGCTTGGGCATGGCAGCTAAATATAAACCAATCTTAATGATTATCTCTTCTGGTCTAATTTAATAGAGATGATTTAGAAATAAAACCAGGGGTGGGAAAGAAAGAATGTCTGTAGATTTTGTATTCTTCTACTAATAAATTCTTAATTCTTTTATTAACATAGGAGAATGTGTCAGAGCTACAGTAGAAATTTGAATACTAGGAGGAAAACAAACCATATACTTAAAAATAATACTATAGTTTAGTATAGAGCATGAATCATTAATTGGTTCTTTTTGATAATAAATTCAGTATAATAATTATTTGGAACTTAGAAATTCAGTTCTCGTACCTGGCCCGTTGGCTCAGTGATAGAGTGTCAGGCTGGCATGTGGAAGTCATGGTGCGATTCCCAGCTAGGGCACACAGGAGAAGCAGCCATCTGCTTCCCTACCTTTCTCCCTCTCCCGCTTCCCCTCCTGCAGCCATGGCTTGATTAGTTAGAGCAAAGTTGCCCCTGGGTGCTTAGGATGGTTCCATGGCCTCACCTCAGGTGCTAAAATAGCTTGGTTGCTGAGTAATGAAGCAACAACACAGCCACCAAGCAGAGCATTGTCTGATAGGGGGATGTTTGCTCGGTGGGTCCCCATTGGGAGACATGCAGGAGTCTGTCTCTGCCTCCCTGCCTCTCGCTTAATAAAATAAAAAAAATTCAGTTCTCTTAAAATCAAGATTTGTTGAACACATTTTTTTTTTTTGTATTTTGTGAACTAGGTGATTACAGTTCAAATGGGCAAAATAAGTTATGTATGACACACATATTTAAATTTTTCAGCATACTTTTGTATGTATTGTGCCTGATATCTCACACAACATTTAGTACATTTTTGTTTGACTGAGATGGCCTTTATTATAAAAAGCAGGGATCTTTTTTTCTCAATATTTTCTCCCTAGTACCTAAAATAATACTGGAGACATTACTTAATATTAAATGCTGACAAATTTTGTTTCCAAATAAGTAAATCTTGCTGTGTCTTCTAAATTTCATTTTAATTTGAGTGCATGTTATTTTTCAGCCTTCTTTTGAATCTTCCAAAAATTACAATGTGTGTTAAAAAATGTCCAGGTGGCAGGAATTAGAAAACATGTGTTAATCTTAGAAGAAGAAAGTGCTAACGAAGAAATCTTTATAAGCTTATAAATCAATGCTTTATAAAAGTGTCTGAACACCATCTGCATTGGAGTCACTTGTATAGCTGGCCTACTTGGAGACTGTTGAATCAGAATATTGTAGGGGAGCAAAATTTGTCACCCAAAAATGTGTCTCTTTAGAATGAAGATTATTTTGGGCTGATTATTTTTAAGTAGAAGAAGACTCAGGATGTTTTTCTTTTTACCTTTTCATTCACTGCCTAAAAAACGTTTAAATAAAGAGTCTAGTCCAGAAAGAGAACTATCAGCAGTGATAATGGAAAGAATATGAGCTAGGTGTGGTGAACAGGGGAGAAACTTAGTAAGACCTCTCTGTTCACATTCTCTCAGTATTCTTTTGTCTCTGCAAGGGGTAGAAAATATTTGCTTACTAAACATTTGCTCTTTCCATCTTTGACTTATTTTCATTGTCTCCTTGCAGAACTAACTCATTATTACATTTAGCCAGTTCTTTCTGTGCCTCTTAAATCACTATCCAAAACCCTCATTTTAATAGCCATAATTCTAACATCCTAGTAACCATGAATATGTGGGAGGTAGAGCCCAGGGTGATTGAATGGTCACAAGCTGGGAGTAGCAGGGAGTCAACAAAGCTCTTCCATTTACAGGCCTTTTCTCATTTTCAGCCTTAATACTATGTTCCAGGTAACTGTACCAGAAATCTGAGTGTATGGTCAGTAGTCACCCTCATTGTGTCCATGCACATGCAGGTTTTCATTAGATTCAGGCAGATGGTAAAGAAACGGAGGAGCCAAAGAATGGTGAGCCATTCCTTTGTTAAAATCTCACACTGGCCGATGAGCAACATACAGGGAAAACACTTCCTTCCAGTTCCACAACCAGGAGAATCTTCTCCAGTTTCTCCTAGAATCAAAGGCCCCACCAATCTCAGCAAAGCTTGCAAAAGCCCCTCAGCTCGGGTTCCCCATCTTCACATCTTCTCCCTTCTCTGGCAACATGGCTGGTCTCTCAGCAGCCTGCATTCTCTCTGCTCTCACTCTGCAGACATGACTTCTTTCTTTCTCTTCTTCTTCTCTTCTCTTTTTAAAACTTTCTGGCTGGAAAATCTGTCCTCCAGCAAACATTAGCAAAACAATGGTCCTTCCCAAGCAGGAAGGTAATTTGCAATTTCACAGACCACATATACCTGGTGCTGACCAGCCCCCAATGCAAACTATAAGTGAGCAAATATAAAAGTCATATTTTACAAACTTATTTGACCAACATTGAGCTTTGGATAATTGGATTGATAAATATAATATTGCACAATCTCTATCACTCCGTATTTCTGATGCTTTTGTTTATATTGTCTTACATATATATACAGGAAGGGGCAAAAGTAGCTTTACAGTTGTTCAGCAGCTTCTAGGATCTGCTGTGAACTTATTTTTGCCAAGCCTTGTATATCTTCCCAGATAAACTATACCATTCTAAAGATAAATATATTCAATCCTTATTATTCTCAGTAGTTATGTTCTATGAAGTCAATGCAAACACTGAATTAAGGGAGCAATTGCTCTAAGGGAAATATTGGTTTAAGCAACTGATCAGCATATAACCTTGTTTTATGTGTCTTTCTGATTAAAAAGACCTTATTGAATATATCTTGTTGATTCATTAAGATTGGTTGCAAGGCCAATAGCACTATAACTCAAGTCTAAATGAAGCCTATTGTTGGGCAGATAAAATATATTATGCTCACTTTGTTAAAGATGGAGCTGCCCACATGGAAGCCCGTCACCCAGGTGATATTATTTGCCCTTATGCTTGGAATGGGTGTGGGGAAAAGGCTGTAATATAAGCAGGACGGGTCGTTATGGCCTAAGGCTTGGTTTTAAGAGTAAGCTCTTCTCCACACCCTTGACTGATTGAATGATGTAGGGTGCTGCACTCTCCTGAGGAATCCCATTATACAGAGACTTCTTTGTTTGTATAATTGGATTAAAGGTTTTGAGTCTATGCTATAAAGTGGGAGAGACCAGTAGCTTGATCTCTCTCTCGGTTCCTGGGTTCCTGAGATTAGTATTATAGAGGAGAGCAGAGTAAGGCCACATGCAGGAGAGGAAGCAGCCAAAATGGCAGAGTGCTGAGGAAGAGTTTGTGCAGGAGGAGATGGAAAACAGAGGTGAATAAGTCTGGTGAGCTAGAAACCTTTGATTCTAGGAAACTGGGATAAGTCAGTAGCTTTGTGAGCACTGAATGTGTAGGTTTTGGAGCCCAGTGTGGTTTTCTGCTTGCCTGCCGGGTACAAGCTAGAATTAAAGCTGATGGTTCACCAGTTCTTGGCTCCTGTGTTTCATTACCGACTGTTCGAATCTAATGCGAACCTGCATGGGTCAGGCGGCTGTGATTGTGGCCGCGGCTACTGGCTTTACACCAATCCAATACGAATGCTTTTTCCATAAAGCACATCATAGCCTTCTTACACTTATAAACACTAGACTACCCTTCAGCCCCACACTTGGGGGCCAGTGTAAACAGCAAAATAGGCAAATAAAAAAAATAAACTGTGAAAAACACTGCACTAAATAGATCTTCAAAAGGACACTTTACTGCACTATTAGATCTAAAAAGAGAAGGCAGAAGTTGTGCTCAGCTGGGAATGTGCATATCAAGGGGTTCAAATTTTTCATTCCTTGCATATGTTCAGGAATGAGCTCTAAAGTGATAGACTGATTTGGGATTACAAATAAATTTTAACAAGACAACTAATAAATACAGAACTTATAAATAATGCAGATCAACTATACAATATTTTGGATGGTTAAGTACTTTTCTTAGTGTTTAATACAATCTACACAAAGATACATGTTGAATTAGTGAACTGAGTCTATCTTTTTCATGGGCAGAAAAGTCTCCAAAATAAGCCTGTGATTGACAAGTAAAGATTGGGTGATACAAGTTGGTATATATATATATATATAACATTATGTAAAAGCACAAAAATATCAGGCCTTAGTCCAAGTAAGTGTGACTACAATATATTGGACCCTAAATTTGTGCTAGGTATTGTGCTAGTACAAATTGTGCTAGCACTTAACATATATGGTCTTCTTTATTAAAGGTGGCTCAGCATGATGAAGTCATATATTCAAGTTCATATTTCTAATGTGTCATTTTTTTCTTAGGTAAAATAAATTAAATTTATTATTTTGTTTAAAGTAACAGCTAACATTACTTACTATAATACTAGCATATATCGATAATGGCACTGGTTAAATATATATCATATACAATCACGCATATATTATATATATATATATATATATATATATATATAGTGAGAGAGAGAGAGGGTTTTGTGTGCTTAACAATGCCATGTTAATATGTTATTTAATCATATGTTTCTATATCTATTTTTATTGTTTTTGTGTATTTTAAAATTCATATTTTGTTTTCTGAGATATAAATTGTTAATATATGTATATTATTACATATATAAATTATGAATTTAATAACTTTTGTATGTTTTTCTAACACATAAAACATTAAGCACTTTTTGTGTCTTTGAACAATTGCTTAACTGTTCAAGATAATGAGGTTTATAATTGCCATCATTGTCTCTTCCTTCTAATTTAACTTTCACAAATGAGCCTCCAGACCAAATCTCATTGTTTGAAGCATATTCCTCCACTTTTATCTTTCCCAATTATGCCTCTTCATCTCTTCTTCTGTTCTCCTTTCCCTTATCTCTCTGTCCCTACTCTTTTTCTCTTTTTCTTTACACACACAGACACACACACACACACACACACACACACACATACACACACACATTTAGGTTTGCCTTTTAAATTTTGGGTGCTTGATTTAGGAATTTCTATTCACAACAGACCACTAAAATGTTGTGTTTTTCTTATTTCAGCCAGGTATAATTATTTTGTCTGCTTCACTGATCTATAATAAAATATGAGAGGGCTCACCATTATTGTTGTTTTTTATTTTAGTGAAACCCCAAACTGAAACTTCATAAAAGTTCTAAATCAGGATAAATGTGTAGAGTAGCTATGAAGAAAGAATAAGATTAGTAAATGATTGGAAAATCAGTGATTTATCTTAATTCATATTATATGTAGAGTACTCTTACTTCTATGCCCATAATGTCTTAATATTCTCTGGATCTGCCATCATGTTTTACTATATTGTGTTAATTTATCCTGCTATAAAAGGTAGAAAATGTGTGATGCTTAAATAAGTCTGGGAATTGCTATTCATCACCTTGTTTTATGAAATACATAATATATTTGCTTTATTCGCATATTGGCTTTATTCAAATCAAATTCATATAAAATATTGTTGCATCAAAAGGGTATAATGTGCATTTTTTATATGATGCTAAACTTATACTTAGGAAACAAAGACAAAATACAAGTTTCTTATCTCAACTTGCTAAACAATCTCCATCATCAAACTTGCACTCTTTTTTTAAAATTAATTTTAATAAGGTGACATTAATCAATCAAAGTACATAACTTCAGAGAAAACATCTCCAGGTTATTTTGACATTTGATTACGTTGCATACCCATCACCCAAAGTCATATAGTCTTCTGTCACCTTCTATTTGATTTTCTTTATATCCCTCTTTTCCTCCCACCCCCGGTAACCACCACACTCTTGTCCATGTTCCTGAGTCTCATTTTTATGTTCCACCTATCTATGGAATCATATAGTTTTTAGTTTTTTCTGATTTACTTATTTCGCTCAGTATAATGTTATCAAGGTCCATCCATGTTGTTGTAAATGATCCGATGTCATCATTTCTTATGGCTGAGTAGTATTCCATAGTATGTATGTACCACATCTTCTTTATTCAGTCATCTACTCAAGGGCTTTTTGGCTGTTTCCATGTCTTGGCCACTGTGAACAATGCTGCAATGAACATGGGGCTGCATGTGTCTTTATGTACCAATGTTTTTGAGTTATGGGAATATATTCCCAGTAGAGAGATTACTGAGTCATATGGTAGTTCTATTTTTAATTTTTTTAGGAACCACCATACTTTCTTCCATAGTGGTTGTATTACTTGGCATTCTCACCAACAATGGAAGAGGGTTCCTTTTTCTCCACAGCCTCTCCAACACTTGTTATTACCTGTCTTGTTGATAATAGCTAATCTAACAATCCAATAAAATAATGGGAAGAGGAGAGGAACAGACACTTCTCCCAGGAAGAAATACAAATGGCCAACAAACATATGAAAAGATGCTCATCTTCACTAGCTATTAGAGAAATGTAAATCAAAACTACAATGAGATATCACCTCACACCTGTTAGATTAGCTATTATCTGTACTCTTGTAAGTTAAAAAGTTATGCTTTGATTCTAATTATTTCTGCTATGAGTTCCAGTATTGCAAATAGAAATCATATTTTACGAATTTCAAAAAGCTTAATTTTATTAATCAGGTCACAATAGGGAAAATGGGTACTATTATATCTATAGAGAACACACTTATTAACTAGACTAGCTGGTGGAAGCCTGACCCAACCCCATTCTTGGTGTTAGTGGTTCTGGCATGAACTCTAGTCTCAGAACTTGAGTTTAAAAGCTGCTCATGTCTCAAATTAGTAAAGCCAAGGTACAGTGGACACTGCTAACCATAAAGGGAGCTCTAAAGATGTGTAACACCTAACTCTTGCCCTCATGAAGCTTTCAAGAAAGACCTTTGATTAAAAATATTGAGGATGCAAAAATATAAACTTTTATGACACTTTTCAGAACATTATTTATGCAAGTTGGAATGAGTATGCTAAAAGACACATAATTTCTTTTTATTTAAGAGAAAAACTTAATTAGCTAACATAGAATAATTCAATTTAGTTAAGAATTTGTGATTACTGTTAAATGAAACTCCTCAGAATGGGAACAGATAAAATACGCAGGAAAGAATTAGAGACCCCAAGTTGTAACCAAGTGCATAATTTCTTTGGCCTCAAGTATTGATAGTGCCAAAACCCTGCCTTGGTGGTTCAATTGGTTACAGCATTTACTGACCAACCAAGGTTATGGGTTTGATCCCTGCTCAGTGCACAAACAAGAATCAAGCAATGAATACATAAATAAGTGAAGCAAGAAATCAATAGCACCAGAAAGCACATATTTTGAAAGGTGGAAGGTGGCTTGGAATCATCAAAGTCAACTCCTTTATTGTGTAAAGTTGAGGAAGTCAAAGTCTTAGGAGGCTACATGGCACATTGGGTATTAAATGTATGTTGCTCAAATTTAACATTAATCTTGGTGTGCTAAATCACCATTCAATATTTGACCTCTGTTGCTTCTTAATATTCTATCTTGGAATGTAAAGGACAATTAATAAATTGTTTTAGATGTAAATTAAGATAATGACAAATTTATTATATTTAAATTAGCAGTTTTAACTTGCTGATTTAAGTTCTAAGGACACTAAAAATTTACCTGGGTGGTTTTGAAATTTTCTCATTTGTTTAATTTTTTGTTTTTCCCTCTTTTATTCCTTTGGGTAAAATTTATGTGAAACCTATGAAGATATTATTTTGGTATAAAGAAGAATAGCAGAAAAGGTTAGTTTGAAGAGGTACATTCTGGTCTATAGGTAAACCAGAAGAGTTCAGGTTCTAAGAGATTGTAGTTTAGGAAAGCACAAAAAAAAGACATCAATCAAAAAAAAAAAAAGACATCAATTAGACTGTCTCCAAAGATTTGAAAATAGGTAAAAAGGGCCACCTTAGTTGGTTTAGGATTATAAAAATTAGAATTGAAAGGGTGAGGCTTTATATGACCCTATCCACTATATAATAAAGGTAATTAGCTTTCTGGCTTCCTGAATAAAATGGTATTCACAATAAAATTGAAAACTTTTTTGAAGGTCAGGCATGCTATATTTATTGCTTCCTCTTGTCTGTAAGCCAGCACATTCTGTCACTGTTGTAATGCAAGCCAACAAGAGCCAAATAAATCTTTAATTCTTTTGGCTCATTCTGCTTTTAAACACAAGCCATTGTTAAGTTGTGAAAATTACCTGAGAAGGATGTGAAGAAATTGGTTGGTTCAGAAAAGACCAACCACAGTTATAAAGAGGATAAAAATATGACTTGTCTTGAAAATCTAAAAAAATTAGTGTTGTTTAGTTGAAAGAAGAAGAGGTTGAATGGTAACTAAATAACTATCTTCAAATTTCAAAATTACTGTCTTTGTTTTATACATCTCTACAGGGTCTGAACTACCAAGGTGTTAATCTAAAAATTTCTTATTACTAGCACATTTGACTCATTTTATATTATACTGTTTTTTTTCTTCATTAAAATCTAGGCCCTGCCTGGCTGGCTTAGTGGTAGAGCATCAGCCTGGCATGTGCAAGTCACAGATTTAATTCCCAGCCAGGGCACAGATGAGAAGTACCCATCTACTTCTCCACCCTTCCCCTTCTCCTTTCTCTCTATCTCTTTCTTCCCCTCCCGCAGCCAAGGCTTCATTGGAGCAAAAGTTGGTCTGGGTGTGGAGGATGGCTCCATGGCCTCCGCCTCAGGTGCTAGTGGCTCCTGTTGCAATGGAGCAATGCCCTAGATAGGCAGAGCATTGTCCCCTAGTGCGCATGCCAGGTGGATCCCTGTCAGGTGCATGCAGGAATCTGTCTCTGCCTCCCTGCTTTTCACTTCAAAAAAAAAAGTTAAACTTGGTAGAAGGAGGATGGGAGAGAAAAAATAAAATAAAGAATCCAAACTTGAATTTGGCATTCTTCCATTTGAAAGATTATGCAGTGAAAAAGATAATAAGATAAAGATAAAAAAATATTATCTTTTTTTCAAGATGGCGATGGAGTAGCTGGACAGACATTCTACTCACTGCATCTCAGAATCAAATTGGAGTTAAAAATAAATTTAAGAACAATTATACTGAAAAACCAACTTGGAGCTAAATGAAGAGGAGTATATAACCAAGGATTCACAAAAGAAACCATATCAAGACTAGTAAGAAGGGCCCACATTATAAAGATTGGGCCCTGTGAGAAGCAGTCTTGGTCAGGAATCAGGGGGCTTCCCACCCTCAATTTTCTTGAAAATACAACTGGTTCTTTTACTTCATAGGAGATGGGAAAAGGGAAATCTCCATCCCAGGAATGTTTGGCACTGAGGGTTTGGAAGGACATCTCAGCTGTGGGAGGTTTTCCCTGAGAGGTGTGGGTCCTAAACCTGAGGCCTGATTCCCCAGCCTACACCACCAGAGCCTGGAAGAGGTGTCCACATAGCATATGGCAGTGAAAAGAGGCAAGACTTCTTGTCTGTGAGAAAGAGATAGGATATCTCAGTGCTACAGGCAACCTTAAAGGGCCAATGCAGAAAATTTATTTATAGCCACTTACACTGGGCTCTAGTGGAGAAAGGGCTGAGAGAACTGGAGTATCATGAAGATTCTGTGAAATTGGTGGTCCTGGGAGAGACACAGCTGGGGACAGCTATTGAATATCGAACACCCTGTGCTGAATCATTCTCCAATACTGCAGTCACCATCTCTCCTGGGTGGAGCAATCCCCTCTGTGCAGCATCATCTTGAGGGAAAGCAATTGTCCCACACTCAGTAATTTCTCTTGCCCCACCTTATGGAGATTGGGCCCTGCTGAGAACTAAGCAGGCTTGGTCAGAAAGAAGAGGGCTGAAAAGACTCAGGTAGTCATAGTGACTCAGTTGTTTGGTGTTGAGGCCAGAGCTCCCCCCACCCACTTTCTAGAGAATATGACTGGTGTTTCCACCTCATAGGAGATTTCATAGAAACCTCCCAGACTGTGGGCAGGCAGACCAAATCTCTAGGTTTTAGAGGCCATACACACCAGACTTCTAGTGGCCATACCCTACAGAGGTCTGTGAAAAAATTCAAGACAAACTGACTCTTTGGGTCATGGGTGGGAGCAACAGCCACCACCTTTCCTGATGCTTGATTAGTCCCACCCTTTATACTCTACCAGAGGCTGTTTCAGAGACCAAGCCTCACAAGCAACCAGGAGACATAGGTAGAGGGTGAATCTCAAGAAATGTTGGTTTTTTTGCTGGCTTGCTCCCCACACCCAGTACTGGTAAAAGCCAGCTAAAGTGTGCAGCTTGGTCTTTCCATCTGCAAAAAACCCAGCAGAGGCAGCCATAAAAGCAGGATTATGTTAGCTCCCAAAAGGTTGCTCAAGGACAGTCATGGGCAGTGTCTTACAATGGTCTTTACCAGGTTACCTCCCAAGAGAGAAGAAAAAAGCATCCAGTGGCTAGTTACAAACATCAGAGAAAGACCCAATGAGCATTGCAAACAGCATATCCAGAGGGAGAGCTCAGCAGACACTAAATCCAGCTGAGGTGAATTCCACTTTCTGAGTTTAGCACCTGCACAGCAACTTGTACACATTGGACAAGGTAGAACTTCAAAGTTAACCAACCCAAGTCTTAGGTAACCTATCCCATGAGTCAGAAACCTATGGCTTGCAAGCCAGATGGGGCTCTTTTGATGGTTGCGTCTGGCTCACGGACAAATCTTTAATAAAAAATAATAACGTTAAAAATATAAAACATTCTCATGTATTACAATTCATTCATTTCCTACTGCTCATGTTCATGGTTGCGGGTATCTGGAGCCAATCACAGCTGTCCTCTGGGACAACACCAAATTTTTATTGGATAATGCGCAACATACATGGATTGTTGTGAGGTCAGGAAGTAAACTTCCCTTCTTTTAATCAAGTAGTCAGCTAACTAATTGCAGAAACCCTTTTGACAAAGAAGATGGCTAAAAAAAAAGAAAAAGACGAGAAGTATCATACTTTTCAGCAGGAATAGACAGAGAAATTTGCCTTTGTAGAGAGAGCAGGTTCTGCAGTGTGTCTAATATGCAATGATAAAATTGCATTGATGAAACAATCAAATATAACGCAGCACTTCACCACATGCCATACTACATTTGCATTAAAATATCCAGCAGGGGACAGCAGGAAGAAAGCATGTCAAGAGCTACTGTGCAGAGTGCAAGCTAGTCAGCAGCAACTCCGTGTTTGGACCCAACAAGGTGACTGGAATTCGGCTAGCTTTGCTGGTGCTTTAGCTGGTGAGAAAGGGAAAGCCATTCACAGATGGGGAGTATGCCAAAACATTTATGCTTGATGTTGCCATTAAACTTTTTGATGACTTTTTGGATAAAGACAAGATAATCAAATGAATAAAAGACATGCCTCTGTTGGCAAAAATTATTCACGATCGTACCATCATGATGGTAAATCAAATTGGGGCAACACAAGTGAAAGACATAAATGCAGCTCCATTCTTTTCTCTCACTTTGGATGAGTCAACAGGCATAAGTCATTTATTCCAATTCAGCGTGATTGCAAGGTATGCTGTCCATGACACACTACTTGAGGAAAGCCTTGCTGTTTTGCCTATGAAAGAGACAACAAGAGGAGAAGATTTATTCAAGTCTTTCACTGAGTTCGCTAAAGAAAAAAATTTACCATTGGGTAAACTAATTTGGGTGTGTACTGATGGTGCTCCGTGCATGGTGGGGAAAAACAGAGGATTCATAGTGCTTCTTCATGAACATGAAGAGACCCATCCTAAGTTTTTACTGCATCCTACATCAGGAGGCGCTTTGTGCTCAGATGTGTGGCAAGCAGCTTGGTGAGGTGATGACACTTGTTGTTCGGGTGGTCAACTATATTGTTGCCTGAGCTTTAAATGATTGGCAGTTTAAAACACTGCTTATGAAGTTGGGAATAATTATCCAGGTCTGCTTCTGCATAGCAATATGCATTGGTTGTCAAGAGGGAAGGTGCTCAGCCATTTTGTGGCTTGTCTGAGCAAAATACAGACTTTTTTTGAAATAAAAAACGTCGAGCATCGGAGTTAGCTAACAGTGGCTTCGAAGTTCTACTATCTCTTGGACATGACTGAACTTCTGTACCAGCTTAATGTGAAAATGCAAGGCGTTAAAAATACAGTCTTATTTCTTTAACAAGCAGTGTTTGCATTTGAAAACAAGCTGGAACACTTTATCGCCGACATTGAAACAGGTCGTTAAAACAGGTCGTTCAAAAACTGGAAGAGTTTAAAGATGCATCGCCGACATTGAAACAGGTCGTTCAAAAATTGGAAGAGTTTAAAGATGCATGCACTGTAAGTGACCCTGCTCAACATCTTGATCTCCAGCAGCTAGCGGGCTTTACATCTAATCTCCTGCAGTCATTCAAAGCACGCTTTGGAGAGTTTTGTGAGCGCGTTCGTTTTTTTAAGTTCATCGCCCATCCACTTGAGCATGTAGTGGACAGTGCCGACCTGAATTACATCTCTGGTGTCTCTATCAGATATTTTGAGCTACAAGCTGCTGACCTGAAGGCCTCAGACATGTGGGGGAATAAGTTAAAGTCACTGAATGAAGATTTGAAAAGATTTGCACAACAGCAATCAGAGTTGGCAAGCAAACACAAGTCGGGAAAAATGAAAATACTTCAACCCATGGACCGGCTGATTATCAAAACTTGGAATGCCCTTCCCATCACATACCACACACTGCAGCATGTGAGTATTTTTGTACTGACAATGTTTGGCTCTACGTATGCATGTGAGCAGTCTTTCTCACATCTAAAGAATGTTAAGACCAACCTACAATCACATTTAACAGATGGAAGTCTCAACACCTTCATGAAGCTTAACCTCACCACGTATCAACCAGATTACAAAGCCATCAGCAAACTCATGCAGCACCAGAAGTCGCATTAATGGTAAGAAGTACTTTATTCATCATTGGTTAGCAGCAGCATAACAACATTATTAAAAAGAATTCAGAAACTTATTTTACTTTAAAAGTGTTGGTCTTACATAAAATGCACACATTTACTTGTATTTAGTGTTAAACATATTCTATGGCTCTCACAGAATTACATTTTAAAATATATGGCATTCATGGCTCTCTCAGCCAAAAATGTTCCCAACCCCTGCCCTACCGCATTGGACTAAGTTTTACATGGGGAAGGAAGAGAAGCTTAGAACTCAGACATTCAAAGTGTTGAGACTAGATGAGGGGTTTACCCACCATCTGGGAATATGGTTATAATCACCCCCAGTAGAAGACTCTCAAATTTTCTCCCTAAGACAGGAGCTCCTCAGCTAAAAGAACTGTAGAGGGGATGATCTGTCCTACCCAATCTGAACTGGCTGTTCTTCTCTCCGGGAAGAAATAGGATTGGAGTATCAAACAGTGGCTGAGGGGATAGGCTATGAAGAAGTGACCAATTTCTTGTACTGAGCTCCTGATTAAGAGACGTCTCAAGTAGCAGGTCCCACTAATGTTGTTCTCCAGATCTCAGTTGTCTTAACCCACCAAGCTTGCAACCTGTAGAACAGGGGTCTACTCTTGCTGTAGAAGTATTGGTAGGTGAAGGCAGTCTTAGCCCACTTTATAATCCTTCTACAGTGGACACTGTGGGAAAACCAGGTAACTGCAAGAGGAGGTGGAACAGCTGAAAAGTAGGGGCAAATCTTAAGAAACTTGAGCCTTTTTATGGAACTATTGTCAGCTCTAAACAGAAAAAAATTGATCTTTATACATAGGTGGGCCACTCCCATACACACCTAGGTAGAGAAAATATAGACACAGTGAACATAGTCGTAGCTATAGACAGGCAGCCCAAGGTAGATTAAAAACAACATATGACATCAACTCATAACCAATCTCTGCCCAGTAGGACCCAGAACCAACACAACAAGTAGTGGCTGGCAGACCACACTGCTGCTTGACTCAACTAGCCACACAGTGGCGTTCTCAGAGGAGGAGTCCAACAGGCATCAGACCCAGCTGAGAATAACTATGCTCCAGAGAACAGACACTGCACAGTGTCTAACACAGTTCATCAAAGTTATTTATGAAAGCCAATCATTCTGAAAGGTTAATAATACCCACAAAATAGCCATTAAATTTCAGGAGTCACATACAATAAGTGGGTGAATATAACCTTCAAGAAACATTATCAGTGCAAGGAGTTCAGATGGCCTGGAGGTTAATACCAGTGAGTCTTCCTTTCTAATAAAGATATCACAATGTATTTAGGAGTCAGAGCAGAGATACCTAATACAAAGACAAAATGGGAAAACAAAGACATATGCCCCAAGTAAATCAATAAGAGAAATCCCCAGAAAAAATTAAATAAATGAAATGGAAGCAACCAAACTATCAAACTCAGAGTTTAAAATAATGGTTATTACAATGCTCAAGAATCTTAGGGTAAGAATGAAAAATAGCAATAAGAACTTAAACAAAAAGATAGTAAGCATTAACAAGGACATTGAAACCATAGAAAAGAACCAGTCAGAAATGGCAAGTACAATATCTGAAATGAAGATACACTAAAACAAAAAAATCAACAGCAGGCTGGATAATGCAGAGGATCAAACCAGTGATTTAGAGGACAAAATAAATATAAGTACAGCAGCAGAGCATCAAAAAGAAAAGAAGTCCACCTGACCAGGCAGTAGAGCAATGGATAGTTGTAGGACTGGGACATAGAATAACCAGGTTTGAAACCTCGAGGTTGCCAGCTTGACTATGGGCTCATCTGGTTTGAGCAAGGCTCACCAGGTTGAGCCTAAGGTCACTGACTTGAGTAAGGGGCCACTCTGTCTGCTGTAGCTTCCCAGTCAAAGCACATATGAGAAAGCAATCAATGAACAACTAAGGCTGTGGTCAGCAAACTGTGGATCACAAGCCACATGCAGCTTTTTGGCCCCTGGAGTATGGCTCTTCCACAAAATATCACATGTGGGCGCTACCTCAGTAAGGAATGTATCTATCTATATAGTTTAAGTTTAAAACATTGGCTCTCAAAAGAAATTTCAATCATTGTACTGTTGATATTTGTCTCTATTGACTAATGAGTTTGCTGACCACTGAACTAAGGTATCACAACAAAGAATTGATGGTTCTCATCTCTCTTCCTTTCTGTCTATCTGTCCCTATCTGTCCCTCTCTCTGTCTCTGTCCCTCCCCCCTAAATAAAGAAAGAAAAGAAGCCCAAGGAGGCTTAGGAAACTCTAAGAAACCTCTACAAAAGCATGAAATGAAACAACATCTGCATCATAAGAGTTCCTGAAGGAGAAGAGAATGAACAAGTGATAGAGAAGTTGTTTGAAGACATCATAGCTGAACACTTCCCTAACAGGATAAAGGAAAAAACACACAGGTTCAAAAAACACAGAGAGTCCCATTAAGGATGAATCCAAAAAAGCCCACACCAAGACACATTATAATTAAAATGCCAAAAATAAGTGACTGAGATAGAATATTAAAAGCAACAAGAGAAAAACAATTACCTTCAGAGGAACTCCTATAAGGCTTACATCTGACTTCTCAACAGAAATACTTCAGACCTGAAAGGATTGAAAGAAATATTTAAAGTGATGGAAAACAGAGTTTGTGCTTGTGGGTTCTAAGTTTTCTATCCCTGGACAGTGGTTTTGCATTCATCAACAAATCAATTCTTCTGTTCCCAGTATTATGCCATTTATTAAATGATACATTGAAATGTAAGATATGAATGTTTCCCACAATAAACTCATAATTATTTGAGGACACAATAGTCACACATAAAATTAATTCATGAATGAGACATAGTCATGTATCATATGTAGGCATGCTCTGCTTTTACTGTGTTTGCAGAGATCAAGTTTAGAATATATTATTGTAGGGTGAATTCTCAACTGGAAATGTGCTGTATTCTGATACATATCTTTGTATTTGGGTCCATATTTGGCTTACATACTATCTAAAAAATATTAGTTTGAAAGTTTGTTAAATGTAAATTTACCTAACACATTATCTACAGTGTATCCGTAAAGTCATGGTGCACTTTTGACTTTTGACCAGTTAAAAGTGCACCATGACTTTACGGGCACACTGTATTATGTATAATGAATGAATTCTTTTTATGTATCTTACTTAATCTGCACAGATTTCCAGGCCAGGTCCTGTTCCTTATTGAAAGTTATGTAATGTGACCAAAGATAAATACATACTGGAAGTCAAGGAAAATTCATTTTCTCATTCTAATTTTAGTTGTCTTTTGATTATCTATCACATAGCCTGCATTCAATGATTGTGTAGGTAAGTGACTGAGAATTGATTGTAGTTCTTTACTAGGCACTGCCAATGCTCAAAGCCCTAAAATGCAAAACAGAGAAGATATTGCTTGTCCAGATGTAATAAATTCTAGTGTCCAGATGATTGGAGTGGAGAAATGTTATACTTAAGGTGCTAGTTGTAGGGTATAACACTAAGTAAGAAAAAGGTTAGAGAAAGTATGGTCAACGTGGATGAGCATCACTAAAAAAGTTTCCTGGAGAATTTTACAAATTTCTTGAAAGTGTAATAAAAACCATATGAATAAATAGCTTCGTTTTACTTCTTTATTTTCTTTTGCCTTCTTTTGTTTCTTTCTTTCATCTTATTTTTTGCATAACCAGGATTATTGACACAGTAGTTGTTATGATTTTCTATTGTAAATCACTTTGGTATATAATTTTTCATGTTATCCTCAAAAGAATGTTTTAGGTTAGACACAGCAGGTGTTAATTCCCCTTTCTCATAAGGAAATCTGTAAAACTTGTTTCCCTACTTCTCTCTTGCCTTACATACTTATATAGGTTTCCCAATGTTATACAAATCCCATCAACAATTAGTAGAATCCTCAGGGTGTGCCTTGTAAGTGTTCACAGACTGCTCCGTAGCTCTCTGACTCTCT
Organism: Rhynchonycteris naso; assembly: GCA_037038555.1. Taxonomy (NCBI): domain Eukaryota; kingdom Metazoa; phylum Chordata; class Mammalia; order Chiroptera; family Emballonuridae; genus Rhynchonycteris; species Rhynchonycteris naso. The sequence continues at coordinate 74,097,575 of CM073002.1, forward strand.
AGGTTCTGTTTTTTTCTGGATGATGCTTCATCTACATTCACTGGACTCTGCTTCCCAAAAATACCATTGCTGCCACTTTCACTAATCTCCCTGCTAGTGCATTATGCCTCTAAGGAATCAAAACTGAATAGAGATCTCTGGAACAGTTGGGAGACTACTTTTTGCCCTCTGTATCATGCCTTTAAAGATTCCAAATATATCACAGTTCTATGGAGTCAGTTTTTAGTCATAGCCCATTTGCAGAACAGAAGATTTGAGTACACAGGGAGCTCAGGACAGGACAAATGTTAACACTTAGTCTAGACTTCCCAAATGACCATTATTCAGTCAAACTTCTCCTAAAATTTCTGTTTCCGTAGGGATGGTTTCTTCAATTCCTCTTGCAAATAGGTTGTGGTAGGCCTCTATACTCAGGTGGCCAGACATGCTTTGATCTACTGATCAAGGTGGAACAAATGAGTAAGATGTAACTCTAAAATTAAACTTTCTACTTACAGAACAACAACAAAAATCTTTAGTTTCTCAAAAAAAAATTAATAAATAAACCTTATAATCTAAAAAGGTTTATAATTTTACATTAAAAGTAGAGACATATTAAATTAATTAATTCCAGGATAAGATGTAGAGGTATAAGCAGTGGGAGCTTAGACAGGAACAATTCTGATGAAGGAACAGAGATGTATATGAGCTTATTTTGTGTGTATGGGTGTCCACTTGCCAGAAGACATTACTGCCGATAAGAAAATGTAGACCCTTAAATATTAGACAAAGGAATCTTCAAATCTTTTAATATCTTATTAAACTACTTTTTCCTGCTGTAGTTTATTTGTAAGCTTTCATGATATACAACTTACAGTTTCTTATTTCTCATGATATTAATATAACTTTATGGTATAAATACAAGAAAATTTTCTGCATTAAATAAAAAATTTTGATAAGATAAATTCCACTGATTAATATTCCTCAAGAATATAGAAAAACATACCTTAAATTTAGTGTTTATAATGAAACAAATTGGTTTACTCATAACAGAATCATATGTTATGGTAATCATTTGCTGTATTAGAAGCCCCTACACTGGTTTTTTTGTCTCTAAAAAAAGGTAACATAAAGATAATATTTTAGAGCTACTTTCAGATTGAAATTCAAAATCTTGTCTTGGACTAAGGACTCAGTGGGACTTTATTAGAATTGCTACAAAGGATTTGATTGAAAACTCAAAAGAATGTCTGCATCCCTTGTGCAGAGGCAGTTCTGCAGAATTCAGAATATCACCCCTGAGAAGCATTAAGCAACAAGTCATGATTTTACACTTTCTTCTCTCATTTGTTTGAGAAGGTAGTTTTTCTTTCGTGAGAGGAGGTAAAAATGAGGCCATTAGTTTCAGTTTCAATCTGTTCTAGTATTGTGCCAAGTTTAGGTCAAGTTAAGTTTTCAACTGTAGTATTTTTATCTAAAAGGATAAAGAAATGTGCCCTTTAGAAATAAGATTGGTATTGAGAACTGAAAAATTATAAATGAGTAAATTTCCAAGTTAACTTCTGATCCACAAATCAAATTCTATTACCATTTCTTCTATCACATCAGTGATGAAGACAATTGACATCATAAGCAGAGTCACAAGGATAGTATTGAATTTGCCTTTCCCTTGGTTGAGTTAATTACATCATGAATTACATCATACAAAGTTCTTAAGACATTGGTTTTTCTAGGTATGAGTTACATATTTCTTAAATCATTTAAAATGTATTATTTCTTTCTATTATTATTATTATTATTATTATTATTATTATTATTAGTGAGAGTAGGGAAGCAAAGAGACAGACTTCCCCATGTGCTTGACCAGGATCCAGTGGGCACGCCTATGAAGGGGGGATGCTCTGCCCATCTGAGTCCATTGCTCAGCAATCAAGCTTTTTTATTTTTTCTTTCTTTTTTTTTTTTTTTTTGTGCCTGAGGCAGAGGCCGTGAAGCCATCCTCAATCAGTTCCTGAGACTAACTTGCTTTAACCAATTGAGTCATCCCTTTGGGAGGGGAAGAGATGGGTGGGGTCTGGGGAGTGATGGGTGGAGAAGCATATTGTTCCTTCTCCTTTGTGCCCTGACTGGGAATTGAACTTGGGACATCACACACCAGGCCGATGTCCTACCACTGAGACAACTGACCAGGGCCTAAAATGTGTTATTTGAATACTTACGTAACATTGTTTAGTTTTTTTTTTTTAATGTTGTTAGAACGAGCTATAATATTACTGATAGTACATGTAAGTCCAGTAGCCGTGGCCATCATCACAGTTGTCTGGCCTGTGCAAGTTCACATTTGATTTGGACAGACGGTAATGAAACAACAGAGCCAAGAACTGGTGGGTCATTTTCCTAGACTGGTACGGCCAATAGTAAAAACAAACACATGGGCACCAAAACCCATTTTGTTCAGCTTTTTCCTAGAATCAAAGGTTCCCATTTCTGTCTGCCTCCACTTTGTCTGCCTCCTCCCTTCCAACCATGTGGCCTCTCTCCCCTGGAACAACGTAGTCTCCTCCTTTCTCCCCAAAATGGCCTCCTAGCTCCTGCTTTTAAAACTTTTTGGTGGGACAACTTTCTCCTCCAGCAAACATGAGCATAACCAAGCCCCTTTTGAAGCAGAAAGGTAATTAGCTGTATCACATGAGAGCATCATCACATGAGCAGCAGCCTTTTTTAACAATAAGAGTGAGCAAAACCAGAAAATACAGAGTAGACAAACTCATTTGCCCAACAGTATAATTTACACCGTTCTCTAGAGCTAATGAAGATAATGGAATTCTTGTACAAAAAGTTTAAGTAACTCAGTTAAAGTCACACAGCTAGAAAGTGTTAGAGTTCAGATTAAAAGCTAGGACTTTAATTAGTACTACTATTATTTGTACTACACTTCATTGTTCACCAAACTTTTTAAACATTTATTTCAAAAGGAAACTAACTCTAATTATTTTAGATTTTCTCAAATTCCAAATCAATACCTGAGATTAAAATTTTCATGTTTGTCACATATAAAAGAGTCATGGTCACTTTTGCTTTGACACTAATACGTATTTAGTGTCTTTATTTAATTTTTGTTTATATTATAGTATTTTTAAAATTTATATTATTTTTATTTTTTATTTATATTATATTATTTTAATGTCTTTACTTACTATGAAAGGCGCACTCAAAAATGATAATGTCTTTTCTTTTGCATAGCTATAAAAGAGGAAAGAATATAGATTGTGCACAATTTATAATTACTTTTTCCCCAAAATTGTATGCACATTACTTATAGACTTCTTCAGAATGCAGCCTGGTTTTTTTTTGAGCTAGTACATTAGGCAGTAAAAATCCTGGGTGTGTGCACATTTTATACCAAGGGAGAACTAGCAGGGTTCTGCTTTAGTTTCTATACCATTCCATACTTACAAATGTATTGGCTAACCGTAAAGCTGGTCTGATCCAGTAATGATCATGGATTTCAGTTCACTCCTTCCTTTTAACAGAGTTTGGTAGATTCAGGTACTCGTGGCTGGAATTTAAAAGAAAGATAAAAGCTTTTTCTTTCTTTTTTTTTTTTTTTTTAAGAGAGAGAAAGAGAGTGAGTCAGATAGGGACAGACAGACAAGAAGGGAGAGAGATGAGAACTATCAATTCTTCATTGCAACACCTTAGTTGTTCACTGATTGCTTCCTCATATGTGCCTTGACCAGGAGGCTACAGCAGAGCTAGTGACCCCTTGTGTAAGCTGCAACCTTGGACTCAAATCAGCAACCTTGAACTTCAAGCCAGCAACCATTGGGCTCAAGCCAGAGACCATGGGGTCATGTCTATGATCCCATGCTCAAGGCAGTGAGCCGTGCTCAAGCTGGTGAGCCGTGCTCAAGCTGGCAATCTCAGGATTTCAAACCTGGGTTTTCTGTGTCTTAGTCTGACACTGTCTCCACTGTGCCACTGCCTGGTCAGGCAACTTTTTTGATTTTAGTACAATTTTTTTTTCTCTTTCCATCATTTAATTTCACTAAACATTAGTAAATGTTTTTTTTAAACCTCAGGCAATTCATATATTGTTACCTTTAATTTTACCTAGCAGTGCTATTTAATTAATATATCATTCTTAATGAGCACATTTGATTTATAAGATCAGCGACTTGAAGAAATGTAGTAACGTCTTTTTGTTGCTTTGTGGCATATTTGGTATCTTTGAAAGTCAGCTATTGGTTAGAGATTTCTTTATTCTTAGACTTGTTAACTCTATTTTCACATCACAGGTCTTTTTTGTTTTAGGATGTGTGTCATAAATTATATTAGCCATTCTCCACTTTGCTGGTTTTAACTTTACTCTGTGGGTACTTAGTCTTTTAAATGTTCCAGAAAATCATCATTCTTCATTTTGACTTGTTGGAGGTGAAATACATTTACCGAACAAAAAGTCATTCTCAAATCACAGTGATTTTCTTTGTTTAGTTCTGCCTGCCCAGTTTTGTTATAATTCACAATAGCAAAAGGTTAGAATTTCTTGTAAGGCAAATAATCAAATTAAGAAAAAATACCCATAAGAAAAATAATTTGAAGTTTAATAATTCTCTATCTAGGTATAATAGTTAAAGGACAGATAAAGAGGATTGTTTTGATCACGGTCAGAAACTCACATAACCCGAATGTTTGGCAGACCAAAATGTAAGCTTTCAAATTAATATGAAAACAGATTTCTTTACTTGTTTTTTTTTTTTTTTCAGATTTAAAAGATAGTTAAGGTGCTCTTTTTTTCCCTCAGAAATATTAGAAATATGAAGGACATGGATTTAAAGAAATTATGCTAAGCATATCTCTGTGTTATTTTGTATGGCAATGTTTTAGTAAATGTCAAACATCATCAAGTTAAATATATCTAGACAAATATAATTTTTTTAAATTTTGTTTTATTAATTTTAATGGGGTGACATTAATAAATCGGGGTACATATGTTCAAAGAAAACATCTCCAGGTTATCTTGTCATTCAGTTATGTTGCATACCCATCACCCAAAGTCAAATTGTCCTCTGTCACCTTCCATATGGTTTACTTTGTGCCCCTTCCCTCCCCCATCACCCTCCCTTCCCTCCCCCCCCCTCCATAACCACCACATTCATGTCCATGTCTCTTAGTCTCTTTTTTATGTCCTACCTATGTATGGAATCATGCAGTTCTTAGTAAACAAATATAATTTTAAAGAGATTATTTTGAAAATGGAGATGAGAAGAGACTTTTGCTTGGGGCAATGACCCATGATGCAGTGTGCAGGTGATGTTTTATTGAGTTGTACATTTGAAAGCTGCATGTTTTGCAAGCCAGTGTCACTTCAATACATTGAATCAAAGATAGTATTTTATTTCTAAGTACAAACATAAGTATTCTTAGCCTATAAACTCTTTGTTTCTATGCATTATAAAAAACAACAGCATACCTCTCTGCTTATTCAGTATCCAGTCTGCAACATCATCCACTAACAAGCAGCATTTAGCATGAGCCTGACTTAAATCAAATTATACCGAGAACAATTTAACATGAAAGATATTACATACAGTTTCAGTGAAGAATAATTTACTTAGAATTGTTTATTTTCATTAAGAAAAATTAGGAAATGAATAGAATAAATACTATTTTATCACCTCTGTCCTGATATAAGAGAAATAATTTCTAAAAATGTATATTGTAGGTTTTTAGAGTTATTTCACTGAAAACAATTTATTTAGCGATATCAAACCTGGATGTATAAGTGGCACAAGTTTACCTGTGCCCAGCCTTTTTTTTATGTAGAAAATTAAGCTTCTACAGCTAATTTAGATTTGCCATAATTTGACAACTTGGGGTCTTAATTGACCTTAATATATATTTCATTCAAATATAACTTTTACATAATTTATTTAGTTCCTGGAATCCTTTGAGTACTTTCAGTTCCTTAAATATTCCATCTTTCTGCCCCTTTCTGTGAGGCTTTATACTGTCAGCTACTTCTAATTTGACTGTATTACACCCTTTTCAGAAACTGTTCCAAAATAGTTTTGATATCACTTTCCCATCTCTGTTTATGTCTACAATACCATATTGCAATGTCCTACTTATTGTCTGTTTTATCTGTAAGCTGAGCTATATAGATGTCACCAATGTAATTAAGAACTGGCACATAACAACTTTCTAAATAGTTTTTGAGTGAATGAGAATCAAAAATAAATGCTTCAGAATGTTGCTGAACCTTTTCATTTTTTCCCCACAATACCCAGTGAAAATTTTCAACCCTAAAAATGCATATAAAGATAGAAATGAAAAGAAAACTAAAAATCATTGTTATTTCGTTGCTATGGGCTAGGCAAGAAGCCAGGTGCTTTGCATTCAATATCATAGAGAAAAAAGTCAATAATTCTAAACACCTCCTTTGAGAAATAAATTAATGGGCCATAATCTCATTATAATTTGTTATTAATTTTACCCAGTTTCTAATCTTATTCTTACATACTAAACTCTGAAAACCACATTCAAATTTTAAAATTGAAGGCAAAAATAAAATTATCATGATGTCCAAAGCATACAAATAAAACATTCTTGAGATTATATATGTTGAAAGTGATCTCTTATATTGAGTTATTATTATTATTATTATTTTCTGAAGTGAGAAGTGGGGAGGCAGAGAGACAGACTCCCACATGCGCCCAACTGGGATCCACCTGGCATACCCACAAGGGTGTGATGCTTTGCCCATCTGGGTTATCACTCTGTTGCAACTGGAGCTAATCTAGCACCTGAGGCAGAGGCCATGAAGACATCCTCAGTGCCCAGGCCAACTTTGCTCCAATGGAACCTTGGCTGAAGGAGGGGAAGAGAGAGATATAGAGAGAAAGGAGAGAGAAAAGGGTGGAGAAGCAGATGGATGCTTCTCCTGTGTGCCCTTGCCGAGATTCAAACTTGGGGCTTTTACATGCCGGCCAACGCTCTACTGCTGAGCCAGGGCCATCTTATATTAAGTTATTATGTGAAACTGTATCCTCCCAATATATGATATGAACATAATAAATAATACACATATTTGTGATGAATGAAGTCCTGAGATGTAGTCACCAATGAGTGTAGAGGAGAGGCAGCAGTCCAGAGAATATGGCTTTTTTGGCCCTACTCACCTACTCTCTGCACAAGAGAGCCAATGTTGTCTGTAAATTCCACATTTATGTTATTTTTGTTTTTATACAATTTTTTGATTAACCAGACTTCCCATCCTATATTAGATTTTAAATTCTTAGAGAAAAGATCATTTTCCCACTTTATTTTGTCAATTTTTATAATGTTGGTTGTATGCAGAATTGAAGCTGTTGACCCTCAATTAGTAGTTATAGTTGACTTTTCTATTTTTAGTGATGGATTTTTTGATCCAGCTAACTCTCAGCCATTTTGATCAGCAGTAGTTTGACACAAAGAAACATATACACATAGTTTCTTGTCATGTAAGTTATGAGACCCTAGAACAAAGCCAGGTGTATAGCTATAGAGGCTATAGAGGTTGTAATCTGGATGGAGTTTAGCTGAGTATAATAACCAGGAAGTCTAATTAAATAACTCATACTCTTGTCTTAGCTATTCCTCACGAAAAACTGATGAATTGCTTACTAATTTATATATGTTTATGCTAATATTTAACACTATAAATAACATAAGTCTTATAAAGTTGTGTTGTCATAGTAATAAATATTTAAAATTGGACAACTAATAAATGAAAAAAAGCATACTTATTTTTCTTTAATCTTTCTTAAAGAATAGTAACCTCCACATTGGTCAATATAAATATTGTTCCCCTCTAACTTTATTATATCTCATTTAAAGAACAATTAAAACAACATATTAACCTGATCAAAAGTTGAGATACATTCCTAAATTTAGCACATTTTCTTTTTGTTGTTGTTGTTTTTTTTTTAATTTCTTCTTATTTATTCATTTTAGAGAGGAGACACAAAGTGAGAGAGAGAGAGAAAGGGGGGAGGAGCTGGAAGCATCAACTCCCATATGTGCCTTGGCCAGACCAGTGCAGGGTTTTGAACTGGCGACCTCAGTGTTCCCAGGTCGATGCTTTATCCACTGCGCCACCACAGGTCAGGCAATTTAGCACATTTTCAATTCAATGTATGCATGAATATTTCTTGAAAGCTATACAAGGAATTTTAGCTTTTTATATAATACCTCTGTCATAAAGAAATGCATCTTTTAACCTCCAATAAGCTCTTTATTTTTGAAGATTTTATTTATTTATTTTAGAGAGGAGAGAGAGAAAGATGGGAGGAGGAGCAGGAAGCATCAACTCCCATATGTACCTTGACCAGGCAAGCCCAGGGCCTCAAACCAGTGACCATAGTGTTCCAGGTTGATGCTTCATTCACTATGCCATCACAGGTCAGACCTAATAGGTTCTTTAAATATATTCTTTGGACTTTCATGCAGAACATAAAGTTTCAAGAGTCTAAATAATGATTGCAACAAACACATCCTAGTGATTTCAAACTGATGGCAGGCTTTTGCGCCTCCTAGAAATATGTTAGGCAGCAGTTGATGAATATTAGAAAGACAGATGGATGTACATATAAATGTACTATTAATAACAAATGTTACTTATTATTTCCAAAAAATTGAAATGAATTCTTTATAGAGCATGAAATTACATGAAAACTGCTTCCAAACTGTTTGAAATTATTATTTGAATTCAGATGTCAACTCAACAGATTATACTCTGAAAAAATAATTATTTGTATCTTCATTTCTTTTTCGGAACTGATAATTATGATTCAGAATTGCAACAAATGGTACTTTCTTTAGAAGAAGATAGAGTTTATAAATTGTCAACTATTAAAAAATATCTATAAAACATAAGCTAAATTTTGAAAATAATTATCCTTCTAAAATACTGTTAGTCAAAAAAGCCCAAATTTCTCTATATCAGTTCTCAAGAGTTTTGCAATTAATTCCAATATTGGTTTGTCATTTATAAGAATAAGAAGCAAATAAAAATATAAATATTTAATTTATGAAATCATCAAAATGGTAGTCATTTATTAATTTGAAACTTCTCAGATTTGAAAGCAAACTAAAGACAGTACACTTCTCCAGCAGTGAAATATATTAATTCTAATAACAGCATTATGAAAACTTCTTTATGAAAGTTGATAAATTATATTAGTAATTAAAATTATATTTCTTCTTTATTTTTCAGTGAGGTTGGTGAAAAGTTAGTTACCATCACTTTATCTGTTCTAATTGTGTGTGCACATGTAGGGTGAAACTTGGGGAGAGAATGAGGTAAATTTGATGCCTTGGGTCAGTTCTTCAAACATGGCTAGCTACAGTCTTCACACTGCTGTTAGGTGCCTGCCATAGGTTTCTCATTAGAAGGTAGACTACAAAAAGGTCAAAAGTGGAGAAGCTGTGAGCACCAAATCACAAATTTGACCTTTTCAACTCAAAATTGAGGTAACTAGTAAAGAAAGTTGGTGTGCCTATTCAATGATAATATATAACCACAGAGAGGATCATTCTAACAGGACTGCAGAATTTTCAGTTTTGTTTTTGAGTTTAATATTCAAAATAACATTTAAAACAATATTACAAGTGATGCATTCAATAATATATATTTACCAGAAATCAGTAAGTACATTGCTTTACTATTTTATGGATGAATGGTAGTTAATAGGTTTCAGAATGTGTTGAAAAGCCATTTCAAAAGTGTTTTAATTTTTTCTTAAAGTTAATAGCGTTCTGCATGATATTTACCTTGTATTAACTTCTTCCTAACCTTCCTTCTAATTTATAACTTATCCTTATGCATATTGTTGCTTAAGCACCATACCCAAAGAATATTTTAGAAGGAAAGCTATATAATCATCTTTAACAAATCTCTATTTTTCCCTGTATAGAACATGTGGGGAGGAAGGATAGGCTAATGAAGAGAGTCTGTTAAGGGTGGGATTACTGAATTTAAATGTTTTTTATTATTATTTCTATAGCATTTAGAGTACTATCTTGCCATGTGCTTATTTTTACTTAGGAATGCATGTTTTTCTTTTTGTTTGTTTGTTTTCAAAATGGCATTAAATTTTAAGCACTACTGCATAACTTTCTTTTCTTTTTTTTTTTTTGGTTAGCATTTCAAGAAGGCTGAGAAAATGTTATGTGTGCTTGCTCACCTCTAACTCAATGAAAAGAACTGCACTGTTAGAAAGAAAAGGGGAAATTATAAAATGATCTTTTTTCTTCTCTTGTTTTTCTGGAGACCCAATGCTTGAAACAGTTTGAGCAATATGAATACCGCTCACTAGACAGTGCCAGTCTCCTTCTGTTTAGCAGGAATTAATTTTAACAAAGTACATGCTAAATACTATCAGATCCCCCAGGGTCAATGTCTCACAGAACCCTTTGCTGAGTCTCTGTAATAGATAATGAGAGGGATGACAAGAGGTGCAGGACTTTGAGAACTGGAAAAATAGCTAGATTCCTTCAATGTTTTTTTTCCTCTGCTTTCATAATTTTCTCTCATTAATAAAAGAACAGAGCTACCATTTGGAATTAGAGTAAAAGAAATGAAGAGAGCTCACCGAGTTTCCTGGTAAAGCTCCCTTCTCACTCAAGTGGATTTGAATGGGTCTCAAATCACTATGGAGTTTGACAGGTTTCTTAATGTTGATCAAACAAAGTTTTAATTTTGTCTGATAAATGAAAGCTGTACTTTTGGCCAGTACAGATTTAGCAATTAAAATGAACTCTGCTGAAATAAATGACTTTTAATAAACGTTCTGCCTTTATCTAGGATCCTCTGGGGGCATTATTTTAGTCTTTGGTTGACAATAAGATCAGTCTTACTCATGAAGTTAGCCTTATTTTTCTCTTTAATGCATTCTTTATTAAAAATATTTTCCAAGTGAATCTATTGCTTTATAATGACTCTATTAGTTCTATTAGCAGGTTGTCTTAAAATACATTTTATTTGCCTTATAGATGCTACAGACCCTGACTCAGCATCACACTGGTGTATAATTGAATTATTTTCCCAGAGTTGGGAATTTATTATGCTCATCCATTCACATATGTTTGCTAGTATATGATTCATCTACATATGTTCCAGAATGGTGTGGTTTGTAGGTAGTATAACTTTAAAAAAATAATATAGGATTATATGTCCCAAATAATCTTACTCACCTCATGCTAGCAATTCTACCAGCCAAGATAACGTTCTTTGGGTCCTTAGGCATTATCCAGATTTAATATCCCTGTTTAAAATAATGTAACTCTGGGGTGCATAAAATCTTAAGTTATCATAAATAATGTTTGAAAAGAGATTGAGTGGTAGTCTTCTATGGAAAGATTCTTGTATTCCCTACAACGTAGACCCCAGAAGAGAACTCAGCTTTCTAAGGAGTAAAGAGTTGAAATGGGAAATTACCAAAAGCATGGTGTCTATTATAAGTATGCCCTGTCCATATTCTGTCTTGGTCCTCTTCTCTTAATAAAATAAAAGCATTATTCTGACTCTGCATGAATCAGAATGTGTGTGTGTGTGTGTGTGTGTGTGTGTGTGTGTGTATCTGCTTCTATATATACTTCCACCACTTCCTCAATGCCTGACAACTGCTTATCTGTTCTTTTTTATAACTGTCACTTCAAAACTGTTATGTGAGCCTGACCAGGTGGTGGCACAGAAGATAGAGTGTTGGCCTGGGATATAGAGGACCCACGTTCAAAACCTTGAGGTCACCAGCTTGAGTGTAGGCTCATTCAGCATGAGCTCAGGTTCACTAGCTTGAGCGCTGGGTCTCCAGCTTGAGTGTGGGTTCATAGACATAACCCCATGTTCACTGGCTCTAGCCCAAGGTCGCTGGCTTGAGCAAGGGGTCACTGGCTCAGCTGGAAACCCCTGGTGAAGGCATTATGAAAAAGGAATCAATGAACAACTAAGGTGTCACAAATATGAGTTGATGCTTCTCATCTCTTTCCCTTCCTGTTTGTCTGTCCCTATCTGTTCCTCTCTCCATATCTCTTGCTTAAAAAAAAAAAGAGTATTATGTAAATGGAGTTATACAATTTCAAAATTTTGGGGATTAACCTTTTTATTCAACAAAATTCTCTGGAGGTTCACCCACTTCATTGTGTGCACCTGCCACTTTTATTGCTTAGCAGTACTTCGTGCTATGTGTGTAACATGGTTTGTTTAACCATTTGCCTGTTGAAGGTCATCTGAGTTGTTTCAAGTTTTGGGCTAATATAAACAAAACTGATATAAACATTCATGTACAAGTTTTTTTTGTGAAAGTAAGCCTTTATTCTTCTGAGATATACAACAATGCAATTACTGGTCATATGATTGTTGCATGTTAAGTGTTTAAGAAACTGGAAAGCTGTTTTCTAAAATGGCTATTTGCATTCCCACAAGCAAGATATAAAGTTTTTTTTTATATTTTTGCCAGCATTTGATGTTGCCACCACATGTTTTTAACTATTATGAATGGTGTATGTTGATAGTTTATTGTAATTTTAGTTATGTCTTTTTTTTTTTTTTTGGATTTTTTCGAAGTGACAAGGGGGACAGGAGACAGACTCCCACATGCCCCTGACTAGGATCCACCCAGCATGCCTACCAGGGGGCGATGCTCAGACTCTCTGGGGCATTGCTCCGCTGAAATCGGAGCCTTGACTGAGGGAAGGGAAGAGAGAGATAGAGAGAAAGAGAGGGGGAAGGGTGGAGAAGCAGATGGTTGCTTGGGAATTGAACCCAAGACCTCCACAAACCCGGCCAATGCTCTACAGCTGAGCCAACTGGTCAGGGCTTAATTATGTCCTAATTTCTAAATTGATTAATGTTGTTTTATGTGCTTGTTTTCCACCCACATATAAATTTGATGAAATGTTTTTTGTGTTTTAAGTCCATTTTTTAATTGGACTGTTAGTATTTTTACTTGGTCTTGATGTATAATTCCTTTACATATTGCTGAATTCTATTTGCTAATATTTTGTTATGATATCTATGTTTATATTCATAAAAGATATTGGTGTCTCATTTTTTTATTATATTGTTTTTGATTGCTTTTGAAATAAGGATGATATTTGCTTCAAAAAATCAATTGGGAAGTATTTCTTTCTTTCTTTTCTTTTTATCTGGAAGCAAGTCCTCTTCTAATCTTGCTATAAATCAAAACATCCATCTGTGAACTTTTGAATGTTTATCTCTGGGTGAATCAGAATGTGTATGTGTATGCAGGCATGAGTGTGTAGTGAGCCTGTTTCTGAACATGACCTTACAGTATTATACTATAAGTTAATAGCTTGAACTACTTTAAAAATATCTCTTGAGAATAAAGAAATTACATGTGAATTCAAACTACATGACTAGAAAGAAAGGTAAAAATTTTATTAGCTTTCAGTAATAAAGAACTATTTTTATTTCTGTATGTAGTTCTTTTTAATCAGGACACTTCAGAGAAATATCCAGATTGTCTTGAAATTTTCTACCCAGGCAATAATGCATGAGGGATGTTGTCTGCCTGATTTTACCTATCATTTGCACTAGAATTTTGTCTGTACTAGTCACATATATTTCACTTAACTTAGATATTTTTATGTAAGAACATCTGGATGGATTTTTATCATTTAGAACTTCATGAATAAGACAATAAAATGATTAATTGATGGCAGATAAAGGAACACTCTGGAATATGAACAATGAACACTGTGGTTCTCAATACAGTTCCTTAGAAGTTATTATAACAGTAAGTTAATATAAATAAACATATAGTTCTTATAATAATCTCTAATTTCTTTCTAGCTAAGGAATTGATGAAAAATTTCAGACTACAATGAACCTTACTCTGCTCTATACTGGGATTTCTCTCTTCTGCATTGTTTAGGTTCTGCTTATCTTTTATAATAGTTCATAGTGTAGTGTCTCTTCTTGTTTTGTTCTAAGATTTTTTTTGTTTGTTTTATTGAATTAAAATTTTTGCTTATTTTTCTTGGACCTAGTCATATATTCTTAGATGCTTATTTATATAATTTAGTCTTTACTAAATATAACATACTGAAAATGTTTTGTAGTCTAAGGTCTTTTAAAAAAATCTTCCTAGAGTATATTTCACAGAACACTATTCTCATGAAATATGCCACATCCATAAAAAGAAAAAAAATTAAAAATTTAATACTAAACTTATCACTGACCTAGCTAGGCATTTTGGGATAAAACAACAAAAGGGTCCTTATTGTATGAATAAAAAGAATTCCGAGGCTATAATTAATTCCTAGACATTTTTCTGGTGATAAAACTCAAAAAAATTATTTTTACAATATATTTTTCTTAAATTTATATGGGATCTGAGGAACAAATTGTGAGTTTGCAGAGCTTAAAAATTTTAATATAATTTACATTATTAATTAAAATGAGGAAAAAACATTACTTTGCTTTGTCAATTACCAAGAAGTCTACCTCAGTGAACTTAACAAATAGGAGGAAGAAGGTTTAGAATACTCAAAAAAGGGCTTGTTTGAAGCTAACAAATGCTATTTGTATACAAAATGGTTATTATGAGAATTTCTTTCCAAGTCATTGTTTGACATGAGATAGGTGGCTTTCCAACATAATCTATTTTCACTGAAGCTGAAATGATGATCAAATTACATTTTCAAGAAATTAAGTGAGTCTCCAAACCTAGCAATTTCAAGTAACTAAATACTAAAGAAAGAAAGAAACAAACAAAACACTGAGCAAGGTGATGGAACAAAACCGATTTGGTAAATTGGTGTATTACTTTATTTTTAATGTTTTCTACAATTCTATTGGGTGTTTTCAACTTGCCACAGAGACAAACATATAAGGACATCTGAGAAATTACGGAGGGAGTTTCCCATTAAATTACAAGTAAGCTGAAATCTAAAGGCTTAGGAGAAGTTCTTCACCTGGGTGAAGAAGTGGCATGGGAAAGGGAAATCCCTACTAGAATCTTGCAGGAGTTGGAGCATTTGCTTTAAGGACTTAAAATAAGCAGAGTGGCTACAGCACAGAGACTGAGATGAGCGCTTGGCGTGGAATGATATGAGAAAGGTAAGAACAAGATAATACTGCCTCAAAGGGCAAGTTACAATTTTATTCTCACCCTAAGAACAAAGGAAAGGATTTTGTACATTTGCAAGGGTGGTGGTAGTGTTATAATTATGTTTTGAAAAGATCACTCTAGCAGCGGTATGGAGAGATCATCAGGAGAAAGCAAGAAGGCACATAACTTGCATTGGTGCAGTTAAAGTAGTCTGTTGGCTTGTACTTAGGTGATGACAGTTGAAACAAAAGGAATGGTAGCTCCTGGAGATATTGAGTAGATAAAATTGACAGGATGGCCGGTTGTACCATTCATGAGACAGCGACACTATAAGAAAACAAGTTATTAGTGGAGCTGCTATCATAATTGAATTTGCCTAAGCAAAGAGCAGAGAGAGAGAAGGGAAAGCATCCTGTGACTAAGTGTTGGGCAAATGACTTTGTAAAATTTGTATTCTTTGAGTTTGCTCACTTTTAGCGTTAAAAAATGGTGCTGGGCAGTGCCAGGTATGTGATTTGTGAAATTGCAAATTACCTTCCTGCTTGGGAAGGGCCATTATCTTGCTTATGTTTGCTGGAGAAGAGGTTTTAGAGCCAGAAAGTTTAGAAAGAGAAGGAGAAGAAGGAAGCCATGTTTTGCAGAACAAGAGAGTAGAGAGAATGCAGGGTACAGAGTTTGTGCAGAGAGAAGGGAGAAGATATGCAGATGGGGAACAACAGGTGAAGGGCTTTTGTGAGCTCCAATGAGACTGGTGAGGCCTTTGATTCTAAGAGAAACTGGAGAAGATTCTCCTGGTTGTGAAACCAGAGAATGTGTCAGGGCTTTGTGAGCTCTGAATAAAGTGAAAAATGGCTTCCCTGCCTGTTTGTTTGTCGGCCAGTGTGAGACTTTAATAAAAGAATGGCCCACCATTTTTTGGCTCCACTGTCTCTTTACCATCTTCCCAAATCCACTGAGAACCAGCATGTGAATGGCCATGATGGCAGCGACTACTGGCCCTACACTAAGTGTTAAGAAATGTTAAGATGTAGTGTCTAGATAGGACAGTGGAGGATAGTCGAAAGAAGAGACTCAAGTGAGGTAAGCAAAGTTGGAGGAGAACACTTAGGAAGTTTAGTATCTCAAGCTCAGGAGAGAAGTGTCTTCAACCATGTGCTGCTACATGGGTCTTTGATTTAATAATACAAGATTATCTGACTATAGCAAGAGGTCTTTCAATACAGGGAAAAAGAAATCCAGATGATAGTGGACTGAGAAGTGAATGGTAAGTGAAGAAACTGAGATATGGGACACATATTTGTCCTTTACTGTTAACTTGTTACATGTTATCTCATGTAGCAGTTTTGCAAACTATTAAGGTACTAGCTTTATCAGAGTTTTTTTATTTTATTTTGTATATTGCAACTAACTTTCAATCTAATTTCTAAAGAGAAAAAAATGATCGTTTAAGTTGTTTATGTCAGTCTGGGCATTTGCTGATGAACCCAGTAGTGCATAACTTTAATTAACATTATCATTTTTCTTAAGTGATTCAATCACAGAATGTGTTAATACCATTTGTATAATGTATGCTGATTTAATTTTATGACATTAACTGGGAAGTATACCAACTTGTCAATAACTTATTTGTCTTATGAAAGGACCAAGATACTTATTATGCTTGCCTGAAAAGTAACTTGGTTCCTGATGACTCAGAGTCAGAATAATTAAATATTTACATTAGAAAGGTTTAAAAAGGGTTCTGAAAGGGTCTTTCCTACATTAATGGACTGAGTGTGGCAAATATTCTTTTTTTTTAAATTTTTTTTTTATTTTATTCATTTTAGAAAGGAGACACAGAGAGAGAGAGAGAGAGAGAGAGAGAGAGAGAGAGAGAGAAAGGGGGGAGGAGCTGGAAGCATCAACTCCCATATGTGCCTTGACCAGACCGGTGCAGGGTTTTGAACTGGCGACCTCAGTGTTTCCAGGTCGACGCTTCATCCACTACGCCACCACAAGTCAGGCTCGCAAATATTCTTAAATACAAGTATTTACATTGTTACAGTTGTTCTGAATTGCAATATTATAATAATTTTATTTTTTTATTTTCAGAAAATAATACATTTTCTCTGATTAAAATATTATCTTAGAATATAAAAAATATTTCAGTATTAAAGGGAGGAAGAAGATTAAATATTTTGGCCTAAAATTTATGAAAATTAAAGATAGTACTTAAATAATATATTTTGAAATAAGATCTCAAACTTCATACAATTTATTAGTAGAAATTTAAGTTTAGGAGAAACATAAGAGTAAGTAAAACTTTATATACAACATTTTTACTTTGAAAAGAAGTAATAAAAAAGTAAAGAAAATAACTGGTACAAAGACATTTGGTAAGAATTAATGTCAATCACCAAAGAAATTATTTTAAACTTAAAAACTAATCCATTTTTTCTTTCTTTATAAGAATGTCTTTTTCTCTAGCATTATGCTTTATAACTTTTATCTTGAGAAGCTGTTAAGTGAATAGAAATCCTAATCCATTCCCAATCCTTTTTCTAGTCTGATGAGTTCCCCCCCCCATTTTTAATGAAAATGATGGCTGTCACTTTTACTTAATTAGTTATGAAGTCTTCTTATGTGTCAAACATTTATTCAACATGTATTGTGTGTCCCATGTGTCATTCAGGGTTACAAATTTACTTAAGTGTATTTGAAAGGCTTAGTGTCTAATGAAAAGAAATAGGCATTAAATACCTTAATTCAATTAGGGTCACATGTGCTCTGATAGGCAAGTGTGAAGGTAAAAATAGGGCTTCAGAGAAGATGGATCATAATGAATGCTAGACAGATGATAAGAGGAGTAGTTATCCACGATTCAGAGAAAGGATGACTCCTGGTGAGTTTTACAGATGACTACAAGTTCCATAGGTAAGAGAACTGAGGAGAAAAAGGGAATGGGTATTATCAGCATGAAGAGTGGTGTAAATGAAGATAGGAAGTTGACAACAGCCTGTTTCAGTCCAAGAACTGCCAGTAGTGCGATGTGGCTTGAGATTGTGATTAGGGTAGCAATGTCATGATACATAGGGGCCCAAGGTATGTAGAGGAGGAAAAAGAGCTTTCTCTAACAAATTTATTCTGTATTATGTGAAATGACAAACTTTTAAGTAGTTTTTAATAGGGAATTACCATGATAAGATTTGGAGTTTAGATATAACCATAATTTGTAAGTCAATACGTAGTGGAAGTATATGAAAGCCAAAGACTAATCAGGAGACTACTGTAGTGCTGCATGGGGGGTTAATGTGGTATGGACCAAGAAAATACCATGAGCAAGTAGAGAGGACAAGTCAGAGATTGATAAAACTAAGTGTTCAGAGTTTGCTAACTGATTGTATATATAGATAGAAAGAGACTTTCAGGTTTCTGAAGTATGATACAGCCTTCTCCAAAGGGAATACAGGGGAAAGAGCAGTTCATTTTAGGGATATAGGGAGGGATTGTACTAATACACTTATTTTTGTATTTGTTGAATTTAAGCTAGATGTCAAGTACTCAGTTGCATATTTAAGTTTGGTATTCAACCATCTGGTCTAGATAGAGAAATAGATTGAAGAATGGATATAGTGAGTGCTTATGCTGTGACAAACATTGTTTTAAAGTATCTTGATTCATTTACTCCTCATGAGAATCACATGAAATCATATTATTTTCATTTTCATTTTACAGATAAAGGAACAGAGGTATACACTATTAAGCAACTGGCTCAGTATCACTCAGTTAATAAGGGGCAAAAGCAGGATTTGAATTTAGATAGTCTAATTCTAGAGCCCAGGTCCTAAACCTCTTCTTGTTACTGCTTCTCCAATGTCTGAAACACTAATACATGGAAAGAAGCACTCTGGGAATTAATCATTTGTGGCAACGTAAAATATTTTAAAATTTCAATTAAATCATTTAAAATGATTATCTTGTTTATGATAATATATCTTAAAGGGACATTTAATCTTAAAGATAAAGTTAAGGTTAAATTTCTCTTCCTTTTTTTTTACAGGAACAGAGAGAGAGTCAGAGAGAGGGACAGACAGACAGGAACTGAGAGAGGTGATAAGCATCAATCATTAGTTTTTCACTGCCGTTACAACACCTTAGTTGTTCATTGATTGCTTTCTCACATGTGTCCTTGACTGCGGGCCTTCAGCAGACTGAGCCACCCCTTGCTGGAGCCAGCGACCTTGGGTCCAAGCTGACGAGATTTTGCTCAAGTCAGGTGGGTCCACGCTCAAGCTGGCGAGCTCAGGGTCTTGAACCTGGGTCTTCCGCATCCCAGTTCGACGCTCTATTCACTGTGCCACCGCCTGATCAGGCTAAATTTCTCTTCTTAAATTCAGTATTTCTATTTTAAAAAAATCATTCTTATAGACATGGTGATTAACCAGGGGAATATTTGATTTATATCATTTTCTTCTCCTTACATTCGATGTGTACTTAATACAATCAATCATCTTACATCAGGCTTCTAACTATGCATTTTCTTACAGTTATTTAAATTTCTAACCTTATTATTTCTTGCCTGACCTATTCTGATAGTCTCTCAATTGTCTTTTTACTTTCAGTATTTCTTGCTTCAAATTTATCACACATACAATGGTCTATAGTACAACTCAAAAAGCCACCAGTTCCACAAAGGTTCTGATGATGTTATAAATAGATTGTAAAAGCTTCAGAAGGAGAGACTGTTTTTATGTCTTTATTTCCAATTTCTATTACTATTATTGGAACATAGTAAATTATCGGTAAGATTTTATTGAACAGGTGAGTACATAGATGTTATCTCTCTCTCACATTGGTAATATTTTCTAGTGTTACATATTACATTTTTAAGTTCTGTGAGAAAATATGCTATTATTCATCTTTTAGTTAATGACAATTACTTAACATAGTGTACTTTCTATACCAGGGTCCAATGTATAATTGATGAGTGAATGAATTATTAAGTCAATCAATTATTAAAGAACAATGGATAAAATAAAATGCTAGTAAGAAAAAATATATAAATTCTCATCAACTAGAAAATAATGACTATTTGAAATTCAGTAAAAATTATATATGGATTCCTTTGAAAATATCTATAAAATATATTTGTCTACATTTGTTATACAACAATACTGAAATAAATGAGTCAACAATTCTGTTCTCATTTTATGGTCATAGTCACATTTTAAAATTAATTATATTTTAAAACATGCCTTTTCCAAGCATACCATATCTGTTTAAGGTTAGAAATAAAAGTAGAAAAACAATAACTTAATAAAATTCTAAAGCTTGTGTTCTTCTAAGTCAGTTCTCATATCAGAGCTGATATTTAATAAACATTTTTATTAGTGTTTTATGGTAGATATTTTTTCTTGACAGCATGTTGATATGACATTTGACTGTTTAAAGAACTATTGTGTGTATATATATATATATATATATATATATATATATATATATATATAATTTATACAAATTGGATAAGTATTTAAAAGTCATTAGAGCTAAAATATGGAAATCTGTTTGGCAATAATATGTACAATCAAGTATATTGAACATTGGCTGAGTGTTGCTTCTTGAGTCAGTGACAGTATAGCAGCTGAAGCACTGTTCTCCTAAGTATTATTTGGGTTCATATGTTAGTTAATGGCATCTGTGAGTTAGTAGAAGATGTAAATTGAATATGACATGAAGACAATGGGACTCGGGAGATACACAGGAGGAAGAATTCTCTTCTAACATTTTAGGGTTTCCAGCTGGGCCTACCAATTAAACTGACATAAGATAGATTAGTAGAAAAGAATGACAAAATTTATTAAATTTTTACAAGTACATTGGAGCCTTCTCATGAGATTGAAGACCCAAATAAATAGCCAGAGAAAAAAGCTTTTATGTTTTATAGACATAGAAACATTAAGTTTGTAAAGAATTTATGAGACAAATGGTTTGGCCTAGGGTAGTAAATTGTGAAGAAGTGACTAGGAAGATGGACTTAGTTTAACAAGGTTGATTTGTACAGATTTCTTAGCTTAGACTCCTTGTCTCTGGTGATAAGATACTTTCTCCTCTAGGTCCAGGGTAGGCACATGTTACATGGGAATTTATGCTTTTAGGAAGAAAAAGGAGGGCCAGATCTGTCTTCTTGCACCTGTTGTTTCTCAAGTGCCTTTAACTCAAAATAATCTCTATGCCAAGGTGGCATATTATGGGATGACATGCTATGAACTTCTTTAAAAAAAAGAAAGAAAAATGTTTATCAATGATACATTAAATGACCATAATAGGATCTCAAAAACTCTTAAAGGATTTCAATGAGTGGCTAAATTTAATAATGGAATTTAATAAGAAACAATATGCCTTGTATCTATAAATATTTATTTATTTATTTATTTATTTATATTTTTTTAAAATTTCTTTTTATTTTATTCATTTTAGAGAGGAGACACAGAGTGAGAGAGAGAGAGAGAGAGAGAGAGAGAGAGAGAAAGGGGGGAGGAGCTGGAAGCATCAACTCCCATATGTGCCTTGACCAGACCAGTGCAGGGTTTTGAACTGGCGACCTCAGTGTTCTCACGTCGATGCTTCATCCACTGCGCCACCACAGGTCAGGCCTATAAATATTTATTTTTAAGGAGCCATAATTTATAGTATCACATTATTGCCTAAACTGTAGATAATCAGCTCATTTTTTACATGACTTCTAAAAATGTTATTACTATCTTGAGCTGCTGCATAAAGGAATGGAGTACCAGTCCAACTAATGAATGACTACCCTATTCAACTTTGTATTAATAAAGCAAAAAAAAAAAAAAAGGAAAGAAAAAGAAAACAATCACAACAATATTGCAAAAAGCATTCAGAGCACTGTGTCCAGTTCTGGGCACTAAAATTAAAATATACAAAATAATGTTAATGAGATAATAATGCTGAATGGAAACTGTGCTTTGATAAAAATGATGATATTAAAGGTGAGTGGTTTAAAATGAAAAATTTTGAAAATTTCAGATGATTTTAAAAATTTTTAATAGAAATTCTTTATTCTTTGTAAATCTTAATATTAGAATGAATTTGAGCTCCCCAAATAGACATTTTATCTAAATAAACAAAAAAATTTTAATGAGTTTTCATGCAACTATTAAATTATCATTTATTGTGCAAAGATTGGTGTGAGTTCCTGGTATACCAAACTAAGTAAAGATTTATTGCTGCCTTCAAGGGATTCATAGCCAAGAAAAATAAAAAATCTAGTCTTGTGTTTATCAAAACATGGCATGAGCCAATTTTGGAAACAATAAAGTGTCTGCTAAGAAAATGTTTAGCCTGACCAGGCGATGGCGCAGTGGATAGAGCGTCGGACTAGGATGCGGAGGATCCAGGTTCGAGACCCCGAGGTCGCCAGCTTGAGCCATCTGGCTTGAGCAAAAGCTCGTCAGCTTACACCCAAGGCCCCTGGCTCCAGCAAGGGGTGGCTCGGTCTGCTGAAGGCCCACGGTCAAGGCACATGTGAGAAAGCAATCAATGAACAACTAAGATGTTGCAACGGCAATGAAAAACTAATGATTGATGCTTTTCACTTCTCTCCATTCCTGTTTGTCTGTCCCTGTCTATCCCTCTCTCTGACTCTCTCTCTGTCCCTGTTAAAAAAAAAAATGTTTAAATACATGTGTGGCTGGCAGAATTTAAGATGGCCCTCAGTGTCTCCAGTTCTTCCAAGATCATTCTGGGCACACCAGTTATTTATCAAGTACTACTTAAGAAACTGTTATGAAGGTATTTTGCAGATTCAATTAAAGACTCAAGTCAGTTGATTTGATGAAAGGAAATATATCTTGGGTGAGCCTGACCTAATAAGGTAAGCCCTTAAAAAAGACTGGGCACTCCCAGAAGGGAGAGATTCAGTTACTATGAATATTTGACTTCATTGCTGACATATAGTTGCATAAATTCATGTAGCAAGGAATGCAGATTGATGGGCTCTAGGAACCAAAGTATACCCTGCTTACACACAGCAAGAAAATGGGGACTCAGTTCTCCAACTGCAAAAGAATGAATTCTGCCAAAAAGAAGAATGAACTTGGAAGAAGATTTTTTTTCGAGACTCTAAATTTGGATTTGGATTGGCTGGTAACATGATTGTAGTCTTGTGATTCCCTGAGGTGAGAACCTACTGCATCATGCCAGATTACTGACCTACAGAGCTGTGAGTAAGGATATAGAAAAAAGGAAACTGTGCACTGTTGATGAGACATAAAATGGTGCAGCCAGTATGGAAAACAGTATGAAATTCCTCAAAAAAATTAAAACAGAATTATCATATAATCTAGCAATTCCATATCTGGATATATAGTCAAAGGAAATAAAATCATTGTCTCAAAGATGTTTCTGCAGTCCTATATTTATTACAATATTATTTATAATAGCCAAGATGTGGAAACAATCAAAGTACCCATCTACAGATGAATGCACAAGGAAAATGTGATGTACACACTCATAATACACACACATACACACAATGAAATATTATTCAGCTTTAAAGAGAATGAAATCCTGTGATTTGCAACAACATGGATAAAACTTGAAGTCACTGTGCTAAGTGAAATAAGTCAGACAGAGGAAGAAAAATACTGTATGATCTCACTTATATATGGAATCTAAAAAAATATGAACTAACAGAAAAAATTGATATCAGTAATTATCAGGGGTAGGAATGATAGGTGGTGACAGGGGAAATGGGAGAAGATGATTAAAGTGCACAAACGTCCAGTTAGAAGATAAGCA
The DNA here is from genome assembly GCA_037038555.1 of Rhynchonycteris naso. Taxonomy (NCBI): domain Eukaryota; kingdom Metazoa; phylum Chordata; class Mammalia; order Chiroptera; family Emballonuridae; genus Rhynchonycteris; species Rhynchonycteris naso. Next base: position 74,121,469 of record CM073002.1, read on the forward strand.
ATTTCTGAGATGTAATGTACAGCATGCAGAGTATAGCTTAAAATACTCTATGGTTCATTTGAAAGTTGCTAAAAGTTCTCAATGCACATACATACATACACACAGGTCAATTATAACTATGTGAGATGATAGATGTATTAACTAACCCTAATGTGGTAATCATTTTGTAATATGTACATTAATCAAATCATATATTGTACACATTCAACTTACACAATGAAATATGTCCATTTTATTTCAATAAAACTAGAAAATGTTTTCTTCAAAATTAAAAAAATAAACTAATACAATTATGTACCCTAGATATCAATTGAGGAGCGGCCAAGATAAGCTTTGAGGGTGAAGATATGCTCTTTTATTAAATTGAATTCACTGGTTCACAGATTTCAAGTGTATACCTTAATAAAATATCTGTACCCACTTTGTCACTGAGCTGTACAATGGAAGTTAGTCACATAATAAATCTATTCAATATGTTACAAAAGCACAGTGAGATTTATCTGTGCTCCAAGCCCAAGATACACATACAAAACTATGAATAACATGCAATGCCTAGAGGCATTTAAATATCATACACATCTCAGGTGGCCACCTTTCTGGTGTACTTTTTTCATTTTGTTTGCATTATACTTGGTAGCTCTTCAGATTAAGTTGTTAATGCTCTCTGACTATAAAGGAAGTCGTTCTTAAACAGACACTGTTTATAGTACTTTCATAGGGTGAAAGAAAAAATATGTATTTGTAAAACTCTAAATCTATAGAAAATTTGCTCTTGACCTATGATTTCTATCTTTATTTGATGTTTATAAACCATATGTCATGATTGCCAAGAAATAAATGAGTTATAAAGAAAGGTCTTCCTGTTCCAAAGATATAACAGACCTACATATATGATTTGATCCATTTATTTAAAAATGATTTTGTTTAAACTAAAATTATTAAAAATATTGATTCAAGTTTTTTCAAAAGGGAGATTTTATGAAGAAACCAAGAGAATTTTTAAAACTCACTGTCCCTGAGATTGCATGTGATGGGTAATTGAGTTGCAAACCCTACACTATACTTTCATCATTCCAGTGATTCATCTGCATTTGTGAGTATAGAAGATCCTATGTCAAATATACTTTCAAAAACCTCAGATCAAATATATGTAAATATTTTCTATTGCTGGGACATTTTTTCTTAGAAGAAATTAATAACCAAATGCATGAATAAAAGAAAACCCCTCCACCAAAAAAGAAGTCCCTATTTCCCTGGTTCAATTATTCAAGGTGCAAAAGAAAGTATAACTTTATAATTAAAGTGATGTAGAAATGCTTCTATTATGAGAAGAAAATCATCAGCTATAATATGGGTTTTCATTAATCAAAACAGCAAAGGTAGTTTTAATACTTATTAAAACTTTGAAAATCAGATATACGTAAGAATATATATATATATATATATATATATATATATATATATATATATATATATATATACATAAATACATACATACATAAATGTGTATACACTTATGAGAGATACTTTTGGTAGTAGGAGGGGCTGCAAATGAGTGTTCCTGAAAGAAAACTCTCCTATATTTTTATGATGATTCAGCCTTCTAGGATATATTACAATATATTCCTACCCATTGTCAGGCCCATATTTTACATAATATTCCACAATTTGAATTGTTTTTCCACATGTTGAGCAAAAGTTGTGAATCACCATCTCAATTTACAAGGTAGCATTAAGCAACTGTCTCATTTACAAGCCCACTCTACTCATAAGCAAGGATTCAGCATTCTTTCTCTCAGTTGTAAAAAAGTACTTATCTGAAGATGAATTTCCATTCAGATTGAAATATTTTGCTGTTTCTCACTTCACTCATTAGCACGGAGTGATTGACAAGTTACCCTCCAGACAGGCCACCATAGTCTATGTGTCTATTTAGGAGTAAGTGGTCATTAAAGCATAGCCAAAAGGAAATATATAAATCTATTTTGAAATTCAATATATTCATAAGCCATGCTACTCACCAAAGCCTGTGGGAGCATATACATCATAAAACACCACTGTAGAACTATAAATATTTCAAACAGTTAGTAATGGCTGAAAGCACACATACAGTTGAAAGCCTGGTTAATGATGGACCATACACAATGCCCTAGTCAGACTTGGTGCAAGGTCTCCAGAGCAGATTGTTTGTTTTTCTAGGCAAATAAAAAAGTACAATCCCAGCTGGCAAGTGGCACTTTTTATTTTAGGTTTCAGGCACTAGAAATTATCTGAAGTTCAACTCTGGGTTTTGTTTGATCTCTCCCATAACCTTCTTTCCTTCTGTCACCCACTCCGTGAGTCTTGATAAGAGACCAAGATGAAATGACTGGCACAGAAGATGGAGGTAGACTAGTGTCGGCTGCACATCAGAATCAGCTTCAACAATTTCTTGGGTAATTGTGTCTCTACCTCACTTTTCAATCCAGAACAATCACATTCAACCCCTTATCTTATTCTTAGATATTACTGTGTGTTGGTTTGCTATTGCTATTTATTTTTTCTTCCCAAAACTATATTTGGCTATACTGTTATTCTTTTCTCCAAGTTCTTAATGTGAATGGTTAAATCATTATTTTTAGTCTTTCTTTTTTTCTATTATGAGCATTTTAGGCTTTAGTTATTTTCTATGAGTCTATAGTATTTAACATATAAAATCTAAATACGAACTTTGCTTTTAGTTATCCACATGTTCACCACATTGATGGCAGTTTTCTAATTTTTCTGCATGAGTTACAAAAATCTTGAATTTGATCATTGTTGTTATTATCAGTTTGAAATAGTCTCAGTCATGACTCACCTGTGGTGGTGCAGTGGATAAAGCGTCAACCTGGGAACACTGAGGTTGCCAGTTCAAAACCCTGCACCGGTCTGGTCAAGGCATATATGGGAGTTGATGCTTCCAGCTCCTCTCCCCTTTCTCTCTCTCTCTCTCTCTCTCTCTCTCTCTCTCTCTCTGTGTGTGTGTGTGTGTGTGTCTCCTCTCTAAAAAAATGAATAAAATCAAAAAAAAAGAAATAGTCTCAGTCATTATTTCTTCTAATATGACTTTTCTCTTTTTTAATTTATTTCTTTTAATTTTCTATTATATTTGATATTAATTTCAGGTTTAAAACCCAGTGAGCAGACATTATATAACTTACAAAGTGATCCTCCAGAAAGTCTAGTACCCATCCGGTCACACATACTTCTTAAAATATTACTGACTATATTTCCTATATTGTATTTCACATCCCTGTGACTATTGTGTAACTGTGATTTTTTACTTCTAATCCCTTTATCTTTTTCACTAAGCCTCCCAACCCTCCTCTCATCTGACAACCATCAGTTTGTTCTCTGTACCTATGAATTTGTTTCTGTTTTCTTATTTTATTTGGTTTTTAAACCCACATATCTCTCATATGAGATCTATATTAAATTTTACAATCACTTCTTGCATGTTTTTTCATCTCATTCATATGTTTTATTTATTTTCCTTTTGTCTATTTTTTCTCATAATATTTTTAGATATTTCTTTAGATTATTTTGTGTGTCATTGTAGGCGCAATAGTTGTGGCCACCATCACTGTCGGGCAGGTGCAGGTTCACATTGAATTAGGACAAATGTAAAGAAATTTCGCAGCCAAAAGCCGGTGAGCCATTCCTTTATTCTAGCCTTGCACCCTGCAAGAGAGTAAAAACACACAGGGTTCCAAAACCCACTCACTCATTCAGAGTTCACAAAGTTTCTGACACATCCAGGTTTCCCAAGTCTTCTTACTCTGCAAAACTGGCTTCTATCTCCTTCCCTTCCATCTTGGCTTCTTCTTATTTTCGTTCTTCCTCACAAACTTTTCTTGGTGTGATAACCCTTCCTACAGAAACATTAGCATAACACTGGCCCTTCCCAAGCAAGAAGGTAATTAGCAGTTTCACCTGGGCAGTGCCATTCATGTGGGCAGCGGCCATTTTAAACAATAAAAGTGAGCAAACTCAGAAAATACAGATTTTACAAACTCATTTGCCCAACAGTCATGTTCACCATGTGTTATTATGTCATGAGACAGTTTTTGTAAAGATGTATTAGTATTTTTCTTTAGTAAATAGGGGTAGAATTGTGGGATCAGAAGTAAGGTTAATATTTCATTGTATAAGAAAAAACTGCCAATTGTTTTCCAATGTTTATACTATTTTATAGTCCCAAACTTTATCTAGAGAATTTCAATAGCTCTACCTATCACTTGATAACACTTTATACTGTTAATACTTTTCATTTTAGCCATTTTAGTAATTTAATATTATATTTGTCATTTTAAGTTTTTGTTCTCCGATATCTAATACCAGTAAGTATCTTTTCTTCTGCATATTAGCATTGTTTTTATCTTACTTTCATAAGTGACTTAAAATTATTTACTTATTTTTATTGCATTATTTGTCTTTTCATCATGTATTATTGGTGTTCTTTATATGCTCTGATACGATTCATAAATATAAATATATATCAAACATTTGCCTAATAGTGTTCTTTCTTTTTATTTCCTTAATATCATCTTCTGGAAAGCAAAGAATTTTTTATATTTTAAGGCCAATTTATTGCTTTTTAAAAATAGTGCATTTTGTGCTCTTTGAAATTTTCAATTATATTATTCCTCTATAATTCTGTTGTGGCCAGTCTAGATCTATTGTGTTTCTATGTATATTTAAGTGACTTTGTCTTTTTATATCAAAAAAGCCAGATTTAATTTTGATTTAAATGGGTATTACATTTATATATTAATTTGCAATGATTAACAATAATATTGAATCTTCTAACTCATGAACATTGCATATTTATTCATTTATCTAAATATTCTCAGTGCTGTGTTGATAGATGTTCAATAACCTGTTTTCTAGAATACACATGTCTCATGTGTAGTATTTGCCCATTTCTATGGTATAAGTACTCTTACCTTGACACATTTCCACTTATCAGTGTGATGTGACTAAGCATAAAGTTGGAAAAGCTGGTAAGGTGGGCTCTAGTATACCACCAGAACTTCACTACTTTTAGTACTCTTGCAAGTTATTAAGTTTATTTTTCTAAAAATTTTTATGTTTTTTGATACTATCATAAATGGTATATATAATTTAATTTTTAAATGCTTAGTTCTAGAATAATTAGAATTCTATTTATTTTTATATTAGCCTGTATTCTTTTACTTTGCTTTATTCACTTATTATTTCTAGTAGGTTTTTCTAAAAATGCTTAAGGTTTTTTTAGTAGAATGCTTTGAGTAGAAACATCTTTATATTTTTATGCTATTTATAGCTTTTTAAATTTCATTTTTCTGGCCAAAATTAATACTTACACAAATTTTGTCATTTTTATCTGTTTAAGAGTAAGTCAAATAAAAGTTGCATGTTATTTAAATTAAAATTTTGTTTTTGATGGAATATAGATAATATAAATTCTAACCTCAAATATCTGAATTAAATTTTGTAATTAGAAATTCCCAAAGAAAATATGGACTTTTTAATCCTTCAGTGATTTTTAGTATATTTGTTATGTTGTGTACTATCTAATTTTGGAACGTTTTCATCATACCAAAAAGAAACTCTGTCCATATTAGTAGTTGGTCCCAGTTCTTCTCTTCCCCTATCACCTGGATAACACTATCCAACATTTTGTCTCATTTGATATGACTACTTTGAGTATTTCATATAAATAAAATTAGACAACATGTGGTCCTTTGTTTATGACATCTTTAATTTAATATAATGGTTAAAGTTTATCTGTTTTGTAACATGCAACAGTACTTCATTTCTTTTTATGACTAAATAACATTGAATTTGTGGATATACCACATAGTTTTTATCCATTCATCAGCTGATGGACTTTTGGCTTATTTTTACTTTGGAATATTATGAATATTGCTTGCCATGAACACACAGGTGCACATTTTTGTGACCTTGTTTTCAATTTTCTTTAGTATATAACAAAGAGTAGAATTTTTAGGTTGTATGATAATATTAATACAATTTTTAGAGAAATTGCCAAAGCAATGGCAACACCATTTTTTATTCCCACTAGGAATGTATGAGAGTTCTAATTTTGCCACATTCTCATTAAAATTTGTTACTTTCTGTATTTTTTCTTAGTAGCCATGCTAATTGGTAGGAAGTAATATAATATCTCACTGAGGTTCTCATTAGCTTTTCCATAGTTAATGAGGTTGAACATCTTTTCATGTGCCTGTTGGCCATTTGTATATCTTCTCTGGAGAAATGTCTATTCAAGTCCTTTGCTCAATTTTTAGTTTGGTCATCAGTCATTTTGTTGTTGATTGCAAGAATACTTTAAATGTTTTAGATATTAGATCTTTATCAGATGTATGGTTTCCAAATATTTTCTCTAATTCTGTATTTTTTTTTTTTACAGTGACAGAGAGAGAGTCAGAGAGAGGGATAGATAGGGATAGACAGACAGGAACGGAGAGAGATGAAAAGCATCAATCATTAGTTTTCCATTGCCGTTGTGACACCTTAGTTGTTCATTGATTGTTTTCTCACATGTGCCTTGCCCGCAGGCCTTCAGCAGACTAAGCAACCCCTTGCTGGTGCCAGCAACCTTGAGTCCAAGCTGGCGAGCTTTTGCTCAATCCAGATGGGCCCGAGCTCAAGCTGGTGAGCTCTGGGTCTCGAACCTGGGTCTTCTGCATCCCAGTCCGACACTCTATCCACTGCACCACTCCTTGGCCAGGCTAATTCTGTATTTTTAAAAATTTCTTGATAGTGCCCTTTGACACAAAACTGATTTTAATTTTGATAAGACTAATTTATTTATATGTTTTTTTCTAAGTATCCTAGCAAACAAAATTGTTCACTTCAGTCATCTTTTTCCCCATACATTTGTTTGGTAGCAAATAAGTTAAAATGAAATTCCATTTACAAATAAGTAAGTAACCTCATAATTTCAAATGAAATGGTTTCAGGAGAAAAGAAACAAAACTAATCTAAACAATCTATAAAAATACCAAGAGATACTGGAAAACAATTCAGAATGATTCTTCCATATGAACTGATCAGTTTTCTGTTACTGTATATTTCTTGAGGGCAGATATAAATTGTCCATTTTATTGTTATCTCATCTTAACAATGTTGATCTGGCCTCCAAAGCTTAGTGTGAAAATAGAAAAGACATTTCCTGAGACTCTACTATAACTTTCTGCAATTCCTCCAGAATCCATAAATATTTTTAAGACATGTTGCTTGTTATGTCACTTTTATGAGTTTTAGAGTATCAAGTTATAGGTACATTGGTCATTTGATGCCCTTGCCTATCAGTCATAGGTTTTTGTTGCTCCTGTGCTGAAACCATGAACTCCTCTTTAAAGCAGTGCAGAAAATCTTTTCCTTTTGCTCTTCCTTGTAGTCTAGTGTTAAATGGGTGACTGGCGAGTCTATGACTAAACTGGTTATAAGTTTCTTGTTAGTTTCTTGAAGTGTGATACATAGAAACCATTGTTATTACCTAAAATACTGCAGAAATATTTATCCAAATGTGTCATTAATTTAGTTGCAATCTAGAAATTGAACACAATTTTGATGAAAATAATCAAGATAGACTTGGCTCTAGCTGAGTGGCTTGGTGGATAAAGTGTCTTCCTAGGATGCTAGGGTCACTGGATCTCTGGTCAGAGCACATATGTGAAGAGACAGATGAGTGTACAACTAAATGGAACAACCAAGTGGAACAAGTGACTGTTTCTCTCTCTCTCTCTCTCTCTCTCTCTCTCTCTCTCTCTCTCCTTTCCCCTTTCCCCTTCCTTCCTCTCTTTATTTCTCTCTCAAATCAATGGAAAAACATTTTCTAAAAGTTGTACTCTTAACAACTCTTTTTCTAATCAACCAAATGACAATACCCAAATGTTTCCAGTCCTCATCTTCACACTTTCCCATTAGCTACTTATGAGTAGAAACCAATAACTAACATAATTTGGATAGCTTGTGATCCTTGGCTTCTTTTACCAATTTTTAGTTCTGATAAAACTCTCTCATTTCTGCTCCTTTTCAGTCAGATTTTTAACAGCATTTTAGGCGTTCTGTGTTGCATTTAATACATCTGTAATACACCCATATTTTGCATGATGTCAGTGCTTCAAACATTTGAAGCACATTAAGTCATTTTTAAAATCATTTTCAGGAAGGAATGCAAACTGAATTATATTTCCAGTGAGGTTGATGAATTAGGGCTAAAATACATATTTTACAATTTGCATCCTCTTTAACCAATGAATACATGACTCCATGGCAAGTTGACGTTAAGCATTCTTCCATAGCTAAGGTCAAAGAGAAGCTAAGTCTTATCAGCCTTTATTACTGACAAACTTGAATCTAAGGAAATGCAACTATTGACTAAAGCACGTCTGCAAACAGGGAGCTGAATTTATCTAAAAATGGGATATTTGTCAAAATTACTAGACTTCATAATTTTAGGAAACAAAAAAATTTAGTGCCCTAAAACAATTTTACTGCAAGCTCACATGGGTTAGCAAGTCGTTCTGTGTTGCATGTCAATGACTGACATGAGTCCTTACTTCTAATATTTATTTCTATATGTTCCATGACACAGAATATTAAGAAGCACCCAGTAGAAGTAACAGGCACATAAGAAGACATTATTTTTAGTTAGTAATAATTTATACTTTTTCTTTCTGCAAATAGTATAAGGCAGGATTACTATTTAACTTTTGCAGAGATTACTGGTTAGGTTAACTGTACAGAATAACACTATTCCCTCCCCCCCCCCAAATATATCTACACTAAGCAAATATTTTAATCAGCTTCTTTGAAAAATCTTTACTAACAAATTCTCCCCCACCTTACCTGATTTAGACAGAGATGGGAGCATTAAATTGTTAGTACAAGAAATAGAAGTATAAATAAAGTATTATATAAGTTAAGATATTATATCAAACACAATTGAGGACTAAAGTCAATTGCAGGTGCCTAGGTATTTGTCAACCAATAATAATATAAAATAAAGGAAAAAGAAATCTACATTGAAATCAACTCTTCACAATAACTTGAAGACAGAGAATGCTGAAATTTCAAATAACTGTGAAGAAAACAACAACATCAAACTCACCAAATCCTAATGTGTGATGGTTCACACTTTTGACTCCACCCCTACCCTGAATCTAGGATTTTTGGTGAGCAAAGGCAGATCATGAAAACTGCAGGGAGGACAGCCAAAGGAAACTAGAAGAGGAACCTGATATTGACCTGAAATTATTCTATGAAAGACTAGTCAAACCTAAATCTAAAAATACTGAGAAAAAAAAAAAAAAACCAAAAACCACTTCTAGGCTACTAAGACCATGAACAACAATAAAGGCATCACAAAATATGTGTGAATTAAAAGGGTATCTTTGAAAGGTATAACTTCAGGGGGAGAAAAAGATAGCCACAGAGGAAGAGAGAAATAGTCTTTAGTGATTGGATAGTGAAGAAGAGAATTACAAAGGAGAAAATGCAGGATTCTGTGATAAAAAGAGTGCTCACCAGCCCTTCCCCCAGACAAACAAATATTAAAATCTGTGAAAAATAGCTGGATTTTGCTAAAATAGAAAAAAATATGTATCCTATTTTAGCAATATTTTCTACTTAGAATATATATATATAACAAAAACCACTGCCATTTAAATTGGTAAAGTAAAATGAACAACTCCATGTAGAACCTTTTGGTTCCCACAGAAAGAAGTTGTTGACTTGTTTGAATAGTTCTGGAGCCTGGCAAAGAACTGAACCACACTTCTCAAGGATAAGTAAGAAATGCACCTATTGCTTTGATAAAGAGAGTGTTTGACTATAAGGCATACTTACAGTCAGGCTATTTGAGCCTGTGATTTTACCAGAGGTCAAGGCAGTCTATGTTATTGGACCTTAGTTTTAGGCCTTCCACTACACATAACCACATCAAAAAGAGTTTCAAATAAATGAACTAACATTAAGCACTTCAGATAACAGTATTTTGACTCCATACTATAAGACTAAAGAAATAACACTTCAGTACTATACACCAGTTAAATTTTTTCTTTGAAAAATTATGGGTTATCAATTCTGAAAAAGAGTTGTCTGTCCTAGGATTAAACAAATAATCAAATTTATTGTAGGTAATGAGAACTAAGTTTCTCAATGTGAATAAAGAACTCCACTGGATTGGAAAATGAGGTTGGAGTGCCATCTCATAGGATCAATAAACACACAGATAAATTGACATATAGATACATAGACACATAGAAAATTAATTGTAGATTTGTATGTATGCATGAATTAGCATATATCCATATATTTTAAAACTTCCTGTGGGGAGTGCCTAGAAGCAAGGAAACCTCTGTAGTAAAGAATGCACCTAGGGGGCAGCAAGATGGCATGGAATAGGGGAACATACCAACTTTCACCTCCCAGATCCAAAGTGGATTACAACTTAATTTTAAGAACAATCATCTGGAAAAACCAATTTTGGATTAAACTAAGAGGACTCTTCATCCAAAGATCACCAAAGAAGCCACACTGAGACTGGTAGGAAAAGCAGAAATGCGGAGAGGGCTGCCCAGCTCCCAGGAGTGAGCAGCAGCCCAAAGGGACTCGTGCGGCAGGAAGTGAGTTTAGTGGAGAAGGGAGGGTCCTGGGTATCAGGAGCAAAGCCCCAGCCTTCAGCCCCAGAGCCTAGAAGTGGTGTATGGACAGTATTTAGCTACGAAACAAGCCAGGATACTGATTGCAAAAAAGAGACAGATTCCTCAGACCCAGGATTCCTCTTAAAAGGTTCACGCAGAAAAAGAAAAAATCAACAAGTATAATAGTAGACGATTTTAATACCCCACTACCGTCACTGGATAGATCCGCAGAAAAGAAAATTAACAGAGAAACAGGAGACTTAAAGGACACACTAGATCAGCCCGATTTAACAGATGTCTTCAGAATTTTGCACCCTAAAGCAGCAGAATATACATCCTTTTCAAGTGGTCATTGTACATTCTCTAGTATAGACCACATGGCTAGGGCACAAAACAAGTCTCAACAAACTTAAGAAGACTGAAATTATATGAAGCATCTTCTCAAATCATAATGATATGAAACTAGAAATCAACTACTATAAAAAAACTGAAAAACACTCAAACTCTTGGAAACTAAATAGCATGTTATTAAATAACAAATGGGTCAACAATGAGATCAAGGAAGAAATCAAAAATTTCCTTGAAACAAGTGAAAATGAACATACAACAACTCAAAATTTATGGGACACAGCAAGCAAAAGCAGTCCTGAGAGGGAAGTTCATAGCACCACAGTCATACCTTAAGAAGCTAGAGAAAGCACCTGGCCAGGCAGTGGTGCAGTGGATAAAGCATCGGACTGGGATGCAGAAGACCCAGGTTCGAGACCCCGAGCTTGCCAGCTTGAGCGTGGGCCCATCTGGCTTGAGCAAAAGCTCACCATCTTGGACCCAAGGTCGCTGGCTCCAGCAAGGGATTGCTCAGGGATTGCTCAGTCTGCTGAAGGCCCATGGTCAAGGCACATGTGAGAAAGCAATCAATGAACAACTATGGTGTCACAACGGCAATGAAATAAAACTAATGATTGATGCTTCTCATCTCTCTCTGTTCCTGTCTGTCTGTCCTTATCTATCCCTCTCTCTGACTCTCTCTCTGTCCCTGTAAAAAATATATATAAAAATAAAAAAAGAAGCTAGAAAAAGCTCAAATAAACAATTTAACCCTGAATCTAAAGGAACTAGAAAAAGAACATCAAGTAAAGCCCAGAGGAAGTAGAAGGAAGAAAATGATAAAGATCAGAGTAGAAATAAATGACATAGAGGCTAAAATAAACATTACAGAGGATCAATGAAACCAAGAGCTGGTTCTTTGAAAAAATAACAAGATAGATAAACCTTTAACCAGACTAACCAAGAAAAAAAGAGAGAAAACTCAAATAAATAAAATTAGAACTGAGAGTGGAGAAGTAACAGACACAACAGAAATACAAAGGGTTGTAGGAAAAATACTATGAAGAACTATATGCCACAAAACTAGACAACCTACGGGAAATAGACAAATTCCTAGAAACATAAAATCTTTCAAAATTCAATATTGAAGAATCAGAAAACCTAAACAGACTGATTTCATCAAATGAGATTGAAACAGCTATCAAAAAAATCCCAACAAACAAAAGTCCTAGACCAGATGGCTTCACAGGCAAATTTTACCAAATATTCAAGAAAGAAATAACTCCTAAACTTCTCAAGCTATTCAAAAAATTCAAGAGAAAGGAAAACTTCCAAACTCCTTTTATGAATGAACATAATACTGATTCCAAAACTAGGCAAACACACTGCAAAGAAAGAAAACTATAGACTAATATCCCTGATGAACTTAGATGCTAAAATTCTTAATAAAGTATTAGGAAACCAGATCCAGCAATACATGGGAAAAATCATACATTATAATCAAGTGGAATTTATTATAGGGAGACAAGGCTGGTACAATATCCGCAAATCAATCAATGTGATTCAATACAAAAACAAAAGAAAGGATAAAAATCACATAATAATGTCAATAGATACAGAAAAAACATTTGATAAAATCCAGCACCCAATTATAATCAAAACTCTCAGCAAAGTGGGGATACAGGAATCATACCCCAACATGGCAAAGGCAATCTATGACAAACCCAAAGCCAACATCATACTCAATGGGCCAAAATGAAAAGCAATCCCCTTAAGATCATGAACAAGGCAGGAGTGTCTCCTTTCACCACTCTTATTCAACATAGTTCTGGAAGTCCTAGCTATAGCAATCAGAAAGAAGAAGAGATAAAAGGCATCCAAATAGGAAAAGAAGAAGTAAAACTATCATTATTTGCTAATGATATGATACTGTACATAGAAAACCCTAAAGTCTCAGTCACAAAATTAGTGGACCTGATAAATTAATTCAGCAAGATATCAGGATATAAAATCAATATTCAGAAATCAGTGGCACTTTTATACACTAACAATGAACTGTCTGAAAGAGAAACTAAGGAAACAATTCCCTTCACAATTGCAACAACCAAAAATTAAGTACCTAGGAGTAAATTTAACCAAAGAGGTTAAAGACTTGTTCTCGGAAAATTATAAAACATTGATAAGGAAAATCAAGGAAGATAAAAACAAGTGGAAGTATATTCTGTGTTCATGGATAGGAAAAATAAACATCATTAAAATGTTTATATTCCCCAAAGCAATCTATAAATTCAAAGCATTTTATTATTAAAATACCAATGATTTACTTCAAAGATATAGAACAAATAATCCAAGAATTTATATGGAACTAAGAAAGAACACGAATAGCTTCAGCAATCCTGAAAAAGAAGAATAAAGTGGGGAGTATTACATTTCCTGATATCAAGTTATACCACAAGCCCATTTTACTCAAAATAGCTTGGTACTGGCATAACAATATTCATAGAAATCAATGGAACAGAACAGAGAACCCAGAAATAAACCCACACCTATATGGACAATTGATATTTGACAAAGGAGGTAATAGCATACAATGAAGTAAAGACAGTTTCTTTAACAAATGGTGTTGGAAAAATTGGACAGGTACTCGCAAGAAAATAAAACTGGATCACCAACTTACACCACTCACAAAAGTAAACTCAAAATAGATAAAAGACTTAAATGTAAGCCATGAAACCATAAACATCTTGGAAGAAAACAGACAGGAAACTCCTCAATATCTCTCGTAGCAATATTTTTGCTGAGTTATCTCCACAGGCTAGTGAAATAAAGGACAGGATGAACATATGGGACTATATGAAACTAAAAAGCTTTTGCACAGCAAAAGACACCATTAACAAAATAAAAAAAACATCCCACACAATGGGAGAATATATTCGCCAATATATCTGATAAGGGGTTAATAAAATTTATAAAGAACTTGTAAAACTCAACACCGGGAAGATAAACAATCCAATCAAAAAATGGGCACAAGAAATAAATAGACACTTCTCCAAAGAGGACATACAGATGGCCAATAGGCATATGAAAAAATGCTCAACATCACTAATCATTAGAGAAATGCAAATTAAAACTACAATGAGATACCACCTCAGACCTGTCCGAATGTACTTATTAACAAAACAACACATAATAATTGCTAGAGAGGGAGTGGGAATTCAGACTGGTGCAGCCACTGTGGACAACAGTATGGAGATTCCTCAAAAAGTTAAAAAATGTAACTGCCCTTTGACTGAGCTATCCCACTTTTAGGGATATATCCTATGAATACCAAATCATTGATTCAAAAGAAGATATGCACCCCCATGTTTATGGCAGCATTGTCTACAATAGCCAAGATCTGGAAACAGTCCACGTATCTGTCAGCGGACAAGTGGATTAAAATGCAGTGGTACATATACACAATGGAATACTACGTAGCTGTGAGGAAGAAGGAAATCTTACCATTCGCGACAACATGGATGGACCTGGAAACTATCATGCTAAGTGAAATAAACCAGGCAGAGAAAGAAAAGTACCATATGACCTCACTCATTTGAGAAATCCAATGAACAATGTGAACTGAGCAAAGTAACAGAGGCAGAGGCAGGATCAAAGGGACCAGAGGGAAAGTGGTCAGAGGAAAAGTAGAAGAGAAGATGGGATCAGAGAAGGGAAAGAAATTAATGAAATTATATATACATAAATATAACACAGCATTATAGAGAACAGGACAGCAAATCCTGGAAGGAAGGGGAGAAGGCATTGGGGGGACAGGGCATGGGGGGGCTGAGGGGAATAAGGGGTTGGGGGTGATATATTCAGTGGGACACTTGAATCTATGTAAACACAAATTAAAATCATAAATAATAAAAAAAGAGAATGCACTTAGTGCTGAGATTATTGTTTCTAAAGTCCATTCTCCAATAATAGAAAACATGGCTCCTTGGAGAAATAGTGGTCTTAAGAGATAGGTGAAAATTTGAAAATTATGAGGAGCTTAGACTAACTTGTGCTTCCAAAGAATAAGGAAGAGTTGAAAAAAGGTAAAAAGGCATATTAAAAGGCACTCCTAATTGCCAAATCTGGAAAAAATTGTGCTACAAGAAACAGTAATGATAATATTTATAACAATTATAATCATAATGGAACTTCACAGTAGAGCCATGAGGTAGAAATAACTTTAATCAGTGACAAAGGTTTACATCACCAGTAATAAGACATAACAACGTCATGTACTTCGCTATGGGATGTACTGAAAAGGGCTCATCACTTCTGTGGTACTTTTGCCAATAACATACTTAATCTTAATTTAGTCATGAGTAAACAAATCCAAATTAAATAAAATAACTGGCTAGTACTTTGCAAAATTGTCAAGATTGTGAGAGACTGGAAAAATTGAGAGCTTTTAAGAATTGGGGAGATTAAGGAGATACAAGAAAATAAAATGTGGAATCCTAGATTGGATACTGGAATAGAAAGAAAGAACATTGATGAAAAATTAGTAAAATTTTATTTTAGATTTTTTTTTATTAATTTTAATGGGGTGACACCAATAAATCAGGGTACATATGTTCAAAGAAAACATCTCCAGTTTATCTTATCATTCAATTATGTTGCATACCCATCACCCAAAGTCAAATTGTCCTCTGTCACCTATCTCGTTTTCCCTGTGCCCCTCCCCCCTCCCTATCTTACCCTCTTCTCCCTCCCCCCACCCCGTAACCACCACACTCTTGTCCATGTTTCATAGTCTCACTTTTATGTCTCACCTATGTATGAAATCATACTATTCGCAGTTTTTTTCTGTTTTACTTATTTCACACCATATAATGTTATCAAGGTCCATCCATTTTGTTGTAAATGATCCGATGTCATCATTTCTTATGGCTGAGTAGTATTCCATAGTATATATGTACCAAAGCTTTTTTTTTTTTAATTTTATTTTATTTTTGTTTTATTCATTTTTAGAGAGGAGACACAGAGTGAGAGAGAGAGAGAAAGAGAGAAAGGGGGGAGGAGCTGGAAGCATCAACTCCCGTATATGCCTTGACCGAACCAGTGCAGGGTTTTGAACTGGCGACCTCAGTGTTCCCAGGTCGACGCTTTATCCACCGCGCCACCACAGGTCAGGCGTACCAAAGCTTTTTAATCCACTCGTCTTCTGACGGACACTTGGTCTGTTTCCAGATCTTCGCTATTGTGAACAATGCTGCCACGAACATGGGGGCGCATTTCTTCTTTTTGAACAGTGCTATGGTGTTCTTAGGGTATATTCCTGTACGTGGGATAGCTGGGTCAAAAGGCAGTTCGATTTTTAATTTTTTGAGGAATCTCCATACTGTTTTCCACAGTGGCTGCACCAGTCTGCATTCCCACCAGCAGTGCAGGAGGGTTCCCTTTTCTCCACATCCTCGCCAGCACTTGTTCTGTGTTGTTTTGCTGATGAGCGCCATTCTGACTGGTGTGAGGTGATATCTCATTGTGGCTTTAATTTGCATTTTTCTAATGATTAGTGATGTTGACCATTTTATTCATATGCCTATTGGCCATCTGTATGTCTTCTTTGGAGTAAAATTTGAATGAGGTTTGTTTTTAGTTCATAGTATTTTATCAGTGTTAGATTTCTAATTTTGATAATTATCCTATGGCTATATGAGATGTTAGTGTTAGGGAAGTCGAGTGAAAGCATACAGCTACTCTGTGCTGTAAGCTAAAAGTATTACATATATATGTAATGAGTTTTGCATATTTCATTATATAATAAATATTTTCAAATATATAGAAAATTGGGCTTTACTATAGCTGAATAACTCTTGCCATTAAGTTGATCAAAATATGGGAAAGAGTTCGCATAGGGGATTATAGGTGTTATTTATATAAATTACAACTGTTTAAGTAATAACATTTCATCAAAACCAAAATTCTCCTTCAAAGCAAGATAACGCCAATATGGAAAAGAATAAAGAAAACCAAGTTTGAGTTTGAAAATGTTGCCCTTGAGCTGTGATAGATCTAAATACATGTTAGAATTATTAAAGGAGCTTTCACTAAAACTTGCAGAGAACTGTGTAATAATTCTATGTTTATGGCATTGCCTTTTAGGTTATATTCTTTCCAAAATAGCCTATGATAGAACTCTCTCATCTGTCTTCATGATACTCAAAAGTTGCAACTTATCAACTTCATTGATAGTGAAGTGAGGCTAAATTTAAGAAATACACGATATTGTCACTCTCTATCGGTGGGCAGAGTAGAAGGGAGCATAGTTTTACATTATCCATAAATTCTTTCTATATTGCTCATAAAACATTAGGGGATATTTCAGAATGAATATGAAGCTGTGAAACATTCCTTAATTTTTGTGAGCAATATTTGTCCATCTATTATCTATCATCTATCATCTCTCTATTCTATGCTATATACAGTATACAATGTAATCTTCTAACTCTTTATTTGTAAATTTTTATGTGTGTGTATTTTTCTAAAGTAAGAAGTAGAGAGGCAGATAGACTCCTGCGTGTGCCCAACTGGGATCCACCTGGCAAGCCCACTAGGGGGCGATGCTCTGCCCATCTGGGTCATTGCTCCATTGTTGCAACCAGAGCTATTCTAGGACCTGAGGTGGGTGCCATGGAGCCATCCTCAATGCCCAGGCCAACTGTTGCTCCAGTGGAGCCTAGGCTGCAGGAGAGTGAAAGAGAGAGATAAAGAAAACGATGATGAGGAGGGGTGGAGAAGCAGATGGGTGCTTCTCCTGTGTGCCGTGTCCGGCAATTGAACCTGGGACATCCACACTCTGGGCCAACGCCCTACCACTGTGCCAACCAGCCAGGGCCTATTCATAAATATTTCTATGAATCTCAATTAATTCTTCAAATTTTCCTCCAGGTTTTTTAAAAAAATTCATCATGTTGCCTGCCCTCCTTAACAATATAGTTATCTCTTTTTCACTGGTCAGAAAATTTGTGAAACTATATCCCAATGTGTCAATTGGTCTTACCAGTCACCACTGAATGTTTCAGATTTGTGTGATCCATTGCTTAGAATACAGTTGTATTGATACTGAATGGAAAAGCAGCTGTAATTTCAACAAATTTAAAATGAAACTTTTCTTTCATCTCTGTCTCCTCTCTCTCTCTCTTTCATTCTTTATTTCTTGCTGCCCAAGTTATGCAACATTCATGGCACTGAGGAAGTCCCCTGAGAATTACTCTTTATCAAAATGCAGGGGACTCATTAGCCCTGCATGGTACCAGTCATCACACATTTCTGGAGCACAATTAATTAGGAATTATAACTTTCTGTCAGACCAACCCATTCTCCTGCATTCTCATAGGTGCCATTCTCCTATGAGAATGCAGTAGAACGGGTTGATCTAATGACAGAAAGTTATAATTCCTAATTAATGTAGGTGCCGTTCTCCTATGAGTCTGAGTTGTGTTAGAATATGAAGATCTGTTTATTCCAGTAGTTCCTTCCTCCATATGAAATAAGCTGCCAGAGTTATTTTTAGTGTCCTTGATAGGAAAAAAGTTAAAAATTTTCATATATTTATCATATGCTAGGCACACTGTAAATGATCAATCATCATCAACAATAATGATAAACATCATTTTAATTAATAAAGGATCACAACCTATGTTTAGATGTCTGCAAATTTTACAAAGCATACTAAATTTTATTAAATGTATAGGGTGGCAAATAGGGCAATGCAGAATTGCCTAATTTACCATTCCAATAAAAATGTCATCATTGGGTAGTTTGTTCATCCTTGAATAATGATTAAGGTCTTGACAACTAATTGACACATTATTTAATTTTTTAATTAAATTTATTGGAGTAACATTAGTTAATAAGATTATTTGTTTTAGTGTGCAATTTTTTGATACATCATCTCTATATTGTGTTGTGTGTTCACCACCTAAAGTCTAATCTCCTTCCATCACCATCATTAAATTTCTTTTTGTTTACCATATTGTATTCTGTTCTATGGTAGTGATATTTTTAGGGTCACTCTGTTATAATGATAAATACCTAAGAACTCATGAAAAATCTCTCTGAGAAATCTCTCCTTTCTGAATAATATTATAATAAATATTCATCTATCAAGGTCATCAAAATATGTCAAGGGAAGGAGTATCCAATATTTTATAATTTAACTTCTGATAAGATAAAAATGATAAGAATCTAAAACAAAATAAATTTTCCATAATATAACTTTGAAAAATTCATGTTTTTAAAGTAGGTCCTTGAATTCTTTTTTTAATGTTTCTTTTTAGATTGATAGGATCTAGACTTCTTTGCAAACAGACTTTATCATAGGCACATGTAATACATCATTGCTGTTGCTCTCATTAATCGTTTTTTCCTCAGAAATAATTCCTCCTGCTTGAACTAGTACATTTTGAAAACAATGAAATGATGCCCCATCAAGTTGATCTATGTGTCTCAAATGTGTTTAAGACACTTTAAAGTCTTTGTCACTTATCCATCTTTTAAAAACTTTTTCTAAGACAAAAAAACATATATTGTTAGCTACTGTTTCTTTTCAAGGGATGTTTCTTATCTGATTTATTAAATAAAAATAAAAAAGGAAAGAAATTTAAATAATCCATTAAAATAGAATAACACTGTTAAAAGAAAAAAAAGAAAGAAGTGAGTGACGAAAGAAAGAATGAGGGAAGAAAGGATGAAACTTAAATTGAAATAGAATATTAAAATAAAATAATAATGAAAAAGGAAAGTCCCATTTTTTAGATATTCCTCTGATTGAATAGATATGAGAGACAAAATATTTCAGAATAAATTATTAATTTTTTTCTTTGAATATGATGTTAAAATTTTGCGACTGTTTCCAGTGTGTTACATTCACACATTAAGAAAATAAATTAGGTTCTGGCCTGTTGCCTCAATGCATAGAGCATTGGTTTGGCATCTGCTTCTCTCTCCCTTTACTACCTCTTCCCCTCTTGCAACCAGTGGTTTGAATAGTTTGAGCATCAGCCCAGGCCCTGAGGATCATTCATTTCGTCCAAGTGTCAGTCTTGGCCCTAAAAATAGCTCAGTTGATTTCAGCATTGGCCCAAGATGGGGGCTGCCAGGTGGATCCTGACCAGGGCACATGGGAGAGTCTATCACTATCTCCCCTCCTCTCAATAAAAAAAAAAGAATATTTTTCAAACTATGGTATAAACTTGTATAAGCACATGATAGAAAATAAGGTTCTGATATTTATAGATGGTGAGATAGCAAATAGTCAAACTTATATAATTGTTCACTTACATATGAAAATGATCATTAATATAATTAAGAAAAAATATCAGGACTATAAATTGCAAGTGACTATATGGAAAACTTTATAGTTGAATTTTTAAAAGTCATTTCTCAAAATAACATTTGTAATTAAAAAATGGGAAATATGGTCTATATATATATTTTTTACAAATTAAATATGAAAGAATAAGCTACTTAATATAAAAGGGGGCACAAACAGGTAATTCATAAAAAATAATTTTAAATGACTAAAGACCATAAGTAAACAATAATACTGTTGACATTTCCACTTTTAAAGTAGGTTAAAACTAGAAAAATTATTACATCCATTGCTGAGGAGTGTAGAAAAATGAATCCCCTCATGCATTAGTGGTGAGACTGCAAATTAGCATACATTCTTTGGAAAATTTTATAGCATTATTTAAATTAAAAGTTAAGCTACCACACCCTCTAACCCAGCAATAGCGCATTTGGGTGTCTAACTTATAAAAATAAAATAAAAATATATAATGATATAGAATATATGTAAAAAGATATTTCTTTAAGAGATTCTTTTATGTCAAAAGAACAAATAATATATTCTATAATCTTTCATTCTTTGTTTTTCTCTTCTCTCTCTTCATCTGTATTAGAAGATTTATGTCTCTATCTGTATTTAACTATATATTAACTTTATAAGAAAACCATAATAGTCTTAGCCAGGTAGTTCAGTGGTGCTGAGGTTGAGAGTTTGATCCCTGGTCAGGGCGCATATGAGAAAATACAAATGAATGTACAACTAAATAAAACAACTAAGTGAAGCAATGACTTGATGTTTCTCTCTCTCTTTTTCTCCATTGCCCCCTCTCTCCTCCCTTCCTCCTTCTCTCAAATCTATAAAAAATATTTAAAAATATATTAAAAGTAAACAAATAAACAAAAATAAAAGAAAGCCATATGTGTAATTATGAAAACAAACTCAATGAGATATTACCCTATTTTTGTCAAAACCAAATCTATATATTTGTACAAGCATAGAGAATAATGTGAGTATGCACATCTCACACTGTAAATCCTTTCTGCAATGGGTTAAACGGAAGAAATGTATAAAGGAAAGCTACTGATTTTTTTTTTTACACATGCCTGTATTCTTTGATTTGTTAAATCAAACATTATTCACTTTGTGATAAATATTAAAAACTGGAACTGTTCTAAAATTTAAAAAAATTCACCCACTTTCTTCTATATTTGGTTATTTTTATCGTAGTCGTTGGCTGTACTAGAAGCTCTGCAGTGACTTTATGTGAGAATGCACACTCAAACTGCATGGAGTAGATTTATCTCCAGTTCTGCCTGTTAAGGTCTATTCTGGCCACTGGGAAGTTTCTTTCTTTTGACACTTCATCTAGCCTATATGTCTCAGTAGGTGAATTCAAACTATAATAGCAATTCTTAACATGGTGTGAGAAGAACATCTCTAAAGTACCTAAGGAGTGTTCATTTCACACATACCCTTTCTGTATTTGATACCTGATTGTTCCATCCTATATGTGGTCAACATTATGGTGAATCACTGTTACTAATGGAAATGTGCTTTATTCCTTAGTATGTTAGCCTGGGAAATGTTTTAGAGTCACTGACCCATAAAGTCTTTTTGCAAAGCACCCAAAGTCAGTGAGATGCAATTCTCTTCAGCAGAATAGTTCCATTCACTCCAAATATAAAAACATCAACTTGAAAGATGAGAATAATTTAATTCTTACTGCTATGTTGAAGTTGAAAATCATCACAGACTTCTGGATGAAACAAGAACTCTTTATTTTATGAAAGGGCAAACTAAAGTCAAGAGAGTGAAGTGACTTGATCAATATCTCACAAATGAATGGATAAAGGGGATGTGATTTGGTTGTAGATGTTCCTGGGACTTCTCTGGAGACAGAAAGAGGACCCGAATCTGAGCCTGAAGAGGATGAAGTTCCCTTTAGGTACCCAGAGTGGTCTTCCTTAGTGTATTTTTGATTTCCCTTTCTTTTTTAATAGGGGATTTTGGTACACTCTTGGAAGGGAAGCTCTCACTGAGTGTCCTCCGTTACCTTCATCCCTGATGCTGCTGAGATTTAAGAGTCACTAGCATTGCAACACAGACAGTGTCACTGTGGCCCAGGCATTCTGTCCTCAGGATGGTCTGTGCCATTTCTAGTATGTAAGCTACTTCTCAAGAAAGAGTAATCCACCTGGAAGCTCCTCCCTCCACTCCCACCTGTGCCTTTGTGCACACGTCCTTGGGTCTAGGATTTGAATCCCTTTAGAAATATATTCCTAATATTGTGTCCTGTGCTACTGAGAGCCCTGGGACCTGGTATAATTCAGACTGTGGCAGGCAAAGAAGATTCTGGCCACCTGGTGTTAGAGTACAGTGCTATTTCAGGCACACATTCAGCTCAAACTGCTCTTCACTATGGAGACCACAGCTCTGAGACTGGATTCCTGGCAGCCAGCATCCCCACATTTCACCCATGGACACACACACACACACACACTAAGACACACACACACACACACACACACACACGAGAGAGAGAGAGAGAGAGAGAGAGCAATTTTCTGTTTACTTTCCATAGCTCTTTCTTGGCCAGCGGGTTGGGCTGGGTTAGTGGTTGCTAATAGGGAGCCAGAGAACTGTCTCAGAGCTGGGGCCTGCAAGGTAGGTAAACTTGTGAATGGAGCCAAAGGTCAGGCTCTAAACACAGTCGCTCATGGCAACGCTGAGTTTGGGCCTGGCAGTGGACCACGTGATGTCTGCTACTGAAAGATGCAAGGACATGGCAGAAGATAGGGAAGTCAAGGCACAAAGTCAAATGTGACCAGACACTAGTGCTGCTATTGAAAAAGGACTTTAAAAATAGAAGGAGTAAAAGGACACCTAGAGAAAAGCAGAAGCCACTTTATAAATGTCTTTAGCAACTGGATGAATGTGTCCATTGCACGTAAGGGAAGAGGGATGTAAGGAGTCTTTTTCACCATAATCATCTCATTTTGCTTCTCACAGGTAACCCTTCAAGACAGTGAAGGAACTGAAGCTGAGAGAGGTCCAAGATCACCCAGTTAAATAGGAAACACGAAGTGTACAGCCTGGATCTAATTTCAGACAAACCCCTCAGGTTGTAGTTTCTATTTGGTCACATTGCTTCCCACTCTTTTCCCTAAAAGATATCTGTAATTTTTTTTATTAAGAGAAGAAATAGTATAACAATTTTTAAATTTTGCTTTCTTGAAGTGTGGGAGTCAGAAGAGTAAAGAACAGTCACTGCATATGCTTTGGGACTATCATTTTCCTAAGGCTGGCTGGCTGTGCTTTGGAGAAGATAGCATTCTATTGTGATCTCCTTAGAATGAGATATTTTTAAGAATATGTAACAAATTAGCTCTCTTCCACTAAAGTTTATGCCTGTACATCTCTTTGCTTTAAATTACCTTGATAAATATTTTCCCATATCTATATCCTAATGTCTCTGGCTTTTTGATTTTAGGTCCAAATATCCATGTTCAGGTTTTTTCAGTGGGACTCTGAGTAGACAGACGTGAACCTAAAGACTCTTACAGTTCTATCAATACAATGTATTACGAAATCTTAGGGAGTTAACTCCTGCGTGACCTTATTGAGGTATTACTATATGTGTTTCCCCTGTGTGATAATAATACCTATGAAACTTTGCTTGTATTTATTGAGCATGTCTCTATACCAGCCACAATGTAAAAATATGTTTATACTTTACCTCACTTAACCCTCATAATTATGCCATAAAGTTTTATATTAAATTTGCATGTGAAGAAACCGAGGCTTAGAGTGGTGGAATCAATCTCTGAAGGTAAGACAGTAACTGGCCAGGCAGGATTTGATTGGATCTGCTCAACTCTGCAGCCCATGCTCCATTGTGTTTGGTGAAAAGAAAAGAAAACATAGGATCTGAACTATTAAAAATCAAATAAAAATGCAGAAAGATACTTTAGAATTGGGGCGGGGGATTTCTTAAAATACATGTCTCATTTTACTCTGTTTTAAAGAACAGAGTACAACAAAAAAGCATATGAATTTCTTTCGGGGAATTTTTATCCTGTAGTGAGATTTAATGATTTTTTTCTTGCATTAAGCAGAGAGAATTAGTTGGGTCCTCTAGTTCTTGGAGACACAGTTTTGTATATGCACATACACACACAGGGGCACTGCACCAGCTAAACACACAGTTTAAATTTATTTTTATCCTCTAGGTCAGGGGTTGAAAATCTTTTTGGCAGAGAGAGCCATGAATACCACATATTTTAAAATTAATTCTGTGAGAGTCATACAATATGTTTAACACTAAATACAAGTAAATGTGTGCATTTTATGTAAGACCAACACTTTTAAAGTACAATAAGTCTCTGAATTCTTTTTAATAACGTTGTTATGCTGTTGCTAACCAATGATGAATAAAGTACTTCTTACCATTAATGTGACTTCTGGTGCTGCATGGTTTTGCTGATGGCTTTGTAGTGTGGTTGATACATGTTGAGGTTAAGCTTCATGCAGGCATTCAGACTTCCATCCGTTAAACGTCACTGTAGGTTCATTTTAACATTCTTTAGATGTGAGAAAGGCTGCTCACATGCATAGGTAGAGACAAACATTGTCAGTACAGCAATACTCACATGCTACAGTGTGTGGTATGTGACGGGAAGCATATTCTAAGTTTTGACAAACAGCTGGTCCACGGGTGGAAGTTTTTTCATTTCTCCCCACTTGTGTTTGCTTGCCAACTCTGCTTGCTGTTGTGCAAGTCTTTCCAAATCCACATTCAGTGACTTGAATTTATTTCCCCACATGTCTGAGGCCTTCAGGTCAGCAGCTTATAGTTCAAAATCTCTGACGGAGACACCAGGGATGTAACTCAGGTCGGCGCTGTCCACTGCACACTCGTATGGATGGGTGATGAACTTACAAAGACAAGTGCGCTCACGAAATTCTCCAAAGCGTGCTTTAAATGACTGCAAGAGATTAGATGTGAAGCCCGCTTGCTGCTGGTGATCAAGATGTTCAGTAGGGTCACTTGCTGTGTATGCATCTTTAAACTTTCCCAGTTTTTCAAAGTGTAGTAAACGACCTCTTTCAGCATTGGCTCTAAAGAGTTCCAGCTTGTTTTCAAATGCAAACACTGCTTGTTGAAGGGATAAGACTGTATTTCCAACTCCTTGCATTTTCACATTGAGCTGGTAAAGATTCTCAGTCATGTCCACAAGATAGTAGAGCTTCAGGAGCCACTCAGTGTTAGCTAACTCAGGATGCTCGATGTTTTCCATTTCAAGAAAAGTTCAGATTTCGCTCAGACAAGCTGCAAAATGGCTGAGCACCTTCCCTTTTGACAACCAATGCACATTGCTGTCCAGAAGCAGACCAGGATAATTATTCCCAACTTTATCCATCAGTGTTTTAAACTGGCGATCATTTAAAGCTCAGGCAACAATAAAGTTGACCACCCGAATGACCAGCGACATCACCTCACCAAGCTGCTTGCCACATATCTGAGCACAAAGCGCCTCCTGATGTAGGATGCAGTGAAAACTTGGATGGGTCTGTTTTCATGTTTACGAAGAAGCGCTATGAATCCTCTGTTTCTCCCCACCATGCACAGAGCACCATTAGTACACACCGAAATAAGTTTATCCATCGTAGATTTTTTTCTTTAGCAAACTCACTGAAATACCCGAATAAATCCTTCCCTCTTGTCTCTTTCATAGGGAAAACAGCAAGACTTTCCTCACTTAGTGTGTCACCGACAGCATTCCTTGCAATCATGCTGAACTGGGATAAATGGCTTACATCTGTTGACTCATCCAAAGCGAGAGAAAAGAATGGAGCTCCATTTATGTCCTTCACTTGTGTTGCCTCAATTTGATTTGCCATCATGATGGTAAGATCGTGAAGAGTTCTTGCCGATAGAGGCATGTCTTTTATTCATTTGATTATCTTGTCTTTATTCAAAAAGTTGTCAAAAAGTTTATTGCAACATCAAGCATGAATATTTGGCATACTCACCATCTGTGAATGGCTTTCCGGTTCTCATAATTGCTAAAGCACCAGCAAAGCTAGCCAAATTTCAGTCACCTTGTTGGGTCCAAACACGGAGTTGCTGCTGACTAGCTTGCATTCTGCACAGTAGCTCTTGACATGCTTTCTTCCTGCTGTCCCCCACTGCATATTTCGTTGCAAATGTAGTATGGTATGTGTCAATGTGCCACGTTATATTTGACCATTTCATTGATGCAATTTTATCATTGCATATTAGATGCACTGCAGAACCTGCTCTCTCCACAAAAGCAAATTCCTCTGTCTATTCCTGCTGAAAAGTATGATTCTCTTCATCATTTTTTCTTTTAGCCATCTTTGTCCAAAAGATTTCTGCAATTAGCTAGCTGACTACTTGATTAAAAAGAGGGAAATTTACTGCCTGACCTCACAATGACCCATGTACATTACACATTATCCAATAAAAATTTGGTGTTGTCCCGGAGGACAGCTGTGATTGGCTCCAGCCACCCGCAACCATGAACATGAGCGGTAGGAAATGAGTGGATTGTAATACATGAGAATGTTTTATATTTTTAACGTTATTATTTTTTTTTATTAAGGATTTGTCTGAGAGCCAGATTTAGCCATCAAATGAGCCACATCTGGCTTGTGAGCCATAGGTTCTCGACCCCTGCTCTAGGTAAACTGAAATCATTTGGACTATGCAACATTCCAAACAGCATGTAGGGAGCTACTGGTTGCAAGTGTAAATAATATCATGGCCATATGAGCTGTTGATTTGTAAAATTTTAAGGAAAACAATTGAATCTCAAAATTTCAATTTATGTTTTTTTCTTTAAATATTGAGGAAAGAAGTAAACTAATAAAAATATTTCAGCCAGGAATTTTGCTAGGTAATTATCACACACACAAAAAATATTGTATCTACTGAGCTCAGAAAACCTTTTGTGAAATGCCTTACTATCTCTATTTTACAGAAGAGAAATGCAAGATCCTGCACTTAAGGTACATGACAGACCCAGGAATCAAATGTATGGTTTTTTTTTTTACTTCAAAATTTGGATTATTATGTGAAAATTTTGTGGATGAATTACCCAACAGTCTCCCAAACTTCCAGCAGAATCTGAGCAATCTCAAATGAAATAAAGTTATGAAACATTTTTCTAATTTCTCCAGAGTTATTCAGCTAAAAATTACACATAGAAAACTATACATATGGCTACTGATTTTGTTTTTACATTTATAAAAACCAAAGCAAATTTCCATGGCCACTCTTTTCATGTTTTAAACTGCCAATAAGATACCCAAGCACACATTAGTGATGATATTAGTGTTAGTCAAAAAGAACTGAACTCACTATCTTGTCTTCCTAGAGCTAGTAACCTCTGTTTGATATAGGAATGATGTAAGAATCCACATGTGATCTGGATTACAATGTTGTCTTCCAGCCTGAAATCCAGTTCATCCTTTGTAGTACATTTTCTTTTGACATTTCTCATGTTAAGCCTTTATTAGGAAATCTACAAAGGCTCTCTTTGGTCTAACATCTTATATCTAAATGTGTTTTCTTAGCTTTCAAAGTATTTAATAATATATTGTATTACAACCAGCCAACTTAAAGATATAAACACATAAAAAAAGCACGTTGAGTGGGAATAGAAAGAAAAGCAGAACTCAACTGTTGTAAAAGTTTGTGGCTTTAAAATTCTTGGTGAGAGTCATGTATGACTGTTTTAACTCTCTGAGTGATATGTCTTATTAGTCTGTAAGAAAAAGTACTGTTTCTCTTGCTTAACTCTTCTATACTTTCTCTATATCCCTTCACCTACTGGTCACTCTCCATAGGCATTCTGCCAGATCTCCTGTGTACTTGTGGAAAGATCACTGTTGACCACCCAAATTTTTTTTTATACTCTCTTTCTGACCCATTTCTACAATATCCTTTAATGAACCCGTTTGGTATATTTGGACCCCTAAGCACATGATATGAAGGATGAAATTTTTATAAACTTAAGTATGATATAATTAACAAAAATTAGGCCCTGTCTATTAAAAACATAAAGCCAACAATTAATCCAAAATTATTTTAATTTTCAGAAATTCTTTAAATTAAGAACATCAGTTCTAAAACAAAATTATTAGATTTGAGCAAGCATTGCCAGATTTAGACCAGAGAAAAGATGGTTGAGTCTGATTCTTCTTTCTGGTATTTTTGTTGTTGTTGTCATCATAAATTAGTATAATTTAGCCAACAAGTCTACACTGGAGGTCCAATTGATTTTTCATTTAATTGCCATCTGGATTTTATGAAGCAAGATTTTAGATGGAGGCAAATAAACATGACTATATTCAAGCTATAGCATGGATATACAGTATACTGGGAATGGCTCTAGTTTTACAAAAGAGAGATAAGTTTTTTTTTAAAAAAAACAACCACCCAAGAGCTAACATTTATTAAACATTGGTTACCTGACCTGTGGTGGCACAATGGGTAAAGTGTCGACCTGAAATGGTGAGGTCACTGGTTTTTAAAAAAACCTGGGGCTTAAAAACAAAAAACAAAAACAAAAAAGCCGGGGCTTGCCTAGTCAAGGCACATATGGGAGTTGATGCTTTTTGCTCCTTCCCCTCTCTCTTTCTCTCTCTCTCCTGCTCTCTCTCTCTCTCTTCTCTCTAAAATGAAAAAAAAATTTTAATTGGTCATTCATCAACATTCTAAATGCTCAGAAGTATTAAACCCTGACAACAATCATCAGAGGTATAATCTATTCTTTTTGCATTATAGAGATGACAAAACTAAGACTCAGGCAGGTTAAATAATTTGTCCAAAGACACACAGTTATGAGTTAAGACAATTTGAGTTTTAAGGCTGTCTGTACTCCTAATTAAAATGCTGTAACTGTAGTGCTTATGTCAGAAGTCAAGGTTATGCAAATAAATTGTATGAAAATTTCTATTTGAGTATTCCTGTCCCTGATATTTGTCTCTCCCTTACCAATATTATGGTTGGCGGAATCCTCCTGGAATTGAATGTTTCTATTGACATTTCCTTGTTTCTCTGGGGTCTTCCAAGAGACAAGCAGAATTAAATATTCTCTATTCTATACTCTTGAGCACTATATACAAGTTTACAAAAGCACAGATCACACTGTTTAGTTATTCCTCCCCTGCCTTCTCTTCTGTGACTTTTCTAAGATAGGAATGTTTTGTCTGATTTCTCAACATTTTTTATGATCATCATCATTATTATTGTTATTATAATTATTATCACTGTTATTAATTTAATAATTAAAGATGAACACATTTGATATCTTGGAAGGGCTAAATATTTATTAAATGGACAGTTTCTTTTCAAATTATTCTTCAGACAATTAATGCTTTGCTGAAAATGTAGGAACTTTGGACTTATCCCAGTTTTTCATGATTGACTGGATATTTGAAGTGTGTTTGATTCGGAGTCTACCAGTTCTGCTGCCTATTGGCAACCTTTCAAGGTGCAGGACCATGCCTTATCTTCTTGTGTTGCACTGGTCCCCAGATCACTATAGGATCTTAATAAATCTACATTCTAATCAGCTTTTGAAAATGGAGTTTAGTGTTTTACTGCAGTCAGTTATGTAGATAGCTGTCACCAGGGCTTTCTCTTGAACTACACCGCCTTCCCAGAATCGCTTTTCTTACCTCAGAACCATATGTTGCAGCCAAATTGTGCAGGATATCATTCTTTTCCTTAACCACCATGTTATTTACTGGTCCCTTGGTTATACAAGAAAACTAGGAATCTTACACATGTTAGCAATTGTAGCTCCAGTAACTAAAGATTTACTACAGGCAAGCATAGGTTTGCAAGCTTTTAAATCTCATCTCTTACCTTTTTAGTAATATAACAGAAGTATAGCTGAGCTGGAACCTTGTTCAAATTCCAGAGGGTGGATATGCATTTGTGTGTGTGTGTGTGTGTGTGTGTGTGTGTGTGTGTGTGTGTGTGTATCTCTGAACGATTACACAATCCAAGATAATGCATTTAAATTTAGTTATGTCTTTAATATTTTTACTTCTGTTAGACATTTGTGATCATTTTTCCCCAGGCAAACGTCACCTTCATTACAAAATCCAGTCATGAGATTTGCATGCTTAAGAGATAAGGCTAAGGCTCTGTCAGAGCACTTAACCACAGGTGTAAAAATGTTGTGATTAAAAAGAGCCTGTACATTTAAGTAGGAGTAATTAGAAGTGAATTCTTAATTGCAAAGTTACACAAGCAGTTATGCCTTCCATTTTGATCCCAAGCCTTTGAAAGGTGCTATATAAATGCAAATTGCTTGTCACATCATTCATGCCATGTATTCATGACATTGAAAATGTGCATTTATACAGAAGGAAGTTTAATAATAAAATACTAAATATAAACTATGTATTAAATAGAGTTTCATTTTCACCAGCCAAGAACAGTTCATTTCTGTATTTTCCTTTTTAACATGTATCTCTGCTAATGAGATGCAAGTTCTAGCTTTATATTTGATTAAGAGAATGAAGTATAAAAATAAAACTCTTCAAACTGATTAAACTACACACCTATAAACAGTTTGAAAAAATGTTTTTATTGTAGTTTAGCAGTATGTAAATAGACAGTTTCTACTTGTAGTATATTCACTGCCTGTTGATGATTTGAAGACTTTCTTCCAAGGCTCAGAGATGGTAATTTATGAGTTTTCGGTATACAATCTTTCTATAAATATTTTAGCCTTTATTTTTATCACTTAAATCCCTCATCAAAAGCTTAGGTTGTAGGTTCCAAAGGTAATTTTCATGAATACTAAAGTTTAAAACCACTTGGGAGGACAGTAGGAGTCTAATTCTCTCAAGTACATGGCAGAAAATGTTAACATCATGTCCTCTTATATCTCTGTGTTTCACGCATATTCAACAAAAATAAATTATCTGTAAGGCAGTGCTTTTCAGTCATTGATGTGTCATTATGTCATTTTGAAATCTTGTAAAAATGTAGATTCTGATATGCTAGGTGGAGCCTGAGATTTTGAATTTCTATAAAGTTTCTTGTGATGCAGATGCTATTGGTCTATAGACTACAATTTAGAATAGCAAGATTGTTGGGTAGCGGTCTGCCAACTTCTCTATAAAGAATCTGATAGTAAATACTATAGACCAGTGATTCTTAACCTGGGTTCTATCAAACCCTAGGTGTCCGATGAGTCGGTCTCAGGGGTTCAGAGAAGCCTCTGCCGCGGAGGCCAAAATAAAGTAATAGCATAATTTGTTGTGAGTTCATGCACTTTGTTGGTTTTGTTCTTTGAGCAAGGTGATGTTCATGCACGGCTCATTTTGTGCACCAGTAAAAAAACATATACTTATGTCTTGAATTTGGAAAAAAATCATATTTTATTTATCACTAAAGAAGGGTTCGATGAATGCGCATATGAAACTGGTGGGTTCGGTACCTCAAAAAAGGTTAAGAACCACTGCTCTATCCTTTGCAGGTCGTATGGTGTGTGTTGCAATCAGTCAATGGTGCCATTAAAGCAGAAAAACAGTCATAATCAACACATAAATGGATAAGCATGGCTGTCTTCCAGTGAAACTTCATTTACAAAAACAAGAGGGGAGAGGGTATAACTCTTGGCCTGTAGTTTGCCACCACCTATTTTAGGGAACTATGGGTGTTCTTCCAAGTGATTCATCTATATTTCAAATTTTTATCTCATCAGTTAACAGAGCAGAGACTAAATTAAGTTCTTGAATGCTCTTAAATGAGTATTCTTTAATGCTCTGGAATTTCTAAATATAAATTTATATAGGCCCTATTCGCATTTATCTGTCTTTCATTTTGTTTGCTTCCTGATATTATTTTCTTATTTCCCGTGTTCAAGAGTTCAAATGCAATGTAAACATCAGACACTATTTAATAAACTCACAGAATCCTCAAGACACTCTTAAAAGAGTAGGGTTTTTTAGTAATAGAGTTCTTTTATTCATTAGGTGATATTTCTCTTGTTTAATTTTCCACCTGGGATAATCCCAATTCTGAAATAAAGCCACACAATTAGCCAGGCTGTGTTGGATACCAAAGTTGAAATATTCAATCAGATTAACTACTTCCAAGTCCTTTTTTTCCCTATCTCAATCAAAATCAGAGTTCCCCTTCTGGAAAGACCTTTATATCTTTCCAATTGCCTAGCCTTCCCTAGTTCTGCAATGGCTGTGTCATTTGACAACTGCAGAGCTGACATTTCATTAAATAGATCAGGTAGGCAAGTTTATATTGCCGATTCTGGAGTGAGCAAATTCTATCAATTTCTAAAGTACCCACTAGTTTCTTTTTCACATGGCAGTGGAAATAAAATTAAAGAATGTGCCAAATTGTGTTTAGAATACTTAAAATAGGTCACTATTAGAGCTGTTAATATTATAATACAATATTAAGCCATTAATATGGCATTTTTAGTAATTTGACTTCTAAATTTTGAGAGAATTTACATATAATTCTTTTTTAAGTACAAAATATAGCAGTTAAAATTATTAGTAGAAATAATAGATTACAATAGAATTAGGTAAATTATGTAGCTTAAGGGTCCAATACTACCTACTTCCTGTTTCTGTATGCACAGCAAATAAAGACTGTTTATTTTTTTTTACCTTTTAATATTGTTGAAAAAGGAAAGATGAATAAAATTTTGTAACATATGAAAATCGCATAAAATTTAAATTTTAGTTTCCATAAATTGGAACACAACCATATCTATTTGTATGCATCTTCTTTCTTATCTTCAGCTATTTTTGTCCTGCAATAACAAAATTGATTAGTCACAACAGACTATGTGGCCTAAACATTTACTAAGTGTTGATTTACAGAAAAAGAAAAACGATGACTTCTAGGTTAAATTAGACCTGAAATGTCCTATGACTTGTGTCTATATATTTTACTAAAAGTTGATTACTTCTAACATAAATTAATTTGTTAACACACAGCATCTTAGAAGTTTGAACACAATAAAGTTTGTATTGGAAGAATAGAACAAAGACATTGGTTAGATGATCTAGACATTGTTTAGTTTATAATAACAATTTTATAAAAATGAACATAATACATGATCATTGTTTGCCAGTGTTGGGAAGATAAAATATATTATGCTCACTTTGTTAAAATTGGCGCTGCCCACATGCAAGTCTGTTGATATTAAAGTGTTTTGGGGGACAGGCTGTGGGTAGGTCAGGTTGTTATAGCCTACGCCTTAGTTTTAAGAGTAAGCTTTTCACCACACCATTGTGCCTTAGATGAGTGGCTTTGTATCAGAGACTTTCTTGTTTGTAGATTAGATTAAGGGTTTGGATTTCTACAGTATAAAGTGGGGCAGGCCTCTTTATAGAACTGGGGGCTTGCTCTCTCTCAGTTCCTGAGGTTAGCATTAGAGAGGAAAGCAGATGAAGGCCACATAGAGGCCAGGAGAAGCCAGTTTGTGCAGAGTTTGTATAGAGAGAAGGAGATGAGGAACAGAGGTGAATAAGATTGGTGAGCTAGAAACCTTTGATTCTAGGAAACTCAAATAAGTCAGTAGTTTTGTGATCACTGAATGAGTGGGTTTTGGAGCCCAGTGTGTGTTTCTGCTTGCCCGCCGGATGCAAGCTAGAATTAAAGCTGATGGTTCACCAGTTCTTAGCTCCGTTGTTTCATTACCAACTGCCCAAAACTAATGCAAACCTGCACTGGCCAGGCAGCTGTGATGGTGGCTGTGAATACTGGCTTTACATTTGGCGTAGTCAGCAGGATTCAATATAGTTTGGTATGGAGCTATCACCACCTTTGAGCGGTGGAGTAGAGAACTGGCTACTGTTATGGTTTCCCATAGCTGTTTTTTGGGGGACTGTAGGCTGGCTGAGTTTTACAGCCATGCGTGAGGAAACCGAGAGCTCTATGAAAGAGGCTGCCAAGGACCGGCAAACCGAGCAGTGGAAGGAGCTGGAGGAAATGTGGGAGAAAGAGATGCTGACCCTAGAGCTGAAGGAAGCGCTGGAGGAGAAGGTCGACCAGATTTGCGAGATTTGCCTGGAAATGGAACAGACACTGGAGAAGGTATCACAGTTTCGTGAGTTGCAGCTTTCCCTGGATGTTGTGGAGAGCCAGCAGCGGCAGGAGGCCGAGGCTGAGACCGGGGCTGGAGCTGCAAGGCCTGTTGGGCAGAAGGCAGTGGTGGCCCAGGACTCAAGCCCAGCAGCAGGAGCTAGTGTTTTCAGTTCCCCTTTGGAGGATGAGGAGAATCTGGCTGGAGTTGCAATCCGCAGTCTCCAGAAGGTGAGAGTCCAGCAACAAGGAGTAGCTACACTCCTGGTAGGTTAGCAATTTTGGGATATAGGAGTGGATGCCATCATGCTCTCCAGAGCAGAGATGAAAATGCTGACTGCCATTACCACGTGCTCCTTTTTGGGACAGTGTACGAGCTGCCAAGATGGCAGGGATGAGGGGGGAAGCTAATACCCCATGTGCATGGACTGATTTCCTGGACTATGACCGGAGTGAGAGCACTGGCTCCTTTGTTGAATGGACTTATGGGTTTTGAACAATGTAAAATACCCTGATTTTGGGGGGGACGGCTTTGATGGAGGCTGTCTCCCTGCCATGGGAAGTCTTTCAAACAGCAAGAAAGAAGCCGAGGACATTTTGCACTTTTGATCAAGTGCTCAGAGACTGGTGAAATGTACCTTTGTAATTGTTGAAATTGTATGATTTGTCATGTTGTTTTAATTTGTGTAATATGCCTTATTTCATTGTCCAGGCATGCTGGTGGTGTAGATTGTGGGTTGTAAAGTGAGCTTTGGGGTGGATTGTTGGGGAGATAAAATATATTATGCTCACTTTGTTAAAGATGGTGCTGCCCGTATGAAAGCCCATCACCCAGGAATATTAGTTGCCCTTATGCTTGGGATGGGCGTAATTATATTATTGTGGGGGGGGGCAGGCTGTAAGCAGGCAGGGTCATTGTAGCCGAAGGCTTAGTTTTAAGACTAAGCTTTTCCCCACATCCTTGACTGATTGCATGATGTAGGGTGGTGCACTCATGAGGAATCCTCCCATGATGCCTCAGATAAGTGGTTTTGTATCAGAGACTTTCTTGTTTGTATATTGGCTTAAAGGTTTGTATTTCTACACCATAAAGTAGGGTAGACCAGGAGCTTTCTCTCTTTCGGTTCCTGAGGTTAGCATTAGAAAGGAGAGCAGATTAAGGTCACATGGAGGAGAAGAGAAGCAGCCAGGATGGTGGAGTGCTGAGGCAGAAGCCAGTTTAAGCAGAATTTGTGCAGAGAGAAATAATGGGGAACAGAGGTGAATAAGTCTGGTGAGCTAGAAGTCTTTGATTATAGGAAAATGGGATAAGTCAGTAGCTTTGTGAGCACTGAAATAGTGGGATTTAGAGCCCTGTATGTGTTTTTGCTTGCCCGCCATGTGCAAGCTAGAATTAAAACTGATGGCCCACCAGTTCTTGACTTCATTGTTTCTTTACCGACTGTCCTAATCTAATGTGAACCTGCACTTGCCAGGTGTCCCTGTTGGTGGCCCTGACTACTGGCTTTACAACCCAAAATGTCCTATGACTTGTGTCTATATATTTTACTAAAAGTTGATTACTCCTAACATAAATTAATTTGTTAAAACAAAGCATCTTAGAAGTTTGAGCACAATAGATTTTGTATCTGGAAGAATAGAACAAAGACATTGGTTAGATGATCTAGATGTTGTTTAGTTTACAATAACAATTTTATAAAAATGAACACAATACATGATCATTGTTTTCCAGGCACTGTTTTTCTCTACCTCAATTACTGTTATCTTCACTTTGAAGAAGAGGAGGTAAGATTAAAGAGGTTAAATAACTTGCCTTGTGTCACCCAATCAGTAAACGGCAAAGATCTCAATAGAGACAATTTCACTCTTGAGATCAATATTTTAATCATATAATACAGTTCCCCAACATTTTGCAAAGATAGTACCAACCTTCTTATAAGCTTCTTATGTACTTCTTATATACTTCTTACATACTTCTTATATAATTCTTATAAACTTCTTATGTACTTCTTATATACTTCTCATATACTTATGAACTATCCATTTGCTCATGATTTCATGATCTTGTGGCCCAAATGTGGTCTTGGTTAGTTTGAAATGAAATGAAATTCCTGTAGATTGTTATTGTCACTGAGGTGTACAATTCTTTTAAAATTGATCGTCATATTTCATTCAGAGTTTGAATGACTGTGAGTTAAAATAAAAGCAAGCAGGTTGAAGTTTAATCCAGGTAAAATGAAAGCTTTTGGGGAATCTGAGGAGTATTTTTTCTACAATGATTAAAGTTTTCACAAAGCAGAAATGATTTAGGATGCTTCCACAAAAAAGAGAAAATCTGCATTTTACTTTGCATACCGTACAAGTTGTTATCTTTTTCTTTACTTGGTTATCTCATTGCAATTCTTAAAGGCTGATGACCTTTACTTAAGTAGATTCTTTACAACACTAAGTTTATGCATGTATACACTCATAAACCAGGTGCGCAGGGGTGATAGTCAGGACTTTCGTTATTGAAATAAACTCAGCTAGCACAGAGAACAATGAGATATATGTGTAAAGCAATTAACAATATCAAGGCTTGAATAATTACTTAAATCCTGAGCAAGCTATTTTAGAGTGTATTATTTATTTACCCTTGACTTATTTTATAGTGCTGGTGGGATTTCTTAGGGTTTAAAGAGAGTACATTTTTTTCTGGTAGTAAACATTGTCTTTAAGCAGGTCCACAGTTGAAATTAAATCTATTGGGATATTTGTCTTTCTCTGTCTGACTGTAAGGTCAATAGCCACGGCCACCATCACAGCCGCCTGGCCCATGCAGGTTTGCATTTGATTCGGACAGATGGTAATGAAACAATGGAGTCAAGAACTGTTGGGCCATTAGCTTTAATCTTAGCTTGTACATGGCGGGCAAGAAATACGCACAGTGGAAAAACACTTCCCTTTCCATTCAGGGCTCCCAAAGCTACTGACTTATCCAAGTTTCCTAGAATCAAGGGTTCTACCTCACCAGCCTTATTCACCTCTGTTCCTCATCTCCTTCTCTCTGCACAAACTCTGCACAAACTGGCTTCTCCATCAACACTCCACCATCTTGGCTGCTTCTCCTCTCCTTCACGTGGCTTTTCTCTGCTCTCCTCCTGCATGGGCTCCTGTTGGGCAGATAAAATATATTATGTTCACTTTGTTAAAGATGGCGCTGCCCACATGGAAGCCCATCACCCAGGTGATATTAGTTGCCCTTATGGTTAGGATGGGCGTAATTATAATATTGTGTGTGGGGGACAGGCTGTAAGCAGGCTGGGTCATTATAGCCCAAGGCTTAGTTTTAAGAGTAAGCTTTTCCCCATAACCTTGACTAATTGGATGATGTGGGATGGTGCACTCTCCTGAGAAATCTCATTTTGCCTCAGATGGGTGACTTTGTATCAGAGACTTTCTTGTTTATAGATTGGATTAAAGGTTTGGATTTCTACACTATAAAGTGGGGCAGACCAAGAGGTTGCTCTCTCTTGGTTCCTGAGGTTAGCATTAGAAAGGAGAACAAATTAAGGCCACCTGGAGGAGAGGAGAAGCAGCCAAGATGACAGGGTGCTGAGGAAGAAGTCAGTTTGTGCAGAGTTTGTGCAGAGAGAAGGAGATTGGAAACAAAGGTGAATAAGTCTGGTGAGCTAGAAACCTTTGATTCTAAAAAACTCGGATAAGTCAATAGCTTTGTCAGTGTGTGTTTTTACTTGCCCGCCATGTGTAAGGTAAAATCAAAGATGATGGCCCACCGGATTTTTGGCTCCATTGTTTCATTACTGTCTGTTCGAATCTAATGCAAACCTGCATGAGCCAGGTGGCTGTGATGGTGGCCTTGGCTACTGGTCTTACAGCTCCTCTGCCCCATTTTATAGTGTAGAAATCCAAACCTTTTACCCAATATACTAACAAGGAACTCTCTGATACAAAGTCACTTTTCTGAGGCATAATGGGATTCCTCATAAGAGTGCACCACCCCCTATCATGCAACAGTCAA
The DNA here is from genome assembly GCA_037038555.1 of Rhynchonycteris naso. Classification (NCBI taxonomy): domain Eukaryota; kingdom Metazoa; phylum Chordata; class Mammalia; order Chiroptera; family Emballonuridae; genus Rhynchonycteris; species Rhynchonycteris naso. The sequence continues at coordinate 74,159,931 of CM073002.1, forward strand.
GGGTGTGGGGAAAGCTTAATCTTAAAACTAAGCCTTAGGCTATAATGACCCTGCCTGCTTACAGCCTGTCCCCCACACCCAATGTAAATTATAAGCGAGCAAACATATATATTTATATATTATATTTACAAACTTCTCTGACCAACACTGACTTACTTCACTTAGCATACTACCTTCTAGATCAATTCATGAGGTACATAAAGGTCTAATCCAGTGGTTCATAACCTGGGTTCTGTTGAACCCTAGGGGTTTGATGAGTCGTTCTCAGGGGTTTGGAGAAGCCTCTGCCTTGGAGGCCAGAATAAAGTAATACCATAATTTGTTGTGAGTTCATGCACTTTGTTGGTTTTGTTCTTTGAGCAAGGTGATGTTCATGCATGGCTCATTTTGTGCACCAGTAAAAAACATATACCTATGTCTTGAATTTGGAAAAAAAAAATCATATTTTATTTATCACTAAAGAAGGGTTCGTGAATGCGCATATGAAACTGGTGGGTTCGGTACCTATAAAAAAGGTTAAGAACCACTGGTCTAATCACTATGCTGTACACCTGAAACCAATATATATATATATATATAATATTGTATACCAACTAACTTAAAAACACATTTAAATAAATAAAATGTGGATAAAATTCAGTGGGGTAGATGGTATGGTCATGGTAAAATATATATTAAACATGTACCTTTGTTTGGAGTTGAAGAAATAACAGAAGAGTGCTTTAAATTCTTTGTTCATTTTTCTTCTCCTTATGGAGTTATAGACTAATGCTGCTGACCTTCAGGCAGGTCTGTTTACAGAGGCCTTTGCCCAAATAATTTGTGGTGGTCCTTTAAGTGGGTAATTGGGCATTCAGTTGGAAGCTTTATTTTGACAGTGGACTAATAGGTTAATTCTGTATTCAGAAATGAATTCTATAGTGTAGACATTTTTTAAAAAATAATGAGTTGTCTAGCCAATTTGCATTTTCCAGGCATTTTGTTCTCTTCCAGTGGCAGGCACTTTTGGTAAACAGATCATGCTATTTAACTGTAGTCACTTCTTCATCCCCAGCAGAAATCTTGTTTCTCCTCGGAAAAAAAAAAAACTTAAATGTGATATTTATAATTCACATGAAGGCTCTGGGAGCTAGCATCAAGTGATTATGATTTTATTCAGATGATAAAAAATATAATGAAAGTCTAGTAGAGCTTGCTTATTATCATTGGCCTCAAGTGCAGCATCATTTAAATTCAAACAGCACTGCCCTCTGCTCTGAAATATCGTCCAAAGGGCAAAGTATTGTCTCCAGGGTTCTTCATTGATGTACATTAAACCTTGGTAGAGAACAGATTTCTATTGACAGTCTGAAAGGAAAAACCAGAGTGTTTTGTGGAAGACTACTCATTTCAATAAATAATTTCCAAATGATTTCATTAGATAATTGAGGCTTTTCAAATACAAATTTGCAGAGAATTAAGACAGAAAAATGAATAGTGACATTCAGTAATGCCTCACCATGAAAACAGCCTTGGCTACCACTTTAACAGTGAACATATAATTATTAAAGCCTTATCATCTTGTTTTATTATTTTATTATGGGTCATGGTCTATCAAATTTCCTACATCCTGATGAAAATGTGAATAACATAAAGTTAATATTGGATATGATTATATTAATTAAAGAAAGACAGCAAACATACACACACACATACATACACAAACACACACCATACCAAATTGACCTAAGGAAAACATCAATAAACAAAACAACACAACTGAAAAAAGACATAAAGAAAGCAGAAAACATTGGGAGGGGGAAATTTTACTACTATTTTACTTCTAAGTTTCTTAAAAACTGATAAATATTTGTATCAAATGATATCTGACTTCTTTGCACTTAGCATACATTTCTTAGAGAATGTTAAAAGTAACATTTGAAAGTACTAATGGAATGGTAAAAGCAACGTGCTATTTATTTAGTATTTTTAAAATTTTAAAAGTATGAAAGTGACATTTTTGTCACTGACTTAAATAATTATGAACATTGTCATTTATCATTACATTAGTCACTTACCAAGTTTTGCCTTAATCTCTTCAAAATGAAATGTAGACAATAGTATTTACCCTATTTACTTCACAAGATAGTAACAGTATCAAAAACATATCTTTTTAACTATCTCAATATTACTTTAATTTGTTTCTAAGCTATCCCAAAATATTTTAAATAAGCCAAACATTTTCTTTAATTTTCTGGAGCTACACCTAGAACTGTTTTTTTTCTTTTATTAGTGAAAAGAGAAAGTATTATTGTTCAAATTCAGATCAATTCAGTTTAAGCAGATATTTCTGTTTCTCTCTCAAAGAAAGTAATGATAGGGTGAGAAAACAGGTATGCACACTTAAGTTTGATTTTAAAAAATGGGTAATGTTCTCAAGTATTAAGAAACTGATCATCAACTCCTGACCTGTGATTCCCTTGTCTCTGTATGCCATTAATTTTTGGTACCATCCAAATAAACCAAATTTAGTATCAATCTCTATTTAATGTCTTACTCTAATGCATTTTAACCATATTCCATGACCATTCTACTTAGATAATGCATTATTTATTACCACCCAGGTTTTCATTTTCCTTTCAGTTTGTTCCTTGGCTTTTCTTTTCCTTTTCTTTCTATTTTTATTTAGAAAACTAAATTTAATAAGGTGGCATTGATCAATAAGAGTGTTTGTTTCAGGCAAACATTTCTATAACATTTGAACTGTTGATTGTGTAGTGTACCCATCACTCAAAGTGAAATCACTCTCTGTCACCTTGTATACTTGTTCTTTACTACCCCTCCCCCTGGTAACCACATCACTTTTGTCTATGTCTATGAGTTTCAGTTTTATATCCCGCCTATGTTTGAAATAATATAGTTCTTAGCTTTTTATAATTTACTTATTTCACTTAGTATAATGTTCTAAAGTTCCATCCATGTTGTCATAAATGGCAATATGTCATCATTTCTTACGACTGAGTAGTATTCCATTGTATATATGAACCACATCTTCTTTATTCAATCCTCTATTGAAAATCACGTTGGTTGTTTCTATGTCTTGGCCACTGTGAAGAATGTTGCAATGAACATGAGAGTGCAAATTTCTTTGCGTACCAATGTTTTTGAGGTTTGGGAGTAATATATCCAGTAAAGGAATAGCTGGGTCATATGAAATTTTCTAATTATATCATCAAACATCAAGCGTCTTTCTCTCTCTCTTCCACTCTCTGAAGAACCCATTGCTTAGCTCACCCCTACACAATCATGCCATCCTTTCTGAGAGCCATAAATAAAGCACACTACAGCCAAGTAGGCATCTTAAATAAGTTCACTTGACAAAGCCAATCTTCCAGTTTGAAATACAATGTACTGCAAATAACTGAGAAACAAAATGATTAAAGGTAAAATGAGGCAATAATTTTTGCACAGGTATCTAAGTACAGTGTCTTAATCTACACACAAAATCTGGCTTTTAGTCTGTTGAAAGGTTTCCATTTTTAGGAAAATTAGCAAGTTCTTTTCCTTGTCCTTCCCTCCCTTCTTAACAGTCTCTGCATCCTTTCCCTCTCTCAGGTTCATACTCTTGTCTTTGTCTCTGGAATAAAATTTTCCAAACAACAACAATACAAAACAGCCATGAAGGTCATATACATCTAGAGACTATAAATAAGGAAAGTGTGAAAAAAATTTGTAAATCAAATTTACAAATTTATCACTTTTATTAGTTCACAAATGAATTTATTTAGTGAGTTCATGCTATTGAATGAGAAAAATAATTATCTTGAGGGACTGTTTTCTACGTAGCTTTGGTTTTTAGCTTTAGTTTTTATTTTTTGATGAATGTTTAGTGCATTTAATCTATAACAGCCATATAATGTATCATTAACACTAGTTACAAAAGTAAAATAACTATAATATTAATTCATAAGATAAAACAGAGGAGGTCTTTTGGTTGTGGTTTTTAAAACTGAGATATCTAGTCCCCTGCCTTTGGGGAAACACAAAGTTTCAGACAATAGCAAGACCTTTTACAAATCATACCTCTGACTAAACTATGTTGAAATAACTCAACAATAATGATCCTCAAGTTTCGATTGCATCATGACTACTTCTTTGTCTAACTAAGATTGAGGGGAAAGTTTAATATCAAATGTGTAAGTTTAAAATTATAGCAAAGGGACAATAGATAAGAATGTTAAATAAAGATATTTTAAATTAAATGCTCTGTCTCTAACTTTCTCTTATTCTGGTATTTTTCCACTAAATTTCCAAAAGTTAGATTCAGTTTAAGGCTTGTCATTCATATTTAAATCAAACTGCTTCCTTTAGATACAATGCCACCATATTAATATACAATATTGTGCTTTAACTATGTTGGGCAGATAAAATATATTATACTCACTTTGTTAAAGAGGTTGCTGCCCACATGCAAGTTTTAAGAGTAAGCTTTTCCCCACACCCTTGACTGTGGCATGATAGGGGGTGGTGCACTCTTATGAGGAATCCCATTATGCCTCAGATAAGTGACTTTGTATCAGAGACTTCCTTGTTTGTATATTGGATTAAAGGTTTGGATTTCTACACTATAAAGTGGAGCAGACTGGGATCTTGTTCTCTTTCTGTTTCCTGAGGTTAGCATTAGAGAGCAGAGCAGAGAACGGCCACGTGGAGGAGGCCAGGAGAAGCAGCCGAGATGGTGGAGTGCTGAGGGAGAAGCCAGTTTGTGCAGAGTTTGTGTAGAGAGAAGTAGATGGGGAACAGAGGTGAATAAGTCTGGTGAGCTAGAAGCCTTTGATTCTAGGAAACTCGGATAAGTCAGTAGCTTTGTGAGCACTGAATGAGTGGGTTTTGGAGCCCAGTGTGTGTTTTTGCTTGCCCTCCAGGTGCGAGCTAGAATTAAAGCTGACAGCTCACCAGTTTTGGCTCCGTTGTTTCATTACCGACTGTTTGAATCCAATGTGAACCTGCACTGGCCAGGCGGCTCTGATGGTGGCCTTGGCCATTGGCTTTACAGACTATAACCCCAAAAATGATATAATTTATTATTTTTGTTATTAATGATATTTAACTAGTTATTAATATCTGATTTCCATATAAACTATTTTCTTTTTGGGTATAATATTGAAACAAAGAGAAAGAAGTGATAAGATTCAACATGGTGCTTGTAATTTAAACTGAAGCGAAGAGAACATCCCCTTAAGCCACAAATTAAGAACTATAATTAAATCACAGCAATTTAAAGAGAAAAGAAAAGTTGATGTTAATCTTAGTGTTCTTTCATCTAAGAAATTCTCTAATTAGTAGAAATGTTTAAATAAGAAAAATTGATTGAGTGTGATCTCTGATGTTTCTTTAGCAAACATTCTTTACTGGACAAGAAAGGGAACTAGGATCGCCAGAGATCTTCCTAAGTCTTAGCAGCTGATATCCAGAATCCTTGACACTTAGCGTGGATGTTAGATAAAGAGATTTTGAAATGCATTTTCATATCAACAGATATTTATTGAGAATTTGTGTCAGCCATTTATTCAAAGATAATAGATAGTTTTAAAGAACATCTAAGTTAATTGTGTTGATTTTTCCTGTCTCAAAAATGTACTTTTTAACATCTACTCTTACCAAAGATAATTTGATTCTTTATGACTTAAAAGTATCGACTTCATCTTGTTCAGTTGACACATTATAAAGTAACACTCACCAGACTTCAACAATAAAGAACAATATTAACCTAGTAATTTCTCTAAAGGCTTAATGAAAACATGCCCCAGAAGAATTATATTCATTAGTGTTTCCCTGGTGAAAGATTAGCCAACCAGAGAAGTTGCTGACTTCAGGTTGCAGCTCTGAAACACAAGAAGGCTATTTGGAGCCAATGTTGGCTGGCAAATATGAAGATACTTACACTCTTTCACTCTGTTTTCAGCAATTATTAGATTTAGTACCTAATATTTAGGTACTAAAGTAGTTTTTTGTTTGTTTGTTTGTTTGTTTGTTTTTACAGGGACAGAGAGAGAGTCAGAGAGAGAGACAGATAGGGATAGAGAGACAGAAACAGAGAGAGGCGAGAAGCATCAATCATTATTTTTTTCGTTGTCATTGCGACACCTTAGTTGTTCATTGACTGCTTTCTCATATGTGCCTTGACCGTGGGCCTTCAGCAGACTAAGCAACACCTTGCTGGAGCCAGCGACCTTGGGTCCAAGCTGACGAGCTTTTGCTCAAGCCAGATGGGCCCGCCCTCAAGCTGGCGAGCTCGGGGTCCCAAACCTGGGTCTTCCGCATCCAGTCCAATGCTCTATTCACTGTGCCACCGCCTGGTCAGGCCTGAAGTAGATTTTCAGATCAACATTGAACAGATCAAACATTCCTGTTCTCTGAGAGCTTACATTGCAATAGAAAAAGTCATAAAATTTAAAATACATATATACATATATATATATATATATGTTTTTAGATGTAATAGAAGATACTAATTGGCAAAGAGTATCAAAAATGGTGAGCTAATGGTGGAGGTAATTTATAAATAGAATGGTCAGAGTTGGCCTTTTTAATGTCTTCTAGCCAGTGCTGAAAGAAGAAGGTATTAACCATGTTGAAATTTTGAAGAAGGTCTTGGACGGAAAGAACAACCAGTATTAATATTTAAATACAAGAAGCCACTTAGTTTGTTTGAGGAGTAGTCAATAGGCCAAAGGAACAGGAACAGAGTGAGTGAGTGAGAGAGAGAGCAAGAACTGATATCAAAGAGGTAGCAGGTGCCAGGTCACACAGATTATTGTAAGACTTTATTTTCACTCAGGTATGATCATGGGTCCCATTTTTACTTAAATGTGTGAGAACAAATTATGTTTATCTGATTATCCAAAATAAATCTTATGTAAATTACATTTTAAAATAGGTATGGAACTTGTATTCAAGATAAAGTTATGTTGTTCACTTAATAATAAATATTTGTCAAACATGTTCTATATGCCCTAGTAAAAACTTCATGCTGGAAAAATTTTATGCTGGATTTAATACTTTTTAACATTTCCTTCAAGTTTAGATATACATATTTCTAGATAGATATTATCTTTGTGAAACGTTGCAATAAGTATGTTACCAAAGAAGAAAGTTGCGATCTGACAAATAGGCAATGAGTTCATTGAGAACATTGGGAAACAATTATTTTTTTCATTTTTTGTTTCACGATGTTTTAGAACTTTTTTTTATATACTTCTGCATCACTGATTCCAAATATTAAATCCATTTTTTGGTGCATACTATAGTTTTGGCACAATTTTAATTTTCTTTTTGTTACAGTTAATGGCATGCATTGGTTTTAAATTGGAGTTAAAGGATAACAACTCTCTGATTGAACATAACCACAAGGCAATTAATGTTTTACAAACATCACTTTTGCATAATTGTAGTTGTTTTTAAATGTAAAAAATTATTATTTGATAAAAACACCTTCTTATTTTGTTTTAAGATTGAATCATGGCTTCTTTGCGTAGGTGTAATGTAAGAATAGTCCTGACACCTTCTGTTACATATGTGGCTGTTACACACTTCAACATCAAAGGTGCAATACTTCAGCATTTGTGATACATGCACATATTGCCTATTTTCAAGTTTCCCTTGGCAATCAAGATGAGAATTGAGCTCCTCGTATTGTGTGTCATAATTGTAAGAAAATGCTTTTGACTTGACAAAAGGAAAATGCAAAGGAATGCCTTTTGGTATTCCCGTGATGTGGCGTGAACCAAGAACCACAACAGTGACTGTTATTTCTGTCTGATCCATACAAAGGGCATCGGCAAGAAAAATGGCATATGATAGCATATCCTAACATTCTTTCAGCAATACGACCTATCCCACACTCTGAGATGCTCCCAGTTCCAGTTTTCAATGGTTTTATTTCTTCTAAGAACAAAGAAAGTGAACATAGTGATCAAGTGTATTTTGATAAGGTGTATGAGTAAATGGTTATAGAATTTTAAGGGTCTTCTTCTGATGCCAAGCAGTCATTAACCCCTCAGCAGTTTAGCCAATGCAAATTGAATGACTTATTAAAAGATTTGGGTCTATCAAAGAAAGCAGCTGAGTTGTTAGCTTCCAGGCTTCAAGAAAAGAATGCACTTCACTGATCAGCTAAAATATCCCATTTCAGGAAGCGTGAACAAATTTTTGTGGACTTTTAATCTGAATACAAACACTGGTTTGGGTTTTTTTTTTTAATTTATTTTTTTATTTTATTCATTTTAGAGAGGAGACACAGAGTGAGGGAGAGAGAGAGAAAGAGAGAAAGGGGGGAGGAGCTGGAAGCATCAACTCCCATATGTGCCTTGACCAGACCAGTGCAGGGTTTTGAACTGGCGACCTCAGTGTTCCCAGGTCGACGCTTTATCCACTGCACCACCACAGGTCAGGCTACAAACAGTGTTTAATGTCATGATATCAGTAGTCTTCTCAGCCAGTTAGGTGCTACCACTTACAACAGAATAGCGGCTATTTCTTGACAGTTCTAAATGGAGTCTGAAATGTGTTCTCCTACACAATGGTAATGTTCATGCAGCAGTTCCAACTGGTTATTCAACTCATCTGTGAGAGGATTATAATGACATAAAAATTGTCCTCGACTTTCTGAAGTATGAGGAGTACAACTGGATCATTTGTATGGATCTTAAAATGGTAAATTTCCTGCTAAGAAAACAGAATTTTCACGAACTATGTTTGCTTTATGTGTTTGTGGGATAGCCGAGCTCGGGAGAAACACTGGACACAGAAGGAGTGGCCGAAACGTGAAGCTCTGAATGTAGGGATGCAAAATGTTGTGAATGAACCTATATTGAATCGAGACAGGATCATTTTTCCCCCACTTCACATCAAACTTGGCTTAATGAAGCAGTTTGTTCAGGCTTTGAATAGAGAAAGTGAATGCTTTCAACATATTATTTCTGCTTTTCCTGCCTTGTCTTTTGAGAAGATAAAAGCAGGTGTATTGGATGGACCTCAAACTTGAACCATCTTATGTGTGGAAGAATTTTCTAGGAAGATGAATAAGGAGAAGAAAGCACCATGGCAGTCTTTTGTGGCAGTTACAAAGAACTTTCTTGGCAACAAAAAAGCAGAATACTATGAATTTCTGGTTCAAAGGATGCTGTTGACTTTTCACGACATTGGATGTAATATGAGCATTAAGATTCACTTTCTGAACAGTCACCTTGATAAGTTTCCCTAAAATCTTGGAGCTGTTATTGATGAGCAGAGAAAACGCTTTCATCAAGATCTGAAGACGATGAAAAAGCATGATCAGGGGCGATGGGACAGAAATATGATGGCAGACTATTTATGGAGCATCAAACGGGATTGTTCTCAACAAGTACACAAATGCAAGAGCTACCAAATGCAAACTTGTGCCTGAATAAAATTTAATAAGCTTTGCACAAGTTTTATGATTAAAATAAGTGTTTTAATGTTTTTATCTTGAAATTGTAGACAAATTCTGATGCAATCATCTTTTAGTTTATTAGTATATTTACTGCATTATATAAATTATTATATTTTCACAAAGATGATGCCCAAGAAGGCATTCTACTTTATTATGTTAAATTAAATGTTGAAAATTTTATAAGATGAAAACCTAAAATGTTGAATTACAAAAACACTGTAGCTTACAGAGAAAGACTAATGTCAGATTTGAGATCAGCACACGTGAGTTAGGTAAGAATAAATGTTTTTGTGGATGCAACAAAAATTTTGTTCCCTAGTGTAATTTTACTTTTCAGTAACAAACTATTTTAGATGTAATTTTTCAAGAGTTTACTCTGAATATATTTTCAGTGCTGCCTTTATTTGTAATCCAAAAGTAACCGACAAAAACATAATCAGTTTGAAAGAAGCCTTTTGAATACAGGTAAGGACAACACTAATTTTTCTTAACCGACCTATCAACAAAGCTGGTTTATATCATTTCTACTGAATACGTATTGTGGGGAAATTATACAGACAAAACCAAACCATCACCAACAGAGCAATCTGAAAAAGATGAGTCTATTCTGAGATATCTGAAAATTGTTTCCATCTTAGATTTTCTTTCAAACCAATCTAGGATAACTGTCTATCATTAGCATGACCATATACTTCAACAAAAGGAGGAAGCAAATGTCTTCAAAGAAAATGCATATAATAGTAATACATGCTTACTCAAAATATGTTATTTATTTAATGTTTTGTGCTTTCAGAGTAATGTTTGATCTTATCTGACCCTCCACACCTTTTCATTCTTCTTTATTTTTACTTTACCTAAACAGAAGAGTAATTTATATCAAAAGACTAGATTTACTTAATTGCCTCCTGCTTCTACATAAATTCTGGCTTATTCATGGGTAGTTTGGAGATCTTGTCTTAACTTTATCACCTCCCCTATAAAAAGGAATTATTATAATTAGTATTTAAGCATATTTAAGATGAAACAATCCATGTTGGTCACCAAGCACACATAAAAACTGAATAAATTTTAAATATTAATATTATCTTCCATCTAATAATCTATGTTATTTCTCATACATAGATTAATTTTTTTTTAATATATATATTTTTTATTATTATTAATTCTAATGGGGTGACATCAATAAATCAGGGTACATATGTACAATGAAAACATCTCCAAGTTATCCTATCATTCAATTGTGTTGCATACCCATCACCAAAAGTCAAATTGTCCTCTGTCACCTTCTATCTGGTTTTCCCTGTGTCCCTCCCCTCCTCCCTATCCTATCCTCCCCTCCCTCCCCCCACCCCTTAACCACCACTCTCTTGTCCATGTCTCATAGTCTCACTTTCATGTCCCATCTCTGTATGAAATCATGCTGTTCTCAGTTTTTCTTTTTTTCTGATTTACTTATTTCACTCCGTATAATGTTATCAAGGTACATCCATTTTGTTATAAATGATCAGATGTCATCGTTTCTTATGGCTGAGTAGTATTCCATAGTATATATGTACCATAGCTTTTTAATCCACTCGTCTTCTGACGGACACTTGGGCTGGTTCCAGATCTTCGCTATTGTGAACAATGCTGCCACGAACATGGGGGCGCATTTCTTCTTTTCGATCAGTGCTATGGTGTTCTTAGGGTATATTCCTAAAAGTGGGATAGCTGGGTCAAAAGGCAGTTCAATTTTTAATTTTTTGAGGAATCTCCAAACTGTTTTCCACAGTGGCTGCACCAGTCTGCATTCCCACCAGCAGTGCAGAAGGGTTCCCTTTTCTCCACATCCTCGCCAGCACTTATTCTGTGTTGTTTTGCTGATAAGTGCCATTCTGACTGGTGTGAGGTGATATCTCATTGTGGTTTTAATTTGCATTTCTCTAATGATTAGTGATGTTGAGCATTTTTTCATATGCCTATTGGCCATCTGTATGTCCTCTTTGGAGAAATTTCTATTCATTTCTTTTGCCCATTTTTTGATTGGGTTGTTTGTCTTCCTGGTGTTGCGTTTTATAAGTTCTTTATAAATTTTAGTTATTAACCCCTTATCAGATGTGCTGTCGAATATGTTCTCCCATTGTGTGGTTTGTCTTTTTATTCTGTTCCTATTGTCTTTAGCTGTGCAAAAACTTTTTAGTTTGATATAGTCCCATTTGTTTATCTTGCCTTTTATTTCAGTTGCCCATGAAGATAAATCGGCAAATATACCGCTGCTACAGATGTCGGAGAGCTTGCTGCCTATGTTTTCTTCTAAGATGCTTATGGTTTCACGGCTTACATTTAAGTCTTTTATCCATTTTGAGTTTGTTTTTGTGAATGGTGTAAGTTGATGGTCTAGTTTCATTTTTTTGCAGGTAGATGTCCAATTTTCCCAACACCATTTGTTAAAGAGGCTGTCTTTACTCCATTGTATGTTCTTTCCTCCTTTGTCAAATATCAGTTGTCCATAAAGCTGTGGGTTTATTTCTGGGTTCTCTGTTCTGTTCCATTGATCTATGTGCCTGTTCTTATGCCAGTACCAGGCTGTCTTGAGTACAATGGCCTTGTAGTAAACCTTGATATCAGGAAGAGTGATACCTCCTGCTTTATTTTTTCTTTTTAAGATTGCTGAGGCTATTCGTGTTCTTTTTTGGTTCCATATAAATTTTTGGAATATGTGTTCTATATCTTTGAAGTATGTCATTGGTATTTTAATTGGTATTGCATTGAATTTATAAATTGCTTTGGGTAATATAGACATTTTAATGATGTTTATTCTTCCTAGCCATGAGCACGGTATGTGCTTCCACTTGTTTGTATCTTCCTTGATTTCTTTTATCAATGTTCTATAATTTTCTGAGTACAAGTCCTTAACCTCCTTGGTTAAATTAACTCCTAGGTACTTTATTTTTTTGGCTGCAATAGTGAAGGGGATTGTTTCCTTAATTTCTTTTGCTGATATTTCATTGTTGGTGTATAGAAATGCCTCTGATTTCTGAGTATTAATTTTATATCCTGCCACCTTGCTGAAATCATTTATAAGGTCCAGTAGTTTTTTGACTGAGACTTTAGGGTTTTCAATATACAATATCATATCATCTGCAAATAATGACAGTTTTACTTCTTCTTTTCCAATTTGTATGCCTTTTATTTCTTCTTCTTGTCTGATTGCTGTAGCTAGGACTTCCAGAACTATGTTGAATAAGAGTGGTGAAAGTGGGCAACCCTGCCTGGTTCCTGATCTTAAGGGGATTGCTTTTAATCTTTGTCCATTTAGTATGATGTTTGCTGTCGGTTTATCATAGATGGCCTTTATCATGTTAAGGAATGATCCCTGTATTCCCACTCTACTGAGAGTTTTGAGCATGAATGGGTGCTGGATTTTATCAAATGCCTTTTCTGCATCTATTGAAATTATCATGTGATTTTTGTCCTTCCTTTTGTTTATGTGGTGTATCACATTGATTGATTTGCGAATATTGAACCAGCCTTGCCTCTCCAGAATAAATCCCACTTGATCGTGGTGTATGATTTTTTTCATATATTGCTGGATCCGGTTGGCTAATATTTTGTTGAGAATTTTAGCGTCTAAATTCATCAGGGATATAGGCCTATAATTTTCTTTCTTTGTGTTGTCTTTGCCCGGTTTTGGGATCAGAATTATGCTTGCCTCATAAAAGGAGTTTGGAAGTCTTCCTTCCTCTTGAATTTTTTGAAATAGCTTGAGGAGAATAGGAGTTAGTTCTTCTTTGAATTTTTGATAGAATTCACTTGTGAAGCCATCAGGCCCAGGACTTTTCTTTTTTGGGAGTTTTTTGATAACTATTTCGATCTCATTTGCTGTAATTGGTCTGTTTAGGTGTTCTGATTCTTCCAGATTGATTTTTGGAAGGTTATATGATTCAAGAAATTTGTCCATTTCACCAAGATTGTCTAATTTTTTGGCATATAGTTCTTCATAGTATTTTCTTACAATGCTTTGTATTTCTGTTGTGTCAGTTGTTATTTCTCCACTGTCCTTTCTAATTTTATTTATTTGAGTCCTCTCTCTTTTTTTCTTGGTGAGTCTAGTTAAAGGTTCATCAATCTTGTTTACCTTTTCAAAGAACCAGCTTCTTGTTTCATTGATCCTCTGTATTGTTTCCTTAGCCTCTATGTCATTTATTTCTGCTCTGACCTTTACTATTTCCTTCCTTCTACTTGTCTGGGGTTTTATTTGTTGTTGTTTTTCTAGTTCTTTTAGATGCAGGGTCAGGTTGCTTATTTGAGCTTTTTCTAGCTTCTTATGATATGCCTGTAGTGCAATAAACTTCCCTCTCAGAACTGCTTTTGCTGTGTCCCATAAATTTTGAGCTGATGTATGCTCATTATCATTTGTTTCTAGAAACTTTTTTATTTCTTCTTTGATCTCATTGTTAATCCATTCATTATTTAATAACATGCTATTTAGTTTCCAAGTGTTTGAGTATTTTTCATTTTTTCTTTTGTGGTTAATTTCTAGTTTCATGGCATTGTGATCAGAGAAAATGCTTGATATGATTTCAATCTTCTTAAATTTATTGAGACCATTTTTGTGTCCTAACATGTGGTCTATCCTAGAAAACGTACCATGAGCGCTTGAGAAGAATGTATATTCTACTGCTTTAGGGTGAAAAGTTCTAAAGATATCTATTAAATCAAGTTGATCTAGTGTATCCTTTAAGTCTGCTGTTTCTTTATTAATTTTCTTTCTTGAGGATCTATCCAGTGTTGTTAGAGGGGTATTGAAATCCCCTACTATGATAGTATTGCTGTTAATCTCGCCCTTTATATCCATCAAAGTCTGCTTTATGTATGTCGGGGCTCCTATATTTGGTGCATAGATATTTACAATAGTTATATCTTCCTGTTGAATTGTTCCCTTTATCATTAGGTAGTGTCCTCCTTTATCTCTTACTGCAGCCTTTGTTTTAAAGTCCATTTTGTCTGATATAAGTATTGCTACCCCTGCTTTTTTTTGATTTCCATTTGCATGAAATATTTTTTTCCATCCTTTTACCTTCAGTCTATGAGCATCTTTTGTTTTAAGGTGTGTCTCTTGTAGACAGCATATGTATGGGTCCTGTTTCTTTATCCATGCAGCTACCCTATGTCTTTTGATTGGATCATTTAATCCATTTACATTTAAGGTTATTATTGATATGTAGTTGTTTATTGCCATTTTATCCTTTAAAGCTGTATTCTTTTTTTGCTCTATTCATTCCTCCCTTTAAACTGTTCACAAGAGGCCCCTTAGTATCTCTTGCAGAATTGGTTTGGTTTTTATGAATTCCTTGAGGCTTTCTTTTTCTGGGAAGCTCTTTATTTCTCCTTCAATTTTAAACGTTAGCCTTGCTGGATAAAGTAGTCTTGGTTGTAGGTTCTTGTTCTGCATTACTTTGATTATTTCTTGCCATTCCCTTCTGGCCTCAAGTGTTTCTGTTGAGAAGTCCGATGTCATCCTTATGGGGGCTCCTTTGTAGGTGATAGTCTTTTTTTCTCTAGCAGCTTTTAAAATTTTTTCTTTATCCATTAGCTTTGGTATTTTAACTATGATGTGTCTTGGTGTAGATTTTTTTGGGTTTCTCCTTAATGGAGTTCTGTGTGCTTCTTGAATGTGTGGAGTGTTTCCCAGCCTTAATTTAGGAAAGTTTTCTGCTATGATTTGATTGAACAAAGTTTCTATTTCCTGTCCTCTCTCCTCTTCTTCAGGCACCCCTATGATGCGAATGTTGTTTCTCTTCATGTTGTCACAAAGCTCCCTTAGAGTTTCCTCACATTTTTTAAGTCTCTTTTCCTTTTTCTTCTCTGCTTCTGTGCCTTTGTTTATTGTGTCCTCTAACTCGCTTATTCGATCCTCAGCGTCATCCATCCTGCTTTTAATTCCTTCCATTGCGGTCTTCAGTTCTGATACTGTATTTGTCATTTCTGTCTGATTCTTTTTTATTATTTCAATTTCATTTTTTATACTTGTTATCTCTTTGTTTAGGTGTTCATAATGACTATCCATTGTTGCTCTAATTTCTTTGAGCATCCTAACTATCATTATTCTAAATTCTGCTTCTGGTAATTTGGTTATATCTGGTTCATTCAGGTCCTTCTCTGGGGATTTCTCTTGGTTCATTTGGTTTGCATTCCTCTGCCTGCCCATTTTTTCTGTGTATAAGCAAGTTGTGGCCACTGGCGTCCAGTAGGTGTTGCCTTTGTGATCTCTAGGTGTGGTCTATCTGCAGGCCCCCCACCCCCTCTGCCGGTGCCTAGGGTGTTTGGGTATGAGCGTTGCCAGCGCCGGCCCACTGTGGCTTTTGCTATGATTTCTGCCTCTCCTCCGTGGGAGGGGCTGTGACTGAAGCCACAAGATTAGCACCAAGGGTAGAGGTGAGCACTTTTCCTCAGCTGCGGACCCAGCCTATTTCCGGACTTCCGCCCAGAACCAGCAGTCCGAGCCTGCTCACTACAGTTCCGCGGGTTAGGCGGGGCTTTTGACGTGCTCTCAGCTGTAAGCTTTTGCCCGTCCGGAGCTTTAGCCCCGCCCTCAAGGCCAGGGCCCTTTGCGCAGGGTCGGAAACCAAGGTTTATTGGGGCGGATGTGTTTGCTGGCTTCCGCGGAGCTGCGTACTTCCGCTCGTCCCGGACTCTACCCCGCCCCCGCGTTCGGAGCCGCTCGTGCACGTATGAATGCTATCCGCGTTTTCTCCGGCCGGGCGGGGACAGCAGCGTGGTCTCAGCTGCGAGCCTCCACTTGTCTCGGGGTCCACCCCGTTCCCGCGCTCGGAGCCCGCTCGCGCACGTATACTGGCCAACCGCGGTTTCTCCGGCCCGGGTGGGGGGGTGGGGGACTGTTAGCGTCAGCTCAGCCACAGCCCCTGCCCGTCCCTGGTCCTAGCCCGGTCCCCGCGGTCAGGGCCGGCTTGCGCAGGGCCTGCCCGTTCCTGGCCTCCCGCTTTGTCCCCGTAAGTGGGATTAAAGGCGGGCCCGCAGCTTCCGGACCACTCTCGCGCTTCCCCTCCGACCCTCTGGGCTAGACCGATCTCCCACCGGCTTGGCCTCTGCCCACGCCGACAGAACCGCCTTTCAGCGTCCTGCCGCCCCAAACCCTTAAGCAGCCCTCAGCAGAGTAGGAAGGGACCTAATACTCCACACTGTAGGCCTGGGAGCTCCCTCACTTGTTTCACAGCTCAATACTGTCCATACGCCTCTTCTAGGCTCTGGGACTGCAGGCTGGGGCTTGGTTCCTGGGACCCAGGTCCCTCCCTCTCCGCCAAACTCTCCTCCCGCCACACGGGTCTCTCTGGGCTGCCGTTTGCTCCGGGGAGCTGGGCAGCCCTCTTCGCGTTTTCGCTATTCCTACCAGTCTCAATATGGCTTCTTCTGTGTTCCTTGGTTGAAGAGTCCACTTAGTTTTGTTCAAAGTTGGTTTATCTCGGTGATGGTTCTTAAAATTGAGTTGTAATCCACTTTGGTTCTGGGAGTTGGAAGCTGGTACGTCCGCCTACTCCGTCGCCATCTTGCTCCCCCCTCTACATAGATTAATTTTTGTAAAGCATTAACACTTCAGATAAAAGACAAAGATTTCTGTCCTCCAATAAAATAATATTCTCTTTCCTTAGACTTGTATTATGCATTCCTAAAGACTAGCATGACTATGGTGTAGAATGACCTAGACTCTAACTAGTTTTCAATGACTGTGTTCTACTGTTTTATCTGTTTTTAAATTCTTTTCTGTCCTGGCAAGATGGTCATGCATTCTCTTCCTAAACCAATCCTCTACATGGTGCCTTACAAAGTCCACCTCTCTTCCTTTACTCTCAAAATTACCCACACCTAAATTGGGCTTTTCTTTTTTCTCTGTGAGTCTGAATCCCATTCATCTTGAAAGTATGGTTCTAAATAAATTTTTTTCTCTGAAGTTATAACTACCCTTCTTCCTTAAAAAGCTACAGTACTCTACTGCCTTTCTATTCATTTGTCATGTTTTTGCTATTTCACTTTTTGTGTTGTTTTTATCATTAATCCCCAGATAGTTTGGAAATTCTTAGAAATGAAGAATCATATTTTTCTGTAAAAAATATAAAAGTGGACACAGTATTAAGTATGGAATCAAACCTAAATTTTGATCAATGTATTGTCCTAACACAACGGTTTATATAGTGTGTACATTAAATTTAATCTTGATTAAATGATGAGTGAATTCTTCTGAGATCAGTACAGATACATGTCATAGTGAAAAACAAAGACACTAAATCATTCAGGCATTCATGGTGAAAGTCCTGGAAAAGATGTTTTATATATGAATACTGTTTTAGGTATTATTGCTGCAACATTATTTGGAACTAAGCAGATACTGATAATTTATGTTGATGGTGATATCTAAGATAAATACAGTCATTAAATTAAAAGCTTCTTTAATGTATGTGTGAGTCTGTGTGTTTGAGAGAGAAAGAGAAATAAAGAAGTTTCTTCCTTCCTGTACCTGTAATAATAAATACATATAAAAACAACATAACTAAATTAAAAACTTGATTATTGGAAGGCAATTTAAAATGAAACACATATTTTTAAAGGAATTTAATAAGAAGGCCTCAAGAACTATAAAAATGTATTTTAAGTTTGAGATGTTGAAAAAATATGGAAGATTATGTATTATAGATAGATGGTAGATGATAGATAGATAGATGATAGATAGATGATGATGATAGATAGATAGATAGATAGATAGATAGATAGATAGATAGATAAAAGATAGATAAAAGATAAATGGAAGATATTCATTTTCAGAATAATTGAATACAGCTGCACTTCCTCTGTATACCCGAGGTTCATGTTTTCCAGTTGTGGATGTTTTCCTATTTGTCAAATGCTTGCTGGAAACTGAGGATATAATAAGTCTGTTGACCTTGGTTATAAAAATACTGACTACTACACCATGATGAGCCTAGTGTTGTTTATTCTAGATCTTAAATTCTTTCAATTGAAAAAAATATATTTTACATTTCTCTATCTAAATAGAAAAGCAGTTAATTAAAGTGAGAATAAATTTTTAAACAAGTAAGTCTCCCTCTCTCCCAGATAAAGAGAAAGGAAAAACATACACTATATCATTAAACAAGGTGTTTACTCCCTACCAACAAAAATAGTTAGAATTAGGAGTATACATGCGCTTTGTTTCATACTTACTTAAAATTTCCAGGGAACTGTACAATTTGAATGGCTTTTAAACATAAAGCCATCAAAATGTTTGGCTAATTACTCACTGTCTACATAGATGACATTTGTTATCTCATTTGGCATTAAATAATTTTGATGGCTTCTATGCTGATGCAAATTCTAGAAATAACTACATCTATTATTTATGTTTTTCTAATAATTTATTAATTTGCTATAACCCAAGTTTGAGTTTTATTTGTATTATAATCTTAAAAAGTTGTGTTTGTGATTGTCATTGTGTTGTACCCTTCAAAACTCATTTCCAACGTTTGCCACCATCTATTTTCCCAAAGCATTTTCTCTGTTTAAGTTTATTTGGATTTATTTTCACAAAATAATCATCTTGTGGTCCATTGTTGATTAACTTTAAATAATTAAAATAAGTTGCATTTGAACTATATAAAACATATCACATTTAGCTAATATAATTTAATATTAACTACTTGAATTTAAATTATAAATATGTAAATAATTAGACAAAGACTTTCTTTTATTTCCTTTTTTTTAGATGAGAAGAGGGAAGATAGTGAGGTAGAGTCTCACATGTGCCCCAACAGGGACTCACCCACGAAATACTGTCTAGGGCCGATGCTTGTGTACTGACCCATTTTTAGCACTTGAGGCTGATGCACTCCAACGAAGCTATCCTCTGCACTCGTGGCCAAGCTCAATCTGATATAGCCACTGTCCACAGGAGGGGAAGGGAAGAGAAGAGAAAAAGGCAGGTAGAAGCGGATGGTCAATTCTGTATGCCCTGACTGGGATGTCCATACAGCAGACTGATGGTCTAACTACTGAACCACCAGCCAAGGACAGCATTTTCTTTTATTTTTAGATAAGCTATTTTTTTTGTTTTGTGATTTTATTTATTCATTTTTAGAGAAAGTTGAGAGAGGGAGAGAGAAGGAGGAGAGGAGCAGGAAGCATCAACTCCCATATGTGCCTTGACCAGGGAAGCCTGGGGTTTTGAACCTGGGACCTCAGCATTCCTGATTGACACTTTATCTACTGTGCCACCACAGGTCAGGTTTGCATTTTCTTAATAATACTCTACAAATGCATTCACGGAGGCATGCGGTATATATAAATATATATTATTATTTTATATTAATATATAATTACTTTATGTTATTATATATAACAATAATAATTACATATAAACATATCAATAAATATCTATATATCAATTCATAGGATATGTTTAAAAACTCAGAAAGAATTATTAATAATTTATTTCTCTACATTTTAATCAGATTATTCAAATGACCTTTGAGGACAGAAATTAGGCAGCCTAGGCTTGGAAATGAGCTAGCTTTCAATCATTAATTTGTTTTATGTTATTTAAATAATTTATTAATAAAAGTAAATTATTTTATAATTAAACAACATTATCGTAATTCAGTGAACACTGTCCACTTCTTTTCTAAGGGTAAGAGAATTCTTACACTTAAAAAGTAAGCATATTACTGCAAAAAATAAAAAGACAGAAGTTAGAGTCCAGGATTTAAATCATTGTTTATAAAAATGAAAAGTGAATGCAGTAAGGGTGTGAATCTGTTGTGTTCTCTATTCAGAGAAAAGATTATAGTTGGCACTTTTTGACATTTTTATGAGGACTGCAAAAATATGCAATTTCATAAATCTGAAATGACATTTAAAAGTGTGTCTTTCTGTATAAATGTGTGACTTTGTTGTCCTAATGCCAGTTTTGATTGACATTTAATAATTAGGTATGAAGATGTAAAGGATGGTGAGATATATATTTATATATCTATATCTATAGATATAGATTTATATATGGCTAGGATACAGGTGGAAATTTTGAAACCTTTCTTCAGAATGTTTGAGTAGAACATCAAGATCACAAACTATCTTTTTTCAATATTTCTGAGTGAAAAGAGAGGTTTCTATGTTATTAAGAAGTAAGAACATCCAATCTCTTTGAGTATAAGTTAAAAAGCACTATGAACAAAATATTGATTTACTTTCCCAGTACTCAGCATTTAGAAGCAAAATTTCTTCATTTTAATCAGATTATCCATATGAACCTATTCAACTTTTGTAAGTACAGTATCCTATTAGTGCTGAATATATTACTTACCAATGTTAAACAATGTCTATATCATGTATAAAATAGGGATTTCTATGACTTCATGAATCTAAAATGACATCAGAATACAACCTTGAATGTGAGTGCAAGAAATAACCAATTTTTAAAGAGTTGTACTTAAGGTCATTAAGTGAATGATTCATAAATTTCTGGAACATAAACCAAAAATATATTTTTATATATTTTGTACAGGTCTGAGATGTGATTATGTGGAGAATTCTGTTAGTGGTTTGCACTTATTTTTTATCAAATAATAATATTTTAACTATATAAAATGCTGAAAATCATCTTTTTTGAAGAAACTTCCTCTAAATGTTCTCCTATGTTACTTTAAGATTCTTGCCATTTTTAAACCACAGGAAATAACCTGATTATAACAGTTGTGCTGTTGTGACAACTTTATATTTACACATTTTAAATTTTCTGGTTTCTCATTTTCCTTCTTTATTACTACATTAAGCAGAAATACCTCATTATTACTATTTTCATCTGTTCTTTATATCTTCCCTAATGTTTCCTAAATTTTGTCTAAAGAACCACAAAAAAAATAGTTTTTGGAAGTTACTTCAGTGTATAAAAATCAAATATGCCAAGTATTATTTTGATGGTTTTCTTTTTTTAGATTTTTAAATTTATTGATTGATTTGTAGAGAGAGGAGAGGAGAAAGAGTGAAAGAAGAGGAAGAAGCTGGATGCATCAACTTGTACTAGGTTCTTCCTGTATGTGTCTTGACTGGGTTTTGAAAAGGTGACCTCAGCATTCCAGGTCAAATCTTATACACTGCGCCACCACAGGGCAGGCCCAAGTATCATTTAGAAACTTTTAATTTTATAATATATAAAACTTATGGTGGACACATTTTGTTAAGTTCAGATCAGACCTTAAACATTTGTTTTTTATAATTATTATTATTTATTTATTTAAAAAAAACTAAATTGTATTTTTATGAGATACATTGACCACATATTTCATATGTGAAAGCTAACATTCAATAAGTTAGGTAGAGAGAAAGAAGAATGAATTAGTAGAATGATGTATTTCTTTTCCTGGGAAATGACTCCTGTGTTGATTGGCTAGGATACATCATAGCTGGATTCAGACTGAAAACTTGGGGTTGTGTCCATGGCTTTGTCTTTCAGCTTTCCTCCGGGGAGAGTCAGTGGCCTCTTCTACAAGAGACCAAACCGTAGACCGTGTTTCTAGAAGTTCCATGTATGTTCATAAGGTATTTAGGATATTGTGTGTTTAAGTAAGAGGTTCTGAAGGTGCTCATTTTCACCCATTTAAATTTTTTGTTCACATTGATATTCTATTTATTAATTTGTAAAAATAAAATCCACTTTGAAACATATGTTGTTTTTGAAGCTCATGCTAGTTTAAGACATCTTATATAGACTCTGTTTTTTCTTTTTTTTTGAACATTTAGGTTTTTTTTGTTTTTTTTTTTTTTTTTACAGGGACAGAGAGAGAGAGAGTCAGAGAGAGGGATAGATAGGGACAGACAGACAGGAATGGAGAGAGATGAGAAGCATCAATCATCAGTTTTTCGTTGCCATTGTGACACCTTAGTTGTTCATTGATTGCTTTCTCACATGTGCCTTAACCACGAGCCTTCAGCAGACCCAGCAACCCCTTGTTGGTGCGAGTGACCTTGGGTCCAAGCCCGCGAGCTTTTGTTCAAGCCAGATGGGCCCTCACTCAAGCTGGTGACCTCGGCGTCTCGATCCTCTGTCTTCCGCATCCCAGTCCAATGCTTCATCCACTGTGCCGCTGCCTGGTCAGGCTTGAACAGTTAATTTTTTTAATGTTTATTTACTTGTATTGATTTCAGAGAGAGAGAGGAAGGGAGAGAGGGAGAGACAGACAGGAGCATTGAACTGTTCCTATATGTGCCCTGACTAGGAATTGAACTGTGAACCTCTGCTATTTCCGGACGATCCTCTAACCAATTGAGCTATCCAGTCAAGGTCCATAGACTGTACTTAGAGTGACTCTTGGCTGTGTTTTAGAAAATGGAAAATAATATTGAATGAAAATGAAAATGGATAAAACACACACAAATATATAAAGAATACACTCACAATCTAATACACGAGGCTGCAAAATACAAAGTAGGAAACAATCTTTGTAGATGCACATTAGGCTTGAAACACACGACAAATCTATATTCAGGAAGGAAACAAATAGGGTCCATCAGGGGCAGTCTAAGTGCAATGTAACTTAGCATAGGTAGCTAGTTACTTACTACCAAAAAAAGAAGGGAGCTAAACTAGGGACGTCTGGTTAAGCAGGAGGCTACAGTTTCCAGACACTCCAGGGGATAGCCTTCTTGCCCCACCACAAAGCTAACATCTTTCGCTCCCCTAAGAAGGAAGGAAGGACCAGCTCTCTAATCTCCCTGGGAAACAACCAATCCATTTCCCCAGATTACTGGGGTGGAGCTAATGGTGACTATAGAGGGGAGGAGTCTAACCTGGGAAAATATGGGAAAGAGATTGGACAGGGGAGGGCCCAGCACAAACTTTGGAAGAACTAGGAAGAAGATTGGTTAGTTTGAAAGGAAGCTTATCCCTTCCTAAACCCAAGGTAATATAATCAAAGCTAAATAAAGGCACACGGTTCTTCACCGGTTTTATATCTGTAGCAGCCACTGGGATTGAAGCATGGCGCCAATCAGCCTGGAGCTAGCCAGGAGCAGAGACTACTACTAGCTGAACTACTGGAGTTAAGGGTGATGGCATTACAAACTTCTAAATCCTGACCCTCCTGGTGGGCATGTATGTTCACCAGGTCCAGGACTTCTTTAGCAATGAGACAGAAGTAAGCCACCTGGTCATGAATGAGACCTCAGGCACCTGGGAGCAGTCCTTTGTTTTTACTTCAATAAATCTTGCCACAATTCCTCAAGTCCATCTATGTGTGGGGTCCTCAAAATGCATATCTCATGAGCTCGTGAAAGAATCCAATTTCCACCAGCAACATAACTCAGTGCTGATAAAGAGCCCAGTGCAGGTACCTGAGTGCAGGGGAAGGCTTTGAAACAGTCTGGTAGTACTGTCTACTGTCTCAGAAGAGCATTTCCTTTGAAGAATTGCACTGTTTGCTCCAAGATATTTAACACCCCTTTCAGGCTCCCTACTTGAGGTTTATCGTTTGCATTTAAAATCTAGTTAAACCACTGGAGCTATGGTTGCTAGGAAACTAGCATTATTTGGAGACTGCTTTACCATCTCGGTTATAGTAACAAACTTAATTGGAAGAGCCGTCAGATTGCAAAGCTGTTACCTTCTTCCTCACTTTGAAAGGTCATTGAAACTCAAGACCACTCCTTCAGCATTTTTCACGGCGCTATATTAAAAAACATGTTGTGTAATACATTCTTCTGTGGTCTTGCTTAAATTGCCTCCTTAAATAGATCCCCACCTTTCCTGTTGCATTTCACATTTTTTAAAATTCTCCCAGTGCAGATTTCCACTGTGAACAAAGCAGTTTATTTTTCTTTCTCAGGGGAAAATGATGATTTATGAGGACAGCTAAAGGGTTAATATTTACAGTTGGCAATTTAAATACCAGAGATCTTTAAAGAAGAACTAATTAATTATAGAAATCGCAACAGTATTCTTTTTATTGCTTTTCTCAAATTGACAAAATTCTGGGTCCACTGGACAGATATTTACTATTTCCAGTCTGAGGTTTAAGAGAGATGCTTTGTTGCCATTTCTTCTTTTTATATTCCCTCTAAAATAATCTTATTTTCTCAAGTTGTTAGGCTGTGACGTTACCAATTTTCTGAAATGGTGGGAAAGTGCTCTTCCAATTTAATATTCTTAAAAGGTTGAGCAGAGCTTAATAGCCTGAGAAAATAACATCAGTAAATTATGCATACTGTCATCTATACCAATCACGCAGATTATAGACTCTCAGATTAGCATTTATCCAAAGCATGGAAGAAAGAGATTATAAAGATATTTAATATATTTTGCATCACCTTATTATAAACTTGCTGAATTTTTAAGAAAAGATGGGTGGGAATGTGTTCTGAGGCCACATCTGCACATAACATATAATGGGAGAGATAGGCAGTTTGCTGGTGTTTCAGGGGATCAGAGGATAGTTTGTTCATCCAGCAAGTATATGTTGGTACCTAACAGTTTTGCTAGTGGCAAAGAATAAAATGAAAAAGCAATTATGCTTTCTCTGTTAAAAATATTTTATTCCAGTTAAAGGAGAAAAAAAAAGAAATGTATACAAGAAGCATATAAAAACCTAAGAATAGATTTATTAAAGACAAAAACTGGTTATTTGAACCCTTAAGCTAAGTAGGGAATTTATGCAAATGCCTGGCTTATCCTGGACTGTCAATCATTTTAGAATCATGATCTAATACAGGGTGAGGTAAAAGTAGGTTTGCAGTTCATTGTGTGGGAAATAATACAATAATTAATAAAAAATAATACACAAATAAACTCTGTATTTCATGTACTCACAACTGTTAACTTACTTTTTCCTTACTCTTGTAATCATTTGAGAATATAAAAAATGAGAACTATTGTAACAAACAAATATCTCCCTCAAATATTTACCTTAAGAGTTCATATTTACTCTTCCTAAGATGCCAACACCATTCCAAATACTTCTGAACACTTCTTTGTAAATTATAAACACTTCAAAGTCTATCCTTGAAATCTACTTTTTGAATATCCTTCATCATGACATATTTACAGACTTTTAAGTTGGATTTAGGTAT
The DNA here is from genome assembly GCA_037038555.1 of Rhynchonycteris naso. Taxonomy (NCBI): domain Eukaryota; kingdom Metazoa; phylum Chordata; class Mammalia; order Chiroptera; family Emballonuridae; genus Rhynchonycteris; species Rhynchonycteris naso. The sequence continues at coordinate 74,185,489 of CM073002.1, forward strand.
TAAGAACCATTTGAGTATCATTTAAAGATGAGTCTAGTGTATATTGTAGGTAATCTTTGAGTATGGTTTCACATATTGGAAAATTAATATGTGATCCTAAAGTAATGAGATGCTAAAGAATTTTTTTGTGTGTGCTGAAAAGCAATCTCTCTTACAAACAAATAATAATAAAAATTTTTAGGCTATTGACATCATGAGAAAGGATGTGCATAACCTCCAAAGAGTTAACACATTAATGCATGTACCATCTGTGCTTTTCCTGAATGACTGTATTCAATGCCTGTATAGACACAGTGATTAAAAAAAAAAAAAAAAAAAAAAAAAAAAAGGTTAGATTTTTCACTTTGCTTTGGCTATATGGGAGCTCACAGCCAAATTAAGGACTTAAAAAACTTTTGATATGTGCTTCTGGGTAATGTTACCTTGAGTTTTATTTTCTATTTATCTTATTCTTACTGTTTGTTTTTTGTTATTTATTTTTATGCTATTGCAGTGTACAAGTTTTAAAAGCTATTTCAAATACCTTTGAAAAATAGGTATAAATATCTGTATTTTTTTTCTTTAATGGTCTTATAGATGCATCTCATAATAATTTATGGATAGTTACAATTTTTTTTCTAAGCAAATAACTTAGGGAAATGAAGATAATTAGGAGACTGCCCAGTGAAAGATCAGTGGAAGGGTAAAGTAAGTTATGCATTACACAAAGTTAGCTTAATAGGAAATAACTATAACTCCTTTGGACTTTGTAATAGATGTACTAAAAATCTACTATAATATTAAATAACAACAAATAGATTTGCTAGATTCTAAACATTAACATTGAGAAAGCTAGATATATTTCCTAATTTCCGGAACATGAGGGTGTTCTGGGAATCATAAGAACTGTTTTATATTATCACAATGATATGATTTAAAAAATATGTTTTCGAAGTTGGAGAAAAATATATATATACATTTGCATAACACACATACATATTTAATTAAAAGTGCAAGTGATCATCAACCAATATGATACAGAGGAATAGGGCTTAATCTTGAACTTTTAAGGATTGTTAGAATTTACACCTGACTTAGTGCCTTCAAGTTCATGGCAATATATAATGATAATGCAATATTTGGAAATAATATCTTTCTGGTAAGTTTCTTTGAAATTCAGAAAAAAGATCCAAATTTAAATCAATATTCAAGATCAATTTTCATCTTAATTAAGAAGATAGTGTTACATGATGGTAGTGTTAAACATATGAATCCTCATAACATGTTAAGCTTTGTGAAAATCATTTTCATAAAATGACAGAGATACCCTAAGATTTTAGGCAATATGATAAGTTGATGAAACATGACAGCCTGAGGATAAATTCTCTCTGATTCTGTATATTACTCAGACAGTTCTGATTCATTATTTAACAAGTTATATAATTTTTTGTTGTTCAATTATACTTATAGACTTATTTTGAAAATTGCATATGCATCAAAATTGTTTAAGTTAGTGAGTTCTTAATAATATTAATTAGCAGTTATAATAATTTTAATAGTAAAATAGTAATAAAATAAGTAGTGATTGTAGTAATTATTCAAGAAACAATAGGGGATTACATATTACATATAAAATAGAGATACTAAACAATATTTCATATGAAAATGCTATTAATGTTCTACAAAACATATTGAACAATTTGTCTCATAGTTTTGGAGTATGAGGCACATGCACAGGGAAGTAAAAGGAAACAGCAGCAGAAATGAGGTCTTAGTACTTTTGATGACCTTAACTCTGTGACACTTCTCAGCTAGCGGACAGTGCTTGAGACCACCATCTTCTTCTCCTGACAATATCTCCACTTACCCATCTCAAGTCTTTTTCTTGGCTAAGAAAAGTTAGGTTATAGTCAGAAATAGGGAGCATGGGAAAAACGGAGGTGGGTAATGTAAGAATAGAAGTATTTCCCTATAATTTTTACCTCCCTTTCTGGGCAAATAAAAACAGTAAAATATCTGTCCTTGCATTTAATCTGGTTCATGTGACCAGGTTCTGTCAATGGTTGTTTGTGAAAGTGGTTTGTGTCACTTGCTGGCCATAAAATTGGATTGCTAGGGTGAGACCTCTAACCCTCTCTCTTTTTTGTTTTGTGATTGAGGCTTAGTGTTCCATATGGTGCAGCTATAGGATGGTGGACCCCTTACAGCAAGTTGGCTTGTTATTTTTGGAGATTTTTCTGGACTCATAGAAGAACTCTGTAAACAAGAGATTAATCTTTGTTGTGTTAAGACCCAAGATTATTTTTTATTAATGCATCCAGCATATCATGATTAAGTATAGTTGGGTGGAAATGATTTCACATTATTTCAATTCTCTCACTCTTTCTCTCTGAATTATTATTCTTATTATTTTCTGTAGGGGAAGGGAAAGAATTTAAAAGTAATGACCCAATTGATGAATCTAGTTTTTACTTTACCAAGATAAAAGAAGATGAGCAAGAAAAAAATAAATATTGTGAAAGTATGTAGGCTAGTTTACTGTATATTCTTCTCCTTCCACATAAATTCAAGGATTTTCTAAAGCACGCCTTTACATTAGTAATATAGAGTTACAATCTTTTACCTTTTATAGACAAGCTAATGTTATTTTAGTAGATAATGTCTATTTTGACATGAGTGTCTTCAACCTGCAGGAGAAATGCTCAAAGACTTGATAAACAAGGTCTCCCACATCCAGCAAACTAGGAAATATACAAATACAATAACAATAGTATGAGGTAGGTTTAAAGCCCTTCTTGAACTTTGGAAAGAAAATGGCTTAGCTCCTAGTTCAAAAATCTTTTTATAGTTTAATATAGTCCCATTTATTTATTTTTGCCTTTATGTTCCTTGCTTTTGAGGTCAAATTCGTAATTCACAACATGTTCTCTATGGCCAAGGTCCATAAGTTTAGTACCTATGTTTTCTTCTATAAAATTTATTGTTTCAGATCTTATATGTAGGTTTTTGATCCATTTTGAGTTAATTTGAGAAAATTATGTCCCTACTTGCACTAGGGAACAAACTAGATAGAGTCACTCTTCTTTACCCCTTCCCTCATTAGTGAAGAAGCTTTGGTAGTGTAAAATCTTGTCTGATTCCTCTCACATTCTGGCTCTCCTTACTCTCCCAATCCTACTTCTCCAGTCCCTGTAAATATGTCCTTGTTTATCAAGCCTTCATAATTTTTTGGAAAATCTCTATGCACTTTTTAACATAGGGTGGTGACAGTTTGCTTTCATTACTTCTCGGGATAAATTTCTAGCACCTCCCCGATTGTCATGCCAGAAGTCATGGGTTAAAGTCAATCAGCTCTCCATTTCATGAGTTGTCCTGACACAATCTGTTCTCAGTTGTAGGTTAGACTCAACTGTATGGTCATTGGCCCCTAGAGTTCTGGTGCCTATTTAAGTAAATTGACCTAGATAAGCACAGAGACACCAGTTTCCTTTTATTTATAATGATCAAACTTGCTGACAACAACCAAGGCTATGGATGTCTCCCAGAGCTTGATTTTCTCTAAAATGGTCCTAGATCCGGTAGGCAACAGGTTATGCAGTGATAGTGTCTGAGCAGTGCCAGACCCCTCAATAGCCTATTAAAAGTTCTTATGTTTATTTTTAAAAATACTAGAGTGTTGCTGCTATTTTTATCTATAGATCAGCTCAACACATATTTATGAAATTAATTATTGACTTTTAAATCGATGCCCCTGTGTTCTGTGCTTTAGTGATGTTTCTACTAAATAATCATTAGATAATAGCTGAGGGGTGTACTCCCAGGTCAAGGAAGCGACAAAAAACAAAAACTGAATCCATAATGTTACCATTGTATCTACAAAAATCTCAGTTAACAAGACAAGATCCCAGCCTACCACTCCACTTTTTGCTGTGAGCACTGCCAAATATGCCCAAATTGTTCTCATCCTTGAGACCATCCCATGAGTCTTCTTCAACATAACCTTCTAGCCAAACTTCAGTTTGCATAAATTCCCTGTCATGAAGTCATATGTTCACAAAAACTGGTATAATTACAGGAGGTCAAAGAGTTCTGTTTTGCAGCTGAATTTCAAAATGAGCTGGATAATTTTATGACCAGCAATAGACCCAGTAGTTATGAGAACTAAAATAAAAAGCTAATCATATCTCATGTTTCAGAACATAAACTTGTCACCATGAGCATTAACAAGTTGTTTTCCCCCTCAGATGGTACTGCAGTATGTTATGAAGGATTTTCATTCTCTAGTCATCTGTGTTACATGTTTGGTCCTGGGGAAATTTAATTCAGCATGCATTTATTTGGTGTCTACTGTGCACAAAACAGCATCCTAGACAAGATTTCTATAAGGTTGAAAGACTTGCAAAATAGAATTAGGCATAATCTATTTGCAGAGGGAGAGATGTGCAATCACAGCTTACATCAGTAACTCCAGGGCATCAAGACAATAGGATTCCTAGGGACTTCTCATTGCATAAAGTCAGCTAATTAATATCTTGGGGAGCAACTGTAAATGGGATATGATGATAGGGAGTCAGTTCTTTTCAAGAGTTAAAACCCTTTTCAAAGGTTTCCAAAGGCTGAGATGAAGAATGTCTACCCAATCCTGGAGAGGGATCTTTATGACAACCCTAAATATCAAAGGATTTTTAAGGGACTGTTTTGAGATAGGAAGAATGTTAGAAAAAAACCCCAGTGTTTCTTAGTCTGGTATGAATTTCTTATCTAAGGGAGCTTTAAATCTAAAACAGCAAATATCTCCTTAGAGGAATTTAAAAATCCATAATTTCTTTTAGGTAAGCCCATTTCTATGAAAACTTTGTCATATTTGAAAGAAAATTGTCTTGGTTCTGTGGTAGGAAGAGCCATGACTCTAAATGGGAGTTTATTTGAAAACACAGAGAGCAAAGAGGAGAGGTGATGCCAAGGTCAGAGCACCAGGAAGGCGACGAGAAATAAAGCATAGGCAAGGTCAAATTCTAGATGCTAAAGGGGACCTTGATAGTGAGAAATACCATTGCAAACATCAGGTATCAAAGTCCCCCAGCTACTTGGAGGAAGATAGGAAATTGTGGGCAATTCTATGGCAGTAAAGCATCTACTAAAGAAGAAAGCTTTCTAGGCTGAGAAGTGAACTAGGAATTCTCAAGAGGCAGGGTGGGGGGCATCCACCCAGCTAGTATAGCCTAAGCTTTAGCTATAAACAAAGACCTACTACAAGTCTCAGAATAAAATAGGCACTTTATAATAGAGAAGCAAAGAACAAGCTGTAAAATTTCAGAAAGATACCTGACTAATTCTGAATGAAGGTTCAACAAAAAGCTTCCAGAAAAGAGATTTAAAGGATAAGTTAATTTCAAGTAATGAAGAAGGTATTATTGTGTGGTGCCTTCCAGTATAAGCAGATAGCACCAACAACAAAAGAAAAGAGGTTAACTGTTCCTATTTTTTATCAAAGGATTAACACTACAGTGAAAGTGAAATTGAACTTCAGTGCTTTTTGTTGGAGAAGATGAAACTGGAAACATAATCTCAAATTTGTAATGTCGTCAGTAGACAATAGGGAATCTTTAAACAGAAGATGTCCAGGACCTGAAGTAAGAAGTGTGAGGATTCGTATTGAGAGTCAGGAGACAAGAAACAGATCATTCTCCTTGCCTAGAAAAGTATACCTTCTTTCTTTGTGTAGGTAGAAAAGAAACTTAGACGTTTATTTATTCCAAGAAGAATTCCTAATCCTCATGGCTGGATTAGGACTAAATTGTAATTATTTGTTTATTTGGTTTATTGGTCAGTATCTGCTTTAGACTATCAACTCCATTAAAACAGACATTTTGTCTGCCTTATTAGCCTTTCCCCATTTTCTTCCTCAGGAATACTCAATCCATATTTATTGAATAAGTAAATGAAAAAATAATGTGTGAATACTTTGTTGTTGTTTCTTTTTCTTTTTTTATTTTTCCAAAGTGAGAAGCAGGGAGAGGCAGACAGACTCCCGCATATGCCCGACAGGAATCCACCTGGCAAGCCCACCAGGGGGCAATTCTCGGCCCATCTGGGACACTGTTATGCTGCAACTGGAACCATTCTAGAGCTTGAGGCAGAGGCCATGGGGCCGTACTCAGCATTCAGGCCAATTATGTTCCAGTGGAGCTTTGACTGTGGGAGGGGAAGAGAGAGATGGAGAGGAAGGATAGGGGAAAGGTAGAGAAGCAAATGAGTGCTTCTCCTGTGTGCCTTGGCCAGGAATCGAACCTGGGACTTCCACACGTTGGGTCGACACTCTACTGCTAAGCAAACTGGCCAGGGCCAAAAATGTGTGAATACTTTGAATAAATCAGTTGGAAGATAAGGGCATAAGAAGAATAATGATGAAGGGAATAAGAAACATGAAAAATAGGTGAAAATACTATGCAAAGGATTAGAGACACATGAGATGTGGAAAAGGAGGAGATACAGATTTAAAGGTGCATCTGTGTGTCTAGTGTGGGTGTCTGGTGTGATAGTGATGCTACTACAATGATGCAGTTAGAGTTTTGTTTCCTTTCATATAGAATCATTTCCATGTACAAAAATTTTGGTTGTGGTGTTTGGAGATTCTTTATTAATTCCAGAAATATGGTCATGTTCGCCCCATTTATGTATCCTCCAGGCTGATTACTGCGATGGGAAGGTGTGAGAAACATTCTGATGCCAACTAAATGGAATCTGATACTCCACTTGGGTGTGATTTCTTATCATCCAAGGTTGTAATGGAAAGAGAAGCCAGAAGTCAGGATGCTTAGTTTTGAAGCTGCAGACATCTTCAGCACCCTCCACCCCCAATAAAAATCACTGAACCTCTTCCCTGTATCCAAAAATATCTGAAAAAAGTGACAATTTTTATTGAGCAACTTCCTAGATTAAAATAGTACACGTCTATGAAAGTCTGCAGCCTTGGCACTGTAGTAATCAAATAATGCACAAAGATTGTCATTCTATAAAACTTAAGAGTGGTAGAGTTGTACTCAGTTCTAGAGTTAGTTGTGCGGGGCTGGAAGTTAAATTTTTCATATGAAGGTACCTGTGTTGGATCAGGTACTATATTTGGAGCAGTAACTATATTTGGAGAAGATCACTATATAATGCAATGTGTTTCAACAAGTTTATTACAATCAAAATTTATAATTTCAATAATAATAGAATTCGTCTTATTTAAACAGAACATTAATTTTCATTGAAAATCATTGCCTAATTTGTTAGCCAAATAGAGTAAAAAGAAAAAGAAAATTCTCAAAGCTGTGCTTCAAAATCTGAAATAATTAAAGTCTTAATTTAGAATGGAATTATTATAACTCATATTTTTCTGAACATCAATAGGAAATGTATTTGGATTATTTTTGTACCACGACACTTGGCGATTTAGCTACTGAATTTGCACCTGCTTCTCATATGGGCAAGGCAACAGTTTGCTGTGAAGACTAACTTGTTTCGAATGGCTAATTGCTTGCAGGTGCAATGAATTAACCATCTGCCTTAGAGACAGATGACTCAACTAAAGAAAGTACCACCCCTTTTTCTTCTGTCACTTTGGGAGCATATCAGTGAGGTGTGATTTTAACTTGGAACTTGTGGATCCTCTGCTGGACAGGGTGAATTGAGCGACGGAAAAAGGAAGCAAGTTCATTGGTACAATGAATTAGCTGAGATTCACAAAGTCTTGTAAACTTTGCTTATAGATTTTTATACAAACTTCTCTGCTCACCCATGTTTTTCTTGGAGAATGGTTCAAAAAAAATTAACTTTTATCACAAAGTGATGTGGAATCTTTCAAGATGCATACATTCAGAAACATAATTTCCTTTTCAGTTGGTCTTGTGATGTATCTTAATGTTTGATTGGCTTACTTAGGTGAATTAATACTTTTGCCCTATTTGATTATTTTAAACAAAACAATAATTTGTGTTTGTGTGATTGCCTTTAAAAAACCTCATGAACTCTTGCTATTACTGTTAACAGCAATCAATAAAACTAATTAAGGAGGATTCTTATATATCATTTTAGTTATTAAGAGTATGTGAGAATGAATGGAAATTTTAAGCATGACTTATTGGTTTCTAAAAGTTCTAACTTTCTCTTATAAATATCCTTTAATTCAAAGAGAATATTTGGGGGAAAAAAGAATATTTGGGAACAATCCTAGGTTCAAGATTCTAGTTAAGAAAAAAAAAAGATTCTAGTTAAGGAATAGATTATTTTTAAATATTTCCTATCAAATAACAGTTGGAAATTGAGTAAATGAGATACAATATAATTTTAGTTGTCTGTACCTGGTCAAAATGTCATAAAATGAAATATCTTCTGATAGAGTATAATTTTAATTTCTTTTATTCATTTAGAAAAATAAATTTCTGAAGTCTATGGTCCTTTTGAACATGTATAAAATTTTATTGCTATTAAAACTTTGTACAACAATAAAATATTTCTGACAAAATGACTACATTCAAATATTAGACAATAAAACGCTTTATTTGATCAAAAAATTTAGTCTAAAAGTTTCTTAAGATTATTGTAAATTGACATAGTTTTGTAAATCTAACAAAATGCTCTAGAAATAATTTGAGTTATTAATTAGCACTACAGAAAAATGTTCTCTCATTTTCATATATACATTTCCTTTTGTACCCCGTTCAATAGATGAGTTATCAAATACTAGCTTTCTTTTCTATTTGTTTCTGAATGTGTGCAAATGTTTATGTTGATTTTCTCTTTTAGCAAAGTGAAAGCACTTCAGTGTATATCTGCACCATATTCTCTCCCTTCATTTTTCTCTTAATGACACCCCTTCTCTAATGTAAACTAATGTTGATGAAAATCCTTGTTCCACAGAAGCTGTGTTTACACAGGTGACTAATAGTAGATTTGGGAATTACATATCTTATCTACTTTTGCTATCACCAGAGCTGGAAGTCACTTCAGAAACCTTCTTTCAGACTCCTAATTTTTCAAAAATTTTATAACAACAGGTCTCCTTCAGTTAAAATACAAGATGCAATAGAATGCAATACTGTTCCAGTTGATTCAAACAAAAGTGCACAAGTTATTTTTTTGTTACTTTCCCTGCTGTGTTCCTCAATCCTTAATGTTCTGGGTAAAAGAGTTCTTTTCTAACCATATATTTTTCTTGCTAGGGAACTGAGACATAGAGAAATCATTTGGCCACCAGTGTGTTATTAACAAAATAAGAAGAAAAACTAATTACTCTTGAATTCTAATCTAGTTTTTTTCCTACTGTTAAAATATGAATTTGAATATTTGAATTATTCATATAGTTCTTTTTAATAGTTAAAATGCCCTGGTTTACTTATTACTACATTTGACCTAATCTATGTGTATGAAAATATTGTGCTAACCTCGTCCTAGAACAACCCTTCTCTGAGCTCACAACAACCTTAAATCCAGGCATTCAATCTCCTAGACAGGCGATTATGTCAAATGCTTAGCACAGGGCCAATAGCTGGCTCCAGGCTACTGATGATTTTATTAAATTTTTTGCAATCTATTTATTTACACAATTTCAACTGGGAAAAATGCATTGAAATGAAACATCTCATTTCCAGTACTGTCCTGAGGCAAAAAGAGACACTGATACATATGCCCAATTTAGACTAGATGAAACTAGCCTCATTTCAGATAGGGAAGTCACACTGTGAGTTTAAAACCAAGTTAACCTGAAAAGAAACATTTTCTCCCTTTGTATCTGAACATAGCTTCAACTGATGGTACTATAAACTGTGTATCTGAACCAAAGAACCACATTTTCATTTATTTTACAGAAACTTTAAAACTGGAAAATTAACTGAAACATTGCCTTAGAATTTTCTCCGTTATTGTCCTTCCTAAAGTGGTAGTTTCTGTGGCATTCCCTGGTGAGAAATAAATGGAAAAGTGTCTTATTAAATTATGTTGATTGCCCTATTGATCAGTTTTTCGTGCTTATGCACAACAGTGAAAAAAAGCAGGCAAGCTAGGTTTCACTTTGAGCAAAAAGAAAAAAAAATATTTCAAGACAGAGAAGCAATTAGTTCCAGTTAAAAATCATTTCAGAATTTTTTTTTTTGCTATGGAAGGATAGGTTTTGTTTTGTAATGAGGACTTTGCCAATTAGTAACGAATAGACTTGAGAACATGTTTTTGATAATAATAAAGACTAATGGCTGAATAGATGAAACACACATTTTATAGTTTGTCTCACTGCACCCGGTGTTTTCTCTGCCTATTGTGTTACAAGTAGTTACAAATATTAAGTTGTTAATAACCAATCAACATTTTAAAAGAAGGTTTTACAGGAAATTTAATTAGATTTCATAATTGAGTTGAAGCTAATGTGTGTTTCTACAAAAGTTCAGGTGCTTAGATTACATTTCAATTTACATTTGCCATCTGCTAAAGCTTTTTTTTTTTATCTTCTTTCTTTTCAACATCCTGATCAGATTACCAAATATTGAAATCAGCTTTCATTATTCAAGGCTACTGTAAATTTCAAATACCAGGTTGATTTCTTAGTCTCCATATTTTTTATGTCTGCTTAGGGTTTTATACAAGAAAAGTCATTTCTTATTTATTATGCAGAATGATATTAATATTTCTTTACTCTGCAGCATTCTTATAGTTAACAGCATGCTGTTTTATAGCATTTCACTGGAAATATTTATATTCTGAAACATTATTTTTTGAATTGTTAAATGTAAATCACTTATACTGTAATACTTTATGGAAAAAGCATATGCTGAATATTAATGGTGTATTAATTTGCACTCCAAAATTGTGAATAAATGCATATAAAACCATGAAATGGCTAATGAAATATTCCATCAATTGTAAGCTGGCTACATAAATTCTATCATGTACCTATCAATTTATATATGTGTGTATATGTCTATATAAAAGATAAATATATATATATATATCTTAGTATTTATCAAGTTTCATAAAACTTTTAAGAAAAAAAATATTTAATTTTTAAGAAAATAATGTTTTCAAAACCCTGTTTTTTATTTATGTAGACAGTATAGAGATTGAAGTTTTGAGATTAATTATTCTATTTACTAGACAACTTCAGTAAGCATAAATATTAGAATCAACCAAGGTGCAGCTTGACCCCACCCTGGACCTCAAGACTGGCTCTCCAGGAATGAATGATGACATTCTGCATTTTGAATGAACTCTCCAGCTAATTCTGACATGGCATTCATTGAGAGAATATTTTTCTTTCTCCTTTTTTTAAATGTTTATTTTATTGATGTTAGGCAGATAAAATATATTATGCTCACTTTGTTAAATATGGCGCTGTCCACATGGAAGCCCATTGCCCAGGTGATATTAGTTGCCCTTATGCTTGGGATGGGCATAATTATATTATTGTGGGGGGGGCAGGCTGTAAGGGTCATTATAGCCAAAGGCTTAGTTTTAAGACTAAGCTTTTCCCCACACCCTTGACTGTTTGAATGATGTGGGATGGTGCACTCTCATGAGGAATCCTCCCATTATGCCTCAGATAAGTGACTTTGTATCAGAGACTTCCTTGCTTGTATATTGAATTAAAGGTTTGGATTTCTACACTATAAAGTGGGGCAGGCCAGGAGCTTGCTCTCTCTCGGTTCCTGAGATTAGCATTAGAGAGGAGAGCAGAGAAAGGCCACATGGAGGAGGTCAGGAGAAGCAGCCAAGATGACGGAGTGCTGAGGAAGAAGCCAGTTTGAGCAGAGTTTGTGTTGGAGAAAAAGATGGGAAACAGAGGTGAATAAGACTGGTGAGCTAGAATCCTCTGATTCTAGGAAACTCGGATAAGTCAGTAGCTTTGTGAGCACTGAATGAGTGAATTTTGGATCCCAGTGTATATTTTTGCTTGCCCACAATATACAAGATTAAAGATGTATATTGAAACATTTAAAACTGGAAAATTAACTGAAACATTGCCTTAGAATCTTTAATATACAAGATTAAAGATGATGGCTCACCAGTACTTGGCTCCATTGTTTCATTACCAACTGTCCAAATCTAATGCAAACCTGCATGGGTAGTCTGCTGTGATGGTGGCCTTGGTCACTGGCTTTACAATTGATTTTAGAGAAAGAAAGGGAGAAAGAGGGAGAGACAGGAACATCAATCTGTTCCTGTATGTACCCAACCTGGGGATCAAAACAGCAACCTTTGTGCTTTGGGATAATACTCTAACCAACGAAGCTATCTGGCCAGAGTGAGTAAGAGGTTTTTCTATAAGGAAACGTAAAGGTCTATGTGATGCTTGCTCTTTGCTCCTGTATACTCTTACATTTTTCCACTTTAAAAATCATTCTTGGTATAAATTTTGGCATATACCTTTACAGTTTGGAGGAAGATAGCTGATTTGACATTGTTTACTTCTGCTTGTTTATTTTTTAAGATAGGGCATTAATAATGTTGGCAGCATTTCCTACTGAAAAAAAAAATCTAAATCTTCAGGAGATAAACAGTTTGAAGCCAGGACATTTCTTTGCTAGAATGTATAAGAAAACAGTATAATGCTAGCCTCTGAGATGACTCACATATATTTCAGTATACTCAGTTTAGACTACAGATAAAAGTGCTGTGTTTCATACACTTTTCATTATCTCTTTAATTTATGCTTTTTAGAAAAATTTTTTAAACTTCTTTTTATTTTATTCATTAGAGAGGAGACACAGAGTGAGAGAGAGAGAGAGAGAAAGACAGAAAGGGGGGAGGAGCTGGAAGCATCAACTCCCATATGTGCCTTGACCAGACCAGTGCAGGGTTTTGAACTGGCGACCTCAGTGTTCCCAGGTCGACGCTTTATCCACTGTGCCACCACAGGTCAGGCGCTTTTTAGAAATTTGTAGAAACAATTTATTTAACAGAATACAAGTAAGAATTTGTTTAAGGAGTGAACATCTTGCTTATACTTGCATTTTAACATTAGAAATTTATGTAAAGTATAAAATAAGTAGAAGTCCAGGAAACCAACCAAACAAACCTTGAAAATTTCTTCTGACTTTAACAGTATGTGTATGTGTGTGTGTGTGGTGTGTGTACGTATACTCCTTTTGTTTCCTTGTGTATAAATTATCCTGGACCTAACCAGTTGGCTAAGTGGATAGAGCATCAACTTGGTGTATTGACATACCAGATTTCAATTCTTTGTTGTGGCACACAGGAGAAGTGACCATCTGCTTCTTTTGCCATCACTCTACAACTTGTCTCTCTCTTTCCATCTTTCAGCCAGTGGCTCACTGGGTCTGAGCATCAGCCTCAGGCACTGACGACAGCTTGATTGATTCAAGCATTGGCCCCAGATCAGAGCTGCCAGGTGGATCTCAGTCAGGACACATTTGAGAGTCTTTCTCCCTATATCCCCTCCTCTCAGAAAAGGGAAAGTTCCTATCTCAAAGGTATGCTGTGAGCAATACATTTTTTAAAATAAGTAAAAATCTTGAACAACACTTGGTATAGCATACATTAAATAAAAGTTACCAGTATTTAGTTCATTTTTCAAATTAGGACTTATAATTTACTTCTTAAAATATTACACTGGGGAACAAAATTGTGTTGCATCCACAAAAACACCTGTTCTTACCTAATTCGAGTGTGCTGATCTCAAACCTCACATGTGTTTTTCTGTGTAAGCTACAGCGTTTTTGCAATTCAAGATTTTAGGTTTTCATCTTATTGTAATATTTTCAACACTTAGTTTAACATAATGAAGTAGAATATCTTCTTGGGCATCATCTTTGTGAAAATATAATAATTTATATATTGCCTTAAATACACTAATACACTAAAAGATATGACTGCATCAGAATTTGTCTACAATTTTAAAAGAGAACATATTAAAACACTTATTTTAATCATAATATTTGCACAAAACTTATTTAAATTCTATTCAGGCAATAATTTGCATTTGTAGATCTTGCATTTGTGTACTTGTTGAGGACAATCCCATTTGATGCTCCAGCAGTAGTCTGCCATCATATTTCTGACCCATCACCCCTGATCATACTCTTCCATTGTCTTCAGTTCTTGATGAGAGCGTTCTCCCTGCTCATCACTAACAGCTCCAAGGTTTTCGAGAAACTTATCAAGGTGACTGTTCGGAAAGTGAATCTTAACGCTCATGTTACATCTAATGTTGTGGAAAGCCAACAGCATCCTTTGAACCAGAAGTTCATAGTTTTCTGCTTTTTTGTTGCCAAGGAAGTTCTTTGTAACTGCCACAAAAGACTGCCATGCTGCTTTCAACTCCTTATTCATCTTCCTGGCAAATTCTTCATCATGTATGAGGGTTCGAATCTGAGGTCCATCAAATACACCTACTTTTATCTTCTCGAAAGATGAGGCAGGAAAAGCAGAAATCATATGATGAAAACATTCACTTTCTCTATTCAAAGCCTGAAGAAACTATTTAAGCCAAGTTTGATGTGTAGTGGGGGAAAAATGATCCTGTCTAGATTAACTACAGGTTCATTCACAATATTTTGCATTTCTACTTCCAAAGCTTCACGTTTTGGCCACTCCTTCTGTGTCCAGTATTTCTTCCGAGTTCAGCTGTCCCACAAACACAGAAAACAAGGATAATTCATGAAACCTCTCTGTTGTCTTAGTAAGAAATTTACCATTTTAAGATCCACAGAAATGATCCAGTTATACTCCTCATACTTCAGTAAGTCGAGGACAATTGGACAATTTTTATGTCATTATAATCTTCTCACAGGTGAGTTGAATAACCAATTGGAACTGCTATATAAACATTACCTTTGTGTAGGAAAACACATTTCATACTCTGTTCAGAGCTGTGAAGAAATAGCTGCCATTCTGTTGGGCTGTAAGTAGTAACACCTGAGAAGTAGCTGGCTGAGAAGACTTCTGATATCATGCCAGTAAGCAAAGTATTTGTCTTCGAAAAAAAAGTCCACAAAAATTTGTTCATGCTTCCTGAAATGGGATACTTTAGCTGACCAGTGAAGGACATTCTTTTCTTGAAGCCTGGAGGCTAATAACTCAGCTGCTTTCTTTGATAGGCCCAAATCTCTTACTAAGTTATTCAAATTGGGTTGGCTAAACTGCTGAGGAGTTAATGACTGCTTGGCATCAGAAGAAGACCCTTCAGATTCTACAACCATTTCCTCACACATCTTATCAAAATACACTTGATCACCATGTTCACTTTCTTCATCCTTAGAAGAAATAAAACCATTGAAAACTGAAACCAGGAGTTATCTCAGAATGTGGGATAGGTCGTATTGCTGAAGGAATATTAGGATATGCGATCATATGCCATTTTTTCTTGCCAATGCCCTTTGTATGGATAAGATAGAAATAACAGTCACTGCTGTGGTCCTTAGGTTCATGCCAAACCATGGGAATACCAAAAGGCATTCCTTTGTGTTTTCCTTTTGTTCAGTCAGGAAGCATTTCCTCACAATTTGGACACACAATACGAGGAGCCCAATTCTCATCTTGATTGCCAAGGGAAACTTGAAAATAGACAATATATGCATGTATCACAAATGCTGAAGTATTGCACCTTTGATGTTGAAGTGTGTAACAGCCACATATGTAACAGAAGGTGCCAGGACTATTCTTACATTTATGCCGACTCAAAGAAACCATGATTCAATCTTAAAAAAAATAAGAGTGTGTTTTTATCAGATAATAATTTTTTACATTTAAAAACAACTACAATTATGTCAAAGTGATGTTTGTAAAACATTAATTGCCTTGTGATTATGTTCAATCCAAGGGTCATTGCCTTTTAACTCCAATTTAAAAATCAATGCATGCTATTAAATGTAACAGAAAGAAATTAAAATTGCATAAAAACTAGAGCATGCAAAATAAAAACACGGATTTCAGATTTGGAATCAGCAATGCAGATATATGTAGAAAGAGTTCTAAAACCTCATGCAACAGAAAGTGAAAAAGAAATTGTTCCCCAGTGTTATATAGAAAAATAAATCACCAGGTTGGCAGAATGTAACCTTGGTAGGCATTAGACCCAAACCTGGAGGGCTTAAATGAATAAGATTCTGGCTGCCTTGCTGTTCTGATGATGGCTCAAGAAATTCCCAATTGAATTGGCAAAAGTCTGCTTTACCCAACATTATTTTTAAGGCAAAGGCTGCATGAAGCATGTCTATGCTGTGGTCTTTAAAGGACTTGGCCCAAACACAGTCACTTGGTGGGGAGTTGTCTCAAAAGTTTTTCTGGATTAAACTGCTCAAAACTAAGGTGGTGAGAGGACATTTATTAATGCCAAGCTCGAGGAGACATTGCCTTAATTAGGGAACTAGTGCTTATCCCATGGTTAGGGGGGTTGGCCCCCAAGGCTAAATTTAATTTTTCAGATCTAAAGATCAGAGATAAATAATAAATGCCTGCCATGCTCAAAGAAGACTAAATTCAGACTTTATTTTTGCTATTCAAGATCTCCTCTCCTGCTCTTGACAACTCCTTTCTTTCTCATTTTTTCATCTTTTTTTTAAAATTTATTTTATTTTATCTTTTTACTCTCAAGAATCCAGCAGTTTAATTAGTGGAGTTTAGTAGGAAAAGAGACAGGCAGGAAGACAAAGTCAACCACACCCTTCTTGTGCCACTGAAGCATTTCCAAAGGCTAACATGGATAAGAGCTGGGAGATTTTCATCATAAACAGAATGACATTTAATGACTGAATTGGTATTTTCACAACTACAGTGATTAGAGAACTTTCTCTCTACTGACCTTTCCAGCAAAGCTTGAAAAGGCTATCTGTATCTGCCAGCTCTTTCTCTTTTGAATCTTCTATCTGTCAGGTTTTCATCCACCTCACTCTACACATTTGGTCTTACCAAGATCATACATGACCTCCAGACACTCACAAATTCAGTGGTCGCATCTAAGTTCTTGTATTATTTGATTGAAAGTTAGAATATGAGACACAACCTTTATATTCTTCACATGGAGGAAATGAAAATGTTTTTTAAGAAATTTCGTAATTGTTGCTAGGTGTTACTTTATCTAAATTTTGTAGCAATTCACATTTCTACCAAAAAATGTGAGTACCTATTTCTTTGTATCATTTCCAGCATTGGTTGTGATTGCATCTGTTGTTTTTAATCTGATCTTCTTTATTTTTGAACTAATATTTTTGGTGAATGCCTTATCATTTATTGTTTAGATATTTCCTATGTTCTTAGTGTACTGGGTATTAAGAATACATTGGCATGCAAGATGAAAATAATGACAGCCTTGCTTAACTCTAGGGTGTCAGGTAGTTAGTTTATTATTAACAACTAACAGATTTATTTATTCTCACAAATGTTATAAGAGGAAAAATAAATAGTGCTAAAGAATATTGTCTGCTAAGGTTTCCCAGAGGAAAGTAATAACTAACCAGAAACCCAATGGATAAGTAGAAATAAGCTCGGTGAAGAAGAAGTGAGATGGGGAGACCCTTCCAAGCAGAGGAGGCAAATCAAGTGCAAAGTCCCAGAACGATACAACTTGGTTAGCTTATAGCATGAGAAATAAAGATGAGCCCTGTGGTAAGCAACAGGTTTCCTTGTAAGCTACCTTTAGGAAAAATAACAATAAGAAAGCACTTGGAATAGTTTATAGATGACTTCTACTTAATCTTACCAATATCTGTTCTGCTAGATTAAGTTTACAGTTTAGTCATACCATAGATAGAATCAGGAACCAGTAATTTATGGTAATCTCTCTTCCTGTCAAATGAAAGTCCAATCCAGATGATATGCTAGTAACAAGGGACTTCTACTGAAATTTGTTTTGCTTTGGGTTTATAGATGGCACGCTGAGGTGTGATTATAGTAATCATATCATGACATTCTTAGGTTTTGTAAAAACTCTTTTGCCAAATTGGTGGAAACTTTTATGTATGCCTGTTTTAAATCTGGTCTGATAATGCCTTGTGAGAGTTTTAGTTCCCAGAAGATGTGGAGAGTGGCTAGCTGTTAGGAAGACTTTCTTTGGCAATTTTCAGAAACTCAAGGTATGGTCCTTAAATTTTTAGGTGTAAAAACTTGACCGTGTTATGATAAGAAAACCAAAGACTCACATTTACATATAGTCATGATTCTTTGTACTTGTATATGTGTTTAATTATGAATATTCATAATTATCAAAAATTTTTATATTCTATTTGAATATTTATCAATAAAATTGATAAATATTCAAATAGAAGAGTATAACCGTGCTTTTCACGTTATGAGCCCTAATCAATAATGGGTAACAGAAACAACTTACTGGGTTGCAAGGGACATATTCAAACCCATTACCCCAATTTATTAATGAGAGAATTAAAGCCCAAAGAGACTAAATAACAGTCTAAAGCCATGGAACACTGAGATTCTTGACTCAAAAGTCTCATGTTCTTTTACTGGAGTTAGATGCCTCCAGAAACTGATGTTATTTGTCTGGTGATGTAATGTGAGTCATACTTAAGGAAAACGGGACCACGTGCATACAAAGGGGGTGTGGAGCGGATGAGAGGTGTTGGCCCTCATGGGAAGGAATTGGAAGAGTTGTCATTATTCTGATTTTTTAATATTTCCTAAGAGTTTTGTTTTTCTATTTGGATTATAATAAACATTTAATCACAGTAATCGCAGAACCAGTGTGGGCTAGTTACTTTGAATTTTCCAACTATTGGCTTTGAAAAAACTGAAACTTTTCAACATATAAACCAAGTCTTTCATCTCATGGAAAGCTAGAAAATAAGAGTCATGGGTACTTTATTAGTTTTCCTAACATTTATCATCTTCTTTCTATTTCTAACAAAATATTTTAAGTATATAAGGAAATGTACAAGTAATATTAGAAGTTATATCAATTTTTACTAAGGAGTAGGTACAAAAAACACTTAAATTACTCATATCTTCATAAAATCAGAATCCTAATGAAACAATAAAATGTTGCAGTTGCTTTTGAAAGAATGACAAAAGGAAAATACTTTATTAGGATAATTTTTTCCAATTAAACTTATGTGGGTAAGAAATATTGATTCATCTCCACAATCTGATAACTTTGTGAACGTCAGCATCTTTTAGCTTAATGGATTTGTTGATTATCTTACTATAATAATTATGGTTTTCTTAATATATCCTAGTTACCAATAAATAATATACATAATCTCCCATAGTGAAACTGAAATGAACAGGAGCATTAAAGCCAGATATAATATATTCCAATATACTATTTTGTTTTGAATTTTTTTATTTTTTCAATTAAAGTTGGCATTCAATATTATATTAGTTTCAGGTGTACAGCACAGTAGTTAGAAACAGAGATAACTTATGAAGTGATTTCACAAATAAGTCTTACACACTTCTGACACTATATATGGTCAACTTAATATTATTGATTATGTCCCCTAAGCTGTACCTTACATCTTTGTGATTCTTTTGTAACTGGCAATTTGTACTTCTAATCTCTTTATCTTTTAAATCCAGCTCCTAATACTCCTTCTTGTCTGGCAGCCATCAATTTGCTCTCTTTTTTATGAGTTTGTTTCTATTTTGTTGGTTTGTTTTGTTTTATAGATTTCACACATAAGTGAAATCATATGGTGTTTGTCTTTCTCTGTCTGACTTATTTCACTTAGCATAATACCCTCTGGGTCCATTTGTCGTAAATGATAATATTTAATACTTTTTATGGCCCAGTTTTATTCCATTATTTATACGTAGCAGTTCTTTATCCATTTGTCTTTTTATTGGAGCATTTAATACCTTTACATTTTTAGTAATTATTCAAAGGCACGTAGTTATTGCCATTTTATTGTTTTCTACTGGTTTTTGTTCTGTTTTTTTTCTTTCTTTCTTTCTTGCTATTCTCTTGTATGATGATGGCTTTCTGTGGTGTTATGTTTGGATTCTTGCCTTTCTATAACTTGTATACGTCCTATAAATTTTTGGTTTGCGGTTACCATGTGCTTCATATGTAAAAGGCTATATATATAGCAGTCTACTTTAAGTGGAGGGTCACTTAGTTTAAACACAGTCTAAAATTTCTACCATTTGTACTCACTCCTTCCATGTTTATGTTTTGTCATTATTTTTTTTACTTTTGCATGTGTTTGTATGGTTTTTTTTATATAATTTACTGTTGTAATTACACATGATCTTTCTGCTTTTGCCTTTGAACTTTTGTACTTTTGTAGTTTCAGTGTTGGTTGTTCCCCTGGTTTTAATATATGCTTCACTTTGTCAGTGAGAATTCTTTTCTTCATAATAGTTTCTTATTCATATTTTTAATTTTTTCCTTTTTCTTAAAGAAGCCACTTTAATATTTCTTGTAATACTGCTTTGGTGGTGATAAACTTCTTCAGGTTTTTCTTGTCTAGGAAGTGCTTGATTTCTATTTTAATTCTAAATGATAACCTTGATGGTTAGACTAATCTGGGCTTTAGGCTCTTTTCATCACTGGATGTTTTGTGCCAATCTCTTCTGACCTGGAAGGTTTCTATTGAAAAATGAGCTAGCAATCTTATAGGTACTTCCTTGTAGGAAACTGACTGCTTTTTTTCCTACCACTTTTAAGATTATTTCTTTGCTTTTAACCTTTGATATTTTAATTATTATGCCTTTAGGTGTGGACCTCTTTGGGTTCAACTTGTTTGGAATTCTTTGTACCTCTTTCCATTGCCAGGTTAGGGATGTTTTGGTCATTATTTCTTCAATAGGTTTTCAATCCGTTACTCTCTCTCATCTCCTCTGGTATCCTTAGGGTATGAGTGTTGTCACACTTTATGTTATCCTAAATGTCCCTTAAACTATTCAAACATTTTAATTATTTTTTGCTTCTTTTTAGTGTTTCTGCTACCTTTTCTTCCAAATTGCTAATTCAATCTTCTGCTTTATCTAACCTACTTTTAATTCCACCTAATGTAGTCTTCATTTCAGTTACTGTATTCTTCATTTCTGACTGGTTCTTTTTTCCTGTTTTTTATATATTTAAGTTCTTACTGAGATCATCTGTTCCTTCCCTGAATTTATTGAGTTTATTATCCATGTGTTAAGCTGTGCATTTAGTCCATTTTTTGCCCCAGTTTTATTGAGTTCTTTTTTGGGAATTTTGTCTGTTGTTTCACTTGAGGCATGTTTCTTTGTTTCCTCATTTTGATTGTTTTCTGATGCTTGTATCTATATATTAGTTTAAGGTTACCAGATTTTAAAATTGGTAAAGTGGGACACTGTTGACAGGGGGGTTTTTGATTAAAAATTTGGTCTACATGGAGCAAAAAAATAAAAATTCATTAAATGCAAAATAGTATTGTAATATCTTTTTTTAAATTGGGAATTTTATAAAATGTTGTGGGACGTGGGACAAATTGTTTAAAATTGGGACTGTCTTGCCAAAAACGGGACGTCTAGCACCCAGTGGTACAGTCTTTCTGTTTACCTGAGCTGGGTGCTCCAAAGGTGTTTTCTGTGTGGGTTGTATATCTCTCCTGTTGTAATCAAGCCTTGATTGCCGTTGGCACATCACTGGATGGGATTGATTCTCAGATTGATTGTCTGTGAGAATGGGCTGTGGCTGCAATGGACAAGTTGTTCTGTGAGGGCTGATCCTATGAATCAAGAATCACTTTAACAGGGCTCTGGTGACTGCCACATCCACTTTTTTAGTGTGTTATTTGTGCAGTGTTAATTGGGTGGTGCTCTCGAGCTGGCCAACAGGTATGATGGTTCTGTGGTCTCTTGGGAGGGTCTCTGGTGCAGGCCAAGATCAGCCATTGCTATGCTCAGGGACACATTTTAGAAGTGACAAAGTGATCTGCAGTGGATAGCTGCCTATGCTGGGCTTGGAGATGTCTGAGAGTGGTTATGCTATGAACAGAAACCAACTGCCACTAGTTTTAGGCCTTAGACTACTTAGCAAGAGGTATAGGGCACACTGAGGGCAGATGCTGTTTGTTTGCATATGTGGACCTCTGAGAGATTTTAGGAAAGTCCACAACACAGATCCAGGCCAGCCATTCGTGTGGGTTAGCCTGTGAAAGCGATTTGGCCTGGATGCATAAACGAGTAGGGCACAGTCTTAGAAAATCACCAGAATGCGGTGAATGCTGTTGCCAGGTTGATGTAGGCTCAGATTTGGTGCTGGTCTGCACCTGCCATCTCTGTAGGGGGAGGGGCTAACAAAGGAACAATGGCACCTGTCTGCACGTTAGTCCAGGAGAAAGCTACACCTCCGGCCTTTATTCTGAATCCAGACAATTCTGTCCCTCCACATGTGACTCTGAACCTTTAGGGTCTGCTGTCTCTTCTTTGGAGCTTAGAGTGAGTGTTTGTGACAAGTGAGTCTGTTCTCAAACCCTTTAAAGAGGATGTCTAAATCTACAGTGACCTTCTCTCACGGGGACTGAATTTCTGCTGATTTTTATATCCAGCTGTTGTGGGGACTCTTCTTCCCTATGATGCTCCAGGCTAGGGAGCTCATGTGAGTGACCCCTTACTCCTCAGTGGAGACCCCCACAGCCGAGATATTATTGCACATCTTCACCTCCACATGGAGAGATGGGACTAGCCCATTTGATGCCACTGCCGTTCCTACCAGTCTTGCAGTAGTTTCTTTATATCCTTAGCTATGGGCGTTCTGTTCCATTGTTCTTCAGGTGGTTCTCAAAGGTGGTTGTTCTATAATTTAGTTGTAATTTTAATGTGGTCTCAGCAAGAGATGAGAAAAGCATTTACCTACTTTGCCTACTTGACCAGAATTTTTTATTTTAAAACCTAACAGGTTGTATAATTTCTGCAGTTACTTGCTATGCCAAATTAAAGGTTGGGGAAGTAAAGATACAAGTATGGATAAAATGGTCAGGAAGTTATCATTCAAGAAATGATATTTAAGCAGAAACCTTTATTATTATAAAAGAACAAGGAATGGTAGGCATGGGAATAAACCTTCTAGAATAGCCAGTTTAAAGGCCTAAATTATCTTTGTGCAGGACAGGATCATACAAGATCACAAAAAATGAGGAGGAACAGCAATACATGGATCTTATATACAGTGTAAGTGAGAAGTCAGGATTTTATTCTGAGTGTAATCAAAATAGTGGATAATTTTGATCATAGAATTACATATATAATTTACATTTTAAAGAGGTCATTCTGTATGCTCCAAACCAAATAGACCAGTGGTTCTTAACCTTTTATGAGGTACCGAACCCACCAGTTTCATATGCGCATTCACCAAACCCTTCTTTAGTGATAAATAAAATATGATTTTTTTTCCAAATTCAAGACATAGGTATATGTTTTTTTACTGGTGCACAAAATGAGCCGTGCATGAACATCACCTTGCTCAAAGAACAAAACCAACAAAGTGCATGAACTCACAACAAATTACGGTATTACTTTATTCTGGCCTCCACGGCAGAGGCTTCTTTGAACCCCTAAGACTGACTCATCGGACCCCTAGGGTTTGATAGAACCCAGGTTAAGAACCACTGAAATAGACAAAAGAGACTACATACATAGGCTAGTACAGTAGTTCAGGTAAATGTATGTTCATTTGGAGAGAACAGTAAAGCAGGTAAGAAGTGATTGAATTTTGTATAGACTATATATAGAGAAAAACTGAATACCTTTCTCACTGACAAAAATAAATTTTGAATAAAACAGCTAAATAATCTATAAACATAAAAAAATGTAGGGACATATATAACTTGCAGTTAGGAAAGGCTATCGTAGTAAAGACACAAAGATCAAAATCCAAAAAAGGCAAAATAAAAAAATTGATATTATATAAAATAAAAAGGTTTTGAGTCTACAAAGATTATCTATAAGTCCATTAAAAACACAATAAAAGAATGATGAAAATATACAAATAAGAACTTCAAAAAATAAAAAGGTATACTTATTGAGTAAGTGAAAAAATTCTCAACTCAAATTAATAGAACATATTAAAACAAATGTTTGAATTATTGCATTAATAGATATTTTAAGTATGAATAATATAAAATGTGTGAGAAAGTTGGTAAAGGAATACTTTTCATGTGTTGCAGATATTCTGGAATTATAGATGAGATTATAAAGTGACACAATCTTATTGGAAGGCAACTTAGGTTGTGTTGATTCAAATGCAAAGAGCTTATTTCCTGTGCTGCTTATGTATCTGACATAAGTGTACAGAAACGTGCACAAATATATATATTTCAGCATTTATTATAGCAATGAATAACTGGAAGCCTGAATATCCATCAAAAGAGGACAATTAACTGAAATATGATACGTATCCTACCTACATAAGGCTATAAAGTAGTTTAAAGAAATAAGATACATCGGTACATACCTATAAAGATGCCCAAACTGTTGTTTGAAAACAAAGAAATAAGCAAAACCAATGAACAAACTCATAGACACAAATAACAGTATGTGTTTACCAGGGGGGTGGAGGATTAAGAGGATAAAGGGGATAATTTATGGTGAGGAAAGGAGACTAGACTGGGTGGTGAGCACATAATGCAATATACAAATGATATATTATAGTTTTACACTTGAAACATATACTTATCAACCAATGTTACTCTAAAAAATTTAATTTCCAAAGTCTAAAACTGAAACAGAACAAGTTGAAATACAATTCATGAAACATAACCTTATTAAATAAAAACCAGACAAAACACTCAGAAACCAAGATACCTCAGAAGAATTATGTGTCTATGTATTTAGATAGTAGTATATTTATATTTATGTTTTTTGGGGTAGAATGAAAAAAATAATTTTTGGTTTCGCTCTATGTAGTTTGTAATTTTACTATTTTTTTGGAAATGTACTCATGTAGTCCTTATATAATTAAAATTATTTTTATACTCTGATTAGTCCATTTGGCAAGTCATATAAACTTATCAATTTGACTGAACTATTTTAAGAATGAGACTATCTCATTTTTATGTCTTAACTTGAAATGCATGGTTTGTATTTATCAACCAAATGTGCACCTTCAAACTTATTTGGCCCTCTGCCTTGCTAGGCAAAAACCTCCTTCAAGATGACTATTCATCCATTTTGCCAATGAGGAAAGGGAGACTTTGAAAAGTTCTATAGCTTGCCCAGGGTCATATACCTAGAAATAATCGTGCCAGCTTTTGAACCTAATTTTAAAGGATGATAAAGCTCTTGCTTCCTCCTTGAGGAAGATTCAGCTTCAAATCACCCACAGGAAGCAGTCCTCATGATACGGAAGTTGGGTTAATGCAGGACTGAGAGGCAAGAGGCAGCTCAGACCGCTAGCCTGCCCGCATCGTGAATCCGTGGGAAGTCCTAGTTCTGGGAATGCCACTGCTAAAATCTCTGTGTAAGCTAACTTGCTGCCCACATTAGCTTTGAGAAAGCAATGTGAGGTGTTAAAATATAAGGCAGAAAAAATGTAGATGTGAAAAATAATTTAGCCTAAGGGAAAAATGTCTAGACTTCAAGGTCATAAAAAATCATTGTAAAAAATAAAAGTGTTTACTGGCTTTCAAGAAGATGGTCATGCCATTTCAATTTAAATAAGAGGGAGCATGCTTTAAAGATATCCTGAGAAATTACAAACTTCATATAAAGCAGGAACTAGTTTTAAATTTAAATGTTTATTGAGTGCTTATCATATTCCAGTTGCTGTTCTAGTTCATTACCTGTGTATGTTGTGTCATTTAACTCTCACAACAGATCTGTAGAGTAGATAATGTGACTAGACTTTTATGTGTGCGCTTTGTAGTTATCAAATTTCCACTGACAGTAAATTAAGAAACCATTTTAACCACAAGAAAATAAAAGGACAATATGAGACAACATCTAAAAGTCCTAGTAAATTTTAAAATCAACTTAATATAAAACATTGACCCTGAAAAGATAAGGATAATTTTATTTTGCAAAAAGAGAAGCAATAAAAATATATGAAGGTGACATATCAGTTCTTTCATTGCTCACTCAGACTGAGTATACTTTTAGAAAAAGTTACAGTGAGAAAGCTTATACAGTGATGGTAAAAATTGATCTAGAAATTCCATATATCAGATCTGATGATGGAATGTGTTTGCTTGTTTTGAGACTTAAAGAAAAAATAGATTTAGTAAACTCTTTTCGGTTTCTAATTAAAGCTGTTAAACCACTAGTAAGGGAGTGACAGGAATTTTGACAATGGGGTAGAATAAACACGCTATAGTATAATTTGTATGTGTTATGTATAAAAGATAAGAAGTACCTGTATTAAAAAAAAGCAAAAATTTAAAGCCATCTTTACAAAATAGATAATTTGGCTTATATGGAGAGCAAAATAGGAAATTGTATCTTAGGTTATTAAAAGGAAAATTGAGTCTCATCAGATAATTTATAACTTGCTGTAGAAGTGACCAAGAAATTATATTAGGGGGCATATGTAGATGCTATTTGACAGAAATTCAAATCGGACTTTTGACCATCTATCAAAGAAAAGGTTAAGGAGCAAAATGCTACATTTCAGTCTATATGCTAACCCAGCTAGAAAACTGAATGGAGCCTAAATTATATAAGAAAATAGTAAATTGTAGAAAATCTTCATGGAGAGGTGACAAATGGAATCCTTTGGGACTGATTGTCGGGCCCATTACCTCTTAACATACTAAGTTATGGTGTCTGAATTAGTTGATAACATTAAGGATCCAATTTATCTTTTGGAGAAGTTAAGATGGAACACTTCAGTTGCTCTGACACTTTTTTAAAGCTATGACTATTTAGACTAATTCTCACATCTTTTAAGCTTGGCTCAGAGAGAGAATTTTATGCCTAGAAAGCCCTGGCCATTTGGCTCAGTGGTAAAGCATCAGCCTGGCATGTAGATATCTCAGGTTTGATTCCTGGTCAGGGCACATAGGAGAAATGCCCATCTTCTTCTCTACCCTTCCCCCTCTTTCTTCTCTCTCTATCTCTCTCTTCCCTTGCTGTAGCCATGGCTCCATTGGAGCAAGTTGGCCCCAGCACTGAGAATGGCTCCATGGCCTCACCTCAGCTGCCAAAACAGCTCAGTTGCTGAGGAATGGAGCAACTACCCAGATGGTCAGAGTATCACCTGGTAGAAGGCTTGCCATGTGGATCCTGATTGGGATGCATGTGGGAGTCTGTCGCTCTGCCTCCCTACTTCTCACTTAAGAAAAAAAAAAAAAGAAAAAGACATATATCTTTGTTCAGTATTGCTGATAATTATGTATAAATTTCCAATTGTTGGAAATATTGGGTAGTAAATATTTATTGAATATTTACTATAGTTAGATCTGCCCTTTGTTGTAGAAATAAATAGATGAAAATTTCTTTAGTCTTAAGTTTGGAAGACATTTGAGTACTTTAAAAATCATAATAATTTTTTAATGAATGTATAAGCAAAAGATTTTGAGAGCACAGAAGAAGGGAACCTACCTAGCCTGGAGTTCAGGACAGCATCCTATTAAAAAGAATATTGTCCTGTTATTTTTTTTAAAAAAGATTTTATTTCCTAAATTTTAGAAAGAGGGAAGAGAGAGAAACAAAAAGAAAGGAGGGCACGAGTAAGAATCATCAACTCATATTTGTTTTGTGTGTGCCTTGACTGGGCAAGCCCAGGGTTTTGAACTGGTGACCTCAGCATTGTAGGTAGATGCTTTATCCACTGCACTACCACAAATCAGGCTGGCCTCATCCTGTTATGTAAGTGAAACTTATTAGAGAAAATAAGTAGTGAAGATACAGAAGGGTCACTGTAGATGTAAAGAATTGGAGGTAAGAAATACAATGTAGCTCACTCAGAGTACTACAAATATATAATCTAAAATCTTGGCTTTTTAGTAGATTGTACAAATAAATATAATTATTGTCCCCCCTTTCTAGACCCATGATATTAACAATACGGCATTTTAACTCCATTTAGAGAAACTGAGTTTACTTACTCATCCCTTAAATCAGGGATGGCTTTGTGACTTATTTTGGCCAATAGAATGCAGCAGAAGAAAGATTCCGATTGTGAGACTCAAGAGGCCTTGACACTTCTCCTCACCTCCTGGGAGCCTATCCAGACACTATGTGAACAAGCATGAGCTGAGCTGCTAGAGAATGAGAGACCATGTGGAGCAAAGCCAACCATTCTAGCTGAGGCCATCCTAAACAACTTGCTTCCAGCCAACCTGGCAGCTGATAGTATATATGTGAACTCAGCTGAGACTAGCTAAATGCCCAGCTGAACCTAGTCCACATCACCAAACTGAGCAATAGAAATGATTGTTGTTTAAGTCACAAAGTTTGAGACCATGTAATACTGCAAAACTAATTAATGCAGCAAAAAATGAGGCTGAATAGAAGAGCAGGGTCAAGATCATGCTGTCTTTTAGGCTTTAAACTGAAGGCAAAAAGGACTTGTAGTCTCCCAAATTTCAGGCTTTAATTCCAAAACTGTTAGTTTTAGGGAATTCTAAAGGTATCCTGCAAGGACATTAAAATGGTACCATCTATAATCATGTGTGTATGAGATCCCAGAAGAAATAGCCATATGGTTATGTCTAATGATTGAACCAAATAACTTTATACATATCTAATTCCCAAGATGGGTTCAACTCAGCCAGAAAAATTAATCCAATCTCATGTAAATGCACTCTGGGAAGTGTATTCTAGAGAAAGCAACATAACCCATTTGAAACAGTGTTCTAAAGTCTGTCTCATTACTTACAGATAGAATTGCTGCCCAGAATTCCTTCCCATCCCTTATTTTTGCCAACCCATCTTTATCCTGTTTTTTTTTTTTATCCTTATCTGCATGTTCCCAATAATCATATATTTAGTCTGACAGTTATAAGTTGTTAGGGAAAAGCTAATTGTCCGGCTGAGATATGACAATGTATGTCTTTGAAGTTCATGTTGCAGCTACTTTTGATTGAAGCATGAAATGCAGTCCCCAACATGCCATGGGTGTACAAGGGTGAACAAACAACCCCTGATTTATAAAAAAAATATTACGCCAGGCTAGCATATGCACCCCGGGGAAATGCTCTTCTGCTAAGTCAAACCTGGAATGATTGAATTTGGCATCGTTTGAAGGAAGGTCAAGGTGAGGCTAGGGAGCAGAAATGCTGCTTTTCATCTTTTTCCCCATGAATAAGGAGGCCCACAAGACGTTTGTCATATTTCCCTGTGGGCTAGTTACATAATTCAAGGGTATATGTGTGCCTTGGCATGTATGTATGTGTATTTAAAGATATTGCTGTGTCACATGTATCTGCAGTAATCATGGATCTTGATCCTTGGCATCAATGATTATGGTTAAATAATTACCAGCTATTCACTAACAATTTATCCTCTCCCCACATGTTACTGATTTTGAGATAGGTTCAATGGAAAAATAAGGTCGAGTTTTTGACTTCAAGGTGAAACACACTGAAATGAAAGCACACACACTTACGTCTCATTTACTGAAAAGTCTCATGCGCTGATCTGAACACAGTATTACCCAGTGTGCATGTTCTGGACTTTTCCAAAGTTTTTGTCAATTAACTAATTGGTTATATTTTGTACTTGACCTGTGTGTTTGGTGAAATTTTTATATGACAATGATATTATTGCTGAGAAATGATCTCTTCAAAGGTATATTTTATAAAGGGATTCGGAGGGAAGCGACCATTAGAAGCCTGCTCACTCAGCAACCTTATTTCCTGTCTACATTCTGAGCTCCAGTCTTCTGTGCCCCCTCCGATAGAGTACTGGGACAAAGCTCATCAAAGGCAGAGTTAATTGGGTTCTCTTGCTGTGTAAAAATGTCTGCTCTCCTGATGAATTCCTCAAGTTCTTGTCAAGAACCACTCAGGAAATAAGTCTCCTTCAGATGTTTTCTTCCTCTGAGGAAACAATATGTATGTGACTGAAAGGGAGTGTTTACACATCAGGGGTCAGGAAGAAAACTTATAAAGCTGGTCAAGTTTGTCTGAGTCTTCCCCTCCTCTCCTTTCTGAAGCCTTATCCTCCTACTGTGGACACATATCCTATCTGAGTGAGAGTATCTCACGATCTGCCTGCTTTGGGAATAGTTCTTGACTCTTCCTTTCTTTCTCCTCCTTATCCAAGTTTACCTAACCCTCAGCCATTTGCTTCAGGCTGGGTTTCTATTAGAAAGTGATAATCTAGCTTGTGTTAAAGTTGCAATCAGTTTTAATAAGAACCTTTGGCTTTCTACACACCCACCATATAAAACATTGCATTTTAATAGGGGCCTTGGGAAGCATTATTTTAACCTAATAGAACGATTTCAGCCATGAAGTGTTATAATTCGATACTTTTAAGCAGTCACCAAACAGTTTTGGAGCCAGTTTTTGTTACAGTAAAAATGTATTCTTCCCTTTCTGAGTTGTGAGAGTCAAGTACATTTGGATCTGTGGAGAATGTAAAAATGCTGGGTCCCAGCTAGTTGCCTCACCCTTTTTCCATTCCTCTGCCAAAGCCAAAGTGGAATTTTGAGCATTCTTTTCTAAAACTTTTATCTTAGTAAAACAGAAACACTTTTTAGAATTTGTATTTTTAGCACTATTTATTTAATTTATTGTGATTACATGGATTCAAGTGTCCCACTGAATATAACTCCCTAACCCCCCACCCCTGTGTCCCTTCTTATACCCCCTTTGTCCGCCTCCGCCTAACTCCCTCAGCCCTTCCCTCTAGGATCTGCTGTCCTGTTATCTATACCTCTGTGTTATGTATATAATTTCACTAATCCCTTTACCTTCTCTGATTCCTTCCCTTCATCCCCTTCCCTCTGCCAGCTGTCCCTCTGGTCCCTGTGACCCCATCTCTGCCTCTATTCCGTTCCTCAGTTCACTTTGTTCCTTAGATACTACGTGGCAGTGAAAAAGAAGGAAATCTTACCTTTTGTGACAGCATGGATAGACCTGGAGGTTATTATGCTAAATAAAATAAGCCAGTCAGAGGAAGAAAAATATAGTACAATCTCACTTATATTTTTAGCACTTTAAAGGAGAAAAAGAATGAGAGGAGGCAAGTTTGTCTCTGTGTATGTGTACATGAGTGTGTGTTTGTATTTACTAGAAGCTTGTATAACTTTTTATTACTGAATAACAGCCGTGTTATATACTTAGCAGCTGAAAACAACACGTATTTATTATCTCACCTTTTTATTGGTCCAGAGTCCAGGCATGGCTCACCCGGGTCTCTGCCCAGCATCCATCCTACAAGGCTAATAATATCAAGTGCTGTCCAAAGCTGGTTCTCCAAGGCCATTAAGGCTGTTGGCAGAATTCAGTTCCTTTTGACTGTAAAACCGAAGTCCCTGTTTTCTTGTTGACTATTGATCGGTGCTGCTTTCAGTTCTTAGGATTTACCTGCTTATTTCTCCCATATTACTTTTGATACAGTTTGCTCTTTGTTCCTTCAAAGCCATCAAGACAATATTTCTGTTGATTTGAATCTCTCTGACTTCTTTCTCTTATTTCTAAACTGTCTTTCAAAAGGGCCCACCTGATTACGTCAGGCCCACCCACATTCAAGGGGCAGAAATGAAACATCAACTTTCTTATGTGCCCTGACCAGGCAAGCCCAAGGTTTTGAACCGGCGACCTCAGCATTCCAGGTCAATGCTTTATCCAGTGCACCACCACTGTGATGTTGATTTTAAAAATAACCATTTATGGAGCACATACCATGTGTCATAAACTCTGCTAAATATTTAAATTATTTCTACTCTTTTGTATAATATTTAAGAATTGGTCTAAATAACAATGTCTGACTGGGCCATAAAAATCATTTTATATAAAATTCAAAATTATTCTTATACCCAGGAATGTATTCATAAAATCAGAATTGATTTTGTTGCAGAATATTTCATTAAATAAAATAAAGTTAAACAAAAACAAGCAAGCAATACTGGTGACAAGATCCCTAGATTGTAGAAGATTTGTTATTATCTCCTTAAATGAAAGCCCCAAAAGTAGAGACAATATGTAACCTTTTTTCCCCCTAGCTTCAGTAGCTAATGCTGTGCCTGGCACATAGCTGGAGTGCAAAATATATTTGGATATTATCTTAATTTGGAATCTTTAATGAGACTAAAATAAATTGCGATTGAGTTTTTCTGTGTTACAGAATTGCACTTTAAGTCACAATTTTCCATTATCTTTTCTCACCAAAGGGCACATACCATTTTACTATTAGAACAATCAAGTTTCAATTTGAATACTTTTGAAATATATAAACTTGTCTCCTTTGTGCAAAGGGAGGCAAAGGTCCTGGAAATAATGCAAGTATAGTTGGAGTGCCATGGACTGTTCACAGAGATACTTCATTCTGTTCTAAATTTTCATTTCATAACAGTCTTGATTAGAAAGTGAAGCGCTGCGAAAAGAACAATTGCATAATTAGAAGATAATCATTTACTCTGGCAGCATCTTGAAAGTATGGGTGTTGAAAACAATTAAATTTCTATGTGTTTGATTGGAATGTGTTTATCCTGATTAACAATTTACAAACATTTCTTTCTTTCAACTTCTGAGTAACATCTCAAAAATATAATAGCTGTCATAGGCTTTTAGGTGATATGTATTTTTTAATTCTAATATAATCAGTGGTTTATAATGAACTTAATAATGCATTCCATTTACTATCCCCATTTATTTAAAATAGCATTGTTTTAAATACAGCATTCGACTTACCTATCGTTCTATAGAGAAATGTGAAAGACAAAGTAATCATATTAGAAAGCAACAGCTTCAAATGTGATGTACGTAGAATAATTTTTACTTGCCAAATTGAGTTTTCAAATCATATATTAGACGATACAGGTCCATATCCACTCTTTGGAAGGACAACTACAGAGGTAACGACACCCAATTGCGTGCCATTGATAGGGTCTGCATCACAAGACAGTTTAATAATGAGATTCTGTACTGAGGGAATAAACAATTTTAGAAGGAAGTTATGATGTAAAAAGGATTCTTAACAAGACATAAAAGAGAAGTTAAAATAAAATCCTTCTGGATTTTAGTGATTAAAGTATTTCAAAAATTAGAGTTCTCTAGTTGATGATTTTATGGAACCTATTTTAACTGTAGTACTATACTTTTAATGCCAACTTAAAATATTACTGGCATGTATCATTTGTGAAGTGTTTTTTAACTTACCAAAAATCCTATTTGGTAAACAGGTCATTTTCCAATCTTAGACATTAGGAATTAAGAGGTGAAGGACTTTGCTTGAAATCTAACAAAACTTTTGCAAAAATAAAAGAATATATGCCCATTTTCTAATTCTTTATTCTTACTTCTTGAGCCTCAAAACCAGAACTTCATGATCACATTCCGGTGGACTTGAACCATAAAATAAATTATTTAACTCTTCCCTTAATCTCTTCTCTTCACAGATTTACCAGTTTCTTCCAATGATTGTAGAGGCTAAATGCAATAACTGGAGATCTTAAAACCAAGGATCAACCTAAGTAGACATGAGCCTGGGTTGAAAACAAAATAATAAATGTTAGTTTAAAAACAATGTCATTCATAAGTTTGATGTTAAAGGCTGAAATTAATGCAGTATTGGTGTTGAAAATATTTTTTATAGTTTATTTCCATATAAATACATCTGGTGAAATGCATTTGATTTTCTACACATACAAATGTATAACTTTATATTATCTATATTATGAAATAAAACTTGAGTTAGATTTCTTTCCTCATGCTCAAATGCCTTGTAAATCAGATCAGATAACTGTTTATCAAATCACACATCCTCTATTTTATGCTAACTTCCACTGCTCTACTGAGAAATAATTTTGAAGATAATCTTCCTAAATTGTTTTAGTAGAACTGGGTTTTCCAGATTAACCAAATAGAAATACAGGATACCCAGTTAAATTTGAATTTCAAATAAACAATGATGTTTTTTTGTTTCACTATTTACCTAATATTGCTTGACACATAATTATCTTAAAATAATTATTCATTGTTCATAAGAAATTTATATTTAACTGATCTTCCTGTATTATTTCTAGCAACTCTTAAATAGAACAAATGGGGAATAAAAGTGATTTGTTGTTGGTTCTCTGTGTAATGAGCAACAGCTAGAAGTAAGGGCAGAGTCACTGAGATAGGAATAAATTGTCCCTGGATCTGATTTGAAATACTTTAATGAGTAAAAGGATTGTTTTTTCCCTCAGAATAAGAAGAGAGCAAGTCCCAGGTGCTGCATAATCAACAATCTAATAATGTCCTCAAAGACCTGATTCTGTGTTTGCTTCCACCTCCCTGCTTCCTTGTTTCTTGTGTACAGGTTGCTGCAGCAGCTTGTGGATCCCATCAGGAGGTGGCAATGTGTCAAGGAGTCCTTTCCCAGAATCCCTGTGAAGACCTGGTTTCATGACCACATGTTACCCTCTCTTCAAAACCAGTCACAGATGGGGTAACAAGATTATGAGTTTAACCTAGTTATGGTACGCTTGTGAAGGCAGGCAAGATCAGTTTTCATGAGGCACATGAGGGAAGAACAGACTTGACAAAATTAGGTTCCAGTAAGAGAGAAGAAGTTGGTAAAAAGACAATGACAATCAATATATAACAATATACTCACATTTATATTAGATTTGACAACACATAGAATGGTCAGTCTGTTAGGGAAGCTTCAAATGTTTCCAATTTCTTTGGAGTATTTCTTGAGGGGTTCTAAAGAGAGAAGGAACCAATACTAAGAACCTAAGATTATCACTGAACAACTATTGTATGGAGAGCCTATGCTCTAGTAAGGGGGAAAAAAAGGAAGACAAAAACATTAGAAGTCCTAAAGAATCTTTCATTTTCTTTTCCTGTGGATCTGGGCTTATTGTGGGCTGATCTTAATCTTATTTCAAAGACACCCACATAGAGCTACAGCCAAATCAATTTATCTCAATGATGGAATGGAAACAGTGAGTCACCTCTATGACATTTTAGTTGGTTTGCTAAAAACTTGTGTTTTAAAACTAAAAATATAAGCAAAGACTAGGAGATCTTCTTTATGATTATTATATCTTTAGCAGTTATTTTTAATTATAAATAAGACTTAAGCTGAAATTTGATAGCGTAGATCCAGGAAACCGTATTCTTATACGATGGAAATTCTTAAATGTATATGAACTGAATGAATATTCTCAGGATTTAGAATAAGCAAAGTAACTATAATTAGTTTGACATATGAATGAACTATTATGGTTTCTTTTTCTGGCTTTAGCTTAATATTTAAGTGCCTTACAAGATAAGTAGGGGTGACCCCAGACAATTGAATGCTGTATAAAATGCATGTAAGCTGTATTAGTGATCTAATAGTGCTAAAGCAAATAATAGATGATTAAAACCACAGAACACCGAAAATGAGTGGGCACACACTCACCTTCCATCTTGCTACACACAAGGAATTTTTTTTATCTAGCTACCAAGGTATTCACCCTCACTGCAGGAAATAAATCTAATGAGAGGACAGTTTCTGGTCCTGATCCTTCACAATAAACTTCTGCAGTTGCCATTCTAGGGATGGTGAGTAAGACTGACAGGCTTTCTTATGAGCTATCAGGAAGCAAGTAGGCCCACTAAGTAGGATGTAAATAAAAGCTGTAACCTTGGGAAATGTATCAAGTTATGAAAGTGGGAACTAAGTGATAGGAATTTTGCAATGACATATATGTAGAGAATCACATTCTAGAAGAGTTTTAGAAATGAACAAATTTCTAAGCATTTATCTTATACCATCCAAATAATCACAGATTAATATTCAGCAAAGAGAATATTGAACAACCACTGCGGCTTAATGGTAACATAACAGAACACCATACAGGTTTCTAATCCCTTGTCTATAATAATTTTTAATAGCCTTTCCTTCTAATATGGACAGAAATAAGGAATGCCTGTCAGTTGTATTTTTTGGTACAAATGAATAAATTAATATGAATGTTATTGAGTTCTGATAGTATTTTAGCCACCAGGGACACAAAGACAAAAATAGATGGGGTTAGAAGCACACAGAAATATGGAATGACAATATATTGTTATGGCTTTTCTGAAAGAATGTTACTTTCAGGGAATTTATGTTCTTATAAACATAAAATGATTGCATACTAATAATTGCAGTAAAGAAGATGCATTATCATAGTGTTACTAAATATAATATGAACTGGTGAGTACATGAGCTTTCTGAGAAGCCTTTGTAAAGGATATAACATTTGAGATGACTATGGAAGGGTAAGTGGAATGTTTTCAGGGAGAGAAAAAACAGGGAGAACTATAAGAAGAAACAAACTATGAAATAAATTATGCTGGTCTGTAAGCAATTCAATGACTAGATTATAAAGCAGAGGTTATTGGGCTGAACTTAAAGGCTTTTCTATAATCCAGTTGAAGGATGATGAAATTATAGATTAAGTCAATGAGTGTATGGAAAGTAGAAACCGAAATGACCTGTCTGTGAACAGGTGTTGATCATCAAATAAATATGAAAGATGAAGAAAATGGTAGTCATTAGGTTGTTTACTAAATCTTTCTCACTTTCCTCTGAACACTGGTATTTTTCTACTTTCTCATCTCCCTGAAGTGAGACGTGGCACTGTGATTCACTCTGGCCAATAAATCTAAGCAGAAGTGGTATATGCTGCTTCCAGGTCTACGCTTATTAAACAATTTGCCATGCTCTCTTCTCCTGGCTCTGGTAATCATGGAAGTGTGTGTGGAGATAGACCCTGTGAGCTCAGATCCTGAAACAACTATAGTGGGCAGAGACCCCTGCCAACTCGAGCATCCTGTGTGAGCAAGAAATAAACTTGGTGTGTGTGAAGCCACTGAGATTTGTCAAGTGTTCCTTGTTATTGGCACAATCTATCCACCATTCCAAAATATACTATTAATTCACCAGCACCTGTTTGACCTGAGTGAACTTGTAAATTCATTATTTAGACATGATTTCATGCCTAGATTTAGATTTTGAACAATTCTTACACTTCAGGCTTGTGGGTTAGCTGCTTATTAGGGTCACTGTTAGATGACCTTTCTAGAGAATGAGGCACCCCCCCACACACATACTTTATGTGATTTTAAACCAGAATATAGCAGTGACAGTCACTGGCAGGAGACTATCTGAAGAACACGGTAGTAATTAGTGCTCTAGACAGACTTTCAGAAGCATCAAGATTCACAGCTTAAAATCCCACGTGTTGGAGTCTGCAATACTGGGCAAATAGGTGTATAACACTTTACAGGAAAGGGCAAAAAAACGCTCCATTTTGATTGGAAAATGACAGTCATTGAGGTATGTACAGTTAGCAGAGAACTGGATTTATGGAATTAAATTACCTTTTGTGTCTGCAGTGCAGGGGATGATGAAAATAAGGAGAGCTGTGGAAGAGCGTGTTTTGTCATCAGTGTGAGTTGTCTCTTACTCAGCTTGTTTCCTTCTTGTCCAGAGCTCTCTGGAGCTGAGACTGAATCTGTGAGAGCAGAACATTTTTTAGCACTGCACCTCAGCCTTCTCAGAGAACCACTTTTCTAAGGGCAGATGCCTCTCTAACCCAGAAAACCCACATCTGTCCATCTCATAAGCTCCTGCAAGGCACCAATGGGCCACACTCACCACAACTAATTTTTGTTCTTTATTTTTATTATTGCATCAACTCTTCCTTGTTTGGTTGCAGGCACACCTCCACTGTTTGAGACTATTATTGCTTAATCTTTATGTGTTTATGAATTTGGGACGAAAACAAGAAAAGTCAATGAGAAATAAAAAACACAGTCTAGTTACTAATTGAAGTTAACCCTTAAGTGGCTCTCTTGGAAACCACCCATAGAATTGTCACATTAGCTGAAACATATTTTTAAAAATTATTTGATGATGTTTCACATATGAAACAAATGTATTAACCACACAAATATAAACATATACTTCAAGCAAAAATATGTCTTAATAAGCAATATTTATCCTTTTTGTATGTATATACTGTAATATATACAGACACGCATAGTCATGGTGAGCTTTTAAAATATTTTTTAAATTTAATTTTTAATTAGAGTTGGCATACAATATTATATTAATTTGAGGTGTAAACATAGTGATTACAGACTTTTATATAACTTACAAAGTGATCAAACAGTAAGTCTAGTGCCCATCTGACACCATCCATAGTTGAAAGGGACTAAGAAGTCATGGGCTCTTAGGCTCAGTTGGTGTACTTTTCTGGAGGGAAGAAGGAAAAGAAGGTAGTACCTACCTTGTCAGCATCTAGCAAGTGGTCTTAGGGTATGCAAATCTGCTTAGCCTGCTGAGATCCAGGAGCCACATGCTTGCTTCTCCTTCTAGCAAAATCTTTTATAGGATATTAGAAACTTTTGTTATTGGTTTATCTTAAGACACAGAAACTCTGGCAAGGTGACAGTTTTATTGTTGCTGATATTTCAGTAATTGTTGTTACCATCTTTCATTCAAAAAGAGTCTGCCCTCACAGGAAAAGGTAATGTTGGGCAGTGGGCTTGCAATGTTAAAAAAATTTTAGGGAGGTGAGATTTGTTAAAAATTCCAAGTATAATATCTGTCTACCTTACTTCCCTCTTACATCCTAGAATGCTTTCTCGCCTAAGACACATCTGAAGACTAGATTTTCAAATTGTTGGTCAAGAAATGATAATGAGACAAACATTATTTAGTGGGTCATGATCAAAGTTTTTCCAGTATATATAAAAGAAGAAAATCGAATGCATTGCACATAAGTAATCATTATATGATGAAAATTTTGTTTAATGATAATGATAATATGTATACCTATGTTGTTACACACACAAACACATACATACTTGTTCACAGTGTAAAGTATACTCTTATTATTTTATTAAAAATAGTTTAAAAATCATTTAGGTTTTAACTGTGGCTTTTTTTTTCAGACTTTATTTCAAGTACCTACATATTTTCCCATTTGATTCTTGCATCTGGTCTTATAATTTTCCCCTTTTCACACTCTGAAATATAAACAGGTTGAGTAATTTACCTGACATTATAGAACTGTTCAAACCTAGGCAGTTTTACTCCACAGGCATCTTAGCTGAAGCCAGAACAAATTACCATAGAGTGGGTGGCTTCAACAACAAACATCTATTTCTCACAGTCCTAGAGACTGGTAGTCTGTGGGGTTCTTGGTGAATGTCCTCTTTCAGGTTTATAGAGGGCCGCCTTGCTGTGTCCTCACACAGCAAAAGGAGAGCTAGCCTGCTCTCTGGTCTCCTCTTATTAGGGAACTAACCCATCATGAAAGCTATCCCCTCACAGCTTGATTTCCTCTACAACGCCCTACCTCCAAATATACCAACGCATTGGGATTAACGTTTTGACATATGAATTGGGGCATGAGGGGATGCAAACATTTAGTTCATTGCAACAAACTACTGTCATAATCTGTGAGCTATCTATACTATCCTGTGAGGACATTAAAATATTGTCTTAGGTGACCACTGGTATAGAATAAGAAGAAAAATTCTGTGAAAAAAATGTATGTAGAGAATGATCACATGGATAAGGAGAGGATTTTTCCATAGGTAAAACATGTATGGAGAAAAGGGTGATGAAAAAGGAAAAAATAATAGGAATGCATTTCAGTGTAAAGTAAAAGATTTAAGTAAAAAAAAAATGTAAATGGGGAATCTCTTCCTTAATTTTGCTGTTAGGAGAGGTCAGTCTACTGTAGACAGCTCTGTTTCCTACTCTACTTGAACATTTCCAAAACACCTTTGCATATAATTATTTTTGCTTCTCTCTGACTTTGAATTTAAATTTTCCACTTTCCTTGGAAATACTTGCACAATTTCCTAAATTTCAAGGTTGAGAAATATTTTCAATGTTATTTCACCCTTGTAAGTTCAATTTTCCTTTTATTTCTACCATTTAAAGCAACTTCTTTGGGGGCCACATATTTGCTGACCACTATCATCTCTCTCTGGCCAAACTAAACATATTTCAGTGTTTTCCTATGAGTTTATGAGTTATGCTTCTCCTGGCCTTTAATCATTCTTATTGCTTTCTGTGGTACACAACACCCCGAGGACCACTGCTCTACCTCAGTAGTCCAGATATGAGTCAGACTCACACACTCTACAGAGCCCTTCTGGGGTGTGAGCTGGGGCTGGTGCAGCAGGGAGAAGCCTAGGCTACATGATAGAGAGGATGGACACTTCATGCTTCCAGTTTCTAGGGACCTCTAGGGACCTTCCAGTTTCAAAGATGTATCACCTTTGAAAATATTCCAAACTTTTATCTGCCTCCCTTGAGACCAAGAATTACCAGCTTGTATAATTAGAGTGTTTTCAAACAGATGGCTTTGCCTATGGAATCTCTTTGAAATGTCTTTCTTATTTGTCCTTCAGAACAAGAATAATAACATCTTTTTTCTGTATATTTTTAGATACTGAATTAATTATTCTATTAGTAAACAAAAGTCGCATTCATATTTACTTAGAGACAATTTTTTATTTAGACAATTAAATTTAACGGGGCAACATTGGTCAATCAGAGAACATAGATTTAGAGAAAACATCTCCACATCACTTGGACAGTCGCTTATGCTGTATACCTATCACCCAAAGTCAAATCATCCTCTGTCTCCCTATATCTTGTTTCTCTTTAAGCCCCTCCCCTCCTCCGTCCCCTCCCGTTCTACCCCTCCCCTCCCTCTGGTAACCACTGCACCCCTGTCCGCGTCCCGGAGTCTCAGCTCTATGCCCCAGCTGTGCTTGCAATCCCACGGTTCTTAGCTTTAGAGACAAATGTAAAACACACACACGTACATTAGATTTCACAGGGTGTGGGTCTGTATTAATTTCCTGGTGTTACCCTTCCTTAAATATAGAAAAAACTTGCTGAAATTGGTTTTCTTTTATTATTTATTTTAAAATATTTCTGTTCTCAGTCACTTCAAGAATAATATAATTGTATTTCATTGTGCTTTTGGGGATAACTATGAAATAAATATTGCCTGACTCGAAAAACGCAGCGTTATCTGTTTCTAGAGAATGTACGGGAAAAGCTAATACTCTTTGGTTACCAAAGGTAGTGGAAATAAACCACATCTCTTCCTAAGAAAAGAGATGAGCAGCTGCGTTGTTAGCAAAGCCACTGAGGCTGAAACTGTTGTTTCCAAGGTGTTTCTTATTCAAAACACTAGAGGGCACTGCTGATTTACTCAACTCTGTCCCAGGGCTTTTAAAAATTCAGTGCCTTGCCAGCAGCTTTTCAATTTTCAGTGGGCAGGAATGGAGTGGAAAATAACTGTTCGAAAGTCTGTGTTTTGAGAAAGAAAGGTTAAAAATATTCTCTGAAGAACATACCAGCAGAAAGAAAAAAAAGTGACTAATCTTTGTCCCATGCCAACTGAAGGTCCTTGTCCAGAAGTTGTCCTGGGTTCAAACTTTATCACTTGTTAAAACGAATGACAGAAATAAAGTCCGTAAAATAGGAAAATGGCTGTTTAGATCCTAAATGTGAGAACACACTGTTTTCCTTTTAACTCTTATTTTTTTCTCTATATGATGAAGCAAATTTGTAATTATCAGAAAGACATTCTGGTGTACAAGCATGCTTAAAGAGAGTATGATTATTTGGACATAATAAAGCAAGACAAAAATTTTTTTCAAAAAGAACCAAGGGCATTGAAAGTCTAAGACACCTTCACAAGCAGAGTTTACAGTAAAACAGTAAAAAACACTATCTGTATGCTTCATGTTCCAGATGCTTTGGGGCACAAGGAAAAATAAACCGCAGAGGTAAAAACAACAGACATAAAATTAAAGAGACCAATATTTGATGTGAAGTGCTGAAATAAAAGAAGCCACCATTTAAAAACATTGACTATCAATGAGTTCAGTGTGACCAGGATAATCAAAGCAGTAACAAGCAGGGGCCACTGTACAAATCTGCTTGGTCCATAATGATTTTTCTATCACAGGTTTTCAAAAAATTCATTTCCTGTTTTCTGGGAGCTTATAGTCAGAAAATTTAGGGAGGAAAGTTCTTTTCAGAATCTCCTCTTCCCAAAATACTATCAGTTCTTACCATTCTGGTGGAAGGCAAAATGAGAGGGCAGGCCCTGCAAGTCTCGAGTGTACTTGGGAAGCCCAGCCTAAGAGTAGCATAGCTCAGCTGTCTTCCTTCTACAATGGGATCCCCTGAAGAGCTGGGGTCACTACAGCCCTGGAAGGATGCCTGATCCCCACTCACCCTGCTCTCTCATGTATCACTGCTGAGTCATCTGCAACGTGATGGTCTTCTTGGACACAATGCGCTGTGCTGTGGCCGTATGTAAAGCTGAAGTATATCTGGTGGTTACGTCACCCACCCAGCTCCACATCTGAGTCGATCTCCTCTCAGCTCTGTTGTCACCTTTGTAACTCTGTAATAAATTAGCTTCTTCTAATCCCAAAAACCTTCCTTTTGACCTAAAGGCTTATTTCATTAACTGGTTTCTACTCTCCATGCAGAGGACTACATTGTTTGCGGACTTCAATAGTCCTTTGGGGTCAGCTTGAAGAGATCTGTTGTTTACTGATGGTGATCTCTAAAATAGTGTAACCACCCAGAAAATTCATCTAGTTTGTAGAGAAGATTGCAGCAACTTAGTTTACATGATATTATTAATGGCAGAATTTACCTTTGTTTTCACTGACAACAGTTTATCCTCTGAAGAGTAACTTCATAAAGAATTCAATATTATTAAAATGTATAGGGAATTAAATCTGAAATGTATGATTGCTTTGTTTATAGAACAGTTTTAATTTGGTGGGTTCAGATTTTGAAATGTGCAGGGACATACTTGCATACATTGCATTAAAACTGGTGAGAACGTTAGTTAAGATGCAAAGATCAATGTAGGTATGCAGCTAGAAAAATAGTTATGTGTTTTGACTTATAATATTTTACTTATGAAAACCCTCTTAGCTATTCTACAAGTTTCTGCCTATTTTTTTATACTCAAACACACACACACACACACACACGTTTATGACCAGATCCAATTTTCAATTAATTTTCTTGACAAGAGTTGACATTTTGTTTCTAAAATGACCAACTTTAAAAGTGGAATAGGACATACTGTATTTCCTGTGTATAAGACGCTCCAGTGTTTAAGACACATCTTAATTTTGGGGCCTGAAATTAAAAAAAAAAAAGTACTGTATAAAGTTATTGAACTCAAGTTTTATTCATTATAAAATTCATACAACTTCTCATTACTATCAAAACTCCCATCCATTAGCTTGTCCTCATCTGTGTTTGATGACAAATCACTGTCTTCATAGTCTTCATTGTCTTCATATATTTAATTGTCCTCAGTTCCATCTATGGCATTTAAAATGCCACAACCACTGTATAAGATGCACCCCGTTTTTAGACCCCAATTTTTTTTTAAAAAAAGTGAATATTATATACAGGGAAATACAGCAGATTACTTTCAGGAAATTGTTTCTTCTTCAAATAACATTAACTCTATTTAAACTATATACATATATTATAACTATTATAATATATATGCACACACATAATTTTAAACTTTATAATTTATAGTTTAAAGTATTTACCCCCATATTTAAGGACTTCTTCACTATATTATTTATAGGGTTTAAATTTTTTTATTGGATTTTTTTTAGAGAAATAGAAAAGGAGAGTGAGAGAGAGAGAGATTTGTTGT
Organism: Rhynchonycteris naso; assembly: GCA_037038555.1. Taxonomy (NCBI): domain Eukaryota; kingdom Metazoa; phylum Chordata; class Mammalia; order Chiroptera; family Emballonuridae; genus Rhynchonycteris; species Rhynchonycteris naso. The sequence goes on from CM073002.1 coordinate 74,229,197, forward strand.
CCCACTTATTTATGCATTCATTGTTTATTTTTGTATGTGCTGTGACCGGGATCTAACCTGAAACATTGTATTGGAACAATTCTCTAACCAACTGAGCTATCTGCCCAGGCCTTCACTATACTATTTAAAGGTAAAATTCTTTATTGAGACACTTTTTTTTTTTCTTCTGGTGGTAACTAGTTTAGGAATTGAGGATATTGCAGAGGGCTGCTCAAACTTCCACATCCTATATACCTCAGAGTCAGAATGTGGTTCATACTCATTGGTCAAAAGAGTTATTTTAAGATGTTAACTCTTTTCTAAGAAACAAACCCAAACAAACTCATACAAGCTCTGTTCTCAAATGTACAGTATTGGCACCATCAGTTTCTACCCTGTCTTTTTCAATGTCATCCATTAATATTCTGGCAACTGACTCACAATGAACCTATTTCAAGTGCTGTCATGAGGCTGGTGACTGAAATGTTCACCTGGGCTCAGTTTCTCCAGTAACTCCTTTCAGCCTTTTCTTTTAGCCATCGATTCCATTATATTTTGGACCTTGTCACCCACATGAAATAATTTCCATATCATATTATTTAGCATGTTTTCCTATCTTTCTAGTCACTTTATCAAGTATCCTAGCTACACCTTTTCTTTCATCTCCTCCTGAATCAACCTTTTCTCTAGCCTATTTTCTCTGATGTTCCCTTTGCCTGAAAGACTTCCAACTCTAACATTAACCCTCTCTGACACATTCTTAGTTTAGAGAACATGTATTCCACCTGAAATCTATGACTTATATATTGCTTCTTTAGGGAAGTCTTATCTAAAATCCCTGTACTACAGAAGTCTTCAAAACAGTCCTCATACAATACTCTGAACAACTTTTATTTCCCCTTGACCACTATTCAATTTGATAACCATGTGTTCATTGTCTTATCTTCTTTAGGGTTGTCTTTAAGCACCCCAACTAAAGGAACTGAAAAATCCCAGCACTGGCCACTATATATGTCTAGTTCCTAGTAGCTACATAGTTTCTTGAATTAATGATACATAGTTTGGATCATCTAATAAAATGATTTAATTCTTCTCAGGAAAAGCTTAATTCCTCACTCATTATGTCTCTGTCACTTCTTATTATTTATGTCTCTATCACTACCTATTATCTTCACCAGTTCTACTATCTTTAGGGTTTTAATAAAATCATAGTGTTTGCTGAGTGTTTAACAGGTGCTAGTCATTGTAACAAATGTTATACATACAATATCACCTAACATTCTCAATGATTCTTATGGGTCTATCTAGCTTTTCTACTTCTTCATGACTTAACCTATGAAGATTGTATAGTTCTAGGCACTTACCCATTTCTTCTAGATAGTTAAACTTGGTGGCATATAATTTTTCATAGTATTCTAGTATGATCCTTTGTATATTTATGATGTCAGTGGTAATTTCTCTTCTTTCATTTTGGATTTTGTTTATATGAGTCTTCTTTCCTTTTTCCTTAATGAGTCTAGGCAGGGGTTTGTCAATTGTATTGATTTTTTTCCAAGAACTAACTCTTACTAGCTTGTACTAATTTTTGCTTTAGTTTTTGTTCTCTTTCATTTGCTTCTGCTCTAATTTTTACAATTCCTTTTTTCTACTGACTTTGGGTTGCTTTTATTCTTCTTTTCTTAGTTCTTTAGGATGTGATGTTAAGTTGTTTACTTGGGATCTCTCTTATTTCTTGATATAAGCCTGTAATGATATAAACTTCCCTTGTATTACTGCTTTTGCTGCATCCCAGAAATTTTGATAAGTCAAGCTGTAATTCTCATTTGTCTGTATATCTCTTTGGATCTTTGCTTTTATTTGTCCTTAAACCCAGTCTTTTTTTAAAAGTATGTTGTTTAATTTCCACATTATTGCGGGCTTATTTACTTCTTTTTGCAGTTAAATTCAAATTTCAGAAACTTATTGTCAGAAAATATTCTTGGTATAATATCAATCTTCCTGTATTTTTTGATGTTAGTTTTGTGACCAAACATATGATCCATCTTTGAGAATGTTTCGTGCACACTGGAAATAAGTGTATAATCTGATGTTCTGAGATAAAATGTCCTGTAAATGTCTATTATGTCTATTTAGACTAATGTGTCATTTAGGGCTGATATTTCTTTATTGAATTTCTGTTTGAATGATCTATCGTAAGTCATCAATGGTGTGTTGATATCTCCAATTATGATTGTGTCTTTGTTTCTATTTTTAGATAGTAGATACCTTATATATCTTGTTACTCCCTGATTTGGTATATATATATATATATATATATATATATATATATATATATATATATATATATATATATATGAAATGTTATATCTTGATATAATGTCCTCTTTATCATTATGAAATGTCCATTTTTATCTGTTACCTTTGTTGTCTTGAAGTCAGCATTGTTATATAAAAGTATGGCTACACCTGTTTTTTAAGGATATTATTTTCTTGGAGAATCATTTCCCAACCTTTCCCTTTGAATCTACTTTTGTCCTTGAAGTATGGATGTATCTGCTGTAGTCAGCATATTGTTGGGTTTTACTTTTTGATCCATTCTGTTACTCTGTGTCTCTTTACTGGTGAATTCAGTCCATTTACATTTAGGGTAATTATTGACACTTGAGGGGTTTCTATAACCTTTTTATGTTTTGCTTTTTGGTAGCTCTGTGTTTCATTTCATTCTTCTATTTTATGTTTATGTCAACTGTTTTTGTTGATGGTATTTCATATTTCTTTCCCGTTTCTCCTTTTCTTAAGTTATGTGTTTCAGTAGTGACATTTTTGCGGGTGGTTACCATTGGATTGTTAAGATAAAAATTTTCATCCTGACCAGGTGTTGACACAGTGAATAGAGCATCAGACTGGGAGGCAGAGGGCCCAGATTCAAAACCCTGAGGTCACCAGCTTGAGCACCAGCCGGCTCATCCTGCTTGAGCATGGCTCACCAGCTTGAGTGAGGGGTTGCTAGCTTGAGCATGGGATCATAGACATGACCTCATGTTTGCTGGCTTGAGCCCAGTGGTCACTGGTTTGAAGCCCAAGGTCGCTGGCTTGAGCCCAAGTTCATTACATTGGCTTGAGAAAGAAGTCAGTTGTAGCCCCCCGGTCAAGGCACATATGAGAAAGCAATCAATGAACAACTAAGAAGCTGCAAAGAATAATTGATGGTTTTCATCTTTTCCCCTTCCTGTCTGTCCTTATCTGTCTCTGTAAAAAAAAAATTATATATATATATATATATATATATATATATATATATATATATATATATGTATAAGAGTTCTTTGTCTTATGATTACTTCTGCATTCCATCTGCCTTTGCTACTGCAGATTTTTATCTTCTACCCCCTTTTTTTATGTTGTCGCAGATTATCCCTGTTTTTATTGTAACTTTGTTGGAGCTTTTACTTACATTTTTGGTGTGTTTTGTTCTTTGTATCTGGTTAAATAACCCCCTTCTGTATTTCCTAAAGTGTGAGTTTTCTGGTGATAAATTTCCTCAGCTTTTGTATGTTTGCAAAAGTTTTTATTTCTCCTGTATCTTTAAAGGATAACTTTGATGAATATTGTATTCTTAGCTGATAATTCCTCTCCTTCAGTACTTTGAAATTTTAGGTCCACTGTCTTCTGTCTTGTAAAATTTCTGCAGGAAAGTCTGATGATAACCTAATGGGTCTACCTTTATTGTTATTTTATTTACAGGATTCTTCTTTGTCATAGATTTTTGCCAATTTTTTTATGATGTACCTTGGAGAAGATCTATTTTGATTGAAGTAACTCAGCATTCTGTTTGCTTCTTGAATTTGAGGATCTAAGTCTTTCCATAGACTTGGGAAGTTCTCATCAATTATTTGTTTAAATAGGCTCTCTATTATTATATCTTTCTCTCTTCCTCTTCTGATTTATCCATTATTCTTATATTTCTCTTTCTGATGGAGTCAGACAATTCTTTTAGAGTTCTATCATATTTTAAATTTGTTAGTCTCTGTCTTCTTCCCTCTGCAGCATCTCTAGTTGCCTATCTTCAATATCACTGATTCTCTCCTCAATCTGGCTTGTTCTATTAATTAAACTTGCTACCTCATTTTTAAATTCATATATTGAGGTTTTTTAATCCCTATTTGGTTCTTTTCAAAAGTTTTCATCTCCTTTGTGAAGTACTCATTTTGTATATTAATTTGTTTTCTTGAATTCATTAAATCTGTATCAGTGTTTTCTCACATCTCATTGAGTATTTTCAAAACTTCAATTTTGAATTCTCTATTGTTTAATTCTAAGATTTCTGTGGGATTGAAATTGCTTTCTGGAGATTTTTTATTTATTTATTTTTCTGAACTATGTCACTGTCTTGAGTATCAATGATATATAGTTTCTTCTTCCTTGATTGACATTTGAGTGTAGTATTGTTAATAACTCTAACAAAAAAAATAACTAAAAAGAATAAAAAGTGAAAAAACTACAATGAAAATATAAAAAACAAGTAAAAAAGAAAAACCACAAAAAAGCTACAACCAAAAATATCAAAACAAACAGAATACCTATAAAAAATAAGAAAAAATATGAAAATTGAATAAAATTAAGTTTAAACAAGAAAAAATGATTTGTTTTGAGAAGTTGCTTTGTTTTCTTCTAGTAGGTAGCACTGTAGTACAAGTTTTAGCTCTGTGAAATTCCTGGGCTGACCTCTGCTGAGATGTTGCTGTCTCAATGTTGTAGGTGGGGCTGCAGTGCATTAGTGGGTGGAGTGTGCTTGCTGTGAGAGCTTAATGGCTTTACAGATTTAGCAATGGTGATCTCAGCACTCTGGGCACTCCTCCCCATGTCTCAACATACCAGGGGGCCGGATGTTCAAAACACCTCTGTTCTTCAGAGGAAAGAGTGGCTCTGAAAAGTTATTTTTGGGATCTGTTTCTGCCACTCACTGTACCCCACAAAGTGAGGGAGACAGGATCTGGGAGACAAAGTGGCCACACTCTGGTTTTCTCTGTCTCTTTCTTGAGTGTGGGCTGTGACAGACCATGGTGACACTTGCTCTGCTGTTGCTTTGGTTTAGTATTTCTCCCTCTGTCTCTCAATCTCACTGCTCCTCTCAGAAGAAAGAGACTCTATCATTTCAGGCTTCTCACCTTTCCATAGACTGGTAGAGAAAAACCCAGATAGTCTGAGCTACTCCCATCTTTAGAGCCAACCAAGTGTGTGTCTTATCTTCTACTGCCCTTCTCAATCTTTTTCGCCTTTAGTCCATTTGGTCTGTAGATCTTTCAGGCAAGCCTGCCAGCTCAGCTGGGTTTGCTTTGCTGCATTATAGCTGTACAACTTGTTAAAATTTCAAGGGGAAATAGCAGAAATATCTCCTCTGTTGCCATTAGTCTGATGTCCTTGATTTTAAGATTTAATACAAATTGATCAAGAAAGTATGATAATGACATAAGGGGAGACTTAGATTGCTCTATAAATAAACCACATATATGTGGTCAACTGATGTTTTACAAAGATACTAAGGTAATTAAATGCAGATAAAGACACTTTCAATAAATGGTGGGGGACATTCATATGCAAAAACAAAAACACTGTAGAACTTTTATACAAAAGTATGAATCGGAAAAAAAATCATGCTTAATGAAAGAAGCCATACACAAAAAGAGTACTTATTATATGATTCTATTTATACAGTATTCCAGAAAAGGCAAAACTATGGGAAATAAAATCAGAGCAGTGCTTGCCAAGAACTAATGTTAAGGGCTGAAAATTTTCCACAAAGAGACATAAAAGAATTTTTTGCTATGTTATTTTATATTTTGCTCTGACTAGGTAAAGAAATATAAAAACAAACAAATAATTTTTAATTATTGTCTGTTTCATTAACTATGTCTTGGCAACGGGGGACATATTGAGATAAGTTATAATATTTTGAACTGAGTCTAGCCCTTTATTTTTGTCTTGACGATTCCTATAGAACTATGTGTCTATGAACACTTCTGATAGAGGTAAAAAAATCATTAGTTACTACTTTTTTTGTTAGCTGAGCTCTTACCATATGGCAGGTGTTTTTTAAGTGCTTTAGATAACAGTGATCAAAACAGAAAGCTATAATTTCCCCCTGGCACCCATTTTCTATTGTGAAGAACCAGACAATATAAACAAGAAATAGATGATGTGCAGTGCATTAGACGCTAATAAATAATAAGGACAAAATGAGTGGGGAAAGTAAAGCTAAAGTGTATGGGGAGTTGCATTTTTTATAGAGTGTCAAGGAAGGCTCTAGCTGAAAGGTAATGTTTGAGTAGAAATTTGAATAAAGTAACAGGGAGTTGGTCTTATAAATATCTGAAAGGAAAACATTTTATGCAGAGAATGTACCAGGAGAGACCTGGGTTGTTAGAGGAAAAGAAACAGATGCCAATAATGTGTCAGAGTGGTAACAGGACCATAGTATACAGAGCCTGGTGAGCCAACAGGAGGCCTTAAGTTTTACTGTGAAAGCTATTGGAAGCCTTTGAAGATTTTTGAACAAAGGAGTGTCCTGATCTGACTTTCATTTTAAAGAGCCCGCTCTGCCTGCTTTTTGACAGTAGCTGGGAAGGGAGCAAGTCTGAAAGTCAGGCCATTGCAATAATCCTGGAAAAGAATAATGATGGCTTGGACAAGGTAGTAGCACTGGATAGTGGTTCAATTCTGGGTGTATTTTGTTGATACAGATAACAGGATTTATGATCAAATGTAGGATGTAAAAGAGAGTGGGATTTGAGAAAGAAATAAAAATGATTCCAACAATTTGGACCTCAGTAGTGTGGAGACCAGAAAAGCACATTTGGAAGGTGGTACGTGTAAGATCAACTCAGTCTTAGACATGTTAATTTAAGATGGCTATTATACATCCCAGTAAAGATAGTGGTTAGGATATTGAATATTCAAATCTGCAATTCAGGGGAGAGGTTTAGGCTAGAGATAGGTTATTTCAGTGTCATTAGCACATAGATAGAATTTAGAGCCATGGGAGTCGATGAGCATGAGATAAGAATGAGATATTAAGTGTGGATAGGTAAGAAAAGTTGTTCAAAGACTGTCTTAAGACACACAAATAATAAAAGATAGAAAGGGCAGAGATGAGAAAAATTCCACAAAGAAAGCTGAGAAAGAACAGACATGGAGATAAAGGAAAAAGAGAGAGAATATGGTATTTTGGTTAAATGTATACACACACACACACATACAATAGTCACATATATGCATATATACATAACATTGTTAAAGAACTAAAGTTTGCAAAGTCTACTGTTTTATAAATGAAAATGGATCCAAGTTTATTCTTGTAATGATGTCACTCCCACTATTCACATCCTGATATGCTTGTTTTGTTTTATTTTGGGTAGGAAAGAAAATGATAGAACCACAGCTCCAGGCCAGAAATTATACATAAGCATCTTGTGTTATCTGCACCATGATCTACACCAGGTGATCATTACTGATTAATGTTTAATTAATGAAGCAATTAAAACAAAACAAAAGAAACTAACAACCAACTTCAGTTTTAGTTTCTGGTTACTTTCCCCCTTATTGCACACTGTAGCCTCAGTCTTTTTCAAATATTGATATACTATACAATATAGATATATCCATGCAATAAATCACATTTATGAGAAATTTGTTCTATATGCTGAATTAAGAAAAACATTGAGGATATCTGGGAAACACTATTGGAGTTACCTCACTATCCGCATCTGTTTTAAGTTTTTGGTTAGAGCTACATGTATAATTTCCCATAACTTCTCAACATGTGTTTTTAGAATACTTCTTAGTGTAACAATAATATCAGTAATAAGCTCTGTGCTTTATTCGGTTTTCAAACAGCAAAGGGCAAAGGTTCTGCAGATTAGATTTTATGTCTCTGTAATGAAAATTCTGGCCCTGGGTATTTCACAGCAAGTGCTTTTCTATGGTGATTGGTTCATAACTAAAGCCACTGTTAATCCATGTGTTAATCCACAACTGATGAGTAACTGGTGACATGAATCTCGGCAGTATTTTCTGAGTTGTAGGTGAAAACCACAGGAGCAAAAGAACTTTCTCTCCCAATTACATTTAAGTTTAGCTACTGTACATTTTTTTCACAATCTATTACTGAACGTGTTACTTACTATACTTTGCTTATGCTTATTAAAAACACAGTTAAATCTAATATATACTTGCCATAATGATATGAACCATACTAACCGAAAGTAATTTAATATTAGAATGGATATTTTTATGGTATGGCATATATCTAAAATAATTACTTTTCTCATAATTCTAAAACACAATGAAAGCTTAGTTTTTAAAAATGTATAATGTATGCCTAACCAGTCAGGAGCACAATGAATAGAGTGGTAGATTGGGATGCAGAGGACCCAGGTTCAAAAGCCTGAGGTCTCAGGCTTGAGTGCGGGTTCGTCTGGCTTGAGTGTGGGCTCTATCAGCTTGGGTGTGGGGTCACTAGCCAAGAAACTGTGGGAGGGGCAACCACTCATACAAATTTGGTTTAGCATCTCAGGCATGTCAGGGTCAAGGACCTGTGATTTGGGGTAACATTGACTCAGCGCCTGAAACTATATGTAGCACAAGCATAATTTTTTCTAGGCAAAATGGAAGAGTCAGGCATGAGTGAAAAAAAGGGAGGTGAATATGCCCCTTTCATAAAAGAATGTTTTTTCTTCAGCTTCACCAACAATTTCTACAACAGCTCATTGGCCAGAATGGTGTCACCTAGCCACCACTACAAGGTAATTTGATAAATGAAAGGATTTCAGCTGCACACATTGATGCTCTCAAAGGAATTAGGATTCTGTTTCTATGGGAGAAAGGTAAAAGACATTGGTAAGCAACTAGCTATGTTAATAATTACTCCCTACACAAACTCATTAAGAGAGAATGGGTAGAGAAGGAATGTGGAAGGAAAGGAATTCGACTTGTCTCTTTCCTTTCCCTCACTCAACCCATCAAACACAGAATCTTACAACCACTCAATTCCAGTGGTGGATTGTGTGATAGTTTGAAAGAATCATCTAATTAGGTCAGGTCCTCCCCCCACAAATATAAACTAAATATGTGACAATAAGGCTTAAGCACTCAAACAAGAACCATAAGTTTAGCCAAAACAGCTGGTTCTTGGAAACTGTTTCTCTTCTTGGTGTCAGGTGCAGGGACACTTTGCAGTCCGTGGAGGGAGGAGAATAAAAGGTAATCTGCTGAGTTTTTCAATATAAAGAGATGTCCATTATTCTGTAATTCTGTCTTTCTTACCATTTTGGGGAGTATTAAATAAGCTTTTTATATAAAATATTGTGTATAATAAATTGCAATATTTTTTGTTTTGCTGTGTGTTATTTTTCTTATTCAGGAAAAAAAAATCTTTAATCATGTTTATTTAATATTTTTAATATTTCACCTCATGGAATCCAGAAATCTGAAAACCATAACCAATTCTATCACTTGGTATATATTTGATATATATTTTGTAAAAATGTCTGTAAGTCTGTAAGCATTTATATTTCAGAATATATATATATATATATATATATATATATATATATATATATGTTTTTAGATAAAAAAGATTAAATGTATAACCTTGGCTTTCTAGGCTTCCATATTTGTCTTGCCATCAGCTTGGATGTCATCTAATAATATGACATTTAGGAATTTATGATGTGGTAAAGATTAAAATACACAGAGCAGCCCTAGCCCGATAACTTGGTTAGAGCGTTATCTGAAAGAACAGAAATTGTCCGTTTAATCCTCAGTTGGAGCATATGCAAGAGCAGAGTGATGTGCCTTTCTCTCCCTCTCTCTCTCCTTCTTCCTCTATCTCTGAAATCAATAAAATAAATATTTAAAAAATACACAGAGCAGACTATTTTGGCTGGATATAAGGCCAAGATTTTTTGTGTATTAACATTTATTTCTCACTGTCCTTCATGGTGGTACATGTAAGTTTTATTGTTACATAAATAAAAGATCTGAGAGTCACAAAACTTGAGTGACTTCACAAGGTTTCACAGAGAGTAAAATCAGGATTTAAATCAAGTTATTTCTTCTTCAACAGACAAAGCTTTAAATCTATTGAGAGAAAACATGCTATGTCTTTAACTCCTATAGGTGAAACTATGCCTTTATTTATTATAATGCTGTTGTTTTTATTCCAACAAAACTATTTCTGTGCCTGGTATGGAAATATTTTTCCCTAAGGAGTTACTAATCTTCTGCAGAAGCCAATCTATCTCACATTTCTGAATTGACTGTTGATGAAGAATACAATGAATATATTACTAACATTTAGCATGGAGTTATGGTTATCTCTCCTTAAGTAAAATATAAAAGCAGGTTAACTCCTATGAATTTTTTAGGCATAAACAGACATTTAAACCATCTAATACAGTAGCAATGAAAATAACTGAAAGAATAAAGGTGTCTGATGAGGAAAGAAACTGAGCCTGGGCTCAACAACTGTGCGGGATCAGCAACAGGGAAGTCTGAAAATTCAGGCAGCTGGCTCCTTTATAAGCTACATAGAGGAGGATGTATGTGGGAACATATATCTACTTTTTCTCAGAATTTTAGATTTTCAGAAGAATTTGGAAATGTTCAATTTCATGTAAAAAGCTGGTTAACAGTAGAAATTTAAAACCCCGAACAGGTCAATAGTGGATGGACCAAACACAAGTCTAGGCTGAGTCAGCCCATGGGCTGATGGTATGCAATAGCTGATTCAAGCTCCCCCCGCCCCCCACAGGAATGTGTAATTTGTACCTAAGATCTAGGTACAAAATGATTAACCAGTAACATCCTAAACTATTGCTCCAAGGGAAGAGGACTGCTTTGCAAATGTAAAATTTTAGTTTGACTGAAAATAGGGAGAAACTAGTCTCATTGAACAGCATACCAGTAAAGCAGAGAGCTCCTTCAGTGAGGGAAACTGAGCTAGGATATCACTCCAACAACTCTGAATTAAGAAAGGGCTTAATAAATATGATAAAAATATCACTTTAAAGTGGCAGGAAACAGGCATTTAAAGCCCACTAGAATATATAGAAGCAACATCAAATGCTAGGCACAGAAGTTGATTCCCATGTGACAAACACAGACTGTTTCCTTAGCAGGTTGGAGAAGGCTTGTGAACAGTTTCTTATTGAGAATTTAGAAGGACAGTATCAGAGTCCACGGTATACTTTAAACTTCATTCTGACTTTCTCACCAAATACTTTTCTAGCATTTCTGTTACTGGAACAGGCAGAGATTGTGCTGTCTGTCACCCATTTTTGCCAATTTCATGAGAGACAACAACTAAGTAGATATAAGAGCATCTTTGATTCAAATTGCAACAACTTGAGAAGGCAGAGGACTACTGTCTAGTAACTGCCTTAACAGTATTGACTTACTGGCCAGCTTATATATCTTTTGGGAGGTTAGTACCTCATTATAGAGCATGCAGTTAGTCATGTAGCAGTATGTGGGAAGCTGGAGTCCGGTTTTCAGGGATGCCTCTTCAAATGTCCTTCTGACACAGACACAGGTGTATCTTGTGTCCTTAATCTTGCTCCAGAATGCCCAGGATCTGGCACCTCTGTCAACTTTCTGCAAGAAAACTCCCTGTATTTCTTAGGCAACAAACTAAAAATTAAGATTTCTTAACTAAGCTTCTAATTCATCTATAGACCTTAACTTTTCCCAGTAAATCCTGTGACTAGGCTTTTACAAACAACTGCTGTGATTTAAACTCCCCTAATTATCAGGTCCTTCTCTAATGTAAGTTTTCCCTGACATTCTTGCAAAGGTAAACTTTTCACTGAATTTCTAATTAAATGCCACGGAGCCATTAAGAGACATTAGCAAGTGGATTAACTATTTCCTAACCCTTACACATCTTCTATTTATTACTACTAAGAAGCTACTATTACCAAAGACAGATATCTCATTTTGGGGCTCCCCTATCACTTCCAAAGGGCCAGAAACTGTTCTAATGCTTTGGAAATAGAATAATAGACAGAGAGAGCCCAACGGTCAGAAAACTTACATTCTCTAATGAACAAGATATCAATCAATTGATTGTTTTGAACAGTAACAGACACTAAAGAAGACAGAAGAAATCAGAGAGTGACAGGTGGGGGATGGCCACATGGTGAATGGGTTGGGGAAAGCCTCTGAGAGCCCAGATCTCAATGGTGAGAGCAGTGAATTCTGAGATGGGCAGAGCAATGGTTGAGCAGAAAGGCTGAGCAATGGCAGAGGGTTTGAAGTAGGGAGGAGCTTTGTAGAACATCACTTGAATGTGTATCTCTTCACAGACTGTGGTAACCATTGCTTCCAACACATCTGATCCTTAGTTAAAGATGCTGGGCAACATAAACACATACACTGTTAGAATCATAGTTAAGTTTCTCAGAGGGCAGAAGCAGTAATATACTTCTCCTGTGCCCCCCCCTCTACTCTCCCCAGAACTTACTCTTAAGATGCTATTGATTTCTGTGAATGCATTTTATTACATCTCTACATTTTGTTAATTAGAAAAAAACATTGTAACGATGAAAAATTTCCTTCTTGCTCTCTTTTTCTTACATTTCTTTTCTTTAGTGAAAAGTCAGTGAGGTGAAAATAAATTTATCCTTAATGACAATGGAGTGGCTAAAACAAAGAAAGAGAGAGAGAAATAAAGACATGGAGAATCATTTCAATGTGTTCAGTGCTTCCTCTAATAAATTCTTCATGACTTTTCTTTTAATGATGGTTAGCCTGGAACAGACCCTGAAACAGGATCCGGCTACCACAACTTTCTTTACCAGAAAACCCAGAGGCCTCAGAAGGGGCTGCACTTGGTGGAAAAGGCAGGAAACATCTGTGAGCATGGGTGAACTGTGGAACTGTGGTCTGGTGACTCTGCCAACTTTTCACGTCATTGTCTAATTCACCCAATCTAAGGAGATTCTGTAGCACATACCTCACCACAGAGGTAAGATAGAGGGGTCTCTCTTTCCTGGCCTGCCTCCCAGCTCTAGTAGCTTTGCCATGTGTATAGGGAGCCTATATCCAACATTCTCTGACTCGAATCACAGGCATCTGCTTTACAGATCTCTAAACCTTTTTGGAAACAGGGTCCACATCACCTAGTATTCTTCACAGAGAGGTATCTCTAGTTGTATTTCTTAAGATGGAATATTATGTGAAGTACATCTTTGATTTCCTTGATCTCTTAGTATATTAATTCTGGGTAATTATCTTTCTTTTTTTGGTTACCTTCCTTAGATAATCAGTATGCACATATTTTTTTCCTTCTAAAAAAAGAAAGAAGAAAGAAAGAAAGAAAGAAAGAAAGAAAGAAAGAAAGAAAGAAAGAAAGAAAGAGAAAGTGTCCTAGGAAAAGATCTGATATATTCATTTACACTATGAAATAAAGTTCTGTTGCCTTAAAATGTTCCTCTTGCTCTTTTCTCATGAGATTTTCCATTTTTGCTAGTCCAAGTAAGCTTTCAGTAGAAGAAAAAATGCCTAGGAGCTCTCAATCTGTACCTCTCAGGTACATCTGCACACTTGGAAAATAAGATTTATAGACTTATTTACATAGCACTAGTTAATCAAATGTAAATTGAATCCTCACATTACTATAATTTAAATATTTTTAATCTGAGAAAGCATTGGGTGGCTTGAATTACAGAAAATGTTTATTTACATTCCCCTGAAAAAACGTTTTCATTTCACTATTTTGCATCTCAATAGCACTCCTTTCTCCCTCCTCCCTCCCTCCCTCCTTTCCTCTCTTAAATTTCTTGAGCATCTGTTAGGTTCTGATGCTGCACCAGATGCTGAGAGAAAATATATGAATAAGATGTAGGTCCTGCCCTTCAGCACCTGGCAGACCACAGGGGGATGACAAAAACGTAAGCAAATAAAAAGAAACCAATAAGACTGAAATAAAAATAAGAAGTGAAAAGCTCCAAGGAGAAAGTAGATAGCTCTGTTTGGGAGATGCAACAATATTTTACATAGAAGGTAAAATTATGTAAAGCTTTTGAAAGGTGCCTAGAAATTGCTATTTGAAAAATAAGGAAATAGCATTTACATAACAGAGAAGTTTGCGTAAAGGAATGGCAACTTTAATAACATTGATAATGTCTCGGAAAATGCATGTGGCCTATATAATCAGAGGTAGAATATGTGAGAGGGGGTAGAAGACAAAGTTGCAAAGTTAAAGTTAGGCTACGTACTTAAACTTACCCTCGATCTCTGTACCTCCTCCAACATGGCCATTGTTATTAAACCATTTTCCAAACTCTTCTTTTGGTACTGGGACAGACTGCATGATCTCCTGGTTTTCTGCCTCTTTCACTGTTTGGTCTTCCCCAGTTGTCTGTCAAACTTCTATATTTTGGGGTGGCCAGTGCAGTCCTTTGACCCTTCACTCTGCTATTTTCTGTCTCTATTGAGAGAGGCTGTCTGCAACGTATCCAATAGCTCCTACCAAAAGTCAATCTGCCAAGTGTCAATTCCCAGCCTCTTCCCTTATTACTTGATTGAGCTTTCTCTTTGTTTTCTCATCTTAAAATAAAGATGGTATTAGGACCTCTCTCAGAGGTTGTTGGAAGCTTAATTAGTTGAAGGCATATGTGCAGAAAAGAGTCAACAGAGAAGGCCTGACTGCCACGCTTTAGAAATGCTGGCTGACAAGCTGGACCTGGGCTGGAATCTAAAAACCTGAATTTTAGGAGAGTTCCTATTCACCAAACATGTAAGAGTGGCTCATTGCACCTAAACTGTTTCTGAAAATAGTCTCGTTCATGCTGAACTACTGCTTTCCTTTTGGGAGTCAGTGTTCTTGGTACATGTCAGGCAGAGGCTGCTTAGGTGATCAGCATCCCAAAACCCTGGGTCCTGAATTGCTAATGAGCTTCCCCAGTGGACAAAATTTTACGTGGGTTACCACAACTCATGGCTGGGGTAACTAAACATGTCTGTTCTATGGAAGGAGATTCTGTGCCCAGACATCAGGACATGTGCCTTTGCCCTTTGCTGATTTTGCTGCCTCTTTGGCTGTAATAGGGTCCACTACATCTGTCATCTTTTTTCATGGTGGGGACTCAGGAGATGTTGTCTGAGGTTGATGGAGAGGACATTAAAAATGTTCGTTATTCATATTTTAAATGCAAACAGTAGAAGGAGAAAATAATAAAACACCTACTAACTTTAGGAGTTAGGGATAAGGGAAAGTGAGGAGTGATGCAACTGAACTCAAGCTTTATCTTTCAGTGCGGGAAATAAACAGATATGAATAAAGTTGATGAAGAATGATATATTATTTAGAGTTAAAAAGCTAGCTATGAGAAGAAAGAAAAGAAGAAACAGTTTCAAATGGCTGCTCATGGGGAATAAGATAATGAAAAAAGAGGTAGGTCAGAGACTGATTTTTATAACTTCAATAACTATTTAAAAAATAAAAAAATAAAAAATAATAAAGCCAAAATTTGATAATGTTTGTTGATTAAAATAAAACAATCACTGACTATAAAATGAGTAGTGGTTGCTTTAAATAAGATGGTTTAAAAGTGACCTGACTTATGAGGGGGACAGCCAACAGAAAATCTGAAGTCATGTGCTCCAGGCAGAGAGAGCCCAGTTAGCCACAAGTGCTCAGAGGATTGTGGAATAGACAGGAGGCCTTAGCAAGCTAAGCGATGCACATTACTAGACAACAGAGAGAGGGGGTATACAAGGGCAAATGGTATAATCCCTTAGAGGTCGCGGCATGAAGTTTGATCATTTCTTAATTAACATGGGAAAGCATGGAAGGGTTTTAAGTAATGGAGAAATATGTTTTTCTGATTTAAAGAGACAATATTGGCTGCACTGCTGGGGGTAAACTGCAGAGGGAAGAATGGGGCAGGGAGGCCGGTTGGGGTCCTGCCATGGATAAGGAAGAGAAAATAATGATTTATTAACAACATTTAAGGTTTGAGATATATTTTTGGAAGGAAACTGGACAACGCTTATTCATGGATTAGGAGAGCAAGGAAAAGGGGTAAAACACTGGAAATTCAAAACAGGGTGAATGAGGATGATGTTAACTGATCTGGAGAAGACAAGGTGGGAAGAGTCAGAAACACTGTTGGAGCGGGACCCCAGAGTCTCTTTGTGCATATTAGGTTTGACATATCCATTAGAAACTCAGAGAGAGAAATTAACAGGAAATTTGATATATGAATCTGGAATTAGGGAAAGGGTCAAACTGTGGATATATGTTTGGTAATTAGCAGTATAGCAGTGATGATTAAAGCCAAGAGTGTATATTACTTGCTTATTTTATAGTGTTACACTCACCTAAATGCCCTTTGCATGCTGTGTTGGGAGGACCCCAAGCCACCCCCAGTTTTGATGATGTCCTTCTCTCCATATGCACTCACCACCTCCCAACTTCTGTTACCTGAATATGTTTCCTTTATAAGATTTGCAGCATTAATATTCTATTCTGAAGCCATTTTTTATTTTATCTGTTTTGATATATTTGTGTTCTATAAACTCACTATGGTGAAAGTAAAGAAAGGGAATTCAGATTTCTATTTTTCTTTTTCCTCTATTTATCAAAATATGTTCTCAAGAAAGCATTTGATTACTCATTCAGACTGAAATGGAAATGACTGGATAAGCATGAAGAACAAAGATGTATTGGCTGAATTTCAGGCTCAAATCATATTTTAGGTTTGCAATCACTTATCTAAAGTTTTTGTACTGAGATTGTTTTAGAGTTAGGACATTTTTCAACTTTAGAAAGTTTATACAATAAATGTATTCTATAATACATAAGACTTTCAACAGGCTTGAAGCAGAACCGTATACTCAAAAATATTTCTTCAATAAAATGTGTGAATAATTATACTAAGTGGTATATTGGAGTAGATAAATAGCTTTATATGAATTTAGCTCAGATTTTCTTGCCCAATGAAACAACTTACCAAAATTTTTAGTTTTCAGAGCATTTTAGTTGTTGACGCTTTAGATATAAGACTGTGCAAGAATATAAGTGACAGTTTATGAATTTGTAAAAGTAACTTGTATTTAGTTTTTCTCCTACTTTTTACTCTTATATAACATGATTTTCACCTTGCACTCTCATAAAATACCACTATAGTAAGTTCATTAGCTTTGTAAGAACAAGTTATTACATAATGAGTAATATTCATTGGGATGTCCGCCAACATTTCATAATTGCTTGAATTTAATTATATTATGGTAATATAAGAACAATAGGTTATATTGGTGAGTTGTTTATTTAGTATGCTGTTTGACAACTAGTAAATTCTTTTAGGTTGAAATTTAACTTTATCTTCTTTTTTACATTCAGTCTTTCCAGTTGAATTTGGATAGATGAGAATGCTTTGAAATTATATAAAAGGCCACACGTTCTTTACATTTCTAGACCACTGTAAGAGTGTACTTTATGGTTAAGCACTCACATTGTAGAGTCACAGGTTATTTATTTAATCTCATTTCTACTTCTTGGGTAAACTTTGGGAAAATTACTTAAATTCTTCAGGACCCAATTCTCTTATCTGTAAAAAAGGTGAAATGACTTTTACTTCATGTGTTTCTATAAGATACAATTGAGACAGGGCTTTACAATATTTAGTATAGTCTCTTTCTGGAGATAAATTAAATATTATTATTACTGTTGAAAGCAGAACATCCTTTTAAGCTATTTGATATATGTGTTTCCATGAAAAACAAGCCAAAGGCATGGATATTTATGATACCACCTAGGTATTTATGTATAGAGTTGCCTACATTTATCCCAAAATATTAATGTATCTGTTGGTTTCCTAATCTCTAATAGTCAACTAACCCAAATATGGGTTTTAACGTGTGTCAATATAATTGTGAGGGAAAATCTGGATTCTAACAGATAAAATGGTGACAATGTAGTGTAAATATATTCAGCTTTTATTGCATACCAAGCCACCCCAATACTTGGTGGCTTAAAAGAAAAGCCATTTATTTTGCTTACATTCATTGTGCCAGTAATTTAAGCTGTGCCCAGCTTTGTGGTGCTTTTAGCTCTGTTGGGTTCATTCAAGTGACTGTAGCCAACTTTCAAGTTTTCTGGGGACTGGCTGACCTGTGATGGTTTCAAGTAGAATGGCTCATCCTAGAACAGGTAAGCCTGGGCTTGCTGAAATGGAAGTTAAGCATGAATTAAAGTGTATAAGCCTTCATGAGCCTTTGGTGCAGAACAGGCATAAGGACATGCTACCGTCCAAAGCAATAAAAATTCCAATCTAGACCCAAGAGCAGAGAAATAAACTTTACTTGTGATGGGAAAGGCTGCAAAGTAAAAGATGTGGATACGAACAGGGGAGAGTTTAGAATATTTCAATCAATGTTTCAGAGTAAATAAGTACAATTTTACTCAAGTCTTTGAACAATAACATCAGGAAAATAAAAATGATTCAAATGGAACAATGAAGAAAAATTATTTGCCTCAATGGTAGGAAAAATAGACTAGATATTTGGAATATATAATAATAAAAATCTGAGAAAAATGAAAAACATAGATATTTAATTTTATTTTTATTTTATTCATTTTAGAGAGGAGACACAGAGAGAGAGAGAGAGAGAGAGAGAGATAGAGAGAGAGAGAGAGAGAAAGGGGGGAGGAGCTGGAAGCATCAACTCCAACATGTGCCTTGACCAGACCAGTGCAGGGTTCTGAACTGGCGACCTCAGTGTTCCCAGGTCGATGCTTTATCCACTGCGCCACCACAGGTCAGGCAAAACATAGATATTTATAATGACTGCATTTAATTCAGATTTCCCGTATATATTATTATGAAAGAAAATTGAGCAAAGACAATGATTTATGTAACTTGATTCAGCAGAAATGCTGTACTCTGCATATGTTTTAATAAGGAAAAGCTCTCCCAAATATAATGGAATATAGAAAACACAAATATTTTTAAGAACAGAACTCCTATGAAGTTTATTATTTCCTAATTATGTAAATTAATGCATCATACCAAAGACATTAAAAGTTAATATTCACTTCACATTATGATAAGTGATTTTAAATTAAAACATTTTAATCTTATTTGGAATTGAAAATATTTTATATGACAGTACAACGTACCTAGTGATTACCTGAAAGTGAATTAAAATGCAGCACAAAGAAGTACCTTGTTTTACTGTTGATTTAGCTGCATCTGAGCCTAGTTTCCCTATAAATAGCTTATTTTTGATACCAGACATTGTCATTTTCTAAGTGAACAAGAAAACCTGTCTTAGATATTGGATTAATGCTTCTTAGAATTCCACAGGAGTAGATTCTTTGGAAAAGGGTGTTTGCAAGACAATTGAATCAGTTCTTGATATATTTGCTGGAGCAGACAAACCCAAGTTAATGCTAAAAATTGATCTCGAATAATGCTGATGATTCTAGACTTAATATGAATATTTAAGACAGTTTCAAGGTCCAGATAAAAATCCTTATACATAGGTTGTTGGATTTTCTATTCTGTCGCCCTTTCTGTCTTACTATGAGTAAAACAAAAGGTTTGTTATTTTAACCTTACATAGACAAACTCCAGAAAAAATACTCACATAAAGTATTAAAATTGATTCTCTTTCTGCTGTGCACTTGCTGCTGCAATCCTTCCTAGTCACCCTTTACCTAGACTAAGTCTCATTTGCATCTGATTTAGCTTTTTCTTACCAGTTACTTATCACCTCATTCATTCATCTATTCAATCTTTTTCTGGGGGATTTATTATCTATTATTTCTTAAAAACTTATTGGTTATTGTACTCTATTAAAGTATTTATAAAACACAGAGAAAGAGAGAAATTTATTATAAGATATTTGCTTGTACAATTATGGAAGAGAATGAAAAAAATAGCAGAACCAGTATCCTAGTTTGAATCCAAAAACACAAAATTTCTACAGATCCCAGAAAAGCTGATGTACCAGTAACAGGCTGTTAGGCAGAAGAATTCTCTCTTACTAGAGGAATGGTCAGTGTTTTGTTCTATTCAGGCCTTCGATTGATTGGATAGGACCCTCTTTCATCACTGTGTTCAATTTGCTTTACTCAGTCTATTTATTTATTTGAGAGAGAGAGAGAGAGAGAGTGTGTGTGTCAGGGAGAGAAAGACAGGAACATCAAGTTGCTCCTGTATGTGCCTTGACCAGGTAATCGAACACAACTTCTATACTCCAGGATGATGCTCCAATCAACTGATCTATTTGGCCAGGGCTTAAATGTTTTTGGGGTCTTCTTTTAGAGATTGAGAGAGAAAAAGAGAGAGAGGGGAGAGGAAATGGAAGCACTCATTTTTTGTCCCATTGAGTTGTGCATTCATTGAGTACTTCCTGTGTTTGCCATAACTAGGATCGAACCTGCAACCTTGTCATTTCAGTACAACGCTCTTAACCAACTGAACTAAGCATCCAGCGCCTGATTTAAATGTCAATACCATTCAAAAACAGCCTCAGAGAAAAATGCAGAATAATGTTAGGCAAAGTATCTGGGCTCCTGTGGCCCAGTCAAGTTGATGCATAAAATTACCAACACAGAGAATATTTAATTAGAAAAAATTTTTAGGCTTTATAGTATTACAAACAACTAATCTGAGTACTAAATCAAATCAAGAAGACCCGTACTTTTACCTGAACCATTTCCATTATGTTGATAACAGATTTTAGGTTTTCTGAAACCAGAAACTTATCCTCCTCACCTAAACTGAAGGACTAATTGAATTGTAGACAAAATAGGTGGAGAGACCCTAGACACCAACAGTCACATGGACCATGCTGTATTGTCTCTCAATGTTCAAGCTATAGGGAGACGGTTGTGTTTAGGTGTGAGCCTCCCTTCTTCTTGTAGCAATGCTTCTATGATGTTTTCATTTGAAACAAGACCTCAGCATGGTAGTCTATATTCTGTCCCTTATGAAACTAAATGCTTTCATCAAAGGTTGTTCATGGTGCCTGATAAAATTATGCCAAGTGATTAACATTTCTTTTGGGATTGCTGTGGGAAGAAATGCAATATAAAGATTGATTGTTAATATTCTAGCCCTGCCACATAGTAGTAGTGTGAACATGGGAAAGCTGTGACATGCCTGGGACTCCGTTTCCTTGACTGTAGAAGGAGTAAAGCTGTGTGGTCTCAGGCTTACAATCCATCTCTCCAAATTTCAGTTTCACCAAGAGAATAAATAATAATAATAATAATTAATAATAATAAAACTACTGCCTAATTAGTACTGAATATTAAATATAATCATAGAAATATAAAAACAGAATAGTGCATTACTGGTGATTATGTTCACTAATTGTAATGATTATAATTATGATTAAAACTAATGACTTTAAACACTGTCTCACATGTTTAAACACACACCCACATGTTTAAATATCATACTCTAACCACCCAAGATTTTTTAAACTTTAACATGACCTTAATACTTTATGCTCCTAATACTTAAAATATTCTAATCTCCTTGCTGAAATAAGTCACTGTTGTTAGTAGTGGTTTGTCAAAGTTTTCATTAATATTGTTTTAAAAAATGAGATCTCCTTCAAAACGATAAATGTTTTTAAAATTCTGTAGGCAACAGAAAGTTCAAGTTTTTGAATTTTTTAATGCAATCTCTCACCTCCAGGGCAGTCTTCATCTTCTCTACTGTACCTACCACCTCCTGACTTTCACTGAGTTCCTGCTTGCTTCTCAGGTCTCAGCTGGCCAATGTCTGTGGCCTTCCCTAGCCCTTCCCTTGCTCTATTGGCCAAGTGTTCAGCCTTTGAACTTCAGAAAATCTTGCACTTCCATTTTAATAGGAGATACACACCATATTGTAATTACTACTTTATTTTTCTTTACATTTTTCTAAAATGTAAGCTCACGAGGATAGAAACCTTGACTGTGATCTTACAGCAACATTCCCAATATAGAGCTCCTGGAACATGGAATATACTCAAAGAATACATACTACATAAATGAAATACACATTTCATCAAAAATATGTTTTTTAATTTTTTATTAATTTTTAATTTATTGTGTTTACATGGAGTCAAGTGTCCCACTGAATATATCTCCTTACCCCCACCCCATGTCCCTATTTATACCCTTTTTGCCCCTTTTCCATTAACTCCCTCCCCCCTTTCCTCTAGGATTTGCTGTCCTGTTATCTATATCTCTGTGTTATGTATATAATTTCACTAATCCCTTTACCTTCTCTGATCCCATCCCTTCATCTCCCTTCCCTCTGACAGCTGTTCCTATGCTCCCTGTGACCCCGCCTCTGCCTCTATTCCGTTCCTCAGTTCACTTTGTTCATTAGATTCCACATACATGTGAGATCATATGATATTTTTCTTTTTCTGCCTGGCTTGTTTACTTAGCATAATAATCTCCAGGTCTATCCATGCTGTCACAAAAGGTAAGATTTCCTGCTTTTTCAAAGCCACGTGGTATTACATTGTGTGTATGTACCACAGTTTTTAATCCACTTATCCACTGACGGACACTTGGGCTGTTTCCAGATCTTGGCTATTGTAGACAATGCAGCAATAAACATGGGGTGCATTTATTCTTTTGATTCGGTGATTTGGTATTCTTAGGATATATTCCTAAAAGTGGGATAGCTGGGTCAAATGGCAGTTCCATTTTTAAATTTTTGCGGAAACCCCATACAGTTATTCACAATGGCTTCACAAGTCCGCATTCCCACCAGCAGTGCAGAAGGGTCCCCTTTTCTCCACACCCTTGCTAGCACTTATTGTGTGTTGTTTTGTTAATGAACAACATTCTGACAGGTGTGAGGTGATATCACATTGTGGTTTTAATTTGCATTTCTCTGATAATTAGTGATGTTGAGCATTTTTTCATATGTCTATTGGCCATTTGTATGTCCTCTCTGGAGAAGTGTCTATTCAGTTATTTTGCTCATTTTTTAAATTAGATTGTTTACCTTCATGGTGTTGAGATTTAGAACTAATTTTTGTTATTAACCCCTTATCAGATGTATTGGTGAATATGTTCTCCCATTGTGTGGGTTATCTTTTTATTTTGTTCATGGTGTCTTTTGCTAGACAAAAGCTTTTTATTTAGATATAGTCCCATTTGTTCATCCTGTCCTTTATTTCACTTGCCCATGGAGATAAATCAGAAAAAATATTGCTACAAGAGATACCAAAGAGTTTACTGCCTATGTTTTCTTCCAAGATGCTTATGGTTTCACTATTTACATTTAAGTCTTTTATCCGTTTTGAGTTTATTTCTGTGAATGGTCTAAGTTAATGATCTATTTTCAATTTTTTGCATATACCTGTTCAATTTTCCAACACCATTTATTAAAGAGACTGTCTTTACTCAATTGTAAGCTATTATCTCCTTTGTCAAATATCAATCAACTATAAAGGCATGGGTTTATTTCTGGGTTCTCTGTTCTGTTCCATTGATATGTATGCCTGTTCTAATACCAGTACCAAGCTGTTTTGAGTACAATGGCCTTGTAGTATAACTTGATATCAGGAAGTGTGATACCTCCCACGTTATTCTTCATTTTCAAGATTGCTGACCCTATTTGTGTTCTTTTCTGGTTCCATATAAATTTTTGGAATATTTGTTCTATATCCCTGAAGTATGCCATTGGTATTTTAATAGAAATTTCATTGAATTTATAGACTGCTTTGGGTAATACAGACATTTTAATGATGTTTATTTATCCTATCCATGAACATGGTATATGCTTCCATTTGTTTGTATCTTCTTTAAATTTTTTAAATCAATGTTTTATCATTTTCCAAGTACAAGTCCTTTACCTCTTTAATTAAATTTACTCCTAGGTACTTTATTATTTTTTTTGTTGCAATAGTGAATGGGATTGTTTCCTTAATTTCCTTTTAGAGAGTTTAATATTGGTGTAAAAATGCTACTGATTTCTGAATATTAATTTTATGTCCTGCCACCTTGCCGAATTCATTTATCAGGTCTAGTTGTTTTTTAATTGAGACTTTAGGGCTTTCTATGTACAGTATTATGTCATCTCCAAATAATGATAGTTTTACTTTTTCTTTTCCATTTTAAATTTCTTTTGTGTCTTCTTCTTGTCTGATTCCTGTGGCTAGGACTTCCAGAACTATTTTGAATAAGAGTGGTAAAAGGGAACACCCCTGTCTTGTTCCTGATCTTAAGGGGATTGCTTTTAATTTTTGCCCATTGAATATAATGTTGGCCGTGGGATTGTCATAGATGGCCTTTATCATGTTGAGGTATGTTCCCTTTATTCCTACTTGGCTGAGAATTTTGATCATAAATGCATGCTGAATTTTATCAAATGCTTTTTCTACATCTATTAATATTATCATTTGATTTTTATCCTTCCTTTTGTTTATGTGATGAATTACACTGATTGATTTGGAAATATTGTACCAGTCTTGTCTCCCCAGAATAAATCCCACTTGTTCATTATGTATTATTTTTTTCATATATTGCTAGATCAGGTTTGCTAATATTTTCTTGAAAATTTTAGCATCTAACTTTATTAGGAATATCAGCCTATAGTTCGTTTTTTTTTGGGTTTTTTTTGTAGTGTCTTTACCTGGTTTTAGAATGAGGATTATGCTTGCCTCATGAAAGGAGCTTGCAAGTCTTTTCTCCTCTAGAATCTTTTGAAATAGCTTGAGAAGGATAGGTGTTAGTTCTTCTTTGAATTTTGGTAATATTTGCCTGTGAAGCCATCTGGTCCAAGACTTTTATTTGTTGGGAGTTTTTTGATAACTGTTTCACTTTTATTTATTGTAATTGCTTTGTTTAGGTTTTCTGATTCTTCCAGATTGAGTTTTGGAAGATTATATGTTTCTAGAAATTTATTCATTTCACCAAGGTTTTCCATTTTTTTGATATACAGACCTTCATAGTATTTTCTTACAATCCTTTTATTTCTGTGATGTAAGCTGTTCTCCACTTTTATTTCTAATTTTATTTATTTGAATTCTCTCTCTTTTACTCTTGATGAGCCTGATTAAAAGTTTTAAATTTTATTTATCTTTCAAAAATCCAGCTTTTGGTTTTGTTGATCTTCTGTATTTTTTTTTTCACTTTTATGTCATTTATTCCTGCTCTGATCTTTATTATTTCCTTCTTTCAACTCCTCAGGGCTTTATTTGCTGTTCTTTTTTTAGTTCTTTTAGGTGCAGGGTTAGGTTGCTTATTTGAGCTTTCTCTTGCTTCTTAAGGTATGCCTGTAATGCTATGAACTTTCCTCTCAGCACTGCTTTTGCTGTGTCCCATATATTTTGAATTGTTGTATGTTCATTTTCATTTGTTTCAAGGAAGTTTTTGATTTCTTCCTTGATTTCATTGTTAACCTATTCATTATTTAATAACATGCTATTTAGTCACCAAGTGTTTAAATGTTTTCTAGTTTTTCTATTGTAGTTGATTTCTAGTTTCATGCCATATTGATCAGAGGAGATGCTTGATATGATTTTAATCTTCTTAAATTTGTTGAGACTGCTTTTGTGCCCTAACATGTGGTCTATTCTAGAGAATATACAGTGAGCACTTGAAAAGAATACATATTCTGCTGCTTTAGCGTGAAAAGTTATGAAGATATTTATTAAATCTCATTGATCTAGTGTGTCATTTAAGGCCACTGTTTCTTTGTTAATTTTCTGCCTGGAGGATCTATCTAGTGATGGTAGAGGAGTATTAAAATCCCCTATTAATACAGTATTGCTGTTAATCTTTCCTTTTATGTCCATCAAAATCTGCTTTATATATTTAGGTATTCCTATATTAGGTGCATACACATTTACAATGGTTATATCAGGGGTTGGGAACCATTTGGTCTGAGAGAGCCATGAACGCCACATATTTTAAGGTGTAATTCCATGAGAGCCATACAATATGTTTAACACTATATACAAGTAAATGTGTACATTTTATGTAAGACCAACACTTTTAAAGTACAATGAGTCTCTGAATTCTTTTTAATAATGTTGTTATGCTTTTGCTAACCAATGATGAATAAAGTACTTCTTACCATGAATGCGACTTCTGGTGCTGCATAATTTTGCTGATAGCTTTGTAGTCTGGTTGATACATGGTGAGGTTAACCTTCATGCAGGTTTTAAGACTTCCATCCATTAAACGAGATCATAGGTTGGTCTTAACATTCTTTAGATGTGAGAAAGACTGCTCACATGCATACATAGAGCCAAACATTGTCAGTACAGCAATACTCACATGCTGCACTGTGTGGTATGTGATGGGAAGCGTGGTCCAAGTTTTGACAATCAGCTGGTCCACAGGTTGAAGTTTTTTCATTTCACCCCACTTGTGTTTGCTCGCCAACTCTGCTTGCTGTTGTGCAAATCTTTCCAAATCTTCATCCAGTGACTGACTTGAACTTATTCACCCACATGTCTGAAGCCTTCAGAACAGCAGTTCGTAGCTCAAAATCTCTGACAGGGACACCGGAATGTAACTCCGGTTGGCGCTGTCACTGCACACTTGTGTGGATGGTGATAAAATTAAAAAGACGAGTGCGCTCACAAAATTCTCAAAGGTGTGCTTTAAATGACTGCAAGAGATTAGATGTGAAGCCTGCTAGCTGGTGGCGATCAAGATGTTGAGTGGGTCACTCGCTGTGCATGCATTTTAAACTCTTCCAGTTTTTCAAAGTGTAGTAAATGATCTGTTTTGATGTTAGTGATGAAGAGTTTCAGCTTGTTTTAAAATGCAAACACTGCTTGTTGAAGGGATAAGACTGTATTTCCAATACCTTGCATTTTTACATTGAGCTGGGTCAGATGTTCAGTCATGTCCATGAGATAGTAGAACTTCAGGAACCACTCAGTGTTAGCTAACTCAGGATGCTTGACGTTTTTCATTTCAAGAAAAGTCCGGATTTTGCTCAGACAAGCCGTGAAGTGGCTGAGCACCTTCCCTCTTGAAAACCAATGCACATTGCTGTGCAGAAGCAGACCAGGATAATTATTCTCAACTTCTTCCAGCAATGTTTTAAACTAGTGATCATTTAAAGCTCAAGCAACAATAAATTTGACCACGTGAATGACCAGCGACATCACCTCACCAAGCTGCTCACCACACATCTGAGCACAAAGCACCTCCTGATGGAGGATGCAGTGAAAACTTAGGATGAGTCTCTTTTCATGTTCATGAAATAGTCTTATGAATTCTCTCTTTTTCCCCAAGATGCACTGAGCACCATCAGTACACACAGAAATAAGTTTATCCATCGTAGATTATTTTCTTTAGCAAAGTCATTGGAAGACTTGAATAAATCTTCCCCTCTTGTTGTCTCTTTCATAGGAAAACAGCAAGACTTTCCTCATGTAGTGGGTCATCAACAGCATACCTCACAATCATGCTGAACTGGGATAAATGGCTTACGTCTGTTGACTCAACCAAAGCGAAAGAAAAGAATGGTGCTGCATTTATGTCCTTCACTTGTGTTGCCTCAATTTGATTGGCCATCATGATGGTACGATTGTGAACAGTTCTTGTTGACAGAGGCATACTTTTTATTCATTTGATTATCTTGTATTTATCCGAAAAGTCTTCAAAAAGTTTATTGGCAATATCAAGCATGAATGTTTTGGCATACCCCTAATCTGTGAATGGCTTTCTGTTTCTCACAATTGCTAAAGGATGAACAAAGTTAGCCAAATTACAGTCACCTTGTTGGGTGCAAACAGAGAGTAGCTGCTGACTAGCTTGCACTCTGCACAGTAGCTCTTGACATGCCTTCTTCCTGCTATCCCCTGCTGGATATTTTGATGCAAATGTAGTATGGTGTGTGTCGAAGTGTCGCTTTCTATCTGACCGTTTCATTGATGCAACTTTATCATTGCATATTAGACACATTGTAGAACCTGCTCTCTCCACAAAGGTGAATTCCTCTGTCCATTTCTGCTGAAAAGTACGATACTCCTCATATTTTTTTTTTCTTTTAGCCATCTTCTTTGTCAAAAAGTTTTCTTCAATTAGCTAGCTGACTACTTGATTAAAAGGAGGGAAGTTTACTTCCTGACCTCACAACAACCCGTGTATGTTATGCATTACCCAATAAAAATTTGGTGTTGTCCCGGAGGACAGCTGTGATTGGCTCTAGCCATCCGCAACCATGAACATGATTGGTAGGAAATGAATGGATTGTAATACATGAGAATGTTTTATATTTTTAACGTTATTGTTTTTTTTATTAAAGATTTGTCTGCGAGCCAGATGCAGCCATCAAAAGAGCCACATCTGGTTCACGGGCCATAGTTTCCTGACCCCTAGGTAATATTCTCCTGTTGGTTTGCTCCCTTTATCATTATGTAGTGACCTTCTTTATACCTTAGGATAGCCTTTGTTTTAAAGTCTATTTTGTCAGATATAAGTATTGCTACCCCAGCTCTTTTTTCATTTCAATTTGTGTGAAATACTTTTTTTATTTTTTTCCCTTTTAGTTTATGTATATCTTTTCTTTTAGGATGGGTCTCTTATAGACAGCATATGTACAGGTCTTGTTTTCTTATCCATGCAGCTACCCTATGTCTTTTGATTGGAGCATTTAATCCATTTACATTTAAGGTTATTATTGATATGTAGTGTTTCATTGCCACATTTTTCTTTAAATCTACAATCCTTTGTTTCTCAATTATTTTCCTTTGTTCTTTTTACAGCAGGTTCCATAGCATTTCTTGCAGTACTGGTTTGGTTGTAATAAATTCCTTGTGTTACTTTTGTCTGTGAAGCTTTTTATTTCTCCTTCAATTTTCAATGATAGCCTTGCTGGATAAAGAAATCTTGGTTGTAAGTTCTTGCTTTGCATCACTTTGAATATTTCTTGCCAATCTCTTCTGGTCTCAAGTGTTTCTGTTGAGAAGTCCAAAGTCATCCTTATGGGGGCTTCTCTGTATGTAATTAACTGCTTTTCTCCTGCAGCTTTTAGTATTCTTTCTTTGTCTCTGTGATGTGTCTTGCTGTATGCCTCTTTGCATTCTTCTTTAATGGAAGTCTCTCGGCTTCATGAATTTGTGTGATTTTTTCCTTCATTAGTTTAGGAAATTTTTCAGCTATTATCTCTTTAAACAGGTTCTCTATTCCTTGTTCATTCTCTTCTCCTTCAGGAACTTCTATAATGCAGGTGTTGTTTCTCTTCATATTGTCAGAGAGCTCTCTTAGAGTTTCCTCAGACTTTTTGAGCCTCTTTTTATTTTGTTGCCCTGCTTCTGTGCCTTCATTTGCCTTGTCCTCTAAATCGCTGATTTAATCCTCTGCTTCATTCAGCTTCTTATTAATTCCTTCTAGTGCAATCTTCATTTCTGATATTGTATTTATCATTTCTGACTGGTTCTTTTTTATAATTTTAATTTTCTTTTTGATGCTTGTTATCTCTTTATTGAGGTGCTCATTATGTCCATCCATTGTTGCTCTAAGATCCTTGTCCATCCTAAAAAACATTGTTTTACACTCCGCATCTGGTATTTTAGTTACTTCCATCTCATTCAATTCTTTTTCTAGGGATTTCTTTTGTTGATTCACTTGGGTCACATTTCTCTGTCTGCCCATTTTGTCTATGTATTAGGTAGTGCTGCCTGACTTTGAAATTTTTGATTGAAGAAGATGGACATGGTGGTACTGTCCTCCAGGTCACTTTTTTTCCTTGTTCTAGGAATGCTTTTTGAGGGTACTATTTTCCCTCTTGTTGTATGTGGGTATTTGTTGCAGTTGGTCCTTTCATGGGTATAGCTATCTTTTCAGGCTGGCTGGCTCTGAGGGTCAACCTTGATTATGTGTATTACACACAGTGCAATATCTGTCCTGTTAGGCATATTTATTCTCCACAGTGTCTGGTTCTTGCTAGGCTCCACCTTTGGGTGTGCTGCTTGTGTAGGTAGTTGAGTCTAGGGTTGATGCTATCAGCCACTCACTACCCATAGTGTTGGTTCTAGTTCTTCTAGGGTTGTCATCAGCTGTTGTTTGTAACTCTCTGTGGTCTACCAGTCTGCAGCCACTGCACTTTTTGCTGTTTGTATCTGCGTTTTCTGTGTTTGGGTACTGTGGGAGGGGCCAACCTTTGTATAATGATCAGCTTACTCCTGCTTAAAGATGACCACAGCTCTACAAAAGCCCCAAGCTTTGTAAGATTTGTCTCCACTTTTTTGCTGCTCCTCCTCCTCTTCCAGTTAGCTGCCAGGTCTTCCCACAGAGTCTTCTGTAGTAAGACTGTAGTGTGGGCTCAGATTGGCCTCACACACCCAAGACCTCTACAGGTTGCATGCTTGGTGGATTAGGGCAGCTGAGGTTGAGAATACAACCTTTGTGGGACCCCGTACTTCAGGAATCTCTTAGTCAGGAGCTCAGTGCAAGGAATGTGGCCCCCATTCCAGACCTTGATTCCTCAGCCACTGATAAATACTCAAATTTTATTTCTCCCCAACAAGGTGAGCAGGAGATTCAGGCTGGGTGTGGCCAACAGTCCCCTCTGCAGAAGTTCTTTCAGCAATTTAAACCCAGGTCTCAGAGAGAAAGACTGAGGGACTCCTGGAGCTGACTGTGCCCCTCCTGAAGGCAGCTAAGCCCCTCAACCAAATTCAACAATAGACTCACAGAGACCCATACATTAAATGTCCATGCTCCAAGCTCTCTCCCTTCCCCCTATAGAATTAAGCATAGCAGAACAAAATATCCAGTGCCCAGGCCAGCTGTCTGTGAGGCTTCACCCTATCCAATGCACATGAGCTGCTGTGCCGGTGCTGATCACAGAAAGTGGAACTCACCTCAACTGGGCCAGGTGTAAGGAGATTTTTCTTAGGATACCATTCTAGCAAGGGTTGTTAGGTCCTGAATTGATGCTTTTTGTAGCTGGCTCCTGGATGTTCCAGCCCTGGGCCTCACAAGCAGGAGCCTCATGCAGACCAGTGGGAGACACTGCCCAAGACTACCCCTCAGCAACCTTCTTTGAACTACAGGCAATTCAGAGTTTTTGGCTGCCTCTGCCAGGCCCAGGTATACATGGAAATATCTAGCTGCACTCCTAGGCTGACTTTTAATCACTCTGGTCCTAGGGAAAGTCTGCTCAAGTAGGCAAGTTACTCTGAGTCTTGCTTCTTGCAGTCTCTGTGTGCTGGCTGTTTGTTGGGTTCAGCCACTTGAAAAACCTCTGCTAGAGTCTAAAGCCTGCGGCTATTTAGCAATTATGAAGGGTGGTCAGTGTGGCTCCACCCCTTGGCCCCAGGTGTCAGTTTGTTGAGACTTTTTTCACAGACCTCAGTAGGGTGTGGTCCCAGTAGTCTGGTGGCTGTGGCCTCTGAGAGCCAGAGGTATGGTTTGCCCCCTCTATGGACAGTTTTAGCTGAGTCTCTTGTGAGGTGGAAGTACTAGTCATAGACTTGGGAGAGTGTGTGTGTGTGGGGGAGCTCTGGTTTTAACACCAGAAAATTGAGTCACTGATGTGCCCCCTGCTTCCTGGCCTCTCAGAATGACCCATATCCATGACTGGGGTAAGAGAGACTCCTGAGGGTGGAGCAGCTGCTTTTCCCCAGGGTGATGCCACTCAGAGGGCAATGCTCCACCCAAGAAAGATGCGACTGCAGTATTGGAGAATGACTCAGCACAGGGGTTCTGGTGCCCATCCCCCACAGTGTCTCTCCTGGCCTCCAAATTTACACTATCCTCCCACAACTTCAGTCCTCTCAGCTCTCCCCCGCCAGAGCCTGTGAACCAGGTGTTCTGAGTGCCTGTGAACCAGGTGTTCTGAGTGCCTGTGAACCAAGTGTTCTGAGAAGGTCCTTTAAAATGGAGTCTGCATCTGAGACTCTGTCTCTTATGGAAACCCAGCTCATTTCACCACTAAATGCTGTCTGGGCACCTTTTCTAGGTTCTGGGCTGTAGGCTGGGGCTTCAGGCGTGGGGCTGAGGACCCACACCTTTTAGGAAAACCCACCCCGTTGTGAGAGTCCCTCTAGGCTACCGCTCGCTCCTGGGAACAGGGCAGCCCTTTCCTCATCTCTGTCCTTCCTACCAGTCTCGGTGTGGCTTCTTCGGGGATCCTTGGTTATAGACTCCTTTTAGTTTAGTCCAAAGTTGGTTTTTCAAGATGATTGTTTTTAAATTAAGTTGTAATCCAATTTGGTCTTGGGAGTTGGCATTTGAAATGTCCACTTACTCCATTGTCATCTTTCTTTCTCCAAAACATTTTGTTAAAAGTATAAAAATATAAGCCATAATTGCAAAAACAATAAATGTTCTCAAAGTATTACTCTAAGAGATCATAAGAAAGCTATACCTTTAGGAAATAAACATTAAAAATAAGATCAATTAATATAATAACAGAATTTATACTTTATCATTTCTTCAAAGTTTTTCTCATGCTGAGACATTCACCAAATAGCTCACAATTTTATAGTCATCTGTTTACCTTGTCACAAATTCAATTTGTAGCCAGTTTTCACTCCAAAGTGTGTTTGCTTCTGTTATATAATTATTTTCAATTTGGAATTCGAGAGAATTATTTGAGTTTAAATATAATGACTTACATTAGCATCCAAGTATACAGCATCATGTAATCTAAATTGTTCCTATATTGCATTTAAGGTTTAGACTTCTGATTTAAAATTATCTTACTAGTTAGGATAGGCTAGTATACTGGTCCAGGGCCAATTAGAAAACAGAAAGAAATTGTCATTTGAAGAGGGAAAGTTTAATGTAACAATAATTTAACCATAACAGGAGAGTAACGTTGAAGGTGTGAGAGAACCCTAAAGAGTGTTCCGATGCTGGATGAGAATGCATAAGGAAGGACAACTTGGATGTCCTCCTCTCAACAACTGGGGCTTAGGCCTCACTAATAATGATGTCAGTATATTCAACTGGGTGACAGGCAAGAATGCTGGGTTTCCTGGGTCAGAGCTGGTTGAAAGTTGCTCCCTGAGTGCTGATAGGCAGGCATGGAGATGGAGTTAGCTGTGAAAAACTGATTGTTGGCGGTTGGATGTATTCTGCAGTGCAATGTGCCTTTGTTGGGAGAGCTGCAGGAAACAACTCTTTCAGCATGGAGCTGAGGCTGATGGAAAGGAAGTGACTCAGAGTGAGACAGGAGGTGATGCTGCCAACACTGGACTAACGCAGTCAGTGGTCAATGGGCCCAAGACAGGGCTGACAGGTTGCTGAGGGACTGGACACTCTGGATGCACAAGTGGGGCAGAATTACACTGAATATGTGCAACACACACAAACAGACATATACAACAGACATACACACAAAAACAAACACTTCTAGTGATTGGTGCACCAAGAGCAAAAAACAGAACACCAGAATTAGGAAGGAAGACCCCATTTTCCTGCAGTGCTCCTCAGGGCTCTTTTTTGACAAGCTTACATCATGCTCACTGCAAAGGGGAAAGTCTGAAGAGTCCAGGTTATTCTGGCAGAGCAGGTACTAGGGAGTGAATCTGAAGCTTTCTGAAAGCTAGCAACCTGAGAACTGGCTAAGTCTCCTCCTGTAGCTACTCAGCTATCATATGTGCTCTCCCAAACACACTTTGAAGTCCTGTAAAAAATAAGACAATGATAAAATATACAACTAGGCCATACTGCAGTAAAAAATAAAACCCACTACTTCAGTGTGGTGTGGTTTGCCAAAAATAAGCTTTATTTCTTACTTCTCCTTATTTCTTCCTTGATGCAGAAAGGAGTCTCAGCGGCACAATTCCCCTTCAAGCTATGCATCAGGGACTTAGGCAGCTTTCTCTTGATAGCTGAGACCTATGTGTACTTCTTCTGTCTCTAATTGTGGAGAGAGATACTAAGGGAAGGGGATATTCATTTTTAAGTGCTTTAGTAGAAGTTGTACATGGCTCTCTCCCTTCTTTTGATGTTCCATTGCAAGAATTTATCACATGACCACACCTAAAGCCTTGGGGCTGGGAAAATATAAGGAGTATGTAGATATTTGGTGACCCCCAGTGGACTATATCACAACTTGTCAAATATATAAACATAATTTACTTTTGTTGCTTTATAAGGAACAGTAAATTGATCAAGTAAAATAAGGACTGAGAACCACTAGTGCTAAAGTTTGTTTAGATCTGGTGTTCTCACAGCATGCACTTTGATGTTTAGCACAAGGTCACAGTGTTGTTTTCTAAATTCTATTTAAGGATTTTTAATTCCTTAAAGCTCTCATTTATTGCAAACCATTTCTCAGGAGTGTGTCATTAAATGAAGGCTTAGTTACTTGTCTCTAAGAAAAAAGAAAAAAAGGGATTTGGCCTTCCCTGCTTAAATAAGACGACAATGGGAAATGATTTGTGTAAATTGCAAAAGCGAAAAATAATGCATTTAAAATCAGTTGTATTTTTCTGTAATGCACACTTACTGCAAAGTGTTTTCTAATAAAGCCATTTGCAAGTAGAGAGCTTCTAATAAGAAACAAATTATAATAAAATATAGAAACATGCCTCTATATTCTGTGTTTGCTATGTTATTGACTTTAGAGCCTCACTACTGACTTTTCCTCTACAAATTCATCAATTCATACATATAGACAGAAGGCCAAACATGTTCATTAGACTTACTGCTCAGTAGCAGAAATACACAGCTGTGCTCTAATATCCTTAATGTACCTGAGTTGCAGTAAGAAAGCATCTTAAGATATTTGTCTATCAAAAATATAAAAGTCAACAAAATAGGCCCTGGTCGGTTGGCTCAGTGGTAGAGCTTTGGCTCAACATGTGGAAGTCTCGGGGTTCGATTCCTGGTCAGAGCACACAGAAGAAGTGCCCATCTGCTTCTCCAATCTTCCTCTTCTCCTTTCTCTCTGTCTCTCTCTTCTCCTCTCACAGCCAAAGCTCCATTGGAACAAAGTTGGCCCAGGCACTGAGGATGGCTCCATGGCCTCCACCTCAGGTGCTAGAATGGCTCTGGTTACAACAGAGCAACACCCCAGATGGGCAGAGCATCGCCCCCTAGTAGACATGCCGGGTGGATCCCGGTAGGGCACATGTGGGAGTCTGTCTTTCTGCCTCCCCACTTCTCACTTCACAAAAGTACAAAATAAAAGTCAACAAAATTAAAGTATTTGGAAAAATAAATAGGAATATATGCACCAAATGTCATTATTGCTTACAAAGATGATGAAATTATCATTGATTTTTATCTCTTCTTACTTACATTCTTTGTATTTTCAAAATGTACTTGTTTGTATTTTTTATATTTTACAATAAATGTGTATTATTTTATAACTGAAAAAAATAAAACAAAAGCTTATGTAGGTATGTGTGACATAATGTACCTTTATGTGTTATGAATGTGTTCAACATTAAGACATTTGCCCTATATTAGAAAGAGTAAGCTCTGGTATTGGTTATATGATGGCACAAGAATCTTACTGAAATGAACAATATTGGCCTGACCTGTGGTGGCGCAGTGGTAAAGCGT
Source organism: Rhynchonycteris naso (assembly GCA_037038555.1). NCBI lineage: Eukaryota > Metazoa > Chordata > Mammalia > Chiroptera > Emballonuridae > Rhynchonycteris > Rhynchonycteris naso. Next base: position 74,264,688 of record CM073002.1, read on the forward strand.
CGACCTGGGAACACTGAGGTCGCCAGTTCAAAACCCTGCACTGGTCTGGTCGAGGCACACATGGGAGTTGATGCTTCCAGCTCCTCCCCCCTTTCTCTCTCTCTCTCTCTCTCTCTCTCTTTCACTCTGTGTCTCCTGTCTAAAATGAATAAAATAAAAAAACAAAACAAAACAATATTATTTAAGAGAATTTTTTAAAAATGTTAAAATTATAAAATTTACTAAAGAATGTGTTATATGAATACCTAATTCTGTTAAAATTATATATTCAGAATAATTTGACATATATATATATATATATATATATATATATATATATATATATATATGGAGAGAGAAAATTTATAAAGAACTTATAAAACTCAATACCAGGAAGACAAACAACCCAATCAAAAAATGGGCAAAAGAAATGAATAGAAATTTCTCCAAAGAGGACATACAGATGGCCAATAGGCATATGAAAAAATGTTCAACATCACTAGTCATTAGAGAAATGCAAATTAAAACCACAATGAGATATCACCTCACACCAGTCAGAATGGCACTCATCAGCAAAACAACACAGAATAAGTGCTGGTGAGGATGTGGAGAAAAGGGAACCCTCCTGCACTGCTGGTGGGAATGCAGACTGGTATAGCCACTGTGGAAAACAGTATGGAGATTCCTTAAAAAATTAAAAATCGAATTGCCTTTTGACCCAGCTATCCCACTTTTAGGAATATACCCTAAGAACACCATAGCACTGTTCGAAAAGAAGAAATGCGCCCCCATGTTCGTGGCAGCATTGTTCACAATAGTGAAGATCTGGAAACAGCCCAAGTGTTCGTCAGAGGACGAGTGGATTAAAAAACTTTGGTACATATATACTATGGAATACTACTCAGCCATAAAAAATGATGACATCGGATCATTTACAACAAAATGGATGGACCTTGATAACATTATATGGAGTGAAATAAGAAAATCAGGAAAATAACTGAGAACAGCATGATTTCATACATAGGTGGGACATAAAAGTGAGACTATGAGACATGGACAAGAGAGTGGTGGTTTCGTGGTGGGGGGAGGGAGGAGAGAGTTGGATAGGGAGGAGGGTAGGGGCACAGGAAAAACCAGACAGAAGGTGACAGAGGACAATTTGACTTTGGGTGATGGGTATGCAACACAATTGAATGATAAGATAACCTGGAGATGTTTTCATTGTACATATGTACCCTGATTTATTGGTGTCACCCCATTAAAATTAATAAAAAAAATTCTCTTGGATTCTCAATTTAGGTAGGCATATATTTAGAGTAGAATAAAAATTACTTGTTTCTTTTTCAACCTTTATTTCTCTTACTTCTCTTGTCTCATTGTGTTAGCTCTTCAAGAGAATGTGAAAGTAACACTGATTATGTTTCTCCAGTTTCTTGTTTTCACCGACATGTTTTCTTAGTTTGATCATTAACTACAAAAATTTTGTGGAGTCTGGCTCAACATTCTTTAAGAGGTTACAATTTTTATCTCCGTTACCATTTTGCTAATGCTTTTGAGCATGATCAAGTGTTGTATTTTATCCGACTTTTTCTTTGCATATTTGACATATTTATATAATTAAAATAAATCTGAGAAATCTTAGAATGAAACTCAATTTGGTTGTGGTATGTTCTTTTGAAATATATGATTATATTTGGTTTATTAATTATTTATGACTTTTACTTCTATGTGAAAATGCCCTAAAATGATTCAATCTTATTTTAACTAGTTTTGGTGTAAAGGCTATACTAATATAGAATAGATCTTTATTTTACCAACTTTTTCTTTACTTGAGAACAGTTGTATCTGGGGTTATCTATTCCTTTAGACTTTGGTACACTAACATAAATTATCTGGAAACAGTTTATTTTGTTGGTATATCTTGAGTTCTTTTTTAGTATTTATAACAGTGATTGTCTAATTAAGAGATTGGTAAATTAGGGTTTGAAATTCATATCTAGCCCACTGCCTATTTTTTCAAATGAAGTTTATTGTTAGAAAGCCACACTATTTTCTTTTATATCTGTATTATCTACCTGGCAGAATGTATGGTCTGCAATCTAAAATATTTATGTGGCTCTTTATAGGTTTTCCCAATCTTTAGTTTAATCAATTCTTAAATACTTTTGGTTATTTTGTTCTGTAAAATTGTCTAGTTATTTGAAATTTCAAATGCATTAGCATAATGTTTGTATTATTTTTATGATACATTTATAGTGTTTCCTTGCTAATCCCTCATATCATCCTAAGTATTGCATAGGATCACTTTTTCTTATTCTTTTCAATTAGAAATTACTTAAAATTTTAGTTAATTGTTTTTAAAAATAATTTAGAAACTGTGGGGCTATTTAAAGCCTGACAAAAAGGTAATTTTTTTTGATAAAATATTAGTTATTTTGATAGTTTCTGTCACTATGATCAAATCTGTGTGGTGTAGTGAAAATAGGGTACATTGACAGACTTGAACTTGAATTTCTAATAAGCCCTTTGATTTTCAGGGTAACCTTAAACAAATTAATTTAACCCTTCTAAATCTTTGTTTTCTTCTTTATGTTATGAGAATTGCAATAGTTAACCAACAGGGCTGTTTGAGCCATACACAGTTTACCTCTAACTTAAATCAGGGAAAATGTGAAACTGATTCATTAAGACCCATCCAGGTAAAAAAATAAGAATTTTTCTATTTGCTTTCAACCATCCTCTAGGAATCCAGAAACTAATTCTCCATAGAAGAGGTAGCATCAATGTCAAAGTATACTTTGCTGATGATAAGTGTCGGGTAAATTAATCAAGGATCTATTGGAAAAAATATAGGGAAATCAAAAAGTATCAATTTTTTTTGAGTTGCCAGCTAGTACCATGTTCACTGCTATCAAAGAGAAGTCCTCAAGGAAGCCATTAGAAAGGATGATGGATGTATCTTCTAGGTACAGGAGTATGAGCTTCCTCCTTACACTGACTCTGCTCTTACAGAGCTCCTTGACACTGGCAGTTGATGGTGTGCCTTAGAATAATGGCTAATGATCCTTGAATGGTGACTCATTTCCTCTCTGCAAGTTTCTATCTGTGCACCCCTCATCCTAGTTTTGACCAATATCCATTTGTCTTTTTATATACCCTGTATCTGCCCCCTCCCCACCGCTGCCCTTTATAGTCCTTGGAAGGATAAATTATCTTTTATTTTCCATTTTAACCTATTTTTTATATTGTATAAAGGTTTCCTTGAGACCTAATGGTTTGTAATACCAAGAATAACCCTTTGTCTATTTGTTTCTATGATCTCACATGTTATCCATTTCATGGATGGAAAACATCAAATAACTAACTGACTCAATGAGAACATAGTCTAAAGGTAGAAGGAATAGCTTAGAATAGAAATCCCACCAACTAATATTTTCACAATAATTTATTTACCTTGTGAGAATTAAAGGAGGCATTGAATGTACAGTGTTTCACACAGTGCTTTCCACAGAGCAAGTCTCAATAAAACATCAGTTTCCTACCATAAATGATGTCTTGCAGAGTCTGTTCTAGTGTCAAGACTTTTTATTACATCCTGCCTAATATCTTTGTATGTCCACTTAAGGCTCTGCTTATTGTTTCTTGCCTAAGCCACACGATTTCTAACTCATCCGTTTGCTAGCTCATATTTAATTTTTAAGTCAAAGAAGATGAATTAATGCATTTATGCAGAAACAGGATGTGATGAGGATAATATGGACACTAATTATGTTTACTAGATTGGGTGGAAGATTTGTTCTGAATTTATTGTCTTTGATTACACTGATCACTAAAGCCATAATTACTGAGAAACTGAATTCACTGTGGGACGCTTGATTATAATGAGCTGTGTAAACAATGAATTAGAATTAAAGATTTGGCAATAAAATTTAAAAATTATCACAAAGAAGTAAATTAATACAAAGTTTGGAAATATATACTGTTAGTGTGATAAAAATTATATGATCATTAAAACTGACTAATGTAGTCTTTATCATGTAAAGCATTATTTTCTGGGGGTAGGAAGTTGGTCTGAATCTTAGGGTCTGGGTTTTGTGATTGCCTGTAACAAAAAGAAAATAAAAATAATCCAATTTCACTGAACATCTATAAAATGGAATAAGAGCCGCAATCTCCTCATAGGTTTGTTCTGAGAATTAAATGAAATAATCCACTGAAGAACTTGGGCACAGCAGTTGGCACATTTACTTGAAGTATTTAGACAATTTTCTTTTAATGTGAATATTTGATACATTACACTTATATCTATTACCCCGCTGTTTGTTTTTCTTTGTTCCCTGTGATCTGTTCTCCTTTTATTCTCTTTTTCAGTCTTCTGTTGAATTAATTCAGTAATTTTATGATTTCATTTCACTCTTGGTAGTTTCATTAACTATAACTTTTTGTTTTTCTATTTTGTTGTTTGCTTTAGAGTTTAGAGCATACATCTTTAACTTTTCATAGTCTACTTCAAGTGCTATTACAGCACTTCACATACAGAATAGGGACCTCACTGCAGTAAACTTGCATGTCTTTCTCTTAGACTTATTTTATGTTGTGATGTATTTTACTTTTACATATGTTATAAACTTTACAGAATATTGTATTTTTGTCTTTAATAGTAATTTATCTTTTACCGTGGTTTAAATAATAAGGATTAGTTCTTTGCATTTACTTACATTATCAGTACTTCTCATTCCTTTATGATCCAGATTTCCATGTATTATAGTTTTCCTTCAGCCTGAAGGACTTCCTTGAACATTTCTTGTAGTATTCATCTGTTCGTGATAAATATAGTCGGGTTTTAATGTATGAAAATGTCTTTAGTTCTTTAATTTAGAAAAATATTTTTACTCTATGTGGAATTCTATTTTGACAGGTTTTGCTTTCAGTGCTTTAAAAATGTTGTTCCACTATATCATTTCTGATGAGAAATGTGCAATTACCCTTATGTTTTCCCTCTATATATAATGTTTCTTTTTCTCTGACTGTTTTTAAGATTTAGTATTATTTGTTTTGGACCATTGATTATAATGTGCCTTGGTGTAATTTTCTTGGTGTTTCTTGTACTTGGAGTTTATTGAGCTTCTAGGATCAGTGGATTTGTAGTTTTCTTTAGATTGTAAGATATTTAGCTATTCTTCTTTAGATAATTTCTCTGTTCCACCTTTCTCTCTTCCTCATGGACTCCAATTGCACAGGCTTATGTAGTTTTCCCACAGTTCACTGTTGAATTGACCATTTTCTTGAATTCTTTTTTTTCTCTATGCTTCAATTTAAAGAATTGCAATGTCTTTCTCACTGGTGTTTTCCTTCTACAATGTCTACCTTTCCATTAATTCTACTTATTGTACTTATTGTATTTTTCATATCAGAAATTAAAGTTTTAATCTGTATCATTTTAATTTTTGTCTTTTTTTGTGAGAGAGAGACAGGAAGGGAGAGAGATGAGAAGCATCAATTCATATTTGCAGCACTTTAGTTGTTCATCGATTGATTCTCATATGTGCTTTGAACAAGGAGCCCCTGCCAAACCAGTGACCCTCGTTACTCAAGCCAGCAACCATGGTCTTCAGGCCAGCAACCTTTGGGCTAAAGCCAGTGACCATGGGGTTATGTCAATGACCCCACACTCAAGACAGTGATCCCGTGATCAAACTGGTGAGCTTGTGCTCAAGCTAGCATCCTCAGGGTTTTGAACTTGGGACCTGAGAATCCCAGTTAAACGTTCTATCCAATGTACTACCACCAGTCAGGCTGCTCTATTTTCTTAGCTTACTTATGTCTACTTAACTTGCTAAACATGAGAAATACAGGAGAAATAACCCTTTCCATGTGCTTGTTTTCAATTCTAGCATTTGTATCAGTTCTGGGTTATTTCAGTGTTTGATTTTTCTTCTTATTGTGAGTTACACATTGTTTTGTTTCTTGAACTGGATGGCAATTACTGTATACTTTTTCTTTTGGGGTTCTGAATATTTTTGTATTCTTAACAATATGCTTCAGCTTTTTCTGAACTTCAGTTAAGTTACCTAGAAAAATTATTTTTGATCTTGCTTTCAAGATTGTTAGGTAAGATCAATGTTACACGTAGTAAAGTTTTGATAATTCTCTACTAATGAGTCAAAACTCTTCTGATATTGTGCCCAGTGCCAATGAATTGTGAGGTTTTCCAGTCTGACTGCTTGGAATAGGCACTTCCAGCTTTCTGTGAGTGCTGACTACTGGATGATTCTACCCTGAGCTTGTATGTTAGGTAGTTTGTACCTAACATACAAATACTGATCAGCACTCTGCTGAAAACTCAATTAGAACCTTCTGTGTGTCTCTGAGTTTTGTCTACACAGTTCTCTTCTCCTCTGTACCTGTTATATGAACTCTAGCCTCCTTAGTCACTTGAAACTTTCAGCTCTGTCTCCTGAACTTGCTCCGTCTGCTGAGCTCTGCCTCAATGTCCTTCCCTGTGCAACTGCTTGGTAACTCAAAATTCAGTTAAATTGGGGTAACAATAGAGTTTAACTCATTCATTGGCCATCTCTCAAGAATCAATGTTCTATATTCCTTAGCGTTCAGTCTTGAATACTGTAGTTTTATAAATTTTATCTGTATCTTTCTTTTTATCATTTCAGGTAGAAAGTTTATTCCATATGGGCTAAAGTAGAAAATTTTAGTGCCATTTCTGATCTCCTAATATTAATATTACATAGTGTAATTCAATTGTTTTTATTTTCATTACTTTTATAAATTTTAATATTAATAATTTTTTATTCTTACTGAAATGAGGTGATTTTATTCTAAAGTACATGACAGAAGAACTACATCTCTATAGTCATAAAATAAGTATTTAAAGAAATGCTACCAGAATCCTGCATATAAATATATATACACACACACATACAGATATATATACATACATATATCTGTATATGTATGTATATATATCTGTATGTACATATATGTGTATATATATGTATGTGTGTGTGTATATATATATATATATATATATATATATATATATATACACATACATACATACATATATTCATGTAAAAATTAAAGATAACCTTAATACCAGACTAGGTAAAGAAATATTGCTCACCATTAATCAAATATTAAGTTTTGGAGCAATTTTATTAAATAATGTCAAAGAATAGCAAATAAAAAATAAAAAGAGGACTTAAAATATTTTTTCAAATCAATAAACATGACCCTCTCATTCTCTTATGTTACATTTTACTTACACTAGTAAAATTTATATGTAGGTCTTTCTTGCTTTTATAAAAATATCCAATGAAATCTAACCTAAAGAATATCATAATCTGATTTCTTTTCTAGGCTCTTCTTTTATTTATTAAAATAATATTGATTGTACACTGTTTTAAATATTATTTTTAATACATAAAGACAAAACTAGAGAAGATAATTATAAGTTGATCTTGGAAGAAAAGTTGTAACTACTACTTATTGCTTGGTCATAGTTCAGTGAGGAGAACAGGTGTTAATTTGCATTTGAGGAATACAATCATTGTTGCCAGTGGCATGCATTCTCGGCAGGATCCGAGCACTAATTGAAGAAAAAAGTGCTATCAGGTCAATGGAGAGGATGCTCCAGTTGAAACCAGATGCTAATGAGTATGAAGTTTTCTTTATGATCTTACCACAGCTCCTGAAATTATGGTCTCACCCAAGGATAACTAGAATTATGGTGCTCAGGGGGTCTTTATAGAAGAGTTTACTAAATAGATTGTTCTCAATTTATAAATAGCCCTAACAACACAAAACAGTTATTTTGTAAAAAGGTTTGTTAGACTAGTAAAAATTTTTATTAAGCAAATATTTCAAATAATAATTTCTTCAAAATTAACCTCAGAAAACTAATTAAATCGTACATATTCCAATGGGAGTATTTTAAATACATGTACCCACCACTCCTAACGCCATTGATATGGAAAGATGCACTTCAATAAACAACTAAAGATACAAGGATTTTACTTCTATCCCTAACTCAATTAGAATAATAATATTCACCAGAGTTCTTAAAATTGAGGGAGCATTACAGGTGAGATAGCCACTTTAGACTATGCATCCACTGGATAAGTGAATTACTCACTTATCCAGTGGATGCATAGTCTAAGATGGCATATATTTGCATAAAATAAAATGTCTTTATTATTTAGCTATTTCCAAAAGCTCCATATTGAAGGATAAAACAGAAACAGTAGTCAGAGAGGCCAAGCACAAAATGTTTATTTCCCTTAATTATTAGGTAAGATCTTTTTCTTATAATTTGTTTTAATGTGAAAAGATTGATTGAAAAAGATCTTTGATTAGCTCATGAAAAAGAATAAAGATTATTATTATTATTATTATTATTATTATTATTACCACTGACTTGTAAATTCAAATGTGCATAGGTCAATATTCTGTTCCTTTTTCAAAAGTATTACCTTATTTGAAATACCTAATAAAACCTAGCATTTGTTGCATTTCTTACAGTTTTTAGTCATTTTCAAATACAGTGTCTTATTTGATCTTCAAAATCCAATGCTTCAGAAATGAAAAAGCTGATTATCGTATGTATTCTATTACTCATAAATAGTAGAAAATAAATTCACTGGAAATTCACTTAACTACTAAATGTTCAAAGTATCAGCAATATGAAGTGGCAGCCATTCCAGTTTGTTTTGTCACAGACACACAGTTGCTTAATATATTAAAATGCACTGAGCCTTAAAGATCTATCTAACTCTTTATGGCTTGTACAATATATTATTGTCTGTAATTTATCCTGCTATATTTATTTAACATAACGCATAGCAGTGAAGCTTTTTAAAGCTTCCTTTGAAACAAAAGGATTTCACAAGTCCCAAATATAAAATAAGATTATGGACTATAATGGCAATAATCGCTCCTGCTTCTTTCTTTCTCCTTCACTAACTGAAAACTTGCACTTTCAAAGTAGTTTAAAAATTAGTTTACTATCTTTTTTAAAATATATTTTTTTCATACTGTGTTTCTTAGTAGTTATTTTGGATTGTATTTTCTCTATTCTTTTTTTCTTTACCCCTTATTCTTCATGTTTGCATTCAGTTTCAATGGATATTGTTTATCATCATTTTAGTCCCCTCAAAGAGGAGTTGTTACCTAGATGCTTTCTCCTGTTTATGACCAATAAAATCAGTAAACTTGAGCTCATGTTCTAATGTAACTGAAAAATCACACTGAAATTAAGGCCATAGTTCTGGTTCTCTCTCTCTCTCCCTCTCTCTCTCTCTCTCTCTCTCTCTCTCTCTCTCTCTCTATATATATATATATATATATATATATATATATATATATATATATATATATACATACATATTTATGATATATTCTTATATATCTATAAATTTCAAATAAATAAAATCAGCCTGGAAAAAAGACAAGTTTAACGATATTAATTTAAGCTTTTTAACTGATAGACAAGCTAGAATGAAATATTGTGGTGTGTAGGCTCCTCTCTTTTGTATAAAAAGGTTATCTTCCCAGGCAAGCCTCTTTGGCTATGTTCGTAATTAAAGTCAATGGAGAGAAAAGCAAAAAGCATTTTTAAAAAAATGCAACTAAAAAAATGGCCAGTGGGGAAAAATTTGACTATTTGCACTTCTGGGGGTGAAGTGAAATGGTTGGGATATTCTGCAGTTTCCACAGGCAAGAAGAGGTAAAAACTGCCTATATCTACATAATTCTACCCCTACCCTCCAAGACAAGAACTGCTAATTGCTCCACTGAGAACAGAGCAGGGTTGAATCTACTTGTGATGTGTTTTATTGTGATTTGCATTTTTCTGCATAGTAATTCATAGGCTTTAATAAAACATTGATTTTCATGCTGCTACAAAGTGCAGTCTCTCAGGCTTTAAATGAAAGATTTCTGCAGTGTGTGTGTGTGCTGGTGGGAGAAGAGGTGGGTTATAGATTAGCTTCAGTCTCCGCCCTAAGGAAAAAGATTTTCCTCCCCCATCTGGCCTCTTTAAATGCAAAACCCTAGTTGAACATTTTTTATTTGTGAGTAGTTTGGCACTCTCTAATTTCTGTTAAGTTTCATAAGACCTGACACAGTTGCATTTATAAGGCTGTAAGATAATGTTTATCACTTTTCATCTTCAAAGTGCTTTATAAATATTAACTAATCAAAGCTGTCAGCACACCCATGAGGCAGAGAAGTATTGGGTTGTGGTTTTATCTTACTTGGTTTATCTTACTGGGGAGTTTGTGAGGTTGCTGAATGTTAATAATTTTTTTACCCAGTGTTAGATAGCTTTCCTCTACTGACAGGAATTGTACCTTTTCTGGGATTGGAACTTGGAGGCCTGTGATTCATTACTTACCATGTACAGTCTCAGATAGTTATTTGAATATCTGCACTTGTGCACTGTTTTCTTTCTCCTCAGATTGCAACCTTCATCATAATAAAAGCTATTGTTTATATTTATTTTTTTCTTTTACACAGTAGCTAACCTAGCACTGCTTTCATTTATTCATTCATGCATTCCAAAAACAATGAATGAGTTCCTACTCTCTCCTAGGTATTGTATGAAGGACTGAGAACATAAAGTTAATGGACACCTGAGTTCGAATCTTTGCCAGGGTTGAAGTAAGAAATGGACTACAACCTCAGAAGAGTTTGAGTGCATTAGATGAAAGAACTGCAGCAAGCAGTAGGACAGGCATGAATAGGACAAGGGCAGTAAACCAGTGATAGAGAGTTACCGGGGCACACAGTCCCTGGTGCCAACAACAGACAACTGTAGGGTGGGACCTTGTGTCCAGGGTGACTTTTCCTCTGGTAGCATATCTCTGGTCATGCAGTTCAGACCTCCTGACTTTTTGTATCACTTGTCATGTGATTCCGACACTCCTGACATTTCCTGCCTTAGCATCTAGCTGGTCCTGTGGTATACCCTTAGAGGAGCAATAAGGGGGCCAGAAAAATAGCTTCATAAAACTTTCATACAAGTCCTTGCATCACCACTGCCTTAAGTGATTTTTTGTTTTTGTTTATATTACAGGGACAGAGAGAGAATCCGAGAGAGGGATAGATAGGAACAGTCAGAGAGAAATGAAGAAAGATGAGAAGCATCAATCATCAGTTTTTCATTGCGACAACTTAGTTGTTCATTGATTGCTTTCTTATATGTGCCTTGACTGTGGGCAGGCCCTCAGCAGACCGAGTAACCCCTTGCTTGAGCCAATGACCTTGGGTCCAAACTGGTGAGCTTTTTGCTCAAACCAGATGAGCCCGCGCTCAAGCTGGCGACCTCAGGGTCTCGAGCCTGGGCCCTCCGCTTCCCAGTCCAACGCTCTAACCACTGCGCAACCGTCTGGTCAAGCTGCCTTAAGTGTTGAGCTCTCAGAACAATGAGGTTCTGATCCATATCAAAAAATCTAAGAAATAAAGCCTTGGGTCTGTTTGCCATGAGACAGAGTTTTAGTCAATAGAGATAACATATAGGCTTCAGTTATTTTTTAACTCTAGGCCCCCAAAGCAGCAAAACCAATGGACCAGCTGCATGGCTGACATCAGGACCAAATACAAGGCTAATGACTTCCTCCCCTAATGTCAATCAGTAGAGAACACAGCCCTAAAGGGACACACTTGGAAAAGCTAATGAATATTTTATTGAGATCCTCCCCTGGGACTTCCTTTAATGCCCTCACCTTTAGAGAGGGGATAAAACCCCTCAACACAAAGGACCCAGTCCTCCCCTGGGACTTCCTTTAATGCCCTCACCTTTAGAGAGGGGATAAAACCCCTCAACACAAAGGACCCAGTCCTCCCCTGGGACTTCCTTTAATGCCCTCACCTTTAGAGAGGGGATAAAACCCCTCAACACAAAGGACCCAGTGCAGCTTTTCCTCTCTCTTTCACATCTTTCCCCACCCCCTTTTCCCCCAGTGTACCCTTCTTTCAAGCCTTTATCTTTCATTCCCCCATGTGGGTATATCTTTGCTTTCTTCCTCCTAAGTTCCAAGGGCACTTCTTTGCCTCTGTAACTTGTTCCCTGAGCTTGTGTGGCTCAGCGGGTTCTCTTATTCCACAGCTCTCTTTTTCTACCTCTGTGACATTTTAAATAAACTATTGCTTATATTTAAGTCTTGGTTCTGAATTCTTTCCTAGCCAGAACTCACGTACTAAGGTTGCTGAACCAAGGTCTAAATCACTGGTAGCATTCTGGTGCTGTTTCATTGCCAAAAGAACTATCCAGTAAATGTAGACAGAGTTTTAGTCTTGAGAGAACTAAACAGCACTGGTAAAGATCCCGGAACTGACAACAGTGGAACGATGTTATCACTCTTAGGACTTGAGGGGTCAGAGCGGAAGCCATGAAATTAGAATCCATTTAACAAGAGTAGTTGTGTTAGAGAATGCAACCATTTCCAGGACTGTGGACCAGAAACAAAGGAGTAAGGAAAAGAAGTACTCCAAACTCTCCATCTTCCCACATTTCTATGTCCTCACTGAGCCTGGTGAAAGCTAACTGGAAATAAAAGAAAAAAGAACAATGTTGGTCAAATAAGTTTGTAAATATGATGTATATGTTTGCTCACTTATAGTTTGCATTAGGTGTGGGGGACAGGCTGTAAGCAGGCAGGGTCATTATAGCCTAAGGCTTAGTTTAAGACTAAGCCTTTCCCACCTTTTGAATACTAAGATCTTTTTAAAACTAAGCTTTCCCCCACACCCTTGACAGTTGCATGACGTGGGGTGGTGCACTCTCATGAGGAGTCCCATTATGCCTCAGATAAGTGACTTTGTATCAGAGATTAACTTGTTTGTATATTGGATTAAAGCTTTTAATTTCTACACTATAAAATGGAGCAGAGGTTCATGCTACAGGAGAGCAGAGAAAGGCCACATGAAGGAGAGGAGAAGCAGTCAAGATGGCAGAGTGCTGAAGGAGAAGCCAGTTTGTGCAGAGAGAAGGAAAAGGAGAAAAGAGGTGAATAAGGCTGGTGAGGTACAAACCTTTGATTCTAGGAAACTCAGATAAGTCAGTGGCTTTAGGAGCTCTGAATGGAAAGGGAAGTGTTTTCCCACTGTGTGTATTTCTTGTCCGCTAGGTGAAAACTAGGATTAAAGCTAATGGCCCACCGGTTCTGATTCCGTTGTTTCATTACCATCTGCCCAAATCAAATCTGCACCTGCATGGCAGCAGCTGTGATGGTGGCTGTGGCTACTGACTTTACAAGCAACATAATTTATGAAGGTAAAAGCATACATCACAGGGCAGGCAAGAGATGGGAGATAAACAGAGGATGACAGAGAACATTCAGCACAAGAATCTTACAAGGTAAGGTTTGAGCTAGATGCGGCTTGCGAGCCACATGCGACTCTATGGCCCCTTGAGTGTGGCTCTTCCACAAAATACCAGTGCAGGCACTACCTCGATAAGGAATGTACCTATCTATATAGTTTAAGGTTAAAAAATTTGGCTCTCAAAAGAAATTTCAATCGTTATATTGTTGATATTTGGCTCTGTTGACTAATGAGTTTGCCGACCACTAAGCTAGGGAAACTTACATATATATAAAAACTGACACAGGTTGGGGAGAAGCACAAATATATTTCCATGTGTACATCAGAGTTAGAAAACATTAGTCTGTTTGCAAGCATTGGTAACACATTAATAAGAATGTGAGCTTTTACCTAAGCTTTGAATGCTGGTATTTTAAATTGGACAGTGACATCTTAGCACTGTTATATTGGTTTGAAAAGTTACAAGTGGAAGAACAACTACCCTTTTAGTCTGTGGTATTCATTAGATTGCACTTGACTAGTCTTTCAGATTGCATTTGACTAGTCTTTTAGAAGTTTACCATTCTTTACTGTTGGCAATGACCCAGATAACTTCTTTTCTGATCACTTATTAAGCTATTGATTTTTTAAAATCACTAATAGTCAATTAAAATTACTTCCTTGGAATGTTCTCTTTTTTCAACCATTAAAAAATTTTTTTTCTTAAATATTCTAGCATAAGTTGGAGGAAATTTAACTATCATGGAAGTAAGGGTGCTCTATCTGCTTCTCCTCCATTCCATGTGGCCTTAATCTGCTCTCCTCTCTAATGCTAACCTCAGGAATCGATAGTGAGCAAGCTCCTGGTCTGCCTCACATTATAGTGTAGATTCAATCAATTATACAAACAAGAAAGTCCTGATACAGTCACTTATCTGAGGCATAATGGGAGGATTCCCCATGAGAGTGCACCACCCTATATCATTTAATCAGTCAAGGGTGTGGGGAAAAGCTTACTCTAAAAACTAAGCCTTAGGCTATAACCACCCAGCCTGCCCAAAGCCTGTCCCCCAACACACATTAATATCAATGGACTTCCACGTGGGCAGCGCCATCTTTAACAAAGTGAGCATAATATATTTTATCTGCCCAACAAGGCCTAAAAGCAAAAACAAAAACAAGTGAAGAGGCAGTTCTAAAAATTATCTTAGGTTGTGTCAAGTCTACACCTGAACATTTCTGGGTGTCATTGGAGTATTATTGGAGGTGATAATATGTATACAGTTGTTGTTGGAAGGTGTATTTGATGATATATTTATTATAAAGCCAGTAGCCACGGCCATCATCACAGCCACCTGGCCCATTCAGGTTAGCATTTGATTCAGACAGACAATAATGAAACAATGGAGCCAAGAACTAGTGCGCCATTAGCTTTAATCCCAGCTTGCACTTGGTGGGCAAGAAATACACACAGTGGGAAAACACTTCCCTTTCCATTCAGAGCTCCCAAAGCCACTGACTTATCTGAGTTTCCTAGAATCAAAGGTTTGTACCTCACCAGCTGTATTCACCTCTGTTCCCCATCTCCTTCTCTCTGCACAAACTGGCTTCTTCTTCAGCACTCTGTCATCTTGGCTGCTTCTCCTGTTCTCCATGTGAACTTTCTCTGCTCCCTGTCCTATGCTAATCTCAGGAACCAAGAGAGAGCAAGCTCCCGGTTTACCCCATTTTATAGGATAGAAATCAAAACCTTTAATCCAATATACAACCAACGAAGTCTCTGATACAAAGTCATTTAGGGTCAGAAAGAATTGGTCTTAAAACTAAGCCTTAGGGTATAATGAATCTGCCTGCTTATAGCCTTTCCCCCACACCTAATGCAAACTATAAGTAAGCAAACATATATATCATATTTACAAACTTATTTGACCAAGATATATCTTGAATGACTCAGACATCTATTTTACTTTAGAGTTCAGCAGCTGTTTCTTTTTTTTTAATCTTTTTTTTCTTTTATTTATTATAGAGAGGAGACAAAGAGAGAGAGAGAGAGAGAGAGAGAGAGAGAGAGAGAGAGAAAGGGGGGAAGAGTTGGAAGCATCAACTCCCATATGTGCCTTGACCAGACCAGTGCAGGGTTTTGAACTGGCGACCTCAGTGTTCCCAGGTCGATGCTTTATCCACTGCGCCACCACAGGTTCGGCAGCAGCTGTTTCTAATAACTTTATGCTTAGGATTATTAAATACAAGGATGAGTTTCCCAGTCAATAAAGTAAAAATTTTAGTTCCATCAGATTACATAGTTTATAAACTTCGAAGAACACAAAAATATTTAAGGTACAGTCTAATGTGGTCTGAACTATTTTTTTTTAACACTCAATAGTAGATCATGGAATCTGTAGCAAACTTAAACTCCATTATGAAAACTATTGAAGTAAATGATACTAACTAGGGAGTAATATATGGACCTATTAACATTCATGACGGCCCAGAAGTAGTATATATAAAAAATAAGCATCTCTCCCACAATCCAATGACCCCTCTCCCTAAGTGTAAGCATTATTCTCAGTTTCTTTCATAACTCTTATTTAAAAAATATGCATATGCTTACTTATATTTTTAGCAAAGGGGATTTTATTAAATTCATGGTAAATTATATTGTACTTTTCCCCCTTAATTATTTATGTTGGAGATACACCAGTGTATACATATACCATAATCCACTTAACCATTCTTGAAGTGATAAACATTTCCTTTTATTCCCAAAGTTACTGTTAATATTGCAATTGAAAAATAAATATATGTGTCTATATGTATATATGTATATACTTATGTTTGTATATATACATTGTATATATTTTGTGTAAATATTTATATACATATATATGTATAAATTTACATATACAAAAAAGTAAGCTTAAGCTTTTACCAGAATATATATATATATATATATATATATATATATATATATGTATGATAAATCATTAGAGTCAATCAAATGTACATCCGTTTTATATTTTGATGTTTATGGCTAAGTTGCCTTCTAAAAATATTATAATTTATTCTACCCCAACAATGCATACAAATGTTTATATTGTTCATAAAGTCTTATTATCAAACTTTTAAATTGCCAGTCAAAAATGTGTAAGTAGTTTTTATTTTGATTAGTATTTGCTCACTTTTATTGAATTGATCGCATTCATCCACAAGGAAATATGAATGTTGTGCCTTATCATATGTTTCACACAACCATAAACATTTCTCTCCCACCTGCATTTTAAATTCTGATTTGATATAACCAAATGTTAATTGAGGAAAAACAAATACTTTCTGCCTGTTTTTGGAAACTACAACAAAGGAAGAATTTCCTTCGATAGGTCATTGGAATCCAGAGTTCAGGTCCCACTTACTAGCTATGTGACCTTAGTCGAGACACTATATTATCCTCATTTATAAATAAAATAATAATGAATTAATTTAGAAAATTTTTAGAAAATACGTGAGAAAAATATTTGTACGCTATAGTTCTCTTTATAAAATTTGGTTATTGGACCTGGCCGGTTTGCTCTTTCGATAGAGCATCAGCCTGGCATATGGATGTCCCGGGTTCAATTCCTAGTCGGGGCACACAAGAGAAGTGACCATTCGCTTCTCTTCCCCTTCCTTTCTCTTTTTCCTCCCTTTCCTCCCTCTTCTCCTACCATGGCCAGTGGCTCAGTTGGTTCAAGCATTTCACATGTCGGCCTGGGTGCTGAAGATATAGCTAGGTTGGTCCCAACTCAGTGGTAAGCCTTATGTGCTAAAAATAGCTCAGCTGATTTGAGCATCTGTCTTAGATGGAGATTGCTGGGTAGATCTCCCACCCCGTCCCCCGCATAAGGGTACATGCAGAAGTATGTCTCACTCCTTTCACTTGAAAAACAAATTTTGTGGGGTTATTGTTACAAATAAATAAAGTATTAACTGGGAACATAGCACTTTAGGGGAAAAAATGCAGTTGCTGAGGTGGGAACTCTACTTCTGGGTGATGGTGGTTGGAGGAACTCTTGATTAGTAAATCTCAAGGGGTATCCAGCTTAATGGAGCTGCTCAGGTGCGTCAGTAGATCATTCCTTGTTCTTTCATGATTCTTTATATAGAAAGTTGCTCTAGGATGGGCTTGTTTGAAACACTGAAAGATTAAGGCACCTCCCAGCAACCTGGAATGAAACAACTTACATACAAATGTAGTGAGAATTCATTTTGTAGAACACCCTATTCTTCTTTTTCAGAATAAGTTTTTTGTTTGTTTTTCACTCAGGCAAGAAGTAAACAGTTCTCTAGTCACATAATCATCTGCATATACCCAATCAAACTTGTTTTCCCAGATCAGTGACTGTTATCTTCTCTCACTTCTACTCCTCCTCATTCCTTGTTCTTTTCTTTAATAGTAAAGAAAAACTTTTACAAATATCGAATGCATTTTTATTGATTTGTGTTTTCTGAATATTATTATTACCATTTAATTTGGGAAGTCTAGAGAGCTACTAGACTCTTCTATTGTTAATTATTACTCAGCAATTTTGTTGGTTAGTTTTGTATGAAGTTTAGTTGCCAAAGGAACATATAGCACTGATGCATTTACCCTCAGATAATAAAGTTAACTTCAAGGCTTATAACCTCAGCTGAAGGGATTGCATTTCTACAATTACATTAGGCTCCCCTGAAGCGGGTTAATCGAACTGTTGTGTACTATTTTGTCAAGATTTATCCCCTTGTATAAATCTACCTGTGTCAGCTCTGTAGCACATTGTTCTGAAGGAAAACTACCTGGCTCTAGAAAAACCCTCAACAAGGCTCAGTAATTAAATAGAAGAGAGAGACAGATTCTTCCAAGCCCCAGTTTAAGGAGAAAAGTGTCATCTTCTGGTTAGAAACTTTCTAAGCTATATTACTGAATTGTGGTTTTTGTTTAAGAGGTCTATTGTTAGATAGAGACAAAGGTCCCTAAGAAATGATGAGTTGGAAGGATCTGACCATTGTAATTATAATAAAAGGTTTGTGTTTAAAGGCTCAAAATATAAGCTGGTCTTTTTTGTGAGGTTTATAGCT
Source organism: Rhynchonycteris naso (assembly GCA_037038555.1). Lineage (NCBI taxonomy): Eukaryota > Metazoa > Chordata > Mammalia > Chiroptera > Emballonuridae > Rhynchonycteris > Rhynchonycteris naso. The sequence goes on from CM073002.1 coordinate 74,283,075, forward strand.
TTTGTGCCAATATTTGTACTTTTGTGCTATTATTTGACCCTTCCAAGAAGAAGTTAGTATATATACTATATATAGTACATATACATATATAAATGTATTATATATAATATATAGTATATATGATATAGACACATATTAATCTATTATATAATTTATTATTTACAACATGTAATTATAAAATTTTACACTTTATATAATTTTAGAAGCTATAACTAGTTTGTCATTTTAAATTGTGGTTTAAAATAATATTTTAATAGGTATTTGGGGATAAAATAGAGTTCTTAGTCATGGTTTGATAGAGGGCATACTTTTAAATAAAAACCTGCTCCACTGCTTGAACAGGATTTTGTGGATAGAGCAATAAAAAAAGAGGGCAAATTAGGGTGAACAGAATTGCAGGAGGTTAAAACCTGGGGCAGAAAGTAGGTCATAAGAAATTCTCACCAAATAAAAGTTAGCCACTGTTTTATGGCTGCAAAGGACTTTCTGATTTTGTTATTTGCATCAACAAATGGTAGAGCTAATGGCAGTTCAGGAGTTCAGTGAAGAGAGAGGGGATATTTAATTGGAGAGGACTGGAAATATTTTGTGGAGAAATTTTAGCTGGATATATGAGAAAACTAGGTGGGATTGGACTAGGTACAAAGTTGAGTTAAATTAATCATGGGAGCAAGAAACACCTATTTGTTGTAAGAGACAGCAGGATAGGAGCACTGTGATGTGAAGGTTCAAGATGTTAGGGTTTGACTGTGGGGGCCTGGCATTCAGGTCAAAGTAATTTCAGCTTGATCCTACTGATCATATGAGCCTTTTAAGACTTGTTAGCAGGGGTCTGAAGTGATCAAAGGTAGGTTTTACAATAATTAATGTAGTAGTATTTTATAAAATAGATAGAAATTGTTCATAGTTTATTTTTCTGAATCTGAAGCTCCTGCCTTCTGAAGAACCATAATAATATTGCAAATTTAGTGTTTTGAACTAGAGTTCAACTCTGCCTCTTTTAACCCCCTTAACGAGGCTGGACTATTTGGTTTTGATAATGTCAGAAATTGTTGCCTTTGGGAAGGACAGCTGAGAAGGGAAATAGAGTGCAGGTGAAGTTTGGGGATTCTTAGAGGCAGCGGTTTTTCTTGAGGACTTGACCTTTTATTTAAAAATTACATTTTTTTTTTATTCTTGGTAATTCTTTAGCTATTATTGGCTTTTCTGATCCCTTTAATGAGGAATGGTGAGAACATCACATCCAGGAAGATGTCTCTTAGCTTTACAGACATAAACCTTAAACTTTTCTTTTTCTTTTTAGTCTCCAGACACTGCACGGGATTCTGACGTTTTCCCTCTACTACTATGCTTCTCATGCACGCTCCATCAACCAACATTGTTAAATATCCCCACCCAAAATATACGTGCTCACTTTTCTCTTCTTTTTCTATATCATATGTCATTTAGAGTGTTTCTTAGGCTAATATCGTTATTCATGACTTAGTTTAGGTAAGTAAAATTTATTTCTGTCACTAAGTATCATCAATATATTTAAAACTAAATATTATGTTTTCCCTTAAGCTCTTTTCTTCTTTGAATTCTTTTTTGTCCGTCATGGTACGAGCAGTCTCCTTGTCATCCAACCTTGAAACTTGGTACATATCATTTTCTCCAATCTCTTACATTTTCTCTCTAACCATTGCCTCTTTTGGCAAAGACATGTAGATTTTTTTTTGTTGCCACAGCAACCACCAAGGCGCTGGTTTTGGTGCATCCAGATGTTGCCTTCTCAAGTCCATGTTATTCACTATACTGAACCAAGCCTGATAATCTGTGCATTTTGCTTCACCCTCAGAATCTTTTTCCTGATGTTTATTGCTTGTGGTCTGCCTTGCTTAGCCTGAAATTTGAGACCATGTACCATATGGCTGACAGAGGTCTTTGGCTACCATACCCCCTCACAAACCCAGTGATTTAATAATAGTGCACTAGACAACATACCTGACTACTTGGTACTTTTGGTCACACTATTCCATTTTCTAGATTATTGGGTTGAAACTCAGTAACAATCTAAACTCTATTCTCAGATTAAAGTCTAAGGGTCTCCCTTTAAACTTCTGCATAGTAGTATTTTCCAAACTGTGGAAGATATAGTTTTAAAGCAATATGTAAGAGAGCATTAATAGACATAATTGTTTCGTTAAAATATTATTCCTTTTCTTATTTTATTTCATCTTTCTTATTTTATCAATAAGAAGAACTCCATGTGGTTCTGATCTGTTTTTAACATCACTGTAACATTTGATAATGTTTCTTTTCATCAGTGTTAAAGCAGGGAGATAATAGCTGAGTGTATTTGGCAATCAACATTATCTAATTCTAATAACATTATTTTGTTTGTGTTTGTTACTTTGTATTTGTGGCAAATGTACTGGCTTTCTTTGGGTGATGATATTAAGCTTCCTTTTAAATCATGTTTTATTTGCATGTACAGAAAAAAGATCAAGTAAGTAATAATATACATAACAATCCTTAAGAAGGATATTCAAGAAGGTAGAATATAAGATTACATAGAAATTATAAAAGCCATTCATAAATGACATAATCTAGGAAATCATCCATTACTATTTTAGCCTATTTTGCTTTTTATTTTTAAATCATGAATGTTCAGGCACTCTTTCAAAAACTTTCCTCTATTAACTAATAAAATCTTTCAAGAATCCTGTTATATATACTCTTGTTTTTTCTATTTTACAGATGAGGAAAGAGAAGACATAATTTGTTTGACTTCTACTATATAGCAAAGCAGGTTTCAAATTCAGGTTTCAACCTCCAGAGCCCATGCTATTATCCACAAAACAATTTTGCCACTGGAGAAACACATCAATCTTTGATTTGAAAATAACAAGAAGAATCTTGTGTGTTTACTATCATTCATCTGTCCCTTTCCCCCAGAGGGAAGAATTTTACTCTCATATGAAGTCAAACTCTGTAGCAATCTCAATTGTGTAATTGTATTTAGAATTGATTTACATCTCCATAGACAACTTGAAAAACCTTTTCTTCCTACAGTTTAGTTTTTAAAACTCAAGGAGCGCTCAGACTATTGCCAGTTAAGTCCAAGTTCAATAACAAATGGGAAAACACCAGTCTGTGCATGAATAACATTTATAGTTTGTCCATTAGAAAGTCCAGGAGCATGATGACCAAGCACAATTTACATCTGCTTCCTCAGCAGACTGCCGGGTAGATGAATAGCTCTCGGCAGCTCAAGTGAAATATTAAGTAACAAAATAGGGAGTAGTATGAAAGCAAATTATATACACTGGAGAAATGAATCACAGAAAATGTTTTGGTTGGGCTTGATATTAGAATGTATTATGCTTACATTTGCTTTTTCAAGTCTCTAATAAAACTGAAGGGGTACTTTTCTGGGGAACTACAGTACCCTAGTCTTATAATTGCTATACATCATAATTTGACTTAAGGATTTTATAATAATCATATATATTTTCAAGATCTTTGTATTTGAGATATAGAACTCATATACAACTAAGAAATGTTTAAGGTAGAATTTTACTGATAAACACTTCATATGTTTTTAAAAACACTCAATATTACCAAAGTTGCTGTTTTTGTCATAATTCTAGTATCTGCTAGTTATTGATCTAACACAGGGGTGAACAAACTATGGCCTGCTGATCAAATTTGGCTCATGGCCTGTTTTTATATAATCTGCAAGCTAAGGATTATTTCCACTTTTTTAGGTGTTATAAAAGAGAATATGAAAATATTATGGCATGAAAACCCTTAAAATATTTACAATGTGCCCTTTTATGTAAAAGGCTACAAAACCTCTGACTTATCTTGTAAATTATTCTACAGCTATGCTTCCAGTTTTTATTTTTCTATTAAATTGTTTTATTGTTCCTTAATATTACCAAATAAATTCTGTTATCTTGTAGTATTTTTTCTCTCAGTTTACAATATGTGATTCTGGTGTTATAATATAAGGTCAATCAGTTAAAGTTGCTAGACTTCTACTATAAACTAGTAGATTTCTATTTAAACTAGTGTTTGTTACACTGAAAATCTGCACTATAGAAAATGCATCTGAGGAAACACCTACAAAAACTTCTATCTGTACCAGGAGATTAAACCTAAATATTATACTATCTCAAATGAGATTAGAGGGTTGGAGGTGGTCATTTGGGTAGATGAGTGTATTTTGCCTGTGAGAGAAATGTGAGTCACTAAAGCCAGAGGGCAGATGATGGTATCTAGAGTCAAAAGATGACCTGCCTGCCTATGAACAATATATGCATTTGTTCCTGATATATACACATTTGATAGTCCCTTTTCATTTTGAATTGTGGTTTGATTTTAGTTACTAACAAAAGTGATACTACATTACTTTCAAGCTAAGACGTAAGAAGTCTTATAGTTCTGTCTTGTCCTTTTGGAATGCTTACTCTTAGAATGATTCCTCTCAAAATTCAGAAACCATTCTGAATGGTAAGAATATTTAGCCACAAGGAAGACCCATGGGACCTTTAGCCCAGCTGAGCTCCTATACCACAGACAGCATCAATTACTAGTCATTGGAATGAGCTATCCTGGACAATTAGTCTTGTTATGTCACCTCAGCTTCTATTGGTTTGTAATCACTTGAGATATTCCAAGCAAGAATCATCCACGGGAATTTCTACCACCATGAGAGGTAATAATAAATTATTTCAAACTATTAACTTTTGGGGTGATTTGTCATGCAGCAAAATAATTGGAGCAGTGGTGTGTTTTTGTCATTCTTTGAGTAATTCCTTAGGTACAGGCTTATTTTGTAGTTTCCTGTGACAGTGCTGGAACCAGCCATTTCTCTAAGAAACCCTAGTTTCTATTAGCAGAGAACAATATTTAAAAATTAAAATCTGGGTATTAGATGATCTCATTGTAATAATATGGCTCTAATTTGAGGTCCTCTCAAGGGTCAGAACTAAAATATATAATATATGTTATGTATGTATACATATAGGTATGTATTTATATTTATCTATCTAACCATGAGTTCACATTGAAAAATTTCAATTCTAAACCAAATAGAGTTTATTACAGCCATTTCCTTTATCATATTTATAATTCTTATCTCTGACAACATATTTATTTTATTTTTTTCATCACATCCCATACTTCATACTACTTTATAATGAGGAAACCCTTGCTTTCTTCTATGTAGATGATCTTTTTACCTTGTTCAAGGTATTTTTTGTTTGTTTATTTGTTTGAGTGTGTGTGTGTGTGTGTGTGTGTGTGTGTGTGTGTGTGTGTGTGTGTGTGTGTTGTGACAGAGACAGAGAGAGGGCCAGATAGGAACAGACAGACAGAAAAGGGAGAGAGATGAGAAGCATCAATTCTTTGTTGCAGCACCTTATTTGTTCATTGTTTGCTTTCTCATATATGCCTTGACCAGGGGGCTACAGCAGAGCAAGTGACCCCTTGCTCAAGCCAGAGACCTTGGGTTCAAACTGATGAACCTTGCTTCAATCAGATGAGCCCATGCTCAAGTTGGTGACCTCGGGGTTTTGAGTCCTCCGCATCCCAGTCTGACGCTCTATCCACTGCGCCACCACCTGGTCAGGCTTGTTCAAATTTAATACATAATCAGCACAGACACTAATGCTATACCCATCTACTATATAAGCAGTAACCTTTATTGCCCCACTACATGGCTTTTGGCTAGAATGAAAAAGAAAAGAAGAAAGGAAGGAAGGAAGGAAGGAAGGAAGGAAGGAAGGAAGGAAGGAAGGAAGGAAGGAAGAAAGGAAGAAAGAAAATTTTATCAAATGAAAATACTAGATAAAAACACAGCACCAAAGATGAAAAACTTCAGTGGTCTTAAAACAGATTAGACAGAACTGAAAAATAATCAGTATATTTAAAAACAAATAAATTCATTTTATTTAAAGTAGTATAGCACAAGATTGGAAAATATTTAAAGAAAAGAATAATAGAATTGTGGGACGATAATATACATGTAATTGGAGTTCCAAACAGAGAAGAGAGATGATTGGACAGAAGCAATATTTTAAGAGATAACAGAAAAATATTTTTCAAAATTAATGAAAAGGCAACAAACCACAAATCCAAGAAGCTCAGAGAACACCAACTTGAACAAAGGAAAAACAAAACTAAAACACACTTAGGCATATCATAGTTACCCTGCTAAAGGGAAAATCTTGAAGGCATCCAGAGATGAAAGTAACATATATAGAGAAACAAAGAGAAGAATTACTTCTTCTGTTAAGTTTATTTTTAGGTATTTTACTTTTTCTGTGGCAATTGTAAAAAAAAAAAAAAGTTGTTTTTCAATTCATTTCTGAAGTTTTATTTTTGGCATATATAGAAAGTAGACTAGTGTATTGAATTTGAGTTTTGTGACTTTACTGTATTTGTTTATTGTATCTACTAGGTTTCTTTTTTTTAGAGTCTTTGGGGCTTCTATATTTAGAAGCATATTATCTGCCAAAAGTGATACCTTTACTTCTTTTTTCTCAATGTGGATACCTTTAATTTCCTTCTCTTGCTTGATTGCTCTGGTTAAGACTTTCATTATTATGTTGAATAAGAGTGGTAAGAGTGGGCATCCTTGTCTTTTTTTTTTTATTTTAATAAAAAGCTTTCAGTTTTTCATCATTTGGTATGATATTTGCTGAAGGTTTGTCATATATGGCCTTCATTAACTGAGGTGATTTCCTCCTATACCCATTTTTTGAGTGTTTTAAACATAATGTATCTTGTATCTTATTGAATGCTTCTTTTTTTTGCATCTGTTAATAGAATCATATAATTTTTTGCACTTTGTCTTGTCAATAAGTTGAATTACATTGATTTGCTTATGTTGAACCATTCTGGAATAATTTCACTTGATTGTGATGCATTATTTTGTTAATGTATTGTTGTATGCAATCTGCTAGGGTTTTGTTTAAGATTTTTGCATCCATATTTATTAGAGATATTGGTCTGGAATTTTTCTTTTTCATATTGTCCTTACCAGGTTTTGGTGTAAGGGTTATGTTGGCCACATAAAATGTGTTAGGGAATACTGCTTCTTCTTAGAATTGTTGGAAAAGTTTTAGATAGGTACCAAATTTTGTTTGGTAGAATTTACTAGTGTAGCCATCTAATCCTGGATTTTTATTTGAGTCAGTGTTTGATAGTTGTTTTTATTTCTTCCTTGCTTATAAGTCTATTTAAGTTTTCCACTTTATGACTCAGTTTAGGGAGATTGTATAGTTCTAGAAACTTACCCATTTCTTTTAGGTTGTTGAATTTGTTAGGATACAATATTTCATTTTATCCTAGTGTGATTCTTTGTATATCTATGATGTCTGTAGTAATTTCTCTTCTTTCATTCTGGATTTTGATTATATGAGTCATTTTTATTTATTTCCTTAGTGAGTCTAGTCAGGAGTTTGTCAATTCTTTTGATCTTTTCAAAACACTAGCTTTTTGTTGTATTAATTTTTCGATAGTTTTTTTGTTGTTCTTTATTTCATTTACTTATACTCTAATTTTTACTATTTCCTTTTCTCTACTGACTTTGGGTTGCTTTTAGTCTTCTTTTTTTAGTTCTTAAAAATGTGATGTTAGGTTGTTTACTCGTAGTCTCTCTTAGCTTTTGATGTAAGCCTGTAATGATATAAATTTTCCTGTTATTGCAACTTTTACTGCATCCTAGTTTTTGATATGCCATGTTATCATTCTTGTTTGTCTGTATATATTTTTGATTACTTCTTCTAATTTCAGAGCCTTATATTCAGAAATATGCTTGGTTTAATTAATTTCAATCTTCTTGAATTTATTGTGGTTAGTTTTGTGGCCCAGCCTATGGTCTATCCTTGAGAATGTTTCATGTACACTGGAAAAAATATATAATCTGATGTTCTGGGGTGAAAAGTTCTGTAAATTTTTCTGTTCATTTGATCTAGTGTGTTATTTAAGGTTGATACTTTTTTATTGATTTTCTGTTTGGGTGATCTATCTAATTGTCAATGAAGTGTTGAGTTCTTCAACTATGATTGTATTTTTGTCTAATTTTTTTGTGTGTGATGTTAGTACATGTCTTACATATTTCAGTGTTCCCTGATTTGGTGCATACATATTAAGATGTGTTATATCTTTTTTATTTAGTGTCCCCTTTAACATAATAGAATGTCCATCTTTGTTTCTTGTTACATTTGTTGTATTGAAGTCAACATTGTCAGAGATTAGTGTGACTACATCTGCTTTTCTTTGGGTATTATTTGCTTGGAGAATCATTTTCCAACCTTTCACATTTAATCTACTTTTGTCCTTGAGGCTTGATATATCTCCTGAAGGCTGAATATGACCAAGTTTTGCTTTTTGATCCTAACTGTTACTCTGTGCCTTTTTATTGGTTAGTTTGTTCCATTTACATTTATGGTATTATTTATAATTGAAGATATTCTATTGCCATTTTATATTTTGTTTTCTGGTAGCTCTCTGTCTCCTTTGTTCTTTTTCTTTGTGTTTCTGTTAGTTGTTTTTGTTTAGCTTTATTTCCTGCTTATTCCCTGTATTTTCTTTCTTCCTTTTTTATTAAGCTATGTATTTTAGTTTTGGGTTTATTGTGGGTTGTTACCATTAGGCTATTGAGCAAATAACTTTTATATACAGAATAGTCTTTTGTCTTATAAGTAGTTCTGTCCTCATAAGTACTGTATTGTTTCAGTACTTTGAAGTAGCAAAAGAGAATGGAGAACAATAGTTTTTTTTGTTTTGTTTTTTGTTGTTGTTTTTTTTTACAGAGACATAGAGAGTGATAAATAGAGACAGACAGCAGACAGGAATGGAGAGAGATGAGAAGCATCAATCATCAGTTTTTTGTTGCAACACCTTAGTTGTTCATTGATTGCTTTCTCACATGTGCCTTGACCGTGGGCCTTCAGCAGACTGAGTAACCCCTTGCTCGAGCCAGCGATCTTGGGACCAAGCTGGTGAGCTATTTGCTCAAGCCAGATGAGCCTGTGCTCAGGCTGGCAACCTTGGGGTCTCAAACCTGGGTCCTCCGCAACCCAGTCCAACACTCTATTCACTGTGCCACTGCCTGGTCAGGCAGAACAATAGTTCTTACATAAAACAAAAGAAAACCACTGGAATTGCAATACATACAAATAAAATTCTTATGTGCATGACCAACAAATATGTAAATTTAAAAATACAGAAAAAATATAGAAATTACTTACTTTGATATGCTTTTAATTTTTTTTCCTAAAAATTTTATTAACTTAATAATCACAAAACTATAGAAATCTTAAAGAATTAGCTAGAATAGAAGAGATGTATTCTTCTACAAAATATTTTCCAGAGTATTTAAACAATTTAGCCCTGGCCAGTTGGCTCAGTAGATAGACCATCACATCCCAGGTTTGATTACTGGTCAGGGCATACAAGAGAAGTGACCATCTGCTTCTCTCCCCCTTTCTCTTCTCTTTCTCTTCCTCTTCTCCTTCTGCAGCAAGTGGCTTGATTGCTTCGAGAGTCAGTCCTGGTTGCTGAGGATAGCTCAGCCGGACTGCTTGGAGGACCGCATGGACTGAAGGAATAAGGACTGCTAGGAGAGGACTTCTTGGAATATCGTATGGAATAAAGTATTGCAGCATGTTTCATCTTCTGGCTCTTCATGTTTTATTCACCCTGAGGATCTTGCCACTTGAACTATCCCTTGTGAAGCAGGTGAGTTCTGACAATTGGAATCATGAACAGGATACTCTCTGACAACCCATCTGGAAACAGTTAATTTAAATAAGTTGTTTAACCTGTTAAAATGCTGATCAAGAAAAATAATTGACATATTTTAAAGTACAATTTTTCTGTTTAATCATGAAGTTAAAGAAAAAGAATCTAAATTAGTAACTGAATAGAAGAACAGTTTTGTACTAAATTGCAAAGTGTTATCACCATATTTTATGAAGATATTGTTTTAGAAAAAGACTCCCTAAGCTATTTGTAGATAGGAATATAAACAGAAATTGAGGTCAAACATTAGTGTTTACTTAATAAATGAAAATCATTTGAGTGGAAGTTACTTTTTTGTATCCCCTAATGATACCCTAATATTGGCAACAGATTCAATTGAATCCATATATTTACAAATTCATTAAAAACTGTGGAATTATAAGTTTTTCAAATTTATTATTATCGGCTTTAATTTGTCAAGATATGTTGTATGGATTAAAATAATTTCTAATAAACTCCAGAACCTTTAATATAGATGTATTGTGTATCTTCTATTAAGATTTCTTTTTTAATTTAAATATTCACAATAGTTCTTTCTAAATGCAATTTGAATCTCTTCTGTAACAGAGCTACTGCCAATGTTCTAGTACAGATCCTTGTCATCTTTTGCCTGGACGAGCATAAATGCTATGTAGCTGATTTTCCTAATTATTATTAAACTAATTTCAGTTCCTGTTTATGTACAATGCTTTATTGATTCTAAGTGCATAGTTTTTCACATTTTAACTATTTAACATACTTTATTGATTCTAAGTACACAGTTTTTAAAATATTTTAAAATCAGAATACTTCACTGTCAGCCAGGAGTCAATCACAATGAGGTTATTAGTGTTTTTGTCCAAACATAAATTGCCCCAGTGTCATAACTACAATGAATGTCAACAACTGAGATAAAAACCCTAGGAATAACGATAGAACAGCATTTACTACAAGGTACTATAATTTACTCTTTTTGTAATTTTAGCCTCATTTCTTGAAACTTTATATGAGTTCTCACTTTGACCACAGTCTTTTATTCATTTTCTTATCATTCATTTCTTTTTGTGCTATGGGCCTAGTCAGATTTTCTTCTTTTTATGTCCGGAAAACTGCTATGCCATCTACCGGATTGTTTATCCAGTGTGCCTTCCTCTGGGCTGTCACATCATCTGTCCATGTCTCAACTACAATAATTATTTGCATTACAGATATGTGTCTGATTTTTAGGTTGAGTGTTTGGTAAATCCAGATTAGCTATTATCCAAACTAGATGAGATTATCTCTGAAAGATTAAAGTGCCTTGTATCTCAGGTAATTGAGATTAGAAAGCTAGCAATATTGCATTTTAAAATCTTAATATTTATAATGTATGTGCACATTAAGGAGATTCTAATTTAGCTGTGCATGAATTGTCCTATTCTGATGGGAAAAGTTAGGGAAAATGGAAATTTGGGACTTGTGGCCTAGAATGGCTTTGGTTGTCTGTTTTGTTTGTCTGTTTTAATTACCACTCCAAATGACTAGCTCAACAGACATATTGCTTAAATTCCTCTGGTCATGAAAGAATACATGTGAGAGTTATTCTCTCTCCTACATTTATCTGACAAGTAGTTTGAGTTTCACTACTACTTTCAAATAATGTATTGTTGAAAGCTGCTGATAGAAAGATAAGGAGAAGAAAAGGTAGAAACATATCTGAAAACTCAAATTCCTCTAACAGTTATGTGTCAATGAAATATATGAACAAGGAAATAATGGGATAAATTGCCTAAAAACAGAACAAAAAGGCAGAAAGCTAAACATAATATGCTGAAATTAAAGAACTCAAATTTAAATTTGTTCCTATATAATATAAACTGCATATTTTTTCTGTAATTAACACTAGCTATTGTAACAGTTCAAAATTATCGGTGTTTAACACATAAAGATTTAATTTGTGCTCTCCTTATAGTTTATTCGGGTGTTTGGCAGATGATCTTCCCATATTCAGAAGTCATGGTTTCTTCTCCCTTGCTTTTTCACAGTCTTTTACAGCTTCCTCAGAGTCCTCCACTGGGTCCTCCCTCTTCATTCAGCCAGTTAGGAGGGCACTGAGTAAAGAGAATTTGCATGACATTGTATGACTTTCTTAATTTCTTTCTGGAAGTGATCATTTGACTCCAATCTAACTAAAATGAGTTTGAGGAATGCAGTCGTTCAGTGCGTTCATCATGAGGAAATTGGATGCTGTGCATGTGAGTAGGTTCTACTTGCATTTATGAGCTCAGCTGGAGTTCTGTAGTCAGTCTAGCTGAGTTCTTCAAGTCCTGACTATTTTTTATCAACTCTGAAACCTACAGAAAGTTAACTTTCCCTCAATGCTTCAGTTTCCTTATTGGTAAAATAAGGACAGATAATAGAATCTACTACATAAGATTGTAATGAAGTGTAAATGAGTTACTATGTGAAAGTACTTATCTCACTATCTTCTTATCTTCTTATACTAATTTTATTTAGTGTTTTTATCAGACATCTGAACTTGATTGCCAGTACTCTGAGACAAGGGAAAAACCGAGATACATTTACAACAGCAGTGGATGAATGAGAATTTGACTGAGGGAAAAAAAAATACGTGCTTTCATATATATAAGTGTCTTTTCCAATTGCCTCATCCCTCTTTTTATATTTTTTAGCTTTTTTTTCCTATTTATGACCTATATTCCAGCCCTGTTGGACTGCTGGATTACCATAAATCAATGTCACATTGTTCTTCTTTCGTTCTCTCATGTATACTATTTCCTCAACCAGTATAACATCATCCACCCTGATGTCTAATACCATTTATCAGAATTTTACCAATTTATACTAATTATGATAAAACAGTTGCTGTCACAGATATGCCCTAAAATATATCATAATTCAAACACAAATTAATTGCTTGCTTATGTGACAGTAGTCAATAAGCAAGTCATGGGCCAGGTGATCTTTAAGAGTTTTGGACACTTTCTATATATGGTTTCCAAGTCACCCTGTGTTTTTCTTTATTCCAATTAGAAAAAAGAACATTAAGTAGTTGATATTCCATTGAACCAGGCCTAAAAGTAACACTTCTACTGTTCCCATTCAATTAGTTAGAAGTCAGTCATACGAACAATTACAGGGGGCGTGGAACTGCAGTCTAACTGTGTGTCCAAGAAGACAAGAATATTGTTTTGTAAGCAGTTAGCAAATCTCTGCCATACCTATATTCAAAGTCTATCTCAAAAGACACCCCTTTTTAAAGCCTTTCTTGATTCCCCTTAGATACACTATATTTCCTTAAATTGATCTGCTGTTAATTTACATAATTTGACTTGAATAAGACAGGGCTTTTGTTCATTTTATACTAGATTTTTCCTTCCCATTAAGGTGAATATGAGCTGATCTGTGGGCAGATAATGAGTGTTAATCATCTTTGTGTCTTCTCCAGTAGTTAGTGTCATGCCTTATGCACTATAAAGATACAATTAATATTTAAATTTTCTTTGGTTTAGTAGAAAAAATAAAATCATTAAAATTGGTAGCTTTGTATAGTCACTTATTTAGCCTTATTTAGGAGATTATTTTCAAGCTGAGCATATGCTCTAATAAAGTCATAGTTTAAATAATGCATTCCAGGCAAGAACAAGTGATGGCATATGTGTTACAGATGGAAAAGAACAAAAGATGACACTTATACTTCCAGCATGCTGAAAATAATATAATGAAGACTTTTATAAATGACTTATAAAGTCTTTCTTATAATGAGGATAAAACAATTTACAAGAACAAAAGGACAGTTTTAGAACTAGTGGTAAATGTAATGGAGCTACTTAGTAAGGGAGTCATTATTGAGAGATAAAAAGAAAGAAACTTAAATAATAAGACTATACTGTTTTTACATTTTTGCTTTAGGAAGGTAGATGAGCTACAGAACTCGCTTGATTCTGTTAAGCATTTAAAATAAAAGTGTGGGAATACAATTTTGAAAAAAGTTCTTTTATAAATGTGAATGTATTGCCTGACCAGGCGGTGGCGCAATGGATAGAGTGTCAGACTGGGACATGGAGAACCTGGGTTTGAAACCCTGAGGTTGCCAGCTTGAACATGGGCTCATCTGATTCGAGCACAGCTCACCAGCTTGAGCCCAAGGTTGCTGGCTTCAGCAAGGGGTCACTTGTTCTGCTGCAACCCTCGGTCAAGGCACATATGAGAAAGCAATCAATGAATAACTAAGGTGCTGCAACAAACAATTGATGCTTCTCATCTCTCTCCCTTTCTGTCTGTCCTTATTAGTCCCCCCCCCTCTCTCTCTCTCTCTGTCTCTGTCACACACACAAAAAATGTGAATGTATTGACCACAGCTGCAAATGTGACTGTATTGACCACAGCAGCACGTTAATTAAGGAATCTTTTAATAATGATAAGAAAGCTGGTTCATTTCCTATCTGGATTATCACCAAGACAGGCAAAATAACTGATGGCTACGTAATACTGTTTATATATCAAAAAGTCTGTGAGGGAAACTTTGATATCTACAGTAAGGTTGTCAATCCATGGGAAAATATAGTCAGATCAGATCAATTTTTAAATTTTTTCTTTTGTAAAAAGATGTGTTGACTGATGAATTAAAGGTGTACCACAAATAAAAATTCAGTTTAGTATCATTGTAAACTCTGTTTAAAATTTAAAAGCCACCTACCTAGAGCATTGGTTGTGCAAATCCCATGTTTAAAGCAGAAAGTGCGGGTATAATACAGAAGCATGGGACAAAACACCTGCTGTTAAAGTACTATTTTATTTCAGATTCAACCATTGTAGTGGGGGACTTATTGAATATTTTTTACTGCACTAGAACTCAGTTGTATTTACTATTGCTTGAAGTAAGTATGTTTTTGAAAGTTTCATGTTATGGCATTTGGCTGAAATAGAATTTGTTGTTCTATTTTAAAAATAGAACAGAATTTAAGTTCTATGAGTAGAATACTTGCATATATTGTCAAATATATTATTACATAGATTTGAATAAATTGCTGATTTTGAATATGTCTCTGATAAGTTAAGAACTTTGGCTACTATTTTAATTGGTTTATAAATGGTTTAACTGCTCACAATAGCTATGTTATAAATGCTGTCTTACTCAATTTAAATACTACAAAGTCTTAGATTATTTGTGATTAAAGGTTAGTATCATTAGTTTTGACAAAAAAGTAACATTTTTAACAATAATTGAGATACTTAGGTTAACCAGAAAATATGTATTTTACTTGCCAAACAAATATTAAATTTTCAAATGAATATTATACTGGCAAGTGAATCTAATATTATTTTACTCAATATTTTGAGATAACTAAGTTTCTTTTTTCTTATAGAAACCAAAATTTCTCATCATCCTAGGGCCATTTGCCTGGTGAATCATTGGCATTCATTACACTGTGGAAAGGGTGGATTTGTACTAAAATAGTGAATTAATTGAATTTATAAAAGTATTTTTAAAATATAAGATATACTTGCTATAGATGAGAATCTCTACTGAAACTATTAGAATTTTTGTAAACAAAGGGATTTGGAATTCCATAATGTTAAATGACTAGCAGTATCAGAAAGAAAAATTATACTTAAACCACCTCAAAAGGGAAATATGCAAGTTATATAAAAGGTATTTTTTGCTATAGTAAATGCTGAAAGAGTAGAACCAATTAGATAGATAGATAGAGAGAGTTGGAAAATATGTGGCTAAAGCTTTAGATGTTTATTGAATCCCTTAGAAAAACACCTAATGTCTTCTTTAAAGCAGATTGCAAGAGGTAGATGTAGGAATAAGTTTAGAAGGGTCTGAGACATATGGAACTTGTGGTATGCTTTCCAGCCTATAGCATTGAGAAACTAGATCCACTTAGAGTGAACCATGTCCAGATTAAATTCTGAGTGTTTATTCTAACTATAGACAAGAATAGGGTCAAACAGAATGGGCCTAAAGTCAGATTTAGAGCTTCCTTGCATCCTACCACAATCTAAGAATATCTATGAAAGTCCCATAAGTCCAGTTAGAGAGTATGGTACAGCTTGAGAACAAGTGAGCAGAACCAAAGATATATTGATCACAAGGAGATATATACCTGGGTGCCAAAAGACAGGGGAGGATCATGGACATCAGCATGCAATGATGGAGACCAAGCAGAACCAGTCACTTGGTGGTGGAGGCCAGTACAGATAAAGAACAATGCTGGAGCCTGACCAGGTGGCAGTGCAGGGGATAGACCATCAGCCCAGGATGCAGAGGACCCAGTTTTGAGACCCCGAAGGAGCCGGCGTGAGCATGGGATAGCTGGTTTGAGTTTGGGATCATAGACATAACCCTGTGGTCACTGGCTTGAGCCCAAGGTTGCTGGCCTAAGCAAGCAGTAACTGGCTCAGCTGGAACCCCCTGGTCAAGGCACATATGAGAAGGCAATCAAACAGCAAGGTGCCACAATGAAGAATTGATACTTCTCATCTCTCTCCTTTTCTGTCTCTCTGTCCCTATCTATCCCTCTCTCTGTCTCTCTCACTAAAAATAAAAAAGAAAAAAGAAAAAGAAAGACAATTTCAAAAAAATTTTTCAATGCCAGAGCAATAAATAAGGCCCTCGCCAAACTCATCAAACTTAGATCATTCCACAAAGAGGAAGAAGAAAAAAGACAGACGGTTATTGAGGAAGATTCATAATTGACTGAACAGTTTTGTAAGTGTAGTTATGCTCTGCTTAATGACAGGTACACATTCTGAGAAATGCATTTTTAGGTGATTTCATCATTGTTCGAACATCATAGAGTGCACTTACAGAAACCTAGATGGTACACCCTATTACGCTCCTATTGCTCCTAGGCTACACACCTGCACAGCATGTTACTTACTAAACATAACAGTTAGTCCTTGTGTATCTATACATATTAAACATAGGAAAGGTACTGTACTTTTATACGACTGATAGTACAATAGATCTGTTTACACCAACATCACCAAAAATATATGAATAATGTATTTTGCTATAACATTAAGATGGCTATAAGTCATTAGGTGATAGGAATTTTTCAGCTTCATTATGATCTATGGGACCACCATCATATAAGTGGTCTGAAATGATCTGAAATGTCATTATACAGCACATAACCATGTTGAAACTAAAAGAAAACTGAACTAATTACTAAAAAGTTGAGACAAGAAGTACTGAGGAAAATAAAGAGTTCTAAATTAAGTTGAGTTCAGATATAGAGATACAAACCTCAGCATAAACCTATTATGTGGCTGAAATATTATAGCTGCTACCCAGCTTTCATTATTTGAAAAGTAAAAATTTTAATATATTTAACTATATTTCTCTAACAACAATAACAAACACCAAATTAGACATTAATAATATTGATATTTTAACCAAATACTAGCTTTAACCTTTGAAGATCAAACTCCAGCTGACTAACATTTAAAGAAGAAACAGAAGAATGTGTAGTTAGGAAAACACACTTACCTATCTGGAACTCAGCAATGCAAGTTTTCTTAATCTTGGCATATCTTCTTCAAAATATATTTGCATTTGAAAATTCCCTATTGCAAAACCTTCTCCAGTAAAAAATACTTCTGATCTTCTCAATAGAAAAAACTAATCCTATGTTTGTCCTATGGTGAGTGAATTAAGCCTTACTTGACTTAAAAAACATGCCTTTTACTTATTCAGGTTTTCCCTGAATTATTAACCCATTCAATATTTTTTGCTTTGTTCTTGCATAAATAATAGTATAAACATGAATCACCCTTTAAAGATGCTGTAAAATATTTAATAAACCATGAAAATAAAATAAATCTGATTATTAGTACTTTGAGTTAATAGACAATTTAATCTGTTTTATCTTTCATAATTAATTTTAGGTACAAAAAATGCTATGGCATCTGTAATAAGTACCTGCATATAAAATAAATTTTTATTGTCCCCAATTTTATCATAGTTAAAAACTAGTGAAGAGCCTTAGAAAAATCCCTGGATTATTGTAGTAGATTATTGGGTCACTTTGGGCATATAGTTAGTTTATCTAGCAGGGCCTTTGTTTATAAAATGAGAGTTTAGACAATGTTGCTAAAGCTTCTCTTTGATTTTTCATCATGTAGATCTGAAAGAAATTATACCTGAACTGAATTTTAAGAATCAATTAGAAAGAACAACAAAGATTTTAGAGAAGTTCATATGAAATTAAAAAATAATGGTGGGCAAAAAGATGTGGGAAGAGAGTTTGTGAGTATACTGGGTACTACAAACAGTTCTGTATGCCAGGATATTAAGTAATAAGGCTGGAAAGAAAGAAAAGCCACATTATACAGGCTTAGTGAAAACTGAAGTTTAGATGTTAAGACACTTGAGTTTCAGACTAGCCTGCACTGTTCAAAAGCATTGTGGAATTGAACAGATGAATCAATGCCTAGTGTGTTAATACTGTATATAAGAACAGGGGAATTCAAAACCCTGGGCTTGCCTGGTCAGGGCACATATGGCAGGTGCTGCTTTCTGCTTCTCCTTCCTTCTCTCTCTTCCATCTCTAAAATGAATAAATAAAGTCTTTTAAAAAATTAAAAAGAAAAACAGAACAGGAGAGATTTTGAGCTGAATAATTTTAAAGTTTCTTCATTATTTTAAAATTCTTTTATTCATACTTCCCTACATTTTTGTGATTATACAACCTTATCAATTAAAAATAATTACTACTCATTTTATCAATCTACACATTTAAAGGTGATTTTTATATTTATTAAAATGTAGTCAAAATCTTCTTTAAAATAAGAGATAAAAACAAGAAAATGATATTTCAAAAATACTTTTATATTTTATTTATTAAAGTAACAAAAGACCTCTTATTACTATATAATACACTTAGCAATGAAATATTTTTCAATAATTTTGAAAATTTTGGTTTAACATTTTGTGAGGCAGTAATAAGTCCTTTTACCTTAAAGAAAGAAATTAAGTGCTTTTTAAATAGACTCCTACCCATAGCTACTTGGTAAGGTAAAGGTAAAAAAATTGGAAATCTTCATCTTTCTGTAAAAAAAAGAAAAGAAACTTACCTCTAAGGTTAACACCTCTTTTATGAGTTAGCTGATGAAAATTTGTGTATCACAAAATATTTTCATAACTACACTTGATAACCTTCCAAAGTTTTATAAAAATTTCACTACTTAAAGGTCTTTTTTATATATAAAATTAGCCATATTAATGACATTCTTGCTTGCTGCAGAATTATGCATTTATCATTTGTGACAAGTCAAGTGAAGAAATGAGTATTGATTTATACATTAAGAGTGTGGGGAGGGGGGAAGGGAAAGTTTGTAAAGAGGGACAAATACAAGGTGACCAAAAATGATTTGACTTTGGGTAATAGGTATACTATGTAATCAACAGTTCAAATGCTACAGAAATGTTTACCTGAAATCTATGTACTCTTATTGGTCAATGTTATTATGTGTTAAAGTTAATTTTCTAAATAAAATTTTAAAATAAATAAAAGAAACTATTCCAGCTACAACAACAACAAAAAAAAAGAAATGAGGATAGGGTTGGGGAGATGTACTAAAAGAGGTAAAGGGGATTAAGAAGTACAAGTTTCTAGTTATAAACTAAATAAGTCATGGGGATGCAATGTACAGCATAAGGGGGATAGTCGATAATACCCTAACAACAGATGCTTGCTAGACTTGCTTTGGTAATCACTTCAGAAGTTATATAAATGTTAAATCATTATGCTTTACACCTGAAGCCATAACATTTTATGTCAACTATACATTAATTTTAAAAAATAATGGATTAATTTTAATTGCTCTTAAAAAGGACTAAGTAAAAACAAAAGTTCTATTATTTTGATTGAATTTCTTTAAAAAAACATCAACAGGTTTTTAACTATTAATGGCACTGGTATTATAAAAAGTTCTCTTATTATTAAATGATTTGTAATTTAACATTAAGACCAAAATATTTGTTTAAAAATATTAAATTATAAAAGAAACAATGTCAATGCATTTTTCCTTTGAAAAGTTACAAAAATTCTATAAAACATAATTTGAAGTTTTGCCTTTTAGGCTAAAGTTAATTAGCATACGTCGCTTAGAGGATGCTTTGGGAAAAGGGAAAGGAACAGGAAAGACCACCTGCAGACCATAATAATCAGAAGTTCTTCCGTGGAGATTTTTGCATTAATATTTTTACAAAGAAAGAGCACATGTAGTGATTATTGATTGTAGGGGAAGTGGGGGGGTTAAGAAAGAGAGCAGGCACTTAAGAGAATTCAAGGGTTTGAACATTTGATTAAGAAGGGCAATTAAAGATCCAGTAAGAAAAATAAATTTGTGCAAATGACTGTTAAAAGGAAACAATTGTCTTTGCTGTCGTGGGTCATAAATTCACTTCTTTTTTCAGAAAAAGAGATCATTGATGCCTCAAACATTATGGACCAAAAGTACAGCAATGAGTTCACAGTTGGTTTTGAGTTAATATTGTCTTTTCTTAAATGTTATTGGGAGCTTTCCCTCCTAAAATGGCTTTTGAAAAATAAAGAAAATCAATCCCTATGATAAAAATGATTTTCATGAGAGGAACCTTAAGGTAGTTGTTTCCCTGGTGTGAATTAATATATTTTTCGCCTTCATGCAACGTGCAGTTTTATTGAAACTTGTAGTTTTTTAGAAAATGACAGGAATAGAATTAGACAAGAAAGGATATTTCTTATGTATCTATTTTTCTTTTTAATAAAAATGGAAAGAATACTAGAACAGGATTCATAGCTGCTCATAAAAATTAAGGGATCAAGAAACATGCAGATACTCCAGTACATTCAGTCTTTTGTATAGTACATATTCACCAATGAAATAAAAGTTGGTTTTGCATCTAATTTGCATAATCAAACAACTTTCTTTGACTTATCATTTGTTTTTCTGATGTTCTTGTTTAATAAAAAAATGCAAATGCTTCCTTTTTTATCACTTCATATTCATTTTGAAATATCCCCTAATTTTGTGAGTAGTATATTAGCGTGATGTTACTCTTTCAATTTCTAATCATTCTTAATGCATTTCTCCCAAATGGTTTTTATTTTCTTTATACTCCTTACTTTCCTTGCTCATTGAGACCCATGTTTCTTCTCTTGTTAAAGCAAAGTCCTTATTCTATTTTCTAGCAGAGTTTCATGGTTGATTTTTTTTGTTTGTTTTATTGTTACTATTTTTTTTATTTGAGATTGAGCAATATAATCTTCCTAAACTTTAGTGTTGTTGGTTTTTTTCTGCAGAATGTGAGCAACTTATCTTTTTACTATAAATCCTCAAGACTAGGGAGTTGATTGTCTCTTTCTACTTGAAGGATGTGTTGTGACAGTCATTTCTCCAAATGGCTATTATTTCTTAAATAACATATGTGAAATGCTTTCATCAAAGAAAACAATATACAAACATATTACTATAATTTAAGTTACAAAAATAATTCTTGTCATGTTATATAACCATATCAAGATACAATAAAGCTCAAGACAAAATTATATAATAATTATTGCAATAGGGATGGCATTGTGCTTACTATATATTTTAGTTTATTCCTTATCATACATAACCTTTTCACCTAACGGAACTTTAATTTCAATGATCAGAAATATACAACCTTTTCAGAACAACTAAATACAAAATACATAATATCAGGTCATTTTTAGTTGTTTTTTAATGTTAAATTGAGTGAAGTTGAAAAAAGAGTTTCTTGATATTAAATTAATGTCTAAATCTACACGTTCAAAAAGGATTCTAATCAGCTCACTATACAGATACAAAAACCAGGCATTTCCACATCATTCCCCAGATCTTTTTCACCAAGAGACTGGTATTAAATCTTAGTATAAGTTAGGCATGTAGCCTGGTATCTATATGTTTATACTGTTTGTGTCTCAAGCAGAGAAGTCTACCTTTGGGTTTTGGATTTTTTTTAGTTAATTTTCTGAATAAGTTGATGAGTTACCATGAAAATATTTCTTTGTAACTTCAGTTTTTAAATACACTTTTTCTTATAATATGGGAAAGAGGACAATAAAGAAAAGCTTTTGTTTGTAAGACTCCTCTTGTTTTGGATCCTGAATTCAAAATGGCTTCCTTATGGAATAAAGGCATCAAAGATATAACAAATGTGCTGTACCATTAAACAGCAGCCTGTCCTCAAGTCTCTTAGGACAGATAATAGTAGAATTACATTAATGTGATTGTTGAAGGCCAATTTCTAATGGGTGCTGAAGCTGTATGATCCACTCTCCTATGAATGAATCAGTCTGTCTAATAATTTTTCCATCTTCTTGACATTTCCTACCACACCTGTATGCTTGTCACTTATTCTCCAGCTATTCTTGCCTCAAAACCTTTTCTTATATTACTACATTTTATAGATTTATAGGCAATATTAATTTAGCATTTATATTTTGTACCATGATTTTTGGATTCTGTATTTAGAACATATGCTTAAGCTGTTTCAGAAGGAGAATTCTTGTCTAAAGACTGCTAGATAACAAAGCTCCAAGAGAAGAGATCACGTAGAAAATCTTTGGCCATGTGTTTCTTTGTCTACCACACAAAACAAGTTCTTCTTGAAACATTATTATGAATAAGTTATCTACTGAGTGACAGGACAGCTATAATATTTCTGTTATCTGTGGTGCCCTAGTGTAATATCATGCAAGCCCAGCAGAGAGTAGGCAGAGATTTGAAGGCAATGACTCATATAACTTTCTTCAAGTATAATTGGCATTCCACTCAAGAAAAACAAAGGCTTCATGCTTTAGGGAAGCAACCCTGACCCAGGCTACCAATATTTGACAATCCATTGCTGAGACAGTAATATGAGCTCAAAATATGCTTTTGACATTGACTATGTCACAATGTCTCTGTCCTTTTCTTTTCATCTATAATATCTATCAGATACAGAAATATCAATGATAAGTGACAATAAAATAGAATGACTAAGCCATTAAAGGTATTAAACATTCATCTCCCAGAGCCCCTAAGCTAATTATTTAGTCTCAGGTCATTCATGTCAGGTTTACTTCCCCTTATAGTGTATTTTCATCACCCAGATGTATTACTTCCAATTTGTCAAAATCAGTGTAAGGAACAGTAGCACTAAGTTCTCACAATAATATCTCTTTTTTTCTCTTAAAAATAGAAATAACTTTGCCTATCTTCTCAAACTAATATATCATTCACCCATTAACATATCTATATCTACCTATCAATCCGTTCATTCACATGTCCATTCACCCACTTACTTAATAAAAAGTGTTTTTAAAGCCAAATTAATTTTAAAGCATTCTGCTGGTTATCAGGTATATTAAGGTGAACAAGATAGAAGATAGGGGGATCACAATTTTGTGGCTTAACCAGATAAGAAAATATTAAAACAATTAGAGTAAGCAGGTCTATGATATAATTTTGCCCCAAACTATTTTCAACACAGCATAAGATTATCTGATTGAATTAAGAAAGTCAGGGAGAGTTTTCCTCAGGAGGTAACACTTAAATGACTTCTTGAAAAATAAAATGGATAAATCAAGTGGATAGAGGAAAATAACAGTGTTTGATATATGCACATTATCCTATAAGCTTAAAGTGAACAGGACATAATCTAGGGTTATGGGTGAATAACAAGGAGATTTGATTATGAATGTAAGATTTACCTACCTAAGTGTTTTCAGAAGTAGGGTTATGCTTTTAGTAAGTTCTGACATGAAGAACTGATTAGAAGAGCTGAGACAATAGAGAGCAAAATAAGACAAGAGAGCTGTGAATTAATAATCTCTTTACCTGATTAAATCTTCTTTATAATGAGCTATTTACTGTATTTTAATCATAAATGGTCTCACCTCTAACCAATCTGTCTGACATATTTTTGAGTAAATTTGATTAAAATAAGTATTAGAGATAATATGTGCATAGCTCTGTGAGGAACTAGAGAAATAAAAGACAAATATGATTATTTTCTTCTTTTAAGAACTTCTCTGTCAAATTGAAAGTATTCAGGATCCAAATATCTTTAATGCAGGCCAAATAGAAAAAGAATATTTATAACAGGGATTGAAAAGAAGAAAAGATAATATATATTTGAAATGTGGGAGCTTTCGAAGGCCCCAAAAGAAAAATGATTTTCAATCAGTGAAACTAAGAAAAGGGAGAAAAATTCCAAGAAAAGATGTTGTGCAGATTTCCTGGCATGTATTATGTAATTGTTTTTTCCTTCTTTAGGGAAAAAATGGAATTAATGGATTGTAACCATATTTCTGAAGGGTCTAATCAGGGTAGCAATGTTTTTTTATGCTTTTTTTTATATCCTATAGAGACAAAATGTACAAAATAAGCTAAGCCTGTGCTTTAGTTTATTAAAGCAAACATTTATATTGCTTCTTCTATGTCCTGGGTACTGTGGAAGGTCCTAGAAATATAATTGTGTAAAGACAAGCAAAATGCATGTCTTAAACATCTTAAATTCTATCTGAGAAGATATACTACATACTAAACATGTAAGCATTTAAATATACTAGGCTTTTTCTGGACTTATGAAATTGTATAAAGCAAATAAAGCTGAGTAATAAACTTTAAAAAGTTGGCCTTGGGTAGGTTGTTCTGATAGGTGGTCATGGGAGATATCTGGATAGTTTGTTCTTTTAACTTTTTAATGAGGTATAAATATACAGCAAAACTTTGCACAAAAGTTGCTATTATTAAAGGCATTACTTCATCTTTTTGAGGACATAATTCTACATGTTCACTATGTGGATGAAGATGTAGACCAGGTCCAGTGCATCAAATTATAGCTTTGGTTCCTTCCATATCAAAACCCTGTTATTGAACTGCATATTGAGTAGTTTATATTTAAAATAAGACCTGAGTTGTAAGATCAACTTTGTGATAATCTGCAAGTAGGGTATTTTAGGCAAAGAGAAAAACAAATGCAGAGACCCTGAGGCAAATAAATCTTGCTTATTAAAGAGACAGAAAAAATATCAAAGTAGCTATAACATAATGAAACTTAGAAAAATGGTAGGAGATTATGTCACAGAATTATGCAACAAGCCCATTATACCAGATTTTGTTAGTGACACAAAATAGTTTGGCTATTTCTACTTCTACTGTGGAACATGTTGAAAGAATACAAATAATATAATATCAGGTATCACTGACTTTTGTAAACACTCATTTCAAAAAGTGTTTCTCCAGAATGTATATAAAGGCAAAATTATGACAGTAGGCATGGATATGGAGAGCCAATAATGAAATTGTACTCAAAATATATAATGAAGTCTTGAATTATTCTAGTAGCCATTGAAATAATTCATAGAATTTGCTAGATTTAGTCAACAATTTATAGAATTTGCTAGATTTAGTCAAAATATAGGAGAATAAAGCAAGGTAATGTGACAGATTAACTGGATGTGATGTATTCAAAATAAAAATAAATTAAGGATAATTCCCAGAACTAAGCAATTGAGTGACTGACAAGAATATTCATTATGATGGAGAATTCTTGGGGAAAAATAACTGGCAGAGTTAAGGTGTATATAATACATAATTGTATTTTGGTAATTCATGTTTGAGGGTTTTTTTAATGTGACCAAGCAAGACATATACATTTGAGACTCAAGGTAGAAGACTGGACAAAGTCGTATTAGACTTGAAAACTCTATGTTAGAAAATATATTTCAAAAATAAGACAAAATCAAATTACACAAAGACAGAGAAGAAACAAGGAGAACTGAAACCCACACCTTGAAGTATAGAATCTGAGAAGTATAAAATAACAAGGGAGACCCAGAAGAAATAGACAGAGAGACAAGAGAAAAATAAGAGAATGAGATACAATCCAATCCGAGTGAAACAATTACTTTCAGACTCAATGTCACAGACTTTGATAAGACAAAAAGTTGAGAATTGGACATAGGATTTGGTAAGATGGAGAACTATCTTTTCACCAAATGTGGTTAATATTTAGTTACATAATCAGTATAGGGATATTTTTTTATTAAATTTATTTATTTATTTATTTATTTATTTATTTATTTATTTGGTGACAGAGAGAGGGACAGATAGAGACAGATAGACAAGAAGGGAGAGAGATGAGAAGCATCAATCCTTCATTGCAGCACCTTAGTTGTTCATTGACTGCTTTCTCATATGTGCTTTGACTGAGGTGGGGGGTGGGGGAGCTGCAGAAGACCTAGTGACCCTTTACTCAAGCCAGCAACCTTGGGCTCAAGGTGGTGAGCCTTACTCAAACCAGATGAGCCTGCGCTCAAGCTGCCAATCTTGGGATTTCAATCCTGGGTCTTCTGCTTCCCAGTCTAATGCTCTATCAACTGTGCCACTGCTTGGTCAGGCTAAATTAATTTATTTTTTTTTTAAGAGCAGTTTAAGGTTTACAGCAAGTTGAGGGAAAGATACAGAGATTTTCAAATATCCTCTCACTCCGTACCTACATAACCTCTACCTAGTTTCACAAAGTTATAGTGAAGATGATGATATAAGAGATTAAAAATATATAGGACCAAAATGTGTGCACATTTCTCCTTTAAAGAGAATATTTACAGAAACCAAATACATAAAAGACACACATACACTTTTTTCCCTTCCCCCATCCAAAGTAAACAAGTTCTTTCACTTGAAAAAAAAAACACTGTTGTATGGGGAAATATTTACTACTGGCATGGTGACTAGAAAATGTGGACCAATATTCCCACCAAGAACAAATAAAAAACCCAGTCAAAATATATTTTTAAAAATCTAGTTGAAGGAGCCTGACCAAGCGGTGGCATAGTGCATAGAGTATCGAACTGGGATGCAGAGGACCCAGGTTCAAAACTTCGAGGTCTCCAGCTTGACTGTGGGCTCATTTGCTTTGAGCAAGGCTCAGCTGCTTGAACCCAAGGTTGCTGGATTGAGTAAGTAATCACTCAGTCTGCTGTAGCCCCCCAGTCAAGGCACCTATAAGAAAGCAATCAATAAACAACTAAGGTGTTGTAATGAAGAATCGATGCTTCTCATCTCTCTCCCTTCCTCCATGTCTGTTCTTATCTGTCCCTCTCTCTGTTTCTCTCTCTGTCACACACAAAAATATCTACTTGAAGGACCCTGGCCAGGTAGTCCTGTTGGATAGAGCATCATTTCCACTCATCAGGGTTGCAGGTTTGATTCCCATTTAGGTCACATACAAGAATCAACCACTGAATGCATAAATAAATGGAAAAACAAAATAATATTTCTCTCTCTCCCACACTTTCCCCTCTCTCCAAAATCAATCAATCAATAATAAAAAAAAATATACCAGAAGGTATCAGAAAGCTAACAAGGTGTTGAAAAATCATGTATCTACAGTTTTGAAGAGGAAAAAATGCAGTAAAAGGAGCATGGCATTTGGAAAATATCAAAAGGCAAGTGAGTCAAGAAGCTGAGAAGAATGTTTTAAAATCTCTGGTGCTAGACAAAACTGGGTCCCAGAACCTGGCAAAGAAGCAATGCTTATGAATACACAAAGTAAGGACTATACTCTAGAAGTAAGAGAACTAGAAATTGCCTTACTTTCACAGGATGGTGAAGTCCAATTTTAAATTATCTGGCTTTCTATAATTAGATTAAATTTGTGGAAGGTGATTAGTTCACTTAGACATACTTTCTTTTGTAGGAACAGAAGACATAATACTAGTCATAATAATTATATGCAATTTATGTTACTAAACCAAAAATAATCAGGCACACAGTAAAATAATTATTTTTTTAAAAAGAAGAAAGGTACGAATAGATGAACAAAGGATTTAGGTAATTGAGTTATACAATGACTTCATAATAATATCCCGAATATGTTTTAGGTAATATAGTTACAAAATGACTTTAATATGAATATCCTTAGATATAACTGAGCTTCTGAAAAAAATAGAATTTAAGGAAATAGAAATCTAAGCATTAGAAAATACAGTAACTGAAATTAACAATGTGATGGGTAAGTTTCACAACAGGCTATAATCACCTGAACACATCATTTGTAAAATGGAGGATAGATCAGAACATTGTATAAAGAAGGAAGTGCAGTAAATAAAAATGACCCCCTCCACACACACCAAAAAAAAAGGCACAAAACAACATTAGGAATCTAAGGAATATAGTGAGAGCTACCACATGTATAACTGGAGTCTAAGAAAGCAAAGAAAGAATGAATTAGAAGCAATATGTGGAAAGGCAAGGCTGTAATTTTCTAAATCATTAGTTATAAAGAACAATAATTTAAGAATAATTGTGAACTCAAGAGGAATCAAATACAGGGAAATTGTACCTGACATAGTGTAGTAAATCTGTAGATAAGAGAAAAAGGTAAAAATGTTAAAGAAAACAGGCAGAGTGAAAGAAATTAAAGTAAAAAAAGAAACAGAAAACAGACCTCTGAACAGAAAAAAATAATCTAAAACAGAAGAGAATTCTATTAGTCATCTTTTAGTATATAACAAACTATCCCAAACTTAGTTGCTTAGAACAACAAACATTTATTATTTCACAGATACTGTGGGTTAGCAATCTGGAAGCAGCAAGGCTGTGTGGTTCTGGCTCAAGTTCTCTAAAGAGATAACAAACAAAGCTGTGTGCATCCAAGCATCCACTGAAGTGATGTTTCATTGCTTAAATGAAGCAGGTCTGTTTCCAAGCTTATTCGCTACCCCATAGCTGCCTGAGTGTCATCATAACGTGACAGTGGACTTCCCTCTTTCCAAGCAATCTGACAGCATGATAGCTAGCCTCTTTCAGAGAGCATGAGAAGGAAACAGAAAATGATAGTGAGAGATTACACCAACATGGAAGTCGTAGCACAGTATTTTTATATAAATATTTGATTTGGCATTCCGTCACTTTGACTCTATTTTATTAGCTAAAATGAAGACACTAGGTTTGCTTTTTTGGTAAAGGAGCATTCAAGTCTCCTGCTATTTAAAAAATTACTCAAAACTTAGAAATTAAAAACAACCAATTTATTTTACTCATTTTTGGATCAGGAAATAGAGATGAGCTCAGGTGGATGGTGCATTCAGCTGGATTATCTGTGGCTGGAGGATTCATGTCCAGGATAGGTTCTTCATTCATATGACTAGTGCCTAAGTAGTTCTAGGCTTCTCTGTCTCTCGCCACGGGATGAGCCATTCTTTAGGACCTCTCTACATATCTTGTTTTTCTTACAGTATGATGGTTTTAGAATAGTCATATTTCCTAACTTAATGTCTTCTAAGAACCAAGTAAAAAAAAGCTGCCTAGCAAGCCAAGGGCTATCCCAGGATTAGTGAAGTATTACTTCTATTGTATTTATGTCATCATGGTAGTCATAGAGTCAACCCAGATTCTAGGAGGTGGGAATATAAATGTCACCTATTAATTAGGAATTAAGAAGGTCACCTTGCAGAAGAAATTTGTGGTTGTGGAGGTAATATTGTTGTCATCTTTGGCACAGTGCAGTCTCCCACAGTCAGTTCTCCCTCTGGCCACACAACCCACATTCCATCTACATGAAAAATACACTTCCCCTCACCCTTCAGAGCTTATCCCATTTTGGCACTGAGATCACATTTTCCTGGCAGGGCGCTAGATTTGACCCTTATTTTGAGGCCATTCCTTGAATTGAGAATGTTTTGCTATCTGAATCTAGACTTGGTTCTTTTATATTCTCAAAATTCAGATTGAAAAGTTACCAGTTTCTTTTATCTCATCTTTATATAGCCATATTTTATTATACACAACTGAAAGAGACCAGTTGGCACTTTTAACATTCTACCTAACATCTGTTGAACCTGACCCTCTAGTTCATAGGCATATATTTACTTTATATTTTTTCCATATTATTTATTGCAGTGTAAAAAATTGCCCTCAAAACTTAGAATCTTAAGACAAAATGAAACAAAATTTCTTTCCTTTTATAGTTTCTGAGGATAAGGAATCAGGAAATGCCTCCGATGGACAGTTTTGGCTCAAGGTCTCCCATGAGGCTAGAGTCAAAATGTCAGCATTGGCTGCAGCTGGAAGATCAGCATTCAATATATCTCATCCACTTAGCTATTTTCAGAAAACCTCAATTCAGCACTGTCTACTGGTGGAAGAAGTCAGTATCACAGGTCAGCTTGGGAGTCCTCCCAGCTGTCTTCCTCTAGAGTAAGTGATCCAAAAGTGAGAGAGAACAAAAGAAAAGGTGCAGTTTCTTTTTTGACCTAATCACCGAAGTCATACATTTCCATTTTATTCTATTAGAAGCAAGTAATTAAAATCAGCCCACACTCAAGAAGGGAAATTGAGCTTCACATCCTAGAAGGAGGTTAGCAAAGAATTTTTGGACATATTCTAAAACTGTCATTTCTGCATTGTCACAGTCAATAGTTTTGCTAACTTTTCTATCACTATGTAACACAATTTATATGTTCTTCGGCCTCCAATAACACTTTTCTCAGACTGTCCACTGACACAAATACTCTATTGGGGTTTTGGTTACCACCATGTGTTTCCAAATCCTAAGCTACATGTTTTTCATTTCTAATATAATAAAAACTTGCATCCAGTACCAATTTTGGTTCTGAAATATATTCTCTAGTAACAAACCATTAGTAGATTAAGATACCAACTATTGCCCTGGTCAGTTATCTTGGATGGTTGGAGTGTTGTCCTGATTCACCAAGGTTGTAGGTTCAATCCTTGGTCAAGGCACATACAAAAGTCAACCATTGAATACATAAATAAGTCGATCAACAAGTTGATCTCTCTTTTCCTCTCTTTCTCCCCCCTGATTTCTCTATAAAAACTCATTAAAGAAAAATAAAGCCTGACCAGGCGGTGGTGCAGTGGATAGAGCATCAGATTGGGATGCGGAAGACCCAGGTTCGTGACCCCAAGCTTGCCAGCTTGAGTGCGGGCCCATTTGGCTTGAGCAAAAGCTCGTCAGCTTGGACCCAAGGTCGCTGGCTTCAGCAAGGGGTTACTTGGTCTGCTAAAGGCCCACAGTCAAGGCACATGTGAGAAAGCAATCAATGAACAACTAAGGTGTTACGATGGCAATGAAAAACTAATGATTGATGCTTCTCACCTCTCTCCGTTCCTGTCTGTCTGTCCCTATCTGTCCCTCTCTCTGACTCTCTCTCTGTTCCTGTAAAAAAAAATAATAAAAATAAAAAAAACTATTTACTATGCATGGTCATCTCATAGATCAAGTATTTTGTCAAGGCATAATGGGATGGCACCTCCTCACTCGGTTAAGTGTGGGCCTCACCTGGATTGGCTCAAATGGTTGGAGATACCTGGGATAATACATCTGTGACCTCAGTTGTAGGTGTCAGCTGGATATTTTCTCTCTTCACCTTGGGTTTTGCTGGAGTTAAAAAAACCAAAATAGGTTCTTAACTCATGTCTGGTGCCTGAATTGAAATGATTAGTATAGCTGGGACTGAGAAAGCATCTCTTTTTTCTCTCCCCAAGTAACCCTGCAGGGCTTGGGAGTCTCACAGTTGCTGAAATTTTTTCACATAACTTCTTTACTTCAAAAGAAACATCTTAAGAAGTTGCAAGGCTTGATATGACCTAATCACTAAAGTCACTCAGCAGGAATTTCTCTGTATTTTCTAGATTTTGTAGAGCCAACCCATTCACTATGGAAGAGAACTACACAAGACCGAGATTCTTGGTTCATCTGGGGATTGTCTTTGGAAATTAGCTACCACAGAGTCCCCCACTAGTTATATATGTGCTCACTGACTTTGAGAATACACTTTTCTTATTCTTTACTTAAAGTCTACCTTTTAAAGCTCAATTTTCATCTGGAATAGTGATATAAATTATTTAACTTTATTATAATGGTTTTTCAAATGTAACCAAATTAAAATGGGTTACATAAAGCATAATGATACAAGATATAATATTATCTTCATTTTCCATACCAGTAAGTTTTTTTTAAGCATCAAAGGAACAATTTTGTGGGCATTGCTTATTTATTTAAGAATTTTATAAACTTGTATATTTTCCTGTGATTCCAGTGCTTATGTATTTAATGGCTAAGAATTTGTTATCACTTTCAATTATACAATTTTTCTTCAATCACAAAAATGTTACTAATACATTATAAATATAAAACACTTTACACTAAGTAGGTAGTCAGTATGTTTGTTGGTGCTATCACTTATAATGTATTAATATGCACACATTTATTCCATAAACACATACTAAACACTTTTTCATGCTGGTTTTTTTAAAAATAATTTTATGGAAGTGTACCACTTAAGCTAATTAAAGTTTCAAGAGAACTGATAGACATTTAAATATAGTAATCTTATACATACCAATTTTCTCTAAATTGGCCTGAGACAGGTATAAAGTTTTTACATTTTTATAGCAGTAGAATAGAATAAATTCTAATATCATTCAAAGTAACAACATCAGCATAAAAGGTTGATCCACAGTGTGTAACCTTTAGTACATCTTTCTTCCTTTTCTCGTTTTCTTCTTCTCTTTATTCTATCCTTCCTTTTCTCCTATTCTTATCAAGAAATATAAAAAAATAATATAGAATTGCTAAATGTGTCACCTTCTAGTGATCATCATTCCTGAGGTGGCATCCTACCTTATATCAATCACATCACCTTTTTTGTTTTTTTTTCACCACACTCTCCATAATCTATAAGCCTATTTATCTGCTTATTTCCTCTCCATTCTTGAAAATATAAGATCAAAGAGAATAGACACACTTTATGTTTAATATAATATTGTATCCTTGGTGCCTGGTCTAAAATTAGCAATAAATAAAGATCTGTAGCATAATTACTGAAATAAGTGATTACAAATGGTCATAGAAACCAAACTATGCCATTCTCATTCATTGTGGGCCATTGGGGATACCTCCTCAATATATGTTCTCCTTTAATATGGGGACTATGCCTATTTTCATTCAAGTTTCCACACTTTTCCTGTACAATCCAAATGTTTTAGGTGAAACTAGCTTGACTCCTAGTCTGAATTATGGCATATGGGTCAACACAAAGAAATCAGTGAGTGCATGTCCCAGGTTGCAATGATAGCTTTTGATTCAGGTGAGCCAATGAAGACAAATCTGGGAAGCAGTTTCTTCACTCTTATGCAAGAAGAGCAGAGGTGGGATTCAGCTGGTTGGCACCAGTTCGGCAGAATGGATACCTAAATTTTTATTGAGTTCAGCTAACAGGTTGTTAAAACGGCCCTTGTAATCAAGGTTCTCTTGAAGGTGGGCACCTGGGCAGCTGCCCAATGTGGCAATCACAAATGTACCTTCCTTACTCTTTTTTAATGTTCATCTGTGCAACATTGTATTCTAAGCACCGGTAATAATGTTCACTCCTTGTATGGGTAAAAAAAATTACAAGTGAGGATGCCAATCAAGAAGCAATTTGTAAATATCTTAAATAACAGTTTTATTACTTTATTGTCAGTTATTATTTCATACATTTTCATTAATATTTTTAAACTCTTTCTTATAACATAATCTAGTTTTGTGTACCTCTTTTACTGTTTTTATTTAAATGTATAAAATAATAAACTACTTTTCAGTATATCTTTTTTTATACTTAAAAAGTCATTAGGGCAGAGAACTGGTTGTTAACTAATTTAGATCTCACCACTGAAGAAGAGATACACATTTTGTGTGGCCTGAAACTTATGAAATATAGTTGACCATTGATCATTAAAAAAAAAAGAAATAAAAGAATACACCAGTCACTTCTACCAAGCTTAATCCAATGGTCAATTCTTAGACCTTCGTTTACTCTGTTTCTCAGCAGTAGTCGAAACATTCTGTAGTGGACACAGCTATAAATCACCTAGAAGCTTTTTTAGAAATAAAGTATTTGTTACACTAGATACTAGGATGCTGCAGACAGTCTCACAAAGAATACCTCAGTTGAAGAAAGTCACTTCACCCAAGGTTATGTCTACTTTGTAGGAAAGCCCACATCCAAAATACATGAGACAGGTATGTGGCTACAAAAGCTTGGTTCTCTTACTTTAATTTGTAATAGCTCTGAGTTTCCTCCCGTCCTCAGTAACCCTTCTCAAAATAAACACAAATTTCCAAAGAGACTATCTTGCAGTTTGACATCTTCCTTTGTTAAATCCTCTTTTTTAACTCCCTCCAACAAGTGTTATCCCAAACACACTCCTAATAGATACTTTGTACATCAGTGACTAACTGATACATAAACATATTCACCTAGAAAGTCCAATCAAACAGATATGCAGCTTTCTCTCCTTCCTGCCCCAAACAGAACTCGTGTGTATCTGTGTGTGTGTGTGTGAGAGAGAGAGGGGGGGGGGTAGAGTGTTTCTTTAATATTTATTAATCCTTTCTTAAGTCTACAACTTTCAGAGATACAGTAGAATGCTGTTAAACTATGATTGACCTTCAGGAGTATTTATTATTAACAAAGTAAACAGTAAGTACATTTTTTACTAAAAATTGGGGGTAAGAAGAGAGCAACACATTAAAGTAATTATATTATTTTATATTTTACCCACATTTAAAATATACCTGAATTGCTTCTCGGCCTTTTGGCTAAGATCAAGTGTAAAATATACCTGAGATTTACTGTGTTCAAGATACTTTGAAAAAAACAAATCCACTAAGTTCTTGGTGTATGTTACAAAAGGCATAACTTAAACTAAAATCAATACTGTACTCCAACATTACTTTGTGAAGTTAGAAGTTTCTAATCAGTTTACAAGCATTGCCTGAGAGCCCTTTTGACATTCAAAAGCTCTTTGATTGCCTTAAAATTTGAGTCTTTAAAAAGTTAAGGTGACCTCATTCTAAAATTCTTGAATGTTTCATTTTAAATCAACATTTATTTCATTGTTCTGACATTTGATAAGAAATTAAAGTGAGGCAAGAAATAAAACTGTGTGCATTTGTCACGGTATATACCATAAAAGCCAACAAAAATGTCAAACATTTTGTTATCTTCCATTGGTTGGCCCAATTAGTATTGGTTTGAGCTGAACAAGATTTGGTCATTGAAAAATATATTTTTAATAAAATCAGCTGCAGGCCTTGCATTTCTAGATAAGTAAATATGTTTAACAAAACATTGGACTGTGTGCCAGGAGATGAGATTCAACTGTCCCTTTCTAGCAGCATAACCCTTCTAAATTGTTTAACCTCTTTGAGATTTATCATTTTCATCTAATATTATGGAGCAGACACCATAATGCTTTTAGATGTATATCCAGAAGTAGAATTGCTGGATCATAGAATAGTTCTATGTTTAACTTTTTTAGCAACCTCCATACTATTTCCCATAGCAGCTCTGCCATTTTATATTCCCACCAGAGGTGCACAAGGTTCAAATTTCTCCACAACCTCACCAACATGTGTTATCTTTTGTTTTTTGATAATAACTATCCTAACAGGTGTGAGGTGATAGCTTGTGATTTGGGGAGTTGCGTTTTTCTGATAATTAGTGATGTTGAGCACTTCTTAAATATAATTCGTTGGCCATTAGTATGTCTTCTTTAATCAGGTTATTTATTATTTTTCTATTGAGTTGTAGGAGTTCCTTATGTAATTTGAAAGTTAACTGCTTATCAATTATATGGTTTGAAAATGTTTTCTCCGACTCTATAGTGCATGCAATGGCCAACATTTATATTAAAATGTACTCAACATCACTAATAATATGAGAAAATGCAAACCCATCAAATTGTGTACATTAAATATGTGTTTTTTATATATTAATTAAACCTCAATAATTAAAAAATAATTAATAATAATTTATGTGAAAGTGCTTTAGAAGTTGAGGTAAATTTTATACATTTAAGCAATGACCATAATTAATATAAAAAAACATATGTTTCAGTTGGTGTAGTAGTTTTTAAGCAACAAAAAATGATTAGAATAGATTTAAGCATAAAAGAAAATTATTGGAAGAATATTGGATATGTCATAGAAGCAATGAGAAAGCTTGACAAATAAAGCCAGGAATTATAGGAGTTTAAGAAGTAGAAAACCCAACCAAGCCACTTCTGAGAGTAGTCTGGAAATGATATCATCCTTGGGATCATCAGCATCCTTACTTCCTCTGTGGCAGTAGTTGCCCAGAGATGCAGGACACCATTACTGCCACTGGTCAATGTCACAAGAAATAAATTCTAAACTTTATGCTTAGCCTGACCTGTGGTGGCGCAGTGGATAAAGCGCCGACCTGGGAACACTGAGGTCGCCAGTTCAAAACCCTGCACTGGTCTGGTCAAGGCACATATGGGAGTTGATGCTTCCAGCTCCTCCCCCCTTTCTCTCTCTCTCTCACTCTGTATCTCCTCTCTAAAATGAATAAAATTAAAAAAAAAATAAAAAATATATAAATAAATAAATAATAAATAAATAAACTTTATGCTTAGATGTCTAATTTATTTAAGTTTTGTCATTGTTGTTTTATTAAATGAGAGACAGGGAGGCAGAGAAAAACTCCTACATGTACCCTGACCGGGATCCACTTGGCATGTCCCTACAAGGCGATACTCTGCTAGGCTGGCCTCAGCTCTGTTGCCCAGCAACCAAGCTATTTTAGCACATGAGGCAAAGACCATGGAGCCATCCTCGGCACCTGGGGCCAACTTTGCTGGAACCATTTGAAAAATGGCTGCAGCAGGTCAAGAGAGAGAGAGATGAGAGCCGGGGGGTGGGGTGTGGAAAAGCAGATGATCGCCTTTCTTGTATGCCCTGACTGGAATCGAACCTGGGACTTTCACACCCCTGGCCAATGCTCCACCACTGAGCAAACTGACAGGGTCCTAATTCAAGTTTTAAAACTATCTGACTATGTGAACATTACTCATGGGTCTGCATCCTATTGGCTGGTGTCAGACGAAGATTCTTTTAGCCCAGATCTGATTTTGTAGCAGAAATCAGAATCCATCAAAATTCCACTATAACTGAATGAGTTACATCAATAACATTTTCTCAGTAAAACTTGGGTAGCCTGACCTGGCGGTGGCGCAGTGGATAGAGCATCGAACTGGGATGCGGAAGACCCAGGTTCGAGACCCTGAGCTCACCAGCTTGAGCACGGGCCCATCTGGCTTGTGCAAAAGCTCACCAGCTTGGACCCAAGGTTGCTGGTTCCAGCAAAAGGTTGCTTGGTCTGCTGAAGGCCCGCGGTCAAGGCACATGTGAGAAAGCAATCAATGAACAACTAAGGTGTTGCAACAGCAACGAAAAACTAATGATTGATGCTTCTCACCTCTCTCTGTTCCTGTCTGTCTCTCCTTGTCTATCCCTCTCTTTGACTCACTCTGTGTCCCTATTAAAAAAAAAAAAAAAAAAATACTTGGGTAAAGCCAGGGACAGGAAAAACTTTCCATCAAGTTTTGAGTAACCATCACTCTGCATTAATAATCCTTATAAAAGAACATTTTGGCTAACAAATAATGATAGAAATGTTATAACTGTTAGTGTATATCTGTAATAATTGCTGTCACAGAAATGATAACCAAATAATGTAGCAGACAAGGATAAGGTGAAGAAATACAAAAGGAAAGAAAAAATGCCTTTATAATTATACAAATTTCTGGATTACTTGTGAACAAGAAGGAAAATGTACAGTTCTATTCAGGCAATGGTAAATATTTTAAATGCTCAGTATATAGGTAATTTGCAAAAATTAGCTAAATGGCACATAAATTATGTACTTAATAGGCTAATTTTTCAATTTTCAAAAAATATATTTATTCTTTATAAAATCCTGAAAATTCTTTATAGCTTTTAATAGTAACTTGAATGTGAACCTTACTTCTGTAGCATTTTATTCTTGCTGATCAATATGAAGCATCTCATACAAAATTTAAGCTTTGTTGACTGGTTTCTTGGGTGGCCATTGGAATTTTTCCTATAGCTGGGCTTTTGGGTCCTGAGATTTTGAGTTGTGCTTGCTATGGTTTTTCTCAGACTACCCCAGTTGAGACAGCTTCAGTTGTTTATAGTGGTAACAGCTATTAGTATATAATTTTTGACTCTTTTTTTCCTTGTCTAACTTACTTCCCCACTTCCTCGTCGTGCTTTCTGGAATCACCTCCCAAATAAACTCATAGCACCCAATTTTTTGTTTCAAGATCTGTTTTTCTTTTTCTGCTTGATATAAATAGACACTTGATTGATTTTTAAAATCCACAGTGTAACTCTTCTGGAGACACAAGATTGATTGAGGAAAAATAAGTCTTTGCTACTTGATTTCATTTGTGAAGAGTTGCAACTCTCTGATTGTCTCTGTATTCTCATCACGGGGGCTGTGATCTGCTTTGGTGACTGCTTATTTTTTATGCTTCTCTGTCTATCATGTTCTGAAGCCCACTCTCAAAGTGTAGAAACAAAGGATGCATAAATGAAATTCATTTGTTAAACTACAAGAAGGAATGGTTTCACAGAGACATTGTTTCTGATGAATTACCATACTTGCTTCTTGCTAATAATACTTTCCTTGGACATTTTCTTTGTGACAGTTTTAAATAACTGCCTGTGGAAATGAGACTTGAAATATTGATCTGTGGTCCACAAATGTCAGTATCTCTCACCGTATTTTCCTTTTATCCAGTCCACCCCAACATCCCAACTTCCATGAAAGCAGAGACTTTGTTTTATCACTAACACAACAGCAATAACCAAAAGTGCCCAGCAAATAATAAATACCTCATAAATGTTTGTTGACTGAATCAGTTGAATCAATTCAATTACTTGGTAGTGTTATTAATTGGGCAAATCGATCAATATCTCTGTGTCTCAGTTTCCTCATATATAAAATGGCGATAAAATATTCTTTCTTAAATAATTAATTTGAGATTTTAATGAAATATATGTGCTCAGTATAGTGCCAGGCACATAGTAAATCTTTTAAAAACCATAGCTTGTATTATTGTTGTTACTATTAACTTAATGTGTATTTATTGAATGATGACGATCTGCCAGTCATTGTTAGGTGATGAGATTGCAGTTGTGTATCATACATCCAAGCTGGGGTTAGGATAAGAGGATGAATGAGGACGCATGGCATAGCTGGGGAGAGGAAGATCAGGTACATTTTCTATGTGTTTTCAATAAGCAGTATCTGGTAGTTATTTCAAGGTTGTTATCACTTTTTTTTTTTTTAGTGATTTAATATCTGATTCTACCCACAATGCTCCTCTTTAACTCTCAAGAGGAAGGAAGCCAAGAAGTTTAGTGTGTCTTTTTGGTTATATTAGGGTCATCTTACTCTGGATAAGATATTATTATTACATCAGATCAGATAACACTTTACAATATTTTTGTTTCCTTTTTAATCTCTAAAAAATAAGGATTCTTTTCTTTTTAACATAAACAAAATACCATCATTATCCTAAAAAATAATAGTTTTTTAAAATATTATCAAATATCTAGCCAGTTCAATCTTCGTGTGTGAGATTCATCTATTTCTTATTTTGGCAATATATCAGCTTTAAATTTTTATTATTTCCAGACCTGGTTTTCTTTCTCTTGCCAAAGTAAGAATACAAATACAATTTTGGGTTTTCATAAAGATTCTTCCACTCCTGTGGGGATTTAAGCAAAATGCCACTAACTAAAATCATCTGAAACAACCAGTTTCTATGATCATGAAAATATAAACATGTCAGCAAAATTAAACATGACTCATATATCTAGCCCTAAGACATTAAGACCTAATGTAAACGCAAGAGTGTGCTTGCGTTCTAATAGAGCAAAGGGCATTGTAAGTTCAGAACTAAATTAAAGACTTGAGTAATTTGAATATATTTCTCAGGAACCAAAGGGCTTAAAAGATGACTACACAAGGCTTGTACAAAATTCTGGATAATGAAAATTAAATATTTTTGAAGAGAGAAGTAGATGTTCTTCCACCAAGATTAAACACCTTAAGAAAAATTTAGCATTTTGTGGCAGTCACTGTATTAGTA
The DNA here is from genome assembly GCA_037038555.1 of Rhynchonycteris naso. Lineage (NCBI taxonomy): Eukaryota > Metazoa > Chordata > Mammalia > Chiroptera > Emballonuridae > Rhynchonycteris > Rhynchonycteris naso. The sequence continues at coordinate 74,322,861 of CM073002.1, forward strand.
ATTTTACATATGTAAGACTCTTTTCACAATGACTGTATAAAATAAAGATTATCAAACCCACATTAAGATTTGTAAAACAAGGTTATCTAATGCGCTCAAGATTACTCAGCTAGTAAGTGCATTTAATCTTAGGCTTGATAGACTTTAAATTGCTTGGTTTTCCATGACTAAAACAAGCTGCCTCTTCTGGATTTCATCAAGGAGTATATCACCTGCTTACAGATGATGAAATAAAATTTGAGATATACCTATATAGACAAAATACTGACCTGTCTTCTATGGAGAGGATCTGACCTGTTTATCTCAATGACACATTTGTAAGTAAGGCATGCATTTCTACAGCAGCCGCACCATGTGCAAGAATCCAATCACAGCTAACTTATGTACATACATGTAATTACATTTTCCCTTTAAATTAAACTCCTGTATCAGTCAGAGTTCAGTCAGAAAAACAAAGCCATAATAAGAACTGTGTGAATATGGGATTTATGATATCAATTAAAATAATTACTTATAGTAATTAAACTTTACACTAGTATGTGGCAGGCTTGAGAAGCAAAAGTCTAAAACAAGGAGAGACAGACACCCACCACTCCATCAGATGCACAAATAGAGGCATCTACTCAAAACTTGTGGGATAAGTTGTCAGACATAGCAACCAAATATACAGAACACCCAGTTAACTTTGAAATTTTAGATAAATAAAACATAATTTTTTGTATAAATGTCACTGCAATATATGAAAGACATTAACTTTTTTCCATTATTTATCTTAAATATAAATTTAGCTAAATGTTCTTTATCTTATCTGGCCACATGATAGTGAGCGAGTCTGTGAAGCCAAATATGTTTGCCTCTGAAGTGAGACTAGTACAGCAAGTTTGTGACATGTCTGTAAAAATAGCTACCAGCTCTGTAGCTATGCAACTAGGTGTCTGGGGGTGACCTAGGGTGGAGCCACATATGGAGTAAAAGAGAACAGTGACAACCTGGAACCACTGTGTACCTCTATGATGAACAGATATGATGTCCAACCACAACCACCTCTGGAGAATAGTGAGTTCTGCTTCATATCTGCCTTCTTAATTGTACAGGGACCTCTCTTGGTCACACAGGGAAGGCAGCTTCTAGTCAAATCAGTTGAACTCAATGTAGTATATCTATTCTTTTACCCCAAACAAGCTCTCTCTCTCTCTCTCTCTCTCTCTCTCTCTCTCTCTTTTGCTGAATAAAAATTTATCTAGAAATAGACTTTAAATATACAGTTTTTGAGTTTTGACAAATTTATACATCTATTTAAGCACTAACAACTCAGATATAGAATATTTTTATCACCCTAGAAAGTTCTCTCATGCCTCTTTCACTCATTCTCTTCTCCCATCAATAAACACTATTGCTTTTTTTATTTGTAATTTTTTACTGAGAAAGACTGAGACAGAGACAGAGAAATAGAGAGCGGGAGAGATAGAGACAGACAAGCAGGAAGGGAGAGAGATGAGAAGCATCAGTTCTTCCTTGAGGCAACTTAACTGTTCTTTGATTGCTTTCTTACATGTGCTTTGACTGGGGGGCTTCAGTAGAGGCAGTGACCCCTTGATCAAACCAGCAACCTTGAGCTCAAGCCAGCTACCATGGGGCCATGTCTACAATCCCATGCTCGAGCCAGCAACCTAGAGGTTTCAAACTTGGGTACTCTGTGTCCCAGGCTGACACTCTAATCACTGTGCCACCGTGAGGTCAGGCCACTATCGATTGTTTTTATCTTTTATTTATTTATTTATCTTTTTACTTCTACATCAGTACATTTATTTTAAAACCCAAACAATTACAGTTAAAATATTGTTAATTGATTTTAATTTATTATGTTTACATAGATTCTAGTGTTGCCCCAAATGCATCCCCCATATATTCCCATCAACATCTTTCTTGCACTCCTCCCCCTAGTGGCCTCACCCCTTCCCTCCAGGTTTATCCCAAGCTATCATCCCCTTTCCCTCTGTCCTATTTTCCTTTGGTCCCTTTGATCCCTCCCCTGTCTCAATTTATTTTCTCAGTTCACATTGCTCATTGGATTTCTCAAATGAGTGAGGTCATATAATATTTTTCTTTTTCTGACTGGTTTATTTCACTTAACATAATAGTTTCCAAGTCTATCCATGTTGTCGCAAAAGGTAAGATTTTCTTCTTTTTCATGGCCCCATAGTATTCCATTGTATATATGTACCACTGCTTTTTAATCCACTTGTCCACTGACAGACACTTGGGCTGTTTTCAGATCTTCGCTATTGTGAACAATGCTGCCATAAACATGGGGGCGCATTTCTGCTTTTCAAACAGTGCTATGGTGTTCTTGGGATATATTCATAAAAGTAGGATGGCTGGGTCAAAAGGCAGTTTGATTTCTAATTTTTTGAGGAATCTCCATACTGTTTTCCACAGTGGCTGCACCAGTCTGCATTCCCACCAGCAGTGCAGGAGGGTTCCCTTTTCTCCACATCCTCGCCAGCACTTATTCTGTGTTGTTTAGTTGATGAGCACCATTCTGACTGGTGTGAGGTGATATCTCATTGTGGTTTAAATTTGCATTTCTGTAATGATTAGTGATGTTGAGTATTTTATCATATGCATATTGGCCAGCTGTATGTCCTCTTTGGAGAAGTGTCTATTAGTTTCTTTGACCCACTTTTTTATTGGATTGTTTATCTTCCTGGTGTTGAGTTTTACAAGTCCTTTTTAAATTTTGGTTAACCCCTTATCAGACGTATTGTCAAATATGTTCTCCCATTGTGTAGTCTTTTTATTCTATTCTTATTGTCTTTAGCTATGCAAAATCTTTCTACTTTGATGTGGTCCCATTTATTTATCCTGTCTTTTATTTTCCTTTTCTTGGATAAATCAGCATATATATTGCTGCAAGAGATGTCGGAGAGCTTACTGCCTATGTTTTCTTCTAAGATGCTTATGGTTTCATGGCTTACATTTAAGTCTTTTATCCATTTTGAGTTTATTTTTGTGAATGGTGTAGGTTGGTGGTCTAGTTTCATTGTTTTGCAGGTAGCTGTTCAAGTTTTCTAACACCATTTGTTGAAGACACTGTCTTTACTCCATTGTATGCTCTTACCTCCTTTGTCAAATATCAGTTGTTCATAAAGATTTGGGTTTATTTCTGGGTTCCCTGTTCTGTTCCATTGATCTATATGTCTATTCTTAAGCCAGTACCAAGCTGTTTTGAATATAATGGCCTAGTAGTATAACTTGATATCAGGAAGTGTGATGCCTACCACTTTATTTTTCCTTTTCAAGATTATTAAAGCTATTCGTGTTCTTTTTTGGTTTCATATAAATTTTAGGAATATGTGTTCTATATCTTTGAAGTATCTCATTGGTATTTTAATTGGTATTGCATTGAACTTATAAATTAATTTTGGTAATATAGACATCTTAATGATGTTTATTCTTCCTATCCATGAACATGGTATTCACTTTCACTTGTTTGTATCTACCTTGATTTCTTTTATCAAAGTTTTATAATTTTTTGAGTATAAGTCTTTTATCTCCTTGGGTAAATTTACTCCTAGGTACTTTATTTTTTTACTGCAATAGTGTAAGGGATTGTTTCTTTAATTTCTCTTTCTGACAGTTCATTGTTGGTGTATAAAAATGCCTCTGATTTCTGAGTATTAATTTTATATCCTGAGACCTTGCTGAATTTATTTATCAAGTTGTTGGGCAGATAAAATATATTATGCTCACTATATTAAAGATGATGCTGCCCACGTGCAAGTTTTAAGAGTAAGCTTTTCCCACACTCTTGACTGATTGGATGATGTGGGGATGTGGGGTGGTGCACTCTCATGAGGAATTTCATTGTGTCTCAGATGAGTGACTTTGTATCGGAGACTTTCTGTTTGTAGATTGGATTAAGGGTTTGGATTTCTACAGTATAAAATGGGGCAGGCCGGGAGCTTGCGATCTTGGTTCCTGAGGTTAGTATTAGAGAGGAGAGCACATTAAGGCCACGTGGTGGAGAGGAGAAGCAGCCAAGATGGCAGAGTGCTGAGAAAGAAGCCAGTTTGTGCAGAGTTTGTGCAGAGAGAAGGAGATGGGAAACAGAGGTGAATAAGTCTGGTGAGCTAGAAACCTTTGATGCTTGGAAACTCTGATAAGTCAGTAGCATTGTGAGCACTGAAAGAGTGGGTTTTGGAGCCCAGTGTGTGTTTTTGCTTGCCTGCCAGGTGCAAGCTAGGATTAAAGCTGATGCCTCACCAGTTCTTGGCTCTGTTGTTTCATTACCAACTGTTCGAATCTAATGTGAACCTGCATGAGACAGGCGGCTCTTATGCTGGCCTCGACCACTGGCTTTACACAGGTCCAGTAGCTTTTTGACTGAGACTTTAGAGTTTTCTATATACAATATCATATCATCTGCAAATAATGACAGTTTTACTTCTTTTTTTCCAATTTGGATGCCTTTTATTTCTTCTTCTTGTCTGATTGCTGTAGCTAGGATTTCCAGAACTATGTTGAATAAGGGTGGTGAAAGGGGGCACCCTTGCCTTGTTCCTGATCTTCAGGGGATTGCTTTTAATTTTTGCCCATTGAGTATAATGTTGGCTGTTGGTTTGTCATAGATGGCCTTTATCATGTTGAGGTATGTTCCCTGTATTCCCACTTTGCTAAGAGTTTTGATCATGAATAGGTACTAGATTTTATCAAATTTTTTTCCACATATTGAAATTATGTGGTTTTTCTCCTTCCTTTTTTTATGTGATGAATCACATTGATTGATTTTCAAATATGGTATCAGCATCGCCTCTCCAGAATAAATCCCACTTGATCATGGTTTATAATTTTTTTCATATATTGCTGGATCCAGTTGGCTAATATTTTGTTGAGGATTTTAGCATCTAGATTCTTCAGGGATATTGGCCTATAATTTTCTTTTTTTGTGTTGTCTTTGACTGATTTTGGAATCAGAATTATGCTTTTCTCATAAAAGGAGCTTGGAAGTCTTCCTTCCTCTTGAATTTTTTGAAATAGCTTGAGAAGGATAGGGGTTAGTTTTTGTTTGTTTGTTTGTTTGTTTTGAAAATTGGGTAGAATTCACTTGTGAAGTGATTGGGTCCTGAACTTTTGTTTTGTGGGAGTTTTTTAATAACTGTTTTGATCTCATTTGTTATAATCAGTCTGTTTAGGTTTCCTGATTCTTTCAGATTGATTTCTTTTTCTTCTTTTTTTATTATTAATTTTAATGGGGTGACAGCAATAAATCTGGGTACATATGTACAACGAAAACATCTCCAGGTCATCTTATCATTCAGTTATGTTGCTTTGGGTGATGTGTATGCAACATAATTGAATGATCAGATTGATTTTTAAACTATTATATGTTTCAAGAGATTTGTCCATTTCATCTAGATTGTCTAATTTTTTGGCATACAGTTCTTCATAGTACTTTCTTAGGATCCTTTGTATTTCTGTTGTGTCAGTTGTTATTTCTCCACTCTCGTTTCTAATTTTATTTATTTGAGTCCTCTTTCCTTTTTTCTTGGTGAGTCTGGCTGAAGGTTCATTGATCTTGCTTATCTTTTCAAAGAACCAGCTCCTTGTTTCATTGATCTTTTGTATTGCTTCTTTAGCCTCTATGTCATTTATTTCTGCTCTAATCTTTTTTATTTCCTTTCTTCTACTACCTCTGGGCTTTACTTGCTGTTTTCTGAATTCATGGTTAAGTTGTTTATTTGTGCTTTCTCTAGCTTCTTAAGGTATGCCTGTAATGCTAATAACTTCCCTCTTGGTATTGCTTTTGCTATGTCCCATAAATTTTGAGTTGTTGTATGCTCATTATCATTCATTTCTAGATATTTTTTTTTATTTCTTCTTTAATCTCATTGTTGACCCATTCATTATTTAATAAAATGCTATTTAGATTCCAAGAGTTTCAGTGTTTTTCTGTTTTTCTCTTGTGGTTGATTTCTAGTTTCATGCCATTGTGAGCAGAGAAAATGCTTGATATGATTTCAATCTTCTTAAATTTGTTGAGGCCACTTTTGTGTCCTAACATGTGGTCTATCCTAGAGAATGTACCATGAGTGCTTGAAAAGAATGTATATTTTACTGCTTTAGGGTGAAAGGTTCTGAAGATATCTATAAAATCGAGTTGATCTAGTGTGTCCTTTAAGTTTGCCATTTCCTTGTTATTTTCTTTTATGAGGATCTATCTAGTGATGTTAGTAGGGTACTGAAATCCCTTACTATTATGGTATTGCTGTTGATCTCACCCTTTATATCTATCAAAGTCTGCTTTATATATTTAGGTGCTCCTATATTAGGTGCATAGATATTTATAATGGTAATATCTTCCTGTTGGATTGCACCCTTTATGATTATGTAGTGACCTTCTTTATCACTTACTATAGACTTTGTTTTAAAGTCTGTTTTGTCTGATAAAAATATTGCTTCCCCAGCGTTTTTTTCATTTCCATTGGCGTGAAATATTTTATCCATCCTTTTACCTTAAGTCTATGTGCATCTTTTGTTTTAAGTTGTGTCTCTTATAAACAGCATATGTACGGGTATTGTTTTCTTATCCAGGCAGTACCCTATGTCTTTCGATTGGATCATTTAATCCATTTAAAATTTAGGTTATTATCGATATGTAGTTGTTTATTGCCATTTTATTCTTTTTTTTTTTTTTTACTGGGACAGAGAGAGAGAGTCAGAGAGAGGGATAGTAGGGACAGACAGACAGGAATGGAGAGAGATGAGAAGCATCAATCATTAGTTTTTCATTGATGTTGGGACATCATAATTGTTCATTGATTGCCTTCTCACATGTGCCTTGACCGCGGGCCTTCAGCAGACCAAGCAACCCCTTGCTGGAGCCAGCGACCTTGGGTCCAAGCTGGTGAGCTTTTGCTCAAGCCAGATGGGCCCGCACTCAAGCCGGCGAGCTTGGGGTCTCGAACCTGTGTCTTCAGCATCCCAGTCCGATGCTCTATCCACTGTACCACCACCTGGTCAGGCGCCATTTTATTCTTTAAAGCTGTATTCATCTTTTGCTATATTCTTTTCTCTCTTTGATCTGTTTACAACAGGCCCCTTGGCATTTCTTGCAGCATTTGTTTGGTTTTAGTAAATTTCTTGAGTTTTTATTTTTTGTTGTTGTTGTTGTTTTTGTCTGAGAAGGTTTTTATTTCTTCTTCAATTTTAAATGATAGCCTTGCTGGATAAAGTAGTCTTGGTTGTAGGCTCTTTTTCTCTATTACTTTGAATATTCCCTGCCAGACCCTTCTGACCTCAAGTGTTTCTGTTGAGAAGTTGGATGTTATCCTTATGGGGGCTCTTTTGTAGATGATAGCCTTTTTTTCTTTAGGAGCTTTTAATATTTTCTCTTTATAACTTAGTTTTGGTATTTTAATTAGTATGTGTCTTGGTGTAAATTTCTTTGGGTTTCTCTTTAATGGAGTTCTCTGTGCTTCTTGAACTTTTGAGACTTTTCCTGCGTTAATTTAGGGAAGTTTTCAGCTATGATATGATTGAACAAAGTCTCTATCCCTTGTTCTTTCTCTTCTTCTTCAGGAACCCCTATGATGCAGATGTTATTTCTCTTTATGTTGTCACAGAGCTTCTGTGCCTTTGTTTATTTTGTCCTCTAACTCACTGATTCAATCCTCAGTTTCATCTATCCTGCTTTTAGTTTTTTCCATGTGGTCTTCATTTCTGATATTGTATTTGTAATTTCTGACTGATCCTTTTTCATTATTTCAATTTCCTTTTTTATATTTGCTATCTCTTTATTTAGTTGTTTGTAATGACCATATATTGTTGTTCTAAGATCTTTGAGCATCCTTACAATAGTTATTTTAAACTCTGCATCCGGCCTGACCTGTGGTGGCGCAGTGGATAAAGCGTCAACCTGGGAATACTGAGGTCGCCAGTCCAAAACCCTGCACTGGTCTGGTCAAGGCACATATGGGAGTTGATGCTTCCAGCTCCTCCCCACTTTCTCTCTTTCTCTCTCTCTCTCTCTCTCTCTCTCTCACTCTGTGTCTCCTCTCTAAAATGAATAAATAAATAAAAAGAAATTAAAAATTAAACTCTGCATCCGGTAATTTGGTTATATCTGACTCATTCAGGTCCTTTTCTGGGGATTTCTCTTGATTAATTTGTGTTGCATTTCTCTGCCTTTCCATTTTGTCTGTTTATAAGAAGAGTTTGGCTACTAGAGTCCAATGGGTGTTGCCTCTGTGTTCCCTAGGTGTGGTCTTTCTGCTGGACTGTGACCCCCTCTGCCACTGCTGCCTAGAGGGTTTGGGTATGGGTGTCGCCAGCGCCAGCCTGCTCTGGCTGTTGCTGCTGTTTCTGCCTATCTTCCACAGGAGGGCCTGTGATCACCTGCCGGTGTCTACAAGCCTTAGTGGCCTTGGCCTTTGCTCTGCCCTTGTGGGTGGGGTTATGCACCACACCCGGGCTGCAAGCCTCGGCCTTAAAGGTAGGGGTAAGCACCTTTCCTCAGCTGCGGGTTTCCACCTGTTTCTAAGCTTTCGCCCCACCACAGCTGGAGGAGCCTTCTCGCAGGTCACCTACAAGCCTAGGCTCCATGGGCTGGGTGGGGCTGCACACCCATGCTCAGTCACAGGACTCTGCTTGTTCTGGGCTTCCGCCCCACCCACATAGAAGGAGCTGACTCGGGCGTCGGGCCACAAGCCTCTATTTTACTGGACGGGTGAGGCTGCGCACCCACATGCCCTTGCTCAGAGGTGGGTCTCTGCCATTCTGGGGCTCCCGCCCTTCCCCTGCAGGCAGACTTGCAGGCAGGCCTGCAGCTGGACCTGACCGCTTTTGTGCATCCACTCCAACCCCGCTTGTTAAGACTGAGCTCACACCTGGGCCTCAGTCATGGCTGGCTGGCTTCAGCCTTTGTCGACAAAACCACTCGCAGCCTGCCCTCCAGCAAGCCCTCAGCTGCTTGGGTGGGGGGTGCTATAGCTCAGAGCCTAACACTCAATACTGTAGTCCGAAAAGCTCCCTCCTTTTAAGCGACTGTTCTGAGTGCTGCGGGAGAGCTTGTTTGGCTGGTGTCCTGCTACCCTTTGTTGGTATTGCTGTTTCCAGAGGAAATACTCACTTCAGATTTGAGGGGTGACTCAGCCCTGGGGTTAGGATGGCTGTCCCTCAAAGTGTTTCTCCCTGTGCCTCCTAGATTACACTCTCTTCACACTGCTCCATCCTCTCTTCTCTCCCCGTCCCCCGGAAACTTGGGTGAGTGGTTGTGAGAGAGGTTTTCTGCTCTGTCCCTTTAAGAAGAGTGCTGGGTCTGAGAAATCTGTCTGTTTCTCACAAACAATATCCTGACTTGTTTTGCAGCTAAATACTGTCCATACGCTTCTTCTAGGCTCTGGGGCTGCAGGCTGGGGCTTTGTTCCTGTGGCTCAGGACCCTCCCCTCTCCGCTAAACTCACTTCCTGCTACGCAAGTCTCTCCAGGCTGCTGTTTGCTCTGGAAAGCTGGGCAGCCTTCTCTGCATTTCTGCTTTTCCTACCAGTCTCAATATGGCTTCTTTGGTGTTCCTTGGTTGAAGAGTCCTCTTAGTTTAGGCCAAAGTTGTTTTTTCCAGTGACGGTTCTTAAAATTAAGTTGTAGTCCACTTTGGTTCTGGGAGGTGGAAGTTGGTATGTCCACCTACTCCATCTCCATCTTGCCACTCCCAGACTAAATTCCCTTTCTGACACTCATTATTACACCATGTTTAAAAATATCTTCTATTCCAAATGATTCAAGTCCTTATGAACATCATAAATGAGTATCATTTAGCATTCAAATAACTTCTATTCCCCTTGTTTTGCTTATGGAGCAAAACAGTTCCCTCTTGTGGGAGAACCTAAAAACCCCTCCTCTTAGATCCTCACTCCTGCTTGAAAGTGATCTACTATTGATTTTTTTAATCACAAATTTGATTTGCCACTTATGGCATTCTCTATTAATTTTACCATACAGTATTTTTCTTTTGTATTTTTTTTCACACAGTAAAATATGCTTATCAATATTTATGCAAGTAGTCATTTATTATTTTTCATTATGGCTAATATTCCACTGTATAATTATACTTAACATTTGAACAATGTGGAGTGTAGACTCCACTATGTAGTCAAAAACTTGAATATAACTGACTCCCTCAAAACCTAACTATTAATAGCCTGCTGTTGACAGAAGCCTTACTGATAACATAGACAATTAATGTATATTTTGTATTACACATATTATCTACTGTATTCTTACACTAAAGTAAGCTAGAAAAAGGAAACTGTTATTAAAATATAAGAAAAAGAAAATACACTCACTGTATTTATTGAAAAAAAAATCCACATTTAAGCGGACCCACACAGTTGAAACCTGTGTTGTTCATAATATTCACACTTAAAGTTAAAAAAATAATATGTTGGAAAGGTAACTTTACACCAAAACTTGAATAGAAAATAATCATGACAGTGCATAAGTAGTGGTGGCACAGTGGATAAAGCATCAGCCTGGGAAGCAGAAGGCTCTGGTTGGAAAACCCAAGGTTGTCAGCTTGAGTGCAGGCTCATCAACTTTAGCACAGGCTCACCAAGTTGAGCATGGGTCACTGGCTTGAGCGCAGGACCACCAACAAGATCCCAAATTTGCTGGCTTAAGCCCAAGGTTCTGGCTTGAACCAGGTGTCACTGGCTTAGCTTGAGCCCTGTCAAAGCACATACCAAAAGCAATCAATGAACAACTAAAGTGAAGCAACGATGACTTGATGCTTCTCATCTCTCTCTCCTTCTCTCTACCTTCCTGTCTCTCTCTCTTTAAAACAACAACAACAAAACAACCATGCCTGACTAGGCAGTTGCGTAGTGGATAGAGCATCAGACTGGGATGCAAAGGACCCAGGTTCGAAACCCTGAGTCCCTGGTTTGAGGGCAGGCTCATCTGGTTTGAGCACAACTCACCAGCTTGAACCCAAGGTTGTTGGCTTGAGCAAGGAGTCACTTGGATTGCTGTAGCCCCCGTGTCAAGGAACATATGAGAAAGCTATCAATGAACAACTAAGGTGCCACAATGAAGAATGATGCTTCTCATCCCTCTTCCTTCCTGTCTGTTTGTCCCTATCTGTCCTTCTGTCTCTCTCTGTATTACTGTCGCACACAAAAAATCATAATGTCATATATATATGGTAAGTATGCCAAAAATACAATAAAAAATGTAATGTAATGACAGTAAGTTGTCCTTAGTTGTCTCATATGCTCCTATACTCCGTTCTTTCCCTAATGAAACTAGAGTAGTCTCTAATACATAAAGGCACTGACAAAAGATTTTTATTTTTAAATAATTAAATTGTTGATAGATAAAATTAAAAAAATAATTTATTTTAATAAAACTTAACCTTAAACAATCTGCAATCTCGCTTACAACGAGTGGTAACTGCCCTCACCTCAACTCCCCTCACACATTCTAAGAAACATTACACTAGAACATGATGTAGAAATCCTTGAAAACATTGGAAATTGGATACTCTAGGGTTCCCTGTGGTTCACACTCAAGTCACAGTCCTAGAAATCAACTCTTTCAGATACTGAGCCTGTGATGAGGCTAGAAAACCTTTTAGCAGAGTCCAGAATAACACTCTTGGTAAGAAGCCAGAACCAATTTAACTAATTTAATGGAAAGGACTAGACTTGGACATGACTCTAAAACAAACAGTGTGAGCGAAATTGTGATGGTTTTTATTAAACAAAGCATACTCTTACCAGGTGCTTTAAAGCTTGAATATACACAAATATACTTCTCTGTACTGCTCTTAATGCCTGTTTATTTGCTTCCATAACCTAGCTTCTTAAGGATATAAGCCATGTCTTTTTAATCTATGCATATCCATTGCCTAATAGGGTCCATAGCATTTTCAGCATGCTTGAATGAATGGCAATGGCAGTACTAGGAATACCATAGAAATATTGGAACATCACAGCCTGTGATGAAGTTGGTGAAGCATAGTCATAAAATGAGGGTGATGGAAACTCTGGCTGTCAGTTTCATCTTGGCTTGTAGTAGGACTCCTGGACTCTGAGACACTCTACTCTGACTGTCTAGAGAATAAATGTTTCTTTAGATTAAATGTTTCAGATCTTCTTGAATATTTTACCTACCAGACAGTTATACCTGAATGAAATCATTGAGACTCAGTATGATGAGTGCACTAGGAGAGGAGTTTATGATTTCTGAAAAGGAAGAGATTCTTATTTGAAGAATATATTAAAATATATATAGATAATAGGGTTTTAAGTCAATGCTTTCAGCAACTGAATAATCCATCATCAAGTTAAAAAGCGACTGAAGCTGATTTGACCTATCCATGGATTAAGAAGGACAATAGGTCTTCTAATACTAGAGAGAGTTGTTATATATATATTGGCTAAGGACAAAAAAAAAAAAAATAGACAAGTAGTGAGTGTGGGGTTTAAATCTCTTTGTTCTCAACTGAATTAGATAGATAGATAATAGATAGATGGATATATAGGTAGATAAATGATAGATAGATAATGATGTAAATTGATAAGATGATAAATGGATAGATAATATCCTAGGTCATCTTTGTACCATTTATAATTATCTTTATAAAATTTACCTATGTTCTCTAACTTTTATACAATGATCATGAATTATTTTATAACTAAATAAAAGCTTAAAATTACAACAGTAAGTGCATTTCATAAGAAAATGAGATTTAAACACATATTTATGGATTATAGGCTATTTCATTTGTACTAATATCAGAGTAATATTTTCAAAGATAGGAACACATAAAGCATATTTTGGAATGATCTATAAATCTCCCAGTGTGATGTCTGACACTTTGTAGGCATTCGATAAGCATCAAAGCATTAATGTCTTTTCATCTATTAAAATCTCAGGATTAGGAAGTCTTGTACGGTTTATGAATGGAAATGATAACTCTTGCTGTTAAAATAGTTTTACTTTTTAAAAATGCTTAAACCAGAGAAAGAAGACCCTAGAACTTTTTTGAACTTTAACCTAGATTAGATTTAAGAAACCATTTTGGCTTAAAATAGTCATGTTGTTATGAATGAAACCTGAATTTCCCTCATAGGTTCTCCCAATGAATCATTTTATTCATGCCACGTATACACAAAGTTTTTCAGTACTGTTCTGTTCTTTGGCATGAAAATTATTTTTGGATTCTATATCTTTGTTTATAAACCCAGCATATTTTTTTTACATTTTTTTTAATTTTTCTTTTTTTTATTTTATTCATTTTAGAGAGGAGACACAGAGTGAGAGAGAGAGAGAAAGAGAGAAAGGGGAGAGGAGCTGGAAGCATCAACTCCCATATGTGCCTTGACCAGACCAGTGCAGGGTTTTGAACTGGTGACCTCAGTGTTCCCAGGTTGTCACTTTATCCACTGCGCCACCACAGATCAGGCAAAACCCAGCATATTTTGATTTGCATGTGGCAACACCTGATAGATATTTAAGGTGTGCAGGATGCCTGAAAGGAAAATTAGACAACGGGGGAGGCTAAGTGGCAGAGAGGCCCTCGTTACATGAAGCCAGGCACATCAGTAGGAATGGGTGTTGGAATTTTTTCTTCAATACATCAGAAGGAAAGAATGCATAATGCTTTGAAGGATTATTTGTACTATGTAAGACCAGCTCTCGCCAACCCATGCAATTGACGGGCCACTTTCCCTTGCATTATGTCACCTTTCCCCTCCCTTCTGGTTCTCTTCTCCTTATTGGCCTCATTTTGGCTTCAATCCTGTGCCCTGGTCAGTGTAACTTGAACAATGACTGGTGTGAAGTAACCTGTGTGCCCAGATGAAGCTGCTCTCCCTCAACCTCACTTTCCCCTAGTCCCTGTCCACAGTCAGGCAAAGTACACGGTGCACCTACCAGTCTTTGCTACACTCAGTTGAAATGCTGTATCTACCAAAAGTATCTGCATTTTATTAAAGGGCTTAAAATTCAAAATAACAAATCAGTAATACTTCATGTTTAGGAGAGAGATTGGTTAACATGTTCTTCCCAATAACTTTCAAACAGTTTTCATGGAGTTTTGCTGCCTCAAATTATTTTTCTTAAACTTTAAAGCTTTATTGCCTGTTTGGAACCATTTGCATCAACCAATTGTACCCAGCCTGTTTCTGTCAACCTGTACTAGTGGTATTCATAATATCACAACCTCTGGCAATATTCAAACTATTGTGGAGACAGGGATAAGTACAGGTTCTAAAACATTTCCAATGGGAAATCCAGTCGGTTAGACAGTGGAGAAATGTAGCTTGCTAAAGAATGAGCCAGTTAAACTAAGCAGTAGGCATGCACTTCAGACTAAATAAATCTTAATAAACTAGCTCAATCTGAAGTCCTTTTTCACAGAAAATGAAGATAAGCTAAATTTCTCTTAAATAAATGATTGTAAAACAAGAAATAAAGAGCAATTTTGGATTATCTTTAAAGAGTTATAACATCATTAATTCAATATTTTACTGCATGTTTATAATCTAAAAAATGTTTACATTTTTACCCACATGTCTTTTTAAAACTAGTATGTGTATATTTTACATCCGATCTACTCTTTTTCCCTTTAATAATGTTTGTTCAAACTTGATTGTTTTGAAGAAGCTTGGCTAACCGTAGCACATAACTATCATTCTTTTGCTTGCCAGTGGTAATAAATATAAAGTAAATAATCCAAATTAGCTTAAGCAGAAGGTGAATGTATGGATGGTCTCAAATTTCTTGGTGTAGCTCAGGTACAACATATAGAAACTCAAATGATGTCATTCAGGACACGTTGTTTGCTTGTGTCCTTCCTCCCTTCCTTCCTTTTCTCCTTCCTTCCTTCTTTCTTTCCTTCCTTCCTTCCTTCCTTCCTTCCTTCCTTCCTTCCTTCCTTCCTTCCTTCCTTCCTTCCCTTTTTTCCGTTATCCTCTGTATTGGCTTCATGCTCAGAAAGTTTTTCTTCTTGTGGTTAAGGGGTGGTTACAACAGATGCAAAGTCAGATATTCTTAGGTTCAAGATAAATGAAAAAGATATTTTTCCTGTAGCCCTTGTAATTTCCTCTGTTGAAACTAGCCTGAGTCTTTGGCTCATCCTTAAACTAGTCACTCTACCTCTACCTAAGCACTAGTAGACTAAGAAAGCGACAGAGAACAGGAAAGACAGTGAAAGGGAGAAGGGAAGGAAAAGAGAGAGACTGATTTATTTCCTGCAGGCAGGCGCTGTCTTAGTCACCATTTCCCCCCAAATTTATTCCTAAAGATTAACGCAATGCTAACCCCATAGTGCTTATAAATTGAATTGATATTAAATTAGTACCTGATTTAGTTCCTACGTCTAATTTTTCTCTTTATTCTCTTGTTTACTTTAATCCTTCCAAGACAATTTTAAAGTCCCTTCAACTTTTACTTATCTAACCCTAATTTAACTTATCTTTTATTTTTTACATGTTATTCTGTTATCTTCATATCATAGCTTCTTTTTCTTATAGTTATGCTTCCCTTATAGTGGCTAATTCTGTTAGTAGCATATGGAATATCATAAGAAGTACACTAACTTGTCTCATGAGACTAAAGGGGTAAAGTAGAGAGACAATGGAGCAAGAGAAAAATATTTTGAGGGTTTATGATGGCTATATATACTCCATGTTTATTATGACCTTAATCCAAAGAGCAAGTGCTTGAAGTAGAATAATCATCTCCATTTTACAGATAAGAAAGCTGAGGCATAGAATAGTAAGTTACTGGCCCATGTTTTCAAAATTAGGAGTAGATGGGCTACTCCAGAAAAAAAATTAATATTGGTATATTTGTTTGTTGGTTTGATTTAGAGTTGAAGACATAATATGCCTGTCTTTCATGATGCAATTTTTCTTCAGAGCTCTCCTGTTGTGCATTAGGGCTGTTTTGAATACTGATTTTTCCTCTAATAAGGGAAAATATATTCACAGCTGTATTAGTACAGCTGACTTTGGGGATGGGTATTTGAATACTAGTTAACACTCCTGGTCAGACGGTCGGCTTAAAAACAAGATAGTGTGCATATTTCCTGAGTGAATTTTCATATTCTGCAGCTATTTCATTTTGCAAGTTTTGTATTGTTAGTGGGATTTTTTTTCTGATTCTACTGGCTATTCTTCTGACATGATGTATGGAGGAGTATGTGAAAAACTACAATCACCACCATTTAGCAGTAAATGATTGTGCAGCTTTCTGTGGGAGTAAAACCTGGCTCTCTGGCAAGTCTATTGAGTAGAAGCATGCTATGTGTCTGCAGGTTCCCTCATCTGGGGGATATCATTAAGTTCCATGAAGTAGAGCATGAAAGAAAATAATTTTCCATCCTTTACCTAGTTCCTTCTAACTTATATTTAGTAGAAATGTTTCTCATATTTCAGTAATATAGTATATGATAATCTTAATACTTAGGTCTTATGAATTTACATCTTTTTTTCTGGATCTTATAGATAATTTTATGGAAATTTATAAGACTATTAGCCAGACAACTCATTCATTAAGTTCATTGATTTTTCTAATTTAACTATCAGAGAGTAATCTTCTATATTTTTCTTATTTACAAGTTATTGGTTGGAGAAAGGAAGCTCATTTTTCTCCCTTAATCTCTAACATTATTACTTTACAAACAGCAACATAGATATGAATAGGAGAAAAAGAAAATTTATTTTTAAAACTGGAAGCATCTAAGTACAAGTAAATGATTTTATAAAATTTAAAATCAATCAATGACAATCACTGGTTAATTTAAATTTAATATTCTTTAAAATAAACATTTATTTATTTATTTAATAATTTACTCTGCCTCCAGGAATTCAGAAATACAATGTTCTCAAATGATTTATTAAATTAATAAATTCAACAATAGTAGCGTTAGTGGTGGGAAAATGGCACTTGGTGTTAGACCTCAGTTCGGCAACCTCAGTTCCTGAGTTCTGGCTAAGAGAAGAATTCAGAGTCAACACTCAAACTCTAAGAGAAAGTTTATTTAGAAAGTCACAGAGGGAGAAGTGAGTCACAGAAGAAGTGGGCTCAGAAAACAAGTTACAGAAAAAGAAGGATCCCTTGGAGCTTAGGAAAAAGAGGGGAATAGATATGCACCTCGAGAGACCAAAGAAGGAGGAGAGGCACAGGATGCTCAGGCAGATAGAGAGAGAGAGAGAGAGAGAGAGAGAGCACCCTGGGGAAAGAGCAGGGTGAGGAAAGACGCAGGTGTGCTCCACAGAGAGAGCCTCACAAGGTCCTTCATCCTGAGGGCTTTTATCTGGAGGTCTCAGAGGAGGATCTCAATAGAATACTTATCAGCTTTCTGATGTGTCTTCTCAAGGTCCTCCTGGTCACCACTAATTGGCTGGCACCAGGAGGTCATTGGTCAATGTAGCTGGTCCTGCTGTCAGCCACAGCATCACTCCTGATCCTGCTGCTTCTCTGCACCTGGAGCTGAAATGCAGTTGAAGCCTATGTGACATCTCCAGGAGTTAATGCTTAAGAGAGTAGTTGTGCAAGGGCTTGTAGTTTTGCCTGTTGCTAGGCAACCGGGGTTCTCCCTTTTGGTGACCCTCTGCACCAGGTCTATATTTCCTACTCTGCTCATGCCTGTCTAACTGACTACTCCAGCAGGTACTGACTGAAATACAGTTTATAGTGTTCTGGAATCTCAAGTCAGAATAATACGAGCTGAAATCATAGTACTGTGTTTCACCTTATACTGTTTTTCCCCAAATAAGTCACATTCATTTGTTGAGAATTTCAGGGAATTGTTTTTTTTTTTTTTTTTTTTTTTTTTTTTTTACAAGAACAGAGAGAGAGAGAGAGAGAGAGAGAGAGAGAGTCAGAGAGAGGGATAGATAGGGACAGACAGACAGGAATGAAGAGAGATGAGAAGCATCAATCATCAGTTTTTCGTTGAGACACCTTAGTTTTTCACTGATTGCTTTCTCACATGTGCCTTTACCATGGGCCTTCAGCAGACCGAGTAACCCCTTGCCAGAGCCAACGACCCCTGGTCCAAGCTGGCGAGCTCCGTGCTCAAGCTGGCGACCTTGGGGTTTCGTACCTGGGTCCTCCACATCCCAGTCCAATGCTCTATACACTGTGCCACCACCTGGTCAGGCCTTTCTGTCTCTTTTTAAAACAGGGATAATAAAAAATTAATAACAGAAAAAATGGTGAAAAAAAAAGATAATTTCTATCAAATTATACAGCTATATAAGAGATTATAAGAAATAGATAAAAACATAGTTTGTATGTAATAGATTATAAATACAGATAAAATTATAGATGATGGATAGATTATAGATATAGATGTTATCTATGAATATAATTCTTAATATTTAAAAAATTCATTTCAAGTAAATACTATAGAAATGTAGAAATATCCTTATTAATAATTGTGAAAAGTTATAACAATAGCGAAGATCTGGAAACAGCCCAAGTGTCCATCAGAAGACGAGTGGATTAAAAAGCTTTGGTACATATATACTATGGAATACCACTCAGCCATAAGAAATGATGACATCAGATCATTTACAGCAAAATGGATGGACCTTGATAACATTATATGGAGTGAAATAAGTAAATCAGAAAAGAACTGAGAATAGCATGATTTCATACCTAGGGGGGACAGAAAAGTGAGACTATGAGACTTGGACAAGAGAGTGGTGGTTACGGGGTGGGGGGAGAGAGGGAAGAGTGGGATAGGGAGGAGGGGAGGGGCACAGGATAAACCAGATAGAAGGTGACAGAGGACAATTTGACTTTGGGTGACGGTATGCAACACAATTGAATGATAAAATAATCTGGAGATGTTTTCATTGTAAAAAAAAAATGGTACCTTAAAAAAAAAGTTATATTTTTTATTTAAAAATTAAATTTAATGGGGTGATAGTGATCAATAAGAGTACATAGGCTCAAAATATTAAAAATTGAACTACCTTTTGACCCAACTATCCCACTTATAGGAATATACCCTAAGAACACCATTGCACTGTCCAAAAAGAAGAAATGCGCCCCCATGTTCGTGGCAGCATTGTTCACAATAGCGAAGATCTGGAAACAGCCCAAGTGTCCGACAGAGGACAAGTGGATTAAAAAGCTTTGGTACATATATACTATGGAATACTACTCAGCCATAAGAAATGATGACATCGGATCATTTACAACAAAAATGGATGGACCTTGATAACATTATACGGAGTGAAATAAGTAAAACAGAAAAAAACTGAGAACAGCATGATTTCATACATAGGTGGGACATAAAAGTGAGACTATGAGACATGGACAAGAGTGTGGTGGTTACTGGGTAGGGGGAAAAAGGAGAGGGTGGGAGAGGGGGGAGGGGAGGGGCGCAAAGAAAACCAGATAGAAGGTGACAGAAGATAATTTGACTTTGGGTGATGGGTATGCAACATAATTGAACGATAAGATAACCTGGATATGTTTTCTTTGAACATATGTACCCTAATTTATTAATGTCACCCCATTAAAATTAATAACAGAAAAAATGGTGAAAAAAAAGTACATAGGCTTCAGGAAACATTTCTATAGCATATGAACTGTTGATTGTGTTGTGTGACCTTCACGCAAAGTCACTGTATATTTATTTGTCCCTCGTTTCTCCCCTTCTTCCCCTGAAAACCACTTCACTTTCACCTATGTCCATGAGTCTCAGTTTTATATTCCACCTATAAGTGAAATCATACAGTTCTTAGCTTTTTCTGGTTTACTTCTTTCACTTCGTATAATGTTCTCAAGGTCCATCCATGTTGTTGTAAATGGCAACATTTCATCATTTCTTATGGCTGAGTAGTATTCCATTATATATATATATGTATCACATCTTCTTCATCCAATCCTCTGTTAAAGAACACTTTGGTTGTTTCCATGTCTTGACCATGGTGAATAATGCTGCAATGAACATGGGATTGCATGTGTCTTTGCACACCAACATTTTTAAGTTTTATGGATAGATACCCAGGAAAGGGGTTGTTGGGTCCTATGACAACTCTATTCTTAATTTTTTGAGGAACCATCATACTGTCTTTTATAATGGCTGTGCCAGTTTACAATCTCACCAGCAGTTAATGAGCGTACCTTTTCTCTACAGCTTCTTCATCACTTGTTATTATATGTCTTGTTGATAACAATCAATCAAACCGGTATGAGGTGATATCTCATTGTAGTTTTGATTTGCATTTCACTCATAGCTAGGGAAGATAAACATCTTTTCAGGTATCTGGTTATTGTTTGTAAGACTTCATGAAGAAGGGTCTGTTCAGGTCCTCTCATTTTTAATTGGATTTCCTGTTTGTTTGTTGAGTTTTGTGAGTTCTTTATTTATTTTGGATATTAACTCTTATCAGGGCTGTTGTTTGTGAATATCATCTCTCATTTAGTTGGCTGCCTTTTTATTTTGTTGTTGGTTTCTTTTGCTGTGTAGATTTTTAGTCTAATATAGTCCAATTCATTTATTTTTGCCTCCTCTTCCCTTGCCTTTGGGGTAAAAGTCATAAAATGTTTTTTATGTTCAAGTTCCATAAGTTTAACACCTAGTTGTTCTTCTATGTAATTTATTGTTTCAGATCTTACATTTAGGTTTTTTATTGATTTTTGAATTAATTTTTTTGCATGGAGATACACTGAAGGTAAGTTTTATTCTTTTGTGTGTGGCTTTCCAATTTTCCCAGCACCATTTATAGAAGAGCCTTTCTTTTTTCCATTGGTATTTTTGGCTCTTTTGTTAAAGATTTCTTATATTTATGTGGTTTCATTTCTGGGCTCTTGATTCTGTTTCATTGGTCTATATGTCTGTTTTTCCTGCTGATCTCATGCTGTTTTGATTATTATTATGGTTCTTTAGTTTAATTTAAAATCAGGTAGTGTGATACCCCTGTCTTCACAGGATTGCTTTGTCTATTCAGGTTTTTTTATGGTTCCATACAAATCTGGTGATCTTTTGTTATATTTCTTTTTAAAAATGACAATGAAATTTTAGAGGGAATTGTATTAAATTTGCACATTGATTTAGTATTATGACCACTTTAACTATGCTGATTCTTCTAATCCATGTACATGAAATATTTTTCTGTTTCATGGGTCATTTTCAATTTCTTTTGATAATGCTTTGTAGTTTTCTTTATCTAGGTCCTTCATATCCTTTGTTAAGTTTATTCTGAGGTATTTTATATATTTTTTTGTTGATTGTAAAAGAAATTTTTTACTCAGTTCATTTTCTAAAGTTTCATATTTGGGGTATAGAAAAACAGTAGACTTTGGTATATTGATTTTCTGTCTTATGACTTTACCATATTTGTTTATTGTTTCTAATAGTTTTTCAGTAGAGTATTTGAGGTTTTCTATATACAGAATTATGCAATCTACACAAAGTGATACTTTTACTTCTTTTTTCCTGATATGGATGCCTTTTCATTTCTGGGCTCTTGATTCTGTTTCATTGGTCTATATGTCTGTTTTTCCTGCCAATCTCATGCTGTTTTGATTATTCTTATGGTTCTTTAGTTTAATTTAAAATCAGGTAGTGTGATACCTGTGTCTTCATTCTTTTTTCACAGGAATGCCAAAAATCAATTCTGACTGCTCTGGCAAAGATGTCCAGTACTCTGTTGAATAAGAGTGGAGAGAATGGACAACTTTGTTTGGTTCTGGATCTTAGAAATTAAAACAACCTTTATTTTATTTATTTTTTCCCATTTAGTATGATATTGGCTGAGGTTTGTTATATATGGCCTTTATAATGTTGAGATACTTATATTTATGCCCATTTTTTAAATTTTATTTTTTAAATGTTATTCAGGTTTGTTTTTTTTTTTAAGAGAGAAGAGAGAGAGAGAGAAGGGGGAGGAGCAGAAAGCATCAACTCCCACATGTGACTTGACCAGGCAAGCCCAGGATCTCAAACCGGTGACCTCAGCATTCCCAGATCAATGGTCTGTCCACTGCGCCACCACATGTCATGCCCCATTTTATTGTTTTAAATATAAATAGATGTCATATTTTATTGAATACATTTTCTACATCTATTGATGGAATCACATAATTTTTGTCCTTTGTTTTTTTGATGGATATTACATTGATTGAATTGTGAATATTGAATCATCCTTGTGTTCCTGGAATGAATCCTACTTGATCACGATATATTATTTTTTTAAATGCATTGTTGTGTTCAATTGGTAGTATTTTGTTTAAGATTTTTGCATCTGTATTCATTAGAGATATTCTGTAGTTTTGTGTGTGTGTGTTTGTCCTTGACACGTTTTGTATCAGGGTTATGTTGACCTCATAAAATGTGTTAGGGAGTATGGCTTCTTCTTTGGTATTTTGGAAGACTTTGAGAAAGATAGGTATCAAATCTTCAAATGTTTGGTAGAGCCTGACCTGTGGTGGCGCAGTGGATAAAGCGTTGACCTGGGAACACTGAGGTCGCCAGTTCAAAACCCTGCACTGGTCTGGTCAAGGCACATATGGGAGTTGATGCTTTCAGCTCCTCCCCCCTTTCTCTTGTTCTCTCTCTCTCTCTTTCTCTCTCACTTTGTGTCTCCTCTCTAAAATGAATAAGTAAAAAGAAATTTAAAAAAATGTTTGGTAGAATTCACTAGTGTAGCCATTTAGTCCTGAAATTTAATTTTGGGGAAGGTTTTGATAATTGCTTCTATTTCCTCCCTACTTATAGGTCTATTTAGGTTTTCCACTTCTTCATGACTAAGGCTAGGAAGATTGTATAATTCTAGGGACTTGTCTATTTCTTCTAAATTGTTGAATTAGGAGGCATATAATCTTCCGTAGTATTCTAGTATGACTCTTTTTATGTCTACGATGTCTATAATAACTTCTCTCTTTTCATTTCAAGTTTTATTTATATAAGTCATTTCTCTTTTTTCCTTAGTGAATCTAACCAAGGAGTTGTCAATTTTATCTTTTCAAAGAACCAGCATTTTATTGTATTGATTTTTTCTATAGTTTTTTGTTCTCTATTTTATTTACTTCTGCTCTAATTTTTACTATTTTCTTATTTCTACTGACTTTGGGTTGCCTTTGTTTTATTATTATTATTATTTTTTAATTCTTAAAAATGTGATGTTAGGTTGTTTACTTGAAGTCTCTCTTGTTTCTTTCTTTTTTCTGTGGCAGAGAGAGAGAGAGAGAGACAGAGAGAGAAAAAGATAAGGACAGACAGACAGAAAGGTAAAGAGATGAAATCCATCAATTATTTGTTGCGGCTCCTTAGTTGTTCATTAATTGTTCTTTCATATGTACCTTAACCAGGGGGCTACAGCAGAGTGAGTGACTCCTTGCTCAAGCCAGTGACCTTGGGCTCAAGCCAGAGACCTTGAGCTTCAAGCCAGTGACCTTTGGGCTCAAGGCAGTCACCATAGGGTCATGTCTATGATCCTACGTGCAAGCTGGTGACCCTGCACTCAAGCCAGATGAGCCCATGCTCAATCCAGCCACCTCGGGATTTCAAACCCGGGTGCTCTGCATCTACATTCAACAATTTATCCTTTGCACTACTGCCTTGTCAGGCTGTCTTGTTTTTTGATATAAAGATGTTTGTATATATCTTTGATCTGTGCTTTTATTTCTTCTTTGACTTTGTGATTTTTTTAAAAGTATGTTCCTTAATTTTCATTGTGGGGTTTTTTTACCTCCTTTTTCAAGTTGAAATCTATTTTCAAATTTTTATTGTTAGAGAATATGCTTATTCTCTGACAATAAAGTATAATTTCAATCTTTTTAAATTTCTTGAGGTTAGCTTTGTGGTCCAACATATGGTCTATCATTGAGAATGGTCAATGGACAATGGACAAAAATGTATAATTTGATGTTCTGAGGTGCAATGCTTTGTGACTGTCTATTATGTCTATTTGGTCTAGTGTGTCATTTAGGGCCAATAGTTCTGTATTTATTTTCTGTTTGGTTGATTTATCTAAAGCTGACAATGATTACTGAGTTCTCTCACTATGACTGTGTTTTTATTCTTGTCTGTTTCTTTTCTTTTTCTGTTAGAAGATGTCTTATATATTTTGGTGCTTCCTGATTTGCTGCATATATATTTTGAAGTGTTATATCTTCTTGATATAGTGTCTCTTTTATCATTATGAAATGTCCATCTTTGTCCCTTGTTACCTTTGTTGCCTTGAAGTCAGCATAGTCTGAAGTTAGTGTGGCTACAGCTGCTTTTCTTTGGGTATTATTTATTTGGAGAATCCTTTTTCAATCTTTCACTTTGAGTCTACTTCTGTCCATGAAGCTTAGATGTGTCTGCTGAAGGCAACACATGGTTGCGTTTTGCTTTTTTATCCATTCTGCTACTGTGCGCTTCTTTATTGATGAGTTCAGTCCATTTACATATACTGGTAAAATGTTGTTGTAGAAGAATAGAGAGCATGCTATTACCACTTTATCTATAAGATTCAGTATTGCAACAACTAGACAAATAACAGCATTGTCTGACTGAAAGACAAACTGATAAAGCAATACGTTCTATTTTTGAGGTAGTAATAAAACAGCTGACATGGTCTGTAAAGCTCAGTAGCCAAGGGGGAAAAGTAAATGAGCTACATGGGGAAGCAGCAGACATCCAAGAAAGGAGCAGGAACAAATTACTCAGAAGTGGATACTAGGTGCCGAGAATCTTACATCAACAGAAGTTTCTAAACAGAAATTCATCAACAAATTTCAAAAATGCTTCAAGTAAAAGCACATATTTTAATATACTCAATATTAAATAATAAGAAGACAGAGAAAATAAAATATTTCTTTACTGTTTTCTTTATGATTGTCAGGACATATTTTATTATCTTATGTGTAATAAAGTTTATTTATTTTTTTTCAGTATGTTGAGAATTCTGGGAAAAGTGGTAATGACAATAGAGAATAAGAAACTAGGTCCTGATTGTAAAAATGCAAAAAGAAAATAAACAAGGCTAGCTTTATAAAACCCCATGAAACTTACCTCAATTATAAAGCTAGAGAGACATGTATGGTCTACCTCTTAAGTGGAACCAAACAATAAATTTTGCACAGTGTAGTTAACTTCTTTGTGGACTTAATATTTAAGTATAACCTAGATTTTATTTCTAATGGATCAACGTCTGATAGAAAATAAACTAAACAATTTTTTTTCTAGCAAAAAGCAAAACACAACGCATCTTGAGGCACTTCAAATATCCACTGACTAAAAATAAAATAAATAAAAAATGTGATATTTGTACCAGGGAATAGTATCTAACAGTGAAAATAAAGTCTAGTCTATCAACTCAATGAATGTCACAAATGACATTAAGTAAACAAGGTAAATGGTAAAACAAACATATTATTTCAATTATAAAAAATTTAAACCTATACAACTATATACTGTGGTGGTTAAGGCTATAGATAAAGTTGTTGTAACTGTCAATTAAGCCATGTGTGAAAAAAATGAAATTGCTATTCAAGAAGGGCTTTAACAGCAGTAATGATTAGTTTCCATAGGGAAAAAAATGTGTCCATGTTCATTTTTAAATATTATATATACAACACATATAAAAGTTGCATATAATGTAGAATCATCATGTGATAATTATAAGTTAATGTCCCTTCACAGGATTGATTAATTAAAGTACATTTATTTTTACAATAAATTAATATTTTCCTTGGTTTACATTACTTTCATATAAAATAGTGTCATTGATCTTCTGTGAGTGACAATGGAATTTGGACTTCATTCAGTTTGAGAATTACCTATAAAATCAATCTTTTGGTGTACACAGACTAAACTAAAAATTTTTGGTCCACAAATACTAAAATGAAGGCATGTTAGGATATAAGCATTCAATGTTTATTTTACTTGTTGCATCTCACACACACTGTAATAATTTAGTTTTCTTTGAGACTGATCTCCAAAATGAAAGTGATAGGATATTGAATTAAAAAGAACAAGGAATATGAGACAGCCCATTGTCAGATTCAGCATTCATAATAAAGGAAACATTTCCAGTTAAACAGCTGGGCTTTACATCCTAATAAACTTATGATAAGGGTCTTTTTGTTGCCTTTAAAAACTACAAAACTTGATCTCTGGGCAGTAGTGGGCCCTGTTCTGAGGGCCACTGGGAGGTGACAAGTAGCTTCTTATATAATGAAGTTTATGCTTACTCCCAAATTGAGAAGAACATGGAGATTTTTATCTCCATGACAGATTCCAGCCCAGGCTTGTTTTCCCTGTATGTTTTTGTTGTTGTTATTGTTGTTCCTCTTTCAAAACCACAAAAATAAAAGACCTTACACAAACACACACACATACACACGCATGCACTCACCACGTAATGAAACTGCAAACCTGCTGACATAATTAGAGCCCAGAGCACAGGTCTTCTCAGGCACTCTAAGTCGAACCAGACTGCTTGACAACTATGACAAAAAAGCATCTTGACCTGCAATACAATTTCCTTGCAATTTGTGATTGCTCTCAGGAAGTGTCTTGAGAAGAGTGATCTCACTAATAAGAACAGCTTGGTGGGGACAGCTGCGGATCATAACACTGGTGCCAGGATTCTGAAAGCCTCAAGCTCTGCACACTATTTCAAAACTCCTTCCAACTTAGATTTTGAAATCAGAAGATAGAGCGCGAAAAGGTACTTCAGAGAGCAGAGAGTAGTTTATGATATTTCTCTTTTGATGGATCCCCTGCTCTCTGGTACAGCAACTGAGAGAAACTGCAAAATTTCAGGGAACATAAACTGTAGGAGAACACTGGCATTTGCTGAATTCTACACAGGTCTTGCAGCTTTAATACATGCCTGCCCTTCACAGGGCTATCAGTTCTCTGTGCGGCACTATGTTGGGTGTAATATGCAATTTGTATGATTATAGTTATCATTATTATATCAAGCTGAACAGCATTTTCAGCTTTCTGAACTAGAGGGAGGAGGGACTCCCGAGAGATTCAGACAAAGGAGTGGAAAGGGGAGAAGACAGAGTTTGGGGAATTTCTTTTATTCTTTTTTCTTCTGGTTTCCAATTCTTGACATTAGATTGCATATCTGAGCTGTAATAGGACAGATTCTGATTCACTGGCACATGGACCAAGGAAATTTGCATTTCTATAAGCACCCTAGGTGATGCATATAGAGTTATTTTTTACTGGTTTTTTGTTGTTGTTGTTTGTTTTGTTACAGAGACAGAGAGAGGGACAGATAGGGACAGACAAGAAAGGAAAGATATAAGAAATATTAATTCTTTGTTGCACCTCCTTAGTTGTTTATTGATTGCTTTCTCATATGTGCCTTGACCGTGGGGCTACAGCCGACCGAGTGACCCCTTGCTCAAGCCAGTGACCTTGGGCTCAAGGTGGTGAGCCTTGCTCAAACCAGATGAGCCCACGCTCAAGCCAGAGATTACAGGTTTTCAAACCTGGGTCCTCTGCTTCCCAGTCCGACGTTCTATTCACTGCACCACTGCCCGGTCAGGCGTAGAGAGTTTTTTAAATGGTGAAAGGGTGGATACATCACAGTTAGTTCCTTATGAGATTAAGTTCCCTGAAAACATCTGTCTTTTTTTTTCTCTCTGAGAAGCCTGATGGATATTCATTAAATTTTTAGGATTTTGTTGGATGATTGGGTATATTCTCTTTGAGTGACAGAACTTGGTTTGATTCCCCTAACTCTAAGGAGTGCTTAACATGAAATAGGCATCAATCAATGATATAGACTTAATGTATGAGGATATGTATACTCTAAATCAATATTGTTACTAAACTTGAGATGTTATTGGATATGAACTTCTTTATATGGCATCTGTTTTGGTACTTTGAGATACAACATATTTCTGTAATGTCATGATAAGTGTAAAAATGTGGCTCAAGTCTTAACCTAATTTCAGATTCTTTTGTTCTATGGTCTTTGACTGTTATTTTAAAAAGGTAGTGTAGATTTATTTAATGGTATATCTCCTAGAAACAAAGTTTCTCTCTTGAGATCATGGCTCCTGTTGACAGCTTTATTCATTGTTAGAATATACTCCCCAGTAACTACTGCTAAATTTTAGTTTTGGAAATGAGCTTTAGAGAGATCACGCAAAAAAAATCTGTATTCAGTACATTTCTAGGTTTTCTTTTTCTATAAGAATAAATGCTAGTTAAATGAAGGTTGGAAATGAACTTTGAAAAGTAAAAGTCTCTGAATTGACAAAAGTCAAAGAATATTCCAAATGTTTCAAATTTTGGATATGGTCTGATTTAGTTTAAGCAGACTATGCACAGTATGAAAATATTCTTTTCTTACCCACTGACTCTGGCATGTCAGCATTTTTCTGTTTTGTTTCTCTCAGTAACATTTTAGGGAGTCTTGTTGAGGACACCATATGCAATATTGGTGAAATAAACACACACACACACACAAACACACACACACACATACAGTGGGGAATGCCTACTATAAGAAAAAAAATATGTTGCTTGAAAACATCTATTTTGAATTCTTTGAAAATTCAAATGAAACAAACTTTAGCAAACAATACAATAATAGGTAATTTGAAAATTCATAATTTCAACTTACATTGCTGATTAGATAAATGGAGATTAATTCATTTCAAAGACTAAATATTTTTATCTAGGTGAATAAATTTAAAGGTCAAAATTTAACTAGATTACTAGCATTAGAAAATGGTAACTATATATACCTGATCTGAAAGGAATAGCTTAAGTACCATAGCATCATCAATTATATAAAAATTGTGAAATCTGTGCCAACAGTGACAGATTTTAAATTTTATTTATAAACAACAGTGATATAAATTTTAATTTTATTTATAAACTACATATAAAAGAATATATCAAACTATAATTGATTCATAGGTGACAATATTTTCAAAAAAAAGGTGTAATGCCTTGAACTTATTACTGAACAGGGGTTTCAATTGGTTCTAACAAAGAGGAATTTAGCTGGGTAAATACTCTTTTACCTGCTTATAACTGTATTTGAAAAAATGTTAAAGAACATTCACTGACATTTTTGTTTAATTACTTTTGTTTTGTGTGTGAGAGAGAGAGAGAGTGTGTGTGTGTGTGTGTGTGTGTGTGTGTGTGACAGAGACAGAGAGAGGGACAGATTGGGACAGGAAGAAAGAGAGATGAGAAGCAGCGTTCATTCTTTGTTGCAGCACCTTAGTTATTCATTGATTGCTATCTCATTTGTGCTTTGACTAGGGGGCTACAACAGACCCAGTGACCCATTACTCAAGCCAGCAACCTTGGACTCAAACTGGTGAGCCTTACTCAAACCAGATGAACCTGCGCTCAAACTGGCGACCTCGAGTTTAGAACCTGGGTCCTCTGCATCCGAGTCCGATGCTCTATCTATTGCGCCACCATTTGGTCAGGCTATTCTTTCTTCTTGATGGTTAGTTTATTTGTCTGTTTTCTTAAATTTAACTTACTTTTGCTAACAGTTCTAGCATTAGGAGACATCAGTCTTCTCCCAGTCAAGACGCTCTGCAGTATGCATTCTTTATGAATGATCAGGCCTAACATTATGTTAAACAGTTAGTGATTCTTCAGTGATGTTTTGCTCAGTTTGTTTCTTATCAAAAAATAAAATTGTTTCAATTCATGGAGTAAAATATTAACTGTTTTCCAGGAAATGAAAGTTGCTTCTTCCAATTTGGTTGATAACAGTGATTATCTCTTAATGGGTAGAATTGTAGCTATATTTTGTTCTCCTTCTTTTATATATGTATGTGCACATACATCATACAGTTTTATCTGTGAGAAATATTACTTTCTTTTAAAAAGAAATGACAATTTAAAAAAATAAAGCTCTGCCCCGTTTACTCAGTGAATAGAGCATTGGCCCAGCATATGGATATCCTGAGTTCAATTTCTGGTCAGGGCACACAAGAAAAGCTATCATCTTCTTCTTTCCCGTTTCCCCACCCCTTTCTCTCCCTTTTTCCCTCCACAGCAAGTGGTTTGATTGGTTCAGATGTCAGTGCCAGGTGCTGAGGATGACTTGGTTGGTCTCAGTGGTTAGCGTCAGATGCTAAAAATAGCTCCATTGATTCAAGCATTAGCCTTAGGCAAGGGTTACCAAGTAGATCCTGGTTGAGATGCATATAAGAATCTGTCTCACTTTCTCCCCTCCTTTCACTTGAAAAAAGAAAAAAAATCAGAAAAGTAAATAAAGAGTAATCTCATTATGCAAAATTAAAAGGTAAAATGACTTTCAATCAAACAGTATTCTGTCTGGATATATTGTGCAAATTCTTGACAATTTTTGTTGAAATGAAAGTTTATTCACACTAATGGTTAACTTCTATCAAGTGCCAGGCACTAGTTGAGGTGCTGGTATATAGTAACAAACAGAGGGAATTTTCTAATATCAGAGAGATTGCATTTTAGTTGGGGATGATAGACAATAAATTATGTAATATGATCAGTGTTGACAAATACTGTGACAAAAACTGAGAAAACATGGTGAGGGAATGAAGAGTGATGCAAAGAGAGTGAAAGTTTTCTATAAGCTGGGCAAAGAATAATGAATATAAATGAATAGATTAAGGAACATTCCAGTAGAAACCTGATTAAAGTGAGTGAGTAAAGCAAATAGTTCTGGGAAGAACTTCACAGGCAAAAGCTGTGAGTGGAAGCATGCTCAGCATTATCAAGATGAAGAAGACCGGGATGAGTGGGATGGACTTTAGGAAGAGATGTAAGGCATAATATAAAAAACAGGTTGGCAGAAGATCAGTTTATAAAGAGTCTTGATAGCCATAATGTTCTGAATGAGATGAAAGGCTGCAGGAGGTTTTGAGCAGAAATGACATATTCTGTTTTATAATTAATAGTCATGCTGGCAGCTATGTGGACTATAGACTATAATACAGAAGTGGTAAAATCCAAGAAGCCAGTATGGAGCCAATGAACAGTTCAAGGGAGAGATGGTGACTCACACTCTCTGGATTTTGGGCTCAGTAGTTCTTGCATATTAAAAGTCCTCAGTTTTTCTAAGTGTTTTATGTCTTTGGAAATTTCTTCTGTGACATAAAGTCTCATTTATTACTACCTAACCAACAATGAACAAAGCTACAAGCCATGTCTTGAAGTTATGTCTAACTTATTACCTATGATGAAAAATAGCATTACAAATTTTGACAAAATTTAATCTTTCAATTTTATTTCTACTACTTAGTATGTAATTCAGCCCTATTAAAGAGAGGTATAGACAGTAAGAATATTATTGTTTAAATGATTTACATTAAAAGCTATTATACCTATTTAGATCCAAGACTGAACTTTATTTTTATGATGTGGGGAAGAAAAAAACAAAGGATTTTAAATTGCAAATTTAGAATTGCAGAATCTTTTCACTACAGGAGATAGTGTTTCTTGTATGCAAGGGTAAGGTATGTTCAGGAAACCACTGGAGAAAGAAAGACTTAACCTCTAAACAAATTTATATCTAATTTGGCATTTCTCATGGTAGCATTGAAAAAGAGAAATGAAATCCAAGAGTAGAAAAGGGTAGATTAGATAGCAGAATAGATTGTTTACTTGCCTTTGCCTCCTGGATTTTCATTTCATTCTTTTATCTCTGCAGCCTGGAGGATTTATTGGCACCCATTTCATTTGTTTTTCTCCAGATTTAAAATTGAGGTGATGAGATGGGACATTGTATGTGTGCTTCGAACATCTATGAGTGACATATGCTAGTTGCCTGGGAAACTGGAGATGAAATTCTACAGGCTTTGAAATGTTTTTTATTTGAGAATAAAGCTCAGCTGAAGTTTAAACTGCATACTGACAATGAACATTGATTCCTCATGTTATCTGTTAGGTTACTGAGCTGCATTTAACAAAAAACCCTTAACTGAAAGTGGGTTAGCCAACAAAAAGAACTTATTATCTAATGGAACTGGAAGTCCAGAGGTAGACTCCAAGCGTATTGCAGTGAGAGGTCCATTACAATCAATGGCCCAAGTCCTGCTCTTCTTTCTCTTCTGTTATACTCAGCTATCTCCTAAGACTGGTTTTTCTTGTGGTTTCAGTATTACTGCTAGTGATAGTCTGAGCAACATTAATTCTTAATCACTCCTAGTAGAAGAAAGGGAACATTCTTCCCTTAAACATAAAAAAGATTCCTTCTCTTCAATCTAATTGAGAAAACTTGATTCACATGTCTACCTCTAAACTTACAAATACCATTATCTGACTGGCTTATACAAATTAAAAACCCCTTCATGATGAGAAATTTTGTCCATCTTTGGACTAAAAGGCTTCTATGAAGAAGAAAATAAGGGGGAAGAATTGGGTGTTAGTTTTCATCTATATCATACAATGGAGAGGCAATTGTTAACAGCACTGGAAAAAACTTTTAAGAATGGCTTCTCCCCAAGGTTCATTAGTCTGTCCCTTGTCACTGTCATAGGGAACATCTATTTCTGCCATTAAGGATAAAAGGAGGGGAAGAGAAAAGATGAAAAGAAGAGAAGAGAGGAGGAAAGAGGACAAAGTTCTGGTGAGTTCAACTTTCTCCTTTCTACAATATTTTGAAGCATTCAAAGAATTTAGAAGTAATTATTCTAAGATGTAAGTGATTCTAAGGACTTTGTTGAGTATCCAAGATTTAAGATCAATAAGTACTTGGGATGTTATATTACCAATCTCTTTCTAACAATTTATTGTATCTTAAATTCCTTATTTAAAAGACTGGTAATTTTTTATTTCAGTATCTATATTAACTACTTATAAGTAAAAATATTATTAATATTAAACAAGTCTTTCAAGATATTTTCCCTTTTTTTGGATTCTTAAAAAATTCTTTGTTAAAAATAATTTAAGCAGATGGCAGCCCAACCAAATAAAAGCAAGTATATAATAAACTTAGTTTTTGCAATCTATTTATGAAGGATGTATTAATTTTTTATTGCTGTGTAGAAAATTATCATAATCCTAGTAGCTTAAAGCAATGTGAACTTATTACTTCACATGGTAATAAGATAGTGATGTCATAAGTCTTAGCAAGGTATAGCTAGGTTCCCTGGTCAGAGTTTCACAGGTTATAATCAAAGCTAAAACCTAGTGTCAGTCACACTATCATTATCATCTGAGTTTCAGTGTCCTAATTCAAGCTCATTAAAATTTTTGGCAGAATTTGGTTCTTTGTAGTTGTAAGGCTGTCCCTCATTATCTTAATAATTATTGAACAGGGACCACTCTTGGCTCCTAGAAGTAACCTGCAGTTTTCTAATAGTGTTTGCTTTTTCCAGGTCAGCAGAAGTACATCTTTTGGACTTTGAATCTTGACTTCTTATATATCTGATCTTTATACTCAAATCTAAGGGCACTTATGATTAGGTCAAGTCTACCTAATAATCTATTTTAAAGTCAATTGATTGAAGATTGTAATTTGATGTGCAAAATCCCTTCACAGTAGCATTTAGAACTCAGTAACTGGCAGAAAATGTGTGCACACCACGGAGCTTCCAACACATGAAGATTGAATTGACAATAAAGATATTCCATGTAACAATGAAAGGTCCAAATACTGTCAGCTCAGTTCTCATACATTGAAAACAATACCTTAAAGGGACCATATTACTCTCCCTTTTTCCCCTCTCCTCTCCACTCTCTCTTTCCTATCTAGATACAAATTAATTGATTTTCTCCCCTAAAGAAAAAAAATACTAAGAATTACATTTATAAGCTGGAAGGGCAAGAGGAGAAGATATCGATGAAATGATAGTGTGTTTGGAAAAAAATAAGGAAGAATATAATTGAAGAGGAGAGATGAAAAGAAACAAGAACAAACAACAAAGAAAGCAAGCATCCACGACATAGTAAAGAGCTGGTATTAGGGTTCTGCAGGTTTGAGGGAAAGTAAAAATAAGAGATAGCATTATAGATAAATAAAAGGATGAGAAAAGCAAAGTAGAGATGAAAGAGTTGAATGTAACAGTAATGATGACATTTGTGATCATGAATTTGCTTTAAACAAGGCACTCTGCTTCTTTGTCTTAAATAATTTCCTGCTGTAAAGGAAAGCTGATGGCAGCATATATTTGTGTATTTATTTTGATCTTGTTAACAGTGTTTCTCAGCACTCACTTTGTTATGGTCTGGTACTGCTTCGAGGAGCTTGGCAAAGCACACAGTATTATACTTAATAAAAACATGTGAAGGCCACAAACATAGCTACAAATAAAAGAAATAAAAAAAAAATAGCCCCAGGTAATCTTATAGTCTCCTTGCAACAAACTGTTTGGACAAGAAGGTAAAAATGTATATAGTTCAGTTTCCATTTTTTCTTTTTCAATATACTAAAAAGAATAAATATGACTTAAAAGCAACTTCTGAAATCTATTTCTCCCAGAGCACCATAGAATAAGTATTGCATATGGGTACCAACTGGTTCTTAGTTACTAAATCAGGGAAGATTAAATAAAGTTAATGACAGAAAGTTGGCTAGGCTGAGACTTTGGTATCACATTTGTATTGTGTGTGTATGGGGTGTGTGTGTGTGTGTGTGTGTGTGTGTGTGTGTGTGTGTGTGTAATATCCAGTGCACATGTGCTCCAAATAGCTAAACTTAAAAAAATTATATGCATCTCTTTTAAAATAAATTATGAATTATTGCAGATATATTTTTATTTTAAAAAGAACATATAATATCACAAAATACAGGAGACCTTA
Source organism: Rhynchonycteris naso (assembly GCA_037038555.1). Classification (NCBI taxonomy): domain Eukaryota; kingdom Metazoa; phylum Chordata; class Mammalia; order Chiroptera; family Emballonuridae; genus Rhynchonycteris; species Rhynchonycteris naso. The sequence goes on from CM073002.1 coordinate 74,357,602, forward strand.
TTTTGGCTTTAATTTTTTGATGTTCTTGAAACTTTAGGTTCTTAACTTCATAAAAAGAAAGCAGAGGTTGAGAGTTCCTTTGACACCATAAGTCAGTAGCAAACAAAGTGAACATATATGCCTGTCTGTTCCTATAAAGATGTACTTTTGTCTTTGATGAGGCACTGTTGACCAAAAGGTTATGATGTTGATGCATCTTTGTTTTCCTGTAGGAATTTGTGAGTGGTACAAAGAAAAGGGGGAAATGGAGAAGAAACACACAAACTCTCTCTCCTCTCCATTCTTCTCTCTCCTAAGAAGCTGTAGGGCATTGCAGTGCAATGATTAATAATCCAACATCCAACATTTTTATGACTTTGATGACCATTTTAATCATATGGCTACTTGTTTGGAATTTTATAAAACACATCCCATAAAAATTAAGAAGAGTTTTTCTAACACTAGGGACAAAGATTTGCAGAAGTGTTGATAATGGCTGCCAAAGACAACAATGATGCCGAGATCATTAGTCTAAAATAAAAAGCATAATTTGCCTGACCGCATCCCAGTCTGACGCAGTGGATAGAGAGTCCGACTGGGATACGGAAGACCCAGGTTTAAGACCCCGAGCTTGCCAGCTCGAGCACGGGCCCATCTGGCTTGAGCAAAAGCTCACCAGCTTGGACGCAAGGTCGCTGGCACGAACAAGGGGTTACTCGGTCTGCTGAAGGCCCGCGGTCAAGGCACATGTGAGAAAGCAATCAATGAACAACTAAGGTGTCGCAACAAGAAACTGATGATTGATGCTTCTCATCTCTCTTTGTTCCTATCTGTCCCTATCTATCCCTCTCTCTGACTCTCTCTCTGTCCCTGTAAAAAAAAAAAAAAAAAGCATAATTTAAAATAATTAATTAATTAATTAATTAATCAATTTTGTCTTCAGGCATGTACTTCTATTTTCCATCTGGCTTCTAAATCTGACTCCTTGCTTATAAACTACCATTCATAGATCACCAGGCATTGTTTCTCTCATAAAGTCCTCAAATTAAAAAAAAAAATAGTTTTCTATTCCCAGTGTCAAGTGTTTAAGTGTTTCTTACTAAACTACAAGAAAGCCATGACTCTTTTTGGTTTGGGGGAGGGGTATGTATAGCTTTTCAAAATGCAGTTTAGAAAGCTTCCAATTTCTGAAGTAGGTAGTGGTATTTTTTTATGACAGGGCACTCAGAAGTTCTATAATTCTTTGGTCCAGGAAAATCTACTGTAACATTTTGCAAATTATGACTCAGAATACTGATGGCAATCTTGTCAAGCTAGTATGTTCTTTCTGTTACTTGAACTTTAACTTAGTTTGTCTCAACTCTAATGAAGATTGGCATAGATAATTCTGGTTTGAAAAAGGTCATAGACATAGAAAACTTAATATAAATATTTTCATTTTATTATGTCTCCATCACACCACTGTTACTTAATTTTCCTGGGAGACTATATTAGAAGAGCCAAAATCAATGTACCAGTTTATGGAAAGCAATTCTTAATATATATATAAAACTCTTAATATATATATATATATATATATATATATATATATATATATATATATATATATATATAAAACTCTTGGGGAAAATAAAGTGATTTAATAAATAATAGTATTCACTTATGCATAAGTGGGATCAAAATTATTAAATTTTAAATTATTAATTTAGAAATTCACTTTAGAGTAAAAATTACTTTAAACATAAGATAACAATAATTCCATCATAATGCATTCTTATTGTAAAACATAAATGTGAATGACTTGATCTGAAAATATGCTTGGTATAAACAACAAACAACCCCTTGAAAAAAATAAACAAAAATACAAACTTCTCTGAATGTCACTGCACCCAAACTACTTACTGTCCTATCACTTTCTTTCTATTTTCTTCCAGCAATCAGACAATTAATGTATCCATGGTTCCTTATCTTTGACAGTTAACTTATTTTTTGTGTTTAGAATTCTGTACCTAATAACACATCTAAACATCACCAAATTGCTTTTAATTAACACATTTATTTAATTTCTTTACAGTTATGATGCCAAGTTCAAGTTTTTCTCAAAACATTTTCCTGACAGTGTCTATCATTTGCCTCTTAAATTTCGGAATTTACAAGTTTCCCCTCTTACTTTTTCATTTCACTCACTTTTACTAATTTTCAAACTCTGGCTTTACATAACAGTTAAATTTAAGAATATGTGAAAACCCAGTTTAGTTTTGCTTTACTATACTTTTAACTTATTTTCTTGCTAATTGTTTGCATTTTCTTTCTTTTAAAATTTTAGTTTTAATTTATTAATTTTAGTGAGAGATGGAGGAGAAGGTGCATGCATGCGCATGTGAATCCGAGACAGGAACACAGATCTGTTTTTGTACGTGCCCTGACCGGGGAACAAACAGGCAACCACTGTGCTTTGGGACGATGCTCTAAACCACCTAAGCTATCCGGCCAGGGCTGTATGCATTTTCTTAGCCACCAATTTGTTCATATTCTATAGAGTTTCAAGTTTATTTACTGCTCATTTAATTTATTTCTGAACTTCTTGTCTTTATTTTTAGATATAATTAACTTGTTAATTTCACAATTTCTAAAATCTAATAATTTGAAAATATTTAAACATAATGTTTCAGTCTTTCAAAATGTTTTTTTTTACCTCTATAAACATTTTAAATACCCTAACTTGAATTTTGGCGATATATTTTGCTGCTTCTTTCTTCTAACCTTATATATCTACTCAGATATTCTGTCCAGAGACTAATTCTTCTATGTTTCATTTTATTTCCTTTTCTTTTTATGATTACAGCCAACATTTGCGTTCAAGATTTTGTTACCTCTTATGATATTGCCTTATTTCACATGACAATATTCTGGTAGGATTCCTTCATTTAAACTCTTCTTTACAAAATTGTCTGTACTAATAGTTTCTACTTACTTATCACTGCTTTATTGCTAAATCTTATGAGATTGGCATCTTCCCTTGTTGTTCTTCTGACATTTTTTTCAATAACTGATTTTTCCCCTACAATATAATTTGACAATGTCACATGTTTGTCAAGATTTTATACATTCCTGATCACTGACCTAATTCAAGGAAAATTTTTATCTTGACTTTTGTTTACCATTATTATCAAAATCACCACTATTATATCTGAAATCACAACTCTTCTACTATCATTTTATACATTTTATAGATATCTGCTTATTTGTCAATAATTTTATAAAAAATATTAATATTTCCTTTAGGTAAATGATGGAGTTTCACCTCAGAAACTTAGTTGCTCAAAGCCACTTTAGAAGCCGTAAAAATGTACATTTCAGAGTGGAGAGTATAACTGACCTTGGGCTGTGAAACCATCACCATGTGTACAATAAAGTTATAGTCCTATGGGCTGTTCCTAATCAATCATCAAGAGACGCAGGACTCTTTTAATGAACAACTTTGTCTGGAAGAGTCCCTGACAATTTAGCAACTTTCTTGAGTTACATTTCAATCCAGTACCTTCCATGGCTTTAATCCCAATGGATGTCTTGCATGGTTAGTTTTGTCTTGGTATGTGCTTCCTGACTAACACTGTCACATTACTACTTAGAAATTCAACTAAGATTTGTATTCTAACACATCTATCTCCAAAACCTGTATACTTAGCCTCTAATATGTGACCTTTATATGTGTTCTCAGATTAGTTCACCTAAGGCCACTATCCATTTCCATTCTATTGCATTATACAGTGTGTCCGTAAAGTCATGGTGCACTTTGGACCTGTGACAGGTCAAATGTGCACCATGACTTTACGGACACACTGTATTTTAAATGACTTCTAATTTCCTCTTAACATATGTTACTCTTAAAGGTCTATCTGAAACACTACATATTTTCTGTAGCTTTCTGAAAAATCATTTTCCCAACTTGAATTCTCTCTTTATATCTACTTATACTTCTTTTATTATTTTAAGAAAATGTTTAGCCTGACCTGTGGTGGCGCAGTGGATAAAGCGTTGACCTGGGAACACTGAGGTCGCCAGTTCAAAACCCTGCACTGGTCTGGTCAAGGCACATATGGGAGTTGATGCTTCCAGCTCCTCCTCTCTCTCTCTCTCTCTTTCTCTCTCTCTCTCACTCTGTGTCTCCTCTCTAAAATGAATAAAATAAAAATTAAAAAAAAATGTTTAGCATATTGTGTAGAACAGCGCCAAAAATGTAAATTAGCTACATTCTCATTCCTACTATTGACTTCTTGTATACCTGACATTAATCATCAAACCATGAGATATGGTATCTTTCATGCCTGACTGTATTCAGTACTATATTAAGTAGATAAACATATAAATAATATCCAAGCTAGAGAAATAATTTTGATAATGCTGAGGTTTTATGAACAGGAAAATATATAAATATCTACTTTAGCATTTAAATCAAGATAATGCTTTTTATTCATTAAGGTTTCTTTAGCATCATAAAAAACTTGCCAGGTATTACTGATGAATTACTAAAACTGGAAAACATGACCCACAGGTTGGGATGCCTGTTGCCATGAAAACCAATTACATGACACAGGTGTTGATGAGAAGGAAAGAGGTTTATTCAAGTGCCAGCCACCTTGGAAGATGGGAGTATTCCTGCCCTTAAAAACCCATCTTCTTCTCTGGGACAGGCAGAGGTTTTTATAAGGAGGGAGAATGAGAAAGATATGAACCAAATAGAACAAGGGAATCCAAAGGAAGGGGTTGAGTGTCCTTTACTAAAGGGACTTAGCACAATTTGTTCAGATAAGATTGACGGCGACACATTGTCTGGAGTGGCATATCTGAAAGTTGGAGTCTGTTTCTTTGTTTGTTACAGAAATTGAAGCTAGCAAGTAACTTATAAATTAGAATTATTGTTCCATGTAATAAGTGTTCAGAGATTCCCACAGTCAAGCTATCCTTTTTGGCTTTGAGCAAGCAAGAATCAGAAGTATAAGCCGCAGAGTAGTGAGAGTGAGGAGAAGGTCAGGAGCTTATACTTATTCTGGCTTGGATGTTAAATCTTGGTGTGCATTAGCTAGAGAGGAACAGACCTTTAAACTATAAGGAGAGCTCAGCCAGAGGTAAAAGTACAGGACTGATTTTATATATATATATATATATATATATATATATTTGTTACAGAATACGAAACTGTGATTACCAAACTAGTAATATTGAATTATGGTTAAAAGAGCAACAAACTGGATTAAACATTTTACAAGAATCTTTTTATGAATTTACTTTTTTAGTACATTTTTATTTAGCTCTATTTTATGGCTGGTCAGTCTAATATCACTAAATTAGTAATATAACATATATTTTTTTAATTAAGTTTTAATTTCTTTTTATTTTATTCATTTTTAGAGAAGAGACACACACACAGAGAGAGAGAGACAGAGAAAGAGAGAGAGAGAGATAAAGGGGGGAGGAGCTGGAAGCATCAACTCCCATATGTGCCTTGACCAGACCAGTGCAGGGTTTTGAACTGGCGACCTCAGTGTTCCCAGGTCGACGCTTTATCCACTGCGCCACCACAGGTCAGGCTATAACATATATTTTTTAGTTTTCTTTTCTTAAATGAGAAGTGGGGAGGCAGATAGTCAGATTCCCACATGTGCCCTGACTAAGATCCACCTGGCAAGTTCCCTATGAGGCGATGCTCTGCCCATCTACAGATGTTGCTCTGTTGCTCAGCAACCAAGCTATTTTAGTTCCAAAGGGAGACTATGGAGCCATCCTCAGCACCTAGGGCCAACTTGCTTGAAGCATTCGAGCCATGGCTATAAGAAAGAGAGAGAGAGAGAGAGAGAGAGAGAGAGAGAGAAAGAATGGGTAGGGAGAGTAGTGGATATGAGCCGATGGTCACTTCTGGGTGCCCTAACCAGAATCTAACCTGGGACTTGCACACATGGGGCTGACACTCTACAGCTGAGCCAATGAGGGCCAAAAATGGAAAGTTTTTAAATGAGAGTAGAGTCAAAATTAAGATACTGGATGATTTAATGAATTGCTGATATCATTATGAGAAATACTGATATATGCCCACCTTTGCCATAGGGATAAACCTACAAAGCAGACCAGGATACTGTGATAACAACCAAAGCAGCCCATTTCAATAAATAAAGCAAGTTTGTTCTGAGCTATATATGCTGTTTGCCTCTTGTATTTCAGATTCAAAGCAGGCCATTTTTATTATTAGATTGTCACGTGTTGGTCATAGCTTGCTTATCATTGCATCTCTATACCAGCACTGTTTCTTAACATGTAATAGGTACTTAATAAGTATTTGTTGATTAAGTGAATAAATAAATAAATTCATGTAGACTTAAACGTATATATCGCATTCATTACATTTTAAATTAGTATTTTCCTGGGGTATTTGAGATTCTAAATAGTGAGTAATAACTAAATGCAATAGTTCATCAGTTTTATATTAATTATTATTAGCTTCAGTGTCAGTGGTGAATTTTCTGACAAGCTTTCCATACTCCAAGGCTGTAGCCTGTAGGAATGTATTGTGTCACATAAAATAGAGGAAATTGTGTGGTTTTAAATCCCAGCTTAATATGACATTTACCACACTGACCTATTTGCTCTTCCCCAAGGGTAATAGCTTTGTCTTCCCTGTCTTTGATAGAGCTGTTCTTTCTGCCTTAATGCTCCTGTTTCCTTGGCTTGGAAAATCCTATTGTTTCCTTGAAGACTAAGCTAAGAACATGCTTTTTCTGTGAAACCTTCTGTAACCATCACTGGCTTAAGTGAGATAATGCTTCTTCCCATATACTCAAAGACACTCCAGGTATGCCCCCACAGACCTTGTAGTGCTGCAACATAGTCATCTACTTATTTGTCTCTCCTCCAGGCCTGGTTACCACTGTTACTCTGTCTCATCCCAGAACACACAAACACATGCACATATAAATACATTAACAACTAAACTAAAAGTAAAAACTATGTCTACATTCTTTTATCCTTGGTGGCTAAAATAATGGCTGGTACACAATTGATGGTGTTGGGCAGATGGAGTATATTATGCTCACTTTGTTGAAGACGGCACTGCCCATGTGCAAGTCCGTTGATATTAATGTGTGTTGGGGGACAGGCTGTGGGCAGGCCAAGCCATTATAACCTATGGCTTAGTTTTAAGAGTAAGCTTTTCCCCACACCCTTGACTGATTGGATGAAGTGAGGTGGTGCACTCTCATGAGGAATCCTCCCATTATGCCTCAGATAACTGACTTTGTATCTGAGACTTCCTTGTCTGTAGATTGGATTAAAGGTTTGGATTTCTACTCTATAAAGTGGGGCAGACCAGGAGCTTGCTCTCTCCTGGTTCCTGAGACTAGCTTTAGAGAAAAGAGCAGAGAAAGGCCACATGGAGGAAGTCATGAGAAGCAGCCAAGATGGCGAAGTGCTAAAGGAGAAGCCAGTGAGTTGCAAAGTTTGTGCAGAGAGAAGGAGATAGGGAATAGAGGTGAATAAGACTGGTGAGCTAGAAACCTTTGATTATAGGAAACTCGGATAAGTCAGTAGCTTTGTGAGCACTGAATGAGTGAGCTTTGGAGCCCAGTGTGTGTTTTTACTTGCCTGCCAGGTGCAAGCTAGAATTAAAGCTGATGGTTCACCAGTTCTTGGCTCCATTGTTTCATTACCGACTGTCCGAATCTAATGAGAACCTGCACGGGCCAGGCGGCAGTGATAATGACCCCAACTATTGGCTTCACAGATGGTCAAGAAATCCTCACAGCTATTGTTGAGGCTTAAAATTAAGTTATTGTATAAAGTTGTCATGAAACTTTTATTTCCTATTGAAGTGAAATTTTTTTTTTGTCATGAGATAAACCAAACATATACTTCAAAATGATATGACTCATATTGGTAATGAAAGTAGAGTCACCTTCACGACCAGTTTGACATCATAATTACTGGTATGATTTAAGGAGCATTAAAAGGACCCAGTCTTCCTACTTGGGAATAACATTTTGGCTATGACATATGTCTTTAATTACCATAATTATTCTTTCCTATAGTTAAGGTGATAAATGCTGCTGTTAAACTAAAAAAGTTAACTTCTAGAAAAAACCTGTATAATAATTTGCCAGAAAGCAGGACATTTAAATAATGAACATAGACCAGATAACTATGGAGCGAGGAAGTGAATCCCAAACACATAGAGAATGTTTCCTTGGTAACCGCAAGAGTATCATGAGGACACAAATCTCATTAAGAGTTCCTGGAATGTCATAGGTGCTGAAAATAAATTCACCCATCTCCACTTGTATTAGTTATGAGTAGAACCCAATTAACATTGGTACTGACTAGAGAGGCACAATAGATCATTAAATAATTCCCTGAAATTCTATCAATCACATATGACCTTCCTAATTTTGCTATATCTGATATTATCTATACTATTATTTAATATTTATACAGTACTTCAATTAATTTACTTTAAAAAAATAAATGTTTATAATAGTCTTAGTTCCAAAATCATTTTTGTCAAATCATGGGTTAAATGTGCTACTTTCAAAAAAAAAAATACACTAAGATAATAACTTAACTACTGAAATAATTAAATTCACCTGGGCATCTTAAATTGGGAAACACATAAGAAATTATCTCCTGAAATCAGCTTGACCAGGGTTCAATTACTGAATCTAAAATTTATTTGCAATATCTTCAGACAATTTTTTTCAACAATTTCAGCCTCAATTTATCAGTAAAATAGGGCCAGTAATAGTGCCCTCATTTTAGTGTTCTAAGGATTAAATACAAGGATAGCTGTAGAGAGTTTATAACACTGTGTCTTGAGAATGTAGCAAATACTAAGTAAAAGTTAACACTTATTTATAACTTAATCATCAATAATGGGATCTCAAGTGTTCCATAGCCTAATTGTCAAAGACTTTCAAATACATTACTTTCATTGACATTACCTGATTTATATTGAGATCTTGAGGCAGAAGACAACGTTATCACCATTTTATTAAGCCACATTTTACTGAAGTATAAATGATCTAACCTATGGATTTCCAATATTCCATGATTAGAATGATTCTCTTTTTAGGTTTTTTATTTGTGTGTGTAACTAAGGTTTATTTGAATCATTGTATACCCAAAGGTTTAAAGAATTGTTGATTATAGATAGGTTATGTAAACCATCCAAAGAAACAATATAAATCATTAGAAATATTACATTTAGAAAAATTATAAAATAAAGAAAAACTGACATTCATATAGCTATTGAACAGATGCATTTATACATATAAATATGGGATTTGAGAGAGAGTGAGGTGGAAAGAGAGTTCTTTTTTTGTGTAAGGACCTACAAGCACAGAGAAAGATAATAGTATACTTAAGCAAAATGGATAACACTTTTTTAGCACTAAGAAGGTGATACATTAATACGCAGAATACCTTAGAGGAATCTGGCTGAGATGGAAGAGGAAAATGAACCAATGTACTCTAGCAATTCAAAAAGCTTGGTTTTTAAATTTTAAATCATCAGTTTTATTATTTGTATGAGCTCATTTTAGATATCATCACTATAACAACAACAAAAAATTCCAAAAAATGAGAACTAGTATGTAAAACTTTCTTAAATCATAATATTTTAATAATATTGGTAGCCCCAAATTTTAAATTTCCATCGTTTGCTGAGCCCAGTCTCAGCAAATAGCATGTGAACTTCTGCAGCCTTGTTGCTCACACATCACAGCTTTACTTAGCATTTCAATTTTGCAACATGTGGTTTGTGCGTCTTTTCACCTCTGTATAAAATTGTTATGTTAGGATGGTAGTTAGATAGACATGAGCTGGGCAGGCAAAGGACGGGGAGGAATGAATTGGCCCCATGCATTTCTGGTATGTAGGATATAACTCACCACTCCCAGACTGATGGTCTCCAATTTCCTGATATGGTATCAGCCATGTAACAATACAATGAAGACAGAAAAATGAGAAGACGCTAGAAGGAATGAAAAAAAAAAAAATGGTCATGGGAAAGTCCAGGAAGTAAAACCCATAAATACCTACATTCTGTAACAATTTGGGATCCTCGTTCTCATGAGTGAGTTGCCTGCTCAGGCTTTCCTAAGTGTATTCCTGAGCAGCCAGTAAACTCTTGCTTTGCTTGCTATACTTTGTCGCTTGAGTAAATTCCTTCTCTCAAGCAAGACAAGAATCGTGGTTTTGCTGCTTCACCGGAAATAAAAAGAGCTAGACTGTCATTTAAACTGTTTATCCCTTAGGGTGCTGATGTTACTCAGTAAATATTATTAAATGATGAGGATAGTGGTTTTCAAACATCTATCTGTTGAATATAACATACATTAGCTATTTAGATAAATGTAAAAAATTCATATTCTCTATGAGTGTCTCTTAAGGTGAAAAAGAATAATTGAGTTCATCTATCTTTCCATATTCAACTTTATTCTTCTTCACCTTTCCCATGCCTCTTGTAGTAATCTTTCCTGTTTGGTCTTCAGATATTTTTCTCAAAAATAATAGAAATAATAGTTATTGTTAGTTTATAAAAATTTCCTGTAACCACAACTCCTCGAAAATATAACACTAAGGTGCAATTTATTGTAAAAGAATGAAAAATACACTGACATACCCTGTCATATATCTATAGGTTTGTGCCCCCAAATTCAGCAATTCTGATTATTTCTATTTCATGTAAATTAAAAAACAATATTTATTGTGTTCTTATAGTAATAGATACTTTTTATTGAGTATATGCTCAGTAATAAAGAATATTTGTTGAATAATTATCAGAGAGAGCTGTCTTTTTAAATTGAATTTATTGGGGTGATATTGGTTAACTAAATTACACAGGTTTCAGGTGTTCAATATTATAATACGTCATCTGTACACTGCATTGTATATTCAACTCCCAAGTCAGTTCTTCATCCATGACCATTTATCCCTCATATGACCTTCTCTACTTCTCCTGAAAATCACTATACTGTTGTCTATGTCCATGATTTTTTTCTTTTTTTCATTTTGTCCTTTTTTACTCAATGATTTCACCTTCCTCACCTATCCCTCACTCCCAACAGCTGTCAGCCTGTTTTCTATTTTTTGTGTTATTTCATTTTGTTCATTAGGTTCCACATATGAGTGATTTATATGGTACTTGTCTTTTTTTTTGTCTGACTTATTTTACTTAGCATAATTTTTTTGACTGACATATTTTACTTAGCTCTCCAGATCCATTCATGCTGTTGCAAAAGGTAAGATTTCCTTCTTTTTATTTGGCCATATAGCATTCTATTGTGTAAATGTACCATAGCTTTCTTGTCCATTCACTTATTGATGGGCACTTGGCCAGGTTCCTAATCTTGGCTACCATAAATAATGCTGCAGTGAACATAGGTACACATATATGCATTATAAGTAGTGGTCTGTGTTTCTTTGGGTAAATTCTCAGAAGTATAATCACTGGGTAATAAGAGACTTCCATTGTTAAATTTGTGTGTGTGTTTGTGTGTGCAAGAAAGAGGCAGACAGACAGACAGGAAGGGAGAGAGATGAGAAGCATCAACATATAGTTGTGGCACTTTAGTTGTTCATTGATTGTTTTCTCATATGTGTTTTGACTGGAGGGCTCCAGCTGAGCCAGTGACCCCTTACTTAATCCAGCAACCTTGGGCTCAAGCCAGCAACTTTAGGCTTCAAGCCAATGACCTTTAAGCTCAAACTAGCAACCATAGATTCATGCCTATGATCCCACATGCAAACTAGCAAACCTGTGCTCAAACCTGATGAGCCTACACTCAAGAGGATGACCTCAGGTTTTGAACCTGGATCCTCAGTGTCCCAGGTAGACACTCTATCCACTGCGTCACTGCCTGGTTAACCCCGTTGTTAATTTTTTGAAGTAACTTTGTTAATGTTTTCCAGAGTGGCTGCACCAATCTGTGTTCCTAGCCACAGCAATCAGATAAGAGAAAAAAATAAAAGGTATCCCAAATTGGAAAGGAGGAGTAAAACTGTCTTTATTTGCAGATGAGATGATAAAATAACTCTAAATTTTCTACCAAAAAAACTATTAGAACTGATAAGTGAATTTAGTAAAGTAGAAAGATACAAAAGAAATATCTAAAGTCTTCTTAAATGTTTACATGTTTGATGATTTATAGAAGTTTCCACAGACTGTATTCCAACCTGTTTTCCTCCACAGTCCACATATTTTCAGTGCTAGGTACTGTAGAACACATTGACCTCACAACATGACTCCTAATCCTAACCATACACGTACCATGAACATACGTGCTTTGGCACCAAGATAGGTAAGCACTAACTTAATTCTTCATGGAAAGGGATATGAACCATATATATATAATTAAGACTAAACTAAATGTATCTCCAAAGCAATTTCCACTTAGCTGTATTCCTCCTTAGTTGGAATCCCCAACATGGGAAGTATGCATAAAGATAAGTCAGAGCTAAAAGAGGCAGGTGTCTTATGCAATTGTAACCAAAATCTTACTTTGGAAAATTTTTCAAAAGCTTGTAAGTATTGCTATAGTATCTTCCAGAAGATTGAAAGAGGCTTGAACAAGGGAGAGAATGTGGGGTTTTAGATACATTAGAATACCATAAATCTACGTCTGTGATCACAAATAAGTTGTACAAAATTGTTTTATTTCTCTGGAGCTGAGGTTTTTCTGACATTCGTCATTAATCTTAGCTATTCAAGGTAAACTCAATCTATTAATTCTAACAATTAGAGTTACTTGGGAAACAATTCAGGTAACTTAGCATGTTTCTAAGTTATGTTCTCTGGAAATGATTATATGTGTTCTTGGCATTAGAGAAATATATATGCAGCACTGTCTTCTACTCACACTAGTTTCCAATAAGGGTAACATCCCACTTGGTCTCCATAGTTATACTCATTGTTGCTCTGCATGGTGTCCAAGTTTACACTATATTCACTACCTAAATATGCCCTGAACCAGGTTGCTCACTTTCAGCCCTTATCAAGATTATCTCAAATGTTAAGAAAAACAATGCAAGTGTTTCTCTTCAACACAATTGTATTGCTGACAATAATATGTTGCCTGTAAGCTCGCCCACTAACCTTATCTCTAAGCACTTGGCGATTCTACTACTCTTTCACCTCAATGGAAGAGTAACAGCCAAGAAGCTTGCATTCTTTCTGATCTTTGCTGTGAAATGTTTTTCTTAACTTAATAAAGTTTCTAATATAGCAATCTCTTTTATCCATGGGGATATGTTTCAAGACTCCTAGTGGATGTATGAAACTTCAAATAATACCACATTTTAATATACTAATTTTTTATATATACATAACTATGATAAAGTTTAATTTATAAATTAGGCACAGTAAGACATTAAGAATATCTACTAGTAAAATAAAACAATCTTAACTATAACTGTAATAAAAGTTATGTGAATATGGTCTCTCAAAATATCTGTAATTTTCCGTTTACTCTTTTTGTACTGCAGATTACCTCAGATGACTGAAACCTCAGAAAGTAAAACTGTAGATGAGAGGGGACTCTATCTTTGCTCCTCTAGGTTTTTGCTTAGAAATTTGGGCATCTCAACTTAGTTTTGCCATTCAGATCAACCTTCCTTCAGAGATTAGCCAAACTTTCATCTCTTTCTAGGATAGATCTAAATCTTAGAAAGCATCCCACTTTCTTTCCAATTCTGTCTGTCTACTATTCAAGATTTAAAAAAATTAAAAATCATTTATTTCCATGTAACACCTACTGTTGCAATTGAAATTTCTGATTTCAAGAAATTTTTTGCTGTGATTATTTAAAGAAATCTGTGGGAGAATTTAATGGATATTTTCCCTGGACATTGACTACTTCCCCTATTAGAAAATGGATGACACTAGCAATTAGTGGGTTATTGGTATTATAAAATTGTGTGGCTATAAAAATGCCTTTATGTATAATATCCAAGTTTTATCTTGGATATTATAAAAATTATGAAAGTGAGCAATTTTACTAAATGCTACTATATTAAATTTTATAAAGAACATATCTTTAAAATATTGCAACAAGAAAAAAACCACTAAGACACATTAAAATGCATAAGATAAAATTCTACTTCAACTACATAACACTGAAGTCTTATTTTTATCAAAATTAAAATAGCTCTGTTATAATTATAAAATCATTTCATTTTTAATATTATATATTTTTTATTTTATAAAATTACCCATAATACCACTATCCAAAAATAATGCTAATATTTTATGCTGTTATTCACCACTTAAAGATTGCTTATTCTAAAATAGGTAGAAAATAAAAATAAATATTTAAGTTCTTCTGATAGTTTATCAGTGAAAGTAATGGGTCTATTAATGTAAACTGGAATATAATTAATAATTATCACAATTTTCTTTTACATATTCTTCATCTTCTATCGAAAATGTAATTCTGTCCTGATCCATTGCTAGTATAAAAGAGTTAATCAGGAAACCTCTGAGGAATATGGTGCAAAGGATTTTTTGAAAGGATAAGAAAGATGAATTGTTCACAGAAAGGGAGGATCCTTTTTATAATTTGAGCCGGAAGTTTCCCAAACTCCAGCTTCGTCAATATAACTCTTCCACTCTATCAGGAGAAGATATAATGAAAACAGGAAATATGGGTGCAGTGCAATGAGACAGGAAAGAAAAAATTCTGGGAAATCTGGCAGCTATCTTGGGCATTTGGAAAATATATTTTAGAGGGCAAACATTTTCATGTTTCAGCATTACACAAATCTCTAGAGAAGTAGCAAATTAAGAAAGGCAGGAAATTGAGCTTTACTAGTAGAGTTGATGACAACTCTGAACTCAAGGTCCAACTTTTGAACAGTTGCAAAAGGCAATATTGGAAATCCTTTCCACTCATTCATAAAAAGCGCAGAAACTCAAATGTGCCTGCTCCAAAGCAGTCTCGAATGACATGTGCAATAAAAATTCAAGGCTCACCATGGTGATGATGAGAAGGTCTTGGCTAGGCAGGACAGCAAATCTTTTCAGCTTCAAACTAATTTTGGGTGTTAACAGTTCTTTACAAAGAATCAAAATAAGTATTGCACACTATGAGACATTTGTATGACAATGTACAACATAAGTAAATCACAATATAGTTCTATCACAAATGTAGAAAGTAAACCTGAGAGAAAGTCAGGCATAGATGAGTAGGTATGACTTGAAGTTATTATGAAAAATATCTTAAGGCAAGTGTTATTTTAACAGGACTTGAAAGACAGAGGGAGACTAAAAATGTTTTGGAAGTCTTTCAAAGTAGTTACAACAAAAATTAAGTCATACAAATGACGATATTGTGTTGTGAAGTAAGAGATACATGCTGACAGTAAACGATAAGGTAGATAGGTAATGATAGACGAACAACTTTTTTACAATAGAAGGAATTAGTATCAGCTGTAATAGGTCAGGGTTTTACTCTTAAACCTTATCTTAACTCTCTGATTAATTTTAGGCAAATCTCTTGTCTGCATATAATTTTATTTTTCTGTAAAATGATGTTAGACATAGCTGTTCTAGTTCTAAAATCTGATGTAAATGATAATAACTGAAATGTATTAAATGCTTGCTCTGTTAACAGAGACATGCTCTCAAGCATTTGTTTCATACTTGCAACTTTATGAGGTAGATTATGTTTTTATTGCCACTTTAGAGATGGCAAAATTGATCATTGAAAAAATTATTAAATATTATTTTATAGCTAGTTGACTAGGCAAAAAATATGATGAAAGAATAAAACTTTAAGTAGAATGAGTTAGGCTACAGTGTTCAGTATACAGTGCTGAAAATTCTATAGGAAAGCAAACTGATTAAGAGCATATTCTAGAAATCAACATATAGACTGAACAGAATACTGAGTTAAGAAGTGGGAACACAGAAGGAAGTATTAGCCTAAGAGACACTTTAATAAACCTTATTGCAAAATGGTTATGGATATAAAAATGAAGACTGACAGAATGCGGCTTTAGAGTGGTCCTGAACTTTATAGCCAGCTCTGACGCTTTCTGTCCTGGTCCTGAGTATGTGCTTAACCTCTCTGAACCATAGTTTCCTCACTATAAAGTAAGATTCAGGGTACCTTCCATGTCAGGTTGTTTGAAGGATGAAATTAGATATAATACAAAGTGCCAATGCTGTCCCTGGCATTCCTTAATTGCTAGGTATCATCATCATGCCGATGGAAGTTTGAAATTTTCATCAAAGCATATTATAAAATGAGATATTAATGGTGCATTTATTATTTATAATATCAATAATAAATACTTATTGAACATCTAATAAGCAGTTCACTGCAAGCAATGGGTAAATATAAAGATATATTTGATGCTGACCCCTTCTGTTAATATTTTATTATCCATCAGGAAAGACAAGAAAAGTACATAAAGAAAAAACAAAAATTTTAACCAGCATATTATAAAAGCAATAAGAAAAATACAAAGTACAATGAAAACTAAGAAATGAAAAAGCTAAGTTCTAGTTATGAGATGAGCATAAAAAACGCATTCTGGCTCTTGGTAAACAAGTATAATTTTCCACATACAGTTAGAATTATGCTCAATACCTAGCATTGAGACAAGAGTGAACAAATTTACATTATTAGCGCAATGACAGAATACTATGGTTAAGGTGATGAGTGCATGAGTGAAATTTAACATGGTTTACAAATGATTTTTAGTTATAAGCCAGCATTGCGTTTTATCCCTCAAGAGGCAGGAAAGAAGGTAGTATTTTTAATTTTTCCATTGATGAGAGAGCAAGAAGAAAGAAATGGAGAGAGAGGGGGAAAGAAGAAGAGAGAGAAAGAAGCATCAGAGTCACATAATGTAATTGGTTATGTAAGATTAACATATTAAAAAAACTTGCAGTAGTAGTGTAAGGTAATACAATGATATTGAAGTCTAGATAAATTATAACTTTTTAAAAACCATATGCTTTCAAACAACAATTTTTTATTTGGGAAAATTTTTACCCTTTATACCTGTGTTCCCTCAATGACCTATCTATATGTTCCTTTATAAACAATTATTTCTAAGGGTCGACCCAGAGTCCTGGAGATATAACTGATATTAAAATTCCAAGGAAGGGCCCTGGCTGGTTGGCTCAGCATAGAGCATCAGCCTAGTGTGTGAAAGTCCCGGTTTGAATCCCAGTCAGGGCACACAGGAGAAGCAACCATCTGCTTCTCCACCCTTTCCCCCCCCCCATCCCCTTCCCACAGAAATGGTTTGAATGATTCAAGCAAAGTTGGTCCCAGGCACTGAGGATAGCTCAATGGCCTGGGCCTCAGGTGCTGGAATAGCTCAGTTGTTGAGTAACTGGAGCTGTGGCACAGCACAGCAGATCATCACCCAGTAGGGGCTTGCAGGATGGATCTCTGTTGGGGTTCATGTGGGTGTCTGTCTCTGCCTCCCTGCCTCTCACTTAATAAATAAAAAAAATAAAATAAAAATTCCAAGGAAGGTCTGAGAAACCCTTGAAAAAATCCAGGAGTTGGGTGAGAAAAAAACAGTACATTTAAATTTAAGTAGTATTTTAAGTTAGGCTTCTTTTTTCTTTTCAGAGGCTCTTAGGCTAAGAATGTCTCTATTTTTTCTAAAAACACGTTATTTTGATGATATGAGACAAAGAAGGGAAGTAGGGGCATTCTAGCTTTGTTTTTTCTTCTCAGAAATCTTGGTTTAAGTTCCCACATTTTTAATTAGTTCTATAATATTGGGCAAGGTACATAATTTCTCTGTACCTAAATGTTAGCATCTATAATTGGAAATAATAATACTTCATAAGGATATTGTGAAGACTGACAGGATGTATTCATACTGTTAAAAAGATATACACCACACAGTAAACCTTATATGATAATGTTTGTAGTAGCAGTTATTTTTAGGTAGAATTCCTTATAATTGTTCAAGGATATACTAATGAAAATTCAAATCAGAATATTTAGCAATAGAACTGAAAAGCTGAGAAAAAGAAGACTATTTTGGTTGAAGAAAGATGTTTAACAATATAATATGGAACAAATAAAAAAGAATAATAGTCGTTGAGCTCATAGAACAGAGAAGATTATGTGGCCAGTCCTAAAATTTTACCAGTCAAAAACAAGCTAAAATAAAAACGTATGATTGGAATCAGCACTTGGAACTTAGTCACAAATAAAGTCATCACCAAAACAATTACTGTAGGATGTTGCCTAGCCTCTTTACTATGGAATGTGAAATAGAAACAACTTCAGAGGGTAGAAGAGAACCTTGTACAACACCCAAATGTACAGAATGCATTACCAAAAAAAGAAAAGTTGAGGTTCAAATATTAAATGAAAACCAAAAATATGTGCTATTTTAAAAGCCCAAGGAGAATAACAACATCTTCATAGTGTTTTACATGGACTTAACAGTGTTTCTTGCCCCAAGCTCATAGAAATGAGAATTAGAGGGGAAAATGTAGCTGGAATTGAAAATTACAAGGTGGATGATTGCCCTTAAATATACAATATTATTAGTCACATGAAAGGTAGTCAGATATAGAGGAATAATGACCAGTGGGTAACAAGAATAGATAATAAAACTAGATATTTCTCTGTATCTGGTCATCTTTGCATAAGTGAAGTAGGCAGAATTTGGATTTAATAGTTGTGTTTACATGTTTTTTTGTGTATATAGAATAGTCTGGAAAATTGGTGGTAAATTAACTCAGAACTTAATTGACACTGGATATCATGAATTCGCAGGGCAAGATCTACATGATTTTCTCTTGGAGAGCTGGCCCATATGAGAGAAAATGGAGCAGGAATGGGTAATCCAATGTTCAGAATGGATATCCTTTGAGTTCAATACAGTGAGACAGTTTTGAGGAGAAGTTAATATGACATGAAATTCAAAGAATCCAGAGGCAAGTTAGCTCCCAAATAAAGTCTAGCATAATATTTTGGCAGCACACATTATAATGGTAGTTGCCTAATGGTTTATAAGTACTTGATTGTCTCTTAAAGTTGTATTTAAGCCTAAAAACAATATGCATTTGGAGTTGAAGGAGGAACCAATAACAGAAGAACTATAGCAATTAAGTACAGGTTTAGCCCTCTGCTAACCCTTTTAGCTGTCTCTGCCTGACAGTTTGAATTTGGCTAGGGAGTTGCTCTGTCTGCTACACCCTCCTGGCTGGGCTGCCATCTGGCCAGTTGCACCTGTTTCCAACAGCCCTACTACTCCCATGAGCCCTGTGTTGATTTAAATGAAGTGGGAACTAATGGGACTTGAATTACATGTGGAATGGGATAGAAAAGTGTGAAAAGGAGGGCTAAGCAAAGCCAATTAGCTGAGCTAGACCAGATACTAAACCAAGTAATTGGGAAAAAATGGCAGAACAAGGTTAAGAAAAAATAGCAACCAAGATGATGAATGCATTGGAAAAAAAAGAAGCAGACAAGTTCATGGTCTGGGGAAGAAAAACAAAACTCCATCTGCCTACTCCAGTGGCTCCAGCTTCTCATTCATATTAAAGATAATTCTGAACTATGCTCTAGCATCACTGCTGAAACAAATTGCTGCAGAAAACAGGCTTCCTCCCTCCTAACCTTGGCTTGATGGCTTGAACTTGATGAGCGCTGTGCTGCCATCAGAGGAGCAGAAGCCGAGCCTCGAATGAATTAACTTAAAAGAGGAGAGAGCCTCTAAAATAGCATGTCTTTCCTCCCTGCAGAAACAGTAATGATGTTTTAAAGTAAAAATTGCTAAAATAGTGAAAATGTAAAATTTCCTTTATTTTAAATATCATTTTGGATTATTCTCAATCTCTCAGTATTGCTTACTGTTCTGTAGCAAGTGGTAGGTGTCCTTATACTTACTGAGTTTTGCTTCTTCATGCAATGGCAGAAACAGAGTGAATAGGTTTTTATTTTTTTAGAAGAGCTCAGTTGTGGCAACATACAGACATTCTCCATATTCTCTAACATATTTTTACTGTCCCCACATGTTTATGCTAAAACTCATATTAACATCTGAACACTTACCAAATTAATGATTTTGTTATAAGGGAGAAGTTTTAGAATTAAATAAAGACGAGTTTCTTTGCATGCTTATGTATGTGTGTTTGTTTAAGGCCATATAACAGTATGCAGTGGCTTATATAAAGTTGATGGTTTTATGTTCATTTTCACAATCAATCTCTTTACTTCAAATTTCCAATTCAAAATATTTTTATTTGAACATTATGGTGCCATGTAATAAAATTTAGGGAAATTAACATAAAAACACATAGTGGTTTTCTTGGGAATAGTTTGAGATTGAGTTTTGTTCTTTATATGAACCCATTAGATACATTTGCTCTATCAAAGAGAAAAACAGAACTTTTAGAGTGTATGTAAATTGCTAAAGAAAACAAATAGATTATTTTGACTTCAGGAACCTTACACTTAGAGCAGTGGTTTTCAACCTTTTTACACGTGGATACAGGTGAAAATAGGAGAATTATTTCACAGACTACTAAGGCAGAAATAACCCTGAGCCTGAGCAAATTCAACTAAGATCATTGGGTCCATAATATCCATGCATCAGAGTTCTTAACTCTTTCATGGATCAGCACAAATTTTTGTGGATTGGTCCACCTACTGGTGGTGGAAAAATGCTGATCGAGATGAACTTGTCTTTATCTTATCTGACCATCATAAACACACACACACACACACACACACACACACACACACACACAATTTTTCATATCAACATTGCATTTCCTCTTTCAAATTAGCCTAATATGTTTATTTTATCAATGACCTAAAATAAAGACTTTGATTTAGAAATAATTAAACCCACTTAAAGGAAAAAATTCATTCATTGCAAAGTCTCAAAATAACCTTACTCTATCTGGGAAGCTCTGTGGCAGTAAATAAAATAAGACTAACTAGGCTAAATGTCAAGAGAAAGAAGCCCTGAAACAAACCTAGAAGAGGTACCAAATTTTCTACACTATCAGAAAAAAGTGAAGAGTGATGCTGAAATGCCAATATAAACACAATTTTTAATTTCACAGTTTTCTCAAGATTCAAAGATTTCATTGCCATTAGGGAGAATTTAAGATAAACTATATAATAAAATACTTATTAAGAAGACAGGCTTAAATTAAGTCTGAAAGTACTTATTGTAGATTAATCAGAATACTTACACTCAGAATTGTACGAATTTTCTTTATAAATTCATACTTTCTACAACTTACCTTTTCTTTATATTTGTAGATGTGAGTCTTTCTCTTTTTAGCTCCTGTAACAGAAAAGTTTTGTGACATCAATAAAATAAATTATAGAATTTAAACTTTATGAAAAGATATTATGGTTTTAATCATCTTTGTGTTTCAAAAACTCACCACATATCTATCAGTATATCATGTTTTTCCAAGCATGGAGTTGATTTGAAGAATGGGTATAGAGTTTCAAGATTAACTACAGTCATGCCAATCCTACTTTTCCCTGTGGGGAATGAGAGTAAACTGAATTTTAAAAAGTGCATTTATTTACTAGTATTCTTTAGAAAATATCATGGCTTCTATGTTTCCTGATAACTGAGCAAGTCTTTCCTTCACATTCCCCAAGCAAACAGAGACTTAAACAAAAATCTCTTCCTCTGACATTCCACCAAAAAAATTATAATAATGATAAAAATAATAATTTTGATCTCACAAAGAGAATAAAGCCACCATCAGACATGGATGGAGCACACAAGTTAATAGAGAGCTGCAACAACACAGACCTAGGGCCAATATTTTACAAGTCATATCTGAAAGTAACAAAACCTATAGTTTGAAAACTGTAGTCACAACAAAAACTTAACAAGCACCTAGACATATAATAAGCTGACATTCCAGCACGAATAATGTGGGACAGGCAGTGTTCTGACAATAATTATTGTATTAGGTGCACTGGCTAAGGGATGTTAGCTGATTAGAGCAGAGGAACTCAGGACTAAAATCCAAATCCTCTATATAAACACTTCATTTCACAGGAGTATTTCTTAATCTCTCACAACAACATTTTGTCATCTTAACCAGATCTTAATTTAATGACCTCCTCCTTCTTTTATAAGTATGTCTGATCTAATAAAAAACAACATAACTATTATATTCAAGGTTCTAGTTTTTAATGTAGAGAAAAACAAGTGAGGAAGACCTTTTACAAATTCTCTTTCAAAGATTTTATTTATTAGATATTGGGCATTACAAAATAACAAAAATACTCTTTTAAACTGAAGATACAAAACATCATAGTCAAGACTGTGGTGTTGGAATACATTTTAGATTCTAAAGCTATTGAATGGTATCAGTTCTCACCGTTGGCATTGCTAGATATATTTGCTAACCACAAAGACATCAAGTCCAGAGATAGCATTTTTTCACCCTAATTTGCCATTAAACAATTCCTTACTAATACTCTGCAGCCAGAGATTTCTCTTATGTCATAGGAAGAAGGGTATGAATACCAATAAACCTATTACTAATAATACCATCAACTTATGCTTCTAACCACTGGGGACAATTTCTTTATTAAATCCCAATCCTGCTTTGGACTAGATCTTTTTTATAACCAATCAACTGAATAATGAAGCTTCACATTGTTTAGAAAACCATGCTTGTCATGGGGCCTGCATTTGTCAGACCATCCCCCCAGAGACTCCCATTCATCAGGCCTTGTCAGGTTGCATTACTCAGCCTTATTAGTGGCCCCTCACAATCTGCAACACTAGATCCTGTCTGAAGCTGTTAATAGACTGCTCCTCCTCTCTGCACAGACTCCTAAGAGGCCCTTTGAGAAATGCTTTATTGAGGGGTCTGGTGAAGAAAACAGCACCTTAACAAAATACTTAACGAAGAGCATAATTAACTTCTACTACAGGCACACATGAGAAGACGGGTTTTTTTTGGGAAAAAAAACCAATAATAGTAGGAAAAACAGAAAGCAGCAAGAAGGGAGGAAGACCAAATATGAGATGAATTGACTCCATAAAAGAAGCCATAGGCATGAGTGTGCAGGAGCTGAGTAGGGCTGGTAAGGATAGAATGTGAACATCACTCATTCATAGCATGACCAGGAGTCAGAGTCTACCCAACAGCATATAACACACACAGCCAATTGTTGTTGCTGTCAGTAATTTCACCTATTTCTCACCTATGAGGATGATGACAAATTTTCTTAACTGAAAATGCAGATGATAGAACAAGCTCTTTAACTAATATTAGAGAAGGGGTGTCTTTCCAACCTGTTTTAATAGAATTGTCTACCAGTCTCTTGGCTTAAACAGAACCAGGCCTTGATCTGTCAGTTGGTATAGTTAGATTAAGGAAAACAACCTCAGGAGAATAGAAAACAAAATTGAAAGAAAGGCCAGAGATTGTCAAGAAAACCAGGTAGCCCAAATGGTAAACATTTATTTGAATTGTGACAAATGTTGTTAGAAGATCAAGGTATGATAGATTTAGCTCTTTGTCATTGCAAATACCCTAAACACAGACTTGAGTGAAGGATCACAAGTCATGGCAATGCATCCTGAAATGAACAGTGACAGGAATGAAAAGCAGAGATTGATCACAACTGTGCGCTTTCACAAAGCTTGCTCTTGTTTTTATTCCTAATATTGTCTTCTTCAAAACAATTAAGATAAATAAAAAGATTACTATACATATAAGAGCGCACACACTTCCTATTCAGCTTTATTTGGGAATTGACATGCAGCTTCTGAGGCTCAGGTCTAATTGCCCTAACAGATTAGCGAAGGATGTATATTACTTTATTTTACTCAAGGTACAAATCAGATTCCCCTCATCTATGGTGGAATCCGTGGGTGTAGAGCTTGCTTCCTTCAGAATGACAATGTCCCATTGCAAAGATTGTCATCCCCAAAGAAAACAGCATATAGAGGATCTGTGAGCCACCACATGCCCAAATAATCTGATAATTTGGTTACCTTTTGACATTGCAATTCTGTACTTATTTAGTGCCAATAGTGGTAAGGGTATATTCCTGCCCAAGTGAAATTCACAATTCCAAAGGACATATTTAAAATATCAAGTGCTAAGGCTAGGTAAAAACAGTGTGTCTTTCAGTCTCTCAACAGATCTATAATAATCTGGAAAGCCCTCTTGTCAAGATTTTCTGTTTTATTTATGGGAAAATATTACTTTTTATCCTAATTTTTAGGATCTCATTTCCCCCCCTAAAAACACACTCCACTGAGTGTTTATACCTGCCTACAATCACTTATTTAAAATTTCAAAAAAAAAAAAATAAAAATAAGGCTATAATTAAATGTTTTCAGAGAATAATGAAATAATATACTCTACTGAGGCAAAAATGACTATTAATTTAGAACTCCTCTCACCGTTATGGATTTAATTAAGAAAAAAGATAGCGATACTTTCAGCCAAAGACTCTGAGCATTTATTACTTTCAAAATGTACAAACAAAGAAACTGCTGAAACAGGGAATGTGATGCAAGGAGCAAATAGCGAAGAAATTGATGAAGATGTTTATTAATTTTAAATAATTACTGACTGGTGTTATTATTACAACCAGTTTTGCTAATATGTACTTATAATAACCAATTTGGAAGAGTCAATGGTTAATAACAAACTGAAAGTAAAATACTAAAAATATATAATAGAAGAGATGGGAAGATGTACTATTACACATATTTAAAATGAATTGTATCAAAGGGTATATATTGTGCTTATCTGGGAAAGGAAAGAAGGAAATAAAATGGAGAAGTTCAAAGGAGTCTTCATTTTTATCAGAAATATTTTATTTCTTTTTTTGTGTGTGTGACAGAGACAGAGAGAGGGACAGATAGGGACAGACAGGAAGGGAGAAAAATGAGAAGCATCAATTCTTCATTGCAGCACCTTAGTTGTTCATTGATTACTTTCTCATATGTACCTTGACCCAGAGGTGTGGGGGGCTACAGCAGAGCGAGTGACCCCTTGCTCAAGCAAGCGACCTTGGACTCAAGCTGGTGAGCCTTGCTCAAACCAGATAAGCCTGTGCTCAAACTGGCGACCTCTGGGTTTCAAACTTGAGTTCTCCATGTCCAAGTCTGACACTCTATTCACTACACCACTGCCTGGTCAGGCAGTAATATTTTATTTCTTGAAACAACTTCTAACACAAAAATGAAAAAATGTTCACAATTTCTAAACATGATTCTGTGTTATATACTCTGTAATACCTTGTGTATTTGAAGGATTTATTTCTTAAAAAGAAAGAAAAATATATTGAATATCAATAAATAAGATGAATTGGAAGAGCTCTGTGAAATAAAATCAGAAAACTGTTACAATTCTATTGTAGTAACCCATGCAAAAAGTGATCGATGATATTATATCCAAAAGGGAAAACAAATGAGAGCTTTCAAATATAAAATCAATATGACTTGATGATCAATTTTGTCTGAGTGGCAAAGGAGAATATCAAATCAAGAATGACTGAGTTTACTGTGTTGTAAAAATCAAAAGAAAGTTAGTTCTTTCACTTTACTGAGACAGAAAGTTGTAAGCTATTGATAGAGTTGTCTAAAAGGTATCTGGAAATATAACTCTGATTTTAGAGAGACTTTTCAGTCAGATGGATGCATGGATGGATGGATGAATGGACAGATGGACAGATGGATATACAAATACCTCTATATCTATTCATTTATTGTTTCTTTATTCATTCAAGGCCTCTTTTCTTTATTTACTGATGAGCAAAATTACCTATCCCTTTGCTTCTAAATTATACTTTTTTATATTATATTTTAAATTATTTAAGTATTTTATTTTTATTTTGAATGTAAATTTCCTGTTTACAGTCATTTTGCATTTTTTTAAAGTTTTTATTTTATTTTATTTTTACAGGGACAGAGAGAGAGAGAGAGAGAGGGATAGATAGGGACAGACAGGAACAGAGAGAGGTGAGAAGCATCAATCATTAGTTTCTCGTTGAGGTTGGGACACCTTAGTTGTTCATTGATTGCTTGCTCACATGTGCCTTGACTGGGGGCCTTCAGCAAACCGAGCAACCACTCCCTGGAGCCAGTGACCTTGGGTCCAAGCTGACGAGCTCTTTGCTAAAGCCAGATGGGCCCACACTCAAGCTGGAGAGTTTGAGGTCTCAAAACTGGGTCTTTCACATCCCAGTCCGATGCTCTATCCACTGCGCCACCGCCTGGTTAGGCTTTTCTGAAGCTTTTAAAAAATAAGGAAAGAGCTATGAATGGAGCTATACATGACTACAAAGAGCATAAACATGGGTTGCGTGATATAATTATAAAACAAACCGCATAACCACAAATAAGTGAATTTTTCACAATTTGACTCAATCAAATTTTCTTAAAGTTTGAATTTCAACTGAAACTTATTATTTTCCCCTCTCTATTATCTTTAATTATGCAAAAATTTCACCAACTTGTAACTTAGAAAAAATTAGTCTAACAGAAAAGTTTATTTACTATATGGGTATTCACCAGATTACAATATTTTCCTGATATACATTAATATAAGTGTTTGGAAAGTAGAGTTCTTTGGAAATAGTTAACATCAAAATTTATTACAAATACTGTTAAAATGTTTAGATTCTCTAAAGCTGTAGAGAGCTTTAAAAATTAAACTTTACTTCCCTCTGCATGTAATTTTATTAATCTCCCTCCTTCTCTTTAGAATGACACCTCTTATTCTTTCCTTTCCTAAGTATTTGGATCCTTCAAGTGCTTGTGAATATTTAGACTCCTCTTTGAAACATGTGATGCTTAGCAGATGCTGGTAAACCAACTATGACACTTCCTTAAATAACTAGAAATATAGTTAACATTTATTTCATATAAACAAAATTTTTTTCAAGTACAGAAATAGGTCAAAAGAATTAAATATTTTTTTTTTCTGATAGAGACTGATGAAGAGACAGTAAGAAAGAAAAGACTAGAAAAGGAAGACATTAGGATAAAATAATCATTGCAGGGAGAAATTTAGACAAAGCTGCTAAATATAAGCATGGAATTGTTTGTAATTGTAATCTTCCATTCATTCAATTGTTTGATTACTTACTATAAGTAAGGACTTATGCCAGACCCAATAATTTGATGGCAAAAAGTTTGTACCAGCAATGTTGCAATAGATGGTAGAGTATGTTGACTGGACTCACCTTCTCTGCCCCCCCTCAAATGTTTTTCCCTGTGTTTTACTAGATTATTGTTTAGGAACTATATTTGAAGGAGAAATGTAGTTCTTTCTGCTTTTCTTTGAGATGGTGCAAGCTTCATTTGCTGATTGTATATAATAGCCTCTCCAATTATTAAATATATTTGTAAAAAGTAACCTCATTTTTCTCTATTGAATACTTTATTATTATTAGAAATTCTTTCCCATTAAAGGGCCTGGAGCAATTATCCTAGATATGACTCCACTAACCTCAACACCCCCCACCCTCCAATCTTAGGGTTATAAGGACCATATGTTTTCAGTCCACATCCCACTAGTTTCAGAGTGTCCCAATAGCCTCTCTGTGTCGACCTTTTTTGCTCCTTTTCCTTTGCCTATCAAAAAGTGTTAGGGTAAAAAATGGAGAATGGTAGCAGAGACTTTGAGCATTTCAGTCAAAGGCAGCAAACCTGTTTCAGTGCCATGACATCATATATCTCTTTAGGGTCCAGCAGCAACATTAAAAGTTTAGGCTTTTCCTATTTCTACCATTAGCCTTCAAGTCTCAGTAAATTATCCCACCATTGTACCCCATCAGCAAACCTCAATCAGAGTCCTCTTTTACAAATATGCTAGATTTGCCTGAGAATATTAATAACAGTTTTTAACTAAATATTTATGTGGTTATTTGATTTATGATTTTTGTTTATTAAACTGGAAGTTCCATGAATCTAGGAAGTATGTCTGTTTGACAACCACAATAAAATAACATCCAGGCTATCCAATAACTGGAAGAAAATATATTCTCATTTGGGATCTGTTGAATAAATTCTGATTTTTTAAATATTATAGACTACTATCTAGAGTTTCTAGACTGAAAACAAAGAGGTAACATCATATTTATTTTTCAGTCTTTTACTGTGTCCAGCCTAGTATTCTGTGTAAAATAGATGCTCAATAGTTTCAAAACTGAAATACAGAAAAAGCAGTCATGATTAAAGTTCCTGCTTGAGAATTTTTCAGGGTCTCCTCTATGTGAGAGGGTCATCATGCTCACCAACAACTCTGGGATCACATTTTTAAATAGCTCATGATTTAAAGAGAAACAGAAAAATTTTCTGTAGTACCTATACAAAGTGCCAGATAGACCTCTAATTTGTACATAAGTCATATGACTTGCTCTGAGTCAATTTCTGTGGTTAGAAGGATGAAATGTTTTGATCAATCATTAATTGGACACCAATAGTAATCATAAGAGCACCAAGATGGGCAGTCCAAAAACAATCACATGGAATGAGAAATAGGTTATTCCCAAGTACTGTGATTAGAATTGCTATCACCCAAAGAAAAAGTTTAGAGATCTAAAACATCCACCACGTACACCACTGCCACAACCATCATCAACAACAACCAATGTTTACTGAAGTGTGTATGTATGTTGTCAGTGTGGTGGGAAGTAGATGGGATAGTTCCATCAATTATTTATAATCTTAAAGGCTATACTTTATTAGGAAATGAAACACTGTTCTTAATTTACTTGGGAGGAATTCTTTACGCAAAAATAGTTTCGTTCAACCTTCACAGTTAGTAGTTAAAACAAAGACTGGAAATAGCTACTGTCAGGCCCTGAGGTTGAACGTTTTCTATTATGAATGTTGATAAGAAACTTATCTCTGCTTTATTTTCAAAAATTCATTTCACTTAGAAGTCTCAAGAAATATAGTTTCTCTAAAAGCATATAAAACTATTGTACATTTTTTAAAAAACACTTTTTTTATTCGCTAAATAGAATCCTTAAATTATGCATGATAATAAATAAAGGTTTTAGTGATTCTTTTTGGTGGGACTACCCCAGGAATCACATGAAATAAAAACTGCAAGCTTAGTGTTTTTCAAAAACTAAATGGAAGACTAAGAATCACAGTTAGGAATTATGTTTGAAATGGTTTCTGAATGGATTTTATATATTTTTTGACGTTCTCATTTTTTCCTGTTTGTTCCACTCTGCTTTAAAGACAATTTGGTCTTTACTAATGCTCAAAAAGTAAGATTTCACTCATCCTTCCAACTACTGTTTCATTCTCTTCTGCACATAAAAAAGTTTGCTAAAAAATAATATATAATCCTGTCTGCATTTCAATTTACTGAAATTCCTTCTCAGAATCTTATTTATTTGATTTTGTTTTTGTTTTCATACAATTTATTAATAGCTCCTTTGGATGGCTATTATATCTTGTCACTCTTTCAAGGATTCATTTTAGAACGACTTTGCTATCAAATATTTATTTCCAACTTACTCATAACTCTAATCCTTCTGGACATTCCATTATGCCTCAGAATACAAAGAAATGTGTCCCTCAGGTGATAATTTATTCTTCTTTTCTGATTATTATCAACAAATATCAGAGACAATTCAGTGTCTGTCTCCTTACTTTTGTTTTCTTTTTGTAATTCTACCTGGCTTCATATTTACATTTAATTGTCTCTCGTTCAATGTTTGCATTTCTATACACTAAATAATTTTCTTCTTGCCTAATCATTAACACTGTTTAAAGAATATCATCATGTGGTTGAGTTATGTTGGCAAACTCCAAAATAAAAAGGAAAATCACTGTAGAATGTCTTTAAGTCTTTGCCATTTCTACTGATTTTCTTTAGTAAAGAACAATATAGAGTACA
The DNA here is from genome assembly GCA_037038555.1 of Rhynchonycteris naso. Lineage (NCBI taxonomy): Eukaryota > Metazoa > Chordata > Mammalia > Chiroptera > Emballonuridae > Rhynchonycteris > Rhynchonycteris naso. The sequence continues at coordinate 74,387,483 of CM073002.1, forward strand.
TTTTGGACTATAACTACAGTTATACTCACTACTAATTAGCTATGTGATTTGGAGCAAGTTCTCTGTAACTCAATCTATACATTTCTGATGGCAAAGCCCATCTAATCACATTTGTTACATCCCAATACAAATCCTCACATATTGCTGAAGAAGAAATTATCCATATGAAGGTTCCATAACTGCATTATTATAACTGCAGCTACAGAAAAGCTGTGTGGTTTCTTTGATGAGCATTAAGTATCAAAGTTATTTTTTTTAATTTTTTAAGATTTTATTTATTCATTTTAGAGAGGAGAAAGAGAGAAGGGGGAGGAGGAGCAGGAAGCATCAACTTTCATACATGCCTTGACCAGGTAAGCTCAGGGTTTTGAATTGACAACCTCAGCATTCCAGGTCGATGCTTTATCCACTGCACCATCACAGGTCAGGCAATGACTAAGTTCTTTGTGGGCTGAGATTTGGTCATTTCTGTTCAGTGTTTTATCTCCATCATCCAGAATATTGACTGGAATGGCTTATATAACCAATAAAAATTTTGAACAAAATGCTCCTTCTTTAATCCATATACCTGCTGATAGTTCAGTGGTCAGGTGCTGCTTTATGCACATTCTACTATGGAATTAGAGCAGTTAACTTCTAGAAGTTATGCCAGAAAGTTGCACTGTAAGATAGGTTTACCAAATTCCTTCTCCTTCAGCAAATATAGCAATTTACATTCCAGGTGGAGGGTTTCTCTCTCTCTCATTTCATTGTTTACCTAACCATTACTTCTTTATGATGAGAATATACCCTATAACAAAGGCTTGACCAGAGCAATATTTTTAAAGAATAGCTGAATCAGAGATGAGGTTCATCAGTTAGGAGTACTGAAATTGCCTGACCAGGTGATGGCACAGTAGATAGATCATTGACCTGGGATGCTGAGTACCCAGGTTCAAAACTCTGAGATTGCTGGCTTGAGCATGGGATCATAGAAATGACCCATGGTTGCTGGCTTGAACCCAAAGTTTACAGGCTTAAGCAAGGGGTCACAGGCTCAGCTGGAGACCCCCATTCAAGGAATATATAAGAAAGCAATCAATGAACAGTTAAGGTGTCGCAACTATAAGTTGATGCTTCTCTCATCTCTCTCCCTCTCTGTCTCTGTTTCTCTCACTAAAAAAAAAAAAAAGAATACTATAATTACAAAAGTTAATTATGTATATATAAGTACAATTTAAAGAATTTGCACATATTCAAGTATTATTGTAAAGAGACAAAAGAAAAATAAAGGTATAGAATAGATTAACGAGAATTTTAATTCTCTCTCTTCTGTCTCTTTCTCTTTCTGTTGCTCTTAACCATTATCTATGACCCATAAATTTAAAGATTTAGCATTCTAACCAAAGGGCTCCAGGAAGTAAAGGCTTTTTTTCTCTCTCAGTTTGAGATTAAAATGTTTAAGAATACAAATAGTTGAAAGGTTTAACACTGCTGTGATTTAGTTTCAAAAAAAGTCCAAATGTTGTCTTCAGCACTTTTCCTGTTTGGCCTTAATTTATTCTTACCGGGACTGATATATAAAGAGAAGGTTCCACTGCTTTCTTGTATTTTGGAATAAGTGTCTAAATAATATCCAGATACCTGAATAAAATCTTGGTTAGGAATTCTTCTAGAGCTGAGGAGCCAGTTAAGCTTGCTTAAGAAAGAAATTCTACACCAAGAGTAATCAGTAAACTCAGAAAAGCAACTCATTTGTCAGGCTTAAGCCAGGAATTGCTTTCCCTGCATAGGAACTAAACTGACCAATCTCATTCCTGTTCATGTCTGCCACTCTCTTGTCATTTGAGTTTAAGAAAGTTTCACAAATTCTGTGTATCTCAATTTCCTTATATGTATGAGAGAAAATAATAGTATTTTTCTCTCACAATTGTTGAAAGGAGTATATGTGTCAATATATGTAAAGTGCTTAGTACCATGCCTGACAGCAGTAAGCACTCAGTAAATGGTAGCTATTATTGAATAAATGGATGTATTAGGTGACCTTAGCCTGACCATAAAACATTCATAATATTTAAATAACTCCTTTTTGAGTCTGTGTGCTCTAAGTTGTCTGATAATTAGACTTTACTAGATGATATAGCAGCAATGTACACATAAAATGTTTCAGCTACCCATAAACATACATCTTCTTGAGGCTTTGTTTTTAATCTCTTAAAAATATATATACCAAACACTTACATATTTTTATATATTATTAAAATCCTATGAATTATCCTTATTTTAATAGATTAAAAAGTTGAGGATAACATAGGCAATGTAATTTGTTCAAAGTCATTTGACTCTAAGTGGTAAAGACTTTGTTCAAACCCTGAATTCTTCTTTTATTCCCATATACCCAGATGGTACTTCCTATACTGTAACAAGAGGAAGTCTTAAGTGATGGTAACTGATGAAGTCCAAACTTGTATTTTCTCAAATGATCTATCAAACAAATAATATGTGCATAAACTTTTATTGAAATTGAGATATATTGTATATTTTAATCAACCACATGTATATAAATAGATGATGGGTTAGATGATAGATGATAGATGATGATGAGAGAGAGAGAGATAGACAGACAAACAGGTAGACAGGAAGAAGTCTGCTCTTTAAAGCATAGAACCTACATTACTTTTAAGAGTCAATTGGGAGTTCATGTTCTGCTTCTAAATAAAAAGACCTGGTTACTGTAATAACTCCTTTGGAAAAGAGGAGGATGACTTACTAATAAAGTAATTGGCAGTTGGTAGAGATGGATAATAAAAGGTCATTTACTCCAAAATAAAACAATTTGAAGAGATTATAAACTATCCACATTGAGGTAATTATAGATAAGAGAGAGGAATATTTATATTTAGACTATGATATAAAGGAAATAGATATGCCTTCTCAGCACAAAACTAGTAGACACACATATTAAATCATATATTTGATTTATCTCAATAGATCTCATGAAATTTTCTAGAATTAACTATTATAAATTGTACCTATATACTTTTATATACTTAGAAAATATTTTTAATGGTTAGGACCTACATGAAGAGAAATATACAATTTTATTAGAGGATATAAAACAAATTTTCCAACAAAAATAAAGACAACTCCAGTGTTTGAATGAGAAACACTATAATAAAAATTATTTATGCTTCTAGAACTAATATCTGGGCTTAATTAAATTCCAGTAAGAATCATAAATGAAGATATTTGAAATTGTAAAAAAAAGTTACCTTAATTTATATGTCAGAATAGATTCTCTCTCAATCTCTCTCTTTCAGAATAGTAAGAGAGAACAAAACATACTCATAGAAAATCTTATGAAACATTATCTAATTATTTTTATCAACATAACACAGATAAATAAATCCATAGAAAAAAATCTTAAATCAATTGTGGTATATATTAGCAAATTTTAAGTTTAACAAAGGAAGTATTTTATTTCACAGGGAAAAGATAGATGAATAATAATTAGCCCTGGCACAATTAGCTATTCATTTACATCTTATACCATGGACAAAAAAAAATTCAGATGAATAAAAGACTTATTTTTAAAAAGTAAAACAGTAACAGGTATAAAAAATCTAGGAGACTACATACATACATGCTAGATAGCTGATAGCAAGTATGACCTTCTTAACTAAGACTAAAAACTCAGAAGCTATAAAAGATAAGGGATATAAAGTTGTAGCAAAAGATAAGAAACAAAATAAGATGGCAATAGATTTTTTAAAATGTGCACTAGGGAATATAGACAAGGGGTAGTTTGTATAACACATATAAGACACAGAATATTTGTCAGACGAGAATTAAAGTTCAGTAGAAAAGAAATGATGAATCAATATACAGAGATTATCTTCAAAAAGTCAATTATATAAAAATGATGCTCAAATTATCATTCAGATGAATGCAAAATAAACTAAGAAATATCACATTATACCCATAAGACTGACAATAATTTGGAAAGGTGATGACTTGCAAGTGTGAAATCTAAAGACATTTAGGAATGCAGTGTCTATTAAATTACAAATGCATTTACCCTCTGACACAAAAATGTCCTCCTTTTGTTCGCCAAATCATAAAAGAAAGCACCAACAGGAAGGATTTTTTACAGTGCGTTCATATTAGCCACGTTATAAAATAAAGCTTGGCTTTTCAATAGGGGAGTGACTGAAAATATGGTATATTTATAATAAAAACTATTTTACAGACATTAAAAATTAATTAGGTCCCGGCAATTTGGCTCAGTAGATCTGGAAGAGTATAGACCGAACGTGTGGATGTCCCAAGTTCAATTCCCAGTCAGGGCACACAGGAGAAGCACCCATCTGCTTCTCCACCCCTCCCTGCCCCCTTTCTCTCTATCTCTCTCTTCCCCTCTCACAGCCAAGGCTCCATTGGAGCAAGGATGGCTCCATGGTTCTTCACCTCAGGTGCTAAAATGACTCTGGTTATAATAAAGCAACGTCCCAGATAGGCAGAGCATCGCCCCCTAGTGGGCATGCCGGTGGATTTCAATCAGGCATATGCAGGAATCTGTCTCTTTGCCTCTCCACTTCTCACTTCAGAAAAATACAAAAAAATAAAAAATGAATTAAAACTATACCAGTGGACAATTGGTTTACAGCAATTTCTACAATTGTTGTTTAGTGAAAATAAAAAGATTCTGAAAAGTAGGTCTTGAACAATCTTTCTGAGTAAATTAAACAAGAAAGCAATAACTAAAATTCTGCTTTTGTATATGTGTGCAAGTCGGCATATATGTGCTTGTGTGTTATCATAAAAATATAGAAAAACATGGGAAAGGGTAGTTTTAATAGTGAAAATGAGTTTTAACAAAGTAGCAAGGAAGGTAGGAAACTGGGAGTAAGGAATGCTGAGCATTAAAATAAATAAAAAATTTTAACATACAATAAAATGCATATATCTTTGGTTAGTACTTATTAATCTATACAATATTTTAAATGTAGATGAAAATTAAGGTGCACAGATATTATTTGGAATTATTTTAATTGAGACTTGGGTTTTTTCTAGACCTTAATCAGAGACAGTTTCTTAAGATCTCATATATATATATATATATATATATATATATATATATATATATATATATATATATATGACATATTTCTTATACTAAAAAAAAAAAAAGGGTAAAACTGTGGGCAAGCAAAAAGAAAAACAAAATCCCTTAGTCTTTTCAGCTAGAGGCTTAATCAATTGACTGTTTCCCATCCTTCACCCAGAATCTTGTTCCCCCGCTTCTGTTCTCTCTCCAGTCTAGATCAGGAACCACCTCAAAGTAACTGTGCCTTGCATTGTCATGCCTTTGGTGACTAACACACTTCTTTCTCTTTGAACATGATATGTAGCAGGCCTCAAGCAGACACGGCTCAGCGGCAAACTAGAACACTTTACAAAAACAGCAGCTGACCCTGGAAATTCCAGAAATTCAGAAACCTGGCCTTCAACAACACACCCTCAGTGAGTGCTCTACTAGATGTTGTGAAAGATCTGAAAGCGTAAGAGACTACTATCTCTTTCTTCCACAAAAGCTTAAAAACTCACAGAGGGTCTGCACCTTACATTGATTTAAGTTAAATCCATGTAGTTTAGTCCTTAACTCTAGATGATTGCTTAATTAATTGTAGGTTGGAGAGTTGAGAGAGTTTACTTAAAAGAGCCAATACACTAAGTAGAAGGAAAGACAAAGGTCTGAAAATGATGCGGTCCGAGGAGTGTGGGTCTTAGCATTTATTTCATTTCTAGTGCTCAGGCCTGTATAATTCAACAGGAGAAAAGGGCCAAGTCTGAGCTAGTAAAGTAATAACAATTGATGTTTCTGTCTAAAAGCTCTACTGCGATACACAACAGAGGTTTCCTGGCTAGAGAGAGTTTACCTCTAGTAATTAAAAGGAGATATACTGTTTCCAAACAGCCAACTCTTGATCTGGACATGTTTCTAAAATAAGCCAAATATTTGGGTTCTTTTTCAAAAGGTACCATTTTCCCTACTTCTTATTGGGGTCAGAAGAAGAAAAAGGTATTAAACAGAAGCTGGAGCTCCTTCCAGATGCCCAAGCCCACCCAGGGTTGTTGCAGAAGCCTAATGAGGTCTGGGCCTCCGAGACTGGAAAGTGAAAGCCACAGCTGCAAAGAAGAAACACCACTCGGATGCCCAACTGATGGGGGAAGCGGGGGCTCAGGAAAAGAGAATAGGAGGCTGTAAGAATTATAGGGAAAAGCTTGGGAGCTCTGGGCCTCTGCCCTGGCTCCTAAGTAACCTTAGTTAATGTCACTATCGTAGCTGTTAAGTGGAGAGGCTTGCTTCTAAAAGCATGCTAAACTACTAAAAGTTGTAAGTCAGGATACAAATAAGACATTATCTTTTCCATTTGCTCTTTTGTTTGTTCTTTGTTTTTGTACTATTACTTTTCCAATAGTTTCTATTCCTTTTCTGGTTTTAGAGTAAGTTATACTACAAATTATTTCTTTGTCCTTAGCTGTCACCTGAAAGTCCATCTTTTTCTGTCTTTCCACCTTTATCTGTCTTATACCCAAGCCTGCCCTATAAAATGGACCACAGGGTTAAACCACAGTCAGTAAGTCACTGGCTAAGCCACTGTGATTTTTAGCTTAAAATATTTTTGCTATTAATCATAGCAGAAAACCCAATAGAGAGGATAATAAATATAGCTGTCAGAGAAAAGTTACAAAATCTCAGAATCTTACTATGCTCTTTTTATTTTATTCATTTTAGAGAGGAGACAGAGAGAGAGAGAGAGGAAGCGGGAGGAGGTGGAAGCATCAACTCCCATATGTGCCTTGACCAGAGCAGTGCAGGGTTTTGAACTGGTGACCTCAGTGTTCCCAGGTCGACGCTTTATCCACTGCGCCACCACAGGTCAGGCCTTACTATGCTCTTATAATCATTTTTGTTTTACAATTAGTGACTTTTTTTTTTTTTTTAACAGGGGCAGAGAGAGAGTCAGAGAGAAGGATAGATAGGGACAGACAGTAATGGAGAGAGGTGAGAAGCATCAATCATTAGTTTTTCGTTGCCGTCGCAACACCTTAGTTGTTCATTGATTGCCCTCTCACATGTGCCTTGACCGCGGACCTTCAGCAGACTGAGCAACCCCTTGCTGGAGCCAGCGACCTTGGGTCCAAGCTGATGAGCCCTTGCTCAAGTCACATGGGCCCGCGCTCAAGCTGGCAAGCTCGGGGTCTCGAACCTGGGTCTTCTGCATCTCAGTCCGACGCTCTATCCACTGTGCCACCGCCTGGTCAGGCAGTGTGACTTTTTTTTATTGGGATAACTAGAAATCCCCTGGGACTTGGAGTATGATTTTATTCCTAAATCTGAATCACAAACAGATCTCTTTTCATCATCCTAACCCCCACTCTACTCCTGCCATGAGGCTACATAGGTGTATAGTTCCCTTTCTTCAGATGGGTCCCTTTACCCAGTAAAAAGGTTCACATCCAATCTCAGCAGAACAGAGATAAGAATTAGCATTTTCTTTTCTTTGCAGGAAAGGATTCCTCACCTCCTGAAACAAAGTCAGTTTGCCATAAATGAAATATCTGCTTTTCTGTGGACTTTCAATCAGCATATCACCTCCGACCACACTTCTAAACAGGTATTTGTGTTTTACATTTCATAATGATAAAGATTCACTTCTTAAGTATACTATCTAACACGTAAACTTCATTGATTAAAACAGAAATATTGACTATCAACCACAAACAGTAAGGTGAGTGATACAATCTTTACCACTACAGAATTTAAAACCTTGAAAACCCAGAACAATGGGTATGAAATCATTGCAAAAAGTAAACTCATTCATTCACACTCAGTCATTCACTCATTCATTCATTCATCTCATTTGAGACTATCAAGTACACAGAATATAATTAAAGCTCTAGAAAATATTTAAGACAAATAATTATGGTAGGTAGTAAGAATAAGAGGTATAAGTCTTTTCAGAGGAGTTCACAAGTTAGTACTAAATTAGGGACTGTTTCATTAATTATATATACGTACTGAGTTCTGTTCAACTGAAATGTAGAGGAGTCATAGATGAACTACTTCTAAGAAATCTTGAGAATAGTATCAAAGGTTTCTTTTTGAAATAACTTTAATTTACTGAATTGCTGTAGCAAACCTATAGCTTTATCCTAGCATTCTCACTTGCATACACAGACATAATGATTTTTAAGAGTTTTTGAACAATTATATTGGCTACACTGGGCTTTATAGCCTACATTTTATAGCATTATACATAAAGCCTTTAATTAAGTGGGCATTTGCCCAATAATAGCCCCAGAACCAGGCTTAATTTGGAGGTACTTTCATGGAGTATTAATTCTTATTCTGCACAAGAAAAGTGCGTAAGTGACAAGGCTCTGCTGTTTTAGTGAAGGCTAGTGCTATTATTCGAGCCTAATGGTTTTAACAACATTCAATTGACATAAAAATAATATTCTGAAGGATCAATTAAAATTTGTGGTTGTTTAAATATGTCCACAAATTATTTGACCCTCTTCTCATTGAAAGGTGGGTTCTATGTTTCCTCCCTTTCAATTTGACTTTTTTGTAGACCCATAGAGTATGGCAGAATTGATGCCATGTGACTTCCACAACAAAGTAAGTAAAGGTCGTAGAGCTTTCATGTGGTTTTCCTGATATATTCCATGTTAGAGGCTGCCATGTCAGAAATCCTGTTACTCTGAAATTTTCATGCTGTGAGGAAAGGAAACTCAGGGCACATGAAGATGCCATGTGTAGGTGCCTCAGTCAACAGCCCCCACTGAGGTTCCAGCTGATAACTGGCATCAACCATTGCCCTCACAATCAGCTCCCACCTACCATGTCATCTCCATGGAGTCAAGCAGTCCTCTCAGCTGAGGTCCGGATCATGTAGAGCATAGTGACGCCAAGTATCTGACGCACGGATGCTGTGAACAAAATTAAGTGGTTGATATGAACCTGTAGGTGTGGGTAGTTTGTATGCAGCGGCAATAATTGGAGCAATCCCGTAGAGCTCTTTCTTCCTAGAGATTTCTTCTAATGATGACTAGTGTAAAAAAAGACTTGGTGGCAGCATGACTGCTGGAAAATGTTCGAGTATAGGTCGTTAGAAGTGGCGGTTCTTAGGAAGAAAATTAGGTGAACGGTGGAATTCCATACTTGTCCTTCAGCTCTATTTATCTTCCTCTGTGCTTCTCTCATGTTACTCCTGAAGCCCTTTCTCTGTTCTTTTTCTCTGCCTCTTGCTTATGTCTCTGCCTCTTGCTTATGTCTCTCCGTTTGTCTTTTTCTTTTCTCTCTCTCTCTCTCTCTCTAGTGTTTCTGTTTTCCAGATGCTTTAGCCACTTTGTGCCTTTAGTTATGTCATCCCTGTGTTTCCCTTTCCCTTTCCATGGTGTTCATATGATGGTAGCTGTTTTTGTTACAGAGCAGCTTAGGATAAGAAAAGCTTGTTCTATCTAGTTAGAATAAAAATGAAGGGAATGCTTCTACTTGACAGACCTGGAGAAGTTAATTTCTACATTCAAGGTTTCCACCACTACAGATAAAAAAAAAGTTTCCTTTTACATTCTTTCTCTCTGATTGTGGTCACCAAGATTGAATGAGGGGAAAAATGATTATTAAAAACATTGATGGGGTGGCATTAATTTTTGCAACTCCAAAATAACTTCATAAACAAGAAAAAGGGTTGTTTATTCCAAAAAAAACCCTAATATTTAAATTACATTAAAAAACAATTAAAAGCATATCAGGTGTCACAACAAATGTATGGCAGCAGGACGAGAGTCACGGGCCCAGACGCACAGATATTTTATCCATTAGATACATCAGACAGATTGCCTGCTTTCACAATATTTTAGAAGCCCATAAAATGTTTTAATTTCCTTTAGAGTCAGAAGAGGAAATAGAGTTATGGGTAGAAGAAACTATTGCAACATATAATATTCATATCCTTGTTTTTTATCTCAGTCAAAAATATAACCTTTAGTTTTTTTATAGTGTAAGAATTTTGTGATACCCAGAACCTATTAATGTCATAATGTGACCCTGCCCAGAGAGCCATGTGAGCAGGACCAAGAGGACATCGACTGCCTTATGTCCTGGCAATATATTGATACCTCCTCTGCATGCCTGAACCAGCAGGTTTTGTACGTCTACATTATAGGCCCTGTGTTTGGAGTTTCAGCGCAATGTTAATGATGCTTTTTACAGCCGATTAGTGCAATTCCATCGCACATAAGCTTTATTGCCATACTTGTCAAAAACAATTATCTAAGTTATAGTAGGGTCAGCAGTTTGGAAGAAGGAGAGACACAAAATGTGGCCCTCTGAGTTGCTGCTATCTTGTGGTACTAGTGGGTACCTGACCTCACAGGGGGATGAAAAGTTCTTGCTACCTGTGGAAAGAATACCCTTGGGTGAGCTTTGTCAAAGACAGTCCCTTTTAACTCCTTCTTTGCAGATCTAGCTCAGTGATGGTCTCATTTGGTCAGGTTTTTTGAATAGGATATTAAAGGAGTAGTTTGGGCTTATTCTCAGTCATATTCAGGTACCCATAACTAACAGAGAAACTGAAAACTATACAAATAAGAGCAGACTTTTAAAATTAATACAATTTGGAAGTGTCAAATGATGATATTGGGCCATACCTCTGCAAATATAAACTCAAACAAAATAAATATTAAAGTTTACATATTATGTATCATTACTCATTAAAAAATAAGCTGTTAAAAAACTATTTAAGACATCTGATCTAACTGAAACTGCCAGAAGGAAAGTATTGCTGCCTCCTTCTTCAAGTTATTGTCCATCCCGAGGTATCTGTGACAGTACATAGTGGACAATAGAGAAGCAAAACTAATTAGAGGTCCATTTTGTTCACCTGTAGTTCCCGAGGATTCAACATAGTGCCTGGTATATACTAGGCATGTAGTAAATATTTGTGAAAAAAAGAATGAAAAAATGAGTATATATAGGACTCATGATCCTATTCTGCCTACTTGCTGATGCTGCCCAGCATCTCAGTAGCTTTCTAAAGAATAGTTCCTCAGAAGAGTCATGGATCCCCTTTACTCATTCTTGTCTCCTTTTCATCTTCTCGTTTTGAGCTCCCCTTTCCTCTTTCTTCTGACTACCACTTATCTCCTGCCCAATGCTCCTAACTTCTCATTCTGACTGTATAATTTTCTGGTTTCAATTCTGCCATCCTGACTTGATATACTCATGTCTCAATGTATAACGCCCTATTTCTGATTGATGATTCTTGGTCTATCCTCTCCTGACTTCCTACCTTTTAGTAGCCTACAACCCACCAAGATAATAAGACTCAGTCAGCTATAATTTCATGAATTCAGGGTTTAAATAGGCAATTCCTTCTATCTTTCTTACCTTTTTTAATATGCTGCCTTGAGAAGCTTTTTCCAAAGTATTATATTATAATTCACTTGACTTTTAGTTACTGGCTCTTTATCAAAAATTGAGTTCTTATCCAAATAAAGCCATGAAGTTTTATATTAACTCTCTATGATATTGTGGTTTTCTGTTAAGAATATAATTTCTGTTATCCCTGGTAATAATATACAGTGTTAAACTTAAGAGAGAGAGAGAGAATGCTTTCTATTTTCTGTGATACTTTTTAGATATCTTCTGATAGTGGGGAGAAAAAATATTAAAGTCAATAAATACTTTTATGAATTAATTCTTTACAAAGGAATACTACGTAATCATGTTTATAATGTTATAAGCTAAATTACTGTCAAGCAAAGCAGATAAATGGGTTGTTTCCACATTTTCTGTTATAATTATGTGTTTATGTTCTCTATGCCATTGTCAAATCCACTATCTTCCAAAATATGCACATGCACACACAAATAATCAAGTAAATAAATATACGAAGTAGTAGATTTCATTAAATAACTATTGTTTTCACTTACCTGTACACATTCTAGGGGCATTTATTTGTCTCTTCTATCAGAAATGAAAGTATCGCCTCACCAGGCAGTGATGCAATGGATAAAGCCTCAGATTGGGATGTAGAAACAGGAGGGAAGAAGAGGGAGGAACCAGGAAGGAAGAGGGTCCAAGATTTGATCAGGAGGTCCAGTGAGACTTCTCTTACATGGCACCATTTAAGCAGCGATGTGAAGAGGTGAGGAGGGAGCCATGTGCACATCTAGGGTACAGCATTTGGACAGAGGGAACAGCCAGTGTGGAGGCCCTGAGGTAAAGATGGCCAGTGTGGTTGAAGCTAAGGATGGAGGGAGAGAAGAGGAAGCCCATGATGCAGAGAAGCAGTGAGTTGGGGGCAGGGGAGGAGTGCAGGCCCATCTGACTTGAGCAAAAGCTCACCAGCTTGGACCCAAGGTCGCTGGCCCCAGCAAGGGGTTGCTTGGTCTGCTGAAGGCCCACTGTCAAGGCACATGTGAGAGAGCAATCAATAAACAACTAAGGAGTTGCAACGGCAACGAGAAACTTATAATTGATGCTTCTCATCTCTCTTCGTTCCTGTCTGTCTGTCCCTATCTATCCCTCTCTCTGACTCTCTCTCTGTCCCTGAAAAGAAAAAAAAAAAGGAAATCAAACTGAATAGATGGGGTTAATTCTTGGTAAGATTTGAGAGTCCCATCTATTTCAGCTAATCACAAGAAAAAGAGTTGGACTATCTACTGGGTCTTTAGAACATTGTTTCATACCCCTAGCTTACATTTGAAAAGACTGAATGAACTTAAAAAGAAAACAATACTGATGCCCAACTCTACCCTGCATCATTTAAAACAAAATCTTTAGAGCATGGGGGTATGAAGGATGTATTTGTAAACACCTCCATGTGATTCTACTGGGCAACCAAATTTTAAAACTATTGATTCATAAGATGCCAATGCCATATTAGTTTTCTCATTTTTAGTTGAAGAAAGGCAATTTAGATAATTTTTATATGATCCTGAAAAAATGAAACAGAAGTATTCAAAACAAGAAAGTACCTCAGTAGGACCAAGTACATGAAGCAAAAGTTTTCTGTTTTATGACTTGATAGACTATCACCAAAGTATATACAGAACTAGGTCAGAACCCACTTAGATTCATAAAATTTTCAGCAAAAGCTCCTATAGATGGCAAAAGAACATAGAGGTTATTCCTGGTAATTCACTTTCCCAAACTCTCCTTTACATTTTGCATATACCATTTCCTAAAGATAGTGCTGTGTTTATTATTTGCTGGTTAATGTTAACTGCATTTGGTTTTTAGAATTACTCACAATATACTTTGGAATCCGCTGATTACTGTCTTAGAATATCAACATTTATTCCAACTTGTTCTTGATTATTACAAAGCTGAAGACCAGCTAAAAATGAATGCTGATAAATGATTTATTTCTCATTCATTGAAATATACTCTTTTAAAAAACTGGAGAAAATTTTTCAAAGAATTTAATACAGTCAAGCAGGGAATTTTAAAATCTATATATTGAACTTCAAGTTCTTGTAAATAGGTCAATGGCATTTCCTGAATACGCACAGATGTTTAGCACTATAATCAGAACTGAAAGTATCCTGTTGAGATTAGGCCTGATTTATACCCTGAAAATTTAATAGTGTTTTAAAAGAGACAAGATACGTAGGTAGGTAATGAATATGAATACATACAAAGAAATATTCTGACAAAGTGTTAAGAAAGGAACTGCATAGATCAAAGAAAGAGCTGAAGTTAATTGAGAGAAATTTTCACTGAGAAGCTCTGAAATGGGCTCTGAACTTCAATTTAAAGTGAAGGATACAGTTTGGATGACAGGAATGTTGAGAATGTTCCTTGTACATGTGATAAAATAAAGGAAAGCTCTAAGAAATGAATAGAAGAAAATAAAATGGATAAAAAATATAAAAAATAAAGCTCCTAGATGTCTCTAATGACTGTGAAAAGAAACAGATTACATCTTGTTCAGCAATTTTTTTTAATTATCCCATTTTGTAAAGTTCAAAAATAGGTAAAACTCCTGTGTCAGACATTAGATAGTGATTTCTTTTAAAGGATGAAATGGAAGGCAGAATTCTAAGGTGGCCACATGATCTTTGCCAGTAGTATTGCTTGTATGATCCCTGTTGCTATAATACAGATGGATCCTGTAATTTGATGGAACATCACTTCTTTAATTAAAATCCCTAATCACCTAGGAGATTGTCCTGGGTGAGCCAGACCTAATCAAGTATGTTTTCAATTTACTTTAGTTTATTTATTTTGTTCATATTTTACATTAGGATTTATTCTATGGATTTGGGCAAATGTATAATGATGTGTAATTACCATTATATTAGCTTATGGAATACTTTCACTGTCCTAAAAAATTCTCCATATTTTGCTTATTCATCCCTCTTTCTTTCTGATCTCTAGAAACCACTGATCTTTTTACTGTTTCCATAGTTTTGCTCTTTCTAGAATGTCATGTATTTGGGATCATAAGATGCAACCTTTTCAGATTGGTTTCTTTCACTTGTAATATGCATATAGGTTTATTCCCTGTCTTTTTATGGTTTGATAGTTCATTTCTTTTTACTGTTGAATAATATTTCACTGTTTGGATGTACCATAGTTTATTCATCTTAATGAAAGACATCTTTGCTTCCAAGTTTTGGTCTTTAGAAATAAATCTGTTGTAAATATTTATATTCATGTTTTTGTATGGACATAAGTTTTCTTTTCTCATTGAGTTTATTGGGGTAACATTTTTTAATAAAATTATATAGGTTTCAGGTGTGCACTTTTATAACACTTCACCAATATATTGTATTGTGTGTTCACCACCCAAGGCAAGTCTTCATTCAGCAATTTTTCCTTTACCAATTTACAGGCTATTTTGAAATTAATTGTTTTATATAAACATTGATGAATGGAGAAATATGTTTCTCTGATGATAAAAATATTTTTCTTCTATTCTAAAAGTTAAGTACCCTTTAGATATGATACTCTCATTACGCTCTCGTTATAAATATTGTAACTCCTTGTTGGATTATTCTAAAATTGGTTCCCTGTGGCCAACACATTTACCCTTACCAAATGTTCATGTGCTTTTCCAAAAATTTCAGCCTCCCTTGAAGATAAGTGGAACCATTTAACTAGTTTTTGGCAAGTAAACTATGAGCAGAATTGATGTATGTAACTTTCTTGCCAAAGCATTTAAAAGTCCATGTGTTCTCTCAAGTCTTTTCTCTAACTCATCACCAGAAGTTGATGCAAACAAAATGATCAAGCTAAATGAATCTCTGGGTCACTGTTTAGATAGAGGCTGTCCAGAAGAGCCCTAACATTACAGTCAACTCTATTAGGTTATGTTTCTGAGATTTTGGTTTTTTACCCTGGTATGCCCTCCCTTGCTAATCTCACTGATGCACCCTCCAAGCTTTCTGTAAGAGCAATCTTTTCTTTTCTTTTAAGGAGATAAATTTCAAGAAAGTGTTAGCAATAAGGGAGGTGAGAAGAGCAAAGTATTACAGTTAAAAACTCATATTCCAGTTCTGTATCCTTTTCTCCTTAAAATAAACTTTTATATATTTTATCAGATTGAATTGGCTTACTTTTTACACAGTTTAGCTGGGATAAGGCAACATCCTTTATTTGGGTTTCTAAGGAAGATTTTGTTTTCATAACATTGTACTTTGGTAACTGAGTCAACTTATCTTCTCATTCAGGTTAACTGGATTGCTATTTATTCTCCTATTTATTTGTATTAATAAATTAAGACTAAGACCATGCCTGTCTGCTGAAATTCAGCTGAGAGTTATCTCTAGCTGGAGAACTCAAATATATTTTAGGACTTGTCTTGAGCACCCTTGCAGTTATTAAGACATTTGAAAAGAAACTGAGACTTTCACCAAGAATAAGGGAAGGATACACTTTTGTAAGGGTTAATCAGAGCCTAATGTAATTGGCAAACAAATAATCTTAAGTGAAATCAATTCTGTTAAAGCTCTACCATTCTAATTTTTTTACCTCATATGTCCAAGCCTGGCCCATATTAAAAAAACAAGTCTGTTGCTGTCATTGTGACTGAAGTGGCTCAGCTCCAGGGTCTTAGAGCTTCTGTTCAGTAGATAGTGGTCAGTAGTCTTCTTTGCATTAATGGCATTTTGTTTTTTAATTTGGAAGAAATCAAGGCCCATCTTAACATTCACCCCATTCTTTAAAGATAATAATGATGATAGATGCAAAAAGATCCAAGTAAAATTTTACAGTGATAGTCCTTATTTAAATAAACTTCAGATTGCATTAATAATTTTTGGCCACTTAAGAAATGTAGCACATTTGGATGTCATTTTTCTATTTTTGTAATATATCAACTTTATCATCAAAAATGTTTCAGAAATAAAACTATAATGCTTGTTTATTTATAATTGGTCTTTTTAAAGACCATACCTCTGAGAAATATGGTTGATAGCTTGTGGAGCAGACATATATATCTGAAAATAATGAGTACAAATCAAACTTTATAAATCAAAACAAATGTAAGGGGGCATGGCAAAAATTAAAAAAAATATTTTCATTTTAATAAAATACTAACCTTTCCTAGAGCAGCCATATGTGCATATGCATAATCTATAAACTATTTATGTCTTAGACATTTTATTTTATCTGCATATCTTATGGTTTGGCCCGTACTTGAAAAATGTTTAAATATATATTTATAAATTTCTACCATCTAGGGTATAGTTGAGAACTAGCAAAGTATAAAATGATGTATCCGTGTTTTCACAAGTTGTCTGGTTTCTCAGATATAGCAGATGAGATAAATTCGTGTGGAAGGAAAGACTATCGAACCAGCAAACATATGGCATTTACCTTAGATCCACATAAACCCAAGTTCAAATCTTTGCATTATCCCTTAATAACTGGGTAAATGTTGTGAAGTCACTTAATCTCCATGAGATTCGACTTGCTACCTTTCAAAGTGAAAATAATTACATCTATCTTGCAGGATGTTATGGAAATTAAGTGCAACCATTTGTACAATATGCCATATATAACATCATATTCACACTGTGGGACAGAAATGAGTCAGCCTCTATTTATTTATTCTTCAAATATTTAGTCAGAACCTACTATCTTCTAAAAACCATATACATTCACAGACAGATGAGAGGCAATTCTAGTTTAAAGTCTAGTAGAAGATCATTGTGGAAGACATCACAACTGCTCACTGTTGTATAGTTCCCTCTAATTCTTAAAATATTGAGAAAAATACGCCTGAACCCCTTGAAACATCAAGAGAAAATATGTAGCTTGAATTTATTTTGGTATCTATGTCATATGAGGTTGTAGGGCAGACTGGTACTTCTTTTGAAGCAGATTTTTCTGCAAGTGTCTTTCGCTTTTAAATCATGGCTGAGACAAATTCAAAGGCTTAAAGAGGGTATTTCTTAGGTATTCACTGAGGAAAAAAGCTATATTAGGTTCTTTTCCTGTCACATAAGTCCCTAGAGGACTTTCTATATGGCAAGTTTTTCTAGAAAGAAGGTTATTCTACCATTAGCTTTTGTAGAGACAAACACTCGTCATGAACATTTCTGAGGAGAGAAAGGTCATTGCAACACAGATTAGTTAGTCATGATGGATAGACTTTAATTCCAAGTTATCATGCCATATTATGTGAAAATGGTTTATACTGCTTGAAATTATAGCAGGTTGTTTATTACATATTTCAGTTCTTTTAAAGTAATAAAAATTTCTGTGTTTAAAGTAAGAAGGAAAAAATAAACCATGGTTTCCAGAATGTCAATGTTACTAAATAGACTTTTTTAGAGAGTACTCTGCACTGGAAAATAATTTGCTTAATTGTTAAACATGGGTCTGTTAAAACAACATGCCTACATCTATATGGTACACACTACATCTATGCTGAAGTTTATGACTGCTCAAGCAATGTCATTATTATCTCCTAAGTATGTCAAATTGCTACTCAAATAAATTGTGGCTAATTAAGTTATTTTAACTAAATGGTCAACACTGAGCAGTTAAGAAATATACAATAACCTAAACATAGAAGGAATCTCAGTGTCCATCAGCTGAGGAGTAGGTAAAAACTGGTATATGTATACAGTGAAATATTTTTTAGCAATAAAAAAGGAAATCTTGCCATTTGTAACAACATAGATGAATTGTGAGAGCATTTTTCTATGTAAAATTTGTCAGACAGAGAAAGAAAAATATATGATCTCACTTATGTGTGGAATCTAAACAAATAGACAAACCTGTGAATTCATAGATTGGTGGTTACCAGAGGCTAGGGGTAGAGAAAGAGAATGGGAGAAATACCCATGGATTAAGGGAATCAAAAGATACAAACTTCCAGCAAAATAAATAAGTCCTTGGGATGTGATGTACAGCATGGTGACTATAGTTAATAATAGTGTATTTAAAAGTTTCCTAGAGAGTAGAGCTTAAATTCTCATCTAAAGGGAAAACATATGTAGACATGTGTGGTGATGGCTCTTAATTGACTGATTGTGGCGCTCATTTAGCAATATGTACACATAACAAATTATTATATTCTATACCTGATCTAATATACCGTTATATGTCAATTATATCTTTAAATAAATAAATAAATAAATTTAAAAGTAAGAATCCACAAATGTTAGATTAAAGAAATTTTGAGTGGAAGGTTAATAAAGAATTACCATGTTACTGCTTAGCTTCTCAACCCAAGACTCAACTACCAAATGTGTAAGAAAAAACAAAGGAAAGTAAAATGCACACACACACACAAACACACACACACATATGAAATATAATATCCATAAGATATATGTCCTGTTTTTTGGCGTTTTTTATCCTCAATTACATTTAAATTAAAGAAAAATTATCCTACTTCCACTTTTATTTTTTGCCTTCACTTGGGAGAAATCAGCTGTTTCTACATTAATTGATCCATTAGTGTTGCACTCACTGATTTATTACAAATTTTCCACAGCCTAGCACTTAGCCGAGTTGCTAGTGTATATCTGATGCTCAATATACACTGTTGAATATAAGTAGATAGACAGATGATGATAGATAGACAGACAGATAAATGATAGATAAAGAAAGATATAGCTATCTTAATAAGTATACAATTTAATCATCAAATAAAATATGTAACTCCTCCTCCATGAGTACTGTGCAGAGCACAGATGATTGCTCATCTTAAGGTCAGCTGCAGGACCAGACCCGGGCACTACTGGAAACTAAGTGGTGTCTGCCAACGGCATCTTCCATATTCTCTTCCCTATTTCTCTTCACCATGCTTTGCCTCTAGAACTCTCAATTCCTTGATGATTAAGATCTCTTCCTGGAAAGAATGAGAATATGTCAAAATTGTTCAAATTAAGGTGTCTTTCACTTAGGAGAAACTGCATTAGTTTTTTTGTTAAGTATGAGGAAGGGAGATAGTGAGACAGAACCCTGACCACGCACTTCAACCAAGACCCACCTAGCAACCCCCCTCTGGGGCTGATGCTCATATCAACTGAGCTATCCCCAGAGCCCAGGTGACACTTGGACCAATCAAGCCACTGGCTGAGGGAAGGGAAGAGGGAGGAAAGGGGGAGAGAAAGAGTCAGAGAAGCAGATGGGTGCTTCTCTTGTGTGCTCTGATCAGGGATCAAACCTGGAATATCCATATGCTGGACCGGCCAACACTCTATCCAATAAGCCCACCGACAAGGGCCTCAACTGCATTAATGTAAAAATTAATTTTTAAATGTTATGGGTGTGCTGTATCATACACACAAAAAAACTGTTCTTATTTCTTTTTAATTGAGAGGAAGTAAGGAAGACAGAGGCAGTGGGAGAGAGAGAGAAAGAGAGAAACATCAATTTGTTGTTCCATTTATGTATACATTTATTAGTTGATTCCTGTATAATCCCTGACCAGGAATCGAACCTGCAACTTTGGCATATCAGGATGATGTTCCAAACAACTGAGCTACCCATCCAGGGCCCCAGTTTTGTTTTGTTTTTAATAAAACTTCTATAGAATTAATACCAAAGTTTTAAAGAGAGGTCTAAAAACAACAACAGCAACACATAAAAGAAATAACAATAAAAAATCTCTAAACTCATTATAAATATCTAAAAAATAATTTCCAATTGAAAATCAGCAAACAGAATCTAGAAGCGAAGCGAAGTGACGAATAATGCATTATGATGCCCAAGTATATGTAAGTGGTTCAATTGTAAAATCTATTAATGTATTTGAAAATATTAATAGAATCAGAAAAATAGCTCTTTTGCACAGATATGAGAGATTTTTATAAAATTATGCATCTATTCATTATTTAAAACATTAAAAACCTTCCAAATGAGATCAGTAACAAAGTATCATAAATTTGATTACTCCATTTAACTATGTTCCTTAATTACTGGTGGATGAAATTAAACAAAAGGAGGAAAATCAGCCATGAAAATAGGGAAAAGTGGAGATAAAAATACTTATTTTAGATGACTGTTTCTTAGAAGGATAAAAAAGAATCAAATGAAAATTTGTTATTGATGGTAAAAAAAATTAAGTAAACTGGTTGGGAAGAAAATTAATATAGAAGATCCAATATTTGCCATATATATTGCAACAATCTCTCAAATTATGTTGAAAGAAAAGATTCATTAGCAATAGAAACAATAAAACATAAAATATCTACCAAGACATTTAAAAAAATAAAACTATGAAGACAATGTTAAATACAAATAAAAGACATGTAATACTCTAATATGTAGAATTTTGTACTATTTTCTATGATAGAAAGTTTAAACAGCATTAAAATGTTAATATCTTCTAAGTTATTTCATATATGCCATATCAATTTTCTTCCAGTCAAAGCCTTCTATTTAAGAAGTCTGAACGGGCTTGCTTTCCATAACACAAATCTAAAATAAATGCTTTTTAAGGTATACAAGATGATTCTAATAGTTCACTTAATACATTAGTAGGAATATCCAATTAAATTATAAAAACTAAATCATACTGCAAAATAGTTAGAATTAAAGCAGTGTGGTACTTGGTATACAGATGAACAGATCAATGGAATAAAATAGAAAATACATAAATAGATTTCAGTTATACATGAGACTTTAGTAGATGTTGTTAGGAAAAATACATAAAGTTAATTCCAGTTACATCAAAAATGTAAACCTTCAAAAGTTGTAACATAAAAGTAGTTGAATAAATTTTGGAAGATTTCTGATTAAATAAGACTTGTTTTAGTATAAAACAAAACCCAGAGATCATTTAAAAATAATAAACTTAATTATATACTTAAACTTATTTCTAAAAAGAAAACTCACAAATAAAATCAGACAAGTGAAAAGAGGAAAAACACATATATGTAATACATATTTTAATATATAACAAGCCCCTACAAATAAATAAAACTATATCAATAACTCAGTAAAGGGAGCAAAAAAATGACTAATGTCCATAGAAAAGGCATAGCTTCAAGACATAGGAAAGTATCCTCAGTCCTATTCATAGAGAAATGCAAATTAAAAGCTACATAGAGACATTATTTTTCACTGGAGAGCCTGACCTGTGGTGGTGCAGTGGAATGGAGCATCGACCTGGGACACTGAAGTCGATGGTTTGAAACCCTGGGTTTGCCTCGTCAAGGCACATTTAGGAGTTAATGTTTCCTGCTCCTCCCCCTTCTCTTCCTCTTTCTCTCTCTCTCTCTCTCTCTCTCTCTCTCTCTCTCTCTCTCCTCTCTGAAAAATAAATTGAATAAATAAAGTCTTTAAAAAATCATTAAAGAAAAAGAACTGGAGAAAGTAGTTCTCATATTTCTTACAGGAGTATAATTTTTATGTCTCTAAGGAAGTAAATTTAGCACAATCTATAAAAATTTAAGATGTATATATCCTTTGCTGCAATAATTCTATTTTTTAGAAATTCATCTTATTGATAAACTCATGAAAATGATTAGATATAGAAGGAAAGTTACTGTAAAAACAAAATATTGAAAGTAATCTGAATGTCCCTTAATAGACAACTAAATAAATAAATAATGATAAAGTCTATATAGACTTTTTAAAAAAGCTGAGACAGAACTATAGATACTCATGAAGACTATCTCCGAAGTATATAGTCATATATGTGCTATATTATATATATCATATATAATATATAAAGCCATTATATAATTTATAATATATATAAAGCCAATTTGAGAAAAAATAGTGTATGTGTCTATTTGTTTACACATACACATATACACTACATATATGTATGTATGACTTTAATGCTTATGTGCACAAACTATCTTCTGAAGTTTAGGAGGTCCAGATGGCTGAGGGATTAAAATAAGAAGGAGAGCTGTTTTTACTGTATATTTCTATGCACATTTGAGTTTTTACCAGGAACATATATTGCTTTTTCTCAATATATATATTATGATAAATAGCAGCATGATAATGACTGCCAAAAAAGAACAGAAAACTTTGTCTTGCTAACTAGCCTTCAACTGTGTAAAAAACTTTTCAACTATATTTTTTATGATCTTCCCTTTTTAATTGATTTTATTGGGGTGATGTTAGTTAATAAAATTATATAGATTTAGGTGTGCAATTCTATAGTACATCATCTGTATATTATATTGTGTGTTTAACATCCCAAGTCAAGTCTCTTTCCAACTCTATTTATCCCCTCTTTACCCCTCTTCTGACTCTCCCACTCCAATTTACTTCTGGTAATCACCATACTGTTGTCTGCGTCTATGATTTTGTGGGGTTTTTGTTTATTTTTTGTTTGGGTTTTTTTTGCTTAATATTTTTTTCACCCAGGCCCCCAACCCCCATCCCCTCTGAAAACTGTCAGTCTGTTCTCTGTCTTGATGAATCTGTTTCTCTTTTGTTTGTTAGTTCACTTTATTCATTAGATTTTACATATAAATGAAATCATATGGTACCTGCCTGTCTTTGACAGGCTTATATCACTTAACACAATAATCTCCAAGTCCATCCATGCTGTCACAAAGGTAAGATTTCTTTTTTTCTCATCTATTCATAGACACTTGGGCTGCTTTCAGATAACATAGCTGCAATGAATCTAAGAGTGCATATATTCTTTACATTAGTGTTTTGGGTTTCTTTGAATATATTTCCCAGAAGTGGAATTGCTGTGTTACGAGGCAGTTTCATTTTTAATTTTTTTTAAATTTATTTCATTTTTATTTTATTTTTTAGAGAGGAGACACAGAGTGAGAGAGACAGAGAGACAGAGAGAGAGAGAGAGAGAGAGAGAAAGGGGGGAGGAGCTGGAAGCATCAACTCCCATATGTGCCTTGATCAGACCAGTGCAGGGTTTTGAACTGGCGACCTCAGTGTTCCCAGGTCGACGCTTTATCCACTGTGCCACCACAGGTCAGGCTCATTTTTAATTTTTTGAGGCAACTCCATACTGCCTTCCACAGTGGGTACACCAATCTACATTCCCACCAGCAGTGTATGAGTATTACTTTTTCTCCATATCCTCACCAAAATTTGTTTGTTGACTAATTGATGGTGCCCATTTTACCAGTTGTGAGTTGATAGCTCATTGCGCTTTTAATATGCACATCTGTGATATTTAGTAACATTGAGCATCTTTCTATATGTCTATCTGCCAGATATCTATATGTGCTCGCTGGAAGAGTCTATTCAGGTCCTTTGCCCACTTTTAAATTGAATTGTTTTATTTTTGCTGTTTAATTTTATAAATTCTTTATAAATTTTGGATATTACCTTCTTATCAGATGTGTCATTGGCAAATATATTCTTCCACTCAGTAAGTTGTCTTTTCATTGTGTTGATGATTACCTTTTTTTTAAATTTTACTTTAATTTATTGGGTTTACCTAGATTCTAGTGTCCCTCGAATACCTCTCCCCATCCCCCATGTTTCCCACCACATCCCCCTTGCCCTCCTCCCTGCAGTCCTTCCCCCAGTTTTGCTTTTCTGCTCTCATCCCATCCAATCATACCCTTTCCCTCTGTCCGCTTTCTCTCTGGACCCTTTGATCCCGTCTCTGCCTCTATTCTGTTCCTCAGTTCCCATTGTTCATTGGATTCCTCAAATGAGTGAGGTCATATGGTATTTTTCTTTCTCTGCCTGGCTTATTTCTCTTAACGTAATAGTTTTCAGGTCCTTCCAAGTTGTCACAAAAAGTAACATTTCCTTCTTTTTCGTGGCCCCATAGTATTCCATTAGATAAATGTACCACTGCTTTTTAATCCATTTGTCCGCTGATGGACACTTGGGCTGTTTCCAAATCTTGGCTATTGTAAACAATGCTGCCATAAACATGGGGGTGCATTTCTCCTTTTGAATCATTGATGTGGTGTTCTTGGGATATATTCCTAAAAGTAGAATGGCTGGTCAAAAGGCAGTTCCATTTTTAATTTTTTGAGGATTCTCCATGCTTTTTTCCACAATGACTGAACCAGTCTGCATTCCCACCAGCAGTGCAGGAGGGCTCCCTTTTCTCCGCACCCTCTCCAGCACTTATTATGTGTTGTTTTTTCTTAATGAGTGCCATTCTTACTGGTGTGAGGTGATATCTTATAGTGGTTTTAATTTGCATTTTTCTAATGATTAGTGATGTCGACTATTTTTTCATCTGCCCATTGATCTATCTGTATGTCCTCTTTGGAGAAGTGTCTATTCATTTCTTTTGCCCATTTTTTGATTGGATTGTTTATCTCCCAGTGTTCAGTTTTACAAGTTCTTTATAAATTTTGGCTATTAACCCCTTATCAGATGTATTGCCGAATATGTTCTCCCAATGTATAGTTTGTCTTTTTATTCTATTCGTATTGTCTTTAGCTGTGCAAAATCTTTTTAGTTTGATATAGTCCCATTTGTTTATGCTGTTCTTTATTTCCCTTGCCCATGGAGATAAATCAGCAAATATATTGCTGCGAGAGATGTCAGAGAGCTTGCTGCCTATGTTTTCCTCTAGGATGTTTAAGGTTTCATGACTTACATTTAAGTCTTTTATCCATTTTGAGTTTATTTTTGTTAATGGTGTAATTTGGAGGTCTGGTTTCATTTTTTAGCAGGTAGCTGTTCAATTTTCCCAACACCATTTGTTAAAGAGACTGTCTTTACTCTTTTGTATGCTATTACCACCTTTGTCAAATATCAATTGTTCATAAAGGTGCTGGTTTATTTCTGGGTTCTCTGTTTTGTTCCATTGATCTATATGCCTGTTCTTATGCCAGTACCAAGCTGTTTTGAGTACAATGACTTTGTAGTATAACTTGATATCAGGAAGTGTAATACCTCTCATTTTACTCTTAATTTTCAAGATTGCTGAGGCTATTCGTGTTCTTTTTTAGTTTCATATAAATTTTTCGAATATGTGTTCAATATATTTGAAGTATCTCATTGGTATTTTAATTGGTATTCCATTGAATTTATAAATTTCTTTGGGTAATATAGACATCTTAAGGATGTTTATTCTTCCTATCCATGAACATGGTATTTGCTTCCACTTGTTTGTATCTTCCTTGATTTCTTTTATCAATGTTTTATAATTTTCTGAGTACAAGTCTTTACCACCTTGGTTAAATTTACTCCTAGGTACTTTATTTTTGGTTGTTGCAATAGTAAAGGGGGATGTTTTCTTAATTTCTCTTTCAAACAGATCATTGTTGGTCTATAAATATGCCTCTGATTTCTGAGTATTATTTTTATATCCAGCAACATTGCTGAATACATTTATCAGGACCAGTAGTTTTTTACTGCGACTTTAGGGATTTCTATGTACAGTATCATAACATCAGCAAATAATGATAGTTTTACTTCTTCTTTTCCAATTTAGATGCCTTTTATTTTTCTTCTTTGTCTGATTGCTGTGGCTAGAACTGCCAGGACTATGGTGAATAAGAGTGGTGAAGGGGAATAATCCTGCCTTGTTCCTGATCTTAAGGGGATTGCTTTTAATTTTGGCCCATTGAGTATGATGTTGGCAGTGGGTTTGTTATAGATGGCCTTTATCATGTTAAGGAATGTTCCCTGTATTCCCACTTTACTGAGAGTTTTGATCATAAATGGGTGCTGGATTTTATCAAAAGCTTTTTTTGCAACTATTGATATTATCATGTGGTTTTTCTTCTTTCTTTTGTTTATGTGATGAATCACATTGATTGATTTGTGAATGCTGTACCAACCTTGCCTCCCCAGAATAAATCCCATCTTACTCTGATGTATTATTTTTTTCATGTATTGCTGGATTTCTCTTGTTGATTCATTTGGATTGTATTTCTTTGTATTCTCATTTTGTCTGTGTATACAGTCTTCCTTTGGGTGTGTTTTTTGTGTAGCTAGCTGAGTCTAGGGTTGGTATTGTCTGCCTCCAATTTTCAGTTGTGTTGTTTCTAGGTCTTCTTGGGTTGGCATCAGCTGTTGTTTATAATCTGCTGTGGGCTATGTATCTGCTATCACTATTTTTTTTGCTATTTGTGTCGGTGTTTATTATGTCTTAGGTGGGTCAGGTGTGAGGAGCCATTCCTTAAGCTACCACTTTAACAAGGGTTGTTAATTCCTAAATGAATGCTTTTAATATCTTTCCACTGGTTGTGTCTTCCCTGGACCTCCCTGACCAAAGCCTGGCACAGATCAGTGGGGGTCACTGCCTATGACTGGTTCTTATCAACCTTTTTGGAGCTACAGGTGATCCAGACCTTCTGGCTGCCTCTGATGGGCCCAGGTGCCTTTATAAACATCAGCTGCACTACTAGGATAGCTTTTGTCTACTCTTGGCCTGGGGGAAGTTCCTTTAAAAGTTAAAGTTCCCCTGAGATCTGCTTTCTGCTGCCTCTTATTGCTGGCTTCTTGTTGGGCTCAGTACTGTAATTCAGTTATTCGGTACAGTATCGGATGTGCCTTGCCCCTTAGCCTCAGATTTTTTTTTTTTTTTTTTTTTACAGGAACAGAGAGAGAGTTAGGGAGAGGAATAGATAGGGACAGACAGACAGGAATGGAGAGAGATGAGAAGCATCAATCATTAGTTTTTTGTTGCTATTGCGACATCTTAGTTGTTCATTGATTGCTCTCTCACATGTGCCTTGACCGCAGGCCCTCAGCAGATGGAGCAACCCCTTGCTGGAGCCAGCAACCTTGGGTCCAAGCAGGCGAGCTTTTGGTCAAACCAGATGTGCCCGCGCTCAAGCTGGTGACCTTGGGGTCTTGAACCTGGGTCTTCCGCATCCCAGTGTGACTCTGTATCCACTCTACCACTCCCTGGTCAGGCTCAGATGTCTTTATATCCAGACTTTTTATTTATTTTATTTTGTTTTTTTTTCTTTTTTAGCACTCAGAAGTGTGTGGTTTTGGGGGACCAGTGGGTGTGTCTTTTGTGCTTCTGCTTTATGGTCTGTCTGCCAGCCTCCCTACCACCACTGTTGCCATCTTAGGCGTTTGGGCTTGGGTGCTGCTGGTGTCAGCCCACCTCCGCAGCCGTTGCCGCTTACGCCTCCTCTGGTGGGCCTGCACGCAGCTGCTTGGACTGTCCTCAATGTCACCCGGACCCCAGCTGCTGCCAATGGCAAGCTCATGCTGCAAGCTTGGTTGCGTGCTAGTTCGGACCTCTGCAGTGGCCCACCACAGCTTTTGTCTCTGCTGGAGGACCCATGCACACCCATTTGAACCACTTTTGCTGTAGCCCCAGCCTCAGCTGCCACCAGGGTGTGCCCACGCCTCAGGCGGGATGGCGCACAAGCTCAGACCTCCACAGCAGCAGCTGCTGCAGCGTCCACTTCTGCTCTGACCGCTGCTGCTGTAGTCCCGCCCATCTGCATCCAAGGAAAGGCTTGCACTTTGAGTGGGGTTGTGCTAGCTCGGACCTCCTCAGTGGCTGTCGCAGCTCCCGCTTCCAAGAATGGGCCAGCATGCGCCCACTCAGACTGCCTCCATAGTTGCCTGTGCTCAGCCATGGGTGAACTTGTGTGCTCACTCTGACCTCCACAGCAGTCGCTCTGGCTTCTGCCTTCATGGGTGGACCCACATGCCCTTGATGGGACCACCGTGGCTCCTGCAACTGCACCCAGCTGCCGCTGGCACACCTGCCCTCAGCGAGCACTCAACAGTGTGTGGGGGGTGCAGTGTAGCTCAGACCCCAGTATGCACTACCTGTATCCCTAATGTGCTGCCTGCCCCTAGCGCCTCTTTGGTCTGACTGGAGCAGGAGAGCTTTCAGTGAGCGGGGTAATTTTTTCCCTTTGCTGGTGTTGCTGCTCCAAGGAAAATTGTTCAATTTAGATTTGGGGAGTGATTCAGCCCAGGAGTTAAGTTGTCCATCCCTCAAAGTGTCTTTGTACCTCCAAGACCACACTCTACCCTGTCAACTCCAGACCTCCTAGTGCTCCCTGCTTTCTGAATCCCGGCAGGTGGCTATGAGTGAGGCTTTCAGTGTGGTCCCTTTAGTATGGAGCCTGGCTCGAGGAGTTCTGTCTCCTCTCAAACAGTATCTAAGCTCCTTTCTCAGCCAAATATAGTTCATTTGCCCCTTCCAGGCATGAGGGCTCTAGGTTGGGACTTCAGTTCTGAGGCTGAAGACCCACAACCCACAAATCGCCAGGCAATCCTCCCCATTGTGAGAGTCCCTCCGGGCTGCCACTCGCTACTGGGAGCAGGGCAGTCCTTTCCACATCTCTGCCTTTCCTACCAGTCTCAGTGTGGGTTCTTTGGTGGCCCTTGGCTATAGAATCCTCTTAGTTTAGTCCAAAGTTGGTCTATCAAGATGACTATTCCCAAAATTAAGTTGTAATCCATTTTGGTTCTTGGATGTGGGAGTTGAAACGTCTGCTTACTTCATGGCCATCTTGTCTCTCCTGATGATTACCTTTGCTGTGCAAAAACTTTTTAGTTTGTATTAGTCTCATTTGTTTATTTTTTCATTGTTTCCCTTACCTGAGAAGATATATCAGAAAAATATATTGATACAAGAAATTTCTGAGACTTTACCATGTTTTCTTCTAAGATTTTCATGATTCCAAGACTAACATTTAAGTCTTTAATTCACTTTGAGTTTATTCTCGTATATAGTATAAGTTGGTGGTCCAGTTTCTTTATGTATATATACATCAGCATAATTTTTTAAACATCATTTATTGAATTGACTATTTTTACCTCTTTGTATGTTTCTACCTCCTTTACTTGACCATAAAGGCATGGGTTTATTTCTGGGCTCTCTATTCTTTTTTTTTTTTTTTTTTTTAACAGGAACAGAGAGAAAGTCAGAGAGAGGGATAGATAGGGACAAACAGACAGGAATGGAGAGAGGTAAGAAGCGTCAATCATTAGTTTTTCATTGCCATTACGACACCTTAGTTGTTCAGTGATTGCTTTCTCACATGTGCCTTGAGCTCCAGCCTTCAGCAGACCGAGCCACCCCTTGCTGGAGCTAGCGACCTTGGGTCCAAGCTGACGAGCTTTTGCTCAAGCCAGATGGACCTGTGCTCAAGCTGGCGAGCTC
The DNA here is from genome assembly GCA_037038555.1 of Rhynchonycteris naso. NCBI lineage: Eukaryota > Metazoa > Chordata > Mammalia > Chiroptera > Emballonuridae > Rhynchonycteris > Rhynchonycteris naso. The sequence goes on from CM073002.1 coordinate 74,417,005, forward strand.
GGGGTCTCGAACCTGGGTCTTCTGCATCCCAGTCCGACGCTCTATCTACTGCGCCACCTCCTGTTCAGGCTGTGCTCTTTATTCTGATCCATTGATTCATATATCTGTTTTTATGCTAGTACTATGCTATTTTGATTACTATGGCCTTGTGGTATAGTTTGATATAGGTAATGTGATTTCTTGAACCTTGTTATTTTTCAAAGTTGCTGTGGCTACTGGGGTCTTTTGCAGTTCCATATAAATTTTTGAAACATCTGTTCTTTTTCTGTGAAATATACCATTGGTATTTTGATAGGAATTGTATTGAATTTATAGATTGTTCTGGGTAGTATAAATATTTTAATGATGTTAATATTTCCTATCCATTAACACAGTATATGCTTCCACTTATTTGTATTTTCTTCAGTTTCTTTCCTTAGTACCTTATAATTTCTTGAGTACAGGTCTTTTATGCCATTGGCTAAATTTATTACTAACTATTTTAAATTTTTCATGTAATAATAAATGGGATTATTTTTTAAAGTTTAATTTTATGGTATTTTATTATTGGTGTATAAATATGCCACTGATTTCTGTACATTTATTTTACATCCTGCTACTTTGCTAAATTTATTTATTAGTTCTAATAGGTTTTTGTTGAAATCTTTAGGATTCTCTATATACAATATCATCTCATCTCCAAATAATGACAGTTTTATTCCTTCATTTCCAACTTGGATTCCTTTTATTTCTTCTTCTTGTCTGATTGCTTTGAATAGAGCTGCCAGTACTATATTGAAAAGGAGTGGTATAAATGGATATCCCTTGTGTTTTTCCTAATCTTAAGGAAAATTCTTATAGTTTTTGCCTTTTGACTATGGATTTGCCATATATGGCTTTATTATGTTTACTATGTTCCCTCTATTCCCAATTTGCTGAGTTTTTATCATAAATGGGTTCCAGATTTACATTTGTTTTTTCTGAAACTATTGATATGACCATGTGAAATTTATACTTAATTTGTTTATGTGGTATATCATGTAATTCTTGCACAGCAAAGGAAACCATCAACAGAAAAAAAAACCCACTGAAGGGAGAACATATTCACCAAAAAATATATCTGATAAGGATTTAATATCCCAAATTTACAAGGAACTTATTAAAGTCAGTCCCCAAATAAACAAACAATCCAATTAAGTAATTGGCCAAGGACCAGAATAAATATTTGTCAAAATAAAAAGACCTGTAGATAACCAACAGAAATGAAAACATGCTGAATACCACTAGTCCTCAGAGAAATGTAAATTAAAACCATAATGAGGTGTCACTTCACACCTTTAAGAATGAATGTCATCAATAAGTCAACAAACACCAAGTGTTGACAAGGATGAGGAGAAAAGGGAACCCTCATGCACTGTTGATGAGAATGAAGATTTGTGCAGCTGCTGTGGAAAGCAGTATGGAGTTACCTCAAAAAATTAAAAATGAAATTGTCTTATGAGCCAGCAGTTTCATTTTTGGGTACATATGCAAAGAAACCTGAAACACTAACTCAGAAAAATATATGCAATTTTATGTTATCATAGTGTTATTTATAATAGCCAAAATTTGAAAGAAACCTAAGTGCTCATCAGTAGATGAGTGGATAAAAAATCTATGGTACACATACACAATGGAATGCTACCCAGCTAAAAAAAGAAAAAGGAAATCTTACCTTTTGTGACAGTATGAATAAACTTAGAGATTATTATGCTAAGTGAAATAAACCAATAAGAAAAAATAAACAGTACACATGATTTTACTTATATGTGGAATCAAAACCACTGTTTCTCTCTCTCTCTCTCTCTCTCTCTCTCTCTCTCTCTTTCTCTCACTCTTTTTACTTAACACCAGGTCCTTAAATCCTTATGATGAGCATCAACTCCATGGCCACCTTTGGAGCTGCTCTGGAGATGGAGCTGGTCTTTCTGGATGTTTTAAATGTAAGGGTTTGACTGGAAGAAGTTGGCAGAAATTCAGCTTTACCACCTTTTATTTTCTGAATTAGTGCAGATAAGGGAGCTATCAGCCTGGACACTAGGTTGGAGCAGAAGATCCGATTGAAGCAGAGATTAAGTAAATTAAAATTTTGTTATCACTTATAACAGCTGTCCTCCTTTCAGGGCCTCTGGGTAAAGTTGCAAGTTGATTGAAGGGACTTTTTGTTCCAATAATAATGAATATTTACATTTCTGAGGTGGAAAGGACAACTTAAAGGTGCATTGATTTGCAAACTTCAAGCCTCCTGGGTGAAATCTAAAACTGACCCCTGTACACAGAAAGCAAGTGACTGAAGAAAGAGAGGGGACTCCAGATTCGTAAGGTGGCAGGTTTAATAAGCAGGGGACTTATATCTGAGGCTTTTGGGGGCACCACTACATGAGTAGATCTCTGTATCCACCTCTCATTATTTTAAAAGTTTATACAGGGTCTTCCTTTAGAGCAGTGGTTCTTAACCGTTTTTGAGGTACCGAACCCACCAGTTTCATATGCGCATTCACCGAACCCTTCTTTAGTGATAAATAAAATATGATTTTTTTCCCAAATTCAAGACATAGGTATATGTTTTTTTACTGGTGCACAAAATGAGCCGTGCATGAACATCACCTTGCTCAAAGAACAAAACCAACAAAGTGCATGAACTCACAACAAATTACGGTATTACTTTATTCTGGCCTCTGCAGCAGAGGCTTCTCCGAACCCCTGAGACCACTCATCGAACCCCTAGGATTCGATAAAACCCAGGTTAAGAACCACTGCTTTAGAGTCTGTCTCGTGTTTCATTCAGGTGGTCTCAATAACACATTGCTTTCTCGAGCCTGCAGGATTTAGGGGACTCAATTAAATGTCATGTTCTTTTACCCAGTCTTGCACATCATGACCTTTGACTATCACCTCTGATCACTATTTATTTGAGGAGGGTATTTCTACATAGTATTCAGTTTCTCTAATTTTCTAATAACAGCAGCATGATTTTGCATGGTGACAGAGAAAAACTTAGATTAAGACAGAAACAGTCCACACAAACCAATGCATATTTATAATCTTCACATGAAGGGAGGAAGCCAGTATAATCAATTTTCCAATCCCTCATTAGTTGGGAATTGCTCCAGACTCCTTTGGCATTTGCCGTGGGCATGGTTTAGAACACGGAGGACATATTGGAATTACCTTAACCAAGTTATTGTGTTTTAAGGTAACCAGTTTTTGCTTTAGATGTAAGTATTTGGACCACATGAAAACCAACAGCAAGACAGATACCAGCTCCCAAATATGGCATCTTTTCCTAATACCAACAATGGAAAATGCAGACTCATGGAGTAGTAAACATTCAGTCAATTCAAGCAGAAACTGACTGACACCATCCATCAAGTATGCTGTGAAGATTTCTTCTTTGAGTGGGAAGTTGGATTAGAAAACCACAAGGATTCTTCCAACTCTGGTCTAATGCATGTGGACAGTTGCCCAGTTCTCCATGTAGTTAAAGCTTAGACAATTTATTCCAATGTGAATCTGGACTCACAGCCAATACTTGAAGCAGAGTATGTCTTTCTGTTGACCACAATTCTAAGTTTAGCCAATTGCTCAAAACCTACCAGCTGTTCTAGACATCCAATAAAGGAAAAGTAAATTAGCCTAGTAAGCTATGTCCTTTTTGATCCATACCATTTGGCATGTTCCCTTTTTTTAGTCTTAAAGAGTCATATGATCCAAATCATTACTTTAGCAGTGCTACGATTACCTTATGACACCAATATAGAGTTGCAAATCTAAATGCCAAAATCCCACAGCTTGGCTCAACCACTCTATAATTGGGAGTTCAATGATTGTTCACGAAGTGAGACACTTTTGAAAATGAAAGTGTGGTTAGATGGGTGGGTGGGTAGATGTGTGGAAAGGGTTTGATATTTTGATCTCATTTTATGATTACAGCTCTCCCTTTTAACAACTGTAGCTGGAAAATCTTTTGAGGACAGGGTAAACCAATCCTCCTGTGGTGTCATAGATTCTTTGAACAAGAGAATTCCCACATTTGAGACATTTTCCAGAAACAATACTAAAAGTCTCTTTGTGTTTTATATGCTACCCCCACCCCCCAAAAAAGAGTCCTCTTGATATAACCTGTGCTGATTATGCTGGATTAGTTTCCAGGATACTTAGAAAATGATTATTTTTCAGCATCCACACTACAGAAGGTGCTGGAAAACAAAAGCACAGGCATGGATTCCAGTTATTACAGCCACCACAAGTTTTGGGAGGCCCATGTCTCAGCCTCTGGGTTGGGAAGATTATTTCTTTAACAAACAATCCAATAAAACAGTGTGTGTGTGTGTGTGTGTGTGTGTGTGTGTGTGTGTGTGTGTGTGTGTGTTTTAAATAACTCATATTAATTACATAAACTTGGCCCTTGTAAAATAGATATTTGCAGATTACACACAATTAAATAAAAATAACTTCTTATGGCTCACACTAATATAATATTTGGAGTCTCCACAAAAACAGAGAAAAAAGTAAAAAATAATCATACTTTTATACTTCTGCCTAAAAAATCAGATATTATATATTGATGTATAAACATCACTATATTGAATTTGTTTTTCATTTAGATATGTTTTTATGTAATTTATATCACATCTTGGTATATAACTTTTGCTACCTGCTTTTTCCTCCTTAATATTTAATGAGTATTCTTCTATGTCATTAAGTATTCTACTGTATAATTTTCACTGACTCTTGCTTGGTATGCCCTCATATGAATAAATAAATTAAGGAATCTTCTAAGGTCAATTATTTGACTCAATAATTTGTTATTATAATATATGCTGTTATATATAAGGAATAAGGGAAATTATTGCCTGTTCTCCCAAACGTATTTCAGATATTGCTGGGTCAAAGTTCATGTACTTTTTCAGACTTTTGAAACTTTGCCAAATCACCTCTCAGAAGGCTGAATACACCAGGGGTAAGTAAACATACATCTTATTAATGTCCCATATTATCATTGTTTTAAATATCAACTACCCACTTATTTCTAACTGGATTTCTCAGAGGAACTTCCAGGTCCTTAAAGTCTTGTTATAGATAGCATTTATGGTAAATTTCCTACTAAAATTTTAGGGCTTAAAAATAACTCAGTAGCCTGCTTCGTGTCATGTTCTACCTTTTAGGTATTCCAATCTATTGCAGAGACAGATTAGTCTGGTGACAGGTGAAAAGAAAGCATAATCTTAAAAGAAATTTAACAAATTAAAGTAGTAACTACTATATTTCAGTACCTCTACCAAGTAAGTGGTAATCTGTTAATTAATAGAGGCAAGTCCATTGCCTCCACCGATTACTATCATGGTACATAGAGCTTTGTTAAGTTAGCACAGATGCTGTGAGATCCAAGGCTTCTAGTGAGAAGGGGCAGTGGTTAAAAGTACAGACAGAAATGCCTTGCTTAAATGCTGAGGATATAGGCAATCCATTAAGAAACTAAGTGCTATTTGCCAAAGCATTTGAAGAAATGTGAATTTTTTTCACACCAGGAGCCGAGCCAGTATTTGGCTAATATGTAAAACACATGAGAGCAGTCTTCAACCAGAAGATAAACTTTATTAGTTATTAAAACTGTTCATCAATAATAAAGGTCAATTCATGAAATAATGATTTTTTCAGAATGCTCAAGCAATTTGATTACCTCCTTTTAAATCGGCACATTACACATACATTATTAGTACCAGTCACAGAAAATTATCATTGGTTTTACACATTTGATTAAACTATAAGGCCATTAGCTATTTGTTGCTAACTGATACTTATTAATACTATAGCAAATGAATAATAAGAGTTCAGAACTTTCGAGTTGACTTCTTATCTATGAAATACTCTTACCCAATTAGAAATATATATATATATAGTACTTTTCTGAAGTGAGAAGCAGGAATGCAGTGAAGACAGACTCCCACATGCACTGGACCAGGATCCACCAGAATAGCCTAGTAGAGGGCAATGTGCTGCCCATCTGGGGCGTTGCTCCATTGCAACCTGAGCCATTCTAACACCTGAGGCAGAGGCGTGGAGGGATCCTCAGCACTCAGACAACTTGCTCCAATGAAGCCTTGGCTGTGGGAGGCAAAGAGAGAGAGAGAAAGGAGAGGGGGAAGGGTGGAGAAATAGATGGGCACTTCTCCTGTGTACCCTGGCTGGGAATCGAACCTGGAACATCAACACGCCCAGCCTATGCTCTACCACTGAACCAATTGGCCAGGGCTAGAACTAGATTTTTTTTTCTTAAGAGTAAAAAAGCTCTGGATAGATAAAGTTTTGCTTATAATTCAAAGTAAATGAGTTATAAATTTCTTTCCTGGGGGAAGAGGGTGATGTGAAAGTAATGGGTGCCTTGGGGCAAAGAACAAAGGGAAAGAGAAAAAAGGGAAAATAATAAGAAGAAGCATCAAATGTTAAAGACAAATTATGCTGACTTTATATCTGTTGCTTGTATTTTTATTATTGTTGATGGTTTTTTTAAGGGTCCCTTTTGGATACAACTAACTTCTTGCATGATTTAAGACTGCTTTTTATTTTTAAAAACCCTGCTTTAAAGCACTGACATTGTGGGGAAAAGTAAGTTTCTTTGCCTTAAAATCAATATGGTATGAAAGGTCATTCATCAGCTCTGCCAAATGTTTCCACTTGTAAAAAGTTCAAATGAAATCTTTTTTACTAAGTAGTGGAAGTGAGAGGAAGGAGGAAGAAGTGAGGGAACTCAGGGTATAGTTGAGACCCACATGTTCCTGACATTGGAGAGTAATCTTCTTTGAAACCTAATATTTAGGCTTGTCACTTGTTCTTTTTTTTTTTTTAGTGTTTTTTTTTTTAATATTTATTTTATTTTATTCATTTTAGAGAGGAGAGAGAGAGAAAGAGAGAAAGGGGGGAGGAGCTGGAAGCATCAACTCCCATATGTGCCTTGACCAGACCAGTGCAGGGTTTTGAACTGGCGACCTTAGTGTTCCCAGGTCGATGCTTTATCCACTGAGCCACCACAGGTCAGGCAGCTTGTCAGTTGTTCTTAATACAGTGTCATCCTCTTCTTCAGTTGGACTAAAACTCAAACATTTATTTAATTATTCCTAATAAATATGTCAGAAGTGCCTAAGTTACGTGGCAGACCCTAAATTGGGCTCTGCAGATACACTAGTGAACTAAATAGACAAAACTTCCTGACCTCATAAAGTTATAATGTTAGGGTAGGATCTCCTTTGGTAAAACAGCATTAAACAAATGAATATAATTGTGTTGTTACAAGGAGAGATTTTTAGTTTATTCGTATAGCAATTCAAATTTAATAGTTCTAATGAAGCCCTAATTATCAATGCAAGTGCCAGTCTGCCACAGAATTAACTTTTCTGATTTGTGAGAGACACTCCTACTAAAGCTCCCTCTTCCCTCTTCCACCTCCCCCCAAAACGGTTGCCAAGTATCCCATGGCAAACTGTGAACTGTGCCTAAATTCTGCCAAAATTAGCATCATGCAGTCTGTGAATCTTTTCAGCCAAGCAAATTGCACAACCTAAATGTAACCATTTTTCCTTGCATCCTTTCCTGAAAACCTTTCCAACATTCCTGATGCCAACATTGTCAGTGCACTTTGCTCTAAGAGATTACATGTTGGCTACAAGTAATTTCCAATGAATAACTCTAATTAGCCACTAAAAGTTGGCATATTTCCTGCTATCTGAAATTAGATTACAGAATTGAGTTGAGATGAAAAAGTCCCATTAACTCTCTAGACTTCTAATTCCTATTTGCTGGGGGAAATTACTACTTTGAACTTTATCTGCTACTATCTGAAGAAGTCTGGAGTCAGTGGTAATAAAAAGATATGTGGAAGTCTGGACTTTCTGTTTGCTTCTAGTCCACTTCTGGGGACTTCCTAAAATACACACCTAAGAGCAATAGCTTTGGGAGATGTTTTAATGGATTTGTAAGAATAAAAGAAACTATTTTTAAAAGATGTTAAAACACAATGCTCTGTACTTTTCCCTATCTACATGACCCTCTCTAACAAATAAATGTATTTTTAATCTAATGCTGTTAATTAATAGAATATGGAGTTTCTTGGACCCAGTTCTGATTTGTTTTTATTAGAAGTTTATCTTCTAGTTCGCCTTCAGTCAGAGAAATATGTGCTTGTGCTGCTACTAGGTATTTGGGAAGAGCTACTTAGCACTATTTAATGCTATTTCTGGGCAACCCCAAACAGTCTTTGCAAGGAAGCCTGTGTGCACTGAATCTTGCATTATAAATAAGCACCTGAGGTGGATGGTCTTGTTTTGGAGTCCTATCTGCAGTCATCAGCTGCTGTGCGCCTGAGTTACTGATAGCTAACACACTAGATGTCTGGTGCAGCCATGTACACTTCGGAAGGTATTTTGTTGTTGTTGTTATGAATAATCATCCTGCATCACTTACTCCAATGGCACAATCAAAAGATATTACAAATGGTATGGGGCACAGAAAATCAGTGCAAGAGTTCTGAAAAGAGAATAGAATACATTGGAGTAATAAAGCAGCTATTTAAACTATTGGAATTTATTTGTATTTTGCTAAAAGTTATATTTTCCCTTGACAAAATTGCTTTAAATAATCTTTAAGTAGCTTTCTGTCTTTTTCTTGGAAAGTGTCTGATAATAATTATTTTCAGGAGGAACATAACTTCAAAAGTGTACAATCCAAAACTATTTTCTGACTACCCAATGGCTGACTTTTTAAATTAAGTAAAAAAGCAGTATAGTTTTTTATAATTAAGGTCTCATAACTTTTATTTTAAATATCAAACCTAAAGTATAATAAAAATTCACTTTGTAAATAATGGAAATTTGTGGTTGTATTTTTAATAAATTATTAACTATAACAATGATAAAACAATCGACTAATTTGTTTTCATGTTTTTGTGTGTACTAGATTTTTTATAAGAATTAGTAAATATTTGAACCAGAATTGTGCTTTTTCTGTCTACATATGACTTCATTATAAACACCTTGAATATGTTTTTATAACTGATTTTATCTAAAGTAAAAGGCTGACATTTTATTCATATTACACAGAGAATAAAAATTGAGGTAACAAATTAAGAGAAGGTAATCTGATTTTATAATTTAGTGATATAGACATACTGATTTTATTTTTAATAGGAATATTAATGAACAAATTGAATGTTTCAAAATTGTCAACAGAGACTGAAATTCAAAATTGAGTGTCAACCCTAAGATAGATTGTATTTTTTTGTTCTAGACATCGTAAAAGGGTTTCCTCATTAAAAATAAAATAATAAATAATAAGTAAATGAATAAATAAAAAATATATATACATTTATTTAATATATTTTTATATATGGTGTTTCTAACTAATGCACATAGATGACTTCTTAATAAATACCTGTAGAAAATTTGGGCCTGGCTGGTTGCTCAGTGGTTGAGCATCAGCCTGGCCTTTGGAAGTCCTGGATTCAATTCCCGGTCAGGGCACACAGGAGAAGTGCCCATCTGCTTCTCCACCCTTCTTCTTCTCCTTCCTCACTATCTCTCTCTTCCCCTTTTGCAGCCAAGGCTCTATTGGAACAAAGTTGGCCCCAGCACTGAGGACGGCTCCATGGCCTCTGCCTCAGGGGCCAGAGGAACAATGCTCTAGATGGGCAGAGCATCATCCCCTGGTGGGAATGTCAGGTGGATCCCGGTCAGGCACACACGGGAGTCTGTCTGACTGCCTCCTTGCTTCTAACTTTGGAAAAATACACACACACACACAAAAGAAACTTTAAGGAATATTAAGTAATTCAAATTATATCTTACTGGGAGGGTTCTCCAGAAAAGTGCAACCAGACTCAATACATATATATTTCAAAGAACTGGCTTACACAAGCCTTGATAAGTCTAAAGCCTGTGGGTCAGGCTGACGGGCTGAAAACCCTCAGGCAGGATCTAATTAATACTGCCTCAGTGTTGATGTAGAATTTCTTGTTCTTCAAGGAAACTTTAGTGTTGCTTTCAAGGTCTTTCAACTGACTGGATGGTCACATCTACATCATAGAAAATGATCTCTTTTCCATTAAGTTTCTTATTTCCAGATAAAAATGTGTTAATTGCCACAAAATTTAATCTATTGCTTCCTCTGGAAAAAGCTCTAGTTGTGATCCCTGTGGTTGGTCTATGGTGTGTCTCCTCAATCTTTGTCATTGTCTGTCTGTCTCCCTAATGAGTTATTCAGTGTCCCCAGGGCTAGGACAATGATGGACAAATATCTGGTGTTGGTAAATATGTCTTAGATGAATAAAATCATGAATAAGTGACAGAAAGAAAAGAAGTTAAGGGTGGAAATTGAAATGAACTTGTAAGTGCTAGAAATATTAATAGATCTTAATGAATATTGAATATTAAATGATATTAATAAATTATGAAAAGAATTCACATTATACTGAAATATTATATATACTATAAAGAATACGCTACCTTTGAATCTGAGTATAAGTATTTATTGACAGTTTTAATGTGTCCACAATATAAGTGTAGCCTGGAGAAGAAGAAAAAAGGCACAGGAGATTGGCTTCAGGAGAAACACATCTCTTATAAACTGATTGGAAAGATGCTCTGTGTGTGAAAGACAGAATTTCTTTCAGAATACACCATGAGTGACAGATGCTGCTCACTAAAACTTTAGAAAAGGAGAGTTTATGAGAATACATAATTGAATCAGAACTATAATTAAGGGGTTTATTTAAGTCCTTTTCCCAAAAATCAAATGATAAGAAACATTACATTAGATCCATATAGGAAGCATTAATGTTTTGTTAAGGTGATTTCCTTTCAAGTAAGCACAATACTTTTTTCTGACATATAAAATGACATCTCTTTTCCTAACTTGTTAAAAAATTTATTTTTTCCATACTTGGCTACTTATCTGGCCATCACTCTTGAGTCCCAGATGCCATTTCACATACTTTTCATTGTGCTGTGCTAACACATCAATCAGCTCATCATACAACACAGACTTGAAGAACACAACGAAAGTCAATAATTATTGATCTCTCAGAATGAGTAATCTGTATTAATCCTGTAAAGATAAAAAGGAAGTGTTCAACTAAAACTTACATAAACTCTAAAGAAAAGTCAAGAATTATTTGGAGTTTTGGGAGTTGAAAGAATATTATTTCCAGTAGACATGAAAAACTTAAAATGAACAAAATTTCCTACTGTCTTTTAAATTTCCAAAGGAAGATTATCTCATGTTAAATTTATTTGTAAGTGTTCTATGGTCAATGCAGGGTAATCAAACTCTGGTTTATTGACAAAATTTAGCTTGCCATATGCTTTTGTAAAAGTTTTATTGATGTATATTTATACTTATTCATTTGTGTATTGTCTTTGGCTGCTTTTACACTACAATGGTAGAGTTAGATGGTGACAAAGACCAAATGAAAGGCAAAGTCCATAATATCGGCTATCTGGACCTTTTATGAAAAGGTTAGCCTAACCTATCCCTGGTGTATATTAACATTCTTGGCATGATCTTGTGTGAGAAAAGATGTGTACAATCAGCATTATATATTCAGTGATGTCTTTGTTAGCTGCTGTAAATTAGCCATGGCTGGAATATTTACACCATTAAAGCCATCAAGCATGACAAATCAGAATTTTTTTTTCTGAAAAAGCTGGTTGTCCACAGCTCAAGATGAATTGACAAGACAATGTTAATCCACTTCTTTTCCAATCCTGGTTGACATACCCAAATTTAATTTCTTGTGAAAAATATAAAAATTGTTTTATTTTTCTAAATACATTATGAAAAACAGTAAAGGAAAAATCTACCAACACACTACTGTTAATAATTCTTTATTAGTTTGAACAAGTGCTTATGCTAGATATATGTGCTGGTATTGGACAGAGATCTCATTAGTAATACAGACACAGTTTATGTTAAAGACCCTCAATGGAGTTTGAAATATTTAATTCCACTGATTACAAAATAAACTCAGATTAATATAGAAATCTTAGAAAACACAAAGTAAAACACAAACTCACCAACATAAATACTACAATAGAAATTTTGTCTTTTTACCATTCATATTATACTTAATATGATATTTATATTTACATGCAATATTACATTTATATTTAATATGGTGTAATTATATATTGATATGTATTAATAAATTAATATGTATTAATAAATACATAATTGTATTTAAAAGTATGAGAACATACTATTTATAATATTTGTTATTTCGCTTTGAAAGAGAATATTTTCATGTTAGTAAATATCCTATTATAACATCATTGTGTTTAGCTAGCTAATATTCTACACCATATATTATTAACGAAGTCTCTATTGTGGTCTATTAACAAGGCCATGAAGGACAACACTTTTGAAACATATACTTTTACAATTCTACATATTTCCTTAAGATGAATTCTAGAGCTTCATTTCATTAAACCTCAAGACTTAAGGTTAAAAATAATAATTTCTACTGGTTATCTTACTTAAAATGACAGTAAATTGCCATCTATGATTCTGTAGAATTAAAAAGATTCATATATTTATCAAGGTCTACTGGTATGCCCCTCTGGCACAATGCCATGACATACTAATGGCTATCAACTTTGTAGCCATACATACCGGGATTTGAACTTCAGCTCCACAGTTGACTACTATGTGACCTTGGGTAAATCATTCATAATATCTGAGACTCTATTTCTTCATCTCAAACAGAAATTACAAAACTTACTCTGCAGAACTGCAATGACTATAAAGTGCCATTTAAATATAAAGTGTCTAACACAGACTCTAACACATGGTAGGTTCTCAGAAAATGATTTTCTTCTTTGTGCTCTCCTACTGAATCTTTCCTTGAAGCAACCCCAGTTTGCTTTCAGACTTGCGGCTTACTTCTCCATTTGTTTGAAACTCAGTAACTGAAGCCAGTTCAAACAAACATACCAGAATACATTTTAAGTTTGATATAGTCCTTTTTCCCCTCAAGAAGTCTGGTTCTTCACAACAGGCTCCTTAGTATCTCTTGTAAAATTGGTTTGGTTTTAATAAATTCCTTGAGGCTTTTTTTGTCTGGGAAGCACTTTATTTCTCCTTCAATTTTAAACGTTAACCTTGCTGGATAGAGTAGTCTTGGTTGTAAGTTCTTGTTCTGCATTACTTTGAATATATCTTGCCATTTCCTTCTTGCCTCAAGTGTTTCTGTTGAGAAGTCCAATGTCATCCTTATGGGGGCTCCTTTGCAGGGGATAGCCTTTTTCTCTCTAGCAGCTTAAAAGGGAACCCTTCTGAACTGCTGGTGGGAATGCAGACTGGTACAGCCACTGTGAAAAACAGTTTAGAGATTCCTCAAAAAATTAAAAATTGAACTGCCTTTTGACCCAGCTATCCCACTTATAGGAATATACCCTAAGAACACCATAGCACTGTTCGAAAAGAAGAAATGTGCCCCCATATTTGTGGCAGCATTGTTCATAATAGCGAAGATCTGGAACCAGCCCAAGTGTCCATCAGAGGATGAGTGGATTAAAAAGCTTTGGTACATATATATAATGGAATACTACTCAGCCATAAGAATTGATGACATCGGATCATTTACAACAAGATGGATGGACCTTGATAACATTATACGGAGTGAAATAAGTAAAACAGAAAAAAACTGAGAACAGCATGATTTCATACATAGGTGAGACATAAAAGTGAGACTATGAGACATGAACAAGAGTGTGGTGGTTATGGGGTGGGGGAGGGAGGAAAGGGTGGGATAAAGGGGAGGGACACAGGGAAAACCAGATAGTAGGTGACAGAGGACAATTTGACTTTGGGTGATGGGTATGCAACATAATTGAATGATAAGATAACCTGGAGATGTTTTCTTTGAACATATGTACCCTGATTTATTGGTGTCACCCCATTAAAATTTAAAAAAAGAAGTCTGGTTCTTTTAAAAGTTATTGAAAGATAATACCAGCCACTCAAGTTCACAATTCAAGAAAGATTTCCAGGACAATATCAATAATCCTACTTCTTATCCACTCTAAATTGTCATATCTAAATTTAATTTCACTTCTTAACAAAAATGGGGTGTGTCTGTTTTACTTTCTCAAATAAATTCTTAAAAACTTTAAAGAGAAAGATTGTTCTTTAAATTTAGCTTAATTTCTTTCCACCCACATACATAGACACACACACACACACACATGCACACACACACACACACACACACACACACACACACGAAAGGTGAAGTCTACATGAAATGCTATATCTCATAATGGTGTATCAGGAAATTGGCTTTTACATTTTTCTGCGAAATTTCCATATATATTGTTTCACAACACATTTGTTGGTTTGCTTTTCATCTATACTGTTCTCTTATTTCCTAAAAGACTATGAGCTTATTTGGTCAGTCTTATGTGGTTTTAAAGGATTGAAAAATGTGTCTTAAGTTCATATAGATTCTTTTTATTTCTTTCTAAATGAACAGAAACATTCTTGTGTTTCTTTTATATAAACCAAAAGAAGCTTTTGATGGTGAGTATTATTAGAGTTTTGTTTGTATATAAAAATAATAGCAGTTATGGGAAGCTCTGAACCACCCACACGTATAACCTTGTAAACAACAAGGCTTTTCCATATAAACTGGAAGGAGGTTAAAGTATTTTTTGGAGATACAGAGTTTTAACCCATGCAAAGCTACCTTGTATATGCACATACTAAAGCAATATACATATATACCTCTATCTCACTGGCTCATCTTACTAAGTATCATGACCTATCCAACTAAACAAACTCTTTTGAAAATTCTTAAAATTGTGTTAAAACAGTAATAATTATTCCCCCCAAAATCACACTGACTATAACTACATATTTGCAATTAATATTTGTTTAAAATGTATTTTTACATGATTGTGTATAAATCCTTGGGACCCTTCCCTGAAGATATTTAAGACACAATAAATAGATATCTCTGGAACCGATTTGACAGAGAAGTTTAATTTTAAAAGCTCTTCAAATGTGATCATCAGGAATATTACATTTTTCAGGTTTTTTATTCAAATATACTTTTCCTTTGAGACTTTTCTCTCCCAGCTTCAAAATTTTCAAATAAAATAAGCACATTCCAAAAATAGACAGTATATACCCTGAGCATGAGTGATCTTACAACTCATGAATACAGAATGACTAGATTAGTAGAATTTAGACTATAACATTAGTCATTTGTTTAAAATAAAGGTGGGGGCCTGCTTAGTGACCAGAATAATTACTAAAATATGAACAATGGCTGACAAAGTTCTTAGATCACCCCACAAATATCAATGAGAAAATAACTTTATAAGGTAGCTATCTCAAGACTGTCCCCAATATGAGATATACCTGAATCATAGGCCTGTGCCAGTCAAAGAGCAGATGAGAAAAGCAAGAAATCAAAGTCCAATTTACTGATAAAAATATCTAAAAGTTTCTAAAGCAGGAGATTGTTCCTTTTCAAAATTTATGAAATATTTTATAACCAACTATTAAGACATATTTTAGAATTCTATTTTCTTTTAAAAAATTTTGTGACCTGGCCTCTTCTATATAATATAATATGTATTTTTTTCTTTCTTTCTATTTTTTTCTTTTTCATATTTTTGTCATTGCTGTCAAATAGAAAGAAATTTGACTTTTTAAATTAAATGTCTCAGAGCTTGCTTTAAACATCTCACACATAAGTAATATTACTTTGTGATTGTCTCTTATTTTGAAATATATGTAACTTTTAAAATTGTAAACTTATATGGCATCAAATGGAGAAAAACAAAAAACTTTAATTCTAAAAAATATGGATTTGTGGAAGCAAACAACCAATCGTCTAATAATTATTTAGCATGGTGGACAATTATACCTTTTTGCTGCCTCCAGGAGTTCAAAATATTTTTTGGAAGATGAGTCATAATTTAAAATTTAATAATCTATAATAAGGATCAGCAAACTTGTTCTGTAAAAAGTCAAATAGTAAGTACTTTGGAGGACTAGAGAAAAAAAGATCCATATAAGCCATTACTTAAGAAGAGATAATACTCTTACCTTACCTTGTCCTGCCCAACTCTATTCGCTTGGGGAGGACCATCCCTGGTGGTGGGCCACCTTTAGGTTAGCTGCAGTCATTTGAACGTATTTTCCAGGTCAAAATAAGTTAGCCTGAGGGAGAGGGGCCTATTTGGAAGTGTGATGAGACAGTTACTTTAGTCAGATTCACCTTCTGTTCCAGTGATACTCAGATTCTGGTATACTCTCCTCTTTTCCTGGAGAGCTCAGCCATCTCAGCTTAGATGGATGACCAGAGGCAAGGTGGTTCACTGAACTTCTGACTCCCCAACTGAGATTCTACTACTTGGTAGATTCTACCACTGACAGTTGCCAACAACTGAGGTCCAACAATGTAGGTGGTGACAGTAAACAGTGATGAGGCCATGGGCTAGGGTGACAAACTTAAGAGCAGAAAGGAAAACAGGAGCAGAGACAGATTACCAGCTTGACTTCTATTGGTCACAGTGCTATCTTATTCAGTAGGGAAGCCCTTAGACCACAGTGATCTGCAGATAAGAGCCATGTACCAATCACCTTGCCAGATCAGAAAAAAAAAAAAAAATTAAAGAGATATACATTGAGCGCGGTGCTAAAGGGTAAATGGAAATAGTAGAAATAGAGGAAAGAAGCATCTTTAAATGCATGAAGTAAAATTGTTAAAGGATAACTTTTTCAAGAGTTAAATCATGATTATTATAAAATATAAGAGATCTATGTCAAAGACTTTACCTAATTTTTATCTCATTTATTACTTTAGATGTCTGTAAGATATATTTAAAACACAACAATTCAAAAGTATATCAAAGAATGAGAACAATATGAACATTCAGGAATGCTAAGATAAATTTGCCAATGGATACATAACTGCTGTCTTCAACAGGCTAGAGATCAATTTTATCTCCATCATTAAAAATAATTTGCATTTCTATGAACTATTTGCATCATTGTCATCTCTCCAAAAATTATCTCCAGAGTCTTGCAAAATAATCAAAGACAATAAAAGATACATATTCTTATAGAATTAGGTCACTTCAGAAAGATTCTTTAGATAATCTTTGATATTCCATTATAAAGGTAGGCAATAATCCCTTTTCTCATTTCATTTTTTTTTGAACTCACAACATGAACGAAAGTAAAAAGAAAGTATATTATGTTTGGTTCAGAGACACCTATTAGAATTGCTACATGTGCTGTCTTATTTTTGCCATATTAAACCTAAAAGTGTTAAAACAATGTTACAATTTCTAGCCCTTTGGTAGGTGTATGAAAATATTGAAGAAACACATAATGCACATGGCTGTCCCCATTTCCATGCAGAAGGATAGTCCTGCTCCTTGCTTTAGCTCAAAAAGGATTTACATAAGAGAAAAAAATAATATGAAAACAAAACAATAACTCCTAGGTAACCAAGATAATGTCTAGCACAAAGCCCAGACATTTTAATCTAAAAAGACTGATGGGATCTAGCATGCAATAAGTTAAGAAAGTCACATTCTCTTGGCACATATCAGTTTTTTCTTATTTTAAAGTGGACATAAGACTGAAAACAGAAAATACATTAACAACCTGTAAGCAAAGAAGTAGGTAGAAAAAAATACCAATCTGATCTAAAATATTTGATGTAATGTCTGTAGTATGAGTAAGGCCCAACGGGGCTCTAAAGTAATAAAAGTAGCACCTAGTTAAAGCATAGCACAAGTGATGCTCGCGGCAATGACTTGGCTTTGAGGATATAGGTCTTTTTATTTTGAATACAATTAAATATAATATGTACTTTTTTGGACTTCTGCCAAAATTTAGTTATTATGTTTTTACAAAACTCAGGGAGGGTATCAGACTCTTTAAAAATATCAAATGTTTATATTTTTTTAATTATTATTGGAAAATACAAGTACGGGTAGAGATGGTAATTATAGGAATGAGAGTAATCAGGAAAAATACAAATAGGCCGCAAAAACTTTGAAAATTCTACATATCCCATTAAGAAGTAAGATGAGAGGTAAATTCCTGCTGCTTAAATGGTCAAGAACAGTTTTAAGAAAGAGAGATCTAACTGATCTGACTGCCCGTTTTGCAAGGCCCCATTTCACATTAGGTAATACTAGCAGCTAACATTTATTGTGTTTCACAGCATAAGGTTTAGTAAATGTGGGTTCATAGTTGTGAGTATAAAAAACAGAGTTTATTTTGTATTATTATGCATTAATTATTGTATTATTTACTTATATTAATCTATATGCCTACTTTTGTCCACCCCTGAATATAATTTAATCCTCAAAAAAAGCATATGAGAAAGATATTATTATCTCTATTTTATAGAAGAAGAAATAGAAGCTTAGAGAAGAAGAGGCAATTTTAAACCCAGGTTGAATGAATCTATCACATGGTTTGTCAAACATTTTGCTTTTTTTTTTTTTTTTCTGAATAATCCCCAAAGTTTCTATTTGGGACAAGCAATATTATCCTCATTTTATATGTAAGGAAACAGAAGCATAGGAAAGCAAATAGCTAAGGAAGTGTGCACTGCTAATAAGTTTCTATGTGTATCTAGTAGGTGCTCTTCCCTTCACCGGTCACAGTGGACCTGTTTGTCTGGTGTATGTCAGCTCTGCCCGGACGCCTCCAAAAGGACACTTTCCACCCCTCAGCTGAAGGAACAGCTATGTACAACGTGTGAAAAACCAGAAAATAAAAATGCTAATACTGCCTTGACAACATTTAAATTCAGTTTTTAAGAAAAACAAAAACAAAAACCAGTCATGTGCTATCTCAGCAAAGAATTATGTATTGAAATTATTCTTCCCTTTTCTGCCAAGTAATGGTCCCAGAAGTGGAGGGTAAACACCAGTTGGAAGAAAATTTAAGAAACAGACAGAAGCTGACTCACAGAGCATACCCAGATTGCTCTAATGGCCGGCAATTAGGACAAATATCCATCAATTCTCATGGTCCTGCTCCCTGGAGCTGTCTTAAATTTTAAAGAACATTCTGGTTCCAATCTCCATTAAAAAATATGACCTTGTTCTTCAGTTAGTATATATATATATTAAAAAACCTTCATTACATGAGGTAGTGTGCAATGTCATTCTCTGCAACTCAATGAATCTAACAAAACCATCATACTATTATTTACCTTGAATTTCCATTTGTATTTTTCAAACTTTTCATTTCAAATTGTACTTTGGCTACACTATGCTCTGCTTTGATCCTAAATGAAACATGAAAGCTTTTAATATAGAAGTAAAGCAGTAAAATAAAAGCAAAGTCATGATTGCTTTTTCTACTAATTAGTATAAAAATATTCTTTATGATAATAAATATTAAAGTACCAAATTGATTCATTTTATTAAATTACTGTTTTTAAAAAATAATTCTAGCCTGACCTGTGGTGGTGCAGTGGATAAAGCGTCGACCTGGGAACACTGAGGTCGCCAGTTCAAAACCCTGCACTGGTCTGGTCAAGGCACATATGGGAGTTGATGCTTCCAGCTCCTCCCCCCTTTCTCTCTCTCTCTCTCTCTCTCTCTCTCTCTCTCTCTCTCTCTCTCTCTCTCTCTGTGTCTCCTCTCTAAAATGAATAAAATAAAATAAATTTTTAAAAAATAATTCTAAAAGACAAGTGTTTTAGAGTTATATATTTTTTGAACACTCGTAATTGTGATGGTATAGACTAGAGCAATACTCCTGACTATCTAAAAAGTAAGAATTCATGATCTGACACCTTTTAGAAATACTCTTATGACTAATAATTTGATGTCAAGTCTAGAGGTAAGATAGTTATCCTTAGAGTCCTAGATCTAAGGATGAAAATAAGAGAAAAGATCTGTGTGAGTGTGTGTGTGTGTGTCTCTCTCTCTCTCTCTCTCTTTCTCTTTCACTGAACATGGCTCTGATAAGAAACTTAAAATATCTACAGTAATGATTCAGCTTTTAAAATGAAGAATAATAAAGCCGAGAACTTGGGAGGCCTGGGCAGGGCCTGAGTGTCCCCAGCACGAGGCACTAGCTCTAGGAAAGTGCTCAGTGTCATGAATAAACTATGAGAAGCCCCAAAATAAACATGACTCTTGATAGTAAGTCTTCATCTACAGTCTCTAATTTCCATGAGACTTCTAGGATTTGTGGTACAACTAACATGGAGGTGGAAATTTATCTTATTAATTTTTCAGATAAATCTCCCAGTTTCTGATCTGTTTTTCATAGTAATATATTCTCCTGAGGCTTCTTGTCACTGCCATCACCACCACTACCAAATTTTCCAAAGATGTTGAGAACTGAGTCCAAACATCATTCCTTTTCCAATTCTCTTTGACATTGAAGATGCTTATTGAAGACTTGTCTTTCACAACAGTGCCTTCGCCAGTGTGGGTACATAAAAGCCAATCTGTTGAGTGCCTGGATTAAACAAAAAGCCTGAGGAAGGGTCAATATGCTCTGTGTCTCTCTCTCTTTATTTAAATGAGAGGAGGGGAGATAAAGAGATAGATTCCCATATGCACCTGGACTGGGATCCACCCAGGAAACCCCATCTGAAGATGATGTTCTCAAACAAGCTATTTTTAGTGCCTGAATTAGAGATTCCACAAAGCCATCCTCAGGGTCCCGGGCCAATGCACTGGAATCAATCAAGTCATTGCTGCAGAAGAGGAAAAGAGAGAGAGAGAAGGGGGCCGGGGGAGAGAAGCAGATGGTTGTTTCTCTTGTGTTCCCTGACTGGAAATCAAACCCAGGACTCCTATATACTGGCCACATTCTACCACTGAGCAAACTGGCCAGGACCTCTTTTTCTTTATTTTATTTTATATTTTTTCAGCTGGCAAATCTATCTTTTTTTCCCTCACACACTGACATTCCTGAATCTCTGGTTTTTGAACTTGGAATGAGGTCTAATCACTTGCTTTCCTGGTTCTCCTGCCTTCAGGTTAGCACCGGAAATACACCCTCAGCTCTTCTGGTCTCCAGCTTGCAAACAGCATCAGATCATGGGATTTCTTTGCTCCCATAACCAGGTAAGTCAATTCCTCATAATAATCTTCTTTATTTATTCTATTGATTCTGTTTACCTTGTGAACTCTGACTAATCCATTCTTAAAATTCTATTAAAATGTAACAATATGCCAGATAATGTTCTATATGCTGGAGGAAGAGCCCATGACAACTTCAGGTACAGATGTAGAGGGCCTCATAACTCAGCAGCCCTTAGATTGGTTGAGTGTTCTGCTGTCACCATCTTGAAATTCTTAATAATATTTTAACAAGAGATCTCACATTCTCCTTTCACTTTGGGTTCCCCAGCTTAGGTATCTGTTCCTGAAAAGAGTTGAGAAAGAAAGAAAACAATCCTTGTCCTCAGTGAGCTCATGGCTTATCTGTGCTTGTCTATTGTTCTTATGAGATGTCTTAGCTGAATCTTGGCCCCCGCTAAATATAGTCCCAACCTTATGCCCAAAACTCAGTATGCACATAACCAGACATGGTTTTCAATAGCATAATTTTTGAGGCAGCATGGCCATGTCCAAAGGAATTTTAAGTTTTAGTCATAGGCTGATGAACTTGCGGTCTCCTTGCTGAGCCCGAGTCACCATTTAATTAGCTTCTCTTCAAGGTAATTTTATTTCATGGACTTTGTGCTTTTTGAATCTTAATGAGAGTAATCTAATTCATCGTGATAGAACCACAGGAAGAATGGTTTAGAATTTCATTCATTCTCAGTTGGGGAGATATTGTCCCCTAGGGGTGAAATAAATCTCATTCTTTTCTTGTATAATGCACAGATATACATAAATAGATAAACAGATATATGGTATATGTGAGGTATTAAAAATTCATGGGAGAAGCAAATAGGAATAAAATGTCTAAAAAAGCTCCTTAGGGGAAAAACCGTGAAGAAAGGTTGAGAAACACTGGAATAGGTTATTTATACTTTCTCTCAAAGAAAGTCATGGGATTCTCACACACATTTTTCATCTCCTCCCCACTGACCAATTGTTCATAACAAGTACTAAATCAAATTTTATTAAATCAAAGTGGAAAAAACAGTGTAATATGTTGTTAGCTCTCATCCCATCACAAAGCTTAAATATTTAGGCTACTCAAATAAGCCTTCATAGAAAAATAATTATAAAAACAAATAAATTGTCAAAATTGAAAGCTATTACTGATGAGAAAAACATGAGGAACTGAAATGAGAGCTCTCTTCCCAGAGCATAAAAAACATGGGTTAATGTCTGGGAGAAAGTAAGAGAAGTAAGAAGGTAAAAGTAAAAAAATATTTTTTTTTCTAGGCTAAGGAGAAAAGCTATAAAGTCTATGATATTTAATATAAGAAATTAGATTTATACTTATAAAGATAATAAAGCCATTATTTTCTTAAATTAGCCACATATAGATGTACTCAGATTGGCCTCTTTCACTTAGTAACACATATTTATGTTTCTTCCATGTCTTTTCATGGCTGCATACCTCACTTTTTTAACACTTACTAAAATCCTACTGCCTATATGAACCAAAGTTTATTTATCCATTCACCTACTGAACGACCTCTCAGTTGCTTCTAAATTTTGGCAATTATAAATAAAGCTGCTAAAAACATGCGTGTGCAAAGTTTTGTGTGGACGTATGTTTTTAACTCATTTGGGTAAGTGACAAGAACCATAATTGCTGGATTCTTTATTGGTAGAAATTATGTTTAGTTTTGTAAGAAACTGCCAACGTGTATTACAAAGTACCTGAACATTTTGCATTCCCACTAACAATAAATCAGAATTCCTATTTCTCTACATCCTCATCAGCATATGGTGTTTCCCTTGTTTTGCATTTTGGACGTTCAAATAGGTGTATAAAGATATTTCACTGTTGTTTTAATTTGTAATTCCCTAATGACATGATTATTTTTCATATTTAGATATTTTTTCATATGCTCTTTTTCCTTCAGTGTATCTTCTTTGGTGAGGTGTTCAAGTCTTAGCCCATTATTAAATCATAATTTTTATTTTCTTATTGTTGAGTTTTAAGAGTTCTGTGTATATTTTCAATAAAAGTCCTTATCAGATATGTTTTAGCCTGACCTGTGGTGGCGCAGTGGATAAGGCCATCGACCTGGGAACACTGAGGTCACCAGTTCAAAACCCTGCACTGGTTTGGTCAAGGCACATATGGGAGTTGATGCTTCCAGCTCCTCCCCCCTTTCTCTCTCTCTCTCTCTCTCACTCTGTGTCTCCTCTCTTAAAAAAATGAATAAAATAAAATAAATAAAAAGTCTATAAAAATGTTTTTTAAAAAAAAGATATGTTTTATATATTTCACTAATGTTTGTTTTTCTTCTCATTCTCTTGACAGTATCTTTTACAGAGCAAAAGTTTATAATTTTAATGAAGTTCAGTTTATCAATAATTTCTTTCATATGTCATGCATTTGATGGTATATCTGAAAAGTCATTGCCATACCCAGGTCATCTAGGTTTTCTCCTAAGTTGTATTTTGGGGAGCTTTATAGATTTGTGTTCAATTTGCTTTTTTAGGAGCTCAGTCTGAGTGCTATATAAAGAATGATTTTTAAAAAGACAAAAATGGAAGGAGGGTGACCAATAAGAGGTTTGTTCAGTAAACCATGGCAGGAAAAAAAGATTATTTTACACAGGGAAAGTAAAAGTGAAAATAAATGGAAGTGGACTCAAGATCTCAGTATGTTTGGAGGTAGAATGTTGACAGACAGCTTGTAGAATGTGAATGGGAAAGTAAAACCAAGAATAACTCTCAGGTGGTCTCCACAGTGTGGTGCTTCAGAGGCAGTGGCCACCCAAAATCTGTTTTGTTTTTTTATTTGTGTCAGTCACCAGGGACTTACTGCTATTTCTGGAGTGAAGAGAGGCTTAGATATGAAGACCTGAAAGTGATTCAATTTATTTGTAAAGCTTCAAAAGTAAATGATTCCCAGCAAGACCAATTAATTGTGCCCACTCTACAGATCAAATTTTCAGTAACCACTATTACTCATGACTTTTAGTGGCAACTAAATTAATTTTACAGGAAATAGAGTTGGTGTTCTCAAGACCATATGTTGCCAAAATGTAAATATTCATAAAATATGTTGGTTACATTGGAGAGGATGGAGATAAATGGGAACATGTATATTACCTTAAACACTTTTCTTTTAGTTTGTTAAAATTATTTTCCTGGGAGAGATTTGTGGAATTGGGAGTCAATTAGAACTTCATTTTTATTTCAATGCACATTGCTGTACCTTCACATAGAAGAAATTACATTATAAATTATTATAAAAACTTTTATAGAACTGAGTATTACTAAAAATACATTCAGTAAACAGTAACATATATATTCATATTTAAAAACAAATATTTCTGAGTCTCCCTGATTTAATAGACAATTAACTAAGGTGAATTTGTTGATTTTTTCCCAGATATAATCTTCAGTTCTTTAATGTCTTTTCCAAAAGCATGCTACTTCTTGTGATTTTTCTGGTTTAAAAAGAAGAAAAATACCTATAAATTTTTAACAATTTTTATCTGGGTAGATGATAATACTATTTAATGAATGGGGAAAATAGAAATAAGAGTTATTGTGGTTTGGTTAATTAAGAGTACCTTTTTAGCTATATTAAGTTTAAGATGTGCATATATCAAAACTGGCCCAGAATAAAACAGGTAAGTAACTCTGCCTCCATCTCTTGCTTCCAATGAGAAGTTTTATTCTTCTTGAACACCATGGGAAGAACACAATTTTATAAGCATTTTCCTGACTTTTCTTTCACAACTGCAAGAGAATTCCCTATAAAAAAAGAGAGAATACTTTTTAAAATTTTTATTAGTTTTGCTGCTTTATTTTGCTTATTTTATTGGTAGAAATAAAACGCCAAAACAAAGTGTGACTTTTAACTCTTCTCTATATTTTTCACCTAAATCACATATCTATGGTACACAAAGAACCAAACTAAAATTTTTCTACTCAAATAAAAGACATAATTAGATCCTCGGGGCATTTTATTAATGAAGAGCAAATCAGAGTGAAGGTGGTAGGGAAAGGAGTGGCTTTCAGGACCTCCTAAAGTCCTGTGTCCACAGAGCAAGGCTGTGGACAGGAGGAGATGGAGAGCAGAAAAATTTTGAGATATTGACCACTTGTCCCTTGTGCCACTAGATCTCTCTTGGGACATTAGGGTGATAATAAGATAGATGCAAGGTTCAGGTGCGAGCTGAACAAGTCAGCAGATGTGGAGGAAGTGGGGGAGAACTTCTCCAGAATTTTGGCAGTGGCTACAATAAAGGAATGTCTTTAGCCAGGGAGCAGTTGAACGGTCCTCAAAAAGTATGTCATATTTGTTATGAAAGTATAACAAAAACTATGTATTTTTGAATACTAATTTTTATGGTTTATTCAAAAATAGGTAAATTCACTATTGTGTTGTTGATATAAGTAGATTGAGTACTTTTTCAAAATGTAAACAGTTCGACATTTCTTAATTTATTCAGAGACTATAGGAGCTGTCAAAAAGAAAGAAAAACTGGAAATCTTTTTGTTCTATGCAGGGATATTACATTTATATCTAAGAAAAACCAAGGCCCTGCTTGTTGGTTCTGTAGATAGAGCATCAGCTAGCATACAGACATCCTGGTTCGATCCCCAGTCAAGGTACACATGAGAAGTTACGATCTCCACTTCTTTTCCCTCTCTTCCTTCTCTCTCTCTTCCCTTTTCACAGCCAGTGGTTCAATTGGTTCATGTGTTGGCCCTTGGCACTGAGAATCATTCAGCTGATCTGAGCATCAGCCCCAGACAGGGGCTGCTGATTGGATCCCAGTTAGGGCACATGCAGGAATCTGTCTATCTCCATTCCACTCACCTAAAAACAAACAAACAAGAACAATAGAAAAACAGTTTAGCAATGGTATGGACCAAGAACTTTTCAAGTAAATTTCTCATTTTCCTTAATCACCCTCAAGTTATTAGAAGATATAGAAAAGTATAGGGACAGGCCCCAGACCAGTATGTAAGCCAATTATATGCTTGTTTGATAATGCAAACACTCAGAATAAAGCAAAATATACCTTAACCAGACGGTGGCGCAGTGGATAGAGCGTCAGACTGGGATGTGGAGGACCCAGGTTCGAGACCCCTAGGTCGCCAGCTTGAGCACGGGCTCATCTGGTTTGAGCAAAATCTCACCAGCTTGAGTCCAAAGTCGCTGGCTCCAGCAAGGGGTTGCTCTGTCTGCTGAAGGCCTGTGGTCAAGGCACATATGAGAAAACAATCAATGAACAACTAAGGTGTCAAAATGAAAAACTGATGATTGATGCTTCTCATCTCATCTCTCTCCATTCCTGTCTGTCAGTCCCTATCTATCCTTCTCTCTGACTCTTTCTCTGTCCCTGTAAAAAAGGAAAAACAAAAACAAAATATAATGTCTTATAAAATAGGGTATGCAGAGATTGTATCTCTACTCTCTTCCCTCTCCCTACCTTCCACCATTTATTAATTGCACTGAAATTCCACCACAGAAAAATAATAATTGTTTTAATTTATTTAAGGGACGAAATGGTGACATTGGTATATTCCTTTCATTTAATAATGTTTTTTTTTGAAAAATGATAGAGCAAGCTCCCCTCCCTATGTTTTTTTTCCAGAATTGTATTAACTATTTTCAAATGTTTATTCTTGAGGATGAATTCCAATGTAGTTTGAGATAGCCCATGAAAAACTAGTTGTAATATTAATTGTAAGCATATTGATCTTGTAGAGTAATTTTGAAAATACTGCATTTGTTTATCCTTTATCAGTCTTCTCCTGAAGTCCTAGGTCAGTGATGAGCAATCTTTTGAGCTTGGTGTGTCAAAATTCACCAAAAAAACAAGCATAACTCGGGCGGTGTGTCACTTCGAGAAAAACGGCCTAACCGGAAGTCCCAGGATAGATGCTCTCTGCCAGAGTTCTGTTGTTTTGGCCTACAGACCTCCTGCACAGAGTGTCTACACTACAGCAAATGTTTTATCCTTGACTACTGCACCTGACCGTGCAGGAACCGAGATGAAATGTCCTTCTCTGGTATGCGGCCTCATGCCGCCGTGTGTCAGTGCTGACACGCGTGTCATAGGTTCGCCATCACGATCCTAGGTCTTTCCTTATGTCTTTTTTTGACTGTTGGTAATTTTCCCCTTTCAGAAAATGTGTGATTTTGTGTTTAAGTCACTAAATAAAATATTAAATTATAACCAGATTTTTTTGACTTATAAAAACTGATGACAAATATTAAACTCATTTTCTAGTTGATTCTCACAATATTTAAATTTAAAAAGTTTTCTAAAATATATGCATAGTTTCTTTTATCTCACTGTAACCTCCCTCCTGCATCAAATTTAAACACTTTTTTTCTGACTTAAAGTTTCCCATTAGTTTCTGACCTTTCCTATTTTACTAGCCATATGAACCTCTTTAACCATATTTTATATTATTCTAATAATCTTATAAACCAATTAAATCAGCCTATGAGATCCACATTTCAAGGGTTTTACTGATTACATTCCACCATTCTCTTCTGTTCTACCCACTCTATCAACCCCCATTAGTTACCATGCCTTAGCAACTTTTCAGGAGCCCAATATAAACTCTTGCTCCTTTAGAAATTTTGCTGACATCTAACCACTAAAAACTCTGAAGTTGACATTTTCATTTCATCTATTAACTGTTGCTAACTAATAATGATAATAAAATTTAAAAATAATACATATTTGAATACTATCTAAATCTTCAGTGGTTTGTACTATAAAACTTGACATTTACATTGTTCCCCAAATATACTGTAATTCTTTTATTTAAAAAGATAAATAAACAAAAAAAATAAAAAAAAAAAATAAAAAGATAAATAAACAAATTTCTGTTTTTCTACATCACCAGGCTAGATATATATAAGTAATCACTGTGCTATTACTCTGTTGAGTATTTCAGAGACTTAAATGTTCAAGATTACTTCTCAGGTTTTCGCTCCCCTTTCTTTAGAACTGGGTCACAGAGCAAAAACCATTTCCCAAGATTCTAGCATTTGGGTGGGATTCTGTGACCAAATAGTATCTGTAGAAATTATATGTGCCACTTCCAGATATGGTTCATAAAAATTTCCCATGCACTCCCACGCATGTCTTCATTCTCCTGTCTCCTTTGGTAACAATCCTAAAGGTCACTTAAAGGTTATGGCATCAAGAATTGGATCCCTGCCTGACCAGGCGGTGGTGCAGTGGATAGAGCGTCGGACTGGGATGCAAAAGACGCAGGTTCGAGACCCTGAAGCTGCCGGCTTGGGTGCGGGCCCATCTGGCTTGACCTGAAGCTCATCAGCTTGGACCCAAGGTCGCTGGCTCCAGCAAGGGGTGGCTTGGTCAGCTGAAGGTCCGCTGTCAAGGCACATGTGAGAAAGCAGTCAATGAACAACTATGGTGTCGCAGTGGCAACGAAAAACTAATGATTGATGCTTCTCATCTCTCTCCGTTCCTGTCTGTCTGTCCTTATCTATCCCTCTCTCTGACTCTCTCTCTGTCCCTGTTTAAAAAAAAAAAAAAAAATGAACTGGATCCCTTAGTCACAACTTATAGGTGACTCACTTTGTAATATCACCCAAGCATCTGCAAATCAAACAGCATCTGAATTGATTTTTTTAAAAATATATTTTATTATTATTAATTCTAATGGGGTGACACCAATAAATCAGGGTACATATGTACAATGAAAACATCTCCAGGTTATCTTATCATTCAATTGTGTTGCATACCCATCACCAAAAGTCAAATTGTCCTCTGTCACCTTCGATCTGGTTTTCCCTTTGTCCCTCCCCTCCTCCCTATCCCACTCTTCCCTCCCTCCCCCCATCCCATAACCACCACTCTCTTGTCCATCTCTCATATTCTCACTTTTATGTCCCACCTATGTATGGAATCATGCTGTTCTCAGTTTTTCTTTTTTTCTGATTTACTTATTGCACTCCGTATAATGTTATCAAGGTACATCCATTTTGTTATAAATGATCCGATGTCATCGTTTCTTATGGCTGAGTAGTATTCCATAGTATATATGTACCATAGCTTTTTAATCCACTCGTCTTCTGACAGACACTTGGGCTGGTTCCAGATCTTCACTATTGTGAACAATGCTGCCACGAACATGGGGGCGCATTTCTTCTTTTCGAACAGTGCTATGGTGTTCTTAGGGTATATTCCTAAAAGTGGGATAGCTGGGTCAAAAGGCAGTTCGATTTTTAATTTTTTGAGGAATCTCCAAACTGTTTTCCACAGTGGCTGCATCAGTCTGCATTCCCACCAGCAATGCAGAAGGGTTCCCTTTTCTCCACATCCTCGCCAGCACTTATTCTGTGTTATTCTGCTGATGAGTGCCATTCTGACTGGTGTGAGGTGATATCTCATTGTGGTTTTAATTTGCATTTCTCTAATGATTAGTGATGTTGAGCATTTTTTCATATGCCTATTGGCCATCTGTATGTCCTCTTTGGAGAAATTTCTATTCATTTCTTTTGCCCATTTTTTGATTGGGTTGTTTGTCTTCCTGGTGTTGAGTTTTATAAGTTCTTTATAAATTTTAGTTATTAACCCCTTATCAGATGTGCTGTCGAATATGTTCTCCCATTGTGTGGTTTGTCTTTTTATTCTGTTCTTATTGTCTTTAGCTGTGTGTTCGGCAGATAAAATACATTATGCTCACTTTGTTAAAGGTGGCGCTGCCCACATGGAAGTTCGTTGATATTAATGTGTGTTCTGGAACAGGCTGTGGGCAGGCCGGGTCGTTATAGCCTAAAGCTTAGTTTTAAAATATAAAGCTCTTAGTAAGCTCTTCTCCACACCCTTGACTGATTGGATGATGTAGGGTGGTGCACTCTCCTGAGGAATCCCATTATGCCTCAGATGGGTGGCTTTGTATCAGAGACTTTATGTATAATTGGATTAAAGGTTTTGAGTCTATGCTATAAAATGGGAGAGAGCAGTAGCTTGATCTCTCTCTCTTGGTTCCTGAGGTATTAGAGAGGAGAGCAGATTAAGGCCATGTGGAGGAGAAGTAGCCAAGATGCAGAGTGCTGAGGAAGAAGCCAGTCTGTTAAGAGTTTGTGCAGGAGGAGATGGGGAACAGAGGTGAATAAGTCTGGTGAGCTAGAAACCTTTGATTCTAGGAAACTCGGATAAGTCAGTAGCTTTGTGAGCACTGAATGTGTGGGCTTTGGAGCCCAGTGTGTGTTTTTGCTTGCCCGCCGGGTGCAAGCTAGAATTAAAGCTGATGGCTCAACAGTTTGTGGCTCCTGTGTTTCATTACCAGCTGTTCAAATCCAATGCGAACCTGCACGGGTCAGGCGGCTGTGATCTCGGCCTTGACTACTGGCTTTACACTGTGCAAAAACTTTTTAGTTTGATATAGTCCCATTTGTTTATCTTGCCTTTTATTTCATTTGCCCTTGGAGATAAATCGGCAAATATACTGCTGCTACAGATGTCGGAGAGCCTGCTGCCTATGTTTTCTTCTAAGATGCTTATGGTTTCACGGCTTACATTTAAGTCTTTTATCCATTTTGAGTTTGTTTTTGTGAATGGTGTAAGTTGATGATCTAGTTTCATTTTTTTGCAGGTAGATGTCCAATTTTCCCAACACCATTTGTTAAAGAGGCTGTCTTTACTCCATTGTATGTTCTTTCCTCCTTTGTCAAATATCAGTTGTCCATAAAGCTGTGGGTTTATTTCTGGGTTCTCTGTTCTGTTCCATTGATCTATGTGCCTGTTCTTATGCCAGTACCAGGCTGTCTTGAGTATAATGGCCTTATAGTAAACCTTGATATCTGGAAGAGTGATACCTCCTGCTTTATTTTTTCTTTTTAAGATTGCTGAGGCTATTCGTGTTCTTTTTTGGTTCCATATAAATTTTTGGAATATGTGTTCTATATCTTCGAAGTATGTCATTGGTATCTTAATTGGTATTGCATTGAATTTATAAATTGCTTTGGGTAATATAGACATTTTAATGATGTTTATTCTTCCTAGCCATGAGCACGGTATATGCTTCCACTTTTTTGTATCTTCCTTGATTTCTTTTATCAATGTTCTATAATTTTCCAAGTACAAGTCCTTAACCTCCTTGGTTAAATTTACTCCTAGGTACTTTATTTTTTTGGCTGCAATAGTGAAGGGGATTGTTTTCTTAATTTCTTTTGCTGACAGTTCATTGTTGGTATATAGAAATGCCTCTGATTTCTGAGTATTAATTTTATATCCTGCCACCTTGCTGAATTCATTTATAAGGTCCAGTAATTTTTTGACTGAGACTTTAGGGTTTTCAATATATGATTTTTTTTTTTAAGTAGAAGAGGAGAGATAGACTTCTGCATGTGCCCTGACCAGGATCCACTTGGCAGTCCTCATCTGATTGGTGTTGATGCTCTAATCATCGAGCCTCCCATGGTGCTTGAAACAATCAAGCCACTGGCTATAACAAAGAAAAAGAAAAGGGAGGAAAGGGAGGGGGAAGGGAAGCAGATGGTCACTTCTCATGAGTGCCCTGACTAGGGATTGAACCAGAGATTGAACCCTGGACACCCACATGCCCATCAGATGCTCTATCTTCTGTGCCAACCATCCAGGCCTTGCACTGAATCTTTTGTGGGCAATAAATTAATTTTTATTTTGAGGTTTTGGTGTTGTTTGTTGTAGCTGTTAGTATCAGTTATGTTATTCAGAGATGTGAAACAAAGTTAAATAAGGTTTTGCACTTGATTAGTCCAATGTTTAGGTATGTAACTGAATCTAATATATATATATATATATATTAAGGTTTCATGTTCCTAAATTCTGTTTTACCATTCTAGGACCTCAGCAATTCTCAAAATTAAAAGCGCCACAATGAGTCCTGGTTGGATAGCTTGGTTAGTTTGCATGTTGTCCCAATAGACAAAGATCGTCAGAAACAGGTCAATGTTTCCATCTCTTTCTCTCTCTCTCTCTCTCTAAAATCAAGAAATAAAATTAAAAATAAAATAAAGTGCCATAATCCATAACTTCTTTATATTTTTATGCAAAACCTGTATTCTATATATCAAACTATACATGTATCCCAATAATATGATGTAAGTAATAAGCCTTATTGAAATTTGTCAGTGAAAATGCTTATTTTTATTTAGTAAATATAACTCAAATTTGCCATAGGAAACCCAAATAATATTTCCATTGCTTTTAACATTTAAATAAACGTCTATGCATGCATACAAACTATGTTCTGGACATAAAGTTTATGATAAAGTTGAGCACACATTTTAAAAGTGATTTTCCTATTCTGTTAACTATTTATATTGAGTGACATTTAGAAAATAATTTGATATTTTAAAATATTAAGTATTGTTAGTATGAAGCAATGTTTTGAAGTCAAACTTTTGGAAGTATATTTTATATGATTTCATTTTCTAAAGCTTATAATCCATTTGAAATTGGCCCTTTATTTCCTGTTAGCTCAGTGGTAAAAAGGGCAGTGTCCAAAAATTAAATCTTTCCTGACAACTAGGAAGAAAGTGAAGCGGAATGTTTGAGATGTGGCACATACTTGCTATCTGCTACTACACAGCTATAGTGGGTCTTTCTCTGGGAAAAGGAAGACCAAGATTATAGTCATAACCTTGACTTACCATTGCCTGTAGTTTTACTGGCTTATGTACTTATAAGAACACTTATGAATTTTAAAAGAAACAATTCTTATTACATATATTAAGAGTCAGAAAACTATAATTTTACTTCTTTATCAGCGAAAGTTAATCTTTTGCATGTGTTCTTCAAGCATGCAGTAAATTGCATTTGTATCATGATATTACCATTTCATAGGTTTTGCTAAAACTGTAATTTAATAACCTATGATTTTATCATTGTTTTGTTTAAATTTTAAGCTTTATGACCAATGTAAGAGTAGTTTTTATAATGATACCTGTTTTACTTTTTATGGTTTTTCTTTTTTTTTTATTTAATTTTTCTTCCTTGGTTCTTCTGCTTGTCTTTTCTGACCTTTACAGTCATGTTCTAATATCCTTTCATGTTCTATTATCTACAATACAAGTCCTGTAATTAAAAAACTACAATACAGGTGTTTGTATACACATACAAATATGTGTGTATGGCTTCTTTTATTACTACAATTTTATTTACCTTATATATGCTTTTATTTAAAAAATAAGTGACTATTCTCTTGCCTATCAGTGTGCTGGCTGATTCTATATCCTGTTGAAAGGTACCAAAGCTACAGAATTAATTATTAATACTTTAGGAAGCTTAAAAAACATTTTATTAATTTGTAAATGATTTTGCACTTGTGTGATTGGCATCAGGTCAGTATGGCTGATGACATTGTATTGTAAATGCAAAGGGGAAGGAGAGTTGGATTCTGACCTCCCCCCACACCTATAAGAAAGAAGTGAATAGCTAGTCAGGTGCAGAAAGAGAAAGATTAAATTAAACCTTTTCTTATATAGATGGGCCATTTACAGGCATTTGTCCCCATGGAAACTATCCCTCCCCTCCTTAAAGCATGTAGCTGATGTATGTATCTCTAGACAAAGGAACAGCAAGTGAACAGTAAAAAATATAGAAATATCTTTTAATATGTAAAGTGACATTTTTACTATTGTGTTGCCTTGTAAGATTTAATGTGTAAAAGCATCTTTTAATGAATCCTATCCAGGGGTCGGGAACCTATGGCTTGTGAGCCAGATGTGGCTCTTTTGATGGCTGCATCTGGCTCACAGACAAATCTTTAATAAAATAAAAAATAAGGTTAGTGTGACCAGGCAGTGGCGCGGTGGATAGAGCATCAGACTGGGATGCCGAAGACCCAGGTTCGAGACCCCAAGCTCGCCAGCCTAAGCGCAGGCCCATCTTGCTTGAGCAAAAGCTCGCCAGCTTGGACCCAAGGTCGCTGGCTCCAGCAAGGGGTGGCTCGGTCTGCTGAAGGCCAACAGTCAAGGCACATGTGAGAAAGCAATCAATGAACAACTATGGTGTCGCAACAGCAACGAAAAACTAATGATTGATGCTTCTCACCTCTCTTCGTTCCTGTCTGTATGTCCCTATCTATCCCTCTCTCTGACTCTCTCTCTCTCTGTCCCTGTAATAATAATAATAATAATAATAATAATGATAACGTTAAAAATATAAAACATTTCATGTATTACAATTCATTCATTTCCTACCGTTCATGTTCATGGTTGTGGGTGGCTGGAACCAATCACAGCTGTCCTCCAGAACAGCACCAAATTTTTATTGGATAATGCATAATGTACACGGGTCGTTGTATGGCTCTCATGGAATTACATTTTAAAATATGTGACGTTCATGACTCTCTCAGCCAAAAAGGTTCCCAACCCCTGCTATAGACAAATGTTATAAACTTGCTAATGAATTGTGTCCCATCCCTCCTGCCCTTCATCCTTTTTCCCAAACCTGTGTAGGTAAAGACAAAGGTTATAAACTTATACCATGATGTTGGGCTTTTCCCCCACCCATGTATAATTAAGGATATATAACCAACCCCTAGAATATTATAAATACACATGATTTGGGACTGCTGCCCCATGTAAGCTATATGCGACTGGCATATTTAATAAATTTTCTACTTTAATAAAACTCTTCAAAACTCATCTGGACTTAGTGTCTCTACGAAAACCCACAGAATTGAGGATTGGGCACTTTACAACAATCCAAAGATGAGAAATACAGACCTTCCTTGATTTCATAGAACTTGCCATCTGGAGACAGAGACACTCATACAGTTGTTAATAAACAACCATACAAGTGAATGTAAATGAATTATTGATGCTTTACTTACATCTCAGGGAAATATTTAATTTGATCCAACCAAGGTGGCAGGGAAAACCTTCCCTGAGGATGTGTGAACTAAGATATTTAAAGTAATAGAGAAACCATTACAGAAAGCTGGAGCAGTAAGCGCAAAGGCCCTGTGTAAGCCAGCAAGGTACACTGACATGGCTGAAAGAAGGCCACTCTGACTCAAGTACAAAGAATAGAAAGGGAAATCTCAATGTAAGTTAATACTACAGAGATCAGCCTGGGCCCTACCAGGCAGGAAGCAACAGAATATATTAAGGAAACTTGTCTTTATCATTAGAGCAAAGTAAACTGTTGAATAGTTTTAAAAGAAGGAGTAAAACCAAAATTCCATTAAAAGTAAAATATTTCTCAAGAAGCCTAGAGCCTGACCAGGACGTGGCGCAGTGGATAGAGAGTCAGACTGGGATGCAGAAGACCCAGGTTCGAGACCCTGAGCTTGCCAGCTTGAGCGCGGGCCCATCTGGCTTGAGCAAAAAGCTCGCCAGCTTGGACCCAAGGTCGCTGGCTCCAGCAAGGAGTTACTCAGTCTGCTGAAGGCCTGGGGTCAAGGCACATGTGAGAAAGCAATCAATGAACAACTATGGTGTCGCAACGGCAACGAAAAACTAATGATTGATGCTTCTCACCTTTTTCCGTTCCTGTCTGTCTGTCCCTATCTATCCCTCTCTCTGACTCTGACTCTCTCTGTTCCTGTAAAAAAAAAAAAAATTATATATATATATATATATATATATATATATATATATATATATATATATATATATATATAAAGAAGCCTAGAAAAAGAGCAGATAGAAAGTTACCATTGCACCCTCATCACCCTCATCTCTTTATGAAGCAGGATGTTATCACTTCCCAGATACAAATAAAAATCTTTACTTGGCTCTGGCCTTCATTATTATCTTCCAAGGATCTTATAAATGAAGTCTTAACTGGTCTTCAGGCACCCAGATGTTATCAGAGTAATAGGGAGCCATCTGAAATCCATAGGGAACAGCACATCCAAATAAACAGAAGAATGGTGAGATTCCCCAGGAGAGCTGTGGGTCATTGACTAAAAGTTAACGCTAAGCTGTCCTAATGCTTGGGCGCAGCTGCATTAGGAAGACATCTTTCCTGATCTTTCTCTGGTTGTTTCAGACTCTGCTGAGCTGATGGAAATGAAGCCCATAATTTCAGCTATGGTCATTAACCCCCTGCTTTGTGTTTTTACTAATCATTAACATGTCATTTGTGTTTCACTTTAAAGATAGTCTTTGAACTCAAAGAGCTAAGTCTTCAGTGCAGTGAGGACCATGTATTGAAAGAGGTGAATACATCACAAATTGAAATGACAAAGCTTTTCTAGTTCACCTGGCACAAAGGAAGATGTAATCTCTTTCTCAATGCAGATGGTGCTGGGATTTGCAACTTCTTGAATTATGGAGAAGAAAAGCAAGAACATGTGCTTGTTTATTAGAGGGAACTTAATAGTGATAGTTGAGCATTTTCATCATATCCTATAGCCCTTGAATTATTTAATCTCCCAAAAGGAAAAACATGGAAAAAGTTTAGATCTCTAGCTTCATTTTCTACTTGAGTACAGAATGCAGGTTTAAAGTAAAATTGTCATCAGTTCAAATCATCAACTATTTAGTGATCAGGAACTGATCAGGAATCAATCTCATTCCTGCCTAAATGATCTTTTTAACCACTTCTTCCTCATAGTTCTCTAAAGTTCTCTAAGTACTGTCATCAGTTTTTAGAGTCAAAGCTTTCACATTTCACTGCCTTCCCAGTTTGCTCTCTTTGCATGCTCCTAATCTTCCTTCCTATTTCAACTTTTCCATGTTTCATGTTCCTGGTTAAGTATACCATCTCCACAAAGACTCCCTCACATGATGGGTGCCCTAAGAGAGTAGTCCTCCTGTGAACTCAGAAACCAGATGTATTAGTTCTTTGTGTACTTGCTGCAACACTGTTACTATTATTTAACAACTGTATATGATTTAATAGTAAATCTCAACTCCTCAACTCAGTGTAATATCCTTGAAATTAGAGAGCTAATGGAATATTAAATTCAATGGTATTAAATTAACAAAATTTAAACTCTCTGGGTTAGATGTGGATCAAAATAACCTCTGTTTTCACTGGTTTCAAAAGTGATATTTTATATCAAAATTTTTGAATGTTAATTTTTACCTTCTTTTTCTTGAATTACATATTTAGGTATTAAATTTATTTTCTCAAATTAATGTTACTAGTAGCTTAAATAGGTCATTCCTGTATTCTTGCATTTATGCAAAGTAAGTATGGCCCTGGTTATAAACACCATATATTTTTAAAATTGTATAATATGTGTATTATTTTGTTTTAATATTATATAGAAAACTATAAAAAATAATCTTTGGCTGATAAAAAATCTCACATACTTAACATTTTAATTAGTTTTTTTTTTTCAGGGACAGAGAGAGAGTCAGAGAGGGACAGACAGATAGGAACAAAGAGAGATAAGAAACAAAACATCCATCATCAGTTTTTCATTGTGACACCTCAGTTGTTCATTGATTGCTTTCTCATATGTGCCTTGACCGTGAGCCTTCAGCAGACTGAGTAACCCCTTGCTCGAGCTAATTAGGTTTTAATACATGTAAAATAATGACATTTTAAAATAACAGTGGTACTATTTGTGTATTATATAAATCATCTAAAATGAATAGCTATGAATGCATAAGAAAATAATGAATGAAAAAAAATGAAAAAGCCAGTTGTAGCATGCTACTTCTAGTTAATATTAGGAGCAATGTTTATCTTGATCATATTTGTTATTTTTTATAACATAAAGTATCACAAAACCTTTCATATAAAGTTTATTATAAATGTTATTGAATTTCACTTTACAAATTTAACAATACAACAAAACAAGCATCATGCCCTCTTAGTTTAATAATAATGAGTTTTCCTTAGGCATAAAGTAAAATCTGGGCTGTAATGCTTTTCTTTCACTACTAAAAACCTCTTATGTATACTTTCATATAAGAAAAGAATTTGATGGATGATCAATCTCAGTTTTGAAATATACTTTTTTTTCTACAATTGGCTAAAAATAACTTTAAAGCTAAAAATCATGACAAATCCCATCTATTTCTTATTTTAAAAAAGGTTCTTGCATTACTGTATTTTTACACAATTGTCAGCATTCAAAACTATTTTTCCTGTGAGTGAACACCACTTGTCTTTATTTACATGTCAGCTGCTGGCTAGCCTGACGTTTTATTTGCTGGCTGATTGCCTATATGCTGTACCTGTGTGTATGGTTCTTTCTTTCACTATGTAACAATCCACTGTATATTTTCTTTGTGAATTTACTAAGATCAGCTATTTCTTTGTAAGTACGCATTGTAATATTGGAATATAAAATAAAACCCCGGGAAACCTGTCTTCATCCATAAAATTTAAATCACTTGATGAAATAATCTGCCATTCAGAAATACAGGAAATAATAAAAATCTGAACTTCCTTTCGATATTAAAAATGTAGGATATGTATGGTGGTTACCAGAGGGAGGGGAAGGGAGTAGAGGAAGGGGGTGGGGGGAGGGAGAGGTACAAAGAACACAAGATAGAAGGTGACGGAAGACAATTCGACTTTGGGTGATGGGTATGCAACATAATCAAATGTCAAAATAACCTGGAGATTTTTTCTCTAAATCTATGTAGATTAATTATTAAAAGTCACCCCATTAAAATTAATAATCAAATAATTTTTTGAATGTAGCATAATCTTAAAGATGTAGATTTAAAAGCAATTTGACTAGTTTTATGAGAAATAGGATTAAGGTTGAGGAATATTTTAGAGATGTGTTGTAGAACTAGTCAAGTGAAACCTATATAATTTTCTAAATCAGTGTCATCTCAATAAAATTCATTAAATGGTATGTTTTTAAAAATTGGGGGGAAAAAAGAGAAACTCTGCTTCAGAACAGTCACACATCAGATTGCGCACAGTGCTCTAAAATGTTTTATCACTCTGATTATATAAATTAGAGGAGGAAAATTAAACAGCCGGTTAAGTACTCTTTCTGCAGAACTGACATTGATTATGAAAGTGTGTTTTGCAGAAGAGGCTTGCTGTATTTAAAATTAGCAACCTATGAAATAAATACTGAACTGTATTATGTGTTAGTAGATCTGGGTAGTATTCTACCATAATTGCAAAATTTGGGGGGAGCATAGTAATATTTCTTGGCTTCATTTTCTGATTCTGTAAAACGATAGGCTTAGTTTACATCTTAAATCTTAAGCTTTTTCTTTGATTCTATGGTTCATTATATTTAGAAGTAGTGGTTATATATCACCTGTGATTATGAATTATCAACCAAAATTTCCATCAACGTTGAATAGATTTCATGATTTGTATTTGGCTACTTTCCACAAATATCAAGAACCCCTTGATATTTGTGGAAAGTACAAAGATCATGAATGTCTCAAACAAGTATATGTTATCTGGGGCTTTGAGAGTAAACTTTAAAACTTATCCACCTAGCAAACTCCCTTCTTGCTACTGGAGCAATCACTCCTAGTAATCAATCAAATCTGGATCTTGAACCCAGGACCTCTATTAACCTTTCTTTTGACATTTTTCCCCAGAAGTGAGAAGCAAAATGCAAATATATGTTAGAAACAACATATTCATGAATACACATATATTTATAAAGATAAATCTTTTTAAAAAAAATCAAAACTACCATCCTTGATGTTTTAATATGAAAAGAACTTGACAGAGTAACTCCAAATTTTCAGGCCTTAATATCTTCTTCACTTGTTAAACACTGAAATAGACATGCCATAAGAATACACTAAAATCCTCTCCAGCTTTAAGACTTTCATTGACTGGAGCAAAACTCTTCTAAGTCTTATTAAAATTAGTAGGTACTGGGCCTAGGTTTCACAGTACAAAGAATAAAAGAAGGAATGATGAGTACAAAGAAGGAATCAAAATATAATGGTTATAAAGATGACAACAATTACAGCAATGTGTCTGGCACTTCTAAGTTTGAAAGTATTTTCTACCTGATCATTTGATGTAGTTATTGAAAATAATACTTTTACTTCATTTTATTTTATTTATTATTATTTTGTAATATCAGAGATTGAAATTCAAGAAGTGACTTACTCAGAAAATAATAGCATGGTAGAATTCATCTGTTTACCTGGTTTCTACAGTGATGCTCCCATTTAACAGTCATGAAAAACATGTGAATAACAAGTTTGCAGATTTCTGGTTTCTATTGCCAAATAATTTTATTTAATAAGACAAGGTAATGCCCAATTTCCTTCATCACCCAACCTCTCATATGATTCTGATGTACACCGTAAAGAATGCTTCTCTAACCTTATTGTGTCTCAAATACTGTTTTCTTCTTTCTCAACTTTGAACAATAAGCTATATTTCTAAAAGACAACTTATCAGAGGTATGATATTTCCACCCCATATTATTAGAATACCAAATTGTTCTCAAAGAAATATATTACAATAAAATGCATAGCAAAAAAGTAAGTATGTTTGCTTGGCATTCAAAGCAATTTATCTATGATCTTCTGTACCTGTTTCTGTAATAGACCCTTCTGACACGGTCATTACTATTTCAGTGCTCCTCTCCTCCATGCTGGCAGTGGCATTATTTCACACTTATTCCAACAGAGATTATGCACAACAGGATTCTAAAGACAGGGTTAACCAAGTGGGTCACAGTATCAGGCAAGCCTCATTGGGTTGTCCAAAACCATTTAAACTTTCCAAACTGAGTCAGAAGATGATCAATTTCACCTTAACCTTGAGTTTGATCTTTCATGGAGAAGGACTGGGACATTGTAAATGAACAGATTATTCTGTCTTTATCAATATCAGAAGAAAGACTGGTTGTAATTCTGAAAAGATTACCCCTCCAAAAATAAATTGGCCTTCCTTTTGAGCATAGGTTGTAATGTGGATGATACTCACATTTGACCCAACATAATTGAACTTTCTAGGCAGTAAAAGTTAAAAGAAAGAAAGAATATCTAAAACATAAATAAAAGCATTTGTGCAGAGAATTACATGTGTGTGTGATAACTTAAAATTTTCTACACAAATACTTTTATTTTAAATTATTAATGTTTGCTTTATTTCTACATAAACATTTTAGTATAGGGTTGAATATACAAATAATACCTACTGTCCTTCATTGAAAAGTAAATGCATTTTCAAGGATAACTTTAATTATATTTGATTTCTAGTATATGCATTGTCAGAAATTAATCCAAGTTAAAATATGAAATGCCACTATAGGCTAAGTCTCCCTGCTGCACGCTAATCTTCACCAACAGTTTGTGCTAGTTGTGTTTATTGGAAATCCAAGAAATAAAGTATTCATTCACCCCAAAAAAATTTGTTGTGCTATTGCCTCATATGAGATTTGTGAAGAAAAGTCAAAATCATTTAGCTTTCAACTTTTTTGGTTCCTTTTCTCCGTAGCCCTGAGAGCCCAAGGAAATCAAGATGTCAAAGAAAGAGAGGGAAGCCTCCACCTCACTGAATGGCAGCATTCAAGAAAGTTCAGGAGGTCCCATGGGGGAATATATTCTTTGTGTACCTGTGAAGGCTCGAGGGTTTCAAAACCCTTCAGAGCGTTTGAACTACCAGCATTACAGAAAAAGCAAAGCTAGTAGATATTAACAGACTAATTTGAAGGCTCAGCACATAAGCTCCTCAGAAGAACCAGTGAGAAGGGAAGACTACAAAAGCCTCCTCAATTATTGGGCTTTGTACAAAATCTGGGACCTGTACCTGCAAGTGGTAGAGATGAGCCAGAAAGTCATGACTAAGGTTAAATTTCTCACCAATCTAGCAGGATTGAGCCATGGAATCCACTTAAGTTAATTACGCAAACAAAAATGGAGGATGTAGCCTGACCAGGCGGTGACACAACAGATAGAGTATTGGACTGGGATGCAGAAGACTCAGGTTTGAAGCTCTGAGGTCGCCAGCTTGAGCGTGGGTTTACCAGTTTGAGCACAGGGTCTCTGGTTTGATTGTGTTACCATAGATATGATTCCATGGTTGCTGGCTGGATTCCAAGTTTGCTGGCTTGAGCAAGGGTCATTTGTTCAGCTGTAGTCCCAAGGTCAAGGCACATATGAGAAAGTAATCAATGAGCAAGTAAGGTGCCACAACGAAGAATTGATGTTTCTCATCTCTCTCCTTTCCTGCCTCTCTGTCCCTATCTGTTCCTCTCTCTCTCTCTCTCTCTCTCTCTCTCTCTCTCTCTCTCTCTCTGTCTCTATCAAAAAAAAAAAAAGAAAGAAATGGAGAATGTAATGTTTCTTGTATATCAGAGTTCATTTGTCAATTAAGATACACTTGGTTTTCAATGTAGTGTTTCTTTAATTTATAATTCATTATAAATCTACATTCTACACTTATAGTAAAAAATAAAAATAATTTTAGACTTTGTAACAGTCAACATCATTAGAGTGGCCAGAGTGCTCAGATGAAGGACAAAACACTGAGTAGATGTGTCCTAATCGTGATTCTCTGATCTCCAATAAACACTATATATGCTCACTCAGTGTGAACTAGAAGATTGCATTTGGACTCATTTTAAAATGAAAACTATTTTGCTTGACCAGGAGGTTGCACAGTGGAAAAAGCGTCACACTGGGATGTGGAGGACCCAGGTTCGAAACCCTGAGGTCGTCAACTTGAGCACGGGTTCATCTGGTTTGAGCAAGGCTCACCACCTTCAGCTCAAGGTCCCTGG
The DNA here is from genome assembly GCA_037038555.1 of Rhynchonycteris naso. Taxonomy (NCBI): domain Eukaryota; kingdom Metazoa; phylum Chordata; class Mammalia; order Chiroptera; family Emballonuridae; genus Rhynchonycteris; species Rhynchonycteris naso. Next base: position 74,459,790 of record CM073002.1, read on the forward strand.
CTTGAGCAAGAGGTCACTTGGTCTGCTGTAGCCCCCCACCCCACCCCACCCCGCCTCCATCAAGGCACATATGAGAAAGCGATCAATGGACAACTAAGGTGCTGCCATGAAGACTTAAAGCTTCTCATCTCTCTTTCTTCCTGTCTGTCCCTATCTGTCCCTCTCTGTCTGTCTCTGTCACAAAAATAAAATAAAGTAAATAAAATGAAAACTATTTTAATAGTGATTTCTTTTTAATAGTAGGAATTAAAATTGCAGCCATTTCTGAGAACTCCTGTACTTTCCATAGTCTATGCTGAACTCTTCCTTCTTTCCTTCCTTCCTTAATTCCTTCCTTCCTTCCTTCCTTCCTTCCTTCCTTCCTTCCTTCCTTCCTTCCTTCCTTCCTTCCTTCCTTCCTTCCTCTCTTTCTCCCTCCCTCTCTTTCTCCCACACAATGAAACAGGACAAGGCAGAGAATATCTTGGGGGTTGAAGGGTGATCACTCACTGTAGGCCTCTCTAAGAAGTCTGTGTTGGAGCTGAGGCCTAAAGGACACTGAAGACCTGGGCAGAGTCCTCTAGGTAAAGGGCACTGCAGGTGACCAAACTTCTGGGGGAGGGAGAAGCTTGGGTGATGCTATGAAGTATCTGCAGTTGCCAGGCGTCTCTCAGTCAATACCTGTTAGCTACTGTTATTATGGTATTGATCATTCTTGATTATCTTAAAGACTAGCAGACAACTGTAAAACACTTTATGCAATGAGTGAAAATGCAGACTTTTATCTACACTAGTCTTCATTACTGTTTAAACTCTTTGTATGGGCATTTCCTTTGGAAGATGTGGGAAAGTCTGTCTTTTCAAACCTGAAGTTCTCCTCGTCACCTGTTGGTACAGCCAGTGACCCTTGTTTCGCAGAATCTCGGAGGCTGGCCAGCAGCAGAAAGCGGAAGAAGATTTCGTGCTGCACGCCAAGAAGGTCCACGTGTCAGCCCTCATTAACAGCGCTGAGAGCTCTCAAGAGGAAGAGGAAGGAAGGGGGAGGGAAGCTGAAATAGCCAAAGGCAGTAAGAGCTCTGCAAGCTGGGTGCTGCTGGGGGCAGGCCATCATTTGTGTTTCTTGGGGTTTAGCGAGAGACCCGCACCTTTTGGAATCATTTGTTGTACTGGGAGACTGTAGACCTCCAGGTTCTGCTTCAGTGAGCCCTGGGAAGACCAGGACTCTTTAGGGGGAAGATCAGAAGGTCCTACCTTTCTGCTTCAATATTTATATGAGTTCTTCCTCTGTGCCAAACATCGTGTGCCCAGTGCCTTCAAGGTCGCAAGCTGCAGTCTTAGCCAAACTTTTCTTTTGGGGGCCTCAGTGTCTCGTCACCAAGAAGTTGGGGCTGCCTCAAGGCTGCATACATGTAGCTTTCATTTAGCCTCTCTCACTCCTGGTGGATGTGTCTTATGATGCATTCTTAATTTTAAAATTTATGTTATTTAATGTGGCATTAGACCTTGTATTTAAATTATCCTTTTATTCTGTTCTTGTAAAGGTTTTTATTTTCTTTACAACAAATATGTTAGTGCAGTGTGGTGATTTTCGACGGTGTTCCACAAAGAGGCACACCACTGTGCCTCAAGAATTTTTAGAACGAGCAATATCTATTTAGTCAAGGGCAGTGACCTCTTTTCCCTTAGACAGTCAAGTAAAAAACATGACAATGGCCAACACAACAATAGCTTCCTGGTGTGAATGAATCAAAATTATACCTATTTTTTTTGTCAGATTAACAAAAAAATACATTTTCTGTGTGCAGCACAGAATTTTAGTAATTAGTCTATGCATCTCATGAAATGAAAAAAGCAGAAAATCGCTATGCTAATGCCTCAAGGACAAATATGATATCTTCTACTACAAAATCTTTCACAAACACCACCCAATAACATTGATTAAATATAATGTAATCTCTTGGACTATACCTGTGTTTGATATTAAGACCTCTAAAACTTAATTAGCAGAGATAATTACTATATCACTTTATTTTCTTAGAAAGTCCATTTAAGGTCAGCAGAATGATTTTTAAAGTTAAGGTAATATAAAGGAAAAGTTGTTACTCTAAATTGAAACAGTTCACTCATTGATGCTCCATCTTTCTCAAATATAAACAGCATTGAAATTTCAAGCAACCAAACGTTTGTTGTATTTTTTTTTATCAATTTGGACATTCTCTGAAAGGTTTCCTTTCCCTTAAAGATAAACTGACCCTCATCTTTAAAACTATGTTATGTAAATGTTCTGATGATTACATATTTTCCCTATACGCTTTTCTAAACTGTCCATTATCTTTCCCTTCTTCTAACTCTGTAGGAAGTCTGTCTCTAAATGAGAAGTCACATAATGAAAAGTATGCGTTGTCCTGGTATTAGATGGTAAAAATAGTCATTGTTGTATAGGGTTAGTTAGGTCCTTTTGATGTTTAATTCTCTTGCAAGGCTATATATAATATGGTATAACTTTAAGTGGTAGCAAGTTTTGTGTTTCTTTCTTATTACCACTAGTGGACAGCTTGGAAATTTGACCTAATTTTGATACTTTCAGAGAGCACTGGGAAAAAATTATATGGTGCTACTCTTTAGTTTTTGATGTTCTGTAAATGTGTGCTTGATTGGTTTTAGGGGGAAAATTCAAGTCTACAAAATTTGGCTTTAACCATGTATAGTGTATCAAAAGAAAGTTTATATAATAAATCCATCATAAGAAATAGACCTTCCTTCCTAGAGATAGTGAAGAAGAAAAATAATAGAATATATACTTTTTATTGGGTACTTTAGGACACATTTCTAAAGAAGCAAAAATTGATTTTTCTACTACTGTCTCTCACCTTTGTGACAGATACTTAGTACTTACCATACAAGTCATTGCTGCAGTTCTTGTACCAGTGACAGACACTTAATCAATTCCTGATCTTTTTCATGATGAACTCATATTTGCCTTCAGAATTCTCAATACAGTGATCTAAGTTTGTATAATTCATTGATTTAGGACATTATTAAATTGAATCTCAAAAAAGGAATAATATGGCTTAACAATATTTGTTTTGAAAATACATCAAAAGAAATAAGAAAGTGAAAACCGTGAGGAATCACTGAAAATCAATGACAGTAATGGATTAAACAGCTCCAAGTGGGTTAACTCTCATTCCCAGGATGCCAAAATTTTCTTCCAGAACCTGGTAGATGAATCAGGAAACTCAGATCAAGAGAGCTGACTGCCAGGCTGGTGACCTCAGGGAGATGCCATCACAGACTCAATGCTTGTTGGAAGAAACAGTTTAAAAGATTGGGAGAAGTTTTTGAAAGGGCAGCCAGTGAGGCACTGGTTACTGATAAGCAACTATCAATACTTGCATCTATTTTGTGAGTAGCTGCACATTTCATTACCATGTTATGATATGCCCAAAGCTATGTAAGTGATCCCTGAGGAATTGTTTTAGAAACCAAGAGTGACCCCTAAAAATCTGGATCAAGATAATAAAAGACTCTAAAGACAAATGTGTAACCCAGGAATGGAGGAAGGTGGAATGTTTAGAACAAGGGTCCCTAAACTACGGTCCGCGGACCGCATGAGACCCCCTGAAGCATTTATCTGGCCCCTGCTGCACTTCCAGAAGGGGCACCTCTTTCACTGGTGGTCAATGAGAGGAGCACAGGATGCGTCTGCACCCATAGTTCCCATTGAAATACTGGTCAGTTTGTTGATTTAAATTTACTTGTTCTTTATTTTAAATATTGTATTTGTTCCCAATTTGTTATTTTACTTTAAAATGAGATATGTGCAGTGTGCATAGGGATTTGTTCATAGTTCTTTTTTATAGTCTGGCCCTCCAGTGGTCTGAGGGACAATGAACTGGCCCCCTGTGTAAAAAGTTTGGGGACCCTTGGTTTAGAAAATAGACTGCCTTTTTTTATGTCCAACAGTCTTTCTCTCTACAAGGGAAGGAGACCTGTTTCAAACTTTCATTTGTTGATTCATTCATTTTATTTAAATACTTTCAGAGTACCTGCTATTTGCCACACCTAGTGCTATTGTCTGTGAATACATTTTTTGCCCTAATGACTATCCCAAAGCAGTGTAATTGACAGACCATAATTAACAACTCACAAAATAAATAGTTGCTAACTGTGATAACCGATTTGAAGGAAAACACAAAGAACTTTGGTTTCACCACTGTTAGAAAAATTTTCAATCCCAGATGAAAAAGTTTTCAGGCTTCATGTTAATCACTTTGGGACATAAATATAGAATACAACAGCTAAAGGAGGTCTTACAGCTTATTTAACAAAACCTCATTATTTGGTCAATTTTAAATCTTATGTTAAAGAATGCAAAATGAATGGCCAGACCTTAATATTTTTATTTTATTTATTTATTTTTTGGTGATAGAGAAAGACAGAAAGAGGGACAGACAGAAGGGAAGGGAGAGAGATGAGAAACATCAATTCTTCGTTGTAGCACTTCAGTTCACTAATTGCTTTCTCATATGTGCTTTGACCGGGGATTCCAGCAGACTTGAGTGACCCTTTGCTCAAGCCAGCAACCTTGGGCTCAAACTAGTGAGGCTTGCACAAACCAGGTAAGCCCGTGCTCAAGCTGGCGACCCAAGGGTTTCAAACCTGGGTCTTCCGCATCCCAGTCCAACGTTCTATCCACTGTGCTACTGCCTGGTCAGGCCAGACCTTCATTGTTAATTTTAGTTGGTACTATTCTTTTCAATGATAGAACAAGCTTAATAGTATGAAGCTCTAGGAAGCACATAATGCAAATATTGGTGAGTTCAGCTTCTACACAATCTTAAACCACATAGTGAAGATTTGTGCAAGTATATGAGTAATTTTTATGCTAGTCAAATATAAAACTATATAAAATTTATCTGAAAATATTTTTAATATATTGATTATGTGAGTTAAAACTGAAGCAATAGATTATGTGTGATTTTTTTGTATTTATAGAAACATTTAAAAACTGTTAAATCTGATCATATTGCTCAAATATCATAAAACCCAGTTGCTCTTATTTGAAGTATTCTACTTGGATAACTCTTAAATAAAGATGACTTAGAATAAGTTTGCTCAATTAGGGTGGAAAAAGGCAGATCAACGAGTAAGAACACTTTGAAAACATTTTATTATTTTCTTTATAATGGATCATTAACACTAGCATTAGCTTTAAGCTGTTGTTTGCAAATATTATTTTAAAATTAAATAAAACCAACAAATAAAATGAGAAAAAATTTTTGAATAAAGTATTTTATCTCTAACTTAATAATATTTCAATCTTATATTGTTCAAAATCTCCAAATGTGAAGAAAATGTATTTGATCAAAAGATTCATAATTTGTTTGTCTGAATGAAGGAATGTATACATATGCAAATGTCCCCCTGAAAACTGCAGGCTGATTGTTGAAAGAAAGGAAACCCTTGCCAAGTGTTGAAAAAAGAGTGATAGGGGGAAATGCTTAATGGTATGGGTGTCTTTTAAGGTCGATGAAAAAAATTTGAAACGAGATAAAGGTTCTGGAACATTGTGAACTAAATGTAACTGACTTGTTCACTCTAAAATGATTGCTTTTATATTATATAAATTTTGCTTCAGTTATGAAAAATAAAAGTAAATAAAAAAGACTTTTATCATAGGGAGAACTTGAGATCTCTTTTTGCCCATGGGTGGGGAAATGGAAGTGAATGATTGTCTCGACCCTAACATCCTGAGCACCCATCAATAACCTCCATGGATGAAGAAGCCTTACTTGTACAATCTTTTAATGCAAACAGTGCTGTTACGCATTTGTCTTCCCCATCCTTCATCCTATTTACTAAGGAGTTTTACTTTTGACTTACACATTTTGAAACACTTTTGAAGTTTCTTTCCTAATACATCTTGACTCTATATTTGTATTCAATGAATGTTCTGGGGAAAAAATTGATGTGTTCATTTTTCCTTTTGAAAATCCATTGCAATTTAATCCTTCTTGGGTAGTTATTATGGGGTTGCTAAGCGTAGTTCCACAACTATTTGTGGGAAATTTATTATGCAGGTTATCCTGCCAAAGCTAGACCTCTCAACAAAAGCATGCACTGTGTTTAAAAACAAGCCACATCCTTTAGGTTACTTATTATTTAAGAATAAACAAAACTGCTTTGATTTTAGGAAAAATAAGTTTGAAAACATTATAGGTATTATTCCCCAAAGGCACTGTATAATTTGATTCAAACATGAGTAAAAAAGTTAATGACTATAATTTCCTTTTATTCAGATTGTTTATTCTCTTTCTTAGATTTTTTACTTTTTATCTTTATTAAGTTTTATTAGTAAACATTGCACTCTTTTTCACATGGTGGGCACTCAACTTTCTTGAAATCATTGTCTTTTTTTGGCATAATTATATGATAGAAGGGATAGTTCATTTAATATACTTTCTAAGCCTCTTCCAAGTTCCAGACACAGATCTTAACATTTTTAATACAAAAATGAATGCCTTGACCTTGCCTTTAAGGAACTCATAGCCTTCAGACAAAGAAAAATAAATGTACATTGTAGAGGGCTCTATACAGAGGTTTTAATAGAAGCAGGACAAGGTGCAATAGAAATGCCTAACTATGAAATGAGCAAATAGAGATAGGTTTTAAGGTTAATGAGTAGAAATGAGAGTATAAAACAACATTTCAAAAAGGTAATAATGTTTAATTGAGTCTTGAATTCCAAATAATTTTCCACCGATTCAAGGAGAAAGGCATCCCAAACTTAAGAAACAAAAATGCAGCGACATGTCATGTTCCAGCAGCTGGCCATAGCTCAGTTAGATTTTAGTAGGAAGTAATTAAAAGAGGAGTCAATAATGAAGTGGGAAACATTCATAATGGTTTGGTCATAAGGAGTTTAGGTGCCCTAACAAAAGGTTTTGGACCATGTCATTTGGTAAAAGAAAGTCAAAACATTTTAAATTCAGGAGTAAATAGTTTAGATTTGAATGTTTTTAAACTAAAAAATTAGTCTTACAGAAATATGAATAATAGATAAAGAAAAATAAATGCAACCATTTGACAATTAAAGAGGTTCTTAGATAAAGTACTGGTTGTGGGGACAGATAAGAGAGAACCAAATAATGAATGAAGATAGTTAACAGAAATGACAATGAACTGAAAAGGAGAAACAAGCTTGTAGAGAAAGTCATAGAAGCTCCCACATTTCTGACTTGTTTAATAGCATCGCTATCCAGGCGGTTGCTCAAGATAATGGATTGAAAGGTGAATCACATTTGTGTCAAAGGCCATTGCAAATTCATTTTTAGAGGTGGAGAGTTTGATCTAGTAGAATATTTAGGTTATTAGGTATACCGGTCTTTAGTTTAGGACAGAGTATGGAACTTATTTTATCCTTCTCTTCCACACCTGTTCTAGACATGAATATGTCTGAGTGCTTGATCTTGGCTGGGTTCTTAGAGATTCCAAGTGTGTGAAAGGTGAGAGAAATTGGATCACTGACTCTGGTGTGTGGAACTCTGGGTTGTCAAACAAACTATTCCTAGGAATGAAGAAAGGGAATAAAAAAAATCAAAATCTAAGCATGTAGTTCAACCAAGGTATCAATCCAAAGGGGTCCAACAGAGATGCTGAATTCAGGTTAAAGTACATGGTGCCAAAGCAACAGGATTCAAAATGAAAACAAAAGTTAAAAAGCTTCTCTGAGTGCCTGACCTGTGGTGGTGCAGTGGATAAAGCATCGACCGGGGAACACTGAGGTCTCCAGTTCAAAACCCTGCACTGGTCTGGTCAAGGCACTTATGGAGTTGATGCTTCCAGCTCCTCCCCCTTTCTCTCTTTCTCTCTCTCTCTCTCTCTCATTCTATGTCTCCTCTCTAAAATGAATAAAATAAAATAAATATTAAAAAAAAGCTTCTCTGAGCCACTGAACTATTGCTTCAGGTTCTTTTTAACCCTAATCAATAGGTGGAAACAAGGACAGAACCAGAATTAGCTCCCAAGGATTTTAAACAGTTGACTTGGGATTTATTAGCACAAAGTTATGGTAAATAATGAAAAAATAAGTGAGAAAGGTAGATAACCAGTGAGAAAAGACTAGAGAATATGTACATATAAATGACTACTATGTTTAGCATCCCCTGAGAAGCAGACACCCATATGGGATTAGACATGTAAGAAATGTATTAAGGAAAACACCTTCAGAGGGTAAAAAGGGGAAAACAAGATTGGGTACAAATAGTTTCAAATTACTACTCTGTTATGAGAAAATTTTTGCCAGGTTAATGGTGTCCCTGACACTAAGCATTTTGCTAGAATTAAATGGATCCTGATCAGTGCCAGGTGAGGGTGGATGTAGGGGTAGGAGAAAGTGTGCAGAGACCCTCAGCTGGGGCTGTCAGCCAACAATTCACCCCATAGTAGTGCATTTTTGTGGCTTCCACAAGGACAGACCAGGGAATCAAAGATTCTAAGAAAAAGATCAGGTAAGATGAGAGTCAAGAGAAAGAAAAAGTTTGAATGGAAAAAGTTTTAGAGAGGGAAATGTACTCATCTAATGCAGTATTTGAAATTCTAAAATGCATTTACGGCATTTTGCTCTTTCACCACACATTACACCAGACAGTATTCCTAATCCATAATATAAATTTTTATTTTGGTGACATAATCTATTGTTATTTTTTCTGTTGCCAGTACAAATCTGACGAGTAAATTTCTTTATATGTTATTCTAAGTAGAATAACAATTTTCTCTTCTCTATAACAGATGCCCAAGTCACAGAACACTGGTTTTTATAATGGCTATGTTGTCAAAAAAAATACAAATTGCTTTCTATAACCCCCTCTTTTAAATTCATTCAACTTTAACAGCCTGACCTGTGGTGGCACAGTGGATAAAGCATTGACCTGGAACACTGAGGCTGCCAGTTCGAACTCCTGGGCTTGCCTGATCAAGGCACATATGGGAGTTGATGCTTCCTGCTCGTCCCCCTTCTCTCCTCTCTAAAATGAATAAATAAAGTCTTTAAAAATAAAATAAATTTATTCAACTTTAACATATTAGTATATTTGGTGATTACAGAATTGTTGCCACTCATTTTCATTTTTTAAGAAAACCTGTTATAAATAGCAAAGATAATGGGTGATAGCCTCTAGCTACCAGCATGAACACCAAAGTTGTACTTCTCCCAGGGTTGTTGTCCAAGGATGAATATAAGAAGAATACTAGATTCAGGCCACTACAACCCAAGGTAGGAACCTTCTGATGCAGTGGTAGTCAACCTGGTCCCTACCGCCCACTAGTGGGCGTTCCAGCTTTCATGGTGGGTGGTAGCAGAGCAACCAAAGTATAAATAAAAAGATAGATTTAACTATAGTAAGTTGTTTTATAAAAATTTATTCTGCCAAATTTAGCAAAAATCTGACATAAAGTACTTGGTAAGTAATTATTATTATATGCTTTAACTTGCTGTAACTCTGCTTTATAAATTTTATAAAGTAAAGTTACTTCCCTACTCTATAAATCACCATTACGGTGGAACCAGTACTACTAACAGAGATACAAAAGTGGGCAGTAGGTATAAAAAGGTTGACTACCCCTTTTCAAATGGATGATCTTTCCTCCAGGACTTACCCATTGTCTGGTTAAGACTTTGAACTTTGCTGCAGTATGAAGCTCTTCCTATCCAATTCACATCCTTCCTTTTCCTGGGTTTTATAGCTGATAGATCTCTATTGTTATATGCAGGTTCTTCCCACTTTTATCTTGCTTCCTCCTCGTCTAGCCTTTATAGATATTTTTAACCAAAATTATTTCTTTTGTATGTTTAATTTCATCTTGGTGTCTGCTTCTCAAAAGCCTCAAACTAGCACAGTGTGTTAAAATCTTTGAGACTAAGAAATCTTTAGAGTTAAGAAAATTAATTTTATTTAAATCAGTTTAATTCAAAATTTTCTGCCCGTAGAACTGGGTTTTTTTTGACAGAACAATGATTACCATATTATAAAACTAATAAAACATGTTAAGTTTATTATTCTAATTTACTTAACCCCCTTTTAGCATCAATTTTCTGAGCTGTAGTTGATTTTCTCTTTCTGGCTTGTGTCTTTTTAATCTCTATATAAAGCTCTTCAGTTATATTTCAGACCTATACTCTACACTCTTCTGTTTGTTGAACTTAGTGCCAATAAAATTATTAAGTAGTTTCTAGGTAACATTAAACATTCAAACTCAAATTTAACTGATTCTTACTGTCTCAAAATGCTGCACCTTATTGCCATGCTATAAATACTAACTCTACAGTTCAAGCTTTTAGTTAGTGTTTAATCTTACCAAGCCTCAAGAATTTGTTTTTTATTCTACTTAAGCCAAATTGAACCCAGATTATGTTTCTACTGTTTTGAAACTATGTGCTAGTTGCAAGTTATTTATACGTAGGCTATACTGATCTATTTTGGTAAAGCATGCTGACTCATATAGCCAAATATCAGATTCTTGAAGCATGTATATGTATATTAGTTGTTCACATATTCAAAAGCAAGTCATTAAGAAAATGTAACATAGCAGATTACCATGCAGCGTTATTTGAACAATATCTATCAGTCTTTACAGAAACTAAAATAGAAGGCATTTGTAGTGGACACTGAGATAGACACACAGATCCTGCTTCAAGATCAAAGCATTTATTTCTCCAGGTGCTCAAAGCAGCTCCTAAACATCACTCTTCTTCTCAATTGCCTTGCTAGAGTAACCCAAGTCATGTACCTCTCCTGGAGCATTCCATATCAAGTGACTGGCTGACATAGGGACATAAAGACCTGGCTTACTCATCCCAGCTTGTGATACTCCCAGCTATTCCAGATTCAAAACACCTTATGGGATTGACTAAGGCCTTCTTTAAGACTAAAACCTAATTTCTTCTTTAATCCAAGCCTGTTGCCTTCTCTTATTTTGCACTGATGATTTCAAGAGTACTCCCTAATAATGGTCTTAAATGCTCATTTTCATTACAATCTGCTTCCAAGGGAGCACCCTAAACCCACTCATTACACTTGGAACTGGACATGGTCTGCGAAAATAGAGATGATGGTGAGGTTTTGGAGGTAAATAACCTATAACGTTAGTGGCAATATCTCTGGTAGGATAAGCTCAGTTTACCTTTAGCACAGGTGTAATACAAGGAATTCAGACCCTGAAAATGAATCTAATGTTGAGGGATTCTCAAAAAAACCACAGTGAGGACTAGATGGAGAGGACATAGCCTTTATTACTTACATGCAGGGGGAAGCACCAATGGTAGCCGGTGGGTGAAAGTCTGTGCCTTGCTGGGTGAGGTTGCAGTGTAAATAGCTAAATCCTGGGCAGTTATTCAAGTAAAACTTTTTGTCTACATGCAAGCCAGCAGGTAAAAAGGGGTTAGGGAAAATGGTATGTGCCTTTCTGAATTGTACTTCCTTGGTACATATATCTGGTGATTCAGTTCCATTGCTTTTAGAAAAGATAACAAAAGATAGAGTATAAGTGTAAAAGCTACAATGCCTCCTTTGTGACATATAAAGACGCTCTCATCTGCTGTAACTGTGGACAAGGAAAGCTAGGATGAGACCAAGAACTTCATCTTAAAAATATCAGAACTCCAAGAAGTATCAAATTTGCGACCTAGGCAGCTCTGCTATAATTGTTGAGAAAGATGGGTTGAAACTTAACAACCATGGATGAATGCATCTGGGTTAATACACCTGAAAATCTGGAAAACTCAGTTTTCCTAGCAGGACAGCAAATACTTTTTCTCTCTTAGACTCTGCCCTCTACCTCTTGCCATCTTGGTCAACATGACCTAGCTGGAGAAGTGCTGATCAGTGTGATGGTTAACTTTATGTATCTGGATGAGATTAGCACCTGAATCAGTAGACTGAGTAAAGCAGGTTGGCTTTCCTATTTGATTTCACTCAGTGGTGAGCACCATACAGGCTGCTGAGGGCCTGAAAAAAAGCAAAAAGGAAGAGAAAAGGAGAGTTCTCTCTCTCTCTCTCTGTTGCCTAATTGATTGAATTGGGACAGTAATTTTATTTCTTCTTCAGACTAGAACATACACTTGGACTTGGACTGGAACTATGCCACTAGCTTCCCTGGGTTTCCAGATTGCTGATGGCAGATAGTGGGACTTCTCAGCTTCCATAATCACCCTAGTCAATTCCTCATAACAAATTCAATATATACCATTGGTTCTTTTTTCTCTGAAGAACCCTAACAAGTACAGTCATATATAAGAGGAAAGGAAGTGTAACTTCAAATGAGTTGCAAGAACTAGCCCTTATGTATCAGGAAGACCAGAGGAGTATGCAAGGCACTTGCTAGAAAATAAAAAAATAATAATAATAATTAGGTAAATTATATAATAAGTTAGATGGTAATAGGTAATGTGGAATAAAAAATGAAGGAGTGTAAGCATATTAAGAAAAGAGAAAAAGGGACTTCAGTTTTTAAAGGGTTGTGAGTATAGGCTTTATTGTGGTAAAGAGTTGAAGGCCTTACTACCAGCTGAATATCTGCGGCAAGCACAGTATGATTAGGTAAAAAAGACAGGGAATAAATCCTAAGGAAAGATAAGGCCTGACATATTAAAGAAAGAGGACAGAGAGAAAATGGCCAATGATACATAATGAGAGACAGAGAAGGTCATGTTCTGGAAGCCAAGAGAAGTATCTGAAAGAAGAAAAGTGATCAACATTGTCAAATTTTACTGACTGTTCAAGTGAGAACTGACCACTAGATTTAACATTACCTAAGTTGTTGGTGATTTTGAAAGGGCAAAGAGTTATGGGTGCAATAATTAAATAGAGTGAGCTTATTTTTTTTTTTTTTAAGGGACAGAGAGAGTCAGAGAGATGGATAGATAGGGATAGACAGATAGGAGCGGAGAGAGATGAGAAGCATCAATCATCAGTTTTTTGTTGCGACACCTTAGTTGTTCATTGATTGCTTTCTCAAAAGTGCCTTGACCACGGGCCTTCAGCAGACTGAGAAACGCTTCCTCAAGCCAGTGACATTGGGTCCAAGCTGGTGAGCTTTTTACTCAAACCAGATGAGCCCGCGCTCACGCTGGCAACCTCGGGGTCTTGAACCTGGGTCTTCCACATCCCAGTCTGACGCTCTATCCAGTGCACCACTGCCTGGTCAGGCTAGGTTGAGTGAGTTTAAGATAAGCAATTAAAAACAGCAGAGACAAAGAAATTTGAGGGACTTTTGCTGCAAATGAGAATTGAGAGTACTTGGGAAATGGCTCAAAAATTTATTGTTTGGCTTTGAGTTTTTTGTTTGTTTGATTATTTATTTATTTGTTTGTTTGATTGTTATATAAAAATGAGAAATACAAGCTTGTTTCTTAATGCAAGGAATAATTCGGTGGAGAAGGGGGAAAATTAATGATGTTAAAGAGTAAGAAAGAATTGTTGGAGCAATGCTTTTGGGTAGTGAGGGGACATTGCACCTAACTTCCAAGTAAAAAATCAGTTTTAGATAAGAACATGGAATCCAATATAGCTGAGTAGAATAAGCTTGTTTATGGCATAAGTTTATAAAAATAGTTTGATGGTAGTAGTAATAATTAGAATCTCTAAATCCATGTCACAAGATAGTATTTATATTAATTTCTGTATAACAAAGGGCAAAATTTACTTTTAAATCAACCTCACTAAGAAACCAGTGAAGAGTTCCTTAAAGAGGTATTGTAAGAAAAATTCTTTGCATAATGTAGTCTGATTTATAACATCTTTATTCCTGAAATATCAGGTTCAGCCAATCCTTTTCTGTATGTTTCTTCTTATTAATCTTATACTTTCAATATACTAATGGACTTGTTTTCCTGAAAGAGTCCTTAGTGTGATACCAGAAAATCTTAATCTGTTCTTCTTAATCTTCACTTGATTAACAAATTCTACTTTAAGCATAAGATCTCTAGAAATGATAAAAATAATATTTTAAAATTATGCTTTTACCCAGAGGTTTCTGTAATCCCCTCTCTTTTTGTGTGGCTATCTCCATCTCGCTTGCTTCTGCAGTATGTGGAGCTAGTTCAATATATTAATATTAAAAGTAATGCTAGTCTCATTTCTCAAACACAGTCATGCAAAAAATGTAAAAAACATTACTTATTTTATTTGCATTAAGTCTATGTAAATTTATCTCTAAGCTCCCATCCCATTAAACTAGAAAAGCATTCAATTTGGATAGTGCGTCGGACTGGGATGTAGAGGACCCACGTTCGAGACCCCGAGGTTTCCAGCTTGAGCGTGGGCTCATCTGGTTTGAGCAAGGCTAACCAGCTTGAGCCCAATGTCACTGGCTCGAGCATGGGATCACTTGGTCTGCTATAGCCCTCCCACCCCACCTCCACGGTCACGGCACATATGAGAAATCAATCAATGAACAACTAAGGAGCTACAACGAAGAACAAAGAATTGATGTTTCTCATCTCTCTCCCTTCCTGTCTGTCCCTCTCTCTGACTCTCTCTGTTTCTGCCACAAAAAAGGGGGGGGTGTTTTCTTGACTGGAAGCTTATATGATATGCTTCTGCCCCTCCCACCCTATCCTTCCCCTTTCAAACACACAAACAAACCACAAACAGAAACCCAGCCAGAATATGAACTTCGGTTTTTATTTGCTCAAGGACCTTAGCTGATGTGGGCACCACTCCTGCCAAGGTGATCCTGTGCATCCCACACAGCAGTTTTCTCTGAGATCCTGTTTCCCTCCCACCACACGCCACAGAGTAGAGTGCCATCAACAAAAAGTTGATCGATTTAACTGTTTCCCACAATCCAAGAATTTCTTGTTCTCCAGTACCCACTCCCTTAGGCTTCCAAGTTATTTTTCTTTCACTTCTCCTCAGTCCTTTCAGACTTTTCACTTTTGTAAAATATGGCAACAAGCACACCTATGTCTTCAAATAGTTTCTGCTTACTGCTGGTACTTCAGGGTTGTGCACAGGAAGAATAAGTTCTAGCTAGCATTCCGAAATGAGATACAAAGAAAAATAAAAACAGCAACATAAAATAGTACTTCAGAAAAGTATTCTGCTACAAATGACTATTTTTCATGAAAATATAAATTTTTATATTGGATTTGAACTAAAAATAAATTCACACCCTTTAGATAGAAATGTGAATAGTTTTGTATTCCCTAACATTATTACAATTCCCCTGCTCTTAGGATTCTTACTATATAAGTCATTTCACACCAGCTTTTTCCCTAGTAAAGACCTGGTTTTATCCCTGGTAAAGAAAGTAAGTTTGATGAAATTTTCTTTTTTTCAATTATTTAACTTCTTTATTAGAATTTTCCTTTCAAAATAAACCCATCTATTCTTAAAAATTTTACTTAAATATGCTTTCCCTCAATTAAAAAATATAAATAATATTAACCCATTTATTTATTATTTATCTAACTACTAATTCATGATCATGCTTTTAAGGATCTAAACATTCTATTCAACATGATTTTATCATTAATTCAATATAAATATTCTTTTGACCCCCTCATTTAGGTTGACACTTTTATTATTAACTACAAAAAATAGAATTTACATTGAACTACTGATAATTATTACTTGAGCATAGCCTTTCTTCCAACCAAAAATTCATAAATTTAGTCTCAGTTATATCTGGGTATCAGAAATTTAAATATATACAGATACAATTATACTTTTTGCATTTTATTTTCCCAATGAGTTCTTAAGTTATGTAGAGTAAGAAAATGTATTTGTCTAAATAGATTTGGCTCAATAAAACTATATTAGTATTCAAAATAACTTGGAATTTAATAAATAAAACATTTTAAATATTAAAATTTAATAAGCATTAAAACACTGTCCTTTTTATTAGAAAATATGTGATTGTGATTATTAGTTCTTTTTACAACCTGAAGTAACTAACAATATTGCACCTAAAATTATAGCATTCTGATTCAGGTCTCTCAGTCCAATAAAAAATTTTAATATATGTTATCTAAACAATTTAAGAACCTAACATACATCTATGCTTTCTTTACAACTTAATTATTATATAAGGATTCTTTATATTAAAAATTAAATAAAATGATTTGTTTTCTACATTGCAAAGGAAATGGACAAATAAAGTTATTTTCTATATAATTAGCAAAATATGTGCCTTAAATAGTTTATTTAAGCATTGAAAATCAAGACATTTAAATATATTTTTAGAAAAATTATGAATGTAAAATTTCAACCAAACAGAAAATAAGAAGCATTAAGTTCTTGAGTAATTATTATTTTGCCAGGTATATTGATTCAGTATCATGCATATATGTGTATATATATATATATATATATATATATATATATATATATATATGTATGTATGTATACCTTTACTTTTTTTAAGTTCTTTTTAGTTTGTTATGAACTGTAAGTTATTTATGCAATAGTAACATACTAATAAATCTATTATCAAAGATCCATAGTGGTTTTTGAGTTCCAATTGGAATTAAGCAAACTAATAAAAAATAATGAAAAACTGATTTGTTTTAACAAGATACATAAACTCATAAACTTGTTAGAAGTTATTATATTTTATTTTATCCAGTTTGAATACATATAATTTGATGTCTTTAAACTAAATTAGGCTTCTTGTCCTTCATGGAAAACCAAGTGCATTAGAGTTTCCAACAAAATTCAGTCAGCAATACACTCATTTTATTTTGTTTCAATTTATAACTTTTTTTTTTTTTTGTATTTCTGTCTTTCTTCTCCATCCCAGAGATTTTCTTAAGGCCAAGATAAAAACCTATTCTTCTTTACATCTTCCAAGTACCTGGCTCAGGGACTTCACTCAATGGGAGTGCTATAGTAACAGTAGCAGTAGCCGCAGCAGCAGTGCTAGGATAGTTTTAGTCTGGGAAACAAGCTGGGGAAAAAGAAAAGTCAGATGTCTACTTCACTCAGACTGCTAGAGAATAAAAATACAGAACATTACATTCCTAATGGAAGGTTTTGTTTAGGGCTATAGAGAGGACAAATATATTGAAAATAAATAATGACTGACGATATTCACGAAGGAGTCCAGTATGTGGATGTGAGCCCTTACAAAATTTGAGGGGTTCAAAAGTCAAACAGTCCATCCTTGTGTTTATTACTAATATATGACAATGAACAGTGAAATAGAAGACTCCATCTGTACACATGCATGTCTTTGATAAGTTTTTATTGTGCTTGTTTTGGTACATATGATAAAACAGATGACAGAGAAAGAGAGAGTCTGCAGATAAAAAATATATAAGTAACAGATTTATATAGAGAGAACAAGGTGATAGCTGTAAGAGTGAGATTTGGGAGAGGGGGTGAAGGGATTGAGCAAAAATTGACATAAAAAAGAGAAAAAACTTCATGGACCGGCACAACAGTGTGGTAGTTGCCAGGTGTGGGATAGTGGGGAGATGAAGGAAGGAACAAAGGAGATAAATGGTGATGGTTGAAGACTGGACTTAGAGGAGTGAATGCACAATGCACAAAAATACGTTGTAAAATTGGGCACCTGAAACCTGCAATTATGTTTACCAGTACCACCCCAATAAATTCCATTTTTTCAAAAATATATAATTGGATAGATTAGAATATAAGAACTACTTTCAAAAGCAAGGAAAAGAGATTATGGTGATAGATATATAAATATGTAGAAGTAATACCTTCTGCAATATTTTAAAGAGTATTGAATTGTTAATCATAGTGTGCCAATAAAGTATAATACAACAGATGTGCTTCTGGCAGATGCTAAAGAACCTGCTATTTTGTGGAATCACATCCTCCATATTTATTGGTTAATTATATCCATGGCCTATTGGTGGAAATCAGTCTCCAGCTTCCCCAAAGCTTCAACTATGGTAATTATTTCAATATATAGACACACTGAATTCACTACACATGTGTGTGCTCTCAACATACACATGGGCATACACATATTATTTTGTAATTTGAGAGCTTTCTTTTATGTGTACAAATATATTACATTTGAAACTGATTATGAAAATGTACAGTTACCTTCCTAATACTTTTTAAAATGTGTTTTTCTATTATTTACCTATAGCTTTTTTATGTCTTTATATTTTAGTCTTTAATTTATTCTCAAAAATCTTTATATTAAAAGGTATAGGGAGAAGGATGAGAATCAGGGATAGAGATCTGAATAATATTACCATTCATATTTTAAGAATACCCAACAGATTCTAACAATAAGCTTTTTGTACAGATCTATGACTATTTTAAAAAATAAAAAGAACCATCATCTTTCCCTAATTTTTCCTTTTGTATGTGGTGTTTCAATACATGTGCATGCACAACTAAAATAGAAAAACTAAGTGAAACAACGAGTTGATGCTTCTTTTTCCCTTCAAATTCTTCTCCTCTCTCTTTCAAAATAATGGATTTTTTTTTTTTATGTCAGAGGCTGTCACCAGAGAAAATCTAAGTCCAAGGGGATTTCTCCCTCCTCAGATCTTGTCATGCTCATGATAATGAATTCAGGCGAGAGACAGGGTGCAACATTCAAGCAAAGCAAGCAGTTTCCTAAGCAAAGCTTTATACTTGTCATAAGGCTTAAGCTGGCAACTCAACTAGTCTGAACACCCCACCTGCTGGGGTTTTAGGAGTTATATACTCTTAGTTTCAAGGTTTTGTTTTGCTACAATCGGGTCTAATGTATAGGGTTTCAAGGTTCCCCTTCCTTAATATTGAGACTAACATACAGTGTTTCAAGGCTGTCTGGTCAGCTGGTGAATTTGTTTTGGTAGACCAAACCTTAAGATTGATGACTGTCTCCTTCATTGGATAAGATTCTTTCTTTTTCTCCCTTCTTCTTTTCCTGCCCTGGTAACTGTCAATCCTACCTGACAAGGCATTATGAGTACCAATCATGGTTAGAATGTTTTACTTAAATAACTTTTTTAATTCCACATTTAACTGAAACTTAGTTTTAAATTTAGGATGATAGTAATTTTTTTGCAGTGTAAAATCTTTTTGTCCCTTATAAGAAGCAAATATTATACTGATCATGATGTTTTTTGCCATTACACACAGTGGCAAGTCTATGCATGGCTTCATAGACTTTATGCCCATCTATTACATGTATAGATACATGAGAAGTAACTGGAGAGATAGCAGGTTTAAACTATTATGCTAACATATTGATAGCCTTTGGGTTGCCCCATAGTCAGATGTTTCAAAGGAAGAATTTAGTATGTTGATTAAATGTTTGTTGACAAGTATTTATATACTAGAGGATCTCACAAATACAAAAAAAAATAAGAGACCCAAAAGATAAATATCATCCCAGTTAACAAGAATGACTATTATAAGCACTGATAACTGCAGAAAATGATCCTAAATATAGGCAGAGCATAGGTTGTCCAATGTATTTTATTTTAAGAGACCCCCTTATTCTTATCTCCAGAAAAAAAGGTATCCTGTCATACTATCACTTTAAAATCCAATACTTAATTTACTACTTTTAATTTGTGTGGTTATATGACATAAGTTTTAATATATAAAACAGGTCAAATTGAGAAGGGTAAGCCCGCCACCCATCTCCTTTCTCACATTATTTGCAGGTGGTCTACTCCAACTGACCAATAGGCATCTCAGCTAATCTATAGAATCTAAAGAACCACATCAGTGCATTGTTTCCAAAGGCCCTGTTATTATATCTGTGTGTTTTATGTCAAAACTTAAATAGTGCAATTCAAAACTGCCATTTATTATACTGGTACAGATGTGACAGCTATACTGAGAGACTTTCAAAATGGAATACAAAGAAATATAAAGCTGTGATGAATACTCAGAAAGCTATTAGGAGAGAAGAAAGTTTGAAAATCTACATGAGAACATCTGCCTAACATGAGATTTTGGCATAAGACTGGAATATCCAGGAACAGCTTGATTTAAGCATTTAGTGGGAAGGGCATAAATAGCACCATTTTCACTAGGCTTTATTCCTTTTTCTTTTTTCTCTCTCTTTTTCTTTTTTAATAAAAACCTCCTTATGTTCTGCATTTCTAAGAAGGGAAAAGTATAAACAATAACTAACATTTATCAAGTGCTATTTACCTATAATTGAACCAAGTGCTTTACTTAAATAATTTCATTTAAAGCTTGTAACAATCTATGTAATAAGGGAACTGCTATTGTCTCTGTTTTGGAAAAGATAAAATTCTGCAGTGATGGCAAAGCTGGAATAGTGGACCATTTCCTGTGCTCCCCACCTGTGGCTGCGGCCAGACGGGGATGCTGTCCTGCTGGGGACTGGGCTGTACCAGGGAAAAGATAAAATTGAGAAAAATAATAAAGGATTTTATGTAAACTTTCTTTAAAAATTTTTAACCCATTTTCCATGATTTGGTGATCCCAGACATCATTTTGCATTTAGTATTACCTCTTCTATTAAACACATTCAACTCATATAAATATATCTTTGTTGATACATTTCTAATTTATTTCTATTTAAAGTATGAGATCACTGGCTGCTTGACTCAGCAGTACAGTCTCTGCCCGATGTGTGGAAGTCCTGGGTTCAATTCCCAGTCATGGCACACAGGAGAAGGGCCCATTTGCTTCTCTACCCTTCACCCTCTCTTTTCTCTCTGTCGCTCTCTTCCCTTCCCACAGCCAAGGCTCCATTGAACCAAAGCTGGCCCAGTGCTGAGGATGACTTCATGGCATCTGCCTCAGGCGCTATAAAGTCTTAGGTTGCAACAGAGTAATGGCCTAAAGGGGCAGAGTATCGGCCCCTGGTGGGCATGCAGGGCGGATCCTGGTAAGGTACCTGCGGGAGTCTGTCTCTCTGCCTCCCCGCTTCTCACTTCAGAAAAATAAATAAATAAATAAAGTATGAGAAAAAAAATTTAATTATGCAAAAATTACAGCTGCTTAGAGAAAACAATCGAAGTAATTTTTAAGGAAAGGAAATTTTTGGTTTATATATTTTTGTTTTTGTTGTTCCTCACTGCATCTTAAGAGAAAACTGGTTTTAAATGCGAATAGATTGTTTTAAATCTTCTTTCCTATGGGTTTGAAGTATATTCAGTTAACAAAATCTCTCATTTCTTGCTTTTAAACCCACCTCAAAACTTAAAGTGTTAACAAAATATAGCCTAAAAGCTATCTAAATGTAAAAATATATTTTGTAGTTTGGTCAAAGATACAACATATTGCCTAACTGGTGGTGGTACAGTGGACAGAGCTTAGACTCAGGGTGTTGAGGTAGCTGGTTTAAGACCCTAACTAGCCAGATCAAGCCCACAGTCATAGGGTTGAGCCCAGAGTTCCAGGCACTTCAATCCTGAGGTTGCTGACTGGAGCCAAGGGTCACTGGCTTGAGCCTGAGGTCACTGGTTTGAGCCCAGGTTCGCCAGTTCAATCCCTAGTCTAGGCAATAAGAGAGACAAGTAAAGGATGCACATATACGTGGAGCAAGTTGATGCTTCCCTCTCTTTCTCCCTTCTTCTCTCTCTTTCTCCCTTCCTCAGTATGAATAAAAGTAAATATATATAACATATATTTTTATGATGTAGTAAATTTTGAAATAAAATACCTGAAATTATGTTCTCTATGTAATTACTTACTACTTACTAGTGGCTATGTCCTTTAAATTATTTGATTTCTTTTAGTTAGGAATTGATGAAAACTGTCCTTATTTTTCTGTAATAATAAAATGAGAGACTTCACTTAAAATGCCATAAAGTTCCTTTTAGTACTAAAGTCTATAATTTTATAATTTCAATGAGTCAACTTTAAGAAAATGAACATTGTAAGCCCTGGCCGGTTGGCTCAGCGGTACAGTGTCCACCCGGCGTGTGGAAGTCTTGGGTTTGATTTCCGATCAGGGCACACAGGAGAAATGCCCATCTGCTTCCTCACCCCTCCCTCTCTCCTTTCTCTTTATCTCTCTCTTCTCCTCTTGCAACCAAGGATCCATTGGAGCAAAGCTGGCCTGTGCACTGAGGATGGCTCCCATGGCCTCCACCTCAAGCGTTAGAATGGCTCTGGAGGCAACACCCCAGATGGGATGGGCATCACCCCCTGAAGGGCATGCCAGGTGGATCTCAGTCGTGCGCATGCAGGAGTCTATCAGACTACCTCCTCGCTTGTAACTTTGGAAAAATACAAAAAGAAAAAAAAAGAACATTAAATAATCCAGTTCTAATAAAAGTTAAACTAATTTTAAAACATTACTCTTGCCTTATTACCTTGCCAAATTCTCCTGCACTAACTTTCTGTTTATTTGGGGGTTGTTTTGGAGGGGCGGGTTTTTTTTTTTGGTACTTTTAATCATCTGTTAAATTAGGAAAAGTATGAGTTCAAATTTGAGCTTTTATACTTAAATATGGAGACATAACATTCATGAATACAGACTTATATATCAATAAAACATGAGTAATAATACCTCCACAGGTGATTTTGTGAGTTAAATGAAATAAGTGTGAGAAAATGTAACAACAATGCAATTGTAAGTTATTACCCCACTTGAAATTATACCTTGACCCATAAAGTTACTGAAATTAAATCAAGATTTAATTTCCACTTGCCTTAGCATAAATAATAATAAAATACACTAGTAAATAGTAGTGTAGGAGTAGGGATTTATTTTGAGTCTAGGTCAATTAGCTTGGAATTGCACCAATACTGATTCTGTACAATAGTCATCACAAGATCACCAAAAATGATAGATATATAATGTTGTTGTTCATATATCTTTAAAATTGATGAAGTCTAAACTTAGGTGATGGTAAATTTGATGCTCTTAAGCTTATCTGCACCTTGCATTGAATACTGGTCTTAGAAAACATGAATGTATTTAGATCTGTCTTAGAATAAATGAATATTTTTTTCTTAGGAGAAAATTAGGGATAATAAGTTCTGAAGTGTGATAATCCAATACTTATATAATGCCTTTTTCCACTAATTACCATTAAGAACCCAGAGTAGGCTGACTCTGATGAGGATACATAATAATTTTGCTATTATTACATTCATTATTCTTCATCTCATCTTCATTTTCTATATATAGATAATATAGAAAGAAATTAAATCATTCAATGATGAAGACTGTATAAAAATAAATAAATCAGCAAGTTTCAAATAAATGAAAACTAGACAAAAATAAAACAAACAAAAAGAGATAAAGAATAAAAACAGTAAATAGCAGAAATCTGTTGTTTCAGAGCAGAATAATATTATCAAACAGTTAGCTACAAATTTTTAAAACAAAATGAAATAATATTCCCTATAAAGAAGAAACAAAAATAAAAATGGTAGAACTCCTGAACTTGGGATTATTCTCTCTGATAGAACTTTGAGTACTCTCTGCACTTCAATTTCTTAAAATTTTAACTTTAGCTCCAAGTAGGTAGATCTCAGGTAGGGGTGGAGGGAAGAAAAAATTAAAATTATGAACAAAATTAAAAAAAAAAACTAAGAAAGGACAGTTCTGAGGAAAAAAAGTAATATCAGAAATAAAAATGAAGAGTCAATAAGGGCTTAAAGAAATTATAAGAAAAATGAATAAAATGGAAGACAAGCAAAATATTCAGTATATGAAAGACTTATATTCCCAAAGAAACAAAATAAAGTAATGAGACATTACAAAAATAGTAAAAGCATAAGTCAAGAAAATTTTCCCAATATAAAAAATGACTTACATAACATACCAAAAGGTTACATAGCAGCCCAGAGAAAATTGGCCAGAAATAATAACAACACAAAAATATATTGAAAGAAAATTACAATACTTGAACAATGAATTAAATACTTTGGTAGTATCCAGACAAAATATCAAATCACACATATAATATATAGAAAAAAATAATTTGCTCTGCCTTCTCCACAAAAACCTTCCATTCAAAAATACAGGGGACAAAAACCTACAAAATTTTCAGGGACAGAAGGTGTGACCTAAGGACTTTTTGTGTTCAGCCTATTCATCATTATATATACAGGCAGCAGATAAATAGTTTTTAATGTGCTGAACTAAGAGAATATTTTTTCCATAAGCCCTCTGCAGTATTCTATCAGAAAATGAACTTCAACCAAGCAAGAGGAAATTGAATAAACTAAACTAAAATAACTGGTGTGGAATACTGACTATATTATCTTATATATGATTAAAAATAACATAAAAATTAAAGTACACAGCACATTAAACAATATTAAATGTTCTAATAGTATAACAAAATGGAGGTAAAAGGGGAGCAGAAAATAGAGGTAAACCAAATATGCTGATTAGCTCAACTTTATGAGCTGGAAGAATGACCAAATATATTATTTAGAAATCAAAATAAATTAATAGAGATGTAAGTATATTTAAGTGTACAAAGTTAAACAAACATTAAAAAAAATAACTCACTGTATAACCTCAAATGGTGAGAAAAAGAATGGGAGAATAGGAAATATCCTAATTTTGTGCCTGACCTATTGTGGCACAACGCATACAGCATCAGCCTGGAACTCTGAGGTTGCTGGTTTAAATTTTCCTGTTAAAGCACAAACTAGAAGCAACTACTACATGTTGATGCTTCCTGCTCCTCTCCCCTTCTGTCTCTCTATCTCTAAATCAAAAAATAAAAATATTTTTAAAATGTTAATTTTGTTTGTGTTTGTAGAAGGGAATTAATAAAGTCTCAAGAAAGAAGAGCTAAAGGTATTTTTTAAAAGATAAGCACTATAATAAAAATGCAAATCTTCTTCATAAGACATGCATGCACGTTGTTCTTACTCATGCATACAAAGTAAAACAAATAAACTACAAGGTAAAAAAAATTATTGACTTAAGAGAAAAGGCACAAAACATTATTAATAGAATTAATATCACATATTTTTATTGTATCGATAACAGTAGATGAATTAAACTGTTATATTAAAATAAATACCTTTGTATTTTATTTCAAAGGCAAATCCAACTCTATATACTTACAGTATAAGAGAATACTCTAAATAAATTGATTCAGTATGACCAAAAAGATAGCCACAATTGTTATCAGACAAAAAATAAGTTAGAATATATTTGAATTGCTGGCAAAGTTGAATTTAAGTAAAAAGATATTAAATGAAAAATTATAACATGGGCACTGTACAAGATGGAACTCACAGTAAAATCATGTGCTAAATAACGAAGTGTCAGTCACACAAGTAAATGATCAAATGCTGAAAATCCCAAAAGAAGTTTAAATGAAAATCAAATGCTGATAAGGTATAATTAAAACAACACTTTTCCATTTCTGGATAAATTAGGAACTGTGTATATTGTAGTTTCCAGTAAGTTCTTGGTTGCAAATTACAGAATTTCTACTTAAACAACTTAAGCTAGCCTGACCTGGTGGTGGCGCAGTGGACAGAGCATCGGAGTGGGACGCAGAGGACCCAATTCGAAACCCCAAGGTCACCAGTTTGAGCGTGGGCTCTTCTGCTTTGAGCAAGGCTCACCACTTTGAGCCCAAGGTCACTGGCTTGAGCAAGAGGCCACTAGTTCTGCTATAGACCCCAGGTCAAGGCACATATGAGAAAGCAATCAATGAACAA
The DNA here is from genome assembly GCA_037038555.1 of Rhynchonycteris naso. NCBI lineage: Eukaryota > Metazoa > Chordata > Mammalia > Chiroptera > Emballonuridae > Rhynchonycteris > Rhynchonycteris naso. The sequence continues at coordinate 74,485,376 of CM073002.1, forward strand.
CTAAGGTGCTGCAATGAAGAATTGATGCTTCTCACCTCTCTCCCTTCCTGTCCGTCTGTCCTTATCTGTCCCTCTCTCTGTCTCTGTCATCAAAAATAAATAAATAAATAACCCCCCCCCCAAAAAAAAAGTTAAAAGCAGTATTTGTTAGAAGGTACACAGTATGGCCAGGCTTCTGTGAAAATAAGAATAAGACTGAGATACTACCAGCACTAGCTTGGTCTCATCTCTGCCTTTACTTCTCTTTCTGCCGAGATCTTTCTGTGAAGAAGGAAACTATTTCTGGTAGAGAAATGAGAGCCCCTCCTACACTTTATTAGGAGAGAAATAAATCTCTTTCTTTGACATACTTAAGAACAACCTTCAAAAACATATATATATATACTTTTTAAATTTTTTCGAAGTTAGAAGTGGGGAGGCAGTCAGACAGACTCTCTCATGTCCCAGACTGGGATCTACTCAACATGCCCAGCAGGGGGCGATGCTCTGCCAATCTGGGGTGTTGTCCGCTCTGGCTAGAGCCATTCTAGCATCTGAGACGATAACCATGGAGTTGTCCTCAGCACCCAGGCTAACTTTGCTCAAAAAAAGCCTTGGCCACAGGAGGGGAAGAGAGAGATAAGAGAGGAAGGAGAGAGGGAAAGGTGGAGAAGCACATGGGTGCTTCTCCTGTGTGTCCTAACCGGGAATCAATCAAACCTGGAACTTCCACATGCCAGGCCCACACTCTACCACTGAGCCAACGGGCCAGGGCCCCAAAAACATTTTTTAAATTTTATTTACTTATTTATTTATTTGTGAGAGAGAGGAAAGAATGGGAGAGAAAAAGAAACATTGATTTGTTGTTCCACTTACTTAGGCATTCATTAGTTGCTCCTTGTATGTGCCCTGACCAGGGATTAAACCTGCAATCTTGGCAGGTTGGAAACTACACTCCTAACAGCTGAGCTACTCAGCCAGGCAAGATCAGTTCTTAATGGCCCATCTTAAAACAGGTGCCCATCTTTGGGACAGTCTTTTGTGAACAGAGAAAAGAGAAATATTAAAAGATGTCTGTCTTAGTCTTTCCATTGTTTCTAGTGGTTAGAATAGAGAGGCAACTTTCTAAAAAGATAAGATCTATTTGGGACAGACTAAATGCCAGATGGATTGGGAATCTTTAAAGTATCTCTGGTGATATATATCATATCTAAAGATTGAAAATAATTTAATTTTTTAATGAAAAATATTTATAATATATTCTTTCAATGTCAGTGACTCAATTTCTACAGAGAGCTCATGATACCAAGAGAAAGTATTATGAAGATAGTAAAAATAATTGTGATTCTAACCTTAAAAATTAATGAATTTGATATACAAAGAAAATGTATTAAACATCAGTGGGATATTTTATGTGATTTGCTTTATTTATTACTCAACATTTTCTTCTGTAATATGTAATACTTTTATGACAGAATAAATAGTAAAATTTTATTTAAAAAATCTTTTCCTTTACCAATTCTTCTTTCCCTCACATATTTGGGAGGGACCTTGATGAGGTTGTAATGAAACCTTAGGCAAAGTTTTTCTCATAAGAATAATCAAATTATAGAGTCATGTTATCACAGAACCTATGGAAGATGTAGAGTTTAAGGGACATCCTCTTTCTGAATTCATATTTCTATAATTTTTTTATGCAGGATCAAGAATATATATTATTGGTCCTGGCTGGTTTGCTCAGTGGTAGAGTGTCGGCCTGGCATGTGAAAGTCCTGGGTTTGATTCCCTGCCTGAGCACACAGGAGAAACACCCATCTGCTTCTCCACCTTTCCCCCTCTCCTTTCTCTCTATCTCTCTCTTGCCCTCCCACAGCCAAGGTTTCATTGAAGAAAAGTTGGCCCCGGTGCTGAGAATGGCTCCATGGTCTCTGCCTCAGGCGCTAGAATGGCTCCAGTCGCAGCAAAGCATTGCCCCTTAGTGGGCTTGCTAGGTATATCCTGGTCGGGTATAAGTGGGAGTTTCTGCCTCCCCACTGCTCACTTCAGAAAAATACAAAAAGAAAAAAAGAATATGTACTTTTTTGAAGAATCCAAAATGTCAGAGGGTTAGAGAAGGGCACAGAAACTCTGAAAGGTGTGAGATAGATGAAGATTAATTAAGTCCTACAAAGGAAGGATCCTTGATAATGTCAATAGTTAAAACAAGAAGATGTTAATAAAAATCATGATATGTTTGTAAAACAGGAATTTGAAGTGCAGTGTGAGTTGTGTGCCAATGCTGTGAATTTAAACTCTTTTTCTAGTGTGAAATTTCCTGGATAAGTGATCCCCAACTGTGACCTGTTTCATTATTTTTTTTCTCTGTTTATTTAATAAGGGAGTATTGGAAGAGTATGTGACACATTTCTAGAATGAAAAGTTGTAAACGCAAAACTATCTTGTCTGGGATTTTAGTGTGTTCGTTGTAGAATTATTGCTAATTCTTGTAGCTTTCTGGAATAATCAGGAATATAAGTCTGCAGCTGGCACTCTGCAGTTTACTTCTATACATTCTCTTAATTTTCTAAGGCAGCCTTGACTGGAGAGTAGCCACGCGATATCTCAGCTCCCAGGACAATGGTAACTTGGAAGAAAATCACAAAGCTGTCCGCTCATTGTGTAAAGATGTGCAGCAAGAATTTCTTAAGCTAATCTGACTTATTCTAGGTAAAACTCCAGCAACCAAAGTCAAATGATTAAAGGGGTAGTTGTGAGGCAGAAGTCAACACTAATAAAGTATGAGTAATGTCTGACCCAGAGAGATAGCTAAAAATATTCCAGTCACCCTTCTTTGCATGTAAAGAGTATCTCTATATATACCCACTATTTGCCCACACATAATTATGTCTGTATCTATGTTTTAATGTATATGCATTTGGTATGTATGTGTGGAGAAATATATATATATATATATATATATATATATATATATATATGAAATGGTTTTCAAAGTACAAGAATATAGCACTTTAGATACAAAGCAAAATGGGAATATTTTTATATTTTTCTTATTCCTTAATACATGGTTACATTTTCAAATATTGGAAATAAGTCTTCCTACTCCTAATTCACTGTGTTTATATAACAATAAAAATTAGTCTTCTTTCTGCCTCTTTGATGAATGTCTTTACTCTATCCATTAGGCAAAGATCAATAACCATTTCCAGAGGTATTTATTTAAAGATTTGAGTGAAAGATATTGAAAAACGCCTAAAAATTACCTTTTATCCACTTAATTAAGTCACTTTCCACAACCTCACTGGAAAAGTCTATCTTCATTTTTCTTTAAAAATACCCTGCATATTAACTCTTCTGTGAATTCAAGCCCTTACATTTCCACTTACATCATTCTACTAAGATTTATTCAACCATTCAACTTGAACTAAAATTTTCTCAGGCTTACAAACTATTGACACACTCAGTTACAGAACAAAAGAACTTGGAATCCAAAGACTTGTAATTTAGCTTTGGAGTCATTTAAATTTCTTTGGCATTTTATTTGTGATTCTCATTATTATGTGGTTTGCACACATTCACACACAAATACACCATTTAATAATCTAAAAAAAATTTTTTTTCAGAACAGCCTGATAAAAAAGAAACCACAGTCTTTCTTTTATATTCCTGAAAAATGAAATATATAAAACTTTAAAAAGTTTATATACATTATAGTATACAATTACATACTATAATATATATTATATGCTATTATATGCAATACTATATAATACATAATATTAATATATTTATATATAATTAATATATAAATATAAGAAATTATATATAATTACATATATAGTATATAGTATATCCACACAAAATGGGTACTATGATTCTACTAGTCTAAGTAAATCTGTACAGAATAATTCTTTTTTTTTTTTTTGTATGACAGAGGTAGAGACAGAGATAGGGAGAGACAGGAAGGAAGAGAGATAAGCATCAACCCTTCATTGTTACACCTTAGTTGCTCATTGATTGCTTTCCCATATATGCTTTGACGGAGGGAGGGGGTAGCTACAACAGACTGATTGACCCCTTGCTCAAGCCAGCGACATTGGGTTCAAGCTGGTAAGCTGTACTAAAACCAGATTAGTCCATGCTCAAGCTGGCTACCTCAAGGTTTCAAACCAGGGTCCTCTGTGTCCCAGATTGACACTCTATCCACTGCACCACTGCCTGGTCAAGCAGAGAGAATATTCTCCTAACCTCAGGGTCTACAAATCAGTTGAGTACTTCTCAGGATCTTAGGAATTCAGACTATTCCATGAACAGGAATGGGTGGTAAACTGAGGGTTTCCATCTTAATTCTGAGCTCCTAATAAGTTTTAGTTATTACTAGATGTTATACAATATATAATATTTCATTTCATCTTCACAATAATCATAAAGATAGACAGCCATAATTGTCCTGATTATTCCAATATAAAAACAGAGATCAAGTAGCAGGCCCAAAGTGAAAGAAGCAGTTGGGATCCAAGTCAATGGCATATTTAGGTTCTGTGACCTTTTATTCTTTGTGATTCTAACCCAGAGAAAAATGTAAATAAGTTATCTTCATGAAACTTTTCTATTAGATCTCTTGATTTCTACTTAAAAGTTTCTTTCTACATTTTAAGAATATATTTATCAATTAGTAAACTTGTTAATCAAAATAGGCTTGACTTGAGGTGGCGAACACACAATACAGTATATAGGTCATATGTTGTAAATTGTGCACCTGAACCTGTATGATTTTGTTAAGATGTGTCAACCAATAAATTCAATAAAAAGTTAAATAAACAAATAAATATAGGAGGCTGCCTCTGTTAAAATAAATAAATAAATAAGTAAATAAATCTGAAAGAATTCAAACACTATGTGCTTCAAAATATTAAAATTAAGATAAGAAGATAAAATATAATTACTTAAAAAGTTAAATAACAGTATAGAAACAATAATTAAAAACATTTTAAAATTCCAAAAGTCAGCCTGACCTGTGGTGGTGCAGTGGATAAAGTGTCGACCTGGGAACACTGAGGTCGCCAGTTCAAAACCCTGCACTGGTCTGGTCAAGGCACATATGGGAGTTGATGCTTCCAGCTCCAACCCCCTTTCTCTCTTTCTCTCTCTTTCTCTCTCTCTCTCTCTCTCTCTCTCTCTCTGTGTGTGTGTCTCCTCTCTAAAAAATGAATAAATAAAAAGAAATTAAAAAATAAATAAATAAAATTCCAAAAGTCATTGACTTTATCATTAATTATCAAATCAATTATACAGTCAGCCAATGTTACAGGAATTTGGTATCAAAACCAAAAAACAATGTTTATGTTTAGTATATCACCTGTCTTCATGCAAGTTCAACTCATTTATTCAATAAATATTTTTGAGTATCACTAAGTACTAGACACATACCATAATAAGGAATTTAAAGACAATGCTTCATGTAAGATAGAATCTCCCTATAAGAAATTTACAATATATGAATTTATCTATCTCTGTAATTTTACAATATAATATAAGAAATACTCTAATTTTAGTAGGTCACCAATCTAGTCATAGGAATTTTGACAATAAAATAGCTATTAATATTTTCACAAGAATCAGGTTTAATCATCTGTTATAACCCTTACCATTTCAGATAACTTGCCTTTCACTGAATATTTATGCATTATCAGATTTCAGTGTCTCTGTTCATACTATAAAGCATGAAATACTTCTCCTTCCATTTATAATGTTCAAAATCCTACCTGTCTTAAGATAAACACTGTCAAACATCTCATATAAATGTAAATTTTTGCAATACTTTTTGAAAGCTATTATTTAACATACCATTCAAAATCCTAAAGAACATTTATACATTTTGATCAACTTTTAGGAATAATAAAAAAATAAAAAGAAATGGATTAAAAATGCAAGTCAATATTATGTACAACAAGCAAAATTAAAAATAATTACTCATAACACAAAAATAAATCATTTACTTTTTAATACCATTGTATGCACATTTACTTTTAATTATGCCATCTTTTTATTTTAAGACAGGAGAGCAGATAAAGACTGAAAGAGAATTTAAGTAGGAATGTTGATGTAGCCCAATATATTGCCTCCTCAGTATGATTTTGTACCTAGGGAAATATAATTCAGGAGAGAATTTTCTCTCATCCTTCTCTTAGCTAATTGGTAGGATCATCTTGGCTTTGTGAGTATTATAAACTTAAACTAACTTACTCATCTGGTACTGGTTCAAAGAAAACAGTAATCATGAGCAAATATGACCTTAGGTGATATTAGCCTTATTTTCTAAAATGTTGACTTTACAAATTAAATCTCATTATTGAACTCCATTTCAACTCCATAGCACATAAACATGGTAAAAAAAAAAAAATACAGCCATTAAAATAGTAGTTATGTTAAAAAAGAAAAAGAAAAAACTTAAAAGGTTTTCTGTACAAGAGATTAAAACAAAAATATTGCAAAATACTTTATTACATAAAAATAAAATTGTTACCTCAAATAACAATAAAATATAAAAGTATGCAATCAATGTTGAATTTTTAAAATATAAAATTAAATGATTATTACTCTTAAAATATAAAGAGTTTGATAAGTTAATAAAAAAGTTATACTATTTTGGCCCTGGTTGGGTAGCTCAGTTGGTTAGAACATCATCCAGATAAGCCAATGTTGTAGGTTTAATCCCTGGTCAGGGCACATACAAGGATCAACCAATAAATGCATAAATAAGTGGAACAACGAATCGATATTTCTCTTTCACTCCCTTTCTTTCTCTCTGAAATCATTTTTTTGTAAATTTACAAAAATAAAAATACTTTTTTAAAAAGCATGCAAAGTACAGGAATAGGCCATTCACAGAAACATGCTCATACACAAAAATAATTAGAAAACATAAGATAATTTAATTATTATTACTAATAATAGAAATATTTAAAAATAAGAACAGTAGAAAGTTTTCTTTTAATGATAATTGCAGTATTTGTGAGGGTGTGGCATAAGAATCACGAGGAACCAGGCTGGTAGAAAAGTTGTTTCTAACATAAACTCCTCCAGGACTAAGAAACGTTTTAAAACGCACATAGCCATTACCCCTATGATTTCATTACTGTAAGTATTTGCTGTGAAGAAACAACATAGATAAGCACAAAGATTAAAAATTGGAGTTTACATCCCAATGAAAAGAGACCAGCAAGAGCAACTATAGAACTATAATATATAGTTTTCTGATGGTGAGTGATAAATTTTGTAGAATAAAATAAAGCAGGAAATATAGAAAGTGGTTAGAATGTATTTTTACTTGCATGCCAGGGTCAGCCTCATGACTAAATTGGCATTTGAATGAAAGAGGTGGTAAACCACACAGACCTCTAGGGAGGGGCATGTAGGTAGATAAACACAGCAGTGACTGACACAATCAGTGAGGGGTAGATGGGCAAAACAGTTGCTGATACAGTCAGTGAGAGAGTGATGGAGTGTGTATTAAGGAGCAAGGAAGAAGCCAATGTCCATGGAGCAGATGGAGAAAGAGAAAGAATAGGAAATGAAGACAGACGTGAAAAGTGAGGCAGAGGAAGTGAATTAAGAGCAGAGTAGCATTAATAGACCACTCATAACTTCTTTGGTTTTTACTCTGAAGGAGAGGGAACATAGTGTATGGATTTGAACAGTAGTGACATGATCTGGTTTATATTTTAAAAGGAGCACTGCTACTGCTCTTTTGAAAATAGATTATAGGGAACAACAAGAGAATCAGGGATACTGGTTCAGAAATAACTTCAATTACCTCGAGGAGAGAAGATAACACTTGGAACAAAGGCAACAACAATGATAAGATTTTGGCTAATTTTAATGCTCACACAAATAAAATATTTGATAGCTTTTATGTGGAATATGAGAGAAGTCAACTATGATTCAGGTTTTTTATTTAATTATAAAAATAATTAAGTTTTTAGGTTATTGAAAAAATGGGGTGCTAAGTATTGAGATTAGGAAGATTGAAGGAAAGCAGTTTGGGGAGTGAAGGCAGGGGACATCACAAATTTGATTTTAAGTATTTTTAAGTTTGAAATACCAACTGAACAGCAGAGGGGAAACTGTGTTCTACAGTTCAAATGAGAAGGCCAAAATGAGGATAAAAATGTAGTTGTTGTAAAGCACAGTGGTATTTAAAGATATTTTTATTTATTATTTTTAGAGAGGAGAGATAGAAAGAGAGAGAGAGAGAGAGAGAGAGAGAGAGAAAGTGAGAGGAGTGGGGGAGAGAAGCAGGAAGCATAAATTTCCATATGACCAGACAAGCCAAGGGTTTCCAATAGGCGAGCTTCAGCGTTCCAGTTTGATGCTTTATTCACTGTGCCACCTCAGGTCAGGCCCACAGTGATCTTTAAATGAAAGGAATGGATGTAGATAGAGAAAAGGGAAGGTCTAAGAATTTAGAGTATAGATGTATCCACAGTTAAGAGAAAGATCAGGATAATAGGGGGAGTGGAAAAGCAGGCAGAGGAGGAATGGCCGGTTAGGGAGAAGGAAATATAGAAGAATGTGCTATTATAGAAGCCAAAAGAATAAAGTTTCATAAAGATGGAATGAGTAATGCATTGTGTACAGTGTGGTAGTTAGGTCATACAAGATGATAATGGAGAACAGACCACAGAATGGGGGTCATTGGTGAGAGAGCAGTTGAGGCGGAATGGTGGAAGCAAAAGTCTTTAGGATGTGGTTTAAGAGGATTGGCAGACATTCTACTAAATAACTGGTCTGTACTTGTCAAAAATGTCATGATCATGAAAGACAGACTGGGATTAAAGTAGATTAACGGGAGATGATCAGTAAATGCAAAAGGTGACAATACTGGATCAGAAAAAGGTTTTTTTTTTTCCTTTTGCTATAATGGACATTTGGTAAAACGATTGGCAAAATTTGAACAAGGTATCTAAATCATAATAATTTTATCAATATAATCTTTATCATTTTAATAATTGTACTGTGGTATGAAAAAAGTATTTGTTTTGAAGAAATGCTGAAATAGTTATGATTAAAAGGCCATCATGTCAGAAACTAATTTAAATTACTCAGAGAAAGGGAAAATGAAAGTTAATGGGATGAAATAACATTTTAGGAATCTCAGTATTGGATATGTGAGAATTGTTTGTCCTATTTGTGAAAACTTTCTATAATCTTGAAATTAATTTCAAGTAAAAATAAACAGAATACTAAAAAGTAAAAGGGAGAAGGAGAGCGGGAGAGATGGGGTGGTGATCAGCAGATGACTTGCTGCAGCTTCTTTTCTCTTTCGTGACTCAAACCTGTATGCTAACATGGTAAGCATTCTCTTACAGGTGTTTCTTTCTCTTCTACAGCTAAGTCAATAGATCTTATTCTTTTCAAAAAATTTTTCCACTCCTTCTGATTTTAAAAAAAATCCAAACTCTCCTTGATGTTTTGAAATAACATGGTTCCTAAATAATTTCTCCATATTAGAGCTTTTCAATTTCTTAATCTTTAATTTGTAAACTCTTAATCTTTGAAATTACAATGAATTCTATTCAGTTTTATCTACTTTAAAAGGATTGCATGTTCTTTATATAATTAGGTTTTATATTTCTTTGTATTTTTTAATTAATAAATTGTCTCATCATTTTGTTAGTGAAGACTTCCTCAGTGTTTCTCAAGTCTCAAGCCCATGAAATGAAAAAGTGCAGAGCCAATTTGATAATATTCTTTGGGGAAATGATTCCTGAATTTGGAGACAAGCCACTTGAATCTAAGAGCTTAAAATTATCACAGTCACTACTCTGATCCCCAATATATATATATATGGTGTTAGGGGAAGGCAGAAATTTGTAATAAAATAAAAAGTGAGGTTGTCTCTAAAGCAGACTGGGTATTCTAAAAGATTATAATTAGTCTACTAATTAATAGTGAGACAGTGACTATTTACAAGCTGGCCACTGATATCAAATGTGAGTCATAGGAAGATAATTCTAGTGACAGTGTGAAAATGGATTGAAGGAAATATTTTAGGACAGGGATACATACTTAATTTTAATGCAGATAACCAAGTGTAGTTTTTCTGAGAAGAAATGGAATCTTGTGTGGGGACAGAAATGAGTGACTTTTATCTATGAGATTAGATAACAAATGATTATCCTCCACAATAGGAAAAGAAAAGACTAATCTCTCCATTTTATTAATTTGCTAGTGTTTTGCCCCTGCAGCACATATTAACCTTGTTACCACATTTATTGCTGACAATATATTTACATGGGCACCAGATATCCCATTGCTGTCTTATCGCGAAGTGGTATTTCTTCTAGTCTCACTTGTTATGGGGAAATATCCCCCAGAACTTAGTCCTGTAGAGTGAAACTTCTCTACATTTGAGTTTGCAATCTCCTCAGGCTTGTCAAAGATTTTGCTTCTCTATAAAACTCCCCCAGCTTACCAGATAGCATAAATCTAGAGTGAAAGAGAGAAAGATTCCTATATCTCCTGTTATAGAGATAGGAAGAACAAAAACAAAACTGGGTCAAACTCTCAGCTCCACATTTACTAATTAAAGTTAAGTTATCTGCATAAGCTTCAGTTACCTTTCTGTGAAATGGTGTGGGTAATGGATGCCTGAAAGGTTTTTAGATTGTTTAAATGGTTATAATCATGATCAGCACATAAAACCTTTCAATAAATGTTACCCAGAAATAGTAATAGTGAGATCAGTAATTGTATTTATATTATCACTACCTGTTAATACCAGTTAGAATTCTTTTTAAAAACTTTAATTGATTTTTAGAGAGATAGGAAGGGAGAGAGAAAGAAAGAAAGACACTGATTTGTTGTTCAACTTATTTATGCCATCATTAGGTTATGCGCTCTTACCAGGGATAGAACTTGCAACCTTGGCATATGAGAATGACACTCTAACCAACTGAACTACTTGACCAAGGCTAATAAGGCTAATAATTCTTAATTATCACATACATTTCATATTTATTTTTGAAATAAAGTTAGTTCTATCTGAGATCTCATTCTTGACAATGAAAATATTGCTTAAAAATAATTAATTTTTAAAAATAAATAATTTTAGTTAAATAATTTTGTAAAAGTTTCTCTTTAGTGAGAATATGAATGTTTTAAACCATTTGCGAAGTAGCATACTCTTGGACTCAACAAGATAAAATAATAAGAAAAAAAAGTATGAGATGATTAAGGTATACTACTATTAGGTTTATATTACTGTTTGCTAGGAATACAGTTGGCTATGTTTTGATACCAATCACTCTTTGTATTTACCATATTTTCAATATAAATAAGTTGTTAAAAATAAGTTGTACATCCCTCTTAAACTGAAACTCAAGAGTAAAGGATCACACAATATTATAAACAATAGGAGGAAGACAGAAATCATAGGTACCACATCAGAATTTCACCTCACAGTAGATAATCTCCAAAACTAAAAAAAATCAAGAAACAATATGTATGCAAATTTGTGTGAGAGTTTTAATATAGAGTCAAAATTTGAAAAGTCAGCCATAATTTGTGAAAATTATTGCCACTATAGGGCAGTACACAAAAGAAGGCTAATTTACTTTTTAATTACTTAGCTCTTCAAACTATGTGCATGCATATATTGTTTTGTTGTAACTGGATTTTAATTTAATCAAATAATTGTAATGTGATACTTGTATAGAAGATGCTTAAACTTTGCTCAAATAATAAAAAGTAATGGAAGCAGAAAATTTGGGCTTCAAAGCAATTTCTGAGAAATGATCTGGGAGTTTCTATTGACTGCAAACTCAAAAAAGTCAATAATTAGATATTGTTGCTATAAAAAAAATCAAATGCAATCTCAGTCTTACATTCGCTCAAATATGATGAATAAGTAGAAAAAATAATTGTCTCCACATTGAAAATTCTATGTTTGAAGTTGTATTCATTTTTAGGCTCTTAATTTAATTCTCTTTCTATAGTTATAATCTCAATGGTTTATTTTTATTGTAGAATTAATATATAGTTTCAATGGAAAACTTTAGAAAAAGAAAGAAAACATCTGAAATATTAATACTTTAAAATACATATTGGTCACATTTTGGTGATAATTTTTTAACCTCTGCCCCAAGAAGAAAAATTCTAGGAGATTCATAGATACACACACACTATATATATATATCTAGATGTAGATCGAGGTATAGATATAGATGGAGAAGTAAATCTAGGACATTTCATATATATATATATATATATATATATATATATATATATATATATATATATATATATATACGTATATATATATATATATATATATATATATATATAGTGCATATATAACTACATATGTCTTTTAGACGCTGCTTTTTTAACTTAGTAGTGTATGCTAAAATAATTCTTTCCTCAACCAAAATGATAAAAACAAGAACCAAATAAACCCTCATTTCTGAAACAAATAAAAACCAGGCAATATGCATAAAACAGCAGTTCTCACAATATTGTCATCAGACAAGAAGGGACATTGATCTGTGAGAGTATGGATGATGAAAGAGCCACATGAACCACACAAACTCAAGGAAAGCCTGCAGGGTAGCCTCACAAACTCAGCGGCTGAAAATAACAAATTAGGATGGTCTGAAATTAAAATTTTCTAACTAGAAGTGAGTTGAGGCAGGTAGTCACATGTTAGGCCAGTATCTCCCTTGACAGAGTTGAATCTGTACCTTCACTGAGGCTGTTGTTTTTTCCACCTATAATAACATAACTTTGGAATGTCAGGGTAATATCCTTTTATGCCAAATCCCTCAGGGCACAACCACTACGCCAGAGCAAGGGATCATAGTTATTATTACTCATTGTTATTACTATCTCGTTCTATGTGTAACATCTCTATGTGCTATCAATGTTAATAGTTATCTATCCTACGACCACCAATGTAAGAGAAGTATGTGGTTACTTCATTTGCTTTTTATCCAGTCCTAGAGATTTCCTCACTTTGCTTTCTCCTACCCCGCTAATCTATTACCAGTAGACTTCCTATCACCCCCTTAGACCCTCTCATTAGATTCTGATGTATAAAATAAATGGTAAAACTGCTATTTCCAAGAACATTTTCTCAATCCATTGAGGTTTTGTTTGCTGACAATTGTCAGTTTGTCTCATAAGAATTTTCTACAGGTTTGGATGTTTCTCACGTTAACAAGAGAAGGAAAATAAATGATATGAGCCCTGTGATCGCCTACCTTTTTGAGTAGAGAAAAGTTCTAAGGCACAGAGGCAGGAAGAGAAACCCAGGCAGAACTTGACAACTTTCTCAGTGGAAGTGATGTTGCTGGACAGATAGAGTTTTAGTGCAATGTTCCAGAAAATAATTCTGGGAAAAAGAGACCTGCACAGAAAGAGAACTACAATGTTTATTCCGAGAGAGTACCTGTAGATAGCCTAGAATATTCCACTGAGTATTTTTTGGTCAGTGTACATGTATGAGAAGGCTATCTGAAGCCAAGAAAAGAACAACTTATATTAGTAAATTCTACTTAAATCAAATGGACAAATTTCTTGATCACCAATGATTAAAACTCATTAGATGAGAAATAAATGCTTGTGTAGATAGCTCTTAGCTACATTAAATTTTTAGTTAAAAACTATGAGGACCACATAAAACTATAGCCTCATATAGCTTTGTTCATGAATGTTGCCAAACACTTAAGAATGAAAAATACAAAATGCACAAAAATTCATCTACTACATAAAAAATAGGGAAAAATTAATACATCCTAACTGCTTTTATAAGCCAACATAACCTTAATAACATGTTTTTTTGTTATTGTTGTTTTTTTTTTGTTGTTGTTGTTATTGTTTTTACAGGGATAGAGTCAGAGAGAGGGACAGACAAACAGGAACAAAGAGAGATGAGAAATATCAATCATCAGTTTTTCATTTTGACACCTTTGTTGTTCATTGATTGCTTTCTCATATGTACCTTTCCATCAGGCTCTCATCCTGTAAGACCAAAGCAGGATCTGGGTCATCATCACCACAAGGACAGTCCACAGACAGTTCTTGAAGAAAAACAAAGGAGCTTATACTGTATTTCCCCTTATATAAGACACTCCCACATATAAGATGCACCTTAATTTTGGGGCCCGTAATTTGAAAAAAAGACAACAAGCACAAAAAAGCAGGAAATGGAAGTAAAATTATCTACAGCCACTGTATAAGATGCACCCACATTTTTAGACCCCAAATTTTTCAGAAAAGGTTGTGTCTTATACATGGGGAAATACATTAGTTCCTGTAGAGAAACAAAAGGAAATTCAATGATAAAGAACCTGAACCATAGAATTAGGCCATAAGTTACCTGGGTGTTAAGGTTAATTAAGTAAATGCTGGAGCAGATGGGAAATGGGAAAATCAGAACAGACCCTCAACACAAATCTAAAAGAAAAGAAAAGAAAATGCAGAGTTTATCAAATTCTGTTCATGTCTTACAAATGTAAAGAGCTTTAGATTAAAATTATTGTACATTTGGTTGACTATAGATCACATTCTGGGACTTAATAGGCAAATCCTGAAAAGCATTCAAGTGCAGCAATAGCTGATTATAGACACTTGCAATCCAAAGATTGATAGGACTCTACTTTCTCTTTGTGTTAACTTTCTGTCCATTTTGTCTTTGATGGAAAAACAGAAGTTCTTCCTTTATTGCTCTCTTTCTCCTTCCTTTTCTACCTACTCTGCTTGTAGCTTCCAGGCTTTCTGTTGCTTCTGCTGCCAATATTCCATGCTATGGAATCTCCGAAAGTTCTTGCTTGAGCCCCATGACAATCAGATTTTTACTCTGTTCTAAGAAGGCTCCATACTTCTTCCTGGTTACACACAAAAATAATTCTTTATTTTTCTAAAACAAATTGCCTTTCACACCCTCTTTGTTTTCTAATTATGCAAAAAGATCTATTAACCAAGTATGAGGAGAATGAACAAATAGAGAGGCTTCCTATTTGTGCAAAAATAGCATTTTAAGTCCCTCTCCTACTTTAAACTCTTTGAGCTTTCTTTTTTAAGGCTTGCTTTGAATTCTTTTACACAATGCCCATGAGACAAATACATTAAATAAAATGACAAAGGTAGATTTATTTTTTAAAAGAATACATTGGCATTTAAATATTTAGTCAGAATTTACCTTAAAGTTACTATGTCATCCACAACTTTGAGATCATTTTCACCCATCCCCATGACAGTTGCTAAATTTCAGCATAAAGTGAAAGAGAAGGTATATTGGGTGTATAAGCATAACAATGATGATGTTTTCTCAGCTGCTTTATATAATATAATGATTGGGAGATCTCTAGTCTTCTGCAGATTTAAGAATAGCGTTAATAAATAGCATTGCTGATCTGAGGATAGACTAAACCTCAATGGGATTTTAGTCTTCTCATTCACCCTCCTCAATAGCTTTTACAACTAGATTTCTGACTTAATTTAGCGTGTAATAACTATTGTTTTGTTATTTGCTTGATAAAATATCTCCCTTGAATGGTCAAGAAAATCAGAAAATAAATATTTTGCGCATAGCAATAGTTTGACAGCAATAACACCTAATAATGCTACTAAGAAACTCTTGCAGTGGTTCTTAACCTGGGTTCTATTGAACCCTAGGGGTTCGATGAGTCAGTCTTAGGGATTCGGAGAAACCTCTGCCGCGAAGGTAAAGACAGACTTGTGTAAAGTTGTGATGACACGCCCTGCTTGGCCATCACTTGCTGCAGAGGATCACATCGTTACATTGCTTGGCCAACCTGTGCTGCGGGGAATTTAGTGTGTGCAGTAGTCAATGGCTGTCATAGTTGTACGCTGTGTGGTTTCTTTCTTAAAATTTTAATCCATACTAAATATATCGGGCAAAAAAAGAAAGTGGTCGGATGAATATGTACAACATGGATTCACATGTATCACGGAATGGGATGGGAGTCAGCGTCCTATCTGCATGATATGCAATGCCAAGTTGAGCAACTCTAGTCTCGCACCGGCAAAACTAAATTTGGAAAAAAAAATCATATTTTATTTATCACTAAAGAAGGGTTTGGTGAATGCACATATGAAACTGGTGGGTCCCATACCTCAAAAAAAGCTAAGAACCACTGCTCTATTGGAATCAATACTTTGGTAGTAGAAAAAACATAAAAACAAGTTATTGCTATAATTTCTGTTTTAACCCCAACATGACACATCTCTTATGCAGAGATATTTCCCAATGTATTCAATGATTAAAACAAATAAAGTTTAATGTTAAAATTTGTCAAGAAGCTTAATGGCCTCTCACTTTGTCAATATTTTATTCTTGCCTTCAGCTTAATACTGTGTATATAAATGAAGGTAGAGGAGAATCAAATTCAAATCAATCTCATGAAAGGACTACCAGTACAATAAAATTTGACAGCTATCACCTGACCAGGTGGTGGCACAATGGATAGAGCGACGGACTGGGATATGGAGGACCCAGGTTCGAGACCCCGAGCTTGCCAGCTTGAACGTGGGCCCATTTGGCTTGAGCAAAAGCTCACCAGCTTGGACCCAAGGTCGCTGGCTCCAGCAAGGGGTAGCCTGGTCTGCTGAAGGGCCACAGTTAAGGCACATGTGAGAAAACAATCAATGAACAACTAAGGTGTCACAACGGCAACGAAAAACTAATGATTGATGCTTCTCACCTCTTTCCGTTCCTGTCTGTCTGTCCCTATCTATCCCTCTCTCTGACTCTCTTTCTGTCCCTGTAAAAAAAAAAAAAAATGGATGGCTATCTTTAAAGGTTTGCATATGAGTCATTCTTGAAAAAATATTTGAATTTGTCTTCCAACCTTCTAAAAGACAGAAAACTAACTCTGTTCTCAAAAATCAAAGAAAATAGACTAACAGTCAGAGCACTTGTCGTTTGGCCAAAAAAAACCCCTCCGATTTGTACTACAATGACGACAGAAAGATCAATTCAGCCTTTTAAAAAAGCAATGACTTAGAAAACCAATCACATAAGGACAGGGCTTGCTATTTATGCTGCTTAGATTTTAAAAGGTGCTATTAAGTATACTTAAAGTTGATTGGCCTATAAATTGAAAAATAAATATCTTTTATATTTCAACAAAAGAAGATATTTTTGTGAGTTCTAGAAGGCTCTCTCCTGGACAGAGAAATGAGGAAACTGTATATTCAGTTCTATTTCTTCCTCTCCATTTCTACTCTTGATTTAGTATCTTTTTTAAGTTTTCTTCTTCACCTAGGAAAAGATAATTTGATTTATCACTACTAGTTTTAATTTAAAAAAATCATAAAGCAAAGTCCTCTTTCTACTGTGGCCAGTGTTTAATAAAGCTTTTCTATATAAGGAGGTTCCATTTTCCTGAAGTATATATGTTTCTTCCACTGCAGTTAAATGTCTTACCATCCAGGATAAAGGTGTGATTATAAGACTGAAATCACACATTAACTTTGAGTGTCTAAGGTATAAATATAGTGAAAATACATATGTATTTAAAATTCAAAGTTAAAGTAAATTTCAGTTAATAAACAATATAAAAGTGAGGATTTATAACTCAAACTTTGAAATCAGAAACACATAGATTAAATTTTTATTCTGCCATTATTAACCTAAGGTTCTTAATCTAAAAATAGAGATAATAAGCCTAGCCAGGTGGTCGTGCAGTGGACAGAGCATTGAACGGAAACGCTGAAGACATAGATTCGAAAGCCTGAGGTCACCAGATTGAGAGCAAGCACACTGGCTTGAATGTTGAGTTGCTGGCTTGACCATGGGGTCATAGACATGACTCCATGGTCACTGGCTTGAGTCCAAAGATCACTGGCTTGAAGCTCAAAGTTGCTGGCTTGAGCAAGGGGTCATAAGCTTGGCTGTAGCCCCTGGCCAAGGCACATATGAGAAAACAATTAATGAACAACTAAAGTGCTAGAACTGAGTTGATGTTTCTCATGTCTCTCTTTTCCCATCTGTCTGTTCCTCTCTCTCACACAAAAAAAAAAAGAGAAAGAAAGATGAAAGAAAGAAAGAAAGAAAGAAAGAAAGAAAGAAAGAAAGAAAGAAAGAAAGAAAGAAAGAAAATACAAAAATTCTATGTTAGGATTCAGCCAGTTCGCACTGGTTCAGCAGAACCAATACCTGATTTTTGCTGAGTTTGGTAAATCAGTTGTTAAAATGGCTCTTGTGGTCAGAGTTCTTTCTAAGGCGAGCATCTGGGCAGCTCCCCAAAGTGAAAATCACAAATTTACATTTCTTGCTCTTTTTTAATGTTCATCTGTGCAACAGTGTATTCTAAGTGCCTAGAGTAATGTTTATTCTGTCCATAGGTGAAAAAATTTTGATGGAACTATGCTTGTAACAGTTATTCAGTTCATAAAACTCATTATACCTTTGATAAAATACTACATTTCAATCTTTTCGTGTTTGTTACTTCAGTAAATAAACATATAACATAAAAAGAAAAAGTGTTAAACAAGCAAGTGGTGACAAACTGTCACAGGAAATATCTTAAATAATTGTTTTATTGTTTTTCTGTCAGGTATTAATATTTTTTATTAATATTTTTAAACTCTTTCTTATAATCTAGTTTTCTGCACCTCTTTTATTATTCTTATTTAAGTATTAAATGCAAGAAATAATAAACTACCTTTTGGTGTATCATTTTTTTATACTTAAAACAGTCATTAGGGCAGAGAACCAGCTGTTAAATTATTTGAATTTCACCACTGCATATAATGATAAAAAATGTATGTGATTGTTGAGAGAAATTTATGAACTAACAAATGTATAATGTTTATCATACTTCTTAGCACATAAATATTTTGATAAATGCTTTTGCGATCAAAGCAGGCTGCCTGAGACCATCTTTCTTTCATCTCGATAGGGCAAGCTGCCATCTCCAAAGCTGTCAGGTTCTTCCAAGGACCATCCATCTCTGTTTTCAACAGTTGGCAATCCAGTCACAGGGTCCGTTTTCACTGGATCTCAGCTTCACCTAAATCTTAATCTATATAGGACCACATTCCCTGCAGAGATAGGCTGCTTGCACCATCCTCCAGACTCTGCTGTCCTCAAGTTTGGTCAGCTTTGTGGACACCTGAAGTGAAGAAAGTTTTCCAAAGTCATATTTGAAAATCAGCTTCACATTTCTATCATTTCAGGTCATCACTCAAACAAATTTCTAGCCAGTTACAATCTTGTTACCCATACTTACCCTCCCACCGTGGGATTCTCATACATGGCTTTTTATGCCCCTGACTCAATTTTTCTCTTGTAAGTATTTCTATTGCACTGGCCCAAAACACACACACATCCTTATCTTTCTTTTCACTAAAATTTATAAATTCCTGAATTCTCTTCAATATGTATTTAAAAAATATAAATCTTAAATTCTCTTACATGATACCATGAGACTAGAGTTAAGAAAGATTGGAAGCCACTTTCTAATAATCTCACTATCCTGAGGACTTTTACCTTCCATTTCAGTGACCAATTTGATAAACTGGATTTACATTTATTCAACTCTTCTATTACATTCAACCTCCCTCCCACACTTGTCTGCACACAAACTGGAACCCAAATTTTCTTATTACTTTTAACTTGCACTCTTTCTATTAAACAAAGTTCCCTGTGTCCAAAACTAGTATTTAACTAAATGAGATCATATATGTCAGGCAACTATGCTTGGCATGTTAAACAGCACCCATTAAAGGATAATCACCTACCCTACCGTCTCAATTTTCATAAACAAAGTTATATAATATTATTCTTTTTCTCCCTTCACACACCTTTAAAATATATGTTAAAATGACATGTCTTAAAGTGTCAAAAATCATGTAGGAAATTGTTAATATAAATAGTATACTATTTTTAAAGCGAAATAATTATTTATCATATATATATATATATATATATATATATATATATATATATATGTCTATGTTGTTATTCCTTCATAAGAATAACTTCCTTGTTTTTCAAGATATCAGTTTATGCAAAAGTTTCCAGAAAAACACTAATATTGACCTTTAAGAACTATATGTTGGGAAGGACACAGAAGATGGCAATGGAGTAGGTGGATGTACCAACTTTCAACTCCCAGAACCAAAGTGGATTATAACTCAATTTTAAGAACCATCATCTGGATAAACCAACTTTGAACTAAACTAAGTGGACTCTTCAACCAAGGAACACAGAAGAAGCCACATTGAGACTGGTAGGAATAGCAAAAACGTGAAGAGGGCTGCCCAGCTCCCCGGAGCAAACGGCAGCCTGGAGAGACCCGCGTGGCAGGAGGAGAGTTTGGCGGAGAGGGAGGGACCTGGGTCCCAGGAAACAAGCCCCAGCCTACAGTCCCAGAGCCTAGAAGAGGCATTAGGACAGTATTGAGCAACAAAACAAGTGAGGATACTGTTTGTGAGAAAGATACAGTTTTCTCAGACCCAAGATTCTTTTTAAGGGGACAGCGCAGAAAACTTCTCTCACAACCACACACCCGGGGCTCCGGGGAATGGGGACAGAGGAGAGGACCAGAGCAGTGGGAAGAAAGGGTGGAATGAAGGCACAGGGACAAACATTCTGAGGGACAGCCAACTTAACCCCTGGGCTATGTCAGTTCCCTAATCGAAAACATATATTTCCCCTGGAACTAGCAATACCAGCAAAGGGAGACAGGACACTATCCAAACAAGCTCTCCCGCGGCAATTAGAGCAGATCTGCTTAGAGGGAGGGAGCTCCCAGGCCTACAGTATGAAGAGTTAGGGCACTTCCTACTCTGCTGCGGGTTGCTGAAGGGTATGGTGGCGGCAGGACGCTGAGACGCGGTTCTGTTGGCGGGGGCAGAGGCCCAGCCGGTATGAGCTCGGTCTAGCCCAGCAGGGGCGGAGGGGACGCATGAAAGCGGTCTGGCAGCTGCAGGCCCGCCTGTGACCCCACTTGCGGGGGAAAAGCATGAGGCCAGGAATGGGCAGAGATCTGCTCTGCGACCCTGTGCAAGCCGGCCCTGACCCCGGAAACGGGGCTAGGACCAGGACGGGCGGGGGCTTGCGGCTGAGCTCACGCTACCGCGGTTTTCCATTCTGCATGCACGAGTTGGCTCGGAAGGCAGTGGCGGGGTAGAGCCCGACGAGTGGAAGCTCACAGCTGAGCGCACGCCAGCAGCCGCGCCCGGCCCAACAAACCTTGGTTTGTGACCTTGCACAGGAAGGCCCTGGCCTCGAGGGTGGGGCTAAAGCTCCCGACAGGCAAAGGCTCACAGCTGAGAGCACATCAAAAGCCCCGCCCAACCCGCGAAACTGTGGCAAGCAGGCTCTGACCGAGGGTGCTGGGCGGAAGCCCAGAAACAGGCTGGGTCTGCAGCTGAGCAAAGGTGCTCACCTCTACCCTTGGTGTTGAGGCTTGTGGCTTGAGTGACAGCCCCTCCCGTGGAGGAGAGGCGGAAATCACAGCAACAGCCGCATTGGGCCGGCGCTGGCGACACCCATACCCAACCGCCCTAGGCAGTGGCAGAAGGGGTGGCAGGCCTGCAGACAGACCACACCTAGAGAACACAAAGGCAACACCTACTGGACCCCAGTGGCCACAACTTGCTTATACACAGATAAAATGGGCAGGCAGAGGAATGCAAACCAAATGAATCAAGAGAAATCCCCAGAGAAGGAACTGAATGAACCAGATATAATCAAATTACTAGAAGCAGAATTTAGAATAATGATAGTTAGGATGTTCAAAGAAATTCGAGCAACAATGGATAGTCACTATGAACACCTAAATAAAGAGATAACAAGTATAAAAAATGAAATTGAAATAATAAAAAAGAATCAGACAGAAATGACAAATACAGTATCAGAACTGAAGACCACAGTGGAAGCAATTAAAAGCAGGATGAATCATGCTGAGGATCGAATCAGCGAGTTAGAGAACACAATAAACAAAGTCACAGAAGGAGAGAAGAAAAAAGAAAAGAGACTCAAAAAATGTGAGGAAACTCTAACTAAGGGAGCTCTGTGACAACATGAAGAGAAACAACATTCGCATCATAGGGGTTCCTGAAAAAGAGGAGAAAGGACAAAAAATGGAAACTTTGTTCAATCAAATCATAGCAGAAAACTTCCCTAAATTAAGGATGGGAAATATTCCACATGTTCAAATAGCACACAGAACTCCATTAAAGAGAAACCCAAAAATATCTACATCATAGTTAAAATACCAAAGCGAATGGATAAAGAAAAAATTTTAAAAGCTGCTAGAGAAAAAAAGGCTATCACCTACTAAGGAGCCCCCAATTTATAAAGAACTTATAAAACTCAACACCAGGAAGACAAACAATCCAATCAAAAAAATGGGCAAAAGAAATGAATAGAAATTTCTCCAAAAAGGACATACAGATGGCCAATAGGCATATGAAAAAATGCTCAACATCACTAGTCATTAGAGAAATGCAAATTAAAACCACAATGAGATATCACCTCACACCAGTCAGAATGGCGCTCATCAGCAAAACAACACAGAATAAGTGCTGGCGAGGATGTGGAGAAAAGGGAACCCTTCTGCACTGCTGGTGGGAATGCAGACTGGTGCAGCCACTGTGGAAAACAGTTTGGAGATTCCTCAAAAAATTAGAAATCGAACTGCCTTTTGACCCAGCTATCCCACTTTTAGGAATATACCCTAAGAACACCATAACACTGTTCAAAAAGAAGAAATGCGCCCCCATGTTCGTGGCAGCATTGTTCACAATAGCGAAGATCTGGAACCAGCCCAAGTGTCCGTCAGAAGACGAGTGGATTAAAAAGCTTTGGTACATATATACTATGGAATACTACTCAGCCATAAGAAATGATGACATCAGATCATTTACAACAAAATGGATGGACCTTGATAACATTATACGGAGTGAAATAAGTAAACCAGAAAAAAAACTGAGAACAGCATGATTTCATACATAGGTGGGACATAAAAGTGAGACTATGAGACATGGACAAGAGAGTGGTGGTTACGAGGTTGGGGGAGGGAGGGGAGGTTGGGATAGGGAGGAGGGGACGGGCACAGGGAAAACCAGACAGAAGGTGACAGAGGACAATTTGACTTTGGGTGACAGGTACGCAACACAATTGAATGATAAGATAATCTGGAGATGTTTTCATTGTACATATGTACCCTGATTTATTGGTGTCACCTCATTAAAATGCAAAATTTAGAAATAAAAAAAAAAGAACTATATGTTGGCCTGACCAGGTGTTGGTTTAGTAGATAGATTATTGAACCGGATGCAGAGGACCCAGGTTAAAAATCCCAAGTTCTAGCTTGAGTGTGGTCTCACCAGCTTGAGTTTGGGCTCACTTGCTTGAGTGTGGGATCACAGACGTGACCCCATGGTCACTGGCTTGAACCCAAAATTCACTGACTTGAATCTCAAGTGATCATGCAGTCACTCACTCCCCTGTACCCCAACCCAGTCAAAGCACATATGAGTAAGTAATCAATGGAAAACTAAGGTGCTGCCACATAGAATTAATGCTTCTCATCTCTCTCCTATCTTTCTGTCACTATCTCTCTCTCTCACTAAATATATATATCTTGTAATAAGAGTCAATTTTGGAGATTGAATAAGGAATTTAGAATGTAATATGTTTCTTTGTTTTAAAAACAAAACTAATTCATTGCTTTTTATTCTAAAATTAAAGTTAAAAATATTCTTAAAAGATTGTCCAGATTGACTCTTCCAGAGCAGTGACAAGATCGTCTTTAAATTAAATATCTTTACCGATAACAGTTGTCTGTTTTCCCCCCTAAAAAATCTGTCACTAGCAAACTATGAAGAATATTAGCAGAAATAAAAATACTTAATTTCTACCCTTCTGATATAATCTTAATTTTTGTACAAAGAGCACAAAGATGACTCTTAGTATCACCTCAAGGGAATTCTCATCATATCTTTCACAGGAAGATAAATGTCAGTTGTACTCACCTCAGAATTATATTATCTTTTGCTCCTTTCATTAACCTACTCTGAAATACTTATTGATGTGGTATTATAGAAGAAAATGGTTAAACTAGGGAAAATGTTAGCAAATTGGAAATTCCCAACATACTGCAATATGTTTTAATGTCTAACCAGAGACCTAGTCAAAATTTATGGTATTATGATTTGCTTTTATGATCTTGTTTTCTATTCATCCCCTATAGACCAATTGACATTTCAGTCATTGCAAGGCCTTTTTCCTGATCATGCTCAAAGCATGAGAAAAAAAGCAAATAACAATTTACCATTCTTCTTGCCTTTTCTACGTATTAGAAAGTATTCACTTTTTTTTTTTTTTTTTGAGAGAGAGAGAGAGAGAAGTGGTTTTTGCTTGCAAACTTTCTACGTAAATGCTACATGGTCTTCAATTTCTGTATAGCAGGGTTCATATAAAGAGTTTAAATCCAGTAGATTAAATTGTCTGCTTACAATTGACTTCTAAAGATATGTACTCCAGAATATTATTGATGTTAGATTTGCCATATCTTCCCCTCACTACTACAATTTCTTTGTCCTTCATACAAACTTTTACTATCTTAAATCTCTAAAATCTGTTCTAATATAACACACTTATTATATGTTTATTTCAATACATTTGGTTTATTCTATAGCTATTGAAATACTACATGTTAATAAATCCAATAAAAGTTAAACGAGTAATTTTCTTATCAGTTAACAAAAGTAAAACAAGCAACTATCTTTACCATTTTAATTGTTTATTGTTACAGAATATATGTTCTACATTCTACTTAGTCATTTAATACTTGTCAGAAAATTTAAAAATTCCTGTCATAATAAATTCTTAACTTTTAATATATATTGAGGTTTGGCAAACCATGTCATGCTAATAAATTAAAAGTAAATATAAAAAAAGAAAAATTTATATTATCAGTAAACCATATGCATCAAATATTAATCCAGTAAAATAAATGTTATCTACTAAAATATATCTGTAGAAAGAATGGTAATAAAATTTTTAGTAAAAACACATTCAAAGAGAACTTTTGCCTATTTTTATGCACTGTTTATATTTTACTATAGCACCTAAGAAATTGTGGTAACCTATCTGAACTTAGTTTCTCATAGTTAAAGCATGAAGAAAAATTATATATAACTCTCAAAACAATCAAAGCAAGACTGAAAGAATATATGTTTTTACCAATATCTAGAAGTATTTGAGCAAAATTTTCTTACTTTTTTCTCTTTTATATCATATTTATTTGAAAGAGAAAATTATCAAACTAAAAATTACATCATAAAATACAATTTTATGAAAAATATTTTTCTTTATGATGTTAGCTTATTAGTTCATCGTGTTACCTCTAGTATATATCTATAATCCTTGCATTGTCATTCTCACCAGATGGCAATGTTAAGATGGTCATCCGATTGATTATGTATGTATATATAAGAGAAAGGACTAGAGAACAAACGAGACATCTGTTATTAAAATTCATGTTGAATTCATAAATATTTATATCATTTTAAATACTATGTTTGGCATTAACTTCAAAAAAAGTGATGGTTATAATATTAAGGAAATCATTTAATATCATTGTTACTAGTAGTTAGGAAAGGCTCTTTTTTTTTTTCAATTGAGAAGAGGTGAGATAATGAGACAGATTCCCACATGCTTCCAACAACCCATCTCTGGCTGATGTTTGTTTATTTTATTTTTATTTTATTCATTTTAGAGAGGAGACACAGAGTGAGAGAGAGAGATAGAGAGAAAGAGAGAAAGGGGGGAGGAGCTGGAAGCATCAACTCCCATATGTGCCTTGACCAGACCAGTGCAGGGTTTTAAACTGGCGACCTCAGTGTTCTCAGGTCGACGCTTTATCCACTGCACCACCACAGGTCAGACCTCTGGCTGATGTTTGAATTAACTGACCTATCTTCAGTCCCCAGGGCCAATGGTCAAACCAATCAAGTCAATGGCTGCAAGAAGGAAAGAGAGACAGAAGGGGGAGAGGAAGGAGAAGAAAAGCAGATGGTCATTTCTCATGTGTGCCCTGACCAGGGATCAAAGCCAGGACATCCAAATGTTGGGCTGATGCTCTATCCAATAAGACAGCTGGCCAGGCCAGGAAAGGCTCCTTTGAACTGACTATCTCTTGAAAGTATTATGAAGTGTTGAATAATATAAGATTTATCTACTGCCTTATAATAATTGGCAAAATCAAAATATAAGATTTAATTTGAGATTGCTTAGTAAGAATACCAGAAGTAAAGGAATATAAAAATTATATATTTGAGATTTTTATTTACAAGGCTTGAATATATTTTGAGAAAATATAATTTAAGGAAAAAGAGAATTACTTATATTACACAAAACAAATGTGAAGTAAAAAAAGAGAAAAATAAGAAAAAAAAGAAGAGAGTCAGCTCCTCAAATCTATACTGACATTCTACCCAAAGTCTATCTCTCCTGCCAGCAGAAGAGTTACCCAAACACACAAAATAAAAATAATGCAGTTTTTGTTTGCCTTTAAAAAAAAACACAAAAAGCTTCTTGTGTTCAGTAGGCAATAGTTCTCTAGATAGAATTAAGATTTATAACACTCCTTCCTCAAGTGTTCTGCAGACTGGTTTCGTTGTACAAACTCTACTACTTGCCTGACAAGGTCACTCGGAGATCTAGAGTAAGCATTCATGCTTATTTGACAAGGTAATTTTTGTCTACGGAATCAGAGTTTAAAATGAAAGTTATATTTTGTATTTATTTTTTATGTTTTCTTTTCACAGCAATTCATTTTTAATGTATTTTACAAAACTAACACTGCAGAATGGATTGGAAGAGGGGAAAAAATAAGATTTCACTACAGATAGTTTGAGAAACACTGGTTTATACATTATCTAGGTATTTTTAGAGTGTTTCCAGATCTTTTGTCTTTATATACTTATGATTACTAAGCAGAAATGCTCTCTTTTTGATGCAACAATCTTTTCTTCCCATTAGGCCAATAATATTAAACAGGAAAGCAATAAAATTATATTCACTACTTAAGTCATATAGCTGACAATGAGGCTTTACATATTAATTAGCTTGTGTCTGTTTTTGTTTATTTCCCTGGTCACTGAAAATCAAGCTGCTTTGATTTTAAGAATAGACTGCAATCACATTGAATTATATTAAATAAAGTGGAGATGTAACCATCAGAAGCATTTAGGGAGCTCATACTCAATATTCTACAATTTCTCTCTTCAAAAGACTTGAAAATACTGTTTGAAATAAAGATAAATTCCCTGGAAACAAAAATTAAACTATATAGAGTTAAGCACTAACTTTTAAGCTGTCAATTCTGAGTGAATTTATGCTGAAATTCAGAAGAGAAAAATAGTTTCTTCATTTGCATAATCACATAATACTCTCTACTTCACAATTAATGTAGTGAAATCTAGTCCAATGATTAGCACATAGTAGGTGCTCATCATTTTTTATTGTTTCATTTTTTAAAAAGAAGGAATCTGATCAGAGCAATTTTGGAAAGGATAAATAGAATTCATATAAGCAAAAAGGAAAAGATAAAATTCTGCATGAAAGATTTTGCATTTGTAAAGATATTCTTTATTGATCCTGTGAAGATTCATGCTGGAGAACAGAGGTGAACAACACCAGGCATGAAGATAGAGTTCCATACATGATATTTTGTTTGCTGTGATTTGTAATCTCTTATCCCTAATAATAAATTCACAACCATCTCTATAATCAAACCATTATATACAACAAAGCCGATTTTAATGTTCCCCCATCTTTGTAACGAAAATGCTTAGTGACATGGAATGAGACTGGGCCGTGATCCTTATTTGCCTTAAGAAAGAGTAATGATGTTTTTCCTCAAAAATAAAACTACTGATGTAAGTGATGACACAAGTAACCTAATCACTTGTTTCCTTCCAGTTAATTTAACCAAAGTGGAAACTGAAATAGAGAACAAATAGTAATCATGATTTCCTGTCTTACAGCCTTTCCCCAGCCTTCTGCCTGTAAGTCAGCAAAGTTCTAAGGCCTTGTAAACTTTCATCTTTTCCTCCCTTTGTAACTTGAGCTTGATTGTTCCCTCTCTACTTCTCTGTGGAAGAAAATCATATTCTATAGCCTTTTAAAATGTAGTTATAAAAAGTTTCATTTCATTTTAAAATAATTTGAATACTGAAAATAACCCAAGGTATGATTTGTTTTCATTTCTCCTTCCTTTTCATTTTTTTCTGGTAAAGAACCCATCTTTGTTCCTGCGTGTATTTCCCATAGGTATACCAGCCAGGCGTTGGCCCCATAGAAAGAGTTTCCTTTAAATGCTGTCAGAACTTTCTCGTATGCTTGTAATTATATCTCTCCACTTTAGTAATAGCGATTCCAGGTGTCTGTTTCTAGAAAAAGCAAAGTTTTCTGGCTCCAAAATGTGGTGATAGAGTCCTTCCCCCAACTGTGCTAAGGGGAGAACTGGATCTTTAAACATCTTGATTAATCAGATATTATGAGAAGCTCTCTGGTGTTAGGCAGGTTTCTCTGTAAAGGAACTGTAGTTGGGGCCCTTGTCACTGCAGAAAAATTCATGTGGGAAATTCTAATTGTATTTTTTTTCTCCATGAGGGAAATACTAATTGTATATTTCCCTGAATACCATTAATGACTGTTAACCATCAGTGTTTTGTGAATCTACAGCTGAATAAATAACATGCATGCAGTTCAAGCACTGTAGTTTAATACAAAATCTAAAAGAATGGGGATGTAAAATTATCAAATACATAAACACATTAACAGCAAAGGAAGTGTGAGGTGGAGATCAAAGCTCTGCTATACATTTGAAACCAGTTCCTGTTATCTCCTAAACTATTACGCAGAAAGCAGTCTCCCCAAAATAATCTCCTTTCCGATCTACAAATAGCCTATGAGTTTGGAAAATCAGGCATTTAACTCCTATTTTATAAGTGAAGAAACTGAGAGTCTGAGAGGGTAGGTGACTGACTAGTGGTGGAGCCAGTACATAAACACACACCTGTAGCTGTCTCTTTTGAGGCTCTTTACTGACTGCCAGGCTGGCCTACTACATCAGAACCAGAAGAGGAATGAGCAGAGTAAAACAAGCTTGCAAAACAGAGGTGACAAAGCAACAGCAATAATAAAGCTACATATAGTTTGTTTTGTTTTTTGATTTTTTTTCTTTTTGCACTAAATGTGGTTGTCTAAAACTTTCAATTCTCTCTGTAATCCTATTCTAAAAACCATCATTTTGTATTGTTAATGAACATAATAATTCAGTTCCTATAGGAACAGACTCCTAGACAAGTTTCTTAGGCAAGTGGTTTATTTGAGAGACAAGTATAGTGAGAAGGTACAAAAGAGAAGAAAGAAAGAAAAAGGAAGAAAGAAAGAAAGAAAGAAAGAAAGAAAGAAAGAAAGAAAGAAAGAAAGAAAGAAAGAAAGAAAGAAAGAAAGAAGACTAATAAAGAGTGCATTGCTGAATGGGGTTACCCATTGTCCATAGGTGATCCTCATAGAGAAACTCGCTGAAGGTATATAGAACAAAATGGAAATGCCTCACTAAGGGAAAGGAAGCTGGATGTTACATATTAACTCTGTTTGTTGGCTGAAGGTTGCTCCTGAGGCATTAATGGATTTGGGTCTACTCCACTTTGACTGGACCAAACAAGCTCATGAAGGGAATAAACCCTCTTACAGAGACAGACACAGAAAATCATAAAAGAATATGAATAACATACCAAGAGCATCTGCTAAAGTGACCTGGAAGAGTCTACAACCATACCATCCTGAATGCGCTGGACCTCTTCTAAAATGATTTGCAAGGGTGTTGACACTAAAAAGGTTGTTTTGATGACTGCACAACATAGCCTGAGCACAAAGTAACTGATTTTTCCCCTGTCCTAAATATTGGTCATTGGAATATCTATAATTTCATATTATGTGCTTTGGTGTATTCATACATATGTATGTGTGTTTCTAAACATATAACTGTTTATTTGCTGAGATATGTGTATTACTTCCTTTAGTCAGATTTCATCCTTTTAATGCAGAGTTTTTTCATTTATGACCCAAAAATTTAGTTTATGGGAAGTTACATTTTATTCCATGATCCAAAAATAAAAATATATTATAAACCCAGTAGAAAACTGGACAAATTGCAGGAATGAAAATTTCTCACAAAAAATATGAATGGCTAAACAACATGAAAAAAAGACTAATTTCACTAATAATCAATAACATAAAATTTTAATATCAAAAACTGATACCCTTTTGAAATATAGAGCAATTAAAAATGTTTACAGATTGTTGGTGATGACTTAGAAAAATTCTTATGGTCTACTGTTGCATTTTTAAACAGGTTCAAAATTGTAGATGAAATACACACACACACACACACACACACACACACACACACACACACACGAAAGCTTGGTGGTGATTATACCTAAGAATAAGTTGTTCTAATTTTTATTTTTTCTATATTTATTTCCCACAGTTTCTACATTTCTTACAATGACAATATTTAATTATTATACCTAAAAACTGTTATCAAGAATAATTAATGCAATATATAGAAACTTTTTGTATCATCTTTTAAACCCATATATTTCTATCTTGTACTTCTTTTTTATTACTTTTTTTATTTTATTCATTTTAGAGAGGAGACACAGAATCAGAGAGAGAGAGAGAGAAAGAGAGAGAGAGAGAGAGAGAGAGAGAACGAGGGGAGGAGCTGGAAGCATCAACTCCCATATGTGCCTTGACCAGACCAGTGCAGGGTTTTGAACTGGCGACCTCAGTGTTCCCAGGTCGACGCTTTATCCACTGCACCACCACAGGTCAGGCTCTATCTTGTACTTCTTATTTGAGTAATATAATTTTGATAAGTTCTACTACTGGGACTTGGCAAATAATTCTATGTTCATTATGTTTTCCCTACCTATTTTTATGAAAATAACCTTTATTTTTCCAAGCCCCCAAAAAAGTATTGTTTATTATTTCTTCTATGAAGCTTGTTTTCTTGGTTTTGGAACTTTTCAAAAACTATCAAATCACTTTTGCAGCTTTGTAATTAAAGGTAAGTATAAAATTATAAGTATGGGTTCACTAAAGCTTGATAAAAAATTGTGTTTTTTATATGTTTATTTGTTTACTTTTTCCTCAATATAAGAATAAGTTTACCACAATGTAATGTATCATAATCTTTTCCACAAGCCACAAAAACTCTTAACATATTAATTCCATACTAAAATAAAACGGTCAAGTGCAATAAACTTGACAATCAGTTGAAAGCATTAATTCATGTGAATAGGATCAGTAGATATTTCATAGCTTACCTCTTAGTGTAGTGTTATACAGTGTACTTAACACAGTGTTTTCCTAAGTGTTATAATTTCAAGGACATCTAGGTGACAAAGAAGTATTTTCCATAAATTATGTAGGTTACATAGGATAGTGATATCAACTTATAAAATGTTTAGAACCAATGACATGTAGAAATGTTACCATATTAAACAAGCTATAAACATGAGAGCCCACCACACCTTCAAATTCATTCTGGTAAAACCATGTTTTGCACGTAAGTCTCCATGTGTTATACCACGTGATGCAGTTACCATGGGCTCAACTAAATGGAGTTGAGAACAAACAGTGCCTGAGCTATAAGCTGCTCTTTTAGGTGCTCATGAAAATTCTACCAAAATGATGATAAATAAAAAAACATTTCTTCTCTTACAATATTTTAAATTAAACACACACATAGGTGGAGGCCTATGGATATCATAGAAACTGAAAAATATGTAAGTACACAGATGTTATGAGGCAGTAAAAGCAGCGATAAAACAGAAGTATGAGATTGAAGGAAAACTGATATAAGTCCAAATAGAAGCAGGAACAGAGAAAAGTGAAGTGTCCAGAATGGCAGAATTCTATAAAGATCACTTGGCCACAAGAGCTGCTATAGTTCTCAGAATAAGATTTAATTTTTTTTTTCCTGACAACTGATGACTTAAGTGCTGAGATAGGAAGTGTCTCTGAGTAATTAATAAACCAATCAATATCACCATAGATAACCTGAGAGAGCAGCTGTTTCTTACAATAAAAGAACATTTAACTAACTTAAACATGGAGTTAGACAACTAATAAGAATAATAAAGGGTCAATAAATAAGCCACAGAAGTTTCATGATATGTGTGAAGAAACACATAAATATCTCATTTAATTTTATTTAAAATAAACACATACTTATGCTAAAACTCAACAAAAGCCCATTATAATATCGATATTTAAATATAAGAATGTACTTGTTTATCGATTTGGAGTTGGAAATTTGGAGACCTACAAGGTGGATTTGACCCTTAATTAAATTCTACTTAATGTCAAAACAAGCAAGTACAAAAAAAGAAGATATGCCTTGATTCGCAAAATTGAACTTAAAAATATGAATTACATTCTAAAAGTTTACAAGATCAATTTGTCTCTAGATACAAAGTATGTTTCCAAATTTTGTGTTGTTTTGTTTTTTGATGAAAGGTATTTTTCTCAGCTTCCATGCTGCTTTTGATGCATGTGCTTTGGTTTCTGTATGCATATCTCCTGAGATTTTTGTTTTACTCTCTATCTAAAATTGTTTTGTTCTCATTATAGCCACATCAAATTCTAACTATGCATCTTAATCTCTAGTTGAACTTACACTTTCTTTTACTTTTCCTCTTCTATTCTCTTGGATGGCTTTTATTTCCCTGAAAAAAACACTGAGAATTAGAGAGGAATGCTAAATATAATATTATTTCATTCTTAATATTAAAGTCCCCACAGTAAAAAATAATCATACTAATACTGACATATTAAAAGAGAAGTTTAGGATTTACTTTTACATATACAGCGTGATTCACATACATAAATTCAACCAGATTCACATACATAAATTCAACCTGAGGTCTTAAAGCAGAGGGTAACAGAAGACTTCATGCAACAATAATTTGTTTCTTATAATATTTCAAAAGCTAAGCAAATTATTGTTGCATGAAGTCTTCTGTTACCCTCTGCTTTAAGACCTCAGGTTGAATTTATGTACGTGAATCATGCTGTATATGTAAAAGTAAATCTTAATAAGGAGAAAAGGAAAAGGAAAATTATTTCTACTGTATTAAAGATACCTTTTTCACCTTATTAATGGTATGATATATAGGATATCAGTGGCTTAAAACTAAGAAACACTAGATAGTCACCAAGAAAATCAAGTGGATGAACTAAAAATAAAATAGCCTAATACCTCCTATCTCTTTCCTTTTTTTCTTTATCCCTTCTTTCCTTTATGCCCAGTGGCATAAAGTTGTTTTTTTTTTAATTTCCAAGGGACCCATTGTATTTGTTGCAAGAAAAATGAATTCAGTTTCAGAGATAATTGCTCTAATTGCACCTCTTTTATTGTGCTTTAATAAAAATTAACATTTTTCTTTGTGTAACATTCATTACAATGATAATACTTTGTATATATTAATTTGGAAAATGTATTTTGTTGAACTCTATGAAGTGTTGCTTCTAATTTTAATTCATAATCTTACATGAAAGAAGGTGCTATTTAACCCAATTAAACATAAGAATACAATCATCTCTCAGAAACTAACAATAAGAAAACGAATCAAATTTTTATTGAATTTCTAATACACAACAGATTTTCATCTCAGATTATTCTTATCACAGCTGCTCATTCACTTTATGATAAATGCATTCTTTTTCTCATTCTCTAAGTTCACAAGTTAGAAAATAAGTTGTTCTCACTGATCTAGGGGATCTGCTTAGTCACTGTCCATAAGAATGTCCATTCCAAAGCAATGTATTTCTACATAATACTGAATATATTAACAAATTTTAAAAGATAAGTGTTCCAGGCCTACTCTACCAATTTACACTTATAGAAAAGCAATTCAGAATAGGTTTAAACAATTACATTGTTCGAGACTCACAAAACATAAATTAGAATGTCCTTCATGTTTGCCAAAATCATTTAAAGAACATTTAAAAATCATTTTAAAAAGAGAAGGATTTTTGTTATTGCTTCTTGTAAATTATAGCAACTTTTCAAACCTCTTTTAACCCTAATTTTACTATGATTCACAAATTTTTTAAATCACTGGCTGGATATTCTATACCTATATGAACAGTTTTGCATTAGGTTATTAAATTTTTGCCTATCCACTTGACATGGTCTTCTTTACATTAACTCAAGTCAGAGGTAATCAATTGATAACATTTGAAGCATTTGATACCAAATGTAAAAAGAGATAGACAGGTTGAAAACATTTTTTTAAATCACAGTCTATGTTCTTGGATAAAAATGAGTATCACATGTTTCCATAAGAAGTGTATAAAGCTGAGTCAAAATTTTGAAAAATTTTAAAAGTTTGAATGAAAAGAACTATGATTTCAAAGATTTGTTCATTTTTATTTATTTTCTTTGCTTGGTATTATTTCCCACACCTATTTCTAGAACAATAAGCAACACTTCAATTAAAACAAGAGATGAAGCTTCAGATCCTTTAATGTCCCTCTGCTACCCAACCAAAGAGTGCTGTTTTGAGGAAGCTGCCAAGAAAGGCACAAGTTCTGAGCAGCTGATGTAGAAACTGATTTTAAGTGCTGATATAAGAAGTGAGAATTTGTGAGAGTAAGAAAAGGACATGTAATGACTAGGAGATAAGAATCTATTCTCTTGAATTAAATAAGGATATTTTTTCTGTATCTCTTTGAGATTCACAATCTTCATTAATAATTATTAATAATTATAATTCATCAATAACACCCGAATCTCTAGTCAGTTATAAACACTCATTGAGTCTGTTATCTTGAAAAGTGTTTAAAATCAACAGTAAAGAATTGTCAAGTTTGATTCTTTCAGCAACATACAAATGATTATTAATCACCTTTTATTTCAAAAATACCCTGGGAATACAATGCTGTTTGAATCTGTAGGCTGCTATAACAAAATACTAGACAGAGTGGCTTATAAACAATAGAAATTTATTTCTCAGACCTCTGGAGGCTGAGAAGTTCACAGTTACAGTGCTTGCAGAATCAATGTCTTGTGAAAGCCCTCTTCCAGGTTACAGAGTATTGATTTCTCTTTGTGCCATCTTTTTTTGTTTTGTTTTGTTTTTTAAAAAAACTTCTTTTTATTTTATTCATTTTAGAGAGTAGACACAGAGTGAGAGAGAGAGAGAGAGAGAGAGAGAGAGAGAGAAAGGGGGAGGAGCTGGAAGCATCAACTCCCATATGTGCCTTGACCAGACCAGTGCAGGGTTTTGAACTGGCGACCTCAGTGTTCCCAGGTCAACGCTTTATCCACTGCGCCACCACAGGTCAGGCTCTTTGTGCCATCTTTAAGGAAAAAGAGAGCTACCTCTCTGGAACCTGCTTTATTAGGCTTCATTATAAACTTTATTAACAGTAATAAAAATTATTTCATTAATAATAAATGTAATATATTCACAAGGCCTCTACCCTCATGATCTGATCATCTCTCAAAACCTCCACTTCCTAACAAAATCACATTAGGAATTAGAATTTTGACATATATTTTGTGAAGGACACAAGTATTCACACCATGGCAAATGGTAAGTAAAAAGAAATTATTCCTCTTTCATATACTTTACAACATAAAAAATAATTACACAAATGTAAAAATTTAAGTGGGGGAAGTGAAGGAGAAATATGTGGTATCATGAATTTCTATAAAAGAGGAATTTGACCTATTCAAAAAGATCAAGGAAAGCATTAGTGAAAAAATTTTTATTGTGCTGTTACTTAAGAAAAGGAGTTAACTAAATAAGAAAGAAGATAGATTCTTGCCACATTGTATGAAAAAAATATACCATAATGAAAGAAAGCAAGATTTTTAAAAAATGTCACAGAAAGATCTTCCAGGACATGCCTTTCCTCCTTTCAAGTCTCTGGCACTGTGGTTGTGTATCCTAGACAAAGCTATGAAAGAGAGAGTAAAAAGAGTAATAAAATTGCAGCTGAGGTTTTACTAAGGACAAAGGAACTGAGTCACCAGATATTATAAAAAAAAAAAAAAAAAAAACCCAGCACAGAATAGCATGTATGCTCCCTCCTGATCCCCCAGCTGGCTGACTTGCCTGCTTGCTTACTTGCAGCGCTTGCTTGTAGACAAAGAATTTCACTTGAGCAAATGCCCAGAGCTTAGCTATAAAAACCATGACCCCCATTAATGGGTTGCAGGGCTTTTGCCAACCAGCTGTCGTTGATGTGATGTACTTCTGTATGTAAGTAATAAAGGCTGTGTTTTCTCCAACCTGTCCTTCTTATGGTTTCTTTGGGATCTTGCAACAACACCAGTTCCATTTTCTGGATCTGAATCTTCTGTGTCACAGACCTGAATGCATGGAGAATAAAGATAGAGGAAGAGAGTGTTTTGAGATAAGACTAGAGAATTGGGCAAAGCTATTATTATCCAGAGAGTCATAGGTTATCAGTACAAGTTGTAACTTTATCTTAAGAGCAATACAAAATTAAATTAAAGAGAATCTAAAGTAGTATAAAGTATACCAGTTAAGAGGTAATTATAATTGAGTAAGAAATGTATTACCTGACAACTTAAACTGTGAGAGATTGTTGTGGAAATAAAGATAATATATTAATTAGATAATATCTGATGTAACTTGAGGGTGGATTGGATAAGGAATCTGAAAAAGAGGGATTTGTTAGAACTCTCAGACTGACTCTTGGTCTCTTGGCT
Organism: Rhynchonycteris naso; assembly: GCA_037038555.1. Classification (NCBI taxonomy): domain Eukaryota; kingdom Metazoa; phylum Chordata; class Mammalia; order Chiroptera; family Emballonuridae; genus Rhynchonycteris; species Rhynchonycteris naso. Next base: position 74,522,167 of record CM073002.1, read on the forward strand.
TACATAACAGGATGGGTGATAATATCAATCACTGAGGTTAAGGGACACTGGAAGAGAAAAAGGGCCCAATGGAAGATAGTAAATTGAGTTTGAGATACAATCAAGAGATGATTTCAATGGGCATTAGTTATATGTATCTAGAGTTTTTAGGAACAGTTGTTGATAGAATTGAAAATGTGTAAATTACCTATATGAAGATGTTTATTAACCTTTAGGTGTTAAACTATTAACAGACTAATGAGAGAGATGAGGTACAATCATAAGTTTAGAAAGTAAGTATACATTCAAAATTTACAATAGAATCTAAGATACTGAGAACTTGAGCAAGTCACCATCCTCTCTTTCTCTCTCTCATGTTCTCTATTTTTTAGTGTTTTCTGAACTTCCTTTTCTTTACTTAGAAATGAATATAGTCTGACCAGGCGGTGGCACAGTGGATAGAATGTCAGACTTGGATGCGGAAGACCCAGGTTCGAAACCCCGAGCTCGCCAGCTTGAGCACGGGCCCATCTGGCTTGAGCAAAAGCTCACCAGCTTGGACCCAAGGTCGCTGGCTCCAGCAAGGGGTGGCTCGGTCTGCTGAAGGTCCACGGTCAAAGCACATGTGAGAAAGCAATCAATGAACAACTAAGGTGTCTTAATGGCAACAAAAAACTAATGATTGATGCTTCTCACCTCTCTCCATTCCTGTCTGTCTACCCCTATCTATCCCTCTCTCTGACTCTCTCTCTGTCCCTGTAAAAAAAAAAAAAAAGAAAGAAAAGAAATGAATATAGTAGAAAGGTTGTTATTGAATTAATTAAGCTAACATATGAAGTAGTTTCCTCTATACCTTGAAAATAGAAATTTAACAAGTGGTAGAAATGGTGAGGGTGATGAAAACAGTTGGTGATGGTGGTGGTGGTGGTAATTTTATTTCCACTGATTAGATAGTTATATATTAAGGTAAGAAGAACTTTGACTAAAATCCTAGTCATTTAAATCAAAAAGAAATTAAATGTTTTAGACATTTTATCATTTCCTTAAGCAAAAGACATTAAAAAATTGAACCTTTCATTGATGACTCAAGATGATCTTTTAGCAACTAGTTGTAGTGCTCTGTCATGAACGTTTCTAAGATTTTTTTTTAATCATCTTGAAATCAGATAACCATATCTATTAGAATTATGACTGCAATATATGTAGATAAAGTGCTACTTAACAGACTCTGAATAAATTGTATGGATTAAATGACAGTTAAATGAGCAATTATAATTGCTTCTTTTCTGATTGTTTGCTATGTTTCAGATGGTAGAGATTGCCAAATGTTGTATACTTAAGTAAACCTATGTATACATTTACATACATATATATATATATATATATAATTTCTCTGAACCAAAAGTTATTTTTACATAAAATTATATGTATATAAAGTTATTATTTACTTAAATTTACTCCTTTAATAAATTTTTTCATATACATAAGAGAAATTCAGGTCAACTATCTCAGTTACAAACTCAAGGAGACATGAAATATTTAATAGAGAAACACACATAGTATGTCTATGCCTACTTTTCTCATCAAATTAAATAAAAATGCAAGCAAAGATAGAAAATATGGAGTATGAAGTAATATTCAATATCAAAAACAATTACTGTGCTTTGCAGAACCTATCTAGTTGGATTATGTCCATTTATTATATAATTTTTTCCAAAGTTTCTAATTTATGTATTTTTGGCACTCTCTATAATAGACTAATTTACCCCCTTATTTGATAATCAATCAAATATTGAGTTGAATTTTGTTTTCCACAGATCTTCTTGGGGACCTCTATCCCAGCTCTTATTTTGACTATTTAATCTCTAGGTTTGCTAGAACATACTATAGCTTGTATTCACTATATACCCATGTCAGATCTATCTTTAAGTTTTGCCACAACACCTCTTAAATCTGGATACGTTCAGTCAGTAACTATTTATTAGGTGACTACCATGAGGGAGGCAATGTCTTAGGATCTAGATGGCCAATGTAGTGGGGGGGGTGATATAAAAATTCCTATACTTATGGAACTTATTCTAGTAGAAGGAGACAGACAATATACAGAGTAAATGAGAAACCTATATAGTTTGATGTTAGTACATATTTTGAAGAAAAATAGAGAAGTATAAGAAAAGAATAGAAATTACTTGTACATGGAAAAGTGTTAGAAAGGTAGAGGGTTAAATTTTAAACATGACAGGCAGAGAATATCTCACTGAGAAGAGGACATTTGAGCAAAGAGCTGAAAGAGGTAAGGGAGTGAGTCATGTGAGTATTTAAGAAAGATCCCTCTAGCCTGGCCTGTGGTGGCGCAGTGGATAAAGCGTCGACCTGGGAACACTGAGGTCGCCAGTTCAAAACCCTGAACTGGTCTGGTCAAGGCACATATGGGATTTGATGTTTCCAGCTCCTCCCCCCTTTCTCTCTTTCTCTCTCTCTCTCTCTCTCACTCTGTATCTCCTCTCTAAAATGAATAAAATAAAAAAATTAAAAAAAAAAAGAAAAAAGAAAGATCCCTCTAGGTAAATGGTTCCTGACATTGAGGTATATGTTCCACTGCTATCTCAATAAAAACTGAAGGATTCAAGAATTATTACTTGAACTAAAGTATCCAATGAGTGTCTTTGAAAAAAAACTGCAGAATAAAGATTATATTAGAAAGGGAATGACCCACCCTTTTATAAGGGATCTGACCATGGTCTATGCAAATAAGATTGAAGAGAGTTAATAGTTGAGAGGGACCCAGCAGAGACTATGTAGCAGCAACACTAATGATAACCAGAAGCTGGGTAGTAGGAAGACACAAAGGTGAAAACTAAGCAGAACAGAAGGGAAGCAGAGAAAGCAAAAATCTGAAACCAGAAAATGCTGAACTCCTAAATTGCAAATAATTAAGTGGTTCGGGTAGTGTGAATTGTGTCCGCATCTCCCCAAATTTGTTCCCTCTTTACTGTGATCTTTACCATAAAACTCTCCTGAGCCTTGAGATAACTGAAGCTGTGCCTATATGCCTTGCAAATTAAAGAAAGAGGTAGAAGGTAAAGGGGGAATAAATGGTGATGGAAGGAGACTGGACTTGAAGTGATGAACACACAATACTGTGTACAGATATTATAGCATAAAGTTGTACGCCTGAAACCTACAGAATTTTATTAAACAATGGCACCCCAATAAATTAGTAACAATACAATAATAAAATAAAAACATAACAGTTTTGAGAAGTAAATAAATAAAAGAATCACTAGCAACAAAGCAATTATTTCTGCCCTCCATAATTAGCATGATTCTTTATTCAATTATTACTTTTTCTTTTATTCAACTTAAAATGAAAACACTAGGCAGGTTCAGAATATGTATATTTTTAGCAATAATAAAGCAGTCTTCCTTATAACTGTCCACTTGCTTTTTTCATACTGGGACTATCCACGATGTGTTTTCCCTGTCCCACCAAAGGATTTTTAGATTTCCTATGTCAAAGTGAATTTGTGTGATTTTTCAGACTGATTCAACCGGTTCTGGTCTACCCTTGTGACTGTATTTATAGTTGAGATTGTAGTTAAATGTTCTCGGTATATTTCTACTAGCCTATTAGGTTTCCCACCCTCCTTTATATAATTACTGCCTTAAATTTCAATCTACTAGAGTAACTGTGGGAGGTAACTGCTCCCTCACCTTGGGCAATTGTCATCCTAACCTTTCTCCCTCTCTCTATTAGCATCTCAAAGCACACTGATTGTGATTTTTTACTCTAGGATAATAATGTATTTATAATATCTTGCCATACAAATTAGGCCAGGGAGTGCATGACTGTTGCACTTTATCTAGTCCATTACTTAAAAACAGGGGCAATTACCGATAGCTGGCTCCCAAGCAATGCTTCACATTCGAACACTTCAATTGCATCCTGTTCCAGTGGGATAAGTAAAATAAAGCACCATTTCTTTTCCTGTTTTCTTTCTGGTAAATTTCTACCTTTCATGTTACAATAGTTGGGGAGTAAGTGCCTCTAATAAAATGTGCTTAAGTGTGGCAATTCAGCATAAGCAGGCACGTTAGTCACTGGAGTCACCTTTTAGTAGTTCTCATTTATCCTCATGAAAAGAACTGAGTAAAATTATGATGACAAAATGTAACTCATACCATAATTATTTTGCTGGGCTCAGCCTCTAAAATACAAAAATGTCTACTGAAATTTTATAAATTGTGCTTAAGCAATTCTTTATTTTTGGGTGTTCTCTCATCTATAGTTTGTTGTTTTTTTTTAATCTGGGTGTTTATAAAATATTTTTTACATTCACAAATTCCTCACTCTGTTAGTATTGTATTGTTGAACTTTTGTTGTTTCTACTTTAGTCTTAATAATACAAGGTAAAAACAAAAGTTAGTATTGAACTTTTGGTAATGATACAATGACTTTCCTATTTATTAATTCAACATCTGAATTCTCCGGAGCGTTTCCTTAAATCAGTATTTTCTATCTGCAGAATTTCAAATGTTTAGACAGTGTCTTTTACATCAGATCAGCTCACAAGGAAAGCCTTACTGCTTCACAAGGGAGAAATTCAGTGAGGCACAAAGCCAAGATCCCAAGGATATAAACCCTATTTTTATGTAAATGTATTTAATGAGGAGAACAGGCAGAGAAAAAAGAGAATAGGAGATAGGTCCATATAAATGAAGCTGAGTGCTTCAGATTGAAAGATTAATATAAAAATATGTGTGCGAGTAAAATTACTGGTTTGACATTTGCTTGGGTTACTAAATTTTACACAATGGGAGGTGAAGTCTATTTCACAGATTCATCTCTAACGTTAACAAACCACCTTGTAATCATGAACACATAAGATTATGGGGAACAGACTTTTGATGCTCCCACCCAATTATGAATCCCAACCATTGGATGACAACATCAGTACTAGTTCCAGGGAGAGTAGACAGTCTTTTGTTCCCATGGAAACACATAATTAATATTGCTGGGCATTCGTGTTCTGCTGATTACTTAGGCATAGCAGGAACTTAGCATCTATTTGTTAAAGAAAGAAATGTCTGATTCTGTGGCCTCATAAGAACAAGTCTTCATGCAATTACTCAGATACTCACAGAAATAGAGAAGGTAGGACATGAAACACAGAGACTGAGATAAGGGTTGGTGGTAAAAGGAGAAGCCTGAGAAAGCATTCAAGAATATTGCCTGATTACCTTTTTACTTGTTCTATCCATGCACTACTGAGGAGAAGTGATATGAAGTATTCCGGATGGAGTAGACGATGTGAGCAGAAGCACAAGGTAAAAGTGCTCTGATATTTTAGGAATGCATAGTCTTAGTATTGAGAAGGGTGAAAAATTCTTTCTCTTTTCAACTTCCCACATTATCTTAAATTCTTCAAGTTGTCTTCAGGGAATCAAGAAACACAGAGAAAAATATATCTATTTGAAGCTAGAATTACAGATAGTTCTACTTTTAAAAATCCTTTGGTCTATATCTGGATAGAGATTTAGAGTCTGAGAAAAGTTCAGTTCTTGATCACTACTACCTCACACTCCCCACATCCATCCAGGTTTACCTTCAATGCATAGTGCTTCAAGGTCTTGTGCACCTACAATTGTAACAGAATACAATTTTGAGTCAATTTTCTTCTGAAGAGTTTACCAATCCTTGTGAATGAACACTGTTAGATATTTAGGGAAAAGATGTCTTTTTAAATTTAATAGAGTTTATAACAAGATTCCACCTAAGTGAATTCAACAATTTGCTGAGAAAACATTTGAGTAACAGGGCAAAGTTAATAGTGACTAGAAAAATTTTGTTTGTTTTATTGAAATAAAAAATAACAACAGAGAAAAATTAAGGAATGAGAATTGCTAAATGACTTGAAAGTAGCTTAGTAGTTAGTAGAGTAATGGTTTTCCTTACTTTTTGTGTGTGTGTTGTACATGTAAAAAAATGGCTTGTTGAAAGGAAAAAGAAAAAAAATTGTTTCTATAATGTTCATACTTAAAATTTGTATAGTATCTCCTGTCTTTTCCACCATCTCTCTAGTTCACAAAACTTCTAGAGGTATTAGGAAATGGTCGATATTATTCTCAACTAATAAACATTTAGCCATACAAATTATTCAAGATCAATCTCAGTTGTGAGATGAAAATAGACACCAGAGCTGCGTATTCAGATTTACCATGGATTTTCTTATATTTACTTCTTTCCACAACCAGGAAGTGAACCTGGGACATCTACACGTTGGGCTGACGCTCTATCCACTAATCAAACTGGCCAGGGATGATTTCCAATTTTGTGAGGAACCTCCAGACTTTTCTCTATAGTGGCTGTATCAATTTACATCCCCACAAAAAGGGTTCCCTTTTCCCTAAATCCTTGACACCAATAGTCTTTTTGGTGACAATTATTCTAATATGTGTGAGGCAATGTCCTATTGTAGTTTTGACTTGCATTTCCCTGATGATTAGTGATGTTGATCACCTTTTCTTGGACCTGTTGAAAATTTATATGTCTTCTTTGCAAAAATGTCTGTTCAGTTCCTCTGCCCATTTTATAATGAAATTTTTTAAGCTTAATTTGCAATTGAGTTATATATATTCTCTTTATATATTGGACATTAATTCCTCATTAAATATATAATTTCCATGTATTTTCTACCATATTGTAGATTGCCTTCTCATTATGCTGTTATTTTTCTTTTCTATACAGAAGCCTTTTAGCTTGATGTAGTCTCACTTGTTTTTTCTGTTGTTGTTTTTTATTTTTGTTGCTTTTGTTATTGGTGTCAAATGCAGGAATTTATTGCCAACACCAATGTTAAGGAGCTTACCACCTATATTTTCTTTTAGGATTTTAAAGTCCTAAATTCAAGGTTTTAGTACATTTTGAGGTGATTTTTGCGTATGAAGTAAGAAAATGATCCAGGTTTTTGGTTTGTTTGTTTTGCATGTGCTTGTCTAGTTTTCCCAACATCATTTACTAAAGAATATCCTTTCTCCATTGTATACTCTTGGATTCCCCACCATAAATTAGTTGACCCTATATGCATGCATTTATTTCTGAGCTCTCTAATCTGTTCCACTGATCAATTGTCTGTTTTATGTCATATGCATACCAGTTTAACTACTATAATTTTGTAATATAGTTTGAAATCAAGAGGTATAATACCTCCAGAATTATTTTTGCTTCTCATAAATATATCGTTACATTATATAATTAAATAGTAAAATTAGTGAGAATAAATTTTCCTTTATTAATTTTCCTTTTAGTATAATTTTTATACATGCTACTTAACATCATCAGTTTTCCTTTAGGAAGTAATAGACTGGTTGAAGCAGATGTTCATGGATTTGTCAGCATTTCCCATATAGTAAATTCAATGGAAAAATAAATTAATACTTAAGATATTCTTGGGTAAAGTGATTGGTAAGTCTTTTATCATGATGACTTCAATTTTCAGCATTTAATTTTTTAATGTGTCTATTTTAAAATATTATAACTTACATAAAATTATAATGTAGTTTAGAAGACAAAAAGAGATATGCCTATCTTCAAAGTTGTCATACAAATTTGACTTTATAATATATTACACACATTATCTTATTTAATTACAATACTTAAAAGTTAAAACTTTTTTTGATAGAGAGAGACAAAGAGAGGGACAGACAGACAGGAAGAAAGAGAGATGAGAAGCATCAATTCTTTGTTGCAGCATCTTAGTTTTCCGATGACTGCTTGCTCATATGTGCCTTGACCAGAGGGCTACAGCAGAGTGAGTGACCCCTTGCTCAAGCCAGCAACCTTGGGCTTAAACCAGCAACATTAAGCTTCAAACCGGCGACCTTTCGGCTCAAGCCAGAGACCATGGGGTCATGTCTATGATCCTATGCTTAAGCCAGCAACCCCACGCTCAAGCCAGTGAGCTTGAGTTCAAGCCGGATAAGCCAGCGCTCAAGCCAGCAACGTTGGAATTTCAAACCTGGGTCCTCTGCATCCCAGTCAAACTCTCTATCCACTGCACCACCACCTGGTCAGGCAAGTTAAAACTTAATATTGAAATATTCTCTTTATAAATTAGAAAGAGATTGAAACACTTGTTAAAGCACATTCAACAGGTGAACTATGGACCCAAGATTCACAAACAGCTTTAATTGGGGAAAGGTCTATATCTTGTTCTTCGCTTTGTGAACAATGCTGCCACGAACATGGGGATGCATTTCTTCTTTTCGAACAGTGCTATGGTGTTCTTAGGGTATATTCCTAAAAGTGGGATAGCTGGGTCAAAAGGCAGTTGGATTTTTAATATTTTGAGGAATCTCCATACTGTTTTCCACAGTGGCTGCACCAGTCTGCATTCCCACCAGCAGTGGGAATATATATATATATATATAGAGAGAGAGAGAGAGAGAGAGAGAGAGAGAGAAAGAAAGAGAAAGATTTACTTAAAATTTTATTGTTGGGAGACACAAAATGGTTTTAGCTTTCCAGATTACTAAAGACCAGTAGATGGAAAATAAAGTTAGGAAAGAAATGTGAAGACAATTAAAGGACTAGCAGTTTGAATATGTAGTAAAATTGAGGTGTTTTGTGAGCATCTCTTAAAGATTTGGCCACATCCTGCAGCAATTGCTTCTTGTCCTCAGCCCTAACATTCAAATAGTAAAAAAGAGTTTGCAAAAGCATTTTTTTTGAATATGCTCTATTTTATATATTACTTACAAGGTAATGAAACATTTTTCTTCTATCCTCTTGGATTCTGTTACAGGAGCTTATAAATAAACTGACAACATATAGTTTCACAGAAGGAAAAGAAACAAACATTTCATTTTTAATTTTGTATACAGGAGCTGCACATAAAAGAAATGAAAGCCCAAAGCAACCATTAGATTTAGGGGCTTTGTACCATTTTATTTAACAAAGAGCAATAAATTGTGGAGAAGTAACCGGACAAAGGATAAAAAAGGTTTTGGGCTTCTAGATGCAGTAAATTGTGTGAAGGTTAATAATGGAAGAAAGTCTTGGTAGATAAGGGTTATTCAGTAAAGTTTGTTTATTCAGACTCATCTTGGTTCCATCTCCATCTCTGGTGATATGGTTGTTATCTTGTTTCTGGTACAGTTGAGGGTGAGGGAATGACACCCTCAGAAGGAAAATTTATTCTCTGCTTTCAGACAGATGGCAGAAGACAGAAAGCTCTTCTTGTGTCTGTTTTCTTTTTTCCTTTTCTTTTTCAATTGCTTTTGGCTCAAAATAAACCTTTTAACAAAATGGTGTATTTTAAAGTAGCAATCATGATCCCTTTTATTCACAAACTTTCACACAAAGTTCAGAAACTATAATATTTTTATAATATACTCTGTCCCCAAATATTAAACTCACATGAGATTTCTTTTCCAGCTTAACTCTGTAACATTTACCTCCAGGAACTTTATTATGTTGTTAATAGCTTAGAAGTCCTTTTAAATCCTGTATCTAAAGAAAAGATCTGGATGTGATAATGAATGTATATTCTAAAATTAAAAAGATTATAATACAAGGCAAAATTCAGAAACTGTTTTGACCTATTACCTAGCACTATTTATTTCCTGAATTTCTTCTGTGAAATAATGTACTGGTGTTACTTCATTATATATACTTTCTGTAAGTTTTTTGTTTGTTTTTTGCTCTCAATCTATTCTTCTTTCTTTTTTCCTTGCTTTTTTCAAGGGTCAATCACTGATCTTCTATATAACATTCATTTCCCTTAGTGGACTAACTTTGTTTCATTGTTCATTATTCTCTAACTGTTTCTGTAGGGCATGTAAAATGAATGATATTTAAAGACGAATGTTTGAAATCAGTTTGATGATAAGCAACACTAATTTGAATAACAATTACATAATTTTTCCTTAAAAATAATTCATTTTTTAATAATAGACATGTATTACAGAGAGTCATTATTATTATTACTGAATTCTTCAAATAAAAATTCTGAAAATTATTTTTCTCTCTTATTTTGAAGTAACTTATAACATTCTTGATTTTATTTCTTGGTTTACAAAACCTAAAATATTTACATCTGTTACATTGTAATTTTGTAGAAATAGTTTATCAACCGTTTATCTGAAGGTTGAATGTATTCAACAAATATCTTCTTTTTGGACTTCTGAATGTGCTTCAGAATATTTTAAAACAATTAACCATAAAAATGTATTAATCTCTCTTTTCTAAATATAAGTAATAACTTACAACTTGTCATGTTTTTTTAACATTCGGGTATTTGTGTTTCATAGTAGTGTGTGTATCTGTGTGTGTCTATATGTGCTTGTGTCCACAGAACTGTACCTAATCTTAGCTCTTCAGCACATTTCAGGCTTAGAGAAGGCAGCCATTTCATAAGCTTATAAAGTTTGCTGCAAATGATAATGTTTTGATATATTAACCAAAATATTGCTCAATTAACACTTTATAAATAAATGATTAAGTAAAATAGAGAATTTGATTTGAAACATGAATTCTATAGAAAACTGTATAATTAATATGATCCTGCATATTTTACTTCAAAATGAAATTTCTCATCTTCAATTTCCTAGAGACCTGGGTCTTTTTTAGTGAAATGAGATGAAAAATAATTGAACAGAACTAGAACTACAGTGGGAAGCCTGTATTGAGACTTGCTTTAGCCTCTCACCTCTTATATGACCATGGCAAATAGGTACATACCTCTGAGTCTCTCTTCCCAGATCATTTGATGTAGATATCTAGAAGGTTGCATCATGTTCTAACAATCTGTGACTCCCACTGACAAATTTTGTTTCTGGTCATAGATACTATTATTTAAAGTGATACTAGTCAGGTACAGCTTCTTCAAAGTATCAGTCTTGATGACTAACAACTATTCTTGTTATGAGTTAGACATTTTTCTCACTGCTTCCCAGTATTTTCTCTTAATTCTCAACTTTGGGTACCTACTATAGCTGTTCCCTGGGGTTCTTTTTCAGATAAGAAAACTAAGCTCAAAAGTTAGTCATTTATTAATGGCTATAAAACTTTCAATTGTCAAAACTGGTATTTAAGCACTATTTTATTTGAAAACTTATATTACTGATACCTGAGCTATATACTTTCATGTTTTAGTGGACCATCTGAAAATCTCATTTTCTAAATTTAAAAATGACTCCTTTGAAAGCCAAAATGTTTATGTTTGTCCTGTTTAATGTTTTATCTCTTGGTTAACCAATTGACAAGAATTAGTGAAGGAGCAGAGGGAGATCAGAAGGAAGAAGCTGTGAAGAAATGGTAGATGGGCATCCAGGAAAGATAAACTTTACCTTGGTTGTTATATTGCTGTAAGGCCAGAGGTCTCTGCCTTCATGGCCAGGCACATACAGGCTCACATTAGATTCAGTCAGACAGTAATGAAACTGCGGAGCCAAAAACTGGTGGACCATGCCTTTATTCTAGCCTTGCAACTGGCCAGCAAGTAAAAACACACAGGGAATGAAAATCCACTCACATGTTCTCCAGTTCCACAACCAGGAGAATCTTTTCCAGTTTTTCCTAGAATCAAAGGTTCCCCACCAGCCTCAGCTCCCTATGGTTCCCCATCTCCTTCTCTCTGCACAAACTCTGCAAAACCATGGCCTCCTTCTTTTTCTCCTTTCTTCTTAACACTTTTTGGCATAAAACCCCTCCTCCAGTAAACATTAGCATAATAAAACCTCTTCCCAAGCAGGAAGGCAATTAGCAGTGTCACCTGACAGCACAATTTATGTGGGCAGCAGCCATTATTAACAATAAAAGTGAGCAAGCAACTCAGAAAATACAAATTTTACAAACTCATTTGCCCAACAATTGCCTAAGACAAACCTTACTTCCTGTCTTAGTCTGCTCAAGCTGCTATTACAAAATCCCATGGACTGCGTGGCTTAAACACCAAATATTTATCTTGCAGTTCTGGAGACTGAGAGGTCTAAGATCAAGGAGTTGACAGGTTTGGTGTCTGGTGATGCACTCTCTTAGTTTGCAGTTGTCTATCTTTTTATTATGGCCTCACATGCACTTGGAGAGAAAGAGTTTGTGTCTTATTCTTTTTTAATGGCACTAATCCTGTAGTAAGCACCATACTCACATGACTTAACTTAGCCCTAATTACTCCCCAAAAGTCCCGCCTCCGAATACTAACACTTAGGAGGTTAGGGGCTTCAACATATAAATTTTGAAAGGACACGAACATTCAGTGCAGATCATTTCCATTAATAAATTTACTGGAATACTTTACTAAGAGTTATTTACTTCATGTCCCTTGGAAAGAACACTCTACCTTAAAGATCAAGACAGCTTAGATCTGAACTAATATGATTTGAAATCCTATACAAATATGTAGTATACTGTCTAACCTCAGATCCTGTACTCAGTCACACTGATTACTCAAATGGCAGTATTTTTTTCTTCTTTTTAAGTAAAATCAAACTATCAAGTTTTCATGTTTGATCATCTTTTACTTTCTAGCTGTCACCAAAATAAATCAAAGAATATATATATCAATTATTGAAAATTTTTTAAATTTTATTTATTTTATTTAACTCATGAAACTGAAATCATTTTGTTTTAGTTTCCACGTGACATAAGCAAGTTTCTAGTATGCATGTGTGTGTGCAGGGAGGAGGGGGAGATGGCTAGAGTACAGTGTGAGAGGGAGGTTAGACCCAATGAATACTTTTAAGAACCAAACAAACATCTTGCAAAATGTTTCTATACCAAAGTAATGCATATATAGGTTTATTTTTATTTATTTTAGTTGTCAGCTTGCATACTATAATGTACTTGGTAAAAAAAAAATGTCAATGAAGAAAGAATCTCTAAATGTATGTGTTAAATCATTATAAAAACCAAGAAAAGCTTTGTCTTTTTTCTTACAGCCATTTGCTTAATGAAACATAGCCAGTTACAGTCATCTAGTTGTTTTTCTCTTCTCCACTGAGCACGGTTTACTTGATACGTCATCCAAGGCAGAGTTTGCCAAGACAACTGAGCAAGTCTACTATAGAGAACTTTAATGTGTTTGGAAAATATCCAGCTTTGAGCAAGGGTCTGTGTCAGACTCTATGACTGGCTATATTTTCTTTATCAAATGACTTTCCTTTCTTTGAATCCTCAAGTTGTCAGGAATTTTCAGAAAAGATAAGTGATTCCCCTGGTTAAGTAACATGCTTTGGTGCTAATCCTCAGCCCTTTTTAAATTCAAGTGTGTCCTGGGGCAAGACTTTTTATTTGCCTGTGTGTTTCTTCGTGTGAAACTTGTGAGTTTTCTAATTCTATGCCAGCTCACAAGCTGGCTGGTGATCTACAGTGGGATAAATTATCTTCCTGGAAAGGGAGATCTACAAATTGTCCTAAATTGTTGAATAATGTAAAGCTGTTAAGTAAAAGAGTTAAAGCAGTAAAACCCGCCTAATACATTTGCTGCATATTTTCACAGCCTGAATCAACTCGTGAAACCAGAAGTCAGATAAATTAAATAATTATAAAAATGATAATGAGTACTTACTATTTTTCACTCACTGTGCTAAAGTGCTTTATATGGATTAGTTTATTAAATCTCACACCAACCTATAAAGTAGGTATTTATATTATCTTCAGTTTAAAAATGAGGTAATTAACTGGCCCAAGGACGTCGCTTGATAAATGATAGCACAAGAAATGAACCCAGAGCTTTCTGGTTCTAAAGCAATTAAATCATATTGCTTATAATATAGTAATTCCCTTTGACTTCCAATAATAATAAAAATTCATGCCAAGATCATTTAGAAGTTTAGAGTAAGCTCTGAAGTTAGAGTGCTTGGGGGAGCCTGCCAATTGCTGGCCATGTGTTATTGGGCACGTTACCTTAGAATGGGGTCAAAAACTGAATAACTGTCTCTTCCCATAGAGTTTTTGTGAGATAATCCATGTGGAGCATATAGACTAGTGCTCAGTACTTAGTGAGCATTCAGAACATTTATTTACTGTGATCACTTACTTAATGACAGTTTCATTTCCAATAATCACAACATTACTACTCTCAGCTAGGAAGCATGTGTACGAATAAACACTAACAGGTGTTGTTTGACCTAGTGATTCCTAGTTCCTGATAAAATCAAAATAAGACAGTAATCAGGCAATATAGCTTCTTAGATGGTTGTCTGGCTTGGTTTTAAGATGTAAATATCAGTAGCTATTTCTATCCCAGGCTATTGTGAATGAGTTACAAGTTTATTTGTGTGCATTTTAAGAGATATGATAAAATAGAGTGATCTAACAGTGCTATAACGCTCATTAAGGATTTAGACTCCTCATGGTCAGTGGGTAAGAAAAACCTGGAGTTATTTCAAACCATTCTTGTAATTGTATCACTATACTTTAACTAAAGACTAGACATAAGAAACCATGTATATTCACATTTGTTTCCGAATAGCTTAAAGAAGCCATAGGCAGTTATGTGATCAATCTTAGAATATTGAAAATTCCTGGGCTGCTGTGTTTACTATAAACTCCTCTAAATTCAGGCTGCTGGAGGCCCCAGATTCAGATTAGCCTTGGATTTGAATTCCAGCTCCGCCACATAACTAGATGAGTGACCCTGGGCATGTTCCTCTAAACTTGCATTTCCTCATTGGAAATGTATAAATGATAGTTGGAGCTACTTCTTAGGTAGTAGTGGCCTTTAAGAGAATCTATGTAATTCGATGGTTTATATACTATGGCAGACTGTGCCTCAATAAGTTTTAGCACTTGTGATTTTATGAATATTCTTATTGTTTCTTCCACTCAGAATTCAATATGACCGTTTTGAGAGATACTAAACTCTAAAAATATATTAGTATCAAAAATCGTACTAATCGTTATTTTTCTCTTAATTTATATTTCTTTTTCTTTAGAAGAGTGCTGTCATTGTGAGACAAGGATAGTGTTCAAGACGCACTGGTAATGTGCATATAACCTTTTCTTATAACCTGATAGAAAAGCCTGTGGTCTGGCCATCAGCATCAGACAGATTTGGACTTGAATTCCAAGCCCATTCTTTTTAAGGTGTGTGACTGAATATTAGATAGGTCCTTTGCCTTACCTCTGTTTTCTATCTTATCCTGTTATCTCTAAAATAATTTTAATATTAATAGTGTCACAGGGTTATTTTTAAGGTTATTATAATAGTAAAATTTAAACAAAAATCCTTTTGTCAGATCTTTTTTAAAATATGCTATATATTTTCATCAGGACCCGAAATCTGTATAGCCCATCATCTCTAGGCAGCTTTAGCAACAGAGTGATAGCCACACAGATCAAGTTTGACTTCATTTTACAACTAGTTAATAGCTAGTCTAACTCATAGGTGATTATCAATCCAGATTACACATCAGAATCACCTGGGAGCTTTAAAAATACTGATTTCCAGGCCCCATTCTTAAATAATTAAACCATGATCTCTGAGGTCTGGGCCCTTGGCAGTCACTAGCATTGGCTTAAAGTAAATTTTATATATATATATATATATATATATATATATATATATATATATATATTCCATATATATATATATATATATATATTCCAACTTCCATGTTATCGCAATTTTATAGTCTTGTCTTCTCTTACCTTATTGGTCATACCATTTTGCAGCTGAAGGTGTTTGTTGCTTTTACTTATTAAATTATTAACAATCTTTTAAAAGCGGAATATATTTGAATATATTATAAATAAATAAATATAGACGACTATATTTTTATCTTTAAAGAAAATTCAAAAATAATACTTAACAGAAAGTCTTCACAAAAAACTCAAATTTTGATTTCACCACCCCTAACACTTTGCTTCTAAAGAAAAGCCTATTCTTTTCTTTTATCTCAACCTTTGGATAAATAGTGATTTTTATCTCATTCTTCTACTCGCAATCTAAATAGGCACCATTTCTAAACATTTGCTTTCCTTCTGCAAGGAAGAACAATTTATAATATCTATAGAAGTGCCTAAATATAGTTAAATACTCCTGTATGAATCTCAGCAAATACACATTATTTTTTCTTTATACAGGGGTTTGTGATTACTGGATATTTTCCACAGGTATTTTTCAGCTAAATTATTATTAATTATTAATAATTAAGTGTCCTTGCCTTGATCACATTCAGTAGACTGCTCCTTGAATAGAGTTCATAATGACATTCTGCTTTCAATAGTTGCTTTTAATTAATGAAAAAAAATCACAGGAGTAAAAATGCTATAGAATATTGTTGACATTTAGTTATTTTTTCACAAGAGATACATAGAGTAGGAATATATAAGAAAAACAGGTAAGTGAATTTGAGGTTACTTCTCCTCACCTAGATACAGAGACATCTTAATTTAAGGCAATACACAGTTTGCTTACCAAGTGACATGCAAGAGTTTCATGCTTGAGAACTCTGATCAGGTTGCATAATTTGTGATATCTGCAATCTGCATTTTTTAATAATAAATTTACTCATTTTTTAATGTATTTATTGATTGATTTTAGAGAGCAAGGAATGAAAAAAAAAGACATTAAATAAAACATGAATCTGTTCCTGTATGTTTCCTGAGTGGGGATCTAACCCACAATATTTGCACATTGAGACAAGGCTTTAACCTTAAATTTTCTTTCTTTATTTATTTTTGAAACATTTAAGAATCAGTATCTTCACCTGGAAAACATAAAATATAGGGCACCCAATCTAAAGATGTTGCTGTTTTTCTAAGGTAATTAGGGAATATAGATTATTTTAGAAAATGCAAATTCAGTTATATGAAAAACAGCTTACACTAACCATACTTGAGACTGAGGACTTGGTCCAATGTTACATAGACTGATGTCAAAAGTATATGAGACATTATTATTTAGATGCTTCCAAAATACCTCAATGTATGCAAAACTGGACTTAGCATCTTCCTTTACTCTCATTCCGGTTTGATACATTTCAAATGAATGAGGACTAGAATGAGAAGCCTGAGTCATTCTAAACAAATTATTTTTTTCATCTCTCATCTCACCATATCTGTCTTATCAATAATGCCTGTTGGTAGATAATCTAGGCATATCTCTCTATTCTGTTCTCTTATCTATACCTCCATTCTTACCAACCCCCTAGTCTGAGGCTACTAACACCCCTAGATTGAACTGCTACAGACACATATTAAGTGGTTGACTGACATCCCTTTTTATCTCCTCTCTTGCATTTTTCTTTATATATCTGGAGGAATCTTTGAAATAATTTTAAACACAAATTTGTCTTGTCACTCCTTCTCAATTCCCTCTCCTCCCGTGGGAAGGGATTGAAACCTTTGAAACCTTTTTATCTCTCACTCAACCTCTCATAATTATACTCATCTCTCTCCACCTTGTTTACCTTACTAACTGAGCCCCAGTAGGGTAGGCTCATTGGCTAGTTTCTTCATTATTAGCCTAAAACCAGCACTAAAGGGTTAAAACTTTCTTCCCCTCTGCTCATAATTTACTCCTATCCATTCTTCAGATTTCCAGATCAATTGTCATTCCCTTAGAGAAGATTTTTCCAATCTCTTTGCAAAGGTTAATTTCTCTACCACTCCATCTCAGAGTACCATATATCTCAGCACTTATCACAATTGAAATTTTACAGTCACCGCTGATTATTTGATTTATATCTCCTCCATTAGACTGTTTGTTCACCATTATATCTTTAGTGTGCATACAAGTCTAGCTCTCTATAAATGTTCCTTTGAATTGAATGAATGAATAAATCAAAAGGCTCAGTTTCCATATAGATGAAACATGAAACAAAATCACACAATTAGGGCATTCATAAGCCTTGTGTATTGAAGTAAATACTAATGAAAAAATGTTATACCAACAGGCAACTACTACATTACACTTGTCTATCAATCATTTTCTGTCTAATGAGAAACTGTGGTTCTTATGAAAAAACAAAAACCAAAGAAAAGTAGTGAAATGTGGCCTAATGCCAAATGGATTACAATCCCAAAGGCTCTGGGGATAATATTATATGTAAGTTGCAGGGTCAGCCAAACTAATATCTAAGTATAAATCTTATATTTGAAACAAAATGCTTAACACTTGCCCCTAATATATGTGTGAAATTCTTCAGGCATCTCAAATATCAAAAACAGGTATGTACTTTCTCAAATAAATTTGTCATTTCTGGATGCCATACTACTATTGAAATATAAAAAATGAAAATGTTTTAAAATTTTAACTTTTAAAGATTGGGAGAGGGAGAGTCTCCATTTCATTAGCAACATTTGGAGTATTTAGCACTCAGCACTATGCTTACATTTCTAAGAGTGGTATCATGGAATCATCACAGATCTTCCATGGGATAGTCAATAAGATGAGAGAAGAAAGACTCTGAAATTGAGATAATAATATTGAAAACAATTTTTTTTAACTTAAAAAAGTGCCAATGACCGCCAAAAGCCCAATTCCCAGATATCATGGTTTGATAACTTAGGGACAGGGTCTGGAAATCAATATTTTAAAGCTCCCAGGAGTTTTTGATGTGAATTCTGGCTTGAGAATCACTTATTAGTCAAAATTTTTATTTTAATTTTGAATCCAGATGCCTGTACTGGATTCAAAGGTCCCGTATTGTGTGTATAATTTGGGGACAGTTATTTTTATATCTTTACATTTTAGATTTTTTTTGTTGTTAAATTAGAACAGGACTAAATTTAATATGATGTGCAGAATAGTTTCTATAGTGTGAGAGGTACACTAAGTTCCCAAACAATTGAATTCTTTCCTCTTACTTTTCTTTCCCTTTTTTTCCTCATCATTTTGATCATTCAAGGCATTTTAAAAGTGCGGAAATCTATATGGCGATTTGTATATATTCACTTCCAAATCACATTTTATCTCATTTGTCCAGGAGATAGATATAAAATATCTCTCAAATGAGGACTGAAATGACTCTTTTTTTCTGATAAGTACAGTTATTTATAGAAAGATACCAATCAAGAGCACACATGAAAACTGAAAGAAGTAAAGACCTTTTAAAAAAAGAAGAGGAAGAAGCACATGTAACTTGTGTTATTTTCAGATTGAGGTTTGCCTGAAGGAAATAATAAGTGATAACAAGAATTTAACATAACTTCTACATCAAAAGTCTTTCTCAAGGACTACCTTGGTGTGGAAATCTGAGTCACACACCCTACTACTCTGGAAAGAGTGATACTGAAACCAACCCCCAGTCAGTTAAAAAAGGCGCCCTTTTGGCCATGTAATATACAATAAAAAGCACAATTGTATTCTTTATTTTCAATAGAATATTATTTTTTTTTAATTATTAATTATTAATTTTTCTTAAAGGTATTTAGGAGTGTGTGTCACATATTCAAAATTAACTTTAGAAATAACAGCATGATTTTTTAAAAAATCCATAAAAATTATACTCTCTACAATCCCTTAGTTTTATTCCAGAACTTGAGAAGCTACCATTGTCAACCATGACTTCAAATTCAGTAGGCCAACTTGTTTATGCAGATCAAACCAGAACATTCTTATATAAACAAGGATCTAAACATTTTGGACAAAATAAAAAAGTAGTAATTACTAGACCAGCTAATCAATGACGGTTCATTCAGTCTACAAGATAAGCATAATATTTTTAAAAACAAAGTTAAAAATCAATTAAAACTTGATCAGTAACTTCTCTTTTGCATATTCAAATGAGAATTTGAGGATATGAATCTAGAAAAAAGATATTTTTGAATGTTTTATTAGCCTTCCAAATGAATTTCTATGTTTAGTCTTAAATAAGATTTTAACATTGAAGTATCCCCTTTGTTGGTTCCTTTGTGACAACAACAAACTTAGATAGCTTGCAAGCAGAAATACACCTTTGAAATCAAGTCCAAAATAAAGACTGAATAAAGCCTCTATTGGAATATAAGTTAAATCACTGACATTTGGCAGGGACATTCAGCTAACTCTTAGCCTGAGGTGATGAATAGTATCTCTCAAAATGAACTTCTCTAGCTTGGTTTGTTTACAAATAAAGGTATTACTCTTTTTCCATAATGCCTTTATTCCATGGACCTGATACTTGTACAAATAAATGCCTTCATTATTAGTATGTACTACTCCAATATTTCCCAGCAAATTTGCCAAGGAATTAATAATATGGACTCAAAATTCAGTTTGCCTGAGTTGAAACTCTGGCTCCATCAATTACTAACTATGCAATTTGAACAAGTTATACAACTTGTCTCTGCTTCAGATTTCTCATCTGTAAAATAGATAGTAATGATATCTTATAGGATTGTTATAAGTTTAAGTGGCAAAGCACATATATTTGTATATTAGTGATAAATGTCAGCTATAAGTTGGTTACAAAGTCTAGAAACATACATCATGAATGTTTATATATGAAAACAACATATTAAGTGATCAATTAGTGCCTGCAGTTGACAAGGTCATTTACAGGGGTTCCAATAAGATGGTGTACCACCCTATATTGTTAGAATGGGTAGGAAATAATTAGCTGAGAATTGGCAAATCTGCATAGCCAATGTGTTCATATGTAATGAGTTACATACCAGATAAAAACTGCTTTGATTACTTTTTCTGGGGTATGTTAAAGGTACAGGTTTGTTCAGGAAAAATCTGAGACACAAATCATCGCAACAATGTACTACAGATGCATAGGCAGGAACTGGTAGAAATGTTGGGTGAAAGTGCTGCTTTTGTTGAATTTTTATACAGTATGTGAGGGACAATTAATGGAATAAACCATGCAAAATCACTGACCAAATCATGAAAAAGTGTTATTATGTATGTATTCTACATTATTTTTTGGATTTTTGGCTACACTGCATATTGTAGATAATAGCACATTAGTACTCTTGGTAAATTATTGAGCTTTTGCCCATCACTGTCAGTGCTCCAGGGGATTTCCCTTGCCCACACATTTAAAGAAAGGAAGGTGAAGTGGACTGGGCACTTCTCTTAGCTGTTTTTATGTAAGAGAGTGGTGACAGAGAGAGAGAGAGTCATAGAGAGAGACCGATAGAGATAGACAGACAGGAAGGGAGAGATGAGAAGCATCAATTTTTCGTTGTGGCACCTTACTTGTTCATTAATTGTCTTCTCATATGTGCCTTGACTGGTGGCTCCAGCAAAATTAGTGACCCCTTCCTCAAGTTAGCAACCTTGGGCTCAAGACAGCAACCTTGGGTTCAAGACAGCAACCATGGGGTCATACCTATGATCCCATGGCTTAAGCCAGTGACCTTGCGCTCAAGCTGGTGAGTCGACACTCAAGTCAGCAACTTCAGGGTTTCAAACCTGAGTCTTCTGCATCCTAGGCCTACACTCTTTCCACTGCACCACTGCTTTGTCAGACTGTAGTTTTTGAGTGCAGGACATGGCCTATTAGCAAGTTGAGAAAACCATTTAAAATAAAAAAATAGAAGCATGAATTGCACATGATGTGGTAATATTAATCTATGCTTTTTAAATACATGCATCAGTGTTCAAAACATTTGAAAACAATTATACTTTTTTTGCCTGGCAGAAATAAAGTAGACTTTTGCATAAATATCCCTTTATACTCTTGTTTAAAAGGAAATTGCAAGCTTAATTATTAAAAATCAGTTATTGATATTTCCAATAATTAGATGTCACTTTTATTACTATTTTAGTTTATCATTTTCATGGAAGATAGTTTTGGACAAGATATGTGTATCCAACTACGGTTGTTTTAGTCTCAAAGACTTTAATATCCTTTCAACTGTGATAAACATTCCTTTCAT
The DNA here is from genome assembly GCA_037038555.1 of Rhynchonycteris naso. NCBI lineage: Eukaryota > Metazoa > Chordata > Mammalia > Chiroptera > Emballonuridae > Rhynchonycteris > Rhynchonycteris naso. Next base: position 74,543,963 of record CM073002.1, read on the forward strand.
TTTAACATCTCATCTATTTCTGAAGCTGCAGAACTTCTATATTTTGTCTCTAATACCGGCCATTAAGCTATCACCACACCAGGACACCTCCTTTCTGTGATTTTTTCAATATAATCTCTTAATAAGAGGTATCTTTCTCTCTCTCTCTCTCTCTCTTATTTATTAAATATCAATGCCTAAATTGCCACATAGTGATTTATGCAATTTAATTGTTCCAAAAGTCCTAAGGTAAAAGAGAATGATGGTAAAAACTCCAAATGATCCTACAGTATGTATACTAAGCCCATGTGCATATGTTATCAAGTATATCTTTACAATACATCTTTCAAGAAAGCTATAATTGCTATGTAACAATCATAAATTATTATGAACAACTATATGCCAACAAATTGCATACTCTGGATGAAATGGATAAATTCCTTGAAACATACAACCTTCCTAAACTGAATTAGGAAGAATCAGAGAATCTGAATACACAAATTACAACTAGTGAAATTGAAACAGTAATCAAAAATCTCCCAGCATGGAGAAGTCCTCGACCAGATGGCTTCACAGATGAATTTTACCAAACATTTAAAGAGGAAGTAACACCTGTCCTTCTCAAACTACTCCCAAAAATTTAAGAGGAGGGACTTCCAGCTCATTTTATACAGCTAGAATTATCCTTATTCCAAAATAAGATAAAAACACTACAAAGAAAAAATTATAAGCTAATACTCGATGAACATAAGTGCTGAAATCCTCAACAAAATGTTAGCAAATCAAATTCAGCAATAAATACAAAATATTATGGCCTGACCACATGGTGGCACAGTGGATAGAGCATTGGACTGGGATGTGGAGGACCCAGGTACAAGACCTTGAGGTTGCCAGCTTGAGCACGAGCCCATCTGGTTTGAGCAAAAGCTCGTCAGCTTGGACCCAAGGTCGCTGCCTCGAGCAAAAGGTTGCTTGGTCTGCTGAAGGCCCGCAGTCAAGGCACATATGAGAAAGCAATCAATGAACAACTAAGGTGTTGCAACAAAAAACTGATGATTGATGCTTCTCATCTCTCTCCATTCCTGTCTGTCTGTCCCTCTCTATCCCTCTCTCTGACTCTTTCTCTGTCCCTGTAAAAAAAGATACAAAATATTATGCACCATGATTAAGTGGGATTTATTCTGAAGATACAAAGTTGGTACCATAACCTCAAATCAATAAACATGCTATACCACATAAATAGAATGAAGATAAAAACTACATGATCTTATTAATGGATGCAAAAAAAAAGCATTTGATAAAATCCAGCATCCATTTATGATAAAAACTCTCAGCAAAATAAGAATAGAGGGAACATACTAAACATAATGATGGCCATATATGACAAAACCACAAGCAATATCATAATCAATGGGTTACAAGCATTTCTCTTAAGATCAGGAACAAGACAGTGCTTTTACCACTCTTATTCAACATAGCACTGAAAGTCTCAACCACAGTAATTAGACAAGAAGAAGAAGAAAAAAGGCAATCAAGATACCAAGGGCTTATTTTCCAGAACTAGAACAAATATTTCAAAACTTTATCTGGAACCACAGAAGACCCCAAATAGCCACAGCAGACTTGGGAAAGAACAGATTTGAAGGAATCACACTACAGAATATTAAATTATATTATAAGGCCATTGTAATCAAATCAGCATAGTACTGGCATAAAAACAGACATATACAGTAGATCAGTGAAACAGAAGAGAAAGCCCAGAAATAAACACAGTGGTGGGTTTCAGTGGATTCACAATAGTTTGGAAGAACTACTACTTTATTTTTTGTTGAGTTCTGTGAACCAGTTGTTAAAATGGCACTTCTTTCTAAGGTGGGTGCCTGGGAAGCTGCCCATAGTGGAAATCACAAATTTATATTCCTTACTCTTTTAACTATTCCTCTGCACAACAGTGTATTCTAAGCACCCACAGTAATGTTTATTTCATTTATAGGTGAAAAAAACAGCAAGTCATGATGCTAGTCAAGCAGCAATATGAAAATACCTTAACAGTTTTATTGTTCTTTTGTCAGGTATTATTTAATATATTTTATTAATATTTTAATACTCTCATAATCTAGTTTTGAGTACCATTTTTGTTGTTGTTATTTCAATATTAAACACATATAATAAAAACCTACTCTTCAGTATATCATATTTTTATACTTAAAATGGTCATTGGGGCAGAGAAACAGTTATTAAAATATTTGAAGCCCCTCACTGAATAAACCCACACATTTATGGTCAATTAATATTTGACAAAGGAGGCAAAATGTACAATGAATGTACAAAATTGTACAATGATAGTTTATTTCATAAATGGTGTTGGAAAACTGAAAAGGTACAAAGAAAAAAATAAAACTAGACTACCTTCTTATACCATACATAAGAGCATACTCAAAATAGATTTACTTATATCCTTGTATACTTAATGGTTTTGTTTCTATGGGGTAGAGTTGATAAAATGGGTGTGAAGGATAAAGTACTAGCAAAATTTAAAGAAAGGAACTAAATAAAACAAACTAAAGAAAAAAATTAAAAAAATAGATTTAAAAAACTTAAATGTTAGACTCAGAACCATAAAAATTCTAGAAAAGATATAGACAGTATCATCTTTGACATCTTTTGTAGCAATATTTCTTCTGATATATCTTTTTATGCAAAGAAAACAATAGAAAATAATGATCAAGTGAGATTACAACAAACTAAAAAGTTTTTGCGCACCAAAGGAAACCATTAACAAGATAAAAAGACAATCTACTGAGTGTAAGAACATATTCACTGGTACATCTGATAAGGGGTTAATATACAAAATTTATATAAAACTTAAAAACTCAACACCAGAAAAGCAATCCAATTAAAAATGGACAAAGGGCCTTACCAGGTGGTTGTGCAGTGGATAGAGCATTGGACTGGGATGCGGAAGGCCCAGGTTCGAGACCACAAGCTCACCAGCTTGAGCGCAGGGCCCATCTGGCTTGAGCAAAAGCTCGTCAGCTTGGACCCAAGGTCGCTGGCTCCAGCAAGGGGTTGCGTGGTCTGCTGAAGGCCCGCGGTAAAGGCACATGTGAGAAAGCAATCAATGAACAACTAAGGTGTTGTGACGGCAATGAAAAACTAATGATTGATGCTTCTCACCTCTCTATAAGGAGACCCATGGGGCAGGGGGGTGGGAAGAAGACCCACGGAAGGCCATTAGACATGATAAGATGTTCAATGTCAATAATTATAAGAAAAATGCAAATTAAAATCATAATAAGGTACCATCTCATGCCTTTCAGAATGGCTATATTCAATAAATCAATAAATAACATATGTGGTAAATATGTGAAGAAACAGGAACCCTCATGCACTGTTGTTGGGAATGAAGATTGATGCTGCCACTGTGGAAAGCAGTATGAATTACCTCAAAAAATTAAAAATGGTGACAGAAATGATTTGATTATGGATGATGGGTATCAACATAATCAACAGTTCAAATGTTCTAGAAATGTTTATCTAAAACCTACGTACTCTTATATATTAATGTCACCCTATTAAATTTTCTAAATAAAAATTTTTTAAAGTAAAGAAAAAATTAAAAATGAACCACTTTATGACCCAGCGATTCTACTGGCAATATATCCAAAGGAACGTAAAACCCAAATTCAAAAGAATATATGCACCCCTATGTTCACTGCAGCATTATTTACCATAGTCAATATTTTTTAATTGTCTATCAGTGGAAGAATGGATAAAAAAGCTGTGATACACTTACCCGATAAAATACTACTCAGCCATAAGAAAAATGATGTCTTACATTTTGCAACAGCATGGATGGACCTGGAGTCATTATGCTAAGTGAAATAAGCCAGGCAGAGAAAAACAAATGCCATATGATTTCACTTATATGTGGAATCTAATGACTATAATCAATATAAACTAACAAAAAAAAATAGAAACAAACTCATAATAGAGAGCAGACTGACAGCTGTCAGAGCAGAGAGAGATTGTAGGACTGGGTAAAAAATGTAAAGGGATTAAGAAAAAAAACTCATAGACACGGAATACAGTATAGTAATTACCAGAGGTAAACAGAGATAACAGAAAGTAAAAGAGGGTATAGGGGTTTATAAATTGTTATGGAAGGAGATTTGACTAGGAGTAGTAAGCACAAAATATAATATACAGATGAAGTGTTACATAATTGTACACCTGAAACCTATATTAATTTATTAACCAATGTTATCTTATTAAATTAACAAAAATAAAAATAAATAAATACACTGAGGCTCAGAATGGTAAACCAGATTGAGGAAATTTTTGTAATTGAATTTATTGAGGTGACAATATTTAATATAACTATATATGTGCCTAATTCTACAACATGTCTCTGTACATTGTACTGTGTGTTCACCCCCACAAGTCAAGTCTTCATCCATATTATTTAGGCCCCCATACTCACCTCCATTTTACAAGAAGACCAACTGAAATACATGGAACAAACATCACTTGCACAAGTCACCCAGAAAAGCTGTGGAAGCAGGACCTGAATTCTAGCTAGTTCTTGGTCCCTAACCTATATACCCACAGGCCAAAGGGTTGCTCAATTCCCGTTTTTCATTTTTTGAAGAAATAGCATGTAAATTAGGCAGTGTGACCCTTTTATGAGCATTTCCTTTTTATGTAGTAGCTTCCAATAGTGTTTTATTGCATATTTGAACTTTTAGCTTAAAAAAACGAGTGATATGTATTGTTTTCTTAATCCAACAATAACAACAAAAATAATAATAAATTAAATGGATTGTTTGTTTTTCACTTTTTTATTTGTTTGTTTCTTTTATTTTGATTAATGCAAGATGCTTGATAACAGAGTTCTGGATATTTGAGCTACTTCTGTAACAAGAAAATTTGATTTATACCATCATTATCTTTCAAGTGCTATGTTTTGAGATTATAAATTATTTCATTCTTGGCAGTATTCAATTTCTAATTGAGTTTGAACTGGATGAGATTGTCAGATTCTAAGATTTGAGTCACACACTGCTGTGATGAGCAGAGTAAGGAGTATGTAAAATAAATTATCTGCGTAAGGGATTCATATTTATGATTGATTTTTAATATCTTAAAGGGCTTTCTATAAGTAGAAAAGTTTCTGCATTAAACTGTATTCTACAACACAATCCGAGCATCTTTGCATATAACCTTATCATTGCAACATTATTTAAAGTCTTGTTTAGGAAGAGGATAGTCCTCTGCAATGACTCTTCCTATTTTATGTGACTTCTCTGCTGTATCTGCCACTGTGGCTTTTTTGATAAGTTCTTCTTAATTAGATCTTCTTTCTCCTATCATTTAACTGTGGGTATCAAAGCCATAGTTCATGTTTTTCTGCTCATTTTGCTTTCTTTTACTTTCACACTCTCAGAATATTAACCTTCTTTTTTTCACTTTGAAAGTAGCTTTTAATTTATTCTTTATTAAATTTGTTGGGATAACATTGTTTAAGATTATATAGGTTTCAAGTGTTTGTTTTTTGACACATGTTCTGTATATTGCCTTGTGTGCTCAACAACCAAATTCAAATCAAATTCCAACACCATATATTTGGTTCCATTTACACTTTATTACCCCCACACCCCTTTCCTCTGGTAACCACCATGCTGTTTTCCTGTGTCTATGAGTTTCTGTTTTATATCCCACATATAAGTAAAATGATGTGGTTCTTCACTTTTTCGGACAGACTTATTTCACTTAGTATAGTACTCTTAAGGTCTATCCATGTTGTTGCAAATGGCAGTATTTTATCTTCTCATATGCCTGAGTAGTATTCCATTGTACGTATGTACCAAATCTTCTTTATTCTCTCATCTATCAAAGAGAACTTAATAACTTTCTTCTATGGAATGTTTCTCACAGTTTTTGTATGAATCACTCCTGGCAGTGACTTATTGCAGATTCTTCTCATCCTGTGTTTTACCTTTAAAATGTTATTAATTTTTTATTTAATAACACTTCATTGCAAGTGTGCATAACAATTTAAGGGTGGGGACTGCAAAAATGTTTAGACAATTCTTCCATATCTTGGAATATGCTCCCAAATGCTGTCTCACTATATCCATGACCTTATGCATCCTCTGGCCTCTTGCCATGTACACTTAGAGGAGAAGTGCCATCTGAGAAGCTCTGCTTTAAACTATCTTTGTCTCCAGCCCTGATCTGCATCGAAGTCCAGGCTATTTAGTCAGGATTTTACTTAGCAATTCTGGCAAATACCTGGCACTTAAGAATTTAAAGCCAAACATAAAATCTTCCCTTCTAAACCCTCTCTCCTGTCTCTTAAAATGGTATCATAATGCTATCAGTGACACAAGATTAAAATGTCAGTGTTGTTTTCAGTTCCTAATTTAAATTGTATATATAATAATAAAATGTTATTTATTATGTTCCAATTCTACATATTATAGTTAAGACTTATAATAACTCTCTCTCTCTCTCTCTCTCTCTCTCTCTCTCTCTCTATATATATATATATATATATATATATATATATATATATATATATATATATATATATATATATTGCAACAGAGACAGAGAGGGACAGACAGAAAGAAAGAGAGATGAGAAGCATAAATTTTTTGTTGTGGCTTCTTAGTTGTTCACTAACTGCTTTGTCATATGTGCCTTGATTTGGGAGCTACAGCAGAGCAAGTGACCCCTTCCTTGCTCAAGCCAGCAACTTTGGGCTCAAACCAACAAACTTAGGCTTCATGTTAACGTCTTTTGGGCTCAAGCCAGCGACTATGGGGTCATCTTTACGATCCCACACTCAAGCCACCGACCCCGAGCTCAAGCTGGTAAGCTAGTAACCTCAGGGTTTCCAACCCAGGTCCTCTGCATCCCAGTCTGATGCTCCCTACACTGTGCCACTGACTGGTCAGGTGAAAGTTGTACATATTTAAGAGAGCTGAGATTCATATCTAAGTCTCTTATTTTAAAGCTTATGATTTTTCCCTTATTCCAAGTTGCTATGTTATGCCATTTTGTCTAAAACACAAACACATTATTATTAACCTTGCATAAATATTTTTTCCTCAAATCATTTTCCAACTTTGTCTTCCATACCACCTTCTCTTTAATCTCTCCTCCAGCTGGGTAGCTTGTTATGCTCCCCAAAACTTGCCATGCACATGGGTTCTTATATTTTGCCAGCTCACTTAAAAAAAGAAAGAAAAATGAAAGGCCTTTGCTTTTCCTATTCAATTCCCTGTGATCTTCTAAGGTCCAATTTTATTCGTGATTTCCTCCTCCACAAATTCCCTTGTGAACATCCAATTGGTACTTTTAATCATTCACTTTGTCATTTCTTTTTAGTATTTTGTCTACAATCATTTTGTACTGTATTAGCTTAGTGATGTGTGTATTAAAGTACAGGCAGTTGGGGGAACCATATAATTTAATTTCCAAACAGCAGGGTTTCTCTCTATTTGTTGAATGAATGATTACGCATGTATGCCTGTGGCCCATTTTCCTACAACTCAGCCACAATTATTTAATCCTTATTTCTCTATGCTGATTCCTTTGTGAATTCTTTATGAAGTGGAACAACAAAAAGTGTTGATTTTTCCTGTAAAATGTTATTAAAGTATTTACTTGACCCACACTGGAAATATATATTGAACCCTGAAGGGAGCCCTATATTTAAAATGGTGAAAAGGGAAATTTCACTCAATTCTGTGGTTCTCAAATAGACCATTAGGCTTTCCCTTTGTCAATACTTATGTTCCTCTATCAGAATAAAAAACTGTTCTGGTTTGTCTTAAAAAACAATAGAAATAGAACTTGCTCACTATTGAAGATCTTCTAAATCATGCGTTTAGTGTTAACTGATTTGGACATTGATATAGAATGTTAAAAACAATGCCCAACATGCCCACAAGCTTACCATCTGCATGATCATAAATAGGATATTCTCGTTCACTGATCTCTGTGTGGTTATAAGCCAAGGAATAGGTATAGAGCTTTTTCAGAAAAGCAAGAGAAAATATTTTTTCCAGAAAATACATACTAAATCAAAGACAGGGCTTAATATAAAATATTACTTTTTTCCTCCTAATTTTGTACTACACAGTTTATTCTGTCCTAATATGTAAAAGACCTGGGCACCCTAAAAGGATCTGGAAAATAAATTTTTGTGCTTTCTTATTCAATCCTGTATATGTACCATCCTTTGCATCAGGAGAAACAAAAGAAAGTTCATTAATACTTGTAATAAATATTTATTGAGTCACTACTTTCTTTTTTTTCTACCTATTCAGCATTTATCCTTGAGCAAGACATTGGGCCTCCCTTCACCTTTTTCACCCAGCCGGCCAACCTCCTTCCCCTCTGACAGCTGTCAGTCTGTTTGTTGTCCCTATCCATGAGTATGTTGCTATTTTGTTGCTTTATTTCATTCATTAGATTTCACGTATAAGTGAAATCATATCGTACTTCTCTATTTCTGACTGACTTATTTCAGTTTTGGCTGAGATCAAGCAAAGTTTACCTGTTCTTTTCAGTTTAAAATTTTCTTTTCTAATTAAAGCATAATGTATACACAGAATATAGATCACTGTATTAATTTTAGAGAGAAAACACATCAATGGAATCATCAACCAGTTCAGAAAATCACATAATACCAGCACCTACAAAATTCTTCTTGCAATATCACCTGGACTCCATCCTCCTGCAATGGTACAGTTATTACCTTGACTTACCGTTTTTTAAATTTCTCAAACTCTGGCTGTTGTGTTCACCTGAAACTCTACATCTTGCCATTTGGATCCTTAAGTTCATTAGTCACACTTATTTTAGGATCTCTGATGGGTCACTACAATAGCTAGTTCTTCTATGGGTCTGTTTCTATTGTCTGCTTGTTTTCTTTTATTTTGGTCATTTGCTTTTTTATATACTAGAATAGTTGATTTTTTTTTCTTTTTTTTAGTGTCAAATACAAACAGTGGAAAACTGAAGTTTGGAAAGTGTGCCTTTCCTCCACATTCAATTTTATTTTGTTTCTGGAATTTAATTTGAAACTGAGTTTTGATTTCCTGAGGGCTAGTTTAATTCTGATTTACTGAAATACATTTTTCTTGTTGTGGATAGAATAAAAAGTTGTTTCTTTTTTAAAATTTTTATTGACTTTATTGGGGAGACATTTGTTAATAAAATTTTTATAGGTTTCAGGTGCACAATTCTATAATACATTATTTGTAGACTGTCTTTTGTGTTCACCACCCCAAGTCATATCTCCCTACATCACAATCTACCCCACCTCTACCAGGTTACTTCTTTTTAAACAGTCAGGTATTCTTTCTTCACTGATTAATGAAAGTTTTATGGACTTGATTTTCTGTTTGGTGACGAATACCAGGAAATGTAGTTTAAGTGATGTGCCCTATTGCTATCATTCCACCTCTCCTACCTTCAATTCCTTTGCTCTTATTTATATAAATGTGTGGTTTTACGCTATTTCTTACATAAGTTTTCTCAAATTGCTTGTGGAAGTAGGTGAGGTAAAAATAAATAAATAAAACATAGCTATATGGATATTGAAAGTGCTTTAGAAGGATTTTTGGTTGTACCACTACATGATCTTATTAATTTATTTTTGTTGTCGGTGATATTCTTGTGTTTGTTTTGTTTTAGCTCGGTTTGGTTTGCTTAATGTTTCTTCTTAGTAAGTTTAAAGTAGCTCCTGCATTATTTGTAAAACTGCCCTTTTCCTCTTGTGTAGTTTTGGGAGATATATTAGTTTCCCAGAGCTGCCATAACAAAGTACCACAAACTGGGTGCCTTAACACAACAGACATATTTCTTTTTTTTTTGTCATCGTTCAGGAGAACAGAAGTCACTCAAGCTGGTGATCTTGGGCTTCGAACCTTGGTTTCTCTGCATCCCAGGTTAATGCTCTATCCACTGTGCCACCACCTAGTCAGACTGTATGGCAATTTTAAATCTTAGAAAGAGGAGAAATGAAAAAGAGAAACATGTGTGTGAATGAAAAAAATATATTTAATATACTTATTATTTTGTAATACAAACATTATAAGTTAAGAGTGACACAATTTTTTTATTAATTTTAATGGGGTGACAGTAATAAACCAGGGTACATATGTTCAGAGAAAACATCTCCAGGTTATTTTGACATTTAATTATGTTGCATACCCATCATCCAAAGTCAAATTGTCTTCCGTCACCTATCTGGTTTTCTTTGTGCCCTTCCCCTCCCTCCACACCTTCCCTCTTTCCCTCCTCCCCTAACCACTACACTCCTGTAAATGTCTCTTAGTCTCATTTTTATGTCCCTCCTATGTATGAAATCATACAGTTCTTGTTTTTTTCTGATTTACTTATTTCACTCCATATGATGCTATCAAGGTCCATCCATGTTGTTGTAAATGATCCGATGTCATCATTTCTTATGGCTGAGTAGTATTCCATAGTATATATGTACCACATCTTCTTTATCCAGTCCTCTATTGAAGGGCTTTTTGGTTCTTTCCATGTCTTGGCCTCTGTGAACAATGCTGCTATGAACATGGGGCTTCATGTGTCTTTACGTACCAATGTTTTTTAGTTTGGGGAGTATATACTGAGTAGGGGGATTGCTGAGTCATATGGTAGTTCTACTTTTAGTTTTTTGTGGTACCACCATACTTTCTTCCATAATGGTTGTACTACTTTACATTCCCACCAGCAGTGAATGAGGGTTCCTTTTTCTCCACAGCCTCTCCAACACTTATTACCTGTCTTGTTGATAATAACTAAACTAACAAGCATGAAGTGGTATCTCATTGTAGTTTGGATTTGCATTTCTCTAATAGCTAATGAAGATGAGCATCTTTTCATATATCTGTTGGCCATTTGTATTTCTGCCTGGGAGAAGTGTCTGTTCATGTCCTCTTCCCATTTTTTTTATTGGATTGTTTGTTTGTTTGTTGTTGAGTTTTATGAATTCTTTGTATATTTTGGATATTAGGCCCTTATCTGAGCTGTTGTTTCAAAATATCATCTCTTATTTAGTTGGCTGTCTGTTTTGTTGTCAATTTCTCTTGCTGTGCAAAAGCTTCTTAGTCTGATATGGTCCCATTCATTTATCTTTGCCTTCACTTCCCTCGCCTTTGGAGTCAAATTCATAAAGTGCTCTTTATAACCAAGGTCCATGAGTTTAGTACCTATGTTTTCTTCTATGTACTTTATTGTTTCATGTCTTATTTTTAGGTCTTTGATCCATTTTCAATTAATTTTAGTATAAGGGACAAACTGTAGTCAAGATTTATTCTTTTGCATGTGGCTTTCCAGTTTTCTTAGCACCATTTGTTGAAGAGGCTTTTTTTTTCTTTATTGTGTATTATTGGCCCCTTTACCAAAAATTAATTGACCATATATATGTGGTTTTATTTCTGGATTTTCTATTCTGTTCCATTGGTCTGAGTTTCTATTTTTCTGCCAATACCATGCTGTTTTGATTGTTGTGGCTCCATAATATAATTTGAAGTCAGGTATTGTAATGCCCCCAGCTTTGTTCTTTTTCCTTAGATTTCCTTTGGCTATTTAGGGTTTTTATAGTTCCATATAAATCTGATGATTTTTTGTTTCATTTCTTAAAAAAACTGCCATTGAAATTTTGATGGGAATTGCATTGAATTTGTATATTGCTTTTTGTAATACAGTCATTTTGACTATATTTATTCTTCCTATCCAAGAACAAGGAATATTTTTTCATTTCATTGTATCTTTTCTGATTTCCCTTAACAAATCTTTGTAGTTTTCATTATATAGGTCCTTTACATTCTTTGTTTTGTTTATTCCTAGGTATTTTTTTGTTGTTGTTGCAACCAAGAAAGGGATTAATATTTTGAGTTCATTTTCTAATGTTTCATTGTTGGCATATAGGAAGACAATGGACTTTTTTATATTAATTTTGCATCCTGCGACCTTACTGTGTTGGTTTATTGTTTCTAGTAGTCTTTTTGTGGAGTCTTTGGGGTTTTTTATGTATAGGATCATATCATCTGCAAAAAGTGAAACCTTTACTTCTTCTTTTCAATGTGAATGCTTTTATTTGTTTTCTTGTCTGATTGCTCTGGCTAGAACTTCCAGCATCACGTTAAATAAGAGTGGAGAGAGTGGACAACCCTGCATTTTTCCTGATTTAAGGGGAAAAGTCTTCAGTTTTATGCTATTTAATAAGATGTTAGCTGATGGTTTATCATAAATGGCCTTTATTATGTTGAGATATTTTCCTTCTATACCCATTTTGTTGAATGTTTTAAACATAAAATTGTGTTGTATTTTATTGAATGTCTTTTCTGCATCTATTGATAAGATCATGTGGTTTTTGTTCTTTGTTTTGTTGATATGGTGTATTATGTTAACCGTTTTACGTATGTTGAACTATCCTGTGATTCTGGGATGAATCCCACTTGACCTTGATGTATTTTTTTAAATATGTTGTTGTATTCGATTTGCTAATATTTTGCTTAGTGTTTTAGCATCTGTATTCATTAGAGATATTGGTCTGTAGTTTTCTTTTTTTGTGTTGTCCTTGCCACATTTCAGTATGAGGGTTATGTTGGCTTCATAAAACGTGTTTGGAAGTATTGCTTCTTCTTCAATATTTTGGAAGTCTTTGAGTAGAATAGGAACCAAATCTTCTTTGAATGTTTGATAGAATTCACTAGTATAGCCGTCTGGCCCTGGACTTTTATTTTGGGGAAGGTTTTTAATAGTTGTTTCTATTTCCTCCCTGCTTATAGGTCTGTTTAGGCTTTCTGCTTCTTCTTGACTCAGTCTAGGAAGATTGTATTTTCTACGAACTTATCCCTTTCTTCTAGATTATAGAATTTGGTGGCATATAGTTTTTCATAGTATTCTACAATAATTATTTGTATATTTGTGATATCTGTGGTGATTTCTCCTCTTTCATTTTGGATTTTGTTTATATGAGTCCTTTCTCTTTTTTCCTTGGTGAGTCTTGCCAAGAGTTTGTCAATTTTGTTGATCTTTTTATAAAGCCAGCTCCTTGTTTTATTAATTTTTTCTGTAGTTTTTCTGTTCTCTATTTCATTTATTTCTGCACTCATTTTTAGTATTTCCTTTCTTTGGATGGTTTTGGTTTGTCTTTGTTCTTCCTTTTCTAGTTCCTTAAGATGTGAAGTTAGGTGGTTTACTTGGGCTTTCTCTTGTTTGTTCATATAGACCTGTAGTGATATGAACTTCTCTCTTATTACTGCTTTTGCTGCACCCCAGAGATTCTGATATGTTGTATTGTTATTTTCATTTGTCTGTATGAATCTTTTCATCTCTACGCTTATTTCTTTTTTGACCCACTCATTTTTAAAAGTATGTTGTTTAGTTTCCACATTTTTGTGGGTTTGTTTACCTCTTTTTTGCAGTTGAATTCTAGTTTCAAGGCTTTATGATCAGAAAATATGCTCGGTATCATTTCAAGTTTTCTGAATTTGCTGATGGTATTTTTGTGGCCCAATATATGGTCAATTCTTGAGAATGATCCATGTACACTAGAGAAAAATTTATACTCTGCTAATTTGGGATGAAATGTCCTGTAGATGTCTATCATATCCAATTGTTCTAGTATTTCATTTAAGGCCAATATTTCTTTATTGATTTTCTGTTTGGATGAATGATCTAGAGTCATCAGCGGTGTATTGAGGTCTTCAAGTATGATTGCATTTTTGTCAGTTTTTGTTTTTTGGTCAGTCAGTAGCTGTCTTATATATTTTGGTGCTCCTTGGTTTGGAGCATATATATTAAGAAGTGTTATGTCTTCTTGATTCAGTGTTCCCTTAATCACTATAAAATGACTGTTTTTGTCTCTAATTACCTTTGCTTTCTTATAGTCAGCATTGTTAAATATAAGTATTGCTACACCTGCTTATTTTTGGATATTATTTGCTTGGAGTATTGTTTTCCAGACTTTCACTTTGAATTTGTTTTTATCCTTGTAGCTTAGATGTGTTTCTTGTAGGCAGCATACTGTTGAATTTTCTTTTTTAATTCATTCTACTACTCTGTGTCTTTTTATTGGTGAGTTCAATCCATTTACACTTAGTGTAATTATCGACACTTGAGGGTTTCCTATTGCCATTTTATATATTGCTTTCTGTTAATTTTGTATCTTGTTTGATTTTTCTCTTTTCTTTTCTATCATTTGTTTTTGTTTGGTTGTAATCCATACTTCTTTTCTCTGTTACTTGTTCTTTCAAGTCATGCACTTCTGTGGTGGTTTTTTCAGGGGTGGTTACCATTAAGTAGTGGAAAGGGTACCTCCCATGTTCATTGTAGTACACTATCTCATGGGTGCTTCTGCACTCCATTGTCCTTTGCTACTGTTAATCTTCGTCCTCTCTCCATTTTTGTTTTTATTGTCACAGTTTAAATTTGATTTTATTGTGTTCTTGGTGGAGCTTTTACTTGTGATTTTGTTGGGGGTTTTTTTGTTGTTGTTCTTTGTATCTGGTTGGAAAACCCTTTTTAATATTTCCTGAAGTGGGGGTTTTCTGGTAATAAATTCTTTCATCTTTTCTGTATCTGTGAATGTTTTTATTTCTTCTTCATATTTGAAGGATAGCTTTGATGGGTATTGTATTCTTGGCTGAAAAGTCCTCTCTTTCAGAGCTTTAAATATTGGGATCCACTCTCTTCTAGCTTGTAGAGTGTTTTCTGAGATATCTGATAATAATCTAATGGGCCTTCCTTTATATGTTGTGTTTTTCTTTTCCCTGGCTGCCTTGAGAATCTATTCTTTGCCATTGGTTTGTGCCAATTTCATTATGATGTACCTTGAAGTAGGTTTGTTGGGGTTACAATAACTCAGTGTTCTGTTTGCTTCTTGAATTTGAGGCTTTAGTTCTTTCCATAGGCTTGGGAATTTCTCATCTATTATTTGTTTGAGTATGTTTTCCATTCCATTTTTTTTCTCTTCTCTTTCTGATATACCTATTACTCTTATGTTGCTTTTTTTGATGGAGTCAGACAACTCCTGTAGGGCTTTCTCATTTCTTTTTTAATTCAAAGATTGACACAATTTTTTATCACTGGGGATGTTTCTAGTATTTTATTCTGCAAATCTAAATGTGGACAAATGATTGAATGGTTAAATAAGTTAATGTAATTTGCATTCTAAATCTTATGCTACTATAAAAATTGTGGGGCTGATCTGCAAGTATTCATATGGAAAGGGCTTTATTGTTATTTAAAAAATATATCATGAAACAAGATGTATATTTTCATAGCATTTATGAAAACTATGCATGCATACATGTATGCTTATACACACACTTAGAAATGTATACTGGAAAGAGATAGATGAGAGATAGATAGATGATAGATAGATAGATAGATAGATGATAGATAGATAGATAGATAGATAGATAGATAGATAGATAGATAGATAATAGAACTGTTAACAATAGTTATAGCTAGAAAATTTGGGAATGGAGAATTTGTGGCAAAGATAGAAGAAGCTTTCTAATTTTCTCAATCTAGGTGCTATTCTTTCCTTCTATTACTACATATATTCATATATTTACTACTTTCTTTATTAAAATCAATGAGATTGATAACACAAAAGGAAATTATTTTGGCAGAGTTTCTTGACTTTTTTGATAGATTGTGTTTTCATTTCCATGTGCTCCTGTAGTTGTAGAGATGGCTGCCCTTTGGAAATTATTTTTTGTGTTTCACACATGTAAGTATTTGCAGAGAACATAAAGGTATCAGCAGTGAATCAAAAGTGCTGAGCTGAGACTGAGGTGGCCAAGAGAATGTGTTTTTTATCTAAAATGGGAATGGGTAGGTGTTCCTTATCTTTGGGTTATTAATGCTATGGGCTTATAATGACCCAGCATTGTGAATCTTACTACATTTTTTTGATGCACATTTGTCAGACTGTCTGTAGAATAAATTCATAGTAGTTATATTAATGGGTCAAAGTAAATGCACATTTTAGATTCTGCTGATAGCAGTGAAACTGAAGTCAATGATTACTACTGTTTTAGCATTACTAAATGTTAAAGCCTTTTGACAGATATTTAGATGAAGCATAAATCTGGTTAGGTCTTAACAGGGGCTTCCTAAATATAATGTGGCATTTTTATTCAATAAAAAAGCTTGCCTCGCCTTACCAGGCGGTGGCGCAGTGGATAGAGCATCAGACTGGGATGCGGAAGATCCAGGTTTGAAACCCCAAGCTCGCCAGTTTGAGCGCGGGCCCATCTGGCTTGAGCAAAAGCTCGCCAGCTTGGATCCAAGGTCACTGGCTCCAGCAAGGGGTTGCTCGGTCTGCTGAAGGCCCGTGGTCAAGGCACATATGAGAAAGCAATCAATGAACAACTACGGTGTCACAACGGCAACGAAAAACTAATGATTGATGTTTCTCACCTTTCTCCGTTCCTGTCTGTCTGCCCCTATTTATCCCTCTCTCTAAATCTCTCTCTGTCCCTGAAAAAAAAAACAAAGACTTCCCTTGTTTATGTTCTCCTTAAGTGCAAATTTAAGCTATTTAGTCTCAAAAATAAAGAAGAATGGCATCTGCTGGCTTGCTCCTTCTGTCCCCCATTCACATCAAAGGTGGTACAGCTGTGTCTCTGAAAAGTAGACATGATATCTTTCACTTATAAAGACAACAACAGAGATGGAACTGATCCTCATAGCAACAAATCAGATGCCTCGAGAAGAGCCAAGTGGAACAGAAGCGGGGCCCTGTGCCAAAACCCTAAGAGGCAGGAAGTGCCTTGGGATGTGCTCCAGCTGCAGCGGAAATGTGAGAAGCCTCAAATGGTTAAAAGGAAATAGTCTGCCAAGGGGGAGACTTTTGTGTTGCAGGATGTGTTGCTACAAAGAATTTCTCTAGCTCTTTGTTGTTATTTAATACCCTGCATATCAATTTTCTTTTGACTGAATTTAACTGCATGAGATATGGGACAGGCAATGGTAGACAGATATTGATTTCACCTATTCTGCTGATGGTACACCATCTCATCTTGCCTGTAACACTTCCGTGAAAATACCATTGAAGGGTCAATGAGCTGTAAAATGGTTACTTTTATCCTTCAAAATAATATTTCACTAATATCTGTGCTTGGAAATTCATACAGTATTTCAAGGACATAGATTTATTGTGAAATGTAATTTTTGCTCTTGAAGGAGGCACATACTATTAAAAAAAATTTCATTGAAAGGCCAAATATAAACAAAGATTAATGACTTCATCAATTTAAAATCAATATAAAAGGGTCAAATAGCATTATTCTCATTAAAGTTTCTACATTTGATAAAACAAGCATCTGTATGTTGTGAGCTTAACTGAATATAATCAGTGAGGAAATCTAGAATATTGATAAAAATAGCTTTTATTTGTGCAGTATATGCAGTTCAAAAAGCACTTTCACATAGCTTAACTTGCAATATATGCTGATTAGCAGCCTTGCAAGTCTTGCAAAATTGGTGCTAAATTTGATTCACCAGTGTTACCTCAAGTCCCTTTGTGAAAGATGAGAGTATAAAATTCAATATCAATTTATTGATTACAAAACTGAGAGGTTAAGTTTATCACCCAAGGTCATACTAGTTAGTAAAGGAGTAAAGACTAAACTTTTGCAGAGCTAAAGGCAGAACTACTAAAGCCTTTCCAGAGAGAATGTATGTTCTTTGTTGTGAGGATCTTCTGCTCACTCTGTCACTAACAGGCATTATGAGTTCATAGCCACTCTCCACAATAAGTGACTCTTCCTGATACTGAATTCCTTACTACACTTATTGTCACTTGGCATCAGTCATGCTATTTTGGCTCCACTGAATGAATATTATTTTCAAGTTGTAAAGGATAAAATATACATGGAAAGCTAGCTATAATGGAGACCAAACTCAAGTATAGAGAATAAACGAAAGGGTCTCAGCTTTTAATGAGCTCACACCTAAGCTTTTAATGAGCTCACACGTCTAAGGTCAGGAGAATTTGGTGTGGTGAAAACAGCACAAGGTTGTTATTTAACCTAGGTTTGAATTCTGGTTTTTCCATTTCTTGCTGTGTGTAATAGGATCAAAATATTTTTTAGTTACTTTGAGCTTTGGTATCTTCAATAATAAAGTGAGTATCGTAATAACTACATTATAGGGTATTTTTCAAAAGCTAAAATAGTGTATGCAATATGACTGTAATTCATGGGTGCTTAATAAGTTATATCTATATTTATTAAAGTATGAAATAAACTCACTCAATTGACTTAGATACCATGTGATATCTAGAATGTGTGCTAATTAACAAATAATTTATTAGAACTTTGGGAGAAGAATTAATTAGTACTATAATAAAACTTAGCAAGTACTCATTGAAATCAATCATAATATATTAATCTCACTTCCTTTTTAAAGAGTGATGCTAGATCAGGGGTCAGCAAACTAGAGCCTACAGGCTAATCTGGCCTGAATCTCAGGGTTGTATGGCTGAGAACCAGAAAGAATTGCTTACATTTTTAAATGGCTAAAAAAATACTTTAAAGACTATTTTATATGAGACTTATATAATTTATAAGAGACTTATATGAGACTTATATAAATTTAAATTTCAGTGTCCATAAATAAAGGTTTTATTTTATTTTATTTTTTATTGATTTTAGAGAAAGAAGGGAGAAATAGAGAGAGAGAGAGAGAGAGAGAGAGAAAGACTGATTTGTTGATCCACATATCTATGCATTTATTGTTTGATACTTGCATGTGCCAAGAGTGGGAATTGAACCCTCAACTGTGGCATATTGGAATGACGCTCTAAACAACTGAGCTAACCAGCCAGGGCAATAAAGTTCTATTGGAACACTGACATACTCATTCATTTGCATTCAGTCCAAAGCAGTGTTCTCATTAGATGACAGAATTAACTGGTTTCAACAGAGATTATATGACCTGCATGCATAAATATTTATTATCAGTTTTTCTGAGAGTATACATATCCCTGTACTAGAATATTAAGTCAGAGAAATACTTCAAATACATTATGTCTGTATTTCAGAAAGCATTATAGAACCACTGTTAAAAAGGTAGCTAACTCTAGAACAAGCATAAATAGTTCCTTCTGTATTGTGACATATCCCTGGGAGGTGCCTGCCTCTATGATTTCACTGGAAAACAAAATTTATGTGGCATCACCAAAAAAACTGGTTCCTACCTAATTCGAGTGTGCTGATCTCAAATCTGACATTAGTTTTTCTCTGTAAGCTACAGTTTCTTTGCAATTAAACATTTTAGGTTTTCATCTTATTGTAAAATATTCAACATTGAGTTTAACATAATGAAGTAGAATGTCTTCTTGGGCATCATCCTTGGGAAAATTAATAATTTATATAACACAGTAAATACACTAATACAGTAAAAGATATGATTACATCAGAATTTGTCTAAAATTTCAAAATAGAACATATTAAAACACTTACTTTAATCATAAAATTTTGCAAAACTTATTTAAATTCTATTTAGGCAAAAATTTGCATTTGTAGCTCTTGCATTAGTGTACTTGTTGAGGACAATCTTGTTTGATGCTCCAACAGTAGTCTGCATCATATTTCTGTCTCATCGCCCCTGATAACGCTCTTCCATTGTCTTCAGATCTTGATGAAAACATTCTCCCTGCTCATCACTAACAGCTCCAAGATTTTCAGGAAACTTATCAAGGTGACTGTTCAGGAAGTAAATCATAATGCTCATGTTACATCCAATGTCGCGGAAAGCCAACAGCATCCTTTGAACCACAAGTTCATAATTTTCTGCTTTTTTGTTGGCAAGGAAGTTCTTTGTAACTGCCACAAAAGACAGGAATGCTTTCTCCTCCTTACTCATCTTCCTGGTAAATTCTTCATCATGTATGATGGTTCAAATTTGAGGTCCATCGAATACACCTGCTTTTATCTTCTCCAAAGACAAGGCAGAAAAAGAAGAAATTATATGTTGAAAGCATTCACTTTCTCTATTCAAAGCCTGAACAAACTGCTTCATTAAGTCAGGTTTGAGATGAAGTGGGAAAAAATTATCTTGTCTCAATGAACTACAGGTTCATTCACAATATTTTGCATCCCTACTTACAGAGCTTCACGTTTTGGCTACTCCTTCTGTGTCCAGTGTTTGTCCCAAGCTTGGCCTTCCCACAAACACAGAAAACAAGGATACTTTGTGAAACATCTCTGTTGTCTTAGCAGGAAATTTACCATTTTAAGATCCATACAAATGATCTAGTTATGCTCCTCATATTTCAGAAAGTTGAGGACAATTTTTATGTCATTATAATCTTCTCACAGATGTGTTGAATAACCAATTGGAACCACTGCATAAACATTACCGTTGTGTAGGAGAACACATTTCAGATTCCATTTAGAGCTGTCAAGAAATAGCCACCATTCTGTTGGACTGTAAGTAGTAACACCTCGCTGGCTGAGAAGATTACTGATATCATGACAGTAAACAAAGTGTTTGTCTTGGGAAAAGAAGTCCACAAAAATTTGTTCATGCTTTCTGAAATGGGATAGTTTAGCTGACCAATGAAGTACATTCTTTTCTTGAAGCCTGGAGGCTACTAACTCAGCTGCTTTCTTTGATAGGCCCAAATCTCTTACTAAGTCATTCAATTCAGGTTGGCTAAACTGCTGAGGGGTTAATGACTGCTTGGCATCAGAAGAAAACCCTTCAGATTCTACAACCATTTTCTCATGCATCTTATCAAAATACACTTGATCACCATGTTCACTTTCTTTGTCCTTAGAAGAAATAAAATGACTGAAAACTGGAACCAGGAGTGTCTCAGAGTGTGGGATAAGTCATATTGCTGAAGGAATATTAGGATATGCGATCATATGCACTTTTTTCTTGCTGATGCCCTTTGTATGGATCATACAGAAATAACAGTCACTGCTGTGGTCCTCAGGTTCACGCCAAAACATGGGAATATCAAAAGGCATTCCTTTGCATTTTCCTTTTGTCCAGTCATGAAACATTTCCTCATAATTATGTCACACAATATGAAAAGCCCAATTCTTTTCTTGATCCCTTGATCCCCAGGGGAACTTGAAAATAGGCAATATGCACATGTGTCACAGATGAAATATTGCGCTTTTGATGTTGAAGTGTGAAACAGCCACATATATAACAACTACAATTATGTAAATGTGATGTTTGTAAAACATGAATTGCCTTGTGGTTATGTTCAATCCAAGAGTCGTTGCCCTATAACTCCAATTTAAAAACCAATGCATGCCATTAACTGTAACAAAAAGAAGTTAAAATTGCATAAAAACTAGAGCATGCACCAAAAAACAGATTTTAGATTTGGAATTAGCGATGCAGAAATATATAGAAAAAGTTCTAAAACCTCATGCAGCAGAAAATGAAAAAAAAAATTGTTCCCCAGTGTTTTAGTTCTCAGATCTTTCTCCTAGGTGTGACCATGTGTTAAGTTTTTGCCAATGAAATTGGGTGAAAATATTATTCATCATTTCCACCAGACAGTTTTTAAATAGCAGATTTTTCTTCTCCTGTGCATGTTACCTATCAGGGCCTAGGGAATGGAGGAAGCACAAAATGTAAAGAACCCTCTTTCCTGATCTGCGTACCAGAACACTTGTCTGAATAAAAAATAAAATTCTATTATCACTGAAACTTGATAAGTTTGTTCA
The DNA here is from genome assembly GCA_037038555.1 of Rhynchonycteris naso. Classification (NCBI taxonomy): domain Eukaryota; kingdom Metazoa; phylum Chordata; class Mammalia; order Chiroptera; family Emballonuridae; genus Rhynchonycteris; species Rhynchonycteris naso. The sequence goes on from CM073002.1 coordinate 74,565,688, forward strand.
CTATTGTTTGTCTAATTAACTCACGCTTAAGTTGTCCCCCTGAAAAGAACAAGGCAGTGTGCATTAATAACAATACTTAAATGGATTTAGAGATGAACTGTGCTCAAAGAAGGTTGGTTAATTAATTGATATTAACACAGGTGAAAGACATAATACCACAAAGTTCTTCCCTGCTTGGCCTCCTCCTAATAAGCGGTTCTATTAGATAAAATTAGTAAGTTTAAATGTTTTTAAATATTAAACTATTTTCAGAAGCATTAATTAATATTTTTTTCCTGAAAATTTCCAGTGTATAGAACCTTTGAGACAAATAGTAGAGAGACAGATTTCAGCTTAGCATAAAGAAGAATTAAAAATAACATAAAGATGGCTGCCCAAACAGAGTTAGTTACCTTGCAAGCTACTACGCTCTCTACAAAGTGCTGATGATAGAAAATAATAATTAAGTTTGGCAAAAAAGATTTATAATTATATAGGAAGTTAGGTTAATAATTCTTCTAATTCCTTCTAATTTTTGGTTCTTTAATCTTATCATTAAATGTTCTCTTGTTTTCATCATACTTATTATTTAGTTTAAAGAAATTTAAAGGTCATTGAGATGAAAAGGCAGTTGTGCCATTTAGATTTTCCATAAATTGACTCATGCACAGATCTGAAATATATAATTCAAGGACCCTTAAATGAGTTACTTTGTCATTCAGTAAAAGGATAAATTAGAAGAATTAGTGTATTTGTCAGGATGTATACATCTGCTAGTAAGATAATAAATACCAACTAACAGTAGCCTAAATAGAGGAAATTTTAATAATTTCATATCAGAAAACTCTGTTCCTGGCTGAGATGGTGTTACTAGGAGGTCAAAGTGACCATCATTTACAATAAGCTCTATTAGTAATTGGGTAATGAGACATGTAAATGTCATGTACTCCCTAATATGATATACTGAGAAGGGCTGATTATTTCTTTGTTTTTCCCATCAAAATATATAATCTAATCATGAGAAGACATCAGATAAGTCCAAATTGTAGGATATTCTATTAAATAATTGACTAGTACTGTTTTAAAAAGTGAGCATAATACAAATCAAGGAAAGATGGAGAAGTTATTACTAATTGGAGACTAAGGAGAAATGACTAAATTCAGTGTCATGACTGCAATGAATCCTGATATAGAAAAAAAAAAAGATATTGGAGGAAAAACTGGGAAAATCCAAATACAAGCTATAGCATAGCTAACAATATTATATCAGTAGTAATTCTTAGTTTTGATTACTATATTATGCGTATGCAAGATGTTAACATTGAGGGAAGCTGAGTGAAAACTATATGGAGCTTCCTGCCATTTTAGTAAAATTATTTCAGAATAATAAAGGAAAAAAAGCGCCGGAGTTCATAGTCCCAAATGTGTTATAGTGACACAGGCACAAAGACCTAAAACTTATTTTCTACTTTTCCATTATATCATCTTTCTGTGTCCCTTTCTTTCCCCCCTTTGGGCTATCTGCATACTAGACATTCTCAGGTCAGCATATCTCTATCCTTTTCTGTCCCTGGGTAGACCCGTTTCTATGGGTGATACCAGCTGGACTGCCCTGCTCTGTTGCTTCTGGTTGGGTAAAGCCAGCAGGACATCAAAGATTAAGAGTGAGAAATTAGGATTTTTATTCCTTGTGTCTTCCCATTTTAGGCTAAGGTTTTGATGAGCCTGAGTTCTACCTTTGTTCCTGATGAAAGTACCTGTAAGCATCTCTCTCCTAAAGTTATAGTTACAGTTCTCTACCTGTTCTCTGATAATCACTTCTCTTGCATTTTCAAGCCCACTAAGGGTAATAGCGTTCTGCAGTTGCAAGTCCCAGGGTGCTATCATTCACCTTTCCTTTTCATCCTGCCCAGGCTGTATGAAACACTCTGTTACCACTTTTGCATGTACCATCTAATTCTTGCCTAAACTCTGACCTATCTTCTCATAGTCACACGCTCGTCTGTGCCGCTGTGAGCATCACATATTCTATCATGTCATTAGAGAGGCAAGAGCAGACAGTGACTATTGGGTACCCCCCCAAAAAAAAGGTGTTTGCTATTTACGGCTTCATATTATAACTGGTATACAGTAAGTGCTCAGTAGTTTCGACCTCATTAATAAAGAGCTAATCTGCTGTTGCTCAGAAACAATGCTCTGAAGTCTTTACTCATTTTCTCCTCTACCCCAGTATGTCAGCAAATCCTATCAGCTCTCCTAAAAATATATCTAGAACCAATCAGTTCTTATAGTATATGTCTTCAGTGTCGCAGTCATAATTCATCATATCTTTTCTATAATAATTAGAATTGCTTCCTGCCTTAACCTTCCCCTCCCCTCCTCTCACAAGAACACAGTAGCCAAATACATATCCTTTCTCATGTAATTCAAATCATGTGATTCTTTTTTAGAATGCTCCCAATTCACTGGGAGAAAAAGCCAGTGTGAACAATGACCTATAAGGTCCTACAATAGCTACATGGTTCTACTCCTCTTTTCTCTTTCCTTGCCTGTATTGTCCTCTTTATGCACTGACAGCCACACTGGGCTCCTTGCTGTGGCGGAAAAACTGCGTGTGCTCCCACCTCACGGCTGTGTTCTTTCATCTACCTGGAACTTCCTTCCACTAAATAATTCGGCTTATTTCTTCATTTTCTTCAGCTCAGATGTCAGCAGCCTTCCTTGACCACCCTAAATAAAATAAAACTGCCTCCCCATAATACCACCAGAATTTTTATTCGAATTTTTTCTTTATTTTACTCCATAGAACATAACCACTACATAAATATATGTAGTGAGTATATATATTTACATGTATATGTGTATGTGGTAAGTTTCACACATATGTATGTATGTTTATATACAGATAAACTATATTTTTTCTCAGTAGAATATATTCTTCTAATACCATAGATTTTATTAAATATTATATCCTCTGTGCCTGGCACATAAGAAGTACTAAATAAATATTTTTGAAATAAGTAAATTATGAATATTAATTTAATGTAAATCTAAACAAATGCTTTCTAAAGCTTATTTTTCTTTAGCTTTTAGGGAGATTTCTTCATGTGAAGAGAGCAGAGACAATTCAACATTATGACTTCACTGCCCACTAGCGACACTGCTCATCAAGTATTCCTTCAATGTTTCTTTTGCAGAGTCAACCTGAACAGGTACTTTCTTAGACAGCCAGAGACAAGTTTTATGGCTACAGTAAATAAACTTTATTGCTAACTAAGCCAAAATGTAAGCAAGAATGCTTAATGATACTCCAGCTACACCAGGAGGAAACTTTCCCCATACTTCATGCATCACTGACAAGTCAGCTACAGCACTTCACACTTGACTGAGAAGCTATTAAAACAATTACCAGGTCATTAAAAAGGGTTTTAAGACCAGTTTGAAAGCACACTAGCAAGAAAATGTATGTTGATAGGCATATTAACCCAGTGGGTGGCCCAAAATTGGATTATTTCCAACTTTCAGGCCTCTACCTCCTTATTCCTCTGACTCCTGAGGACACTCCCAAAGGCAGGGAGATGAGCTATTTCAAGTTTTCTAAAACTCCAACCATTTATGCCTCCACTAGTGGAAGAATAAAGCCGGAATGCTTTTGTTTTGGGGTATTGACATTCTCAACTTTCAGAGAAATAACAGAAATGACCAATTAAAAAAAAAGTCTCTTGTGTTCATGGGGATCTAAAAACACAGCTTAGTAAGATTTTCTACCTGATCCTCTAACAACTTTTATAGAAATTGCCACCACCTAAATCTTGGACACAGTTTTCAAATTTTACAATAACTTTCCTTAACTGACTAACTTTGTTCAGTTTACTATTCTCACAGCTTGGAGCCTTCCCCCATCTCATCACCAACACCCACACATTCTCTATCCTAATGTGGATTGTGGTTGCCCTAAAGCTTCCCTTTAAAGAGACAGCACAACTTCCCCTCTCCTCCCACAGCGCTACACTGGGCTTCCTAATTACCCTGTCTTACCTGAAGGCAAAATTTCTAGCTCTTCAAACTAGGTATAGAGAAGAACATGCACTCAGATACCAGTCAAAGTAATTTTCACAGATTATACATCACAAATAGGTCTAACCAATAAAACATATATTTGTATGTTTTAAGAAGAAACCTAACACAAATGAATCAAATATTTTGCAATCTCTTAGCTCTAAAGAGAAACAGTTCAATTTTTATTTTGCTAATGGAGAAATTAAAGACCAGTCAGGATGGTTTTAATTCATTCTAAATTTATGATTCAATGAAAAGCTATGCAATAGCTATTATTTCCTGATGTGCTTCTTCCAGGCTTCCCTCCCTCACAAATAGGATTCTTTATAAATAGACCTGACATATGACAGAGATACGAAGATGAATATGCTGGCCAAAAAGATGAGCCATGATGTAGCTGAGATCTGACCACTAGAACAGGTGGCCATTCTAAGTGGGAATTCTGAGTCTTTAACATCTTCCACAGGACATTCTGTGACAACTTTTTTACTCATCAGTGACACTGGGAAGGATTGTCTTCCTACTCATTTATGGAAACATTAATAAATTGTTCGATGTGATTTCTAAACAAAGAAAATTTTAAAGTGGAGGATGTACAGATATTACATATTATCTCTTATTGAGACAGAAATTTTGTAGAACTTCACTTAATAAGCAGCTGTCAAAAATCTGTTGCTGATAGGGAGTCTCAGGCCCCATTTGGGGATTTTTTATAAACTTTCACAGAAGTAACAAGTATATGTTTGATTAGGAAAGTCTCCCTCTTTCTTTGCATTAATTTTAGTGTCAGCTCATCTGCTTCCACAGAAAATGACTGAGTAAAAATCAGGTCTTGATATTCTACTCAGAGTCTGGCTGCAATCAACTGCAGCTATTAATGTCAAGTCATACTGCTGTCAAGAATTTTCATTCAGTTCTTAGACTATATAAGAGATCTATGTCAGTACTTGAAAAACACAGGCTGTTAAAAGTCTTAGTACTGTTCAAAAACTGTTATTAATAGCAAAACTACAGTTGAACATTAATTTTGATAATTGTTTACACTTACTAAATAATGAAAAGTCTATATCATATTTGGATAAGAATGTTGTAAAGTTTTGGAATCTGCTAACTTTTTTCTGGACATAAAAACAAGGATGCACTGCTGGTGGGAATGCAGACTGGTGCAGCCACTGTGGAAAACAGTTTGGAGATTCCTCAAAAAATTAAAAATCGAACTGCCTTTTGACCCAGCTATCCCACTTATAGGAATATACCCTAAGAACACCATAGCACTGTTTGAAAAGAAGAAATGCGCCCCCATGTTCATGGCAGCAATGTTCACAATAGTGAAGATCTGGAAACAGCCCAAGTGTCTGTCAGAGGACAAGTGGATTAAAAAGCTTTGGTACATATATACTATGGAATACTACTCAGCCATAAGAAATGATGACTTTGGATCATTTACAACAAAATGGATGGACCTTGATAACATTATACGGAGTGAAATAAGTAAATCAGAAAAAAAAATCTGAGATTAGCATGATTTCATACATAGGTGGGACTTAAAAGTGAGACTGAGACATGGACAAGAGAGTGGTGGTTACAGGGTGGGGGGAGGGAGGAGAGGGTGAGATATGGAGGAGGGGTGGGGCACAGGGAAAACCAGACAGAAGGTGACAGAGGACAATTTGACTTTAGGTGACGGGTATGCAACATAATTGAATGATAAGATAACCTGGAGATGTTTTCGTTGTACATATGTACCCTGATTTATTGGTGTAACCCCATTAAAATTAATAATAAAAAAAATAATCCTGCATAGCAAAAACTAGTAAAAGTCAAAATTCAAATAACAATAACAACAAAAAAACACAAGGATGACATCCTAAATTTTTTCTAATACAGTATATTTCTTTGTAATCTTTCAAAATACATGATCATGTAACACATTAATATTTTTCTCATGTGATAAAATAGTCTGTCTTAATCATTTGTTGCTATATAAAAAGTTACCTCACAATTTAATGGCTTGAAATAAGAGTAAATATTTCTTTTCTCACAGAGTGTGTGCATCAGGAATTAAGAAGCTACTTGCATGAGTGATTCTAGCTTGGGGTCTATCTTATAATGTTGCAATCAAGGTGTTTGCTAGAGCTTCAATCATCTAAAGACTTAACTAGATGTCTGGCTCACATAGTTGTCAAGCTGGTGTTGGCTGTTTGCAGAAAAACATAGTACTTCACTGTGCGGACCCCTCCATTGTACTGCTTGAGTATTCTCCCTATCTAGTTGTTGCCTTACCAAAAATAAATGACTTAAGATGAAAAAAGCAGAAATTATGATGTGTTTTATGTCCTATGCTTGGAAATCACACACTTTTGCTCTGCAAACTCTGCTGGTCGGTACACAGATCACCTTTTACACTATGTGGGAAGGACTACATTAGGGCCTGAATACCAGGGAAGCAAAGATCATTGGGAATCATCCTGGAGTCTGGCTGTCACATAGCTAAATGATGGAATAATAACTAGCTAGCACTGAGTCGATACCTAACAGATATTATTAAGTGAATAAATTATTTTTTAATAAAGTGAGGAAGTGGGAAACAAACAGTGAAACGTCCAAAAATACTGACAATGTTGAATAGGCACAAGCTGTCCTATTGTCTACTATGTTCTATACAAAAATAAGAAAACCTCATTCTAAATTACTCACCTAGGACATTATTTTTAATTTTGCTGTTAATAAGTATTTTTGAGATGAACAGTTGGAGAAGAAATAATAGTTTAAATAAGTCTCTTAATATATTCAAATACTATAACTTCATAGTTTCCTCACCTGAAAATGTTTGACAAAATTTAAAGAAAATACAACTGATACTAAAATAGTTTTAAAATGACTATCATACATTTTTTTTTAATTATCTACAATTGGTATACATTTTTAACTACTTTTCATAAGAGGTGCAAAGAAAATAATGTGCATAAGGTTAAAAACTTGATTATCCTACTCTAAGACCTATACATTCTAATTTTGTGTTCTTAAAATAAACAATTTAAATAAACAATATTTTTAAAAAGTGACTAATTCTTTTAATCCAAGATAAATATCTTCACTTAACCACTTCCTTCCCAAAAGATCAATGGGCTTCTCTACTAGAAGAGCAGAAATGGTTTTCAAATCTAGCTCTCTATTTCATCATTTACTCACCTTCTTTTATCCTTGGAATCAGTAGAAGGGCAAAAGTTATCATTAGACTTCATTGGTACAAATAAGACTTTGGCTTAAAATTTTTTTTTTAACTTTTCAGAGAAATGAAACTTTCTCAAGACACTGAAAGCCAACTTTGATCCTTTGAAAATTAAACATAATTACCTCACTTTGAGGATTATTTCACAATTCAACAGTTTTGCTTCCAGGAAAATTATCTTGGTATTAAGCCAAATTGAATATTTTTCTTCTTTCTACTAGATTTACAGTCTCTTTCTTTTATTTTGTGAGGCACTCTGTAGGGAATGGGAATGCTTTGCAAATTAAACACTATTTGAATGAATTCAACATGGAAATGAAGGCCTTTAGACCAGAAATTTTGTTTAGCTTCTGTAATTTTTCTTTGTGTCAATGGTGATGGTTGACTTCAGCCTCGACATTTGCATTTACTATAAATTTGTTTATAAGAAATCTCCAATTTACAAGGACTTTGTAAGAGTACTTATGTATATAGATTAGCAATATCTATTGTTTTGTTTCATGTTCTTTGGGTTATTTCTTTTCTTGTTCTCAGTGTTTTGTGAGTTCTGAGATAGTCATCTAGTAATTAAACTCTACTTTGCTCATACTGTTTCTTTTGGTATCTCCTCATAAATCATTCTCTCCAGCCCCTAAAAGATTTGTTTCTTGCTTGAAGTCATTCCAGATTTGTGTGTTCCTTTTTTAAAAATATCTGTTTGGTTATTCTTTTAAGTAATGAGTTAGATATATTATTTTAGAGCTTCATTGGAAGACAACCTTGTATAATTTTGACTGCTTGCCTGATAAATATATATATATATATATAAATATACAGATAGAGATAGATAGATAGATAGATAGATAGATAGATAGATAGATAGATAGATAGATAGATAGATGATAGATAGATAGATGATAGATTTCCAAAGGAGAGGCAGTATTGATAGGGGAGCCTCAAAGTTAGAAATTTGGCTTCAGTAACAGCAGCTTTTAGTTGTAATGAATAGGAGATATGTAAGGGTTAAGAAATAGTTAATCTGATTGCTATTCTCTCCTAATGGTTCCCTGGCTTTTACTCTGAAATGTAGCAAAAAGTTTACTTTTGCAGAAATGTCAGGGAAAGCTTACATTGAGAAAGGATTTGACAATAAAGGGAGTTCAAGTCACAATAGTTGTTTGTAAAAGCCTAACTACAGAATTTACTGTGAAAAGTTAGGGCCTATATATTAATTTGAAATTCAGTGCACCAATCTTAAATCTTTATTTCATCTCCTAAGAAAAAGAGGGTGTTTTCACAGATAATTCCTAGAGGCAGATGGTCCCAGAGTGCCAGGTCCCTGCTGTTCTGGGAGACAACTGATCCCAGCTGTCTTGAAGATTTACCCATGACACTAATAAGACCATGCTGATTGGGCTTGTGCTACATGAGAAGAACTTGCAGAGATATTTTTGGAACTGAAACACCACATTCTGCATATTGTTAATGTGATTAACTGCACAAACTCTTTATTTTGTTTTTCTTTTTCCCATGAACCCTAGAAAAATTGCCAACATCAGGAGAATGTTAAGGAAGCTTTTATGGACATGATTCCCCTGCCTTTTCAGGATCTTGGAGTTTCTGAATTAAAGACATTCTTTTATCATCTCTTTGATTGCAACGAGCTGCCCAGAACTAAACCCAGCCCATTCTGGTAACAGTATGTCATATAGTAGAAATAGCAGAGGACTACAAATGAAGAAACCTGGTTGTAGGCTTAGCTGTCATACTGATTTTCTGTGTACAAATGAGAAAATTACTCTGGGCTTCTCTGTCTTTATTTATTCATTCATTTATTCAAGAAGCACATATTATGTGCATGGCCACACAATCATGTATAAAATAGGCCAAGTCTCTGTTCTCTTGGAACTTAAATTCCAGTGAAGACTGACAAATTAAAGTAAGCAAAAAAATTTAGAATCTTTAGATTTGACCACTGCTTTTAATGAATACACATGGTAATCAGTTAGAAAATGACAGCAGTCAGGAAAGGGACTGTATTTAAGTAGAGGGTCAGAAAACTTTCTGTGGGAAGACATTATTTGGCCTGATGAGTAAGAAGGAACCAGGTATGGAAAAAGTGAGGGGGGAGGGGAGGAAAAGCAAATTAAAAAACTTGAATTTTAGGTGCTTTTATGGTCTCAGATTATAATTTTATTTACATAACTACATCTTTGCCATTTTCACAGTTTCTAAAAAAATTGTTTTGTAGGCAAATTTTCTAATCATCTTACCTTTATATCTCTGTGGGAAACACAAAGACAGACATTACCTGTATCCTTAGACCTGAACGAATGTACTCTGAAATAATTGAAGTTCCTTTTGCCTGTAGTAAAACTGTTTCACCATTATTGGCTAAGAAATACTAGGTTCTTCAAAGTAATCATATAAATTTCTCCGGGATTTTTCTATGCTTTCACTTTTCAACTTCCTACTGTTTGAGGCTATATTTTTCACTACATATTATTTCATGCTTTTCCGAGTTATAATAAAACTTGATAAATTCTAACTTGCTGAGGGGAAAATATGTTTAAAAGTGAGAGAGAGTGTTAAGTGGTTATCAGAAGTTCAAGGGATAGTCTGATGCCACCAGTAGGCAGGGTGAGAATTTGGATATGTGATTTTAATTATTGAACTTCAGTTTCTTTCTTTATAGAATGGGAACAATAAACTAAATCAACTAATTATAAAAATGTTTTTAATTACCAAATAAAATCTTTCGTGAACTCTTAATGTTTTCATCCGTTAACATATGTTTTATAAATGGTTGAAACTAACTTAAGAGAAAGGAATTTTTTATAAAGTAAAAGGTGGTGACCAGAGTGTTAGAAATATGACTGATTCTCACAGAGACTAGTAATAAGTAAAATAAGTACTAGTCTGTCTGTACCTTAGTAACAATATAATTTTTACCAAATCATGACTTGAGAAACTTTCATGGTAACTTATTCAGAAAAATAAAATATTTAAAAGCCAAAGCTTTATCTTCCTTCCCATTTTCTTTTCTAAACAAGGACTAGGGCATCTTATCATTGTTGCTCAAAGAGCAATGTTCACATCTCTGCCTAACTCATGCTCTTCCCAAAATTATCAAATAGTTCTGTTCTTCCCCTACAACCTCGCCACCATTAAGTTAATAAAATATGCCGAAATTCCAATGAGATAGCTTCGGTGAGTACCTGTTAGGTGTTCACTGTGTATATGTGTAAAGAAAATCTGCAATATTGGAAGATGACTGAATCCTTATTCTTAAGAAACCCTAAAGAAGACCTGAGCACAGTAGATCAATATCAAAACAAGTAAGACCAGAACATCAGCATTCTGATTTGAAAATTTCCTTGAACGTGCCCAGAAATAGACATATTTTTATTTTATTGTATTTATATATTATATAAAATAAATAAAATTATCCTTCTTGAAGGCTAAGTATTTTTTCTAAACTATCTCCCAGTTTTTGGTCAATCTCCACTGAAATGATATTTGCTTATTATTAGAGTTCAGAATGAGCTGTTCAAAATGTAATTTTCTCCCTCAGGCTATTCTCTTCCATGTTTATTATTATATCTTATCATACTTTCTAAAAAATAAAAATTGAAGTTGCTTACTAGCATTCATGACAGATGAATTCCCCATTTTTTGCCAGTAATGATGAAATTCTTTGCACATATGTTTTCTCCATATCTTTTATTGGCTATGGTGTTCAAAACTCTTTAAATATCCATTTTTGGTCTCACAGAATTACTTTAAGGAAGCCAAAAGCAGGTTTTAGCATATTGGTTTTAAGTGTAAATAAACTAACAAAGGCTAATTGATTTGCTCAGGTCCATTCAGTATGCAAAGGTTGGAACTGAGATTAGAAACCAGATTTTTTAGCTTCCAGTTTCCAGCATTGTATAGTGGAATGAGAATCTCATACATGCACAGTTTACAGGTGGTATGTGGGTTGTAGAACTATCTCAAGAACTAAATAAGATCCTAGGAAGCCTTACTTATGTAACTGGTTTTTGTTTTTCACTTTAGCTCCTTAAAGTAAGAATTTTCTTACATGTAAAGACTCAGACTTCGAACCATGATGGGGATGTAAAGTACAGCATAGGAAATGTAGTCCATAATATTGTAATTACTATATATAGATAGGGTGCCAGTTGGATACTGGAAATATCAGGGGAGCACTGTGTCAAGCATATGATTGCCCAACAACTGTGCTGTACATCTGAAACAAACACAAAATAATATTGAAGGTAAACTGCAATTGAAAATAAATTAAACTTTTTAAAAATTTTCAGACTTTGTTTTCCCAAGAAAATACTACCTTATGTGGAAAATGTACATTTCATACATACGTATAAATTCTGGAATAAAAAGATCACTGCTATTAACTCACAATAATGATTTTAATAATAACCTTTGTTGAGGATCTAAATGTATATAGAGTGTAATTTTAATGATAAAGTCTTGAGTTTATTCTGGGTCCCAGTTCAGATGGAGGTATACTTCACACTTAAAAAAGATCCAAAACATCACAAGATCTGCTACGTCAGGTGTTTTAAGTGGGAATACTCCCTGACGTAAATAAGATTTCTGACTTGACCAACATGTTCTGGCTCTTAACATAATTCACAAACCTAGAGAAAAAACCAACTTGGACAGTTTCTGCAGTTAACCTTTTTCTTTCTTTCAACTTTAGTCCAGGTATTCTAGGGAACCAATTATGGTTACTCTGACTGCATTGTGTTTTGAAGATATCCAGTTTAGTTGTTACCTTTTGGAAACTTTTAGTTTTATTATCTTCAACATGAGTGTATTGAACCAAAAACTTTTAAGCTCCATTTGAGCTCTAAATTTTAAATTGTTCTGGAACAGCATCTGTAATGACCAAATATTAGAGCTATGAAAGGTCTTGGAGAATATTTGACCCAGTAATTTTCGTATTCTGATCCAAAGAAATCCTTCAGAGGTCACTGTATCAGGGAAGAAAAGAAAGTTAAATAAAGTGCACCCTACACCTCCCAACCAATGGAACCCTTCCTGATTTTACCAGTTGCATATACTGTGTTTCTTTTCTTAAAATAAAAAGGCTTGAAACAAATAATATAACACAACACCCTACCTGCAGATGAGACAGTTAAGGCCCAGAAAATCTAAGTAGCTTGCCCCAAATGACGCCACTACTTGATGGCAAAATATGAATATTATATCCAAATTGACAATTCTATTTTCATTGGAGTTGTGTTTAAAACAATTTTAACCTCATTGGGTTAGTGTGCTAACCTTATAAGCTATTGTTCCTTCCTCAAATGCCTTTGTCTAGTGCTGGGAAATATTGAGAAGAAACGAACAAGAAAGAAATTTGTTCATTTAAGACTACAGTAGCTATTAAGAGATATAAAGTGAAAGATTTATTTTAAATTCTAAGAATTAATTTCAATAGTTTCTCAAGTATTTATTTCAATTAACTCTATAATTAACAAGTGTTTAACACACACTACCAAAATGGTTCAAGAGTTTCAGAGTTCATTTATCATTTACTAAAAATGTGTAGTTGAAAAATTTTGGAAAGAAAGAAACAAACAAAAAAACTACACTGAATATAAGTTACACTCAATTGTTTGTTTTTTTCTGGCTTAAGAGTATCTGTGAGATTGTACTTGACTTTTAAGATGGAAAATACTATACCCAAATGTTTTACCACCTGTATAAAGGTCAAGAGAAAAAGGAAAACTCAGGCTGGTATTTTATTTATAAGGAGAAAAATATATACATATTTTGGTTTTTCTCACAGAAAACTGTAATTTAAAACCTGAAAGAGACTTAATAATTATTTCTATTGAATTTAGAAATATTCTTAAAATTTGTTTCTGAAGATTCTCATACATGCACATAAAGTAGGCTTTGAAAATCTTTTGAAGCTTTAGGAAAATATAACTAATATTTTATACAAATGCCAATTGCCTTTATTATTTATTTCAACTTTATACTCTCTTTTCCCCGTTTAAATTTTTTTTTTTTTTTTACAGAGACAGAGAGAGAGTCAGAGAGAGGGATAGACAGAAACGGAAAGAGATGGAAGCATCAACCATTAGTTTTTCGTTGTGACATTGATTGCTTTCTCATATGTGCCTTGACCCGGGGTTTTCAGCAGATGGAGTAACCCCTTGCTCAAGGCAGCGACCTTTGGTGACCTCAGGATCTCAAACCTGGGCCCCTCCGCATCCCAGTCCGATGCTCTATCCACTGCGCCACAGCCTGGTCGGACCATTTTAAAAATTTTAAGCAGCCTTGGTGGGTTGGCTCAGTTGTAGAGCATCCACCGGGTGTGTGGAAGTCCTAGGTTTGATTCCCACCCAGAGCACACAGAAGAAGCGCCCATCTGCTTCTCCACCCTTCCCCCTCTGCTTCCATTCCCAGGCTCCATTGGAGCAAGGTTGACCAGACGCTAGGGACGGCTCCCTAGCCTCCACCTCAGGCACTAGAATGACTTTGGCCACAGCGGAGCAGTGCTTCAGATGGGCAGAGCATCACCCTCTGGTAGGCATGCCGGGTGGATCCCAGTCGGGCGCATGTAAGAGTCTGTCTGACTGCCTCTCCGCTTCTAATTTCGGAAAAATACTAATAATAAATAAATAAATAAATAAAAATTTTAAGCAAATACTGGGACATCTGGAGCACTTTTATCTTTTTATTAGAGTCCTAAGAGTATACCAAAAAGTGTATGAACATGAATACAGTATCTCCAGAAAATACATAAAATATATTATTGTTTAAAGACAGATTTTCCCACCCTATAATCTTATTTTTATGTTGAAAAAGTCATTGTGAAATTACTTAGACTCACAATTTTCTCACAAAATATATTTTTAAACTATTTATTAAAAATAATTTATTCTTATGCTGTGAAAACAGCTTTTGTTCTTAGACTTAGCTTTGAGAAATTCTCTTGGTAGTGCTCTTGTTCCCTAGACAACTTGCTAATGAAAAATATATATATTGAGATTCATATGATATAGAAGAGGCCAGTTTGAAAATGAACTTCCTTTTCTCACTTGTTCAGCAGTTATTCCTCTGGGATGGAAGCGTCTGGCCTAAGTAATAAAAGCTGCTCTACCTGCCCCGAGGCAGTTTATAATCCAATTTCTAATATAAACTCAGGAATTTCACTGCTGTGGATAATCATAGACTCCCTCAGTGTGAAGAATCAGTTTGTCTTTGCTGGAGAAGAGTTCGCTCTGTGTTTTATAAAATTTCACTGCTTACCTTAGGCGGCTCAATAAGGCCCCCTGTGCTCTGGGGCTGTGATCTACTGTGAAAACGGTGCTATGTAGTGCTCAGTAGACCGGGCAGTCCACTGAATTTGCTGAACCAGAAGTTTAAGAAAATATACTGCTATAAATCCAAATGGACATCTTTCTTAAAAATCTCTCACACACCAGGCAGCTGTTTTTCTTACATATACTAAATATGAAAAAAATTATGCTCCTTGGCTTGGTATCAGGCGCTAGGCTGAAAGTGGATAAACTTGTCTTAAACAAACAGTGAGAAATGTCTGTGTGACTAGAGTCTCACCACAGGGAAAATGAGCTTTCATTAGGGTCAATCTGACTGCAGCCAACACTTCCTAAGAATTCCTGGCTGTATCTGGTGAGAAGAGGGAGAGTGGGAGACTCGTTCCAAGAAGCTATGACTAATTTTCTTAACATTTTAAGCCAATGAATATTTAAAGAAGAAAAAATTACTCTGGGGCGGACTGACAAATGAGAAAGATGAAGGCCTGACATTTCCTGGAAATCTTGTCAATTGAGAAAAGACATGAAAACTAAAACCAAAATAGATATCAATCTCTCACTTATGTGAAAATCACCATCATAACTTAATAGAAAAATTTAATAAGTTTTAGTTTAAAAAGTATGTGTTTCTAAAAGGCATACCTAAAATGAGGCATTTTCTTGTTATATTTGAGTGCTAAAAATGACCTTTAATTTTTTTTTTATATACAAAATTCTGCCTGAGTCATCAAAGTCCAGAAAGCAGCTGAAAGACATTTTTCTTTCCTGAATATTTAAATGCTTTCTTTTTTTTTCTGGTTCTTGTGTGACTATAAGTGTGTGGATTAAAATTTCAGAATTGGCTTCAATTTTCTGTGAAAGGGTAATGTGAGTATCTGATTTTGCGAGGAAAAAAATTCCCCACTTAAAGTAAAATGAAAATGTGCTAAGCAACTTTATCACGTGTCCTTATTACACCAGTCCTATTCTGTCTCTTTGTATGGACTCATCAAATTCTCAACTCTTTCAGAAAATATCCTAAAAAGTGTTAATATTAAGAAAAGAAAAATCTTAAATGAAGATATTCAAAATCCCTTAAATTTTTCTATCATCTTACTTCTAAAGAACAGTTTCGTGGGTTCTGGACAAGATGGCGGTGTAGGTAAATGTGGTACTCAGAACTTCCCACAACCACATCAAAACTATAAGTTAATTACAGAACAACCATTATTCATAACTCCCTGAAATCCAGCTGAACAGACATTCTACAACTAAAGATATTCAGAAGAAGCCACATCGAGACCAGCAGGACATTAAGAGACATGAAATGAGGTGGTCCCATGTGTGACAGTTAAAAATAAAAAGGAACACCTTGGCTACAGAGGTCTACCCTAAGGAGCAAGGGGTCCCCATCCCACATTAGAACCCTGAGTCCAGGGTTTCTGTGCCAGGAGATGTCCCATCACTTCTGGCTGTCAGAGTCAGTGGGCATTGCTGCTGAATAAGAGGGAGGCCGCTGGAGTCCCAGGCATTCTTCTTAAAGGGCAAAAGCTCGAACTTACTTAGACTCACTCTCTCTGAGCTCCAGTGTTGGGGCAGCAGCTCCAAGGGCACCCAAAATATACTGGGAAGAACTAAGTTGTCAGGAACTAAGTTGTCTGGCTTCAGAACAAGGGCTAGATGGGCAGCTTTCTCCCAGACATAAGTGCTGGCAGAGGCTAATGTTCCTTTGCTGAGGCCTTCCCCACAGAACTGACAGGTAAGCATCATATCTGCATCTTCCGCGATAGGGCTAACCCTATTTGCTCCACCCTGGTGATTCCCTGAGACCCTGCCTCACTCAAATTGCAAGCCCACCCAAGCTGTCTCCAGTGGCTTCTCCATAAAAATGACCTCTTTTGCCTCATGTTTTGGAATTTCTTAAAACCTTTCAAAAAATCAGCATCTGGCCTCTGTATGCCCTGTACAACTTGTTAAGTGACCCCAGGTCTAGCGCTAGACGCAGCCCTCCTTGCTTCTCAGCTTGGCCTCTCCTGGGTACCTCCAAGCCAAACACAAGTAAAAGCCATCTGCAGATCTCTTTGTAGCTCATGCCGGGTGGCTCCAGGCAAAGCACAGGTGGTGGCTGATCTTGCATCTTCCAGAGGGCCCCAGAGCCAGCACTTCCTATATACAATTTCAAATAATGCCAGGTTACAACCTTACCATGTCCATGAGTGACACATTCAAGGGGTAGACTCAACAGGCACCAAAGCACCACTGAAGCAAGTTGTGTTTCCTAGGGTTGGACTCTGCACAGAAGCTCCTCTACCGGTAGTCAAGCTGGTTTTCTCAGCCAATCGGCCTGAGGCTCAATCCCTTGTGGATGCCAACAGAAACCAAGGCTCAACTACAATAAGAAAGTGCACATAGCCCACACAGGGAGCACATTTGGAGCATCCAGCTTGGGTGACAGAGAGGTTGCACCTCTAGGCTTATAGGGTACCTACTATATGAAGCCACTCTCTCAACACCAGGAGATGGGTAAAATCTACTTAATATGTAGAAGCAGTCACAGTGAAGCAGTCAAAATGAGGAGACAAAGAAAGAGGTCCCAAATGAAAGAACAGGAGAAATCTGAAGAAAAAAAATAAAGAACTAAATGAAATGAAGGCAAGCAAACTACCAAATACAGAGTTCAAGATAACAGTTATAATTATGCTCAAGGAGCTTAACTTCAAGAGCCTAAAAAAGGACATAAAAACAAAAAAGAACCAGTCAGAAAGGGGGACTACACTAACAGAAGTGAAAAATAAATTATAGGGAATCAACAGCAGGGAAGATAAGCAAAGAATTAAATCAATGATTTGGAAAACAACATAGCATAATACATCCAAAACAGAACAGAAAAAAAAAAAAAAAGAATCCAAAAAAGTGAGGATAGTATAAAGAGCCTCTGGAACAACTTCAAGTGTACCAACATTTGCTTCAAGGGGGTGCTAGAAGGGGAAGAGAGAGGGCAAAAAATTTAAAACCTGTTTGAAGAACTAATGAAGGAAAACTTTCTTAACCTGGTGAAAGAACTTAACATACAAATTCAGGATACATAGAGAGTCCCAAACAGCTGAACCTTCAGAGGTCCACACCAAAACACATCATAATTAAAATGCCAAAGGTTGAATACAGAGAATCTTAAAAAACAGCAAGAGAAAAGCAGTTTGTTACCTACATCAGAGTTCTCATAAGACTGTCAGCTGATTTTTTGTCAGAAACTTTTCAGGCCAGAAGGAATTGGCATGAATATTCAAAGTGATAAACAGCAAGAACCTACAAATAAGATTACTCTATCCAGCAAAGCTATTGTTTAGAATCAAAGGTCAGATAAAGAGCTTCCCAGAGAAGGAAAAACTAAAGGAGTTCATCACTACAAACCAGTATTATATGAAATGTTAAAGGGTCTTCTTTGAGAAGAATAAGAAGAAGAAAAATTAAAAACATAAATAATAAATGCCATTAGAAAGAATGAAATCTTATTGTTTGCAACAGCATGGATGGACCTAGAGGGTATTATGCTAAGTGAAATAAGTCATTCAGGGAAAGACAAATACCATATGGTTTCACTTACATATGAAATCTAAAGAACTATATAAATGAACAAACAAAAAAGAAACAGATTCATAAATACAGAGAATAGACTGATGGTTGAATAGAGAATGAGAGTTGGAGGTCTGAGTGAAAAAGATGAAGGGGTTTAGAAGTACAGATTGTAATTATAACATAGAATCAGGGATGTAAATCATACTATAGGGAATATAGTCAATAATATTGCAATAACTATGTATGGTGCCAGTTGGGTACTGGATATATCAGGGAAATACTTTGTAAAGTATAGATTATCTAACCATTTTGCTGAATACCTGAAACTAATACAAATAAATATTGAACATAAACTGTAATTTAAAAAACTTTTAATAAAAAAATCATAATTTTAAAATAGAAAAACGAAAGTTTCCTGTCAGAATTACTTTGTTAAAGGCTCTGGCTGGCGGCTCAGTAGATAAAGCGTTAGCTTGGTATGTAGATGTCCAGGTTTGATTCCCGTTCAGGGCACACAGAAGTGACCGCCTGCTTCTCTCCCCTTCCCACTCCCCCTTCCCTCCATCTTCCCTTCCCATAGCCAGTGGCTCAGGGCACTGAGGATAGCTTTGTTGGAGTGCACTAGCCTCACTAAAAATGGCTCAGTACTCAAACATTGGCCCCAGATGGGGTTGCTGGGTGGGTCCCAGTCAGGACACATGTGGGAGTCCGCCTCACTATCTCCCCTCCTCTCTCTTAAAAAAAGTAATAATTATTTTGTATTCTTATTATTTAGAGAGCACAAACATTCCTTTTTGGTGTTTCTCTATATGCTTCCACTAGAACATTTACTGCAGTCTAGGCCACAATGCACCCTGTGGTATTAATGAGCTGTGGTACATGATGTATTTAGAATAAGGAAAAAAATAATAAAACATCACTTTCTATCATGTGACTCCTGAAATTGAAAGAACTTAAAACTGAAAAGAGATAAAAAGATTAACAGAGGTAAAAAGGTAAACAGATTAAAAAAATAAGAAACTCAGTGATAGAAATAAAAAATACTGCAGTTTGGCAGATAGATTGGAATAATCTGTAATCTCTTTACCATCTTAATCAATCAACCATAATTCTTTGTGTGAATAAACTTGTGCAGTGTTTCACATGCATATTACTTATAGGGGTTGTTGCTCCAATAAACCGAGCTATTTTTAGCACCTAAGGCTGACACACTGGGATTAACCAAGCCATCCTCAGTGCCAGGCTGATGCTCAAATCAATAGAGCCAGGGGCTCTATTGATTTGAGCATCAGAAGAGAAGACAGAGAGAAGGGGGAGGGAGAGGCAGAAAGAAGCAAATGGTCTCCTCTCTTGTGCGCCCTAACCTGGAATCGAACCCAGGACATCCATATGCCAGGTTGACACTCTATCCACTGAGCCAATTGGCCAAGGCCTTTATGAGTAGGGTTATTAAGCCAGTGAGTGTACTTATTTGCACATTTTATAGTATCTATTGCCACATTGCTTTACAAAGATTGTGCTGGCCTATTGCTAATAATATGAGAAGTGTGAGAGTACTAATACTGTTGATAATTAAAGCCTTTTCCTTTTACCTGACAGGTAATAAAATAAAAAATACAATTAATGGAATTTTATTTCATTGCACTATATTGTTTATTCACACCCACTAATAAGTAAAAGAATTTTGTTTTGAAATCTTTAAACTTATAATAATAATTTTACTCTTTCATGCATTTATTTATACATTTGTTAATTCAAAAGCCATTTATCAGGACCTTTAAAAAGCTATGATGCCAGATGTAGTAGTGGAAATATGATATTGAATATATTGTAGACATATAGAAAGATATAGAACTGGGGTTATAATAGGAAATAAAAAAACAGATGAATATTTTACTATACATTTCAGTGAGAAAAGATAGAAATGAAAAAATTATGATAAAGCTAACTACTTAGATATACAAAAAATGAAAAATAAAAAAAGGTAGCCTTAAATTAATGTTAGGAGACAGTACAGTTTTTCTAAGGAATTTATATTTAAAAATTAACTTGAGCCTGACCAGGCGGTGGCTCAGTGGATAGAGCATCAGACTGGGATGCGGAAGACCCAGGAAGACCCAGGTTCGAGACCCTGAGGTCGCCAGCTTGAGCGTGGGCCCATCTGGCTTGAGCAAAAGCTCTCCAGCCTGGACCTAAGGTCACTAGCTCCAGCAAGGAGTGGCTCGGTCTGCTGAAGGCCCGTGGTCAAGGCACATGTGAGAAAGCAATCAATGAACAACTAAGGTGTCGTAATGGCAATGAGAAACTAATGATTGATGCTTCTCACCTCTCTCTGTTCCTGTCTGTCTGTCCCTATCTATCCCTTTCTCTGACTCTCTCTCTGTCCCTGTAAAAAATAAATAAAAATAAAATCGTAAAAAAAAATAAAATTAACTTGAAAGAATGAGGAGAAATTCATCATGTTATAGACAAATGAATGGAAAAAAGATTAAAGATGAATCACCATCCAAATACAAAATAGAATGTGGAGAGTTAAGCAATCTACAATTGGTTTTCAAAAGTGATAAAGTTGGAGTTTTTTGGATATGAGGTCTTCAAGGTAACCCAGGAAAAGCACATCCAGGACTCTAGGACACAGTAAGAATTGATAGTTTTATACTAAGTCCAATAGAACTGTAGTCTAAGAGCCAGGGGGAGAGAAATAATTTTGTGTCTGATTGATAAAATTAAGCTTCTGTTTTAAACAAAGTTTTCTAAAAATTATTTGGAGAATAAACAGGAAGTAATAAAAAAAATAGGTAAAAGGATACCATTTAAAAAATCCTTGAAGGAAATCAGGAGGAAAGATGATGGCTGAGGTTAGATAACCAGCAACAGATATTGGGGTGAAAATGATAGATTCAAGGTTTGTAATGGAAGACTCCTAACAGGCCTCAACGATTGAGTGAATATGGAGAATAAAGAGGTCGCAAAGCTGGCTTTCAAGTTTTCAACATAAGCAAGTGGATAAATGTTGGTACCATTTACTAAGCTGGGAATCAAAGTGAAAATTTTGAATAAGCCATTGAACCATTTAAATAGAATATATGTGTTAAGTTGATAGATTTACATCAGAAACTCAGAGAAGGTGTCAGAGATAAAGATATAAATTTGTAGTAATAAATGAAGCCATGCAGTGGCTGGAGATTATCTGACAGAAAAAGGTAGAGAGAGATAAAAAAAAAATGGTAGTCCAGAGTCCGGAAGAATTTAAAACTGATCCATCAGGTTTAAAAGGAAGATCCTTCAAAAGATATTGAGAAAAAGGAACAGAAGAGGTAGGCGGAAAACAGAGTTATTTTCAAAATCAAAAGGAAGAGCTTTGTAAAGTATCAAAATGGTGGCAAATGTTGAATTTTCAAGTAAGACGAATGAAAACTGGAGCCAGCCAGCCAATTTGAGTTAGGTAGAGTGTATAAAAGAGGTGAGAAAGTAGAGATGGCAACAATGAATAACTCTGAGTAATAATGTGTGCTGACATTTTTGATGTCCAAGTCACAATGATATTAAAAGCTAAAGAAATAACAGAAGATGTGTTTTAGACATAGGCTCAGGTTGTGTTACCATTATAAAGGGTTTCATATTTTTAAAATATTTTATTGAAAATACATATTTTTGTCCATTGCCTTGAGAGCACTGACCCACCCCCAATACTTTGTTTATAATATTGCAAACTCAAAGAAATGTGACACCAGCAAATGTTGATTGGGGGAAAGGTGAAAATGCCTGGAATAGCAAGCAATGCCAATAGTTATTTCCCAGGGATAGCCTACTGTACCCCATTATTAAACAAGGGCTTTATATTCTCAACCATTTAGGCATGATAATTAGTATAATTAATGTATTTACCCATTTTTAAATAGGTAAAATGAAATTACAAAGTCTAACTTAGCCAGGTCCACTACTTAATAGTTCAAATATATATTTTTTCCTTTTCCCTACATATCACCAGCACTCGTTTGTTGATTTATTGATGATAGCCATTTTAGCTGGTGTGAGGTTATATCTCACACTGTGGTTTTAATGTGCATCTGTCTGATGATTAGTGATGTTGAGCACTTATCCATATGTCTATTGGCCATCTGTGTTTTCTCTTTGGAGAAGTGTCTATTCAGGTCCTTTTTCCATTTATTAACTGGATTGTTTGTCTTCCTGATGTTAAGTTTTATAAGTTCTTTATAAATTTTGGATATTAACCCCTTATCAGATATATCAGCAAAATGTTTTCCCATTCAGTGGGTTGCTTTTTTATTTTGGTAATGGTTTCCTCTGCTGTGCAAAAGCTTTTTAGTTTAAGGTAGTGCCATTTGTTTACTTTTTTCTTTGTTTCCCTTCCTTAGGGGATATAATGGCAAAAAAACTGCTACAAAAGATGTCTGAGATTTTTACTGCCTAAGTTTTCTTCTAAGAATTTTATGGGTTTTTGATTGTAAAACAGTATGGAGTTTTCTCCAAAAAATAAAAATGAAACTGCCTTTTGACCCAGTAATACCACTTCTGGAAATATATACTAAGAATATCAAAACACTAATTTGAAGGAATATATGCACCTCTGTGTTCATTGTAGTGCTATTTACAATAGCCAAGATCTGGAAACAGCCTAAGGGTTCATCAGTAGTTGAGTGAAAAGAGAAGCTGTGGTACATTTACACAGTGGAATACTATGCAGCTGTAATAAAAATATAAGGAAATCTTATCTTTTATGACAGCATTGTTGAACTTAGAGATTATTATGCTAAATGAAATAAGACAGTGAGAGAAAGACAAATACCATATTATCTCACTCATATGAGTAATCTAATGAACAAAATAGAGATAGAGGCTTAGACACATGGAATGGACTAACAGCTGTCAGAGGGAAAGGTTAGGTAGAGGGGACTGGATGAAAAAAGGTGAAGGGATTAATTGAAGTACATATATATATATATATATATATATATATATATATATATATATATACACACATAACACATAGGCATAGACAACATTGCGGTTATAGGGGGATGGTGGCTAGGTAGAAGTGGGCAAAGTGGAGGAAAAGGGAGACCTAAAAGAGAGACTTTGCTTGGCGTGGAGTACACATGATGCGGTGTGCAGACGATGTGTTATTAAGTTGTACACTTGAAATCTGTATGGTTTTGTGAAACAATATCATCCTAATATATTCATTTAATAAAAAAATTATATCTTTCTACTTCTTGACATTTCATGTTGCATATAATTACACTATAAATATGACTTATGTTTCATGTCCAGGGGGTTCTCAGGTTACGACAGTCTCGACATATGGCATTTTGAGTTTATAACACTCACTCCCATAAAAACTTTAAAAAATTGAGATGTGAGTGTTTTGGCTTACATCATTAGCTTTGTACTTATGGACCACGTGGGCAAACTAGTTTGGTTGCATGTGGCGGAAGAATATGAAGTACAGTGTACAGTACAGTATATTTATGTCCTTTTCCTTTTTCTGTGGTAAAGTTGTGTTTTTATGTTCTACATAATGATTTTACAGCTCTGTTAGGATAGGGTGTGTTTCTACTTACATCAAAATTCATGTTACGTCACTGTCACAGGAACAGAAATCTCTTGTAACCCAAGGACACCCTATACTATTTATTTATGGATGTAAAAAATCTCAGTTTCAAACTATATTTGATTATTCAATTGTTTAACATATTAACCAGTTATTCAGAATTGCTTCCAATTTCACATTTAGGAGACCCCTTTACTGTACCTAAAATAATCTGCTTTACTTATTGGACTTATCAAAGAAGCCATGCACTTAGATGTTTTTTCTGTGAGTGTGATTATTTAAGATGGATTGTAACTATCAAACCTGTGTTCTTACCTATAGAGAACCTCCTTAACCCAGCTCACTCTTTCCCGAGCTCTTTCTTTTTGCCTAAAAATTCCTTTCAGTATCTCATTTTCAAGGACTTACTAGCTCGACTGCTTCTGAGTAACCAATGTTTGTCTTTCAAGATACCCCAGCAGCCTTTCTATATTTATCTACTCCATCTGTTTTTTATTCCAGTTCCTCTAAGCTCCTTTTTACTTGTCAACCCTAATCGCTCCCCTGTCACTGTCCCCTCCTTAATCTTAGTTTATCTAGGCTTCGCAGGAGACAACTGTCATGTAAGTCATTTGGCAGGATTTTTCCCTTCTCTGTGATCTTGTCACAGCAGTATTTGTAAGATTATTTGCCAATAAATTATTTTTACATTTTATATGAAGTGAAGAAAAGGTGACAAGACGATTCAAAATATGTATCCAAATAAAGCACTTCTCACCATGATGGACAACTGAATTTTCTAAGATCAGGGCCAATAAAAAACTACAGATATCTTACTTGTACTTTTGTTTTTGCTTTCTAAGTATAGATTATAAGAATATAAACATCATTTTTATATCTCACAATCTCTTTTTAGAGAAAATGACAGATGCCGGGTATATTCAGACCTGAAATGTAAATGTTAAGACATTATGTCACGGTTAAAACTATTTACCAGTTGAGTAAAAATAACACATTTTTATGTGGTAAGCCACTTAATTAGAACTGTATAATTCTACATTATTTGCTCTTTTTCTGTTTTAAAAGAAGCCAAACATCTCTAACACAAACATTTTCCCTGTGTCGATTGGTTTTAGAGTGCCAGCAAAGTTTTGTTCTTTTCTTTATAGTGTATTTATTTTTAGACCTTTCAATCTGCTGTTGTAAACAGATGTGTTCTTTCTTTTCCTCCTCATGAAAAAAACAAAACAAAAAACTAAGGTTGCAATTCCCTTTAAATACCTTTTTTTTTTTGAAAAAAAAAAAAAAAAGAAGAAAAGAAAAACAATAGAAGTTGTATTTAAGAATTCTGCTTCGTGCCAAGCATCCAATCTGTAAAACATTTTTTCCTGCTGGTTTGGGGATGGAGAAAGACATCTGTGTGTGAGGCATCAATCTGTCCTTTTGAAACACAATTCCAGCTCACAGAGCTTTGATCTGTTGAGTGACAAACACTATTTTCTGAAACTGCTTTTTAAAAGGCAGAAATATTGACAGTCTGAATCCTAACACCTTAAGACAAACATCTGTCCAAACAAACACGATAATAATAGCTGCAATGTTTGGATCCTAAGAATGTTCCAGACTGCACAAACTAATACATGTACATTATCTCAGCTAACATTTGCTTTTGGAGAATAATGCCAACATTATTTGCATTTTACAGATGAAAAAGTGAAGAAGCAAGTAGTTCTATATTTTGTACAAATCTTTTGGCTAGTCAGTTGGAGTTACACCTAGTTATAGGATGCAGTTCTGCTTCTTAGTTCTGGCATTTTCTTCTAAAATAAGCTGCCTCCCTCAACTAAAGTACACATTGGATTGAAAAGATGAACCTAAAAGTAAGTCAGATTAAATTATAGCAATAAACTTTCTTTTAGAGTCAGCTGGGGAATCAGAAAAAGGAAAAGAAGATGAATCTATCTATGGTATCTGCAGGCACTACTTTATACACTTACCAAGAAAAAGCTTTTTTATTGAGCTAAGACAATGGTAAAACAGATATCTACCTGGCATCCATTCAATATTCATTTA
This sequence comes from Rhynchonycteris naso, assembly GCA_037038555.1. NCBI lineage: Eukaryota > Metazoa > Chordata > Mammalia > Chiroptera > Emballonuridae > Rhynchonycteris > Rhynchonycteris naso. The sequence continues at coordinate 74,591,441 of CM073002.1, forward strand.
TTATATATAAAGAAAGGTCTGCTTATTATCTGAGTTCAACAGCACAAACTGGTCTATAGTCCAACAATTCCTTTCTTCAGGCTTGGCTTAGGCTATGAAAAGTTGTTCTTTAATATTCAGGCAATAGGTATTGTCTAACATTTAAATTTGGCCTTCCCTTCTAAAAGCTTTGAGCACTAACATATGCATTATCTCATTTATCTTGGCAACAGATTTATGTAGCAAACAAATGAACTTCACCTTTTGAGGCCTTACTCAGGACCAGTCAGTAAGTTTGCATTTTCACATTTTTACTCAATTTTCTATGCACCTGCCTAGAAAGTAAAATAAGAGTTACAGAATACCATTTCTGTTATCCCTCATAACTTTAGTCATGAAACTTGGGTAGTTCCATAGCTGCCCTTGGCTGGAATTCCATCTGGAATGCAATCAGGGCATCAAGACTATGTAAACTCCAAGTTTCTTTCCACCTCTAACATTGTAGGATTCTAAACTAATGGAATATTCATAGTATTACATTTCTCTAGTAGCCAGAATTTTATCACACACAGGTTCTCTGAACACTTTAGCAGGACTGCAACTCAGGTAGTAAAACCTGAAAAAGAGCAAGGAAAACAAATGGACAAAACAAGAAAAGAAAGGCAGCATTGTTAGGGGGACAATGAAGAAAAAGTCGGAATAGAAGGAACAAACAGAAGAAGCGAGAGAAGGAGAAAGAGATAAGAAGAGATTGTGGAAGGACAGGAGACCAGTAAGGATACTGCCACTAGAACTATTTGTGTTTTTCCTCTATCATTGTTAACATTAGAGAAGAGGTCAAAGTTGGTTTACTAGGAAGAACATGAGTTTTGGAGTTAGACTACACTGGATTCAAATTTTGACTCTTCCATTGTAGGCAAGTTACTTAATTTCTTTCAAATGTAGTTTATTTTTATTTATAAAAGAAGGAAAACATCTCACCTCTAAAGTTGCTGTAATTTATGATATAAACCACCTAGCTTACACAATATTATTTATAATATGTGATATGAGGCAATCATTCTTCATCTACCAGCATCTGCATTAATTGCACCTAATAAAGAACACACAAAGTATGCTTTATGTGTCTTAGATTACCGCTGGTCTCTTTATCCCTGTAGTTAGCCATTAGTTTCTGCTGCAACATGTATGAGTGCTAATGGTCATGGACCTCACATGTGGGGGACATTGCTCCCGGTTCACTGGTATTACTACCTACCAGGAGATGGAGTAAAGAATGGAGACATCATAATGACAGCATGGAGATTCTGCTGGCATTCTCCGCTTTATTAGTACTTTCTATGCCTCTACACACACACACACACAAAAGGAAAATACTGAAAGTATTTTTTAAGGCCACAAAGAAACTCAATGGCCCTGTATTTAGTAATTTACTCACTTGTGCACAAGTGATTCCCACTTTAATTAACCCCCATGACTTCTCTGTGTCTTCTAAAGGAAGAATATACGCATAAGAAAAACAAGCATTTCAAGCCTAGCTCTCTGGAGAGGAAGTGAGGCCTAGTGGAAGGCAAATCGCATTATAAATGACGGATATGCAAGCACCCTGTTCAAAATGAACACGTACAATGTCTTCATATATAGAACCACTACACTTGCAGGTTTTCTTTTTCTGGAATTTCCTATACTCACTCATGGGGCAAAAATCACAGAGCTAAGTGACAGACAAAACATAACACTAGGGAATAGAAACGATTATAACAATGCATGACCTGTGCCCTCAAGAAACATGCTTTCTATTCAAAAGATTTCAAGTGATTTAATTCTTTCATCTATTGTATAACAGTTGACCCCATTCAGGTTGTAACTATTGGGTCAGCCCTAAGATTCCTTTATAGGCTCACTTAATTCACATCAATAAGTAGAAGACAAGAAATATTCCAGCACAGCACTGTCCAGCAGAAGTACATACCTAATTTTAAAAAAATTTAGTAGCCACGATAAAAAGGTACAAACCCAAGTAAAAATAATTTTAATTCTATATTTTATTTAACCAAACATATCTAAAATACTATTATTTCAATATGTAATCAATATGAAGTATGTAATGAGTATTTCCACTTTGGTTTGCACCTGGTCTTCAAAATCCAATGTGTATTTTGTACTTATAAAACATCATAATTTAGAGTGACCATATTTCAATTGGTTAGTAATTTGACAGCATTTCCTGAGTTTTCAAATAGTTTATTCCTTTCCGTCACTTATCTATATTCAAATGTTCTACCTTTGCATTTACTCTTATACTCAAATCTCCATTGTCATATGTAGCAGATAAGTTTATGCCCAATTGTCCCATTGTCAGATGACAAGATAAGGCTCATTTTCTTTGAATTTAAGTTCAGTTTTAATTTGTCATTTGCCATGCTTTGGTTCAGGGAAAAAAAACCAAACTGGCAACATAAAATTGTAGCCTTGGACAGGAAATGTCAATGGGTGCTTTAAGCCAGTGAAAGAACACCCAGAGTTAGGAAAGCAGAAGATATAATTGTTGTGCCCATGGCAGCATTTAGCAGGGTGATGCCCCTATCATTACTCTTCTAGACCACCTATGGTGGCAAGCTAACATTTATACTCTGCTTTAATGAATATGTGAAATGTAGGATAATGTCTTCGGTTAAAATATATTACCATAATTGACCAGGAGGTAGACTACCCACATAATTTTTAATCCTGTTTCCTTTGCCAGCAGTGGTCTTCTTTGGAAATCCCTATAGGCTCATTCAGTTTGAATTACTAAGGTATATGACATAGCTAAGTATGGTAGAAATGTCACATTTGAACACTAATAATGTCACTTTATGTCAAGAACTGTGAAAATTCTGAAATTTTACTTTGTTTTGGCAGTGTTAGCTTGCCATAGTTGCATAGATGATATGAGACTTTTGGCCCAGAAACAAAGGACTCTTTTACATTTATTACATGTTTTCTTCAGTTCCCCTTGTCCCCCACCCACCCAGGTTCCAGGAGGTGATGCTCAAGTGGATGCTGTGTACAGAGTGAGTACTCAATACATCTGCAGAATCTCAGGTTAAGAAAATCTCAATCTTCCCAAAGGTTTGTTAGTAAACCCATCCCACTTTTTTTCTTAAAGGGAGATATTATCTTTATTACCTGGAGAGGAAGCAAAGCTTTCTTATTTCCAAAGGAGATATATTCTTCATCCTTCAAGACTACCATACAAACACCCTTGAAAAAATGGAAACAAAAGCTATCAATGTCTTTACACTAAAAATGTGCTGAAGCAAGAGCTACCCTTGGAGAAATGCTTCCAAACAAATTTTTATTAAAATACCTCACCTGCCCTTCTTTATATACTAAACTTTTTCTTTTATCACTTATTATTCAATATGAATTTATTGTTTCTTATGTGTTATTAGATTTGAATGATTATCAGATTTTTGCAAACAGTAAGATGCAATAGGTATAAAAGATTCAAAAATTACTTAAGGCAAATATTAAGAAAAAAATTCTGGTCATTGTCACAATTAAGAGTTTTGAGGAATAAATGTATCTTAATTAATTATAACATGGATCTTTTGTTTTATTTATTATTATATTTTAAATAAAAGTTTAGGTTTTATTTATTTTTATATTTTCTTATTGTATACCCTCATTTGAAGTTTATAAAATATAATTATTAGAAATATATTTAGTCTTTTGTTTTCACATAACAATATTTTACATTTTTCTTTTTTTCTGACAGTAAATAATATAAACTCATTGAAACCTTCACATGTAGATAATATTTAAACATATAAGCAACTATTTTATAAACTAGTAGTACTCTTATAACTCTGTATAGACTCTACGTCTTTTAAACAGCTGAACTACATAATTTAGGATAACAAAGGAAGTTAGAAACCACATCAAATTTAAGTTTTTAGGAGAACAAAGGTCAGCTAGAGGTCATTTTCTAAAATGGAAATAGAAAGAAATACTAGAACTATTGCCCAACTAAGACCCACTTTGGAAGACAAGTAAACTTGTGCTGCTCTGTGATTTACTGGTGGGAGACCTCAGAGGAACTCAGGCTTGGCTCACTTTTCAGCTGACCATAAAGAAGACTTGAGAGTAGATTGTCCCATGGAAGAGTCCTACCCACTGGATGAATCATGGACCATTTCCTGCAACTCCTTGGTGTTTTTGAATGACTTAGTGAACAAAATCTTAACTCCTATGGGAACCAGTTCCCAAAATTCATATCGATTACACTTTTATCGTAATTGACAATTGTCTGCTCTAATCCATAGTAATCAACCAGCAATTTGAAAGTCATTATTGGTAACTATATGGTGTGTATAAAAAATAATGGATGAAAGCTGTGTAGACTTGAGTCTTAGTTCAATCATTAGTTAGCTTGGGCAAGTCAATGAAGCTGACTGCTTTCCTCCCCTATAAAATGTCAGGAGGAGAAAGACGATGATAATTTGGTGACTTTTAAAGTCCTTTTCAATCTTACCTTTGCATAATTTTATTTCATTTAAGACTTATCCTTGTAAATTATATACTGGAAGAACATTTTTAGACACCTTTCAGCTTCTGTTGTTGTTGCTACTTTATGTTCCTTTCACAAACCATCATGCGCAGAGCTAAGAAATGTGGTGGCCATTTGTCAGCATTGCTGTCTCCTCAGTAACACATAGATCACACAACTAATTACTCTTTTGGTGAAGGAGGGTGACTCAAACTCCTAGGGTCATCCTCCTGGATGACATGTCATATGGTAATATAAAATGTGGGGTAGATATTGTTAACTTAACCAGAAAGTAAAGGAAAAATATAATCATCTTCCAGTCCACTCATTATGAATCTTCTCACAGCATCAAAGTGAAGCTCAGAGATAGATTTTTTGAAATTTTTCCCCTTTACAGTGTGGGATACCTCAGTCAGATGAATAATACATGCACTTGCAAGCAACCCAATTTTAAAAGAAACTGGCATTTACAAAGCAGCTTTACTGGTGGGAAGAGTAGGGTTTGAATATTCTGTCAGTTTTGTAAAGAAGTTCTGTGTGACCATGTCAGGTCACACAAACCATCTGATCAACTGACACTTCATGGAAGCATTTATTAAAGTAACAACAGAAACTATCAGTTTGAGGAATGAAGAGGCACAAAAGATTTAGTTTTAATTCTCTGAGAATAAAAATAAGTTAGAAAACTTGTTTTTAGAGTAAAATACAATAGAAAATTTAGTTTTGATTGAATAGAAAAAAACATATAATGAAATAGTTTTGCTTTTGTTTTTATTTTTCTTGAAAGTCTTAAGGATTCTGGACTGTTGGCTCAGTGGTAGAGCATCAATCAGCCTGGTGTGTGGGAGACCCAGGTTTAATTCCTGATCAAGGCACACAGGAGAGGTGACTATCTGCTTCCTCACTCCTCCCTCCACTTTCCATTTCTCTCTCTCTCTCTCTCTTCCCCTTTTGCAGCCATGGCTCGAATGGTTTGAGCAGAGTTGGCCCTAAGTGCTGAGGATGGCACCATGGCTTCGGCGTCAGGAGCTAAAATAACTCAATTTCTGAGCTACAAAGCTGTAGCCCTCCTGAGCAGAGCAAAAAAGATGGTAGATCATTGGCCCTGAGTGTGGATGTCCTGGGTTTGAGTCCCAGTCAGGACACAGAGGAGAAGCACTTATCTGCTTCTCCACCCTTCCTGCAGCCATAGCTTGATTGGAGCGAGTTGCCCAGGATACTGAGGATAGCTCCATGGCCTCCACCTAAGGTGCTAAGAAGAGCTCGGTTACTGAGCAACAGAACAATCCTTTACATGGGCAGAGCATTGCCCCTTAGTGGGTTTGCTGGGTGGATCCCAGTAGGGGCACATGTGAGAATCTGTCTCTGTCTCCCTTCCTCTCACTGAATAAAAAAAAAATAATTAAAAAAAGAAAGTCTTAAGACTTCTGCTTCCAGGAAAATGAAGTGATTATACTTTTTTATATTCTTCTAAATAAGTAGCGCTAAAAACATCTCTGAGCATTACATATAAAAATATATATAAGAAAACACTGAATATAGAATGAAGATAACTGAGAGCTGAGAATTTAAAGAATGACACAGTGATGAGTTCCTTGGTTTTTTTGTTTGTTTACTTTTGTTCATATATTCTAGCACTGAAGCTAAGGAATCAGGCAACCCACAAACACTGAGTACAGAGAAAAAAATGTCCCAGTAAAAGCCTACTATTTCTAGCCAAAGAACCAGTAATAAAGCAGAGAAGCAAAATGGAAAACTCTTAGACAGTAGCAGCTCTATTTTAGCTAAGCAACATAGAAAAAACTATGGCTCACTCCTGCTTCTGCCAGAAAAAAAAGGTGAGTGGGAATCCTAGACTCCATTTTCTCCTGAGGTATATAATATAATAATGCATCCCCACACCCCCACAAGGGTCATATCAGAGAAAGTCAAATAGGACCCTAGGATTTCATGCTCCTCACCAGTGGTAGTCAGGCCAGTTCTCATGTCAGTGTAAGTGAAAATCTTATGGTGATCTAGGAGTTCTACTTAAGCTAACAGTAATGAGGTGTTTCTCCCATTCAACACTGGGGTGGAGTCAGAAGAAGCATAGTGGAGGTGAAGGCTTTTATTAGCACTCGAGCGGTAATGTGGCCACTCTCAATGTGCTTTCGGTTAAAAGTACGTGGGGTCCTAAAACTCTTATACCCATCTCACAGTAATGGGATTTCCTTTATCTCAGGTGACAATGAAGACCAGGTGGGGAACCTGAACTTTGACATCTACCTAGCTAGAAAAGAGGCTGGATCAGTAACATAAAAAAATCTAGTCAAAGTTGAAGGATAAAGTAAGATCAGTTGTAAAACATAAATTCTAAGGCAAATCAAATTTTCACATTCTAATGAAAAAAATTACTCATATAAAAAGCCAGGAAGTTCTCAAAATGAATAATAAAAGATAATTAATATACTCCAAAACTAAGAAAACTTAGAAAACAAAGATGTTAGAATTACTGGATAAAGATTTTATATCAGCCACAATAAAAATAAACAATTATGGACATACTTGAAAGAAACTATAAAGTAGAAAATATTAACAAAACATATTTATTAAAACATAGAAGGGATTTTAAAAATTGAGATTTTATAACTGGAAAAAAGAAACAATAAACAAATTATTCAGTAGAAGTGTTTAATAGCAAGATGTATGGATAAAGAAAAGAAAAAGTGAACTGGACTATAAAATGATAGCCATTATTCAATCAAAACAACAAAGAGAAGAATGGAAAAAATATCTAAGCCTCAGTATTTTATGGGATCATCATAAAGATAAAAAAAGAAGGATTTCTGTTATTTGAGACTTACAAAGAGAGGGGAAATAAACATGGGCTAGAAAAGTACTCAAAGAAATAATGGCTGACAACGTACAAAATTGGACAAAACATAAAATTACAGATTTAAATAGTTGAGCACACATCAAGTAAGATACTCTCAAAGAAATCCAAAGCAAGATGTATCAAAATTAACTTTCTCAAAACTAAAGAAAAAGTAGAATTGTGAAAGCAGCCAGACAGAAACTATACCAGACCTAAGAGAAAACCAATTCCAATTACATTAGATTTCTCATCAGAATCATGAAGACCAGAAAGAAGTGTCACTACATTATTCAGGTGATATAAATAAATAAATAAATAAATAAATAAATAATCATCCCATAATCTTTTATCATGTGAACATATCTATCTGTAATAAAAAAGTAATTTCTCAGATGAAAACCTGAGGAAATTTATTACTAACAGACATATTAAAAGAATGGCAAAAGATAGTTTCCTAAACAAAATAGAAATAATAGAAGGAATTTTTAAAAATTAAATTTATTGGGGTGACACTGGTTCACATAATTATACAGTTTTCAGGTGCCCACTTCTACCACACATCTCTATATGCCATATTGTGTGTTCAACCCCACTCACAAGTCAAGTCTTTGTTCATTACCATTAATCCCACCTATATATATATTCTTCCACTTTCCCTACTTCCACCCCTACAATCAAGAAACTTTCAAACATTAAGAGAAAAGAAAGAACACAGAACACGGTAAGCAAAAATATGGGTAAATATAACAGGCTGTCCCTCTTCTCTTGAGTTTTCTAAATTAAAATTGATAATGGAAGCAAATATTATATCACTGTCTAATGCATTTCTAAATGTACATAGAAGAAATATTTAAGACAGAATACTATAAATGAAAGAGAATCAAAAGACATAAAAGGAGGTAAGATTTCTATAATTCACTAAAATTGTCAAAATGACACCAGTAAACTACAGTATATTATGTATCTATAATATAATACTAAGAGCAAACACTAAAAATATCTGTATAGAATTACTCTGAATAACATTATTGACAAAACAAATAAAATTCTAAAATATATTTAGCTATCCCAGAGGATAGAAAAAGAAAGCAAAAAATAAGAAATATAAAATAACAGATTTAAGCCATAATATATCAATAATTGCATTGAATGTAAATGGTCAAAATCGACTAATTAAAAGACAAGAGTTAGCCAAGTGTATTGAAATACATGACTCAACAATATGCTTTCTACAAAAAACAAAACCTCATTTTACATATAACAATAATCTGGTTGAAAGTAAATGGATAAAAAATTAATAAAAAAGAAAGCTATATTAGTACAGTGGGGAACAATTATTTTTTTATTTTCTGTTGCATGCGATTTTAGAACTGTTTCTATATAAGTCTGCATTGCTGATTCCTAATCTGAAAGATGTTTTTGGTGAATGCTCTAATTTCTATGCAATTTTAATTTATTTTTGTTAATGGCATGCCTTGGTTTTGAAATTGGAGTTAAAGGGCAATGACCCTTGGATTGAACATAACCACAAGGCAATTAATGTTTTACAAACATCACTTTTACATCATTGTAGTTGTTTTTAAATGTAAAAAATTATTATCTGATAAAAACACCTCCTTATATTGTTTTAAGATTGAATCATGGCTTCTTCGAGTAGGCATAAATGTAAGAATAGTCCTGACACCTTCTGTTATATATGTGGCTGTCACACACTTCAACGTCAAAGGCGCAATATTTCATTATTTGTGACACGTGCATATATTGCCTATTTTCAAGTTCCCCTTGGCGATCAAGAAAAGAATTGGGCTCCTTATATTGTGTGTCATAATTGTGAGGAAATGCTTTGTGACTGGACAAAAGAAATGCCTTTTGTATTTCCATATTTTGGTGCGAACCTAAAGACCACAGCAGTGACTGTTATTTCTGTTTGATCCATACAAATGGCATTGGCAAGAAAAAATGGCATATGATTACATATCCTAATATTTCTTCAGCAAGATGACCTATCTCACACTCTGAGACACTCTTGGGTCCAGCTTTTATGCTTTTATTTCTTCTAAGAATAGACACCACCGACCTCAATGATGCTGACTCTCCTCTGTACACACACACTGCATTTCTTGTTATGTGTTAAATACAGTGTCATTTGGATCCTCCTAACAATAGTTATCAGAAGAAATCGGCAAGGAAGTAAAGAAATAAGAGGAAGGCAGGGGAAGGAGCTTTCAGTGATTTTCAGCTCCTTATTCCATGGGGAGCTCTGGGGCATGAATGACATCCCAAAGTTCTTTTATCTTGATTCACAAGAGCTAAGCATTTTAAAATTCTCGTTATCAGTCAGCTCTGGCTATAAAATTCTTCTGGGAAGGGTTCCATACCCTCCCAGAAAACCCCAGAGTAATATGGCTTCTGTTGGCCAAAGATAATTCTCCAGAGAAGGGTGAAGATGTGAGGCATTGCCAACCTCCAGTCACAGTAGCTACAGTATGGGTGAACCAATCTAGCAGTTCTAGGTAGGGCAGCAACTGTTTACTACAGTTCAGAGAAGGGGGAAAATCCAAGAGGGCTATATTGGTAAGACAAAACTGCATAATGTCACAGAACTGAGCTTGGACATAATAAATGATTAAAGTTATTTAGTAGCTAAAATAGAAAGGTAAAATGTTTAACAAAAACAGTATAGATTATAAGTATAGACTTATTGAAAAGAACAGAACTCCAAAATCCAGATATGATCTATTTAAATAATATAGCTTTATTTTTATTATTTACAATTTTACTTTTCTTTTGAATTATAATACACATTCACTAACATTGAAAATTTTAAATATACAAAAGAGTGTGTGATTAAAAACATCACAACATAATCAAGAGGTCAAATACTATAGAAAGTTTACCTGAGACCTATGTACTCTTATTGATCAATGTCACCTCATTAAATATAATTTTCAAAATAAAATTGTTTTAAACAATTACCTTTCCAAACTTATTCATCTGTCATCCAGTTTTCCTAAGCAGAGGCAATTTTATGTCATTTGTCAGGTTAGTTTTTCTACAAACATGTAATCACTTTCATGTTTCTTTACATAATTTAAAATATATGTGTGAGATCAATCTGTATTAATACATAAAAGCTTTCTTATCCTATTATTTTGGTTCATAGTATTTTTATATATTTGTTTATATTTTATTTAGCCAGTTCTCTATTGATGAATACTTAGGTTGTTTCTAATCATTTCTTATTACATATAGTAACATCTATTTAACTATGACTTGTATATATTCATGAATATAACTATAACAGAAATTCAGAATGTCAAATCGATGAGTAAAATGATGTTTCAGCCAGCTTAGACTCAATTATGGCATAATAAAAAAATGATGTCAAATTTTTTGTAGCTTACAACAATACAGGTTTATCTCTCACTCATGTTACATGTCCATGACAGAATGCTTTCACTCTTTCCTATATCATCCTTATTCTATGAGCTAGGCTGAAGGAATCTTTCCAGCATATAAAAGAAACCTTTTCTGGTAGGAAAAAAAACAACAACACATGGTTAAGCATATGATAGCTCTTAAAGTCTGCTTGAGAATAATGTATATCACTTCTACTCACATTTCATTGTGAACATCCCATGGTCAAGCCCCATATCAATGTGTGTGGATGTATGATTCTCTCTTCAGAGGAAAGGGAAGCAAATATCTAGAATATCAGCACAATTCACCAAAATGGGTAGGTGTGTTTATATATCTGTTAGAAGCCAAATTGTTCTCTTAGAACTTACAAATTTAAACACATAGTAATTATATAAGTGATTCTACCAGTTCTTTATTGATACATTGTGATATCAAACTTTTTGATCTTGGTCATCTGAAAAGTAAAATATATTGTTATGTAACCTTAAGTCAAATTTCTCTAATCATGAATGAAATTCAGACTATATTTAAATTTATATTCAATTATGTTAGTATAAAAATGTTAATAATATCTTATATAGACATAATATTAATATGTATTCTTCTCTAGTTTGTTGGCTTAGTGTTAGAGCATTGACCCAACTCGTGGTGGTTTGATTCCTAGTAAGAGCACACTGGAGGAGCGACCATCTGCTTCTCCTCCCTTCACCTTCTTCTTTTCTCTCTTTTTCTCTCTCTTCACCTCCTACAGCCATGGCTCAATTGATTCTAGTGCCTTGGCCCCAGGTGTTGAGGATGACTCTTTGGAGCCTCTGTCTCAGGTGCTAAAAATAGGTCGGTTGTAAGCACTGGCCCCAGACAGGGGTCATTGGGTAGATCCTAGTCAGGGCACATGCAGGATTCTGTCTCTCTGTCTCCCCTCCTCTCACTTAAATAAAAATGTTATTGTTTATTTTTACACTCTATTTCTATTTATTCAGCCAATCTTATTAGTTTTCTGTTATCAAGTTATCTTGTGCATTTATAGGCTCTTAATTTTTTTTACATGTGTATAGCTCATAAGCCTGTCCTTTATAGCTGACAAGCTATATCTTCATTATTTCATATTTTTATAACAGGTTTTTTTAAAAAATAAAATACAAATGTAGTACTTTTTATATCTTACTTTTAGATATCATTTTATTGTGTTTAGCTAAATATTCAAATATATTCTGATCATTTTTGCATCTTTCAAATAATTTTTCCTTTTAAAAAATAATATATCTAAAAAATAGTAAGAACTCAGGCAAAAAAAAATTAAAAGTAACCCCATACCTATTCATTCAAAAGAAACCATTTGTTAAAATGTAATTCTGTCATCTTTTATTTTAGTCAGATCACCTAGAATTGAGTCATCTGGAAATCTAATAAACAAGCTTTATTCATACCATTAAAAAAATTAATAGTGTCCGACATATTTCCAGCTTTTCCTCTTGTTTTCTCACTAGTCAATTGTCAAGCAATTGAAATCCAATGCATGGTTCCTACAAACTTTTCATTTTAAGGTAGCACGTCTCTTTCCTTGTGTTTCTTTTGGGGGGGGGGCAGATGATTACGAACAGATGGGAAAGATTTTATTATTTGGGCTGGCTGTGGGGCAGAAGATATTTTTTTCCAGAGGCAAATAAAAAAACTGAACAACAATCTACAATATTAAGTCAAGGTTCCCAGACAGAAATATCATCTATGAATACAAAGTTTAGAAATTCTAGAGATGAGAAACAAGACTGACAGTGGAAGAATTCTTAAATTTAGGTCCTTGTTAAGGAAAGATCAAATGAACAATCATTTAGAAGCAGGGAAATTTCAAAATGTGGTCCATTGCCTTGAACATTAAACTTGCTTTTATAGGCTTGGGAGAATATGTCAGCAGTATAAAGATGTCTGGACTCTTTCGAGAATTCATTGTATCAGAGTCACTGGACAGCCTTCTGTGTTTTCTGTTTCTTAAATCTAACTGGTGCTTCATAAGGAGGGTTACATTACGATTGCAAACAAAAAATTCAAAAGCAATAGTGCAGTCTTTAGGAACGGGGCTTGAAAAGGTGACTGTTTGCACATTAATTTGAATCTAATAATACTAATTTTGGAGAAGCTGAAGTAATATATATGAGTAGCACAAATTTTAAAAGTAATACCCTGGTGCCTGAATATCAATTTCTGATATTCATAATGTAATCAGAAGACTTACACAGAGATACTCCTGCTGTTAAGTCTAAAGACAAAGAGGTATGATTGAAGGATTCCTTCTGATCCTGAAAATAGTCACTTTTTGCCTGCCATCTTGATCTCTTTTTTTAATAGTAAGGTTGCAAATTCTATGAATAAGTGGTTCAGGTTAAATGCAAGATAGCCATGCAATTTGTTTTCTGTCATGACCTATGACTTTGGAAACTGGTGGGTTTTGTTTTGTTTTGGTTTCTTTTTTTGTACCTGTTTCTAAGCTGGTTGTCTTGTAATTTTGACAAATGCCCTATGCCTGTCCTTGTAAGAAAAAAGACTGTATGTCAGTTTTTCTAATGAGAGTCCCTATTTGTATCATCAGTTCAGAGGATTATGGAGACAGGTGATCGACAGAAGAGAAATAGAGTATATAAAATGTTTATTTCACGAAATATAACCATTGATAAGGTCATGAACTAGGCTGTAAATGGGAATAGTAAAGAAGACATTTAGGAATTGAAGAAAAGAAAACCTAACAAGATTTGGGATTTGATTGGCTTGGAGGGATGGGGAGAAGATACATGGAGAGGGAGGAGTCCAAGATAATTAAGATTTTGAGTAAGGAGAAAGAATTGAAATAGTAATTGCTTGTTCATTTATTTTCTGAACCCAGTAAGAACTCTGAAAGACAAGCAAAATGCTTTGATAAACATAACTGTCATAACACGGGAACCATGATACTTGAGCAAATTGGATTTCAAATTTACCATTCTAGTCTTATTGAAAAGGGTTTAAAATGAAATCTTACTGTAATTTCTAATAAATATATCTAAATGCTATATGGCAACTAGAGGGAATTAATCATCTGAATTTTTGTATATGCTATCAAACAAAGAACTATACCTGAATAAAAGGGTGCCAAACTACAGTCTGTTTACCTAATCTGGCCACCTCCAGCTTTTGGACAGTATGTATGCTAAATAATGGTTTTTAAATTTTTAAATGGTTGAAAAAAATCAAAAGAATAGTATTTTGTGAAAACTAAAGAAACTGCACAATTTAGTGTTTACAATGAAAGTTATATTATAACACAGCCATATATGTTTCCTTGTGTTCTTTTTGACTGCTTTTTCTTGCATTGGCAGAGCCTTGCAGCCTCAACAGATACCATGTGGCTTACAAAGTTTAAAATATTTATTATTTGACCTTTTAAAGTAAACATTAGCTTACCCCTGCCTTAATATAAGCTATAGATCTAAAGTTAGAAAAGAATGATAATGTAAGTTGTAAGCATAAATAGTGAAAATAGTCGTTTAATTTTAGCAATATTTTTTGTTTATTGACTCAGTAAATATTTGTGAAGATTATACTATCTATCACTGTGCGAGATAGTACAGATACATGAATTTGTTAGAACATATTAAACATTAGTTCACTTATTACTAATAAAATACTATGAACATTAGTATCACTTTTGGTTATTATTAGTAACGAATGACAAAAAAAATAGACTGTAATTAAAATGGAAAGCTTCTTCTTGAGACTCATTGTATCTCACCAGAATTAGAGTTTTGGCCAAATAGGAGGGAAGACATGTAGTAAATCCTTCTTCTCCCAAATTTATTTATGGCTTTAAATTTGTACTCATTAATAACAAGTAGAAATTTTAAACAATCTGTTACCTCCCTGGTATTTTTTATATAATTCTATTTCTAATACTCCATATAATTCAGTGGGGTAAGAACCAGTCTCATTTTACATATGAGGAAACTGCAATTGAGAATAAATGGACAAAGTTTCCAAAATAGTGCACTGTGAATATGTTAGTATGTTCTGACATTGAAAATAATTTCTCATTATTTTATTAATAATATTAATTCTAACCCATATATTTATGGATGATGTAGATTTTTTTGGAAATGTGGTATACCACACACACTATTTAAATGTTTCTTATATTTTTTTTCATGAAGTTCCTCACAAATTTTCACCTTAAAAAAATTGCCAATACATGGGAAGTTGTTGATGAGCCTGTTTATCAACTTCTTTTTGTAGAATACCTTATATATCAATTAGATACATATGCATATGTGTGTTCTTATATAGAAGTGTTACAATATACTAGTTATATTCAGATTACATGATTTTAAAAACCTGGGGAAATTACTTCAAGGACATGGTTCCTCATATGTAAAATAAAGGTGATTCTTATGCTTCTGAATAGTTGTAAAAACTGAAAATACATAAATACCATTTTTAAATTAATTCTTTTCATTTATAATTTCCAGCTATTTTGCAGATTAGTGAAATAAAGAAATTTTCAGGATTGAGTCATTCAAAGGTGAGAAAAAGCTGGTGAAAGCAATTACAAATGGTTATGTAATTAACTTTTATTTTCCATCATTCTAGAAAACAACCAGGCAAGATTAAAATCCAGAAATGCATGATTTCAAAGACCATTTTAAAAAATTAAAATGTTTATTTATTGATTTTTAGAGAGAAGAGAGACATCTATTAGTTGTTCCACTTATTTATGCCATTGTCAGTTGATTCCTGTATGTGCCCAGACCAACGATTGAACCCACAACCTCACCATGTCAGGATGATGCTCTAACTAACAGAGCTAGTTGGCCAGGGCCCAAAGCCCATTTTCTTTTCAAGAAGTCAACAGTTTTACACTTCATTTTATGAAACCTGAGGTTTCAATACTGGTAATTACCACAATATATATATATATCAAATTAGTTATATTGAAATAAATATATAATGTTCAAACTTCCAGTTAAACAGGACAGATTGTCCATCCATATTTACTTATACTCTTTCCCAAATAGAAAATAACAGTAAAAAGATTTAAAAATATACACTCAAAAAGATGAAAAGAATAAAACAAGCATATTAAGAACAATGTTTTGGACTGTACAATGTATAAGAATAAATGGGCCTGACCAGGCGGTGGCGCAGTGGATAGAGCGTTAGACTGGGATGCGGAAGAACCAGGTTCTAGACCCTGAGCTCGCCAGCTTGAGCGTGGGCCCATCTAGCTTGAGCAAAACTCGTCAGCCTGGACCCAAGGTCGCTGGCTCCAGCAAGAGGTTGCTCAGTCTGCTGAAGGCCTGCGGTCAAGGCACATGTGAGAAAGCAATCAATGAACAACTAAGGTGTTGTGACAGCAACGAAAAACTAATGATTGATGCTTCTCACCTCTCTCCATTCGAGTCTGTCTGTCCCTATCTATCCCTCTCCCTGACTCTCTCTCTCTGTCCCTTAAAAAATAAAAAAAAATGGGAGTTTACTTAAAAGTCCCAAACATGCTGAAATCTAATTAAGTAGTGGGGTAAGCCAAGAAACAATCTAAGTGATCGTATAGCATGGTTGGTGGGAACATCATTCCAATGCGCGGGGATTGCTGGGTTGATTTCTGGTCTGGGCACATGCAGGAACAGGTTAATGTTTCTGTCTGTCTCTCTCTCATACTCTTTCTCTCTCTCTGAAAATCAATAAGTAAATTTTTAAAAATAAATTAAAACTAAGAAATGTCAACAGTAGAGATATCTGAAGATGAAGGTAAAGGTGGGGCTAAAAACATGGGGGTTTGATAAATCTGTGAGAAAGCAGTTAGAAGTATGGATCCCAGCCAACACCTCAGCAGAAGACTAGAGATTTATTCTCCGTTAAAGTAAAATGGAAAGTCCTGACATCTCAGCAGGTGAGGCAGTGGGAAGAGCACTGTACTTAACCAGGGCAGCCCTAAGTATATATGCAACACTAAAACTGGCCATGGGCAGCCAGACTTCTAACTTTAGACAAAACTATTCTTCTCTAGGTAATCTGACCAGCTCTAAAGAAAATATGCCATTATTAAGAGTTTCCCAGAAAAAAATTACAAACAAATCACCAGTAAAGCCTTAATTCAACATACCTAGAGCTTTTAAACAATTTTTTCATACCCCACTTCATCCATGAATAGCCAACAGAGCATCAGTAGACACCTCATTCAAGCCTTTAAAATGAATGGTAAAACCAAAACATAAAAACAGGTGGAAAGCATGAGGAGGAAACAGATGATTTAAGGAGAAGAAAATTATAAATATATATGTACCAATAATACTGGAAAATAATAAGAGGTACTGCATTCATGAAACAAGAATAGAAATATAATGTACTTGATCAGAGTAAGAAAATTGTTCAAAAATTAAATATATAATAAAAAAGAAAATTTCAGTTTACCCGTTGGAAGATAAAATCAAAGATATCTCCCAGAAAATAGTTAAGAAGTACGTATGTTTATCTCTGGGACATAGTGAACAAAGGAGATCTAAATCTTCATCTTCCATTGTGGGCATTGAGTAGATACTACTTAAAACATAGAGAGATCAAGAAATAGCAACGTTGTTATCACACGAAAACAGAGGACGCAAACTATAAGAAGTAACAGTAAGCACTAAACCAGTTGAAAAGAAGGTTGCCTCTGAGGAAACTGAAATGGAATGAAGACTTGAGATTTTGCTATCTTTCTTAATAAGTATTGTAGAACCACTTGACTCAAATGTGGAAAAATAATTTTACAATTATAAAAATTCAAATTTAAGGAAATGTTTACACTGAAATGTTTTAATTATTAACAATTAGAAACAGATTTATTGACTTGTGCAGCCAGGGTAATTGATTTTGTGGAGATCTCACAATACAGCGTCTCCTAAAGTATCTTATTATATAATTTCTTGTAGCTAGGTCATTAATTAAAAGATTGTAGCTTGGCACTGCTATTATTAGCATCATCATTATTAAATTATTATCATTTTAAATTCAGGAATGTATAAGTCTGTGTACCTAAAGTTGTGATATTACTCATTAAATAGACTTTCCTCCCCTCATATAACTAATATTAAATTAATATAAAATTAAACAGAAATCTGAATGCACAGCATTATATAAGGATGCCATGGTCATTTATAATCTGCATTTACTGATGTTTCTATTTATTGAAATAACTTTGTTGAAATTATATCATCATGGAATCATATAATTTTAGAACTCATTAGGAAAATGGACAGTGATGCCCTAAAGGAAAAATAGCTTTTCCATACCCTTAAAGGTAGAGGAACTACAAGAATAAGAAACCTGCCCTGGCCGATTGGCTCAATGGTACAGCATTGGCCTGCTGTGTGGATGTCTTGGGTTCGATTCCTGGTCAGGGCACACAGGAGAAGTGCCCATCTACTTCTTCACCCTTCCCCCTCTCCTTCCTCTCTATCTCTCTCTTCTCCTCCTGCAGCCAAAGCTATATTGGAGCAAAATTGTCCTGTGCACTGTGAATAGCTCTATGGCCTCCGCCTCAGGTGCTAGAATGGCTCCGGCTGCAACGAAGCAACACCCTAGATCGGCAGAGTACCGCCCCCTGGTGGACATGCGGGGTGGATCCTTGTCGGTGGCTTGCGGGAGTCTGTCTGACTGCCTCCCGCTTCTAACTTCAAAAAAATACCAAGTTTTCTGTCACCCAAGTAGAACATGAATAACCTCTATCCGAAATCGCAAGAAATGAGTTTTAGAGGTGGCATTGTTAAAAAAAAGTAGAGCTTAATAAGGTCCAGTCTAAGGGGATGGGGGAAGTGAATGATTTACTTCCAATCAGAGGCTTCTTGTGCATCAAAAATATTATTGCTAACTTCTCCCTCTGAAGATTAATAGCAGAGTAACATTTTCTTTTATTACAAAGGGTAGTTTTTACAATAAGATATAGTATGTGGTAAATGAATGTTCTTAGCCAGGCTTTCTGGCAAAGTGTCCTTTTTATCATTTAGAAGGTTTTTACTGTAATCAACAGAAACAGATGCTGGGTAACCTAAGAAATAGCGGGTTTACTGTAAATATACTAAGGACGCACAGTGGAGTTGGGGAGGCTACAGATCTAGTCTGCGTCACTGCAATAGCCAAGACGACTTCTGAGGACTAGGAAACCAACTGCAGGCCCGGATTGGGCACTGGAACAGTGTGATGAGGCCACTGCCCCTAAAAGGAGGGAGCTCTGACTTCTTCTCTCTGCCTCACTTGCTGAGGATTCAGAGTGTATCTTAATATAGTTTAATTAGTGGAGCTTCAGCCATTTGTTCTCTCTTTGGCTAACTAAAGTGGATGAGAGAAAGATATTGGCATTTCTACTTTTTTGATTAAGCGCCAACAGGCTGCCTTCTCTGCTACCAGACTACACACAGGAGAAAAGCCAGTAGGAAATGAAGGTACATTAGAAATGCCAAAGAATAGCAAATAGCTGTTATATCTTTCTTGTTAAACATGCCTCAGCCATTGCATTTACTCAATGGTCTTCTGAAAGAGCATTCTTAATACTCTAAAAATTAACTTGTTTAGAGTGTATCTTTTTGGCAAATTGATCATGAAAATATTATCACAGTGACATCGGTCCTGGCAAAACCTAGTTTCTTTCTTTTCATGTATTGGAATTCAAATATAACATGAGTGAAACTCTGGCCTGGATCAAATGAAGCATACATATGAGAAAAATGGGGCATTTATCTGGTAGTCTATGTGGTGATGTTTAACGATATATCTCTGTGAGGGTCTCTGTGTATATGTGTGTCAGATGCATAGAAAGGGACTGAATGACATGGTAATTTTTTTAAGAACATTGACATCAAGATAATAAGCTTTCCCTTTCTTAAAAAAGCTGTCATTTCTTACTGGTGTCTTAAATTCATTGATCTTTTTATACGGTTTGCCTTGCTGTTTCTCTTTTCATGCTAAAATAATTGAGGCAGTAAATCATCTCCTTAATCAGAAATAATATGCTGATTTGTAGAATGTAATGAGTTGTAATGCCTAGGAAAGACCAGGGAGTAAATACTAGATAGGAGAAAGAAAGGGAAGGCAATGAGAACAGGCAAGGCTTTAGCTTCAACATATTTATACCAATAGCTTGTATAACATTATCTTTTAATAGTTCTGTAATTTTTCTGTACTCTAAATTTCAGCAAGAAATTTACTGAAATGACAAATTATCTCTCCTGCAAAGCAAGTCTCAAAAGTTCAGTGAAGTGTTTACAAACAATAAAGTAACTGAAGAAAAAAATAAACTGATAATAATGTGAAGAGAAGAAATATTTTCAAATAAGATTGAAAATTACGAGAGGAGCCTGACTAGGCGGTGGCACAGTGGATAGAGCATCGGACTGAGATGCGGAGGACTCAGGTTTGAGACACCAAGGTCGCCAGCTTGAGCGCGGGCTCATCTGGTTTGAGCAAAGTTCACTGGCTCCAGCAAGGGGTCACTCGATCTGCTGTACCCCCCCCACCCCCGGTTCAAGGTGCATATGAGAAATCAATCAATGAGCAGCTAAGGAACCGAAACGTAGAACTGATGTTTCTCATCTCTCTTCCTTCCTGTCTGTCTGTCTGTCTCTCTGATTTTCTCTGTCTCTGCCACACACACACAAAAAAAAAAAAGAAAAGAAAAACTAAGGGACGAAAATGTGAACTAAATTTGCAAATAAGGAACGATGGAAATTATATAAGGAACCTGCTGATAAAGATTTTGTGTTTTATTAAAGTGAATAAAGTGCCAGTGAATCTCTTCAAGTATGGTAAATATTGCTTGATGTCAAATTATATGGTGAGGTGGGAAGTTATAATTCAGTCACTTATCACTAACTTCTTTACTACAAGTGAGAGTGACTGACTTTCTTTGCGTTGCATGCAACATCAGCACATCCTGAGGCTGCTTATAAAGTTACTAATGCCTGAAATTTATCTTAGCTGGCCTTTGATATGATCAGAGTGTGGTGACAGAAAGAGCTTTGCTAAATGAAATGCAATCCTATGCTAGCTAGACTATAAATAACTTTTGACCATATATTCTATAAAGAGTAAAGCACCTAATTGTAAGTAAATCAAGACATTTCTCATATGTATATAGCAAATACCAAAATTAATTTACTTTTATTGTTTGCAACAAGACAGAATGTAATTCAGGTGACCTTAAGTGAAAATACTGTAAAAACACATAACCAGCAATTAGCTGTTTCTTAATTTGTACTTAACTTTTTATGCTCAACAACAAAAATTTATGTACATATGATTTAATGAGTCAAACATTTCTGTAAGAATCATGAAAGTCAGTCACCTATCCTCCCTGATGCTTGCATTTCTCACACCCCACGAATTCAATTGTTTTTTGATTATTTACCATTATATTGTCAAATATCATTGTTATATTGGTGAACATCAATTCATTCATTTCCCACTATGGGAAATGTGGAGTTAACATACTTTTTTCATTCTCTCCCCTTCCCTACTGCAAAATTTTTCATACTTGATAGTTATAACTTTAGTTAGATCAGTATTCAGGGTTCACATGAGTATTTTTTGTAAATGTTGACTGTATTATTTTTTTACTAGGACTATTTTTCCTTTCTTGAAGAACTTTCTGTATACTTTGTTGGTATTAAGGGTACTGATTTTTATTGACTTGGTTTTCTATGTCCTAACTCTCCCCAGTTGTTCTAAATTTATTAGAATTGTATCCAAGTTCTTCTGGGAGACATGTCTTCAGAGGCTTCTAATATGCTCCGACTGGATTTATTGTACTCTGCACTTTGGAAATATAGTGATCCTGAGATTCACCTTTAAGTTCAACCTGAAGAGATCCCTTTTCTTTTTCTTGCATCTCAAACTTTACTGTTTGTTGATTTACTCTTTCATTAGAGGCATCAGTTTTTCCAGGGACCTTAAGACTGCATGAGAACTTGTTTTTGAGAGATTACACATCTGAAATCATCTCACATTTATCCTCGTTCTTAACTGATAGTTTCACTGTGAATAGTGTTATTAATTCAAAATAATTTTCACCAAAATTTGAAGGCATTTCTACATTATCTTCTAACTTTGGAGTAATTTTAAGATATCAACATCTTTTCTAATATCCAATTGTGGAAGCTTTTACAATCTTCTCTTTGTCCCTAAAGTCCTAAAATTGTACAATTAAAAGCCTTGTGTTGGTTGTTTAGTTCTACTTCCTGTGAGAATTTCTTTATGTTTCAAATTTTTTTCTGAAGTTTCTATTTCTGTTGTTCTTAATTTTTAAAAGCAATTGTTCTCCACTTCTCGTTTTATATAGTATTTTGTTATTTTTATGGATGCATTATTACTCTGAATAGAGTTATAACACTTATTTAAAAGTTTCCTTCAGGCCCTGGCCAGTCACCACAGTCGGTTAGTGTCATTCGAAACTACAAGTTTGTGGGTTTGATCCCCAGTCAAGGCACACATGAGAAGCAACCAAAGAATGCACAGCTGAGTAGAACAATAAATAAATCTTTCCCTTCCCCTTCCTCTCTCTCCTTTTCTTTCTCCATCTCTCTAAAAATCAATCAATAAATAAAAATTAAAGCCCTGGCTGGATAGCTCAGTTGGTTTGGAGCATCGTCCCAAAATGTAAAGGTTGCCGGTTCGATCCCAGGTCAGGGCACATACAGGAGCAGCTCAATGTCCATGTCTCTATTTCTCTCCCTGCTTCTTTCACAAAAGTAAATACAGAAGTAAATAAATAAAAATAAATAAAAGTTTCCTTCAATCTGTATAATATTTGTTTCCTCCACGTTGGTTTTTGGTTTTATTCTCTTTCTGATCATAAGTGGTAGATTAAAAGGCTTTTCAAAAGCACAAGGGATAGTTTTTTCTATTGCAGATTTCATAGTAGGAATATCAGACTGGACTGTTTTATTAGAATACTGTAAACTTCACTATTTTAGATCTTTCTCTTGGTCTGGTAAAATTTTCCAGAAAAGCATATTCCAGATATATGCCTTCCTGCTAGCATTCTGGAAACTGGGTGAGGAAAGAAAGAAAGATAAGGAGTTCTCAGAATTCAGTATTAAACTCTGACTTCCCTTTACCCATAATCTGCCCTCAACTGTGGCTACTCACTACCTATCCAAAACCCTCAATTCTATACTTTCTAGACAATAAACTTACAGTCTTCTGTCTTGGTTTATGTCTTACTCAGCTCAGGCTGACAAAAAATATATATATATCACAAACAGGGAGTTTAAACAATAGAAACATATGTTTTCAAAGTTTTGGATGTTGTAAATTTGAGATCAAGGTGCCAGTAAAATTATTTTTTCTTAAGGCCTCTCTCACTGACTTGTAGACAGCTTGTTTCTCCTTGTGTTCTCACATGCCCAATCCTCTGCTTACACTTCTGATATCTCTCCTTCTTTTAATAAGGACACCAGTCTTATTGGGTTAAGGCCCCACACTTACTACTTTATGTAACCTTAATTACCTACTGACTGGCCGTTTTGCCAGCTATGGTCACCTTGGGGGTTACGACTTAATATAGGAATTGGGGAGGAAAAGAAGGAGTTCAATTCAGTCCATAACATCTGGGGACAGGCAAGGTTCAGCTTGCCTGTGTGATTAAGGATCAACGGTTCTCAGTGTTTCTTGAACTCATTCGGCAAATCTTTTTTTTAATCCCCTATTTACACTAATGTGTGTGATTAACTCAGTGGTTCACAAACCACAGACGAGGGTTTATTTTTATAAATAAAATTTTATTAGAACATAGTTAGACCCTTTACTTATGTATATTCTATTTCTGTTTTTACATAACAATGACAGCTGAAGTATTGCAGCTAAGATCACATGGCCTTAAAAGTCTAAAATACTGGCAATCTGTTTCTTTACAGAAAAAGTTTGTGGACCTCTGTTTCTAAATTATTTCGCTTCTCTGAGCCTCCTTTTCTTTACTTTTAAATATTATGACTTATTAGTATTTTTTAGAAACATTTTCTGATGTATTTATTACAACTATAAGTTATTTTAAAAAGTAGGAAATAACCACCAAAAA
This sequence comes from Rhynchonycteris naso, assembly GCA_037038555.1. Classification (NCBI taxonomy): domain Eukaryota; kingdom Metazoa; phylum Chordata; class Mammalia; order Chiroptera; family Emballonuridae; genus Rhynchonycteris; species Rhynchonycteris naso. Next base: position 74,615,297 of record CM073002.1, read on the forward strand.
TTTTTTTTCATATTGTAATCTTTTAAACTTTAAAGACAACAAAGCATGATCTCCCTAAGTTACCTCTTCTTTTGGTTAAATCATAGCAGTTCATTAAGCTGCTTCGCATATGACAAAGGACACTATTTTGTAATAATTTTGTTTTAATTTTTAATATTACCACTGAAATCTAGAGCCCAGAACAAGATCCAATCTCACAGTATAATATGACAACCACAAAGAACAACTTTCAAAACAGTAAAGTTTCCTGTAAACTGTACTCTGATGAATTCATTTGAGGATTATGTTTACTTTCTAAATGTTATATATCAATACTGAGTTTGGGGAAATAAAACTCTTAGGTATTTTTTACTTACCTATTAATCATTTCAGTTGGCATACAAACTTTTTCATTTATTCTTGTCAAAACACATTTCACTGATTTTAACCAATCCTTTAGAACTAGTGAAGAGGCTGGAGGTGGGAGTGGAATGATTGAGAAAAAAGAATAAAAAATGAAAAGAAACCGCAAATGAATACAGACAAGGGTGGGGTGATTGTCTGGGAGATTGGGGTAGGGAAGTGGAGGAGAATACAGGGAGGATAAATAACGATGGACAGAGACTTGACTTGAGGTGATAGACACACAATACAATATACAGATGATGTGTTGTAAAATTGCACACCTGAAAACTGCATAATTTGGTTAACCTGTGTTACACTAATAAATTCAATAAAAAAGAAAAAATAAATCTAGTGAATTAATTTTATCTATTTTTTATATATTCATTTTTTAAGATTTTATTTAGAAAATTAAATTTAACAGGGTGACATTGATCAATGAGAATACATAGGTTTCAAGCAAACGTTTCTATAGCATTTGAACTATTGAATATATTCTATACCCATCACCCAAAATCGAATTATTTTCATTACTGTATATCTGTCCATCTTTATACCTTTCTCTATACCTGTCCTCCACATTTTCCTCCCCCGGTAACCACTTCATTTTATCTATGACCATGAGTCTTAGGTTTATACCCACCTATGTGTGAAATTTTACTGTTCTTAACTTTTTCTTGTTTACTTATTTCACTCAGTATAATGTTCTCAAGGTCCATCCATGTTGTCATAAAGGGCATTATGTCATCATTTCTTATGGCTGAATAGTATTCCATTGTGTATATATATATATATATATATATATATATATATATATATATGTATACCAAATCTTTTCTTCTTTATACAATCCTCTATTAAAAGATAGTTTGTGTTTTTTTCCCCATGTCTTGGCCACTGTGAATAATGCTGCAATAAACATGAAGGTGCATGTGTCTTTATGTACCAATGTTTTCAAGCTTTTAGGGTAGGTATCAGTAGAGGGATTGCTGGGTCATATTGTAGTTCTACTCTTAATTTTTTGAGGAACCACCATACCTTTTTTTATAATGGTTGTACTAATTTGCATTACTATCAGCAGTAAATATTATGTAGCCATAAAAAAGAAGGATATATTACCTTTTGCAATGGCATGGATGAACCTGAAAATTTTTATGCTAAGTGAAATATAGAGAAAGATAAATACATATTATCTCACTTATATGTGGAATTTAATGAAAATGGTGAACTGAGATATAGAATAGAGGAAGAGGTGGAGTCACAAGGAGCAGAGAGACAGATGTCAGAGGGAAGGGGGAGGGGGAGATGGGATCAGAAAATGTGAAGGGTTTAGTGAAATTATATATATATAATACATAAATACAGATAACAAGAGAGCAAATCCCAGAGGGAAGAAGAAGAGGGAGTCAAGGGAGGGGAAAAAGGGGGTACAATGGGGGGCACCTTATTGGGTGTGAGGGTGTTATATTGAGTTGAACACTTAAATCCATGTTAACACAATAAATTAAAAAGATAATAAAAATCATTACTATGTTATTTATATATTATTTATATTAATTTTTAATATATATAATTTATATATTTAATATATTTAATATAATATATAATATTTTAACTGTGCTGGTATTTTTACTATGTATTAGATCTGCATTAAACCTTTTTACATATAAATAATCTGAGGTCCAACAGAGCTCAGATTATTCAGACAACTCAGGTAGTTTTAAAATAATGGTTATTAGGATGGTCAAGAATCTTAGAATAAGAATGGATGATCTCAGTGAGAACTTAAAGAGATAATAAGCTTTAAAAGAACATTGGAACCATAAGGAAGAATTAGTCAAAAATGGCAAATATAATATCTGAAATGAAGACTGCACTAGAAGGAATCAACAGCAAGTAGGATGAAGCAGAGGATCTAATCAGCAATCTAGGAAATAAGATAAATGTAAGCATAGAAGCAGAGCAGAAAAGGAAAAGTCTCAAGAAGGCTAAGGAAACTCTAAGAGAGCTCTGTGACCATATTAAGTGAAAGTGAAATAACATTCACATCATAGGGGTTCCTAAAGGAGAAGAGATAAACAAGGGATGGAGAACGTGTTGAAAGACACCACAACTGAAAACTCTCTTATCCTGATGAAGAAAAAAGTCACACAAGTTTAAGAAGCATGGAGAGTCCCATTAAAAATGGAGTTAAAAGGGCCCCACATCAAGAAACCTCATAATTAAGATGACAAAGATAAGAGACAAAGAAAGAATTAGAAAAGCTGCAAGAAAAAAGCAATTTATTACTTACAAAGGAGCTCCCATCAAGGTGTCATCTGACTTCTCAACAGAACACTTCAAGACAAAAGGGATTGGCAAGAAATATTCAGTGATGCTAAATGAGAATCAACAACCAAAACAACTTATTCAACAAAGCTATCATTTAAAATTGAAGAAGAAATAAGGAGCTTACCAGATCAAACAAAAAGGGGGGGGGGGGCTAAAGAAGTTCATCATCACCAAACCAGTATTGCAAGAAATGTTAAAGGGCCTGCTATAAAAAGGGAGAAGTTTGCCTAACTAGATGGTGGTGCATGGATAGAGCATTGACTAAAGGCATCAAGGACCCAAGTTTGAAACCCTAGGGTAACTGGCTTAAAGCCCAAGTTCGGTGGCTTGAGCAAGAGGTCATTGGTTCAACTAGAGCCCACTGGTCAAGGTACATATGAGAAAGCAATTAAGAAACAACTAAAGTGCTACAACTACAAGTTGATTCTTCTCATCTCTCTCCCTTCTTGTCTGTTTGTCCCTGCCTGTCACTCTTTCAAAAGAAGAAGAAGAAGAATAGAAAAAAGAAGTTGAGAGAAAGGATTACAGTTTTAAAGAATAAAATGGCAATAAATAAGTACATAGCAATAATAACTTTAAATATCAAGGTATTAAATGCTCTAGTCAAAAGACATAGGGTAGCTGAATGAATAAGAAAACATGGTCCATATATGTTGTTTACAACAGGCCCAACTCAGAACAAAAGTTACACATAGACTGAAAGTGAAGGAATTGAAAAAAATAACCCATGCAAATGGAAATGAAAAAAATAGTGGTATAACAATACTTATATCTGACAAAATAGACTTTAAAACAAAGGCAATAAATAGTAAAGGACAAAGAAGAACACTAGATAAATATAAAGGGAGCAATCCAACAAGAGGATATAAGCATTGTAAATACTTATGCACATAATTTAGGAGCGCACAAATGTATATATAGCCGATTTTGATGAACATAAAGGGAGAGATCAACAGCAATGCAGTAATTGTAGGGAATTTTAACACCCCATTAATATCAATAAGTAGATCCTCCAGACAAGAAAATCAACAGATACAGCAGTCTTAAATGACACACTAAGATCAGTGGTCGGCAAACTCATTAGTCAACAGAGCCAAATATCAACAGTACAATGATTGAAATTTCTTTTGAAAGCCAAATATTTTAAAGCTAAACTATATAGGTAGGTATGTTGTTATTAACTTAATTAGGGTACTCCCAAGCTAACCTTTGCTAAATACTCAAGGGCCAAAGAGCCGCATGTGGCTCACTGGCCCTGGTTTGCCGAACAAGGCACTGGTGAACTAGATTTTATTGATATCTTCAGAAAATTCACCCAAAAGCAGAAGAATATACATTCTTATCAAGTGTACATGGTATATTTTCTAGTATAGACAACAGGTTATGACACAAAACAGTCCTTAATGACTTTAAAAAGATTTAAATTATATCAAGTATCTTCTCTGAACACAATAGCCTGAAACTAGAAATCAACTACAACAAGAAAACTGAAAAACATTGCAACACTTGGAGTCTAAATAGTGTATTATTAAGTAACAAATGTGTTAACAATGAGATCAAGGAAAATATCAAAATTTTCATTGAAACAAATGAAAATAAACATACAACAACCCGAAATCTTTGGGACAAAGTGAAAATAGTTCTGAGAGAGAAGTTTATAGCATTAGAAGCATACCTCAAGAAGCAGAAAAAAATTTCAAATAAACCATCTAACCCTGCACCTAAAGGAGCTAGAAAAAGAAGAAACAAATTCCTGAGGAGGTAGAAGAAAGGAAATAGTAAAGATCAGTGGGAAAATAAATGACATAGAGGCTTAAAAAAAGTATAAAAGATCAATAAAGCCAAGAGCTGGTTCTTTGAAAAGGTAAACAACATTGACAAACATTTAATCTGACTCATCAAGAAAAAAGAGACAGGACCCAAATAAATTAAATTAGAAATGAAAGAGAAGTAACAACTGACATCATGGAAATACAAAGGATTGTAAGAAAGTACTACAAAAAACTATATGCCAAAAAGTGAACACCTGGGTGAAATGGATAAATTCCTAGAAACATACAATCTTCCAAACTAAATCTGGAAAATTAGAAAACCTGAGCAGAGTAATTACAGCAAATGAAATTGAAACAGTAATCAGAAAACTTCCAGCAAACAAAGGTCCTGGACTAGATGACTTCACAGGCAAATTTTGCCAAATATTCGAAGAAAAACCTATCATTCTCAAACTATTCCAAGAAATTCAAGAGGAAAGATGATATATATGCTCATTTTACAAGGCAAGCATTATCCTAATTTCAAAACCATGTAAAAACACTAAAACAAAACAAAATAAAAAACATTAGGCCAATATTCCTGATGAACATAGATGGTAAAATTCTCAACAAAATATTAGCAAACTAGATCCAGTAATATATTTATTAAAAGATCATAAATCATGATCAAGTGGGCTTTATCCTGAGGAAGTAAGTCTGGTTCAATATTAGCAAATCAATAAATGTGATTCATTACACAAACAAAATGAAGGTTAAAAATCACATGATCATGTCAATAGATGCAGAAAATCATTTGACAAAATTTGGCACCCATTTATGATCAAAACTCTCAGCAAAGTGGAACTAGAAGAAATATACCTTAATATAATAATGGCCATATATGACAAACCAACAGCCAACATCATACTCAATAAGCAAAAACTAAAAGCAATCCCCTTAAGATCAGGAACAAGACAGTGGTGTCTCCTTTCAACACTCTTATTCAGTTTAGTACTGAACATCTTAGCCACAGCAATCAGACAAGTAGAAGAAATAAAAGGCATCCAAACTGGAAAGAAAGAATTTAAAATGACATTTGCTGATGACAAGAAATTGTATATAGACAATCCAAAAATCTCTGCCCCCCCAAACAAAACTACTAGACCTGATAAATAAATTTTACAATGTAGCAGTATATAAAATTAATATTCAGAAATCAGTGGCATTTTTATACACCAGTAATGAACTGTCAGCTAAAGAAATTAAGTAAACAATCCCATTTATTTTTTTTCTTTTTATTTATTCATTTTAGAGAGGAGACACAGAGTGTGTGTGTGTGAGAGAGAGAGAGAGAAAGGGGGGGAGGAGCTAGAAGCATCAACTCCCATATGTGCCTTGACCAAACCAGTGCAGGGTTTTGAACTGGTGACCTCAGTGTTCCCAGGTCGACGCTTTATCCACTGCGCCACCACAGGTCAGGCAAACAATCCCATTTATTATTGCAACAACAAAAAATTAAAGCACCTAAGAATAAACTTAACCAATGAGGTAAAAGGCTTGTACTCAGAAAATTATTAGATATTGAAAAAAGAAATCAAGGAAGATACAAGCAAATGGAAGCATATACAATGTTCATGGATAGAAAAAATTAGCATCATTATAATGTTCATAGTACCCAAAGCAATCTACAGATTCAATGCAATTTCCATTAAAATAGCAATAACATAATTCATAGATCTAGAACAAACATTTCAAAAATTTATATGGAACCCAAAAGAAATCAAATAGTCTCAGTAATCTTAAAAATAAAGAACGAAGAGGGAAAATCACGCTTACTGATATCAAGCTATACTACAAGGTTATTGCAATAAAAACAGCCTGATCCTGGCATAAGAACAGGCATATAGATCAATGGAACAGAATAGAGAACATGCTAGAAAAGAACAGATTCTCAGATATGTCTGATAAGGCTTTTATAAATAAAATTTATAAAGAACATACAAAACTCAACAGCTGGAAGACAAACTATCCAATTAAAAAATAGGCAAAAGGACCTGAATAGACACTTCTCCAAAGAGGACATACATATGGTCAAAAGCCTTATGAAAAAATGCTCATCACTAATCATCAGAGAAATGCAAATTAAAGCCACAATGAGATATCACCTCACACCTGTCAGAATGGCTTTCACTAACAAATCAACAAACAATAAGTGCTGGTGAGGTGTGGGAAAAAGAGAACCCTCTTGGACTGCTGGTGGAAATGCAGACTTGTGCAGCCACTGTGGAAAACACTATGGAGTTTCCTCAAAACAATAAAATAGACCTACCTTTTGACCCAGCTATTTCACTTTTAAGAAATAACCTAATAATCTCAAAACACTAATTCAAAAGAAGATACATACCCCCACATTCATTGCTGTGATATTTTTAAGAGCCAAGATCTGGAAAGAGCTCAAGTGTCCTTCAGTGCATGAGTGAATAAAAAAGCTATGGTACAAATTTACACAATGGAATACTACATGGTCATTTTAAAAAAAGGAAACCTGATCTTGTGAGACAGCATGGATGGATGTGGAGATTATTATATTAAGCAAAATAAACCCATCAGAGAAAGATAAATACCATTTGATCTCACTTTTATGTGGAATCTAATTAACACAATAAACTGAGGAACAAAACAGAAACAGAGGCAGGGTCCTAGGGAACAGATGGATAGCTGTCAGAGGGATGGAGAAAGAAGGTACAAGATCAAAGAAGTTAGCCAAAATTATGCATACATAACACATATATACAGACAACAGAGTAGCAATAGCCAGAGGGAAATAGGGGGTGGAGGTAGGGGATGGGAGCAAAGAAAGGAAAAAGGGGGTAGAAAGAGACTTTGCATGGCATGGAAGGCACGAAAAGGTGTTGTAGAGGGTGTTATACTGAGTGGAACACTTGAAACCATGACAATGCAAAATATTTAAAAACATAACTTGGATAATCTCACTCCATAACTAGAACTCTTTTACTAAGATTAATCATTTCTTCCAAAGGAAATATTAAAAATATTTATTTTAAAAAAACTATATATTTTTTAAATTGTATTTCAAGAGAAGGGATTAAGGGCACAATGAGAAGTGGTACAATCGTAAATTGTGAATATTTCACTTGACTTCAGCTTTTAAAGCATTTCTTCACCCATGCAAGGACTCAACAACATGTAATGCCCTAATGAGCAGCTTTGTCAGTATAGCTGGCAAAGACTGCATTAATTGTCTTCTCCCAATTCTCATGGGTTGTTAGCTTTGAGAATTGATAATCTTCTGCATTATTTGTATTACTTTAAGGGTTTCCTTTTGTCCTTACTTTTCTGTTTCTTGTTGTTCTATGTTGAAGATCCAATTTCATAAACTTTGAGAAGTATATGTTTTATTGTTAGTGAGCGTGATCTTAAGCTTAAAGTAGTTACACTATGAAAAAGCTTAAGAAACCTAGGAGAAACCTATAGATTAAGTGAGGAGAGGAAACTGCTTGACCACAAATTTATTTTCTTCAATTATGGTATTGAGTGTAAGGGAAAATAATAAAGTGTTGTCTCTCTGCCCATATTAAGTTCATTGGCTAGGGCCCTGTAAATTAAACTAACAAAGGACAGGTAAACTAGAGAAAAGCAAATGAGAGAAAAACAAACAGAAATTTAAAATTTAACATGTGCTTCATGAACGCACATGGAAATACTCAGAGATGAGTGTAAAGCCAGTAGTCGCGGCCACTATCACAGCCGCCTGGCCCATGCAGGTTCACATTGGATTCGAACAGTCAGTAACTAAACAACGTAGCCAAGAACTGGTGAGCCATCAGCTTTAATTCTAGCTTGCACCCGGCAGGCAAGCAAAAATACACACTGGGTTCCAAAACCCACTCATTCAGTGCTCACATATCCGAGTTTCCTAGAATCAAAGGTTTCTAGCTCACCAGACTTATTCACCTCTGTTTCCCATCTCCTCCTGCACAAACTCTTAACAAACTGGCTTCTTCCTCAGCACTCTGCCATCTTGGCTGCTTCTCTCCTCCACGTGGCCTTAATCTGCTCTCCTCTCTATACTTCAGGAACCCCGGAACCAAGAGAGAGATCAAGCTACTGGTCTCTCCCACTTTATAGCATAGACTCAAAACCTTTAATCCAATTATACAAACAAGGAAGTCTCTGTATAATGGGATTTCTCAGGAGAGTGCACCACCCTACATCATCCAATCAGTCAAGGGTGTGGGGAAGAGCTTACTCTTAAATTTAGCCTTAGGCTATAATGACCCAGCCTGCCCACAGCCTGTTCCAGAACACACATTAACATCAACGAACTTCCACGTGGGCAGCACCATCTTTAACAAAGTGAGCATAATATATTTTATCTGCCCAATAATGAGTAACTCAAAAAGGTGGTTAGAGCATGGGCTTATATAACACCTTAAAAATATACATTTTTAGAGAACTAACAAGATAGAAATAAAGGACTTTGAGCTTCTAGTGACTGCCCAATTGCGAGAAGGCAAATATATGGGAAAATTAACAAATAATACAATTTGTTATATAGATTTCTCTGTTGCCCTCTCTGGGGTGATTAGACCTTAGAGTTATTTCTGGTGATTAACTTCTGTCCTTCCCATTGAGGGGGAAGTACTTTTACAAATCTGGATCCTGCTTTCAGCCTAAGAGGGAGCAAGCAGAGGGGTTTCTTATATCTGCTTCTTTTCCATTGTCTTCAAAATAATCCTGTACCAAAATGCTATGGTTTGGTGACATATTCTGGTACACTTTATTCTAAATGAATGTTAGGTCAAGGTTTTGGAAAGCTTAAGAACACTTTCATTTGCTTTTAATATTATTTACTATAGACTTCTAAAAATTTGTGTGTAAAGAAACTGCTCATATAAAACACTCAAAATATGAAGAGGTTAGTGGGAGAGAACTTAATGCCGAGAGCTTTCACGTATGAATCCTTACCAAAAATGAGTGGTCTTGGGATCTTTTGCTTAACCTCAGGACATCCAAAAGGCATCCAAAATATGTGGTGGTAGATGGGGAGCCTTATTGTCTGGCTGCCACAGTAACTGGAGAAAGTTGCTCACCGTTAATGTGGAGACTAAATGTCAGGCAATAAACAAAGACAGTTTTGTTTACAAATGTCTACAATTCTCCTATCTACCATTAGGTATTTCCTTTAACCTTAAGGACTCTGAGAAACCATGTCTTCTGGAGTAGGTTAGGTTTAAGGGCTATACTTCCTCATTTTGTGAAAGAAAAAAGCCAACAGTAATTTTTCTAAGGATGTTCATATCCTTTTCTAACGTCATAATTGAAGTAATGGGGAAAACTGTTTAAACTCTAAAATGAAAGCTAAGAACTTTGGCTTTTGCTCTTAGTTACCCAGTAATACACAATATGACCTTGAGCTAGTTATTTACTCTGTTTGTCTATGTGTAAAAATGTGGGTAATGCTAATGTCACTGGAAGAACATCTGAATTCATTAACAGCAGTACAGTATACAGTGTGTCCGTAAAGTCATGGTGAACTTTTGACCGGGCAAAAGTGCACCATGACTTTACGGACACACTGCATTTGAAAGTGTGATTTCATGTTTCAATGTATAATTTTTCATTTCAAAAACCCATGTGCCATCCAGTTGCATCAATGCTCAGCAATCACTAAGGTTGCATAACAATTAATAAGCCCAGTAATTAATGTAACAAGCATCACAGGCTATACCACCTTATGAGAATTTTTCTGACTGATAAGCATGAGAGCTATACCTGTGGATCAAGTCAGTAAATTAAAAATAATGATGTAATTGCCTGATATGTGTTTCACAGCCCTCATTTTTTAGCCTGAGGGAGAAATGAGCATTTAAACTTTTCCATAACAATGCTCTTTTTCAGAGTTAATGATTTACAGATATATTTGATAATAAAAACAAAACCAATTGATTTCAAAACTATTTCAGCCTCAAATAACAGACTGCAAGCTGCCCTGAGGCTTTACCGAGGTCTCCATTTTATTAAAGCATACCAGGACCATGATAGTTTAGGAAGCTAATGCTCAAATTGAGAGAAATGTGTATATTTAATAGTGATTCACACACAAAAGAACCATTAACCCATAAGTCAGGGTCTATTCTTGTCCCAAATGTATTTCTAATTAGTTTTGAGATTTAGAGCAAGCACTTTGACTAGAGTAGTATAATAATAGTATATTGAGAGTTAATATATATCAACTGTAAGTTTCTTTAAGGCACTAGGCTAAGTGGTCCTCTTATTAAATTATCTTATTTAATTTTCTCAACAACTGTATTAGGTAGAAGTCATTACTTTGGTGGGGGATTTTTGTTTGTTTTCGTTTCTGTATGTGCATGTGTGTGAGTGTGTGTGTGGGAAATGGCTGAATAATCCTAGAACTATTGCTCTTAATTAATACTCTAAATATTCTGGGATGTATGTACATGGGTTTCACAAGATAAATTTAGTCTGTTATATGAATATCCTTTAAGAGTAAAAGGGTTTCTGAAAATGAAAGTTCCTAAAGCCAAAGTCTGCTAAATAGAACCTGATAGCTCAAATATAATGTGTCCAAAGTAGTTATTGTGTAAAGGTCATGAATTTTTTGTTAGTGACTCAGTGTTAGTTGTGGACAAAAAGAATGGGACCACATATTAACCCTGACAAGCTCAGGAAAGGCGTCCATGGTAGCCTCCGAAACTCAAAAGACCGAAAGTAACTATACAAGATGGCCTGAAATTAAAACTTCCTAACTAAAAGTGAGTCGTGGAGGGTAGTCATGTCCTAAGCTGGTATCTTGACAAAGGTCAATCTTTACCTTAGCTGAGCCTGTCTACTTTGTCTTTTTGCATCCACAATTATATACCTTTGGAATGTCAGAGAAATCTCTCTTTTCCAGACACCTTAGGGCACAATATCCAACCAGAGCAGGAGACCACAGGACCCCTTATTTTTCTCTTGTTCTCCCACATACCACCTCTATGTGCTGTAAATGTTAATTCTTAACTATCCTGCACCCACCAATGTAAAAGAAGCATGTGTCTATTTAATTTTTATTTAATCTTAGAGATTTCCTCACTTTTTTTTTCTCATCTCCCTAATCTATCACCACTAAATTTCATGTAACTCCCTTATTTGTCTCCTTTAATTCTGATGTATAAAATAAGGTGCAAAACTGCCACTGTCTGGTGCATTTTCTCAATACAGTGATATATTTCTTCCTGGCAATTGTCGTCAGTTTGGCTTAAATAAACTCATCAAAATTCTCTACAGGTTTGTAAAGAAACTGCTCATATAAATGCCCCAAAATGAAATGGATGTTTCTTACATTTGCAGTAGAGATATGAGATAAGAACAAATGAAGAATATAGCAAGGGAACTGCCAATTAATGAGTACAAGGGCCTTTCCTTCTGCTCTAGGATTAAATCTTTCTGAAGTCTAGAAAGCCTTGTGATTTACCTTTTCTTAATAAGCACTTACAAGCATTTAATCACATTTATGATTCAGATTTCTATTAACAACTCACCACACCTATAAACCTAGGCACTGTGGTATACCACATCCTAAGGGATGCATCTATTATAAAAAGCACTCAGGACAGGAAGGCCTATAGGAGAGGGTGCAAAGGCCAGGAAGTTGGCACAAAATAATCAGACACTACCCAGAAAACATTTTTGTAGACAACCATTCCAAAACCAAGATATTGTTTCTACAAATAAAATAAAATATAGAGATTTCCAACTATAAACCAAACATTTGTATATAAAATATCTTATTCCAAGAACTTTCTGACTTTCCAAATTTTTATAAACTAGACATATATCTGAAGGACTGAATTTCCCAAGTCATTATAGAATTTCAGATTCTGTCTTCTTAAGGCTATTTTTTCATGTAGGAGCATCTATTTGTGTCATCAGATATAAAGATTCCATTATTGCTCTGGTTGGTTGGCTCGGTGGTAGAGCGTCGGCCTGGCATGTGGAAGTCCCAGGATCAATTCTCAGACAGGGCACACAAGAAAAGTGCCCATCTGCTTCTTCACCCTTCTCCTCTCCTTTCTCTCTGTCTCTCTCTTTCCCTCCTACAGCCAAAGCTCCATTAAAGCAAAGCTGGCCCAAGCACTGAGGATGGCTCCCTGACCTCTGCCTCAGGTGCTAGAATGGCTCTGGCTGCAATGCAGCAACACCCCAGAAGGGGGTAGAGCATCGCCCCCTGATGGGCATGCTGGGTGTATCTTGGTTGGGCGCATGTGGAAGTCTGTCTGTCTGTCTGCCTCCCTTGCTTTTTACTTCAGGGGAAAAAAAAGAAGTATTCCATCATTTTCCTTTCTTCAAAACCCAATGGACCATTCAAACTTCATTTGTTGTAAAGTAGCGTACCTTAATTCCACAGGTTATATAGAGACACCAAGGAAGGATACAGAAGAATTTTTAGGAGGAAATTTATTAATAAACCAGCTGCATATGACTTATATGAGGTATAGCTAACCCAAATCGTGTAGTCGAGAATATAGCTCTGAGGCTAGTTATATACATTTGATCACATTCAGGTTGGGGGAAAAGAAAGGGGAAACATGTCACAATAATCAATCATTAACAAGCTTAAAACGTTTGTCTATAAGATCTAAACAATATTTCTACATATTAAAACTTATAAGGTTACACAATAGTGATGTTGTTTTACATATCAAAGACATTCACAAATCTTTCAGTGTCTACCTCCTATTCCTTTGTCTAGAGGTATATGTTATTCTCAGGATTTCAGGGAAAAAAGAAGAGTTAAAATCAGTGTAGGATATATAAATATTGTCTCTTATTGAAAGGGAAAGGAAGTTCTTCAGATAACCTTTATTCTTTCAATGCCTGACTTTTTCTCTTTAAAATGGCATTGCCAATACTAACTTTTACAGTTCTTTGGTTCCTTAACACACATTTACCACCACACCCAGAGCTATATCCTTGCTAGGAAATATCAGACAAAAGCCAAGTTCTAATTCAGACAAAGCTCCATTTATAATACCACAGTCTTATCACTTAAGTTTATATCATAGAGCAGTTAATTATTAATCATTTTTGAGTCATAGACACTTCTGAAAATCTGGAAATTCTGTACCATACTTCCAGAAGATGTACACAAGTACATATATAGTCTTTCATTTCAGGGTATTTGGAGACTCACTGAAGTTAATCTATAGACCTAAATCAAGAAAACATGTCCTAGAAGCTTTTAGGTTTCCCCTATCCTAAAGCTCAGCTTGGCACTTAAAGCCCATTGGGAACATAAAAAGCAGATACACCACAAAACAAGGTTCAATAAATTTAAGAAGATTGAAATCTTATCAAGCATCTTCTCTGACCATAAAAGTATTAAACTAAAACTCAATCAAAAGAATAAAAACTGAAAAACACACAAAGATATGGAGCCTGAATAACATGTTATAAAATAATAAATGGGTTAGCAATTAGATCAAGAAAAAAAATTTTAAAAACACCATAAAACAAAACAACAACAAAAAAAGTGAGAAGACAACAACCCAAAGTCTTTGAAATACAGTAAAGGCAGTTCTAACGGGGAAATTTATAATATTACAGGCCTACTTCAAGAAAAAATATTTTTCAAAGAAACAATCTAACATTACACGTAAAGGAATTTGAAAACAACAAAACCCAAAGTGAGTAGGAGAAAGAAAATGATAAAGATCAGAGCATAAATAAACAAAATAGACTTAAAAAGCCATGCAAAATACCAATAAAACCAAGAACTGGTTCTTTGAAAAGGCATTTGATAAAATCCAGCATCGATTTATGATTAAAAAATCCTTCAGTAGTGTGGGACTAGAGGGAACATAGCTCAACATAATAAAGGTCATATATAACAAACCCACAGCCAACATCATGCCCAATAGACATAACCTAAAAGCAACCCCCCTTAAAATCAGAAAGAAGACAAGGTATCCCCTTTTAGCGCTTTAATTCAGCATAGTAATGGAAGTACCAGCCACAATATTTGACAAAGGAGGCAAGAATATACAAGAGAGTAAAGACAGTGTCTTTATAAATGGTGTTGGAAAAATGAGACAGGGACATGCAAAACATTGAAACTAGACTACCCACTTACATCATACCCTAGAATAAACTCAAAATGGATAAAAGACAGAAATGGAAGTCACAAAACCATAAATATCTTAGAAGAAAACTGTCATTAGAATCTCAGAAATCTCTAGTAGCAATATTTTTGCCATATATCTCCTCAGGCAAGTGAAACAAAGGAAAAATAGACAAATAGGACTATATCAAACTGAAAAGTTTTGCACAGCAAAAGAAACTATTAACAAAATAGAAAGACAACCTACTCTATGGGAAAACATATTCTCTAATATATCTGATAAGGGCTTTATAACAAACATTTATAAAGAACTTATAAAACTCAATACCAGGAAGACAAACAATCGAATTAAAAAATAGGCTAAGGACCTGAATAGGCACTTCACTAAAGAGGACATACAGGTGGCCAATAGGCATATAAAAAAAAAGGCTTATCACAAATTGTCAAAGAATTGCAAATTAAAGCCACAATGAAATGTCACCTCACACCTGCCAGAATGGCTTTCACTAACAAGTCAATAAACAATAAGTGCTGGCGAGGGTGTTGGAGAAAAGGGAACCCTTCTGCACTGCTGGTGGAATGCAGACTGGTGCAGCCACTGTGGAAAACACTATGGAGTTTCCTCAAAAAATTTAAAATTGATCTGCCAATCGATCTGCCTTTTGACCCAGCTATTCCACTTCTAAGAAATAACCTAATAATCTCAAAACACTGATTCAAAAGAAGATACGTAAACCCACATTCATTGCTGTGATATTTATAAGAGCCAAGATCTGGAAAGAGCTCAAGTGTCCTTCAGTGGATGAGTGAATAGAAAAGCTGTGGTACATTTACATAATGGAATACTACATGGTCATTTAAAAAAAAAGGAAACCTAACCTTTTGAGACAGCATGCATGGACATGGAGATTATTATATTAAGTGAAATAAACCAGGAGGAAAAAGACAAATACCATATGATCTCACTTATATGTGGAATCTAATGAACATGATAAATGTAGGGACAAAGTAGAAAAAGAAGCGGGGTCACGGGGAACAGATGGACAGCTGTCAGAGGGAAAGGGGAAGAGGGGACTGGATCAAAAAAAGGTGAAGGAAATAGCCAAAACACACACATATCTATACACACTCATATATTCATATATATATATATACACACACACACACACACACATATATATAGACAATAGAGTAGCAATAGCCAGAAGGAAAGGGATGTGAAGGTAGGGGAGGAGGGCAAAGGAGTCAAAGGGGTGGAAAGAGACTTTGCATGAGGCATGAAGGGCATGTTGTGGTGTGTAAATGGTGGTATCTTGAGTTGTACACTTGAAACCATGTCAGCACAATAAATTAAAAAATAAATTTTAAAAGTATGGGCAAAGAGCCTGAATAGAAACTTCTCCAAAGTGGACTTACAGATGGCCAATAGACATATGAAAAGATGGCCTGTCTTTGTTAGTGTGTGAGTCAAACTTAATTTCTTCAGTACTAAAGCCTCTATATATTTTCATATAAAAATGAAAATATCACCTCTATAGAAATTCTGTAAAGTAACTTTAAAAATAATGAAATTCAAACTAAATTTAAAGCTAATTTATAAGATATAAATGCAGACTTCATTTTTCAGTTTTAGCTATGTTATCTCCTTTGTTGATGGTTCATTTTAACTCTTAATATTGTTAACAGTCTATATTATGATTGAAGGATCTGGAGGAGAAGTCAATTTTTCAGGACAGAAGTAATTATTTTTTTTACAGTTTCTGTAATGGTGTGATGGTGAGCATCCTGCTAGTCAGTGCCGTTTCCAGGAAATAGAAGGAAGCTTTAAAATAGAGTTATTATACCTTGCTTGTTTTCCATTTTTAAAATAACACCTCATATTTCTATTCAAATATAGGCTAATTCTATGGTCATAAGAGAAACCAGTGTTCTTTCATTTCCTTAGAGCTATCTAAAAAAATCTTCTAAGATGTCTTGTGATAAACCCTTTATACTAACATCTGCTAAGAATTCATAGACACTAAAGGATCTGTGCCTAAGGAATGTGGAGTCCATGCTGGCCATGGCGCTTCCACCTCTCCACCTGCATGGTGCCATTGTCATGGATCCTGAGTGAGGGCCATGAGATAAAGGGTAGTAAAACTGTAACTGTAAGAACAATGGAGTTGAGCCTGACCAGGCGGTGGCACAGTGGATAGAGCGCCGGACTGGGATGCAGAAGACCCAGGTTCGAGACCCCGAGCTCGCCAGCTTGAGCGCGGGCTCATCTGGCTTGAGAAAAAGCCCACGGCTTGGACCCAAGGTCGCTGACTCCAGCAAGTGGTGGCTCCGTCTGCTGAAGGCCCGCGATCAAGGCACATGTGAGATTGCAATCAATGAACAACTATGGTGTTGCAATGGCAACGAAAAACTAATGATTGATGCTTCTCATTTCTCTCTGTTCCTGTCTGTCTGTCCCTATCTGTCCCTCTCTCTGACTCTCTCTCTGTCCCTGTAAAAAATAAATAAATAAAACATTTTTAAAAAAAAGAACAATGGAGTTGAGTCACCAGATATGTATCAAAGAGGGACAATACTTACCTGCTTGCTTGCATGTAGACAAAAACTTTCAGTTGAGTAACCTCCCAGAGCTTAGTTATTTGCACCACAATTTTACCCAGCAGGCATAAAACTTTCACAGACCAGTCCCCATTAGTGCTGCCCCTGTATGTAAATAATAAAGGTTTTGTCAGCTCTATCTGGTCCTCCTTGTGGTTTGTTTAGGTCCTTCAACAACACCAGGTCCATATTCTGGGTCTGGACCTCCTCCTGTGACATAGTGACAAATGTGGCAAGATAGAAATTAATATAACATTGTACATAAACTGTAACTAAAACATAAAAAGAATTTTTTAAAATAAAGATAGAGCTCAGAATCTAGGACACACAATAATAGAGAATACATAGAAATTGATTCTGGCTCTGTTTTGGCCTCATGCCCTGAAAAGTCAAAGGTAAACCGCAGTCTACGTCTCTCAAAGTGAAAACCTGTGGCCATCATTTTTTTTTTGTATATATATATATATATATATTGTATTTTTCTGAAATGAGAAGTGGGGAGGCAGAGAGACAGACTCTCACATGCTCCCGACCAGAATATACCTGGCAAGCCCACTAGAGGGAGATGCTCTGCTCTTCTGGGGCATTGCTTTGGTTGCAACCGGAGCCATTCAAGCACCTGAGGCAGAGGCCATGGAGCCATCCTCAGCACTCAGGCCAACTTTTGCTCCAATGGAGCTTTGCCTGCAGGAGGGGAAAATGAGATATAGAGAAAGGCAAGGGGGAAAGGTGGAGAAACAAATGGGTGCTTCTTTTGTCTGCGCTTGCCAGGAATCGAACTCAGGACTTCCACATGCCAGGCCAATGCTCTACCACGGAGCAAACCAGCTAGGGTTAACCTGTGGCCTTCTTGATCATCTGTGCAGTGAATTCAGTTTATCTTATGCTATATCAATGGAGATAATGACTAGAATATATTCTGTCTCTAAGCAATCAAGGTAAGAACCATTTAAATTTAGTGACCTTTGCTTGGTA
This sequence comes from Rhynchonycteris naso, assembly GCA_037038555.1. Taxonomy (NCBI): domain Eukaryota; kingdom Metazoa; phylum Chordata; class Mammalia; order Chiroptera; family Emballonuridae; genus Rhynchonycteris; species Rhynchonycteris naso. The sequence goes on from CM073002.1 coordinate 74,633,477, forward strand.
GCAGCTATACTGCATTTCCTTATGTATAATATGCACCTTGATTTTGGGGCCCAAAATTTGAAAAAGAATGTATTACAAAAAGTTATTGAACTCAAGTTTTATTCATCATAAAATTCATACAACTCCTCATCACTGTCACCACTCACATCCATTAGCTTGTCCTCATCTGTGTCTGATGACGAATTACTGTCTTCAACAATGAGCACAAAAACAAGTGCTAAAAAATGGGAAATGTTAGTAAAAATCTACAAGCACTTTATAAGGCACACCCAGTTTTTAGACCCCAATTTTTTTGGAAAAAGTGCGTCTTACACATGGGGAAATTTGGTATGTTTATTTCTGTTTTTATGATTAGTGAATCTTTCCAGTGTTAATTAACAAACTTTTGAGTGTTTGATAAGAACTCCACCTTGTGCAGACCTCCATAAGAGGTCAAGTCATTTACAAAGGCCCTGACTTGAAAGTATTTACAAAATAGAGCTGTGTTGTCCAATTCAATAGTCACTACCCATAGGTGGTTATTTAAGCTTAAATCCAATGAGATTGAATATACAGCTCCTCAATTGAGTTAACCTCGTTTCAAATGCTCATTAGGCACATGTCGCTAACTGCTAATATATTGGACAGTGCAGATTTTCATTTTAATAGACATTTTTTCTGGAATGTGCTGATCTAGGGTAATTCTCATTCAAAACCAATTAAAAAGAAAAGGTGAGTTTAGAGTTTGCTTCAATAGTTTAATTCCTTTATTTCAAATAGATTAGGTTATGGTTCATAATCCCTAAAATACAATATTTTTCTGTACAGTTGGTGGTGGAATATGTGGAAGAAAGAACTTGACTTTCACTCAAAATAGATTTTTCCTCTGTCCCTCCTTACCTTTCTTTCTTCCTTCCTTCCATCCTTTGTTACTCCCTTCTTCCCTCTCTTCTTCCTTCCTTCGTCCTTCATTCCTCCTTCCTTCCTTCTATCCTTTCTTCCCTACATTTTTCCCTCTCTCCCTCCCTCTCTTCCTTTCTTATTCAGATACCAAAGTGTAGAAAGCAGGAAAAAGGAATTATTTGATGCTAAACACTATGAAGTGTTCTTGGATTCACTTATTTTTACATTCTGCCTGAGTGATCTCTGAATGTACCTAACCTAATGAAATTAGCTTATCTTGTTTTCCGAAATAATTTCTCACAAAGATTTACATCATCTTTAATTGCCAGTTTTTCCATTTCTTTCTTGACCATGTATTTTCCCAGACCAGCCTTCAGTGCATATCCGTGCCACACCTCAGGGTTCTCTATAAGTAGTAAGCTATTAATTGTGCATTTAATATGTTCTCAGCAGATTATTTTACCACAGCATCTAGCACATTATTTAGTACATAGTAAGTTATTAGTAAATGCTTTTTATGAAGCAGAAATTACTAAAAAATGGAATAATATTTGACCTACTGCAAAACGATTAAAATGTTCAATTTATTCCAAGGTCTGTTGAAAATACAAAATGTAATCTAATTTCCTTATTGAAGGATAATCTTTCCAAATCATTTTAAAAATGTGACTATAAATTGTGTGCTATAATTCCTAACCATATGAAACTGCCTTTTAAACAAAATAGCATGAAGAAGCATGCATTTTCTGTTTGACAATTATGTCATCTTTCTTCATAACCACTCATTTCAATTTGTGTTATTGACAAGCCCTAAGTCTTCTTGTATCTGTGAGGATCCTTCTAGTATATTAAAATCCAACTCTTTGGAATAACAAATGTTTCAAAGTAATACCAATTCATATGTAATTTTAATTAAAATTTTTATTTGATACAGTTTTGCTCTCTTTAATATCTATACATTTTTTATCAGTGTTAAGCGTTTTCTTTTTAACTTAGTCATTAATGACTGTGTTGAATATTTATTCTAGTAACAATTATTTTTATAATTTTCTCCACATTCAAACAAAAATATTAATTCATGGAGCATAGCTGCTTATTCATTTGAAGATATCCTCCAGATTCAGGGATTCAGTTATTCACAGTCTAGACATTTGCTCTGCAGAGAACTGTCAAACATACAACTTTGTTTTATGCTTGCTATTACTCTGGCAGCTACTTCCATCTGTAGTTTATTCTGCCTTCCCTGTTACAGTAAATTTATAAAGCATGAAAGGAAGGCATTAAAGACAAATAAGCACCCAATAGAGTCTTTCAGGAAATAAGAAATTTTTCAAAATAAGGGCACTTTCATACACTGTTGGTGGGCAATTTGCTACATATTTTTCCAAATGCAATTTGACAGTGCTCATTAAGAAGTTCTTTTGAAAAAGTTTTGGGGGTAAATACTTAAATAGTCAATTAAGAAATTCAGCATAGAATAAACAAATCAAGGATTTTATTACTTGGTGAGAAATAGATGCTATTAACGTTAATTTCAGGTCTAAGAAGTACCATCTATATCATCATTCAACCTTATCTTTGTTGTGTCTTCAAGGTGGTTAACTCTACCAAATAAAGTATTTGTTTATATTTATAATATATCCCCCCCAAAATTTATTCTTCTCAAAAACTGCATTTTTATTATGAGAAAATGGGTGAATAAGTAGAGAAAGACAAGGTTGTTAGGAAAAGTCTGTGTAAATATCTTTTGACCATAATTTAGTTAACATTTCTTTGCATATCTGGATTAGTTACTGAGTTTGTTGAACCTGTGTAAATTGTGGCAATTCTGATTAGTTCTACCTGAAAACCATTATAGGTTTTGTTATTAACCACTTCATTTAGTGGATCCTGGATGGCTATTATTGGATTCTGGAAAGAGTTCTTTATAATGATTTAAACTTGAATAAAACATTCAGAAATATACTCTACTCATTGATCTGCTCAAGAACACTTTTAATGGTAGCTTTAAATATTGTCCACTTGTTTACTGTTATCATTCTTACCAGCATAGTGTGTTGTAATTATTACTTGGTTTCATGTATAGCTTTCTTTTTTTTTCTTAATTAAAGGAGAGTCTGCAAAGAAGCAGACTCCTGTATGAGCCTTGAGCAGGATCCACTTAGCAAGTCCCCTATGGGAGGATGCTTTACACATTAGGGGCGTTGCTCTGTTGCTCAGCAACTGAGCTATTTTTAGCTCGACACTGGAGGCCAGGAGCCATCCTCAGACTTGGGGTCAACTCTCTGGAATCAATTCAGCCATGGCTGTGGGAGTTGGAGAGAAAGTGAGAGAGAAAAGGAGGAGGAAGAAGGGTGGAGAAGCAGATGGTCTATCGTCCTGTGTGTCTTGACCCAAAAACAAACCCTGGACATCCAGATGCCAGGCCAAAACTCTACCAGTGAGCCAATTGACCAGGGCCTATAACTTTACTTTTAAAGAGACCTTTTTTCTTTTGATTTCCCAAACAACAGTAAATTCATGTATTAAGCCTGACCAGGTGGTGGTGCATTGAATAGAGCATTGGACTGGGATGCAGAGGACCCAAGTTCAAAACCCCTCAAGCATGGGCTCATCAAGCTTGAGCTCAGGATCATCAGCTTGAGTGTAGAGTTGCTAGCTTGAACATGAGATCATAGACACGAACCCATGGTTGCTGGCTTGAGCCCAAAGATTACTATCTTGAAGCCCAAGGTTCCCAGCTTGAGCCAAAGGTCGCTGGCTTGAGCAAGGGTTCACTTGCTCTGCTGTAGCCCCCTGGTCAAGGCACTTATGAGAAAGCAAGCAATGAAAAACTAAGGCACTGCAATGAAGAATTGATACTTCTCATCTCTCTTCCTTCCTGTCTGTCTGTTTCCATCTGTCCCTCTCTCTGACTCTGTCTCTCTATCTCTGTAAAAAAAATATATGTATATATATTCCCAATAACTACTTCTTTCAAGTGCCTAAAAGCATTTATCAGGCCAATCTTTTACATGTAAATTAAATAGACTTTAGGCTTAACAATTCTATTATATATTAAAAACTTGAAAAAAATTGATTACAAAATAATTGCTGAAGGTTATATTTACCTTCTCTCAATATTTGGATGTCAACTGGTAGTGGTTAGCAAAGTTGTATGAACTCAATATAGATCACTAATCATTGCTATTTAAGAATCCTCACTTACCAGTGAAACTGTGCTAGTCAATTGGTGATGTCACAGGTTACATTCACCACCTCTTAATTATTTCTCTTAATTGCTTTATATATCCTTACAATGAGATGAATATACATCATACTGCCACAAAATAACAACCTGGTATTTTTTAATACCCAGATGTTATAATTTTATCATTCAATTTACAATGAATTTTATTTGGTTTATCAGAAAGAAAGAAGGTGGGTCTGGTCATAACCTTTAAGAGGCTGTGTTTTTAATTTTAGTTTCAAATTAATCATGTAAAGTTAAATTTACTGTTTTTTTATAAACAGTCTTCAAATATAACTGTTTTATAAACAGTAATCCCCCTTGTATTATTCAGAAACAGTAGTATATATTTGCCATAAATTTATTTAATGTAATTAAGTAACTTTTTGTTTATTTACCATGAGAAACTTCCAACTATCTTTTTGTAAATTATTGCATTTTTATATTTTATAACTAAATGTAAGATCAAAGAACAAAACAAGATAGTAAGAAAAACAATTTTATTTTTATTTTCATTACCTATAAATCATCATTTCTAACAAGGGTGGAGGGGTGTTGGCAGAGAGGAAGAAAATAAAACTCTTAATTCCAAGGACATTATAAGCATCAATATTGTATTCAGATATTTATATTAGAATTTAATTTTTTTAGCTGTAATGTTCCAGTACAATAACAAGAGTAATCTATAGAGTAAAAAAAAAAATGCTAAAAATTGCAAAATGTCACAAAAGCCTCAAATAATGTAGATCATTGTAAAGAACAAAATTATATTAATAACCACTTATTTTCAAATATATTGCAATGTAATAATATGTGCAAAAAGTATTTTCCCTTATACTTAACAATGGCTTCATTTTACTGCTGCAGTAAAAGTAAAAGCTTTTTAATGAGAGTAAGGAGTCTATAGAAGGGAGGACGCACTGCTTTGGACCTGTTACAGCTCTTCAAATAATTGCACTCATGTGTCAGGTTTTGGATTATACATTGGCATAAAACCGATCACTGAAATACTTCCAGCTTTCTTCAAGGCAGTGTAATCAATCCAGACAGCTGTGTGCTTACGGATGTCAATATCAATACAAGCTCTCTGTGTTGATAAAGAAAGGGAGTCTGTGCGTATGTGTGCTTGGGCACGCTGATGTGTGTGCGCAATGTCTGCTTTTGGAAAAGAAGCCTGCTGATACAGAAAAGGCGCTGGGTGGGGAGCTTGTGCTCTCACATGGGTTAGAGCTGGAGTCTCACTAACTGAATTTGTGACTTTAAGTAGCTAATTCAGTAGCCCTTTTGGACCCTTAATTTTCTTTTTTCTTTTTCAACCATTGTTTACTTTAAGGAAAGTTTTTATAAGTATGGAATAACGTGTGGGCAGATTAATACAAAAGGGAAATTTTAACCATTTTCATTTCAATATTAAACATGGAACTAAGAATGTTTGAGTTAGACAAACCTTGGAAATTACTCATCCAATAAGTATGTAATTTGAGTGGAGAGATGCAGAGAAGATAAATGACTTGACCAAGGCAACAACATTCAAAACTTATGGTTTTCAGACTCTGCAATGTTTTGGATCACAATTTTTATGTTTTCTAGTGGTGTGGATCTTTATTTTAGACAAAAGAAAATTCTATTTTTGACTTATTTCTGAATTTCAGAAATCTATTTCTGAATAATACAAGAGGAATAAAAATAAATTAAATTTCTGTTTATTGTGTTATTAACAGTTTTATTCTTTTATTTATTAAATATTTCATGAAAGTTTTTGATAAGAAAAAGAAAGATCTGACTTGTTTCAGCCAATCATTAAAGTGGCAAGAGAAGAATACCTACAAGTCGTTAAAAATGGAAGTTGACAGATAACCTAAACACTGAAATCTTTGTTAAGTAAGATTTATTATGTCATTTCTCCTTTCAAATACTTTAGAAATTGGGATAGTGTATAGAACTGGAGGTTGTTTTCTTATTTGAAAAAATAATTCTTATCAATATTATTTTTTCTTATCAATAATGATTAAGTATTTTTCTTGTTTTAGAATAAAATAATGCCTTAAAAGTAATTATCTGATTAAAATTATAGTGTAATCCTTTGTGAAATAAATCAGACAATAAACTACAGCTTAGGATATATCACATCAATCCATTCATTAATGTAGCTAGATTCATTTGTGCATATACTATGTTACATACTGCTATATATTTGGTTACATGTTTTGGATGTATAAGAAACCCAGAGAGATATCTTATCCTTGGGGAACTCAAAGCTTATTGTAAGAAAAAACATACACACTCAAGCACACATAGAGATAGATATACACAACATAAAACTATTAAATATTCAACTGTACTTGAAAATTTTAAAAAAGAATTAAAAATAAATTACCAAGATAGAATAACCAGTCATTAAAGCCTAGATTATATTCATATATTCATGCATGTAACTGGCACCATAACAAAGATACAGTGGCAAAAGTGCTAGTAAGTTAGGATGGAAGACAGGGTAAGTAAACACAACAAGTAGGAAATAACTATTTTCCAGTTGCTTCTTTGGGCATGATAGCACCCACACTTACCTTGTTAGAATTTTGCTAAAGAGTTTCATTTTTTATCATAAAAGCAGCATTCATGGCTAAATTGGCAAGTTAGGAAATTCAATATATTGAATTTGATTATATACAAAAAATTGCGGAAAATCTTTTCTAAATCCATTAAAATATGTATTTTAAAAGGACAAAAGCTGCCCTGTATGGCTTGTTCAGTGGATAGAACGTCCGCCCAGTCTATGGATGTCCACGGTTTGATTCCCAATCAATACACAAAGGAGAAGTGACCATCTGCTTCTCTTCTTTTCCCTTGCCACCTTCTCTCCCTCCTTCCCTTCTATAGTTAGTGGGCTGCATTGGTTCAGCGTTGGCCCCAGTGCTGAGGATAGTTCAGTTGATCCCAGCATCAGGCTCAGGCACTAAAAATAAATCAGTTGGTTCAAAAATCGGCCCAAGACAAAGTGGATCCCAACTAAGATGCATACAGGAGTCTGTCTCACTATCTCACCTCCTCTCACTTAAAAATAAACAAATAAATAAATAAAAATAAAAAGACAGCAGCCAATATTTGCAGACTATTTGTTTGCTATGCTTTAAGCAACAAAACAATTTTTAACTCCCATCGCCAAAACAAGGAAACCTCAAAGACTAAGATAAGCTTTCTGTGCTCATATATCTTCTCTATTTCACTTCCTCTATCATTAGCTTGCTCCTCACGATAGAGATTTAATCGGTATGAAAAAGAACAAAGGAAAAAAAGTGGCCATACACATTTCTAGAGTTGAAAATAAAATATCAGTGATATTGCATCCCTATAAATATTTTTAATCTACTTTGTTGTTATTATTTTAGATCTACCAAGAGTAGAACTCAAAAACCAGGTATGTATAGTATTCTTGTTTCTGGAAAACAAGGTTATTTTTTAGGACCATCAGTGCTGATGAATATTCTGACAGGAACTAGGACTTGTCTTGGAAATCACACATATAGACAACCTGAAAAGGAGGCACCTGGCAAAATAAAAACTCTTTCCTCCACCTGCTCATCTCCTATCAGCATCCACAGGAAAGCCCTTGATGGGTCCATGGGATCAGCCTCCCTTCGTAGACCAGGGTATTGAAGTATTGATCTGGAGAAGCAAAGGTGACCTTCCTCATTAAATACCACTTTCCACCAACCTACCTCCACTTCCAAACATGGCCCCCAGGAACTTCAGAAATAAAACTGTTACTCTTTTTTAATGCAGATAATACTCTGATTTAAGGAAATATGACCTACCAAATTCTGACTTCTAAGACTAATCAATAAAGAGGTGATTACTCATATTGTGAAAAAATTTACACAGGACTCTTCACAAAGAGTTCTTTTGATGAAGTTATGAAACTGATTTATACAAGTGATTTTAGGTAAAACATCCTGATACGTGGAAATCTACTGCTTGTGCATGACTCTACTATTATTACCTAATTTAGATGCCTTCCTTCCTGCCTCTTTTACCTAAGAAGCAAGTGCATTGTTTATAAAACACGTGTTTAACAATTATTCATTTTTATTCCTTTTGTATTGAATTATATTGAGACTAACAGAGGAGCTATCATGAATCCAGAAATGAAAGTTGAATACTTGTCTTCTTTAACCTGATAACAGAGTTATAGACTAACTCCCCATGTTTTTCTCTATAATATTTAAGAGAAAAATATAAGAAATATGACTAATGTAAGCCACCTGCAATAGTCCAATGACATTCTTTTACCATAAAAAAAATGCAATAAAGTCCCAAGACAAGAAACAGATAGTGGGAATTGCAACACTAGAAGTTTTTAGATTTTTAATGGTAAAAATCTATTATTTTCTTGGCCATTTGTCATGCCTCCCTTTAACAGTAACTTTATTTTGCTCTTAATAATGTACATTATTGTAAAATTTTATGCAATTTTTCTTTTGTTTCCTTCAGAAAATAGGGCATTTCTTCTTTAAAAACAAGCAGACAGAAAGAAGTTAAAATGACAATGGGGAATAGATGCCAAAACCAGAATTAGTGCTCAGAAATTCCTAGTGATGTTGTAATCCCCAGAGGAAAATATTTATTTATATAATAACATTCAGTTAATTATTTATAGAAGCAAAACTCTGGAAAATTTCATTCTCACTGTTTTAATCTACATACACTGTCCCAAGAGCCCTTGAATCCTGCCATAGGGGTTTCCATTCTCAGCATCAGAATGTCCCTGTTTGTTCCTGATTTTGATATTGTCTTCTTTAAAAATAAAATTTGTAATAATCATAATGACACTAATTTTTTCTGTGTTAATAAAAGCCTACTATTTTGAAGTCTGATTGTCTTTTAAAAATTGTTCTTCAGTTATAAAAGAAAGAGATGCACTTGTAATGTCTTAATGAAGCTCAAAAGCTACCATCAACTGTATGTGTGTGCATGGCCAGCATTATCATCTGGGGTGACACGATTCCGTATCTAAAACTTCATGGTCCTGTTGCAGGTGTTTAATAATTCCAGGCACAACTTCATGCTCCAGAGGAGGCAAAGAAAGACCCAGGCAAAATTAAGCTTGGCAAATGGGAGTCAGAAAAAGGAGAGGATAAAGACAATTAATTATTTATTTAAAACACATGGAACTTGGAATTTCTCTTTTTTCAATAAAAGAAAAAAGAAGAGTTGTTAAGGTATAGTATGTTTTGATGTTGAAAGTATTTTAAAATTATTAATGTTATATGGCAATATTTCCCAGAAAATTATAGAGCTTTTGCTGTATGAGTAGTTTCCACCTTGTACACCTCATTTCCTTTCGTCTGTGATTTTTAAATCTCCATTTGAAAAAAATTATCATTTTATACTAGCCACTGAAGTGAAAAGTATTAAAAAGAATAATTTGATGTTAATGACAATAATAGTCAAATGTACAGATCACTCCCACTCATTTTCACATTTTAATAGAAAGGTTTTTAGAGATTATACTAAAATTTTGTCATAAAAGAGAATGATCGGTAGTCATTACCTACTCAAAAACAAATGCAGAACCATAATCATCCAGTTTATTAAAAAATATTTGGACTCATAACAGAGACATACAACTTTATTATGCCCTAAATGTAATTAATAATTTCAATTCAATCAGCTGAAATAATATTTATTTAAAAGATTTAGGCTTGTAATAAGACTCACTTTATAATATTCCTCATAATATTAACAATCAATTAACAGAGAATTTTCACTTCTAGAAAAATAATGAGACAATATTTTTCTTTCTGATTTCAGATAAGACTATTGTTATGCTATATATAGTATCTATAGTTTCCTACCTTGTTGAATCTTGAATGCAAAGCTCAAACAAGATCAGAATTGTGATTTAAAATTCGTAAGCATGCTGGATGGGGTTCTATACTAATGATAATAATTTTTATATTTTCTGGAACAACCCAAAGATTGCACAATTTTCTGTAAATACAGTGTGTCTGTAAAGTCATAGTGCACTTTTGACTGGTCACAGGTCAAAAGTGCACCATGACTTTACGGACACACTGTATAAAGAAAAAGGAAGCCAAAATTGTGAGCTGAATAAGACTTTTGTCCTTCATCATACAACCTTTCATGTGTTTCAATTTACTGTCTGGAGATGTCAAAAGAAAAAGAGAAACTTGCTTGCCAAACTTGTGAAACTCATGACCTGGAAAAGAATACCATGAGATATTATCCTTATGATACAGGATGTTCTCAGAAGAATTACTTATAACTATATTGTCCATAGCTTCACCAATCTTAACATTAGCTTTGCTTTCTTCTTTTGAAATTCTACCAAAGTGTAATACTAAACTTTAAAGTGGTGAGCAGTAAGATACAAATTTATAGCTAAACACTAAAATGGTGTTTTAAAGGACTGCTTTCTTCCGCAGGCAATAGAAATTATTTAGGAATATCAGAAAGACGATGGTAATCGACACTTGAAAGGAGGTAAGATCCATTCTTTCTGGTGATTTAGAAAGGACATTTGTAGATCAAAATATTGGCATAGATAGCAATCATGGTGACCTTTGGCAGGGGAAGAGATGTCATTGAGGTGAATTCAAAAGAAAATCCATGGATTTAGCACATGCAATAAAATTTTAAAAATGCTGAGGAACCAAATAAAAAAGTAAAGGTATATAATCAAGGCTTACTAATTGCATGAGAAAAAATATATAAACCGTTGATTTCAGTAATAATTATTGACCCATGAATTGAGTTTTTCCTTGGATTTTTAGTAGATTTATAGAGGAGTGCTATTTATTTTTGATAATTTAGGTAGTATTTCTTTTAATAAAATACTTTAGTTATTTTGTAACCTTTGAAATCACAGTCATTATTCTTACTAAATTTTAACATGTTGATAGTTGTCTTTGGGAGAATTTCTACTTATAGAAGGAGTAAAAATTGAAACACTTAAAGACAAAATTTAAGCATAAAAAAGTATTTTAGTTGTTTTGCTAATAATAGATATTCCCAAGATGTTAAGAAATAAGGGATGGAGGAAATATGCTAACAAGCAATATCCATAAAATTAAGTATCTTGGAGAATTTTATTAAAAGCATGAATATGGCAATATTATATATTGTAAAAAGGTATTTGAAATCAGGATTGATAGTTATTGATAACAGCACTCTCGTATTCATCATCTTTACAAACCAAGACTCCAAGAATATATCATTTAAGATCATACACATTCTTCCTTTCTTTTTTTAGACAATTAATTTTAAAGGGTGACATTGGTCAACTAGAGTACATAGATTTAGAGAAAACATCCACACATCATTTTGACATTCGATTAGGTTGCATACTCATCACCTAAGTAATATCGTCCTTCATCACCTTTTATTTGGTTTTCTTTATGCCTCTCTCCTCTCCCCATCCCATCTCTATTCTCCCTTCCCTTCATCCTGGTAACCACTGCACTCTTATCTATGTTCATGCATCTCAATTTTGAGATAACACACATTCTAAGTGACGCCATTTAAATTTAACTCTTATATTAAGATACAAGTTCTGGCCTGACCAGGCGGTGGTGCATTAAATAGAGCATGGGGCTGGGATGCAGAGTACCCCGGTTTGAGACTCCGAGGTCACCAGCTTGAACACGGGCCCACCTGGCTTGAGCAAAAGCCAGCCAGCTTGGACCTAAGGTCGCTGACTTGAGCAAGGGGTTGCTCACTCTGCTGAAGGCCCACAGTCAAGGCACATATGAGAAAGCAATCAATGAACAACTAAGACACCACAACAAAAAGCTGATGATTGATGCTTCGCATCTCTCTCCATTCCTGTCTGTCTCTGATTCTCTCTGTCTGTCCCTGTAAAAAAAAAAAGATACAAGTTCTGAAGTCCCAAGCAATATATGCTGAATTATTTCCCATGATATGGGAAGGAATTTATATACATCATTGTGCAAAAGCCATTAATGATAGCTTGATAAAAATTATTTTCTTTATTTTGTTAGGCTCATAAAATATAAAATATTAATTCTCTTAGTGATAAATTTGAGTTCTAGCTAAATATACTAAAACATGACCTATTTACCTGAGCATATTTAGGGTAAAATTTTAAATGCATGTTTTATTAATATTTAACAAAGGAAATTGATAATCACAGGACATTTTTTTAAACCATTATTTTGAAAATTTTCACCTCAAGATAAGCCAGAACCACATATGTAATTACATATGTTTGTAGAGAATTAAACAATCTTATATAAAAATAATTAACAATAACATATAGGTAATTTTTTAATATGACAGCAAAAGATTCCCTATTTGACCTTGGATTATTCCCATATGTATACATAGATGATAAAGAATCATCAAGAATCATAAGAATTAAGACCAAGATCAAAACTAACAAGGTAAAATTTAATAAGGATAAATCCAAATTTTGGTAATACTTTCCAAGTAAGTCAATTAAACAGTTCACTTGGATAAGGAGCAAGAGCTTTAGTTAACTGAAACTCAATATAAGCCAACATGTGTAGCAAATTTCTAAAGCACTCATAAAATTCTAATATATGTGAAGAGAAGGAAAAAGGCCATACTCAAATCACTGTTCTTTCTTGGTCAGATTACATGTAGTATATTTTATTTGCATATGATTTTCATGTTTTAAAATGCACTATGAAAAAGCTACAGAAAGTTTTGAGAATAGTAGCTAAAATACAAAATAGACTTTTCCGTATTATGTAAGAAATATCTAAAGAAACAGAATGTTAATCTTGAAATTGAAAATACTTAGTGGAAATGTGAGAGCTATATTAAACTACTTACTAGATGATAGTTCTAGTAAAAGTAATGAGATTGCTTTATAATTGGTAACTTTAAAGCAGATGTATGAAAATTTAGAAGAAAACTTAATTTCAATATTATGGGGCACATTCAGCAATTATTTAAAATAAAAATCTATTTTCTTTTAAATCTAAGTGCTTTCTGATAGTGGACGATTGGCTGATGTTATATTAGGATGAAACTGAGAGTATAATCTGTAAGGTCCCTTTCAAAGCTAAAAGTGTGCTAATGTAAATAATCACTTACATTATATTGTTTAAATAAACAATATAACTTTACTCTTTAAAGAACTAGATAAAGAACAAACAAAGCTGAAAGTTAGAAGAAAATAAATAAAAATCAAGTTAGAGATACATAAAATAAATAAAAATTAATAAAATAATATGATAGATCAATGAAAATAAGAGCTTTTTTGAACATGCAAACCAAATAGACAAAACCTTAGCTTGACCAACCAAAGAGGGTGAGGAGGGAGAAAGATAGAGGAAGAGAGGGAGGACTCAAATAAATAAAACTATAAATGAGAGAAACATTAAAACTGATACTCCAGGCTGTGGCGCAGTGGATAGATTGTTAGACTGGGATGTGGAAGACCCAGATTCAAGACTCTAAGGTCACTGGCTTGAACAAAGGGTCATTCACTCTGCTGTAGCCCCCCCACCCCCATCAAGGCACATATGAGAAAGCAATCAATGAACAACTAAGGAGCTGCAACAAAGAATTGATGCTTCTCATCTATCTCACTTCCTATCTGTCCCTATCTGTTCCTCTTTCTGACTCTCTCTGTCTCTGTGAAAAGAAAAACAAAAAGAAAAAGGAAATTGATACTCCACAAACAAAATGAATCATAAGTGACAACTATGAACAATTATATAGCAATAAATTGGACAACCTAGAAAAAAATGTATAAATTTCAAGAACCATACATTCAAATCTGAATCCTAAAGAAATAAAAAATCTGAACACATTAATTACTATAAAGGATATTAAATCAATTATCAAAAATCTCCCAACAAAAAAAGCCTAGAACTAAATGGTTCCACTGGTGAATAATACCAAACATTTAGAAAATCTACATTGATTATTTCTGTAAATTCTTAAAAAAAAATAAATAAAAAACAGAAGCAGCAGAAACACTACTGAACTCATTTTATGATGCCAGAATTACCCTGATACAAAACTGTACAAAGACACAAGAAAGGAAAATTAAAAAACAGTATTTCTGTTGACTATAGACAAAAAAATCCTTAATAAATATTAGCAATTAAAATTCAATAATATTTTAAAAGGATTATCAGCTATGATCAAGTAAGATTTTATTCCAGAGATGTAAGGATGGTTCAACGTCTGCAAATCAATCAATTTGTTATACCACTTAAATAAAATAAAGAATGTCCTGGTTGGTTGGCTCAGTGGTAGAGATTCAGCTTGGTGTGGATGTCCAGGGTTTGATTCCTTTTCAGGGCACACAAGAGAAGTGCCCATCTACGTTTTTACCCCTCCCCCTCATCTCTCTCTCTCTCTCTCTCTCTCTCTCTCTCTCTCTCTTTCTCTCTTCCTCCCTCTCTCTATATTCCCCTCCTTCAGTCATGGTTTGATTGGAGCAAGTTGGCCCCCGGGCCCTGAGGATGGCTCCATGTCCTTCACGTCAGGTGCTAAGAAGAGCTCGGTTGCTAAGCAATGGAGCAACACCTCAGATGACGAAACATTGACCCCTAGTGGGCTTGCAGGTGGTTCCTGCTGGGACAGATAAAGAAGTCTGTCTCTGCCTCCCCTTCTCTCACTTAATTTAAATAAATAAATAAATAATAAAATAAAAAATAAAATTATATTATAGCAATGGATTCAGAAAAAGCATTGGCAAAATCCCACGTTCATTCATGATAACAACTCTCAACCGTATGGAGAGAACATACCTCAACACAATAACATTATACCCAATGGTGCAAAGCTAAAAGCTTTTTCTATAAGATTAGGAACAAGAGAAGAATGCCTAGTCTCATCATTATTTATCAGAATACTAAAAGTCTTAGCCAGAGAAATTAGGCAAGAAAAAAAAATAAAAGACACTCAAATCAAAAAGAAAGGTGTAAAATTGTTTATTTGCATATAACATGACATTAATTACAGAAAACCATAAAACCTCCTAAAGACTCCACCAAAAACCTGTTAAAATAAACGAATTAAGTAAAGTTGAGAACAAAACTCAATACACAAAAATTAGTTGCATTTCTATACACTAAATACAAAATAGGAGAAGAAATTCTTTTAAAAATCATTTTTAAAATAGCAGCAGAAAGAATAAAATAAAAACTGTGACATTAATGAAAAAAGTTTAAGAAGATAAAAATACATGAAAAAAATTTATGTTTATGTATTAGAACAATGGTTATTTAAATTACACATCACTTACAATATACAGATTTAATGCAACCCTGTCAAAATTCCTATGACATTTTTCACAGAAATAGAAAAAATATGTAAAATTTGTATAGAACCACAAAAACACTGAATAGCCAAAGCAATCTTGAGAAAGTACAAAGCTAGCGGTATTACGCTTTCTGATTTTAAACTGTAACAGAAACTATATTATACAAACCAGGATAGTATTGGCATAAATACAGACACAGATTCATGGAACAGAATAGAGAGCCCAAAATAAATCCACACGTGTATGGTTAATTAATTTATAACAAAGAAGCCAAGAATATACAATGTGGAAAAAAATAGCCTCTTGAATAAGTGGTGTTGGGAAAACTGGACAGCCACATGCTAAAATACTGAAACTAGATCCTTATTTTCCATCATACATAAAAATCAACTTAAAATTTATTACGAATTTGAATGAAACACCTGAAACTATAAAACTTCTGGATAAAAATATAGGTGATAACCTTGACATTGGTCTTGGCAATAATTTTTTTTCAGATTTGACATTCAAAGCAAAGGCACTTAAAGTAAATATAAACAAGTGGGACTACATCACACTAAAAAGGTTTTGCCTAGCAAAAAGAAAAGAAAACACTAACAAAATGAAAGAAACACCTTACAAAATGGGAGAAAATATTTGCATATCATACATCCGATAAAGGGTTAATATCCAAAATATATTAACAACTCATATAACTGAATAGCAAAATAAAACAAAAAATAATCTGGTTAAAGTTTGCAGATCTGATAAGTTATTTTTCCAAAGGAGATATAAAAATGACTAACAGTTACATGAATAGGTGCTCTAAATGACTAATCACCTGGGAAATGCAAATCAAAGCCCTCATGAGATATTACCACACACTTTCACTGTTAAAATGGTTATCACCAAAAAGACAAGCAAGTGTTGTCAAGGATGTGGAGAAAAGGGAATCCTTCTGGACTGTTAGTGGGAATGTAAATCGGTGCAACCAATATGTAAAAGATTATAGAAGTCCTTCAGAATATTAAAATAGAACTGGCATATGATCCAGCAATCTCACCTCTGGGATTTTATCCAAAAGAAATGAAGGTCAGACATCAAAGATAAAATTATACTCCCATGTTCACTGAAACATTATTTATAATAGTCAAGATATGGAAGCAACCTAAGTGTCCATCAATAAATGAATAGATAAAGATGTGGCAAATATACACAATGGAATATTATTCAGCCATGAGAAAGATGCCCTTTCTCAAAAATATTATATGTTTTCCCTTATGTGGAATCTAAGAGAGCCAAACTTATAGAAACAGAGACCAACATAGTAGTTACCAGGGCCTGGGTACTGAGGGAAATGTGGAGATGTTGGTCAAAAAGTCTAAACCTCTAGTTACAAGACAAATAAGTTCTGGGAATCTAATAGCATTGTGATTATAGCTAATAATACTGTTTTATATACTTGAATGCTGCTAAGAGAGATCGGAAATATTCTTACCACAAAAAAGAAATGGTAATGATCTGAGGTGTTAGCCAGTGCTATGGTGGCAATCATTTTATAGTGCATAAGTGTATCAAATCAACGCATTTTACACCTTAAACCTACACAGTGTCATATGTCAATTATGTCTCAATGAAACTGGGGAAAAGAACTAACATTGTGTTTTATATATATTTTGATTCTGCTTTTTTGAGTGAAGAGGTTGTTCTTCTAGAGAGTCTATTTCTTTCTGTGTTTCCACACCACTGCAGTATTGCATGTGGCACCCAGCAGGAACAGAGAACACTAATATTGATGCCAGAGAAGTCACTCAGGGAACAAATGATCTGAGGAGTCCTAGTGGTTGAAGGTAAGTCTTTGAT
Source organism: Rhynchonycteris naso (assembly GCA_037038555.1). Classification (NCBI taxonomy): domain Eukaryota; kingdom Metazoa; phylum Chordata; class Mammalia; order Chiroptera; family Emballonuridae; genus Rhynchonycteris; species Rhynchonycteris naso. The sequence goes on from CM073002.1 coordinate 74,650,717, forward strand.
GAGCCCTTCAGCGTGGCTAGCCTCAGATCTGATTTGACTGGTTTGCTGCAACCCTGATTAGATGAGATTCCTTGAAGGGAGAGGTCTGAACCTTCACTCTTCCTGCTGACTGTTCTCTCTGACAACAGCCTATTTTATCTCTTCATGGCAATAAACATAAAAGACAGTTCAGTTTGTTTTAAAGATCACCACTCTCACAACCCTCCCCACTTCACCTCCTCATACAGTGAAGAGTACAGAGCTTTTCTAAATGATGCATATCTGGGCAACTCGAGATAAAACTTTTCTTTTCCATCTAATCCTTTGTTCTTATGTGAAAAATAAATCTCTTAGGAAAAAACTGAAAGTTTCAAGTGTTGAGCTGGTGACATTTCTCTTTTAGGCCCCCTTCTAGATTTAATGATCCAGTAGACTACCTTTGTCAACAACACTTTATATTTTCATATTTAGAGAACATAATAAAGGAAATTGGTTTATTAAAAACATGCCTAAGCATACAGCATCTGATGCTATTTATCATGAATGTTAACTTGATAAAAGGTAAGAGGTATTAGTAGAGATTTCTTTTTCAGTTTTTTGCCAACCGTTTTTAGAGAAAAAATGTTAAAATTTCAGAATAGATATGTTAAAATTTAAAACTATAAATTCCTGTGCAAGTTAGTAAGAATCATATAAGAGCCTGACCTGTGGTGGTGCAGTGGATAAAGCGTCGACCTGGGAACACTGAGGTCACCAGTTCAAAACCCTGCACTGGTCTGGTCAAGGCACATATGGGAGTTGATGCTTCCAGCTCCTCCCCCCTTTCTCTCTCTCTTTCTCTCTCTCTCTCTCTATCACTCTGTGTCTCCTTTCTAAAATGAATAAAATAAAAAATAAAAATAAATTAAAAAAAAGAATCATATAAGAATAATATTGAAATTGTCTCTTTTTAAAGAACTACACAATGAAGCCCAGCAAACAATGATATATAGCATTGTGCTTTCGGGTGATTATCATGTAGGAAAATCATTACTGGTTTATCATTGTCAGCAGTCTTCCCAAAACAATGAAAACTACCCGTTATACCATTTTTCTGGAGAAAAAGGCTTCCAAAGATGCTATGAGTTTGAGGAGCTTTATTAGTATTGTACACAGAAGAGATAACTCTCTCCCCTTATCCTACAGGACTATAAACTAGGTTACTCTCAGACGACTTGGAAGACATTCATTGATGGGGCATGAGGTGCCGACCAGGTGAGGAGGCTCTGTTCATGTCTAACAAGTTTTAGACCTTTTTATTTTTGTTTTCTTCTTTAGTTTGCTTGTTTGTTTGTTTTTGTTTTGTTTTAGTGAAGAGGTGGGTGGAGAAACAGACAAGAAGGAAAGGAGATCAGAAGCATCAACTCATAGTTGCCTCACTTTAGCTGTTCATTGATTATTTCTCATACAAGCCTTGACTGCTGGGCTCAAGCCAAGCCAATGACCCCTTGCTCAAGCCAGCAACCTTGAGCTTCATGTCTATGATCTCACGTTCAAGCCAGTGACCCCGTGCTCAAGCTGGTAAGCTTGTGCTCAAGCTGGATGAGCCCGCACTCAGGCCTCTGACCTTAGGGTTTGGAACCTGGGTCTTGTGCATGCATGCTAGACCAATGTTCTATCCACTACACCACCATGGTCAAGTTACCTGTTGATGTATTAAATGTCCATTTCTAAACATACAGAATAAGTTAAGGCAGTGTGTAACAAAAAATCCTTAAATATACCTGATCTAAAGCTACAAAATCATTTCTAACCTTCAAAGTGTTTGTTTTAACTGCTTATTTGAATTCAATAAATGTTTGCCTGACTGGTACCCAAGGTTGCTGGTTTGAGCAAGAGGTCACTGGCTTAATTAGAGCCCACCAGTCAAGGCACGTATGAGAAATAATCAATGAACAAATATAGTGACGCAACCATGAGTTGATGCTACTCATCTCTCTCCCTTTATGTTTCTCTCTCTCTAATGTTGTTTTCTTTTTTCCTTTTTTTTTTTTTTTTTTACCCAGGCTGTGCTGCATCTTCTGAACCCACCACTCAGACTATGGCAGGGCTAAGAATGCTCTAGCATGCTCTCCCAGGCTCACAACCTCAGGAGCCAGTTGTCCTGCTGCTCTCAATGGATGGATGCTGCCTCATCTCACTTTACCCATTCCTTGGGCTAGCTCTACTGCCACAAAGTAGAGATTTTTTTTTTCCTTTCAGACCTTACAGCTCTATTGATTTCCAAGTTGCTACCTAAAGTTTCAGTTTTATAGTCTTATTATTAAATAGGAAAAGGAGTTCTCTAGAAATAAGACCAGAAGGACTGACAGGCTACAGTCCAATGCAGCATATTTTCCTTATTGATCACAAGGCTTTTGGTGTCTCAGGCCAAAAACTGACTAAAATTTCCCCACAGCACTCTCAACCTCAGGACATGCTTTTGCATAACCTCCTCACAGTCATTTCTTTTTCCTCTGATGTCCTCAGGGGCCTGATTAGTTAGCACAAAATCTCCTTTCCTTAATCCCAGAAAGTCAACGAGCTACTTCAGAAAACAGGGCTCTGATAAACAGGGCATTATCTGAAAATTCCTAAGTTAGCATATCATACAACCAACCCACAGTGGTCCTCATTGTAGTCTCCAGAAATTTATGGTAATCCTAAATATGATTACTTATAGATAGAGACGTAATGAGCCAATACAACAGAAGTCTTCTCCAGTTCCATACATACTGCTTTTTATTATAGTGATAATCCTAGTAGTATATACTCTTTTAACTAAAATTAACTGTCATTTCTATTCACTTGATATGTTTTCTCTACTACAGCTCTATATTTCTGATTCTCTTTTTCTTTACCTTTTCCGTACTTTTTCTTATTTCAGATTATGTGCTAACAACAGACTTAAAACCTAAAATTGAAAATAACCCACAGTTTGACATGACTTTGATAATTGTGTTGTTAAAATAATTAGATGTAAAGCCAGTAGTTGAGGCCACCATCACAGCAGCCTGACCCGTGCAGGTTCGCATTAGATTCGAACAGTCGGTAATGAAACACAGGAGCCACAAACTGGTGAGCCATCAACTTTAATTCTAGCTTGCACCCAGCGGGCAAGCAAAAACACACACTGGGCTCCAAAACCCACTCATTCAGTGCTCACAAAGCTACTGACTTATCCGAGTTTCCTAGAATCAAAGGCTTCTAGCTCACCAGACTTATTCACCTCTGTTTCCCATCTTCTCCTGCACAAACTCTTAACAAACTGGCTTCTCCCTAGAGAGAGCAGAGAAAGGCCACATGGAGGAGAGGAAGCAGCCAAGATGGCAGAGTGCTGAGGGAGAAGCCAGTTTGTTAAGAGTTTGTGCAGGAGAAGATGGGAAACAGAGGTGAATAAGTCTGGTGAGCTAGAAGCCTTTGATTCTAGGAAACTCGGATAAGTCTTGCCCGCCGGTTGCAAGCTAGAATTAAAGCTGAAGGCTCACCAGTTCTTGGCTCCTGTGTTTCATTACCGACTGTTCGAATCTAATGCGAACCTGCATTGGCCAGGCTGCTGTGATGGTGGCCTCAACTACTGGCTTTACATTAGACAAGGAGACCATTAAACTGAGGTGGCTCGAATGTAGTAGCTTACATAGGCATACTAAATTCTAAGTTTGTAAATGTTCAAAGTTACAAAATCAAAACCTAACAACTAACCCATCACAAACAGCCACCTGTCTTTAAGCGACAGCCAATCAGTCTCTCCCCAGCTCCCATTACTGGAGTGCTCCTAACCAGTTCCTAGTTGGTACTGCTAGATTTCAATCAATTTTTGTTCAAATAAACTTAAAAAATGTTTAATATGCCTCAGTTTATCTTGTACAGTGGGAACTCAATTAGTGTTATTTGCCAGAATAAAATGGAAAGTTAAATAGCTTTTATTCCACTTAAGTATTTTAGACTGGCTATACTACTTTTACCCAAACATCCCTTCCCTGCCTCATCTCAACATGTCATGAGTTCAATTATTAAAAATTTTAAAAAGCAGTTACTTTCAAAAATAAAATAGAAACACAAACTTTATGTGGAATGCACATTGATATAAATAACATAACATAGCCATAGAATGTTTGAACACCTTAAAACATACTTCAAATGATGTCTAATTAATCACTAATTTTCAAGATAAAATTATTTAAATAATAGAGTTGAACAATTAAAATGGGGGGAGGGGTGGAATCCAGTAGAAGATTTTACTGGAAAAAACATTGTACTTAACATAGTCTTAGAGCAAATAGAATGATGTACTTATTTTTAGAACTGAAAACTGGTTGTATTTAAGACTGAAGAGAAAGGGAAAGTCAGGCATAATTAAAAGACATCTGCCTTGAGGATAAAAACTACAATCCTTAGGTCGCTCAAATATTTCTGATTCTTTGTTCTACCAGAGATATTCATAATTCATAAAAAGAAACTTGGGATGTCAAGGTTCTAAAACTATTGCCCATGGGTGGTCAAAAACACATTAAAAGGTCAGTGAACTGTTTGTTTCTCTATTGACATCTTTTTCTAGTCACACTTTTTCCAAGTTGGAAGCATCAATTTTTCAAAGCTCAGAAATATTTCATAAAAACTCTGGTTGTTTTTCGCCTAGAACAACTATCTAACTATAACCAGCACATGATCATCTTATTTTTAAGCTTAATTTAAATGAAATCTAGTTGCATTAATATTCTTTTATGTCATGAATTTCTTTTTTATGTTCACATTATCCAAGTGTTTGTTAATTTGTCAAATACCAACATTACCTTGACTATAGAGCAATACATGATTTATATTTGTATTTCTCTCACATTTTTTAATGTGCATAATTACATGTATGGACAAATAAGCATTATTATACTTAATTGTTTGACAATTAATAAATTTTATTTCTTACAGCAGTTTTTATTTCATAGCAAAATTGAGCAGAAAGTACAGACCAGAGATCTCTCATATATTCCATGTTAGCACATAAGCAGGACCCCCTCCATTATTAACATTTGTTACTATGGAGCCTACACTGACACATCATCATCACATGTCTATCCACCATTGTAATAATCTACAGAAGTTTCACTGTCTTACAAATCCTCTGTGCTTAGAAGACATGATATACATGGTAAAATAGGATGGTAGTAGATAGGCATTTAATAATATTGTGGAAAGGTGTGTGTGAGTGGTGTGGGGGCATTCTATAGCCCTATGACTAGGTATCAGTCTTCTGGTGAAGCTGTAACTACTGGACTGTAAACTTCACCAGTGCTTCTCAGGTGCTTCTCACCTCACTCCTTCTTCATACAGAATGGCTGAGGATGCTAGAGTTCTGGTTTGTTTCCCTTCCCACCTTAGAAAGTGACAAAAAATGTGAGATGCCCTAAATTATATCAGGTCTGAGGGCAAAAAAAAAAAAAAAAAAGAGAGACCAAAGAAGTTAATCAGTTAATAACAGCAAGGCAAAATGAACAATAAGTGGCTTATATTCCTTAATGTATGCTGGAACTTTGAATTAATTTCCAGGTGGCTATTTTTCTATAATTATATAAAGAGACTAGTCAGGTGCCACAAACCACTAGGCACCTTTGCTTCTAACTCAGGCATGAACTTTTTGAGCTGTTGACCACCCACCACCAATCCAAGAAGCAACACTTCCATAATTATCCCAGAATTAGCCCCGCTTCACCTTCTCCTAACCCCTTAATCTATAACCACTGTAAGTTTTGTCAAAACAGTTTACATCTGTTTTTCCAAAAATATTTCCATAAAAAAACTAGTCAACTGCGGAAGGCAAATGTGTTTGTCTCTTCTCCCTAGCCCAGCTGTTGGTGGTTCAGATCACTGTGTCTGCTGGAAGCTTGAGGAAATTTTTCCGGGTAGACCTGGTAGAGCTCATGAAGATCAACTCACAAAAATGTACACCTCCCCCACAAGGACAGGGTCTCCCTGTAGTGTTTAACTCTCAGACTTCCCACACTGAGACTCTAAAAGTTCCTCCATTTTCTTACACCTGCTCTGGTTCCTATGGGGCTTGTGGGTTTCTGCTCTGATAAGTGGTGATCCTCTGTATGCTCCTGTCAAACTCTCCAGTTTGCCCTGTGACATCTTGTTGGTAAAACAGCTGTGTTAGGCTTGCTCGCTTGTACTTTGAAAGACTAGTGTGTGCGCAGGTGGCATAGCCATGTGTGCATAGCCTACCTACGTAAGACTACAGGTGCTTTGACTGAAGGTGGATTGTGGATTGCTTGCCTGCCACTGCAAGGGGCTGTTTTGCTCTTTATTTGCCTACTTCCATTAGCAGCAGTCTCCCCTGCCTGTATGGTAGTCCACTGTTGTGAGAATGTATAAATGGGAATGTTCCAATGCTTTCTGGCTCCACAATTCCTCTACCATCTCCTCAAATCCAGTGTGAACCTGCCTGGCCTCAGCCACCAATATTACACCGGGTGTAGTGGGCAGGATCTGTATCAGATCAGTATGGGGCTGCCAACTCCCATGAAGGGTGAGATAGAGGAGTAGCTGTTGTTCTCCAGCATATGGATCACTGTGGCTCTCCTGTTGGGAACTGTGGGCTGGGTGTTTTATACAGCCCTGCAAGCAAAAACTGAAAGCTCTGTGCCAGAGGCTGCACAAGGTCAAAAACTCCAGTGTGATATGCAGGCTGAGCACCAACAGCACCTGGAATTTGAACAGTCACTGGAGAAATAAATATGGGTCTGAGAGCTGCAGTTTTCCCTAGAAGCAAAATGCTTCTGACAGTTGTGAGAGAAACAACTGTGGGTTCAAGAGCTAAGTCTCAGCTTTAGGATGAGAACTGGCAGCCTCAGGAGCTAAAACGGGCACTGAAGAAGGTGCTGTGATCACACCAGCAGAGCGGCTCCTAGTAGGTGGTTGTAGTCATTTCCAGCTTTTCTGAGGAAAAGGAGGTTCTGGCTGAAACTGAAGACTCAGAGCTGGGCTGGTGGTCACCCAGCAGGTAATAACCCAGCAGCCAGGAGTGCCTCAGGGGGAGCACAATGCCCTCCACAGGTAGTGGAGCACACTGTGGTCTGGCCCTACATCCAGACAAAGTTGATGGTATTAAGGGCAAAATTCAGGAAGAAACCCACTGAGCCATTGGCAGCTTGGTTGCTATGGTTGTGGGACATAGGGGTGGATGGCACCATACTTTCCAGAACAGAGATGGAGAAATTGGCTGCCATTACCATACACTCCTCCCTGAGGCAGCATCTTCAGAACTGCCATGACAACCCAGAAATCCATGTCCTATTAGAATGGGTGATGGCTGCCATTCATAGTCTGGCAGAATGCTAGAGACTTACTTGCAAAGGTCAGTCAGTCAGTGGCAATTGTATACTGACCTGCAGGAATTGGGTATAAAGAATGCTGCTTTCAACCTGAGATCCTGTGGGCCAGATAAGAAAGTATTTTACAGCAGGGATGAGGGACCTTATTCTCTATAATGGGTCACTAGTGGCTATCTTTAGCTTCTATATGGGGCAGCCCATGAATGTAATTACACAAACGGTGGCTGATTTGGGTGGAAGCAGCACAAAACCATAAGCCTGTATGGGCTGCTGCCTATGTTTCCCCCTTCAACTAACAAGAAAAACAAGCCCGTAAGTGTTACCAAAACACAGGTGCGGGTAGATTTGATTGCAGCCAGGACAGATAGAGAGAAATTAGATGGCAGGTCAAATAGAATCTTGTTAGATCTTTGGCAGCAGCTTAAGCCACAACAGAGGTTTCAGCCACTGAAAAGGTGGGGGAAGCAGGTAGCCCCAGCAGCTTTCAAGAAAATGGCTGATGTGTGGATGGCATGGTTGCAGGATTACTTGTTGGAGACAGCTGAGGGAGAGGAGGATCCTTGAGACACGTTGTTCCAGTTTGAATTAGGGGAAGGCCGAGGGACCCATTTAATGGGGACAGGTGGAGGCCAAAGGCCATATGTGAAATTGGAAATCTACTGGTCTCTTTGTAGTGTGCAGCCTGTGTTGGTCTTAAAAGATAACAGGTGCTTCTTTGCAGCAGCAGCAGCAGCTAAGAGAATTGTCAAGGAGGCACAGACCTTGAGTGTGTTTAACTCCAGCAGGCCCTGTGAGTTTGGATCTCTGAGTGGTTCAGATGGGGCTTGCTGGCAGTGGAGACAGTACTTATGGAAAGGCTGTAATGGCTGTTATCAAAGAACTGCATGCCTAGTTGCCTGTAATGGACTTTCACCTTGGGCTATTCGCACAGACAGCTGGGCTATCTATTGTGGACTGAACATTGGAAAGTGTAATGGACTCATGAAGCAGGGACTGCACCAGGAGACAGGGCACTGGCTCCACTGTTGAATGGACATGCCACTTGTGAATAGTATAAGGGACTTGATGGGAGGTCATGATACCTGTGGAGGCCCTTCAGCACCAAAAACAGCTCTTACCTAGTTGCAGATATGCCTCAAAGGCATGTTACAGCTTCAACAAACATGGCCCTCAACTATACAGGACCTCCCACCTACCATGGGTAGATGGGTTAAAAGTGAGTCTCCAGTTAACTCCCTGGGCAGAGTGCTCAGGAAGATAATTTGAAGAACAACTTTGTAATTATTGTATAACTTGTGCTGTTGCTGTAGTATGTTTATGTAATGTACCTCACTCCTCACACAGGGACCATTGTGGAAGATATCTGTTGCATAGATTGTGAGGTGAGCAACCCTAAAGGGGTGAATTTTTGGAAAAACAGTGTGTTAGGCTTGCTCACTTGCACTTTGCATGATTCGTGCATGAACATGTGGCAGAGCTACGCGTCCATACCTATGTAAGGCTACGGGTGGTTTGACTCAGAGCGGATTGTGGATTGCCCGCCCACAACTGCGAGGGGCTGTTTTGCTGTTTATTCACCTGCTGCCATGAAAAGCGGTTTCCCCCTGCCTGTTTGCTCATCCGCCATTGCGAGAACTATTAAATGGGAATGGTCCAACACTTTCTGGCTTCACAATTTCTCTACCATCTGCCTGAATCCAATGTGAACCTGCCTGGCCTCAGCCATTGGCATTACACATCACTTTTCTCATGGATCTAAAAAGAGTTATTTGTTTTTCAATTTCATCAGTTTTTTACTTGATGTTAAGATGGGGTGGCAACTTTTAAGTTTCTTACATGCTGGATCAGAAAAAAGAAGTCACTGCCCTGGCCAGTTGGCTCAGCAGTAGAGCATCAGCCCAGTGTGTAGAAGTCCTGGGTTTTATCCCCTGTTAGGGCACACAGGAGAAGCATCCATGTGCTTCTTCACCCTTCCCCCTCTCCTTCCTCTCTATTTCTTTCTTCCCCTCCCACAGCCAAGGCTTCATTGGAACAAAGTTGGCTTGGGTGCTGAGGATGGCTCCATGGCCTCCACCTCAGGTCCGAGAATGGCTCCAGCCGCAACACAACAACACTCCAGATGGGTAGAATGGGCAGAGCATCGCCCCGCTAGCAGGCATGCTGGATGGATCCTGATTGGGTGTGTGTGGGAGTCTGTCTGACTGCCTCCCCCCTTCTAACTTTGGAAAAATACAAAAAAAAGTAAAAGGAAGTCACTATTGCCATTTTAAAATGAGAAAACTAAGATCTGTAGAAGGTAAGTCACTTCCCAAAGATCATATAGGTATTGGAGGTAGAATTGAGAGTTGGGCCTGCTGACCCCAAGGTGAGTTGTTTACCTGTTTTGATACTGTAGGAAAGGCTTGTATTATTCCTTATCTATTCTGAAAAAGAAGTGACTTAACTGGGATGCACAGTTGATTTCAGGAGGTTATTAAAAGAGCATTCTATTCATAAGAATTTATCTTACTTAAATTATGAAAACTTATATACACAAATAGGGTTATTATACAGTGTGTTCCATGAAAGAAAAATGTAAATAACTGGAATAATTATTGTGATTGTGATTATGGTTACAATAGAATATCAAGAAAAGCATGTAACAGCAGAGTAGACTGTTTATGATACTGTAGTAAGTAAAGACAGTGGGCTATCAGTGGTGCTATTTAAAATAGACAATGAAGGAAATTAATAATATTGTTTTAAATGCCTTCAATGATACTTTCATATGCACATTGAAGACACTATTAGTCTTTGGCAAAAAGAAAAAAAGGACAATTTTATTTTAAAATTTAGAATCATAAATATCAACTTTTGACAGGAATATATCATTGGTTACATGGATGAGTATGCTAAGACAATGGGTACCAAGTTGTTCCCCTTGCTATAACATGTACTTAAATGAGTGACTTTCCAAAGGCTTACTAAAATGGCACTGTGTGTTAGTTTCAACTAGATATTTCTGATACAAAACTATAGAGAATAAAATTAATGGAACACTGGGAAATTTCTATAGAAAAAAAGCATTTTCATACTGTGGTTGGGTGCAAGGCACCATCAACATAGGATTGTATTCACTGTCATTCACTCAGCACATAGTAGATGTATGGGACTAAATCCAAGAGTGTAGGTAAGTCTGACTTCAAATGTGTTCTTTCCCCTACGATAATGCTTTTTTGTTTGTTTGTTTTTAGTTCTTTTTCAGTAATTCCTCGCAGCTTCAGCTCACACACAAAGTAATTATTGGCTTCTTTATTGAAGGGGAGAGAGAAGGGAAAAACACTTTTTTAAAGCCAATACCAAAGAAAATAGTTCTTTTTGTGTGAACAAAAGAAGGAATCGATAGTGGTCTCTGTACTCTTCTATTTCTTGTTTTGTATTTTCCGTTGATGTGTACAAAATCTAGACATTTTGCTTTAAGTATTGTTTAAAAAAATTACAGAAACAAGACAGTAATTTTTATTATTTTTGACCTACTTTTAAAAATTTACATTCTATTTTTAATACACATACCCCAATACAGGAAAATATCTATTTCCAGTAGGGCAGTGAATACAATTGTGAAAGAGATATAATTGAAATTATTTTAAGATCACAAATTTTCAACCATAGTAATTATTTACCTCTAACCATCTCTGCATTTAATATTATGGGAATATGATTGCCTCATGTTGAACAAGTGGCTGAATACAGTGGAAGGAGGAGCAGTTTCTTTTCACAGGATGGATGTTTTCCATACTCAGGTGCTGATTGCTTTAATACCAAACTGGAAATGGCAACACCTAAATCCATTGCAATGTTTAGTTTCTTCAGGAGAAATATGTATTAAAATTCATTTTTTTCAGAAATTTATAAACTGAATAGGCAAATAGAAAACAATAAATTGCTGCATAGATAGACTAAAATGTTAAATGCCCTAAAAATCAAATTCATTAATGTATACCTGAGTTTAATTTATCTGTGAGTCAGTTATAAATAAAATACATAAAGAAATAGCTTACATGATGAAAGCAATCTAGATATTGCTCTGTTTGGAAAATTGATCAATTTTTTCATTTATTCGTCAATTATTATTTATTGTATACTAGGTCAGGCACCAAACTAAGGGCTACATTAAAGATATAAAAAAGGCCTTATTCCTGCTTTCTCAAAACTTAGATCTGAGATACAGTTGAAATGTAGAGTGATGCAATCTATAGAGTTGGGAAGGAAACTAAGATCATACCATAAATGTATAGACTAAACTATCTAGAAATAGTGGGTATATTAGTCAGGGTTCTCAAAAAAAAAACAGAGCTAATAAGAAATTAGATGAATGGATGATAGATAGATAGATAGATGATTGATGATAGATGATAGATAGATGATAGATGATAGATGATAGATAGATAAATAGATGATTGATGATAGATAGATGATAGATGATAGATAATAGATAGATAAATAGATAGATGATTGATTATAGATAGATGATAGATGATAGATAGATGATAGATAGATAGATAGATAGATGATAGATAGATAGATGATAGATGATAGATACAAGTACATTTGAGACAGAAAGAAGGGAAGAGAGAGAGAGAGAGAGAATTAATAAGGAATTGGTTTACATGGTTATAGACATTGAGGGGTCAAAAGATCTGCATTTGGCAAGCTATAACCCAGGAGATCCTGGACAAATGCCTGGTCAATGCATGGCATATAAAATTAACCATAACAATGGGTCAAGGTAAGAAGGATTTTCTTTTTTATTTTCTTTTTTTTAAGTGAGAGAAGGAGAGAGAGAAAGACAGATTCCCCCATGCACCCAACCGGGTTCTACCTGGCAATCCCTGACTGGGGCCAATGTTTGAATCAACTGAGCTAACCTCAGTGCCAAGGGCTGATAGTCAAACCAGTTGAGCTACTGGCTGCAAGAGAGGAATAGACAAAAAAGGGGGAGACAGAGGAAAGAGAAGTAGATGGTAGCTTCTCATGTGTTCCCTGACCGGGATGGAACCCAGGACATCCACACACCAGGCCAAGGCTCCATCCACTGAGCCAACCAGTCAGGGCCAGAAGAATTTCTAAAGGAAGAAAACCCCAACCTGAACACTGAGTTATACCATGTAAAATTATATATGTAAAATTATTATATATGTAAAATATATAATACAGTGGTTCCTCATCTATCATGAGGGTTAGGTTTCAGAACCCCCCATGATAAGCAAAAATCCGTGAAGTAACAATCTTGTATTTATTACTTATATATACAGAACACAGTGCTCTAGCTGGTCACCTCCCATCCATCACCACAAGTGTGCCACATATGATCTCACGTGGGGAAACTAGCTCAGGCAGAAGCGGCAACAGCTGTGTTTTCCATACATGTGAGTCTGTCTACTCATCTGCTGTACACTTATTTTACCGCAAAAATAATTAAAATAATAAAGATATAAAAATATCTATTGTAGGGCCAATAGTTGCAGCCATTCACAAGCAGGTTCTCACTGAGTCTGGGCAGATGGTAACGAAACAGTGGAGCTGCCTGACCTGTGAAGGTGCAGTGGGTAAAGCGTTGACCGTAATGCTGAGGTCACCGGTTCAAATCCCTGGGCTTACCCGGTCACGGTACATAACAGAGTTTATGCTTTTTCTCTTTCCCTGCCATTCTCTCTCTTTCTCTCACTCTCTCTCCACTCTGAAATTAATAAATATTTTTTTAAGTTATAAATACTTTTTAAAAAGTAACAATGAAGCCAAAAAAATGGTGGGCCATTTATTTAAGTCTCGCACCAGCCAGTGAGCAAACACAGAGGGCTCCCAAAGCCACTGACACATTCTCCAGTTCCACAACCAGGAGAATCTTCTCCAGTTTCTCTTTTCTTCTATCCTGTAAAATAAATAAAAAAAATTAATGGCCCCAACAGTCTCAGCAAGCTTGCAAAGCCCTTCACTTCTGGTTCACCATCTGCACAACTTCTCTTTCCCTGCCAACATGGCTTCTTCCCTCAGCATTCTGCATTCTCTCCCTCTCACTTTGCAAACTTGGCTGCTTTCTGCCTCTCCTCCTTTTCTCTCTTTTCAAAACTTTCTGGCCTGAAAACTTCTCCTACAGCAAATATTAGCAAAACAATAGCCCTTCTCAAGCAAGAAAGTAATTTGCAATTTCAGACCACATATCCCACGTGCTGCCCAGCCCCTAAAGCAAATTAAAAGTGAGAAAATCATATTTTACAAACTTATTTGACCAACACCTGTATGCCACAAAATTCTGCAATATAGAGAAAAATCCGCGATACAGAATTAGATATACTGTATACAATTTTAACATTTCTGATACAGTGAGACTGAAAAGTGAACTGCGATATGGTGAGGGACGACTTCATACGTGTGTGTTTAGAAAAGCAATGTGTTGGGCAGATAAAATATATTATGCTCACTTTGTTAAAGATGGTGCTGCCCACATGGAAGTTCGTTGATATTAATGTGTGTTCTGGGACAGGCTGTGGGCAGGCCCGGTCGTTGTAGCCTAAGGCTTAATTTTAAGAATAAGCTCTTCTCCACACCCTTGACTGATTGGATGATGTAGGGTGGTGCACTCTCCTGAGGAATCCCATTGTGCCTCAGATGGGTGGCTTTGTATCAGAGACTTTCTTGTTTGTATAATTGGATTAAAGGTTTTGAATCTATGCTATAAAGTGGGGCAGACCAGGAGCTTGCTCTCTCGGTTCCTGCTATCACCATTGCAGGGGCCTCCTTGATATCTTGCCCTCCATGGGAAAAAGCTGGTTTTCTGCTTTTCCCTTGTCTTCTCTTGTGGCTTGCCTGTCTTGGTGAGACACCAATAAACAGAATGGCCCACCATCCTCCGACTCTGCCATTTCTTCACCGTCAGCCCAAATCCAATGGGAATGGCCACACTGTCAGCTCATGGCCTTACACAATGTTTTCTTCTGTTTTTAAAGGGAAATTATTGGTTCTTCATTATAGTAGGTTAAAATCATAGAGAAGTCTGGATTAGAATTGAATTCGTAAAATGAATATTTTCATGGCATATTGCTATTCTATTAATAGAATAAACAATGATTTTATTTCCACAAAATGTTCTTACCTAGCATACCTTATTTTAAGCTACTGGTTTTCAATGAGATGTTTCCTTACTGAGAAACATACCCATTAAAGAAACATTTTTATTGAAAATAAACTTTTCAATTGACCACAAATTAATGGTAATACAGGCCCAAGCGTGTTAGTTTAATTGGTTAAGAGCGTCCTCCTAAAACAACAAGATTGTGGGTTTGATCCCCAGTCAGGACATACATGGAAAGCAACCAATGAATGTACGACTGAATGAAACAACAAATTAATGCTTCCCTTCTCCCTCCTCTATTGCTCCTTTCTTCTATCTCTTAAAAAGAAACAATGAACCCTTTTCCACATAGTTTAATTGGTTGAAGCATCGTCCCAGAGCATGCAGGTTGCTGGTTGGTCAGGACACATGCAAGAATAGCTCAATGTTCTGTCTCTTTCCCTACCTCTCTCAAAATAAATTAATAATAAAGAAGGGAATATAGAAATCTTGATCTAAGATTTATGGATGGTGTTTGGATGCACTTTCTAAGAATTTAAAGATGTAGAGAGATCCTAATTGGAGGTAGCCCTTAAGAAGCCAACATTTTATTTGAGTGATTATAGCTAAAAACTGAAACATTCTAAGGCATTTTTCTTTTTTCATTTGTGGCAGAGACAGAGAGAGTCAGAGAGAGGGACAGATAGGGACAGACAGATAGGAAGGGAGAGGGATGAGAAACATCAGTTCTCTGTTGCGGTTCCTTAGTTATTCATTGATTGATTTCTCTTATGTTTCTTGATCATGGGGCTAAGCAGACTGAGTAACCCCTTGCTGGAGCCAGCGACCTCGGGCTCAATCTGGTGAGCCTTGCTCAAACCCAATGAGCCCGCGCTCAAGCTGGGGACCTCGGGGGTCTTGAACCTGGGTCCTCTGCATCCCAGTCCAATGCTCTATCCACTGTGCCACCGCCTGGTCAGGCTAAGGCACTTTTCTTTTTAAAAGCATTTAGAAAACATTAAAGTGTTTATTGCTTTCAATATTTGACATAGAGAAGTAAATCCGCATATTCAAAATTACCCAGTTTCTTGTTAATTCCTTTATTTCCCTTGCCCCCACCGCACATATTCCTCCTTTAGTTTTCTTCACTATAAAATTCTTGTTGCTAAAATATGCACTGCTTCTTGTGAAAACACACATACAAAATATTTACTATAATTGAAAAGAAGATGGTGGTAGTTTCCTTTGATGACCTATATGCCATTGTTTTCTTCATATTTCCCTTTATTACATTTTTAAAAAAATAATCTTACAGGCCCTGGCTGGTTGGCTCAATGGCAGAGCATTGGTCTGGCATGTGAGTGCCTCAGGTTCATTCTTCGGTCAGGGCACACAGGAGAAGTGAGCATCTGCTTCTCCACTCCTCTCCCCTCCCCCTTATCTCTCTCTCTTTCTCTCCTACAACCATGGGTTAATTGGTTTGAGTGTATCAGCCAGGGTGCTGAAGATGGCTCTGTGGAGCATTCACCTCAGTCACAAAAAAAATAGTTCTGTTGCAAGCATGGCCCCAGATAAGCAGAGCATCAGTCCCAGACGGGGATTGCTATATGGATCCTTGTCAGGTGCATGTGGGAGTTTGTCTCTCTATCTCTCTTCCTTTCACTTTGAAAAGAAGAAAAGGAAAAATCTTACAGATATTTTTAAAATTTATTGTGACTGTTTTATAGCCCAGGATATGGACTGATCTTCTAAAGGTATCATTACACTTGAAAATAATGTGTATTCTGCAGTTGTCTGATTTATTAAATATTCATCAAGTCAAGATGTTTGATTGTACTCTTCAGATCTTCTATGCTTATATTCACTTTTTTCTTCTTGTCTGTTCAAATGCTGAGAGATAGGTTTTAAAATCTCCAGTGGCAATTGTGTAATTGTTTATTTATTAATTATATAAAATTTCCCTTCATATAATTTGAAGTTCTATTTGTAAGTATTATATTTTCTGATGAATTGATCATTTTATCTTTATGAAGGATTTCTCTCTATCTCTGGTAATATTTTGTTTGAAATCTTTTATATGACATTAGTATAGCCACCCAGTCTTCTTATTCTTAATGTTTGCATCCTTTATCTTTTTTGTCCCTTTTACATTCAAAATATCTTTGTTTTCATATTTAAAGTGTGTCTCATGAAGTCAGTATATAGTTGGGTCTTATATTTATTCAGATAGCTGTCTTTTAATTGGGGTATTGATTAATGTAATCATTGAAATGTTTGCCAAGGTAGGCAGAAAAATGGTCCCTAAAAATACCCATTTCCTAATCCTTAGAACCTATGAATATGTAACATTGAGTAGCAAAAAGGACTTTGAAGATGTGATTAACATTAACAATAATGCAAATGGGTGATCATCCTAGATTCTCTGTGTAGGGCCCATTCCAATTTCATAGATCTTTAAAGCAGAGAACCTTTCTCAAATGTGATAAGAGAGAGATGTAGTAACCACAGTGGAAGGCCACAGTGTGAAGGTTCTGGGAGGTGTAACATGAGAATAACAACTCACTATTATAGGGTTTGAAGATGAATAAAAAGATCCAAAAGCTGGTAGCATCTAGTTCTGAGAACAGCTCTTTTTGCAGCCAGAAGGAAAATAGAGACCTTAATCTTACAACTTCAAGGAACTGATTTCTACCACCAACTCAAATGATCAGGAAAGAGATTCTTTCCTAAAGATGTCAAGAGAAAATGCACTTTGTTGACTTCTTGATTTTAGTTCATTGGGCTCTCTGCCATATTTCTGACCTATAGAGAACTCTAAGATAATAAATCTGTATTATTTAAAGCCATAGAATTTGCAGTAACTTGCTATGATGGCGATAGAAAATTAATATATAGTTTAGTCCTTGAAATTAGTGTAAAAAAATAAATGTAACCACTTTAAAATGTATTCCCTCTTGCCCAGCCCTTAAAAAACACTATTTTACTTTTTGTCTCTGTAAAATTCACTACTGTAGGTGATGCCTTTAAGTGGAATCATAGTATTTGTCTTTCACTTACTTAGCATGATACCTTTCACTTTCATCCATGTTATATTTAGCATTTATCAGAATTTCCTTCTGTTTTAAGGTTGAATTCTATTTTGTTGAATGCATATATTCCATTTTGTTTATCCACTCATCCATTAGTGGACACTTGGGTTGCTTCTGCCTCCTGGCTATTGTGAATAATACTACTAGGAACATGGATGGTTTTTTTTTTCTTTTCCTTAAACAATACTTTAAAAATGTAAAAACCATTTTTAGCTTGCAGGCTGATTTGGCCCACAGACTATAGTTTGCTGACTTCTGAAACAAGATCCTTTAACTGTTTTAATATTTTTCTAATTAATTGATTTTGGAGAGAGCATAAGGGAGAGACAAAGAGAGAAACATTGATTTGTTGTTTCACTTATTTATGCATTCATTGGTTTCTCCTTGTATGTGCTCTGACAAGGGATTGAACCTGCAACCTTGGTGTGTTATTGTTTTTTTTCAAATTATGTACTCCTTAGTTTGGCATATCCTTTTAGCTGTTATGTCCAACCTAAGATATTTTTTAATTTAAGAAAATATATTTTTTAGTTTTAAAATTTTCAGTTCAGGTATTTTGATTTGTTTTAAACATGTTCAGTTTTGGGTTTATTAATGATAAGTATAAAAGTCATTTTAAATTTTTTATTAGTTCCATCTGTTTCATTTTAAGATTGACCTTAATCCATTTTTTCTTTTCTTGAGGTGTTTTTCTCTTTTTTCCTTTGGATTTTGTTATGTTAGATAATTTTGCATTGTCAGTGTTCAATTTTAGAGATTTTAAGTTTTGTTGTTATTCATTAATGTGTAGTTTCGTTCGGCTGGTAAACACAGGGGTGGGAAAAATAAATTTATAGTTGTAGGTACATGAAACAGAGTTATCTTTGTATTATTATTTATTTATTGTTATATTTTTTCTTCTTATTATTATTATTAGCCTACATTTTCCCACCCCTCTATTCTTGATTGGCCTTCAACTGCGTACTTTGTTTCTTGAACAGTAATTCCTTTCTGTTTGGATATTATTACATAGTGCAACTACTTAGCCTCTGTCCCACACATGCATAATTCAGCGATCGAAGGGCTGAGTTAAGCAGAATTTAGGAATTTATGGTTTGACTCATTCTCTTCTGGGATTCTCCTATTTTCTTCAGCTTCACAGTTTCCAAGCTTCAGATTTCTGATTACCCAACTGTAAAGATCATTGCTGTTTCCATGTGTGCCCTGCTACAGCTCTGCTCACCACATAGACTGCACTTAGCACCAAACTAAAGGCCATAGAGAAAAAAACTAAATTTAGATCCCCAGCTTTCCTATGAGCATGCACTTCTCGGCAAAGTATGTTTATTTCTGTGCACTCTCCTTTAGAGAGTTAGACCTTCAGAACGTTGCTTTTGTATGGTCTGGTTTTATAGTTATTTTCTACAAGGTATAGCCTGATAGGGTCTTTGTCTGTGTCTACTAGTACAGATGTAATCAAAGACTAATAAATCTCAGTCATTATAATAGCTCAGAGGCTATTTGGTACAGAAAATAATTAGCTGCTCACCGTGCCCCCCACTCTTAGTATTGATTAATGATTTTGTTTTGGTGACTTAATGCTTAATATGAGTTCTTCTGAAGCAAAGAAGTAAAAGCATTAATAACAAAGCAATTCTATAAAAAAGAACATGAATAAGAAAAGTGTTAACCACTAGGATTCATAAAAAGATTTGGAATTTAATACTTCCAGAAATGTTTCTATTTAACATAAAATGTAGTCAATACAACATACACACAAGACCTTAAATGTTGTACGTATTCAATTACTCAGGTTTGAAAATAGTATGGCCCTATTTTAAGAAAATTAGTACTTGTTATTCCCCTCAACCTTATTTTTGAAATTAGAGAAGTGATAAAGTATGAGTGGAATACTAATTCTATGCTACTTTGGAAAAGCCCATTGCAATATTCAATAGCTATATATTAAACTGTTTTTTTATGCTTATGTAATGAAAGAAATAAAACAGTACTACTATAGTGTTCAACAATGTGGTGCTCCTGAATCTAACAAAGTTAAGGGAAAAAAGACAATAATGCACCTAAGAATCCAAAGCAATTTAAAGTTATTTGTCCCATATTAATTCTTAAGTTGTTTATGTCTTAGTTACAGTATATATTTGTTGCCAATTCAGCTTTACCTCAGATAAATATTTATTTCAGAGACCTCAAATAACGTGGAATTAGTTTCTTTAATAAAGACCATAAATACAAAGTTCAAAGAATTTCCACAATGTGAACAATCTTACTTAACCAGACCACAGACCAAAAATAGAATACTACCACAACTTCAGCCTGACCAGATGGTGGCGCAGTAGGTAGAGCATTGTACTGGGATGCAGAGGACCCAGGTTCAAAACCTTGAGGTAGCCAGCTTGTGCATGGGCTCATCTGGTTTGAGCACAGCTAATGATCTTGAGCCCAAGGTCCCTAGCTTGAGCAAGGGGTCACTCTCTCTGTTGTAGCCCCTCCCATCAAGGCACATAGGAGAAAGCAATCAATGAATGAGTAAGGTGCCACAACAAAGACTTGATGCTTCTTGTCTCTCTCCCTTCCTGTCTCTCTGTCTCTATCTCTCTCTCTGTCACAAAAAAAAGGATACTACCACAAGTTTAGATTACCCTTTTTTTTGTCTTCTTGCAGTCACCACTTTGACCTAAATGTAAGCACTGTTCTAATTTCTCACAGCATAGATTTGTTTAGACTGTTTTTGAAATGTGTATAAATGCAGTTATATAAAAGGTATTCTTTTTTTTTTTTTGCCTGACCAGGTGATGGCACAGTGGATAGAGCATCAGACTGGGATGCGGAAGACCCCAGTTCAAGACCCCAAAGTCGCCAGCTTGAGCACGAGTCCATCTGGCTTGAGAAAAAGCTCACCAGCTTGGACCCAAGGTCGCTGGCTCCAGCAAGGGGTGCCTCAGTCTGCTGAAGGCCTGCGGTCAACTAATGTCAACTAATGATTGATGCTTCTCACTTCTCTCCGTTCCTGTCTGTCTGTCCCTATCTATCCCTCTCTCTGACTTTCTCTCTGTCCCTGTAAAATAAATAATAAAAACTTCTTTAAAAAGATATTCTTTCACTATTTGACTCAACATTATGTTTGTAAATGTGATTTGTGATGTATATAGCAACAATGTACTTATTCTCATTGATTTATTCTATTGTATTAATTGGTATTTTTTAAAATCTATTCCAATTAAATTGAACATCTAGTTTATTTCACATTTGGGGCTTTTACAGAAATAGTGTGATAATTCTGCATATTTTGTACATATTTTCTTTGGAAATATACATATACCTGGAGCTTCTAGATTATAGGATAAGCATATGTCCAATCTACTAGATACTGCCATTTTCTAAAATTATTTTATCTGTTTACACTCTCCACAGCAGTTCGAGAGTTTCCATTTTTCCAGATTCTTACCAACACTGTCATTTAGCTTAGAATATTTTTGAATACTTTTGGAATATGACCTCTTATGTCTTTTGCCAATTTCATTGTTTTTTATTATTATTTGTAGAGTTATTTATACATTTTGTATATGAGCTCTTTGTGTACTCTATGCATTTTATATTGTAAATATCTTTCTCCCCTCTGTTGTTTGCTCTTTACTCTTTTGATGAATATAGTTCTCAATTTTAATGTAACTCAATTCATCATTTTTTATTTTTATAGTTAATTATTTGTATTACTTTTAAGAAATCTTTCACTACTCCACATTTGTGAAGATAATTTCCTGTATTACATCCCAGAAGCTTTTTCTTTACTTTTCATTTCTTTATATGGTATAAGGGTGGGAATCAAGATTCATTTTACATATGCTCGCTTCGGCAGCACATATACTAAAAGATTCATTTTCTTAAACAGCTATCTAGCACCAGTTTTGAAAAGCCCATTATTTCCTCTACCATACTGTGGTGACTTATTTGCAGTAACTGTGTATCAATGTGTATGATCCTTTTTAAAAATCTGTTCTATTTTATTTCTATTCTGGCTTATTTTCCTCACCTTATATAATAATGTGATATTTTAATTATTGTTGCTTTATAATAAATCTTGATGTCTGATAGAGTAAATCTTTATTTAAAATTATATTGAATAGTTTTTAGAATTAACTTATTAATTTTTAAAAAAGGTATTGGTGTTTTTATTACAATTGTAGTAAACCTGTAAGTCAACCCAGAGAAAACTGACATTTTTTCAATAGCTTTTTTAAACTATAAATATTCTATAGCCCATCTGTTTATGTCTTTAATTTCTGTCAATAAAATTCAGTTGTTTTCAGAATAATAGTCATATTTTTTTTATTATAATTTTTGGATATTTTATGTTATTTTATGCTATTGTAAATAACAACATTTAAAATTTTTTCAATTGTTTATTGATGGTATATGGAAATAAAAAGGATGAATATTGAAATTTATTTCTCAATTTCTTATACCTGACAATTTCCAAAGCAAGTAATTTATTAATTTATATTTTTACTTCAACCTCCCTCCATTTACATAGATAATATATTAAATTATATGTTATATCTCCTCATATAATGCCCTAGTATTTTACCCTAACTAGTTTTCTAACTATTTCTATTATTCCAATCTTTGGCTTAACATACCTCTAATTCATATTCGTAAATACTTAAACTAATCACATCACTCTTCTGATTTAAAATTCTGCATAGTCTATGGGTAAATGCATTAATGTGCGTGGTCTTTGATGATCTGATCTCCTAACTTAGCTATACAAACTTTACTAAACAACTGAAAGGTAATAAAAGGAACAATACTCTGTTTGTGTGGTCTTTTCTCTATTTGTAATGAATTTTCTTCTCTTCTCTATCTGCATAACTCCTACTTAACCTTCAAGACAATTCAGAAGGCTTGCTTGTGAGTATTCACTCTGACCTTACCAAGCTTATATAATCACTCTCTCCACAACATTTTGTTTACACAGCTATAATAATTTACATAGCTAGTATTTGCTAACATATACCAGTTCATTTTATCTTGATGTACATGCATAAGACAATGTAATAAATATGGAATTAAAAAGTGTTCTCAAGCTAAAAGTTTATGGTTATGTGTTGGCTTCAAAAGTCTCCAGCAATGCATCAAGGCTTCCTTGTACTTTTTATTCTGACTTCAGCATACCTCCCATCCTCAAAGCCACCTGTTGATACAATAAACCAGCTGGAGCTCTACTACTATGGCTATATTACCAGGAAAAGAGACAATGCTCATGGTAAAAAATGCATGTTCCACTTCTCTTTATAGAGCATAAGATACTTCTACAAGATATTTTTGCATACCTGTCATTGGAATAAAAAAATCACATGACCACACTTAGCTAGAAGTAAAAATGGGAATATAATCTTTTTGTTAGGCAATTTATTGTCCAAATAATTTCCTAGTTACTATCAAATAATGGCAAAATTGATAGTGGGTTGTTCCGTATTTCTTACTGTGTTATGAACTTATAAAGAATTGTTTTCTACTAATTTCTTTATCCATTGTGATCAATACAGGGCTTGGCATAGTAGTGATTCATTAAAAGTTTATTTAATAATGCCTTTGAGATAGTTGAGAAGTATATGAATAGAGATTGCAGCAATGCTTATTTCAAGAGATTACTAGCAACCAGCACTTGAAGAGAAATCATTTTAGATATTAAAGTAATAGTACAGTTTTGCCTCATTTTTAGAGATTTATAAAATTATAACCCTGAAATGTTGAATGATCATAGCTAATATTGATTTTACTGATTTAAACTACATTTAGGCATAGTCAACCACTGAGAGGATTAGAAAGAAAATTATAAGAACAATAAAAAATGAGCATTTTTGGCTATAAAAGTACATGTAGTAACTCCGAAACATTTTAGAAACTTTCTCATTTGGAAAGAACTGTCTTCATATTTTTAAAATTTTAAATGATAATATACTATGTAATAAGATAAAACAAGAAAGTATAAATGACTGAAGGAGAGGTTTACAAAATATTAAACCTTGGCTGAGTGGGTAGATTAAGGTCGCCAGAATTACAACACCAGGAAATGATTACTAAACTTCAAAGTTCTGAAGCTAATTATTTGGCCAATTTTCATAAAACTAACGTGTAATAGTCATTCAGTTTTCCAAATGCACTATTCATTTTTAAACTTTTCAATCAATCTAAGTTAAATTTCTTAAGTTTTGCATTAATTATTAATGGATTTGAAAAGGGTTGGTTTACCCATTATATCAAGTAAAGGGGAGAAGTGGCACAAATGAAAACATAGTTAACTGATAACACATTATTGAAAAGAGCCTTGGGAGGACATTCAGAGTATTTTACATACTAGAAGACAAAATATATTGAATCTTTCTCCCATAAAGTGTGAATAAGCTTTGCTCACAGATTCAGTCTTCATTGATCATGTATTAAATGCTAGACACCATTTCAGGTGAGTTAGAAGTCATGTTTCTAGAGTCTGGTAGAAAAGGCAGGTTTTAATCAAATTATCACAATAGTAGCCCTGGCGGGTTGGTTCAGCAGTAGAGCATTGGCCTGGCATGTGGAAGTCCTGGGTTCAACTCGTGGCCAGGGCACACAGGAGGAGCTCCCATCTACTTCTCTACCCTCCCCCCTCTCTTTTCTCTTTATCTCTCTCTTCCCTTTCCACAGCCAAGGCTCCATTGGAGCAAAGTTGGCCTGGGAGCTGAGGATGGTTGCATGGCCTCTGCCTCAGGCACTAGAATGGCTCCAGTTGCTGTGGAGCAACACCCCAGATGAGCCAAGCATCGCCCCCTAGTGGGCATGTCAGACTGTCTGCCTCCCCCCACTTCTCACTTCAGAAAAATACAAAAAATAATAATAATAATCACAGTAGTGAATGTGTAATTATAAAAAGAAAAGTAAATTTAGTGAAATGAACATGATACTATAATAACATTTATAAAAAAGGTTTTTCACTAAAAGGAAGAAGTTTCCATAGAACACTTTTCTAAAGCATGATTTTAACACTAGTGTTGAGAAATACAAAGAATTAACTATTGATTAGAAGGTTTTTACTAGTCAGTTGTATTATTTTAATTCATGTAGAAAGTTTGGTGAACATGATACCTTAAAAATTGTATTATCAAAGCAAGTAATAAATTACAGGTACATGATACATTATGTAATTTCTTAGTAATTTTGATGGAGAAAATGTCCACCAAATAGTTTTTATTTTTTTCTAAGATTCAGATTTATAGAGCTTTATCACAATCGTGTTTTCTCGCCTATTTGGAATTTTTCTCACTATTCAGTTGTAGTTCAGGGCATGTTGTATGCTAGAAATAGCAGGAGACAGGCTCTCTCCAGAGTAGGTCTTGGAAGACAAAACTTTAGACTGTGTTCTTAGGTTACAAAAGCATCACTTCTGCTAGCTTAGAAGCAATTCAATATTATAGTCACTAACTGAATGTGGCTTACACTTGAATTAAAACTTTTGTGTGTGTGTGTGTGACAGAGACAGAGAGAGAAGGACACATAGGGACATACAGACAGGAATAAAGAGAGATGAAAAGTATCAATTCTTTGTTGCAGTACCTTAGTTGTTCATTGATTACTTTCTCATATGTGCCTTCACTGAGGAGCTACAGCAGAACCAGTGACCTCTTGCTCAAGCCAGTGACCTTGGGCTCAAGCTAGCAGCCTTGGACAAAGCCAGCGACCTTTGGGGTCAAGCCAGCTGCCATGGGGTCATGTCTATAATCTCACACTCAAGCCAGCAACTGTGCACTTAATCTGGTGAGCTTGCGCTCAAGCCAGATGAGCCTCCACTCAAGCTGGCAACCTTGGGGTTTTGAACCTGGGTCCTTCTCATCCCAGTCCAACATTCTACCCACTGTACCACTGCCTGGTCAGGCTTCAATTAAAACTTTTAAGTTTACCTAAAAACTTAACATTTGTATTTCTCAGTTTCACTAGCTACATTTCAAGTGCTCGATAGCCGTATGTAGAGAGTGGATTCTGTATCTCTATCAGAACATCTCCATCACCAAAAATGCTTCTACTCGATTGCACTGATCTGAGTACATGAAATAAAGTGGATGATGTGATGCAAAATACTGGTTAATGAACCCATCAATCATCAAATGGCTGTGTCAAAACCTATGCTGGTTTAGCAGGTGGGAGCAGAGGGACCCCACTGACTAACCTTACATTGATTGATTTCATGTGAGACTCTTACTTTATTTTATTTTAAAAAATCAAACAAAATAATAATAATGATGATGATGATGATGACACATCATAGACAACAATATGACAATTGCCAGAAAGAGGATTAGAAGAAGTGGAAGAAGGCAAAGGTGAAATAAATGGTGACGGAAAGAGACTTGATTTTTGGTGTTGAACACATGATGCAGTATGCAGATGATGTGTTATGGAGGTGTACAATTGATACCTGTATGATTTTATTAATCAATGTCACCTCAATAAATTCAATAAAAAATCTACTTTCTACTTCTATGTCAAGCCATTATATTACTTGATATTTAAAAGATAAATCTCTTTGAATGTAGAAAAATGTCAGGTTACATTAATGGTAACAAACAAACAAACATAACCCCCAAAACTACAATTAGATTAAACTCTAGAACTATTACGTGGAAATGAAAACACTAAGATTTGTCTGTCTTATTTATTTTTTGTTATTATTAAGTACTGGATCATTATTATCTGTTATATAACACACCTATCTGGTTGTTAATAAACTTGACTTTTGGTTATAAGCACATGCCATAAAAATAGTGTGAGGTCTTAATATTAAAAGTTTTAGACATTGATAAGTGCTAAAAACATGGTAAGTACTTCCTTTTTTGTATTTAGTATGTTCTTATATTTCAGGTATTTATATGTATATTTCAGTGAGAGGAGAGCAGGCAGGGAGACAAGCTCCCGCATGCGCCTTAACTGGGATTCACCCAGCAAGCCCACTTGGGGGCTATGCTCTGCTCATCTGTGGTGTTGCTTTGTTGCTCTTCTTAGCGCCTGAGGTGGAGACCATGTAGCCATCCTCAGCACCTGGAGCCAACTCACTCCAATCGAGGCATGGCTGCAGGAAGGGAAGAGAGAGAGAGAAGCGAGAAGGGGAGGGATGGAGAAGTAGATGGGCACTTCTCCTGTGTGCCCTGATTGGGAATCAAACCCAGGGCATCCACTTACCGGGCCAATGCTCTACCACTGAGCCAACCAGCCAGAACTATTTCAGGTATTTTAAATTACAATTATTTGAAAGGAAGGAAGAATGCTGTATTAATAGAAAGTAGCATCTCAGATGCATGTTGTAATGGAATTATGTAATTTATGTCATTATTAGTATATTTTATACACATAAATGTACCATAATGTATGTTTCCATGCTTCACACTATTACTCATAGCCAGTAAAATCCCAGAAGATTCTGTAATAAATCACATACTTGGCTTAAAGTTTGCTTTTTTGTTTTAAAATGATTAAAACTATTGCTGATTATTGACTAATTACTTGATTTTTAAAGTTTTTTTCTAAATATAGAAATTATCTACACCCCTTATATTCCTCTAAATTTAAAAGCTAAGAAAAACATAAGTAACTTTTAAAGATAAAATATGTAACTACAGATTTTTTAAATTTCAAAGAACATCCACTAGTAACGAAAGTAGAAAAAGGATATTATATTGTGGTTCATTAGGCTTTTATTATGCACCTTTTTCTTAAGCACCTGGTCAAAAGGAAGGGTACACTGGAATAGAATACAGTATCTTCTTTATTTCACCTTGGAAGTTTCTTATTGATTTCACTCTGGTCTCCACAGAATATAGTCATAGATATTAACTATTTGTCTTTTTTATAGCCTTCCAGAAAATAAAACCTGAGAAAGGATGAAAACACTTGTGCTTTACTAGTAGGTGAAAGTTCAAAGCAGTGAAGATGAAGAAATTAAGAGAGATAAGGCAAAGAAAGATGTAAATGATGTAAAAAGAAATAATGCTAAGCAATATACTTTACAAGAGACAAGGTAGATCATTCAGCAGTGTTTTCGTTCAGTATTTGAGACTTCTCTGGAAAGTTTACAAGAGAAAAACATATATTGGAGCAGTCCATGAAAGGGAGAGATAAAGAGATCTGTATGTGGCCTACTTTTATCTCCCATTTGCCATTTGTCAAGGTTCAAATAATGAAGAGTATACCCGACAGCTCCAAGATGTATTATCAGAGTAGCAATTCATCCAAGTTGGGAAGAAAAGGTAGTAGGCAGCAGTGGAATTCAAATAATTCAAGAACCAGTTCTCTGCCCTAATAATCATTTTAAGTATAAAAGAAAAATATATTGAAATGTAATTTATTATTTTGTGCATTTAATAGTTAAAAAGAACAAAAAATGAGGTACACAAAACTAGATTGTTATAAGAAAGAGTTTTTAAATATTAATAAAAAGTATTAAATAATACCTGGCAAAAAAAAAAAAACAGTAAAACTGTTATTTAAGATATTTCCATATTGTTTCTTGATTGGAATCCTCACTTACAATTTTTTTCACTTTTATCCGAGCATCATCAGCTGTGTGATTTATCCTTAACCAACTTTTCACTGTAGGGGTAGGATCCCATTCTTTTACCCATGGACTGAATGTGCTTAGAATAGGCTGTTGCACTGATGAATGTTTAAAAAGAGTAAGAAATGTAAATTTGTGATTTCCACAAGGGGCAGCTCCTGATTACAAGTGTCATTTTAACAATGGGTTTGCTGAACTCAACAAGAAATTAGGTATTGGTTTTGCTGAACCAGTGCGAACCAGCTGAATCCCACTACTGGTAGTAGATATAAATAGGTCACAATCTGCATTGTGTGCAAGCCCTGGAATTTGTTTTGGACTCCAGTGAGATTGGGAAGCTTGGCAATGGCACCAGCAAAGACTGAACTGTGGACCAGGAACGTTCATGTGAGAGCAGTTGAGACTGAATCCTTATGGTTTCCTAGCATCCTTACTATTGAATTTAATTATAGTTAAGGTTGTACATAATTGTAGTTTGGTGTCTTTCCCCAGCACTTTGAAGCGACCACTCTATTGTCTTTTGACCTCTTTGCTTCTCAATGTCTCCTCTCATTCTAATTACCAGATAATGTGCTTGTCTCCCAGGGAAGTTTTAAGATTTGCTCTCTAGCTTTGATATTTCACAGTTGTACTGTGTTTGTCAAGGTACTGAATTGCTTCATCTTGTTTTTATTTGTATCTATATTTTCTAAATGAGGATTTAGTCCTGTCTTCTAGATATTTCTAAGTTATGACCTCTTTACATATTCACATTTTCATTTCTTCTCAAAATTTTATGGGAAAAATACTTTAAGTCAGACCATTTTCTAAATCTATTATAACTTTAATACCATAGTCTCCCTTCCTTTACCTTTCTTTTATATGTTCTACATCAAATCCTCAATACTCGTTCTAATTCATTAGTCTCTTCAGTTCTTCCAATCTGATGATGTTTGTCCAGTTCACT
The DNA here is from genome assembly GCA_037038555.1 of Rhynchonycteris naso. Taxonomy (NCBI): domain Eukaryota; kingdom Metazoa; phylum Chordata; class Mammalia; order Chiroptera; family Emballonuridae; genus Rhynchonycteris; species Rhynchonycteris naso. Next base: position 74,679,749 of record CM073002.1, read on the forward strand.
TAGGTTTTTTGATTGTTATTTTATAATTTCAAGATATTTTTTCTAGGATTTATCTTTACTATTTTTTAATAGTCAAATTTTTTTATTTCTTAACCATATTTTTAGTATTATAATTATTTGTTCCTTGCTGTCTTTATGCATTTTAAGATTTTAAATATACATATTAAGTTTTCTTCAAGTTGTTCAAGTGTTAATTATGTTAACAGATTAACATCTGTTTGATGACTGTCCTTTGTGATTAATTTTTTTCTTTTTACATGATTTGAAATTTTAGTGTGCTTTCTTCAATATGCCTTCCTTGGTTTCCGTGTTTATTTTTATTTAATCTTTCCTTTCTCATCTCTCCACGTGTGGCTGTTTTACAGTTGTCTTTACCTGCCTTGCTCTTTTATTGGCAACTAGACCTCTCATAATGCATGGGTATTATGGAAATATTGCTAAGCTAGTTGGGGCTTGGCCCAGCTTTGGTGGAGCAACTATTTGTGCATCCTCTTAACCCTGTAGGCAACAACTTGGTATTTGCCTCAGACCGTAGGTGCCCCAGCCTGGGGTTTCCTGTTTTATACACTGAACCTGACTTTGTTCTTCCACCCATTTTGTTCCTCAGGAGCTGGCTACATGGCCACGTCTGCTTGTTTCCTGTCCTGGAACTCAGAAGGCCTATGAATTAAGCCACACTTACTGTTTCATGTTTTTATTCTGCTTCGGTCTTTAGAGATGTTTATCTTGCTTTTGGTTGTAGCCCTGTGTCTAAATACACATGTGATATATCATCTGTTTTTGTTGTGATTTTGAAGGAGGAGCAGGGGAAATATTCAACATAAACTGCCAGTGCCAACTTGAACAGCAATCTCATTGCAGGAGACTTTATGTGAACAAAAGGCATCAGAAGCAGTTACAAATCTAAATACAAGCTTTACTTGAAACTAGTAGCTTCCTGTCACAGTTACAGATTTTGGTGCCACTTATTTCATTGAGGAAGGTAGCTTATGTAATATGATTTCAGAACATTGACTGTTTCTCTTAACCTTTTTGTGTCCCAATCTCTGAAATTTTGGGAAAAGTCTCAGGAATTTGACATATAGTATATTACAAATAGTCTTTTCCAGGTATAAAATACACATCTCCTTGTGTTATAAAGTAACCAGACATCCCCCTTTGGGCAGGACAGTCCTGAATTTTAATAATTTGTCCTGCGTCCCACCGTGTTTTTAAAAAGTCCCAATTTTAAAAAAAATATATTACAATACTATTTTTGCATTCTATGAAATTTTTTTTTGCTCCATATAGACCAAATTTTTAATCAAGAACCCCCCCGTTAATGATGTCCCGCTTTACCAATTTTAAAATCTGGTCACCTTATTAGATATAAATTTAAGCTTTATAAGTCATTTATGCTATACTGCCTTTTATCATGAATCAGTTTGTCAAATTCTTTCCTGAAATCAAGTATTGAGTAGGAAGATGGAAAGAATATGGAGACACTCTGCCTAGAGTGTAGATATGGATGATAAATTTTGTTTTTGGAAGAATGCTGTTCTTGGAGTTGGTTAAAGAAGGTACCATCACTCACATCTTTGTCATCTTTGACAAATTTTTATGTTCTATGAGGTTTGGTTTTCTTAGTTTCTAAAATAGAATCTTTATGAAGATTAAATGAGATGATATACTTAGTAATGCTTGGAATTTATTAGGTACTGGGAATATATTAAATGTTAGAGGAAAGACAGAAAGTAAAAGACAGACAAGTAAAACCTGGAGCTCCAAAGAGGTTTCCAAACTAATCTACTTAGCTTCACTTTTGTCAGTCACAAATTTATAAAGCTAATTTGCATAAATAATTTAGGTCCTCATACTGCAAAATTAGACATCTGGTTATTAACTTTAGTGACATACTTTAGGTATAAAGATCTTATAATCACAGCCTCAAAGGAAAACATTCAGATTGAATAGGTTTGAATTAACTATGAAGCCAAAGATTCTGAATAAATTTTTTGTCATTGCACATTTATTATTTTCAGTGACAATTAATTTTCAATGGAGACTCTATAAACTAACACACTTGCAAAGAGCAAAACAAATCACTTGCTGAATGGCTAAGTAGACAGCAAAGGGCAACTGAGTTTGTTGCTAGTTAAACATGCTTGCTTTCATTAGTCCTAAGAGAAATGTCATGGGCTGGGACATTGCCGTAGCACTAAATATAATTACACATACAGGTATTTTAAGCCCACAAATTAGTCTCATATTTCATACTACTCTTATGAAATATAATTACAGTTAATTGCCATGTTATCAAAAGTGAGCCCAAAGGACAGTTATAACCATACCTTATATATTCAGTTTCTTGTAGTTACCAAAGTACTTTTATAAACATTGTATGACTTCTGCATCACAATAAATGTATAAAGTAGAAATTACTACCTTTAGTATGCAGATAAGGAAACTGGGGTTAAGGGAATTGAAATTATTTTCTAGAGTAATTTGTAGCTTATTTATCTATACTGTAGTTAGAAGGCTGAACAAAATTTCCAGTGCCTAACACAGTATCATCTACTCTGTGGGTGTTTAAGTTTTTTGTTTTATTTTTTTAAAATTTTTTTTCAAACATATCTTTTTTTTAAATTTCTTTATATTTATTCATTTTAGAGAGGAGACACAGAGTGAGAGAGAGAGTGAGAGAGAGAGAGAGAGAAATGGGGGAGGAGTTGGAAGCATCAACTCCCATATGTGCCTTGACCAGACCGGTGCAGGATTTTGAACTGGCAACCTCAGTGTTCCCAGGTCGACGCTTTATCCACTGCGCCACCACAGGTCAGGCTGGGTGTTTAAGTTTTTAAACAGGTTATAAGATTCACTGAACTGAATGTGATACAATAAATTCAAAGTACCATTCTCAAGATTGTTTAGATGATTCATGCTACAGATTCTAATTAAAATGTGCAGTTTGGCATATAGTGAAAATCAGTAATTTCTAAACCTCTGCTCTTGAGAAATTATGTTTTACATTTTTATTCTGGAGATTTCTAGCATTTCACAAGTTATTAATTAAGTCCCAACTATTCATGAAAGCAATTTGTAAATATAATTTTGTACAATACCGCAAAACCAACGATCAAAGAAAGAGAGACTTCTCTGTACTCCTGGTTAAGTATAGCATGTCCTGATATGTTCTAAATTATCTTATGAGACATCAGAAACTGAGCTCAAAAAACTATACCAAAGGATTAAGCCGAAGGCTTGCCTTAATGATAAATTCATATTCTTTTTGTTAAGACTTTGCACTTACATGTCAGCACGTTTTAAATATAGCTTAGCTCCTCTTGAGCAAAGGGGCTATTGCAATATCTGTAGTAGCACATATTTCTATGACTTTATATTTTAGCTCCCCAGTGGGTTTTAAAAATTATTTGTATGGTTTTAAATAAGGTGCTGTTCTTCATATCTGAAGAACAGTAAAAATCATTTCTGTCTTCATTACACTTTTCTTATTATCTAAATTGCTCACCCTGGCCTTATTCACCTACATTTCTTTCTACTGTGTCCTTCCATATGCCAATGTTACTGTGATGATATATATCAGTATCAGTTTGAGAAAAAGAGGCCTAGTCTATGCTAACAAGACAAGTGCAGGGCTCCACCTAGCCAACACCACTCCCCTCATTCCTCTGCTAACAATCAAGCAGAAAAATAACAAACGAGACTCTACTGTTTGCTTTTTCCACTGGCTTACTATGTTAATTGGGGGAAATCTACTACCTGGACATTTTAAGCAGGGTTGCGCTGTGAGTGTCATAGGCCTTTGGCAGTTTTTCTTTCTTAAGCTTCGTTATTCGTTAAAAAATAAAAATGGTTTGAATGTTACTTTGTAACTTTATTGGTTTAAATATGAATATATTGAAACACATTTTACCTAAAAGTTTAATTTTTTTTCTGATTTTCAGAGAAATTAGAATATTTACCATGCCGTCTCTACCTTGTGTTTAAGTCAGCCCGGACTGGAAGCCCAAGTCAGCCTCATAAAAATGAATTAAAAACTAAATTTAACAAAGTTTTTCTGGGAAACTATATAACTATTGATGCTCTTTCTGATGTTTTAGTATTTGAAAAGTACTCAGGGCCTCTTTAGCACCTGAGAAGTGGGCAAATCATGTCAATGAAATGAAGACCAATGATAATTAATTTGCCTAATCTCCCACAAAATATTAATCTAACATTTATTGAGGCCTTACAATGTTCTAGAACTATGCTACATGCCTTCAGTGCATCATCACATGTAATCTCATAAACACTCCAAGAAATAGCTATTGTTATTATTATTACCTTATTGTTATTATTATTCCCCTAATGCAAATATTAAGCTGAGGGTCAAAAGAATAAAGTGATCTGTCCAGTGTCCCACAGAAAATGGATAATAGAGACCAGATCTAAACTGATATTTTAGGCTTAACCACAATGTTTATCCCAGTTGCTATTTAATATACTATTTTAATGCTTACAATGTATTAGCATTATTTTTACAATGTAATGTTTAAGTTCCTCCATTAATATTCACTGTTAAAAATGTGAAAAGGAAACAATCTATTTCTACTCTTTTATATCATAAGGAAGAACAAGGAGCTCTAATTTTAGCGTGGTTTTAACTTACTCTCCTCCCTGCACACAAACCCTCGTGTGTCACTTTGCACACCCACACATACGGGTCACATGCATTTTCTCCTGACCCCTTCCCAAATGCATAGTGTTGGATACTTCATAGAATATTCAGTCTCTTTTTCTTTTAGTTTTAATTCAACAAATGTTTTTATTTGAATTGCTAGACCCTACTGGGCACAAATAATGTAAATATGAGAAAGACATATCAGGATAAATGTATCCTTTTCTAATGGAGTAATAGCATTTCTCTTTAATGAAAGAATAAACTTCTTTCATTATTTTGAGTAAGGAGTCATATCAGGTCCCAGTTCTGCTAATGTCCACAACCCATTTGCTCCAGGCAATCTCTAGTCGCTAAAAGTAGTGTGTATAAAAATAATTGCATATTACTTGCCAAAATAAAAAGAGAGGATAATGCAAGTGGGCAGATCAGTAAGCATGTTGGATGAAGAACTGTCACTAAATAATGACCTAAATTTGCACCAACTCTTTGTGAAGTAGATGGTGCTAAGATCCTACCCAGCTGCATTGAATAGAAGCATGATGGACATATCATCTTGATACCTAATGCTCAGTCAACTGAGCCTGAACTTCTGTCTCTATCCACATTTTGCTGCTCTAATTTATATACACTTCTTTTCTTGGTTCATGTTAGCATGCTAAAGAAAGTTTAGCAATATCACCTAACTTTTAATGGGGGAACAATGAAAAGTTCTACCATTTGCCAATTTGCTACATTTCCATATATAAATCTTTAGACACCTTAAAGCAGAACATTGGTAAACTCAGGTTATACTCTTTAAATGTCTTGAATATGTACAAAAGCGGAGAACGATGCATGAACATTTCAGCTGATTTATGAAGCTACATTTATTTTACCTCATGAAAGTAGTCCCTGAGCAGACACTGTTAATATATGGGTACCATTGTCACAGAGTGTGTTAAGGTGGCCAAATGTAGCACAATGCCAAGGGTACTTATTTTCTCTTTCTAGTCAGGACCAAGCAGGCAGAGGCATCCTACCTGTAAAGGGAAAGGCAGCTCTGGAACTAACTCCTCTTGTCTGGAAAGGGAAGTCAGGTTTTAAAAAATAAATGTATAAAGGCAACTATAGTATTCTACATAAGAAATAACTAAGTATGGTCTAGATTCTAAAAAATTTTCTCTGAGTCAAATGTGGACTTTCTTTCGATCAGGATTATTTTCAGACTTCAGACTTTCCAATTCTAAATTGGAGTCAAACTCACAGGGAACAGACAGGAAAAATGAGAGCGTGATGAGACTGCAGTGGTTTTCTGAACTGTAAATCCCTGAGTGATGAAGTATTGAATTGCAGTTTGAAGCCTGGGTTAAAAGAATATATGGTTTATACTTTTAGAACAGTCTCATACAAGACTGGGGTTACCGACTGACTTCCTCCAGAAATGGGGGCAGCCTTAAAAGCCACTTTCAAAAATACCCTTAGCATTGTACATGTTTTCTAACCAGCCTGCCATTCCCTTGAGCACTAATAATTTATATTTGATCATCTTCATCATTCTGATTTGTTATTCTACCTGGCTGGCTATAAAAGCTCACATTTTAGAACTTGAACAAAACCATACTATAAATAAAATACTGTTAGATATATAGATGTTTATGAATGTAATCAAACATTTAAACATAGATGTATGAGTGGCAGTGAATTTTTAGCTACCACATACTCTGTTCTATGTGTGAGCATTGTTATTAGTTCATCTGCAATTCTCAGATTGTTTAAGTTCACAGAGCAACAAAATAGCAGATATAAGTCCATCATTAATACAAAAGAAGGGTTAAAAATATAACTGGATTTGATAAAATGTTAATTAAAATCAAGACAAAACAACAAAAGTAACAAAAGATAAGTCAATAAAACCAAGGATTGGGTAAAGAAAAAACATATATATTTTAGCATCAAGAAGATAGTGTATTTCAAAATAATTCTTAATCCTAGGAAGTTGCCAGCCGCCTTTCCATTAATTCCTTCTTTTGACTCATGTCCCCAGCTTCGTCTCTCCTACCCAATATTTTAGGGTCTGTTCTTTAATCCATCTTCTCAAAAGTTATTCTAAAACTTTTTCAGTCAGAACTCATTTTTCCCATCTTTGTTCTCCTGTTGCATTTGTGGCTTGCTTATCATTTCTATACTCTTTGCTCTCTCCTACTAGATTTGAAGCAAAGGAGTCTAGAAATTACCACTGTGTCATAAAAATTATTTTTTGTAGAAGACATTTGAATTCCTGAACTCTTATCTGTCTGAAAGTAGAGCCTCTCAAAAGAATTCAATTAAGAGAAATCCCCTGCTTTGGGAACAACCAGAGAAGATTGACTGTTATCACTAGAGGTGAAAATTTCCCACATCACACCTAACCAGACATTGTCACAAAACAGTATCTCCCACCAGTTCTTCTAAGGGTCCATTTATCTTTCCTAAAAGTCATTTATTTTTCCATAAGTGCCCTTCTCCACCTCCTCTTCTCCTAATAAGATTCATGGCCCAAATTCTAAACACCGCCTGGAGTCACATTTTTCCATCAACTCTCATACATATTTAGTGGATAAAAATCTGTCCTTCTGCTTGCTAATATGCCTTCTGTCAGTTTAATTTGCAAGTACCAAAGACATGAGCATAAAAGGTAGGGAAGCAGATTATCCTCCCCAACAAAAGGCAATGGGGACCAGTCATCTCTGTAGTCACTGCCAAAATCATGGTAGGCGTCCAGTCTGGTTTTGCTGAGGTGAATGCAACTTAGGTGAACTGAATTAAAATGTATACTAAAGTGGTAACCAAGTATCCTGAAGTCTGTAAAAATAAAAAATAAAAAAATGCAATCTGTAATTAGGAAGGAATTAAAGCCAAAATTTAAAATAAATAAATAAAAAGAGTTTTTACCAGACCTATGAGAGCATCATATGGGCTGAGGCTGAAATAAACATGAATTAAAAAGGCAAGAGTGCCTGACCAGGTGGTGGCGCAGTGGATAGAGTGTCAGACTGGGATGCGGAGAACCCAGGTTTGAGACCCCGAGGTCGCCAGCTTGAACACGGGCCCATCTGACTTGAGCAGAAGCTTGCCAGCTTGGACCCAAGGTCACTGGTTCAAGCAAGGGGTTACTTGGTCTGCTGAAGGCCCGCGGTCAAGGCACATGTGAGAAAGCAATCAATGAACAACTAAGGTGTCCCAATGAAAAAACTGATGATTGATGCTTCTCATCTCTCTCCGTTCCTGTCTGTCTGTCCCTATCTATCCCTCTCTCTGACTCTCTCTCTCTGTCCCGGTAAAAAAAGAAATAAAAAAGGTAAGAGCATAGTATGTCATGAGTCTAATTTGTAGGTTAACATTTGACAAACTGGACTAAAATTTAGACTTGCTTTGTCATTATATATTTGATATTTATTGTATTTTTAATGTTCACAAAGTGTACTAAGGCAACTTTACTGAAGGCATTGTAAGGCTAGGATCTCAGAGTCAGTCTTTTGAGGAGAAATCTTTATTAGACTAGGAGAAATCAGAAATTTATCATTCAGAAAATCATAGTGAACTCATCTTAGGAGCATTCAATCGGAAACCTGTTTTTCTACATTTGTAGTGCTTTGGGTCTGATGTTGATTTAAACTCTTTGAAATTGCTATTTGACGTTGACCTCAAACTCTTTACTCACTGTAAGGTCGGTGGGTCCAGCTCCCTTGTTTTGGTAGCCACTTTATCCTCAGCCTCTGGTCCTCTTGAGGGCCCTGTCAGCCCTGCTCCTGTCTCTGCACTCTGGTCTGTACCTAACGGTGGAGGCCACCTTCTGCCAGACTGTCAGATCACATTCCATTCCCAGCCAGCCTCCAGCCAGTCACACCTGCCTTCCCTGCCCTACCCTTGGTCATTCTATTGCCACCACTTTGTGACTTGGAGTTTTAACATGAGTTTCCAGGGGTGGATGACATCAGGGCCAGAATGCTGAGGTTCAGGTAGGGAGCCTTCTACTTCCCTGCTAGTGTTTTTAGAATTCATTTTCTTTTGCCTTTTCTCTGTCATCTAGAAGGGGCTTCTGGAACTAGAGAACACATGTCCATTCCAGCATGCCATTTGGGGTTGCTGGATGGGCTGGAACAAAGGCCCCTGACCCCTGGGACCTGGCCTAGCTGCATGCTGACCACAACCTTTCGGCAGTACCCAGCCTGCCCCCTTTAAGCTCCACACCTAGTTGGTGATATGGCCCCTGGATGCACTCAGATTTGCTCTCATTTGCTCCTTGGACTGGCTGTAAAGTGAGGAGATGGTTATTTAAAGAGAATTCCCTATTCTATTTAACAAAAAAGGTCAGAATGTAAGGTCGGTGGATAATGGGGGATGGTCACGTGAGGAACTCAGACCTGGGACTTTTGGCTAGGGCCGCCCACAACCAAGCATGCCAAAAGAAACTTCCCAGAGGTCCTTGGGAAGAGAGCGACCGTCTGTCAGCCAGTGAGATTTCACCAGGTCATATTAGCTCACCCATCTTAGAGGACCCCTTTAAATACCTCTCACGCAGTTTAATTCATGGGACTCCTCTGGCCTCTGTACCCCAGGACCAGAGGACCTCATCGGGTGGGATGCGCAGTACTTAATAAAGATTTTGCTATTCCACACTTCTTGGCTCCGGCCCCGCTTCCTTCTTTCTCAATAAGGAAAAATACCTTACACTCACTGCAATATGAACTATATACCCTTTCTTGTACTTCCTGGGTCTGATGACTGAAGAGAAAAAGTTGAAGCCCATGAAGTTTATTCAGACATGGAACTATCCCCAAGGCTTACGAAAGATAACTGGAGAAGCTTCCAATCTTCTTTTGGGGAGTGAAAAAGAAGTACAGGACAAAACATCTCTTGGTGTTCTCACAGGAGATCTAGGCCAAAAGATATTAAAAGTGCAAAAGCAGTTTGATCTGATGCTTATATACCTTTTATTGATACAGATGTTAATTTTTCTAATTTATCATCAAGCATTTAGCATGCTTTCCGGTGAGATGATAAAGGAAGGTAATGGGAGAATAATGCATCCCCTGCCCCCAGTGGGACAAGAATGAATGGCAACAAGTAGTACATTAGTTCTAGTGAAAATGAAATATGGTATTTGGGACTTTGAAACAGCAGGCAAGCAAATTATGTCAATCATTTCAACAAGGTATTCTCCTGCCTTCTTTTGTATATTTCTCTTCCTTGCACCACTGGATTTGTTTAAGAAGATCCCAATGACTAGAAAGGCCTATTCCCCACCTCACCTAACTAGGTAGATTCAAGTCGCACACCCTCCTTCCTTTTCTGTCTTCCTCCATGGTTCTGGCCCCTCTCAGTTAACTCCTCTCTACTTATAACAGATGTTTGGGAATATAAATAATTCTTCCTAGTTCCATTTTCTACTTACTTCTTTTGTGTGCGTGTCTCCTTTGTACCCCATAAATGAGTGCACTAATGGTAGGAACTGTCCATATACAACATCCCAGTTGAGTAAAAAATAAAAGTTATCTGTCAATACAAAACCCAATCTGCTCTAACTCTTCTCATTTTTAAAGATGTGCATGTTACATGCGAATTCTTACATAATAAGCCCCAGAATTGTTTTGTTGTTATAATTATATTTAATCACCTTAGGACATCCTGTAATTAATACTTTCTATGCCTGAAATACTTCCCCTACACAGCTCCCCTTTATTACTGCTATCAGTACCACTGCAACTACTATGGCTACTGCTATTACTATAATTATTGCAACTATCACCATCATCAAGGCCAATGCTACTCTTACTGCTAAGACTCGTCTTTCGGGTTTCAGCCTTATCCAATGGTCCAGAAAAGCCTTTTCAAAACCAGTACTTTCTTTATCAGCTGGTGCAGCCTAATTTGAGTTACTGATAATCTGAGGTATTACTCTCCTCCACCCACTGTTGATCTCATTGCTACTCACATGCCATTTTATGCCATTCTATGGAGTAGTGTGCTTTGACAGGGAAAATGGTGTGACCCCTGCTGTAATCATTGACATTGATCTCTCTTTTCCTTTCCTGGTACATACCCTAATTATCTCTGTGATTCCTTAATGCCAGTGAGGGAGCAATGCAAGGACAATGACTTACCCCCTTATATAATGCAGATCACCCATGCCCTGTAGTCTGGTACCGAGTGAGTCATAAATACATACTTGTTTTTTGTTTTGTATTTTTCTTAAGTGAGAAGCAGGGAGGCAGACAGATAGACTCCCACGTGCATCCGACCAAGATCTACCTGGAAATCCCAGTAGGGGGCAATACTCTGCCCATCTGGGGCATTGCTCTGTTGCTCAGCAATCAAGCTCTTCTTAGCACTTAAGTGGAGACCATGAAGCCATCCTTTGTGCCCAAGGCCAACTCACTCCAATCGAGCCATGGCTGCAGGAAGGGAAGAGAGAGAGAGAGAGAGAAGCAAGAAGGGGAGGGATGGTGAAGCAAATGGGCACTTCTCCTGTGTGCCTTGACCAGAAATCAAACTCAGGACGTTCACATGCCGGGCTGACACTCTACTACTGAGCCAACCAGCAAGGACAAATTGTTGAATGAGTAAATGAATTGGCCATGTCTACATTTCACAGATACTGTAAAGACAAAGGGAATTCTTTTGGGTCCCATCTACCTTTTCTGGAGAGTTTAAATGAGAGAGAAAAAAAAAAGAGGTCCTGTACTGGTTCTGAGGATGGGAGATTTCAGAGACATGGTTATAAGGAAAGAGAACAGGGCAAGAAGAGATAAGTGGAGACTGAAATTGAAATAATATCAGAAAACATTAAATTAAGCACTGGTGAAGAACAATTAATGTCATGCTTAACTTATCATAATAGTTTGGGGAGTAGAATTGTTAGTTTCAGGGGAAGGAAAGCAGAAGAAAGGGACTAGATTTTAAACAAAGGAAACCAGAAGAGACATAAGAAATGTATATTAAGTTTCTCAATACTGCAGTGTAGCTCTAATTTTTAAAGTCAGGTTTATTGAAATAATTTACATTCTGAAAAAATTCATCCTTTATCGCATACAGTTCTCTGATTTTGACAGGCACAGAGGTATGACAATGACGTCATCATGATAGACAATATTCCATTTCCTCTAAAATTTTCCTCATTCCTCATTCTCAGTCTCCTTCCTCCATCGACACTGATTTGCTTTCTGTCACTATTGTTTTGACTTTTTCAGAATGTCATATAAATGAGATCAAACTATCAACTTTTGACCCTGGCTTACTTCACTTAGCATAATGCATTTGAAATCCATATTGTATCAGTATGCATGTATCAGTGTTCATGTCTTTATTTTACTTTATTTTATTTTGCTGAGTACTATTTATTTATTTATTTATTTGAGAAAGAGAGAAGGAAGAGAGAGGGAAGCATCAACTCATTGTCCCACTTATTTGTACACCCATTAATTTCTTCTCTTTTTTAATTTTTTATTTAGAAATTATATATAATGGGATGACATTGGTTCACAAGAACACAGACGTTTCAGGTAAAGATCTCTATAGCATTTGAACTGACCATTGCATTCTGTACCCACCATCCAAAGTCAAATCAATTTCTTTCACTATACATCTGTCCGTCTTTAGTCCACTTTCCCCAGTCCCCTCCCTCTGGTAGTCAATTCACTTTTTCTATGTTCATGAGTCTCAGTTTTAATTTCACTTATGTGTAAAATTATATTGTTCATAGCTTTCTCTCATTTACTTATTTCACTTAGCAGCTTTGTGAAGGCTTTATATATTTTGGATAGTAACCCCTGGTCAGAGGTATTGCTTGTGAATATCAACTCCCATTTGGTTGGCTGCTTTTTGTTTTGCTGTCAGTTATAAAATGTTCTCTAGAGCCAAGGTCCATAAGTTTAGTACTTAGGGTTTCTTTCATTGCTTTTCTTATGTGCCCTGACCAAGGATTAAACTGTGCCCTTGGGAAGAAGCTGGAGACCCAAGGATCAAACCGATAACCTCAGTGATCTGGGAGTGTGCTTTATCCCCTGCACCACCAGCCTGGCCTGCTGAGTACTATTTAATTGTGTAGATATATTACAGTTTATCCATTTACCAGTTGATGACCATTTGGGTTATTTTCAGTTTTTGACTATTATAATAAAAGCTACTATTAACATCAGTACACAGATTTTTTTTTAATTTTTTACAGGGACAGAGAGAGAGTCAGCGAGAGGGATAAGATAGGGACAGACAGACAGGAACGGAGAGATGTGAGAAGCGTCAGTCATTAGTTTTTCATTGCAGTCGCAACACCTTAGTTGTTCATTGATTGCCTTCTCTCATGTGCCTTGACCACGGGCCTTCAGCAGACCGAGCAACCCCTTGCTGGAGCCAGCAACCTTGGGTCCAAGCTGGTGAGCTCTTTGCTCAAGCCAGATGGGCTCGCGCTCAAGCTGGCGAGATCAGGGTCTCGAACCTGGGTCTTCCACATCCCATTCCGACGTTCTATCCACTGCGCCACTGCCTGGTCAGGTAGTACACAGAATTTTTATACGTCACATTTTTATTCATCTCAGATAAAGATCTAGGAATGAGATAGCTGGGTCATAAGGTGAGTATATGTTTATTTACCTTTATAAAAACTACCATTCAACTATTTTGAAATTCATCATAATTTTTTTTTCTTGAGTTATTAACATCTGTATCTTTCTGGATAACTATTGACAAGACTAAGGTCCTGCAGATGGCATATGACCATTGTTAAAAAAAAAAAAAGATGCAGATTTGATGGGAAGAAAAAAATAGATCACATGAGAAAGTGTATGTACCTGGTACTTTCTAGTCTGGACTTACGTTCCACAGTTCGGTGACATAAGTCAAGATAAAATCAAGTTGTACAATTCTGCCTGTTCACTACCACATACAAATGCCCACTCCTGGCTCTAAGGTTCAGCACTTCTGTCACATACACATATTCTTCCTCCTTATACCCTCCTGACTGAGTTCTACCAAAAGTATTAAGAATACAATTAGAAGTTTAATGTTGTTCTAAGAAAAAAACAATAATTTCACTCTGTTTATAACAGCATTAATGGTGTGTCCTGAGATTTTCTAATAGAAAAAAAAAAAAAAAAAAAAAACAAAGAAAGAAAATCTTGCTCATAATACATTATATATTTTTCCTTCTGGCACATTTCCTGAATTCAGCAGGAACTGGAAAAGCATGTGCCAAAATGCAATTTGGAAAAGTGTTAGTGTTTGTGGGTGTTTCAGCCCTGACTGAAAGCAAGAAGTAGCAGAAATTATAAGTGTGAATGAGTTTCCCCTTGAGCCTTCCAGTCCAGTTTTACAGTATTATTTTGCTGCACATTATTGCTATCCAAATTTCTAACTCCAAATCTCCTGAGATACAATTTCAGGCAGGAAGAATCTACTTACATTAAATCAAAGATTAATGAAGATTGGGATGGAGAATGGAGAATGCTTCTTTGCTGACACTATCAGGACTTTGTATGAAACTTACAAGGCAAGTGCCTTCAGGAAGCAAGGGAAAGTATTTAAGGAACAGATGAGCTCTGTGCTTGGAGATCTTGGAACCCTCAAATGCATCACAGATCTTCTTGTGACTTAAAAGAGAACTTGAGCTCCTATGTGTCATTTTTGAAATTGCCTGGCACTATAAAAGTTCAGATAACTCAGCAATATAGAGCTTTTTAAAATAACTTTCACAGAGTTAAAATAGCACTCTTGATGAGTAGCTCTTCATGAACACTGATTGAGAGTCATACTTTAGTCACCACACATGACCTATGACTTAAATGACTACAGAGCACAGCTGTTTGTGAGTGATCTCTGATGAGTTGTCTTAGAAGTTGAGCAAGTAACTTACAGGCTTCTTGTTCATGCAATCCTCCTTCAAACTATGTGAGAATACAAGAAACAATCTAGAATTTAATAATCATAGTATAGTAGTCATAGACCTTGTGAAAAAGAAATAAGCATAGAGAAATAAAGCCATTTAGAGTCTGTCAGAGAACAATGAATTTCAAATCCAAACTTTGGTTTTATTAAAAAATCCATTCAGGTTTAATGTACTTTGAAATAAATTTGCATTTTATAAAAAACACAATATATTTTTACAATATTTTATCAAGGAAATACTACTCCAGAAAGGTCACTTATATGCTGGGACAATGTCAAATGGATTATGTCCTAAATTTGACATGCTTGGGTATTAAATTCTTGTTTCATATATTACTTATGATAGCATCTTGCCTTTGTAATATAACGTGGCTTTTGATCAAAGACTTCTTAGAGTACATCTTGCACTTCAAATTATTTAATCTGAATATTTTCATTCTTAATTTCTATCAAAAAATGTGTGTAATATATTTTCTGCAAGTACACATAGCGAGAGAGATAAACTATTAAATTTTTTTGCTTCTAAAATAATCTTAAATGCTAAATGGCCTGTCATGCAAAATTTTGGTTTACAGACTCACAGTTTCAGTTTTCTGACAAGGAACTTCTCTTTTCAAACCACCTTGTATTTTTTCTACAATACTTTCCATTTTATTAAAGTAGAATTTTAACATGTCCAACTATTAGGAGAAATTAACTGTTATTGAATTCAGTGGTCTACAAACAATGGACTGTGGGCCAATCTTCTGGTTTCGTAAAATTTATTGGAATAAAGACACTTCCATTTATTTAAGCAATGTCTATGACAGCTTTCTTCCAGGGTAACAGAATTGAGCCATTGCAACAGAGACCATAGAGCCCACTAGCTTCAAACACTTACTATTTCGCCCTTTAAGAGAAGGTTTTCCAAGCTGTGATCTAGTTTATCATTTACATTTTATTTTTTTAATGAAACAAAATTTTAACTATTTCCTTTATTTTGAGGACAGTACAAGGAAATAGATGATCTTATCTTAAAATCTCCAAACCATGTGCTGGTTTACTTTACATTAATATGATAGATCTGTGGGGAAACTGCCTTACAAAATGAAATTGAACTAGTACGTCTTGGTCTCCCTCAGAAACCCGGATATAAAAAGCTCAGGGAACCTACAGCTACATAGTATTTAATGAACCTAAACATTTTAGGCAGAACTGAGTTACAATCAGAAAAGAGGAAGCACTTTAAAACAAATTAGTCACATGCAATGAAGAAACATCTCTCCCTCTTTATTGTAAAAGAAACTCAGTAAGGAAGTATGAAATAAATCAACCACACAACTCTTCTTGTAATCTTTTTCATTTTTTTTCAAGACAAGAAAAGAAGAACCAAATATTTGGAAGAGCAAGTATAATGTTCCTCAGTTAAATTGTAAACTGAAAATGTTGGAGGTTTTTTTGACAAGGATCATATTTAAAGAAAGCCTATGGAAGCATTTGACTGCAGTGTGCTTTACAGCCAAGAGTTATTATGGGCAGTCCTTGGAAAAGATTTGTAATGCTAAGTAAAATTATGGTAAAATTATATTGTAGAGTTAATTAATGATACCCCTTGGAGTTATGCAGTACACAACTTATGAATATATGTGACAACAACGTTTCTGAAGTACTGGCACTCATATTTTTAATGTAAAAACAAAGCTAATAATATAAAAAATATAAATTTACAGTTACATAATTAATTATTTAAAAGTACTTTTGTATCACTAAACTTGTTAGGTCCTTACGTATGTGTTTTAAAAAAAATAGTATGTGTTTTCATTCATCAAAATTCAGATGCTATAGATTTGCCTCCTTATTTTTATTATAGTTACCACAATTGTGTCCAGCACAGAATCTTCTTTTACATAATACAAAATGCATTCCTAACTCTAAGTATACAACATTTTAAATAAAGGCTGTTAACATTATTAATCTTTTATACTCCTACTTTCTTTCTTTCTAAAAGAATTCTAATGAGAGATAATATACACACAATGAAATGAATTAATTTTAAGATTATACTTTGATGAGTTTTGACAAAGATGTATATACTTGTGACCACCATCACAATTAAGTTATAGAACATTTGTATTACCTCAGAAACCTCTATCTTGTTTCTTTCCAATTATCATGCCACATACACAGACAATTATTGTTCTGTTTTTATTCATCATAGATTAGTTCTGCCTATTCTAGAAATTCATATGAATAAAATAATACTGTACATTTTTTACATGCCTTCTTTCACTCAATGTAATTTTTTTGAGGTTCATTTATTTCAAGGTTCATTGTTGCAAGTATTGCTATTTTATTTTTTTAACTGCTGATTCCATTGTATGGATATACTATATTTGTTTATCAATTCACCTCTTGATGGAAATTTGGTTATTTCTAATTTATAGCTATTAAGACTAATGCACTTAAAACATATAGGTAAACTCTTTTTGAATATATATACTTTCATTTCTTTTTGGTAAATAACAAAGAGTGTAATTTCAGTTTTGAGAATTAATCGGAAATTTTTAATACTTATTCAACTATTTTTTCTGCTAGACAGCTATTTTTTCTATTTTTATTATTTTCATATTTATGTTTCAACTTATAACAATGCCTATTTAAAAAGTAAAATCAGATATACATATACCAATATAGGGTTAAAATTCATTGAAAGTCAGAAAGTAATTGCAAAATATCTGCTCTTTTCCAGTAAGAGTTCACCAAAATAGGTCTGCTAAAAATCCTCAGAAAAAAAATTCAAACCTAGGAGATACTGGTTATATATATTTTTCTTTTACATTAATTCTTCTTTGTTTGGGAGGAATCACGGCACGAAAATGAAACTTGGGATTTTATAAGACCTGAATAGAAAAGGTCTGCCCCAGTGTGAGAGAAATGAAACTCTCCGAGCTTTCTAGAGTCTTGATGACACATATTTATGACCTATGTGGTGTGAAGCCTTACTTATTACAATTCTTATCAGGAAGTAACCAAGAGATTTGTGAAAAGATAACTTGAGAATTTCTGCTCTCAAGATGACATGAATTTAAAGGTCTCATGCCCTAAAAGATGGCTTAGTTGAACACTAGTTCTTCTTAAAAACCACAGAGGTCCCTAAAACTTGAAACACACATGAGTCAAAATAAAATGATGTACTCACGAATAAACGACGAATGAAACCTAAGGAGTCAAGGCTGTCAAAATTGAGAAGGAAGTGAGATTTCACCCTATATGCAAGCTAACATACCACAGTTTCATGGCTTCTGGCAGAATACATGAGACACCTCCCGGTAAATTTGTGTTCTGAGACTCAATTTCCAATGGAGGGAAGGGTTCCCCACACCTCCAACAAAC
This sequence comes from Rhynchonycteris naso, assembly GCA_037038555.1. Classification (NCBI taxonomy): domain Eukaryota; kingdom Metazoa; phylum Chordata; class Mammalia; order Chiroptera; family Emballonuridae; genus Rhynchonycteris; species Rhynchonycteris naso. The sequence goes on from CM073002.1 coordinate 74,697,678, forward strand.
AACTGTCAGACAACAGCAGGTGTTGAAGAATTCAACTCAATTCTGACACTATGTACCCAAAGACAGCTTCAGCTTTCACAGTTTAAGTGTCCATCCTACAAGACTCCCTCCCCATGCTTCTACTTCAGTTGCTAGTCATTTGAAAACCCATGCTGTTTTTTCTGCTTCTGACCAACTGACCATATATCAAAGGTTTGCGTGACCTTTTCTTTAGGTTTGATTAATTTGCTAGAGTGACTCACAGAAATCAGAGAAACCTTTTACTTATTAGATTTGATCTTTGGTTTATTAAAAACATGTATTACTTAGGAACAGACAGATGGAAGAGATACATAGAAAAAATATAGAAAAAGACCTCATAGCTTCCATGTTTTCTTCTAGCTAGCTGGTCCTCTCACTAAATAGTCATGTGTTCACCAACCCAGAAGCTCTCTGATCCCTGTTCTTTTGAATTTTTATGGAGGTTTTACTATCTATGAATGATTGATTCAATCATTGGACATTAGTGATTGATTTGACCTTCAGCCTTCTCCCTTTCTTGAAGGTCAAAGGGAACCTTGATCACTGTCGACACTTAGGAAATTCGAAGGATTGTCAGAGCTTTGTGCCAGAGAGAGGAATGAAGACCAAATATATACTTTTATTATATATTACAATATTACACACAGGTAAGAGACAAAGGATGTTATTACTTACAGTGATATCAGTCACCAGAGTTCAGCATTTGTGCTGACTTACTGAATAGGGAAATGTGAAGAAGGCCAGGTCACACCAGCATATGGCAGTAGGTTACATTACAAATGACAGATTGAGTCTAAGAAATCTAAATATTATTTAATGGGCAGTCATGTGTAGTAAGCTTGCTTGACATTTGCCTTGAAAGGAAATACTACCTTTATTATACTAGATAAGGAGCAAACCTGTCTTTTGTTCCCTGCTTATAAGAAAGAAGGGGTTGGGGGTGGGGTTGAGGCTATCACTATTTTGGAGGGCTCTTTGTTATAAATATATCCTTGAAACTATGCTCCAGAATCAGGTCAGCCAGTGTTCATTGCCTCTGCTCTTATATGCAGAAATGCAAAGCACCCATGGAGACTTGTTTCTCAATAATATGTCACTTAATTTCTCCTGATAAAATAATCTATCCGTACCAGGGTTCTATGAACATAAACATTGTAGATAGCATGGACAGATTCAGAATCTCAGACTAGATTGTACCCCTTCTATGGGAGTTTGCCATAGATCCTCTACCTCATCTTTTCCTACCATTAATACTTCCAACACCGTAAGTTCTGCAGGACTGTATCGCCTGAGCAGTAGGGTGTTGTATTGCATTTTGAACCGAATTGGAGGCCCACACAAAGCTAAAAGCTTTTCATGCTTCCTGCTCTATGAGTTGGAGTAGTAATTTTAGGTATGGGTTATGTTGCCCCCAGAACCCAAAGAAACCTGTAAGGCTATTTTGTAGTGCATGCAAGATGTTAACATTTGTCTTTTACTTTAGAAGGGATATCATAGCATAGCCCTAACTACTAGACACTTTAAACCATCATTGAGTAGCTATTTCTTAATCTCTGTAAGACTTTCTTCCTACTCTCCAGACTGTCTAATCAAAGCCACCAGCATAGCCTGACCAGGCGGTGGCACAGTGGATAGAGTGTTGGACTGGGATGCGGAAGACCCAGGTTTGAGACCCCGAGCTCGCCAACTTGAGCGCGGGCCCATCTGGCTTGAGCAAAGGCTCATCAGCTTGGACCCAAGGTCGCTAGCTCCAGCAAGGGGTGGCTCGGTCTGCTGAAGGCCCGCGGTCAAGGCACATGTGAGAAAGCAATCAATGAACAACTATGGTGTCTCAACGGCAACGAAAAACTAATGATTGATGCTTCTCACCTCTCTCCATTCCTGTCTGTCTGTCCATATCTATTTCTCTCTCTGACTCTCTCTCTGTCCCTGTAAAAAATAAAAAAATAAAAAATAAAAGCCACCAGCATAATAGTCACCTCTTGCTTGCTCTATCCAGTCAGGTGAATGTCAGTCTAATGTAATGGTTCTCAAAAATACCATTGTATCCCAGGATGAGGGGGGTGGTTGCGTCAGAGATTGGTATCACTATTAAAAGTGAACGGAGATGGGAGTGGTGGTTCCTATCATAACTCTATTTAACTTGGCAGTCTGGTCCCTAAAGAAAACAAATGGAAAGTGACTATAGACTATTTCTTACTTAAACACAAAGTAGCCGTGGTCACAGCTATGCCTTCCACACTATGATAAAATTTACCCCTGAGACCAGGGATTACTCCAACTGCCAAGTACAGGAATTCTAATTGTGCCTTCAGGAATTGAGGAATTATCTACAGTGGCCCACTGTAAACTGGATTTGAGTTAGGACTCTATTTTTTACCTGACTCTCATAGGCCCCCACTCAGAAGGGGTGATGATGCTTTTAAGCTTTGGATATCAGTTCAATTGAGACCCTGTGTTCAATATAGGCATGCCTCTTTTGATTGCACTCTGCTTTGTTGCTGTCCACAGATGTTGTATTTTTAAAAAATTGAAGGCAAGGTCCTCCATCAGCAAAAAGATTACAACTTATTTTATTGTGATACTCACTTCATTAATGGTGGGGAACCAAACCCATACTATCTCTGAGTTATGTCTGTAATTGTCCCCAAAGTAGATATGCACACATGTAAATGAACATAAACCTCTTTGGGGAAGGATTGGATGAAAGATGCTGGTGTATATCTCTTATGGTCTTGTGGGGAGCTTCTTCTCAGAGACCCAGCAATCACTTCAGTCAGTGGGTTCAGGATCAAAAACTGGCTCAGGTATGGCAGCAAAACAAAGAAGCCTAAGTTTTTATTGAGGAGACTACCCTCATTCTAATGCTCCACTGTTTTTTATTTTAGGTTACAGATGTTATGCAACACCCTATACATTTGCAGATGAGAATTTGGGCAAAGATTCATAATGACTTCTCTGCAGATTTCTGGAATTTTTTCTCTCTGTTGCTCCCTCCTGTCACATAATTTTTTTCTGTCAATTCAGGTCACCTCTGTGTCTTCCACCTCCAATCTCTGTCTCTTCACTTTCACAAGATCACTGTGCTTTGTTTGAGATCTAGAAAGAGCATTGAGACAGAAAGATCACCTCACGTGTTTCCCTTCTTACAGCAACCACAGATCTGTACTCCCTGATGTCCAGTGCCTGCAAACAGATGTCTTGTATGTTTTGTTTAGTTTTCTATGTTGTTTAGGATGAAAGGCTATGTTCAAGCCAACTGTTTTATGGCAAAAAGAGAAAAGTCCTGCCGTTAAATATTGACATTTATTTTTATCATAGTAATGAATTGATTTAAAATTTTAAATGATCAGTTTTAAAAGCTAACATTTATCTAATAGCTTTATGACAAGAACATTATAACATAATTTTTTAAATATTTTATGGCAAATGTCTACCCTGACTCATTTTCTTTACCTTTCCTGGTTCTTCAGCCGATTCATAGGTATACAAATAGCCTATGTTCACACATTTAATGAGGCTTCACGATACCTGAAATAGATTATAATGTCTTTCCCCAAGTATTCATCTTTCAACAATATTTTATTGAGTCAACACTATTCCAGGCACAGTATTTGGGATGGCCTAGTACTACAGGACCAAGTTACCTTCTGAATGAACTCTGATCTCCAAATGCTTCTCCAGCCCTGTCACTCAGCACCTGCCTCCAGTTTCCCCCATGTCAGTTAACACAATGGTTTATAACCTTTATTTTTACACTTGGAGACCAGTAAAAATAGAAGAATTATTTTCAGAACTGCTAAGTCAGAAATCACCCTGCCCTGAGCATAAGCGATTTCGTTTAAGAACATTGGGTCTAAAGGTTAACAACATCAGGATGGTTAACGCTTTCACAGACCAGCAAGAAATTTCTGGTGGACCAGTCTACAGACCGGTGATAGACAAACAGAGTTAACAGACTACAATTGTTTGCTTTAGTTCTAACTGGATATCTTGAGCACAATTCAAGCTCTTCACACACATCCCCCACCCCTGCCAAATTCATCTTTCACCTTAAACAGCAGCAAATTTTGCTGAAATTCTGAGATCTCACACTTATTCTTTCTTTCAACTTATCTTTTTGGGGTTTGAGGTCAACTTCCCACATTCTCTGTCCTTAGGAGAGACTATAAAAGTACAGGCTGCATTTGACTACTGGCTCTATCACTTTCTCTTTGTGTGATCTTGGGTAAGATATATAACTTTTCTGGGACTCTGTCCTTCTCTGATAAATGGTGTTGTTAGTATCTACCTCAAAAGATTATTGTGAAGATTGAGCCCATATTCGGGAAACACTTAGCATGGTAGCTGCCATAGAGTAAGCGCTCGATAAGTATTAGTCACTGTTATTATTTCTCCGAATTGTCAACACCTGGATTCCAGTTATCTGATCACCATGTGAATTCTAAGTTGCTTTATATGCTGTGCCTTAGTCATAAGTTTAGATTCCCTCAGTTCCAAAAATTTTGGAAACAAAATTGAGACTTTATCCATTTAAACTCTTGGTCCATTTTCAAGTTGAGTGTCCACAGCCAGGTCACTGTACTCTGTCCCTGAACCCTCCATTTTCTGCTGGCTCTCTACTGGTTCCGAGACATGTGTCTGCAAGGCACTGGACCACTTCCCTCATAAGACAATCTAATTGGTAGCAATAACATTCATAAGTCCACTGTGAAGCCAGGCTTTGGCTCCCGAAGTGGCAGCTGAGGCCCCAAAGTGTCAGCTGTGATTGTGTGCATTTAGAAAAAATGATGAGAACAGAGAATATGAGGTGACAGGCAAGACAAGCAAAGACTTGTGTATTCAGCCCTAAAAGGAAATAGGAATAAGCAAGGAATTCATCTTGGTCAGAGCATGTTCTGAAAGAATGTGGTGCAGCCTGCAGTAGATGTTTCCATAAACTAAACAGTAATTACACAATCAGTACCTTAGAGAAGAGACCGATTGAGAATCATAGAGATTTAGAGCATGACTATAGCTAAAATTTAAAACCTGTGTACACAAATTAGTAAAATAAATCAGTCTTATTTTATTAATAAAACAGATATTTATATCCCAACTAGAAAGCACTGATTTCTGCCTCAGCTAGAGGAATTCTACATCAGTAATGCATCTTGTAAATCAAGTGCATGAACCATTCACTGTTTCCAGAGATTATAAATCAGTCATGTTCTCAAAGCCTGACTTGGGAACAACTCCTCGGGTGAATAAATCAGTCACTCCCAGATATATAAATACGTGACATGACCCATAAATCACATGACTACATGCTTGTGCTTCATTAGTCAGGACATTTTATTTATAATTAAAAACTAAAAAATACTTAATGTAAAAAATTCTGCATTCCCATAGCACTGTAAGATTGTATGCATAAGAAAGGCAAAATTCACTGGTGCCCAATGGCATTTTTTGTCAAATAACAAATGGATGTGTTTGCCAGAGTTTCCAGTACCTGTGCTTGTAGTAACCCTCATGTCCTGGTGGAAAATGTCCACATGTACAACTAACTCATCCACAGGCATATCTTTCAAACAGGGTCTTTTGAGCTATGTAGACATAGATGCATCAGCTGCTGAAAAACTTTTGGAAGGAAGAATGTTTTTGAAAACAGTAAAGAAACAATAACTGTAATTCAAATAAAAACAAATGTTAATCCAAATAATTATGAAAACACATGTTAATATTCCAATTAGCACATGTACACTTTACTAATATGATTATGTTTTATGTTTGTATAGCATTGTATACATTTATTGTTTTCATTATAATTGTTTAACTAGTTCTCACCACTTTATAGATGAGGAAAATATCCATGATGATTAAAATCCAAAGTCAGATGCCCAGGCCAGCTAGAATTCAGGTTTTCTGATTTCCATTTCAGAATTCTTTCTGTTGTGCCATGTCAGCTTTTCAATATTTTTCTGCCATCAGAAGTCATGAATAATTTTTAATCTTTCTATGAATATATAAAATTACAAATTTAGGCTGAAAGGTCATTTATTTCAGCTTAAAGTTTGCTAATTTAGGCTTACTTCTACAGGCTCAGAGAAGTCATTCACATTCTGAAGCAATTAACAACTGCTGGTGTTTAATTATAAAATATTAATTCACATACCATTATACATGTGATGTGAGCTGAAACCTGGATTTTATGGCGGTGATAACATATACCTCTTTTCTATATAAATTTCTTAAAAGCCATTACAAGTGTAATGATTTTTGTCATTGACTAAGACCACTATTAAATGATAGAATTCCGTGTCTCTAAATATAATTCACCTGACTGTATAATTGCAAACCACTAATAATTTAAGTTTATCCAAATGATGTGTTCACACGTGTAGCTAATTATTAGACACAATCTAAGAAATGTCAGGCCTCTCACTGAGCTTATTCCTGTAACTCAATGGGTAAAGGTTCAAATACTTCAAGCTCTAATTATCATACAGGTGGTTTATACAGAAGCAAGTCAGTCTAGCAAGGGAAACTAATTTCCTACCTTCATAAAGAGTACAATGTTCAGTATACATCATAAACAAGATCATTAGAGGTCATTTTTACTTATTGGCCTGAGCATGAGTTTGACTTTAAATGTCAGTTTTAACTTCAGATTTTTTTTTTTTTAGTACTATTGTCTTAATCAGCTTCCATACTGTTTTGACCACTTTTCTTCTTAGGAAGGAGAAAGTAAAAATTGTACTACAAAATTTACAATATTAACTTTAAAGTATGGCATTTAGAGTTATACTTCTGTTGAGCCGCGATACAGTAATTTACTGCAGAATGATAATGACACACCCGTCACGTCTCTGGAGGAAAGATATCACATACTCATTAAATCTTGCTTGATTAGCATAATTATATGGGATTCAGCATTATTTCAGTTTATCAACAGAGCGAGTCATTTGGCAACCATATGGACAATGTGATCAAGAGGAAGATTGCTAGTCAGGAAGACAGAAGTTAATTCATTTTCACGTTCAGGTGGTGCTTTAATAATCTCTCATCTGGCCTTAGTTTCTCTGTCTTTAACTGAGAAATTAGCTTTTCTCCTTCATGGTTCTTGATAATATTTTAAGCAAAAATTAATAAAATGAATGTACTCTGAGTTCACCAGTTAAGAGATACTATATGTCTAAAAGTGTGTGATTGTGTTATGACAGGGTTTGGTATATCACAATTCGATTTGGTATACATATTCAGGGGGAAATAATCCATCTTACCACTCAGGATTCACTGTTTTTAGGATTTGTGTGGAAAGAAAAAGAAAATAGAAAAAAAAAAAAGATTTGTGTGGAAATCAGGCCATTTACTTTAAACATGCCTCATGTATAGTTTTGCATTACTCTTCTAATTCCCATTGTTTTTAGGAAAAACAAGCACCTGGCCTCAATCTTTATTACACTAATATGGTAAATGCAGTTCCCCAATATGGTGATCATCTTTGCAGCACTTCTATGAAATTCTTAGACTTGAAGACATTTTTGGAGAACTTCTACTCTAAACTGAAAACGTGCTTGACCATTACAATGTGCTAAGCACATGACAAATACTCAATTGCCAGTTAAGTAGTCAATCAAATATCATGTTACATTGAAAGCTTTTAAATAATAATATTAATAGAAAAATTAATATCAATGAAGTTCTGTTTAGGTGAAATGTCCTTAATCTAGCTTCCTTTATGGTATTTAGGCATTCTAGCATCTGTGGCGGATGCTATGTATTTCTCAGGTATCTGTCCCCTCCACCAGCCCCTGAGAAACAGGCTATAAAATAATCCTCATTTTCCACTCCCTTTGCACAGCTCTTCCTGTTCATCTGGATGTCAGATGGAAGCAAAAAACGTCATGGCACTTTGAAATAACTGAGGTGGCCTGGGTAGAATTTCACAGCGCAATTTACAAAACCAGGTTCTAATATCCACATTTCTGTTTGAACTATTGCTAAGTGGATAATCTAGACCACATTTTCCTCCACAGTCAATCTGTTACTACATCTTTTAATTCATTATTCTTGAAGTATTTTGAGATAGTGAGGATAAAGTGAAAATTTAGGCAGTGCTCTTTTTTCTCCAACAAACTATATATGCAGAATCATCTCTAAGCCCTTGACCTTTTCCCAACAGCACCATTTCCCTTGCCTATACTGAGTCAGCTTATGCTTTCACATGAAGTTTGTTATTCTTGGAATGCCTCCCCAACAAAAAGGGGAAATGGGAAATGGAGAAACGGGTAAAAAAGGAAATCAAGCAAGGCAATATAGCTCTGAGAAAATATTTAAGAGGATATAAGAGAAATGAATTTATCAGTCTAAAAAAATTGAAAGCTATCTATCAGGTATCTTCCCAAAATAATATTATTAATGCCTTGAGAAAAGTTTAGCGGAATTCCTGAACAAATACTTTGGTAGTCAGCAGCACTGTCCTGGTTCTTTTTATCCCAAATTCATTATAGGATTGAACTTTCTAACTCTTTATCATTGTCTGGGGCCATGCAACTGGTCTGGCAAATGCAGTGTAAACAACAGTAAAGGGAATCACTTCTGGGCTACAGCACAATACTTCAGAGTGCCCATTTCCCACCGGCACAAAAGGCAACACTCAAGGTGTTGCCTAGCCGGTTAGCCTGCGTAACTGAGTTCCTATGAGTACTTGGCAATGTGTAGTTGTCAAATAGTATGGTCAAGAAATAAACTCTAATTATTTTAAGGCACTGAGATACGAAGTTTTGTTTGTTGGCAGTATAACTCATCCTATTCTATTACAGATACTATCTTGGAAGCAGCCCAAGTGCCCATCTATAGATGAGTGAATAAAAAAGCTGTGGTATATTTACACAATGGAATACTACTCAGTTGACAAAAAGAGGAAATCTTACCTTTTGACACAGCATAGATGAAACTGAAGAATATTATGCTGAGTGAAATAATGCAGTCAGAGAAGGTAAAGTGTTATATGATTTCACTTATATGTAGAATCTAATAAACAAAATAACAAGATGAAGACAGATAAGAACAGACTGAGAGCTGTCAAAGGGAATGAGTGTTGGTGGGCTGGGTAAAAAAGGTGAAGAGATAAAACAAAGAAAAACTCATAGACACAGACAATAGTATGAAAATTACAAGAGAAAAAAGAGTGGGGGAGGTAGAAGAGGGCAAAGAGAGATAAATGGTAATGGAAGGAGACTTCACGTAGCATGATGAACGTACAATACAATATATAGATGATATATTATAGAATTTTCTACCTGAAAGCTACTTAATTTTTAAATCAATGACACCCCAATAAATTCAATAAAAAGGAAATTAAACAATAGTCCTTAGCAAGCACTGTTCCAATGTTTCAAGCAAAATTCAATCTATATTCACTGTAGGTCTTAGACCTTGATTTGATGTTAAATTGTGATGACTTAGACCCATACAATAATAGTCATTAGATTTGTAGGGACAAATAAATTATTTTAAGTAGTAATTTATTAAATGTTTTATAATATTCAGTAGACCTACTTAGTCATTTCATTCATATCCAAAATGAGTCAAATCCAAGATGAAAAATGTCTACCCTTTATAAAACGAAGCATGTTCATTTGCACCTGGGTGCCTGGTTGGTACCCTATGATATGCTATTATATCAGAAGCTCACCATTATTCTCTAGTAATGTCATATTTAGCATACAGCAATGCAATTAAGTAATCAGATAAAAATTTTAGTGAGAAGAAATGTGTAGTACCTCTCATTATGTCCACTTTGATGATGAGCCTAGTGGATATGAGCTGGAATGGTTAGAAAGACACTAAGGTCCTAAGTGTAGACAGTAATGATCTGCTTAAATGAGAGTGCTCAAAAGAGGGGACCATTTGGTGGTTATTTACATGAAAAACAAATTATCTTCTATTCTAGTTTTATTTCAAGAGATCTTTTTACATATCTTCTCCCAAAGCTCCTGATGACTAACTTTACATCCTTCTCTTCAAGTCTGTGTCCTTCTGGTTAAAGAAATTCTTTCCACTTTATGAATTACCATAGACCTGTCTTTCCAGTTGCAAAGCCTTCCACTTTGACCTTCTTAACATAGATATTTTTTCTCCTCTGGTATTACAGACCAAGTAGAGAATTCGTGGACTGCATGTCTCTTTTAGTTCTAGAAATACCGTGTACAATTATTTACCACCAAAAATAATTATAGATCAAAACACTTTTATTACCATGTTGGCTCTGCTGCCTATTAGTGTAACTCCGTATTACTCTTGTCTTTTTCCATTAAATATTACTACTTTGCCTCTGTCACCTATAGATTCCATAATTCTATTAAAATCAAAAGTCTTTTTTTCATGACACCATTTCCCACCTTCATTCATGGGCTACACAGAACAGAAACTATAGAGCTTTAGCTAATTTATTTATCTACACTAATATATTTCTTAATTCTGAGGTAAGGGAATATAAATTAAACTCTCTAAGAAGACAGAAATAAGGGGTGGCAGCCATTTCCTATTAAAGTAATTCATTTGAGCAGTTCTGTTTCCTTAAGACATTAATTTCTTTTCACATTAAACTAAAAAAATTCAGCTTCCCGATTTCATTTATTTTAAGTCAATATTGAGTTCTTATTTTAATCAACTCACCTGGAAAATATTTAAAAGCTCTCCCAACTCTTCAAATTAAAACTGTAAATCAAGAATCTATAGTTAATTAAGCACTACTTATACAAAACTGTATTAATAATATTAAGACTTCCTAAAAATGATACCTTTCCCTTTCTTCTCTAGAATCTCAAGAGTTTATTTCCATAAATATACTCAAATTTTTCTTTACACGTTAACAAACTTTTATAATTATTTTGATATGGAAGCCTTATTTCTCGTGGTTTGTTCTGTAATTGGCTTCCTTTGGCATATTGAAACCTGTCTTCATTTATGGGCCTTGAGGGGAAAAAAGCAACCAGACATATTGAAATGAGAAGAATTGGCATTTTCTTGTCAAGATAACTCTTTTATATAAGGCATTTATGAGTGCTGTATCAAGTGCTGCTGGCAGGTCAAATATCACAAGAACAAGAAATTAACCATTAGAAGCAGGTATGTTGAAATCATTGGTGATCTTGACAGTTGAGTCAGGAGAATTACAAAAATGAAAACATGAGGCCTGACCTGTGATGCCACAGTGGATAAAGCGTCGACCTAGGAACACTGAGGTCGCCAGTTCAAAACCCTGCACTGGTCTGGTCAAGACACATATGGAAGTTGATGCTTCCAGCTCCTCCCCCCTTTCTCTCTTTCTCTCTCTCTTTCTCTCTCTCTCATTCTGTGTCTCCTCTCTAAAATGAATAAAATAAAAAGAAATTAAAAAAATGAAAACTTGATGAGATAAGATAAAGGAAGAATGAAAGGAAAGAAAATAGGAGACAACTATAGGCAAGTCATTTAAGGGGCTATAGCTAAAAGGGATATAGGTTAAATGAGTTTTTAAAATAAGAGATATTATAGCACATTTATATTCTTATTTTTAGTCTCCTTAGAGACTAAAAATTTGACGATGCCATTGATAAAGAGAACAAAAATAAAAGGATATCATTTAGAAGTAAAAGTCATTGAACACAAGTGAAATTCATCCAAACTAAGAAGAGGCAAGAATATTATATGGTGGTGGTGTTCAGAATAACTTTTTTGAATGCTTATATTTTCTCAGTGAACTAAGAGTGAGGATGGGAGGTGGCAGTGGTGGTGTTGTTTTTGAATTCTGAATAAATAAGGTTAAAAGAAGAGTGAGTAGAACAGTGAAATGTAGAATTGCAAGACAGAACAGAGTGTAGTAGAGGTTAATGGTCATGAATTAAAAAAAATTAATCAGTAAGGTTGTTTGATTTTCTGGAACCATTTTTACTGCTTAGGTGCTGGCAAAGTATGAAGAGATTGTGAGTTAAACAACACTAGTACTTTTCCAAGTGAATGTGAAAGAATAGCAAAAGAACACAGTTGAAGTCATAAACAACAATAGGCTCAAAAAGATTACCCATGCAATCATCATAATAAATTGAATATAATTAAATTTTATGGGCTAGTGTCATAACATTCTTGCAATTGGGATAACAGAAGAAATGTGCTAAACATATAAGAGACAGTTTATGGAGTGAGGTATTTGAAATTGAAAATGCAAAGTTAATGCAGTTTTGAATAGTGAAACAATCTGGTGTATGATTAATAATAGGAGCCTAGAGCAAGGCCAAGAAGATTATTGAAGGAAAGAAGACCAAAAAGAAAAAAAAAACTAAACTAAACTAAATATATGAGAGTAAATTAGCTACATAGATATTGAAATCACTATGAGCTATGCAGTGGTGGGATTCAAATAATTTAACAACCAGGTCTCTGCCCTAATGACCATTTTAAATATAAAAAGAAACAATATAACAAAAGGTAGTTTATTATTTCATGCATTTAGTACTTAAATAAGAACAATAAGAGGTACACAAAACTAGATTATGTTTTAAGAAAGTTTTAAAATATTAATGAGAAATATTAAATAATACCTAACAAAATCAATAAAACTATTATTTAATATATTTCCATATTGCTTCTTGATTGGCATCCTCACTTGCAATTTTTTTGTCTCTGGACAAAATGAACATGACAACAGGTGCTTAAAATATATGTTGTGTAGATGAACATTAAAAAAGAGTAAGGAATATAAGTTTGTGATTTTCACAGTAGGTGGCTGCCCAGGCATCCACCTTACACAGATCCTTGATTACAAGTGCCAGTTTTACAACTGGTTTACCAAACTCAACAAAAAACTAGTTATTGGTTGATCCAGACTGGTGTGAACCAGCTGAATCCCACCACTGGCGTTATGAAATGGGTTGTGTTAGAAGAGGAAACAAAATTCCAGGAGCTTAAATCTTTAAACAATGCTGTGACTGGCTCATGTCTGAGAATGGATATAACAAAGAGGAACAATGGGTAGTATATTTTGAAAAACTGAAACCCAAAACTAGATACAAAAGTTTCAAAGATGCTTATGAAGTAATTTTAATATTTTTAAACTCTGTACACTGGATTGGGTTGGAAACAAATATTGAGTTTGCCAGTCCAAGCCTTGACTACAAATCTCATGAAGTTATATACAAAATTCTGTGTATATGTCTTTGTGAGCTTTGTTTGTTTGTTTGTTTGTTTAGAGAATGTACCTCTACTCATATTCTCAATGGGTTCATGATCCAGAAAAGTTTACAAACATGTATAAATGTTCAATTTAATTACATATTCACTGGCCATCTATTTGTCATAAATTGTTCTTGGAATGGGGTCCCAAAGATGTGTAAAATAAAATCTTTACCATAAAGTTTTTTAGATTCTGGTTCTCATGTGGTAACGGTGAGGATACTTGTAAGGGGGAAAGTCATATTGCAAAGTTAACTCAAATAAGTGCTAAGGGGAGCAGAAGGAAATGCTATAAGATTGTAAGTGAAGAAGTTATTCACTGTGACCAGATGGTTTGGAGGAACCATAAAGGAAATAGTAAACTTGAATTGGATTTTAAAGTGTAAATGAGGAGGGGTGCAATGAATAAAGAAAAGAACAATAATACAGGCTCCAGAAATGGTATTTTGAAAGTCATAGTCTTAGAATTTTGTTATCTCTTCTAGGACGACAATAAATCTGACTTGACTGAATTCTGGACTTCATGAAAGAATTCAGTATAAGATGAGTTTCCTTTATGGCCATTTCAGGAAATGTTTGAAATACTACATGAGAGTGTACAGACTTCTGTAGACAGCAGGAAACTACTGAATATACTTTAGAATACAAATGACATGTGACATGAACCAGCCTGTGATTTAGGGGAAAAAAATATCCCCATAGCAATGCAAAGGGTGAATTAGAAATTTAGGAAATTAAAGGCAGGAAAAGACTGTTAGATGACTAATGCAATAATGTAGACAGAAAATTGAGTCTTAAATTAATATAATAGCAGTGAAGGGGACACAAAGGACATATTCATAAAAAATAAAATATTTAGTATTCTTCAGTACTTGGCTACCGATATTTTGCCTGGGTGGGTGGGGGTATAGATGGATGAAGAAAAGGGAAGAATGAAAAGTGATTATTATTTATAGCTTTTGAAACTGGGTTCCTGGTAATGCCATTACCAGAGAAACAACTCGGCATGGGAGAGATTGTCAGTAGATGCTAAATTCAAGTGTTCAATCATAGTCTTTGTCAGTTTTGGATTCAGAAGAAGTCAGGGATGAAAGTACAGATTTGGAAGTCATTAGCTTTGAAATGATGTTAAAGTCATTTATTTTACTGGACAATTTAGTTGAGGAAGGAAGACAGAAGGCTAACAGAGTAACTGGGAGGTTAATACTGCAAGTAGTAATAAAGATAACTTGTACCCAGGCTGACACTCTTCCAACACCAGGAATGCCATTCCCACTGTGTCCAGAATAGTGGTTGTTCTCACTGGTTGATGCATCTACTCTGATTCACAGGACCTGAGATACACAGTTGGTTAGATATTAATCCTTAGGCACCATGAACAAAAAATATATATATTATTTTATTAAAGGAGTATTCAAAATAAGCTTATTTATTTAAAGATAAAATCTGAGGGTGAAAAATCTGTAAATAATAGGAGAAGAGCATTTTAAGGTGTCAAACATATGTGACTGTTGGGATTCTTGATAAAAAATACCAGTAGAGAAGTTAGATGATGTTAGATGGCTCGACCATGGACAAGAGTGTGTTTGTGGTGAAATGGAGACAGAAATCACAGATGCGATATTTCACAAATTAATTAGGGGAAGCAAAGAAAAAGATGATATGTCAGTCAGGATTTTCTTGGTTACAAGTGAAAGAAAACATGAATTTGAAGGATCTTAAACAACAAGAACAACAAAACAAACTGAAAATGAGGGTGAGGAGTGGTAACTAAACTTCCAGCTTGTAAACACATTTCAGGCAAGGCTAGATCTGAGGTCTTTTAGTGATGTGACCAGGTTCTAGTTTTTCTATTTTTATATAACCTTTGGGACTAAATCTACCTGGATTTCATGCAGAAAAAAAAAGGAAGATTTCTTTTCAGAACTCTCAGCATTTTGTTTTTAAATCATGTGCCCAGGGTTGAGTCAGTTGCTCCTTTCAGTTCATGACACATCAACATTGGACTTTGCAAGGCAGCTTGCTTTAAGTATTTGTGTATGTATTTACCTATGTATTTGTATTAATGTGTGCTAATCCCATTGTGCTTTCCCCATAAAAACCATTTGTTCAATGTATATATCTTTTCATTCTATTGTGTTTTTTCAAAATGTGTACTTTTCTGTGTAATTATGTTTTAACTTACCTAAATAAATGTTATGAATCCTACTCTTTTAAAGTTTCAATTATATTACTCTTGTGCATCCAATTCATTGATTTTATTTGCTATATAATACCCCACAGTATGTATCTACCATATTTTCCTTCTCTTGGTGATAGACAGTTAGGTTGCCCCCAATTTCCTACACTACAAACAACTTATTTATTCACAATGTGATGGACCCCTACAATGCACCAGGCACTTTATTAGATACATCAGTGAATAAAATATACATTGCTGTAATAAATATCCATATAAATAAGAGAAAATATCTTGTGTATCTGTGAGAAAATATGCTTAGTATATATATTTAGGAGTATAATCCAACAAACTGTTTTATGCATTGGATTTTATTTGGCCATATGCACCATCCCTGTACCAATCACTGTGCTGGAGATTGTAGTGGGCTAATTAGTTTAAGCTAGATAAATGCTTACCCCATGCCAGTGAGTAGGAATGTTGTAAAATGTAGTTCACTCAAAGCAAATGGAAATAGGATGTCTACAGAATGAAATAAGAAAAAGTAGACAGTGAAAAAATGCTGACTACCAAGTACAACAGATACCCTCTATGTATGGGAAGGCAAATTGGGAAGGAAGAACCTCCCAATCTTGTGCCCAAAAGATTTGAATTCCTCATGATGAGCAAAAGCATCTTTATATCAAAACAAAAAGAAAAGGTTTCTGAATCGGTACATCTGGACAGCACCAAAGTTTTGAATTTCCATCAATCTCCAAGTGATGTTGACGCTCTAGTATAGGGACCACGTTCCAAGAACTATTACACTAGTGTAAATATTACAAGTTAACTAAATATTATTATCTGCCAGCGCTGTAAGGATTAAAGGAAATAATGTACAGTAAATTCCTTGATAATCTTAAGCACACAACTTTAAAAATGGTCATTACCATTTTATTTGTTATGTGAAACTCAAGGAAAATAATTGTATTTATTTTTTATGACATTTCAAGAAAAAATATAAAGTTTGGAATGCTAAGCCTAATTAGTTTAAATATGAACTTCACTGACTTCACAAATTTTCCAATGATCATCTAAATTTTTGTTGACTATTGTTGATTTTTTCTAGATTTTTCAGAAAGATTGTGTTATATATTTAATTTAGTGAAAGGTTTAGGTCAGAATGTTCACTCTGTGAAATATAACCTAACAAAATAAATATACAATAGATAAGTTCAGCTATATACAAGAACATATCTGAAAAATATATTAATGAGACTCAAGAAGCCATTTGCAAAACCAATAAGTCATCTTTTGTGTCTAATGAAAACTTGGAGTGCCTCAATCTAGTTAAGACCGAAACGTATTCTCAAGGCTACAACTTAAACATTAGAGGAGAAAGCTGTGTTGTTACCTGCTTACTATATTGTCCCATTAAAGTAAGGAGGTGGTCCCCATGAAAAACACAGATAAATAACTGAACATTAATAATGTATTGATATATATTCAGTATTGTCCAGAGTAAGGGGATAAATATAACTGGTCAATATAAAACACCAGAGAGGAATAGTTCAAAAAATAACAAGAAGAATCAGATTTAGCCTTAGTTTTTATTTATTTTTAAATTATTTTTATTTATTTATTTATTTTAGAGAAGAGAGAGAGAGAGGAGCAGGAAGCATCAACTCCCACATGTGCCTTGACCAGGCAAGCCCAGGGTTTTGAACCAGTGCCCTCAGCATTCCTGGTCGACGCTTTATCGACTGTGCCACCACAGGTCAGGCATAATCTTAATTTTTAACAAATACCTAGTAAGACCATGAATAAGTAATTTTCTTGAATTATGCTGCATTGTTTTTTTGTTTTGTTTTGTTTTATGATCTTTCGGGTGCCCTGAAAGAGAAAAGGCGGTACCGTCAACCCTAAACTAAACGTTGAGGTTCTCTAATGTTATAAAAACCTAAAGATATTTTTCTCTTTCCTATTCCGCCATTTAGCTAGAAGCCAGATCTCCATTATATTGACTCAGGAGGTATACGGTAATGCCAAGACCCTTAAACAATACTTTAAAGGCTGTGAAGGAAGTAAAGAAGAAAAAGCAGTGCTGAGGAAAAAAAAAAAAGAATGCAAGGGGTGAAGTATGACTTAATCTATCCCCTCATTCCTAGAAACAAACTCTCCTTAGCTATGGTCTCTGTAATACATGTCATTGCTCATATTGTGAGTTTGGTTATTTCCTAGAGATATCCATTTTAAGATTAACTAACAAGTGTATGTTTCTAGGATAGCAAAATGAAGGGCCACACCCTATGTCTCATAACCACACCCTAATTACCATACCAGGTCTCTTTACCTGGAGAGTCACTGACTCCTTTTTTTAACATCTATTTTTTTTTAATGCAACAGTTTAATGCATTTTCTCTTTTTAAATTTTAAAAAACATATTAGAGTCTTTATATCTTCTAATATGGTGAACAAAATATACTTGAGTTTTGTAAAACAAAAATATTACAAATATGGTGGTAAATCTGGCTACAAATAAAGCTGTTTCATCACATGTGAACATCTTAATATTAATTTAGAACATCCATCATAGATGTGGTAACATGCAAAAAAGAATAATAAACTGCATTCAATTTCCTAAACATTAATTATGAGGCATTACTAGGCAAATAATTATGATAAATCTCTGCATTTGGAGGCCATCTAGTTAAGCATCCAATTCTTGAACAATATGTTAGTGTCAAATATGGTTTCATAATTAATTATAAGACTTCTACAGTGTCAGAGTGATTAGACTTACTCTGTTTGGCTTCAGAGAAAAGTCAGTACCAGTGAATGAAATAATGAAACACACATTTAAAAAATTTTTTTCTAAGAAATGGAATGTTAAGAAATTGAATGAACTGGGTCCTGTATGGTTGACTCAGTGGTAGAGTATCAGCCTGGTATATGGATGTTCCATGTTCAATTCCTGGTCAGGGCACACAAGAGAAGCAATCAGCTTCTTCACCCCTCCCCTTCCACTTCCCCTTTCCTTCCTCTCTCTCCCTCTCTCTCTCTCTCTCTCTCTCTCTCTCTCTCTCTCTCTCTCTCATTGTCTCCCTCTTTCTCTCCTTTTCCTGCACCCATTGCTCAATTGGTTTAAGCA
Source organism: Rhynchonycteris naso (assembly GCA_037038555.1). NCBI lineage: Eukaryota > Metazoa > Chordata > Mammalia > Chiroptera > Emballonuridae > Rhynchonycteris > Rhynchonycteris naso. Next base: position 74,716,205 of record CM073002.1, read on the forward strand.
TATGGATACTGGGTGCAGAGGATAGTTCTGTGGAGCCTACTCTCAGGTGCAAAAAAATAGCTTGGTTGCAAGCATGGCTCTGAATGGGCAGAGCATCAGCCCCGGCCGGGGTTGCTGAGTGGATCCTGCTCAGGGAACATTCAGGAGTCTGACTCTCTAACTCCCACTGCTTAAAACAGAGGGAAAAAATTGAATTAACTAACCCCAAAATGAATATTTCCAAGCAATGATTGTATGATCACTTATGGGTGATATTTGAGGGTATTTGGATATCACAGAAAGAGTAGATCACATGACCTCTAAGATTCTTTTCCATTTGGAGTTTATGACTCTGTGAAAATAGAATCTGAGTGCTTTCTAAAAGTTTAAATTAATTTAGTTTTAAATTTTTTAATTACTAAAATCTAAATGGACTTAAAAATATATACACTGAATATAATTTTCCTGCAGTAATTGTCCTTTTTCTTCTACATTGTTTCCTGTAAGACTACGAGAATCCCCTCGACATGACTTCATAGCGCAGTGCCTGGTACATTTTTGGCACTGAATTATTGCTGTTAAATGAGGAATGAACAATATCTGAAGATATTGACATACATTTTTTACCTTAATACCTATTTCTTCCTTTCCCATCCTTGCATTCAACTAGAATGGATCTCTATTATACTAATTCTGAGGAGGTATGTGGTCAATCTAAACCCTTAGAAAAATACATAAAAGAGTATGAAGGAACTAAAGAGGAAAGGGAAGATTCTTGGGAAAAGAAACGTGTTTTGGAGAAACAAGGGGTATATATGATGGCTTAACCTTTCTCTTCATACATATAGAAACGAATTGTTTTGGGTTATGGTTCTCTGAAATTCAGGACCAATTCCTATCCTCTAGTAGTGTAACTAACTAGCTTGCAGAATTAGCAAGATGGGTAGAGAGACAGGCCCAGGGGAAGATTTATCAATAATTCTGTTCCTCTCCCCTTATTCTCTGAATTCTAGCCACCTTGTCCTTCTTTCGGGTTCTTAGTCGGCTGTAATCCTCCTCTCTCGTGGGCTTCATAGGCCGGTCACTAGGACTGGGATACTCACTCTCTCCTTGCTTCCTCTCTCCTCTGAGAGTAGAAGTAGCCAAGAATCTCTTGACTGGAAAGAGTCAGTCAGGCAAAAGCAACACATACAGACCAGAACAAGTGACACTGACTAACTCTCAGTGTGCATGTATAACCGAGAACCAGAGTTAAAGCTTAAAAACTGGGCTGTGACCCAACCCTGGGGAAGAGAAAGAGCCTAAGAGGAGCTGAGGTTAACATTTTCCAGTAGCCCATTAAAATACAAATTCAGGTATTAGGTGGTTATAGAAAATAAAGGGATTCTCTTTTATACCTGAGTCATGTGCCAACCACTAGAGAATGAAAAGAACCTGTCACTTATTTGATCAGTAGATATTGAAAACTGTAGGGCTTATATTCATTTAGTTTCTTACATTTCCACTGGCTTTGTGCTGCACAGTCTCTACTTGTAAACTGTTTTAATTAGTGACAGCACATTTTAAATCACATTGTGAGAAACTTCCTAAGAATAAGATTCAAATAGTGTGTGCCTGCCTTCTCTTCATCACCTTACTGATCATAGAATACAATCAAGGAACACTTTTTTGGTTCAAAGACACTTAGAGTCAGTTTAGCATGTAATAAAGGACTACTTAATCTTTCTTAAAGAAGGAATGCCAAGTTTCTGTCTTGAAAATGTAGTATAACAATGGCTTCTCAATCCTCCAGTGAGTACTTGTTTAAATGTTCTTTAAGTTGAAATTTTCTCTGTTTGACCTATATATTCCCTGCTGCTGCACATGACCATTATATCCTTTTTCTTTCCCCTTGTCTGGAAGAAGTAATAGCTCTCCGGCCTCTACTTAATATCCCTTTATCTCATTATATAGCGTAATTTTTATCTTGCTTCTCTCATTGTGAATAGGTCTACAGTGCTCACATGTCTTACCCTTGACTTCTTGCTCTCACTTTCCAACCTCTCTGCCGTGTAATGTGTGAGCTCTTTCACTGTCATTCATTTGCTCCTCAAGTGTCCATCTATTTCAGCAAGCTGAAGCTGCTGGGATTTTTCTATAGATTAAAACTAAAGAAGTGCTATTAATCCTAAGGTGGCACTTTATGAGGTTTCCAGAGCCCTTGGAATTAGAAGCATCTTGCTCCACAGCATGATAAAGATTCACTGTTGAACTTCAAGACTGTTGAGAGCTGTGGACTACTTGACTGCTTTGATCATGTTACTTGATCCAAAGTTCTCTCCCTTATCTAAGAATTAAAATCGAAAGTCCATAATGTGGAACTGACAACTCAATCTCGAACACATATCTTCAGTTTTATTACATGCTACTTCAGTGCAGAAGCCTGCACCTCAGTCTCTCCAGACTACTCAGTATGTACTCATTCCAAGTTATATCTACACATTCATATTTAACACATGACCTACTCGACACATATGTTTAATCTTATTTAGTGTCATATAATTCCACATGTTAAATTAGTATATGTGTTGCTTTCTTAGAGTAAAGTTAACTGCTTCAGTATAAGGGATATCTTTCTTGTTGAATTCTTTGAAGGAGATCATTCTGAAGGTATTTTAAATTATTTAAAAATTGGCACCGCCTGACCAGGGGGTGGTGCAGTGGATAGAGCGTTGAACTGGGATGTGGAAGACCCAGGTTCGAGACCCAGAGTTCACCAGCTTGAGCGCGGGCCCATCTGGTTTGAGCAAAAAGCTCACCAGCTTGGACCCAAGGTCATTGGCTCCAGCAAGGGGTGGCTCGGTCTGCTGAAGGCCCGCGGTCAAGGCACATGTGAGAAAGCAATCAATGAACAACTATGGTGTCGCAACGGCAACGAAAAACTAATGATTGATGCTTCTCACCTCTCTCCATTCCTGTCTGTCTGTCCCTATCTATCCCTCTCTCTGTCCCAGTTAAAAAAAAAAATTGGTACCAAAGAAGGATAAAATATCTGATGACAATATGCATCTTTTCAAGTCAGATAAATAGCTCCATTCCTCATAAGTATCGTTAACTCTTCTGATTAAAGCCATTATGGTCAGTATATTACAGATAAATTTCCAAAGGATACACCATCTCTGGAACTACTAGGAACCTCCAGACAGGCGAAATGAAAGATGAACATGAGGGCCACAAATAAGAGAGAAAAACAACATGCTTCTCTGCCATTATCAATTCATTTACATTTCTAGTCTTATGTGGGTCTTTCTTCATAGTCACCTGAGACCTTCGTGTTATGATTGACTCTACTTTCAAATGCCATTACTAATATCAAATAGCTATGCCCACTTATTATCAGCTTCCTTAGCTAAGAAAATGACTTAGAGGGAGTAGATTTCAATGAATCAATATGTTTTACTTTAACTTGGGCCAATTGTACCTGTTCATGAGTTAGTCCAAAGGTACCAGAGCCTGAAATTCAGCCTTATATGATATAATAGCATGGATCACCTGGGACTAGCAGTGAGCTTGGATTTTTGTGTGAAGTAGGAAACAAGAGATGAGAAAGCCTCTGACCATAGGTGATTTCAGTTTTCAATTGAATAAATAAAAGTCAGAACCCTCAGTGGAAAATCCTTGATAATGTCTAGAAAGGTTCCAACCTATTTGTATTAATTCCAAATGGGATCAAATTTATTTGTTAGTCATGCAGAGAACTGACAGAGGGTTTTTTTTTTGTAATATGTTACTTCTAAACTATTTTTGTGTATAAACTGTATGAACAGATTTAAAAGTTGTTACTTAAGAAATAAAAATGATTGTTTCATATTTTAAATAAATTGTTTCTCTTTAATTATAACTATGATATCAGATATGACTATAGCTGAATGAACAAATGATAAAATAGCATTTTTAGATGATTCTACTGAAACTTAGAATCTCAATAATTCTATAATGTTAAAAGCAATTAATTTTCATGTTTTGCTATAGAATTACATATCTGGTCAAACAATTGAGTACTTAAAATTATATTATCAACAACTTATATTTTCAAACAGATGCTAGATTTCCTTAGCCATCATAAATTGTCACCAAAGTTTCAAATTATGAGTGACAAGAACAGAGCATAAATAGTATTGTGCCATCTTTCAGAACATAAATAGTATTGTGCCATCTTTCAGAATATATCCAATATTTTTAAAACATTGGATATTTTTAAACCCTTCTTGGACAAATTAAGAAAGAAATATGTATCTGTGATGCATTTAAAAACCAACCTAGACAGTATATAGTAATAATATATCACAAGAGAAGAAATAGTGATTTAATATGTGCTTTTTACAAAATAGGTTTTCTATCGATTTTAAATATATTCCTACAAAGATCTATAATACATAGTGCCTGGAGTTTCAAGTGATTTTAAGTCATATAATCATTGCCATAATTAAAATACAAGCAGTAAATTTATAGTAAAACCTTACATTCCAGGTGTATTGTTATTTTTTAATGGAAAAAGAAATAAAATGGAGATTAATGTAGCAAACTAAGATTTTCCATGATGAATATATATGGACAAAAAAAAGAACAGACATTTTTTAAAGTATGTATTGAAATCACTGATTTTTATGAAAGATTCATCAGATAAAAATGGTACTTTCCAGGTAGAATGAAGTGTATAAATGCACCTCAAATGCCTGTATAGCTTTAATATTTCATTGAGACATTTTAAATAGAAAATGTGTTAAGGGAATAAATCAGTAGATTACTAGTAGTTCCATTTTTTGTCCTTGCCACTTCTCTTTCTGAAAATTCTTTTACTTACACCCAGAGTCTTATGATGTATAGGGACAATACAAGGAGAGAGGTACAGAGTGTGAGAAATAGAATGAGAAGTTGTCACAGTTATTAAATGAAATAAAAAGATAACTAGCCACTTAATATTAACTGAACATCTCTTATTTAGAACTACATCCAATCCAGTGGTGGGTGTTAAAAATGTCAAATACATTGTCCCGGCTGTTAAGGAGTTGATTATTCAAACCTCTGAAGATGGAGATATAAAACACACTAGTCCACTTTTCAGAGGCTTGAGCTCAGGAGAGAAAAAAGTACATGGAACCAAAAACAAAAAAAGAAAATGGCCTGGGCAGAAGTTGGCATTGTTACACTCTGATAGCAAAGAATGTGAGAGCTGTGGGTATGCAAGATCTAGTTGGAGTGGGCAAGATCCAGTTGGTGGACAGTCAGTGAATGTTGTAGATGGCATCAAGAAATGTATATTGAGAACTGACTGTAGACCAGCATTTTGTTAATGCTAGGGATGTTGTGGTGAATTTAAAAATCCCTGACTTTATGAAATTTAAAATACATCAGGTCAAATAAAATTTAGATAAGTAGTTATAGAAATCAGTAGTTTCTTATAACAATGAGTAATGCAATAGAAGGAAAAGTACAGGTATTTAATTGGAAAAGGTGGCTAAACCTGTCTGGAATTTCAAAGAAGGTGATTAATTTAGAATGAGCAGAAGTTAGCTAATAGAAGAAGGAAGGAGGGAAAAACTGAGCATCCAATACTATATTTTATAGGCTACATTAGGGCTTTGGTATGATTCCAAGAGCACCATGCAGGTCACAGAAGGAAAATGACATGATTCAATGTGCAATTTTTAAAAGATCCTTTGGGCACAGGGTGGTGAATATATTGTAGTTTTGTAAAGGTGAATATGGGATGCTATTTAGAAGGCTACGGCAGTAAGTCAGGCAATATCTTATACTAGGAATGGGGCCAAAGAGCTGGAAATAAGTGGGAAAATTTTTCAAATATTTTTAGAATAATGCCTCACAGTTCTTAGTGGTAGACAGGATCTGACGAGCAAGAAAGATGGAAGTGTTTTGTATTTTATTTTCAAGTTTAACTTTGGAAACAGGTTATTCATCATTTACTGAACTGAGGAACACTAGAGATGGAGAAGATTTGGAGGAAAAGCAATGATTTCACATTGTAGATATTAAGTTAAGCTGTTATGAGCTATTCAAGTAGGAATGTTGAGTAGGCTTTTTGGATGTGTGGGTCAGGAACTCAAAGAATATTGTATCCTGAAGAAATAAACTCGGGAGTCATTAAAGGATAAATGAGAGTAAGGTAATAAAAGAAAACGGATTAAATCACCTAAGGAAAAAAAATGCTGGATGAAGAGATAAGATGTCTTTGAAAGGAGTATTGAGAATCTTCAGCACTTCAAATAAGATGAATTGAAAGAAGAAATAGACAAGGAACAATCAGTGAGGTATAGGGAAATCTACAATAAAGTACTATCATGGAGGTCAAAGTCAGGTAATATTTCGGAAAGGGTGTAGTGATCCACACTGAATCGCGTGAGAAAGCAAATAAGATTTAGAACTAAAAAGATTTTGCTCGATTTACTAACATAGCAATTATGTCTTTCAAGGGCTGCTTCAATTGCATCTTGGATATAGAAATCAGTTTGGAACATAAAGATGTGTGAGATATAAAAAAGTGAAGAAAAATATTTTTGAAAAGATTGGACCTCAAGAGCAGAACACTGGTGCAGCAGTAGGTAGAGTGAATATGGAGTCAAAAATTATTTGTGGAAAGAAGCAGAGGTCAGATCACAGCTTTGCATGGCATATTATAAAAAATCAATTTATATCTTAAAATGAAGGGCTAAAATAATGAAGAAATCAAGCATGTCTCTGCGGTTTCTTGGCTTGCAAAACTAGCTGGTCATGTGCACTATTTACTGAGAGGAAATAAACAATAAAAATAGATTTGGAGACTTTATGTGCTTTTATTGAATTTAAAATGTCTACAAGACTTCTGAGAGGAATTATCTAGTGGCTGATAACATCTGTACACTTCTCAGGAGAGTTGTTTGAATAATCTAGTTGGGGAGAGAAAACAAGAAGTGAGTAAATACTATGTGTAAAACTGAATTGCATGGATGCTAAGGGATTCAGAGAGAAAGTTTATCATTAACCAGAATGTAAAAACCATCTTTACCAAAGAAGTAAATTTCCAGTTTTGTAGGATAGGTTAAAACAGCAAAACAGGGGCAGAAAAGTAGGGAGACTACAGAGCGTTACAAAAAAATCAGAACAAGTATAAAGGCACTGAAGGAAGAAGTATACATGTTCAATAGGAAAGAGGTCAAGTTGAAAATATTTTTTTTCCAGAATCATCTTGAGTTAAAGCCCACCATTAATTGATCAATACATCTGTTGATTTATAAAGAAATACATACATGAACATTAAATTAGGGCTGACAAATAGAAAACTTGTGTGGGCAAGGATAGGAAGACATCTAGGGATTCAGTTATGTTTTAACCATGTAGTCGCTATAACTGAAGTGAGAAAAAGGTGGGATTTCTAATAAAATTCTTTCCCTTCTTTTGTGATTAATTGCTTCCAGAGTGACTTCATATATGCTATTTTATTTTATCCTCTTATCAACTTTGAAGTTCAAAGGAGGCACTTAATGACTGCCTAAAATGGTAAGCTAGTAAATGGCTGACGGAGATATGACTGAGTTCTCCTATCTCCCATTACAAACTACTTTGACAATATAACTGTATTGTGGCTATTTAAGTCACTTACACTGGGTAAACATATAGCTTGTTCAGTGAATATTTGTGCAATTTGTTGTATTTTTGTTCTTTGTTTTTCTAAAACTAAATGCTTCAATTACTCTAATGGCAATTATTTTTCAAAGATAAGTCCATAGAAGCCTCTGCAAAGGAATCAGTGATGGCCATAATATCCAGTTTATTTGTAGTCTGCTTATTGCTTTAATTAAAAATGATATCTTTAGAAAGATATTGATATTTTTAAATGCTTTCCAGCTTTATGGCCATGTAAAATGCATGTGTGCCTGTGCTCAGATGGACCTGTTTCTGGGGTTTCCATAGAAATATAGAATCTTACCATTTTTTAAAATGATTTTAAAGAGGTATGTGGAAATCAACAATAAGAAGATTCTTTTTTTTTAATGTTTTATTTATTTATTTATTTATTTTTACAGGGACAGAGAGAGAGTCAGAGAGAGGGATAGATAGGGACAGACAGATTGAGAAGCATTAATCAATAGTTTTTCGTTGACATCGCAACACCTTAGTTCATTGATTGCTTTCTCACATGTGCCTTGACTGTGGGCCTTCAGCAGACCGAGCAACCCCTTGCTGGAGCCAGTGACATTGGGTCCAAGCTGGCGAGCTTTTGCTCAAGCCAGATGGGCTCGTGCTCAAGCTGGCAAGCTCAGGGTCTTGAACCTGGGTCTTCCACATCCCAGTCCGGCGCTCTACCACTGCGCCACCGCCTGGTCAGGCAAGAAGATTCTTAATATGAGTATGTTTTCCCCCTTGGAAAAGGAGAAGGTGTATTCATGCTTCAGTGAATAGCAGCAATGATAATGACCTATTCAGAATAAGTTTTCGAGTCTGTCATACAAAAATTATATCTAAATTTAAGAAATATTCCTAATGTTTACATAATAAATTCTGGTTGGTTATACATATTTTTGAAGCTCATGTGCTTAATAAATCATAATTTTTTAGTCCATTTCTCACAGTTTTATTCTTTAGGAAACTTTTTCGGATTTCCTACTTTTTTTTTTTTACATGAGAAGAGGAGAGATAGAGACAGACTACTGCATGTGCCCAGACCAGAATCCACCCAGCAACCCCTGTCTGGGCTGATTCTCAGATCAACCAAGTTATCTGCAGCCCCTGAGGCTGATGTTTGAACCAACTAGCACCCGGACCAAACGTTAGAACTACACTGCAGATGGTTGCTTCTCATCTATGCCCTGACTGGGGATCAAACCTGGGATATCTGCACACAGGTTGACACTTTATCCACTAAGCCAACAACAGGCCAGGTGGATTGCTTACATTATATTATAACTTATAAAGAAGTTTCTAACATTTGTTTGATTAATTGAACCCTTAAAAGAGCCATAAAATGACATGAATTCCTAACTAAAGCCTATCACTTATATTTTAAGCACATCAACATTCAACCAGGGCTGGTCTTTAAAGAGAAAAAGTGGGGGAAAAGACTAATGTATTGACATATCTATTTATACAGAGGACAATTATAAACTACAAGAGCTGTTTTGGGGAGAATAAACATTGTAGAAAGATGACACAAAAGACAGAAAAGTTGAACTCTAGATATTTTTTTTTGCTCTGAGGATGATTATCAGTATTATATAATGGATAACAGAAAATTGGTGTCTAGTTTTTATCTGCTACCAAAAATCTATATAATATACAGACATAAGTTTTCTGCCAAGACAGAGTAACAAGGACTAGATTTACTCTTCTATCTGAAACAACTATTAAAACCAGACAAAACATGAAATGAATGGGTTTTATGACACTGAACATCAGGCAACAAAAGATAGATGGAAAACAAATGAAACGAGCCTTACCTAATATAGGTAATAAGAAAACAGAGGCACTGGCCAGCTGGCTCAGTGGTAGAGTGTCGGCCCTGTGTGTGGGTTCAATCTGGGGTTAAATTCCTAGTCAGGGGACACAGGAGAAGTGACCATTTGCTTGCTTTTCCACCCCTCTCCCTCGATCTTCTTTCCCTCTTTCTCTTTTTTCCCCTCCCACAGCCATGTCTCAGTTGGAGCAATTTGGCCCTGGGGACATTAAGGATGTCTCCATGGCCTCCCCTCAGGTGCTAAAATAGCTCATTTGCTGAGCAACAAAGCAATAGCCCCAGATGGGCAGAGCATCCCCCCATAGGGGGCTTGGCAGGTGGATCTTGGTTGGAGTGTATGTGAGAGTCTGTCTATCTGCCTCCATGCTTCTCACTTAAGACAAAAAGAAAATGAGATAAAATTAAGTCATAAAACATAGTTTAAAAGAAGACCAAAAATAAATAAATAAAGGAGAGACAGAGAGAGAAAGGAACAAAGTTCACATGAGCCAAGTATAAAACAAATAAGCAAGATCATAAATTTGATTCTAACCATATCAATAATCACATTAAGTGAAAGCTGTCTAAACATTCTAATTAAATGCAGATATTGTTAGATCAGTTTAAAAGGCAAGATACAATTTTATAACACTTACCATATGATACAACAATTCTACTTCTGTTTTCCCAAGAGAAGCAAAGCCATGTGTCCATACAAAGACATATAAAAATGTTTATGTTAACTTCATTTGTTACAATCACAAACTGAAAACAACACAAATATCCATCTACAGGTGAGTGAGTAAACAAATTAGAAATGTATGCTAATATCTAGAGACAGAGAACAGATCAGTGGTTTCCTGGGGACATATCATGGGGTGGTCGTTGCAGAGGAGTAAAGGAGAGAGGGATTATAGAAGAGGATGAGGGAAATTTTGTAGGTTATGAATCTGTTCAGCTCCTTGATTATGCCAGTGGTTTCACAGACGAACATACATGTCAAAATATATAGGATAGTACACTTTAAATATGTATAGTTTATTGTATATTACTATACTTTAATAAAACTATTTTTAAAATTTGTATGACCTAGGATGAGTTACTAAACCTTGAATTTATTCATCTCTAAAATGGTGATAAAAGCCATCAACCTTATGAGGTTATTGCATGGACTAAATTGGATATGTTTGTGTTCAAAGTTAATGCTTTGCCTAACACAGGAGAGAGGGTCAGTATCTCCAGGCTTCTTTGAAGAATACTGTATAGTATACATGCTCCTTCCTGCTACTCCCTGCTGTGTGGAGAGCACAGTGTACCATGAACTTTTATCATGCCCCATAAGACAAGCCATCATGATAGCATCTCTGTGAGTTTGTTGGCAAGAAATTAATCTTACTAGCATTGCTGGACTGTCTAATGCTTGGCTGCAGTAAATTAACTCTTGAATGCTATGCCTGCCTTTTGATCTGTCTGTGGGAGCCAAACTGCTATTACACCAAGCTTTCCGTTGGGCAAAGTAACAGGAGCAGTTTGCAGTGGGAAAAAGCTGCGGCTGAAGTAATTCTGATAGGTATTTTGATATTCTAAAACAGAAATGTAAAAATTTTCAAAGACCCCTGTTTCCTGGCTATTTTTTACATAGCTAAAGATAGAGTACACATCAGTGGTTGCCTGAGGACATATCATAGGGTGGTCATTGCAGAGGAGTGAAGGAGGGAGGGATTATAAAAGAGCATGAGGGCCTGACCAGGCAGTGGCACAGTGAATAGAGCACCAGACAGGGACACAGAGGACCAAAGTTTGAGACCCCAAGGTCGCCAGCTTGAGCATGAGCTCATCTGGTTTGAGCCCAAGGTTGCTGGCTGGAGCAAGGGGTCACTCAGTCTGCTGTAGACCCCTGGTCAAGGTATATATGAGAAAGCAATCAATGAACAACTAAGGTGCCGCAATGAAGAATTGATGCTTCTCATCTCTCCCCCTTCCTGTCTGACTGTCCCTATCTGTGTCTCTCTCTGACTCTCTCTGTCTCTGCCCCCCCCCCCTCAAAAAAAGAGCATGAGGGAACTTTTGGAGGTTATAAATCTGTTCAGTACCTTGATTACACTAGTGGTTTCACAGACATACGCACATGTCAAAATATAGTATTTTGGTGATACTAAGAGACACACCTTTGCAACAGACTCTTGTAGGCTAAACTGTGTGTCCCTCCCCACCTCAAAATTTATAAATTCATATGTCAAAGCTCTAACATCAGTGCCTCAGAATATACCTATATTTGGAGATGGGTTCTTAAACAGGTAATTATATTAAAATGAGGTTATTAGGGCAGGCCCTATTCTGATATGCTTGGTGTCCTGAAAAGAAGAATTGATTAGAACACACACTCACAGAGGGAAGATGATGAAGACAAGAAGACATATGAACCAAGAAGAGCCCTAGATAGGTCGCTCAGTTGGTTAGAGCATTATCCTGGATACACAATGGTTGAGGGTTTGATCTATGGTCAGGGGACCTACAGAAACAAATCAATGTTTTCATATCTCTCTCTCTCTCTCTCTCTCTCTCTCTCTCTCCTGCTTTCTCTAAAATTAAGAAATAAATATTAAAAAATAAATAAATAAACCAAGGAGCGAGGTCTCAGATATAATTAACCTTAGTGACATCCTTTTTTAAAAAAAAAAATTAATTCTAGCCTTCAGAACTAGAGAAAATAAATATCTATTGCTTACATCACAGAGTTTCTTTTATGTACTTACAGTAGTCATAAGAAACTATAAATTTTTATTGCTCTTAAAAATATTTTCTCTCTCTTGGGAGTATTCATCTCATGACATCTATATATGTCTTTATGTAGGCAGAAAACTGTTTTCAAAATTTTTCAGTCTGCTGTGTAAGTCTCTGTGTTTGTGATATTTCCTTCTCTAATGCCATTCTGACTTTGCCTGCTGCTAATTGATTTTCTTGGAAGTGTTATTCATTCTTTGGACTTGTACCACACTCATTTTAGTAGCAGAGTTTTCAGGAATTCTGCTTCTCTTTTCCGACAAGTGATCATTTTGGCTTACACAATGAAATATTTTTCTCCCACTCATTAAACTTAAGAATTTTAAATTTGTACAATCATGACATTCAAATCTTTCTTGTGAAGCGTTGAGCAAGTTGTAAAATGAAATATATGAAATGTAATATTTTTAATTGGGAATTTTACCTGTTCCTTTAATAATTCAATGCTATGTTTTGGTATAAACTTTAGTTAAATATATATTGGCACCAAAATGAATAATAGAAGTGATAATTAAAAATAATTGAAGAGATGTCATCTCTTTTCACTACTAAATCAAGGCTTGCCAAGGAGCTATAACTTTCAGGAGGCTCTGAAAGAAGAAGGAAAAAGAGAAGGCAATCTTAGAAAAGAAGGGAAGAAACAGAGAGACTGAATTTTAGTATTAAAATCAATTGTTTCCCCCTTTGTAGTCATTTTCTCTTTCTACAACATGTTTACATCGAAGTCTTTTAATGGAAACATTTGTGCCTGCTACACTTCTTGGAATATTAAGAACTAGAACTATTGCTTGCATTAATGTTTCTCAAACCATGGTTCCCCATTCTCCTGCATAGTTTTATTGGTGAATATACAAAACCCTGGGCCCATTCCAGATCTACTGAATCAGAATCTTGAAGAGGATATGACTCACAAATCTGTACTCCTATCATGCTTCTATAGTTTTTTATTTTTCATTATGGAACTACTCTCTCAAGTTCTGTTATAACAGGGAGAAGATGATGGTGATGGTACTCTAAGAAAAAGATGGTAGTGTAGGTAGAACCCAGGGAAGTGGTGGTAAATAAAACAGGTAAGTCTATTGATACTTTGCTGAGGACTGTAAAGACAGAAAGTCATGTGAGGCTGGAAATAGTTCTTGTTACGTATAGAGGACTACTTGAGAACATATTGTTAATAGTTCAAAGTTTTCAAAAAATTAATATATTTATGAACTGAGTTCAATATGCCTATTTATAGTTGAATATTATAATATTTGAGTGGTCTTTGAGAATATTTTAGGCTACCATAAAGAGCCTTATCTTTTTCTTTCTATTCTTACTTTATATTTAACAAATCAGACAACTGCAGAATACACATTATTTTAAGGTACAATGATACTTTCAGCAAGACAGACAATATTTTGGGCTATAAAACAGTCATAAAACAAGAATATGGGCATGACCTGTAGTGCTGCAGTGGATCAAGTGTCAACCTGGGAACACTGAGGTCGCCAGTTCAAAACCCTGCACTGGTCTGGTCAAGGCACATATGGGAGTTGAGCTTCCAGCTCCTCCCCCCTTTCTCTCTCTCTCTCTCTCTCTCTCTCTCTCTCTCTCTCTCTGTGTCTCCTCTCTAAAATGAATAAAATAAAAATAAATTTAGATAAAAAAACAAGACTATGGGACATGGACAATAGTGTGGTGGTTATGGGATGGGGGTAGGGAGAAGAGGAAGGAAGAGGGGGGAGGGGAGGGGCACAAAAAAAAAACAGATAGAAGGTGACTTTGGGTGACGGGTATGCAACATAATTGAATGACAAGATAACTTGGAGATGTTTTCTTTAAACATATGTACCCTGATTTATTAATGTTACCCCATTAAAATTAATAAAGAAAAGGGGGTAAAAAATATTTTAAAACATATTAATGTTTTTATTATTATTTTTCTTCTTTTCCAAGAGAAAGGGTAGAAGATAGAGAGACAGACTCCCTCATGCATTTCGACCGTAATCCACCTGGTGACCCTTGTCTGGGGCCGATGCTCTTCCCATCTGGGGCCATGCTTATAACGAAGCTGTTTTTAGCACCTGAGACAGAGGCTCCAGAGAGCCTCCCTCAGTGCTCAGGGCAATGCACTCAAACCAATCAAGACATGGCTGTGGGAGGGGAAGAGCGTAAGAAAGAGAAAAGGAGGAAGGGAAGGAGTGAAGAAGCAGATGGTTACTTCTCCTGTGTGCCCTGACCAGGAACTGAACCTAGGACATCCACACACCAGGTCAATGCTGCACCACTGAGGAAACCAGCCAGGGCTATCTTTTTTTTTAATCAAGAATTAGAATACATTAATTGCATAAACTACTTTAAACAATTTTTTAAAAGGGGTGGTTTGAGGTGCTTTCTACAACAAAAAAAAAAGGAGAGCTTTATCAGTGAGGATTTTAGAAATTACAAAGATATTTTTACCGGACAACAGAAAGCTAACAATGCCTGACCTGTGGTGGTATAGTGGCAGTGCTTCTGAAATTTTAGCACCTGGAGACTTTTTAAGACAGAATTCACTGGGCCCTCCCCCTAGAGTTTCTGATTCTGTATGTCTAAATATGAGGCTCGAGAATTTGCATTTCTAACAAATGCCCAAGTGGTATTGATGCTACTGGTCTGTGAATCACAATTTTAAAAACCAGTTTATAGAGAGTCAGAGATTCCTTGGAAATACTTTAGAAATTTAATTTCTACACCAGAAGAGAGCCATTAATCAGAACAATTCTTTAGGAAGATTACTCAAATAGCAACATCCATGACACAGTAAATTACGGAGAAATCAGTAAAGACACAAACCAATTGAAGGCCATGCCAAGAGTCACTGAAGTGTTTAATTTTCCTGCATCAATAACTTGAGCAGGCTGGGAGACCTGGGGCAATAAGCCTTTGTACATAATTTTCTTTTGACCCCAGCTGTGTAATTATGGTTTGCCTGGAGTTTAGTTTTAGCTAGTTATGCACTAGCCTTGGTCTTTGCAATGAATCTCCTGGGACAAACCATAAGTTCCAGTGTGCAGACAGGCCGCCCAGGCTGCACTTACATAATGGAATTGAGGTCATGAAAGCTGAATGACAGGCTGAGAAGAACTCCCTTAGATAACCAAATCAGTTAAAATTATATTTACTTCTGGGTCAAAACAAAGAGCAAAAAATATTGCCTCTGTGTCTGCTTCATTTCATTTTCCGAATTATGCTTACAGGTCTTCGATATAATCCATACATCAAAAAGCCTTTGTGCAATAATGCAAAATTCAAAGAGTCTGTCTAACAGATTATCTGTTTTGAAATCACACAACATCTTGGAATTCTAGCAAACAGAGAGGCTCACTTTGAATTGATTATAATGCTTTTCCAAAACCAATTTTCTCTTACTGGCTGGAAAGTATTACTTAGCTTATCTGTGATGCTTGGTACCACCAGCTGTGGGAGGAAAGGGAAAAAATTCATTGTAAGCAACTACCTGAGCTTCCTGAAGGTTAGGAACTCTTACCAACAAACAGAAGTCCTGCATCATAGTGAGCTGAAAGCCGTTTCCTCTACTGAGGGTCCCTCCTGCCTAAAGAGTTCTAAACACAAACAGCAACTGAAAAACAAAAATCAATTGGAACATATATCAAACCCATATATCTATCTCTTCTCTCCTAACGTTTCACCTACTTTCCACTAAAGGAAGGACCTACCTCTTAACTAATGGTGCGACCAACATACTCTGACCAGGAATTTGCCCCACCCTTAATCACCTATTTTTTTTCCCCTGCCAGAAGTCTTATGATCTGTAACCCTTCTCTTAGAGTGTGTTTTCTTACTTTTGCCAGCTGCTTAGCATCACCCCGCACTGCTGCAGTATATTCACTTTTTAATACTCTGGCAGTTACTGTGGATATGTTAATAAACACAAAACTAAGTTACTTATCGAGTAAAATATCTATATTATTTTAAAGTCCCAACTTAGAAATTTAGGCGGGGAGAAAAGGGAAGGAACGGAGGGAAGGAAAGAAGGAAGGGAGGGAGGGAGGGAGGGAGGGGAAGGAAGGGGAAGGAAGGAAGGAAGGAAGGAAGAAAGGAAGGAAGGAAGGAAGGAAGGAAGGAAGGAAGGAAGGAAGGAAGGAAGGAAGGGGAAGGAAGGAAGGAAAGAAAGAAGGAAGGGAAGAAGAGAGGAAGGAAGGAAGGGAGGGAGGAAGAGAAGAAGAAAGAGAGGAAGGGAAGAGAAGGAGAAAAGAAGAGAAGGAGGGAGAAAGGGAGGGATGGAGGAAGGGAGGAAGATAGCCATAATTAAAACTGAAACACAGTAAAACTGCAATTTGTTCAAACTCTTCAGTGGTTTTTGAACATTGTAATATATAAATGACACCAGGGATAATTGTTATGGTTACTAATTCTAGGGCCTGGGCCTAGAAATTTTGATTTAGTAGGTCCGCAATAGGTTTCTAGACTGTGCATTTGTAACATTTTCCCCAGGCATTTCTGTGTTGGTAGCCAGAGGGAACCAAACCTTGAGAAGCTTTGCAAGTTGATTGTCCCTAAGGAACACTGTCAGGGTAAACAGCCTGTGCTTGTGTCAAGATTTGCCAGCTGAGAGGAGGGAGAGATAATAAACAGCAACTGCTTAGATTTGAAATGTCTGGGGAAATAAGCTCAGGTGGGAGGAGATTTATCAAACTCCTCTCAAGGCTCCAAGAACCAAGATGCCCATCTGCTGCAGGCATCCCTCATCTGGGGAGGCCATTTATCTGTCCCCAGCTGTCAGACTGCTTTCTCAGACTCCTCCCCATATTCTTGTGTAAAAGCCTTTTGTTATAAACAAAAAAGAGTTGTGTCTTCCTCAAAATTTATATGTTGAAGTTCTACTCCCCACTGTGATTGTATTTAAAGGAAGGTCCATAGGGATGTAGTAAAGGTTTAGTGAATTATAAGTGTAGAGACTCTTTCTGATAGAATTGGTGTTCTCATACAAAAAGGAAGAGACACCAGAGATCTTTTTTTTCCTGCAAAACTACAGAGGAAAAGTTCTGTGAAGACATAGTGAAAAAGTAGCCATCTTCAACCCAAGGAAATAGCCATCACCGGATACCCACCCTGTTGGCACCTTGATCTTAGGCTTTCAGCCTTCAACTAAGAGAAAATAAATTTCTGTTGTTTAAGCCACCTAGTCTATGGTATTTTGTCATGGCCTTCCAACCCGACTAACATACCTTTCTTCAAATTAGGTATTCCTCTGTCGAGGTGCCTTCTTCTGAGCACTAGTACTACTTCACTGCTCACATATCAAGGGAGCTGAGGTCCTAGAAAAGCTGTGGGATATAATTCCAAAACCCAATAAAACTTGGAGCGGATGGATAAGGAGGTTCTCTGAACTATTATAAATGTTCTGTCGGCTACAATATGAATTATAAACAGGATTTTTTTGTCCTAACATCATCTCATTGCCTTGATTACATTGTTTTTATGAGAAAATGCATACTCTAATCCAGTTAGCTTAATTTTAGCTAACTTTTTAAACTCTTGAATTGATTCTTTTTCTGGTGAAGACACTCCCAGGAATTCCGTAATAGTACTGATTAAAACATTGCATTGCTTTCTCCTTGTCAATATCATCATATTTATCAAAACTAGAGTATATATTTATGGTATCTATAACAATTCAATTTAGTCAATGTAAAGCCAGTGGAGAAGGCCACCATCACAGCTGCCTGGCCCATGCAGGTTCTCATTAGATTCGGCCAGATGGTAATGAAACACGGAGCCAAGAACTGGTGAGCCATCAGCTTTAATTCTAGATTGCACCCGATGGGCAAGCAAAAACACACACTGGGCTCCAAAACCCACTCATTCAATGCTCACAAAGCTACTGACTTATCTGGGTTTCCTAAAATCAAAGGCTTCTAGCTCACCAGACTTATTCACCTCTGTTCCCCATCTCCTTCTCTCTGCACAAACTGGCTTCTCCCTCAGCACTCCTCCATCTTGGCTGCTTCTCCTGGCCTCCATGTGCTCTCCTTTCTCTGCTCTCCTCTCTAATGCTAACCTCAGGAACCAAGAGAGAGCAAGCTCCTGACCTGCCCCACTTTATAGTGTAGAATCAAAACCTTTAATCCAATTATACAAACAAGAAAGTCTCTGATACAAAGTCACTTATCTGAGGCATAATGGGAGGATTCCTCATGAGAGTGCACAACCCCACATCATCCAATCAGTCAAGGGTGGGGAGAAAAGCTTACTTTTAAAACTAACCCTTAGCCTATAACAACCCAGCCTGCCCACAGCCTGTTTCCCAACACACATTAATATCAACAGACTTCCATGTCAGCAGCACCATCTTTAAAAAAGTGAGCATAATATATTTTATCTGCCCAACAGTCAACAAATAATTGCTGAGTA
Source organism: Rhynchonycteris naso (assembly GCA_037038555.1). Lineage (NCBI taxonomy): Eukaryota > Metazoa > Chordata > Mammalia > Chiroptera > Emballonuridae > Rhynchonycteris > Rhynchonycteris naso. Next base: position 74,734,833 of record CM073002.1, read on the forward strand.
CTCATTAGATGTCAGAAAATGTTCCAGATAAAGAAAAACAAAAGTGACTAAAACAGACTAAGTGAAAAGACAAAATTAGGAAATATATATCAATCAGGTTGGATGAATTCTTCAAAGAAAACATGAGAAGGAAAAGGGAGAAAGAGTTCTAATATATATGAGGTGATAGGAAAAAGCCTCTCTGATACAAAATGTTTAATCAGCTGCCTGAAAAAGTGTGGAAACCAGCCATGTTTGGCTTTCTGCAGAGATCACTTCACAGAGAGGGAGCAGCCCAAGAAAAGCATTTCAGGCAGAATGACATATGGTATTTTTTTTATAACATGGAAGGCTGTATAGCTGGAATAAAGTAAGTAAAGAGGAATTGGATAGATTTAAAGTTATGAAAATGCCTAAAAGTTAAAATATGCACATTGTTCCAGGCCACTGTAATGTTGTCTTTACTTGGTCTGAGTCAGAAGGAAAGACTTTCGAGGGAGGACAGAAGAAGAGCCATTGATCTGACATTTTTTAAATGATCAATTTCTTATGTAAAAAAAAAAAGTATCTATGGTTTAGCAATGGTAGCAAGAGACCAGCTTGAAGGTTATTATATTATGGATCAATAACAATAATTTAGACGAAGATAGTGGGGATAGGTCAGGTTCTAGATATATTTACAAGGTAAAAGCAATACTTTACTGATGATCAGATGTACTATATCAGAGAAAGAGGAGTGTAAAGCCAGTGGCCAAGGCCATTATCACAGCAGCCTGGCCCATGCAGGTTTGCATTAGATTCGGACAGTCGGTAATGAAACAACGGAGCCAAGAACTGGTGAGCAATCAGTTTTAATTCTAGCTTGCACCCGGTGGGCAAGTAAAAACACACACTGGGCTCCAAAACCCACTCATTCAGTGCTCACAAAGCTACAGACTTATCCAAGTTTCCTAGAATCAAAGGTTTCTAGCTCACCAGACTTATTCACCTCTGTTCCCCATCTCCTTCTCTCTACACAAACTCTGCACAAACTGGCTTCTTCCTCAGTATTCCACCATCTTGGCTGCTTCCTCTCCTCCACGTGGCCTTAATCTGCTCTCCTCTCTAATACTAACCTCAGGAACCAAGAGAGAGCAAGCTCCGGTCTGTCCCACTTTATAGTGTAGAAATCCAAACCCTTAATCCAATCTACAAACAAGAAAGTCTTTGATACAAAGTCACTCATCTAAGACATAATGGATTCCTTAGGAGCGTACACCACCCTATATCATCCAATCAGTCAAGGGTGTGAGGAAAAGCTTACTCTTAAAACAAAGCCTTAGGTTATAATGACCAGACCTGTTTACAGCCTGTCCGCCATAGCCAATAATATAATTACGCCCATCCCAAGCATAAGAGCAACTAATATCACTTGGGTGATGGGATTCCATGTGGGCAGTGCCATCTTTAACAAAGTGAGCATAATATATTTTATCTGCCCAACAGGGAGCAATAAAGAAGTTGGGAATTTGGTAAACTTAGTAGGCTTTCTGGAATTAAATACTTAAATGAACACATTTATCTGTCTGTCTATAACAGTTTACAAGCCAAAACATTAACAATGGTCATCTGTAAAGTCAGTAGCCACAACCACCATCACAGCCACCTGGTCCATGCAGGTTCCCATTTGATTCAGACAGACCGTAATGAAACAATGGAGCCAAGAACTGGTGGGCCCTTAGCTTTAATCCTAGCTAGCATGGGGGGTGCAAGAAATACACACAGTGGGAAAACACTTCCCTTTTCATTCAGGGCTCCCAAAGCAACTGAATTATCTGAGTTTCCTATAATCAAAGGTTTCTAGCTCACCACCCTTATTCACCTCTGTTCCCCATCTCCTTTTCTCTATACAAACTGTGCACAAACTGGCTTCTCCTTCAGCACTCCACCATCTTGACTGCTTCCCCTCTCCTCCATGATGCCTTTCTCTGCTTTCCTCTCTAATGCTAATGTTAGGAACCGAAAGAGAGCAAGCTCATGGTCTGCCCCACTTTATAGTGTAGAAATCCAAACCTTTAATCCAATATACAAACAAGGTAGTCTCCAATACAAAGTCACTCATTTGAGGCATAATTGGATCACTCATGAGAGTGCACCACCCTTTTACATGCAACAGTCAAAGGTGTGGGGAAACTAAGCCTTAGGCTATAAGAATCCTGCCTGCCCACAGCCTGTCCCCCAAACCCAATGCAAACTATAAGCGAGCAAACACATACATCATATTTGCAAACTTATTTGACCCACAACATCTCTAATGATGTAATTATAGAAAATATTTTTGCTCTAGCCTGACCTGTGGTGGCGCAGTGGATAAAGCGTCGACCTGGGAACACTGAGGTCGCCAGTTCAAAACCCTGCACTGGTCTGGTCAAGGCACATATGGGAGTTGATGCTTCCAGCTCCTCCCCCCTTTCTCTCTCTCTCTCTCACTCTCACTCTCTCTCTGTGTCTCCTCTCTAAAATGAATAAAATAAAAAGAAATTTTTAAAAAAAAGAAAATATTTTTGCTCTATTTAGTTTACTTCTAATAAAATATATTACTTGTATCATTTTTATAAGTTGCAGACACATGAAAAAAATTTTCTAGTAATTTCAATTTTATGAGATTCAAGATAACATTTCTATTGCAAGGGAAACTTTCTGATTTGTGGAACAAACAGAGCAGCCTAAAGTACAGTGGTACTTTGACACATGAGCAGTTGAAATCACAAGCAATTTGAGATAAGGGCAGTCACTCACAGGATTTTTTGCTTTGAGTCACGGATGGATATCTGGATCACGAGCTTCCACCACCTTCCACTAGATCATAGGTCGGAAAACTATGGCTCACAAGCCAGATGTGGCTCTTTTGATGGCTGCATCTATCTGGTTCACAGAAAAATCATTAATAAATAAAATAATAACATTAAAAATATAAAACATTCTCATGTATTACAATCCATTCATTTTCTACTGCTCATATTCATGGTTGTGGATGGCTGCAGCCAATCACAGCTGCCCTCCGGGAAAGCACCAAATTTTTATTGGATAAAACATAACGTAAATGGGGTCATTGTAAGGTCAGGAAGTAAACTTCCCTCCTTTTAATCAAGTAGTCAGCTAGCTAATTGCAGAAACTCTTTTGATGAAGAAGATGGCTAAAAGAAAAAAATATGAGGAGTATCACATTTTCAGCAGGAATGGACAGAGAAATTCACCTTTGTGGAGAGAGCAGGTTCTGCAATGTCTAATATGCAATTATAAAATTGCATTGATGAAACGGTCAAATATAAAATGGCACTTCGACACACACCATACAACCTTTGCATTGAAATATCCACCAGAGGGCAGCAGGAAGAAAGCATGTCAAGAGCTACTGTGCAGAGTGCAAGCTAGTCAGCAACAACTCCGTGTTTGGACCCAAAAGGTGACTGGAATTCGGTTAGCATTGCTGGTGCTTTAGCAATTGTGAGAACCGGAAAACCATTCACAGATGGGAAGTATGCCAAAACATTCACACTTGATGTTGCCAGTGAACTTTTTGACTACTTTTCAAATAAAGAAAAGATAATCAAACTAAATAAAAGACATGCCTCTGTCGGCAGGAACTGTTCACGATCGTACCATTATGATGGCAAATCAAATTGAGGAAACCCAAGTGAAAGACATAAATGCAACACCATTCTTTTCTCTCACTTTGGATGAGTCAACCAATATAAGCCATTTATCCCAGTTCAGCATGATTGCAAGGTATGCTGTCAGTGACACACTACATGAGGAAAGTCTTGCTGCTTTGCCTATGAAAGAGACAACAAGAGGGGAGGATTTAATCAAGTCTTTCACTGAGTTCGCTAAAGAAAAAAATCTACCAATGGATAAACTTATTTCGGTGTGTACTGATGGTGCTCCCTGCATGGTGGAGAAAAACAGAGGATTTGTAGCACTTCTTCATGAACATGAAAAGAGACCCATCCTAAGTTTTCACTGCATCCTACATCAGGAGGTGCTTTGTGCTCAGATGTGTGGCGAGCAGCTTGGTGAGGTGATGTCACTGGTCATTTGGGTGGCCAACTTTATTGTAGCCCCAGCTTTAAATGATTGCCAGTTTAAAACACTGCCGGATGAAGTTGGGAATAATTATCCTGGTCTGCTTCTGCACAGCAATGTGCATTGGTTGTCGAGAGGGTAGGTGCTCAGCTATTTCGCGGCTTCTCTGAGCTAACTATGGACTTTTCTTGAAATAAGAATGTCGAGCATCCTGAGTTAGCTAACACTGAGTGGCTCCTGAAGTTCTATTATGTCATGGACATGATTGAACATCTGAACCAGCTCAATGTAAAAATGCAGGGTGTTGGAAATACAATCTTATCCCTTCAACAAGCAGTATTTGCATTTGAGAACAAGCTGGAACTCTTCATCACCGACATTGAAACAGGTCGTTTACTACACTTTGAAAAACTGGGAGAGTTTAAAGATGCATGCATAGCAAGTGACCCTGCTCAACATTTTGATCTCCAGCGGCTAGAGGGCTTCACATCTAATCTTCTGCAGTCATTCAAAGCACGCTTTGGAGAATTTCGTGAGCACACTACGTCTTTTTAAGTTCATTACCCATCCAAACGAGTGTGCAGTGGACAGCGCTGACCAGAGTTACATCCCCAGTGTCTCTGTAAGAGATTTTGAGCTACAAGCTGCTGACCTGAAGGCCTCAGACATGTTGGTGAATAAGTTCAAGTCACTGAATGTAGATTTGGAAACACTTGCACGACAGCAAGCAGAGTTGGCGAGCAAACACAAGTGGGGAAAAATGAAAAAACTTCAACCTGCGGACCAGTTGATTGTCAAAACTTGGAACGCGCTTTCCGTCACATACCACACATTGCAGTGTGTGAGTATTGCTGTACTGACAATGTTTGGCTCTATGTATGCATGTGAGCAGTCTTTCTCACATCTAAAAAATTTTAAGACCAACCTACGATCACGTTTAACGAATGGAAGTCTCAATACCTGCATGAAGCTTAACTTCACCATGTATCAACCAGACTACAAAGCCATCAGCAAAACCATGCAGCACCAGAAGTTGCATTAATGGTAAGAACTACTTTATTCATCATTGGTTAGCAACAGCATAACAACATTATTAAAAATAATTCAGAGACTTATTGTACTTTAAAATGTTGGTCTTACATAAAATGCACACATTTATTTGTATTTAGTGTTAAACATATTGTATGGCTCTCACAGAATTATATTTTAAAATATGTGGTGTTCATGACTCTCTTAGCCAAAAGGTTCCCGACCCTTACACCAGATAGTCTGCTGAAGGTTCTGAAAGGGAGGAAGAAACAAGCTTCCATGGAAAGGTTTTTATTTAAACGGTCTCTAAGTGAAAGCAAGGAAAGGGTGGCAAAAAAGCCAAAAGACAGTGAAGAAAATGATGATGATTAAGCAAAATAAAAAATAGCAATTAAGTTTAGTAATAAAGTTACATATTATACGTGGTGTGCAAGTTGAATTTTTCAATTAAATGTAGTGTTAAGTGTGTAGAGAGTAAGTTTTGTTAAGCGATAGCGCACAAAATAAAAACCTCCTCCACCAGTCTCCCCACCTCCGCCAGCATCTTCGTCTGACCTGTCTCTCCTTGAAGGTAAATGCACTTCATAAACAAGTTTATTTCTTTACATTCTTTCTTATAATGTGTATATATATTATAAGCATATATATATTTGTTATTTATAAAGTACATTTTCTTTTTTTTTAATTTTATTTTTATTTTATTCATTTTAGAGAGGAGACACAAAGTGAGAGAGAGAGAGAGAAAGAGAGAGAAAGGGGGGAGGAGCTGGAAGCATTAACTCCCATATGTGCCTTGACCAAACCAGTGCAGGGTATTGAACTGGCGACCTCAGTGTTCTCAGGTCGACGCTTTATCCACTGCGCCACCACAAGTCAGGCAGTACATTTTCTTATTTAAAGATTATATAAAACAAAAAATTCATGTGGTTTTTGGGGGCCGGAACAGATTAACTCCATTCCCATTAATTTAAATGGGGAAATTCGATTTGACACACGAGCAAATTGAGTCACAAGCTTGGCCATGAAATGAATTAAATTTGTGTGTCAAGGTAGCACTGCAATTGATTCTATCCCTTTATTTCTTTAATTTGAAGGTAAAAGACACTTAAACAGTACTATATATTTAAATGTTTTAGTAATATTAGTTTTCAAATGCCATAGAATATTTTAGCTTGTGAATAAACTAAAACCATGACAAAAGGAATAAAAAGTCTGAAATTTTTTGAAGAGGCTTTTTTCTTAAATAACATTGCCTCCAACAATTCTTTGTTTCCTACAGATTAAATCAAAAGCATGACTCACTCTCACTTTCAAAAGTGAATGCATCAACCTTTAAACATTTAATCTTGTCTTTATGTTTTTATTCACATACATCTATGGTACTTGTATTCATGCATACCTGGTTTTTGGTGGTTTTATTAGCATTGATGTAAAAGAAAAGACTCATGAATATCAGATATCAAAGTTATGAAACTTTATAGATGATTGAACAAGAATAATAGGTTTATCTTAATTTTATATAAGGGATTTATTTTGAATACCATGTAAAGATCTGCAAACATTTTAAAATTTTGTTATATATGTTAGCAAAAAATAAAAGACTTAGAATGGCAGAACTATTCTTATTTTAAGAAATTCTTAGTAAGTGATATTATTAGTATTAAAAATAATCTCAATAAAACAGTCAACTATAAGAATATATTCCTTGAAATACTACTAAAATGAAACAAAAAGACCAGAGAATACCCGAGAGTCTACTTTAATTACATTTAAAATAATAAACTTATATTAAACTTAGGAAGATTTTATATTAGTGAAACAATAAATATATTAAAAAATTAAAGATAATGATTGGAAAATAATATCAATTTAAATTTTTCATGTAAAATGGTTCACTATAGAACTGAAGGGATTAATAAGTGAACCAGTCTCATACCTGAATTATATTTCTAAAATGTTTATGTAGCACTAGGAGAACAACATAAAATGGTACAAAAACAGGTGCAGCGTCAAGCTTAGAAAAAAAGAAGCAAAATTTCAAAGGAGGCACGATAAATTAGTTCAAAAATATTAGCAGGTACATTGAGGATAGTATTATATAAAATACACTTTTACAAAGAAAAATGATCCTACACAATGTAATATTTTAGTTTGTAAGATAAATGAAAAATATAATTTTAAAAATCTTCTAAATATTTCCTTCACGTTTTTGTGGAAAAAGAAAAAGAAGAAAACCAAGGGTAAATGTTAATCGCTTTACTTCACAATGTTTTACTTAAAAATTAATTTATGAAGCTGACCAGACATTGAGTCATAAAACAAATTTTAATAAATTTAAAAAGACTTAACACATACAAAGTATATTCTCTGATCACAATAGAATTAAATTAGAAATCAACAACAAACAAATATCTGGAAAATTGCCAAATATGTGAAAATAAATAACCAATGCATCCAAGAATAAACAAAAAGGGAATTTGGAAAGTATTTTTTAACTAAATAAAAATACATATATAAAAATTTTTGGAATGCAGTTAAAACAGTGAATAGAAAAAATATATTTCACAAACTCTTCATATTAGAACAGAGTAAGGTCACAGATCAATGACCTTAACTTCTACTTTAACAAACTAGAAAAATAACCTAAACCAAAGTAAGCAGAAAACAAGAAATTATTAAGATGAAAATGATAATGAGTAAGCCATAATATAGAAAAACAATAAAAAAGAGAGGTCAGTAAAATGTATAACTCCTTAATCAGAATAAGTAAGAAAGAAAGGAGAACAAATTGCCAATATATAAGGAATCAGAGAGATGATATTGCAATAGACTTTACAAATATTACAAAAGAGTTTTAAAATATTCAAACTATGTTAGGCAAATAAATTAAAAAAAATTAATTAAGGAGAAAATTTTTTGAATGATACAAATTACTGAACCTCAATCAAGAAGAAAGAGCTTAAAACTGAAGATCCTTATATGTAGTAAAGAAATTTTATCTAACTTAAAACATCCCCCACAAAGAAAAACCCCTATATTGCTTCACTGAGAAATTCTACTAAGCATTTAAGGAAGATGTAATACCAATTCTATTCAAATATGTCCAGACATGTGAAGATGAGGAAATATTTACTGAATTATAAATTTAGGTCAGCATTACTCTAATATCAAACCTCAACAAAGACATTAAAAAGAAAAAAATCTGCAAACTAATATTCTTAATGAAGCTAAATATAAAAATTAACAAAATTTTAACCAAATTAAATAATACATTAAAAAAAAAAAAAGAAATGACAACCAAGTTTATTCCAAGCATGCAAGGCTGGTTTAACAGTCAAAAATTAATCAACATTATCAAGACAACCTTTTTTCTTAACCTGATTTAAATATTTAATGCAATCCGAATTAAAATCCCATTAAGTTATTATATAAATATCACCAACTGATTCCAAAGTTTACATGGAGAGGCAAACAAGTCAGAGTAGATATCACAATGCAAAATGAGAATAACAGAGTTAGAGAATTAACTTTTAGACTTACTATAAATTTTCAGTAGTCGAGACAGTGTGGTTGGTGAAAAAACTTACAAATAAATCAATGGAACATAGGAATATAGAGTTTTTATATAGATTTGCGTAAATATAGCCAACTGATATTTAACAAAAGAGCAAAGGTAATACAATGGAGAGTTATCCTAGAGCGCGGAGGTTGACGGTTCGATTCTCTGGTCAGGTCACATAAAGGAGCAGCTCAGCGTTCCTGTCCCTCTCCCTGTCTCTCTCAAATAAATAACTAACATAGAACATTATCTGGGACAAAGAGAAACTTTAAATAATGGCAAAAAGGTTTGTTCTTAAAATGTGTATGTACATAACAACAGATCATCAAAATACATGGGCTTAAAAACTGACAATCCCAACCGATGCACAGTCTTCATTATACTTAATCATATCTTCAAAACTATTAAGGATATTAAACCTTGATGTTTTGAGAAATCCTTACAGCCAAGAAGAGCCTAAGGAGGCCTGATAATAAATGTAATATGGTATCCTGGTTAGGACACTATATCAGAAAAAGGGCAATAAGTAAAAACAAGAAAATATGAAGAAGGTATAGTTTATTTAATAATATATCAACATTGGTTTATTAATTGTCATAGATATACTATTTTAATGTAAGATGTTAAAAATTGGAAAAGCTAGATATCGGTTATATACAAATATTCTATACTATCTTCACAATGTTTCTTTAAATTGAAAACTATTCCAAAATATAATATTTATTTTAAAAATGACTACGCATACATCTATCAAATGACGCAGCCATTCTACTTCTACATATTTACCAAAGAGAAATGAAAGCACATATCTATACAGAGACTGATAAGCAAATGTCATACCACATTGTTTGTAATAGCTCCAATCTGGGAAACACACAAGTGTCCATCAGAAGGTGAATAAACAAACTGTATCATATAGAGTATATATATATATGGCATACTCAACGATGAAAAGAAGTGAATATTGATACAGAAAATAACATGTGAATTGCAAATTAATTCTGCTGAGTGAAAGAAGCCACACAAAATAAATACAGGCTACCTGACTCCACTTACATACAATGTTAGAGAATGCAAACTCACCTAGAGTCCAGAAAGCAGATCTGAGGTTACCCGGGGATGGGGACAAGGAGCATGAGAGTAAAAGAGTACAAAGGGGCTTCAGGAAACCTTAGGGTGTGGTCACTGTCAAAATTGTGCTTGTTTTACTAGTTTATGCATATGTCAAATATCAAATTACAGATTTAATTGTTATTTTATTGTATCTCAATAAATATTTTTAAATTATCCAAATGCAATACACTATATTCTCATTTGCATAAAGAACTTAATTTAAAATTTATAATAAAGAATAATGATGTGTCATTGTAAGAAAATTGTTTTTATTTTCTGGGTTCATTCAGAGTTCTTCAGGAAAATTTATCCTGATACCAAACACATCTCTGTCCTGCAGTATTTGAAATTTCATTACTTTTTTGTATAAATTATATTATGATTTAAATGTCTGAAGAGGCCTGACCTGTGTTGGCGTAGTGAATAAAGCATCAACCTGGAACTCTGAGGTCGCTGGTTCAAAACCCTGAGTTTGCCTGGCCAAAGCATACATGTGAGTTGATGCTTTCTTCTCTTCTTCTCTCTCTCTCTACTCTCTAAAGTGAATAATTTTTTTTAAAAAGTTTAAATGTTCTGAAGAGGATGGTGCACTTTTTAAAAAATAGAAGTTTAATGTAGTTTACTAAAAAATATGGTTACATTTTCAGAATTGATTGTCATTAAATATCTTAATAGAAAATCAAACTGTAATTAATCAACTCCATAAGCATGCTTTAATCAATAGAAATTGATATTTCAAAAATATATATATATTTTTTTTTCTCTCTCCTTTCCGGTAATTTATTTCAGCTTTGACTGATACATCAGCTTTTTATTCTTTCGTCTTGTTTTCTGTTTTTATTTCTCATTACTTTTTTTGGGGGGGTAGACTACATTCTTTTTTTTTTATTTTTTTATTTTATTATTATTAATTCTAATGGGTGACACCAATAAATCAGGGTACATATGTACAATGAAAACATCTCCAGGTTATCTTATCATTCAATTGTGTTGCATACCCATCACCAAAAGTCAAATTGTCCTCTGTCACCTTCAATCTGGATTTCCCTGTGTCTCTCCCCTCCTCCCTATCCCACTCTTCCCTCCCTCCCCCCATCCCATAACCAACACTCTCTTGTCCATGTCTCATACCCTCACTTTCATGTCCCACCTATGTATGTAATCGTGCTGTTCTCAGTTTTTCTTTTTTTCTGATTTACTTATTTCACTCCGTATAATGTTATCAAGGTACATCCATTTTGTTATAAATGATCCGATGTCATCGTTTCTTATGGCTGAGTAGTATTCCATAGTATATATGCACCAAAGCTTTTTAATCCACTCGTCTTCTGACGGACACTTGGGCTGGTTCCAGATCTTCGCTATTGTGAACAATGCTGCCACGAACATGGGGGCGCATTTCTTCTTTTCAAACAGTGCTATGGTGTTCTTAGGGTATATTCCTAAAAGTGGGATAGCTGGGTCAAAAGGCAGTTCAATTTTTAATTTTCTGAGGAATCTCCAAACTGTTTTCCACAGTGGCTGCACCAGTCTGCATTCCCACCAGCAGTGCAGAAGGGTTCCCTTTTCTCCACATCCTCGCCAGCACTTATTCTGTGTTGTTTTGCTGATAAGTGCCATTCTGACTGGTGTGAGGTGATATCTCATTGTGGTTTTAATTTGCATTTCTCTAATGATTAGTGATGTTGAGCATTTTTTCATATGCCTATTGGCCATCTGTATGTCCTCTTTGGAGAAATGTCTATTCATTTATTTTGCCCATTTTTTGATTGGAACCAAAAAAGAACACGAATAGCCTCAGCAATCTTAAAAAGAAAAAATAAAGCAGGAGGTATCACTCTTCCTGATATCAAGGTTTACTATAAGGCCATTATACTCAAGACAGCCTGGTACTGGCATAAGAACAGGCACATAGATCAATGGAACAGAACAGAGAACCCAGAAATAAACCCACAGCTTTATGGACAACTGATATTTGACAAAGGAGGAAAGAACATACAATGGAGTAAAGACAGCCTCTTTAACAAATGGTGTTGGGAAAATTGGACATCTACCTGCAAAAAAATGAAACTAGACCATCAACTTACACCATTCACAAAAACAAACTCAAAATGGATAAAAGACTTAAATGTAAGCCGTGAAACCATAAGCATCTTAGAAGAAAACATAGGCAGCAAGCTCTCCGACATCTGTAGCAGCGGTATATTTGCCGATTTATCTCCACGGGCAACTGAAATAAAAGGCAAGATAAACAAATGGGACTATATCAAACTAAAAAGTTTTTGCACAGCTAAAGACAATAGAAACAGAATAAAAAGACAAACCACACAATAGGAGAACATATTCGACAGCACATCTGATAAGGGGTTAATAACTAAAATTTATAAAGAACTTATAAAACGCAACACCAGGAAGACAAAAAAATATATATAGTTTTAAATATTAACTGAAAAGGCAATTTTAAAAAACATTATATTTTAATATTTTAATGGAGCTACTCAAGATTTAACATCAAGCCTTCATGCAAAATCAGGGAGAGGTGTTGAAGGAGGTTATTGAGAGGCTGTGACTGCTAGTTGACCTACAATCTGGACCCAGGCAACTGGAAGCTCCTAACCTCTCTCCCGCCTTAGGAGTGCACATTCTACCTGCTAGTCTCAGGTCACTTCAAAGATGCAACTTTGAGAGAGGATTTTTTTTTTTCCACTGATATTTGACATACAACATTATACTGGTTTCAGGTGTACAACATAGAGTTTAGATATTTATATAACTTACAAAATGATCTTTCTAATAAGTCTAGTACCCCTCTGACAAGAGCAAGAATGCACTACTCTTTACTGAGACCATCAGTATGCATGACTAAACTTCATCAAGGCCTTTATATAAACTCTGGCAAGTGGGTATAGTGATCTACTTCTCTTATGGCCACCCAAGATAAGCCTTATATGTAAGTGTCCGTGATTATTAAACTTGCCACCTACAAATCTGGGGTGGCCTGCCTCTTTCTTTAGTCTCTCCTTGCCCTCTTTGTGGGTGTCAGTTTGAAATTTTACCTGGGGAATGCCTGAGGTTAGGAATCAATCAACATGAGAGGTGAGAGTTCTCTGTTACATAAAATGCTGAATCTTAAGGCTTTTTTACTTTTTTGTTTATATTAGTCTAATGGTACAATCCTGGATGGAAAAATTAAGACAATATATTAAGAAAAAATAGAGGACTTTCATGACATAAAAAATAAAAAGAGACCCTGGCCAGGTGGTGGCTCAATGAATAAAGGATTGACCTAAAGCACCAGAGGTCAGGGCACAAAGGAGAAGCAAACAATAAGTGCACAACTAAATAGAACAACTAAGTAAAACAACGAGTTTATGCTTCTCTTTCAATCTCTCATCCTCTTTCTCACTCTTTCAAATAAATAGAAAAAAATTTTTAAATAAAAATAAGTAAAATAAAAGGAGACTTAACTAGTATTTAATAGGAAAAGATAGAGATAAAAAATAATTACAGTCAAATCTTACGGTCTCAGACAACTGAACGATGAAGCTAAAAGGGGAATAATAAACAAATAAAAGTCCAGATTCTAATTCTAGGACACTAACTGTCCAAACATTCATGCCGGGAACACAGCAATGAAAAGAGTTTGCTCAACTCAACTAGAAAAGAGCTACTGTGGACAAAGGTAAGGGAGTTAATCTGTAAAAAAAATAGCTTGATTTGGCTAATATGTACACCTGGTAAATTCTTGAAGTAACTCCTAGACAATTTTGTTCTTCACAAGATGGATATTTTGAATGACAGAAGTTACTCTAGATGTAATTCAGACCAACGATGAGTAATTGTTTCATATCCCAGAAGACATAGTGACCTTGGAGAAAGAAGATGTTAATGTAGATATAAGTGTGTGTGTGTGAGTGTGTGTGTGTGTGTGTGTGTTTTGGGGGTGGGTGGGCATGCAATAAGTGTCTAATTTAGGAAGGCACATTTCCCAAATTTAGGACCTGATTCAAGAAGAAAAGTGAATGCTTACAAATAAAATTATAGCTATTAACTGCAAGTGTTCTTTTATGATACAAGAGAAGAGATATATAAAGAGGACAGCATGATAAACTACACTGTCTGTAAAATACAAAATATAGACAGAGAGACCCACCTGAATAAACAAGATAAGGCTTCTAAGAACAAGCTAGGAAGATTGTGACAAGAATAAGCTGCAATTAGTGAAAAATATTTGTTTGGTGCAAGAATAAGGAAACAGATCTATTACTTAAAGCAGTGATTAGTTATAACAATTACCTCTTCCTTTATCTACTTTGTAATAACTACACTCTACTGAGTTTTTGTCCATGTGCTAGTTGTTGGGCTAAGGTACTTTAGGATGATTATCTAATTTAAATTTAAACATAACACCAAGATGTGGATATTAGTATCATTCATTTTCTCACAAATGGAGAAATGAAAACCTAAAGAGGTTATGTAACTTGTCCACAGACCTGTAGTAAATGGCACAGCCAGGATTTGAATCCAATTAGTTTAACTCCAGAATCATACTTTTAAGTACTGAAGTCTATTATCTGTTGTATCAAAATAGATAATTCTTCAGAATGTAAATGATAGAACAAACATGAATATGAAAGTATTGAAGTCCAAAATATCTGAGAGGCATCTAGACACTGTAAATGGGTTTTAGCTCCCTAGCCAAGATTAATTACCTTTCAAGGAATTAATAGTACCTATCAGAGATCTCATTATACCTTTCACAACCCTCTGTGAAGAATGCTGGAAGAATTATCTAATATTGAAAGACCAGAGTAAAATTTCTCAAACTTCCAAAACAATGAGAAATTTGATGTTGCATTAATAATAAGCTATTTACGTTATGTGCACCCTAGAATATGTTATAGAAAGTCTATGAAAAAAGGTTAAGGGAGAAATTAGTTCATCAGTAAAAGATCAGCCATTCTTACTAATTAAGAATGAGTCATGATAGATTAAAATATTTATATTTTACAATTAAAATGTACTCAAATAAATTATAATGCTTAAAAATCTTATTATATCAGAAGAAAACAATAGCCAGTATTTATGGAATGTGAAAAAGACCATTGACTAAATAGTATGCTCCCATGGACCTCTAAGTGGCTGTGCAAGTTTATGAAAAGAGTTTACTGGTAGAACAGTGTTAATCAGAAGAAAGTTTTTTAATGATTTGATTCAGAAATTTCTTCTCAGCTCTTTCGGGATCAAAGCTTTTATCAACAAATGATCTATTTAACATATTGAAGAATGAGCAAATGGCAAAAAGATAGCAAATGCTTAGTCTTTTAAGAAAGAGTTCTGTAATATCTCAACAGAAGAGAATGATGGACTGAATCTAAGCAGGTATCATTTAATCAGGATAAAATGTAAAAGTACGCACTTTAACTGCACTGTTATAGGGAGAAAGAAATGAAGTGTCACAAGAGCAAGCACATATATGTCTTGGGAATTTGAGCTGAACATGAGTCAACAGAACGTTCCAAACTAGATCAAGTTTAAGTGCCAGCAAATACAAATGGTGGATATGGGTGTTCCTACCGAGGCAAGGCTGTCAGATTCCAGATAAGGCCCGTGAAAAGAGAAATTGTTTTTTATCCCTTTCATCCTCTATGGAGTTTGCAAATTTTTCTCTGGTAGAGAAAATAAAATACTTTAATGATAATACTTATTTCTTAAACCCATAAAGTCTTTAAAAGTAAAATTCTGTTCTTTCAATTTTATATTTCTCACTGAGGATTTTATGTTCATTTCATGCACCCCGAAGGCATTCAAACATTACAATAATTCTCTCTTTCCATCATTTGTTTCACATATATGTTCTGATTCTGGCTGTGTTTCCAGGAAAAAAAATGATTTAGATATCCAGATTGAATGAATGGATTGAATGGATTTGATATCAGCTTCGCTTTTGCCCTTAGACAGTCCCTTAAATGATGAACCAATGTTGAAATAACCTATATTAAAAATAAATTTTTATATTAAAGTTCTTGTCAAGGATTTAAGTATATCAAATTTAATATATCTGCTATTACATACACTTGAATCCTCCCAATTTCTTCTTTTTTGTTAAAATATTACAATATCCAAGTAAATTGTGGTTTCACTTTACTAGAAATAAACTTGAAAGGCAGAGAAGTAAGGTGATTTTGTATGACAAAGTCTATAGGTGCAGTTTATATTAAGAAAAAATAGGAAAAATAATAAAAGTTCACAATGACAGGGCCTGGATAGTACTGAATAAGTGAACAGGGATGTAAGGGAGTCTTTTCACTGTATTTCTTTTTATCTTTAAAAAATATTTAAACCATTAAATCTTATTTATTTTAGGTTATAAGTATATTAACAAATAAGTCTTGTTAAATCTAAACCAAAAATAGGCAAATAAGAAGGAGAAAAAAGAAAAGGAAGAAGGGAACAAAGAAAAGGTTTTTTAATATATGTCTTGAGAACTCTTAGAACATATTTATAGATGATCTAAGTCTTCATAAATTTAAGAAAAAAAAAGTTAACAAGAAGTCAATTTTTGAGCGAAGAAAAGAAGTAAACTTGGGATTTGTAAGGATATTTAATCCTTTTTTTAGTGCCTTAAGCAAAACTACATATTCTCTAATGCTTTTGAGGAATGAGAAAAGAAAATGAAAAAAATTATTGACTGGATGTAAATCAACTGAGATGCTTAAAAGAAAGTGAAACCCTCAACCTGCAATTTTAAAAACATAAAATAGACCCTCTGGGACTCAATGGAAAATTCTGCACACTAAAAGAAATATGATTTCCTTCATTTTTATGAGCACATAGTAATCTATTGTGTAAATGGGCCAAAGCTTTTTTATTCACTCATCTACTGATGGGTACTATCCAGATCTTGGATATTGCAAATAACACTGCACTGAACATAGGGTGCCGATATTCTTTCAAATAAGTGTTTTGGGATTTTTTTTTAATTTACTTTATTTTTATTTTATTCATTTTAGAGAGAAGACACAGAGTGAGAGAGAGAGAGAGAGAGAGAGAAAGGGGGGATGAGCTGGAAGCATCAACTCCCATATGTGCCTTGACCAAACCAGTGCAGGGTTTTGAACTGGCGACCTCAGTGTTTCCAGGTCGACGCTTTATCCACTGCGCCACCACAGGTCAGGCGTGTTTGGGGATTTTTAAGATATATTGCCAGACTAGGGATAGCTAGGTCAAAAGGCAGTTCCACTTTTAATATTTTGAGGAAACACCATATGGTTTTTCAGAATGGCCACACCAATTTACATGCCCACCAATGGTGCTAGAGGGTTCCCTTTTCTCCACATCCTCATCAACACTTGTTTGCTGATTTATTGACGATAGCCATTCTGACAGGTGTGAAGTGGTATCACCTGATTTTAATTTGCATTTCTCTCATGATGAGTAATATTGAGAATCTTTTCATATGTCTATTGACCATTTGTATGTCCTCTTTAGAAAAGTCTTTATTGTGACAACATGGATAGACCTGGAGAGCATTATGTCAAGTGAAATAAGTGAGTCAGAGAAAGACAGGTACCATATGATTTCATTTATATATGAGATTGAATGAACAAAATGAACTAACAAGAAATATAGAGATAGACTTCTAGACAGAAACAGGCTGACACCTTTGGGGTAGGGGGAGGGCTGGGTGAGGGAGGTGAAAAGATTGAGCTAAAAAGGACAAAAATAAAAGAAAAATCTCTCCTGACCTGTGGTGGCACAGTGCATAAAGTGTCAACCTGGAATACCAAGGTAGCCAGTTCGAAACCCTGGGCTTGCTTGGTCAAGGCACATAGGGGAATTGATGTGTCCTGGTCTTCCCCCTGTTCTATCTCATTCCTCTCTCTTTTCTGTCTAATAAAAATGAATAAATGAAATCTAAAAAAGAAAAAGAAAAATCTCAAGAACATGGACAACAATGTGGTGATTGTGGGGTAGAGAGCTGAAAGAGGTCATAGGGGAGATAAATGGTGATGAATGGAGACTTGACTTGGGAGTGTGAACACACAGTACAGTGTGCAAAAATGTGTTGTGTAGTTAGGCATCTAAAACCTGTATAATTATGTTAAACAGCATCACCCTAATAAACTCAATAAATAAATGAATAAAGTGTGCATAGTACTCATTAAAAAGAAAAATAAAAAAGCATGATTCTGGATTGAGTATAGATTGCATCACCACAAAGTGACTTTATCTGAGAAATTGAACCCAAGTACATAGCTTATGTGATTGTTGTGAGAACATATGTTAAAGTACATAGTCAACATCCACTTTAATTCATCTATAATATCAAGATACCTCACAGAATTTCATATAGGTTTGGCTATCTCTTTCAAGCTAAAGGTTTATATAAGATTGGTTACAAAGAGAATTTCTGTGAAATCACTTCTATAATAAAACTAGACCTAGGCTTCCAAATAAAAATTCCGAATTAAAATATTTCAGTAAAACTGCTATTAAGATGGTCAATGAAAGTATCCTTCTATGTCCATTTAACTATTTTGCTTTTCTTTACTGTAATTCTAGATTATGAGATATTCTGTTCATTATTGTTTTTCCATCTGGAAATTCTACTTTCTTCTCTTCCCAAAATTTTAAGATTTATTTGTATGTTTAGTATGTTTACTTAGGATACTTAAGATACTAAACAGAGCAGGATCATAATAGCATGTTTCCCATTAGGTGTAGTAATGTTATAATAAAATCTGAAAGTTCTTTGAGGATCTGTTGGTCAAATAAGTTTGAAAATATGATTTTTATGTTTGCTTGCTTATAGTTTGCAGTGGGGGCTGAGCAGCACCAGGTATGTTGTCTGTGAAATTGCCAATTACCTTCCTGCTTGAGAAGAGCCATTATTTTGTTAATGTTCGCTGGAGAAGGGGTTTTGGAGAGCCCAGGTAGTTTTGCAGGAAGCAAGAAGAAGAGAAGGAGAAGAGGCAGAAAAAGACATGTTTTGCAGGGAAAAAAGAGAGAATACAGAGTGCTAAAGAAAAAGCCATGTCAGGGAAAGAGAAGGTGTGCAGATGGAGAACCAGAGATAAGGGGCTTTGTGAGCTCTGCTAAGACTGGGGGGGGGGGGTGATTCTAGAAGAAACCGGAGAAGATTCTCCTGGTTGTGGAACTGGAGAAGATTCTCTTGATTGTTGAACCAGAGAATGTGTCAGTGGCTTTGGGAGCTCTGAGTGAAAGGGAAGTGTATTCCCTGCCTGTTTGCTCATCAGACAGTGCGAGACTTTAATAAAGGAATGACCCACCATTTTTGGCTTCACCATTTCTTTACCATCTGCCTGAATTCAATGGGAACCTGCGTGTGAATAGCCAAGACGGTGGTGACCCCTGGCCATACTGAAACCAAACTCTATAAACAAGCTACAAGCTGAAAATTCTGAAATATTTTATTAAAAATGAGGAAATCTTATGAACAAAAACTTAATTCATGCCCACCAAAGTCTACATGTCATATTTTAGGTATATCTACAGAGTCCGGTTAATTTAGCTCACTAAGGTTTATTGTGTTTCATTTCTTGAGATGTCACATTCCAAGAATACAGAGATTAATAAGATACATTTTGGACGTTTTAGTACAATGGAAGAGAAAGACCTGTAGGAAGCAGTAGCTGTCTCTGCACACATACCTTCTCTAATAAACTAGTCAAGGCAAGAAAGAATCCAAATTTAAATGGGTCTTATTCAATGTCTATTTCAGTCTCCTTAAACATCTTTTCCCAGGACAGTACATTAATTATACTTGGCCCTCAAAATAAGTAATACCCTAGCCAGTCACAAGCATTTTATTATGTGGATCCTGAAACTGAGCTCTTGATCTTCTCACTGAAGACTATGGTCTATTCTTCCTTGTTTTAGCCTTCTTTTAATCTTCCCTCTAGGTTGACATGTTGATTTATCACTGTCTAAATTTTCAATCCAGCTGTGATTTACTGATACCTTCTGTCCAGCTCATCCTGGGGGTGCCCCAGGCTCTGGAAGAGTGCACTAATTTCACCTCTAGCAAAGACTGACCTTTTTCTCTTCCTCCTTTTCATGCAGTTAAACCAGTTTGCACCATTATTTGTAGTTACATGTGGTCACTTCATTGAGTTCTCAACAATGAAATGGAATGTGATAGGGTTGCAGGTGAGGGCCATGACCCCAACCTCATGGACAAAGAGACATTGACAAACTAGATGTTCCAGATCACCTTCCCCCAGGCATCTGTGTGACTAACCCAGGTGTGGAAGGTCCCCTCGCTTATTTATAGTTAATCTTACATAAATCGCTAAAAGTTGCATTTTTCCTTAATGACCACCAGCCCCCACCCTCAAGTCCCCTATTTAACCCTACCTGTTAGAGAACCGGGGGCTGCTCTCCCTTAGGAGACAGCCCGGCAGGTTTCCTTTCATTAAAGCCAGTTATACTGGTCTTTCAGACTCCAGTGGATTCTCTCAGAATGGAAATTATGTACTCCGCTTCCAGGCCTGAGCCATTAAAAACATTTCATGCACAATCCTCCATGCTCTCACCTTCTGCAGATGGTGTAAAATTTTGATATAAGAAATATTCAAACCCGTAGAGATGTTTTATGAGTTTATCTGAGTCAAACTGACAATTGCCAGGAAGCAAAATCTCAAAGGATTGAGGAAATGTTCCCCGGAATGGCAGTTCCGCAGCTTATTTTATACATTAGAATCCATTGGTAGTAGATGAAAGGTGTGGGGAAAGCAAAATGGAGAAATCTCTGGGGCTGGATAAAAATTAAATGGAGACACACATACCTCTTTTACATTGGAGGGTACAGGAGAGTTAACTGACATTTACAGCACACAGAGATGGTACACAGGGAACAAGATAACAATTGGGGATGTGGTCCTGGGGTCTCCTGCTCTGCTAGGAGATTGTGCCCTGAGGGGTCTGAGAAAGGACATTACTTCTTGACATTATAAAGATATGTTTTCTTAAATGCAAAGCGACAATTGACAGGCTCACTTAAGGTAAAGATTGACCTTTGTCAAGGAAGCTACAGACCTAGGACGTGACTATCTGCCATGATTCACTTTTAGGTAGGAGTTTTTCATTTCGGACCATCCTCTGTGGTGACTTTCAGTCTCTGAGTTGATAAAGCCTGACATGCTGGCCTCTCTCCCCTGAACCTGTCAGATATAGTATATGACCTTTTTCTCCCCACAAACATAAAGAAAAAATACAGTAGGCATACTGGAAAGAGGAAGCGAAAAATAGGTTTTGAATCTAATAAACTTCACCTTATCAGACAAAAGAACAATTTTATTTAATTTATTGCAATCTATGTCAATAAGCAAAGTGTTTGTTGTTTGTTTGAAGAGGTTGGCAAAGTTGTCTTCAGGTTTAAAGCTAAATTGTAAACTCTTGCTTAAAACTGCTAGTGAATGGTCAGAATAGTTCAGGGACCCAAATGTAATTTTTTTAAATTTTTTTTCTAGGTTCCATGAGGAATAAAAAACATAAATTTAACTACCTTTAGAATTATAACCACCTTTTAATTGAATTTAAGTTTCTGTGGCCACAAGGCATTCTGTGTAATAAAATTAAAATGACATGAAGGGGAACAGCTTCTGTAATTGATGGTTTTTGTTATAATTTCTTTGTCAGACAACTCTATGGGTGGTATAGTAATATTCTTCTAAAATACTATTTTACTCTGAAAGGGAACTCCTGTGGACACTTACAGAATCCAGACTATATTCTTGTATCCCTTATTTTATCTTTATAATTGTTCTCTTTAACTCTTTCTGATTCTTCTAAGTGACTGTTGTTCCAGATATTTTTTTTCCTACAGAAGAATGATAATACTACCCATCTGACAGTTGTTTGCAATGAATTGAAAAGGTTTGGGCAAATTCCCTGGCAGACTGGCACTTAACATTTGTGTCATTGATGACAAGAATACAATAACTATGTTAACATAAATATGTCCCTTCTGAAATGTCAAAATGTTTTCAGGCTTCACCAACTACTCTATTTATTATAAGTGATGGCGGTTCTTCTCTCAAAGGAGCTATCTATCACTTCCAGCTTTTATAAAAGCTAGTTATAGTCCCATATTAGTATTTAAATATTTCAAATAATATATGTAGATGAACTAGCTTCATAGGCTTTTAACATAAACTTAAAGTAGTTAGCAAACAATAAGCATGCAACAAAACAGTAGTAACCTAACTCTGTCAAAGACAGCAACACCAGCCTCTTTTTCTTAACTATTCATTAAGCTTCTAAGACCACAACTTTCTTTGACTTGTTAATTAGTTGAGGCTTAAATATTTAATTTTGATGATTTATTGGGGGGTTTTTTTGTAATTACATTTTATTCCCAGACTACAGCACAATTTTCTTTGGAAAGATCTATAAAGGCAAATAAAGAAAAAATACTTAGAGTATATATTTCTCATAAATGGACTAAGTGATGGACGAAATCACAAGTAAAAGAAATAGATGAATTGAAGAAGCAAAACAGATGGTAAAGCTGCATACACATGCCAACACACTCCAGCACACAGTCTGTTCCTGCACTTGTGAAGACCAGAGCATAGTGGAAATGATACCAAGAACCTGCTTTAGCAGAAAAAGACCATAGTTCCCTTGGGTTCTTAAGAGTACACCAGGCAAACACAAGTGGCCCTATGCAAAGCACTATCCCACAGCAATGATGTTTTTCCAGACCTTTTGGACCTCTGGATGTTTTTATGTTAAAGCATATAGTCTTTTTCCAGGGTAGAAGAGTCCTCTCTAAACACTGCCAAGGCAACAGATAATGTAGATTAATAGATACACTGAGACAAAATGGTTCTTTCTTTTCTTACATATAGCTATTCATTTTAGTTTATTTGTAATTAATCTTTCCTTTATTATTTATTCATATATAGTGGATATCCCTTTAATCTCTCAGAGTTACACCAATAATTAAAATGATAGTTCTACTCATTGGTTTGTCACCATTTCAATCTCCTAAGAAAAACTTTCAAAGAACACTATTAAGAGAAATGCTGGTTAAGTAAACTAAAAATATTAAGTAAATTACGGCAATGAATTTGGCCTCTGAAAGCCTTTTCAGTTGTCAAGCTGGTGGCAAATTCAGAATCGGACAAAGGCATCCCCAATTCTTACCAAAAGATTATTTTCATTAAGTGTTCCAATTAGTTCCTTATAAGTAAACCTCATTTATACCACCAATAAGATAAGCATAAAATAAGAGTCAGGTGTTAGTGGGCTTTATTCTTTGAATTTTTGCCAAACATTAGTTGTTACAGTGAACATTCAGAAAAACTAAACATCAAACACTATGAGATTGATAAAATAAAGTATATATTTTATAATATGGAGTATTATACTGGGAAACAAAATCTTTTGTTGCATCCACAAAAACACTTGTTCTTACCTACTTCAAGTAGGCTGATCTCAAATTTGACATTAGTTTTTCTCTGTAAGCTACAGTCTTTGCAATTCAAGATTTATTTTTTCATCTTATTGTAATATTTTCAACATTTAGTTTAACATAATGAAGTAGAATGTCTTCTTGGGCATCATCTTTGTGAAAATATAATAATTTATATAAAGCAGTAAATACACTAATACACTAAAAGATATGATTCCATCAGAATTTGTCCACAATTTCGAAACAGAACATATTAAAACACTTATTTTAATCATAAAATTTGCACAAAACTTATTTAAATTCTAATCAGGCAAAAATTTGCACTTGTTGCTCTTGTGTTTGTGTACTTATTGAGGACAAACTCGTTTGATGCTCCAGCAGTAATCTGCCATCATATTTCTGTCCCATTGCCCCTGATCATGCTCTTTCATTGTCTTCAGATCTTATTTATTTTTTTAATTAATTTTTTTTTTACAGGGATAGAGAGAGAGAGAGAGAGAGAGAGAGAGAGGGATAGATAGAGACAGACAGACAGGAACAGAGAGAGATGAGAAGCATCAATCATCAGTTTTTCATTGTGACACCTTAGTTGTTCATTGATTGCTTTCTCACATGTGCCTTGACCGTGGGCCTTCAGCAGACCGAGCCACCCGTTGCTTAAGCCAGCGACCTTTGGTACAAGCTGGCGAGCTTTTTGTTCAAGCCAGAAGGGCCTGCCTCGAGCTGGCGACCTCGGGTTCTCAAACCTGGGTCATCCGCATCCCAGTTCGATGCTCTATCCACTGCGCCACTGCCTGGTCAGGCTGTCTTCAGATCTTGATGAAAGCGTTCTCCCTGCTCATCAGTAAATGCTCCAAGATTTTCGGGAAACTTATCAAGGTGATTGTTCAGAAAAAGAATCTTAATGCTCATGTTCCATTCAATGTTGCAGAAAGCCAACAGCATCCTTTGAACCAGAAGTTCATAGTTGTCTGCCTTTTTTGCCAAGGAAGCTCTTTGTAACTGCCACAAAAGACTGCTATGCTGCTTTCTCCTCCTTATTCATCTTCCTGGCAAATTCTTAATCACATATGAGGGTTTGAATTTGAGGTTCATCAAATACACCTGCTTTTATCTTCTCAAAATACAAGGCAGGGAAAAGCAAAAATAATATGTAGAAAGCATTCACTTTCTCTATTCAAAGCCTGAACAAACTGATCCATTAGGCCAAGTTTGATGTGAAGTGGGGGAAAAATGATCCTGTCTCAATTAACTACAGGTTCATTCACAATATTTTGCATCCCTACTTTCAGAACTTCACGTTCTGGCCACTCCTTCTGTGTCCAGTGTTTCTCCCGAGCTCAGGTGTCCCACAAACACAGAAAGCAAGGATACTTTGTGAAACCTCTCTGTTGTCCTAGCAGGAAATTTATCATTTTAAGATCCACACAAATGATCCATTTATGCTTCTCATACTTCAGAAAGTCGAGGACAATTTTTATGTCATTATCATCTTCTCACAGATGAGTTGAATAACCAATTGGAACCGCTGCATAAACATTACCATTGTGTAGGAGAACACATTTCAGACTCCATTTAGAGCTGTCAAGAAATAGCCACCAGCCTGACCTGTGGTAGTGCAGTGGATAAAGCATTGACCTGGGAACACTGAGGTCGCCAGTTCAGAACCCTGCACTGGTCTGGTCAAGGCACATATGGGAGTTGATGCTTCCAGCTCCTCCCCCCTTTCTCTCTCTCTCTCTCTCTCTCTTTCTCTCTCTCTCTCTCTCTCTCTCTCTCTCTCTCTCTCACTCTGTGTCTCCTCTATAAAATGAGTAAAATAAAAAGAAATTTTAAAAAAAAGCTTAAGAAAAAAGAAAAAGAAATAGCCGCCATTCTGATGGACTGTAAGTGATAACACCTAGCTTGCTAAGAAGACTCTAATATCATGACAGTAAACAAATTGTTTGTCTTCGGATAAAAAGTCCACAAAAATTTGTTCACACTTCCTGAAATGGGATACTTTAGCTGACTGGTGAAGTACATTTTTTTCTTGAAGCCTGGAGGCTAATAACTCAACTGCTTTCTTTGATAGGCCCAAATCTCTTACTAAGTCATTCAATTCGTATTGGCTAAACTGCTGAGAGGTTAATGACTGCTTGACATTAGAAGAAGACCCTTTAGATTCTACAACCATTTCCTCATGCATCTTATCAAAATGTACTTGATCACCATGTTCACTTTCTTCATCGTTAAAAGAAAGAAAACCATTGAAAACTGGAACCAGGAGTGTCTCAGAGTGTGGGATAGGTTGCATTGCAGAAGGAATATTAGGATATGTGATCATATGCCATTTTTTCTTGCTGATGCCCTTTGTATGGATCTGACAGAAAAATATAGTCACTGCTGTGGTCCTTAGGTTCATGCCAAATTATGGGAATACCTAAAGGCATTTCTTTGTGTTTTCCTTTTGTCCAGTCACAAAACATTTTTTTATAATTATGACACACAATACGAGGAGCTCAATTCTCATCTTGATTGCTAAGGGAAACTTGAAAATAGGCAATATATGCACATGTCACAAATGATGAAATACTGTGCCTTTGACGTTGAAGTGTGTAATAGCCACATATAGAACAGAAGTTGTCAGGACTATTCTTACATTTACAATTACTCGAAGAAGCCATGATTCAGTCTTAAAACAAAATAAGAGGGTGTTTTTATCAGATAATTATTTTTTACATTTAAAAACAACTACAATTATGTAAAAGTGATGTTTGTAAAACATTAATTGCCTTGTGGTTATGTTCAATCCAAGAGTCGTTGCTCTTCAACTCCAATTTAAAAACCATGCATGCCATTAACTGTAACAAAAAGAAATTAAAGTTGCATAAAAACTAGAGCATGCACCAAAATATGGATTTCAGATTTGAAATTAGTGATGCAGAGATATATAGAAAAAGTTCTAAAACCTCATGCAAAAAATAATGAAAAAAAAAATGTTCCCCAGTGTTTTGCAACCAAGGGAATGGTTTTACAGAAATATTAAGTAGGATAGAAAAATGTGTGACATAATATGAACTGAAAGAAATCTAAATCAATTCCACATAAACTGTTCTGATATTTGTCTCTCTTCCTAAGAACAAATGGTAGATTCCAATAACAATTTTAGATAACCCTCTGTTAAAATGAAACTTAGGAAGGAATGGAGCAACAACACCGGGGCATTGAATTATGGAGTAGGGGAAAGTCCATTTTTGATAGACAAGATTTTGAGGATAACTGAAGCATGGGGAGTATTATAAAGGCACTCTTTGATCAAATGTTACCATAGTCAAACAAGCCTTCATGACTACATGAGTGTATCCCTGCACTGGAATCTAAGTCCAAAATTCAAATATGTCTGATACATGGTTTTTTAATCTTTTTACTTGTCTGCCCACAGCCCATTAATAAATCAGCCTTTTTTAATTTTCGACCTACCATGTAGACACTATACTTTATGAATTGGCCAAACTTAACAAGTAGATTAAAAAACAAATTGGTCCTAGGCCTGACCTGTGGTTGCGCAGTGGAGAAAGCGTCGACCTGGGAACACTGAGGTCGCCAGTTCAAAACCCTGCACTGGTCTGGTCAAGGCACATATGGGAGTTGATGCTTCCAGCTCCTCCCCCCTTTCTCTCTCTCTCTCTCTCTCTCACTCTGTGTCTCCTCTCTAAAATGAATAAAATAAAAATAAAATAAAATAAAAAACAAATTGGTCCTTAAAATTCTCAGTTTAATCCAGGAAACACTTTGCAACCCATACAAACTACTTTAATGAAATTTATGCCTTATCTACTAAAAGTGTTATTTGAAGAAACAAATAGGGATCAATAGGATACATAAAAATTATGAAGAATGAGAAAGAATGTACACATTAGTGCTAAATATATACTAATTTTTAAATTATTCATCTTTATTCACATTGTCTAACTAATCCCAGATAATATTTTCTTCCCCTTCCTGAAAATTCGATGTAAAGGGGATTAAAGTCTCACCTAATAGATTTGTTAACCTCCCCTTGAACCAAACATAAATGCAGAATTAAGCTGACAGAGTTTTGTTTACGTAGTAGTTTGGTGTTGGAGCGAACAATATCTCTTTATAAGTCCATATATTATCTTTATTTGAAGGTCCTCTTAATGATACACATAAGGTATCAATAATTTACATCTCTCTGTGTAATATATATTACTTTGTTCATATACAATACTAAGCATAAACATTTACAAAAGGAAGTCTTGGTTGGGGAGGGGTCACTTTGAGAAGAAGATATGAAAGAAAATAAAGTAGCATTAGATTTTCCTGGGAAAAATACATTTAGTCTAGGTCCGTGATCGCGAGCCTATGACAAGCATGTCAGCACTGACATGCGTAGCCATTTTTGATGACCCGGGGCTGCATGAGGCCACATACCAGAGAAGTATGGGGCCGCATGCTGAGAAGGGAGTTTCATCCTGGGTTCCTGCACGGCCAGGTGCAGTAGCCAAGGAGAAAACATTAGGTGTAGTGTAGACACTCTGTGCCAGAGGTCTGTAGGCCAAAAAAACAGAACTCCGGCACAGAGCGTCTAGTTCTGGGACTTCCGGTTAGGCCATTTCTCTCAAAGTGACACACCATCCAAGTTATGCTCGTTTTATTTTCAAATTTTGACACACCAAGCTCAAAAGATTGCCCATCACTGGTCTAGGTACTTCTACTTAGGTACGTAGGCTAGAATTCTGAATCCCTAAAGGCCACAGTAAGTCTCTGGGAATATGAGGAGTGAAAGAAAGACATAGAATGAGAAGCAAAGGGAGGCTAAACCGATGTTATTTTATTCTTTAACTTTTTCCAAGAACCCAAAGTCAGTTTTCCACTGAAAATAATATTTAATCCTTGGGAAGCCATGAACACCCAATTTTAAGTAACCATATTTATTAGGGTCTGATTATACTGAAAACTGCTTGCAAGCAGGGCTTATACATTATTCATCTTCTTTAGCTCTGGTACATGTTACTGAGATAAGTCAAAGTTAAATAAAAATGAATAAGATGGTGACTTTTTTTCATAAAATTTACTGCCAAAATTAATCTATTAAACAAAGTAATTAAACTTTATAACTGGCATGAGCCCTGGGTACTGAGGGGGCAGAAATAGGTGAAAGTGGTTCATTTTCTTGGGGGAGGCAAAATCAAGAGGGGCTTTATGGAACAGGTGGTATTCATGTTGGTGTTTGTTTTATTAAGAGAATGAGCAAAGTATATTACAGACAAAAGGAAAAGCAGTGTAAGCCACAGTGATGGGTCTTACTGGGTCCAGTTGTATCTTCAGGGCTATTTCACGCAATTTCAGCTTATAACTAATATAGGAATTTGTGAAACTGTTTCACTCCAAAGCTAATTGGACATCGTTTTATATTCATAAAGCATCTCTCTGTCAGATCAGGGCATATCCCACCAATTCACAAATAGAATGACTATTTTTGAGTCTGAGGTTTGTATCTCATATTCTTTTTCTCTTTCTCAGGAAAAGAAAACTACAAATAAAATTTTCTTCTTCTAGGTTATAAAATAAGTCTGTGACATCTTGCAGTGCTCAGTACAAATCATGTTTCAACTTAGAGAGTTCCTTTACATTAAATTACAGGTCAGCTCAGTAATCGATTTACTATCAGAGTCACATTTTTGAACCTCAGTTGAACACTGTTATTTTCTGGCTATGAATTCAACTTTATCAACAGTAGTTATATAACCATGCCAAACAGTCTGGCAGCTACTTTACAACACTGATAATTTGGAGAACTGGTGGCACTGTTCTTTGGCAGAATGGTACTTTTAGAGTCAACAGACTTAACTGTAGCAATAACAAACACATTTATTAAGTATGTCTCATTTATATGGGACATTTTTGACTTATAGTCTGTGAGTACAGACCCAAAAAATTATCTATAAAATGACCTCTTAAGATAGTAACATATGAAGATAGAGCAGCTGTATGTTTTGACTTTCTGAAATAGCTTCTTGTAAAGCAAAAATCTCTTAATCAAGACCCATACATGACAGTGAAAGCAGCTGGTGCGTAGAGTGCTGTGATTCCATGCTGGCCCTAGATGTTGAAGTTGATAGGAGTGTTAGGAAAGTTAAATGCTTGGGTTTTTCTTAGTACTTGCCTTTACATGTTTCTAGTCTCTGCTTAGAAAAATCAGAGATGTTATTTAGGTAAAAAGAATGAGTGAAAAGTAAATGGACCAGGTTCTTAACCTTTGGAAATCAGCCAGCAGCTGATATAGCCAGAGGTTGCTAAGCATTAAAATCTGTAGTGAGCTAAAGGAATTTATTTTAACATTCCTTCATAAAGATATGATTTCCTTTCATTTTTAATATAGAAATCAAAAAGGCCATCTAGTTCAACTACTCACTTAGGACTTCAGGAAACCAAGACACAAAGCGGTAAAGGCGTAGGGCCACATAACCAGGACTGATGCTGCTCTCTGGGACTGCTAGAATGCCAGGTTTGCCAAGGACAGTTGGAAGCCATCTAGCTCAGCTGTTTACCACCAAGGGCTGGCTGTATTTGTTATTTCTCTCTCAAGGGATCCCAAGTTCAAATTAATACCTTGACTACAATTCCTGCACATATTAGGTAACAATAAATTACCATATACACATAATGACCCTTTATTTGATTAACAAACACTTATCTATACTTATGATAAGTCAGGAAATACATTGTAAAAAAACCAAAAAATAATAATCTCTGTCTTCATGGAACTTAAAACACTCTAGGTATTTAAATTATTATACAATATAATACTATCCTACAATTTTAATTCGCAATAAGTGCTATAAAAATAAAAAACAGTGTGCAATCAGCAAGTAATGAGGGTCTATTTTTTATTTTAGATTTGATGGTCAGAAGAGGCTTCCTCAGGAAAGAATATTTGAACTCAAATTGTAAATGAAGAAAGGTTAGTGAGATGGAGAGTGGTGTGCATGGGACTGAGAAATCGGGCAAAGGGGACACCACAGAGGCCCTAGCATGTTTGTGGCTCCAAAGGGAGGTTAGCACAAGTGGAGAATGGAGAGTCGGAGGTGAATGAGAGAGAATGAGATTGGAGAGGTAGTCAGGGACCAGATCACATAAGGTTTTATAAGTAATGCTATAGAATTTGAATTTTATTCCAAGTGGAATGTAAATCTTTCAAAATATTTTTTATCAGGGATGCTAATATAATCTAACTTACATGGTATAAATGGCCAGTTTTCTGAATAGCATTTGATAATTACTAAAGGTTAAAAAACAGAGTAGATATGTGACAGTTATAATCACAGAAACTTAACTTTTACTGCCTTTGTGCAGAATACTGTACAAAGTGCACAAGTATGGAAGTCTGGCAACCCCAGGCAGGACCTCACAGTGCAACAGGACAGATGCTGAGTTTGCATAGAGGAGCTGCAGAGCTCACCATTACTCCTGTCTATTTCTTGTTTTCCAACCTTATGCTCAGGACACTTAATTACTTCCCTTCTTTTGATCTATACATTGCCTCCTTCTCCAGTAACTAAACTTGGCATTTCTTGTTTGCTTTTCAATATCATTTCTCCCATCTTGTATTTTTATAACTCTGCCAATTTTGACAGTTCTTAGAATATAGTAGAGTTGATTTTAATGCTTTTTGAAAGAATAAATGATAAATATTATAAATAAGAACTTCAGGAACTTGGGACTTGCTATCAACAAAGAATACCAAACATTGTATTGTCTAGTGATGAGAAAATAAGAATTAAATTCTATGATTTGTTATTTTTTGTTTTGCTGCCTCTGATTAACTAGATGCTTTGAGCATTCTTTCTAGTGTTTATCTTTATTTTTTCCAGATCTTCATTATCTTTATTCAGTAGAAATGATTGGTGTTCAGTGTTAGTTGCATAACACTTTAAAATCAAATGTGAAACACTGTAATATGCCTTATAATTGGATACACTATCTTTTTAAAGAGCACTTTTGAGGTTTGATTTTGATTTCTCCTTTGAGAATTTTATTTGACTTATGACCTTCCTGACTTTCTGTTCAACTTTTTTCCAGGAATGAAAGAGCTGTCAAATAGTCATGCCATTAAGTGTCATGCAATCTAGCCAAAATAGTCTCCCGCTATCTTGGAGTGCTTAAAATTGATTAGTACGTACTTTTCTGTTCTCCTGAGGTCATTTATATTGTTGTTTATTTGTGGTCTCCCTGTAGGGATTTTTCTGACCTTGAGATCACACACATCATCAGAACAGAATGCATCTGACACATCTGAACTAGGTGTGTGTGTGTGTGTGTGTGTGTGTGTGTGTGTGTGTGTGTGTGTTCTTTAAAGCAAGCCAAAGATATTGTAGGGTACTGTGTTTCTTAAGTGATTTTCATGGCAAATTGACAATGGTATATCAAAAACTAGTATTTTTCTATAGATCAGAATTGATGCCTATATATGTCCTTGGTAGATAAAACTTGAGAAAGCTGTAAATAAGTAGTTTGTTATTTGTTGCTTCATGCTCATTTTATTGCTCTCTGAACATTACCTATTGCTTACTATCCCATGAGAAAACCTATCTTAACTGTTGGGGACTATGTTTTCTGTTATCTGTCACCACTGGAAATGGTTTGGGTCAACAAATCTTCTAAGGTTTTATTGATATTGAGTCAAAGAATAGTACTCTAGGAATATTGCTATTTTCCTATAGAACTTGAAAAGACCTAGAAGTTCTCAAAAAAGAGCCTAAAGAATGCATCTTAAATTATGGCCTTTTAGATGGAGATTTGTATTGGACAGAATAAGTCTCCCTTCCTAATAATCCTCAGGTCAAACCAGCTAAGCTACCTTGACATTTCAGCCCTGTAGAAGAGAATTAAAGCAGGTTGTTTTTTTCTTGTAACACTATTATTATTAAAATGTGGGAAAGTATAAGATCTAGAATCCGATAGGTTCATTTCCAAGTTCTAAATAGTGTCTTAATTTTTAAAGTGTGTGTGTGTGTTGTAGGATTTATTTATATTATTATTTAATTACAGTTTTGCCATATGGTATGCACATAAGCTCCTTCAGGTCATTTATTCTTTGTGGGATTTATTATCCTCAGATCTAAGCTAAAAATAAAAATCTCATTCTCAATTTAAGTTGAATCAATTTAAGTAGAATATGTGAGAAACGTGCAATTCCTGACATAGAGTAGGTAGTCAGTTAATATTAGATTCTTCATTGAATAAAAAGCTTATTGCTATCTCTTTGAAACTAGCATAAACAAATTTTATATATAAATAAAATACATAAACATGACTCAATTATGAACAGAGAACAAACACATTTGGTACACATTGTGGCATTGTTAAATACATTTGTTGACTATCTTACTTTAACCAGTACTAACATACACAGAAAATTAAAAATAAATTAATGTTAAAGTATCAGAAATATATTACATATATTGTAAAAATTCCAAACTATAGCAGTAACAAAATAAATCATCAAACTTCAACCTAAAATTGGCATATAAAATTTTTCTATAGATATAAACCAATTTTCATCTTAAAAGTTGCATTGGACTTTTACAAACCACATCTTGAGTTTGATAAAGAAAATTATTTCATGACAAAGGCTTTCAAAGAAAACATTATGCTTTAAGTCATCCATAACAAAGGCCAGGAACTGCATTGCCAGATGCATAAAGCAAATTGTCAGAAAACTCTCATGTATTTGTTCTTTCTACTCACTTTAGGAAAGGGATGTATCATTTAATGCAATCTTCTACACCTCCTTATCAATAACCTTCTCTTATCAACTCAAACATTTCCAAGTAATTTCCTCTCACCTGAAGAAAAAGGAAGGCTGGGACGTTATAAATTTTTTGCTTACTATGGCCAGCGTGGCCAAGCCACTTTGAGTCTAGCAACACATTAGAAGTAGAATATAAAGGTAGGTAACAGGCACAACAAGAAACTGCCTCCTCCAGACTGATATTTTAAAGAATAGCAGAACCAGGTTCGTGGGTCCTCTGACCTGGTCGATTCCTCATTCCATATTGGTTGTAATGACCATGATACTTCATGTGTGGCTCCCTGAAGAAATAAGGAGATAATAAGGGAGAATTTTCTAAACTTACCCTTCTTCTGCGCACGTTATTTCCACTCCTTCTTGCTGGCTGAGGAGTAAACTGTGGTGAAATTAACCTGGAACTAAATTTAAATCTAACCTTCTACAAAGCAATTAAGAATTCTAATAAATGTTAAGACTTGAGTGCATTTTCAACCTATTTGTATGTGTTAGATGAAAATTGTAACTCAATAAATTAATTAAAATATTTTGAATCCGTTGTTAAAAACACTTAAGAGTTTGGGAGAGTAATAGTGTTGGGCCAGTACTTATTTCCAATTACTGGTATCTTTCATGAGTCATGAGGATGGAAATAAGAAGATATATTAATTTATTTAAGGGTGTTTTTTTGTTCATTTCTGTATTACAAGAAACTAGAATAGTGTTTCGAGTATCTAGTAGTAACCCAACAAATGTCTTCTGACTGAGTGATTGAAGAAATTAATGAATAGTAAAAGCAGAAAATATATAGCTCAAAAGAGAAGATATATACTGCTCACAAATTTAGGGGATATTTTATAGTTTCCTATTTATTTTGAAATATCCCCTAATTTTTGTGAGCAGTGTATATGAGGGGGTAGAGGATTCCAGTCCTAGAAGAGGAACAGTAATTATCACGTGGGGTATAGAAGAGTGAGAAAAAGCAAGATTCTGATGGAAGAATGGGAAATGAACATCTAGAGAGGGAAATCACATCTCATCAATGAGGACAAAGTGAACATATTTGACTTAGAGATAAAGGAAAGGGTGTTCACATAGAACATAATAAAAGGGCCAGTGGAAAGGAGGGCTGAATTGCTTACAAATGTGGATATGGAAAGAAATCATACAGTCACTTTTTGTTCTTGGAGAAAACGTTTTTTAATAACAGAGAAAACGATACTGGTAGTTAAAAGTTAAACTAGAAACTTACTGTTGGGGACAAAATATGGGATAAGGCAAGAAAAGTATAAGACTTTGGAAGGCCACAATGTTCCATGAGCCATGGTCATGTTAGGGCTTCTAGGGACTGAAAATTTCCATACTTAGAGGGGACAGTGTAAAAAGTGACTGGGGTCAAATAGAAAAATAGAAAGTAAATGCCCCTTCTAAAGGCAGCAGTCAGTATAGCTTCTATGATTGTTTGCCATGCAGAAATAGACTCAAAGAGAAGCCAGCAATGTGCATTTGAATGCTAAATCTTCTAATTTGTAAATGCCGGGAACTGATTCAACTTTTATAAAAATAGTCTATGGTGTATAGCAACAGGAATTTATAAAACATAGCATTAAGGGAAAAAAGAATGAGATTTATAGCATAATATTTATATGAATTAAAAACATATTCAGGTAAAAAACAACACAAAATATTCTATAAGTTTCATGTTCATTAAATGATATAAATCAAATACATTAAAGTCCTGCCTTGGTTATGGGAATCAGACTATGAGAAATGAGAAAGAAATACCATTATTTTATATTCAAGAAGTGTCTTACATGGGTATATAATAACATGCCACAGATTGTAGAGTGTGATTAAGTGTGATTATACAACTTTCTATACAAAAGATCTAAAAATAAATGAGCAAATGTAATTCAAATTAAGTACACAGTAAATATCCAAATGAACAAACAAAAAACTTTAGTATTTCAATTTGTTCTGTAAGCCACTAGTTTGAAAATCTTAATTTTTATCTTTTCCCCTAGGAACTTCCCCTGAACGTGGTCAAAAAGTTAGAGAATTTTGAAGAAAAGTGGCTGATAAATGAGTTCAGAGTAAATGGCTTATGAGCACTAAGTCACTGTTGGTGCTATTGCTGTGTTGTCTGCCGATGCTCCTTCAGAGGGTTTGGTGCAAGGGGTAACCAAGAGGATGAGAAGCAAAACCACAAAATATATATCAGAAAGAGCAGACCAGATATGCCTCTAATGGTTCTCATTCAGACATAAAGACTGCACAGTATTCTATTTTCATGCAAAACACTTCAGATTTGTCTCTTCTTTAAAACAATTATTGTAAACTATTTCTACACATATCTTGTGATCATAGGTGATGGTTTGGGGCCAAAACTTATTCCTGACAATCAATGTTTTCTTCCATGTGTGAGTACTCTAGTTAAAATGGCACTCTTGGCTTCTCTTCATCTTCTTCTTCACTCCTCCCCAGGGGAGATGAAGTGCTCTATCTTTTGGAGGAAAGATGGAGCATGAAGCATCTCACTCTTCTTCCCCCTTATTCTTTGATGGGAAAGGCTGCATATTCCCATTACCATCTATACTTTGGTTGATATGTTTGACTAATTCTGTACACAGTATTGACTTGTCTAACAATAAAAATTTTAAAACAACTTTGTCCAAAAATTATTATTGGTAGTAATAAAGCTGACATTGGCTATTCATCTGCCGTATTCTCTAATTCAATTGATTCAGAACACAAGCAGGGAAGAGGGGTGTTATAATTAAGAGTCTATCAAAAGCAAGAATGAATGGAAATCTTTATATAAGTGTTGTGTTTGAGCTCAAAAGTCTTAATATTCATTATTATACTTTATCAAATCTTAGCAATAGACATTTTCAGAAGATTAATAAATTTAATTTGTCTTATTACATGATACAAAACTTTTAAGAAAATATATAAAGAGTAAATTTTCAAGATAATTCACATAGAATTATTACTCCTAAGCATTTAAACTATTTAATTTCTTTAAACTTTTTAAATTGTTAAATTGTAAAAATCTTTATTATATGCTTCTTAAGTTTTATTCATAAATAATATTTTTATGAAACTGCTTGGTCATTATTAAATTAATTCTTATATTTATTTTGTTATTTATCAGTTCCAAAAATCATCTATATTTAGTTGTAAATTGTATCCTTATGTTACAGTTGTCTTAATTTTTAAAAAATAATTTTTATTTTTATTGATTGATTGATTTTAGAAAGAGGGAGAGGAATAGAGAGATAAAAACATTGATTTATTGTTTCTTTTACTTATGCATTCCTTGGTTGATTCTTGTATGTGCCCTGACCAGGATCAAACCCACAAACTTGGTATATCAGGGCAATGCTCTAACCAACTGAGCACCCAAGCCAGGGCTATAGATGTTTTAATTTTAGTTCAAAGTCATTACCCAAGACCAAGGAGGGTCAAAGGGATAGTCAAGAAAAGAATTCAGAATTCTTGATCTTGACTTAGTAGTTTTTCTCCTCTTTTATGTATTTTCTGAAACTGTAAAATAGCTTCCTCTTTTTCTGTATTCTCTAACTCTAATTGTCTCTTCAGAGTTGTTGTTTTTATACAACATTTAGCAAACTTGGAGACAAAATTAATGTAAGCATGTTTCTGTGTTTATTTACTAACAAATATCAAAGATTAGTATATATAGATCCTGTTTCATATGAAAAAATGTGTGTATATAGCAAAGCTTTTCAAGCAGTGCTTTATTAATTCAACATATGCTACTCATCAAGGTTCCTCTGTAAATCTGAGCCCTCTGAAAGACTGTGGTTTAGAAAAAATAAAACAGACTTTCATTTTTTATATATTAAATGAAGCCAATAAATGTAAATTAATTTATTCCCTGGCTCATGATGAAAAAAATTTCTTAAAACATTTAATCAAATTAATATGCATGGACAATGGTCATTTTATTTTTCTTTTAAAGACTAAATTAACCTTTTAAGTTAAAAGCATACTGTAATCACTGCCCAAGGCTAATACTGTTTAGAACAGTGACTTTTGTACAATTTATTTTGCTTTATTTAAGGTTAAGTTTCTAATAACAATTCTCTGTAGAACTTCAGAAAATTATCTTCTATTGAATGGTAATTATAAATGATAAAATCTTGAATTAAAAATAAGATTACTTTAAGTACATAGACACACTAACTATGAATTATTTTAAAGATGTGAAATTAAAACTTTATTTTAGTCCTCGTTAAAGTAGGAGTAATTTATGTGTTATTTAAAATCTAATTAAAGCCTGACCTGTGGTGGCACAGTGGATAAAGCATCGACCTGGAACACTGAGGTCACTGTTTTGAAACCCTGGACTTGTCTGGTCAAGGCACATATGAGAAGCAACTACTACAACTTAATGCTTCTGCTCTTCATCCTCTTCACTCTGTCTCTCTCTTTCTCCCTAACCTTTCTCTAAAATCAATAAATAAAATCTTTAAAAAATAATAAAAATCTAACTAATGGACTATATTTATACATATATTTGTGAGAGGTAGTACAGAGCCACTTGGGTTTCACTTACTCCACTTACTATATATGTGACTTACTCAACACTGCTTCACTTTCTAAATTTATAAAATGATGAGAAAAATGGGACCTATCTCTCCAGTTGTGTGTATGGCCAGCAGTCATCATTGTGGCCATTCACATGCAGGTTCTCATTAGATTTGGACTGACGGTAAAGAAACAGTGGATCCAAAAAATGGTGGGCCATCTTTTATTAAAATTTCGCATTGGTTGACAAGCACCACACACAGGAAAAACACGTCCTTTTCACTCAGTGCTCTCAAAGCCACTGACACATTCTCTAGTTTCACAACCAGTAGAATCTTCTCCCCATTCACCTAGAATCAAAGGCTCCACCAGTCTCAGCGAAGCTTGCCAAAGCCCCTCACCTCTGGTTCCCTATCTGCACACTTTCTTTCTCCCTTCTCTCTGCACAAACTGGATTCTTCCTCAGCACAGTGCATTTTCTCCTCTCTCCCTCTGCAAATATGGCTTCTCTTCTTCCTTCTCCTCCAGCCAACATTAGCAAGAAATGACCTTTCCCAAGTGGGAAGGTAATTTGCAATTTCACAGTTCACATAACTGGCACTGCCCAGGGTCATTTTTTAAGAATAAAAGAGAGAAAACTAAAAAAATACAAATTTTACAAACTCGTTTGCCCAACGTTGTGGGTATAAAATTAATTACTACATGAAAATATCTTAGAATACTGCCATAAAATAATGTCAGCTAGTATTATTAGTCATATCCAAAAATCAAATTATCATTTAAAAGGGTACAGTACATTTAAGTCTTCAAAAAATATTTATTGCATGCATTTGCAATTATGTTCATCATAATCTACTAACAAGCGTTAATCACTTATATCATCATTTAAAATTTATAACTAACAACTTGACAGTGGAAAAACATTATCTTCATAATTAGAATCAAACCAGTCATATTATGAAAGCTGTAATCTATGTCATCAAATAAAACAAAACTTTTCTCTGCGAAAATCAATGCTTTCTCTCTCTCAGTAATATAGTATACACATATTTCATATATGCTACTGATGGTCAACACTAGAAAGAAAACATCAAGAAATATTCATTTTTATAATGTATATTTTAGAAAATGCAATAATAACTGTTCACCATAGGCTACTTTCAAGCAATAATGAAAATTACCACCTTTTCTCCTCCTCTTTTTTCTCCTCGTCCTCCTCGTTCTCATCCTCATCCTCATCCTCTTTTCTTTCTTCAAAATTGTCTTCAACATCAGCAGCAGCGCCTTGCCCTAATTCACTGTGAAGTTTGAGTTTCCAAATACTCCAACAAATAATACAATAATCGCATTTTTTAGTTTTGTCATTACTTTATTATTTTAGCATCTGTTGCCGCACTGCAGACATATTTATTTTACTTTTATGTAGAATAAGTAATGAAACTAAGTTGTTAATTTAGAATAGGACCCACATAGGTGTGGAAGGATAAGCTATGTAACCTTTTGAGATAATTTTATTTCATGATATTTTATGAGTATTTTATTTATGCAACAGTAACCAGATAGTCTCTGAGCACTGACTTGATCAGGATAGGTTCTCAAAATATGTTTCAATATATTAATTTAAGAAGTTGCCATAATTGAGAGTTTGGGTTGTTATGTTTGTTTTTGTCTTGTTTAATATCTAACCACATTAATTATTTGGGAGGTGATGTAATATATATATATATATTCACTGTGACTTATTTAAGAACACACTACTTTTATGGAAACTACACAAATATCCAACAAATTTAGACCCAATACAAAAACTTAAAAAGAAAATTTAGGAGACTATTTACAACCTAGAGATTAAAAAGATTTTTCCAAACCAAGAAAA
Source organism: Rhynchonycteris naso (assembly GCA_037038555.1). Classification (NCBI taxonomy): domain Eukaryota; kingdom Metazoa; phylum Chordata; class Mammalia; order Chiroptera; family Emballonuridae; genus Rhynchonycteris; species Rhynchonycteris naso. The sequence continues at coordinate 74,774,245 of CM073002.1, forward strand.
GAAATACAGATGTTATAAAAATATTTTTATGCAAAAACATATTATTTTTATACAAATACCAGTTTAATTATAGTGCAGATGACAAATTAAAAACTAAATATCTGTGATGCATAAAGGAATTTTGTGAAATATAAAATTTAAGAATATGAAAGACACAGATGAAAATCATATGAACCTACAAGACACAGAAAAGCAAATCGAAGTGGGTGATGAACATATGAAAATGTGCTCAGTCTTCATAGATGTTCAGATGATATAAATTAATTAGAAATAATAACACTTAATTCTGAAAGAAATCAAAATAAAAAGAGGTAATCGGATACATTGTTGCAGCAATTTTAGAAAGTAATCCTACAACATCTGCTAAAATTCCAAATGTATATGCTCTTTATTCCAGCCATTTAATTCCTGGGATTTTTCATATTGAAATAAAAGTGCCTGCATGTAAGGATAGACACAGAGTTCATCACAGTACAGTTTATTTTAATAAAATATAAGTTACACACACACACTCACTTAATCATGAACACTAGCAGTAGCATGAATCATGTTGCACTGGTAAGCTGGTTCTCGAAAATAAAACAGATTTATTGCATTTGATGTTTTTCATATTCCCACTCTAGCTAATTTCAACCTATCAATGTGATTCATTGAATGCAGAGTGGGGAGATATTGGATCTCATAACAAGCTGTCTCTAATACACCACTAAGCATGCTAAATGAACTTATTTCACACAGGTAATATTATGGAATATTATACAGCTATTAAACAGTGTGTATTAAGGCTATTCCAACTGATTTAAAGAGATTTCTACAATATGCTTTTAAATGAGATAAGGATGCAGAGAAGTGTATATAGTGCACAGCCTTATTTTTCTAAAAGAAATACAAAGGACAAATCCTGCGTATGTATTTAAACATGGTTAAATGCGCAAAGATAAATGTATGGACATGTGCACACAAGATTAGCAATAGATACCTGCAAAAGGGATGGTAATGAGAGGAGGTGATACTGTTGTAGAGGAGGGGAAAATGCTGCCAAACTTACCCTCAAAAACAAAGAACTCAGTATGACAGAATTTCAATCTAAAATGGAACTGGAGGATATAAACCCAAAAATCTCACACATGTGCCCTCAGGAAAACAAAATTTAAAGCCTAAGAGATTGATTTCCCAGAAATGCCTGAAATGTACTACAAATGACTGATAATAATGGCATTTTCTTAAATGATAGAGAATTGGTCAGGTTGCATCCTATTAACCTTGGAAAGATTAACTTAGTTTCCAGAGGCATGAACAAGAAATAACCCATGTAGAGTTGGTCTCACAAAAGAAACTGCTTTAAGCTTTGTATGTCTGGACTGGTTTTATTTGCTTGGGGAATTTTCAAAGCTGGTTTCCATTTGTTTTTTATTTTAACAGACTCTAATTGAACTTTCTCTTTTTCTATATCCCATGTCCAAAAATGCACTCCATTCCAAACCATCAGCATACTTGCCCTTAGCTTGCTACAGTTTGCATGTCCAGAACAATTCATCTTTCTGAGCTTGCCTCAGTTTGTCCCTTCATTTAGTTTGACATCAGCAATAAAGTTCCTAAGGAAAGCAGACATTGTAATGCCAACCAAAGAGAACCAGCTCAGAAGAAGACATAGAGCTGTATCAGCACTATTCTCTCAGCACTGATTGGCAAGGGTCTTACCAGTTCCTCTGAAAGTAGGAACTGGAGACTAATATTAAAACTCATTCTGTATCTTTTAAAATTGAACTTAAGAAATTGACCTTTTTATATCTGTAGATCCAGAACAAAATTGAATTTTGGCAATTATACATGGTTCAATGCAATATTTCATAATATATATTTTGTAAACAGTAATCTCATTAAATTTTGTTAAAGTAAAACATTCTGAATATTCTAAATTCCAAAGCAAAGAAATGCTGAGAGGAATTAAAAATCAGTAAGTAGGATTGATAGACAGTAGGGCACAGACAGACAGACAGACATCAAAACCCAAGGAAGAGGTTTTTAACTTGTACTAAGCATTTAATAATCTTTTTTAAATGTTTCTGTGCAAACCAGAAAATAAATAAAATAGCATCTGTAGAATTGTTACCTGTTCCTATGCTTCAATTATCTTGCTCAAAGGAACCCAAGATATCAGGACATAGGTGATATATTTGTGAGTTTGCATACAGGAAAGCGAGTGGCAGAGATTGCTCTTTGGATCCATGCATTGATCAGTACACCTGTGTACAAAGGATCTTTATCCTTTGCTGTGGCAACACACTCAACCAAGTTCTGAAGAACATGACTTTATCATGCCACTGAAGAGCTAACAACTATTTTCTTCTGAGTGCTGATATTTTTATAATCCCTCATGGCTTGGCACAAGCCTCTTCTTTGTTCAGGCTAGTGCCTATCTGCCTTCTTAAGGCTTCTCTTAAACAACCCTGAATGCTATGGTGCTTTCCCTCATCCTTCCCTGCATTGGTGAATTCCATTCTTTCATTCTCTTCTCACCATTAAATGATCTATGGCAGGTTTTGTATAAGTATATGCAGATGTTTCCTGCAAAAAGTCTTCTCTATTTCACTTACATTTCCAAAGTCTCCTCATTTAATTTTACTGTACACAATATTGTCTTTACCTGTGTTCCAGCTTCTTCCCCACTCCTGCTTGTCTCTGGAAGAATAGTCAGAAAAGAAATAGTAAGGCCTCAGACTTCTCTGGGTCATAATTTCTCTTTGTGTGATAAGTGTGGGCAGCTACTACACGAGTGGTGAACATGGGCAGCCGTGCTGTGTCTGTGTGCACATTATCCATTAGTCTTGAGCATCTCACACACGAGGATAATCCTGTGACACCCTCCCTGGTGGTCTGTTTCATCACAAGCCTTCTCAGAACAGGACTGAGGAGGTGGAAAGAATGGGATCAAACAGTAAAGGATGTTCGGAAAGGAAAGGTCTTTCTACTACATGAAGTACAATGAGGATCAGAGAAATTGGTGAGGTATTTTCTTCCAGGCTGTTCCAGCCTAGAATGGAGCAGTAGTTATGGTCTTTGAGCTTTGCTGCTTCTTGAGCCACTTGTTCCGAAGAAAGTAGGTGAGCTCCCTGGATAGATTTTTATGACCTTCTCTTTAACTGTGATATTGAGTCCCTTATGATGTATCTTGGTGCGCCTTTATATTCAGTGGGCACTTTCAAATATTGCAGCTCACTCATTCTTCTCTTCTGGCATTCATATTAGAGATGTACTGAAGCTTCTTATTCGATTCTCTACTCCTTTCTATACTGCTCACAAAAATTAGGGGATATTTTATCACTTCATATGAAGCTTTTCATTTTGCATTTTCCGTCTCCTTATATCTTTGTAGTCTGTTCTGAATTATCCTCAATGTTATATTCCAGTTTAGTAATTCTCTTCAGTTATTCTAACCTGTGCCTTAATCTGCAAAATGATAATAATAATATTAATTGGAATAGTTTAGTTTAGTTTAATTCTTATTTTTTAGATAGCTTTCTTTCAAGTATTCTCATTCTTATTTTGTAAGTTCTAGCCCTTCCTCTATCTCTTGGAAGAATTTAAACATATTTATTTTAAAGTATTTTTCAGATTTTCCTCTTTGCCTAATCAGTGGACTCATGTGATCATACTTCTTCATATGTTTTCTATTACCTATGTGTTCATTTTCAAAGAAAGTTATGTTCTGTCAGATGGTTTTGCAAGTGTCTTAAAGGGCCCCCTATGGGATCACTTCAAAGCTGCCTCTTCCAGGAATTTACAGAGATTACTAGTAACAAACAAGATTTTAAATTAGGTTAGGCTTTATACTGGTATGCAACATAGGTTCTGAGGTACAATTGCTCTTAAATAACTCCACACTTTGGAACAGAGGGCTTTGGGCCAGGGGACAAACCTCCTGCCCTCATACAAGATTAGAAAAGGTCATTACCAATTCTTGTCTTTTTCTATGTAGAAAGCTCCATTCTCATATCCTGCCATACCCCAGCCCCGGGACTAAAAGCCAAGTCCTCTGGCTTCTGGAGAAACCACTTGTAATGTGATTTCTGAGAAGAGGAAATAAAACGTGTCTTTCTTTCTGCGCCCCTCTCTATTTCTGCAGAGTCCGAGATCTAGCAGGAAGTCATGTGGAGGCTGCCCTGGCTCAAGGACTAGTGATAATAAGATAAGACCTCTGTTTTAGAGAAAATGAAACAGATTATCAAAGCAGAAATTCAGACATGGAGAAATATAACACAGAGCCTTTGGGTCTCTGTAGTTGGGACTGGGATGCAGGATGGCAGCTTGTTGAACTCCTGGTCTTAAATTATCCTTTTGCCTCCTCCCCCACCTCCAATTTTGTTTCAGAACTGGAGCTTGCTCGATGCTGAGTGCAAGTTGGGGGCCTGTGCCTGTGAGGTAAGACTGGATGAAGAGGCAGGGGCCAAGCAGGTCATTCATTTTAGCACAGACTGTCTTTGGATTAGTGCATAATTGATTTTCCACTCATGAATGGAAGAGAGTACCATGAGCAATTGTGTGATATTTTACACATATTTCTGTAATAATATTTTATAAAATTTAACTTTACCATTTATTATGTTTTAAAAAGATTCAGACCTATAATTTCAGACTTCAGAAATGAGAGACCATGATCAGAGACAATATCAAAATGTTTCCAGTGTAGGGAAATATTTCTTTTTCAGGTCTTACAAATCTTATAAATTTTTGAAAATAAAGATAAAACCTTATTATTGTTTTATTTTAAGAGAAATTTATCAATTCATAAGGACTATGGTATGAAAAATATATCCAGAATAACTGTTTAATGAGTAGGTTCTCTTTGGAATAGTAAAAGTATTTTGGAACTAGATATAGTAATTATGTAACATTGTGAACATATTAAAGAATACAAAATTGTTAACATTAAAATAGTTATTTGTAGGTTATATGAACTTTACCTAAATAAAAAAGTATACCAGAAAATATTTTCATTGTGTACATTTTTTTAGTTGATGCACTTAATTATTTCCTGTAGCTCAACTATATTCAATGTTAGTGGTTATATGCTCAACAAAAAATATGAAAATGAAATATTTTGCCCACATATTGAACTCAACATCTGCCAATTTGCTTTTCTCATGAGGTTTTCTTTGAAAGTTTTGTCAGTATTAGTAGATGCATTTAATCTTCTCCAGTCTTACTTTTCATATTGATATATCATGTCACTGTTCTTTGCAGTTTCCTTTAAGCATCTGGTTTTCCAATGCTTAGACCATGACACACAGAGGTAAAGAGGAAAGGGATAGGCAATAATAAGTAATAAATGAAGAGGAAGAAACATAAGGGCTTTATTTACTCGTTCCCATTTGAAAATAAGCAGATAGGGCAGCAGTTTTCAAGCACTGTGCCACGAGAATTTTTAAAACACGTGATATCTGACTATTTAGTCAGGGGCACTGACCTCTGTTGCTTGAGATTGTCAAATAAAAGAAAATGACAACAGCCAACACAATAATAGCTGTCTGCTGGGGATGAATCAAAATTATACCTATTTTTATTTTTTTCACAATGCAATATATATATATGTGTGTGTGTGTGTGTGTGTGTGTGTGTGTGTGTGTGTGCCACAGAATTTTAGTAATTAGTTTATTGTGTGCCATGAGATAAAAACTGTTGAAAATCATTAAAATGGAGTATACCTTTCAAATTGGGAGGAAAGAGAGAAAAAGCTGTATGAGTCAGGGCACTTTTGAATGTAAATACCAGAAACCCAACGCAACTGAGCTCATGAAATAAAGAAAGGCGGAGGGGAAGCAGCCTTGAAGTAAAATCAGAACCACCTTCAGTCACCTCTAAAACTTTCCCTTGGATCGTGGGCCATTAGCTCAGTCAGTTAAGAACGACATCCTGAAACAACAAGGTTACGGGATTGATCCCGGGTCAGGGCACATGCAGAAGTAGCCAGTGAGTGCACAAGTTAGTGGAACAAATGAATGTTTTTCCTTCCTCTTCCCCTCTCACTCCTTCCTCTCTCTGTCTCTCTAAAATTAAAAATAAAAATCAAGCCCTGGCCAGATAGCTCAGTTGGAGTGTTGTCCCTGAGTGTGGAGGTTACCGGTTCGATTCCACTGTCTTGGCATATGGACCATGAGCAGCTCCCCACCTCCCTCTCAAAAAGTGAAAAATAAAATAAAATTCTCCCTTGATACTTAATGGTCCTGCATCAACCTTGATTTTGCATATTTGATAAGAAAGGATGCTTCCCTACAAACTTGAATAAGGGAATGCTGTGGAAGAAATTGTATTGGTCTTTCCAAAATAATCATTATGGCAAGAAAGTGAAATGTTATGATTGGCCCAGCCTGGATCATGTTTCCACTTTATACTCTGAGCTTCAGGGTCTATGTTTGCAACTTCCACAAGATTGTAATGCAGCACAAGCAACTCCCCAGGGGAAGATGATACTGCTCAGACTATGCAACCAGAGTCTCTTATAGTAAGTAAACGAGTATTGTGCTTCTCTTCTGCACTAAGCACTTTACAACTGCATCAGACACTGTCTCAATACCTTGTATACCTTATGTCAATTAGTCTTCACAACCACCCTGAATTATGATCATTGAAACTCAAGTTCAGAGAGGTTGGGATTTGACCAAATTTAGCACATTTAGCAAGAATTGCAAGGGAATTTGAATTTATATGTGATTCTAAAATTCATGCTTTCTAGCTAGGAGAAGAACAGCTTGTTTGCTAGTTCAGCAGCTAAAATATCTTATTTTGACTCAAATATTTATTATTTTTCAAATAGACATGCTGACCACAACACTGACCACACATCCTTCTAAAGTTCAAGCAGCAAAACTAGCAGATGTTGTAGGACCTAGAACTCTGTGAGCTTTTACCTATTTAGTAAAAAATATAACAAAACATTCCTTCCACTCCTGAAAATCAAAATTCAGAGCAACCTCCTCTTGATGAAACAGACCTGAAAAGGAGACAACAGAAGTTTCCTCTTGTGCAAGTGCCTGACTCAGCCAAAAGTTGCTGAGGCTCTGGGGCTCCTGTCTCTGTGATTTCCTCTCTCCTTTTCTAGCAAGTGATAAGCTGGTGGCTAAGAATAATAATCACTTGAGCCACTTCATTGGTGTCTGTGACACTTTATTTCACTTTCAGGAGAGGGAAGAGATGTCTCTGAAATGAAAGAAACTATGAGAAATGGAGGTTGGAAACATCAAAGACCAATTTTATCCACTTCATGATTTTGCCCAAGGCTACTTACCCCATTTAAATGAAGACCTTTGAATGGTTATAATTTGTTCACACCCCTCATACCTTTACTTTGTGCATGCTCTATGACAAGCCTGAATGCTGAGCCTACCCTCTGAGAGTATATAACTGGAAGTAAAAGTTGTAGGTAAAGGTTTTAGTTTATTTGTTTTCTTTAGGATTCAAACCTACCTCGGGTATTAGGGGGTAAGACACACCTACATGTCAATTAACACTGCCTTCAAAAAATTTATATATCATTGGAGAATGAAGAAATAAGCCAAAGAAGATTAATGAATAATAAGACAATATATGGTAAGGAATAAATGGCTTGGAGTATCAATGGATTAGTTCAGAGAAGTAAAGATTCTTATTCATTACTTATTAAAGAGTAGTAAAAGATTTTGTCTAGTAAATAAAACTTAGTGCTTTTTTATAAGTTTGGTTACAGATTCAAAATTTAAGAATAATATTTACTACTGAAAAGCATACTACAAACAGTTAAAAGTAGGAATATACTAATAACCGAATTTGTAATATAAATCATAAGCTAGATATGTCATTCACCATAGGACTGTGCATTTTTCACTACTTTTATTAAAAATAAAACTATTATACTTACCTGGTAGAGGAGATCTCAAAAACGGCTGTCCCAGAGTAAGGCTCATCCATTGCCCTCCTGATGGAATGACCCTTGTGATTTCCCCAAAAGTGAGAAACTCAACTGCAAAATTTGTGGTAGTGAGGGACATGTTTGCACTCTCCCCTCCAAAAAAAAAACAAACAACTATCAAATTAAGCATAAGTAATATTTACTGAATCAAAATTTTTATAAAAGACACAGTATAATAAATAATTAAGGTTTCTGTTAATATCTTAACAATATTTTTGTTTTTCCTTATCAGTTTCTAACTCTTTGAAACTATTAAGAGCTATTTATTAATTGATATCACTCTTCTAATTCATTTCATCCTGAATTCAATTGTGTAGCTAAATCTTTATTGGGACCAATAAACAGCTATCTTATTTCCAGAGGTCCTGCCATCAAAAACTGTTGGTTTACTGATCTGCTAGCTTTCAGAACTTCAATGTAGAGAAAAATTCAAATAACTTTCTATTTCACAGACTAATTCTAAAGTAAAGTGACACTTGTTTAAATTATCTTCTGTCTGACCCCCTTTTTGCTTTTGTCTTTGTATTAGTAGTCAAAATAATAATGGTTAGCATTTGTTGAGGATTACTGTATAACATTATTCTTGTAATAACTCTATGAGTTGAATGCTATTATCATCACCCTCATGTTATGAATGAGGAAATGCAGGTACAGAGAGGCTAAATAAGTGGCTTGAAAGCACATAGCTCATAAGTGGAAGAGCTAGGATTTAAACTCAAGCAGCCAACAGGAAAAACACATGTTAATTTAGAATCCCATTCCCCTAAATTTTTTTTCCACTTCTCTGTAATTCAATAAGATGAATTTTATTAAAGGAGAAGGCTAAGTGTTCCCTATAGAATGGGAGGTGAGTGGGGGAGGAAGAGAAAGGTAATAATAGCCACTGTAGTCTAAATTTCAAGGACAGTTCTGTTTTGCTTTTAAGTTTATTGAGAAGAAGAGACAAAGAAGATATGAAGATATTAAGATATAGAGAGGCAGCCTTGGCCAGTTGGCTCAGCAGTAGAGCAAGTCTCGGGTTGGTTTTCTCACCAGGGCGCACAGGAGAAGCACCCATCTCTCCATCCTTCCCCCTCTCCTTTCTCTCTGTCTCTCTTTTCCCCTCCCACAGCCAAGGCTCCATTGGAGCAAAGTTGGCCCAGGTGTTGAAGACAGCTCCAAGGCCTCTGCCTCAGATGCTAGAATGGCTCTGGTTGCAACAGAGCAACGCCCCAGATGGGCAGAGCATCACCCCCCGGAGGGCATGCTGGATGAATCCCAGTGGGGTGCATGTGGGAGTCTGTCTCTCTGTCTCCCTGCTTCTCACTTCAGAAAAATAAAATAAACAAATAAATAAAAAGATATAGAGAGGCAGAAAAATCTAGGTTGCTTTGGTCTGTGATATAAAAAAAATCTCAATGCATACCTCAACTCTGTTATATTTTGATAGATTTCATTAGGTATTCAACTTGCCTTTATGTCTCTTTCTTTCTCTTCTTCTTTCCATTGCTCTCTCCCTCTTTATCCATCTGTATTTCTTTCTGTCTCTGTCTCTATCTTTTTCTTTCTAACATTGGGTTAATGCTGGTATTAACATCTTTAACTGTGTCACTCCTTTAAACTTCCCTAGTTAAGCATAGAGTTCTATGGCATGTTTTTTGTTTTATTTTTTCCTTTTGGTGGTGGTGGTACAGATCTATAGCTCTTTAACAAAGAAGAAAGATGGTAAAATTGTTTGAGTGACATGTTTAACCTACAGTTCCAGCAAACACCCTGATTTCTATTTTTCCTTCTTCACTAACTCCCTCTTATCTTTGATAAGTCTCCTAACAGCACACATTTTCTCAGTCTTATTTGTAAAGTAATACGTCTTTTCTTTAGTACATCAGAAATTAAGTGAAAAGTAACTAATGAGAACAAAGCACCTTCTAGACATAAAGATTATTACAAATGCTAGATAGTATTAAGGTCTTGAGCAAATTGCATTTAAGTCATAGCCTGTTTATTTCCTTTTACTTTGGATTTCTGCAACAATCACTTATTTTGTAGGCCCCACTCTTATTTATATCCAGTTGTTCTTAACAATTTTGATTCCCCTAGCTTCTTACTATCTTATCTAAAATTCTAAACAGATTAGGTCATATTTCTGTCTCCACTTTATTATCCATGCAATCACTCCTAAAGCATAGAAAAAAAATATTTTTTTTTCTATCACAACCCTGGATAATCCTTCAACTGAAAGGAATGTTCTTGCATAGATAAGTGAGCCTATTAACTTGTTTACTGCTTTGGATTATAATCCAAATAGCACTTAATAATTATGGGCCATGTGACTACAAGTCACCTGTGTTAGCATGTCATAGATAACAAGGTCCACTCCCCTTTGGGTGTGGAAATCTACTATCTTGCTGCCATCCGAGAAACTGGTTCCATCCAGAAGTTCCCTTAATAAACTCTTCATGTAATTCTGAAGTTGACAGCCTCTTTATTAGATCTCTCTGACCCGGGGTATTTTCACAACCTACTTCTCTAGGATCTTTTACATAAGCTAGGGGTTCCTCCATCTACCTGGCTGCCCACTATAAACATTTACCCAATTATTCTTCCAACCTTATCTTCTTCCATTCAATAAATATCTTGCTGATTTTACCACCAAAACATTTCTTAAATACATCTACTCCTCTTCTTTCTTACTATTACGGCATTGCCTTTAAAATAGATTATTTTAGCAGCATCCCAACTGGTTCCAAGCCAATCTTATTAAATTAATTTTCCATATGTCTACACCTGTCTGTAATCTTTCTATAGCTCTATGTTTCTTTTAAGAGAAAGGACCACAATCTTGAAAATAACAGAAAGTTCTCCACAACCGGGTTTCTACTTATCTCTCTATTCCTTCCCAGGCACCTCCGGTCTTCTACTTTATGATTTAGCAATATTAGTGGAGTTTCCTCGATACCACCTGTTTTAAGCCTTTCTAACTTTGCTGACCCTATTCCTGGTCTCAAATGCTACCCCACCTTTATTGACCAATTCCTGCTCATCAGTTAAGATACACACTGCAGGAAAATTCCCCTCTTCTATTTTCTATCATCCTGAATCCAGATTAGGGTCTCTCCACAAGTCTCAATCACTGTCCTTACTTAGTTGCGCTTATCTTCTGATTGGAAAAATTTCTATTTGAGCACAAAGGCCACAGATTTTCACTACCTAGAATGTTGCATAAAAGTCCCTTTAAAAAAGCCCCTTAATAAATATTTTTTAATGAGCAAAGGAATAAATGAATCAGCTAAGAACAATGCTGATGTACCAAATTTAACTTTAAAAACTCCTCTACAAATATCTTACACTAAACCTACCTACTATGATATATTTTTGAGAGAACTATCATTATTTGACTTAGTCCTACTAATGATACTAATGAGCATAAAGTTCACTTTTATGGTCAACATTATAAATTAATGGTAAGCCTTTATGCTTTTCTCCCAGGATAGCTTTTTATTATAACATCTGGAAATATAATATGATAGCATATTGTTAAAAATTATTAGATTTCTATGATAAAAATTTGTGATAGGGATAAAATTATGTTGTAAGTAAAATAATGCATGATAAATTGCACAGATGAGCTAAAAGTTTATTTTTAGCCTATTGTACTCGTTCTGCACCCAGCTTCTTAACAAAAGTGAAATTTTTATTTTTAACTTTCTTAGTTTCCCTACCTTATGATTTGTTGGCATATATAATGTTATAATGAGAATAAAAGAAGGAAAGAATTAGAAACATTGAAAGAAATTTATGAATAATCTCTCCATGATTTTATATATATGATGTGCAGCAGGAAATATTATCTACTGAGATAATATGGTTAGAAACTGAGCAGATTATTTCAATGACAAAGCATTAGATTTCTCTTATCGTGTCTAGCAAAGGCCTCCTTAGCCAAGAAAGGCTATTTATTAAGCAAATAACAATTAATAGGGACAATATCAGAATTTAAAGACAAATTATGTAATTTGAGTGGTGTCAAGTTAAGCGATGCCAAATCCACAAAAGTCTATTTCTTGAATTTAGCAACTAAAGTGAGGTCATGCAAAATTTCAATTTACAAATCCATCTATTATAAGAATGTCTCTAACAGTACCAGCATAATGACACCATTTAATAACTACAAATTTATACTATTTTAAACAATTAAAATACTGTTGTCTAAAAGTAATTACCTTTTTCATTAACAAAACAAACTCTGAGATTCTTTTTATTGTTTTGTGGGGTTTTTTGTTTTAAATTAAAAACCACCTGTAAATAAACATATGTCAAATAAAACAAAATTTTTAAAAGTAAGGAGGGTAAATTAAATTTTATCAAAACTTCAGTCATTAAGCTCAAACTGTTACTATTTGTCAGGATTTTCAATGTTTCAATGTGGTTTTATAACAACAGTTTCTGTAACTTGACAAAGTTTACAAAATAAGTTTAACATCAAGAGCGTTCTAAAACTTAAAGATTATTTTTTCAATCTAACCAGCTAACATTTAAAACATCCTGGATCCTTATTCCAGGGGTGCATATCTTTAACAAATCAGAGTATTTTAGTATCTTGAACTTTCAGTGACATTTGAATCTCTTTCAGAAGGAAGTGGGGTGGTGACTTTTATGTGCAAATGTTCCAAAGGCTTTTATTACGTCATATAAGACAAATCCTTCCACAATTAGCTTTCTGGCAGCCTGGTTCTGCTTTGTTAACTTTGAAACTTTTTAAAAACCCCTCCATATTTCTCTACCATTAATTTGCCGTCTAGCTTGACCAGGCGGTGGTGCAGTGGATAGAGCATCGGATTGGGATGCTGAAGACCCAGGTTTGAGACCCTGAGGTAGCCAGCTTGAGCATGGGCCTATCTGACTTAAGCAAAAGCTCACTAGCTGGGACCCAAGGTCACTGGCTCGAGCAACCTGCTCGGTCTGCTGAAGGCCTGAAGTCAAGGCACATATGAGAAAGTAATCAATGAACAACTAATGTGTCACAACGAGAAACCGATGATTGATGCTTCTCATCTCTCTCCGTAGCTGTCTATCTGTCCCTATCTATCCCTCTCTGGATCTCTCTCTGTCTCTGTAAAAAAAATTAAAAAAAAATTGCTGTCTTATATTTCTTTCCAAATAAACTACAATATGTTTAGGATGCATATTTTCTTTTCTGTTCCACAGTGACTTTCTTCTGCTATCAAGAGTTATTAGTATGGATTTGGTTTTCATTATGAAAGAAGTAGATGGACAGTTATTATGAGTGATATTAAAGCTACAATTGAGTCAAATTAATGGACAAGGTTTCTTGGGGGATTTATAAAAGAATATAAGCAAATAGCAGTTTAGTTATGAGATGAATTTAACATTTTGCTCTAAAAGTTTGCCCTGAGTATTGATTCATTTTGAAATGTGTACTTTCCTTTAGCATTTTTATCAATTAAGCTAATGAAACAATTGTGTCATTGAGTAACCTTACTATGATTAAGATATAGCAATATTTAAAAAATTGTAAAGATTATTTTTATTTTATAATTGGCTTTATTAGGGTGACATTGGTTAATAACATTACATAAGTTTCAGGTGTACTATTCCATAATACATCATCTGTACACTGCTCACATGTGTTCAGCACCTCAAGTCAAGTCCCGTCTCATCACAGTTGTCCCCTTTTACCCTAGATGACCTCTCCCTACCCCATCTTTCCTATAATCACCACCCAGTAATCAATGTCTGTGAGCTTTCCAAAAAAAAATTCTTTTAAAATAAAACTCAGAGTTATCTTCTTATAGTTATTATTTTATAAATTGGAACAAATGAAAGTGAACTGATTTTAATAAACACACACACAACTACAAGAGCCATGCCCTCTTATATGTTAAATTCATCTCATAACTAAATTGCAATTAAGATGTTAAATTTATCTCATAACTAAATAATTATTTTAAATTGAAACAAACTGTAATTCATTGGCTTTAGCAGTTTTTAATACAAGACATTTTAGAACCAGTCTCCACTAAATCATTTTGTAGAAATGAAACCTCTCTGGAAAAGACTGTGATGCCTTTAAACTGGGCAGGTAGAAAAATGTTTCTCAGCAAACATACTGACCTTACAAGGCTTTGGGAAGTGTTCGGATGTAAGCTTTTCCTGAAGTGTCATCGTCTCTGAGGATAGAAAAGAGATCCAGTTGCCAAGTGACGTTCTAATTCTCATGGTTGGACTTGCTGTCTGGAAAAAGAGTCATGCTTCATTTAGTAATTCCAATGTTTCTTCCGCTTCCTGTAAATGAAGGGGGTGGGAGAGGAGAACACATTCATTCACAAAAAAGGAATAAAACTATGTATCCCACGGGAAGGTGCCATTTATAGAACTACCTAAAAATATGTATTTGGCCAGGTCAGATGGTATTTTGCAATATTATTACAATGAACACTAGGTTTATGTACTGGCTTTGGACATGTGCTCATTTCTGAAGCAAGAGTCATTCTGAAGAACTAAGAAAATGAACTTGCCAAAGAGGTATATTACTATCTAGCTAATTTCTTCATACTAGTTCAAATTAGTTCCCCCAAGGAGAACTTAGAGATATCTGTGAAATGTAAAAAGTAATATTATATATAGGATTTCTTACCAATGACATTATCCTCATAATATAGTCTTATAAATTATAGTCTTTTTAATTTTATATGTAATTTTGTGCCATTAAATAGGTCATAAAAATAACTGGGCAATGAAGAATTGAGACATTGCAGGACAAATCAGGTCATAGAACTCATCAGGCAGTGTTGACTAGAAAACTCCATTCTTGGATTCTGCTGATTTGAGGAATAAAATTTTTTATTTTATTTTTACTTTTTTATGTGACAGAGATAGACAGAGTCAGAGAGAGGGACAAATGGACAGAGAGAGAGAGTAAGGGAGAGAAATGAGAAGTATCAATTCTTTGTTGCAGCACCTTAGTTGTTCATTGATTGCTTTCTCATATGTGCCTTGACTGGGTGGCTATAGCAGAACAAATGACTCGTTGCTCAAGCCAGCGAGCTTGGGTTTAAGCTGGTGAGCCTCACTCAAACCAAATGAGCCCGCGCTCAAGCCAGTGACCTCAGGGTTTTGAACCTGGGTCCTCAACGTCCCAGTCTGATGCTCTATCCACTGTGCCAACTGCCTGGTCAGGCTTGAATTGGTTTTTATCACAGCTAAATAGGGGCTATTTGAGACTAGCCACAGGATAGTACGGATGGCACAGGACATGGCTTTTGGACAGTAGTCTTGGTTTCTAGGCTTTACCACATTCCTTCTCTCTGTCACACACTGAATCATCATGGAACAAGATTTTAAACTCTCTAACCCTCAGTTTCCAAACCAGAAGTAAAGACTGAGTAATTTCTCAGGCATTTTCTGGCTCTAAGTTCTGTGATTCTGTGCTGTATTATCTTTAGCTATCTCTCAATCATGTTTGGCTTGTGTTTTCATGTTCATTCAAGTCACTATTTCAGGCCTGACCTGTGGTGGGGTAGTGAATAAAGTGTCGACCTGAAATGCTGAGGTCACTGGTATGAAACCTTTGGCTTGCCTGGTTAAAGCACATATGGGAGTTGATGCTTCCTGACCTCCCCACCTTCGCTCTCTCTCTCTCTTCTTCCTCTTCCTCTATCCTCTCTCTAAAATGAATAAAGTCCTAAAAAAGATTTAA
Organism: Rhynchonycteris naso; assembly: GCA_037038555.1. Lineage (NCBI taxonomy): Eukaryota > Metazoa > Chordata > Mammalia > Chiroptera > Emballonuridae > Rhynchonycteris > Rhynchonycteris naso. The sequence continues at coordinate 74,789,889 of CM073002.1, forward strand.
AAATATTTGAAGTGAAATTAACTATAGTTTTACTTTGTAAAGTTCATTAGACTTTCTGACTTGCATATCTTTTTATCCATGTGACAAACAGGATAAAGGCATCATTTTTAGTCCATCAGAAAAAAGAAGCATCTATCTTAAAAGCTATAATGGAAACAATTGGGGTCACATCACACTCTTCCTGAGATGATGGCCACTGTCTGCATGGGAGGTTGCTTTCTCTCAGGATGGTAAATCAGATCATCTTACTTCTTTACCCCTTCATTGCTTTAGCCTCTCCAAAACTACCATGTTAATTATGCATTCATATGCATTTGTGGGGTTTTTTTTCCAAAGTATTGGTGCAATTAAGATGACAACCTAGAAAAAGAGAAAAAACTAAAGATTTATGATGAGTAGTACTGTATATTCTTTGTTTTCAAAATGAAAACCCAAGAAGTGAGTTCTTCAGAAGTGAGTTCACCCAGAGGTTCCTCCCCATGCTTTCTAATTTACTCCTTTGCATCCCACACACATGTACACACCTAATAAAATTAACTCCAATCTCTTCTAGTGCTCTTTTTTCCTACAACTTCTCTTGGCTATTCTTTACCCATTTTTGTTTGTCTGTTTTGTTTTCAAAAAACTTAGTAGTAGTTTTTCCATTGATTTCCACATTGCATTTTTCCTCATCAGAGTTATATAGTCTAGATTCTTGAAGTTGAAATATTTTGACCATATAATCAAGAGACAAGGGCCAATTATCTAGATGACCTTTTCTTAGTCTGAAGTGAAAAACAGATCCTTATCTTTGCCCTAAATCAGAAAAGTGAGATGAAGATTGGGTTCAGATCAAGAGGTATTATCCTGCCCTTTCCACTATCATGGTCATTTGGAGGTGTCTGGTTTATGTGGAGGAAGGAGATGTTACATGAAAGTAGGTCAGGAGAAGAATAACTCAGTAAAATCCAGATTTAGTAGTAAAACTCAAGAGCCAACTGAACCATCATATAATCAAGAGCCAAGTCTTGATTACAGTGTCAACCACAGAGAATAACTGCTGAAATATCTAAAGAGTTTTCAGTGGTCGGGTTGGAAGGGAGAAGAGTTGTGCCTAAATTTCACAATCTTTGATTTCTGTTTTTTGAATAGGTTTCTTGGGAATAGAGTATAATTATCCAATTTCCATGGCATTTCTCCCACTGGTTCATCAAAGTAACCACTAGTTACACTCTAGTTTCAACATTTAGTGGTTCTAACATTTGGGAGCCAAAAGAATGCTTTACCACATATAAATATATGCCTTTATGAGGTTTATTGAATCCTCTACCAATTGGGAAATAACTAGAAGAGAAGATATAAATAAAAATATATTGTTGGTTTAAATTCAATAAAGTAATATTAGAAAAACTTTCTTGACCTTAAAACAAAAATGGATTCTTCTCATGCTTAAGCATCCTAACCTACATTTGGAGTCAGTTGGGTCTGCAAGGTAGCACACATTCTATTATCTGCTTCACATTGAGCTGCACACAGAGAGTTCACACATGTCTGGTAACCTTACACATATTGACATTGACCGTTAGAAAAAAAGAGATGTAGATCAATGTAAGTCAGACTCCTACCATCATACATATTATATAAATCACTTCTTTTAATAAAAGGAACAAGTGAGGTCAGAGAAAAGTAAATAAACTCAATGTAATATGTTTGAAAGACTTAAAGATCTTTATCTATAAAAAAGTAAAACATGGGATGAGAAGGTAGATGGTTTCTCTTACAATGGTAATGAAACTGATAACTTTTAGCAGATCAACCTAAATTTATACTATGAACTAAATGTTAATATTTTTTTTCAAATTAGTGATTATAACACCTGGACACTATATAATTATTTTAATAGTGCTGGTATTTTTTTTCTTCAGGGCTTGTTGCAGATTTATTTCTTTATTTACTCAGTACATATAGAGTTCTTACTTTGTGGCAGATAATAGGGATACAATTGTGCCTTTGAAGAAGATATATATGTAAGAAGATGATAAAGTGAGTAAACAATTTCAATATATGGTGAAAAGTGTTACAGCAGAGAAGAGTGATAGGGAAAGTTTCACACAGGTGGTTAAAGAAGTCAGAATTTGAAAGATCAATATGAGCTAAACTGGCAGGTCTAGAGAGAAAATAACATTATAGGCAGAAAGAGAGCAACATGTCCAAGGGTAAGGGAAAGTTATACTGTTTCAGGGAGCTTTGGTAATGAGCGTGGTTTGTCTCTAATTTAAGGAACTGAGAAAAGGGGAATTTTTTTAATCTGCCTCAATTAACATTATGCTACTTCTTTTCTAGGACATCATTTCATACTTTTATGCAAGTGATATTGGACTCTCTCTCCCTTAAAAGTCAAGACAACAAAAATGGAACTGTATTCTTTAATAACTGTTTCCTGCTTTCACAAAAAGAAAGACACATTCTAGCAAAGTTGTGGTTTATTTCTTAATATCTATGTTGGGGTGGAAACATTTTCTTATACTTATACTTTGTTTTGTTTAAAGAGTAAGGCAAATTTTTCCCAGATTTAAAAACAATTATTTACTGTTGTGTCTACCCCTGGGAATATTTGCAAAAGTTCTTTCTTAGGACCTTTGTTTGCTCAATCACACTTTACATTTCATTATGGGAGAAATTGTCTCATTCAGGAAAGCAGAGGTCATAAGTTTACTATGCCTGAAAATTCAGAGTACATGCAAAAAACAAGACAGAATTTGATCAAAGAGAATTAGGCAAGGATCAGCTAATTAAGAGCCTTGAACTCTTTATAAAGAAATCATTTGAAGGAAGCAAATGATTATATCTGTGTCTTAACAACTTTTGTGGGGAATGAACTTTAAGTGGAAAGACTGGAGACATGAAGAGAGACTAATTATTAAATGGCTGCAATATCCATGGAAAAAGCTATTACTAGAACTTTAAGAAAAGGTGAAAAGGAGAGAAGAAAGGGGTGGATCTAAGAGATGTTTAATTGGGCAGTTTGACAGGATGAGGTGCAAAAGGTGGGGTAATTAAGGATAGAGAAGGGTAAACCCTTTGCTGAGATAAGAAACACAGCATAAAAGAAAATAGATGGGACAGTGAGTTGGGGAAAGTACTGAATTTAATTTTGGACATTTTTAGCTGGAGACCTCTAAGGGACAATCAGATGACAGTTCTATTGAAATATTTTCAAGCTAGTAAAAGATCCTATAAGAATAAAACCATTTTTTTCTTTTTTTCGTCGAGAGGCAGGGAGGCAAAGACAGACTCCTGCATGCACCTGGACTGGGATCCTCCTGGCAAACCCACTAGGGGGTGATGCTCTACCCATCTGGGGCATTGCTTCAATGCTCAGCAACTGAGATCTTCTTAGCAACTGAGGCAGAGGCCATGGAGCCATCCTCAGCACCAGGGGCCAACCTTGCTCAAGCCATGGCTGCAGGAGGGGAAGAACAAGAAAGATAGAGAGAGGGGGGAGAAGCAGATGGTCATTGTGTGCCCTGACCGGGAATCGAACCCAGGACTTTACATGGTGGGCTGACACTATACCACTAAGAAACCGGCCAAGCCAGAACCATTTTTTCAAAAGCTAATAAAATTATCCCAGAAGTAGAACACTATGTAAAGTGCATTTGGTGTAAAATACTCTCTTGTTCTTGATTTTGAGGAATGTGATTACTTATCAGTTATGTATGTGGTTTTCTACAAACTAACTATAATGTAACTTAGTATTCACCCCAAGTTGAAGTACTTGGCATAGGCTAAAGACCCACAGAAGAAGGGTATGCTTACATGATCAAAATTAAGATTTAAAAGTCTGAAGTCAGAAAAAAAGAAAAATATTCTTAGCTGAAAGATACACTATTTCAGTCAAATGTCCTCCATTTCCCTATTATCTGCTAACTCAGTGCCAGAAGATATTTTTATTCTTTCAAAGTCTCAGATAACATTTCCAATGAAACACTATTTATACTTCAATGTATCTTCTACAATGAGATAAAATTTTCTTTGTTAAGATTCATGCCCTTTTTTTCAGACTCTTAAGTAAGAAAACTTTAAATAATGGAAGAAAAATGTAGTTTTAAATATATAAATCCAGAACGTAACCAGTCTTCCAAGATTTTATGAATAGCCTACTTTTGTGGGCTATTATCACGAATTATCTGAGAATTACTCAGAATATTAAATCGAAATTATCTGCTTGATTAATAATGTCAAATAAAAATGCTATATTTTTCTTTAGGGGATTGAAAATAAGCAAATGAATGTGCTCTACATCTCTCCTCATTCACACAGTCAAGGTTATCAATTGCTGTAGGGAAGCTATTCACATCGAGTAAAATACTACATTTCCAAAAGGAATAAAATCTATCTTACAAATTCCCAGAAGACCCCTGTTCTGAAATAATAGACAGAATTTAGTACGTTAGTCCCTAAGATTTCATTACTCCCTAAGACTGCATTTTAGTTTTCTAAAGATTTAATTTTTAGAAATGTGAAGTCTATCGGAAATAGGGAAATAACAAAGTCCTAATCAAAGTTAAATGATTATCTATATGTCTGATAATTTGCAAAAGGAGTAAGTTTTAGATTAAAATCTATATCATTCCTTAAGGCATATGGAGTGATATGCCAATATAACTAGTTTATAATTAAAAGCTAATTATTTTATAATAATAATAATATGTTTATAAAATAAAAGTAACCTTCTACCTCCATCATTCAATATCTATCCCCTGAAGCATCCCAACCTACTCTCTTCCAACCTACCCATAAGGAATTACTGTTATTATTTTTTTATATATTCTACAGAAGAAACTTCTAAATATAAACATATATATGCTATCTACCCATAAATCTCTCTACTTTTTTAACACAAATATGAACACATGTAGCCTATTATGCAGTTTAACATTGTTTGCCATTATATCTTGAATGCTGTTTCATATTAATGAATGAATAACTATTGTTTTTCTCTTTCACAGTGCAAGCACAGTGTTTCATTGTATAAATGAGACATTAGAAATTGTCTTTTCCGAAATCTTATATAGGTTTGGTAAGAAACTAAACTGACTTTTGAAGCCTCAAAAGTAGAAAATCCCATTACTGTTCAGTTAAATCTCAATTTCATGATACTTCTCTGAATAATTTTATAGAAAAAGGAAGAGTCCTTATCTCCACCACCTGAAAAAATTTAGGGGTCCCAGATACTCTGCTCTGCCTTAGAGTTTTAATCTTAAGAACATATACTTTTAAAACACTTAGTCTTTAACATGTTAAATTGACAGTGAGTATAATCACAGATATTTCCTCACTTTCTCTTTATACTTAATCTGAACCTTTTAAATGTTTTATATTGAAAATATTTTAATTGGACAATTATATTTTATAACCTTAATAATAAATTAAGGAAAGTTAAGAAGATTGCAATGTCAGGGAAAAGTCTTGGTCAGAGAAGAAGGTCAGGCATCTGACTGCTAACAGGAGTCATAGATACCATCTGCAGGATTCTGTCTGTTGCTTAATAGTTTGGGATTCTTCAGTCAGGAAGTGAATTCCTGAGATAAATTATCTGTGGGAATTTCTTGTGTCCTTCTCAGATTCTTTTCTGAAGACCATCAGCAGAAATTACTTACCGTAATGGAATTTAGGGAGAAAATTGATCTCAAAAGTTTACTGGCTGGTAAGCTTGTATGTCATGAATTCACAAAGTCAACACCGAATATCAGAGCTCACCAACCAGTGTAAATCCAGAGTGGGGAGTCCTGCTTCTACCCACATACTTCTCTGAAGCCCCATAAACTGCTTTCCAAAAATTCCAACTCCTACAGAATACCTGAGTGGACCCCAGCCCATTCCTCTGATTTCATAAAACTGGGAATCTTTGTAGTATCATGTGTTTTTCTGACAATAATTTTCTACTTATTTCCCTTGTTTTCTTGTCTGAAAATTAATCATTTAACAGCATTTTACTAAAAATATTAATAAAACTTAAAATAAAATCCTATTTTGAAGGATTATAGAGGGAGAAAGAAAACTTAATGTGTCTGCAAGTAAAACTGATTTTGAGAGCAAAGCCTATTCCTAACCATCATGGGTTCAGTCAGTATAGCTAGTACCTCAGGTTCGTTCTCTTCTCAATAATACACCCTTCCATATACTCCATGTTGATCCAGGATATTAGGCAGTATTCAGCCAGGGTGTCCTCTTCTAAGATTCTATTGTATGTTAATCTCCTAGGTTCCATTTTTTTCTATTTGGTAGTGAAGTAAACCGAATTTAAAGTTAAGGGCTGAGGCCATTTTTTCAAATATAAATCCTATCTCCATACTTCCTGTCCACAGTTCTCCTATGAATCAGAGTTCTCCTAACATCCAGCACTTCTTCCAGAATTCTCTGCTGCACTACCCCACATACTAGACTAAATGTTAGCCTGATATTAATGTACAGATCATGTTCATGGGAGTTTGCTGTACCCAGCAGGCATTATGCATCAAGTTGTCTATGCACAAGGAAGTTTTTTAAGGCAATATCTATAACTAAATGAGTTTGCCCAGTTTCTTTTTTGCCTTAAACTTTGTCTGAATCTTGGTTACTCTGTTCTTAACACATTGCATTATCCCATTTCCAAAGGTCTCATTCTTAAATCTACCTCATTAATAATTTATATTCAAGGGAATTCTTCATAACAACTAAATCTTTTTTGCACATTCTATCTGATAAAGCCACACTTAATCCCCTGAGACAGGACTAACTTCCTTTACTATTTCTGCCATAATGCCTTCTATTTTTACCAGTTGGCACTTATTAAATTATAGTGTAATTGATTGTCAAAAATTGTGTTCTGTTCACTCTTATAATCTAGCACATTGCCTGGAATGTAAAAGTGTTCCAAAATTATTTAACAATTAAGTAAATGAATATGGTTGGAACCACAGGAGAAAGAACAATCATAGTGAGAAATATGTGAACAAAGAAGTATAGAGATGTGGCATAACCACCATAGATACTTTCTACTAAAGTATGTTTATATTAGAAATATTAGAAATTAGTCTGACCCATAACCATGAGCAAACCTTTTAAAACCTTCTCATATATGGCAATATAATAAGTGGTCATATAGAGAGATATAATGTATATAATGTATGATATAATGTCAAGTGGAAAATAATGATGCAAAAGTGTTTTAATGATTCAAATGCCACTGCTTCAACAACAACAACAAAAATTGTATGGTGAAATAAAACGGAAACAACTCAAAATATTAACAGATATGTTTGGTGAAAAAATATGGGTAACATTTTTTAATACTACTTATTATATTATTTTTCAAAATTTTATTTAGTAAGTATATAGTAGCTCAATCATTTGCAAGTTTCTATTTTTTTCTTGCAGAACTCAATTTTGTGAACAAAAGAATGTAGTTCCCATAGCAACTCGACAGGTTGCAAATAAATCTCTTTCCTTGAGTAAACATAACCATTGATTATTTTTAACACAACAGGGCAGGGAAACTTTGTATTAAAAGAATTGTTAATACCAAAACCAACCATATCATTATACCTTTACAATGAGCACTAATTAGTATTACAAAAATGCTTAAAGCTTTAAGATATTTGCAGGCAGATACATGTATTTTTCACTTCTGTATAACAAGTGTCTCCAAGAAGATGGAGCACCCAAACATGCTGAATAACAGTCTTTGTTTATCTTTTTCTATCTATAAATGCAAAATCATGAATACAGAGACATAAATGTATAACATACACAGAGGTACTGCTAATGTCATATATGAGTCCAGACCTAATTTGAAAAATAGTGTATAAATAAGAATTAATTGAGCAAATAAACTATAGAAGTTTTGTACCATTACCCTTAGTAGGGGTCAGATGAAAAACCAAATTGAATATCTGTAACTATATTTATATGTATATATGAATAGAGAGAGAGGTAGGTAAGTAGATAGTTAGATGACAATAGATGATGATAGATGATGATGACGACGATGATAGATAGATAGATAGATGACACATAGATAGATAGATGATAGATAGATAGATAGATGATAGATAGATAGATAGATAGATAGATAGAGATAGATGATAGATAAGATAGATCCTTGTTGTCAAGGATCTAAATATATCTTAAAATATACTGTTCACTAAAATTAGGGGATATTTAAATTGCTTCATATTCATTTTGAAGTATCCCCTAATTTTTGTGAGCAGTATATATAAGAATAACTATTTCTCTACTTTTACTAAATAGAAAGGTCATCGAGATTTTTGGTAGTACCACAACTTTTGACATTGTGTCCATTTTACTTGAGTTATAGAAGCTTTAAAATGAAATTGTAATGTTTACATAAAAGAAATAGCTATTGGCTCTGATCATAATATCACAACTAAAATCACAGATAGTATCATTTCAGGCAAATGTCAATTGAAAGATCGTCCAGCTTATATTAACATTTTGTTCACCATCAAAATGACTAGATTTTCAATTATTAGAACAATTCTTCCCTTTAATTAGTTTTTAAATTGTAAATTTTTATTATGATCATTCATTTGCAAAAGAAAATATCTTAAATTATAATGGCTTTTGTAATGCATTCTCTGGCCTCAATAATTAAATTGCAAATCCACAAAAGATAATTAAGTTTTATAAGGGAACATTATAGAAGTTAATGTTTTTAAAATACATAAAAGCAGTAATGTAAGTAGTGTTTCATTTCTGCTTTATACTTTGAGTTTTATTTCTTTCTTAAAATACGCAAATTGATATTAACTAGCTCTAGGTAAAACATCAGGAAAAACCATTGAAATTATTTTTTATTCATTTTTTATTATTCTTAAATAGTAGGAAAAATGTATTTTCTACCATTAGCAACTTGTCTTCTTCAGGTTCAATTCTTTATAGATAATCTCAATGTTTTATCTTTACAATTAATACTTAAATATTCTTTACTAGGATTAGGTAAAAAATTAATCCTAGAACCATGATAAAATTTGAAACTTATTTTTTTAGTCAACTTAGATTTTCCCTGGTTTTCACTAAGTAATGAATATATATTTTTTACTGTGCATTGCTCTACATATAAATAGATTAAAATGTGTATTGATCAGTTATCATATGTTTCCCTACAGTTATTTACATAGACATCAATACAAAGGTTATAATACTATTTATTAAGTGTTTTCAACATGTCAAGCCCTGTGTTAATTATCTGACATAAATTGCATAACTCTTTCAATTCTCATAGCAACTGCATACAATAAGTACCATTATTATACCCATTTTCCAGAGAAAGAAACCAAGGGTGAGAAGGCTAAAACATTTTGACCAAGGACATGGCTTACAAGAGTCAGAGTAAAAGTTTTAACACAAGCAGAAAACAAATAAAGTTTATATCTAATCAATCTAATTTAATAATAAAATTCACATAAGGTCAAAAGAGGTGAATAATGAGAATTGTAGCTAGTGATTTCAAATCATCTCCATCTGTTGATATATGAACTATATTGTATAAGTTTTGCTTATTCTTAAACTGAAGTAATTTTTAATGACCTAAAAGAAGTGATTATGACAGTGAGAATCATGACTATAAGCCAAATAATAATGCTATCTTCAGTGATTTCAGATTCTAGTCAAACTTTTCACTAAGGTACCTGGATTCTAAGAAAAATCAGGGAAATGTGCATATTAGAAACTGTTCAGTATGAATACATATTTATATATATTCCATTCTTTTCCATAGTAAAGTGACTTTGGATGTACTCTCTGGACTCTAGTGCAGAGCAGTCAAGAGAAGAAAGTAACATGAGAAAGATCTGTAGTAATTTTACAAGCTAAAGAGAAACAGTTTTATTTGTTGATTTTCAGAAGTCCAGATATTATCCTACCAGATTCTAAGACCACTTCTAAGACATAAATAACATCTTGATGTAGCCATAGGCTCTATAAAGTTTGCAAGAGAAAGAAGGGACAAGGGACTACTTCAAAGCCCTCAGTCTCAGATAGGCAGCTTAAGTTGTCTGTACTGAGGCAGCTTGTCTGCCCGTAACTAATTTTATAATTCTTTGGGTTGTTTTCCCATATTACTGGAAGAGTGAGAAACAAAATATAACAGGCTTTGGGTTGTTTGCCTAGACTAGGAAATGTGACATTAAACTCTATCACCTTTTAACTTGACTGCCTCATCACTGACTCTTAGTCCTCTAAATTGGGGCTTACTGATCTGTGAGTGACAAAACATGACCAGCAAAATGCAAAACAGATTTAATGCAGAAAGATTGAAGACTAAGTTCACATTTCCTAGAGGTAGAAAAATTAAAGGAAGACTATAAAGAATGCATGGTAAAATATATTTTTTAACATGGTTTAAAATATGTAAATTATTTTTTACCTTTAATCCAATTAGAAAGGAAGTTAAAGTAGAAATAAAGAAATTAGTGCAGTGAATAGAGTGTCGGACTGGGACGCAGAAGACACAGGTTTGAAACCCCGAAGTAGCCAGCATGAGTGCCAGCTCATCAATCTTGAGCTTGGGCTCACCAGCTTGAGTGTGGGATCGCTGGCTTGAGTGTGGGATCATACACATGACCCCATGATCACTGACTTGAGCCCAAAAGTTGCTGGCTTGAAGCACAAGGTTGTTGGCTTGACTTGAGCCCAAGGTCACTGGTTTGAGCAAGGGGTCACTCACTCTACTGTAGCCCCCGCCCCCAGTCAAGACACATATGAGAAAACAATCAATGAACAACTACGGAGACAAAAGAGCCACAACAAAAAAATTGATGTTTCTCATCTCTCTCCCTTTCTGTCTGTCCTTCTCTCTGTCTCTCTCTGTCTCTGTCACAAAAAAAGAAAGAAAAAAAGAAACTAGTGAAAAAGTCAGTTTAGAGCAAAACTTCAAAAAAAAAATTTAGTTCTACATTAGATATGGCTGGGGTACTATACTTGAAAATTCCAGTGTATATTAGTTAAAGAATTAAGTAATGAGAAATAATTGAATTTATTTAAAATTTAGTTTACTTAATAATTAAGTTTATTAATTGTTTTTCATAAGGTTCTCTTTATATATTGCTTAATAGGTCAAGACAAGAAAGTTAATTTGTGGCTGCACTATGCATATGATGGTAATTTATCATATATGATATTTAAAATTGAATTTTGACTAATTGCAATTAATTAATTTTAAAATTAATAAAAATTAAAATTCATGAAAGAATGTTCAACATAATTAATTATCAGGGAAATGCAAATCTAAGCCATAATGAAATATCGCCTCACACTTGTTAAAATGGCTATTATCAGAAAGAGGGATAGCAAGTGTTGGCAATGGTGGGGAGGAAAGGAAAGATTTGTGCACTGTTGGTGGGAATGTCAATTAATGCAGCCGCTATGGAAAACATTTAGCAGGCTCCTCAAAAAACTAAAAATTTAAGACCCTGTCCAGTTGGCTCAGTGGATAGAGTGTTGGTCCAGTGTGTGAACATCCGGGTTCCAGCCCCAGTCAGGGCACACTTGAAAAGTAACCATCTGCTTCTCTTTCCCTTCCTCTCTCTCTTCCCCTTCTACAGCCAGTGGCTTGATTAGTTCAAGTGACAGCCCAGATGTTGAGGATAATTCTGTTGGTCCATGCATTGGCCTCAGGTGCTAAGAATAGCTCAGTTGATTTGAGCATCACCCCAGACAGAGGTTGCTGGTTGGATTCCAGTTGGGGTGCAAGTAGGACTTCATCTCTCTATTGCCCTTCCTTTCACTTAAAAAAAACCACTAAAAATAGATCTACCATATTACCCAGCAGTCCTGCTTTTGGGTACTTATTTAAAGCAGATATAAAAAACAATAACTTTAAAAGATGCACAAACCCCCATGTTCATTGCAGCATTATTACAATAGTCAAAATAAAGAACCAACTTAAGTGTGCAACAATGGATGAATGCCTAAAGAACTTGCGATATATATCACAATAATGAAATATTATTCATCCATAAAAATGAATGGAATCTTGCCATTTGCAACAACATGGATGGACCATGAAAGTATTACACTAAATAAAATAAGTCAAAGACAAATACTTTATGATTTCTTTATGTGGAATCTATTTAAAAATCTTATATCATAGATTGGTGATTGCCAGAGGCAGGGAGTGAGAGAAAATGGGTGAAAGGAATCAAAAACTAAATTAACTAAAACTAAAAACATAATTCCTCAATATCATTAACTACATTTTATGGGTTTAATAACCACACATGGCTAGCGGTTACCTTACTGGATAGCCAAAACAGATAATTTCTTTCTGTACTTAAAGTTGGACTGGCATAGTAAAAAACATGGGGTTTAAATTTAGATATACCTTGGTTATTATCTTTAGCTATAGCACTTACTAGCTAATCAATTTATTTATCTGAGCCACAATTTCAATTTTTAATATAGGGATAATATTTTCCACTTCTTGTCATTGTAGTTCATGTCAAATGTTGTAATTAGATCAAGAAAAACCTGTTTAAGGGAGGCAGTATTATTGTGAGAGATTTGGAAGGACTGGGCTCTGGAATCAGAAAGATCTATGTTTGAATCCAAGCTGGTGCTTTCTAGCTGTGTGATTTCAGCAAGCTATTTAATTTTGTAAACATCAGCAGCTACTTCATAGGAGTGTTGTGAGATTTAAGAATTATCTGAGAAAATATGTATACAATATTTTGCATGGCGCATGGTACCCATTATATATTCAAAAATGCAAGGTATTAATTTTGTTCAAAATGTTACCTATTATACCCAAAGCAAATGTGTATGTTACAAAATAACTTTCATAAATTTTATAAGCCAATATATATAAAAAATATAAAGTACTGCCAAAACATAAGTAAGTAACAATAATTATAATAATTGTAACTACTGTTACTTTTTTTTAAATTTTGTAACAGAAACAGAGACAGAGTGAAGGACAGATAGGGACAGACAGACAGGAAGGGAGAGAGATGAGAAGCATCAATTCTTCGTTGCAGCACCTTAGTTGTTCTTGATTGCTTTCTCATATGAACCTTGACAGGGGTGGGCGGTGGGGTGGAGGGGAGGCTACAGCAGAATGAGTGACCCCTTGCTCAAGCCAGCGACCTTGGGGCTCAAGTTGGTGAGCCTTGCTCAAACCAGATGAGCCCACATTCAGGCTGGTGACCTTAAGATTTCGAACCTGGGTCCTCCGCATACCAGTCTGACATTCTATCCACTGCACCAACGCTTGGTCAGGCTTGTTACTACTGTTATTAAGAAATGAGATATTTCATTAATTCAATTCAGTTATTACTAAAAGAAGGTCTGTTTCTCAACAATTTGCAATAACCAATGTTTTAAATAATGCTTTTTTCTTAAATTATGTTTACCTAATAAGAAGAAATTAATAAATGTTAAGTTAATGTTAAAATAAATTCAACAGAGTAAGATTTCTTTACTCTAATTTCACTTTTAAGTAAATAAAATTTTATCTTGCTATATTCTAACATAGTAGCAGATAATAGGCTGTTTCCATGCCACATCTCATCCACATCACATGATATTCACTCTAAGTTTCATGAGCACAGAAGTAAATTTTAAAGTGGTCAAAATTTAAATTGATAAAATAATTTTATCAAGGATAAAATTATTATATTTTTAGACACTTCCACAAATGCAATTAAATTTACTCTACAGAAATGCCTTTGATAACTTTATAATCTGTTTGGGCTTTGAAAATGAAAAAAGAAAATATTTAATGTATTACTTAGTCTGTGTTTTACCACCATGATTTTCACATGTGAAGATTATTTTAAAGATATTTAAACTGTATTCTACATACTTTCATATTGTTATTTTAATCTATAAATCTTTTATACTGTATGTACTTTATTAGCCATACTGAGGTGAATATGTGTACACATATACTTTGGAGCAATGAACTACAAATAACCCTGACTTAGGATGCTTTGATTTATTTTGACTTTACAATGGTGCTAAAGCAAAACCATTCAGTATAAATCAGCCAGTCTCAACTATAATTTTCTGTAGCTTAGGTATATGAAATACATTTTCAATTTAACAATATTTTCAACTTATGATGGGTTTATTGAGATATAACTCCACCGTAAGTCAAGGAACATTTATAAATAAAAACCATTAAAGATAAAAAAAGTGACTATATGCATAGTAAAAAAAAATAATACATGGTTTATGTTGAAGAAATATTTTAAATGGAAGATTTAAAGTATAGAGGACTCACTAGAAAATATGTGCAAAGCACTTGATGGAGTATATGTATGTTTATGAAAAATGTTATTTAATGAACTTAAGATATGATTTTTACAAAAAAGAATAATTCATCTGTGCTGTTTACAAAAATATTATCGTTTTCTACATGAAAAATTGACTACATGGAAATAAATATAATCAATAATAGGGTAAGTTTTCTTAGCTTAAAATATCAAGAATACCCGTATTTAACCACTTCAAAAAAAAGTTAATATGTGAGATAAAAGATAACTATTGCAATAAAAGCCAACTTAAAGTTATCCAGGGGAACTATTTTAGTGTTCACAGTATATAGTAATAATTTAGATAAATTATATCTTTCTCTAGCCTTTAACAAGTTTATGGATTGCTTGCCACCTTCGAGTTCAGAAAAGCACAAATCTTTAAGAAGTGTTTGTGTTCATTGTTCATGTATCATAATTTTAAAATCCTACTTGTATCAGTTTTGATTAAAAATGTAGTAATCTTAACCGCAAAGGAGGAGTATTTTATAAAATCTCATCATTTTGGCTGTCTCTTCAAAAATAATATGGAAAAACGCTGAAAGAAAAATATATAATATGTAAGAAAATATTTACTTTTCATGGACTGAAACCAGACAAAAAATAAAAGTAAGAAATAAAGCAATTTATTAAATATATCTATTGAATGTCATTTGTGTCCAAAGCTTCGATGTTAAACAATGTATTATACACATTGTTGAATAAAAAAGAACCCCTAAACATAAGAAAGTTGTCAAGGAAATATAAGTAGAATTTGTGCTTGAAAGACAAGGAACTCTTAGGGCAGGGGTCGGGAACCTATGGCTCGTGAGCCAGATGTGGCTCTTTTGATGGCTGCATCTGACTCACAGACACAGCTTTAATAAAAAAAAATAATAACGTTAAAAATATAAAACATTCTCATGTATTACAATCCATTCATTTCCTACCACTCACGTTCATGGTTGCGTGTGGCTGGAGCCAATCACAGCTGTCCTCCGGGACAACACCAAATTTTTATTGGATGAAGCATAACGTAAACGGGGTCATTGTGAGGTCAGGAAGTAAACTTCCCTCCTTTTAATTAAGTAGTCAGCTAGCTAATTGCAGAAACCCTTTTGATGAAGAAGATGGCTAAAAGAAAAACAGATAAGGAGTATCGTACTTTTCAGCAGAATGGACAGAGGAATTCGTCTTTGTAGAGAGAGCAGGTTCTGCAGTGTGTCTAATATGCAATGATAAAATCGCATTGATTAAACGGTCAAATAAAAAGCCACATTTGCATCAAAATATCCAGCAGGAGACAGCAGGAAGAAAGCATGTCAAGAGCTACTGTGCAGAATGCAAGCTAGTCAGCAGCAACTCCATGTTTGGACCCAACAAAATGACTGGAATTCGGCTAGCTTTGCTGGTGCTTTAGCAATTGTGAGAAATGGGAAGCCATTCATAGATGGGGAGTATGCCAAAACACTCATGCTTGATGTTGCCAATGAACTTCTTGACGGTTTTTCAAATAAAGAGAAGATAATCAAATGAATAAAAGACATACCTCTGTCAGCAAGAACTATTCACGATTGTACCATCATGATGGCAAATAAAATTGAGGCAACACAAGTGAAGGACATAAATGCAGCACCATTCTTTTCTCTCGCTCTGGATGAGTCAACAGAAGTAAGCCATTTATCCCAGTTCAGTGTGATTGCAAGGTACGCTGTCAGTGACACAGTACATGAAGAAAGTCTTGCTGTTTTGCCTATAAAAGAGACACCAAGAGAGGAGGATTTATTCAAGTATTTCACTGAGTTCACTAAGAAAAAATATCTATCGATGGATAAACTTATTTCGGTGTGTACTGATGGTGCTTCGTGCATGGTGGGGAAAAACAGGATTCATAGCGCTTCTTCATGAACATGGAAAGAGACCCATCCTAAGTTTTCACTGCATTCTACATCAGGAGGCACTTTGTGCTCTGATGTGTGGGGAGCAGCTAGATGAGGTGATGTCACTGGTCATTCTTGTGGCCAACTTTATTGTAGCCCCAGCTTTAAATGATTGCCAGTTCAAAACACTGCTGAATGAAGTTGGGAATAATTATCCTGGTCTGCTTCTGCACAGCAATGTGCATTGGTTTTCAAGAGGGAAGGTGCTCAGCCGTTTTGTGGCTTGTCTGAGTGAAATCCAGACTTTTCTTGAAATGAAAAAGGTCGAGCATCCTGAGTTAGCTAACACTGAGTGGCTCCTGAAGTTCTACTGTCTCGTGGACTTGACTGAACATCTGAACCAGCTCAATGTGAAAATGCAAGGCATTGGAAATACAGTCTTATCCCTTCAACGAGCAGTGTTTGCATTTGAGAACAAGCTGGAACTCTTCATCGCCGAAATTGAAAGAAATCATTTACTGCACTTTGAAAAACTGGGAGAATTTAAAGATGGATGCACAGCAAGTGACCCTGCTCAACATCTTGATCTCCAGCAGTTAGCGGGCTACACATCTAATCTCCTGCAGTCATTCAAAGCACGCTTTGGAGAATTTCGTGAGCACTCTCGTTTTTTAAGTTCACCCATCCACATGAGTGTACAGTGGACAACGCCAACCAGAGTTACATCCCCGGTGTCTCCATCAGAGATTTTGAGCTACAAGCTGCTGACCTGAAGGCCACAGACATGTGGGTGAATAAGTTCAAGTCACTGTATAAAGATTTGGAAAGACTTGCACGACAGCAAGCAGAATTGGCGAGCAAACACAAGTGGGGAAAAATGAAAAAACTTCAACCTGCAGACCAGCTGATTGTCAAAACTTGGCACAAGCTTTCTGTCACATACCACACACTGCAGTGTGTGAGTATTGCTGTCCTGACAGTGTTTGGCTCTACGTACACATGTGAGCAGTCTTTCTCACATCTAAAGAACGTTAAGACCAACCTATGATCATGTTTAACAGATGGATGTCTCAATGCCTGCATGAAGCTTAACCTCACCACGTATCAACCAGACTACAAAGCCATCAGCAAAACCATGCAGCACCAGAAGTCGCATTAATGGTAAGAAGTACTTTATTCTTCATTAGTTAGCAACAGCATAACAATGTTATTAAAAAGAATTCAGAGACTTATTGTAATTTAAAAGTGTTGGTCTTACGTAAAATGCACACATTTACTTGTATTTAGTGTTAAACATATTGTATGGCTCTCATGGAATTACATTTTAAAATATGCGGTGTTCCTGGCTCTCTCAGCCAAAAAGGTTCCAGACTTCTGTCTGAGGGGGAGGTAGGGCAGATAAAATTATGGAAATGGTAAATGGGAAACATGTACCATTCACAAAAATATATTTCAGTTAGGTTGGAATGTAAAATGTTAAAAAGAAAATGTTTAGAATTAAATGAGAAAATATTCACTGGGTCAAAAGAATGCATGCGGGATATTATTTTGAATAAACTGTTAGAAATCCTAAAATTGTTTTTTATTATAGGATCAATAGAACTGTGTGTGTGGAAGGCTGGAAGTAAGATTGAGGAAAAAAAAAAAAAAAGAATCGATGTGGAATTCTACGGGGCGATTTTGCAATAGCTTAGAGACAGGATGAGGTGGACCTGCCCCAGGAAAGAGCAATATGGCATTGAGAAGGATCATGGAAGTGTGCTCTGGAGGTAGGGCCAAGACACCTGGCAAACATTTAGACAGAAATACCAAGAAAGAATTAGAAGCCAAGGAAGTATGAAAATGTGGACCTGGGGAATAGAAAATGATGGCAACATCAACAGAATTAGAGCACTCTGAAGTGCAAGCATTTGGGGGTGAATTGATATGTTGAAATGATGAGTTTAATTTTTACTCCTAAATTTAACAAATATATATTCAGGGCCAAAATGTTGAGTACAAATAGATAGAGTTCATTGAGGATGACAGGTGAACTATTTGATAATGCAAAAAAATACAAACAAAAGTAACAAATGTGACAGACATTGTGAAGGGGAAATAACTGAGTTACCCTCAGTTTACAGTACAAAGAGTGATTTCTGGGTTTCTAGAGGTGTGCTTTTCCCAGTAAAATAACTCTTTTTTTTTAGAGACAGAAATAATGAGCTTTCCGAGTTTATGCCCTGAATGGAGAATCGAGCTGACAATTTATGCGCTCTGGGATGATGTTCCAACCAACTGAGCTATCCAGTTAGGGCTTACTTTTTATTGATTTTTGGAGAGACAGAAAGTGGAAGGGAGAAAAGGAGAGAGGAGGGGGCAGGGAAACATTGGTTCTTCCACTCAGTAGTGCATTTTGTGGTTGCTTCCCGTGTGTGCCCTGATGGGGATTAAACCCGCACCCTTGTTGTTTTAGGACAACACTCTTCTTATCTGACTGCACTAACAAACCAGGGTCTCAAATGACTCTTAGTCTGAGCTGTAAAGGGTAGGTGCTGGGAGTCAAATAAAAGAGGGCAGCAAAGGGCCTTCTTTCTAAAGCTGTGACTGCCACTACTGCTACAGCACCTTGCAGAGAGAAGGAGGATGGCATTTGTGAGAAATAGAAAGATGTCCCATAGCACTGAAATAGACAGTGAGAGAAGGGGAGGCAAGAAGGAGCTAAACCATGCAGATTTTTGTAGGTTATATTAAAAGATTTTTCACCCTTAAAGCAGGGGGATGACATTGAAAATGTTTAAGCATAAAACTACCATAATCAGAGCATGACGTGGTACTGCAGACTAGTGTGGTGGTAACTTTACAGTGAAGAAGTGAACATGTTTAAGAAATATTTCAGCGGTTTAAAAAGAAGTACAATTCTGTGATGAATTGAAAAGTATGAATTAGGGAGAAGGAAGGGTTAGAGTGACTTCCAAATTTGTGTATTATCTAACAAAATAGATGAGATGGAGACTGTGGCAAAGGTTTACTTAGGAGGAGGAAGCTATGGCCTAAGTTCTGGACATAAGTAATTTAGAGCACCAAGAGGATTTCCAAATAGATGTATCTATAGCTATTAAAATTGAATAGATATTTCTGAGGTAGGTGAAGAATGGAGGTAAAGATGAAAGTCATAGGCAGGCAAGCAATAGTTAAAGCAGC
The DNA here is from genome assembly GCA_037038555.1 of Rhynchonycteris naso. NCBI lineage: Eukaryota > Metazoa > Chordata > Mammalia > Chiroptera > Emballonuridae > Rhynchonycteris > Rhynchonycteris naso. Next base: position 74,809,228 of record CM073002.1, read on the forward strand.
TGGAGTAAAGTCCAAAAATAAAGTACAGAATAAAATGAGGGGGACCAAAAACAGGACTTTAAATATCCACATGAGAAAACAGAAGCGAGACCCTCCTGGGAAGGTGGCAGAGAAGGGAAAATCACAGAGATAGGAGTAGAATTTGCATAATGAAACATCGTACAGTTATATGAAAACTGTTATATAATTACCTACACTGTTCATGTGTAATCCATGTTGTGTAATGATATAAACAGAAATATTGTCTTTGGTTGTCTTCTAGATGCTTTCCCCAGAACTCCAAAACATGCGCGTGCACACTCACACACACAAACACACACACACACACACACACACACACACACACACACACACTCCCCTGCTAAGTTAGGTAAGTATGAGTAAATGGTTATGAAAGTTACTCTCTATCTTCCTCAATAACAGGTCTGAATTTAGACCAACAGATTCTTTACATATTATACCGAGCTTTAAAATAAAGCATTTAGGAGTAAATGAAAAGTTATCTCTAACATTAAGTATCAATAAACTATAGCTATTGTTTGAGCTTAACTCGTTAAGATATTGTGGCATTGGGCCAGTTTAACTTAACAATGGAAGGTATCAGTGTTTAACAACAAAGTTACAGGCTTACATGAAAACTATAAAAGGATACTTGCTGTATTGTTCCTGCCCTTGGAATGCTCCTTCCTTCCTTTCCTGTTTTGTTGCTGCCATAGGATGTCAGCTCAAATTTATTGTCATTGTTGTCATTTGGCCAATGAATATCATGAAATGTGGTAGGCACTTCACCTTGTATGACTCCACCAGCAGCCAGTCTGAAGACTGGCTCCTCGAAGCAGGTTATCAGATTGGCTGAATGGTCTTGGAATACAAATGTGACAGTGAGGTTTGTCCTTTTTTTCCCCAACTGAAATGTATCCTTCAGAATTGTTTTGCATCTCATACAAAAATTATAGCTTTTGAGAAATACCGTATGCTTTCTCACAGGTTTCAAAAGCAGTCTACCGATTTAGGTAGCCTCCTAAAATTTTATAAGAATTCTGTTTAAAACAAAGACATATTCTCATAGATAATAAGGTTAAAGCAGCGTTTCTTAACCTTAACATGATTACATTTCTGACCACAGCATTCTTGTCGGGGTTTGTCCTGTGCACTGTAGAATATTTAGCAACACCCTTGGCTTTTATCTTCCAGATGTCAATGCTATCCCTTCTCCAAGTTGTGATCATTAAAAATATCTCCATACATTGCCAAAGGTTCCATGTGGGGGGCAAAATCACCCCAAGTTGTGAGCTACTGGCCTAAGTGCCATATTATAAAATAAAAATTAATAGCATTTGTGTAATACACTAGGGTAGACAAAAGTCAGTTTATACTCATGGGTATGCAAAACAGTTTATTCTTGTATTATTTTTTTAAATTATTTTCTAAATGAATAATTGTAGACTTACTTTTGCTTACCCCTGTAAACTATACAAAACTGTTAAGCAGAGAATCAAAACAATTGAGTCATTGAGCAGGGATTGCCAAATAATGTTGGCCTACTTTTGCAAATAAAGTTTTATTGGAACACAGCCACACTCTTTATTTACATATTGTCTGCGGCTGCTTTTCTGATGAAACACTGGTAGTTAGTTGTAATAAAAACATATGACCAGGAGATCCTAAAATATTGCTATTTGGACCTTAGAGAAAAAAAAAATTGTAGATCTTATAACAGAGTAAGGTTGGGTGGTCATTTTTGACTGAATAATTGGGGACCAATTGTGATATTGAGACTGAAAATAAATTGCACTATCCTAGCATACTTTTCCTAAAAACCCTTGGAATTTTCTAAGTGATAAAAGCAATAGAGGTGTGTTTTTTATATTCACAATAGCCTTTCCAATCACTTTTTGAAAGCCCATAAGGATAAGGACTGATTTTCAAGGGAGCCAAACCAAGTGTTTAGAAGGTTGAAACTTTCAGGTCCACCCCCACTCCCTCTTACAGCCTAAACTGGGGAGGGGAAGATAGTGAGTGACCTAATCACAAATGTCCACAAGCTTAATCAGTCATACCTACATATATCGAAGCCTCCATTTAAAAAAAGAAATGTGGAGTTCAGAGAGCTCCAGGTGCCTGAACAAATTTTGCATGCCCAAAACTCTATAGGGACAAAAGCACACGTGCTCAAGACCTTTCCAGGTCTTGCCCTATGTTTCTCTTCATCTCACTTTTATTTGCATTCTTTATTTTTTTTGTAATAATAGACAGGTAACCTAATAAATAACAGTTTTCCTGATTCTGTGAGCTGCAGTAGCAAATCAATCAAACCAGAGGAAGGGGTTGTTGTAACTTCCATTCTTTAGCCAGTCAGTCAGGATGTTGCTGGTGGAAATAATGTTTCATGGAGTCGTCAGCAAAGCATTTTGGGGACCCACACATAAGAAGATGAGGTGGAATGGTAAGACTTATTGAAGCAAAAATAAAGAATTGTCCCCAGGTGCCCAATGTTTTATCATGACCCAATGGTTCAACTCCATGCTGCTATGGAAGAAGTCCTGGGCCTGGTGAGCATAAACGTCCACTAGAAGGGTCAGGAACCATACTTCTAATGACATCAGCATGGGCTCCTGAAGTGCAGCATAATCTTTGCTCCCAGCTGTGCTCCAACCAGCGCTGTGCTGCTGCACCCAACCCTGTGCTTGGATCTGTATGGCTAATACTGAAAAAGAACATGTGAAAGAGGAGTCAAACAAACAAACCCACACTACTCAGATGGGCCTTTGTTAAGCTTTGATTATAATAGCTTGGGTTTGAGAGAGAGCAGGCTTTCTTTCAAACTAACCAATCTCTTTTTTAATCCTTCACGGGCTTGTGCAGAGTCCTCCCTCTATCCGATCTGATTTTTTTCCCAGGTTTTCCAGGATAGACTTTGCTCTCTTATGTCAGCATTTTAGCTCCTTCTGTGCATGCCCCAAAGTTTTGCTGCCTCACATAGTTTCTACTGCACATGCACCTATGAAAGGAAGTTTCCCTTGCTCTTTTTATTCCTCCCTCAGTAATCTTGGCTAATGACAGGTGGCCAATTTTTCCTGCCTGCTTTGGAGATTAAGTAACCATTGGTGAGGATGTGGCTGTCCCCTGAGTACACTGAATTCTGTGGCTTCCTAGTGAATCAAACCGAATGTTCGATTCACCTCCCTAGTGAATCAGGCTTAATGTCCAATTCTATTTGCTCCCTTCTTAACTAACTAGTTATCTATGCTAACAAGAAGCACAGATGATAACCTAGACTTATATTTGGTGTCTGAAATGGGGTGGTGTGGTGAAGTCTTTTGGATCTGAACCTCTAAATTATGAGTTTTGGTACTAAATTCAAGTATATAGTGTTAAATCTGAACTGAACTCTAGGACACCCAGTTGGTGTCTGTCATAGTTGGAGAATTGATTGATGTGGGAGAAAAGTTCTGTATATTTGTAATAGAAAAGTATTAAGTAAAAGTAAAAGAATAATGTTTATCCTAGACAATGACATTCCACACAAATGACATTCGATCTGATAACTAACTAGAAAAATATCAGTACTGAGAATCTGAAGGAGAAAAGCCATCAAAAGTAGAGGCTGAAATGACACCCCTAAGGCAAGAGTGAGCTTGTGGGGGAATGATTTCAGATGAGATTGAAAGATAATGAGACCCAGGTCAAGTAGGACTTTATAAGGAGTACTATAGATGAAGATTTTTACCCCAAATGAAATAGAAAACTGAGTAAAATGTCTAAGTTTTGTATTATGCAAGCTAAGTTACATTTTAACAGGATACTCTGATTGTTCTACTGAGAATAGAATATAGAAAGGCAATGGGCAGTCAATTAGGATGTTCATAGTCAAGCCAAGAGAATGGATTTTTGGACAGGGCTGTTAATAGTGGAGACAGAGCAAGAGGATGAATTTGGGATAAGTTTTGAAAGTTGAATTTACATGATTTTTCAATAATGTGGATTTGAAGTCGGAGACAAAAACAGTATAAAAATATCTAGATTTTTGTCTTCAGTAGTTGCATGAATTGCAATGCTGTTTACTGATATAAAGAGTTCAAGAGAAGAAGAGGGTTTGAGAATCTATGATATCAAAATTTTGAAGGGGACTCCTAAACATTCCTATGGAAATAGCAAATACATATTTATATATATGAGCCTCATTTTATAGGGAGAAGCCAAAGTTGCAGGTAGGTATTTAGAATGAATATAGAGATGGTATTTAAGGCCATGAGGGTGGATGAGGTCATTTAAAGAGATGGTGTAGATAGAGAAGGACAGGAGGTGAATATAGGGTAAAGTACTAGTCAGTCCCACATTTACAGATCACTACAAGAGAAAGATGCCTCAGAAGACAAGGAGGAGCTGGTAAAGCAGAAATAAAAATAAGAAAATTGTCTTGAAATTGTCATACAGTAAACTGAATACTCTATCATCTTGTGCTACCAACTATTTATGTTCCCACTTTACAAGAAATTAAAGGTTAATGTGATTGGGTGACAGTTAGAAGACAGTAATCAGTAGAATGAAGACTAAACATAGATCTTATTCATCTTAAATATAGAATGCTTGTAACCATGAGATATCTGAGGTGACACTTGGGTTTTGTCTGGTTAGTGTCTAGACCTCCCCAATCCACTCTCACTCCATGTGGCTGGAATGAGGTCCCTTATTCAGCTTTCAATCTTCTTGCTCCAGTAACCATTTGGGGGATGGATTAATGATACAAACCAAGATAATCACAACCTTCCCTGGGAGTTACCTCAATCTATTGGGAAAGATATTCCTTTCACATAGAGATTGAGGAGAAGTTAGAACTACCAGTGGTGAACTTGCTACCACTTTGTGGACACATGGATATTTGAGCCCCTGGAAACCCAGTTAGGCTTTATCTGAAAGCACTACCCCAGAACCCCTTTTCCTCATTATTTTACTTAAACTCATTTGAGTAGGATTTTTACCAGTTAAAACCAAAAAATTTCTAGTACAATGCTTTTTTAAAATTTTGTATACCAGCATGCTTCCATTTGTTATTAAATAAAATTAAAATTCCACCATTTAATGAAAATAGCTTGTTTTTAAATTAACGAATACATTTAGCTATTTAACATAGATAAATTAAAGGATTTTTAAAAGCCTTTTTCCTATTTCTCCTCAAAAACACTCAGTTACATGAGAAAAACCGTTTTGACCAAACTGTTGGTCTATTCAAAATGTCAACACTTTGAGAAAGAAATAATTCAGTTTTTTTTAAATTTAAGTCTATTCTGTTTTCCTCCTTTTTCTTTATTTTTATAGTTTTATGGATGCACACATGTTTCAGAGCAATGTTTTCTTAATGGCTTGATTTGCTTTTGTCTAGTATTTAAAGCATACTGTCACGTTTTCCTTCTTTCTTACCCTTGCTTCCTCTTAAGACCCAACTTGGTAAGTTTATTCATATTGTGTTTTGTACAATGTCTTTTTTAATCCCTATATTACAAATAAAGTTTTACACTTATGACAATATATGAGTTAATGTTATCTATTGATATAATGTGTTACTCATTATTATACCCACTAATTCTCCTTCTGTAAGCTATATTGATATAATTTGTGAGTGAAGATAATTAAAAGTATGCATCCTCCATTGTGTGGGGAATATAATAGAATTTTCAACTATTCCACATTTTACTGGGATCAGAATGAAAAACCTGACTTCTGGATCCAACTGTGAATATTGTGGTCATTATTTTAGTGTTTTTTTACCCTTCTGAAATTAAAGCTATAGTTTCCATTTTCTATTACCAGAGGAAAAGTAATCCACTATTTTCTGAGGCTATCTTCAGAACAAAGGTAGTGAAATTTTAGCACTCGTTTGAATCTTTATTTGTAAGTGCCCTCTTCTACATCTTGTTAACATTCTGATGCTACCTACCACAGTCTTCACTTCTAATGTCTTTACATCAGAAACTATAAATGAATTTGATTTCTGGTTATGAACAGGTTGGATTCCATTGACTTCTACAGTTAAGTTCAGTCATTACATAGGTCATTCCTTTCACTACTATGTCTTTTTCTGTGTCATCAGATGTTATTAATCCAAGTTCTATACTCGCTTTTCTGGCCTAATCTAATCTGTTTTGTGCTTTTTTTTACATGTCAGGTTATTAAATAAATTTACATTGATATAAAGTGGTTTCCTTCACTTTCAGTACCCCTTTGTATTTTTCCCCACGATTTGAACAAGCTAGCATTTATGAAGTATTTATTTTCAGACATTGTGCTTTAATGCCTAGATTAACATCTTTTAATTTTTAATATGGATTTTATAATACAAGCATTGTTAAGACATCTTTGGAATAAGTTCTACTCATTTCACTTCCGATTTTAAATAAATGTGTTTGTTTCCACTGTGATAAACTTTCTTAACTATACTGCTCACAAAAATTAGAAAATATTTTATTGCTTCACATTTATTTTGAAATATCCCTAAGTTTTGTGAGCAGTATAGTTAAGTATTGTATATTGAAAGCTGCCATGTATGAGAAACACAAACCTAAACTAGAGAGAATTAGAATATTTTCATCAAATTCTGATTCAGCACCTCTCTTTAATTATGTCTTGCATATGTTATATATTGTAAAATTGTTCTTCTCTTGAACTTATGTTTCTTATTAAAGCTTACCTTTTAATGACAGATGTTATCTCAAGAAAAATGTTGAGGCATTATTTTTATTAAGTAAAGGGTGGGAGGCAGACAGATAAGCTCCAGCATGCACCCCAACCAGGATTCACTCAGCACACCCTCTACTAGCTGATGCTCTGCCCATCTGGGACCGCTGCTTTGTTGCTCAGCAACCAAGCTATTTTAGCACCTGAGGTGAGGTCATGTAGCCATCCTCAGCACCCATGGACAAATTGCTCAAACCGTTCAAGCCATGGCTGCAGAAGGGGAGGAGAGAGATAAAGAGAAAGAAAGGAGAAGGGTGGAAAAACAGATGGTCGCTTCTCCTGTGTGCCCTGACTTGGAATCAAACCCTGGACTTTCACATGCCAGGCCTACACTCTACCACTGAGACTACTGGCCAAGGCCAAGGCATTTTTAATAGGTTTACCTATCCTTTTCAGACATCAGGTATCTTGTATTTCATAAATGTTGAATTTAATCACAAAAGAAATTATCTGAAGTGGATTTGAAGCCTCTTCCATTGATCTTGGTAAGAAGTCCTTTAAAGTATACTTGAAAAACTGTCTTGTATTTGGGACTCCTGTGTGGTAAATGGTGCTATATATCCACAGAGTTTGGGTGTGTGTGCATGTGTATGTGCATGTTTTAACTGATGGGTGGTGAGAAGGGTTACTTATGCTATCAACAAGATAGGTAGAATCATAGCTGAGTAACATTTTGAATAAAACATACTTGAGCTGGACCAAACAAATGAGCAGATCGACCACAAATAATGGTACAAAAGGCTGCCTTAATAAACTTACATTTGATCAAATAACCAAATTCAACTGGACTCTGTAGTGAGACCATATCTTCAGCAGTATTTATTATTGAGCATCAGATTTTTAAGAGTTTATTTTTTAAAGCAGTTTGAGGTTCACAGCAAAATTAAGAAAATGATACAGAGATTTTCCATTTATTTTCTGCCCCCACATTGCCTAGCCTCCCACATTATCAGCATCCCTCACTATAGTGCTGCATTTGTTACAGCTGATGAAACTGCATTGACACATCACGGGCACCTAAAGTGCATAGTTTATCTTAGGTGAACATCATGTTTAAGAGATACAAATTAAAAGATGGCCAGAAATGAAACACCAAAAAGTAAAGGGACAGAAACCAAATAACTTGAGAAACAGTTTAAGAAATTAAAGTAATTTATTCTAAAGAATAAAAGATTCAGGCAATATAAGTTATCATATTAATATACTGTGAAAAGTTTTCAACCAAAAGGACGGTTGGATTTTTCTCTATGGTCCCAAGTGGCAGAACTGAGGTCGCTAAAGTACCTCTGACTGCACAGATTTTGGCTGTTTGTAAGGAAGAGGTTTCTTTTCACAATCACAACTGCTTAAGTGGAAACAAAATCTCCTCTTGGTATGTTTAACAAAAGGCTGTTGTCTCACTTAGTAGGGCTGTATAGTTATGAAGCATTTCTTCCACCCTAAAGATGTTTTCCCATCTATCAAAGTGATGACTATTTAGCCAAATATTTTTAGTCACGGTATAAAAGAAAACAGTGAACCTATAGGAAAACAAACCTTTTTCTCACCTAATATGGCCTCAAGCCCGTGTTTTTAAATTGAACTTATTCTAACCTCAAGTCAAATCTGTTCTCCTTCCTAACTTCTCTATTTTTATCAAACACGTATATGAGTAGATAAGTATATTATTTTTTGCTTCTTTTTGAAATCAAACTTAATTAAAGTCAAAGTCATGATCCTTCTTTACAGTGTGTCTAATGTCCATCTTTTTCATTCTTTCCCACTGCTAGAGCTACTACATCATTCCAGGTCTGATACTGCTCAACCTGAATCATGTCAACAGCCTCCTAATGAGAGCTTTTGCTACTAGTCTCTTCATTTTTTATTATGTTGGATAGTTCACCTTTTTAGCAATAACATCTCACAAATACTGATTTTACTTTACTGCTACCCTATTTAGTAGCTCTTAAAATTCCCTTTTAACTACTAAGTTAAAAAACTCCCAATTATATAATTTAAAACATCTCATAATTTAATTTTCATTGTCATTTAAATATTTTTAAATTTTTATTAATTTTAATTTATTGTGTTTACATGGATTCAAGTGTCACATTGAATACAATACCCTCACCCCCACCCCGTGTCTCTATTTATACTCCCTTTGTCACCCTCCCCCTAACTCCCTCCCCATTTCCCTCTGGGTCTTGCTGTCCTGTTATCTATATCTCTGTGTTATGTGTATATAATTTCACTAATCCCTTCCCCTTCTCTGATCCCATCCCTTCATCCCCCTTCCATATTGTAGAATGGGGATTGTGTATGCACAATTAAGCCTTGCTATCAGTACCAAATGAACAGGAACTACATTATGTATCTGAGTTTCTCTCATAGACAGTGTAAGTTGGCTGCTACTGGTTTATTCAACAAGTATGTGATAGAAACACATAATTACAGTACCTACTATGAAAGTAAGAAATAAATGAATGTTTAATTTAAGCAAGACTTTCAAGGATGTGGAATGAAGAGAATGCAAATTCAGAGATGAGAAATTGAGGTTGAGAAAAAGAGTGCACACAGGAAGCATAACAAATACCAAGGTTTATATGTTCAAGGGAAGGAAAGGTACCATCAGCTCGTATGCCACAAGGTTCACATTGAACATGACAAAATTCAAATGCCATCTCAATTGTACAATAACAGTTATTTCCTACCAACATTAGATCCTGAAAAAAGCATGTGGCAATTCTCTGTCAATATCGACAGAGAGGAAGACATGTTTCCATCCCATGTTTCATGGCGAATAGGCAGAAGATACGCCCTCCCAATTGGAATGTAGAAGAAAAGCTGGCTTGAAAGCTGTGATGAGCCAGGATAGCACCTCAAACAGTTTGTTAATTTTAGCTCTGCCAAGAAATATCTAATTTCATGCAAGAATTACCTTGCACCTGACCCAGAGCAAAAACTATCTGGCTATTATTTATATACACTAATGCAGCGGCAGAAATGTTTAATGCTTTAAAAGCCAGGTAAGGAAGAAAAAGAAAAGGAAAAGAGATAGGTAAGATATGAACCGTTTTTCTTTCTTTTTCTTTTAAAAACTTTTTAGTAACTGTGGGATAAAAAGGACTGTCAAGAGATTTAGTAACTGAGAAAAATTGAGGTGGTTATTTTTTCTAAAAATTTTTAAATTATTTTTTTCCTAATGCTTCCTTTAGATAATTTTCTAAATTTAGCAGGTGGTAGCTTGTTCTCTCTTTGTCTTATTGATATTCAACTCAAACAATCCCCTCACTTGTTCTTTTATGTACATTAAAACAAAAAATCAATGTTCATAATTTTGATTGCCTTCTTAGAAATCTCCTGGTGACTTGTCAGAGTAAGATGAAAAATTGAAACGAGGTCATTTAGAGAGCAGGCATGGGGGAAGAACAGGAGGAAATCAATTGTATTCATCACCTCAGTCCCTTCTCAGAGTACACCTTCCAAAATGCCACCTTGTATTTTCAAATTCATTTTTTTTCATATTTAGATGCAACTGTAGCTGGTAAGAAAGACTTTGATGTATATTTTCTAGGTAAGTATTTATGTGTGACTATTCTTTGTCATTACTGTAGAAAATATAAGCTGCACATATCTCCTGACTGAGGTCTCTGCCTCTCGTCCTTGCTTGCTGGCATTGAAATTATATTTAAAAAGAACAGCTACTTTTTAATTAATACCAAGGATTAAAAAGCAACATGAAGCCTTCTTAATTTCCCCTATTGATATTGGAAATAGATACTTTCCTCTAGTCAACAGGCAAAACAAGACATAATGGAAGGTGGTGGGAAGAATGTATAGTATAAGTCAGTGGTTCTTAACCTTTTTTGAGGTACCGAACCCACCAGTTTCATATGCGCATTCACTGAACCCTTCTTTAGTGATAGATAAAATATGATTTTTTTCCAAATTCAAGACATAGGTGTATGTTTTTTTATTGGTGCACAAAATGAGCCGTGCATGAACATCACCTTGCTCAAAGAACAAAACCAACAAAGTGCATGAACTCACAACAAATTACAGTATTACTTTATTCTGGCCTCCATGGCAGAGGCTTCTCCGAACCCCTGAGACCGACTCATCGAACCCCTAGGGTTCGATAGAACCCGGGTTAAGAACCACTGATATAAGTGAACCGAGTGGCTTCCTGCTGGGGAGTTGTTTGACATGGTGGTAGTGGGGTGCATATAACCCAAAGCATCTGCCTTACTCAAGTGTTAAACTTCATAAAATACTACCCAATAAATAACATCTATTATCCTGTAATAAATGTGGCTATTTGGAAAAATAATTTTCTCACCATGTGAGAAAATTTTTCATAATTTTTCAACCAGGCAACTGGAGGAGGTGGGAGAGGAAGGAAAGAGAGAAAAAGAGAAAGAAAGGAGAGGACAGATAGAGAGTAGGAGATTGCCTACAAAACTTGAACAGAATGTGTACATTGTGGGTAAACTTAACATTACAGAGCCCAAGCAGCTGAGTCCTAGAAACTTGAGATTGGTTAAGTAAGGCAGGCTTGGTCAGATGGGCAACATAAAGGTGTGTGTGTGTGTGTATGTTTTCACACAAATGTGTAGGAGGCAACATTGTGAAGTGAGAAGGAGTGCTGAAAAGGAAGACCATTGAAAATGATCAGGTGATATCTGTTATACCCATGGCCAGCCAGCCCTAGAAGAAAGCATTTGAAATCAAGTTCATAAATGTCATGGTCTGATAAAATGTCTGTTGAGAGACGCTGACAGTTGATGGAGACAAATGTTTTGGTGATGGACTTAATACTGTTGATTCTTCCAGATGATGCATAGGAGAGCTGGGGCTTGATTAGTACCTGTTCCGATTCTTTGACATTCAGCACCTACTATAGGAAGTGAATCCGACTAATGTATATATACTCTTTACTCATAAAGATTAAAATGTCATGTAGTAGTCCAGAAAGTTGTCCTTGGTATGCCCTATGTTTCTGTATGTTATTTTATAAAGCCACTTTCTTTTCTAGATGATTATGCTAGTTAGTAGTTGTATACAAATAGATAAAAAACAAATACTCTTTGTAATCTGAGGCAATCCATACATTTACAAATAGTAAAATGAATTTAATTTGTTTTTAATGTTTTATTATTTTGTGAAAAATATTTTACCACAAACATTTTAAATTATTTTTTTTATAAATGTGAGAAAATATTTTCTATTCCACTCTGGTACTGGAAAAGAAAAAATTTATATAAGAAAAATGTAGTACTTAAATATGTTTAATGACACATAGACTGTACAGAAGAGCATATCTAATGATATAAAATGCCATACATAACCATTAAAATTTCACACAAACATATGCACACTTGCACAACCAGGACCAAGTGTAATCTTTTTTTTTTTACGAATTGGATTATTATAACATAAATTTCCTGGTAGGCTGAAGCATGTTAACACTCTTTCCTATGTACCATCTTCTCCTTTCTGACCCATCTTGAACCCTAATTACCTAAATGACTCTCTCACCAAAATTCTTGATTTTCAGTCTTGTATTTCTGCAACACATGCTCAGTAAAAACACAAACCTATTGGAAGCTACAGTCTTACTTCCTTAGCACCCTGCTAGAAAAATTTACAAATTCTTCCAGGTTGGCATCAATTATACAATTAATGGCCTCCATTCTCTACTCTGGCCTCAGAATAGTTTTTCAGTTTTTCTCTTACTTGTCCTTTTGGCTTACTTCAACTCAAAATCTTCTTTACTCTCCTCAAGTTTCCTTTAATCTGAAAAAACAAGTTTGTTTTACTGCATCAAGTAGAGGTGGAAGGCCTCAAGCATGATCACTTTTGACTTTTTATCTCCTCTACAAAAGTATTTATAATTAAAGTGTATGCAATTTTATAGATATAATTATGTATATATTTCCATGTTTCCCTGTTTTTATTCTTATAGGTCTCCTTTTTTTCTATTCTCATAGGATACGATGCCCTTTATTCTCTCTTCTTTAAAATGTACTGGTATCTCTCAACATAGACACATGCTTAAATTTCTATCATTCCAAATATTGCCCTTCCTAACTCCACTGGATTCTGCATTTATCTATACATACTGGCTTAATCATATTTATATTTTCTGGTGTCTAGTCAGAGGTGATAAAATAACGTTGAAAGCCTAATATCAATAGATGTGGGTCCTGAAACAGTCAAGAGATTTAAAGTAGAAAGGGATAGTTTTTGTACGTTGAAAATGGGGAACTTAGAAACCAGTAGAGAAAACTTTCCATAGATTTAGAATATATTAAAGCTCTACTAACATTACTAGCAGTATTTGTTTCTGATTTGTATATTCATTTTGGGACTTTCTGGTCTTAATTTCATTTCTGTAGAAAAATTAATATATAACTGGTCTATATTAATACTGTTCTAATTAGCATTATGTTTCTCATTCAATTACATAATTCGATACTACACATTAATCTATATATTATCTATATATTTTAGGGTCCAATAATCCTGGGTAAATTTGCCTAATTCTAGATCTACTCAACTGAGTGATGTGATCAGTACTAAGGTGCCTTTCTGCCTTGAAATTTGAAGTTTATATTTTGTTTTATTGAAAAATAAAAATTCAAATTTTATTAGCACGTTTATATCAAAATGCATTAGAGCTATAAATAAATTACATTGACACAATTTTTATCAAATTTTACATTCTTTGCACATTCTTGAGAGGAAAAATATTATCTTTATTTTTCTGAATCAAGACATGTTAAGTGAACCTACGAAATGTACTCTGAAGCATGAAGAATGCAACGAAGGTACGAAGAAACACAAAACTGACAAAAAGTAGTAGAGTTGAAGTATTTATTTTTAACACTTTGGTATAAATCTTTTAATTTTATTACAAAGAACAACTGCCAAAATAGTAATTATCTAAAAATAATTATCTGTAATAAGATCATAAAGAAGTGTTTTCGAAGATCTTATTTTTTAAAATGTCATTTTTTAATTTAATATAAACTTTCAGATGGAATGTATTAAGGCAGTTGCTTACTTAATTTTGCTCATTTTGCATTCTGTGATATTGAATTGTTCAGGATCACTGACATCACTGACCCCACACACTGTAAGGAAAATTGTATATCATTTACTATACATACTTACATATGACAAATTTAAGTATATATATGCCTGGTAATAGCAGATGTTAGTATCTGCTAAAGAACTGATAGCATTATATATATTGATTAATCATAAGTTTAAATCTTAGAACAAGACCTTAGTCGTAGGATTTGCTGGTTTCTTGCCAAATATCTATTCACCCTTTTCTCTTTAGAAATAAAACTCAAATTTTTAACTGGGTATATTTTTTTCCCATAATAGAAAGAATATTGTCTTTTAGAAATTATAGCACCTAACTTTGTCCACAGAACTGAGTTCTGGCTCTGAAATATTAAGGATGACTATCTGTGGGAGTTTTCTGAAAAATTCTCAGAGATTAAACTCTGCTGGAATTTCAATACTATCACCTTCCCTCTTTGCTTTTAGCCTGAGAATCAGTGGTGATAGCTGGAGCACCAACAGCCATATTGGAACATAAAGTGATTCTGAGGGTAGAAATCTAGGTATGGACTCCCGTTCCTGCCAGTTGTTTCTACTTTCACTTTTTTTATGTGTGAGGATAAGCTTCTCTCTCACTTAAGACACTGCTAATTTTGTGTTGCTGTTATCGTTAAGCAAGAATTCCAGTTGAGTATAAACTAATATGCAGAGTGTGGTTATATCTGATGGATCCATAGATCAATATCCTATATAGCGCTAGCTATTACTATATGTTGTTAGGGATAGTTGAAAATTTATTTCTCTTAACATGAAATGACTTTTTAATTTCTTTCTCTATTTTTTTTAGTGAGAGAGGGAAAGAGAGACTGGAAGAGAGAGAGATGAGAAGCATCAATTTTTCAATTTTTCGTTGCGGTGTCTTAGTTGTTCATTGACTTCTTTCTCATATGTGCCTTGACTGGGAGGCTACAGCAGAGCAAGTGACCCCTTGATCGAGCAAGCAACCTTGGGCTCAAGCCAGCAATCATGAGGTCGTATCTATGATCCCACACTCAAGCTGGCAGCCCCATCTCCAGCTGGTAAACCTGTGCTCAAACAGGATGAGCCTACGCTCAAGTCGGCAACATTGAGGTTTCGAACCCAGGTCCTCAGCATCCCAGGCTGACACTTTATCCACTGCACCAGTGTCTGGTCAGGCAACATGGAATAATTTGTTAACTCCAAATGTGAGTAGGTAATAATGCTCTTGTTTCTGTTTAGCCTGTGAATTTGTACAGCAATAGGGTCAGCCTTATACTTCCCTTTAAATAGTCAATTTATTCATTCAACAAATATTTTTTGGACTAGTTATTATGGAACACTAATTTATTATGGAACAAATAAATTATCAGAACACTTTGCTATTTAGTCAACTCATGTTCAATGTCACATGAGTCACCTGTGAATTTGGAGGAAGTAGAAAAAAAAAAGAGAAAAGAAAAATTGAACTGAATAAAAATATTCTAAATATTTATCCCAAATAGTTGTGTTCTTTTAAATTTTTTTTCTTGTGTTTAAAGACAGGAGTATAATCAGCATTTTTCCAGATGGCACCAGTCTTCGGGTAAAAAGATTAATATATTTCACATACTAATGCTCCAATTTTAAGGGTTTATAACTTCTTTACAAAATTTCTCAATACTCTTGCCACAAAGTCTCCCATTATTTTCTGGGAGTCCTTGGGGGGAGGATATTACATGTGCTTATGATCAATTTGTTTATATTTATCACCTTCTGGCTGCTATGGTTCTTACAAGACTCTTAGGTAGCTGTCTTTCCATCTGCCTTATGTAATGATCTTTCAGAACACTCTTTTCTTATAAAAATGCAAGTTATACACGTTCACCCTAGGTTACAAATCACCATGCTGCCAAAGTGGATTACTTTCATGCTAAACCACACTGTGCTGGAGATTGACTTACTCTGCTTAGACATGAGGAGAGTATTTCTCTAGCCAACTTTGTCACCTTGATGTAATACTGCTTATGCTCCGAGTATAACAATGTTTCCTATGAAAACACTTCTGTTTGCTCTTTATATAGCCCCTTCGTATATATTCTGTCATTATGCTCTATTCCTTGTGTCTCCATCGGAGGCACCTGAGGTATGGAATTTTATCTCAATTGTTCTTTTTTCCCCATGCGCTGCAACTCATGCTGATAGTTTGCAGGGAGGACTACTGGCTCATCAGAAGTAACCAAACCTTAATTTGGGTTCAAATGGAAACCCTGCTACACCAGAACTTAACTTGGATTTTAGATAGCTTTGATAAAACAACTAGTTGAGAATGAGGCTGTAATTTTTTGATATTTTTGGTGTATATATACATATATGCATTACCATAGCCTATAAAACTCGTAATTTGTATCAACATGATATGTGTGATACCATAGGTGGTGCCATTTTCTCATTAAGTCATCTCTTTCAGATACAAAAGTAATATAAAAAATGCCACATGCTATCGCATGTATTTTACTTAGTGTACATTTGTCTCTATATATGTTTGTGTAATAATATATTTATAATGTTTCCTTAAGCCACTGTTCTTGGACATGCTGAAAACATTCTATATACAGCAGTGAGTAAAAGTAGGTTTACAGTGTTCATATGGAAAAAAGACATGCAGTTTATGATTATTATAGTAGCTTTATTACCTATTTCACATACTCACAACTGTAAACCTACTTTTGTTCACCCCTGTACAGTTTATATATGTTTTTGGATTTATTTAAAAGTTGACTCATTAAGTTCTTTTCCTTTTGCAGTCTTTCCTTAGTATATGTAGGTTTGTTAAGATGAGTAAAGTTGATATGTGTGTGTAGAGGAGATATGGAGAGGCCAGCACTTCTCTAGATAAACACAATGTGAAAACAAAGAACTGTTCTGTAATTATTGGCACAGAAATAGTGGAAAAGAAACAAAATTACTTACTGAACCTCATTTTATCACTTCACTAGTTGCAAAGAAACATTTTGTCTGTTTTAATCAAATGAACATCTTAACCTTCTGAAGTAAGGGCTGTGAAGGTATGTTTATAATAACTCAGGATCCCTGACAGTAACAATCACAGTACTAAAATGGTTATTTAGGTAGAAAGAAGTTAGAATAATTGAGAAACATCTTATCAGTTTGGCTAAAGAGTGATACACACACACATTAAAAGGCAAAAAATATCACAGCATCTGAGAGGCTCTCAGTGTAAAGTTTATTTGACTACCACCAACTGTAGTGGAAAGAAGAATCCAAAGCATGACAATTCAGAGCAATTTTTAGTAGCAGCTGTGGTAGGATTGAAGTCAAATAGAAAAAAATAGAAGGCATGTGTTTAATCTACAGTGCTGTTGAAAGAGGAGTCTCAGCACAGTTGCCTTCTCCTTGTAAGCTGGATGTGGGCCTTTCTAATGGCATATGGAGCCACAGGAAGAGAGAGAGCCACATGCTGGGAAAGAATAAAAAATATATTAAAATTTGTTAAAATCAAAAGCAAGTGGAGACAAGCCTCCATGTTCCTTGAGCAGACAAACTCAGTTCAGTCATTAATTTTGTTTAGTTACCAATCACTGTCGAGACACTGCTTTCTCACTATACAAGCTGTTTTGTAAACGTATACGCCAAACCTCACTGCATGTTTTGGTTGGAATGCTCCCAGTTTGCACACTGTATTTTTGGGTTGTGCACACCCAAAAATCTTTAGCAATTACTACTTCAGTGATTCATTGGTCTTACTGTGGCTATTTCTGAGTCTTTGACAGGTTGTTTTAAAAATAGGGTTAAATCTACTTAAACGCTACTCAGACAAAGTACAAAAGCTGTTTCTTTAGTCATTTATGCAGATAATTCTGCTAAATAAAACAGGCAATGCATATATTAGCAATTCTCATGTCCTGTTTCACTGTCCTGGCATTATTAGTGGAGACTGGCCAGTGTAGTCAACTATTTGCTTTCTCATCAGCCTGTTATTTAATATGCAATCGAACCAACTGTAAAAGGGAAACATAGAAATTTAGGAAGTTTTGATTGGCAAGTAGATGTTAACCCTAGTCTACTTTATGTGAGGTCTGTACTTCACCTTCGAAGATGGGTGATTGTTGCTCTTTTTTTGATAACCAATAAGAAGCAATCAATGCCTTAGACCTGCTTTGGCTGCTATCCTGGGTAGAAGAGTTTGGCACCCTAAGGAGATGAAATTCTTCAGCCAGGGACACGCCCCGAGTCGAGAAGCAACACCCTCTCAGCCACTACTCTGTTGCTATGAAACAAAAGACAAGGAAGGCGAGCAAAGCAGGAAGTCCCGCCTTTTAGCCCCAGTTGGCAATTGCTTTAGCTCCCAATGCTCACGCCCACCCGCCCACTCCCTATTGGTCAGTTTCCTAGTGCCTTGAATCTTTTATTTCCATTCACTTTCCCTTTTCCACTTTCATTCTCGGGTAAATCCAATCCCCCCACTTTCCTCGTGAGCCCCTTTTCATTTGGGCCCTGCGGCCAGGGCGCCTTCCTTTGAGGCCATTGTGAACTGTGGCAGACGTGGACCAGGTGGTAGTGCAAGGACAGGCACCTCCCTCCCATTGGTGCCGCCAGCTGTCTGGCAGTGCATGGGCCAACGTGATTGGTCTAATCCGGATCGGCTCCCCCTCTGACCCCGCCCCTCGTCTGGGTCTCTGTGTGTGTACCCTACAGGGGTGGAGTGTCCAGCGAGTGGTCTCCTCTTCCAGCTAGTGCTGCTGCTGGGTCCCGCGGCCTCCCCGAGAGTCGGGCGGGAGGGGACAGCGGGCGTGGATTGGTCCTGACGGTAATTTTCTGCGTCTTCCCGTCTCGGTGGCTTGTGCTCTGGGTTGCTCCCTTCTCCGGATTGTGCATTTACAGCGATCACACTCTCCCTGCCCGGGCTACCCACGCATCGTGGGCTCGTGCGTGTAGAGTCCGACTCGCGCACACGCGTGGCTCTGGGCAAATACGGCGCCGAGAGGCCGGGAGGGAACAGGGCACCGGGGAGGCTCGACATTTTTTTCCGGCCAGGGCGCCCTGGGCAGTCAGGCGCGGGCCACTGAGGAAGAGGGGACAGCCCCAGCTACCAGCTGTCGTCGCCGCCGCAGTCACAATTCGAAGAGGGGTATTTAAAGACCGGAATCGGGCCGGCCCCGAGAGGAGGAAGCGGGAATAAAGCCAGACGGGCGGCTGGGACTGTAGAGAACTCGGGGAGGTGGCGTCCACTCGAGAGCCGAATTCGGAGTGCCCTAGACGGATGGGGCTGCGGGCGCTGGACCCGCGAGGGGATACTTTGTCCTTTCTCTGTCCACCTTCCTGCCCCCAGCTAAGGTCCGAAAGTGGCAGGGGAGGGGCCTGAGCAGGGAAGAGGGCACAGGCGTCCCGAAACAAAGCTTTGGACCGACCCCCACCCCCTTGGGTGAGATGAGAGGCAAGGAGCGAAAGAAGTGAACTCTCGTTTCTGTGCCCTCTCTTGTCAGTTCCTCACCCTCTCTTTTAAAAAGGATCTTTTTTTTGTTTGTTTGTTTCTTGGTTTATTTGGCTCTTAACTTGGGGCTAACTCTTTACCGCGTTGGTTTAAAGAACTGTGTGTTCATGTGCCCGTACTTGGTGGTTTTAGCGGGGAATAATATCCAAGTCCCGGGTCATTGTTGACAACAGAAGTGCCCCTTATGCTCCTATAGAAAAATCGTTACATTTATATAACTTGGCAAATTCTAACAGAGTGAAAGGGCGGTTTTCGAGTAAGGGTCCCAAATATGTTTCCAGAGGTTTTAGTTCTAGTTTTTTTGAATTGGGATTATGGCAGGGAGGGGGAAATCATGTTTTTACCTAGTTGGAGGAAACCTATGTAAGTTTTTAGTTGTTATGACTTGGATGTTACTCAAGCCTCCCCTACTTGAAATGTGAGAAGGATGCATCTTTAACTCTTAGTGTTCCAAAAATGCAAATCTAAGATCATTGCCCCAAACCTGTTGTGTGTAGAGATTGAGAGCGCAAATTTACACCCTATTAAAAAGTTGAATCTGGGACCCTGAATTTTGTTCTCATTGATGGAGGAGGAAGTAGCGGGAGCTCGTTAATCAGGTCAGTTTTTTGTTGGGTATTTCACGACCAACTAACTTTTTTCCCCCTTTTTTTTAATTTTCAAAGAACTAAGATTCCAGATGGCAAATTCTATGAATGGCAGAAACCCTGGTGGTCGAGGAGGAAACCCCCGAAAAGGACGAATTTTGGGTATTATTGATGCTATTCAGGATGCAGTGGGACCGCCTAAGCAAGCAGCCGCAGATCGCAGAACTGTGGAGAAAACTTGGAAACTCATGGACAAAGTGGTAAGTTCTATCGGACTGTGCCAGTGTTTAGCCCTATTTACCCTGGAAATGATTGCTCCAGTTTTATGTATACTGCGAATTAGTGATAGCTATTGTTATGGCAACAGTCTTTTGATTTAGATTTGCCATTTTTCATTTTTCTTACATCTACTATGTGTTTTGAAAAGTTGGATTCAGAGCAAAGACTTTTTGTTTTTACCTTTTGTCCTACTCTTCCAGGTTCAAAGTTCCTCTGTATGACTCAGATATGCAGAGTTTTTACTGGTCGGCTGTTCTTTGTGCTGCATGGACATTGAATACTTAGGGAGTGTTTGTTCCATCTGCTGTGAAGTTGTGTTGTTATTAGATAGCAAAAGAGTGCAAACAAGTAATTTAAGAAGTCTTTGATGGACCACTCATGACAACCACAATGTATGATGCTGAGAATTTTACTGGGAAAAAGCAGATTAGTCCTTAAGTGAGGAAGCAACGTTTGAGAGAGTTTCCATTTTCATCTTTGAGAATTTATCTTCATTAAGAAACTTTTGTTGTTGTTAATGGTACAGTTTCTTTCATCTATTCCATTTTGAAACAGGAAACCTTTTTGATTGCACATTGTTTATCGTGAAAGGAAAATTTATGATGGAGGTGTGGGGTTAAGAGTATCAGAAACTTCTGTGGTTTCTGCATATTGCTTTCAGATAAACGACAATTTCACTAGAAGAAATCAGGCTAGAGGTCAGAATCAGAATAGTTCTTGCTTTTGAAACAGTAGTACTCTCCCCTAACATATTTTAGCACCTTTGATTTTATTTCATAGATGTTTGGGGCTAATGGATTTTTGATATCTTTATAATTGCAGAAACGGAGGTTTAAAAAAGTATTCCTCGTTTGTAGGGATATGCTAAAAACCGCCATGAAATCAAATGGTATCAGTCACTTTTACTTTGGTTTGTAACTCTGTGCAAATATTTTCACAGAAAGCCACTGTCAGTGGTGTTAGCAAAAACAGGAAGGTGATAAGATTTACTTTATCTTCATTTATCATTATGCGAAGTACAGATGGATAGATGAATGATAGGCCTGTCAATCTGTGGCCCGTGGTACTAAATGCAGAGCCCGGTTTTTTCTGCCAGATAAGGATCATTACTTTTGGGCTTCATTGTGACCTGTTTAAGCTTCTGCCAAATTTATTCAAATTGTGATATTAAAGTACTCCAGGCAGAATGATGTCATAGTGACAGAACTGCAACTTGCTGCTTGAGGTCAGGTTTTGATTTTAGCGTTGGATACTTAAGAATGAGGAGTATGTAGTTGGAAAAAGCGCATATATATTTTGGCAGCACAATACTAGCTGATTTTGCTTTTTGAAAGAGTATGCAACAGAAGGTCACTCACTCTCATTGCTTAAGTCATTATTTGGGCATAAGAAAAGGAATGCGAGCTTTTTCTCTAACTTATCTATTGTATGAGTGGGCAAAAAATGGGTCAAGATTCTCCCAGAGAGCTGCTCCTCCCACTCCACCCTCTCCTTTGAGTGGTCAGAATTTGTACACACCATCAAATGAAAAAGATTTATGTAAGGAAGTGGTGAGCTGTAGTTAAATAAAGCTGTTTTATTTTGAAACATTAAAAAATGTGTGTATGATTTGGTCTATAACTGATTGTTAACATAAGTTTTATCCACTTTTAATTATTTCACCCTGGGTTATGGTAAAAGAGATAGGTATTTGATAGTTAAGCTTCTGCCATTGTTTGTTTTAACTCTTTTGTGGATTTAGGTTTAGCCTCTCTATTTAAGAGTCCTTACTTACAAGGAAAGTTATTATCTCAAGACTCTACTTAGTGGAATGTGGGTGCGGGTGTTGGCAAAGATACATTGTATGGTTTTACCCGGTTTGTCTTCATTATTTGTCAGTGATGAGAATTGTTGTGTTCACTTATGAATGCATTCGTGGACAGTGCAGAGCGAAACTACATAAGTCATGATAAAAGAGTTCAAGATATTTGTTACTGTTCTATCACACAGTAATAAAAAGGCATTGATAATCACTAACTGAAAATATGTGTTATTTAATTGTGTTATGAGAAGCATTCCATATGTGTGTTCATCTTTTCCTCTTTCTTTGTCAGTGGTGAAGGCAGAGATTCATAATCTCAACATTGTCCTAGTGATTACATTAGAAAATTTATTGTTAGTCCAAAAGTTAAACCCTTGACACATTACCTAACTGTTTTGTAAAATAACTGTAATAGTTTGGGTTTAGCTTGTGAATAACATAAAGTCATAATTTCAAGTCTAATTTGTAGTTATGTAAAAGACAGGGTTAAGTGTTTAGTTAGCATTTTCTTCTTTATGAAGCCTCTTTATGGGCAGATCTTAGAAGTATAAATGAGAAAATAAGCTCTAAGTTTATAGTCTGTCTCACCTACATACAAAATAAAATAACTTATTTCACAGGGTAATATGAAGCAGTCTAGTGAGTGTATAGTTTACTATTCTCTGGCTTCTAGAATTCAAAACCATCAGCTGAGATTTCAGTTCCAACTAATTGTTAAGTTTTCAGAAGGAAGGTTTTCTATACAAGGTCACTGAGAGTAGGAGGGAGTCATTGCTCAGTTCTGTTCTGTATCAGATGTAAAGTGTTTTGTAACAAAATATCAGTTGTGTAGAATTAGCAGAGTAAATTTACTCAGGAATATAACAGTAGCATACCCCAAAGCAGCTTATATTTTCTGGCCTTGGCTCTCTATGTGTCAGGATAAGTCAGTAGCTGACCTCAAGTCAGCTCATGTCTGCATGATACAGTGACCAAACTATTACTCATGATGGTACATCTAGGTTCAAATACGACTAAAATGTGGAGTCTGTTCCAAAGCTATTTCAGAGATGGGGTTTCTTAAACACTTCATAAACATTTGTTGAGAACCTACTATGTTCCTATTCAGTGCTTATTACTGGGAATGCACAGCTACTTAAAATGTAACGCTGCCTTTGATTTGTAAGGGATTTAGAGACCAGGATCCGAGGCAGGCATAAGAATGGATAATTTCCATGTAGTTTGGAAAGGACTGTAATACAGACTTCTAGAAACTACAGGGGGAACAAAGTAGGGAACAGCCACCTTTTTTCTGGCCGCTGCCTTTGGGAACAGCATTATTGTATTCTTGTTGAAAATGCTGAGGTGAGGGTAAAGAAATGATTGCTAATCAGCTTGGTGGGAATGATCATTTATTAATGTGAGGTTCCTGAGCATGATTTTCACAAACGTCAGGTGATGGAAAGTGGGGAGGAAACAATTTTCTATCTAATAGATACTAAATGTACTGAGCATATGTGGCTGTGCAGGAAATTAAAAAATAATTAATTGATGCCAAAGAGCAAAGAACGTTGAGTACCTGCCTGCATTTTTGAATTGCTGTCCTTGTCATTTACTTGAAATTACATTACTAGAAGAGTTTTAAAAGCCTTTAAAACATGATGCCAAACAGCCTTTTGTGCCTTTTACTCTCAGTACATTTGGTACATTGGTCAATCTTGGAGGAATAAAACTTATTCCCTATTTTTATAATTTCATTGTAACCATAATATATTTTAAAGTTTGTCAATTTAAGAAGCTTGTATTATGTACAGCTATTTGTTGGGTTTGAGACTGTCATCTTCATTGGGCCGTTTGGACAGGGAATACCATTTATTTAAATAAATCTTTACATATTTTCTTTTCCTTAGTGAAGTTGTTCTGTGTTAGCAGAATTATAGGCCCTCGTATGCTCAGGTAGATAACACATTAAGTGTGCTATTGTGTTTAGTACTGAGTTAGGTTTTGAATTTGTGTTTAAATAAATGAAATGATCCCAAAGTCTGCTACTGGTCACTTTTAGTTTCTTATTTATATTAAAACAATTATTGAATTTATTGGAGTGACATTAGTTAATAAAATTATGTAGGTTTCAGGTGTACAGTACTATAATACATCACCTGTATATAATGTATTGTGTGTTCACCACCCCAGGTAAAGTCCCTTCCATCACCATCTATCCCCTTATACTGTCTCCTACCCTCCCCCCTCCACTTTTCTTCTGCTAATCACCATGCTGTGTACAAGGTATTCTTTTTTCTCTGACTGGCTTATTTCACTTAGTGCAGTGGTTTTTAAACTTTTTTGAGGTACCGAACCCACCAGTTTCATATGCACATCCACCGAACCCTTCTTTATTGATAAATAAAATATGATTTTTTTTCCCAAATTCAAGACATAGGTATATGTTTTCTTACTGGTGCACAAAATGAGCCATGCATGAACATCACCTTGCTCAAAGAACAAAACCAACAAAGTGCATGAACTCACAACAAATTATGGTGTTACTTTATTCTGGGGTCCGCGGCAGAGGCTTCTCCGAACCCCTGAGACCGACTCATCGAACCCTTTACTCATCGAACTCCTAGGGTTCGATAGAACCCAGGTTAAGAACCACTGACTTAGTGTAATGCTTTCCAGGTCCATCTGTGCTGTGCTACTTGTCACTTTTAGAAAACCTCTTGATAATATAAAAGGTTTAAAGGAATCCTCCCAAGGACTACCTTGGCTTATTTTTTGTGATGTACGGCACAGGGCACACATGTATCAAAAGCCTTAATCAGTAATCTTTTACGTTGTATAATATTTTAATCATTCAGATTTTGAATCAATTTCTTACCTTCTTCCAAAGTTGCTTTATATACTGACTATTGGTTAACTCATTCATTTATCCTATCACAACTGTATATATTGAAAGTTTATAATTGGTGATGTAAAATGTAGCAAGTGCTGCAATATGGTATAGATAAACTGCTGTTACATAGTACGTGGTGGAGGTGAAAAGTTGGTGTAGAATGCCACATGGTGGAAGTCTAGGTATTAATTTGTATGTTTTTGGTTCTAGTGAGGTGAAGGACATATCAGGTTGGAGGAATGTTGGGTAAATAGAGATTGTGGAGTGAGAGAAGGTATGTTAGGAGGAAAAGAGGCTTTGGCCACTCTGTCAAGGAATTTGTCTAATTTATTTGGTAGACAAAGAACCATTGAAGTCTTTGAGCAGAGAAAAAATCAAGGCTATGGTGTAAGAGATTAAATACTCTTTTGACGCTACAAAGGAGGGTTAAGAGAAAAGAAACTTTATAGTAGGAATAATGATCAAGAGAAATTAAAGCAGATGGGGCAAGAAGTAATGAATAAACTAGAGAACTGATAGTAGGTAATGGCAACTGTTGGTTCAAATATGGGTTGCATTTTGGAGGTAAAATCCATAGGTTCTGCTGACCCTTCTGATATAGAGAATGAAAGAGGTGAAGAGAAAGTGACTTGAGGTTTTCAGCTTAGTTGACTCTGAAGCAGTGATGCCCTTAATGAGATAAGGAACATAGGAAGAAAAAGAGGAAGCTTGGGAGGTGGTGCATGATAAGTTTGTTTTTGACCATGTTGAGTTTTACATGCCAGAGTGAAATTCATTTTGAAGTCAGAAAATTGAATTTGTAGTTTAAAAGAGAAGTTGAAACTAAAGACATATGTTTGGTAGACATGCCCATAGATATAGCAGTTTAAACTATAGAGCAGTTAAGAGATTTTCAAGGCAGAGTAGAAGGTGAGAGACAGAGAATAATTAAGAGATTGGAATTTTTGGCCATGTGTCAGGTTGTATCTGTAATTACATGGCAACGAAGGAAAAAGAACCCCTCAAAGAACAAGAAAAAGAACCCCTCAAAGAACAGTGATGAGAGAGGTAGAAAAGAATTAGGGCATTTTGAATTTTTGGGTAGAGACAGCTGCAATTGGGAGATTGTTTCAAAATCTGAGAAAATCAAATTTAAGTGGAGAAAATCAGGTAGGATTGAATTTCATGAGTAGAGGCAACTGTTGATCTTTCAGAGTAGTTTCACTTATGTGATGGGACGAGATTAAAAAGAGTGTGCATTATTTAAAAATGGTTCTGAAATTGCGACAGGAGGGAAGGAAGGAAGTTGCAATAGCTTAAGGGTTGGAGCAGAGCATCACTCTGTGTGCGGGGGAGTCACAGGAGTTAGTAGACTGTGTGGAAGGGATGTGGATAGGGAAGGGTTTAAAATATAAATAAAGTAGAAATAATTGATAAAGCGGTGTCCTTAATTAGAAGGGTGGGAGAGAAAGGCTAAGAACAAGTACAAGAGTAAACCCTTTGTCAATAACTTTTGCTTAGACAAAAAGGAAATAAATATAGAGACAGAAGTTTTGAAGTAATTTGTACATTTTGTGTTGGGTTGTTAGGAATTGATTTAAGGTATAACATAATGTTTAAACTATGTTTTAAAATTGTAAGTTATGAATAAACAATTTATATTTTAACCACTCTTCTGACAATTAGGTGGGTAAATAAGTAAAACATTATAATGGAAATCATTTTTCACACTGTACATTAAAATTATCATAATGCGATTAAACAAACATGCTGCGATTAAAATGATGCCAGTATGCCTAGGCCTCATCCTAGGTTTGATTGATTCTCTTGTCAATATTCATAGTATGCAGATTCAAGCACACTGCTTCATGCAGTAATTCGACTCTTCTTTTTTCCATGAGAAGTAAATCAAAAGAATCTTTACTCCCTGTATTTGATATTATCAAATTCTCCAGATTTTGTACTAGATTTTTAGACAGGTTTATTCAATATATTTTAGACCTCCTATTCGTATTGTTAGCTCATGACTACAGAGAGGTTTTTTCTCTGTTTCTTTCCTCTAACTCCTTTCATTCATCAAATATGTATTTTTGATCCACATCCACTATATATAGGATTCTACAGTAGGGGATGGAGATTGACTAGTGAGATAGATATGTTCTCCTCTCTTAAGGAAGTTCCATTATTATTTGGAAAAAAGATTGTGAACAAATGAATACACAACTGACATTTTGATTACAACAAGACAGTTATATAATGCTGCTTCTTATATCAGTCTTCTAAAGAAACCTTTATTGAAAAACAAAGAAAATTGGTAGTTTCTTCAAAATCGTGCTATAATTAATTTACTACACTCAGAACCAATATTATATACTAACTTTCTTGTTTTGCCCAATTGATATTCAACATAGAAAGAGTGCTGTATTATTTTTATGCTTTTTACCTTTTATACTGTATACATTTTTGTACTTTGTATATACTTGGTGATGATTTGCTGAATTCAACTGGAAAGAGTCCACACTCCTCGTAGATGCTTTTTATCATGATGATGTACTTTTATGTAACTGCAATATGGAACCTCTTATACTCATTTACATAATAAAACCAGAGACAATGCATTCTATCAGGCTTTCCATATTGTCCTTTTTTTCATGTAATATTTTGACAGGGACAGAGAGAAAGTCAGAGAGAGGGGCAGAGAGAATAGAAACAGGCAGACAGGAAGGAAGAGAGATGAGAAGCATCAATTCTTCATTGTGGCACCTTAATTGTTTATTGATTGCTTTCTCATATGTGCCTTGACCGGGGGTCTACAGCAGAGCAAGTGCCCGCTGGCTCAAGCCAGCGACCTTGGGCTTCAAGCCAGTTATCTTTTGGCTCAAGCCAGCAACCATGAGTTCCTGTTTATGATCCCACGCTCAAGCCAGCAACTCAGCACTCAAGCTGTTGAGCCTGTGCTCAAGTCAGTGACCTTGGTCTGTCAAACCTTGGTCCTCTGTGTATCAGTTCAAAGATCTATACACTGTGCCGCTGCCTGGTCAGGCATCCATATTGTCTTTAATATGGGATATTTCACCTCCTGGTTCCATTCGTTCATTTAACAACTGAATGCTCCATAAAATGAGGTGTGTTTATTAATGAAAATCTGCCATGGAATAGACACAATTGCTTGCTGTTGAAGTTTTCATTTGCTTCAGTAAACTTTCTTTCATACATTTTAGGGGGTTGGTTTGAACCCTGTTTGCAAGAAAAATGTTAGGTGACCTAATACCTCTTTGTTACCTTTTGGCTGGAAATTTTAATTAAGGCGTTGTCAGGAAATTCTTTAAATGCAGGAATGTTTCAAGAATAATTAATAGCTATGAAAATTCTAGTAAATTCTGTGTTCATACTTGTACTTTTACTTTGATATGGTTGAATATCTATCTATATACTGTATATATATATTATGTATATGCAGAATTCATGTATTTATTGAAATACATATATAATATGTATAGATTAGACATGTATTTTTATGTGTATAAAAGATAACAAACATGTAAAAGAGGTCTGATTAAAAAATCTTTCATAAATAAAATCAGATACACCAGGGAATTGTATACTGTAATGGAGAGAGTGCCTGACTCAAGTCTAGACATTAGGTTCCATTTGTGTTTTAGTATTGTCATGTCAAACAAAAGGAGGGTGTTGTTCTTGGTGATCTCCAAGGTCCTCTTTAGCTAGCTCTAAAATCCTTTGTGTCAATGAGTGTAATGGAATTTTTAGCCTAGTTCCAATACTAAGTGTTTTGCCTTGTAGTTCAAAAGTGAAGAGTAACATTGCTAATGAATCAATCCTTTATGCACCAGTTGGTGCCCCTAAAAGTTGGTCATTGTATAATGTGACTGCAGATTGGTTCTTTATGTGAGCTCTTCTGTGTTGGAACCCACTTTCATTCTAGGCAGTAACTTAGGTATTTCTGTAAGAGGTCTAAGTTGTTTGAATCTGAACTTGATCCTTGTGGTGAGCTTGATTTTTCTCCTTAATATGCTGCTTTTTGAAAAGCAATTTTTCTTTTCCTGGCTTCTGCAGTTCCTTACACATATCAGGCACTCGATAAATATTTATTGAATTAAATTGAATTTGACCTGCTTAGAAGGCATAGTCCTGGTGTAGGATTAATTTTCGGCAGGACCTGTCATAAATCACAGAGTTTAGTACTAATCCACCTGATGAACTGCACACTTAGCGACATATGGTGGTTCAGCATTATATGGTGCACTTTCCTGAGTGCAAGTTTAGAAAACTGTGTCACCTGCAAGAGCCTTGTAAACTGACTCTAACTTATTTCAAATCCTCTTGTATCACTCACCCAGGGGTTTCCTGTGTCCCTCCCCCCACCACCTTTTTGAATGACTGCATTGACTCTGCCCCTCACATACCCTGCACTCTGGTGTCGCTCAAGCCTTTACTCACCACTTTGCCTGGAATATTTCTTTTACAAATTTAGGTATGCCTTTCTTAACACTCCACGTAGACATGAGTGAGCTGCATCATTTCTCCTCTAGTGCTTTGTACATTCTTCCTTTGCAGTCCTCAGATTCTACTGTAATTCATTCTTTCCTAAGCCACAAGTCATTTTCACTAGAAAACTCCTGAGGACAGGTCTGTGATTTCCTTTTCTTCTATATTCCCTAGGGCCTGAAACAATGTCTGACATAGACATTTGTAGAATTACAAAATGGGTCCTGAAGTTCATGTAAATTTGAAAATGGAATAAACTACAAATATGAATGAGTTTAGCTGGGCATCGTTTATTATATGCCTAAAGTTAATTAAATTGCGATATAGATAGAAAGAAGATCAGCCTCAGATCCAGAAGATGCAGACTCTTGTGTTGGATTGATGACTTCTTAATAGTCCCTTAATCTTTGTAGTTCCTAGTTTATCTGAAAATGAATGGATTGTACAGGATCTTTGCTAAGATCCCTTAGAGCAAGAATTGCATTGCTTCTAAGTTAATTATAGAGAACTAGCTCTCTTCTGCCAGAGTCCTTGAGGCAGGAAGTATGTTCTAATCATCTATAATTTCCTGGCACAAAGCTCAGTACCTGGCATATAGTAGTTATTCAAACAGTGTTACTGAATAAAGTGATAAACTCCCAGAGAGAATTACAATTTAAATAAAGCAAATGAGGAAACGATCAGGTAGAATATAGTAAATTAAAAATGTGTAACATTTAAAAGAATCTTTTAAAGAACAGGTATTTGAAATCACTGAAAAAAGGTGCCAGGGAGAAATTTTTTATTTATCAGTTAAAATATTCAACAGTGGAGAAGATGAATTTGAAACTGCCTAGTCCCCTAACTACAAGTTAATAATTTACCAGTCTGTGACATGTTGTACCTAATATTTTGTTGATGAAATGAAACTGCTCCTGTGGTAGGATTTTGGTAGTGATATTTATTAAATCTGTACATTCTTGTGATACTACTGTTTAGTTTTAAAAACTGAAAACTATGTCCTATTTCAACCAGGATCTGTCAAATCATTGATGTATTTGTGACTTCATCAGTCATTAGGGGAGAATGAACTCTGACTATATCAAAATGTCATAAAAAAATAAAAATAGGGTAAAAAAGCTTCGTGAGCTCTTTTAAGTGTACTTTTTTAAAAATTTGGCATTATTTGATAAATTATTTACTCTCTAAGTCTTTCTATTTCTTTAGGAGATCGAAACAATGTTTTACATTTAAGCTATGCGTATACCTTTGGGTTATTGATATGAATTGTAATAATAAGTATAATCCACTGGTCAAAATAAGGAAATATTTTAATCACACTATATCTATGATCTATCTGTCTATCATCTCTCTCTCTTTCTCTCTCTCTGTGTTATATAGTATTTCAGAATCACTCAGCCAAGCCATCTATATACCCATTTAATAATTTTGTAATATCTGCTAGACAGTTCTGTTTTAGGCATTGTATACAAAGAAAAGGAAGATATGAAAATATCTTCAGTGAATGTGGGAAATTGTTGTCTTTAATTAGGGGCTGATGCTTGATAGTTTGAGCAAGACCTCTCTCTCCACACACAAAAAAATGCTATGGTTATTTATTAAAGAAAGCAAGTGAGATAGCAAGTTTAAAAGTATAATTTTTTGTTTGTTGTTTTCTTGATTTTTTTTGTGTGTGTGTGGTTCTTGAAAGTATTATTGTTCAAGCGCTATCTCTTTGGCCCAGGCACTTTTATGAGTGCTCAGCAGTGGATCCATGTTTTGTGAAAGCTGAAATTTGGAGAGGTCCTTTTAATAAAAAATAATACAGACAAAAAATATAATTACAAAATTGTATATGGAAGTGAATTTTCCTTAGAACAAAAAGTCACAACAAATTAGACATAGAATATGATAAATCCACAAACATCAGAGAATATCAGCTTCAACTCTGTACATTTTATACTTTGATTCTCTCCCATTGTCCACATATGCTGACAGTTCTGGGCACCACTGGGCACATTCAAATCACCAGATTTGACCTGGCCCTTCCTGTTCCTGCGCTGGGCTAGTCGGCATCATGGGCACTAAAAGTATTCTGGAAGCCTTTCTTTTATCACAACTCCTGACAGTAATTTAACTAGTCCCAGAAACAATTATGTCCTTTACCTTCTACTAAAACCAAACTAAATGTTTCTTAACTCCCAATTCTAATTAGCCAGATTCCAAAAATGCCCATGCTACACCAGTGCAACACAACAGAAGGTTAAGTGTGATGGAAGGAAAGCCATACTAGAAAAAGACAGCAATCTTAAACAATTGTGTTTAAAATAGCTTTCTCTTCAAAGTTTTACCAAAAAAAAAAAAAAAGAAAGAAATGAAGGCTTTAAAAGAGAGCTAAGTGTCTGATGGACCTCAGGTTTACACTTTACTAGATTCTCAGTAAAATCTGCCTCTGTGTAAATTGTGCCTTTTGTGCACCTTCACGCTATATATGGTCTGGTGCAGTTCTCAATGATTTCCTTAAATAATTAACTGGATAGATTTTTAGGCTCTATTTCAAGGGGTAAGAATGAGATGTGTGTGTCCCTATCTATTCCTCTCTCTGACTCTTTCTCTGTCCCTGTTAAAAAAAACAGAATGAGATGTGCGAGCCTAATTTTGACTAAAGCACTTGAACATTTGGAAATGAATATAGTAGTTGCATTACTAGCTTTTCTCGCGAGCAGAAGGTATTTTCCGTTCTGCAGGCAGGCCTAAACCCCAATGGTTGTGGGGCAGCTGATGGGATGACTGAAGTGTACTGCTCCCCAGGTTTATAGGCACAGGAGATAATCCAGGGAGGTGGAGAAGACTTGTTCTAAACTGACACCCATTTACTACTGAAGAACTTCTTTATTAAAATTGCTCCTCTTTATTTTAGTATCCTTAGGGTTAGGGAAAATATACCAAAACGTGAATTAAAATCTATGAAAGCATTTTAGCTGGGAGTTCAATATAGTGAACATAATACATACCAGCAGAAGAGGCTTATTTCCTCGTTTTTATTTAAAAAGGAGGCTAAGTGGTATACACTAATTAACACCCTAGAATTCTATTAATCGGTGAGAAATGAAACATTTTAGAAGATAGGATGAAAACTTTAGGGGTTGAAAGTAAAGGTATGACATTAAAAAAAAAAAACAGCAAAAGAAACCCCACCCCCAAACAAAGCCATAGACACAGTCAACAGTATGGTTATTACCAGAGGGAAAGGGGGTGGAAGAAGGTAGAGGAGGCTTAAGGGGGGATACATGGTGATGGAAGGAGACTTGATTTGGGGTGGTAAACACACAATATAATATACAGATGATGTATTATAGAATTATATCCCTGTAACCTATATAATTTTCTTGACCAATATCACCCTAATATATTCAATTAAAAACAACTGAATGGGAGGAGAAGAAAATAGGATTTCATTGTATTAAGATAGTTGCAAATGTTTGTCCACTTTTTATAGATAGATGTTACTAATTTTAAGATAAAAATTTATTTTATGGGAAGTAAGGAAATAGTATATAGTTCACTGAGTTTCTCAGTTTTCCTATAAAAGTATGAAATATGTTATTTTTGTCTTTATTTTTTAGGTCAGACTGTGCCAAAATCCCAAACTTCAGTTGAAAAATAGCCCACCATATATACTTGATATATTACCTGATACATATCAGCATTTGCGACTTATACTGAGTAAATATGATGACAACCAGAAACTTGCCCAACTCAGTGAGAATGAATATTTTAAAATCTACATTGATAGTCTAATGAAAAAGTCAAAACGGGCCATAAGACTCTTTAAAGAAGGCAAGGAGAGGATGTATGAAGAGCAGTCGCAGGACAGGTAAGAATATTTCAGATTTTATTTCTTAGTGTTAAAGTTGCTTTTTGTTTCACAAGTAGCATAAGTGTCACCATTATTTTGTTTTGGGGAAATGTCATCTCATTTATGTATTCACTGTTTTATGTTATTTAAACTTTGTAGTTTTAGATAAATTTATGATAATAGGTAGTTTGTGAGACTGTATTCTTTCTTTTTCATAGATTTTATATTTTAGAGCCCTTTTATATTTACAGAAAAAGTACTTGGAAAGTACGTAGTTCCCATATAACCTTCCCTCTCACCCCCACGTGCAATTATTTCTGTTATTAATATCTTGCATAGTGTGGTCCATTTGTTACAGTTGATGAACAAGTATTGATACAGAATTATTAACTAAAGTTTATCGTTTATATTAGGGTTCGTTCTTTGTGTTTCACAGTTCCGTGGGTTTTGACAAGTGTATGATGTTGTGTATCTTCTTTTACAATATAATATTAGAATAGTTTCATTGCTCTAAAAATGCTCCGTGTTCCTCTCAGTGGTTTAGCCTTCTTAGAAAGTCAAAGAGTGGAAATCATGTAATAATGTAATATTTTGAGATTGGCTTCCTTCACTTGCATTTGCATTTAAGGTACCCCCATATCTTTTCATTGCTTGATAGCTTATTTATTTTTATCACTGAATACTACTGATTACATGAGTATAACCACAGTTTGTTTATTCATTTACCTGTGGATGGACATCTTGGTTCAAAATTTTGGAAATTATTGATAAAGCTGCTATAAATGGTCATATGCGTGCAGGTTTTTGTGCGGACATAAGCTTTTAGCTCATTTCAGTAAATACCTAAGAGCATGATTGCTTGATCTATGGTAAGCTTATGTTTAGCTTTGTAAGGAATTCCCAGAATGCCTTCCAAAGTGGCTGTAACGTTTTATATTCGCACTGGCAATGAATGAGGGTTTCTGTTGCTCCACATCCACCAGTGTTTGATATTGGAGACACTGTCTTTAAGACAGTCTTGATTTAATGTGTGGGTGTGGTAGATGTGGGTAGGAGATTTGGCTTCTCGATTAAGTGAGAAACTGGACTGGGGTGGCAGAGACTGAAGTGACAACATCTGACACCTTATTTTGTAGCCATAATTCTTGACTTAGAGATTCCTTTATTAAAGTTTATTGCTTAGCTAATTCAATGTTAAATGTTATGATCTACCTTATACCAAATAGAACAGCAATAAAGTTTCTTTTTAATTTCTAGAATATTTAAATATATCTAGAATATTCACTGATATACTGCTCATAAAAATTAGGGGGATATTTTATTGCTTCCTATTCATTTTGAAATATCCCCTAATTTTTGTGTGCAGTACAGTTTATTTAGATTTTCAAAGTGAAAAACAAATACAATATTAACTTAAATACATAATATTGTAACACAGTTAAGTTGAATTTCAGATTAAGATATTTAACCTCCCTGGAATTTAGTTTCGTTTTGTATATAGAAAAATCTCTAAGAAACTTTAATGTCTTTTCAGTTTAGGAAAACCAGCCTAGAAAGTTCAGTTATCTAGGGATGCAGACTCTGAAGTTGTCTGTAAATATCAGCCAACTAGAACCCTCTGCCTAATGTAAAATGACATAAAGGTTTACTTATTTATAATTTGCTCTCTAAATTAGTGATGAAACCTAACATAATCATAGGAATCTAACCAATTGTGTAACTGGGCTTATCACTTAATATTTTTGGACCATAGTTTACATGTCTTGAGTTTGGTGAGTCTTCCAATTACCTTTAAGTTTTAAAAAGCTCTATGACTCTCCCCAGGACTTCCCAGGAGAATTTGGATTGCCACAGGGAGCCAGAAGTAACATAGAGATATATTATAGTGATTATTTCTTCTGACAGACCTTTCAAAAATAGCCAAGATTATGGGAAGCCAGATGTTTGTTTCAAACTATATTTTCATTTTGTAGTTCTATCATTAATCTAATAAAACTAAATTGTCTTAGAAATATATTTATAGTTCTTATTCAAATTTAGTAGTTCTGAAATTCTTATTTGTGCAGCAAAACATTACATTTTATATGGTAGGGTAAGAACAGTGAGAAGGTGTGTAACTTCTAGGTCTAGGAATTTTGATTTGAAACAGTGTTTTTATTGGATGTAATAATATATGATGTGGTAAACTTATATCCTAATTTTACATATTCTATAGCAGTGGTTCTTAACCTGGGTTCTATCAAACCCTAGGGGTTCGATGAGTCGGTCTCAGGGGTTCAGAGAAGCCTCTGCTGCAGAGGCCAGAATAAAGTGATACCGTAATTTGTTGTGAGTTCATGAACTTTGTTGGTTTTGTTCTTTGAGCAAGGTGATGTTCATGCATGGTTCATTTTGTGCACCAGTAAAAAAACATATACCTATGTCTTGAATTTGGAAAAAAAATCATATTTTATTTATCACTAAAGAAGGATTCGGTGAATGCGCATATGAAACTGGTGGGTTCGGTACCTCAACAAAGATTAAGAACCACTGTTCTATAGTAACTTGAAACATTGTCTTAACTCACTAAACATAATAATCATTTCATTTATAAATTTGATTTTTTTTTGGCTTTTTATTTTGGGGGACTCTAAAATTTGGTTGATTATATGTAGATAGCCATAGATAATCATAGATCACATACACTGTAATGCTGAGTGATTACAATGAGACTGCTCTTTAAACTTTGTGTTTTAAGTGTCTCAGTAAATTTTGCCACTCTTCTAAACTCAACCCAAAGTTTACTGCTTTTATACTGTTATAGCTTTCCTAATTGAATCTCTAAATGTACCATTCTTGTTACACTAATAAGGATAGAGATCTCTGTGTTTCTTCTGGTAGTAATATGTCTTTATACATTCACTTCTAGGTTCTATAGAAACTGAAGCTAAAGTTTGCCATTGTATGGGGCTCTTGGGCATTATACTTTGTAGAATATATATAAGAAACTTCTTAAAATATTATCATGGTTATTAGGCAACAGAGTATCCTATTTAGTCGGATGACTCTTATAACATGTATGACACTAATTGTTGGGAATATTATAAATTCTCTGAACAATCACTTTTTTAAATTCTGCAAATAATATCACTGAAGACATACATGTCTTATTAAGCTAAAACTGAAGTACAGTAATAGTAGAAAGAGTAATTTGGAGTTCACTGACTAAACCAGCATTTTCTCTACTGATTTGGGACTTTATTGAAAAACATTGTGCTGGAGGAGTACATGAATCAAAATGTTTATTTTAATGTTCCTGTTGTATCAAAAATAAACTCTCCCCATTTGTTTTAAATGTAAGGGAAAATGGGTAAAATTCAGGCATCAGTTTTACACTA
This sequence comes from Rhynchonycteris naso, assembly GCA_037038555.1. Classification (NCBI taxonomy): domain Eukaryota; kingdom Metazoa; phylum Chordata; class Mammalia; order Chiroptera; family Emballonuridae; genus Rhynchonycteris; species Rhynchonycteris naso. The sequence continues at coordinate 74,845,767 of CM073002.1, forward strand.
GTTTCTCTGTTTTAATTTAATTTCCTGTTTTAATTGCCAAAATATGAGTAACCTGAATTTTTAAAACAGTTTAAGAGAAGTCTGATAAAAATAAGAACAAGTAGAAAAATTAACATGGCAAATGGTACAGAATATATTTCTGTATGACGAAAGGTAGAAATTATAGACAGACAAGTTTATTTCCTGCTGAAATTGGCCTGACCAAGTGGTGGTGCAGTGGATAGAGCATCAGACTGGGATGTGAAGACCCAGGTTCAAGACCCAGAGCTCACCAGCTTGAGCGCGGGCCCATCTGGATTGAACAAAAGCTCACCAACGTGGACCCAAGGTCGCTAGCTCCAGCAAGGGGTTGCTCGGTCTGCTGAAGGCCCGCAGTCAAGGCACATGTGAGAGAGCAATCAGTGAACAACTATGATGTCTCAAGGGCAACAAAAAACTAATGATTGATGCTTCTCATCTCTCTTCATTCCTGTCTGTCTGTCCCTATCTATCCCTCTCTCTATCTCTCTCTCTGTCCCTGTAAAAAAAAAAAAATGTATTTCCTGCTGAAATAGATATTAAGGGTGCATAGTGAAATCCTCTTGTTTTGGGAATGGGTGGAATCCAGACTCCTGATGGAGGCAGGCTGCAAGCCTTGCTTGACTTTTGCAGTAAGCCTCTTCCTCCTGCAGTATCGCTTTCCGCAGCTTTTTTTTTTTCCTTTTTATTTTTCTACCAACAATTGAACCTTACACTGAGTTGGTGCTTTTCCAGCTGAGTGTCTAAACCATTCTGAGCTAGTGTTTCTGGGAAGAGTAATTCAGTGATTTTTGGCACACTAAAGTTTTTGTGTGTTTATGTGTGGAATGGGGGTTGGCGATCATGTAGAAAAGGGAGAATTTATACTTCCAAGCACAGAGGAGAACCTTTCTATCACATTGCTTAAAGTTTTAGTGGCAAAAGCAAAACGGATGTGAAGGTAGTTGTAGCTGACAGATGTTAACAAGAATAGAGATACCTTTTTTCAGTGACTTGATGGGCAGTTTCACTAGGTGACCATTTTAATAGTAAAATTTACTCTTTCATATAAAGAGTTGTGTATGAATCACAGGCTCTGCAGAGCCTGCTGTTGGACATTGTTTTTAAGAACACCCAGAGGTGATGACCTCATAATATTCAGATTTTCCATATTTTAGAACTGCTTCAGTGAACCAGAGCGCTCCAACACATTTTTTAACTCCCACACTCTGGTTTACAACCACTAAAACAAAACCAAAAGTCGACTGAAGTGGAAAATAGCTTTGTGTTTGATAACCTATCTGTGAAGAAAATAAAGGCTTGTAAACTGTGCCAGGGAGTAATATATAGACATTGTGTTATTATTAATGCCATTTCACAGCCAGCCCTGGACCATTTTTAATGAACATGTGTTATAGAAAATAAGTTATAGTTTCTATAGCCTGTATAATAATACTCATTTCAATTAAGATTTTTTAAAAGTTATTTGACATCAAAATATTAGTTCTAAAATGCTAGCCTTGTAGGACCAGTCAGTGGTGCAGTGGACAGAGCTTTGACCTGGGATGCTGAGGACCCAGGTATGAAACTCCAGTGTCGCCATCTTCAACGCAGGCTCACCAGATTGAGCATGGGGTTGCCAGCTAGAGTGTGGGATCATAGACATGACCCCATGGTCACTGGCTTGAGCCAAAGGACGCTGACTTGAGCAGGGTTTCACTGGGTTGGCTGGAGCATCCCAGTCAAGGCATGTGTGAAAAGCAATCAATGAACAACTAGAAGAGACTCAACTACCTGTTGATGCTTCTCATCTCTTTCCCCTCCTGTCTGTCTCTTGAAAACTAATAAATAAGTAAATGAATAAGTAAATAAATAAAATGAAACGTGCCAACCTTTATTTAAATAAAATCTTTTAGAAAAAAAAAATCCTTTCTTTTCCACTGAGCATTTGTCTGAAGAAAAACAAGAGTATAACCTGTTACATGAATAAAATGCCTTTCTTTCTAAAGTGCTACAGATTACTATACTCGCTGTTTATATCTTTGTTGTAATTTGTGAGATATAGTGTACCAAGAACATTCCAGACTTGATATATACATGGTTAAGTTGAAAAATTGAATCAAAAACAACTTAGCAACAACAAAACACAAAGCAGTAAACCAACAACGTCTGTCTTTTCTCTCCTCATACCACCGTATGACAACATTACTTTGGCCAAAGAATAATGTGGCAATAGTTTACATATTTAAATTTTTATAAACACAAAACATGTTGATTACCTGGACAGCAATGTAGTTCTGATATTCCTCATGGGTTTTCAGTTTAACCACATAAAGAGATTGACCTGCTTGCATAATGTGAGTTTTATGTAATAAATTATTACTGGACCCCACAGGTTAATGGCCTTGTTTATACTGTCACTTAGTTCCACATTTTCTTATAGGCAGCTCTGTACATTATGAGAAGGAAATGAGGAAAGAGTGCTGTTGAAATCAGTGCTGGAATCTTACGGTCTGGTGCCATTTCTACCCCATGTGTTCTTTGCAGCCTTTGTTGGTTTCCTGACTCCAGCCTATGTTTTTTCAGCTTTTAAATTATTTTCTGGATAGTCACAATATTTTTTGGCTCAGATATTTCAACATTATACAAAGGAAAATGTAATTTGTTTCAGACTAATGCTGCTATTGTTCTATTTATTAAATAATTTTTCAAATTCACTAGTAGTTTATGGTAAATCTAGTTTTTGTTATCACAATAATCATGTGCAGGAGATTCAGTCTTAGGGTTATGTCTTTATTTCATAAATTGGGCACTACTGAATGCATTTCATTCTATCAAATATATCGTTTAATGATACACGAGAGGAGAGTGGCTTACACTCTTTTTAAAACTAATTTTACATTTTAGAAATTAACCTAGGCTATTTCTCTTTATTTACGAATGGTGAACACTGCAATTCTTTTGCATTTCGTGAGGACAAGGGACAAGTACAAGCAGATAAACATGATTTCTAAATAAATCAAAATAAGTTATTGATCTTTTTTGAGCACGAGTATTTTAATATCAACATTTGCAGTTACTGTTTAACTTTTCCCTATATTTGTTTGTATGCTAGGCATTTATTTTTCATTTTAGTGGAAGACTAGAGGAATTAAAAATTTAGTTTTTGGTATTTTAAAATGATAATATGTAACTTGGACTCAGAGGACAAATAGTAGTTATTCTTTTATGTAGAAATATGTCTCTTAGGTAAGAAATTTAATTTTCTTTAGAAAGCTTGAACGTTTTCCTGAGATTGACTTATCTTAAATGAATAAAATGTTATTAAGTTTTGATAAGAAAGCCTTTATTCATATATCAAGCATCTGAGGATGGTGAATATAGTTTTCTAAAGTTTGGAAATGAAGGAGCTTATTTATTTAACACACTATGAAAGTAGAGGCCACAAGAAATTTATTTAGACAAATGTTTTCAAGTTAAACAGAGGGAGTCTGTTAGAGTGGGCAAAGGAGAACTTGCAGAATATTTGACAGCTAAAGACTTCATGGATGACTATATCCATGCTTCTTTGCTAACCAAATACATAGTGATTTTCTTGTTGATTTTCATGTAAGTGAAAAGTAAAGGGGGTTTCCTCAGCAGTATCCTCTTCAGGATAGAATTCAAAATAACAAAGAATACAAATTACTCTGACATAACTTTATACTAAATCCACTGTTTTTAAATAAAGCATTTACATTTAATCCATTTATATGCTATTTATTTTATTTACTTTTGTTTCAGTCCTATGCTAATACCAGTCAACCTCCAACTCCTGGTTTATTAGCTGCTAAAATTTTTATTGAATTTTTAAAATTGGTTTCCAAGTCAAATTATATATTATACACACAAGATATTTTGTTTTAAAATTGGAGAATTTTTGCTTGCAGTTTAGAGTTCATCAAATGTTTATAAATTCCTGAGAGTCATAACTATTGTATTATAAGATAGTAAGCCAACTCACAAGACTCAAATGAACTTGGCTTTATAGTTGAATACCTTTTATGTTTTCAGTCTTAAGGCAGCTTATTAAAATTGATGTTTTCCTTTCTGGAAATATCTGGTGACATTCAAATTTGATAATTAAAATCCAGAAGCACTTAAGAAAGAATGCCTGTTTTTAGTTTCACAATAACAACACTCCCACAAAGAAGGTTGATGAATGATGTCTTTCAAGTGGCAGATTTGTGATTTAGTTAAAGAAAGCTCCTTTGGCAATTTATTACAAAGCTAAATTAAAGCCTGTTTATAAAGCAGACAAGCTGCAGTGACAATCCTATAGCCTGAGGAATTCTTAGAAATCTATCTCTCGAAGCATCTTTTCTCTTTTTTTCTTCAATGATTTAACAAAGTGGAGTTTCCAGGAATCCAGAGTAGGATCCAGCACTCATTGAGTAGGGTCATAAAAACGTATTCCTGTCTGAATGTTTTGAAATACAGTGCTTCAGAAATAACTCATTTTTTCTAAGCCCATTTTTAATATTAATCTTTGGTCTCTTTAAATTTATTGTTAAAGCATGAGTTCTTATTTGAGTTTGCATTTATGCTATATAGTTTGCACATATGAGGTCATTACAGAATTCAAATAATAAAGAGGTTGAGATTGTCTTTCCTGTTTGGTTGATTACTGAGGAGATTATAGTGATAGATAATTTAGATTTATTATTGAAATGTGTGTTAGATGATCACATCTGACATGTGACTACATTAGTTTCCAGTGTTACCACAACCAAGCCACAAAGTAAGCGGCCTAAACACAGTTTATTGTTGTTTAAGTTGATTCACCGTTTTGGAGAAGTCTGAAATCAAATTGTCAGCTGGGTCATGTTCCCAGAATCCTATTGGGCAGGATGCTCCCATGACTTCTAGTCTCTGGTAGTCCCAGGCATTCCTTGGTTTGTGGCAGCATAACTTCAATCTCTGTCATCACCTGGTGTTTTCCTTTTATAAGACTATCAGTCATATATTGTATGAGGGCCTAGCCTACTGACCCCATTTTAACTTTATTACACCTACTAAGATTAGGATTTCAACATATCTTTTAAGGGACAAAATTCAACCTGTAATAATGACCAAAAATGGCAGTGTCAAATTTATACTAAGGAGGGGAAGAAAGTTGAAACTCATTAGAATGTATCATGACAGTGTGAAAAATTTGCTTGGTAGAAGATAATGCCAAACAAAATTACTTAATTTTTTTGAATGGCCTGTATCTTAAATATTCTTATAGTTTTGTTTTAGGTTTATAATAAAAATCATGGTGAATTGATTTAGTGATTAATTTCTATGCATATATTGAAAAGCATGATGAGTTCAACTTCTTTATTTATTAGTTCATTTTAGAGGAGAAGAAAGGGGGGAGAGAGAGAAATCTCAATGTGGTGTTTCACATATTTACACATTCATTGGTTGATTCTTGTCTGTGCCCTGACGAGGGATCAAACTTGCAACCTTGGCGTATTGGGATGATGCTCTAACAAACTGAGTTACCCGGTTAAGGCCTCAACTTTTATCAAGAATAAAACTTTTACATGTATACTGGCATAAGTGAATTTATAAGTACCTTGTTATAACAAACATTCTTACTGACTTTAAGATATCAAATGCCATATCTTTAGAAATTATTAGTGCTATAAATATATACATTTAATTAATTGTTATTAATAGTCCCAATTATCCTTTATTAAGAATTCCTGATTTATTTTATGATAAGCTCTGAAGAATTAATTAAAATATTTAATTGTGGCTTTGGTCAGTTAGTGAAGTTGGTTAAGAGCATTGTCCTGAAATGACGAGGTTGTGGGTTCGATTTCTGGTCAAGGCACACACCGGATGCAACCATGGAATGCATGGCTGAGTGGAACAACAAATGAAGGCTTCCCTTCCCCATCCCTTCTCTAGCCCTTCCTCTCTCTGTCTCCCTAAAAATCAATAAAAAGTAAGCCCTGGATGGATAGCTCCATTCATTGGAGCATCCTCTGAGCACACGGAAGTTGCTGAGTTGATTCCTAGTCAGGGCACATACAGGAGCAGCTTGGTGTTCCTGTTTCTCTCTCTAAATCTCTCTCCCCTCTCTTCTTTTCTTTCAAAAATAAATAAATAAATAAATAAATAAATAAAATAAGATATTTAATTATGACTTGCATGGTCACCATTAAATCATTTTACAAAGCTTATGTTAAATAATAAAAAAGATGTGAGGGGTGTTTTCTGTTTGGAGGCATAAAGAAGGGTACATTGCACATTCCCTTTGTATCTCTAGTATTAAGGTAAAAGTACTTAAATTTTTTTTTTTATTTTTATCTTATTCATTTTAGAGAGGAGACACAGAGTGAGAGAGAGAAAGAGAGAAAGGGGGGAGGAGCTGGAAGCTCAACTCCCATATGTGCCTTGACCAGACCAGTGCAGGGTTTTGAACTGGCGACCTCAGTGTTCCCAGGTCGACGCTTTATCCACTGCGCCACCACAGGTCAGGCTGTAAAAGTACTTTAAATGTGATTTCAAATTAAGATGTTAGAGAATCAGTCAATTCAAGGTTTTTAGTTTAAACAAGAGTAAAACAATTGTTTCTAAAAATGGCTGGTTGATGGGCTTAAACCAGGGGTCAACAAAATATACAAAGCTGGATGGTAAATATATATTTTAGACTTTGCCAGATCGATCGTCTCTGGCAACTGCACACCTCTGCTTTTATAGTAGGAAAGCAAGCATAAGAAATATGTAACTGAATTGGAATGGCTATGTTTTAATAAAACATCATAGTATGCCAACTCTTGACTTAAAGTGTTAATCTAAATTTTGAACGGTAAAATTTTAAAAGTGTTTTATCAACACGAACTAAGTAAGTTGCATCACTTAGGTATGTGTTTGGCTAAAAGTAACATTACCGGACCTACAGTATCTTACATATATTGGGATATGTGCCAAGAGGGGTGTAAAAGTAGGTTTACAGTTGCATTGTGACAATTTTTTGAGTTAATGAAGCAATTTTCATAATCGTAACTTGCATGTCATTTTCCCATACGAACTGTAAACCTACTTTTACCAACTCTGTGTATCTCTCAACAGAGCTGTCGACGCCCAAGCTCTTTCTGGCTTTGTAATCTCTCTTAATATTTGGGTTTATCCTCATTCCAGTCACCTCATGGTTGTAGAATTCCTGCTACAGCTCCATATTTTTAAAGGCTACAGGACTAAGGAAAAGACAGCACCACAGAGGCCTTTTATGTTTTTATCATTGATTAAAAAACTGCTCTGGAACCTTTTCACTGACTCGCTCCCTCCAGCCTATTTTTCTTAGGTCTTCTTAGGCCTGAACATTTTCTAGTCAGCCAGATGTCATTTACCTGGTTAAGGTAAGTTTGCATGGATCTAAGAAACAACAAATTTTCCTTACCAAATTTAGTGACTTTATTTTTTCTTGGTAAAAAATTCTAATTTTTTTCTCCCCATAGTTGGATAGGTAAAATTGTTTTTATAAAGCATCTGAAGTCTTGAAGTTGCTCATGTATGTCATACTTTTCTTCTTGTTATCAATATTTTTAAACTATAGCCTGTGGGCCAGATCCAACCTGCACTTTTTTCTTCTGCTTCTTTTTTTAATTAAATGTATTGGTGTGACACTGGATATCATAATTACATAGGTTTCAGGTATATAATTTTACAGGACATTTCTGTACACCATATTGTATATTCACCACCCCAAGTCAAGGCTGCACTTATTTTTTTAAGTAAAATTTCAGTGGCATGTGTAAATGCCCATTCTGACTACAGTGACAGCAGAGAGTAGTTGCTAAAGAGACTATATGTTTCACAAAACTGGAATATACTGCTCATAAAAATTAAGGGATATTTCAAAGTAAATTTGAAGTAATAAAGTATCCCCTAATTTTTGTAAGCAGTGTATTAATCATCTGGTCCTTTATTTGAAAAAGTTATTGACCTCTGCACTATTTTTTCTTTTTAAATGAAAGGAGGGGAGATAGTGAGACAGATTCTTGCTTGTGCCTGACTGGGATCTACCCAGCAATTCCATCTTGGGCCAGTGCTCAAATCAACCCAGCTATTTTTAGCACCTGAGTCTGATGCACTGGGACCAACCAAGCTGTCCTCAGCACCTGAGGCCATGTTGTAACCAATTAAGGCACTGGCTGTGGGTGAGGAAGAGAGAGAGAAGTGGGAGAGAGAGGGGAAGAGAAGCAGATGGTCACTTCTCCTGTGTGCCCTGATATTGGATTGAACCTGGGATGTGTGTATGCCAGGCAACGTTCTATCCCCTGAGCCATTGGCCAGGGCCAACCTCTACACTATTGATGTAATCAATAGCAGTCTTAGAAACTTGGCATTTATAAACTTAAACATTTTCTTTGTCTTAATTTTCTTTTCTTCTGTTTCTGCCACCAATGCTTTATGAATTATTGACTATTGTGATCTTCTAAGGGCAATAAAGTTAATGACAAGTAGTCAGTGATTGAGTGCTAAAGCCTTCTTAGATCTCCATTTCCTATCTTATGTCAGTATTCTGACATATATGATACTTTTTAAAGTGCAGTAAATTTATACTCTTGTAGTTCTTTTTATTAAACACAGTAATTAATGTCTTTGGCTGTCATCTAGTTTAGTGCTTTCCTGCATAGTTCATGGACCAGACAAAGCATTCTAACCCTCTAGAATGATTTTAAGTACAGATGCCTGATTTTCTAAAATACCTCTGTCTTTACCAGTTGGGTTCTGAGTATCCACAGTTTTTTTTAAAAAGTACCCTAGCTATATCTGGTAACCTGCCAGATTTTAGAATTGCTAAGTCTAGTCAAATCATATTTTATTTGGATCATTGAGATGGCTCAGATGGGACTAGAATCTTGAATCCGTTCAGAAGTCTTTTCACATTACTAAGCTTTCTTTATCATCACTGTAGGGATCCACTCCCAGTTTAAAGTTATTATGAAGGATCCCTGAGAAATATAAATTTCTGAGGGTTTTTGAAGGACTTTTATGTGGCCACTAAACTATATATTGGCAGATATTTTTTCATTTTTAAATGGTGGTAAAAAAAAAGGTCATTTTAAATATCTCATAAGATCTTTAAAGAAAAAAGGCACTTTTTCTTTCATGTTTCTCTCACAGTATCCAAAAAAATATTCCATAATTGGCAATCACTGAGAAAAATATATAGTTGGTTCTCTAGCATTGCTATAGAATCATTTGAAAATCCTGATTTCTTACTTGATTATGGTCTACTAGGACCTGGCAAGAGTAGAAAGTGAGAGTGTTACATGGGAATGTGTCTAATTAAGTGGTCAAAGACTACCTTTTCAAATTTGTAGGTAAACTCTGAATATCAGCTTCTTCAGATTTGGCAATGAGTGTCATTTACTTTAGAACAACATGTCCATAAACATAGTCATACCATTATTTATTATAGAATAATTATATTTTTAAACAATTCTTAATTTTGTGGTTATACAAAATGTTCTTGACTTAGTGACATTTTTGGATAAAGCTAAAGTTTCTGTGATTTGGAAGCATTTCTTTAATGGAGTGTCCTAGTAGTTACCTTTAGCACCGTTAAAATAAATGCCTGAAAAAGTCACCATTCTGCCTGTTTCTACAAATTATGAGCATAGTTCACAGCTCTCCTACTGACTGATTAGTTCTCTGAGCTCCTATGAGTGTTTTCATTTCCTCTTATTCTTATTTTAACATTTCTTAAAAGACTTTTAGTTTCTGTGCTATGTTGTATTTATGACTCTGAATACACAGGACTTTTCAGCAACTGGGGAATCCTCCAAATATCTATGCTTTTGAAATGAATAGTCCAGTTTCATTTGGCATGTATTATTGACAGAAGTACTGTTGTGTAGTGTTGTTATATCACTTACGACTCTTCAGGAAGCGTATAAATACATGTGTACAAATAAAATATGACTTATGGTAATCCTCTTGTGTTCTTTTAAAAACAATTTTTTATTGATTTTAGAAGGGAGGGAGGGAGGGAGAGAGAGAGAGAGAGAGAGAGAGAGAGAGAGACATTGATTTATTTTTCCATGTATTCATGCATTCTTTCATTAATTCTAGTATGTGCTCTGACCAGGCATCAAACCCACAACCTTGGTGTATTGGGATGACATGCTAACCAATGAAGCTACCCAGTCAGGACTTTTTTGAGTTCTTATTGATGGGGTTTCCCAATATGATAAGGCATTTTAAACTTGAAAATTAGTTTTCAGACTTTTACCTAATATTTTATTTGTATTTATGTATTTACTTAATTGCCATATCTTTTCTTTTTAAAAGGCACGGTTGGAACTTGTATTCTGTTCATATATGCTGCTTTTTTCCTTCCTTTTCTTTGGCAGGAGCATACGAGTGCTAAGGGACATTTGAGACATTTTGAATATGTAGACGGAGCTTTTAAAGAAAGGCCTTGCTGTTCTCTTTTATCAAGCATGCAGACTGAGAAACAGACTTTAAAGGAAAACAGAGGCATATGTGTTCTCACTGTGTTATTGTTGCGCCCCCTCACATAGCTGTTAGGATTTGTCAGCAGTTTGTTTTGACTCACTATAACCAAGGTGGGGGTGGTTTTCTGTGTTTTTGTAAGTTAACTAGTGTGGGATGTCAGTAATCTCAACTTTACCATTTTGATTGGCCTTGATCCATCCTTTTCCCAGGCTATATTTTAGTATTAAAACTTGTTTTAAAATATTTACCAAATAGTAGTTTTTCCTCTTCTTTTAACCCTGGAGGTAAAAAACAACCCTTAGGAGATATGGGTTGTGACAAAAGTAGGTTTACAGTTGTTTGTATGGAGAATAATACAATAATTAGTAAACAAGTAATACAAGAAATAAACTCTGTTTCATGTACTAACAACTGTAAACTTACTTTTTGCCCACCCTGTATACTCTCTTTGTTTCACATTGCCTCCGTGGTGTGTTCATGGTATTTCTCTAAACTAATTTTGGAACCTCCTTGAATTATTCTTTGTAATTCATCCAGATAGTTTTTCTTACAAAACAAAATTTTATTTTATTATGGCAAGGTTGGGGACTAAGGTCACATTTTATTTCTTGAAAGTTGGTTTTAGCTATAGAGAACCACTATAGATTGTTGCTGTCAGGATGAGGAAGTCTTTGGTAGCATCTGAAAGAAAGGGCTTTGGGGCTAATTGAATAGGTCTTCTGATTTTAGAAACCATGAAGAGAAGGTAGTTTAGGCAGATCTGTCTTAACCCGTTTACTGTTTCTTAAGAGTAATGGCACTCCAGGGAGTTGTGCAACATAGCGGTCCTAGTACATCTTTGACATGATTTTAAGGTTGGGAAATAAAGCTTTATATGTGAGATACAAACGGCAAACTGTGTTTTCCTGTAGTCACTCAAGGTAACCATTACGTTTAAAGATCAATGTGGCTGTCTTAACTTCACTGACAATTCTCCTTGTGTAACAACTCTCTATTTATTTATGTGGGATCAAAATTATATATGTGGAATTAAAATTAAAACAGCTTTTCATGTGGGATTAAAATAACTAGAATTCTTTTAGCATTTTTAGTACTTGACATTTAAAAAACATATGGCAAGTAAACAAGGTGAAAGAAGGACTTTATTTGCTGTATTATAATCTCAAACTACTGTAAAGAATTTTAATTAGATGTTAGTTTAGAAAGTTTCCAATTCACTGCAGGTCACTGAAGCTTGGACAGAGCAGAGTGTACACCAAGTATTTTAATATATTAGTGATCTATTGCATGTGGTTGAAAGTTCATCTGGGACTGGAGTTTATATATTTAAGACTGAAAATTTTTCTAGGTCTCGGTGTGCCTTAGAGTAAAATATTCTTTTTAAACTTAATTTTAAATAATACTGTTTAAATCGCTAGTGGGATTCAGAATCAAGTTGGTTTAGTTTAAACATTTAATACTTTCTTCTGTTATCTTATCTCCTGTTTAGTAGGCTCATGTTCATTTTTCTTCATGGTGATTATGATTACTTTTAATTTCTCACAGCTCTACTGGAAATTTTTGTCACTGTGAGATATTGTTGTTTACATAATTCAAAATTCAGTTCTTCAGTTTTTACACAGAATTTATATGAAACATGAACTCAGTATTATTTTTTCAGCTTGAAGCTAGTTTTTTAGATCTTTTCTTGGTATAGGAAAGTAAATTTATATATAAAGCCGTGGCAGGTTATTCTTTATAGAATTATATCCTTTTTTATTCATCTGTACAAATAATATGAAGATATTAGAAAAACATTCATTTTTTCACCATTAAAATAAAAATAAACAGCCTCAAAAAATGTCTGGTGCTGATAATTCATGGAGGTTAAAAGTAATATGCAAAAGGCAGACTGTCCTTCATTTACAAAATATTGCAGTTTTACCAACTCAGGGAACAGCATGCATTTATAGTGTATATGGTAAATAAAAAGAGCTTTTCATGAAAAGTTCAGTAGATCATTTTCCCCTCAAGATTACAGTATTTGTGGAGAATATAGTCTTTTGTAATAGAGTTGTAGTAAAGTTAAATTGCAAAGTGACGTTCATTTTATAAACTTAGAGAAGATAACATTAGATTTTGAAAAGGACCTTTGTACATTATGTGTATTGTTTTTTAACACAAATTAATTCTTTTTGTTTTCTTCTCATTTGGGATTTGTAATCAATATATAATTAATTTTGTGCTAAAATTGTTTTAAATACAACATATCAATATTATATAGTGAATTCCTCCTTTCCCATTTACTTATATATTATACTAATCTTTTGATTTCTCTTTAATTGCTAGAAATACATATAATTGTGTTTTGTTTAGTCTTTTGTTGTTGTTGTTGTTGGTCTAAATAGCAGTTAGCATTGTTTTATTGGGAAAAAAAAGTTTTTTTAGCTTTTACAATTTTTTTAAAGACTTTAGTTGTTAGTGTGGAAACAGTTCTAGCTTGGATCTTTGATGTTCTTTATCTAGTTGAGGTGCACTTAGAGTCCTTACGATGCAACCAGCTACTGTGTACAGCTATGTAAGAAGTTGTATAAACGCAGTTTCTTAGATTCTGAGTGAAATCCCTATAAAATGACCATCAGGAAGATTGTTGTACTCTTATGAAGTTTTAAGAACTGCTTCTCCAGGTGAAATCAATAGAGTAAAAAAAAGCGGGGAGTCCTAACATTCTTATTTAGGCTAGATTTTCCTATGTCATCTGTTCTTTTACTTATCAGAATTTTACTCAATCCTTAAATATTTTGTTTTCAAATTCTTGAGCTCATTTAAATGTACAGTGGGGATGTTCTAACTGATAACGTTTTTAAGGATGTAGAGTTAAAGATCTCTTTTGCAGTAAGAAAATAAATCAGTAGCATAACAGATGGGCTATTTAATGGATAATTTGAGAAAGTCAGTTTATTCTGGAGCTGGTAATCTTAAGATCTAGAAAAATAGTAATTTTCAGGTTTCTTTTTTTTAATTAAAGGGTTTACTTAATTATCAAGTTCTAAATCCTTTGGGATACAAGTCATTAGTGATCATGTAACTGTTTCAGGAAAAACTGAATTTTCATTTTAAAATAAATGCTACTTCAAGATTTTTTAAAAAGCCTTATCTCTAAATCATTCATTATTGATGTCAGTAGACATAAGAGAGAAGCATATTAGATTTTTTAAATTTCCATAAATAATACAATTATTTGAATTCTAAGGAAAATGCCTTGGAATCTGAGACTTACTTCATTTCAATTCAAAATTGAACTCATACATTTATACTTACAATACCCCTGGATACTGAAAACAAATCTTATTAGTGTTTGTTATTTAGAAAATGAAACTAATTTCAAGGAGAAAGAAAATATCCTACCCACTCTTGTAGGCCAAATGAGTTGTGAAAAAAGTAAAAATCACTCATTTTGCTCTCACATTAAAGTCTTTTTTCTTTAGTTTTAACTTGTCATGGAAGCTCATATGCCTATTTATCCTAGAGAAAGATATTTGGTCTGCTTTCACTATTCTACTTGAAGTAAGACCCTGGCATGCTCTCTAGAACCATCGTGCTGAATGAGTTGTACTTTTTATTTTCTGGCCTCAAAATCTATTTTATAAACCATATGGTTGAAATGAATGGAAACTGTGATGGCAGGAACCTTCAGAAATAACATGACCAAAAGCACTAGTTATTCACATGAATGGTTTACCACTTACATGTCTCCATTATCTGCCGCCTCAGCCCCATCTCAGGACAGATTCCCTCAGGTCCTTGTGCTGCAGCCACTTTCCATTTTTTTTTTTTACTTTTTCAGGCCTCCAGGACCTCCACGGAGCCACAGCTTCATCTGCATGAAAAGTTTTTCAGCTGTCTAACTCTGGCTCATCCATCAGATCATAGTTTAAATGTCAGTTCCTGAGAGAGGCCTTCCTTGGCTGGTCACTCTATTATTCTGCACATTATTTTCTCCTGTGGTCCTCAGTTCTCATTCTGAACTTTGTCATAATTTATATACCTTTCTCCCCAGTGCCTACTTCAGTTTCTACACATAGTAGGTCGTCAATAATTATGTACTACAAGAACAAGGGATGAATGCTCACTAATCTCAAGATATATGCTATTTAAGGAGCACCATAAAACTTGGTTGGCATGATTAAACCTATTTCTGGGTAGGCACTGTTGTTGGTTTGTTTTTGTTTTGTTCATTTTTATTTTCTTTCTGGGGATGGAAGGGAAATTTAATAATTACTGAGACAAAGAATTTTAATTAAACTGGGCTTGTAAATCTTGCATGATAGTTCATTTAATCAGCTGAGGCTTATATTTTTACATGACATTTTAGAAAGGATGAAAAAGGCCTGGCAGCCACAGTGCATCCACCTTTTGCCTGCTGGTCCGTAATTAGAACCACTGTCTACAGTGGGTTTTAACATAGAACCAAATAGCATAGAAACATCAGAATTATAAGTGAAACCGTTTTCCACATATTTATTTGTTGTACTTTGCTGCTTAAAAGTTCACATGTTTAAAAGTGTTACCAATATGTGTGAAATTGGAACCCAATGCATCTGTGATCACGTTCTTCTTAATGCCAATTGACTACTTTCTTGGTGGTAACTCTCATTAGTGAACATAATTATTGATGGGCATCTTTGATACATAGCTTTCTTTCTGAAACAGGTGGAAAATTTTCAATCATTACTTTATACCTTCTTGAAAGAACTGCTGTTCTTTATTTTAATAATTATATTATGCCAGATTATTTTTCTAACATTTTTGAAGGGTTTCTTTTTTCCAGTTATATCAATCTGATACTGCTTTGACTAGCTTTTTGGCTTCACCCTACTTTTCTGAACCATGTAGTTTATCTCCACCCATTACTCAATATTTTATACCACAGGATTTCCTTCTTACAGCTTTATTTGGTTCCCATAATCTGAAATAGTTTTTAAAAATACTGTTTTTTCTCTTGTCTACTCTTGAGGAACATTTATACTTCAGCCTCCTTTGTCTAATATCAATTCCTGGATGATGCCAAGATATTTTTCACTTTGTTGCCTCTTTAAATTGCTTCTCCTTCCTGTAAAGGTCTCCCCTGACACTTCATGTTTTTAGGGCAAGGACAGGATTGAAGTGTACCTGCCACCTCCTTGTATGGGTCTTCTTTGACCATGAAAATAGATAGCTTGTCCCAATTACTATGAGCAAGATTTGCTCATGGTTTCTTCTTTTTCTTATTTATGTTTCTGTTTTTCAAGATTAATTTGAAGTTCTTACTCTTGAAGTTTTTTTTTTTTTAACAATTGAGGGTTGACATTTGAGTTTTTTTAGCTTTTACAATTTTTTTTAAAGACTTTAGTTGTTAGTATGGAAACAGAGTTCTAGCTTGGATCTTTGTTCTTTATCTAGTTGAGGTGCACTTAGAGTCCTTAGGATGCAAAGAGGAGGGTACCTGGGCCCACTTGGGGGTCACAGAAGATTTCCAATGGAAATTATATATGAGCTGATGCTCAAGGATTGAGTAAGCAGTTTTAGATACAGGTAGGGCGAGGGTGTAATGAAAAACATTTTAAAGGTATGGGACTGGACGCAGCGAGCTCGGGAGTATGTGAAAGCATATTGTGTTGGGGTTCTGTGGTTTCGCGTATCTCAGCTGGGTGGGAATTTGGAAATTTATGTTCCTTATTATACTTTTATTTTTCTCTTCTGCTTTCTGACTTTTCAACTCTGAGAATGGTTTTGCTTCTGATGGGGTAGAATGGGAAGTATACATAAAAAAATAACAATAAAGGAAGTTGCTGTATTAGTTTCCACACCGTTTTATATTTAAATGACATAATTTTGCATTTTAGATATTTTATGCATTAGCTGTTCATTTTGAAGTTTGGTGCTACTGATTCTTATTTTCAGTGTTTCACAACTTTTAGCATTGTACTAGGCCATGTGCCCGGTGTACCATGGACATTCAGTTAAGTCCTGAAAGAATGGACCAACTTTTGAGAACAGAGTTTGACTTTTATGTTTAGTGAAGGCATTGTGTTTCACATTAGGCCCATGAGATAAGCATTCTATTACATGCAGGTGTGTACCTTGCTTTGCTCCCCTAAAATGGCTTTGTCTCTGAAAATATATGATATTTTCTTGTCATGTAGCTTCAACTTTAAAATTTAATCTTAGGCTGCAGGGTTGTTTTTTTTTGTTTTTGTTTTTTAAACAAACTTTTAGAGGTATAGATGGTTTCTTTAAAAGACAAAAATATGTAGTTCTTAACTCTCTCCTATCTCTTACAGCATAATCATAGAGTTATCTTTCTTGTTGTAATATGACATTTCATAAGATTGATCCTTTATCAAGGTTGCCAGCACTTCCTCTTACAAGAAAAACATTCAGATCTTTGTATTGCTGACTCAGGGGAAAGTTGCATACAGAGGAAAAGGCTTTGATAGGAAATGTTACTTCCTCTAGGAAATGAAGTACAAGGATCTAAATGTCTGTCACATAAACAAGGGACAGCCTTATTAGGCTGTTTTGGAACACCTGTTCAATGGCTTTATTAGTACTCTTTTCCCATCATGATTCTTGAGGAGTTATAGGTGATTATACCACAGGCAGTGTTACAAATTGTTTTGATGTTAACAGCAATAACTTAGAGAGAGGGGTGGAAGTACAGATTATAACTGTACATTATTACTTTCTTCTTGTTTCTTAATGTCTAAAGTAGTAGAATTTAATGTATTATTTCCATTGACAATGGAGTCAAGTCAGTTATACCTGATTGTTGGGGTTCTTGGTTTTACAGGTGTGCCAACTAGTTATATATTAATGAGATATTTCTTTAACTTATAACAGTATTTGATGATGGCACTTTATATGCTATTATTAGGACTTTTTAAATGAAATTTTCAGCAATAATAAGTGATTTGCACTTCTTGTGATGGTCTTCTTTTCTTATTTTTTTAAATGAGAAGATGGGGGATAGTGAGACAGACTACTGCATGAACCCCACCAGCAATCCCCATCTTGGGCCAATGCTGAAGTCAATCCAGCTATTTTTAGCACTTATGGCTGACACTCAGACCAACCAAGCCATCCTCAGCGCCCAGAGCCATCTTTGAGCCAATTGAGCCACTGGCTGTGGGAGAAGAAGAGGGAGAGAAGGGGGAGAGAGAGAGGAAGAGAAGCCGTATTTATTACATTTGTTTCATTCACCTCTTTGTTTGATACTAAAATGTTTATTTTGTCATACACTACAAAACTAGATTGAAAAAGTAACCCATATTTTCTCAGTCATATTTCATGAATTTTATAAAACTACATTACATTAGAAGATATTATAGTGTTTCTTTAGTTGTTACTGCATGGGGCATAGAAGATTTAAAAATGATTGTTTCTTAAATTGGGTTTTTTTTTATTATTTTCAGGAGGACTGTAACTGAAAAAGAATTTAGCAAGTTGTACATGATAAGTTTTCTGGTGTAGAAATGTGGCACAGAAGTTCCCTAGAAGCTCTGTTCCATTGTGGTTTAAATGTTTTCTCACCTTTTTAAACTCCCTCATCACTGCTGATGTAGGTGATATCTTGAAATGTACCTAGAGAAAATTTTGTAAAACTTCCTTTTCTGGATCAAGCGCAAAAATAACTTAGACTTGCTGATTATTTGAAAAAATCAAGTAGGTTGTATTCTGATATATAAGTTTATTTCTTAAAATACTTCAATTTATATTTTATATATAATTATCTGTCTTGTAAATATATCACTCAAAGGAAGGTGGAGAGTATTTTGTCCCGGGGTCAGGAGTAATATTTAAATTTATTGAACCATATTTATTTATTTTCTGTGCTATGCTTACAAAAATTTTGAGGCTAAAATGTGGAAGTTATTAATTTTGGTGTTAGTTTTTTAAAAAATGTTCAGTATTATTTTACATAATCTTACTTTTAATCTTTCTTGGCATCTATCTTAATATTTTTCCATTAAGGAGAGATAGTCTAATTTGTCTTAATCCACTCAGTGAAAATTTATTTAATACATAACAAAAATAATTTTGTAATTTCCATTTTCATCTGCATTAGATGTTGCTAAATGTCCCCCATAACTCATATCGCTCCTTTCTTACAATATCGACCCATAGTCAAGAGGATTTCCTGGGCATGCATAGAGCTGCTC
Source organism: Rhynchonycteris naso (assembly GCA_037038555.1). Taxonomy (NCBI): domain Eukaryota; kingdom Metazoa; phylum Chordata; class Mammalia; order Chiroptera; family Emballonuridae; genus Rhynchonycteris; species Rhynchonycteris naso. The sequence continues at coordinate 74,864,447 of CM073002.1, forward strand.
TGGCCCTGTAAGTTCTGACTAATTGGATGTGACTAGAAGCGAGGTGTGTAGCTTCTAGATTATGCTAGAGGCCACATGCTCTTCTTTTTCTCCGTTTTGTGCTCCTCATTGGCTAGAATGTGAGAGTGGTTATGAGTCATGTTGGGTCACGTGGAGAAGAGGGATGGGATAGGAAAGGTAGAAGAACATCAAGAGAGAAGAAGCCTTAGCCATTGACCATCATGTCACAATCTAAAGCTGCTTCACTTTTAGGTCAGAGGGAAATAAACATCAGTGTAACCACTGTTATTCTGTGTCAGCCAAAACTATATGCTGAAATCCACCACTGTGTTGAAGATAGTCACCGTTACTACTGCATTGTTTTCAGATTTAAGTTTGAAATTTGTGTAATAAGTGAAGCCACAGCCATGTTAAGTAAAGCTTTCTTAACTATGTCTTGCTTAGCTCAAAGCAAGCATTGAATTCCTGCTAATGAGATCCTTTAATATTGTAGTGTTGTGATTTATATTATGTGGTTATTCGCCTGACCAGGTGGTGGCGCAGTAGATAGAGCGTCGGACTGGAACCTGGAGGACCCAGGTTCAAGACCCTGAGGTTGCCAGCTTGAGCGTGGGCTCATCTGTCCTGAACAAGGCTCACCAGTTGAGCCCAAGGTCGCTGGCTCGAGCAAGGGGTTACTCAAGGGGTTACTCGGTTTGCTGAAGGCCCGCGGTCAAGGCACATATGAGAAAGCAATCAATGAACAACTATGATGTCACAAAGGCAACAGAAAACTGATGATTGATGCTTCTCATCTCTCTCCGTTCTTGTCTGTCTGTCCCTATCTCTCTCTCCCTCTGTCCCTGTAAATAATAATAATAATAATAAATTATGTGGTTATTCTATGTTAAAACATTATGTGACTATCCCTCACTCTGTTGGATTTAATGGCCCATCAAGGGGTAAACAGAATATTACCTGTTAGTAGTCCAGATTTCCTTTGTTTGTAGGGTTGTATCTGATTTTCTCCACTTTCCTTTTATCTTCATTCTCCACATCTTTCTCTTTCCTTTCTTGCCTTTTTGTTTTTGGGCAGTGTCTGGGGAAGAAGCTGTGGTTCAGCTCTGCCTGGCCAGTTCACCGGCACTCTAGGACCTTAATAGGGCCCAGGTGCCTGGCATTATTCCTGAACACACATGCTGGTGAAATTCAGTTACTTGCTTGGAGAGTTTGTGGGCTTATATTATAATGGATGGAAAAATGACCTGCATTTGCAACCTTTTAGACTAAGTAATACCACTTACAAGAAATGGCAAATGTTATAGGAACCCAATTTTGTGTGGGAGATGAGTACTAGGAAAAAAAAAAGTTTCATAATGATGAGTAAGAAAATTTCAGAAAGCATTGTTTAGTTTGTCGTTTAAGTCATCACACTGGGGATGGGATATAGCTTCGCTGAATGATACGGATTGTTCCCAAAGTTATTTAGTTATGTTTCCTTATATTGAAATACTCTGCCCCTGCAGAATCAATGAAAGCTGTGTGATACTTTCGGTGAGCAGGTTGAAAGTAGGTCAGTTTTATATTGTAAGAACAATGCATGTTCTTTCTAAGCTCTGTTTGTAGCTGTATCACAATCCATCACATCCTCTATGCATATATATAAAGCATAAAAATTCTAGACATCTTGCGTTTTAGAGAAAACTAGAAAAAGGCTAGACGCAGTCTTCCTTTCCTGTGATTCATTCACATTTTAAAATTCATTTTATATATGAATGGAAATGTATAGGGAACATTCCCATTCATATTAATATAGAAAATCTTTTAGCACCACATTCTATATTCAATCCTTGGATCAATATTGGAAATCTCTGTACAACTTGGCGCCCCTTGTATACCACTGCTCTCCTAATTTCTTCCAAAAAACCTTCCGGTCAAGGCTTCCACAGCTTCTGACTCTTGTTACAGGCACATCCTTGTAGATACCAATACGTATTAGTCTTTAAAGCACACTCCAGCATTCGAAGAGAACTTTACTGCACAGTGTTTTTGTCCTTGAGGTGTTACCTCATTCTAGGTAACCATAATTCTCACCTCACTGACATCATTATGAGGGGATTTTACCATTATTCCACTCAGCCATGTGTATCCCTGGCCAAATCATGCTACCCTTTAGAATCCTTAATTCCAAAATCTCATTAAACATACCCCCAGTCCTTCCATTTCTTTTCTGTATTGGGGACTCTCAGTGTGCCAGCCATGTTCTAGGTACCAGTGTTTTAGGGGTGAACACACCGGATGTGCTTCCAGTCCTCTTGGAGTGTATAGTAAGTCTTACGTAACTAATGTCATCAATAGGTTCTGCATCTTTAAGCAAGATGACATATAAGGAAACCAATTTTACCACGAACTAATTGATATAAACAAGAGGCAAGTTCCCACGGCATCTCATCACCATTATAACAAAACAACATTGAAGTGAAGGACCTTATTCTAGGACCTGCTGTACATTCCAGTGGAGGAGGCAGACCATGAAATTAGCATGTCCCAAATGCTGTAATTTCAGTTAGTGACACTTTCTATGAAGAAGAGTAATCTAGGGGAAGAGGATAGACAAAGAGAAACTGCTTTAGAGTAATGGTCTAGGTACCACTCTGGTTGCAATCTCGTATTACATTCATGGTTCTGTCATTTCCCGACATATTTGCCAGTAGTGGAGGTAGTTCTTCCTGTACGTCTAGGTCTGAAAGGGAGAAGGGAGAAGACTGAAGTGGCCCTTTCAGTGGCTGGTGTGAAGTGGAAGGATGTAGGAGACTGCCGCCTGCTCTCAGTGCTTTTGCTGCCTCATCAGGGTTACTGTATCAGGCTGAGCTGTCAGCTTCCTCCTCCATTTCCACCATCCAGGCCTCCACAGTTGGTATCCACATCCATCTCCTCTTGTAACTTGTTATCACCTTATGCCAATTGTGAGTACGAGTGTGCTAGGTGATAGGCATCAGTTAATGCAGTGGTTCTTAACCTTTTTTGAGGTACCGAACCCACCAGTTTCATATGCGCATTCACCGAACCCTTTCTTAGTGATAAATAAAATATGATTTTTTTTTCCAAATTTAGTTTTGTTGGTGCGAGACTAGAGTTGCTCAACTTGGCATTATATCATGCAGATAGGACGCTGACTCCCATCCCATTCCGTGATACATGTGAATCCATGTTGTACATATTCGTCCGACCACTTTCTTTTTTTGCTTGACATATATAGTATGGATTAAAATATTAAGAAAGAAACCACACGACGTATAGCTATGACAGCCGTTGACTACTGCGTGCACTAAATTCCCTCAGCACTGGTTGGCCAAGCAATGTGACATGATCCTCTGCAGCAAGTGATGGCCAAGCAAGGCGTGTCATCACGACTTTACACAAGTGTGTCTTTATCTCCGCGGCAGAGGCTTCTCCGAACCCGAGACCGACTCATCGAACCCCTAGGGTTCGATAGAACCCAGGTTAAGAACCACTGAGTTAATGGTACAATGAAGAAAGAAAGGGATCCAGAGAGGGGAGATTGGAATTTATACTAAAGACAGCCTTTACTTCATAAGTATCCTGATCCAAGGCTGTGTTTGTGGTGTAAGCTGTTAATGTGACAAACATGTGGCATTGGTTTAGGTTCTTTTTCGTTTGTTTTTAAGTGTGTGGGGGGGATGAGACAGACCCCACATGTGCCCTGGCCTGGATCCACCCGCAACCCCTGTCTGGGGCAGATACTCGAGTACTGAACTATTTTTAGTGCCTGAAGCTGACACACTTGGACCAACTGAGCTATTCTCAGTGCCTGGGGCCACGCTGGAACCAATTGAGCCATAGGCTGCTGGAGGAGGAGAAGGAGAGAAGGGATAGAGAGGAGAGGGAGAAGCAGATGCTCACTTCTTTTGTGTGCCCTGCCCCAGAATTAAACCCAGTACATCCATATGCTGGGCTGATGATTTATCTACTGAGCCATCAGCCGGGGCCAAAATCTAAATTTATTGTTATTATTTTTTACGTGAGTGGAGGGAAGATAGACGGACTCCCACGTGCACCTACCTGAGATCCATCTGGCAACCTCCATGTGAGTCCTATGCTTGAACCAATCGAGCCTCTGTCTGTGAGAGTGGAAATGGGGGAGGGAAGAGGGAAGGGAAGAGAAGCAAATAGTCACTCTCATGTGTGCTCTGACTGGGGATCGAGCTCGGGATGTCTGTATGCCAGGCCAATGCTCTATCCACTGAGCCAACTGGCCAGGGCTAGTTTAGGTTCTATGTACATGTTTTGTTAACTAAAGTAATCTTGCTTGGACAGCAGAAAATCAGTCTATAGTCCATTTTACATGTATAAGCATGGTTGGTGGTTGACATTTGATTTAGAAACTGTGGTACCATTAGGACAGTAGTACCCTTTACAAGGCACCTATGCGTAATATCGCCCTTTCAAGAAAGAAGACTGCTCTTTCCCATTCATCCTTTAGGAATGAATAGGACTGTAGTGGGAGTTCTAAGGGATTTGACAATCTGTAAATTTGGAGTTTTGAGGATTCTGAGTTATGGGAGAAAATACTAGTATACTTAAGTCTAAGATTCCCAATTAACTTCCTGTTCCTCAGGACTGATGATGGGGAGACGAGTTATAAAGCAGGGAGGGTTTTAGAGACTCTCTGAGTTCAAAAGGTAAAGTAGGGATGGTGACAGGGTTGGGGGGAATGGGGAGAAAGAACCTTATTTGAATTAAAAAAATTAAAATAAAAGGTAGTGGGGAGGTAAGACTTAGCTATTTAAGTAGTAGCAGAGCCAGAGTTGGGGGGAGGAGGGCGCATTGAGCAATGAGAGTAATGGGGAAATGGTAAGAATGGGAACTCAAGGGAACCTTATTGGGTGTTTTTTACCCTGGGAAAGGGAAAATTTCTGGTGTATAATTTAGGGGGCCTTGGCAAGTTAGAACTCGGCATAGGAGCCTAATTGCAACTTGAAACAAAGAGGGTTATTGTGACCAAGAGGGACAAGCAACCTCCTTTTCAAAGGTCAAGGTTACTGAGGTGCGGGGCTCAGTCAATGTTCCTCAGCAAGAAGAGTAACCCAATAGGAAAGGCAGTAGGAGCTTGTTTATAAAAATGTGCAGCTGATTGAAAGGGGAGGACATGGAATAAATTGATTGATTTGAACGTAGGATGGATATAAGCTAATTGAATAACATGAAACTCCTATATGCTTCTTAAAATGATTACTTTGAGCTCAACATTTTCTTGTAATGTAAAAGTAGTCTGTGGATATGACAGTGTTTTTATTGAACTACTGTGGCCTAGAATTGAGTCTGGCGTAGCAAGAGAAATGCAAAACTTAGTGTTTGAGTCTGGAGGGGAGGGAGTGGTCCTCCCTACCCTTTCCCCTTGACAGCGGAGTGGACGGTGTGGACGGGAGGTCTGCGAGAGGAGAGATGAGACTGGGCCAGTAAGCTTTCTGTTCTTTGTGGGGTTTTCATGTCGATGACACTGGTCGTAGCCTAAAGCAGCTGTTTCAGTGAAGTTCAGATTTGCCATCTGTTTTCAGTAGAAGCAGGAAGAATGTCAGAGGTGATGTTTGAATTTTAGGGCCTATTATAAGGGCATAAGATAAAGCTGTTTGGACTTCTGTCCTCCGTTTTATCACTTATCAAACTCAACCACAGCCTTTTATTTCAACACACTTAACTCCTTGGAGATGAATAGGGCATTGAAGGGGTTCTATAAACAAGTAGTTTCTGAACCATAAACAGGAACACAAGCAGCACAAAGATAGCATGTCAACAAGACGGGATGTGATGAGAGTAACAAGAATGGGAGCTTTCTCTGCTCTAGTTTGGAGAAGCAACTCTGTTGTCTTTGATTTAAAGAGCAGTGAAGTTATAAATCAGAATATGCTGATGTACCTAACCACCATTATTCAGTTTCCAGATAGTGCTGTTGAGTGATATGTGAATGATATTAAATGTTGATTAAAACATATGTTGCTTTTTTATAGAAAACACAAGATAGAAAGGCTAAACAAAATGGATAGAATTGTTTGGGTGCTAAGAATAGCGGAGGAAACTCTGAAGAAAGTTTTAAGTCCTATCACACAGAAGGCTATTTCCCATCCATGTCTGAAAGGGTCCTGCTTTATCCCTTCATTCTATTTTAGACTTAATTGGTTTGTTTACTTTGGTTCTGAGTGTTCCTGAAGTGATACTGAACCACCCTCCCCCCATCTCATGTAACTGAGAACATTTTTTTAGTTCACTCTAAAGGGAGGGGATCCCATTCACTGTTCTCAAAATACAGAGTACCAGTTTGTTCCAGAATTAACTAGCCGTGGAAAGATTTCAAGTTTTTGCATGTTAGCATGCTCAATCTAAGAATAGGACCTGAACTATTGGACTTGCTCAAGAATTAGCAGCCCTGGAACAGTTAACGCATTTTATTTCTGTCACATTTCCAAGCTTTTCTTGCACAGCTCTCTTGTGCCTCTCATATTTGGTGATATGTGGCATGTAATCCCCTGTAGAAGTGCAATTTTTTGTTAAATGGTTTACACATTGTCACTATAGTGATGTACTATATACTGTATTTCCCCATGTATAAAGGCACACCCCTTTCTGAAAAATTTGGGGTCTAAAAACTGGGTGTGTCTTATAGAGTGGTTGTAGTTTTTTTTACTTGCATTTTTCACTTTTTTATGCTTGTTTTTGCGCTTGTTGTTGAAGACAGTGATTTGTCATCAGACACAGATGAGGACAAGCTAATGGAAGGGAGTTTTGACAGCGTTGAAGAGTTGTATGAATTTTATAATGAATAAAACTTGAGTTCAATAACTGTAATACATTTTTTTTTAATTTCAGACCCCAAAATTACAGTGCATCTTATATATGGGAGTGTCTTATACATGTCACCATATATATTCATATATGAATGTATATGAATATAAATAATCATAAATAAAAATTGTAATTGTGAAAAATAATAAAATACAGAGAATCAAAGAAATAATACATCTATACAGTGGAACATTTTTGTGAAAATAATGAATTTCTATATGTGCTGATTTGGAACTATTTTCGAGGATTAATACAAGCAAAAAGAAAATGCAACTGTTTATTAGTAGAATAATAAGATTAGGACAGGGGTATATACAGAAACACATGTTCACATTGTGTTCACATGTTGCTTATATGTGGACCATGAGAAGAGGTGAGAAAGGATGGAGTCATGACTTTCAAAATGAGAAGCTCTGTTTCCTCCTCTGAGATAGGAGGGAGGAATCTGGGTAAAAATGGAGAGAAATACTGAAATGACAGAAAACTAGTTGAAGAAAAAAAGGAGGAAAGTCAATGAAAAAAAATCCTGTATAATTTTTTAAATGCATACTTCAGTACCTGGGAATCTTGACAGAGCAGGATCATTGTTCGGATGATTGCAGTGCCTTCTCATAGGTTTGGGGAGAAGAGTACCACTGTGCACATGGCACTAGCATGCAAAAGTGCCCCTGAGCTTTGTAACCAAGTTCTTTTCCTACCTGCCTTGCATAAATTTTTCCCTACTTCCCTTCATTCCTCCTTTCTTTCTTGCCTTCTCTTCCTTTCTTTCTTTCTTCACCCCTCCCCTCCTCTTCTTCCCTCACTTTTTCTCCACTCACTCCCCCTTCTTTCCTCACCCCCTTCTCCCCTCACCTCCCTGCCTCTCTTCCCCTTTCTTTCCTTCCCTAACCTCCTCTGTTTCTTTCTTTCTGAAAGAAAACTTTAACAGATGTAAAACTTTAACATCTTACCTATAGACTTTTTTGTGTGTGATAGGATACTACCTATTGGTAGAACTAGAAAGGATTTCTAGTAGTAAGATCTTTTTGCTCCTGCCACTTGACTTTTAGGAAGGTGAATGTGTAAGCCTTTGAACTGTTTGGCTTTGAAATATTTATTGGTCTCTTAGATGTTTACCATTTGAATAGGTTGTATATCTCTGATAGTTCAGGGACCAGGATAGTTGAATAATGTTAGGCACCTAAACTATTTGGTGTTTGCATGTGAGGGATAGAATGAGGGCCTAGATCACTTTTCTGAATCCTATAGAATTAGGAAAAAAGGAACAATGGAATATTTAGTTCTTATAGGACATTTATATAAAAATTAAAATGTTGGAGATAGTAACGTTTTATGTTACCTCACAACCGTTACTTCGTGTCCTACCTTTAAGGATATGGGCTAAATATTTTCTTTAAACCAGAACCTTTATTGAAATTGTTGAATGATTAGTTTTTTTAAAAAATTTCAACTTTCTTTTCTGTAGTCACGATCAAAATAGAGTGAGGAGTAGCAAAGATGGAAAACAAACTTTCTAGGACTTTTTAAGCCAAATGAATGTTTTTTTAAAGTTACCAATTCTGTTGATTTCCTTGCAGTGAAACAAGTATCATTTATCTGTACGTATTTTCTTGATTTTATGGTGTGGAATTATTAAATATTTTCCTAACAAATTTCTTTCTGTAGTCTTTGTAATTTTACATTTTTAATTTTGTGCATGTGTGAAATTCATATAGATTTTAATTATGGTGATGGGTTTAAAACAAATAAGTTGCTTTTTCTAAGCTGGGTTGGGTTATTTTATTGGTCACTATAAGAACAAGAAAATGGATTGGGTTTGGGAGATAGAACTGCTAATTGATGAGCATGAACTTTGATATATTAGCCATTTATATAAAATGAATTTACTCTAAAACCAAATTAAATTAGAACCAAATTAAATGAACCCTCCCCTCCACATCTTGCTTTTTTTTACACTGTTAGTTTCTTTCTTCTGAACCCTATTTTACTTAAGATAAATGGAGTCCATAGAGAAAGATAATATTTTCATTTAAAATTTTTTTTCTATATGATAATTGCAAATTAGTGTATCAACAGAATTTTGGAGATCTTTAATATTCCATAAGTAGACTGTGTAAAACTGAAGGAAATGTAGCATCCATTTAAAGAGTTTTGATGTATTGCACTTACTGTATTTCTAGAAATGAGAGCTGAAAGTTCTCAGGAGCAAGGAAAAACAAATACCCATAAGAAATATGACCAAAAACAAAAACAAAACAACAAGAAACTATAATATTGATTGCTTTTAGCCAGAAGTTAAGTTCTAGAACCATTCAGTTTCTACATTTGAGTACAGAAGCTAAGTTGTATTACCTACTTTTACCTCATTATACATTTTGATGAAATCTTTAGAATTTCAGAGAAATTTCTTGCTTCAGCTGAAATATTTGTATTTACATGTTTCAAGTGGTTTTACAATGGTTAATATATTTAGCTTATATCTGAGTCTAGACATAGTCAAGTTATATCTAACATTTTGCCAAATATGTTTGAAGCATAAGGGAGTTTCGTCTACATGTAAGTAGGATTTCTGTTTTGTACAGTGACAGGTGCAGTTGTAAAGTTAAGTCAGAAAGTATTGAATTGGAATAGCTTTTTTTTTTGTTCACTGACATGACCAGTTTTTCTGAGGACTTTTATTTCAAGTCAGTATCACAGGGCAAATTCCCACTTTTCTAAATCTAAATCTCTAGACTTGACTTTTTCAATACTCTGCTAAAGGTCTTAAAGTAATAGAGTAGCTTAAAATAGTTGTATACTCTATTGTTTATAATTAAGTAAAACTAGCCTCCAATATTACTATTTTCTAAATTTTTATAGCCTTTCCATATACTAATTTATTGTTTGAAGAATTCTTATAACTTCTGTTGTGTTTAGAATGATTGAGCAGTATTTGTATTAACTTCAGTGGTAATGCATGTGTGCATTTATGGTGTATCGTCAAATGTAAGCATAAGCATACATTATTTTTTTGCTTTAAGATTTACTTTGTTGCCTTAAAAATGTCAGTGCTGTTTCTCAGCATTTCTACTGATATGAAGAAACTATGCCATCATTCTGCTTTATTTTTCAGTTGCTCTCTTTTAGTAGGGAATACTATTAACATCAACCCTTTTTAATGTCTTTTCAGTTTCTTTAAGTGTACCAGAAATACGTTGAGATTTTTATATCTCGAGCCTTCCTATCATCACTCAATACATGTTGATTATTGGTGATGATGAACCATTAAATTAATAACTGAGTAAATTGAATTATTATGGAATTAAGGGTTTTGTGTTTGTCTTGGAGCTGATTTTACAAGATTATGTTTGTCAATATGTTTGATTACTACCCATTTATTAGTTTCCATTGAATAATTATTATCTGAAGTTTTTTTCAGAACAAGTTTCACTAATTCTGAAGAAGCTTTTAGTATGTTTTTTAAAAGCCACTATAGTGGTATTGTGACATATTTAAATTAAAGGACACGGATGTCTGTAAACCAGAATATTTAAACAAGAATATTTAAATCTTTTGAAATAATAATTGTTTCTTTTCAGAAGTATATTTTTATTCCTGGAAACAGGTTTCAGCATGATGATGTAAAATGATAAATTGATAGACATAAAACTAAATGGAAATTAGATTTTATTTGTTGTGATAGTGTACTTTGTTTATGTATATTTGTATAGTACCTGGGCACATTAAGTGCTTATATATATATAATACTAGCTTCTTTCTCACATCAACCTGAAAATTTACATTAGTTACTTTTCTTTCTGTCTTTATTGCCAAACTAGTGGTGTACACAACTCTTTAATTTTTCCTAACAATGCCTTTTGTTATTTCCTGGATTTAGGTTTTAGTATATTCCAGTTTTCAGGACTTGCTCTAAGATTTCTTTTGCCTTTATTGTTTAACTCAGTGGCTTGGCTTCTGCTGCTCCTCCCAGTGGTTTTTGAAATGTTCACTTCTCTGGTTTTCAGTAACATTATCTGTCTCAATTCATTTCTTACCTCTAAACTATTCCTTCTGCATTCCTCTAGTTGCTTCTCTTCCTCCTAAAATGTTAATATTCCCCAAGGCTTATTAGTCTTTGACGTAAGTCTCATTTTTCTCTTGATGATTTTATTTAACTGTAAGTTATAGTTGTCATGTTTATAGTTCTCTTGCCTCTAATTATTTCTTCTCAACTTAGCTCTAGTTCCATGTTGTCTATGAACATGTATGCTGGGAACTCATAACATTATTTCAAATGAATGAACCTGAACTCTTCCTCCCAAATATCCTTGCTTCTGCTAGTGTCAGTAAGCTTCTCTGACTTCTCATTTTATTCATCTATTTTCTCCCCTTCATCTAGTCTAGAGCTCTCTTGAATCTCCTTTCCCCTAAAACAATCCTTACTGCTGCTTCTTGTTCCCTGTTCTTGCAACTGATCTTTTCAGCCTTCTCTCACTCATAGCTGGATTACTGTGAAAGGCTGGCCCACTAGTTATCTTATGTCTCCATTGTGCTAAAGCTATTGAAGTCTTCTTTAACACTTTACTTCCCATTGTGAACAGGTGCAGAAGATTCAAAGTCTTTGTAATGGGTTACTTTTCATATCCTATCCCCTTTGTCACTGCTCTAGACTTGTCTCCATCTCTTTCGTTCCCTCTTAACCTTAGAAACCTATCAAGCTAATTCTTATCTCTATGCCTTTGGTCATAACTTCTCCTCCCACCCATCTGAAATCTCTTCATCCTTCCCACCCAGGTGCTGTCCCAGCTTTTTTTCATGTGTCTTTGGCCTTGCTGATTTCTTCTTTTCCTGAAAATGTCTTAGCTCTTAAGAACTAGACACCAGTGTGTGCCAAAATAGACTTTGTTTTCCATTGCTTACCGCTGTGGTACACTTGTCACTTCAATTGAAATTTAGATTCTTTTGGCAGAGATCATTTACCCTTTGGTATTCATTTTGATAGTGCTGGGTCCATATTTTGATGCTTATAAACTTGATAGTTGATTGAACTGATTGAGGAGGGATAATTCAAACTTTAAATACAGACTTTGTTTCTTAAAAGCACTTAGCTTGACATTAGGTGAACAGCCCATGTATAATGCTGGTGACCAAGGCAGGCAGGCTCACATTGGATTTGGGCAGATGGTAGAAGAACTGCGGAGCCAGAAAGCATAGGGCCATTCTCGCTGAATAGATTCTCGCAACAGTGGACAAGCAAACAGGCAAGGGAACACTGCTTCTCATGACAGGAGGCAAATGAACAGCAAAACAGCCTGTGGCAGGCAGGCAAGCAGTCTGCATCAAAGGAAAGCACCCGTAGCCTTACATAGGCTATACACACGTGGCTCTGCCACATGCTCACGCACTTATTATGCAAAGTGCAAGTGAGCAAGCCTAACACAGCTGTTTCTCCTACACAGTGTGTATAACACATAAAGTAGAATTCAGTGTATCCGTCAATTACTCCTAAAAGTACTTCTAAAAGATACTTTTTGCTTCTTTTTTGTAGACTACTTTCTCTAGTGCTTTTATTTCTTTTCTTTTCTTTTTTTTTTTTAACAGGGACAGAGAGAGAGTCAGAGAGAGGGACATATAGGGACAGACAGACAGGAATGGAGAGAGGTGAGAAGCATCAATCATTAGTTATTCGTTGCCATTGTGACACCTTAGTTGTTCATTGATTGCTTTCTCAGATGTGCCTTGACCACGGGCCTTCAGCAGACCGAGCCACCCCTTGCTGGAGCCAGCGACCTTGGGTCCAAGCTGGCGAGCCTTCGCTCAAACCAGATGGGCCTGCGCTCAAGTTGGTGAGCTCGGGGTCTCGAACCTGGGTCCTCCGGAGCATCCCAGTCTGACGCTCTAGCCACTGCGCCACCACCTGGTCAGGCAGTGCTTTTATTTCTTAAAAATGTATTTTTTTTAAACATAGGGAATAATGAATAGTATTTGTAAGGTTTTCATTAATGTACCTGTAGCTTTATGTATGCCGAAGAGAATTAAAATAGCAAAATTAAGCTTTTGAAGAAAGAGAAGTTTAAGTCCTAAATATGAAGATTGGGCAAAGTTGTCTAAATGATTTAAAGTGCATTAGTAGGTTTATTTCAAGTGGCTTTTGGGCAGTCAGTTTATTCTTTTTAATTTTATAGTTTAACAAAGTGGAAAATAAGATTAAATCAGATGAAGTCATGCAGTCTTTGTATGTTTCAATGGAACTGGTAAAAGTTATCGTGGATATTCTGTTGGAATTTAAAGCTATTAACAGCCTTTCTTTCTGTGGTTTTTGCTTGTCATTTTTTGGATCTCTCTTTCTGCTACTACACTCAAAGAAAACAAAGAAATTGATTCACACATTCAAGAAAACACATAGATACCAAGAGACGTATAAGACATTTACCCTAAATTTAAAGTTGTCTATCCTGAAAAAGTTTTCAAATTAGGGGAATAATTTAAATATGTGTGTGTGTGTGTGTGTGTGTGTGTGTGTGTGTGTGTGTGTAAATAGGGTATTGCAAAACAAGAGTGTTGGGAAGTGCTTTGAAAGAACTTTTGGAGCTGAACTTCTTATGTCAGGCTGGGCTTTTCATGAAGAATTTTGTAGACAGCATTTGATTCTATCTTTAGAAAGAAATGGGAAGAGAATGGGATGTGGAGAGGCTGTACTGTGCAGGGTTCTAGCAGCAGTTAGAAGGTATGTGGTGCGAGGGGCAGAGAGTGAAAAACATCTGGAAATGGGTAACGCCAGATCTTGACTCTTAAGACTAAGGAGAACTCTATCTCATACTCATCAGGGTGTCATGACCAGTTGGTTTTTATGGAGGTTTGATACCACTGGGCAGAAAAATATTGGAGTGTAATGAAATTAGTGATCAGGACACTTCTATAAGGATTGTTGTGACAGCATAAGCAGAAAGTAATGGAAGACCAGTGTTACAGTAATGGTGATGGGAATGGGAAAGAATGAATGGGCACAGGAATGATTTTAGATGGATGAGCAAAACTGCTACATCCCTTTTTGCTTCAGTACATCTATTTAGTCATTCCTTAAGCATATACTATTGTATATACATTTATACTGTATGCCTCAAATACTGTCAATGATGGAAGGACTTAATTTATTCAAAAACTGTATATTAATTGTAGCATCAAAGTCTGTTTGCTTTTGTGACAAGTAACAGTTGAGATTTGTTACACAATTTAAATCAAGTTAAATTACTGTTTTGTTTAAAACAAAATGAAAGCAACAGTTACTTAGCTTTAGTGATGCCTGTTGATTTAGGTAATCGACAAATGTTCGTATCTGAGTTCTATTTTCCAAGTTCTGGTTTTTATTAAATTATATATATTTTTTATTGTTGATGAATATATAAAAGTAAAGCACATGAGAGCTTTGGTTGGTAGAATTTAATATTTTTCCAAAATCATATTTAAATTTTGAGTCTTACTTCTTGATTTCTCAAATTCTGGGGCATAAAAATGAGTATTTGGATATAAAAACGAGACTTAAAAATTTTTTATTAGATTTCATACATAGGTGGGACATAATAGTGAGACTATGAGACATGGACAAGAGTGTGGTGGTTACGGGGTGGGGGGAGGGAAGAGAGGGTGGGAGAGGGGGAAGAGGAGGGGCATAAAGAAAACTAGATAGAAGGTGACAGAGAACAATTTGATTTGGGTGACGGGTATGCAACATAATTGAATGATAAGATAACCTGGAGATGTTTTCTTTGAACATATGTACCCTGATTTATTAATGTCACCCCATTAAAATTAATAATTATATATATATATATATATATATATATATATATATATATACACACACACACACACACACACACACACACACACACACACACACACACAGGATTTCTCCCTGTGGAACTGGAACAAGAGAACTGGATTAAAATGATTGTCTAAATGTCTAAACCAGGGGTAGTCAACCTTTTTATACCTACCGCCCACTTTTGTATCTGTTAGTAGTAAAATTTTCTAACCGCCCACCGGTCCCATAGTAATGGTGATTTATAAAGTAGGGAAGTAACTTTATAAAATTTATAAAGCAGAGTTACAGCAAGTTAAAGAAGAAAAAACAATTTTATTAGAAAGTGTCAAAAAAATTGCTTAATTGTATTCTACTTTGAGTCACACTGCATTTAAGTTTCAATACCATCAGCCAACTTTCCCTGTCTTAGGACCTTTCTTCAAGGAAGAGTCTGATAGACTTTGCAAGAAGCATATATGACAGGTTTTCTTCACTGAAATTCTGCTCTTGTTGAGGAGTAGAAAGGATGCTTTCCTAGGAGGGAAGAAAAGCAGCTGCGGTTTTCTAAGAGTAATGGCGCATGATACCCAGCTTAGAATACTTATGATTTCTCTCTCTCTCTCTTTCTCTCTCTCTTTCTTTCTCTTTTTTGCTGTAGCTTACCAGTTTTCTCCATATATTGGTTCTGTATAAATACGCATAGCTGCTTATTTGTGCCTCAAATGTGAGCCTTTCTCCACAGAATTATATATTCTCTAATATATCTGGGTAAATTATAAATGTGATATTGTTTTTGGCCCTTGGGGGCATAACCTAATAGATGTTAAAAGACAAATGTGTAATTGTAATTTGGACTCATAATTTAGTGGTAAAAAATGCTAATATTTAAGAGGAGAAATATTAACTTTTTTATCACTTTAATTTAAATAAATTTTCCTTAAAAATAACTAAATATAACAAAGTGATTAAGGAGGAGTGCCTACTTTGCATTTAGTAATAACTCAGAATAATCAGTAACTATTGTCTGCGAAATGGGTTTTCTTTTATCCTCATATCTGTCATTACTGATTTCTAAAAATATTTTCCTCTATGAAACAAGCTAACAGATAACTCCCAAGATACCTATGTTGGAGATTTTGTTTGATCTACTTAATTGACTTCTTCCTGTTTTGTTTGTAATTGTCACTTAGAATGTGTTCTTATATAATGAAATAGTCACTAGAGTTCTTTCTGAACTGTTTTATCACTCTTCTTCCTTCATTGTTTCCTTCTCTGTTTGCTGAGTTAGTTGAATTTTACCCATTTAAAAATATTTTTGGGTAGGTTAGTTTTAATAGCATTTGAAATATCATTTTTGAATCCATATACTACTTTACTCTTTGCTTTATCGTTTTTTGTTTTTTTTTAACAGGGACAGAGAGAGAGTCAGAGAGAGGGATAGATAGGGACAGACAGACAGGAACGGAGAGAGGTGAGAAGCATCAATCATTAGTTTTTCGTTGCCGTCGCAACACCTTAGTTGTTCATTGATTGCTTTCTCACATGTGCCTTGACCGCGGGCCTTCAGCAAACCGAGCAACCCCTTGCTGGAGCCAGCGACCTTGGGTCCAAGCTGACGAGCTTTTGCTCAAGCCAGATGGGCTCGCGCTTAAGCTGGTGACCTCGGGGTGTCGAACCTGGGTCTTCCGCAAACCAGTCCGACGCTCTATCCACTGTGCCACCACCTGGTCAGGCTTGCTTTATCTTTTAAAATTCATTTTGCCATGTAATTCTCTTGGTAGACATACATGGGCTTGATGACTTTATTTACATTTTATAGATGAGAAAATTGGTAGATTGTGGGTGTAAGTAACCTACTTAAGAGGACCAAATCAAAATATGAAATTAGGATTCTGAAATGCACATATTTATTTTATTTTTAAAATATTTTATTTACTGATTTTAGAGAGCAGAGAGAGAGAGAGAAAGGCCAGAGCGGGGGTGGTGGGAGGAGAAGCAGGAAGCATCAATTGGTAGTTGCTGCTCACATGTATGTGCCTTGACCACCAGGCAAGCCCAGGGTTTGGAACCAGCGACTTACTTCAGTGTTCCAGGTCACTGCTTTATCCACTGCACCACCACAGGTCAGGAAACATTGATTTCATTTAAAAGAGTAGTCAAGAAGAAGCTTAACATTTACGTAAAATTTTTATACAAATAATAACAAAGAATATGAGTCTCAAATCTTTGATAACTCTCAAATCTTTTAAAATTATTTTTATTCATTTTAGAGGAGAGAGATAGTGAGTGAGAAAGGGGGGAGCAGCAGAAAGCATCAGCTCCCATATGTGTCTTGACCAGGCAAGCCCAGGGTTTTGAACTGGCAACCTCAGTGTTCCAGGTCGAGCTTGATCCACTGCACCACCACAGGTCAGGCGATAAGTCTCAAATCTTAAACATAACCTACGAGATCCTCAGATCCTCTTGTGTCTGTCCCAGGTTTCTCTTCTAGCTTCATCTCACACCAGATTTCCCATGTTTCTTTGCCGCATGCGCAGACCCTTTCTTCCATTTCCTTGGAACTGCTCTGTCGCCTTTTACCACAGAACTTTTGCTTATGCTGATTTTCGCCTGTGGCTGCCCTATGTGCTTTTCAGTGTCAGACCTCACCTTTCGCAGAACTTCACTAGGTGAAATTTCCTTGAATAGGCTAAGGTACAGTTTCAGTGTTACTGTCATTTGCATAATAGGCTGATTCCTGCTTTTGTCACACTGACCTGTAAGTTCTTCCAGATGACTGTGATATGTCTGTGGCTGTTTTTATTCACTGTTGTTTTATGTGGTGACTAGCGTAGACATTGAGACATACTGGATGCTCAGTAAATATTTGTTAGATGAATGTATTAGTATATGGAACTATTATTGCTGAAATTTCCAGCAGTCTTTTAACATTAATCAGCCAGTTGTCTTTGTTAGTTTCTACATTTACCTACTCTCTCTCTTTTTAATGGTTTATTTTATTGATTTTAGAGAGAGGAAGGGAAAGAGGGAGCGAGAGAGACAGAAACATTAATCGGTTTCTGAGCTTCAGGATGATGCTTTAACCAACCTAGCTACTGGCCAGGGCTACATACTCTCCTCTTTTATTCTGTGCCACTTGCAGCAGCCATAAGCTTCAGTCATTGAAGGTTAAGTAAAACAACAAACAAGTTTTAGAAGGGGAACTGAAAGAAACGGTGAGCCAAGTAGGAAAAAAAGGAAGTGATTTTCACAGGGTTCCAGAATTTCAGAGCTGGATGGAATACTGGAATTTGTCGAGGCAAATTTTTTCTCAACTTTTTATTTTTAACCTTCACCCAGTCTCTTCAATGTTAACCTCTTGCGTAACTGTAGCACTATATCAGTAACAAAAATTGACATTGGCATTGTTCACAGAGCTCACTGAGAGTTCTCCAGTTATATATACATTAACTTATTTGAGAGAGAGAGAGAGAGAGAGAGAGAGAGAGAGAGAGAGAGACCAGTCATTTTTGATGAGAAAATACAAGTTTATAATCTTGTTTCAATGAGTTGCTCAGGGTCACCCACCAATCTATGAGACAATTGATTCTTAAACTTCATGTTGCTATCAAGCCCTGAGTACTATCATATACGTACTTCTACGAGTATCAAACTGTTCATTAGCATTAATGCTAGCATTTGATTAATCTTCTGTTGCAAGATATTAACTATGCCTCTTAGCAAACTATATTCATACAGACTTAAAACATTTAGTTTTATCAACTTGGAACTATGTCAAATATTGGAATTAAGTCCCTGATTTTTATATTGCCCAGCAGGAGCCTCTAATATTCAAGGAAGGATTATTTAAGGTTTCCTGAAACTATTCTTTCTTTAATCACTTAGATTATAGTAAAAAAGAAATGGTTTTAATCACAGACATATCTGCTAATGCTTTTCTTTTGGTAACTAATTGCTTTGATAATAAAAGATAGTAATAAAAGTGGAGACTTAATGGATTTTAAACATGTGCTTTATGAAGTATATATGTTGTAGAATATGTATACTTAATACATTGAGCAGTGTTTTAAACTTAAACCTACGAATTACTTAAAGGTTTAAAATTGGTCAGTGGACAACCATAGTATTTACTGAAAGTAGCAGGCCTTTATTCCTAAGAAGTATAAAGAAATTCATATGAATTTAATTTGGTTTTGAAATCTCATAAAAAGTCTAATTTCTTGTTTGAAAGCAATTTTATTAAAAGACTTTCTACATTCTCTGTAGAAAAATATGGCTTATAACTGTATTTCTTCCTCGAACTATGCAGCACCTTTGATTGGGGGAATTAAGTTTTCTAGCATTTGACATACCCAACATAGTTATGAGGCTGAGAAATAAAGTTTTACCAGGATTGGCTCTTTCTCCCAAAGTTCAAGTTATACCTGTCAAGTAGCTTTTAATTTTTTTTTGTAATTTATTATATTAGGATAAGCTGTGGAGTATATGTTGTCTTTTAAAAAGTGGATATCATAATATCAAACCACTTTACATTTGATTTACAATAAAACTTCTGGATCTTTTACTTGAATATTTTAGTTTTTGTCAGAAAAAAATTTAAAGATTTTGGGCCAAACACTTTTCATTTTAGTAATAAAATGGAGAATGGTACATAGTGACTATAATAAGAATGTAAACGATATCATTAATTTTACTGAATAAACATGAGGGAAAATATTTAAAATGTCTTTGGGTTGGCCCTATTCTTAGGCAGTCATCGATTCTGAATGGGCAGAAATTCATAGCAAAACCAGCTTCACTTAATTTGTAGAGCTCCTAGCAAGGCTTAAAGCATGTTTGTGAATGTATGTTTTTTGTACTTGGCGAAGCATTAGCTTAGTCAGTGGACTTCTAGAAAAGAAAAGTTTTCTAAAAAAGTTAAAGTTTTTTTTTCTCCTCATGTCTATAAATATGTGTTTCTTTAGGAATTTTAGACTTAACTAGTTTTGCTATGCTAGTGTATACTTAGCTATTAGAGAGCTCTGGTTTCCCTCTTCATTCCAAAAGCATGATAGTGGGACAGTAAACCATATGTGTTGTTTACCATTGCTTTGTTGTTTTGCTGCATAGCATTAAACAGTGTGTATGACCTTTGCCCGACTTGAGCATTCATCTGTTTGACAAAACAGCTACCAACCAAGATATGCAAAAGGAAAAAAAACCCAACAAAACTGTTTGATGAGTCTGCCTGGGATTTGTACACATTCCTATCTCCCAAGTCCTTACTTTTATGATTCTAATAACCACGAACAAGAAGGAAAATAAGCATACCTTTTGTTAGATACATTGGAGTTAAAAAAAAAATAGCAACATGGTCATGAGATTATTATTTTCTTGTTCTTTTTTAGGGAAATTTTAGTTTCAAATGAAAATTGAGGCAAAGATACAGAGATTTCCTATATGCACCCTGCCTCACACATAGGTACCCACCCTCATTGTCAGCATCTCCCACCAGAGTGGCATGTTTGTTTTAATGGATAAATCTACATTGACACACATTATCACCCAAAGTCCACAATTTACACTATGGTTCACTGTTGATGTGTACACGCTGTGGGGTTGGACAAAGGTATGACATGTATGCTTTATTACGGTATCATGCGGGGTATTTTACTTCCCTAAAAATCTGTGCTCGGTCTATCATCCCCCATCCCCAAGCCCTAGCAAACACTGATCTTTTTACTGTCTCTATAGTTTTGCTTTAGTTTACTTTTTGCTTGTTATTCTTGACAGAGTATGCTTCACAATAAGAAAAAATCTGAAGTCACTGTTGGTAAGCTTACAAGTGGCTTTGTGACAGAAGCATTGTACTGAGCTCGTCTGCTCTCCTTACCTCCGTCAGCTTTTTATGTAGAAGTCAAATGATTACTGACACATTTGCAAGTAATGATACTCCATTCATGTCATTTAGTTAGACTGTATTAATAATCTCCTATGATTAAACTCAAATGCTGGTTATATTTGTTTTCCTGAGTTCTTCATAGATAGAATGTATTGCTTATATACATTTTAAAAACTCCTTCTGGTCTTATTGTAAAAAGAAAAAAAAAAGGGTATAATGAAAGCAAAGTTATCTTTTAAAAAATTTGTTTTCTGTCTATATTTGTTTTTGTCTGACTGTTCATTCTTTTGTCTATCTAAGTATTTTTCTGTATATTCACTGCTATATCACTAATACCTAGAAGTGTGTAGGGCAGATAGCCAAACGCAGTAAATATTTCATGAATGAATGAATGCATGTATGCATGCCTGCATGCATGAATCTACTTAAATGGTGGGTTATTTTGTTTTAATTTAAGCAGCTGTCATCTGATCTTATAAATTAAAAGCTACAATTAAATTAGCAAGTACATTACATAGCTTTAGGAATTATTCATAATTTATTTCTTTGCTTCTAGTGTTTAGATATAATTTAATCTTGGATTTCTCCTAAAACGATCTTTTAAATTGTCATATGAATGCATTTGTACCAATAGTTACTAATTTCTGTAAATGGAATAAAAACAACCAAATAACAACATTTAGAAATATTGTCAGTGAATAATATCTACTAATGTTATTCTCATCTTTAAAGTACTGTAACCTGAATGTATGTTATTATCAGCTCAAAGAGTGAGAAGTAAGTTATAGATTCTATTATTTGTGTTAACTAAACAGTTATGATACAGTTAACATGTCCAGAGCATTTAGGGCAAAACAAAAGTAACAGAAATTATGAGCCCTGCCATCAAGAAATTAAGAGTATAATAAGATAAATATAATACAACGATATAAGAAGTTCTGTGATATACCATGAAACTAATGTAACGTATATTATGAAAACAGAGAGTGTGTCCTGATGGGATCTCTGGTGAATAAAAGATTACTTGAATAGCTTACCACTGACACAGACTCCAAACAAATGCATCTACAGATCCTTAGGGAAACATGTATTATTACTAAAGAATATGGGACCGGGATTGGGCATGCCGTATACTGAGAAAGGGAGAATAAAATTAATAATTTAGCTTGGTCTTTTATAGTTTAAATGTTAAGCTAAGAATGTTTAAAATAAAGTTTATTTTTTTAGGGTTAAGTTTTTAATGAAAATACTATTTTAGATGAAATTTTGAATAATTATTTTAAAAGGATGGGAAATTACTTTTTTTTCTTCTATTAAATGGAAAATTCTTTTCCTATCGATTTTAGAAGACTGGGTAAGAAAGGTGTTAGTACTGAAATGAAGCCAACATGGCGAGGCTGGCCAAGCAGACAGTGGATCAACTGTATGTTTTGGGAAAAGTTCTGTAAACAAAGGTTCCTTCTTGGTGACTTGGTTTCTTATTTTATTACATAAAGCAGTGACATATTTATTCCCTACATGGTGGCAGTATGATGAATGAGTGCTGCTTCAAGTATCTTGAGACTTCAATTCTAGACCTGGTCCTAACTAGTTGTATGATGTCAGGCAAGTTTTCTGGATCATTTTACTTTATAATTTCAAGGAGCTGTACTACATGCTCTCAAAAGTCCTTTTCAGCTCTATGTTGATATATTAGATTGGACTTCAAAAGCAGTAATTCTGAATAATCATTGAGCATGATCTTGAAAAGGATCACATTACTTATTTTTCCTTTAAAGCAAATATTTTTTGTTTTGGTTAACAAATCTCACTATGCTTTGTGAAATATAAATATATATATATATTTAAGTGTGTGTGTGTGTGTATGTATACACACACACACACACACATATATATATAATGAAACTATGTTCCACTAATTTTATGTGCTTCTCTGAACACTGTAATTTTATTTTACAAACTAAACTATATACTAAACTATGAAAAATGCTTATGAGACAAGTACCAAATTCTCAGGCTTCTTTATAAGATTATGTAGCTAGTTAGTACAGTAATTGGATTGCTGCTAATGAGAACTAGAATCTTTAGGAAAGTGATTAATCTTTCTGCAAAGTTTTGTCAGATAATATTTATTTCAGTTCCATTTACGTATTTAATAAAAATTTACTTAGAAAAGTTAAAGTTTTCCTTTGTACAATATAATGGTATTCTATTAGATATATGTGTGATGAACTGTTCTAAGCACTAAGGGATGTGAGCATTCAGTTCAGTATTTTTCTTAATGAAAACTAATCCATTGCCATAGTTAGACAGTGACTAAGCCTGAAAGAATCTTGATTTGTATCTCTTAACACAGTGGTTCTTAACCTTTTTTGAGGTACCGAACCCACTAGTTTCATATGAGTATTCACCCAACGCTTCTTTAGTGATAAATAAAATATGATTTTTTTTTTCCAAATTCAAGACATAGGTATATGTTTTTTTTACTGGTTCACAAAATGAGCCGTGCATGAATATCACCTTGCTCAAAGAACAAAACCAACAAAGTACATGAACTCACAACAAATTACGGTATTGCTTTATTCTGGCCTCCATGGCAGAGGCTTCTCAGAACCTCTGAGACCTACTCATGGAACTCCTAGGGTTCAATAGAACCCAGATTAAGAACCACTGTCTTAACAGCTCAGTAACAGTTGCTTAGTAAATCATATGGTTCTATCTATAGGTTTGTAAATGAAAATGCGTTCCTTAGTTTTTTGTTGTTGTTGTTAGCAGGAGTGAATGTTTTACACAAATTTGTAGCTAAATTGGCTTCATTTGTTTCTTTAATTCTGGTAAATAAAGATTTAGTTACTAAACATTTTTATATTTTTTATCTATATTTTAATAGTGTTTAGATTTTTTTTCTCGAGTCCTTTTTTGGAAACTTCTACCAATTAATTTTTAACTTAAAAATAAATAAATAAAAAAACCTAGTGTAACCCATGCTGCTTCCTGTGGCATATCTGTTTTCTTTGAGTTGCTTCTCAGCTAGCTATTTGCAAATCTTCGTTTGAGGACTTAAGGCTCATCATATCTTTGTGACCTTTAAAAATAACAGATAGCGATCTCATACTGACTATAACTGTCTTTTTTGAGATGTTTTAAAGAGTCATTTTGTTAGACCATATAAATAAAATAGAAGTCCTAATTTTTCTTTGAAGTGGACTTTGGTGAATATTTCAAAATATAGGCAGCTTTGCTTGGAGGACTGTGTTCATTGTCCTGAAATTTTCTTTGTGTGGTAAATAAAGATTGGTTATGTTTGCTGAGATCTTTCCTGGCATAAGATATCTACCTGAGGGTATATGGAAGTTAATTCATTTATTCATTAATTCAACACATGTTTTATATAATTACCATATGAAACTGAGAATTAAAAATCTCTGAATTTCTGAATTTTTAAATCCAGAATGAATTTCATTCACATTGTTATTCATTTGGCAAACATTTACCCTATTCCATCCCTGCTATGTGCAGATCATGAAAATAGGTACTGTGGGAACATAGTGACCAATCTGACTTGCTCCCTGTCCTTAAGACTCTTCTTTTCCATTTGTTTTCCTTTTACTCCCTCCCTCCCTCCATTCTTTTGTTGTTGTTACTGTTTTTAAAGGAATAACATGAGAGGAGACTGATCAATATAATTCAAGAGAAGAAAAAATATAAATACTGCACTACTGATAATGGCAATGTGATATGGGGCTTCAGAGAGTAGAGTGATTAATCACAGCTTCAGGGATTGGAGATGGCTTCACCGACGAGTAGGATTTGGATAAGCACCTGTGCAAGGAAAGGTTTTTACAGGCTGAAGCAATAGCATGAATAAAAATAGAGGTTTCTGAATGTACCTGGCATTCCAGAGAATTCTGTGTATAGGTATAAAAAGTTGGGCCAGCCTGACCAGTGGTGGCACAGTGGAAAGAGCATCAGCCTGGAAAACAGATGTCCCAGGTTCAAAGCTTCGAGGTTGCCAGCTTGAGCATGGGATCATCCACATGATCCCATGTTCACTGGCTTGAGCCCAAAGTTGTTGGTTTGAGCAGGATTTGGCAGGGCTAAAGCCCCCTCATCAAGGCATGTATGAGAAGCAATCAATGATCAACTAAAGTGACCTAACTATAAACTGATACTTCCCATTGCTCTCTCCCTGCCCTTTCTCCCCCACAAAAAAAGATGTTGGGCCAGATGTTTTAAGGAGAGATGCAATGGAAAATGTGGCTGGGATTGCTAGTTCAGGCTAGAGAAAATGACCACCATGTTCAGAAATGTGGACTTTATAAGACTAAGGCTACTCTTGACATTTATTTCAGGAGAGGAATGAAGTGATCTGACCTATGTTTTAGAAAGATAATCATGGACAAAGTATGGTTCTGTATCTTAGCGACTAGACTAGATTGGAGGCAGGGAAACCAGTAGATGCTCATGGCTCTTTTGGATGAAAGCTGATGATGATCCTACCTTAAGAACAGTTATTGTGGTAGATGTGGAAGTCATTGTATAGTGAGGAAGAAGAAGTGATAACCATAATGTTGCTTATTTTATTTTTTATTTTTTGATATTGGTAGTAAAGGTATTAAAAATTGAATGTTCTCTCACAATTGGAATGAGGATAGAGGAACAGCAATTCTACTATAGGGAATGTCTAAATGGATTCAAAGACCCTTAAAGAGGGGACAAAAAAGAAAGAAAAATAGAAACAAGGCAATAGCTATAACAGAAGTTGGGAGAGGATACGCTGGATAGACATTGAGGTTCTCTAGAAGCATAATGGAAGACACATGTAATTTTAAATTATTTAGTACTATTAAAATGTAAAAAGTATATGAAATTAACTTTAATATGTTTGCCTAATCTAAAATGACTATTGCTATTTCAGCTTGTAATCAATATAACAAAGTCTTAATTTTTTTTATATGCAAAGTCTTAGAAATCTATTGTGCATTTGCACTTACAGCAGATCTCACTTTAGACAAACCACATTTTAAGTGTTGAATCGCAGTTGTGGCTACCGACCGCTCATTAAGGACAATGCAAGGTTAGGAAGTCTCTTTTGTTTAAATTATCTACAATGTATACATATTAAAAATGTTTGAGTTAATAAGTTTAAGTGTACAATCAGAGTGCTGAGTGAGAACTAGCAATTGCATGGAATAAAGTTGTATAGCTCAAGAGACAAATGCTTAGGCTCTTAGGTGAATAGAAGAAACTGCCTCTCAGCATTACCTTAAAAAAGTACCCCTGTAATGGAATGTGTTGATATTTCCAATAGCTGTTCCTAATTTCAAATATATTTAAGCCAGCAATACGTTTTTGAGGGGAAAGTGTAACTTAAAATAAAATTAGAAAATATGTAGCCATTCAAGGAGTAAAACATAATAAATTTAAGTTTATTCCATTATCCTAAAGAATATATACCCAGCTTTCTTAATTTAGACACTCAATCAACTTTTAGATTATTTAAATTTGTTTCCTCAAAGAATGGCTGCTTCTCCCTCCCCTACCCCCCAGCACATTGGAATAATAGAACAAGCAATTTAAACTGGCACAGGAAAGAATTTTAGCACAAAGCTGAGGAAGGCATAGGTCGAGACACAGCTCCCCTAGCAGAAGGCATGAAGAGTGCTTTGAGGTAAGCTTCTTTTTTTTTATTTATTCATTTTAATTTATTGTTTTTACTTAGATTCTAGTTTCCTAATGAATGCATCCCCCTTCCCTCCTGGATTTGCTTTCTTGCCCTCTGCAACGCTGTGTAATGGGGATATAATTTCACCAATCTCTTTCCCTTCTCTGATCCCATGTTCTCATCCCCTTTTCCTCTGATCGCGCTTTCCCTCTGGTCCCTTTGATCTCTCCTCTGCCTCTGTTCAGTTCCTCAGTTCACATTGTTCACTGGATTCCTCAAATGAGTGAGATCATATGACATTTTTCTTTCTCTGCCTGGCTTATTTCACTTAACATAATAGTTTCCAGGTCCATCCATGTTGTTGCAAAAGGTAAAATTTCCTTTTTAATGGCCCCATAGTATTCCATTGTGTATATGTACCACAGCTTTTTAATCCACTCGTCCGCTAATGGGCACTTGGGCTGTTTCCAGATCTTGGCTATTGTAAACAATACTGCCATAAACATGGGGGTGCATTTCTCCTTTTGAATTGTTGATGTGGTGTTCTTGGGATATATTCCTAAAAGTGGGATGACTGAGTCAAAAGGCAGTTCCATTTTTAATTTTTTGAGGAATCTCCATACTGTTTTCCACAGTGAGTGCACCAGTTTGCATTCCCACCAGCAGTGCAGAAGGGTTCCCTTTTCTCCACATCCTCGCCAGCACTTATTCTGTGTTGTTTTGCTGATGAGCCCCATTCTGACTGGTGTGAGGTGGTATCTCATTGTGGTGTTAATTTGCATTTCTCTAATGACTAGTGCTTTTTACTGAGTTTCGAGAATGCCAAGGAGGTGGTTCACTTCATGAAAATAAACTGAATGTCTTTATTACAGTGGGGAATAGGAGACACACAAACTGTCGTACAAAGATAATTCAGGAGGGGGCTTGAAAATACACCTCAGGCCTCATAAATTCAGTGTCTCTCCTCTAATACTGAAATAGAGGTTTCATAATTATTCTATAAACTGTGTATTCTAAATCTCTTGGGTAATTATCACAGCTAAAAATTACACATTACAGTAATCACAACTAGCAAAGTACCTGGAATTCCTTGCTCAGTTTAATATCCTTCAGTAACCGAAATTTGGACATAAAGTGATTATGCATGAGAGCTATGTATCATGGAGTGCGTGTTAGCATTGGCTGGTATGAAGACTTCATTGATTTCTCTGATTTAATTTTCATCACTTCAGGTTTAAATGTTACCTGCCTCCCTAAGCTAAAGAATAGTTCTATTCTTAAAATAAAGCAATTAAACGGGTGAAATTGAGTAATATTTTAAAATATCTGCATATAGTTATAAATCCCAAGAAAATGTATGACTTCATTCATATGTTAATGCCCTTTCTAACTTTGTTAATTTTTTTCCCCATTATTAAATGAAAGCTTCATTGTCTTCTAAGTACGTCAGGAAGCAGTTAATTTAATTGTAGAGCCCACTGATCCTATAAAATGTCTGATTCGTATCTATAATGGTTTCCTCAAGTATAGATAGAAGGTGTATCTTGATTGAACCAACTAGACATCTTCCTTTTCCCTTCTTCTTTCCTCTCCTCCAGAAACATGGGGACAAGACTCTTAGGATATGGCCATTGTTTTTATCCCTTAAAAGCTTTTGGACCTGCACTGGTAGTGAGCCTTAGTGTCTGGGACTTTGATTTGGTGTTGGCCACCCGCGTGTCATAGAACTCTCACTTGAGTTTTTGTTAGCCGCTTTGGAGAGCTCTAGTTCCTAACCTCTTCTGGCTTACAGACACCTTTAAGAGTGTGGTAGAAATTTGTGCATTTATTTTTTTAGAAAGATATATGTAAGCACTTGGAGAATTTTGCATAAGGTCAGGGAGGACTTAGTGAGACCTAGAAGCAAACTGGGAAGGGTCCCCGCTGGAGAGGCCTGGGAATGAGAAGAGGCCCTGGTGCCGGAGAGAGCACTGTCTGATGAGACAGCTGCCAGTCCTGTGCTAAGGTCCTAGTAAGGAATGAGGCTACAGGCAGGGGCCAAATAAGGAAAGAAGGGCAGGAATCTGACACCCAGTACGATGTGGGCATATGTGGGTGTGTAGTGTTTCTCCTTGAGGTATTTTCAATTTATTTCACATTAGTGGCTTGTTTACAGGATTATTTTGAAAAATTTTAATATGATACAGCTTATTATTTTTGATGAATTGATACTCTTTATTATCTCTGATTCAAATGTGTATACTTTCTGTTATATATTTGAAGAAAGCTTCTCCTATTCCCTTTCACAAGCCAAGCACTCTCCTCATCTTCCCCCAAACATCCCAGGGAACTGTCAGAATACAGTTCCAAGTGTCCTGCTGACAGAGGTGGAGTCTTGAGCTTGTCACTACTTGTGAAGCGTGTTTTTGAGGAAGTCCTATTATTTATGCTTCCGCATCAAAGTATGAACAAACCTAATTTTGTTGTTAGCAGCAGGTTAGAGTTGTACCTTCCCCATGGCACCACAATAGTAGCAACAGCAAGTTGTAAAGGCGCCTTCATGATATGGGCAGCTGGCAAGCCCAGCTGTCTGGGGAAGTCCCCTAGCTGCTGGCTGTACCACAAGGAGTGAAGGAAGGGGACCATTTCGTGCACATGAATTAGATGATGTGGTGAAGCACAACAAAGTTCTTCATAAAATGAAAACTTCAGTTGTTCAGGCCTGTCTAACACTTAACGCCTGCTTACAAGTTACATGAACAATTTGACTAGCAATTTGATAGATGATTGCACTCTTTAACCTTTGAATTCATTGTCTTTTAAGTAGCTAAACGTATTTTCAATACTCTATAATACATTAAAATGTTAAAAATATAATACAGTTTCTCGTTAAAAATGTTATATTTTGCTACTTTTATAAATATGGTATTTAATAAAGTGATTATGTATATTTTAGTTTCCTGTACCTGGGTTTTGCAAGCTATTAAAATTATAGACTATTTGTGTTAATAATGTCTGCTGCTCCTTTTTATGTTATTTTTCTGGATACTTTAAAGACTATTTTTATTAATAAGCTAATATTTCAGTGCCCGAGAGAGGGTATATTTTCTCTAAAATTTGGCTTTTAACCTGCTCAAGTTATGAGTGATTACTTTTTGTAATGAAAACTCATTAGTCAAATATTCAAGGGGTGTGTATGAAAACTCTTCCCAGGAATTTTTTTTTTTTTTTTAACATTTCAAAGTAGTAGTCTCTCTTTTTCTCTCCCTACCTCTCCAGGTGGTTGAAAAGCCAAATAGGTCAGTATTCTTTTTTGATAAAGTATGTATTTGAGTGTTTTTTTACAATTTGTGCAATAGTTTGTTAAAACCTAAGTTATATGTTTTAACATTTTTATTAAAGACTTCATTTATTGATTTTAGAGAGGAGAAAGAAGGAAGGGGGGGCAGAAGCATCAACTTGTAGTAGTTGCTTCTCATATGTGCTTGACTGGGCAAGCCTGGGTTTCGAAACGGCCACCTCAGCATTCCAGGTCGATGCTTTTTACATTGCACCACCACAGGTCAGCCATATTTTTTATTTTTACTTCTGTCAATGTACTATAATTGTCATTTCTTAGTAAGTCATGTCATCTCAGAGATTTATTCCAGAGTTATCAGAGTGTCCTTGGAATATTACTTGACTTGCAGGTTTGGATTAGAGTTCATGGTTTTATGTATATTTTGTTTTCCTAGAAATTTGTATGTAAGCTCAGATTTTTTTGTTAAATGACCTACTATAACCAGATAAAAGCCTTTCATTTTAAGAATTCTAAAGTAACTTTTTTCTGTGAATTGAGCATGTGAATCTTTATAGGGATTCGCACACTTGCCATCCATAAGAATCATCTGGAGGGCTGAGCAGGCAGCACCAGTGTCCTGATGCCTCTGAGGCTCTGGCTGGCAGGCCGAAGTGGGCCCTGGCAGTGATAGGGCTGGACAAGCTCCTCTGCAGATTGGTGTGCAACCACCGTGTGGACCCGAGTGTTAGAAGGCTCCTGGAGATCCATTTACTCAGTAGTTTTCAACGTTGGTTGTACAGGTACATTGGAATCACTCAGAGAGCTTAAGCAACACTTGATATCTGGATGCTACCCCCAGAAGTTTTGATTTAACAGTTCTAGGATATTACCTGTGCATGTGGATTTTATAAAACAGCCAGACACATGTATATAATGGCAAAGTTGAGAACCACTGGTCACCAACTTCTTTTATCAGATAAGGAATCTGAGGCTCAAACCAAAGAGACTAAGCGACTTGTCTAAGATCCACAGAACAGAACCAGAAATCTGATTTTAGGACTCGTAGTCTAATGTATTTACCAGTATATAGGCTTTGGCATGTTGGCAGTACCTACGACATTACGTCCCTTGGTTGCTTAGTTCCAAAAATGCAAATATTTTCTTTATTTTAACAATGGAAATATGAAAGTGAGTCAAGATTTAATTATTTCCTCAGTTATGACATAGGAATTAGGAACTAAAAATTCTATACATTTATGCATTTTAGAACTTGTGCAAAGAATTTATGGAAGCAAATTAGGTAAAGAAAATAACCCAGTTGTGATATATTAGACCAGGTTAACCCCATGTGGTGTCGTCATTTCCATAGCAAGAATTATAAATGCTTGTGTTTAAAATGGGTCATTTTCAATAAGCTTGCACAGGTCTGTGTGGTTGGAGTTACAACTACAAATACGTTACAAAGTATACTTTATCAATAATACTAATAGCAAAGGTAGATGTTAGAGCAGGGATTTAGAAATATGATTTTTTAGAATGTCATAAAAAAGAAAATATGAAAAAATATTTTAGGTAGGCTAACTATATATTCTCATATATTTGGGGAACAAATATGGATTTGATACTCTTTGGGCAGAGGAAGGGTGTTGTTCTTCAGCCCACATTTAATTACTTCCAAGTATATAAGCCTTTTGCTAGGCATGCTTCTACCTCCATCGCCCCTCTACCTTGCTTTACTTATCACACTTGTCTTTCTGTAGCTTTTATGAACATAGGGTCTGTTTAAGAAGTGTGTGTTGAATGACTGAAGTAGACTGCAAACTCTTTAGATGGTGTTTTTCAAAATATGACCTCCATACCAGCAGAATCACTGGCAGCAGTTCCTGGGAAACTTGTTGAAAAGGCAAATTCTCAGTTCCCATTTACTGAATCGGAATGTCTGGATGCAGAGCTCAGACATCATCATTTTTAGAGCCTCCAGGTTTTCTGATGCTCACTGTCACAGGTGAGGGTTACCATACTTTTTTTTTTTTGTATTCTCTGAAGGAACTTGGAATAAAGAATAAGATGGGAACATTTATAATGTAATCATACATGCTAGGTACTATTCTGAGTGCTTTACAGATTTTATCATACTGTTTCGCAGTTGGTATCTATCAATTTGCTTTTGCTACATAGGAAACCTGGTGGCTTAATAGAACAGTAATTATTTCTCATTAGTCTTTGGATTCGCGGGTGGTTTCTGTGGTCAGGGCTGCTCACCTGAGGCTCAGCAGCCTAGAATGGCCTCACTTTGTAATCTGGAGCCCCAGCTGGATGGCTGGACTACTCTCCGTGTGTCTTTCCTCCCCAAGGAGGATGGTCTAGGTCCCTTCACATGGTTGCATAATGGTTCTCAGGAGCAAGAGAAGGGACTCACCAATGCACAGGATCTGTAGAAGCCTCTGCTTCTGTTGCATTTACTAATGGCTCATTGGTCTAAGGAGATTACATGATCAAGCCTTGATTAAAGGGGTAAAGCCAGAAATTCAACCTCTTGATGGAGGGAGAAGTCATATTGCAAAGGTTGATGCACACAGGGATTGGAGGAATTTGTAGCTGCTTTGTAATTTATACAGTGAATGTTTGTTGATGAATTGAAACTTGTTCATTCTTCGTAGAATATTAATGGCCTTAAGGGTATAAGATAGATATTTTTTGAAAATGAAAAGGACATGTGAAGAAAATTCCCTTTGTGATTACTTGACATGTTATTCTCTTTATTATGAAGAACTCTTTGGGGACTTTTTTATTTTTTCATTTGTGGATCTATAACAAAAATGGGTGTACTAATGACAGGTTCAAATTTTGAACTACTTTAACATGGCATTTTTTTCTCTTAAACATATTATTATATGGATGTTTAATTTGGAGTCTTTGTTGGGGTCTTCCATGGAGTAGGTGTATCAGTCATAACAATAGCTTTAAGTCTGTAAACATCTAATTCTAAGTTGGTTATATACGTGTGGGTGTGGGAGGTGATTGGTCTAGACACCAATTCTAGGTTTGTCCTAAAATACTAGTTGCTAGAAGGGCATTATTTCATGCTGTATCTACCTCTGACCTCAAAACTGAATCTTTAAGAATGTATTTTATACCTGACCAGGCAGTGGTGCAGTAGGCAGAGAGTTGGCTGTGACACTGAGAACCCAGGTTCAAAACCCCAAAGTCACTGGCTTCAGTGTGGGCTCATCCGGCTTGCAAGTGGGCTCACCAGCTTAAGCATGGGGTCATAAGCTTGAGCATGTGATCATAGACATGAGCCCATTGACACCAGCTTGAGCCCAGAGAGTGCTGACTTGAAGCCCAAGGTTGCTGGCTTGAACCCAAGGTGGTTGGCTTGAACAAGGGGTAACTGGCTCGGCTGGAGCCCTCCAGTCAAGGCACATAAAAAAAAGCAATCCATGAACAACTAAAGTGCTGCAACTTTGAGTTGAAGCTTCTTATCTCTCCCTTCCTGTCTGTCTGTCTCTGTCTCTCTGTCGCTATTAAAAAAATAAATAAATAAAAGTATTTCATTCTTTCCTGGATTATAAGGTGAATACATATATTACATACATTATAGGAAATTTAGAAATTTATGAATATAAACAAAACAAGTAAAAATCACATGTATATGATCTTACCACCCAGAGATTAATGCTGTTTCTGAATCAAATATTGTAGTGCCTTATTTTCTTAAATTTTAATTGTGGATGAGAGTAGTCTGTATATTAGGTACTAAAACTTCATGATGCAACTCTGACCTCATCTATTCAACAAATGTGTAATTATGCCTATTCTTTGTAGTTAATAAAGATGTAAAGACTTCCAAAAGGAAGCTTTTCCATGCTTAAATGTTCTCTTTTATAACATCTACATTAAACTGTTTGTTTTCCTACTCTCCATTCTCTTAATTTTTTATTCTGTTACTGTAATTTCCTTTTGATGTTTTTTATTTTTCTCTTTTTTTTCTCAGATAGAAAGACCTCTTTTTCTCTCTCTTTTTTTCTTACTATTTATTGTGTTTTCTCTCACTGTTACTCTTCTTTTCTATATTTTTATTTTTATTATTCTGGTCATTTTCATACTTTAAGAATTTTTGACCTAGACAGGTTGTTTATTAGATCTGAAGAGATTAGCAACCAATTATCACATTGGAAATCTCATTTTATCTTCTGTCATTTCTTCTTTTTAGAAGCATTGATATTTATTTAGAAAGAAAGTGAGTCCTTCATTGCTGCTGAGCCCTTCCGCTACTTGATGCTCTTCTGAGGAGGACTACTTACTCAACTTTAGTCTTTGTCTTTGATGCCCTACATCCCCAAGTGAACAAACAAACAAAAAACAGGAATTTCTCATCAGAATTCCTGACCTCACATGTACATATTCACTAACAGATTTTGAGATCTAGGCTACAACTTAAATCTTTTACGTTTGCATAAACTCATGTCATTTAAAAAAAAGCAGTAAGGGAGAGAAAAAGGTTCTTGGGTTTTAAAAGAGGAAGTTTCCAGATAGAAGGTGACAGAGGACAATTTGACTTTGGGTGACGGGTATTCAACACAATTGAATGATAAGATAACCTGAAGATGTTTTCATTGTACATATGTACCCTGATTTATTGGTGTCACCCCATTAAAATTAATAATAATAAAATATATATATAAAAAAAGAGGAAGTTTCTTTCCCCACCCCAATCGCTATCTCTAATGCCTGGTTCTAACAACAGATAGGACAAGGGAAAAGATTTAAATGTCCACTCAGCCTGCTGTTGCCCCAGAATAGTTTGATTTCTGATAATATTTTTATTTTCAGTGTGGTCTGTAGGGTGAGATGTTTTGGTTAATGACTTGTAGCAGACCTGAAGGTTATGCCTAATGCCTTACGTTTTTCTGAAAAGTCATAATGTAACATGCTACCATTTCAAATCTCTGGATAGGATTAGATTTAATCACCCATTAGTGAAACTCTGAAGGAAAGAAATTATTATGAACCCCATGCGTTTCTGCCTTGTTTTAGAGACAAAAAAACAAAAACAAAAACAAACCAAACTTGTAAAGCCAGTAGCCATGGCCACCATTGCAGCCGCTGGGCCCATGCAGGTTCGCATTGGATTCAGACAAACGGTAATGAAACAATGGAGCCAAGAACTGGTGGGTCATTAACTTTAATTCTAGCTTGCACCCGGCAGGCAAGAAATACACACAGTGGGGAAACACTTCCGTTTCCATTCAGGGCTCCCAAAGCCACTGACTTATCCGAGTTTCCTAGAATCAAAGGTTTCTAACCTCACCAGTCTCATTCAGCTCTGTTCCCCATCTCCTTCTCTCTGCACAAACTGCACAAACTGGCTTCTCCTTCAGCACTCCGCCATCTTGGCTGCTTTCCCTCTCCTCCATGTGGTCTTTCTCTGCTCTCCTACAGCATGGACTCCTCCTAGAACATGATCCCTGGAACAACGTGATCTCTCTTTCTTTTGAAACCTTTTGGCATGAAAGCCCTCCCCCAACACATATTAACATAATCACACCCATCCCTAGCAAGGAGGGAAACTAATATCATCACCTGGGCAACGGGCTTCACGTGGGTAGCGCCATCTTTAACAAAGTGAGCATAATATATTTTATCTGCCCAACAAGATTTGTTTAATCTACTGATGGCATTTTATTTTTATATTTTAATTTATATTAACTTTTGAATAGGTAATAAATTCACATGGATAGAATTCAAATGGTGCTGTGGGATATCTGTATATTTTTATTTTTTATTAAATTTATTGATGTGACATTGATTAATAAGATCATATAGGTTTCAAATCTAAATTTCTGTGATACACGATCTGTATATTGCATTGTGTGCCCACCACCCAAAGTCAAATAATCTTATGTCACTGTATATATGGCTTCATTTAATTCCCCTCACCTCCACCTTCATACCCTTCCCTTGGTAACCACCACACTATTGTCTTTGTGAGTTTCAGTTTTATATTTTACATATGTATGGAGTCAGTAGGTTCTTGGATTTTTCTGACTTATTTTGCTTAGCGTAATATTCTCAAAGTCCATCCATGTTGTCACAAATAGCAGTATTTAATTTTTTCCTATGACTACGTAGTATTCTGTAAAGCCAGTAGTCACGGTCAGGATCACAGCCACCTGACCCGTGCAGGTTCACATTAGATTCGAACAGTCGGTAATGAAACAACGGAGCCAAAAACTGGTGAGCCATCAGCTTTAATTCTAGCTTGCACCCGGCGGGCAAGCAAAAACACACACTGGGCTCCAAAACCTACACATTCAGTGCTCACTAAGCTACTGACTTATCCGAGTTTCCTAGAATCAAAGGCTTCTAGCTCACCAGACTTATTCACCTCTGTTTCCCATCTCCTCCTGCACAAACTCTTAACAAACTGGCTTCTTCCTCAGCACTCTGACATCTTGGCTGCCTCCTCTCCTCCACGTGGCCTTACTCTGCTCTCCTTTCTAATACCTCAGGAACCAAGAGAGAGAGACCAAGCTACTGGTCTCTCCCACTTTATACCATAGAATCAAAACCTTTAATCTAATTATACAAACAAGGAAGTCTCTGTATAATGGGATTCCACCCTACATCATCCAATCAGTAAAGGGTGTGGGGAAGAGCTTACTCTTAAACTAAGCCTTAGGCTATAACGACCTGGCCTGCCCACAGCCTGTTCCAGAACACACATTAATATCAACAAACTTCCATGTGGGCAGAGCCATCTTTAACAAAGTGAGCATAATATATTTTATCTGCCCAACATATTCCATAGAATATATGTACCACACCTTCTTTATCCAATGAATCCTCTATTGAATGACACTTTGAGCGTCTCCATGTCTTGGCCAGCATGCATAATGCTTCAGTAAACATAGGAGTACATATATCTTTGTGAATAAAGGTGTATTTTTAAAATTCCACTTTTAAAAGCATTCTAACTAGTGCTTTATGTCTTTTCTTTGTTCAATGTAACAAATGTAAACGAGCATTTTGAAAAATATTTTCAATAATTTTCTGAGGTTTCTCTGTACGCTAAGTAGTCTTTTGCAGAACACTGAATGTGTACCTGCATCTGATAATGGGCAGCACCTTAAAATTTGCAATGATCAAAATGGGGTGTCTGAATCTGCTTCTCAGCTGGCACCTGAGCTGCAACTAAGCCAAGTAAATGCCCTCATCTTGCTTCTATCATTGTAAAGGTTATAACCTTACTCCTGTTTGAATTGGGTAATGAAACGTATAGAGCTTCCACTTTCCGTTACTTTTTTTTATTATTATTCCATGAGTAGAATTAGGGAACGCCCGAGGAAGAGGGATATATTCCCAAGAAAATCACGTTTTCCCAATATCTGAATTTACAAATTACAAACTGAAATTGGCCCTAATTTTATATACATTGATTTACATATATAAAAAATTTGAAGGTGCTTTATTGAAAAAGAGAAAGAACGGAGCTCCAAGGAGCTGTGTGAAAGTAAAGCCTTATAGGCAGAAGGGTGTAGGAACATGTAATAAAAGGTCTAGACCCCCAAAATGGATCTGACGTTGTGGAATCCCAAATAAACCACAGGGAGGACTGGAGAGAGGGGACATAACCTTTATTACTTACATACAGGAGCAGATGGGTAGGGCTGTGGTTTAAATAGCTAAGCCCTAGCTGGTTACTCAAGGGAAACTTTTTGTCTACATGCAGGTAAGCAGGGGGTAGGGGGAAGTGTACTCACAGTTAGTTATTGGCCCTCTTTGATACATATCTGGTGACTCAGCTCCATTGTTCTCAGTAAAACTTTAGTTACAGTTTTACTACTCTTTATCTCATGGCCTACAGTCAGGGTCTGTGACCTCAGCGCCATGTGACTGGGGAGGGGAAAGGGCCCTGTGCAGCATCAACCCTACAAAACAAAGTTATATTAGGCAAAAACCTGTTTATTGCAAGGTTACTTCCCTATAAGGGGGTGGCAGGGGTCTGTGAGGCAGATTTTCTAACTAGTCCTAATCAGATGACTCCTAATTCATTGGTTTAAGATTTCATTCCAGGAGAGTCAGAACTGTAATTGAATTGAGTAATAGATGATATGTGTGGCTTAGTATAAGTGATTCCATTTTGAACCAAATGTCTTAGTTTTAACAGTGGGTAAGCTTGTACTGAAATGTAGCTGGTAAGGAGGGGGATGTAAATCTTTTGAGCTCATACGCTGTGTTTCAAGGAGTGAATGTGAAGAAAAGAGCAGTTTTCTTTTCTTCTTCTTCTTCTTTACCGAGAGAAGGGGGTAGGGGAATACATACATATGTATTCTACACACACACTGAACATATATATATCTATCCACATATTTATGATTATTTATATATGTTAATAGGTAACATATATTACTCTAAACTAATTGTTACTTAAGAACTACAATCATATGGTATACATTTGGGTCTGGCTTACTTTGCACAATATTATGATTGTGAGTGTCATCCTATTGCTGCTTGTTGTTGCACTTTGTTCACTTCCATCAGTTTCTATTACTCCATTCTGTGAGTATTTAGCAATTTATCCATTCTGCTATTGATGGACATTTGAGTAGTTTTAGTTTGAACAATACTGCTGTGAAGGTTCTAAACCATGTTTATTGATGCACGCATGCATACATTTCTGATGAATATATATATATATATGAATGAAATTTCCTTGTCATGGGGTATGCCTATATTCTGTTTTAGTAGGATGTATATATAATATATATATTATATATCATCTGCTATTAACTTTTTGGTCATTTAAACATAAGTTATGTTTGATTAATTGGGTAGTCTAAAAAGAAAGTATTGCCTATTCATACTGGGGACAAAATGTATGTGTTGATTTCAGTATATGTTCAAAGAGTCACTTCAAGAACTTAATTGGTCTGTGACATTGGGCCCGTCACAGCCTTGTTGAGTTCGCCGTTCTAATTCTAAAAATGAGAAGATAGAAATAATTAGGGTTTCTGAAAGTGGCTTTATTTCTATATTTTCATGATTATTTTGTAGTGTCTTAAAAAATGTAACCTATGCATGTTTTTGTGATATGTGCTAACTAGGGAACAAAACTACTTAGTAAGGTTAAGGCAGATCATATTATTTTCACAGTATTAAGTAGTAGTGGGATATTCAGAAAGCTATTTGGATTTTTTAGTAAGCATGCATGACTTAGCAATAGGCTAATTTATAGAAGATTCACGTTAAGGTAATGATTTCTTTCCTTTACCTGGTAACAGTTGTCAGTAAGTTTAACAAAATATTTAAGATCAATTGACAGCACTAAATTTCACTATCCAAATAAAATCTAAATTTTATGTCAAAAGACATTTTTTTTATTTTCTATTAAGCTTTCAGTTGAATTAAATGACTTTGAAAATATAGCCACTCAACACTGACAGAAAACATTGTCTTCTGTCAGTGTTGAGTGACTATATTTTTAGTCATTCTTTTTCCCATGTATAATGTGCATTTACAAGTCAGTTTTAGAGTTGGAAAAAATGAGGTAATATTTTATAGGTAAATAATAACTTATTATTAACAGGCCATGTATAGTTCAATTTTGTGAGAAGCTTCTTCAACAGTTTTTATTTCATTTCTTTCTCAAAACTTGTAGTGTGTTCCTAGCTCAGTTCTTCAGGTATGATTAGGTATATGGAGGTACTACAGGTTGAAACTTCTACACTGCATGATTCCCTGAACTGCTCCTGACAGGCATTCCTCAGACCTGTCTGTTCCCAGGGACTGGAAATAGCGGGCATTTTAGTGAGTCTTTCATAAAGTTAAATTTATTCAATTTAAAGGAATACAATTTTTTCCTAAAATTATTCCCTCTCGTTCTTGTAGTGTGAAAATATTCCTTAATGCCAAATAGATGTTTGTTTCTGTGTTAATAAATAGGAATGAGGAATCCTATGTTAGTTTTCTCTATTTTTGTTGTTGTTAGACACGTCAAGGTATTTTAAATAAAACAGCTGAAAACTAGCGGTTTATAGAACACCTTCCATTGTCAATCCTCTGGTGTTGAAAGGGCCTACTTCTCTGCATCACCGTTCTTGAGAGCCTCTTAGTTTCTTTTATCCTTGAGTTATGGCTGTAAGCTGCCTCTCAGAGTGTTAGGCATGCTTCTGTGCTCTGCAGGGCAGTCTCTCTCTGCCTTTTGCTTTCCTTCTCTCAGATGCCAGGATGGAGCAGCGTCGCCCTCCAAATTCTGTAGCGGCTCCTCTCAAGCGCCAAACTCCCTGGCCTCCTTCCAGTCTGTGGTGTCATGCTCATCACTCCATCATTCCAGTCTGTGGTGTCATGCTATGCCCAGAGTTTTCCTTCTTTGATTAGAAGTTCTCATGATAACATTAGTTAGCTGGCTTGATTGACATTTTCTAGGGATATTTGTGCTGGCAGATATGGTGGGGAGGCTCTGATGGCTCTTTAATTATTAAGTTACAGGGATATATATAGCAGTGGGAAAAAATCAGTTTTAGGTGGGAAAAGCACTTTTGTGGCATTTTTGAGAAAATATTTTATATTTCTCAGCTGGCTGGTCTTCCCCCTTCCCCAGCCACTCACTTTGCTATAAAAAGATAGACTCTAATACAGTAGATGGATTGCTTGCCTGCATTATGAGTCTTAAAGTATAATCGTGATTGAGGGAGATTGTTGAACAGAAAACTAGTTTGCTCTTTTCTCAAATTAGACACAGGTGAGCCACACTCAGAGTGAACTAGTGATGTGTGTGGTGTCTTCTGTTTCCTGTGTAGTAGGAGGAAAGAGGCCAGCTCTCTGACGTTTGGTAGTGTGGTAACCAACCAGAAGAAATGAGTTCTTCCAGGATAGAGATGTGGGGGTGAACTGGGGTGTGGTGATGAGGTTATTATCAGCTGATGTTAATATTTACAAATGTGAAAAGTACAAACTGTCCCAGAACTGGGCCATCAAGGACTAGCAGTGAGTCTTTTAGGGTTATTGAGCAAGAGGTTAGCTGCCCTTGAGGTCTGTCTAGAAAAATAAGCTAAATCACTCTAAAACAATGATGTTCAGTCCTATGGTGACATTAGCTGACTACTAGCACATTGGTGAGAGAGGAATCTTTCACAAATCTTTATATATATATATATATATATATATATATATATATATATATATATATATATATATATATATATATATATATATATATAATGTAGTTTTACCTAGAGTCAAGATTTTTTGAGATTCCTGCTAAACTAGTGCTTTTCTGCAGTGAAGCATGCATATGAATCACCTAAGGCTGTGGATCTGCATTAAAGTGCAGAATATGATTCACTACTTCTGGGGTGGGTCCTGAGAGATTGCCTTTTTAAAGAAGTTGTGGAGTGATGTTTATGCTGCTTGTCCAAGGACCAAATTTTGATTTTAATTGTTAACATTTATTTTTGTTCTTGCCCTAGAACTTGAATGCCAAATTGAAATCTAAGGCCCACAAAATAAATATTATCAATCATTCTTTTTTTTATTTTTTATTTTTATTTTATTCATTTTAGAGAGGAGACACAGAGTGAGAGAGAGAAAGAGAGAAAGGGGGGAGGAGCTGGAAGCTCAACTCCCATATGTGCCTTGACCAGACCAGTGCAGGGTTTTGAACTGGTGAACTCAGTGTTCCCAGGTCGATGCTTTATCCACTGCGCCACCACAGGTCAGGCTCAATCATTCTTATACATGGTTAGTGTTTTTCTTTACATTTGACTATAAAAATGCTGTTTATAATGAATAAAGATACAGTATACCTAGTATTACAGTAGTATATATAATAGGTGAATTAAAAAATAATAGATATTAATAGAATCCAAATTAAATCCACCAACCAACATACTGGAAATTCTGTGTAATCAGAAACCAAATGCTAGTGTATACATTGCTATCTGCAGACATCTCATACAGCACCATATTCACATGTGTGTTATGCCAAACAGATGGCTGAGAAACAGATTTTTGTGGCAGATTCTGACACAGGAAATACATCAGGCTTCACAAAACTTAATGGAAAAATGTATTGCTTAACTGCAGTCCATTTTTAAAGAACAAATTGCAGTGCATACTTTAGAATCAAGCAGGTCTTATTCTTGAGAGCTTTGGCAAAGCCTCATATCCAGGGAATTATCTATAAGAATGTAACCTGGTGACATGGTATTTGATTGGTTATTGATAATGGTGGTGTTTGGGATTGGCCATATTGAATATTCTATTGTAGATCATGGAAAAACGATACATTTCTTTATTACACTAAATGTTTTTCTAGTGAATCATTTCTGGAAATGAGAGAATTACTGTGGTATTTTGAAATGGAAACATATCTTTTTAGATGTGCATCAGCAACGCGATCTCTGAGTCTGTTTCAAATGGTAATACACCAGGGGCTGAGAGTCTGCCAAAGTAGAACATCTGCTTCTAAGACAGGCTTCTGGTGCATTTTTCTCTATGCACTATTATTTTCTTTTGCTTGCTTTCTCAATTTGTTGAATTCATATTAAATTCCATGAAGGGCATAGGAAGAAACCCTCAAAATTCAATTACTGTCTTATAACAGAGAAAACTTCAGAAAAAGCTTTTGAATTTGGATCAAGATCCAAGAACTCCTAGTTATTAACTTATGCCTTGTATGGCATTTAAAAAAATGTTTACATCAAGTTTTAGAGGAATGGAGGGAGAGAGAAAGAGAGATAGATATATAGAGAGACAGGAACATTGAGCTATTCCTGTATGTGCTCTGATGTGGGGGGAGGGTTGAATTGTGACCTCTGTGCTTCAGGGCAATCAATGCTCTAATCAACTGAGTTATCAAGCCAGGGCTGTTCCTTGTGAGACGTTTTACTAAAAATGGTTTTCTTTTCAAACTTTCCTTGGATACAGTCCTCCCTAGGAAGTCATATTTGAATCTGTAGAACTTTATATTCTTGAGCAGCTTGGTAGATTATGGGCCTGTGATGGTAAAATGGGCAAGCCTACTGCATAGGGAACAATATCTATAGTGTATCTTGCTACCCTATCATTCTCTCTCTTGAATACAAATCACTTCTGACCCTGCAGTGTGTCATGTGTCCAAACTTTGATCTGCACCCTCATGTCTTCCTCTACCAGGCTTACTGCTTTTGATGTGGCATATTCTTCTGCTCTTCCACTACCTCTCTTAACTCTTTTTAAGAGGCCCAGAATTGAGCGCATTCTCCCTTTAGCTTCTAGAAGCTCATTGAATGTACCTCAGTTATATAGGGTAGGGCAAAAGTAGGTTTACCATTGCAAATACCCAAGGTTATAAAGTTACTAAGTGGTTTAAGTTCCACTGTAGGTAAGTTTGACTGTAAAGCTGGGGTTTCTCACTGTAATAATATGCTGCCATCAGGCTTTAGGCTGATTAGATACATTTTTTATTTCAAAGCCAATATTGCAGGGTGGTCATACTGATATAGGGCTTATTCTATTTGCAATCACACTTAAATAATTAAGGTATTTGATTCATATATTAATCAATCATTATGTGGTAAACATAATAGTCTCCCTAAATTTGGATATTTCTAATTTCTTTTTCAATAAAAGTTAAAATTCTTAAAACTGATATTATTCTGTGCTTCCTACATATATTAGCACATTTTCTTACCAAGAAAAAATAAATTAAACCAAGTTTCCAAACTATTAGTTTTCCCGTGGGGATATTCTGTTCTGGTAGTCCACATTTTTCATATGGTTTCAATATCCTAGGACTTACTATTCATTAACACAAAACAGAGCTTTTATTATACCTTCGATTATTATTTTTAATTATTTCTGCTACTTTGTGGGGTTTTTTCTTGTTTTGTTTTGAGAGCCAGTGTTATTCAAGGATACTTCTTTGTTGAAAAGAGAAATAAAATGTCAGAGATTTCTATTGTGGAAAAGAACAAACTAAAAATCAAGGCTTTGAAATATACTAATGAATTTTTTTACTTTGTATAATTTTAACATTTAATGTTAGATTTTCATATCCTGATTTTAGGATTTCTGCAGTCTCAGACTGAAGTATATTGAGGAATGTCTGTAACCTGAAAATTTTATATAGCCAGTTGCACTTACATATTGGTTACAGGTTGGTAAATGGGTTCACAGTTTTTACCTTAAAACATATGTATTTTTTTAGTGCCAGAGTTATTTAATCACCTCAGTTGGCCAAAAGAAAAGTGATGAAAGCTCTACAGAATGACATGGTACCTCAGAACTTAGGTACATAATCACTTCACTTTATAAAGGAAAATCTTTGGATAAGAGAAGCTTTCCCCTTAGTGACATATTGT
Source organism: Rhynchonycteris naso (assembly GCA_037038555.1). Lineage (NCBI taxonomy): Eukaryota > Metazoa > Chordata > Mammalia > Chiroptera > Emballonuridae > Rhynchonycteris > Rhynchonycteris naso. The sequence goes on from CM073002.1 coordinate 74,908,223, forward strand.
GGAGTAATAAGACAGTTGACCTTGGGTCTAGAACCCAATGCTACCATTGCCATAAGGGTATGACACTAGAAATCAATCATAAGAGAAAAACTGAAAACTCCACAAAGACATTGAGGCTAAATTCATGTTTCTAAACAATGAATTGGTTAGCAATGAGATCAAGGAAGAAATCAAAAGACACCTTGAAACAAATGAAAATGATAATATAACATCCCCAAACTGGTGAAACATAGTGAAAGCAGTCCTAAGAGTGAAATTCATTGCATGACAGGTCTACCTCAAGAAAAATGAAAAAAAGTCAAATAATCTAATCTTATACATAAAGGAACTTGAAATAGAATAGCAAACAAAGCCTAAAGGGAGTAGAAGGAAGGACATAATGTAGATCAGAGCAGAAATAAACAAAATAGTACCTAAAGACCAATACAAAAGATTAATGAAATCAAGAGTTGGTTCATTGAAAAGACAAACAAGGTTGAGGAACTTTTAACCATACTCCTCAAAGAAAAGAGAGAGAGGATCCAAATAAATAAAATCAGAAATGAAAGATAAGTAACAACTGACACCAAAGATATACAGATCATTGTAAGAAAATATTATAGACAACAATATGCCAACAAATTGGACAATCTGGAAGAAATGGATAAGTTTCTAAAAACATACAATCTTACAAAATTGGATCAGGAAGAATCAGAGAATCTGGACAGAAAGATTAAACTAGTTAAACGAAACAGTATTCAAACACTCCCAGCAAACAAAAGTCCTGGACCAATGACTCCACAGGTATATTTTACCAAACAGTTGAAGAATAACTAACACCTATGCTTCTCAAACTAAACTATTCCAAAATATTCAAGAGGAGGGAAGACTTCCAAGCTCATTTTTGAGGTCAGCATTATCCTAATTCCAAAACCAGATGAAGACACTACAAAGAAAGAAAATTATAGGCCAATATCCCTGATAATAAATGATGCTAAAATCTTTACCAAAATATTAACAAACTTGATCCAGTAATGCATTGAAAAGATCATACATCATAAACAAGTAGTATATATTCCAGGAATGCAAGGTAAATACAGTATTCAAAAGTTGATAAACTTGATACACCACATAAACAAAATGAAGGATAGAAACCATATGATTATATCAATAAATGCAGAGAAAGCATTTGATAAAATCCAGCACCCACTTATGATCAAAACTCTCATCAAAGTGGGAATAAAGGGAACATATTTCAACAAAATAAAGACTTTATATGACAAACCCACAGCCAACATCTTACTCAGTGGAAAAAAATAACAAGAATTTATCTTAAGATTGGGAACAAGACAGGAATGTTTACTTTTACTAATTTTATTCAACATAGTACTAGAAGTCCAAGCCGCAGAAATCAGACAAGAAGAAATAAAAGGCATTCAATTGGAAAGGAAGATGTAAAACTCATTATTTGCCCATGACGTGATTCTCTGTATAGAGAACCCTAAAGGTTCCACCAAAAAACCCCCAAAAACAGAAAAAAAAACTAGTAGAACTGATTAATTCAGTAAAGTAACAAGATGCAAAATAAAATCCAGAATTCAGTTGCATTTTTATACACTACTAATGAACTATCAGAGAGTGAAACTAAGAAAGCAGTCTTATTTACAATTGGTTTAAAAAAAAGTACCTAGGAATAAATTTTAAAAAGGATATAAAAGACCTGTACTCTGAAAATTATACAAATAAGTGGAGGCATATATCATGTTCATGGATAGAAATAATTAACATAGCCTGACCAGGCGGTGGCGCAGTGGATAGAGCGTTGGACTGGGATGCGGAGGACCCAGGTTCGAGACCCGGAGATCATCAGCTTGAGCGCCGCGGCTCATCTGGCTTGAGCAAAAATCTCACCAGCTTGAGTCCAAGGTCGCTGGCTCGAGCAAGCGATTACTCGGTCTACTGAAGGCCCGTGGTCAGGGCACATATGAGAAAACAATCAATGAACAACTGAGGCATCACAATGAAAAACTGATGATTAATGCTTCTCATTTTTCTCCGGTCCTGTCTGTCTGTCCCTGTCTATCCCTCTCTATGACTCTCTTTCTGTCCCTGTAAAAAACAAACAAACAGCAAAAACAATTAAAATATCTATACTACCTGAAACATTCTACAAATTGAATGAAATTCCTAGCCCGATACTTATGGTATATTTCACATAACCAGAAAAAATATTTCAAAACTTTATATGGAACTGAAAAAGACCTCGAATAGCTATAGCAATCTTGAGAAAGAAAAACAAAGTTGGAGATAGCATACTGTCTGATATCAACTATACCAGAAGAACATAATCATCATGGTATTGACATAAAAACAACAAACATGTAGATCAATAAAACAGATTAGAAAACCCTGAAATCAACCCATGCCTGTATGGTCAATTAATATTTAAGAAAGGAGGTAAGAATATATACTGGAATAAAGACAGTCTATTCAATAAATGGTGTTGGGAAAATTGGACAGGTAGGTGCAAAAAGTGAAACTAGACCACGTTTCTATTTCATACACAAGAATAAACTCAAAATGTTTTATAGACTTTAATAACTCGAAACCATACAAACTCTGGATGGAAACATAGATAGTAAAATCTCAACATTTTTTGAAGCAGTATATTTTTCTGACATATCTCCTTGGGTAAGGGAAACAAAAGACAAAATAGACAAATGGGACTTTATAAACCTATAACGTTTTTACTCAGCAAAGGAAAGGCAGTTCACTCAATGGGAGAACATATTTGCCAAGGATACACCAGATAAGTGGTTAATATCCAAAATTTGTAAAGAACTTAGAAAATGCCACCAAAAAGAATCAAGTAAAAATGGGCAAGGGACCTGAATTGACATTTCTCCAAAGAGGACATACAGATGGCCAATAGAAATAGGAAAAAAAATGCTGAAAGTCACTAATCCTCAGAGAAATGCAAATTAAAACCATAATGAGATAACACTATATATACCTGTTGTAATTACTATCATGACTAAACAACCAGTGCTGGTGAGGATGTGGAGAGAAGGGAACACTGCTGCCCTTTTGGAGGGAATGCAGACTGGTGCAGCCACTGTAGAAAATAGTATAAAGGTACCTCAAAAAATTAAAAATGTAAATGCCTTATGACACAACAACTCCACTTCTGGGGATATATCCAAAGAAATCCAAAACACTATTTGCAAAGAATATATGCACCCCTATGTTCGTAGAAGCATTATTTACAATAGTTAAAATTTGGAAACAATTCAAGTTCTCAACAGTAAATGAGTGGATCAAAAAGCTGTGGCACATTTATACTATGGAATACTACTCAGGTGTAAACAATAATAATAATAAAAATAAAAAGGAAATCTTACCTTTTGGGACAACATGGATTGACCTGTAGAAAATTATGTTACATGAAATAAGCCAGTCATAGAAAGATAAATGCCATATAATTTCGCTTATATCTGGAATGTCATGAACAAAATTAAAAAAAAAAAATGAAACAGACTTACAGATGCAGAAAACAAACTGACAATTGTTAGAGGGGAAGAGGGTGAGAAAGGTAAAGAGATTAAGCAAAGGAAAACAGAACTCCCAGGCACTACACTATGCTGATTACCAGAGGGAATGAGGATTGAGGGAAGGTAGAAGGTAAACCAGGAATAAATAGTGATGGAAGGAGACTTGACTTGGGGTGGTGAACACAGAATACGTTATACAGATGACGTATTACAGAATTGTACGCCTGAAATCTGTATACTTTTAGTCACCTAGATCACCCAAATAAAGACAAGAAAAAGGGAAAAAGAAAGAAACTATTGAAAATGTGAAATTATTTTTGAGTCCTTTTTTTAGGGAAATTCTGCTGTGACACTGGAGAATGTACTATGGGGGAAGCTAATACTTTTCAGAAGGGATTAGTAGTGAGGTAAATGATTTGTACTGACTGCACCAGAGATGCTTTCTCAATTTGGAAGTCAAAGCTACCTGGTGTCAGTGGGACCTGTCAGACAGTTGTGGGTAGTGTTGTCTGGAAGTCTGTTCACTTTCCTACGATACACTGTAGGTTTTCCTGCTGAGAAACTCAATATAATGTCTTTTAATGACATTTTTTATTTCTTGTTGAAAATAGAAAATTTTAAAGAAATGAAGAGATTACTACTCTTTGTCTTTTAGCAGGTATCTTATAGATTTTTCTACTGTGATATTAAGCTTTTTTTATTGGCATGCTATTTATTTTCCTCATTTTTTTACTTCACATTTCTATGGTGTCTGAGTATACACAAAACATTATGATATGGTATTTATAACATTGTACAAAAATCAATCAGAATTGCTTGGCGAAATTGTGTTTGATTTTATTTTTATATCAACCATCTAAATAAAGATAATTTTAACTCCAGACAAATGGATGAAATAAGTCTTATGATTTTAGTTTTCTTCTCTTAGTAGCACACAACGTGAGCGTTAGAGAATAAGCATCTCTTTCCTCCTTCTGCAGTTCCTTCATCCTTCAGTTCCTCCATCCTTCATTACCTCCGTTCTAAGACAGCAGGGGTCAAGTAGGTCAAAGGTATCAATAAGGAAAATTTCCAAAGCCACAAAGAGGAAGTAACTGTCAGAACAGTTAGTATGATGGGAAACGAGATTGTGCTTCCTCTGGAAGTATGACAAATTTGTTCACTTTAGTTGAGTTTCTGGAAACTATTGGGGAACATAGTACTAATTTCCTTTAGTTTGCTAGTATTGTATTTTGGTATTCACAAAGAAAATTTACAAAAAGATAGAGAAAGAGAAGAAAATATCTCAGAAATCACATGACAAAGATTTTTTTGGGGGGTGGAGGAATTTAGAGTCAAACCCCAGATTTTTAATTCTCTATTTAAAATGGCTTTTGTTAAAATTACCATTCATCAGGGTTTGGCATGTTGATGCTTTACTGTGTATGTAGTTTTTATAAACTCTTTTTTTTATATACTGATCCTATCTATGTGTTTGTTTGCACTGTTTGGGGGGTCAGGAAATCCTTTCTTATTTATAGTTCTTTAAATATTTTTATGGTTTTTTGAAATTAACATGGTTGGCTATCTTTTACATGTGAGAAATTGTTACAGGTAAAGTAAAACCTTTTCTTCTCCAACAAAAACTTTTGCTCATATATAAGTTAAATGCAGTATGTACATGATGCCCCTCAGAGAACACTTGGGGCAGTGTCAGGTAGTGTGGAGTGGCAGAAGTGGCGTGGCATTTAAAAGCCTGATAGATAACATCTCTGGGAGGGTATAGAAAAGATACCATGGGAGTAATTCAACATATAACTGGAAAAAAAAAAGTTAAATAGGTGAAGGCGGACTTCGTATCAGAGAGTAGGAAGAGATGGATTACCTCAAGGTGTAGACCAGGAAAAGCAGACCATTTATGTATCTTGAGGGGAGTATAGAGAAGTGGTGTGAGAAGGGCTGGAAAGGTAGCTTGGTCCCATGGAAGGTAGAAATCCTTGAAGAAAATATTGTTTTAGGAGAATTTTTAACTGTATTCTGTTGAGTAAAACAAAAAAAAAAGTGATCTTTGAAGTATCAAATACGATAAAAAGTTAAATGGGGATTGCAAAGAAAAAAGGTGAATCTAGTTTTCATAATAATCCTTTTGTTTCAAGGTCAAGTTTGTTTTGTTAGTGAGACTCTCTTTTATTACCCCAGGGCATGAAAATATAGTTTGAACCTCTAATTTTTCAAAAGAAAAAGAAAACAAAGTTCTCTATCTTCTGGTTGCTTCTAGTATTTGAATCTCAAAGCAGTAGTGACTTTCTACGTTGTTCACAGAACTAACTTGCATGGTATTTTATCATCATTAAGAAGAAATATAGAAGTAGGTTTTTTCCCTTTCTCTTTCAAGTAATAGACAGTCTGCATTTTAAAGGTTTATTTTACAAAGGGATACTTGTTACAGATTAGGTTTAATCAAAAGACTTCTAATACTCAAGAGGAAAGAGTTTTCTTTGGTGAAGGAAATATTGTTAAGCTTTTAAACCAGATGAAAGTACAAGTGATCGTATCATAGTGCAGTAGGTTCTCATAATAAATTTTCCATATAAAACTGATGAAATCATCAAAGGGATGTTGTTAATCCCACTTTGGCATAGGCACAAAGTTAAAGTAACTGACATTGAAAAAATATTTGGGAAGCTTTAGTCAATACATTGAGATAAGGTTTATTGTATACAGTCCTTTTCTTCACACAAACTGCTGTCATACTCATATATTGTACAATCCACATGGCCCATTCAACCATATCTAATTTCTAGCCTGATTCATCTTCACTCTCAATGCAGGGCCACATTTCTGTCAGAACTACATCACACCAGATTCCACTCTCCTGGATTACCATGTTTGTTCTGGTTCTATTTCAGTTTTATTCTCATAATTTTCTGTATCTTGGGAGATCTCCAAACCCCTTAAATTCACAAAGAGTAGGATTGTATCGTCTTCCATCTTTGCATCTTCACTGCCTAGATCAAGCCTGGTATGTAATAGACAATCAAGATTTCCAGAGTAAGTATTTAAATGGATGAGTCAAATACTTGCCTAGTGTTTGCTGTGGAATTATGAAAAGCCACGATAGCAATTGGTGATCTTAACAAGATGAAGATGATTTATCTTATAAAGATGGCTATTAGTTAAATGGATGATAGTATTATATGGGACAAAAAAAGAAAGATTATGATAAGTGTTTATATTTTTAACAGAGTGGTAGGTAAAGTTAATAATAATAGTAACTCATTTGTTGAGTGTTTTTAAAAGTAGATAGATGTGTTAAGCTTTGCCTACATGTCTTAGGTAGTTCTCACAACAACTCTGTGAGACAGGCATTTTTATTTAAAATTTTTAGGGATGAGGTAACTGATTCGGAAAGAGAGGTTAAGTAACTTATTCAAGACTACCAGCAGAGTGAACATATAAATCCATCACTATCAAAGTTCAGGGCTTACCTCTTTAATATAGGAGAGTTGATAGATTGAGCAGATTTTCTTTTGAACATCTGGGAATTTGTCAAAGGATACTACAGTCAAACATTAGAGGTGTTTTTTATGGTTCAGTTATATTTTTAAGTAAGGCATTTGCAAATTGCCCATTTAAAATTATTTATTATAGAAAACAAACATATTTACCCTGAGAGCAGCATTCTTATTTTGAGGGATAGTCGCTTGCTTTTTTAGTCGACCTTTGTTGGCAACATGTTCAAGATTGTATACTACAGAGATCAGGGTTCATCTTTCTTAGGCAAAAGTTCAGGGCTTTGCTTCCCTAGCCATATTAGTGGTGTATTATGTTTTCTTTAATAAAGGACAAAGACATTCATTGGTTACCTATTTCAGTAAAGTTTTTTGATTGACATTATTTGCTAAATTCGTTTTTAAGCAAGCCGTTCAATTTCTCTGAGGTAGCATAGGGCTGCTTGGAAAATTGTCCTACTGCCTTTGTCTCCAATTATGTCTTTCTGCACTTACTCTTGACTTTTCATGACGTGGGTAGTCTCTGAGTCTTTGTATTTAGACTCTTAAGATGTGTTTCGTGTTCCCCTTAGAGGTGTTGAAAACTTAAAAGCATTTGGGCAAAGGACTGGGTAAGACCCACTTTATTTAAGACTCTGAGGATCCATCTTAATAATAATCTATTCCTAAAAGGGAGAAATGAAAGACCAGGCTTATATCAGCCTAATCTCCTAATGTTCTCAAGGTCAAAATCAGTGCGAAGTAACTCTGTTTACCTATCTTGGAGGCCACTACATCAGAAATTTAGTGAATGGAAGTTGCTCTTTAACTGACTGATCATTTTACGTGCTACTGTTTATATTCTTTATGTTCTTCCCTTTTATTTTTATGTTGACACCTAGTGAAGATTAAGAAGAATGTGTTTTAGCTTTTAAATGTAAGAATTGAATTATTAATCATTTTTAATTTTAAAAAATGGTCTTCTCTTTATATTCCCCAAAGCAGTACATTATCACAAACTCTGGACCTCACTGATAAAAAGTGTCATTTAAAGTTTTTCACTTATTCAACATTTAAAGCTTATTACTTTTCTTTGATTTATGACACAGCTGTTTTTAGAATGGAAAAAATGCGAAAACTACACACAATCTAATTAGGGTACATTCTTTCTGTGCCTCCCTCTCCCATGGTTTCGTGGAGGCTACTAATAATCAAATCTTGACTTATGTTTTTATTTTTAAGAATTTATTACATTGAGATGGCTGTAGTTCTTATATTCCCCCTCCTCCATATTTTATCATGATAATCTATTCATGGCTTTTGTCACACACTATGTGATAATTTTATTAAGGATAGGATTGTGTCATTCTACGTTAAAACTTGGGTACCTCTAGTCTCCTTATGATGTTGGCTGTAGTTAAGCTTCAAAGACTTACACCTAAATGTGAAGCTCCATCATTTCAATAGTCATACTAATTCACTCTGGTTTAACCTTATCTCTATGCAGTAATGTAACTTCACTTGGAGAAATTGACTCATACCATTTCTTAAAGAACAGTGTTAGGTGATTGAATCCAGGATAAAAGAGGTACTTTGCTCCAAGGTGATATTCTTGACATTGGTTATACATTGCTCATACCTTTGTAGCTAGCTTTTCTTCTTTTCTCTTCTGTTTTTAATCCTCTTTTCCTCCCTCTTCAAGGCTTTTCTAATATTAACTGCTATACTGATTTACCCACTGTTGAAATCTAGGTGCTATTTTTGATTATATGGTATATCAAAATGCTTTTATTTCATAATTATTTCTTGTAAACAAAATCTCACAAAAACAAATTTCAAAAGACTTAGTTTGTGATAGTTAATGGGAAATATGTGTTAGTAATTAGGTGAAATAAAGTAGCTCATACTGAAAGTGAATGAGTGTTGCAAAATTCCTTGTAAATTAATTAAATTTAAAATTATAAGATTATTGTTCTTTGTAGAGCAGGTTTTTTTTTTGTTTTCTTTTCATTGTTAGGGGGTAAGTAGTTTTAGTGATGGAAACATTCTTAATTAGGAAACATCAGATCTTTATTAAGCAGTCATTATTATTAGTCTTATGATGAGAGGTAATCAAGTGAGCTTAGGGAGAATTGGCCAAGTAGGGAAAAGTTTTATAATAGGAAAAAATATTTCAGCTACAAAAGCAATGTCGTTGTTTCCCTTCTTTCCACTGTCTATCAGGTGTCCCCAAACTTTTTACACAGGAGGCCAGTTCACTGTCCCTCAGACCGTTGGAGGGCCGCCACATACAGTACTCCATACACTGACCACCAATGAAAAAGGTGCCCCTTCCGGAAGTGCGGTGGGGCCGGATAAATGGCCTCAGGTGGCCGCAATTTGGCCCTCAGGCCGTAGTTTGGGGACCTCTGGTCTAGTTAGTTAAAGATAACTGTATTCTTGGAATTTACTTTCAAAATGGGAAGTTATTTGTTTTAAATGGATATCTGAGGGTGCAGAGAAGGATGGGGAATTACAGAATGCACACAATTTATAGCAAAGTATAGTAAACAAATAAATGTTTGCAATTATATATAAAAAACCTGTTTTCTATGATAATAAATTTAAATAAAATCATATAGTAGAATTATCTGTCGGGTTTTTTTTTATCTTGGTGTTAATTGAAAGCTCTATAAATTAGTCTTTAAGTAATGAATTTTCAAATGATCAGTTACATAAGTATGATATATATGTGTATTTAAAAATTAGATAAAAAATAAATATAAATATGTAGTCTGTTATATGTGAAAAATAGGTAACATGAAACTCTTGCATTCACAAGAGTACATTTAACAGCTTGAATTTAAGAGTCTTTAAAGGCTTAAGGCAAAATTTCCTTTCACTGCAAAAAGTAAAAAATGCGGTGACTCACAAGAACAGAAAATTGAACTATGCGCACATTTTATAATTAAATAGTGATTAAATGTATAGGTACTAGCGGATGACTAGAGCTCTGGACTGTAAATCCTCAAGACAAAATGTTACTATTTCTGTTTTAAACTTTAGTGTCTATGTAGCCAGTGGGTCAAATATCCCAGATGGTTAATCATTGGCATTGTCCTCCAGACTTTAGATCTTAACAAATAAAAATGGAAAACATTTGGATATGATTAAAGAACAAAGAAACAAGGGGATGGAGAGCAACCAATTCGGAAAATATGGAACAGTTGGTTCACCCTAATTATAGCCATCTTGATTTTTTTTTCTTCTGTGTATATCAATTGGAAGTTCAGTGGAAAATTAACCCTTTGCCTAATTATAGAAATAAATTCGTTGCAGATTTTCTAAAGTGACTTTATGTTTTTCCTTACACTCAAATTTCAAAAGTCAGTTGCAGTTTATGTTGGCCACAGTTCTTTCCTTTCATATAGTTCAGTAGTTCATTTCCTAAGACTGAATTTCTTCTATCTGCCATCATCTAAATGAGGATATGTTGACAGAAATGAGAAGATCAAAGACTCATCTAATTAAAAAAAGTTTTACATTTGAATTAGTCGGAGTGGTACTGAATTGTGGCTGAATCTAAGCAATAACTGAACGCTGTGCATAATGATAATGTTTTTGCAGATTGTTTATTGCTGCCAGTCAAGCGCTAAAATAAGGCCTAAGTTCTGGCCCTTCCTTTCCATAAATTTTCTCACAGATAAGAAAGGTTATGCAAATTGGGGCATCTTCGGTTTTTCAGTAGATATTAATTTATTGAAATGTTGGTTACTTTATACTTGATTGCCTGCTTTTCTTTTTCTTTTTCTACTTTTTTTTCACAAGTACCTTTATTAAGTACTCATATTATAAAAAATGTATATATGTTTCTTTTGTAGCTATTTTAGAAAGAATGATACCCATTGACTTTATTGGTAGGTGTATATTATATGATCTCTTCGGTACCTAATATTTATTTTGCTTGTTAGAGCATCATTTAACACAGGCACATAAGTAAAAATGAGGAAAAAGAATCAAAACTTTCAACGTCAAAGTCCTGATGAAACACTGTAGGTTTTTATGTATATTCCAGATTTAATGGCTTTCCCTTTTAATTTTTCTCTGTATTTACCTTCAGTCTTAAAGTAATTATTGCACCCCTCACTCCTACCCTTAAGACCCCTCAACACACACACAAAGGCAGCTGAAGCTTCAAAATGGAAACATTGTATTTGTACCTATTAAGTGCATGAACAGAAATATAAAGAAGCAAGTTTGGTTCAAAAATTATGATTAACGCAATTAATGTTGTAAACTTATGAAATAGATGGAAGGAGTACAGATGATACAATAACGTGGAAATTAGAATAGAGACAACATCTGCATTTCCCTTCATTCCAAACCATTTTTATTATGCTGTCATAACTTTTTATTTCTAAAACAGGTTTGATCACGTTCTGAGGATGTTCAATTCATTTTGGCTCCTCATTTCTTATAGCAGGAGCTCCTAACAAGGGGAGTACATTGGAATTGCTCAAAGAGTTTCTAAAATATGCACATAGTATGTGCAACCCATCATCAGAACTCTTGATTATTGTATGGGAATGGATAGATTTGACAAAAACTGTTTTCATTATTTCAGATGCCTCTTTATGTCTTGTTCCAACCAAACTTTCTCATCCTGTCTCATCCTCATTCCTCCAGTCATCTTCTGTTCTTCTCTAGCCATGCTAAACTTAGCTATTTACACAGTTTTTTATTCCATACATTTACTTTTGTGCGTATTGTCCCTACTCTCCAAACTACTCACTCCTTCTCTTCCCTCCCTCCCTTTTCTCCAGTCTAAGTCTTAAATCTGTCAAACAACTGCTTATCTTCTTAGATTCTCCTCTGAAGAGAAATTTTTCCTCATTTCCTCATGTTGAAATAGCCACTCTATATTTTCTGTTTAGCATTTATATTTGTTTACTTTTATTCCATGTCCATCCTTCCTATTAAGCTCATATGATTTATCTTATCCTTGTTTATATTAAATGACTATATGGATTAATAATATATGAAAAGCCTGTTAGGATTTTAAATGTAACAATTGTTTATGAACATTATTTTTAGAGTCATTATTAAATAGAGTTTTGTGATCAACCACCAAGACCTAGGTTGATACTGTATCTAATTTTATTTTTTATAACATATGGCACTATTAAACATATATATATTTTTATTTTTCTTCTTTTTACCCCCTTGTCTCTACAGGCGAAATCTTACAAAACTGTCCCTTATCTTCAGTCACATGCTGGCAGAAATCAAAGCAATCTTTCCCAATGGGCAGTTCCAGGGAGATAATTTTCGTATCACAAAAGCAGATGCAGCTGAATTCTGGAGGAAGTTTTTTGGAGATAAGTAAGTAAAAGTCATTTGATAGTTTAGATCCATCTTTGAAGAATGACCTAGTGCTGCCTCCACTTCCATATGGTATAGATTTTACTTGAGTGTTTGTGATAAGTGTTTTGCTTGCTAATTTTTCTGTTGAGCCACCAAAAGTATACCTCAATAACTTAATAGTTGTATGTTATTACACAGTAAATATCAGTTATACAGCATTTATTTATATTATGATTATTCTTTGAGTTAGTTTGCTCTAAAAAGCAGGCCTATGTAAGATAGAGTTTCTATGTATGAGATGTTCATAACTTTTTATAATTCAGTAAACACACAAGACACGTGCAAAAAAGAGGCAGATACTTTAAAGATGGCATAAGTAAAGGCTGTGACAATTTAGAAGGGAACAGTTGCTTCAGAATTTCAGGGAAAAGGGACTGCTTTCTAAAGTATGTGGTGTATTAGGTTGAAATTAAGGTGGGAGGAGGCCTTAGAACCCTGATTCATGTTCTGTGTATCAATGCACAGAAAACATGCATGTGTAAACAAGATGTAGAAATGAGGGTGATATTAGTGTTGCCAGTAATACAGTGAGACCTCGATTCTTGTATTCTTGAAGTAGAGAATTCAGTCAAGAGACGAAATATAGCAAGTAAAGCTAGAATATTTTGGCTGAGCAGGAATACACTTGGAAGGAAGTGAACCTTTATACTGGGACGTCAGAGAAAAGGAGGACTTGGAGACAGGTTCAGGGGGTTAGCCTGAACAAGCTGCCACTGCCCACTGCTCTCCTGATTGCAAGTTTTGGTGGATCGGGTAGGGCTTAGGAAAAGGAGAGAAACAGGGAAAATGCACCGGAGGGAAAGAAGAGGAGAATAAGGAGGCAGAAAGGGGCTGGCTTGCCGTGGGAAGAGGAGTGGAGTACACTTGGGGTCCTCAGTCCTAAAGGTGGAGATTTTAGGGGAAGTCCTAGAGGGGGATCTCAATAGACTGTTCATCAACTTTCCGGCTATGTTCCTTTCAGCATCATAGTCTCCACTGATTCATCAGCATCGGTACCAGGGCAGGGGTCATTTGTCAGTGCAACTGGTCCTGAGGTCAGCACTGCATCCTTTGTTTGATTTTGCTGCTTTTCTGGGCCTGGAGGTGAAACATCCACACACAACTGACATTTAGATGTATTTGATTCAGTTCAGAACCTCATTGACCTGGGGATTTAATGCTTAAGGGCTTTAACACATCCCTTATTTGTTCCCCTGCTGAGGTGGCCTGACCCACATGACTAGCAACAGGGTAGGGGAAGAAAGGTCAGGGAGGGTTCGAACCTTGTGACCAGCAATATGAAAGGTAGGAAGTCTAAACCAAAAGGCCAGCAATATGCTACTGGAGGAAAGGTTACCCTGGAGGGTGAGATCTGTGTTTTCTTTGTTTCGCCCATTGCTAAGGACCTGGGGCTTTCCGCCCTGATGACCTTTTGTGCCTGGCCTATAGTCATTCTTTTCTCTGCTCACGTCTGTCTAACTGCTTGCCACATTAGCACAAAGTTGAAGTATATCACAAAATAGTTTGATAAAGATGTTTTTCTTTAAGTACTTCCCACACATACTCAGTGAGCTTGGTAAATAATCGGAGTTGGATGTTTGAAGCCAGCATAAACTTAAAACTTATAAAACTTTACAGAAATTTGTTGGGAATCATTCAGTAAGATGATCAAGAATTGAGCTTCAGAGGGTAAATAGTTTCTTCAGTAACCGTTTTTTATGTATGTGTGTAACTGAGACAGAGAGAGGGACAGATAGTGACAGACAGGAAGGGACAGAGATGAGAAGCATCAATTCTTTGTTGTGGCACCTTAATTGTTCATTGATTGCTTTCTCATATGTGCCTTGATGGGTAGGGGGGCTACAGCAGACCAACTGACCCCTTGCTCAAGCCAGTGACTTTAGCTGGTGAGCCTTGCTCAAACCAGATGAGCCCACGCTCAAACCAGATGAGCCAGTGACCTCAGGGTTTCAAACCTGGATCCTCCGCATCCCAGGCCGATGTTCTATCCATTGCACCACCACCTGGTCAGACTTCAGCAAACCTTTAAGTGTGCCTTTGATGGTAGTGCACATCAGAATGTCCTTAAACGTAGGCCGAACCCCAGCTGAGCATTAAGAAAGAAGAGAGTTGCTTATATATGGATTATTATTTTTTATCCTGTAACTAAAAGTCTATATACAATTAACTGATGAAATGAGACTTTATATAAAATATTGGTATATGCTTTGGATGGTCTTAGTTCTCTGACGCTTGTTAATTAATATAAAATTTATTTTCTTTAGTAAATGCAGTGTATATCTTTACAACCATGATTACAATATATTTACAGATAGAAATGAACAATTTTTTACATACATAATTTTTTGGCTTTGAAAACGTAAAAATATTTTTTTAAATAAAATTTTATTCTGCATTATCCTTAGGCACTAAAAGAGTAAATGTCATTATTGCCATTAATAGGGATATTCTGCCTGATCAGGCGGTGGTACAGTGGATAGAGCGTCGGACTGGGATGCGAAAGAACCAGGTTTGAGACCCCGAGCTCACCAGCTTGAACGCGGGCCCATCTGGCTTGAGCAAAAGCTCGTCAGCTTGGACCCAAGGTCGCTGGCTCCAGCAAGGGGTTGCTCAGTCTGCTGAAGGCCCGCGGTCAAGGCACATGTGAGAAAGCAATCAATGAACAACTATGGTGTTGCAAGAGCAACGAGAAACTAGTGATTGATGCTTCTCACCTCTTTCCGTTCCTGTCTGTTGGTCCCTATCTATCCCTCTCTCTGACTCTCTCTCTCTGTCCTTGGGAAAAAAAGAAATTAAAAAAAAAATAGGTATATTCAGTATTCCAGAATTCTTAATTATTTACAATGCTCTGGTATCCAATTACAAATGAGGAATTAAAAAAAGGAAATGGTTTCTCCTCATCTGAATTAGAATAATTAGCCAAAAATGTATTATATACATATTTGTGAGTAGTAGAAAGGAAAAAGGCATTTGATTGCTGAGTTCTGGGAGAGAGAACTGAGAAGATTTCTTGAAGTTACAGTTTATATATTAACATGGTGAGCATAATGCAATCAGTTGGTAACCTTCAAAATAATCTTTATCTTAAAATTTTAAGGTAAACTATTGCACAAATTCTTTGTGGTATTTATTTTTGAAAACAAACTTTTAGTGACTCATGAAATTGTTTACTTGTCAAAAGGTCGGTAAAGAATGAAAAGATTGCTCACACATCTTTCAAGAGAGGAGTTTGCTTTGTTGGCTCTTCAAGCCATGGAGAATTATGCATTTAAGATATCTTTATTTCCCTTATTTATTGCCATAGACATCAATGAACTGAAATTTCTGTTCAACTGCTACATGAGAAATCACTATGAAATCAAACGGGGGTCTTGAAATAGCAATCAAATACTCTTCCTACCTTCCAAATGCTTGTATTTATGTCTCCTGTCTCCACTTTCTAAGTAAAAAAAAAATGCTGCTTAATTTTTCTTTAACAATTTTTATTTTGGGTTGAGAGCGAAATTTAAAGCTCCTTCTGGAACTCAGACACATTTCTGTGGTCATCAAAATTAATGATTCTTTTAATAGACATTGGAGAAACCATCTTTAAATTCTCCTAGGGATTTCAGTTTATCCTGTCACAGTTTGCTGAACGAGTAAAACAAATGAGTGAATGAAGTAGTCTTTATAAAGCTTGAATTCTTTTATCTTCTTATGCTTTCATAGTAGTTTGTATTTTCACATAACTTAGTTCTTAGATGGAAGCATTCCTGTCATTTATCTATCTGCCCATTGAGGTCACTTGAGAATGCTTTTATTTGACCTAACCAGCACCTTTGAACTTAGAACAGTCTTTTTGCCAAAAACAGGACCATCGAGAGGTTTTTCTAAAAATAGCCAAACAGATGATGAACTTTATAAAGGAGCTTTTTAGCTTAAGAGTGTTATTTTGCCCCCCTTTTCCCTCAAAAGGAACTATCAGTGAGAACAAAATGTTAAGATTGAATTAAAATTGAGTGAAAGCTACTTTTCAAAGGATATCGTAAAACTCCTAAAGGCAATTTTAGGATGCAGACATTTTAAAAACGGTCAGCAGACATAAAATCTTTAAGTGTCATATACTTAATGATTAATTTCTCGGCTTCCCAACCTTTTTGAAATCATGGCATGGCCACCTCTCTGCTCATGGTCCAAGCTCAGCTGTGCCTACTTGAAGACCTGAGGGAATCAATAACACATTTTGTGTCAGGGAAAACTGGTTGGGAAGTTCTTCTGTATTTGTTAGATTTGTAGGCAAATTCATTAAGTGTTTTAATAGTTGAGTCGTGCTTTTGTATTATTAATCTGTTGACCAGGAGATAATATAAATATGTAGGAAAAGAGAAGTGACATGATTGAATAAATGGGTTTGAGTATATTCTGCAAAATGAGGCCAATATCAAAATGAATTTTTGTGCCTTGGATTAGTAGTTTTTAAATCTAGAAACTTTAAGCATGAGGCTCAAAAAATGTGTTACTAGCTGTTATTAGAAAGGACACATTAATGTAGTAGACTCAGGGTGATAGTTATTTTTTCTAAGCAGGACAGGTAGCAGTTACTGGGCTACTTGTGCTGAGTAATTGGCATTGAGGAGATTTAGACATGCATTTTCAATCAGATTATATTCAGCAGACACCTTGGATCCTAACTTCTGGATCTCCTTATATGTTCTCTGATCCCCATCTTTGATTCAATTCCTGTTCTTCAATTTCAAGTTCAATTTTTTTTCTGGCTTTCAAATAGGTCTCCCTATTTTCAGTAATGTCCTATCCAGTTGTTTTTCTCAGTGAGACCAGAAACCTCTAAAAAGTAGAACTAATCATTCTATTTTTTTCTTTTTTTTGCCTAAAGTGCTTCTGTGAATCCTTATTGATTCTGTATTAAAGTGTAAAATCCCATTAACATGAGAAACTTTAGGCACTGTTTTTTCCAGCATTACTTTTTTGTACTTAGTTCATCCTCAAAGTAACAAACTATTCAGTACTCTTTACTTACTTCCTCATGTGCTTTCTCCCCTCCCCCCCAACATCTGATTGTGTTTGCTTCTCTTTATTGCAGCCACTGGTAGGGCCAGTTTCCCATGCCTTACCCAGTGTTTCCATTTTGGATGTTTTCCTTGATTATCCTAATCTAAGGTGGACACCCACCCCTGGTCTATGTTTGCAGATACCTGTGCTCACGTCTCTCTTACTAGACTGCAGTGAACTGCTGACATGTTCGTATTTCCCAGTAGACTAGATGGGTTTCCTGAAGGCAGGGACCAATCCTTATTACTTTCATTTCTCAAACTCTGGCACATATTCTGGTATGTGTAGTCACTAATAAATGTTAGCAGACTATAAAGAATGATTGAGTGGGTGGGTGGGTGAATGAGTGATATCTATTTCTGCTCAAAATTTTCAATGAATTTATTTATTTATTATTTAATCAGCTCCTTTAGTTCTACTCCCTGAAATACCTCTTTCCTTCTTCTTTATTACCATTCCAAAATTTTGATACCCTTCAGCAAATCTAGTTCAGAAACTCTTCCTTTCTTGGTTGTTCTCAATAATACACACCTTCTTACACATTCAACTTTAATTACTCTATGCTTTGTGTTTCCATTACATTTTAAATGCATTTGTATTATTGAATGTATGTTTACTATATGAGTCTTTTACTTGACTGTGAAGCTCCTTGTTGGTATTTTATCCATTTTGTCTTCAGTGAAGTGTGGATTATTTGGCTCTTGTCCAACAGATCAGCCGTTGCAGGTATCTAAGTCCTTGCTCAAATTGCTTTTCCTACTTTTGAAGATTTTTATAATCTCTGGCATCCAATTTATTGCTAGTCATTCAATGTTCATCTCACTTATGATTCTCTCCCTCTTGTTACTACTAGATGTCTTTGTAAACTCCTCTAAGCTCTTGCTTAGCTGCTGACATTATTTTCACTAAGAATGCCTAGTTATTATATTTCCATTAGAGTGTAAGCTCTATAAAATAAGGCTTATCTGTTCATCTTTGCATTTATTGAAATAGCTCAACACGGTGTCTCATATTTAAACTTTCAGGAAGTGTTGTTTGTTTAATTCAAATGAGTTGAGGAGTAGAGGAATGTGTGTGAGCACGTGCACGTGTGACAGAGAGGACCAGAGCATATTTGCTTGATTGATAGGGAGGCTGCATGCTTTGAGATCATCTGTGTTCAGGTCTGACTTTACCACAGATGGTTTCTATGTATAACAGTCTCTTCATTTAAAAAATGTGGATGGTAATAGCAATAATACCAACTATCTAGGGTTGCTGTGAAGGTTAAAAGAGCAAAAATCTACCTGCAAGGCATATAGAACAGTGTCTGGTATAAGCAAACACTTTATGTGGTGGACTAATGAACCAATATAAACCTTAATCCTTCTCAAAGAGACTATATTTATTAATTATTAATTCTACAAATAATAATAATTAATATTTAACTTTGTACAATGGAGGTTCTATCGTCCCTAGAAGTCTAAAAACAAAAATCAAAATAAATAAATAGAAGTTGTCTAAAATTGTATGTATTCCTGTATAAAAGTTGGGTAAAACATAAATCTGTCCTGCTTACCGTGGAAAAAATGATCTACTTAAAGCTCAGTTCATTACCTCCACCTTTGATTTCCTGGGGAAGTGGTATGGACCTTCTTTGGTTTCCTGTGTTTTCCTTTCACTTTACATAAGAGACAGAGGATAATGGCTGCTTTACCTTTCTAGTGAGTGAGATACTTGTTTTTCTAACATATTAACTAGATTACTTTTCTTTGCAGTCAAAGAAGAGACAACTTAGTCATATTTAATTAAAGGAGGGATTGCGCAATAGAAGTTAAAGACTTTTATAAGGAAACTGTGCAGCAAGATCTCTAGAGAGAAAGAAAACTAAAATAGAACTCGAGAAATGCATTTTAATATTCTATGTTGTCAAATATTATCTGTTTAAAAAATCAAAGTGTATTTATATCAATAAGGAAAATAAAATTACAAGTCTTTTGTTCAACTCACTATAACAAGATTCTAGATATAAAAAGCAAATAAGAAGCCATATTATAATTTTCTGTTAAGCAGTGTGTATTCAATTTGAGGAAAACAGTACATTAAAAAACGTATAACTACTTAATATCAGTTTGGCCCTTTAGAGAAGTACCTAAGGAATATCACTATTAGTAAATTATTACTTGAGTTGTCAGATTCCATGGAGGAGCTGGTATTGTATAGTGGTTGCACATAGGTTAGTGAAGACTCTAGCAGTCTATTCAGTGGAGATTGCTATAATTGGGACTGAATTGTTATGGTGCAGAACAAGTCTAGGAAAATGCTGATATTCCTGCAATGGCTGTTCCTGTGATTTACACAGTCCACACACAAACCCTGTGTCTTCTGGTAGCATTCCTGAAACTGTGATAGGCTAACTAGTTAGCTTACAAATAAGGTAGAGTCTCAGATTTTACAGTTCTTTGGACCATATTCTGTTGGTAAAGAAATTGTACTTAATTGCAAAGTAAATAAAATTAGCACATAAGAATTTATTTTTCCTTAGTAGACTATTATTAATCATCTGTCTTTCTACTCTTCCTTATTCTGAATGTGGACATCAGCAGGAAACAACAATAACTGTTTTCTCACTGTACGTTTGTTTTTGCTTTGTTATGCTGCAGTCATCAGTAGTTCCTCTTAATAAAAGAAATTTTGAAGGTTTTACTTACGTGCAATAGTATATATACACTTTCTTTTGTGAGGGTTTTAGAGGTGTTATGAGAAGTTGAATATTTCTTTTGCCTCAATTTAACTTATGTACCTAGCAGACTTCTTCCATTCCTTTTTACTTTAATTGACCTAGTTAGAGAGATTGAGGAATTTTGTTTTATTATGGACATTTTTATTTGTTGGTAAGACAGACCGGGCTCTTAATATTGAAGGGAAGATCATTTTATAGCACACTTAAGCTCTTCTGTGTCAGGACTTTCTAATTTTAAGTTCTATAATTTCCTAATTTTGTTTAATCTGACACTAGCAAATCAAAGGTATCTATGAGATTTTGTGTCTCATGTGTATTAGGAACCTACTCAGTGCCACTGAACTTTCAGAGATATAATGTGGTCAAAAGTGCACCATGACTTTATGGACACAATGTATACTGAAGAGTAGTTATGCATTAGAGAGAAAAGAGATATATCCATTGTTTTAAGAGATACATCCATTGATTCTGTCTAAGTCCAGAATCTTTCTGTTGTTCTGTTGATCATGGCTATTAAGTGGAAAAATAAAAAATGAAATTTTGACATATTTTTATGAATTGTATTTGCAGTTTTTCTTCCGATCCCTTTCCACCAATAAACTATTTTCAAAGTTGGGAAATAAATGGAATTCCACACAAAGTAATTTCATGACTATAGTAGATTTACAGTTTATTTTGTTCAAAAATTAGGTTGTGAGACTAGAAACTAGGAAACATCAAATCTGTCTTATGGGGGTAATTGAAAAAATCAAGAATAATTTTGAAAGACTAAGTTTCTTTGTTTTTGCAATTTTTAAAAAAAATGTTTGATTCTAAATTTTAAGTTTAGGAATGGGAAAATGAGAATACTTGTCTATTATACAGAGACCTAATGATACTAGTATACAGACAAAATGTTATGAACTTTTTTGACAAAGAAAATAAAATCTACCACAAATACCCAGCATCTTTGTTTTCTGTATGAAAGTCAGGCATTTTCACTTATGAAGCAGATACATTAGGTCTAATTAGTCCGTTGACAGAGGACTGAATAAAAAATGATGTAGTACATTTATACAATGAAATACTACTCAGCCATAAGAAAAGATGAAATACTGCTATTTGCAACAACATGGAGGGACCTTGAGAATATTATGCTCAGCAAAATAAGTCATTTTGAAAAAGCCAAGAACTATATGATTTTACTCATATGAGGAATTTAAAATTGAAACTCATAGACACAGAAAACAGTATGCTGGTTACCAGAGAGAAAGGGGCAGGGGAATAGTAAAGGGTAAAGAGGGTCTAATACTTGGTGATGGAACATGATTCTACTTTGTTTCCTGGACATACAATGCAATATACAGATCATGTATCACAGAAATGTACACTTGAAATCTATCTTATCCTATTAACCAACGTCAACCCAGTAAATTTCATTGAAGAAAAATATGTATATCTTTGGTAAATGATGAGTTAGTTTTAAGGTGAGTATTTGACCAGAGTGCTTTTGATAGCCTTTTTTTGTGGGTTACCAGAAAACAATTCTTTTCTTACTGATGGAAGAACAAGAACAGTAGTAGCCTGTTAAAAATCTTTTATGCTCTTTAACAAATAGTCATTATAAAAAATATAGGATTTAAGGAATAATCGTATATAAAATATAGACAGACTTAAGAATCACAATACTAATAATTAGCTTCCATTATAAAAATCAAAACATTAAATGTTTTTTGCATGTTCTGTTATCTTCTGAACAAACTTAGCCCCCACTTTGAAGGTACTGATACTGAACATTTCTTTGTTGACCAAGGTGAATTTTTTGACACAATTTAGGTGAACTTGAAAACAGAAATAGGTTAATGGAGAGAGAACAGGTTTTCATTTTGTTTAAAGTCAAGATGACATTTTATACCCTGAGCTGGAATGGATTGTAGACAGCTCCCACCATCACTACCACTATAGCCACAAAACTAACAGCCAAAACACAAACGTGTTGATCTCCTTGTTTAAATGATGGCAGGTACTTTGTTTTCCTCACATTCCCTTCTCTCTCTTTAATTTTAGGGTTTTATTAATGTAAATTTTTAAAATTTTAATAGATATACATAAGAGTACACAAATACAGAATGAAGAATTTTCATAAACTTAACACACCAGTATAAATGCCACCCATATATGGTAATAATATATTACCTACAGTTCAGAATCCAGCTTCCCCCAACTCTTCAGTTTTCACCATGCAGTCACTGCCTGCCCACTGTACCCTAACTTCTATCATCATGGAATCATGTAGTTAAAAAACCATAAAGTTATACTCTTTCAGTAAAATCTGGCTTTCACTCTTTATTATGTTTATGGAATTCATCCATGTTCTTGCATGTAGTAGTACTTTCTTTATTCTCTTTCCTCCACTGAATGGTTGTTCCAGTTTACCTAGCTCTTCTATTGGTGATGGACATTGATTTCTTTCTTCACTGAATTATTACCCACAGTGCTACTATGAGTTTTTTATTGAATTTATGGGGTGACATTGGTTAATAATATTATAAAGGTTTAAGATGCACAGTTCTATAAGTTTCCCGAAAATCTTGGAGCTGTTAGTGATGAGCAGGAAGAAAGCTTTCATCAAGATCTGAAAACTATGGAAGAGCATTATCAGGGGCGATGGGACAGAAATATGATGGCAGATTACTGCTGGAGTATCGAACGAGATTGTCCTTAACAAGTATACAAACACAAGAACTACAAACACATATTTTTGCCTGAATAGAATTTAAATAAGTTTTGCGCAAATTTTATGATTAAAATAAGTGTCTTAAAATGTTTTGTTTCGAAATTGTAGACGAATTCTGATGAAATCATATCTTTTAGTGTATTAGTGTATTTACTTCATTATATAAATTATTATATTTTTACAAAGATGATGCCCAAGAGGACATTCTACTTCGTTATGTTAAACTAAATGTTAAAAATTTTACAATAAGATGAAAATCTAAAATTTTGAATTGCAAAAAAACCTGTAGCTTACAGAGAAAAACTAATGTCAGATTTGATATCAGCACACTTGAACTAGGTAAGAACAAGTGTTTTTGTTGATGCTCAGCAAAATAAGTGGCTATTAAGTGGAAAAACAAAAATTTTGTTCCCCAGTGTAATATGTAAACAGCAGTGAGTGATGGCTAATATTTTCACTAAGTGCTTGTGGGCCAGCTTGGCTTGATAGCTCAATTGGTTAGATAATTGTCCTGAACCACAGCGTTGCCCGTTCCATCTCTCAGACAGAAGTTTCTTTCCCTCTTGGTCTCTGATTCTCTCTGTCTGTCTTCCTCTTCCTCTAATACCAATAAAATAAGCATTAAAAAAATAAATGTTTGTTGGTCAAGTGGATATACATAAGGAAGAAAATGAATCTTGATCCTTATAGAATAACATAAAAAAATCAATTCAGATGAAACTTGGACCTAATTATGAAAGATAAAACAATAAAGTGTTTAGAAGAAACACTGAGATATCTACATTTCTTTGAAGGAGGCAAACAATTTAAACAGGACCCCAAATGCTCAAAAGATAAAAAGATAAATTAAAAACCTATATTCATGAAAAAATATGAACAAAGTGAAGCCACATATTGGGAGAAGCTATTTATATACATACAATTAACAAAATATTCCTATCTATAATATACAGAAACATCTCTCAAAATGATTACTCAAGAACTTAGCAAGTAATTTTAACATGCCCTAGCCGGAAAGCTCAGCCGGTAGAGCATCATCCCAAAGCAAAGCATATACAGGAATGAATAGATGTTCCTATCTCTCTCTCACTCTCACCCTTCCTCTTTCTAAAATCAATAAGATAAACATTAAAAAAATAATCCAAAGCTAACCAGCTTGTACCCAAGGTCGCTGGCTCCAGGAAGGGGTTGCTCGGTCTGCTGAAGGTCCGCCGTTGAGGCACATGTGAGTAAGCAATCAATGAACAACTAAGGTGTCGCAACGGCAACGAAAAACTGATGATTGATGCTTCTCATCTCTCTCCATTACTGTCTGTCTGTCCCTGTCTATCCCTCTCTCTGACTCTCTCTCTGTCCCTGTAAAAAAAAAAAAAAAAATTCACATACAAACAAATTTAAATGTTCAATAAACATACAAAGGTATGCTTAACTTCACTGGTCATCAGAGAAATGTAAACTAAAAACACAGAAAGATTCCACTCTACATCACGAGAAAGTTTATTAGAAAAATAAAGATGAATGATATCATAAAGTGTTGGTGATAATACAGAGCAATAGAAATCTGTAGGCACTGCTTATAGATGATTAAATAGGTAAGCCACTTTGGAAAACTCTAGTGGTCTTTTAAAGCTATGGAAGGCAAAATTATGCATAAACTAGGAGAAAGTAATTACAATCCTAGATATATATCTGACAGAAATAAACACTTCTTTTTAATGTACAAAAAAAAAAAACCTTACAGACACAGACCACAGTGAGGAACTACAGGAAAGAAAGGTGTGTTAGGAAGGTGGAGGTGGGTAGAGGGGGAATAGACGGTGATGGAGGGAGACTTGACTTGGAATGGTGAACACACAATGCAATTTACAGATGATGTAATCATGTGTTGTTTATATCTAGAAACACAATGGATATTTATATATTGTTTTTGTAGTCAGCAAGCATGTTGAAGTCTCTTATTATTTCTTAGTTTAATTTGAAAATTCTTTTATATTTTCTACATATAAAACCAGTCATAGGCAGATACTATTTTATTTTGTAATCTAGTCTTCCTATGATTCCATAATAAATATTGCTCATAAAAATTAGGGGATATGTCAAAAATAAATGTGAAGCTGTAAAATTTCCCCTAATTTTTGTGAGCAATATATTTTAAAAGGGTTTTAGTGTGTCTTTTATTTCTTTTTTTTTCTTTTTCTTTTTTTAATTTCTTTTTATTTATTCATTTTAGAGAGGAGACACAGAGTGAGAGAGAGAGAGAGAGAGAGAGAGAGAGAGAGAAAGAGAGAGGGAGGGAAGGGGGGAGGAGCTAGAAGCCTCAACTCCCATATGTACCTTAACCAGACCAGTGCAGGGTTTTGAACTGGCGACTTCAGTGTTGCCAGATCGACACTTTATCCACTGCGCCACCACAGATCAGGCTATCTTTTATTTCTTTAAGTATATATTTATTCCTAAGCTATCAGAGCATATTAGAAATATAGAGAAATTAATCACTTAGAGTCCTACCATTATTCATCTATCATCAGTTAAAATCTGTGTTGACCTCTTCATACAGTCTAGATACTTTAAATATTGGATCATAAAGGACAATTTTAAAAACACTATTCCCATTTAGTAATAAGCAAATGGACACTTTTCCAGTATTTTCTTGCATATTTGTTAATTGCTGTAAAATATTCTAATCTATGGATATTTTGTCTTATTGTTACTATTGAATATATTTGTTTTTATTAATTTGAACAACACTATGATACTTATGGTTGTCTTTGCACTGCTGTACAGTATTAGTATACATATGGGTGTGTGTGTGTGTGTGTGTGTGTGTGTTTATGTGTTTGACATAACTTTCTTAGATGAAATCTCTAGAAGTAGACTTTCTGGGTTAAAATGTGTCGAGTTTTGATTCTTGCTGCCAAGTTGCCTTGTAGAAATGCTGTGTAAATTGTTATTCATTCTCATGAGAAGTGTGCTCAAGTTCCTGTTGCTGAACACCTAGTTTTGGTTGATATTCACACCTTTAGTATCTAATTTTCCCCACGGGAGTTAAAACTAAAACATATAGCATGTTTTAAATATGTGGTTTTATGAAAGTGTTTTGCCTTTCTCTGGGTATCAGTTTTCTCACATTTTTGTTTTTTATTTCTTATACTTTTTTAAAAAAAAGTGTGGTATTTCCAAATGGGAAGATCTAATACCCTCCTCCACTTTTCCAGAGGAGGAGACTAGCCTGGAAAGTTGAGTGGCATGTCAGCTGCTGACAGCTTTGCAGTTTTGTTTCCCTGTATAGGTTTGATCTTATTTTCTCTGAAAGGACACTTTGTTTTCAAGACTTTAAAATATAATTATTTTATTTCTGTGATAGACCAGGTCCCATTATCTAATAACAGATTTATAATAATAACTTTATATTTATCAGATTCTTGTCTCTCTCATTCTTATACGAACCCACTATTTTTTTTTAAGTCATCAAATATTTCTGTGAAGCCGGTGAATGATAGCAGTCAAATTTGTAGGCTCCTTCTCTGTGAAACAGTCCGTCAAACACTCCCTTGATTTTTCTAAAGAAAGTTTAACTTGAAAACACACATTTTAGTTGAAAATCTTATTTTTCTTAGACAAAGATGAATAAAATATTATTTCTGTTCTCACAGCTCTACATCCCATGGGGTTCCTATGGCACATGCATCTTTTTCAATGAAAACCTTAGCACATAGCACACACAACATGATTTATTTTGAAGTCTTCCCGCTTATTAGATTGTGACTTTATTTACTTACATTTTTGTTCAAAACCTGGCACAACACATAGCACATTAAAGTATTTCTGAGGAAAATCACTTAACCTCTTTAAGCCTCAGTTTTTCTATCTGTACTGTGAAGATAAATGTATGCCTCATAGTGTTACTGTTTCAGATTCAGGTTGTCTATATA
The DNA here is from genome assembly GCA_037038555.1 of Rhynchonycteris naso. Taxonomy (NCBI): domain Eukaryota; kingdom Metazoa; phylum Chordata; class Mammalia; order Chiroptera; family Emballonuridae; genus Rhynchonycteris; species Rhynchonycteris naso. The sequence continues at coordinate 74,935,045 of CM073002.1, forward strand.
AAGAACTTAACTTGTTGATTGGCAGATAGTAAGCCATCAACAAGTGGCAGCTCTTGTTCCTATTAAAGGTCTAAAGATCTTGAAATCATATTACTACATAGTACATGTATCTGGCTACCCATTGGTCTTGTGTTCCATTCTTTTTGTATTGACAGTTACTTGTGCTTTTCAGTGAATTTTAAAGTTAACTCAACTTGTAATTAAAGTCTTTAATAATTGTAGGTGGCAAAGGACAAATTGACATATTTCTGGATTGGTAAGATCTTAAGGCTTAGATGGCCTTTTTGTGTTCTCTATTCTGTTTCTTTTTTTTCCCCCTCTTTTCCCAGGTCTCAAGCAACACACTAATGTTTCTGTGTATTTGTAGACAATCTGCCATTAATATTTTCTCTCACTTTCTTCATTTCTGTCTTGTTGTTACTGTTTTAAAGATGTGAAAAGTCACCCTCTCCTTTCCCCTTCTTCCCCCAACACACCTCTGGAACGAATGTGGTAGCAGCTTGAAGTCTTCTTTGAAAGTCTAGATCCTTAGTGTAACAGTTTTAAAACAATTTTTTAAAGCTGTCATTGTGTTGTTTCTGTATTTTACTCAGGATAACTCCTCCCCACATTCTTCCCCACCTTCTCTCCATGGTGGCTGTTTGGCTTAGCTGATCAAAGGAGGGGTATCTTTTGTATATAGTACATTAACCAAATATTGCTCTTTCTTCTTAATTTCTATTATTACTCTTTAGTTTCCAGCAAATGCTTATTTGGATATCAGGTTTATCACAAGTAAACTATGAGAACCACTTACACAAACACTATGAAAATATAGCTTTTCCATTTGTAAATTGTTTTTTTGAAGTTCTATATGTGAGACTGAAGTTTTAGAAATTTGTATACTTTTTTAAAAATAATTTGCTTTGGGAAATCATTGGATATTCAAAAGAATTATTATCTGTATGTCACTTAAATATTGGGATGAGGATAAGTTTTTATGGTAATAGATATTAAAGGTGTCTATTTGGTCAATTTGTTTACTTTTTATACTCTATACACAAGACAAATTTTAACATTTCCATACAAACGATAAAACATATATCATTCTTAAATCAGTAGTTCTGTTAATATGTACTTTTTTTATATCACGGTTCATGTCCCTTTTGGGTGTTGAATATTTGGAACTTTAACTTGGAAAAAGAAAATGTGCTTTTTAGTCATCTGTACTTCCATAGTAACTAGAGTGAAGCTGGACAATAATGCATATTTACATTGCACTATAAATCAATAGCCTTCTAATATTATCAAAGTTTTTCTTGTTCTTTTAAAACAGCAGCATTTTGGTAACCTTAACAAGAGCCTGATGTGTGTTTCTTTTAAATGGCATCTGATGTGGTGTGTCTCTTCGGTCTTTTGTGGTTTCCTGTTTTTTGGTTTGTTTTTTTTTCATACAGAGAAAAAAGCCTTTTGATGTATTCAGCCTTATGTTTTTTCTGTTAATGGTGTATCAAGCCTAAACTTTCTTGTACTACAGCACAATATTGTAAGCCTGTCTCACCATTCATTTATTCGTCTTGCCACAGACCACTTCTCTGGAATTCCTCCAGCACTTCCTTAAATATTCTGTCTCTGTAGTCCTTAGCATTATAATCTTATTTATATCCTGAAAAGGTGTGCTGTGCAAGGACAGAGTTGGTATTTTGTATTTCCATAGTTAAGTTTCTCCGTAGAAATATGCCCTGCCTTAGCAATGAATAGATAGATCGGTGACCTCACTTTCAATATGTCGTCGCCAGAACAGCAGGATGAGCTTCTTTTGGGAGCTTATTAGAACTGTAAGTTCTAAGGCCCCACCTCAGTCATCCTGAACGAAAGTATTTCGAGTTAAGGATCAGCAAGTTCTGCGTTAACAGTCTTTTCAGTGATTCTGATGGGTGCTCAAGTGTGACTACCACAACAGTAGATAGTTGCGTGAATATGAAAGTTGTACATTTATAATGGTGTTTCACTGGGAGGGTTGGTATAGGATGGGGCCAGTTTAGTCTATTACGCACGGGTCTTATTTCTTGAAAGATGCTGGTAAAAAAAAGCCTAAGATTTAAATACAGTGTGTCCGTAAAGTCATGGTGTACTTTTGACCAGTCAAAAGTGCACCATGACTTTACGGACACACTGTATATGCTATCTAATAAGAGGGTATGTATTACTCTTATGCTGTCTTATTGCCAAACTGCAGCTTTAAAATGTTAAAAATATGAATGATTTGTTTCTTCCATCTATTCAGGAGTAGGTATATAACGTTCTAAAAATAGGAAAATTAGCTAAGGAATCAATAATGAGTGTTACTTATATTCATGGTAGGGAGGAGGCTGAGAATGTTGGAAGCTGGTTAGGTAGGGGTAGATAGGTTGGGAGGCTTTTCCTGAATACCAGTCTATGCTATTCTAAATTTCTGAACCATGTAAATTCAATGTAAATGCATTATCTAATAAAAATTTTGATACATTATATATACTATAAATGAGTGAATTAGTGTTTAATAAATAAAATTTAATGTGATAGACATTGTGTGTGGTTAGTTAAAAATACAACTTTCTTTGCATTAATGTGAAAAATTAGATAACATGTGCTTTTCATCTCTTTAGAAAACATTGGGGTGGTAGCCAAAATGTCTTAATAACTTTTCACCCTATCTTTCTTAAGATTGTAGATGAATGGTGCAGTGAATAAAGGATTCTATTATATGAGCCCATCATCTTGTAATTATTTTAAGAAAATAAATAGAGAAGGAGAATTGAACTTGATTCTAAGTTAAATAATCTTGTATACACAAAGAGGTCAGATATACAGGACTTTGACCTTATACCTTCTTTCTCATGTATTTTTAGAAATATCTTGATAGTCAAGGACTGTTTGAGAGAAAAATTAATTTAGGTATTGTCATAGTCTTAGCAAACGGAAAATAACCAGTCAGCAAAATTCATTACATGTGTTCTGAATTATGAACAATGTTCTCAACTATTTGTCTTTTAGTACAAATGCAATTATGTTGATGTTATGACTGAATTGTTCAGTTCTAATGGAAGGCATGTCTTAAATGACACTTGATCTGATAACTCATTTTTTTTCTTGCACAGAACGATCGTGCCATGGAAAGTATTCAGACAGTGCCTCCATGAGGTCCATCAGATTAGCTCTGGCCTGGAAGCAATGGCTCTAAAATCAACAATTGATTTAACTTGTAATGATTATATTTCGGTTTTTGAATTTGATATTTTTACCAGGCTGTTTCAGGTAAGTTTCCATTTACTTAATCCTTTTCTCCCTTGTGTGTGGGTACAGTGTGCATGTGCATTTATGTGCACACGTGTGTGTATCTCTCTTCACACACATACACATGAACACACAAACATAATGGAAACAGACTCGTTTTTGATAGTCTGTAATTTTAAAGCCAGTTACTAAGTAAGTTTCTGGTCATGGCTCTAAGATTAGAGTTTGTTTGGACTATCAGATGCTAGGAGCCTAACAGTTTCTTGTTAGCTTTGAGAAGATTCATGCAAAGGAAATTTGTCTTAAATTCCTTACTTAGTTTCTCACTGTACTTTGTTAGTCTTTTTGGCCCAGTAACTGATATAATGAAACCTTTACAAGTGGGCATTTATTTGCTGGGGTTGTATCTCAGCTCCTCTCCTTTGCCTCCCACACTCATTAGATGAGAAAGTGAATATTAAACTTGGAAATAGCAAATTTATCCTGTTCTCTATAGGAGATTACTGTGGTGTGTACTGTTTTACCAGTTGCTTTGCTCATTTTTTTCTATGTTATAAACATCTTTCCATGTCAAAAAATATTTTTCATAAATATAATTTTCAACCTTCAGTTGGTACATAATATTATGTCATTACAGTAGGTCATTTTACAGCTCTTTCTCTTGAAAAATTAAATTTTTATTTTTCTATTTTCTTCCTAATATGTATGATTTAGAGATTAACCTTTTTTGTTTTGTTTATTGTTATTTATAAATCAATGCTTTATAATTATTTTTACATAGCTGATCAGAGAGGCAGATATCATGATGAAGCTGGATGCTATCATTTATTCTTTTGTGTGTCTTAATGGAATTACCCTAAAGATAATTACTTGACATTTGTGTTTTGAATTTGGCTCTTCCAGTAAATTGTATGTCATCTATGAGATTCAATTCAAGTGTCATAAAATGGAAGAGTCCACCTAAAATCTTTATGATAACTTATATAGTGCGGTACATTGATCAAAAACTGGGCTTAGTTATAATGCAGTTTTTTATTCTCTTACTTTATAGTAACATTTATTCTATTACATTGCTTTCAACACATGTTAGAGTATATTATTGGTTTTCATGTTTGACATGTTATGAGAATTTTGCTTCTGTGATTTATTACTCTGCTTTACACTAGCCTGCAAGGATCAGGTGACTAATTTATGTTAGAAAACAAGATTGTGTGGGATAACCTTTTAATTTATTAAAGAACCTGTTAACACAAGGCAAATTAACTCTTGTCAACAATACTCATAGAATACATTTTACTTCTTTACAACTCTAAAATTATAATTCTGCCAAGGAGTATAGGATAAGAAATTAGATAAATGCTTTTGCTTATTTTCAGTTTATAGCAGTTCTGTGATTATTCCCTTGGCATGTATAGGTTGTCAGCTCATATGGTAGTAAGGTAAATTTAGGAAAAAGGTTGTATAACTTGATACTGATTATTAATGGAATCTTTTCTTTCTTTAAAGGTTTCTGATACTTTTCCAAATACATACTCTAACATTATACAAAGACATTCTAAGTAGTAGTAGCTTTGCTTCTTCCACTTGTGCAGGAGCAGAATATTAGCATATTAACTTTTCTGACACCTATGATTGTGTGTAAAATTGTATGTGTATATTTGAATATCAGCTCCATTTTTTATTATTATTTTTCAAAACATTCCATATGGCTTTATGATAAACAGATATATACATATAAAAATAGAGAAGTAAATAAACATATATAAACTCATTGTTATAACCTAAGCCAATTTCATGTCCATGGGAACTTCTTGAATTTGTTTGATTTCTAGTTGATAGCCCTCACCCTAACCCTAAACTAACTGTTCATTCTAGGAAGAGTGTGTTTTATGGGGAGAGCCTGGATGACTTTTTAGTGTGGGTGTTAAGTGCTAGAATACCTCAGAGTTATATAGTAAAAGTATAAGGGCAAAACCTAATATTGGTTAAACATTTACCTTAACTGCTCTTCAATGTGCACACATATTTTCTTATAAGCTTTTTCACTTTAAAATAGTCCAGGTAATCTTAATACTTTAAGTTATGTATATCTTAATCAGAGCTTCTGTGAAAAGTTGTAGATAACAAAACCAAAATCTTCCTTGTAAATCAAAACAATACCTCTGCCTTGTGGACCAAAGAATGCCTACTTTCTTTTAAAACATAATTATAGAAGTAGCTAACAAACTCTCATTGGCTTCTATGTGTTTTGAGATTCTTTACTTCTTTTGGTTTTATTATTCAAATGAGTAATCTTACATGTACCTTAAAATAAGTTAAATTAGTTCTATGAATAGAAAAGTGGATGCATTAATTTTTACTGATCTTTTTACAAAACCTTAAGAATTGAGTAATCGTTTTAAGTAATAATTATGTATACTCTATGAAAATGTAGGTTTGGGAACACTGTACCTGCATGAACAGATATTGCTCTGTAGCTGTGACATTAGAGAGTAATTGACAGTGAATTCTTCTAGCTCTAAATTGTTGGACAGGGGGTGTTTAGCAAGTGGACTCTGAAAACGGGCAGGAAATCCTGTCAGGACTGGCGTCTGACAGGGAGAACTAGAATAGGGGTTTGAAGAAGGAGGCAGCAGATGCTAGGAGATGAAGTTGGGAATGCCTAGGAAATGAAAGAAGTAAAAAAGCTGGATACTAGTTACCCTTTCTTCTTGTCTTCCGTCATCTGTTATTCTGCCGAAACTTGAACAAATGCTGAGGAGTCACTGGAAAGAACTTGCAATAGCTACCGTTTGTATTTCTTCCTCTTTCTTCTTTCTTTCATCTTCTCCTTCTCCTTCTTCTCTCCAGGTTGTGCAGAGACCTGGGCTTGGCAGGTACTAACATCCTGGGATGGGAATAAAGGGACTGTGCTCCTCTCTTCTCTCTCCCTGGGGCTGCTGTTCTTTTTCATCCTCAATTTTTCCAACTACTGGGTTCTTGAGAAATGGGGCAACAGATTCAAGGGGAAGCAGGGTAAGGAATGAGTGGATTTGGGGGAATATACTGTGGAATACATAGCATCAGTGGCATGGGGAAAAATCAAAGGAGGAAAGTGACTTAGAGTAGTAGTAAATAATAAAAAAACAGTATCCGGGCAGACCACTAAGAGCCCTCTTTCAGCAGACATTCTAACTTAATAACTGGCCATTATTGAAAATAGTAGAATTTGGAGAGAATGGAGAGACTCCTTATTCACTTCATTAATTTATTATTAATCATTAAAAATTTCCAAATAATTTTATGTATGAAAAGATTTTCTTTAATTTCTAAAAATAAATTTCAAAAATTATTTTTATTCTCTAATGTACTTTGTTTTCCCTTCTTTAAACCATTAGTTGGCAAAATACTTAAACAAAAAACAATAACATAACTACCACGTGTGTTTGACTGGGTTGCGTTCACAAGAAAAACAGTACACAGACTCTTTGTATTACATAAATATTTTTGCAATAAGAAGCTGGCCCTCTGGATTATGTACTAAGAAATGGTTGCTAAATACTGCAGTAGTTGGCTCAAAACTCAAACTGCATTTTTTTTTATACTTGTATTTTGATCTGTGCACTGGCTCTCAGTAGATTTCAGCATTTTTGAAAAACAACTCTTTCATTAATTTCTGTGGACTTTAATGGAAGTGACCCAAATATTTTATATTCTTTCCATTCTTGTCCTTTGTAGATAGGGAAGCAGAACAAAGCTACACAGGACTCAGTGCCTATAATAGCAGGTTTTTATCCCATATTTTAAAACATACACTGCTATTCTTTCAAGTATTCTTTATGCAAAAATGTTATGCTTTAAGAAGAAAATTTAAAATATATTTTGTTCAAGTACCTAGACAAGGTTCTAATAGTGAGTGTCCTGTGGAGCTCCTTTTTTGTTCAGTTAGATATTTTAGCTTGATAGGGAAATGTCTTAGAAGATTTTTCTCTTGTCAGAAAAGGTTAAAAACACTATTCATTACTAAATCATTCTTTCCCTTGTTATACTCATCTCAAGGGACATAATCTTTGAAGAGTTCTGCCCTATAAATTTGAAACGCTTACCAATAATGAGAAACAAGTCTCAAAACAAACAAAAGCAGAAGCCCTCTACCAGTAATCATTTCTAGGATGACTATTTCTACAACTTTCACTTGGCAACATAAACTACCCTTTTTTTTTTCTTTCATGTAGAAAATTTGAGTTAATAACCTGGCACATCAGGTACAGTACACTGCCAATTCCTTGGAAAACACGTAGTTTCAGCCTTAAAAGTATGGCAGAGATGATTCAGTCACACCCTCAAGCAAAGTTGTCTGTCACTGATTGCCTTTTTTTCTCTTGCCATGGTAGACTAACTGGAAGATCAGCTAATCACATTAAAGAGAGAATTATACAAACCTTGTGTGTGTGTTTGTGTGTATTTCTGGAAAATATTTTTACATAACTCACTTCTAAACCAAAAACTTTTCTAATTTTCTAATTGTGCAAGAATAAACCAAATGTGAGTACAGCATATGTTACCATGGGAAGAAGACTAGGTGGGGGGTCAAGGCCTTTCAGACAAGTCACTATTTAGAGGGAGCTGTTCACAGCAGTGATCTCTATGTGCTCACTCTTTCTGACATTATACGTCACTGCTGGTATCCATTTGTTGGTTCCTTGCTCTTCTTGTGGAGCTTATGGTTCATGCACAAACTTTGTCAAATCACTTACATTTTGTATTATGGTTTCTTGTTCTACAAAATGCGATGCCTAAAGGTACAGTAGTAGTTAACCAGACAGACATACAGGGTGATAAGTAATGTGTTGAGAAGTAACAATTTTTAATTGGATAGTCTGAGAAAGTTTTATTGATGAAGTAACATTAGGAGAAAGGGATCATGGGAATTTAGAGAAAGAGAATTCAGTTAGAGAAATCAGCAAATGTACAGGCTCTGAAGTGAGAGTGAGTGCAGTTGTGGTCAAGCCAACAGCAAAGGGCCAGCCTGTCTGGAGAAGAGGCAGAAAGTGGGAGAATCACAGCATGTGGGGAAGAAAGGGAACTGGATCAACCCTGTAAAGTCCTTCTCGGCCATTTATAAGGACTTTTGTTTTTACCAAAGTTAGAGGATTTTGAAAAGAAGTGATGTGGTTTAAGTTTGTACAGTAATCACATGTGCTTTATTGGTAGAATTTGTAGATAAGACATATGTTTTTTCTTTTTCTTCCCTGCTTTCTATTCCTAAAATGTTTTCTGCCTAATTATATTTTTTCCAGAAAGAATAAGTTTTTGAATGTTTACTATTAGATAATAAAAGTTGACCTAAGCCACATAAACTCATATTCACATGAAAACTATCCAGGAGAATGTCAATACGTGTATTAAATGATGTGTTGGTATACAATTGATAGTTGATATCATCTAGATAATATGTTTTATTTCTGTGTTTAGCCTTGGGGCTCTATTTTGCGGAATTGGAACTTCTTAGCTGTGACACATCCAGGTTATATGGCATTTCTCACATATGATGAAGTTAAAGCACGACTACAGAAATACAGCACCAAACCTGGAAGGTGAGACCTCTGAGCACTCATTTTATGTGATATAATAAAAGATGAAAAGTCCTTTTTGATTCATTTCTAAGTAAATAAGTAACACCATGGGGTAGACGGAGGGAAACTCTAGTAGACCAAAATGGTGCTTCTTAAATGAATCCTTTAAAATGATACATTGTGATTGTTTTGAAACATGTTCATAAAGTGAAAGAAAATACTATGTAATCTAATGAGTTTAGAGATTTATTAAGTCTAAAAAATATTTGAACTGGAGCAGAATATTATCATATTGACTTTCATGACACCTATGATTGTGTATAAAATTGTATGTGTATATTTGAATATCAGCTCCATTTTTTATTATTTTTCAAAACATTCAGTGTGGCTCTATGATAAACACATATATACATATAAAAACAGAGGAACACATAAACATATTTAAACACATTGTTATAACCTAAGCCAATTTCATGTCCATGGGAACTTAATTTGTTTTATTTTTAAATGATAAACTGAGTAAGAATCACTGAGGTTGACTGTTTGATCAGCCCCTCTGACGTTGCCCAAGAAATCACACTTTATTAATGACAAATCTGCTATCAGAAAATGTCTCATCCCTTGTGTATACACCTTTCCCACATCTTCTTCAGAAATGCATTAGGGCGCATACTCGCCATTTGTGCTAAGCTAAGTTTACGTGCTGGGTACAGCAGTAATGACAGTAGAGGCTTGTCCTCACACACATTTTAGTAAGAGGACATCATGTCAGTGTCCATGAGTATACTGATTTTCATAGAGGGATCATTTCATTTTAGGAAGATATTTTTTTTAACTTTTTTTTTTTAATATCTTTTTTTCTTTGACTTGTAGTGCAAATGGTGCTTGCTTGTCTTTTAACAAAGTCCTTTCAAGTACAAGTCAATATTGTTGATTTCTTTCTTCTTTGCTGTAATGGTATAAAAAAGAAAGTAGTGGGTGCAGATAACAGTTTAGGCTCATGTTGAAGTCTTCTGTTAAGATTAAGGAGCGTTGGTTCTCACTGTGATCATGAGAGCAGGTCAGATATTTTTTCATGTTGACAGTAGCTTAGTTGAATCTCTTCATCCAAAGATTTCTCAAACCAGGATTTTCCATATTTTTACTCTTAATTGGCATCAAAGGTTTTTTTTTTAAATTTGTTTTGTTGTTTTTGTTGCTGGGAACGATTTGAAAGATGTGATATGGTTGGAATTGGGCAATCTTACCAATTTAACACAGAAGTTATTTGGGAAATTATCTTGTTCAATTCTATAAATATAATAAGGAAACTGAGTTTCTTTTATGTTATCTTGTTCAAGGCCTGGTAGTAGTTAATGACATGTTAGAACCAAAAGCCAGACTCATCACTATCGGAATAGTTCCCTTAATAGAAAGATAGTGCTCGCTGAAAAGATGCCTTTCTTTTTTTCCCAACTTGCCCTGTAACAATTTATTCTACTAAATTTTAGGTAGTTAGAGATGAAAGGTTTAGTCTTGGGTAAATTATAATATGTCAAGTGATGGGATATTAAAAACGTGTTAAGGAAAACTCTCTTAAGGAATAAATCAAATAGTTTTGATAGATTTTTGCTTTACAGAATGCATCTGTTTAACTGGCTGGTCCTTTGCCTTAGAAAGTGTTTCATCTCTTTGGCTTCATGGTAAAGAAATGAGTTGGGCTTTTTCCAAGAACATTTGGGTTCCACAGGTGATGCTTTATTTGGGATCCAACTGGCAGTTATAAGTCTATATGGAATTTCTTATCTGATTAAGGATGCCAGTAATTGATAGGTTGATATTCTGTTTTCAGGCTGTTTAGGAGAATGTTTTTAAACTTTCTTGAGATGTTCTTTCCAAAAGTTTTATAACTAAAGTGAGGTTTTTAATATTTGTAAGTCAGCTCATTTGAGCTCTTTTTAAAGATGGATGTCTTGAATACCTGAAAACAAAAGTTTTATTTTTAAATAATAATTCAAGTTATTAACAAGTAAAACTGCATAATTTTTAAATGATAAAATAACATTTTGAATTCCACAGTAGAAACTGGCTCAATTTCTAAAATGGACAAGATAAATTGTTTTTATTTTATTTTTACTTTCCAAATGATTTACGTCATAGTTCATAGTTGTTTCAGAACTTTTTTATACAGTGTCCACTAATGGTGATGGCAACAAATCACTTGATAGTTTATGGCTTTAATTATTTTCTCATATAACTGCAGATCTTTAAATGAAATGTACATTACTTCTGTTATAGGTCAATAAATAGAGAAGTACCACAGAGTTAAAATAATTTAAAAGAAAGAAATTTATATCAGGAATTTTAAATGATTCTGTTTATTCTTTTGCTTGAAAATCTTAAATTCTATAATACTTTATACATTTTAAATGTGATTAAACATATATGTTTTTACGTTTTACAGCTATATTTTCCGGTTAAGCTGCACTAGATTGGGACAGTGGGCCATCGGCTATGTGACCGGGGATGGCAATATCTTACAGACCATACCTCATAACAAGCCCTTATTTCAAGCTCTGATTGATGGCAGCAGGGAAGGATTGTGAGTATGAGAAACGGTAGTGAGGACATGTTCACAAATCTGAAAAATACAGATGCTGTGAGATGGAGAAAATGGATAGTGAGGCAGGTGTCAGGGTTGTTTTCTGTTTCAAAACTAAGAAATACAGTGTGTCCGTAAAGTCATGGTGCACTTGTGACCGTGTCAGACACACTATAGATTAGTTTTTATTGTTTATTTCTTAAAATCATTATTTTAAGGTAACCTAATTATTTGAATCTAACTTTATGTTATAAAAAATAAATACAACATAAAATAATGAGTTTATGTCTTTTATAGGAAAAGAAGTTGCAACTTAAAAGTTGTTTTAAATAGATGTAAAACTACACATGCAAATATACAGAGTAGGCAAAAGTAGATTTACAGTTGTGAATCTGCAAAACAGTTCATTCTGGTATTAGTTATTAACTATTGCATTATTTTTCATGTAAACAACTATAAACCTACTTTTGCCCACCCATATAGTTTAGGCAACCTGATAAGTCCTTTTATAGTCGATATCTCTCATTCATTCTAGTCCTATGCCAGTTCCTCCTGTTGTAATTTCTGTCATTTCATCACACTGACTTTTATTGCCCTTTGCTTTGCTGAGTAACTTAGGGACATATGGGAATCAACTTGCTACAGTATGGATTATGATAGAAACCTAGCAGGGTAAAATTTACCGGAGTCAGCAAAGAGCAAATGATTTAAGTTTTACCTTTCCCAAAATAATTGCAAAAAATAAAAATAAAAAGAGAAAGAAGAAAGAATAAGTGATGGGATCTAGGTGAGAGGAGAAGAGATAGTGAGGCTGACTCCTGCATGCTCCCCAACAGGGATCCACCCAGCAACCCCTGTCTGGGTCCATGCTTGAGTACTGAGCTATTTTTAGCACCTGACGTTGATGTGCTTCAACAGAACTATCCTCAATGCCCAAGGCCATGCTGGAACCATTTGAGGCATGAGAGGGGAAGAGGTGAAGATGGGAAAGAGCGAGCGGCGAAGAAGCAGATAGATGCTTTTTTGTGTTCCCTGACCAGGCATTGAGCCCGGGACGTCAGTATGCTAGCCCAATGCTCTATCCCCTGAACCACCAGCTAGGGTTGTGATGGGATCTATGTGAAGAAAAAATTGCATTTTTTTTAAAGTTGTAAGCTTTCTAAAATAGGTAAATAATAATTGTATGGCAAATTGTGGTACTAAGTGTGTTCTTTTCTTTTTCCTCTTAATTGTTATAAGTTTGCTGTTCTCAGTTATTTATACTTTCTCTCTGATGCAGTAGAGATTCATATGTGTAGCTTTGATTCACTAGATTGCAAGATTTTTGTTTTTAAGAAAATGTGCTTTATGGTTTTAATTTATAAAAGTTATGAGTGGATACGTCTATAATTTAGTATAGTTTATTTATATTATTACAATGCCTTCATCTGTTTTTCAAAAGTCAATCAAAATAACAGGCTATGATTTGTAACCAGTAGTCTAGCTTCTGAATGCCTATATAAATGAATTATTAATATTTACGCACACTTGCACATAGACACATCATCAGAGGAGTTTGGTTAGTTGAATTTGTACTTTAGGGATAGATTACATTAAAAATAAATCCGATTGAAATTTCAATCTGATTTTAGAGTAGATCAGATTTTTAGATTAGATTAAAAATAGACATTATTATATTAATTAGATCTTTTAAGATCAGTAAAAACATGGGAGGGATATCATCTATCTCATCCAGTGTTTTCTAGGTCATATGTTCTTTCCTGACACTTAATTCAACATTTTATGACCAATGTGATAAATTTACTTCAACAGCCAGCCAAGATTCTTTCTTTCTTCACTGCCATTGTAAGGGGCTCATCATTAGCACCCTGATTTACTGAGGACAATAATAATTTAATTGGCCTCTATACATTAAACAAAGGGAACCTTTTAAGCTTTGCTCTAATAACCTTATTGTCATAATTATAATATTTTATTCCTGACTTCCTCCTAGAATCTCTGCATGTTTTTAAAATGTGATGATCTAAATATTATATAATAATTTTAAAAATTGGCCCCTGTAGAATATAAAAAGAAAGTTGCTTTTCAACTTTTGCTTATCACTGCTCATTTAATATTTGTAGAATTTTATTTTGTTTCCATAATGACATTCTAAATTTACATCATATTCAGATGTAGTCAACTCCTTTTCCTAAATCTTAAAAGAAATTATCTAACTGATTTGTTCCTTACCATTTGAGAATTGTCTATCCTCTAGATTTATTTTTTTCTGCTTTTTCAAAATATGTTAACTTAAGGATAAATATTATTTATTACTTCACAGAATAGTCTTATTATAGTTTTGTCCTTTAAAATATTCTCCACTGTAGTAATGTATTCTTAATTTTTCAAGTAAGCCATTTAAACAGAAATATATTGAACAAAATTAAGCATAACTTAATGAATTGACAAAATCCAACAGTAATACTTCCATTTAAAAAAATCTAATTATAGGCATTTACCAACATAATAAACTTCATTTTTAATGAATGGCAAGATGGTATTATTACTTAACTTTTAGTTCTTATTGTAATTTTTTCTAACAATGGAACCTATGTTTATAAACCATTCTGTTTTTGTGTCTTGTTTTGAAATAAATGACACACGGAATTGTAACACTTTCTAATTTCTTTCATGGTGTGTATATGCACACGTGTGTATGTGTTGGGTGAGTAGAAGATGAGATGGAAGGAGGATGGGAAACTAGAGAAATGGAAATGCTATATGCATGTTAGAATAACTTTTGGGGGAAAATTATGGGCTTCCATTCCATTTTTCTCTCCTTGTGATGTTAAGCTTAGTACAAAAGGATACATTTAACATTAACTGTGCTTTATATGAAATCTGTTATAATTGCAAAAATATGTATGTTTAAAATATATTGGAATAGAACATGAGGGACCAGTAACATAAATTTTTTAACTTACTCAACAGACATATAGTAAAGGTACTTATTTGAAAATGGTTGCTTAATGGCTGAGTCCACATTTATTATGTGTTTCTTATATGAAAATGATTTTTGTAAGGACTCATCCTTTAAATCTTCAACCTTCTATGACTTGGATTGGGGAACTTTAGTTAAACCCTGAGTGAATGTCTCTTGGATACCAACACTAAGAAAGTGTGAGTGGGTGACCTTTGTGCAGACACAAAGCAATGCATGTGAAGGGGCTTTAGAAAATTAGTTTAGAGGTTCTGGATTGCCCCTTCGTTTGTGCTTGTTAACTAGCAAAAGAAAAAGTGTATTCTGACCAAATTAGCCCTTTCTCCATGTCAGCAAAAAGTTCATTAGTCATTCGTAATCCTGTTACCTCTATTCTGCTTCTGATAAAAGCTAAGGGAGAAGGAGATTCAGGAGGTCTCTCTTTGCCTCTCTAGGCAGGCAGGCCTCCCTCTCTCTTCCTCTTGACATAATTCAGTGTCTTCAGTAAATTTTTTTTCACTCACCATCGATAGTTCCCTGTGGGCTGGAGGACTACAGATTTCTATATTTTAAATGTTTTGAAAATAACAAAATATTATGGAAATAGTGATAGAAAAGATTCTTGATGTGTTACATAAAAAGGAAATATCCAAATGTGTGTTTGAATATAGAAGAATCAGATTAAATAGCCTAATTGCAGTGAAAACATCTATATAGTAATAAGGTTTCTGTTTATAATCCAGCTACCTTTATCCTGATGGGAGGAGTTATAATCCCGATTTAACTGGATTATGTGAACCAACACCTCATGATCATATAAAAGTTACACAGGTAAGGCCAATTTATGCAAATGTATTTATAATGAATAAGTATCTATAATGCCTTTGACATAAATAAGCTTCTCTACTTATACTACAACACAAATCATGTACAGACAATGCAAAAGATACTTAAGGAATTCTAAGGGTGTTTGAAAGCAAAATACAGTATATTATTATTTTTTATTTTTTGAATAAAAATATCTGCATTTTATCTTCTTGCTTTTAATATAATGTTGATTATTTGGACAGATTGATAAATCCACAGGTGTAGATAGATAAATATGACAGGGCCATAGGTTTAGAAAACACCATAGCAGATTAGCATAATTATAGGTATTAGCTTTTAAAATTGAATAAGTGAAGCTTATAGAGGATAATAATTATGTTCAGGATCAAGTGTGGGGATGTTCTCTAAGTTATTGTATTTGACAAAACTCAATATCATCAATTCATGTAAGAAATACATTAACATTACTTTCCCCCCGTCCAATTCCAGGAACAATATGAATTATATTGTGAAATGGGCTCCACCTTTCAGCTCTGTAAAATTTGTGCTGAGAATGACAAGGATGTCAAGATTGAGCCTTGTGGGCATTTGATGTGCACTTCCTGCCTCACAGCCTGGCAGGTACGGTCAAGATTTAATTAGCCATGTCAATATCTGTCTGTATTTCCTATCAGCAATTATCTTTTCAGTTCTTTTTTTATCTTAATGACTTAGGAAATAATACTGATAAGTGCTTTATTTGAATAGTTAAAAACAATCCTATGTGTTTAAGTTTCTTTTATTTATATAATTTGATTGTTTTCGCGGTTTCATATTTTGTTTCTTTTGCATGTATAACTTTATTTTAATCATAAGTAGTTCTACTTCTGTAACACTGTTGATTTCATAAAGTCACTTATCCATATTACCAATTAACTATATTTACATGACTTGCTATAGATCTGATTCTGCTCAGCCTGACTGGTAATGGCAGTGGATTGAGCGTTGACCTGGGACGCTGAGGGCCTCAGTTGGAAACCCAAAGGTAGCCAGCTAGGGCATGGGTTTGTTTACTTGACTGCAGGTTTATAGACATGATCTCAGGGTCTCAGACTTGAGGGCTTCACATGCGGCCCAAAGTCACTAGCTTGGCTTGAGCCCCCTGGTCATGGTGCATAGGAGAAAGCAATCAATTTATATAAAAAAAAGCAAAAAACTAAAGTGAAACAACTAAAAGTTGATGTTTCTCTTCTCTCTCTTAAAAAAAAAAGATTCTACTTATAGTAGTAGCAGGTCAGGTTCTAAAGCAAACCCTAGTATGTAGATACATCATATGTTAATGTTTCACCTACCCCGCTCTCCAGAGGAAGCGTGGCTCCTGTTTCAAATGTCTGAGGTTGCTCTGTAAAACTAAAATCGAAGAAGCAGACAGGAAATATCTCCCAAATATTTAGAGTTCCCAAGAAAGAGATATTAAAATTTGCAATTTACAGAAGCAGAATCAAAAATAAACTGCCTTTTTCTCTCTAGTCAGATGTTCAATAAATATAAATTGATTTGATGTATTTGAATAAGACCTAGAGAATATCTGGTTTCCCTAAGTGCTTTCTTATATTTCTTTATCTGTAATAAAGGATGGGGTTTTAAAATGGATCTTTGAGCAAATTTCTAATTTTGAATATTTGGAGGATTCTCAAAATATTTTGATCAAGCCATCTTTTAACTGCTGTTTAACACAGCCAATAGGGAAGTGAGTGTTGTTGATGGGGTTTAGAAAGCAAATAACTAGATTTCAAGCTGTTTTTAAACAATTGCAGTTGAGTATGTAATCAACATCCCTACTCTATTCCTGAGCCCTCTCAGTCCTGATCTTCTATTCAACCCGGAACATCTGCCCTGCTGAGGAGGGATGACCTTAGAGGACCGGGGAGGGGAAGGCAGGCTGGAGGAGCACTGATACCTGTTGAAGTCATTGCTTGGTAATAAAATATAATGACTTTCACCTTATAAAAAGGGCCTCCTTTTTACTTTGGGGATGTTTAAAAAAATGGATGATAAAGAAGATGAAAAAGTAGGAAATGAATTACAATTGAGTTACCATATTCAAGCCATTTCTGAATTCTTGCTGAATTCCTGCTAGTTGTTACCTCAGTAAAAGTTAGTTAACATTCCTATACTTCTCTTTTTCAGTATGCATTGGGGTTGTATTTTACTTCAGTTTTTTTTTTTATATCATCACTTATCACTTACCCTAATTTTCCTTCATTCCTTCGTGATATTGGTGAATTTACATAGTATAGGAGAAGCTGGAGCAAGGTGAAGGCTTGATATGGCATCAGCAAGCTCATTCTCAGCTTCTGGGCACTTGATTGCTGTTTATTTATTTATTCATTCATTTATTTTCTTCTTTTCCAAGTGAGAGGAGGGGAGCTAGAGAGACAGACCCCCACTTGTGCCCCGACTGGGATCCATGGGTGACCCCTGTCTGGGGCCTATGCTCTGCCCATCTGTGGCCACGCTGCAACTGAGCTATTTTTAGCACCTGAGGCAGAGGCTCCACAGAGCCATCGTCAGCCCTTGGAGATGATGTGCTCAAATCAATCAAGCCATGGCTGCAGGAGGGGAAGAGAGAAAGAAGAAGGGGAAGGGCGGAGAAGCAGGTGGTTGCTTTTTCTGTGTGCCCCAATCAGGAATCAAACCCAGGACATCCACATGTGGGGCTGATGCTCTACCACTGAGCCAGCTGGCCAAGGCCTTGATTGCTGTTTAAATTATTTTAGCAATAATAGTTTGTAGAATTAGAATTATAAATGTCTTATCATAAATGTTTTTTAGTAAATTTAGTTAAGCTGGTAGAAAAAAAATTATTTGCAAGTGTGTTTCAGATATGTCAGTAGAAAGAATTATACAGATGTTATTGACTGCACAGGACCGACTGGGATGGGACCACTTTAAATTATTTTATTTTATTTTATTCATTTTAGAGAGGAGACACAGAGTGAGAGAGAGAGAGAGAGAGAGAGAGAGAGAGAGAGAGAAAGGGGGAGGAGCTGGAAGCATCAACTCCCATATGTGCCTTGACCGGACCAGTGCAGGGTTTTGAACTGGCGACCTCAGTGTTCCCAGGTCAACGCTTTATCCACTGCGCCACCACAGGTCAGGCGGGACCACTTTAGATGATGGGTTAATATACAAAAATATAAAGAACTCATACAACTCAACACCATTGCTTTGCCTGGCATCCATTCAACATTTCAGGAGAAGTATTAAACTGACAAAGTGGCCAATTATGTGTGCCATCATTTTGGATTGACTTATATTGTGAGTTAATATGGCTCTCACAGTAATGAAGAAATTACAAACTTGCATTTTCTCCCTAAAAGCCAAAATTTTAGGCTGTTATAACTCACAGTACACTCTGCCCCCATGGATGACCTGTGCATTTCAGCCTCTTTTCTTGGAGCCCTGATCTTTGAGTGTAGACAGACACATATAGTGCAGGAATTGGTGTCCTTAACTTGATGCTTACCTCATTTTTGGAAGTTAAGTGGCTTTGAAGTCAGAAACTCCCATTAGTTTGGCAGACACCTTTGATTCATAAAGATAAATGTTTAAAGCATTGTACAAAAAAGCAGTTAACCTGCAGCCTAAGGTGAATAAAAAAGAGTGTGGCAGGATATTAAAAATACATATTTTTTATTTTACTTTCTGTATGCTTCTTGAAAGAAATACGTCTTTTAAAATGTCAGGGCCAATGCTTTATATTTTATTTAGTAAGTTTGTGAACTATTTGCAATATGTATGTTATGTTCAAAAGACATTGAAATATTTCCCAGTTTTAATTGGTGTTTTATTATTGTTTGCCTTTCATTGCCACAGCTTTTCTGTATGTTACTCTGAGGTCTCCAAATGGCACAGTTCCTCTCGCTAGTAGCTGATCAATTCCTTGATTCACCTCATTATTTTGCATATTGTTCTAATGGCCTTATATTGAAGATCTGTCCAATCATATTCATAAATTGCTAACATTTGCTGTTTCTCTGTTTTACTCTGAAGTACTTCTCAGTTTTGCTTTTAGAAATTGAGGAAGTGCATAAGTTGCCAAGCACTGAAAATGGTCTGAATAAAATTTTAGGAGAAACCACATAAAAAAGTAGTAATGAAGCAAATTAGTATTAGTAATACTAAGAATAGTAGTAACAAAAATGACAAATTCAGATGTACTCAGAGGTTGAAATATGCAGATGGAATCAAACTTATTGCACTAGTGATTAAAGTTAACATCTTAATGTGATCATAGAGTTTTGCATATAGATTAATGAAAAATATGCTAAGGGATTATTTCAGTATTTTTACTTCATTCTTCCCAGATAAGACAGTTCATGATTATTAAATATTTTTCTGACATCTGTTCCTGTAAGCTCTTCATTATATTCATATTGTAAATAAACATTTTCGTATTTACCTCTTTCTCCTCTGGAGTATGGATTGCTTCACCTATTTTAGAAGTCCTCTGGCCAAGTAAGCGCATTGGTAGCTACTTAGTAAATACATATGACAATACCCTAGGGATTATGTAAAGGAAAGAGAAGAGGAGGACTGATATTACATTAAATAAAGACACTGTTACTGTAGATCAGTTGTGGAAAGCCCTTTTAACGTATTAGTTCTGCCTATTTCTCTTCTGAGAAATATCTATGGTCTTTTCAAAAAATGTTTATCCAGCTCAAGGTCTGAGAATGAATCTTAAGAATTTTAAACCTCAGATCTGTTTGTTCCATTTAGTAGCTGGGTGATTCCTTTCAACTTTTCCTGTTTTGATTTGTTTTTATTTATTTTGAGCCACGTTATTTTACTTTTATTGCTTGCAATAATGCTGACACTAACCTAGAAGAAGTAAGAGTGAATTTCTGTTTATTGCTTTTTTACACCAAGAATCATGCATCTTGATACCTCATTCAAGTTTTCTCTACCCTGAAGAAAATTGTTCTTAGGCTGAGGTTTGAGATTTCCAAAGTCATAGTTTATACATAATCTTAATGGGATCTTAGTCGTTAAAGGAAGATTCAACTATTGAACGTTTCTTCTTTTAGGTAACCTGAATATTTCTACATTTGCAAATAGATTTCATACCATGGTGCTTCCTGCTAACAGATCCGTTTTGGCCTCTTTTACATTGTAGGAACAGCAGCATTTGACAATCATTTAAACATGTGATTGCAAAATGTCCCCATTATAATAAAAATAAAAGTCTTATAAAGTTAATCCAGTTGAGAAGCATTAGATAGTCTAAAATCCTAACATTTTAGCCTCAGTGAGCTGCTCACTGGACTTAACCAAGATGAAGATGAATATGAGAACAGAATAATTGAGCATCTCCATAGTTCTGCAGTATATTGCCAAACATTGTATGTAAACTTATAGATGTAATGGGAAATGGATATTAAATCCCTGGATATGAGTACATGTAGCAAAAATATGTCTCCTTTGCAACTCTCTTCTTATTTAAAATGGTATAGGGCTAGAGTCCATATTTTCTGATGTGAAAGCTCGAAGTTTTGGTTTTCTGTGTTTGTTTTCTCCTTGGAGAAAAAGTTTTTAAACTTTATTATGCACAGGAATAATTTGTTATTTGGCTTCTCCTAAGTGGTTTAGTAGAAGCAGACATAGATTATTTCTTCCATCATTCTTCAATATCTGAAATACGTCATTTATTCACTTACGTATTTATTGAAGATCATTCCTTAAGCAGTTGCTGTGTGTGTCCCCAGTTCTGGACTAAGAACACTAAGAAACATCTCCTGCCCTCAAGAAGTTAAATTAAATCTGTAAGTTTTGTAAAGGGGCATGGTATTGAGGATTACTTGAATATCCTGTTGTCCTTCAAATCTAACTCTGGATCTGAGGTAGTTTTTGTTACTGTTTATTACCTTGGTTGAGCACGCTGATACGGCTGCACAGCTGCTGAGAAGCTCTGAAAAATCAAAGCCCAATAGGAAATATTGAATCCTGACTGTAAAACAAACCTGTGTGAACTTTCAGCGAATCATTCTTCACCAACTTTTCTTCCACTTGATTCCCTGCTTTCGTTTAATTGAAGTTCATTGGAGACTTAAATTTTCTGTAATTAACAGTAACCCAAAGAAATGCACAGCAGCAATGTCAGTTGTTACAGGCTGCAAGCCTTTACTCTTTAATTACTGTCATAATGGCCCATTAGTCATGCCTCCAAAAGGTGTCAGATACGCTTTTTCTCCTGAAACATCTGCGTTATTTAATAAATTGAGTAAGCCAGCCAGAGTTTGCACAGAATCATAAATAAGTTGAATAATCACCTCACTAGGGGCATTCTTTGAACCAATATGATGCTGCATGTGGCATTTCTGTTCTACCCTCGGTGATGAAACTTGGAGGGTTTTCTTTCACTTCCACACTATTCCACGGACAGTAACAAAACATTATTTTTCTTCACCCTGAGTTCCTCTACATCTTCCTTTCTGTAGTAGCATATTATGCATTGGGGACATTGCACAGTTACCACATAAAATGTAAAGTAAGGAATTGTTTTCATTCTGTGGTTTTTCAAGACTAGAAGATGGTTTCTGGGCTCATGAATGGCATACTCTAAACCATGTTCCTCAAGTACTGCTTTCAAAACAAAAACAGATACACATGCTTCAGTTGTATTTGCAACCCTGTTTTGAATTACTGCTAAGCACTTTAATCAATTAAAAGTAAAATTACTTTTTTTCCTGTGATTATTCCTTTTATATTCTTTTTCAAAATAATTTAAAGGAAAGCTAGGAGTGTTTAAAATAGTAATTCAGAAAAAAAAGTCAATAGATGACAGTCAGTAAGCTCTGATTTTAATATGGCATGTGACAAAAGAGCTTTTTGAATGACTTGTATTTAGAAAGTATTGTCAGAGAAAAAAATGTAGTTCTCAAAGAGAGGGAGAAGCCAGAACCATCACATTTAAGGCACTAAGAAATAATCTTTTACTGTATATTCCTTCAAAAGCAACCAATTTCTAGCCTCAGTGAAATTTTGTAACCTTAGTACTACAAATAGCATTTGACTTAAAAATCTTATAAATTGGTATTTATGTCTTCGATTACATTTTGTGTTCTTTGTTATATAATAAAATATTGGGGCTCCTCTTACACTTTGGGAGTAATGTAGGGGCTACTTGAGTTGTCCCAGAATATTTTAATGATGCCATGAACTTCGGTTTAAGCTTCTATGCATGACAGGAATGAAAAGGATAAGAAAGATATGAAAAAATAAATTGTGGTAGACCAAATGCTTGTCTCTGAGTCTAGTGACTACAGTTAATAGACACTCACTGTATTGTGATGTGCCTTGTGGTACAATGGCAGATAGCACTTGGGGAACATTTTCAGTTCGCTCTAAGACTGGCCTTTATTATTTAGTTATATATTTTATCAAATTTATTGAGGTGATGTTGGTTAACAGAATCAGATAGGTTTCAAGAATACATTTCTATGATATATGATCTGTATATTGCATTATGTGCCCACCACCAAAAATCAAATCATCTTCCATTATCATATATTTAGCCCCCTTTACCTTTTACTGCCCCTCTACTCTCTTTCCTCTGTTAACCACCATACTCTTTTCAGTGTCTAAGAGTTCCAGTTTTATATCTCATATATGTGTGAAATCATAAGATTTACTGACTGCTTTATTTCACTTAGCATAATATCCTCAAGGTCTATCCATGTTGTTGCTAATGTCAGTATTTCATCTTTTCTTATAGCTAATAGTATTCCATAGTATATATGTGCCATATATTCTTTAATCAACCCTCCATCAAAGAACACTTTTGTAGTTCTGAATGCCTGGGCCACTGTAAATAATGCTGCAATGAACATAGAGGAACATATATTTGTGTGAATAACTGTTTTTTAAGTTTTTCCAGTAGATATCCAGAAGAGGAATTGGTAACTCTATTCTTAATATTTTGAGGAACTGCCATACTTTTTTCCATAAGTACTTATACCAATTTGCATTCCCCCCAGCAATGAATGAGGGTTCCTTTTTTTCTATACCCTCTCCAATACTTGTTATTACCTATTTTATTGATAATAGTCAGTCTATTAGGTGTGAGGTGATATCTCATTTTAGTTTGCATTTGCATTTTTCAATAGCTATTGAAGTTGAACATCTTTTCATGTATACGCTAGCCATATGTATGTCTTCTTGGAAGAAGTATCTGTTCAAGTCCTCTGCCCATTTTTTAAGTTGATTGTTTGGTGTTGAGTTGTATGAGTTCTTTATATTTTTGTATATTAACCCATCATCTAAACTATTGCTTATGAATATCATCTCCCATTCGATTGGTTGCCTTTTTGTTTATTTGTTTGTTTCTTTTGCTGCGCAAAAACTTTTTAGTTTGATATAGTCCCATTTACTTAGTTTTGCCTTTATTTCCCTTGCCTTTGGGGTCAAATTTGTAAAATATTCTCTATGACCAAAGTCCATAGGTTTAGTACCTATGTTTTCTTCTATGCAATTTATTGTTTCAGATCTTATATTTAGGTCTTTGAGACATTTTAAATTAATTATTGTTGATGGGGACTAACTGTAATCTAGTTTTATTCTTTTGCATGTGGCTTTCTGATTTTCCCAGCACCATTTATTGAATAGGTTTTCTATTCTCCATTGTGTGTTTTTTGGCTCCTTTGTCAAAATTATTTGCTCATATACATTTGGTTTTATTTCTGAGCTCTCAATTCTGTTTCATTGGTCAGTGTATCTGTTTTTCTGCCAGTATCATGCTTTTTTGATTATCATAGCTCTGTAATATAATTTGAAGTCAGGTAACTTTAGCTTTGTTCTTTTTTCTCAGGATTGGTTTGTCTATTTGGGGTCTTTTGTGATACCATAAAAAACTGATTATTTTGTTGTTCTGGTTTTTTATAAAATGAGACTGGTAATAAAAGAAAAAAAAAGACTGGTGTTTTAATGGGGATTACATTAAATATGTACAGGCAGTTCTCAGGTTACAAATAAGATAGGTGTGTGTGTGTGTGTGTGTGTGTGTGTGTGTGTGTGTGTGTGTGTGTGTGAATATATATGTATATATGTATATATATGGTATATATATGTATATATATGTTATATATATATGGTTATATATGGTATTTATATGCACAGAAAGGTAAAAATAAATACTATTTAAGACAAACATTTGTCTCAGTTGCATTTAGTAGTTAAATGCACCTTTTCCAACTTACATACAAATTCAACTTAAGGACAAAACTTCAGAACCTATCTTGTTCATAACCCAGGGACTGCCTGTATATTGCTTCAAATAATATGACATTTTAACTATGTTGATTCTTCCAATTCATGAACACGAATTATCTCTCCATTTCATTGAGTCTTTTTCAATCTTTTTAAATATAGTTTTTAAAGATAGGTCCCTCACATCCTTTGTTAAGTTTATTTCTAGGTATTTTATTCTTTTGGTTGCAATTGCAAAAAGATTTTTTTTTCATTTCTTTTTCTGAAGTTTCAGGTTAGTATATAGTGAAGGAGTGGATTTCTGTCATTGATTTTGTATCCTACAGCTTTTCTGCATTTGCTTATTGTTTTTGATAATCTTTTTTTGGTGGGGTATATAGGTTCTTTTATATACAGAATCATGTCATCTGCAAAGAGTGACACTTTTACTTCTTCCTTCCCAATTTGGATGCCTTGCCTTTTTTTTTTTTTTTTTTTTTTTTTTTTATGACTGGTCTGACTCGGCCTTCCACAACTATGGTTAAATAAGTGTGAGAATGGGCATCCTTGTCTTGTTCCTGATTTTAAAGGAGAAACTTTCAATTTTTCACTATTTTTATGTTAACTCAGGGTTTGCCATATATGTCCCTTATTATTTTGAGGTACTTTACATTTTATCAAGTGTTTTAATTATAAATGCATATTGTGTTTTACCAAATGCTTTTTCTGCATTTATTGGTAAGATCATATGATTTTATTTAATTTTTTGTTAATGTGGTGTATTACATTGGTTACTTTAATCAGTTTGCATATATTGAACCTTCCTTGTATCCCAGGAAAGAACTCCATTTGATTATGATTTATAATTTTTTAAATGTATTGTTATATTCAATTTGCTAATATTTTGTTTAGGAATTTTGCATCTGTGTTATCTCTGTGGCAAATTCCCTTAGCTTTTGTATGTCTGAAAATGTTTTTATTTCTTCTTCCTATTTAAAAGATAACTTTGCTGAATATATTCTTGGATGGTATTTTCTCTCTTTCAATAATTTGAATATTTGGTTCACACTCTTTTGTCTTGTAGAGCTTCTGCTGGACTTTCCTTTATAGGTTACTTTCTTCTTTTCCCTGGCTGCCTTTAGAATTCTTTCTTTGTCATTAAGTTTTGGCAGTTTTAATACAGTGTGCCTTGGAGAAGGCCTCTCTCTCTTTTTTTTTAAACTATTTATTCTCTGTTATAGTTCCTTTGTGTTTTCTCATTCTGCTTATTGATTTTATAGAGAGAGGAAGGGAGAGAAAGAGAAACATCAATTTGTTGTTTTTCCTATTTAAGCATTCATTGGTTGAATCCCGTATGTGCCCTGACCAGTGATCAAACCTACAGCCTTGGCACATTGGAAAAATTCTCTAACCAAATGAGCAACCTGGCTAGGGTTTGGAGAAAGTCTTTTTGGATTGAAGTAACTAGGTGTTCTGTTTGTTTCTTGGATTTGAGGATCTAGCTCATTCCATCGGTTTGGGAAGTTCTTATCAATTATTTGTTTGAATAGGCTTTTTCATTCGCTTCTCCCTCAATTTTCTGGTACACCTATTAATTTTATATTGTTCTTTCTTATGGAGTTAGTTCTCATAGTTTTCTCTTTTTTTAATGCTAAAGTCTTTCTTCTTCTCTCTGTCATTTCTAGATTTCTATCTTATCTATCACTAAATCTTTCCTCCATATGGTCTGCTCTATTTCCTACGCTTGCTAGTTCATTCTTGATCTCTTTTATTGAGTTCTCCTTCTCCAGAATTTCTGTTTGGTTCTTTTTTAAAGTTTCACTTTCTTTGGTAAGGTACTTGTTTGTTACTTTGTTTCCTGAGTGCATTAAATTTCCTGTCTGTATTTTCTTCCATCTTGTTGAGTATTTTCCAAACAGCAATCTTGAATTCTCTATATTTCTATGTCTTTAGGTTCATTTTCCGGAAGGTTTATTTTTTTTTATTTTTATTTTTTTTGTGGCAGACAGAGAGAGAGAGACAGATTAGGACAGACAGGAAGGGAGAGAGATAAGAAGCATCAGTTTTTCATTGAGGCACCTTAGTTGTTCATTGACTGCTTTCTCATATCTGCCTCGATGAGTTGGGGAGGGGCTCCAGTGGAGCGAGCAACCCCTTGCTCAAGCCATTGACCCAGCACTCAAGCTGTTGACCTGGTACTAAAGCCAGCGACCTTGGAATTTCAACCTGTGTCCTCTGAGTCTTAGTCTGACACTATCCACTGCACCACTGCCTGATTAGGCTTTTTATTTTTTCTGAACTGCCTCACTTCCTTGGTTTTTCATGGTATTTGATGGATTCTTTCTCTGCCTAGCCATCTGTGTATGATTGGCCTTCTCTAATGGATTAATAATGAGAGCTCTTTTTATTATTTTTTAGTAGGTGGTCCTGAATCATTACTCCGTGAACTCTTTGGGTATCCCCCCAGCCAGAGCTGCCTTCTGGGTAGCTGCAGTGAATGAGGGTGTGGTAGGCTAAGCCAACCAGCCAGCTTTATTATTGTTTAGCCCTCCTAGTAATGATGACCTCAGATCTCCTCAGGGTTCCTCCTGCATCTAAGCCCAGGACCAGTTACAAAGTGCATTCTTTGCTCAGGGAAAAATGTGATTCTGTAGTACCAGTCCTTGGGTTTGCAGATAATGTACTCCATAACCTGACAACACGGGTGTTGGGAGGCGGGCTCTTGGAGACTGTGTCACAGCAGGTTTCTTTGTCTATGTTTCTCTGTATGGAATGCATATCATGCAATAACCAGGGACTCAGCCTCATACTGTGTTCTTGCCCAGGTCTCTGGCTGAGCCGCAGCTCAGCTCGTGTGCTCACTTCTGTGGGAATGCCCACTAAAAGTCTTTGCTCTCCCAGCTCAAGGGAGCCCCAGTCACAGTCGGATTTCTCCCTCTCTAGGCTGAGCCCCACCTTGAGTTCCCAACTGTGAGGCTGTATCCATGGATCATCTTAGTCCTTTCCCTTCTCACTTCCCTCTATCATTCCCACTGCCCACCTTTAGATGTTTTAATATGTGAATCTCTCAGGCATTGGGTGAGCAGGAAATCTTTGTTAATAGCTGTTTGAATTGTTGAAACTTCAAGGGGAAGCCCAAAGGGATATCTCACGTGCCATTCCTCTAACCAAGAGCCTTTAATAGTTTTAAAAGTTGGCTCCATTAAATAATATGTATTCAGAATGCAAACTAGTTTTAAATTGGATTCTAGAAACAAATATTTTAAAATTAAAGCTCTTATTATGTAAAATAATGCCAAGGAATATTTTGATTACTAGGACAAGTTTTTCATCTTGCATATTAAAAATTGAAGCTTTTCAATTAGAACAGATTATTTATTAATTATAGCAGCTTTATTATTTTAAAGCTTGCAACTTTAACAAAATAATTTTTTCACGTGTGTGATCACTAGTAGTAGGCAGCTATTTTTAATTTTTATTTTAACCTAGGCTATAAATCTGATATTGAGGAATTAATACATTCTGATGTTATAATATAATGTAGTAATAGTGTAGTAATGAAAAATTAGAATCTTAAAACAGACTTCTGAGATGTAATTTCTTATTCAGTACTACTTGGCTGTATGACCTCCCTCAAATTATGTAAACTCTCAATTTTCTTACTGCTAAAATGTGAATAATAATTGTACCTATCAGAATTAAATGAATTAATAGAAAGACAGTGCTTACAACAGTGCAGAATTATATTTTATTCCTAGTATAGTAACTGTACCAATTTAGGAAGCTATCTCACATTTCTGATTATTCTTAATTTATATACACTGGTAAATCTGCAGTTTTTGAATTCATTTAATTACAAGATAGAATTCTTGTGGATATTTTCAGATGCTAAGATATGTTTATCTTACTATGTTTCTTTGTCCTTTAGAATATTTTATAGTAATTATATCAACTGGAATTCACATAGCTTTTTAGAAGGCTTTGAATTAATTTATCTTGCTTTATATTTAAGATGTTCCTTAAAATGTACATTTTCTCAAACCCTACAAATAATAAGAAATGGATTATCCAGTGTCACATAGCTGCAGTTGGTGGATGTAGTATTCCAGTCCAGCTGTTCAGATTTGAGAATGTCTGTGTTTCTTTTCTGATTCACGGGCACCCCAAATTAAAACTAGGTGTTCTAAATCTAGATTCACCAATGTCTTTTCCCCTGCTCATCACAAAACAACACCAAAACCGAAGATCTTTCCCACTCTAGGTTATGTAATCTAAGAATACTATTAATAATCCTCATTCATTCTTTCATTTATTATTTTAATGAAAAATTACTGAGTTTCTTTGGGAAATATTATGCTCTGAAAATGCTTAGTATGGACCCCATTTACTCTCTGTGTATGTATATATGTATGTATGTACGTATCTATATATTTCTAATTGCTCTATGTTTAGGAAAAAATAATTATGGTAACTTTAAATCTACATAAAGTATAGCAGGTTAATAAGATTAGACTGATAGAGAAAACACACATGCACAGTAAAAATACAAATATCCTCAAAAATGAGACTCGGAAGTTCAATGTATAGTCTCTCAGGCCCTCCGTGTATATAATATATGTGTGAAGGCATGAAGTATTTGACCTTAAATTAAAGTGTGTCTTCAAATAATCAGCCTGAGAGCAAATAAATTGTACCACATATAATGTTTATCATTAAAAAAGTAGTGTACAGAGATGTGTTGTAGATTAGGCACTTGAAACCTGTATAATTATGTTAACCAGTGTCACCTCAAAAAAATTAAATTAAAAAATAATAAAATATCCCCGGATAGGCAAAAAATAGGTAAATAAAAACAAAAAAGTGAACAAAGGTATTTAAGAGATAATACCAATCTAAACAATATTTAAAATAGGAAGAATATGGAAGGTGACTGACATGATTATGATAATGAGGTGATTATGGTAATATTTGTTAGTATTTTTACACAGGTACTTGTTAAGGAATGATCCCCTTTTGTGGAAATTATTTTTTTTTATTTTTATGGCAATGATTTGTTCTCAAGTTACCTGAAGTTATATTTATATTTGATATCATTAACTTATACCAGCAATTTTCAACCTTTTTCATCTCATGGCACACATGAACGAGTTACAAATATTCTGCAACACAACAAAAAATAAATTTTTGCTGATCTGACAAAAAATAGGTATAATTTTGATATACTTATGTATATTTTCACTTTTTTTTTAATTTGACAATCTAAGGGAAAAGAGGTCAGTGCCTCTGCCTGAATAGTCAGGTATTACATGCTTTCATAATTCTTGTGGCACATCAGTTGAAAGTTACTGACTTCTAGTATTAACAGTTGACATGTGTCTGAACTATTTTATTATGAATATATTACATAGCTAAGTTTTAGATGAGCATAGTACCACCCACTGATAACTTTGGTACCTTTTGAGAGTATTTCTTATTTGAGGAAGTGAAATCTACTGAGTCAGAATGATGGAGTCCCAAGTACTTCCTCTTAACAGTCTCAGAATATTAATATGCTGCAAGCTAGAAAAGGAGTTATTTATTGGTCTTTCTTTTTCATTAATATTTGCTCCTTGGTCTTGCATTAAGTATATGTTGACAGAAACATTATTGTAATTATTGAGGCACAGTGCTGATGAGTTACATGTTTATTAAAGACATTCTTCATGTGTATTCAGTCAACCATCTAACGGAAACTAGGGCATAGTACCAAGGTGGCATTTGAAAATTTATGGCTAAACTTAAATTTGCATAACATAGTAGTCATTTTACAGAGAAAGAGTGATGGTGAAGTCATATTACAGTAAATACCTTTGGAGAGATCTATTCAGCGTTGATCTGTTTGAAAATTAAAAAGAATGTACATTGCAGCTAGTGTTTTTTTCTTAATCTAGTGAGTAATATAAACTCTGAGCAAAGATAAAGCTGAACAGAAAATATCTTTTGTGTTATACACTGATAAATCAGCTACTGTAGCACACATAAATAACTTGTATAGCATTTCAGATAGGAGAGATGGAGTAAAATATAAATTGGGTTTTAGATGATCTGTTCCCAGTCTTTTTCTTGTGTCATCAAGATGTTGTTATTGCCCTTGACCTCCTTCCCTTCCCAAACTTAATCTTTCTTGGTACCGTTTATTAGGAGATAGATTCTATAAACTGCAAGTCATCCTTAACCACTACAACATGTGGATTGACCTTGAAGGTTCTAAGAGAAGCCTTTGTAACTGAATACAGTGGCTCACACATTCTAGGCAATGCAGTCAGAAGTAGTTTGACTTTAGTGTTTTAGATCGAGTGGACTCATTTTTAGTTATGATCATTCTATTGTAGTTAGGCCTTGAAAGATTTCCAATGTTTAGATACTGATACTAAAACATTTACAGATGAGTTTATTTATGTATAGGGTGTGCTTCCAAAGAATCCAGTAGATGGGGAGGGACCAAGTGAAAGTATAGTTGAGACAGGATTGGGCATGAACTGATAGTGGTTGAAGTTGGATGATATGTACGTACAGATTCGTTACACTTTCTCTCTGCTTTTGTATATGTTAACATTTTCTGTAATATTTTAATGTATAAATGAATAAGTATCCACTTAGGATCCAGAATACTGCTTTTCATCCTTCATACAGTAAAGACAACAGGGAACATCTACTTTTTTTTTCTCTTATATGTTAGAACTATCTTTTTGAAACTGTCTTATGTAGATCTGTAAGAAAATTCCACTGGAGGCACATAGTATGGATTCCTTTTGGCTTTTATAATAACGGGATTTTACCCAGATGACAACATATATTGGATATGAACTCAAATTTAATGTTCTATTGAAAGATAAGAGAGAGTTGTAGTTTTGCTTAAATATTTACTCCTGTGTTAGAAAATTTCAATGTAAGATAGAAGGATTAAGTCTCAATTTTATCAACTGTAAAATGTGGAGAAATTATGTTTAAGTTGCCTTGAAGCCCTCCAGAGACCTAAGCTTGTGTGGCAGTAGACATCAAAAGATTTTGTATTAGTGTGTCTGTATTTTTTTCCAACTATTTTACCATTCCAAGTTTCTCAAATTATGTAACAGTAGATAAATAAGGGAATGGTGCCATTTCTTTTTATTAACCAATCTAAGGAGTATTTGTTTTTCTTTATTTTGACTATTTCTGTGGCATTGTCATTTATCTGGGTGACGCTTGGGAAAGAATAAACTACCTACCAGAGGATCTGCTACAAAAGGGTTGTTCCGTAATTGTCTCAGGAAGCAAAGTAAAGTGTTACTCCGCTGCTGGTCGGAGTATCCCCGCAGGACAGGTAGAGCACTAGTTTCCCATCATACTAAGTGTATAGGACAGTCGTGAGTTAAGTACAGAATCATTTCTTTAAAGATGTTAGTCCTCTCTGCATCCCTTGTCACAGCTTTAAACTGGTTCTAATTCATCCCATTTTTCCTTTAATTGATTTTATGACTTTATATAATTGTTTAAATGACACGCCACTAAAATTGGAGTATAATGCAGAAACAAAAATACAGTGGTACATATCATGTATCATATATCTTTATAAGGCGGCAGTATCAACAAGACAAGAAAACAGTCTTGTCTAGTCTCCTGCCAATTGTGAATTCTATGGGACTTTGTTTTGAGAAATAGGATTCGGAGACTTTGAATAAAACCTTTAATGATTACCAATAAATAAATTTTTATGCCAAAAGTATTTGAGCAAGTCTTTTTATAGTGTTCAGTTTAAAAGAAAATGAAGGGTGAAGCTTATGAAGCTTACTATCTTACATTGCATTATATTCCACATGAGCCATGTCCAGATGTCAGGCTCTCTTGACCAATGATGGCTTCTGAATATAGATTCACTTTATTTTCCCCCCACTGATTGCTTATAAATCAAGATTTTAAAACACTGAGGCAATTAAAATGGCAACATTTAGCCATAGTTATATACACAGGAACTTTTCCAGAATGGATTTTAAACTAGATTATTCTAATTGTTACTATTTATTTATAATGAATTTTTGTCAAAATGACCTTTTTATAAAATGTTTAATTTGTACAAGTGCCATTTGGTAAAGAGGGACATGATTCAACTTCCAGTTTTCTTCAGGATTAAGGTTTTGATACTTTAAAGCTATAAGTGAACATGCAGGAAAATTATGTTAGGCTCCTTTTCTTTGGCAAATCAATCTTTTGTTTTTTAAATAAATTTTTCTTAGAAAATTTGAAATCTGAAATACTAAACATTTATCATACATTTTGGCTTTCTGTTCTGCTCCACTATGTCTTCAAGACAGACACTCCCCACTCTCACTGACTTGCCTAAAACCTCTTTTTTGAAGGTTATTTTACACTTATAAAACTGTGGGCCCTCCTTGTAAAGCTTTATTTGAGCAAAGACCAATCAGCATGTTTTTCTTGTGTTTGTTCAGGAGTCAGACGGCCAGGGCTGCCCCTTCTGTCGCTGTGAGATAAAAGGAACAGAGCCCATCATTGTGGACCCCTTTGATCCAAGAGATGAAGGCTCCCGGTGCTGTAGCATCATTGACCCCTTTGGAATACCCATGCTGGACTTGGATGACGATGATGACCGAGAGGAGTCCTTGATGATGAATCGGTTGGCAAATGTTCGAAAGGTAAAACTAGAAAACAGAGGTTAATTATTGTGCGGAGTGGGCATGAGAAAGAAACGATGCTTTCATAAGTGGGGTGTGACTGAATGTGTTTTGGAAAGAAAGATACAGACATCAAAAGAAAGGCGAGGATAGAAGTAATGTTGACAGGATGATGAATTTGTAGACTGCAAAAGAACTGTGGACTCAAAGTACACTCTCTGGTTGTAAACTTCAACATGAGAGATGGTGAAAGCTTTCGTATAGAACTATATACATCGGGGGTGCTCAATATGTCGATCACGATCTACTGGTCAATCGCGAAGGAAGTGTAGGTAGATCACATGACATTAAAAAGACATTTGTCTTTTGATTGGCAATACAGGGTAGCCAATCTGACGTCTGAACTTTTGACACCCTGCGCATGCGTGTTAAACCGCGCTAACTTGTTCAGTTACATTGCTGCGTAGTTAGCCTTCAATTCATTTAAACTAAATACAACAAAGGGTATAAAAATGAGTGTCGTAGCTGGTCCGAGTAAGAAGCCTAAAACCTACCACTTTCATACAGAATGCGAGGGGATTTTTTTCACTATGTCATATTCTAAGTGCATTTGCTTCATCTGTCTGTGTGCCATTGCTATTCCAAAGAAGGGAAATGTGGAGAGGCTTTTTCGGACTGTTCATAAAAACTATGACATTGACTTTCCTCTGAAAAGAGAGCTGAGAAGGAGAAAGGTGAAAGAAGAATACACAATATTAAATAGTAATAATAGTAACTTAAATAATGATAATATAGAAGAAATAAATTTATGTTTTGCATTTTTATTGTAGGTAGATCATTTTGACTTGTTCAGCTTGCAAGCTGAAAAAGTATGGGCAGCCCTGCTCTACATTATCTAAGACTAGCAATAGCAGACCTGTGAAGAAAAATTTACTGAGGTGGATGCTACTGTCCAGTTGGAGCTTACGTAACCAAGCTCCTAAGAGACTAGGCAATGCACCAGAAGGCCAGTTGAGTAATTTACAAACTAAAACTATAATGATCTAGTGAACTGGACTCTAGATATTAAGCTATATTCACTGTACAATCAGATACATGAAATTCATTTTATAGTCAGAACTTTTGTCTTCTCATTATCAGTGATATGGCAATGAGTGACCTGCAAATACCATGTGAAGGTGCCCTCTCCCCTTCCGGCTGACTCATTACAGGCCAATCAATCATGCACTCATCCCTGATGAGTTCCGACTTGGCCTACACAGATCTATAGAAACTCCACTGCAATTCATTACAATTTGTCAGGTAACATGAAACTTATTTGCCATCTAAGTAGGATGGTGATCATGTGTAATGGCATGAGACTATATTTGCCATATGCATCTCTAGCTCTGGTAGGAAAATACTTGGTACAGAGAACATATGAAGCAGGTTTTTGGGTTACTCCTTTTTTGGGCTATGTCAAAATTTATTTCTTAACCTTCTGCACTTTCTGTGTTCCAGTGTTCTATGCTTACCAAAGACATACCTTTAGGATTTTTTATGTACAAATATTTATAGACAGAGATATATTGGCATCACCAACATGGCTACTCTCAAATTTTGCTTTGGTGTTTGGTAACTTTTATTCTTTATCTTACTGGTTTTTCATAAATGTTATAATTTAACTCAGAGAAACTACTCTTGATTCCAAAACTTAATTACAACATTTAGTTTTTAGTTTCAAAATGTGTGATCCCTTTGACCCGGGAGATATCAGAGAGGAAGTAGTTACTACTCAGTAGCCCTTAATAATAAACAAGAAAAAGAAATATCTCAAATTGCAATAGGGAATTGAAACTTGATTTCGAGATGAACTTTTAATCAATAAATCCTTATTAATATCTTTTATAAGAAGCTTTTTTACGTATTTTATTTTCTGAACAACTTGGAAGGGTCAATATTGTTCTTCTCATTTTTTAGTTAAGGAGGTAAGACACAGACTGGTCATGTGACTTGGTTTTATTAGTCTGTGGTAGAGCCAGGATTCAAAGTTATATCTCATGTCTAATAATACAGCTATTTATCCAATATCCCATAGGTAGCTGTCTCATGTGCAGGCAATGAAATGCTTTCTACTAAGTCAGATTATACCATGTATCCTAGAATGTTTACCATATACTATTATTAATTTTAATTACTATTGGTTATAAAACAGTAACACTTATGATATCATTGACTTAGTGTTGCTCTGGGTTCTTAAATCCTTGATCTTATTTATTTATCGCACCAACCCAGTGGAGAAACTACACTTAAACTGTCCTGTTTTGCAGAGGCAGAAACTGAGAAAAAAGAGGTAAAATAGCTGCCTGAGATCCAAGTACTACTCTATAGCAGAACACCTCCTTCATTCTAGGTCTTCTTAACTTCAGAACTCTAGTTGTGAGCCAGCACACAATGTTCCCTTTTTGCCTCTTTGGAACATGTTACACACAGTGTACTCAATAGAGACAGCATAACTGCCTGTCCTCTGAAGGTTTCTTTCAGTTCTGTAAAATAATGTATAAGCATACCTTAGAGTGATTGTCGGTTCAGTTCAAGAACACTGCAGTAAAGTGAATATCACAATCAAACAACTTTTTTCTGGTGTATATGAAAGCCATGCTTATACTATAGTTGGTTAGGTGTGCAGTAGCATCACATCTGAAAAAAATGCACACACCGTAATCAAAAGTACTTTATTGCTAACAAATGCTAACCATTATAAGATTATGAGCCATTAGGGAGTTATAATCTTTTTGCTTCTGGAGAGCCTTGATCAGGATGGAGGTTCTTGAAGGTAGAGATGGTTGTGGCAACTTCTTAAAGTAAGATAGCAACGAAATTGGCCATATCAGTAGACTCTTCCTTTCGCAAATAATTTCTCTGTAGTTGTGATGCTATTTTATAGCATTTTATCCAGAGTAGAACTTTCAAAATTGGAGTGAATCCACTTGAGTCCTGCCTGTAGCATCTGTGTCTTCACCAAGAGTATATTCCATCATAAGAAACAACTTTCTTGACTCATCCATAAGAAGCAACTCCTCATTTTTTTCAAGATTATTATGAGATAACAGCAATTCAGTCACATCTGCAAGCTCTACTTCTAATTCCAGTTATCTTGCTTTTTACACCAAATCTTCAGTTACTTCCGCCCATTGACATCTTCAACCTCTCAAAGTCGTCCATGAGGGTTAGAATCCATTTCTTCGAAACTCATGTTAATGTTGATATTTTGACTTCTTCCAATAAATCACATGTGTCCTTAGTGACATCTAGAATGGTGAATCCTTTCCAGGAGGATTTTAATTCACTTTGCCAAGATTCATCAGAGGAATCACTGTCTCTGGCAGCTATAGCCTTACAAAATTTATTTCTTAAATAATAAGACTTTAAAGTAAGAATTACTCCTTGGTCCATGGATCGCAGATTGATTATTGTGTTAGCAGACATGGAAATAATATTGAACTCATTGTGCATCTCCATTAGAGCTCTTAGGTGACCAGGTGCATTGTCAAAGAGCAGTAATATTTTGAAAGGAATCTTTTTAATTTTTATTTATCTTTTTCCAAGCAGTAGGTCTGAGTGGGCTTAAAATGTTCAGGAAACTGTATTGTAAACAGATGTGCTATCATCTAGGCTTTGTTGTTCTATGTATAGAGCGCAGGCAGAGTAGATTTAGAATAATTCTTAAGGGCCCTAGGATTTTCAGAATGTTAAATGAGCATTGGCTTTAATTTAAAGTCACCAGTTGCTTTAACCCCTGAAAAGACTGTCAGCTTGTCCTTTGAAACTAGACATTGACTTCTCTCTAGCTATGAAAGTCTTAGTTGGCATCTTCTTTCAATAGAAAGGTATTTTGTTCACATTGCCAATCTGTTATTCAGTGTAGCCATCTTCATTAATTATCCTAGCTAGATCATCTGCATAACTTGCTGCAGCTTCTACCTCAGCACTTCCTGCTCACCTTTAAGTTATGGAGGCAGCTTCTATCCTTAAACCTCATGAAACAACCTCTGCTCACTTCAAACTTTTCTTCTGCAGCTTCCTCATCTCTCTTAGTCTTCATAGAATTGAAGAGAGTTAGGACCTTGCGCTGGGTTCGGTGTTGGTTTAAGGAAATGTTGTGGCTGATTTGATCTATTCAGACCACTAAAACCTTCTCCCTATCAGCAGTAAGTTTATTCGCTTTCTTATCATTTTTGTGTTCAATAGAGTGTGGCACTTTTAATTTCCTTTAAGGCTTTTCCTTTGCATTCATAACCTGGCTTATTATTTGGTGCAAGAGGTTCAAGCTGTTGGCCTGGCTCAGTTTTTAACTTGACTTCCTCACTAAGCTTTTGATTTGACATGAGAGATGTGTTGCTCTCTCCTCCCTTATATGCCTACAGGCCATTGTAAGGTTATTAGCTGGCCTAATTTCAATATTGTATCACAGGGGATAGGGAGGCCCAAGCAGAGGGAGAAAGATGGGGAAAGACCTATTGGTGGAGTAGTCAGAATACACACCAAACTTTATCAGTTTAGTTTGCCATTGCATATGAGCACAGCTTGTG
The DNA here is from genome assembly GCA_037038555.1 of Rhynchonycteris naso. Classification (NCBI taxonomy): domain Eukaryota; kingdom Metazoa; phylum Chordata; class Mammalia; order Chiroptera; family Emballonuridae; genus Rhynchonycteris; species Rhynchonycteris naso. The sequence continues at coordinate 74,972,673 of CM073002.1, forward strand.
GCATCCCAAAACACTCATGGTGGTAACATGAAAGTTCACAGATCACAATAATAAATATAATAATAAAAAATTTTAGAATATTGCAAGAATTACCAAATGGCAGAGACACAAAGTAAGCAAATACTGTTGGAAAATGTTACCTATATAGTTGCTTGATGCGGGGTTACCACAAACCCTCATTTTTAATAAGACAGAACATCTGCAAAGCTCAATTAAATGAGGTATGCCTGCACATCATGAGTAATTATTAACTGCCAGCGAAATTTTGATCAAGAGTTAAAAATAATTTGAACTGTAATCTGTTATTAGGCTCTACTAATTGATATATATGTGACTATTAAGTCTGGTTTCTAATATACTAGGCATATGTGGCTATTTAAATGTAAATTTAAAATATTTAAAATTTAATAAAATTGTAAAGTTTTATTCCTCAAACACACTTGACATATTTAAAATGCTCAGTAGCCACTTGTGTTGTGACTACCATATTGACCTCTACAGATATAGAACATTTTCTATAGGTATTGAAATATTTAATTGAAATAGGTATTGAAGATTGGTATAATAGTAGTATCTATTATGCAGTGTATAATTCTGCTGGAAAGAGCTGCAGGCTCTCATTGGAAGCAGCTAGATCTTGGTGCAAAAGATCTTTTGTTTAGATTAAATAACCTAATGTTCTTAGCTTTGCCTGGATATTTGGCTGTAATCTAGCACTGGAATCAGCAAACCATGGCCTGTTTTTGTTTGTTTGCTTGTTTCTCTGTGACCTGTGAAGGATTTTACATTTTAAATGGTTATGTATTGAAGGATTTTGCATATTGGCTTACACAACCTAATATACTGCTCACAAAAATTAGGAGATATTTCAAAATGAATATGAAGCGATAAAAAAAAGAAGCATTTGATTATTTTTTTATTAAACAAGAACATCAGAAAAGCAAATGACAAGTCAAAGAAAGTTGTTTGATCATGCAAATGAGGTGCAAAACCAGCTTTTATTTCATTGGTGAAAATGCACTATACAAAAGGCTGAAAGTAAAAAAAAAAAAAAAAGGCTGAAAGTACTGGAGTATCTGCACGTTCCCTGATCCCCTAATTTCTGTGAGCAGTGTCTATTTACTCTCTGGCCCTTAAGAGTAAGATAGTCATCCTGAGGTCTATGGCATCGTAGGCATTTAAAGAATGTTTATGGAATGCATGTAACGGCGGCGAAGTGTTGGAGATGCATACAACAGCTCAAGTAGTTCAAGTGACTAAATGTTAATGCTCCCTTGCTAGGAAAATGCATTTCACTTTTCTTTACCACGTGGATTTTCTTCCATCAGTGATTCATATCAGGGGAGGGGAGCGGGGCCTTAAAAGTAATTTTTTCAGGAATTTTTTATACTTTACTGCTTGTGGGGAAACAATTATTTGCCATATGTGATTTTGGAAAAAAATCCAGTCTTGGCCTGTTTTCCACTGAACAAAGTTGAAGCTTGGGCTCTCTTTCCGTAGTGGGGCTGACAGCTGGGAGGCCTCACTGGTATCCGGAAGTGAACAGCCGGCTGGAAGGTGACCAGTGGTTCTCCCTGACCTTTTTACCACTCTGTGGCTGTGCTGTTTTGTTCTCCCTAGCACATTGGTGAGCTTTTTGTCAAGAGAATGGAGAGATCTGTTTTACATAATCTCTCTATTTTATGTGAAAAAGAGTATGGTACTTTCAGACATTATTGCCCCAGAAGTCCCACTTCAGCGGCTTATTTGGCAGTCAATATTGTCATTTAATAAAGCTTTCACTACAGACAGTGTTATTTCTATGCTTTTCAATGGCAGTTAGATACTGGAGAAATTTAAAGAACTTGTAATCATTTTTAAGTTGGAGGAATCATATTTCAATTAAATGTCTTTATGTGCACTGATCTGCCTCTAGTCTATTAAACAGATTGTGGGTTTTATAATATTTCATAAATCGCTGCTACTTAAATTTCAGTAAAACCTAAATTTTAGTGTAGCTATAAGCATCAGTTCTTTCTGAATAACTGGCAAAAATATTGCTATGACATTATTTTCGCATAACACTCTGTGAACTTGTAGTTCAGTAGTCACACTAATTTGTTTATGTTTTATTTGGAGGACTGTCTTCTCTATTAGATTGTTACTAGGGCCGGTGTCTTATTTATCTCTGTGTTCCCTGCCACCTACGCACACTCTGTAAATATTTACTAAGTGATATAGTAAGTGCATCTGCATGTTCACATATTCTCTCAGGGCAGTGACCTGATCTAAGCACTTTTCTATCTTTGTTCCAATCTGAAGACTGAATATATATGTGCAGTACATCAAATTATAGGTTTCATCCCATCTTATTTTATAGCTGAGATTACAAACAAATATTGCATAGTCGTTTTAACATAATAGCTCTTCTACCAGAATATTCCTCCTGTATTTTTTTTTAATCATCTGTTGCCTCATTCATTTATTCATACATTGTAAAACTTGTTTTCTCAACTCCAAGAGTATCAGTCATTGTCCAACAGATTGGTTCAGCTTTTCATCTGCTTTTTCAAATAATCATCTTTTACCTCTTTTATGAAGTTGATGACTACATTGTGGAATCTTTCTGCTAATCTTAAGAATATTGCATTCTTCAAATTAGTAATGCTTCCATCATATCATAGAGGACTGAGCTGTTTGTATATTTCTGTTACCATTGTGATATCCCACAACTAGAGTTTATTAGTAATAGCATACTAAATAGATAGATTATATTAATATAAGTCTATTTAATTATGTTAATCTTCCAGAAGCAAATAGAATCTATAAATCTATAATACAAAATATTGGTTGCCTTCTTTGATATAGGCTATTTTATAACTTTAACAAGAAGATGTTTTATATTTAGCTTAGAATTGTACCATTTCCTGTGTTCTCGATTTGTCAGAATTTCACTCATGTGCGCTCTCAAAGGAATTCCAGGGTATGATTGGTAAGAACACATGCTTCTGATTTCAATGAAATCGCGGAGTTTAGAAAAGGTGTCTGTTGCTAGGCAGAATTTTGTTTCATTTTGGCAACAGTGTAAAGGGAAGTCTTAATAGTTCCCTAGCAATTATGTTGATAGAATACAGTATTCACCAAATACATAAAATTATAAACAAAATAAATAAATATTTGCATACATAATGTTGACAGACTGACCTAGTATATGAACCCAGATTAATTTCTTTTGTTTTAAACGTTATATTTTTTTAAAACAGTATCTAAAATCTAAATGAGTGGCCATAAAAGAACAAATAGAGGTGTGGCCATAGGTCAGGGGAATTATTTGTCTTTTTTTTAGCACATTCTCCTAATGGTTCTGTCATCAGTTAAAATGCATATTACTAATTAAAAACTTAACATATCATCTAATTTTTGCTTTTCCTAATAATAAGCGTTAAGAAAGGATCTATAGTATTTCTAATCTTGAGAAAAGAGTTTATGTGTACAAATCATTGTCTTTATAGTGTTTTTAGGAGAATATTGCCTTTTTTATATCACTTAGAGATTCCAACCACAGAGCTTGGGCCTGTGCTAGAGCAGTAATGACAAAAATTACAGCAAAAGTGAAATACAGGAATAATAATAGACATTCACAATGTAGAAAGTCATTCTCCGCTATGGAAAATTAGTTCTACGTACTAAGGGTGTTCAGAAATATGTGGAGATATTTTTTGTTTTTGCAGTGATATGGGTGGGGGAAACATTTAGTGGGCAGAGCCAGAGACATGAAACATCCTGAAACCCACAAGAAACTGCCACCTGAGAAGAATTGTTCTGACCACCTGCCAGTAGTCGTCACTTCTCCCACAGATAAAGTAAGGATGAAAGTAAGCCACCCAGAGTCCAGAGTTACAGGTTCATGTTTACCATTTAACTACTGCATTCAGTTTACTGATTTTGTGAAAGCTCTCTGGGCAAAATAGTAGCGTTTTCTTTAGTAGTATGTAATTAACCAAGCAAAACACTGCCTTGTCAAAGTGCTGTATGTTAAAGGGGACCTTGAAGATATTGCTATGTATTCTGCAAAACTGGTTTGAATATGTAGCAGTTTAGGAGAAGCAAGCACTTGAACTCTTGTACTTAGTCGGCCACCTGTGGTAGACTGCAAGCTCTCGGAGGGCAGAGGCCACTCCTTGCTCTTCTGTGCATTGTCAGAGACCTGCATAGTATCATGCATACATAGTATGCCATTGAGAAAGTATTTTTGTTTGTTTGTTTGTCTTTATAGCTGAATGATTAGTGATGACACTGTTCCTAACTACTTTTCTCAAAGTTGTAGCCCCTGAAGTCCATCAGCCTGGCTTCATATTCGGTTTTGCTACTTTTTGTCTGTGTGCTTTGCATTGGTTATTTAACCCCTTGTGCCTCGGTGACCTTGTCTGTGAAACTCTATATCTGAGGATTGATTTTAAATGAGCTAATATTTGTAAAGCCATTGGAACAAGGCTAGTACACCGTGAATGTTAAGTATTAGTTGTTATTAACAATATTTTTTATACAGGATTACTTATGTCTCCTGAAATATTGCTATACTTCTGAGAATTAAATGTCAGTATTTTTTAGATGTTTATGGAAGGTTTTGTACCTTAATATATATATATATATATATATATATATATATATATATATATATATATATATATATATAGTGTTACCTATTATTCTTTAAAAGAAATAGATACCAAAATTATATTAGCTTGGCAAGCAGTTTTTTTTAAGTATATTAATATCTATGAATACTTTTGATTTTATTGCATGGCCATATTAAAATAGTGTACTCAAAAACCATCTTTTATTTTTAAATCTCAGAGAAAATGCAAAGTTGCCAACATGTGAGCTGAAATTATATTTTAAGAACTAAATAATTTAGATGAGCTTATAAGATTTATTTTCTACATATGTAAATTGAAATGATCTCTAAAGTAGTAATTAAATAGCAGTGGCCTATTCACACCAGCTGTACCTGGTATTTTGAAGCAATAGGGGTTGCACATGCATGCATTTTTCAGTGACTGAAGTTTATTCCTTTAATTCTCGGAATGTTCCTTTTCATTTTTATGGAAATATTTCTGTATTATATGTCACTCTTCTCTGACTTCTCAAAATTGGTTACGCAGCTGAGTGAATCAAAGGACATAAGAAGCCACTACAGTCAACATGACATACTCCGTGAAGCTTACATTTTGCTACAAGATTTAAGGGGAGGTTGCACGAAGAGAGGGGAACCACAAATTTAAAGTAAAATCACATAAACTTGATTCAGGGTGCAAAATCCATGCAAATGTTTAAAGTAAAATATGAAGCTTTAAAGAATTTTCAGGGTTTTGGAGGGTGGAAATAACCTAGAGATTTCATCCTTCTCATAAAAGGTACTTCAAAGAGAAGAAGGATAGCTCTGTGTAGTTACCAATGTTTAACATTTTAATGAAGCTGTACCCTTGATTTTTCCACTTGTGAGGCTGTTTGCACATCTTTAAGGTAGACTTTATTGGGCACTTTATTGATCACCTCCCTGTCAGACCTCAAAGAGAAGTCTGTTTTTAATTCAGTCAATATTTCTCCAGCTATGGTTCAGTTTTCTTCATCTTCATTGCTTCTAATTTGTGGTATCTAAATATTTCCAGTAGTTATTAGTGGAACATGAGTAATAATTTAAAATAGTGAACTTCACTTTACACACACACATCCACATTCTTAGTAAAATTGCAAGGTGTCTACGTTTCCTTGTTACAGGGAGAAATGCAGTGAATTCCTCCTTTTCCCTATATTTACAGAACTTTCTGGTGGTGGTGGTGGTTTTGCTTTGCTTTGTTTGTGTTGTCTTTGAATTTTAAGACTTTCAGAGCAGTTTTATAGCAGAATAATTGAAGAGAACATAGAGATTTCTCATGCACCCCCTGCCCCCATACATGCATAGCCTGCCCCATTCCCAACACTCCCCCCCCCCAGCAAAGTGGTTTATTTGTTATAATTGATGAACCTATATTGTATCTCATTATTATTCAAAGTCCATAGTTTACATTAGGGTTTACTTTTGTTATTCATTCTATGAATTTGGACAAATGCGTAGTGATACATATCCATTGTAGCATCCTGCAGAGTATTTTCACTACCCTAAAAATCTGTGTTTTTCTTATTCATCTCCCCCATCCCTAGTGCCCAGCAACCATTGATCTTTTTACTGCCTACCTAGTTTTGCCTTTCCTAGAATGTAATGTAGTTGGAATTATACCATATGTAGCCTTCTCAGACTGGCTTCTTTCACTTAGTAATATGCATTTAAGATTTCTCCGTATTTTTTGATGGCTTGATGTGGGTCCTTTTGTATTATTCCATTGCTTGGATGTGGCACATTTTATTTTATCCATTATCTACTGAAGGACATCTTTGTTGCTGCCAAGTTTGGGCAGTTATTAATAAAGTAGTGATAAACATCTATGTGCAGGTTTTTGTGAGCACAAAAGTCTTCAACTCTTCCAGGTAAATACCGAGTATGATTGCTGTATTATATGGTAAGAGTATATTTAATTTTTAAGAAACCACTAAATTGTCTTCTAAAGTATCTGTACTGTTTTACATTTTCACTGCTAATGAATAAGGTTTCCTGTTGCTCCACATCCTTGCCAGCATTTGCTGTTATGTCAGTGTTTTGTTTTTTGGCCATTCAAAAAGATGTACAGTGGTATCTCACTCTTGTTTTATTTATATTTCCCTCATGACGTGTTATGTGCAGCCTCTTTTCCTATGCTCATATGCCATTTCTATATCTTTGGTGAGTTTTCTGTTAAGATCTTAGGACCATATTTTAATTCAGTTGTTAGTTTTCTTTATTGTTGAGATTTAAGAGTACTTTGTATGTTTTGTATAAAAGTTCTTTATCAGATCTGTCTTTTCCAAATATTTTCTTTTAATCTAAAGCTTGTCTTTTTATTCTTTTGGAAGTGTCATTCAAGAGCAGACATTTTAATGTTAATGATATCTAGATTATCAGTTATTTCCCTTATGGATCATGCCTTCACTGTTGTATTTAAAAAGTGATCCAGCCACGCCCAGGTTCATCATTATTTCTCTTATGTTATCTCCTAGGGATGTGAAAATTTTTCATTTTACGTTTAGTTTTGTGATCCATGTTGAGTAATTTTTTTGTGAAAGTGTAATGTCTGTGTCTAAATTGATTTTGTCGCATGGGGACGTCTAGTTGTTTCAGCAATATTTGTTCAAAACACTGTCTTTTCTCCATTTTATTACCTTTGCCCCTTTGTCAAATATCAGCGGACTCTTTTTATGTGGATCTATTTCTGGGCTCTTTGTTATGTTGCATTGATGTATTTGACTATCTTTTACCAATATTACACTGTCCTGATTAATGTAGTTTTATATACTAAGTCTTTAAGTCAGATAGTGTCAGTCTTACAATTCTGTTCTTCTCCTTTAATATCATGTTGGTTATTTTGGGTCTTTTGTCACTACAAACTTTAGAATCAGTTTCATGATATCCACAAAATAACTTGTTGGGATTTTGATTGGGGTTGCATTGCATCTATAGATCAAGTTGGGAGAAACTTTTCTGTTTCACTTTAGTTTCTCCTTAAATTCCTATAGATTGAGGTTTCTTGAAATATGACTGAGGAGGAAATGATTGTATTGCTCTCATACTACATACCTCATATTAGCTTTTGTTTATTTTCTAAAAGGGAACAATAGTACAGGTACTCCCAAAATAGATAAGCATAAGTAATTTATACTTATCCTATAAATTAAATATGGATGTGTGTGTGTATGTGGGTGTAAATGTTTCTGTAAGGTTACCTTCTGAATAATATTCTGTATAGTCTGTTTTTTTAAAGCTTTAGATTTTATGTTTACAAATTAATATAAGAACACAAACAATAGTTAGTAGAAAGGAAAATAGAATTAGTATATTGTATGATTTGTGATATGTTTTAGAAGTGCCTTTCATTAATTTTTATGCATTTGGAAAGAAATGTTGACCCTCTAAGAGGCCTTCTCATGATTCCTATAATATGTGTATCTTGTTCAGATACTAAAATTCATTAAGGAAAAACCTTGTTAGAAATATTATAAAATTGATTTTGATTGAGGTTTTCTCTTGTTTTATTTTTAATAACAGCCAGGTTAGATTTGAAGTTTCTTAATGTTGTGCCATTTCCATAATAGTGAATATTACTAAAGCTTTTATAAAAACACTCTTTAAAAGGTATGAATGAAATGAACAGTGACTAAAATAGAATGAGTCCCTGATTATTATTGGTAATGGTTGAACATGCTGAGACAGGCTTTTGATTACTATACTTTTTGGGCCTTTTCTCTCAGAATTTTCTCTTAAAATTCAAATCTCTCTATTCGTTATGGTAGTCATTATCATCCTATTCTAAGTGCTAAAGAATTCTGTAAATTTTGTCAGAGAAATAAAGAATAGCATTGATGCATTTTAGGAAGACCTGGAAATGGCTGGTGAGTATCTAGACATAAAAGAATTAAATGTGGTCTTTAAATTTCAAGAGCACCATGATTCCAATTTGTTAAAGACATACTCATCAGCTACTAGTATTAAAAAACTTCTGAGAAATTGTTAGACAGATATGCTGGTGTTCTGATAATACAGGTGGCCAGCTTTTATATTTTGAAAGGAGTTGAAATGAAAGAAGACAATTTATTCAAGAGTTCTGAAAGCAAGCGTAATACTAGAAAAAAGTGATTATTGCCTCAAATCAAGATAAAGGAATAGAATTATACAAATCATCTATCTTGTGACTTGAAAGGATTGTTTCTTTTTTCCCAACTCTTGCAGTCACCTCTGTATAAATGTATTTTAATATTATGCAATAAATTCTGTCCACATCCTGTTTCATATACTTTACTAGTTAACTTTCCATAGCTCTCTCTATTTTGTTATCCTAACTAAATAAAATGAACGATAAAGATGAAGGAGTAACAATGAAAGGACTTCATTTAAGGCAATTGCAAAAAGTACAGGATCCTTTTAAGAATCCCTTAATTAATGACTTTTCTTATATAAATTAAATTTTATTTATTCATTAGGAGATTAAACCCAGAAGAGCAGAAGTAACATATCTACCATAAACTAATTAGAAAATGAATTAAACTAAGAGAAAGTATTTATAACAATTGTAACATAGAAGTTTACTATCCTAAGATATAAAGAGCTCATTCAAGACAATGAGGGATAAATAAAAGAATATAATAGAAAATGGAACAAAGAACATAAACACCCACTAACCAAGAAAAGAAATACACTTGGCAAACAAAGATTGTTATTTTCTGAATTACTTGTTAAAGAAATTCAAATTTAAATATCAACACAGTGGGGGGCAAGGTGAAGGTGGGTATAAAGGTATAAATGGTGATGGTTGAAGACTTAACTTGGGGTGAGCACAGTACGATGTACAGAGATGTGTTGTAGAATTGGATACCTTCAACCTATATAATTGTGTTAACCAGTATCACCCCAATAAATTCAATTTTAAAAAATAATGGATTGTATAAAAGTAAACAGAAATTGAAAACTAACTATACTCTATGCTTTTGAGATTTGTGTAGTGTTAGCAATCACACATGACTACTAAAAAAATAAATTGGTTTTCATCAGATGGTCAAAAGTATCTTATGAATATTACTAAATTTTTACCTACTTGTGAGTTTATTTTCCAATGCTCAAAATGTTCTAGGATTCTGTTTTTAAAAATTAAAATGTATATGATCTTAGATTTTTTCATGTTATCACTATAATTGAGAAAAATTTAGAACAGCATGTTTATAAGGGAGTGTGTATGTAAATATTGGTCTATCCATATAATTTACGCTTCAAAATTATATTTATGAAGAATGTTTAGATTCTTTTGTATAATGTTTACCAATGTAGAGTAGATTAAAAATTGTGGTTAGAAACCAATGGCTCCGTGTAGATGTTTTCAGAAGATCTTTATATTTTTTTATAATTTTACATTTTTATGCAGTGAAATTATGTTCTTAATAAGCAGGAGAAAAAATGAAATGAAAACACAATTGAAAAGACAGGTGTGGAGTGCCCAAACTAGTAAAGTTTATTTATTATGGTAAAACATTTGACAACATACATCCCCTTAAACTCATGAACTTACTCTTACTCTTAAATTACTTTTCCCTTTATTTGATATTTCTAGGTTTAAGACAGTTCTTTAGATCAATATGCACAAATGAAAATATTCAATTCAATTCTATATTTTTGTACTAATGCTCAGTGTTAATAATAGCAAATAGTCCAAGCAGCATTTCTATTGGACTTTTGGGTGCATTATAAGAATATAGTCTAGAAATATATTTGTGTATATATTTAATTTTGTTACTATTGTTTTGTCTAGGCCCAATAGTGAGAGGAATTATGTAGGACAAAATAAGAAATAAGGTAGGAACTTTTTATTTAATGATACCTAGAGTAAATCTTGTGGTAGTGACAATAAGCAAGCTTTAAATTAGATTGCATCTGTGTCTTCTGTATCAAAATAGTCAATATTTCTATTATCCAAATAAAAGCTAAATGTTTTTAGTAGCTTTTATTTATTGTTTTATTTAATTAATTCACAAAGTCTCCATGAAATGGATTAGCCTTATTCTGTAATCTACAGGAAACAAATAGCAGTAGATGGTTATTTGTTTAAGACTACATGGCATTTTAAATTTCCAGCTGAAATTTAAATATTACATATAGGAAATATGTGCATATGAAGTCAAATTATACATTTAATTATGTGGGTTCTTTAAAAAAAAAACTTACTCTTCGTAATCAATTGGCGTGAGAACTTTGACAACCATACTTGAAATTCACATTCCAATCAAGTATATCCCTATTAAAAAATGATTATCTGTTATTATTAAAGATTTAAACAAACACTTTTCTATTCTGCCACTCAAGATGCTTTATTTAAAATGTCTTAAATCTGAACTTCTATCCAGAACAAAAATGATAGTGATTGTGAGGTGTATTGGACAAATCAGTGCCAGGTGATTAAGTTCACACAGTTCACAGTCCTTAGGATTTAAACCTGAGGATTGGTTCCAGTATTGTTTTGTTGGGTTTTTTTCCCCAACATCTCCATTTATTACCTATCAGAAGTAGAGGAAAATAAATGACCTAAGTGATTTTGTAATGAGGATTAGATCTATGGAAGGGGAAGGGATAGTGAAGGGGTGAGAGGAATGTTTTTAGAATCTATGTAGAGAATGATATATATCAGTAGACTGAAGATGACTGGACACATTCCTTTTGTCACTTCTTGGCTTTAGAGATGTTGTATCTGATGACTATCTATAACAGGGAAATTCTGATACTCTGGAAATTAAAATTCTTTAAAAGACCATAAAAGTCCTGGCCTGTTGGCTCAATATTAGAGCATCAGACAGGTGTATGGATATCCCAGTTTCAATCCCGGGTCAGGGAACACAAAAGAAGTGACCATCTGCTTCTCACTTCTTCCCCTCCCTCTCCCTCTTTTTCTTTCCCTCCTACAGCCATGGCTCAGTTGATTTAAGCACATGGCCCTTGGTGCTGAGGATGGTTCCATGGAGCCCCCACTTCAGGTGCTAAAAATAGCTCAGTTGTGAGCATAGCCCCAGATGGGCAGAGCATCAGGCCCCAGACGAGGGTTGCAAGGTGGATCCCAGTAGACCATTCAGTATTCAAGTATTATATAGAGACAAGTGTAGTTTAAAATAATAATTTAGACCTACATTAAATTAATCTATTTTGCTTCTCTTTATTTTCAGAAGGGGAAACTATTATTTTCTTTAAGCTGAACTGATAAGTTTTGATGTCATAAACTTTTAATATCTCATCTAAAAATGTAATTATGAGCTGGTGTGTGAAGCATTTTGTAAGGCTTCTTTTCTCCTTAGACTTTAAAATAAGAAGGAAATAAAACTGGTAATTATTCAAATAAATTTAAAATGACCTTTTATGTGACATCTACTAAAAATGTTTACAAATGTCATAGTTAGTATTGAATTTTATCAGCAATAAAAGTTAATGCAAAGATTCAATCCCCTAATTGCAGAATTGTTCATAGAGGAGACAGCAAAATGTTCAGCAAAGAGTCATGCATTATTATCTAAAGGGCATTGTAAAATTATTTAATCTTACAAGGAAATTTTACTATAATTTGGAGAACTTGGAAAATGAATAAGTTATGGTGAATTTAATTCAAATAATCATTAAAAATAAAATGTTTTTGTGTCTTTACATGCAAATATATAATCCATAAAATTATTTTACCTACACCAACTTACAGATGGTGTTAATGCTCCAAAATGAATTGGTTCTTCAGAAGGACAATCTAATCACCTTGAGAATACAATATGAATTGTGCTAAGCAAGATGTGCATCCATTTATATTCACAAAGTTGTAAACCTGTGTGCTTTTCTGGAAATATGCAGAAGTTCAAGTTTATTGGTGTACCACACATGTTGATTTGGATATCTGTCTGAAGGACTTTCATTATACCCTTTCAATATCTTAATAATTCACCTATTCACATAAAATCCACCCCATTATTTAAACATACTAAGAATTTTGTAACTGCTTAAGTATTAACTATTTTAAGTGAAAGTTAAGTAGTGATGGTAATGGGCTATTGGCTCTGTGAGAATTCTTCTTTTTCAGGTAATGAAGGAAACAGAAAAATAATTGTGAAAGAAAAGTGCTTGGAGGAGCATAGGTCTTGTTCAGTACTCTTTACAATATAAGCACCTAGCACTGAAAATTTTCTCTGCAAATACCTAAATTTATGAAGTACGTGTGTGTGTGTGTGTGTGTGTGTGTGTGTGTGTGTGTTTGTTTTGCTTAGGGAAGGAATTGTCTAAATAGCTTTACTTCTTGAATCTCTTTTTGTACAGGATAATAACCAGATCAACAAAATATTTTTATCAGTTAAGTTTCACGAGTTCTCAGGGAATGTAATTTATCCTAAAGGGAATTGCAGAGAATTAGATGTCTTGTGACATCTCCTGATCTGAAATGCTATAAATTCTTTTTGTTCTGTAATCATTTTGGATAGGTTTAATCCTGTAGGGTATAAATTCATGACCACATCAAGGCCCCATGACTTTATGGGTGGAATTTTTATTTTGTTAAGAATCATTGCCTGCATTATAATCAGTTTATGAGTATAGAGTTTTTACTTTTCTGTTTTAATTTAGTAACAATTGAAAATATTTTATCTTGTCACAGGTGAAAGATATTAAAATATAATCATGAAATTACTAAAAAGATATGGTTACTAATATTGTCATAAAATTATGTCTAATGGTATTGGCCAATTTTATTTGTGATCAATTGAGAGAACAAAAACTTGAGAGTTTAGCTTGGTCACAACAATATTTTGGTATATCCAAGGTATGGTCTAGAACAGAAATGGGCAATCTTTTGAGCTTGGTTATGTCAAAATTTGCCAAAAAACAGAGCATAACTCGGGTGGTGTGTCACTTTGAGAAAAACAGCCTAAACCGGAAATCCCAGAACTAGATGATCTGTGCTGGAGTTCTGTTGTTTTGGCCTACGACCTCCAGCACAGAGTGTCTACCACAAATGTTTTATCCTTGGCTACTTTCCTGGCATACGGCCTCATACTTCTCTGGTATGCGGCCGTGTGTCATCAAAAATGGCTACACGTGTCACTGCTGACACGCGTGTCATAGGTTCGCCATCACGGGTTTAGAAGCTTCTGGATAGCCACTGAAATTTATATTGAAAAACCTTTATGGCCTGACCAGACGGTGGCGCAGTAGATAGAGCGTAGGACTGGGATGCGGAAGGTCCCAGGTTCGAGACCCCGAGGTCGCCAGCTTGAGCGTGGGCTCATCTGGTTTGAGCAAAAACTCACCAGCTTGAGTCCAAGGTCACTGCCTTGAGCAAGGGGTTGCTCAGTCTGCAGAAGGACTGTGGTCAAGGCATATATGAGAAAGCAATCAATGAACAACTAAGGTGTCAAAACAAAAAACTGAAGCTTCAATCAATGCTTCTCATCTCTCTCCATTCCTGTCTGTCTGTTCCTATATATCCCTCTCTCTGACTCTCTCTCTCTGTCTCTGAAAAAAAAAAATATGGCCCAGGCTGGTTGACTCAGTGGTAGAGTGTTTGCCCAGCGTGTGTATGTCCTGGGTTCAGTTCCCAGTCGGGGCACACTGAAGAAACGTCCATCTGCTTCTCTACCCTTCCCCTTGCCCCTTTGCTTTCCCTCTCTCTCTTTATCTCTTTCTCTTTCTGTTCCCCTCCCACAGTCATGGTTCATTTGGTTTGAGCACATCAGCCCCCTCAGGCACTAAAAATAGATCATTTGTGAGCATTGCCATAGATGGGCAGAGCATTGGCCCCAGACAGGGATTGCCAGGTGGATCCCATTTGGGGTGCATATGGGAGTCTTCTTATCTTCCTTCCTCTCACTTGGAAAAAGAAGTAAAAGAAAACCTTTACAATGGGGAGCATAACTTCCCACTCCTTATGTGTGGGCTGTGCATAACGACTTATTTGCAAAGAGTACAATAGGGAAAGGAGGAGAAAAGAGAATAACTTTACGGTTTACAGTGAAGAAGCCTTGACAGATAATACTTCAGCCAGGTAATTAGGGATCAATATCAACAGTGATGAATCATTACTTTACAATATCAACAGTGATGAGTCATTTGTCTTCCTTCTAAAACCCAACCACCCATGTGTAATCATGAATAAAACATGGGACAAAAACCAATTTTATTATTATTATTACTATTATTTTTGTATTTTTCTGAATTGAGAAGCGGGGTGGCAGATAGACTCCCACATGTGCCTGGCTGGGATCCACCCGGCATGCCCACCAGGGGGCGATGCTCTGCACATCTGTGGTGTTGCCCTGTTGCTACTGGAGCCATTCCAGCACATGAGGCAGAGAGGTCATGGAGGCCATCCTCAGTTCCCGGGCCAACTTTGCTCCAGTGGAGCCTTGGCTGTGGGAGGGTAAGAGAGAGACAGAGAGAAAGGAGAGGGGGAAAGGGTAGAGCAGCAGATTGGCGCTTCTCCTGTGTGCCCTGGCCAGAAATCGAATCCAGAACATCCACCCACCGGGCCCAGGCTCTACCACTGAGCCAACTAGCCAGAGCCCATAACCCAGTTTTAATTAATTAGAAAATTTTTGCACAATGTATCTAAGCGTAGATGTGAACACAAATCTGTTATCCCATCTCAGTTAGATAAAAAAAAGACTAGCTAAAGTTTTCTCACTATTGCTAAGTTTGAATTAAATTGCCACTTGTTGATATTGATTACTTTTATAAAGGTGAGTAACATTAGGGGAGAAATGGCTTAAAAACAAGCTTAAAACTCTTTATAAATACTAATGTTTGGAAATAGATGAATATCAAAGCATACTAGATTCTTTCAGTGGGTTTAAAAATTAAGCCTAGATGTCCAAAAAGCTAGTATCAGCCTTGAAAATAAAACTGCCTCATTTCAGAACAGAATGTTATTTATCCCAGTGAGATATTTGATTCATTAGTATGGCTTTTATGCCAAGTAGGAATTAGGTTATCTCACACTTCAAGGGAAAAAAAGAAAAAGAACTTCCATAGTAAAGAGGGCTATATGCATAGAGCTAGAAGTACTTGCTATCGGCTTTCTGATGCTATCAACCATACGTAATGGAACACCTGTATTAGCATAGAAATAAATCAGTTTTTAGCAGAAGTACAACTTTTCTGATTTAGTTAATTAATTTTAAAAAACATTTAACTTGAGAAGTCCTTTTTCATATGAAGACTTGGGAAGAAAACACATACATATTTCTATATGGAACAAATAGTTTCTAAGTTCTAGAATGTACTGTGAATCAAAGACCGAAGAAAGTTCTGTAATATAGAAGACCAAGAACAATATGTATCCCTGCATTCAGTGTTTCTGGTTTCCTCATAGAATATAGATGGGTTTTTAGAACAATGTCTATATTCAGTTGTTGTTAAGCTACACTTCTGCTTTTTTTTAATATGCCCTTTCTACAATATGTAGGAGGAACTTATCCATTTATTCTTTACATAATATCGCCCCTACGGGATAGTGTGAGTTCTTTCCATCTATTTATCAGTTAACTGACCACATTTCACCAGACGTTCAATGGCAGAGACCTCAAAACCAAATGTCTTCCTTATGAAAGGCATTTACTTTGCACATCAAATAAACAGCATCTTTGTCCGTTTTTATTCCAGTGCACTGACAGGCAGAATTCTCCAGTCACCTCACCGGGGTCATCGCCCCTTGCACAGAGAAGAAAGCCACAATCGGATCCTCTCCAGATCCCGCATCTAAGCCTGCCTCCCGTTCCCCCTCGCCTGGATCTCATTCAGAAAGGCATAGTTCGATCTCCATGTGGCAGCCCAACTGGTTCACCAAAGGTAAATCGATTTTATTAGAAACAGATAATTTTATGTGACAGTTATTGATTGCTCAGGTTCTTTTAAGTTTTATTTTTCATATTTCTTGTGCTCTTAATTGTTTCTGAACAATTTTGATGGGTTTCTCGTTTTGTATACTGAGCCCACTACCATATTCCTTGCTTGTTTATTATTCAATATAAAAGTTACATAATTATTCAGAGAGTAAGTTTGTTGCAGCTCCTTGACTTGCTAAAATAGAGTCAGTAGAGTTATTCTGTAAAATGGATTTAAAAGATAATTATATGTATTAAAATACTCTTATCAAATGATGTTTTACATTCATTTACATAATGTCATGACAAGAAAAATGTGATGAGAGTATATTTGCATAAGGGCTTGAGGTCTGATAAATTATCACCCATGTTTCAAGGTGACTCAGAAGAGGGAATTATATTTATTTTTATACCTGAAGCAATTAATTATAAGGAATTATAATATTTGCAGAGTAATTACATTACTGTTTAGTATTAAAGACATAATTCTAATTCAGTAAATCTAAGCCCACAGTTTATTTTAGTTCTGTCTAATTTTTTTTTTTAATTTGTTAAGGGTATATTTTGCTTTATTAAATACAAGATTTGAAAAAATAATTTTATTTAGTAATATGCTTTACACTCAAATTACTTGGAAGCACAATACTTTATTAGTACTATATTTGATTTCTCTTTATTATAGTTAACTTGGTCTTAAGATCATATTAAGACTTCTTAGGGAGTTATTTAGGCAGAATTATGTAAACACACAATACATTCCTTTTGTCTCTAATATCAAAAGCACAAATCACTCATCAGATGAACCAAGTATATAACATTAAAAGCTATGGAAGTTACTTAGATTCAATTCAGGGTTTTATACCTTCATATTTCCCTGTAGAAATCAGACTCATTTGGTTGCCTTTTTTTTTTTTTTTTTCATTTTAAGGATCCATAAAATTAAAGTGAGATCTATAAATAATGCTGCTCTATTTTTTATGATTTTTCACTCTTCTGTTACTGATAAAACAAAGAACCAGAGCAAATTTGCCCCTTATCAATTGCTTTGTAATGCATCAGTGAATACAAAAATAGCAAAACCAACACTTAGTCTTCCAGCGATATTACAAATCAAGTTGCTCTTTAAAAACGTAAAAGAACAACTTTGCTAGTTTCTTTTATCTTTCCTAACCCATAGAAATGTGCAAATAAGTTAATTAATGACTCAATATTACTTTAATGCTTACCAGTCAAAATCATCATATAATTTTAGTGTCCTTCTTTTTTCTGTATAGTCTTTATAAAATTTTTAACATTTTAGTTTATATACTCATATCTACAAAACTTTCTAATGAAATATATTTACATTTTTCCATTAAGTTTCAAAAATTTCATTAACTGGTAATAAAAGAAATTTAAGAACAAGTGACATAGGAATCTAATAAAGCTCCACAATGGCTTTACAAAGCAAAAGCAATAATACATTGGTCTGGAAGTCATTTCAGTGTCTGATAGGACTTTTGATTATATTTTTCTCTCTGATGTCTTCTTAGTCTTCTCCTTGCATGGTGAGGAAACAAGATAAACCCCTCCCAGCACCACCGCCTCCCTTAAGAGATCCTCCTCCCCCTCCACCTGAGAGACCTCCCCCAATCCCACCTGACAATAGACTGAGTCGTCACTTCCATCCTGGGGACAGTGTGCCTTCCAGAGACCAGCCAATGCCTCTTGAAGCCTGGTGCCCTCGGGATGTATTTGGGACTATTCAATCACCAGGATGTCGACTCCTAGGGGATGGCTCTCCCAAGCCTGGAATCACAGCTAGTTCAAATGTAAATGGACGGCACAGTAGAATGGGTTCTGACCCAGTGCTAATGAGGAAACACAGACGCCATGATTTGCCTTTAGAAGGAGCCAAGGTAAGAAATATACAAAGCTGCTTAAAATCTTCTGATATGAGGGAGTATAAAAGGTTGGGCAGTGTGTGTTTTATTGTGTTTTTTGGGGGGGAGGGGTAAAAATTATTTATTTATTTATTTTTGCTCAGTGCGGTACTTCCCTGCAGGTCTTTAATTAACTCTAATAATCAGAAGCTCATTAAAACTTGAACTTAAAGAAGGTCAAGGAAAACATCTGTATGGCCAGTAGTCGTGGCCATCTCAACCATACACATCCAGGTTCTCATTGGATTTGAGCAGATGGTAAAGAAACAGTGGAGCCAAAAAATGGTGGGCCGTTCCTTTATTCAATCCTTCACCTGCCAGTGAGCAAACACACAGGGAAAAAACATTTCCTTTTTACTCAGGGCTCCTAAAGTCACTGACACATTCTCCAGTTCCACAACCAGGAGAATCTTCTCTGGTTTCTCCTAGAATCAAAGGCCCCACTGGTCTCAGTGGAGCTCACAAAAGCCCCTCACCTCTGGTTCTTATCTGCACACCTTTATTCTCTCTGTTCTCGCTCTACAAACACATGGCTTCTCTCTCCTCCAGGAAACATTAGCTAGACAGTGGCCCTTCCCAAGCAGGAAGGTAATTTGCAATTTCACAGATCATATACCTGGCACTGCCCAGCGCCATTTTTTAACACTGAAAGTGAGCAAACTCAAAAAAATACAAATTTTACAAATTCATTTGCCCAACAAGTTCCCAATGATTTAATTTTAATTTGAAGAGACTAGAGAATTTGCCAGAGATTTATTTCACCTTCCCTATTTTATCTGCCAAAATGTTTTCCTTGTTGGTGGGAGAATTAGCACTGTCTTTTAAAACTCTCTTGTATCTAATTTGAAAAAAAGTTGTATAATTATAACGACATAAATTGGTATTGGAGTTGTTACTGCCTACCATAGCACACTTATGCAACCAGGTTAAATAAAACTTCTTGCAAACATAAAAACACCGCCCCACTCCCTTCTCCAAAAAACAAAACAAAAAAAAGAAAAACACCAAGTCCAGTTCACTCTTACAAAGCAAGCTGTTTCTCCATATAACTGAGAGAATTCTCACATATGTTGAGTTCTTGAAGGATATTACTACTATCATTTATATATCCAGGAAAGAATTTAAGCATACAGGAAACCAGGGGGGCAATAGCAGAAATCATTGACTTTAGAACTTTTTGTAGGCTCTTGGCACAATTGCCTATTATTCTTATATTTGCTTCCATGGTATTTTTTGCTCTGAAATCAGATAATTGCCATCATTTTTTCAGCTAAAAGAAGCTTGTCTCTTTTGATGGCTTTAACATTAAAGTAAACCCACTTCTGTTGATCTTATATTCTTATTTTAAGGAAATAACTTATTCTTTCAAAATAATAGCTTGCCGTTGATGAATTCACCTTATCATATATTCAAGAAACAGAGAAGCGTGAAATGTGCTGTTTATTCAACTCCTGTGCATGTGTGTTTTGTGCATGTGTATGAAGGTAAAGTGACAATGAGAGTTTGGTATCATATTTGACCTCTGTGATATTCTAGAGTAGCCAGGATAGGAAATCAAAACTGCCCAGTACAGTATCCAGCACAAAACAGGAGAGAATGGTGGTGGTTTGCCAGGACTTTTTGCTGGTGATTGTCCTTGGTATCTTCAATTTGCTCATCTTTTATAAATGTGAAGATCACTAAAGTGTCCTCCAGCGTCATCTAAATATGTAAATGAAAGAGAAAGCACTTATAAAAGCATCCTTACAATGCTTTCTGAAAATTGAGGGTTTTGTTGTTGTTTTTTAAATGGAGAGATTATTATCCTCAAAAGAATATTTCTACAACCTAGAAGCCTTATTGGGGACTTACTTTTTTTATTTTAATGTATGTTTTTCCTTAAGTCTTTTTGTTCCTACATGATCACTCTTATCTTGATGATCTCTGACATGAACTGACTGGTTATATATTAGCTGTATGTAACAATTTACTTTCTGAGTGAACTTCAGAAATACTTAAAATATAATAATTATCTTAGCCAGTTCACTGAAGAGTTCTTGTTCTAAGCTTCTTTTAGAATCTATGTTGTACAGTTTTAGCACTAATATAAATCTGTTCTTCTAAGCCCTAGAATGCTGGTTGTCAATTCTGTATGAGGTTACATTTTTGTGTCAAATATAACCACTATTATTTAGACTTGTTTTCAATAGAGGTAATGCTTCACATCAAATATTGTCTTCCCATTTTAAGATAAGAAAACTTCAATAAGTTCAAAAAGTTTAAATTAAAATTAAATGTATATATGGGATACCAGAAGGGGAATTCATAAAACTAAACACACTGTGAATGGCATGACAGCTCACCCCCATCATCATGTGTCTTCTGTCAGTGTGCTAGTTTCCATCATGCATTAGGACCATTGGCTCTTTTCATTTGCATCTTCACTTAGATAAACAGTAAGGGAAGCAAGAATAAAGTAAATTCTCAGTACTGCATTTGCTAGTTGTAGAAAGCTCTGAGGAAAAAAAAACCCTTTAATTCATATAGTGAAATGTAAAAATATTCTGTGACTTTGATTTAATCTCTTTTTTCTTTCCCTTCCCACTTAACCTAATCAAATAGCTGACATGATGCTTATAACATGAGTCTGCAAGCTAAGAGTTATTAGGATTATTTAGCTTGTTGTACTGGTAAGAGATATCTGTCCGTTAGCCCTGTTTCCTTTCTCTGAAATTCTCAAGTTCTAGTCATGTTATTATCCTATTTCTTAATAAATATTTTTGTTTGCTAGATAGCTATTTATTGTTGTCGGTTGGTTAGTTGGTTGATTACTTGGTGTTAATTACCTGAGATGGAAATATTTGCACTCACTGTTTTAAAATTCTGTTGGAAACTTGAAATTTATCTCTTTTCTAGATAATAACATTAGGACCAACTGTCTTTTTCATTCCTCTTGAAAAATTAAGACTAATGCTGTTTCTTATGTGATAAAAACTACCTGACTTATACTATTTCATGGGACATTATTTTAAAATGATTCTGTACAATAATCTGCTCAAGATGTGCTAGATAAATGCAAGGGATGATTTCACTTTTTGAGATTGTGGCTTTTGCTCTTTTGCTGGTAAAGTCTATGTTTATATAAATGAGCTTAAATGTATCTACAAATCTCGGGCTGTCTTTCAGAAAATAAGTTCTCTGTGCATGCTGGTTTTACTTCCAAATGCTGTTTTGAAGGACAGATTTGAGAAACATTTTGGGGGTAGTGTATTTGTGGAATTAGAATTGTAGGATAAGGAAAATTAAGTGTATTAGGTGTTTTACACAAATAAAAAAGGTTTTTCTTAATGGGGCCAAGTTTATCACAAGAGTATTTACTTTTTCTATATCTCAAGGGTCCCAAATTCTTTACCTTTAATTGTTAGATAATTTCTGAGTCATAAGAAAACATTTCCACCTTCATGGTTAGGATTCAATGATATCTTGAGGTATGTGGAAAAATATTAATCTAGCATTTAAGTAATCTAGAATTTACAATAAATTACATGCTAACTCAGGTTCTACTTCTTCTGCGCATCAAAACTTTCCCTATTGTATTTTTATTCCGTCAACCTACTTTGACTATATGAGAACTTAGGGTGTTCAAGACACTGTGGAGCACACAAAATGAATAGAGCACAGTATGGTGCTTGGGTGAGACACTATAACTTAGAGATAAGAAACAGGAATAGCATCCAGGAGATAAAATGTGGGTTCCCCAAGAAGACAGAAGCATTCTAATTGAGATGTGTAGGGTAAATGAAAGAATACAAAAAACTTCACTCAAGAGGTTCACTAGCAGTAGAGGTTAGAAGATTGGTAGGTTTTGTTTTCGTAGACATGACAAGAAGTAATAGGTGGAGGTGGGAAAACATAGTGTGGGAAGTTAATTTTGGACAGACTATAGGACATAAAGACATGATAGGTAAAACTATGGTAAGGTAGATTGAAACCAATTATGTAGGGTCTTATATTCCACACAAAACTGTTTGAATTTGGTAGACAGGAAAGCACGTTTACAATGATTTAATAGAGGAGTGACAGAATCAGAATATTTAAGTTGCTAGCATGTTCACTGGAATTGTGGTAGATTTGGGACAGTGAACTAGGAAGGCAGGAGATAAAGATGTTTCCTTCGTTGAGAGTTAAAGAAAGCCTGAAGCAGTGAGATTTCGATATGAACTGCTTCAGCTGATACTATCAATGTACACATTTGAAGAACTAGAAGTGTCTCCGATTTACAACCAACCTTTACATATTTGCAGAGAAAATAAGATATTTTTAATTAAAAACTTGTGACTATATTGTATTCCCTCAGGTAGTGGCAGCTAAAATGATTTTAAGTTTCATAAAGTGGAATTGAGGATGAAATGATGTTAACTGTCATTCCACCACTGTCAAATCATATAAACGAGCACTTTAGAGGAATAGAAATAGGACATCACCTTTGTTACCTGAATGTATAGGACCTTTGCTGTTTGCAGACATGCATAACCTCAGTCTATCAAATAGGAAAAAATTATGAAAAATTACTTATTTGGTACCATATGTGTTGTATACAAGGGCAACCATTAAACAAATTGTATATGGTTGCTGAGAGAATTTCAGTAAACAAATGATTTTCTTTCATCTGTAGCAATGGGAAGTCATTTCATTGGCTAATGCCTCCAACAGTCAGTTTTCATCCCAGCCCTACTGTGTATAAAGCACTGAAGGAATGTCCTATAAAAAGGAAATCGGAGAGGCTTATGCCGAGACTCAGTGTGGCATGAATTCTCTCCTACAGAACATAAGCAGAATATCAGCACAATGCCAAGAACCAAATAAATGGTTGAGAAAAGACACACTGTGCTATTTCAGAGGCAGGAGAAATCCTTGAATTTCTGTGTTAACAAGTGTGTCTAAAGCAGAGAAAGTGCTTTTTGCATTTTAAAGTGTTAATATATTGTTTCACAAAATTAGGGCAAGTCACTTAACTTTCTTAGGTTATTGCTCTCCTAGAATAAACTACATCATTATCTTTGCTTCATGCTTTTACTGATGATAGACATGATTGCCTGAGAGACTTGTTGAAATTTAATGATAGTACCCCAAATTGTTGTGCGTGCTCTATTATTAATATATTTCTTTCACTTACCTAATGTGCAAATGAAAGCACTTTTAATATCAGTAAGTGTTTTAATATATTGATATTTCTTTTCATATATGTTCACAATGTTGTGATTATAAAATTATGCTTGGGTTACTGTTAGATTAGAGCTAATATAACAGAAATTGTTATTTTTATATCTCCTTTTTATAACTGCTGAAATTTTATTAAGTATAAAAAGGTACTTTCTCCCAATAAAAAATTATTGAATATAAAGTTCATACATTTTTCAGAATGAAATTTTGAATATATTTATGACAATCATTAAGAAGATTTGATTGCACGTCTTACATCACAGCACCATGCACAGGACTCAAGTTAAGAATGACTTTGATGCTTGTATTTGTTGGTTAAAGGCATTTTTTTATATTCAAGGTTTTTATTAAACTTTGCAATGATTAATATGTACTTAGAAACTTTCTCTCTCTAGCAAAGTTCAAAAACTGCCTTGTTCTGTTATTTGGTCCATAGTCAGAAACCTATGATAAAATTATTTTATTTAAAGATATATTTTGTCATAGTGTAACTATAGTATATTGAATCTAATGAGCCGAAATATGAAAATGAAAAAATGGAACTATAGTACAAGGCCTAGTTTTTAGAATAAAACTTTAATGCTATAAAATTTAGTTTGTGTAGCTTTGAAATACAAAAACTGATATATTTCAGTTGTATTCTTTAAATATGTTCCTTATTTTAAGGTGACAGAGAAGCATATGTATGACTCTGGCCAGTTTGCACATTGAATAGAGCAGTGGTTCTTAACCTTTTTTGAGGTACCAAACCCACCAGTTTCATATGCGCATTCACCGAACCCTTCTTTAGTGATAAATAAAATATGATTTTTTTTTCCAAATTCAAGACATAGGTATATGTTCTTTTACTGGTGCACAAAATGAGCCGTGCATGAACATCACCTTGCTCAAAGAACAAAACCAACAACGTGCATGAACTCACAACAAATTATGGTATTACTTTATTCTGGCCTCCGCGGCAGAGACTTCTCCGAACCCGTGAGACCGATTCTTCAAACCCCTAGGGTTCGATAGAACCCAGGTTAAGAACCACTGGGATAGAGTGTTGGCCTGGTGTTTGGACATCCTGGATTCAATCCAGGGCACACAAGAGAACATCTGCTTATCCTCTCCTTCCTGTCCCCCTTCTCTCCTTCCTTTACCACAGCTTGTGTCTTGATTCGTCTAAGCTTTGGTCCTGGGCACTGAGGATAGCTCAGTTGATTTGAGCATCAGCCCAAGACAGGGCTGCTGGCTGGATCCTGGTCAGGATGCATGAAGGAGTCTGTCTCACTATCTCCCCTCCTCTCACTTTAAAAAAAATTTTTTAAAAAGGAGAGAGAGAGAAGGATATATGGCTGTTTCAGTTTTTCATTCTAAAGCTTCAACATCACTATAGAAATACAAAAGAAATTGGTAGGTCATTGATTGGGTTACCTAGGACTATTCAGGTTGTTTACATCTTTTTTTGTCCCAACATGCACCTCCACCTTTTACGTATTAATAAGAGTTTGGGAACGATGCCAATTATAAAACAGTAAAGGTTGCTTAAAGGTCTTAATATATGTTTACTCTTTTCTTGTGAATATGTCTTTGCAAAGTTATTCTTTCTTTAAGTTGCTTTACGGTAATTTCAAGTTGTTAGATTAGGAAAAAATAGTTCTTCAGACAGTTCCTGTAATGTAAAAGACCACCATGGAAACCAGAATTCTCAAATTCTGAGTAATTAATTAAACAGTGATTCTCGGGGGTACCTTATAAGCAACGCAATAATTTAGGTTTGTGTTGTTTATACAATGAAACCTATGTATAAAATTGCCTGGACTTTGAAAACCAGACCAGGACTCTCTTTGGTAGTAGTACTGAAGTTTGAAAGAAAGAAGCATTTCTGATTATACACATGTTCTGAGTTATTGAGAAGTTTAAAAATGTTTTTAACCCCAGAGAGATATAATTTAGAAGACTTATTTGGGAGGAAGAAAATGATAGCATTGGAGCTCCTTTTTTCTTTATCTGAATCCTTAGAGACCTCTAACTTTTCAATAAAAACTGGCCATGTTTGGGGATTTCACTATTTATTTACCTAGCTACCTGCATGGCTAGGAGGTACAGCATCCCCTCTCAATATATTTAAGAATCATCTTGTGTTGCGTTTCTTTTATATAACTTGGCAGTACTTAGGGTGGTGGTGAATTTCCACTATATTGCTCTCAACTCTTTCGTCAATTATATGATATTTCACTTGTTTAAATAGACTGAAATTATATATTATTTTCAAAATTATAGATTTTCTAAAGCTGCCATTGTTTTAAGGTCCTCCAGAAGTTAAATTCTAAACTAACTCTTTGATTTTCTTTCAGGTCTTTTCCAATGGTCACTTGGGGAGTGAAGAATACGATGTTCTTCCTCGGCTCTCTCCTCCACCCCCAGCTTCCACCCTTACCCCTAGCATCAAGTGAGTTTTATTGAATATGGAGATCATTTGTCCATGTATAAAGATATCGAAAATAATGGTTTTGAGGTTTTCAGTACAGAACATAGAGGGTAAATACAAATGTATCATTGCAAATGATCCAACCGGATTTATAAACTGAAGTACCGGAAGTAAAGAGCCATCCAGTTCTTTGCTGGTAACCACAGCATCCATGAGACCTAACCTGAACTCTGAGGCTACACTTGGAGCGACAGGGAGAGAACGTTTTGTCTTCCCTGCATCCAAGAGAAGGCTAGAGGAGCACATTAGTACCACACGCTCTCCCTTCCAAATTAGCTCTCTTCCTCAGAAATCCCACATTTTCCCCAGATACCCAGTTTGACATCGGAAAGTTACCTTTTGTTCCTCCAGTTTTCTCATTTCTCAAATCCATTCAGCCATTAAGTCTTCTTGATTGTTCTTTTGAAGTATTTTATATTCAGCTCAACTTCCCATTGACCTTGCTTCACCTCATAGCTGGGCAGCTCAGCAAGCTACTACCTGATCATCTGGTATCATCTCAGAATTAATATCATTAGGTTTCAAAACTAGAAAAATGAGTTAATCCAGGTGTCTCGGACACACACACACACACACACACACACACACACACACACACACGTATGTATATCCAAATTTAACCAGGATAAAACCAAGTCTCCTGATTCCCATTCTCCTACTTTCTATTAAATCAGGCTGCCTGCCTTTCCTCCAGTACAGTTTGTTCTTGAAGATGAGTTAATTTAAATAATTCTTTTCCAGGGTCATTTTCATATTAAAACCCACCATTGTTTTTTCTTTCTTAATTATTCTGTGCTCTTCTGTTAGCAGTAAGATATACAGAATTTTACCCAACTAAAATATTGTTCAGTAATTCATAATGATTGCCGTTAGTCTTGTCTTGATGTTTTTTTCTGACTTCGTGAGTTTTTCATCCTGTCCCCTCCTATGCACCACTTTTTCAGAATCTTTATTCTAAAAGTCTGTGTCTCAGGCTCTATTTCCTTACAAAAACTTTTGTGACTTCTTCAGGCATGATAGATACTAATAGTAAAACGGATTCTCATTCCTCTTGCTGCAGTTTATTTTCTATGCATTTTATTATATTATCTGCTCTACTGTTTTTTAATTTTAAAGTGCCATTCTGCATTAAAAAGATTATTAGGTTCTGAGGGCAAAAATCTATTCTTATATTCTCTGATTCTCCCATAACACCTTTACTCTGGGGGTTTTTATTTGTTTGTTTTGTTTTGTTGCTATAATGTGAGTACTGAGAATACTTAGTTGCTTGGTTGATTGACTTTATTATCTGCTGAGATTCTCATTTCTAATTGAAAGTTTTAGACCATCTTTACTCCTTCCTCTGCTGTTCACTAAACTCCCCCAATGCATATGAATGCAAAAAGAAAAAAAGATAAGCTAGATCCCAACTTCCAAAAAACTCAGTCTACTTTAAAATGAAATTACTAGAGAACATCATACACTGAATTGTATGACTCTAACATTTTAGGTTTTATATAATCTTGGAGGAGAGGCTACTATAGACTTTGTAAGTCAAGTATATTTCATAGAAAGAATGGAAATCTCCCAAATCATGAAGGGTAGGCAGTATTAGAAAAGGGATGCATGAGAAAAAGTAAGGATGTGAAATCTGATGTTGCTCAGGGGACAGTGGGAGACAGCCAATTGGATCATTCTCCAGTGGCAACTCTCCTTGGAACTGCCAGATATATAGCAGACATAAAGGTAGGAAACATATGCACATATTTTGTGTAGTAGGCTCTAAATCAGTAAGATCATACAATAGTCTAGCTTCAGATGAACTCTGGATATATGTGTGTGGTCTAAACATCTAAGCTAAATTACCTTTGAGGATTCAGAGAACATCAGAAAATGAAGTAAATGAAACTTGCTAGGTAAAGATTAAATTTTCACATTCTGTTTATTAAATTCATATTGGCAAGTGGGATAAGAGACAAAGGTTGCAGTTGCTTCATTTTTATTTAATAGTAAGTACCTGTTTCTCTATAGAGTAGGAATAACAAATTCATAGTAAAATGTATTTAGTGACTTTTTTTAAACTTCAGTTTTTATATGCATATGGATATACTTTCTCCCTTTTTACTTTTTTATTTTCCCTCATAAGCAATGCAGTTGTTTTATTTAACCAGAGAAGTGTTCTAGCAATGCATGCTTAACAGCAGATTAGTTTTCTACTTTGCATGCTGCAAATTAACCATAGTTAATGTTAATAATGCAACTGTTGGCTTTTAACGGTACATTTATCTCTCTAGTTTATTTTTCTGTTATTATTAGGTAGCAGTTGTTCATTGTATAAAATATGGAAAGTATATAAAAAAAGAAAAAAATTAAATGCATAATAAATATAAGTATGTACATATGCCAAATATCCATGTTCAGTTTTAATATTTTGACATTTTTAAGACTTTTTTTTACATGTTTTAGATTATATTACAGAGACAATTTTATGCCCTGTTTTGTCCTTTAATATTTAAATAAACATTTTTCTTAATTTTTTTCTGCACTGTATTTATTATGAATAGAGCATAGAATTCTGAAGGGTAATAAAATCAGACCTGGTCCCAGACCTGACTCCAGCATTAAGTATCTGTCTGTCTCTGAGTAAGGTAACTTCTTCCTGGAACTCACTTTCTTCATTTGTTAAATGAATGGATCAATTTATTTAAATGATCTCCAAAATCCTTTTGAATTTTAGCTTTTTAGGTTTTATGCAATATTTTTGAGGGGTACACATCTGTAGTGTTAATATATATGAAATATTTGGCAACTTGCATGTTCATTTATAGTTGGTCAGTGTATCCCTTTGCTGAATCCGATTACTTCAGGAGTTGGATGTGAGTTGGAGTACTGCCTTGGTTTTATCTTCAATTTTTAATTTTTTTTATGTTTTGTCAACTATGACCTTATTAGAGTTTATAACCAGAGTACAAGATCCTCAGCTCTGGAGGGAAATAGAACAGGCAGCAAAATGTCACTCACTGAAATAGGGGTGTTGGAAGTTCAAGTACCTATTTGTATATTGGACTCTGAGTGCATGTTCAGAAATCAGGCCAAAGCAGAATTACAAATGACTACCCAACATAGACTTTTGCAGTTCTCACAAAACGTGAAAGCTCCAACATTAAATCTAATAATGTCGAAGCTAGAATTTACCTTTAAATCTATACTATGATCTTGTGAATATTTACTGAGGTGTAATTGTTAAATTATTTGATGTTACTCCAAGTCCCATTTACTCGATATAAGATGCTACGCTATAATACTGTTTATTTTCTTGTAAAACTGTATGTTTGCACTTAAGTAATTCTTACTGTGTAATTCATCTTAAGACCTAGAAGAATCTATTATTTATCTTTTAAAAATATTATTATAAAAGCCAAAACTAGACTAATGTGTATAGATAGACTTATTTCTTCAATTGTTTTTCTAAATGATTTCTATTTAGTTAACATTGTCATTTAGCTATAAATATATAAAATTTTAAATAAAACCTTGAAATATAGGTCATTGTTATGTTTGGTGGAGGGGATTAAAAGAATCCTATATGGATTATGGATTGTTTTTACTTGGTAGTATAAATTTTTTTTAATTATATTAATCTACAAATAATTTGATATTTCAAAATTGAACTAAATACAACCTGAAATAATTAAAGTATTATTTTACTTTACAAAAGATAAAATGTTGGCAGATGAGCAAAGGAATTATTGTAAATAATGGAATAATTACTTCCAGGTAAAATAATGTTTTTGGAATTCTTAGAAATGTTCTTTTTTTAAAAGAATATTTTTTGTGTGCTTTGTGTTTTAGAAATGCACCTTTGTACTTTTTGACATATTAAACTTTCAAATACACATGAACCAATATTACCTGGTTCATATTTTTGTAAAAGGGCCTTTTTTGTTGTTAAAGGTGGTAGTGCTGATTATTGTCATATACATTTCTAAACATAAAAGATTGCTAATAGGGTCAATATTTTAGGGAATCAAATTTTGCCTAACTGTCCTATTTTCATTTAGTTTCATGTACTGACTGGAGATTTAGTGTGAACAAGATAAAAACCCCATCCTCACTGGAACTGGTGCTGTAGTTTTGGAGACCACAAAGCAAGCCAATAAGTGCAATATACTGTCAGGTGGTGGGAAATGCTGGGAGAAAAAGCAAAGCTGGAAGGGGATAAGTCGTGACCGTGAGGCTTGTAGTACTCTAAATGAGCTCATCAGGAAAGGCAACATTTTAACAGAAACCTGAAAAGAAGTAAGGGAAAGAACCATGAGGTTATCGGGGTGATGAGCGGGAGCAGAACTCCAGTTAAAACAGAGAAGCGAGTCCCTTTGGGGTATTTGAAGAAGAGCAAGAGGGCAATGTGGCTGGCATTGAATAAGGTGTGCAGGAGCTAAATTGCTGCCTTTAAGAACTTTGTTTAGTTTTAGGAGCCATGGGAAGGTGTTGATCAGCATTATGACATGTTGCTAGCTTGTGTTTTTAAAGTGTTTCCCAGGCTGCTATTGGAGGATTGTCTTCAGGAGAGCAGAAGTGGAAGCAGGGAGACTGGTAGAGACTCGTAGTCCTCTGATATGGTAGACCAGTAAGAGATGGCCTAGGCGTTGGCTGGAACGATGCTGGTGGAGTTACACGGTCAGCTTTGGGTTGTATTTTGATCCAGCAATAGCTATTAAGAAATTAAATGTCTGTGAGGCATGATAGTGATGACAATTATATAGGTTTTTGGCTAAAAAAAACTGAGTCAGAGGTTGGTGCCATTTTCCAACATGAGGGAGATCAGAGAAGGAGCATGTGTGGGAAGGAGGCAATTGAGATAAAATTACAACTTAGGGATCTGTTGAGTTTGGGGTGCCTATTAGGCCTTGCATCCAAATACAGATGTTGAGGGTATAGTTGGCCATACCATCTAAGCTTTAAAATTTATATTATTATCAGATAAATATTTCAGTTGTTCTGAGCCATCAAATGGGCTCCACCTCCAAAGACGTTATGAATGAGTGTCTCATCGTAGGGTTTCAGGGTAAGAAAGGAAGAGAAAAAGATTGAGAAAGAAAATGCAGAAGTGGTTTACTATTGCCTTCTGCTGCATAGTAAGTCCAGCCTACATGTGTTATTGCAGTGGTCGGCAAAATCATTAGTCAACACAGCCAAATATCAACAGTTACAGCGATTGAAATTTCTTTTGAGAGCCAAATTTTTTAAACTTAAACTATAAAGGTAGGTACATTGTTATTAACTTAATTAGGGTACTCCTAACCTGGCCTTTGCTAAACACTCAAGGGGCCAAAGAGCCGCAAATGGCTAGCGAGCTGAAGTTTGCCAGCCAAGTTTGTCAAAGTTTGTGGTATAGCATATCACCAAATACCTATAACATAAAAGTGCCTTGCAGGGAAAAATTTCAGTAAGTGATATCTAAAGCTGATGAATTCATTTCTATGTGGCCTGTACCAAATTTAGTAAATTGGTTGCCTTATTAGATATATGAATGTAATTCAGTGAGATTTTTAACAATGTAGGAACTTATATATTTAAAGTATTTCCTTCAATATAACTATAGTATATATACCATTTATTCCAGAAATGTTGATATTTGTAGAAAACATATTTATGACATTTCTGTGTAGCAGAATTTTAGTAAGCAATATTTGTTACTGGTTATTCTTGTAATTTCCTTTTATAAACCAAATTGCTGTGTAGAAACTAGAAATGTAGATTTGTGAATACATCCTCACCCACTGCCACCTTCTAGTGAGAGTTATCTGAGAGATCCATACCTGGGTGTGTGTGCATGCCTGGGACTGTGGTTGTCTTTAAGTAGTGGTTATAGTGGTTACAATGGTCCATAAATAGTGTCAACTGTACAGCTAGACCAATTTGACTGAAATGATGAGAAAAATCATTGTAGAGATTTTGTTTTATTTTGCATTGTTTTTCAATAGTGAGTGAACAACAGAAAAAGAAAAGAAAAAATACTAAATCACAGAAGCTATTAAAACAAATACCACACTGTAGTTTTTAAAAACTTAAAGGTAATGAGCTTGATGGACATTTGTTATCTTGTTTATGGAGCATACCAGGCTGTTTCTTATGCTTCATGTCAAATGAGCAGGAAAACTTTTTCCATTATTGTTCATGTGACAATGTGTTCTACAGTTTTACATTAATCCAACTTATGTTCAATAAGAAATTAGTATCACTGATTTAAATATAATATGGTAGAAAACTTTTTTAAAGAAATGTAAAGCTGTAATCAAGACTATTTTATTGACCCCAGTGAACCCTAGAGAATGAACACTGTTGCTTTTCTATTTGCCTTTGAACCGGCTTTCATTCTATTACCCTAAAACCTTTTTAAGACATGCTAAGATGATGCACTATTTTTGTTGATTATTTTGCCTTTGGTAAATGAAAAGATGCACTATTATCAAAGATGGCAGTCCTGTGTAAATAACTGTTGACAGCATATACAGGGCATGGTGTGAAATGGGTTTGTCTTTTCAGTGTGTCCGTTATGATCACGATGGCATTCTTCTTTTGTTGCTATATTATGTAGAAATGTTTATGCATTTGGTTTGGATCCATTGATGTGATTCAGTATTTGAAACTCAGACTTAATTCATAGATGACTGTAATCATGCAGAAAAAAAAATTAAGTTTTTTTTAAATCTCCTGCAAAGCAGCTTGACTATCCTAACATAGGTTTTCTCGTGTTTTATGGGTGAATCGCTGGAACCTACTTGTTGACAAATTGATGAAAATAATTGAGAGCTGTAAGCATATAATTTAAACCAACCTCAACAAAAAAAGCAATAGTGTGTGGAAAGAGTACAAAATATGTATTATGGGCATTATTTTTTCTCCTTTTTGTTATGGTATTATAATTTATTTCAGATAGAATTGTAATCGCCTTCCCTTCTTTTGTAGGAAAATGACATTTGGAGGATGGCTATAATCAGGGTGGAGGAATGCCACTAATCCACTAATCTTTCATTTTCTCTGACTAAAAGCTATGAAGGGAACTGATATTAACATTAATCCCAGTAGTCTGACAAATCTGTTACTTGTACTTTATGTTCACAAATAATTAGGTAGCCTTAGACCGTCATGTGAACCACTCGATACTATTTAAAGATACAATCTAAGTTATATGACTTATACTGGCTCCTTTTTGTCCCACAGAGGCATAAACTACCATATATTCTCCATCTCTCCATGAACATATTGATCCATTAATAGAAAATGTACAGGTTTGAAAATGGTTTTATTCTCATATTAAGTAGGGGCATCTTCACATATTCCACCACATTCAAGCATTTATGTGTCCATTAACATTTCTACATAGGCTCAAATAGAATTAAATAAAGTTTTGACGACCACTAAAATATTAAGCATATTTGTTCGTGAAAGATGTGTATGGGCAATATCTTAAATGAGTTAAATTTTAATTGCAAAATAAAATTCTTCCATTGTTAAATTAAAGCATAATTTATATATTTATACAGTAATACTCACCTTGTTTAGTATACAGTCTTGTGAGTTTTTACAAATGCATAGTCATGTAATCACCACCTCAGTCAATATATAGAACAATTCATTACTCAGAAACAATCCTCCTGCGTCTTGTGTGAATTTCTCTTCTCACCCCAAACCCCGGAAATTACCAATTTATGTCCATATAGTTTTGCTTTTTCCAGAAGGGTATATAAGTATAATCATATAGTTTATAGATGTTTAAGTCTTCCTTATTTTCTAGTTAGCATAAAGCATTTGAGATTTATCCATGTTGTCAAGTGTATCAAAAGCTTGTTACTTTTAGTGCTCAGATTAAGTATTCCATTTTATTTTTCTTTTATTTAATTTATTGATTTATTGTGTTTACATAGATTCTAGTGTTGCCCCGGGTGTTCCATTTTAAAACATACCTCCACTGAGGAACATTTTGTGTTGTTTTCATTTTTTGGTTATTGCAAATAATGCCACTTGAATAACATCATAAAGTCTTTAATGTTCAACATGTATTGGGAAACTAGATTCTCAAAAAAGGTACAAGTTGTATAGTATCTTTTTGATTGCTAAGGCAGACCTCTAACAGTGTTAGAAGTAATACTGGTCCTGAATAAATTAATTTAAGAATGTAACTTGAAATTTGTTTCTGCAATTTAAAAACAAGTCCATAAAATGTCTTATAATTAAAACATACAAAACCTAATAATATACCACATTGACTTTCCTTGATGTCATGAAAGAATCCTTAAAATTAGTATGTTTATTGTAAACTTTACTCTGATATGTTGGGAAGTGTCTTACATGTGGCACGTGTACAATCATCATTTCAAATACAGCTATATTTTGTGTTACCACTTCTCTGGGCTGTGATTTCTCTGTGTTAGATATTTTCTCTGCTAGGATTGATATAGTTACAAAAAACTGTGGACTAATGTACATTATAGTCTTTAAAGATTTGGTTTGAATGGAAGATTATTTTAAAACCTTGTCTTCAGATACTTTTTTAAGTGAAAGGAGGCGAGATAGAACTCCCGCATGTGTCTCAACTGGGATCTACCCAGCAGACCCTGTCTGGGGCCAATGCTCAAATCAAACGAGCTATGTTTAGCACCTGAGGCTAATACGCTTGGATCAATCAAGCTATCCCCAGCAGCTGGCCAACATTCAAACCAATCAAGCCATTAGCTGTGGAAGGGAAAGAAGGATAGAAGGGGTAGAGAAGCAGATGGTCACTTCTCTTGCGCTCTTGTGAGCCCTGACTGGGAATCAAACCCAGGATGTCTATACACGTGGCCAACACTCTATCTACTGAGTGAACCTGCCAGGACCACCTTAGATATTCTTAAATAAAGATTCTTACATGTTGAAAACAAGCAAAATATATTTAAAATGCTATTATAGATTATTAAAGGATCCTGAAGGTGCTTGTTCTCTTTAACAGTTCGGTCATATATTTCTCTAATAACCAGTCATTTTTTTCCTCTAAGAACTTGTGAGTACTCCCCTGAACACATTAACTATGGCAGGTATTTGTTGACTCAGAGTCTACCATTAAGCATTTTTCAACTCAAGACAGAAATAGAAGAGACACATAAATGAATATAAAAATATATAATGTCAATGAACAAACATATTAAATGAATATAATAAAAAATAAATTTGTTTTGTGAGGCAACGTCACAGGGGGTTCACATATAGAAAATAAGGATGGGTGTTTCTACTTTGCCTTTTTTTTTTCAGAAAAGTGTGTGGAGTAATTGAGGTATTTAGAAATGTTCAAATGACCATACTGTTGTCTGTGTATGATGATTACAAGAGGAAAGAGGTTGTAGGGGAGGTAGAAGAGGGAAAAGAGGTTAAATGGTGATGGAAGGAGACTTGACTTGGGGTGGTCAATACACAGTTCAAAATATAGATGGTATATTATGGAATTGTATACCTGAAACCTAAATAATTTTATTATTCAATACCACCCCAATAAATTCAGTAAAATTTTTTTTTTTAAAAATTCCTCAAATGAAGGAAAGAAAATAACTTGGTAAGATAACGTTTGAAGTATATTATATAGGTAAAGCCAACAGGATGTGTAGAAAGTTACCCCTCTTATTTTACAGGGTGGATTTACAGTTGTTCATATGGAAAATTATACATTAATAAATAATAATACCAGAATAGACTCTATGTTTTGCATACTCACAACTATAAACCTACTTTTGCCCCACCCTGTATGCCTCACACCAGAAATATAGAATGTTATAGAGGAATACTCCTGTGAGCCTTCAGTTTCAAAATGTAAACATCACTAATTAAGAACACTGTTGGACTGTATAGTTTTTGTTTCTTTCCAATGCGCACATGAAGAAAATGAACTATTATTACTCACTGAAGGCTCAAATAACACACCATGAATTTTACAAGAGGTGCAGGTTGCAGTGAGGATGACTGTACATCTTTAAGAGTATGTGTCTTTGTGCATTACCAGTGTATTAACTCATGATGATAGACACAGTGAAGACCACTCCATGATTATACGATGATAATATAAAGAAAATGAAGTAATAAGTATAAATAGTAGGATGGTTTAGTTGGCAGCTTTAATTTGGAACAAGCCAAATATAATTTGCTTTATTTTATTCTTCTGGTATACTGAAAAATTTTAATAAGCCAAATAAGTGACTGAAAATTTTCCCATGTCCCAAAGTTAAATATTTTCTCCACTGCCAAAAGTAAATAAACATGATTGCTAATTAAAATTCTTAAGCTTGTTATTTTACCACTAATTAATTGTAATTGAAATTGAACCTGCTTCTTGAATAAGTTTATGAAGAGAAAAAATATCCTAAATATAAGTGTGCATATTGTAATTGTTTGCATGAATTGAGATTTCTCTTTTGGTATTTTGTACACCTCTTCTTTATCTTATTTGTACCTTCCTCTCCCATTATATTTTTTATTAAGACTTTATTTTTTAGATCAGTTTTAGAGTCAGAGCAAAATAGAAAAGAAGTTGCAGAGATTTTCTGTGTACCCCCTACCCATCATTTGCCAAGCCTTCCCTTTGTTTTTATTGCCTTCAGAAATACTCGCTCTGTTGGTTTGTAGCGAAGGGAAGGAAAGAGTAGGGGGGAATTACACAAATGAAATTGTTTATCACTGAAGAGAAAATATAGAGACAGCTACAACAGGTGTGATTTCAAAACTTGTCTTCTTTTTTTAATCTCATCATTTAGTGCTTTTCTATAAACTTAAATCTTTGAAAGTAACCTGCAACAGGCAGATGGTAGAAATTTTCTGACAATTTGGTTGTTGAATTTTTGGTCAATAGGTCTTTTTTTATAGTACATATTTGAATTGCATAGGAAAAATGTTTTATTATGAATGAACGTACATTAAGGCAGAGAAAGGCTGTATATTTTTCTTATTTTATTTGCTAATAATACCCATTCTGGTCCTTGAGTTAGCTAAGTTTTTATATTCATGTTATAAATGTTTGTGGAAAGGTAATGTTTGAAATCCTCCTCTGAGTAAGTCATCCTTTTGCAGCCCATATCGTTACCAACCTTCATTTGGAATATACATCTGCCAAGGTTACACCATAGAAGAGAAAATCCTTCATTTATTAATAGGGAATTAGTTTATGCTCTGGGCATTGACAGTGAACCTTGTCACTGCATTTTTGTGCTTTCATCCCACTACAAACTGTCATTTGAATGCCAAGGTCTCTCAAACAAACAGGAAGTCAAAATTGGTATTGAAAATATCTCCAAAGATGGGTAAAAATATACATTTGAAAAATTTTAGAAGGAAATTTATTTCATCTCTGAACTTTCTGGAGACCCAGTTATATGATTGAAACTTGAAAACCTTGTTTTTTTGAACTGTCTTTTTGTACTGGGCACCAAAAAAGCCCCTAAAATTGTTTTCATTCTAACTGGTGAGAAGATACCAAAATGAAAAAGTTATGTCAGGCTGACTTGATGGCTGATATACCAAAGGCCTCTTGCTCCCTCTACAGAAGGTGCTTCACAATTGCAGTCACAATTTTTTTTTTAAACTTGATGAACTAGGTTTGCCATGAGGTTCATGATGATAAACAAAAAGTTTTGGATCTATATCTACCTCCTTTGCCTTGCAAACCAGTTGGCTGTCCTAATGTGGATCAGGATTGGTTTGTGAGTTTCTAATTTGATGTTTTTCTCTCGGCGTCAGCAAGGGTTTTATTCCAGAAACAGAACTGGACAACAGTAGGTTTTTGTTTGTATGGCTTTATTTTATTTATTTGCTGTCATGGATGGGTAAAATGCTTGAAATTTTGTTTGGTATTAGATGATTGTTTTACCCATTTTCATTCTTTGCTTATTTAGCCAGGGAATTTAAGCCAGAAAAATAATATACTGTACCTCAATAACTTAATTAGTTCTCATTATCTACTTCTAATTGTTTCAGTCATTTTTCTTGCTTTTGGAAAAAAAATTAGCGATGTGAATTGTGACTTCACAAGAGGAAGAATTGTTTAAACTGGATTTTTTTTCAACTAAAGGTAGTATTCACAAGAGACAGGAAGTTTGGCTTTCTATAAGAACTTTATTAACATAAACTACCATGTATATGTATATATTGTCTTAATTTACCCATTTAAGTCAAATTGGAACAAAATGTTAATATTTTGGTAGCTTTGGTTTGAATAATTTTATGCATTTTCTCTTACAACTCAAGATAATTTTACTTGACAGGTTACTAGGTTTTTGTACTGTGAAATTTAAATTATAACAATTCTTTGATTTCATCAATAGAGTCTAAAGAAAAGATTGAAAATTCTTTTTATTGTAGTTAGCATGAGAATAGCCCTTCTGATGTTACCCTGTAATTGAAAAATGAACACTCATAACAAAGTAGCTACTTTGATTTCACTATGTTGCATTTTTAATTTACCTGTACTAAATTACTATGCTTATACTAGACTGGATTTTTTTCCCCCTCTGGTAGGTGTACTGGCCCATTAGCAAATTCTCTTTCAGAGAAAACAAGAGACCCAGTAGAGGAAGATGACAATGAATATAAGATTCCTTCATCCCATCCTGTTTCCCTGAATTCACAACCATCTCATTGTCATGATGTAAAACCTCCTCTTAGGTAAGAATGTGGGTCGCTTTTTAATCACCTCTTATCTGCATAAACATGATCATTTATGGTGTTTGTTTTTAATCAATTAAATTGTATCTGTTTATTAAAAATCCTTGATTTCTTGCTCCAGGCTTTTTTCTTTCTATATAGTGTTTTCTTCATTACTTTCAGAGAAAACTAAAAAATGCAGATTTTTCAGGAAGTCATTTGACTAAATGAGTTGGCTACTGAGTCTTAATGGGATATTTGTTGCTCCCTCTCTCCCAAAAAACAAATTATATTCTGATAAAACTTTGCTATAGGTTATAGTGTTCATTAATTCATTTATTTTCAATAAGCTATTTTTAACCCATTTTATCAGTTCTAAGTACACTCTCATGAAGAACAATTAGGACTTAGAAACTAAGGTATTAATACTGGCCAACCTTAGGCTTTTTCTTCATTATGTAAAAATTAGTAGTATTTATATTCATTTCCCATATTGATGTGCTACTTCCTTCTATTCAGATCTTGAAGAAAAAGAAAAAAAAAACTAAAATTATTCTCTTAACTGTTTTTTTAATCATGTACAATCTATTTTGCTTGGATCAAATAAGAATGTGAAGGAAAGTTTTTGTAATTTTCAGTTTGCGTTTTTTTCTTGTCCGTTCTTTTCACTGTAATGGAGACATCCTTGATCTTTGAAACAGCAGCTCCAGTGAGGTATATGAGTTATTAAAATTTGGTGTGCATTGAAATCTTAGTATGTCTTTAGGAAGAAGGGTGATTCTGTTTATTTTAAAAGATTGACATGTGAATTTACTCAGTAAGTGAAATCTTATTTTCAAAATTTAGTTTCTAATCTCCACTTTTCTTTGTATAATAACATCCCTGGAGCTACACTGAGAACGTAGAATAGGGTTCAGCTACTGTGCTGGCCCAGCTTTTTGCCTTCCAGTATCTTGATTGAGAGATAGGAGAGCCTTTGGATATTCCACTTATCTATGCCATCTTCACTCAGTGTACCATTTCTCTTTGAGGTCAAGTCAGTCAACAAAAAGCATTTTATGTGTGGAATGTTCCCTTTTCAGATGAAAAATCTGAAAAGTCTTTTAATACCTTTATTCAAGTATTGCAGTAAGATAGAAAATGCAACGCTTGGAAAAGAGAAAAGCAAATCTTCATTTTAAACAGATACCTTTCTTCCTGCATGAGTAATCCTGGTTAGAATTCAACACTGCAGAGTTATTCACCAGGAGTATTAACATTCTGAAGTCCAAAGCTTAGTATTTCAAAGCAAGAACCTATCTATTTCTTGCTAATTGCTGGTGTTTAAGGCATTTGTTGCTAAAATAGTATCCTTCAGAAGACAAAGAAATACCTGAGATACTATTTGTTGTCACAGAAGAACCAAATGTCTACTGCTCTTCAGAGAGAAAAACATTTTCTTTACATCAAATACAAATTGTTACAAATTTTATTTCTTTTGACTCTTAAAAAAGTGTAGTAATTTGTAAAAACTGAAATAAGATGAGCTTATGTCCACGTGGTATCTAATTTTTCATTGCTGGTGAAGTGAGGGTTATAATTATAATACTTTAAATTCTAATTGTCACATTATATTAGATAAGTTGTCTGATGGCAGGCCTCCCAAATCCAGAAAATAAATTTGAATTATGACCACCATTACCATCTTGTACTGTTGTAGAAAAAGACTAAATGTTAATGATATATAAACTTAATTGGAGTGAATTTTTTTTTTGTCTAATTTGTTCTTGAAAGCTGAAGTATCTTCTTATGTTCCCTGAAAACACTCTTTAAGCTTGACCAGCTCCTTCCCCTATGTTTCCCCCTACCATTTGGAACATCAGGAAGAGTAAATTGTCAATATGTGGAAAAAGTTAAACAGTAGATGAATAATTCAGCTTCAGTAAAAATTCATCATTATTTTGAACACTGAATACATGATAACTATTTTTAAATGAACCATCTCTCTGGCCTCTTGAAGATACATGGTCGCCAGAGAGAATGAGAATGGCAATGAATTTCAGATGAAGCACTCTTGGAATAACTATTCAAATCGCTGCTATCTTCTCTGTTATGTATGTACATCTACGTTGTCCCAAGAATTCAGAGTAAATTAGAGAAAAGTAAAATGTAAACTCGTCTTTCTACATAACTCTTTGTGAGCAGAATAACTTGGTTAGCCGAGGGTTCATGGTTTCCCAGTTATATCGTTAAGACAAAATATGCTCTATATCATCTCCTCCTTCTATCTCCCATGCCCCAAATTTATCCATTGTGTTTATAAGTATGATTTCAACAAAAATGCCACTTAGAAAATAGTATTCTTTATAGACACTGAGATCAAAATATTTGTTGTGTATGCAAGATTTTTGCTAGTCATTTTTGTAATTATCAGAAGTACCAACACTTTGTTCATGGCAGCAGTAAAATTATACTGTAGACTCTAGGTCTTTGAATATGCCTATCAGAATTTTAATGGAATTACTGATCATTTAGTAATTCTCTATCTTTGATGGACTCTAATTTAATTGTAAGGAAAGCATAAGTTACAGAAATAAAAATATAATGTTAAATACCATCAACATATGATGAAATCACTAGAAATATTAACAATTTTTGCTTTA
This sequence comes from Rhynchonycteris naso, assembly GCA_037038555.1. NCBI lineage: Eukaryota > Metazoa > Chordata > Mammalia > Chiroptera > Emballonuridae > Rhynchonycteris > Rhynchonycteris naso. Next base: position 75,014,051 of record CM073002.1, read on the forward strand.
TTATATTTTTCTTCAAAAAGTTTACAAAGTATTATTAGTGAACGCTTTCAAAACACGTTAATTTCAAAGATGTTTAGAGTGGCAACAATTTTTGTGACCATTGTAATATTGGTTTCACTTTAAAGAGAGATTATATTCAATGGGTTTAGTACTTCCGCTTTGTAAAAATATTTGAGTAATAGTATCTTGATAATATTACTTGTACTTTTTCTGAAAAAGCAAATTAATTATATTTAATTTTAAATTTTATTATATGATCTGGGTTGCTAGTTTCCATCACCCTCCCAAATGCGTTTTAAACCGAAAGTGATTGTCCTTATGATTTTTATCCTCTGGTCTCTGCTTTAGGTCTTATGATAATGGTCATTGTATATTGAATGGAACACTTGGTACATCTTCAGAGATGAAGAAATCAAACAGCCCTGAGTTAGGCATATATTTAAAGGGTATGTATAATACATATTCTCTTTGTGTTCTACATCTTAATGGTCAGAATTTAAAGGCAAAATTCCATGCCATTGTTGAACTGAAAATACATTAAGATTTTGTGTTATCCTCTAGGAGATGTTTTTGATTCAGCCTCTGATCCAGTGCCATTACCACCTGCCAGGCCTCCAACTCGGGACAATCCAAAGCATGGTTCTTCACTCAACAGGACGCCCTCTGATTATGATCTCCTCATCCCTCCATTAGGTTGAAACCTTTCAAAAATTTCAAATAAGCCACCCTGCCTCTTCTTTTACTAAATACCTGAATTCTCAGAAATCAAAGTTCAATGTAATACAAACTCACTAGGTTATTAATATTTCTAAATTCGAATGGATTCTTCAGGTGATGGTGGCTTTCAAGTTCATGTGACCATTATTCCATTTAGATGATTGAAGTAATGGTGTAAATAGCTGGCCAGCTTCAGGATTTTATAAACTTATATCTTGTGCTGAATATAGTCTACAAAAAGAAATCTATGGGGGCATTGTTCAGGCACTTGAAGTGTTCATCTGAGAATTTCTTTCAGTACAGTTTTTAATGAATATGTACTGTTTCTTTCAGCATAAAATAACCCATTTCCACTTAGCTAGTCACATTATGGAAAACTATATAACTTATTTTAGAGAGCTGACATTAAATTCTGTCTTGTAATCATTGCAAAGAATTGTAAGAAACACATCCAAAGAATCTAAATTTCTTTGTTTAAAATTTTAATGTGAAGAAGTAAAGTATTGTGTGTTTGGTATGTGTACATGTATGAAGGTACACACAGGTGTGTATATATGTTATAGTTGGCTGTCTACGTTTATTTAATTAATTTTAGATGTGAAGCTTCTTATCCTTTTTTTAGAGGAAGACATTTAGAACCTTTCACACACTTTAAGGATTCACAGTAACAAGTCACTATAATATAAAATAATGTATGGTGAAGGTCTATTTATAAGCTTATCTGAATTATTAAACTACCAGAAATGTGAAATGAACCTTTAGTTTTCTTTTCTTAAACACTATCAACCAGTGTTTCCAAGTAGACCATTGCAGTGTTTTTTGCTCTCCTATTTTGTTTTACACATGAAACCGCTCCTGTTCTTTATGTAGTTCAGTGTCTTAATCTCACCTACATGAGTTATAAGAGCCTCCTAATTCCTTCTTTACCTAGTGTTTTTCTCCCCTCTTCTTCCTATACACTGATTTTTGACCTATTACTGAGTCTTCAGACTCGATCAGCACTGTCCAATAGAACTGTGTGTGATGCAAGGGATCTATCTATTGTGTGATGGTGGAACTGAGTCTTAGTTAATTTTAAACTAAATAGCTAAATGCTAATGGTGACTACCATATTGGAGAATGGAGATAAATGTGCCAACCTATCTTTTTAACTTCACCTTCCTCATGTACATCTCATGCTTTAGTCATCCTGTTTACTGTCTGGAAGACACCATCCTCTATTCATCCTGTTTACTGTCTAAAAGACACCATCCTCACCTTGATAAATAAATATTTTTGAGCCACTGTACCCCACACCTCTCTGTTCCTGGTTAATACTACTTTCTCCATTTCTTTTCCCTCTTAAAATGAACCTAGGGACTTTGATCTTGAATCATTTGTGAATTCTTCTTGGATCTCCTTGTGGAATCTAAGCTCCTTGGGTCAGGGCCCTGTGATTTTGATCTTCACACTACCTGTGTGTCTAGCACGGTGCCTGACATTTAGCAGCTGAAAAGCAGTTGAATGAATAAAAATAGGTTGGAATGGTAACAGAACTACCTCTCCTATACCTTCAAATATTTTAAGTCAGAAAAATATTTATGATCATCATAGAAAACATTTTCAGTATTTTTGCAAGGCAAGCTTTGTGAATGATGAAATGATTTTCTTTATGTTTCTCAGTAAATTTAAATACATTTTTAAATTATTACTGAATTTTTATTACTGGAATATATAGGTATTTATATACTGTTTCATAAAGTATATATTTGGATGGCTTATAAAAATGCACTGCAATTCTTTGATTTTTTAAAGACTCAATATAAAGGCAAATATGAGTAGAATAGTATATGTGGCAGAGAATAAATAGACAGAAGCGTGATACAGTGTTATATAGTTACTAAAGCTGGGAAATATGCAAATATAAGTCACTAGCTTTGGGACCACAAAATAGATTTCTATATTTAACTGTTCTTCTTTAGAGATATCTTATAAATAGAAAAATATTATACTCTTTACTATAGGTATATTTTCTGTGTATTATAACACTGACATATGGAGCAATAACTTCAATAAATTAATAAGATAATATATTCTGTGATATTAAATCTTTTGTGTATAGTGTGATTTTCTAATTAGAGGTTGTTATACAAAGAATTCTGTTTTGATGGTGTGGCTTATAATTTTTAGTTCAAATGTCTAGTGTCTTAATATTATAAAGTTTACAGGTGAACAATAAGCTGTTTCATAACCTGCAGTGCTGCTATTTAGTAGAAAGTCCTTGGACATAGAAAAAGTTTGCACACACATATGTGTTTGTGTGTCTGGTTTGCTACTTTCTAAATTCCCACAAAATAATTAATTCCCATTATCAAACTTGGTGAACAGCCGGATAAACACTGAAGGTGAAGTTCTTTATAAGCAGCAAGAGGAAATCAAATCTTTACTTTGGCCTGATACTGTGTTTCAAATAATAAAGTCCAGCTGTTGATACTGACCTTTCTTTAAATGCAGGTGAAGATGCCTTTGATGTCCTACCCCCATCCCTGCCGCCGCCCCCACCTCCTGCCAGGCACAGTCTCATCGAACATTCAAAACCTCCTGGCTCCAGCAGCCGGCCATCCTCAGGACAGGACCTTTTCCTTCTTCCTTCAGGTGGGAAAGAAAAGCCAAGGGAAACATTTCACTCAGAGCAAAATTATTTCTAGATCTTACTGCTTTTATCTCCCTGGCAGAAAAACCCATGGTGAGGAAAATAGCGGTTGGTTGGGTGGGTACGTTTGTCAGTGGTTGATTTAATTGCAAAAGGATTTCAAAACTGGTGAAAGCCATAAGGAATAATAGAATTTAGAGATGGTGCTGTTGAGATTATCCAGCCAAATTACACCTATATGTTACAGACGCATCTCTGAGAACAAGAAGGGTTCTGTGATTGGGCTAGTAGTGATGGAGAGAAAAGTTAGATTCTGTCTCCAATTCTCAGTGCAGTAATTTTTTTTCTCAGAAGTTTAAAAATTTTTATTACATATGTTGGGCAGATAAAATATATTATGCTCACTTTGTTAAAGATGGCACTGCCCACGTGGAAGTCTATTATTAATGTGTATTGGGGAACAGGCTGTGGGCAGGCTGGGTCGTTATATCCTAAGACTTAGTTTTAAGAGTAAGCTTTTCCCCACACCCTTGACTGATTGGATGATGTGGGGTGGTGCACTCTCATGAGGAATCCTCCCATTATGCCTCAGAGAAGTGACTTTGTATCAGAGACTTCCTTGTTTGTAGATTGGATTAAAGGTTTGGATTTCTACACTATAAAGTGGGGCAGATCGGGAGCTTGCTCTCTCTCGGTTCCTGAGGTTAGCATTAGAGAGGAGAGCAGATTAAGGCCACGTGGAGGAGAGGAGAAGCAGCCAAGATGGTGGAGTGCTGAGAAAGAAGCCAGTTAGTGCAGACTTTGTGCAGAAAGAAGGAGATGGAAAACAAAGGTGAATAATGCTGGTGAGCTAGAAGCCTTTGATTCTAGGAAACTTGGATAAGTCAGTAGGTTTGTGAGCACTGAATGAGTGGGTTTTGGAGCCCAGTGTGTGTTTTTGCTTGCCCGCCAAGTGCTACCTAAGTTTAAAGCTATGGCTCACCAGTTCTTGTCTCTGTTGTTTCATTACCGTCTGTCCGAATCTAATGCGAACCTGCATGGGCCAGGCTGCTGTGATGGTGGCCTTGGACACTGGCCTTACAACATATATCTTAGTGTTACCAGACTACAACCAGTCCGGGGTTCGGGTTACCTGCTGCTGCAAGCCAATAAGCAGAGACTGGGTCTGAGAGGGATACAGGCGTGTTTAATCATGATGGTCAGCAACCCAAGAAGACAGGCGGCATACAGCCCAAAGCCTGCTTTAAAATTTCAGATGCAGGGACTGATTATATACTTTTTCAGGTGAGGTTAGTACAATGCGAGGGGAGGGGGGCATGCTGTTAGTCATAAGGCAGGATAGCTGGTTCCCAGCACGGTAAGAGTCATCAAGCAGTTCCCGGAATCGAAATTTCTTCTCGGTGGCATTCCGATCTAATCATGGACTTTATTGCTCCTTGGGCGCCAGTCATCTCCTCAGAGGGTATGGGAATGTCAAATTTCAGTGGTTCTGCATTCCTGGGTGGGGTGTGCTAAAGATAATTTAGGAAATAGGTTACATATGGAGCACTAGCAATCATATATATACACATATCAACACCCTGTCATTAGGGGCATAATTCTGTTCAAAAACAGAATATTTTGATAAATTTTATTGTTAGAACATTGATAACTTTTTCTGAAATATCTTCAATTTAATATTTTGTTACATTTTTATTTTTAAATGTCTCAATATATCTACTCACAATATTGGTCTTCATGGAAAAATTAATATGTACCTTTTGGTAAACTCAAGTGCAGAGCAGAAATAAAATAAAGGGACCTAATGAACCATCCACTCCATTAGAATTATCAGGAAAAGATTCAGTTATGTATTAACTACTTCCTGCAAACTGTGCCGTTGTGACACTGGGATCTGTGCTCTGAGAGTTGGCCTCCTTGATTTGTATTGTTTGACCATAGGCTACAGCTTTTTTTTCTTAACGATTGCTTTACATTTAGTAGGAGATAAATCATGAAAAAGCTGTTAAAGAGCAGGTTAGCCTTTGGCCACCTATACGACTTGAGAGTCTTAACCGTTATCATTCACCTCGAGCATTCATTTTTCTCACTTTCTTTTCAGTTGGTTTGATAATTTATGAAGTTTGAGGTGATTTGTGAATAAGACAAATTATAGACATGTACCTTGGAACATATAGCTTTGGTTTCTAAAACTAGTTTTGTTTTGTTTTAGAAATAATTTTGAGTTTAATTTTCTTTGTGTAAAATGGTGTCCTGTGTCACCTGTTCTGTTAAGAAGTCTCCCTGCCCACAGAGCATATGAATTCACTGAATATTTCCAAAGAGCAAGGTTCATAACCTTTCTAATCCAAGCAGAAAACATGGATAGCTTAGGCTTTTATTTATATTGCTACATATAAGCACTAACATTTTGCTTTTTCACTTACACTTTTTCTAATCTTCATTTTATAAAAGGAATTTAACTCATACTTTAAAAAAGGAATCACTCTAAATTTTATTTCACCTTTTGTAAGACTATCTTTCTGCTGAAAGAATACATTATAAACTGACCAGGCGGTGGCACAGTGGATAGAGCATCGGACTGCAATGTGGACGAACCAGGTTCGAGACCCCAAGGTCGCCAGCTTGAGTGCGGACTCATCTGGTTTGAGCAAAGCTCACCAGCTTGAGCCCAAAGTCGCTGGCTCCAGCAAGGGGTTACTCGGTCTGCTGAAGGCCCGCGGTCAAGCACATATGAGAAAGCAATCAATAAACAACTAAGGTGTCGCAACAAAAAACCGATGATTGATGCTTCTCCTCTCTCTGTGTTCCTGTCTGTCTGTCCCTATCTACCCCTCTCTCTGACTCTCTCTCTGTCTCTGTAAAAAAAAAAAAAAAAGAAAAGAAAACATTATACACAGATAACACTAGCCTGACCAGGCGGTGGCACAGTGGATAGAGCATCGGACTGGGATGCAGAAGACCCAGGTTCGAGCGCGGGGCCCATCTGGCTTGAGCAAAAGCTCGCCAGCTTGGGCCCAAGGTCACTGGCTCCAGCAAGGGGTTACTCGGTCTGCTGAAGGCCTGCAGTCAAGCATATGTGAGAAAGCAATCAATGAACAACTAAGGTGTCGCAACAGCAACGAAAAACTAATGATTGATGCTTCTCACCTCTCTCCTTTCCTGTCTGTCTGCCCCTATCTATCCCTCTCTCTGACTCTCTCTCTGTCCCTGTAAATAAATAAAAATATTTTTAAAAAGTACTATTTATATACACAGATAACACTCTTTTCCCTATTTTTATGAACCGAGTTAATTGTAAATGTTTCATTTCTTTATCATAATTTTATAGTTCATTGTACTTTGTGTAAAAATATTCAGAAAAATGCTTTCAAAATTGCTAAAAATAGTATTTTAAAATGAAAATTTCCCCTTTTATTAGATAAAATGAAGTTTCAAAAATTGTCTCATTTCATATATGGATTTGGTTGTTTTGGTTTTGCTTGGCTGCGAGGGAGTACAGTAGCTATTACCCTTAACCTATGGGATGAGGCCAACAAGAGACCAGAGCAGTGTCATTTGCTACTGGCTGGCTCTCTCTTGACCTCCTTTTATACATGGAGGTACCTAATTCCACTCACAACAATGTTGACATCCCTTGACAATAAATATTTCTAAGAAAAAAGTGGTAACATTTCTTTTCCATTTCCAGTCTCTCATATCATTAACATGACAGATTTCCAGTCTCTTGCCAGATCCATTGAGAAGACTTGTTTTTATTCAGTTTTAAACTGTATACATTAACTCCTGTTCTTTTAAGAAGAAATATTGTAATTCTTCTTACATAATAATATGTTAGGCTATGAAGGTTTTTTGTGCTCATAAATAAGCATTTGCCTATGATTTTGCAAAATATTTAATACATTATACTGTCTAAAGAAGTATTATAGAAGATTTGCAACCATGGTTCTTCATCTTTTGTTATAAATTTTATTTAGAAAATTAAATTTAACGGGGTGACATTGATCAATAGGAATACATAGGTTTCAGGTAAACACTTCTATAGCATTTGAACTGTTTACTGTGTTGTGTACCTGTCACCCAAAGTCACAATTATTTTCCCTCACCTTATATTTGTTGCTCTTTACTCCCCTCCCCCAACCCCCTTTCCCACTACTCCTCTGCCTGCTAATCACTTTACTTTTATCAAAGCAGTGGTTGTAGATTTTTTTTACTTGCATTTTCTGCTTTTTTGAGCTTGTTTTTGCGCTCATTGTTGTGGATTTTTTTTGTTTGGGGACATTTTGACACCAGCAGGAAGAGTGAAGAAACCAACAATAGGAGAAGTTTGCACCTGGGTGAAAAGATCCTGGGATAATACCAAGATTGAGATTATTATCAAGTCATTTAAGAAGTGTGGCATTTCAAATGCCATAGATGGAACTGAGGACCAGGCAGTACAAGAAGACAGTGATTCCTCATCAGACACAGATGAGGACAAGCTAATGGATGGGAGTTTTGACAGTGATGAGGAGTTCTATGAATTTTATGATGAATAAAACGAGTTCAATAACTTTATGTAATACATATTTTTCAAATTTTTGGCCCCAAAATTAAGGTGCATCTTATACCTGGGAGCGTCCTATACATGGGGAAATACAGTAATTAACTGCTTTTCAGATTCTCATGTGTCTTTAACCTTTGCCATTTTAATTATGTGTCTTGGTGTGGGCCTCTTGTAGGTTTATCTGTCTGGGACTCTGTATTACCTGGATTTGTATGTCTGTTTCTATTTTAGATTAGGGAAGTTTTTGGTCATTAGTTCTTCAAATAGGTTTTAAATCACTTGCTCTTTCTCTTCTTCTGGTACCTCTTTGATGGAAATGTTGTTATAATTGATACTGTCCCAGAGCTCTCATGAACCATTTTTATTTTTAAAAATTCTTTTTTCCTTTTTGTTGTTCTGATTGGGTGTTTCATACTCCCTTGTCTTCCAGATGCCAGGTTTGATCTTCTGCTTCATCTAATCTTCTATTGATTCCTTCTAATATATATTTCATTTCAGTCATTGTATTCTTCATTTCTGACTCATTCTTTTTATATGTTTTCTATCACATTTTTACCTTTCCTCCCTTGTTGTTGAAGTTCTCACTGAGTTCATCTATTCTTTTTTATTTTTAAATCATTTTTATTTAATTACAGTTGTCATATAATATTATATTACATAGTTTCAGGTGAACACCCCAGTCATTAGACATTATATAACTTAGTAAGTGATCAACCCAATAAATCTTTTACCCACTGACACCATACATAGTTACTAGTCTTCTTTAAAAAGAAGAGAAAATTATAAAAAATATGAATAATAAAATGTCAATAAATGTATATCTATCAACAATTGAGTTCTATTCTTCACCTTTATTCATTGAACATTCTTGTAAAACCAGTGTTTTGAATTCTGCATCTGGTGATTGCTTGTCTCCATTTCATTTAGTTCTTTTTCTATAGTTTTGTCATGTTCTTTTATTTTATACCTGTTTTTTGTGTCCTCATTTTGGCTGACTTCCTTTGCTTGTTTCTGTGTATTAGGTAGATCTGCTTTATCTCCCATCTTTGCACTGTGGGTTTATGTAGCTGTCTTGTGGGACCCTGTGGTGCAATCTCCTTGGTCACCCGAGCTGAATGCTCCAGAGATGTCCCTTGTGTGGGTTTTGTGTATCTTCCTGTTGTAGTTGAGCCTTGATTACTGTTTTCATGTTAGTGGGTGGATTTGACTCTCAGGATTACTGGGTCTGAGCGCTGACTGTGACTATAGCACATGAGCTGTTATGTTGGGCTGACCTCACAAAGCAGGAGTCACCTTGGTGGATATCTAGTACCAGCCCAGTCTAACTTTTAGGTTTGTCATTTGTGAAGTAGTTGGGTGGTGTTCTGATGTGGTCTGATACCGGCCAATTACTATGTTTGTTCTGGAGCTACTAGATGGGGCTACATTACAGGTCAAGTTCATCTATTGCTTGTTCCCAGCGTGGGACCATCTGGTTGAAGCTACAGAGTGGTCAATTGGTGGTTGGTTTCCATTTTTTCTGGGCATGGAGGTTCTTGAGAGAGGCCATTTGATGAATCAAGGCTGATAGCCACTAGTGTTAGGCTTGGGACCTTTGGTGTGCACCACAAGGTGAGTTCAAGCCAGCTGATTCTTAAGCCCTGTTTTTGGCCATTTAGGTGATGCTATGTTCCAAGCTAAGACTGGCTGCTGCTTATGCCAGTCTTGGAGCTACCTGATGGGAGTTACATTGCCAAGTCGAAACTGGTCACTGATCGTACCAGTCTTGGGCTAACTTATAACTTAGCAAGAGGTACTGGGCACACTAAAGTCAGATATTTACTGATTGGGTTTTGTGGACCTTTGAGAAATTTTAGGAAAGTGTGTGGCATGAGCTGAGGCAGCCTGCTTTTGTGGACAATGTTCAGCCAGGTATGCTAGTAGAATGGGACAGGATCTCATGGAATCAGCAGGGTGGGGAAAATAGTGTTAGCAAGGTTAATAAAGATCTCAGATTTGGCATCCACCTGGCCAGGATGGCTGAGTTGGGAGAACGCTCAACAAAACTACAGTGACACCTGCCAGCACTTCTGTTCCTGAAGCGAGCTGTCCTGAACCCTCCCATCCAGCCCTGGCCATGCAATCATCAATTTAATTTCTCCCCATAAGTCCTTAGGACTTTTTGAGATGTTGCTGCTACGCTAGCACCCAGAATGAGTGAGTTTGTGAGTTTGTGCTTCAGACCTGCAGAACCTAGTTCTCAGTAGCCCTTCTTTTCACTCAGATGTAAGCTCTGTTGGTTTTTACAGCTAGATATTATGGAAACTCCTCTTGCTGGCACTAGCACATTGGTTTAGGGAGCTTTGTGTGTTGGTGTGGGACTGGGACCCCTTGCTGCTCAAGGAACACCTCTGCAGGTTACTTGCCACACTGTGAATGTGCATTCTGCATCTCTATTCCTCCTACTTATCTCTACCTGACCTTTTTTGTGTGTGTGACAGAGACAGAGAGAGGTACAGACAGACAGGAAGGGACAATTCTATGTTGCGGCACCTTAATTGTTCATTGATTGCTTTCTCATATGTGCCTTAACGAGGGGGATCCAGCAGACTGAGTGGCACCTTGCTCAGGCCAGCAACCTTGGGTTCAAGCGGGTGAGCCTTGCTCAAACTAGATGAGCCCGCGCTCAAGTTGGCAACTTTGGGGTTTCAAACCTGGGTTCCCTGCATCCCAGTCCAACACTCTGTCCACTGTGCCAACACCTGGTCAGACACCTGGCTTCTTTATTTCCTAAGTTACACACTTCTGCTTAGCTAGATTTCAGGATGTTCTCAGCAATGGTTGTTGTATGATCTAGATTTCAGGTTGTTCTCAGCAATGGTTGTGGTATCATTTAGTTGTAAATTTGATGTGGTTGTGGGAGGCGGTGATCACAGTGTTTACCTACTCTGCCATTTTTACTAGACATCTTTTCCACTCTTACCATTAGTAAATCTTTTCCTTCTAGTCTTTACTCAGTATGTTTTATAATATTTAAAATAAGTATTATATTTCAAATTTAGCATTATATGCTATAAATCACAGGCAATAAGTAGTACTTTGCTTTTTACTATAGATTAGTCCCATCATATTTTCATTCATTTATCAAATATTTATTACTGTATAATGATATTTTCAATTTATATGTTTTAATCTTAAGCATGGATATAAAATTTTATTGTAATTAGTTATTAAAGAGTTATTTTCAAAGCCTTTATTGCTTTTTAATTTTTTCTTATCAAGAGATAGTATTGTATTCCGTAGTAATTGTGTTGTATATATTTTCCCATCAAAGCGTGAATGCTTCCAACTTTACAACTGCTGTTATAAAAGCCCAGTTTACCCAGTACCTGATCAGTAGCACACTTAGCATGATAGAACATGGTAGTGATTCAAAACTAAATTGTCAAAATCTACTTTTCTGACTTAAATTCCAGTGAATAAATACTATTAGAATAAAATAAACTTTAATTTCTCTACAATTTATATTTTTTACTGTCAGAAACTCCCTCTGACTGCTAACATAGTAAAAACAAAAAACATATTTTATTATATGTTCAAACCTTACTAAAAGTACAACTTTTAACAATTAAATTTACTATTCAATGAGCCAGTTAACAATGATTTTTTAACATAGGATGCACAATGTAGTTATTTAAAAAGTAACTTACATGTTTAGGAGATTTCACATAAATTCATTCAATTCCCACAAATCACAAATGTAAGATCCATTTTACAGACTGTCTGCATATTAGTGCTTAGCGAGATTAACTGATTTCAAATACTCTTATAGGCAAAATTTAAACACACCACTCTGCCTTATTATTATTATTATTACTTTAACAACTGTTTCTATTCATTGTACAGGAAAAATTGGGACCGAAAATAAAAATTAGAAGCAGTTTTATCAACAGTTTTACAATTTAAGTAAGATCTGAAAAATATAAAATTGATAGTCTTTGTTATCTAGGAAAAAATGGAAAGCATATTTGAGCAACTGATTAATAAAAAGAAAATATGCTCGCAGATTAAAACATTGTTAATATCAGCCATGAAATTAGCTTTCTACTTTATTTTCAAATACTTGGATCTTTACAGAGAATTTATAGAATTTTTTCTTCAGTCAGCTAGCAGAAACAGTCATTCTAATGTGAAAATTATTTCTATTTTTAAGATCCCTTTTTTGATCCAGCAACTGGTCAAGTCCCTTTGCCTCCTGCAAGGAGATTGCCAGGTGAAAATGTCAAATCCAACAGAACGTCACAGGATTATGATCAGCTCCCGTCAACTTCAGGTGAGGTGGCTATAATAACAATAACACGTGGCATTTTATGCTTTTCGGAGTATCTTCTTATTCATTATATAATTTAATGAGCACTATCACCTAAGGAAGTGTTTTTATCACCTTTGCAATAGCTTATAAAGCTTGTATTATTAGAGGAATGCCTACAAAATTACCTCATGAAACAGAAGAAAAATTAAGCCTTAATATTATATTTGATCAGTCAGTAAAGTATGTTCTCTGATGCAAAATCTGTTCATTCCCTAACTTTTGTTTTGCCTTACTAGATACGGGAAAAGGGGAAATCTCTCTATAGATTGTAATGCCACATTCCCTTATTTCTCCATTAATGGAAGAAATCTCTTTGGAACTGATATTAGCACCAAACTGTTCATTTTCATGGCTTCTTCAGGGCTTTCATGCAGTGCTCCACTGCCAGCCCTTACATAGGATATAAATACCACTTTAGTAAATATAAGGTCATACTTACAACTGTATTTTTAAGCAATATGAACAATGTTTATGTTCTTCAGTTCAAACATCAATTTACAGAAGATTTGTTATTAATAAAAACCACATTCTATAATTTCTGAATCAAAAGAATGACTAATTTGAGAATTATTAATGCATAGTTCTTATATGCTTGAGATATGCTGAAAACCTTCTATAGTTTTTATAAATTTTAACACTTGAATAAAGCCCGGAAGAGCGTGGAATTTTATTAGCCTTTTCAAAATGTGATCCATGCTCTCTTACCAATTTACTTCTACTTTCCAAGGTTTTAGATATATCTATGGGTAGGTAGGCAATGAAACACTGTAGTTCCAGTAGAAAGAGTAGAATTCCAGATCAATGAAAAAGTATGCCAGTCAAGAAGAAGGGGAGACAATATCTGACAACCTCTATGGTAAGGAAGGAAGCAAATGTTAAAATACAACTTTTAAGGACAGTAAGTACCATGACTAATTTAAAATAACATATTCCTTACAACCAACCCTGGATTAAGAGAAACATATACTCAAGTTATGGGAAGAGTTGTGGCCAAAATCTGTATTTTCACAGCTTCTTTACAGCGTCTCCATAGTGTGTTGGTGTTGTAGAGCCTAGAGGAACGTCACTCACGTGTGTGATTTCATCTCATAGGAATTTCGATTAGCATTACACTAGAAATTTTAAGGATAAAGCTTAGGTCGGTTGCAAACCTTGTTGAAACATCCCGAAACAGACATTTACCAGAAGCCTGAACCAGCTTTTATCTGAGTGATAATAATAATTCTGATTATTACTATGAGGGCTTCAGCTAGCTGTTACATAAATATTTCAGCCTCCTTCTTGACCTCTCTTTACAAACAAGATCAAACCTCAGAAAATGAGATACTTTTTCCGACAAGACATTTGCTTATGTGCAGCTCCCAGTGCTACCAAGTTGACCACTTGTATTTCCCACCAGCAGAGGGAGGGGGCTTGCTTCTGGATTCGGTATTTCCATCAAAACCTTGAAATTGATGCTATGTTCCTTTAGGATTCTTATGGCCCTTATTCTGCAATAATATCCTTTTATTAAGGCCCTTTTAAGATGACCATTAAAGATTCTGATATAATTGCTATATACCTTGTAAATTCAATTTTGTTGATCTAAGTGACTGATAGTGACGTATGTATAAAATTTCTATGCAAAGGTTTTCTAAAGAATTAAAAAATAATTTTATTTAAAAATATTTTTCTTATCCACTTATCTAAAAAAGATGTGTGCATGTATATATGTATATACAAAGTCTTCCAAAAAGACATTTATAACAATTTGGGGGAGAGGATTAAAATATTTCAGATATAACAATTTATATATAATGTTAATCAGGAATGAGTGGATTTAACTAGCCTGTGTTAAATTCACATATACCTGTATATGGGGCAGATCTTTTTTTTTTTTCCTAATAATCTGCTTATTTCTTCACCTGGGTATATTTACATGATGTTTATGCCTATTACTTACTAGCTATGTTTTAATTTTTACAAAATTTACAGTTTGCTTTTCTCTTGTTATAAGATAAAATTTGCTATAATTTGAATAACATTCTTTAAAAACCCAGGGAATCCAGTTTATAGTAGAACAACACAGCCATAATGATGATGTGTTTGTGCTGGTGCTGACAAAATATAGTATTAGCTCTTGAGATTTTCATATTCTTAGTATTTAGAAGGCGGTTCAAGGAAACACTTAAAAATAATGCAAGATTTTTAGCGTGTAACTTGTGTGATATGTATTTATAACTGCTAAAAGATATTATTGCCAAATACACAGGCAAAATAAAGGAGGTTTCATTATAAAAGCAGTTAATTTCAATATTGCTTTTTCTTTACTAGCTTAAAGGAAAACTGAGTGTTGAATAAATTATATATTAAGACCAAATATTCTATAGTTCTCTCCATTAAGATCTCAATTGGAAATCATGGCCTCACCTCATAAAGGGCTGGAATTGTGTATCGTCATTAATGATTTTTTTTTTTAATTTTTTCTACTTTTATATGAAAGTTACCAAACATACGGAAAAGATCAAATAATTTTACAGTGAATACCCAGTAACCTATCACTAGACCTTACAATTATTATTTTATTCAGTTTTCCTTATCAGAAATTTACCTATTAGCCATCTATCTACCCATCTGACACTTTTTATTTTTTAATTTAAAATTTGTATTTTTAGTCTATTGTATTACATGGTTTTAAGTGTCCCACTCATTTTAACATCCTCTGCATACTGCATTGTGCCCCCACCATGCCCCATGCAAGCTTTCTTTCCTCCCCCATTTACCCCCTTTGCTCTCCTATCTCCTACCTCTGCCCCCTTTTCCCTCTAGCTATCGGACCTGTTTACTGCATCTATATGTCATCCATATATATATGTATGTATACACATACACATATATGTAAAATTTATCTTAAGATGAATTATGTATTTAAGATTTTGTTTTGTGTTTCAACAAAGAAAAATGTTATAGTTTGCACAGTTGGACTTCCTGAAATTTTTTCCTTCCTATAGAACCTGAAATCTTTTTTTTTATCAATCTAATATTAAGGCTCTTTAATAACCATAAAAATTGTATTCTATAAATTTAACTATCATAATTATGTATCACAGTATATGTGAGGAATTTTTTATTGTAACTTAATGAAAACTGTTTTAAAACATGCCCTTCTAAAATCAGTATGTCAATAGTAGCAGCAATTAAAGTTTATGATATAGCTGAGTTCCAGAATTAATTCATCTAACTTAGAATAACAGAGGCTTAATGATAATATGTTTGAGATTTTCTTTATACCTTAATCAGTTGTCATTTAATTCTCAGATATAGTTGAGAAAATAAGTAGTCTAAGAGTCTTGATGTCCATCCCAAGTGTTGTTACTAAACTACTGAATAAGTTTAGATATTATGTTTCAGATTGTACAAAATAATAATTTTTATAATTTTTTAAGCATATACTATGGGCCAAATGTGATGCTAAGTATTATTTAGAATATAGACATGTAAATTTTATATATTTATGTATATATATATATAATTTATATAGTTATATATAAATTTATATTGCATAATATTAACATATTTAAAAGTTTATATAAACATAATTATGTAATACAATATATAAAATATAAGTAAATGTAAATTTACCATATGATATAACTGAAAACATCATTTTATTCCTCACAGCCAGTCAAAAGACCAATGGTGAGTGAATAGATAATATTACAACACCTGTACATATGCTGCCTACAAGGACCCACTTTACATTGAAAGACACACAAACTGAAAGTAAAAGAATAGAAAGAAATAGTTCATACTTTGGAAACAACAACAACAAAAAGAGCTGAGGTAGCAATAATTATATCAGACAAAATAAACGTTAAAACAAGGGCTGTAATAAGAGGCATAAAGGGCACTACCTAATAATTAACGGGTCAGTAGAACAAGACAGTGTAACTCTACACACCCAGTGTTGGAGTACCCAAATGCATAATACAAATCTTATGGATATAAAGAGAGGGATCAACAGTAATACAGTCATATTAAGGGACTTTAACACCCATTGACATCAATGCACAGATCATCCAGACAGAAAATCTACAAGGACACAGTGGCCTTAAATGACACATCAGACCAGAAGACTGAATTGATATTTTTAGGACACTTCACCCAAAAACATAAGAATATACATTCTTTTCAATGTACACAGAACATTTTTCAGGATAGACCACATGATAAGCCACAGAACTAGTCTCAATAGATTAAGAAGATTGAAGTCCAATAAAGCATCTTATATAACGATGCAAAACAAGGAATCAATTACAAGAAGAAAACTGAAAAACACACAAACATGTGGAATATAAATAACATGCTACTAAACAATGAGTGGGTTAACAGTGAGATAAAGGAAAAAATCAAAAGATACCTGGAGACAAATGAAAAAGAAAACACAATGACCAAAAATCTATTGAAATTCTCAACAAAATATTAACAAATCAGATTAAGCAATACATTAAAAAGATTATACATCATGATCAGGTGGGCTTTATTACAGGAATGCAAGACTGGTTTAATACCTTCAAATCAGTTAATGTGATACATCAGTGTTTTTCAATCACTGGTCCCTAGACCAGTCTGGCAGAAATTTGGCACTGGTCTGTGAAAGATTTAACCACTCTGATGTTGTATGAAGATAATAGACCCAATGATCTTAGTCAAATTCACTTATGCTAAGGGTGATTTCTGCCTTAGCGGTCCCCAAAATAATTCTCCTATTTTTACTGGTCCCCATGTATAAAATGGTTGAAATGTGATGCGTCATATAAACAAAACAAAGGATAAAAATTATATGATAATTTGAACAGACGCAGAAAAAGCATCTGACACAATCCAATAATCTCACATGATAAAAACTGTAAGCAAAATAGAGATAGAAGGAACATATCTCAACATATTAAAAGCCAACTATGATTAACACATTTGCTTAGTAGTGGACACATCTTTCAAAGTACGGACTAAAAAAAAACCCACCAAAATTTAGATAATGAAGAAAAAAATAAGGACTTTTTGTGTAAAATATGTAGTTGGTAGCCACAGAAGTAGAAATACCATCCACTCCTGCGGATGTAGACGTACAGTGTGTATCTGTCACCTTTTTATCATAGTCAACTTTAGCGCCTTTTTAGACCTTTTTCCCGCTATTCAATCCTGCCCTGTCTGCAACAATGAGTTTATTACCACAGATATACTACATATTCCTATGTTCCATGGCTATTTGGAGGGCCCTTTATAGGATCAAAGATTGCTTTTGTTCCTCACGCATCAATTTTTGCCCTGTTGAGATTGATAGTGTTCTCATTTAAAATACATGATGTGCAGTAATCATTCAAAAGATTATTCTAATCATGTTGTCATCAGGTTAATTCTCATGCCACCTAGGACTTTTCTTTATGTCTCTTTGCTCTTTACTAGGCTTAGAAAATGATAATCGAATCAAGATTTACTTTGAAGCCAGTGCTTCTCAAATCTTTCTTCACACCAAATAGTTAACTCTGAACAACACAGGGACTAAAGCTTTAACTAAAAGTGGACGATGACATACAGGAAGTTGCTTTTAAAATCTGTTTAATCTCAAAAATATCTGCAGAATTTGCATTTTACCCCTTCGTATATCTGTAGTCGTTTTAGTATTAAAATATATTAACAATCCCATGTCCTTGAGTAAAACTGGTGCTCCAGGAAAATGTACTGTTTTTATCTACATACTCTTGCACTTGTTTTGATATTGGTGCCATTGCTCATAGGAGTTTAAAAATACCTTGAGCATGGACAACAGCACTAGAATAAACACATGCCCTTCCAATAACTGTTTTTAATGAGGACATTTATCCGGGTCCAGAAATTCTCATACATTTGGTAAAATTCCATAGTCATGTCAATGTACTCCAAAACTACAATATAATAACTTAGGGAGCTATGAGACGGTTTTCTCTTTTGTTCCAATGCTTTCTTCTGTTATCCACACATTCTAAGGAGTATGAGGACCTGGTGTCTCCTACTGTTAGACATTGTGAAAAAGAACAAATGGGGAAGGTGAAGGCTGTTTATGAGCTTTGGAAAGAAATGTGTTGAAAGAGGAATTAGTTTTAAGTGATTAGCTCTAATGATCAGCAAGGAAATGGTCGGCCTCTTTTTTTCTTAAACAGCTTCCACTGTTCAGGTTGTAACAGATCTTGCCTGTTAAGATCTTGCTTAAAAGCTTTATATAGAATTATACACTCACAACAAATCCTGTGTTTTTATCCTGTTCCACATCTCTCTGACATCCCTCTTAATGTAGAGTAATTGTTGTTTTCAGTATAGCAATTAAATGTAAATTCATTATCAGTTTTTTTTTTATGTTCTCCTTAGCACATATACTGAATGTGGCATTAATTCACATACTTCCTAAGAAGGGATAAATAATAATTCTAAAAATGGAAATACAAGAATAGATTGGGAGATATAAGAGAATTATAAAAGTATGTTTCTTAAATCAGAGTTGTTCAAAATCTAAGTGGCCAAACTAATGCATCTGACTAAAACAGTCGAACAAAATATTAAGATATTCAAAATTGTATAAATATGTAGGGATAAGTAAAAATTAATATAAAACAGGTGGCAAAAAGTTGCAATATAGATTCCATTTATAGTTTCTACTACATGATACAATTCAACTTCTTTGCATTTGGAAGATTCTGAGGAATTGTCAGCACTATTTGGGGGAAATAGATTTTGAATTAGAGCAATGAGGACTGGATTTTAAAAAGTTAAGTTTTATGAGTTTTGGATTTAAGAGGGAAATCCATCTATTAAAAAAATAAGTCTTTGCTTCAAGAAAGTTTTATTTTTATTAAAATGTCTTTATAATCTGTCATGATTCATTCCAGAGGTCGTTAGAATCATTTTCTCTAGTTGATATTACAAATATATTTTGTATGCAGAAAAAGCCCAATTCCAGAATGAGAAAGACTGTCAATACTCTTAACTAGAGATTTGACTGAATCATAGTGTAATCATAATGTGTGTGTTTTTCCCTGTTGACTTGGGTTTCCTAAATTATGTTTACCATGTATTTTTTCCAAGCAATGAATAGCTTTCTCTTAAGTAAAATTAGTAATCTAAATTCTATTTCATTTGACCAGTATTAGTTATAGCAGCCTCACAGAGTGGATAGGTTTCTTGAGGTTTTAATAGGTGCCAGCTTTTTTAGCATCATTTGCCAAAATCAAAGAGACATGCTTATTAAATCTAAAAGTTCTGAATCATAAGACTTCATCCCCAGTTACTATGTTTGATGTGTTTCGGACTGCCATAGTATCCTTCCACTTGAGTACTTACATACTGTAAAGCCAGTGGCCAAGGCCACTATCACAGCAGCCTGGCTCATGCTGGTTCACATTAGATTCGGACAGTTGGTAATGAAACAACGGAGCCAAGACCTGGTGAGCCATCAGCTTTAATTCTAGCTTGTACCCTGCAAGCAAGCAAAAACACACACTGGGCTCCAAAACCCACTCATTCAGTGCTCACGAAGCTATTGACTTATCCGAGTTTCCTAGAATCAAAGGTTTCTAGCTCACCAGACTTATTCACCTCTGTTTCCCATCTCCTTCTCTCTGCACAAACTCTGCACAAACTGGCTTCTTCCTCAGCATTCCACCAACTTGGCTGCTTCCTCTCCTCCACGTGGTCTTAATCTGCTCTCCTTTCTAATACTAACCTCAGGTACCGAGAGAGCAAGCTCCTGGTCTGCCCCACTTTATAGCATAGATTCAAAACCTTTAATCCTATCTACAAACAAGGAAGTCTCTGATACAAAGTCACTTATCTGAGACATACTGGGAGGATTCCTCATGAGAGTGCACCACCCCACATCATCCAGTCAGTCAAGGGTGTGGGGAAAAGCTTGCACGTGGGCAGAACCATCTTTAACAAAGTGAGCGTAATATATTTTATCTGCCCAACACATACACATAGCTGTTCTTTTCACAGATACTTGTCATTCATGTGCCCTTCTTAATATTTTGGACAGAAACAAAATAACAATATTAGAAAAAGAAATCTTAGAAAATTACTAGCAGAATATAAGGAATTTAGACTTGATTTACATCCAGGTACTCTTCCTCAGTTAAATTAGAATTGATGAGGTTTCACTGTATAAATTCTGTAGTAATTGATTAAAGCAGTGGTTCTTAACCTGGGTTCTATCGAACCCTAGGGGTTTGATGAGTCTGTCTCAGGGGTTCGGAGAAGCCTCTGCCGCGGAGGCCAGAATAAAGTAATACCATAATTTGTTGTGAGTTCATGCACTTTGTTGGTTTTGTTCTTTGAGCAAGGTGATGTTCATGCACGGCTCATTTTGTGCACCAGTAAAAAAAACATATACCTATGTCTTGAATTTGGGGGAAAAATATCATATTTTATTTATCCCTAAAGAAGGGTTCGGTGAATGCGCATATGAAACTGGTGGGTTCGGTACCTCAAAAAAGGTTAAGAACCACTGGATTAAAGGAAGACTTACCAGAATTTCCAGTAATTTTCTGGAAATGATTAGAAGCAAAGTATAATATATTGTTCATCTCTGCATGACGTAATGGAAATATTTAATAGAAAAACAAGTTGAACCTCAAAGCACAGTAAAAAAATGCAACATGGACCATTGTAATTCGAGGTGTTTAGTTACAGCAAGAAAATACAGACATAGCAAGAACCAGAAATTAATGAGTTCTTATATATGAGCGTAATTTAGTAATCTTTATCTACCGCCACAATATTTTTTAAACTCCATATTATCCTATAAGAAAGAAAAAAGTAAGACTGAAAGGTCGTAACTGTGGGACAAACTGAAAACACAAGGCTAATTAATGTGTTCCAAAAGGAAAATTTATTTTAAAAGTGCCTGGATAATAGATAAAAGAGGGCTGAGACCAGCAAAAGGGTGTCTGCTCTGAGCTGTGGGAGTGAACATTAGAGATAGGGGCTGTTGCAAGCATTTGCAGGCAGGTGGTCACTGCACCTGGGCTTACTCAGATTAGCATATTGGGGTTTGTTGCTTAGGTTACACACTGTCCCTTTTTCCATCCCTCAGGCTCCTCATGATGACCTTGTCTCAAGGACATTTCCCAGAACCTTCTGGGGTGGGGGTGCTGCTTAAGTGGAGGGAGAGGTTGGGGGAGGGGAATGTTTACTGAAGAAGTTGCCCTGATGGGAGTTGAGGGAGGGGAATGTTTACTGAAGAAGTTGCCCTGATGAAAATTGGGGGAAGGGAATGTTCAAAGGAGCCAGTTTAACCCTAACAAAGACTGTTATCCAATTTGCTATGTAACCAAACATTTTCATCTTGGGTGCTTCCATTTTATGGATTTATTTTACTGCTAGAGTTGTGACTAGGATGTTTTTTACAAGTTGTTGAATATATTCTTTTAGAAAAAATATGAAATAAGGTATCAGTTAATTTTTATGGTTTATATTTATTGTTATTGTAAAGAACCATTAACAATACCTCCTGAAGCCACTGGGAAATTTGGCGAGGCCACCGAAACCAGGGGACAGCAGTCTGGAGTCATTTGGGTTCTAGCCTCGCCTTCCTCATGTACTTAAACAGTGTCCTGGGATTTATCATTTGTGTATGGTCTGCAAAGAAAAATATTAAAGAAAGGTCGATGTCTACATAGTGTTAAACCCATAATGTATTTCCATTTGACAATTTTTCTTTTAATCTTTTTTAAAAATCTAGTCTTCTAAATTAAAGTGCCAAATATAGATATATTGAAATACATGAAAACACACCCTCTCAAGTTACTAACCCACACCCTGGTGTTCTGTATGGGGTAGTGGCCTGTAATGAATTTTTTTTTATTAATAAAATTGCTCTCCATTCATGGACACCAATGTCATTCGGTTTAACTTTGAGAAGATATTGTCAGGGGAGTGATCTGCAACCCAGTTGGTCCCTGTAATGTTTCTGCCAGCTTTGCTTTTTCTCAAGCAAAACTTCCTATATTAGAATCTGGATGAAGTATTATTTGAGCAAAGTACTTCTGTTCAACCTAATTGACTAACAGTAGACTTGAAGTATCTACATTTTCTTTTAATTTACCTCCCTGGGATCACTAAGGCATCACTTTATAGCATTACTAACTTGAAAAATCAGACAGGTAGAGACACTACAAGACTTGTTCGCAGAGCAGTTCTGCTGTGACATGGAAGGAAAGGAGGACTTGGTGGAGGTATTCTGCAAGGAGTATCAGTATTGATGAACTTGTAACAGGGATTTGTGTAGAACCGTGGTTCTCAAAGTGTGCACCAGGGCTCACTGGTACACCCTAGAAGATTTCCAGGTGTGTCCTGTGGTATTCCAGAGAAATATTTGCCTGTTGGGGACCAAAAACCCAGCATGGTTTTTGGAGTTTAGATTTTGGGCATAGAGAGGTGTGGGGAATTGGCTATAAACTGACAGTCTGCCAAAGTCCCCACCTCACTTGCCTGATTAGGTTGCAAATGGCTTTTAAGCTGTGGTGCTGGATTGTTTACACTACCCCCCCCCCAAGTTCCCCAGAAAGACTAGAGACAAGTTTCTTCCATCCTTTGTTTTGTGTAGAGTTAAGATGACATGTATGGTGGGGGTTTTGGATTGGTGATTAAATATAAGGAATTGTCTATGAAGCCTTTTGGATTTCTTTAAATTTTTTTAAATTTTATTATTTTTTTTACTGGGACAGAGAGAGAGTCAGAAAGAAGGATAGATAGGGACAGACAGACAGGAATGGAGAGAGGTGAGAAGCATCAATCATTAGTTTTTCGTTGCCGTTGCGACACCGTAGTTGTTCATTGATTGCTTTCTCACATGTGCCTTTACCGCGGGCCTTCAGCAGACCGAGCAACCCCTTGCTGGAGCCAGCGACCTTGGGTCCAAGCTGGCGAGCCTTTGCTCAAGCCAGATGGGCCCTCACTCAAGCTGGCGAGCTCAGGGTCTTGAACCTGGGTCCTCCACATCCCAGTCCAACACTTCATCCACTGTGCCACCGCCTGGTCAGGCTTGGATTTCTATAAAAGAAGAATATGTGGCAATATCTAAAACAGCTTTGAACATTTTACTACAATTTTCAACATACTATTTATGTGAATTAGGATTTTCTACCCTCAACACTAGAGTAAAAAGAGAGGAATTCTTCAATATATTGATGAGGAAATGCGAGTTTGTCTTTCAAATATATGCCCAAACACTGAATAAATCACTAGGACACATCAGGCTCATGTTTCTCATAAACACGAGAATAAAAAAACTTAACACATTCACGCCAGGACCTGTCGAATTTATTAAATCTTACTAAGAACGTATCTATATATATAAAAAGATAACTATATTGTCGTTTCTTTATTTTTTAACCCCTCTTTATTATGAATTCTAAAAAGCATAACTCAAAAAATGTAACATAAAAATGCTTTTAATGTCAGAATAAATTTAATTTTGTCATATTTATTTTGTTTAATTACCATAAAAGCACACTTGGACTTCATTTTTTTCTTTAATATTTGACTTAATTATTTTAATATATTTCTCAGAAATTTGTATATAGTGCGCCTACAATTATTTGTAGGATTTTAAGTGCTCTGTGACTTCAAAAAGTTTGAGAACTACCGGTGTAGAAACTTCCCAGGAAACTTCCTCAACCATAGTAAATAAGGTTGAGCTGTTTTGCCAAAGTGGAAAGCTGTCTTTTTCAGACAGTTTTTCTTTTTTCCTTTTATATCTCTTATTGCATATGGCTTGAAGAATATGTGAAATGGAAGTAAATTTGTGTTATTTCTCAGTCAAATTTCCAACACAATCTATCTCAGTTTGCTGATGTTCAAAACGTGGACAGTATATCCTACTCTATAATAGTGTATAAAAAAGAAAGAAAAAATTTATTTGTGGAAATAATGAAAAATAGGTTTTCATATAAAATAATGATATCATACTAATGTTATTATATCTTTACTTTTTCTCATTGTTTAAATGATATTTCTCTTTAAAATCTACACAGATGGTTCACAAGCACCAGCCCGACCTCCCAAACCACGACCTCGCAAAACTGCACCGGAAATTCACCACAGAAAACCCCATGGGCCCGAGGCAGCGTTGGAAAATGTCGATGCAAAAATTGCAAAACTAATGGGAGAGGGTTACGCATTTGAAGAGGTGAAGAGAGCCTTAGAGATAGCCCAGAATAATGTCGAAGTGGCCCGTAGTATCCTTCGAGAATTTGCCTTCCCCCCTCCAGTCTCCCCACGTCTAAATCTATAGCAGCCAGGACTGTCAACAGCCAATGTAAAACAATTGGTGCATACTCCAGGAGCGTGGCAAGAAAAGAAGTGCACACAACACAGGAAAGAAGGTGTCTTCTCACGTGGCATCTTGAGAGAGGTGGGGGCCGCTTCTCAGAAGACAGCTGCTTGCTCAGGATGTCAGCGGCTGCGGCTTCCTTATTTTTGCTAGCCATACTTTTAAATCAGGGTTGAACTGACAAAAATAATTTAAAGACGTTTACTTCCCTTGAACTTTGAATCTGTGAAATGCTTTTCCTTGTTTACAGGTTGGCGAAGTTGCAGTGTGTTTTTAGTTTTGTTTTGTTTTGTTTTGATACTTGTACTGTGTTCTTGACGGACCCTTTGTAGAGTGGTCAGGTCTGCTGTAACACTTCCCACCAGCTCCCTCGTGGTCCACATGAAACAGCAAAGTCACATATTCCTTTTGATATCACCCATCACACCCCCACCCCCACCAATTTCATCTCTCCCATTTACAAGATGCTTTAAAGGTTCTGATATTCAATGTATCAAACTAATGCAAAAAAAAAAAGTGTGTGTGGCCTTCACTACTGAGTCTTTTTTTGGAAACCATCGTTGTTGAGAGGTGGGGAAAATCTGAATGTATAAAGCATTTTCTTTTTGTCAGTGAAATGCCTTTTTTATAAGTTTTCATATTAAATAGAGGGGCTTCTCTTTTTAGTGTAACTTTTGGGATCTTCAATATTCCGTATTCTCACCTTTGTCATCCCAGGGGTATCACGACTATAAAAACCTAAAATATTTGAGAGCAACTACTGCAGAGAGGGAGAAATACACTTGCGCATTACGACGCTGCAAGGAAGTTATATAATGAGGTCCCCTGATATATAGGCCTGCCTTACTGTGAGGCATGCTGAATACGAGGGCTGTCTCCCTGAAATACATTAATACTTTTCAGAAAAAATTATGGCCATACCTCTCCCAAGTAGAATAGAGTTCATTTCCTATTTGAGTGATTACCCTCTGGTACCTAACAGGTTTAGGAACCAGTTCAAATTTGCAGTGGAAACATTAAATCTTTGATGCACTGTTAAGTGCTAATGCTACTGTGGCAATTTTCTTTTTCAAAATTCTTAGTGATTTTCTCTGCAATCAAATTACAGTTCATATTTAATTTGTAGATTCATTCATTGCTTCCCATAGCTCCATCCAGTCAGATGAAAGAAATTTATATGGTTTTGCCTTTTTTGCAAAATGGAGGTTGGTTCTTCAGAAACCGTGTTAATACTTTTAATAACTACAGATATTTATTGTGCATCTATGGTTCACACTGTTTTTAAAGCACAAACTGCTGCAAGCTGATTACAGCATAATGTTTTGTTCTTTATCTGCGCTTTGGATGGACAAAGCCTGGAGATTTCCACCAAAGATTCTGAAGTTTCATGCAATCTGTTTTTGTTTTTGTTTCTTTCTCTCTTCTATTGAGAAGTTACTGAAATGATGTCACAAAACCAGGTCTATGTGAAATAGGTGGATCCACCGAAGGTGTTCTAAATACAGATTAATCACAGGATTGTGCATACTTCTTCCACTCCTGAACTTCACACAGTGTGATATAAAAAGATGCATCTGATGATAAGCCTCTCTTCAGGACTTGAAAGGACAAAACCAAACAGCTAGCAGATCCCAGGGAACATAGTGCTGTTTAACACTTGTATTGTGGCCAGGTTGACCCGGGGAAGAACTAATGCATTCCTCTGCAAAGTAACACCTGCCCTTGCTTGACAGTTTTGCCATCATGACATAGGGTACTTGAGGAGTCACAGGCCTTAGATCGTTTGTGCTGGTGTTTTAATTTCTTCAGATATTCTGAGCTGATTATTGTCTCTGGAGGGAAATTTTTGATTTGCCTTAAATGTTCTTCCTATGAGTTAGGTATATGATTGTAGATTTTTTACACTTTAAAAAATTATTGTGACTAATTCTCCATTGCTTTACAAGCTCCATGTTATGTCATCACCATTTTATGGTTTTATCTGTTTCTGATGTCACATTGGAATAGCACTGTATAGTTTGGCTTTTTTATGACTTGCTGATAATAGGATCATTCTAAAATCCAAAAATTGCCACTTGATTGTGTTAACATTGTTATGACAGTCTTAATAAGGTTAGGGAATGATACAAAATACAAATACTGGAAAACAGGACCCTAGACGGTTGGGTTGGCTCAGTGGTAGAACATGGATCCAGTGTGTGGAAGTCCCAGGTTCAATTCCTGGTCAGGGCAAAAAGTAGAAGCCACCATTGCTTCTCCTCCCCTGCCACCTACTCTCCAGCTATCTCTCTTCCCCTCCCACAGCCAAGAATCAATTGCTTCCAGCGTGTTGGGCCAGGCACTGTGCATGGCTTCGTGGAGCCTCTTTGCCTTGTGCTAAAATAGCTCAGTTGCAAGCATCGGCCCTAGATGAATAGACCATTGGTCCCAGACAAGTCACTGGGGAGATCTCAGTTGGTTCACATGCAGTAGTCTGTCTTTCTTCCCTCCTCTCACTTAAAAAACGAAAGAAAATAGTACATTCTCATTCAAACAATTCCTGAATAATGTGTGAAAAATTCAAGTGAGAATTAGATTTAAAAAAAGAGACTGATGGCAATATAGTAAATTTAGAACTAATTTTTTTAAATCTGTTCTGTAAAGAAAATTTACTGGTTTCCGCCAAAATCTTCACATCTTACACTCAATAGCAACTGTTGGTTTTATCATAAAAAAGAATGGATCAAAAACTATACAGAATAGAATGGAATTAGGGAAGCTTTCTATCAAACACTGTCCTGAAGAGCCCATTGCTACCTATTACCTATGACTTACCAAACTCCAAGAAAAATTTTGAAGAAATAATTAAACCCAAATATTTTAATTATAAAAATGACTGTCCATTGATAGTTGATAATGATGCCAAGGTGGTTTCACTGTGATTAAAAAGATGAGACATTCCTCCCATTTCTCAAGACTTGGTAATACAATTATTTTTTTAGCTAGTGTGCCATATAATCCCAAATAATTTTAAAAAATTTTATGGGCAGCATTAACCTGCTTTCACCCTCTCCCCAACACATCCTGGGAATAGAAGTACTCTTCCTCAATATAGGCAAGTAAAGCAATCTCCATGAACTTTTTTTCCCCTCACTGTAATATCCTGGCCAAATTTTCTGGAATTGAATTACAGCAGCGATTATGGTTAACTTGAACTTCCTTCCACAAAGATGACCTTTAGCCTTTCTGTAAAGATTCCTCCTTGCCCACTTTGCAAATAGTCTTAATATTAGAACCCCAATTACAATTTCAAAGTGCCCAGTTGTTAACATTTCACACACAAGAATACTTGCAAAGATTTCTTCATAATGTGAATTTCTGTTCTTTTTTTGTTCCAGTATTTCCTATGGTTTGGACATTGTTTCCTCTCAGATTTTCAACTTGAAGCTTTAATTTGCACTGAGTTATCTAACCTAGTTAAAATTTTAATTCTTTCTCTTAAACTGACAGATTTGGAAGCAAATTACAGTATGTTTTCAACAATACAGGTACTGCCTGTTAACCTGGAATTTTAGTGCTTCTAGGAAAAGTTTCCAGAAAAAGACAGCAATAGAGTGAAGGGTTTTCATTCCCATTACTATTTTATTTTTTAAATGCCTTTTTAAAACTTGTCTAATGTGGCAAAATAGTTATGTGTTCAAGTAATTTATATTCATCCTTTTTCAATTCTGGTTATTATGTAAACTCTAGTACTTTATCTGTTCTTTTAAGGTATTTTATAAAATGAATGTTAACTAAATGCAGAGTTGGTGTTTCCTTTTTAACTGAACACAAACATTTCACAGCATTTCTATGTTGTAATTTTTCTTTTTCATTTTAAGCAAAAGACATTTAAGAGCTGACTGGAAAAAGAAATGCAAAGTACCCATCCCATATCATTTTAAGATACATATATTTGCATAGATTAGCTACTCCTATGTCTTAGAACTGAAAGTTAAAGTTGTATTAATCTTCCAAGTAAGAAATAATATCTGGGAAAGGCTGAAAGATGACATACCATATAATTAATTCCTAATCAACAATAACACCTATTCTCTAAATTATTTAATTTTCTTAATCATTTGTTACTGGCCAGTGTACAAGGTGGGGTAAAAGTAGGTTTACAGTTCTTATGGAAAATAATATGATAATAAATATTATAAGAATAAACTGTTCTGTGTACTCACTGGAAACCTACTTTTGCCCCAACCTGTATACCTGTATGGGGGGGGGGGGGGAGAGCTATGGAGATAAAAGCAATATGAATAAGTGCTTTTATATCAAGAACCATAGCAGAATGCTGTGAAAGTAGTACAGGCAAAATCCCATGCATAGTAATAATAATTATATTCCCAAAGAACATTCAATAAATGGGAGATACACTGTTGGGCAGATAAAATATAATATGCTCACTTTGTTAAAGATGGTGCTGCCCACATGGAAGCCCGTCACCCAGGTAATATTATTTGCCCTTGTGCTTGGGATGGGTGTGGGGGAAAGGCTGTAATGTAAGCAGGCCAGGTTGTTATGACCTAAGGCTTGGCTTTAAGAGTAAGCTCTTCCCCACACCCTTGACTGATTGGATAATGTAGGGTGGTGCACTCTCCTGAGAAATCCCATTATACAGAGATTTCCTTGTTTGTATAATTGGATTAAAGGTTTGGATTATCTATGCTATAAAGTGGGAGAGACCAGTAGCTTGAGCTCTCTCGGTTCCTGCTATCCCCATTGCAGGGGCCTCCCTGATCCCTTGACCTCCATGGGAAAAGCTGGTTTTCTGCTTCTCCCTTGTCTTCTCTTGTGGCTTGCCTGTATTGGTGAGACACCAGTAAACCGAATGGCCTACCATCCTCCGACTCTGCCATTTCTTCACCGTCAGCCCGAATCCAATGGGAACCTGCATGTGAATGGCCACGATGGCGGCTCCTGGCCTTACATACACACTAGCAAGTAGTTCCAATATAATAAATGCTATACAAATTTATCACATGGCAATGGAATTCAGAGTTTACCATAATGTTTAAGAACTATTATTGGGTCCTTATTATATGCAAGGAACTTAGCATAAAGCATTTAATTCTTTCAATCACCATCATACCTCTTGTAGACTGGCGAAGGAAAGTAGGCTGTGATCCATTCCAAGTGTTAAGGTCAAGTAGCATTTTGTCAGCCTAAAAAGGAGCTAGATTTTTGTTGTTAAGAAAG
The DNA here is from genome assembly GCA_037038555.1 of Rhynchonycteris naso. Classification (NCBI taxonomy): domain Eukaryota; kingdom Metazoa; phylum Chordata; class Mammalia; order Chiroptera; family Emballonuridae; genus Rhynchonycteris; species Rhynchonycteris naso. The sequence continues at coordinate 75,043,863 of CM073002.1, forward strand.
AACTCCAGAAGTAAAGCTTTTCAACTAGGAACAGCACACATGATAAAAACGAAACACTGTTATTTAGGCAAAGGTCTAGCAGTGGTCGACAAAACATTAGTTAACAGAGCCAAATATCAACAGTAGAACAATTGAAATTTCTTTTGAGAGCCAAATTTTTTAAATGTAAACTATGTAAGTAGGTACACTCCTTATCAAGGTAGCGCCTACACGTGGTATTTTGTGGAAGAGCCACACTCGGGGCCAAAGAGCCACATGTGGCTTGCAAGCCACAGTTTGCCGACCAGGGGTCTAGGGGATGAGGAACACAGAAGAGATTAGGCATAGTTGGTACCTGAAGGTTAAGAACAGGGCAATCCATTCTAAGGTCCTAGGAACCATAGGATTGAGAAACACCTGCTGGAAGTTAGAAATGATAATAACCATAAAAACATTCAGTAGAATTAGTGTTTTGAATGGCTATGTCAGTGACAAGCAAGAGGCTGAAGGAAATGTAATTTTCATGACTCTTCATAATGTCTTTTTCATTTTCAAGAGAAACTTGGGCAGTATTAATTTTCTAATTATGCTTCTCTTTTATCCTGTCACTACCATCTTTTGGACCTGAATTATGACTCCCTGGAATTTTAAATAGATTCTAACTGACCTCTATTATTCTAGTCAAAAACAGAATGAAGCTTCTGAAATTCAAATCCAATGTAACTCCTTGATCTAAAACTCTTCATGGCCTTCTATGATAGGGATTCCTTGTCTGCATTCCTCTTCACACTTACTTTCCAGCCCAGTGCCTCTTCATTCCAAGTTTTGCAATTGCCCATAATTGCCGTATGTCTTTGTACATGTTTGTCTTTCTGAATCTTGCTTTCCCTTTTTCCAGCCTGGCCAAGTCTTTTTATTTAAAGCCAGTTACTTCACTGACTCTGTGAAGCATTTCCTATCTTTTCCCTCAGGTTGAGATAAGCATGCTCTCTTTTATGTTTTATAGCACCAATAGCCTAATAGTTAACATGGGGTTTTACAATTCCTGCATTCCATAGATGGCCCCAACTAAAATGAACTTCTTTAGTAGAGGAAGCATGTCTAATTTATGTCTGTGTCCCAAGCTCTGGATATTGAATCCAGCACATAGTACACAATAAAATGTTTCAAATAAATATAAATTGCACATTTAAATAGCAAGAGGTGAAAATGGTCTGGAGTTCTGGTTTTAGCTATGCCACTAGATATTTGTATGGAAAAGCATCTTTTCTTTGATTCTGCTTTTTCACCCATGGACTAAATTTATAAGCCGACTCACTAATGTGATTACAGTAGATGCCTTCGTTTTGCTGTTCATTCTTTGGATGGTGAACAAAAATTACTTAATAAAAAATAATTAGATTCAGAAATTGAAAGCTAGGAGATTTAATACATCTATTTTGGTAAAGCTCAAACCTGGTTTTTAGTAATTTAAGAAGCTAAAAATAATGCTACCCATGGAATCTTATGGCAATGTAATGGTTAAAAATGTAGCCTCTGGTCAAGGTAATGGAGTAGGTAAATCCTGAGCTCACCTCCTCCCATGAACATATCAAAGTGATAATTATAAAACAGCCATGACTGAGAACCACCTGAAGACTAGTTAAACAGAATTCCTATAAGGAAACCATTTGATAGGAGCCAAAGAAGTCATGTTAGGATGATGGGCAAGAGGGTGGAGATACAATCAGGGCAGGTTCCACATCCATGACGTAGTGCTTAATAAACAGGAGGGATATCTCATTTTCAGAGGTATCCCCTGAGGAACAAGGGGTCTGTGCCCCACACCAGGCTCCAAGCCCAGGGAACATGTGCCAGGAAAAGGAGTCCCAGTAGCACCTGGCTTTGAACACTGCTGGGGATTACTTTATAAAGGCATGCAGGGCAGCGAGAGATTGAAATGATGTTCTTAAAAGGATCCATACATAAAATCATTTGTTCCAACCGCCAGCAAAAAGCAGCAGTTCCAGGGGTGCCTGCATCATATGGGTGAAAAACAAACTGAGTAACTTCAGGACAAGGGTGGAAGGGCAGGAATCAAGAACTTTCTCAGGGGCCAGGACCACTGTTTCTTAATTCAACCCTTTTTCCACCTAGCTGGCCCAGTGCAAGCAGGCACAAAATCTGAAGCTCTCCATTAAACTGGCTGATACCATTCACCCCACCAAGACATTTCCCTGAAACCCCACTTCACCCAACTTACTGGCCTGGCCAGAGCCAATTCCAGTGGCTCCAGACCCTACATTCAAGTGGTAGCCACCATCAGAGTGCACCTCAGTCTCTCTGAGATCATCTCAGGTTCAAAACAAGTGGCTACCAGCCTCAGCTCATACTGAAGTCTCACCAAGGCCCTCAGCCTTGTCACAAGCAACAGCCAGATGTGACCCCTGCTAAGTGACCCCAAACCTGGCACAAATAATGTTTTACCTCAGCCAATAGCATAGCTCCAAACAAATGGTCACAAGTCTGGGACAAGTGGCAGCAAGACTTTGCTAACATCATAGCTCCCACCAAATGGCATCAAGCCCAACACAATTGGCATCGCTTCTTGGCCTGCACCAGAGCTACTCCAAAGAGACTCTGAAGCAACATACCTGGTGGCCGTCCTGGGACTGCACCAGGGCCCGACCAGAGCAGCTCCACAGTCCACATATCAGCCTAATTGTGCACCAGAGCCCTACTAAAGCAACTCCTGCTCTGTGGGGCCAGCCCCCATACAACAGCTAGTCCACTATTCTCATAGCCAGTCCTCACAACCTGTCAGCCTGAGATCAACCCCATTCATTGACATGCCTGCAGCAATCACAGCCAAAACACAATAAATAGGAGGACATACACAACCTATGTGGGACACACATGGAGCTCCTGGCTCTGGTGACCAGTGGGGACTGTACCACTGCGGCCCACAGAACACCTTCTGCATAACGCCACTCTTTGAAGACTGAGAGATGTAGAGAATCTACCTAATATATAGAACAAACACAGAAAAGACAGCCAAAATAAGGAGACAAAAAATATGGTCCAAATGAACAAACGGGACAAAACTCCAAATAAATGAAATGGAGATAAGCAATCTACCAGAAAAATAAATTTAAAACAATGATTATAAACACACTCAATGAACTTGGGAGAAAAATAGATGAGTAGATGAGTCAGTGAGACTTCAACAAAGAGACAGATAATATAAAAATAGAACCAATCAGAATAGGAGAATATAATAATTAAAATTAAAAACATACTAGAGGAAATAAAAAATAGATTAGATGATATGAAAGAATGAATTGCTGATCTATAAGACAAGGTAGTGAAAATCACCCAGTCAGAACTGTAAAAAATATAATAATAATAAATGGGGATGTTTTAAGAGACCTCTGAGTCAACATCGAGAATGCCAACATATGCATAATAGGTGTCTCAATAGGAGAAGAGAAAAGGGGCTAAAAAAACCTATTAAAAAAAACAACTAAAAATGTTCCTATTCTGGCAAAGGTAATAAATATATCTATAAGTAAAGGAAGCACAGAGTCCCACATAAGATGAACTCAAATAAGCACACACCAAGACACATCATAATTAAAATACTAAAAGTTAAAGAGCAACTCTTAAAAGTGGCAGAAGATAAGAAGTCACTTGCGGGGGTGGGGGAGGGGGTATAAAACTATTAACATTTTCCAACAAAAACTTTGCAGGCCAGAAGGGCATGGCACAATATATTCAAAATAATAAAAGGGAAAAGCCTACACCATGATTATTCTATCCCACAAGGTTATTATTCAGAATGTCACCACCCAAATAGATTCAATAAAACAATTTTAAAAGAAAATATAAAACAAAAAAGTAAAAATGAAATATTTTCATATATCAATAAAGAGATTCATGCTTCAGTTCTTCACAAAAAAGATCAAAGATTTGATCCAACATTACAGATAAAACACTAAAGTGTAGCATAGATTTAGTAGTGCTCATGCTGTGTTTAATTTTGTGTACTTTGCTTACATTAAATTCCAGAATTCTCAAATTTAACTTCATGTCCCAAGAGTTAATATATGACACAAGATATTGTGAAAATCCACAGGCAAATAGCTTCAATGATGATCTCTACATTTTAAAAATATATTCATAAAATTTCTGCTTTTCTTTTTTTTAACAAAGGTCCGAAACTAGAACTCTCTTTCCTTGATTGTTTACAGATTAAATTTCCTCAACTGCTGTAACACACTACTTCCTCATAATTCCAGCTCATCCAAGTTCTTAGAGGGGATTTCTAGAAAATTTGTCACCTGTAAAGCCAGTAGTCGCGGCCAGCATCACAGCCGCCTGGCCAATGCAGGTTCGCATTAGATTTGAACAGTCGGTAATGAAACAATGGAACCAAGAACTGGTGAGCCATCAGCTTTAATTCTAGCTTGTACCCGGCGGGCAAGCAAAAACACACACTGGGCTCCCAAACCCACTCATTCAGTGCTCACAAAGCTAGTGACTTATCCGAGTTTCCTAGAATCAAAAGATTTCTAGCTCACCAGACTTATTCACCTCTGTTCCCCATCTCCTCCAGCACAAACTCTTAACAAACTGGCTTCTCACTCAGCACTCTGCCGTCTTGTCTGCTTCTCCTGGCCTCCATGTGGCCTTACTCTGCTCTTCTCTCTAATACCTCAGGAACCAAGAGAGCAAGTTACTGACCTGCCCCACTTTATAGTGTAGAATCAAAACCTTAATCCAATCTACAGACAAGGAAGTCTTTGATACAAAGTCACCCATCTGAGGCATAATGGGATTCCTCACGAGAGTGCACCACCCTACATCATCCAATCAGTCAAGGGTGTAGGGGAAAGCTTACTCTTAAAACAAAGCTTTAGGCTATAACGACCCGGCCTGCTTACATTACAGCCTTTCCCCTACACCCATCCCAAGCATAAGGGCAAATAATATCACCTGGGTGACTGTCGGCCAGAAAAGATATGATTGTCGGCCAGAAAAGATATATTTTGCTTACTTTATTAAAGATGGCACTTCCCCCATGGATGGGCATCGCCTAGGTGATAATATTAATCACCCTTCTTGCTTGGAAGGGGTGTGGTTATGCTAATGTATGTTGGGGGAAGGCTTTTGTGCTGAAAGGTTTTTAAAAGGAGGAGCCAGAAGGCCGTTTTGGAGAGGGTGACCACATTCTTGTAGAGAGGAAGAGCCCATGGTGTAAGAGGGCAGGTATGCCACGTGGAAGAGGCAGCCAAAATGGTGGAATGGTGAAGGAAAAGACAGTTTGTGGAGGAAAAGGAGATGGGGAACAGAGGTAAGATTGGTGAGGTAGAAGCCTTTGCTTCTAGGAAAACTCAGATAAGTCAGTAGCTTTGTGAGTGCTGAGTGAGTGGGTTTTGGAGCCCAATGTGTGTTTTTACTCACTTGCCAAGTGCGAGTCTAGAGTAAAGGGAAATAGACCACCAGTTTTCAGCTTTGTTGATTCCTTACCGTCTGTCCGAATCAAACTTGAACCTGTATTGGCCAGGTGGCTTTGATGGTAGCTGTGAATACTGCCTTTACAATGCTGTATTAATTAACTCAATTGTTGAAACCCTTTCATAATATCTATCTATATCAAATCATCACATTATTCACTTTAAATATATTAAAATTTCATTTGTCAATTATACCTCAATAAAGCTGGAAAAATAAATTAGACATAAAAATAAATCTGCATGGGAGACTGTATTCTATATAAACTACTGAATCTCATGATTAGGACTGTGAAGAGAATCAAACCTTATATTTCTTTGAGATTAAAACTTGTATTTCCCTTTCATTTGAGAACTGTTAGAACTAGCTTAATGATATATGAGTCATATGGCTTAAATGTGCATGTTGGTTCCCCCATGAATGATAATCCAGAAGCAGTAAGTGCAAAGCTTTTCAGACAAGGGTGTATTTTCAGTTGAAGTCCAGCAATTCCAAAATTTGGAAGCCAACACATTTCCAGGCAGATTTGCTGGGAGACTTCTGCAACAGGTTTCAGCTCACTACACTGCTGTCTTGGGTATATTATTAGGGAGATTAAGTTTAAGCACTTACTGGTTTAGTTCCAAGCAAGATGAGTGACCTTTTGTTTCCATTAGAGAAGCAGGTTTGCTATAAATCCCTAAGTGTTAAATTCTGGGAACTTAGAGATAAGCAACTGCTGAGGGCTTTGCATTCTCACTTATCTGAAGACAGCACAGCACAGAGTACAAAACCTACTTACTTGAAGAAAACTTTAAAGCCCATGTGCTAAATGTGAACTTATTTGGGGCATTACTGACAAGCTATTTTCATAGATGCATAGACCTAAAAGGGCTCTCCAGAGTTCATACTATTCAGCATCCCAACCTCATTACTTTGTCCTTGTTATCTTAAGGGTTATACATACTCCGTGCAATCCAGACCCAAGCTTCCCTACTTTTGACTAAGAGTTGTTTACTATTCTTAGTCATTTCATAACATTCAATCCAACTCTGAAGGAGAGTTCAAAGCACTCACAGTATTTTTTAGTTATATAAATTGAAAGGAAAGACATTCTTGACACACTGTAAGACTATCCAATATTCTGGTCAAGTGCAGAATGTTAATGTCTGTTTAGACACAACTAAATTTCCCTTAGGTTAAAATATATACACTAGCTACCTATAATTTAAATATCGGTAAATGTTGTTCAAACTTTAGCTCAAACTATGATACAACATGATGTCACTTGCAACCCCCTGCTTCATTTTTGCACATGCAACTTTTGCTGAGGGTCCCAAAGGTAGTTGCTTCACTAAAAAATATCCACCTTCAGAACTGACTGTCTAGTGAAATGGAATGTGTACCTAACCCCCAAAACTGCACACAAAAGAAGTTTATTTACAAACTAGCTTCCTCATATATAAGGAAAAAAGCTAGTACAACCTCTCATTTATTTTAAAGAACATGGAAAAAAGTTAAAAAGCATTATTGAAAAATCCTGCAAAGATTATCCAATTTCCATTAATACTACACTGAAAAATACAATGCATTGATCCCTGTGAATGAGTACGCTAACGTATGGCTAGTAATTCTGTTTGGAAGTGAGAGAAGTGTGTGGTTTTGTTTTGTTTGTTTTTTGAGACACAGCCACATCCTCATTTGAGCCCCCACCCCCATCTCATCCCAAAATTAATCAGTATGCAGCAAATCTGCTTAGTCAGTGTTAAAATTGGGGCAGCTGCTGGGCCTGCAATCTTGACACAGCAATTACAGTGCAAGATCAAGACATTGTTATCAATCTCTAGATGTAGTTCTGGTGACAGCCCCCCCCCCCCAGAAGAGAGTAAATCAGTGAAAAATGAAAAAAAAAATGACAGGGAGACAACTGCACAGACAGAAGGGAACAAGGGAATTCAAAGAACAGCTGAATCCCATTTTAATTTCAACAGGCACATTTGACAGATTTAGCATTAATTAATAAAACTTAACATAATTTAGGAAGTAGGAAGTGTAAAGCCAGTAGTCGCGGCCACCATCACAGCAGCCTGACCCGTGCAGGTTCACACTGGATTCGGACAGTCGGTAATGAAACAACGGAACCAAGAACTGGTGAGCCATCAGCTTTAATTCTAGCTTGCACCCGGCGGGCAAGCAAAAACACATACTGGGCTCCCAAACCCACTTATTCAGTGCTCACAAAGCTACTGACTGATCCAAGTTTCCTAGAATCAAAGGAATCTAGCTCACCAGGCTTATTCACCTCTGTTCCCCATCTCCTCCAGCACAAACTCTTAACAAACTGGCTTCTTCCTCAGCATTCTGCCATCTTGGCTGCTTCTCCTGGCCGCCACGTGGCCTTAATCTGCTCTCCTCTCTAATACCTCAGGAACCAAGAGAGCAAGCTCCCGACCTGCCCCACTTTATAGCGTAAAATCAAAAGCTCCAATCCAATTACACAAACAAGGAAGTCTCTAATACAAAGCCACCCATCCGAGGCACAATGGAATTCCTCAGGAGAGTGCACCACCCCACATCATCCAATCAGTCAAGGGTGTGGGGAAGAGCTTACTCTTAAAACTAAGCCTTAGGCTATAATGACCCGGCCTGCCCACAGCCTATCCCAGAACACACATTAATATCAACGAACTTCCATGTGGGCAGCACCATCTTTAACAAAGTGAGCATAATATATTTTATCTGCTCAACAGGAAGTAAGCCTAAAATTTATTTTCCACCATTGGAGATTTTAAAGGAGCATAGGATTATTTTTTAGGAAGAAGAGTTAAGTAGGGCAAGGTCATTTGGGAAGACCAACCAGTACCTTTCATTTAATTAAACATATGTTGAGTGTCTATTCAGTGTTACGTATTATATAAAAGAAATGAAAATGGGATACAGTTCTTTCTTCAAGGAATTTAGGGTCTGGGGATATGAAGGGAAGCATTCATAACTAGTTAGAATGAACACATAAGTTCTTACATAAACTATTGCTGATACTTAATTCAGAGGATGGTATTCTCAGGGTACTTCTACTCTCTCACACTCTCAATGCTAGAGGTCCTTTAAACTACTTTTTATGAAAATGCCCCATGTAAAGCCAGTAGTCGGGGTCAGGATCACAGCCACCTGACCCGTGCAGGTTTGCATTAGATTCGAACAGTTGGTAATGGAACAACGGAGCCAAAAACTGGTGAGCCATCAGCTTTAATTCTAGCTTGCACCCGGCGGGCAAGCAAAAACACACACTGGGCTCCAAAACCCACACATTCAGTGCTCACAAAGCTACTGACTTATCCGAGTTTCCTAGAATCAAAGGAATCTAGCTCACCAGACTTATTCACCTCTGTTTCCCATCTCCTTCTCTCTACACAAACTCTGCACAAACTGGCTTCTTCCTCAGTACTCCTCCATCTTGACTGCCTCCTCTCCTCCACGTGGCCTTACTCTGCTCTACTTTCTAATACCTCAGGAACCAAGAACCAAGAGAGATCAAGCTACCGGTCTCTCCCACTCCACAGCATAGACTCAAAACCTTTAATCCAATTATACAAACAAGGAAGTCTCTGTATAATGGGATTCCTCAGGAGAGTGCACCACCCTACATCATCCAATCAGTCAAGGGTGTGGGGAAGAGCTTACTCTTAAACTAAGCCTTAGGCTATAACGACCCAGCCTGCCCACAGCCTGTTCCAGAACACACATTAATATCAACGAACTTCCATGTGGGCAGCACCATCTTTAACAAAGTGAGCATATTATATTTTATCTGCCCAACACCCCATGCTCTAGAAGTTTTTCTTTTTCAATTCCCATGTCCAAGAATATTCCTGGAAATTTTTACAGAACCATTTATGTCTTCTAGACAACTATGTTTAAAAACTCCTTTGTAAGCCTTGGCTGGTTGGCTCAGCAGTAGAGCGTTGGCCTGGTGTATGGAAGGCTCAGGTTTGATTCCTGGTAAGGGCACACAGGAGAAGCGCCCATCTGCTTCTCCACCCTTCCCCCTCACCTTCCTTTCTATCTTTATCTTCCCCTTTGTAAGGCCAGTGGCCAAGGCCACCATCACAGCTGCCTGACCAGTGCAGGTTCGCATTAGATTTTGACAGTCGGTAATGAAACAAAGAGCCAAGAACTGGTGAGCCATCAGTTTTAATTCTAGCTTGCACCTAGTAGGCAAGCAAAAACACACACTGGGCTCCAAAAACCCACTCATTTAGTGCTCACAAAGCTACTGACTTATCCGAGTTTACTAGAATCAAAGGCTTCTAGCTCACCAGACGTATTCACCTTTGTTTCCCATCTCCTTCTTTCTGCACAAAGTCTGCACTAACTGGCTTCTTCCTCAGCACTCCACCATCTTGGCTGCTTCTCCTCTCCTCCACGTGGCCTTAATCTGCTCTCCTCTCTAATGCTAACCTCAGGAACCGAGAGAGCAAGCTCCTGGCCTGCCCCACTTTATAGTGTAAAAATTCAAACCTTTAATCCAATCTACAAACAAGAAAGTCTCTGATACAAAGTCACCCATCTGAGGTATAATGGGATTCCTTAGGAGAGTGCACCACCCCACATCATCCAATCAGTCAAGGGTGTGGGGAAAAGCTCACTCTTAAAACTAAGCCTTAGGCTATAACGACCTGGCCTGCCCACAGTCTGTCCCCCAACACACATTAATATCAACAGACTTCCATGTGGGCAGCACATTCTTTAACAAAGTGAGCATAATATATTTTATCTGCCCAACACCCTTTCACAGCCAAGGCTCCATTGGAGCAAAGTTGGCCCAGGCGCTTAGGATGGCTCTATGGCCTCCACCTCAGGCACTAGAATGGCTCCAGCCCCAACGGAGCAACGCCCCAGAAGGACAGAGCGTTGCCCCCTAATGGGCATGCCATGCTGGGTGGATCCCAGTCAGGAGCATGCGGGAGTCTGTCTGACTGCCTCCCTGCTTCTCACTTCAGAAAAATTAAATAAATAACTAAATATTATAAAAATTCTTTGTATTATAGTTTATAAATATAATCTTAGAAATTAAACATATAATCTAAGAATGAAACATATGGACTTTGAAGTCGGGCAGCATGGAGTCAAATCACTTGACTGTGTCTTACTACCTTTGTGACTTTATGTTACTACCTTTGTGATTTTGATGAGTTAGTCATTCTTTTTAAGTCCTGCCAGTAAAGCCAGGTTAATAATTGCAGTTATTTTGTAATATTGTTGAAAAGACTAATGGGAATGTAGAAAACACTTAAAGCATTAGTTATTATTTTCTAGTTTGGGGGTCATAGTAGTTTGCGAGGACCGCCATAATAAGACACCGCAAACTGTGGGGCTTGAACAACAGAAACTTATTTTCTCACAGGTCTGCAGTTTGGAAGTCCAAGATCAAAGTGATATTGGGATTGGTTTCTGCTAAGGCCTGCCTCTTAGGCTGGCAAAGAGCCATCCTTGGCCATCTTTACACAGGGTTTTCCCTGTGCACACATGGCCCTGGTGTTTCTTTGTGTCCAAATTTCATCTTCTAATGAGGATATCAGTGAGATTGGATTACAGCCTACACATATGACCTAATTTAATCGTAATTACCTCCTTATCGTCTCTATCTCCAAATACAGTCACATTCTGAGGTAGGAGGGAGTAAGTCTTCAACATATGCATTTTTGTAAGGCCACAACTAAGTCCATAATAGGAGGCATAACATGCTTACAGTAAAATAAATTTACATGCATACACATTCACACACTGACATTATATAACTATCTTCTATAAGATGATATAGAAATGTTTCTGTCATCCCAATTGCTCTACCATGTGCCATCACAATCTTTACCATCTTCTCTTCCAGAAATAACCACTATTTTGATTTCTGTTACAATAGATAAAATCTGTTTATCCTTGAATTTCATATGATACTGGGCCTACTCTGTTGTGTCTGGCCTCTTCTGGTCAACAATATATAAACTCCATCTGTTTGGTTCTATTTTTCAGTAGCTTGTTCTTTTCAATTGCTATGGATCAATATACCACAATTTGCTCATTCACACAATGAAGGGCGCTTAAATTATTTTCTGTTCAAGAAATAATATGAACAAAGCGGCTATGTACACTCATACATTCTCTTGTTGAACACAGGCATTCATTTCTCTTGAATGGCTTTGGTTATTGGGAGATATACTGTTCAATTTACAAACAAATAAAATATTTTGGTTATCTTTTTTTAAATTTATTTTTAGTTTAGTTTCAGTGTCATTTGAAAACATATGCTAAATTATTTCAATCCTTTAACATTTGTTGATATTTGATGCCAATGTATGGTCTATTTTCATAAATATTTTATGTTCACTTGAAAAGAATGTCTATTTTGCAATTGCACACAGTACAGTGTTTTTCAAATGTAATTGGAGCCAATTAAGTCAAGTAGGTTGCTCATTTTTTTATATCTTATGTGTATATACTCATTTTTTTGATTATTAAATTCTCCTGGTAATTATAATTTTTCCTATTTCTTTTATTAACCTTATTTATATATTTTTAATCTATGATATTAGATGCATATAAATGTGGGCTGTCATATGTTCTTATAGAATTGACTTTTATCATTCTAAAACATTGTATTATCTCTGGTAATATTTTCCGTTAAAACTATTTTTTTATAGGATAAAGCCACACCTACTTTATATTCAAGATACATTTTTTGATACTTTTAATATTTCTTTCTGCATGTATTTAGAGTGCTTTTCTTAGAAATATGAGTAATTATCTTATTAGTTAAAATGATCATCTTTGTCTTTTAATTGGAGTATTTAGAGCAGATACATTTCAATTAATTATTAATATACTTGGGTTTAAGTCTATTGTCTTGCTATTTGTTTTCATATTTTATTTGTGTTTCTTGTTTTCTTGCCTTCTTTAGAATAAATCAAGCTTTTTAAAATTATTCATTTTTTTCCATTATCAGCTTTCTAATAATATAGTCTTTCAAGATTGTCTGGGTTATTAAAAATTTATATTTTTCTGTTTTAAAATTGAATTTCTTTCTGACTTACTTTTATAAATTCCAGGTATTTTTTAAAACTACAAATACATTTTTTAATTTTCTTGAATATATTAATTGCATTCATTTTAAGTCTTCTCTGAAAATATAAATATCTGAATCATCAATGTGTTGCTTCTTATTATCTGCCGTCTTTTTTGGTATCCAGTCAATTAGTTTTCTCCTTTTATTTTTATTTTTTGGCTTACCTTCTAATTCTGATTTGAAACCAGACGTTGTGAGTGAGAAATTGTAGAGGCTCTTGGTATGTTCTTTCTCCAAAAGCATGGATCACTTAGCCTTCTGTATGTTAGATGTAGAGTTGATAGGTCTGGACTATTTGGGTTTTGCCTTTAGCCCTAGGATATAATCTTTTCAGCACCTTGAGTGAATGCCTAAGGTTTATTGGGCCTAATTTGAAAGAATTTGAAAATTCATCTGCAAGTTCCCAACAGAGAACTGAGTCTCTACTCAACTCTTCAACCTCCAGTGGCTGTTTTCTTCTTAGTTTTGTGAAATCTTTCTCTGTGTTTGTGCTGTTTAAGAGTCAATTGCTTAAGGGGAAATCATACATGGATTCTTATCCTCCCTTCTATATGACTTCAATTTCTGTAGAATTTTACCTGTCTGGCAACTCTTTTGTCTGTATCTGTAGCCCAATTAAACTGATGCTTTTTTTGTTTGTGTTCTATTCTCCTGCTTAGTTGCTTTCTAGTCTCCTCTCGCTCTCTTCCCCTTTTTCTCTCACATACTCTCTAACACACACAAACACACACACTCATACTGGATCAGTTCTTGTGGGTTTTTTTGGTCAAGAGGGTTGATCCCATAATAGCAACTTTGTCATAAACAGAACGGGTATATACTTCTGAGCTACTGTTTTGAAAAGATTAGTGTGGCACCCCACAGGTTAGATTTGAAGTTTAACAGTAGGTAGACTTTACCACCTTGGTCAAATAGTGTTAATGAATTTGGGTTCTGGTACTATGGCAATCCTCAGGAAACTAACTGGAGGTGCTCCTGGGATTATTATAGACAGTCATGACTACAAGAATAGTGTTTAGGTGAGACACACATGAAATAGCCTCTTGATTAACATGTACTTAGGATTTTGAGAAAAGGTACAGCAAGGTAAAAGGATGATTTAATAAACTTAGTGGAGAGTAAGAAGTTTGGAAGCATTTGGAAAATGCATGTCACATAAAGACCATGAAGTCAGTACAACCTTTATGGAGTACTCGGGTATTTAGTGCTTTTCTAGGGACAGTGGTAGAACTGAAGGCTATTTATTTTGGGGGTATTTTTTCTCACTAATTAATAGTGTTTTTGAAGGAAAAAAGGTTAAATGACAGATGGTTATGGGACTCATTATGGTGATCACTTCACAAAGTACATAAATGTTGAATCATTATATTGTAAATCTGAAACTAATGTAATATTGTATGTCAATTATACTTTAATTAAAGAAAAATGAATTTACAGGTTAAAAATAATGATTAAATAGAAAATTGTAAATATAATTCAAGCTCTATAGAGTAGTTCAGAATAGTAAGATTTCTGAAAGATGTACAAACTAGAACTCAGTGTATATTAAGCTTAAACCTATTTCCATTTAAAATAAGCTGAAGCACCTGACCAGGCGGTGGCGCAGTGGATAGAGCATCAGACTGGGACGCGGAAGACCCAGGTTAAAGACCCTGAGGTCGCCAGTTTGACCGCGGGCCCATCTGGCTTGAGCAAAAGCTCGCCAGCTTGGACCCAAGGTCACTGGCTCCAGTAAGGGGTTGCTCGGTTTGCTGAAGGCCTGCAGTCAGGCACATGTGAGAAAGCAATCAATGAACAACTAAGGTGTTACGACGAAAATGAAAAACTAATGATTGATGCTTCTCATCTCTCTCCGTTCCTGTCTGTCTATCCCTATCTATCCCTCTCTCTGACTCTCTCTCTGTGTCTGTAAAAATAAAATAAAAATAAATAAAATAAGCTGATGCAAATAAAACAAACAAGCAAGATATTTAGTTGCAATTATCAACAAAATGAAATTTTAAATTTCTGCACCTTCCATAAGCTAAATGTTGCCCACTTACACTTTACCACATAAGGTAGCAGGACAGAAAACACAAGTTTACATACCCTAAATAAAACATTATGGTTCAAATGAGAATTATCTGTATTTTCTTTCTTTTCCTATAAAATTCTAGGGCTAATTGGTTACTGGTTAATGACATTTTAGACATGGTTATTCACAAGTTTTTTAGGCCATGAGCTTTTCAAGAATGTTTGAAGTAGGATTAAAACTTAATTCCATTTATACATGATTGAACCCCAAATTTACTGAATCACAATCATAAATTGTTTTCACTAAGCTCTATAAATGTTTCTGACAGAGAAGCAGGTTCCCAAATCATTGTTTTAAACTAGGAATTGCATTTTATCACTTCTTAATTTGCGATGTGGCATTCAAACTGAACATAAAACACCCCTGCGTGTTCAACTTCAGTCAGACACATTATTAATCAAAACGTAGTGAATATATTCTTTCTAAAATAAAATTAAATAGATAATTCTCAAGATAAAGAAGAGAAGAAATCTTTTATGACCACTGAGACTCTCATATTTGTATATGATTCAAAAGAGAAGCAATTTCTTATTAGATGCATTAGAAAATAATATAAAATTCTTGATCAGGTAATATGAATGTCTAGAGACTGAATCATTTCATTCTAAAAGTAAGTAAAGATGCTGAACACAATAAAACCCAATTTTGATTTCATAACAGAACTTATAAAAAAAGGAAAGAAAATTTTGAGGTGCAAGAAGCAAATAGTGTATTGAAAACTAAGGTAATAAAAACATGTGAATTTATGTTGTCAGTGCCCAAGGGGCTATTCTCGTTTCGAGTTATGGAGCTTGTGCAAAGAGAGTCAATAGAGCTCTGGGTCTTTGCAAAGTAGGAGCTAAAACCGAAACTCCTATATAAAATTAGGATCTCAAAGGACTAAAAGCTGAGCAAAAGGCAGATTATGGAAAGGAGTACAGATTAACACAGGGAATTGAAAAGGAAGTTTACCTGTCTTACCTACACCCTAGATAAAAAAACAAGTACCCCTTGAAAATTTTAAGAGCTCAGTTTTGCAAATCCTGCATATTTAGATCTTGAAATAATAATACATTTGAAATGATAGAGTATAATCTGAAAAACAACACAAAATATAGATAACATTTGATACAAAAAATTATCAAAAAAGCCCTTAAGGTGAAAAATAATAATAAAAATTTGACTAAGGACCAATTAGAACTTTTAGAAATAGAAATTAAATAACTGGAACACATATCTGATAAATTATTGTGAAAGAGGCCTATGGAAGAGAGCTTAAAACAAATACTGCTGAGAGATATAGATCACATGCAAATGGATAAGTAAACTTTTAAGTATTATTTTAATATTTTATTATTTATTTTAGAGAGGACAGAGAAAGAGAGAGAGAGAGAGAGAGAGAGAGAGAGAGAGAGAGAAGGGGGGAGGAGTAGGAAGCATCAACTCTCATATGTGCTTAGACCAGGCAAGCCCAGGGTTTTGAATTGGTGACCTCAGCATTCCAGGTCGACGCTTCATCCACTGCAGCACCACCACTGGTCAGGCTGAATAAGTAAACTGATAAAACATTTCACTTTTGTTTATAGCAACGAAGACATGATATTTAATATCCTGACATTAATAACCAGAAAGCTAAGCCTTCATGTTTCAAAAAATTTTGGAAGCAACCATTTTCAGACATTATGCAACAGGCAGTTTTTGATCATGGATGGCGAGAGGTGGAAATTAAACTGTATGTGGCAATCTTATGGAGTTGAGAAGTTGCATATCCGTGTTGAGGGACCAATGCCGATGAAATTCGTGGGTAGAGTTACAGAAAAAAAGAGGGTTATACCCGTAGCTAACATGCCTCAGCAGGCCTCCAGGGTGAGCCAAAGCTATATCTGTGTGAATACTTCCTCCATTCTCTTAGAAAGTCAGAAGCCGAGTGAAGTGCTGGAACCCACCCTTGAAGGTTTTCAAAAGTTTATTATAAAATCCTTTACCATTTCAATGGCATCAGATTGGAATCTTGACATTAGGCATTATATCAGAGGAGAGTTTTCACTCTGAAAACAATAAACAAGACAAATCAGAGCTTCTAGTCTATTCAGTTGACTGCCCTTGCACTTTCTGAGCATAGATAGAATTAGGATCACAAATAAAATGATGGCCAGACATCTTGTAACCTATAATCTTTTTATTTTATTCATTTTAGAGAGGAGAAACAGTATGAGAGAGAGAGAGAAATAGAGAAAGGGAAAGGGGGGGGGGAGCTGGAAGCATCAACTCCCATATGTGCCTTGACCAGACCAGTGCAGGGTTTTGAACTGGCGATCTCAGTGTTCCCAGGTCGACGCTTTATCCACTGCACCACCACAGGTCAGGCGAAAATGTAGCATTTTAATAACACAAGATTCCACATATGATCAAGGTGTTGGAATAAATCCTAAGCAAAACAATTTCATAAGGCAGGTCATCCACTCCATAAATTTCTGTTTTTGTTTGTTATTTTGTGTAAGTTTTATTCTCCAAGCAAATTTAAATTATTCAATTTAGTATTATCAAACATGATAATTCCTATTCATTTATTCTTCCTATTCATGTTATACATTAGATCCTCAGACTCTCATAACTGAAAGTTTGAATTATTTTACCATCTCGTTATTTCTTTTTTAAATTTAATTTATTGTGTTTACATAGATTCTAGTGTCCCCCTGAATGCATCCCCCCTCCCCCGTGTTCCCCTCAACATCCTCCTTGCTCCTCTGTCCGCAAAGACCTCCCCCCTTTTCTCCAGAATTTTCTTTTCTGCTCTCTATAATGCTGTGTTATGTGTATAGAATTTCACCAATCTCTTTTCCTTCTTTGATCCCATCCTATCATCCCCTTTCCCTCTGTCCTCTTTCTCTCTGGTCCCTTTGATCCTGCCTGTGTCTCTATTCCATTCCTCAGTTCACACTGTTCATTGAATTCCTCAAATGAGTGAGGTCATATGATATTTTTCTTTCTCTGCCTGGCTTATTTCACTTAGCATAATAGTTTCCAGGTCCATCCATGTTGTCGCAAAACTTAAGATTTTCTTCTTTTTCACGGCCCCATAGTATTCCATTGTGTATATGTACCATTGCTTTTTAATCCACTTGTCCGCTGATGGACATTTGGGCTGTTTCCAGATCTTGGCTATTGTAAACAATGCTGCCATAAACTTGGGAGTGCATATTGTCTTTTGAATCAGTGATTTGGTGTTCTTAGGATATATTCCTAAAAGTGGGATGGCTGGGTAAAAGGCAGTTCCATTTTTAATTCTTTGAGGAATCTCCACACTGTTTTAAACAGTGGCTGCACCAGTCTGCATTCCCACCAGCAGTGCATAAGGGTTCCCTTTTCTCCACATCCTCGCCAGCACTTATTCTGTGTTGTTTTGCTGATGAGCGCCATTCTGACTGGTATGAGGTGATATCTCATTGAAGTTTTAATTTGTATTTCTCTAATGATTAGTGATGTTGAGCTTTTTTTTTATCAGCCTATTGGCCATCTGTATGTCCTTTTTTGAAGTAGTGTCTATTCATTTCTTTGGCCCATTTTTTGATTGGATTGTTTATCTTCCTGGTGTTGAGTTTTACATGTTCTTTATAAATTTTGGTTATTAACTCCTTATCAGACGTATTGTGGAATATGTTCTCCCATTGTGTGGTTTGTCTTTTTATTTTGTTCATATTGTCTTTAGCTGTGCAAAAGCTTTTTAGTTTGATATAGTCCCATTTGTTTATCCTGTACGTTACTTCCCTTGCTCGTGGAGATAAATCAGCAAATATATTGCTGTGAGAGATGTCGGAAAGATTACAGCCTATGTTTTCTTCTAAGATGCTTATGGTTTCACGGCTTACATTTAAGTCTTTTACCCATTTTGAGTTTGTTTTTGTGCATGGTGTAAATTGGTGGTCTAGTTTCATTTTTTTGCCAGTAGCTGTCCAGTTTTCCCAACACCGTTTGTTAAAGAGGCTGTCTTTACTCCATTGTATGCTCTTTCCTCCTTTGTCAAATATCAGTTGTGTTTAAAGTTGTGGGTTTATTTTTGGGTTTTCTGTTCTGTTCCATTGACCTATATGCCTGTTCTTATGCCAGTACCAAGCTGTTTAGAGTGCAATGGCCATGTAGTATAACTTAATATCAGGAAGTGTAAAACCTCTATTTTCTTCTTTTTCAAGATTGCTGAGGCTATTTGTGTTCTTTTTTGGTTCCATATAAATTTTTGGAATATGTGTTCTATATCTTTAAAGTGTGTCATTGATATTTTAATTGGTATTGCATTGAATTTATAAATTGCTTTGGGTAATATAGTCATTTTAATGATGTTTATTCTTCCTAACCATGAACACGGTATATGCTTCCACTTGTTTGTATCTTCCTTGATTTCTTTTATCAATGTTTTATAATTTTCCGAGTACAAGATCTTAACCTCCTTGGTTAAATTTACTGCAGGTACTTTATGGGGTTTTTTTTGCAATAATAAAGAGGATTGTTTCCTTAATTTTTCTTTCTGAAATTTTATTGTCGTGTATAAAAATGCCTCTGATTTCTGTATATTAATTTAATATTGTGCCACCTTACTGAATTCATTTATAAGGTCCAGTAGTTTTTTGACTGAGACTTTAGGGTTTTCTATTACAATATCATATCATCTGCAAATAATGATAGTTTTACTTCTTCTTTTCCAATTTGGATGCCTTTTATTTCTTCTTCTTGTCTGACTGCTGTAGCTAGGACTTCCAGAACTATGTTGAATAAGAGTGGTGAAAGGGGGCACCACTGCCTGGTTCCTGATCTTAAGGGAATTGCCTTTAATTTTTCTCTATTAATTATGATGTTGGATGTGGGTTTGTCATAGATGGCCTTTATTATGTTGAGGTATATTCCCTGTATTCCCACTTTGTTAAGAGTTTTGATCATAAATGGGTGCTGGATTTTATCAAATGCTTTTTCTGCATCTAATGAGATTATCATGTGGTTTTCTCCTTCCTTTTGTTTATGTGATGAATCACATTAATTGATTTGTGGATGTTGTACCAGCCTTGCGACCCCAGAATAAATCCCACTTGATCATGATGTATGATTTTTTTTCATGTATTGCTGGATCGAGTTTGCTAATATTTTTTTTGAGAATTTTAGCATCTAAATTCATCTGGGATATTGGCCTATAATTTGCTTTCTTGTGTTGTCTTTGCCTGGTGTTGGAATCAGAATTATGCTCACCTTAAAAAAGGAACTTGGTAGTTTTCCTTCCTCTTGAAATTTTGAAATAGCTTGAGAAGGATAGAAGTTAGTTCTTCTTTGAATATTTGGTAGAATTCACCAGTGAAGCCATCAGGCCCAGGACTTTTGTTTTCTGGGAGCTTCTTGATAACTGTTTTAATCTCTTTTGTTGTAATCAGTCTCCTTAGGTTTTCTGATTCTTCCAGATTGATATTTGGAAGATTATATGTTTCCAGAAATTTTTCCATTTCACCTAGGTTGTTTAATTTTTTGGCATGCAGTTCTTCACAGTATTTTCTTACAATATTTTGTATTTCTGTTGTGTCAGTTGTTATTTCTCCACTCTCATTTCTAATTTTATTTATTTGAGTCCTCTCTCTTGTTTTCTTGGTAAGTCTCGTTAAAGGTTCATCAATCTTGTTTACCCTTTCAAAGAACCAGCTCTTGGTTTTATTGATCCTCTGTATTGTTTCTTTAGCCTCTGTCATTTATTTCCACTCTGATCTTTATTATTTTCTTTCTTCTAGTGCCTCTGGGCTTTACTTGCTGTTCCTTTTCTAGTTGTTTTAGATGAAGGGTTAGGTTGTTTATTTGAGCTTTTTCAAGTTTCTTAAGGAATGCCTGTAGTGCTATGAACTTCCCTCTCAGGACTGCTTTAGCTGTGTCCCATAAATTTTGAGTTGTTGTATGTTCATTATCATTCGTTTCTAGAAATTTCTTTAACTTCTTCTTTGATTTCATTGTTAACCCATTTGTTATTTAATAACATGCTATTTAGTTTCCATGTTTTGAGTATTTTTCAGTTTTTATGTTGTGGTTGATTTCTAGTTTCATGCCATTGTGATATAGAAATGCTTGATATGATTTCAATCTTCTTAAATTTGTTGAGACTGCTTTGTGTTCTAACATGTGGTCTATCCTAGAGAATGTACCATGAGCACTTGAATAGAATATATATTCTGCTGCTTTTGGTGAAAGGTTCTAAAGATATCTATTAAATCGAGTTGATCTTGTGTGTCCTTTAAGTCTGCTGTTTCTTTGTTAATTTTCTTTCTTGTGGATCTATCTAGTGATGTTAGTGGGGTATTGTAATCTCATACTGTTATAGTATTGCTGTTGATCTTGCCCTTTATGTCCATCAAAGTCTGCTTTATATATTTAGGTGCTCCTATATTAGTTGTGTAGATATTTATGATTGTTATATCTTCATGTTGGATTGTTCCCTTTATCATTATGTAGTGACCTTCTTTATTTCTTATTATACACTTAGTTTTCAAGTTTATTTTGCCTGATATAAGTATTGCTACCCAGGCTATTTTTTCATTTTCATTTGCATGAAATATTTTTTCCATCCTTTTGCCTTCAGTCTATGTGCATCTTTTGTTTTAAGGTGTGTCTCTTGTAGACAGCATATGTATGGGCCCTGTTTTCTTATCCATGCAACTACCTTATGTCTTTTGTTTGGATCATTTAATCTATTTACATTTAAGGCTATTAATGATATGTAGTTGTTTATTGCCATTTTCTTCTTTAAAACTGTATTACTCTTTTGCTATATGTTTTCCCCACTTTCATCTGTTTACAAAAGGCCCCTTAACATTTCCTGCAGCATTGATTTGGTTGTAATGAATTCCTTGAGTTTTTTTATTGTCTGGTAAGCTTTTTATTTCTCCTTTAATTTTAACCGATAGCCTTGCTGGATAAAGTAGTCTTGGATGTAGGCTCTTGATCTGTATTACTTTAAATATTTCTTGCCATACTCTCTGGCCTCAAGTGTTTCTGTTGAGAAGTCGGATGTCATCTTTATGGGGATTCCTTTGTAGGTGGTCGCAGCTTTTAATATTGTCTCTTTGTCGCTTAGCTTTGGTATTTTAATTATTATGTGTCTTGGTGTAGTTTTTTTTTTTTTTTTGGTTTCTCTTTCATGGAGTTCCCTGTGCTTCTTGAACTTGTGAAAGCCTTCCTTGCATCAATTTAGGGAAGTTTTCAGCTATGATTCGATTAATAAAATTTCTTTCCCTTGTTCTTTCTCTTCATCTTCAGGAACCCCTATGATGAGGATGTTAATTCTCTTCATGTTGTCACAGAGCTCTCTTATAGTTTCCTCAGACTTTTTGAGTCTCTCTTTTTTTTTTCTGCTCTGCTTCCATGCCTTTTTTCATCTTGTTCTCTCTCTCACTGATTCAATCCTCAGCTTCATCCATCCTGCTTTTAATTTCTTCTACTGTGGTCTTCATTTCTGATATTGTATTTGTCATCTCTGACTGATTCTTTTTTAATATTTCAATGTCCTTTTTTATACTTGCTTTCTCTTTATTTAGGTGTTCATAATGACCATCCATTGTTGTTCTAAGATTCCTAAGCATCTGTAAGGCCAGGTGCCGCCATCGTGGCCATTCACATGCAGATTCCCATTGGATTTGGGCTGACGGTGAAAAAAATGGCAGAGACGGAGGATGGTAGGCCATTCTGTTTATTAGTGTCTCACCAAGACAGGCAAGCCACAAGAGAAGACAAGGGAGAACCAGAAAACCAGTTTTTCCCATAGAGGGCAAGGGATCAGGGAGGCCCCTGCAATGATGATAGCAGGAACCGAGTGAGAGCAAGCTCCTGGCCTGCCTCACTTTATAGTGCAGAATCAATACCTTTAATCCAATTGTACAAACAAGGAAGTCTCTAATACAAAGTCACCCATCTGAGGCACAATGGGATTCCTCAGGAGTGCACCACCCTACATCATCCAATCAGTCAAGGGTGTGGGGGAAAGCTTACTCTTAAACTAAGCTTAGGCTATAACGACTGGGCCTGCTTACATTACAGCCTTTCCCCCACACCCATCCCAAGCATAAGGGCAAATAATATCACCTGGGTGATGCGGCTCCATGTGGGCAGTGCTATCTTTAACAAAGTGAGCATATTATATTTTATCTGCTCAACAGCATCCTAACAATCATTATTTTAATCTCTGCATTTGTTAGTTTGGTTATTTCCATATCACTCAGTTCATTTTCTGAAGGTTTCTCTTGTGGTTTCATTTGGATTGCACTTCTCTGTCTTATAATTATGTCTGTGTGTTTGGGTGTGTTTTTTGTAGAGTTGGTTGAGTCTGGGCTTGGTGTTGTCTGCCTCCAATTTTCAGTTGTGTTATTTCTAGGTCTTCTTAAGTTGGCACCAGCTGTTGTTTGTAATCCACTATTGGATTTAGCTTTTCTAATAGAGTCGCTTTGAAGTCTTGATTCGTTTGTTTTTTTCTCAGTTTTCTTAACTCAGTGGGAGTCTTGTTTACTGATCTCAGCAGGGGGCTTATTTGAAACTCTATTCAGGAGTGCAGTGGGTGTAACCTGAGACTCCAAAGGCCTGATCTGCCAGTTACTCTCTCTAGGGGTAGGTTGCTTTTTCCACTTCATTAGGGGGAGGTGTATCTCAGATCTCCATGGAGACCTGAGTTACTGACCCTCCTCCCCACTTCTTGTTTTCAGCTGTGTCTTGTTGCACTGATTGGAGCTGGAGAGATATCTTGAGATGGGTGACCCGGAACCAATTTCATCTTGTGTTATGTGGAAGGATCGACCCCTCCCCCAGCTATGGCCGCCTCCAGCACTGGATGAGTCAAGTTCTCAGGTCATCTCATGCATTACTCTGCCCATCACCGTCTGTCTCTGTCTCCCCGCTTTCCTTTTGAAAGACAAGCCAGCTCTTTCAACATACCTCGTTCACAGGTCCCCAGGGAAGTGGCTGTGAGTGATATTTTCTATTCTTTTCCTTGTAATGAGAGCCCTTCTGGGCTCTGGGCCTTACTCCCCACCCCTATGATCCTATAAGCAGGGGAGACCCACCACTCCTTGGCACTCCCTACCAGGCTCAGTGTGGTTTCTTCTTTGCTCCTTGGTTTTTGAGAGCTGTTCTTGTAGTCCAGAGTTGTTTTTTCACGCTGATTGTTCCTAAATTACTTTGTAGTCCAGTTTGGTGGTGTGAGCTGGGAGTCTGTGCATCTGCCTCTTCCACTGCTATCTTCATGTCTCCACAATCATTATTTTAAACTCCGCATCTGGTAATTTGATTATTTCCACTTCATCCAGTTTTTTTTTTGTCCTGTAGATTCTTCTGTTGATTCATATGGCTTACATTCCTCTGTCTTCCCATTGTTTCTGTTTGTGGTTTCCAGGTTTGTTAGAGTTGTGGGTCTGAGGTTGGTTTATTTAATTCGGCTTTTCCTCCAGGCCTTTATTCCTCTGACTCTGATGGTTGCTTGGATTTAAATCTCCACTTTAAAGTCTTGATTTGCTTGCTGTCTGTTTGCTTAACCCAGCAGGGAGCTTCTGTTTTCTGATCTCAGCAGGGGGCTTAGTTGAAACTGTATCCTGGAATGCGATGGGTGTGACCTCTGAGAATCTGAAGGTGTGTTCTGCCAGTTACTCTCCAAGGGCGGGGCACATTCTCAGTATGAAGGAGGAGGTGTAGCTAAGGTCTCCCTGGAAACCTGAGCTTCACCTCCCTGCCCCTCTGCCTTACTTCCTCCTCTCTGAAGTGTCTTTTGTGCTGATTAGAGCTAGAAAGCTTTTTGAAGGTGAGACACCTAGTTCCACTTTAGGCTTATGCTGGGTGGACGGATCGACCCCTCCTCCAGCTATGGCCACCTCCGCACTGGAGAATGAGTCAGCTCAGTTTAGGTCAGCCCAGGCACTCCTCTCTCCATCACTGTTTGTCTCACTCTCCCCACTTTTTTCATGCAAGACCAGTCAGTCCTCTCAGCTCTCCTTGTCTCCAGAGACCCAGGCAAGTGGCTCCTTTAAGGCTCACCAGCTGCTTACCACAGACAGAACTTTCACCTTTCTCCCCTGTTGGGCAGATAAAATATAATATCACTTTGTTAAAGATGGCGCTGCCCACATGGAAGTTTGTTGATATTAATGTGTAATGGGGAACAGGCTGTGGGCAGGCTGGGTCATTATAGCCTAAGGCTTTGTTTTAAGAGTAAGCTTTTCACTACGCCCTTGACTGATTGAATGATGTAGGGTGGTGCACTCTCCTGAAGAATCCCATTATGCCTCAGATGGATGACTCTGTATTAGAGACTTCCTTGTTTGTAGATTGGATTAAGGTTTGGATTTCTATACTATAAAGTGGCGCAGACCGGGAGCTTGCTCTCTCTTGGTTCTTGAGGTTAGTATTAGAAAGGAGAGCAGATTAAGGCCACATGGAGGAGAGGAGAAGCAGCCAAGATGGTGGAGTGCTGAGGAAGAAGCCAGTTTGTGCAGAGTTTGTGCAGAGAGAAGGAGATGGGAAACAGAGGTGAATAAGTCTGGTGAACTAGAAAGCTTTGATGCTAGGAAACTTGGATAAGTCAGTAGCTTTGTGAGCACTAAATGTGTGGGTTTTGGAGCCCAGTGTGTGTTTTTGCTTGCTAGCCGGGTACAATCTAGAATTAAAGCTGATGGTTCACCAGTTCTTGGCTCCAGTGTTTCATTACCGACTGTTCAAATCTAATGTGAACCTGCATGGGTCAGGCGGCTGTGATGGTGGCCTTGGCCCTGGCTACTGGCTTTACATCCCCACTCAGTGCTGTCTGGCTGTCTCCTCCATTCCCTGGCTTTCACTAGGCTGGGTCTCCGGTTCTGAGACAGAGGGCCCTCACCTCTCAGGGTCTTTCTCCTTGTAATGAGAGCCCTTCTGGACCCTCAGCCTCTGTTTGCTTGTGGGAGCAGGGGACCCCCCACTGCATCCCCATACTCCATACCAGGATTAATGTGGATTCTTCGGTGCTCCTTGGCTTTTGAGTTCTATTCTTTTAGTCCACAGTTGGTTTTTCACAATGATTGTTGTTGGGCAGATAAAATATATTATGCTCACTTTGTTAAATATGGTGCTGCCCACGTGGAAGCCTGTCGTCCAGGTTATATTAGTTGCCCTTATGCTTGGAATGGGCATAATTATATTAATGTGTGTTGGGGGCAGGCTGTGGGTAGGCAGGATCCTTTTAGCCTGGGGCTTGGTTGTAGGACTAAACCTTTCCCACCTGTTTGGCAGATAAAATATATTATGCTCACTTTGTTAAAGATGATGCTGCCCACATGGAAGTTCGTTGATATTAATGTGTGTTCTGGAACAGGCTGTGGACAGGCTGGGTCGTTATAGCCTAAGGCTTAGTTTTAAGAGTAAACTCTTCTCCACACCCTTGACTGATTGGATGATGTAGGGTGGTGCACTCTCCTGAGGAATCCCATTATGCCTCAGATGGGTGAATTTGTATCAGAGACTTCTTTGTAGATTAGATTAAGGTTTTGATTCTACACTATAAAGTGGGGCAGGCCAGTAACTTGCTCTCTCAGTTCCTGAAGTATTAGAAAGGAGAGCAGATTAAGGCCACGTGGAGGAGAGGAGGCAGCCAAGATGGTGGAATGCTGAGGAAGAAGCCAGTTTGTGCAGAGTTTGTGTAGAGAGGAGATGGGAAACAGAGGTGAATAAGTCTGGTGAACTAGAAAGCTTTGATGCTAGAAAAATCGGATAAGTCAGTAGCTTTGTGAGCACTGAATGAGTGGGTTTTGGAGCCCAGTGTGTGTTTTTGCTTGCCCGCCGGGTGCAAGCTAGAATTAAAGCTGATGGCTCACCAGTTCTTGGCTCCGTTGTTTCATTACCGACTGTCCGAATCCAATGTGAATCTGCATGGGTCAGGCGGCTGTGATGGCGGCCTCGACTACTGGCTTTCCAATGGCGCTGCCCACGTGCAAGTCTGTTGATATTAATGTGTGTTGGTAGACAGGCTGTGGGCAGGCTGGGTCGTTATAGCCTAAGGCTTAGTTTTAAGAGTAAACTTTTTCCAAACCCTTGACTGATTGGATGATGTGGGGTGGTGCACTCTCATGAAGAATCCCATTATGCCTCAGATAAGTGGCTATGTATCAGAGACATACTTATTTGTAGATTGGTTTAAAGGTTTGGATTTCTATACTATAAAGTGGAACAGAATGGAAGCTTGCTCGCTCTCGGTTCCTGAGATTAGCATTAGAGAGGAGAGCAGAGTAAGGCCACATGGAGGATTTCAGGAGAAGCAGCCAAGATGGTGGAGTGCTGAGGGAGAAGCCAGTTAGTGCAGAGTTTGTGCAGAGAGAAGGAGATGGGAAACAGAGGTGAATAAGACTGGTGATCTAGAAGCCTTTGATTCTAGGAAACTCGGGTAAGTTAGTAGCTTTGTGAGCACTGAATGAGTGGTTTTGGAGCCCAGTGTGTGTTTTTCCTTGCCCTCCAGGTGCAAGCTAGTATTACAGGTAATGGCCCACCAGTTCTTGGCTTCATTGTTTCTTTACTGTCTGTCCAAATCTAATGTGAACTTGCATAGGCCTGTTGGCTGTGATGATATCCGTGGTTACTGGCTTTACACCACTCTTTTTGATGTAGCGTGGTGCACTCTCATAAGGAATCCCATCATGCCTCAGATAAGTGACATTGTATCAGAGACTTCCTTGTTTGTATATTGGATTAAAGGTTTTAATTTTTACACTATACAGTTGGGAAGACCTGGAGCTTGCTTTCTTGTTCCTGAGATTAGCATTAGAGAGGAGAGCACAGAAAGGCCTCGTTTGAGGGGGCCAGAAGAAGTAGCCGAGATGGTGGAGTGCTGAGGGAGAAGGCAGTTTGTTCAGAGTTTATTATGCACAGGAGAAGAACAAGGACAACAGGGGTGAATAAGTTTGGTGAGTTAGAAACCTTTGATTCTAGGAAACTTGATAGGTCAGTAGCTTTGTGAGCACTGAATGAGTGGGTGTTGGAGCCCAGTGTGTGTTTTTACTTGCCCGCCGGGTGCAAGCTAGGATTAAAGATGATGGCCCACCAGTTCTTGGCTCTATTGTTTCATTACTGTCTGTCCGAATCTAATGCGAACCTGCATGGGCCAGATGGCTGTGATTGTGGCTGTGGCTACTGGCTTTACAATTGTTCTTTAATTTGTAAGCTAGTTTGATGGTTTGAGGTAGCAATCTGTGTGTCTGCCTACTCTGTTGCCATTTTGGAATCTCCAACATATCACTATTTCTTATATCACATCCACCCCCATGCCCTGGCACTACCATTTCACTCTTAGTTTTTATAAGTGTGACTTTTTTTTTCTTTGATTCTAATGTGTAAGGGTTACCATTCAGTGTTATTTGTTTTTCTCTGTCTGGCAAATCAGAATTACCTTAAATTGTTTTAAGAATAAATTTTACATTATATAAATAAGATACAATATTATATGTATAAACATGTTCTTTATTCATTTCTTTATCCATTCATCTGTCAACACACTCTTATGTTGTTTGTATATGTTGGCTATTGTGATTATGCTGCAATGAACATGGGAAAACATATCTCTTTGAGACAGTGATTTTGTTTCCTGGGGATAAACACCCAGAACCAGGATTGCTAGAAGATATGGTAGTTCTATTTTTAATTTCCCGAGAAATATAGATGCTGTTTTTCACACTGGTTATATCACATTATAATCTCACCAACAGTGCACAAGCGACCCTTTTCTTCACATTCTTGTAAACATTTATTTCTTGTCTTTTTTAGAATAGCTACTCTAACAGATGTGAGATGATATCTCATTGTGGTTTTGATTTGTATTTCCCTGACAATTTGTGATTTTGAACCCCTTTTCAATATTTCTGTTAAGTCATTTGTATGTCTTCTTTGGAAAAATATCTAACCAGGTCCTTTGCCCATGTTAATATTTTGTTGTTATTGAAGTATATGAGTTTCTGTATATTTTGTTTATTAACCCTTATTGGATATGAGGGTAACCCATTAGATGGGTTACCCTTCCATTTTGTTGATGGCTTTCTTGACTGTGCAAATCTTTTTTAAATTTGATTTTACTCTTGTTGCCTTTGCTTTTGGTATCAAGTCCAAATGTCATTGCCATGATCAATGACAAGGATCTTACCACATGTTATGTTTTCTTTTAAAAGTTTTTTGGGTTTAGGTCTTTTCTTTAATTCTTTAATCAATTTTGAGTTGACTTTGCAAATTTTATAAAAAGGGGGTTTTTGCATGTGGCTATCCAGTTTTGTCACCACCACTTATTGAAGAGACTATTCTTTCCTCTTGTGTTTTCTTGGTGTCAATAATTAATTGATATGTATTTATAACTTGGCTCTCAATTCTATTTCACTGATCTATGTCTGTTTTTATACCTATACCATATTATTTCCATTACTATAGCTTTGTAATATTGTTGGAAATCAGGAAGAATGATGCCTCCAGCTTTGATCTTTCTCAAGTTTTTTTTGCTATGTAGAGTATTATGGGTTCCATTCAAATTTTAGAAATGCTTTTTCTACTTCTGTGAAAAATTCCATTAGAATTTTTATAGATATTGCACTGAGCCTGACCAGGGGTGGCACAGTGGATAGAGCATCGGATTTGGATGCGGAGGACCCAGGTTTGAGACCCTGAGGTCGCCAGCTTGAGCGCGGGCCCAACTGGCTTGAGCAAAAGCTCACCAGCTGGATCCAAGGTCGCTGGTACCAGCAAGGGGTGGCTCGGTCTGCTGAAGGCCTGCAGTCAAGGAACATGTGAGAAAGCAATCAATGAACAACTATGGTGTCGAAACGGCAATGAAAAACTAATGATTGATGCTTCTCATCTCTCTCTGTTCCTGTCTGTCTGTCCCTATATAGCCCTATCTCTGACTCTCTCTTTCTCTCTGTCATTGTAAAAAATAAAAATAAAAAAGATATTTCATTGAGTCTATAGATCACTTAAGGTAACATGGACATTTAAATAATATTTTTTCAATTCACAAACAGAATATTTTATAACCTTCTTTTTCTTTCATCAATGTTTTATAGTTTTATGTGTGCAGATCTTTCACCTCCTTGGTTTAATTTATTTCTAGATATAATTTACTTTTATATGCTATTGTGAATGGGATTGTTTTCTTAATTTTTCTGACAGTAATTATTGGTATATAGTAACACAACTGACTTTTGTGTTGATTTTGTATTGTGCAATTTTACTGAATTTGTTTAATAGTTCTAAAAGTATATTTTTGGGGGGTGAAGCCCTCAGTATATCTATATATAATATTGTGTTGTCTACAAATATTTTACTTCTGATTTTTTAATTTGATTGATTTTCTCCCTCCTGTCTCTCTCTCTCCTTCCCTTCCTCCCTTTATCCCTCCCTTCCTTTCATTCTTTCTTTGCCTAAATGTTCTGGCTAAAACTTCCAGTACCGTGTTGAATAAACATGGCAAGAATAGAAATTTTTTACCAGTTTCTGATTTTAGAGAAGGTCTCAGCATTTTTTCTGAAAGTTTGAGAATAACATTAGTTGTGAAATTATCTTACATGATTTTATTATGTTGAGGTACACTCCATCTATATCTAATTTGTTGGGAGTTGTCATGACTGTGTGCTATATTTTGTCCAATGATTTTTCTCCATCTATTGAGATTATCATATGAGTTTTATCCTTCATTTTTTTGTGGTGTATCACATATATTAATTTGCATATATTGAACCATCACTGAATGTACTGTTCAATTTTGTTATGTATTTTTTATTTATGTTCCTCAAGGATATTGGCCTATAATTTTATTTCCTTGAAGTGTCCTTTTCTGGCTTGGTGTCATGGTAATGGCTTCATAAAATGAGTTAGAAAGTATTCTCTTCTACTTTTTGGAAGCATTGCAGAAAGACTGGTATTAATTATTCTTGAAACATTTTGTAGAATTCACCAGTAAAGCTTTCTGGACCTGGACTTTTGTTTGTTGGGAAGTTTTTGATTAGTGAATCAGTCTCCTTAATAGCAATTGACCTGTTCAGATTTTCTAATTCTTCATGATTCAGTTTTAGTAGCTTGTATGCTTCTAGGAATTTATCATTTTTTCTATGTCATCTCATTTTTTTGGTATATGATTATTTTTGTAGTTTCCTATGATCCCTAGTATTTAATTTTATCAGTTTCAACTCTGTCATTTTTGACATTGTCTTTCCTCTCTTTTTCTTAGTCTAGCTAGACTTTTGTCAATTTTGTTTTCAGCTTTTGTTTTCATTGATGTCTTCTATTGTGTTTCTAGTTTCTACTTAATTTATTCTTACTCTGATTTTGTTATTTCCTTCTTTCTATTAACTTTGGGCTTTTTTTTTTTACTGTTTCTTGAGGTTTAAAGTTAGGTTGCTTACTTAAGAACTTTATTTTGATGTAGGCATTGAATACTATAATCTCTTCTCTTTAAACAGCTTTTGCTGTATACCATAATTTGGTATGTTGTGTTTTCATTCTTATTTATTTCAAAATTGGTAATTCAGGAGCATATTGTTTATCTCTATATATTTGTGAATTTTCTAGGGTTCCACTTGTAACTGATTTCTAGTTTTATGCTGTTGTGATAGGGAAACATGATTTAAATAATTTTATTCTTCTTAAATTTTGAAGACTTCTTTTGTAGCCTACCATATATCCTGAGTTCAATGATACTTTCTTTTGCTTGAACTAGTCTGATGTTAAACACCTCTATTACATTTTCCAATTCAGTTATTGTATTTTTCAGTTTTGTGATTTCTGTTAGGTACTTTTTAATATATTTTCCTTGCTGAAATTTTCACTTTGTTCAAGCATTGGTTTTCTTACCTTGGTGAGCATCTTTGTGACTGTGATTCTGAAGTCTTTATTGGGTAAATTATTTCTGTCTCATTAAGATTGTTTTGTGATAATTTATAGTATTGTTTTGTTTGGAACATATTTTCCTTGTTTCTTTATTTTTATTAAATCTATGTGTAGGTTACTGCACATCTCTCTAACTTGAGAGACTAGCCACATATAGATGAGCTCCATCAATCAGCTTAGTCTGAGGTCTTGGGTGCTTCTCAAACCTCTGTGATTGTTTAAGCAGCTGTCATTGTTATGAGTGGCTTTCAGAAGCTGAGAATGTGCCAAGACCTTTCAGTTTTCCACAGGCATAGGATATACCTATATGCCTGTTCAGGCCCTAAGATGACTACTAATTGCTGCCCTTTCAGCTCCCAAATGTAAGCTAATTGGAAGCTCAACTTTCACATAGCAGCTGAGAAAGTAGGATGTCAAATATGCAGTTTAGACCTTATCAATGAGTAGCTGGGTATTTTTGCCTATTCACTCTGTGTTGAACCAGAGGGAATACTCTCTGAAATTGCTTGTACATCCAAATAAAACTGTCTTTTTGCTTTCTGTGGTTCCTGGGGACTCATGAATGTTACTCCCCTACCAGCTACCAGCACTAGGTGATTTGAGAACTAATAACAGTTGGATGACAGCCATAAAAGTTAGGGTGCTACATATGTTAATAAGCTGCTTCCAGGGAGAAATTAAACACTGGTATTATAGCTAGAGCATGCTGGGGGAAATAGCAAGGGATGTGCCCACTAGCTCTACCAGGCCCTTGGGAGGATCACATTCAGCACTTCAAGTGATTAGAGAAAGCCAGAACCTCAGACAGCAGCTGGGAAAGTATGCAGTCAAGTGTTTTTCAAGGAGAAAGTGGGACACAGACATTTTTGCCTGCTCTTTCTGTGCATAGCCCTGGGGAAGGGGTAACTGCCAAAAATGTCTGTTTACCTATTTGAAAATTACTTTTTAAAAATTTAATATGTGAAGACCAAAGCTTGTTAGCTATCAGAGCTAGGTAATTTGAAGGTCTGTCCCCCAGGTGGCTGTGTTGAAAGTTGGAGCACTAAATGTTAAGACAAGCCTCTTCCGGGAAGAAGGTGAAATCCTGATTTTATTGCTGGAGTGATTCAGAGGGGAAGGCAGGGATGTGCAAACTGGCTTCTTCAGGCACCTCTGAGGATCACAGTCAGCATCCAGATGTACTCTAATTACACTCTGAGCTCTCATGTAACAGCTTCTAAAGTATATAGTCAAATTCCTTCAAGGAAAACTGGAGATGGGTGTTTTTGTCTGTTCCCTCTACACTGAGACCTAGGGAGAGAGCCACAGCCGGAGCTCACATGCCCATAATTTCTGCTTCTTTTTTGCTATGATCCTGTTGGACTCATGAATGTAAACCCCATTGGTTTTCAGAGCTAGGTGGTTTGGGGATCTATATTTTAAATGGCAGTCTTAAAAGTTGGGGCTTCATATGTATGGTCCAAATCCTTTGTTCTTCAAGGAGAAATTGGGAGGAAGGTAAGGGTTTCTTCTTGATTTTATGACATTGTGGTAGGGTTGGGTTATTTGGTGAGAATATGTCTCAGCCTTTCCTTCCTGTTTTGATGTGGTTTTTCTCTGTTGCCTGATATGTAGGAGTGACTTAGCTAGTTTCTAAATTTCTCTGAGAGAAAAATGCTGTGTATAGATGTATAATTATTGTGTACATGAGAAGACAGAAATTATGAAGTTTCTTATATCTCTATCTTGGTGATATCCATATTTTTATTTCTGACAAAAATTGAGAAAGGACTGGTTCATCTTCTAATCCATCATCCTATTTGATTAGAAAGGTGGAAACTCTATATTCCAGATTACCTTGCAACTTAGATAGTTTTATTTTATCTGAATTAGATTCTACTTGTTAGATGGATAGATTTAAGATTTGGAAGGCTTAAGAGAAGCAGTGTTTAAATGTTTACTCTCTTTTTCCTCTGTGTTAAGAGATAGTTTTCATGACAGCTTTTTATTTTCAGTTTTACAGAGCATGAATCAGGGACCCAGGGGTGCTCTTCAACTCCTGGGTTTAGTATTGGCGTAAGTAAAATAATGTTCCTGTGAATCAGTGCTGTATATATCTGGAAATTATTCCTGTAGACCAAATCTAAAAAAAAAAAAAAATTTCTGAAGTTCTTCAAATGATGTTCTTCTAATCACCTAATATTCTGTATTAAATTTTATCTCCTGAATATAGTGGTTTTATTTTCCAACACTGATAAAATATTTGAAACAAGAAACTTACACTTAAGGATGCACATCTGGGATTGTCTAACCTGATTTGGATTAAAGGAAGCAATAATGGTTAACACAATTGGAAAATGGAATACCCAAAAGAGACTGCATGAAATGATAAAATGGTTACTTAAATTATCATCCAATATCACCTGGAATAAAGGCTAACCTTGGTTAGAACAACTGGTTTCTAAAATGGGTCTTGAGAAAGACAAAGAGTAGTAGAGAGATTGTAAATTGAAACAGAAGTTTGTAATCACATAAGCTATAATAAAAGAGGATAAGGAAGAAGAGGCGGAAATGTGTAGGAGTAAAATAGGGATGAGAAAATAGGGAAGAAGGAAAGTGGAAGAGGGAAAAGGAAAGAGAGAAAGAGAAAGGAAATAAAGGGGTGAAGGATAGAGTGAGGGAGGAAATGGGGAAAAGGAAAAATGAGAATGAGGAGAGACGGAACAAGGAATTGGGGGAAAGAGAAAGAAAACTTCAATAAAAATGATGAACTCTCCTGACCTGTGGTGGTGCAGTGGATAAAGCGTCGACCTGGGAACACTGAGGTCGCCAGTTCAAAACCCTGCACTGGTCTGGTCAAGGCACATATGGGAGTTGATGCTTCCAGCTCCTCCCCACTTTCTCTCTCTCTCTCTCACTCTGTGTCTCCTCTCTAAAATGAATTAAAAAAAAATGATGAACTCATTAAATTTTTAACTTGAGGTATTTTGAAGACCAGGAGCCTTGTGACACCCTAAAGAGATCTTTTTTCAGGACAATATAGCTAAAAATAAAAATCTCAGTCTCGTCATGTAGGTTACCAAGTTAAAATATAGATGAAAGTATACTGTTATCAAGTCTTCATAATTTAGGTCAGTTTTTCGGAAAAAAATTAGATTATCACAATTGGAATAAATATATTTAGGTGAATTCAAAAGAATCTGAGTTCTCTGGCCCTCCTCTCTGTCTTATACGGCTAGTTCTATGTTTTCTAGAGATCCTGCAGGTCCTCACATTAGGTAGTTACCTTTGAAGCATTAACCAGCTCTCCTTATGACACTGCCCCAAACTAATTGCTTCTTGAACTAGAATAGAGTCAGACCCCACAAGGCCAGGGGCCAAAAACAAAATGAACACAGAATGGTAAAGCTTTACATCCATAATTTTCCAAATTTTGAACATTTATTTGACATCATACTGAAGAATATGTGTGAGGATGAATTCTACTTTTTAATAGAAGTTTAGGCAAGGTCAAATTTAACAATGTGTATATATTTTCCAGAGATGTGTAATTCATTGTGGCCAGCACAAGTGTCTGTGAGTGCTTCTGACTCAAAACTAACTTACACAGACTGATGGAAACATTCCAGAAAATCCTTAATGTATTACAGAAAGAGAAATGTCAAGACTTAGGAAGATAGGGATGATGGAGTAGCTTTACTATATATAGCTTACACATCCAAACTGTAATTACGTTTGTAGGAGGACTCAGAGAACACACTTTTCACCAAAGCTCCGAGAAATGCATAAGGGAGGGAAGCAACAGATCATTAGAAAGCTCTGTAGAGGTCGTCTTTATAGGCCAGCATTAAAGTAGTAAACCCTTCCATTTAAATGGTCTGACTTATTTCACTGAGTGCTGGGTCCCAGAAAGAGAAATGTGATGGTTAATTTTATGTGTTAGGTTCACTAGAATATATTGCTCAGTTATTCAGTTAGACATCAATCTTGATGTTGCTATGAAGGTATTTTGTAAATGAACTTACATCTATAATTTGTTGAGCTTAAGTGAGGGAGATTACCCTTCATAACCTGGAAGGACCTCACTTCCTCAGGTGAAAGCCTTAGGAGTAAAACTGGAGCATAATGATGCCACCATGTAGATGACAACATAGGTTGTTCCCAACTTTGCTCTCCCTCACAAAAAGAACATCCAACAAACATTCAAGAACAAGACATCATGGAAAGAATCCGTGAACATGGAAAGTGAGGCCAAAATAACCCCCTGCACTGCAGAGACCAAGACAGGCTGAATGAGAAGGCAAGAGAAATGGCTACATGTTGACAAAATTGGCCCTCCACAAGGCCAGCACAGCACCACACACAGAGGTCTCTCTCCAGCCTCCAGTTCCTCCAGTGGGGAAAAAGAACCCACAGGAGGGGGACAACCAGTCCTCGCAGATTTGTGGGTCGCTTTGTGAAAGCCCCTAATCTGATTTCATCTCTGGGGATTGTAGGACAATCTGCTGGGCCCAACCACTGGGAATGCACCTGTGATGTAAAAGGGTGGAGGTTACAACTAGCAGCATATGGATCTTGGTAGATCAGGTTCATACGTGCACTGCCAAAGTAGTCATCTCAACCAACAACTTTGCTCTTCTGCAGAACCAAGACAGGGCGCAATCTGACCAAGAAAACTATTTGGGGTACAGATTTGCCTGACTTAGATCCTCAAAAGAGGAACTTCGCTGGCCCTTGAGCCTGGTGTGCCCATGAACATGCAAGGAGTTGAGTCAAAGCCCCACCCACTCTGAAGAGTGTCCCCTAGCCACATCTGACTAAAGGGGCTGGTGACAAGTCTTAAAAGTAGTATAGACCAGCAATGCTCATGCCAAAAGGCTGGTGGGCAGAGCTGATAGGCCTCAGAAAAAAGCCAGTACCACGTTTGGAAAGTTCCCTGCTATACATACACGGGATGATTAAGTCATACCAAGGCTGCGAGTAAGGCTCAGCCTCTCCCACCAGAGCTCATTAGGGGAATTGAGAGTAGCCTGGAGTTACCCCTCCCTCTCCTACCCAGGCAAAGAGGCTGGGACATCACCCCATTTGCTGTGGCTCCCCTCAGCATCTGAGGAGAAGGACTGGCCAGAACACCTTGAAGCTATGTGACCCAGGGACACTGAGAGAAGGGAATTTAGAGCCCACAGTTAGCAGAGCAAAGCCAGTAGAACTGTTTGGTCAGGAAACTTGGGGCACAGATCAGCCTGAGTTGAGACAACAAAGAGCTTTATTAGCTTTAGTGCTGATTCTCTCACAATGCCCTGGCAAGAAATCTTATTTGCAGCCTTGCTCATTGCTGAATATAGCTTCCAGCCTGCTGACTGGGGAACCTAACCAAGGCACAGGGGAACATCCCATTCAACAGCCCCACCTAGAGTGACACTTGAACAGAGAGCATAGCCTGTGACTTTCCTAGTCTGCAGAACAAAACCAGTGGCCTCACCAGACCAGGAAACTCAGTGTATATTATGGTCTGATTCTGGTATCCAAACAAGCTGTAGAGTCCTGGAGTCCCACCCTGCAGCCTTGCCAAAGCAAGGAAGCTAATTCACAACTCCATCTACTACTGAACATAGTACACAGTCCTGACCTGCTAGTAAGCCTGCCAGAGAATCCAGGCAACTGTGCAGCCATCCGGAAGCCTTGCTTGAGGAGGTATCTGAGCCAGCAGTCCTGTCTAAACTTGGCCAGTGGAAATTTCCCCCTCTTGCAACCTCAAGGCTTGGACAGTTGCTTCACCGCCACTAAAGACAAAATACCTGGCCCAGGGACATTACCAGCAGATATGCCCCAAAACCCAAACGGAGTGAATATCAGTCTTTGCCAAAGCAAGCCTATAAACTCTGGAAAAGGGACCCAATTACTCAAGTGCAC
Source organism: Rhynchonycteris naso (assembly GCA_037038555.1). Classification (NCBI taxonomy): domain Eukaryota; kingdom Metazoa; phylum Chordata; class Mammalia; order Chiroptera; family Emballonuridae; genus Rhynchonycteris; species Rhynchonycteris naso. The sequence goes on from CM073002.1 coordinate 75,081,263, forward strand.
AGATAATAATATAAGAAATCAAGTATCACCAAAAATAAATATACAAACAAACAAACAAAAAACCAAAAACCCCAAACTAGGTAAATACGACATCATCAGAGGAAACTAATAAAGCTCTAATAACTGATTAAGAGAAACTGATCTTAAGAGAATATGAGCTATCAGGCAAAGAATTCAGAATAATTCTCTTAAAGAAACTTAGTGAACTATAATCGCACACATATAAGTGAAAACATTTTTAAAAATGCACGAACAGAAAAACTTTAATAAAACAAAGAAAACCATGGAAGTGTTCAAGGGAACCTTTGTGTACTGTTGGTGTGATTATAAATTGGTAAAGCCTCTATGAAAAAAAGTATGGAGATCCTGGCTGGGTAAGTCAGTTGCTTAGAGCATCGTCCTCATACTCCAAGGTTGTGGGTTTGATCCTCGGTCAGGGCACATACAAGAATCAACCAATGAATGCATAAATAAGTGTAACAACAAATCAGAGTTTTTTCTTGCTCTTCTTTTCCCTTTCTCTAAGATCAATCAATCAATCAATCAATCAATAAAATTTATAAAGACAGCCTGACCTGTGGTGGCGCAGTGGATAAAGCGTCGACCTGGGAACACTGAGGTCGCCAGTTCAAATCCCTGCACTGGTCTGGTCAAGGCACATATGGGAGTTGATGCTTCCATCTCCTCCCCCCTTTCTCTCTTTCTCTCTCTCTCTCACTCTGTGTCTCCACTCTAAAATGAATAAAATAAAATAAAAAGAAAAAATAAATAAAAATTTATAAAGACAATATGGAGGATCCTTAAAAAATTAAAAACAGAATTACCATACAATTCAGCAATTGCACTACTGGTGATATCCAAAGGAAATGATAACACTAACTTTAAAAAACATTCACACATGACTGAGCAGTGGCACAGTGATTAGAGCGTCAGACTAGGACACAGAGGACCCAGGTTTGAGACCCTGAGGTCACCAGCTTGAGTGCGGGTTTATCTGGTTTGAGCAAAGCTCAACAGCTTGAGCCCAAAGTCGCTGGCTTGAGCAAAGGTTTCTTCAGTCTGCTATAGCCCCCAGTCAAGGCACATATGAGAAAGCAATCAATGAAGAACTAAGGTGCCGCAACAAAAAATTGATGCTTCTCATCTCACTTTCTTTCTATCTGTCCGTCCTTATCTATCCTTCTCTCTCTATCTCTCAAAATAATAATATAAATAAATAAATAAATAAATAAATAAAAGACATTCACACTGCCATATTTTGTATCAGCCTTATTTATAATAGCCAAGACATGGAAACAACCTAAGTGTCTATCAATAAATAAATAGATAAACAAGTTTTATACATTAGAATGTTATTCAGCCATAAAAAATGAGGGATTACTACCATTTGCAACAACATAGATGGGCCTTAAAAGCATTATGCTGAATAAAATAAGTCAGACAAAGAAAGACATATACTGTATGATCTCAGTTTTATGTGGAAATTTAAAAAAAAAAAAAAAGGAAAAAAAAAAGAAAACTCATAGAAAAAGAGGTCAGCCTTGTGGTTGTTCACCAGAGATCAAAAGTGAGGGGAGGGAGAATTGAAGAAAGGTGATCAAAAGGTACAAACTTCTATTTATAATAAAAATAATTACAGTGGTACCTTGAGATAGGAATTTAATTCGTTCTGTAACCGAGCTCGTAAGTCAGTCAACTCATATATCAAACTGCCGATACTGGACCTGTGCACCAATGCACCAACTAGTGGCAGCTTCCGGAATCACGACTCGTATCTCAGAATTTCACTCGGATCTCGAACAAATATATGAACTGAGTCGCAGCTGTATCTTAAAAAAAATTGGTATGTTGGTCTGTTCATATCTCAAGGTACCACTGTAATAGGGATATAATTACCATATAATGACAACAGCTAACAGTGCTATATGTTATATAGGAAAATTAAGAATCAGTTCTAAGAATTTTTATCATAAGACAAAATTATTTTTGTTTATATCTTTATTAAATTCTTTTCTTTATAATGTATCCATATGAGTTGATGGATGTTAGTTGAACCTATTGTGGTAACATTTCACAATATATGTAAATCAAATCATCCTGCTGTACACCTTAAACTTATGCAGTGATATTTGTCAATTTTTTTAAAAAAAGTAAAACTGAGGTATCTCTGAGAAGATATTTTGTAGATAGACTGCAGTTAGTTCCTGCTTGAGAGTTGCCAGCCTGCAGCCTGCAGCCTGCCCTGTAAATTTCAGACTTTCCAGCCCCCACAATTATGGAAGCCAATTTTTTGAACTCTCTCTCTCTGTCTCTCAATCTCCCCCCTACTGGTTCTGGTGGAAAGTCAAATGACAGCACCAGAACCAGTAAGCATGGCTACTGTAATTTGTTAATCAAAAGGCTCTGATAATTAGAAATCATTGGCAGTAGCTTTAAAGTATCTGGGCAGAAAATTGTTGCCATTTAGGATTTTGTAAAAACAAACAATCAAACTAAAGGTCCGGCCTGTGTTAGAAGAGGTCATTGAGAGGATGTGGCCACCAGTTGACCCGTGCGCTGGGCCCAGACAACCTGAGGCTTCACTCCCTCCTCTACCCCTGAAATGTGTATGGGCAGTGAAAGACTCAGGAAGCCCCCAAGGTGACAAATTTCTGGTATACCTAATTTCAATCCCTATCACTATTATGAAGTGTCATTGCCTCTCGCCCATTTCCCAGACCTGTTTTTTCTAGATCAATTTAGCTAGAAAACTTTGAATCAAGAGATAATGTGTTTCTTTGACATTGTCAAGTACGTAATATGAAGTTTCTTTATAAACCTCCTGCAGAGGTCCTGAATCTTCTTACCAGAGTTATCATCAGTTAGAAAGGGGCAATCAATACTCAGGACTGGTTTAGAGTGCCACTGTGAGACAAGTCAGACTGAGGGCTGAGGGAGGCACTAAATGGAATTTTAACCTGAGTCCATATCAGAATAGGCCGAGTGGGTTGGCAGACACATTTTGAGGTTATTTTTCCGTGTTTCTGAGTGCGTAATTGATATTTACATAAACTGTAACTCACAGCTCCCTAACCAGCAGAATGAAGGCTGTTAAGTCAGAACGTATTTGAAACTTCTGAAGTAATCCTTAGTCATAAAACAAAATACCAAATCCTTAGGAGATTTTCAGAAATGACTACCAATATCAAAGTTTTGAGAAGATATAAGAATGGTGTTATGAGTTAAACTATTTCTTCCATACCTCCCAAAAAAGATACATGATGTCCCAATACCTTACACCTCAGAATGTGATATTGTTTGGGCACAAGATGGTTGAAGATATAATTAGTTAAATTAAGATGAGGTCATGCTTGTGTAAGGTGGAAACTTATTCCAAAAGGAACGATGTCCTTGTCATAAGAGAAAAAAGACAGAGAAGAAAATCCCATGTTAAGACAGACACTCAGAGAGGCAGAATGCCATGTGACAATGTAGGCAGAGACTGGAGTGACCCAGCTGCATGTAAAGGAGAGTCAAGGATTGATGGCCACCGACAAAAGGTAGGAAATGGCAAAGAAAATTCCCCTCTACAGATTTCAGAGGATGCCATGGCTGTCCCAATATCCTGATTTTGGACTCCTAGCCTTTAAGACTGAGAAACAATAAAGTTCTGTTGTTTGTAGACACCCAGTTTATAGCACTTTGTTACAGCGGCCCAAGGAAACAAATACAGGTAGTATTCCCTTCTTTTTCATCACTGAAAAACTTAGATAGGTTTGGGAAAATGACACTGGAGTATCTCTGCAGATCAGGTGGCAATTTCAATTGGAGAAGACTTATCAATATGGGTATTTGACTGGTACCTTAGTAACAGATATGAAATTATTGTGATGGCTAATGTTTATAATAATAATAATAAACCAAGACTATCAGACTAAACTTCCTTTCAACTAACAGAGCTAACGCTAATTTTTATAATCTCAGTTCCCTTTATTATATTAACTTTCTGGTTCTCTATCATAATTAACTCCATAGGAATACAGATCATCTCACATTTCCACAGAACATTACACTGTCCACTACATTAAAGACATCATGTATATTAGTCCTGGTGAGCATCACACACATACTCTCTTGGGAAGAAAAATGAATGCAAGATAATGGAATATAAACCCCAAGAAAATTCAAGGACATGCCAGGTCAATAAAATTACTGGATGTCCAATTTTCAGGCATGTTTCATCCTTCAAAGGATTGACAACTGCTACACTTTGTCCTACCAACCACGGAGAAAACATTAAACATTTAGTGGATGTTGCTCTGACCACTTACCAAGTAACTTGTACAACTTTAAATATGGCCTAAAGAAGGTTCCTCTGCTGTCCCAGGTTGCATTGCAAGTGCTCTGTCATTTAGGCCTTAACACCCAGCTGATCTAATGGTGCTTCAATTTCCTTTAGGCTATTGGACCGCTAAATGGAACCTGCCGCAAAGGGCCATTTGAGTGTGTCAGAGTTTTGAGCAGTAGAATGCTCCCTTCAGCAATCACTTTCCATTTGACATATACCTCTGCATTTTTGCTCATCTTGGTAGAGACTGAGAAAGTCAAGCCCCCATAGGACAAGTGACAAGGAACGTGGACTCCCCATCTTACATTGAATGTCACTTATTTCATAGGTTGGCCATGGGCAGCAGCCGTCCATTATATGGGAAGGAGTGTATATGATACTGGGTGTGAGCAGCTCTTAATGGTACAAAATTAATACTTATGATGCACTTAAAACTGATACATTGATTTCTCTCTCTCAGCCCACATTTTTGGGTACATGAGAAAGTTCCCTGTGACAGGCTGACTAAAGACTGAAAAGTGACAGCTTGCTTTATTGATGCTCTCTTAGAAGATTTGTCCTTTTACTGCTATATCCTCTGAGTGATAGGACTATCCTGGAATGGGAATTGTTTATAATTTAAATGCAGTAGAATCCCTTCACAGAGCTCTAATTTAAACCACAAAGCTCATATATAAACTGACTGGTAATTTCTTTAAAGATCATATTTTGATTTTTTTTTGGTATTTTTCCAAAGTGAGAAGTGGGGGGAGCCGACAGACAGATTCCCACATGCACCCAACTGGGATCCACCTGGCATGCCCACCAGGGGGCAATGTTCTGCCTATCTGGGCTGTTGCTCTGTTGCGGTGGGAGCCATTCTAGCACCTGAGGCAGAGGCCATGGAGCCATCCTCAGTGCCCAGCTCAACTTCGCTCCAATGGAGTCTTGGCTGTGGGAGGAGAAGAGAGAAACAGAGAGGAAGGAGAGGGGGAAGGGTGGAGAAGCAGATGGGTGCTTCTCCTGTGTACCCTGGTTGGGAATCAAACCCAAAACTTCCACATGCCAGGCCAATGCTCTTCTGCTGAGCCAAATGCCCAGGGCTGATTTTGTTTGTTTTTATAATTGAAGATGCGGTGTCTGAAATTATGGTATTTGATTTTGACAAATTCACAGACCACTCACAAGGCCGAAGGTGTCAGAGAAACACAGGAGAATGTGAAGGTTGGAATAAAGGTCTAAAATCGGGATGTGAAATAAAAATTGTTAGAAAATAAAGAGAGATGCATAAATAAGGATGAATACCACAGATGTCTTTAGCACATAAGGTCATTGTGGCAGATTTGCAGGTATCTTGAGAGTAAAATGTATGAGGGACCATCGCGACAAGTAGAGTTGGTAGTAAAAAGGTTCAGAAAGAACTCATAAGGTAGACTTTTCAGAAGATACCAAGCAGACAAGTATTTGAAACTGGGGGCTAGGTTGTATTTTACTAGTTTTATCTAGTAAAGGGAATACACATAGTAGTATTCAAACTATCCCCAAATAACTGAACCTTAAAACGCTTCTTTAAACTATAAATTTTTATCTGGAATTATACTATTTAAAAAGTATAAAAACAGACTCTCTGATCAAATGGCACAGACGATGGAAGCTGAGCACTCATTTGTCTTGGCTCTTCCTGACGCTGAAGCCATCACTGGTTTGTAAACTAGTTTGTCACTATTTATTCAAGTTTTTCCTGAAAACGAGATCACTGCTGCATTTTTAAAAAGTAACATTGACTTAAAAGGGAAGACAACCCAAGTTTAAAAAAAAAATGTATTTGAAAACTATATAAATGGTAGTTATAAATTTTCCTGTAGCTTTGACAGCTATTGTAGTTATAGGCCTTTGACTCATCCTTTGCAGCCTCAGAAAGTCTACAGTGTGATTTTAGAAGCTGAGAATAATGTAAATGCTTGAAATAGAGATAAATTATTTGTTTACCAGTTATGTCTGGTCTCCATAGAAACTTAGTGGTCTTAGCATACACCTAGCTTAAAGAAGAAATCAACATTTCAATAAAACTTAAGGTAGTTTTAAGACTTGGTGAAATCAAATTTGCTTTGGTGAGGATCAGTAAAAATTTTGTAGGTAAGAGGAGAAGATGGCCTGACCAGGCGGTGGTGCAATGGATAGAGCATTGGACTGGGACATGGAGGACCCAGGGTCAAGGTCCTGAGGTCGCCAACTTGAGTGCGGGTAAATCTGGTTTGAGCAAGACTCACCAGCTTGAGCCCAAGGTCACTGGCTTGAGCAAGGGGTCACTTGTGCTGCTGTAGATCCCCTGCCCCCATCAAGGCACATATGAGAAAGCAATCAATGAACAACTAAGGTGCCGCAACAAAAAAAATTGATGCTTCTCATCTCTCTCCCTTCCTGTCTATCTGTCCCTATCTGTCCCTGTCACAAAAAAAAAAAAGAAAAGAAAGAAAAAAGGAAAAGAGGGTTGCATTTGCATGCCACACAAAAATGCTTAATATAATTTATTATTAGATAACTCAAGTCTATCTCCAAAGTTCTAATTCATCTAGTTACATCACCCCTCCCCCCTACTAAAACTGTTTTTCCAGTTCTCGTGGCTTTAGTTTTTCCCACCACTTCACCCTTAGGTACAAAGCAATTTAACAGGCATTCCCAGTTTCACCATTTGCTTAAAGAATTCAGCCTCTGTATAATCCATTCATCTGAGAAGTCAGTAAAGAGTTGATATTTTTATAATAATTTTTCTATCATATTTTAAACTTAGCTTTACATAACTAGTGCAGCAAATCTCTATTAACAACCAGTTATATATTGTATATATTTATATTATGTTTATATATAACCAGTTATATAAATAAATTGCAGTTTAAAAGCTTTCCTGCATGAGAATTGTTATAAAATAACCGGCAGTTCTCAATATGTTCCAGTCAGTTTTCCCCAGATTTGATAAAATAGAGATTTGTGGTAGATCGAAACCAAATTTATGTCACTTACATCATTTACTCTGTGAGGGGTAGCAATTCATGACTAGGTTATGTAGCCTTTTGAAGTTTTTCTCTTTTCTATTTAGATTAAAGGTGGATGTTGTCTGGTATCTAATTTATATATTTATTTTATTTTATTTAATTTATATTTATTTTTACCAGAGCATCCAATACTGATTTGCACATACTAGGTAGTTTCTAATTGTAAGTTAAATTATGTGATGGGATCAATTGATTACTTCTTAGGAATGTTTAAGGCCAGCAGAAGCAAGACTTCATTTTTGCAAAGACTGCTTATTTATTCATAATTAATATTAATACTCTAAATATCTAAAACGCCTCATTATACCTCTTTACACGCAATTCTCACAACTACTTTACAAGCACGCATTGTTTTTCCCAGTTTCAAAGTGAAGGAACAGTTTTGCAGAAAGATTTCCCAGTTGTGACAACAGATGTCAGGGAAGCCTGAAACAGAAACTCTTGTTTTCTGAATATAAATTGATTATTTTTTTCATTAATCTCTTAGCTATATTTCTTGAAGCCAGGAGCAGGTTCAGCTGCATATACCAACAGCAACAAGACAGAAGTTGTCTTTTACTTATGGTTTTATCTGGAGACGGGCATTCTAGAGCTGCTGTGATGATGCTATGACATCATTAGGGAGCAGGCTCCTGTCTTTCTTCCTCAGCCTCCCAGCTCATTGTTCCCATGCTCAACACCAGTTTGTGTCCCAAGGGGGCTGCTGGACTTTCAGCGTTTCCAATCATCACCTCCTAGTTGAAGGTCACGTGGAAAATTGCAGACTACTGCTAAAAATGAGTGCTTCCCAACCGAGTCAGCTCTTTTCAGGTTATATTCACTGAAGTTCCCATAGCACCTCCATCCAGGTTTCATTGATCAGAACTTAATATGACTACATCTCACTGTAAGGCTGGTTGGGAAATCTTGGGGATGTAGATATTAATTCTGAGAGGCACAGAGCTCAAGGTAAAACTTAGTGATTAATTACTAAGGAGAACAGAAAGAATAGATATTGCATAGGACAAGGGCAGTCTCAGCTGAGTACCTGATTTCAATTCGAATTCTCATTCTATTTTCAATCTAGTTAATAATAATTAACTAAGAAAATTATTATGAAATTGATAATACTGCATTATATCAAATTTGAGGTATAAACCTCCTCACATACCTTTTTACATAATGTGTCTTATTTTCAACAAAATCTATAAAATTGGTGAGTAGAATTTTATTACCTGTTATAACAACCCCCAATTTGGTTTTCCTAGTTTATCATAGATGAAACATAGATGCTGTCTATATGTATGCTTGCAAGAACCACAGGACTCAACTCATTAATTTATTAACTTATTATTCTTTCATTTGTTCTATAATTCAAAATTGTCTCTTACAAGCCTAAGACCAAGTATTGTACTGGGCCCTGAGAATACACCAGAGATCCATGCCTTTATTTTCATGGTCACTGTTCTCTTTGGGGGACAATGTGACAGACAAAATAAATTATATTTTTAATGTACCATAAGTGGTAAGTGTGAAGAGGAAGAGAGCAGGGTATGGGATAAGTGGTTTCTTTGTGGGGAGTGGGGAATATTTCAGAATCTGTAGTCACTTATCATAGATAAAAGCTATTCTTTCAGACCCAACATCTGATCTAGTGACCCAGTGGATGGGCTTTCATTACCTAGGACAGGTGGCCATCAGCACAATGCTACTTATCTGCCTGTTAAATGACTACAAGTTTCCCTGCGACCAGGTTCAGTGCCCAGCCAGCATAACACATTTGTCCTTGCCACCTTTCTAGCACACAAGCAGTCATTTGTCATCTTTCACTATGCTCTTGCTCAACTGCCTCACTGGTCTCCCTCACCCCGTGGCTGAGTCTGTCCCCACGAATAGGTCCCTGCCCAAAGTATTTGTTAATTTCCTAATTATAATGCTCTTTATACCACTTTGCAAACTTTGATGTTCTGATTTGGGCATAAGATTGGCCTGTGGAATAAAGCACAGTGGGAATGTCCAATTTTCTTGTGTTTGTACTGTCTTAGATAATACCGTGTACTTGTCTTGAAATGTTTATTTCCAGAAAGAAAGAGATCATCTGATACAAAAAGCCATGTGTATGCAAAAAATTGGTCAGTATGACTAAATGAGTCCTGTGGATATATTTTTATTATAGTTCTATGTTTCTTCTTGAATAAAATGAGACTGTTATTTATACAGTACATTGATCTTTGTACATTTTCTTATCTATGAAAGACGCATTATTTTAAACACTGTGAAGAAATGAATAAAAGTTTTTCCATAGTTTTTTTTTATTAACTTTAATGGGGTGACACCAATAAATCAGGGTACATATATACAATGAAAACATCTCCAGATTATCTTATCATTCAATTGTGCTGCATACCCCTTACCCAAAGTCAAATTGTCCTCTGTCACCTTCTGTCTGGTTTTCCATGTACCCCTCCCCTTCTCCCTATTCCACCCTCCCTTCCCTCCCCCCATCCCGTAACCAACCCCCCTCTTGTCCATGTCTCATAGTCTCACTTTAATGTCCCACCTATGTATGAAATCATGCTGTTCTCAGATTTTTTTTTTCTGATTCACTTATTTCACTCTGTATAATGTTATCAAGGTACATCCATTTTGTTGTAAATGATCCGATGTCATCATTTCTTATGGCTGAATATTGTTCCATAGTATATATATACCAAAGCTTTTTAATCCACTCGTCTTCTGACGGACACTTGGGCTGTTTCCAGATCTTCGCTATTGTGAACAATGCTGCCACGAACATGGGGGCGCATTTCTTCTTTTCGAACAGTGTTATGGTGTTCTTAGGGTATATTCCTAAAAGTGGGATAGCCGGGTCAAAAGGCAGTTCGACTTTTAATTTTCTGAGGAATCTCCAAACTGTTTTCCACAGTGTCTGCACCAGTCTGCATTCCCACCAGCAGTGCAGAAGGGTTCCCCTTTCTCCACATCCTCGCCAGCACTTGTTTTGTGTTGTTTTGCTGATGAGCGCCATTCTGACTGGTGTGAGGTGATATCTCATTGTGGTTTTAATTTGCATTTCTCTAATGATTAGTGATGTTGAGCATTGTTTCATATGTCTTTTGGCCATCTGTATGTCTTCTTTGGAGAAATTTCTATTCATTTCTTTTGCCCATTTTTTGATTGGATTGTTTGTCTTCCTGGTGTTGAGTTTTCTAAGTTCTTTATAAATTTTAGTTATTAACCCCTTATCAGACGTGCTGTCGAATATGTTCTCCCATTGTGTAGTTTGTCTTTTTATTCTGTTCTTATTGTCTTTAGCTGTGCAAAAGCTTTTTAGTTTGATATAGTCCCATTTGTTTATCTTGCCGTTTATTTCATTTGCCTGTGGAAATAAATCAGCAAATAAGTTGCTCCTACAGATGTCGGAGAACTTGCTGCCTACGTTTTCTTCTAAGATGCTTATAGTTTCACGGCTTATGTTTAAGTCTTTTATCCATTTTGAATTTGTTTTTGTGCATGGTGTAAGTTGATGGTCTAGTTTCATTTTTTTGCAGGTAGATGTCCAATTTTCCGAACACCATTTGTTAAAGAGGCTGTCTTTACTCCATTGTATGTTCTTTCCTCCTTTGTCAAATATCAGTTGTCCATAAAGCTGTGGGTTTATTTCTGGGTTTTCTGTTCTGTTCCATTGATCACTGTGCCTGTTCTTATGCCAGTACCAGGCAGTCTTGAGTATAATGGCCTTGTAGTAAACCTTGATATCCGGAAGAGTGATGCCTCCTGCTTTATTTTTTCTTTTTAAGATTGCTGAGGCTATTCGTGTTCTTTTTTGGTTCCATATAAATTTTTGGAATATGTTTTCTATATCTTTGAAGTATGTCATTGGTATTTTAATTGGTATAGCATTGAATTTATAAATTGCTTTGGGTAATATAGACATTTTAATGATGTTTATTCTTCCTAGCCATGAGCACGGTATATGCTTCCACTTGTTTGTATCTTCTTTGATTTCTTTTATCAATGTTTTATAATTTTCTGAGTACAAGTCCTTAACCTCCTTGGTTAAATTTACTCCTAGGTATTTTATTTTTTGGGCTGAAATAGTGAAGGGGATTGAGTCCTTAATTTCTTTTGCTGACAGTTCATTGTTTGTATATAGAAATGTCTCTGATTTCTGAGTATTAATTTTATATCCTGCCACCTTGCTGAATTCATTTATAAGGTCCAATAGTTTTTTAACTGAGACTTTAGGGTTTTCTATGTACAATATCATATCAACTGCAAATAGTGACAGTTTTACTTCTTCTTTTCCAATTTGGATGCCTTTTATTTCTTCTTCTTGTCTGATTGCTATAGCTAGGACTTCCAGAACTATGTTGAATAAAAGTGGTGAAAGTGGGCAACCCTGCCTGGTTCCTGATCTTAAGGGGATTGCTTTTAATTTTTGTCCATTTAGTATGATGTTTGCTGTGGGTTTGTCATAGATGGCCTTTATCATGTTAAGGAATGTTCCTTGTATTCCCACTTTACTGAGAGTATTAAGCATGAATGGGTGCTGGATTTTATCAAATGCCTTTTCTGCATCTATTGAAATTATCGTGTGATTTTTGTCCTTCCTTTGTTTATGTGATGAATCACATTGATTGATTTGCGAATATTGAACCAGCCTTGCCTCTCCAGAATAAATCCCACTTGATCATGGTGTATGATTTTTTTCATATATTGCTGAATTCGGTTGGCTAATATTTTGTTGAGAATTTTAGCGTCTAAATTCATCAGGGATATAGGTCTATAACTTTCTTTCTTTGTGTTGTCTTTGCCCGGTTTTGGGATCAGAATTATGCTTGCCTCATAAAAGGAGTTTGGAAGTCGTCCTTCCTCTTGAATTTTTTGAAATAGCTTGAGGAGGATAGGAGTTAGTTCTTCTTTGAATTTTTGATAGAATTCACTTGTGAAGCCATCAGGCCCAGGACTTTTCTTTTTTGGGAGTTTTTTGATAACTGTTTCGATCTCATCTGTTGAAATTGGTCTGTTTAGGTGCTCTGATTCTTCCAGATTGATTTTTGGAAGTTTATATGATTCAAGAAATTTGTCCATTTCATCTAGATTGTCTAATTTTTTGGCATAGAGTTCTTCATAGTATTTTCTTACAATGCTTTGTATCTCTGTTGTATTAGTTGTAATTTCTCCACTGTCCTTTCTAATTTTATCTATTTGAGACCTCTCTCTTTTTTTCTTGGTGAGTCTAGTTAAGGGTTCATCAATCTTGTTTACCTTTTCAAAGAACCAGCTTCTGGTTTCATTGATCCTCTGTATTGTTTCCTTAGCCTCTATGTCATTTATTTCTGCTCTGATCTTTATTAATTCCTTCCTTCTACATATCTTGGGTTTTATTTGTTGTTGTTTTTCTAGTTCTTTTAGCTGCAGGGTTAAGTTGCTTATATGATCTTTTTCTAGCTTCTTATGATATGCCTGTAGTGCAATAAACTTCCCTCTCAGAACTGCTTTTGCTGTGTCCCATAGATTTTGAGTTGACGTATGCTCATTATCATTTGTTTCTAGAAACTTTTTTATTTCTTCTTTGATCTCATTGTTAATCCATTCATTATTTAATATCATGCTATTTAGTTTCCAAGTGTTTGAGTATTTTTCAGTTTTTCTTTTGTGGTTAATTTCTAGTTTCATGGCATTGTGATCAGAGAAAATGCTTGATATAATTTCAATCTTCTTAAATTTGTTGAGGCCTTTTTTGTGTCCTAACATGTGGTCTATCCTAGAAAACGTACCATGAGCGCTTGAGAAGAATGTATATTCTACTGCTTTAGGGTGAAAAGTTCTGAAGATATCTATTAAATCAAGTTGATCTAGTGTATCCTTTAAGTCTGCTGTTTCTTTATTGATTTTCTTTCTTGTGGATCTATCCAGTGTTGTTAGTGGGGTATTGAAATCCCCTTCTATGATAGTATTACTGTTAATCTCGCCCTTTATATCCATCAAATTCTGCTTTATGAATGTCGGGGTTACTATATTTGATGCGTAGATATTTATAATAGTTATATCTTTCTGTTGAATTGTTCCCTTTATCATTATGTAGTCTCCTTCTTTATCTCTTACTACAGTCTTTGTTTTAAAGTCCATTTTGTCAGATATAAGTACTGCTACCCCGGCTTTTTTTTCATTTCCATTTGCATGAAATATTTTTTTCCATCCTTTTACCTTCAGTTTATGTGCATCTTTTGTTTTAAGGTGTGTCTCTTGTAGACAGCGTATGTATGGGTCCTGTTTCTTTATCCACACTGCTACCCTATGTCTTTTGATTGGATCATTTAATTTATTTACATTTAAGGTTATTATTGATATGTAGTTGTTTATTGCCATTTTATTCTTTAAAGCTGTATTTTTTTTTTTTTTTGCTATATTCTTTCCTCCCTTTGAACTGTTCACACTAGGCCCCTTAGAATCTCTTGCAGGATTGGTTTGGTTTTAATGAATTCCTTGAGGTTTTCTTTGTCTGGGAAGCTCTTTATTTCTCCTTCAATTTTAAACGTTAGCCTTGCTGGATAGAGTAGTCTTGGTTGTAGGTTCTTGTTCTGCATTACTTTGATTATATCTTGCCATTCCCTTCTGGCCTCAAGTGTTTCTGTTCAGAAGTCCAATGTCATCCTAATGGGGGCTCCTTTGTAGGTGAGAGTCTTTTTTTCTCTAGCAGCTTTTAAGATTTTTTCTTTATCTATTAGCTTTGGTATTTTAACTATGATGTGTCTTGGTGTAGATCTTTTTGGGTTTCTCTTTAATGGAGTTCTGTGTGCTTTTGAACATGTGGAATGTTTCCCAGCCTTAATTTAGGGAAGTTTTCTGCTATGATTTGATTGAACACAGTTTCCATTTCCTGTCCTCTTTCCTCTTCTTCAGGCACCCCTATGATGCGAATATTGTTTCTCTTCATGTTGTCACAGAGCTCCCTTAGAGTTTCCTCACATTTTTTGAATCTCTTTTCCTTTTTTTTCTCTGCTTCTGTAACTTTGTTTATTGTGTCCTCTAACTCGCTGATAGGATCCTCAGCATGATTCATCCTGCTTTTAATTCCTTCCATTGTGGTCTTCAGTTCTGATATTGTATTTGTCATTTCTGTCTGGTTCTTTTTTATTATTTCAATTTCATTTTTTATACTTGTTATCTCTTTATTTAGGTGCTCATAGTGACTATCCATTGTTGCTCTAATTTCTTTGAACATCCTAACTATCATTATTCTAAAATCTGCTTCTGGTAGTTTGGTTATATCTGGTTCATTCAGGTCCTTCTCTAGGGATTTCTCTTGGTTGATTTGGTTTGCATTCCTCTGCCTGCCCATTTTATCTGAGTGTAAGCAAGTTGTGGCCACTGGAGTCCAGAATGTGTTGCCTTTGTGTTGTCTAGGTGTGGTCTGTCTGCAGGCTTGCCACCCCCTCTGTCGCTGCCTAGGGCTCTTTGGTGTGGGCGTTGCCAGCGCCGGCTCACTGCAGCTATTGCTGTGATTTCTGCCTCTCCTTTGCGGGAGGGGCTGTCACTCAAGTCACTAGCTTTAGCACCCAGGGCAGAGGTGAGCACCTTTGCTCAGCTGCGGAACCAGCCTTTTTCCGGAAGGCTTACGCCCAGCCCCCTCAGTCAGAGCCTGCTCGCCACCGTTTTGTGGGTTGGGCGGGGCTTTTGACGTGCTCTCAGCTGTGAGCCTTTGCCCGTCCAGAATTTAGCCCCGCCCTCGAGGCCAGGGCCCTCCTGCGCAGGGACTGAAACCGAAAACCGGGAATTATTGGGCCGGGCGTGTTTGCTGGCGTGAGCTCAGCTGCTAGCTTCCGGTGGTTCTGGGTCCTACCCCGCCCCCACGCTCAGAGCCAGCTCGGCAGGTAGGGTGGTACTCCGCAGTTTCTCCGGCCGGGCGGGGAGAGCAGTGTGAGCTCAGCCGGGAACTTCTGCTGGTCTCAGTGTCTCCCTCACCCCCGCCTTAGGAGCCTGCTCGCGCCCACAGATGGCACACCGCGGTTTCTCCGTCTGGGCGGGGTTGGCAGCGTGAGCTCAGCCGCGAGCACCTTGCCCGCCCCTGGTCTTAGCTCCGTGCCCGCGGTCAGGGCCTGCTAGCACAGGGTCGCAGATCTGATCTCTGCCCGTATTTTTCCCCACAAGTGGGGTCACAGGCGGCCCACAGCTGCCGGACAGCTTTTGCGCATCCCCTCCGCCCCTGCTAGGCTAGCCTGAGCTCACACTGTTCCGCCCACACCGACAGGACCGCATTTCGGCGTCCTGTCCCGACCATAGGCTTCAGCAACCTCAGGGGGCTAGAAGTGCCCTAAGTCTCCACACTGTAGGCTTGGTAGCTCCCTCCCTCTAAGCAGCTCTGCTCTAATTGCCGCGGGAGAGCTTGTTTGGCTAGTGACCTGTCTCCCTTTGCTGGTATTGCTATTTCCAGGGGAAATATTCGTTTTCGATTAGGGAAGTGTCTTAGCCCATGGGTTGGGTGGCTGTCCCTCAGAGTGTCTCCATGCCTTCAGTCCACTCTTTGTTCCTGCTGCTCTGTTCCTCTCCTCTGTCCCAGTTCCCCAGAGCCCCGGGTGCGTGGTTGTGAGAGAGGCTTTCTGAGCTGTCCCTTTAAAAAGATTTTTGGGTCTGAGAAAACTCTCTCTTTTTCACAAACAGTATCCTCACTTGCTTCACAGCTCGATACTGTCCAAACGCCTCTTCTAGGCTCTGGGACTGCAGGCTGGGGCTTGGTTCTTGGGACCCAGGTCCCTCCCTCTCCGCCAAACTCTCCTCCCGCCATGCGGGTCTCTCCGGGCTGCCGTTTGCTCCGGGGAGCTGGGCAGCCCTCTTCGCGTTTTCGCTATTGCTACCAGTCTCAATGTGGCTTCTGCAGTGTTCCTTGGTTGAAGAGTCCACTTAGTTTAGCTCAAAGTTGGTTTATCCAGATGATGGTTCTTAACATTGAGTTATAATCCACTTTGGTTCTGGGAGTTGGAAGTTGGTACGTCTGCCTACTCAGGAATTTTCCTTTCTTCTCCATAGTTTTTTCTGCTAGTCTTTTCAACACCAGTTTTTTGATGTCATTCCAAAATTTTGATCCTTGTACTTTTTCCTGTTGACTAATGACAATATCTTTCTAAGTAATCTTATTTCTGATGTCTATTTTCTTTTCTTTTTTTATTATTCCCCCCCTTCTTTTCCCTTTCCCTTTCCCTTTTCTTCTCTTCCCTTTCCTTCCCTGACCTTTCTTTTCCAAGTGAGAGGAGGGGAGATAGTGAGACATATTCGCATGCACCCTGACCGGGATCCACCTGGCAATCCCAGTCTGGGGCCATGTTTGAATCAACTGCTATTTTTAGTTTCGGAGGCTGATGTGCTCAGACCAACTGAGTTATCCTTAGCACCTGAGGCTGATGCTCGAACCAGTTGAGCCACTGGCTGCAGGAGGGGAAAAGAGAGAGTAGGGGGAGAGGGAATGAGAGAGAAGCGGGTGGTTGCTTCTCTTGTGTGCCCTCACCTACTTTTCTTGTTTATTGTAAAACACAAACTAGTTCCTTTTTAGAATGGCATCAGTGCTTCAGCTTTCAGTATATAACACCCCCCCTCCAAATGCAGAGATTTAAAATACAACCTTTTATTTAATTATAAAGTTCTTGGGTCAGCTGAGTGGCTCCTCAGGGTTCAGCCAGCTTTACTGATCTCTGCTGATCTCTCATGTATTTGAAAGCAGCTGGCAGATCAGCTTGTGGATGAATGACTTAGGATGACCTCACTAGCTGTTAGCCAGGACCATCAGGGACAATTGATCCTCATGTCTTACCATGCAGGCGATGGCAAGGTTCTGAGATCAGCAAGTAAGCAAGTCCCAGTATGCATTTGTCATGTTTCCTCATGGCCATAGGAGAAAACTAGTCAATGGTTCAACCTGGATCCAAGAGATAAACAGACATCATGTCTTCTGGGAGGAGCTACAAAGTCATGTTAAAAAGGGGTATGCATGAATGTGTAAAGCAACTTTATAATAATTTCTAAAACCTGGAAGTAAACAGGGTATTCAATAGGTGAATGGATAAATGAACTGTGGTACATCCATACAGTGGACTGCTTTTAGTGATAAACATAAATGAACTATCAAACTATGAAGACACAGGGAGGAAACTTACATGTGTGTAGCTAAATGAAAGAAGCCAATCTGCAAAGGCTATCTACTGTGTGATTTTAATATATGACATTTTTTAAAAGGCAAAATTATAGACAATAAATGATCAGTGGCCATCAGGGATTTGTAAAAAAGGAGAAAGGAATGAGTGGTACACAGGGAACGTTATGGCATTAAACCATTCTGTTTGATACTGAAATGGTAGACATGTGACATTACGCATTTATCAAAACCCACAGAATATACAACACGTAGTGAACCCTAATGTGAACTATGGACTTTAGGTAATATGTAAACATTGGCTCATCAATTTTAACATATGTACCACATAGTGCAAGTTAATAATAGGAGAGGTTATGTATGCATAAGTGTGTCTGTATGAGTGAGTAAAGAAGTGGTGAAAGGGAATATATAGAAAATCTGTTTGGTTCTTTTTTAATATATTTTTTTATTATTATTAATTTTAATGGGGTGACACCAATAAATCAGGGTACATATGTACAATGAAAACATCTCCAGATTATCTTATCATTCAATTGTGTTGCATACCCATCACCCAAAGTCAAATTGTCCTCTGTCACCTTCTATCTGGTTTTCCCTGTGCCCCTCCCCTCCTCCCTATCCCACCCTCCCCTCCCTTCCCCCACCCTGTAACCACCATGTTTGGTTCTTTTTTGTGCAATTTTTCACTAAACCTAAAATATTTTAATAAAAAAAGGAGGGGGAGCGATAAGAAAAGGAGATAAGAATTTGTGAATGCTTTTGTAATCTACTACAGCATCTAAGAACATGCAAAACCTGTCAAATTATACTGTCCAGATGCATCTCCTAATTCAGCTCTCCACCCATGGAACTAAGTGAAATGTAGCTAGGTCTAACGGCTTACACACTCCCAAACCATTACCTCAATATAACTTTATTTCCACACCTGGGGGTATTTTCTGATGTATTAAAATTCCTTTTGTTTCTTAACCAGATTCTAATACTTTCTCCAGGAGTCCTGTAAGTATCCTTTAGCAATCCCTTCCTCTTCTGTGCTCCAATAAGTTTATTATTGATACGGGTTGGCCTTTTATTATGCTCAGTTTTCACATTAGTTTCTATCTGTTCTCCTTGAAGGCCAATCCCTTGCATTATTTATTTATTTGCTAAATAACAGTACAAGATACATAATTGAATTTCAGTAATTATTGATGGAGAATAGTAATGAAATACAAAAGAGATATGATAACAGTCACAAAAGTTCTATTTTCTTGCCTTTTTTTCCTAATTAGTTTGGATTTCCTGGTTTTCTTTCACTGCCGGTGATCCAAATGCAATTTCATTTGTAAAATATAAAGTGAAATAGGGAAGAAGTTAATAAGCTACACAAATGATAACAATAGCAAAAGGTTTCATATAAAGTATGTAGAAGAAAGGTTAATCAATTCTATCATGTACAAATATAACACATTTAACTATGGACTGTGGTGAAGGACAATACATATAAATTATTAGCTATTAGAGTCAGCAGATTTTAACTGTAATTGGCAATGCTAACATTTTAAACATTGCATTAGATATAGTTTCATAAAAATTCAATTGGTAGTTAATACTGTACCATTTGGGGTACCTTTATCTTTATTATGATGACAATTGGAAATAGTGGAAATTTGAGTTTCTAATTTTAACTGATAAGCACATTGGTATCTGCCAAACATTGAGCTCTAATGGCCTCAGGTCTGCTTACTTTTTCATCATCATTTCTGTGCAATTGAAATAAAATGATCAATTAGCCCCTTAAGCACAGCATCTGTGTTTTGAGGGAAAATTAAGAATAGATGTAAAAATTAATTTTGTGATGAATCTCAGACGGATACTAACTTTTTCTTTTCAAGATAGTTCCCATCTCTGAGCAGAAGGCATCTGTTATATTTAGGGCAGAAGTAACAGATATGTGTAAGTTTAGTACACAACCGATAGTAGAGTTTTAAACTGGTGACAACTGATATAAATGAATGCAAATCTAAAGCTACATTAACTGAGAAAAACACAAGTGATCTAAAGAGTGATCCTTGGAAGGAAAAGAAAGCCTGACCCCAACTCTTCATGGCATTAATGCTACCACTCTGAGTGAGGAACTGGCTGTGACAGGAACTGAGAGGCAAGACTGCACTGATGGGAATCTATCCTCTCCCAAACTAGAGAAAAGCTTCACAAAGTTCCTGGGTCTTCTCATATATACTGTCAAATGCTTGTAGGGATATGCTTAATGAGTACTGTTTGCATAGAAAATGGACCTCAAAAATATATGTGTTCTGAAATGTACACATAGGACTAAAATAACAACAGAAGAAATAATCTGTAGTAATCAGAAAGAATCTTAGGTTAATGAACATAGCCCAGAATGTAGGAAAAAATGAGTAAGACCATGATACATATGTATCCAATCAATTATCAATGTCCTACTTGAAAAGAAGACATGCTGAGTTGAAAAAATTACACAGATTCACTGACAGCCTAAATATTGGTTAAAAAAATACCTTATTATTAATTTTCAATGATGGAGCCCAGAGCTCATAAGATCCATTCCATTGCTATCAAACACACACACACACACACACACACACACACACACACACACACACACACACCAGCCTTAAGGGGAGGAAAGACAAAATTCTTTATATTTGGAAGCATAATAAAAAATATTTACCTCATTTGGGTGTTTTGATTATTAAATGAACCAATTTTTATAAAATGCCAAGCACATGGGAATGTCATAAAAATTGTTGCTGTTGCTGCTTTTGTTTGGCTCCAAGGCAATATATAATCTAGCTATTAAAAGTTAAGGGTATATGGCCCTGGTCATTTAGCTTAGTCGTTAAGAGTGACATCCCAAAACAAAGTTGTAGGTTTGCTCCCCAGTCAGGGCGCACATAGGAAACAACCAGAAAATGCATGACTAAGTGGAACAACAAATGCTTCTCTTCCCCCTTCCCCTCTCTCTCCTTTCTTCTCTCTGTCTCTGTAAAAAGTCAATAAAAATTAAGCCCTGGCCAGATAGCTTGGTTGGGTGGAGTGTCGTTCTGGAACATGGAGGTTGTTGTGTTTGATTACCTGATCAGGTCACATACAGAAGCAGCTTGATGTTCCTATCTCTCTTCTTCCTCCCTCTCTCAAATAAATAAGTAAGTAAATAAATAAAAATAAAAAAAAATAAACGTTATGGGCATAATGAGTCAGTTGTGGTATATAATGCAAGAAGCTGATCTTGGAATCACATCAGTTTATGTTTGAAATATGTATGACCGAGAGAGTTTGGCTAACTTCACCCCCTTGAATCTCCAATTTGTCCTCTGTAAAGCGGGGCAGTAACATTTACCTAAGGATTGTTGTAAGGAATTAATGTAAAATAATTAGAAAGTAGAAGGAAACTGGTGTCAATGCATCTGCCATTTCCTCCTAAATCTCCCCTGTGAAAGTCTCCACTCTGGACAGGGGGAAGCCAGATGTGAATAAGTGGGTGGGAGCCGCAGACATTCCTTCCTATTTGGAGTGATTGCAGAAAAGCTGTTATCTCTTTCCCAGCAGCAGCCACTCTTGATGGCCACACAAGTCTTGCCTGGAACATGCCGGTAGCAGATAGTGACTCTTTATTGCCCAAGGGCAGCTGACCATTTCTCTGGAGAAGCCAGAAATCCAAATGAAGTGTGTGAGCTAAACCTGCCAACTAATTCAAAATATGGTCCTGGATGGATACAAGAGTGATGACATCTTTAATAATCCATTTTCAGCAATGTTGCCTAAAATGCCCATTTATTATAACTGCACGCCTAAGAGGCCCCAGTTTTTATGTGAATCTATAATGCTAATAAAATTTCTAAATTTGTTTTGCAAATTTTCTTCCAAGATATGCCCAGCCACTCTCTGGATTTAAGCTATCATATAGCTTTTAAAGATTTCCACAATCCTTCCCGGCTCTATTTCCCACCCTGATGTTGGCCATAAGATTTGAAATGGATGCTAATGCGAGTTCTCTATTAGTCCTCCTTCAAAGAGGCAGAGTGATCTTGGAAGCAAGGGCATGGGTTTTACAGTTTGAAACAGCCCTTATTGTTTCTCGGTACAGGACCTACATCAGTTTTCAATTCTCTCAGTTGTGAAGTGGAGATATTAATGCACTCTGGTAAGGAATTATTGATGCTTAAGTGAATGCATGAATGGATAATGCCCAGCACATACTTGATGCTCAACTTTATATGTCTTTTTATTGACACAAAGACTTGGTTAGTGTATCTTCTTGATCCACCTTCTTTTAAAGACTTTTACTCTGAACCTGTTGCCCATTTCAACTGCCCTGTTACAGCTTGAGCAACTGGCTATAAAAATATCTCCAACTGTATAATTCCAAACCTTCAGTACTTGGTGGTGGGGAAGAGAAGAATGGAGACTCCAGGGAAGGAGAGGTGACACTATGGTCCCCCCTTCTATGACACCACAGTTGGCCTAACAGACAAGAACATTTCTGGGGCACCTGCTTAGGCTGAAAGCACCTGATTAGGCTCACTGAGGGATTTAAAAAGAAAAAGATGGTGGGCCCCCTGCCTAGTTGCTCTGCCCACCAACTACTTAGAATCCTGAGAGAAGCAAGGGAGTGAAGGTTAGTGGGAAGGATGTCTCATCACAATACACTCTACTCAAGTGAAGCTAATTTTAAGCCGGTAAGTATTCTATCTGTTAGCATAGAAAATACAGTGTGTCCATAAAGTCATGGTGCACTTTTGACCGATCACACGGTCAAAACTGCACCATAACTTTACGGACACACTGTATTCATTCCTGTAGTAAGGGAATCAGGAACCAACCAGATCCAGGACACCCTGGGGGCCCTGTGACTCACACAGCTGCTGAACAACCTAAAAACTCTGCTGAGAACAGTGTGAGTATGCACTCCAGTCAAAAAGGTGCACAGAAGCCTTTTGTAAACCTAGCGAAGGTAGACGCTGTGCCGCGCTTCACAGAGAAGACAGAATCCAGGGCAGCAGACACAAAAAGCCAGAGCTAGGCCATAGTCCTCCTGTCATCTTTATTTACTCAGTCCCTTTAAAATTCCTATTTGTCATTTGTGGATATTGTCTGATCAAAAGGAAAATCCTGTTTCACCAGCGAGGGGCTGGGGATGGCCGGTGAGCCGCGCAGGAGCTGAGGATGGGCTCATTTCCCTTGGCTGTGGATTTTCCTCTGCCCGGCCAGAGCAGCGCGCTGAACAGCAGGTTGTTTCACTTCAGGTGACGTGGAGCACGAGTTCCCCTGTAGTCTCAATTATTTCTGAAATGAAAACTTGCAAGGGTTGATTCACATGCTTTGGTTTAGGAAAAAAACCTAAGCCCTCCCACACAGACATGAGCTTTGTTCTCATGGTTTGCTTCTGTGACTTTCATTCCTCTCGAGATAACTAACTTCTTGTAGAAACGAAGCAAAGATTAATCCAGGTGGGTTGCATGACAGTCATTTTATACATCATTTGAAGGTGAATGTGTGACAGGCATTTCTAATTACTTATGATGATGCTTTCATTACTATGGCTCTTTTCTTCTAAGGATTTTCTGATTTTAGCATGCTTTAGAAAGCTACTGATATTCATCACAGCTTATATATTTAAAACTGGGAGTGAGGTGATATGCTAATAAGCAATCTAAAACTTTCTATTAAAATTACATTTATACATGTTTTCATTATTAACATTCTTAAGTTGCCAACATGTAAAGCCAATAGCCACGGCCACCATCACAGCCACCTGGCCCATGCAGGTTTGCATTAAATTCGGACTGATGGTAATGAAACAACTGAGCCAAGAACTGGTGGGCCATTACCTTTAATCCTAGCTTGCACCCAGCAGACAAGTAAAAACACACACTGGGCTCCAAAACCCACTCTTTCAGTGCTCACAAAGCTACGGACTTATCTGAGTTCTAGAATCAAAGGTTTCTAGCTCACTAGCCTTATTCACCTCTGTTCCCCATCTCCTCTCTGCACAAACTATGCACAAACTGGCTTCTTCTTTATCACTCTGCCATCTAGGCTGCTTCCCCTCTCCTCCACGTGGCCTTTCTCTGCTCTCTCTCTGCTGTCCTCCTAAAACGTAATCCTTCTTCCCCAGAAACAACGTGATCTCTCCTTGTAAAACCTTTTGGTGTGAAAGCCCTCCCTCAACACACATTAACATAGCACACTGATCCCAACCAAGAAGGGCAATTAATATTAGCACCTGGGCAATGGGCTTACACGTGGGCAGCACCATCTTTAACAAAGTGAGCATAATATATTTTATCTGCCCAACAAAACAGTACATACTTTCCAGTTTCAATTAAACTGTATTTGTTTTGAAAAGCAAATCTTAAAGTTGTCACTTAAAACAGTAATTAAAAACAACAGAGTCAATTATGCTTACAAACAAATTTAGTATAGGAGAAAGAACCCTACATTTGAGACAAAAATAATAGATTTAGTTTTGCTGTACCACTTTAAAATTGTTCTTTAATCTTCCCAGCCTCCTATCTTTAGGTATAAATCAAGAATGATGTCTACTTGACTGACTTCTGATTATTAAAATGGAATGTGATCAAGGGCATGAAAGCTACCGGGTGAAAACATTTGACACCTGTATTAGTGTTTTCCTGGAAAAAGTAGAATATACAGTGGTTCTTCAACTGTTGCAGGGGTTATGTCCCAGAATGCCTCCTCCCCCGCAATAGGTGAAAATCCGCAAAGTAGCAAACTTATATTTATTTTATTATTTATATATATTTTAAGGCTTTATAAACCTTCCCTGTACTCTTATAAACCCTTCCCACATTGTTACAATCCTTTCCCACACTCTTATAAATACTTCTTATGCTCTTAAACACTTTCTACACTCTTAAATCTACATAGTTTTAACAATATATAAAATTCTATATGGTTACTCAATAGTGAATACTAGTATGTTTTAACTAATATATTTTATATTGTTTTCAATTCTTAGGCTAGAAAATGCTTATTTTACTGCAAAATTAATTAAAATAATAAATATGTAAAAATACCTATATACTACAAAATTCCATGATATAGCAAAAAATTCTGTGATACACAAATATATACAATTTTAAAATCCGCGATGCAGTGAGACTGCGAAAAATGAGCTGCGTAATGGCGAGGGACGACTGTAGAGACAAATCTTCAAAGAATTGAAGGATATCTTTGAATAGAGGTTCATATTTGAGGACAATGGATAAAATTTGAGGATGGGTTCCTTCAGGAAGCTCTTGAGTCTTCTGAAACAATGTGCTAAACTTCCAGACATCCACGTAAGTTAGGACTCTCTGGGTTGCAAGTGACAGAAATTGAACCCATACTAGCATATCCAAAAAGGAGCTTAAATAAACAAAGTACAGGTGGAAACCTGGGTATCTTGGGAACAGGTGGAACTGGGGTGGCGCCTTTACCTGCTTGTCCCTTAGGTGGGTAGTTATCACTTTCATATAGCTGACCAGCTTCTTCAAAACACTTCGGGAGACATAGATTCAGACAGATATGTTACTCATACTAGAGAGGAACTGAAACTGTTTTTGTTTGTTTGTTTGTTTGTCTGTTCCCAAACTAAGTTCCAGGAAAGGACACTGATCATTCTGTCTTGACTGGGACCAGTCACTGTGCTCAAAAGGCAGGGTTTTTAAAAATGTGAATAAGGATCGGTCACTTGCAGAACACAGAGTAGGGAGAAGAAAAAGAAAATAAAAATACACTTCCCATGGGGATAAAAAGAGACTTCAGTGAGTGTTGGGAAAACAGCTGTGTTAGGCTTGCTCACTTGTACTTTGCCTAATTAGTGTGTGAGCACGTGGCAGAGCCACGTGTGTATAGTCTATGTGAGGCTGCAGGTGATTGCAGATCACTTACCTGCCACTGCAAAGGGCTGTCTTGCTGTTTCTTTACCTGCTGTGTGAGAAGAGGTTTTCCCTGCCTGTTTGCTTGTTTGCTGTTGCAAGACTGTTAAACGGGAATGGCTCAACACTTTCTGGCTCCAGAGTTTTTCTACTATCTGGCTGAATCCAATGTGCACCTGCCTGGCCTAAGCCACCAGCATTACATCTGGTGTAGTGTGCAGGATTTGGATGAGATTGGTATGGAGCTGCTCACACCCTTGAGGGGTGGGATAGAGGAGTAGCTGTTTCTTGTGGCTCTCCTGTTTGGGGCTGTGAGCTGGGTGTGTTTTATAGCCCTGCAAGAAGAAACTGAAAGATCTGTGAGAGATGCTGCACAAAATCAAAAGCACCAGGATGAGCTGTAGACTGAGTGCCAACAGCAGCTTAAACTCCAACAGTTGCTGGAAAATTAGGCTAACTGCTTTTGAGAGCTCCAGAGTGAAATGCAGGCTGAGCACCAATGGTGCCTGGAACTGGAATAGTCACTGGAGAAGGAATTGTGTGTTCAAAAGCTTAAGTTTGCCCTAGAAGCAGAGCACAAGCAATGACAGTTGTTAGAGAAACAACTGAGGGTTTGAGAGCTTGAGCTTCAGTTCAGGCTGAGGGCCTGCAGCCCCAAGAACCAAAGCAGGTGCTGAAGGAGCTGCATTTGTGTCAGCAGAGTGGCTATGAATGGGTGGTTGTAGTTGATTTTGACTCTTCTGGGGAGGAAAAGGTTTGAAATGAAGCTGCCCTGGGCAGACTCAGAGCCTAGCTGGTGGTCGCCCAGAAGGTAAAAACATAGAAGCCAAGAGTGCCCCAGGGGCAGGCACAACCCTCTCCACAAGTAGTTGAGCACTCTGTGTTCCAGACCTACACCCAGGCAGAGTTGATGGCGTTGGGACAAAATTCAGGCAGAAAACCATTGAGCCTCTGGCAGCTTGGCTGCTGCAGTTGTGAGACAAAGGGGTGGATGGCACCACGCTCTCCAGAGCAGAGATGGAGAAATTGGCCACCATTACCATGCACTCCTCCTTGAGGCAGCATCTTCAGAACTGCCATGACAATCCAGGAAACCATACCCTGTTAGAATGGGTGATGGCTGCCATTCATAGCCTGGCAGAATGCTGGGGACTTGCTGGGGGCAGTGTTTTGGTGACAGTCATATACTGAGCTGTAGCAAGTCCTTCAGGAACTAGGTATGAAAAATACTGATTTCAACCTGAGGTCCCATGGGCCAGATGAGAAAGTGTTTACGGCATGGAGAGGGACCTTATTCTCTGTAGCACCCCATCAGCCCTTTTTGGATCACTAGTGGTTATCTTGAGCCCCTAGGTGGGGCAACCTATCCCTGCAGTTACACAGATGGTGGCAGATTTGAGGGAGCTGGAGGTAGCATGAAATCATAAGGTTGTGTGAGCTGTTGCCCATGCTGCCCTCCTCACCCTAACAAATGAGAAACAGGCCTGTAGAGATTACCCAAACACAGATGTGGGTAGATTTGATTGTGGCTGCCTAGATAGGAAGAAATTAGATGGCAATTCTAATAAAGTTCCTTTTAGCTTTGGCGGCAGCTTAAATCAGAACAGAGGTTCCAGCCACTGAAACAAATGGCCCCAGCAGCTACCCATAAAATGGTTGGTGCGCAGGTGGCACAGTTACAAGATTATATGTGAGGACTGCTGAGGAAGAGGAGGATCCTTTAATGCCCATTGTCCTAGTTTGAATAGGGGAAAGCTGAGGGATCTGCCTAACAGGGATGGGCTCAGGGGTGCCAGAGGCCGATCTGAAATTTGCAATCCATTGGTCCCTTTCTAATGTGTAGCAACTGTTGGCCCTAGGAGATAGCAGGTGCTTTTTGGCAGTATTAGCAGCAGCAGCAGCAAAGAGAACGATGAAGGCAGCACAGGGCTTGAATGTGTTTGACCGCACCGGACCTGTAAGCATGCTTAGGAGTTTGGATGGGGTTTATAGCAAAGGACAGAGCACTTATGGAAATGTGCTGAGATCCATTAATAAATAGCTCTATGCCTAGTTTCCTATAACGAACGTTTACGTTGGTGATTTTCACAGAGAGCTGGGCTTTCTATTGTGGACTGATCATTGAGCAGTATAATGGACCTTTAGATTACTACCAGAGCGGGGGGCACCAGTTCCCTTGCTGGATGGACACACTGCGTGTGGGCAGCATGAGAGATCCTGATGGGGGGCTGCAGCACCTGTGGAAGCACTCCTGCACCAGGAAGCTGCTCTCACCCAGTTGCAGCTGTGCAGCAAGGACAGTTTATGGTTTCAGTGGACATAGCCCTGGACTATACAGGGCCTCCCACCTACTGTGGGGTAGGGGGCTAGAAGTGGGTCTTCAGTTAACTCTCTGGGCAAAGTGCTCAGGGAGACATTTCGAAGGACACCTTTATGATTATTTTCACTTTTGGAATAGCTTGTGTTTTTGTAATTCTGTTGCTGTAAGATGTACTGTTTCTGTGATGTAATGTACCTCACTCCTCACACAGGGACCATCACAGAAATATGTGTTGCACAGATTGTGAGGTAAGCAACCCTAAAGGAGTGGATTGTTGGGAAAACAGCTGTGTTAGGCTTTTCACTTGCACTTTGCCTGATTAGTGCATGAGCACATGGCAGCACCATGCGTAGATAGTCTATTTGAGGCTATGGCTGCTTTTCTCAGGGAAGATGGTGGATCATTTGCCCGCCACGGTGAGGGGCCATTTTGCTATTTGTTCGCCTGCTGCTGGGAGAAGTGTTTTTCCCCTGCTGGTTTGCTTGCCTGCTGTTTTGGAGACTATCAAATGGGAATGACTCAATGCTGTCTAGCTTCGCAGTTGACCGTCTGCCTGAAACCATTGTGGACCTGGTTGGCCTCAATTATCAGCATTACATCATGGTTCTAAGGAGACAAGATCCACTCATAAAAACTATTTTATGAGAATATTTTCATATTTTTAAATATTTTCATTCACCATAGAGCCATATATCTGTAGATTTGAGAATTAAAAGAATGTCTCCTCTTGTGGCAATATCTTGTGACAGATATTTTTTACAGCCTGTATGTCTTTTGCTTAGTATCCCCACCTTTTTCACCCATCCCTCCAACCACCATCTGCCAAATAACTCCTAGATACCGACAACAGTATGAGGATTACAAGACAGAATGGAGGGTGGAGGGAAATAACAGAGGGAAAAGGGGGAATAAATACAAAAAAGAAAGAAAATAAAGTTCTAAAAAGACAGTGTTTCTAAAAAATATGTAAAAAAATTACAGTTAACTTTAATCCTATGATTAAAAAAAATAATGCAAACTATTATTTATTACACTCATGTAAAGCCAGTGGCTCAGTTCAGACAAGTTCACAGAGAATTCTGGCGGATGGTAGAGAGACTACGGAGCCAGAAAATGTTGGGCTGTTCCCGTTTATTACATTCTCCCAATGGCAGGCAGGGGAACATTGCTTCTCTTCACAGCAGGCGAATGAACAGCAAAAGTGCTCCTCATAGTGGTGGTCAAGTGAACCGCCATCCCCTCTGAAGTAGGGCACCCATAGTCTTACATAGGCTACACACATGTCTCTGTCACATGTGCACACACTAATCATGCAAAGTGTAAGAGAGCAAGCCTAACACAGCTGTTTTCCCTACATGTCACACAAAGAAATTATTATTTTAACTGAAGCCCACAGAAAACCAAGATTTAATTCACTGTGGACATCTTAGGCTCTATAAAAATGGTTAATATGTGTAAATAGATGTCATTTTAACTCAACAAATACTTGAATACTTATATATAAGATTTGAGCTAGACAATGTCAAAGGATAGTTGACAACTTGGGAAATCATGCTTAGTATTCATAACAGTTAATTTTATGTGTCAATATGGGTAGGCCATGGTGTTCAGTTGTTTGTCAAGCACCAGTCCTGTTGTTTGAAGACATTTTTAGATGTGATTAACATTAAAATCGGTAGACTGAGTAAAGCAGTTTACTCTCCCTTAGCATCATCCAATCAGTTGACACCTTTAAGATCAAAAACAGGATATTTTAGAGAAACAATTCTGTCTCAAGACTGCTGCATAGAAACACCACCTGTTTCCAGCCTGCAGATTTTAGACTAAAGACCACAAGCAACATCAACTCCTCCCTCAGTTGCCATGCTGCTCTACCAATTACAGACTTGCAAGCCTCCATAGTCACATAAGCTTGAGCCAATTTCTTTCTTTCTCTCATTTTCTCTCTATTTCTTTTGTGTCTCCAGAGGATCTTTTTATTATTATTATTATTATTATTATTAAAAGAGAGGTGGGGAGGCAGAGCGACAGACTCCTGCATGCACTCCTATTGGAACCCACCCAGCAATCCCCCTATTAGGGGATGTTTTGCCCATCTGGTGCTGCTGTTTTAGCTCCTGAGGCGAGGCCGTGGAGCCATCCTCAGTGCCCAAGGTCAACTTTCTTGAACCATTGAAACCATGCCATGGCTGTGGGAGGGGAGAGAGAGAATGAGAGAGAGAGAGAGAGAGAGAGAGAGAGAGAGAGGGAGAAGGGAGAAGGATGAAGAAGCAGATGATCACTTCTCATGTGTGCCCTGATGGGGTATCTAACCTGGGACTTTCACACTCAGGCCCCATGCTCTACTGCTGAGTTAACCAGCTAGAGCCTGGAGAATCTTAACTAATACAATATATCTAAATTATAGAGTATCCAAAATTGAGAAAAAGCCAGCAGCTCAAGAATAAAATAAATGGAAGAATAAGCAGAAGAAGCAGACTTCTGCTAGTTCACCTATCATCTCATTGACACATACCAGACACTGGACCTGAAGGAGCTGCTAATAGAGCTGAATACCACTAGTGCCCACTGATGACCCACCTGCAAAGGAAGCAGCCCTCCCTCTTCCCTGCTGACCCACCGGTGGGAGGAGTTGCAGGAGCAGAAGTCCAAGGTGATGAAGAGATACCTGTAGTCATGAGTATCCTGCACAGGATGGTGGGCAGCATGGTGAATGTCTATCTACAGTGGCAAGACCTCCAACCATGTGAAAATCAAGACTGACATGATCGACCACTACCTGGGAGAGTTTCTTCATCACCCACAAACCCATGAGGCATGTCTGTGTGGCACTGGCATCAGGGCCACCCACTTTTCCTACTTCACTTCCTTAAGTAACCAGCTCAGCCAATAAAGGTACAGACTTCTCAAAAAACTAAAACAAAACAAAACAATAAATGTGAGGATGGAGATTGTTCTGTATTTGCATAAAAAGAAATACAAAGGATATTTAAAGTTACTCAAAATGAGAGAATTCATATTACAACTAAATTAAGATATACTTGTTACAAATCATAATGCATAATCACAAAATAATGAAGTGGTTGGTTACACTCATTTGTTGTGGAAAAACAGAATTTTCTTATACTGGCAAAAAAAAAAAAAAAGGGATACAACTCTGTGATCAGGAACATGGTAATATTTAGAAAAACTGCATGCAAATTAAAATTCAATTCAGCAATTTCACTTCTAAAAATATATTCCAAATAAATACACTGCTAAAAAAATGTAAAGTGTACACAAAATTAGTCATTGAAGCTTTATTAGTAATATCAAAAAATTATAAATATCTAAATATTCACCAAAAAGAACTGATTGACTCAATCATGATGCAATCACAGAGATCTCTACTTAAATAGAGTGATTACCAGAGTATATTGACAGGAGGAAAAAGACAAGGAGCAGAATAGTATTTATAATATACAACATTTTATGCAAAACAGTAGAAAATATGGAAATATAAGCACATATATGTATATATCTGTATACATAATATATACACACATATTTATTTATAGTATTTTAAAAATAAACAATGAAAGGATAGCTTTTAAAAATTCAACAATAATGACTACCTATCAGAAAGAAAGCATGTGAGGTAGAAAAAGAGATAAGATTGGATTATGAACTTGTGTTACAATTATGACATGGGAGCTATGTAAATATTTTATATTTAATTGAGAAAAATATATTAAATAGAAATAAAAATTTTAAATTAAAAACAAATTGAAACAAATGAACTCAACTTTTGATTGTCTAAAAACAGACAAAAGTTACTTCAGGTTAAAAAACTTTTAGTGACTACTTTTAGTAGTAGATATATTATTTTAAAACAACAATAGTTATATTTAAGATAAAAGTAGATAGTTATATTAATGTAGTTAAGGAAAAATATTTTCAGTATGAGAAAACAGAAGAAAGAGATACCTATCTAAAGTAAAACAAAAATGAAAACCTGCAAACTTAAATTTGAATAGAAATTTTTTTTTCTATTAAGAAAACACATTTATTTCTTGAGTCTGCCCACAGAAAATGCCTAGTAGCAATGAGAATTTGTGTGGTTTGTAAGTATAATTTTCCACAAAAATATTCTAGGTCTTATGGTGAAATAGCTGATTCCAGTCAGACCTGGGACAGAATATGGAGAGATGAACCTGAGACATCTTATTGTAACCAGAAATAAGAATTTATCTAGGTCAATGGCCTTATATGAAAAGAAAACAGAAACCAAATGGAAAGGACTCCCTCTCATTGGCTTAAAATAAGACAATGTGAGCAACAAAAAGAATAATGACTACCATGACCATGACTACCATGGACTGAAATACACAAAATATATAAAAAGTCATTAGTTCATTATGACTCTTAAAAAAAATATTCTTTGATCATCGTTTGGAGATCACTAATGTTTAGAGCAAATGTCATTTCTCTAAAATCTGTCTGAGGAAGAACCAGAAATCTATTCTTCCTACCCTGTGCAAACTTTATTTTAGGGTAACCAAGTGTTTAATGTGTTACAGAATTATCTCTTCTAATACATACAGGTAGAATGATAAAATTAGAAAATAATCATTTTTCAACCCCTAAATTATCAGTGGAACTGGGAAAAGATCATCACTGGATGGTCAAACATTTTTTAAAAGATGATGGGGGTCCCTGGTCAGTTGGCTTGGTGGTAGGGAGTCCTCAGGGCATGTGGAAATCCTGGGTTTGATTCCTGGCCAGGGCACACTGGAGAAGCACCCATCTGCTTTTCTACCCTTCCTCCTCTCCACCCTTCCCCCTCTCCTTCCTCTCTATCTTTCTCTTCTCCTCCTGCAGCCAAGGCTCCATTGGAGCAAAGTTAGCTCGGGCACTGAGGATGGCTCCATGGCCTCCACCTCAGGTACTAGAATGGCTCCGATTGCAGCTGAGCAAGGCCCCAGATGGGCAGAGCATTGCCCCCTGGTGGTTATGCCTGGTGGATCCCAGTGGGGGCACATGCTGGAGTCTGTCTCTCTGCCTCCCTGCTTCTTACTTCAAAAAAATACAAAAATAAAAAACGATGATGGGGAAATTCATGATAAATACCTTGAACCCCAAAGGTAGTCATAACTAAAAGTGGGACTACCACTAAATAAGGGTTGGCAAAGGTGTGGAAAAATTCTACCTTTGTGCACTCTTCGTGTGTATGTAAAGTTGTGCAGTCACTGTAAAAAACAGTATGTCATTAACTCAAAAAATTTCAAAATGAAATTGCCATGTGATCCAGCAATTCTACTCTTGACTATGTACCAAAAAGAACTGAAATCAGGATCTTGAAGAGATATTTGTACATTCATTTTCATGGCAACATTATTCACAATAGCTAAAATGTAGAAGCAACTCAAGAGTTCATTAAAAGATAAATGGATAAGCAAATGTGGTTTACATATATACACAGTCGAATATTATTAATCCTTAAAAAGGAAGGAATTTCTGCAAAACACTACAACATGGATAAACCTTGAAGACATTATGCTAATTGAAATATACTAATCACAAAAGGGCAGGTTGTGTATGATTTCTCTCATAATATGTACTTGCAATAGTCAAAATTACAGAGACAGAAAGTAGAATAGTGGTTGCCAGGAGCTTGGGAGAAGAAAGAATGAAAAGTTATTGTTTAATATGTATGGGGTTTTAGTTTTACAAGACAAAGAGTTGTGGCGATGAATAGTGGTGGTGGTTGCATAACAATGCAAATATACTTAATACCACTAACTTGCACACTTAAAAATAGTTATATTTACCACAATTTAAAAAATTACCACATACCTCTTGATGTAATGATACAAAAGGACGTGCACATCACAGCCTGTACGAGAAATTTGCCCAAATAATTGTGTCTAAATCCAAATTTAACTCTCAGTTCACCAAGTGTACAGGGCAAGCAATGCTTTGAGTTTCGGATGATAAGCAGCGTGTTGACTGATGTTTGACAGGAGAAAGAACGGTTGAGAAGAAAGCATTAGAAACAGAAACCCAACCACAGGAGCAAAGAAGGAGCATGTAGTTCCTGTGGGAAATAACAGGACTTGTGCTAAATTCTGGAAGACCCTGAATTCTGGCTGAGAATTATGTATACACAAATAAATAAAAACACTGAAATCACTTATGAGTATTTATTAGGGACCATGCACTGTGCTTCTTCTCTTCATTTGCTTCTTTTAACAATCTTTGGTGGGAGATATTATTTTTATTGTTTTACAGATGAAGAACCTGGGTTAAGAAAATTTAACTTCTCGAGGACACGCATCACTTACACAAATAGAGAAGGCTTCTAATGATAGCCAAAGGGAAAGGGGGTTGGAAAATAGAGGTGGGCAAAGGGGGAAATGGGAACTGAAAGAGACTTTACTTGGGGTTTCGGGTGATGAGAGCACGGTGCAATGTGCAGATGATGTTTTATTGAGTTGTACACCTGAAACCTGCATGGTATTGTGAACCGATGACAACCCAATAAATTTAATTAATAAT
Source organism: Rhynchonycteris naso (assembly GCA_037038555.1). Lineage (NCBI taxonomy): Eukaryota > Metazoa > Chordata > Mammalia > Chiroptera > Emballonuridae > Rhynchonycteris > Rhynchonycteris naso. The sequence goes on from CM073002.1 coordinate 75,115,515, forward strand.
AAAAAACGAAGGATCCTTTCAGGATTAAGTACAAGCATTTTATCTGAGCATATTAGTTTTCCCATCATAGTTTTTCTTTGTCTCCTCAGTTTGCTTTAATTTTTTTTTTAAGTGAAAAGAGGGGAGATAGACAGACTTCTGCATGTGAGCTGACCGGGATCCACCCAGCAACATCTCCCTTGCCACTTCTGGGGCTGACGTTTGGACCAACCAAGCTATCCCCAGCTCTGGGGCTGATGCTTTAACCAATCGAGCCACTGGCTGAGAGAGGGGAAGAGAGAGGAGTAAGGGAAGAGAAGCAGATGGTGACTTCTAACGTGTGCCCTGGGACATCCGCACATGAGGTCGACACTCTATCCACCAAGCCAACCAACCAGAGCCTAATTTTTAATTTTTATTGGTGAATTAATAATTTACTTAGAATACCAATATTAAATATTGCTTTTTTGTTTATCCAAAAATAAATGAAAAAAACCCCACATAAAATCCAAACTAATCTATAGCTAAATTACTAAAATTGATAAGTGAGTTTTACAAGGTTGGTGGATACAAAGAAATATTGATAAAAATTAATTATATTCCTAATATCAGCATCAAACAGTTAAGTTTGAAAAACAGTACATTCCCAAGAACATAAAACCATGACTATATAAGAGTAAATCTTAGAAGTGATGTCTAAGAACTCTATACAGAAAATTATGATCATCACTGAAATAAGTTAACAAAGTTCTAAATGAGGGAATATGTATCTGAAAGATATGAAATCAATATCTCAAAAAGATATCTGCACCCCCATGTTCAGTCTGGCACTGCTTGCAATAGCCAAGATACTGAAATAATGAAACAAAATAAGTTTAAGATGAATGAATGAATAAAAAGGTTGTGATTATATATAATTATTAATTAAGATATAATTATTAATTAATTAATAATTTAATATAAATATATACAATTCAGCGATAAAAAAGGAAATCCTTCTATTTGTGACAACATGGAGAAGCTGAAGGGCATTGAGCTAAGTGAAACAAGTGAGACAGAAGTGGACAAACGTTATACGATTTCTTTTATATGTGGAATCTGAAGACACTGAACTCAGAAACAGAATAGATTAGTGGTTGCCAATGTAGAATTGGGAGTGTGAGGGATAGGTGCAGGTGATCAAAGGATTCAAATTTCAATTTATACGGTGAGTAAGTTCTAAGGTTCTTATATACAGCATGATGATGGCTATGATTGACAATATTGTATTGTATACTTGAAAGTCTCTAAGAGCGTAGATCTTAGAAGTACTCATCAAACACATGCGCGCACACACACAAAGGTAACTGTGAGGATAGATGTGTTAAATAACCTTGTTTTGATATTCATTTTGCAATAATATGTATATCAAAACATCACCTTGTATGCCTTAAACAATGTTAAATGTTAACTATATTTCAATAATTCAGGAAAAACCAACAAAACAACAACAAAAAACCCCACAAACGTTCATGTCAATGCTTTCTTGATTGTAAAATGGCAAATTCATTTGGGAGAGCATTACTTATATCTCTCTAATGCAAATCATGCTTAGTGATCTGTCCTTGGCTTTTTCATTTATCATACACTACATTTTATTGATTCAACTTGCCAACAATAGCAAGACTCACAATTTTTTTTATGTACTAAGAAAAAATGCCAAAGTACCGTACAATGTTTTAACATTTAGAAATTTTATTTTCTCTCTATTGAAGAAATGTCTATAGCATTATCAAGACATTCATTTTGAATTATATATCACTATTATCACACAGAAAAATCAACAATTAGTAAACTTTATTGGCTAAGATTTCCTAAAATTTTTCACCATCCTGAGTATGACTTTTCGACATTGCTTTTCAATTCATCAGAGCCTATGTTTTTCACACCTTTTCTTTCCTCTGTGCCCTTGAGAGGCAGAATATAATTCAAGGCTATAGGTTCTGGTCTCTTAAGTCAGTTTGGAAAGGTATAGAGGTAGTTTACCTTTGAGTTCCATTTAGAACTTACTTAGCCCATTTGATTCAATCCTTTCTCACCTCTTTCTGCAACTGTGTATATACAAGTTAAAAGAGTACTTCTGATTTTCTTTCAACATGCTGAAATTTAATTTTGCAAATTTCAGTCCTGAAGCTTTTCATATTTTCTTATAAAATGACAGCTACGTCTTGATTGCTGCCAGGCAAAGTTCAAGTGTCATTAACCATAACTTATATCTTGATTACTGAGATGTTAAAATATGAGAAAGAAAAACGCAGGCCTTAGTATTGCTAACTCAGTTAGTTAAAAATAAAAGGTTCACTTAAACAGCATGACCTTGTGAAGACAGAATCTAACTAGAGCAGCTGGCTGGTATACTGCTGGGTTTAAATCTTCTCTTCAATTACTTCCTATGTGTCCAGGGGATATATCTTTCCCTCTCATACTACTTTCTCCCCATCTTCCCTGCCTTCTTTCCAACATGCTTCTTAAGTGTCTTTCATGAACTAGACATCAGCATAGGTGCTTGGAAGTCAATAGAAAATAAAATAAGGATCATAATTTTATGCAGCTTGACTTTAGTCCAAACGAAAGAAAATTTAATGATTGTAGAGAGAAAGAAAAACATTTTGGATAAGTGGAATATCACAAGTAAATCAACAAAATAGAATAAAAATGTATTTCCCTACTTTTAATTAAGACCTGTCAGAAATTACTTTTCTGACCTTCAAATTCTTTATTTCCTTATTTTGCAAATAAATTGTGTGTGTGTTTGTATGTGTGTATTATATTTTAAAATCAAAATACTGATGGAGCTCTCTTCTACAGAATTCCATGCATTTTCAAGGTGAAGAAGAAGAACCTCTGCCTAAATTGATGGTCAGTGAAATGCAAAAAGAGCAACAGCATGGAGAATGAAACATAAATGTTTATAAAATTACCTTGGTAATATTTCTCTAGGACATTATGTATAATCCAGATGACACTCTCACTAAGTACATGAGTTCTTGGTTAATTGAACTAAGTTGCCTTTGGCATTAATTGGCTGTCATTCATATGTCACAGATTTTGTTTTTCCTCCCTTAAATCCACAAAAATATATAACCTCTCAGAAAACACATTTTGAATTTGAAATATTTCCCTGGATTCTTCATATAAGAACAAATCTATTATTTTTTTACGGGGAATATTTTTTCTTTTGCTTCATATCACAAGCTAAAGAGCATACCATTTTCAGAAAGTTAAACTTCATTAAATTAACGTGCTAACTTTGATTTGTCTCTGTTCTGTTACAGCCACATATAGTAGTTTACATTAATTAAATTAATAATAAAGGATTTAAAATTGTTAGCTTCTAAGGAAGGAACATGTCAGTGGTATTAAATGTTGCATTTGAAATGATTGTCTTTGCATGTTAATTATTAGATGTCTGAGATACAGAGAGACTTCAAGAAAATGGTACTCTAACCATGTGTTATTTTAATTTTGGAAGAGATCCTTTAAAGGATAAGCTGCATTGCAATTTGCTCTCAAATCAGACCATGCGTTAATTTAGATTGATGACCTCAAATCCTTTAAATTCACTATCTCTGGCAGTAATTGCAAGGATTCTATAAGACTGTTCACAGAGCTTTCCACCAGTGCACAATGGAAGATGGATTTGTTAACAAAATTGAATTTGTAATTGTTTACAATAGAAAGCTCATCTTATTAGTTGTAATGGTGATGAGATAATTTGTTGTATCCTGTATTTGATGTGTGTGTTTAAGACTTGCAACAGAGAAGAAATGTGGAAGGAATGTTAAGAAATTATCAGTAACATAGTTTTTATCTACAATCACCTTATTTCTTTCAGCAGCATAAGTGACTTATGAACTTGATAGCATAGATGATCATTTTTCCTTTGTTAAACCCCACTATTCAAGCAATAATGAAGCAAAATTAGCACCTGTGTTAGTTGTTGTATTGTTTACTTAATTATTTTAGTCTAAAAAACCAAACACTTGAAATAAGAGAATTTTATTTTAAGTCCCCTGTCATTGGATGAGAATTTGGAAAGGACTCAATTTTTATTTCATGAGAGCTAATGGACAGTTCTACTGTCATCTGAAATCACAAACCTAGTCTCAATTCAGTAAGAGTGTCCAATCCAAGATTTTCAATCTTCATTGCGAAGCCAGTCTTTTCTTTTCCCATTTTGTTCTAAGACACAAGCACAGAAGTGAGGTTGACTGCTTTCTTTCATCATTTCTAACCTGCTCTTACTGGGTATCTGCAGCTTTGACACTTCGGACTTGGAACATGAGAAAGGAGGAAGGAAAAGACTAGGGAGGTAGAAAGTTTTCCAGTTGTTTGTGGCTTCAAAGTAACTGACCTTGGAGGATATTTAAACTTGTTTTTTTTTAAAGTATTTTTTTATTATTTTTCTTCAACATAGCATACTAACTCACATAACTGAAATAGGCTAAAATACAAAGGAAACAAGTAACTAAACTAATTAAATTAGAAGAGGTGATATCACACCAAACATCACTTCATCAGTTACAGTTAGTTATATGGGGTCACCTACATGCATATTGCTGCTAACTGTAGGAGACAAGGACAAAATAAGATAGACACATCTACATCTAGTGCCTCGTTACTAAATAATAGCAGGCCCTGTGATCCCTTTGATTATATCAGATTTTGATATTGCCATCTGGCCTGCTGAGAGCAGTATAGAGGTAACCAGTCAAAAGAAACCACTTCATATATGTGGATGAGACAGTTTTCAAAAATAACCATGAACACCTAGGCCATCATTTGCCTAAAGTACTAATCTATTAGACCAGATACTACCATCAAGTAGTAGTTCTCAGATACTTCACTTTCCTAGTGTGGGAAAAAATATTGTTTATAGTTTTCATATTTTAAAAAACACCTATTTCTTTGCGTACAGCCTCAATGTTTGTAACCTACACACTATTGGATTGTGTTTCCCCATCCTGTAGTAATCTATAGTTTGCACTCAATAGTGGAGGCCAGAATAATTTTTTCTTTAACTTGTACATATTATTTTGTTAAGGACGAGATCTAATGTAATTAGTTTAGCTGCCTTTTTACAAATGTGGTAACTGAGGCTCAGGTGTTTTACTGTTATGCTCAAGGCTTCACTGATAAAGCATTGCAGATTCCCATTCATTTAGAAGTTTATTTAAAGTCCGTTTGTTTCTAAAGACTACTATAATTTTTCCATTTAACCAGTACATACATTTGTCCCTCAAGAATGGGCTGTGCCATTTGGGAAACACAAAAAAAGTGGAGTACCCACCTCTGCCCTCACACCATTGCCATTACTTTTCCAGGATGTAGTGGATAGTGAGAATCTGCATAGCTTGCAGGAAAATTTGTTGAGGATGTATGTGTGTGTAGGTGTGTATAATAACTTCTTCCCAGTTTTTCCGTATTTAAATAGTCCTATCCATATTTCCCTCTTTTTGTACTGAAGCTTCCTGCTTATCAGTTTTATAGGTCTAGGGAAAAAACATGAAATGTAAAAACATTAAGAAAGAGTTAATAAATGCAGTTAGAAAAATTTTGGTTTATTTTAGGGTATTTTTATTTAGTGCCTGGGCGACTGAGTGCTTGTTGATTTACATGATTGTCCTAATGACCAATGACATGAATAACTAAAAACCTAATTAGGCCATTTGAGCTGAGAATATTTTTAAGAGACTCTACCATTTGGTGAGGAATGTGGTGTCAGCAAAATATCTAGCCTGAATATAATTTTTAATGTAAGGAAAGTTGTCAGCATGTAATTATGTGGACATACAGAAAGAGCAATTATATGAACCTGTCATGAATGCTCAGCTTTCAGAACAATCAGAAAGGACAAATGTGACCAGCACCAGACAGAACTCATAATGGGCTCAATCTGTCAAAAGACTTGTATATGATTTATATATTTAAGAAACATCTCTAAACAGCTACCTAGCATTACTACAAATAATTCTTATATGTTGATGCCAAAGTATATTTAATAGCATATAGGGGGATTGGGGGCTTTAGATAGGGACTGTTTATCTTAGAAAGGTCAGGGAAAAGGGGACCATTTCAAAAGCACAAAAGTCTAGTCATTATAGCTTGAAAAATATGACTTTGTTCTTTTTTTTATCTTTTGTCAAATGAATGTTTTTGATATTATCTTGACCTAAAAAGCCAACCAGGAACTTATTAACTACTCCTGAAGAGGTATACCAGTTAGTTATTGTTACAAAACAAGAATCTTAAGCTTAGTGGCTTAAAATACTTGTTTGTTCTTGTAGTCCATGTATCTGTGGATCTCTGACAACTAATGTATATTGGGCTTGGGTAATCTTGGCTGAGCTCACCCTGCTCTAGCCCGAGCTTGTCTGAAGCACCTTACCTGGTGCAGCTCTGCTCCTTGTCCTTAACCTCCTCTTGGCATGAACAGGTTTGCACGGCTTGTCCATTTGATGGCGATTAAAGAAGTTCAAAAGGTCAAGAAGAAACATGGTAGGCAACTTGAGACCTATACTCAGAACTAAAAAGCTTTCATTTTCACATGATTTTGTTAGCTAGAGTGAATCATATGGATGGACCTAGTGTCAAGGAGTGGGAAAATATGCTCTGACCCTTTCATGGGAAGAATTACAGTCATATACAAAGGGTATGGATACAGGAAACAATAAAGAAGTAGGGCATCTAATGCAACAACTGGACCATGAGAGAAACAGGAGCAGGATGCTTTTTACAAAAACATTTTAAAAAATGTTTCAGGAAGCACAGTCTGAAATGTACACAGGAGGATGGAAAGAAAAGGGCCCACAGTGTGGCATAGCTCTAGTAGCTTTGTCTAAGAAGAAAATATGAGCCAAGAACAAAATCGAAGACTGAGTGAAGTGTTGCTGACATGCTTCATCCCATGAAGTTATCTTTTAGCAAAAGCTCAGTTCACTGCAATTGTAAATATATGTGCTTTAAATCTGTAAACTTGGGTTGATGTGCAGAACAAATTATCACTTAACAGCTTCCTGTGCTCACTCAATTTTTTAAATCAGCTAAGTCATTCTGGTCTTTCATTTTTTAAATTGAAATGTAAACAATTTTGGTAAAGTCCATTTGACTTTGTTCCTAACACATGATTTCCTCATTGGATCAAATTCTTGAAAAATAATTTTAAAAGAAAAATTGAGCAGTAGATTTTCCACCCTGATTTATATACACACACATATCTTATTTCTAGTGCATAGTAAGAGAAGGAATGAAGAAGATGAACCAACAAAATCTGCCTCAGAGATTTTGCTCAACGAGCTTCTCTTTAGTGCAATGCCAAAAGTAACTGGGCATTTATGCTAAGGATATTAATGTGAATTTGATTCCATCCTTGTTGCAGAAATCCCATAAAACAACAGTGTAAATATTTATAAATCTGTACATCTTTTGAACTGAACACAGATGCCATACATTGACATTATCATTGGGACAACAGAAAATGGGAGTCCTGTCATAACTATGAAGTACATGTTTGATATGATAATAATTTTATCTAATTAAATTTTATTACATTCAATAAAAAATAATTGAAATTGATAGTAGAACCCAAAAGTTAAAAAGTTGGCTTCAGTAATAGTAGTTTTTAGTTATAATCAATAAGAGATTATGTAATGGATTAAATTAAAATAATTTCTTGTAAGGGCTCAGCCACAGAATGTCTTTTAACAGGTTAAGGCACTGTAGATAACTAGAAGCTTGGTTCACAAACTTTAATCTTTATTTTGTTGTCTAAGAAATACTGGGACTTCTCTTGCAAAAAGTTCCCAGAGTCACAGATGACTAGCAGAGGCACCAGCCCACAGCCAACCCAGAGCAGCATCAAGGATGAGGGATAGACCTGTGCCAGTGTCAGAAGGACATTCCAGGGAGCCTCTAAAGCAAGTTTGACTCTCAATTTCAGCACACTGGTATGTGACTAATTGCATGTGCTAGCCCACTAATAACAAACCCCACCTCTCTTTATAAAAACCATAGACAGACCTGAGATTAAAAGACAGCTTTGTGGAGATGTCCACTGTCTTCTCAGGCTGCTGGCTTCTATGATTAAAGACACTCTTATACAGCTCAGTCCCAGGTTCATGTTTGATTGGCTAAACATGACCAGCATCTTTATACTCAGCTTACTCCAGTAGCAAAGAGAATGTAAGAGTAACAGTGGTGGTATGGGCAACTTTTTAAAGGGTTATCAATTAGGAATGTAGGGGGAAGGTCTACTTACCGTTTTTGTGGTATTGTCAATGTGATAAAAAATTCATCATTATTTATTTATTTATTTTAAAATTATTTTAAATTTTATTTATTTATTTTTTGAATGAGAGAGAAAAAGAGGAACAGACAGACAGGAAGGAAGAGAGATGAGAAGCATCAACTTATAGTTGTGGCACCTAAGTTGTTCTTTGATTACTTTCTCAAGTGTACCTTGATTGAGGGGCTCCAGCCAAGCCATTTACCCCTTGCTCCAGATAGCAACTTTGGATTCAAGCCAGGGACCTTGTGCTTTAAGCCAGTGACCTTTGGGCTCAAGCCAATGACCATGGGATCATGTCTATGATCCCACGCTTAAGCCAGTGACCTCACGTTCAAGCTGATGAGCTTGTGCTCAAGCCAGTGACTTCAGGGTTCTCAGCATCCCAGACCAATGCTCTATTTACTGCACCACCACCGGGACAGGCTTCATCATCTTTTAGACAGCTGTGTGCAACTATTACATATGAAAAACAAAGCTCTCTAAATTAAGAAAATTTGCAGAAGTTGACTCCTTTAAATGAACCTGAAAAAGTTTAATACAATAAACTTTTCTCTTGGAATCAGATTCAACAATATGCAATGTCTCTTTGTCTCACAAAACATAGACCATTTTATAGCTTTGGTGGACAATTATAATCAAGCTAAGAACAAGGAACTTAATCATTATTGCCAACAATGTAGAAGTTCATAATTTCTGGGTAAATTGGGTTTTTAGTAACAATTCAGCTTCTAAGAATGACTCTAATACTTAGACATAATCCATTTCTTAACAGAAATATTTCATTTTCTTATTAGGATATCCAGGGACAGAGCTAGGGATCAACTTTCAAGCTATAATTACATCTTATTTCACTAATATTTCACTACATACTACTTCTTACTTATGAGAATTAAAAAAAATGTATAGGGCTACCCAAAGTTCAACTGTTATTTCTATGAAGGTGAACATCTCAGATGGTAGGTGAATCAAAACATTAATTTAAACTGTTCATTGAAAATTTAACCTGGCCTAGCTGGAAAAATGTAATTAGAAAAAAATTATTTTTAGGAAAAGGGGATATTAAATTTTTTTCTCTTACAAATAGAAAGTTGCTGTCAGCTTCCAAAGGCACATTTTATCAAATGCTGTACTTTATGAAGACCACAGCCTATGCTTTCTGAATATACAAATTTTCTCAAAAATCTAATAATTTATTTTTTGCCTTTATAATATTGAAGCCCTCATTTAATTCATGGTAGTATAGAATTTATACAATTAGCTTTATTCATACAAATTTCATTGCAATTATTTCATGAATGCCTCACATCAAAGTATCATGAATATTTTCACCTTATAGCTACTTCTTATTTGACCAATATTTTGTATTCACTCAAGTAATTCCTTTCTTATAAGGAAAATGGGATAAAACAGTCCACAATGTGTGTGTTTACACACACACACACACACACACACATGCAATTTAATACCAATTTAATATCTTTTATCTCATCAGTTTAAGTTGCCTGGCCATCAGAAGGTAAAACCTTTTCCAGCTCCAATAAAAAGGGACAAAACAGATAACTTGGTAATGGAAACAGCTTTTGGAGTTGTGTGCTCATGTGTTCACTTTCCAATAAAAACTTGTACGTTTGAGAAGTACTTACAGGGATAAATGAGAGAAGGACAGATTTGGGAAAGAAAAAACATTGAATTAGAAGAGCATAATGAGTAGGTGAGGAAAGCATTCTGGGAAAAAGTGAAATCCAGTTTATTGACTATGTTTCCTAAATATAGTGCATTTAAAATATTTTTATTAAGAATATTATATGAGGAATACACATTCGTCATTTAACTATTTTTATTGTTAATGTATGACAATTCTAAAGTCAACTGTACTGAACAGATTTTTTTTTTTTTTGGACAGAGACAAAGAGAGAGTCAGAGAGAGGGACAGGTAGGGACAGACAGGAAGGGGAGAGATGAGAAGCACCAATTTTTTGTTGTGGCACTTTGGTTGTTCATTGACTACTTTCTTATATGTATCTTGACTGTGGCGTTACAGCAGGCCAAGTAACCTCTTGCTCAAGGCAGCCACCTTGGGTCCAAGCTGGTGAGCTTTTGTTCAAACCAGATGAACCCTTGCTCAAGCTGGCTACCTCGGGGTCTCAAACCTGGGTCCTCCACAAACCAGTCTGATGCTCTATCCACTGCAACACCGCCTGGTCAAGCACCTGAACTGATAATTTAATAATAGCATTTCTCCATTTTATTCTTCAGACTATAATTTAAAAAAATCTAATATTTATATAATAATTTGTTTCAAAGCAGTTTCCACATACTTCTTTGAATATAAATGAATTACTTGGGGATCAAGTTATTCAATGCATATTTATCTTTTTGGTAGCCTTCTCAAGCATAGTTAGATGTAGCACTGCTCCCAAACATCAGGGGATTAAGGAAAGTGCAGATACTTCAGTACTTTCAGCCTTTTGTATAGTGAATTTTCATCAAGGAAATAAAAGTTGTGTTTTAATCTCATTTGCATAATAAAATAACTTTTTTTTGGCTTGTTTGTTTTTCTGATGTTCTTGTTTAATATAAAAAATCAAATGCTTCCTTTTTTATCATTTCATATTCATTTTGAAATATCCCCTACTTTTTGTAAGCAGTATATATTCTTATAACAGGAAGGTAAACCATATAATGAATAGAACTTGAACTTTGGCATCTTGAGCACGAATCCATGCTTAACTACCTCCCATGTCTGTGATTGTAGACAAAGTTATTTATATTACTTTAATCTGTAAAATAGAGATAACACCTTCTATAGCAAGCTATTGAATGAATTCAAGTGGAAGTATAAATAACACATTAATATAATGCCTGTCTCATAGTAGGTACTTACTGTATGACAGCAATATATGTGTGTTTAAAATGTACCACAAATATGTGCATATCACATTTTTAAACATATGTTTTCAACAAACCCCTATGTAATGTTATATATAATGTGTAATAAAATATCTAATCCAGGGGTGCCCACACTTTTTCAGCTTGCGACCTACTTATAAGATGACCAAGTGAAAATGATCTACCTACAATAAAAATGCAAAACATAAATTTATTTCTTCTCTATTATCATTATTTAAGTTACTATTATTACTATTTAATATTGTGTATTCTTCTTTCACCTTTCTCCTTCTCAGCTTTCTTTTCAGAGGAAAGTCAATGTTGTAGTTTTTATGAACAGTCCGAAAAAGCCGCTCCACATTTCCCTTCTTTAGAATAGCAATGGCACACAGACGAGGCAAACACACTTAGAATATGACATAGTGAAAAAAATCCCCTCCCATTCTGTATGAAAGTGGTAGGTTTTAGGCTTCTTACTTGGACCAGCTATGGCACTCTAAAATAAGGATTTCTTGATTAAAGAAGTTTGGAAACTATAGTAGATTGGGACAAACATGACGTTTAGAATTGGATTGGTTTGATACGAAACTTACCTACTTAAAAGCCAAATGCACTTGAGAGTTATGGAAACTTTCTGAGCCTTAGTTTTCAGCTATTCAATGGGGAGATATTTAATACTATTTACAACTATTAAGGATTAAATAAAAACTGTATTGTTGGCCATAGCACTTAGATTGGGCTCAATAAATATTAATTTCTTTCTCTGATGTGCACAGCTGACTTTGCCTTATTTTAAAGGTAGAGCATTTCCATGAAAGTACATGTCTAGGTAATGCCAGGTCGTAAACTGAATGGTGTGTTAATCGTGGAAGTAAAAAAAAAATAAGATTGTGTTCTCTTAATTAAGTTTCTAGGAACGTCACATGGGACATACACAACAAGTATAAATCTATATCTGAAGATAGAGAGACACCCACTTTATAGAACCAACTACAGATAAAATTTAGGACTAGTTAAGGTGGCATAATAGTAACGTGTGAACAATTTTATTTTGCTGCATCCCGTCTCTAGAGAGGTGAAGAATCACAGTGAGTTTTCTACTCTTTAATTAAGACAACTACTTTCTACACATAAACATCCTAGTTCAGAAAAGAGGCAGACAGCTGTGAGAGATATGTGAAGACATATTTCAATTTTATTATCTTTTAGGCTTAGACGGATATGTTAATCCATTTCCATATAGAGTTCCTGTAATCAAAGATTGAAAGTGAAACTTGAACTGGCAAAACTTGTCTCCCGTTGCCAAAGAGTTAAATTGAAGAGACGCAACCACAGAAGCTGAGGATTGTGCATGATCTTCCTTCCATTCTTGCTGTGCTTGTCTTTGCCATTACACAGATAAGCTATCCTTTTCATCCAGGCATTGATTCAATCGTTATAATGCTGTCCCCCGTTTCCCAGCGAACTTTCTGCTTCATGTCCAGAGCACTGAGTTTTGATTGGTCAGCTCCCTTGGTTCTGGCAGCTGTTTTTGGACTTAGTTAATCATAGCGAGTGAAAGCCAAGAATTAACTGCAGCATAACCCTCTCTTTCTATTGTCACATTGCTTCTTTCTGCAAATATATCTTAGATGTTAGACTTGGAACTTTTGATCTCCCACACCGAAAGAAAAAGTATTTATATGGAAGTGATTTCATTTTAGTGTTCATGGTTTATTGTGAAAAGTGGGTGTTTAAGATTTTTAGAATTTCTGTAACAAAATTCTAAAGAGAAAAGAAAAAAAGAAAAATCACAGTATTTACAGAGATAATAGAATGGCTTAGCCATGCAAAACAAATAACTTTGGTTTTTTACCCTTTAACTTTGGTTTAAATATTGACCAAGATTCAATTTTTCCTGCCAAATAAAACTTCAATAAATCAAAGTTTAGAGGCAAAATTAACGTATTTTTCTCCCATAATATTTTACACAGCTTTGAGTCTAATAGGATATTTTATGTTTTTAATCCATATCAATGTACTACAGGAAACTTTTATTAAACTGAGTCACTATTGCCCAGACAGTAAATGGTTTACAAATGTACAATAACAAGTGTTTCTAAATAATACAGAAGTGGCAAAATATTATTCCTAATCTTCATATGACTTTATTCTTCAATTTATTTTTCATTACCTTCATAATTTTATTCCATAAGTCTGAAAAACACCACCAGTTTTCCTCTTTCTCCCAAAGAACAGAGTTCTATACCTGGAAACCTGATGTTCATTTTCTTTTTCTATAAAGTTATGTAAATCCTGGGTCAAAAATGGCTGAGCAGTATTCTCCCAGAATCTAAGTGTCTGCTTGAAAGAGCAAAGTTTAAAAGGCTAGTCACAAGTAACTATTGGCCCATATCCAATCTACTTCAAAAAGTTTCCATTTATACTATCACCCTAAAAAGTTCCTCAAGCATAAAACACATTTATAAAGTTACAAATTTGAATGTAACTAAAGATACATAGACATTTTATTATTACACTTTCATGTACTGCTTGATAAATTATGTACCAGTTAAAAACACTAAATTATCTCAAGGTGCATTCAATATCTGTAGCGTAGTTAACAAAAACACACACGAAAAAAATATATATTCTATATTCTGTGGAAAATAACACAGCTTTGATAATGACCACTGTTATAAATCTCCAATTCTGACTGATATCTTTTTAAAAAAGAAATAGGTATAATTTTAAGGCAGTGGATAACCCAAAGGATTTAACACCAATTTTAAAATACAGTGATTTACATTGTGATCTATGAAAATGAAAATGTTATTCATGATTTTTCTAAACTGTCTTTTACACATTAATTTTGTATTTTCTTTTGATAAAAAATAATTTACTAACAGGTATCTCTAAAGGTAAGTGCTACCCAAATTCTGTTATGATTTTTTAGTATAGACAAAATTGTCAGTTTGGGAGTACCATTATTATGTATGTGTGTCCATATGCATGTGTGATTTACTTCTGAGGGTCAGCTGTTGGTGCATACACAGCATCACCCATCTGGTGCTTATCAGTTGGACTCTCTGCCTCCCCTCTCATGATAAAAATCACAGTTTTGGAATAGGGCAATGTGTGTGTCCCCATTATTCACAAGCTGCCACCTTTGGGTTTTCGGTGCTTGTGAAAAAGTTTGAGGGCACTACTGATAACAATCAGAATCAGAAATGTACCTGCTCCGATTATCCATATAAACAATTGAAATAAAAACATTACATTATACATCAGATTAACAGCAACTCCCAGAACAAAGCTTACAGTGTATAAAAATAGCTACGTAAAAAATTTACATAAAAGGCAAACCAAAAGAAAATCTTCAGTGCAGACATTTACAGAAAAAAAAAAAACAAAACAAAACCAAACACAACAGATGACCTATCATCATGGCTGCCAAAACATATTGTTATTGTTTGCAATTTTATTTCATTGTTTGACTTGAGATAATTCTCTAAATTCTGTGACAGCTTGGTAGAATGAACTGCTTAATATTTGAACCATGAATTGCTGTCAGTGTCTCTGTATATGTCTTAAATACAATCCACGTTCATGCTTCAATTGGCCTATATAGATTTTTTTTCTGAAATAATGAGAGAAAAAAACATAATTTAGTAAGTTACCATAGCAATCATTTTTTACGATCAACAGATACTTTCTACTAAAAGTGACAAGAATTACTCTATAGGAGACTAATAAAACTCTATTGTCTCTGACCCTATCTGTTATCTTAGGCATTGCTATGGTCCTTCTGCAAATAAGTTTTTGGAATTGTTGAGATTCTTTATTTTTATGATAATTGCTCAATTCATATGACTATTATAAAGTTTTTCGGGAAAATATTTTATTCTGCTCTATTCAGGTTAAAAAATTCACTTATCCTTTTAAATCACACTCTTTTGTGGGCTTTGCCTTCAACCTTAATTTTCCTTTGAGGATTTACTCTACATTTCAAGAGAACAGAAAGTAAAAATCTATGTTTATGAAAAGTTGAGGAATTAACCTTAGAGAGGCAGGGGAAAAAAAGAAGAGGTGGTAATACTGCTTACCTGGCTTCCAATGAAAAGCAAAAAGGGGAGAGAATCCAGTTTTTATTTCTCCCAATTAATTTAAGATTCTGGTTTTTAGATTTTAAAAAATGTCTTATCTAAACTATTCTATTTTTTTTCTTATGTCCGTCCTTCCAGTTACAATTCTTTTCTATGCCCCATATTTTTGTGTGGGATTAATTTTGGTAACATACTCAAAATGTGATTATGGCTTATTTATAATGAACCAAAATTTAAATGGGATATTGTGGGGACTTTAACTTCAGATGAATAAGCTAGAATAACAGTTATTCTAGCTCAAGGACATATAAAATAATTTGTACAAATGTATTTTCTTAAAAAAATTATAGTTATAGTGTTATTACACCTAAACATATGTCATATATGTAACATATATATATATATAATATATACATATATGTATGTGGGCATACACAAACATATATACATACACATGTATGTATGTAATATACATATTATCTTCAAAAGTGTGTGTATGTGCATATACACAAATGCATTTTTTAGCCCTTCATTAAAATGATTTGGGAGATAGCTGTATTCAACTTTGACACTTAAATATCTTAAATCCTTGAATAAACCTTTTTGTGTTTTAAAATTATTCTCATAATTTCTTTTAAAAATAAATTTAAAGTATTGGGATTAGTTCTCATCCAACCAAAATATCAATTTATAAAACTAAGTTTCTTTGCAAAAATTTTGGCATTAGAATACAAAAATGCTAATTAAATGTTAAAATCTCAAAACTGACTTTAATTATTGAGAGGTGATGATTATTTGTTTGGAGGACTGGGAAATCATTGAGATTCCATTCTTTTGAGAAGACCTGAGTTACCAAAGTTTGCTTTTGAAAAACTCTTCCTGTTTTAAAAGCCTCAATTATGAAGCATTTTAATGTCAAGGTTTTCCCTTTTATCTCATAGGATGTTTCATTCTTTCTGGGGAATTATTTCTATAAACCTCACACAACCTACTCACCTGGACAACTGTAATAGTTTCTCTCTTAGGCTTCTGTTTTGTGGTTGTTTTCTTCTAACTTTTTGTTTTCCTCCAGATTACCAAGGTCCTTGTTTACGTGTTTTGATGCAGACCTATAAAGAAATGTAATAAACATTCTTACATTGATACATACAAATTAGACTTTTTTAATATTAAGATTCACACTGACGTATATTTGAAAAGCAGATGTTTTACATCTAATATAGGCAAACTGTTAAGGATGAACAATTCCACATCTGTGATCATTGATTGGTAACAGAACCCATTCCAATGAAATTACTTTGATAGTAGGACTGCATTAAATATATACTCAGAAAAAAAACAAATCCATTATTTTGAACAAAGACTGTACATACTTAGTAGCATCATGTTTTAGGCTGTATTGTTTTTCTCTCTGCTCTCTGAAAATGAATTATTATCACTTAATAGTCAAAATTTGCATTCTTGGTAAATAGTTTTGGGCAAAAATTTTCTAAGGGAGTGTCATTAGGGCCTTTTCCTTTTTGGCATTCCCTATTATACATCCAAGTTGAGCTAATCTCCTCTATCTTTGTTTATGGATTCTGCTTTAGTGGAAGCAAGATTAGAAAGAGACCTAAGTTTATGACAGAAGACTGGCAGGAGAAGGAGCTAAAGCAGCCCTAACGTGGTGGTTCTCAAATAGTGGTTTCAGATCAGCAGAATCAGCACCCCCTGGAAACTTGATAAAAATGGGAATTTTGAGGCTCAGCAACAGAACTAAGAAAGAAACTCTGTGGATGGACACACAGTCTACTATCAACAAGACCTAGTGGTTCTGCTGCATGCTGAAGTTTAAGAACCGTTGCCCTAGTGGCTGCTATGGTTACATACAACTGACTACATTCTATCCCTTAAAAACTGAAATCAGGTTTTCTTTTATTATTATTATTATTATTATTATTATTATTAATTTAAATGGGGTGACATTGATAAATCAGGGTACATATGTTCAGAGAAAACATCTCCAGGTTATTTTGACATTTGATTATGTTGCATACCCATCACCCAAAGTCAAATGTTTTCCATCACCTTCTATCTGGTTTTCTTTGTGCCCTTCCCCTTCCCCTCCCCAAACCCTTCCTCTCCTTCCTCCCCCCAAACCCCAGTAACCACCACACTCTTGTCCGTGTCTTTGAGTCTCATTGTTATGTCCCACCTATGCATAGAATCATACACTTCTTGGTTTTTTCTGATTTACTTATTTCACTCCATATAATGTCATCAAGGTCCATCCATGTTGTTGTAAATGATCCAATGTCATCATTTCTTATGGCTGAGTAGTATTCCATTGTATATATGTACCACATCTTCTTTATCCAGTCATCTATTGAAGGGCTTTTTGGTTGTTTCTATGTCTTGGCCACTGTGAACAATGCTGCAATGAACATGGGGCTGCATGTGTCTTTATGTACCGATGTTTTTGAGTTTTGGGGGGCACATACCAAGTAGAGGGGTTGCTGAGTTACATGGTAGCTCTATTTTTAATTTTTGAGGAACCACCATACTTTCTTTCATAATGGTTGTACTACTTTACATTCCCACCAACAGTGGATGAGAGTTTCTTTTTCTCCACACCCTCTCCAACATTTGTTATTACATGTCTTGTTGAGAGATGGTATCTCATTGTAGTTTTGATTTGCATTTCTCTAATAGCTAATGAAAATGAGCATCTTTTCATATATCTGTTGGCCATTTGTATTTCTTCCTGGGAGAAGTGTCTGTTCATGTCCTCTTCCCATTTTTTTATTGGATTGTTTGTTTGTCTGTTGTTGAGTTTTAGGAGTTCTTTGTATATTTTGGATATTAGGCCCTTATCTGAGCTGTTGTTTAAAAATATCACCTACCATTTAGTTGGCTGTCTGTTTTGTTGTCAGTTTTTCTTGCTGTGCAAAAGCTTCTTAGTCTGATGTAGTCCCATTCATTTATATTTGCCTTCACTTCCCTTGCCTTTGGAGTCAAATTCATAAAGTGCTCTTTATAACCAAGGTACATGAGTTTAGTACCAATGTTTTTTTCTATGTAATTTATTGTTTCAGGTCTTATATTTAGGTCTTTGATCCATTTTGAATTCATTTTAGTACAAGCGGATAAACTGTAGTTGAGTTTTATTCTTTTGCATGTGGTTTTCCAGTTTTTCCAACACCATTTGTTGAAGAGACTTTCTTTTCTCCATTGTGTGTTGTTGGCCCCTTTATCAAAAATTATTTGACCATATTTTTGTGGTTTTATTTCGGGGCTTTCTATTCTGTTCCATTGGTCTGAGTGTCTATTTTTCTGCCAATACCATGCTGTCTTGATTGTTGTGGCTCTATAATATAATTTGAAGTCAGGTATTGTAATGCCCCCAGCTTCGTTCTTTTTCCTTAGGATTGCTTTGGCTATTCGAGGTTTCTTATGGTTCCATATAAATCTGATGATTTTTTGTTCCATTAAAAAAAAATGACATTGAAATTTTGATGGGAATTGCATTAAATTTGTATATTGCTTTGGGAAATATAGTAATTTTGACTATATTTATTCTTCCTATCCAAGAAAAAGAAATATTTTTCCATTTCATTGTATCTTTTTCAATTTTCCTTAACAATTCTTTGTAGTTTTCATTATATAGGTCCTTTACATTCTTTGTTATTTTTATTCATAGGTATTTCATTTTTTTTTTTGTTGCAACCATAAAGGGATTTATATTTTTGAGTTCATTTTCTGATGTTTTATTATTGGCATATAGGAAGGCAATGGACTTTTGTATATTAATTTTGTATCCTGTGACCTTACTGTATTGGTTTATAGTTTCTAGTAGTCTTTTTGTGGAGTCTTTGGGGTTTTCAATGTATAGGATCATATCATCTGCAAATAGTGACACCTTTACTTCTTCTTTTCCAATACGAATAACTTTTATTTCTTTTTATTGTCTGATTGCTCTGGCTAGAGCTTCCAGCAATATGTTGTAAAAGAAAGAAACCAGGTTTTCTTAAACAAACAGCTAAATTTTTTGGTTTTGTGACACTCAGGATTAATTGTAACTTTTTTTCCCTCTTTCCTGTTTTCATCTCTCCCTTCCTTTCTATCTCCCTCTCTCCCTACCTTCCTCCCTCATTTCTTAACTCACTCACAATTTATTTATAAATTTTACTGGTGATGGGCATTCTTGTTTTTTTGTGTTTCTGAGATTTCACTTTTACATAAGTTAGATCTTTTGTGTGTAGCCCATTCTCTTATGCTCTTATACGTTTTATCTATTCTTTTTCCTTACTGTGCTTCATCTTGGTGTTTTCTATTGATCTATATTGCAGCTTCTTTCTCTTATGTTCTTCTGTGTCAAATCTGTTTTTTAATTCATCTGCCAAAGACTTATTTTTTCAATATAATATTTTTATTCAAGTCTAAGATGTCAATTTGATTTTAAAATATTTAAAAATACATTTCAGAGCTTGACCTGTGGTGGCGCAGTGGATAAAGTCTCGACCTGCTATGCTGAGGCCATGGGTTCAAAACCCTGGGCTTGCCTGGTCAAGGCACATATGAGAGAGGATGCTTCCTGTTCCTCCCCCTGTCCCTATCTCTCTCCCTTCTCTCTCTTTCATTCTCTCTCGCTCTCCTCTCTAAAATGAAAAAAATAAAAATAAATAAATAAATAAATAAAAATACATTTTAGTTCTTTAGTTCATTCATCTCCAATGACTGTCTTTCTTCCACTTTCAACATATTATTTAAATTTAATTTAATATCCTTGTTTGTTAACTATAGTAACCAAATCATGTATGAAACTACTTATCTAGTGTTTCTCTTGATTACTGATTGTATTTTATAGAGTCTTTGCATATTTAGTCCTGTTTATTTTACATGACAACATGTACAAACAAACTGTACAGACTTTATCCAACATTTTTTATCATATAAGTTTTGTTTTTTTTTATTAAGTAGATAGGGTGAAGGGTTGATGACTCCAATTCAATCAGGGCTTAAACTAGGTTGAGGCTCAGTTGCATTTTTATTGTGACTAAGTCTTTCTCTGGCTTGCCCTTATTCCTAAGGCATGGCCCTATAAGGCTTCCATCAAGATATTAGCATGTCTCACTTTCTCCAGCTATTAAATACAGAGATCCATCTCTTTTCTTTGGAGAATCTCTACCCAAATCTCCAGCTACCTGAATCATTGCACTTCAAGATATAGGAGCATTTTTTAGTATTTTTGAATGAGTTTAAGTTCCTTGTTAATAAAAACCTTGTTTTATTTCTGTTTTACCCATAGCACATAATATACTGACTGAATACAAAAGCAGAAAAAAGATATTTCTTTTGATAAATTCAAGTAACTGACCTTACTATAAATGTATTTTCTCTTTACTATAATATTCTTAACAAAATTTTCTTTTCTCTAGCTTACTTTATTGTAAGAATATAGCAATAATGCATATAACATACAAAATATGTTTTTTGGTTGTTTATGATCATATCTATTTCCTTCTACTGTTCCTAGTGATATTATGTTCACCAATGAAGTTCATATATACCCAAGACAAGTGAAATAGAATACTACATTAAATGACAAAACTTGAGTAATATCTTACTCAGTCATTTCAGATAAAACTGCACATAATTATATGTTTAAGTATGTACCTTGATCATTCTAATAGTTCCTAAGTATATATTCAAATATATACAAATAACTGAAATTTCTATAAATAAGTTATTGTGGCAATCAAGGAAAGCAACATGATTCTCAAAGCCTCTTCTTTCTTCTTTTTTGTATTCTGGTTCCCTCTCTCATCTGACTTTTTCTCCATTCCTTTTCTCTTATTTCTCCTTTCATTATGTCTCTCTCCTTTTTCTTTTCTTTCAAACTCACTTCATTAGCTACTATTCTTTGACACAAATGTGAAAATTTCAACTTATTCGGAGACACTACAGAGGAAGAATGACAGATAAATTGGCAATGTTGTCACCCTGTTAATTTTCTAAATAAAATTTAAAAATTAAAAACGTCAATGTTCTGTAAGCATATTCTAAAAACATAGAAATTATACTAAATATACTAAATTAACTTTAAATTTAATTTTTTTCAACCTGTATGGGAAGGAGGAGGATATATTAAGGTTGAGGACAAAATGATTTCACAACTTTGATAAAAAGCATGGTTCTATTAATGAGTTTTTAGCAACCTTGTATTTTGTTAATTATTACATTTACAATGATAAACTCCCAGAAAAAATAAAAAATAAACGATTTGACTTCATCCAGAAGTGACAAAATAAAAGTCAAACCTAAAGAGAATGTGACCCTTATACTGGGTAAGCTCTATTTTTACATAGCGTTTCCTATGAGGGTACCTTTCCATTTGGAGAGACATAAGCTAACTAGAACAAAAGCTGGAACTTAAGGGGAAAAACTGAGAGAGAGCCACAAAATAAAGAGGGCCCCAAATTTTTGTGCAAAATACAGTATTCCTTGGCTGATCACTAACCCTGCATATATGAGAGAAATTTCACATAGCCTAGTAGAAAGCCTAAAAGCTTGACATAGATTTTAGCTACTACCCACAAAGAAAAACAGTTTGGAGTTGAAAATCAGCAAGCAAGAAACCTTTGACTAACATATCAGTCTTTCTATTCAAATCCCGGAAAAGCCAACTAAGACTGTATCAATATTCAGCATTTATCCTAAGACATGTGCCATATAAAATATAAAAGTAACCTTCAGAGATCAAGAAAATTAGTCAGTAAAATAGTAGTCTGTTAAGGAAAACAATCCATATCCTTTAGGAGAATATGACAGAAACTAGAATCTTTATAACATATTACACCAAAAAAACATACACACACACACACACACACACACATACGATACTATGTACATAAAAAATAAAAAATAGTTACACAAATTTCAGAGAATGTCCTTGGATGACACAGACTTTAGAATTAGCAGGCAAGAACTTCAAATGTTATTACATTACTTGTTTAAAAACTTAGAGAAAAATATAGTAATAATAAGAGAACAGATAGAAATCGCCACACCAAAAAATGTAAAAGGAAATAATTTTCCAAATTAAAACTACAATATTGGAAATAAAAAATTCCCTAAGTTGTCCTATCATCAGATTGGAGGTGGCAAAAAGAAAATCTCAGTGAACTTAAAGACAAAATAATATAAATTATACATTTTAAAAAAGAGAAAGACCACAGAAAAAGAAAAGAGATCCCCAGTGACCTGTGGGACAATATTGCATGTATAAATATATGTTTATTAGATTCCCAATAGGAGAAGTAAAGAGAATGGACAGAAAATATATTTGAAGAAACAATACAAATATTCTGAGATTTGTTGATCTTCATTAACTTGCATATATAAAATGCTCAACAAACTTCAAATAGGAATATATATATATATATTCAAACAAATCAAAAGCAAATATAAAAAGGACACAAACTAGCCACAGAAAAATTGTTCAGGGAAACTGGTATCTCATCAGGAAAAAATTTTTTCCCAGTGAGATTATCAAACATATTTGAAATGTTGAAAAGAATATCTGTCTAACAAGAAATGTATATCAAATAAAAATACTTTTTATTTTAAGCTAAATAAAGACATATAAATTGAACTGAAGACTGGTTGAATCATTAGTAACAGAACAATCTAAAAAAAAGAATTAAAGGAAGTTCTATGGTTGAAGACAAATGAGCACAAGATGGATGGAAACTCACATGTATAAGAAAGAAAAATACGGATTGTACATATGTAGCAAAATATAAATATTATTTAAAAAACTTTTTTATAAAAACAACCATTTAATGTTATATATAGATAGCATTATATATAAGATCCTTGAAACATTGTTTCATTTGGACTCTTTCTTGTTATTGCTGTCACATTTACTACAACAGCATATACTATACACCTCACATTACAATGATGTGGAAAAGGTTAAATAAAATTATAATAGTAAAATAATTTTACATTGTTTCATGAGTAGAGTGTTATAAACTAAGGATCCTTACTGTAATACCAAGAATAACCACAATAAAAGAGGTATAGTTAAAAGACCAGAACGATTAAAAGGTAATGCTAAAATTTATTTGAATAACTGAAAGTAGGAAAAGAGGAACAGAGAACAACTAAGAAAACTAATAGATGGTGGTCTTAGCTATATCAATATCGAAGTCCAGTGTAACTTGCTTAAACTCTCCAATTAAAAGTGAGAGATTGTCAGACTATACTATGCAAGACCTGTTAATGCTTTATAGTACAGTCAATACTTTATTTTTCCCTAAGGTCCAGTTAGCAAATCTTAGGCTTGCAGTCCATATGGCTTCTGCTTTAACTCTTTAATTCTGTCAGTGTAGTGTGAAACAACAGACAATAATGCAAAAAAATAGGCATGGTTGTGCTCTCATAGAACTTTATTTACAAAATGAAGCAGCAGCCTGAAGTCATAGTTTGATCAGCCTTACTGCATATGCACTTTAAAGATAAAGTAATATATGTAAATAGTGAGCTTATGAGAGCCATGTGGCTATATTAATATCAGGCAATGTAAAATTCAACATAAGCAACACTACAGTGATAATGAGAGACATTTTATCACTATGACAGTTTCAACATCTAAAAGTCGTAACAACCATAAGCATATTCATCTAATGCAAGAATAAAGCAAAAACGCACAGAACTTAAATTAGGCATAGAAAAATACATAATCTTATTTAGAGAATTTAATGACCTCTTCCCAGTTGGTGATAGAATTAATGCTTTAGGATTCATTATTCATGATCATGATAAAGTAGCTAGTACTGGATAGCTCTAGGACTGGAAATGTATGTTTATAACTTTATAGTGAAATTATTTAATATAATTTGAAAAAAGTTTGTAGAGATAATAACACATTATTATGCAATGTAATCTAACATACAGTTATAGAATACTATATGCATTAACCACCAAATATATTTTTTCAAGTACTCATGTAGCATCTATCAGTAAATGCTATATGACTACCTGACAAGTAAAAAACAAACAAAAAACAAAACAATACAAAAACACCTCAATGCATTTCAAAAAACTAAATGCATACAAAATAGATTGTTTTAACAAAACAGAATTAAATGAGAAAATGTTTAAAATTTATTACAGTTCTAGTTACATGACTTCCAATAAGAAACTATAAAAGGAATTTAAAAATATTTTGAATTGAATGAATATGAAAATACAACATACTGAAATTGTGGAATGTTGTTAACAGAATGCTGAGACTGAAATTAGCAGTTTAAGTGCCTGTGTTACAAAGAAGAAAAGCCAACATCAATGATCTAAATTTTTAATTTAATTTTTGAAATAAAAAAGTATAGCAAGTTAAACATTAAATACCTAGAAGAAAACAGCAATAAGAGCAAACGTAATCCAAATTGAAAATAAGCAATAGAAATAAAAACAAATCTGAAGTTTTAAAAATATTTGGAAAATATATAACTCTCTAAAAAAGACTAAGCAAGATAAAAGGACAAAATACAAACTAACAATATTAGAAAATAAAGAGTGTTATCACAGGCAAAAAAGAATAATGGAATTCTATAGATAGATTCTGTTGTTTTGCAAAAATGTCAGTAACTTAAAATGAAATGGAAAGGTTTTTGAAAAGCTTACTAAAATTTATTCAAGAAGAAGCAACTTTATATCTATTAAAGAAATTAAGATAATAATTTTTGTTTTAAAAGCAAGTTATCATAAAGAAAGCTCTAAGCCCATGTGGTATCATCATTAACTTACATCAAACATTTAAGGAAGTAACAGACTCTCAGTAAAAATGAGGATGGGACACTTTCCAACCCATTTTATAAAGCCCACCTTACCTTAACACTCAAACTCTACAGAGATATTACAAAAAAAAGAAAATTACAAACCAATATTTCTCATGAATTCAGACAAAAAAAAATCCTTAATAAAATGTTGGCAAATTGTATCCATCAATATATAAAAATTATGGTATATCATAATAGACTTGGATTTGTTCCAGGAATGGAAGAGCAACTTAATTTTAAATAGTCAATCACACAATTTATTTTTCAGAATAAAGAGTATGAGAAAAATATGAGCATTTATAGAAATAATGTAGACATAGATATAATGTAGAAAGAACACTTGAAAAAATTCAACAATGACCTATGATAAAAACTCATAGTAATCTATGACTATTAGAAATGTCTTCAACTTGTTAGAGGACATTGTATAGTAAAGAATTTGTCCCTGCCCAAAAACAAGTCTTGCCATCATCCTTAGTTTCTGGCTAGATTTTTTTTGAGTGATAGGTGTAGCTTTCCTGTTTATAGTAGGCCTCTCAGATATCACCTGGTAGTTATGATAGGAGATGTCTTAGGTTAGGGCCAATGGGTGTGGGGTGGCTTCAGCTGAAAGAACAGCTATATGGTTTTGGCCATGTGATATGAGTCTGACTTCTGAAAAAGTGAAAGGCTAGAGACCAAATTCAACCACATAAGCAATTAATCATACTGATATAATAAGGCCCTAATAAAAACTCTAGACACAAAAACGTGAGTAAACTTCTCTGATTGGCAAAATTCCATACTTTTGTTGCATGTCCATATTAGAAAAGTAACCCATCCCTGAGGACAAAGAAAATATCATATTTTCTACCTTCTCTGACCCCAGTAAGGTCTTATAGTTGGTCGATTTTACTTATAATGAACATAACCATGAGTATAATAGATTTCATTGATTTCTATATTTCTAGAAAATTACCAAGCCTGGGGTGGTTTCGGGAAACTCCCCAAACTTGAGTTGATGCCAGAAGTAAGGGGGGTCTTATGTGGATTTTTTCTTCTAACTCTGTATTTGGACCCTAACTCCTTGCAGTTGAAGTCAGAAATCTTGGGCAGATTTGGCAGTCTGAAAGATGATACCTTCAATCTTCCAATTTGGCAAATTCTGGGTAGGCACATATGAAAACCATACAGCTAACATCATCCTTATGGGGAAATACTGAATAATTTCATCTCTAAGATTAGGAACATGTAGAGATGTCTGCTGTCAACCTCCTATGCAACATAGTATTGGAGCTTTCTATGAGTGCAATAAAGCAAGAAATAGAAATAAAAGGCATAGAGATGGAAAAGAAAAAGTAAAGTTATATCTATTTGCAGATGATTGTTTTTATATAAATCATTAGGAATCTATAAAACAACTAATAGAACTTACAAATAAAATTAGAAAGATAGTTGTGTACATTTCAATACAATATTAATCATAATTTCATATACTACTTTGAACAACTGGAAAAGAAAAAAACGCAAAACAATTGTATTTTTTTACAATAACTACAAAACATATAAAACATATGAATAAATTTTATAAGCCATGTCAAATGTCTGCATTAAAGTCATAAAATATTGCTAAGAAAAAAAATGGAAATAAATTAGGCAAATAGATAAATGTATGATGTTCATGAATTGGGAGACTAAATATTTTTAAGATGTCAAATCTATCCAAATTAAATATAAATTCAAAGCAATCATATCTGTAAAGATTTTTTAAAATTTTGGTAGAAATTATAAAATTGCTCAAATTTATATGGAAATGCAAAGAAATGAGATTGCTAATATGAGCAGAATATTCAAGTTGAAGGACTCACGAACAAGCTAATAAACTACCTTTATCTTTCACAATTTACAAAATCTTTTATGTAGCCTACCTTTAAATGTAATATTTAAAACTATAAAGTTTCTAAGAATAGATAGAAAATATATTTACCACTTTGGATAAGCAAGTATTTTGTAGAGTGGACACAAAAAGCACTAAACATTATATAAAATAATTGATAAGTTGTTTTTACATCAAAATTAAAAACTTCTCTGTTCATCAGAAGGTGGCATTAAGGAAAAATCTAGCCACAGACTAGGAAAAAGTATTCACAATCAACTTATGACAAAGGACTTTCATAGAATCTGCAAAAAATTCTTAAAAATCTATCACAAATGGTCAAATACCAATACTAATAAAATCTTGGTAAAAGAGTAAATAGTCACTGCACAAAAGAAGATGACTAGTAAAGTAGATGGACCTTAAAATCCTTAGGTCTCAGAGAAATGCAAGTCAAAACCAAAATTAGATATAATTTCACTTGTCCTAGAATGACTAAAATTAAGTAGAATGACAACACCAAATTTAAGTGCGGATGTAGAACTGAAACTCCCACGTACTGCTGGTGGGAATCACATAAAGGACAAATACCTTGGAAAGCTGTTTGGCAATTACTAATGAGCAAGTATCTATCCCATGACCTAGTAATTCCGTCTCTAAGTATTTACCCAAGAGAGTAAAGACATATGCCTACCAAAACGTCTGCTTAAGAATGTTGATTTTAGCCTGACTAGGTGGTGGAGCAGAGGATAGAGCATTGGACTGGGATGCAGAAGACCCAAGTTCGAGACCCCAAGGTCACCAGCTTGAGCACCAGCCCATCTGGCTTGAGCAAAAGCTCACCAGCTTGGACCCAAGGTCGCTGGCTCCAGCAAGGGGTGGCTCAGTCTGCTGAAGGCCCGCGGTCAAGGAACATGTGAGAAAGCAATCAATGAACAACTATGGTGTTGCAACAGGAACAAGAAACTAATGATTGATGCTTCTCATTTCTCACTGTTCCTGTTTGTCCCTACCCATACCTCTCTCTGACTCTCTCTCTGTCCCTGTAAAAAAAAAAAAAAGAATATTGATTTTAGCCATATTATTTATAATGCCCCAAATGGAAACTATTGCCAATGTCCATAACTAAGAGAATGGATGAAAATAATGTGATATACTCTAACAATGCAACACTACTCAACAATTAAAAAATAAAAGTGTTTATATATACATCTTAGAAACATTATGTTACATGAAAGAAAGACACAAAGGAGTACATTTTGTATAATTCTGTTTATATGATGTTCAAGTTTAGGCAAATCTTGATGATAACAATGAGCACAATGGTTGCCTTTGAGAACCAGTTTAGTGAAGTTAGTTAGGAAGGCAGTCTAAGGGAACTACCTTTGGTGATGGGATGCTCTATATCGTGTATTTTGAAGTAATGGTTATATACCTATCAAAAAAGTTGTAATTGCATATTTAATATTATTGTATATTTAATATAAGAAAATTTTCCCTTCATACTATAAAAACATTACATAGGTTGGGGTAAAAGTACCTTTACAGTTGTTTAAATGGAAAATGATAGAGTAAATAATAATACAAAAATTAACTCTGTTTTTTTTTTATATATATATATATATTTTATTATTATTATTTCTAATGGGGCGACACCAATAAATCAGGGTACATATGTACAATGAAAACATCTCCAGGTTATCTTATCATTCAATTTTGTTGCATACCCATCACCAAAAGTCAAATTGTCCTCTGTCACCTTCAATCTGGTTTTCCCTGCGTCCCTCCCCTCCTCCCTATCCCACTCTTCCCTCCCTCCCCCCATCCCATAACCACCACTCTCTTGTCCATGTCTCATACCCTCACTTTCATGTCCCACCTATATATGTAATAGTGCTGTTCTCAGTTTTTCTTTTTTTCTGATTTACTTATTTCACTCCGTATAATGTTATCAAGGTACATCCATTTTGTTATAAATGATCCGATGTCATCGTTTATTATGGCTGAGTAGTATTCCATAGTATATATGTACCAAAGCTTTTTAATCCACTCGTCTTCTGACGGACACTTGGGCTGTTTCCAGATCTTCGCTATTGTGAACAATGCTGCCACGAACATGGGGGCGCATTTCTTCTTTTCGAACAGTGCTATGGTGTTCTTAGGGTATATTCCTAAAAGTGGGATAGCTGGGTCAAAAGGCAGTTCGATTTTTAATTTTCTGAGGAATCTCCAAACTGTTTTCCACAGTGTCTGCACCAGTCTGCATTCCCACCAGCAGTGCATAAGGATTCCCTTTTCTCCACATCCTCGCCAGCACTTATTCTGTGTTGTTTTGCTGATAAGTGCCATTCTGACTGGTGTGAGGTGATATCTCATTGTGGTTTTAATTTGCATTTCTCTAATGATTAGTGATGTTGAGCATTTTTTCATATGCCTATTGGCCATCTGTATGTCCTCTTTGGAAAAATTTCTATTCATTTCTTTTGCCCATTTTTTGATTGGGTTGTTTGTCTTCCTGGTGTTGAGTTTTATAAGTTCTTTATAAATTTTAGTTATTAACCCCTTATCAGATGTGCTGTCGAATATGTTCTCCCATTGTGTGGTTTGTCTTTTTATTCTGTTCCTATTGTCTTTAGCTGTGCAAAAACTTTTTAGTTTGATATAGTCCCATTTGTTTATCTTGCCTTTTATTTCAGTTGCCCATGAAGATAAATCGGCAAATATACCGCTGCTACAGATGTCGGAGAACTTGCTGCCTATGTTTTCTTCTAAGATGCTTATGGTTTCACGGCTTACATTTAAGTCTTTTATCCATTTTGAGTTTGCTTTTGTGAATGGTGTAAGTTGATGGTCTAGTTTCATTTTTTTGCAGGTAGATGTCCAATTTTCCGAACACCATTTGTTAAAGAGGCTGTCTTTACTCCATTGTATGTTCTTTCCTCCTTTGTCAAATATCAGTTGTCCATAAAGCTGTGGGTTTATTTCTGGGTCCTCTGTTCTGTTCCATTGATCTATGTGCCTGTTCTTATGCCAGTACCAGGCTGTCTTGAGTATAATGGCCTTGTAGTAAACCTTGATATCAGGAAGAGTGATACCTCCTGCTTTATTTTTTCTTTTTAAGATTGCTGAGGCTATTTGTGTTCTTTTTTGGTTCCATATAAATTTTTGGAATATGTGTTCTATATCTTTGAAGTATGTCATTGGTATTTTAATTGGTATTGCATTGAATTTATAAATTGCTTTGGGTAATAGAGACATTTTAATGATGTTTATTCTTCCTAGCCATGAGCACGGTATATGCTTCCACTTGTTTGTGTCTTCCTTGATTTCTTTTATCAATGTTCTATAATTTTCCGAGTACAAGTCCTTAACCTCCTTGGTTAAATTTACTCCTAGGTACTTTATTTTTGTGGCTGCAATAGTGAAGGGGATTGTTTCCTTAATTTCTTTTGCTGATATTTCATTGTTGGTGTATAGAAATGCCTCTGATTTCTGAGTATTAATTTTATATCCTGCCACCTTGCTGAAATCATTTATAAGGTCCAGTAGTTTTTTGACTGAGACTTTAGGGTTTTCAATATACAATATCATATAATCTGCAAATAATGACAGTTTTACTTCTTCTTTTCCAATTTGGATGCCTTTTATTTCTTCTTCTTGTCTGATTGCTGTAGCTAGGACTTCCAGAACTATGTTGAATAAGAGTGGTGAAAGTGGGCAACCCTGCCTGGTTCCTGATCTTAAGGGGATTGCTTTTAATCTTTGTCCATTTAGTATGATGTTTGCTGTCGGTTTATCATAGATTGCCTTTATCATGTTAAGGAATGATCCCTGTATTCCCACTTTACTGAGAGTTTTGAGCATGAATGGGTGCTGGATTTTATCAAATGCCTTTTCTGCATCTATTGAAATTATCATGTGATTTTTGTCCTTCCTTTTGTTTATGTGGTGAATCACATTGATTGATTTGCGAATATTGAACCAGCCTTGCCTCTCCAGAATAAATCCCACTTGATTGTGGTGTATGATTTTTTTCATATATTGCTGGATCCAGTTGGCTAATATTTTGTTGAGAATTTTAGCGTCTAAATTCATCAGGGATATAGGCCTATAATTTTCTTTCTTTGTGTTGTCTTTGCCCGGTTTTGGGATCAGAATTATGCTCGCCTCATAAAAGGAGTTTGGAAGTCTTCCTTCCTCTTGAATTTTTTGAAATAGCTTGAGGAGAATAGGAGTTAGTTCTTTGAATTTTTGATAGAATTCACTTGTGAAGCCATCAGGCCCAGGACTTTTCTTTTTGGGGAGTTTTTTGATAACTGTTTCGATCTCATTTGCTGTAATTGGTCTGTTTAGGAGTTCTGATTCTTCCAGATTGATTTTTGGAAGGTTATATGATTCAAGAAATTTGTCCATTTCACCAAGATTGTCTAATTTTTTGGCATATAGTTTTTCATAGTATTTTCTTACAATGCTTTGTATTTCTGTTGTGTCAGTTGTTATTTCTCCACTGTCCTTTCTAATTTTATTTATTTGAGTCCTCTCTCCTTTTTTCTTGGTGAGTCTAGTTAAAGGTTCATCAATCTTGTTTACCTTTTCAAAGAACCAGCTTCTGGTTTCATTGATCCTCTGTATTGTTTCCTTAGCCTCTATGTCATTTATTTCTGCTCTGACCTTTATTATTTCCTTCCTTCTACTTGTCTTGTGTTTTATTTGTTGTTGTTTTTCTAGTTCTTTTAGATGCAGGTTCAGGTTGCTTATTTGAGCTTTTTCTAGCTTCTTATGATATGCCTGTAGTGCAATAAACTTCCCTCTCAGAACTGCTTTTGCTGTGTCCCATAAATTTTGAGTTGATGTATGCTCATTATCATTTGTTTCTAGAAACTTTTTTATTTCTTCTTTGATCTCATTGTTAATCCATTCATTATTTAATAACATGCTATTTAGTTTCCAAGTGTTTGAGTATTTTTCAGTTTTTCTTTTGTGGTTAATTTCTAGTTTCATGGCATTGTGATCAGAGAAAATGCTTGATATGATTTCAATCTTCTTAAATTTATTGAGACCATTTTTGTGTCCTAACATGTGGTCTATCCTAGAAAATGTACTATGAGCGCTTGAGAAGAATGTATATTCTACTGCTTTAGGGTGAAAAGTTCTGAAGATATCTATTAAATCAAGTTGATCTAGTGTATCCTTTAAGTCTGCTGTTTCTTTATTCATTATCTTTCTTGAGGATCTATCCAGTGTTGTTAGAGGGGTATTGAAATCCCCTACTATGATAGTATTGCTGTTAATCTCGCCCTTTATATCCATCAAAGTCTGCTTTATGTATGTCGGGGCTCCTATATTTGGTGCATAGATATTTACAATAGTTATATCTTCCTGTTGAATTGTTCCCTTTATCATTATGTAGTGTCCTCCTTTATCTCTTACTACAGCCTTTGTTTTAAAGTTCATTTTGTCTGATATAAGTATTGCTACCCCTGCTTTTTTTTCATTTCCATTTGCATGAAATATTTTTTTCCATCCTTTTACCTTCAGTCTATAGGCATCTTTTGTTTTAAGGTGTGTCTCTTGTAGACAGCATATGTATGGGTCCTGTTTCTTTATCCATGCAGCTACCCTATGTCTTTTGATTGGATCATTTAATCCATTTACATTTAAGGTTATTATTGATATGTAGTTGTTTATTGCCATTTTATTCTTTAAAGCTGAATTCTTCTTTTGCTCTATTCATTCCTCCCTTTAAACTGTTCACAAGAGGCCCCTTAGTATCTCTTGCAGAATTGGTTTGGTTTTTATGAATTCCTTCAGGCTTTCTTTTTCTGGGAAGCTCTTTATTTCTCCTTCAATTTTAAACGTTAGCCTTGCTGGATAAAGTAGTCTTGGTTGTAGGTTCTTGTTCTGCATTACTTTGATTATTTCTTGCCATTCCCTTCTGGCCTCAAGTGTTTCTGTTGAGAAGTCCAATGTCATCCTTATGGAAGCTCCTTTGTAGGTGATAGCCGTTTTTTCTCTAGCAGCTTTTAAAATTTTTTCTTTATCCATTAGCTTTGGTATTTTAACTATGATGTGTCTTGGTGTAGATCTTTTTGGGTTTCTCTTTAATGGAGTTCTGTGTGCTTCTTGAATGTGTGGAGTGTTTCCCAGCCTTAATTTAGGAAAGTTTTCTGCTATGATTTGATTGAACACAGTTTCCATTTCCTGTCCTCTCTCCTCTTCTTCAGGCACCCCTATGATGCGAATGTTGTTTCTCTTCATGTTGTCACAAATCTCCCTTAGAGTTTCCTCACATTTTTAAAGTCTCTTTTCCTTTTTCTTCTCTGCTTCTGTGCCTTTGTTTATTGTGTCCTCTAACTCGCTTATTCGATCCTCAGCGTCATTCATCCTGCTTTTAATTCCTTCCATTGTGGTCTTCAGTTCTGATACTGTACTTGTCATTTCTGTCTGATTCTTTTTTATTATTTCAATTCCATTTCTTATACTTGTTATCTCTTTATTTAGATGTTCATAATGACTATCCATTGTGGCTCTAATTTCTTTGAACATTCTAAATATCATTATTCTAAATTCTGCTTCTGGTAATTTGGTTATATCTGGTTCATTCAGGTCCTTCTCTGGGGATTTCTCTTGATTCATTTGGTTTGCATTCCTCTGCCTGCCCATTTTTTCTGTGTATAAGCAAGTTGTGGCCACTGGAGTCCAGTAGGTGTTGCCTTTGTGTTCTCTAGGTGTGGTCTATCTGCAGGTCCCCCACCCCCTCTGCCGGTGCCTAGGGTGGTTGGGTATGAGCGTTGCCAGCGCAGGCCCACTGTGGCTTTTGCTATGATTTCTGCCTCTCCTCCGTGGGAGGGGCTGTGACTGAAGCCACAAGATTAGCACCAAGGGTAGAGGTGAGCACCTTTGCTCAGCTGTGGACCCAGCCTATTTCCGGACTTCCGCCCAGAACCAGCAGTCGGAGCCTGCTCGCTACAGTTCCGCGGGTTAGGCGGGGCTTTTGACGTGCTCTCAGCTGTAAGCTTTTGCCCGTCCGGAGCTTTAGCCCCGCCCTCAAGGCCAGGGCCCTTCCGCGCAGGGTCGGAAACCAAGGTTTATTGGGGCGGGCGTGTTTGCTGGCTTCCGCTTAGCTGCGTACTTCCGCTCGTCCCGGACTCTACCCCGCCCCCGCGTTCGGAGCCTGCTTGTGCAGGTATGAATGCTATCCGGGGTTTCTCCAGCCAGATGGGGATAGTAGTGTGAGCTCAGCTGCGAGCCTCCACTTGTCTCGGGGTCCACCCCGTTCCCGTGCTCGGAGCCCGCTCGCGCACGTATACTGTCCAACCTTGGTTTCTCCGGCCGGGGTGGGGGTGGGGGTGGGGTGGGGCGGTGGGGGACTGGTAGCGTCAGCTCAGCCGCGAGCCCCTGCCCGTCCCTGGTCCTAGCCCGGTCCCCGCGGTCAGGGCCAGCTTGCGCAGGGTCTGCCCGTTCCTGGCCTCCCGCTTTGTCCCCGTAAGTGGGATTAAAGGCGGGCCCGCAGCTTCCGTACCGCTCTCGCGGTCCCCTCTGACCCTCTGGGCTAGACCGATCTCCCACCGGCTTGGCCTCTGCCCACGCTGACAGAACCGCCTTTCAGCGTCCTGCCACCCCAAAACCCCAATCAGCCCTCAGCAGAGTAGGAAGGGACCTAATACTCCACACTGTAGGCCTGGGTGCTCCCTCACTTTTTTCACAGCTCAATACTGTCCAAACGCCTCTTCTAGGCTCTAGGACTGGAGGCAGGGGCTTGGTTCCTGGGACCCAGGTCCCTCCCTCACCGCCAAACTCTCCTCCCGCCACACGGGTCTCTCAGGGCTGCCGTTTGCTCCGGGGAGCTGGGCAGCCCTCTTCGTGTTTTCGCTATTCCTACCAGTCTCAATGTGGCTTCTTCTGTGTTCCTTGGTTGAAGAGTCCACTTAGTTTTGTTCAAAGTTGGTTTATCCAGGTGATGGTTCTTAAAATTGAGTTGTAATCCACTTTGGTTCTGGGAGTTGGAAGTTGGTATGTCTGCCTACTCCGTCGCCATCTTGCTCCCCCCCAAAAATTAACTCTGTTTTATAGACTCACAACTTCTTTAGGCCTAACCCTGTACAGAGAAAACTAAAGCATGATCCTTGTGGCCAGAGGTTGAAAGAACTAGGTCAAAGGAGTAACCAGAAACAAATACCATTCCCATTTGCCATTTTATTTACCTTCTCGGTGGATTTATTTGTGTAGGGATGCAGAGTACTGTTTGTCCTTTCAACAAGTAACATCTAATAGAAGAAAGAAGTATCCAACGAAAGGGATTGACAAGCATTCTAAGGAGTTTGTTGTACTCAAGGCAAATCCCAAATCTTCAGGGTATCTGTCCTAGTGAACACTATCACTACTCATAATTTGAAATTATAAAACAGAAATTAAGAGCAACGTGAAACATATATCTAAAATACAGTTGTAGAGAAAGAGTTGGGTAACTTTAATTATATTTGACTTTAAAGTTTACAAAACAAAACAAAATAATAGGAAATATTATATGCAAAGCAAAACCCTTCCTTCTTAATTTCATTGTTCAAAAATAATAACTGCTAACACTCTGATAACCTCTTCAGGCATCAGGCACTAAGTGCTGCATAGATATTAAAGTATTGTAGCCATATAATTTCTCTATTTTACAGTGAGGCTAAAAAACTTGTTTGTGATCACACAGCTAGTAAATAGCAAAGACAAGATTCAACGCCAGCAATCTGGGTCCAGAATGCATGCCCCAAGTTACATAGTTATACAAATATGCTAAGCTTTAACCTCTGTAAACTATACTAAGTAGAAATGAAACTAGTGTTGATGGTGGGGAAGGGAGTATTAATTATTGAGTCTATGTATATACAATTTATACACATTTTATTATGATTTTCTTCATTTTTGTTGTTGAGAGTCCACTCTCCCCAGCAGAGAAAACCCTTTAAATATTATTCTGCTTACTTTAGTCGAGGCTTTGAGATTGATATGGTAAAAATAAATATAATTCTATGAATGTGTCCTTTGTAAAAATTCAGAGAATTGAAAGCATTACAGTTGTTAGAAATCCATTTATGACTAGAAGGGAACAATAATTTATTTAAATCATTCTCTTTAGCAAAATATTTTCAGACAATTGATTTGAGGGAAAAAGTTAGGTATTTGTAAAGAATGAGTGCTTGGGTAAAAAAATACCAATTATTATGGTTATATTTTTTCCTTCTTTTCCAAGTGAGACAAGGGGAGAAAGAGCAACAGACTCTCATATACACCCTGATCAGGATCCCTCTGGCAATGCTCATCTGGGCCCGATGCTCTGCCTACTTGGGGCCATGCTTACAACCAAACTATTTTTAGCACCTGAGGCAGAGGCTCCATGGAGCCATCCTCAGTGCCTAGGGCTGATGCCCTCAAACTAATCAAGCCATGGAAGGGAAGAAATAGAAAAAGAGGGAGAGAGAGAGAGAGAGGGAGAGAGAGAGAGAGAGAGAGAGAGAGAGAGAGAGAGAAGGGAGTGGGAGGAGTACAGAAACAGATGATTATTTCTCCTGTGTGCCCTGACTGAGAATTGAACCCAGGACATTCACACGCCAGGCTGATGCTCTACCATTGAGCTAACTGGCCAGGGCCTTATTATGGCTATTTGTCTTAAACTTTATCAGTTGACATGTATGTAACTT
This sequence comes from Rhynchonycteris naso, assembly GCA_037038555.1. Taxonomy (NCBI): domain Eukaryota; kingdom Metazoa; phylum Chordata; class Mammalia; order Chiroptera; family Emballonuridae; genus Rhynchonycteris; species Rhynchonycteris naso. Next base: position 75,152,162 of record CM073002.1, read on the forward strand.
TAAATATTGTAGAAAATTTAAATCACAGAATCACAATAAATTAATGTCAGGAGTAGCCCTACAGGTGACTATCTAGTCTAATCTGTGAGGCTGGGGTCTCATCCTTATTAGTCAAGTCTAAGCTGTACATGGTTGGACAAGTTCCTACTCTTAAACACGCTTGCTCATCTATAAACAGGGGGAAAAACAGGAACTACTCACGGGGCTGCTGTGAAGAGAAATGTTACATATAAGTGAAAGCCCCAGCATGTGACAGGGCCTCACCGAAGTGAAGGTGAGTCATGGAGCTGTTCCTTAAGGTCATATAGCTATGACGTAGCAGAAGGGAGTTAAACCTGGTTTCAACTCCTCATCTGTGTTATTTCCATAAATGATGTGCCTATTAAGGGTTCAAGTCACTTTTGTATAAGTTCTTAGAAGATTCTTTAACTATTTTTTTGTGAGATTTCCCCCAAAACTATAAAGTTTATTCAAGATCTACTTCAAAGGAGGTCAGGGACAAATCTGGTGGTTTTTCCTAAGTGTGCTTTTATTTTACCCATGTATAGTTTCTAAGAGATCTTAAATATTTTTTCCACAATATAACATGATAATTATTTGACCCGTTGGAGGTGTTAGCTAATGCTACAGTAGTGATAACATTTCAATATATAAATGTATCAAATCAACATAGTATACACCTTAAAATTACCTAATGTTATACAGTATGTCAATTAAATACTAAATAAAACTGTATTTAGTGGGGAATGGAGGAGGCATCAAAAGCAAAGGGAACAGGAGTGGCAGGTATAACCAATATGTCATGACCTTGGGATGTGGTATCATTTAAATTATATATATAGAATTATATATTTAAAAAGAACAATACCATTTAAAAAGATTCACACATGAAAAGTTTATGTTTTTAGGTTTTCCAAATGCAAGCATATGTATAACAAATTTGAAATGTGGAGGCAGCTTGAGAAATCACTAATACTTTCTTGTTTGAGAAGCATTTTTTTGAGATTTTTAATTTATAGCATTCCTGGGACACACTTCAGAAGGGCACCAGGACTCCACGTACTTAATACTCGGGACCCTGGCATTGTAGAATTGACACAGCAAACTGGCTACAGACACCTGTACAAGTAATTAGGGTCACATCCAAGGGAATAGTTATTTTCTTCTCTTCCTTGGTCACAGTTGTCAGCAGAGTGAGTTTCCTCTTGGGCTACGATTAATTCGTTAGGGGAGGAGAAGAAGCTCTAATCTCTGCATTTCAGGAGGACAACTCTGTCAGCAATTTTTGAGTTTAAAGAAGGAAATGAAAAAGAATAAATAGTTGGTCTTGTTACAACTTTCAAGTTTATGTCCTTAGACTTTCTAAGACTCTCTAAAGAGACTCTCGACTTAAATAAGGAATCCTTCTCTCTTCACTAAGAAATAGAAAATAGCCTTTTCATGTAAGCCAATAATAAATATGGGGACCATTCATTTAAAAGATGGGGAGGTCAAAATAAACATAAAAATAGCAAATATGCATTAAAACAAGATGTCACATGTATGAATCCAGCTTCATGAATTGAAGTGTATTCTTAAGATGGCAAATGTTGGGAAAGCACACAGCCTGGCCCATGGCAGGTGCTCAGGGAACAGGACTTACCTTTACCTTTGAAAAAATAATTTGAAACACTTGAAATAAAATGCATATATACAGACAGCTAAGAGAAATTTAAAGAATTAAGCCCTTTCCTATGGAAATATTCAAGTTATATGCAGCAGAAGAGTCATGGATGGTTCTGCCCTTTAAGTGGCCAATAACCCTGTGACTGAAGGCATGGAAACTCTAACATTTCCACATTATCTTAATTTTCCTCTAATTTATTCTAACATTTCCACATTATCTTAATTTTCCTCTAATTTACTCTATTATTTATCATTTGATAGAATAAAAAGGAATATAATTTTCTTCCTTCTGCCTGCTCACCAGACTATGGATAGGGAAAGAGAAAGAAGCCAAAGTTTGGATTAATTCAATTTCTAATAAAAAGGGGGAAACCATGTCAGCCCTGAACTGCAGAGCACATCCTTCCATTCTGTGCTCTGCATTAAATTCCAGAAGGACATGAAAGTCAGATATCAAATTTTAATTCCAAAGAAGTCCTGGGGAGGCACCAAAATATATTTGAAAATATATGGGATATGAAATACTCTTGGTCAGGTAATCTCACTGAGCCTTTGATATAACAAAACAAAATGAATTGTATTCCCGTCAGTAAAATGTTGAGGATATAGGTCAAAGAGCAAAAATAAGAAAAATGAATAGCATGTGGGTATGTAGCAATGAGTGAGGAAAGATTAAAAATGTGTTATATAAATGGTCATCCAACATTATCGTTTCTGTTTATTCTATTCAATTTGGAGGCAAACTTGCCTCATCAGAGTGAGTATTGATTGGAGATAGAATTCAGTTAAAATCAACTTTCTTGGGAGATCCTATTCCACATATCAAGAGATACTAATGACAAGGGTTTTAGAAAGGCTTAAAATAACATTGCTTCTTGATGTTTCAATGTTATAGGTAAGTCCCCTTTAGTCCTGCACCAATTTAGAACTTTTTTTTCCCTGAGACAGTAGTGGAATAATATAGCATTATATAAAGGCATAATTAACAGGATATTTGTAATTTTTAGATGTCCAGATTGTCTATATATATTACACATTAATATTCATGAAAATAGTCATGAATTCCACAGTTGCAAAAGTTACATCTTTCGGTAAGTTTCCGATATTTGGACAATGTTGTATTTTGAGATTACAAATGCCTGACAAATGCTTACTCCTAGTTTAGTGATAAGAGGTATGGTGGTCAGAGGTCTCTTAAATGCAACAAGCTTGAAAATTATGGTTTTAATAAACCTCTGAACAAGTTTGGGACTACATCATGCTGTCTCTTTCATTGACCTTTGACTTGTTTAATTTTTCATTATATCTGGTACTATAAAATATACAGGAGAGGATTTGGAACTTAAATAGTCATATTCAACTTCCTACAGAACTAAAAACAATGCTCTGAAGGTAGGATGAGAAGAAAATGAGTAAATAATTAAAATTATTAAATTATCTGTAGTTTTTCTAATGTTCTTCTACCTCTTAAACAACTAGACATTGTATGGGCTCAGTCAACAAATGAGTTTTGCCTAGAACTATTTGTTAAGACCCTTCATATATGAGAACTATCAGTCATCCATTTGCATTATCTAAAAATCTCCCATGTTAAAAAACTTCTAGTAAGAAATTATACAAATCAAAGTGGCAGAGTAATCATAAGTCTTTACTCTGCTATGGATATATCATTTGAAAATGTTAAGTACCATTGCTAAGTACTTCCTGCTGTAGGTCTCTATATTTAAAATAAATATAAATATAAAAAACTCATAATAATAGAATGGGGAGTACATGTTGGCTGGGTAGCCACTTACTAGGTAAATTAACAAATATACTCTTAAATTCTACTTGGCCATAAAATATATTTTTTTCCTCATCTCTGTCAAATGAGGTTTTAACTTGCCAATACGAAAATTTCCCTTAAATTTTTCTTGAATTTCACCACTTGGCTAGCTGTATCACTTAGGCTTTTAAATAAAATGTTTGACTCAATTTTTATTTTTATTTGTGACAGAGACAGAGAAAGACAGAAAAAGGACAGATAGGGACAGTCAGACAAGAAGGGAGAGAGATTAGAAGTATCAATTCTTCATTGTGGCACCTTAGTTGTTCATTGATTGCTTTCTCATGTGTGCCTTAACCAGGGGGTGTGGGGGGGAGCTACAGCAGACCGAGTGACTCCTTGCTCAACCCAGCGACCTTGGGCACAAGGTGGTGAGCCTTGTTCAAACCAGATGAGCTTGCACTCAAGTTGGCAACCTCGAGATTTGGAACCTGGGTCCTCTATATCTCAGTTTGATACTCTATCCACTGCGCCACCACTTGGTCAGGCTGTTTGACTCAATTTCATTGTTGTTCAGAGTTGTTTGCAATAATAGGTGACTCACTAAGATTATTGATGGTATTATTTTGTAGGATGCTAAAAACAAGGCTATATTTCTTTAGGTATCTGGGGGAAAGTCTGGACCATATCTTTATTAAAAATCTCTCACATGCATATAAAATGGTGATGAATTAGCTACAGGTAGAAATGAAAGCCTTACATTAATTTGTAATGTTGAAAGGATAATCTAGAAGAGGAAAAGAAAGAGAATATAATAAAGCCAAAAATGACCTTAGCAATTCTGAACTTGAAGGTTCTTATTATAAATACGAACACCAGACAAATAGATTAATAATAACTCATATTCACAAAATGCTGGCTTATCGCAGAGGCCAATTACAAGGAATGACATGCTAAGAATAATCAGGAATGCAAAGCCTTTAGCAAATCTGAAGAGTGCCACAAATTTATAATAAAAATACTTGCATGTTTGGGATGAAAATTGCAATTTATTACTATGATTACCAATAATAGTAACTCTAAAGAAGTTGGTGTACCTTTCAATTAAGTAACAGTTATTTTAATGAATATTCAAGTTGAATGGTAAAATATACTCTTTATTTATGAACTACTTTAAAGAAAATTCAGGAAATTTTAACAATTAACCTATAGACACTAGAAAGCCAAGTGTTCAGCATTTATTTATTCATGATGTTAATATTTGGATACCATATGGTAGTAACCAATGAAGTAATAATCCCCACTCATCCACATCCTCATATAAATTTTTTATATTCATAGAAGGACAAATGGTATCTGATGAGATACCAGCAGCTAGAATAGGGTGATTAAGAATATTTGGGATACTCCAAGAATTTTATAATAATTTGATCATAATGCTTATTTTTCAGCTCAATTTCAGAATACAAGGACATTTCATTTTCATTCTTTGTAGAAATGAAATTTAGAGTGCATCATAAATCCTTAGTAAATACAATGCAAATACCTGATAGCCCAAAGTTGTTATATTTGTAACTTATTGTGGATTAAAATGGGAGGATGATAATATGTTGATCATTAGGAAACATATAGATAGAGACAATGAATTTCTATAAGATAGATATGTTCTCTGGGAAAGTGTTTACATTTTCTCTCCCTTTCTTGAGAAAAGCAGTTTTCTAAGTTTTCCACAGAAACCATAGACACAGACCCACATAAAGTTGTAGACAAAAATGTTCACTGAAAAAAACAACAACAGCACACATTCGTTACCATGTGATGGTGGAGATTGCTCAATATTGAGGAGTTAAGGGCTAGGATCAAAAGTGACTATGCCCCGATGTGAGAATGAACATGTTTATCACTGTCAACACACAACAAGAAAATGTTTCTGCCTAATATGATTAAAAAAGAGAAAAAGTAAGACTTAGTGAGAGAAAGTAAGGTCTAGTGATTAAACACAAAGATTCTAAAACATCACTGCCTTAAATCAAACACTATTCTGTCTCTTACCAACTGTGCAAGTCAGTTAACCATTCTCTGCCTTAGTTTTTTAAGTGTAAAATGTGAATAATAATAGCATCTACTTCAAAGATAGATCACGAGAACAAAACAGAGCTCAGCACATGCTCATGTTATGTGACTTTAACATTGCTGAGCTACTGCTTTCTTTTGATGGCAGCTCTATTTAAATATTGCTCCACTGAAATTGTTAATGTCTTTATAGGGTACGATCATAAACTCTGAGTCTGCGTTTTCTTTTGATTTTCTCTCTCTTTTTTTTGTGTGTCTGTGTGAGAAAGAGAGAAAGGGAGAGAAACACAGAAAGGGAGAGAGATGAGAAACATCAGTGCTTCATTGCGGTACCTTGGTTGTTCATTGATTGTTTTCTCATATGTGCCTTGACTGGGGGCTCCAGACGAGTCAGTGACTTCTTGATCAAGCCATTGACCTTGAGCTTCAAGCCAGTGACCTTCGGGATCAATCAGTGACCATGGGGTATTGTCTGATTCACACTCAAGCCGAGGACCCCACTCTCAAACTGGTGAGCCCGTGCTCAAGCCGGATGAGCCTGTGCTCAAGCTGGTGATCTCAGGGTTTAAACCTGGGTCCTCAGTGTCTCAGGCCAATGCTCTATCCACTGCATCATAGCCTGGTCAGGCTTTTTTGACTTTCTTTTAAGTGAACTTATGTGAGTTGTAAAAAGAGGTAATATTAAACAACAAGAAAATATAAAACTAAGTCCAAAGTTGCCATTAGCTATATGCATCCCTTTGCAAAAGTCAGTATCTTCATTTATAAGATAAGAGAATTTACAACTCACATTTGAAATGAGCGGTATACCACAGAACAGTCAGTAAAACTTTTTTAAAAAATGCTAAATGTAGAAACCCTGTTGCTGCCAAATTGTATCTGAATATAGGGTCAGGGCTGCGTGACAAGGAGTAAGTACTAGGCATATGTACATATTAAGAAGCTTCATTAATTAATTGGATTTTCATTATAAACCACTGTAAGGTTGATATTATCTGTGTTATTTTATGGGTCTAATAATTTTAAATCTAAACACCATCTAAATCATTTAAAAATAGTCTTAGTACTTTAATAAATTTTTTAAAACTTTAATATAAAATAATGAATTTTTCTCTGAATTAGATTCTTCTTGGAGCAAAGTGACCTAAACAGAATGGAGAACTAGTGACAACAAGATAATTCTAGTTCACCAGCAGTTTACCCGCTGGTTAGACCTGTCACTACAAAGACACCTGGCCATTAACTACAGGATATACTAGTCACTTTAATTAATCTACCAACTTCCACCAAATGATTTAGAATGATTGGCAATATATGCTTTAAAAAATCCACATAGACTTTGAAAATAATCAAATACTTAAATTCAGATTATTGACTGAGAGAAATAACTAACTAATGAGACACATATGAAATCATACTCCAAACCATGTACCCGATGTTGGTAATGTTATCACTACAAGCTGAAAGCAAAATAGAATTAGTCCACTGTGAGCAATATGTCTTTCCTATTACAGAAGTTACATGCCCAGCTGAGTTGGTACAGTTAATACGCTGCATTTTCTCCCAGTGGAAGTCAATGAACACTGAAGACTTTTTTGCACAACTTACTTTGATTTCTTCATGTACAGCCAGTAGACGACACCAGCAACGAGGGCAGCAAGGAGGAGACCAACGACAATTCCCACAATTAGCTTTGCCTGATCATTCACCTTTTCTCTGTTTTCATCTAAAACAAAAAAGAAAAGTCCATGCAATTACAGACAGTACCAAGGATTTTTGAAAAGAAGATAATCTAGTTATTATTTCTTATTAAAAAGTGATTAAGGCTCACTCGCTATACTATTAGTAACATGCAAAATTGTGAATTTAAAGGATAACATTTTAGCATACTTAGTATCTTGTCTCATTTGCTATTTTAATTCAAGTCAGATTTGTGGAGGATAAAAAAATTACTTAAACAATGGCACTTCATAAATCTTTAGCTGATAGTCAAGGAAGAAGAGTCGGCAGCATAGTACCTACCACTTATCTCTTCTGCCTCATCGTTTTCTGGAATACTTACTGAAATAAAAAATGTTAATATGAAATTAAAAACAAAATCTGTTGATAAATGAAAGTTACCTTTACTCTTTTAGTATGATGTAATAATGCTCAAAGATCAAATATCTATTCTACAGCTAAGGGTAGCAAATAAATTTACATTTAATAGAGTGTGAATGTCCCTACAAAGAAACTAATCTTCTTTCAAGGAAAGGAGAGTAGTTAAAATTGCAAAGGTATTAATCTAACAGAAAATTTCACAACTTACAAAATATAGTATTAATCTAAAATCTATAGTAATTTCCCCACAACCTGCCACCATTTAATATAACTTTTTTTTCTTTAAAGAGAAACAAACAAGTCACCACATATAAAATCTACAATGTAGTGCTTCTCAAATTTTATCAATTTTTCCTGCCTCAATCGAGGAAAATTAATTTTTTTTCTTCAGCATCAGGAACTTACCACTGCAAACCTCCTCAAAGTGATAGGACTGGAGGTTAAAACACGCATGTGGTGAAGGATAAAAGGCAACATAAGTGATATTTACAAAAGCCTCCAAATAATCTGATAGGCATACTCTTGGCTCCCTTTAAGAATACCAACTGATGAGAATCACCACCTAATATTCCATTACATAAATATTCTTCTATGCATGAGCCTGAATCAGGACTTTCAGTGATATTTATTAAAATGCAGATTCTCAGAACCCTCCTCATAAAAATTGGGATCTCAGAGGTTGCTCACTGAATTGGTAAATGTTGATCAAGAAAAGTTTAGGAAGTCACTGTTCAGTGGGTTAAAATAAAAAGAACTTGCATTCAGGAAGAAAGGATAACTTCTCTTTCTAGGTAGGATAAATCAATACTCGCTGAATTAAATTTTGAAAAACCAATGTTTCTATTTTAGAGTTAAATTTGTTTAGTTCTTTTCCTGTTAGTTCAGCAAACTTTTATATTCCAGTCATAATCTGTTAAGAACCATTATCTTTAGACAATTATTTTCTCCTAGCTCCAGCTAATTCCTAGCCAGTATATTCCTACCCTGCAAATGTCACAAACAGGATTCCAACTGACTGAAGGATAATAGTCTGGAGGGTAGCTAGCTTCCTGAGCCTCATTCAAGGCCAGTCCTGATTTAAGGTTGACATAGTAATAGGAACAATGACAGAACAGAAGACGAGGGAGTATTTCAAACAAGTGACAGTTGTTTCCAGAAGAAGCTGCTTTTGGTATGTACGTAGATATTACTCAATTTCACCATTGACAGATTTTTTTTCCCATTTTTTCTGAAATAATCTAATTTATATGACTTTTAGCTATGATTCAAATATAATATACAACAGCATAAATATTTAAATTGAATTTCATAAATCTAATACCAGTTTTACTAACAATTTGCTGAATGACTTCCAGCATATGACATTCTGTACAAAATAATGATAAATACCGCAAAAAATTAGAATGCAAAATAATAGATTAAAGATAATTAATATTTTAACACAATTAAAACTGTTGCAGAAATGTTCTAGGAAAATCTTTTCATTATCTGTACTGTGAACACAAAACATAGATTAAATAATATCAACTAATTCATATTGTCTGTTGCTCTTGAGAAATATTCCTGTATAAGTTAAAACCTTTGACTCAAAGAACATGAAATGATTTAGATGCCAAGACAAGAATTGTACAAGAATGGACACCAAAAAAACAACAACAAAAGCTTATGATGATGACAGCAAATGTAAAATAAATAAATAAAACTTACCATAATGCAGTATAGGAAGATGGAATTGAAGATTTTAAACTAATGAAGAATAACTTCAAATATTCTTACATTTTTAATGCCAGAAATGAAATACTCACTAGCAGAGACATTCAAGGAGTTTACTGTTCTCTCCAGTTGGTTTTCTGCTGTGCAAGTTAATGTAACATTCTCTTCAGGGGAAATGATAATTTTACTATAATACCTGCCATTGATATAAGGAGATTCCTCTGTCTGGAAAAGAAAAAAAAAGAGTATGGATTAAAAAATGGAAATAGATTAAACACATGGGACAGGGTAATACTGAATAAAATAGGATGTGGTGCTTTGTACTTCTATCTGGTGTTCAGGGGTATATGTAAGGTCACAACATAGGCCACTTCAAGTTTGCATCTACAGTGAAGAGGGAAAAAAATGTAGCAAATCTGTAACTAAATTTCTGTTTGTGCTTCTATTGTAAAATTCTAATAAGTATATTAATTAAATTAATAATTTTCAATAGATACCCAGGTTAGTGAATATTTTGTCATGATGGTACTTGCCTCACAGTAACACTAGTTAATGATAAATCACCGATTTCTCTTTAATAAACTAATGAATTTGATACTTATTTGTAAATTATGACATTGTTCCTCACTACAGGTTTTTTTTCTTTTGTCTTATATCCAAGTACATGTCATTATATCAAAGTATATATTCATATAGAATTTACTCATGGGAAATCCATCTTTTTCTCAAATTTTCTAAATAAAGAAGATGGATTATTTTTTGGTTATGGGTGAATTTATTTGGTTGTTGTAAAGTATTAGTGAAGGATAATCACTGCATTTAATTCCTCCAAACGTGAGACAATTCACTTTCATCTCTTCCCCAGGACTTGACTCCTACGTCGAACACAACTAAAGCACATGTGGACTTGATATCTTTCCCTGATCACCTCACTTATATGCATTATATATTGGTCCTTATTTACTTTCTCTCTGATGACAATACAGAAACCTTGAGAACAAGACCTAGTTTCATGCTTAAGGAGATTGTCCAGTTTGTTGGGCAGAGCTTTCTGGAGTTGTAAAATAATAGATTCACCATATGATTGTGGAAGGAGCAAATAAAAGATTATGTGTATCAGCACAAACTCAGAACAAGAAAAATAACATATCACCTAGTGGGCCAGAATCAATTCTTCTCCTTGACAATGAAGAATGGCATTATTATTTTTATCCTCAGAGTAAGTTCACCTGTTATTTCACCACTTCCCACTGGTATTTTTTATGTGACTTTCTCACTGAGTCTCCTTGCTATTTTTATCTGTACAAAACATATTTACTAACTTCTAGGAACACCTTTTAAATCATATATCTTTTTACTCATCAGATATTTATTGTGTGTTTTCCCCTCCTATTTTCTATGCTTACATTACCAGTACTTATAGGTTCTTTTTGGCTTTAATTATATCTTAATTGAACAAGAAAGAAAAAAAGCAGAGTAGAAACAGTCACTTTTGATGCTAAAAGATTAACCTGTGCATTGTCAGCAATTTAGGTGGTTCAGGTCTTTTTTCTGAATCAAGACAACTGCATTTCCTTCCAAAGGGTCTTTGTCCTGCTTCTGCCTGCTCACTGTGTGTCCCCATTACACCTAACCAAATCAGTATTTGTTTTGGGGACCTCCCATACTTGGACTTAAGCAAATAAAATAAAACCTCACATTGGACCAAGTGCATCACACATAGGTAAAAGAGCCAAAATTCATCTTGCTCTATAAAACTACATTTCCTAAGCTAGACCAGTAGCCTAACCTCCCTGAATAGAGAAAGTAAAAATTTTAACTTAAAATAAATGGCAACTCTGCTTTATGCATGCCTTCTCAGATTTCAGCTGGGCCAAAGGCAACACAGAAGACTCAGATAATCAAATGGCACCTCTGGGTATTGCTAAAGAATCTTTAACTGGCTTCACTGAGAAGAGGGACATGAAGACTGTTGTAAAGAAAATCGAGTGAATAAGTATCTCAGTAACCCTAGCAGACTATCAATTTATTGGGATTATTGTTCTGAACTCCTAGTGATGGGCCAGATTCTACTTTATTTTTTTTTGGTTAAAGTAAAGTGAAAATTACTGGTAGTGTTTATAAGATTTTATCTCTTTACCATTACTAAAATGCCCTAACAATGGGACAAATATTAAAATTTGATTTATGTTTACTTTTGTTCAGAACAAAACATCCTAGACACCTTATATTTAACCGGCCTTATTATGGCCACAGCCCTATCGTACACAAACCAGACCATACATTCAGAAGCAGTGAATGTGTTCTTCACCACACTCCAGGCCCAAATTAAAAAAAAATCTCTTAATGTACATAAATAAGCAGAGTAATAGTGGCCACTATCCTCAGAGGTGTTAAGTTTACATTGCAGAAAAGTGTACACCTTAATGTTTTAATCACCTAAGTTTCAGGAATTAATGACCATGGACCAAGACTCAATTTGCATTCTTTTTTCTTTTTTTTACAGGCACAGAGAGAGAGTCAGAGAGAGGGATAGATACGGACAGACAGGAATGGAGAGAGATGAGAAGCATCAATTATCAGTTTTTCGTTGCGACACCATAGTGGTTCATTGATTGCTTTCTCACATGTGCCTTGACCACAGGCCTTCAGCAGACCGAGTAACCCCTTGCTGGAGCCAGCGACTTAGGGTCCAAGCTGGTGAGCTTTTGCTCAAGCCAGATGGGCCCGCGCTCAAGCTGGTGAGCTGGGGTCTCAATCCTGGGTCTTCCACATCCCAGTCCGAGGTTCTATCCACTGCGCCACCGCCTGGTCAAGCTGCATTCTTTTAAACACAGATACTGATCACATTATGATACTTTCATTCTCCATGGCCCTGGGATTTAAATTTTCTCTTTGAGCCATGTTCTGTTTTTGGGGAAATTAAGAATTTATCAAAAGCTTTCTCTGAGAACATACTGCAAATTTCACATTAGTTACAAGCTAGCCCAAAGTTTAGGTATCTAAATAAAACCTCACATTGGACCAAGTGCAGCATATAACAAGAAGACAAATACTTACTTGGTTTATGACACTTCCGCTACCAGTAATTGTCCACTGGATAGCTGGCTTTGGAAATCCTTCCACGTGGCAGATTATTGTTTTAGATAGTCCACTGGGATCAGTTTTCTTTGTCATTTTGATTTGAGGTTTTCCTAAAGTATTATTAAAATTAAAATAAGATGTTGAAATAAGGTCATAAAACAAACCAGATAGCAAATTATCAAAGAAAATTTTAAATGGCTGTTCAACATTTTTTTTTTTTATATTTCATGGGATGTGGGAAGGCAGAGAAATGAATGCCTGCTAACACCCCAACCGGGATCCACCCCAAGCAAGCCCTCTATGGGGCCATGCTCTGCCCATTTGGGGCTTGCTCCCAATTGAGCTATTTTAGCACCTGAAGCAAGGCCATGGAGCCGTCCTCAGTGCCCAGGGCCAAATTGCTCAAGCCATTCAAGCCTTGGCTGCAGAAGAGGAAGAGAGAGAGATAGAGGAAGAGGCGGGGAGGTGGAGAAGCAGATGGTCGCTTCTCCTGTGTGCCCTGACTGGGAATCAAACCCGGACTTCCACATGCCAGCCGATGTTCTACCACTGAAAAAATTGGCCAGGTCCCAACTACTTTCTTACCTTCTACAATGAGAGTCAATGACTCTCTTTTCTTTAGTCCTTCTACCTCTTGCAGACCAGTTTCGCATACATAGTTTCCAGCATCCTGATAGTGGAGACTGGAAAATGATGGGCTAGATTTAAGCCTGATGTTATCCTGATTAAATAAAAAGTTAATTACTTCATGCCACACAATAATATCTCTCAATGTATTTATTGGATAAAAATTCAGCCTAAAATTGTTCTTCTCGGTTTAATAAAAATATAACCTTCTTTTTCTTAACTTCAGATGCCTTCTAAAATAAATTTCCTTTTTCCTTGGTAGCTGTAAAATTGGACATTATTTCAAACTCTTCTGTTTGCTAAGTTTTTAATTTGGAACAAATTTATAAACTTTTGAGACTCAGTTTCCTTATTTGTAAAATGGGGTAATAACCATATTGAATTGTTATGAGGATGTTATATAAACAATATGCGTTTACACTAAGTAAAATTCTCAATTCATAGCAACTACTCTTTGTAGTAAAGGTAGATGATGAGGAATGGCAGACATTGAAGACTTGTGCTATGTAGTCAATGACTGGTACAGATGCCTGGAGGTCATTTTTTAGGACACAGTTAACAAAACAGAAGACTCATTACAGGGTCATGGCAATTATGACAAAATCTTTTTTTAAGAAACCCTTAACAACAGCTTTCTATCCTAATTTCAATGAACAAAAGAAATACAACATTTAACTTAAAAAAAAATTACTTGATAAAAGCAAGTGATGCTATTTTACCAAGAACTAAAATGTTCACAAGCAGACAGCTAAACACAATTTTAAGATTATGTAATCTTTGTCCACTCTGATTTTTCCCCCTCTCCTATCATCTAATTAAGAGACAGAAAATATTAATCAGCACCACTGATATTAGGAATTCTACTAACAACAGTGACTACAATTGATATAGAATCTGGTTTAGCCAAGTAAACTAATTTCTGTAGTCTTGTAGTAAAACACACTATGAGTGTTCAAAATGTTACTGAGTAGTCCAGTTGCATAGAACTTATCTCTCCCTTTGACCATCCACTATTATAAATACTTTAAATATGCAGTTTATGGAGTAACACCTTAACTATCTGAGTGGACAAGAAATTGTGATAAGGTAGTGGTTAAAACAAAGTGCAATAAGAAAATGAGAGTCAGAGAACAAGTAACAGGATTAGCATTAAAAAAGATCAAAGAACAATATAAAATAATTTATATTTTCATCAAGAAGAAACTCAAGCAATACATTTCTCTGCGATTGTTTACAAAGACAATACTTGTCAACCTATGTTTCCAATGGTTTGTCAACACATTGTTGGTTAATATACTCCCATTATATCTCATGCACTGAGTGTTTAGATAGACTTGCCAAGGATATGAGTCACAGGATCACAGTCACAATCATTGTCTTTGGTGATAACCGTATTTCAAATCACAAATTACCAATCTTATGTTTTCATTCTAAAAATATAGCGATATTTTGATCCAGGTAATGGCCTATATTTCCGACAGTTGCAAGAAAATATAAGCACTCTCTCAAGAAGTACTGACTAAGCTCCTAGTATTTTCCAGGTGTTCCAGTATGGATCAAAGGTGAAAAGGGATATGTACCACCAAAGAGGGACTAATTCAGTAGAACATTTATTCAGACACTTCAGATTAATTTCAGCTCAGTATTTACACTCAGGAAGGCCTGAGGTCGAGTCTCTATTCTGTCACTTATGAGCTTTCTGATTTCTGTCACCTCAACCTCCTTGTGAATCATGTCAGAAAATAATAAATGTCCTGCATATTTCACAGGGTTGTTGGAACTGTCATGTGAGAATAATGTGGGTTAAAACACATCATAAATTGTTTAGTCCTAGTATATGTGTGTGTGTCTGAGCATGTGTATATGTGTAGAATTACTTAGTATATACTCATAATTAAATTAATGCCCCCAAATTAAGTTTCAGAGCATCAGTTATAGAAACCATAATATTGTTGAGTACTTTTAAAATGTCACTTTGACGTGATTTGTATTATTATATATAAAGAGAATATGAGCATGGGTTTACCAAAAATACATTACCCATGAATATACATATTTGGATATCCCATAAAATAAAATATAAGTCTTAGAATGGATCAAACAGCAGAATATCACCAAGGAGTATTACTGACCTTCATCCATACCACAGTAGCATTCCTACTAGCAGATATTGTGCATGACACAGGCAGGGCATCACCAATCTGTTTGGTCACTTCCCCACTTGGATTTAAGGACAAATCCAAATCTGTAAATCAAAAAATCTGCTTAAAATGCAAAGTCCATGAGAGTAAGACAGCCAAAATATTTTGAAGAAACAATGAAAAAAAAATCCTTCTAACTGCACTTGAAAATTCAGAACTGATTTATGTGACTGAAATAACTGAACTGTAGCATAATAGGCCATTTTTCAAGTGAGCTTTGAGACCAGTTTAGACAAGAGAATGGTCAATCTAATTGATTACACATTTATTTGCAGTTAACATGATTGATGTTTACGCTGCATGTAAGTATTTCCTTAGGGTTTATCACCTTATAAAAAAATTCTAAAATCACTTCTAAAAAAAAAAAGATGAAAGCTAGGTAAATATAAAAAGAATGGATAAAATATACTATAGGAAAATATACTTGAATAGGAAAATCAAGTATATTTAGTCAGAAGGTGATAAATTGAAAAGTCATGAGGTAGTCTGCATAGTTTCTTCACAGAATATTGATTATGGTAGTCAAATATTCTTTTGAAATTCTATTCCATTTCTCATGTAGTTGAAATTTTAAATGATATCTATTGGAAGGCACATACTGTTAGGAGATATCATCTTTTAAAAATAGAGTATATACCCATCTAAGGTGGTATAATCTTATTTGTTTGTTTATTTATTTAAATTGAGAGGAACAGATATAGTGAGACAGACTCCTGCATGTGCCCCGAACACGATTCACCTCTCAACTTCCATCTGGGGCAGATGATCAAATCAACTGAGCTATCCTCAGCACCTGGGGCTGACTGCTTGTACCTATCAAGCCACTGGCCATGGGAGGGGAATAAGGAGAGAAGGGGGAGAGGGAGTGGGAGAGAGAGAGAAGTAGATGGTCACTTCTCTTGTGTGTCCTGACCTGAGATCAAACTCAAGATGTCTATAAGCTGAGCTGATGCTCTATTTACTGAGCCAATAGGCCAAGGCAGGTGTAATCTTTTAGATGGAGAATAATTTCTATAAAAATCTTACTGTCAAGAGTATAATCTGTATGAATAAAATCTAATTCAAATTTACAAACATTTATCATACAGTTACTATGTTCCAATCGCTGATGGAAAATACAGAGGTCAATATACAGAGCTTACAATTTACAATTTTTGAGATAGAGGTAATATGTTTTCAATGATGCAACTATAATACACAGCAGCATCAAATAAGCAGCTGGCGGCAAATGTGGTATAAATTAGAAAATCAGTAAATATTGGTTGAAAACTAAAGAAACTCTGACCAGTGGTGGCTCATTGAATACAATGTTGACTTGGGACCCTGAGGTCCCAGTTTCAAAACCCCAAGGTCACAGGCTTCATTGTGGGCTCATCCAACTTGAGCGCAGACTCGTCAGCTTGAGTGTGGCATCACCAGCTTCAGTGTGGCATCACCAGCTTGAGTGTAGGGTCATTGGCATGATCCCATGTTTGCTGGCTTGAGCTGAAGGTGGCTGGGTTGAGAAAGGAGTCACTGGCTTGGCTGGAGTCCCCCATCAAGGCACATATGAAAAGCAATCAATGAATATCTAAAATGCCACAACTACAAATTGATGCTTCTCATCTCTCTCCTTTTCTTTCTCACTCACAAATAAAAAAGAAAGAAATATAAAGCACTAAAGGAAGAGCTTCAAACAGAGGTACAAGCAAAGACTTAAGGAATTACAGAAACCAGAGCCGAACTGGGTTTCAAAGCAATAATAAAGGCTTTGTACAGGAGGCACTGTGTTTGTGGCCCCGGTGGTTGAAGAGGGCTTTAATAAGTGAAGATAAAGAAAAAACTTCTGCCACATAGCAAATTTAAAGATGTGAGAGAGCTTGGCAGATTTTACAATGGTGAGTAATTTAGTATGCATGGTTCTAACACATGGAAAATAAAGTGATTGAGGTCAGGATATAAAGGATAGTGCTTGCCATTCTCAGAGTTGGGGACTTTATTCTACAGCAGTGGGAATTTGTTGTTGCATCCTGTGTTTCTTATTCACAGCTAGTCACAGAGGAATTACATGGCTACATCCAAATCTTTTGCTTTATCAGTCTGTTATCTATTCTCCCCTGCTTGATCTACAGGTGATACAAATAAAAGTTCTCTCCTTTTAGGGCCCTGAATAGCTACTCCCTCTTAGACATAAACAGGTCAATATAAACAGACCATCTCTTAGCACTGGATTATTGGTTATTGTCTCAAAGATCACATGGACAATAATATCAGACAGTTATTTCATAGGCAGTTCTACATGCTAGTTATAGTCCGTCACCTCTTTTTTTTTTTTTCTTCATGGAACAAGCTTGATTAATGGTCCCATGACTGGCTAGTCTTAAGAGAAAAGTAGCACTGTTGTTATCCTAAGAGGTAGGTTACTGCTTTTTGTCTAAATAGTCCCTGATGGCAGCCATACTCAGATCTGTTAACATGAAACAGAGCAAACAGAGAAATGGCCTGGCTGCGAATATTTCTTAAGTCTACTGTTCTCATATGTCTCCCCAGGGTGTCCTTCTAACATCAGATACTAAAAAGCAGCCATATGGTAACTCTATTCCCTAACGTACCTCCTTGTATCTCCCTCAAAATTTTAGCCCCTATCCTGCATGTTTTCCAAACATTATGGAGTAGAGTGAAAGATTTACAATCATTTCCTCAGAATGATTTTTAAAGTCTCTTTCAATTTTAAAACAAAGAAACCCCTCATACTCGATGAAAAGGCGACAGATCATGTCTAGAGAAAACATTATTTATATGATGGTGCTGTTGGGTGCAAAAGGTGTATTAGAAAATTTGGCCTATACCTCCAAGAAAGACTGACATTCACCCACAGCATTCTGTGAAGTCTAGTTTTAAACAGACAGCAGTTCAAATTAGTTCCCAATTTTCATGCTGCATCAAGTATGCCAATAATATGGACTGTCAGGAATTACAAAATAAGGAATGCAAGTATAATGCCTCTTTTCTATGTATATCTTTTATTTTTTTTTTATCACACTGGAGTAAATATAACTTTTGGAGTACCTGCAAATAAAAAGTATGTAAAAGATTAACAACAAAATATTTTTAAAAAAGGTATCTCAGGGTGATTTTAATGAGGTTCTGTTTCTAAAAAAAAAAAAAAAAATCTAGCTTTCTTTAAAGAACAATAAATAACTTTTAGTAGTCTATACCTCTTCTGCCAAAAGTTGAGACTAAATTAACTTTGAATTGCTTGGGTTTGGGAGTTAATATTATTCTTGAATTTTTAAAAAGATACTTAATCTATACTTTTATTTGCCAAATTGCCAAATGCAAACCTGTAAACTTCAAGAATATCTAAATATTTTTAAAAGATAAAATGTGTTATTTATTTAATATTCATGTACAAATTTTGTTGATACCTCAAATTAAAGGCATTAAAAAAAAGACAAAGGTTTACCACTGTCAAAAGATTAAATAATTAGATCCATACCAGATTTCAATATTGCAGTGCAAATGTGGACCAAAGGTGAGCTTGTTTTTATGCATTTCAGTAAGTCAAATGAAACCACATCATTTTAAATAAAACACAGATGAAATTAATTGGAAAAGATATCCAACGTAGACTATTAGAAGTCTTTGAAGTGAAGTTGATACAAAGAACAAGGTTACTTACAGTGAACTGTGATGGATGTTGAAGCAATCATGCTTTTCTTGTCTACCAGGGAACATTTGTAGTCTCCTGTTGCATTGCGCCTCATGTCTGTCAATGTGTATGTATTTGAGCTTCTTATTCCTTCGGGCTGTCCCTTTTCATAGAGGCAAAATGTCAAATTATTAAAATGACATTTCTTCAAATGAGAAAAGAGAGAATATTTTTTTTGATTGGACAAATGAGAGTAC
This sequence comes from Rhynchonycteris naso, assembly GCA_037038555.1. Classification (NCBI taxonomy): domain Eukaryota; kingdom Metazoa; phylum Chordata; class Mammalia; order Chiroptera; family Emballonuridae; genus Rhynchonycteris; species Rhynchonycteris naso. Next base: position 75,171,278 of record CM073002.1, read on the forward strand.
ATTTTGTATTATTTGATTCCTGGAAAAATAATATTGAGGAGCTAATTGATATTATATTGATAACATTTATTTTATAGATAGTATGGATTATGTTTTATTGTTCCTATATATTATTTTTATATTTAGACTTGCCTAATTTGACATAAACATTCAAGGCAACTTAAAAGACAACATGCCTTATATCCAAATAAAAAGGAGAAATAAATATAGGAAAGAAAAAGGAAGGAAAGAAGGAAGGAAGGAAGGAAGCAAGGAAGGAAAGAAGCAAGGAAAGAAGGAAGAAAGTAAGAGAGGAGAAACCCCCCCCCAACAAACTATAATATAAAAATATAGATAAACCAGGAATACATTTTAACAAAAAGACATAAGTACCAGATATTGTTGCTAAAACTAAGACAAACATTTTGCTCTCTGATCTCTGATAGCCAAGTTGGAGACAAAACTAGTTTCTAAATTTTGTTTGCCCAGAGACAAAAATAGTATCACAATTTTTTAGAAGAAACAAAGTTGTCTGTCAACTTTGAAGTCTGAAAGAAATTATAATAGGCTTCTAAGTCATGTAATGGATGATCCCCTTAAATACTATTGAGTGATGTAGTAGATGACATTTGTAAACGTATCCCTTCAGTAATTGTGTGTAGAATTGTACATGTTCTCTCAATGGAAGGTTATGTTAGAGAGAAACTTGGGAAGGGCTTGAGAGAGTAAACATGTACCCTCAGATGAGCTGTCTCTTAGTCGGGCTCCATTAACTATGACCCCTAAAACACACTCTAGAAGAGTTTTCCAAAGTATTCTCTATCCATATCACTTCTTTCAGCTATGATGCTGATAAAAGTTGAGGAACTGATGCTTCAAGACTGTACAATGGCAAAAGGCAGCCTCCAGTTTTAGTCTGACAAGCTAAGTATAATCTGCAACAGAACTGTTCCTGCTTCAGAGGTTCACCAGGGTGTTCAGGAAGGTGCTGTGTGGAGGTTTAGAATCTGTATCAGAGCATTTGCTGACCACCACTCTTCATTTTACAGTTATCTGCTTCTAAAGAGCAGATTCTTGTAGTTTATTTGGATTATAAAAAGTTGAGGTTTTGTAATTATGGTTTCTTGTAATCAGATTTTTGCCTCTTTCACTTGAAATCTCTTAACATTGAAAAATAAAAAGAAAAGATCATTGGCAGATGCTGAAAAAACTTTCAAAAGATATTCTACAGGTGTCTCTGCTCCCAAGAAAACATCCTTTTGTATTTAAGGTGCCCAAGTAAATTCAATTCTTAATGTCAGCCAGTGGCAAAACAACAGGACAAAATGATAGTAGTCTAGCTTGAGTAATAATCCTTAAGCACTTACTGGTAGGTAAAACAAGAACTCCTCAGGAGGAGGGTTACCATTTCCTGAGCACTTCAGAGTAATGTTGTCCCCTTCTTTGATGGCGTTTTTTGGTGGCAGCACCTGTATTGTCACCTGCTCTGTAGGATCTGCAAGAGTCACAAATACAAGTTAACTATCGTCATCAAGTACCAAATTACTCTCTACATACACTGTAAATAAGTTATACACAATTTTCTCAAAAATCTAGTAATGTCAATTACTTAAATGTATCTTTTTATACAAGGATTGAAGTTAATAACTTCTTGCTATACCAAGTACTAATCTTGGAAGAGCAAACTACAAAGAGGCCCTGTAATGTAAAAATCAACTTATCCTTAGCAAAATGTCTTTAACTGAGGTAGGAATGACCATAGTTATTTTATGGGTAAAAAAACAGTAGGAACAATCTCACTATATGATTTCATTATAGGGACATTTAACTATATTACATGAATCTTACATTTTGGAAAGACTGGATCAGCTAGCAAAGAAACTCAAGTTATTAGTCAACGTTTCACCCATATTACATAATAACACTTTACATTAAATAAAAAGATACATGAGCTAATAACACCAGCAAGATTTTGGGCATGCAGGAAAAGAGTAGGTCTGCTTTCAAACAGCTGAATCCTGTGAACTGAGGGGGGCACTTAACACAATCAACAGGATTGTAAGTATTTTATAAATCTGTTCTGTTCTGTGGAGCCAAGATGCAACTTTCATTGCATTTTGGTTATATTTATGGAGAAAATAGGGCGAAGAGTATTCTTTAGTGAAGTGACTGCTTTACAGTAGAATGCCAAAAATATTAAAGGCTGAATGAATACAGTGGACCATATCTAGCAAATATGAAATAAAAGGAGGTGGTGTTGATGGCTATAAATCACCTTTCTTACTTATTCAGTTATTTATAGCTTAATCATACAATTTTAAAACCATATAATGCAAAGGTTTATTTTAGAGAACCTTTCCATAAGGTTTAATACCATTGAGATATGTGTCTATGTTTCCAAACTGGTAGAACTAAATATTATCCCTGAAGACTTATTTTGCTATTAGTTAATAATGAGACAAATAAGTGGTACATTTGGAGGTTTTTTTTTTCTATTCCTTGCAGTCATTTATTTATATTTTTAAGAGTAAAATGCAGGAAAAAACTTAGAAGGGTTGTTATAGATTACTCATTTGCTTTTTCTTTAAGCTTGGGCATCTCTGAATATAACTTTTTGTTAGTGTCTTCAAATTTGTCTGAAGTAGATCCTGACCAGCAGCTCCCAGTAAAGTTGGAAAGTATATTAAGGTTGATTTAGGGCTTCTACTGACCTTCCATTTCTTGATCCCTTTGCTCTTTCAGGTGGCCCTTCTCTGACTAGTTTTGGCCTGTTGCTTGTCACCTCAGCACATCCCCCATCAAGGCTGACACTGTGACAATGGATCTCAATCCATCTGACTTCCTGTTTCTTTTCAAAATTCCCCTTCACTGTGTCCCCTTTTCAGTAGCCTCTGTTCCGTACTAGGGGGTTGAAGAACTAAACTGAGATCAAAATGTTAATGTAACACATTTTATTTTTACAGTAACTTTCTCGGTGTCCACTAGCCTTCCTCAAACAAAACTAATGGTCTCTTGCATTCCCTTTGCCTCTAACTTTGAGTTTTACTCTGTTATTCTTCCACTTAGTCTGCCGTTCTCCTTTTTTTTCTCTTATCTACTTAATCACCCAGTCTTAATAATTAATACTTAATATATTTGGCATGTGGTTCATCCCTTGTGTTCTCACTAACACTTCCCTAGTCTAGGCTCTAATTAACATACAAAGGAAACAGTTTCATCAAACTTCATTCAGTCCCTCACTTTAAACCTTTCTTTTTTCTATTCCTTCCTATACAGTGGTGAGTAAATGTAGGTTTGTAATTGTGAGTACATGAAACAGAGTTTATTTTTGTATTATTTATTATCTTACTTTTCATAAGAAAAAAACCTACTCTTCACAACACCTGTATATTTCTTCTAAACCAGTTTTTAAGTAGTGCTTTGACTATTACAATGATATTCAAAACCCTTATGAATTTCTAATATATAAATAGTGAAATAAATATTTCTTAACCTAGTGTCTATTTTTCATCTCACTACTCTCCATATACCCCTACATAATAAACAAAAGAGTCTACTCAATTTTCTTTCTCCCATCTTTCCATTTATTCTTCTGTCCAATCATTTATTAATTTGTTCACTAATATATATTTTCTTCAGGTATAAGTGCTAGACTTATAAAGTTCAGAGCAGTATAATCTTTTCAGTGAACTTTCAAAATATGATCTCAACATACTTAACATTTAAGACTATAATAATATAAAAGCACATATGATGTAAGCATAGTGACTGCTGATAGCTTATAAGTACATAAGACTGGGAAGCTTCTAGTAGAAATTGACTCTGGATCTGGGCTTTGAAGACTGAACAGGTGTTTGCTAGAAAATAAAAGGGAGGGAGTAACAACATATCGCTAGGCATGTAAGTGATATTTTAAAGAAAGATCTAGAAAAGAGAACAGGCTACGGTAGGTACTGTGAAGTAATGGAAGTTGAGAAATAGTGCAGGACCATGTCTACAGGAGAGAAGGCATAATGAAATCAGTTGGGAGCATGAAGATCAATCTCAGCGATCCAAGATGTCATTAAAGGACTTTTATCACAGTAGTGACACGTTCACATTTGTGTTTTAGACAGATATTTCTGACAGCAGCTTGGAGGGCAGTTTGGAATAAATAAACAATTTAGAAAATTTTCACAAAAATATAAGCGATAAAGGATGGTGGCATAATCTTAGGTGGTGTCAGAAGGCAAAAATCAGATAAACCCCAAAATTAAAGGCCTAGATTCCATAAGAATTTTTTACTGACTAAATAGGTTAAGAAAAAGTAGACTAGTGCATCTTTGTCAAGATAAATTTATCGAATTTCTTTATCTTGAGTGTACTCTGCAACCTTTCCATTCAGCTGCCTTCTTCTCTCCTCTGAAGTTATCCTAGAGCAGCGGTTCTGCAAGTGGTGCCTCAGATCAGCAGCAATAGCATCACCAGGGAAACTGCTATAATGTGTAGTTTGGGCTCCTCTCAGTAACTAGTGGATGAGAAGCTAGAGCTGGATCCAGCAATTTGTGTCTGACAAGTTCTTCAAGTGAGGTTGATGCACACTGAAGTTTGCATCTTGAAGATAACAGTCACTGTCCTTGAGCATCTGAGCTCTTAGAACTGTTTACCAAGTTCCTGTGGCTTAGACCACTTATAATCTTGCACTGACAGTTTCCTTCTGATGCAGTTGTCTTATTTCTCTACTAGAGTAGCAAATTCCTTAAATGTCAGGACTATATTTCAAATTTTTCACCATGAAGCCCAGCATTAAACACATTGTACCTTCTCAAAAGCTGTGACAAAAGCACCTTACACAGCCAATCACAGTAAAGTCATTTTCTTCAGTAAGACCAAAGACAGTTTTGCCTTCCCAACACCAAGCTTTATACTCACATACATTCCTGTTCTTTCTTAAGCCAATTTCTCATTCTTTAATACACATCTTGATAATCTTTTCTATCTTGTACGTCTGCACATATACCAAGATAAGTTTATTTCCAATTGTATAGTTTTGGACAGACAGAATTCTTCCTTCACTTATAGAAATGATAGTTTGATTTTTGATAAGCTATACATGATGAAATCCTCTCAGTCCTTGCTTTTAAATGAAGTTGAAACATATTTGCAAATTTAAAGGCAAAAAGGGCCCTTATCATTAGGGGAAGTGGAATTTAAATTTTGTTCTCATACCAGGTTCCATACTTCAGTGAACCAAATAGAAATGTAGATGGGTGACAACTCTCTGAAGGCTCAAATGGAATTTATGCCCTTTTTCCAGAATAGATGTGGAAGTGCTTGGTTATATGACACATGGTAGTATTATAAGAATTTTTGATGCATTTAAAAATAATAAAATTTTTCTTGTATTTTCCTAAGAAGATATATTACCTATAACATTATGTAATAATAATGGTCATTTTGTAACAATTATAATAGTACTTAATAATGACCATTTAATGTAATTTCACTTAATCACCATGACGACTCTATGAGTTAAGTATTATATTTTTTTCCATTTCAAGGTAAGAAAAGTGAGATCTAGAGCAGTGATTTTCAACCTTTTTACACTTATGGACTCATGAAGTAAGAGAATTATTTTGGAAATGGCTAAGGCAGAAATCACCCTGAGCATAAGCAAATTCAACTAAGATCCTTGGCTGTATAATCTTTATACAGCATCAGGGTAGTTAACTCTTTCACAGATGGGCAAGATATTTCTGGCAGACTGGTCCACAAACCAACGATTGAAAAACACTGACCTAGAATATTTAAGCTACTCCCCCAGAAACACACAGTAACTGACACTGGCACTGGACTGTTCTCAATATTTGCTTTTAATTATTAGATTCTCTTGGCACCTGTCTTACAGGAAAGAGCACAGCATTGGAGAAAAGGTTCTAACCTAGTTCGTAAGCTAATTTAGGACAAGTTTTAGAGCCTTACTTTACTGCAAAGTGAAATTATTGAATTAGACCAGATGATTATGAGGTTTCCTTGGTATTCTTCTATTCTATGTTTCAAATCTATGAAATAAAATTAACCAAAACATCTTGGAATACAACATCCTTATTTATTTTACATTATTGATTTCATTAATAAAATGAATTTCTTTATTGAAATGAAAATGCCTTATCTAGAAAACTAGTCATAATCCTCTATTTATCTGTCATTCATTTAAAACCATCAGATGGCACTTTGAACTCCTGTAAAGTCAATGGCTATGGGACAGGGCTGAGGACTAGGAGAAGGAATAAGACTAGGTTAGAGATATTTTCTTTAAGGAGCTTAGCATCTAGCAGAATACAGAAAAAATTCTCATAAATAACAAATGAGAGAGTGAAAAACATCACAATACATGTAAGCCTATATTCTACAAGTCTTTCAATGAGCAACAGATTATTAGGGTACTTATTAGGGTGCTATGAAGTAGGGGTGGGATTGGAAGTAGAATCCAAAGATCATTAGGAGTGGGACTTAAAAGTCTAATATGCATTTGAATATTTTTAATGTATTAAAATTGCATAATTATATGTTGAGTTACTTACAGTAAATATCAAAGACTGCTTGTTCAGAATAAAGTGTTTTCTGGCCTGATGGTCCATAATATGTCACAGAACAGGTGAACGGCATTTGTATGTCAGCCTTGGTCGTCTTGTATTCCAGGGATGAAGTCATGGTATAGAGCTGAGTTACAGGGTCTGTTTCCTTTTTGAAAATTATGACCACCTCTGAAGAAAATATAGAACACTAATGATAGGATCTTTCATCAGAATCCCAATTCTTAATTAAATGTCACAACACCATTTAGAAGTGGCTTTGTCCTTCTCAATGTATTTAACAGAAGGGGAAAGTGACATATAGTGAGGTAAGATGTCTTTTCAAAACCATAAGTCAGAGACAAAGACAGAAATAGAATTCTGGAATCTGATTTTCCACTCACTTTAATTAACTTCTAAAACATGTACACACAGAAATAATTCTCTCTGCTCCTAATTCTTTTGTACAAGGGCTAAAATGGTGTTTAAGAAATCAATGATCTAATGAATACTTAAAGGAACAAAACATGAGTCCTAGATCAAAAGACGGCTACACATTTAGATGCAGAACAATTTAAGGAATCCCTAGATAAGAGAAAGTCAAGTCAAAACAGATCATCTGAATTTATTGCCCACTTCATACCCACCTCCTTCAAGGGGTTGCAGCACTTTCCCACTCCTGTACCATGTGATGTTGCCATCTGGGTAACTGTCTTTTGAAACACAGTCACCCAACTGCAAGATGAAGAGGGAATTTTACTATTTTGATTTCATTAGTGGGTGTCAAACTGGAAGTTCAGAATCCTCAGGGGATTTCGAGTTATCCCAAAGGTTTCCTGAGCCATTCATTTTCCAAGCACTGACTAAGGAGCGAATAAACGTTCTCTTGTGCAAAAACAATATCTCATACTTAAAGTTATGGTTTTGTCCATTTAAAAATATGCCATAGATGCTACAGCTATTAATAAAATCACATTTATGTAAAGTGTATTACCAAATTTATTTCAAAATTGTTCATTTTTCACATTAACTAAATAACATGAGTACATTAACATTGGCTATTACCATGGTTCATAGATCTACATACACAAGGATCATTAACCATGTTAAACTGTGGTGGTGGACTCTCCAGCATTATACTACGTACACTCCAGACTATAGTACATCTACTCACCATGATTTTTAAGACACACCACTTTTCTGCAAATGTGTTTAAACTTTAATATTTAATGTTTATAAAATAATATTATGCAGAAAAATCAAATCTGATTCAAAAAATTCCTGACTTGGTTTTTCCCCTGAACAAAGGAAAATTGAGGTAGTTTAGCTTGTGAAAATAAGATTATTAGTCAATTGAGGTGCCAAGATTTGTCTCTTCAATTTCAGCCTCCCTTCAAACCTCTGCTAATGTGATCTTTCAAATCTGATCTTCTCATAACTTAACTTCAACTTTTCAGTACTGTAGTTTAATTTCCAATAGAACAAAGTCCAAATTCCCTACAAAACATATAACACTGATCATAATCCAGCCTCTCCTTACCTCTACAGATTTCTCTCTTATTTCACTCTCTTGCCCACTGTCTTAGCAGCCAAGTTTCTGCAATTCAAATAACTTGATATTTCCTCCAAAATATCATTCTCTTTTACATCATATTACTTTAAATTGCTGATCTGGGGAAAATTTACTCATCAAACTTGACTCTATTAAATAGTTAGTTCATCCAAACAGGAAAGACATGCCCTTTCTTATGCTTATTTTTCTCTTCTCCCTTGAGAAATAGAATCACCTTCCTCTGTGTCCCCTTTTTACCTTATGCATACTTCCTGACTGTCACCTGCACAAGAAAAAGATTTATCTTATTTGTCCTGGCATCTGAGGCTAGGAGAAGTCATTTAATATTAGGCTAAGTAAAGGCAAATAATAAAAAAACAAGTTCTTACCTTTTTTAGCTTCTCTGTTTCAAGAAATGGTGCTTTGCTAACAATTTCAGGTTTAGATGGTTGCTCTAAAGTTAAGTAGAGAAAGGTTTTGAGTATATGTGGAAGTATAAAAGAATGTTCTCATTTGGTTTATAAAAAAATAATTCAGCCTTGGCTGGTTTGCTCAGTGGTAGAGCATTGGCCTAGCATGTGGATGTCCTGGGTTTAGGTTCAATTCTCAGTCAGGGCACACAGAGGAAGGAACCATCTGCTTCTCCACCCCTTTCCCTCCCCTTCTTTCTCTCACTCTCTCTCTCTTTCCTCTTGCAGCCATGGTTGGATTAGTTCCAGCTTATCAGCCCCAACCACTGAGGATGACCCCGTGGAGCCTTCATCTCAGGCACTAAAAATAGCTAAGTTGTGAGCATGACTCCAGATGGGCAGAGCATCGGCCCTAGATGGGCTTGCCAGGTGAATCCTAGTCAGGGTGCATGTGGAAGTCTGTCTTTCTATCTTCCCTCCTTTCACTTGAAAAGAAAGAAAAAGAAAAGAAAAAAATAATTTACTCAATGAAGAAAATCAAGCAACAACACATAGAACAGATTTCCTATATAATACGTACTTAAGAAATCTAGTTAGTTCATCACTTTGAATATTTGCTTTATTATGTCAAATATCACATTAAATGCTTATAACTCCTTTGAATAAAATGTCAGTGATATTTTCTGGACACCTTATAAACAATCAATATGTATCTGATTGTGAAACAGTAGTTAATATATTAAATATATTATCTCCAATTGATCACCATGTCTACTTATCAATAGTTTCTGACTCCTTAGGTGGAGAGCTGAATCCACATGAATCAGAATTGCATGGGTACTTGACTAAAATGCAGATTTCTGAGCCCTAACTGTCCAACTGAGTCAGACTTTCTGGGGAGAATCCTAAAAATCTACATTTTTCACAAGTTCCATATGGAACTCTTTCGCACAATAAAGTTAAAAATTCATTGCTCTAAAATCATGAGAAATACTAAGTTGAGGGATATAGATGCCCAAGGTTCCTGTGTATCTCAAACCTTAGTTTTTAAGTGAAAACCCATGCACCAAACTATAAAGGTGGCAAAATCTTTCAAATTTGGAATCTGAGAAAATGAATAGAAGCATTTTAAATATAAGAAATTATGTAAGTGTAAATTCTAACAGAAACTTCAATAAAAATTTATTTAAAATTTTAGCAACAAGGTAGTATATAAGCTTATTTTAAGTTATTTTATTCTATGCTGCTAGTTGTTTTGTTTTTTACAGGGACAGAGAGAGAGTCAGAGAGAGGGATAGATAGGAACAGACAGACAGGAACAGAGAGAGGTGAGAAGCATCAATCATTAGTTTTTCATTGTCATTACGACACCATAGTTGTTCATTGATTGCTTTCTCACATGTGCCTTGACCGCGGGCCTTTAGCAGACCGAGCAACCCCTTGCTGGAGCCAGCGACCTTGGGTCCAAGCTGGCGAGCTTTTGCTCAAGCCAGGTGGGCCTGTGCTCAAGCTGGTGACCTCGGGGTCTTGAACCTGGGTCTTTCGCATCCCAGCCCGATGCTGTATCCACTGCGCCACTGCTTAGTCAGGCTATGCTGCTAGTTTTTTAACATTAATAGAATTTTTAACTTTTCAATTAGCTTTAACAATTAGCGTACAAAAAATCGATATTGCCTCACTTGTATTGATTTTTGTGAGTTGTATAGAGCAGAATTATTCTATTCTCATATAAACTGATAAACAAAAACAACCAGCTACTTGTTCTTTTATGGTCTTATTGTTTATAATCTCCAAATATTTATACTTTTGATTAACAGACTAAACTAAATTGGCTTTTGTGTAATTATTACTTAATTCAGAAATCACTTATCAGACATGCTACCTACTCAGACCAGTAGAGAAAACTAAAATAAAGACCAAATATAGCAAAGTGAATATTGCCAAGACTATATGCAAAAACAAACAAATAAACAAACAAATTCCTTCAGGTTAATATTGACCATGTGTGAAGGACTAACTTTCATTAATATTTTCTAAAATTTATTCCTATTTTAATAAAATAAAACTAGCAAAATCAGAAAGAATGGTTAGAGTTTAGTCTTCTTTCAACTGTTATTAATCTTTCCATTGGGAAGAGAGAGTTACAGTGTATTGTGGAAGTAATGTTAATACCTGTTGCATTTTTTTGAGTTATTCTCTCTTTAAAATTTAGTGTCAAAAAAAAAATTAGTGTCAAACCCTCTATATTAACTATATATTCTGTGTGTAATTTTTTCTTACACTAGCTTGTAACAATCAATGAGTATTAGTTGGAGGACCATAAAAGAGGACAAGTACTATTTTAACCAAATTGCATATTGATTCCAAAGTGTTTTTTTAAAAAGAACTTTACATGAATTATTTCTTAATATGATTTAAGAATTCATAAGCAAGTATAGAATTGAAAGAAAAATTCATTCCCAAAATTTATTTGCATTGCTAAAATAATTTTGTCAAGGGTTTCATAGCCAAGTGAGGATGGAGTGGTGAATGCAAAATTGCTTCATGTCACCCACAAGGTACCATGCTATTATCAAAAACCATGCACAGGACAGCTCACTGTGATGTGGGAGGAGAGCAGGAAAAGGCAGGTGCACTGTTACATGGACTCAAGAGTGCTTTTCTCAGAACTTTGTCAGCAATCACCCCTCATAAATCGTGATGTACTTTATGTAAACTATTGTGAGCATGAAATGATTGATTGTCCTCATGAGATGGGAAAGGCATTTTTTATATTTAAAGAATCAAAATAAAATATATAATATAGGTCTCATTTTCTGCTTCTTTCAATAAAAGAAATGTTATTTGCAAGTTGACTTTCACAGGGAGGTAGGAAGAAGAACATTCAATTCTGATAAAATGAGGTCAGTCAAGAGATAAAATTAACAAGGAAAAAATTTTTTGTTTGTTTCTTTTTCAGTAGTGTCTATACAGTATTGAAAGCAAGCTCTCAAATTACTGTAAAGCAAACCAGCTCTGCCCATCACTGAGTAAATAGCTGCCCCAGGTGCACAACAGACTTTATGTCATGGAACAGTCTTTATTTAACACTACGGACACGAGAGTGTAAGAGGTTCAACAGGTTAGCCTAGACTGGTGGTTTTTAGATGCTATTTTAGAAGTGAAGCTCTTCTGATTATTTATATTTTTCCCCTGAACAAATTATCATGAAAGAACTTTGAAATATTAAGTAGGTGAAATTCTGGCTAATCTAACAGAAGCAGTTTCTCACCTTCTCAGCTCTCTTCATTAGTTTCTCAAGGGAGTCCTAGGAACACAATAGGGATACTGCCATCTAATTCAAAGTCTGTATTTTACTGATGAGGAGTAACTCATAGACCAAGACTGGTGCAGTGGCTTGCCTGTGGTTGGAGATTAGCAGCTTATCAAAGAAAATCAGGTCTCCTGATGACCAGTTCAGTGATTTTCCCACTATACCAATGACAGTCATTTGTTAACCTAGGTACCCATTTGATCTCTAAAACCTTTGCACAATGGCCAGAAAGAATCTCTGGGAACTTTTAAAAGTCTATTCTTTCTTTGGAATGGTATTATTAACTTCAAATGTGCATTAAATGCAAACACAGTTTGCTTTTGATGCCATTCAATCACACACACACACACACACACACACACACACACACACACACACACACAAGCTATATTAGTGGTGACAAAATACATAATTTATTTTGATCTGGGCTGCTTTATTGAAATGATTTCTTGCATCTGATATATAAGTTTAAACTAAACAAACAACTCTACAGTAGAGGTAACAAGGTCATCAGTCATGGTTCCTAGTTTGAATAAATACAATTTGGCTTTGCCCATGAGGACGACATTGTGCAGCAAGCTGATCTGGGACTAGTTCACATAAACCACACTCAGTTCTGTGATACACAGTGCATGTTGCTAGGTGATTTGACAGAAGGAAACAGAGGGCAGATTGATGAGCCTCGTAACTTTTAAGTAACTCTAATAAATACATGCACAGAATGAGAGTCTCCCTGTCACAGCTGCTGTTTGCTTCATGAAAAGTGACCCAAAGTAAATTCATTATTTTAAGAAAGCAAAAGCCCTATATGCCCTTGCAAACATTTTCTTTATCAAGAGCTGGCTGTTGATTTTATTGGACTTGGAGTGTCCCATAGTTTCTAGTACAAAACTCCATTTTCAAGGACATGTAAGTTGTCTATTTAAATTTTCCTTGGCCCAGTGCCTGTAATGCAAATTCTGTTTCCAAGAATCATTTTGTTCTCAACAACATTCAAAAGAGAAGGGGTGAGCGGTGCTGATGGTATGTGGGTATGAGTTTGTTTTCATGATCATAGAAATCCTCTGTATTACAAAATGGTTTAAAAATTTTATCTTATTAGACCAACTGCATTTTTCTTTCAAGTTTGTGTGTGGTATTTTTATTAAAAGGAGAATAGTCTGAAAATTTTCACAAATAGAACAACCTGGATTTTCTCAGCTTTCTTGTATAGAATCTTGAGATTTGGTAATTTCAACCCAGTACAAAAGAAACCTGACAATTGACAAATAATACACATAACCTTTAGAGTACTGCAATTTACCATAATCTCTGTACCTATTGTGGTACACTCTTGATATGTGCTTATATTTATGAAATCGTGCCCTAATTAAAATTTTTCGTTGTGCTCTGGAAAGTGTCCCAAGAAGTGCACCAGCCATCTTCCTAATAACATTAAAGTGAAATTTAAAAAAAAAGTACATGGGAGATTGCCAAATACATGATAAGATTATTTGGGATATTTAATAGAAGGGGGTTTGACAGACAAACCCTTGGTATTAAGTTTTATTCCTAAAATAACTGAGAAGAAAGGATGGTTTCTAGAAGGTGCCATTTAAGCTGAAAAGTAATCAACTGAAACATGTAATAATGGTTTTACAAGTTTCTTCTGGAGAACAAAGGTTTCCTTTGATAGTGTAAGCACTCTTGGAATCTGTGTCATGAGACCATAGAAGTGCTAAAGTCAATATAAATACTTAAAGGACAGTCCTATTTAGTTACATAGGCTATGACAAGAGAAACAGGAAGAGTCCATGCTTACTTGCTGTAGTAGCAAGGTCTTCTGGGTTTCTTCCTTCCCTGTTTATTTTAATAATTTCTAGTTACCTTCAAGTCATCAGAAAGCAGAAGGGAAAAAAAATTGAAGTGAGAATTTCTTCCCTAATTAAAAGACTGGCGAAATTTCTGAGACATTTTTTCTCTCTGTACTTTCTAAAATATTATGATATAATAGAGAAGGAACTTTTTACTTCAATATTGAGATAAAATGATTTAATTAGAATTTCTCAAGCCACTCGTTTGCATAGCAATTTGCACAGTAAGATTAACTCTACATTATCATTAGGAAAAGTAACCTTGCCATAGTGACTGCAGTAGTTGCTCCAAGCTTCTTCCACACTCTTCTCTTCTTTTAACTCTACTATATTCTTTTCCTCTTCTTGTTTTCCACAGATATACTTAGGATATGGTAAACTTCATGATTTTAGGGTAGTTTTATAAACCAACTGAACACTTTGAAGTGAGAAATTAGCAAGCATTAAAGGTTAGGATATGTGTGACGGGCAGCAGGGTTTATATAAACAAACACATATAGAGAGAGCTTAGATCTCTAAATGACAAGTAGTTTGGATTTGTCTGTTTTGTTTGCTGTGGTTTTTATATATCAAAATTTAATTTTATATGGTTCTGCCTGGCATGTATATATGCATTCACGACATGCATAATTATGTGTACATATCATGTACCTATGTACATGTCACAGAACATTTATTTGTATGTCAGTGAAAGTTAAAGATCACGTGCCAACTTTCACTTAGTAGTACTTCATAGCATTCCAAAACAACAGAGAACAGCCTTGTAGTCTCACACTGCAAAAGTCCTGTTTGAACTTTGGGTTTTGTTGTTTTCCTCACTGACAACATGCCCAAGAATGAAGATCGCTAGGAATCCTCTTATATACATGCCTGCTGCAGACACTACAGATTGTTCTGTCTTCTTTCTCAAGTGCATTGTCTAGTACCAGCCATCAATCCCACTTAGCAATGACACTGCAGACTACTTACTGAACACCTTGACTATTGTCGGTGCCTCAAACACGTTGTCCTCAGTTACTAGCATGCACACAAATCTCTTCTCATCACTGATCTTCGCATTACTGATAGACAAAGTGTAGTTTTCTGAGAGGCTCAATCTGTCTTTGTACTCTGAAACATCGTCGTACTGAACACTTTTCTTTGTAGAGGACCTGAAGGCAATAAATACTGGGGAGCCATCGGGCTTTTCCTAAAAATTGAAATAATAATACATTTTAAAAACATGCATATTCAGGTGTTTCAGGATTACATCCAGAATAATAAAATTTCCTTGGCCATATTCTTCCACCAATATTTATAGTTGTGTCCAATAAGGTAGTTTTGGATACAAGCCTCACATAAATCTTTGGGTGCAGAAAAATCACTCTTGCTAAATGAAGCTGTAAGTTCTTTTACAGGTGTCAGCTTAAATGTCTGAAAAGAAAAGCTCTAGGAATCTGAGCTTTCCTGCATCTCCAGGACAGAATTAGTGACTGTTTTAAAGCTGACAAGAGCTGTCCTTGTGTCTAATATTAAGGAAAAAATAGATGTAAACAAATATACAAAGGTACAAAATGATATTCAGCTAACCATCACAGCAAGTGTACACTTGAGCTGCAAACACGCATCTAGCAATCGTGTACAGTTAATTCTCTTTAGTATATTCATTACTTTAATTCTCATACTTTAAATGTCCATACCTCTCAGTTTAAGCCAAAACTAACACAGCTGACCTTTACATATAACATAGTTTAATGACTCTTCATGAAGGAACAGTATTTGTCCTTGTGAAACAATCACGTCCATTTAGCAGTAGAATCAGTTTAATCTCTAAAATCCATAGTTTTGCTACCTTAGTCATAAACCTTAGCTCAAAGGGCTTTCATATCAAAGCTTATTATCAAAATAAAATAGAATCTGGGCATACACAGCTATGCCAAAAGCGCTGAGACATATATTCTTTCTGCTCTGACAAGAATGTTCTTAGCTATTTAAGAATTTAATCTAAACTAGAGGGAATATTTCTTCTACTTATCACTCAAGACCTTTGAGAAAATAAAATATGATAAAAACATTTTAAACTGCATGGCAAATTTCACTTTGAAATTATTAGTATTTATTATTGTCTTGTACTAATGCTTATGTCCTCACTGCAGGAGGAAAAGGGGTAGGCCCGGTGGAGGGGATTAGAGGGGGGATAGATGGTGATGGAAGGAGACCTGGCTTGGGGTGGTGAACACACAATACAGTATACCGATGTGTATTATAGAATTGTACAACTGAAAACTGTATAATTTTATTAACTATTGAAACCCCAATAATTTCAATTAAAAATCTAGAAGCTCAAAAAATATATATATAAAAACCCAGCAACAACAACAACAACAACAAAAAATCAGAAAAAGCCCTGAGGCTTTTAAGACTCTTATGCTTCCCCAAGGGGCTTTGAGTGTCCAAGGCATGAGATAGAAAGAAAAGGCAAAGGAAAATAAAATGAGAAACTTCATGATTTGGGGCATATTTTTCTTTGAAAATTAGTCAAAAACCTCCATGGTTCAGAAGACATTTCCAGGGTCTTGACACTTCTATATCACCCTGCAAATTTTTATACTTATTTATTAAATGGATATGACCTTGCTGTAAAATTATTAATATTTATTACCATTCTGGACTAAATGCTAATGTCCTCACCAAACCCATGTACAAGTCCTAGCCCCCACTAGGTTAGTATTTGGAGGTTATTAGGTTGAGATGACATCATTGGCAATGGTGCTCTCATTGGTGGGATTAGTATCCTTATAAAAAGGGTAAGAGATATGAGTGGTGTCTGTCTCTCCATGAGAACAGAGAAGAGGTTACATAAGCACACAAAAGAAAAATGTCAGCTCTCTGCAAGTCAGGCGGACTTGCTAGCTAGCACCTTGATCTTAGACTTAGTCTCCTGAACTGTGAGAAATAGGTATATTTTGTTTAAATCCATGTCTGTGATATTTTGTTATAGGGGTCCACACTAATGCTATTACTAAACTAATCTTGGAGTTCAAAAGTTTTAGCTGGTTGAATATATAAATATATAAATAATATTCTCCTTAAATCTTTTAACTTTGTCACAGGTGTACAACGCTAATCCTTGCCTTAAATCATTACTCATTAAGAGAAATATGCTACACTAGCAACTTAAATTTGTCCATTCACTTACACAGTAAATAATAGTTATTAAATTTTGATTACTTAACTTTATACCAGGCACTTTCTTTGGGTTTTCCAAGTATTTATTGATTTAATAATCATAACAACCTTGAGAATTAGTGTTATGATAATACTACCATTTACAGACTAGATAATGGAGACAGAGATTGGTTAAATAACTTGTCCAAAGGCCCAGTTAGTGTGTCTCAGCAAGACAAGATTGGAGCTCAACAGTCTAGCTCTGTTATGGCACCTTGTACCATAGCCATTAGATACTGCGTTCCTATCAGGCATTGAGCCAGATACTGGTGAAGAAGTGGTAGGAGTGGGACGCAAAGGGGTGCAGAGCAAGCAGGGATCTCCATCCACTGAGAGATTACTGTGTAGGAGAGGAAAAGATGATCTATTCTTCCTCAGTGTTCACTCTCTTTCACTCTTTTCCAAACTGCTATTTGTCTTTCTGGTTACATTAAACTCAAGCTTGGATAGTATGCCTGAAAATCAACAGTTTTCAAAGCACATGGTACATCAAATTTATCTCATCTGTTTATTGCTAAAATTTTATACTTAACTAACAATTTAAAAATTGCCATTATTGATTGTTTCTACTACCATTTTACCAGTCCAGGTTAGGTGGAAATTATTCCCTGGTGATTTTCAGAAAAGTTTGAGATCACAGAAGCTTTTGCCATCTGTGTTCTATTTATTTTGGCAGAAAATGTGACTCAACAGGTGAATTATGTGGTACTCTCCAAACAGTAGGAATTTTAGGGGTGTGAACAGACTTTGTCCTCATAGGCTTTAACTTCATATGTGCATTCTTACAGAGCCAGAAATAGTTCAGTGTCAGTTGGATGACAGGAGGCGAGCAGAGAGAAGTGTTGTGTCACCTCACGTCCTTGTCTCCTTCTGCATGCCCCTCACACACAGTGTGCTTTGAGCTTACAGCCCTGCAGTCAAAACACCTTACATTTTTCATGCAACTCTCAGGTGCCAAGAACTATGTGAGTATTCTGATATATGTTACTTGGTCTAACCCTCACAACCTTAGAGAAAATAAGGGTTCATTTATTGTCCAGAATGCCACAGTGAGTGTGTGGTAGAGCAGGTTGGTCTGACTTCAGAACAAAAAGAATTCTTTTAAAAGAACGTGTTCTACCACCTTTTGGATGCAGCTGTAAGCACACTTTCTGAAGTGAATTCTGTAGGATGTTTGTTTTTGCAGATATTTGACGGGGAAAAGTTGTATGGCTACATAAACCTAGGAGAAGAAATCAAACTCAGACAATTCATAATGCATCTTAATATATGAAAGGCTTGGAGAAGTGATGCAATAAAGGGACTTCAAAAATTATGTGACTGTTAAATCCTTTTCCTATTCAACTATCTTCTAATATTTCAAGGCTCTGGGGAAAATCTGTCATTATGTTCAAGCAAAAATATGCCTACGTTAACCTTGAGAATGACCATGGGTCTCATGTGACCCAGCATTGGAAAATCAGGCCTCCTAGAATATCTTTTGTTGGTTTTGGTAATTAAATTGACATATTTTGTCAGTTGATGTTTTCTGGTCACTCCACATCCACCTAGCAGGGGATCTGCCTTCCATTTCCAGACCTATTTGTACCTTGATACTTAAGAAAATATAATTTTGCTATCTGCAAGAAATGCATAAAATTAACAATGTTAAATGTAAAAAGTACATCGGATCATTTATAACAAAATGGATGGACCTTGATAACATTATACGGAGTGAAATAAGTAAATCAGAAAAAAAGAAAAACTGAGAACAGCATGATTTCATACATAGGTGGGACATAAAAGTGAGAATATGAGACATGGACAAGAGAGTGGTGGTTATGGGATAGGGGGAGGGAGAGAGGGAAGGAGGGGTAGGGAGGAGGGGAGGGACACAGGGAAAACCAGATAGAAGGTGACAGAGGACAATTTGACTTTTGGTGATGGGTATGCAACACAATTGAATGATAAGATAACCTGGAGATGTTTTCATTGTACATATGTACCCTGATTTATTGGTGTCACCCCATTAGAATTAATAATAATAATAATAATAAAAGGACATGGCACATCAACACAGCTGTAAGACTTTATCACCAGCAATGAGTTTCTGATACTGATAGATGATTTTCAATATATACTTGGATCCGCTGTGGACGGGTGTCTGCTGGTGCAATAGCCACGCTAAACAGACGGTGAACATGTAGCTGTTGTCTTACACTAGCTCTGTCCCATAATCCACTCACTTCACTCTGGAACTCTGTCTTTTCTTCTGCCTCTAGCTATTCAGGTTGAATTTTTCAGACTAATGTGACTTAAGAATCAGGTGTTTATTGGCTTAGTTTTAAAATAAAATTTGTTCTGTAAGACTTAGGAATTATTCTTCTGACATATTCAACACATGAATTTTACCTTCCTATATTTGTATCAGAAATGAATATTGCCATTACATTAATTTGAAATTCACATTCACTCACAGAAGAAATTTTATTTAAAAATAACTAGAGGCAAATAACAATCCAAAGTAGGTCACACTTACATATTTCCATTTGCCAAACATGAGATTCTGAGGTACATCGAGCCGGCAAGGCATGATTATGGTATCTCCATATGCTGAATTTACAGTATACAATCCAAAGCCTTAGAGAAAAGGGGGAAAAAGACAGAATTTTAAAAGTGTTTTCTTGAAGTAACAAAGTACAGTAGTCCCTCTTATCCATAGACGATACGTTTCAAGACTGCCAGTAGATGCCTGAAGGCACAGATAGTATCAACCCCTAAATATACCATGTTTAAAACCTACACATAGGACACACCTATAATAAAGTTTAATTTATAAATGAGGCACAATAAGAGATTAACAACAATAATAAGCAATCAAAGAGAACAGGTCAGGACTGCACAAGATGTAATCACACTTCTCAGAATGGTGCTCATTTTGACCTTGGTTGACTGTAACAAACCTCAGAAAGCAAAGCCTTGTCTGGGTGCAAGGGGGCCAACAACTATAAATAACTTCAGTTTAAGATACATATCTTAATGAAGGTTATTTATTATATCTTAAGAGACATTAAATGTGTGAAGCTATGACATATTTACTATCTAAATATCATCAGCTTTTATTTAGTTACCAAGTCTTTGAATGTCACACAATTCAATTTGCAGACCACCCCAATTTTATCAGGGAATATGTAAAAGTGAATTCTAAAGTACCACAGTGAAATCTGGATGTGTATTTTCTTTGGATTATATAGAAAAATCATTCACTATATTTCACAGATGCGTGGAACTAGACAAAGATTACCATGTGTTAAATGATCAAATTGACTTTAAATAGAATTGTGTTTTCACGTGAAAATATTGTCGTATTTATCTTTTGGAAAAAAATTTTAAAGTATTAAAAACTAAGAACCAGTACATGTCAGGCCACACTAAATTTTAAATAAAGTTGGAAAATAAGATTAAAAATAGGTTATTTTATACTAGTAATGGTTAAAATACTAGTTTTAAATTTTTTCTAGTTTTAATTTTAAATACATTATCACAATAAGAATTTGTTGTATGAAAATTTTTCATAAAGTATTTACAAAGTGATTTATCCTACATTTTTGACAGACAATCTAGTCAACTACAATTTGCTACTAAGGCAATGAAAACTTCCTAGTATTGTTTAATTCTTTATTGAGAAAAATATTTAAATGATAAAATATTAAATTGTAAAAAACGCCCACCATCTTTGCATATGTATGTAATGGACTAATCAAATCCATATATATTTATGAAGTTTTAAAAAACTTAGACTTTTCACCTGTTGATTGTACGAAGGAAACACCTCAGATTTTTTTCCCTAATATGGTTTACAATAACTTTTCAGATTAAATACTTTCATAATTAAGATATGTCATAATTGGATATGAATGAAGGGGCTAATTTTAACTGTAGAGAAAAATAATATTTCTTCCACCAGGTGGTGCCAAAGTGCAAAGCTAAGGCAATTTACAACATACAAAATAAGACCATCTTAGGACTTTATGAAGAAACAGGAAGGGTGAATATGTTTTTTCACCATTATCCATTGATCACATGTGACATACAAAATTTCATAGTGGGATAATAATCATTAATCTGTGTTAATAAAAAACGTAATAAAATTTCTATTTTAAAATTCTGTCAGTTAAGGAAGCTCTTTTCCTTTAAAGCAATTTTGATCCAGTAAATAAAAACATTACAAAACTCACAAATTTTATCTGTTTGTGCTCCCTAACAACTAATTTTAATAGTTTTTAACATTGTTAAAATAAAGAATGCAAAATGTAAACCATGAGAATGTGGCTTTCACTTGCTATTTGAGACAAGAGGTTTACTAAAATTGTTTATTGTATATAGTGTTATAATAAAAATTACGTCAGTTATTTTTAAATTGCTTAGTCTTCTTTTTGTTGTAACTTTAATCCCCTTAACTTTAACCCATCAGAAAACATAAACCTGTAAGTGAAGTGCTGACTCTTCAGACTTATTAAAATAGAAATTGTGAGGGTTCAGGTTTATGGTTGCAGATACGCAAACTAATTAGAGTTAAGAAATTGCTTTATTTCACAATACAGTACTCTTTATCTACAATGCTTTCACTCTTAAGTGTGGAACTTCTATAATGTATTTCGAGTTCTGTTCACACACTACACAGTGATAGGTATACCTAGCCAAGAAAACCATTTTAGGATTTAATGATTTTGTTTTTTTTTCATCAGCATAAAGCAAGGTGCTTGACCATATAATCACTCTAAAAACTCTGGATCGATACCCTAACCCAGTGATGGGCAATCTTTTGAGCTTGGTGTTTCAAAATTCGCCAAAAAACTGAGCATAACTTGGGTGGTGTGTCACTTCCATAGAAACGGCCTAACCGGAAGTCCCAGAACTAGACACTCTGTGCCGGAGTTCTGTTGTTTTGGCCCACAGACCTCCAGCACAGAGTGTCTACACTACAGCAAATGCCTTATCCTCGGCTCCTGCACCTGGCTGTGCAGAAGCCGAGGATGAAAAGTCCTTCTCAGGGTGCGGCCCCTTACTTCTCTGGTATTCGGCGCACGCGGCCACATGTCATCGAAAATGGTTACGTGTGTCAGTGCTGACATACGTGTCATAGGTTCATCATCACAGCCCTAGATTATGGCAGGTCACCTTCTTTCAACAAATGACGGTGCTCCCATGGTTGGTCAAGAAGTGAAAACAACCTACAGAGTTTAGGTACCAGTGAGGTTAATCCTTTGCCAGGTATACAGAGAAGTAAGAAAATTTCTTTTCCAAAAATTTAATGCTTTACTGTTTCTTACAGATCATTTTCTTTTACCTTCTCTAGAGAACTTTAATGTGATATATACACATATATATATATTATATATGACATATATATATATATATATATATATATATATATATATAATTTTATAATAAATTGTAAAGCTCCGTGAATTTCAAGTCCATAGTGCCTTAGTGATGAAAATGCAGAGTTACAATGGGGACAGGAACATATATGGTTAGTCTTTGCATTCCCAGGAGCAGCTCCTGGCATCAAATGGGTCTCTAATAAGATGATTTCTGACTGGAACGATGTGGAGTCCTTTCTATTTTGGTTATCAAATTAACTTCTGAAAATAAGAAAGGTGTTGGTAACACTGGGATTTTGAGAATTCCTACCGTATATACCCAAGGCTAGAAATTTTCGGTGTTAAATGTGTTCTATAAATTTAAGGTATTGATATAGATTATTAATAGTACTGTTCCTATCAAAATGTCCTGATATAAAATAAAAGATAAAACATGTTATATTTGTGATGCTGTGTATAATTATTTAAGTATTTTTTTATGAAGAGTTATTAACTAAAGATAAAGAACAATAGAACTGGAAAGGCTACATAGGAGAATTCAGTAAAAATACATAAGAAATCACAGTATAAGAAAAATATTTTGACTAAATAATTCTGACATATAGAATCTCAGAAATTGGCTATAAAATACAAGGTAGTTGTAGTTATAAATTTTGTATAGCAAATAACTTAAAGGAGTACTAACTGGTAAAGATTTGAAGTTAGCGAGCCCTGGCCAGTTGGCTTAGTTGTAGACCATCAGCTCAACATGTGTATGTCCTGGGTTTGATTTCCAGTCAGGGCACACAGAAGAAGTGACCATTTGCTTCTCTACCACCCCCCGCCCCTCACATCAGCCATGGTTTACTTGGCTCAAGTGCATTGGCTCCAAATGCTGAGGATGAATTCCTGGAGCCTTCATCCCAGGTGCTGAAATAGCTTGGTTGCAAGCAATGCCCCAAATGGGCAGAGCATCAACCCAGACACAAGTTGCCGGGTGGGTCCCGGTTGGGGTTCATGCAGGGGTCTGTCTCTCTATCCTCTTATCACTTGAAAAAGAAGAAAAAAGTAAAAAAATAAAATTTGAAGTTAGCTGAATACTTTTTATTTCTTACTGAAATAATAAAAATTGTAATAACTTTCAGCCATATTGGTGAAAAATACCTTTTCTGAATAAATTAATTCTTAAGGACTATCAAATTCCCAGAATCATTCTCTTTGCATTGCTAACATAAATATTTGAGTTGAGGTAACTTAAAATTCAGAATATGCTACCACATTTCCAATAGAAGAACAGTAAATAATATAGGAAATAGAATGAGAATTAAACAGACTCTAGTTTTACATGCTGTAATTGAGTATGGTAAATTATTTTTTTGTTGCATTCATTTTTTATTTATGATTTTGATTTGTGTTTACATAGATTCAAGGGTCTCACTGAATATATCTTCCCCACCTCTTATTCCCCTCGCCCCTCCATGCCCCTCCCCCCAATGCCTTCCTCCTTCCTTCCAGGATTTGCTGTTCTGTTCTCTATAATGCTGTGTTATGCATATATAATTTCACTAATCTCATTCCCTTCTCTGATCCCATCTTCTCATCCACTTTCTCTCTGACGACTTTCCCTCTGGACCATTTGATCCTACCTCTGCCTCTCTTCCATTGCTCAGTTCACATTGTTCATTGGATTCCTCAAATGAGTGAGGTCATAAGATATTTTTCTTTCCCTGCCTGGCTTATTTCACTTAGCATAATAGTTTCCAGGTCCATCCATGTTGTTGCAAAAGGTAAGATTTCCTTCTTCCTCATGGCCATGTAGTGTTCCATTGTGTATATGTACCACTACCTTTTTTTTTTTTTTTTAACAGAGAGAGTCAGAGATAGGGATAGAGGGATAGATAGAGATAGACAGACAGGAACGAAGAGAGATGGGAAGCATCAATCATCAGTTTTTCATTGCGACACCTTAGTTGTTCATTGATTGCTTTCTCATATGTGCTTTGACCATGGGCCTTCAGCAGACCGAATAACTCCTTGCTCGAGCCAGCGACCTTAGGTGCAAGCTGGTGAGCTTTAGCTCAAACCAGATGAACCCGCCCTTAAGCAGGCGACCTCGGGGTCTCAAACTTGGGTCCTTCCACATCCCAGCCTAATGCTCTATTCACTGCGCCACTGCCTAGTCAGTGTACCACTGCTTTTTAATCCACTTGTACACTGACAGACACTTGGGCTCTTTCTAGATCCTGGCTATTGTAAACAATGCTGCAATAAACATGGAGGTGCATTACTTCTTTTGATTCAGTAATTTGGTATTTATAGGATATATTCTTAAAATTGGGATAGCTGGGTCAAAGGGCAGTTCCATTTTTAATATTTTGAGGAATCTCCATACTGTTTTCCACAGTGGCTGCACCAGTCTGCATTCTCACAAGCAGTGCATATTGATTTTTAATAACATCATCATTCTTTAAAGCATTTTTTTAAAACTTTGCATCCCAGTTATGTGTCACAGAAGGTTTATCCATAATTAAACTGGCTCAGTGCTTATAAGAAATAACTTCCGTCTTGTTGGGTAGCTCAGTTGATTAGAGCATTGTCTCCACACTCCAAAATTGCCAGTTCTATCTCCACTTAGGGCACATACAAGAATCAACTGATGAAAGCAGAAATAAGTGGAACAACAAATTGATGTTTCTCTCTCCTTTTCTTTCTCTCTCAAAAAATCATTAAATAAAAATAAATAATTCCCAGTTCCACAGATTTTAGAAAAATTTCTTTGTGCAAATAAATTCTTGGGGAAGAAATAGGTAGAAATAAAAAGGTTATTCTTAGAAGTTACTTTCATATTTATTTGACTGAATTTGACAGGTAAACATGCTAGTGTCCCTATATGCTTTATTAATAAATTAAGATATGTACAATTCTAACAAAAACATGTAAATATTTTGTAACATATATATTTATAAAATACTGGTACACAGAGAGATATTTTAAGATATATTAAAATATATATCCAAATTTCGTATATTATAATACTCAAATTTGGTATATTATAATACTCAAAATATTTAACTTTTTAAAAAAGTGTAGGACAATATAATAATCCATATTATGTCTTACAAAAACAATACAAATTTTAAAACAGAGTATCAATATTTACACTATTGTGCTGAACACTATCTTTCAATTTACCTTTTTCCAGTAGCTCATTTACTATAAGCACGGAATGGCCTATGAGGCTGGATAAGTCATAATTGTTTCCAATTAGTTTAGACTTTACCCTATCTTTCCATCATTTTATCATTATTCCTTAAGCTCTGACTGAAGTTCTGTATATTCTTACAGCCCATCTCAAAAATGATTTATTTACACAATCATGCATTATCTCTTTATTGAGCACCTATTACAGGGACATTGCTAGGTGTTCTCTGTGGGGAAAACATAAAAAGAGTACCAAGGCTTATTTCTCAAAGAACATAATGGAATTCATATGCTCTGCATAATAGGTTAACTAAGTGGTGTGAGAATGCAAAAATAAGGAATCCCAGCAGTGAGCTTGAAGATATTGGTAAAGGCTTCTTGGAAGAAATTTCATTTATCTTGAGCACTAAATAAAAATTTCTATAGATGGAAAGACAAGTATTCACCAGAATGTCAAAGCTCGGGTCATGTAAAGGCACTGAGTGATGCTTGATCTCCTCTTAAGGCAAACCGTATTTTTAAATTTATAGTGATTTCTACATAGTAAATACTGAGTCTCCATAATGAACATGTCTTAATATTGCCAGTTTTTCCCGTACATAAATGCATATAAAATGTTCCTAATGAAATGCAATCAACTGTTGGATTTCTTTACTTTCGCTTTACTTCCATCATCAACACTAGCATTTCGATTTCTTTTGGGGCTATTTTAATCAAAAATTCTATTTAAAAATTATTTGAAAGCAAGATAATTAATTTAAATTGTAGAGGTTTATCTTTATTTTTTGAGAGATGTGATGTCTCATAAATTTTAAATCAGCAAATGTGCAGATTCTACTGTGCTTGTTAGAATCTCTTAACTTGGGGTCCATAAATGAATTGCAGGGCATTTATGATTCTTCCAAAGTAATTTAAAAAGCCCCAAAACTGTGGTGTAGTGAAACTCTTGTTTGTATATAAAGAGAATTTAAAGCATCTGTCAGATTGTCAATGAGAACATTGAATAAAAATATAAAATGTGTAAAGTTTATTCTAAATTGAATAGGACTTACAGAAGCACAATCTGATGGTATTCATCCAATTTTAAAAGGCTAATACCCTATGACCCAGTCATTCTACCACTGGAAATCTAGTCTACAAAAGTTTTTTAACAAGTGCATGAATGTATACAAAGATAATACAGCATTATTTTGAATACTAAAAAACTGTAGTAAATGAAATGCCCATTAATATGAGAATAATAAAGTGTATTTTCACACAACATTTTACACGAGCCCATTGAAAAAACTGAAAGCTAAATACATTATTTGATTTTTCTCTATATATTTAGTATTTGTAATTTTTTATCATTCTTTTCTTCTTTCATTCATTGACTACTGAGTTCCCACTCTGTGCCAATCACTGCTTCAGGGTAAAATCTAGCAGTGACAAATAAATAAATACAACCTGATAAACCTGCTTTCATAGAGTTTATTTCATTTTTAAATGTTTTTTAAGTTGATTTTAGAAAGAGAGAAAGAGAAACATTGATTTGTTGTTCTTTTATCCATGCATTCACTGAATGATTCTTGTCTGAGCCCCGACTGGAGATGGAATGTCAGAGTTTAAATTCTAGACATTTATATCTATTTATGTACTTAAAAGTTTCTTTTCAAAAATGGGAAATTATCAGTTATATTTCTCCACTATATTGCCAGCTATTTCAAGGAAAAGTTTATGTTCTACTTACTTTAAATTTATTGCATCATTTGTGGGAGCTCAATAATAATGGGCAGAATAAAGCCCTCCTACAATATACTGAAAATAACTCTCAAGAACATATTCATATAGTTAGGATTCTTCTTTCTGCAGTTAGCATTTCAGAAAGCCATATACTATTTGTTGAAATTCTAAGGAATCTAACAAGGTGAGGGCGAAGTGATTAGAAGTCAGAATATTTTTGCTTTAAAAACTTTTTTTTTACACGGATGGAGAGAGAGTCAGAGAGAAGGATAGATAGGGACAAACAGACAGGAACGGAGAGAGGTGAGAAGCATCAATCATTAGTTTTTCGTTGTCGTTGTGACACCATAGTTGTTCATTGATTGCTTTCTCACATGTGCCTTGACCTCAAGCCTTCAGCAGACCGAGCAACCCCTTGCCAGCGACCTTGGGTCCAAACTGGCGAGCTTTTGCTCAAGCCAAATGGGCCCTGTGCTCAAGCTGGCGAGCTCGGTTTTCCGCATCCCAGTCCAAAGATCTATCCACTGCACCACTGCCTGGTCAGGCTAAAAACTTTTTAATGGCATATAACATACATGCAAAAAAGGGCACATACCTAGACTTTTTGAAATGTCACTAACAGCACCAGACCTTAAGGCATTGGTTCTCACACTTTTTGAAGATAGGGCACATTTAAAATCCTACAAATAATTGTAAGCACACTATATACAAATTTCTGAGAAATGTTATAATAATTAAGTCAAATATTAAAGAAAAAAATTTAAAGTGTGCTTTTATGTTAATTAAACAAAATAAATACAACAAAATTAAGTTTATTCTGACATTAAAAAACATTTTTATGTCACACTCTTTGAGTTATGCTGTTTAGAATTTGTAAAACAGAAGGGTTAAAAAATAAAAAAAATGACAAGTTATCTATTTATATACATAGATACATTCTTAGTAAGATTTAGTAAATTCGGCAGGTCCCAGCACAAATGTGTTGTTTTTTCATTCTTGTGTTTATAAGAAACATGAACCTGATGTGTCCTAGTGATTTCTTCAATGTTTGGGCATATATTTGAAAGGCAAACTTTAATTTCCTCATCAATACATTTAAGAATTCCTCTCTTTTTTACTCTTAACTATGTTGAGTGCAGAAAATCCCCACCATAGATACATATCATCTTAACTTTACACTGAACAAAGGATAGAAGAAATTTGCCTCCAGTCTTTCCAGGGAACATGGGGGTAGTGTAAACAATATAGCACCACCGCTTAACAGCCTTTTGAAACTTAATCAGGGAAGTGAGGTTGGGGGTTGGGCAGACTGTCAGTTTACAGCCAATTTCCCAAACCTCTGTTCTTCAAAAATCTAAACTCCAGAAACCCTGTTGGTTTTTTGGTCCCCAACAGGTATATATTTCTCTGGATTACCATAGGGCACAACTGGAAATCTTCTAGGGCTCACAAGTGTGCCCTGTCGAACACTTCGAGAACCACTGTCTTAAGGTTTTGTTGATAACTCTCCTCAGATCCTTTGTTCTAATGATGAGACTGGGATTCTCACACATTTGTCCCACAGTTGACCTTTGTGTTTACCATGTCTTCATTCCTCAGTGGTGAATTTTTAGCTAGGTTATGGGTCTATGCCAATATGCCAAAACAATCATTTTTTTTCAAGAACAAACTTAAATAAAAACACTTAAAATTACTTAATGCTGTGTGTTTGTGCATGTATGTGTGTGTGTGTTCATAGTAAGTAACAGTAAGACAGAGCAAATACACTGAAGCAAAATTTTTAAATTTTGTATATGGAAAAAACAATATTCTTTATTTTATATTAAGGTAGATAGTCACAGTAAAGAGGACTAGACAGGAGACTATTTAAGCATATTTTTCTTTTTTTTTTTTTTTTTTTTTAATTTAACTTTGTTTTATTAATATTCTCTCTTTTTTTTTTTTTAATTTTAATATATATTTTATTATTATTAATTCTAATGAGGTGACACCAATAAATCAGGGTACATATGTACAATGAAAACATCTCCAGGTTATCTTATCATTCAATTGTGTTGCATACCCATCACCAAAAGTCAAATTGTCCTCTGTCACCTTCAATCTGGTTTTCTCTGTGTCCCTCCCCTCCTCCCTATCCCACTTTTCCCTCCCTCCCCCCATCCCATAACCAACATTCTCTTGTCCATGTCTCATACCCTCACTTTCATGTCCCACCTATGTATGTAATCGTGCTGTTCTCAGTTTTTCTTTTTTTCTGATTTACTTATTTCACTCCGTATAATGTTATCAAGGTACATCCATTTTGTTATAAATGATCCGATGTCATCGTTTCTTATGGCTGAGTAGTATTCCATAGTATATATGTACCATAGCTTTTTAATCCACTCGTCTTCTGACGGACACTTGGGCTGTTTCCAGATCTTCGCTATTGTGAACAATGCTGCCACGAACATGGGGGCGCATTTCTTCTTTTCGAACAGTGCTATGGTGTTCTCTAGGGTATATTCCTAAAAGTGGGATAGCTGGGTCAAAAGGCAGTTCAATTTTTAATTTTCTGAGGAATCTCCAAACTGTTTTCCACAGTGGCTGCACCAGTCTGCATTCCCACCAGCAGTGCAGAAGGGTTCCCTTTTCTCCACATCCTCGCCAGCACTTATTCTGTGTTGTTTTGCTGATGAGTGCCATTCTGATTGGTGTGAGGTGATATCTCATTGTGGTTTTAATTTGCATTTCTCTAATGATTAGTGATGTTGAGCATTTTTTCATATGCCTATTGGCCATCTGTATGTCCTCTTTGGAGAAATTTCTATTCATTTCTTTTGCCCATTTTTTGATTGGGTTGTTTGTCTTCCTGGTGTTGCATTTTATAAGTTCTTTATAAATTTTAGTTATTAACCCCTTATCAGATGTGCTGTCGAATATGTTCTCCCATTGTGTGGTTTGTCTTCTTATTCTGTTCCTATTGTCTTTAGCTGTGCAAAAACTTTTTAGTTTGATATAGTCCCATTTGTTTATCTTGCCTTTTATTTCAGTTGCCCATGAAGATAAATCAGCAAATATACCGCTGCTACAGATGTCGGAGAGCTTGCTGCCTATGTTTTCTTCTAAGATGCTTATGGTTTCACGGCTTACATTTAAGTCTTTTATCCATTTTGAGTTTGTTTTTGTGAATGGTGTAAGTTGATGGTCTAGTTTCATTTTTTTGCAGGTAGATGTCCAATTTTCCCAACACCATTTGTTAAAGAGGCTGTCTTTACTCCATTGTATGTTCTTTCCTCCTTTGTCAAATATCAGTTGTCCATAAAGCTGTGGGTTTATTTCTGGGTTCTCTGTTCTGTTCCATTGATCTATGTGCCTGTTCTTATGCCAGTACCAGACTGTCTTGAGTATAATGGCCTTATAGTAAACCTTGATATCAGGAAGCGTGATACCTCCTGCTTTATTTTTTCTTTTTAAGATTGCTGAGGCTATTCGTGTTCTTTTTTGGTTCCATATAAATTTTTGGAATATGTGTTCTATATCTTTGAAGTATGTCATTGGTATTTTAATTGGTATTGCATTGAATTTATAAATTGCTTTAGGTAATATAGACATTTTAATGATGTTTATTCTTCCTAGCCATGAGCACGGTATATGCTTCCACTTGTTTGTATCTTCCTTGATTTCTTTTATCAATGTTCTATAATTTTCCGAGTACAAGTCCTTAACCTCCTTGGTTAAATTTACTCCTAGGTACTTTATTTTTTTGGCTGCAATAGTGAAGGGGATTGTTTCCTTAATTTCTTTTGCTGATATTTCATTGTTGGTGTATAGAAATGCCTCTGATTTCTGAGTATTAATTTTATATCCTGCCACCTTGCTGAATTCATTTATAAGGTCCAGTAGTCTTTTGACTGAGACTTTAGGGTTTTCAATATACAATATCATATCATCTGCAAATAATGACAGTTTTACTTCTTCTTTTCCAATTTGTATGCCTTTTATTTCTTCTTCTTGTCTGATTGCTGTAGCTAGGACTTCCAGAACTATGTTGAATAAGAGTGGTGAAAGTGGGCAACCCTGCCTGGTTCCTGATCTTAAGGGGATTGCTTTTAATCTTTGTCCATTTAGTATGATGTTTGCTGTCGGTTTATCGTAGATGGCCTTTATCATGTTAAGGAATGATCCCTGTATTCCCACTTTACTGAGAGTTTTGAGCATGAATGGGTGCTGGATTTTATCAAATGCCTTTTCTGCATCTATTGAAATTATCATGTGATTTTTGTCCTTCCTTTTGTTTATATGGTGAATCACATTGATTGATTTGCGAATATTGAACCAGCCTTGCCTCTCCAGAATAAATCCCACTTGATCGTGGTGTATGATTTTTTTCATATATTGCTGGATCCGGTTGGCTAATATTTTGTTGAGAATTTTAGCGTCTAAATTCATCAGGGATATAGGCCTATAATTTTCTTTCTTTGTGTTGTCTTTGCCCGGTTTTGGGATCAGAATTATGCTCGCCTCATAAAAGGAGTTTGGAAGTCTTCCTTCCTCTTGAATTTTTTGAAATAGCTTGAGGAGAATAGGAATTAGTTCTTCTTTGAATTTTTGATAGAATTCACTTGTGAAGCCATCAGGCCCAGGACTTTTCTTTTTTGGGAGTTTTTTGATAACTGTTTCTATCTCATTTGTTGTAATTGGTCTGTTTAGGTGTTCTGATTCTTCCAGATTGATTTTTGGAAGGTTATATGATTCAAGAAATTTGTCCATTTCACCAAGATTGTCTAATTTT
Organism: Rhynchonycteris naso; assembly: GCA_037038555.1. Lineage (NCBI taxonomy): Eukaryota > Metazoa > Chordata > Mammalia > Chiroptera > Emballonuridae > Rhynchonycteris > Rhynchonycteris naso. Next base: position 75,203,188 of record CM073002.1, read on the forward strand.
TTGGCATATAGTCCTTCATAGTATTTTCTTACAATGCTTTGTATTTCTGTTGTGTCAGTTGTTATTTCTCCACTGTCCTTTCTAATTTTATTTATTTGAGTCCTCTCTCTTTTTTTCTTGGTGTGTCTAGTTAAAGGTTCATCAATCTTGTTTACCTTTTCAAAGAACCAGCTTCTTGTTTCATTGATCCTCTGTATTGTTTCCTTAGCCTCTATGTCATTTATTTCTGCTCTGACCTTTATTATTTCCTTCCTTCTACTTGTCTTGGGTTTTATTTGTTGTTGTTTTTCTAGTTCTTTTAGATGCAGGGTTAGGTTGCTTATTTGAGCTTTTTCTAGCTTCTTATGATATGCCTGTAGTGCAATAAACTTCCCTCTCAGAACTGCTTTTGCTGTGTCCCATAAATTTTGAGTTGATGTATGCTCATTATCATTTGTTTCTAGAAACTTTTTTATTTCTTCTTTGATCTCATTGTTAATCCATTCATTATTTAATAACATGCTATTTAGTTTCCAAGTGTTTGAGTATTTTTCAGTTTTTCTTTTGTGGTTAATTTCTAGTTTCATGGCATTGTGATCAGAGAAAATGCTTGATATGATTTCAATCTTCTTAAATTTATTGAGACCATTTTTGTGTCCTAACATGTGGTCTATCCTAGAAAACGTACCATGAGCGCTTGAGAAGAATGTATATTCCACTGCTTTAGGGTGAAAAGTTCTGAAGATATCTATTAAATCAAGTCGATCTAGTGTATCCTTTAAGTCTGCTGTTTCTTTATTAATTTTCTTTCTTGAGGATCTATCCAGTGTTGTTAGAGGGGTATTGAAATCCCCTACTATGATAGTATTGCTGTTAATCTCGCCCTTTATATCCATCAAAGTTTGCTTTATGTATGTCGGGGCTCCTATATTTGGTGCATAGATATTTACAATTGTTATATCTTCCTGTTGAATTGTTCCCTTTATCATTATGTAGTGTCCTCCTTTATCTCTTACTACAGCCTTTGTTTTAAAGTCCATTTTGTCTGATATAAGTATTGCTACCCCTGCTTTTTTTTCATTTCCATTTGCATGAAATATTTTTTTCCATCCTTTTACCTTCAGTCTATGAGCATCTTTTGTTTTAAGGTGTGTCTCTTGTAGACAGCATATGTATGGGTCCTGTTTCTTTATCCATGCAGCTACCCTATGTCTTTTGATTGGATCATTTAATCCATTTACATTTAAGGTTATTATTGATATGTAGTTGTTTATTGCCATTTTATTCTTTAAAGCTGTATTCTTCTTTTGCTCTATTCATTCCTCCCTTTAAACTGTTCACAAGAGGCCCCTTAGTATCTCTTGCAGAATTGGTTTGGTTTTTATGAATTCCTTGAGGCTTTCTTTTTCTGGGAAGCTCTTTATTTCTCCTTCAATTTTAAACATTAGCCTTGCTGGATAAAGTAGTCTTGGTTGTAGGTTCTTGTTCTGCATTACTTTGATTATTTCTTGCCATTCCCTTCTGGCCTCAAGTGTTTCTGTTGAGAAGTCTGATGTCATCCTTATGGGGGCTCCTTTGTAGGTGATAGCCTTTTTTTCTCTAGCAGCTTTTAAAATTTTTTCTTTATCCATTAGCTTTGGTATTTTAACTATGATGTGTCTTGGTGTAGATCTTTTTGGGTTTCTCTTTAATGGAGTTCTGTGTGCTTCTTGAATGTGTGGAGTGTTTCCCAGCCTTAATTTAGGAAAGTTTTCTGCTATGATTTGATTGAACAAAGTTTCCATTTCCTGTCCTCTCTCCTCTTCTTCAGGCACCCCTATGATGCGAATGTTGTTTCTCTTCATGTTGTCACAAAGCTCCCTTAGAGTTTCCTCACATTTTTTAAGTCTCTTTTCCTTTTTCTTCTCTGCTTCTGTGCCTTTGTTTATTGTGTCCTCTAACTCGCTTATTCGATCCTCAGCGTCATCCATCCTGCTTTTAATTCCTTCCATTGTGGTCTTCAGTTCTGATACTGTATTTGTCATTTCTGTCTGATTCTTTTTTATTATTTCAATTTCATTTTTTATACTTGTTATCTCTTTATTTAGGTGTTCATAATGACTATCCATTGTTGCTCTAATTTCTTTGAACATCCTAACTATCATTATTCTAAATTCTGCTTCTGGTAATTTGGTTATATCTGGTTCATTCAGGTCCTTCTCTGGGGATTTCTCTTGATTCATTTGGTTTGCATTCCTCTGCCTGCCCATTTTTTCTGTGTATAAGCAAGTTGTGGCCACTGGAGTCCAGTAGGTGTTGCCTTTGTGTTCTCTAGGTGTGGTCTATCTACAGGCCCCCCACCCCCTCTGCCGGTGCCTAGGGTGGTTGGGTATGAGCGTTGCCAGCGCGGGCCCACTGTGGCTTTTGCTGTGATTTCTGCCTCTCCTCCGTGGGAGGGGCTGTCACTGAAGCCACAAGATCAGCACCAAGGGTAGAGGCGAGCACCTTTCCTCAGCTGCGGACCCAGCCTATTTCCGGACTTCCGCCCAGAACCAGCAGTCGGAGCCTGCTCGCTACAGTTCCGCGGGTTAGGCGGGGCTTTTGACGTGCTCTCAGCTGTAAGCCTTTGCCCGTCCGGAGCTTTAGCCCCGCCCTCGAGGCCAGGGCCCTTTGCGCAGGGTCGGAAACCAAGGTTTATTGGGGCGGGCGTGTTTGCTGGCTTCCGCCGAGCTGCGTACTTCCGCTCGTCCCGGACTCTACCCCGCCCCCGTGTTCGGAGCCCGCTCGTGCACGTATGAATGCTATTCGCGTTTTCTCCGGCCGGATGGGGATAACAGCGTGGGCTCAGCTGCGAGCCTCCACCCGTCTCGGGGTCCACCCCGTTCTCATGCTCGGAGCCCGCTCGCGCACGTATACTGGCCAACCGCGGTTTCTCCGGCCGGGGGCGAGGGGACTGGTAGTGTCAGCTCAGCCGCGAGCCCCTGCCCGTCCCTGGTCCTAGCCCGGTCCCCACGGTCAGGGTCGGCTTGCGCAGGGCCTGCCTGTTCCTGGCCTCCCGCTTTGTCCCCGTAAGTGGGATTAAAGGCGGGCCCGCAGCTTCCGGACCGCTCTCTCGATCCCCTCTGACCCTCTGGGCTAGACCGATCTCCCACCGGCTTGGCCTCCGCCCACGCCGACAGAACCGCGTTTCAGCGTCCTGCCGCCCCAAAACCTTAAGCAGCCCTCAGCAGAGTAGGAAGGGACCTAATACTCCACACTGTAGGCCTGGGAGCTCCCTCACTTGTTTCACATCTCAAATCTGTCCAAACGCCTCTTCTAGGCTCTGGGACTGCAGGCTGGGGCTTGGTTCCTGGGACCCAGGTCCCTCCCTCTCTGCCAAACTTTCCTCCCGCCACACGGGTCTCTCCGGGCTGCCGTTTGCTCCGGGGAGCTGGGCAGCCCTTTTCGCGTTTTCGCTATTCCTACCAGTCTCAATGTGGCTTCTTCTGTGTTCCTTGGTTGAAGAGTCCACTTAGTTTTGTTCAAAGTTGGTTTATCCAGGTGATGGTTCTTAAAATTGCGTTGTAATCCACTTTGGTTCTGGGAGTTGGAAGTTGGTACGTCCGCCTACTCCGTCGCCATCTTCTTAATCTCCAAGCATATTTTTCTTTATACTATAATTTATTCATTGTAAAAACTTAAAACATTTATGTAATTAATAATATATGTTAGTTAAAATTCATAAAGTTGACTACTGTCTACTATCATACTTCTAATTATCTATGACTTGATGTTGTGTTTTTAAGATGCTCATACACAGAGCATCTTAGACAATTATTTCACTCAGGCAATTATTCAATGTAATACAATACAACTAAAATATTATTAGGACTCTGTTGTCTTCAGAAATATTTTCACCTAATAATATTTTGGTGAAAATAAGTAAAATATTACTTTCTTTCTGTCCCCCTTCCTGCACTAGTTCTTACATTGCCTGTATCCAGATTCTGTGGACTGCGATTGGGAACTAGCTCAACAAGAGAAGTAGGCAGGAGAAACCAATATTTGAACTCTCCCCAGGTTAAAATAAAGCAAAGGAAAGACAAATAGATTTATGCTTCATTGTTCTGAATACTTTCTGAGCATGAAAGTAAAGGTTTTCCTACTTAAGAGCATCAGTTATATTTAAATGGTGAAACAGATTTTTCTGTGCACTTTGACATAAATTGTATTGAAATTATGAATACAGTTCTATTATTTTTAGCAAGAACAATAACTGTACTGTGTTCTTAAAACCACTATTAATAGGAAAGCAGGCACAATGCCTCACAAAGACAGTAATTGCATCAAGTGAAGTAATGGAAACTTTTGCAATTGAGACTAGAGTCTGTTTCAGAGTTTATAGTTTTGACATTATTATTTTTTTTGAAAATAATTTAATGTCATAACAACTAAAAGACCTCTTGATTTGTGAAAATCAAAGCTGTCTTTGATGACACTCCCAAATTCCCAAACAAATTCCTAATAGCTTTACTATCCCTCAAAATGTCTTAGAAGACTTTTAGCTAATAAGATCATCACTGTTTTCACAGAAAATTTCAGTTAATTATGATTGTGCTAATTGTTTTACTTTATCATTTAAAGTAATATTCAACAGCATTAGGGAATTTTAATTTATAATTGAAGTAGTGAATTACCAGTGATAGTAAATGAATTGTTAAGGCTACTGAATGAGTACAGTGGTAAACTGCTGCTTCTGGATTGGTTGAATGGTCTCGTCCAGTAAGCTTACTTGTGGTATATTCCATGTTAAATGTTAACTAGGCACCAAAAAATGTTTGCATAGGCTGAACTAGGTTTTCGTTCTGTTTATTTTTTCCACATGCATCCTAATTAGAATAGCCAATGTCTCCTGAGGATATAGATTTAAGTTAAGCATGGTAAGTGATAAAGGTTAAAAAGGTATTTAATAGGTTTTCCCACATATAGGGTACAGATTGCTGGCTGTTTTCCGAGACTGAGATCTGTGTAAATTCCATGCTTTTAATTGACAACCACCCAGAGGTGATGTAATATAATTTAAGGTCATAGGAAGAGAATAATGGCTCTCTATGGCATTTTTTTTTCTCTTTGAGAACTAAACTAAGCTTACTATAAAATCTAGCTTTCCAATTTTGAAGAGGAAGAAAAAATAGAAACATCTGTTTAAGATAATACTTTTAAAAAAGATATAAACCACAGGAAAGATAAAATTTAAAAATAAAAAAAAATTGTTTTAGACACTTATTAAGTTAGCATAATCTGTTATGTAAAACTGAAACCATCTACCTGACTTTAGAGATCTGTGTCACCTGAAAGACCAAGTAAGCACAGAAACAAAACCCATTGTAGCTTGTCCACAGTGACTGCTTAGTGAAGTAAACTATGAAACGCATAACTTGAAGAAACAACTATGTCATCTATTAATATTAACAATGACTTTTTATATATTCCATTTCCTTGATAATCATTCTGAATTGATGAGTGGGTGGAAAAGTTGAAAAGAGAATAAAGTAATTTAGATAGGTGATGAGTAGAGATAAGAAATATAGGAAGCAGTATTTAAAGGTAGTTTGATCATTTCTAAGGGTGTTAGAGTGGAGGCATGTTTTAAAGATCTTGTGTCTAACCCTGAAGTTGTTTCCATCTTTGACACTTTCCCTAACTCCAAAAGACATCATTTCTGAAAGCTCCATTTTATAGCCCCAGAGGACAATTATAACTTTAAAATGTGCGATATTTATGCTTTAATTAAGAAAATGGTTTAATGCATCACCAAAGAATTTTTGGAAATCTAGCAATCATGGACAAGGTGGAGAAAAATACTAGCTAAAAAACAAACAAACAAACAAATTCTTACAACAGGAAAATGATCTGTAGACTGAGCATATGCACTTTGTTATTAACCTCTTCAAAATGATAAAGTTTGCATCATATCTTACTACTTCTGTTTCTGCTTCACATATTCACATCCTTATCTAAGCATCAAGTAAACCAATGTTTCCTTTTCCTTATTATTCAAAAGAAAATAATATTTGTGAGATTTGGTGGACATGAAAATGTACTTCATATTCCCCAACTGGAGAGAATGTAACTTTCTAAAAACTCCAACTGTGATATTCTAACATCTACCACCAAGTTTGTGCAAAGGCTACATTTTTCTACTTGTTGTTCCCAGCTCATGACCGAGGCAGCAGGAATACAAAGGCATGCAAGGTTCTAGGAGACAAGGGAATCCTCTGAGGTCTGGCTATGGTCAAGGGCTCCCCAACTTACTGACCAATATTCTTTAGATTGTATGATGATTTAAGATATGTCTACTGAAGCTTCTATCCTTCAGGGTCAGATTTACATTACAGTCTGAATATTCCCCAGTTCATCAGCTCCTTCCTTATGTTTTCTAACATTGGTGTTTCCTATAATACAATCCTTGCATGCTTAATCCACTTTGACATCTGCTTCTCAGAGGCTCCTGAATAGCACACGAGGGAAATTAGGCAGAACATTAACTATGTTGACCCACCTGTGACATTAGTGAACCAGGATTTCAATATGAACATAATGAAAAAACACAACTATACTTTGATTTAGTAAAGGGTTAGCTAAGTTAAAAATAATAAAATAAAACAATAATAGTAATAATGAACTTTTTATGGTACTTTAGAGTTCACAATATTCTTTTATATACATTGTATGTTTCTGCATTTGAGCCTCACAAAAGTCCTGTATGTTCAGCAAATAAACCTGTATGGTGAACAAATATTATAATATTTCATTTTAATGATACCACACTGTTTGCCCAACACTAAGAGACAATTCCAACATCATTAAGCCAGTATGTGGTAGAGCCAAGGCTCAAAATTAATTCTCAAGACCAATTCTTATCATTGTTATATATATGGAAAATGATTACAGACTCATATTTCACTATATAATGGCTAATTTAGGAGTGTTACCTGGAATGTGTTATAATGCTTTTCACATTTAGACTTAGATATTTAAAAACAGTGAGATTGGAGGGACTACAAAAGTCCACTAACATATTTGATCCCCTATCTCTCAATGGGCTGCTCTGTAGTAATTGAGCACTTATTCCCACAGTCACTAACTCCTGTTCATGATAGTTCATATAATTTAAAATATTAAAAAATGTAGAAAACTGTAAATAACTGAGGAGATAGGCATCTTTCAGATAAGGAACCAGAGGTCTAATAAGGCTCTTAAAGGTAGACAAAACAGTTAACAGAGAGAGTAGTAGTTTATCTATGTATTTCAAAAACCCAGCAGAGTAGAGATACAGACTACCAAGAATATTTTTATTGAATGAACAAAGTGAAAAGGTTGAAATTCAAGTAAAATCTTTCTATCAAAAACACTAGAGGTAAACATATGGCCAATGAAAACAACTAATACATATATATTTCAGAAAGATGTCATTATGGAAGTGTGCTAATAATTATAAAACCTTGGCAGCTATAAAGCAATTTATGATGATGTATATGGGAAAGACAGTGCAATGTATTGTTTCTTGAAATTACAAGTTTTAAGTGCAAAGAAAATTGAAGTTTACAAAAAAACCTGCCATGACTGTTATAGCAGTTTATTTATACTTGTCAAATTTTGGAAGCAACCAAGATATCCTTTAGTAGGTTAACAGATAAACCAACTGTGGTACAGCCATACCATGAAATATCATTCAACACTAAAAAAAGAGATATCAAGCTATCAAGACACAAGGGAACCTTAAATTTATATTGCTAAGTGAAAGAAGTCAATCTCAAAAGACTACATACTGCATTGTTCTAACTATATGTCCTTATAGAAAAGCAAAACTATGGAGATAGTAAACAGATCAGTGGTTGCCAGGGGGTTCAAGTGGAGAGAGGGCAAGAGAAAGGAATACATGAAATACAGGAAATTTTTAGGGCGGTGAAATTATTCTGATAATACAGTGGTGAATACAAGTCATTACATCTTTGTCAAAACCCGTAAGATGTACAACACAAAAAGGAAAACCTAATATAAATTACAGGTTTTTGTTAATAATAATAATGTATCAATACTGACTCAACAATTCTAATAATTATGCCATGCTAATGCAAGGTATTAACAAAAGGGAAATTGGGGGTGACTGTTGAAGGAATATAAGGGAATTCTACTTTCTTTTCAATTTTTCTGTAAACCTGAAACACATAAAAATACTCTGTTAATTTAAAAAAATTGATGTCACAAGTTTATTTAGTCTTTGGAACATATACATTTATATAATTCCCTGAATTACGGGGAGGTGGAGGACATAAAAATCTTCAAGGGCAAAGTTTGTAATCCACCAGCAAATGTGTTCTCAGTCTAGGCCGCTGTATCTCCATACAAGATGTCAAAAGGTGCTAACAACACCAAGAACTCTGCTGAACAGAGTGTCCTGGGGGGCTGAGCTGAAGCCCAGCAATTGATGTTTATGACTATGTTTTCCCCATATTCCCAATCCTATTGAGATGCTAATACATTTAATTCATCTTTCCATTTAAAAGAGACAGTGCCTTTGATAATGTGTGCATGGTTAGTGCTTAGGAAGATTATGACACTCACAATTTCCCTAAATTGAATATTGTAATATTACCTCTTTGGCTCTTTATTTTTAACATCTTATAAAGACAATAGTGTTATTAAGGTTAAAAAAAGTTCACTGTTCCTACACATTAAAAGAGTTCCAGGTTACAGAGATGAGCTCTAAGAGTTTCAGCAAAGTTTCAGATTGTATCATGGTTTTTGTTTATGAATATCATTTTAGTTCTATAAATGAGAGCACTCCAAAAACTTTGCCCAAGGAAATAACAAATTAAAAAAACAAACAAACCAATAAAAAGTACTGTCACTGTCTGAAATTTAATGGTAGTTTTTAAGCCAGCCCCTCTTAAGATTACTATAAAAATTTGCAATAAATGCATTTTTTAACCATAGTTAAATTCCTCTGTATATATAGTACAGTTGACAAAGAATAACTTTGGTATCAACTTAAAAATATTTTCTCCTTTATCTTTCTTGAATTGCAGGCATCTTAAACATACAAATATGATTATTGGTACATGTTCAATCAATCTATATATATTTATATTAAATACTTTTTAAGTGATCAGTATGATTGTAGAGCTTGTAATTTAGAAATCTATTGATTCTTATCTTTAATTTTTAAAACTGGAATCTATTCTACAAAGGAAACTTTCAACATAACACCTTACCTAACATTCACTAGAGGTAAACATATGGTCAATGAAAACAACTAATACATATATATTTCAGAAAGATGTCATTATGGAAGTGTGCTAATAATTATAAAACCTTGGCAGCTATAAAGCAATTTATGATGATGTATATGGGAAAGACAGTGCAATGTATTATAAAGGAAAATTCTATGTGCCTGAAGAATAGACTATATATAAATATGAATTAAAAATTCATCTACTATTGTTGATGTAATTGAGAAACTGTAAAAGATATGTTAACTATCAAAAGCCACAGAGTACATCATAGCACCAAACAAACAAACAAAATTTACTATTGACCTGTGCTAAGCATTCCTTAATTTTTTCTAAAAATATTTTTTTACAAATTTCTAAAAATCAAATTTTCCTTAATTCAGGGCTTTTATATTGGACATAAATCTATTGCTTGGTTACATGTCAGATACTATATTTCTGCTGAATATACAAACATAAAGAAGCTTTCTATTCCAAGGGGATTAAAATCTACAAGAAGAAGCAAATGAAGCACAACTAGCAGCACAGAATAGCAGGTAAGGCATGGTCTCTGGGCTCAGACTGCATGAGTATAACTCACACCCTGTTACTAATAAAGTAGGCAAGAGTTATTTAACTTATATGTACTCATGTTCCCCCACTATTATATCAAAGACATTAATAGTATAAAGTCTATAGGGTTATTGTGGATATTAAATAAATTAACATATGCAAGTTGCATAAGAGTGCTTAATAAATAGTAATTATTATGAAAATATGATTAATATCACTAATCATCAGTGAAATAAAAATCAAAATGATAATGAAATACAACATCGTACCTGTGAAAATGGCTATTACCAAAAAGCCAAAAGACAAGTATTGGTAAAAATATAGAGAAAAGAAACCCTTGTGCCCTGTTTGTGGGAATGTAAATGGGTTCAGCCATCATGGAAACAGTATAGAAGTTCTTAAAAAATAGAACTACCATATGATCCAATAAGCCTACTTCTATGACTTTTAGGTATGAATCAAAGGAAAAAATAGGACTATATCAAAGGGATATTTGCATTCTTATGGTTACTGCAGCATTATTCACAAAACCAAGCTATGCAAACAACTGAAGTATCTGTTAATGGATAAATGGATAAAGAAAATTATATAGGAATTGATGCCAGAGTAGCAGCAGCATGAGAGACACCCTTGACATCTCCCCTTGAAATTTTTTTTTTTTATTTTCCAAAGTGAGAAGTGGGGTGGGGGAGGCAGACAGACTCTTGCATGCACCTGGCTGGGATCCACCCAGTATGCCTACCAGGGGGCGATGCTTGGCCCCTCTGGGGCTTTGCTCCGCGAGTCAGAGTCATTCTAGTGCCTAAGGCAGAGGCCATCTTCAGTGTTTGGGCCAACTTTGCTCCAGTGGAGCCTTGGCTGCAGGAGGGGAAGAGAGAGATAGAGAGAAGGGAGAGGGGGAAGGGTGGAGAAGCAGATGGACATCTCTCCTGTGTGCCCTGGCTGGGAATTGAACCTGTGATTTTTTTTTTTTTTTTTTTTACAGAGACAGAGAGAGTGTCAGAGAGAGGGATAGATAGGGTCAGGCATACAGGAACTGAGAGAGATGAGAAGCATCAATCATCAGTTTTTCCTTTTGACACTTTAGTTGTTCATTGATTGCTTTCTCATATGTGCCTTGACTGCAGGCCTTCAGCAGACCGAGTAACCCCTTGCTCGAGGCAGCAACGTTGGACTCAAGCTGGTGAGCTTTTGCTCAAACCAGATAAACCCACACTCAAGCCAGCAACCTTGGGGTCTCAAACCTGGGTCATATGCATCCCAGTCCAATGCTCTATCCCCTGTGCCACCACCTGGTTAGGCAGAACCCAAGACTTCTACATACCAGGCTGACACTCAACCGCTGAGCCAACCAGCCAGGCCTTGAAATTTTATGAAATTGAACAGTTACAATGCAGCAAAAGAACCCCAGCTGGATTCGCAGGCTTGACTAAAAACATCTACACATGGAACATTTAGTCAAAGAAGGGGGTTGAAAAATAAGATAAACTCCCACTCACTGTTGGATACTAGAGAGGAGGAAAGCCCAGACTTTCTGGTTTATTGTCCACCAGGACTCCGGAGAGGGTGAAATCTGAAGTAACTGAATCTTCTTCTGCCATGAGATTGAGGAATAGTGGATGTGATACTAAACCAAAGCAGCAGCAGAATCAGGGGTTATGGACAATGTTCCAGTGGTCTGCAGGCAATCCATAATAGGCTCAGAGACAAAAACAAAAACAAAAACAAAACTAAAATGCCATTTCCCAGCCTCCCAGATCCTGCCATCTTCACCTTGCTGGTATGGATACCCCATAGCTGAGAAACAAATGTACTCTGGATCTGGTCACCTGATATGTTGAGATGAGGGAAAGAAAGCCTGAGATCACCATTACTAAAGCCATGAGACCCTCACAACAAGCCCTACCCATAATTGCTACTGCAACCGTGTTTCCATCATTGTGACGCCATCTCAGCAGAGGTCTGCCCAGGAATCTTAAAGAGCTAAAACTTGTAATACAACACCAACCACTGGACAAAAGCAGAAAAACATCTCAAAACTGAAATGTCATCTCATTTTCTTTTGAATTACATTATCTTTAATTTACATATTTTTATTTTATATTTTTGTGGGTGTTTTGTTTTAAATTTTTCTGTTTTCTTTTTTCTTTAATTTTTTATTATTTTAAAATTTTTACTTATTTTTTACTGTACTTTTTATTTTTTAATTTGCATTTTGTTAAATTTCTTAAAAATATTATTCTTGAATGCAATCAAGGAAGAAGAAAATGAATACTTTGGCTACAAAAAAGAGAGATGCAGTTGAGAAAGAAAATGAAAATATTTCAGAAAGCAATTTTAATCACATGAAACTATATGGTTCAATGGTTGAGAATTCAAAATTGAAATCTTAGAAACACTCAACAAGATGCAAGAAAACATTGATGAGAAATTTAATGAGCTCAGAAAACAATTTAATGAACAAAATGAGTACTTCACCAAGGAGACTAAAACTTTAAAATAAAAAGTGAAGAACTCAGTACATGAACTAAAAACCAAGGTAGCAAGTTTAGCTAATAAAACAAGACAAATAGAATAAGTGAAATTAAAGACCGGCAGCTAGAGATTCTACAGAGAGAAGAAGAGAGATACTGACAAATTAAAAGAAAATGATAGAGTTCTACAAGAATTGTCTGACTCCCTCAGAAAGAGTAACTTGAGAATAATGGATATATCAGAAGAAGTAGTGAGAAAAAAGAAATGGAGAGCCTATTTAAACAAATAATTGATAAGAACTTCCGAAGACTATGAGAGTTAGATCTTCAAATCCAAGAAGTTACCTCAACCCAGACAGACCTTCTCCAAGGCATCTCATAAAAAAATTGTCAAAAATCAATGACAAAGAAAGAATCCTCAAGGCAGCCAGGGAAGAGAAGAACTTAACATATAAATGAAGGCATATCAGGTTTTCATCCGACTTCTCAACAGAAACTCTACAAGCCAAAAAAAAAGAGTGAACCCAAACATTTAAAATACTGACAGAGAGGAATTGCCAGCCAAGAATACTATATCCATCATAGTTATCCTTTAGCTATAAAGAAGAAATAAAAACTTTTGAAAATATACAGAATCTAAGAGAATTTTTCACCAGAAACCTCCCCTGAAGAAAATACTCAAGAGAATTATTCAACTGGATACAAAGAATAAAACAAAACAAAACTACAAGTAAAAGTTCCAATAGGTTACAATAAAAACAATGATAATCTGCGACAAAAATAACATAAAAGGGGAGAAGTTAAGATCTGCAGTAGCAAAGGGAATGGAATAAAGAAGCACTCCTAAGACAAAGGACTCTGGTATATATAAAAATTTTTCTTTTAATAATCTAATGGTGACCCCCCCCCCAAAAAAAATACTGAAACACATAGCTTAAAAATAGAAAACACAGAGTAAAGAAGTATGGAATACCACCAAAAAACAAAACAAAAAAACAAAAGAGAAGAACCAAAGGAGACACAGAGCTACCAGAAATCAAAACATAAAGTGGCTATATGCAATCATCAAGCATGAATAATTACTCTAAATGTAAATGAACTGAGCTCAACAATAAAGAAGCACAGAGTAGCAAATTGAATCAAAACGCAAAAACCCATTCATATGCTGCCTTCAAGCGAAACACGTAAACTGCAAGAAGAAAAAAACCCTCAAAGTGAAAAGTTGGAAAACAATTCTCCAAGCAAATAAAACCCAAAGAGATGCAGGTGTAGCCATACTAAAATCTGACACTGCTGTTTAAGACAACAAAGGCAACAGGAGACAAAGATGAACATTTCATAATAATAAAGGAAACACTTTATCAAGAAAACATAATTCTTCTTAATATATATGCACCAAATCAAGGTATACCAAAATATATTGGATACCTACTAAGTGATTTAAAAATAGAAACAGACAAAAACACAATCATACTTGGGGATCTCACTCAACACACCACTGACAACTTTAAATTGATCATCAAAACTGAACATCAATAAAGAAGTATCAACCTTACATGACACAATAGAACAAGTGGACATAATAGACTTATTTTCTATTTTATTTTTTAAGACTTTACTTATTCATTTTTGAGGAAAGAGAGAAGAGAAAAAGAGAAAGGGGGAGGAGCAGAAAGCATCAACTCCCATATGTGCCTTGATCAGGCAAGCCCAGGGTTTAGAACTGGTGACCTCAGTGTTCCAGGTTGTCGCTTTATCCACTGCGCCACCACAGGTCAGACATAACAGACATTTCAAAAACATTTTATTCCAGAAAATCAGATTTACACATTTTTTTCCCAGTGTATATGGAACATTCTCAAGGATAGATCATATTTTGGGCCACAAAACTAATCTTAACAAATTTAAAAAGATTAATATTATACCAAACATATTTTCTAACCATAAGGCTTTGAAATTAGAAATCAACTACAAAAAAAAAAAAAAAAAAAAAAGCAAAGGAACTCACAAAAATGTGGAAATTGAACAACATACTTCTAAAAAATAATGGGGTCAATAAAGCGGAAATTAAAATTTATATACAGACAAACAAAAATTACAACATGACATATAAAAAATTTCTGGGACACAGCAAAAGCAGTAATAAGAAGGGAATTTATAACATTATAGGCTTATATCAAGAAACAAGAGAGATCCCAAGCAAACAACCCAACAGCGCATGCAAAAGAACAAGGGGAAAAAAAAGAAAAAAAACAAAGGCAACCCCAACTCAGCAGAAGAAAGGAAATAGCAAAAGTTAGAGCAGAACTAAATTAAATAGAGAACAAAAATACTATAGAAAAAAATACATCAAACAGAAGGTTCTTAAAAAGATCAATAAAATTGACAAACCGCTTGCTAGACTCACTAAGAATAAAAAAGAGAAATAATTCATATAAATAAAATCCAAAATAAAAGAAGAGAAATTACTACAGACAACATAGATATACAAAGGATCATAGTAGAATACTATGAAAGATTATATGCCACCTAATTTAACAATCTAGAAGAAATGGATAAATTTCTAAACTATGCAATCTTCCTAGACTGAGTCATGAAGAAGTAGAAAACCTAAATAGACTCATAAGCTGGGAGAAAAAAGAAACAACTATCAAAACCTCTCCAAAAATCAAAGTCCAGGACCTGATGGCTATGTTAGAGAATTCTACCAAACATATAAAGAAGACTTAGTACCTATGTTTTCAAACTCTTCCAAAAAACAGGAAAACCATATTTCTTGACACATTTTATGAGGCCTACAAAATCCTGAGACCAAACTTGACAAGGACAAACAACAACAACAAAAAACTACAGACTGCTATCTCTAATGAACACAGATGAAGAAATAGTAAACAAAATTTTAGCCAATCAAATACAACAATACATTAAAAAAATAATACATCACGATAAAGTGAGATGTATTCCAGAACATATGTAAATCAAACAACGTAATACAACACATCAATGAAACAAAGGAAAAAAACACATCGTTTTCTCAATAGATGCAGAAAAGGTTGTTGATAAAATACAACCACTTATGTTTAAAACACTCAGTAAAATGGGTATAGAACAAAAATATTACAACATAATAAAGACCATATATGACAAACCATCAGCCAATATTTTACTAAATGGTGAAAAACTGAAGGTTTTTCCTCTAAAGTCAAGAATAAGACAAAGTTACCCATTCTCTCTACTCTGACAGAATATAGTACTGGAAATTTTAGCCAAAACAATCAGGCAAAAGAAAGAAATAAAAGGCATCCATATCTGAAAATAATAAGTAATGGTATTACATTTTGCCAATGACATAATCTTGTATATAGAAAACCCCAAACTCCAATGAAAAACAATTAAAACAATACACCAATACAATACACCAAGTCACAGGATACAAAATCAATATAAAAAAGTCTATAGCTTTCCTTATTTCAAAATTTTAATTAATTGTGCTTACATAGATTCTAGTGTCCCCCCAAATGCATCGCCACCTTCCTCGTGTTCCCCACAATATCCCTCTTTCTCCCCTCCCTGCAACACCCTCCCACTTTCCCTTCAGAATTAGCTTTTCTGCTCTCTATAACGCTGTGTTATGTGCGTATAATTTCACCAATTTCTTTCCCTTTTCTGATCCCTTCCTTTCATCCTCTTTCCCTCTCTCTGTTTCCCTCTGGACCCTTTGATCCTACCTCTGTCTCTATCATTTCTCAGTTCATATTGTTCATTGGATTCCTCAAATGAGTGAGGTCATATGATATTTTTCTTTCCCTGCCTGACTTAGTTCACTTAACATAATAGTTTTCAGGTCCATCCATGTTGTCACAAAAGGTAAAATTTCCTTCTTTTGCATGGCCCCATAGTATTCCGTTGTGATATGTATCATTGCTTTTTAATCCACTCATCCACTGACAGACACTTGGGCTGTTCCCAGATCTGGGCTATTGTAAACAATGCTGCCATAAACATGGGGGTGCATTTCTTCTTTTGATTCATTGATGTGGTGTTCTTGGGATATATTCCTAAAGTGGGATGCCTGGATCAAAGGCAGTTTGTTCCATATTTAATTTTTTGAGGAATCTCCATACTGTTTTCCACAGTTAAAATGGCATGGTTGCCTGACCTATGGTGGCGCAGTGGATAAAGCGTTGACCTGGGAACACTGAAGTCGCCAGTTCAAAACCCTGCAATGGTCTGGTCAAAGCACATATGGGAGTTGATGCTTCCAGCTCCTCCCCCCTTTCTCTCTTTCTCTCTCTCTCTCTCTCTATGTGTGTCTCCTCTCTAAAATGAATAAAATAAAAAGAATTAAAAAAAATGGCATGGTCAAAATGGCACGGTCATATTACCCAAATGCTGCACCAGTCTGCATTCCCACCAGTAGTGCAGGAGGGTTCCCTTTTCTTCACATCCTCACCAGCACCTATAATGTGTTATTTTGTTAATGAGCGCCATTTTGACTGGTGTGAGGTGATATCTCATTGTGGTTTTAATTTGTATTTCTCTAATGATTAGACATGTTGAGCATTTTTTCATCTGCTTATTGGCCATTTGTATGTCCTCTTTGGAGAAGTGTCTATTCATTTCTTTTGCCCATTTTTTGATTAAATTGTTCATCTTCCTGGTGTTGAGTTTTACAAGTTCTTTATAAATTTTGGTTATTAACTCCTTATCAGATGTATTGTGGAATATTTTCTCCCATTGTGTGTTTTGTCTTTTTATTTTGTTCATATTGTCTTTAGCTGTGCAAAATCTTTTTAGTTTGATATAGTCCCATTTTTTTATCCTGCCTGTTATTTCATTTGCCTGTGGAGATAAATCAGCAAATATATCGCTGTGAGTGATGTCGAAGAGCTTATTGCCAACAATAAAACTGTGAGTGATGCAATCCTCATCAGAATTCCAGGGTCATTTAAAAATAATAGAATACCTGACTTCAAATTATACTGCAGAACCATTATGATCAAAACAACATGATACTGGCAGAAAAACAGACATACAGACCAATGGAATAGAATCAAGAGCCCAGAAATAAAACCACATTATGAAGAAATAATCTTTGACAAATGAACCAGAAACACACAATGGAGAAAAGAAAGCCTCTTTAATAAAGAGCTTAGGTACTGGGAAAATTGGAAAGCCACATACAATAGAATAAAACCTGACTACAGTTTGTCCCCTTGCACCAAAATTAATTCAAAAGGGATCAAAGACTTAAATATAACATCTGAAACAATTAGTTATATAGAAGAAAACAGAGGTACTATATCTATGGACCTTGGCCACAGAGAACATTTTATGAATTTGACCCCAAAGGCAAGAGAACTAAAGACAAATATTAATCAATGAGACTATATCAAAATAAAAAGCTATGCACAGCAAAAAAACCCAACTACAAATCAAAAAGTTGGCCAACCAAATGGGAAATGATATTTACAAACAGCTACAATAAGTGGTTAATATTCAAAATATATAAAGGAGTCACAAAGCTCAGCAACATACAAGTAAATAATTCAATTAAGAAATGGTGAAAGGACTTGTAAAAATACTTGTCCCAAGAGGGCATACACATGGCCAATAGATACATGAAAAGATGCTCATTTTCACTAGGTATTAGAGAAATGCCAATCAAAACTACAATGAGATACCACCTCACATCTGTTAGATTGGCTATTATTAACAAGACAGAGAATAACAAGTGTTGGAGAGGCGATGGAGAAATAAAAACTCTCATACTGCTAATAAGAATGTAAGCTGGTATAGCCATTATAAAATAAAGTATCATGGTTCCTCAAAAAACTAAAAATATAACTACCATCTAACCCAGCAATCCTTCTACTGGGTATCTACCCAAAAATTTAAAAACACT
The DNA here is from genome assembly GCA_037038555.1 of Rhynchonycteris naso. Taxonomy (NCBI): domain Eukaryota; kingdom Metazoa; phylum Chordata; class Mammalia; order Chiroptera; family Emballonuridae; genus Rhynchonycteris; species Rhynchonycteris naso. The sequence goes on from CM073002.1 coordinate 75,221,352, forward strand.
GGTACACAAAGACACAGACACTCCCATGTACACTGCAGCATTACTAACTGTGGTCAATACATGGAAACAACCCAAGTGTCCTTTGATAGAGGATTGGACAAAGAAAGATATGGTACATATATACATTGGAATATTACTCAGCCATAAGAAATGATGACATATTGCCATTTGCAACAACAATGGATGGACCTTGAGAACATTATACTAAATGAAATAAATAAATCAGAAAGATCTAAGAACTATATAATTTCACACATAGGTGGGATACAAATTTGAGACTCATGGGGATAGATAAAAATTAAGTGGTTACCGAGGGTGGGGAGTAAAGAGGGACAAACATATGGTGATGGAGGATTATTTGATTTGGGTGAGGGACACACAATGCAATCAACTGTTCAAATGCTATAGATATATTTACCTGGAACTTATGTACTCTTGTTGATCAATATCAAATCGTTAAATTTCACTTTCTAAATAAAATTTAAAAAGAGAAATTGGTACAACACACACATGAACATTATAAACCTTTAAAAACAAAAGGACATTCTATTTATGACAACATGGATGAACCTATACATTATGCTGAGTAAAGTAAGAAATATGTAGAAAGACAAATGCCTACTTACAAATATGTACAAATCTCACTGATATGTGGAATCTGAAAACTGCAAACTTACAGGAACAGTAACATGTATTTGGGGGGTAACTGGCAAACTAGAAAGACTTTGGTCAAATGGTACCTACTCTACTTTATAACATGAACAAATTCTGAAGACCTAAATTATAGTATGAGACTATAATTAATAATAAAGTAGTATGCACTTGAAATTTGTTAAGAGAGTAGATCTCAAGGTTCTTATCCTCTGCCCCCACCACACACATAAAGGGTAAGTAAGTATGAGAGGTATTGGATATGTATATTATCTTGAATGTGGTGCTCATTTCACAGTGCATACATATATTGAAACATCGTTTTGTATACCTTAAATATATTATATGTAAGTAATTTAAATATATATATATATATACAATATATATATATATATATATATATACACAATTTTCATATGTCAAAAATATCTCAGTAAAGCCCCAAAAGTGTTAACTATTATGTTTCCCTGGCTTTTATAAAATGTAATAAAAGAGACTATATGCCAAATGTTATAGGAGCAGAGGAGAGATTGATGAATAGATTGAAGAAGGCTTTATTAAAAAATATTCATATTAATCTTCACAGATGAAAACTTATTTAAGTGAAAAAAAAAAGGAAAGAAACTCCATGCATAAGAAAGGCTAGGCACAAAAGGCACAATCATTCTTGGTCAATGTGGCTGGATGTTTAGGGTTTGTGAGAGGCAATGGGAGGAAATACAGCTGAGAAGTGAATTTTGTGGGTGATACTTTAAAAACCCTCACTTAATAACTGAAAGAATTTGGTCTTTATTTTATAAGGAATGTGGAGGCAATAAAAAGGAGTTTTTTTGTGTATTTTAGGATGGCAGAGAAGGGGTCATATTTCTGCTGCTCAATATTCTCTTTAGCGGTAATGTGGAGGGTAATCTGTTAGAGAGGAGACTAGGGGAAGGCAAACGGTAGAGAGTTAAAATATTTAGAAGGTCATGTAATCTCAGTGAAATAAGACTGCAGAACGAAGAAGAGGAAACGTGGTGAAAAGGAGACACTTCCAGAGTGGCATTGACACAAGCTTCAGTAAGTGTGTGGCATCCGGCAACTACAAAGTGCACATTTCCCAACATAGCTAAGTACACTGCTCACGTGAAGAACAGCTAATACTTAGTTTCTGCAGAAGCACATGATGCGCTGTGTGAAATCACACACTTGCTAGGCAAATAAGAAAGCTGCCTCTTTGTGTTAGCTCTTTGGAAAAGCTTGAGACTAAATAAGCAGAACAGTCCAAAGCAAATATTAACTCTGGTGGTGTTAGGTGCCTGAATTTCCAAATGCAGATTGTAAATGTAGCATGCACTTGGGTTTTAACACATGCAAGCACTTTTTTGGTAAACACTACACAGTACAGAAAGAGAAAAGCCCAAAGCTGGAACTTAAATAGTCTTAAAAAATATTGCTTATTCGAAAAGGCTCTATGTTTGCCGATTAGAGCTTAGACAAAGAAAATTGAAAATAAAATGTAAAAGAAAAAGGACCTATAAAATTGTGCTTTTTTAGTCACCACTAAGTTTTCTTTTTTAGAGTAGGGTCTGAATCCTCTTGAAATTCCAGAAGTGTTTCAGAAAACACTGATGCATGGGTTAAGGGCTTCATGTAAAGGTCTGATATAAGGTACAAAGTCGTTGTGCTATTATTGTTTAAACATTCCGATTCCTAAGTGATAGTGTGACCAAAGATAGTTGCCAAGCACTGTTGCTGCTAACTTTGGTTTCTATTGAATTTGAGTTTTCACTTGACGCACAATGCCTCTCCTACACAGGGACAGAGTGAAAATATTACTTATATAGCTTTCAAAAGTTGCTGGTAGCCGGGAGTTAGTAGCCTCGGGTGTTCTCTTTCTTTCCCTGCTATACAAAAGAGTAATTGAGAAATCTGTGCTCAGTTGATCCGATCCCACTAACCTGCATCTGCCCAGCTAGTGGCCTTTCTACTATTCACCATTCATTTGTTTTTGGGTGCTCTCCTTAAATGCCCCGATTCTGGAAAAAGATTTCCAAAATGGTGGCCTCAAACCGCTAGGATCATGGACTGTCATATTCCCTGGCTTTTTATAATTAAAATGCCTGCCATTGGTGTTATGCAACGGATGATGCCTTGATAAATACTACTATAACTTAGAATTGGAAAAACACTGGCATAGGAGTCTAGTGAGCTGAGTTCTTATCTAATCTTTACTTTTAAATCATTGTAACCTTGCTTTCCTGGACCTCAGTTTATTCACGGTATATGATATAAAACAAAGCTTAAATATTCCAAGATTAATATTGTCCAATATGAGAAAAGCATACAGTTAATGAATGCCTGGCTGGGATTTGAAACCATATTACATTTGTATTTGTACTGGAAAAAGCTTAGAAAAAGAGAATGGCATATTTCTTATTTTTATTTTATAACCCAATTTACTGTTGGAGGTTCCAATGAATATTTTAATAACTTGACATTAAACAAACTTTGGTTTGGGTTTCTAACTCTATATCAATTGATGAATGTTTTTAGATGTAACAAGATTCTTTTAGATTATCACTATCACTTAAGAATTATTAAAAATTTTCATTACATTGCTTCAGCAATTTAATGTACATGTGTATTGGCATGTACCATAATTTTTATCTCTCCAATAGTACTATCATAATAACCTCATGAATTTAGAGACAATGTTGCAAAAACTTCTGAACCAAGATAAAATCATTTTGTTTAAATATGGAATGTAATAAATTAATATTATTTTATCTTAATTATTTCATTATTGATAAGAAGAAATTAACTGCACTTCAAAATCAGAATAATATTTCATATATTCAATTTTCTAGATAATTCAAATGTAATCTCAATGTATTATAAACTTTAATTTTCCATTCAAGATGGGGAAATATTTGTACCACATTGCATAGTTTTCTGACTTCTAATCAAATTATTGTATATGACAATGGTTAACATTTTATAGTGTTTGATAATGCACCTCCCATATATGTCATCTGTTAAACTAAATATTGTTTAGGCTAGAAATAAACATTTCTGTGATAACTCAGTTATTTCTATAAGTATACACTATGCTGTAACTCAGTGAGGGTCTTGGGAACTACTAAAATGATTAAGCCTATTTGACAGTATACTAAACAGCTCCACCACAACAGGATTTTGACATTGCTATATTCTGTTTTAAATTACTTATCTTGCCCCTCAGTCTTCTTTTCAGTGGTCGCCCAGTGCTAAGGCTAACAGTGCATGTCTGCACAGTACTGCCCGCCTACAAAGCCCTTTCTCATGCATCACTCCATTTTGTGATTGCCTTGCAGTCCTTTTGCCATTTGCCACCAAAGTGCCAGGCCTTTGAAAACAAGATAAACAAACTTAAAAAGAAATTCTATTTAAAGGGTAAACATTCTCTGAGAGAAGGCCCCAAGGAGTTTCCTTAAGAATAAGGTATAGTTCATAGACATTGGCATTTATTTTAGCTGTTCAGAACCTTCCTATTTTCCATGGGTTCTTGGCTGGGCTTTAAATGGTTGAGGTTGGCAGATGCCTCTGGCTCCATGAAATATTTCTGCCACTGCACTTTTATAAGAAAATGTTTAGTGATTTAGAGACATTGTCCATTAGAATCTGAAATAACCTTAGAGATTATTTACCGCAGGGCACCCATCATGGAACTAGGGAGGTTGAGGAGTTTTAAATATGAAAGGCAGAGCTGACTTAAGGAGACAACTTCTCTGATTTTCAATCAAATATATATATTTTTTATTAACACTACAAACTGCACTTGTTCTAATTCACCTTAGTATTTTTAAAATACCGAGTTTGGGGGAGTTTGGCACAAAAGATATGAAGAAGATAATGTATCTTCAAGTGTAGGTACTATGACATGCGGTGAATCATGTAATAGAACAACTGCCTTTTCTACTATTAAATTGTATACATTCTTTCAGTCTTTTCTCTGGAGTTTCTAAAGTTAGAAATGACACATTTCAAAAGAGATATTATCAGAGGACACACTTTGTAAATATATATATATAATTGTTTAACCACTATGGTGTACAACTGAAACTAACACAAAATAATGTTGAATGCAAACTGTAATTGAAAAATATTAAAAATTTTAAAAATATTTATTCTTTTTGTCCAAAAAATATATTGGTTTTTAAAAAATGTAATCTGACTACCTACCAAATACAAATTCTGCATCTTAAAAGTACAGACTAAAAGGAAAAGAAAAAAGAAAAGGTGAGAAAGAGGGAGGGAAGTAAAGAGGAAATAAGGAGAAGGAAGGAAGGAAAGAAGGAAGGAAGGAAGGAAGGAAGGAAGGAAGGAAGGAAGGAAGGAAGGAAGGAAGGGAGGGAGGGAGGAAGGGAGGGAGAGCAGCCAGAGCAATTTTTCTAGAACAGGTATCAGATGGTACCATTGCTCACTACAATTAGAAGATATACAGACATCACAGTCTTCAGAAAGTGGTTCTCCAACTCTCCTGTGTATTGGAGTCACTTGGGGAACTTTAAAAATCTTGCCTCTCCAAGGGAGTGCCCAGCTTTTATATTCTTAAAAAACTCCCTATGATGCTAATATGAAAGCGAGTTTGAGAACTACTGTATTGTCATTCATTTGCCTTAAAAAAAGTGAAATAAGCTATGTCCTTCCTATTGCCGAACATCTTTATCATTTGACCATAGTTTAATACAATTCAGAAAATTCTGAAAAACATCAATATTTATACAACATATTGGAGAAACTTTCCTCTTTTTACTTTATTTTAGAGTATTTTGTGATGGAACCCAATCTAGAGGAGAAAAAATACTAAATTGTAGCATAACTCATATTGCATTCTTTTATACAAGGATAAAACCATAGAGATTTAGCAAGGTACTATCATAATTCTTAAACATGAAATGTTTATATTTGAACTTTTATTTTACTACTGGGTCATTCTGTGCCTCTGAAAGTTTTTATGTTTTAGAGCTTAACTAGATTCCTTCAAAGTCAGGAGCCTTTCTTGCAGAGAATAGAGCTTCAATCACAAAATTTTGAAGCATGGAATTCTAGAAAGTAGAATACTAGAATCTACACTAATGGAGCAAAACTCATATGTTAGGTCACACTGAGCAGATGCCAACAAGAAAGATAGATGTGTATTACACTAATAAACAGACAGATAATTAAACCCACAGAATCACACACAACCGCAGAATGATACACATAACAGGCTGGTAACAAGGTTATCAAACGAAGACAATTTGCATTGTGATTCTTTTCTGTTTAGTATGTAGGTCTAAATCTGATATTTCTTAAGCCAAAATTCACACAATTAATTTTTAGAAAACATCTCACTTATGCTAAAGATTCACAATTAATTTGTCTGAGCAGAAAGTACAGAAGAGGGAGGAAGAAAATTATTGAAAGGGAAAGCAAACCCTGATATTCGATATTCAAATGTTCTAGTTTGAACCCGAATGCCATGACTTCCTAGCAGTATAATCTTCAATGCCCTTTTTTTTTTTTAATCTCTATGCCTCTCTACCTCATAAACTGTATAATGAGAATAATATTAAGTAGATAATGAATGTAGGACACCATTCACTAAGCACATGGTAGGTATTTCACAAAGAATAGTCCAATCTCCCTTTCAAATAGTAAGAGCCAAGGAAATCTGTTTGGAAACATGTAAGTTCAGTGGCCATATCTCCCAAATGAAAAATTGGGACATAGTCTGCCAAGTATGAATGCATTAATGGTGACAGCAAAGACAAAGTATTTGAAACTAGAAATGTCATTGTAAAACCCTGATAGTTGTTCATCATGCTACGAGGAATGTAGATATCAAGAGAGCATCTGAGCACACTCATTTTTAAATGAGTTTTTTTTTTTTAACAACCTTTGGTGTTTTCACAAAAAAATAGAGGTGGCTAACTAGAGCACACACATGTTCAGAAAGTCATTGTTTCTTCAAAGAAAGACAACTAGATACCTGCATTATACTTTCCCTGTTATTGTAAATTGTAAGGTGACCAATTCTGATATATTATATTCATATACAAATATAAAAACAAGGAAACTTAAAGATAATTTCTTATCAATCAGAATGGCTGGAGAATGCTTTTCTTCCTTCTCTAGTTCCTCATTTTATATTATATCTACAGGGAAATAATTTTTTATATTCCATATATTCAATGACTTTATAAAAGTTTCCCTTTTTTATTGAGAATGAGTCACTGTTATTTGAGGCATCTGTGAATAACAAAAGAATAACAGAGAAGATACGAGAGTATCATAAGGGTAAAAAGAAAGCATATTTTGTCTAGTGAATGAGCACTGAACATATTTTTCTAAAGAGAATAAAATTTTTTTTCTTAGGTAAGTGAGACGTTGCTTAGGCTGGAAAAAAGACAAGGGCAAGGAAGGAAGAAGGAAAGGAGGAAGAGAGGGAGAGACCCATCATCAAACAGAAGACCCTTTGCTACATTCTAGAATATGTCAGATTAATGATATCATGCATTATTGTCTCCTTATAAAATACTGTCATATCATTTTTTTACAAGAAAAATGAAAGCTTTTTGAAAAAAATAGAAAATATAATAAATTTTGAGGTTTAGGTGGAAAAGTATACTTTATTTAAATTATCTTGTAAGGGACACTATAAAACTTTCTTATCTTCATTGATTCAGTTAAAAAATAGAATAGGCTGGCCAGGTGGTGTTGCAGTAGAGAGTGTATTGAACTGGGACACAGAGAGCCCAGGTTCGAAACCCTGAGGTCACCGGCTTGAGTGTGGGTTAATCGGGCTTGAGCGGGGCTCACCAGCTTAAGTGCCAGTTCACTGGCTTGAAGCCCAAGGTTGCTGGCTTGAGCAAGGGGGTCACTCGCTCTGGTGTAGCTTCACCCTCCCCCTTGAAATACACGTGTGAGAAAGCAATCAATGAACAACTAAGGAGCTGCAGTAAAGAATTGATGCTTCTCATTTCTCTCTTCCTGCCTGTCTGTCCCTATCTCTCCCTCTCTCTGTGTCTGCCACACACACATAGACAAAAAAGATCTTTTCATTAGCTCCTAAGAAGAGTTAGAAAGAGGAGATGGAATAAGCCTATTCAACTTGTTTCATATTTGATAGTTAATCTTGACTTCACTTCTTCATTGCTCCTTCTTGTCTCCTCCTCATTCTTCTGCCACACACACAGGCACACATTTTTATTTAATTGGATTGGATATCCAGAATATCTAACCTCAATGAGTAGGGTGAGAAGTACTCTCTTCAGAAGGGACCTCTTCTACTGATAATAAGTTATCTCACAACTGTACCTAAAGGTAGTCTTATCTACCTTAGTCACTCTGCCCTGTTAAAGTACTTAATACCAAGAATTTCAAAAGTCTTAGTAGAGAATGGTGAATCAAAGAGCACGCAGAGCGATGTCTGTGATGATTGTTGTCAAGTCTAACAAAACTGAAGACAGTGAGGAAATATAAAACATATATTTCCTTTTTAGTGGCTGAGGAGGACAGAAACCTTTTTGAAAAGCCCACTTAGATGATGTGTTTTAAAGTATTAACTTTCTTTATTTCTTCTGTCCTTATCCCATCTTTCTTCCTTTCTTAAAATGCACAAAATAAGCAAACTCTAAATTCACCTTGTTTAATTTCCTCTTCTTAAAGCCAAAATGTCTTTTTTGTCCTAAAGTTCATACCAAAGGGGGTCTTGCCTACAACATTCTGAGATACCAACAACTCCTAATTGTCAAAGGCTTACAGCAGCAAAAAAAAAAAAAGAAACCAAAGACCTAAATTACATTCCGGTTGCTCCAGCTTTCTGATGTGAAATGGCTCCATGTCAGATGCTTTAAAAAGAGACCTCACAGCTCTCAGGAGCTCATCACCTCAGATGCCACTCAGAGGTAGAAGTGGTGTTATTTTGGTGAAGATGTTACAAAATATTCAAAGCTCCCAGGCGAAAGAAAAAGAAGGGAAACTCCCCTAACCTGAATAAGTAAAGAAGGAAGTAAGAAAGCTTTGAAAGCAGAAAAAAGAAGCAAAGAGAATGGAGACATCTGGGAATAACAAAGAATAACAAAGAAGATATGAGAGCATCATAAGGGTAAAAAGAAAGCATATTTTGTCTAGTGAATCAGCACTGAACATATATTTTTAAAGAGAATCAAAAATTTTTTTCTTAGGTAAGTGTGATGTTGCTTAGGCTAGAAAAAAAGACAAGGGAAGGAAGGAAGAAGGAAAGAAGGATGGAAGAAAAGGATGGAGGGAGGGAGAGAGAAAGGGAGAGAGGAAGGCCCATCATCAAACAGAAGACCCTTTGCTACATTCTAGAATATGTCAGACTAGTGATATCATACATTATTGTCTCCTTATAAAATACTATCAATTTTTTTTTACAAGAAAAATGAAAGCTAATGATTTTAGAAAAAGACAAAAAAAATTGAACAAAGTATATAATAACATTTTTTCTAAAGGGCCCCAAGCCTTACAGAGATATCTCCATTGGCTCTTCTTTCCATGATGCAATTGGCAAAAAAAAAATAGTTTCATTTTATGGTAGGGAAAATAAACAGAAAATTCTTAAACAGATTTAACATGTAGGGGTAATTTAAACACATCGTCTTTAGAAGACACAACAGTCTTGGGATCAAAATTCTGGTTTCAGATACAGAGGATCAGTGAAACCAGAAGCTGGTTCTTTGAAAAAGTAAACAAGACCAATGAACCTTTAACTAGACTCACCAAAAAAAAAAAAAGAGAGAGGATCAAATAAATAAAATTAAAAAGGAGAGTGGAGAAATAACAACTGACACAACAAAAATACAAAATATTGTAAAAAATACTATGAAGAATTGTATGCCCAAAACTAGACAACCTATATGAATGGACAAATTTGCTGAAACATACAATCTTCCAAAAATCAATCTGGAAGAATCAGAAACCTTAAACAGACTGATTACAACAAATGAGATAGAAACAGTTATCAAAAAACTCCTAACAAAGAAAAGTCCTGGGCCTGATGGCTTCACAAGTGAATTCTACCAAAAATTCAAAGAAGAACTAACTCCTATCCTTCTCAAGCTATTTCAAAAAATTCAAGAGGAAGGAAGAATTCCAAACTTCTTTTATGAAGCAAGCATAATTCTGATTCCGAAACCAGGCAAAGACAACACAAAGAAAGAAAATTATAGACCGATATCCCTGATGAATTTAGATGCTAAAATCCTCAACAAAATATTAGCCAACCAGATCCAGCAATATATTGAAAAAATCATACATCATGATCAAGTGGGATTTATTCTGGGGAGGAAAGGCTGGTTCAATATTTGTAAATCAATCAATGTGATTCATCACATAAACAAAAGGGAGGACAAAAAACAAACGATAATTTAAAAAGATGCAGAAAAACCATTTGATAAAATCCAGCATCCATTCATGATCAAAACTCTCAGCAAAGTGGGAATACAGGGAACATACCTTAACATGATAAAGGCCATCTATGACAAACCAACAGCCAACATCATACTCAATGGGCAAAAATTAAAAGCAATCCCCTTAAGATCAGGAACAAGGCGGGGGTGCCCCCTTTCACTATTCTTATTCAACATAGTCCTAGTCACAGCATTCAGACAAGAAGAAAAAATAAAAGGCATCCAAATGGGAAAAGAAGTAAAACTATCATTATTTTTAGATGATATGATATTCTATATAGAAAACCCTAAAATCTCAGTCAAAAAACTACTGAACCTGATAAATGAATTCCACAAGTGATAGGACATAAAATTTATACTCAGAATTCAGAGGCATTTTTATACACCAACAATGAACTGTCAGAAAGAGAAATTAAGAAAACAATCCCCTTTACTATTTCATCCAAAATAATAAAGTACCTATAAGTAAATTTAATCAATGAGATTAAAGACTTGTACTTGGAAAACTATAAAACATTGATAAAAGAAATAAAAAAAATACAAACAAGTGGAAGCATATACCGTGCTCATGGTTAGGAAGAATAAACATCATTAAAATGTCTATATTACCCAAAGCAACTTATAAACTCAATGCAATAACAATTAAAAAACCAATGACATAATTCAAAGATATAGAACAAATATTCCAAAAATTTATATGGAACCACCCAAAAAAACAAAACCACAAATAGCCTCAGCAATATTGGAAAAGAAGAATAAAGCAGGAGGTATCACTCTCCCTGATATCAAGTTATACTACAAGGCCATTGTACTCAAGACAGCCTGATACTGGCATAGGAACAGGCATATAGATCAATAGAACAGAGAGGTATCACTCTCCCTGATATCAAGTTATACTACAAGGCCATTGTACTCAAGACAGCCTGGTACTGGCATAAGAACAGACATATAGATCAATGGAACAGAACAGAGATCCCAGAAATAAACCCACACCTTTATGGACAACTGATATTTGACAAAGGAGGTAAGAGCATACAATGGAGTAAAGACAGCCACTTTAACAAATTGTGGTGGGAAAATTGGACATCTACCTGCAAAAAAATGAAACTAAACAATCAACTTACACCATTCACAAAAATAAACTCAAAATGGATGAAAGACTTAAATGTAAGCCGTGAAACCATAAGCATCTTAGAAGAAAACATAGGCAGTAAGCTCTCTGACATCTGTCGCAACAGTATATTTGCCGATTTATCTCCACGGGTAAGTGAAATAAAAGGCAGGATAAACAAATGGGACTATATCAAACTAAAAAGATTTTGCACAGCTAAAGACAATAAGAACAGAATAAAAAGACAAACCACACAATGGGAGAACATATTCGACAACATGTCTGATAAGGAGTTAATAACCAAAATTTATAAAGAACTTATAAAACTCAACACCAGGAAGACAAACAACCCAATCAATAAATGAGCAAAAGAGATGAACAGAAATTTCTCCAAAGAGGACATACAGATGGCCAATAGGCATATGAAAAAATGCTCAATATCACTAATCATTAGAGAAATGCAAATTAAAACCACAATGAGATATCACCTCACACCAGTCAGAATAGCGCTCATCAGCAAAACAACACAGAATAAATGCTGGTGAGGATGTGGAGAAAAGGGAACCCTCCTGCACTGCTGGTGGGAATGCAGACTGGTGCAGCCACTGTGGGAAACAGTATGGAGATTCCTCAAAAAATTAAAAATTGAACTGCCTTTTGACCCAGCTATCCCACTTATAGGAATATACCCTAAGAACACCATAGCACTGTTCGAAAAGAAGAAATGCACCCCATGTTCGTGGCAGCGTTGTTCACAATAGCGAAGATCTGGAAACAGCCCAAGTGTCCGTCCGAGGACGAGTGGAATAAAAAGCTTTGGTACATATATACTATGGAATACTACTCAGCCATAAGAAATGGTGACATCAGATCATTTACAACAAAATGGATAGACCTTGATAACATTATACAGAGTGAAATAAGTAAATCAGAAAATACTAAGAACATAAGATTCCATACATAGATGGCACATAAAAATGAGACTCAGAGACATGGACAAGAGTGTGCTGGCTATGAGGGGGGAGGGGGAAGGAGAAATAGTGGGTAGAGGGAGGGGAGGGACACAAATAAAGCCAGATAGAAGGTGACAGAAGACAATTTGACTTTGGGTGATCGGTATGCATTATAATCAAATGTCAAAATAACCTGCAGATGTTTTCTCTGAACATATGTACCCTGATTTATCAATGTCACCCCATTAAAATTAAAATTAATTTAAAATATTCTGGATTCATCATTTATAAGCTGAGAGTTTGAAAAGTTTTTTTAAATATTCTAAACCTCAATTTCCTTATGTATAAACTAGGGATAATCATAGTCTTTGTTTCTTTGGGTTGTTTTGAGACCAAAATGAATTAATTTAAATTACCACCGTGGAATCTGATACATCAGAATATTTATTGCTGCTGTAACAAATTACTACCAGCATAGTGGCTAAAAATGAGAATTTATTATTTTACTGCTCCCAGAGGTTTGGTTTGACACTGGTTTCAGTGAACCAAAATTAAGGTGTCAGAGGGTCATGTTCCTTTCTGGAAGATCCAGGGAGAATCCATTTTCTTGCCTTTCTCAACCTCTGGAAGCTGTGTGTAGTGTTTTCATTGTTGTGTGTGCCTCTTCCTCCATTTTCAGAGCTGGAAACATTTCTATCTTTCTTAAAGCAGCAGAACAGCTTTGAAGGATTCGTGTAATTAGGTTGGACTCACCTTTACAATCCAGGATATATCCCCCATCTCCCCAATCATATCTCTGCAAAGTTCCTTTACTAAGTACAGTGTCATATTCATGGGATCTGCAGAATTGATTGGGGACATCTGGGATTGGAGTGGTCACTCCGCTTACCATAGCCTGGTACATCAGAATGTGCTCCATAAATGTTATTGCTCATTATTATCATCATTACTATTTTATTGGCATAAGTATGGACATGTACTTACAGACACTTATAACTTACGTGTTATTGAGTGACCCTGATCTCTAAAACACATTTGCAAAGCTCTTTTCTCAGATGAGGAAATAGAAACCAAGAGATTTAAAATGATTTGTACAAAGCCATTTAGCAGGTCAATACTCATATTGTATAGTTCCTAATTTCTAAATTGACAGCGTTTCTCCCATACCACAGAGGAGAGTAATATGAAATGTATACAGGTACTTAACATTTATACCTAATTTTATGTTTAATTTGCATAAAACCTCAAAAATATCAAACTAAATTACTTAATTAGCATGAGCAAAAACATTGAAATAATTTTCTGTTTTATATAGAAATACTGTTTAAGATGTATTACAGAGAATGTTAATAATTGCTAAATGCCATTGAAGTCGGTTTATAATTTGCATTTAGAAAAAGTGAGTTTTAAAGCACAAATATTATATCTCTATGCCTATATTTTTCCTTGCTTTTTCTTGCATTGTTTTTCCTATTTTTGTTCCCATAGTTCTGAATGAATACCTTCGTTCAGTAGTAAAAATTAATACATTAAGAAAAGAACTATTTATTTCATTTTTAATTTATGATAGACTTACATCACTAACATATGATTCCAATTTTCTTCTGCAACTTTCCATGTTAATTCAAATAGGCTACACACCAAAACTGTGATATAAACTGGGATACAATTTGATAATATCACCAATAAACCCTGCTAAAGGAAAATGAGCACAGGTTAATGGCATCTCATAAATCTAATATAAGACAGTAGTTTTATTTTGGTCATATAAATACTTTATATAAAAAAATCTAGGCAAAACAATGTTTCTATTTTTCTTTTTTTTACAGGGACAGAGAGAGAGTCAGAGAGAGGGATAGATAGGGACAGACAGGAATGGAGAAAGGTGAGAAGCATCAATCATTAGTTTTTCGTTGCCGTTGCGACACCATAGTTGTTCATTGATTGCTTTCTCACATGTGCCTTGACCGTGGGCCTTCAGCAGACTAAGTAACCCCTTGCTAGAGCCAGTGACCTTGGGTCCAAGCTGGCGAGCTTTTGCTCAAGCCAGATGGGCCCGCGCTCAAGCTGGCGAGCTTGGGATCTCAAACCTGGGGCTTCCGCATCTCAGTCCGACACTCTATCTACTGCGCCACCGCCTGGTTAGGCACAATGTTTCTATTTTTAACAAATTTAAATCAAATTATAAAAAGGCATATGACAGCAATACCTCTTAATATTCTGATAAACTTATGTAAATCATGACTTTTTGTTTCCCTGGGCAAACTTCTTAAATTTCTAGAAATCTGATGTATAGCATTATTAAACTTATATGAATGAGAAACATTGCAAAAACATTTCTATTAATATAGATAAAAATCATAACAAATTATTCCCCCTCTTTGTTGCTTTTGTTGTTTTTTCTTTAGGACCTCATGGAAAAAAATTACCTCGTTAGCAGAATAACTGGGATTATGTAAATAAAAGTCAATTTAGCAATGAATTTAGCTATTTGAAATATGCATAGATGATAGAATTTCTGGTTTACATGTAACTAATGAAAGCAAATATATTCTCAAACCATGTTTGATATATCTTCTCATGGCAGTTTTATATCCCCTAAAATAGAAGTCCTGCCTGACCAGGTGGTGGCACAATGGATAGAGCATCAGACTGGGAGGCAGAGGAACCAGGTTCAAAAACCGAGGTCGCCAGCTTGAATGCAGGCTCATCTGGTTTGAGCAAGGCTCACCAGCTTGAGCCCAAGGTCGCTGGCTTGAGCAAGGGATCACTCAGTTTGCTAGAGCCATCTGGTCAAAGCCCATATGAGAAAGCAATCAATGAACATCTAAGGTGGCGCAACGAAGAATTGATGCTTCTCATCTCTCTTCTTTCCTGTCTCTCTGTCCCTCTTTCTGTTTCTGTCACACACACACACACACACACACACACACAAAGATACAAGTTTCCTGAGTATAAACACAAGTGTACATATTGCTCAAACCATGCATTATTCTGTTACAAGTTGGTTCTTCTTTGGAGAATTTGTTCTTACTAATTTGTATTAAAATTATAGGACAATATTAAATAAAAAGTACAGATGTTGAAATTTCATTTTAATTTATAGGAACCTCAAAAGGTCAGTGATATTGGTTATTCAAAAAGGTTAGTGTTGCCTGACCAGGCAGTGGCGCAGTGGATAGATAGATCATCAGACTGGGATGCGGAGGACCCAGGTTCCAGTCCCTGAGGTCGCCAACCTGAGCACCTGCTCAGCTGATGAGCTAATGGCTCACCAGCTTGAACCCAAGGTCGCTGGCTTGAGCAAGGGGTCACTCGCTATGCTATAGCTCCTGGTCAAGGCACATACGAGAAAGCAATCAATAAACAACTAAGGTGCCACAATGAAGAATTGAAGCTTCTCATTTCTCTCCCTTTCCTGTCTTTCTGTCTCTATCTGTGTTTCTCTCTGTCTTTGTCACACACACACACACACACACACACACACACACACACACACACACACAACGTTAGTGTCAAGAACTTCTAAGATTTGCCTGATCAGGCGGTGGCGCAGTGGATAGAGCATCGGACTGGGATGCAGCGAACCCAGGTTCGAGACCCCGAGGTTGCCAGCTTGAGCACAGGCTTATCTGGCTTAAGAAAAAAGCTCATCAGCTTGAACCCAAGGTCACTGGCTCGAGCAAGGGGTTACTCGGTCTGCTGAAGGTCCGTGGTCAAGGCACATATGAGAAAGCAATCAATGAACAACGAAGGTGTCACAACGGCAACGAAAAACTAATGATTGATTGATGCTTCTCATCTCTCTCTGTTCCTGTCTGCCTGTCCTTATCTACCCCTCTCTCTGACTCTCTCTCTCTGTCCCTGTAAAAAAAAAATCTAAGATTTGAGTATAAGAAATAAATAATGAAGAACATAGTTTTATAGAAGTATATTTTTAATTTTACATGGAGAGACTATTTAGAAACTACAATATTAACTTATATCCTATGTTTTTCTCAATATTCCTTTTAAAGAACAGAGAAAGAGAGATTTTAAATAACAAAAAATAATGGACATAAAGAAAACTAGGACACAAATGCGCACTTAAGAAAAATAATGCTTCTACTCCTTTTTCAATGATACTACAGACTAAGAAGACTCAGTATCACAAAGGAAACCTGAACAGATAGCTTTATTTACCAAATTCTTTCATTAAGTGTTAAAATAATTTAATTTATTGTGGTCACTTGACATCACTTCTGGTACAAGGCATCAACTGAATGCTTCTGAAAGGGTAGGGACAGAAGAGGCTCAATCATTTGGTATTTAGAGAATGTGAGATAATAAATCTTGACTATAATGCCTAAATATTGAAAATACTTGCAACCTAGAAGCCCTCAATGAAGAAAAATTTTAGAAGGGAGGCCACTTGCAGCCAAAGGTGTAATATATATTTAAGCCTCACTTCTCCAAACTCCTTAGTTACTTTGCTAGAGAAACACAGTACTATCTTAAAATGCACATTGGAATTGGACCTGAGTGTAAGGACCGATAGGAGTAGCGCTAAATCCACTTCTAAAGTGTTATTGGCACAATGACTGGAATGTGAATAATAACACAGGTGAAAATCATTAAATGGTGACCTGGTTGAGTGAGTTCAAGTGATGTATGAAAAAAAATACCTAGATAAAATTTTTTTTTTTACAGTATAAGTCTTTTCTTTATGCCAACACAGTTCTCAGAAAACACAGTTTATACTCAGTCCAATAAAAGAGATTGAATTATGCCTAAAGGCAGCATAAATGTGTATGTTTACAGTGACACCACTTTTATCTATTTTTCCCTGGGAATAAAATATTCTGGAAGAGAAAATATTGAAACAATTAAAATATACTCACTTAATTATAAATTTATATTAACAAAACATGCTTAATATTTTATTTTGGTTGTCAATTTTTCTTAAGTGCACTAAACACTGATTTATCCATAAAACTTGGTAATATGTTGGGCATAATCTATCCTATTTTTGATGATATGAGGTTTATAATTATTGTCCTGTATTAAAGAGAATGAACCCCTCCAGGAAGTACTACATTGTTTGAGTGTGTTGGGCCATCCACTAAATAAATGCTTTCTGGATTGCTGTGTTTTTTTAGATTCTGATTCTTCAATCTCTTTTATCACTGTTGATCATCATTTTCTTACTCTGTCTGCTTTAATGATTTTCCCTTTCTCTTCTTGCTAATTTTAAATTGTCTACCACTAATATAAACAAATCAGACAACTAAGATTTAAAATCCAGCAGTCTTAATTTTTCACATAAGAAACTAAATCAGTATATTCTTAATTATTCCCCAATTACAAAAGTTCTGGCAGTATTTCTTTCTCTTTGCTAAAGGATAGATATAGAACTAGTTCTGGATAAAAAGCCTTGCAAAAATTGCCAAAAGTCTGACTTATTAACAAATATGGTATACATGCATTTATTTTCACCTTAAATGATCAGAACATAATATGTACTTGGATATGAAAAAAAGAATACTTATATGAATACCACATGGGAGCTTGTTAAAAATAAAAAGCTCAGCACCATCCTCATCCCCAAGATGTACTGAATAAGAGTTTTGACAATATCCCCACATGGTCTTTATGCACATTACTTTTGAGATGCACCTACTTAGAACATAATACTCTTCAACCAAAGTACCTCCAATGATGAACTTCTGTTACCACCACCTGTAAAATCAGGATTTTCTTTTTGGGACTTCAAGTTTCCCCTTTAACACTTTTCAGTCTACCTTCACAAATTATCTTTAATATATGATATACTCTTAGCAAAAATTTTGTTATTTTTGAAAAAAATAAAATAAAATGAAAAAAAAAACCTGAGTTTAAATGTTTGTTGCTAATAAGTAGACATATTATTCAACTCAATTTACAGCCATATATTATAGGTCTTTTTTATATAGGTTTTTTAATCTTTAACAAACATTAGAAATTATCAGGTTCAATTTAATCCCCTCATTTTTCAAAAGAGAAAACTAAAGTCCAGAAAGGTAACTTGGTGTATCACATTAATTAAATGTCAACATTCTTTATGTTCTCTTAATAACTGATCTTCATATGCACTTACAGATAATCTTTTTTTAACTTCATTTTCTTTGTTGTTGTTGAAAGTCACACATCCTTTTTCCACATGTTGTGACAAAGACATTTAACAGGTTTGTTCTCCCGGAGATTGCTCTCTACATGTCTTTATTAAGCTTTTAGTTGGGTTCCCACTTTTTTATGCCTCACAATTAGTTTGTTCCAGTTTTGCTATCAGACCTGTGCTAAATTAAAGCTTTATCCATTTTCCATTGTTGTTCTCCAGGTCTCCACTTTTGCCTACATTGACCCTTAACCTCAGGTTGGTGGCATTCTACTAAAGGTCCTTGAATTTTACTGGCTCAATTTACAAACTGTGCAACTAGCGATTTTATCTTTCCCTATTATATCATTAGCTATCCTCAACTGTTCATGCTCTCTACCATCTAAGTCTTTCAACTCATCTCTGGGGTTAGGAAAAAAAAATCTCAACTCCACCTCCTTTTCTATTTTCACACTTAACTTGTAAGAATAAGTGCTAACATTAGTCATGGCAAAGGCATGATGGTGGGAGATTATGTTTTCTGCTGAAAGAAACAGAAAAATGAAGAGTTCTTCTGTTTCCCATTTCTTGTTTTTAGCATCTGTTACAGATCTTGGATTGATTGTCTTCTTTGCATTATTTTCACTTATTTCTCCTATGTAGCTAATAGGAGAACATGGGACAGAAACACTTCATTTCCTTCTCACAAGCCTACGACATCAACCAGGGAAAAAGGAACAGGAGTTGACCCCACATATTAGATTATACTGTAGGTCTTATGTAAGACATACACTGCATTTGATGAATTAAGTTCAGCTCAGCCATCCAAGAGTGTAGGAATTCAAGTTTAAAGCCCAATTAGCCATAAAAGTATTCATTTACCCAGACTGTCCCTTAGGCATAGCTCTCTATGAGAATCTGAGATATGGACACACTGGAAAAATAGAATAAGAAAAGTCCTTCTTTTTGAAAATGTCAACAGAACCTAAACAACTCAATATGGTTAGACTTTCAAAAATAGTTATTCTATCTTTAAAATTTATGACATTTGAATCTTAGCTGGTTTCCCCCAAAAAAAGCTTTCCTTCTTATAAGTCTTAGAGATAAAACTCGTGCAAAACTAAGCAAAAATTATCTTCCTTCAGTGGTAACCTATTTTGAATCTTAGCCAAGCACAGCAACTAAATAAATATATTTTGAACTCTGCTCAGAGAAATAGCACAAGAGTAATTCACTGTTGAAAATAAGCTAATTTTTAGTGCAAGTGTTTATTTTTAAAAAATAATTCACCCATTTTAAAGTTAGATTTTATGTTAACTAATTTAAAAATTAGTGTTGCAAGATAAATGGAAGCTATTTCCTGAAGCAAGTTTTCCATCTATACTTTTAGGAATGCTTTTGGATTGGTTAACCATCAGAAGCTGACCTTCCTAAATGCCCCAGATCTAGTGAATTAATTTAACTGTATGTCTATGCATCCTGTTCTATGGTAAATTACATACTAAACTACCAGTGCAATTATAACAAATGCTTGATCTCTAAAATGCATAAAATGAGAATTCAAAATTATTAGAACACATTCTCCCCTTATTATAAACAAATGCTAATCCCCCCATAAGTGGACTTCGTCATGCAATTTGAGCTCTTTTTCCTCCCCTTTCCCCTTAAAGAAGAATTACTTAGTTAGAGTTAAGTATAACATAAAGGTACAATAAAGAAGTTTTTGAAAACCCACTTGGAAGGTAGAAAATGTATCAGCTTTATAGAGAGATATAATAGTCTTATTCAGAGAATACCAATTTATGTAAAAATTCAGTAAGTGCCACATCTCAAATAGCTGAGTACAGTAAGCATCCACTATACATGAAAGATTTTTTTTAAACAGCTGATTTAGAAGTATCTATCACAATATTAAAATCTGCATTCAATAAATTAGGCTGGTGTCTCTCCCAATAGCACCATCTTTGTAATGACAGGATACTGTTAGACAAAGAATGGGAGGATCAATGACTGCATCTAAAAACATTAAATTCAGAAAGGTTCAAAGTTGCTACAAATAGATTAACTTAGTAATGTTTTAATTAAAAGTTATTAAAACAACTGTCAATCCAGAGAGTTTTGTAGACAATAACTTTCTAGGAAGAAATCTGATCTTAATGTTATTTTAGCAGCTGATAATCCATAAAGAAGAGGAAGTCTTTCTAGACTAAGATTTTAAGAACTATCTTTTTTGCTAAAATGATATAACTTCTGCTAACCTTGTCTTTACAAGCTATTAATTAACATTTATCATTAGAATACTCTGTGATAAATATTAGGTTCAAAATATAAAATAGCTTATTTGAGGTAAAAATGAAATGTTAGCAATTTCATATTGTTTGACCTAAAACTATAGTTAGTAGATATAAAATTTCATCAATACCATGATTATCATTCAATAACACAAGTGGTTAATCTGTACTATATATTTATTGAAGGAATGAATAAATAGTAGGTATTTTACTTAACTTTTTCATGTATCAATCTTATAGACCTAATGCTGAAATCCAAGTTTCTGGGTTAAACCGTATTGATTTCATGTGTCTTTTGCATTCTAGGAAGTGTAGAAGCAGACAGGTTTCTTCTGTATTTTTTAAGTAGGTGCAATGGTCTACCTCTCTTTATTTTCCTCTGCCTCTCTCTGTGTCTTTTTGTCTCTCTTTCTCAATGTAGTACTGTCTGATGTCTCAAAAATAAACTAGATTATCCACTAGGGTTCCTTTCAGGACTGTAATTGCATGATTTCTTTCAAGCACATACCAATGGTGTACTTAAGGCAAAACACAAGGGCATTTTTTGACCAGGAGCAGTCTGTGTGTGAACAGCACTCATGCCAGCGATTTGAACACACTATCCATGGGCTTCTTTTCACACTTCATTCGAGATGCGAAATTTAGTTTTCCCAAAATATCTACTTTGACTTTATCGCCAGAAGTAAATCGGAGTTTATATTCATAACTCAAGATTTGATAGTTTAAAAATGGGCAATGAATAAAAAAGGTTATTAGAGTTTAATTTTTGAGCCAATATCTACAGGGCATTCAGTAAATATTGAAGATTTTTTGAGATTTTTAATATTTTTCATAGGAACACTTCCAGATTGAAAGTTTGTTTACGGACTGAGTGAGAAGTATTTGCTTTTCTAGGGCATGAGCATATACCAGTTCACTGGCTTCCAGTAGTCTCTCTGGCTGAGCAAAGTTTTTGTTTTGCTAGCACATACCCATGACAGCTGTTTATTCCACAAGCTTTCATTGAAAGCATGATAATCTGAGCACCTGGAAATAATTATGACCACATACAAATGCCTTGGGATCTTAATAATTCCTCTTCTCTCCTCTCTCTTGCTTGTCTTGACCCTGATATTATAATATACTATTATCTTTGGCTCTTCATAATACTGATAAAAAGTCATCCACATAATTTTGGTTTAAAAAGCTTAAGTTTTGGTAAATGTTTTTCATTTAATTGTATATAATTTAACAAATAGATTTTTTTTTTCTCCATGAGGTGTGTATTAATATTGGCTAGCAACAATGATGTGAATCACTGACCTTTGTTCATCACATATCATTCAAATTTAACATTTTTTCCCCTTGAAACCTGGGACTGGTAATCATATGAGATGTCATTTGGATAAAGCTTGCAAAAAATAAAAAATAATAATAAAGCCACTAATATCCTGACTACACATACTCTGATTTGATGTCCCAGTTCATATATAATGAAATTACTTCATCCTTCAGAGCAAAAACTAGCAATAGTTGCTACCTCTCCTATTTGTACATTTAACATTTTCTTACACTATTGATTTTCTGACATATAATATGAGCTTGACATATGATGACTATATTTGTCTATGTTTTTTTTCCTAGGAAATTGTTTCTGATCAAGAGGGTTTCTGCTTATTTCCAATACTGTATTGTATGTAAAATATTAGAGCTTGAAGAATCATTTTATTGAATCTCTAATTTGAGAAATAAAAAAAAGATAAAGAGACACTGAAGCTTGTTTAATTACACATAGCTTATTACAAAGTACTTGTATCTTAATTGAGTTTTGTAAAACCTCAGACAGGTGAAATTCTCACATTCAGAAAACTATAAAACTAATTTTAAAAATGTTCATTGCTGCATGTGGTTAATTTCATCTCAGTGTAACTTGGGGTAACGTGTTCTATAAGACACATTTTGACTTTCATGGTATTTTGCTCTCCTGTTTTTGTTTTGTTTATTTTTCTTCTCTCTTTTCTGAGTGTTCCTTCTCTTTCTCAGCCAGCCTGGCTGTTCAGGGTATATCAACTGCATTCAGTTGTGGGCACCTCTCCATCTGAATACCCAGTCTGATCATGCTCCTGTGGTTCAGAGCCACATTTTCAATCGCTTATAAGTCCTCTTCATCTGAATGTTTCACAGATACTTTAAACTCAAAATAGCCTGAAACCTGAATTAATTATTTTTCTATTCTTCTCACCCTATTATCCATAGGCTTCTTTTCCTCTCTATTTTCTGTGGTTACTAATTCAACAATCTATACAAGTAACTGATTGGGCCCTTTGATGTCACTCTAGATTTCTCTTCTACCCTCAATTGCCCACACATAATTAATCACAAATTCTTCCTAGCATCTTATGTTATCTGTCCCCTCTCACCTTCCACATTCTACCAAAGCTCACTGGAAAGCTTAACACATTGTAGACTCTTCATAAATATTTACTGATGAATGAATAGAACAAGAATGAGCAAGTGAATGCTGACTAAAACAGTTTCTAGCCTCATTTAGCTCATTCTGATAAATGAAAGAGAGACAAATAAAGAAATATTTATATGATGCATGTTATGTTCCAAGAGAGGTCACACATGAGAGGTACTTTACCTGAGCTGGGGCTCAGTGAAGTCTTTCTGAAGAATGAAAACCTAGGTAATGAAGAAATTTATTTACTCATTTATAATCTACTTTGATTTCTTCTGATGTCTTTAAATTGAGTAGCAGGGGAAAATTGGATGAGGACAAAGGAAAATTCAGTGGTTTCCACAAAGACCCTTTTGGTTTTCTACTCCCCAGGTAGCCATGACTGCTTAGATGCTCCTGGGTACAATTTTTCCTAAAGGACCTCTGATCTCTGTCTTGTATAATTAACGGGGACAGACTTGGCCCCAAATCTTAACCACAAACCATGATACACAAGGCTTCAATTAACCAGCAGATGACATTGTTCTATAAACTTTAATATGAATTCAAATGAATCTTATGTTTTAATAAAAAGTGTAGGCTGTGTAAATATACTCATAGAGCTGTCAGGTCAGATTCAATCACAGCGTTCTTGTAAGGTATGCTCCAATTCTGAGCTGTCTCAGCTATGTGGTGACACTCAATATGAACAGGCTTTTTTTAGTGGTCTTATTGGGTTTATTTGTTCTGAAATGAACAAGCCATGCACTAATAATAATAGTAATAATAACATGACTCAACTTTTCATAATACATTCTCAAAAAAATTCTTGAGAACTTAAAAATTGTCTTCCTTTATAATAAAAATTAATATTAGTAGTCAATGATTAAGGTTCATGCAGTATTTTTTGGCCCTTTTTTAAAATTTGCTTTCCATTAAACTTTCTTTTTAGGGCTAATTAGTTGATAGTTATAAAATCTGTAAAATAATAGCCTTGTTTATTCTCTAATTACCAAATATAATTCAGTAAACAGTAAAAAAAAAAGCCGATAAATTTAATTATCATTTTGAAGTTAAACATACAAACTACCTTTAATAAATTGGTCACACAGCTGAAATAATATCATTATCATTTTATAAAGAAAAGACTATGAAATACCTAAATAATTGACAAAAAAATATATAGCTTTACTTTTTCTCCATCAAGAGAAACTCTCATTCCTATATTTGTGCCACTCAATGTCTTAATTTACTTTAAGAAGTATGTGAGGAGATTAAATAAACAAAAATACTGCCTTATTGGTTCTATTTTGGTAA
Source organism: Rhynchonycteris naso (assembly GCA_037038555.1). Lineage (NCBI taxonomy): Eukaryota > Metazoa > Chordata > Mammalia > Chiroptera > Emballonuridae > Rhynchonycteris > Rhynchonycteris naso. The sequence continues at coordinate 75,245,646 of CM073002.1, forward strand.
AGGTGCCATTTAAAAATCATTATTTAGTCTGAACTACTTGTAGACTTAGTCTTCTTAACAATAGATAAGAAAACATGTTAATTTGGAATTACATACAACCTTTCTGATTGTATCATTTCAATTATTTTTAAGTCCTCTAAGGACTAAGATTACATTTTTAACTCAGTGATTTATAGCTATGTTATAAATTCTTTTTTTTTCAGAAATAAAGGTAAAGCCATCATTTCACTGGTGAAAAATAAAATTCCAGTGGTTTCCCAGTATAGAAATATGAACAGCATGAGCAGTACATTACCTAAATCCATCTTGGTTCCTTATGCAATCAGTGAGCAACATTGCAAAGTGAATATGGGCTTTAGTTATGGGTTTAGTTTGAGTTAGGAAAAACAAAATATTTTTATATCACTTTTGTAACTACCAGGTCTGATGGCATTGGCCTTATTCGCCCCATTAAGCAACCTGAGCTCACAATTTTCTCTTAGCTTTCTGGATAAAAAATACATCCTACTTTCTACTATTATGGCTACCGATGGTTCCTATACTTGTAAACAATGTTAGAGAAAACAAACATTCTAAACTTCTTTTGTCCCAAGGCTGTGTTACTCTCAGACTCTCTGGGAGTTAACAGGGCAATGAGAGGAGTTATGCACTGTCACAACCTGAAGAAAATCTCATTAATCAGACAACAGGACTCCACTCTCTGGTGCTTTCTTTACACTAGAGTGGAAACAAAGGAAAGAATTCTCAAATAGGCAAGTTTGTTGAATTACTGTGTAAGGTCAAGGGAAGAAATGGCAGTCCTAGGAAGCACATCCCAACATAAATAAATTGTTCCCACAAAATACATTTTATGAGAAATTTTACTTTATAAACAGAAAAGGTTCAAAGTAACACTACACAAAGTTTAAAAAGTCTAAAGTCAAGCTTTATTCTGTATGATCTTTTGTTTCTGCCCACTAGCTTGGTATTCTCCTTCAACAACCCCAGATGACTACACGCTGAAGCCATATTTGGGGGGATTTATATTTGAGCTCTGTGATTTGCTGTTAAACCAAAGGCTCAGAATTCTGTTTCCCTCTCAAACAATCCCTTGGAAACTATTTCAAATTGCCCTGTCCTAGTGACTCGGTGGATAGAATATTGTCTTGGTGCTTGGAGATCACGTGCTTGATCTTGGTCAAGGCACATGTGAGATGCAACAGATAGATGAGTGCACAACTAAATGAAACGAGTCAATACTTCTTCCTCTTTCTCTTTTTCTCTCTCTCTTTTCCCCTCTCTCCCTTTCTCTCTCTCAAATCATTGAAAAAATTGTTTTTAATTAATAAAAGACTTCAAATTACACACATGCCCACTCACACATATACTCTAGCAATAGAATGTTAAAAAAACTTAATTAGCCCAGAAATATGAGGCCAACTAATGAACTTTTCATTGTTCTCCCTTCCATTTTTTTTTTAAAGATAAAACTGCTTATTAACAAATTATACCAAAATGTGTGTATTCATATTTTTAGGATGGGTAGCAAGGAATTTGGAGATGCTGTGAACCAAAGCTGATGATATTCTGTTTCAGATTGTGTCTGGCATAAGGTAAGAGTAGGGAGAGCTGGGTACAATCTTTATAGTACACAATATGGTGGAAAGTTTTACAGAAATAGATATTAGGTGGATCTGATTTAGGGAACTAATACACACCATCTAAGTTCATAAGGAATGACTTTTTAATTCAAACACATAGAAAATATGTAGTTGCAAAATAGATGTATAAAAAAAAAGATTATCCATGCTAATAGTAAGCACAAGAAACCTATAGTGACTATTCTATACCAGATAAGGCGCTTCATAATGATAAATGAATTAGGTAATAAAATGTAGTAATCATAATTTATGTGAATATAATAACAGAGATTCAAAATACATGGAGAAAAGAAATGCATAGAATAAAAGGAAAAAATAAGTAATTTTATAATCATAGTTGGAGATTTTAAACATCCTCTCAGAAACTAATAGAACTAGACACAAAAAAGAGTGAAGGTGGCCCTGGCAGGTTGACTCAGCAGTAGAGTGTCGGCCCAACATGTTAAAGTCCTGGGTTCAATTCCCCGCCAAAGCACAAAGGAGAAGTGCCCATCTGCTTCTCCACCCTTCCCTCTATCCTTTCTCTCTGTCTCTCTCTTCCCCTCCTGTAGCCAAAGCTCCATTGGAAGAAAGTTGGCCCGGGCACTGAGGATGGTTCCATGGCCTCCACTTCAGGCACAAGAATGGTTCTGGTTGTAACAGAACAATGCCCCAGAAGAGCACAGAATAGCCCCCTAGTGGGCATGCCAGATGAATCAAGGCCGGGTGCATGCAGGAGTCTGTCTGTCTGCCTCCCTGATTCTCACTTCAGAAAAATACAAAAAACAAAAAACAGTGAAGGTGTAGATAATTTTAACAACACTATCAACAACCTTGACCTAATTGATGTGTATATACTATTACATTCAACAAATGCAAAATATACAACTTTTTCAAGCACACATAGTACATTTTCCAAGACAGACATATATTGGGCCATAAAACAAGTCACAAATGTAACTTATTAAAATCATAAAAAATGTGTCCTTTAACTATTATGGAATTAAATTTGAATCAATAACAAAATATCTAGAAAACTTATTTGTTAAAGCACTAAGCTCAAGTTACTTATGAAATATATTTATGAAGGGAATAACCATCCCAAACAATATATATGATGTATTTTTTAGTATACTCAAATGTTCATAGAACTTAAGAATAGAAAAAGCTTAGAGGTAAGCAAAGGATTCTGGTCTTACTTTTAATTAATAAAATATTTACATATATGTGGTCAGTGAGTTAATGATATTTCAGGATTTGCATGTTTTGATTTTAGGATCTTAAAAGAAAGAGATACATATAAAAATAATTATAAAATTGGGTATTTATTTTCACCACATTTCCAAAAACACTTTAATTGTGCAGTCTTTAGTAGTCAATATTTTTCTTTGTACTTATTTTTAAATATATTTGTTAATATTCAGTCAACCTTGAAAAAAAAACTGTTAAATATGTATAATATTGATTTTGTTTCCTGAGACATTACTGTATTGGTTGTTTCTAATAGTGTTTTTGTGGAATTTGGGGGTTTTCTATATAGAGGATTATATTATCTGCAAAATGTAATACCTTTACTTTGTTTTATTATTTAATTTCTTAAGTGAGAAGGGGGGAGGCAGAAAGACAGACTCTCACATGCGCCTCGACCAGGAACCACCCATAAGCTCCCTATGGCCCATGTTCTGCCCATCTGGGACCTGCTCCATTGCTAAAAACCGAGCTATTTTAGTGCCTAAGGTGTGACTTTGGGGCCATCATCAGGGCCTGAGACCAGCTTGCTTCAGTGGCTGTGAGAGAAAAAGAAAGAGATAAAGAGAGAGAGAAGAAAGAAGGGGAAGGGTGGAGAAGCAGATGGTCACTTCTCCTATGTGCCCTTACTGAGAATAGAACCCAGGACATCCACATGCCAGGCTGATGCTCTACCACTGAGCCAACTAGCCAGGGTTTCTTCTTTCCCATATAAATGCCTTTTCTTTCTTTCTCTTGCCTGATTACTCTGGCTAAAACTTCCAAAACCATGTTGAATAAGAGTGGAGAGAGTGGCAGCCTTGTCTTGTTCCTAATTGTAGAGGAAAAGCCTTCATTCTTTTACCATTTAGTATGACATTAGCTGACGGTTTGTCATACATGACCTTTATTATGTTGCGGTACTTTCCTTCTATTCCAATTTTATTGAGTGTTTTAAACATAAAGGGATGTTGTATCTTATTGAATGCCTTTTCTATATATATTGATAGGATCATATGATTTTTGTTCTTTGTTTTGTTGATGTGGTATATTAAGTTAATCATTTTGACTTTGGGTGATGAATATACAATCTAATCAACAGTTAAATGCTATAGAAATGTTTACATGAAACCTACGTACCCTTATTGATTAATGTCACCATGTTAAAGTAAATTTTCTAAATAAAATTTAAAAATGTATAATATTATATTGTACAGTTAAAGGGAAAAGTTTATGTTCAATATTGATTTCACAATTTAAAATACAGTAACAGCAACCTGATCAACAACAATAAAATTTTAATTCGATTTTTGAAGTGTGAATGGCAGAAAGCATTAAGAAGAATTTTAATAGTTGAAGCAATAAACATTTATTTTTACTAGACTTATATAATTAAACACTAATTTTGTCCTCTCTTTTAATTTTTGAAACATTTATCTTTTAAAATCTAAGTGGAGCCTGACCTGTGGTGGCACAGTGGATAAAGTGTCGACCTGGAATGCGGAGGTTGCTGGTTCAAAACCCTGGGCTTGCCTGGTCAAGGCACATGTGGGAGTCGATGCTTCCTGCTCCTCCCTTCTCTCTCTCACTCTCTCTTTCCTCCCTAAAATGAATAAAGTCTTTAAAATCTAAGTGGAGAAGAAAAATTTCACTTATTATATATTTATTAATTTGTGAAGTATTGTGAGACATTATTCCAGAAGTTAAGGATATAATCACATTCTTTGTTCTGTTACAGTTATATTCCAGTGGGGAAGTAAGAAAATAAATTAAAATACAAAAATAGCTAACACTTTAGTTATAACAGTGTTACAAAAGTGATGTAAATGGTAATAGCAAAGCAAGTAGTAGATATCTTCAAGTGACAGAAAATGAAACTGAGCTTTGAAGAATGAGTCACAGTTAACTAATCAGTGGAAAGAGTTTTGGACAGAAGGCAGAATATGTGAGCCTGTAAATCAGAAAAGGGAGAATGTATCTGAATGGTCCAAGAAGATGCTTGTTAGTGAACTACAAAAAGAAAGAAAGTATAGTCTCCAGGTAAGGTAGCTAAGGTTACCTGAACCTGATAGACCACATAAAAGATTTTTTTTCTAGATGCCGATGCAGCCCCTTGAAGCAATTTATTCAGGGAATTTAAAATGTAAAGGAATATTAGATATTCTGACTTGGAGAGTGAAAGAAATGACTGAGAAAACAATGGTTTCCAGGCTTCTAGCTTAAGCAACTAAATGGATGGTGATGTTATTCATTGAGATGGGAAAGATGGAAAAAGTAGAACTTGTGGAAGAATATAGAGTACTTGTTGGGACATATATTAAATTTCAGTGGAATTGTTGTAAGACATTCAGAGAAAGAGTTTATATGTACAGCTCAATGTAGAAGTGGGCATCAGGGTAGGTTTTGATTTAGAGGTATAAGTCTGAGGATCATTTGCACACAGATGACAATGAGAGCTATGATTGTGAATGAAACATTTAGAAAAAGAAGAGAACTGGAATAAAAACATGAAGATCAAGGCACTCCAACAGTTGCCGTTTAGGTAAATGAGAGTGAGCCAGCAAAGAAAACTCAGAGCAGACAGGAATGAGTGTTGTGCAGTATGAGGGCAGCAAGAATATAGTGTCTGGAGGAAGAAATCATCAATAGCTTGTAAAACACCTGTACCCAAGAAGTCATGTTCAATGAAGAATTAAAAATTCCATTGCATTAGTAATATATGCCACTGTTCATCTTAGGAGGAATTCTTTATTGTGGTGGCCTGAAGCTTGAAGTTAAATTAAACCTGGAGGAGAAAGATGGGTAGAAAATGAGGAAATGTAAACAGTAATTGTAGATAGCTATTTTCAAGGAGTTTGATAATAAAAGAGAAAGAAGGAGGAAGTAGGGTAATGACAAAGCATTTTTCAAGATGGAAAAATTCTGAGCATAGTGATGATGGCAAGGATCCAGTTCAGAGGGAGAGATTATAGACACAGGTGAGTAAAGGTCCTTGAGGAATTGAGAGAAGCTACGACAGATGTGAGTTAAGTTTTAAGAGTTAGTCTAATAATCGGAGGCAACATTTTAGAAGAAGCTTTCTCTTAGACTTACTCAGATAATCTTGTATTTTGCTGAGCATGAAATTTATACAGTAGTTATATTCGATGCTGAAAAACTTTACTGCCAAATTATGTTTGTGTGTATTGTCTTCAGTGTTTAAAACTTATGCTCTGGTTAACTAAAAGTTATAGATGTGTTGTATCTACTCAGCAAACACCATTATAAAGTGAAATGTTTACTTAACCTGCAAATTAATTTCAAGCAAGTACACAACTGAAAAAGATAAGCAGAACAGATATTGCAATATAGTGTTTCATTTCTGTAGATTTACCTGAGTGATTTCTCTTAAAGGCAACCAGAGTGTTTTTTTAAATCCTATTTTAAATTATGCTAGCAAATAAGTCCACCTCACATGAAGGATATTATATAGTGTTATCTGTATAATTTTGAAATATATTCACTGAGGAAACTATAAACTTACAAGCTTTTGCATTAATAGAATTTGCTTGATGGTTTACATTAAAAATCCAGGCTTCAAAATAGACTCCTTTGACATATTGACAATGTAAGCAGACACCCTCATTAATAAAATAGACCAGAAAATGACTTGTCATGTTTTTAGCCATAGCAGGGGGCCTGGTAATTGACTCTGGCTTATAACTATAAGAATATGGCAGAGCTGTTCTAACTGATGACTAGATGAACCACCAGCCATAGTTCATCCATTGTTCAATAATCAGATATTATTTGCTCTAAGTCAGCTGCTATGTGGATGATCTTTAACTGGCTACTGGAACTAATTGACTGGATGGAACCTGTAGAGCATTTTATATTTGACAAAAATAAAAACAACTGGGAAGCCAAGGGAAACTTAAAAACAATAATTCTTATAAGTAGATTATAATAATATTGAAATACTATAATTTAAAATTATAGTATGCCTACCATTGATATAGCAAATAGATATTGCCTAAACCCAATAATTATGAAAAGAGAAAGTGACTAATATTTTTAATGTAAAATCATAACTAAATTTTGTTTCTTTCTTTTTTAAAATAAGAAAAGTCTTATGTCTGAATATTTTCACTTTTTATTGAAAGCAGAGCTACCAAACAATTTATACCAATTATGAATTAAGTTACATATCATTGCTCTTAGGTATTAACGTCCTGTTCTGGGGGCAATTTGACTGACTAAACATCCTCTCACAGAGCAACAAAAATACATGCTCATAAAATTTTCCATATAATGCTTTGATCTAACAGTTGCAGTAGGAAACAAGTTGGAGTACATACATGAAGCTGCTTGGTGAACACTGCATAGAGGAGTTAACATGCAGAATGCACAGCAACAGATTTATTCAGAGTCTAATTACATCTTTAATTCAAAATTGTGGGAAGGCCAGTAACAGAACAGCATAAAAATTTTTATAACAAAGTTTACATAATCTATTTGATATTGTTGGAAAACAGCATATGTTTCGGGTAATTGCTAAAACCTCAAAGGACACTTTTCCAATTACTGTCAGTGAAACCAAATGCTACAGACCCTAACCACTCACTGCCTGTGGTGCTCATTGAACCACGCGTACATACCCACAGCAATGGATTGGTAATGAATTAGTCTTTGACCCTTCATAGCATTGTTTTAACCTTGAGTAAAGCCTTTTGACAGACAATTGAAGCCAGCCCTCATAACTTTTGGAAGAAAAACTCATTTCCCACATTGCCTAGTGGCTTCATTGACCTAAATACCTTTCCAAGACTTCAGCAGGGGAGCGTGGAGTAAGAAAGCAATTTTTAACATTATTTTTTCTCATGGCACACATGAACTACTTACTAAAATTTGGTGGCACACAAAAAATATATGTTTTGCCAAACTAACAAAAAAATAGGTATAATTTTGATTCATTCACACCAGATCGCTATTTTCATGTTAACTGTTGTCATTTTTTTTATTTGACAATCTAAGAGAAAAGAAGTCAGTGCTACTGACTAAATAGACAGATATGACATGTTTTAAAAATTCTTGGCCCTGGTTAGTTGGTTCAATGGATAAGATCCCTGGCCCAACATGGATATCCTGGTTCAATTCCTGGTCAGGGCACACAAGAGAAGAGACTATCTGCTTTTTTACCCCTCCTTTTCCCCCTTCTCTCCCTCTTCTTCTCCCACAGCCAGTGGGTCGACTGGTTTGAGCATCAGACCCTAGCAATAAAAATCACTTGTTGATTTGAGCATTGGCCCCATACAGGGGTTACTGAGTGGATCCTGGTGGGATGCATGCAGAAGTCTGTCTCTTTACCTTCCACCTTGCACTTAAAAAAAAAAATTTCCACCTTGCATACTGGTTGAAAATCACTATTATCTATTATAAGAAATGGATGTGCCATGCAACTCTGTGGCTTGAAGTCATACACACGTTCCTAAGACATAATGTGCTTTAGTGCAAAAATGTAAGCATGTGAGAAGGGAACTTATTGAAACCATATCATAGTATACCTGAACAGTGAAGAGATTTGTGCTCATGTACCTAATATGAGACTAATCATAATAGTTGTGCAGCTTTTCTCCAGCTATGCTCACCAGTAATCATAGAGTAGGAAGATAACTAAATTTGTATCAGGTTGGGATTTTTTAGGTAACAAGAATAGAATATTAAAGGGACAAAAGAGTTATAGTTAGCAAGGATGTAATTCTAAGAAAAGACCATGGGATTTAGGTTGGGAAAGGAGGAAGTATGAACAAGATGTGGAAGGCTGATAGGCTGAAAGATCTTGAAAAGAAAGTATTTTGTTATTTTCAAGATTTTTTTTTTTTCCGAAGTGAGAAGGGGGAGGCGGGGGAGACAGGGCGTCAGACATATAGACTCCCGCATTCGCCCTACTGGATCCACCCAGCATACCCACCAGGGGGCGATGATCAGCCACTCTGGAGCATTGCTCTGTGGAAATCGGAGCCATTCTAGCTCCTGTCGTGGAAGCCATGGAGTCATCCTCAGTGCCTGGGACAACTTTGCTCCAATTGAGCCTTGGCTGCCAGAGTGGAAGAGAGATAGAGAGAAAGGAGAGGGGGAAGGGTGGAGAAGCAGATGGGCACTTCTCCTGTGTGCCCTGGCGGGGGAATCAAACTGGGGACATTCACACACCCAGCCTATGCTCTGCCGCTGAGCCAACCGGCCAGGGCCTATCAAGATGTTTTGGATAAAGGTAGAGAAAATAAGTTAGAAAAGTATGTCATTGTAGTCAGAAAATGGAATATATGTACCCAAGATTTTGAATGTGCAGTGATTAATCATAATAACACAGTAGAAGAGCCTACCAAGGTCTATGACAATTGCTGGAGAGTTGAGGATAAGCAAGACAAATACATCTGTCCATATGAATTTTACATTCTTTGCTAAGTCCACTTGGACCTTAGTTTCAGATATTCAAACACATGTACGTTATAACAATATAACAATTGTTTATTTTTAAAATGTTGATTAATATACATATTTAGACTATCAGAAAGCCCAATATTAAGCCTGAAGGTGCCAAGATAAAAGTCTCCAAAAGTGTGGATGTGCCACTTTTGCTCTGTTACTTAGAGAAAAAAACAGACATGGAATTATTAATCTAACGGTATCTTGTAGTCTTTTCTTACATTCCTAAATATTTTTACTTTATTTTTATTTATTTATACTTTTTTATTATTGATTATAGCAAGAGAGAAGGGGTAAAGAGAGAGAGAGAGGAACATCGAGCTGTTTCTGTATGTGCCCTGACCAGGGATCGAACCTGTAACCTCTGCTGTTTTAGGATAATGCTCTAACAAAATGAGTTAGCTGGCCATATCTTTATATTATTTTTAGTAAAAATTTACATTCAATATTATTTTGTATTAGTTTCAGATGTATAGCATAGTGGTTAGACAATCATATACTTTATAATGGGTTTCCCTGATATTTCTAGTAACTACTCAGTTATTACAATATTGGCTATTTTCCCCACGCTGTATTTAACATCCCCGTGACTATTTTGTAACTACCACTATGTATTTCTCAAGCCCTTCACCTTTTTCACTTAGTCCCCCAACTCCTCAACTCTAGAAACCGTCAGTCTTTTCTCTGTATCTTTAAGTGTACTCCTGCTCCGTTTGTCCATTTATATTATTCTTTAGATTCCAAATCAGTGAAATCACATGGTATTTTTCTTCTCAGACTGATTTATTTGTTAGCATAATACTCGATTGCAACCCATGTTGCTGAAAACAGTAAGATTTCATTCTGTTTTATGGCTGAGTGATATTCCCTTTTATATACGTACTGCATCTTCTTTAGCTACTTGTCTGTTGATGGGCACTTGCATTGCCTCCATACCTGGCTACTGTAAATGATTCTGCAGTGAACATAGGAGTGCGTATATTCTTTCGAATTAGTGTTTTGGCTTTCTTTGAATTTATGTCCAGAAATGAAATCTCTGCATCATAAAGCTATTCCATTTTTAAATTCTTTTAGGGGACTAACATTTCTAAATATTAATCAAAACTATTGTAACAACAATTTTTTATAACTTTAGCTTATGGAGACAACAGATCTAGGAAACTCAAGAGAACACTAATTTGAATAAATGTCCCAAAAGCTACACCTAGACATAATATAGACAAACTTCAGAAAATTAATTTTAAAAATCTTGAAAGAAATCAGAGGAGGAAAAACACCTAACATACATAGGATCAGTGGTAAAATAGATTGTCTTCAAAGAAATTGGTTTTTATTATTATAGAAGTACAATGCTTTAAGTTCAGCTGACAAAATCCAGTGCCAATTTTATAAGCTAACAACTTCACCCCATAAATTAAGTAAAATTAAGCAGCATTTATATGGAAGTTTTTCACATAACCAAATTTGTCTTGCTAATATCGACTCCTTTTATTTAGACTTGTTTCCCATTCGCTGACCTTTTTATAGTATAATAATCAAGCTATTTATAATCATGATGTCCTTAGGAAATAATATTTCTCCTCAGAAATTTTTTTCTTATGATTCTTTTCTCATCAACAATTTGGACAAATAAGATTTAAATTTTTATTTCCAAAGGCACATAATTAATTACTACACAATAAAGAATCTTATTTCATAAGCTATCTAATATGATAAGTTTCACACTAAAACAATCTTCCAAGTAATATTCAAGTTAAGTGACAATAAATGAATCAATTGATCTACATATATAAGAATAAACAGTTCAGTTATTTTCTTCCTTCTCCTTTCCCCACTCTCATTTATTTGGGAGAGCTGAATTTGAGAAGAAGGGAAGAAAATTATAAAAGTAAATATAGCCTGACAAGGTGGTGGCGCAGTGAATAGAGCGTCGGACTGGATGCGAAAGACCCAGGTTCGAGACCCCGAGCTCGCCAGCTTGAGTGCGGGCCCTTCTGGCTTGAGCAAAAGCTCGTCAGCTTGAACCCAAGGTCACTGGCTCCAGCAAGGGGTTGCTCAATCTGCTGAAGGCCTGCGGTCAAGGCACATGTGAGAAAGCAATCAATGAATAACTATGGTGTCGCAATGGCAACGAAAAACTAATGATTGATGCTTCTCACCTCTCTCTGTTCCTGTCTGTCTGTCCCTATCTATCCCTCTCTCTGACTCTTTCTCTGTCCCTGTAAAAAAAAAAAAAAAAAAAAAAGTAAATATAACATTTCACAGAGCAGCTTGGAGACTTAAAAAACTCTTTACACACTTATAGTACAATGCTCGGAAAATTAGGTCTTCTGAAAAATTAAATCTTTTCATGAACTTAAACTCAGGAAGAAAACATTTTTTTAGAATTTCAATCCTAAAAAGCTTTTGAAATGGTTTAATTTCCTTCTTGGTCTATTAAGTATAATCTATGGAGGAAAATAAACATATTTGGTGAGTTAGATTGGGTGACTTAGAATCATCATGAATAACAATTCTCATTGTACATTCTTGGGATAGTGTAGGAGTTGGGACTGATTATATATAATCTTCAAGCAATGCCATAGAAAATTCTCTTCTGAATGAATCCTGTTTATCACTTGTTTTTTCTCACTTTTTCTTTCAAATATGAATGTTAAAAATATTCTGATAAATTGAGAACTAGAGTTAATACTATTTACAACTTTAAACTAACTTTATACGTATAATTCCTAATAATAAATACAGGAACTATTTTGCTCATATTTAACTGCTAAATACTTGCTTCCTAACTTCCACCAACCTGGTTGCTTATCTTGTTAATTAACTCTTTTATTGATACAAATACATACATTATTTGCTGTTGCCTAGTAGAATCTGGAACAAGAGTTCTTTTGAGTTACATTAAGTTCTTTCTCATTTGGTGAAGGTATGAAGTATTTTTAGAATGAGAGAGATTATATACCTTATTTTTTTACTCCCTTTATTTTTAGGTGAGAGGAGGGGAGGTAGTGAGGTAGACTGCTGCATGTCTTCCAGCTAGGATCCACAATGCAATCCTTGTCTGGGGCCAATGCTCAAATATGGACCTATTTTTAGCACCTGAGGTTGACTTGCTTGGACCAACTGAGCTATCCTCAGTGTCCACAGCTATGTTTGAACCAATTGAGCCACTCTCTGCAAGAGGGGCAGAGGAAGAGAAGGGTGTGGAAGAAGCAGATGGTCACTTCTCCTGTGTGCCCTGACTGGGAATCAAAATGAGGATGTCCATACACCAAGCCATGCTCTATCCACTAAGCCATTGGCCAAGGCCTATACTTTCTTAATCTGAAATGCACAGAAGATAAAATGTGTATAGTAATTCATTTTTTTCTTAGAATGATATTTAGTTTATCTATTTATTAAACAATATAATGAAACAAAAGCAACCTTGAATTTTGATACCTGGTTCCAGCCTCCTAATATTTTAGAAAACAGCTGAAAACACATGACTTTTGCCCTGGCTGCACAGCTCACTTGGCTAGAGCATCGTTCCTACCTGCCAAAGTTGTAGGTTCAATCCCTGGTCAGGGCACATGTAAGAATTAACTGACAAATACATAAATAAGTGGAACAACAGTCAATGTTTCTGTTCTCTCTACCCCTTCCTCCCTCTAAAAACTAACTAATTAAATAATAACAAAGAAAGAAAATACATGAGTTTCAATGCAAGTAAAAATGGTAGGCAGAAATTAAACCCATTATTTGCTGAGTACTTATAAAGTGTCAGCCATGTAGATACACATACACTTAAATATACACAAACACATACATATATATATAGATTATTAATATCCATAGTGTCCTCTAGAGGTAAGAATTATTTCTCTATTTATAGATATGAAAACAGAGGCTCAATGAGGTTAAGTCAGAGAGTTTATGTTCCAATAGGAGGTGGAAATCACACTGCCAGCTAGTAGAGTAAGAAAAAGATTCCTTCAGGACTAGAATTGGGTCTTAAATAATTGTGATACTGGGAGAATATGAAATAAATTTGAAGAATATTGTAAATTGGCATCAAGAAAAATATAACAGCACCTAAAAACTTGGAGTAGAATTCTGCTTCTAGAGTTGAACAGAGCAACTTTCCTACGTGTAAAAACTATAATCTACAAATTGTGGAATGAACTGTATAGTACATATTTTGTTCTCACACTTCATTTATTTGTCCCTCAGGCAAAATCCTGTAGAAGCAGGAAATTTACCCAAATTCAACCATTGCCATTCATTTTGCTAAGTTCGACTGTCAACTCTTTTGTTTTCTGCTAGTTGATCTCTCTCCAGTAATTTCAAGTTACATAAATAAAACCCACAGTCTTACTGGCTTTATGACTAGAGTTAGAGCTACCATAGCATCTGGAGAGTGAATGAGAAAATTTTGAAAAGGAAAGTGTTGAGGAGAGGTAGGGGACAAATGCTGTGTATAAACTCTGTCTACTATCTAGCAGAAGCCCAAACTACACATGAATAGTGAGGACTCTAAGGACCCTAATTAAGACAAAAAAGAACAGAAATTTCAGTTGCTGCCCACAGCAGTAGAAATGAAGTTTGGAATTAATTGCTTCATAAAATAAAATAGAACAAAACAAGAATTATTCTTTGGGAAATATAAAGAAGCCAGAGTCACTAATGATGTAATATTCACATGTCCTATATACAATCCAGAATTCCTACACATATGAAGAAACAGGATAATGTGACTCATTTAATGAAAAGACTATCAAAAGAAATTGGCACTTTTAAGATCCAAAGGCTCAAATTAGCAAGCAAAAATTTTAAAGTAGGTATTACAACTATCTGCAAAAACATAAACATGTATATTAAAAAATCAATAAACAAATTAGAAATAACATCAAGAAATAAAAATAATAAAAGAATTGTAATATTGAAAAGAAAATATCTTTAAAAAGAGGTTGTAGCGAACATAGAGCATTTGTTTAGGTAAATATCAATGGTTATAGACATGCCACCTTCATTTTTATGTATAAAAATAATATAAATCTGAACCAAATATTAATTTTTATATACTTTTGTTAATTGTTTATGTCTTCATTCAAATTTGTTAGTAAGAAACCTTTTTTCAAAAAGGAATAAAGGTGGTAAAGCAAATCATACTGGTGACCTTTCTCATGCACTGCTGCTCACCACAGGTATGGAGCCACAGACTTCTTCTACTGTGTATGCCTCTTAATGGCTTGATTTTCTTGCATTGCTCACAGGATGCAAAAATTATTTACATTTTTTATTCATTTATAAAAAAATAATGTAAATGAGTGGATGTTGGTCTAGTATATAGATACAGTCCAACCACTTAAAAAAGAATTCATTCTATGATGTCACTTGGGAAGAAAAGGTTATGGAGTACTCAATGCAGTGCCAACGGACATCTTAGAATTATTACCTAACCAGCCACCATTGACCAACCAAACTTCTTACTAACTTCTCTTTATTAAGTAGCGACTAATAAGGTAATTTTATTACATATTTTGTAGTTATCCTGGTCAGTAGCAGTGCCCAGAAAGAGAGTGGTAAACCCAAATGTTTGGTTAAAAATGTTCTCATTATTTTATGGTTTAAACATTAGGTACATACATATTTAGTCTGAATCAAACACTCCCTTTCTTTTTACCATACTGATAGCTCAGTGATGAAATTAGCACTTTCCATTGTAATTGTCTTTTTATTGCCTGAATCTCACATCATACTCTAACTTCTTGAGGTAGAGTAAAAATTACTACTACTTTTTCTTAGGCTAACAGGCAACGATGTGGAAATGATCACCAAAATTTGAGTCCTCCATCAAGACCTCAACAAAACTGAAAAATTGAAAGTAAAAGGTGAAAACTGAGGAGAGAAGTTTTGCAAAGTATCTGAGGCAGTGATTGTCAGATATACAACACCACATGGAGCTATAGGGTTATTCTGCAAAATGAGATAATTCATTTGCGTGGTTCATGTAAGTGTAATTTTTACTGGGTTCATGGCAGGCACCAAATGAATATTCTCAGTTTAAAATTATCTAAAATTGAATCAACAATAAATGAGAACCAATATAAATCTTTTTTTAAAATCTTTTTTTAAATTTTATTCATTTTAGAGAGGAGACACAGAGTGAGTGAGAGAGAGAGAGAGAGAGAGAGAGATAAAGGGGGGAGGAGCTGGAAGCATCAACTCCCATATGTGCCTTGACCAGACTAGTGCAGGGTTTTGAACTGGCGACCTCAGTATTCCCAGGTCGATGCTTTATCCACTGCACCACCACAGGTCAGGCAAGAACCAGTAAAAATCTTTAGAAACTACACATTAATTCCTCCTGATATATTAAAAGTATCTGCAAACCTCACTGAAAATTCTAAAATATTTTCCTATTGAAAAGATGTGTCCAAAAGATTGGGAGTCAAATTAGCTAAGAATGTCATCTTCTAGGGGGAAAAAATTATAATATGAGAAGTGTCAAAGTAATAAGGAATACTGAAGAGCTATGTAGTAAACATTTTCCTCTGTGTCTCTCACAATCCCTATAGGAGAGGCTTTTTAAAGGCTAATGTAGAGCACTAGTTATCTACCCAAATATTTCTAGGTTGTGAAAGATGAGTTAAACTAGTACTAGATGAAAATATCATCCTTTGTTTAATTCTATGTTCATGGAATAACTATTTAATCTGTAGACTGACTTTCTGAAAAATTCCACCCAACAGTGTACCAAACATTTCTTAGATAAATATTTCTGTTCTCAACCAGAGTAAAGAAAAAGAAAGCAATATTCATTTAGCATGTAATACATTCCAGGGAGTTTCTTAGAACTTTTTCTGTAAGTCTGTAATTCTCAGCAAAGTTCTGAATAATATTATACTCACTTAACAAATAGAAAAATTAAGTTCGGAGGGACTAAATTACATTTCTAAAATTACACAGTTGTTATTTACTGAGGTTAAGAATTAAACTTTATTCTACATAGGTCCACAGTCCATGTTCTTTCTATTTCACTGTAATTTGTCAAATGTCATTTTGCTCTACACATCAGTTTCTGATGAGCTTGCTTAGTGTAAAGAAGTGCTCCTACAGGGCCTAGGCACTTTACCTAGGACTAAAAAAATCAAAATCAAACTCCAAGTTGTTGAGATCAGACCTTGGATCTGCTGGTGGAAAAGTCCAATAGCCAGGCCTCTAGTATCTGAGGCTAGAAGTCAAATATCTGATTACTCATTTGACCTGGATCTAGACAAAATCGATTTAGGTCATTTGTCACTAATTAATATGTGCTGAAACAATGTTCTAAACATTCAGGGTTCATAACCCTAACCATAAACATTCAGAGTCATTTGGCATGTCTCAGGGATACCAGAATACAGTCACCTCTTGATTAAACTGGTTGGACAATTTAACCTTTGAGCTACATCCTGGCACATGGAAAAAAATGACTTTGATAACAAATGAAGCTGGGAAGAGGAGTTTTTTTTAAAATAAAAATAACAAATGGATATAAGAAAAGCACTTAAATGCTTCTTATGCAAGAAGCAGAATCTTCAGAACACATGCTCCCTTAATCAATGAGTAACTATTAAATAAATATCTGAAGATGGCACAATTTTAAGAACTTTCATTTAATCTCTGGTCCCCTGATTGCTGAAATGGTTATGATTTGCACTTAAAAGCATAGTCACCCTGGCCTTTTCACTCATACATTCTTGGAGAACATTCAAGATGACTAGAAAGGCACATAATGGGGAAGAGAGCACTGGAAATTAGGGGAATCTGGATCTACAAGGGCAAGAACTCCCCCCAAATTCTGAAGAGTAAGAAAGTATAATCATAATGAGGGAATAAAAAGGCAAATATTGTCACATTCATTGAGTTAGAAATTAACACCAAGAAATAAATAGTGAAATATTTTTTTAAATTAGATATTAGAGACTATGTATAAGGGTTGCTTTCAATAAAGGAGGAATACAAAATTAGTATTGTATGGAATAGATGGCAATTTAGAAATTTTCATTTCTTTCATTGTGAAATCATGAGAGAGCTGGGTTTTCTTGTTGTATACTTCCTAGTGTTTAAAATCAGTATCTATTTACCTCTGTGGAAATATGCAGTGGTCTAGCTCCCAAGTCAAGTTTAATCTGAGATACAGGAATTTTTATAAAGAATTTAAAGGTGAAAAAATTTACACATTTTTGAAGAATTTTATTAACCAATGCATTTTAATGCTTATCTACAATAATAGTAGAAGTAGAGAGCAAAATTTTCTTAAATTTGCTAAAGGATTGTCAACAGTGTGTGTTCAGATGAACAAGTTGCTTCATTAAAGCTGGAATGATGTATTAGTATAAATTAGAGAGAGCTACCTTTACGCATCATGTTAAAAGTGGTGACATACTCTTCAAACAACATATAACCAACCAGTGGGTATAAATGTCTAATTCATAATAACTGCCTTTACCTTGATCATTACCAATTCTTTTTTTTTTCTGTATATATTTTACCATGCTCTAGTTATTATTACATTTTTGATTATCTGTTAAATCCATCTTGCCCATCATCAATCTTGACTCAATCATGTCTTTTCTTTCCCATGAATCTGCTCCTTAGCAGTTCAAAATTTTTTGGAAGAAGTCATGTAACAGTGTTTACTAACAACATGATGAATGTATGTTATCTTGTTATCTTGAGCTCTGAAAAGATCATGGTTCTACTCTTGGAAATTCACATCATTATTTATGCCCCCTCTGTTAAATCTTTGAGCTCCTTCTCTACACGGGTTCTGTTCCTCAACTTAGGAACAATATAGACAAGACTCTTCTATCCTGTCATATCTTGCTTGCCTGCTTGCCTCTTCTAACTACTAGGAATTACTATTGTTTTCAATAACAAAATCTCTAAGTTTTTACCATAACATTGTATTTCTAAGAAATAAGAGAACAGACAACACCAATATGTGATGATAGCAGTTTAACACTGATTATGTCTGGACAGGGGGTAGATATCGACTGAAATAGGACATGAGGGAGCTGGCCAGGTTATGGAGATATTGTATATATTGATTAGGTTGGTGACATCGCTGAATGCATCTGTCAAAACTTATCAAACTGTACAATTAAAATCTAAATGCAAATTATATCTCAAATGTATTCAGGACGTGTAGAATGTATTCTTATATTTCCTCCACCAAGCTATTCTCTTATGCGTTCATCCTGTGAATTATTTCCACCACAGTATTTTTAGTTAGCCACTTTTCCAAAGACAACAGAGTCCTTATTTTAAAACCTTACTAATCAGCAAATGTAGTCACCACTTTTGGAAAATACTACTCCTTGATAAGATTTTTTTTCTTTCTTTTGATAACACACAGTTTCCTACAAAGTAGATAAGATGCTACATTATTCCAAGGACATCCAATGCAATAAAATTTATTATGTGTCCTAGTGTGCTTATAGTTAGGAAGGAAGAAATATAAAGAAAAATCTAGGCCTTTTACTCTTGTATACTCTTTGTGGATTGCTGTTTGTTTCTCTTGAGTAACCAAAAGTCACCAATATATGCTTGTTAAATAGAAAAAGTTTTTTTCTAAAATTCTATTTCTTTTACTAACTATAAAGCTCTGTACACAGAAATTTTGTTTGGAAACCAGGATTATGCCCCTTATGAACAATGGTAACTTACCAAATGTTTTCAATCGTTGTTCCATTACATTGCATTTCCTAGAGTCAAATATTCCTCTCAGAAGATTTCTGTTAACAATTTGGTAAAAATATGTGAACTTATAATTACACTATAATAAAATACTTTGATATGGAAAAAAGGTATTAATTCTCAAATACATGCCTATCCCTGTTCATGTATCTCTGCACTTATTCAAGGTGGACAGATTGGTTCCTTGAGAGCAGCAGATGTTTCACAGGCACTAAATGAGACAGTACAAGCTGCACATTTTGTTAGCTTATTTTAATCTTGCCTGTGGTGAACAAAATATCTGTGTGTTATAAAAACCTTCTTTATGAAGATGGCAAATTTTATGAATTGTCAATCATTCAGATAAAGTATTTTGCAGTTTCTGGGAAATTGACATTCTTTCTATTGACTAAGTGACTTCAGGGAAAATATTTTAGTAACCAAACAAAATCTCCCAAATTTCTAAATAGCTTTATTGTGTCTCTGAATCCATGGTATCAATATTCCACAGTTACATGTTTTAATGCATTTACTCTGAAAATGTAGTAGACATATGTGTTACTTCTAAAAGTCAACAAAGGATTATTTTGGGGGTAATTGCAAATTTTAAACTTTTCGAGACAATTAGTATAGCCATGTGATGCAGGTGGTACCCATGGAATACTCTTTTTCTCAAAACCTTTGAAACTTCAAATTCTTTTAAACTGCAAATAAAAAATGTAATAAAAAATATTTTAGTTTCATATCAAAATGCCTTGATAAATTGTGTCAAGTAGTTCACTACTGGGAAATTTTGTTTATAAAGTTATATAACTGAAAGATTGCTGCACTTTTACCTTCATAACATGTAGACTTACTGGACACAGAAATAGACAAAGTATAAAAATGTATTTGTGAAGTTAAAAATTCCATCAGAGCAGGCAGCAAAATGTATGCAAGAGAGTCAACATCAGAGAGACAACTACTCAGTGTCCACTCCCCGAGATAATGTTGTGCTGACACAGTAGAAATAGGACTGAGGGGAGGTGAAATATTACTGAAATTCAAATACTGGGGTGTTCCTTTTAGGCATACAACATTTAATCAAAATTATTATGATATTGATTCATATCCCTTTTCATGATTGAAATATGGTTTTTTGACACGTATACAACAAATTAATGTTTAACTGCATTATATTTGTTAGTAGTATGTCAACTTTGAAGGAGTAACTATTTAAAATAATATACAGTACACAGATTTAAGATGGTCATGCTGCCACTTTATTTTCCTTTTACATATAGATCTGATCTCTCTCAATTTTCAAGTTAAATTTAGAAAGTAAACAGCTAATATTCTGTGTGTTTTGGAAAAGTGCCTGGATAAGACTGTAAGAAATAGCTGGAAGGGTGACCAACAATAAAGCATGTTTAAACTGCAAGTTATTATGCAATACAAGTTTTGAAAGTAGATATTTAATATTAAATGATTTAGACTATAGACTAATGCTTTAGGAATGACTTTTAACTATTTGACTATGCTTTAAGAGTAATACTGAGTTTGAAACATCAACATTGACATTTTTCTTTTTTTACAGGGACAGAGAGAGAGTCAAAGAGAGGGATAGATAGGGACAGACAGACAGGAACAGAGAGAGGTGAGAAGCATCAATCATTAGTTTATCGTTGCGGTTGTGACACCATAGTTGTTCATTGATTGCTTTCTCACACGTGCCTTGACCGCGGGCCTTCAGCAGACCGAGCAACCCCTAGCTGGAGCCAGCGACCTTGGGTCCAAGCTGGCAAGCTTTTTTGCTAAAGCCATATGGGCCCGCGCTCAAGCTGGCGAGCTCGGGGTCTCGAACCTGGGTCTTCTGCCAGTCCGATGCTCTATCCACTGTGCCACCGCCTGGTCAGGCAACATCGACATTTGCTAGCTATATATTCTGCAAATTTTTCTATGGACAATGATTGCTTAAATAAGGTTATTTTTTTCTCCAGAATTTACTCATATTTATTGACAAATGTGAAATTATTTTAAAAACAATTATAATTTACACTGTTAAATATGATCCTTTAATCTATACTTCATATATAATCTATAAAAACATATTTATATTTTAGAAATCATAAAAACATTTGCTGAAGCTAAAGAAACAAATATTTTTATATTTATATGCAGATATTTTTTCATAAAATGAAATATAAAATCAAAACTTATTTGAAGGACATACCAGTGTTGCTCTCCCCAAAATAATTTTTCTCTTTTTTATTCTCTCTACCCATTTCCCTGCAACAATCTATCTTTTACATTCTCAAGAGACATGAGAGGCAAGAAAGCAAAGTATAAAAAATGCTACTTATGATGATTTTAATATTGTTTCTGATAATAAGTATTCCTTCAATGGCTGTTGAATGAAAGGTATTCATTACATAATCAAAACATTATTTTAGTTTGGCCACCAACTTCAAATTTTTAATATATTTTGATGAAGATCAGTTTGTTTTATACTTATTTTCTTCTAGAAATATTTAACATAAGTATTTGACACGTGTAAAATGTCATATTCAAATATATTTTGACTGTAGTTTCCCAAGGTTATATAAATTCTCAACTCCACTTCCTTTTAAAAGAATTAAATTGTATTTAGTTTGATTTTTCATGTAATCAATTTGTAATAAGGTTGGGTTTGGCTGTTGTTCATATGCACAGTAAAGCATGTATAGAACATTAACAAGCACTCTGCTCCAGAGCCTGGAGTAGTGCTTGGCATATAGTCGGTATTCAATAAATATTCTAAGTTAAAATATGAGGTGATAGAGCTTGAAAAAGAAATCAGTGAACCAGGAGTTAGAAGTTCCCACTTAGTAAACTATTCACTGTCTTTCCAAATTACCATCTCTAGGCTCCATACTACTCTTCTCACTTGTAATGTTTTCTCCCTAGCTTCCCACCACTGGTAGCCATCCATCCACTTTTCAAGTTTCAGATAGCATCCCACTTGTTCACGTAATTCTAGTTTAACCTCAGCCAACACTAATCTCTCCTCTCCCACACTTAGAAACTTGTCAATGGACACTTTACTTTTCTTAATTTAACATTGAATTATGTAAAGACTTATACTACTTTTGAATTGCTTAACTTGTTATAAGTCTTTTTTCCAAAATTAGGTTCTAATCCAAAGGTCTCAAAGTTTTAGTTGAATTTGTCTTGTATATATGTTTCATTTGACCATCACAAAATTTCAGTGTTTAGCTAGTTGCAGATATTCCCGTGAGTTTGTATAACAACAGCAACAAAAATACAGCTTGTTAGTTTCTCTTGGAAAAAATACAAGACCTGGTCACACTGAATTCTGTTTGGCAGTAATCAACCGGAGCTGAATGGCTACTGCTCCGTTAGCCCGGGAACATATTTCCATCAATCCTATCTAGCCTGCTGTGTTTATGTTCTCTGCTTAGAAATGGTGGGAGATTTCCACCCCTGAGTGGTACTCTATGCCATTAGTCCCATGCCAACACCACACACACACACACACACACACACACACACACACACACACACACCCCAAACTCACTTGAAGTCTCTAAAAAGATCAGAAGCCTCAATCTATTTATCTTAGGTATTTCATATTTAAGATACTTAAATTTTTTTTAATTATCTAAATCATGAACTTATCTTCCTGTTTTCTATATATTTGTAAATTGGGATTCAATGAAAAGTGATGTTAAAACTACTTCTTTAATTCCTAGATTGACTAAGGGCATTCCGTGCAATTAGAAATTAAAAAGCCATTTTGACTTCTCCTTCCCAATGACCTCGCACATTCTGTTAACTTCCTGACAGAGGGAACAGTTAAGATGGTGGAGGTGATTTATTTTCTTCTCTCCATTCCTACTACCTCTGCCCTCAGAGTTTGCATTTGGTGAAATGATGTCCTTTTGTAAGTGAGGGTACCTGTCCCCACTAAGAGACTTCATTTAGTTTTGACTTTCAGATTCCAGAAACCAGAGTAAATTTATAACCAACAATAAAAGAGTTGTTTTAGAGCCTAAATTCACTTTCGTGGAGCTTGCAAAATGGCACTTTGAAACATTTACAGTGATCTTAGAGACAGATGCTGAAATGTTTTGGCACCAGCAAGTCTGGCATGCAACCCTCAAGGCAAGCAACATTTCAAACTATACCCTACCTGACTTTATCTGTTAGAAGCACTATGTTTGAGAAAAACAGGAAGTCTGTGCAGCACTATTAAAGCATTGCGGTGAATAATAAATTAATGAGGGCTTTGTAGGGGTAAGGAATAATGTGCAGAAGATTGGGTTTCATAAAGACAAAAGAGAAGAAGGCTTCCCTTAATAAAGCATAACCTTTCTGCATGCACAATCGATTCTCAATTAGTCATACCAAAGAGTCTATACCACATACTGTCAAAACTGCCTCACTTTAATGGCTTCCTCCCCCCTAGACTCTTCTCTGATTCTACCTCCTCTCACCCAAAATGCTCCTTGAATTAATTAATATTCCCAACAATTTTCTTCGCTTTCTTTCTGCTGTCAAATAATCCAGTTGACTTTTTTATTTTTATGGATCCTCTACTGCATTGGACCGCTTTTACTCCCACAGTTTCCTGCCCCTTCTCTGCTCAAGTTTAATGCTTAGTCAACCAGATTGAGTAAGAAGCCAAAAGAAAGCTGGAACTAAGCAAGTAAGTTATTTCCCTAGGAAGTTTTCTGATTCCTTCTTTATATCTCTCTAATGAGCATACAACAAGAAATTTCTTATTTTGGAAGTTCCAACAGACTACAGAAAATTTTGTTGGAATAATTTTTAAAATTCAATTCAACAACTATAGGTTAGTATTTACTATGTATAAAGTTTTGGTAGGTACCACAGGAGTGCTAGGTACCAGGGAGTTTAGATACTAAACTCCCTACCCTACAGGGGTTTAGTAAGGAAAGTAGAAGACAATCTTACAAATAATCATGGCATACAACAGGACTTTGGTTCATGGTACCACCAACAATTTATTGCCCATCTAAAGTAGGCGGGAAGCCATTCAGTAATTTCTTTCAAAGATGTTAACTAATCATTCACAATTTGTCAGATGCTGTGTAAAGCCCTGGGGAATATCAGAATGAATAAGATTATACCCATCTTCACAGTCTATTTAGAGAAATTATTTGAGGGAACAGTTATAAAAATCCTGATTAAAATGATTAAGTATAGAAATTCATGCCTATATGGGATTACCAAAAAGAAAATTTCAACCTCTGCCCCAAAATAAGCAGCAGTCTCAAAAGTCCTCATTTACCATTAGTTTATTAACTATTAGTCACCACTAAAGGGGACGTGGAAGAAATTTGTTTCTATGAGAAAGTATAAGTTACAGAGGTATTATTTTATTAAGGTATTAGTTAATAAAAGCAAATTTTTTCATAAACTTGCTAGAATTTTCAGAGTTACATTTTAAAATTATGAATATATAATCTCCCTTTTAAATAATAGGGTGGGTATGTGCTGTTCAGCAAGTCATTTCCTCCCCAATGCCTCAGTTTTCTCATGTATATAATGGGTAAAATATGCTTAAATAAGTATTTTACTTTAGAAGGAGCAATAACAATGATTGATTTGAAGTTTTAAAAATTCTTCCTGGGATGCTAAGAGGGTCCAAGTAAGGTGGTAGCAATTTTAGCAATTTCTAATTTTAGAAGTGCTACCAAAATCTCTCTGCTTCTGCAGAGCAAAGGGAAGTGACATTGAGAAACAATGTGGAATTTCAGTTAATATTAAGAAAAAAGAAAAGGAAAAAGAAGAGATTCCAACTAGGGGAAACAGATAAAGAGAGCAAAATCATGCGACCTGTGTTTTAATTGTTGGAGTATCTCAGTTATTACTTGGAGTGGCTACTTTAGATTACATAAGAGGCACCCGGTAAGTTTTTGGTAAATAATGATGCAACTATTACTGGAACTGTTATTACAACCATGTGGAATAAGTAGTACGATAAGTAGTGTCCAGAATTCAGTAAACATATAGAACACTCTTTTCTTCAGACACAAAGACCTAGGATGCCTTATTTGTTAATGAGAGATGTGGCAGTGTAGTATAATAAACTAGTCTAGCTTTAATTAGCAGTATTATATAAATCAATCATTTGGAAAAGATGAAAAACTATCTACTCGATGAAAATAGTATACAGCTGTTGAAGTGTACAAACAATACCAAAATTCTCTGGGTAAATTTCTTCCTCTTTTTCTCATCATTTTCAACTCATTAAAATTTCTGACAAATGTAAATTCTATAAGGCTGATTGGTTTGATTAACCTATTAAAGAAAAAAAGAATCAGCCACTTATCAACCTTTACCTAGCATTGACATAAAGTATTTTGTGGCACAGTTACTGGGTTTTGTCATTTGAAATGGGACGACGGATTGCTAGGAGAATGAACAGGGCTGCATGCCACAGACTAATTAAGCAGCTCTTTGAAATGATATTGAAAGGTAACTGATTAATTGAACATTGAGGTCATCTAATCAAATAGCAGACACAATAAATGTTTCCTCAGAGACAAATCATATCCTTATTAGAATATTCATTTATATGAATAAGAGTTGGATTAACTCTTTATGTGCTTTTTAAGTGTTGTTTAGCTGGAAATAGAACCCTGCTACAGATTCTTTTTCATGTCATTATAAAAATGCTTGGTGAACTTGTTAACATTCTTTCATGATTTGAGCAGTTTAATCATGAAATATGCAAACCTGCTTGCTGTTCACAAAAAAATGATAAAAAAATCAATTGAATTATTATTATTCCACACAATCTGCAGTGAGGAAAAGAATACAATAGTATTAAAGATGAATCAAAAAGAATGTTTCATGCTGAACCCAGGGTTTAATAAGAGAACATGTCATTGTGAAAACATTAATGCAAAAAATCCACTACGCTATTCATATATAAAAATATGTCTTTTGAGGTGCGAAAACATGGTTATTCTTATTTTTCTCACATGAGCCTATAAAAAGGATGGTCACTTTACAGTGATAAAGTTTCAGTAAAATAAACAGTGGAAGATAAATTCAAAGAGCCTAAAGTAGTTCATTTGTACTTGGACTGTTTTCCCTTTTGCTGAAGCTGAAGCCCTGCCCCCCATTTTGGACACCCGGGCAGGATCCAGTTGCCACAGCTGTGCAGCTCGATGAATAGCAAGAGGCTGCACCCTGTCCCTTCGGATACTGATCATCAAAGGGAGTCTGTCACCCTCTAGTTCAGAGGCGAGTTCCCTGCCAGCCTGAAGGAACAGAGCTTCATGGAGGAAGGGCAGGAAATCACAAAGATAAGAAACATGGCCTTGTCAGCATCTGAGCCCAGGAAGCTTCTAGTCTTATTGCACAGTCCTGACTGATTTCTGTGTCAATGACTTTCTTACAGAAATCCAAGCTCCACCTAAGGGAGAGCTCTCCAGGAGAGAGGTCCTGTGAATACCTCTGTTGCCACAGATGTCATGTGGAAAATTGGATGGAGCCATGGTTACTCATCTTTCTAAATTGGAATTGGCCAAAAAGGCAGTATCGTGTGCAGAAGGAAGATGTTACAGAGCTGCTGGCTGAAAAAGAATTCAGAAGATTATTGAAATTGTTCTCCTTTTTGTTCTTAATGGAAACTTCAGAATGCAAGTGACATTTTTCTTTTAGCTTAATGAAATTTAATTATCAGTTCAGTCACTAACTGACCAATAATGTTTTATAATGTATAATATTTTATATATTGTTTTTATCTTTATAAGACTTTCAACTTTAAGATTTAATAAAAGTTAAAATATGGTAAATATATGTGCTTATATTTAAATTGAATATTGTGTGGTAAATATCTATATAGTGCTCACAAAAATTAGGGGTATTTTAAAATGAATATGAAGGGAAACAATATCCCCTAAGTTTTGTGAGCAGTGTACTGAAAATAAGTTTAAAGTGATCAGAAAAGCAGGCCTCTTAATTGGAACTAAAATGCTTTCATTGCTTTGCTGAAATATTTATAGTTTAGCTTCAGATGACATTTAAATAACTAACATCACTTCTGAAAAATAAATCTCCCATACTATAAGAACTTCACAATCCCAAATGCTTTATTGTTCCTGGTGGATTCTATATATCAAAGGAGTTATGTTAAACACATAAAACTAAATAAATCTAGAGATCTAGGTAAAAAATACAGTCAGAATTATCAAATATTTTCCTCCTCATATAGTTATCTAATCCTTAAAATATTATACAGAGAAAAATAAATATATCCTTTCATTCTACTCATGTGTTTGGTGACAATGTTATGAAAGAAGATTAAATTCCATCCCATAGCCAAACACCAGCATTATTTGATAACAAAAGAAAAACACCTGACAAAAAAATATGTTGGAGTTTTCAGAATTATATTTAAAAATTATAAACACAAATGTATCCCCTTATAATAAGAATGGTGGTTATATAGCTTTAAAGATATACTTAGTCTCTCATAGATACAGAGAACAGACTGATGGTTGCCAGAGGGAAGGGGAGTTGGGGGAGCTGTGAGAAAAAGGAGAAGGGATTAAGTTGTATAAATTGGTAATTACAAAATAGTCACAGGGATGTAAAGTACAGCATAGGGAATATAGTCAATAATAGTGCAGTAACAATATATGGTGCTTGCAGGGACTTGAAATACTGGGGGAGGGGTCACTTCGCAAAGTATATGATAGTCTAACCAGTATGCTTTATACCTGAATCTGAAATAAAATAATATTGAATGTCAATAAAATAAAAATAAAACAATACAAATTTATTATCTTTATAAAACAATAAAAATGAACCAAACTATATATATAGTCTCTCTCTCTCTATGTGTTTGTGTGTGTATGTGTGTGTGTGTATATATAGTCTCTTTAAAATTCTGAAATCCACTCCTGCACTAAAATTATAACTCTTACCTTTTTTAAATTTTTTTCTTAGCTTTTTTCCAAATTTCAAACATTAAAATTACTTGTACACATATTTCTTATTTTTAAATGTATTCATTTTAGAGAAAAGAGAGAGCAGAATAGAGAGAGGGAGAGGGGAGAGAGAGAGAGAGAGAGAAGGGGGGAGGAGCAGGAAGCATCAACTCCCATATGTGCCTCCACCAGTCAAGACTAGGGTTTCAAACCGGTGACCTCAGTGTTTCCAGGTCGACGCTTTATCCACTGTGCCACCACAGGTCAGGCTGTAGACATATTTCTTAATCAACATATACTGTATCTGAATATATAGAGATTGTGTGATAGACTTGATTTATTCAATGTCTTCAATGTTAATTTTCCCAAATATTTTTGCCTTGTTGCTCTTTGAGCTCATTGTCTCATAGACTAAGATAAATGAAGGTCACATAAATAATTTGTTTCATATATCATAGGTCAAATAAACTGTTGGTTGTCTCTTGGATGTACTTGGAATGATTTAAAAAACAGAAATATATATATTTAAAATATATCTCTAGGTAAACCTTTGACCATTTCAAGGAAAAGGTCATTGTTCATATTTATTAAGACAAAACAGATTGGTGTTATGATTTATTATGATATAAAATTGCATCAGTAATCCTTAGCTGACTGCTTATCTTTTTAGAAAAGAAAAAGATAAAAAAAGATCAGGAAGATAAAAAGAATAAATAATTTTTAAAGGTATTTAGAAAGTAAAATAATATTACTAAACATTATAGCTCTAATTGAGAAGATAAAAGTCTTGCACACTGGAGGGTCCTGATTCAGATAGTTATGTCATTTTCTATCACTTTTTCATGTTCAGAACAAATTTTAAGATGCACTCTGGGGACATTTAAAAATTAATGTTTTTTCTTTTTCTTTTTAGAGATAAGAGAGAGAGAGAAAGGGGAGGGGAGGGCAGGAAGCATCAACTAGTAGTGGTTACTTCTTGTATGTGCCTTGACTGGAAAAGCCTGGGGTTTCAAACCAGCAACCTCAGCATTCCAGGTTGATGGTTTATCCACTGCGCCACCACAGGTCAGGCTTAAAAATTAATTTTACATTATGTTTTGTCGGTACTTTTTTGTTTATTTACAGAGAACAAATTGCAATACTATTGTAAAAGTAAACATAACCACTTCTATTTTGCATGCATTATAAAGAGCAGCAAGCAGATCTTGCTGTGTGATAGAAAAATCATGGTGCTCTTATGGTAAATTTTTAAGAGGTTCTTTAAGAAACTAGTGGTGGTTTAGTTCTATTTGAATGGTATAAGATCCATTCAGCACTTACATTACTATACAATTACCTCAGATTCTCTTTATCATATTAGCAATATTATTAAATGTTCAGTCGATATTTTTGGCATAGACAGCAGTCTTCCGAAATTGGATGTGAACTGAATAAAAGTAGGCATTAAAAAACATTTGACTTATCTCCTTAATACAGTGAAAGTAAGAATTTTAAATTTTCTGCAAAAACTGAAAGCTATAACTGATTTGAAATTATGCATGCAGCGAATTTATATGCAGAACCATTGGAAATTTGTTTACACCTATTTTAAATAGCAGGTATTTCATTCTACATTTCTCCAGAGTTTAAGATCCAAGGCTATATATATATATATATATATATATATATATATATATATATATATATATTTTATTATTAATCAAAGATAAATCACTTTAAATTACAGATATTTTATATATATATATTTCCTGGTTTTAAAAGTCTATTATTTTAGAAAAAGTCTAGTTATGCTTCTAATTAATGAGTATTAATTTCTACTATATACCTCTTATTATTCAATGTTTTTATGTAGCCATGGTTTAATTCATTGGTCCTCAATAAGTTTTCAGTTTTTAGTAAGCTTATTTGCACAACATACTCCACTCAGAAACATTGCACATGAATACTATGATTTTCAACACAGTAGAAGTGGAGGGAACCAGGAAGAGGTATATTAGATTTGAAAGAAATTGGAAGGTAGGGATGCAGTTTGAAACATTATCTCTAAGGATCATGATTCAACCCTCCGGAGCATAGGCCCATTCTTGTGTGAAAATCAGTGGTTAAAAGGATGTTTCAATTTTGTTCTCCAAAGAATACACATAGCATTTTAATAGTATACTTGATATCTTAGAAACAGTGCACTCAAAACAGAAATAAGAAAAAAAAATCTTTAAGTTGAAAAGAGTATTTTAATTGATGTCATTTCTACATCTTTGAATAATTTCTGGTATATTAAATGCTTCAACCTGAGATCTTGACACTTGTTCATCTTCACAAGTAACTCTTTAAAAAATCTTTTTTGTTTTAAATATTTAATATTTTTCTCACTTGTCCTCAGGGAGAAAGTAAAAAGGTGTTTTTTATTATTCCCTTACAGTAGAAAAAATATTAGTTTTACAAGTCACTTGACTAATATCCTGCAATGCTTTAATACACTTGGAAAATAATAAAGTTCATCTTAGTTAAGTCCATGGGATCTCTAAGAAGTAGGACAGCTCAAAGCATGTCTTAATATCTCAAACCCAATAGACAAAAAGGGTATAAAGACCCTAGATAGGTATGCTCTGGTTGTATTTCAGCATTGACCCATCTCCAATCTTTAACTTTTCTCAACATATTCACAAATGTATATAAAAAAAGGAAAATATGCTGGTATATGTTAAGTACTCTTGGTTACTTTTTAAAAGCTGATGATTAGAAGCCTTGCCTGTAGTAAATAATAAAAATTAAGGCTTAACTATAAAGTATTGAAGCTTGAATATAGGTTCTAAATGCTATTCTAAAGGCAACAGCAATAACCTCCATGAAATGGCACACCCTTGGAATAAATATATTGACATTCAGAGTGATTCAAAGGATGCATTCATTTAGACATTTAAGTAAAGTTGGATTTCTTAAAATACCAATCTTGTTAACTCATTATTTTATAGCCATATCTTAATATTAAAAAGAAATGCTAAGCCCTTCTTTTGTGAAACTTACAATATAAAGAGGATTGGAGCCTTTTACAAAAATATATAACAGAACTTTACAGAAGTTGAGACGATGTGTGAGAAAAGCAGACATTCAAAGATGAGTGTGAAGGGTTAGAATACTATTTAATTTATTGATCACAGGATTTCTGAGTGCAACTTGGGAAGAATGCAAGGTCAAGGTCTGCTGCACCTTTAAATAGAAGTTCACGCAATACTGATGAGGTATAGTTCTATATTCTTCCTACTAAAAATCTGTAAAAAATGTTTTCCCAATTGATAAAAAGCAAAATAATTTGTCAAGGGAAATTATGAACTCTATATAGTAAATAAGGTGGGAATATTCTCTTCCTGTCAATCTTCCTTTTTATAAAAAAAGGTGCAGAAACTTGATTCAGTGCATTGCCATAGACACTGATCCCTGAACTTCAGCCACTGTAGCAACCACACTGTTGAGGCCATTTAGTCACCTTAATTAAATATGTACAAACATGAGAAATGGAACCAATGATCTGGTTCTGGGCTAAAAAAAAAAAAGTAAGTTCATAAGAAAAATTAGGTATTTAGAATTCATGTTTTGTGTTTTTTTAAACAAAGTGCCATAAACTTTTGGCAAATGTTCATATGATATCTGGGCTTCTGTCCATAACCCAGTGGTTATAGTTAATGCACAGAACCAAGCCAGAAATTCAGGTCTTATTATTTTACATTAGCTCAGACATTAGCAACCTACTACAAATGTTCTTGAAAGGATTTTCTAACTCAGGAAGGCCTTAGATAAAAGTAAAAAATAAAGGAAGTTTTCTTTCAGTGTTTTCTTTATGTTTTACTTTTACCTTTTTCTCTTGTTTCTATGCCCTCATTCTGTTTCCCCAAGCAGATTCAGTAAGACCCAAATGGCCAGGACTTCCAAAGAAACTCACACCTCTCCTCCACTGCTTGAAAATAATACCACGGGGCAGGAGATTTAAGATAGCATAAAAAGAAAAGCAATTTGTTTGGTTATCTGATGGAGGTAGTTTATGTAGAAGTGTGAATCCGCTTAAATTTCCTGCCTGACTTGCTTTTAAAGAAGGGATTATTAACATAAATGATTCTTGATAAATGACAGGAGGTGGTAGGCCTAGTGCTCTTTGCTAACTTCTTCCCTGGGGCATGTTGGAGATAAGAGGTCAGTAACTTGGCCACCTTTTAAAGACTGCACCAACTTTTTTTTTTAATTGAAAATTTCTGATTTGCTAAAACCTTGAGCTTCCTACTTAAGTCAGGGACTTAGAGGGGACACTTTCCTGTCCTCGCTCTTGAGAAGTTATCACTGGAGGATGTTTTCTCCTAATGCATTCCCCCTTACCCCATGCCATCATAAACACAAATAAGCCGAACAAAACAAAATTAAACATCTAAAAAGGCCTTTGCTACCCTAGAATGAGCTGTTATCAATAAATATTTGCTTTTAGCTGTAGAATTGTTCAGTAAATGATTTATTTTCTTTTTCTATCACAGGTGCTATCTCTCCTAGAAGAAGCTTCTCTTCCTCATTTCTTGTTCTTTTGACTCATCTTCCTTGAAATTGGCTTAGATGTTATTTATTCCCGTGTATCTATAGCTAAAGGACTCAGAGATGCTGTCTCCAGTTCTGACTTTGTTTTCTTATTATTCTATCCAGGGTTTTATCTTGATTACTTTAATCTTCATTCATAAGTAGAGTTCCTTGCAAAGACTAAGTGGCTTTTACATACTGTTGAATGAATGATGTAAAACTAATATTTTTCCATAGGAAATAAATAATATTTAAATAATCTTTAGACAAAAATAATGTTTAATCAATATTCCTAACTTCATATTTTTTAATGCAAGACAGTAAGTCAAATGCTGCAATCTAAAATATTATGTGTTAATTTTCATTAAGGTGGGAGTAAGAAGAAAAGACTTTAAAAACTTAGTGAAAAAAATTATTTAAGTGTTTGAATCTTTGATTCATTAAATTGATGACAATTGGCTCTAAGACAAAAAGCTGTGGCACATTTGCACAATGAAATAGTACACAGCCATAAAAAAGGACATCTTACCTTTTGTGACATCAAGGATAGACCTGGAGATCATTTTTTAAGTAAAATATGCCAGTCAGAAAAAGACAAGTACCACATGATTTCACTCATATATGAATCTAATGAAGAAAATGAACTAACAAGAAAAATAGAGACAGACTCAATCATAGAGAGCAGGCTGACAGCCATCGAGGTGTGGGTGGCAAGGCCTTGGGTGAGGGAGGTAGAAGGATAGAACAAAAAAGAACAATAACAACAAAAAAAAACTCACAGGCAACAATGTAATTACTGGGAAGGGGGGAGGGGGAGAAGGGTATGGGAGCATAATTGGAGATAAAGACTTTACTTGGGGAGGTGAACACACAATATGGTGTACACAGATGTGTTATAGAATTGGACACCTGAAATCTATATAATTATGTTAATTAGTGTCACCCTAATAAATTCAATTAAAAAAACTATTTACAGAATAATTTTTTTAAAATGATATTGATTAACTTTACAAAGGCACAAATGGAAAAGTATATCTTCTAAATGTCATTTTAATTATTTTTTAAAGATTTACAAATAAGGCTAAAAGAAAGGATTTCAATCAACAAAGTGTTCTGACAAAATTCTACAAAAATTTCATCCATTAAGTCTAATATTGTTAAGCTCTGGTTGGGTAGCTCAGTTGGTTAGAACATTGTCTCAATATATCAGGATTGTGGGTTCAATCTCCTGTTGCCTGAGCAGGTGGTGGCACAGTGAATAGAGTGTAGGACTGGGATGTGGAGGACTCAGGTTCTAGACCCTGAGGTCACCAGCTTGAGTGTGGGCTCATCTGGTTTGAGCAAAAGCTCACCAGCTTGAGTCCAAGGTCACTGCCTAGAGCAGTGGTTCTTAACCTTTTTTGAGGTACCGAACCCACCAGTTTCATATGTGCATTCACCGAACCCTTCTTTAGTGATAATAAAATATGATTTGTTTTTCCAAATTCAAGACATAGGTATATGTTTTTTTACTGGTGCACAAATTGAGTCGTGCATGAACATCACCTCGCTCAAAGAACAAAACCAACAAAGTGCATGAACTCACAACAAATTACAGTATTACTTTATTCTGGCCTCTGCGGCAGAGGCTTCTCCGAACCGCTGAGACCGACTCATCGAACCCCTAGGGTTCGATAGAACCTAGGTTAAGAACCACTGGCCTAGAGCAAAGGGTTACTCGGTCGGCTGAAGGCCCATGGTCAAGGCACATATGAGAAAGCAATCAATGAACAACTAAGGTGTCAAAATGAAAAACTGATAATTAATGCTTCTCTTCTCTCTCTCCATTCCTGTCTGTCTGTCCCTATCTATCCCTCACTCTGACTCTCTCTCTGTCCCTGTAAAAAAAAAAAAAAAATCTCCTGTTGCACATATAGAAATCAACCAATAAATGAGTATAGCAGCAAATTAATGACTCTTTCTCTCTCTCCCCCCTTTCCTCTCTCTCTAAAATCAACAAATAAAAAATTTAAAAGGACTAAATTTGGTTAATATATATTATTTAAAATGGTTTATAATACTAATGACTAGTATTTTAGAAATTATTTCTAAATATTTTATTTTGTTTATTTAATAATCATCAAGCATAAGGGAAAAGAACACAACAATTTGCCTCACTTGGTACTTTGAATTTCTAAAGCTAAATAGGGGATGTAACCAACAACTTTATGATTATCATTGTGTAGGTTGAGAAGTTTTACTCAAAATACTAATTTATGCACTGAATTAAATAAGTAATGAAGTGGAGAAGAGTAATTGCATGCAACTTAGGAAATTGCTGAATATAAGGATTTGAAAACAAAACTGCAAGGGTGCCGAAATGAAAGAATTTTCTTTTTTGAAATATAGAATAATGTCATACTAAACTCTATTTTTAGAAATTTTCAAGAAAATACTTGAATGTATGTTACAAATTTTAATGTTAAAGAGTATGATGTACATTATTTTTATTTATTTACATTTTTTTAAGTTAGAATAACTGATATTACCTATGTAAATTTATTTAGTTTCCCTTTTATTTATAGTACTTTTATTAACATCATGGAAAACTTAACTTACACTTATTTTACTTTTTAAACAAAATTTGTTGATATGTATTTTTCTTACAGTGATGTAACAAAGCAAGAAAAAGTAAAGAAGAAAACTAACAAAGAAAGAGTGGACTGTGTTCTACAAATTCTGTTTAAAGATTTCACATACTCATTTAATTTAAAGAAAAACTCAAAATGAAGAAGAGCTGTCATGCACAAAAACAGTTTATGGTTTGAAAAAACATATATTGTAATATTAGAACAATAATTTATTAACATTTATTAACTTTATTTTTGTATATCTTCAAACTAAAAACAAGCTATAAAACATACCTGTAACCACAATTTTCCTATATGTTATAGCCAAATAGCAACAACAACAACAACAAAAATATCAAGTTCTACAGCCACAGAAATTCCACTCTCTGTGAAGCAACTACACTTTTTGTCTTGACCTTCAAGCTTGAACACTCATTCAGGAAATACAAAATAGGCCACAGAAGTTACTCACTGTATCTGAGGATCAGATTCATTTTGTGCTCTGAATACTTGTATTCTGATCTTAGTTCACTTTACCTTCTAGATTTTAGATCAACACTTGCTCCAACTTCCCATTTCAGAACACAAGAAGCTAAAAATTCCATATTGAGCCCAAATTCTTCACATCCCCAATTTCAAATTATCTGTAGTAATGATATCATGACTTTTTTTCCCAACACAATCCTAAATTCTCTTTAGAAAGAGTTTATGTCTTTATCCAGATCACAGTAAGTATAATTTCTCAAGTATTTACATGGGGAAGGTGAATTCTATGATTTTCTATATATGAAAAAGCAAAACAAAGAAACCCAAAACATATAAGGTATTTTTGTTCTTTGTTTTTTCCTCCATTTTTGTTGATCAGGAAATGGAGGCATATGTCATAAACCACTCAAATGATCTAAGTGTCACCTGGGATTCCATTTCAGTCTCCATCATTATCAATACAGAACTTTGGACACAATATATGCTTATAGTCTCAATAATTAAAATCCTCTGAGACATATAATTTTGAGTCAATGACTCTAAATTCTTTGGTTCCTGGTTACTAAAAGTACAAATCTTCTGTCATTTATTCTGATTTTCTCACTTGTTATTAGTCTAGATACTAATAATCACAGAGCCATAGTCTCCACTTTTAAATTTTGGTTCTTCACTGTTGAAGACTTTCTAATTATCTCACACTGGAATGAAAACAATTTGCCTAATTGGCAACAATATTATATCTTTTCAAATGCATATACCTTGGCTGGTAGCATAGCATTATTTCTGTTTGTTTTCTTTACAGTATTTTTAGCAATATGAATGGTTTAACATAGGGATAGCAGCCTGATATTTTTTAAATTAATCTGCTTTGGCCAGATAATTAAGAATTGATGCAATATTCAAGCACTGAGACGTTCAAGAAAATAATCAAGTCTATTATTTTAATGAAATAATTATGTAATAATAAAAAAAGGGCTTCTGGATAAGATGACAGCATAGGTAAATGTGGTACACACATCACCCCAGGACCACATCAAACGTACAACTAAACTTCAGAACAACCATAATTCAGAACTGCCTAAACTCTATATGAAGGAATGCCATACAACTAACAATATTATGAAGAAGCCACTTAAAGATTGGTAGGATGGACAAAGTTGTAGAAAGGACTGGTCCCAAACTCACACGTGGAGGACAAAAATTGGGAAGGATACTTCAGTTGTGGAGGTTCCCAGTGACAAGCAAGAGGTCATAGCATTACACCAGGCCCTCAAGCCCAGGATTTCAGTACCAGAAAAAAAGTCCCCATAACTTGCAGCTATAAAACTGTGAGAATTATGGCTGAGTGAGACAGAAAGTTGCAGCAGTCCCAGGCAGTTCATTTTAAAGGGTTCAGAAACAGAATTAGTTGGACTAACTCTCTCTAACCTCCAGTGCTGGGGCAGCAGCTCAAAAAGCATGGACATATAGGATGAATCTGAATTATCTGGTATCAAGGTGAAAGCTAGGTGACAGTATTCTTCTAAGTAGAAGTACTGACAGAGGCTGTTCTAATTGTTCTGAGTCCTTCCCTTATAGAGCCTTTAGTTGGGTGTCAAGTCTGATTCGCCGACACCCTGGCTAAGACTGTGCATCCAACCATGAGATGCCACCACACCCAACCTGTAGACCCACAAAGCTGTTTCCAGTGGCTTTTCCATACAAGTGTCCTGTCTTGGCTCATGCTTCAGACTTAACTAAACTGACAAACAGGTAGCAACTGGCCTTGATGTGTCTTGCATCTCTTGTTATGTGGCCCCATACAAGGCACTAGCAGTAACCAGTCTTGGTTAGCAGATTGGCCTTTTATGAAAACCTCCAAAACCAGAACAAATAGCAGCCATATGTAGATCACTTGGTAACTCATGTTGGGTAGCCCTGGACAGAACCCAAGCTGTGGTTGACCTTGGCCTTCACCTGCCAGAAGGCCTCCAAACCAGCACACCAAGTGAGGAGCTTCAGACCACACTGAAGCACCATACAACCACTGAAAGTGACACATTCAAGAGACAGATTCTGTGAGCAGAAGAGCCTTGCTGAAATAAGCCTTGCTCCATGTGGAAGACCCCTGCACCACTGAACCTCCTCGGAGGTCACAGTCAGTTCTTTCAACTGATTGGCCTGGGGGTAAAGCTGTACCACTGATATGTCAAAAGCAATCAAAGCTCAACAACAATAGAAAGTTGTACACAGCACACATGGGGGTGTGGGGCATACCTAGAGTGCCCAGCTCAGGTAGGTGGGAGAAGCTTTGGACCCTATAGAACACCTACTATATAAAGTCACTCTACTAAGACCAGGAACTATAGCAGCTCTACCTAATACATAGAAACAAATGCAGAGAGGCTGCCAAAATGAGGAGACAAAGAAACATGGCTCATATCAAAGAACAGAATAAAACTCCTGAAAAGGAAGTAAACAAAATGGAAATAAACAATATACTAGGTGCACAGTCAAAACATTAGTGATAAGATTACTCAATGAACTTAGTACAAACTTCAAGAGCTTAAAAAAAGGATATGAAAACCATAGAAATAGAACTGTCAAAAATGAAGAATACGCAAACTTAAATGAAGAAAAATTTACAGGGAACAAACAGTGAAATAGATGAAGCTGAGAATCAAATCAGCAATTTGGAATATAAAAAAAACAAAAAACACCCAATCAGAACAGTAAAAACAGAAAAGAATTTAAAAAAATGAAGGTAGTGTAAAGAACCTCTGGACAACTTCAAGCATACCAACATTTGCATCATGGGGGTGCCAGAAGTAGAAGAGAGAGAACAGGAATTGGAAAACTATTTTAAAAGAAAATAATAAGAAAAAAATTCCCTAACCTGGTGAGGAAAATAGGCATACAAATCCAGGAAACGCAGAAAGTCTCAAAGAGATGAATCTAAAGAGGCCCACACCAAGACACATCATAATTAAACTGCAGAAGTTTAAAGACTAAGAAAGAATCTTAAAAGCAGCAAAAGAAAAGGAGTTAGTCAGCTACAAGGGAGCTCCCATAGACTGTCAGTTGATTTTTCAACAAAAACTTTGCAAGCTAGAAGGGACTGGCAAGATATCATATTTTCCCATGTATAAGATGCACCCTTTTTCTTTTTTTTTTTTAATTTATTTTTTATTTTATTCATTTTAGAGAGGAGACACAGAGTGAGAGAGAGAGAGAGAGAGAGAGAGAGAGAGAGAGAGAGAGAAAGAGGGGAGGAGCTGGAAGCATCAACTCCCATATATGCCTTGACCAGATCAGTGCAGGGTTTTGAACTGGCGACCTCAGAGTTCCCAGGTCGACGCTTTTATCCACTGCGCCACCACAGGTCAGGCAAGATGCACCCTTTTTCAAAAATTTTGGTGTCTAAGACCTGAGTGCATCTTATACAGTGGTTGTAGTTTTTTGTTGTTGTTGTTGTTTTGGTTTTACTTGAGTTTTCTGCTTTTTTGCTCTTGTTTTTGTGCTCATTATTGAAGACAGTGAGTTGTTAACAGACACAGATGAGGACAAGCTAATGGATGGAAGTTTTGATGGTGATGAGTAGTTGTATAAATTTTATGATGAATAAAACCTGAGTTCAATAACTTTATGTAATACATTTTAAAAAATATTTGGGCCCCATAATTAAGGTGCATCTTATACATGGGAGTGTCTTTTACTTGGGGAAATATGGTATATTCAAAGTGATGAAAAGCAAGGACCTTAAAAATGAGGATACTTTTGACCCAGAATATTCTCATTTTTAAAGTCTTTTTGAAATTTTTAGCAGTTTACATTAATAACAATCTTTTTTATTATTATTATTGAGTTAGAGGAGAGGAGGCAGAGAGACAGACTCCTGTGTGCGCCCTGACTTGGATCCACCTGGCAAGACCACTACGGGGTGATACTATGCCCATCTGGGGCCACAGTCTCAACCAAGCTCTTCTCAGTGCCTGAGGCAGAGGCCATGGAGCCACCCTCAGCACCTGGGTTAATTCACTCTAATTGAGCCATGACTGCAGGAGGGGAAGAAAGAGAAGTGAGAGGTGGAGGGGTGGAGAAGAAGATGGGCACTTCTCCTGTGTGCCTCAACCAGGAATCAAATTCAGGACATTCACACACCCAGCAAACGCTCTGCCACAGAGCCAACCTGGCCAGGGCCACATTAATAGTAATATTATTATTTTTTTTAATTTTTGGTTTAAAAACTTTGTTAAATTAGTATATAATTGCTTTACATTGCATTTTGCTGATCAATAGGAGTTTATTTTTCATGTTTAATGATGATTTATAATTTTTTGGTAGATGTTGTTTTGAAATTCCTGTTTACTAATTCTTTTGTTTGAGATTGTTGGCGTGACATTGATTCATAGGACATTGCAGATTTTAAGTACACAATTCAACAAAACATCATCTGTGCTCTGCATCATGTAGCCATTGCCCCAAGCAGTCTTATTTTACCCCATTTTTCCAAAACAGCAACAACAAAAAAGCAAGGACCTACAAACAAGATATCCAGAAAAACTATCATTTAGGAGCAAAGGACATATAAAGAGCTTCCCAAACAAGAAAAAGCTAAAGGAGTTCATCATCACCAAACTACTATTACATGAAATGTTAATGAGTCTTCTTTATGAAGAAGAAATAGGAGATAAAAATATGTATGATAAAATGGCAATAAATACATATTGATCAACAATTGAATCTAAAAAAAAAAAAAAAACAACTGAACAGGTAGAACTGAGTGAAAGACTTATAAATATGGTTGCCAGATGAGAGAGAGTTTGGAGGGCTGGGTTGAAAAGGTGAAGGGATTGTAAGTACAGATTGGTCATTATAGACTAAAATGGGAATGTGAAGTAGTATATAGCATTGGAAATATAGTCAACAATATTCTAAGAACTATGTATAGTGTCAAGAGTACACGAGATTTATCAAGATGATCCTTAGAAAGTTATAATGTTTAATCACTGGGCTGTATACCCGAAACAAATATAATATTGTATGTCAACTGTAATTAAAAAAATATTTTTAAATGATTAAAAATAATTAAACAAATTTATTGTTATATAATTTTGATATCTATTCCATAATAAAATATTTATAAAAAATTTATAGATATAATCCTCCCTAATAGATATTAAAAAATGATATTGGATTATAGTTCATGTTTTTCTAAGGAATTTAAAATTTTTGATTAATATCTAAAATTATTTGTGTCTATCAAATATAAAAATAAGTAAATAAGATGTTAAGGAGTTATAACATTGAACAAAAAAATATGTCAACAATATGGGACAAACATATTATGTTATATAAAAAACAAACATGTTAAATTAATCTTAAACCAGTATATAGTCCATAAAAAATTAAAGATCCTCCATCAGTTCCACAGGAGATCATTCACTGAAATACCATGCTTCACATTGTAAAGAGGATCACATTCTTTATGAAGACTCTGACAAATAGGAGTAAATATCTAGAAAATGAATGCTAAGAATGGACACCAGAGGGTAAATTCATGCCATATAGGAGTTATGTTGCAAATTCATTTACTTTAAAAATAGGTTTTAAACATAGGCTACCTCTTTTCTTTCAAAGTTTAAATATGGCCTAAATTTAAGATTGATAAAAAGATACATATTTTCTGCTATAAAATATGAGAGTTTAGGAATTTCCACATACCTATAGCTGTAAAACTATGTTGTTCTAATTTGTACACAATGGTCTCTGTATGGTATTTTGTACTCACTTATAATTTAATAGACCATTATAATGAGTTTGAGGATAGATTTTAAAAGAAAAACTTTCCATGTTAACTTACATCTTTTTACCTCTTTTGGAGGGAAAAAAAGTGTTAAATCAGATTCAGGAAAAAAAACCTATTATCTCTGAAAGATGACATATACTAGAACAGTAAGTAGTCTCTTTAATATGATAGCTAACTAGAGTTTCCTACAAGCTCCATATGGCTCCATACCAAATGTTCATGGAATATAGTTAAATTAATCAGAGATTTCTTATTCATTAAACTTTTCTTTCTTGTTAACTGTTATGAATGAAGTGTTTTAATGATTTAACCTATAAGAATTAGCTAGCACTTTTTTTCAAAAAGTACCTAAGATTTTTAAACTTTCATTTTGTTTTTATTTATTTAGAAAAGCTGAAAAATAATTCTTCCAAGAAATATCTAGAATACATGAAATAATAGTTTTGAAATGTCCTTTTCTTTAGGGGAGGTTAATAGATTGAAATGATAGAAAAATAAAACCTAATTTTACCTTTTCCATGAATTAATATTATTATCATGGAAACAGTAGTTCAAAAATGAGAAAAAGTTTTTTTTTAAAAAAACAACAATTGAGCTCATCAAAAAGGTATAAAACTAATTAATATTTTTTACTAATAAAAATAAACATACTATAATGTATAATGTAGGTTTAAAAATTCTGT
This sequence comes from Rhynchonycteris naso, assembly GCA_037038555.1. Taxonomy (NCBI): domain Eukaryota; kingdom Metazoa; phylum Chordata; class Mammalia; order Chiroptera; family Emballonuridae; genus Rhynchonycteris; species Rhynchonycteris naso. The sequence continues at coordinate 75,287,730 of CM073002.1, forward strand.
TACAATTTTGTTTTTAGAAGTTTGTAACTATTATTAAAGGCAATAATCAACTGCAAAGAGAATTAAAAAAGTAGTCTGTTCTCAAAATTATAGGGGGTAAAAGTGAGAAATAAATTAATTAAGCAAATCAGTCTTGAACCAAACTTTCATTCAAATACTTCCTATATCATAAAATATATTATAGCCATTATAACAGACTGAATGTTTGTCTCCCCCTAAAATTCATATGCTGAAGTCCTAAATACAATGTAATGATATTAGGAGGTAGGGCCACTGTGAGATGATTAGGCCTGGAGGGTGGAGTCCTCATGCATAAAATTAGTGTCCTTATAAAAAAGATTTCAAAATGCTACTTTGTCTCTTCATCATGTGAAGACCCATTGAGCAGATGACTATAAACCAGGAATTGGGTTCTAATCAGAACTGATCCTGTTGACACCTTGATCTTGGACTTTCCAGCCTCCAGAATTACAAACTTAACTGTGTAAGCCACCCAGTCTATGGTATTATGTTATAGCATCCTGAACAGATCAAAACATCAATATTTTACCTGAGGTCAACACATAATTCTTTCTCTCCACAGAACAAACACAACAAGGATAAAGTTTTTGTCTATTTTGTTTACTTCTGTGTCATCAGTTTGCAGGACACAGTCTCTCACACATACTCACATACATGCACATACCCAGAGTGTTGAAAGAATGGTGCCTTCCTTTCTCACTTTTTCTTTTTCTTTTCCCTTTGGTTCTTTATTTTTTTGTCGTTGTCTATGAGGTTTTTTCTTTGATTGATCACTTCACCTTTTTCACCCAGCTCTCCCATCTCCCATCTTCTCTGACAACTGTCAATCTGTTCTCTACTCTTAGTTTATTTTCTTCATTAGATTCCACATATGAGTGAAATCATATGGTATTTGTGTTTTTCTGTCTGGTTTATTCCACTTAGCATTACAATTTTCAAGTTCATCCATGCTGTTGCAAATGGTAGAATTTCCTTCTTTTTATGCCTCAGTAGTATTCCACTGTGTAATGTACCATTCATCTATGTAAATGTGCCAGTTTTTTATTCACTCATCAACTGATGGGCACTTGGCCTACTTCCATATATTGGCTATTGTAAACAACACAGCAGTAAACACAGGGGATACATATAGTCATCTGAATTAGTGTCTTGGGTTTATTTGGATATGTTCCCAGTAGTGGAATTTCTGGGTCACGAAGCAGTTTCATTTTTAATTTTTTGAGGTAAATCCATACTGTTTTCCACAATGGATGCTATTTCTTTGATTCTTTTTATTTATTATTATTTTTTCGGGTTTTAATTTGTTGTGTTTACATAGTTACATTTGTACCTCCAAATATATCTCCCTTCCCTATCCTTGTTCTCCTTGATACCCCTTTTGATTCTTTATTGGAGTGTATATTTATTGTTTGTGAGACCAGAAGTCATTTACTCTTCTAGGAATAGTACCTTAATTTTCATTGCATCATCAGTTTTTCTATCCCCAACATGTACAGTTCAGACAGATAGACAGTAATCTCACCCCACCCTGACAGGCTCCAGAGAGGTGCACATGCTTAATTTGTCCAATAAGAAGAGTACATTCAACTTAGCCATATGATTGGTTCAGATGAACATGTGACCCACACCAGGCTAAGGAGACTTAGCTGAAGGAGTTTTACTGGAATTGTTAAGAAAAAGAAGCTTTTACACTGAAACTGTCAAATGAATAGACTGTATTCCTGGCTGTATTAACGTAACCCTGCAAGAAGTTGTCTAAAGAAAGTCACCACAAAAGAAAATGAAGCTAAGTGATAGTAAGCTGTATATTTGGCATTACTTGCTACTGAGAGAGTAATAACAAATACAACCTCCAAAACCAGTGTATTATTACTTAAAACCCTAAAGACAGAGGAAATAAATAGCATCATGCTGATGTTGAGTCATATAATAACCATGGGGGGAAATAGTGATAGATATGGGGTATGCTCAGAAATGTCCAACATTGTTTATGTTGTCCTGTTTACTTACTCAGACTAGATTTCAGAAAGAAACAGTAGTGTTTATTTCTCTGTTAACAATTCTAGATAGGATGGTTTTCCTTGTGTGACTTGCCACTTGTTTCAGCACTGCTGACTATAGAAATTAAGTAAATTATTAATTAGGTATTCTTTTTACAATACCAAACACTGTAGACATAGTTTAAATATAGAGGAAGAGCAATCCATATTTTAGAAAAAGTTACAATGTATTAAACCATATAAAAGCCAAAAATGGCTTCAGAAATCATCAACATATAGTTCCTTACTTTACAGAGGAAGAAAGTTAAGGGATTTACTTGTTCAATGTCATATCAACAACTAGTAACAAAGTCAAAGACTATAATATAGCAAATCATACTATAATTTTATTTATTTTTAAATCACATACATAAGAACTTAAAATATGTATTTTATTCACATGCAGAAAACTGGTCCACAGTTGCTGCATACCTAAATTATCACTGGGAAGAATGGCAAGGAATTTTATAGTGTGTTTTTATACTCAATAAGAGCTCATTAAATACTGATTTCATTAAAACCCTCAAAATTCCAATATAAACTTATATAACAGTTAAGAAATAAACTGCTTTATTTCTAGAGAATTAGCTATTTTTTAGGTCAATGAAACATAATTTATCTAATGCTACTTTAGTGTCCTGACAAATTTAATTTATTGCTACTTACACTAAGAACAGGTCTATGAATTACTTTAGTAATTGCCCTAGAGGATAAAAAGAGACAATGTAGAATACATTTACATATATTAATATATGAAAATTTTAGTTAAGAAAACACAAAATCTGAGACAAAATATTTGTCATATATTTTTTAAATAAGTACAAACAATCTAAAATTTAAAATTAATTTCAGTTTTTAGTGTGTCAGCTTGTCTGAGAGTGTATATGTATACATATATGAAAGTGTATGAATATTCTTATGTGATGGAAGTAATGTCATGCTCTGTTTAGAAACCTATGTCTTCTCAGTATCATTCAAAGGAGGTAAAGAAAGAATTTGGTGGCCAAGCCACAATTCTTATTCATGGATTCTATGCAATGTGATATTCAGGATCTTATAGTGAAAATTCCTTGGCTGGTATACCAGAATGTTTGGTTGAACCAGTGGAAGCTCTAATTTAAAAACAGCACTTTACACATCTACTTATTGATTTTGTTGGTCCTTGACTGACTTTGACATCAAGGACCTGGCATCATCTAGGATATCCTGTGACAAGCATCTGGCAATAGCAGAAGAATGAATCTAAGAAAAGTTCATAGAAATGTATCGCACACTGTAGCCTGAATATTTAGTTAACAGCAAGAGCTTTTATAGCTCTGGAAGGAGGAAAATATGATATTAAACTTGTTAGATATTTCTAATTTTGTTTTGCTTTCCTATGTGATCATTTATCAAAGCTCTCACTGTTCCGAAGAAAGTTCTCCAACTCAATTTATAAATATGTATGTGTGTGTATACACACACACACACACACATAAAGTGATAATGCTGATATCAGTGCGGCCCATTAATTACAAAACCATTTAATGTATGCTTCTGTTAAGTTTCAAAGAATGTGAATAACAAAAGATTGTATATGTATCTTTGTGATAATGTACTGGTTTTGTCCATAATTTGCTCTGCTCAGACTCTGCAGGATAATTTTTTTTTCTTTTGTGTGACAGAAACAGAGAGAGGGTGAGAGAGGGACAGATAAGGACAGACAGACAAGAAGGAAGAGAGATGAGAAGCATCAACCCTTCATTGCAGCTTCTTAGTTGTTCATTGATTGCTTTCTCATATATGCTTTGACTAGGGGTGGGGTGAGCTCCAGCAGAGTAAGTGACCCCTTGCTCAAGTTTGCAACCTTGGGCTCAAGTTAGCGACCTTGAGCTTCAAGCTAGTGATCATAGGGTCAGTCTATGATATAACATTTAAGCCAGTGACTCCATGCTCAAGTTGATGAACCCACGCTCAAGCCAGATGAGCCCATGCTCAAGCCAGCAACCTCAGGGTTTTGAACCGGGGTCCTCTCTGTCCCAGTCTGACGCTCTATCCACTGCACTACTGCCTGGTCAGGCTGATTTTTTTCTGGTATGAACCTTTTCAGGCGCACGTTTGCGTCAAAGTATTGATAAATGGTAGGTTATCTAAAAGTGGGGCTAGTAGACACATATACCCCAGCAAGTGAAAGAAAGACTTCTTTTAAAAAATAGCCATTGAGAAGTAAGTCATTAAGCAATTAAAAAACTGTCATGGAAGTTAGTGATATCAAAATATTAGTAAGCAGGTTGTTATATGTGAAGCATTGTGCTAAGTTCCACATTCCATATATCATTAAATTCTAATTTAAAAACATACAATATAAACACTGTAATTTCTTTTTACCAATAGGAAACAGGCTCACAGAAGTTAAAAACCTGCTAAACTAATTTTACAAAAGAGAAAATCAGAATTTTAACCCAGATCTCCCTGGATTTAAGTGCAACTGCTTCTTTCAGGATTGTATGTAGCTCACAAAATGTAAACATAGATGTTTATGTTTAATTACATTTCATAAATTATTTTCAAATATTTTGAGAAAAAAGAGATTATTTCATTTTATTTTGATTTTCTACAGAAAAAAGGATTTGATATGCATAAATTCTTAAAGGCTTATTTTAGTTTAAACAAATCTTAAATCAATAAACTTGCAAGTTGTATATTTTGCAATCGTCAATAACTGTTTCTAAGAACCTTTCCATGAGTTAGAATTTATCTTTTCCTGAATATTCATCAAGAATAAATTACACATATACTTAATTCTGGCATAAATGTATATTGAAGAAGATTTCTGGGCTTAGCTGATTCTTTCAAGTTTATAGAGCAGTTCATTATTAGACTTCAAGGTTTCCTACATTAAATTTTCATTCATATTGGAATTACACCCATATTAAAATGCATTTGATTAATAAGACTGCATTATAATGAGAGATGTATGTAGGTCTGAGAAATAAATTACTATCTTATTTATACATGTAAATGATTGAATAATCAGCTTAGAAAGAACAGTTTTTGATATATGACAGTTAATGATAATGCTGCACTTCCACTTTCTGTTATACATCACAACAAAAACAGGGTGAAAACTTATTTCAAAAACAATAAACATAATCCCTGGAGCTTAGACACATTCCCTTGCATAGTTAAGCATGGTTGATAGATTGTTTTAATGGCCCTATTCTTCATAGTATTTTCTTACAATACTTTGTATTTCTGTTGTGGCAGTTTTTATTTCTCCACTCTCATTTCTAATTTTATTTATTTGAGTACTCTCCCTTATTTTCTTGGTGAGTCTAGTTAAAGGTTAATTATTCTTGTTTACCTTTAAAAAGAACCAGCTTCTGGTTTCATTGACCCTCTGTATTGTTTCCTTAGCCTCTATGTCACTTATTTCCGCTCTGATCTTTATTATTTCCTTCCTTCAACTAGTCCTAGGTTTTATTTGCTGTTGTTTTTCTAGTTCTTTTAAATGCAGGATCAGGTTGCTTATTTGAGCTCTTTCCAGCTTTTTATGGTATGCCTGTAGTGCTATGAACTTCCCTCTCAGTACTGCTTTTGCTGTGTCCCATAAATTTTGAGTTGATGTATTCTCATTACCATTCATTTCTAGGAACATTTTATTTCTTCTTTGATCTCATTTGTTAATTCATTCATTATTTAATAACATGCTAATTAGTTTCCAAGTGTTTGAGTATTTTTCAGTTTTTCTTTTGTGGTTAATTTCTAGTTTCATGCCATTGTAATCAGAGAAAATGCTTGATGTGATTTCAATCTTCTTAAATTTGTTGAGACCACATTGTGTCCTAACATGTGGTCTATCCTAGAGAATGTACCATGAGCTCTTGAAAAGAATCTATATTCTACTGCTTTAGGGTAAAAAGTTTTGAAGATATCTATTAAATCGAGTAGATCGAGTGTATCCTTTAAGTCTGCTGTTTCTTAATTAATTTTCTTTCTTGAGGATCTAACCAGTGATGTTAGTGGGGTATTGAAATCCCTGCCATTATAGTATTGCTGTTAATCTCACTCTTTATATCCATCAAAGTCTGCTTTATGTATGTTGGGGCTTCTATGTTTGGTGTGTAGATATTTATAATGGTTATATCTTCCTGTTGATTTGTTTCCTTTATCATTATGTAGTGTCTTTCTTTATCTCTTACTACAGCCTTTGTTTTAAAGTCCATTTTGTCAGATATAAGTATTGCTACCCAGGCTTATTTTTCATTTCCATTTGCATGAAATATTTGTTTCCATTTTTTTACCTTCAGTATATGTGAATCTTTTGTTTTAAGGTGTGTCTCTTGTAGACAGCAATATGGGTCCTGTTTCTTTATCCACGCAGCTACCCTATGTCTTTTGATTGGATCATTTAATCCATTTACATTTAAGGTTATTATTGATATGTAGTTGTTTATTGCCATTTTATTCTTTAAAGCTGTATTCTTCTTTTGCTATATTCCTTTCCCCCTTTGAACTGTTCACAACAGGCCCCTAAGCATCTCTTGCAGAATTAGTTTGATTTTAATGAATTTCTTCAGGCTTTTTTTGTCTGGGAAGCTTTTTATTTCTCCTTCAATTTTAAACATTAGCCTTGCTGGATAGAGTAGCCTTGGTTGTAGGTTCTTGTTCTGCATTACTTTGAATATATCTTGCCATTCCCTTCTGGCCTCAAGTGTTTCTGTTGAGAAGTCCGATGTCATCCTTATGGGGACTGCTTTGTAGGTGATAGCCTTTTTTTCTCTATCAGCTTTTAAGATTTTCTCTTTATCCCTTAGCTCTGGTATTTTAACTATGATATGTCTTGGTGTAGATTTCTTTGGGTTTCTCTTTAATGGAGTTCTCTGTGCTTCTTGAACATGTGAAACATTTTTCCAGCCTTAATTTAGGGAAGTTTTCAGCTACTATTTGATTGAACAAAGTTTCTATCCCTTGTTCTTTCTCTTCATCTTTGGGAACCCCTATGATGCGGATGTTATTTCTCTTCATGTTGTCACAGAGCTCCCTTAGAGTTTTCTCAGATTTTTTGAGTCTCTTTTCTTTTTTCTGCTCTGCTTCTGTGCCTTTTTTCATTGTGTCCTCTAACTCGCTGATTTGATACTCAGTTTCATCCATCCTGCTTTTAATTCCTTCCATTGTGGTCTTTAGTTCTGATACTGTATTTGTCATTTCTGTCTGATTCTTTTTTATTATTTCAATTTCGTTTTTTATACTTGTTATCTCTTTATTTAGGTGTTCATAGTGACTATCCATTGTTGCTCTAATTTCTTTGAATACCCTAACTATCATTATTTTAAACTCTGCATCTGGTAATTTGGTTATATCTGGTTCATTCAGGTCCTTCTCTGGGGATTTCTCTTGATTCATTTGGTTTGCATTCCTCTGCCTGCCCATTTTGTCTGTGTATAAGAAGAGCGTGGCCACTGGAGTCCAATGGGTGTTGCCTCTGTGTTCCCTAGGTGTGGTCTCTCTGCAGGCCCACCATTCCCTCTGCCGCTGCCTAGGGCCGTTGGGTATGGACGTTGCCGGTGCCAGCCCACTACGGCTGTTGTTGTGATTTCCACCCCTCCTCCATGGAGGGGCTGTGTTCTGATGCCTGGCTCTACTAGCCTCAGCCTGTCTGGGCCTTCACCTCGCTCCCACAGGTGGGGATGCACACCGCACTAAAGCTACCAAGTTAGGGGTGAGCACCTTTGCTCAGCTGCGGACCCTGCCTGTTCCTAAGCTTCCGCCCAGCCCCCACCGTCAGAGCCTGCTTGTGCAGGATCACAAACCGCGGTTTCTCAGGCCGAGCAGGGCTGCTGGCTTGCACTCTGCTGTGAGCCTTCACCTGTCCCAGGCTTTATCCCCTCCCCCATGGTCAGGGCCGGCTTGTGCAGGGTCACAAACCTTGGAGGCCAGGTGATGCTGCGTGCCCTCCGGGTCCTGCTCAGCAGCAGATCTCTGCCTGTTCCTCGCCTCCTGCTTTCCCCCCCAGGTGGGGCTGCAGGCAGGCTCACAGCTACCGGACTGCTTTTGCACATCCTCTCTGCCCCTGCTGGGCTAGACCAAACTCACGCTGGCTAGGCCTCTGCCCCCACCGACAGAACTCTATTTCAGCTCCCTTTGCCACTATCCCTCCAGCAAGCCCTCCACAGTGTGGGTAGGGGCACTGCAGCTCAGACCCTAACACTCCATACTATAGTTCTGGAAGCTCCCTCCCTCAGAGCATCTCTGCTCTAAGTTCCACGGGAGAGCTTGTTTGGCTGGTGCCCTTCCTCCCTTTGCTGGTATTGCTAGTTTCAGGGGAAATATTTATTCTCGATTAGAGAAGTGACTCAGCCCAGGGGTTACGGTGGCTGTCCCTCAGAGTGTTTCTCCCTGTGCCTTCCAGTCCACATTTTCTTCCTGCTGCTCTGGTCCTCTCCTCTGTCCCTGTTCCCCGGATCCCCAGGTGAGTGGTTGTGAGAGAGCTTTTCTGTGCTGTCCCTTTAAGAAGAATCCTGGGTCTGAGAAAACTGTCTCTTTCTCACAAACAGTATCCTCACTTGTTTCACAGCTCATTACTGTCCAAACGCCTCTTCTAGGCTCTGGGGCTGCAGGCTGGGGCTTGGTCCCTGGGACCCAGGTCCCTCCCTCTCCGCTAAACTCTCCTCCCGCCACGCAGGTCTCTCCGGGCTGCCGTTTGCTCCGGGGAGCTTGGGCAGCCCTCTTCGTGTTTTCGCTTTTCCTACTGGTCTCAATGTGGCTTCTTCAGTGTTCCTTGGTTGAAGAGTCCACTTAGTTTAGTTCAAAGTTGGTTTATTCAAATGATAGTTCTCAAAATTAAGTTATAATCCACTTTGGTTCTGGGAGTTGGAAGTTGGTATGTTCGCCTACTCCATCGCCATCTTGCCGTCCCCCAAGAGTAGCTTTATAATGAAGAAACCTGACAAAAACCAACTCATCCATGTGATAAAGGTTAATGTCAACAGTGATAAGTCATGTTGATAGCATGTATGTTTGATATGAAGTGATGAGAATAGCATTTTCCCACTGTGGTTTTCTCTTTCCAAAATCTATAACTTCAATTCAAATATTATCATAAGGAAAACATCACACAAACCCCAAGGAATATGCTACTAAATACATGGCCAGTTCTCATCTACACTGTCAAGATCACTAAAAAAAAAAAAAAAAAAAGAAAGAAAAGAAAGAGGCAAGGAGAAACTAAATAGCTGTTACAGCAAATAGAGCTTATAGACATGACTGAAGGTAATGTGGTATCCTAAATTTCTAGAAAAATGACATTAGGAAAAATTTAAGAGTGTATGGATAAAGTATGAACACTAAAAATAATTATGTAGCTATTATTGGTTCTTAATCAGCTTATTATCAGGCATAGTTTCTTTTTCTTTTGACAGAGACAGAGAGAGAAGCAAAGAGGGACAGATAGGGACAGACAGACAGAAAGGGAGAGAGATGAGAAGCATCAATTCTTCATTGAGGCACCTTAGTTGTTCATTGATTGCTTTCTCATATGTGCTTTGACTGGGAGGCTACAGCAGACCATGTGAGCCCTTGCTCAATCCAGCGACCTTGGGTTCAAGTGGGTGAGCTGTGCTCAAACCAGATGACTTGTGCTCAAGCCAGCAACCTCAGGGTTTTGAACCTGAGTCCTCTGTGTCCCAGTCTGATGCCATCCATGTACCACTACCTGGTCAGACTAGGCATAGTTTCTTTAAACCTGAATATTTGTAATTTTCCAAATAGTGCTATAAATAAATTAATTTTAAGATATTTCTAATTTAATATAGAAATTAATAAAAACTAGTATGTAATTCTGAAATTTAAAGTAAATTATGTAGGTTAAGATAATTAATTTTAATACTAAAATGAATATAAAAGAGTATATTGTATACCATTTTAATATAACTTGAAAAATAAAATGAAAATTGCATAATCAATTGTTTTTACTATCATTTTCAAGTATCACTTCTTGTCACACTGGAGAGGATTAATCACAGAGATACCAGCTGTTTAAATATATTTTTTTTATTTACCATGCTAGCTTAAGAAATAACCAATCTACTTGGCAACTACTAGAATCTTTTCACAGCTGAAAAACTTTTGTGGATATCCCCTACATGTGGAACAATATTATCTTTCAACACTAGGTCTTTATCATTAATAATGTAATATTAGGAGTCAAATATTCAGTGTGATGACAATAATAACCACTAGCTCATATGCTTTGTGGCTTTAAAGAAATAATGATATCCAATATGCTTCAGTAAATAGGTCTCAAAGATAAAGGCAGCAGATGTAGAAGACATTTAATAAAACTTGTTTCTTATTCTTTTTCTGTTTGGTTTCTTTGGGAATGCGTTTAACTGTGAACTGCAGTATTTGCTTCAGGCAGAGGTTATTATTCCCTTTGTCTACTGATGTGGACACCAAAAGAAGAAGGGTGGAAAGTATGGTTGAAATTTCATATTAAGTTTTAAAAAGCAAAATAGACATCTGCAGATGGAATTATAGAGTTAAGTAATTTAAAATGTTGGTTTAATATTTACTATCCGAAGTTGGGCATGATCTGAAAGCACAGATTACAGAGTTTAACCCAATGTTATAATGTAAACACATTACTTTTGATTTTTTTTTCTGTAAATACGAACATCAGTAGGAATTCATTAAGACTGCCAATGCCATGTGTTTATGCCAGTGCCAGTCAGGAGCCCAATGCCTCACTGTAGCACCAACATGTTTTCTTGCATGCCCTCACAACCATACTTTCTAGTTTATATAAAATTTTCTGGTTAACTATTTCAGACACTAGTAGTATTAATCTACTTTTTCTTTGCATAATGATCCACACTTCAACTACCATGTCTCCACAGAAGAGAAAAATAGTAGAATTATTAAGACATATATAAATGCTGTGTTCCATGAGTCCCCTTTTAAAAGTAGCAATTCTGAAATACTTACTAGAACTCAGAACTGTAACATATACTCCTTGCATTGTGCTCAATATCTAAATTCCTTATTAATGAGATTAGCAGAAAGTTCAATAATGGTGTTTCTATATATATTCCTAGAATTTATCTGTAATACACGCATTATATGTAGTATTTTAAAAACATGTATAGTCAACTAATCTCTTCCAATGTCAGAAAACATGAACACATGCTTAACATAATATTTCCTAAAGAAGAGCTTTTAAAACAATTCTTTCATTTCAAATAAAAAAAGAAAGTGGTTTAAGAATTTAAGAATAAAAACTTAAGTTACAAGATAAAAGAAAACTCTTGATGTGTATGGTTTTTAGTTTAGACTTTATTGTTGCCATGTTTGTTAAACCTTAAGAGAAACATGCTGTCAAAGGTGGCCTTTAAACCCTGGAAAATCTTTTGGTCAAAGAACCTAAGCTTCTAATTCTAAGGTTGTCTGATAATATTTACTCAGTCATGAAGAGCTTATAAAGGATATGAATAGTGTGAACAAAGAGCACATAGCAACTCCAGGCCTTTCTAAGCATTTAAATATTTAGTTCAAATGCTTCAATATTACAAATGAAAGATTTAAAAATATTTTTCTTAGTCAAAATTTCAATGTGTGAGCAGGGAGCGGGACAAATATTAACTCAGCATTGGTTATCCCGACCATTTTATATTCATGAGTATTATAGGTTGTCTCTAATCTTTAAATGATTTGTCTGGAAAGTTCTTTTGTATATAATTTGTAGGCATTTGTCAATGAAAATGACTTGTGCATATGGTGGTTAGGTTTTCAGGAGGGGCCAGAGAAGCAAGGTAAGGGCTGATAAAGAATTAGAGAGAAGCTTAAAAAAAAAAGTAAGTTAAAAAGCATAGGGGGTAGATTATGTTGAGCCAAAATTAAGTGTAATGTATATATAAGAATCTGACAAACTTTATGATTATAATAAGAAAATAGCTATTTTTCTCCTCTTCCTTCTCTACTCTTTAAGGATCTTGGCCCTGAGGAAGGTAGCTACATCTCCATGTCTCTTCAGAAGAAATGACTGGTCAAATATATGAGAAATATCACCATCATTGTAAAGTACAAGACTGTCCCATATTCTGTTAAATTATGCTTTCATTTAATCAATAACAGAAACATTTAAAAATAATTTTGAAAATGTCTTACTAATGATTGTTGATGTTAATCCCAGTCACATTTATAATGTCTAGAAAAAATAAAATTTATATGCTAATTTATATTGTGCATTTGAAGTGAGCAAAAATTCTAAAGTGGCCAGACATCCTTTAACATATCCTAGATCAGTATATGAGAAAAGTCCTTTTCAAATATAAAAAATGGCATACACTCTTGAACTTAGTTTGCCAGCTATTATATTCTTTTCTCCATTTTTTGTTAGTCCTAAAAGTAACCAAAAATATTTAAATAATAATCAGTGTCCCAGTAGAGATGTCTAGGGATTGGGTCTAAATCCTACTGAATTATGAACAGGTTTATTAATGTTATGGTATTTTGCCCAATGATATCTGCAGTCTAATTCAGAGGATTCCAAGTCAGTTATGTAGTTCATAATCCAATTTTACAATTGAATATTTTTTATCTCAAAATATTGAGGGTTTCTGTTGTAATAACACTCCAAATATCTTTTAATTTTAATTTGTTGATATTTAGAGAGAAAAGAAGGGAGAGAGACAGAGACAGAGGGAGACATTGATTTGTTGTTCCACTTATTCATGCCATCATTGGTTGATTCTTGTATGTACTCTGGTCAGGGATCAAATCAGCAACCTGAGCATGTTGGGACCATGCTCCCACAAACTGAACTACCCAGCCAGAGTCAACATTTGTAAGTAGTTTTTATTTCTAAAATAATATTGAAAAACTATTGATGTTAAGACCTTCAAAAACATAGTGTATATAAAAAATAGGATTCTTTTGATTTGACACTACTTATAAAGATCATTTACTTTAAACTTCTATTTTACCAATTAGAAAAGTAAGGCCCCAAGAGCTTAAGTGACTGTCCCCTTCTCTGAAAGGTCATTCAGTAAGTAAAGTCACTAAATATAGATTGAAAAATACCCCGACTCTCACTCAAATTAAGTTTGCAGTTTCTAACCATAAAATGAGGAACATAGTCAAGATAGCACTTACATAAATAGAGTTTAGTTTTACTATGATCTTAAAACCAGCATGCCCATTGACTGAAAGCATAAGTCTCTTATTAAAAGAAAGAAAACACAAGAAATCTCATTTTTGATAGAAAGACTCCTTATTTTTAAAGAGATGAACAAATTACTAACCACACAACTACTAAATAAAGACTATTGTTCATATTCTAAAAGAATATTTTCCCATTCTAATCATCATGTGATGGATATTCCTGCGCTATAGACTTTACCCCAATTTATATTGCAAAGTATTAAAAACTGTGCCAGCAAAAATGCTTATCTAGTAACTGCAGAATTAATCTTTTTACTACTTATATATTAGTGGCTATTTAATTTACGCCTACTTATTATAAGGTATTGCATGGTACATTTAAAACATAAGGTTACAGCTAATCAGAAGCTAATTAAAAACTTTACACTATAATTTTCTGTGCTTGCTTTCATCTGTAGTTTTACAGTAGTAATTATATGATTTTTACAGTGTAATCTATTTAATTTTTATGAGAAATTATTTTTGAAATTATTACTGGAGAACAAAAATCAGCTCTCTAAAATCAAAAGTGTTCAGCAAAGACACTGAAAAAGGAAAATCATTCTAATGAAGACAGGGTCCACTCTGGAAGAGAAGGAAATTCTAGCTTCCTTTCCTTGTTTCAAGCCTAGCTGAATACTACACACACACACACACACACCAAGAAAAAAAATCTGTAAAGCAGACAAGTCCCATGTGCCTCTAAACCAGTAGTTCTTAACCTGGGTTCTATCAAACCCTAGAGGTTCAATGAGTCGGTCTCAGGGGTTCAGAGAAGCCTCTGCTGTGGAGGCCAGAATAAAATAATACCGTAATTTGTTGTGAGTTCATGCACTTTGTTGGTTTTGTTCTTTGAGCAAGGTGATGTTCATGCACGGCTCATTTTGTGCACCAGTAATAAAACATATACCTATGTCTTGAATTTGGAAAAAAAAAACATATTTTATTTTTCACAAAAGAAGGGTTCGGTGATTGCGCAAAACTGAAACTGGTGGGTTCAGTACTGCAAAAACGGTTAAGAACCACTGCTCTAAACATGTAACACAGCCTGTGCTCAAGTAAAGAAGTAATTTGTTCAGAGAAATAAGCACTTAACCTAAAAGAACTGCTTAAGTCATGAAGCATAGAACAAGATTGTAAAGGCTCTGAATTTTAGCACTGTGCCTCTTTATTATTAAAATGATGCATCTTTCAGCCCATTCCTTCTAGCTCTAGACTAGAATGACTCCAAATAGCTGAACATGCTGCCACCCAGAGGTGGGAGGAAGTATAGTGAAATTAAGGATGAAGATATAAAATACTCAGGTTTCAAGTTCTGGTTCCACCATTTACTCCGTGGTATTTAACACAATGGCAAATACACAAGAAACGCTTAGTTTTGATTTGTTCATACTGAGTGTGAAGCCAGTCTTCCAGGATAGAAAGTAAGTTATTCTTGCCTCTTCATCTATCATAGTCTATTAGCAAAGCATTTGTTTCCTTGAAATGCCTACTGTGTTCTGCACATGGTTTCATAGTCCGATGGATGCCATTTTTGTCTGGGTGCAACTCACCATCAAGGTTCTTGTAAAGTCAGCAATTCTTTCACTAATTTTGTCCTTTCTTCTCAAAACATGCCTTTTATTCTGCCACCTTGGACATCTTCAAATGTTACCAAATCTTTCAAACATTAATCTTACTTAACAAATTCCAGATTATAAACCTGTTTTTTAAGATATTCGCTAAACTGGATTTACAACTATTCAATATTATTCCCACAACTATAAAATCACGCGAAGTCGATTCTTCACGATAGTACTGTACACATTCTCATTCCCACAGCAGTGTGTATTTGTTCTGAAATGCCTTCTCATCTTCAGTGCAGTAAGAAGAACATAGCCTTTAGATTCAAAAAATTCTAAGTGCAATCTCAATTCTGATACTTGACCAGATGTGTAATTTAGGATATTTTAGGTCACAGTAAAATGAGAATATCCAATATGCTTTTTGTGATATTTATATGAGATAATAGCTACTAACATAAATAAAATTTATTGAGAGCATACTATGGCTCGGGCTCCATTCTATACATTTATATATATATTATAAATTTCATACAGACAATGACTCCATGAAGTAGCTAAGATACTATTTCTCATTTATGAGAGAATTGCGGCATGAAAGCTAAAGCAACTTTTTAGTATGTGGCTTAAAATAAAATGTATCTAGAGTAGTGTACCTGGCATATGCACCAAAATGTTAATGAATAAATGAGTAATCTGAAATTTAAATAAAAATAAAACTCTAAAAAATACTAGTATTTTCTCTTATACTATTCAAATTAAGGGTAAATTATTTGACTTGAGATAAAACAGTCACCAGGAATCAAAGCTGCTGACTATATATATATTATATATAATAAGACCCTTACAAACTACTTTTCATCTATGAAAAGTGCATGAACTCTTAACTATAGTCCCAGGTTTAATAAAGTGGTGATTGCTTTGGACTTTAAATACTAAGGAATTATTTTCCCCTTTATGTTATAGATTAGAACACTATTGATTTATAGATTAAAATGACATGTGTTATATAATTTTCTAGTTGAATGTGTGAAAATACTGTGTTACCAAAGAAAGTATTTTGTCTAATACTGAACTAGACAGATCTTAGCCATCAGAGAAGCAAACAGTTCTAACATTGTATTTATTATATGTTATTTTTTTCCTAAAAGAACAAATATAAAAACATACCCAGCCAAATTTAATTAAATATTATCTGCAGTTTAAAAATATTTAATACTAGACCCTGGCCAGGTAGGTCAGTGGATAAAGTATCATCCTGGTGTGCTGAAGCCATGGGTTTAATCCCCAGTTAGGGTACCTATGAGAAGCAATCAATGAGTGCACAACTAAATGGAACAATGAGTAGCTGTTTTTCTCCCTCTCCCTTTTTCTTTCCTTCCTTTCCTTCCTTCCTCCCTCCCTCCCTCTTTCATCAAAGAAAAAATATTAACTAATTATTTAATATTAAAATCCTAGGATAACTGTTTTAGCCTAATGTCCTTACTAAATCATTGCCCCTGTTCATACTCCACTGAACAATTGGTACATATACTCTATAGACAATACTAATTGTCTTGTACAATATTTATTTTCATAGGCACTGAAAAATTATATTTCATCTTTATTTAATAGTGTATGTGTGTGGGAGAGGGGTTAGCAAAGAACTAAGGATATTATAGTAAAGAACTCATGATATTATAATTATAATATAATTCTTGTAATCAACTATTGCAATAAAGTTTTTACTCGAAAGACTTTTTGATTCAGTATCTATAATACAGGAGTGAAGAGCTTGTACAACATTTCTATTTCATCTAGCTTTTCCAAAAACACACTAGTGGCCAGTTGTTACTTTCATTGCTAACAGTAGGTAGTTACATTAGAAGTTTAAAATAAAACTCTATGACTTACCTATATACTATGTTGTAAAATGGGATGGCTACTATATTTTCAAACAGAACTATTACAACTGTTAGTTATGGGTCTAATAATTTCTGAAAAGTGTGTTCAGATGTTAACTGTTCATATCATAGAGTAATGATGACACTTGCTCTTTCTGTCCATTGGTACTTTCCCCACTTAAGTACTTCATATCCCACTGGCTGTTTAAAAAGTGACTATAGGAAAAAAAACCAAAACTTTATCTGGCACAATTTTATAATTATCAGTGACTAAAACACTGCTTGCTTTAAAAAGCTGTTTTATCTTATTATTGTTCAATATTCTGCTCCATGGTACATCAAAGAAATCTAATACTATAGCATAAGAATAATATCCAGCATGTTGTACATATTAAATTACTGCTAGAGTCCCCATAAAAAAAGAAAATCACTATTTTTCTTCATTTGTCACTTGTGGTCTGGAAATGCACATATTTTCCCAAGGCTATAAATGTCTCAGAGGCAAAGCAAAAATTCAGAAGCATTAATTCATTAATCTATCTCCACAAGACACACTGGTTCAAGTAAAAAGAGGAAACTAAACAAATTATCTACCTCGGAGCAATATCAGTGATACCACTGGAAATAAGGTTGGCGTTACCAGTTGTTTAAAAGTATTGTTACCCTGAAAAGGCCAAATTTGTTCAAAACCGATATCCTAGAAGTGGAGTTAAATGTTTTTAAGCTCATCAAGATTTTGACTCTAAAATGAACAAAAATTTTGCAGAAAAACTTTTACTAGAACACTTCTTTGGTGCTACACTTTAAATGTCATGGATTAGGCAAGGTTGTGGAATGTAGGATGTCCCTGGATGACAAGTTTAATCAACTTTTCAGGGTGGCACCTTTCTATTAAAAACCATCTCCTTCTTGATCTTTCATTAAAACATAGAAAGTTTAGGGAAAGATGAGATACTATTAGAAGTAATCTAGTGATCTATTTTGTTTTTCTATTTTAAAAATAGTGAGAGAAGCAATTCTTTATGTTACCAATTTTACTGGCATTTTATGATAAAAGTTCATAATAAGTAGAATGTGTAGTCATTGAGATTTGGTATTTTCCAAATAATATGTTAACACAAAGACTTACTTTTTGGGGAGGGGGTAGGGTGGAACTCAAATGAAACAGCGCAGATACTTTTTTCTTGTTAATTTCATAATCTGTCTCATTCTTACAGGTTCCTCTCTTACATTTAATTTAATCAGCTAGAATGTTGTTGGTGATTATAAACTGTGTAACCAGAACATTTGCTCATTCTCTTTTAAACTATTTCTTTCTCTGTAAAATAAAGCCAACAACTCTTACCTCAAATAGTTATAGATAATATTAAGGGATATAATGTAAAACACCTACCCTCTAAAATATGTAAATAGAGTTAGTGGAATATGAACAAATGTTTACTAAATTAGTACAAATCCACCATTAATTTCCTATCATAAAATACAACCAAGTTATGTTTAAAATCCATGAATCTTTTACTTCATAACCCAGTAATGATAAAAAACCTCTTTCCTTTTACCTCTCTCTCTTTAGCACACACATTATTTCCACATCATCAAAATATATCACTGCCTTATCTATGTTCCCAGCACAATATTTCCATTATGGTTCTCATCTCCAGTGCATTACTGTTGGTTGTAAATATGTGTGTCATTTAGGCTGCACTGTGAGTATATCCAGAGAAGGAACCTGCTACCTGCTGGACTGTGTTAGGCTTTCTCTAAATAACTGATGGACTGAATGGCCCAGGAGTGGTAAGAAATAGATGCTTTTGAGCTACGAAAGATAGTAGTAAACTAGAAATGGCACACATAATTTCCAAAATTCAAATACGTAATTCCAAATACTTTTATTCAGCAAATCAATTCATTCAACTTCAGGAGTGTTCAGTTTGTAGTTAGTTCATTATGCCTGATGTTTAGGTTAGATAAAATATATCTTTAAAGCACACACTTTTCGAGACAAATTTGAATATTTTTATAGTGGATCCAAGTGTGTAGATTCTGTCCTTTAATTTCTCTAAGTTAAAATGGTCTTTTCAATATTGTGCAATAGAGACCTCTGAGAATATAATAAAGGACATAACATGTCTAAGCACTGAACAATTTTAGGACACTTTTAAAATAAATAAAAGCACGTAAATTTTGTCTGAAGTGTTGCAAGTGTTTTATATATGACAGATGGAAAGGAGAAAGACGTCCCTTCTGGAGCAAAAGCAAAATGCAGACCCCATTTTCCACATTTGGGTTCTGAGTATCTTCACTACTTGTAACTATTTTCTAGGCTATATGCTATTTGTGGAATAAAAGAAGTTCAGGGACTCTTTGTGAGCACTCCCATGAGTTGACTCCTATCCAGTTCTTCCCAAAGAAAAATTCAGATGTCTGGTATTTGAGGGAGACAGCTACAGAAATGTGTGAACTGTCTATTCTTCTTGGATTGTTAACTCTATCTCTCTAGTATACTGGCTTTTATTATTGTTGTTGTTCTGGAATATAAAACTCTTTTTTTTTAACAGAGACAGAGAGAGGAATAGATAGGGACAGACAGACAGAAACAAAGAGAGATGAGAAGCATCAATCATCAGTTTTTTTTTGTTGTGACACCTGAGTTGTTCATTGATTGCTTTTTCATATGTGCCTTGACCGCAGGCCTTCAGCAGACCGAGTAACCCCTGCTCAAGCCAGCAACCTTGGATCCAAGCTAGTGAGCTTTTGCTCAAACCAGATGAGCTCACGCTCAAGCTGGCGACCTCGGGGTCTCGAACCTGGGTCTTCTGTATCCCAGTCTGACGCTCTATCCACTGCGCCACCGCCTGGTCAGGCTAAAGCTCTTTTTAATTAAAGTATAGGTGACATACAATATTAATATTATATTAGTTTCAGGTGTGCAACATAATGAGATTCCACATTTACACACCTTACAAAATGATCACCACAAAAAGTCCACTATCCATCTGTCCCCATACAAAGTTATTGTGATATTGACTGTATTCCCTATTTTGTGCTTTACATTGCTGTGACTTATTTATGTAACAACTATAAGTTTTTACCTCTCAATCTCTTTCACCTTTTGCCCATACCTCTACCACCCACTCTGGCAACTATCAATGTTCCTGGATCTGTGAGTCTGTTTGTTTTGTTTGTTCATTTGTTTAATTTCTTAGATTCCACACATAAGCGAAATAATGCAGTATTTGTCTTTCTCTGACTTATTTCACTTACCATAACACCCTCTAGGTCTATCCACATTCTTTCAGAGGTAAAAGCATCTTTAAGAAACAAAGAAAAGCAATGAGAATTCTCCTAAAAAAAAATGTAGGTGAGCAGAAAATACCACAAAAATTTTCAAAGAATTAACAGATAATACAGCTTGCTATACAATCCACATCAAGAAACTCTGTACTTATATTAAGTAAGATCACTAAAACAACATGTATGCCTCACATGTGTTTAAGTGTCATAAGTGTGACTTAAACTGAGTTACATGTCATAACTGGTCCTATATAAACAAGAGCTAAAATGCTTTGTTCATTATATTCCTCAAAGTCTTCAAAGTAAAAATAAAAATTAGATTGTATTTTTCCTTAAAATTAGAACTAAATGTACTTTCTTTACATGATTCTTTTTTCCATTTATTTAAAAATGAAATATATAAAATCATCTTATTTCCTTTTTATCAGTGGATTCAAGAAATTTGAAGAGAAATTAGTGTGAATATTTTGAATGCCTTCTATATGTGTGGAGGGCACTACATAAGGTGCAACATATACCTAATTTTATTTGATTATGACATTTAAAAAAATAGGTTTTTTCAACCCTACTTTAGCAGTGAGTAAACTGAGGTGCAAGGAGGTTAAGTGGTTTGCCCAATGTTACTTGTTTGGTATCAGGCTGAGCATCAACACTCTGTTACATCAACTTCAAGGCTCTTTAAGTACACCATGTTGCCCAATGACACACTTAGTAAACAAACAATTGCCACGTCATGTGTATCCATGGTGCTACAGACTGAATTCTACCCTTGAAACTCATATATTTAAGCCCTAACCCCCAATATTGCTGCATTAGGAGATAGGGCTTATAAGAAGGTAATTATGGTTAAATGAATTTGCAAAGGTGGGATTCTGATCTGATAAGATCAGTGTACTTATAAGAAATAATATCATAACCACAGAGTTCTCTCTACTGGCCTCTCTCCCTCTGTCCCTGAAATGTGAGGACACAATGAGGAGATAGTCATCTGCAAACCAGGAAGTGAGCTTTCACTAGGAACTGAAATGGCTGTCCCCTTGATCATAAACTTCCTAGCCTCCAGAACTCTGAGAAAATAAACTTCTGTTGTGTATGCCACCAGTCTATGGTATTTGGCTATGGTTGACTGAGTTGATTGATACAGTGGAATAATATCTACATTATTTTTAAAATTTTTAATCACTTTTTTACTTTAAATTAAAAATGTCATCAGTGTATGTTATTATTTTGTTAGTAACTAAAATTCATTTTTAAAGGAGTTAAAAATAATTAGGATAAAAGGGGAAGAAATAAAGGTAGAAAAAAAGATAGGAGAACTAAAGCAAGCAAGAAAGAAGTACACCCATTGTGGCTGTTTCCAAGATGTTAGATAAGTGAACCATTGATAGTAAAATTGGAACGCTTACCTGTGGCAATTATTTAAAGTAATTAATATTTACTAATATTCAATTTCACTTCTGGGTATCTGAAGAATCCAAAATACTCACTCAAAATAATATATACACCCCTATGTACATTTTAAGAGTAACTATAGTAGTCAAGATATGGAATCAAACTAAGTGTCCATTAACAGAAGATTGGATAAAAAAGCTTCAGAACATTTACACAATGGAATATTGCTCAGCCATAAAAAAGAATGAAATCTCACCATTTGCAACAACATTGATGAATTTAGAAGGTATTATATTAAGTGAAATAAGTCAGATAGAGAAAGACAAATACCATATGATTTTACATATGTGTTGAATCTCAAGAACAAAATAATGAACAAACAAAATAGAACCAGATTCATAGATACAGAGAACAAACTGAAGGTTGCCAGAGGAGGAAGCTTGGGAGGACTGGGAAAAAAAAGCTGAAGAGATTAAGAAGTACAAATTAACATTTACAAAACAGTCTTTGGGATGTAAAGTACAGCATAGGGGTATAGTCAATAATATTGTAATAACCATGTATGGTGCCAGGTGGAGACTAGAAGTATCAGGGGGATCACTTCATAAATTATATAATAGTCTAACCACTATGCTGTACATCTGAAACTAATACAATAATATTTAATGTCAATTGTAACTGAGAATTAAAATAAAAAAGTGAAAAAATAAAACAATATTTGGTAACACTTCTGAGTCTAAAATATAAAGTAACCATTGTGATTCTTCAAAAATTACCAAGAAGTTTTGTATTTGTGCTTATACATATAAAAAGACTTCATTTCTTTCTCTGTTCCATCCATGTTCTTTATCTAAATGCAAATGGTCAGAACTGTAGATGTCTAGCTGTGCCCTGCACAAAGGGTGCTCATAGCAAATGTTCATTTGAAGAGAATAAATTGAATGCTGTCTTCCTATGTGGCTTTTTTCACAATGTGAACTTATGTAAAATTATATCTACTTGCATGTTGTTATTTACTCATTCTCTGGGGACATTTAATTTTTTATAATCACCTGTTTATTTTAACAACATACTATTAAGCTTCAGATTAGTAGCAGCTATTTCAATTAGAAAAACTAAGACTCCTGTGGGACCACTTAAAATTTTTAGTATGCTACATTAAAAAAAATCCTTATAGGAAGTTTTATTAACATCTGCTTGAAGGCCTAACAACCTTTAGTATTTTATACTAATTTTCCTCCTTTATTTCTGAACTCTCCTTGTCACAAGGACCCTTGAAACATTGCAAAGTTATTGAGTTCTCTGTGATATAACTGGAACACCACTTTTGCCAGTTCTCAAAGTGAATGTAAGGTAGCTCTTTCTTGACTTTTACCTAATTTTTCCATTAGTTCTTTAGAAACATTAATGTTTCCCTGCTCCCTCTGCTTTTTTCCCTTTTTGTTAGGTATATTTTACATGGTCCAAGTTTAATTGTTTCACACTAATTTCTTAAATTTTTCAATGAAAAGCAGGGGCACTATTCTGAATGTGATTTAGAAATTAAATCACCTATAAAACTTAAACACTTTCCAGAATTCTTCCAAAAAATTAATTTCCATGGTCTCTGTGTAGCCATTAAGAAAGTGCATGACAATAATACCATATTTTTGAGAAAAGCCTGGGTGCATTTACTGTTTATATATATATATAGGTATAATTTGATAATTTTTTTCTTATAGTATCCTCTTTTAGAGGGTTATGAAAATTGAAAGTTCAGGAATTGGGAGGAGGAAAAGAATCTCAAAGAAAGCAGAATGTACCAACTGTTCAAAAAACCCACAAAAGGCCTGACCGGGCGGTGGTCCAGTGCATAGAGCATGGGACTGGGATGCGGAAGGACCTAGGTTCAAGACCCTGAGAATGCCAGCTTGAGCGCGGGCCCATCTGGCTTGAGCAAAAGCTCGCCAGCTTGAACCCAAGGTCGCTCGCTCCAGCAAGGGGTTGCTCGGCTGTTAAAGGCCTGCGGTCAAGGCACATGTGAGAAAGCAATCAATGAACAAGTAAGGTGTCACAACAGCAACAAAAAATTAATGATTGATGCTTCTCACCTCTCTCTGTTCCTGTCTGTTTGTCCCTATCTGTCCCTCTCTCTGACTCTCTCTCTGTCCCTGTAAAAAAAAAAAAAAAAAAATCCCACAAAACTGGAAATTGATAAGGAGGCAAAAAATTGGTAGAAATGAAAAAGTAGGTGAATGATAATGTATAAGAAATGCAAGAAGACATTTTAGGATTTGGTATTGAAAATAATAAAACTCAGGGAAAAATCTATTTGTGACAAATAACATTTTTTTCTACAGTAAATACTTAAGGAAGACAGAAAAATAAAGATGTAATTGAATAAGATATCAAACACAAGCTTTGGTTCTTAATGTACTCTTTATAACATTAAACCCTTCATTGCTATTTTGTTCATAGTTTCTGATGTAAATTCTGTGGCAGATGAGCCTTAATGCATCAAATAAGTTGGTGGCAAAACTGAAACCAACCAAACAAACAAAGAAACAAAACATCAGTTGAAAAAATTCAATTCTTCAATCATCAGAATGCTTGGTTTTAGAAAAGTTTGTCCTGTGGAGTGAATCTAAACTGTCATTTTTTTTTTTAATTTAATGATAGTACAGACTAATTGAAATAAGCACATAAGCTTGACTGCAGATTCAAGAAAAAACAGTGTCATACTCAGCCCCTCAGCTGTTTCTTAACGAAGAATTAACTTCAAGGCTTTTGTAACATTTAACTTCTTTCTCTAATGTTGGTCAATGCACAGTGTTCCATGTGAAAAATGGGAATCTAATTTTAAAATAGACAGCCAGTGAAGATTGCATTTTAACTTTCTTAAAACCCAAAAAGTAAGCTCTTTACCCTCTCAGTCTGTTTTGCCTTTTTAAAAAATCAACTGAGAAAATTTCAAAACACACAGATTTGCATTAAGGTAGAATTTAAAGACCTCTGTTACAAAGAATGAGCATAGCCGTAGATTAAAAAAGGATATGAGAACAAAACACATTTCCTCAACAGGGTGATTCAGTACCAATTGTCCACATAATCAAGCCCTCAAGTGAATCAACAAAAGTACAATTTTTATTTCTGGTACTTTTAACCATTAGGTCACCCATTTCTCCTCAAGTTACAAGAAAGAATATAATACTCATTCCTGGAAAGGAAATGAGAGGTAGCAATGATTTTTTATTCCCAGAGAAACTAAAATGGCTTATCAATCATTCAAAGAATATTTACAAAAAGAGGGGAAAATTTTTGTTTCATATATCCTAGGAGTATATACATTAAAATGACATAAAACTTTCCATTAAGCAAAATCACTACTATTCCTTCAAAAGAACTCTAAATATAAAAGGGAAAAAGAAGAAGTAACATTTATAGAAATGCTTTGTGTTTAGTGCTTTACATATGTTACCTTATTTAACCATAATAACCATCAGGAGGGAAGTATAATTATCTCCCAATTTCCTGGAGATGTTTTCTTTGAACATATGTACCCTGATTTATTAATGTCACCCCATTAAAATTAATAAAATAAAAAAAATAAAACTTAAAACTAGACAATTTGTTCAAGGTACCAGTGTCAGCAAGTGTTCAAGAGAGGATTTGAGCTCAGGTTTGAAGGGTTAGCAAAAATCTATTATTTTCTCACTATACTGTTCATTCATCTATTAAACTCTTTCATGTTAGCCTTTGGGGAGGGGGCGGTGAGAAATGAAACTGTCACTGTCTTGAAGCCAACTTAAGAATCAGTTGGAAAATATTAGTCTTGGAATTAGTAAATGCAACACAGTGAATATAGTGTAAAAAATGCTAGAGGATTTACTAATAATGGGTCAGCAGGGGATGGAGTAGGGAGGGAAGAAATCAGCAAAGCTTCTGGGAAAAGTCACTAGAAAAAGAGGAAGAATTAGCAAAGTGAAACAGGAGTTTTTGAGGCACAGAAAATGGCATGACTAAAAGTCTTGGGAGGGAGTGGGGTAGGGGAAGTTATGAAGAAATAAAGGAAGTTCAGGAGAGCTGAAGCTGGGTACAGAAGAGATGAATTAGGCAAAGTACACGTGGTGCTGAGGTTTTGTTATAGCTCAGAACAAGGATTCTTGATCTTTGTTCAGGGGTTATGAGATGCTATTGAAATATTTAAAGTAAGGAATAACATGATCAGATTTGAATTTTCTAAAAATGTGAGAATTATTGTGTCAACAAGAGAAATGCTAGAAAATGAGTAGGAAGCTATTGCAGTAGCTCAAGGAAGAAATGATGGAGGCTTCAACTAAGAGAATGGCTACATAGAGAAATGGACAAAAATGTGTTGAGATGCAGCAGATATCTAGAAAATGGCATCAGCTGAATTTGCTGACTGATTGTGAGATATGACAGATGGAGATGGGGCAAAGATAATTAAGGACACTGGTTTAAAAACTAGCTGGATGGTGGTGGCATTTATCAAGATGGGGTACACAGAAGGAGAAGCAATATGAGCCAACTTTATAATAATATTACTATAGTGAACAGTAATAATGATGAAAACCAATTGTTTAACTCTTAACTATGCTGAAGAAACTGTGTTTAGTGCTTTATATATATTATTTAATTTTTTCACAAGCTCCCTCTGAGTTAATTATTCTTATATCAATTTTATAATTGGAAAAATTAAAAACTAAATTGAAAAGTTTAGTAATTTTCACAGCTGGTATATGCTATTGCCAACTGAATAAGGAATAGACAAAAAGCATTAATGAGAGATTACATAATAAATTTGGAGAAAAGATAACTCAAGGCATTGACAAAGTCCCTACTTAGTGACCTAAAGTCCTATGGTGACATCCTAATGAATTTATTCTCCAATGAAAATCATTGGTAAGGACAATCTACACTATATCTTAGGGGTGGGGGGAAGCAAGGTCAAGCCAGGAATGACAAAGTAAGAATGATGAAGTAAGAATTAGGAGTCAGGTAAAAAAGAAAATGGAATGGGCCAACTATGGAAACAAGCAGGAGAAATGAAAGACTAGCTCCAGAAGCATTACCCAGCACAACGATCTTGTCTGTCGGCACGGAGATAGTGCATGAGAGTGTATGCTTATCTTACAGATATGCAATGAAGAATATCAATAGGAGACTATACTCATAATAAAATTAAATATATACTCACTTCAGGCCCAAAAATATCAGAGTTATTCTCACTATACTTTAACTATACAACTTACAGAATAACAGAAAAAACCTACAGAAAGAAGATTCTCTGTAATGTCTACTGATGTTACCTTAGACTTTGATCAACTGATCAAAGAAAAGCCATTGTTAGAATATAATAAAGATATATTAATTGCCATAAAGGTGTAGGGTAAATTTAAAAAGAAATGGGCACAAAGACAAAAATTGTGGCACAAAAATATAACATTTAATACTATCAATAATAACTAAAAGATTATACATACAAATAAAAATAACTTACATATGGCCACTTTGAGTCTACATACTCATTCGCATGACTTCCAAAAAAGAACCAATAAATGTTTTCATGACTGTCAAAATAATGTGGATGTGGGGCTAATTAGCAGGTTATTTTCTTAAAGGTATATATCTGTAAATTGTCAGTAGACATAAATTTTCATTTCCTATGCAAAAGCTGGCTCTGGGAGGTTTAGTATATGGTGATCTCTGCTGTTCTGCCATTTTACACAATTTCTGCCTTTTTAACATTTACCTTCAAGGCATAGACCTAGATGCCTATAAGAATTATTTATTTCAGAAAAACTATATGTTCCATAATTCTTCTTTCTAAAGAACTTTATCTCAACTAATTAATACTTAAAACCTCTCTGAGACCGAAGTGATAAATACAAGTAATTCATGTTTACTGAGAAAGAGCAAATTTAGGCACCTTGCCCAGAGTCTTTCAGTAAATAAGCATGAGAAAATGGGCATCCATAAACCATTCTGACATGCTCTCTAAAGGACTGTACAACACTTTCAGGCTACTGGCCTGCCAATGCATGCAAAACAGCAATTTTACAGAGTAGCCAAAACTATAAGCTGGCATGGATCTTGTTTGTGCTCTCTCTACTGTCTCTCTTCAGACAGCTCTCTCACACTGCTACGAATCAGATCAAGTTTGCCTCTTGCTCTACCTTCTTTGAAACTCTCTCTGCAAAAATATCTTAAATATTAGCATCTGACTTACCTTTTTCAAAAAGAAATTGGGTCTTTTTATTCCACTAGTTAAAATAGCATTTGATGTGTTCTCACAATAAGCTCCAAACCCTTTGACCTAGATTTCAAATCTTTCTTTAATTTATTGCAACTTAGATTTTTGAACTTTATCTCTCACAACACTCTGAAGATTAGCCCATTTATCTCTCTCTCTCTCTCTCTTTCTCTCTCTCTCTCTCTCACACACACACACACACACACACACACACACACACACACCCTACATTTTCAGTTCCTTGAATATACTCTCTAACCTTACTTATATTTATTTTCCCCATCAGCACTGGGCAAGATGTTTAGTATACAGCAGGCATCATATTTGCTAAACTGAACTGAATAATATCTGATAAATAATATCATAGCATATGACCATTCTAGGCCTGAGTAATTATGTCCTACTGCAAATTTTCAGTCAAAAATATTGAGAATTCTGTTTTCTAATTATTTTCTTTTGTGCTTCTTTAATATATAATGATTGCAATGAAAAAGAGCCTACAATGATCAAATACATGGTGCAATAAGGAGAAGCTGTGGACAGACTGCCTGCTTAGTATTAAACTCGCTCTATATCAACTATAGAGATTCTTGACATTGTTATAATTCCAAACAACATATCAGTTAAATGTCAGTCCTCTCATTTTACAGGTGACAACTTAAGGACAAAAATGGGATAGGTGATTTATCCAGAGCCCAGTTATTAAGTACCTGAGCAGGAACTAGAAGTCAGTTATGTTCCACTGTCAAGTCTAGATATGTTGTAGGCTACAGCACAATTCTCCAGGTAAGATTGAAATATGTGGATGTATATGTAGAAGATAAAAGACTATTTTGTAACCTGATTTATACTAGTTTATACAGAAATTTAACAACAGGAAGGACTACTACAAAGAATATATCTTTTCTATAACTTTCCAAACTGTGATACTTAATTAAAAGTATATGGTGCTCTTATCAGATATGTTTTAAATGATATGATAACTATAAAATATAATCTTCATTTGCATATTAAACATCAATCACTGTGCCAAGTAAATTCACTAGTTAATTTAATCTTCACAAGAGCACTTAGGTAAATACTATCATTATACATATTTTACTGATGAAGAAATGGGAATTTAGGCATGTTACTAAACTATCCAAGGTCACAATACTGAGTGATAAAACTGTGATTGAGAACCAGGGCTTTTGGATTGGCAACATCATGTATTTCCTAACTGCATTCATAAATTCATATAATTCTGCTAAAGTGAGCATGTGAAAATATTAAATTTAGATAAACCTTTTATTGTTGTTTATCATATGATATGGAGCATATATACATTAGATTTATGATAATTCACTTTAATATGTTTCCTTAGAGAAATTCTAGTTAACATTCGCATTAACATAACCATCGGTTCTTACTGAATATTTAACATAAAATATTACACATACTGGATAAACAGTAATATATGCTTCATATTATTTTTTCCGAAGTGAGAAGCGGGGAGGCAATCAGACAGAATCCCACATGTGCCCAAGTGGGATCCACCCAGCATGCCCACCGGGGGTGATGTTCTGCCTATCTGGAGCATTGGTCTATTGTGGCTGGAGCCATTCCAGCGCCTGAGGCTGAGGCCATGGAGTCATCCTTGGCACCCAGGCCAACTTTGCTCCAGTGGAGCCTTGGCTGCAGGAAAGAAAGAGAGAGATAGAGAGAAAAGAGAGGGAGAAGGGTGGAGAAGCATATGGATGCTTCTGCTGTGTGCCCTGATGGGGAATCGAACCTAGGACTTCCACACAGCAGGATGATGTTCTAACATTGAGCCAACCGGCCAGGGCCTATTTACATTTTCTCCTAATATTTCCCAAAATTATGGAGCTAGAAAATCTTTTTAATTGAGAAGAGGGGAGATAGAGAGACAGACTTCCCATATGCACCCCAACCTGGACCCACCCGGCAACTGATGTCTAGGGTAGACACTGGGACCAATGACCTATCCTCAGCACCTGGGCAGACACTCAAACCAATTAAGCCACTGGCTGTGAGAGGGAAAGAGAGAGAGAAAGGGGAGAGGGAGGGGAAGAGAAGCAGATGGTCACTTCTCATGTGTGCCTTAACCGGGGATTGAACCCAGGACATATGCAGGCTGACTGACACTCTTTCTCTCTACAACCAATAGGCCAGGGCCAATTTTATTTCAGTTAAACAAAACCATCATTTGTTTCTGTTGATGCTGACTTCTGGTGCTATGTCTAAGCCATTTTTCTTCTCTGAAAAACCATAGCACTAAAGATTATAAATCAACTGATACATAAAAGAAACAATATGGCACTTAAAAATACACGTGTGAATTAAAACTTGAGTATTATCTAAACCAGGGGTGCCCACACTTTTTCAGCTTGGGAGCTACTTATAAGATGACCAAGTCAAAATGATCTACCTACAATAAATATGCAAAACATAAATTTATTTCTTCTATATTATCATTATTTAAGTTACTATTATTACTATTTAATATTGTGTATTCTTCTTTCACCTTTCTCCTTCTCAGCTCTCTTTTTGGAGGAAAATCAATGTCATAGTTTTTATGAACAGTCCAAAAAAGCCGCTCCACATTTCCCTTCTTTGGAATAGCAACGGCACACAGACAGATGAGGCAAACGCACTTAGAATATGCCATAGTGAAAAAAATCCCCTCCCATTCTGTATGAAAGTGGTAGGTTTTAGGCTTCAATTCGGACCAGCTACAGCACTCATTTTTATACCCTTTGTTGTATTTAGTTTAAATAAATTGAAGTTTAACTACGCAGCAATGTAACTGTACAAGTTAGCAGGGTTTAACGCGCATGCGTAGGGTGTCAAAAGTTCAGACGTCAGATTGGCTAACCTGTATGCCAATCAAAAGACAAATGTCTTTTTAATATCATGTGATCTACCCACACTTCCTTCATGATTGATGTATTGAGCACCCCTGATATAAACACAAATGTACACTATGGGATTAATAATTTGCATGTAAACAATAATACCATGTGAATCATATTTTGCTAGTTTTAAGTACAAAATCTCTCTACTTTGTTTTCATTCTAACAGTGTTGTTGAAAGAGGAATATATTTGTTTAAATTTCTGAGTTCCACATTTCAAATTAATTAGAATTATACAATTTGAACATTATATACCATATAAGTTCACAATGAGAATAAAGCATTTATTTTCAATGCTTTTTGACCTTCATGTTCTTTTCTTTTACCTTAGTCTTGAAGGTTGTTAAGGTGGAATGCTGAAGGAAACTGATGTAATTATTTGGACATGAGGATCTCTTTCTCTTCTTATGCGTACTATCTTGAGATATTAAAATTCTAAATATTACTTTATAAACACGTAGGTCTGAAAAGGACTCTAGAGGTTCACCCCTTCTTTCTCCAGGTTTTACTCATATTATTCTATACTGATGTTATTGGTCCTGACATTAAATATCTCCAGGGAAAAGGATTCTATTTCTCTCTTTAAGCAACCTATTTCTGCTCATAAAATGCTCTTATTACCATGAGGTTTTACTTTTTTTTCCTTTTTACAGTACAAAATTTTGTGTATTATTATTTTTTATGTTTTTCATCTTTGTAGTAAAAAAATACTCTATGCCTTCATTTCTCTCCTAGGTTATGAGACCTCAAACACAGAAGGACTGCAGAGCTTTCCATGCATTCTGCTTCTCTGCATCAGAAGCTGCCTGTGCCGGAAAGGCAGCATTGCTAAGACATCCCTGTTCATCTCTGTTCACACGAACAACGAGTATGATAAACCTTGGGCAATGCATACCAATTTGTCCTTTGGCCCTTTGCTGATTTTGACGAATAATATTCTCATAGAAAGTATCCCAGAAAATGGGAATAACAAGTTGTAAAACTATTAGAAAAATTAAGAGTTAAAACATGTAAATTGCATAGAAGAGTGCCTGGGAAATGGTAGTTTACTTAATGTTAGCTATTGTTCCCACACCACTGATAACTATTTGTTCTACTCTTCTTACTGCTGTTGCTACCACTACTACTTTTACTTCTACCAGTGCTACTACTACTAATAGTGCTACTACTATTATTTCTACTGCTACTTTGTTTTCTGCCATTATATCCTGACAGATGCACTTTTTTTCTACACAGTGAATTGAATGCTTTGGATGGTTGAGGGTCACCTCCTCCCAAATCCCCACTCCTCTTAATTGTACTATTTAGCTGCATTCTCCCCGATCACATGGCGTCTAACACAATCATTATCCAAGTTGACAAGGGCAGTAATACAGGACAGGGCCTCTAGGTTTTGTGGTCCTTAATTCTTCCTGAGATCTTTTGAACAGTCTGTCACTTTGTAAGATCTGCACTAATGTTCTCCCATTAACATGCATTGACCTAAAAGAAATATATTTCACTATTATCTGATGTTTGCAAACTCTGTTACTGGATTAGGGTAAGTGTTGTACATAGGAGTGTAGAAAATTGCAAGAATAAATAAAATACAAAATATCTTTTAAAAGGTTTATAAATGGGAAACCTTACATTTTTTCTCTGTAAGTTGATGTCATAAGAATTCTTTTTGTGTGACAAAGACAGAGAAAAACACAGAGACAGGGACATATAGGGACAGACAGACAAGAAAGGAGAGCAATGAGAAGCATCAATTCTTCATTGTGGCATCTTAGTTTTTCATTGATTGCTTTCACATATATGCCTTCACCAGGAGCTCAAGCAGAGCAACTAACCCCTTGCTCAAGCCAGTAAGCTTGGGCTCAAGCCAGCGACCTTGAGCTTCAAGCCAGGAACCTTTAGGATCAAGCCAGTGACCATGGGGTCATGTCTATGATTGCATGCTCAAGCCAGTGACCCCACACTCAAGCTGGTGAGCCCATGCTCAAGCCAGATGAGCCGCACTGAAGCCATCGACTTCAGGATTTTGAACCTGGATTCTCTGCATCTCAGTCCGACACTCTATCCACTGGGCCACTGCCTGGTCAGGCATGTCAAAAGAAAATTTGAAAGTACTATAATTACTTTTTCATAACAATTTATATTTTCAAAGTGCCCCACAATAATTTTTAATATTTATTTCTCAAACAAAGTCCCATAAAGATTCTAAAGTGTAGATATGAAGCAATTTAAGGATGGGTTAAAAATATGATTAGATCTAATAATATCTGAGTTATTAACATACTGTTAAGTCAATTAAAGCCTGCCTACCGCAGAAACAGAGATAAACAGAATAAGGAAGGCAGCATTTAGATTTATAATAAACCAACAGCGGATCACAAACCAAGTTAACAATGCCTATTTCCATGGAGGTACAAAAATATTGGGTTACACAAACACATACAAACCACATACACACACCTATACACATATGCAGGAAAATGGATGTTAACTCTTCTTCCCTGATTTGCTTTGAACCAACTCTAATTGTCTGATGGATTTTATGGTAGACACCACAGCAGACACTAGCTTCTTTCTTACAACTTAATACATCTTGGCTTCGTGATTTCTAATGCAGCCTATCCAACCTACTTTTCCCATTGTGCTAATAACAGGTGACCCAGATTGGCAACCTTGGAGACTGAAACTGCCAGTGGTATGGTTGATTGGTTGGATAGCCCCGTTATAACATCACAGGTAATAATAGTAAAGGTAGTTTAAAACTACAGGCACCAAATTCAAACTCGTGTAGCTTTTATTTTACATATATAGATCAATCTGGCCAAAATTCATTGTAATCATATAGTTTCTAATGGCAAGGTATAGCACAATAACCCATTTATCATTAGGACAGGAAATTCCTAACAATATGACAAAGTGTCTAGAATTAGCACATTTCTTGACAGAAATTTCTCTTGAGTATGAAAGGAATCACTATGTTATCTAAGAGTAAGATGTTTATCTTGCTTTCTGTGTAAGCCATGTATGCTACCTTGAATCATATGAGGAGGAGGTGCAGTCAAGTTTCATAAGTATTATTTTTATCATTCTATTTGTTTAGTGTTTGTCACTGTTCACTATCCCAGAATTATATTGTTGCTGTTTCCCTTCTATTTTTTTAAACTATAGATTAGTTTCTATTCTCTTATCCTATCTCATCAGTTAAATCCCACCACCACTTCCACCGTCGACACCAACCCATCCTCAGTAAACCTTTCACCTGAGTATTTCATCAATTCTATGTAGGAGGAGTTCTCTCTCTGTATTAAATTCCAAAAGGCCTTTTATTCATCTCTGAAAGTGAGCCTGAAAAGTGTTCACACTCTTGTTATCATTGCATTACTGTTCCAAATCTATAAAACAATGGAAGAGCATTGGTGAAATCATTATATAAATGCAAAGGATACATTATGTTTGGAGCAGTCGCTATAGGAACAGTACAGCGTTTCTCAAAAATTGAAAATAAAAGTACTGTTTGATCCAATAATCTCACTCCAGTTCTAGGTAGGTATCTAAAGGAAATGAAAATGGGATGTCAAAAAGATATTGGCACTCCCGTTTTTAATGTAATACTATTCACTAGGGCCAAGATAAGGAAACAACCTATATGTCCACCAATGGATGAATGGATAAAGAAAATGTGGTGTGTGGTGGTGTGTGTGTGTATGTGTGTGTGCATTTTATATAATAAAAATGTAAAATTCAGCCATAAGAAAGAAGGAAAACCACTTACCTCTGACAACATGGATTGACCTTGAGGGCACTATGCTAAGTCAAATAAGTCTGTCTGAGAAAGACAAATACTGTACAATCTCACTTATATGTGGAATCTAGAGATACAAACTCAGAGAAAAAAGAAGTCAAGTAGATGTCACGAGTTGGGCTGTGGAGCAAATTGGGAGATGTTGCTTAAGGGGTACACAGTTCCAATCATAAGATTAACAAGTTTAGGGATCTAGTAATACACCACATGTTGATTATAGCTAGTAATACTATATCATACACTTGGATATTGCTAACAGAGTAGATATAAAATGTTATTACCATAAAAACAAACTGGTAACTAGGTGATGGAATGAAGATGGTCACTAATACTTTGGTGGTGATTTTTTGCAATATATAAATGTATCAAATCAATGTTATGTGCAAATTATCTCTCAATCAATGGGGGGTAGATTAAAAAAGGAAACTTTTTGTTTTAACTGTCTATTACTCAAAAGTTCTCCTTCAACAATATTAATAAACAATATGAAATTTTTTATTTAACATTTTAAAAAATATTCTGTACATGTGGAAATGGTTATCTTTTGTTTCTGTTTGTTATTTATAAATTAGATGACATTTACAGAAGATGTCAAATAGTTTTCAAAACCTAATAATAAAATGTTTCACCAATGGCAAATTAAAAGCTTTAAGTATCTGCAAACCTTCTGTAGAAAAATACATCATCTCATTGACCTAAGAGAGAGATATTGACCTTTCTCATTCTTCATTTATATATTTAAAGTCACCTAAATTAATTTTATGAGCCTCCAAAGGACAATGTAATTACTCTTTCCAGCTACTATGGTTTTAACTTCAATTATCTGAAAGCAAGAATAATGACAACAATTAAAATCTGTATGTACGAATAAAAGTTCTAATAAGTCAGAGAGCAAGTATGAAATAGTAGTCGGGGATGGGATTAGGGGAGTTAGGATGATGTTTGCTACCTTTTAAAAACAGTTCTTATACTAAAGGATACAGGCTTTCTGCTAAACAAGTTAATTTTAGCCAGTGGGTGTGAATAATCTGTATTCTCAGGACAGTGGGGACTCTGTTGAAAAAGAGCCAGAGTTCTCCAAACAGAGTTACTCTTGTTGTCTTTGTGTGAACTGACCAGCTCTTTTAGGTTTTCCAGAAAGGGCAGGTTTTCACAGTTTGGGTGGTAAAAAAAGTCTAACCAGAAAGATTGGCTAGAAGGCATGAAACTATCAAGATATAACATTAAACCATTACAAGATAGAGAAATTAACATGGTGACAATGACTGAATACAGTCTTTTATTTCCATTCACCATTTTTATGTTGAAATCTGATAAGAAAATTTAAAGAGTTGTAGAAAATAAATCTACCTAGTGCTAATATACAGGGTAGGGCAAAAGTAAGTTTACAATTGTCAGTATGCAAAACACAATTTATTTTTGTGTTATTATGTATTAATTATTATAATATTTCCATACAAATAACTGTTAACCTGTTGCCCCGCCCAGTGTGTATATATTTGCAGTAACATATATTCATTATGAATAGATATTCCTTGTTAGCTACTCTGAATTGTTTTAACTAGTTATATGGCATATGGATAATAACTAAATATTCTGGCATTGTATTTTACTTTTATATTTCTTTTCAGATTTATGAAGATTGAAACAAAAAATAAGCATTATAAGTATGTACAAATGATATGCACTTTCTTTTAAAGCCAAATGTATAGAACAAAAATAATCAGGTCAGCAAATTTTACTGATATAGATTAGGTACTATATGATAGATACAAAAATAAGATGACCATTGTCAAACTTTATCTAAATAATTACTGTTGAATTTGAGGTGCATTTATTTTTGAAGTGAAAAAGACCATTAAACTCAAGTAATATTTTTTAAAACTGTGTTTTAATGGCAATTTCAAATATGTCTTATAAGAAATTTACATTTGGGGCTGTTCTATGCACTTTGGGTGAACTGTCCAGAGCCACTTAAGATTCCCAAGGAAAAGGGTTTAGAATTAGAACAAAATAAAGGAAGTGTAAAGGTAGTGAAAAAAAAAGAACAAAACAGGCTTATGAGGACTAGAAGGCCTTTTTGCTGCTCTTGGCAGAAGGAACAAAGTGAAAAGCAATCTTTAGTACTAAGGAAAATACAGAAATGAATTAATGGTGATTAAAAATCGGTAAATATTACCAGCTTTTTAAATAAATATCTCTCCTAACTATGCTATATTTAATGGTTTGGGGTACAAAAGAAAATGACCAAAGCAGAAGCCATAAAAGAGGCTTTCATACTAGGAAAATAATTTATACAAAAACACAAGTGTAGTCATTCCAGCTGGCATGCTGCTATCCATCTTAATTATTGCAATAAATGAACCACTGGTCATCACTTTTAAAAGACTATGGCAAACTGGAGGGTTGCCAATAGATCAGAAAGAAAAGCTTTATGTTAAAATAAAGTGATGATTAAATTGAAAATCAGGCCATAATGCTGATGATACATTTTTACTGGGATAAACAAGGCAGCTTTGTCTCTGAAAATTATATCTATCTAATCTCATAAATTTCTTGATAACTTGATAAGCAACTATACAATTTGAGTGCTATACACACACCAGACTGCATTTATAGACAGTATTTTTCTACTGGTCATAACTACAAAGGAGGTCTCTGTAGTGGGCGTGGGTCAGCAGAGAGCAGGCTAATCGGAGAACTGGAGAACAGACAGCGTTGCCTTCCTCTAGCACAGCGGTTCTCAAAGTGTGGTCCCAGGACCAGCAGCATCAATAACATATGGAATCTTATTAGAAATATAAATTCTAGAGCCCACATCAGCAGTCCTGAATAAGTCTGATTGTCTAGGGGTTGGGCTCAAATCAATGTTTCAGCAGGCAATTCTGATTCTCTCCAGGTGATTCTGATGTGTGTCCAAGATTGAGAACCACCGCTCCACTAAAATGAAAACTCAGTGGGACTGCATTTGTTGAATAAATTAATATTTTAAAAGCTTTTCTTTAAACAATAGATTTAAGAGATATATATCCCAAACATCATTTTAGGTGTTTTTAGCACTGGTAAATAATTTTATTTATAGAACAAAAAACACTTTTTTAAAAGCTTCATTAAAATGAATGAATTCTTATCTGAATTAGTCAGTTGTATTTGAAAAACAAAATGTTCTTTAAAATATATTGTGACAGCCTGACCAGGCGGTGGCGCAGTGGATAGAGCGTCAGACTGGGATGCGGAGGACCCAGGTTCGAGAACCAGAGGTCGTCAGCTTGAGTGCAGGCTCACCTGGCTTGAGCAAAAAGCTCACCAGCTTGGACCCAAGGTCGCTGGCTCACAAGGGGTTACTCAGTCTGCTAAAGGCCCACGGTCAAGGCACATATGAGAAAGCAGTCAATGAACAACTAAGGTGTCACAACGAAAAACTGATGATAGATGCTTCTCATCTCTCTCTATTCCTGTCTGTCTCTCCCTATCTATCCCTCTCTCTGACTCTCTCTCTGTCCCTGTAAAAACATAAAATAAAAAAATATATATATATATATTGTGACAATCATCATATAACTAGTTTTGTATTTGTATATGGGTAGTTTGTTGTGTTGTTGTTGTTGTGAAGGGGACTGTATGAGAAGATGATCTTAGCAATGGACTCTATTACCTATCTTTATCTATAACTGGCATAAATAATTTTTAAATTTAATTATTTGTTTAAACTTTTAGCTATTATGTTACTCAGCATAACATAATATATTCATAAAATTTTGTATCACATGACAACTCAAGCACTTTACATAGGTATAATTCATATATACAGGGCAGGGCAAAAACAGGTTTACAGTTATGAGTACACAAAACAGAGCTTGATCTTTTGTTACTACTTATTAATTATTGTGCTATATTTGATACAAACTGTAAACCTACTTTTGTCCCACCATGTATATGTGTACAACCTTTAAAAGATATGCTTTATGTTTTCAAAATCATTATTTACAAAGAATGCAGAATAAAACTATGAGAAAATAGTAGGATCTGTACCTGTAAACTCGAAATACATATTGCCAGTTAACTAAAGAAACAAATGCCAAGAAGAAAATGTATGAATCTCAAGGGGCAAAGTAATGGTCATCATCATTTTACAAAGTACAATTTTAAGAGACAAACTTTTAGTGTACTTTTGCTTGAATTATAAACTTTTATAAAAAATAGGAAATTGGGCAAAGTAATATATTTGAACTCCAGAACACTATTAAATATAGCCTCACACACACACACACAAAAAAAAATATTACTTTAAAAAATTAATTCAATTTATCTTCAAGAGGAAACTTGTCAGCATAAGCTGAAAAATTGCCTAAAAGCCAACAGAAAGGAAGTTAAACACTAATGCCACCTAAAGCTATGCATATTCTTTATATAAAAATTATTATTTCACATGCTAACATTAACAAAATAACTATAAAAAATGCTCAAAAAATAAATCCAGAGACTATCTTTGGAAAGAAATGATAACCCATAAGGGGACAATCTCTTTCCTGAATGCCATCTGTGGGGTTAACCATGCCAATAATGCTAACACCATGAGCATCAGTAACAGGGAAAAAGAACCAAAGAAATATAGGACCAGGCTGTGGGGAAGCTATGGTTCTGTGGTATTGTAGCTCTTACATAGCAGATATTTCTGAGGAATACCCCAAACTATTGACCAAAGTCCACCACAATTCCACTTAAAAACTCAACTGGCCTTTGTCCATCATTTGGTTTCAGATTTGAGGAAGAAACCCAACAAGTTCTTAAGTGCTCTTCTCCCATTTCTTGGCTTCTGTTCTTCCTCCAGCTTTAACGCTTTGCTCAGTCAATACACATTTGCTTCCAAGTTTGGCTTTCTCTTCGGTTTACTTCTTTTCTGTTTGACCCACACATGTATTTAGATCTCCTCAATTCCAAAATTTCTCCAGAGGATCAAACCTCATGTCTTCTTAACATCCTATTTCTCTCCTTAGGTTCATCACCAGACTCCATTCCCTGTCTGAATTGTACATCAATGATTCGTGCTGTGGCTGTGTTCTCTTACACCTTTGGACACAGATGCTGTATTTTACTCATCTTTATCCAGGAAAAAAGTTATTTTCAATTTCCTGCTTATATTGGATATCTAATAAATATTAATTAAGTTTATAAGTGCTATAGTATTAGTTGGTTGCCCAGTCTTTTCTGTTATCACATCCCCAGTTTTTGTGATACCGAACAGAAATCTGCCAACTTCCCTTCCTCAATTTATTGTTGATTGGTCTTTGATTAATGACTCAACCTAAGCCAGCCTGAATCATGTTTGTGTATATTTGGAATCCAAACTAGACAAACTGTGCTGGGTAGTTTATTAAAAGGAAAAGAACCAAATCCAGAAGCTATAGCCTGCTATATGGCATTAGAATCAAAATATGATAGTTTGCAGAAACAGAGAAGGTGCATAAAAAGATCTGAGACATGGAGACAGAGAGAAGTGACAGCTTTCATGCCCTTCTTTCTAAATAGTTTCTAAGTCCTAAGTCTTAGCTGTATCATCTCCCTTGTTTATGGAGATTTCTTTTTTGTTTAAGGTAGATCCTGTAGACTCATATTACTGCAATAAAATATTCTGTATAATACAGGTGATAGAATAATGGGTGATATATTATTAATTACTTTTAAA
Source organism: Rhynchonycteris naso (assembly GCA_037038555.1). NCBI lineage: Eukaryota > Metazoa > Chordata > Mammalia > Chiroptera > Emballonuridae > Rhynchonycteris > Rhynchonycteris naso. The sequence continues at coordinate 75,327,750 of CM073002.1, forward strand.
TTAATAAGAGAAAAACATATTTGGGGAGATCTAAAATAGAAAGTTAACATGGAAATGTCACTTAAATTCAGATCAAATAAATCAGTCACATGAGTACACATAGAGAACAATCTAGTAAGAAAAACATCTGCATATGGGAAGTGGGAGCCTAATTGTGGCTTTGAATCTCTATATTTCTGTATATTTCCTAAGGATTAAAAGTTCTGTGTATCCATTGTACCATATATGAAGAAAGTAACAATGTCTGAAGCATCATCCTGAAAATGTTCCCTTGAATACTGCCCTATCTAAAATGTAAAAGCATATCCACTGTGGTCACTAAATATATTTTCAGTGAAGAAATATAAAAGGGTCCAAAGCAAGCATTAAGTAAATCAGAAAAAAACTGAGAACAGCATGATTTCATACATAGATGGGACATAAAAGTGAGACTATGAGACATGGACAAGAGAGTGGTGGTTACGGGGTGGGGGGAGGGAGGGGAGGGTAACATAGGGAGGAGGGGAGGGGCACAGGGAAAACCAGATAAAAGGTGACAGAGGACAATTTGACTTTGGGTGATGGGTATGCAACATAATTGAATCATAAGATAACCTGGAGATGTTTTCATTGTACATATGTACCCTGATTTATTGGTGTCACCCCATTAAAATTAATAAAAAAAAATTTAATAGCACAAATTCTTTGTCAATAAGTTGGTAGAAAGTTCATTTGATATAAATCAGACATGCTGATTGTTAAATTGTGATAAGCTTTGGGTATAATACTTGTGGCACAAGATAACATGCTTTATCTGCTATGGTTCCAATTATAATGTTATGAAAAACTCTATATGAACCATGTTTGTTAGTATCTACTTTGCATTTGTGTCACCAAGAATAAGACTTTTACTTCCACATTAAAGAACAGAATAACTAGAGAGCAAAACTTTACAGAGGCCACTTATAATAGATTCAGAAAAAGCAAAGAAAATCTCTGTAAGCTACTGAATTATTAAATAATTTTCCATACTGTAGCCATTAGCTTGCCACACTTGCTATATGGCTTCAGTTAATTTTAAAATTAAAAAAAAAAAAAATCACTTTCCCAACTGAGTAAATGCTCATGACAATAAATGCCTGAGCTCCAGGAGAAGGCCATATAGCTGTGTAGCTCTAAGTATACACAATGGATCTCTGAAATATGGAAGACCATTTTCATGAGTACTTTGTGGAACATTTTGTGTCTCATATTTTCTTAAAAATAGTGATAACTTACTAAAAATCTCCAGAGACACATGTTTGGTTTGCTAAGTCAGCTGAAGTTGAACAAGTCAAAGGAAATTCCTGAGGCCATAATGAATGAAAATGTCAGGTAAGAAATAGAAAAATTTCTAGGGTCCTCTTAAGAATGAAACAGGAATTTAGAAAAGCCTGTGAATGAGGCTTCCTGTCCATGGCTAGCTGTGTCTGCAACAAGAAACAGGAGATTTGACTCAGGGCAGTGAACACACAATATAAAGATGATGTATTATAGAACTGTACAGCTAAAACCCAATAGTTTTATTAAGCTTTGCCACCCCTATAAGTTCAATAAAAAATAATAAAATAAAATAAATTTGTCATGGTTATTTTGTTCCCTAGCTCCTTCTCCCAAAAAAAGAAAAAGAAAAGAAAAGAAAGAAAGAACGAAAGAAAGCAAAAGAAAAAGAAAGAAGAAACTAGAAGCATCACAAGATAAATATGATTGCCTCTTCCTCCCACGTCCAGAAATATGCAGGTGGTGAGTCATGTGTTGTGAGCACACACAGAGAAGTAAAAAGTTAACTACATACAATCAGCTGACTGCCCCAAAGTATTCTGTACTTTCTCAGTAGGTTCAATTATCTCCGAATTACTTTTAATTCTTTCTATTTTAGGTATTTTACATGCTGTTACCATACTTATTGAAAGTGACATAATATTTTGGCCACTGATGTGGCACTCTTGAGGAAATGGACTAAAACAATATTATGAAAATGGGCTGAGCTTTTTTGTTTTCTCCTGTGGCTGTTGGATTACTATGGAAGTTTGAAGAGATTCATAATATGCCTTCCATATACAATTCAACTCAACTCATACAATGCAAGCACTTTAACTTATATCAGCCTGGCTTTAAAATTTGACAGTAAGGTCAGTGAAAATACTCTGGAATTATTGATTACCTAAAAACAGGTGTTCATTATATTCTTAAATTAAAAAGAAAATCTTTAAATCCCTGTGTTAATTTTTGTCTGCCTTATTCTTTCAGGTTTGCCTTTTTAAATTTTTATTTACTATTTGATTTTAGAGAGAGAGGAAGGGAGAGAGACACATTAATTTGCTGTTTCATTTATTTACGCAGTCATTGTTTGATTCTTATTTATTTTATTCTATTTTTTAAGTGAGCAGATGGGAGATAGAGAGACAAACTTCCCCATGCGCCCCAACCAACATTCACCCAGCAACCTCCATCTGGGGCTGATGCTTGAATCAAGCAAGCTATCATTGGTGCCTGAGGCTAATGCTCAGACTAACCAACCTATCCTCAGGGAGTCAAACCTGGGACATCCGCTGGCTGAGCTGAAGCTCTATCCACTGATCCCTGACTGGGGATTGAACCCACAGCCTTGGCATATCAGGACAGCACTCTCACCAACTGAGCTATCCAGCAGGCTCAGTTGTTTCTTTTTAAACACATTTACATATGTTTTAAAGTCTAATCTCTTTTGAATTGGCTCTGGACTAGCTCTGAACTAAATGCCACTTACAATGAGGTCTTAGAAATCAGAACAAATTAGATTTCTAAAATGCCAGAGTACAATCTAAAAGTAAGATACCATTACCTGGGCTGTTGGTATTTAAAAGGATTATTCTATGAGTGATCTTTCAGAAAAAATGCCAGAGAGAATAACTATAAGGAGAATGTAACCAAGTGATGTCTCTTTGAATCAGGCAAATTATAAATATATTTTGTATAAATCTGTACCCTAGTAAAGTCAAGCTTGAAGGTGCAAAGATTTCTAGGAGGGTTAACATTATCTCACAGAAATTAGCCCTGCTAAATTCCTCCAATGAAGCCATACGATTTAATATTTTCCATTTTTCTAATCAATACTTAAATCAGAATAAGAAAAATGTTTTAATTATAAATATCTATGCTTTCAAATTTTCTGTGATTTGGAAAATAGTTTGAAAATGCAACTTTTCTATGTTCTGTGTAGTAAGTAAGGTTACAACCTTGAAATCCCTGAGGTCTCTAGGTTTCACTTATGAGGTGATAATTATTCAACATCTCAAGCAAAAAGAAAACATAATACAATTATTACAGACTACCTCTACAAATGCAAAATTACCCATATTTAAGTGAGCTTAAAATTTTAAATTGGATATAAATTCCAAATAATAAGAAATCTTATATGCGGCTAGTAAGAAATAAACAGGTTTCTTTTGTTCTTTGGCTATCATGCCTTTTATTTATAATGCAGAAATATAGTTCTAGATTATAAATCTAGATACTGCGTTTCATTTGTGTAATATATTTATGCAATCCATTTTATTTCTAAGCATGACTAGAGTAGTGCTCATGTGTGTGTGTGTATATATATATATATATATATATATATATATATATATATATATACATATACATATATATAACTAAAGAACATTCATTTGTTTATTTAAATATAATTTTCAAATTTTATTTAGAAAATTAACCTTAACACTGTGACATTGATCAGTAAGAGTAAATAGTTTTCAGGTAAACATTTGTTTTTCATTAAGATTTTACCTTAGGACATACCTAAACTGTGTCATCACCTCCCACCCAACTTGAAGCATGGTTAATACACTGAGTGTCATAAAGCAGATAGGAACAGTTTTTAAAGGATTGGAACCAACATTAACTGACAAAGAAAAGCTTCCAAGTCATCATAAAAGTGTTTAAATGGTTCTGGCCAGTTGGCTCAGTAGATAGAGCATTGGCCCAGTGAATGGACATCCATGTTCAGTTCCCCATCAGGGCACACAAGAAAAGCAACCATCTGCTTCTCTTCCCCTTCCTCTCCCCCTTCTCTCCCTTTCCCCTCCTGTAGCCAGTGGCTCAATTGGTTCAAGCATCTGCCCTGGTGCTGAAGATAGCATGATTGGTCCCAGCCAGGCAGTCTCAGGCACAAAAAATAGCTCAGTTGATTCCAGCATCCACCCCATACAGGGTTGCTATGTGGATCCCAGTGGGGCACATGCAGGAGTCTGTCTCACTATTTCCCCTCCTCTCACTTAAAAAAAAAAAGTGTTTAAGTAAAAAAATAAAGGAAAATAAAATAAAATAAAAGAGGTGATGGAAGTTTCTGATTGAACAAGATCCTCACATTTCATCTAATATACATTCATCCAATTCTGGCTAGAGTGTACCAAAGTGGGAACAGGATTACTATAATGCAAATTTCCACAACAGAACTGCTAGACACACCTGTGTTTTAAACCCACCTCATCCTGCTAATTCTTCCAACACAAATATTTTTGGTCCTATTGGGTCTGCCAATGACAGAGCACATAGATCTTCTCTTTAATCCAGTTTTTATTATAAGGCTGGTATGCCTCTTTATCAACTCAGTAAGCAATGCAGTTGAGGTCTGCCAGATTATCAATAAAATCAAACAACTGACTGATTTAAAATGTGATAGAACTGTTGGGATTCAATCTCTCTAGATGTTTTCCATATGTCTTATAAATGCCTTCTATGCATTCATTCACAGATCTAGTCAGTCTTTTGCTGCAGCTGCTGCCTACCAGTTTAACCAAGAGTGGAGTAATGCTTTTGAAATACCAGTTCTGTAAGTCTCTCAAGTCAGACACCAGATTAAACAATGGTTATGAAATTTCTTTACACTAGGAATTAGCTAAGTTTATTTGTATTGTAACAAACTATAGAAATGATCCCTGAAAGTATAGTCTTAGTTTATTTGTATTGTGAATGTTAAGAGTGAGCATAAATATACCACACGATTTCACAAATGAATTTGATCATGGCCTAAGTAATCAGATCACAAGAATTTGGGAAACATTTCTCTAAGACAGCTATGCCATTATCTTGTAAAATAATTTATTTAATTAAAAGTGGTTCAACAACCTTTGGTGTCAGAAAATTATTGCTGATACAAAATTTAAGTTTCTTTGATTGTATGTATCTTTTCCCCTCATACGCACCTGTCATCACAGGTGTGAATTTGTTAACCAGATGTTTGAACAATCTTTTAGCAGTCATCACTTGGGTTACAGTTTTACATTTGCAAACAACTTCAGAACACCAATCAATAAGCAAACTCTGCAATCTCATCTAGAATGTGTTTTAAATTTAAGTGTGGACTAGTATTATAAAAAAAGAAAAAAAAACAGCCTGACCAGGCGGTGGTGCAGTGCATAGAGCATCGGACTGCGATGCAGAAGACCCAGGTTCGAGACCTGAGGTCGCCAACTCCAGCACGGGCCCATCTGGCTTGAGGAAAAGTTTGCCAGCTTGGACCCAAGGTCGCTGTTTTTCCAGCAAGGGGTTGCTTGGTCTGCTGAAGGCCCGCGGTCAAGGCACATGAGAGAAAGCAATCAATGAACAACTAAGGTGTTGCGACAGCAACGAAAAACTAATGATTGATGCTTCTCACCTCTCTCCATTCCTGTCTGTCTGTCCCTATCAATCCCTCTCTCTAACTCTCTCCCTGTCCTTGTAAAAATAAATAAATAAATAAATAAATTAATAAAAGAAAATGAAGGATCATTTTAATTTCAGTATGTTTGTAGGTTTACTGTAATATATCAGAAAACCAGAAAAGAGAAGCAAGAAACACAAAACTGAGTATAACTATTAATCTAAAATTTCATAATTATAGAAATAGCACTACATTTAATAAAATGTCTTAATTGCTCAATTCAAAATGAATGAATTAAGTACTTGAGAAGTGTATCCTCTCTACGGTTTTGGTAATGGCACCAATATTACAATAATCTTTGCACTAGCAGGTTTTTTAAATAATATATAAATATACAAGTTGCATGACAGAGTATGTAGTTAGTAAAAAGGCTTCCCTTTTATTTTATATTCCCATTTTCATTTTTAACAATAGCCATTATTAAAAGTTTTTGTTTTTTCAGAAAAAAATATCTATGTATACACAATCCTGATAAATTATTTTGTTTATTTAAATATATATTCAATTTTCATAGAAATAAACATGGCATACAAATTTTTCTGTCACTTTTCTTTTATTGCTACTCATTTTTATGTTTTTAATAAATATGAATAAAGAAAACTATTGTGGGATTATTTTCCACTTTACATAGAAAAGTTTTTCTTCTTTCTGTTATATTTAAATATGTGTCATATTTGAACTTCTTTTTGGGAAGACACAGTATAATAAAATATTGAGCTTATGATGTTGACAATAATGGCAGTATTAATAATAATAGCTGCATTTCTGAAATCTGTGCTACTCAACATTGACTTTGCTGATACCTTTACAAAAGATTTTTTTCACTTAATTCTTTCAACACACCTGATATAATTACTATTATTCTTTTCATTTTACAGATAAAATTGACCTACAGACGTTACTTAACACATAACTTTCCCACTTTAACTTGTTTTAGTTATTTTTTTTCTCTTTTCTTTCACAAAATTCTTTTTTTTTTTTTTTTTTTTACAGAGAGAGAATTAGACAGACAGGAACAAAGAGAGAAGAGAAGCATCAATCATCAGTTTTTCCACACCTTAGTTGTTCATTGATTGCTTTTTCATATGTGCCTTGACTGCGGACCTTCAGCAGACCGAGCAACCCTGAGTCAGCGACCTTGAGTCCAAGCTGACAAGCTTTTGCTCAAATCAGATGAGCCCGCACTCAAGTTCGCAACCTCAGGGTCTCGAACCTGGGTCCTTCCGCATCCCAGTCCGACGCTCTATCAACTGCGCCACCGCCTGGTCAGGCACAAAATTCTTAATATAAGCATTCAATTGATAGTTTCTAAATATTAAGTGAAAAGTCTCAGGGCTTTGAGGTTCCAAAAGGTAAAAATCCACAGAGTGGTTTGAACCATTTGGAATCTAATTATTCAAATTCAAAAGATACCCATTTTATATTTTATAAGAGGAAAAAAAACCTGGTTTTCTAACCTAAAAGAAATTTACCTAGAAGGATATGTCTATAATCAAATATTAAGCTAAGATTCGGGTCCAACATTCCAACACTCAAAAATCATATACAACTTGATCCAGAAGGACTCTTAAGTTACAGTTATTTTCATTTTATTTTATATTTTTATGCATCCATTTATTTCTGTTGTTCAGTGACTCTTGATATTGGGAACATTTCTCATTAGTACTTTGGAATGGCTCTCTTGAATCATACATGAAATACGAATCGTATTCTATTTTGATTTATATTTTACTTTTTAATTTATTGGGGTGTCATTGCTTAATAAAATTATATAGGTTTCAGGTGTTTAATTCCATAATACATCCTCTATATATTGTATTGTAGGTTCACTACTCCAAGTCAAATCTCCCATAATACCCCCCTCAACCTTCCTTGCCTTCCTTTTCATCTGTTAATCACCATAATGTTGTCTGTGTCTATAAGTTCTTTTACTTAATCCCTTCATCATTTTTCATCAAGCTGCCCTCCCCCAATTCTACTCCCTACTGACAGCTGTCAGTCTATTCTTTATGTCTATGAGTTTGTTTCTATTTTGTTTGTTACTTTATTTTGTTCACTAGATTTCACTTATGAATGAAGTCATATGGTATTTGTCTTTCTCTGACTGGCTTATTTCACTTAGCAGAACTCTCCAGGTCCATCCACGCTGTGATAAAAGGTGAGATTTCCTTTTTTACAGCCAAATAATATTCCATTGTATAACTATACCACAGTTTTTTAATCCACTCATTTATTGATGGACACTTGTTGCCCAATCTTGGCTATTGTAAATAATGCTGCAATGAACATAGGGGTGCATATATTCTTTCAAGTCAGTGATTTGGGCTTATTTAGGTATATTCCAAGAAATAAAATTACTGGATCATAGGCAGTTCCACTTTTTATTTTTGAGGCAATTCCATACTGTTTTTCACAGTATGCACCAATCTGCATTTCCCCAACGGTGTGCAATGGTTTCCTTTTCTCCATATCCTCACCAGCACTTGTTGTATGTTGCTTGATTGATGATAGCTATGGTGTTAGGTGATATCTCACTGTGCTTTTAATTTGCATTTATTTGATGATTACTAATGTTAAGCATATTTTCACATGTTTATTGGCCATATGTACGTCCTCTTTGAAAAGTGTCTATTTAGGTCCTTTGCCCATTTTTTAGTTGTATTTTTTTGTTTGTTTTTGGTGATGAGTTGCATGAGTCCTTTATAAATTTAGGCTAAATTATCACCAAACCAATACTACAAAAAATGTTAAAGGACCTTAAAAGACTAAGAAGGAGAAAGAGAAGAAGGACAAGATGAATAAGAAAGAATAAAAACAGAGGAACACAGTTAAAAGAAAAGAATGGCAACAAATACATAACTATCAATAATTACTTTAAATATAAATTACTTAAATGTTCCAATCAAATGATGTGGAGATGTTTACCCAAAATCTATGTACTTTTAATCAATGTCACCCTGTTACGTTTTATTTTTTTTAAAAAAGATATAGAATAACTGAATGTATAAGAAAACATGAGTCATATAGGTGCTGTCTATAAGAAACCCACCACAGAATAAAAGACACCACATATTAAAAGTAAAGGGATAGAGAAAAATATTAAGCACAAGTGAAAAGAGATAAAAAGCTGTGGTAGCAATAGTTACATTTGACATAATAGACTTTAAAACAGTGGTTCTTAACCTGGGTTAAGATTTTTCAGTCTCAGGGGTTCGGAGAAGCCTCTGCCGTGGAGGCCAGAATAAAGTAGTACCATAATTTGTTATGAGTTCATGTACTTTGTTGGTTTTGTTCTTTGAGCAAGGTGATATTCATGCACGGCTCATTTTGTGCACCAGTAAAAAAACATATACCTATGTCTTGAATTTGGAAAAGAAATCATATTTTATTTATCACTAAGAAGGGTTCTGTGAATGCGCATATGAAACTGGTGGATTCAGTACCTCAAAAAAGGTTAAGAACCACTGCTTTAAAACAAAGGTTATGGTAAGAGACAAAGGAAAACACTATATAATAATAAAGAATTCAATCCAACAAGAGAATATAACCCTTGTAAACATTTATACACCAATCATAGGAACAACTAAATATGTAAAGCAAATCTTGATGGACATAAAGGTAGAGATTAACAGTAATACAGTCATAGTAGGAAATTTTGACACCCTATTGACATCAATGAATAGATCTTCCAAACAAAAAATAAACAAGAATATGGTAGCCTTAAATGACCACTAAATCAGATGGATTGAATTGATATCTTCAAAGCATTTTATTTTAAAACAGTAGAATATAAATTATTTTCTTCATTGTTATTATGTTTTACATTTTATTTAGAAAATTAAAATTAATTGGGCAACATTGATCAATAAGAGTACATAAGTTTCAGGTAAACATTTCTGTAGCATTTGACTTGTTGATTGTGTTTTGTGCCCATCACCCAAAGTCAAATCATTTTCAGTTGCTATATATTTGTCCCTCTTTATTTCTCTTTTCTCAAAATTCTCTCCTTTGTAACTACTTCACTTTTATTTATGGCCATGAGTGTCATTTTTATATCCCACCTATGTGTGAAATTACATAGTTTTTAGCTTTTTCTGATTTACTTATTTCACTTAGTATAATGTTCTCAAGATGCAAAATAAAACAAAACAAAACAAAAACCACTGTAGGTAATTTAATGAGCCCCCAAAACAGTTAATGAACAAAATGAATACTGCACGAAAGAGATTGAATGTTTGAAACAGAGACAATGAACTAATATATAATTTTTTTCAAGGTCATATATTACAAACCAACAGTCAACATCACACTCAATGGGAAAAAATTATAAAAATTTTCTTTGTAAGATCAGGATGTTTACTTTCACCACTCTTATTCAACATAATACTGAAAATCCTAGCCATAGCAATCAGACAAGAATAAGAAATAAAATGCATCCAAATTGAAAAGGAAGAAGTAAAACTGTTATTATTTGAAGATGACATGACTGTATATAGAAAACCTAAAGATTCTGACAAAAACTAATAGAACTGATAAATAAGTTAAGTGACATAACAGGATACAAAATAAATACCCAGAAGTCAATTACATTTTTAAACACCAATAATGAACTATCAGAAAGGAAAACTAAGAAAAAATTCTCATTTATAATTGCATAAATAAAATAAAATACCTAAAAATAAATCTAATCAAGGATGTAAAATATCTACACTTAGGAAGTTATAAGACACTAAAGAAAAAATTGAAGAAGAAACAAATAAGTGGAAACAAATACCATAGGGAGAATTGGTATTTTTAAAATGTTCATACTACCTAAAGAAATCTATAGATTCAATACAACTCTGATCAAGATATCAATAGTGTATTTCACAGAACTAGAATAAATATTTGAAAAATTTATATGGAAATACAAAAGACCTTGAATAGTCATAGCAATCTTGAGAGAAAAGAACAAAGTTAGAGAAATAATGCTATCTGATACCAAACTACCCATACATGTCAAGACTGTAATAACCAAAACAGCATGGTACTGAAATCAAATAATGAGTCATAGAGAAAAATAGAACATATAGAGAACCCAGAAATAAACCCCTACTTGTATTGTCAGTTAATATTTGACAAAGGAGGCATAAACATACAATGGGGTAAAGTTAGTCTATTCAATAAATGGTGATGGAAACTTAGTCAGATATGTGCAAAAAAAGAAAACCTCATCACTTTACAAATAAGAAAAATAAAGCATTCATCTCCAATTTATCATCCTTGCATACTGATACCCACATTGAAAGAGACAGACTATCTCTGCCTGGAGTATGGAATACATATAAAGTATCCCAGACAGACAAGGAGCTATAATATTTTGTAATACTAACAGAGATAATGATCTCTGAGTTTTCCCCCAAAGTAGCAAAATCAAAGTCAAGGAACATGCTTTTTCTTCCAGCAGTTGAATCATGTTTTGTTATTATCATTGTGGGCTAACTTTCTGTGAACACAGGGAATCTTGGATGAGAGTTCTTATCACAGGTATTCATTTACCCTTTACCCTTTTCTTCTATAGACCTCAACCCCTCCCCAGAGGATCTGTATTATATATGGTTTAATCAATTTATTGTTCTTCTCTGAACCAAATTAATCTTCTCTTCATTTTTATTTAAAATATGAAGGTTGAAATAAAATATGAAGTTTGTTCAGTATTGAATGAGGAAAGTTTATTGCTCCTTCTCTATCATAATTTCGTACTCTGTTAATGCTTGCCTATGTTGTATTTTTTTTATGTTGTTCAATTCTTTTATTTATGGTCTACTGTGAGTAGGAATCTCATTTTGCATAAGCTTACATAGCTAGCTCTTAACCGTGCATACAGATGAAAAAGAACAAATAACACAAAGAAGACAATATAAAGATCACACAGCATTCATAATCACATGTAAGGAAGCCTGCTACCCTAATAATTGCCATTGAGCAAGCAAAGAAACAGAGAGTAGAAACATGAAGTGACTAACGAAAATCCCAGAGCTGCTGACAAAGGTGGAACACAAACCTGGAGCTGATGTTCCATCTTGTTTCTATGTCACTCTGCCATTCATCACTGGCAGTCATGCCACATGAAGAAGAAAAATTCCTGGTCACTGTTATTAACTCCATAATGATACTGGTTACTGTTACTGATTCAACAATGATAAACCGACATTAATGCTTTCTGTATAATCACTAAATAATAAAGTTTGCAAAGTGTATTGATAGTTTACATAGGGCCTATTTTTGTAACTGCTTTTTCATTTTATCTTCTAATTTGTGAAGGAACTATATTTAACAATGCAGTTATGTGGTTAACAAGTAAGTACACAGTAGTTCTGTTGTGAGAACCAATGTTACTTCTTTTTTATGTTAGTGGTACATTCTGTATCCTGCAAACATCTAAAGAGAAAAAGCTAATAGATTGTGCAATATTCCCAGAAGGCAAATAAATAGTCAAGAAAAGAGTAAAGTAAAAGATGAACTTATGTTTAAACTGTTTCTGTGCTTCGTTAGATGGTTTCTGGGTTGTATTTTATTTGGGATGTGTGTGTGTGGGTAGGAAAGATTGTTTTATTTTAATTGCCATTTCTTCCTGCCCTTCTTATTACAGACTAATTTGGAACCTAGGCCTTTTGACTACTACATACTGCTGTGGAAAATGTAATTACTGCTCACAAAAATTAGGGGATATTTCAAAGTGAATATGAAGCAATAAAATAATCTTTATTGTGAACAAAATATTTCTCTCATGAAAAGAAATCTCTAAATTTCTATTTGGAAAATGACCTGGGTTAAAAGAGAGGACAAAATTCAAAAGTTATCAATTTGAAATATCCACACTTCATCTGATACTAACCAGAATGAAACTGAAACTATTGAAGAAAAATCATGTATATTGGGTAATCTACTCATACTACCTTAGATGTTTGTTTTCACACTGAAGGATTAAGTTCAGAAGGATGGCATTCCAAACACTGGAAACTGTGCTCCATAGAAACACAGTCCTACTGGTTATTTGGTATCCTGAATTGGGGCTTTGTGTCCAAACAGGCATGCTTCTCAAAAATGTGCCTGTTTTGATAAGAAAGAGTATAACATACATTTCCATGTAATTTTAATTTTTTTTAAATCCACAACTCACTAAGAAAGCAACTAAGTACGTATATTTACTTTAATAAAATGATAGGCCAACTCTGGAACATCAAGAATTGAGGTCTAATGTTAAGAGGTAGGGACCATGAAAAAAAGGATTAGGAAGGTAAGATGTAGGGAAAAGTCTTACAAAACTAAGCATAAGGAACAATGTTCCTAACCAATGAGAATGGATTTAATTGGATTTTATTTGTGAATAAACCAAGAGAGGACACCTGTAACTAGGATCAAATCTGAAGTTTATGCTGGCCTTCTATCCATGAATTATTGTACAGTTGATTAAAGACAGATGTAAACAGCTCTTTGATATGGGCCAAACGGTTTTATGTTGTATATTAAAAGAATAAAAAAATCCGACTTACTTGGCTTTATTTGATAATAAGTTTGCTCTACTTCTAGATACATTTGCTACATAGTACATTCAAAGTTCTATATTGAAAAGTTTGAAAGTGAGATATATTTTGTAATTCAAAAACTAAGAAAGTACAGGTTTTAAACTTAAAATACGTTATAAAAATATATTGGCTATTATTTTATAAAGTGCTACCGTGCATGGAAAATAGAAGATATTCAATGAGTAGGAGCTAACAGTGACAATGTGTAGTACTTATACTGGTTTATCTGAACAGGTACTTTTATAACATGTTAGAAAAATACTAGAATTCCTCTGCAGGAAAGCAGGTCAGAAGTTGACTCACAGACGAGGTTGTGTATGGAAAATGATAGCATAAAACCAGGATACAAATATAAAAATTCAGAACTGGAAGGACCCAAAATAAAGAAAAAAAAATCAAGCTTATGAAAAAGGCTTCAAGGAAAGGTTATATGAATTAAAATTATTTTGCCCAGAAAAGAGACATCAGACAGACTTAAAGATCATTAAGATTTTAGCTATCAAATACCATCAAATAACAAGATACCTTGATAAATTCAATTCTGCACTGCTGTTTTCAATACTAGCCTGTTAAAATGATGTTAGTTTCAAGAACACAAGTTTTATTTTTTAGTAAAAATAAAATCATTTTATTTTTTCAAAATTATTTTGTTTTGTGTTTAATTTTTAAAATGTTTTGACAAAAATAAATTTGTAAAAATAACACCAGATTTTCTCCAAATTATCTCTAAATTTTATTGTTAACCACATTCAAGGTATGGCCTACAATACACATGTATTTTCTGTGTTACAAATACATTCAGTATTGTCTACATCACTGATCAACTTGTTATAAAATTGTTTCTATATTAGTTTTTTTCATATTTAGAAAAATGCCCTGATTCGCAGTTTTAATCTATGAAATAAAATCAAAAGAAATCAAATATTACTGGTCATTTTTGTATCATGTTTTGTTGCTTTTGAGAATGTGTTTCTATCATTATCCTAGAATAACTTAGAGTTTTAAAAATAAACTAGTTTAAATAAATTTTTCTAGAATATTTTACACTTAATTTTAAATGTTTATTGAAGCTCTAGAAGAATGCAGTTATTCAAGGTTTTATTTTATATTAACCTGGATCGGCATCTGGAGGGAAAACTATGCTAAACTTTATTTCATTTTTTCTTATATTGCATTGGACAGCTTGAGTAAAATATGGCAAATGCCTTTTTGTTTTTATGCTAGCAACCATAATTAAAGAGATTTATCATCCTCTAATTAAAATTCTGAAAGCAATTGAAAATTTGTCCCAATATAGGTATTTCTTATTCACATGTGAATAAATTTTGCACTTTTAGATAAACTTCATTAATAATCAGCATTTATAATTTTGATTAATGCATTTATTCAACCATCATATATGTACTGGGTGGGGATATACCAAATAGACATTGACTAGAAAAAACGATTAAGAAAACACAGCTCATGCCTTCAAAAACTCAAATATTCTTTAAGAGAGAGCTACGAGAATAAATAGGCAATAGGCAGTGGATGAAATTAGCTCTGTAACCACAGAAGGTGGACACTTTAGAGCGCTTAGGGAAGAATTTTTGGAAGACATGGCATCTAAATTGGGTTCTGTAGATGGGGATGCTAGTTTACAGGCAAAGGAAGAGTGATGGCAGAAGGTGTAAAGGAGAGTTCTAGAATAACTAAGTGACTTGAATAAGAACACAGGGAACTGCAAGGCTGCAGCTGACTTAGAAGTATGGCTGGGACATGAAATTTCAAAAAATATTTTGTTAAACAAATTTATGAAGAACTTTAAATGCTATGTTAGGAAATTTGTATTTTATCCTTACTCTAACAGGGAGCCTTTGAAATGTTTTAAGCAGGTCATTTACAAAATTCTACTCCATAGCTTATATTAATTTGATGGCAAAGGTGAGAAGAGATTAGAGGAGGGATAGGCAGAAGTTTGAGACTCTGTTAGATAATGTGTGTTTATTTTTCTCACTTTCTTAAATTATTATGATCTACTTTAGTCTGAATCTAGAGTCCACATAAGTCTTAAACACATGCATCTTCCTACTCCTAAATTTCCTCTGGCCAACTTACACTAATGATCTAATTCAACAGTATGCATTCAGACACTGGGAACTATAGCCCACAAAATGTCTTTATTTAGCTTTAAAATTACTTTTAAATTTAGATTTAAAACTCAAGATTGCAATGCAATGATGTTTCGTTATCATGAGAATGGTGTCATAATGAATATAATGCTAACAATTCAAAATTCTAGGTGTTTGTGAATGCCTTATAGGTTTTTACAAGTGAGTTGATTCAAGGTTATACCCAATAAATAGTATGACATCACTCTTATCCCATTTCTTTAATGGAAGAAAAAGGTGTGGCATGGGAAAAATCTTAGCTGGCATTTTTATAACTTTGATACAACTTGAGGCCTCTGTTCTGTAGCTACTTATGGGCTTAAAATTGGTTTATAGTCATTATCACTTGAATAGTTTGGACCACACCGTTTTATGTGTATTAATTTATTTAACTTTCCCAGCAACCCTAAGAGATAGATATTATTACCATAAGAAGGGTTAAGGATGGTGCCCAATGCCACCTGGCTAAACAATAAAGACACTGGTTTAAAAACCACACAGTTTGGCTCCAGAAGCCACATTCTCAAGCTCTAATCTATTATGAAAAGTAAACACAATAAAATGAACATTTAATTTAAAAATCGCGCCTGACCAGGCGGTGGCGCAGTGGATAGAGCGTCGGACTGGGATGCGGAAGACCCAGGTTCGAGACCTCGAGCTTGCCAGCTTGAGCGTGGGCCCATCTGGCTTGAGCAAAAGCTCGTCAGCTTGGACTCAAGGTCGCTGGCTCCAGCAAGGGGTTGCTTGGTCTGCTGAAGGCCTGTGGTCAAGGCACATGTGAGAAAGCAATCAATGAACAACTATGGTGTCGCTACGGCAACGAAAAACTAATGATTGATGCTTCTCACCTCTCTCCGTTCCTGTCTGTCTGTCCCTACATATCCCTCTCTCTGACTCTCACTCTCTCACTCTGTCCCTGTAAAAAAAAAAAAAAAAAAAAAAAAAAGAATTTAAAAATCTCTCAAAACTGTCATTAACAAACTATTGGCCTCAATCTTCAGACTGCTGCCCAAGCACTGACATAAGAGCAGATATTTCATTTCAATAGGTAATGTTTAAAAGTTGTCTTAAGTTGACAATCCTAAAATATATCAGAGAACTGGAACATTTATTCAACTGACAGCACTTCAGAAATAAATTATGAGGTCTAATGTGTGGTGTTATATAATTTCTTATAGAACTCAATAAAATAATTATAATTTTGAATAAAAACATAAATGAGGCTCATCATTAAAATTATATTTTCTTAATTGGAAGTTAAGTAAAAGTTGTTGATTCCCATCCACTCAAACTGATACAAATTTTTTCTTAATTGATGTATAATTTTTATACTAGAATTTTTAAGCTGTAAAAATATTAAAAATCATATGGTACAATACTTCCATGTAAATGAACTGTCAGGCACAAAGGTGATGCATATCAACTTAGATTGAAAACAACTGGAATTATCTAAATCAAGGGCATATTTGGGGCAGGGAAAGATGTGAATAGAGACTATTCCCACATAGAAATCTATAATCATTATGTTAAAAATCCCAGCAGAGTAATTAAGAAAAATACCAGCTATTTTTTTTCTCCTATTTAAAAACTAATATCACATATGGCCAAGAAATTCTATTGTTTGTAATGAAAAAAAGATTGGAAATTACATTGAAAAGAACAAAAAAACAGTTAAATTAATTATGGTGCATACAATACACTGTGTTAAAAAGAGTGCTGATATGGGATAATTTCTTAATCACCAAAATGTGCACTAGGTAAAGGGAAAGGTACAAAATGGTATACATAATATGTTCATTTCTTAAACGGGAAAAGCATATATACAAATGTTTACGGGTGTATGAGTATTTGAATAAGATAAGAAAGATCCTATTCTGACCCGCACAGCTGGTAAGTAAATTAGAAAAATTACAGGAAAGTATTTGAACAACAAGGAATTTTTAGTCACCTACAGAAGTTTGAAGCTTTGTTCCTTCATACCTACCGTCTTCACTTATCCTAGTCTCTCAGTCCATATCTTTTGCTTACTTATTCCTCAGTACATACCTTGAATCTGAGTTTAGACCTAAATAAAACTAAGAATACTATTGTCTCTAAAAAGAGGATAGTTTGCTATTAATTGTAGGTAATATTTAAATTGAGGCTTCATCTATCTCAACTGTCAAATTAGAGAACTGAACAAGATCAATGTTCAAGACACCTTTCATTTATCCAACAACCCCTCTTCTATCCCATTTTAGCATCTGATCATGAATTGCATATTGCAATTTGCACATCTTTAACATTAAATCTCTCTCTCTCACACACACACATACACACACACACACACACACACACACTTCGAACTTTCCATAATTACATTCCAGACGAAGATGAAGTTTGAGCAATAGAAAACAGTGTACTTAGTGGACACTGCTTGAGTCTCTATAATCTATCCTATTTCTTGCCTAAGGATCTAGAAGAGAAGGATGTCAATTGTGAATATGGGGCTAAGGATTTGCTGTAAGGGTCTTTGTTGTTGCCACATTCTCCACTATTATGAGAGGTAGAATGATTTTAAAAAGGACCCTAATTCTCTCTCCTGGTCTTTATCCACACCTTTTGTCAGGTATTTTTAGCTCCTTTCATTTAATAGGTAAAGATAATTTTTCCACCCTAGAATTTGAGTTGGGCTTCGTTCAGACTTTTCATCGTCAGAATGTGGCTTCCACCAATAAGTGTAGGGAAGCAAATGAG
Organism: Rhynchonycteris naso; assembly: GCA_037038555.1. Taxonomy (NCBI): domain Eukaryota; kingdom Metazoa; phylum Chordata; class Mammalia; order Chiroptera; family Emballonuridae; genus Rhynchonycteris; species Rhynchonycteris naso. Next base: position 75,345,908 of record CM073002.1, read on the forward strand.
AGATGAAAGACCAGGAAGAAGAATCATTTTTTTCCTGAACAGCAACCAGCCAACTCCCAAAAGGCCCCCAGGCTGACACATCAGAATAATAAAATGAAGACATCTAGCTAAAATCAGAAAATCACTCACAGTACAGACCAAACCACCAATCAGCACAATAATGTACTACATAAGATGGTTGCTGATTTAAACTACTATGTGCTTTATTAAGGAGCATCATTAACTGTTAAACTGTAGTTCAAATTTTTAATAGTCATAATGAGACCTCTTTTTATGTTTTTTGTTGGATTTGAAGCTCAGTAAATTCCATACCCAGAAAATTCCCAACTGTCAGGGAAAGTGCTTGGGAATACATTGACAAGAATTTCAACTACAATGGCCCTTCATCTTCCCTATTAACTGTGACAACAGGACAATTCTGTGGCATCCTTTATCTTCTGTACATAGGTAATACTCTCTCACTGTTAGTGATCTACATCCACTGTTAGGGTTATCTGAGTAAGTGAGACACTCAGATAACTGAACCAAGTAACACATAGGTACCTAATTAGGAATAGTCAGTCTTGGCACCAACTCTCCTACCCATATTTTTGGCTACCACAAGACACTATTGCTAACTGATACAACTATAGTTTACATGTACAAAAAGACTTAGGGTTTCCCTCAATTTTATAGACATTCTTGTTTTGTTTTGTTTCAGATCCAAATTGATAGTAAGCTACTGAGAAAACTTACAGAAGAACAGAACGGGGGTTGTGCAATTCGCTAAATAAGAATTTCAGGACAAAATTGAAAAAGACCTTCTCTAGATACTCCATAGCTAACTATAGCTTCCAGGTGAATTTCAACCACCATTATTCTGTTGGCATCTCAGGTTAATTTGGTTTCCATTTCAAACCGTGAGATTCTTAATGTTCCACACTCACTACACTGTTCTGTGGTTCAAAGTTATAATATTGTCTCTCTCTTATACTTGACATTAAAGCAACATATAGTTCCTATTGTTAGTTCACTGTAGCTGAAACTTAAATAAAATGGTTAGAAACATGTAATGTTCAGGATGAAGAATGTATGTCTTGTTAAATACTCTTAAGGCAGACAGACATATAGACAGAAAAGTCATTAATAATTATGGTAACTATATAATTTGTCATCCAACCTGCACTTTTGAGAATGGAATAGAGTACTATTAATATATAATTAAATGGAGACATCAGGCACAAACCAGGGCTGTAGTAGATATACCAACACGTTAGTTCTAGCTAAAATATAGATGGTATTCCATTTAATAATTAGGTAGAAGGGAGAGAATATAAATTTTGTTCTTTAAACAAAGAAATTAGCTGGATGAAAATATCAGTAATTCCAAATATATGATAATACTTTTTTACACTAGAAATATTTATAATAACCATAAGCTTTAACCTTCTCAAATAGCCTATAATCCTCTTCTTAAATATAAATAACATATTTTAGTCTTGACTTTGATCTCCACAAGGAAGAAAAAATTTTGACATGATAAAAATAATAATGAGAACTACAAATGGGCATTTTTTGTTTTTTTCATTTCTTATTAAAAATAAAAAGCTGATATCCAAAAGTAATAATTAAATAAATATTAATTCATTACACACCACTTTAAAGAAAATTTCATTATTCCACTGATTTCACTAGTTTCTTAATATGCCACATATATTACTATGTAAGAAATGAAATGAAGGGGTCATGTATGTAGTGACAAAAGGAGACTTGACTTTGAATGGTAAACACACAATGCAATACACAAATGATGTAGAACTGTACATTTGAGACATACATAATTTTACTAACCAATGTCGCCCCAATAAATCTGATTTAAAATTTTCAAAAAAAGAAATGACTTTTTGTGAAAATCTGATAATAAAAAATCATACAATGCAATATACAGATGATGTATTATAAAATTGTATACCTGAAACCTATATAATTTTATTAACCAATATCATCTCAATAAATTCAATCAAAAATTTGTATAAGAATAAAATAACACTTTTAGAAGAATTGAGTTTAAGTTGATATGTATTCACAGAGACAGAGAGATACTCTTTTTATTCTAGTTGCATCTATGTTGCTCTCCGGCATATTTGGGACCTATGTTGCATGTGTCTACTTGAGTTAGTGTCTTCAGAGAGCTAGAACTCTTTGATGATGTTTTATACAAAACAAGTGGACAAAACGAAAAGAAGTATATGTTTGAGCCTATTAGACAAGGTGATTGTAAAGCATTTAAAATACAGTATGACAAAATGCTGCCATGCTGATTGATATCTTAGTGCTCAGCTCTACAAAGGCCTATGTTTAATTGCAAGAACTTAGGAAGTAAAAGAAAAAAGTTGAAGGAAATATATGACAAGAAATATTTTGTTTGCTTTTAATAAAATGGTCAAGTGATAAGTGAAATAGTGTTATTCTATTAAGAATATAATGAAAGTTCTAACAGAGCAAGTTTTGCTTGAAAAGTTCAAAATGCTGAGCAAGAGAATTACTAGTTAGAACCATGCATAACAGAAGGATAAAATTTTACAGATTAGAAATAGAAAGTGCATGATCAGGTGGTGGCGCAGTGGATAGAGCATCAAACTGGGATGTGAAAGACCCAGGTTTGAGACCCCGAGGTTGCCAGCTTGAGTGCGGGCTCATCTGGCTTGAACAATAAGCTCAACAGCTTGGATCCAAGGTCACTGGCTCAAGCAAGGGGTTACTCGGTCTGCTGAAGGTCCATGGTCAAGGCATATATGAGAAAGCAATCAATGAACAATTAAGGTGTCACAAGGAGGAACTGATGATTGATACTTCTCATCTCTCTCCACTCCTGTCTGTCTGTTCCTATCTATTCCTCTTTCTGACTCTCTCTTGTCCCTGTAATAAATAAATAAATAAATAAATAAATAGCAACAGTAAAATAACTTTTTCAAGGTCACAACATTTATATACATCATAGCTAAAGACAGCACACATAAGTACTCACCCAACAAATAGAATTTTCTGGTAATACATGTAACTATTAAAATAAGTTTTTATTGATTTTTTAAAATAAGTCAATGGTAAACAAGCATTCTCTTCCAAATTTTTGTATTAAAATGATAGTTTGAGCCTGAACAGGCAGTGCTACAGTGGATAGACCATCGACCTGAGATGCTGAGAACCCAGATTCAAAACCCTGAGATTGCTGGTTTGAACGCAGCTCATCTGGCTTGAGCACAGGTTCATCAGGTCACCAGTTTGATCATGGGATTATAGATATAACCCCATAGTCACTGGTTTGAGCCCATAGGTCTCTGGCTTGAAAGCCGAAGGTTGCTGGCTTGAAGCCCAAGGTTGCTGCTGGCTTAAGCTCATGGTTGCTGGCTCGAACAGCAGGGTTACTGACTCAACTGGAGGTCCCCCCAATCAAGGCACTTATGAGAAAGCTATTAATAAACAAAGTGCTGCAATTCCTAATTAATGCTTCTCATCTCTCTCCCTTTCTGACTGTCTGTTCTGCTCTCTATTTATCTCTGTTTCTCACTCAAAACAAGAAATAGTTTGAATTTTCTAAAAAGTCAGAAAAGGTTTGGAATACACTTATGTTAAATTAACCAGAAAACATTTTGCAATTGTATAAAATTGAAAAATAGAAAAAGAAACGTTGGTATTTTCTACTTTGTTATATATTGCACTCACAACCATAGTGCAAATCAAATTTGTTAGGAGCATTTTACAGTGTTCGTATTAGACATTGTTTCATGAACGTATCAGCATCAACTATCACTTATGTTTTGTCCTTAGAACTATATATGGAGTTTAAATAGAGGCAGATTTCCAGGAGGTACAGGGTACACTTATGTTTTTTTGTTTGTTTGAAATCTAGAAACCTTTCCCTTGGTCTTTTTATCCAGGAGAGTGGGAGACTAATTCCTCTCCATGACATTTTTATTATTTTTTAATAGCCCTATTCTGGCCTTGAGAATAAGTACAAGATATTAAGATGAGTTTATCAAAGTAGGGGGGAAAAAGGAATATTAGCCATTAGAGCACGCGGATATTTTCTAGTAATAAAATTTATATAAATTGTGTCCAGTCAGACTGTCTGAAAGAATTAGGAAAATGACTCTGTCTTGCTATAATTGGCTTTTTCCCTTAGGTAGTCAGAAACAGTCTTGAGCTGAAAACATCTCAGAGAATAGATCCTCAGCCAACCCTTCCACTTGCACATGAGAAAGCTGAGGCCCATAAAGGTCAAATGACTTGTTCAACATGCCTGATGATAGGACATAAGAAAAGCAGTTTACTGAGAAGAGTCCTCTATTAAATTGTAATTCATACTGAAATAAATAAATCAAGAAAAAAGTAATATTTACTGGCTACTAAACAGTTTGCTGTTTTTAAATTAATAAATATTAATAATTCCATACCACGTAGTCTGAAAGGACATTATCTGATCTGAGTTGATGCTTTTCCCAAGGCCAAATTTAGATACTTTCCAAACAACAACAAATACCTTTAAATGTGCTTATGTCTTGGAATTAATCTTATATCTGCGAGCAATTAAGAAAAATTCCAGACAGGAGTGCACATAGATGACCCAAGTGAAGAAACAGTTAACTGCAGGTCCCCACCTCCTCCTTGTAAATAATCAAGGAACGCCTTTTTAAAAGCAATACAAAATGTCACCACAGGCTGACGCTCTTTCTATAAGAATAATGAGATTCTTTGCTCTCTGGGATGATGAACGCACACTTCATTGCCTTTATAACTCCAAATTCAGTTTTCGTGGTTCATGTATAGTTTCCCTTCCTTTCAAATCAAGTAACATGCCATGCCTAAAATATATCGATAACTAGGTAATGACTACAGACCAAAAGACCTGCAGGAGCAGGTTCATGAACTCGACTTTTTGTGTTCTAAGCCTGGACACACACACTATTAAAAATTGTTCCGGAAATGAGGGCGGCAGGCTGGAAGTCACTTGGCTCCCTTGACTAAGCCAGCCATTGGCTCTGCATCCCCACTGGGCTCAGATATTCAGGGGGCTCAGAAGAAGGCGCATTTGCAATCCAGAACTTGCGTCCTGAGTCCGGACATGGTGATTTTAGTGCCATAACCCTTTCTGTTAAAATACATTGGCTGAAAATTTCGCGCATTTGCCAGCGGGGCAAATTCAAAGAAACCGCTGATCTGAGGGCTGAGGCTTCTGAGTCCTAGGGCAGCCCCGCCTGACGCTCGCGGAAAGCGAGAAGACGGCGGTGCGAACGAAGCCCACGCGCCCAAAGAATCGCCACGATGAGGATCTAAAAGCGGAACCTCTCCCATTTTACCAGTTAAATGTGTGGGGAAACCTGTCCTCTGGGGTGACCCCACTGAAAATAAATACCTGAGCTATAGCACGGAAAAGGAAACTGGGCGTGTGCGCGTGCTCCCGGGGTGGGGTTGTAGGTGAGATTACACTCTCAAAGTGGTGAGGGGGTTAAACTGAAAATCAACTGTGGGCGTGTGGGTCTTTGCATTTCACAAACTACATCCCCATCATCCTCCCTTCTCTCCTCTTGGCTCTAGTGTGAGTGCCCTTTCTTCCCACATCAACGCCGGGATGAGAAAAAAAGGAAAATCCACACAGTGCCAAAGCCAAAGGTGTTTCTCTCCTGTCACTTTCCTGGAGTTCCTACCCAACCCCACCTGCTTTAAATAAGGTTCAACTCGCGTTCCACAGTCCTTGCCCCAGATCTGGAGATTTGTCACAGATGACTCTTTCTCCAGCCTCAGAACAGCAGGTGAGCTCATTACTTCACCCAGAAATGCAACTTAAGGAGATCGCGAGAGAACACCCCACCCCACCCCATTACCAACCACAAACAGACACAGCTGCAGTTCACAAACATTTATGATCAGGCTCTAGCCCCCAACCTCACTTTTCCCCTTTTCCTGGAAGAGATCCAGCGGCTTTCAAATCTCCTTCTCAGCCTCAACTTGCCAACAACTGAAGGGATGTGCAGAAATTAAAGATGCAACAAGGAACTGAGTTTTTCTGATACAAACTAAAGAAAGGAGTAGAATAAACAGAACCCGAAATAACAGGAAGTAGGAGTTGTACATGCAACTGTCAACAAAGGGCTAGCAATCAAAACTTCAAATGGGTGGAAAAATTTCAAAAATTCTTATATCTAACAAGGAAATAAACCTGCTGTTCTGTCAAGTAACGGTGAGCAGGAAGAAGGCGCGGTGAGGACCAACTCGAGTCAGCTGCCCGCGGGTCTCGGGATGATAGAGCCCGGGGACAGCCCTAGGGTAAGGAGAGGAATTCCCAGCCAGATATTTTAGTTGTTGGGGGTTTTGCCTTATTTTTTCTGAGGCTGAGAACAGAACTGAAATCTGTGATTGAATCACAGGTCCTGAAAAATTCACAAACCCCACAGTGAGGCCCCAGGTCCACAGGGGTTCGGAGAACCAGTAGGGCTGGGTTCGTTGCCTACCCCTCAGTCTAAAACTCAGACAATGGGGGAGGGGGCGTCCGAACCACGATTTAAGATTGAGAAGGATTTTAAGGGAGCGATTTAAGTCCCCCTCTTCTATCTCTCCCATCGCCTCTTCGCCTCATACCATAAGGAAGTTACTAGGGGATTTGTCATATAAAAAATGCAGGTAGTCATTGTCTCCGAGAGCTAACCAAAAGGAAAACTGCCCGGAGAGAAGTGACGTGAACTTTGAGATCCAGGGACTGGATTGCCAGTGGGCAAGAGCTCGCCGCCTAGGCCGGAGCCACCGGGACAGGGGAAAGGGCGAGGAAAGTCCTGCCCGGGGACCCCGGGGGTCCAGACCCCGGCCGCACCCAAAGTTCCTGGAGATTTACCCAGTGCCCCCGTCGCTGGGCAAACTTGAGCCGACCTGCCAAGCCCAAACGAGTGGCACAGGTGACTGAACCCAGGGCCAACTCTCCGCCCGCACCGCTGTCCCTTTACCTCCCCACGCGCCGGGGCACACTGCCCGGCAGTGCAAAGCCAGGGCGGAGGACTTAAGGAAACTGACCCTGGCCCACGTCGGCCGGAGGCTGATCCGAGGCCCCTGCTCACCTGGCCTGAGGATAGCAGCAGAGATCAAAAGGCAGAAGACCAGACGACAGGAGGGTGCCACCTTCGATGCCATATTCTTCCTCCTCGGGAGCCACCGACAAAGTCCACGCCGCAGGAGGGGGCGTTGTCCCCTACCCCACGCTGCCCGCGCGCTCACGGGTCGGGGCGCAAGGGGCAGCGGCTTCTCCCAGACACACGGTCCCCTGGACTGTGGCGCTGCACCTTTAGGTCTCCGCCGCACGTAACTTTCCACCAAGGGGTGCCCCAAACTCCTCCTCCCTCCCTTTCAACACTTGCCCTAGGGTCCCTCAACTGCTTCTGCGGAGAGCCGCGACCCTCTTCCCGGGAGATACTTGAGCAACTCAGAAAGGTATACGTGGTTCTTTTTGGCTGGTCTATTTCCCGTCTCTTGTAATAATAATGATGATAATAGTGGCAGTGGGCATAAAAAGCCAGTTCTGGGAAAGAATAGCCGCGGATGACAACGGGGGCGGCTGGTCCAGCCGGTCACCTCAGGTGGCAGCAGTTGGGGCAGCAATAGTAGCAGCAGCAGGGATAGCAGCGGCGGCGACAGCAGCACTCCCGGCTGCTCCGAGTGGAGACTGGAAGGCGTGTGGAAGCTCCCTCTCTCTTCCTTTCTCCGCCTCCTCCCTCCCTCTTCTCTCCTCTTGGCTTCCCCGGACGCAGCGCGGAGCAGGTGGTTGGAGCGCAGATCTGCAGCCTAGAGGCGCTGCAGGACCGAGGCGGAGATTCAACCCAGCTCCGGAACTTCGCCCCCTAGCAGGGCGCCCAAGTGGGCGGGATTTTCTTGCGGCTCCGCCCCGGCAGCTCGCAGGCCAATAGGCAGCAGACACAGAAGCCACGCGCTCCGGGTGGGCCCCCGGGACTGCCACTTCCCTGTGGACTCTCAGTTCACCCTGCTTACCCAGCCTCGTCGCGGTTCAGAAAGCCAAATTACCCTTTTCTTTCCCAAGGACTGCAGTCGTATTGACTTACTCCTCGGGGACTTTTCGGCCGCGGTGCTGCAACCTCCTTCTCCTATCTAGAGGGTAGTGGGGCAGGGCAGTCGGGGTGGGGAACTCACAGACTTTGGGTGCAAGGGCGGAGCGAATGAGGAAGGAAGGGGCTGCTGCTGCTGCTTGGGGGGGGTGTTTGGGGGGGGGGGCAAAGGTGGAAACTCACCTCCCGGGAGTTAACAGAACAGTGTGGTTGGCCGGGAGCAACCCACGTACTGAGCTGATTCCTCCTACTTCCTCCCCCATCTCCACCCGCCTCTCACACACCTTTTTAAAAAGGCAGATGACTTGGACTGCCCAGGACCAAATAGAAAAATATTTACTCTTTCTCGGGGGAAATTAAGCCAGGAATTTCTAGACAATACTGTCACACGGATTTTCCCAATGTCTACAAAGCCAGAGCGTGTGTCTCTTTTATTTTGAATTAAGCGGCGATTTTAAATTACAAACAGAAATCCCTCAAATTACTCAGATTAAAAGCCAAACTACTCCTTGTCCGTTCCAGAATGCCAGGCACCTCAGCGGATGGACAGGCTTCTCGGGCATTTTCTGAAGATTCAACCACCTCCCAGGCGGAACAGTGGAAGCTGCGTCGTTTTCAGATCAGCCAGAGATCATGAAGGAAAAATTCTCTCTAGAATACCGGGGTGGAGTTGTCGGAGCCCTAAGTGGCTGTAAATCAGGGATGCGGGATCAGAGCTCTCATACCCGAAGCTTAATAAAATATTGGTCCCTGAACAACTTCGCCGGGGCATTAAATAGCCTTCCGTGCATCCCAGGGTCACCCCCTGTGTGAGGCTATTCTCCAGCAGAGAATGCCAACTAGTGATCGTCTCCTACTGTGCTTTCATCGGAGGGCTTGGAGGCACCAGCCAGATTGGGGAAAGGGGAGTTTGGGGCAGGAGAAGCTTAATAAAACAAGCACACACGTGCGCGCGTGCATACACACACACAATGTTGAATTTTTAAAATCTTTTCATGCTTGAAACTATTAAGGTCCATTTACAGCTGCAATTTTTGTCAAAAGCCTGCCTGTCTTGCCCTCCAGGGTCTCCTTACATTACAATAACAATATTCTAGAGAAGAGCTCTTTTATTTTTCCTCTCAAAGTAAGTAGTTTCTCCTACTTGGTTTTAACATTAATAGTTTTTTTGCATCTTACGAACCATCAGGAAGGCTAATGGTATGAGGCAAATGCTGTTTAGTTCAGTATTCTATAAAATAAGTTTTACTAATTGCTAGCATTCTGAAGGATTCTGTAGAATTCCAATGGGGAATTGTTTTTGTTTGTTTTGTGTTGTTTTTCTTTTAGAAGTAGCTCCATGTAGCTTGTATTATAACAAATCATCCTAATTATATATTTAACCTGGATACTCGACTTTGTCTATCTGACCTCCTTTATTTTGGGATGGAAGTTAATATATTATAATTGTTGAAAGGTAGATCTCCAAAGACAGACTCTCTGATTTGAGCTCTGACATTTATAACTCCTTGAGCTTGGTCAACTTAATCTTTATAAACCTCAATTTCCTTAAATGTAAAAAGTGATAACAATAATGTCAGTCTCTTGAGTTTGTTGTGAGAATTGAGATCACACAAATAACTGGCTAGGTATAATAAAAGGAGCTTGGGCTTTGGGGAGTAGTCAGAATCTAGTTAAAATCTTTATTTAGCAAGTGACCTTGAACAAAAGTAAGTCTCTCATAATCAAAGTGTGATAATACGTTAGAGTACCACCTTTAAAATTGCTAACTAAATTGTATCAAAATACATTGTATAAATTAAGGATATCATATACACACACTATGTATGGGATTCTGGAAACAACTGACTTAACAGGTATAACATGCTTGTATATAAAGTCAGTAGCTTTCATAATTCCTTTCTGAGAAGAATTTGTTCTAGTTTAGGAAAATGCCTTGATAAACCACTTGGAGCAGTAACTCCCAAGGTTATTAGTCATATATAGTTAAGGCCACAAAAGTGATGGTGAAACTACTCTGTATTAAAAAACACAAAAATAAAAATAAGAATAACAAAATAATAAAAGCGGGAATTTGGTGGGAGGGTGAAGAGGGAGATGCTGAGAAGAGAAGAAAGCACAACAACCAAGTCATTTAATTATGAGTTTGAAAATGATAAAATAAACGCCTTTGAATATCTTTAATTAAGTAATTAGTAGTAGTTATTAGAAACTTGCTGTATGTTAATTATTTTAAGCAATTTATTTGAATTAATGAAACAAATCACCCTAAAAAAAATCTTATGAGGTAAGTGCTATCATCACTTTCTTTTATTCATGAAGAAACTAAAGCCCAGAGACATAAAGTAACTTTCCCAAGGTCACACAATGATTTGTAGTAACTATAAATCCAAATTCTACCCCAGGCACTTTGATGCTAGGCCTCATTCCTATCCACTTTGCTCACCAGAAATGTCTGACAATAAACTCTTGACTTCCTTTTTGGTTAGAGGGAAAGGTGGGCATGATTTGAACATAAATTTCTTAATTTCCTGAAATTTGAATAAAGTCTCCTCCTCTCAGATACATTTTCCTTAAGAAAATTAATACAGTAGTGTACACAGATCTGCCCAAGTCAAATACAATGCATATAAAATGACAAGACCGTTTTTAGACTGAAATAATTTAGCATACGAAAAAAATTAAGTCAGAAACTTAAGAATGTAAGCTCCTCCAAATAATGGGAATGTGTAAAGCCAGTATCCAGGGTCAGCATCACAGCAGCCTGGCCAGTGCAGGTTTGCAGTAGATTTGGACTGTCAGTAATGAAACAACGGAGCCAAGAACTAGTGAGGCATCAGCTTTAATCCTAGCTTGCATATGGCAGGCAAGTAAAAACACACACTGAACTCCAAAACCCACTCATTCAATGCGCACAAGGCTACTGACTTATCCAAGTTTCCTAGAATCAAAGGCTTCTAGGTCACCAGTCTTATTCACCTCTGCTTCCCATTTCCTTCTCTCTGCAGAAACTCTGCACAAACTGGCTTCTTCCGCAGCACTCCACCATCTTGGCTGCTTCTCCTCTCCTCCACGTGGCCTTTCTCTGCTTTCCTCTCTAATGCTAACCTCAGGAAACGAGAGAGAGCAAGCTCCCGGCCTGCCCCACTTTATAGTGCAGAAATCCAAATATTTAATCCAATCTACAAACAAGAAAGTCTCTGATACAAAGACACTTATTTGAGGCATATTGGGCGGATTCCTCATGAGAGCTCACCACCCCACATCATCCAATCAGTCAAGGGTGTGGTTAAAAGCTCACTCTTAAAACTAAATTTTAAGCTATAATGACCCGGCCTGCCTACAGCATGTCCCCCAACACACATTAATACCAACAAACTTCCATGTGGGCAGTGCCATCTTTAACAAAATGAGCATAATATATTTTCTCTGCCCAACAGATAGAGACAGTATTTGTTCTTAAAATTCTAGGGAAGTAGAGTTCGATCCAGGTTACCTACTTCTTAAAAGGAAGAGTTTTCCAACTGCATCTGGATCATGATTGCTTTTGTTACAACTGATAATATATACTACCAATGATATTTATCATACAGTGGAGTCATGAGTCAGAACACCATAATGGGTACTTCTTACTCTAAGAGGTAAAATAAAAACATTGAGCCAGAGGAAAACATATTTCATGTTATCTAGAACAGAAGAGTTTTGCATCTTCGTTATGAAAGAATCATCATCAGGCTGTGACAAAGCAATGACACACCACATTAAGTAACTTCTCTGTTTAGAACAGTGTTTCTTAACCTGGGTTGTATTGAACCCTAAGGGTTCGATGAGTCAGTCTCAGGGGTTCGGAGAAGCCTCTGCTGTGGAGGCCAGAATAAAGTAATACCGTCATTTGTTGTGAGTTCATGAACTTTGTTGGTTTTGTTCTTTGAGCAAGGTGATGTTCATGCATGGCTCATTTTGTGCACCAGCAAAAAACATATACCTATGTCTTGAATTTGGAAAAAAAAATCATATTTTATTTATCACTAAAGAAGGGTTCGGTGAATGCGCATATGAAACTGGTGGGTTCGGTACCTCAAAAAATGTTAAGAACCACTGGTTTAGAATCTGAGCTCAGAGCTCAGGACCCCAGAGATTCTGGCCAGGAACCTTTGCCCTGTACTAAAACATTCTGTCAGTATGTGACAACATAACCAGGTCAGGTTTATGAGCATTTGAAGAGTTGAAATGACTTTCTTCCTTCTGATTAATGTAAATAATTTCCTACCGTAAGGCCAGGAGCCACCATCATGGCCATTCACATGCAGGTTTGCATTGGATTCGTACAGTCGGTAATGAAACAATGGAGCCAAGAACTGGTGAGCCATCAGCTTTATTTCTAGCTTACACCCAGCGGGCAAGCAAAAACACACACTGGGTTCCAAAACCCACTCATTCAGTGCTCACAAAGCTACTGACTTATCCGGGTTTCCTAGAATCAAAGGTCTCTAGCTCACCAGCCTTATTCACCTCTGTTCCCCATCTCCATCTCCAGCACAAATTCTGCTCAAACTGGATTCTCCCTCAGCACTCTGCCATCTTGGCTGCTTCTCCTAGCTTCATCCATGTGGCCTTTCTGTGCTCTGCTCTCTAATGCTAACCTCAGGAACCGAGAGAGAGCAAGCTCCCGGTCTGTCCCACTTTATAGTGTAGAAATCCAAACCTTTAATCCAATCTACAAACAAGAAAGTCTCTAATATAAAGTCACTTATCTGAGGCATAATGGGAGGGTTCCTCATGGGAGTGCACCACCCTACATCATCCAATCACTCAAGGGTGTGGGAAAAAGCTTACTCTTAAAACTTGCACGTAGGCAGCGTCATCTTTAACAAAGTGAGCATAATATATTTTATCTGCCCAACAAATGGTAAAAAAAAAAAAAAAAAAATGTTTCTCTTTATAGAGCATAGACCTTGAAACAAATCTAAAAGAGAGGGTGATAGAAGGACATGAAAAATGTTTCCATGGGGTCTTCAATGATGAGATTAGTAAGGGTGATTCTAATAAATTTCTAGTTGGGTTTTTTTCCCCTACAGCACTAGTTCTTAGAAACCAGCTGGGTATCCTACAATTCAACTCGATTTTGACACTATCTACTTGAATAGAGCAGTCATCCAGATGGAAGAGATAGAAAGGGTGAGCTGTGTGTAAAGGAAAGCAGGCTTTCAAGCTCTCTAGGCATTCCAATCTCCATGCATTGACCAACCCCATAGTGTTCCACACCCTATCCTTTGGGGTTTTGTGGTGGCTTCATTACATAGGAATGATTGACCTAGTTATTGGTCATTGTTGATTGAACTTTATCTTCAGCCCCTCTCCCCTCCTTGGAGGTTGAGTAGAAGGACTAAAAGTTCCAAATCTTCTAATCACATGTTTGGGTTGCCTGGCAACCATCCCCCAATCCCAGGTTATATAGGAGCTTTCGAAAACTTACCCCCTTAACATAAGAAAGACAACTTTATCACTCTAATAACTTAAGAAAGGCCTAAGATTTTAGGAACTCTGTGCAGGGAATTGGCCAAAGGCCAAATATTTATTTCTCATTATAAATCAATATTACAAGTAGGTCCACTAGGGTTTTGGAAATGCAAAGAGAGTAAGTCAAGTCCTAGTACATATAGTAAAAAATTTGAAATATAAAAAAGGCAATTTAATTTATAGGAGAAAGAGAGTGGTAAAAACTACTTGACGCCAATGAGAATAAAACAAAAAGAACCACACTGAGAATAGAAGCCTGACCAGTAAATGTTCTACGTGACCAGTCCTGGGCTAATGCACTGATGAAAAGAAACAGAGGGCTAAGTGGGATTTATATTAAGTCTAAGAAGATAGAACTATTATAAAGAGGCACAGAGATTACATAGTATAAGATAAAACTCTGTTTTATTTTGAACCCCAAAGCTTTTTAAGTCAATAATTCCTAAAGTCATTCTAGATACAGATTTCTGTCCTGAAGAAATATAACCTTTAATTTTATTTTTTATTTCAATTTTAATAATATCATTGTTTTAATAAAATTCTGAAACACTCATCCTAAATAATGCTAGCTAATAAAGACATATCACTGGAGCTCAGGAGAATAAAATGTTTCAAAGCCTATGGTGCACATTATGTTCCTATTTCTGACTGTAGATTGCTTGATGTCTAGGTACAAAAGAAAATGCATAACTATTTTAGTTGAAGTAGAAACACACTTATTCATTTTCCTTCCTGTCTTAGATATAAGGAATGAAGAAAAAATCTCCTTAAGCTATTTAACTGTGAAACTTACACTATAGCTAGAAAATAGATGACAAAACTTTTAGTGTATTAAACACTCATAATGTGTTAGTGATTTCTCTCAGTGCATAAAATTGATTCAAAAATTATAACAGTTTGGGTTTATCCTACAACTTGAGAGCTTCTCTTCAGAGGTCTCTATGTAAATATAGTTTTCAACTTTCAAATGAAATAAACAGTTATTTTTTGTTTTGAGTAAATAAAATGTGACTCAGGGTATGGTTTTTCAAATGTTTGATACTTTAACACAAATTTCTACTTCATTAGTTCTAAAGAAATTCTCCAATTATCTCTACTTGCTTTGTCACATACTATTATAATCCATGATAATTTTGTTCAGATTTTGAGATATGTATATATATATATATATACACACACAAATATATATATGAAAACATTATATATTTGATTTTCTAAAACAAATAGATCACCACAGATTGAATAAACTCTGGAAAATCAAATTTATTAAACATGAGGCCTAGGTCATTCATACTATTTCCCCTTATAATAAGTAAGATAGTTGAGTTTACAGGAAACTATTAAGAAGCAGTTCTTGAATAATCATAATTTCTAAGGAGTGATAAGTAATTAGCCAAAAATTAATATCACAGAATGAAGGTTCATTTATTATGTAATATAAAATAGAACCTTATTATTAATGCTTTTCTGGACCTTACAAGTAATTTAGATGAAGAGTTTCAATGTTGTCTGACTAGGCGATGGCACAGTGGATAAAAGCATCAGATTGGGACACGGTGGATCTGGATCCAGATTCAAAATCCCCAGATCACCAGCTTGAGCGTGGGCACATCTGATTTGAGCAAGGCTCACCAGCTTGAGCCCAAGGTCACTGGCTTGAGCAAGGGGTCATTCGGTCTGCTGTACCTCCCCACCCCCACCATCAAGGCACATATGAGAAAGCAATCAATGAGCAACTAAGGTGCCGCAGTGAAAAACTGATATTTCTCATCTCTCTCCCTTCCTGTCTGTCTGTCCCTATCTGTCCCTCTCTCTGTCTTTGTCACAAAAAAAGTTTTCAATCTTTATTTAAATATAAACGTTTTTCTTCTAACAGGTTTACTCTGAGGTTCAATTTCCTATTTCCCCTTTATTCTACTTATTCAAACCATGGTGGTCTTCTCATTATTTCTAAATACATTGTATATCCCCACATCAAGGCCT
Source organism: Rhynchonycteris naso (assembly GCA_037038555.1). Lineage (NCBI taxonomy): Eukaryota > Metazoa > Chordata > Mammalia > Chiroptera > Emballonuridae > Rhynchonycteris > Rhynchonycteris naso. The sequence goes on from CM073002.1 coordinate 75,361,495, forward strand.
TTGTACTTGCTGTTTCTAATACTTGGCACTCTTTCTCCTTCATTATTAGTGTAGCTTACGGCATCATCTCCTTCAAAGTATTTATTCAAATATTACCTTCTTTTTGAAGCTTTTCATGAGCAACTATTTAAAATTTTAGTTTCCATCTCCAATACTCCTTGTCTCCCTTTCCTGCTTCATTTTTTATAGACTCTATCACCAAATAACATATTATATATTCAACTGATGTGTTTTAAATGTTATCTGCCACTCTTTACTAGCATGCAAGTTCCAAAAGGGCAGGAATTTGTGACTGTTTTATTTTCTGCTACATGCCTAGATTAAACAGACACATAGTAGACCCATAGACTACTCTACTTGATTAATGATTTTATCAATTCATACATACATAAATAAATAATAAATTATTGTGCAACGTAATTAATAAACTGATACAGATGAGCTGCTTTGGCTGCAGTTTGATAAACAGCCCGTAGCTACTTTAAAGCTTTTCAGCATAGGTAGAAAACCCAAGGAGCCAGTCTAACTACATCACATGAAAGATGAGGTAATAGAGGTCCCAGGATCCAGAGACTTAACCAAAATTTTCATAACCATGAAGACCACTTAAGTGCAAATGGGCCACTTTTAGACAAAGTAAATACACAAGATACTCTGTAAATTTTAAGTCAGATTCTCAACATAATAAAAAGTTTGGATGCATATCAGATAGTATTAATTAATTTCAGACACAGTGCATTTATCCAAACTCTTTTCAGAACATTTTGAATAATGTTCTGTAAGTTCTTCACTACTGTGTGATTATGGATACAGTATCAATATCGCAGTCTACAGAGGTGGTTCAGTATTTAAGATTTTAAGCCACAGTGTTCCTTATACTTTGTTCTTTACAGGGTGGATTTGGCAAACTTATAATTAAAGCAATGTATTCCAGAAATATAGATGATTCATAACCTATTTAGCTAACAGTGCTGTAAGACAAATATTTAATTTAATTTAATGTCCAGCACTTCAACATTATATGGAGGTGTTTAATGTGTTTACTCTTCTCTTTAAAGCAAGAAATGTACTTAATAATTGTACCTCAAGGTAAAAAGCATGTGAGAAAATACAATACATATTAAAACCACTATATAAGCCAGGCATAAAATGATTTATAAACATGTACATGTTTTCATTGAAATCATAAGAATCTGATATGTTCTATCTAGCTGTGAGGAAAATTAAGTTATTTTTGGTTATTGCTTTCAGTTTTGTAGTTCTGTTAAAGCTAGTTAATTGATCCATCTCTTAAGGAAAATGAGTTTCCTTTTTATAGAAAATAATATCCAAATTATAAAATGAAGCATTCTGTCCAAGAGTAGTGAACATATAAAGTTAGAAGAGAATCCCCAAAAAGCATAAGTCTCAGTTATTTTTCCTAGATATAAGGATATTCCAAAAAAGTGTCAGTCAGGTCTAGTGTTACTTCTTAGTTGTTTTTTTTTTTTTCAGAGAAATATTGACTTCAGAATTAAGTAAATGCTAAATCAACCTTTAAATGCAAAACATATCAAAGGCAACTTGAGAAGTGTGTATAGAAGGGAATCATATTCAAGTAGTCTGACTGAGTAAGTAGGTCTTAGTCATTCATGTCTTTTCACCATACCAGCAACATAGTCATCTTCTACTCTCACTTCTCACCTCCTGCAGTCTTCAATATATGGGATCTTCCAAGAAAGACTACAAAAAATTTCCAGCTTACTTTATGTTGAGATGAAAAGATTTTTATTTTAAATTATGATTTGTCCTTCTAGTTTTAAATGATCAGTATTTCCTCTTTTTTCTCTTAACTAATAATACCTTGTCTTCTGCTTATTCTGTGAAGGCTCAGCATTTTGAGTGAAATAATAAAGCCATGATAATTTATAAATGAAGGAATGAATGTATTATATCTCTGTGACAATGAATGAAGATATTCAAAAAGAGATGAATCATAGACCAGAGAAATAAAGTAAAATAAATCAGCATATCTCACAGATTCTTGGTATTTTTTCATCTCTCTTCACCTTTTTTTTTTAAGTTAGGAAGACTTTAATTTTTGTAATCTCAGCTTACTAAAGTTTGTCATCAGGAAAGTTTTACCAAAGTTTCTGTAATGGCCAGGACAGTTTCAACTGAAAGTGACAAAAGCTGACTCCAGGAAGCTTAACCAAATGAAACCAAAAAACAAACAAACAAAAACACTCAAACCAACCAACAACAAAAAAAGATGGAATAACTCACTGGTTAAAATGACTGAAAACCTCAAAAGTTTGAATAGTATGTATATGGTTAGGTCCAGACATTTGAGGAAAATTCACAAAGCTGTCCTTTTTCCTATATCTTGGCTTTACATGCCTTTGCTTATTTTTTACTGTTTTCTCAATTTTCTCTACAGTAGCTAAACTTCCTTTATATTGACAGAAAATTATCTTCAGGCATGAGGCATAATCCACAAAAATTAAAATCCTAAAGGAAGATATACCCTCTCACTGATGGAAAAAGTTTGATTGGCTTTGACAATCTTTAGAGTAATTTACTATGAATAAGAAGATCCAGGACCATGACTGATGACTGTCCAGGACTAAATCATGTGTTCACCCATATAACCAGAAGGCAAGTGGAACATCATGCTTGACGGTACCTCAAAATCACAGGAATTGGGGCGATTCGCCAATGATCAGACAAAAACAATAGAACTTCATTTTCTTTGTTATTTTTAGTGGTTCTTAGGACCAATATGCTTTCCATCCAGATTATGTACAAGAGTTTTAGGTTATCAGAAGAGAAAAATAGAAATATATTTTAACATGAGGAAATAACTTTATTTTTACTCTTTCTTCTTTTAAAGTTCTAGATTATTGGCACAGAGGGAAAACAAATATTATTTGCAGATACTAGCAATGTTTTTCCCCCTCCTCTTTCTTATGTACTGTCTGATTACGTGGGGAAAAAGAAAAAGAAAACAGTGTGTGTGTGTGTGTGTGTGTGTGTGTGTGTGTGTGTGTGTGTGTAGAAAGATATGAAATAAAATGACAAAATAAATATTCTGAAGTATTTGAAAATATATTTATTTTCCCCGAATACAAATTAAATATAAGGTCATTCAGATAGTCTGAACTCTTTTGAAAGACCTCTTTTAAAGGTGAACACCAATGAACTCTTTTCAGCTTTATTGTCCATATCTGTATTTGCTATGGTTTATTTTCCATCAATTTATCACCTTCATCTGTCTGCTGCCATCCTTATCATAAAAAAAGAGAAAAGTAGATAAATAACTAGAAATTTATATTCACCAATGATTTTGATTCATCTAGCCCTGACATCAGTCTTTAAAGTATATTTTTAGTTTTATCAGTCATCAAGACAAATTCCTGCTGATAGTTTCAGATAAAATACACCAATATTTAGGACTTACTTTTTTCAAGCAAATTGTCATCCCTCAGGAATGGTGATTTTAAGCAAGCAGCCACACCAACAAATTCTAAATCATGTTTTCTACAGTTAGTTAACCCATCTACTTTCTTTGACTATAACTAACCTAATCTCCACTCTAGCCTTCATTCATTACCTTTCTTTTCTCCAAGAATTATCCTGAATTTCTTCTACTTTTCCTATAATTCACTGTCCAAGTAAGTCTTTCTCCATGGTAAAATCATATACTGAAGGCTTTCTAGAGCTGCTTGTGAACATCACTTCCAGATGCCACATTTATTTATTAATGTCACATTGACAGCCTAAAATTCACTATTGTGGAATTATTTACATCCTATGGGAATTAGAAATTGGCAAACGCTACAAATCGGGCTTATTTTTGTTTCCGAGTGCTGGTTGTTAAGCATTTGCTAGCACACTTCTGTCCATGGAGCTGACTTCAGTCTTCATTAACCACTGTAACAGTTCTTAAAAGCCTAAGCTTGGTGTCAGATAAACTGAATCTCAATTTTTGGCTCATCTGTTTAGTACTTATGTGACACTGAGTAGGTTTTTCCACTTCTCTAAGTCAGTTTTATTAAATAAAATAACACATATAAAACCCCTGCCACTAGAAAATATTAAATAGCCATTTCCCCAATAGCTTTTGATGATTCATGTCTACACTATTCAAGGTTTTGATTAGCTGTGGTTCTTGCTATATATTAATGTTATTTGTATGTCTTTTTTTCTTTTACCATAAAACCCTGGTCTTAAAAAGGATCATCATAATATCTTGTTTAGTGTATTTGATAGACATGGAATCCACAATATATGCCACATTAGGGAATATTTGTAAAGTAGACAATTCAGATAGTCACAGATGTGTATGCAATGATGCCTAAAATGAATTGAAAAGAAGATAAAGTCAGCAACAACTAGTGAAAAGTGCACTAAGTTAGGAATACAGACAACTAAGTTTCAATCTCAAAACATAGCATACAAAAACTACGAGAACTCCATGATCCGATAACTCTAGTTTTGAGTCATAGTTCTGTTTCTAATTATCTATGAAGCCTTCATCAAGATACTGACCTCAGCCTCCTCATCCATTGCATGGATTTAAGAGTATCATTGTATTTACCCTCAAAAGTTAGGAAGGTCAAATGTTTTGATGGATGCTAAGTGTGAAGACAGCAGTTTCTAAATAAAAAGTCGCTATTTTCATTTTTCCACTAGTTGATTGTGTGGCTTGATTATCTTAAGCTTCATAGACTTTATACCTGTAAAAGTTAGATGACTGATTTGGTGCCCTCTTAAGAGGCTTTTTATCTTGAATGAAATTATCCCTTAAGCCCTTTTAGAAAAAACAGAAGATTAATGTCAATAATCTGTTTAGTGTTTCATGATTCCTGGCTCAGACTCCTAGAATCTGTACCGAAAGTTTCCAGTCAGTATCCCTACCATCTGGCCCTTCTCTCCATTCTTCAGAGTTCTGCTATCTTAAGACCGACAAATTTCATTATGTCGTTTCCTTTCTTTAAGATCTCTGCTAGAGTCATTTTACCTATAAGATGTAAGTTCAACTTACTGTCAAGACCTCTAAAGTCGTTAATGTTCTTGCTCCCAGTTTCATATTTGTCTGTCTTAGTTTCATATTCAACACACTCCAGTAAACCCTATGCTTCAATCAGATTGAACTGTTTTCTAAACACACCATGGCAGCCTTTCTTATGTGTGGCATTACATAGATGGTTCTCTCAGCCTGAAATGCACCTACTACACTTCCATTCATTTGTTTTCCTGGGATACTCCCACTCATATTTCAAGACACTTCACCTGTCAAATTGTCTTTTAAGTTTTTCCTAATTCCCTTGGGCAGTGTTAGTCATGATGCTTCTATATTTCTACAGCACTAGCTCTAACCCCTTTGAATTATAGTTATCTCTTTACAAGTCTGGCTCCTCTGCTGAAACTATGACTCCCTAGTAGTGATGTGCTACAAGTTTAGAGTCAAACTGTCTGGTGTGCAAGCTCCCCCCCTACCAATGCAAACTAGGCGTATGAGCTTGAGGAAGCTACTCAACATCTTTAATCCCCTATTTTCTCACCTATAAAATGGAATTCTCCCGTATAAGTGTTCTTATAATAATAACACAAAGAGAAAATGCATTTAAAGCTTTTACCCTTATGCCAGACATATATTAAGGGCTCAATGACTATTATAAAAGATGACGTTGATGTGGTCTGAGAGCAGAAGAAGGAGATAAAATAATGAAAAAAGAATTTTATATTTTTTCCCATCCCTGGGTTACTTCCTGACTTCTGGCACCTATTACGTGCCCAATGCATGCTTGTTGAATGACAACTTGCACTACTTTACAATACAGCTAAAAGGACAGATACCAGCTCTTTTCTCATACCTGAGTCCATGAATTTGAGTTAACTTTTCAGATAAGAGAAACTGAGGTGCTGATAAAAAGGAGGAATACAGGAGGAAAAAGAGAGAAGGAGGAAGAAATAAACTACAGTATTGTGTTAGGGAAGCAGAGAACAAGTCACAATATCTTATTTCACAGTTTTGTTTAAGCACTTCCATTGTTTTTATTAACAGGAACTGAACCAAGCTAAACACACAAAAAAAGTGGAGAAGAGCAGATTTCCAATCTAGAGAGCAGCCCCACCAGTAGACATCACTTGGGTCTAAGGAAAGTGAAAGGGTCTAAGGAAACTTCTTTGATGTGTTTTGAAAGCCTGAGGGCAAAAAAGCAACTCGGACAGGGGTTGGAATGCAAGGGGCTTGGAATGAAACTTCCTGCAGAGGGGGAGGGAGAAAAGGAGGAACAGAGCTCACTTAATAATGGAACCTCTGGACTAGAAAAGACTGGAACATCGAGAATGGTGGAAGACCAAATTAGCAGAATAATATAGTCTGAAGGCATTTAAGCAGATACAAATCTGATGAATAGAACATAAAACAATTTCTTTCAATTAGTCCAAAAGACCATCCTGGAACTAAACTAGGGATGCGATGGCGATGGGATAAGAGAAAATATATCGAGAATGGAGAATGGAAGAAATGGAGAGAAAGGCAATGCTGCTAAATTTATTTCAAAGAACAAGAAAAAATAAAAAGCTCTCCTGTTTACATTAAATAACATATTCTTCCCAGACCAAGAGTCGCAACTGATTCCATTTCAGTCGCGCTTTATACAGAACAAGAACAGAAACAGAAAAACTGAATGAAACAAGAAAGAGAGGTGTTTATGTCTTCTTCTCTTCTCCCTCCCTTTGTTCAACCGAGTGCATCCTTCAGTCCCAGACCCCGCGCGCGATGGTCTCTTCTGCTTTGTTTTCCAAGGCTCGCCCCCCAGGGGTCCAGCAGCTCGCCGCCGTATCGTATCCATTTTCCAGACCCGATTTGGGTTTGGTCTGGAGACCACACAGGTCAGGAGGCTGAGCCAGTTCTCTCTCTCTCTCGTTTTCTCTCCTCACCTACTCCCTTCCCTCGGGTCCCTTCGCTCTTCTGCCCAGCTGCCACTGGCTCCCTATCCACCTCTCGGACCTAACCGCCTGGAGGAAGGTCCACTGAGGCTCCTGCAGAGTTGGCAGAGTCCCAAAGGGCACTCCCCCTCTTCCTGTTTAAGAACCACTCTCTGAGAGGAACGCGATCACCCTGGCCGAGAACCGACCTTCTGTCCGCATCCGGTGGGACAGACACCACGCGGTCTTTGGCTGCTGGAGCAGGGACTGCTGGGCCAGGGGTTGGGATCCCTGAGAGACCGGCTGGCGGCGCCTTAGTAGCGGACAAGCTTGCACCCCCACCACCCAGCGGAATTGGGGACCGCCTGTCACTAGGATCGCGTGCATCCTGCCTCGCGCAGAAGTCGTGGTCAAGGTGTGGTCCCTTAAAACTGTCCTGAGATTCTGTTTCTCCAGGTGAGGGCCGCAGCTTCTTCCATGGTCAGAGTTATTGATTCGTCACTTTGGGGAAGTGGAGAGACCAACATATATAGAGAAATGTCACAAATGTGTTGACAAAATAAGCAAATAAGTGCCCACGTCCTATCATTCATTGTGACTAGCAAGAAGTCCAAGGTTTTACCTTTATTTAAAAATATTTTTTTTCTTTAACCTGGGAGCGCTCCTACTAGCCCTACTCCCCCATTAAAATTTCATTATAAAATGATACTATATTCCAAATAATGTTGTCTAGTTATAATAATTGCACCTAAACACCTGAACCTATGAAAAATAAATATCGCTATTATTACTTGAAAAAAATTCCTCAGGAATATATCTTTTAGCTACAACTTCGTTGTTGTTGTTGAAAGAAGAGAGAGAGAGAGATAGAGAGAGAGTCTGGGAGGTAGAGAGAGAGAAACCATTTTGTTGTTCCTCTTATTTCTGTACTTGTTGTATGTGCCGTCACCGGGGATCAATCACGCAACCTCTTCATCATAACACTATATTTAATCAACTGGGCTGCCTGGCCAGAGCCTGTAAGGCTTCTTCTTGAATTATTGGTCTGGAAACCAGAAATAAGATTGTGAAATGCCTGACAATATATATATAGCTGGCTTGGTTGCACAAAGTGAAATGCCTGCCCCTGTCCTAAGGGTTCTGGGGGATTGTTTTACTTGTACGTGAGAATGCTGTTATTTGGTTAATTGATACATAGAGAGTTATTGAATTGATGTGGAAATAAAAAGTCCTAAGAAATCCTTCGGCAATATCTGAAAGGGGTCATTTAATTCTCTGCCACTTGAGAAAAGGAAACAGTTCATGTTTCAAAATGTATCTCTATCATACAGTCAACTAATAAAATATAATCCTTCCTCAGGCAGTTAGAGAGTGTGAGGTTGCAGTTGGGATTTTTAGCTTGGGTAAACCAAAGAAAATACTGTAGAAGAAAAGAGATTAAACTTGTTGAAACTTGGATTTACAGAAATATAAGGTAGCTTGGAGAAGATGAATTCAGGTGGAAAATGACCTTTTCATTATGTGCAGGAAGATATTAGGATGTCAGAAGAAATGCTAGAAAAGAGATTTATTACCATAAGCAGAGTTGACAAGTTCCATTTGGTTGAGTACTTTGATGGAGGAAGGAAACCAGCATGTCAGGAGGTGGTTAAAAAAAGCTCTGCAAAGTGTTTAGTAATCCAAGAAGACCTAACCTGGAAGGAATGTGTTACTCTCAGTCCTCAGAGAGGCTCCTGGGAGCCTCAGGGACGCTATTCCACTAGAGATTTCCTATTTCTTATGAGATATTTGTATTAGATGAATTATATGAGATATGAGATGGAATGGATACTCTGTGTGAGTGTGTATTCTGTAAGGATTTCAATATAGACCATTTTGTAGTTAAGTGAAGTTACACGAATACATTGTTTTACATTTTACAGGACACATTTATTTGATACATATACAGATCTTATGTTGCTTACAGGGATAATGTTAGGATTCCCATTTTAAAGATAAAGAAATGAGAATAAAATGAAGGAAGTGATTTTTCCATTGTCCTTTCTTCTGTGCCACACAACTTCTCACAGTATTTGTGATTCATAAGCATGAACTTTAATACCACATGGGACCTCAACACATCCTCTTTTCTTGACCTTTTCCCATCTTTTTAGTTTAAATATTTAGTTGAAATCCTATCAAAATTTTCAACAATTCTCCAAACTTTCTCAGTATCTATTCTTTTTCCTTGCTTTGTTTTTCTCCTTAGCTCTCCTATTTCATATACTTTAAATTTTACATATTGATCATCCTTTATTTGTTTTTTCTTTGCTTTTCTGTTCTAGGGAATGCAATCAGTGAAAACTGGAAGTTCATTTTTAGAAGTGGAGGTTGATGGGGGTGAGGACCTTTCTTCGACTGTATCTCCCATGCCAACAAAACTGTCTAGTAAATAATAGGCACTCAATAAATATTTGTTAAATATATGTATGTATATGTGAATGAATGAATGAATGCTTGAATAGAGTCTATTTGTCCATTTGGATCTAATTAGTATCTATCTGCCACTGCTTTTTGTAAGGGAAGGGTACTAATTAATTACTTATAAGAAAAATAATGAAAGCAAGCTCATTGTAGGTCACTGAATACTTGATGTGGAGTTGATATTCTTTCCTCGTTCACCACAGTTTCTTCTGCTTATCAACAAATGTGGTGTTGGGATTTTCATTTCAGATCATGAAATGATGTTTCTGTTAAGCATAAATATTTTTGGATGTTTATGTCTTTGTTACCTCCTGCTCCCCGTTCACCTTTTTCTCTGCACAGTCCTCAGGAAATGCCCCTTGCAGACACCTAGCCAAGAATGTATTTTTCCTGGACTAGTGCCTTTTACTTAGAATCTTTCCAGACATTTTCCTCCCTTATTATATTTTACCTACCACTTTTTCCATTCCTTCTGGTGTCTGCTTTCCATAATGTTTTTATACTTCCTAGGTAATATATTATTATTTTGTGTGAAGTTATATCAGAATCAGAAGGCCACAACTTCTGTCCCAGTGAAGCAATTCTTCCCTCAGCATTGAGAAGTGAGAGGCAGTATAGCTGAGAAGTCAGTTCATAGACAGGAGACAGATATACTTTCTGCCTTTTACCAGTTATATGACTTTGAGGAAATTATTTAACCCATCTAAACTTTAATATCTTCATTTAAAAATGATGTCAAAATAGACCTTATCTTCTAGGACTACTATATTAAATAGGAAAAGGCAGGGAGAGCACAAAATAATTATTTTCCAGCTGTAACTATTAATTGCTAATAAATATTAGCAATTACTAGAAACATTCTTGATAAATGGTCTTCCCGACTCCATTTCATGCCATCAATACTGGGGAAGGAGATCACTACTTTCTTGAGTCAATCAGATCTTTTTGAAGACACATTATCTACCTGTTGCAAAGCTCCTTTAGAATTAACTTATACCGGCTTCTTTATAGCTTCCATGTGCTGCTTCCCCAGTGTTTACTTAAGTATATATGTGCTGAACTGAATATTTATGTCCAACCCCCCCCAATTCATATGTTGAAACCCTACCCCTGAAAGTGATAGTATTTGAATATGGGGCTTCATCTAAATTAAATTTAGATGAAGATATTAGTACACAAAGAGGAGAAAGAGATAAGAAAGCTCTCTGTTGCTTAAGCCACTCCAGTCCATGTTATTTTGTTATAGTAGTCCAAGCTAAAACAAGTGCCTGTCTTTTGTGAGAAAACATTTAAAATTTCTAAATACAGTTATAGCCCATTTATATTTTTCTTATTTAGGTTAAGATTTTCCAGTTCCTTTGACTGTTGTTTATCTGTAGTGGTTTTTGTAACCAGTTAAAATGACCCACGGGTTTTGCTGCTTGCTGAGACAAAAAAAAAAAAAAAAAAAAAAAAGCCGGTATTCATGATGGTGATGCTGGTGGAAAGGAAAGAGGTTTATTTAAGTGGCGGATACCTCAGAAAATGAGAATGACTCATCCTCAAAATCCCCTCTTAAGATGCCTTGGCCATATTATATAGGCAATCAGAGATTTTGCCAGGGAAAGCACTCTTAGAAGGAGGGCAGATGTGCAGTTTCTCTTAAGAGAGGGAAGTTCTTATCCTCATGGCTGACTGGACTTCTGCAGTCCTCTTGGTCTCATCAGAGAATCAGGATTGTAAGCCTCAGCCTGGCAGGAGAGATGAGAGGCAGGAGGCCTGAGTGTTTATTCTTGTTCTGATGTTAACTCTTGATATGTGTCACCTAGATGTCTGTGATTCACTGCCACTGTTAGTGTTCTTTATTCCAGGAGAGGAAAAGGCTGTTGAACTGTAATGATGACTCAGCCAATGGTGAAGGCATAATATTGGTTTTATAGTTGTGATTTCTTACAGAATATATAACTGTGATTATTAGATTGGTTATTAAATCATAGTTACAGTTAGATTAACAAACTGGGTTTAATATTTACTAAGATTAACATGGGTGGCTTTGTATAAATTCTTACTTTATTAGGATATTCATTTTTTTTTAAGGAATATGAGGGAAGAGAGTGAGACAGACTCTCACATATGCCCCTACCAGGTTCTGCTCAGCAACCCCATCTTGGGCCGATGCTCAATCAACCAAGCTATTTTTAGTGCCTGAGTCAGACACACTCAGACCAACTGAGCTATCCTCAGCACCCAGGGCTGACACTTGAACCAATCAAGCCACTAGTTGTGGGAGGGGAAGAGAGAGAGATGGGGAGAGGGAGGGGAAAAGAAGCAGATGATTGCTTCTCCTGTGTTCCCTGATTCCAGATCAAATCAGAGACATTGGCATGGCAGTCCAATGCTCTATGTACTGAGCCAACAAGCCAGAACTTACTAGTATATCTTTATTTTAATTTTATTCTATGGTTAGTCAGACTAACATCAGTAATATAGCATATTCATTCTTTCTACAGTTCTCACGTCATCACCAACTAATTGCTCTCCTCATGATGACATCTAGTTTATCTATGTACCTCTTCAAGGACTGCACTAGGAAAAGATGCAATACCTTAATTTTTGTCAAACTAGTTCAGATTACAGTAAAGATATTATCCTCCATGATCTGGACACTATATTCTTTTTTTTATTATTATTTTTTGGCAGAGACAGTGAGAGTCAGAGATAGGGACAGATAGGGACAGACAGACAGGAAGGGAGAGAGATGAGAAACAACAATTCTTCATTGTGGTTCTTTAGTTGTCCATTGATTGATTTCTCATATGTGCCTTAACTGGGGGGCTACAGCAGACCGAGTGACCCCTTGCTTGAGCCAGCGACCTTGGGTTCGAGCTGGTGAGCCTTGCTCAAACCCAATGAGCCCGTGCTCAAGCTAACGACCTCGGGGTCTCGAACCCGGGTCCTCTGCATCACAGTCTGACGCTCTATCCACTGTACCACCACCTAGTCAAGCTGAACACTATATTCTTAATAGAGGCTGAGATCTCATTAGATTTCTTGGCAACCACATCACATAGTTGGAGGCATATCTAACTTATTAACCACAAGTCAGAAACAGAGCAGTAACTTCAGGTCTTTTTCATGTGACCAATTGATAAGCTAGGTCCAGTCTGTTTTGTACATGAGTAACTAACTAAGAGTGTATTAAGCAGCAAGTTCTTAACATTTATTAAGTCATAGTTAGAGGAACTTAAAGAAACTGAAGACAATGTTTTCAACTTGTTCCCAATCATTTTTTCTTCTCAATGCACATTAATGATGTAATTCACATGAAATACAAATGCCCTCAGACACACCATAATTCTACTTGAAAATTTTATTTGCCAGTTTTAATGCCGCACTTTACTCTTCTGTGCAAAAAAGCATATCAAAACTTGAGTGAAGCAAAGAACTAAATGTAAAAAACAATAGCCTAAAGCAGTGGTTCTTAACCTGGGTTCTATCAAACCCTAGGGGTTCGATGAGTTGGTCTCAGGGGTTCGGAGAAGCCTCTGCCGTGGAGGCCAGAATAAAGTAATACCGTAATTTGTTGTGAGTTCATGCACTTTGTTGGTTTTGTTCTTTGAGCAAGGTGATGTTCATGCATGGCTCATTTTGAGCACCAGTAAAAAAACATATACCTATGTCTTGAATTTGGAAAAAAAAATCATATTTTATTTATCACTAAAGAAGGGTTTGGTAAATGCGCATATGAAACTGGTGGGTTCGGTACCTCAAAAAGGTTAAGAACCACTGGCCTGAAGCTTTTGGAGATAACATAGGTTAATATCTTTTATCAGGAAAGAAAGGAATTTCATACACAATGCACAAATAAAGGAAGAAGCTGAGACATTTGACTTCATTAAAACAAAAATGTCTCCAGTCCTCATAAACAAAATGAAAGATATTTGCAACACAGTGTTCCTAATTTATAAAGAATTGTTACAAATTATTAAGAAAAAGACAGTCAGTAGAGAAATTGACAAAAGACTTAAATATGTACTTTACAAAAGGAGAAACCTGATTGAAAAAAATCACATAAAAATTAGCAATGATAAATCAAGAAAGTGTAACTTAAAATCCAATGAGCTAGCATTTGATACTCAGTCGAGTATTAATAGTTAAAATGACTCAGAATACCAAATGTAAGGGAAGACTTTAAGTAATGGGAACTCATACTTAACAGGTAGGAGTGCCAATTGACACATCCAGTCTGAAAAACATTTTAGCACAACTTAGTCAAATATTACACAGCATTGAGGCCAAGATGCTATAAAGTAAAATTGCAGTTGTATTTGTCTCTCATAAAACAGTCCCAAGTGAATGATTCAATTTAGGGGATGTCCTCTTTCACAGTCACTTGAGGATTCTTCTATATCATTAGTTGGCTCTTTTTTTTTTTTTAGATCATTGTCCATGTTTGCGTGGTTTATAAGATCGAGTGCAGACACAGTAATGTCACAGAGTATGGGAAGGAAAACGAGAGCATAGAGGTCTATGCCAGGAAGTGTTTTACCTTCTTTTCACCTACACTCCTTTGCCAATAATTTAGTTACATGGCCAAAAATGGTTGTAAGAAGGCTTGGGAATGTCTTATCTAATCTTCTATTTTTATGGAGTAAGAAGATACTAAAGAGTAATGAGGAATCTCTATCTTATCTCTATGACACATCAATTCTACTCCTGTATCCCAGAGACTTGTTTTTAATTGTCTACCAGGAGACATTGTACCAGAATATTCATAAAGGCTTTGTTTTAGCAAAAAAAAAAAAAAAAAAAAAAAAAAAAAAAAAAAAAAATCTGGTAATAATTCAATTATGCATTAACAAAAGACAGAATAAATGAATTGAGCTATAAAATAGAGTACTATAGATTCATGAAAATAAACAAGCTATATGTCAATATATATTAATGTCACAGCAAAGCTACATAATAAACAAGTCACAGAATATACACAGAGTGATTTCTAATGTTTATAAAAAAGGGAAATATAACGTTTAGCGATACATAATGGGTGATAAACAGAAGAAAAGAAAAAAATAAAATTTCAAAAGGTAGGATAATGTATATTCTCTTTTCTTGCAAAAGGAAGTAAATGAGATTGGCAAAAAGCACTCATTTATATGCATTACTCTATTTCTTAACTGGATGTTAAATACATGTGTTTCTTATTTTCTGTGTGTATATGGTGAAGAACAAAATCTTTCCTGAAAAAACAAGTTTACAAATTCAGTATTTTAAGTATATAGTTACTATTGTTTTGTGACATACAGTTTGCAACATATGTGTGAAGACAACATAATCATTTTTTAATGCAGAGGCTGGACTCGTAGAGAGAATTTTGGCCTTTCTGGGACCATACTTAAGGGTGGATACTTCTGAGATGGGAATGAGTGTTCCTTCTATCTCAGAAAGTGGGATCCATCTTTCTTTCTTCTCTTTTCTGGGTCGGTCAAATCATTCTGTTCCACCTGTATGCAAATTACATAGCAGAGCACACACTGTACTAAGCACATAATCACAATTTTGAATTTATCATTTTTATTTTTTATTTTTTTAATTTCTTTATTAAATTTTATTCATTTTAGAGAGGAGACACACACACAGAAAGAGAGAGAGAGAGAGAGAGAGAGAGAGAGAGAGAGAAAGAGGGACAAAGGGGGGAGGAGCTGGAAGCATCAACTCCCATATGTGCCTTGACCAGACCAGTGCAGGGTTTTGAACTGGTGACCTCAGTGTTTCCAGGTCGACACTTTATCCACTACACCACCACAGGTCAGGCCAATTTTGAATTTATTAGGTAGCAGGCCTATGTCAGTGTTCTCACCAATTCCTTCAATGCAACACGATGATGAAGACATGGTTCTAGAAACAGGATGCCTGTGTTCAAATCCTGGTTCTGCCCTGCAACCATAGATAATATTCTTGACATCACTAAATCTCCATGTTTTATTTATAAATTTGAAATTTTAATAACATCTATTTTATGGAGTTGTAGTTGGGGTTAAATGATATAATGTGTAATGACTTCACACATGCCTGTATATAGTAGGAGCTTAAAAATAAGTTAAAAAAAACACAAGGATAGAAATATTTTTTTCTCAGTAGGCAATTGATTAATACCAAGAGACATTGTAACATTCTTCCTGGACAAATACAGAGTCTTTTCAAAATGTATTTCACATATACACAAACTAGTTCTAACCTGTGATTGTCCTGGGCATGTAATGGGCACTCAATAAATCTTAGCTTCCTTTTATTTTAAGATCTTTGGAAGCTTTGTCCTGTTTCTTTCAATATGTTATTATGTATGAATCTATTAATTACACTCATAAATTGTAATTAGTAAGTAGAACATTTACAAGAGAAACTCACTCTTTGCAGAGTGTTGTAAAGTTTTGTTCTGATTTTTTTTCTTATATGTGAAGAACAGAATCCCAAGGGGCCAATGACATAAAATAATGTAAAGTTAAATGAAATAACTGTATGTAAGCTTCTCTTATAATTGTATATAATAGAAACTTAATACATTTGAATTTTTTTTCTCACTTGAAGTTGATTTAGATACTATATTAAACACTAAAATAAATCCTTAATATATCTTTTTCTTTGAAATTTAAGTCTGAATTTTGGAAATAGCTAAAAACCACTCAGAGCCAAGTGTAGTGAACAATAAAAGTGAACAAGTTGTATAATACCATTTTTGGTTAAAAACAAGTTGTGATGAAATTAATGAGACATTTACTTTTTACATTATAAACTGGCACTGAAGATACTACCAAAAAGGAGTTCCACACACTGTTTAAGCAACGATAATATTGTTGGAATAATTTAAAAGATTCTTTTTTATCTAGTGAAGCCATGTTGACTTCACCCATATACTGTAAAGTCATATCAGTTATTGAAATATTCAGATAACTCTCTACCTATTCCAAATAACCCCTGACCTCAATTTTGCTACATATGGTTCCTCCAAATTCTCAGCTGCTCCTGTCCTTACACTAGGTTAACTCATAACGCAGCAAAGACTGAAACCCTGCTTACTACCTCAGCCAGTGTCAATTCTGATTGGTTGATGGAAGTTCCATTCAGTTTGCTAATTATTTTGAATATCCTTTCTGTCTGTTATACTGTCTAATAAGCAATTTCATGGTTCTGGCAATGTTCATTTGGATGTTAAGCTTGGATAGTCTGAATAACATCAACAATATCTTTCTGAGATGATAAATACAGAAAATTAGTAGTTCTTTGGAATAGCTGATCAAGTTTAAAAATTATTTTCTTAATAAAGTACATGCATGAGATTAAGATTTTTATCTATCATCTATCTACCATCTATCTATCAATCATCTATCATCTATCTATGATCTAGATATACTGTGAATAAATAAATGCTTTCTTGATGTATGCAGTACAGACAGGAAAGGATCTTAAATATTTTTAGAGTTAATTTCAACATCCTTATAGAGGTTAAAACATAATTAATTATATGAATAATAATTCCAGGGGATTCCTAGGCATGATAAAAAATAAACAGAATAAATTCCTAGATGCTTATAAGGCAAATAGTATAGATAAATCTAATCTGAAGAGCTGGTAAGAAAAAAATCCTTGAAAATTCATTTAGGTATTTATGGTCTGTTTACTTTCACAATTTGCAGTTGTTCCCCATTGTACACACTTCATTGGTATTTTTATTGGTCACAAAATTGTGATTGCTTCTTTTTTGTCATAAATAACTCCATTTTATTGGCAGTTTTCTATTAGGGTTTTATTTGACATTAATTGTGATTGCCAGCTATTGAAATCAGGTGATCACGCGTTCAGGCTGTAGGAACAGTTTACCTACACTAATCCCAAAGAAGCTGTATTATGAAACAAACACATAAAATATTCTAAATATTTTATGACTTTTTTCTTTATATGTTTCTTATATACATTTGAAAGAAATTTTGCTTTACTTGTTCTTCGCATTTTGCAAGAAAGTAGTAAAAAATCAAAAGCAAAGTAAAATAAAACGTTACGATTGCAAAGGTCTTTAGCACCAAACACAGTGCCTGGCACATAAAGGTGTCCAAACAGCAGTTAGTGAGTGAAGAATTATGTAGGCACAGAAATTGTGTACCTTAAGGACTTTCACCAGTTACAATTTTGGAGCTCCTGGCTGCAGACCCTGTGGTACCAAGAGAGGAATTTGGAGCAGTCAGGGCCCCTGATTCTCTCCCATTTATTTTTTAACTTGAGAAAACTGCATGGTAGATGGCAAGAAGGAGGTTTGTGGGCTCTGTTATAAAAAAATATTCTCATTTTGAGAAAAAGAGTCACTTCACAAGCTATGGAATGAAATAGTGTGATAGAAATGCCCAGTGCAGACTGGCACACTGTTCTATAATGCTGTGTTTGAAATGAAACAAGGAGAAGAAAATGGAAACAGAAAGATGATTTTATTTTATTGTCCAAAAGGCTAATAATACCTTGGGTTCTTTGTTACAAAGTGATAAAGCCTAGGCAGTCATGTGGTTCTCAACACAACAGCATGTTGAAGTACTATGAAATAAAGTATGATTTTATAATCTATTTTCTGAGAATACATATTTAGGGTTTATATTAGTAGTTGGATATGAATTCATCACTTGGGAAAAAAATCAAACTAGATGATGTATTAGTTATCTATTCTTGTATGATAAATTACTCAACCATTTAGTAAAAGTAATTGTTATCGCTGCTTTTGCAGGTCAATAATTTGAGAGTGGCTCAGCTCAGCAAATCTGGCTCTGGGTTTCTCATGTAGCTAAGTGAAAATGTTGGCCAGGACGACAATGCTGAAGGCTAAACTGAGTTTGGAGGATCCACTTCCAATGTCTCTAACTCACATGGCTAGCAAATTGGTGCTTGTTGTTGGCAGGACACTTCATTTCCTCCATATCAAAGCCTCTTTTCAGTGCTGTTAGTGTTCTTATAGCATGGCTAGGGGACTTCCTCACATGAGCTATCAAGAGAGATTACAAGATAGTAACAGCAATGTCTTTATAACATTGCCTCAGAAGGCACACACTGTTACATCTTCAACAGTCTGTTGTCAAATGGATCACCCTTAATCATGTGGAAGGGAACTACATAAAGCTGTGAACACAAGAAAGAGATCATGATTTGGGAACAATCTTGGCTGCTATCACAAATGCAAAAGTCTTAAATGTAAGCACTGTGTACAAAAGAGCCAGAAATTAGTTGTATCCTGTCTTTAGTTCTCCATTCTTCTAAAAGTTTTTCTAAATTTTGTATCTACTACAATGATTTCATTTAATTTTTACCAGAAAACTGTAAGTGAGATATATTTTTGGTCTCATTTTTCAAGTGAGAAAATAGGGGCTGGAATAATTAAGGTTACACAACTAGTAAGGTTGTCAATTCATTGCTACTCATTGTTTCATTTAATATAATGCAATAAAAATAAACAAATAGATGGAATATTGCAGCTATTTAACTAATAAATATAGATAGACGATGAGGTAGAATCGGGCGCTTGATATCATGTATGAGGCATTACTCAGGATAGATCAGAGTAAACTTTTATTAGAGCTAGATAAACTTCTAATTACTAAGCTGATGTTGTCTCCAAGATCAAAGCAGTAGTTTTGCATGTTACAAACACCATTTTGCCTGATTCCTTAGCTCTTAGATGCCAAGGTACTTACTTACTCAGTTATTTAAGTTTAGGAACAATTAATATATAAATAAAAATTCTAGGTGATTTAGTTAATATATAAAATGTAATTATAAGAACAATTAGGTGTTTATTTTGATCTGATGAGCACATTGTCCTGTAAGAATTACTTAGATAATTGTATCAGTTGGGATAATGTGGGCTATACTGCTGTAACAACCTCATGACTTCAGTATGCTGAAACAATAAAGACATATGTCTTGCTCATGCTGGTCCAATCCTTGTGAGCAGGATGATCTAATTGTAGTGCCCCAGGGAAGTAGGCTGATGCAGGCTCTAAGTCATATACTTCCATGTTAGAGCTAAGGTTTAAGGGTCTGAGCTTTCTATAGTTTTGAGCCTTTTTAAAAATATTTATATAATACAAAATTAAAAATACAGAATTATTGAGTCTTAAGCCTATGCAAATGAAGAAACAATAAAATCAAGAGTTTTTTTTTTTCTTTCTTAAATTAGCTTCACAATAAATGAGTCTCGTGTTTTAATGATTTCTAGGCCTGGGAAAAGGAATATGGTGAATCACAGACAGACTATTCAAACTTTAATCTGGAAATGACACAGATTAAGTTCAAAGTGAGTTGGAAAGCATAATTTTACCATGTGTCCCCCCCGAAAAAGAACTGAGAACATTTGTAAACAGCAGTAATAAAGAAGCAGAGGCAGAAGAGAGTGTAATTTAAATGCATAGTCATATCACCTTTTAAATTTACTACATTCACTTGTGAAAATTTCTTTACCTAATTTCAGAATGAAATCACAAATTACTTTCTTGGGTCTCCCTCTTAAAAATAACACAAAGATGAGTATAGGCAATGTGTTTCACAAATTTTTATCTTCTTTAAAAATTGATCACTTTCTTTTTAGAGTCATACATTCTTTCTTAAATATGATACTATCTTTTGTCAAATTATATGCTATATTATATGTATATGAATATAATATACATATCTATAGTATATGAATATAATCTATATATACTATGCTATATATACTATAGATTAATAGTACATAAATATAAACTATAATATGTTATGGATATATACATATGTAGTTACATATATATGCATGGACATAAAGATATTTCTATAGTAAACTATACGTCTATAATATATATGGTATATATGTATATAGATTCACTGATGCTCTCTAATTTATGATGTTAAACTTACGATTTTTGACTTTATAATGATTTGAGAGTGATAGGCTGTACTTAGAATTTTGAATTTTTTTTTGACAGAGAGAGAGAGAGAGAGAGAGAGGGATAGATAGAACAAACAGACAGGAAGGGAGAGAGATGAGAAGCATCAATTATTCATTGCTGCACCTTAGTTGTTCATTGACTATTTCCTCATATGTGCCTAGGCCAAGGGGGGCTACAGCAGACCGACTGACCCCTTGCTTGAGACAGCGACCTTGGGATCAAACTGGTGAGCCTTGCTCAAACCAGATGAGCCTGCGCTCAAGCTGGCAACCTAGGGTTTTGAACCTGGGTCTTCCGCATCCCAGTGCAACACTCTATCCACTGTGCCACCACTTGGTCAGGCAGAATTTTGAATTTTGATCTTTTCCTGGGTTAGTGATATGCAATGCCATACTCTCCCATGATGTTGTGCAGTGGCCGGGAGCTAAGGTTCCCAGTCAGCACGGGATCCTGAGGGTAAACAACCAATATTCTATAGTGTAATGTGTTGCAAGTGTTTTATGGACATTGTGTTTTTTGCATCTCAACAAAAAGCTCATTCATATTTTCTGCTTCTGGGGGAGAACAGGAAGGCAATTTCTCTTGAGATGAAATTCAAGATAATTGCCCAACTGAAGGCTAATGTAGACATGTGGAAAGTAGGGCTAACCTATGATGTTTGGTAGGTTAAGTGTATTAAACGCATTTTTAATTTAAAATATTTTCAATTGACAATGGGTTTGTCCAGACATATCCCCATCATAAGTCAAGGGGCATATCTATTACTAGTGTAAATAAACATGTATGTGTATGTGTATACAGTAGTGGTTTTCAACCTTTTTACACTTGAGAACTAATGACCTAGCCAGCGGAGAAAGCAAAACATGCAACAAATAAAGTTTTACCTTACTGTGCATAACAGTACAACACAGTACACGATGGTGCTTGATTTCTGAACTTCATATGTAGGATGCACTGAATACTAGATAAGTTTGAATATTTTTTTGTCTATTGTGCATAATTTGTGAATAGTCTCCATGGTGCAAAAGGTTGGTCCAATGAACCTACAAATTTCAAAGATATCTAAGGCAACCTCAAAAGTATTTTCATTGATACAGGCTGATAATCACCTTGAGCATAAGCGAATTTGACTAAGATCATTGGGTCTATAATCTTCATACATCATCATGATGATTAACTCTTTTGCAGGCCTGCATGATTTTTCTGGCATACTAGTACTGGTTTGTAGACCGGCAATTGAAAAACACTGCTACACAGGCTAGATACTACATTTAGTATAGTATACATTTATATTATATAGTATATTTATATATACCATAAATCTACAGATAGATTCTGTACAGGTATACTGCACTTTATAGATATATATTATGTATATAGTATAGATATCTCTCTATATAAATGTATAGATATAATTCTATATTTTACTAAGAGTTTTTGGTTCTTTTTTAGATGATTTTGCATTTAATCCCTGGTCTTATGTATTGATTACCTAGTTTGTTGAAAAAAACCTTACTTTAAAATTGTAAGAAATGTACTGCCTAATATACCTTCTAGTCTTTTTGTAATGTTGTTCATGCCTGAAATTAATGCATGTGATTGCTCTGAGTAATTGTTGCTGTTTGTGAGGAACTGAAATAATCATCAGAATCAGGTGTAGAACAAAGATGAGTGAAACATGTTTATTAAAAACCTTTTTTCTGTTTGTTTTTGTTTGGATATAGTCAAATAATATAGTACAGAGATAGAATTTCCAGTTAACTACTCCTTTTGAAAGTAAATGAGTTGGTATATTTTATAGTTATATACTGATAATCCCTATACATTATTTCAAAAACAAGTCTTCATATTTGTTTGCAGTTAATCTATAATATGTCAAAATTTAGATAAGTGCTTAAATATATGTTCATGTTCATTTTCCAAAGCAATTATAATATATTTCTCTAATGTAATTTCTTGTATTCAGCTCTCAACTATCTATTTTAGCAGATAGGGAGCTGCAGCTTGGATCATTTTTAAAATAGACAACAGTAATTTTTGTTTGTTTGTTTGTTTTTTACAGGGACAGAGAGAGGAATAGACAGACAGGAATGGAGAGAGGTGAGAAACATCAATCATCAGTTTTTTGTTGCCATTGTGACACCTTAGTTGTTCATTGATTGTTTTCTCACAGTGCCTTGACTGTGGACCTTCAGCAGACAGAGCAACCCCTTGCTGGAGCCAGCGACCTTGGGTCCAAGCTGGTGAGCTTTTGCTCAAGCCAGATGGGCCCTGCACTCAAGCTGGCGAGGTCTCCAAACTGGGTCTTCCGCATCCCAGTCCAACGCTCTATCCACTGCGCCACTGCCTGGTCAGGCTAGACAACAGTAATTTTAAAATGTATTGAGTTCCTATTAATACGCTAAGAAACAAGGATTTAAATTAATGTTATTTAGCTATGATAACAAAGCATTTTTGGAAAAAAAATATTATCCTTATTGTTTGAGTTGAGTTATACTTCTAACATTCACTACAATAATAAAGAAACTTAAGCATAAATAATATTTTAAAACAGATAATGACAATGGTTAAGATGTATTGAGTGTGCTTTGTGTTGGGCTCAGAGCTAGTTAATGTGTGTAATCTCATTTTATCCTGCTCCTAGTGACTCTGTGAGGTAGATCTAATTTTTCCCATTTTATTGAAGAAGCTGGAACTCTGAGAGGTTGAGAAATTCAGGATCACACTGTTACTGAGTAAAATAGTAGACCAACCTAAATCTGAATGAAAAATATGGTTTCATTAATTATATTATCTTTTCACTCTTCAAATTCTGAGTAAGTGGGTTGTAAATAAGAAAGAGATAATTAAGAGCCTTCTATAATGTGAAAATGGCTCCAGATAATTTACAAATGAGAGTTGATTTTATGTTTAAAGAAGTTAAAAAGGAAGAAGAGAACAAACAATTAAATATATAAGTAGAAATGAGTCAAATATAATTCATGGTAGATTAATGATCCTCATAGAGAAGACATGACCACTGGTTGACCCAAGGGCTAGACCTGGGTGATCTGAGGTTCCTCACTCTCTCTCCTGTCTTTGGAATGTGTGTTCCACCCACTGTGACATAACCAAAGCTATTTCAAGGCCATAATCTTGAGAAAGCAATGTATTAATGAAACCATCTGGATGCTCTATGTGACTAAACTCAGTTCAATCCTCTGTGTAAACTTTTAAGATTCTACTGGGCCCATGGGGAGATCTACTTGTCTTGTAAATGCCCAACACAAATCTTGCACATAATTTCTCTTGTTTTATAAAACTTCTACCTACCAAGGTACAGTGATATACCTTTTTCTTTGGTCTCTCCTTGCCCTCTGTATACACAGTCCAGGTTGAAAACCAAAAATTGGTGAGCCAGCCAGTAAATCAAAGAAATTTTTATTGGAAAAGCAACATCTACAAGGGAAATCCAAATTTGTTCACCGACTTTTGTGTGGGGAGAATTAGCCCGTATGTTAGGGGTTTGTATACCGCCATGAAAGTACAGAGATATCTCAAAAATGCTGGCTAAATTAATCTGTTTGTTTGAAGAACTGTGCATAATGCACCTGATATGAGATATTGTACTTGTGCTGTCTTGGTTGTGGGAAAAGATATTTATGATGTTGTGCAATCCATTGCTGATTTAGGGGAAACTTACAAATCCCAGAAACAGTTACAGACTTTGAGAGGGACCTGAGACAGAGAGAAAAGTTAAAGAGCCAAAAACTTATCCCAATCAGTTGTAAAGGGTCCAGTATAAAAATCCAGAAATAAATGAGGTCTGACCTCATTGCTATCAGGATCCTCCTGATGAGATAGACTGGCAACCTAACATTATGTTTGTTGGCCTGTGGAAAGCTTAAAACCTGAACAACAGTTTAGACCTGCCCACCTACCCCTATTATCTCTGTTTCTCACTCATACCCACTTCAGCAGAGTCTTCAGGACAGTCTCATGTGGGGTATGTGCTTCCCATACATAAAGTATAGAATGTAGGTCAAGAATAACTCCATGTGGGGGCCAGTAGAGGCTACTGGAGGCCTCATATTAAGTTCACTATTTACTCATTCTTCAGAAATAAACAAAAAGTGATGGTTCTGACTGATACTGGAGCAAATGTACTCTATCTAATAATATGTAATAACCTGCAGTAGTTATTGACTCCCTCAGCACCACTGATGGTCATGGAGGACAAATAATTATGGTTAGGAAGGCCCTTTTGCAAATTGGACATTCTCTCCTATGAGATTCAGTACCAGAAAATATATTGGTCATTACTGTCCCACAAAGTCACATTCTGTAAAACTCTATGCGTGAATTCTTCTTATGTATTAGAATAATCAAACTAGTGCTAAAGGAAAACACCACTTGGAAGCTGTAAGTCTACTGCCCCCTCAAAGTGTGGTAACTATCAAACAATATAAACTGCCTGGGGGAAGAAGCATAAGAAAATAGGAAAAAGGGTCAAATAATTGCACTGAGTAAATATTATACACTCTACCCATAGTGCTTTCAACAGCCCAGTATGGCCTTTAAAAAAGCCAAATGGCTAATGGCACATGACTGGACTACTAAGAATTGAACAAGGTAGTGTCCTTATTTATATGGCTATCCCAAGCATTAATATTGCCACTATCTCAGATCCATTGGTCACTGCCCTAAAAGGATAGCAATGAACCTTACAAGTGGTTCCTCAAGGCTATGTGCACAGCCCCACAGTATGTTATGAAAGGTTATCCAGTATCTCTCCCTATTTTCTTTTCCCACATCAGTATAATTGGCCTACTACAATGACAAAGCAATGTACATGAAGACTTGCCTCAGTTGAAGGACACTCTGCAGACAATGTTGAAACATCTTCGAGGGAGAGAGTGGGTTATAAACCCACAGAAAATTCAAGGCCCAAGCATCACCATGAAATCTTTGGGATATATATGTAGAGCCTCCAAATGCCCTCACTCCTGTTCTTGTGGCAGCCCTTATGACTTCTAGTGAGGAAGTGAGGGAAATTCCCACTAATACCTGTTATACAGATGGGTCTAGTCAGGGCAACCCATCAACTTGGACTGCAGTAGTGACTCAGCTCAACACTGACACCATCTGGATGGAAATAGGAACAAATCACAACAGTTAGTGAGTTCAACTAAGTGGTTTGGCTAGTGATGACTCATAAATCCTAACCATTAACTCTGCACTGACAGTTGGGCTGCTATACGGGGGTTAATCCCTTGGGTTGGACACTGGGAAGCCAAAGAGTGGATAATCACTAATAAGTCCTTGTGGGGTCAGCACATATTGAAAGACATTTGAGTTCACCTACAAATTTATGAGGTAGTCCTCACTGTCTCCCATATCCTGGCTCATAAGGTGTTGATAACCCTTGGCAATCAGGAAACTGATGTCTTAGCTTGGCAATTGATCTATCAGTAGATATAGCAGATTGGGTATATAAAAAAAGAGCCATTTTAGTGTGCCAGGTGAGATGGCATATTGCCAAAGATGCTTGATTATCCTTGAAATACATTGAATTGGTTGATGCAGTAATAGCATATCTTGTGTGTTTCAAACAATGCCCAAGGCAATTGTCAAAGAAGTTTGGGTAGTTTTCACAAATAAAAGATTGGCAAATTCGTAATACTGGCTCCCTCTGCCTGAGAGAGGGTTCTTTATATATGCTCTGTTTTATGTGGGTATATTGTGCGTGGCGTAGCCCGAGGTTTTTCCTGTTGCCACACAAACTAGGCTGCACTATAATAGCAAAACTGAGTACCATATACAAGTACCTTCATCAAATAGACAGTGATCATACTCACACGTCAAAGGTCATGATGTATAAAACATGACATTGAATAGAGGTTCCATCCCCCCTATACTCCCCAAGCAACAAGGGCAACTGAAAGAATAAAATATTAAAGCAGCAGATTAATTTACTGATGGGTAAGACCACCGTTGGCTGGGTAGACTAATGTACTGTTCCAGGTTTTAACACCTTAAACTGATCAACCAATAGGGCCTGTTGCTCCATATTCTAGGCTGGGACCCCTGCAGAGACACCCAAGAATATAAAGATTTAGAAGTCAAGGGAAGCAGCCGTTGCCCTGATTCTTACCATGGATCAAAGTGCTATGCAATTGAGAACACCAAGCCCCATCACACCTGGAGAAGACATTATCTACTGGAATATGCAATGGGACATCCCACTGGGATAGATGAAGTACTTTGCACCCTTATGTAAAGGGGAACTAACTATCACTCACCACTGCGATTTTGTTCTGTGGCAAAGCAGAACTTTTGAAATACTATACCTGGAATGGAACATGCACATTGAAGAGGGGAGAAGGAGATGGGGGCTGGCCCGGCATATTTGTTCCCAGTTCATTTCCTCACACCTGACAGTGCTGTCTACCCTTGTCAACATGTATGGTATGTCCAACCTAGTCAATTATCTAAAGCCGCCCACCTCCCTCTCTTCAAGACCAGATGGGCATTTTCTGTTTTCCATTGGTAAGATCATCCGACTGCTGTCTTTGTTTCCTCCGTTGCCTTGGGGATTGGTATAGCTCACATAAAAGCTCTTTCTATATTCACTCAAGAAGCCTTAAATGATAGCTTGCAAAGCCTGAACACTGAACAATCTCTAATGAGAAAAGCTGCCTTCCACATTAGGATGGCCCAGGACATTATAACTACCTTATAAGGTGGCAACTGTGCCATTACCCGAACAGAATGCTGTATCTTCATGCTTGATGCATCTGCTAATAAATCATCTTTATGAAATCATATGAGGACACAGGTGAATGTCCTGAGTGATCCAACCTCCAGCCTAGGGGACTTGATAAATCAGTGGTTTGGATCATAAAGCTTTTGGTGGAGAAATTACTTATTTTGGTTATCATTATCTTGATCTATGTTTTATTCTCATATGTGCCTATATTGTTGCTGTGGTATTTGCCTCCAATGAAAGGAGATAGCTGACAAATTATCCTCCTTTATATTAATGAAACCCCTTGCTAATGGCTAAAAGCACACTGTGAAACAGGGGTGCATGTAAGATTGTAAGAACCAGTTGTGAGGGGTGGTGCTGGAGAAGAAGGTCATGGAAGGGAAGTGATTCAGTGAGCTCCATGTGGGAAATCAGAGGCTCTTCACCACCCTTTCCTTATCCTTTATACATATGTTCTGCCCACTGTTCCCACAGCTGGACCCATTTTCAAGGACGCAGGCTTGTATTGGAACCATTTGGATTGAATATGTGAAATGACTGAACACAAAGAAGGCCTCTTTATGACGTTTTAAGTGTCGGTGGGTGGGTGCAGAGAGCTACTCTGAATTTTGTCACCACCCAAGACAATCTTGCATGAAAGTTTCTTTGCGTATTAAATCTGCCATCTACCAGTCTGGAGTAACCAGCTTCTTTTTTCAGTCTCTCTTTGCCTTCTGTGTATAAGGGCCAATTTGTGAACCAACAGTGGGATATTCAGAACTTCATTTTCATTGGAATTAAAATGCTATTTGAATTTTTTCTTAACTTACTAAGCTATAATTATAGAAACTTGACATAACATAGGAGTAAACATGGAAAGTGTGTTTTTGAGTATTGCTTGTAATTACTGATAGAAACAGGAATATTAGAAAAAAAAATCTGAAAAATTTATTGCTGTTTCTTCATGCATGGAGAAACAAAGTACAGATTATTTAGAGTTTGCCCAAAAGATCTATGAATTAGCGTTATTGTAGGTTGTTTACTTTTCTTTTGTTTCCTATATTAATATGACGGAAGAATATATTCAAAAGAAGTAGGAAAAGAAGAGGATAAAGATAAAAATTAAAACCACAAGACATATGTTTTGAAATTAATTTCTTTCCCATCAATTCCATTCTCTCATTTATGTGCCTACTACATGGTTTTCTATAACTTCACATACCTAGTGGTAGAATATATACAAACCATACATTACTGAAATGTTAATTTTATAGCAATGTACTTAATACTGTTATTGATGCACTACACATTCCCAGTATATTGGGTATTAAACCATAAAAGTGCATAAAAATAATATTAACCTATTATTAATGATCTAGGACCTTTTCCCATTTTTACAATTATTATGTGACAGATTATATGGAGTCTTAATTTGCAGTTAGAATGTCTTTTCTACTGTTTATGCTATTCGTATTTTCCTGTATTGTCTTTTTCTTTTATTTCCATTTTAGTTCATGGTTCTGTCTTACTCTAAACTCTGGAAGCATAAATTATTTGTAACATTTATTTGTGTCACATCCTGCTTTTTATTTAAATAAGTTTCTATATTTTAAATTATAAGAAGTTAATTGATATAAGGGAATGTACATTTAAGAACAAATAGCCTGACCAGGTGGTGGCGCAGTAGATAGAGCATCAGACTGGGACCCAGGTTTGAAACCCTGAAGTTGCTGGCTTGAGTGTGGGCTCATCTGATTTGAGCGAGGCTCACCAGGTTGAGCCCAAGGTCACTGGCTTAAGCAAGGGGTCACTCTGTCTGCTATAGTTCCCTGGTCAAGGCACAGATGAGAAAGTAATCAATGAACAACTAAGGTGCCACAACAAAGAATTGATGCTTCTCATCTCTTTCCTTTTCTATTTGTCTGCCCCTGTCTGTTTCTCTCTCTGTCTCTGACACAAAAAACAACCAAACAAACATACAAACAAACGCCTCTCTCTAAGCCTAGCAATTAATATTTGCTAAATGAAGTAGGTAAAACACAACAGCTATTTAACCAACATAAAGCTTCTTTAGAACTTGAGTTGATGTTATGCACTTTAGTTTAGTAGAAAATAATAGGTATGTACATTAATTTATTAAAGACACTTTTAATCAGAAAAGTTGTAGGTTAAAAAAGAATAAATTCTTTGACACTTCTGTCTCTAACTAAGCAAACTAAAAAGGCCCATGGTAAAAATAATTTTAGAAAAGTGATTATTGAAAGAAGACAGCATAGAGTTGTAGCACTAGTAATTTTTGTTCAGGGTCCCATAAAGCACAAATACAGTGTTTTTTTTTTTTAAATAAAAAAGTTAAAGTAGAAAAACACCAATGTCAAGAAAAATTAGTTCTGTCAAGTTTGAGATGTGATAGCTAGATGACTTCCAACATATTATTAAATTAAGTTACTAGCTCATTTTTTAAAATCCATTTTCTAGGTGGTTCAGCACATGTTTACTAGTCAGTTTTAAATGAGAATGTATATTAAAAGAATTCAGACTATTAACATGCAATACAATTTGTCTAAAAATGGAGAAGACTCAATGAAATGGCAATCCCAGTATATTCTTTGAAAATACAGTTTTAAAGGTGTATAAGGCACTCAAGTTTTGCATTTTCCGTCATTTCATCTACTAGATGGCACTTATGGGGTAGACATTATTATAATCTTCATTTCAGAGCTAATGAGAATGAGGTCTCTAAAAGCATATTTCAATCAAGCACCTTGTAATGTGTGAGGATACATTAAACCCTTCCAGGTACTATTTCCTGCCAGTACCTCTGTGCTTTTGTTTACTCTCATTCTCTACAAGAATGTACATAATGGGTTGGTCCTTTGTCTACAAACTCTTTTTTGATTCTTCAAAACTCACTCATCCCACCTAGAGCCTACTCCTTCGTAAAGGCTCACGGATGGAGCACTTACTGCACCACACTGAATTTATCTGCTGCACTTCTCTGCTGTAGCTTTACCTTGGCTGCTAAACTGCTGAGCGCAGGGATTGCACCTGCACCTTTAGCTTTAGCAGGAGTTCCCTACAAAACAGAATTCATCATGAGCTATACTTTGTAGAAGGATGATATTTCAGGGCAGAAAGTGTGTGTGAGAGGGGAAATGGGACAGGAAAGGAGAAAGAAAATATAAGGCTATTGTTCTGATCTGGTCACAGTCTCACAAGACAGAGCAGCTGGTTCTTAGACACAGGAGGTACCTTCCAGGGCAGCCATATGGAAATATATACTATACCCTGGAAGAGTCATGTGTATAAAAGGATTGTTTTCCCATCACTTGTCTTTCACTGGTTAAAGTTAGAGCCATTAGTTGTTACCAGTTGTCTCCTGGTGCTCTTAGGGCAGCACTTCATCTGATCCTCAAAGTAGGGGAAACAGCCATTATTAACATTTTGATTTTTTTGTTCATTATGGATGTCTTTTACATTAATTTGATTATTTAAAATATTGAATTAAAATGGACTTTTTCTTGATTTCTTAGTTTTATAACCACTATAATTTTATACCTTAAATAAAATATCTTGCTTGCCTTGCCCTAATCCCAAACCTTTATACAAACCTACATCCCCACCCATCGGTGTTGCTCAACACAGCACTAGATTGAAATGGATAATCTGCATATCACCAGTTGCAGGACCTCAAAGATCATCAGGTTTCAAGCAAAGCCAGAATTACTGTAAGATACAGGTAGTTTAATTAATTTATTAACTGACTAATTAACTCAACAAATAAATATTAAAAGTTCTGTGTACCAGTAAAGGTGTTAGCAGGCAGCTGTGACTATAACAGACCGAAACTATCATATCTAAAATTTTGATTTATATTGTGATACCCTTTAATTACTTTTTTGTAAGGATTTGCTGTTTACCTTATGTAATTAAAATGTATAAAATACCCATTATTCTTAAAGGCAAACCAATGCCTTTTGATAAGCTGTTTGCTTTTATGTGAAAATACCATTTTTATAGAAAAAAGTTAAGAGCAAAGTCTATAATCATGCCCTACTTCTAGAGTATATACACAAATATCTTTCATTTAAAAAGATTGGTTGACAGGAACTTCATATCCAAGTATATATATTATTGTAGGTTCTATGTACTACTCTTTGAAATATTTTTTTATACTTGATGTAAGACTTCTAGTAAAAATTATATTTCTTTATTTTGATATTTGTTTTATTATTTTAACTTTTTTACTGCATATGTTACATAATATAGAACAGGAAAAATATACAGTTTACTGTATTTCAAGGAGAGAGAATAATACAAAGGAATTCAGAGAAGGGTAACAATTTCTTCCTGAATTTCTCTGTGGTGAACTTTGCAGGTTGAAATACTGTGTCAAAGTGCACCAATATACTATGTACTAATATATTAGTATGACTCTATGGTATGCTAAGTATACTTCTGTAATTCTCTCTAAGGAAAAAATATATTAATTTGAAGCAGAAGTTGAGTTATTACTGCAACACTTAATTACTTAAAACTAAACTCCGATTGTTTTGGAATTGATATTGAGGAGGTGCTATACCAAATAATGAACAGATGTAGACTTGAATGAGTGACTAAGAACATATGGTAAGAAGAAACTAGGAAAAGTAAGCTAGGTATCATTGGGAATTTTAAATGAGTTGAAAAAAATGGAACCTGAAACAAAATCACTGAATTTTTACAACTAAGAAGGTACCAAGAGGGTATTGTGATGAGATGAATAGGAATACCTGCAAAAACAAGCTGCTTCAAAAAAAAAAAAACAAAACAAGCTGCTTCTTTTTATGCTAATTAGAGCCTCTGGTTCATATGTTTTTAAAAACCTGTAAATAAACCTGTGAGATTGGGGTAGTTGATGGTGTAACAGGACACAGAAGACAACTTTTTCTACATGTTTTATTTTCAAGGCAATAAAGCAAAAGTTGAAACATTAGAAGGAAAGGCAATTAAATGATCTGTCTCAAACTGGCTTACCACTTTGGCCTTATGAGGGAGGAATATATTAAGGCATTATAATATGGGATTGAGTATAAATCTTTAAAACATGACCAACAAAATTAGAAAATTAGATTATGACCATAATAGGAAAAAAAAAAATGGTAGCAGTAACCTGACCTGTGGTGTCACAGTGAATAGAGCATCAGCCTGGAATGCTGAGGTCACTGGTTTGAAATCCTGGGCTTGCCTGGTCAAGGTACATAAGAGAAGCAACAACTATGAGTTGATGCTTCCCGTTCCCACCCTCCACCCCTGCTTTCTCTCTTCTCTCTCTCTCTAAAAAGAAAAATAAAAGTAGCAGTAATAGTGTATGCTCCATTACAGATACTGTAATTTAAGGAACTCTAGTATAAAAATGTGCAACAGATGTCGCTGATAACCTGTATCTCCTGGTTATCTTTCCTGTTTTATAATTTTCTTTCGATGAGTCACTTTGTGTTATAAACTGTTATTTAAACAGTGCATGGCAATTATCCATATATTTTCTCAAGCTATTAAGATTCTTTGTACATTGTTGATAATCAACCTTGATTAATCAGAATAAATTATTGAAGTTAAAAAATCTGCTCACATATATCATCCCCTTTTTCTGTATTCATATTCATAGGAATCAGGCCACAAATAAGCTTTTAAATAACCTTTCATTCAATTGCTCTTTCAAAAACAAGACGTTAGTCAATGTAGTGAATAGGTAAAGCTTCATTAATTTTCTGTAGAGACATACTCAGTTTTTATACACTATTTTAGATGTTTGTTAAAGACAGTATCATTTAGTAAAAATTATATAATTTTTGAAGATTTATCATTTTCCAATACATTTATGTTTAGCACATTATAAAACAAGGGTATATATGATAATCATAGAGTAGCAATGAATATTACTTCATTAGCAGCATATAGGTATTAATTGCAAACAATGCTAAGGAAGTTCTCAGAATATGTATCAATGTGCATGAAAATTTCATGACTTTCATAATTTTTAGTAATTTAAACCATTTGGGGAATAACATTAAAATTATGAATATTTTTATAGTCTTCATTTTAAAAACAATTCAGGTAGATCATTATTTTCTTTATTTCCTATGATTTATTTCTAAGTTTTTCATACCATCATCACAGGAAAATGGCACTTCAGAGATGGCATATTATACCACTGATAAGTTATTTCTTTGGTGTATACTCTATAGTTCATCTCACCTACAGGATTAGTGATAGTTTGTAAATGAAATGTCATCCATGCTTCTCAGTAGTACTGTTAAGAAGTCAGAAAAATAAAAAAGTTTTAGAGTGAAAACATTTCATAATTATTTCCACTTAAATCTCAGGTATCCACCATAACTTCAAAGGACTCTTTTTTTAAAAGACAATTTTTGAAAACCACTAATACTAAACCAGTAAGCAATTTATGAAAAAGTAAATTAATAGTAACCTTAGGGAAATAATCTTAGAAGCGGCTTTGTGGTCATTCAGGGGTAATAATGTGACAAAGACTTTTTTGGACCCTTGGAATATTACTGCAATTTCTAAACTAAAAAACTAGAAAAATCAAGCATAATAGCAACAGAGATATGAGGTCCCTTTATTCTGTGTGGATAGAACTCGGAAGTGAAAACCTGGTTCATGCAGCTCAGTGAAGCAATAGATAATGGAGCCTGGCCTGACCTCTAGAGCTAATGGACCTACTGCCTTTAAAAGCAGAATATTGACCTAATATGACAAGGAAAAAATGCATGTCATTTCACCAGTTTCACATACATAAATTTTCACAGTCTCAAGTAGATCAGAAGATGAGTTCTGAAATAATAACACTCATACCAATTTTGTTAAAAATTTGTATATATTTTTTTCATGTTATAAGCGCATGTCTAGTCCAAGGGACTAATTGTTCACTCGTAAACAAACAGCTGTGCCGAGGTAATGATGTAGGCAGTTTGAAGCCAGGGAAACTGTTCCCAGATGCAGGTTCAGCTGTCGGCTGTAACATGAAAAGCCATTTGTGATACAGGTGCTGGTGAAAGGAAAGAGGTTTATTCAAGTGCCAGCCACCTCAGAAGATGAGGAGAACTCCTATCCTCAAAATCCCATTGTGAAAGCTCAGACTCTCTGCCCAGATTATATAGGGATTGGGGGAATTCATAGGGAACAAACTCTTAGAGGAGGGCAGATGTGCAGTTTCTCTCAAGAAAAGGCCTTTTTCTTATTTCCATAACTGCTGGACTTCCATGATTCTCTTGGCCTCCTAAGTGAAACTGAAGTTAGCAAGTAACTCATATATTACAGTTACTGGGTATTTTTTTCTAAAACTTGTGTCTCCATGTTTCTGTGGTCAGGCTGTCCTCCCGGCCTTGCCTGAGAGAGAGGGGAGGGGGCTGAGGGTTCATTCTTCTCAGTCTGATGTTAACTCTCAATGTGCGTCAGCGGGAAGACTGTGATTCATCACCAGTATGAACATTCCTTGTTCCAGGAAGGGAACAGGCCTCTGAATTCTAAGGAGAATTTAGCTAGAGGTGAAAGCATAGCATAGATTATATACTGTTGATTTGTTACAGAATATATAACTTTGATAACTAGGTTTTTTATATTAAATCATAATTACAGTTAGAGTCATAAGCTGGGTATATTATTTACTGAGATTTACATGGGTTGCTTTACGTAAGTTTGTATGAGCTTATTTTATTACCATATTCTTATTTTAATTCTATTCTATAGTCAGTCAGACTAATATAAGTAGTTTAGTATATTTATTCCTCATTATAACTCCCCACTGTCAATTCTGGCTTTATTTCTAAGGGGCCTGTTGGGCAGATAAAATATATTATGCTCACTTTGTTAAAGATGGCGCTGCCCACATGGAAGTTTGTTGATATTAATGTGTGTTCTGGAACAGGCTGTGGGCAGGCCGGGTCAATATAGCCTAAGGCTTAGTTTTAAGAGTAAGCTCTTCTCCACACCCTTGACTGATTGGATGATGTAGGGTGGTGCACTCTCCTGAGGAATCTCATTATACAGAGACTTCCTTGTTTGTATAATTGGATTAAAGGTTTTGAATCTATGCTATAAAGTGGGAGAGACCAGTAGCTTGATCTCTTTCTTGGTTCCTGAGTTCCTGAGGTTAGTATTAGAGAGCAGAGCAGATTAAGGCCATGTGGAGGAGAAGTAGCCAAGATGGCAGAGTGCTGAGGAAGAAGCCAGTTTGTTAAGAGTTTGTGCAGGAGGAGATGGGAAACAGAGGTGAATAAGTCTGGTGAGCTAGAAACCTTTGATTCTAGGAAACTTGGGTAAATCAGTAGCTTTGTGAGCACTGAATGTGTGGGTTTTGGAGCCCAGTGTGTGTTTTTGCTTGCCCGCCAGGTGCAAGCTAGAATTAAAGCTGATGGCTCACCAGTTCTTGGCTCCTGTGTTTCATTGCCATCTGTCCGAATCCAATGCGAACCTGCACTGGCCAGGTGGCTGTGATTGTGGCCGCGACTACTGGTTTTACAGGGCCTTTGCTGTCTTTCAGATCTTCTAGAGAAGTGATGTAAAGCCAGTAGTCGAGGCCACCATCACAGCCGCCCAACCTGTGCAGGTTCACATTGGATTTGAACAGTCGGTAATGAAACAATGGAGGCATAATGGGATTCCTCCCTACATCACCACCCTACATCCTCCAATCAGTCAAGGGTGTGGAGAAGAGCTTACTCTTAAAACAAAGCCTTAAGCTATAACGACCCGGCCTGCTTACAACTTTTCCCCCACAGCCATCACAAGCATAAGGGCAAATAATATCACCTGGGTGATGGGCTTCCATGTGGGCAGCACCATCTTTAACAAAGTGAGCATGTTATATTTTATCTGCCGAACAATCCACCCCTATGCTCACTTTACTACCCACAATTTACACCACTGGCATTCCTGTACAAGGAAATTAGGCATATTACACAAATTACAACAGCATGACAAATCATACAATTTCAAAAATTACAAAGGTACACACATTTCACCAGTCTCTAAGCACTTTGCCAAAAGTGCAAAATGTCCTCGGCCTTCTCTCTTGCCATTTGAAAGGCTTCCCGGGGCAGGGGGAGGGTCTTCAGTAAAGCCAGCCCCCACACCCATCAAGGTATTTCACATTGTCCAAAATCCATAAGTCCATTCAACAAAGGAGCCTGTGCCCATCCGGTCATAGTCCAGGAAATCAGTCCACACACATAGGGCTTTAGCCTCCCCCCTCATTCCTGCCATCATGGCAAGTCTCACACTGTCCTAAAGAAAAGCATGTGGCAATGGCAGTCAGCATTTCCATCTCTGTTCTAGGGAGCATGATGGCATCCACACCTATGTCCCCAAATCTCTGACCTACCAGCAGCGTAGCTACTGCTTGCTGCTAGGCTCTCAACTTCTAGAGACCGTGGATTGCAACTCCAGCTTGATTCTCCTCATCCTCCAAAGAGGAACTGAAAACACCAGCTCCTGCTGCTGGGCTCGAGGTCTGGGCCACCGCTGCCTTCTGCTCAGCAGGCCTTGCATCTCCAGCCCCGGCCTCAGCCCCGGACCTGGCCTCAGATCTGGCCTCATGCCGCTGCTGGCTCTCCACAACATCCAGAGCAATCTCCAACTGACGAACCTGTGATTCCTTCTCCAGCATCTGCTCCATTTCCAGGCGAATCTCACAAACCTGATCAGCCTCCTCCGGTGCTTCCTTCAGCTCCAGGGTCAGCATCTGTTTCTCCCACGTTTCCTCCAGCTCCTTCCACTGCTCAGTTTGCAGGTCCTGGGCAGCCTCTTTCATAGAGCTCTCAGTTTCCTGACACATGGCTGTAAAAGTCAGCCAGCCTACAGTCCCTGTAAAGCCCGTAGTCGTGGCCACCATCACAGCAGCCTGACCCACGCAGGTTCGCATTGGATTCGGACAGATGGCAATGAAACACAGGAGCCAAGAACTGGTGAGCCATCATCTTTAATTCTAGCTTGCACCCGGCGGGCAAGCAAAAACACACACTGGGCTCCAAAACCCACACATTCAGTGCTCACAAACCTACTGACTTATCCGAGTTTCCTAGAATCAAAGGTTTCTAGCTCACCAGACTTATTCACCTCTATTTCCCATCTCCTCCTGCACAAACTCTTAACAAACTGGCTTCTCCCTAAGCACTCTGCCATCTCGGCTGCTTCTCCTGGCCTTCACGTGGCCTTAATCTGCTCTCCTCTCTTCTACCTCAGGAACCAAGCACCAAGAGAGAGAGCTTAAGCTACTGGTCTCTCCCACTTTATACCATAGAATCAAAACCTTTAATCCAATTATGCAGACAAGGAAGTCTCTGTATAATGGGATTTCTCAGGAGAGTGCACCACCCTACATCATCCAATCAGTCAAGGGTGTGGAGAAGAGCTTTCTCTTAAAACCAAGCCTTAGGCCTAAAAGACCTGGCCTGCCTACATTACTGCTTTTCCCCCACAGCCGTCTCAAGCATAAAAGCAAATAATATCACCTGGATGACGGGCTTCCATGTGGGCAGCACCATCTTTAACAAAGTGAGCATAATATATTTTATCTGCCCAACAGTCCCCCAAAAAACAGCTATGGGAAACCAAAACAGGAACCACTCCTCTACTCCACCACTCAAAGGTGGTGGTGGCTCCATGCCGATCTGTATCAAATCCTGCCACAGACTACGCCAAATGTAAAGCCAGTAGTCGAGGCCACCATCACAGCAGCTTGACCCGTGCAGGTTCGCATTAGATTAGAACAGTCGGTAATGAAACAATGGAGCCAAGAACTGGTGATCCATCAGCTTTAATTCTAGCTTGCACCCGGCAGGCAAGCAAAAACACACACTGGGCTCCAAAAGCCATATGTAAAGCCAGTAGTCAAGGCCACCATCACAGCAGCCAGACCCACGCAGGTTCGCATTGGATTCGAACAGTCGGTAATGAAACACAGGAGCCAAGAACTGGTGAGCCATCAGCTTTAATTCTAGCTTGCACCCGGCGGGAAAGCAAAAACACACACTGGGCTCCAAAACCCACACATTCAGTGCTCACAAAGCTACTGACTTATCCGAGTTTCCTAGAATCAAAGGTTTCTAGCTCACCAGACTTATTCACCTCTGTTCCCCATCTCCTCCTGCACAAACTCTTAACAAACTGGCTTCTTCCTCAGCACTCTGCCATCTCGGCTGCTTCTCCTGGCCTTCACGTGCCTTACTCTGCTCTCCTCTCTAATACTAATCTCAGGAACTCAGGAACCAAGAGAGAGAGAGCTAGCTACTGGTCTGCCCACTTTATAGATAATCCAAACCTTTAATCCAATTATACAC
This sequence comes from Rhynchonycteris naso, assembly GCA_037038555.1. Taxonomy (NCBI): domain Eukaryota; kingdom Metazoa; phylum Chordata; class Mammalia; order Chiroptera; family Emballonuridae; genus Rhynchonycteris; species Rhynchonycteris naso. Next base: position 75,399,879 of record CM073002.1, read on the forward strand.
ACAAGAAAGTCTCTGATACAAAGCCACCCATCTGAGGCATAATGGGATTCCTCCCTACATCACCACCCTACATCATCCAATCAGTCAAGGGTGTGGAGAAGAGTTTACTCTTAAACTAAGCCTTAGGCTATAATGACCCGGCCTGCCCACAGCCTGTTCCAGAACACACATTAATATCAACGAACTTCCATGTGGGCAGCGCCATCTTTAACAAAGTGAGCGTAATATATTTTATCTGCCCAACACCATACATTCAGTGCTCACAAAGCTACTGACTTATCCGAGTTTCCTAGAATCAAAGGTTTCTAGCTCACCAGACTTATTCACCTCTGTTCTCCATCTCCTCCAGCACAAACTCTTAACAAACTGGTTTCTTCCTCAGCACTCTGCCATCTTGGCTGCTTCTCCTGGCCTTCACGTGGCCTTAATCTGCTCTCCTCTCTAATACCTCAGGAACCAAGAGAGAGATCAAGCTACTGTTTTCTCCCACTTTATAGCAGACTCAAAACCTTTAATCCAATTATACAAACAAGGAAGTCTCTGATACAAAGTCACCCATCTGAGGCATAATGGGATTCCTCCCTACATCACCACCCTACATCCTCCAATCAGTCAAGGGTGTGGAGAAGAGCTTACTCTTAAAACAAAGCCTTAAGCTATAACGACCCGGCCTGCTTACAACTTTTCCCCCACAGCCATCACAAGCATAAGGGCAAATAATATCACCTGGGTGATGGGCTTCCATGTGGGCAGCACCATCTTTAACAAAGTGAGCATATTATATTTTATCTGCAGAACAAGTGATAAACTTGGGCTTGCTGTAAAGCAAAATTTTATGAGTTAAAAGTAGGCTTATCTTTCAAAAGCATATGTTGGGTAGAAATGCATTTACCTATGCAAGACAAACAGGTTATAAAAATACTTTAGGGAAATAAAGGCAAGTAAAATTAAAAAACAGGAGAGTTAGTCCTAACTTAAAAATCTTGCTAAATTTGGACCATTATTTCTGTGATATTCACAAGAATAAACTCATAAACCAGTCTTTAGTCCCTTCAAGGAATGGGTTGTGGTGACTCAGCGCTTAATCTCCCTAAGCTTCAAAGTAGTGTAGTCATTTTAAGATGTCATGGAGACCAATCCATTGTTTAGCCAGTTGTTGCTCAGGTCCCTGTGTCCTCCAAGTCTTCAGTAGAACCTTATCTCCTGGTTGGAATGGGTGCAGAGACTTATCATTTCCCCTGCTGGAATGAAAGCAAGGGTGGCAATCTGATAGATCCTTCTTATCTGTAGTTTAAATGTCATTGGTGATGTTATCAGATGCTCAGGTAATTTCTGCATGGCTTACACAGTATTAGTCACTGAGACTATTTCTTTAACTGCAATTTGCAATGGCAAAGCTCATAAAACAGTTTTAGTTTTCAATAATTTCAAGTCAAAGGATTAGAGAAAAATGACATTAGTTCAGATGGTTGCAGCCAAAACATTTAAGAAGTCTAAAAAAATTTAGGATATTGTCCCGTTTATACGTGAAAAATAACTTTAAAGACAATTAACTGAACTGGAATCTAATATTTACAACTGTGTATTAAAGAGTTTATTGAAACATAATTTTTCCCTAAAATTACCCTCATTTATATTAAATACAGCCAAATTAGGACTATTCTCTGCATTGAGTCTAGTTTCAATTAGGCTTGATTATTTGCATAAGCACAACAAGAATAGCAATTGATCATATAGGCTCTTTTAAATCTGCTTTGTTGGGATTTCATAAAGAATCTTTAGACTGAGTTTTAACTCTCTCCTCAGGGTGAAAAAGTTAAGCTCCAAAGTTGCCATCAGCCTTTATCTGTAATACCCATCGGTTTGGGTAAATTTCTCAACTCCTTGATATCCCCCTACATGTTTTGAGGTTCCTTTCTTACCATCTTTCAGGAAAGCAACCTTTGTGCCTTACCTGAAAAGACTGCCATAAACCACATGGACAAACAGGAAGATACCAGACTGTTTTTTCAATGGGTTTTTATTAGCTGCCAAAGTGAATCTCAATGTTTTAAGAATTTCTGGTGACGTCCAGAGTTCAGGCATGTGTCTTTTAGATATAAGATTGCAGTAAAAGTTTGGTTATTAAAACCACAATTAAAAATAGGTTTAAGTGTCCTAATATAAAGAGAACAAATTCTTATTCATGCAAACATATTGCCATGAAAATAATAAAATTTACTCATTAAGAGCTTGTAAATTCTGGAAGGACCAAGTATGGAGAAAAATGTAAATGTCTCTATATTACTTATAAAGGTGTAATTTATCAACTACCTCTAAGGAAAAAAACAAGTTTCCTTATGTCGATAAAACAAAAAGTTAAAAATCAGTTATATTTGAACAAAGTTATGAAAATAATACTTATTCTCAGTCCATTCAGCCCTATAATTAATTCTTCTTCATCCTGATTATTTACTAGTATTTCAGTGAACCTAGTTATTCCTTAGAGTTTTATAAATCTTTATTCAATTTAAAGGTATGATCTGAAAATTTATTCTCTAAATCCATATTTTAGAATAAGTCAGAGTACTTTCAGTGGATTTTTGTGCAGATATGTTTGCAAAGACATCAAACAAAACAATGATTGTCTCTAAATGACAAAACACAAACTAACAAAAAAGATAAAAACCCAACTTAAAATGACATGGTTATAGATTTGATTATTGTTGGGCAGAGAAAATATAATATGCTCACTTTGTTATAGATGGCGCTGCCCACATGGAAGCCCGTCACCCAGGTGATATTATTTGCCCTTATGCTTGAGATGGCTGTGGGGGAAAAGCTGTAATGTAGGCAGGCCAGGTCATTATGGCCTAAGGCTTGGTTTTAAGAGTAAGCTCTTCCCCACACCTTTGACTGATTGGATGATGTAGGGTGGTGCACTCTCCTGAGGAATCCCATTATACAGAGACTTCCTTGTTTGTATAATTGGATTAAAGGGTTTGATTCTATGGTATAAAGTGGGAGAGACCACCATTAGCTTGATCGCTCTCTTGGTTCCTGAAGTATTAGAGAGGAGAGCAGATGAAGGCCACATGGAGGCCAGGAGAAGCAGCCTAGATGACAGAGCGCTGAGGAAGAAGGCAGTTTGAGCAGAGTTTGTACAGGAGGAGATGGGGAACATAGGTGAATAAGTCTGGTGAGCTAGAAACCTTTGATTCTAGGAAACTCGGATAAGTCAGTAGCTTTGTGAGCACTGAATGAGTGGGTTTTGGAGCCCAGTGTGTCTTTTTGCTTGCCCGTCAGGTGCAAGCTAGAATTAAAGCTGATGGCTCACCAGTTCTTGGCTCCGTTGTTTCATTACCGACTGTACGAATCCATTGCGAACCTGCATTGGCCAGGCGGCTGTGATGGTGGCCGTGACTACTGGCTTTACAATAGTTATTATTGTTTATTTGATAATGTTTCCAATATATTTCAAGTGTGTCAAATAGGCCTAATTAGTTAAAAGATTATTAGGAGAGAGAACAAATTCTTCGGGTATTCCAGGGGCCGATTGGAATAACCCGAAGACATTTCTAAGAAAAAGTCTCTTAAAATTTAACCAACGAAAAGGTTGGAGAAAGAATTTTTGTTGTATCTGTTTGGTAACTCCAGCTACTGAGATGATTATCTGACTCGTTTTGGTCATTTTTGTATTTAGAACCAAATAAGTGGCTCCAGTATTAACTAAGAAATCAATTAGTTTGCTCTCCACTGTTAATTGTACCTGTGGGTTCCTTTGGGAAAAGAACAATTGGTTTTGAAAAATTAAAGGGAATTCCCAGCACCCCCCTTATAACTTTTACAGAAATAACTATTTTAAAACAATGTATTTTTAATTCTTGTCCTTTAAAAATTTATTTTAGTCCTGACCTGTGGTGGCGCAGTGGATAAAGCATTGCCCTGGAATGCTGAGGTTGCCGGTTCAAAACCCTGGGCTTGCCCGGTCAAGGCACATACGGGAGTTGAAGCTTCCTGCTCCTCCCCCCCTTCTCTCTCTCTCTCTTTCTCTCTCTCTCCCTTTCCTCTAAAATGAATAAATAAATAAAAATAATTAAAAATATTTAAAAAAAAATATTTTAATATTTTATATCTTTTATTACTAAAACCATATCTTTTTTCCAATTTAATTAGAATTCTTAATTCTCTGAAATTTTAACTTTTTGAGACAACTAAAAGTAAGTAATTAGCATTCTTTAGATTGATACTTTCATGAGTACATTTCATAACTTCTAGAAACAGGTATTTTCATTAAACAAACACATTTATATTTTTAAAAGGCATAACAGAGGCCCTGGACAGGTGGTTCCATGGATAAAGCATCATCTCAGAGTGCCAGAGTCTGACACCCCTCCCTCCCAGGTCAGGGCACATACAAGAAGCAATCAATGAATACACAACTATATAGAAGTAAGAGAAAGAACGAATTGAAGTTTCTCTTTCTTCTCCTCCTCACCCCTTCTTCTCTCTCACTCTCGCAAATCAGTTGAAAAGAAAAGAAAGGAAAAAACATAACAGAGATAACATGAACCTTTTTGTAAATCCATGTAAAACAAACACATATTTTATGTTAATATCTTTAAAGATATAAATTAAGCTAAAATCACCCATTTGGATTCCTGGTTATTATTGAATTCCTTTTAAGTGTGTTCAAAAGTGAGCTGTTTAATTACCTACTGCCCTTGAAAATTTTTAAGGAGCCTGGAGAAGGGGTGGGGATTGGAGAGGGTATCAGGCTCTGGCAACTGCAGCAGCTTGAGTTTAAGTGGCACTTTATTTCTTTACACTGAGGTTGGGCAATCAGCCTGCACAGGCTTTGGGGGCGGCATTAATTCCCCTATTGTTTCTGGAACCACAACAATTCTCAGACCTCCAGGAGGAGGATTTAAGGTGTTCAAAGAACTCTTTCCTTTTTTTATTCTTTCTGAATTTTACTGCCTGGGAGGGGATGAGATCTTATTTTCCTCTTTGAATCATTAATTTAAATCTTTTCTGAGTAGAATTCTAATTATGTAATAACATAAAAGTTTGAATATAAGAGATCTTTATCTTATTTACCAGACCTTTGGTAAAACAATTTGAGCTGTAATATAGTAGAATAATTCAAAGACCCATTCAGGGGCCAGTCTTCTTCTAATCCCAAAACATATAAAAGCTTTTTTTAAATCATTGGCTCACATTCATAGGTGGACCAGGTGACCAGAATGTGGCTGAGGGGACTGCCCTGTGGAATAGATAATGCATTTCCCATGGTTGTTAGCCAAGGGCTGAACCAGTGAAATGGAAAGAATACAATTCTCACAAGCCCGTACCAATAGAGTATATAAAATCTGAATAGAATGGTATGTCTTACAAAATATATATAATCAGAACAGTATTTAAAGCAATCAGAATAGTACTCAAAACAGAACAGTATTCACAACCACCAGAACAGTATACAAAACCCAGAAGTTCAAAAGTTCAGAGAATTCCAGAAGTCCACAGTCAACCAGAACCCAGAATTCCAGAACAAGTGCCCTTAACAGATCACATGCAAAGGGCTGGGATTTTGCATCACAAAGCCTTGGCACCTGCTAAACAGTGCCGATGGAATCCTACAGAATCCCAGAAGGTTCAAATAGAGCCCAGATGGTGGCGCAGAGGGCTCTGATCATGCATATCAGGGACTTGCCCAGTGGATTTTGTTAGCTCCCCACAGATTTAGACACACAGAAAGACAACACCTCCTGCAGAAATAATGGACAAACAGAGAGACAAGTGACTCCTACTGCAGAGCTACTGGGTGACTTACTCAGAGCCATTTCTTGTTCAAGCAAAGCATTTCAGGTGGCTGATTGAAAGGCAAAAAAGGGACATTCTCCAAGATAAGGAACTCTTGGCAGCTGCTGGGAGTCCCTACAAACCCTGCTATGGAATGCATGCCACAAGCAGCTGGAACCCCTTTTTGGACCCTCTGGGGTGCAATGGGGTCTACATAGGTCCAAAATGGGTCACCAAATTCTGTGACTGAATGTAGGTTTGGCTGCCTGCTGCAACACAGAAAGCCCATATTCGTAACACAACTGCTGGCAAAAAAGAAAAAAGGTTTATTCAAGAGCTGACAGACTGAGAAGACTTATGTCCTAAAAATACCTATCTTAATATCTCAGACTCTTTGGCCAGGTTATATAAGGGATTGGAGGAATTTAGGAGAGAGAGACTTCTAGGGGCAGGGCAGACATGAAGTTTCTCTCAAGAAAAAGACTTTTTCTTCTTTTCATGGCTGGCCTCTTGGCCTTGCCAACTGGAAATAAAGTTAGCAAGTAACCCGTAAACTAGAGTTATTGTTTTCTTTCTTGAAACTTGTGTCTCCCTATACCTATGGTCAAGCTGTCCTCTTTTCCTTTCCTGTGAAAGAGAGAGAGAGAGAGAGAGAGAGAGAGAGAGAGAGGAGAAGGGTGCTGAGGGTTTGTTTTTCCCACTCTGATGTTAACTCTTGATGTGTGTCAGCTGGATGTCTATGATTCATCACCAACATTAATGCTCCTTCTGGGAAACTGGCCAGAAGGTAAAACTGGCTAGAGGTAAAAGCATAGGATTGATTATATACTTTTGATTTGTTCCAGAATATATAACTTTGATTACTAGATTGGTAATATTAAATTACAGTTAGAGTAACAAGTTGAGTTTAATATTCACTGAGATTAACATGGGTAGCTTTATATAAATTCTTATATAAGCTTATTTTATTAGTATATTTTTATTTTAATTCTATTCAATGGTTAGTCAGACTAATATAAGTAGGATAGCATATTTACTTTATGTTACAAAACCACCTCTTATTTCTTATACCATAGAGCTAGAGCAAAAGCGTTCCCCCAAAGGAAGGGATAAAGGGAAAATGAACAATTAAAAGATGTATCTTCTGTTACATACATAGGTGGGACATGAAAGTGAGGGTATGAGACATGGACAAGAGAGTGGTGGTTATGGGATGGGGGGAGGGAGGGAAGAGTGGGATAGGGAGGAGGGGAGGGACGCAGGAAAAACCAGATTGAAGGTGACAGAGGACAATTTGACTTTTGGTGATGGGTATACAACACAATTGAATGATAAGATAACCTGGAGATGTTTTCATTGTACATATGTACCCTGATTTATTGATGTCACCCCATTAGAATTAATAATAATAAAATATATATTAAAAAAAAAAAAAGATGTATCTTCTAAGAATGACCAAAATTTCCACTGAAAGCAATTAAAATGTAAAGATTTAGTCGTGAGACTAGAATTATTATTATTTTTCATATGAAGAGCTTGATGTTTTTCAAATGTTATTGCCTACCAAATATTGCTCTGTTCAACAATTTTAGTGGCCTTTCATCAGGAAAGACGAAATATCATCAGCTTCAAGTTCTTAACCTTAAAGGGTTAGAGGCTGCATCATTTTGGGTAGTAAAAGCAACTCAGAGCAAGAGGTTTGAAGAGTAATCTTGGCTCACCAGTAAACCCCTGAGGGTAAACTTGAGTAAATCACTCCAGGTAATATCTTCTCCACAGTCTGCTGCCTATTGAAAGTTGTATTTCAGGAACTGTAGACAGATTATATGGATTCATACAGGAAATAATGTTAAAGTATTTAGAAGAAGAGAGATACATAAGTTATCTGTGCACAAGGAATATAGTCTGAGTGGTGTGCCTGAATTTTAATTCTTAGCTTTCATTAAAGATTTGCAAAAGAACTTATCTACATAAATCGATTCTATCAAAAACATTGATCATTACTTGGTCCCATCTTAACTTTCTCAGATTGGACTTTGGTTTTTAATAGTCTACTGAAACTTGAAACTATGTTGTAGTCTCTTTCTTGCCCATTCAGACCATTTCTCTTTTCTTCTTCTTCTTCTTTCTTCATTTTTTTGGCTTGACCCCTTTGAGATTTCTTAAGATATTTATTTCTTAAGAAAACCCTGTCTCCTTTACCTTCAGTATAACTGATATTTACTTGCTTTTTAGTTCTACAACTTTGAACAAATTCCTATAGTTTTTTTGTGGCTCTTTGTCATTTCTTATTCTTTAGCTAAGGGCGTTAACAAAACCCCAACTCTTAGGTTCTGTTTTCTTATTTATTTATTTATTTATTTATTCCCATTTCTGAGACAGACAGTTGCTGACAGTCTCTCTAGAGTGATTTAATTCTTTAAATTAATGTTCTTGAATTGACAGTGACCCACACATGTGTAAGTATTTTTAAGCCATACCATTAACTTTGGGCCTTATTGTATTGGCCAGTCCAGTAGAATGTTTTAGTGTTATGTTGGTAAAAACATGCTTAAAACTAACATCATTTTCACCATTGTTCTCTTGTCACCCACCTCTAATAAGATTCTCAGCTTTTAAGAAGTCTTCTATTCTCCTCCCATATACATTATTTTGAAAAAGAAGCAAGTAAGCAAAAAAAGGAAAAAAAGCTAATTCTTTGAAGTATCTCCTACTACCGTTGTCTGATATTCATCACCTCAACACAGTAAAAACTGCTACTGTTTTGTAAATGTTCTTCCTGTCTTTAGTTTTTCCTTTTTCTTGTCAGCCATCTATACATTTTCAGGACAACTTTGTATGGTTAAGTTGTATAACACCTGAATGTAAAAGTTGATTATCTAAAAATGCCGAATAAGTCATGTTAATTCCAATTATTATTTAATCCAATAGTTTCTCTTTGAATCCACATTTCTCAAAGGGGTCATTTAAGATGGTTCACAATTTTATCTCAGACTGTCATTTGTTTACATAGTCTGGCTTTAAATTCTACTCTGTCAACTTCTATTCTGGCTTTAAAGTCTAGTTATGATATTACCTTTTCTGAATATTTTCTTCAGTACAGTTAACCTACACAGTATCTTGTTTTTCTTAAATCCTATAGTTTGTACCACATATTTAATATTTCTTGCTTTACCTCTATCTTTTCATCTATCTGTTCTATAATATTACTTTTATATTCAAATATACACTAAATAAGTCCATTATCTCATTTAATCTATAGAATATTCTTATTATCATTCCTATTATAAAAAGTAAAAAACTAAGATTTAGAATGTTTATGGTAAGGGACAGATCTAAATTTTAAAAATCTTTTATTTTAGCAGTGTGATTTTCCATGACACTGAGCTGAAGTATTTTTCTATACCAGTACTTAATAAAATCCAAGCGGGTATCCCAAAAACCTGAATAAGTAAATAAGTGGATGGAAATGTTAAGGATTAAAGTCTATGGTTCGAAAATTGATGATACACAGATTAAAACCCAGGTTCATGATTTATACTAATGTGAATGTCCCTAATGGTATTATAATTATAAATGCTATAATTTTTAGTGTTTATTAAAACTTTAGTATCAACTATACTGTACATATATTTTCTTATTTAATCATCAGAGGAAGCAAATTAGATAGTTTACATGCTGGAAGAAACAGAAATTCAGAGAATTTATTATTCTTATTCTTGTCTACTTCATTATGTGTTCTCCCCATTAGTGCTCAGTGATGGAATACTCTCCTGAGTTCTCCTGTGGAATTAAAAGAACTGAGAATAAAAACAAGCTTGGGCAAAGCCATTACCATGTAAACTGAGATTACTGACTCCCATGCTATGACAGTGCCATCCTGTGTCTGGTGGTGTACTCTACGTTATACCGGAAGGTCTCAAGCTCTCCTTTTTCAAAATCTGTTTGTTTGAATAGCTGTTTAGACATTTCTAAGTTTTATTATGGATTGAAGCTAAAGGCATTACTATTCTATACTGCTCTGAGCCCAGGGTGAGTTAGAAATCACAGGAAAATATGTCCATCCAGATTGAGAACATTTTTAGAAAATAGAATTAATAAATAAAATGAGTATCTACTTATGTATTTATGCATCTATATCATATTTGTTACAGTTAAATTGGAAACATAACCTGCATTTGTGAAAATTTTACTTTGGTATAAATAACCATTTATTATTCTATTGAAAAGAATATAGCCTTCCAATGACTTTTGTTTTAAAATGTACTCTTTATATATATTAGAATGTTAAAAAAACAAAATATTATAAATCACTTGGAATATACAGAGCTTTATATAAGTACTTAGAATATTGCAAAGTCTTTGGCATGCAACTTGCTACTATGTTACTGATTAGGGACATTGTCAATAAGAAATGACGAAAAGGTGATGACCAAAAATAAGAATTTTATTAACATGAACATAATCACTTAAGAGAAGAATGACTGAGTGAAAGATAAATGATGTTATCCTTTACAAAATAATTTACTGAAGTTTATGGCAAATTGAATAACAGCAGGGAAATTGTTTTGTTTTCAGGACATTTTTTTCCTACCTTAAGCACAATGAAATGTATATGTTTTTTTCTTAATAACTGATACTTAATAGTATATTTATAATTGGTGATAGCCAGAGGGAAAGGGGGTTGTGGGTAGCAGAGGGCAAAGGGGAGCTAAATGGGGATGGAAAGAGATTTGCTTGGGGCAATGGCAATGGGTGCACAATGCAGTGTACAGATCATGTTTTGTTGACTTACACACTTGAAATCTGTATGGTTTGTTAACCAATGTCACTCCAATACATTCAACCCAAACAATCACAACCATTATATTACTTTTACCTTTGTATTTCTAGTCCATTGAGTAAGAAAAGTAAATAATACTGTGCTTAGTGCTCAGTTAAATGTTAAAATTCGAAAGTATAAAACATGCAAAATACTAGCACATCCAATATTTATAAGTAAAAGTGTTTTGGCTAGTCTACATAACATTAGCATTTTTCAGTGATCACAAAATCTCAAGCCAAAAACCGAACAAAACTATTTAATGCAAATCAAAGGATTTTAATAAACTCTAATAAACAATATTGGCAGTCAAGGTGGGAGAGTTGTGAAGAATACTGAACTGCTAGGTAGGTTGAGAAATGTACATGCAACTGTAACAATTTCATTGGATATGGTATGGCTTAGTATTGGTTTCTTTCAACCCTAACTCTACAGTTATGTTTTATTCTTTCACTGTTTAAGTATTCATTGTAAAGAGTATTCCAGAGCTTTGTTATCAGATAACTGATGCCAGTATAATCTGTACTAAAGAGGTACACAATCAAAATCTATAGAAGGACAGATTTTTAAATACATAAAATATTTTGTTTTATGTTATGTTCAATTCCAATAAAAACACTGTTCAAGGGTTGTCTGTGTCATAATTTATTAAGACTTACTGTATATCTTAGCTCTCCTTAGCAAGAACTTTAGTCGTTCTTTATCCCAGGATTCTATAATGGCAACAAAAGCATTAGTCAATAAATACATTATAATCAATTTATAAAATTAGAATGTTAATATAAATAGAATAGATGAAGCAGACTGTAAATACAGATTTACAAAAAATAAGGCATATCTAGAGATATTTGTTTATTAGTCTAAATATGTAATGATAAAATAACTTTCTAATAGGCTCCAACACTTTGTTAAATATTACTTTTTAGAGATAAACTGAAGTTTGAAGAGGATAAGACTATTGCCAAAGATTACACACCACTGATTTGCCCAAGTCAGATTTTGACCCCAGGCCTGTTTTATGTCTAAGGCAAAAACTATACTTTTCTGGACAAAATCATTTCTTGATTACTTGGTGAACCTAATAATGCTTATGTCCAGCTCTGTTATCTCTTAGCATATTTTTTTTGTCCTTTTGTTTCTTCAATCCATGTTCTTTCTGCCGTATCCCATGTTATCTATTCTGGTTTGACCCAAGTTCATTGTAATAAACTATTTTCTATGTTTAAAAATAATTAGAATTCAGTCCCTAAAGCATTAGATTTTTGGTCTTAGCAATAGAGGCTGTGATACTATTGTTATTGTTCTCTCTTTTTAATGTAAATCCTAGGGAACAAAGAGCAGCAGTGAGTATTCTATGTTCCTGAAAGTTTTCTTCCAGACTGAGCAATGACTGTGTTGGCTTTGGTAAGTAGCAAGAAGATTGCTGATCAGGTTCCCTTTCCTCTTTGTTTCTTTTTTTCTCTCCTCTACTCATCTTACACTTCCTCTCATTTTATTATGTAAGGAACTACAGCTCTAAGTGTTTAGGCATCTAGAAAGACCCACCATGGTTTATCAAAGAATTTCTCAACAGATGTGTCTGCCATCATCTTTTCACTTAAGTAAGATTTTCCCACATTTCTACTATGTTTTGAGACTGAATCACCAACATTTTTTCTCTTTAATCAACTGAGGGCATTGCCCTGGTAAGAACAAGAGTTTCCAAAATCTTCAGCATTTGTTTCTGTGAAAAAGGACTGGTTAGAAACAAGATAGCTAGAAGCTAAGCAACTTAAAATATTTGCAAGAGATATAGTAGTAGGTGACTCAACATCTTTTGTGTTCTGAGACCTATTACAAGGTTAAGAAAAGGATTAGAAACAGTGAAGAAGTGAAAGAACACTTGATTATACTGACTTGATGTATTCTTTTCTAGATCTCCCACAGATCACATTCATTTTGAGGGTTTTATTAACCACAGGACGAAGGTTAATGGAATCCATGTTGTAGCTTTTGGCTTGTTCATGAGGAAGGGAGCAGGGATTGTGGCTCTGAATAAAGTCACCTTCTTTGAGTACATGGTTGCATAAAAGGTAGAAACCCAATGAAATTGAAACACTAAAGTGAGGAAGGTAATATTGACAAGTACAGCTGGGAGTCCAATGATAAAATACCAGTTTGCACATATGGTCTGTGTGATCACTTGAAAGAGTTCAATCTAATTAAAAGCCTAAGGCATTATTTCTTAATAATTTTTTGTTTGGTTTGTTCAATTCTAGAAGTAGATATTTTAGTCAAAGTTAAAAATGACTTAATTTTGTCCTCCATTTTATTGTCTTTGTGTCTGGCCAAAAGACAGAAAGAAATTAGGATAGGAAAATAGTAGTTTTATTTTACAAGTAACAGCCTCAGTCTCAGGAATGATGACAAATCCTCTCAGCAGTACTTTAGAAATAACAGTTGATAAATTAATTTTGACTGCTGTGTGCTTAAACTGCTCCTCCCCACCCCATCAAGTTGAAAAAAGATAGAATAAAATAAAATGAAAATAATTGACAGAGGTAGAGAGACCAGACTGCAAATGAAATTCAGATGAAGTCACACAAACAGGGATAGGAAAAAGTAGGTTTACATTACATTACATTAGTATGAAACACAGAATTTGCTTTGGTATTATTTATTAATTATTGCATTATTTTATTCGTATTATAACCATAAACCTACTTTTGCCCACCCTTGTACATATATTAAGCTAAAATATTTTTATAAGTAAGTTATTCTTTAAAAAATTAAGTTAAATCAATGGGAGTCCTCAGCCACCAGTTCCCATCTAATAATGAAGGTAGAATAAGGAGTGCTATTTCTCATGGAGTTACTTTTGTAAGATAAATTATTGATTGAAGTCATATAATGATCACTTCGCATATTGTTTCCCTACATTTTAGAGTTTTATGATATACTCATTTGCATTTTCTAAATTCCAAGGTTTTTATTTTTATACCTTGATACACTAACCTCACTGAGTTTAAAATTTTAAAGCAGGAAAGGACTTTTAGGAATTTTTTTTTTCAAAATGATATCTCAGTCTTAACACTGAGTGACTGTACCATATTCATGTCATAGTGAATAAAATTCAAATATGTTTTCCTCAGGATGGACTCAAGTTAAGTATACTTTATAGGAATGAAAAGTCTTTTATCTCAAATGAGAAAGCTATTTTATCTTGAATATTCTCACAGAATGCAATGCTAACATTTTTCTCAGCTAATTTTAAGGTAGAATTTTGACATACAGCGTGTTCATAAAGTCATGGTGCACTTTTGACCGGTCACAGAAAAGCAACAAAAGATGATAGAAATGTGAAATCAGCACCAAATAAAAGGAAAACCCTCCCAGTTTTTTTTTTTTTCCCCCAGGGACAGAGAGAGGGATAGATAGGGACAGACAGACAGGAACAGAGAGAGGTGAGAAGCATCAATCATTAGTTTTTCGTTGTCTTTGCGACTCCTTAGTTGTTCATTGATTGTTTTCTCACATGTGCCTTGACGGCGGGCCTTCAGCAGACCAAGTCACTCCTTGCTGGAGCCAGCGACCTTGGGTCCAAGCTGGCGAGCTTTTGCTCGAGTCAAATGGGCCCACGCTCTAGCTGGCGACCTCGGGGTCTCGAACCTGGGTCTTCCGCATCCCAGTCCGATGCTCTATCCACTGCGCCACCGCCTGGTCAGGCATCCCTCACAGTTTTTGTAGGATGATGTGGCAGCATGTGCGCATGCGCAACTGATGACGTAACACCGTGTATTCAGCGAAGCAGCCCACGGCCAGGCCATGCCAGTCAAGATGTGGATGGTACAGAGGAAAGTTCAGTGTGTTCTGTGGCTCGCTAAATTCGAATCTGTAACCAAAGTGCAACGTGAATATTGGTGCGTTTATAACGAAGTGCCACCACATAGGAATAACATTACTCGGTGGGATAAGCAGTTGAAGCAAACCGGCAGTTTGGTGGAAAAACCCCATTCTGGTAGGCCATCAGTCAATGACGAGTCTGTAGAGGCTGTACGGGATAGCTACTTAAGGAGCCCTAAAAAATCTGTGCATGCGTGTGCTCGATAATTACACCTAAGTAAGACTACAGTTCATAACGTGTTAAAGAAATGTCTCTGTTTTACAGGGTACAAATTGTGGCTGTTGCATGCTATCAAACTGGTAGATAGACCCACACAATGCGTGTTTGCTACAGATATGCTTCATGAGATCGACAGTGATGCAAGATTTTTGCAGAAGATTGTTTTTAGTGATGAGGCGACGTTCCATATCTATGGACATGTTCATCGCCATAATGTCTGAATATGGGCTGCTGAACATCCTCATGCCTACGTTGAGTATGAACGTAACCTCCCTAAAGTGAACATGTGGTGTGGCCTGATGCATGATAAGGTGATAGACCCATTTTTCTTCGCAGAGCAGTCTGTGATGGCAAACACCTATCTTGACATGTTGGAATTGTATGCAGTGCCACAATTTCCAGAAGGTGTCATCTTTCAACAGGACGACGCTCCTCCACACTACGCCACCATTGTTCGTGAGTTTCTGGATAGAACATTCCCCTGGCGGTGTATAGGCAGGGGTTCCATCAAGCCATGGCGACCACAATCCCTGAATCTGACGCCCTTAGACTTTTACTTTTGGGGTTATGTGAAACAACATGTGTACATTGAATGTATCAACGACATCAATCACTTAAAGCAGAGAATCACAGATGTTATTCACTCTGTTACACCAGACGTCCTTACCCGTGTGTGGCAAGAACATCACTATCGTTTGCATGTGTGTAGGGTAACAAATGGAGGCCACATTGAACTGCACTGAATAGGTATGAAACTGGGTGAGTTTTCCTTTTATTTGGTGCAGATTTCATATTTCTATCATCTTTTTTTGCTTACCTGTGACCAGTCAAAAGTGCACCATGACTTACGGACACACTTTATTAGCCTCTAAGATGATTATATATATATATATATATATATATATATATATATATATATATACTTATTATTGACTACTGACACATTTAATAAATAAAAACAGGAATTTATAATTCTTAAAAATGTTAACAGAAATATAAGAACACTAAGAGTTTTTCAGAAATTTGTTAATATACACTTAGGAATTCTATTAATATATTCAATCTTGATGTGAGCTAATTATAACATTTAAGTTAACTTTATATTGTTCTGTATCTTCTTAAAATAAGTTTGAATTTCTTAGTTGGTTTGACAAAGGACAAAGAGTATTTGTGTCATATTAAAAGGCTTGTTTTAATAGATTCAAGGAGAGAAAGCATTGTCAAAAGTTCTTGCATACCTCCAAATGTCTGTCTTTTGGCTTGTGAATGTGGTCTCATTTTAACTTTAAAAATATATCATTAAGTAAATTTTAATGGCAGGTATTACAGGTTAAATAATGTCTTTCTGTCAATGTCCACATTTTGTTCCATGGCAAAGAAGATTTGAAGTAGCAGATTCAATTATGGTGGCTCATCAATTAACCTTAATTTGAGAAGAAATGCCTGGATTATGCAGTGGACCCAATGTAATCACAAACATCCTTACAAGTAAATGAGACAGCAGGAAGTCAATGGAGTAGTCTAAAAAGCAAGAAAGCGGAATCTCCTCAAGAACCTTCAGAAAGGAATGCAGCTCCCTAATTTTTACTCAGTGATGTTCATTTCAGATTTCTGACCTCCAAAACTATGACGTAATAAGTTCTCATTGTTTTAATTCACTAAATTTGTGGTAACTCGTCATAGCAGCAATAGAACACTAATATAGTAAGCATTTCTCTATTTGTAGTCTCAAAATTTTCTCCCACTAATAGTAAGTTCAAACAAAAGATACTTGAGATTTGTAATTTTTAACTTAACCTGTTTAATAATATTTTATTCTGGCAATGAACTTTAGTTTCAATACTTCCCAGAAAAAAATAAAACTTGATAACGATAATGATTATGGTTTCAACTGAATATTTCTTTTAGATCTTTATCAGATTTTGTTTGACCAGGCTTGTTTTAACTACAAATTCTTTTCCTCCCCAAATATATTGGGTCTGGGGACATCTGAAAATGAATCTTGATGCCAGCATCTCCTACTTAATGGTTCAGAAGCCCAGTTTCAATGCTGGTTACTTTGCCTTTTGTTGTGTTGACTTTTCATAGGATTCTACTTCTCTGCTGAGCTGCTTCTGATGAAAACCCAGTGGCTCTTTGATTGTGTTTTACTCTAGGAGTTGTCTTTCATAGCATCTTTAGTTCTGTAATCTGCTGTGTCAGGGCTAGTATCACCCAAACTAAACTCAGGCTCAGGGTCCAAGGTCACTGCTCATTTATAAGGCAAATTTAGATAGATTCAGTGTCCTTCTTAAAAAAAAAAAAAGTTAGGCTAACCCCCAATGCATGTCTGAGACTTATGTAGGCATATTTTAGGATGCTTCTCATACTAAAAATATGACAGGCTTCTAAAATTTTAAAACATTTGCTGGCTGCCTGAATGTTTCGCATGTAATGCATAGAGTTCCTTTGTAATAAACAAAACATGTCACTTTTTTCGGGCAGTGTCAAGAAGTCTAATCAAGAGTTTACCATGAGCCAACATTGACCCTCCACTCTGTTGAGATATAATAATGGAGGCTAAGTACATATTAATTATTTATTTCTCTAGGTTTCCTAAACTAAGTTTCTATGTATTAAGTTAGAGCAGCCAAAATCACATACCTGAGCGATACTAGCTTAGTTTCTTATAGAAATGCCTCCATTGATATATGTTATGCTCTAAGCTTTTATAAAGGTCTGATATAAGAAATTGACCATTTGAACATTTCTATACTGCTTGAAAACTTGTCGTTGAAAACATTTTCCATTATGTAACCTAGAATCTTTTATATAAGACTCCACATTATAAAGATTTCTTAAACTTTGTATTGAGGGAAAATGTCTTACCCCATACGTTTTTGCTGCTTTTTATTAAAAAGTGAAAGCCACATAAGACAATGTGTTTTATTTACAGCAATAGTATGTAAACAAACAAAGCAAAACTTTATAAAATTATTCAAAATAAAGCTTCTTTTATCTTAACAAAGTTTTCCAGAATACATTCTCAATGTTGTAAACACTGATTTCTACCCTATCCTTCAGGAAAATGGGACTTTGACAAGTAAGACATCTCAGAATGTTGTTCTTTATTCTTCCTGTACATAAACTTGGCAGAATGCTGTGAAACTTTTTATTTGAGTAGGTAAGACTGGTTTAATTAAATTCCAGATCACCCCACTTATTAACAGAGGCTTTGAACTATTTACTTAAGCTCTCAGTTTCAACTTCCCATCTGTAAAGTGGAAATAATATACTATCTGGCTCCTAAGATTTTGGTGAAGATTAAATGAGGTTGTTCTTAAAGTATTTAGCACAGTGCCTGACATATTAGGTCCAAGACTCAGTAGCTATGAGTATTGTATAAATGGATTTGGTAAGCAGTGATAATGATGATGATTATGACAATGATGATAAAATCAATGAAAGCAGACACAGTAGAAGACAACTCTTTCTACTTTCATCACACTCTTTTTGACTCATAGTGCTTTGCTGATAGCTTTCTGCAGAGGAAACTCCTGCCCTCAGCTGAATAGGCTCAGGTAGGAAGAATAAAGGTTTTCTCAGGAATGATTCTGAACTATGTTTTCTTTCTTCAGATGGAGTAAAATTGAGACTGAATGAGCTCTTTTCCTTTGAGCCTCCTGCCAGCTCTGCAAATACAAATATGACTGGGCTAATCTTGGGGAAAAAAAAAAGAACAACTTCTATTTTACTCTGGGATAAAAAAGCGTAAAAATGATTCTTTGAAGTTCATGCTTGGCCTAGCTAGCTCTTGTCATAAGATGGGTAATGACCACATAAACATAAAGATTTGTGCAGAATTCCCAGCCGGGATAAAAAGAGTGTATTGCTAGAGAACTGATTTTTAAACTTTTTGGTCTCAGGACTCTTATACTTAAAAATTTCAAAAGATAACAAAGAATTTTGTTTTTGTAGATTATAGTCATTGATATTCACTGTATTATAAATTAATATTAAAAATAAAATATTTATTAAGTAATTTAATAATAATAATTAATATTTTATGTATTAATATAAAACTATTTTTAGGAAAATAACTACTTTCCAGAGCAAGGAAAGAAAAAAGGAAAGAGTAGAATGGTATATTTTTAAATTTTATTTAATATTTCTTTAAATAGAAGAAAGCTGAATTTATATTTCTGCTTCTGCATTTAATTGGTTATGATGTATCGTTTTGGTTTCAGGAAATAAATCTAGCATTACAAAGACATATAGAAAAATTTGAATTTTTTTTCACACTTTAGTTGCTATGTAGAAATTGAAACCACATCAATGAACTTTTCAACTCTGTTACATTAAAGTGTTTAGACTATCTTTGCATATTCTACTATGCTTGATTTTGTAACATTATGCATTTGTCCTTTGGAATATATTGGTTCACTGACTTATGCAGATTTCCAAATGTTGTAACATTTTATTATACATTTTTAAATAGTAACATTTGTTCATCTCACTAGAAAAGTCTATTGAGAAGCTGTCGAGCTCATAGAAACAGATAAAAATTTCTCAAAATTTTGGTTTTGGTTTGAAAGTTCAAATTTTATCCTTGTCAACAAATACTGTCAATTGTTTTCCTGGAAATGTCAGGCTCACTCTGTTTCATGTTTGAGAAACTTCTTGCCAAATACCCAAGTCTTAATAACAAAGTAAACTTAAAGCTCCATGAAAAAAACAAAAACACAAAAAACCAGATAGTTCAGCTTGCAACTCCAACAATTACATGTGTTTTTTGTTTGTTTGTTGGTTGGTTGGATTTTTGAGGCAATCATCATATGTCAGTGTACAGCAAAAATGATTTATGTTTAAAAATGCATACAGTCAATTGTTGGGATGAAATAAAACTAATAATCTGTATTAGAGGCGGATGTAACGGCGGGCTCACCTGGCTCACACCCTGGGACCAGCCTTCTGAATGGCTCTGTAAAACCCCAGCTTTACACCTTTTTTTTAATGTAAGGGACCTGATATTTTCTTCTGCATCCAGGGCCTCTACCGACCTTAATTTGCCTCTCACCTTTACTGCTTTATTATGGACATTCTTAAAAATGAAACTGACATTTTTACTACAAGTGTGTAGTCATATAGAATGTAATAACTACTAAAGGGATTACTGCTTTGTTTTGTGCTTAGGCATCAACAGTTTCACCCCCTTTTTGCTATTTCAGCATCTGAGCAAATGTTAAGATAGTGAAATGGGCAAATAATATCTTAGTATCATTATAAACTGCTCTGCTTTATTTCTGGAAACCACTGTAAGATGATAAATTATTATGTGGAGTTAGGACTCAGAGATTTGGAATGGAGATTTACAAGAGCATGAGTGAAGATAGTCTAAATCACTTAAAGCCTCCAATTTTTTATTGCTTTGTGTATCAAACAGATCAACCTTTCTAGCTCCTCATTTTAGGCACTGAGACCTGGAGAACTATGAAGAGTCTGATGACACTTTTTAATTATATTCTAGTGTTGACTTAATTCATTTTGGCCAGCAGAACTCAATGTTCATATATATATATATATATATATATATATATATATATATATATATATATATATATATATATATAACTTTATAGTAATCTCTACTTATATACTCTGTTATAGGAGAAATTGCACTCTTTCAAAATTCATTTTTTGAAGTTTTAACCCCTAGTACGGTGGTTCTTAACCTGGGTTCTATCGAACCTTAGGGGTTCGATGAGTCGGTCTCTGGGGTTCGGAGAAGCCTCTGCCGTGGAGGCCAGAATAAAGTAATACCGTAATTTGTTGTGAGTCCATGCACTTTGTTGGTTTTGTTCTTTGAGCAAGGTGATGTTCATGCATGGCTCATTTTAAGAATCACTGCCCTAGTACCTAGAATGTGACTGTATTTGGAAATAGATAATTAAGATAAAGTGAGGTCATTAAGGTAGGCCCTAATTCTAATCTTTTCAAGAAAAATTAGGACATGGATACACACAGAAGGAAGACCATGTGAAGATACAGTGAGAAAGGAGCCATCTACAAGCCAAGAAGAGAGGCCTCAGAAAAAAACAACCTCACTGACACCTTAATTATGTACTTCCAGTTTCCAGAACTGTGAAATATGAATTTTTGTTTAAGCTACTCAGTCTGTTTTAATCTTAGAAAAATAATGCATGTATTACTATAAGAATATCAGGCATTGGTACAAAACTGTATAGAAGGAGATGAAGATTAAGTTTTATCAAGTCATTTAATAAAAAAAGAAAAAATGATGGGGTTTTAACTGTGGCTGTTTGGTATACATAGTCTCAGGTCTCTCTGTCAGTCCTTATAGGGCTCTGGGATTCATGAGAATTCATGAGTCCCTCATGTTCCTTATCCTAATTTTCAGTTTCCAAACCCATATTATTCAAGTGAGTAGAATGTATATTCCAGTATTATTTTTTTAAAAAAACAAAACCTCACAGATGCTAATAAAATGTGATTTCTTAAATAGATGATAGATTTGACAGTGTTCAGCTGTCAGTGTAAAATATTCTAAAGCTTTGCTATTCAAAGAGCATCTGCCCCCAACAACATTTCTGACAACATCCAGTTTGTCAGAAATCCAGTCTTGGGATCTACCCTAAAACTGCTGAATGAGCATCTATATTTAAAAAATACTCCCTTGTGACTTATGTGTACAGTAAAATTTGAGACGCACTATACCAAAAGAATATGTCTAGAAACGTATTATTTTCTTTTATTGGAATCAAATATTCTATAGAAAGACAAAGCTTATAATTTTCTAAAAGAATGTGCAATGTGGGTAGTTTTGCAGTCTACATACAGTATACTTACTTTTGAAATTATTTTTATAGTACTTCAGTCACCAGGGTGACAGTATATTTTGCTAGACATATGACTTCTCTCTTCTAGAAAAATCTAGGACATGCGGTGGCCTTACAGAAAGCAATGACATTTCACTTTCAGTGTCAATATCTCATAGAGAAAAGATATTTACCATCACTGTTGCCACAAAAATAAATAAATAAATAAATAAGAAAGAAAAAGTGAGAGAGACTCTCTTATGTGCATTTTCAATTATTGAAAAGTTTTTCTCATTCTTGCTGTCTTTTTTTTCTAAGTATTCAGTGAGAATATCCCCAAATGCACTATATAGACAATGTGTTCTGAGTACGTTATTTTCTGTTAGATCATTGCTAAATTGTATGCCTAACTGAACTACTGCACAAATTACTTTGTTGAGTCTATGCTGGAGTCCAGCTGTTCACTACAGAGTGGTAAACAGCTGGATGTCTTAAATATTTCTCCCATACCTTTTGTAGATCAATGTTGAATGTATTTATATAAGAAGTATACAGTGGGACTATGAAAATCTGCTGAAAATTTATCCTGTTAGCAGTAGTGTTCAATTTGGGTATGTATTTACTTAGTGAAAGCACTTGTCTGAAGTTAACATCACCAACAACCTGTCAGATTGAAAAGGTTTTTTTTTTAATCTTCATAAAGTATTATAATTGAAAATCCATTCTGAAGAAATTGCCAATGGTATCATTTATTTGTAAATCTTAAAATAATGTGTTCTGGCATAAATGATGTAATTGATATTTAGGCCTGCCATATGTTGCTTAATATTTTAATGCCAATGCTAGTTTTAGTATAAAAATCCACATGGGGAAGTTATATCATTTATTGGCACTCTTACATTGTTTGTACAACTGTGAGGATGAATTTAAACTTAGACATACTGTCATAGAGGTGTTCCCTGCGAATCTCATATAGCATGACCTCCATAAATCAAATAACAGTCCTTCCACCCCACTATGCTGACGTTCCACCAGCCAGCTGGTCTAGCTCAGTCTTGAAAACCTACCCAGATGTTCCTAGCAGAGATTTGCTTAAACTTGCCCAAATAAAAATAGAAGAATATAGGAAGCATTTGAGATCTTTTCTAAAAACTTTAGGAGAAGATTACTTTTGTATTTTTACACATTCATTTCTCAGATGATGTAATCATTAGGTCTTTGAAGAATTATAGCATAGTCTCAGTGGATGGTCATCAGCATTTTTCATGTTTAATCAAGTTTATTCTCGGTGAATGGACTGACCTTAAAATATGTAGTGTAGTTATACAAGGTTCCAGTGCTTTTTTTCAATAGGTGCACTTTTCATAGCTGTACTACTACAAAATAAAGGCAAGCCTATAGCAAGGGGTTACAATTCTTGTCTATTTTCTTTTTATGAAATATAATAACCTCTAGAAAATGCCATTAGTTATGCAAAAGTCACCAAATTCTCAAGATTTTCTTCAGAAAAAGCCCTAACTCACTAATAGTTCATTTTATGAATTTATTAGTAATTTGTATCAATGTGCTAGGTAAAATTTTTATACACACAAATCTTAAAAATACCCACTTCCTCTTTTTTAAAGAAATAAGGTATATTCAATTACTAGTATTATATTTGAATACAAAAAATTCACCCTTTTAAGTGTACACAAGTATAGTGTTGACATTAGAAAATATTTTAAAATAAATGAAAATAAAACATCAAAAGCATAAATTATAAAATAAAAGATACATAGTTTCACAGTTATAGCAGTTGTACAACTATATATGATTGATGAGTTGTGAAATGTATATAGCTGTGTAACTATCACCACAGTTATTATGGGTCAAATTGTGCATTCTTTCCAGTCACAATTCATATGGTGAAGCTCTAATCCCTAGGACCTCAGAATGTGACTGTATATGAAGATAGGGCCTAGAAAGAGATAATTAAGGTTAAAGGAGGTCATATGACTAGAATTCTGATAAGAAGAAAAAAATTGGGCACACAAAAGAGATCAAAGATGTCCTTGCACAGAGCAAAGAGCATGTGACTGGACAGCAAGAGAGTGGTCATCTGTAAGCTAATGAGAGAGACCTCAGAGAACACTAATTTCTCCAGGTTCTTGAATTTGGAATTCCAGCTTCCATAACTGTAAGAAAGTAAATTTCTGTTGTTTAAGCCACTCAATCTGTGATATTTTGTTTTGGCAACTCCACTAAAGTAATAACAACAGTCGTGTTACAGGTTATTTCTACTGTTACTCCCTTGAAAGTCTCTCCTGCCTATTTGCATTCACTCCATTCTCAGTCCCTAGTATCACTGATGTAGTAACTCTCTCCACAGCTTTGCCTTTTTAAGACGAGAACACCTTATAAATGCAACCATACAAATCATACTGTATGCAGCCTTCAGAGCTTAGCTTATTTTACTGAAGAGTAGAACTTTAGGTATTCACACATGTTATTTGTGTGTCAATAATTTGTTAATTTTTTATTGCTGAGTAGTAGTCCATTGTTCAGATGCACCACAAGTTGCTTGTTTATTCAGCAGTTGGGCTGCTTCTTCTTTCAGTTATTACAAGTAGAGCTACAAATATTCTCATACAGGTCTTAGTGTGGACATCTGTTTTTATTTCTCTTGTTAAATATATAGGAGTGTGATTGCTTGGTCTTGCCTAAATGTACTTATAGTTTTATATGAAAATAAAAATATAGCAAATGTTGTCAAGAATCTGAAGAAAAGAGAACCCTCATGTGCTGTTGGTGAGAATGCCAGGTTAGTGCAGCTACAGTGGAAAGCAGTATGGAGTTACCTTAAAAATAAAAAAAAATGGAACTGCCTTTTGACATAGCAATTCCACTTCTGGGAATATACCCAAAGAAACCCATAACATTAATTCAAAAGAATATATGTATCCCTCTGTTTATTGCAGCGTTATTTATAATAGCCAAGATTTGTAAACAGCCAAGTGCTCATGAGTAGATGTGCATAAAAAGGTTGTGGTACATTTAGCCTGACCAGGCAATGGCACAGTGGATATAGCATTAAACTGGGATGCAGAGGACCAAGGTTTGAGACCTTAAGGTTGCCAGCTTGAGCATGGGTTCATCTGGCTTGAGTGTGGGCTCACCAGCTTAAGCATGGGTTCGCTGGCTTGAGTATGGGATCATAGGGTGGGGGATCATAGACATGACTCCATGGTAACTGGCTTGAGCCCAAGGTCACTGGCTTGAGCAAGGGATCACTAGTTCTGCTGGAGCCCCCCAGTCAAGGCAAATATGAGAAAGCAGTTGATGAATAACTAAGGTACTGCAACAAAGAATTGATCCCTTCATGCCTGTCTATCCCTATCTGTCTCTCTCTCTGTCTCTGTCACCAAAAAAAAAAAAAAATGTGATAAATTTACACAACAAAATACTACTCAGCCATAAGAAATGATGACATATTGCCATGTACAACAACACGATGGACTTTGAGAACATTATACTGAGTGAAATAAGTAAATCAGAAAAGCTAAAAATATATAATTTCACATATTGGTTGGATATAAAACAAACTCATGGACATAGATAAAAGTAAGTGGTTACCAGGTGGAGGAGATTGTGGGGAAAGTGTTTGGGGAGGGAGGAAAGACACGTATGAGGTCATTGAGAGTGATTTGACTGGTTGATGGATACACAACACAGCCAATGGTTCAAATGTTATAAAGATGTCTACCTGAAACCTATGTACTCTTGTTGATCAATGTCACCCCATTAAATTTAATTTTCTAAATAAAAATTACTTTATTTATTAATTTAAAAAAGGAGTTAAGTTCCTAGGGCATGTCAGCAACATTTTAAGAAAACAGGTAAACATTTCTATTTTATTTGAATTGTTGACTGTGTGTGTGCCCATAACCCAAAGTCAAGCCATTTTCTATCACCATATATTTGTCCCTCTTTACTCCCTTTCCTCCCAACTTTCACCCCAATCCCTTCACCTTGATAACCAATTCACTTTTATCTGTATTTATGAGTGTAAGTTTTATATCCCACCTATGTGTGATCCACAATGTTATAAATGACAATATCTCATCATTTCTTATGACTGAGTAGTATTCCATTGTATATATGTACTACATTTTCTTTATCCAATTACCTACCAAAGGACACTTGGTTGTTTCCAAGTCTTGGCCACAGTGAGTAATGCTGCAATGTACATGGGGGAGTGTAAAGCCAGTAGTCGAGGGCCACCATCACAGCCGCCTGGCCATGCAGTTTTGCATTAGATTCAGACAGTCAGTAATGAAACAACGGAGCCAAGAACTGGTGAGCCATCAGATTTAATTCTAGCTTGCACCCGGTGGGCAAGCAAAAACACAAACTGGGCTCCAAAACCCACTTATTCAGTGCTCACAAAGCTACCGACTTATCCAAGTTTCCTAGAATCAAAGGTTTCTAGTTCACCAGACTTATTCAACTCTGTTTCCCATCTCCTTCTCTCTACACAAACTCTGCACAAACTAGCTTCTTCCTCGGAATTCTGCCATCTTGGCTGCCTCCTCTCCTCCACGTAGCCTTAATCTGCTCTCCCTTCTTATGCTAACCTCAGGAACCAAGAGAGAGCAAGATCCCAATCTGCCCCACTTTACAGTGTAGATTCAAACCTCTAATCCAATCTACAAACAAGGAAATCTCTGATACAAAGTCACTTATCTGAGACATACTGGGAGAATTCCTCATGAGAGTGCACCACCCTACATCATCCAATCAGTCAAAGGTGTGGGGAATGCTTACTCTTAAAACTTGCACGTGTGCAGCGCCATCTTTAACAAAGTGAGCATAATGTATTTTATCTGCCCAACAGGGTGCATATGTCTTTGTGTACAAATGTTTTTGAGTTTTGGGGTAGACACTCGGTAAAGGGATTTCTGGGTCATATGGTAGTTCTATTCTTAATTTTTGAGAAACAACCATACTGTCTTCCATTGTAGTTGCACTATTTATATTCTCACCAACAGTAAATAAGGGTTTTTTTTTCTCCACAACCTCTCTAACACTTGTCATTAACTGTGTTATTGATAACAGCTAAACTAACAAGTATGAGGTGGCATGTTATTGTAATTTTGATTTGCATTTCTCTAGTAGCTAACAAAGATGAGTGTATTTTCATATATCTATGTGGTTTGTTTGTGTGGTTTTTTGTATTTTTCTTAAGTGAGAAGTGGGGAGGCAGAAAGACAGACTCCTGCATGCACCCAACCGAGATCCACCCAGCAAATTCACTAGGGGCGATACTCTGCCTATCTGGAGCCATTGCTCCATGGCAACAGAAGCCATTTTAGCACCTGAGATGAGGTCATGGTTCCATCCTCAGTGCCCAGGTCAACTTGCTCCAAAAGAGCCTTAGCTGTGGAAGAGGAAGAGAGAGATAGAGAAAAGGAAGAGTGGGAAGGTAGGAGAAGCAAATGGTCACTTCTTCTGGGTTCCCTGACCGGGAATCAAGCTCAAGATACACACATGCCATGCCAGCACTCTACCACTGAGCTAACTGATGAGGGCTATAGCAATATGTTTTGGTGGGAGAAGTGTTTGTTTGGGTCCTCTCCTCATTTTGAATTGAATTGTTTATTTGTTTGTTGTTGACCTTTTTGAGTTCTTAATATATTTTGGATATTAAGCCCTTGGAGCTGTTGTTAGTGAATATGAACTCCCATATGGTTGGCTGCCTTTTTAGTTTTGCTGTTGGTTGTTTTCTGCTGTGTAAAAGCTTTTTATTTTGATATAGTCCCATTCGTTTATTTTTGCCTTTATTTCCCTTGCTTTTGGGGTCAGATTCATAAAATGTTCTCTACGGCCAAGGTCCATAAATTCAGTACTTATGCTTTCCTCTATGTAATTTATTGTTTCAGCTCATTTATGTAGGTCTTTGATCCATTTTGAATTACATTTTGTGCATAAGGACAAAATGTAGTCAAGTTTTATTCTTTTGCATGTGGCTTTACAATTTTCCCAGAACCATTTATTGAAAAGTCTTACGTTTTTTTCATTGTGTGTTTTTGGCTCCTTTGTCAAAGATTACTCTTCCACTTGTATGTGATTTTATTACTGGGCTCTTGATTCTGTTCCATTGGCCTGTATGTCTGTTTTTCTGCCAATACTGTGCTGTTTTGATTATTGTGGTTCTGTAGTATAATTTGAAGTCAGGTAGCGTAATAATTCTGGCTTCATTCTTTTTTCTCAATATTGCTTTGGCTATGTGGGTATACTATGGCTCCATACAAATTTGATGATTTTTTGTTCCATTTCTTTAATAAATGCAATTGGGATTTTAATGAGGATTGCATTAAATCTGTACATTGCTTTGGATAATATGAGCATTTTAACTTGTTGATTCTTCCAGTCCATGAACATGAAATATCTTTCTAGTTCATTGTGTCTTTTTCAATTTCTTTTAATAATGATTTGTAGTTTTCAGTATATAAGTCCTTCAAGTCTTTTGTTAAGTTTATTCTTAGGTATTTTATTTCTTTGATTAGAGATTTTAGTCTTTTTACATTTAAAATAATTGGAGAAACTGGGAGGTTAGCATTTTTTGTCTGATTATCCATTAACTTTTTTTTTTTTGCTACATTACTGTGGGACTTATGAAAGCAAGCCCCTTTGATAATCTGGGGTATGTGATTTGGGGGCTTGTCCCTTGGGAAGCAATTACAAAAGTTTAGGTGCTAGACATATGTATAAGCTTCTTCCAGAAAGATGTTGGTGACTTGGACTAGGATAGAGAGGAAAAAGGAGGTGTCCAGAGCCTTCCCTGATCTCTGGATTAGATCCCAGTCTGTACCATGATGTGCTCAATTAGAAGCCTGATGTTCAGATAGTAATTTTTAAAGTATGCAAGCAGATGTATTTTAGGGAAAGATGGAAGATGGTTGTTTCTGTGTTTCTGTCTGCTTCCTTTGATCTGAACCTGGGAAGTATGGGTAGCCACTGTGAATTCTTGTGAGTCCCTCAAGAACTGTGTCTTTTTCATATATATATATAGTTTTGTGGATCCAATGGGTAGTTGTACCATTGGCTTTTTTTTTTTTTTTTACAGGAACAGAGAGAGAGAGAGTCAGAGAGAGGGGTAGATAGGGACAGACAGACAGGTACAAAGAGAGATAGGAAGCATCAATCATCAGCTTTTTGTTGTGACACCTTAGTAGTTCATTGATTGCTTTCTCATATGTGCCTTGACCGCGGGCCTTCAGCAGACAGAGCAACCCCTTGCTGGAGCCAGCGACCTTGGGTCCAAGCTGGCAAGCTTTAGCTCAAGCCAGATGGGTCCGCGCTCAAGCTGGCGACCTCAGGGTCTTGAACCTGTGTCTTCCGCATCCGCATCCCAGTCTGACACTTCATCCAGTGCGCCACTGCCAGGTCAGACCCATTGGCTTTTAAACCTAGTTGTTTTCAGTCAACTTCTCAGGTGGGAATCTTACATGTTGGGGTAGTAGACAGAGTCCAAAATCTTTGTTCGTCTGGAAGAAGCTGGGAGTTAAGATTTTCCTTTCTATTGTATGGTGTGGTTCCAGGACTTAGATTAATGGTGAGAGTATATTTTTGCCTTTTCTAGCCATATCAATATGGGTGATGGGGGTATTTTCTCATTTACCCAATGTGTAGGAGCCATTCAGCTTGTTTCTATATTTCTTTCAGTTAACTGCTCTACATGTAGCTGTAAATTCAGTATACTTGGAGGAACTGGTGAGTTAATAAGGGTCTGTGTCATCACCTTGAACTTAGAACAATGGCCCCAAAAGCCCATTGCTAGTGGAATCTAATAACTTTAATCTTGATCATTGGTTCAAATGTGTGGTTTATAATATGTTGCTTTTTTCCAAAGTAAAGAACATGTACTCAAGAATTTTTATTCATGGTCAACAATTATTGAGCAGTGTGTTCTAGGATTTATGCTGAAAGCTTTCATAGCATATTTCTTTGTTCATTTCAATACTTAGTGAAATTTCATTTTGTATTATATATATAGTTGATTGCTTATAGTTCTGAGCAGAAAAAAAATGAACACTCAGAGATAT
Source organism: Rhynchonycteris naso (assembly GCA_037038555.1). Classification (NCBI taxonomy): domain Eukaryota; kingdom Metazoa; phylum Chordata; class Mammalia; order Chiroptera; family Emballonuridae; genus Rhynchonycteris; species Rhynchonycteris naso. Next base: position 75,429,483 of record CM073002.1, read on the forward strand.
AGCTATCTGTGAATAATAAAAGATTGTATCACCTAAGAGTCTATTATGTGAAGATAGAAATACTTTTTATTTTGTTATTAAGAAGATAAGTTTATATATTAGTCTCTCTAACTTCCCTTCTTAGTTTTTTTGTTGTTCTAATATAGTTATCTTATTAAAGGTAAATAGGGAATAATTTGGAGTCCAATGATTAATAAAGTTTGGATTGCCTGGATTTTAATAACTTCTAGCTGAGCTATTTATTTATTAATGTGGATAATTGATATGTAGTTTTGCTGTTATTTTTATGAAAAAATTAAATTTAACTATATTAGTTCCTTGTTAGTTGTTATAATAGAGGAGTGCTCAATACTTCAATCGCGATCTACTGGTTGATCGCGAAGGAAGTGTGGGTAGATCGCATGACATTAAAAAGACATTTGTCTTTTGATTGGCATACAGGGTAGCCAATCTGACGTCAGAACTTTTGACACTTTACACATGTGCGTTAAACTGCTCTAACTTGTTCGGTTACATTGCTGCGTAGTTAGCCTTCAATTTATTTAAACTAAATACAACAAAGGGTTTAAAAATGAGTGCTGTAGCTGGTCCGAGTAAGAAGCCTAAAACCTACCACTTTTATACAGAATGGGAGGAGATTTTTTTCACTATGTCATATTCTAAGTGCGTTTGCCTCATCTGTCTGTGTGCCATTGCTATTCCAAAGAAGGGAAATCTGGAGTGGCTTTTTCGGACTGTTCATAAAAATTATGACATTGACTTTTCTCCAAAAAGAGAGCTGAGAAGGAGAAAGGTGAAAGAAAAATACACAATATTAAATAGTAATAATAGTAACTTAAATAATGATAATATAGAAGAAATAAATTTGTTTTGCATTTTTATTGTAGGTAGATCATTTTGACTTGGTCATCTTATAAGTAGCTCGCAAGCTGAAAAAGTGTGGGCACCCCTGTTATAATAGATACAAATAATGAGTTAGACTCAGATTTTGTTTATAAAAAGTTTTTTTTTTATAAAAGTGACTATAAGACATATATTTCAAAAATTCATAAAAGGAAAAAAATATATAGCAGTAATACCCATAAAGAGTTATATAAGTTCAGAGAACAGAAAGATTTTGGGAGACATGAAAAAAATTTTGTGAAGCTCATGGCATTTGAGTTCCTCTTGAAATCTGGACAGAATTTGTATACATAAAAATAAGGTTGAATGTGTGAGAGATGTTCAGAAATAAGGAAGTCCTTTGTTAGCAATACAAGGCACTGTATAGGGGAATTTTAAGAACTTCAGTTGAAAAATTTTGCTGGACTTATTTGATAGAAAACTTTAGATATTAGGCTAAATTTTTGGAATTAATATTATAGGTCATGGTGACTTTGGAACAAAAAAATAATGTAACAAGAGTTGAGTTTTTGGATGATTTACCTTGACAACAGTATATAAAGGGGGTTATAGAGAGGAGAGATTGGAATTGATGGCATCAGATGAAGGGTTTTAAATGTCTCAAGAAAGTTGATGATTGCCTGACTCGGCGATGGCACAGTGGATAGAGTTTGGACTGCGATGCATAAGACCCAGGTTTGAGACCTCGAACTCGCCAGCTTGAGCGTGGGCCCATCTGGCTTGAGCAAAACCTCGCCAGCTTGGATCCAAGGTCGCTGGCTTTAGCAAGGGGTTGCTTGTTCTGCTGAAGGCCCACGGTCAAGGCACAATGGCAATGAAAAACTAATGATTGATACTTCTCACCTCTCTCCGTTTCTGTCTGTCTGTCCTTATCTGTCCCTCTCTCTGACTCTCTATCCCTGTTAAAAAAAAAAGAATAGTAAGAAAGGTGATCAAAGTTTGAAAACTGTAAAAAAGAGTAACTAAAATAACTAAATATAAAAATATTTTAAATATAAAATTTGGAAGACCTAAAGATAAAATTTAGTTAGCAGAAATTTTTTTCTAGTATTCTGTGGTGAGTTGTGATTAACAATTAATGAGTCATAAGGGTCAAGGAACTTGTGATATTCTAGATCATGCACACACACACACACACATACACATATATATAAATACTACAAAACACACTATCCTAGAAACTTAATAATTGTATATATAATTTAAAAAGTACTAGATTGACAGACAATATTCATCTTTCTCCTCTACCCTCAAAGTACCATTAAAATGGAAAAAAAGAAAAAGATATGCCCAAACTGTTTAAAAATTAAAAAAAAGGAAGCAAGAGGAGAGACAGAAAATGGGACCAGTAGGGAAAAGAATTGAGAAAACAATGATCTCAATTATTGGAAGTGTCAGCAGTCATTTCCAAAGTTGCTTAATAGTGGGTTTAAAATAATCAGTAAACCATGTTGTAAACAGACATGCTGCCATCTGAGTTTTGTTGTTTGATTTATAGAGTAGATTTAACCTGATTGCTAAGGACTTTAGAATTTTGAAATGTTAAATGAGTATTGACTTTAACTTAAAGTCAACAGTTTCATTAACCCCTAATAAGAAGAGTCAGGCTGTCCTTTAAAGCCAGGCATTGACGTCTTCTTTCTAGCTATGGAAGTCCTATATGGCATTTTCCTCCCAATAAAAGTCTGTTTTGTCTACATTAAAAATGTGTTGTTAAGTAACCACTTTCATAGATCTTTTGGATAACTTGATGCATCATCTATATCAGCAATTGCTGCTTCACCTTTTATTTTTCTGTTACAAGTATGGCTTGTTTTCTTACACCTTATGAACCAACATCTGCTAGCTCCAAACTTTTCTTCTGCAGCTTTCTCATATCTTTCAACCATAATAGAATTGAAGAGATTTGGGGCTTTGGTTTAAGGGAATGTTGTGGTTGGTTTGATATTCTGTCCAGACCACTAAACTTTTTCCATAGCAGCAAAATGGTTGTTTTGCTTTCATAACATTTGTGTGTTCACTGAAGTAGTACTTTTAATTTTTTTTAGTAACTTTTTTTTTTTTTTTTTTTGCATTTAGAACTTGGCTAACTGGTGCAAAAGGCTTAACTTTCAACCTATCTCAGTTTTCAACATGCTTTCCTCACTAGGCTTAATCTTTCCTAACTTCAAATTTAAAGTGAGAGACATGCAATCTTTCTTTCATTCGAACAATTAGGTGCCACTGTTGAGTTATTAATTGGTCTAATTCCGATATTGTTTAGTTTCAAGGACTATGGAGGCCCAAGGAGAAGAAGAAAGATGAGGGAATGGTAGGTACTGAAATAGAACACCCACAACATTCATTGATTAAGTACTCTGTCTTACATGGGTATGGTTCTATGCTCCCCAAGCAGAAACAGAGTGAGCAAGTGCTGTTGGAAAAATGGTACAGATTTACTGGCCAGATGAAGGGTTGACATAAACCTTCAATTTGTAAAAAATGTAACATCTGCAAAGTGCAATAATTTGAGCCACAATAAAACTCAGTATGTTTGAATTAATCCCTTATTTATTCATTAGATGTCTGTTTTCAATTGCTCTTCACATTGGTCTTCAATTTCTATTAATTAATTTGTGTCCTAAGAAAATAAATATTAAGATATAAATTGAAACTCTGCATGAAAGGGTATATGAATTGTAATTATGACAGTTTTCTTAATTGCTCTGTGTGTGGTTATATCAGTTCACTTTCTAATGTTTCCCTATATCTACTGAATAATAAAACTTTTTGATCTTTGTTTACATTATAAAACAAAAATAAATGATTTGTTTTGTTTCTTATTTTGTTATAAATGAGATTTTAATATCTTTACATATAATTAAGAACTATTTGATTTCTTTTTCTGTGAAAATAAGATTTTTATTAAATATATATTTTTTTTTTTACAGGGACAGAGAGAGAGTCAGAGGGAGGTATAGATAGGGACAGACAGGAACAGAGAGAAATGAGAAGCATCAATCATTAGTTTTTCGTTGCCGTTGTGACATCATAGTTGTTCATTGATTGAAATCTCACACGTGCCTGGACCGCGGGCCTTCAGCAGACTGAGCCACCACTTGCTGGAGCCAGCGACTTTGGGTCCAAGCAGGCGAGCTTTTGCTCAAGGCAGATGGGCTTGTGCTCAAGCTGGCAAGCTCTGGGTCTCGAACCTGGGTCTTCCGCATCCCAGTCCGGTGCTCTATCCACTGTGCCACTGCCTGGTCAGGCTGAAAATAAGATTTTTAAAAACATATTTTAGTTTGTTCTCTTTTACTTAGATTTTATTTATGTTATATTTTTCAATGAAGGTTTTTAGTGGCATTTATTATAACATGTATTTAATGGCTTCTGATTTTATTGTTACACTTTGTGGTTTTTCAATCAAATAGTAAAAACATTTTTTTACTCTTTTCTTATATACTTTTTTCTTTTAATATTTAAACTTTAATCATCTGAATATATTTTATGTGTGAAATATCTTAATTTTTTTCAAATGTCAACCCAATTGTCCAAACACAGCTTATTAATCAAATTATCTTTTACCAACTTCTGTAAAATATCAGTTTTATTTAATATATACTGAGTTGGGTCTCATTCTAGATTATATTATTTTCCATTGTTCTTTCTGTTTACTTAAGCATCAATACTACATAGTATAGCTTCATAATATTTTTCACATTTTATAGAATTCACTGATTTATGATACATTTGTTATCATATGGTGAATTCTCATATAACATGAGGCCTATTTTCTAGCCTTATTTTTTACATATTTATGCATGTTTTATATCGATTTAATTTTAGTAGCTTCACATGATTTATAAAATTTTCACAAGTTAATTTTTCATCATTACTATTATTTAAATTTTTAAAATTATTTCTACCTGTTCACATTACTAAATTAATTTAATATTAGCTTTTTTATTAGAAAAAGAATTCTCTAGAATGTTAGTAATAATTTTGCTAATACAAGAAATCTGAAAAAAACTTATCTTTTTATATTTAGTATTATCTTATAGAAGAAACAAGTCTAGCACTGTAGCCAAATTTTTCAAACCAATCTGAATATACGAGTGAGACTGTACAAGCTCTAGAAACTAAAATGACCCACAGAAATAGAGGTGTGAATGCTTGTATTGTAGGTCAGACACCTCTGAGACTCTCTCAGGGTCATTGACTTAGATTTCCTGAGATACCAAACTAATTCTTTTATATCCTTCTGGATCATATTCAACATCAATAATTTCACTTTTTGATTTATAAAAGAATTGGGTTGTTTTTGGTTGTTTGTTTTATTTGTTATGAAAGTTACACTTTGATCTTTGATCTACTGTCAGTGATTATTTCTAGCTTAGTGAAGAAAAAAGAAGAGCCAAGAAGTTAAAAACAGGTAAAATCTCAGAGCTTGCTCTGTCATAATTTTCTTTTAATTAGTTTTTATAATCCTCAAAAGAATTACTAAGAAGTACATGTCCATATTTCTTTCTGGTACAAATCACTTTAAATCTTAATTGCTAAAATCAACCACCATTTATTTAGTTCATAAATTTCTGGCTTAGCTACTAGAGGCTAGGTTGTTCTTCTGTTGATCTTGGCTTGATTCACTCATGTATCTAAAGTCAGGTGCCATTCAACTAGCTTTGTTTCTGCAGGTTGACTCTTTGTTGATTGAGGCAACAGTGGGTCACATGTTCCATGATATCTTGAAGATTTTGGCTTCAGCTTCTTTGCATGGTACCAGTGGCAAGAGTCAGACTAGTGAGAGAAGAAACTTTAAGGTTTCTTGAGGCCTTGTTTTGTCATTTTCTTAGTGCTAATTTTCATGTGTTATGTGAATTCAAACCAATAACATGCCAAAAGTGAGGAAGTGGACTTTCCATTTTAATGGGAAAAACTATAAATGTTCAGACTAATTTTTAGCCTGAGCAGATGGTAGCTCAGTGGATAGAGCATTATCTTGGGATGCTGAGGACCCAGGTTCGAAACCCTGAGGTCACTGGCTTGAATGCTGGCTTACTAGTTTGAGCATGGAGTTGCTGGCTTGAGCAGTACATCACTGGCTTGAATGTGGGGTCATAGAGATGATCCCAGGGTCACAACTTGAGCCTAAAGGTTGCTGTCTTGAAGTCCAAGGTCGCTGACTTGAGCAAGGCATCACTGGCTTGGCTAAAACCCCCTTTAAGTCATATATGAGAAATCAGCCAAAGCACAACTAAGGTGCTGCAACTATGAGTTAATGCTTCTCTTCTCTGTCCCTTTCTGTCTTAAAAAATATATATCACAAGCACCAAGAGGTTATATTTGACAAGAGGCTTAATTTAAAGGCAAGAACATGAACACAGTTCCTAGAGAGTTACAAGATCATGACTGTGTATTCTCTAGTAAGGACAGATTTTACCCCATGATGTGATTTGAAGAAAACATTCTGTAGATATGTAGCAGGTTTCAAGATTCTGCATTTTTAACAAACTTGGTGGTGATGTTGATGGTGTTGGTCTGCAGAGTACAATTGCATTATCAAATTGCTATAGCCGTGCCACTCAAGGTATGGTTGGTGGACTAGAAGCATTGATATCACTGGAAGAAAAGCCAATTTTTTGACACTCACTCCAGGCATAATGAATCATAATTCCTAGGTAGGGACCTGAAATCTGTTTTGACAAGCTTTCCTGGGGATACCGATGCATGCTAAAATTTAATAAGCCAAGCATTGAAAGGTTTTGGGTAGAAAAATAAAAAGAAGTGAAGTCGAGGAGAAAAAGAATCAGAAGATATCTGAGCCACCAGACTTATATAGTAAGAATATGCAAGATTTTCTCACCAAATATGAATGCAGGTCTTTTAAAGAACATATGTAGACTACAAAGTATATTGCCAATCAGCATGAGATGAATGTAAATGTCATGATTTCCCTGGAAGAAAAAGATGACTAATAGTGGTAGGCAACACCTACAGAAGAATCACCTGTTTTCCGTATATTTTAGTAGCAGTCTAAAGCTAAATATTTCTGTATTATGTTTTTATTAATGTTTTCAGAGTGAATATTGAAAGAAAGCCTCTCATGTATGACTGTTGGCCTAATCAGTCAAAGCTTAGGCATGTTTAACTACTGTCAGTTATGATTTGTTCTTTTCATTTTCTTACCACAGAATTTTGATAAATTTATTCAAAATGGTCCAGAGCAGATAAATATACAACAGTAGCATTACAACTTAATTTTTTCCCAATATATTTGTCATATACAGGTATTTATAGTACATTTGAAGAATATAGGATATACAGAATTCTGTGATATACACAATTGAAATTAAATCCAAAAGTCAAACTATTTGTTGAGGAGTTTAAGTGTTTAGTTGAAACCAAGTTACCTCTTTGGGATCTAGGTATGAAGCACCATGGAAAAACTGAGCAAGTGTTTTAATTCTCATTTTTTTTCCTATACTTTATTATTTGTCTATGGACATTGCTTCAGTTGATTATCTGCAAACTGTTTCAAAGCCCTGTCTTTTAAACAACTGGGCAACATCTAATATACAGGTTCTATTTGTATTTATCTGTAGTAATCCTCCGAGTTTCTAAAAAGAAAGGTCTTTGATTCATTTTCTCTAATTTTTATTTTATTCACTGACACAATCCAATGATTTGATATTCTAATTTTGTTAAACCATTGAAGATTTTACCTATACTTATATCAGATAGTGAGGAACACTGGTCATAGCTCTTTTACTGGCTGTGTAAACTTACGCAAATGACTTACCCTCTCTAAGCTTGTTAGTATTGCCTCTTATTGTCGAAGATGCCCAGGAGTTATTTCTTACTAGTCTAAAAATGAAAATAATATTAGTTGTTTTTCTTCTCAGTAACTGGTTTGTTTTCATCCCACAAACATAGTGAATACTGTAACTAATTTAAGGAGGTGGGTAGGTAAATAGATAGGTAAAAGACTAATATAACATCAACTCTTATGTTCCTCATCTTTAAACATAAAAGTTTGTATATATTTAAGGTCATTTTGAATAAAACAAATGAATAAAAAGTTGTTCCCAAATTTTGTAATTCTTGTATGAAAATTTAGGAAGTCAAACTCGCGAAGTTTCTATGCTAGCTATTATTAAGTTATTTTAAAATGTCAAAGGATTATCTTTCTTTAGTTATTGTATTTGGCATTGCATAGACATTTCCTTAATTACTTTCCATTTCATGTCATATCCATAGAAACTAAAAGACTACGTGTGTATACTGCTCAGCCAGTGTTGATATTTATTCACAGTCTTATCATTGGAAAATTAGTCTTAATTCTATTCTATGCTTCTTGCATTGATTTTTAAATGGCTGAGGGACTGACTGAAGTGTATAATAAAGTAAAGATATCTCAATTTATAACTTATTTAGTAAGCTTACTCATTACTTATTTCTCAAGTATTTTTATTTAATGCTGTTTTATATGTCCTTTTTTTGGTAAATTTTTATGGGTTCTTTGGAAAAAAGAAGAAACACTAATTTTTTTTTCTTCATAAGCAGCATATGTTACACACTTCCTTTACTATTTATTTATTTTAGATTTTATTTATTGATTTAGAGAGAGAGAAAAGAAGGGGGGAGGAGCAGGAAGTATCAACTCATAGTTGGTTCTCATATATACTTTGACCTAACAAGCCCGGGGTTTCAAATCTGTGACTTTAGCATTCCAGGTCAATGCTTTATCCACTAAGCCACCACAGGTCAGGCATCACCCACTGCTTTTAGGATGGTTCTCTAATATTAGTGACTTCAGTGTCTAAAAACAGACAAATTCTATTAGAAAACCACAAAATTTCATACTAGTACATGGCTGAATATAAGATAATAACTAAAAAAATACTGAGAAAGTCCTATTTAACAAAAAAAATATTAAAATAAATGAATCAGGTCATCTTAACTCTAGAAATGTTATTTCTGTACAATAGATATGTACTAGAAACCAGAAACTTCTTTTGGCATTAGCAGAAATATATTTCATAAAATTTCCTTAAGCATCTCATGGAATTTTTTTTTCTTTTATTAAAGAACATCAAAATAGCAAAAAAAGGTTTGAGAAAATCAACATATAACTAGATATGATTTTATAGAATCCATATCTTTTTTCTGCAATTACAGCATAATATTTATAAGACCAACTTTTATTCCATCATAAAATGAAAAGAATAGGACTGCCAGCCTCTGGTTCTTAGTCCTCAACCTTGTCTTTCTGTGATAGGCTTTTCCTTTTAAAAGCTGCTGCTGATGTTTTCTTTAAGTGTATTTGGTAAGAAAATAATGTTGTAGAAGGTAGAGAGAAAGACAATGACCTGGGACTAAATCTTCTGCTATGGATTGCCCTCCATACTATATATACATGAGTCTACTGTAAACAAAAGAAATGAAAATTAGCATGTGTAAATCCTTATAACATCAGATTGGTAATCTATCACTTTACTTATAATGCTTAATTTTTAACATGGCATAAAGTTGAGAAAGTTCACATTTATTCCATCATATGTGAATATACCTGGTTCTATACAAGATCTTCCCTTTATTCTTTTATAAAAAAATTCATATAGAAGGATTCTTATTTCATCATATATTAAAAGATGTAGCTGCTAATAAGGTTCTGATATTGCTAGACAAAGTGTTTGCTTTTTAAAATAAGACTGAAATAAATTTTGTTTTCCAGTTGCTTATCTGAAAGCAAGTGTTGATCTTACCTGTTCATTTTTTAATTTATTTCAGAAATGCTTCAAGACAGCATCTGTACTCAATTCATATCTCCTGTAGAATTGGATGCACCAAAACCTATGATTTGATTTGATACAGTAGTGAGAGACTCCTCAGGTTTTTATTACTGTTTTATCTTTTGGTGCGAGGTAGGGCAAAGGTGGGTACTTCCTAGCTCAAGGCATTCCTGTGTTCAGAAAAATGAATTATTTAAAATATTACGACATTTTTAGACAAAAGATTTTATCTAGTTTTATCTGTATCCTCTGTGCTGATACCGCTATTAGAGCAGTAGCAGAGTAGGCAGGGAATGGGAGGTCCCACATGGTGTATGCATCATATCGTGTGTGTTTTACATGGGTGTTTTCTGAGGATATTATGTTGCAGCTCTGGTGTTAATTTTCTTTATAAATTCTTTAATTATTAACTTTAAACTATGAGCAATTATTACCTTCTAGTCATTTTATTGATTTATGTAACTACTTATTTTAGAAATTTGTTTTTTATGCCTGACCTGGAGTGGCGCAGTGGATAAAGCGTCGACCTGGGAATACTGAGGTCGCCAGTTCAAAACCCTGCACTGGTCTGGTCAAGGCACATATGGGAGTTTATGCTTCTAGCTCCTCCCCCCTTTCTCTCTTTCTCTCTCTCTCTCTCTCACTCTGTGTCTCCTCTCTAAAAAGATGAATAAATAAATAAATTAAAAAAAAAAAGAAATTTGTTTTATTTTAGATTAAAATTTGCAAAATTTAAGTATGTGGTTGTTTCTAACTTATAAATTCAAACTTTTTACCCCTCTAACTTACAAGCATGATTATCTAACCTCTCTTTTCAATTGATCTCTTTTTATATTGAATTGCATTTTTTGAATTTGCTTGCTAGTACATGAGATTATAGCATATTTGAGAGGAATAGAAAACTTTCAATAGCTATAGATGTAGGGGATAATAGGTTGATAGTTTAAATATAAAAATAGGCTTTCTTAGAATATAGCAGGTCACTTCATGGAATGATGTTCTGGTTGGGAACAGACTGAATTCCAAAAAGAATGTTTGGAGATAATTTAATGAATACACTTTTTACATTTATGGACAGGATTAAAGAAAACCAACAACAATAATAAAGTATCCTGGCAGCAGAAAGATATTACCACTCCTGGCCCTGGAGGAAAATAGGAGGCAGTGATTATCAAAACCGTGAGGGAGGCAGCCACACAGGTAGTGTAACCTGTGGAAGAAGAAACAAACTCTGATGATGTCTATATTCCTGCCTTCTTTTCTTCTGCTGTCTTTCACCAACCACATTCAAATAGAAGACATATGCAAGAGAGATTCCCAAAGCAAAGATGGGTGAAGATGGATAGAGGGTGATTTTAGTAGGGCAGCATATTTAACCACCTACTTGTTCTATTTCTCAGCACCCATTCTTTGTCTGAATGAAAATCTTGTGTCCCTACATAGAAGTAGGGTGATGTTTTTCAGTCATATTTCCCCCCAGAAATATGAATTATTAGCCATCACTAGTGTGCTTCATGTAAAGCAGCATGACCTCCTCACTATATATCAACACTTTGACTGCAGATTTTCTCATTCTGAGAGACACAAATCCCAGAATATGAATCTTTACCTGTTTATCCTTTATTAAATTATTTTCTATTGACTAAGAGTATTAGGTAAGGGATTTCTAAGAAGTGACCAGTGAATTCCTAAATTTCAGCCATAGTCTTCCATGTTCTTGTTGTGAGTCAGCAAATCAATTTCTACTTGGTAACTGAGATCATTCAATCAGTCAGTAGGATGTCTTTCTCTCCCTGTTGGTTTAATGAGGAGCACAAAATAACTAACTTCTTGTCTCAGCTCTCCTTTTAGATAACTATAACTGTATTTCCCAATTGAACAATGTATCTCTTAAGCATAATGAGCACCAAATTCACCAAGGTCCCTGTTTTGGGTACCAGAAGCATAAATTTCCTAAGTGAATTATTTGATATAATGATAAGAAAGAGGTAATCCAACCTCTATTTTCTACTTTGAGATTATGTGACTTTTGACTATAATTAAGGCAGCACCCTATACTTGCTACTGATTAATATTTTACACTCCATTTTAAAAGAGTATAAATTTCAGCAACCTCACAAAATGATAATTAAGGTATATATCAAATGAGCCTACTCATGGCCATTTTACTATCTTTTAAGTCAGCAGTTTCTTAGTGATAAGGAACATAGTAATATGGATATAAATAAATTATTATAATTATTTCAACATAAAATAAGTTGCTTTGTGAGAGGTGATATGGGATGCCATGGTAGAGGAGAAAGAATTGTGTAAGTTCAGAAATAACGAAACTGGCAAAATTGTCAAAAACAGTGAAGGTATACCTTTATTGTATCTAGTCCTCTGATAAAAAAAAAAATTGTCAATGACAGAAGCTGTTCAGTGTATCTAGTTGTTACCCCTGTGAAGTGTACTTTAGAAGTTCTGTAAAGGCACAGGAAAGGAAAAGGAATAGCTACCAGGATTCAGTGAGAACTATAGCTCATGAAATGTCAAAGAAAATAACTAGTCCCCCATTGCAGCACATCAGTGAAAGCACCGGAGAATAAATACTCTAGCTTATCTTTTCCCCCACTTTTGAATCTTCATTTGGGCATACAAAACCAGAAGCTAGAGGCAAGACTATTTGACACAGTTCATAAAGTCAGTCAGTGTCTCAAGTACAGAATATGGTGTTGGGTAGAGAAAGGTGGAGACGGGATCTAAAAAGGTAAACTGAGAACTTCTCAAATTGTCAAGCACTCAATTGAGAAAACAGAGTTAAATGTGGATATAGTCATAATGTTAAAAACCTTTGCTATTGTCTTTATTTGGAGATTAAATGTGGTATAAGGAGATGTGTATAAGTGTAAAGTTGACAGGTTACAACTGTAATGTTTGAACTGGAACTTGGCTAGGCTATGATCCCCGTTGTTTGGTCAAGAACTAATCTTACTATTACTGTAAAGATATTTTGTATATATGAGATTAACATGTATAATATAACACTGGGGAACAATTTTTTTCATTTTCTGTTGCATGAGGTTTTAGAAATTTTTCTATATATGTATGCATCACTACTTCCAAATCTGAAATCCATATTTTGGTGCATGCTCTAGTTTTTATGCAATCTTAATTTCTCTTTTTTACAGTTAATGGCATGCATTGGTTTTTAAAATTGAAGTTAAAGGGCAATGACTCTTGAATTGAATATAACCACAAGGCAATTAATGTTTTACAAAACATCACTTTTACATAATTGTAGTTTTTTTAATGTAAAAAAAATATTATCTGATAAAAACACCCGCTTATTTTGTTTTAAGATTGAATCATGGCTTCTTTGAGTAGGCATAAATGTAAGAATAGTCCTTACATCTTCTGTTATATATGTGGCTGTTACACACTTTAACATCAAAGGCGAAATATTTCATCATTTGTAGCACGTGCATACATTGCCTATTTTCAAGTTCCCTTTGGCGATCAAGACAAGAATTGGGCTCCTCATATTATGTGTCATAATTGTGAGGAAATGCTTTGTGACTGGACAAAAGGAAAACACAGAAGAATGCCTTTTGGTATTCCCATGGTTTGGCATGAACCTAAGGACCACAGCAGTAACTGTTATTTCTGTCCAATCCATACTAAGGGCGTTGGCAAGAAAAAACAGCATATGATCGCATATCCTAATATTCCTTCAGCAATACGACCTATCTCACACTCTGAGACACTCCCGGTTCCAGATTTCAATGGTTTTATTTCTTCTAAGGATGAAAAAAGTGAACATGGTGATCAAGTGTATTTTGATAAGATGCATGAGGAAATGGTTGTAGAATCTGAAGGGTCTTCTTCTGATGCCAAGCAGTCATTAACCCCTCTACAGTTTAGCCAACCTGAATTGAATGACTTGGTAAGAGATTTGGGCCTATCAAAGAAAGCAGCTGAGTTCTTAGCCTCCAGGCTTCAAGAAAAGAATGTACTTCACCGCTCAGCTAAAATATCCCATTTCAGGAAGCGTGAACAAATTTTTGTGGACTTTTTTTCCGAAGACAAACACTTTGTTTACTGTCATGATATCAGTAGTCTTCTCAGCCAGCTAGGTGTTGCCACATACAGTCCAACAGAATGGTGGCTATTTCTTCCTTTTTTGTTTTTTATTAATTTTAATTGGGTGACATTAATAAATCAGGGTACATATGTTCAAAGAAAACATCTCCAGGTTATCTTATCATTCAATTATGTTGCATACCCATCACCCAAAGTCAAATTGTCCTCTGTCACCTTCTATCTGGTTTTCCCTGGCCCCTCCCCTCCTCCCTATCACACTCTCTCCTCCCTCCCCCTACCCCGTAACCACCATTTCATACATAGATGGGACATAAAAGTGAGACTGTGAGACATGGCGGCTATTTCTTGACAGCTCTAAATGATGGCAGACTACAGTGGGAGCATCAATTGAAGCAGTCCTCAACAAGTACACAAACGCAAGAGCTACATACACAAACTTTTGCTTGAATAGAATTTAAATAAGTTTTGCGCAAATTTTATGATTAAAATAAGTGTTTTAATATGTTCTATTTTGAAATTGTAGGCAAATTCTGATGCAATCATAACTTTTAGTATATTAGTGTATTTACTGCATTATATAAATTATTATATTTTCACAAAAATAATGCCCAAGATGACATTCTATTTTATTATGTTAAACTAAATGTTGAAAATTTTACAATAAGATAAAAACCTATACACTTTAATTGCAAAAATACTGTAGCTTACAGAGAAAAACTACCATCAGATTTGAGATCAGCACACTTGAATTAGGTAAGAACAAGTGTTTTTGTGGAAGCAACAAAAACTTTGTTCCCCAGTGTAATCAGTTGATTTAAGGAAAGCAGATCATCCTTGGTAATGTGGCTTGGCCTTATCCAATAAGTTTAAGGCCTTAGAAGAGAAACCAAAGTTTACCAGAATAAGAGGAATTCTGCCTTAAGACTATAACATAGATAGAAATCCTGATTGAGTCTCCAGCCAGCTGGCTTGCCTTAATTTCAAACTGAAGAGTACAATATCATTCTTGCCTGTGTTTCTAGACTGTTACCGTAAGGTACCAATTCTGACTGCCAACACCTACAGTCACATGAGTCAATGTCTTAAAATATCTATCTCTATCTCTATCTTTATGCACCTATCTATCTTATTATCTCATTAGTTCTTTTCTTCTGAAGAATTGACTGGTACATTACTTATTTTCTGTATAAGTTGTTCACATTAAATATCATGCATAAGTGTGATGTGGGTCGGGCATTTAAACAGATAATTTAACTCAAATTGGCTCACAGAATAAACGTACATTTATGACTTGTGTAGTAGGTTATTTTTTCCAAAGTTGGACCTTATATACATACTCTACATCAAATGCTCTTTTTAAAAATGTGATATTGACATGCTTCCACAGAGAGCTACCGGTTTATGTTTCCTCTTCCTTAAAGGGGGTACACATCTGAAGAGACACAACCAGTAGAATGAAGCAGGGGCAATCCTTCTTGAATTTTGAAGTTATATCATAAAAAGGCAAAGTGTGTGTGTGTGTGTGTGTGTGTGTGTGTGTGTGTGTGTTTCTGTCTGTCTCATCTTTCTCTCCTCTGTTCATGTGCTTTCTTTTCCTTTGGAACCTAGCTACCATGGGAGGAGGAAGCCCAACCCAGCCAACAACCCCAGCTTGTTCCCCAGATGACAGCCAGCATCAGTTTCTGAATATGTGAGTAAATGAGTTTCAAATGACTTCAACGCACAGCCTTCTAGCCTTCAAGTATTTCAGTTAAGGACCTCTAATTACAGAGCAGAGGTAAGCCATCCTGTAGTGTCTTATCTGAATTCCTGACCAATTAAAAAATAAGACATAAATATTTTTTTTAAGCCAATACATTTTAAGGTAATTTTTCATACATCAATACATAATAAATACAACTTGATTTAATGAAAAAATCTAAATATGGGATAGTTTTAGGCATGATTCATCATAGATTGGCCATATTTTTCTGTGATGATATTTTCTAAGTTCTTGTTTTCTTTGTGTGTTTGCTTTAGCCACTTATGAAAGAAAACTAGCTACATTTGTTTCACTGCCTCACATCTCTATAGTATTATAGTATATGGTCTAGAGCATAAAGATCACTTTGTTTCAAATATTCTCAGAAGGAATCCTGAAATGTAGTATGATTGAGTTATCTTAAGTCACAAGGCAACTTCCAAATTTATCTAGGGTCTAGACATACAGAATATAATCATTGACTTATCTTGGTATATTTTCCTCATCGTTTAAATCATAGAAATTCTCAAACCTATATCAAGGGTTCTCTGGAAAAGGAAAATAGATAACTCTGGAAGATACCACAGATTCCCATTATAAACATGTAGCATAATGTTTAATATATAAAGTTTTTTATACATGACGTCTGTGATTATTACTTAGGTTTTACATAAGGTCAAATATTTCTTCATTTATTACCTTAGTATTCCTCAGTCATCTCATCTTTGCATCACTATTTCACTCAAGAAGGTAGGCACCAATCTTTTTCCATTAATTTCAAGGTTAACAATTTCTATAAAGCTTAGGAAGTGTGCATACTTCTATGTGAGTTAGCTACAGCATTCTTAGACTATGTTTAAAATTAAGCCTTTCTATACATTCTTTCTTGTCTTGAGAATTTGTCTTGAGAATACTTGGCAATGTTAGGTGACAGCACGTTTAATGTTGTTAAGAGCAGTCATTTTAGCAAAGGTCTAGAATAGCACTTTAAATCTACAAAAGGTACACCCCACATTGTCCTAAAATAGCGTTTGATAAGAATAGAAGGGAGCAAAGTTGGAGTGCATAAGATGAGTAATGTATGATATAAAAGGTTAGTGCTAGTGGTTAGAATATTTCTGAAATTTTTTCCTGAAGAATGTCAATTTTGTGGAGCACAAAATAAGTGTCTCAGAAAATAAATATGTTTGGAAAAAGCAATGTATTATCTAACCCTCTTGGAAATTCTGCATTCAGATTAACATATTAAAGCATCTAAAAAGTAAAGGCGTTGTTTAATTTTGCTAGCACAGGTTTCCCCAAAAAGATTTGGAAAACAAAGATGGATCACTAGTTTTTAAAGAAAGATTCATCATTTAAAAATGAAAATAACAGTGTGATATGTACTAGGAGGTCTAAAGGTAAAATATAGTTTTATTACATAAAGATGAGCCATAAAAGAAGAAATTGGTTGTTTGAAGACTTATAGTAATAAAAACATAGGAAGAATGTAAATTGTAATATATCATCTGAAAATGACAATTTACAGTTTCAGCTAAGAAGTAAACCTATTCTATTCTATATCTTCCACTCATAACAAGTAAAATTTCTAGACTGAATTTATAAAACAAATTGGTGATAATTTTGAAAAACAAATAATAGGAGAAAGATTCAGGAGAGAAATCAAAACCTCAAATGCCAAGTGCAGTGGTAAGATTCTTGCTTGCTTGCTTTATTTATTTATTTATTTATTTATTTATTTATTTATTTATTTATTATTCTTTATCTCCTGGCTTCTATCCTAAATAGTCCAATGGAATCTCACAGTTTGCATGAACAGAAAAGGCTACAGAAAAACCTATTTTTGAAGCTAGAAGACTCAAAGGTAAACCTCTATGAGATGGCACATGTGTGCGCACATGCAAATCTCCACTGGTTTTTTTTTCTCTATTTTTACTTTTTTGACCCTGACCTAAGTAAGCCCTCCCTATTCTTGAAGTTGTACTCATGTCTCTTTGATTAAAGAATTTGGAAACAACATGCATGTGATCTGAAGTACATGGAGAGGATCCCAATGATTTTTACTGTGTTTTCAATCACAACTTTGTCCAGATGAAGATCCAGTTTTGGAAAGTGTGGATAATATAAGGAGGCCTCTCTATCCAGGGCACCAAGGAAAGGGTCCCTGGAAACCGGAAAGTATAAGGAAACATGAAACAGAAGAAATTGGATACTTTAAATCAGTACATGAAGTTTTCTTTTTGCCTTGTCAGGTAACATATTCACCAGTTCTGGTAATTTTGGAATGGATATCTTTAGTGGAAGTAGGGCCACTATTTTGTCCACCCCAACATAAGAAACTACAACATAAAGGGAAGAAGGTTAAAAAAAATGTAGAGTTACATAGTCTTTATCTTTAACTTGAAATGGTGAAATATTAATTCTCAGTAGACTATAATAACATATACCTATATAGAAATTTATAGATCAATCAATAAAAATATATGTATATACATAAGAAATACAGTAAAAAAGCTGGTGGATAAAGTAAAATAAAATATATATCAGGTACTTATTGCTTCCTACCAAATTACTCTAAAACTTAGTGCCTTAATACAACACACATTTATTTTCTCATAATTTCTGTGAATCATACAGGGATGTGTAGATGTGTTTCTCACAAGCCTGCAATAAAGGTGTCCGCTGAGGTTTGAATCTCTTGTGAAGGCCTAACTGGGGAGGGATCTGATTCTTAGTTTAAATAATTCTTGACAGCATTTAGTTGTTCATGGGCTGTTAGTCTGAGGGTCTCAGTTACTCAGTGGCTGCTAACCAGACTGTCCTTTATTCCTTACTGCTTAGAGCTCTATACCAGTGGATCTTGTCTCACTAAAACATGTCAGCTGAGCAAACAATAGTGCAGGAATGCCACCAAGGTAAAGTCAGAATCTTTTATAACCTAATTGTGAATAGGCACCTCTTCATTTTTGCTATATTCTATTCATTGTAAACAAGTCACGAGGGCCACCACAGACTAAAGAAGAGAGGTTTACACAAAGCTATTTTATTAATTTTCTTTTGCAGTTTATCAGATAACAACAAAAAGTAGTGGCTTACAGCAACACAAATTTATCAGCTCATAGTTTTATAGGTCAAAATTCTGACATTCTGTGTTTTCTGATTTTTAAAGAAGTAAACACAAACAAATAAAGAACAACAAAAAACAGTACAGGAAAAGAAAACTACAGGTCAACATTTGATGGACATTTATACAGCACAACAAAGTATTAGAATTCAAATCTAGTAATATATAAAATTACTATATTTTATAATCAGATGAGGTTTATCTCAGCAATTCAAGGCTTGTGAAATGTCATGAAGTCAGTCAATGTAATCTATCATATTAATAGAAAAAGTAGAAAATTGTTATCATACCAATAGATAAAAAATATATTTGCATATATTCAACATCCAAACTCAGCATACTAAGAAAGATAAAGAATTTTGGTTACTCATTAAAGGAAATCTATACAAAATTATACTTAATGGCATACTGAACAGTTAAAGACTAAATGAGTCCTTCTTATATTCAGAAAAACAGAAAACAAAACAAAAACAATAAGAATAACTGATCTTACTACTACTCTCTAATATCCTCCTGGAAGTTCTAGGTAGTACAATACAAAAAGAATAACTAAAAGACTTACTTACAGATATAGTATGTGGTGAACACCTAAAACTGTCCTAATTTACAGACTACAGGATTATTTACACAGAAAATTCCAAGGACTCTACAAAAAAGATTACTAGAAATAATTATTAGGTGTGACAGTGTTTGCAGTATGTGAGATTGAGATTTTAAAAATAATTTGCATTTATAGATACTAGCAAAAACAACAGCAAGTTAAAATTTTTCAAAAAGCTGCATTTACATTAGCTCAAAAATATAAAAAATGTGGTTTTAAATCTAAAAAAATATTTGTGTAACATCTGTATGCTGACAATGGTTAATTAAACACACAAACACACACACACAAATAAACAGAGAGACAGATGGTGTTTATGAATTGTTCAGATGTCATTTTTTCTTTTTTCTTAACTATTCTATAAGTTGAAAGCAATCCCAAACAAAATGCCAGTAATATCTTTTGTAGATAGTAAAAAAGCTGCTATAACATTTATTTGGATTGATAAAAGAACTAAAAATGCCAAAATAATTTTAAGAAATATCAAAGTTTTGGGAATATGATTTTAAGTCTTATTGTAAAATCACATCACTCTGTATGTTATTGGCAAAAAAATGAACATATTAGTCACTGGAACAGAGTAAAATACAAATATATACCCATACAAATGAGGTTGGCTGATTATTGACAAAGATACAAAAGCAATTCAAAAAAGAAATCATACATTTTTTAAAGAGAAAAACAAAAAGTTCTAGTGCAATTAGAAATCCATTGGCAAGAATGGGAGTCTCAATATGTATTTCATGTTCTATACAAAAATGAAATTACAATAAACTATGTGCTTAAATGTAAAATGTGAAAGTATAGAACTCTTTGAAAAAAACAAGAGAATAGTTTGAGGACATGAGATTAGGCAAATTGTCTTTAGATGTCCTAAAGGCAAGACATATATGACATAAAGTAAAAATAAATGGCCGTTATCAAAAGTTACAACTTTTACTTTGCAAAAGGCACTGTTAAGAGATTGAGAAGTTTAAAGAACATATTTATAAATCACCCATCTAATAAATGACTTGTATCTAAAATATATAAAGAGCACTTAAAATTCAATAATAAAGAAACAACCCACTAAAAATGGACAGAAGACTTAAAGAGGTACTTCACAAAAAGAAAGACAAATGTGCTTATGGAAAGTACCCAAGGACATGGTAATTAAAGAAATGTAAGTTAAGATCTCAGTGAAGTATAACTACAAAGTTATTATAATGGCTAAAATATAAAACCTGAGAATATCAAGTACTGAAGAAGATGAAGAGAGGCTGAAACTGTGCTACAATGCTGGTGTGAATTAAAAATCTATATATCCACTTTAGAAAACAGGTAATTTCTAAACATGTTAACCTTACATTTACCATATGATCTAGCAGTCTCACTCCTGGTTATTTAGCTGGAGTAATACAGACATATAAAAACCAAACATAAGTATTTATAGCAGCAATATTAATAATTTACAAACCTTGGGAGCAATTGAAGTAACCTTCAGTGAATGAAAAAATAAACAAACAAACTATATTATTTCCATGCAATAGAATACTAAACATCAATTAAAAAACATATTTATATAATCTCAAATGCATTAAGTTTAGTAAAATGAGCTAGACAATGAATGTTACATACTATATTATTGAAGATAGAAGAAGAGAAGGCCATTCTATAGAAAAAGAGAACAGATAGATCAGTTTTTACCAGGGGTTAAGCATAAGATAAAAATATGAATACAAGGAAACAGATGGGAGGAGGACAATTTTGGGAATGAGAACACTGTTTTGGGTTATGATTGTTGCTACAAGACTCCATGTATTTCTAAACTCACAAATAAAGTACATTTAAAGAAAGTACACTTTACTGTATATAAATTAGGAAAAAATTAAAAGTTTTAAAAGTGTCTTAACTATGATCAAGTTACATACAAATTTTGACATAAATTGTATATGTCTGTAAGAAAAAAGAGGTAGCCTTTACTTTATTTCAGAGGCATAGATGTACTCTTTTGAGAACATCTGTGGATCTTTTTCTTTGACTATATTGTGTTAGACATTTTAGCACACAGTCATATAGAAGTTTTAGTTTAGGAGGTTTTCTGATGTGCTAAGTTTCATTTTTATAAACTTGATGGTCCATGGAGATGAAAACTTTTGCCATATAACATATCAGTCCAGTTTCTATTGATGCTCAGGAATTTAAAAGTTTTGTTTTATTTTATAATTTCTTATTGAGACATAATTACAAATTGGATTATATTAGTTTTAGATATACAACATAATGATTTCATATTTCTATATATTGCAAAGTGATTATGACAAGTCTAGTTAACATTCATTACCACTGCTCAGGAATATTAACCTAGTAGTATATCAGTGCTTCCTTGTTCTCTAAGAAATTTTTCTCACCAGCTTCTCCTGTAAAAATTAAAAACAGTTTTTTTAAAAAATAATGTATAATATATTAAAATATAAACACTCTAACAGCCAAAGGTAATTGGTTTCTGGATCTTTTATTTCTTCAATAAAGGAAAAAAGAGTGACAAGACAAGGGACATAGAGCTTTACTTTATAAAGAAATTTTTATACTTAAGACAAATTGAAGAAAATGAGACAAACTATAGATTTTATAAATTTGATTTTGGTAAGCCCTATTTACATTTCCCTGGACCAATATAATAAAAGCTTTGAACACACACACACACACACACACACACACACACACACACACACACACATCTTCAAACAAATTCAAATAGAAAAAGTCTGTTCTTACATGTTACCTGAAGGGCTTATTTTAAAAAATATAGCTGACATAATATTCATACAAAAGATATAATATAGAGGATTTGCATATCAAGTTATCATTGGAGATAATTTCATATTTGCAGGGAATGATAGGCAGATTTAAAGTTTTATTTTTGGAATTTAAATTTTACCATTTATTCTTCAAAGTTATATTTGCAGGACTTTCTTGTAAAAAGAAATGTAGAGCGTTTACAAATGAAGGAAAGTAAGTACCTGTAATCCCAGGAATCCATTATCTAGTTGCATCTAGAATCCCATTAATTTTATTTTATCACTAGGAATCATTGTTGTAGCTTATATAATTCTTTTGACTGTTTATCAAAGTTTGAAAATTAAAATGACACACATTATCTATCCATCCACATGTATGTATACATATATTGTTTATGCACATACGCACATTTTTATATGGAGACTTAGTAACTATAGCAACATGTTAGCCCAGTATTGATTTGCAACTGATAATGTGATCTTCTAACATTTTCAAAATGTCTGCAGCCCTAAAGCAGTGAACATGTTTCATAATATTGGAAAGCTTTTGTATATTCAGTTGACAGGAAAGACAAAAAATTATCCCAAGTTTCCAGAGCAAAGGTAAGATGGATAGAGGACAGGTAGAAAAAGGTTAAACCTATTATAAAGTATGAGATTATATTTGGTGACTGAGAAATAAAGTGAAATGCCTTCTCATCCATCTAAGAGAGAGAGTAAAAAGTGTACCAAGGCCTATGTATCGTACCTTAATGATGAAATTTCCTGCCAGTCATGGCTTTTAAAATAAAATTTTCTCTTCTAAAATAGTATATGTATTTTATGCAAATTACTATTTATGTGTACACACATAGTGTATTTTAAAAATAGAAATAAAATGCCTATTTTAATTTCCATACATATTATTTTCCAATTCAGTCTGGTGATTATTCTTTGAAAGACCTGGTTTCTTCATTCCCTAACTTTTGTGAATAGTTATTAAATGCTTATGTACTATATGCAAGTAAACCATGGTTGCTGCAATTAAGAATTTTCCATTTTAAAAGGGGAGATATTAAACTTCCTTTCAAAACATCTCTTTTCCTTAAACTTACTTAATTTTTAAAGTTACTAAATTATAATCTAATCATAGAGAAAACTAATTTCTTAAACATGTAGAGGAGAGTAATTTTAATACTTTTCCTATATCTACTGTGAAGTAGAGATTGTAGCCACAATATTATTTCAATAGTATAATATTATAGACAGTGATGGGTTTCAATAAAGTTGGATAGTAGATCTGCTTAAATATATTACTGCCTTTCCAAAGATAAAAATGATGCAGCATAATTGTGAAGGGAGAAATAAGGTTAAACCTAAATAGAGTTGATAAACTTGTGTGAAATGACATACCTTTAGAAGCAAAGGAGTTAGGAAAAGATTGGATTTAAGTAAAGATACAATATTGCTCCATTTATTGTTTTATTGATTGATTTAAATTGAATGTTGATTGATTCATTTGCTCACTCAATAACACCAGTGAGTACCTCTTTAATATGTTTCTATTTAGATCAGTATTTCTTAATCTGGGCTATACATTAAAGTTACCTGGCCACCACTAAGAAAATACAAGTGCCTGTGTCCTACATGATAAGTATTATTGTAGAATATTAGAATAGAGGTGATAGTATATTGTGGAAATCTATAATCTTATTCTTTAGATAATTCTAATATGTATCTGGTGTTGAGAACAACTGTTTAGCTTTTGGGATACCAAGATTAATATAATTTTTTGAATATTTTAAAAATAGAAAAGATTGTTAAGTATCTGGTTTGTATTTTTTTAAACAAGGAAAACAGAGACAGAGACAGAGACAGAGAGAGGGATATACAGGGACAGACAGACAGGAAGGGAAATATTTGAGAAGCATCAGTTCTTTGTTGCGGCAGCTTAGTTGTTCATTGATTTCTTTCCCATATGTGCCTTTACTGGGGGGCTCCAGCTGAGCCAGGGACCCCTTGTCAAGTCAGGGACCTTGGGCTCAAGCCAGCAACATTGTGTTTCAAGCCAGCAACTATGGGGTCATATTTATAATCCCACACTCAAGCCAGAGACCCTGCGCTCAAGCCGTCAACCTCAGGGTTTTGAACCTGGGTTCTATGCATCCCAGGTCAATGCTCTATCTATTATGCCACCACCTGGTCAGGTTTGTTTGTATTTCTTTAAATAAAATCTTATATTTTTATTAGAAGTCAAGCTTCCCTGGGTAACACTTCTTAAAGCAAATTATAAAGTGAAACTATTGCTTTTTGTACACTGAATTCTGAGCAGAGAATACTGTTGCTTGCTGTTGTTGTTGTTGTTTTTAAAGTGTGCTCATTTTGTCTTATCATTTTCTGGGTCAGAGCATTGAGTAATTTGTGATTTCCTGAAAGACTTAATTCAAAAAAGCACTGTGTGGGCCTGCCTGGTGGTTTCGTAGATAGAGCATCAGCCTGGCATATGGATATCACAGTATGATTCCCAGTCAGGGCACACAGGAGGAGAAAGGACCATCTCCTTCTCACCACCTCCCTCTACCTTTTGCACCCTCTTCCTCTCCCACAGCCAGTGTCTCAATTTATTTGAGTGTGGCCCCGGGCACTAAAGGTAGCTCTGTAATCTAGCATCAACCTCAAATGAGGTTGCCAGATTACTCCTGGCAAGGGCATACGCAACAGTCTGCCTCACTATCTCCTCGCCTCTCACTTAAAAATAAAATAAAATATAAAATAAAATAACCAAAAAGCAAAAACGTACCATGAAAGACTAATTTCTACTGGAGTAAAATTGTGTTCATACTGATATTGAAGCTTCCTCACATGCATATTGTACTGAATGAAATTATAAATATTAACCTCATTAAACAATTTGAAGGTTATGTATTGATACACATTCAAAAGCTTTTATAGTTTTGTTATTATCCTTTTTATATTCATCAACTATCCACTTACCTTGTTTGGCTAAAGTGTTTCAGAAATTAAAACAATGTATTTTCTCTTTTTGATCTGAAAATGTCTACTGTGTGTTTGAAAACACCACTGGGTCACAGATATTGTTATCAGAAAGAATTTCTTAATCAAATTGATTTATGCTCACTCTCAGTTTTGAGAATGTGGGAGCTCTCTATAATTTCTTCCTGAAGATTCTCATCTACTCAGTTGCCCAAAGTGGCATCATTTGACTGATCCCTCCAAAATGTAATGAGAAATGCTTTTGAATCTGTCAATGAAAAAGTAGGCTAAATTTTGGTTAGAAATCCCAATGTATATCATTCATGTTATTTATAACATGAGATTTGAAAAGTTTATTTCCTTTTGTCATTCTTGACTGTGATGTTCATGAGTTTCTTTATCCATATTCATTTGTTGAATTCAGAGTAATGCATTTGTTCATTACTATTTTAAATGGTATTAGTCATATTTATTTCATTTATGTTTTTAAACTATTCTGATTTTCATTTTTTAGAAGATTATTATTTAAAAAGGAAACAAACAGATGATCAGTTTTATGAATTTAGAGAAAACATTTTAGTGCTAACAACAAATTATTTATGCTAATTCAACTTCTCAGTTTGAAGGTAAAGATTTTATATTCTTTTTGTTTCGTTGTTTTGACACAACATGCTGAATATCATGATATAAAACAAAAATACTATAAACACAGAATGTGCTCTTATCCCCAATCATCTTGCAAATGTGCGCCAACTCTTGGAAAAGAAAATGTAATACAGTGGAGTTTATGAACAGTTCAAAACAATCTATTTATCTTTAACCCCATATCCAAGACTCAAAGAAGTATTAATTTTACTTAGTAGGAAGATATTACTGATGTATAAATCAAGACTGGCTTGTGTGCAATAGAAACGCATTTCAAGCAAGCTTAAGCAAAGTAGAATTTCTCTGATAGCTCCTGTCAATACTCCCTGAGGAGATTCTACTAACTTTAATGAATTAAATGTACCATTTAATTTTTATCCTAAGCCTTATTAAAATTGTTAGAAATCACTAACATCTGCCTGACAGTTGGTGGCGCAGTGAATAAAGTGTCAACCTGGAACACTGAGGTAGCCAGTTTGAAACACTAGCTTTGCTCAGTCAAGGCACATACGTGAAGCAACTACTACAATTTGATGCTTCCTGTACTCCCCAAAAAACAATCAATCAATAAAAATTTAAATATAATTAGAAATCACTAACACCTTATTCTACAAGATTACAGAAAGAATTCAAGAATTCTAAAGAATATATACAAAGACTTGTAGCTGCAAATGGACCAGAACCAAATAGTGATGCTACTTTTATAAAAAAACTCATGAATAGAGAATAAAAGTTTAGGGTAATTGATAAAGCATAAAGTAAAAGCATTGTAGATGATGTTTTATGTTATTCTTCTTTTCTATATAACCCTCAGTTTATCTTCTAAACTGATTATATTTCTTTTTTTATTTTTAGCTCATACTGCTTTCAGTACTATTACATTTGGGAAGAATAATTCAGTAGGAAATGTAAACTAGGCTTTTGAAAGTAGAGGTCAATAATGTGTAGGTTGCAAATTATCCTTTTAAGTTGTCCCTAATTTTTCTAGTTAATTATTGTAAGCTTTTCTATGTTGGCACTATGAACTCTTGACATCTTATATTTAACAGATTTCAACGACTTAAAAGTAAAAACTTACATGTGAAAATGAGCCAAATAGATTCTCTTTAATGAAGAAATAACTTAGGAAAAAAGAGACTATATAAGCTGGATGGGTCACTTAAGGGAACATTTCTAACTACAATAATAATCTTAAGAACTCTTTATATCTGGACTTAATTCTGACAAGATTTTTCTCAAAAGTACCGAATTTACTCTTTAATGAAAACTGTTCAGAATGTACTATGCCTATGCAACAAAGCATAACACATAACCTTTAAAATACTCTGAAGAATACCTGATGGCTTCTGGTACTATTCTTCACTTCTTTCCTTCAGAGGAAGTAGCATTATTTGTTTACTAGTGTGGTTAGTAGAATGATCAACTGTGCTTATCTACTCTATATTCTCTTATGGTTTATTTTTTTCTCATGACGTCTTATCCATGGTGCCATGCTTTCTTCAATTTTAGGACTCATATTACTGAAACCAATATATTTTAGTTTTTAATTGTTAACTTTAGCAACAGCTATGTGACATTAAATTCTGATGTGTAAATCTGAGCTCTCTGTATTTTTGGAGTGCTTTGGGGTGGCTTCATTCTCTTTCTAAGATTAAAAAATTGTTGCTAGTTGTTGGTTTGTGAGTTTTTGGATAAGATGTAAAGAGAGACAATTAAAAGTCTCTGGTAGCAATGAGCCTGAGATGAAATCAGTTTCTCCACTCACACAAACCTTAACACTTATGGTTTAGAGCACAACTATTTAAATATTTAATATTCCAGGTCTGACCTGTGGTGGCGCAGTGGATAAAGCGTCGACCTGGGAACACTGAGGTCGCCAGTTCAAAACCCTGCACTGGTCTGGTCAAGGCACATATGGGAGTTGAGCTTCCAGCTCCTCCCCCCTTTCTCTCTCTCTCTCTCTCTCTCTCTCTCTGTGTGTCTCCTCTCTAAAATGAATAAAATAAAATAAAAATTAAAAAAAAGTTAGCTTTAAATATTTAATATTCCATATCCACATGTGCCAGTAACATTTTATGCCTTATTAATATTTCTGCTTTGAATTTTCCCTTTTCCGTAAGTCTTTTTGTAACCACTTTTCACTATGTGAAGGAGAAAAGTTGGAAAAGAGAACATAGCATTAGAATAAAGATCAGTGCCTTTATCAGGTATACTGAATCCCTTGAAATAATATACAAAGTTACCAATTACATAGGTGCATTTAATCAATTTACATATTCATAAATGGGCTTTTGACCATAAAAGATTAGATGCTCCTTAAAAATGTCTTTATTTTTAAGTTTAATGCTTTATATTGGTCATATATTGGTTAAATAGAAGAGGACTGGGTATAGTAACAAATCAGCTTCCTAAATTCATTATCTGATTAAGTGCTTTATGTATTTATTAATAATAATTATGATTCTATTTCTTGCTAGTCAGGAATTTCTCAATGTATTGTGTGGAGGACAGTTTCTCTTTTGTGTTCTAAAACAGAGAAAGAATATTTTATTACTTTAGAGTTCTATCTTGTCACAATCCTATCCTAATATTTTTCATGTTGTTATTTTTGACCTCAGAGACTTGATTGAAGTTTTGTGACTTTTAGTATTTTTTTTTACTGTGTTGTGATATTATAGAGTTTTCAAAGTAGTGGGATCTTGTCTTGAGCTAAAGAAAAATTTTATCTCATTAAAAAAATCAGGTTATTCTTTTCACTAACATGGGAATCACCACATGGTGCTAAAAGAAAATCATATTCAATTCCTATATGAACATTTTCTTCTTCTTAAAAAGCATTACTTCCATTGCACTCAGTTAAGTGCTTCACTACTTTCATTTATTATTCATACTGTTCTCAGTTGTTAAGGGGAATGATATGATTGGGCTTCACTTCAGGGAAATTGTTGTACAGAAAAGTGAAACCAGGGGCCCAGAATACATGAACTGAATAGACAAATTGGAATTACAATGTAGACTTTTTCTTAGATTTTTGATGACTCCAAATTTTCTGACTTATCTATTCTTTCAGATATTATCTTCTTATTTTAAAGATGATCTAAAATTTGACTTCATTAAAAGGTAACAAATGATTATATCTCAACCAACAAAAAGGAAAACTAACTTTTTATACCTAAGTTTGTGTGATGATGATTCTACTACATTTACTAGGAATTCAGGAGTCATTATTCAGTCTATGTTCAGAAACATAAAATTATTTTCAATTTTAGGCTGAATTTAAAAGTCAGTTCAAATAATTACTTAGTAATCATATCTTAAAAATTGGTAGTATCTTATGCAGCCAATTATTGTATAAGATGATCATTCTGGTGCTATGGTTACAACATTTAAGATAAAAATCTAAAGTTTCAAACTCAATGTAATTTTTTTCTTATGCTTTTAGCAACAAGTTATTTGGAATGAAAACTGGTTGAAATCAGAAATGCAATCACCATTATTGTGGTATGACATCAAGTAAATTACATTACCACACATTTTCTTTATCTGTAAGAAAAATAATCTGCCCTGTATGGAAAAGAAAAAGAATAAATGATAAAATCGCTTGGTAAAATGAATCACTTTACAAATATTAGTCATTATTATTTACTCTCAAGTTATGCTTATTAATAGGTGTCGATAGTCCTTAACTCTTTGCTTTCAGCAGATGTTTCTCTGACTTTCAGAGTCTTAGCAATGATGACAGTCTCGTATTGGTGAAGAAGCCAAAAATGAAATAGTATTTGTTTGTTTTCCAATTTATGAAAATTCTATTCCCACTTGTTTTCTAGTAGTGCAAGAAAAGCTTTGTCCTAATTTTTCTTTCTTTTTTTAAAATTTAGTGAAAAGCAGGGAGGCAGAGAAACATACTTCCTCATGTGCCCTGAACAGATTCCATCCTCCAAGCCCCTTCCAGGTGATGGTCTGCAGTGCTGGACTGCAGCTCTGTTGCTCAGCAACCAAACAATTTTAGCACCTGAGGCAGATGCCATGGTGCTGTCCTCAGCATCAGGGGCCAACTTTGCTGGACCCATTTGAGCCATGGCTGCAGGAAGAGAAGAGAGAGAGAGGGTGGGGAGATAAAAGAGGGGAGAGGGGAAGAACAGATGGTAGTTTCCCCTGTGTGCCCTGATTGGGAATCAAACCTGGGACTTCCACGTGCTGTGACCAGGTTCTACTGCTAAGTCAACCAGCCAAGGCGTGTTTGTGCTAATTTTCAAAGTTATGTCACTTTGTTTTTATATTTCAGTGTAAATATTACCTTCTTCTAACTGATTTCATGGGAACAAATCTTTTTATTTTTATTTTTAGAGAGGAGAGAGAGAGAAAGAAGTGGGAAGGAGCAGGAAGCATCAACTCCCATATGTGTCTTGACCGGGCAAGAAATAATTTCTACTAGTGGTAATAATAACAAACAGAAATACATATGTCCTCTGAGTTTCCTGGCATGAGTTTGTCCAGTCTGAAAACTTTGACTTAATTTATTGTATATATGAATATTTATATATTTATAAATTTGAGACTAGTACCAATGGGAAAATCTTTCTTACAGATATTTGTTTGTAGATGAAATTTAGCCAGATTAGAAGTCCTGCTTTGATAGTGTGGTACAGCTGGCAGGATAAAATCCTTCAGATTTTTATTAAAACAAAGTCTATCACACAACCAAGGTAGCTGGAAAGGAAAGCCTGTAGAATTTATTTCCCTCCTTATCTCTCTTACTATAGCTCTATGGCTGAGACTATTCTTGAGAACTCTTTCATCTTTATAAGTGTATAATGCCTAGGATTAAAAAAATTCCTTTATGAAAGAGTTTCACAAGTTGAATATTGTTTTCATTTGGATTTATTCTTTCTATTCTTCTCTGCTTCTTCATAACTGACAGTATCAAGCTGTTATATTAAACCTTGACTTTTTTAAAATTTATAAGTAGAGTATTTTTTATGAGTGGATTGTTTTAAATGAAGGTTACTCTCCTGGATTTTTTATCGACTTCATATTCACTTTCAAATTTTATATAATTCAAGTAGAAATCAAAGCTTGAAAGGTGATAGTGAAATTTTGAATTCAGCAAATTCTATGTAAATATATTTTTTCATTAAAAATCTTTTTCATAGATTTGAGAGAATCAAAGGAAAATAAATCAATGAAAAGATAAACTTTTAAATAAATTTTTATTTTTAATTTATTGTGTTATCATTGTTTTAAGTGTCCTACTTAATATGACACCATCTACACCCTGCATTGTGCCTCCATGCCCTATGCAAAGTATATAAACTTATAATTATATAATTTAGAGTACTGGGCATGTTCTGCATACTTTTTCCTTGGTGAATAATGTCAGCTCACAGCTATAGATGTATTATGTGTACGTATATATGTGCACATGCATAGGTATATATGTTCTCTATTTTTAAATCTGGTGTTCTAAAAACAGATAATAGTTTTAGTTTATAGTTAATGTAATTATCTTAAATGAAGGCTTTCAAACTTGTTCCCATAAGCAAAGATAAAAGCCCCATAATATTATAAATATGTATATAATCTTTAGGTAATAATGCCTGGCAAGTCAATGTATCTAAATTTTAAAAAACCACAATAACATCCAACTTACCATTTAAGGCTATTGTCATTGTTTACTTTTTGTTTATTTGTTGTTTTGTTTTTTTTTTTAATAAAGAAGATGTAAATTTTTTTTTTAATTTCTTTTTATTTGTTTATTTTAGAGAGGAGACACACACACAGAGAGAGAGAG
Organism: Rhynchonycteris naso; assembly: GCA_037038555.1. Taxonomy (NCBI): domain Eukaryota; kingdom Metazoa; phylum Chordata; class Mammalia; order Chiroptera; family Emballonuridae; genus Rhynchonycteris; species Rhynchonycteris naso. The sequence goes on from CM073002.1 coordinate 75,460,895, forward strand.
AGAGAGAGAGAGAGAGAGAGAGAGAGAAAGGGGGGAGGAGCTAGAAGCATCAACTCCCATATGTGCCTTGACCAGACCAGTGCAGGGTTTTGAACTGGCGACTTCAGTGTTTTCAGGTCGACGCTTTATCCACTGCGCCACCACAGGTCAGGCTGTTTATTTGGTTTTTAAATTTCTATAAAAATATGCTAGATTTTTTAAATATAATTAAAAAAAATTTTTCTTATATGAAGAAATTCAAGACTGTTGAAGTACATGGAAAAAATCAATTGATGCATATACCATTCTGCAGTCAGAAAGAGCAAAATCTTTAGAAATAAGTACTTGGTCTGATAAGGACAAATACCTTAATCCAGTGGTTTTCAAACTTTTTGGAATTGGGGCACATTTAAAATTCTACCAATAACTGTAGGCACACTATATACAAATTTCTGAGAAATACGTTATAATAATTAAGTTAAATATTAAAGAAAAAAATATAAAGTTCAAGTGTGCTTTTATGGTAATTAAACAAAATAAATACAACAAAATTAAATTTATTCTGACATTAAAAATATTTTTATGTTACATTTTATGAGTTATGCTTTTTAGAATTTGTAAAAAAAACAGGGGTTAAGAATATAAAAAAGACAAAAAAATTATCTTTATATATATAGATATATATTCTCAGTAAGATTTCATAAATTCAGCAGGTCCCCGCACGAGTGTGTTAAGTGTTTTCATTCTTGTGTTTATGACCCTGATGTGTCCAAAATTTCTTCAATGTTTGGGCATATATTTGAAAGGCAAACTCTCATTTCCTCATCAATACATTGAAGAATTCTTCTCTTTTTATTCTTCATTGTGTTGAGGGTAGAAAATCCTAATTTACATAAATAGGATGTTGAAAATTGTAGTAAAATGTTCAAAGCCTTTTTAGATATTCCCACATATTCTTCTTTTATAGAAACCCAAAAGGCTTCAAGAGACAATTCCTTATGTTTAATCATCAATCCAAAACCCTCACCATACCTATCATCTTAACTTTACATCAAGCAAAGGATAGAAGAAACTTGCCCCCAGTTTTTCTGGGGAACATGGGGAGAAAGTGTAAACAATCCAGCACCACAGTTTAACAGGCTTTTGCAACCTAATCAGGCAAGTGAGGTGGAGGGTTGGGCCGACTGTCAGCTTACAACCAATTCCCCACACCTCTGTCCTCCCAAATCTAAACTCCAAAAACCCTGTTGGTATTTTGGTCCCCAGCAGGCACATGTTTATCTGAAATATCATAGGGTGCACCTGGAATTCTAGGGTGCACCAGTGCACCATGGTGCATACTTTGATAACCACTGCTCTAATCCAATACAATACCTGGAGTAGTAAATGAATTGTTTTTCTTTTCTTTTTTTTTTTTATTTTCTATCAACCATTGCATACCAAAGTCTCATCATTAGCTAAGAGTAAATAATGAAAAAGAATCTTTTCTTTATCCCCAAATGATAAATGTGGTTACACAAGAATGTTAATGTGCATTCTTCTTTTTCTTTTCAGATGATGATAATGGGAGAAAAAAAAAGTATAAGTCTATTTAGTAATAGGAACTACATTCCAAGGCAAAATAATTGCATATAATTATCCCTTTTCAGTTTTCAAATTTGATTTTTATATAAGTCAGATGATTGTCAAACAGATTCTCATGATAAAATTAAAGAACCTTTTTTAAAGTTCCTTCTAGAATAACATATGAGGGATATATATGCTTTAACTTTGATGTTTAAACTCTTCTTTGTTGTTGAGTACTGTGATTGAACAACTTTTAATAATTTTAATTTTAATTGACCTTTCTAAGTGAAAGAGATAATTAGAATTTTCAAATAGACATTTAATAAGAGCTAATTTTGTATTGGTTTGAAGTGTTATTTCTTATTACAAACTTCCAGCATAAAACCATCTTTAAGAAATAGTTGCATGTCTGTGTCAAAACTTCACTTCTCAGCTTCCCAGAACAAACCTGCTCTCAAGCATTCTAATTGTAATTCTGAGTATAAATAAAAGTGTATTAGTTGCATCAGCTGTCTGAGTATTGGTTCAGAAGATGTGATTACCACATACACATAGTTAAGGATGCCCTTCAAATACTAAAAAATGTTCTGGCATTCTGAACTATAGGCTGAACTCTTCTGTAATCAAGGTCAACATCACTTTTCTTTCTGGATCTGTCTAAGCGCAATTAGGCACAATTTTCAAAGTGTGTTCTTTGCAAAAATATTTGACTATTTATGTTGAAATTACATATATATATATACATATATATATACATACATATATATATGTATATATATATAGTAACTGCTTTGTTAAACTATATTTCATATGCCTTCAATCTTATTCTTTTAAAGTGTAAAGTGAAGTGATATTTAGATTTGCAAGGTTGTGCAAATCATAACTATCGAATTCCAGAACATTTTAACTGCTCTCTACCTCCTCAAAAAGAAGTGCTGTACTCATTAGCAGTCACTCTCTATTTTTGTTCTGTCGAGGCTACAAAAACCACTAATCTACTTTCTCTCTAAGTATATGCCTATTCTGAACATTTCATGTAAATGGATACATACAACATGTGACCTTCTGTGCTTGATTTCTTTTGCTCAGCATAAGATTTTTAACATACATACTTGGTGTGGCATATATCAGCATTTTATTTCTTTAAATAGATGAACAATAATCCATTTATAAATACACTGGAAGTTATTTGTCAGATCATTAATTGGACACTTGGAGATGTTCTTTGGTTATTATGAATAATGCTTATATAAACACTCATGTTCATCCTTTTGTATAAATATGTTTTCAATTCTCTTGGTTATATACCTAGGAATAGAATTGCTAGGTCATTCTACTTTCAAATTCTTGAGGAATTTACAAATTGTTTCTCATAACTTTTGCAAGATTTTTTATTCTATCAATATCTGAGGAGTTCAGTATATTTAATAATACATTTAAATATTCTGGTAAAATGCTAAAGGAAAACACCCATGTCAATGGTAAACGTATTTTGACTTTTGATCTGAATGTTATTTACATTTATTAGTTTATACTAGGTTTCTTGAAAAAGCATTATGAAGTTGTTTTTATAATTAGTCTACTAAATAACAAATCTATACCCCACATGTTCAGATTACAAGAATTTAAATATATAAATTTATATTCAATGAGATAGAATTTCCAGAGTATAAATCTCCACAGAACCAAATTGATGGAAATAAGCCTATTCAATATATACTTGTTGACATGAGACCTTTTTGGAACTTTTCTCAGGATAAATGATTCCAGAGAAAGCTTAGAAGAATATACTTCTGAAATTGTAAGATAATAACTTTACTATGGATATCTTGCAAAAGTTCACTATGGTTTATGTTTAAGGTATTCATTATTGCTTTTTGTATAATATCAACATCGACAACCCCAATATAAACAATCATAATGTTTCTTTTTATAAGGTATGCATTGAAGAAGTTATATACTTCTGCAATTTCACACAAAACTGTTCTTTAAAAGACTGAGTTAAGTAAGTGTTTTTTCAATCATTGGTCTGCAGACTGGTTGACCAGAAATTTCACGCCAGTCAGCGAAAGAGTTAACCACCCTGATGTTGTAGGAAGATTATAAACCCAATGACCTTAGTTGAATTTGCTAATGCTCAGGGTGATTTCTGCCTTAGTGGTCACTGAAATAATTCTATTTTCACTGGCCTTTAAGTATAAAAAGATTAAAAACCACTGAACTAAGTCACTTTATCAATAGATGAAATAACATTGGGGAACAAAATTTCTGTTGCATCCACAAAAACACTTGTTTTTAACTAATTCAATAACTTTTCTCTGTAAAATACAGTATTTTTGCAATTCAAGATTTTATGTTTTCATCTTATTGTAAAACTTTCAACATTTAGTTTAACTAATGAAGTAGAATGTCTTCTTGGGCATGATCTTTGTGAAAATATAATAATTTATATAATGCAGTAAATACAATAATATACTAAAAGATATGATTGCATCAGAGTTTGTCTACAATTTCAAAATAGAACATATTAAAACACTTATTTTAATCATAAAACTTAAACTTATTTAAATTCTATTCAGGCAAAAATTTGCGTTTGTAGCTCTTGCGTTTGTTTACTTGTTGAGGACAATCTCATTTGATGCTCCAGCAGTAGTCTGCTCATCACTAACAGCTCCAATATTTTCGGGAAACTGATTAAGGTGACTGTTCAGGTAGTGAAACTTAACACTCATGTTACATCCAATGTCACAGAAAGCCAACAGCACCGTTTGAACCAGAAGTTCATAGCTTTCTGCTTTTTTTTGTTGCCAAGGAAGTTCTTTGTAACTGACACAAAAGACTGCCAAGCTGCTTTTCCTCCTTACTCATCTTTCTGGCAAATTTTTCGTCACATAGGAGAGTTCGAATTTGAGGTCCATTGAATACACCTGCTTTTATCTTCCCTAGAGACAAAGCAGGAAAAGCAAAAATAATATGTTGAAAGCATTGACTTTCTCTGTTCAAAGCCTGAGCTAACTGCTTTATTAAGCCAAGTTTGATGTGACGTGGGGAAAAAATGATCCTGTCTCGATTAACTACAGGTTCGTTCATGATATTTTGCATCCTTACTTCCAGAGCTTCACGTTTCGGCAACTTCTTATGTATCCAGTGTTTCTCCCGGGCTCAGCTGTTCCACAAACACAGAAAGCAAGGATACTTCGTGAAACCTCTCTGTTGTCCTAGCAGAAAATTTACCATTTTAAGATTCACACAAATGATCCAGTTATATTCCTCATACTTCAGTAAGTCGAAGACAATTTTTATGTCATTATCATTTTCTCTCAGATGAGTTGAATAACCAATTGGAATTGCTGCATAAACATTACCGTTGTGTAGGAGAACACATTTCAGACTCCGTTTAGAGCTGTCAAAAAATAGCAGTCATTTTGTTGGACTGTAAGTGGTAACACCTAGCTGGCTGAGAAGACTACTGATATCATGACAGTAAACAAAGTGTTTGTCTTCAGAAAAAAAGTCCACAAAATTTTGCTCATGCTTCCTAAAATGGGATATTTTAGCTGACCAGTGAAGTACATTCTTTTCTTGAAGCCTGGAGGCTAATAACTCAGCTGCTTTCTTTGATGGGCCCAAATCTCTTACTAAGTCATTCAATTTGGGTTGGCTAAACTGCTGAGGGTTAATGACTGCTTGACATCAGAAGAAGACCCTTCAGATTCTACAACCATTTCCTCATGCATCTTATCAAAATACACTTGATCACCATGTTCACTTTCTTTATCCTTAGAAGAAATGAAACCATTGAAAACTGGAATCGGGAGTGTCTCAGAGTATGGAGTAGGTCGTATTGCTGAAGGAATATTAGGATATGTTATCATATGCTGTTTTCTCTTGCCAATGCCCTTTGTACGGATCAGATAGAAATAACAGTCACTGCTGTGGTCCTTAGGTTCACGCCAAACCATGGGAATACCAAAAGGCATTCTTTTGTGTTTTCTTTTTGTCCAGTCACGAAGCATTTCCTTATAATTATGACACACAATATGGGGAGCCCAATTCTTGTCTTGATTGCCAAGGGGAACTTGAAAGTAGACAATGTATGCACATGTCACAAATGATGAAATATTGATTGCACCTTTGACGTTGAAGTGTGTAACAGCCATATCTATAACAGAAGGTGTCAAGACTATTCTTACATTTACACCTACTCGAAGAAGCCATGATTCAATCTTAAAGCAAAATAAGAGTGTGTTTTTTATCAGAAAATAATTTTTTACATTTAAAAACAACTATAATTATGTAAAAATCATCTTTGTAAAACATTAATTGCCTTGTGGTTATGTTCAATCAAAGAGTCGTTGCCCTTTAAATCCCATTTAAAAACCAATGCATGCCATTAACTGTAACAAAAAGAAATTAAAATTGCATAAAAACTAGAGCATACACCGAAAAACAGATTTTAGATTTGGAACCATCAATGCAGATATATATAGAAAAACTTCTAATACCTCATGCAACAGAAAATAAAAAAAATAGTTGTTCCCCAGTGTTATCTATAAAGCATGTTTTAGTAAAAGTAGAGAAGACACTGCTTAATATAAAATCATTACATGGAAAACTATAATTTAATGTATACATGTATTTAATTATAGTGATTCTCTATAGCAAGAATCATTAAAAATTATAAATAACAATTGTCTTTGAGGAGAAGAATGAAAGAGAATGAAGAGAGAGTGATTATAGTCTTTGGTATTTTTAATCTTTCTACATGTTATTACTTTTATTTGTTTCTCTTAAGAAATATCAAGACAGGTATCTAGGTAACTAAAATTATTTTCTCCATACTAAAAAAGTGTTGTACTAATGTGACAGATCTTTTTATGAAAAAGGCATGGGATAGAGGATGACATGAAACTGACATAAGCAAGGCAAGTTACTTAGGAAAAGGTAGCATAACAATATGCCTTCTCCTAGTGTCATCTACTTAAAACAGCAAAACAGAAGGATATGGCTCTGGTAAAGGTCAAGGGTTGCTGGGAATTGGAGTTCCTTTTCCGAGTCAGCCTGAATTCTCAGAACCTAGCCTGCATTCTGCCTGGCTTGTGTTTGAATAGTCTGTGTCTGATATACAGGGTGGGGGTAATTTAGAAATTGTGCATCCTAATTACAGACAGGCAAAGGCAGGCACCTGCTAAAAGAAGGTTTTTAATGTTCTCTGAGGGTTTTCAAATAGAAGATGTGAGAAAAGAAAATAGTCCTGTAATGGAGGATTGTGTGCCAGAATATCCTGCTACCCTGCAGTCCATAGTTGATCTGACTCTAAAGCATTTGTCATTCACTTATTCTTTTTGGCCTATTTAATTCTTTGGCCAACACTCCCAAACCGGAGCTGAGCCAGTCAACTGCCCTGAGTGAGGTTGGGTCTGTAGGGACTCTGCTTAAACTCTGGCTACACCTCAAGTTCTAGGATGTTTTAGAAGAGGTACATAGTAGTAAGCTATGATAGTTTTATGAAGATAATGAGGTGAAATTGGGAGCAAATTTCTGTGGCAGCATTGAACCTTATCTCGGAAACACTTATTTCCTGCTCTTAGCTATTTTTTTAACCACAGTAGTGTTAATGCATTAGAGCAATGGTGCTCAACAAATGGTGTGGGGTGTGGAAATTTTACCCTTCCCCTTCCCTCACAGTTTCCTGTCTGGAGACAGTTTTGACTGTAACTACAGTGGGGGAAGGGGTTAGGTGCTACTGGCATCTAGTAGATAAAGGACTTTGATTCTTCTAAACTCTTACAACACAAAGAGAGCCTCACCACAACAAAGCTATCTTTTTTGAAATGTCAATACTGCCCCAACTGAGAAACTCTAAATTAGAGGGGCATATTTAAAGAATTATCTGAAGCTCTTTCTTTAATTAGAGGTAGGAAATCTCAGCTGAATTTATAACCACCTTTTGTTCTGTTTTGATGGAGGGTACTCTGCAAAGTGTAATCTTACCAGAGACACCATTGTTAGCTCAGTTAGAACTTTAGAGGGAATCAACTATGGATTCTAAACCACCATGCAAAAGAGCAACAGGGTTGGGCATGAGCAGTTTGTCTCTTCCTAATAATTTAGAATCTGCTCTGCTTTTAGGTATGCCTCTCATCCAGTCAGTGTCTGTATTTCAATCTCCCTCTACTTTTTCTCCTTTCTTAGAGGTATTTTATTTTCTTCATTGTGGATACTTTTCTTCTTCCTCATTTTATTTCTCATTTATCTGACTTTTCCTTCTTTTTTGTGTCCTTTTTTATCTTTCCCATTTTCATCCACTCTCTCTCTCTCTGACTTCTTCATATTTTATTTCACCCTTCTTACGTGTTTTCCTTTGTTTTCAGTGTTACTCTCTCCCCAAGTATATATTTCCTTATCTTTCATCCTTTCTGCTTCTCTCTCTCAATATTTCTCTCTCTCCTTCCTTTTTTCCTTTAATTTTTCTTTTATATACTAATAAACCAATGTGTTGTCATGCTAAGTGAATAAAAATTTAAGCTTTTCTTTTATACATTTTTACTAAAAGAAAAACACAATTACCTTGTATGTTTTAAATTGTAAGATCTATATGGTCTATTATAAGTATCACTATACCTCTCTGGCTCCAACATAAACATGGTACCTTGAATGCAATGCACATGTGGGCATATTAGCATACAAAATTTATTTAATTTATTGACAAGTAGTACTTGGTGCACTTATTTCAAGTCCCTTCCTAATTTAGACACACACACACACACACACACACACACATACACAGGAATGTACACACACACAAACCATGTGTCATTCCCTGATAGATGCTAGAAGAGTATAATATTGGTGGAGTTGTTAGGCCCTATTCAGTCCTTATTTATTTATTTATTTATTTATTTATTTATTTATTTATTAAGTGAGAGGCAGGGAGGCAGAGACAGACTCCCATATGCGCTCTGACCAGGATCCATCTTGGCAAGTCCTTATCAAGCAGATGGTCGCTTCTTTTGTGTGCCTTGACTGAGGATCAAACCTGGGACTTCCACACACCTGGCCTACATTCGACCACTGACCAAATAGGCCAAGGTCCTCTATTCAGTCTTGATAAAATCACTCTAGGAGGCAGGAGATCATTTTACCACCTCAGTTTATAGCAAAGAAGATAGCTGACAATTTCTCTTATATTCTGGTCTACATTGTCTGCTGATTTTCTCAGCTTACCTCAGCTCAAATCTGAAATCCTAAGTAAATTTAGAGACCTAAGCCTCCCAACCTTTATTATCCTCAGACAGATTCTGAGTGATTACAAGATCCCAAATCTTGCCTGACCTGTGGTGGCGCAGTGGATAAAGCGTCGACCTGGGAACACTGAGGTCGCCAGTTCAAAACCCTGCACTAGTCTGGTCAAGGCACATATGGGAGTTGATGGTTCCAGCTCCTCCCCCCTTTCTCTCTTTTTCTCTCTCTCTCTCACTCTGTGTCTCCTCTCTAAAAAAAAAAAAATGAATAAAATAAGAAAAAAATAATAATAATAAAATTACCTAAAAAAGATCCCAAATCTTTAGAATTTATTTAAAACTTTAGAATATACTTCACCATCTCCATAAGGAGACAGGCAAAGAATGACTTAAAAGATGACTGTCAGTCAGGTGCATGTCTCTCAGACTGTGATTACTTATAGTGGACAAATTGTTTAGATTGTACTGTGCAGTGTTTGGGGCTATATACATCCTTATGCCTTGCGAGCTATTGTTGATTCCTTATTGGTTGAATGCATTATGTTTATATTGTTATACCTTGGCCATCAGTTAAAAATCAAATCACTTGGTACTCTAATATACATAATGCCATGCATACCTCAGTGCCTAGAAAGCAGGTGATTTCCGAGATGGCTGTTGAAGCTGCAGAGAAATTATGTGGGAAGTACTCATGGAAGTATTTGTTTGATCCTGCCCTAGTTTTAGCAACACCGAAATAGGTAGTTGGTCTTAGGCTGCTAGGTGGTTAAACTTACCAGGGTTAGAACATCTAAAAATAAATGGGGGAAATGACACATAAGGATGACCTTTTGAAAGAAACATTCTATGTTTGAGACCTAAAGTAACTGACAGAGCATATGAACCATAGGGGTCTGACAAGCAAGCATTAAAAGCATCCCTGCTGAATGAGAAATGGATTTCATTTTCTTTTTCTTTTTTTAATTTTTATTGCTGATGACTTTCACATTGTTTTAAGAGAAATCTTCTTATGGGAAGATAATTTGAAGGGCTGCTATTCATGTATAGACAGAATCTGACAGTGCGTATATTCAGAACACAGGGCGCGTCATGATGGTTATAAAACTGCGTTCTTTTAAATCTCTCTCTCGCCCAGAAAATTTATGTTATGAAAATACATAATCTATTTTTGACTACAGATCTCTTAAAACTTTACTTCAGACATCTACCAGCCTGGACTACATGTTCTACATAATAAAGCCTCTCTTCTTTCTGCCTCCTGCCTTAGCCCCCCTTTGGAACACTAATGGCAGTTTCTGTTCCACTTTAGATAATGAGCAGGTTGAGCTGCAGGTTTCAAGAGGATTTGTGCTATCAGTTAACAAAAACATTGGAAGGAACCTGAACTTAGTCCCTGTTTCCTATTAACCATTTCCTGGGAAAGGTACCATGTATCCTTTAATGTATCTCAGGGAGTATGAGCAGAAGTGCCTGCTCAGTGTATTTTAGGCATATTAAATAATAATATTTCAAGGGAAGTGATTTATTTCCCTTTACAAAGATTAAGAGCAGATTGAGTATTCGTCTAGTTTACCAGTTCAGAATATTGGATCCTATTACCAAAGTAGAGATAATCCGGACCATTTGTGTAACAGGTATGAATTCTACGCCTCTTGGAGCAGGACAGACAGATGGGCCCAGCTGTCCTTGTTCCCTGTGCGGATTTTCCTGTCCATCACCACTGAGAAATGAGCTAAAGCATCCCTCAGAGGTCTCTGACTACAACCTCACTTAGTATTGAAGAAGAATGAAATCCATGTACTTACCTGACCCTTCATTGGATGCTCCAGGCTGGTATCTCCCTGTGCTGCCAGGCTTTACTTCTCTACCAGCCTTCCAGTTACTATTTCTCTTTACCATTGTCATATTTAACTTTACTCAGCATTTTGCACTGTTAGTTCTTTTATTTTAATCATTTTTTGAAAATTAAACATACATAAAAATACAAAGAAAAAAATAATCATTATTCATATTCCCAACACCCAGTAATAACTTGACAATTTGAAAGGAAAATTGCTATATTTTTTTTTGTAAAAATAATTTGTGCTCACCTTAGAGGATTTAAGCAGTATGAGAAATTACAAAATAACATTCAGGAAAAAACATTCCACTGTTTAGAAATAATCCTCATTAGTCTAGGTGAACATTATTCCAGACATAATCCAAAAAAATAACAAAAAAATTAATTAAAAAATATTGAATTATACTCAGGTTGTTTTAAAAATAAAATTATTTTCAAAGAAAAATTTATAGCATGACCAGGTGGCAGCACGGTGAATAGAGCATCAGCCTGGGATGCTGATGACCCAGGTTCGAAATATCGAGGTCGCAGGCTTGAGCACAGGCTCATCCAGCTTGAGTGCAGGTTCACCAGCTTGAGTGTGGGATCATAGACATGACCCCATGGTCGCTGGCTTAAACCCAAAGTCATTGGCTTAAAGCCCAAAGTCAATGACTTGGCTGTAGCCACTCCCCAACCCCCACCCCTGGTCAAGGGACAAATGAGAAAGCAACCAATGAACAACTAAGGTGCCATAATGAAGAATTAAAGCTTCTCATCTCTTTCTTTTCCTATTTGTCCCTGTCTGTCTCTCTCTCTCTCTCTCTAAAAAAAATAAAAATTTATAAAAATAATTAAGACTTTGAAGTCGTTAAAAAAAAACAAGGAGTTTGCAATTTTAAATATTTGAAACCTTGTTGTGAAGAGAAGAATTTAGTCCTTTTCTTAGTTTTCCTACCCTTATATCCTAGTTCTTGTTGCTTATAAAATTAATTTTGAATTTTCTAGAATTGTAAAATTTATGTTTATTTTCATAAACATGTAAAATTCATATTTAGTTTTATTTCTCTTGTTTTTTGTTTTGTTTTTGTCATTTTATTTTTAAATGGGTCAGGTTTATGAACACAAAGATATTGTTTGGGTTTTTCACCATTCTATCTTCATTACTGAATAGTATCTGAAAGAAAAGAAGCCCTTAGTATTCACCCAATTGAATTTTATTTATCTCAATAGTATTTATTGAATTGAATAAATACAAGGCTATATTTTTAGAGAATAATTTCAGTGTTCATTTCTATGTCTTTTAATAAAGAACCTCTATTTCTCAGTTGTGCATATTAATTCAAATTTATGATTTCACTCATATATAGAATTATATAAACAAGCTAACTAATAAGATAGAGAACCCACTGACAGCTCTTAGAGGGAGAGTAGAAGATGGTATGGGGGGATAAATGGTGATGAAGGGAGACTTAACTTGGAGAAATGAACACACAATACAATAAACAAATGATAAATTATAGAGTTGTATACCTGAAACCTATATAATTTTCATTACCCAATGTCACCTTAATAAATTCAATTTAAAATAACCAACTAAACTGTCTAGATGTTGTTATTTTTTTTTCCAACAAGAGTTATGGCTCACTTATTTCTAAAACTTTATCCATGTATAATAATAACATTGTTAAATTTAAAATAGAATAGTTTCTTGTGCAGGTATAATGTACGTATAATTAGTCACAGTTACTGCCCTCAGGACTTGGGAGACATCAGTTTATTTTGCTTTGTTTTTGAATGTTGATGTGAAACTTGAGGCCACCCTGACTTCTTTTCACTTTGGTACATGATGGTTTTATTTTTTGCTGTTATTGTTTATTTTGAAATTTAATTGAATGGAGTGATATTGATCAATAAGAGTACTTAGGTATCAGGTAAATATCTCTATAGCATTTGAACTGTTTATTGCTTTCTGTGACAACCACCCAAAGTCAAATCATTTTCTGTTACCATATATTTCTCCCTCTTTACTCCCCTCCCCAACTTCCGCCCCCTGGTAACCATTTCACTTTTATCTATGTCAGGTTTTATAGGTGATTTTCTTTTCTTTGCCTTAACATGTATGTAAAAGCTTTCTTTATCTTGTATGTTGTGTATTTTTGTCTTTTAGGACCTTTAACATATTAGTCATAGTTATTTTAAATTTCCTATCTGGTAGTTTTAATATTGGTGTCATATCTGAATCTGGATGAAATGCTTTTTGGCTCTCTAAGAATGTTGTTTTGCTTTGTCTTTGCCTTTTCATATGCTTAGAAATTATTTGTTAATGGCAGCCATCTTGTGGATGACAGCAGAGACTGAACTAAATAGTTCTTGTCTCTGGAAATGGATACAGCATTTTTTTCTCAAGAACTTGAGAGTGGGTGTTTGACCTTATCTGGTCTGGAGTTGGGCTAAACTGGAGGTTGTTATTGCATTGGTTATTCTCAATGTACCATAAGCTTCAAATACCTCTCGTGATGTTCTGTGGTTTGGATAAGGATTGACATGCCAGACAATTCCTTTCACTGTGTGTTCCACCCTCAGCTTTAGGCCATTTCTTTGTGCTGCACCTCAGAGAGGGTCATCTCTGTGTTCCAGGTACAGTATTTCCTTGTTATCAGTCAGCTAGTAAAGGTGGTGGGACGTTGCGTTCCTTATTATTCTGATTAAGTCTCAATCATGAACAATGTCCCTGCGCATCAGTGCCCTGGCCATTTTAGTGCTCAAATTCCAACCCCAGCTGCCATTCTGGTGACAGTATGCATTTCTGTTCTTCCTCGAGAGGTAGCGACTCTTCTCTTCCCTTTCCTTAGCCACGATGAATTTTTACCAGTGTGCTAAAAGTGACTGATTTTGGTGCCCTTCCCCTACAAATAGAGTCACTAATCTCATTGGAATTCTGAATGGAAGGATCCCAGTAAGGATTGTTACCCTTATTGTGGCTGCTGTTACCGTTTCTCACTCCAACATAACATGAAGGACCCCTTCTCTAGACTCTCAACAAATGGGGCCCATGGAGCAAAAGTCAGCAAAAAGATGCAATTCTCATTGTAACTTGATCCTGATGGGCTGGCTCCCACACTCTCTAAGCAGCTCACATTTACTTCCACAATTTGTTAACTATCTTAGATGAATACTTATAGGTATTGAGTTGTGTTTTTCTCAGACAAGAAATGTCCATATGCTGTCTATTACTGCAGGCTCCTGTGCCTTTGCAACTGTGCACCATATTTCCTTACCCTTTCAAGCAGAAACCAAAGCTTATCAAGATATCTTAAAAAATTAATATATTTTATTCTTGAAGTATAATTGCTCAATACAAAAGTATAACTGACCAATACAAAATGGTGGTGCGATCATTTTATGTTGAATTTTACTGTATACTCTTTAAGTCTTATCTTTATTAAGGAAATTTTTTTCTTGAACTAAATCATTGAATAAAGCTTTTAATAGCTATTAATTTTATGAATGAGTTTCTTACTACAGGGACAGCAATTATCATCATAATGAAGCATCTTTGTCTTCTTTTAAATCATTCATTTCTCTATAGTTTCTTGAAACTCATTATCTTTTAATTTTTTTAACTATTGATTTTAGAGAGAAAGAAAAGAATATATATATATATATATATATATATATATATATATATATATATATATATATATATAGAGAGAGAGAGAGAGAGAGAGAGAGAGAGATTTGTTGTTCCACTTATTTATGCATTCATTATTTGATTGTTGTATGTGCCCTGACTAGGGATCAAACCAACCACTTTGGGGGATGAACACAATGCTGTAAACAACTGAGCTACCTGCCCAGGACAGAAACTCATTCTTATTTGCTTGATAATAACTATATATTTCATTATTTGAGTTCTTCAAATTCTAAGACTCTTTATTCTGCTATATTCTTTGTTTTAATCTCAGTTATTTGTCAGTTAAGTAGAGATGGTTTTAGTCTTCATTTTTGTCCTTGGGTCTTAAGTCACTGTTCTGTATCATCTTCTTTTGTTTTATAATTAATCCTTGAGGGTTTTTTTTAATTTTTTTATTTACTTATTTTTTTCAGAATGAATGGGTTTCTTAAGTTTTTATGTAATATGGAGCAATTCTCTACTTTTCCATAAGATTTATTTTTGTTCTAGTTTAGTTTCTTTGTCTTTTGTTTGGCACATTTTTTCTCTCTCTTATTTTTTTAATTTAATGGACTTTTCAAGTATATTGTAATGTTCTGTTCAGAATCCAGAAACCACAGGTACTGGTCTGCCTAGAAAACATAAGCCACTTGTGTATTCTATTGAACATTAAATCTTTCTATGAACTAAATTTATTATCTTTCTCCACTCCAAAATGACCAATACTATATTTTTTTATAGAGCATGGTATTGATTAAGAGCACTACCATTTATCTACTTTCTCAATGAAGAAACCTAGGAGTCATTTATATGTATTCATTTTCCTTCATCTCCAAGAGACTTTGTTATTATTTAGACAAATGTCTCAGTCTCATCTTAGCCAAAGGTAGTCTTGATGTACAAAAAAATATAAACTTGGGAAGAATTTGTGACTTATTTCTTGCATGACTGTGCCCAGATAATTTAAATGCACTAAACTTGATTTTCCTCATTTTAAAATGAGGGTAATATTATTAGCCTATATTTCATCTCATGGTGGCATTTAAGTGAAGTAATAACTCCGGATTTGTCAGAGAACCCCTTTTTGTAGAAAGGTACCCTAGAGAGGTATCTTATAAAGGATAGCTATTAGTATTATACATTTCAAAGGAATTAATATGCCAAAAAGCACATAACTAATAAATGGCAGATATGGATTTTGAAACCATGTTATCTCAGTTCCACATTAATTTTTTTTTCTCTTATCATGCTACTGTTTTACAGATGACTGAGAGGGAGCAACAAATAGATCAATATACCTCTAGATTGGATGAACAGAACTTTTTTCTTTGTCACAAAGCAAGGGAAAATTCTATCACCTGTACTTTTAGACTTTTAAACAATATATGTCACTTTTTGTTTTCATTCTGACTTCTCCTGATTCTGTGCTACCCACCGAAGAACATTTGCTCAAAATTAATCTTTTTCACCTTTAGCTGTATTGATAAATCAGTCAAGGTTGTGGTCATCAATTTTATTTGTCTCACTTGGATTAGGGGGCAGACCATCAATTGCACTGTGATTTCATGCCCAGGAAACCTCAAAATTCATAGATCAGTTGGCAGACAGATTGTGAAACATACAATGTTTATGATGATCTGTGTTGTACAATCATATGAGATAGATTGCATATATAATGCTCATCAGTGTGGAGTCATCTGGGGAAGCATCTGCTGAATTTCGTTTGCCAGCTTGAGGAAAAGATATTGCCAAAATGTTGGCAAAGGCATTTATGTTCTTATTGTATGATGAAAATTTATACTTTATACCATGACTCCTGGAGTGAAAGGGAACAGCACCTCCTCATAGAAGTAACCACAGGGCCACACCCACTATTATGCACTCCACCAAAGATGTACCATATGCCACAAAATTCTCGAGGGATTTGAAGCAGAGAGCTATATACTAATGGAGTCATTTTCTTTAATGAAAAAACACAGCTGGAAAATATTCTTCTTAAGCAATAAGAGCATCAAAGTGTGCATATTACATATACACCTAAGGACATGAATATATATAGATGTGGTGCTTGCAGTAATTTTTTAGGGGACCACACAAATCTATCAATAAAAAGAAAAAGAGCTTCTGAGACTACATTAGTTTTTTGCTGCTCATCTTTCACATAAAATGCACATATACAAAATAAATTATTCATTATGAAAGTGTATCTCTGAAAATGTATATTTAAAGAGCCTTATAAAAGCATAAATTCTCAAGCTCAGATGAAAACATATCTCATTAGAAATTGTTAAATTATGGTTTCTATTTCATCCATACATTTGAAGAGAATTTCACAACTCCTTATGGTTTCAGCACAACATAGAAAATAAACATTCTTTTCTGTCGGTTGTTCTTATTTTGAAAGTCTCTTGCATAATTTATTCAAATTGGAGCAAGGAGGAATCTAAGAGAAAGAATATCTCTCTCTCTCTCTCTCTCTCTCTCTCTTTCTTTTGACTGTGTATGTCAACATTTTCCATATTTGGAAAGCACCACACAATAACAAAATGCTCTTTAAACCAATATTTAAACTCAGTATGTGGAGTGACCAAGTTATTTTCCATGGAGACAATAATCTTTGTTCATTTCCAGCATTGAATTCCAATAACATATTAAGTTACTGATCTATTTTTAGCTTTATAATAAGAGTTCTGATAAGATCAATTCCAAGTGATCTTTTATATGCATCTTATACTGTGTGTGTGTGTGTGTGTGTGTGTGTGTGTGTGTGCTTTCTTACCTTATGGTGATTTCAGAGCTCACTGAAATGCTCTCCTTTAATAACTATTCATGGGTTCTTTCCCAAGCCACAGAATATACTTTTAATTTTCTCAAAGCTTTCAATAATACCTCATTCTTCTTTATATCAAAATCTAGAAGAAAGTTATTTTCAATTTTTCACTCTTTTTTTTTTTTAGTGAGAAAAAGTAAGAGAGAGGACAGATGGGGACAGACAGGGAGAGAAATGAGAAACATCAGCTCCTAGTTATGACACCTTAATTGTTCATCAATTACTTCTCATATGTGCCTTGACCCGGGGTTGGGGGGAGAGCTCCTGTCAATCTACTGACCACTTGCTCAAGCCAACGATCTTAGTCTCAAGCTAGCAACCTTGGGCTTCAAGCTAATCACCTTTGGGCTCAAGCCAGTGACCATGGGGTCATATTTACAATCTCACAATCAAGCCAGTGACTCAATGCTCAAGCTGGATACACCCACACTCAAGCCGGTGACATTGGGGTTTTGAACCTGAGTCCTTGGCAACCCAGGCTGATGCTCTATCTACTGAGCCACCAACTGGCCAGGGTAATTTGCCACTTCTTAACAGAAAAAAAGTTAGTTTTCCCATTCTTTCCTGTAACCAGTGATTCTATAACAACATTTTTATCATGAAATCCACTATCAGGATTCTTATTTTCCCTAATAGTATGACTCAATTTGGAAATTTCTCGGTGATAAATTAATTAATCAAATGTTTCTTCCTGACTTTTCATTGTACTATATATATCTTTTCATGAGCCAATGACTCATGGCATATTCTTAGTCTGAATTACTCTATCAGAGTTGTGATTATATTCATCTTTCTTATTGCTGGTATCTAAACATAATGCATGATGATGTCTTGTCATAATTATTTTCGTCTGTCTCCTAAAGGCTTAGGATTTATAGAATTTGACTTCATTTCTGACAGTTTTATAGAAAGATATGATATCTGGCGTAATACTACATTGTGAGGTGTTCTTATTTCCATATATAATCGTGTTTGAGTCAATTAATATTTAATTATGTTTAGCAGTTAGGAATATTAAAATTGGTATATACATATATAAAAGATTAGCATGTGTATTATGTTGAGTGAAAGATTTAGAGTTATATTTTGAATAAGAGGCTAATTAAATAACTGGAAATTACCAGATATTCCATCTCTATCAAAACACAGGTGCTTTTAGGCAACTTAGAAATCTAAATAACTTTATTGTATGTGTGACAAGGTCAGTAGATGCCTACCAAATAATTTAAAATTTTAAAGAGTTGTAACCTTCTGGTCAATTTTTATAGAAATGTTAAATGTAAGTCATTTGGTAATGATTAGTAAATTACAGCTTAAAGCTTATTTAATGATAACTGAATAGTTAATCCAAGATCAGAAAATTGCCACTAATATAAAGGTTCAACCTTCTTTCTCCCTGCTCCTAGATAATTATTTGCATGATCTCTTATGTAAATGTACTTTTTTTGCCTACATGTTATGAATAAGATGCTAAAAAATGTAGTCACAGGATTTCTATCTATATATATTTCATAAAGTTTGTTTCCATTGGTTTTATCTTAGAAATCCAAAATTTATACCCACTGGGAAACAAAGCTGTCTAGTTTACAGTGTGTTCATTCAGATTAGTTTGATTTAAGAAGTCATTAAAATATGAAGCTTTCTTTTCACTTCCATTACTTTAAAGTCTGGTTCAGATGGATTATGGCTTATCTTTCTTGCTGTTTTTATGTAACTATAATTTCACCTACAATGAAAATGGATTTATAAGCGCTTGTGGAAAAAGTTGAGGCTTTGACGATCATAGGATTTAACCTTTAATAGGTATAAACAGTATGATGACCTTCCATTTTAAAGAATACCTTTTAAAATATGTGCCACATGATTACATTGAGAATGGGTATACTAATTAAATATAAAAAGAATTCAGATGTCATCATCAGGCAAAATCAGTGTAATTAGGGTTGAAGATAAACCTGAAACCCATGGAGAAGCTGATGTTTCTGATGTTCCCCATATCTCTCTGACAAACTGAGTTTTCCTTCACCAAAAACTCTTCACATTACTGTTCCCTTCAAGCCAAAATCAGCATTTAAGATATTATTGTTTTCCTCATTCTATACACAAAACTGATCAGTTAAGATACTATTTTCACTGATGTTCCAGGTTTATACTGATTTTTTTTATAGTACCTATTCTCTATAACCACTTGAAACATCAGAAGAAAAGGAAAATAATAAATATGGTAACAGGTATTCTAAAACGTTCTTGTTAATGTTAAGTTTTCATCCACTTTGTGCAAGTCATTGTATAATAAACTGTGGTATGCAAAAATAACTAACTAAATAAATGATAGTTCCTTTTAAAGGGGCTTATAATATATTAGTTTTCACAATAAGCATACTTATATGAGCAACATTCATATGAATAGCAATATATAGTCATAAAACCAGAATATGGTAAAGTATACAAGAGCAATCCTATAAAAATATTCTATAGGAATTCACAAGAGTAATGAATTCAAGTGATGACAGAAGACATCATGGAGATGTGATTGGTGATTATATCCAATTGGTGTCATTTGCTTGTTTTCTTAGGACAAACTCAAATCCATTTGCCGAATTTGTTCCATTTGCTAATTTTGTGGTTTATTAAAAGAAGATCACACTCATTGTTTTAATGTTTGTCTATGGCTACTTTTACTCTATGATGGTAGAGTTGAGTATGTTCTTAGATCAGAATCCCTCTAGAAAAGGTTGATTATTAACCTAGGGGATTAAAGTATTGACTAGACAACCTAATTAGTCAGGAGAGTAACTTTAGGTTAAAGATAGATTCTTTAAAATAATTTTAGAATATCTAAGTGGAAGCATAAAAGGTAGTTGATGTAGCTCTAAAATTTATAAAAATGTTCTAGGCTAAGCAAACAGTTTTGATCACTTTTCTGTAGTAGAGCTAGAGTTTATACTTTGTGATATAAGATATATATTTTGATGAATATTCCACAATAATATAAAAACATTTTTTAAAGTATATTTTAGAATCCTGAAAACAACTCAAATTCTAAATTAGGGAAAAAGAGTTAAGAAAATAAAAGCAAGTTTAAGAAGTTAGGTTGTAAATAGATGGAAAGAAATATGAGTGTAACTTGAAGGACAAGAGAGTTACATAAAGATTTATTTCAAGATAAAAAGAGATCTAGACAAATTAATATTTTAAGGCAGATTCAAGCACTCACTGAAGAAAAACCAACGAAATATTTGGGTGAAAGGAAAGGGTAGCATACATGTGTATTATAAAGGATCCCAGAGTAATTGGCAGTAGATAGCACTGAGTAACAAAGATGGAGGGATATATTAAACAGAACTCTTTCAGTTATAAGTGAAATCTAATTTAAACTAGCCGTTACCAAAAGAAGAGGAACTGTATTGACTCATGTAACCCAACTGTTCTCTTCTCTCTCTTTCAATTTAACATCTTTGCTTTAATCTATGTGTCCATTTTAGTCTTTAAAACTAATTCTATAAATAGTTTGACAAACCATGAGCTGTCAACTACTGCTGGGCCCAGATCCCTGCAAAGTCTAAGAGGGAAGATTCTATTTGGGAAAATTACAAAAAAATTCTGTTTGGCTCACTTAGATTCTCATGCATGTACCCAAAAATAAACACCTATACCTGATCCCCTAACTAGTACAAACATGGTACCTTCTTTGTCCTAGTTTTAGTCACGTGTTCACACCTCCAGCTACTTACTGTTGCTAGGACAATAAAGGATCGGCTCAACTTAGATCTAGGGTCCTCCTTTAGGTTTTATTATTGTGTCCAAGAAAATGGCAGAGCTCCAATTCAAAATCCTTCTTAAAACAAGAAAGAAGGTAGATAATATAGTGTGGTCTTTTGAGGGAATTGTTATGAACTGGCAGCCAGTATGATTTGTGACTCTTTTCATCTAGGCCGCTAGTCGTTAGTATGTACCTGTCATTGTGGTAATGTTCATACTAATTGGTTGTGGCATCTGTCATAATTGGTTGAGACTGCGTGCTAAATATTTTAAATATTAGCTCTTTTTATGCGAGAATGGTCTTAAAAATAAATTATGTCACCTTATACCCTAAGATAGGAAGGGATGAGAAATGAAGGACAATTGAGACAGAGCTTTAAAGTTGGAGAGAAAAAAAAATAAGCCTCATTTGACTGGACTAAAAGAGTCAATATAATAGTGAGTCAATTTTATTTTAAAGATAAATTGTGACACTGTAAATGAATATAAGACTAATACTTGGCAGTTACTACTTTAAGCACTTTGCATATTCTATTTCACTTAAAACTCACCAGAACCTTTGAACTACATATTATTATTATTTTATAAACAGAGGAACTGAGGTTTGAAAGATTTGTGTGTTAGGTCACTATAACACAGTGGTGGAGAAAAAAACCTGAGCACTTACTGTTGTGTTCTTCCTCTCTTAAAAACAAGAAGAAAATGAATTGATTATACTTCATTTTATTTTTTCTTCTAACTCTTTTATTCTTACTTTTAAAAATAAGCGTTTTTTTTTAATTTTACAATCCTTTAAAATATACACAAGAAAGTTGCAAAAATAGTGCAAATACCTAATGTTCTTGTCACTCAGTTTCCCCCAACTTAATATCTTACAAAATCATGGTACTTTTGTCAAAACCAAGAAGTTAACATTATTGCATTATTCTTAATTAAATTATGGAATCTATTTGTATGTTATCATTTTCCTACTAATATCATTTTTCTCTTCTGAGATCCAACACAAAATATCACTTTGTATTTTGTTAATCACTTTTGATCCCTCTTTCTTTATCTCTATCTCCATCTCTGGGTCTCATTTATTTTCCTCCAACTTTCTCATGCTCTAATCATCATATTTTCTTTTCAGTTCTTTTTTCCTTTCCCCTTTCCACTGTTTTCTCTGATCATTTCTACCAAATCGATTCCACTGAAAACGGCAAATATTTTGAAGGGTATCGAACTAACTATGTAAGTTTCATAGTGGCCTGACAAAGAGTTGTTTAACATACAGCTATTATTATTATTGCTGTTGTTTATTGTAATAAATTGAGCAAAAGTTGGCATTGAATCTGTATCAATTCAATTCCCTTTAGAATTGGGGCCTGAAAGAAGTATATCTAGTTCTGCAATCACCAGTTGCATTCCAATTATCCATAAAATAAAATGTTTAAAAAAATGAATTTAGAAACCAAATGTTTGAATGTTACAGACTTTAAATTGGAGATTGGCATTGTACTCCGTACCCTTGAAGATATCGCTGCTTCTGCTTACATAGATTGGTTGTTGGACTAGAGCATGTTTTTTTTGGTAGTTTGTTTTAAAGATGAATTGGGATGCTGTAGTGCCGGAATATAGCCTTAAGGTCAAAGCAATAGGCATAAACTGAGGGTCAAGTGAAAGCAAGAACCCCAGTCTATGTCTCAGTCAGACACAAAAGACATCGCATGTGATCTACCTAAAGTCAAAAGGCAATTTTACTGGCAATTTTAGGGCTTTTTCAAAGTAGAGGAAGGTATCTTTAAGTGAAAATGATTGTAGAGAGATGGTGAGGAGTAGAAAAAATTCTGAGGAAGATGGTAACTTCTAGAACCAAATCTCAGTGAAAGATAAAAATGAATAGTAGAGAAGTAAGGATAAGAGGGTAGAGAAAAGAAAAATTATATTTGACATCACAGAGAGTTAAGTATCTTTTAATTTTATTTTGTTGTCATTTATGTGAAAGCAGAGGAAAGGGAAGAGATCCTGTAAACTTTAAAAAGTGAGTATCAGCAAATGAGGAAGAATTTTAAGGGAATGTTATTTTCCCTGGAAGACAGTGGAGAAATCCCAGTACACTGATTTGAGGTGACACACATAATTGCTGAGGCAGCGCTCAGTGAGCCCGGAGGGATGGGCTGCCCTGTAATGAAATTGGCACCCTTCACAAAGTCACTTTCTCGCCTGCTCACACTCAGAATCTTTTAATTCAGTTAGCTTGTAAGCAAGTCTAAAAACCCCCGCACACATTAAAAACTTTCTCATCCGCTGAGTCCTGCAATGTAATATGCATAAAAATTACCCTTATCTATTGCTTATTTTGTTTTCCAAGACACTGAGTTTCCTTTGTTGAAACCGATGGAGTTCACAAACTGCTCTGCACTGAATTACCATGTGTATTAATTTGAAAAATGTATTTCTGCTATAGTGTGGAGGCTGTTGGTCCTGGAAGGGCATGCTCATGTGCACACTTCACTTGGTGTAAAATGTATGTCAAGCAATGTTAGTGCACAGCAGAAAGGAAACTGTTTTATTTTTTAATTTATATTCATTTTTATCTTTACCAATATAGTATATTTTTCAAAAATCAAATACCATTTCGCCACAAACTCTGCTCCAGTCTGCTACAATCTCAATGTCTTCTCCCCAGACACAACTAACTGTGTGCTTAATTTTTAGCTATGGATAGAGAACTTTTCAATACACAAAGTTAGAGGTGGGTAGTAACAGGTGTCTGAGGGAGAGAAAAGAAAGAAGCTCAGGTTAGCTGAATAGTTGCCACCAAGAATCAAAGGGCAAACAAAATTTAAAAAGAAGAAAGGAAAGTAATTCATCTGGCTTCCTTTAGTCGTTCTCTTTTTATGCAAGGGGAGGATGTAGAATAGCACAGATTTCTAGGATGTGAGAAAAGGTTTTCCATCTGATCTCCATGTTGTTTAATGGAAATTGTCAGTGGCGCCACTTGGGAATGAAAACCTGTGGCATCTGTTGGCAGTATCAGAAGGAAGGAGGCTTTCATTATGCAAAAAACTGCTCCATGTGGCCAGTCAGGCTTGCAGCTTTTATTCTCTTTAACCCTGTTCCTTGTGTGGGCAGTCTTTAAGATTCATTGGACCAAATTCTAGGAGAAAATGACATGCTTATTTTAGGGGTCAAGACAACAAAGGCAGAAGGGATTGATTCTAGGAGCTCATTTGAGCTGTCTTAGAACTCTATATTAGAAGTTATAAAAACATCAGCAGCAACATACCAATAGCCAGTTGTAGTATAAGAAATATGTTTGCTTTTTGTCCCTGCTTTCTCATATCAGTCTTCTAAAATTTTTGTAAATCTGTGAGTAATAGAAATATCTTTTTTTTAAAAGAAAGAGTCCCTTTGATTATACCTGAGTTTATGCTAATGAGGTGACTTGGAACAGGAGCCCCTATATAGCCTTAGGATGGGGCTGGTCACCAGAAAGATAAAGTCTGGGACTTTCAGGCCCTTTCTCTGACTTCTGGGAACAGGACAGGTTCAGCGGGAGATTAAACATGATAGAAAATCTTAAGCAACCAAATTCGATGAACTCCTAGGTTGGTGAATGCATCCAGGGACTGTAAGGTGGCAGGCCTGGAGGGGGCTTGGAAGCTCCACATAGCACTATCCCCACCCCATACATTTCCTTATGAATCTGTTTTTTTTGGCTTTTTCTGAGTTGTATCCTTTACAATAAACTGACAAACCTCAGTGCCTTTTTGCTTTCAGGAAGCCATAGCAATCAATTCAGCCTTAGGAGGGGCATGATGGAAACTCCTATTTTATAGCTGATTGATCAGCAATCCAACTGACAAACTGGGACTCGCAATTGGTGGTCTGAAGAGTCTATCTTGTGGGACTGAGCCCTCACCTATGGGGTCTGTGCCAACTCCTTGTGGTTAGTGTCAGAATTGAATTCAAAGACACCAATTGGTAACCAGAGAATCAGAGAATTGGTTGTTGCTGTTGGAAAACACTCCAGACGAGTCTTTTTTCAAATATTTCCCATATGCCAGAGCATCAAATACTAGGACCTTGCTATTCATATCAGCACTGTTTCCTCTGGGAACGGGATGGAAATGCAAAATCTTCAGGCACCACTGCAGACTCACTGCTTCAAACAGAGTCTTTTACCAAGAAAATCAGGTGATGTATCCACACATTAAAATTTAAGAATCACTGTGGTAGAAATTTTACAAAATTTTTCTTAGTATTTATTACCCAACTGAAGAGCACGCATGTATCTCTAACATGAAGACTAAGCAGGTATGTCTCTTGGAGATTCCAAAGTAAAATTGAATTTGCTTGTGAGACTTGCAGATTTTTAGAATACATCTTCACTATCCAGAAAAGCATGAACTGTTAAATTTGAGGTTGTTTACTCAGTAATCAAATACAGTATTTAATGTAATATTGAGAAGTAGGGTGTAGGCTGGGCAGTGTAGGTTGTTACATTCTCCTGCTTTACTACTTTTATACAAACAAAATAATGTGAAAACAGTGAAGGCCGCTAAAATGAGAGGGGGAAGGAGAAGACTTATGATTTCGTTTTGGACAGACTAGTGAATTCAAGAGCAGACTATGTACACTTGAGTCTACACATACATTTCAATAATAGTTGTCCCCTTAGTGACAGCCATGAGTCACTGTTACTTCCATAGCAATTGTGAGTGTGGGTGGGAAGGAGGAGGTGCTCTTACAAATGAAAGACTTGGAGTGATTTTTAATATCTGACTTGTCTGCAGACCAGAATGGTAACCTGTATCTATTTGCCATCCACATCCCACATCTTGAGTTTTCAAGGGAAAGATTTCTTACAGCACTTAGCAGTTTTTGAAGTAAAAATTCTCTGCTACTTCTTCAAAGATCTTCTATTTCTATAGATTTCATGTTTTTTTTCCCCTCAAAGTCCTTTGTCACTTCTGTTCCAATGATAAAAGAACATTTATGTCAATATGCATAAGGCAGTTGTAGCGAAACTTCACTCATCTTCAGGTCCAAACACTGGAGGAGGGCATGGGAGAACATTTTATTGAAGGAAGACAAGATGAAATTAGAAATGAAATGAGGTACAGAGACAAGTAATGAAAACGGGCAGGGGTATTTACCTCTGACTAGCTAGAGAAAAGAAAAGCTACAAAAGTTGGTATGTGTTTCCAATATTATTATTAATATTTCATATCTGAATGTATAAAGATTTGCACATCTACTGTTATTTCTACTCTTGAGAATCGACAGCAAGCAGAGTAATCCTAAATTGTAGCAAGGATAAAAGAGTATTCTAGTTTTGTTCTAATTCTCCTTCCTTGCCACTTCCTGAAAGAAGAAGGTGAAAATTGTTACAAAGGCATTTCTTGGAGGGGTTTATCACACACTTTTGATCTAACTGGGCTCAAGCCTGTAATTTGGACCTGTTTTGTTCTTCCGTTAAAGAATGCATGAAAACAGGGCCAAAATGAGACAGAATTTGACTAGTCAGCAAACCACGATCAGCTCAATTCTTTACATTTACGAAATGAAATCATTTTTTTGCATCCCATCTGCAGTGATAGAGTGTCATAAATTTGGATTATACGTCAATTATCCAAATTTACCTCTCTGTACTTTCTTCCTTGAATATGAATCGGAATTTTAATGTAAAGCTTTCTTATGCACAAAACTTCCCATCAGAACTGTGTTTCAACCACCAACCCAGAGATTTCATGTTGCCAACCATCTCTTTCCAAGGTCATCAGTTTCACCACTTCACTGGAAATGAAGTGGGACGTATGGTTCTGTTTAATCAAATTTCATGCTTTACTGCTTCCATCTTATGGCCTCTCTGCTAATTGATCAAATTTTCAATTAAAGTCTTCCATCTTTGTTTTAATACTTTAAAGCTTTTGATTCCATTAGATGATTTCATGAGATCTGAACTGCTCTAACGCCTGCTAGCCACCCCCTTATCTGCCCAACATGGGGATGTTTGCATTGAGGAAACACTGTTTTCTTTTTCTCTCTGACTTCATCCCATTTCTCCAAATTAAGTTTCTCCTTTGGCTGGCTTTGTTTCCCATTCAGCATCTTTAAAATTTTGAGTTATTAGTTCAAAGGGAATTAGCTTACTTTACATGTTATCATAGATTTAAACGGACAACTTTTTTTTTTTTTTGCAAACTCTTCAGTTGTCTTGTTCAGTAACAAGGAAATTGAAAGGATAGTCTCCTAAGCAGCAGCTAAAAAATGACTGTAGTTAATTAATGGCAGGCATGTGACATTCCCTTTTAGGTAGAGTGCTTCTCAGTGAGGTCTCTCTAATGAGCTGTAACACTACTTGATTACCAAATCCATTTGTTGTTTCTATAGATCAGTAAAGGTGCTAACACAACAAATATATGTAGCACTGAATTTCTCAGGTTACACTGACTACTCACTTTTATACTTGATAAGGAATATTTCGTCCCCCAAACTGCGATAAATAAAGTCTGCCTTCAAATTCATGAATGGGTGGTGTAATAAAATATAACAGTTTTTAAGATCAATATGTATCTTTGTATCTTAAAAATTGGGAAAATATACGACAAGATGAATGTAAATCAGCTTTGTCAGAGGACTTTGCTCATTGCAATATAATTCTTAATTTCAAAATGAGGAATTTTAACTTTATGTCTGATACAACACTGCAGGAGTTCACTGTTTCATTGCAATGCGTGACAGGCGGTATTAAGGTTTACTATTGGGAGGTTTTACAATAAAATTCTCACTTTAGGGTAATCTTCAAATAAAGTCTTAAAGCTTATAAAATATTTTTCTATTTGTCTGCTTAAGAGGTAAAGAGCAGGCACACTTTTCATCCTTGATGCCTTCATCTAGCAGAAACCAGGCACAGACTGGGCCGGCGGCCTCCAGCGTTTGCTCTGGGGCTGGCTGTTGTTCCTGCAAGCAGTGGTTCGTGCAGCCCGTACTATTTTGCTTCTACAAACATGTTTTAAAGATTCAGAACCTAATGATAATTTTAACAAGATTGGTTTATACTTGTACAGCTTCTTCTAATTTCATTCACTGCTTGATAAAGGTTAAGCTTGTTGTTTGGATAAAAATGCCAAAGGGCGGTTTTTAAAGATGGGTGCATATAGGGTGCACGGGATACCAATGCCCTTTGAAAATTGGAAAACTAAGAACTACAACTTGTAAAATAATTTTAACCACATTTTAGAGAGCTGAGTTAAAAAGACTCCAACCCTACGCTGGTGTGCATTTAAGGATATTTCTGAAAAGGGCCGTAGAAATGTACATAAAGAGGAAGCTGTACAGTCCACTATAAAACTTAGCTGTAGTTTAGGTAGGTGTGCCTTTATAAAATTAAAATAATATTAACTGAGAATTTTGCCAAGAATATCACTGCTTATTTCCCATGAATATCTTAAATCTCCAGACATAAAACTCCTCAATTATCCCAACCCCATTCTTTGTCTTTTTTTTTTTTTTTTTTACAGGGACAGAGAGAGAGTCAGAGAGAGGGACAGATAGGGACAGACAGACAGGAACGGAGAGAGATGAGAAGCATCAATCATCAGTTCTTTGTTGTGACACCTTAGTTGTTAATTGATTGCTTTCTCACATGTACCTTGACCGCAGGCCTTCAGTCGACCGAGCAACCCCTTGCTGGAGCCAGCGATCTTGGGTCCAAGCTGGTGAGCTTTTGCTCAAGCCAGATGGGCCCGCGCTCAAGCTGGAGAGCTCGGGGTCTCGAAACTGGGTCTTCCGCATCCCAGTCCAACACTCTATCCACTGCACTACCGCCTGGTCAGGCAGCAGTTGCTTGTCTTAATAAAAATAATTTTGTTTTTAAAAATTTATGATGTGTTGTGCATGATAAAATTGAACTATACCATATCATAAATTCAAAACCAATTTTGTCTGAGTATGCACACTATCAATTATAAAGGCATTTTCCCTTACATTTTGTTGTTTTTAAGGCAAGGGTTTTCCAGCAATTGGGTGTGGAGGATACAGTTGGAAGGATCCCCCCCCCCCACACACACACACAAACACATATTCAGTTCCAGACCCCGCTGATTTGC
Organism: Rhynchonycteris naso; assembly: GCA_037038555.1. Lineage (NCBI taxonomy): Eukaryota > Metazoa > Chordata > Mammalia > Chiroptera > Emballonuridae > Rhynchonycteris > Rhynchonycteris naso. Next base: position 75,489,867 of record CM073002.1, read on the forward strand.
AGTAGATTCAGAAGTCTGAATCAGGCCATACTTGCTGCCTCCAACCTCCTCCCACCCCAATGTCATTCTGATGCAGCTAACTCTTATCAAGGTCCTCAGAGTACACTGTGAGGAACATGTTTTTAACAGGTTAGTACTCTGGCTTCTACTATAGAACTTGAACTTTACCTGTTTGCTGGAAGGTGCCAGAAAGTCATGTTATAGTTGATTTTATATATTATATGGTTATATCCTTTACATCATAGTTTAAGTTAGTATTTTGACAATCTAGAAAGGCAGCCTGACTTGCATATTTTTCTTTGAAAAATTTCTTAAGATGGTGATATTTTCTAATTTTTACTCAAATAAACCTGGTTTGAAGGGCAAAATGATCTGTTTTCTGCATTTAGGTGAATTTTTGGAGCAATTCTTATCAGATGAGAAGTTTTGGATGCTAAAGTGAACATACTAAATTTTTCTTTATTCAATCTCATTAAAGGAACAAATAACTCCCATAAAACTTACATTCATTTAGTTTTTGTTTCTACTACTCTAAGACAAGCACTTTCCTTTATGTATTTCAATTTGAAATTGTTGGGCCAACAAAATATATTATGCTCACTTTGTTAAAAATGGTGCTGCCCACGTTCACATCCATTGATATTAATGTGTGTTGGGAGACAGGCTGTAGGCAGGCTGGGTCGGTATAGCCTAAGGCTTAATTTTAAGAGTAAGTTTTTCCCCACACCTTTGACTGATTGGATGATGTGGGGTGGTGAACTCTCATAAGGAATCCTTCCATTATACCTCAGAGAAGTGACTTTGTATCAGAGACTTCCTTATTTGTAGATTGGATTAAAGGTTTGGATTTCTACACTATAAAGTGGGACAGATTGGGAGCTTGCTTTCTCTCAGTTCCTGAGGTTAGCATTAGAGAGGAGAGCAGATTAAGGCCATGTGGAGGAGAGGAGAAGCAGCCAAGATGGCGGAGTGCTGAGGAAGAAGCCAGTTTGTGCAGACTTTGTGCAGAGAGAACGAGATGGGAAACAGAGGTGAATAAGTCTGGTGAGCTAGAAACCTTTGATGCTAGGAAACTTGGATAAGTTAGTAGCTTTGTGAGCACTGAATGAGTGGGTTTTGGAGCCCAGTGTGTGCTTTTACTTGCCCGCCTGGTGCAAGCTAGAATTAAACATGATAGCCCACCAGTTCTTGGCTCCGTTTTTTCTTTACCGTTTGTCCGAATCCAGTGCAAACCTGCACTGGCCAGGAGGCTGTGATGGTGGCCTTGGGCACTGCCTTTACAATAAGTAGAACTCCAGAGATGCTATACTCAAACCTTTATTTTCTTCTGATCTGTTTCAATTTTTCAACCTTCTGAGAGAAAAGAAACTATATATTGTTGGAGGGGAGTGAGACTAGAGGAAAAAGGGAATAAAAATATCAGAGATGAGCAGATCCTGAGAATCAGACCTTCCACCTTTTTAAGAATGGTGATTTATTTACTCTTTTATTTTCCTCCTGAGAGTGACTTGAGATAAAGTTAATAGTATATAATAACATTAATAAGAAGGGTTTTCTCATTCAGCAATTTGGAAAAGAGAAAACATATTAAAGTTTACTTTACTATACATTCACATAAGCAAGATAAAAAATGCAATGTAATTAGCAGTGGACTTGGAATAAGAAATGAGATCAAGGATGGCTTTGTGAAAAGAATGTCCAGGAGCTGGTCACGTTATTTCTGCAAACATCTCTCTTTTATCTATAGGAATGTTCTAGCATGAGCTTGCAAGATGCTTGACCAAAAGATTCTACAGTTATAAATAGAGATTGATTATGTTTCTTTTACTTCTGCAATTGCTAAATGTTTATCCAGAATAGATGCTTGTGATGGGGAAACTCAAGAATTAAAATTTTAGCTTGAGTAATGGTGGCTTTGGTTGTGGTCAGTGGCCATAATGATTAATGCAAGTAAAAGCTTTGTTCCAGTAACTAAGTTACCTGAATGGTCCTACATGATTTAAACAGATTAACCAGCAATCCACCTTTGTGCCCCAGGGGACTACAAGTAAAGCCTTTGTGCTCCAAGGACAAAATACCTGCTTTGATTCTATTAACCTTGACTATGATCTGATTAATTCACCTTTGAAATTCCAAAACACTTTCTTACCCTTTTCTTTTCCTTATAAAAAGGTTGGGTGGGGATAGAAAGTTGAGATAATTTGAGAATATAACCCTAGTCTTCCCAGATTACTGGCCATCTGAATAAAGCACCCATAAAGAGTCAATCCCTGTCTCTACTTTTTTTTGGCTAAATGGGAGATAGGCAGCATGTCCTCCAATATTTCTGGTTGTATGAGCTTACATGTTTTTATCTGAGAACAGAGGGGCCAGCTCTAAAGTAGGCTACACTTGTAAGCTTTAGGTAGTTTGTGGATCCAGAAGATCTTGTGCAAATTTAATGGGTGAATACTTATATGTGTTTTTGGGAGGTTTTTAAAAAATTAGATTTTTAAAGCAGTTTATAACCTGACCAGACAGTGTTGAAGTGGATAGAGCATCATCCTGGGATGCAGAAGATCCAGAATTGAAACCCTGAGGTCATTGGTTTGAGCACAGGCCCATCTGGATTGAGTGCAAGCTCACCATCTGGAGGTCGCTGGCTTGAACGTGAGATCATAGACATGACCCATGGTGGATGGCTTGAGTCCAAAGGTCACAGTCTTGAGCAAGTGGTCACTGGCTCAGCTGGAGCTCCATCCTTCTTCTCCCTCCCCAGTCAAGGCACATATGAGAAAGCAATCAACAAACAACTAGATGCCTCAATGAAAACTTGATTCTTTTAATCTCTCTCTGTTCCTGTCTGTTTGTCTCTATCTCTCCCTCTCTGTCTCTCTGTGTTTGTCAAATAAGTTTGTAAATATGATATATATGTTTGCTTGCTTATAGTTTGCATTGGGTGTGGGGGACAGGCTATAAGCAGTCAGGGTTTATAGCCTAAGGCTTAGTTTTAAGACTAAGCTTTTCCCCACACCCTTGACTGTTGCATAATAGGGGGTGGTGCACTCTTATGAGGAATCCCATTATGCCTCAGATAACTCACTTTGTATCAGAGATTTTTTTATTTGTATATTGAATTAAAGGTTTTGATTTCTACACTATAAAATGGAGCATACCAGAGCTTGCTCTCTCTTGATTCCTGAAATTAGCATTAGAAGGAGAGCAGAGAAAGGCCACATGGAGGAGAGGAGAAGCAGGTAAGATGGTGGAGTGCAGAAAGAGGAGCCAGTTTGTGCAGTTTGTTCAAAGAGAAGGAGATAGGGAAAAGAGGTGAATAAGGCTGGTGAGGTAGAAATCTTTGATTCTAGGAAACTTGGATAAGTCAGTGGCTTTGGGAGCCCTGAATGGAAAGGAAAGTGTTTTCCCAGTGTGTGTATTATTCCCACACCAGGTGCGAACTAGGATTAAAGCTAATGGCCCACCAACTCTTGACTTCTGTAAAGGCAGTAGCCACGGCCACCATTAGAGTTGCCTGGCCCATGCAGGTTCACATTAGATCCGAACAGTTGGTAATGAAACAATGGAGCAAAGAACTGGTGGGCCACCATCTTTAATTCTAGCTTGTACCAGGTGGTCAAGTAAAAACACACACTGGGCTCCAAAACCCACTCATTTAGTGCTCACAAAGCTACTGACTTATCCGAGTTTCCTAGAATCAAAGGCTTCTAGGTTACCAGTCTTATTCACCTCTGTTTCCCATCTCGTTCTCTCTGCACAAAGTCTGCACAAACTGGCTTCTTCCTCAGCACTCCGCCATCTTGGCTGCTTCTCCTCTCTTCCACCTGGCCTTTCTTTTCTCTCCTCCAGCATGGGCTCCTCTGTCCCATTTTATAGTATAGAAATCAAAACCTTTAATTCAGTATACAAACAAAATAGTCTCTGATACAAATCACTTATCTGAGTCATAATGGGATTCTTCATGAGATAGCATACCCCACATTATGCAAAAGTCAAGGGTGTGGGGAAAAGTTTAGTTTTGAAAAGATCTTAGTTTTAAAAGGGTGGGAAAGGCTTAGTCTTAAAACTAAGCTTAGACTATAATGACCCTGCCTGCTTACAGCCTGTCACCCACACTCAATGCAAACTATAAGCAAGCAAACATATATATCATATTTACTAACTTATTTGACTAACAATAACCCAAAGTATAAAATAAATATCCATAAATTCTATATTGGCTAAATAAATGATTGAATAATAATTAGTTTGGGAAGAATAAACAAATCTCTTATGCAGAAGAATTTTAAATAATTTAGTAGATACTTCACTTTTCAGAAGGTAGAGAACATCTTACCACGAATTAAGAATAAACTCTGTATAGTGACTTTCTCCCAGAATGCAGTAAGTATGAAAGGGTTGGGGAAAAAAATTGACTTTACAGTGAAGAAACCTGATAATACTTTCTCAGATCAGATAATCATAATGAATATCAACAGTGATAAGTCATATTGATAGTAAGTACCCTTGATATGATGTGATGAGAATATCAATTAATCTTTTTTAATCTCCCTCCCAAACACACATTATCCTTTTCTAATCATAAGAAAAGCATCAAACCAATCTGAATGGGAGACAGTCTGCAAATTTCCTGAATAGTAATCTTTAAAATTGTCAAGATTATTAAAAACATGAAAGTTTGAGAAACTGTCATGGCCAAGAGAAGCCCAAGAAAACATGGTTAATAAACATAATGTGATATCTTAAAAGAGAAAAGTGACACTACAGAAAAACTCACATAATCTGAATAATGTATGGACTTCAGTTTTTAAAAATGTTGGAGTGTTTGTAGGTGTGTATGAACACATCCTTGCAATTATAACTAAATTTATTAGAAATGTTACATTGCTCAATCGTTAAGAGCAGCATATGGAGCTTGACTAAATGGTTTTAATCCAGGCTCTGCCAGTGATTATAAACTGTATAGCTTTTAGTAGTTATTTAACATCTCTGATCCTTCTTTTCCTTAACTCTAAAATTAATATATGTAAACTTCTTGGGGTGGTATTTGGCTCCAAAAATTACTTTTATTAATTGGAAGAGTAAAATGATATAGAAATATGAGCCTATACATATTAGTCTATATAGGTATACTTGTGTTTAATGAAAAGGTTATAACTAATACGTGGATAGTGTTTTATAATTCATAAAATGATGGCATGTACATGAATTGGAGCTTCATCACATCACTATGAAGTATTTTAATATGTCATTATTTTCATTTTACATATCAGAAAACCAGCTCCAAAAAGTACTAGAGATCATAAATAAATTCAGAGTTAGGATACATATTCTGATTTCAAAGCCCATGTTTTCTCAATAGTATAAGCCTGTCTTTTAGGCAATTTTTACCTGTAAACTTTCCAAAAATTTAAATTAAAAACAAAAAGCTCCTGAAGACATTTTTCCAAAGTTTTGTTCTCAACATTTTATTACATTATTTCTCACAGCACCCTTAAGGAGATAGAAAAATCAACACTGATTTCTACATTTTGCAGAAGAAAATGTGAATCTCTAAGGTTTTTGTTTTCCCCACATATGGTATTTGTTAGAATATGGGAGAAAAATCTACCATAAAGCACTAACTTTCATTATGGTCCAATATGCAATGGTCTTTGTTAGAGGTTTTGAAACACAATGATGAATATATTAAGCTTATTGCTCTCAAGAATTTGGCTATGTATTATCTCTGATTCCTTTTGAACTAAACCTAAATTAGGCAATATTTCCCTCATATCAGCATTTCAAGTTTAAAGATTAATACATCATAACATAATCATAATTTTTACAACCAAATATTAGACAAAACATGATCACAAAGTTTTTGCTTTACAAGACAGTTAAGGCAATTTATACATTGAACAAATTAGTTTTACTAAAATAAATTTAAGGTGCATAAATTTATTTTTTTTTAGAATTATATTCATATATATAAAATATGTATGCATTTTCAGATCACATACAAGGGTATGTAATTCTGTAGGCATGGAAATATGAATATTCGGTAAGGCCGAGAAGGAGAGAAGATGGAAACCCAGGCCAGCAATGTCAAAAGTTTATTTTTTTATTATTGCATAACAAATTACCTCAAAACATAATGACTTTATCAGTAAACATCTCTGGTTCTGTGGTTAAATAATCTGGTCACCTCTGGCTCAAGGATTTTCAGGAGACTACTTCACTCTTTAAATGTGTCTTCTGGGGCTGTTGTCTCATCTGAAGGCTTATTTCTCCAGAATCAGCTTTCAAGCTCACTCACATGGTTGTTGAAAAAATTTAGTTCCTCACTGGTTATGGAATGAGACACTCATTTCCGCATTGGCAGCTGGTCAGAGGCCTCTCTTAGTTCCTTTGGTCTCTTTATAGGGCAGCTCACAACACGGCAACTGACTTTCCTCAGAGCATGAGAGTAAATGAATGTCCAAGGAAATCAGTCTTTTTATAACTGATTCCCTAAAGTGACACCCATCACTTCTGCTATATTTATTTTGTAGAATTTATTCACTAGGTCCAGCACACACTCATGGGAAAAGAATTATATAGGACATGCATAGGAGTTGGGATCTTGGGGAGCCATTACAGAGTTTATCACACAAACACAGTTTTTATGAAAAAATACTGAGAAACGCTAAAGGAAAGTTGTCTTATTTTGGAACAGGGATAGAAGAAATTAAGAGTACAGTTTGCTGATGGGAACTCAAATGCCTGGGTTGGATAAAAGGAGTATTGTTTATTGTGGGCAGTTGCAATATACAGATTTGACAGACATGTCAGACGAGATAATTACTTACTCAACTCATTTTTCCTTCCTGGGCACAGTGCTAGCTCAAATTTGCAAGCATTTTTTTTTTTTTCAGGTAGATGTAGACAAGTGACTGAGTTTTAGACAAAGTAATGCACATAGTAGTTACGTGAACCAAAAATACTCCCATGTGGCCTGACCAGGTAGTGATGCAGTGAATAGAACATCAGACTAGGACGAGGACCCAGGGTCGAAACCCCAAGTTTACCAGCTTGAGCACAGGTTCATCCAGCTTGAGCATGGGCTCACCAGCTTGAGCCTAAAAGTTGCTGGTTTGAATTCCAAGGTCGCTGGCTTGAGCCCAAGGTCACTGGCTTGAGTAAAAGGTCACTCACTCTGCTGTAGCCCTCCAGTCAAGGCACATATGAGAAAACAATCAATGAATAACTAAGGAGCTACAACAAAGAATTGATGCTTCCCATGTCTCTCCCTTCCTGTCTGTCTGTCCTTACCTGTTCCTCTCTTTGATTCTCTCTCTGTCTCTGTAAAAAAAAAAAAAAAAACTCCCATGTACAATGATCAGTGTCCTCTTCCACTTCAGGCTGGATGGAATGGAGACAAGCTCCAGGGTAACTGTGTAAAGCCATGTTGAATATGGCAGATTTCAAGATGACAGGAACATTGGTATGTGAACACATGACTGGAAGAAGCCACCCACTGAATAAAAACAGTCATTTTAAACTGTATATCAGGAAATAAACTTCTACTAATTTAAGCCAGTGAGGTTATAGTGTTCATTGATTATAGGAGCTAGCATTATTGTAACTATTACAAGAGTCAGATATCTGAAGTAGTAGTTCTGAACCAAATTGTAAAGCTCCAACGATGCAAAGACAAATCAGAAATGTAAGATCATACATACTTATTCTTTAATCCAAATGCCTAGCACAATTTTGACACAAAATGGGTTCTTTTTAATTTTGGTAAAATTATACATGCTGACTCCAATTAGTCAGCTAATAAAGGGAGTTGATGTATATAATGTTTAAAAACTAGCAGAAAGAATTTGAACTTACAGGAGTATTCCAAATAAAATTTCCCCTGGTAGTGTTTTTCATGGATTGTTTTGTTTTGCTGCTCTTACAGAATTACCTCCAACCTCTAGTATAAAATTCTAATTAAACAGATAAGAAAATGAAAGGTTCAAGTTAGGAATGTTAGAGTCAAATATTAGATTTAAGAAGAAGTACTTTGGAGGCACTAATGATAACAATATATCCAATTTACTAAATACTTTCCTTTTCAGCCAGCTTTCATTATTGACCCAGATATATCACTGCTTCTTTGTTTTCCTCAAAGCATATTAAAGACTTTTGATTCTTTTATAGATTACATAATATATTGCAAATTGGTTTTTTTGTGTGTGTTTATTCTCTCCTACATCTTTGAAAAAATTTATATTGAGGACTTACTATATACTAGGAGTTTTGCCACTTGCTGAAAATACTGATATAAAAAAGATATAAGCTCTCCACAGACTAAGAAATTTATGGAAAATAAAGGTTGTGTTTGCAACATGCTTTAATGGCCAATAGCCAAAGTTCTAGCATTAATAGCACAATACTTACAAAGAAAATGTAAGTAGAATACCACAAATTGATGTTAATATCCACCTAAATTTCCTCTTCACTTTTGTTTTCCTTGTTCTCCAACACTGTACATTTACCAGATGCTTCTTTTTCGCATTAATATGTTCCAGCATAATTTTCTATGTGCCCACATTGTCCCATTTGGGTTTGTAGCTAAAGAGGAAAGAAAACAATACATGACACGTGCAGCAACACTTGCTATAGTATTTGGAAGGAATGTTACAACTCTGTAAGCAGCTGGATTTTACCTCCCTTTCTGTGGCAAATAATAAATCTCAAGGGGCAAACATCTGGCTGGCAGCTTGGGGCAGAGGGGGCTACAGGATGGCTGTAACTTAGGAAATGGGAAAAGGGAGGCAGGACACTTAAGAAAGGAAGGCCTCTCACTGAACCCAACCATGTCCCACGGGTTTGCAGAATAGTCAGAATCCTGCTGCGTGCCCAGGTGAATGGAACAAAGGGAGGCAGGCCCAGTTTAAGAATTACTTTTCTATAATTATGCCACTTCTTTATTTTATGTTCTTGATCCTGTGGGTTTCTTTGACACTCTCTTGCTTGCCCTTACCTAAAACAGTGTATCTAGTGCCCTGAGCACTTATGCATCGCCTGGCACTGGGCTAGCACCGTCTCATGTAAAACTGATGACAACCTCTTAGGAAAGGTACTTTATTTTATCAGAGGAGAAAGTGAGTACAGGTTAACTGTTGCACATCTAATACATGATGTGGCAGTCTGGCTCTAGTGGACTGACTCTTGGTAACTTTATTTTTTAAATATTACTACATCCTTTCTTTAAGGTTTTTTATTGTCTTGTTATTAAACCTGAGAATTAGAATTGTTCCAAGTAGTTATACTTACTAAATCATATGCTTATTTTCTTATTTTAAAAATGTATTTTTTTTTCTTCAAAATACCTCTTTCTTTTGTGAGAGGAGAGCAGATAGTGAGACAGACTTCCACATGTGATGGACCGGGATACATCCAGCAATCCCCATCTAGGGTTGATGCTCAAAACAACTGAGGTGCTTTTAGCACCTGAGGCTGAGTTTGGACCGAGTGAGTTTTCCTCAGTACCAGGGGCTGATGCTTAAACCTATCAAGCCACTGGCTGAGGAAGGGAAAGAAGGAAAGAAAGGGGAGAAGGAGGGGAAGAGAAGCAGATGACACTTCTCCTATAGACCCTAACTGGAATTGAACCGGGGATGTTCATAGCGGGGCCAATGCTCTATCTACTGAGCCACTAGCCAGGGCCCAAAATATTCTTATTGATCAATGTCACCCCTATAAATGTAGTTTTTTAAATAAAATATTTAAAAAGAGCGACGCTGCCTGACCAGGCGGTAACTCAGTGGATGGAGCGTTGAAGTGGGATGCGGAGGACGCGGGTTTGAGACCCCGAGGTCTCCAGCTTGAGCGCGGGTCCATCTGGTTTGAGCAAAAGCTTGCCAGCTTGGACCCAAGGTCGCTGGCTCCAGCAAGGGGTTGCTCGGTCTGCTGAAGGCCCGCGGTCAAGGCACATATGAGAAAGCAATCAATGAACAACTAAGGTGTCTCAATGACAAAAAACTTATGATTGATGCTTCTCATCTCTCTCCATTCCTGTCTGTCTGTCCCTATCTATTCCTCTCTTTGACTCTCTTTCTGTCCCTATAAAAAATATAAAATAAAATAAATAAAAATAAAAAGACCTATGTTGGTCATGGTAGGGAACATGGTACTTCCAGCCCATCCCCAGCTCTTGAGCCCATTGTCTCACCACTGAACCAGTGAGGTGGGTACCATTGTCACTTTCAAGTACCAACATATGAAGCACTCAGGTGGTCAAGAGCCTGTATGACCGCCCTCTGGTCAGGGTTATGGGCAGAATAAGCAGCAAGCAGACCAGTGGCAATATCTACACAGGTGACTGCATACTGGTATTCTTCTGACTTTGGTAAGGGTTCAATGATGTGTATTTGCCATCATGTCAGTGGAACATGACCCCTCTGGACCTGTTCTGGTGACACCAGTGGTCTTTGAGGGTGCTCCTTGGAATATACTACACATTGCTCACAGGCTGCAAGTACCTCTGCATAGTACACAGGCAAGTTCCATGCTTTAACTGTAGCCCACATAGTTTTCTGTCCCACATGGAGCAGGCGCCGGTGGAGCCATTGCGCCACATCACCTGCAGGTGCAGTCTCCAACCATCGCACCCTCGCCAATTTCAGAAGGGTACCAGTATGCAGTCACTTGTGTAGATACTGCCACCGGTTTGCTTGCTGCTAACTCCACACATATCCCTGAAGAAAGGGCAGTTGTACAGGCTCTGGACCACTGAGTGCTGCATATGGGTGACTGCTGGCCCTTGAAAGTGACAATGGTACCCATTTTACTGGTTCAGTGGTGAGTCAATGGTACTAGAAGTACCATTTTCCCTACCACCCTCAAGCTGCTGGTATCACTGAGCAGTATAATGGACTCTTAAAGCAGGGGCTGTGACAGGAGGGAGGCACCAGCTCCCTTACTGGATGGGCATGACTCTTATGGACAGTACTCCAGATTTTGAATAAGAGACGTCGACAGGGGAGACCAGCCCCAGTGGAAGCCCTCTTGCATCTGGAAGCTGCCCCCATTCAGTTGTGCACCAAGGTCATTTTACTCAAGCTTGGTTTTGGACACAAGGCAATGTGCTCTTGCCTACCCCAACAACCCTCCTTAAAGTCCAACGGCTTCAATAGACTTGGTCCTGGACCATACAGGCCCCCCATATGAGATGGGGGACCTTGTTGGCACCATGTAAAAAGGGGCTAGAGATGGATCTCCAGTTAAGTTCTTGGGCAAACAGCACCTGGCCTCCTAAGGTAGAAGTGTAATATCCCTTGAGTGCTCAAGGGAAAGCATTTTGAAGGGCACCTTCTTAATTTCCCTATGGCCAATAATAAGTCCTCTTATTTAACTACACATAGAACCAGCAGATGCTGGTGTATTGGTCAATAAGCTTTGGTATGCTCGCTCAGGGTAGGCTCTGGTACCAGCTATGGTGCTGTCTGTAGACAAAACTCTATCCTGTATTATGCAAGAGGAGAAAGATTTGCCTCTCTCTGTGCCACTGACAGCTCTCTCATTTTGCCCATAGCTTTTGATTTGTTAATTCTATTTCCATAGTTTGCACTGTTTCTGTTTATGCAATGTACCCCATTCCTCGCACAGTGACCATCATGGAAGATATCTGTGATTTAGATTGTAAAGTGAGCAAAAGGGGTGGAATGTTGGTCAAATAAGTTTGTAAATATGATATATATGTTTGCTCACTTTGAATGTGGGAGACAGGCTATAAGCTGGCAGTCATTATAGCCTAAGGCTTAGTTTTAAAACTAAGCTTTTCCCTACACCCTTGACTGTTGCATGATGTGGGGTGGTACACTCTTATGAGGAATCCCATTTATGCCTCAGATAAGTGACTTTGTATCAGAGACTTCCTTGTTTGTATATTGGATTAAAGGTTTTGATTTCTACATCATAAAATGGAGCAGACCTGGGGCTCGCTCTCTCTCTATCACAGTTCCTGAAATTAGTTAGCATTGTAAGGAGAGGTAGCCAAGATGGTGGCATGCTGAAGGAGAAGCCAGTCTGTGCAGAAAGAAGTAGATGGGGAACAGAGGTGAATAAGACTGGTGAGGTAGAAACCTTTAATTCTAGGAAACTTGAGTCAGTGGCTTTAGGAGCCCTGAATGGAAAGGAAAGAGTTTTCCCACTGCGTGTATTTCTAGCCTACCAGGTGCAAGCTAGGATTAAAGGTAATGGCCCACCAGTTCGTGGCTTTATTGTTTCGTTACCATCTGTCTGAATCAAATGTGATGGTGGCCGTGGCTACTGACCTTACACTTAGAAAGCAAGAGATGGAAATAAAAATTAACCATAACCTCTCTATCTATCTTTGGTATATAACAAACATATATGAACACATGCAATTGACATCCACCGGATGTTTACAATATAGTAAGTCTTACAGATAATATGTTAGATTTTTTTCAGGTTTCAAGTCACAGATACACAAGCTAATTCAATTGATGCTGTATTCTTGAATAAGTAGTCTAGGACACTCCACTGGATAGAATTCTCATGTTAGATTACTTTAGGAAGGGTAAATTTGAGTTGCTCAAATAGTCTGTTCTAAATGTGTTGATCTTTCTTTTGTTTGTTTGTTTCATTGAATTTACTGAGGTGACATTGGTTAACAAAATTATACAGGTTTCAGGTGCACAATTCTAGAACACATCATCTCTACACTGCATTATGTGTTCACCACCTGTAAGGCCAGTAGCCGCGGACACCATCACAGCTGCCTGGCCTGTGCAGGTTTGCATTTGATTTGGACAGATGGTAATGAAACCATGGAACTAAGAACTAGTGGGCCATGACCTTTAATCCTAGCTTGCACCAGGTGGACAAGAAATACACACAGTGGGAAAAGACTTCCATTTCCATTCAGGGCTCCTAAAGCCATTGACTTATCCGAGCATTCCTAGAATCAAAGGTTTCTACATTATCAGCCTTATTCACCTCTGTTCCGCATCTCCTCCTTTCTGCACAAACTGTGCAAATACTGGCTTCTCCTTCAGCACTTTGCCATCTTCGCTGTGATGCTAACTAATTTCAGGAACCAAAAGAAAAAGCAAGCCCCTGGTCTGCCCAGTTTTTTAGTATAGAAATCAAAACCTTTAATCCAATATACAAATGAAGAAATCTCTGATACAAAGTCACTTATCTGAGGTATAAATGGGATTCCTCATAAGAGTGCACCATACCACATCATACAACAGTCAAGGGTGTGGGGAAAAGGTTAGTTTTGAAAAGATCTTAATATTAAAAGGGTGGGAAAGGCTTAGTCTTGAAACAAAGCCTTAAGGTATAATGACTTTGCCAGCTTATAGTCTTTCTCCCACACCCAATGCAAGCCATAAGTGAGCAAACATATATGTCATATTTACAAACTTATTTGACTGATACCACACCAAGTCAAGTCTCCATCCCTCACCATTTATCTCCTGTATACATTTCTTTACTTCTTTCCTGGTTCCCTTCCCTTGGCAATCACCACTTTGCTGTGTCTGTAGTCCTCTAACCCACTGGGAAATACCAGTGTCTGGAGGAAAAAACCTACTTAAGACACAAACTGATGTTAAGAGGAAGAGGGAGAGAGTGTGAAGAGAGACAAAGGTCTGAATCTTCTTCTTCCTCAGCTTTCATTGATCAGAAGCAGAACAAGGTAACAGGATTATAGGGGAGGGAGATCAGGTGATAAGGAGATATCACTAATGAACTTCTTGCTAACATGGAGAAAGAGCCTGACAAGGAAGTGGCGCAGTGGATAAAGTGTCAGACTGGGATGCGGAGGACCCAGGTTCAAGATCCCAAGGTCACCAACTTGAGTGCGGGCCCATTTGGCTTGAGCAAAAGCTCACCCGCTTGGACCCAAGGTCGCTGGCTCCAGCAAGGGGTTGCTCGGTCTGCTAAAGGCCCACAGTCAAGGCACATGTGAGAAAGCAATCAATGAACAACTAAAGTGTTGCAACGGCAACGAAAAACTAATGATTGATGCTTCTCATCTCTCTCCGTTCCTGTCTGTCTGTTCTATCTATACCTCTCTCTGACTCTTTCTCTTTCCCTGTAAAAAACAAAACAAAACAAAATAACATGGAGAAAGAGCTAATTTCAGTCAGTCCATTCTTTTTTCTTTTGCTAATTAACAAACACAAGGAAGGGGCAGTCTAAAACCCTCTAGGCTAATATCCTAAAGCCCGTTCATCATGCATTCCTTTATGTCTGCATCACGGTTACTCACTCACACAGTTTCTTGGTGTTTGTTCCAAGAGATATTTACTCAGGGATTTTTAACTAGAATTCCCCAATCCAAGCTATAAAGGGTTCAAGCTTAGATGGGTGATCCCCTACAATGTTGTAGGGCCAGTATTCACGGCAACCAACAGGGCCGCCTGGCCCATGCAGGTTTGCATTCGATTCGAAGAGATAGTAATAAAACGACAGAGCCAAGAACTGGTGAGCCATCAGCTTTAATTCTAGCTTGCACCAGGCAGGCAAGCAAAAACATACACTGGGCTCCAAAACCCACTCATTCAGTGCTCACAAAGCTACTGACTTATCCAAGTTTCCTAGAATCAAAGGTTTCTAGCTCACCAGACTTATTCACCTCTGTTCTCCATCTTTTCTCTCTACACAAACTCTGCTCAAACTGGCTTCTTCCTCAGCACTCCGCCATCTTGGTTGCTTCTCCATGTGGCCTTACTCTGCTCTCCTCTCTAATACTAACCTCAGGCACTGAGAGAGAGCAAGCTCCTGGTTTGCCCCACTTTATAGTGTAGAAATCCAAACCTTTAATCCAATCTACAAACAAGGAAATCTCTGATACAAAGTCACTTATCTGAGACCTACTGGGAGGATTTCTCATGAGAGTGCACCACCCTACATCATCCAATCAGTCAAGGGTGTGGGGAAAAGCTTACTCTTAAAACTTGCACATGGGCAGCGCCATCTTTAACAAAGTGAGCATAACATGTTTTATCTGCCCAACACATGTCCATGAGGTTTTTTGTTTATTTGTTTTGTCAATCCCTCCACCTTCCCTTCCAGCCCATACCTGCACAGCTCTCAGCCTGCTCTCTCTCTATGAGTCTTTCTCAATTTTACGTGTCAGTTTATTTTGTTCATTAGATTCCACATATGAGTAAAATCAAGTGGCACTTGTGCTTCTCTGACTGGCTTATAACAAAACAACACCCACTGATCCAGCATAATTATTAGCAGCATCCTTTTTCACTATCAAAATTTTCCAGTTTGGTAGACAAATTATATGTTTACCATGTGATTTGGACCCTTGTTAGCCAACAGACAACTGCCAAATTAACTTAGTTAATAATAGATCCACGAGGTAGTGAGATAAGCAAAACCATCACATTAAGATTCTCCTAATTAGATTGCCAACAAGAAAACAGATAATTAATTTTCAAAAATTTACCTGAACAACATGATTATAGCAAAGAACATTATTTGGAAAGAACATAGTAACAGGATATGAAAATATACTACCTTTTCAAGTATACGAAGAATTTTTCAAAAGAATCACATGCTGGAATGAAATGGTACTTAAGCAATTTTTAATAGCTGATGTTCTATAAAATAGATGTTTAACTGAACTACATTAAGAATAGAAACAAATAATAATAATGAAATTAGAATGATCCAAAGGCTAAAAACAAAACAAAACAAAAAAACCTTAAAAATGTTTTTAAAAAGTGCCTAAGTTAGGAAAGAAATCTAAGTATGCAATAACAAGAAAATTCAATAAAAATATAAATACAATATAATAAAAAAGTATGGAATTCAGCCAAAATAGCACTTAAGAGAAAATTATCACTCAAAATACCTCTGTACGGAAGAAAAGGGATAAACAATGAACTAAGCCTCTACCTAAATTACTTAGGTAAAGAATAAAGCAGCATGTCAAGAAAATGGAAAAAAGGAAATGATAAAAAGTAGAAATATGTGGGAACAATAATAGAAAAAGGATTCAATTCACAATGAAGCAAAAACTGAACACTTAGGATTAATCTAAGAGCTGAAAATGAAGTGTGAAATGCAAAGACCTGTAATATTTCTGAATATAAAGATAATACTATTCTAAATATGTCAGATATTTCCAACATTCAGTGCAGCTCTCTATAGCATCAGTGAAAAAAACAACATGATCTTGTTTATTCTAAAATAATAAAACTTTTTTTAAAATGACAAAAAAATTCTAAGAATGTATTTGAGAGCATGTCAAAATATCAAAAGGATAGTTAAGACTCTTAACTCTCATGTATTAAGAGTAAATGTTAAATAAATAAAGCAAGATTTTCTTTTTGTGGATATCAAATAAATTTTAGATGTATTAAAATTTTAAATGTAAAATATTTATATTTAAAATAAGCAAAAAAATTAGTATTTACTAGAGTTCTTGGAATAGTCACTTTATAAGCAGAGAAGTTATAGGAAATATCAAAATGTAAAAGGGTCACAGATCATATTATAATTTTTTGCTTCTGTACAAATAAAATATTGCAACGAAATTAAAACAAATGCAGAAGCAGTTTCAGATAAAATTTTAGTCAATACTATATGAAGTGTTCATTTAGCACTTTAAGAGAACTGTAGCAAATAATTAGAGGATATTATAAAATAGTTACTTAGTTCAACAGTTATTTATTGAACACCTAGGTTCTCATGATACTTATAAAAACATTCTCACTACCCTCAAGGAGCTTGCAGCTGTTCACCATATAAACATATGGCAAAGAAATGCGAATTAGAAGACCATTAAACCATTTTATGCCTACTTAACTGGTATAATTAAAGCTAAATATAAATCTTTAGTATAGATAACTTTTTAAAACTAATTCATTCACAGTACAGGTATTAATTCTCAAATCCATTTACATTTTTATACTTCTAAAATTTTACCATTATCCATGTTAACTGTTGGAATATTAAGAAATATATAATAGCAAAAAATAGAACATCACTTATAAAATCCAGAAATAGCTGTATTTAAATTTTTAATGAGCCTGACCTGTGGTGGTGCAGTGGATAAAGCGTCGACCTGGGAACACTTAGGCCGCCAGTTCAAAACCCTGCACTGGTCTGGTCAAGGCACATATGGGAGTTGATGCTTCTAGCTCCTTCCTCCTTTCTCTCTCTCTCTCTCTTTCTCTCTCTCTCTCTGTGTCTCCTCTCTAAAATGAATAAATAAAAAAAAAAGAAAAAAATTTTAATGAATGTTCTCACCTTTATTCTATGCATACTTAACTCTTTTACCAAAATAAGTTCATACAATAATATTGTTTGTAACCTTAGTAATTAATTATATTGCTTAAGTATTTTCCATATTAATAGTATATTTACAAAATATAATTTTCATTTATTTTATTAAATTCCATTGCAAAGATATGTCAATGCATTCACTTAATCTCTTTTGTTGGCTTTCTGGTTCTAGTTGTTTGCTATTATCTAATTTATTCATCAAATACTGCATTAATTGATGCTTTTATGTTTTTGGACAGAATGATGAACAAAGCAGAAGATATTGTGTCTTTCCCCATGGGACTTACATTTTGGATTGATATGTTGATTATGTTGTCCTCCTTGGTCTTCAACTGGGTGAGGCATGCTAATGCAGGGACCACATTCTGTTGTTGAGTCTATTCCTCCTCATGGACTAAGAAAATAGGAAGAACTGACCCTACTCCAGAGCCACTGATTTTTTACTCAAGCCTAGCACTAAATTTAATAAATTTAGATTGCTTCCCATCTTCAGAAGATGGTTAAGACCAAATTCATCATTTTTAATTTCTTATACTTGGTCACCACCTAAAATGTGAATTCCTACATGCATCAAACTGATTGCTACAAGTATTTCTCAAATGCTCAATGATGCCTTTATCTCAACTCTTGCATCCTCCCAAACTTTTTCACAGTGCCCTGAGAACTTCTTCCTGAATTACAAACAAGTTTACTTATATCCACAAACATTTTCTTTATGAAGTCTTTATTTTTGAGGAAATCACTACAAAGCTCTTATATTATAGACTCTTTTTTTTTTTTTTTTTTTTTTTTTTTTACAGGGACAGAGAGAGAGTCAGAGGGAGGGATAGATAGAGACAGACAGACAGGAACGAAGAGAGGTGAGAAGCATCAATCATTAGTTTCTCATTGCCATTGCGACACCATGGTTGTTCATTGATTTCTTTCTCACATGTGCCTTGACCACGGGCCTTCAGCAGACTGAGCAACCCCTTGCTGGAGCCAGCTACCTTGGGTCCAAGTTGGCGAGCTTTTCCTCAAGGCAGATGGGACCGCGTTCAAGCTGGTGAGCTCAGGGTCTCGAACCTGGGTCTTCCGCATCCCAGTCCAATGCTCTATCCACTGCACCACCGCCTGGTCAGGCTTCATCAAGTTTTAATATGTTAAGATATTGAAGAGTAACATCAATTAGAATGGTAGTATAATAAGAAGTGTTAACCATTGTTTATTCACATAATCACACATAAAACAATGATATTTGAGCTAAAATATCTTTCTGAGAGTCACAGAGACCAGTTAAGAAGTTGAAACACCTAAAACAAGACAAGACAAGAGAAAAAGCACTTTGAAATAGGTGAGAAGAATAGTTTTACTTTACCTGTGCTGGGCCCTCTTCCCCTAAGTCAGCACAGCTCAATGCCAAGAGAGATTGAGTTGGCCCAAGATGTATCCCTTGGGAGAGTGAGAGAGTGAAGCATAAATTTAATTTCCCTTTGGGATGCTGCCCTAGAAATCTACTTTTGTATAACTTAACAGAGACTCAGTTGAAGAAACCAGACTAGATTGAATGTCTGGGGGAAGCTCAGAATAAAAAAAAAAAAAAAAAGCCTGGGCAGCTCTCCTTAGCCTACATGGCTCTACAGGATTGAGAAAAGGTACACAATTTTAAGATTTCTCTTTCAAGAGAGAATGAGGGTGGTACATATATACAACGGAGTACTACTCAGCCATAAGAAATGATGATCCATTGCCATTAATGGTAACATGGATGGACCTTGAGAATATTATACTAATGAAATAAGTAAATCAGAAAAAGCTAAGAACTATATAATTTCACACATAGGTGGGATATAAAACTGACACTCATGGACATAAATTAAAGTGAACTGGTTACCAGGGGAGAGCAGTTGGGGTAAAAGTTGAGAGGAAAGGGAGTAAAGAGGGACAAATATATGGTGACAGAAAATAATTTGGCTTTGGGTTATAGGCATACAACACAATCAACCATTCAAATGCTACAGAAATGTTTACTCAGTCCTATGTATTCTTATTGATCAATGTCACCTCATTAAATTTAATTTTTTAAATAAAATTTTAAAAAGAGAGGGAAAGAGAAAAAAATGAGAAATATGGAACTTGCAACCAGCCTCTTGGCATTCAAGCCCAATCCTTTAAAAAAAAAGTTGTGTGGATGGCTCCCAGAAAACAGCATAGTGCTGCAGGATTAAGAGAAGTCACACAATCCTGAGACCTTTTCAGAAAAGAAGAAAAGAAATGAAACTTGTACCAACCTCCTGGCACTTAAGTGCACTCTGTTAGGGAAAATGAGTGATTGGCTTTCAGCAAGTAGCCTGATTCTGTGAAATGAGAGGAAGTTGCACAATCCTGAGATGTCTCTTTTTTGGAAGGAGCGTAGAAAGTGGAGCTTGCCCTTAACAACTTCACATTTCAGTGCTCTAGAGAAAAGGCATAGCTCTGCCAAATGAGGAACAAGTACAACACCCAGAATCTTCTCCTTTAAAAAGAAGGGGAAGAGGTAGAGTTGACATCCAACATCCTAGCATTTTAGAAATGAAGAAAAATATTTTTAAATAAAATATCTGATAAAGAGTTAATATCTGAAACATAAATAACTCATACATTCAATACCAAAAAAGCCCACAAAAAACCCAAAAGCATACAAACAAAAAATCTCCAAGCAGTTCAATTAATAAGTGGGCAGAAGAACTGAACAGACATTTTTCCAGAGAAGATATACAAATTAGCCCTGGCTGGTTGGCTTAGTCGATAGAGCATCAGCCTGGTGGGTGGTCATCCTGGTTGTTTAATCCTTGGTCAGGGCACACACATGAGAAACAACCATTTGCTTCTTTTCTCCTTCTTTACCCTCTTCTCTCTCTTCCCTTCAAGCAGCCAGTGACTCGATTGGTTCCAGCAATGGCTCTGGTGCTAACAGATGGCTCAGGTGCTGAAGATATCTCAGTTCCAGCATTGGCCCCAGACTGGGGTTACCAGGAGGGTTGTGGTTGGGGCACATGCGGGAGTCTGTCTCACTATCGCTCCTATTCTCACTTAAAAAAAAAGATATCCAATTGGACAAAAGATATATTAAAATGTACTCACCATCTCTAATCTTCAGGAAAATATAAATCAAAGTTACAAGACATTACCTCACAGTTATTAGAGTAACTATGATTAAAAAGCCAAGAGATGATACGTGTTGATGAAGATGTGGAGCAAAAGGAACCCTCATGCTCTGTTGGTGGAAATGTAAGTTGGTGCATCCACTATAAAGAAAACAGGATGGAGGTTTTTTAAAAAAATTAATGATAGAACTAATGTAAAATTCAGTAATTCCACTTCTGCATATATACTCAGAGAAAACAAGGTCACTCTCTCTAAAAAATACCTGTACTCTTGGGCAGGATAGACAGTTATTAGAACAGGAGAAGGGTAACGGAAAATAAAGGAGGTTTAGCTCATCAACTGAATGAAGAAGTCAGCAGTCTTGAGACCCGACAAAACAAAACCAGTTGTCTCAACAATAACAAGAGAAACTACAATGATGCAGCGGGGAACCCTTGAGACCCTCGGTGCTAATTCTAATATTTGAAGAGGGAAGTCTTGAAACCCTGTCTGCTAACCCTGATATCTGGGAAAGGAAGCCTTAAAGCTTGCAACTAAGAGTATATTACATCTAAAACCCCAAGTCAGCTAGTCTGAGTCCTCTGCTTGTGCTTTATGTCAATTTCTCTATTAAATTGCTTGCTTTACTTGACCACTGCACTTTGTCTTTCTGAAGTTTTTCTTGTGAGTGTGACATCAGTAAGGGGAAAGCCCTCTTAGACTTGAATCTCTGGTGACAGCATGACCATGTTTACTGAAGCATTGTCTTCAATAACCAAAACTTGAAAATAGCATAAGTGCTCATCAAAGGATGAATGGGTAAATAAAATGTGGTAGATAGATATGATAAAATATTAGTCATAAAAAGAAGGAAATTCTGCCATTTGTAACCTTGATAACCTTGAGGGCATTGTGCTAGTGAAATTAGACAGAGTAGGGTGAATACTGTTGATCTCTGTTACATGTAAAATCTAAAATAACTGAGCTCACAGATGCAGAGAACAGATTAGTGGTTGCCAGGGGTAGAGGATGGGGAGAAAGTAAAATGTGGGAAGGTGCTCAAAAGGTACAAAGGGTAATATAAATAAATTCTGGGGATATAAGTACAGCATTGTCATTAAAGTTAACAATATTGTATGGTGTATTTGAAAAAATAGTGTTCAAATGGTAGCCTATCCTTGCAGACTGTCTTTGAGAGAGTACTATAGGCTACATCATCTTATTCACAACTATTTTAGCAATTGTAAAAATGCTTTAGCAAAATCTTTGAGCTATTGTCTCTTGAGAAAGTTCCCTGCAGCAGTGCTTCAGGCCAATTTCGAGTAGAACTGGCATTCTTGCTTCTCAGAAAGCTCCTTTTTTTCTGTTCTACTTTGAGGCTGAAGAAAGGAAGTTGGATACTGACTAATTTGATTATCCTTCTGTTGATCAGCTTTGGCAAAACACACTTTAATAATGTGATGGGGAAAAAATGGGATTCTATGAAAAGTAACCTCACAGAGACATGGGATCAAAATTTCTTAATTGGGTAGGTCATGGTGGATAATCATGCCACAGGCAACTAACATTTTATTAGAAGGTTTATCTTTGCCTTAAACAAGCCCCTTCCATTCTCTCTTGGGCACCTAGGATTACATGCCTTTGAGATGTCAGAAGTGTCTAGAAATATGTCTAAAAGAAATGTGTCTATAAGGCATAACCACGCTTAAGAAAGCACATAATCTTGTTAATTATCCTATAGTCTGGTCCCAAACTTGTCTCTCATATCCTCCTGTAATCATCCTTACTTTCCTTCCTTAATCTGAAGTACATAAAAGAAGTAGAAAACTATTATTCTCTGGAGCATTTGAGGTCTTAATCCCTGCATATGTAATCAATTTGGCTGAGAGAAACTCTTATAAATATTCTCTATAGGTTTGGATGTTTCTTATAGTGGCATAAGAAATGTAGATTATGTTAACTTGAATATGACTCCTTATTCTCTGCATGTTTATATGCAGAAATCTCAGAGGCCCATAGTAAGAATGTGTGCCAACTTCTGCATACCAAATGGCAGACATTCATTAAGTGTCTGTAAACCCAACTTTTTTCTCCTCTGTCTCTTAGTCATAAACCACCCAATGTTCTAGTTGCCCTCTTTCAACCTTTCAGGCATAACAGCACACCAGTATAACAATGTTTCCTATAATTGACTGTGTATGCAAATCATTTGAGATTTTGTTAAAATAGAAATTAGATATAGCATGTTTAGGGTAGGACCTGAGAGTTTGCCTTTTTAGCAAACATCCAGATGACACGTCTTGCTCATTGGTCCACTGACCACAATTTGGGGTGCAAAATTCTGCAAGAGTCTGTGGAATTTCTGTAAAGAGCTAGACAGTAAAATTTTATGGTCCATAAAATCTCTGTTCACCTATTCAGTTCTGCCATTGTAACATGAAAGTAGTTGGACAGTATGTAAATCAATGGGTGTGACTTAATTAACATAAAACTATGTTCTGAAATGTAAACTTCATAGAGTTTTTACGCATTAGAAAATTTTATTCTTTTAAAAAACTTTTTTACCCTACCCTTTAAAATTATAGAAAACATTCTTAATAAAGGGCTACACTGAAACAGGCAGAGGGCTGTACTTGGCCAGTGTGTCATAATTTGTCAATTTCTGTCCTAAAGAAACAGATTCACTTGTGGGTCCCTGCTCAGTCACTTATTACTTCTTTCCCAACCCAATCACCTAACTTAAAAAAAATTTCCTCTCCCACAAAACAGAGAGAAAGCAATTCACAAAATGGCAATAATAAATCCTTTCCTATCAATAATTGTTTTAAAAACAAATTAAACTCCCCAGTCAAAAGAAATGAAGTTGCTTAATGGATAAAAAAAAATGTGAGAACCAATAAATTAAAGTTGTAGAATGCAAAATGAGCATAAAAAATCAGTTGCATTTCTATACACTAACACTGAACTACCTATAAAAGAATTTAAAAATAACCTCATTTACAATAGTATCAGAAATATAAAAAATATATTAAAAATTTAACAAAAGAGGTAAAAGATTTCACTGAGAACTCTTAAACATTTCCAAAACGGGAAGTATATATAAATTGAAAGATATTCCGTGTTTATGGATTAGAAGATTTATTGTTAAAATGCCCATACTACCTAAAGCAATCTTCAGATTCAATGTTATTCCCCTGAAATCTCTAATGGCAATTTTTACAGTTATAGAAAAAAATAATTAAAAAAAACACATATAAAACCATAAAGACTCAGAATAGACCAGGAACAAAACTGGAAGAATTACATTTTCTGGTTTTAAATGTTATAAAGTTATAGTAAATAAAACAGTATAATGCTGTGATAAAGACACACATATATAGATCAATTGAACAGAATAGAGAACCTAGAAATAAACCCATGCATAAATGGTCAAATAATTTTTGACAAGGGTGCCAAAAGGACACAATAGTGAAAATATAATTTCTTCAACAAATGACATTGGGAAAACTCTACATTCACATTAAAAAATTGGAATCACATTTCTTCCTTACATCACACACAAAAATCAACTTAAATTAAAGACTTAAGCATAGATCTATAATTGTAGAAGTATCAGAATTAAACATAGGTGGAAAGTTTCTTGTCATTGGTTTTGGGAACAATTTTTTTTAATTGCAACAACAAAAGAACAGGTATCAAAAGCAAAAGTAGCTGAGTTGGACTACATCAAACCATAAACTCTTTGAACAGAAAAAAATCCAACAAAATGAAAATGCAATCTATGGAATAAGAAAAAGTAGTTGCAAACTATCATTCTGTAAAAATTAATTTTCAAAAAATATAAGGAACTCATACAACTCATACCAAAAAACCCCTGAAAACATCAACAAAACAAAACAACCAAATAACCCAATTAAAAAATGAACATAGGACCCGAAAAGATGTTTATTCAAAGAAGATGTACAAATGACAAACAAGTGCATGAAAAGATGCTTGATGTCATTACTTATGAAGGAAACGCAAATTAATACTACAATGAAATATCACCTCAACCATTAAGATGGCTAGTATTAGAGAAAAAAGGTAAGTGTCATTGAGGATGTGAAAAAATGGGAACCCTTGTACAAAAGAATGCAAAATATTGCAACAGTTATGAAGAGCAAAATGGAGGTTTCTCATTAGTCATGGACTCTATATTTGCAAATTCTCCTACTTGTTATATTTTTTTAAAACACTAAAATCAACAGTCATGCCATTTGCACAGTCATTTCTGGAAATGTAGGATAGTGAAAATTTGAATTGTCCAATGCTTATTTTTCTAGCTGAGCCTGAATAAGAGGATATTTTCCTTCTTATTTAAACTCTAATACTATAAACAAGTATCTGTTTGGGGCTTATTTAGTGCCATAATTTTAGCTGTTTTGAGCTTTGAGTTAGGGATTTTGTTATTTAAAATGTACACCCCCATTCCCTGACCAGATGGCTGGGTGGGTTGAAGCATCCCGGAAGCATGAAGGTTGCTGGTTCAATCCTCGGTCAGGGCACATACAGAGACAGATCAATGTTCCTCTTTCTCTCTCTCTCTCTTCCTTTCCCTTTAAAGTCAATAAATTAAAACATAAAAAAAATACACCCTCCCCCAAGTATAGTGCGGAAGTTCTGTGCGTTGTTCCCTGGTGCAGGAGGGTTGAGCTATAGTTTCTCAAGTATGCATGTTAGGTAGGTTTCTTTCAGGCATGAGTTACAGTGCTGTTGTCTGTGAGTTCAGTGCTAATGAATTACCAACGTATATTAAATAAGGCCTCTTTAAACAGAAAAACACATAACAAAGTTATATATTGATTGATGAAAATTTAGTGGTTAGAGGTATTCAGGAACTTAACAATGTATTTCATCTAGGACAATGATTCCATATTCACTAGTGCAGTGTTCAGAGTAACTTTATGAAACATAACTTTTGCAAATATTGAAACTTGACTGTGATATACATATATAACAAAAATTAGGGGATATTTTCAAAATGAATATGAAGCGTTAAAATATCCCCTAATATTTGTGATCAGTATATAAGTATATTTGTATATTGTTTATATGCATATCTATCTCTCTCTCTCTCTCTCTCTCTCTCTCTCTCTATATATATATATATATATATATATATATATCTATATATCTATGAGAGATTGAAAAAATTGTATTTTTGAGAAAAGCAAACACAATCAACCCTTTAAAATTTCCAGTAGAAATAAATATTTCTACCAATGATGATTATATATTTCTACATATTTGTATAACTATGAAGAAACACATGAGCAAATATACATGAAGATAGTAATATTTTCCTCTGGCAATGAAATTAATATAGGTGAGGGAAGATTATTAACCTTTAAAAATATATATTTTTGTACATTTTTTATCACATTATTTTTCTTTAAAATACATTTAAAAAATTTAAAAATCTTCCCCAAGGTCAGAGAAATAATAACTAAAAGAAATACAATTATATTCTTTCAGTCATTAATTTGATTCTTAATCCAGGGTTATATTCATCATTTCCTGTTGTCATTAACATTAGTATATGTGTAAACTGTACTGATGTCTAAATAAAATAAACAAAAATAATGATACATTTTAATGTTTTATAGATGATCTGTAGATGTGCTTATAGAAGGGACATTTGTGAGTTGTAAGTAGAGTTATATAGTCATTCATTTATTTTTTCTCTTTAAATATAAATATAAAGTAATAGTAACAATATTATGAGGAGCATATGAGTATAGTAATATAATATTATTACATCGGCTTCAAAAAATATCCTGACAGTAAACTTGGCTAGATAGTTCAGTTGGTTAAAACATGATCATGATATACCAAGGTTGTGGGTTCTATTCCTAGTCAGGGCACATACAAGAATTAACCAACGAATGCATAAGTAAGTATAATAACAAATTGATGTTTCTCTCTCTCTATCTCTCTCAAATCAATCAATAAAAATACTTTAAAAATATTCTTACCTTTTGTAAAATATTCTGGACTAATCAGTATAATAGTTTATAATGTTTACCTCTTATTGAGTACTTGTTGAGTAAGTCAACTCCTCAACATATATAGTTCCATAATACTTCAAATGTTAATTTAAGCTTCAGTTTCCTCCTAAATTTTTTCGTTTATTGATGGATGATGCCTGCTCCTATTCAGTGCCTCAAGGGAGATATGAAAAGGGGCAGAAGGTGAAAATAGTTTGCACAGCTTTCTCATTTTCGTGTCCATAAGCCAAGCCTTTTGGAAATTTTAGATACTTTTCTACCTGTCTAAGTTCAGTCGTTTATGGTGGGCCTATGAGATACTATTAATACTCTCCAATATATCTTTTCCCCTTCCTTCTTCCACTGAAATATTTCCACTCTTAATTCTAGGTATTTCTGCTCAGCGAAATAACTTTGTTATTTAGCCTTATTTGCAAGCTGGATGTGCACATGGGAATAAATTTTGTTGATCTAACTAAAGTGTCACATACCAGTTTTGGGCACTTCTCTTCAACATAGGTCTGTGTGCACCCCTTCCCTTTATTTATTTTGCCTCTTCTGTCTTTCTGACACTCAGAATATAGCTACATGATGGCTGAAATCAGTGCAGCCATCTGCAACCATGAGTTGATATTGGTCATAGTGGTTATAGTGGTCATGCATGGCAGAACAACTTGATAGACTTGATGTAGCAGATACACCCTTATTACTCCTGGACAGCCAAGTTCTGACTTTTGCATTACAGAGGTTGCACTTATATTTTATTTAGCCACTGCCATTTTGCTTGTTTGTTGCTCAGAGCTTAGCCTATTCCTCATTAATATGTTGGTATGTCGGGGAGGAAAGACTCTGAGAAACAAGCAGGGAAAGCAGAAGCTTCTCACACAGACCACAGAGATATTCTCTACAACTAGGAAGTCAAGAGGGAACAGAAGAACCCTGCACTTTTTTAAGCTAGCAAAGAAGACATGCATAGTCTACCTATGAGGATGGAAACTGGCAGTCTCACAATATTGTTTTTACTTGATAAGAAACAAAGAAACGCTTTAACTTATTTATGCCTTATAGATGACATAATTCTAAAAACACTTTGTCAAATATTTTTCAAAATCAAATCATTGTGTGTATTGAGTAATCACTTCTTTTCCTTTTTAACATAATCACATCCACCTCCTAGTGCAACCAACTTACTAGGTGTTTTTGCATAATTAATTTCACCTAGTATTTACAAAACACCTATAAAATAAGAATAATTATTGATTAAAAACCTAAAGGTTAAAGAGTTTAAGCAACTTGCTCAATGTTGCACAACTAGAAATATCACAAGCAAGCTAGCTTTCAAACAGGTCCACCTTTTTCTGTCTGCTATAGTCAAAAACATGTGAGAACATGAGCAAAAACAAAATTATTTTCGACATGTTAGAAATCATCAAAGTAAGGGAAGAGTGGGATAGGGAGGAGGGGAGAGACTCAGGGAAAACCAGATTGAAGGTGACAGAGGACAATTTGACTTTTGGTGATGGGTATGCAACACAATTGAATGATAAGATAACCTGGAGATGTTTTCATTGTACATATGTACCCTGATTTATTGGTGTCACCCCATTAGAATTAATAATAATAAAATATATATTAAAAAAAAAAAAGAAATCATCAAAGTAAAATACTAAAAAGTTTTAAATAATTGAATCTTGAATACCTGTGTCAAATTATGTATCATATATATGTATATAATATATGTAAATATAAATAAATTACATAGTTATAGAAAGTCTAGAGAAAAAATATTTTAATATTATATATGCATTTTAGCAAATTAATTTGGTAGTCTAATAACACTAGCACCAGAGGAAATAACACAATACATAATATTTAGATAACTGTAGGAATATATACTGTAACATGATAATATGTAGCAAGAATATCTTATGTTTTGCCTGACCAGGTGGTGGCGCAGTGGATAGAGCATCAGATTGGGTCACGGAGAATCCATGTTTGAAACCCCAAGGTCGCCAGCTTGAGTGTGAGGTCACTGGCTTGGCTTGAACATGGGATCATAGACATGATCCCATGGTCTCTGGCTTGAACCCAAAGGTCACTGCCTTGAGCAAGGAGCCACTCACTCTGCTGTAACCCCCTGGAAAAGGCACATATGAAAAAGCAATCAACAGCTAAGAACACTAAGGAGTTACAACAAAATATTGATGCTTCTCATCTCTCTCTCTTCCTGTCTGTCCCTATCTGTGTCTCTCTCTGTCTCTGTCACAAAAAACAAAAATATGAAAAAAAGTCCTATATTTTTTATTTATTTTTAATTTAATAAATCTGACCAAATTTCCATTTATTTGGTGTTATCAAGAAAAAAAATTCAATCATGTTCGTTGGCTGCTACTGTTCTTTCTACAGGATCATTCAAGGGTTCTGAGAGATTTATCTGGTCCATAAAATTTTATAAAATTCTAGTTTTCTGTATGTCTTTATTGTCATAGTAATCATCATTACCCATACTACTGTGGTCCATTCTAGGGAAACAATTGACCTCTAACTGGCCAAGCTGAGGCAGTTATTTTCTATTCCCAGATCACAAAGCTAGCTGTTCTAGGTAATGCAGATACCTTGGCATATAACCTGAGTGCCAATATATTTCTCCCAGACTTCTTTATATAACAGTCATCTTATCTCCTAGTCATGACTGGTATGAATTGTTTCTGCTGGCATGAAACTTCTTTCTTGGATTCCTGGTCAACTAGAGTAAGAATCTCAAACTAGTTGCAGTCTTCTTCTTCTTCTTCTTCTTCTTCTTCTTCTTCTTCTTCTTCTTCTTCTTCTTCTTCTTCTTCTTCTAAAAAATAGGATCTGTACTTTATCCTCTGGTGGAAACATCATTCCTTTGGAAATTAAACCTACCTTAAAAGAGCTTCAAATTTGAAAGAATGTGAATCTCCAGTTTTTAATGGATTGTTGAGCTTGAGGATGAGCAAGATGCGTAGGGTCACTCATCACTCCTCATTTGGTTCATGAGCCCATGCATTCTATACAGTGGGGAACTATACCATTCCATGCTTATTGGGTTATGCATAATATATAATATTTTCTTATCTTTTCAAGGTGTTATTTCCAAGCTAATGTCTTGTCTACAGCACTAAGAATCTATTTTATCACTCTTTCTGGCCAACCACTTATGAATTGTATTTGGTATGTAGTCCTCCCAATTACCATTTTCCCTAATCTTTTGTTATCAGTATTTCCACCTTGCTCTTTCAAGCCCCTGGCCAAGTAATGAGACTCTGCCCATAAATCTATGCAAATCCTTACCATGGGACAATTTTCTTTTTATAAAAAGTAACTGATCAAGCACAGAGTCAGAAGGTCTGTGCATTGGGGAAATTTCCCTGTTTTTCTTTCAGGGTTATCTCTAATTGCAGCTACAAGATGGTAACCGATGGTTTTTAGCTTCAACTTATATGTTAGGCAGAATCATTCTATGAACCAAGCTTGATTTTTTCCCCCTTGGTTATGTGATCATAGCGAACCCTCTGTGAAGTAATAGGCATGAACTAAGGGAGAGAAAGATATAAAATAATAGGTGAGCAGGGTTTCTGGACCAATTATTTGGGCAGCTAACTTATGCTTTCTAGACCTCCTCAAGTGCAATCTTAGATGTACCATTTCTGCTTTAGTGTGAATTTCT
Organism: Rhynchonycteris naso; assembly: GCA_037038555.1. Lineage (NCBI taxonomy): Eukaryota > Metazoa > Chordata > Mammalia > Chiroptera > Emballonuridae > Rhynchonycteris > Rhynchonycteris naso. The sequence continues at coordinate 75,519,978 of CM073002.1, forward strand.
AGTGGCTTTCCATTTGTGTGACTTCATACAGTTGGGAGCACTCCATTTAACAAGAACTCCAACTTTTATCAACTAAAAGCATGTGCACTCTGATTTCACATTCAGAAATTGGAAAGCAATTACAAGTATGTATAAAACAGAATGGGGTCTAGACTCTATTACAACCCTCTTACCCTAAAAAGTAAGCTTTGGATCTTTGATCATCTAACAATATTTCATAGGAAGATTCCATAAAAAATTGGGTAATTTTTATCCAGTAATATTTACTGAATAAAGAATAGGAGGAGCCCTTAGGGAATGTATGGGGAGCAAATTAGTCTTTAGTTTGTTCCGTTTATGATCACAGATGGCTGTTGTGGTTCCAGGATTTAGTGGCAGACATGACTTTGTCAGCATATATGTCTTCCTTTATATCAATAAGAATACTTTCCTGAAGTCTCCAGCAGACTTTTCCTCATGTTTTATTGGCCAAACTTGTGTCAAATATCCTAATTTAAATAGTTGAAAAGGGTGTAGGAATTTTAGAATTTTCTTAGTCCAATTTGAGCTGGGGATAAGGTCAATTTCCCCTGATTTGTAAAAGATAAATAGAGAGAAAAAAAGAAAGCATTTTATGAACTTGTCTAACTTTATTCAAGTCTTCTCAAATATTACTCTTAAAATACTATTACACATAATCAGCAAGTCTTTATATCAATATATGACCTGGGATAAAATGACAACATTTTTCTACTCTCTTATGTATCAGTGTGTGCTAGAATAAAAAATAATGGGTTTTTCTGTGGAAAAAGAAAAGAAAAAGAAACCTGACCATTTTCAATGTTTTTTGGTATAAAACCAAAATAATAAAATGATAATCTTTTATATATTTGATGAAAAGTTGATGATAAACTTTTCTTATGCTGTTGTCATCAAGTGAGGCAATCCAGTTAGGAAAGTTAATTTCTCTGAGTGGGTTTGTTAGCAAAAGAGATAGCAAAAACTGCAATATAAAGTGACTGTAAATTGCTCATCATGTACTATTATTAATACCTTCTCCATATATCCACATACACACACATGAATTGTAGGAAACTAATGCTTCTATAGGAAGCTTAGCTGACCTGAATGTGAACTACTTCACATGGACTTAGAAGATATGAGGACACAATAATAGAATGGTTCACCATCCTTTATGCTGAATGAATGGCTATAAAGCTATCAGGCATCCTGAAGAACAAATTTCTTTTAGTGTCAGCTCTGGCCAGGTAGCTCAGTTGGTTGAACATCTTCCAGATATGTCAAGGTTGTGGGTTCAACCTCTGGTCAAAGCACATAAAAGAATCAACCAGTGAATGCATAAATAAACAGAATAGCAAATTGATATTTCTCTATCTCTCTCTTCCCTCATCCCATTCTAAAATCAATCATAAATAATTTTTAAAAATTGCTTCTATCTTTCTTAAGGTGGAGATAACTGGTGTGGTTATCATATTATTTAGCTTAAACCAAGTACTATGTGCATGAGTTTGTCAGATAAGACTGCCACCAGAGATTAAGGAAATAATATCTTTTAGAAATAATATGTTGTGCTTTAGTAAATAGCACAACACCTGATGTCTAGTTAGGTCTTTGTAAAATTTTATGAAGACATAAATAAAACATTTGTAACTTTAAATTACAACTATTTTGAGAAACCTGGAAGCTGTTTCATAGGGGAAATGACAAATTATTAAGAACTAGTACAAAAGAAAGCACTTGCCTGTTGAATATATTACACAGAACTGTATAGTTAGTAGTCTCTTCAGGCATGAAATAATAGCCTGATGTTTTATTTTGATGGCTGGTTTATCTGTGGAGCTAATAGAAAATCAAATAAGGATTGAAAGGTTTTTAAATGCTATTCTATTGAATGGCTGAGAATAAATAAATGAATTAATTAAATAAAAAAAATAAACCAAAGTGATTTGAGAATTATGAATAGTTGTTAGAAATTTTCTATTTTGCTACAGAGTTTTAAAAACAATCTGTAAGCCCTCATTTTTATAGATTTCATTTGCATTGTACAAAAGGCACCTATTATCATTAGGCCAGCAAGTTAATTGTTACATGTATCTCATGTGGGGCAAGCTTCTGCATTTTCTTTCATACATATCTGGAATAAAATCTGATAACAAATTAGAAGTTGGCCCCAAAGTATTTGTGTTACTTCAGTCTACATCAGTAAAATTATGTCTCTCTAGGTTTGGGCCATGAATCTTTATTTAGACTATAATTTGATGATTTACTTGACTGAAACTTGGATGGCTGTTGCAGATAAATTCTACTTGGTTTTCTTCATGCTTTGTGGAACATATGGCCTCTGTTGCTTGAGAGGCAAGGCTGCTTTTCTCTGACTCCATTTTGTAACATCTTTTCTATGGAAATTTTGACAGAACAGAAAAGTTTAAACTGATTTGTTTAACTCAGTAGAGTTAGTGTTCAACTAAGTTTCTGTAATATTCTATTTTTTTCCCATGAGAAAGAAAACAAGAATAGTGAGAAGATCATAAGCAAATTGGTTATCTTAAAAAATAAATGACCATCCCTGGGATTTAGGAATAGGCTCTATCAGACCTTTCATCATCTCTTGCCATGGGTCACCTGGGAAAGAACAGAACAATTTAGCACATGGTTACCTTATGCATGATTATTACTGTGGTACATCAGTAATAAAATCTAAGTGAAATGGAGGATGTTAGTGGGGGTCAACCCCCAAGACAAGAGGGTAAAAGAGTAAAGAACCAAAGTTAATTAAGGGAAAGCTGGCTTGCTTTTTAAGTCTCTGGCAAACTTTCTTTATCCTCTCACCTTTGCCCTTACTCACTCCTACTCTACACTTCACTGCAGTAAAGCCATCCATCATTTCTTGCATGTCTGCTTCCCAAGTATAGTCATAGGTGGTCAAGATATGCGCTTTCTGTGAACGGCAGCACTGTTACTCTAGAAGAGCAGATGGGCCGCTCAGTTTGAACAAAGTGTCAAGTCAACTGTGGAGCTTGACCTCATCACCTCTGAGAATGACAAGTCTTAGTCACAGCTGCTACAATTATTCATCTGAAGTTAGACCAAGATTTCTTTTGGATCTCAATTTTTGCAGTCAAATCTAACGCTAAGAAAGGCAATGATAGGAAATTTATTTTGAATTAAAGTCTACTTGGCATGAAGCTCTAAATTGATTCTTTAGCTGCTTTACTGATACCTAGGAATACCTTCCCAGCAATGTGCTTACATCTCTTTTAATTCTATGTCCAGACAACCATCATTTTTCAGCACTAATTAACCCTCCTCTCCAATTTCCACATTTGTGCCAACTATACTATTATCACCCCCATTTACTAAATGAACTCTTGGTGTTATTCCTTCTTTCACTTGTTATATGCATACTTTCCTAAAGCTTAGACAATCATCCATTACAAGAACTCTTAGATTTATACCTTTCTCTCAAATTTTACTGCTAGTAGAGAGCCATAGGGCTTTCATCTCACAAGTACCAAACCCTTCTACCTGCTCTTTGTGTCTGATCCCTTTTTGCTTTATTTCTTTTATTCCAAGATCAGGTTCAATGTCTTATAGTTAATGAAGTAAAACACCTGGACATTAAGAAAACCTTGGTTTTATGAGAAATTATATGGTAACAATGGACAAGTTAGGTAACCTTGTGCAGCCAGTTTTTAATTTTTTTCTGTTATCTTAGGCTATTGACCTACTTCTGATTGTTACTATAAACTGTTTAAAGAGATTTAATTCAGGTATCTTTCACATGAGAAGTACTACATGTATGTGCTACTTATTTGTGTTTGTATGTTATCTGAAAAGGAAATTTTATTTTTATGCTTACTGGTTAAAAGTCTAATAGTTTTCTGTGAATTATTTGATACAAATTCTTTAGTCTAGTTGCACAGATCTTCTAACATATTATTCTTCTGTGCCTTATTATTTTTAATCTTTCCCCTTACCTACTGGTAGAATGTCAGCTACAGTCTCTGTATGACCCTATAAACCCAATACCCAGTCCCAACTTTGTGAATGTTATTCCTTGTTTAGAAATTCAACCCTCTTTTGTTATAACTGGGATTTGCCTCAACTACTTCATACAATTTTCTCAGATGAATTCACGTCACAGTGTTTTTTATAACACCCCACAACTTTTTATCAATTAAGCATACAACTCATGCTCTAATCCAGTGTTTTTCAAGAACTGGCTCACTAACTGCTTTGCCAGAAGTTTTGTGATAGTCTGCAAAAGAGTTAACCACCCTGATGTTCCATAAAGATTTTCAACTCAATGATCTTAGTCAAATTTGCTTATGCTAAGGGTAATTTTTGCCTTTGCTCCCCCAAATAATTCTCCTGTTTTCATCAGTTCCCAAGTATAAAAAGTTTGAAAAACCCTTCTATAATCTCTTCTTCTGATTTACATAGTTGTGATAGCATTGCTCTCTAGGTTTTACATTTATGCAGGTCTTCTCAAATAGGTTATGAATTCCCTGAGCATGGGAACCATGCCTTTTGTCTTCTTTTGCAATTCCATAGTACATACCTGGAATAGCAAAGAATACAGAAAGTGATTAATAAACACTTGTATGATTTATTTGATTATCAGTTTGAAAGTTTTCTATCCAGATTTCTTTGTATATATGCATCATAGAAAAAGTGTAACACAGGGAAAATAAAATATTGTTGTATTTATAGTACTTATGATAGCCTCTGACATACATTGACCATTCACATCATAGTTGAATGAATAATAAGCTTATGAGAGAAAGTTTAAGCTGCAAAATATATGTATTGTCTATTGCGGTATAAGATTTTTTTTCATTTTTTCTTCTGTGACAGAGACAGAAAGAGGGACAGACAGGAAGGGAGAGAGATGAGAAGAATCAATTTTTTGTGGCGACACCTTAGTTGTTCAGTTATTGCTTCCTCATATGTGCCTTACCTTGGGGGCTACAGCAGAGCAAGTGACCCCTTGCTCAAGCCAACAACCTTTGGGCTTGAGCCAGAGACTGTGGGCTTCAAGCCAGGAACCTTTGAGCTCAAGCCAGCAACTGTGGGGTCGTGTCTATGATCCCACTCTAAGCCTGAGACTGTTCTGTGCTCAAGCTGGTGAGGCCGTGCTCAAGCTGGATGAGCCCACACTCAAGCTAGCTACCTCAGGGTTTCAAACCTGGGTCCTCAGCATTCCAGTCTGACACTCTATCTACTGCTCCACTGCCTTATCAGGTTAAATTTTTTTTTCTTAAATGGGGTGTGGTGATGAGGGAATGTGAAATGCTGATCACTTACATATTCTTCACAGAAAACAAAAGAGGTTTTGAAGCAAAGTTAGTCACATATCATAACCCAATTACTTTGATAAGGCAAAGTTTCATTTCTCCCCAGCTGGTATATGTGTTGTGCTTCTATGTACTTCCTGTTTGTTGTATAACAGATGAAATGAAGAGAATTATTTTAATAGTTACTGATGTTTTCAAGCAAAAGTAAAATATGTCTTGTCCTCAGTTTTCCAGGGTTGATGACTCACTTTACCAGTTAGTGTGGAGAGAAAATAAAATTTACTTCTTCAATTTCTGCAAACTCTAATAGATATGGAAACAAAATAATGTCTCAGTGTCTAGTATAATAATTTATATGATGACACTTAATATATATATTATGTACTCTTACTAATCTAGGAAAATATGTATACTTCCTTGTTTGCCTACTGTTTATCATTCAATATTCTTGCCTTTACTTTTAATTATAATCATCCATGTTCATCTCTTGCTGTGAGGTCTCCAGTTCTCCCAGTATATAGTTCTGTCTCTAGCAATACTCTCATACTTACTGTTTTTCTCCATGTCTTGGTTGATGCTTCTTCCCTGGTCTACATGGCCAATTTTATTTTAAGGTCTGGTACAATTCTTACATCTTCTATAAATTGTTCTTTTCTAGTCTGATTTACTGCATTTTTCACTTGTGTCTTTAATTATTTGATTTCTGAAAGATTCTACTTTTTAAAGGAAATTTTTATAAGTTCTCTGCCTAATAAGAAAAGGTTCTCTAGGGAAGAAACTATTCTATATATTTCTTTTCAACCCCAATTGCTCCATGCATGGTCCAAGCTTATCACATGTGGTACTCAATAAGTATTTGCTGATATGAATTAGATTGTTAGAAGCCATAAAAAGAAAGAAAATGGAAATCTACAGTGTGTAGTAAAGCTCAGTTAAGCCTGTATTTCTATTCTTCTTGCTTGCTAAATCTTTGTAGAAAGTTTCAATGAAGTTATGAAATAACCTTTTTTTAAATAAAATTGAAAGTGTCAATAAGAATTACTAGTTACCAATTACCATTAATTTGAATTTTTTTGTTTGTTGTTTTGTATTTTTTTGAAGTAAGAAGCAGGAAGGCAGAGAGACAGACCCCCACATGCAGCCAACCAAGAGCCACCTGGAAAGCCCACTAGGGGGCAATGCTCTGCCCATCTGGGGCGTTGTTCTATTGCAACTGGAGTTTTTCTAGTGCCTGAGGTGGAGGCCATGGAGCCATTCTCAGCATCCGGGTCAACTTTGCTCCAATGGAGCCTTGGCTGCAGGTGGAAAAGAGAGAGATAGAGAGAAAAGAGAGGGGGGAAGGGTAGAGAAGCAGATGGGAGCTTAATTTAAATCTTTAATTGTGCTAATTTTGCTTTTCATGGAGAAATATAGACACACAGTGCTGGAAACACAGCAGAAGTTAAAGAGATATTTGGCAACAGAGCATATTAAATATGATCATGTGAATTAAAGCAAAAACCCAAAGGCATCTTTGTCTTAGTCAGTAGTCTATATTTGAGAAACCCACCTTATTGTGATTTCCTCTGTCCCTGTTCTGGATTCTCAAAGAAACTTGTGTTGATTCAGAGAATTAATTAGTTAACTACTGTTTCCTTTCAGCTGTTCTGTATAGGAAAACTTAGTCTCTCATAAAAATCTGATGAGTTTTCTAAATTTTGATGAAAAGAACTGTTTTTCCTTTCTTTCTCTTTGTAGACCACAGGAATCTCTCTGAACTTAGGATTTTTGGCATAATATTTTTATTTCTCTACTTTTCATTCACCCAATCCAGATTTTTTTTTTCCTGATGATATTTTAGAGAACATTTTAAATTGGTTATTTCTATACTATTAAATTTTATAAACCCTTTTTGGAAGTATGTAAGGGCAAACAGTATTACTTTCTAAGATCTTGACCTACCATTACAAGAAAATACCTTGTTTGAGATAAAAGTACAGTGTAAAGGTTTTACCCTCCAGCATACTTTTCCTTTTTCCCATTCTAGACCATGCTCTTAATGTAGCTGCCCCCCGAGACAGCTTGCATTGGAGTCTCATTGTTTTTCTGGACTTAAGAAGAAGTGGTAGGAAATAATCACATATCTCCCTTCAGCACTGTGAAGGCAAATCTCACCAGTTAGTGACTCTGACTGAAGGGGAGAAACAAAAATGTTAATACAATGACAGTAAGGAAAGTATAATTTTATCTTAAAGATGGGAAGAAAGCTATGTGTTTGTATAAAAGGTCTGAATAGAGAGTATTACTACAGCAGGGTACCTATTTCAGGTCTTTTGATATACAACCCCTGAGGAAGGGTGAGAATTAAGATAGGAAAAACTTGATGGAATCTTCACAACTCATTAGCAACTCCCATGATGCTGCCCTGGGAGCTGAGAATAGCTTGGTTGGTTGGAGCATCAGCCTCAGGCACTGAAGATAGCTTGGTTGATTCGAGCTTTGGCTCCAGACCGGTGGGGGAGTGAGGGGGGCGTGGTTGCCAGGTGGATCCTGGTAGGGTGCATGCAGAAGTCTGTCTCACTGTCTCCCTTCCTCTCACTAAAAACAAGTAAACGAACAACCAAAAATAAACACTTTGTATACTCCATTCAGAGCTCATTTTGTCTTATCTTAATCCAGCTAGATATGGATGAGTCTATTTCAGAGAAAAAAATACCATATTGAGTGTGTTTAGAATTAGAAAAATCTATATTGGAATAAAAATTTTGATAAGTATTATTATGCTGAAATAGTAGTGATTTATATATTATAATAAAATATAAATGGTTTTAGACCAGTAAATCTTCTTGATAATCTAAATTATCCTTACTCAGTGAAGTTTTATATTTTAATCATTTGCAATGGAAGTCATTCTAAACTGTATTATATACCAATTTACCTTTCTAAACAGAGCATAATGATCACTATATACTCATTTTATTAATGACAAGAGTCCCCAGAATGAAGAATAATTATTACTTGGTGGTATAATATAGAAGTATTATTTATAGCTAGATGTGAACAAAAGCTTCTCATTAGTGTAGTACAAGGAAAATAGTATTTTCCTTGCATGATGTGAGAGAATTTCATTTAATAAGTAAGATGTAGAAAGGTTAAATAATTAAAGTCTGAAGCTAATACTGAGGCCCAAACAACTTGCCTCCTGTGACCAAAACTCAATATAATTCTGTTGTTTTAAAGTGCCTCTGAGGTAGCTTCATATCCCCTTAAAATTAAAGTGAATGGTTTGAAATGGGCAAAATTGTAACACTGATACACAAACAACATTCCCAAAGGAAGATAGCTCTAGTTTTTCCATTTTTTTTCCATCTTTGATTATGGTCAAATGCAACATTCTTTGCAAATACTCTGCCTTTCCCTGAGTTGCAGTCATATTTCAGTTATTCCTGGAAGACCTTTGTATCACCATCAGGATCACTAAAGTTGTTTTGGTTAAATGTTACTTGGGGGAATACTGTCTAATGTTATTTAGCTCCAGGGTAGTTTGGGTGAAAAATAGTGTCATAGTGGGCAGCAAATGCTTCCCAGGAAAGGACATTGCTCTGCTGTCCAAAGCCCTTAACTTGATTGTGAACTAATTCTCCTTCTCCCAATAGAACTGCAAATTTTAAATAGTGATATACAGTAAGACTTTTCATGATGCTGTCTCAACAGATTGCTGCAGGATTCAAATTATTTCTTCAGGGTACATTTTAATTTTTTTAGAAGTTTTTCTGAACCAGTATATGTATCCAGCTGTTAATAACATAGCATTCATGATCTCGCGACACTCATTCATAAATGAAAGGGCCTTTTCCCCTCCCCAGATGCATGCCTCTTTTCTTTTTATGCTTCTTGTCTCATTTACAAAGTCAAGACATTTCTGGAGAGCAAAAATGCTCTTTGTACTTAATGGGAGGTAAATTTATAGAAACAAGCAGAAGAAACAATTTGATCAAAGATAACTGTAACCAGACAAATAAGAGGTATTAGCTCTTCACTGCACTCCAACTTGATCTTTGCTAAATGTCTGGAATTTTGCACATTTCTCATTTCCCCAAAAGGCTTACCTTTCTAATAGCTTTGAAAAGTGTCCTGCTGAAAGAATGTTCTGTGGCACTAACTAGTAATAGCCTTTTCTCTAAATCCCAAGCCCTCTTAACTGACAGACAGATAAAACCCTATCATCTACTTCATTTTCTCTATATTTTTTCCCTCCTTGCCTCTAGGGAGAAAAAATGAAAATAGTTGGCAGCACATTAAGAACATGGGGAAGAGAAAAATGTAGGTTCCTGTAATGTTTAAGGAAGATGAAAATCATCTACTTTTGGGAACTGCCTAACGGAAGTTAGCCGATGCATTAGTTATCTAAATTACCTCTTGCTTTTATCACACAGAGAATATACAGCTGAATTGTTAAATAATGTGCACTTTTTTTTTCCCCAAGAGCAAGACTGAACACTTAATCAGGTCAATAATTATTCATGCATTAGCACAGTCTTCTTGAACTGTAACGGTGACTCACTGGGTATATAGTCATTATTACTGATTAGCAGGAAATTATTTTTGCGCATCAGTGGTTCATGTGAAAACAGCTAAATTTATAATGCTATGTTATTTAACAGTTGGACCATTTGAGAACTCTGGTGTTACTGTTAGAGTAGTCAGTTAGGCAGGCATAAGCAAGGTAGAAAAGATAGGCCAGGTACTGAAGGTCACAAAGGCAGAGAGCTCCAGGTGCCTAACATTCGACAAAACCTGGAAAGCAAATATTGTAGGGTGAGATCTTGTTCCCAGGGTGGCCTTTCCTCCCTTATCATATCACTTATCATGCAATTCAGTCCCTGCCCTGACCTTTTCTCTCCTGTCATGTTGCTAGTCATTGGGTAGTGTGATAGACCCCCTTTGAGGAGGAACAAGCAGCCCAGAGAATAGTCTCAAATGACTCCCACACAAGCCTTCACATGACCATTCCCTTAAGTTAAGTCCTCTAAATAATGAGGTTTTGATCAACAACAAATAATTGTAGGAACAAAGCCTCAGTTCTGTTGACCACCGAGACAAAAGTTCTGGTCAAACTAGAGATTATTTCTAGGCCTCAGTTGTTTGAGCTCCAGGATCAGAATAGCTGTAAAACCCAACAAAGTGATGTCATGGCTGACATGAGGACCAAAGCAATGGCTAATGACTCTAGTGTCAATCAGCCACTGACCTGAAAGAACACGTCTGAAAAACTGATGAATATTATGATCAGATCCTATCCTGAGACTTCCACTAAAATCCCTGTCTTCAATGAAGCAGATAAAAACTATCATGACAAAGACCTAGTGCTCTCTCTCTCTCACTGTGTGCCTTTCCTTTCCCGTTTCTTTCCTCAAGGTTCATACCTTTGCTTCCTTTCCTCTAATCTCCAAGGGCTCTTCTTTTGCCTCTGTAACTTGTTTCCAGAATCCATGCAGCCCAGCTGGCTCATTTCTTATACAGTTTACTTCCACCTCTGTGACTTTAAAAATTAGCTTTTGCTTTATTTGAGTTTTGAACTCTGAATTCTTAGCTGAACTCAAGGACCAAGGTCTAACTTTGCCAGTAAAATCTGGTGACATTTGGCATAAACATTAGTGTTGTGAGGAAATCTTTATACATATACCAGTAGATAACTACCGAAAAACTATACTGCAGAGTTACTGTTACAGTTGAATTTTGTTACTAACAGGTCCAACTTTGCTGAAGATTGATACTTTGCACATTCATAATATATGACAGTGAAGTTCTCTTATAGGTTTAGTTGATTTAAAATAAAAGCCAAAAAGTAAATAATAGTAAAAAGAGTAGAAGATAAAATACACATAATAGAGAGTAGGTGTTATGCAAAAGAGATAGAAAATTGAAAACAAAAGGCAGGAAATATGGAGTGTGAGAAATGTAATTTCACTTAGTTTGAATTGTTATTTGGATAATATTTAATACAGTATCTGAAATTTTCTCTGGTTTATAAAAATTGATTTTTAATATTGTACATGAAAGATAAATTCTGTTTTATTTCAATCATTTCTACATAGAAAATATTCTAATAAGAAAATTTACTAATCATTCTTGGTATTGTCCTCTTTGGGAGCAGGTCAATGCCTTTAATAGTTGATATATTAACTTGATCTTAACCTTTTTTGTTATCTTGCTTCATCTATACTTCTTCCTATTCTACTAACTCAAAATAAAATTATTTGGAAAAAATTAAGGTATTACATAATTTTATATGCATGTGTATCAGTATATAGTATTAAAAGGTAAGAATTCCTTTTTAAACATAGCCATAATTTTATCATATTCAAAAAAGAATTTAGAAATAACCCATTGATAGTATCAAATCTGAAGTCCATGTTAAAATATTTTCAATTTTATGTTTGCAATTGATTTGTTTAAATCAATATCCAAATAACATCAAAACACTATTATTTTGATATATCACTTTAGTATTATTAAATTTTTTTTTCATTGTATGAGAGAGAGATAACAGGAACAGAGGGAGAGAAAGAAGCATCAACTCATTGTTCTACTTAGTTGTATGCTCATTGATTGTTACTCTAATGAGTTTTGACCGAATATTAAACCATGACCTCTGTTTATGTAGACTGTCGACACTTTAACCAGTGAACCACAGGGCCAGGGTCTCCTTAATATTTTTTAATCTATTGGTTACCCCATCTACTAATCTTCGTCCTTAAAATTTATTTGTTGAAAACCAAATTATCTGTATGTCTTTATCTTATTCAGGTTGTTTTGGGAAAACCACTTTATATGTGGAAGTACAGAATATCTCGTCTCTCTCTTTTGAGATTAAGTCATATATTTTAATATGAGTATTTAATTTATATAGGAGGGTCATGTTAAATTCTTGTTTGTTTCCCCTTACTTACTACATTCTAATAATAAATTCATTATATACCATCACCCAAAATGATTAATGTCTTTTTACAGTTGATTTTGATCTTGTGGATCTTAGCATATTTGTTTTCCATCAATTTATTGATGTCTTAATTTTTATTGGTACACAAATTGTCCATCTTTAGCACAAAGAGGCTTTTTAAGTTGGCTTCTTCATCTTTAGGCATGACCTTAGTAGTCTTTGATGGACTCTTTGCTACCAGGTATGGCCTGATGTCCAAGATCATCTACAATATTTCCTCTTTCAAATCTTGAATTAGGCATTGCCTTAATTCCTTGATCCTTCTGTTAGGAAATGGTAGGTTAAGATAAAAAAATAAAAGCTAGGAATTTTTTTGGTTTTTAATTAGTTTTAACCAATCATTATTTATAATTTTTAGACCTTTTTCTCTTTTTAGTGGACAAGCTTAGGAATGTTGTGTTTAAGAGAAAGTAAATCATAAATTTATAATGACATTTCCAGTTCTAATTCATAATCATAGAATTCCAATTTACTCCATTAATTTTATAATTACGTATTTGCTTTTTTAATTTAATATTTATAAATAGTTGCTTTAAGTAATTATATTCAGTTTTGTGTTTGTTTTTATGACAAATTTATTCAAGGAGGCAAACAAATCACTATGTTTTTCATCACTTGAGACTAGTTTTTTTGATAGACCAGTATAATACATTTGGCTTTGCTTCTCAATTATGGGGACTGTAGTTATTTCATTCTGATATAATTTTATCTTATAATTATAATATATTTATGTGTCTCAAAACACATTTACAAAGCAATTATATCAGAGAAGTCTAACTTCTATCATTGGTCCCTCAACCATGTTCCTCTTTCCTTCACATATAAGCTAATTTATACTTTATCTGCTTATTCTTTTTTGAAACTACACAAGTAAATATGTATAATACTGATTAGATAGATGTTAGTCTGGCTTTCCTTTTCACTTAATATTCAGCCCTGGAGATTACTCCATAGTTGTCTAAGGTGCTATCTCTTCTTCCTTTTAGTAATTGCATTGTATTTCATTGTATGGATTTACAAGTTATTTCATCAGTTCTTTATTGATGAAATTGTGTTTGTTTCTAATCATTGTGCTTTAATGAATAACTGCATAATTTCACCCAAACTTTTGGCATTATATTTTTAGGATAAGATTCTTAGAAGTAGGATTTCTAGGTCAATGAATAAATGTATATGCAAATTGTTATATATTAGCAAATTCTTTTTCATCATTTTCCATTTTTACCTACAATATTTAAAAGTGCTTGTATCTACCAAAACTTCAAGAACAGAATATATTATCAATGTTTTGGATTTTTACTATATTAATAAAAGCTGGTATATTAATATAGTTTAAGTTGCATTTATTTCATTAAGATGTAAATTTTTCATGTTTAACAGTTTTGCAATTATTTTTTAATAAGCTGTGTGATCATATCTTAAGGCTATTTAGATATAACTGTAAGCTTTCTTTCAATCTTTTTAATAAACTTTTATTTAATGAATTAAGAAATATGGCAGTTTACAAAAATGACCACATTCTTTCATTTCTTTCTTTAACTGTTCCCTTTGAAATGTTCTTTCTCAGCTCTTTTTAGGAAGATTTGAAGTCAATTTCCCCATTTCTTTGAAGCAAGGTAAGGTTAGGCTTGGGGCTTGTTTGGGCCAATAGAATGTATCAGAGGTGACCTTATATCAGTTCCAAGTTTAAACATCTAGAGACAGACCTTGCACGCTTTTCTCAGCTTCTTGGAACACTGCCTAGCTGTCTTGTAAACTAATCCTAGCTACCCTACTGGCGAATGAGAGTCCACATGGAGCAGAGATGAGCCATTATTGTTAAGGTCAGTTTAGACATGGCAACATATCTAAAAACAGCAGAAGCCAGAAGAACCAAATACTTAGGGCAAAATTCCAACCTCAAAATCTTAAGGTAAAAAACTTATTTTGTTTTAAGCTTCTAAGTTTTACAGTGTTTTTTTTTTGTTCAGCAAAATCTCACACAACGGTAATACAACTTTTTCCTTGAAATGTTACAAACATTTTTCTAGTTTGTATTTTGTTTTTATAAATAGTTAAACAGTCTGGGTATTTTTCTTTGCATTTGTTTCTACTTCATTTTAACTTTATTTTCTACTTTTGTTTTTACTTAAGCTTTATGGTTTTTTACCATATAGAAACTTGGTTTTAAATAGTAGCAATCACATTGAACATTTGATTTTATATTTTTCCATTTTAATTTATATATCATAAACATTTTCTTATATTACTATGTTCTTATCATTACAATTTTTTCTGTCCTTAAAATTCTTTTCTGTCCTTAAATTTATTATAATTTGTAAATCTTTTGTTTTCTTGTTGTAATTTATTTTATGTTTATTGCTATTATAAATAATGTTATAATTAATAGCATTTTGCTTTATTGATTTGTTTCCTCATGATAAATTGCCATAAATAAAATTAAAGTCAAAATATATAAAAATCTTAATAGTTTTTGCTATATTTTGACATACAGTTTTTCAAATAGTGTAATTTTTAATGCAGTAAGTATTGAACTGTAGCTACAGCTTTTTATGTTTTTACAAACTGTGTACTTTTTTCACAAAGTAATTCTCAGAAATTATTTAAAAATTAAAAAGTAGTTATATAAGGCATATAACTGAAGTCTTCTGTCACTCCCTCCACACAATAGTTCTCTACTCCCCCAGTGATTGTCATTTTCAAAGCTTTTAGCCATTTTCTTTGACATTTAGCTAGTTTTCAAATAGCTTATTTTGAATATCTTCCTAAATTTCAGTATTGTGTATTGACTTATTATGGAAACTTAAGATAAACTCTTTTAAACTCTCATTCTTTGATGTTCCTCACATAGATATGTATGTCTTCCTTCCCATAAAACAAATCCAATTTTTTAACATTTAAGTTGAATCTTTATTAAGTTTTTAATAGTCATGGTTTTATATACACTGTTTAATTCAGAGCCAAGTTGAACACTATTTTTAAATTTTTTTCTTGTGTACCATTTTTGTTTTTATTTTGTGGAATTGATTGCCTTTTATTATTGTTGTTGTTTTTATTTATTTATTATAATCTCTCAATATATATTCCTACACTTTTCAACACTTCTCAGTCTCATTTTCCATAAAATCAAAGTTGTCAAATCTATTCTATTTATTAGATTAAAAATTTTGGAAAGTCTTTTTCAGATTTCCTTCTTTAGTTTCTGCTTTAGTCTGAATAGTTGTTTTCTAGGCTTGACGAATATCTATTAACCTTACTCTTATTCTTCAGGAAATTCTTTTCACCTCTCACCTGTGCTGGATCCAGTATTTCATAGATACCATGGATAGAGAACATTTGTTCTTTGTTTTGTATGCACAGTATCTGAAGCTTTTTCTGTGATTGAGGAAATCTCCCCTCTTATGAACATTTCAGGAGACTAAAGAGTGACTTACTGTTCAGTAGCTGAAAATAATAGTTCTCACTTTTTCTGACACTCTTTCATCCAGGACATAAATTTATGAGCTAGAATGGCTCAGTCAAATATGTACGTGGCAAACTTGGACATGACTCATGATGCACAAAAGAAGGGACAGGAGTGTTCTCTCCAGTGGTAGCTAAAATAAAACAGTTTGTAACATGGAGTTCTTAATGTAGGCAGGACACCGAAGGTCCCCAACCAATTCTTTCACGTGCCTCTGGTAGTTACCTGCTTTCTCTGGTCCCTCTAATGCTGCTTCCTTAAGAACTGCTACAGAAGCTAAGTTTGCTCGATTTTCTAGAATCGTGCTTGGAACCTACACTTTGTAATCATGTGATTAGCCCAAATCAGTGTTTATATCACCTTACAAATCAACACATGGAAAGAATCACGTGTATCTACATTGTAATCTCAGGCATGTCCACAGGCAACATTCCCAATGTTTTCATTTGCAAAATAAAAAGGCATCAGTGAACCCTTTAAAAATTTTCTTTCCTTCCTTTCTTTTCCCTTTTCTTTTCTTTTCTTTCCTTTCTTCATCCAAATTTCTTAATAACAAGGTAAGATCTGGATTAGTTTTTGTAGCCACAGCTGCCCGTTCTGCTGCTGGGACAATGTAACTTCCATTCCTGGAGTGCAGGTAGGGTTTCTTGTGGTTGTGTGGGGTTCCTTGAGCTATGCTAAAATGCCTGAACACCTCTTAGGCATTGAAAAGAGATGAAGGTGCTGCCAAAGTTCTTGGGGGGAATTTTAGGCCAGCTGCTTGTAAGAATCTTGCCCCTTGCTTGGAAGATGTGATTCCTGGCATTGTTGTTCATATGCATCTCACACTTTCAAAATGGGCATCTTCTGGGCAGGTACATCATTCCTTATAATCCCTACAACCACAGCTTTTTTGTATTCCTGTCCAGGAAGCTCATCTTCTGCATCATCAGGGAAAGGAGTAGACGTAGTTGATTGGTGTAATTCACAAACAACCACACTGGCACAACTTGGTTGAAGGTGTAGTTGGTTTTCTGACCAGAAAGCTGTATAGCTTAACCAACAGCCCTAAGTAAAGTCCTGACACTTGAGCTCTTTGTGTGGAACCTTTTAAATATTTGTTGTGGAGGATGCTGACTCACGTGATGGAGACACCCAAATCTACCCTCATTAAAGCTCAAAAGACATAAGATGTCACATCTCTTTAGTGACAGTGTTGTGCAGTAGCTTGGTTTTATAGCCCTTCCAATGATTTTATACATTCCCACATCTTCCAGATAAACTTTTCATCTAAAGAGTAATCCTCTTTTGTTGTTTGGAACTAGAAACTCTGATATGGAGCTTGAAGATACATTGTACCTTCGTTTCTTATTTGCTTCCTAATTTTGCTGAAGAACATTCTCCAACAGCTTCATGTAATCACATGAGGCAGACATTTTTTGTATGCATGCATAGTGGAAAAATTTTCCACTTTCACAGTTGATAGTTTGCACTTAGATTTTTAAGTAACAAATTATGCCTTAGAATTTAAAAGGCATTTTCACATTTGTTTTATTGCTTTCAACATTGCTGTCAAGAAGGTTGATGATACTTTTAAACACAGTACTTTGCACATTAATCTTGTCTCTCTCCCTAAAAAATTTCAAGATTCTCCTTTATCCCTCAGGTGATAAAATTTTGCAGTTACACACTTTGGTATGAGTTGTTTTTGTTCTGTTTTTCTATTTTTACTGGGGTATTTTATGTTCTTTTTAATGGAGAGCCATTTATATCAGTTGAATATGGAAAATTTGTTTTTTAAACTTCTTTTTTTTATTTTATTCATTTTAGAGAGGAGACACAGAGTGATAGAGAGAGAGAGAGAAAGAGAGAAAGGGGGGAGGAG
This sequence comes from Rhynchonycteris naso, assembly GCA_037038555.1. Classification (NCBI taxonomy): domain Eukaryota; kingdom Metazoa; phylum Chordata; class Mammalia; order Chiroptera; family Emballonuridae; genus Rhynchonycteris; species Rhynchonycteris naso. The sequence continues at coordinate 75,537,584 of CM073002.1, forward strand.
CTGGAAGCATCAACTCCCATATGTGCCTTGACCAGACCAGTGCAGGGTTTTGAACTGGCGACCTCAGTGTTCCCAGGTTGACTCTTTATCCACTGCGCCACCACAGGTCAGGCTGGAAATTTTTTTTTTTATAATTTTTTACCTACCATTCACTCTGCTTTATTTATCTGGAACACATATTTTATATGTTAAATATGTTAAACCTTCAATCTTTATTATTATTATTATTATTATTATTATTATATTATTATTATTAGTAGTAGTAGTAGTATTTTTGTCTATATTTTCTGTCCTCTTTTTTTTTCTTTATTTTTGTTTTATTTTATGGAAGATATTCTCAACTTTATTTTTTGATCTTCCTATTTTGTAGATTTTGTTGTTATATTTTAGCTTTCTAAGAACATTGTGTTACCTGAAATAGTCTCTCTTTTATTTTTGTAGTATTTTGATTTGGGATCATAGCTATAGAGTTGCTCTTATTTTTTTAAGAACAACAAAATATTTAAAAAAGTATTTTATTTTCTTAAAACACTTTGGCTTCTCATTTTTTTTTTACTGTATATTTTCATACTCATGCTTTATATTACAGACTTTCTATAACTGGCTGGTGGTCCTTGGCTTTCTCTTTATATTAAGAGTAAAGCACTAAAATTTATTGAAGCTCTGTTTTATCAGGAGGTGCTGGTTTACTGGTTGGTTTTACTCATAGGAGAACTCAGGCTTTTTAAAGTAGTTGAGGGGATCATTTATTGTCAATATTGTGGGAACTTTTACTGTGGTCTGGTTTCCCTTCCATTTCCTTCCTTGGGGATTTAGACCAGTAGGTACCAAGAGGTGAAATAAAGTGGTAGACTCAATGTTCAGTAAATGAGTTATCAGTTATGTAAACTTCATTATTAGTATTTTACCTCTTCTCCTCACTTGTGCCTTATAGCCTTACATGAGATTTTTTGTTCAATATTTTCAGATAAGAAAATTTTCATCTTTAGCACAGGTAAGATATAGGTAATTATTGGTGGCTTTGGATGAGGAAAGTGGATATAGCAGCTTTTATAAAAAACTTACCCACTTAACTTGTTTTCTGCTGTGCTTTATCAAAATAATAGATCCTTCTGATTCCTAAGTCTCCTGTAGTGTGAAACAGCTAGATTCTGGTTGCTAATCCCCCTTTACACACAAACAGACACACACACATCTTCTTCATTCATGTCACCTAAATCAATAACTGCCTATTTGTTTTTCAGATTCCAAAATTTAGTTAACGTTTCTATTCTACACTGCTCTAGTTTCTTAGACCTTGTGTGTCTATCCTTTTTTAATTGCTACCATGTGGGTGTTTCAGGTGGAGCAGAAATAAATGCATGATAAATTCCCATTGCATAACCAAAAATAATTAAGTACATTACTTTTTTTTTTTTTTTTAAAGAAAGCCCCCCTGAGGGTAGAGGCTGCATTCTTTTTTTTTATTATTTCTTTTTATTTTATTCATTTTAGAGAAGAGACACAGAGTGAGAGAGAGAGAGAAAGAGAGAAAGAGGGGAGGAGCTGGAAGCATCAACTCCCATATGTGCCTTGACCAGACCAGTGCAGGGTTTTGAACTGACAATCTCAGTGTTCCCGGGTCGACGCTTTTATCCACTGTGCCACCACAGGTCAGGCTAAGTACATTACTTTTACAAGAAAAATCAGGTGCAGATTGGATACTAATGCTTATAATAAGAATGAAATTCTGAATTCTAGAACATCTCCCTTGTCTTTTCCTCATCAAGTCTTCATAGATTACCATTTATTAGAATAGGGTTAGTCTAGAATTTTATATCTTTCTGCTTTTCCTTTATTATTATACTCAGTATTAGAAATGTGTCTTTACTTTGCTTCTCCTCTCTTCCCATGGGTAAAAACAATATTACCAAAAACTATAATTTTGTCACACACATTCAAAATTCTAGTTTTGTATTTTCTAACAATTAAATGTTTTAATTGAATCTCTGCTCATGAAGTTACTATTTCACTTTATGGATGTTCATAAATACCTCTTTGTCTTCACCCACTGAAATTTTATTTTCTTTATAATATGATTTTATTTTAGTTAATAAGCTTATGTTAAGTAATATTTATTTAACTGTCATTATTAGTTATACACATAAAGCATTCTATTCCCTTCTTTCCCTTTCTAGCCATAAAGAAACTTAATTGTTTATTTTTTGTGTGACAGAGACAAGGAGAGGGAAAGATAAGGGCAGATAGATAGGAAGAGAGAGAGAGATGAGAAGCATTAATTCCTCATTGTGGCACCTTGGTTATTTATTGATTGCTTTCTCACATGTGCCTTGACTGGGAGGACTAGCAGAACAAGTGACCTCTTGCTCAAGCCATTGACATTGGGCTTAAACTGGTGAACCTTGCTCAAACCAGATGAGTCCGCACTCAAGCTGGCGAACTCAGGGTTTCGAACCTGGGTCCTCTGTGTCCCAGTCCAATGCTTTATCCACTGCGGCACCACCTGGTCAGGCTTAAGTGTTTATTAAATGTTATCACTGGAGATAGAGAGAACACAAGAGAATAGAAAGTTAAGGAATGAAGATTTATCAAGCATAAATTACACAGAAAGAATAATAGAAGAAAAATAACTGATTTGTCATTTTGGATCAGATTATCATCTAATGTCAAAAAACTGGGTATTTATTTTCAATTATCTATATCATATAGTATATAATTCCTAAATTTCTTTTCTTCTTCTTTCAAAATAAGATGTTTGAAAATATTGTTAAATAATATATGTTGTTACAAAGTCACCAATGAAATCTAGAATTTCAAACTTAACAGAGTGGTTTCTTAAAAATGTAATCTAAATGAAATCAGAAGACTGGGTATATTGAACATTTTGTTTCTAATGTCCATAGAACACAAGTAAAACATTTGCCTATATGAGAAATATCAAATGGATTATCTGAAATGGAAAATTTCTTTCTGTAGATGTCTGTACAATTTTATGCTAACATCCTTCCATCTGTGAAGCTCTCTGGAGGGTAAAGAGTTGGCAAAATTGCCAATAAAATCATCCTTAATATATTTGTCATTTAAATTTTTTTAGTGACTTGTTTTATTGTGGAAAACACTAAGTAAAATACCTATCTATTCTACAATAACTTTAAAACTAAAACAAAACAAGTTATACAAGGTAGAATAAAACATAAATATATGATTTTCCCCTTAGGCAGATATACAAGGAATTCTTTTAGTTAAATAAAAGATTATTAAATGCCTTCTGACTCTGTTGCTAGTCTAGTATAACCATGGAGTACGTTATCTCATTAGAAAATATCTGCTTGTTCTTGACTGAGAGGATAGTAAAACCATAAAGTATATAATTTTTGTTTTCAGATTAGAAACTTGTTCTATGGCTTCACCTTCTACCCCCTTTTGTGTTTGTATCAGCAACACTATTTTTCTTAAGAAATTTTTGTTTTTTTAGGTCAAAAATCAAAACCCTAAATTCTTATTTATTTATTTATTTATTTATTATTTTGACAGAGACAGAGAGAGTCAGAAAGAAGGACAGATAGGGATGGACAGACAGGGAGAGAGATGATAACATCAGATCTTCATTTTAGCTCCTTTGCTGTTCATTGATTGCTTTCTCATATGTGCCTGGATGGGGGAGGGGAGTTAAAACAGAGAGAGTGATCCCTTGCTCAAGCCAGTGACCATGGGGTCATGTCTTTGTTTCCAGTCTCAAGCCAGAGACCCTTCATTCAAGCCAGTGAGTTTGTGCTCAAGCCAAATGAGCCCCTGCTCAAGCTGGTAACCACGTGGTTTTGAACCTGGGTCCCCACATCTCAGTCCAACGTTTTATCCAGTGTGCCACCGCCTGGTCAGGCAAAACCCTAGATTCTTGCAAGCAGTAGTTTCATAAAATAATTAGGCTTTTATATGGATATTTTAACATTTTTTTCCATATAATGTTCTAGGTTTCTTATTCTAATCCTTGTGGCATCTTGCCTCTGGTCACTGAGTCATTTGCTTCATATGATTCAACTTAGTACATTATGTTTTCATTCTATACATATAAAAATTGTCCAGAACAGGTACTTGAACATGTTTAGACTTTTACAATTTTAATGTCTTATTTTAAGAAAAAAAATAAAGTGCAGTATTGTCCTCCATTTACATTTGTCCAATGCTTTTTTCTTTTCTCTTTATCCTTACTGAATTATATCACTGCCCATCTTCCTTTCCAGGCTGTCTGCTCCAACAAGTACAGGAATTCTCTTTTAACTCACTATTATATTGTAAGCACCTAATATTCTATCCTTCACATAGGAGGTACTTAATAATCAATTAATCATAAAACACACTAGTCTTGCCTTTCCACAACAGACTCATAGTATTTGCTTTTTACTTTCCATATTCCATAATATTGATTTAATATTTTAATTGCTGGAATTGAAAATGAAAAATGATTGCCTAGTTGCCCTTTTAACTAGAATAGTATATGTTCAGTGAATAACAATACAGTAATGCCTTATTTTACTGATTTTAAAAATACTTTGGTTTCCCCCACATACCTTTTAACATCTCTGATATCAGAAAGCATCTACAATGATGGCATGCTGTGATGTATTTGGAAACTTCTTTCTTTCCTCCTTCTTTTCTTCCTTCCTTCCTTCCTTCCTTCCTTTCTTCCTTCCTTCCTTCCTTCCTTCCTTCCTTCCTTCCTTCCTTCCTTCCACCCTTCCTTCCTTCCACCCTTCCTTCCTTCCACCCTTCCTTCCTTCCTTCCTTCCTTCCTTCCTTCCTTCCTTCCTTCCTTCCTTCCTTCCTTCCTTCCTTCCTTCTTTCCTTTTTTCCTTCTTTCCTTTTAGCTTGTTTGGTCATAACATAATAATCTATCTTAGAATCAATGAAAACTTTTATTTGATGAAATAGCATAGCTACAATTAGTTAAATTCTTTCTGCATATTAATGTGCGTGATGTCTGTCTGTTTTACAAATGAAGAAATTTAAGCCCCAAAGTTAAGCCACTTAGAATTATATATCTATTAAATGGTATCATTTAAACTAATATTGTTTTAGTCCAAAGATTGTGCTCTTTACATAAATGACATATACATCTATTTCCTATATGTGAAGTATACCTGGGCAGACTTTTAAAAATAGCAACATATAACCTAGAGTTGAAAAAAAAGTTAAAGGGCATCTATTCATATTTTCTCTCTCTCTCTCTCTTTTTCTTTTTTGTAGATAAGAAAAGAACTCCAAATAGGTTAAGTGATTTGCTCTAGGTAGTAAATCTAGAAATTTTCAGGCACAGAACTAAGACAAAAATCATGCATACTTTTACAGCAAATTTAAATACTACAGAAATGTATAAAAGAAAAACAAAATCTCTCTCCACCCAATCCTGGATGGATTTCACCTTTCAGTTTTCAAACAGGACTCACAAGCAGGGTACATGATGCAAGCATCTGTAAAATTCATTCTGAAAATAATTTTGAAATTGAAAAAGAAAATATTATTATTTTACATACAACTTTCTAATGCTTCCTGCAACATTTATTAGGAGGAGGATTGATATAGATAACATAAAGACAGACTTTCAAGATGTCTATTATGTACTAGGAACTCTTTATGCCTTATCTAATTTTATCCTCATCACAAAGTTTGGAGGTAAAAACTAGCTTCTTTTGTTGCTGTTCTGTGAATGAGAAAGAGTTTAGAGAAGTCAAAGAACTTATAAAGTTTTGAGGTAAGAACTACCACCTGGTTGATGGTCGAGGTAATAACCAAAGAGTAATGGAAGAAGGATGCCAAAGACATTCATTAAAGTCCTGTGACAAATTATAAAAATGAGGACTGTAGAAGCTTTGCATGATTTTATTTGACTGCTATAATGTGAGTGTAAGTTTATTTGAATAACTATTTTCTTCACCTCTTGCTTTTCTCTATGTTATATATATAACATGTGTGTGTGTGTGTGTGTGTGTGTGTGTGTGTGTGTTCCTCTATTTATTGCCTGTCAGCTCCATATTTACTCATTTGCTTGATTTGTGGAAGAGGAACTGGGCCCTTTTCCAACCGGCACAATCTTAGGTTTTGCCAGTACAGAAGGACGGAGAGATACTACCGGAGAAAGGGCTTTGTTTTCTGGTTTTGGAGTGTGGAACAGCAGGCTCTCATAGCATGGACAGTTTCATTGCTTGGCCTCTGCAGCTCCTGCAATGTGCAGTTGCTTCATTAATCCCAGCTTCTGCAGTGCATGGGCAGCTAGCAGCTTCCACTTGGGTGGTTTTACAGTGAGAGGCACTTCTCTGTGAACAGCTTTCACAGGCACGTCAGAGCACAGATTTCCAGCAAGTTCTGCCATCTAGGCACCACAGCAAATTTTCTGCCGTTCAGCAGATCACGGCTGTGCACTGTCCTACAAGTCTCTCAGCCCTGGGGTGTTCTCTCTGTTTTAAGGATAGTGACTCCTCATTATCCCTGTGATTCCTATATTTTTTAAAGTTCCCTTTACTTTTTAATAGCAAATAGCTTCTTTTCAAATCTTTTATTATAGTTAATCCTTCATCATATTAAATTTTCACTTTTAAAATGAACTCTGTTTAAACTCAAGACCGTCTGTTCTCACTTTTTATGCTTTTGACAACTACCTTGTATTTCTACTGCTTGTTGCCATTAAAAGGGAAAGTTTGAAACTGAAAAATAGAATGTGACTTTGAATATTTCTTAAAGAAAAATAAGTAATACTTAGGAAAGTAGAATCATATAATTATAGGGTGAGAAAGAACATTAGAAATCATTAAGTTTAACATTTCTTAATTCATATATGGAAACTGAGGCCAAAACACCTTTAAGAATCCTGAGATTCATATTTTTCTCATTTTTGTATCACTATTACCTATCATAGGGTTGATAGTCAGTGTAAATTGAATCACACTGAGTGAAATTACTTAGGAAACCTTTATGGAACACTGTGCCTGTAGTTGTAGGTGGAGTGATGATTTAGAGTGGTTCTTAACCTGGGTTCTATCGAACCCTAGGGGTTTGATGAGTCGGTCTCAGGGGTTTGGAGAAGTCTCTGCCACGGAGGCCAGAATAAAGTAATACCGTAATTTGTTGTGAGTTCATGCACTTTGTTGGTTTTGTTCTTTGAGCAAGGTGATGTTCATGCACGGCTCATTTTGTGCACCAGTAATAAAACATATTTCTATGTCTTGAATTTGGAAAAAAATCATAGTTTATCACTAAAGAAGGGTTCCGTGAATGCACATATGAAACTGGTGGGTTCGGTACCTCAAAAAAGGTTAAGAACCACTGAGATAGACATAGTTCTTCCCCCAAAAAGGGTTCCAGGCAAGTAGTAAATTTGATATAAAAAACTTTGATTAAATCTAAGCCACTATCGTTTTGGTTATTATTGTCTGACTGAATTATAAGTTGAAATCTGACGCCAGTTTTCTTTGTGCACTTTTTGTACTTGTACTTATAGCTGTATAGTAGAAAAAAATCACATGGATGAATTTAAACTTTGATTGTAGTTACTAGAACCTGCTATCTTCTAGAATAAGCTTTGTATAGTTACCTTTAAAAGCTCAATTTCCAAAACACAGATTTATGGTTTCACTTTTTCACTTATGGGAATATTATTTTTATGCAAGAATCCTAAAAAAAATTTTAGATGTTAATTTAACAGAAAACTTCTACTCTACTTCCTAAAATGATGAATGACAGGAAATAAGACCATATCTAAATCATAAAATTTTTAAAATATTTATTATATAGAATTTGAATAATAAATCTTGAATGAATTGGCTTATGAATTCTGATAATCTTTAGAGATTTAATAAATGTCTATTTTAGTCCATATTCATAAATATATTTCTTGATAATATAGTTTGTGATAATATAGACTATTTAGTTTTTTAATGTTAATTTACCACCCTTTGGAAGAGAGATTAAGTTATATTTTAGAAAAAAAAATTCTGTTAAATTTTAATCAAACATATGTTTTAAAATTCTGGGCATAAATCTAGGGGTAGTATAATTTTGTCATCTTCACAAGTGGTTGTGCTATTCTACATTTAAGATGTGTCTTACCTTTAATTATTGTGAGAAAGTGTATATCAGAACATTTCACAAAACTTGAAATCAATCTTATCTTTAAAAGATAGAATTTTTAAGCTCTGCCCTGTTGGCTCAGTGGTAGAGCATCATCCAGGTGTGTGGAAGTCCCGGGTTTGACTCCTGGTCAGTGCACACAGGAGAGGGGCTTATCTGCTTCTCCTTCTCTTCCTCCTTCCCTCTCACTCTCTGTCCTTCTTCTCCTCCTGTCACCATGGCTCAATTGGTTTGAGGGAGTTGACCCTAGACCCAGAAGATGGTTCTGTGGAGCCTCCACTTCGGGTGCTAACATTATCCCGGTTGAGAGTGGCCTCAGGTGGGCAGAGCATTAGCCTCAGTCAGGGGTTGCCAGATGGATCCCAGTTTGGACACATGCAGGAGTCTGTCTCTGTATCTCCCCTACTCTCACACACACAAAAAATCAAATTTCTGATAGTCTGTTTAGACAGAAAATTATTTGTTTGATAAAAAGTTTTTCTCATGTAACATTCATCAGCAGATAAACAAACTAAAGGAGATCAATAATAGAGATCAGTAAGTGGCTCTTTAATTTCATTTTATAATTTTAAAATAAATTGAAAATCTAAGAAAAGTGAAAGCTACTGGGTTCTAAGCAAAAAGAAAGAAAACTATAATAATACTTTTGTCAAAAAGTGGTTTTAACATTCTCTTGTTTTTAGAGTAATCATAATTTTAACCATTTACTTTGTGTCTAGCATCGTCTTTTTATTTCCATTAATACTTAAACTGGTAACATACACTTAATATCTAGGACATCATGAATGTTTTTGAAAGTATTACCTTTTCTGCTTTGCCTTCCTGCTCTACCATACCTTTTCGTGTCTATTTACTAATGATTTTACAGTTCTTAACTTTGTTGCCCCTCACTTACTCCTTCCCTGTTTAGAACTTCTGCTGACCTCTAAAAGGTCATGGCAGGTACAAACTTTACATGAATATAGGAGAGCAAGGATTTGGTCCTTTGCTCTCATTGGTCCTTCCAGAGGTAATTTCTTTTGGGACGGTACTTTAAAATGCTCACTGTTTTAAAAAATAATATTTTAAAAGTGTAATAGGCAAAGTGTTAAAAAATATTTATATGTACTAGAATCTATAAACAAAGGAAATTACCTGTGCCATCTTTATGTGTTTCTTCTAATTATTTCTATACATTTTAGAGAAGTAATTAAGATTATGCTGTATCAAAAATAAGAAGCATAGAGTATTTATTTTAGATTCTTATATTTGTGGAATTTCTCTTCAAGCAATCTTCTAAAGTGTGATTTTTAACAGTTTCATGACATCTTATCATATAAAAGAGCACCTTTTTGTTGTTACTGTAAGTGAATTTTTAAGTAATTACACAGTTTACGAAGGAGATAGGCTGTCTCATAATGAATTATGAGAATATGTGGTCTGGTCATGTGGCACATTTTCCGGAGAAGGAAGTAGACAGAGTCCACGTCTACTACATTCTTTACCAATGAGAATATCCCTCTCTTATATGATTGGACTAGGAAGGTCATGCAGGGAAAGATACAAACCTGCCTCACAAGATTGTTTCATTCAGTGAAGGATGGAAAACATGGCTGAAACTTGTTTTGCTAGCATGATAATTGTTAACAATGAAATCCATTAAAAAAACAATGAAAATCTAACATGATTATCTAAATAATATATGGAATATTCATCATTCACTGATAAAAGTTAATCAATACTATATTTTGATCTTAATGCATTCAAAATGATATAATTTTTATTTACTTATTTATTTTATATCTTCTTTTTTTTTTTTTAAAGGGACAGACAGACAGGAACAGAGAGATATGAGAAGCATCAATCAGCAGTTTTTTGTTGTGACAACTCACTTGTTTATTAATTGCTTTTTCTTATGTGCCTTGATGGTGGGCCTTCATCAGACCGAATAACACCTTGCTCAAGCCAGGGACCTTGGATCCAACCTGGTGAGCTTTTTGCTCAAGCCTGATGAACCCATGCTCAAGCTGGTGACCTCGGGTCTCAAACCTGGGTCCTCTGCATCCCAGTCCAATGCTCTATCCACTGCGCCACCACCTGGTCAGGCTGTAATTTTCATTTAAATAATTTTCTTCAATTAGCCCTGCCTCTGCCAATTTTTACAATGGGTGATAGCCAGCAAAGTGATCTCCAGTTTTCTGTAAATGGCCATTCACGATAACAATTAAGTGTAACTTCCTTCCAAAATGTTTAATATTCTATAAAATCTGAACTATCTTAAAGTAAAAATATTCACAATACTAATACTAATGCTTAGCAGAGAGAGATTTTTCTCAGATGGACAGTTTTATTTGGTCCCTATGTTAAGGGTGGGCTAAATACTCTAAGTTGTCTAGTTGCTCCCGGCACCATAATAATGTTGGCCACCAGGCGTTACATCTTACAAATCCATGGAAGTTGGTGAATATTTTGAAATTACCTATTTTGACATGATGTAATAAAAAGTTCTGTGTCTAATGTTTAGATTTGAAAGTTTTTTCATATAAAAAGCATTACAGATAATTTGAGGTCTAAGAGTTCACAAATAGATAGGTTATTTTGAAAGTAAAAAATTAAACAGAATATTGATTTATATGTTTAAATGATAGAACAATTTAATAGTTTTCATAAAACATATTTGAAATATATTGTTTTTGAGACAATCCCCTATATTTATATAATCACAATATTATCTCCATAGTAAAGATTTGCACTATTTGACACTTGCTAAACATATTTCATCGAAGTTTACTTAATTATTTAAATTTAGCAATTGGAGGTGTTTTTTTTCTGCAATTATAATCAATTTTTTTTATTTTTATTTTTTTATATATATATTTTATTATTAATTCTAATGGGGTGACACCAATAAATCAGGGTACATATGTACAATGAAAACATCTCCAGGTTATCTTATCATTCAATTGTGTTGCATACCCGTCACCAAAAGTCAAATTGTCCTCTGTCACCTTCTATCTGGTTTTCCCTGTGTCCATCCCCTCCTCCCTATCCCACTCTTCCCTCCCTTAACTGTAAGTTTTGTTTGGTTAAAATTTTTTTACATAATCATTTTGAAGTTGATGTAATGCAGGAAGACAAATAACATGTATGTGGAAGAAAGACAAAAAGAGAGAAAGAAAATGTAAGGCGATATTTTAAAATAGAGTTTACTAAGTTAAAAATGTTTCCCATAAATAGTTTCAAACAAAAATAGTAACTCATGCATGGTTTAAAAATATTGTATATTCATTCATCATCATTCTTACAGTGTGCAATTACTCCAACGGGATACATACATTTTACATTTGCTTTTTGTTATAAGGTTCAATCTAGGACCAATCGTTTCACTGCAGAAATAAGTCTGTCTCTGTTTTTAAGGTATGTAGTCAGGGCATTAATTTTTTTTTTTTTTTAGATTTGCTTTTTAGTTGACAGTAATTGCAATCTTCTGTTACAGGAGAAAAATAAAAAGCAAAAGAAATAATTTTTGGCTAGTTAGACTGGTATGCGAACTCTAGAGCATGCATGAAGTTACAGCTCATCTAGTTCAATGTTCTTTTAATAGGCATCAAGAGAGGTGGCTTGACTTCCACAGAAGTTCTTTGGCAGCATGGTTGGGAGTGAGCCATGAGGGTTGAAAGCCTTGGGCAGTTGCTTGGTTAACACTCTGTAAAGATAAATATTTCCCCCCCTTTTTTTTTATTTTCAGCTCTTATTGTATTTATAGGTTTCACACAAGTGAGTACTTTATCACAATAATTTCATTTATTACTTATTTCTAATAATATAATACATGACCAACAATTGTAATCATAATTGTAAAATTTTTAAATGACTTTGGTAAGTTTTTTTAAACTCTTAAAACTTGCATATATTTATTGCAAAAAAACCTGATAAAAGCTGTCTTCTGATTTTTAACATTTAATCAGTATGTTGTGCACACATTGATTCTCCTTTTATTGAAATATTAAATTCCTTGATGTGTCTTGTTTATGACTAGGCTGAATATTTTTTAATATCCTCCCAGCAGGTTTGTAGAAAGACTGAAAAATAGGTGAAAATTAATTCCTAGATTGAAATTGGCTATTGCTGTGAACTTTTCCTAAAAATAACTATATCAAATGAATCTAGCAAGTAAATGACAGAAGTTACCCTAAGATGAAATTCTATGATCATCTAAAGTTAGTGCTATCTCTTGACCTGAAGCACCCATCACCTGGAAAACTTGTTAGAAAGCAAATTTTTGTGTCTTATTCTAGGTGTATTCAATCAGAAATTTGAATTGAGGTCAAGCTCTCTTTGTTTTGATAAACTTTACATATAATTTTGACATATACTAACATTTCAGAACCACTGGTCTAAACTAAAACAAACAAGCAAAAATAGTTTAGATTGGCACACAACACAGTTCAAAACTGTGGAAATGTTTACCTGAAACCTATGTATTCTTATTAATCAATGTCACTTCATTAAATTTAGTTTGTAAATAAAAAAAAAAAAGATCATTCAAGAATGTAGGATGATAGCCCTGGCCAGATGGCTCAGTGGTAGAGGGTCAGCCCAACTTATCGATGTCCTGGGTTCAATTCCTGGACAGGGCACACAGGAGCAACACTCGTCTGCTACTTCCCTCTTCCCCCCTTCCTTCTCTTTTGCTCTATTCTCTTCTCCTCCTGCAGCCATGGCTCAGTTGGATCGAATTGTTCCCGGGTGCTGAGGATGACTCCATGATCTATTCCTCAGGTGCTAAAAAATGGCTCTAGTTGCAACAGAATAACAGCACCAGATAGGCAGAGCATCACCCCCTAGTGATCTTGCCAGTGGATCCCAGTTGATGATCATACAGGAGTCTGTCTCTGCCTCCCTTCCTTTCACTAAATAAAAATAATATTAATAAAACAAGAAAGTAGGACCGCATACTTATTTATGTAAGAAGCCAAGTTTAATGATTATAAAAATATAAAGAGATAAATATCGTTTAGAGAAAGGGACAACTTAATTATCATGACTTCCTTAAATGATAGATCATCTTTTATTTACCTTTTTGTCCTTGAATCCTAGCATTTGTGTATGGTGGTTGTTGCCAATAAATATTTTTAAGTGATAAAGACAATAGTTAAGATAGACTAATAGAAATCAAATCATTTTAATCTTGGCAACAGAATTCATGCTTTTTTGAATATATATGTTTTCATGTTCACTCTAGAGTACAAGAGACTTTATGTTAAGCCTACGTGGATTGCTTGTGCTAGCTTTATTGTATCTTTTACATTTTTAGTGTATCCCTAAAAATCTCTAAGCTTTAATAATCAAATATTAAGGTATTGAATTAAGCAGAAGATAGCCTTGGCCAGTGGCTCAGTGAATAGAGCATTGTCCCGATATATGAATGTTTCAGGTTTGATTCCTAGCCAGGAGACACACAAAAAGTGACCATCTGCTTCTCTATCCCTCCCGCTCCCCCTTCTCTCCCTCTTCACCTCCTGCAGACAGTGGCTCAATTGATTTGAGTGTTGACCCAGGTGCTGAAGATGGCTTGATTGGTCCAAATATATCAAACACAGGTGCTAAAAATAGTTCAGTTGATTCCAACACTGGCCCTAGATGGGGTTGCCAGGTGGATCCTGGTGGGGGCACATATGGAAATCTGTCTCACTATTTCCCTCCTCTCACTTAAAAAAAAGAATTAAGCAGAAGATAGTCAATAAGGAAAATATATGGTTGCTGCTGAGATGTTAGTATTAGAAATTTAATAATTTGTTCTGTATACAAATGAAAGCTAAGAAAAGTTACAGAGCACTCCAAAAGATTTAGCACATGTTAAAAGATTATAATTATCTTAAGTGCTACTCATGTTCAGCATATGTTTTTATAAATAAAAGTGTGATTTTGTATTAAAATAATAACAGTTGTGAGGTTTTTGTACTTTTGAATTATGGAAATTGAAGAAGCTAGAAGGATTTGCTTCATTCCAAAGATATTAAAGTTTTATATACTTTATACTGGAAGCAATTTTTTTTTTGTAGTGGAAATAACTTCTATCAAGGAAGAGAATTATAAAATAAAGCTAATTAGTGCTGGACAATGTTGCTGATACCAGCATGGAAGAATAATATTGACAAATGTGTCAGAGTCTTAGTTTGAACATTGCTAGTGGTGATTCTCAAAATAGTTATTTTAGAGAGGTCAGAGGCAGAGTAGTGAGTATGTCAGAATTACCTGGATGTCTGTATTAAATTATTTATGTTTCTCAACATCTTGCATTTCCTCAACATTCATTTTGTATTGCATCCATAGAAATAACTGCCTTAGATTATGTTACATCTAAGATGAATTGGTTTTCTTTAAGTTGAATTGGTTTTGAAGAATAACTGTTAGCTATTTGCATTGTTATCTTATCTATAATATTCTTGTATATATCCAGAGTAGATAGAGAATATTATATATCAGCTAAACTTTAATAGTATGAGTTTCTTTGAATATAGAGGAGAAAAGAAAACCAATAGTTTCATACTGTTTTTTTTTTTAAATCTCTTATGCATGCTATCAGGATTTTTCTATCAGTAATGAACATTTGTTCTTCAAATACATCTATATTTCTGTTTTTTAAAATCAAACCATAAAAAATATTAAAATGAGGCTGTAAGTGTTGGAGAGGCTGTAAGGCCTGCCTTGGCCAATCAATAGATCTTTTTAAGAAAGATGCTTTTAAATATAAAGTCACCTATTGATTATTTGAAACTCTACCATTGCCCTAATCCTTTTTATTCATTATCATTAATGCAATGATGTAAGTTGGTTAATATCCAGTTTTCAAGGATGCTGGTTTTGTGAAAAGTCATGAAAGTAACTTTAGATTTCTGAATTTGAAAGCCTGATTATATGTAAAGTGTAAAAGCTTCTTAACATAATCTTCAGTCAGTTTCTGTCAGTGTTCTTCAATCTTGACTTACTACTCAATTCCTGACTGTCAGAAACATGGGCAGTTCTACACAATCTTCTAGGCTCCAGACAAAATTTGTGCTCTGGTCAGGATCCTTCGGTCAATGGCAGTCTTGCCTGCCTTTTTCTCTTCTCCAGACATTCTCTTAGATCCATAGTCTCTCTTGCCCTCTATCAGTATCATTGGTTGTTATGTCAGGTCAAGTAAGAGCAAGACATTCTTTTAAAGCCACACTTTGTTCCTGAAAATGTACCGAAAGCAGATACAATGCTGAGACAAGGTAGAGTCAATGTAGGTATTATAGCTGTATAACCTGAACTTGAGGAATGCTTTACACTTCCAGAAATAAGATATATACCACACAGTGGCAGAACACAGATCTTTTAGAAGAAATCATGCCATCTTATATGCGGTGTTTGTTGACATTTAGCTTTGGGTGGGAAGAAATCTAGACTGGACATATTTATTTGTATACTGCCAACATAAAGGAAGTTTTAAAACCTTGAGACTACAAAGATTGTTATAGTACTGGAGGTAGATGGAGAGGAGAAGATATATAAAACTAAGTCCTAAGGCTTTCTTTCCCATGTCAAAAGATCAGTTTAGGGAGGAAGATCAGCAAATGAGACTAAGAAGGAGCAACCCTCAGAGAGTGAGTTGTTCAAGATGTCAAGTGAAGGAAGTTTTAAAAATAGAGAGATTATTTCAGATACATGTTATAGTACACATTGGAAGCATTAGAAGAGAACTGAGAATGACTATTGGATTTGGAGCTGTGGAGATCATTGGTGAGAGTTTTAGTGGAATGGGGGAAATTAAAATTTGGTTTAATTGAGGTCAAGAAAAAATGGGAAGAGAAGTATTGAAAACAGTTATGATACATAAGTCATTCATTCCTTTGAGGAGTTAGGCTATGAAAGGAAATGGTTTATTTAAAATAAACAAAAAAATTAAGGCAGATAAATGACAGCATGTTTATTTGATGACTGGTAATAAGACACAGTGAACAATACTCTTTGATGAAATTGAAGGAAATATTCATAGACAAAATTTTAGAAAAATATCTAGTCTTGAAACTCATAGTTGCAATGTGCTGATGGAAGCTTATTGAAATTTTCTATTGCTTGTCTCAGATTTCTCATAATAATATGAACAAGGTCACAAGCTAAAAGTAAAGATGTGTTATGGAGGTATGGAGGTTTACGTAGAGGAGAGTGTAGAAAGTAGTCCTCGATGAGCAATGGGAACACATCTGGACCAAGAAAGATGATGGGCAGCATGAAGCCTCTGTTGCCCTCTTTCCTGCATGGATTATGGACGCAGTGATGAAAATACAGCAGCAATCTTCAATCATGCACAAGAATTGTGAGCACAAAAGTTTATGTGAGTAAATAGAAACAACTTTTTATCTGTTTTGACATTTTAGAGCCATTCCACCTGTCTTTCACTTACTTCTAAACTTTATGATATGTGAGAAAAATAAAATGTCTATTTTGTTAATTCTTGATAGTCAGGTCTTTATAAATTTGCTCTTGATCTCTTCCTTATCGTATACCACAGATGTGGTCTTATTTGTTAGATAAAGGGAGTCACTGAAATTTTTGATGAAGGAGATGACATGATTGGTACTAAGATTTAGGAGATCACTTTGGTATGGCAAATGGATTTTCCAAAAGTATACATTACCTCTATTTATGGGTTAACACTGGCTTGCCTTAGTGTCAGAAAATATTTGCTTCCTCTATAAAATTTACTGACGTATGTGGGCAGAAAGATAGTTTTATAATCAAAGTTTATTGAAATACGCTGTAAATAGATTTTCTTTTTCTTTAGTGAAATTATTAGGTGAATACAGTGATATCAAAGACTGCCTGAGATTAAATTGCTGTAAGTCTTCAAATTTATAAAAGTGAAGATTAGGTTCCCACTATAATTTTGAATCCCCTGTCAATGTTCCCATCTAGATAACTGTTTGAGTGAAGATTGACCTTTAAAATGTAAGTTTCATTTTATCATTGAAAACCCTATGTTCATTTTGCATTGGTCAATATGTAAGTCCTTTAAATAATCATTTTTTTAAAACTTTGTCAGATATTCTCCAATTCAGGGACACGTGTACAGATATATGTGACAGTATCCTGGAGACACCTGAACACTTAGTGCAAACATTGCACTTTTTCTTAGAAGATCAGTTTTATAGCAATAAGCTAAAAATACGTTTCTGTTTAAAATCACTTCTAATGTATTAAGTGGCAAAATATAAATTCTCATGATTTTGAAGAAATAGGAAAAAGACTAAAGAAAAGAGCTTTCTAAAGCTCAATCCTTAGATGAACCTTTTATTTTGTTGATTTGTTTACCCATATAGAGGTCTTTTACTTTGAGCCAGATACTGGACTTAGTAAAGAAAGTAAAATAGCAAATAAGAAAAATAGGTCATGTCAAAGAAAAGCAAACTTATTTTATGAAAGAAAAGAATAAAATTAAATTTATTAAACACATTTTATGTGCTGGTCACCATGGACCAAACCACTGATGTTTTACACACTAATTGCTTTCCTTACCCATTACTTAATGCAGGGACGTGTAACTCTGAGTATTGCTATGATTAAAAATAGCAGAAGGAGCCTGACCAGGCTGTGGTGCAGCGAATGGAGTGTAGGACAGGGATGCAGAGGACCCAGGTTCAAATCTCGAGTTTGCCGGCTTAAGTACAGGCTCATCTGGCTTGAATTCAGAATCACCACCTCAAGTGTGGGGTCACCGGCTTGAGCAAAGGATCATAGATATGACCACATGGTCACTGCTTGAGCCCAAAGGTCACTGGCATAAAGCCCAAGATCACTGACTTGAACCCAAAGGTTGCTGGCTTAAGCAAGGGTCACTAGCTCTGCTATAGCACCTGGGTCAAGGTACATGTGAGAAAGCAATCAATGAACAACTAAGGAGCTGCAATAAAGAATTGATGCTTCTCATCTCTTTCTCTTTCTGCCTGTCTGTCCTTATCTGTCCCTTTCTGTGTGTCTTTCTTTCTGTCTCTATCACAAAAAAATAGCTGAAGGATTTTAGAAATGAATAAAAAGAGAAGATTCATTGAAAAACCAACAGTGAATTATATTTGAAATATATTCATGAAAACTGAAAATTGAAGCACCTGGAAATTTCAGTGGGATGATACTTCATTTTAGATATTGCCATTAGCCATCATGCAATGAACATTTTAGAAATTATTGGATATAAAATGTAAATGGCAATGAGTTCTTTAAACTCAAATGTCATAATAATTACTACAAGATAAATCATGCCATTTTTTGTAAAACAAAGTTGATTACTTAGTTTGTGGACCATCTTGGCTCTACTAATGTCATTTTCTTTACCTTCTTTTTGCTTGACATATAAAGTGTCTCTATTTCTTACCAATATTTCTTCAAAAAGTCCTTCAAAATTTAATGAAGACAATTTTGTAGTGACTAAAGTAAATATTTGGTTGCTGTCATGTTCCAAATGCCCAAATAACATATACGTGGAAACTTACTGTAGTTAAATAGATTTTTCTTTTTAATATTTTCACTTTTAATCTTTTTTCTCAATCTTCTAGCTTTTGCATTGTTGTTTTTATTTTAGAAGGTATATTATATCATATGCCTATTATGAAAAAAAATCATTTAAAGAATAACACACACCCTTTTTAGGTGAGAAGATGGATAATGATTTCTACTGCAAGTATTTTGATTTTCAGTAATTTCAGTTTTTTAAACCATTGAGGATAGTATTGATTTTATTAACAAAAAGATATGTTTAAAATTTTAAAATAAATCTTGAAAATAAATGATTAATGCATATCTTTTTATCCTCTGCTAAACCTACCCATGTGATAAGCATAAGTTTCATACAATATTACATTTTTAAAAACAGTATTAAATGCCAGTTTTGTTATTATGTCACTGAGAAACCTCCGTTTTGATGTTCACTATCATCAACTTTTATGGACTCAGATCTATGTGACCCTGAGAGTGGTTTTTCTTTTATGAAAGAACTTTAAAATTCATGACCTTGACTAGAGAGGAAATGAAATTTCCTTAACAAGGCAGATGCTTGCTAAGAAAAATTTCCTAACCAATTGTCAGGCAAAGTGATGTGAAGGGGGCAAAAACAACACTAAAGAATGGTGGGTGGTAAAGAATATGTTTGCACAGGAATAGATCGTTTCCATCTTAGAAACTGAGCGTTTTCCATGACACTAGTAGTTTCTGGCCCTGGCTTGTAGTTCAGTGGATAGAGTGTTGGTCCAACTTATGAGCATCCCGGGTTCAATTCCTGGTCAGGACACACAGGAGAAGTGACCATCTGCTTCTGTTTCTCTCCCTCTCCTCTTTCTCTTCCTCTCCTTCTACAGCCAGTGGCTGGGTTGGTTTGAGCATGACCCTGGGTGCTGAAGATAGCATGGTAGATCTGAGCATGTGAACTTCAGGTGCTAAAAGCACCTCAGTACTTGAGCATCGATCGGCCCAAGAAGGGTTTCTGGGTCACATGCAGGACTCTGTCTCACTGTCTCCCGTCTTCTCACATTAAAAAAATAAGTGTCTAAACAAGGGTTTTATTTTCATTTGATAATCAATTTCTGCACTAAAGACAACTGCTGCTCTCAAAAATTTTGATGTACTTTCCATTTAATATTGTTAAATAATTTGAAAATAGTATATTATATTATTGGAGTTTTATGCATTTATTGTTTAAAAGAAAACATGTATAAATAAATGTAGCAGTTAAAATTGTAGTGTGGCCTTATTAAGGTACTTCTGTTGTAGGTGAATTAGTGTCATGAATTAGTAATTTATATTGAAATTTGTAGTGACTTAATTACTGAAGTTTTCTGAGTATCTGTACCTATCAGATTTTGAATATAATATTGATTATTTCTATACCTAGATGCATATATATATATAATACACACATATTATAATAAATATATAAAGGCTTTTTAAAAGAGAAAGTGGATCTTGAGAATTATTTTAAAGCAAGATTTGCTTTGTGAGAAGCATAGAAGACAATTAAGTTATAATGACATGTACATTTGAGATAGATGAATTTTTTAAATTAATAAGTAGTGTACAGTCTTCTATACATTTGTTTCTTCGTTTGTAAAATAGAGCTTGACAGGGACAAGAGTTGGAAAATGAACAGAATAATGTTACTTGAGCTTAATGTCTGTTTTTACAGAATTGCAACTTTCTGAGAAACATTTTTTTAACATTTTATTATTAATAATTTTAATGGGGTGACACCAATAAATCAGGATACATATGTATAATGAAAACATCTCCAGGTTATCTTATCATTCAATTGTGTTGCATACCCGTCACCCAAAGTCAAATTGTCCTCTGTCACCTTCTATCTGGTTTTCCCTGTGTCTCTCCCCTCCTCCCTATCCCACCCTTCCCTCCTTCCCCCCACCCCATAACCACCACTCTCTTGTCCATGTCTCATAGTCTCACTTTTATGTCCCACCTATGTGTGAAATCATGCTGTTCTCAGTTTTTCTTTTTTTCTGATTTACTTATTTCACTCCGTATAATGTTATCAAGGACCATCTATTTTGTTATAAATGATCCGATGTCATCATTTCTTATGGCTGAGTAGTATTCCATAGTATATATGTACCATAGCTTTTTAATCCACTTGTCTTTTGATGGACACTTGGGCTGTTTTCAGATCTTCGCTATTGTGAACAATGCTGCCACAAACATGCAGGCGCATTTCTTCTTTTCGAACAGTGCTATGGTGTTCTTAGGGTATATTCCTATAAGTGGGATAGCTGGGTCAGTGGTAGAGTGTCAGCCCAGTGTGTGGATGTCCTGGGTTCAATTCCTAGGCAAGGCACACAGAAGAAGCACCCATATGAGAGACATTTTAAACAGCATAAATTTGTGCCTTTTCATAGTACTCTAGGTTTATAAATTGCTTACCTGACAGTTTTTGGCTTTCATGAAATATTTCTCTTTCCAAATGGATAGGCATTTAATCCCTTTCCAATGGATTAACTTTATTAATAAAATTATTATTGCTAGAAAACAAATTTGACATAAATGTTATTTAATTTTTGAACAATTTGGTTGGTAAATATATAAGTAAGTGAAATTTAGACAGGCAAGTTTATTAATAACCATGTTTTTAAAATATTTTCTTACAACCTATTTCTGATATTTTGTCATGCTGTACAGAAGGAAAATGCTCTTAAAAGTTTTGTATTTTTTGAAAGTTTGTATCTCCTTTTTATTTTGTAAAATGGTTTCAAATATGTCTTAGATTACTGTGTTATTGGGGAGGGTAGTATTTATTGTTCAAAAGAAAAAATATGTGTCAACATATGCATCAATTAAAATTTTTCAAGTGTTCAAGAAAAATAAAAAAGAAGCCAAAATGACTAGAATCAGTTTGGTATATAAAATGTATCACCTAACAACTTGATCACATAATCCAGGGACTGCTTGGTTGGTTTTTTTAATAGTTTATCAGTTCAGACCTAGAATCTAAAGATTCAGGCTAGACATGGTCTTTGGAGACATTATTTTTTTGTATATAACTGTGTTTCAATAAAAGGAATGAGAAAAAAAATGGAAAAAGAAGAACCAGAAGAGTAAGGGAAATATTATCCATGAAAAAAAGGGATAAAGCTGGAATATTATGGAATTAGCTATAACATGGGTACATTCAAATATCATTTAATATTTAGAACTTAGTAAAAATAAACTTGTATAAATTTTACATTTAGAGATTATTTATTTACCTACACTTATTATAATTTTCAAAATATACTCTATTAAATATTTACCAATACAGGAATACTTGTTTTACAAAAAGAATTATATAAAAACTCATGTAGCCATCTGAGAGATCATAATTTAAGACTAACAACCTGGATAAGATACTGCAAGTCATGAGTAATTATAGACTAAACACAGAATAGTGACAGGAAAATAAGTTATGAGAATTAAGTACTTAAGATATTTTGTCAGTGCAAAATCATATTAGATTTCGATTAAGAAAGTGGACTCTAGTCAGACTGTTCACATTTGAAATTCAAGGCTCATCAAAGCTGTGTGAGATTGCACAACTCTCTGCACCTCACTTCCTCATCTGAAAAATGATAACAATAAGACTGAAACCCAAATGTGCATTGTGTATGATTGTGTATGTGTGTAGTTATGTATGAATATGTCATTGCACGACTGTGTTCTTGTGTATCTGTGTAATTGCGTGTGTCTGTTCTTGTGATTACGTATGGGTTTGCATATGTATATGTGACTGTGGATTG
Source organism: Rhynchonycteris naso (assembly GCA_037038555.1). Taxonomy (NCBI): domain Eukaryota; kingdom Metazoa; phylum Chordata; class Mammalia; order Chiroptera; family Emballonuridae; genus Rhynchonycteris; species Rhynchonycteris naso. Next base: position 75,559,981 of record CM073002.1, read on the forward strand.
TATGCAATTGTGTTCATGCTTGTAAATGTGAATGTGAAACTGTGCATGTGATTATGTGTACATGTAAGTATAGATAGATATGTATAATTGTATTTATATATATATATATACACACACACATGTGTATGTATATATGCATGCATGTATAATTTAAATATAAGAATGTGTCAAGTACTTAGACTATGTGATACATAATAGGTTTTCATTGACAGTAAATTATAACTATAAGTGATAATTGCATTAAAAGACAAGAAAGAAAAGGAGGAAAGACAGGGAATAACTTAGGAACATTTTAACTGGAGAACTGGAGAAGTTGAGTGAAATGAACACCCATTTGTTAGTGTTCAGAGAGTGAGGACAAACCAATAAGACTAATGATGAGGGGTTAATTTAGTGACTACTAAAAAGAAGACAAAAGGGCATAAAATAATGTCTTTAAAAGAGGTGAATTATAGTTTCAGATATAAATAATTCATATATTTATGAATAAGAAAAAATTTAGATCTCTCTAAAAAAATTTCCTTGATTTGATAATAGATTCTTTATTCTCTTTTTCAATGTGGTTTTTAAAAGTTAGAGTTTTTCTACATTCCACTAATATGCATCTATGGGTCCATATGCTTATGTTCCAAAAGCATTTAAGTTGTAAGGACCTATTGCAAGCCTTCTGAAACTTATCAGCAGTGCTTTAGAGTTTTATTTATTGATTTATTTTCTTCTGATAACCCATTAAAATATAGCGTATTTTACGAGCAAGATAATGTTAGTTTTTTTCTGTTGGTTTCTGAGCTTTAGAGTTAACCTTGGTCAGTATTTATTAAATGTTTGCACAAGAAGACTTTATGTCACTAGAAGGAAGATAAATATATAAGATAAATATATCAAGTGTGGCATATGGTTGGTAGTGACTGGTACTTCTGTTTGCTCTTATCTTTGCATATTAAATAGTATCTAGATTCTGGATGCAAAAGCATGTTCTGTCAACATGTCAAAATGCACCACTTTATGCTTTTAGGACACAATTTTCTCTTTTCTTATTCTAATGCAAATTAAAGGACAAATATTCCCCTCCACAGAAAACCTCAAAAAAGATTCAAAAGGTATATTTGCAAAGACAATTACTGAAAGTGTGTTAATAATAACTAAACTTATATTTACTACATTTTTAAATTTCTAAAACACAAATTCTTTGACCAATTAGGTAACATGTTAGTCTCTGATAGTATTATTGTCTTAATCTTTTAGTTGAAAGTAAAGATTTGTGATTATTTAAACATCTTTTTAAAAGAACACAAAGTATTCTATACTATCTTCATGGAATCTGGCAAATGGGAAGCAGTAACTTTTTTATGTTACAGCTGTCAAACAGAAATGAGTGACTTGCTCAAGATTATATAGTGAGACCATTGGTGATTCAGATTGTCAAAATAATGATTTTCTAAGTTAAAAAGACATTTTTCCTGCCTGACTGATGGTGGTGCAATGAAGAGAGTGTCAACCTGGATCACTGAAGTCTCAGATTTGAAACACCAAGCTTGCTAGTTTGAGCACAAGCTCATCTGGTTTGAGAGCAAGCTCACCAGGTTAAGCATGGGGTCACACTGACTTGAGTGAGGTATCATGAAATAATCCCATGGTAGCTGGTCTGAATCTAAAGGTTGCTGCCTTGAGCACTAAAGTCACTGGCTTGAGCAAGGGGGCTATTAGCTCAGTTTGAGCCCATTGGTCAAGGCAGGTAAGAGAGGCAATCAGTGAACAACTAAAGTGACACAACTATGCTTCTCCTTTCCCTTCCTGTTCTTTTCTTTTCTCTCTATGGGAAAAAAGGACATTTCTTTCTGACATTGGTGAATGAAAGAAATTCATTCAGGTACTGTACACTTAATGTAACTTGTACCACATTTAACTTTGATATTCCTTTATAATTTTATCACAGAAAAATATTGCCAAGACATTTCAGAACCATATAGTTATTTTTATTGAATTAAAATTTTTTTAATCTTTACATACAGCAAGGAATATATATTCCTTATAACATTTGCAAGAGAAACCAAAGTGAAAATGAAATTCTAACTTAATAATTTCAAAGGCACCAGAGGTGTCCTCTGAAATATTTAGAAAGATACATTTACCTCTTTTATTTTAGAAAGTCAGCTTCCAACCACCATTACAATTGAGATTTACCTAAAGAAGTCTTCCTTAAATTGCTTTACTTAATCTGTCTAGAAGGTTGAAAGTTCAGACTGATATGCATAAAATGAATGAAGGATAATTCAGTACACAAATCATTTTTTACCATTGTCTTTCAGAGTAATTTTCTGAGAATCTTACCATTAATTTCAGGAAGTATTAAATGAGCAGTGAATGTCAGACTCCAGAGGTATAAAGAACATGAGAGGCAGGGATACCTGTAAGTGGGCTTATGACTCATTTAGAGAATGAGAAGATATATTTGAAAATATAACATGTGATAAGTACTAAGTAAGTTGTAGAGACAAGGAAGGTGATTGAAATTTGGTAGTGTGAGGTTATTATAAATGAAACTAATTGGGGGAAAGTTTTATTTAAAAAGTAGAAAAAAGTTGGTCCTCAAAGGAAAAGTGTGACCTACAACAAAATATACAAGTAGTTTTCAATTTGATTGAGAATTCCAATTAATAGGTAATGGCTTCACAAACCATTTTAAATATTATAAGGCTAATGCAATCATTATATAAAAATATCACCTTTATATTTTTTTAATTAATTTTAATGGGGTGACATTAATAAATCAGGGTACATATGTTCAAAGAAAACATCTCCAGGTTATCTTATCATTCAATTATATTGCATACCCATCACCCAAAGTCAAATTGTCCTCTGTCACCTTCTATCTGGTTTTCTTCGTGCCCTTCTCCTCCCCCTCTCCCCTCTTTTCCTCCCCCCCAACCTGTAACCACCACACTTTTGTCCATGTTTCATAGTCCCGTTTTTATGTGCCACCTATGTATGAAATTATGCAGTTCTCACTTTTTTCTGTTTTACTTATTTCACTCTGTATAATGTTATCAGGTACATCCATTTTGTTGTAAATGATCCGATGTCATCATTTCTTATGGCTGAGTAGTATTCCATAGTATATATCTACTAAAGCTTTTATTCTACTCGTCCTCTGACAGACACTTGGGCTGTTTCCAGATCCTCACTATTGTGAACAATGCCCCCACGAACATGGGGCGCATTTCTTCTTTTCGAACAGTGTTATGGTTTTCTTAGGGTATATTCCTATAAGTGGGATAGCTGGGTCAAAAGGCAGTTCGATTTTTAATTTTTTGAGGAATCTTCATACTGTTTTCCACAGTGGCTGCACCAGTCTGCATTCCCACCAGCAGTGCAGAAGGGTTCCCTTTTCTCCACATCCTCGCCAGCACTTATTCTGTGTTGTTTTGCTGATGAGCGCCATTCTGACGAGTTTGAGGTGATATCTCATTGTGGTTTGTTTTGTTGTTGTTTATTTGTTTGTTTTAAAGGGACAGAGAGTCAGAGAGAGAAATAGATAAGGACAGACAGATAGGAATGAAGAGAGGTGAGAAGCATCAATCATTAGTTTTTTGTTGCCGTCGCAACACCTTACTGTTCATTGATTGCTTTCTCACATGTGCCTTGACCACGGGCGTTCAGCAGACCTAGCAACCCATTGCTGGAGCCAGTGACCTTGGGTCCAAGCTGGCGAGCTTTCACACAAGCCAGTTGGGCCCGCACTCAAGTTGGCGAGCTCGGAGTCTCAAACCTGGGTCTTCTGCATCCAAGTCCGACACTTTATCCACTGCACCACCACCTGGTCAGGCTCATTGTGGTTTTAATTTGCATTTCTCTAATGATTAGTGACTCTGAAAATTTTTCATATGCCTATTGGCCATGTGTTTGTCTGCTTTGGAGAAATTTCCATTCATTTTTTTTGCCCATTTTTTGATTGGATTGTTTGTCTTTCTGGTGTTGAGTTTTATAAGTTCTTTATAAATTTTGGTTATTAACCCCTTATCAGACAAGCTGTTGAATATGTTCTTCCGTTGTGTGTTTTTTTTTTATTCTGTTTTTATTATCTTTAGCTGTGCAAAAAACATTTTACTTTGATATAGTCCCATTTGTTTATCTTGCCTTTTATTTCATTTGCCCGGGGAGATAAATCGGCAAATATATTGCTGCTACAGATGTCGGAGAGCTTGCTGCCTATGTTTTCTTCTAAGATGCTTATGGTTTCATGGCTTACATTTAAGTCTTTTATCCATTTTGAGTTTGTATTTGTGAATGGTGTCAGTTGATAAGTCTAATTTCATTTTTTTTTCAGGTAGACGTTCAATTTTCCCAGCACCATTTGTTAAAGAGGCTATCTTTACTCCATTGTATGTTCTTTCCTCCTTTGTCAAATATCAGTTGTCCATAAAGCTGTGGTTTTATTTCTGGGTTCTCTGTTCTGTTCCATTGATCTATGTGCCTGTTCTTATGCCAGTACCAAGCTGTCTTGAGTATAATGGCCTTGTAGTAAACCTTGATATCCGGAAGAGTGATACCTCCTGCTCTATTTTTTCTTTTTAAGATTGCTGAGGCTATTGGTGTTCTTTTTGGTTCCATATAAATATTTGGATTATGCGTTCTATATCTTTGAAGTATGTCATTGGTATTTGAATTGGTATTGCATTGAAGTTATAAATTGCCTTGCATATTATAGGCATTTTAATGATGTTAATTCTTCCAGACCATGAGCATGGTATATACTTCCACTTGTTTGTATCTTCCTTGATTTCTTTTATCAATGTTTTATAATTTTCTGAGTACAAGTCTTTAACCTTCTTGGTTAAATTTACTCCTAGGTACTTTATTATTTGGTTGCAATAGTGAAGGGAATTGTTTTCTTAATTTCTCTTTCTGACAGTTCATTGTTGGTGTATAAAAATGCCTCTGATTTCTGAGTATTAATTTAATATCTTGCCACCTTGCTGAATTTATTTATTAAGTCCAGTAGTTTTTTCACTGAGACTTTAGGGTTTTCTATATACAATATCATATCATTTGCTAATAATGACAGTTTTACTTCTTCTTTTCCATTTTTGATGCCTTTTATTTCTTCTTCTTGTCTGATTGCTGTGACTAGGACTTCCAGAACTATGTTGAATAAGAGTGGTGAAAGGGGGTACCCCTGCCTGGTTCCTATATTAAGGGGATTTCTTTTAATTTTTGCCCATTTAGTATAATGTTTGCTGTGGGTTTGTCATAGATGGCCTTTATTATGTTAAGGAATGTTCCCTGTATTCCCACTTTACTGGGAGTTTTGAGCATGAATGGGTGCTGGATTTTATCAAATGCCTTTTCTGCATCTATTGAAATTATCATGTGATTTTTGTCCATCCTTTTGTTTATGTGATGAATCACATTGATTGATTTGCGAATAGTGAACCAGCCTTGCCTCTCCAGAATAAATCCCACTTGATCATGGCGTATGATTTTTTTCATATATTGCTGGATCCGGTTGGCTAATATTTTGTTGAGAATTTTAACATCTAAATTCATCAGGGATATTGGCCTATAATTTTCTTTCTTTGTGTTGTCTTTGCCTGGTTTTGGGATCAGAATTATGCTCACCTCATAAAAGTGGTTTGGAAGTCTTCCTTCCTCTTGAATTTTTTGAAATAGCTTGAGGAGGATAGGAGTTCGTTCTTCCTTGAATTTTTGGTAGAATTCACTTGTGAAGCCATCAGGCCCAGGACTTTTCTTTTTTGGGAGTTTTTTGATAACTGTTTCTATCTCACTTGTTGTAATTGGTCTGTTTAGGTGTTCTGATTCTTCCAGATTGATTTTTGGAAGATTATATGATTCAAAAAATTTGTCCATTTTTCCTAGGTTGTCTAATTTTTTGGCATAGAGTTCTTCATAATATTTTCTTACAATACTTTGTATTTCTGTTGTGTCAGTTGTTATTTCTCCACTCTCATTTCTAATTTTATTTATTTGAGTCCTCTCTCTTTTTTTCTTGGTGAGTCTGGTTATAGGTTCATCAATCTTGTTTACCTTTTCAAAGAACCAGCTTCTGGTTTCATTGATCCTCTGTATTGTTTCCTTAGCCTCTATGTCATTTATTTCCACTCTGATCTTTATTATTTCCTTCCTTCTACTAGCCCTGGGCTTTATTTCCTGTTGTTTATCTAGTTCTTTTAGATGCAGGGTCAAGTTACTTACTTGAGCTTTTTCTAGCTTCTCATGGTATGCCTGTAGTGCTATGAACTTCCCTCTCAGTACTGCTTTGCTCTGTCCCATAAATTTTGAGTTGATGTATGCTCATTATCATTCATTTCTAGAAACCTTTTTATTTCTTTTTTGATCTCATTCATTATTTATTTAATAACATGCTGTTATTAAATCCATTCATTATTTAATAACATGCTGTTTAGTTTCCAAGTGTTTGAGTATTTTTCAGTTTTTCTTTTGTGGTTAATTTCTAGTTTTATGCCACTGTGATCAGAGAAATTGCTTGATATAATTTTAATTCCTAAGTTTGTTGAGACAACTGTTGTGTCCTAACATGTGGTCTATCTTAGAGAATGTACCATGAGTGTTTGAAAAGAATGTATATTCTACTGCTTTAGGATGAAAAGTTCTGAAGATATTTATTAAATCAAGTTGATCTAGTGTATCCTTTAAGTCTGCTGTTTCTTTATTAATTTTTTTTCTTGAGGATCTATCCAGTGATGTTTGTGGGGTATTGGAATCCCCTACTATTATAATACTGCTTTTAATCTCACCCTTTATATCCATCAAAGTCTGCTTTATGTATGTAGAAGCTCCTATGTTTGGCACGTAGATATTTATAATGGTTTTATCGTTGCTATCTCTTAATTTAGGTGTTCGTAATGACTATCCATTGTTACTCTAAGCTCTTTGAACATCCTAACTATCATTATTTTAAACTCTGCATCAGGTAGTTTGGTTATATCTGCTTCATTCAGGTCCTTCTCTGGGGATTTCTCTTAATTCATTTGGGTTGCACTTCTCTGCCTACCCATTTTGTCTGTGTGTAAGAAGGGTTTGGTTACTGAAGTCCAATGGGTGTTGCCTGTGTGTTCTCTAGGTGTGGTCTGTCTGCAGGCCTGCCACCCCCTCTGCTGTTGCCTAGGGTGGATGGTTACGGGTAGTGCTGGCGCCGTCCTTGGCTGCTGAGTTCTCCGCTTTGCCTCTGCAGGAGGGGCTGTGTTCTTGTGCCATGCTCTATAAGCCTCAGCTGATCCCGGCCTTCGTCCCTCTCCCACAGGTGGGACTGTGCACCACACTCGGGCCACAAGCCGAGGTGCCAAGGGCAAGGGTGATCACTTTTGCTTAGCTGCGGGTCCCTGTTATCCTGCTCCTCCAGCTGGGAGGGGCTGCTGGTGCATGCTCAGCTGCTAGCCCTGGCTTCCGTCCCGCCCACGCCAACCTCGGCTCCTCGGCTGGGCGGGGCTGCTGCTATGCGCTCAGCCGCGCACTGGGCTTCTGCTCCACCTCCATGGGCAAAGCCGGTTTGGGCAAGGCTTCAAGCCTCTGAGGCCAGGTGCGGCTGTGTGCCTACTTGCCCCTGCCCAGAAGTGGATCTCTGCCCATTTTGGTCTCCCGCTTTTCCCACACAGGTGGGATCACAGGCTGGCCAGCAGCTGCCGGATCACTTTTGCGCATCCCCTTTGCCCCGGCCGGGCTAGACCGAGCTCACACCAGCGTCTAGTCCTTTGCCCCTGCTGGCGGAACCGCGCTCCCGCATCCTGCGGTCTCCCTCCCTCCAGCAAGCCCTCAGCAGTGTGGGTGGGGGCACTGCAGCTCAGACTCTAACACTTTGTACTGTAGTACTGAAAGCTTCCTCCTTCTAAGCGACTATGCTCTAATTGCCACAGGAGAGCCTGATGGTTGGTGTCGTGCTTCCCCTTACTGGTTTCAGAGGAAATATTGTTTCAGATTTGTGGAGTGACTCAGCCCAGGGTTTATGGTGGCTGTCACTGTAAGCTTTTCTCCCTGTGCCTTCCAGACTGCACTCTCTACCCCTCCTCCAGTCCTGTCTTCTCTCCCTGTCTCCCGGAGTCCTGGGTGAGTGGTTGTGGGAGAGGTTTTCTGTGCCATCCCTTTAAGAAGAATCCTGGGTCTGAGACAACTGTCTCTTTCTCACAAACAGTATCTAACCTGTTTCCCAGCTAAATACTGTCCACACACCTCTTCTAGTCTCTGGGGCTGTATGCTGGGGCTTTGTTCCTGGGACCTAGGTCCCTACTTTTCCACTGTCTTCTCTTCCCGCCACATGAGTCTCTCCAGGCTGCCTTTTGCTCCAGGGAGCTGGGCAACCCTTTCCACGTTTTCACTTTTCCTACCAGTCTCAATGTTGCTTCTTTGGTGTTCCCTGGTTGAAGAGTCTCTCAGTCCAGTTCAGCGTTGGTTTATCCAGATGATGGTTCTTAAAATCAAGTTATAATCCACTTTGGTTCTGGGAGTTGGAAGTTGGTACATCCACTTACTCCAGCGCCATCTTGCCCCCTTCAAAATATTATCTTTATTTATAGGAAAATTAGATTGTAGAATATATCTCTTATTTGAGGCCTAAATATGATTTCCTATAACTTTTCTCTTTAAAATTAAGCCTTATGACTTGCCTGTGAAGGGATATGAGTGGAAAGAATAAATTATTTTCCAGCCAGTTTCTTGGAGAACTGAGAATACTTTACAGTACCTTAAGTTGGAATAGAGGAATACATAGAGAGCAAGAGTAGAAAAACAATAGGTTCTACTTTCACCCAGGCAAAAAGGGGAAGAATGGAAAAGGAAAGTATTCCATTTATAAGTAGTGGTTGTTATCTCAATCTTACCAAGTTATTTTCCTACTATAAGAAGAAATAAAAGAGTTGGAGAAAAGTACCAATTTTTTCATATTAATTTAACAATGATACACACACACACGTGCGCACGCATGTGTGTGTGTGTGTGTGTGTGTGTGTTTCCAGCAGTTCTTGTGCTATTTTTTCAACCCAGTTTATCATGTCAGCCATGGGGGTGAGGTGAAGGGTAACAGATTGGGGGCATATCTGCTGCATATTTTCCATCCTTAAAGTTGACAGTGAGGACATTCTAATCATCAATGATGGTGAGAGAGAAAGAAATGGAAGTATGAATAGATGATTTTAACAGTTATCAGAGAAATTGATATCTATTTTGTTTTGATTATAAGGTCAGTACCAGGGGATACTGGAGGACACTTTGAGATAAGTTTCTGTAATTTCCTTCTTCTTACAAAGGGCTCACAAGCTTTACCATTATTTGTTCTCATCTTTTCCTTTTACATCTGAGAAAGCACTGACAATTGGACACTTCTGGTTTTGCCAGGAAGAAGAGCCTGTTTTCCTCACCAATTTTTTTCCCCTTTGGCTAATAAAGCTTGTCCTGAATTGTTCCAGACAATTCTTTGTAGCAATATCTGTGTGAGGTGGTCAAGTGTCCAAAGGTTGTCAAATGCAAAGATATTTTGGGGAAGAGTGATATATAAGTCATGAAGGCTTACACCAAAATTTTTTAATAATTCTTTGTCTTTAATGTTATTTGTGTAATTTATCTGTAGCATAATAGGTTTATTAGACCAGAAGAAATATTTTGAGGGCAACTGGTAGAAAATCTGTATTGAGATATTTTCTTGAGGCAGGAAATCTGGGTCAGTTTATGTATGATTGTAACTAAGGGGATGTGTATGCAATCTCAGGTAGTTTTGTGATGATGGAAAATTAAAGGGTAACACTGGGAACAAAATTTTTGTTGCATCCACAAAAACACTGGTTTTTACCTAATTCAAGTGTGCTGATGTCAAATCAGACATTAGTTTTTTCTGTAAGCTACAGTTTTTTGCAATTCAAAATTTTAGGTATTCATCTTATTGTAAAATATTCAACATTTAGTTTAACATAATAAAGTAGAATGTCTTCTTGGACATCATCTTTGTGAATATATAGTAATTTACATAATGCAGTAAATATACTAATACATTAAAAGATATGATTGCATCAGAATTTGTCTACAGTTTTGAAATAGAACATATTAAAACACTTATTTTAATCATAAAATTTGAGCAAAATTTATTTAAATTTTATTAAGGCAAAAATTTGCATTTGTAGCTCTTGTGTTTGTGTACTTGTTGAAGACAATCTTATTTGATGCTCCAGCGGTAGTCTGACATTGTTTAGAGCTGTCAAGAAATAGCAGCCATTCTGTTGGACGTATGTGGTAACACTTAGCTGACTGAGAGGACTGTTGATATCATGACATTAAACAAAGTGTCTTCGGAAAAATAGTCCACAAAAATTTGTTCACGCTTCCTGAAATAGGATACTTTAGCTGACCAGTGAAATGCATTCTTTTCTTAAAGCTTGGAGGCTAATAATTCAGCTGCTTTCTTTGATGGGCCCAAATCTCTAACTAAGTCATTCAATTTGGGTTGGCTAAACTACTGAGGGGTTAATGACTTCTTGGCATCAGAAGAAGAGCCTTCAGATTCTACAACCATTTCCTCATGCATCTTATCAAAATACACTTGATCACCAAGTTTACTTTCTTTGTCCTTAGAAGAAATAAAACCATTGAAAACTGGAATCAGGAATGTCTCTTAGTGTTGGATAGGTCGTATTGCTAAAGGAATATTAGGATATGTGATCATATGCCGTTTTTCTTGCCAATGCCCTTTGTATGGATCAGACAGAAATAACACTCACTGCTGTGGTTCTTAGGTTCATGCCAAACCATGGGAATACAAAAAGGCATTCCTTTGCATTTTTGTTTTGTCCAGTCACAAAGCATTTCCTTACAATTATGACACACAATATGAGTAGCCCAATTCTTGTCTTGATTGCCAAGGGGAACTTGAAAATAGGCAAGATATGCACATGTCACAAATGATGAAATATTGAACCTTTGACGTTGAAGTATGTAAGAGCCACATATATAACAGAAGGTGTTAGGACTATTCTTACATTTACGCCTACTCGAAGAAGCCATGATTTAATCTTAAAACAAAATAAGAGGGTATTTTTATCAGATAATATTATTTTTTACATTTAAAACAACTACAATTATGTAAAAGTGATATTTGTAAAACATTAATTGTCTTGTGGTTATGTTCAATCCAAGAGTCGTTGCCCTTTAACTCCAATTTAAAAACCAACGTATGCCATTAACTGTAACAGAAAGAAATTAAAACTGCAGAAAAACTTGAGCATGCACCCAAAAATGGATTTTATATTTGGAATCATCGATGCAGAAGTATATAGAAAAAGTTCTAAAACCTTGTGCAACAGAAAATTAAAAAGTAAAATTGTTCCCCAGTGTAATAACTACTATTCTTTTATGTTTTTTGCTAGTTTATGTTATTACAGTATTATGACCTGAGCAAAATTTCATCTAAAGAACTGAAAATCTAGAGACCTTACATATAATCAAAGCTTTTTAAACCTCAGTCTACTCATCTATGCATTAAGGATAACATATTCAGCTTTGTCTACCTTACAGAGTTTTACGAGGCTAAAATCTAACATTGAAAAATTAGTAAGGGCCTTACAAAGTTACATAACTTTTATAACATCTTTGAGACCAGTCAGGTGGGCTCTAAGGTAATTCATTACTCACTTCCTAATTAGAAAATGCCCTTTCCTATAACACATTTATTAAACTCCATCCTGTATTTACTCAAAAGTTGTCCTAGCCTCACACAGCCGCTGAGCACTCAAGCAACACTGCTTGATAACACAATTTAGAAACCATTGTCTGTGACCTTGGCCAGCATAAAATATTAAAGAGAAATGCAAAATTATGGGGGCTAGCTGACTTTCCTTGAACATTAATGTATGCACAAGTATTATAAAATTGTAGTTTGTTTTCATAACATACATTCTCTTATTTTAATGACAGAAATGTTTGAGTTTTATGAGCATTTATCTTAGAAACCTATACCGGTTATATATCAATATTTGATAGCCTTAGAAAATAGAATTTTGTAAGAAGTTAGATGTTAGTGTGGAAATGGAAAATATAACTCATCAGTGTATTTCATAGCACACTTGCCACTGTTCGTGTTGATGATAATATGTCAGCGTATCAACCCTAATTGTTTTCTTTCTTTTTTATTCTTTTCCAAGTGAAAGGAGGTAAGATAGAAAGACAGACTCCCACATATGTCCTGACTGGGATCCACTTGGCAACTCCCAACCGAAACTGATGCTATGCCCATCTGGGGCCATGCTTGCAACCTATTTTTAGCACCTGGGTTGAAGGCTCTACAGAGCCATCTTCAGCTCTCGGGGCCTACATGCTCAAACCAATCAAGACATGGTAGCAGGATGGGAAGAGGGAGACAGCAGGGGGAGGGGGAGGGGGATGACTCACTTTTCCTGTGTGTCCTGACTGGGAATCAAACCCAGGATATCCATATACCAGGCTGATGCTTTATCACTGAGCTAACTGGCCAGGGCAACCCTGATTGTTCTCAACTATAAGCTCTACATTTTTAGCAGCTAACTTTTATGCACACCTCTATTTTAGTAGATGTTGTTTAATATTAAAGCATACAAGATTATAACACAGTCATCATTCTTAAATACATATTTTAAAAAGGCACATTCCTATGAATATACTCACTCTCCCACATTGTATATTTTGGACACTGAAATATTGACCTGGGAACAGATTGATAATTGTATTGCCCTCAGAAAGAATTATTTTGCAAGTAAAGAACATAATGTTGATTGTGTTGTATAAACACAGCAGGATCCTAAAATATTGGTTTTATTTTGTATTAAAATATGTGTCAGTAACTTGACTAATAAATATCTTTTTGAAAGTGTTAATAGTTAATCAGTAGAATAATCTGTCAAACATACTTATTGTAAACACAGACACACACACAATTGGCATTTGTCATTGTAAAATGCTACAGTATAAAACTTTTATAAAAAAGAAAACTACCAAGACCTATATACTCTGTCCTTTGCCTTATTAAAATTACACTTTTGGAACTTGGAAAGTGAAACTGTTTCTCAGGCCTTCTTTTGTACAAAGTATATATATATATATATATAACAAAGATCTATTTTTCCCTAAACTCTGTTAATTCTAACTCTGTACTTTCCAGGTCCATATGTGACCCAATCAATATTGTAAATGGTAGCAGCTAATCCTTGACTTTTCTTGCCCTCCAAAGACCAGTGCAAAGATGGCCTTAACGCTTTTCCTTGCTTGTTAAGGATTAGAGAAACAAATGTACCACCCCAATAAATATGGGACAGGGGACTCTGATAGAGTCTAGTTGTTTTGCAGAAGCCATACAACTGGTGAAAAGGGTGAGGATAACTATTATAGAGAACCAGGTCTTTGCTGTATTCTGAAGGCAAAATGTCAAGAGTTACAAGATGCAGCAAAGTAAAAAGAGTGAGATTCTGGGTAATATCTTTGCATTGTTGAAAATTTATCATCACCCTATATCTAACTCTGCCTTACACTTTACTGTATTTGTTACATGTATTCTTTTTATTTTATAATTTATTATTTTGTTCATTAGATTCCACATATAAATGAAGTCATATGGTATGAAGTTACTTGTATTCTGAAAAGTAATAAATGTTCTCAAGTTGACGCAACTGGTTTTTAGGATTGTTATTAGTATTTTGGGAAAACTTATAAAAGGAGAAAAATATTAATCAAAGATGAGGACCTAAGTTTTGTAGCTGATAGCAGATAGGAAGAGCCGAGATCAGACTCATTCAATTTATAAAATCATTATAAAGTTTCTCATTGACCCGAGTGGTACACAAATATTACTGTAAAAAGAAAATAATTTTCTCATGATATTTTTTTCTAGGCAGAAGTTTAGCTCATTTTAGGAATATATTTGCAGAGCAGTTGGTACAGAAAAACAGTGGTAATAGCCAAATAATCAAAACATTAGCATTGCAAAGATTAGATTTATTAGTAATAGTCTCTCTCAATTTAAATATTGTTGAATATTAACATCATTGTTTACATTGCCGGATTTGTTCTCCAGAAACTATAATTTATTTACTATTTTATTTGACTAATGGTTAGTTTCCTTTTCTAAATATTTTCCTATAACTCAATTTTTGTCATTTAATGATGATATTTAATCTACTTTGTATAAAATCACAAAACAGTTGTTGTTTCATTATTGTCATTATTAATATTATTCTTAGAGTTTATAAGATCTATCCAAAATCTACATGAAACCTTATATATTAAATCTACTGAAAAATGGCTTACTAAATGTTAGTGTCAATTCACTGAGTAAATTAATTTTAGAGATATTTTAGAACATATCAATTCTGTGTAACAAGTTTCTAAGACTGCTGAAGAAAGGTTTTATTTCAAAAGCCACATAATTAAGGCTGGCTGCATAGACCCACATGAATCCCCAGTTTAATAAAAGGTCATTGTTCTCTTAAGAATACAAAATATGACGTAATATCACCAGCACAGGAATATCTGAGCCTGGTTAGTCTCAAACAAATAGAGAATGTTATTCACTCATTGTGATATTAAAAGACTATGATGTCATTTCAGACTTATATAGATAGAGACAAGACAGGGGAAAAGGCTGATTCATGATGAAAAACAAAAATCCTAAATAATAAGGCAGTGAATCCAAAGCAGTGACCAGGAAATTACTTTCTGAGTAAGATGCTCTAGGGCAAAGTCTTTCCTTAACAAATATTGTTTAAGGCAGCAAAATCTGTTTGCCATCATTTTTTTTCCTCCTAGGTGATTAAATGCAGAAGAAAAACAGTCATTTGATAACCACAGAAGCTATTTACTCAAAGTATATTCAATCACCATAAACATTATTTTTACAGCAAGACTAGCAAAAGATACTATGGGGGAATCCCATAAAACATTTTTAAAGAGAAAAAACAATGATAGTACCATATATTTTTATGAGGGTTTCAGTGTGATCTGTATGCATTTGTTTCTTCCAAGTACTGCCTGACATTGTAAGCTCTTGTTTTCAGCTAGATGGCATAAAATTCAGTTTCCAAATGGAAAAGATTCCACAGGCTAAAGAATAGGTTCAGGGCTCTTGCTATTTTGTGGCAAAGGATGATTCCTGCTATTTCTCTCTGTATTTGTCATCTATAAAATGAGGTAATATACAGTATTATAATATAAACACTAAATAATTACAACACGTTTTATTGCCTATGCATTTTAAGGACAGAAACTAACAGAAAAACACCCATATGTGCCCTATCTAGACTCACTTGCGTGACTGCAGTGTCCCCTTATGCAGGGTCAATACTCCTTACATTGTTTTGTTTTTTGGCTGTGACATACCTACCTTGTCCTCTTTTTCCTTAACTCTCTCTTCCTGGTACTCCTTCATCTCTCCTATTTTTTCTCAGTCCAGGAGAAGCAGTTGTCTCTTTAAAGCTTCATACATTCCTTTAAAGATGTATAATGCCAAAGCACAAAGCTAGAGATTCAAGATTATTTTTTATTTCAGTCTTGTCATATCAGTTTCTCAAAGCAACAAATATAACATTATCAAAATTGTTTTATTTTTTCAACATTGTCTGCACCAAAGAATCATCTGTGGGAGCTTTTGAAAAAAAAAATACCTGTGTGTGAGCCTCACCCCCAGAGGTACATTGCAGACAGAGTATTTTATAAATGCAGTCTAGTATAGCATGTTTGAAAAAAAATCTACTTAGGTATATGACTAGGGAAAAGGCAAAAATGGGAAAAAAATGATGAAGACTATTAATATTTAAAATTATTTTTTATAACAGTTTTAAACTAAAAACTATGTTTATATAGTTGTTTTAAGAGATCAAGCAAACCTTAAAAAGAAACTTTGCCACTGCTCAGATTATTTAAAAAGCTACGTTTTAAGCTTAGCAGATATTAAGGGTGTTTTGAGCAATAGTAACATGGCTGGGATGTAAGTGACATCTACAAATATGCCTGTAACAAAAGGAAGCTATATAGCTGGAATCCATAGTTCTGGCATATTAAAGAGAACAAAATGATTTTAGTAATTTCAGTTCTAGACATTGTTCAAAAAGCTAATGTAGCATTTATGAGTAAAAATGTAACATAAAATCTATAAAGATCTGTATTATTTTAAAACAGGGAAAAATAACAATTGTGCTTATTCTCCCTCATAGACTCATTATACTGTGACTTACCATAAAATCCTGGTTCCTGAAAATGTATCTGATACACCCAAAACTTCAAACACAT
Organism: Rhynchonycteris naso; assembly: GCA_037038555.1. Classification (NCBI taxonomy): domain Eukaryota; kingdom Metazoa; phylum Chordata; class Mammalia; order Chiroptera; family Emballonuridae; genus Rhynchonycteris; species Rhynchonycteris naso. The sequence goes on from CM073002.1 coordinate 75,576,250, forward strand.
TGGGACATACAGATTTGCCTAACTCAGGTAACATTTACCAAGCTTTATACATTGGCCCAAGCTTTTTCTTCTATAATTTATTCCCCTAGAGGTTTTTTTTTTCATTCCACAGTTTCAGTTTCCCTGTTATTTAGATGACATTCAAGTATCACTACCTCTTTATCTTTTTAGAAGTTTTTTCTTTTATTTTCACCTGATTATTAAGTCATTTCAAAGGAAATTATTTATGTTGTCATATGAGGACTGATTCTATATGGGAATCTTAAGTAAGTATACAATGGAATTTTTATTTTCTATTTTTTAATGTAGTTGTCAATGAAAACAATGAAAGAGACAAATCACAAACTAGAAAAAAGTAATAAGCAGGTTAATATGTTATTCCTAATTATATTAAAGAAACCCTGTAATATTCCTCAGTTATATTTCAAAATATTTATGATAGAATTGTTTTATAATTATTTTTTCAATATACTTAAAATTAAATACATTCATAGTACAGATAAACTGAGAAGTAATAAAATCAGTACATTTAAAAAGAGAATTAACTGTTTCTTTAATAATTAAAACAAATATCTTATATAATTTTAATAGTATGTTTTTCTCTTGAGAATGGGCTGCGCTAATAGGAAAAAACTGATAAAGGACACTGTAGTTTATTTTCTGAATATAATATATAAAGAATTAAATTTAAGAAATATTTGCTAGAATACTAATTTGAGAGTTTTTCCGAAAGTATAAAAAATAAAATATTAATTATTTTTTGTAGAGAATATTACTTTATCCCCAAAGTCTAGCTATTATTATATGGAGATCAATATTTAGATTAGTTCTAAGATTTTATTTATATTTAATGTATATAATTAAAATGATTTAATATGGTCTATAAAATTATCCTGAAGTGTATGTATGTGCATGATTACATCCTTAGTTGCAAATACACCAAATAGCTTTTAAATAATAATAATACAGATAAAAGTAACTCTTAGTAGCTTAAGATCTTGATATTGCAGCGTTCTTACATGTAAGCTATGTTTTTTGAAGTGCAAGCTCTTGTACAGAATTATACTTGTATAAATGAAAAGTTAAGATGGGTTTACTTTTATAAATAAATGGACTTTTCATATTTTATTTGCCTTGAAAATACCACAACTTATTTCCAACACTATTATGTCCAGAGGCTGTTTTGAGGTTACACTATACACACAGCCAGTGTGCAGGGTAGGCTGGTATGACTGCTATTTTGCTTTTATATGAAGATTTTATTCAGATGACTGAACTATTTTTATTTGATAAACACTGACCTGCACAATGAGGGTGTAACCTTCACTACCCACTCTGGAATGTTTTTTTAAAGAACTAGGGGATAGGATAGCTAATTGTGAAATTTCCTTTTTAGTGTTTGGCTTTGTTTTTATTAAAGAAGTGTACTTTCTGAAGAACTGGCCAAGATCTGAAATGACTTTAACAACTTGGACAAATTTCCTTTCTCTGTTTGCTCAAATGAATATGTGTTTCTCTGGTTGTCCATGAACATACTCTTTACCTTTGACTTTGTTGAAATACTTCTCTAATCATGTGGTCAGATTCTTCAACATATGTCTCAGTTCTGCTGAGAATAGAAATTCATGTGATATCTGTAGGCATTTGGATAGCTAACGGGAAATGTCCCCAACACTATTGAGCCAGAGGAAGTACATTTTTACTTCCTCAAAGAAATCATAATAATTATAAGATAAAGACAATGTTTTGTAGCTAGAGACTGTAGAAACAGATTTATATTTAATCTTATCTAAAAGTGACCATAGTTGGCCCACTGGAGAGCCCTTGTTCAGCTGTCGGGTCAGATGTGTGCTTCCTTTAACCGTAAGTCAACTAGTATGAATGAATAAGCATTCACTCTCTAAGAATTAAAGACAACTTCAGATGGAGTCTGAGGCAAATCTCAAGAAGGCATACTCAGGGAAATTAGAATAAGAAAAACATAAATTAAGAAAAAGCTTGACATCTGTGTCAAAAGCATACAAATCATATATAAGAACAAAGGATATGGGTAGGTAATCAGAAACGTTTTCAGCAGCATGAAAACCTCAGTCATATGTTCAATTTGTGCAAGAAAAGACACACTAAAAATATGTTTTTGAAGTCAATCTCATAAACCTTATGGAAAATGATCTAATATAACTCTTTATGTTCAGATGAGGAACTGTAAAACCACAGTGGTAATTTTTTTAAAGCCTGGAGGAATCATTGATTAAGCGTTTTGTTCCTACAAACTGGCTTAGAACATTTCAGAAAGCCATTCCCCCAGCCATCCCAATTATTTTTTGAGTATACTTAAAAAAAATTGTATTCCCATTTTGTTTTGAAAAATTATACTAACAAATGAGAAGAGTGATAATTGAATATCTATTAAATAATCTAATTGACATTGAATCCTCACTTTTCTAAGGGACCACTGACACAAGAACTTTTGTTTCCTGTTCTTTTACTTGTTTTTTAGATGTCCTTGAGAATGAACATTTCAGCAGTGCTCTCAATATGATGCACTCCTGGAAACAATGTATGCTGTGACCATTGTCTTGTTGAAATGCAGTACAATAAAGTTTCAAAAGGTTTTAGTCATTGCTTTTGCTTATAATCACAATTTAAACTTTCTAAAAATTATGTCTGTATTTGTTTCCCAGGGTTGCTATAACAAAGTACCACAGACCGGGTGGCTTAACCAACAGAAATTTATTCTTGCAGTTCTCGAGGCTAGAAATCAAAGCAAGATGTAGAAAGAGTTCATTCTTTCTGACAGCTGTGAGGAAAAATTTGTTCCATGTGTCTATCCTAACTTCTGGTGACCTCCGTGGTTCTTTGTATTGTAGATCACATTTCCCTATGTCTTCACATCATCTTCCCTATATGTATGTCTGCTTCTGTGACCAAAGTTTTTCTTTTATAAGGACACAGTCATATTAAATTACAGCCCACCCATTTATAAAGACATTATTTCAAAAATAAGGTCACATTCAGAAATACTGATGGTTAAGACTTCAATATATTTTTTTGGGAGGAAGACACAATGCAATAACAATGTCCTTAACACGATTTATTAGCAGGATTAATGAAATTTAACAGAATCTTATATTCTGATGTTTGTAGAACATTTTATTTTATCATTTTGATCAGCATTTCAACATACTCCAGATCAGACCTATACAAAGACATCTTTCCTCATTTTAATGTTACCATTCTTTATCTTTTTATAGTTGAACCTCTTAAAATGATTCTATGTTTGTGATTGTTATTTCCAAACCCCACATATACTGTACCAATATGTTTTCACATTACACTGTACTGATGAAATAGTCCCTAATTAGGATAATGATGGTTTCCATTTTATTAAGTCCATTTGTGATTTTTTTTGTCCTCAATTTGTTTGCCTTCTTTGGGATCACTATTAGAAGATGCCATCTGTAATGGGCCTTGGGTATTCTTCTATGTTCTTCTTGACTATGCAAAGAATGTGAGCTCCTGACTCTTCTTTACTTGTGCGATTTCTGAGGGTTGTGTTTCCAGCAAGTAACCCCTAGAAATAACATTTTCTTCTATATGAAGAGCATATTTGCTTTCACCTTACTATAAAAATTGTTAAACTTCCAAGTTAAGTAGTCCTCTCCTCTAATGCAACCCATTGTTGGTGCAGGCACCTCACAATACTCCATGGGATGTAAAGGACATGGGGAACCAGCAAGAGCATTATGTTGCCCATATATCTTTTTTTTTTTTTTTTTTTTGTAAATAATAAACTCCTTTATCTTTAATCCAGGAGTCTTGTGTCTCCTTCCTGCATTTATAAAACAGTAACAGACTAGCTTATTAGCTTGTACATAGAGAAAACTCCCAGACTCTTTAGAGTTCTTAATAATAATTTAATATTATTTGAGAGTCTTCAACTGTTACCTCTCTGACCATGTCTTTCAGGTTTCTTTTTCAAGAAGTTCCTTTTTTAATGATTCATTGTATGACCAGTAGCCAAGGCCACCATTACAGCCACCTGTCCCTTATAGGTTCGCATTTGATTCAGACAGACGGTAATGAAACAACGGAGCCAAAAACTGGTGGGCCATCACCTTTAATCCTAGCTTGCATCCTGCGGGCAAGAAATATACACAGTGGGAAAACACTTCCTTTTCCATTCAGGGCTCCCAAAGCCACTGACTTATTCGAGTTTCCCAGAATCAAAGGTTTCTACCTCACCAGCCTTATTCAGTTCTGTTCTCCATCTCCTTCTCTCTGCACAAACTGGCTTCTCCTTCAGCACTCTGTCATCTTGTCTGCTTCTCCTCTCCTCCATGTGGCCTTTCTCTGCTCTCATTCAGCGTGGGCTCCTCTGCCCCACTTTATAGTGTAGAAATCAAAACCTTTAATCCAATATACTGACAAAGAATTCTCTGATACAAAGTTACTTATCTCAGGCATAATGGGATTCCTCATTAGAGTGCACCACCCCACATAATGCAACAGTCAAGGGTGTGGGGAAAAGTTTAGTTTTGAAAAGATCTTAGTATTAAAAGCATGGGAAAGGCTTAGTCTTAAAACTAAGCCTTAGGCTATAGTGACCCTGACTGTTTATAGCCTGTCCTCCACACCTAATGCAAACTATAAGTGAGCAAACATATATATCATATTCACAAACTTATTTGACCAACAATCATCAATTTCTGGAATTTCTTTTACCTTTTTCTTTTTGTATTTTTCTGAAGTGAGAAGCAGGGAGGCAGATCAACAGACTCCCTCATGTGCCTGACCGGGATACACTCAGAAAGCCCACTAGGGGACACTGCTTCACTGCAACCAGAGCCATTTTAGCACCTGAGGTGAGGTCCCTGGAGCCATCCTCAGCACCTGGGCCAACTTTGCTCTAATGGAGCCTTGGCTGCAGGAGGGGAAGAGAGAGATCAAAAGAAAGGAGAGGGGGGAGGTGGAAGAAGTAGAAGGACATGAGACATTCACATGCTGGGCTGATGCTCTGCCACTGAGCCAACCAGCCAGGGTCTGGAATTTCTTAAGCTCAGAAATAAGCGTTTTCCTTGCTAATATATTTCAACAAATCTACAGTGTAGTTACCATGATGCTTCCCAGATTTATTGCTCAAGCTTAGAGCTCTTTTATGGTTTATTATTATATCCAACTACTGACTTGATTTAACGTGTCACTTGGTATTTTGAAGATAACACAAATTCATGATGTACATGACCAGATTCATGTTTTTTCTCTTCAGACCTGGTTTTCTTTCACTAGTCCATCTCATAGTAAATGACATCAACATTTAGCCACTTGCTCAGGCCTTTCTTTTCCATATCTCTATTTTTATCTAATCTATCAGCAAGACCAATTGCTTTTGTTATTTCAATACCATGGACTTTGATTTTTCTCTTCATTATTACCTTGATTCCGTTCTATGTTACATTATTCCTTAAGTGGACATCCTTACACATCCTTCTACATCATTCTGTTCTCCCTCCAATCTATTTTTAATTGTAGTCAGAGTGAGTGATCACTTTAAAACTCACATTAAATCATGTCATCCCTCTGCTTTAAACCTGCCTAAATTCTGCACTTAAGGTAAATGTCATCAGTTTACTCCTACTTATTATTGTGATCACAGCCCATGTAAAGCTTTCAGAGACTACCCAATCAGATTTGGGTCTTTTGTTTCATTATCAGATATAACCTTGCTTTCTTTCTGCAAAGCACTTTTGAAGAAGGCCATTTCTTAACTGTAGTGTGATTATTTACTTAATGTTTATGATCCTCCTCAAACAGTAAGCTTCATGAGAGTAAAGATGTTTGAGCTAATTCACATTGAGTCTCCAACAAGTAATACAGTGTTTGTCCCAAATTGGCACTTAACTATTTGAGAACAAGCAAAATAAAATGACCACTTTGGAGAAACAATCATGAACTTTTTCTTATCTAGAAAATGTTCACTGTGCTTTAACTAATAATTCATATAGAAGCCAATGAGATGTTTTAAAAGTATAAATCTAGTCATGTTTGCCATTACAGAAAACCCTCTATGACTTCCCCTCACAATTATACTGGATTTAAATTTTTTACCTTGGCTACAGAGTCTTGGTGTGGTTTACCTCTTGGCTAACCTATGACCTTTCTCTCACCAACTATAATAAAGCTACATTAGCTATTACTTCCTTATTCCTACCAAGAACTATATGTATCAACTGTTTTTCTTAATATTTTCTTTATTGATTTTTTTTTTGTCCCTTAGATCTTAGTTTAAACATCATCCAGACCCTGGTCTGTTGGCTTAGTGTTAGAGCATTGGCCCAGCAAGTGGAAGTTCTGGGTTTGATTCTTGGCCAGGGCAAACAAGAGAAGCACCCATCTACTTCTCCACCATTCCCCTTCTCCTTTCTTTCTATCTCTCTCTTTCCTTCCTGCAGCCAAGGCTCCATTGGAGCAGAAATTGGCTCACGTGCTGAGGATGACTCCATGACCTCCACCTCACGTGCTAGAATGGCTCAGGCTGCAATAGAGCAAGGCCCCATATGAGCAGAGAATCGCTCCCTGGTGAACATCTGAGGTGGATCCTGGTTGGTGCATGCAGGAGTCTGTCTGACTGTCTCCCCGCTTCTAACCTTTGAAAAAAAATCACCCATTTTCCTGTTCATCAAATCTTAACCAGTGATCCAATCATTCCCTCCCAAGTACTTTGCACAATTTAGTGTTTTCCCATTTGTTTAGTTATTTATATTCTATGTTCTCTCATTCCTACACACACACACACACACACACACACACACACACACACACACACCTCAACCCACTGGAAAATTTTTACATGTAAACTTTGTTTTTCACTTCAGCATCCCCAGGTCTTAGAAGAGTGCTAGTTACATTATAGCCATTCAATAAATAATTTTAAAATAAATTAACTTACTCTTAAATTTACAGATCAGATAATTTGCAGCAATGCTTTAAGTTTAGAGAATTAAAATTGCCTCATATTACTAAACGTGAGAGTTATTATGATTTATAACATGGCTCAAAATACTTTTTTATAATTTAGAAATTGTCTCCAAGTCAGTAGGGAATATATAGGTTTGTGATTTTGTTTTCTATTACTGATATATTTTGAGAACAAGTTGTCTCTTCTTTCAGCAATGTAAAATTGAGCAAAGATTTCAACTAATGTGATGAAATGTTCTGATTTTCAATTTGAGATTGATGCAAACACAGAGGAGTCAAACATACCTTTTTTTCTGTACTATCCCAGTATTTGGATTTGAAAACAACAAGCTGTGCAACCACAAATCTGTAATATTGTCAAAAGTAGAACTTAATTATTTCAACCTCTTTACCTTTTAAGCTGTGGATTGATAGTTTCATAGGTTTTAGTTTTCTAAAGGTAGTATCAACAAAGGCAAGATAGCTCATCTTTCTCTCTCAGTTTGCTGGCATCATAACCATGAATGAAAGCCTGAAATCCATAGGACTCCTAAACAGGAAGAGGAACCATATTTAGAAAAAGTAGGGAAAAAATTAATCTTTATTTGATATATTAGCAAACACTAGAAGAAAATAATCTTTCAAATGCAGCTGAGTTTGCCTCCTTTTACTTGCTTCCATTAGGAAAAATACGGTATAAATTTTTCTTCACTACTGACAACCTTTCTGAAATATGTTTTGGTCTTTCAAGGTTAGCCTTAGAAAAATATTGAAATATTTGGAAGTATTCTTGTGGATGTTGTATTAGTGTTTCTTTTATTTTGACATTGATAATCCTTTACACCTAAAGGTTCAACATAGTAAGCTCCTCATTTTTATCTTTCACTGGCGGTGTGCCATACTCTGTAACCTTCTCTTTATTTTACCCCCACCTTCACCCCCATCAATGGCTCTGCTTAACTGATGAGCAAATTTAAAATAGCTAGAAAAAAAACTAATTGGTTAATGTCTTATTCTTTTAAGAAATGAATATCGCTTAAACCAGGGGCTACCCCTGCCCTCAAAAATGTGACTCTAATAATCTTCCTGTTTATGTCTTTAGAAGTTATTATCATTATTTTCTAGCCAAGTACAAACAAGAAGGTTCAGTTTTAATTAACAAAGAATATTAGGAATGATTAGTTCAACAATTTTATAGTCCTGTGGAAAGGAAGATTATGATTTGATAAATGTGTTAAATACAAGCACTAACAATTTTGAAACAATGTCCAAAGGTGTGAGAAATGTCCTGATGTCCCATAATCAAGTTTGTCACTACAGACTTATAAAGTGTAATTAAAGACTTAGTGGCCAGTGGTAAAGAAAAATAAAGCTCAAGTCCCTTTTTGAAGTATCAGTAGCAAAAGACGAAAACAAAAACAAAAAACAATAAAGCCAGTACCAATTGCAAGATGTACATGACCGCCAGTTATGAACAGCTCATGGGTCGGTGGGTAGGTGGTTATCAGAGCATAGGTTTATGTTCCATAATTAAATCTCTTTTCAAGAACCAGAGTCCACATTATGCTTATTCTAATGTAGCTGAAATATGATATTTTTTGGGGGGAAAAGAGGACACTTTGGAGAAAGGTCACTAAAGGGTAGAAGCACAAGTCCCTTGTTTAAAACTACAGATCCAAGATTATTTAATGAGTTAAAATGTTTATTATTTCTGACCCTTTCTCTTTAATTTGTATTCATAACTGAAGCATAAATGGTCATGAAATGATTATATAGCCAAATCTCCATCAGTCATTATGCAGCTTGGATAAAATAGGCAAGAAAATAGTTGTTCAGTATGGGATATATTGTTCATCAATAGTAGATGCTTTATAAATGCCAGCAGTTTCCTAAATATATTATTATTATTATCTTCTGCATCTATGGGTTAGACAGTGAGTTACTGTTTTGGTTTTTTGAAACAGTCAGCAATCACATTTCTGTTAAGTAAAGAATGATCTTCTAGTCATCACTGAGCTAGAAGATAATTTTTTCATCTAAAACCATGGAGCTCAGTAAGACATAGACTCACAATAAGTAATGGCAGAAACACTTTGCACTGGAAAAGAGCATGGAGGATAAAGGTGAATAGTCTAGTTTAAAACCATATGAATTAGAATTGAATAGTCAGTGTTCAACATATACTGGCTAACATATATGTACTAAACACTTAGTATATACACATATGGATATAAATATAAGTCTATATCTATGAATCCATTTAATAGATATACTGCTATCTCTGTTTCCATATATCTTGCTCTCATCTTTAAAATGTCTCTTCATGATGATTATTTTTTTATTTTGTATATAAAAAATTCAGACCTAAGCAACTTTATTGAGTCCTAAAGTTGTATATAGCTCTGTATTACTTTAAGATTTTCTGACTTCAAAGCTTAATTTATGGAATACTTAAAAAGAAAAAAATCAGAAGATAAGGTGATAGAATAGAGAAAGAGAAACTGCGAGTGGATGCAAAGATATGGTGTAGCAGCTACATGTCTAGATTTGTTAATAGTTCCATCAGGTAATACCTGGAATAGCTTGGTCACAAGAATTAAATGTGTAAGCTTGGGTTTCCCTATTTTTAATATTGGGTTACTGATATTAAACAACAGATTTAAGAAGCTTAGAAAACAACAAAAAGGATAAACTGAAATAAAAAAGAAACAAAAACTTAGGCATATCATATTTAAACTACAGAAGTCAAAGATAAAGAGTAGTAGGCATTCAATGACTAAAAGAAAAAGACTTCAAAAATAATATACAGCTTCAGTATACCTATTGATATAACTTCTGTTTGATAAATTGCATGTAGATAATGCCATAGTAGATCTAATGATAAAATAGTGATTATTTTGCCATGTTTATAATACTATAAAGAAAGGTCTCTCATTATTAAGGAGAGATACAGAAATGGATGGCCTCTATAGACATTTCTAGTCACCCTTGTGTTGCCCAGAACTTTTTATAAGTTATGGAACATAAGGGTTTTATCCTTGGTTATACTGCCAGTTAGTATAGATCTAATGAGAATATTATTGTCAGCATATAGATTACACTTTACAAAGGTCTAAGGGAGAGATTATTCAAGTTAAATTAAAAAATAAAGTGGTTTTTTTTAAAAATTTTTTTTAAAACTTTTTTTTTAACTTTTTTTAAAATTTCTTTTTATTTTATTCATTTTAGAGAGGAGACACACACAGAGAGAGAGAGAGAGAGAGAGAGAGAGAGAGAGAGAGAGAGAAAGAGAGAAAGAGGGGAGGAGCTGGAAGCATCAACTCCCATATGTGCCTTGACCAGACCAGTGCAGGGTTTTGAACTGGCGACCTCAGTGTTCCCAGGTCGACAATTTTATCCACTGCGCCACCACAGGTCAGGCATAAAAATAAAGTGTTTCAGTAGTATAAAATTAAGTCATGTGTAAATTGCAGGAGACTATTTTCTATATAATGAGACTTTGACAAAAAAGAACATGCTATTTCAAATAATTTTGTTACTTCAAACTCTACCTCTTTTGGACTATTTTTTTTTTATTTTGTATTAGAAAATACAAAAATCTTTTTCAGTAAATTATTTTAGGTCATGAAATGACAGCCTCAGTCTTTACACTTCCTGTCACATGTCCTCTCTTCTTTCATCAGGAAATTTACCACAAATAATTCTAAAAATGTGTTCATTTTTTCAGGAACCTGCTGGTTCCATGTCTTTCTTGAACTATGTAGCAGGGGTGTCAGAGGTACTACAACTTCACCTTCAGAATATAAAATATGAAAACCAGGCTAGTTACCTTTTCTAAAAGGTGGCAAGGTTGAAGTCTTGATAAAAAAAGAAAGCAGGAGAATTCCACTTGAAATGTATGGTGTTTCCTAATTAATTTTTTAATTTTTATATATTGACCCTAGAATTTCAATAAAACATTTAGATTTTAATCTATTTCTTAGGGCTGCATATTTTATTAAGAATATTACATTTCAAGCTTAAGTTTTTTAAGCTGATGTTTTCAGTTGTGGAAAATCTTTATAAATTTTTTTTTAATAATAAAAAATCCTCTTATTTTTATATTATTCATATTTTTTTGCCTGTAAATCTTTAAAAAAAATATTTTATCTAATAACAAAGAAAAATATGACACCATAGAAAAATGTGAGATAAATTCGTACTCAAATTATCAGGAACATGTTAATATTTGATAGATAATATTACTACTGCACTGGAGTCATTATATATAGAGGTTTCAAGGCCCACTTTCCTTTACGCGTGTATTCTTTTAAGCTCATCACTAGATTTGGGATTTTTTAATTCAGTCCTATTCTCATGTTCTGGGACCAGGTGAAGTGTAAGTTCTCCATTTTCTTTGTTGAGAAAGAATATTTAGGGAATGAATATAGAATTTGGACTTCGGATTTTTTCTATTTTAGTAGACTACATTTTATAAACACATAATTATTCCTGAATATAGGATAAAAGAGATGCCAGATGGTGAGACTAAAAAGCAACATTCAAACTGAAATTACTACAATAATAGAGAAATTAAAAAGAGTTCTTATAGTAAAGTGTTTTTGGATTATCTATTTCAAGTGTTCTCCAGAGTAAACATTCTCTTTTAAGAAAATGTATTTTAACTTGAGACTCTTAAAAGATAATCACAAACAAAAATATTAATAAAATACATTATATATTAAAAAGATGTTTTCTAAATTGTCTTAGAGTTTCTAATTTCCATCTTTTTTTGAAGAAATCTATGTTGTAAATTTAGTAAAAATTGCTGATTGGTCTTAAATGAAGGCTTCACTCATTAATGATTGGGTGGGTAAGTTGATGTGTGAGTTCCTCTGAAAAGTAAAGTTGTTTAGCATAACAGTTAAGATTTAATTCTGCAAGTATTTGTAGTACTAAAGTAAAGATCTCTTTAGTGATTTACTTTCAGGAGTGAAGGCAGGACACTTTGAGGACAAGGTTGTGTTGATGATAAAAAAAATAAATATTAAACTGCCTTAGACATAAATTTTTAAAAAATTAAAAATCTTATAGTGTCAGAAAAGACTAGGCATCAACCAGAATGAATACTTTTATTTAATTAGTCAAAATTCTTGATTATTGAAACTTAATCTTTGAAATAATTGGTGATTTAACCTATGCATATCCATTCATGTCACCAATTATGTACATCAGAGGCTAAAGATAAACGCAAAACATCTGGATAATATTAGTTTGTGCTTTCTTCTTGTAAAGCATAGAATAAAAAAGAAATGGTGAATTGAAGTAAGAAATAGTCCAATAAATTTAGAAGAGCATTTTGCTTGTTTGTGTGTTATACTTCAGTGTGTTATTAAAATTTTAGGGCAAAATTTTAATCAATTTTGTGTTAGATTACTTAAGATTCATCCACTAATTCTCCTTATTGCTATATGCTTGCCCCTTTGCAATATGACTTAACCACTCTCCAATCAAAAAGTGAAGTGCTTTATCTCCACTTATGAAATCTGGTTTTATCTATTACTTGCTTTGACAAGTATAATATTGTAAAAGTGACATTGTGTAATGTCTGAGCCTGAGTCTTAATAGATATTGCAGTATTCACCCTTGCTCTTTTGAAATGCTTCTATCATTATGTGATGTCTAGCATATTGTAAGATGAATGGTTACATGGAGCAGAGACAAGCTGCTGCAGCTGAAACATTCCAGAACAACTAGTTGATAGGAATAATGAGCATTAGAAATGTAATTGTGGCCATCTGTGTATTCCAGCCCCAACTGAGCCAACGGAAGTCTTCATACAATATGGTGGCCCTAGAAGATATGATCAGAACTGTCCAGATTAAAAAACTAGCCCAAATTAAAGAATTATAACAACATAAAATGTTTGTTGTTTTCAGCTACATTTGTGGTGGTTTATTGTACAACATTATATAATTTAAATTAGAATGTATTTAGATACATTCTAAGTATTTAATTAATTGAATCTCATTCATGTGATCCTTTAAGCAAGAATCTTATCTTGATATTTACTGAAAATTACTATTGTGTTATGAAATATTCAAAGCGACAAAAAGCAAGATCCAACAACCAAGATTATTTTACCTAGCTAAAGTATTATTTAAATTTGAAGGAGAGAGAAAGAGCTTCTTGGGCAAGAAAAAAACTAAAAGAGTTCATTACCAGCAAACCAGTATTAAGAGAAATGTTAAAAAGTCTCCTTAAAGAAAAAAAAAAGGAATAAAAAGAAATAAGAAAAAGAGAAGAGAAGGAGAAGGAGGGGGTTAAAAGAAGGAGGAGAAGAAGAAAAAGAAAGAGAAGAAGGAGGGAAAGAGGAGGAGGAGAAAGAATAACATCAATAATCACTTTTAGTGTAAATGGCTTAAATGCTCCAATCAAAAGACAGAATAACTGAATAGATAAGGAAACAAGACCCATATGCATGCTGTCCATAAGACAACCTCCTCAAAATAAAATATACAAACAGACTAAAATTAAAGGGATGAAAAAAGATATTTCATGCGAATGGAAAGGGAAAAAATGTTGGGTAGCAATACTTATAGTTGACAAAATAGACTTTAAGAAAAAAAGGCAAAGGACACTACATAATGATAAAGTGAATAATCCAACAGGAAAACATAACTTTTCTAAATGTTTATGTACCCAACATAGGAACACTTAAATATGTAAAGCAAAATCTTTATGGTCATAAAAGAAGAGATTGACAGCAATACAGTCACTGTATGAGATTTTAACACCTCATTAACATCAATGGGTAACTTTTCCATACAAAAATGAACAACAAAAGAGTAGCTTTAAATGATACATTAGATCAGATGAATTTAATTGATATCTTTAGTACATTTAACCCTAAAGCAGCAGAATACCCATTTTATTCAAGTGCACATGAAACATTTTATAGGGTAAATGACATATTACAACACAAAACAAGTATCAATAAATTTAAGAAGACTGAAATTATATTAAACATCTTTTCTGATCACAATGGTATAAAACTGGAAATAAGTCACAAGAAAAAAACTGAAAAATACACAAAGATATAAGAGCTAAAGAACATGTTACTGAACATGAATGGGTTAATAATGAGCTGGAGGAAGAAATCAAGATACCTTAAAACAAATGAAAATCAGAACATAAAAAAACAAAATCTCTGGGACACAGAAAAACCTGTACTAAAAGAGAAATTTATAGCATTACTGGACTATCTAAAGAGACAAGAAAACTCTTAAATAAACGCTCTAATGCTACACTAAAGAAACCTGAAAAAAAAAAAAAAACAAACAAAGCCCAAAGTGAGTTGAAGAAAGGAACTAATAAAGATCAGAGCAGAAATAAACTAAATAGAATCAAAACAAATATACAGGATCAAGAAACCATGTTATGTTCTTTAAAAAGATAAACAAGATTGACAACTTTTAAGCAGAGTCATCAAGAAATAGAGAGGACCCAAATAAAATTAGAAATAAAAGATAACTGATGAAATAAAATAAAAAATATTGTGAGAAAATATTTTGGACAACTATATCCAACAAGTAGGACAGTCTGGATGAAATACACTATATAAACTTCTAGAAACATACAATTTTTCAAAACTGAATTAGGAAGAATCAGAGAATCTGAAGAGACAGATTAAAACTATGGTAATTGATGCAATAATCAAAAACTCCCAACGTACAAATTTGCGGGATGGGATGGCTTGACGGGTGAATTTTATAAACATTCAAAGAAGAACTAATACTTACCTTTCTTAAATTATTCCTAAAAAATTCAAGAGAAAACTCCCAAATTCATTTTATTAGGCCAGCATTATCCTAATTCCAAAACAAGACAAAAATACCACAAAGAAAACCATTGCCAATATCCTTGATAAATAAAATATTAGCAAACTGGATCCAGTGATATATCAAAAAGATTATACACCATAATCAAGTAAGATTTATTCTGAGGATGCAAGGTTGGTACAATATTTATGAATCAATAAATGTGATACATGATATAAACAAAATGAAGGATAAAAACCACATGATCATATCAACAGGTGCTGAAAAACCATTCAAGCACCAATTTATGATGAAAGTATTTTATAAAGAGAGAACAAAAAGAACATACCTCAACATAATAAAGGCCATTTAGGACAAACCTACAGCCTACATAACATGGGCCAAATCTACAAGTGTTTTGCTTAAGATCAGGAAAAAGACACTGATGTTTGCTTGAACTACTCCTATTCAATATAGTCCTGAAAGTACTACCCACAGCAATTGGACAAGAAGCATTAAATGGCATCCAAATTGGAAAGAAAGAAGCAAAAGTATTTTTTTTTTACAGATAATATGATAATGTATATAGAGAAGCATAAAGACTTTACTAAACAACTACTAGAACAGATAAATGAGTTCAGTAAAGCAGGAGGGTATAAAATAAATATTCAGAAACCAGTTTATTTTATACACTAATAATGAACTATCAGAAAGGGAAACTAAAAGAAAAATCTCATTTACAATTACAGCAAATAAAATAAAATACTTAAAAATTAATTAACCAATGATATAAAACACCTGTACTCAGAAAATTATAAAACACTGAAAAAAATTGAAAAAGATACAAATCAGTGGAGAATTAACATGGATATAAAGAGATAATACCATTAAAATGTTTTTAAAACTTAAAAAATTTATAGATTCAATCAGCTAGAATATTCCAAAAACGTATAAGGAACCACAAAAGCCCCAGAATAGCCACAGCAATCTTGAGAAAGAAGCACTAAGTTGAAAGTATCATCAAATTATTTAACAAAACCGTAGTAATCAAAACAGCATGGTACTTGCATAAAAACAGACATACAAGTCAATAGAAGAGAATGGAGCTTCAAGAAATAAACTCAAGCCCATTTGGTCAATTATTTGACAAAGGAGGCAAAAATATACAATTGGATGAAAACAGTTTATTCAATAAATGGTGTTGGGAAAATTGGACAGATATAAGCAAAAAAATTAAATTAGACCACCTTCTTACATTGTACACAAGAATAAACTAAAAATAAAGACTTAAATATTAGACTCAAACCCACAAAAAATCCTAGAAGAATACAGAAGCAGTAAAATTTGAGACATTTCTTATAGTGATATATTTTTTTTCTGATAAATCCGCTTGAGCAAGAGAAACAAAAGAAAAAATAAACAAATGGAACTACATCAAACTAAAAGCTTTTTCACAGCAAAGGAAACCATCAACAAAATGAAAGACAACCCACTGAGAAAACATATTTTCCAAAGATAAGTGGATTAAGGGCTTAATATCCAAAATTTATATGAAAAAAACCTTAACACCAAAAAACAAACATTTCAATTGAGAAACGAGCAAAGGCCTGAACAGACAAAGAAAACATACAGATTGTGAATAGACATATAAGAAGATGCTCAACATTACTAACCATCAGATGGATGTAAATTGCAACTCACACAGGTCAGAATGGCTATCATCAATAAATTGACAAACAAGTGTTGGTGAAGATGTGAAGAAAAAGGAACCCTTGTCCACTGTTGGTGAAAAGATGGATTGATGCAGCCACTGTGACAAGCAGTATGGAGTTACTTCAAAAACTTAAAAATGGTACTTCCTTATGTTCCAGTGGTTCCATTTCTGGGACTATATCCAAAGAAACTAAACACTAAATTAAACGAACATATGCACCCCTATATTTACGGCAATGTTATTTACAATAGCCTAGATTTGGAAGTAGCCCAAGTGCCCATCAGTAGATGAATGAATTAAAAAACTGTCTACATTTACACAATAGAATATTACAAGACAATAAAAAAGAAAGAAATCTTACCCTTTGTGATAACATGAGTAGTCCTGAAGAGTATTATGCTCAGTGAATTAAGCTAGTCAGAGATTGACAAGCAAAATAAACTAGCACATAATAAAAACAGACTCATAGAGACAGAAAAATAGCTTGACAGCTGCCAGAGAGGAGAGAGTTAGGAGAATGGGTGAAAAAGGTGAAGGGATTAAACAAACAAAACAACAACAAAAAAACTCAGAGCCACACACAACAGTATGGTGATTACCAGAGGGAAAGCAGGGTGCGTCAGATCGGAGAGGGTAAAGTGAAAATAAATAGTGATATAAGGAGACTTGATTTGGGGTGGTGAGCACATAATATAAGACACAAATGATGTATTATAAAATTTTGCACCTGAAACTTATATAATATTATTAATCAATGCCACGCCATAAATTATTTTAAAATGTTACATAAATGCAAAAAATGTTGAAATACAGACTCCTCACTAAAAGTCAAATCTTTCTTTTCAGATTGCAAGATAAAAATTTTTTTAGCACACCTTTAAATAAATTTACTATCATGCTAATGCATTAAGAAACCACGTGTATTCAGTACTTTCTTAATGCAATGTGTGATTATGTACCTCTCCCTTTTTTGGGCTTTAGAAAAAGAAATAAGTTTTTATTCTTATTCATTGATATAGTAATACAATACTATAAGTTAAGGACACTTTTTTAAAATAAGAATCTTTAGAATAATTTATGTTTTACTGTACACATATACAGAGACATATTTTCCCAAAACTTAAAATTAAAAGGTCATGAAGACAAGCAAAAGACTATCAAAGGAGCAATTCTGGAGGAGTTTTGTCATGTGCCTTGAGAGGAAAAGTTTGGTGCACTAATGCAATTCTGAGCAATAAACAGTGTCAAAGAAAATTAGAACTTGTGCTCAGGAAGGCTAAGTAAACTCAATATTATATTAAGTTTCTGTTAATAAACTTTTAGCACTTTTGTGCATTACCTAAATTTTATTATGTTCATTAATTTTTAAACTATTGATTTTATAGTGAACTTTGCCAAAATCTCAAAATAATAGTTTTTGGGAATTGGTCTGCTTTTAATTTGGAATTTTTTAAAATTTTCTTTTACTATATCTCTCTCAATGTTTTCCATAATTACTAAAGAAATAATTTTTGTATTTGAAGTAGTTTTAAATTTGTTTTCTCTTTGTTTTCAGATTATTTTTCTTTACCCTCTCCCTTTTCTCTCTTGCTTCTCCTCCTGCAGCCATGGCTCAATTGAAGTGAGTGGCCCTGAGTGCTGAGGATGGCTTCATGGCCTCCACCTCAGGCTGTAAGAAGAGCTTGGTTGATGAACAATGGAGAAATGTCCCAGATGGGCAGAACATTGCTCCCTAGTGGGCTTGCTGCATGGATCTTGGTTGGGGCTCATGTGGGAGTCTGTCTCTGCCTCTCCTCTTCTCACTGAATTAAAAAAAATAATGTAAAACACATCCAAAGTATTTATTCTAAGGTTATAGTCCTGAATTAAAGGGAGATTATTTACAAAGGGAAAAATATAAATGAAACCATACTTATTCACTTAGAATTCTTTCAAAGCCATCTCTTTCCCTTTTTACCCCTACTGATTTAGGTAGAACTTCAGAACATTTAAATCAGGTAATTAATTCTAAAGTGGGCAAATAAATGTCATTCTTAATTGTATTAGAAATAAATATCTTGCTTTGTAAATAACTGCTTTTTTTTTAATGGCTCTTATTGGGACACTTCAGTTGATACCTTGGTTCTTCTCTAGAAGCAGTGTGTTGCTAGGCCTTGTTGCTAGGCAACACCACACACTGAAAAAAGTTGAATTTTGAGATTTTTGATCTGTAATTTAATATTAAATGACATGTATATCTATATGGTATTTTTGAATTATAAAAAGCATAACTCATTTCAATCTAGAAATTTTTCTGATCAAGATGTGATACCTTGCAATTTACAAAAGACTTTAAAGGACATAGCATATGTCAACTTTTAAAAATTTAGTAAATAGTTTAACAAATTTAATGTTTTATAGTTATGCAATCATTAGTTATATCCAGTAGGCATTTTCACAATCTTGCTAAACTTTTATGAAATGAAGGTGTTGGGACACAATTCTTTCTGAATCTCTCCTGGTTTCTTTGGCAAAATTTGTTTGTTTGTTTTTTGTATGTTTTATAGGCAAAGGCACTGACAGTATTTTATCCAAGCTATGTTTTCAAGGATGCTTGTATCACAAACAATTCTGGCAGGTAGATATTGTTTTCCTCCAGAGCAAGAAGCAGATTTGCTCACACCTT
This sequence comes from Rhynchonycteris naso, assembly GCA_037038555.1. NCBI lineage: Eukaryota > Metazoa > Chordata > Mammalia > Chiroptera > Emballonuridae > Rhynchonycteris > Rhynchonycteris naso. The sequence continues at coordinate 75,595,385 of CM073002.1, forward strand.
TGAAAGACAGAAGTAGTACCTCCTGTTGAAGTGAAGAGCAAGCATGTTTACTACCCATTATAAAAGGCTCAAGTCTCTGGGCTCAGTGTTCTGCTCTGGTAATAAAATGCACTGTGTGTACAAGTATCACTCAGTGGGAGCTGGGGCTTGGAGAACCTGTATATAAAAGAGTTAACATTCTGGCTATTATTACTGTGGTAATAAAGTTTCTTGCCTTTGATCTAGAAGTCTTGTGGCTTCTGACAGTGTCAATGAAACTCTGGCAGGCTCACTTGTGTTGACCATAAACAAAAATGCTGGGCAGGTATTTCTTCAGCAGAAAGCATTTTTGGGGGGCAGGGTGCAGGAGCCAAATGCATGTTTTATTGGGAAAAATAGCAACCTAGTATGTGCAATCATGGTGAGCCATGTGCAATTCTCTCGGGCAACAAAGGAGATGGAGTTTGTATATAAAGGGGAAGAGGAAGTGGGCTATCATATCCATACAGTTCTTTCTATAGGGGTTTTCAAGTGACATAGAGCAAGAGAGCTCCTCTTATAGGCCTTCTCAATTCCTGTTTTGATTAAAGTTTTTATTATTAAATTTAACATTTCCTCGTTTTAATCATATCTTTTTCTGAAAACATCACTGATCACCAGTCAGGCCTTCAGATTTCAGCAGCTTTTTGCTTCTCAGTGACAGAAAGAAACTCTACTGAGTGTCCATTCTTACATTGTAGGGAAAATTCAAGACCCAAAATCATCTGCTTCTAGATTTGACAAACAACAGGTGCAGTGCTTAAGAACAAGAAACACAGGGTAAAAAAAATAAAACTGCGTAGTTTATGTGATGCTTCTAAACCAAAACCTCAGACCTGAAAGTGTTAAACTAAAGGGTCATTACTAAATTGAACATTGAAGCTCTTGACAGCAAATTCAACAGCTAGAGATTTTTTCTCTTCCCAACATTGGGAAGTGCAGCCAATAGGATTTCTTTTTTCAAGAAAGAGAAAAAGAAATACTATAAGAAGCAACAGTCAGAAAAGACTGGCTTAGTCCAGTCATTTTGGGAAATGTATAGTCTTCAGATGCTGCCTGTTTCCGTTTTTCAGACAACTTTAAATTTAGGTCTTCAGATTATGTGCAGGTCCAGTCAGGGTTTGGTGATTTCTTTAGGTGGAACACATGAATCTGTGTCTATTCTCCAAAGTTTAGCCGCACAAGGGTTAGTCAACAAATACCTTATAGGGGCCCCTACAGCTAGGGTGGATGAAGATTTTGGAGGTGTCTTTTAGAGTATGGTGTTTGGAGTTTTCATTTTTTTGGATCACACTGTGAACAGAAACTGCTTTAACAAAGCTTGATTATTTTTCATAGAAACAATTGGGCCTTTACAATATTAACATATATTTCCCTTTATTAACTGATGATTGAAAGAAGCAGGAGCCAGCCTGACCAGGTGGTGGCGCAGTGGATAGAGCGTTGGACTGGGATGAGGAAGACCCAGGTTTGAAACCCCAACGTCTCCAGCTTGAGCGTGGGTTCAACTGGATTGAGCAAGGGGTCACTCACTCTGCTGGAGCCCCCGGTCAGGGCACATATGAGAAAGCAATCAATGATCAACTAAGGTGTAGCAATAAAGAATTGATGTTTCTCATCTCTCTCCCTTCCTGTCTGTCTGCCCCTATTCTGTCCCTCTCTCTGTCACTATCAAAAACAAACAAACAAAATATTAAAAAAAAGAAAAAAAAGAAAGAAAGAAGCAGGAGCCAAATGCATGGTGTGTCTTACATTTATCCAAAGAAGGTGAGAGTCTATGACCTCCAAAAGGGGTGAATCTGAGATTTAAAAGGACAAATGGCAATGCTTTTAACCAAAGTATTTGGAGGATCTCTACAAAATTTCTAATTAAATCTGCAAAATGCCATTAGTTCTTGGACTAAACCTGAACACTGAGGGTGGTAGTGCACTGAAAATATTGTAAGACTAGCCAAACAGTACAGGCTTGTTGAAGCACCTGACCAGCGAAGTGAGTCCCTTGACTACTACTGAGGTTTACAGGAGTTTCCTAGGTTGTGATAATCTTTTCTAATCAGAGAGAGGTAGTAGCTTGCTTTAGAGGAAGCATCAGTCCAGTGAGAAAACATACAGATCAGGGCTAAAACATATTAATATCCATAAGATGAGGGAAGCTATATGAAATTCATTCACCAAAACTTAAATGGTCCATTAAGCAATTTAAAATGTCCAGGAGCAGTGTGAATAGGCTTCCCTGGGCTATATTTTGGATAGGTGAGGCAAGCAAAGTAGGTGCTTCCCACAGCCTTATTAATATTTTTCTTTCCAGTATTGATTCATAGATGCTATCATTTTATCATTGAGCCAATGGTTTAATGCATATGCAGTAGTTAGGAGTGGAAATTTTATATTGATTTTTCTAAGTTATCAGCTGGAAAAGTACTATTTGGGCCATGATGGAGATGTGACTGCTTCTGCCTCTTTTAAGGACAGCATTTTTTGCAGAAATGTCAGCAAGGTGATTTTTAAAAATTTTAATTTAATTTAATTTTATTTTATTTTTAGCTTCCAGAGAGTCAGTTTTAGAATCCTCTGGGATCTTAAAAACAGTTAAAACAGCAGATAATAGTATGGCATCTAATGATTACTGAAAAAATGAGCCATTTTAAATTTTATTTCTACCAGATATAAAAAATGCACATTGCTTTTTACAATATTACAAAATCATAAACTACTTTAAAACCTTTTCTACTGTCAGTAGAAGGGCAAGGATGTGTCCCCTTGACTAAAACAGAAGCCCAAGTGAGAGAATATAATTCAGCCTTTTGGGCTGAGGTAGCCCAAGGTACAGATGCTTCCTCAATGACTTCAAATGGACATATGATATCATACCCAGCACCAGACTTACCATTTTCACACTTTAAAAATGAAACATCCATAAAGCATGAGAAGTCAGAGTTGCGCAGAAATGTCCTACAAATCATCGTGAAGGGTCAGGAGATTATCTGTCAGTATTAAACAGCCATGAGGGGTTCATTGGTTTTCCAGGATTAATGTTAATATATGTACTTGAAAAAGTTAGATGAAGAACAGTTAACAAAAGGACTTTCATAAGATGTGAGATGACTGACTAAAAAAAATATGTTGGGCATAATGAGTATTCAGAAGGGCTCCTACTGCATGGGGTACAAAGATGATTAAAGAGGATTCTACAAGAGTTTCCCCTGTGGCATTAACCAAAATGGCAGTGGCAGTAATGGCTCCAAGGCAAGGGGAGATGCACAGGCCCAGGGACTAGCTGCTGAGGAGGACAAACCTTGTAGGTTTATTATGATGGTCCCATGTTTTTGGTAAGTACCCTGAGGACATTTGCTATATTATCTTATACAAAAGGAAAAAGCGAATCTGATAATTGAGATGCCCAAGAGCACGTGAGTCCATTAAACTCTCCTTTAGGGCTTAAAATGCTATGCCATCCCATTCTTAAAATAAGATTGGTTGAGGCTGTTATTCTTTAGTAAAATGTACAGAGTGGACATAAGAGAGAAAGACTGAGATCCGCTTTTGACAATAGCTAACTAGCCCAAGAAGGCCTCACATTTGATGCTTAGTTTGGGAACTTGAGAAACTTAAGAGTACCATAAAGGCTATCTGAATTTAAGTGTAGCTTTTGTTCCAATATTAGATGCCTCAAATATCAAACTTGGGTTTTGGAAAACTGCAACTTTCCCTTAGGAAATTTGTGTCCTTTTAAGGCTGTTTTAATAGGTACATGCTGTCTTCCTGTGAGGACACCAAGAAGAAAGAATAAAGAAACATTCATTCACATATTGCAACACAGTAGAACCTCTAGCAGTGGTCCGCAAACTCATTAGTCAGCAGAGCCAAATATCAAGAGTACAAAGATTGAAATTTCTTTTGAGAGCTAAATTTTTAAACTTAAACTATATAGGTAGGTACATTCCTTATTGAGGTAGCACCCGCACATGGTATTTTGTGGAAGAGCCACACTTAAGGGGCCAAAGGGCCGCAGTTTGCCAACCAGGGCTCTAGGGAAAGTTATGTCATCCAAATCACCTTCAGGCTTCATGGGAAATAAAAAAGATTTTCAGTAAAGCCCTGAGGCATTACTGTCCAGGTAAATTATTTTCCTTATCAAATGAAGGCAAGAAAATATTAGCCAGCTTCACCAATTGGAATACTAAAAAATGCACAGCATAAAACAATTACAGTAATGAATGTACTTCCAGTTGGGATTGATGCTAGTAACATATAGGGAGTAAGAGCAATAAGTTGTCAAGATATTAAGGTGATGTATACTGTTTGGAGGTCTTAGACATACCTTCACCTTTGTCCCTTGTTTGTTTGTTTTTTAAACAAGTTAAATAGGTGTTGCCAGGACTAGTACAAGGAATAACAAAGCTCTGAGTTTTATAATCTGTTATGAGCTTTGTTATGGGGTATTAATTAACTCTGGAAAGGTGTTTTGAGAAATCTATTTGGATGTTAATAGGCAATGAGCTGTGGATTCTGCAAATATCAATTGACGATTTTGCCCATTTGGGGGATGGCAGCTGATTCAGTAGGGACAAATAATGAGTGTTCCCAGATTCAGCTGTAGTGTCAACCATAATGGAATAGAAGCTGTTGAAGGGTCATTTAAGTCACCTGATTGGCTATAATGACAGCTACTATCAAATTTTAGGATTATTTCCTTTTTTGGGGAGAAAGAAACTCTAGCATAATACTTCTTTAATAAGTCTTGGCTTAATTATGACTGGGAGGAGAGAAACAAAGGAGGAAAGACTGTGACTCTCTTTAAGAAGCCAAAGAAAGAGGAATGGGTTCAGACACAGGGATCTGTTGAGCTTTATTTAAGATTCTCACTAGTTGAACTGTCTCATTATTCTCAGGTAGGGGCTGCATTATAGCAGTTGGGTTGAGCATCCAGAGTATAGTTCTGGTGTCAGTAAGGACAGGAAAATTCCTTATCTGGAGAGAAGTACCTGTATTTCCAATTTGATTAAGAAGGAGGATTATAAAAAGCCCCTGTAATTCCTCAGGTCCCCAATGCTGGAAATTAGGAGGACTTTGGGTGGGAAGGTTGGGTAGAAAACTGAGCATTCCTAAAGCTCTTCAGTTTGTACAATTTCTTTTTGTTGTTGTTGTTATTTTTTTCCCTTTGTTTCATACAATTTTTTTTTTCTGATGCCTTAACTGTTTGTAATAAAAATGAAAAGTAGAAGACATTTTGCTTCATATAGGGGTCTTCATTTGCTGGAGCTGAAAATTAAAAATCATAATGGTCCTAATTCTAGGGGACTTTTTTAGATCGTGAGCAAGGTTATTTGTCAGATTAACCAAATTTGTAATGGACATGGTTTCCCACTCCATCCCGGTCCTTTTGTGATAAGCAGTTAGATATGAGCAGAGCAAGGACCATGGATGGGTCAGGTACAGAAGGTCACCAATATAAGGCCAGGCCTCAGTTGTGCTTCAGCTCCAGGTCCAGAAAAGCAGTGAAACCAGACAAGCAAGTCCAAAGGTGATCTTAGGACTAGCTTCACTGATTAAGAACCATAACACTGACCAATCAGTGGAGAACACGACGCTGAAAGGCCACACCTGGATAGCTGATGACTATTCTATTGAAATTCTCCTCTGGGACCATCCTTAAAATATACACCCTTAAAAGCCCCTTGGATGAAGAACTCAGTGCCCTCTCCCTCCTGGGCACATACCCAAATCTTATCCCTCCTCAAGCCCTCCCAGAGTGTTTCTATCTTTCTCCTAAGTTCCCCTTCTTTTGCCTCTGTAGCTTTCTCTAAGCCCATTTCTTCTACCTCTGTGAGTCTTGGTTCTGAATTATTTCCTAGCCCAAACTCAAGTACCGGGGTTACTGAACCAATGGGCCTATCTGCCTACACTGGTCTAAAACCAAGTGGTTTTCATTCTCACTGCTGCCAACACTTTTAACTAAAAGGGAAAAGTCTCATATTATCCCATTAATAAACAGTTAAAGTCTACCCAAGTGGAATCAACATCTGAAGGAATATCAGAATTTTCTTTAAAAACAATGTGAAGTCGATTATGATAGTCATTAGGCTATTTTTTGGCCTAAGTTTTGTTTCATTTAACAGGTTTTCAAAAGTCTACTGTAACTGCTTTGTCACTAGTAAGTTGTTTGATTTTAGAATTTTGTCAAAAAATAAAAGGTTTGTCTTTACAAATTCCTTTCAGGATGTTTTCATCAGGTGAGACTCATTTAAAGTTGAGCCAAAGTTTCACTGACTAGAATATGAACTTGCTGATATAAACAAAAATCAGTCTGGTGGTTTGAGTAAATATTAAACTATATGTAAGGCCAGTAGCCATGGCCTCCATCACAGCTGCCTGACCTGTGCAGGTTCACATTTGATTCAGACAGACAGTAATAAAACAATAGAGCCAAGAACTGGTGAGCCATTATCTTTATCCCTAGCTCACACCTGGCAGGTGAGAAATACACATGTTGGGAAAACAATTCCCTTTCCATTTAAGGTTCCCAAAGCCACTGACTCATCCGAGTATTCTTAGAATCAAAGGCCCCACTAGCCTTATTCACCTCTGTTCCCCATCTCCTTTTTTCTGCACAAACTGGCTTCTCCTTCAGTTCTCTGCCATATTGGCTGCCTCTCCTCTGAAAAGCTAATAGCAGGAACCGAGAGAGAGAGAGAGAGCCCTCAGTCTGCCCTATTTTATAGTGTAGAAATTAAAGCCTTTAAGCCAATATACAAATAAGGAAGTCTCTGATACAAAGCCACTTATCTGAGACATAAATGGGATTCCTCATAAGAGTGCATCACCCCACATCATGCAACAGTCAAAGGTGTGAAGAAAAGCTTAGTTTTGAGAAGATCTTAGTATTAGGAGGCTGTTGAAAAGATCTTAGTATAGTATTAAAATGGTGGGAAAAGTTTAGTCTTAAAACTATGCCTTAGGTTATAAGGACCTTGCCAGCTAATAACCTGTCTCCCACACCCAGTGCAAACTATAAGCAAGCAAACATACACATCATATTTACAAACTTATTTGACCAACACTATACTGACAACAAATGTGAGGATCCTGTTACCTTAAGAAATTCTTTAACTGTAAATCACAATTTATCTTTAGTCCTGGGAACATAGGAAACTTGGTGTTGGGCAAACAAGTTTGTAACAAGTGCTTTTTAGGTCTGCTTGCTTGTATTTTGCATTGGTGTGGGGCAGCTGCCATGTGTGTGTGGTCTGTAAAAGGCTGAGGGTGCTTGCCCTCAGCCGATTGCAAATTGCCCATTGTCTGCCTCCATGAAAAGGGGCAAGTGTTTGCCATTGTTAGCCAGAGAAGGGGTATTTCCACTCAACTGGCCTACTTTGCTGGGGAGTACTGAGTCTGGTGGGGGACCTGTGAGTCCAGTGAATTCAGTGGGAGTTGGGGTTTTGGAGCCCTTAGTGAGAAGGAAGTGGTTCTCCCTACCTGTTCACTCGTCTGCCATTACAAGACTTTAATAAAGAGAAGAGAACGCCTGGCCAGGCAGTGGTGCAGTGGATGGAGTGTCGGACTTGGATGTGGAGGACCCGGGTTCGAGACCCCGAGCTCGCCGGCTTGAGTGAAGGCCCATCTGGTTTGAGCAGGGGCTCGCCAGCTTTGGCCCAGGGTCGCTGGCTCCAGCAGGGGGTTGCTCAGTCTGCTGAAGGCCCGCGGTCGGGGCAAATGTGAGAGAGCAATCAATGAACAACTGTGGTGTTGCAGCGACAACGAGGAACTGGTGGCTGGTGCTTCTCACCTCTCTCCGTTTCTGTCTGTTTGTCCCTATCTATCCCTCTCTCTCTATCTCTCTCTCTCTCTGTCCCTGTAAAAAACAAATAATAATAATAATAAAAAGAAAAAAAGAGAAGAGACCACCAACCTCCAGCTCCGCTGTTTCTTTACCATCTGCCCAAATTCAATACAAATCTGCATGGCCACAGCCATTGACCTTACACTTGGGGTTCATCAGAATTCTCAGAAGGTTTAATGTTAAAGAACAGGTATGAAGGATGATGGAGTGAGAGAAGGTTCAGGAAAGGATGACACTGGAGGAGAGCCTGAGACAAGGAAGATGGAGTAAAGTATAAAGTGGCATTAGAGACAAAGGAGTGGGGGGGGGATGGGGACAGTCTGATGAGAGTAGAGATGAGATAAAGAATTCAAGGGGCAAGGGCAGGATGGTGCTGATGGAGGAGAACATGAGACTTCTGAAGCCATCTTTTTTTTCTTTAAAAATTTGTTAACATCAGTTAATTGTAAAACTATTTTGTAGAGAGGCAACTTTAAATTCCTGGGAATGATTAGAAGTCTCAATATTATACTCACTCTGAAAATTTCATTCTGTTTTGCCAATTTCAAAGCTATGATTATCAATTTAGTTTAAGAAAAGTAAGTTACAGGATTTCAAGAGTTTCCCATAATAGCCATTAAGGTTCTTGTAAAGCCAGTAGCAATGGCCACCATCATAGCAGCCTGGCCCATGCAAGTTCACATTTGATTCGAACAGACGGTAATGGAACAATGGAGCCAAGAACTGGTGGGCCATCATCTTTAATCCTAGCTTGCACTCAGCAGGCAAGAAATACACACAGTTGGAAAACACTTCCCTTTCCATTCAGGGCTCCCAAAGCCACTGACTTATTCGAGTTTCCCAGAATCAAAGGTTTGTACTTCACCTGCCTTATTTACCACTGTTCCCCATCTCTCTGCACAAACTGGTTTCTCCTTCAGCACTTCTTCATCTTGGCTGCTTCTCCTCCCCTCCATATGGCCTTTCTCTGTTCTCCTCTCAAATGGTAATCTCAGGAACTGAGAGAGAGCAAACTACCAGTCTGCCCCACTTTATAGTGTAGAAATCAAAACCTTTAATCCAATATACAAACAAGGATGTCTCTGATACAAAGTCACTTATCTGAGGCATAATAGGAGTCTTCATAAGAGTGCACCACCCCTATCATGCAACAGTCAAGGGTGTGGGGAAAAACTTAGTCTTAAAACTGAGCCTTAGACTGTAATGACTTTGCTGGTTTACAGCCGGTCTCCCACACCCAGTGCAAACTATATGCGAGCAAGCACATATATCATATTTACAAACATATTTTACCAACAATTCTGAATTAATTTTACTCAGATAAGTCATTTTAGTTAAAAATGTGCATAAGGTATTATCATTTTTTTTTACTTATTTAAATAATTAAATTTAATGAGGTGACATTGATCAATAAGAGTACATAGGTTTTAGGTAAGCATTCTTATAGCATTTGAACTGTTTATTGTGTCATGTGTTCATCATCCAAAGTAAAATCATTTTCTGTCACCATATATTTGTCCCTCCTTACTCCCCTTCTCACTTCCTCCCCCTAGTAACAACTTCACTTTTATCTATGTCCATGAGTCTCATCTTTATACCTTTGTTTTTAAATATAAATTTGAGTGGGGTCCCTGAAATAGAAATACCTTGATGTTGGGCAGATAAAATATATTATGCTCACTTTGTTAAAGATGGTGCTGCCCATGTGCAAGTTTTAAGAGTAACCTTTTCCCCACATCCTTGACTGATTGGATGATGTGGGGTGATGCACTCTCATGAGGAATCCTCCCATTATGCCTCAGATAAGTGACTTTGTATCAGAGACTTCCTTGTTTGTAGATTGGATTAAAGGTTTGGATTTCTACACTATAAAGTGGGACAGACTGGGAGCTTGCTCTCTCAGTTCCTGAGATTAGCACTAGAGAGAAGAGCAGAGAAAGAAGAGCAGAGAAAGGCCACATGGAAGCCAGGAAAAGCATCCAAGATGGCGGAGTGCTGAGGAAGAAGCCAGTTTGAGCAGAGTTTGTGATGGAGAAAGAGATGGGGAACAGAGGTGAATAAGGCTGGTGTGCTAGAAACCTTTGATTCTAGAAAACTCGGATAAGTCAGTAGCTTTGTGAGCACTGAATGAATGGGTTTTGGAGCCCAGTGTGTGTTTTTAGTTGCCTGCTGGGTGCAAGCTAGAATTAAAGCTGATGGCTTGCCAGTTCTTGGCTCCATTGTTTCATTACCGACTGTCCGAATCCAATGCGAACCTGCACTGACCAGGAGGCTGTGATGGTGGCCTTGGCCACTGACTTTACACTTGTGCTGGTCAAATAAGTTTGTAAATATGATATATATGTTTGCAAGCTTATAGTTTTCATTGTGTAGGGGCGACAGGCTGTAAGCAGGCAGAGTCGTTCGTTATAGCCAAAGGTTTAGTTTTAAGACTAAGCCTCTCACAGTCTAAGTGACTTTGTATCAGAGACTTCCTTGTTTTTATATTGGATTAAAGGTTTGGATTTCTACACTATAAAATGGGGTAGACCGGGAGCTTGCTCTCTCTCGGTTCCTGAGATTAGCATTAAATAGAATAGCAGAGAAAGGCCACGTGGAGGAGAGGAGAAGCAGCCAAGATGGTGGAGTGCTGAAAGAGAAGCCAGTTTATGCAGAGAGAAGGAGATCAAGAACAAAGATGAATAAGCCTAGTGAGGTACAAACCTTTGATTCTAGAAAACTCAGATAAATCAGTGGCTTTGGGATCCCTGAATAGAAAGGGAAGTGTTTTCCTCCTATGTGTACTTTTTGCCCACCAGGTGCAGCCTAGGATTAAAGCTAATGGCCCACCATTTCTTGGCTTCATTGTTTCATTACTGTCGGTCTAATCAAATGTGAACCTTCACGGGCCTGGTGGCTGTGATGGTGGCTGTGGCTACTGGCATTACTCCTTGAAAATATTTATATTATTGAGATTACATTTTTTCAGAGATTTTTCTCATGCAGAAAGCTCAAAATAGCCTAACACTTAAATAACTTAAATAGCTTAAAAGGCTTTAAAGGACTTAAGTCATTGTTAAACCGTGTAAATATTCTGCAGACTTAATACCAGCCATTTCCTCTATAGAAGACTGCAATCCGAAAGAGATCATGTCAATGGCTAAAGCAGTGGTTCTTAACCTGGGTTCTATCGAACCCGAGGGGTTCGATGAGTCAGTTTCAGGGGTTTGGAGAAGCCTCTGCCACGGAGGCCAGAATAAAGTAATACCATAATTTGTTGTGAGTTCATGCACTTTGTTGGTTTTGTTCTTTGAGCAAGGTGATGTTCATGCATGGCTCATTTTGTGCACCAGTAAAAAAACTTATACCTATGTCTTGAATGTGAAAAAAAAATCATATTTTATTTATCACTAAAGAAGGGTTTGGTGAATGCATATATGAAACTGGTGGGTTCAGTATCTCAAAAAAGGTTAAGAACAACTGGGCTAAAGCAACACAGATCAGGGAAACAACTATGTCCTGAGGGAGACAGGCCATAAGCTGAAACAGTTTTGCTCTAGTAAAACAACCTACATCTGAAATAGCCTGGCCAAAGGGTAAATAACACAGTTTCAATGGGGTAATCCAGTTCCAGGTTACTAGACAGAATCAGATCTCAGGCCAGCACAAACAATCTAGTTTCAAAAGAATCAAGTCAAGAGCTAATGGGGTTCCAAGAAACAACCTGATCCCCTAGAGATTCAGGCCAAAGAGCTAAACTGATGTTCACAAACAAACAAGACCTTTTTACAGAATAAGAAAGAAGAAAGAGAAAAAGCAAAAAGTAACCTTCAAATAGACCTCAAATAAAGCCCAGAGAGCTTTAGAATTCAAAAATAATAGAAACTGGGATCTAGAGCAAAACTTACCTTCAAGCTGAGTCAGGGAGAAAATCAGTGAGCTCAAATGGCTCTGTAGGTACCACGCCAGTTTAATCAGCATCCCCAGAGGTTGGGGATGTCTTCTTTAGAAACTCCAAAAAGTATTGATTGTAAACAAAAGAGTCACCGAGTATTGTTCAACAACAACAAAAAATATTTCTTTGTGAAAAAAATGATTGCAATCTAGTACCTTCAAGCGTAACAAGCAACATGTAAGTTTCCATAAAAATGAAGAAGAGAAAGTTTGTATATAGAAAGGAAGAGGAAGTGAGGGGGGCTATTATAACCCTAGTTTTTTCTGTAGACCTTCCCTAGGGATAGACATGGAGTGTAACAGCTCCTCTTACCTAGTAACTCCCCTAATTTCTATCTGGTTAAATTCTGTGTCATTAATTTTGACATTTGTCAACCTAAAAGAGAATAAATTCTCATACACTTTATGGTTCTTGTCAGATGGCATATTTTTATTGACAGTTAATGTTTCAATTAGTATATTGAAATGAAGCTTTAGGAGACTTTTACTCTTCAATAGTAAGCAACAAACAAAAAAGTACATAAAAATGGTAATCATAACTAGCAGCATGAAATCTGGATTCCGGGCAATGTAATTAAGAATGTACAATGTGTACCTCTTTGTGTAAGGGGGAATGAATATGCTATATTACTGATATTGGTCTGACTAGCTGTATGTCAGATATGTTTGTAAATATAATATATATGTTTGCTCACTTATAGTTTGCATGGGGTGTGGGAGACAGGCTGTAAACTGGCAAAGTTATTACAACCTAAGGCTTAGTTTTAAGACTAAGCCTTTCCCACCCTTAAAATACTTAGATTTTTTCAAAGCTAAGCTTTCCCTCACACTCTTGACTGTTGCATGATATAGGGTGGTGCAAGTATGAGAAATCCCATTTATGCCTTAAATAAGTGGCTTTGTATCAGAGATTTCCTTATTTGTAAATTGGCTTAAAACTTTAATTTCTACACTATAAGATGAGGTAGACCAGAGGCTCAGTTGCTCAGATTTTGTCATCAGAATTGCATAGGAGTGGCAGCCAAGATGGCAGAGTGCTGAAAGAGAAGCCAGTTTGTGCAGTTTGTTCAGAGAGAAGGAGATGGGGAACAGAGGTAATAAGACTGGTGAGCTAGAAACCTTTGATTCTAGAAAAACTTGGATGAGTCAGTGGCTTTGGGAGCCCTGAATGGAAAGGAAAGTATTTTTCCACTGTGTGTATTTCTCATCTGCCAGGTGTGAGCTAGGATTAAAGGTAATGGCCCACCAGTTCTTGGCTTTGTTGTTTCATTACCATCTGTCCGAATCAAATGTGAACCTGTAGGGGCTAGGCGGCTGTGATGGTGGCTGCAGCTACTGGTTTTACACTAGCCATAGAATAGAATCAAAATAAGAATATACAGTGGTACCTTGAGATATGAATTTAATTTGCTCTGTAAACGAGCTCATAAGTCAGTCAACTTGTATATCAAACTGCTGATACTGGACCCGTGTGTAACGTGCTAACTAGCGGAAATTTCCCAAATCACGACTCATATCTAGGAATTTTGCTGGGATCTAGAGCAAAGATATGGACCAAGTCACAGCTCATATCTTTAAAAAAAAATTTGTATGTTGGTCTGTTCTTATCTCAAGGTACCACTGTATTAATAAAGGAAATTGAAAAAGCCAGTATACATGCTGCCTGCACCATGCAGGTTCACATTAGATTTGGACAGTCGGTAATGAAACAACGGAGCCAAAAGCTGGTGGGCCATCATCTTTAATTCTAGCTTGCACCCAGTGGGCAAGTAAAAATACACATTGGGCTCCAATACCCACTCATTCAGTGCTCACAAAGCTACTGACTTATCTGAGATTTCTAGCAACAAAAGTTTCTAGCTCATCAGTCTTATTCACCTCTATTCCCCATCTCCTCCTGCACAAACTTTGCACAAACGGGCTTCTTCCTCAGCACTCTGCCATCTTGGCTGCTTCTCCTCTTCTCCACATGGCCTTAATCTTCTCTCCTCTCTAATGCTAACCTCAGGAATTGAGAGAGCAAGCTCCTGGCCTGCCCCACTTTATAGTGTAGAAATCCAAACCTTTAATCCAATCTACAAACAAGAAAGTCTCTGATAAGAAGTCACTTATCTGAGGCATAATGGGAGGATTCCTCACGAGAGCGCACCATCCCACATCATCCAATCAGTCAAAGGTGTGGGGAAAAGCTAACTCTTAAAACTTGCACGTGGGCAGCACCATCTTTAGCAAAGTGAGCATAATATATTTTATCTGCCCAAGAGAAACCTATAAAAAATTTATATGAAGCCAACAATGTTAATCTTAATAAATATTAAACCCAGCTTGTCACTCTAACTATAAATGTGGTAAGGTACCTAAAAGCTGCAAAATTAATATTGATATTTTAGGAGGAAAGGTCAGGCTTTCTGTTCTGTCCTTCCCTTGGGGAGGGGAGGGAGAACAATGTAGAAGCTTCCTGACTTACAAGGACAGTGGGTCATTTAGTTTTAACTATAGAGTAACTGTTGTCTGAGAAACTTCTTTTCTCTTACAATATGAGACAGAATTTACATACCACCCTACAATGATTTTGACTCTTCATCCTTTCCTTGAATACTGAGAGTATCATACCTCTAGGCAAAGGAGGGGAGATACACACTAAAAGATTTGTAAATGTCTTTGATTGTCTTACCTTAAAAGTTTTAATGTTTCTATGGATTCCCTAAACAAAGTTTATAAGCTTGTGCCATGATGTCATGCTCCCCTCATCCTGTATGTAATCAGGGCTATATAACCAGTCTCTGAGATGTATTTGGTGCACACAGTTTGGGTCTGCAATGCCCCGTGTTAGCCGTTTGAGGTTGGCATATTAATAAATTATCTCCTTTTAATAAAACCCTTTAAAATTTATCTGAACTTGGTGTCTGTATGTAAACCCATGGAAATGAGGTACAGTACTTGTTGTGCAGGTAAAATATATTATGCTCACTTTTTAAAGATGGCACTGCCAACATGGAAGCCCATTGCCCAGGCGATGATATTGGTTGCCCTTTTTGCTTGGGATGGGCGTGATTATTTAATGTGTTTGGGGACAGGCTGTAAGCAGGCAGAGTCGTTATAGCCCAAGGATTTATTTTAAGACTAAGCCTTTTCTACCCTTTTTGATGTAGGGTGTTGCACTCTTATGAGGAATCCCATTATGCCTCAGATGAGTGACTTTGTATCAAAGACTTCCTTGTTTGTATGTTGGATTAAAGGTTTTGATTTCTACACTATAAAGTGGGGCAGTCCAGGAGCTTGCTCTCTCTCAGTTTCTGAGATTAGCATTAGAAAGGAGAGCAAAGAAAGGCCACGTGGAGGAGGCCAGGAAAAACAGCCAGGATGGTGGAGTGCTGAGGGAGAAGCCAGTGTGCAGAGTTTGTGCAGAGATAAGGGTGTTGGAAACAGAGGCGAATAAGGCTGATGAGCTAGAAACCTTTGATTCTAGGAAATTCAGATAAGTCAGTAGCTTTGTAAGCACTGAATGAGTGGGTTTTGGAGCCCAGTGTGTATTTTTACTTGCCTGCTGGGTGCAAGCTAGGATTAAAAGTAATGGCCTACCAGTTCTTGGCTTCGTCGTTTTATTAACTTCTGTCAGAATTTAATGTGAACCTGCATTGGCCAGGTGGCTGTGATAGTGATCATGGCTACTGGCTTTAAGTACTTTACAACATTTGGGGGTTTGTCTGGGATCTGATGTTCCGCGTTACTGGTAGAGACACCTTGAATTGGCTGGTCTCTCTGGGGGGGCTTCATGATCCTGCTAGAATATTGAGGAGAGATGCCACCTGAGACATTTTCAGGGCTCTTTATTTTTCTGTGGACAGTTCTTCAGTAGATGCTCCTGGTTCCCTAATTCAACAATTTGTACAGTCTGGCAGAGAAATCATGGAGGTAGGTAAAGCAACTCTTTTGCTTTACTAAATTCTAGCTTTTGTTCTGTTCTGAATTTTAACTTTCTGTTTGGGACTGGTCAATTTGGGCAATTGCATAGATGACCAGACACGCTCTCACTCTGGCAGTGGGCTCTCCAAGACCAAGACGTCGGTGGAGAGTTTTTAGGTTCCACCTCGGGCTTTGCTGGGAAATGTCTGGTTGCACTCTGGAAGGACATTATTGTGGCTGCATCAGGCTTCTAGAGATGTCCATTTGTGTTTGCACATTTATTTGTGCTCTAGGAAGACAGTTAGTGGAAACTGAGTTGACCAGGTTGATCAATTCTGCCTCGGGCTTCCAGAGGCATATATTTTTGTTTGCAAATATTTTTATGCTCTAGGAAGATATTAGTGAGGACTAGATCCTGCCGTGGACTTCCAGAGGTATCTAGTTGTGCTCTCAGTACAAGACATTAGTGGGGACTTGGTTCATGCTCTAGAAAGGCATAGTGAGGATTGGATTAGCCAGGACTAGTCTTGCATCGCACTGCATCAGTGGAGACTGAGTTAACCAGGATTGATTGATCTAGCCTCAGACTTCCAGAGACATGTGTGTTTGCCAGATCTCATTCTCTACTTTTAATGTTTCTGTCAAAATCCCCTGAGTGATTAGTGTGTGAGTGAAAATCTCTGTTGTCTGAGCCTAAATTCCAGGAATGCAGCTAGGACCCTTGAGTAATTGGTGTTTAAGTGGGAATCTGTGGTGTCTAAGCCTAAGTTCCAGGAACAGAGATAGAAGAACACCTGAGAAGCCCCTAAAAGTGGAACCCCTTCCTTTGTCTATTGAGCTGTGTGCTTAAATAGTAAGTAATTTGTTTTGCCTTTGTCAGGAAAATCTCTGGTATAATTTTAATTGGAATAAGTAAAGTGCACTCATTTAAATTTCTTAATTTGTAATTTATGTATGTGAAGTTTTTGTTAAATGTCTAAATGTGTCTGTTTTTCTGAGTACTACTTAATTATCTGTCTTATTGTAAAGCCAGTAGCCACGGCCATTATCACAGCCGCTTGGCCAGTGCAGGTTCATATTTGATTCGGAGAGTCGGCAATGAAACAACGGAGCCAAGAACTGGTGGACCATCATCTTTAAACCTAGCTTGCAGTTGGCAGACAAGTAAAAACACACACTGGGCTCCAAAACCCATTCATTCAGTGCTCACAAAGTTACTGACTTATTCGAGTTTCCTAGAATCAAAGGTTTCTAGCTCACCAGACTTATTCACCTCTGTTCCCCATCTCCCTCTCTCTGCACAAACTCTGCCCAAACTGGCTTCTCTCTCAGCACTCCACCATCTTGGCTGCTTCTCCTCTCCTTCTCTCTTATCCTCTGCTCTCTTTTCTCTACTTTCCTCCTAGCACATTAATCACTCTTCCCTTTAAAACCTTTTGGTGCAAAAGCCCTCCCCCAATACATAGTAACATAATCATGCCCATTCCCAAGCAGGAAGGGCAACTTATATCATCACCTGGGCAATGGGCCTCCACATGGGCAGCACCATCTCTGACAAAGTGAGCATAATATATTTTATCTTCCCAACAATCCAACCCTATGCTCACTTTACTAACCACAATCTACACCACCGGAATTTCTGTACAAGGAAATAAAGCACATTACACAAATTACAAATACATGACAAATCATACAATTTCAACAATTACAAAGATACACTTCACCAGTCTCTGAGTACTTTGCCAAAAGTGCAAAATGTCCTCGGCCTTCTCTCTTGCTGTTTGAAAGGCTTCCTGGGGCTGGGGAAGGGCCTCCAGCAATGCCGCCCCCACCCCCATCAGGGTATTTTGCATTGTCCAAAATCCTTAAGTCCATCCAGCAAAGGAGCCAGTGCCAGCTGTCACCAGGAATCAGTTCAGACACATGGGGCCTCAGGCCTGCTTCTCATCCCAGAAATCCTGGCAGCTTTTCAGATGACCACTTGGCAATGGCAACCAGTATTTCTACCTCTGCTCCAGAGAGCAAGATGGCATCCACCCCTATGTCCCAAAACGGCAGAACAACCAGGAGCGTAGCTACTCCTTCCTGATGGGTTCTCACCTTTTGGAGGCTATGTATTGCAACTCCAGACTAATTCTTCTCATCCTCCAAAGTGGAACTGAAAACACCAGCTCCTGCAGCTGGGCTTGAGCACTGGGCCACCGCTGCCTTCTGCTCAGCAGGCCTTGCAGCTTCAGCCCTAGCCTCAGCCTCCTGCCGCTGCTGGCTCTCCACAATATCAAGGGTAATCTGCATCTCACAAACCTCTGATTCCTCCTCCAGCATCTGCTCCATTTCCAGGTGGATCTCACGAACCTGGTCGGCCTTCTCCAGTAATTGCTCCAGCTCCAGGGTTGGCATCTCTTACTCCCATGTTTGCTCCAGCTCCTTCTACTGCCTGATTTGTAGGTCCTGGGCACCCTCTTCCACAGAGCTCTCAATTTCCTCATGGATGATTGTAAAAGTCAGCCAGCCTATGGCCCCCAAAAGGACAGCTGTGGGGAACCATAACAGCAGCCAGTCCTCTACTATGCAGCTCAAGGGTGCCATCTCCAAACCAATCTCCTAATCCTGCCGACTACGTCAAATATAAAACCAGTAGCCACGGCCATCATCACAGCCACCTGTCCAGTGCAGGTTCGCATTTGATTTGGAGAGTTGGCAATGAAACAATGGAGCCAAAATTTGGTGGGCCATCATCTTTAATCTTAGCTTACAAGCAGTGGGCAAGTAAAAACACACACTGGGCTCCAAAACCCATTCATTCAGTGCTCACAAAGCTACTGACTTATCCGAGTTTCCTAGAATCAAATATTTCTAGCTCACCAGACTTATTCACCTTTGTTCCCCATCTCCCTCTCTCTGCACAAACTCTGCCCAAACTGGCTTCTCTCTCAACACTCCACCATTTTGGCTGTTTCTCCTCTCCTCCTCTCTTCTCCTCTGCTCTCTTTTCTCTACTTTCCTCCTAAAACATTAATCCCTCTTTCCTTTAAAACCTTTTGGTGCAAAAGCCCTCCTCCAACACACATTAGCATAATCACGCCCATTCCCAAGCAGGAAGAGCAACTAATATCACCACCTGGGCAACAGACCTCCTCATAGGCAGCACCATCTTTAACAAAGTGAACATAATATATTTTATCTGCCCAACACTTATCCTTCTTGCTATTAGTGTGCTAACTTCTGCACTCTCCTGGACAGTTTCAATTTTGTAAGTCAGCACCCCAAACATCAAATATGAAAGGAGAAGGCTGAGAAATGTGCTCCTGGAAGTGTTTCTCCAGCCTCTGGTGTGAAAGGCTGGCAAGTAAGCATTTTGGGTGAGAGAAAAGCAGAAAGCAGTGCTGGTATGTGCTGTTTGCAGAACAGCAGAGGAAAGGGTGCTAGAGTAAGAATTAGGTGACTGGAGGAAGAATAGAATAGAAACTAAGTTAAGATATTTAGATATCCACCTACTGACCAGAAGAGATTTTGCCCATTTGGAAAATACAAGGTAGGAATAATATTAAAAGTTGAAACTTTGCTTTAGAAAAATCTTAGAAAAAGAAAGGGAAACAGGGCCAGGTAAAAAGGTTTAGAAATGAACAAACTATAGGTGTGGACCTTGCTGATTATCAGTTCCTTGAAATAAATTGTAACTCCAGAATGAGTAATGAAATCATGAATAACTGGATCATAGGGGATGAGATTATCAGAGACAGGCCCTCCAGCTGCTTCTCCCCTTCCCCTCCCTAGGACATACCGGTCACGTGGGGCCTCCATGTGTTGGGATTAATGGCTTATTGCCCTCTATTGGTGTGTAAAAATTATAGAAGGGGAAATAAGTATAAAATGTATAAAACTAGCACCGGGAAAAGGGTTCCTCTCTCTCATGAGGTTGAGGCGGGTGTTGGTTCCCCTCCAGGTCTCTCAGTTCCTTCACATGATGATTGTTCTCTGACGTGGGAAGCATGGGATTCACGAGGAAGAACCACTGCTTTAGCCATAATAGTAGAAAATTGTAAAAGGAATTCTCAGGAAATTGCGGGAAAATAAAAATCTCATGTGGGCTAAAGCAACCCATTGTTAAGAAGGTAAATTTATAAAATTTATGATTTTTAACTTGCTGTTTTGGTTGTGAGAAATAAAGCTAGACAGCTGCCAAGGTTGGGGGTTGAAAGTCAGCTTAGTTCTTGGAAATGCTGGGTTGTGCTAGAAGGGCCAGGCCAGCCAAATGCCTCTGTTTTTTTTCCCTTCCTTAAGAACCCTGGTTGGCAAACTGCTGCTCACAAACAGCTCGCAGACCACATTAGGCCTTTTGCTCTCCAACAGAGTGCCATGTGTGGGTGCTACCTTGGTAGGGAGTATGCCTACCTATATAGTTTAAATTTACAATTTAACTCTCAAAAGAAATTTCAACTATTGTACTGTTAATAATTGGTTATATTGCCTGACCAGGTGGTGGCGCAGTGGATAGAGCATCGGACTGGGATGCAGAACACCTGGGTTTGAGACCCCCAGCTTGACAGCTTGAATGCGGGCCCATCTGGCTTGAGCAAAAAGCTTGCCAGTTTGGACCCAAGGTCGCTTGATCCAGCAAGGGGTTGCTCAGTCTGCTGAAGGCCTGCGGTCAAGGCACGTGTGAGAGAGCAATCAATGAACAACTATGGTGTCGCAAAGGCAACAAAAAACTAATGATTAATGCTTCTCACCTCTCTCCATTTCTCTCTGTCCCTGTCTATCCCTCTCTCTGACTCTCTCTGTCAATGTAAAAAAAAAAATGGTTATATTGACTAATAAGCTTTCTGACCACTAAGTTAAAAATATATGCATTATTTCAAGTCTTTTGTTAATATTCTTTCTTTGTTATTTCGTAGTCCTATAATATTGAAATCTTGATTTAGATATTTAGGGAATATGTAATGATTGTTAATAATGTCTTTTTATGTAATGTTTAGTTTATTATTATTTTGAAACAGTATTGTTCAGTGTTAAATCACCAAAACCCAAAGTAACAGATATTACTATTAATTAGCCTAACAGTAAAATTGCAGCATAAATAAAATGTACTCAAAAATGCTTAAATGTCAATTGTAAATAATAAAAAAAGGGAGGGAGTCATATGCTGAAACTACTGCAAATTTATTTTTATCATGCTTTTTACTTAAAAATTTTTTTTGAATGCTAATGTCAGAGTTATTCAGCAGTGAAGAGACTCTGAAATTTTATGGAAAACACCAAATCTGTTACGCTTGCAAACTTTTACCTGCTTTTATTTGATCCAGTTAATACCACTGTTTTTGTCTTTTCCCAATCAGTTCCAGATAAACAGAAAAAGTTTATATAGACAAATATGGACCCTCAATCCCCTCAGCAAGATCTTCTGAGCATGGCTTCTAAGGTTTATAATGACCAAGATAGGAACAGAAAAGGCAAATAGAGCCCAAAAAGAGATCAGGAAAAATACCAGCTCTTGGCATACACCCTTAAAGACTCCAATGCTCCGAAGAGGCTTCATAGGACTCCATCAAGGCCCTGTTTCAATAGTGGAAAAGAAGGTCATTGAGCTAATGCCTGCCAGGCTTCTTGACCCCCACCAGGGACATGCTTTTGCTGTGGGAAAAAGGGACACTGGAAGGTAAGCTGCCCCCTTGCTCCTCTAAGGGAGATTTCAGTCTCTTCCAGCCCTGCTCCAGCCACCTGTGACCTGACCTCACCCAGCCTGCTGGGACTTGCCACGGAAGGCTAAAGGTGCCTAGGGCCATTGGCCCCATCTCGTGACACGGTGGACGAGCTTAGGGTATTTCTTCCAAGTAGCAGGTAAACTGATTTCATTTCTTATGGACATGAGGGTCACTTACTAAAGCTAACCTGAATATTTGGGTTTTATTTATCTCTCAAAGATCTCTGTTGCGGGTATTGACAGTCCTATTTTCTGCTATTTTGTTTAATGTATAGTGTCTCCTTTATTTCTCTCGTCTCAATTCTCCATGCCATTTTAGGCTGGGACTTACTTCTAATTTAGACAAATTTACCTCTGCCACCCAGTATAATATATCCCAAGGTTCTCTTCACCACACCATGGTTGCAGAACCTTGGGGAAAGCCCCTTTGGGTTCATCTCTCCAGTTTAGAGAAAACAAAAGCTCTGTCTCCATACATGCTGCAGACAGCTTTTTCAATCTATCTAAATCACTGCCAGCTAAAAGCAGTGGTCATTGGGACCAGAACTCTAACTGCAAAGTGTAGAAATGTGACCACAACTTCAGTGCCTTGTGGACTTTTCTTGAATATGTGAGATTCCAATTACTTGGGACAGTTCTCAGACCAAAGTGAGGATTAGGTTACATTTGCAAATAATATGAAACAGTGATGGTGTCAACATGGACTTAGTGAAATTACATTAACATGTTAAGGATATTTAAGACTGATAATTTTATTTCAAATCTGGTTGTATTAGTTAAGACTTTGCTTAATAATCTAATATGCTTTAACCACCTCATTGTATTAGGACACTTGTTATAGTATCTGTTAGCATTGGCTATTTTAATTTTGTTGTTTATTTTATATTTTTCCAGTCTGCCTCAAAATCAGAACATGGGAATTCAAATAAGTATGAAAATGCTACCCAAAACCAGCGGGGTTTTAAGGAAATTTTAATAACTTCACTAAAACCCTTTTTACCAAATGTTTATTAGCAACCAATTAGAAAAAGATTATGCCAACAGAAAAGGCATAATTATAAAAGCCAGATTTATAATCTATTACAGAAAGCATAATATTTGAATGTTTAATTTATGTCCAAATGAATATTAAGCAAAGTAGAAAAATCGTTATAAAAGCCAATTAGTTTTATATAAGTTGCAGAAGATTTATATGGTTTCTAGAAAATCAATAGCATTTGTTTTTAATGAACCATATTGCTAATAATGCTGCTTATTAAATATCTGTTACATGTTATACACCTTGTTAAATTAAGTCAAGGATTTGACTTAGGATATAAAACCAGTGGGGAATGTGGTAAGGTACCTAAAAGCTGCAAAATTAATATTGATATTTTAGAAGAAAAGGTAAGGTTTTCTGTCCCATCCTTTCCATGGGGATGGAAGGGAGAACAATGTGGAAGCTTCCTGACTTACAAAAACAATGGGTCATTAACTTTTAACTATAGAATAAAGGTTGACTGAGGAACTTCTTTTCTCTTACAATAAGAGACAGAATTTACATACCACCCTACATTGATTTTGCCTTTTCCTCCTTCCCTGGAATCCTGAGAGTAACATACCTCTAGGTAAAGGAGGAGAGAAAGAAGCTAAAAGATTTGTAAATGTCTTTGTGTTACCTTAAAAGTTTTGTTTCTATGAATTTCCTAAACAAATGTTACAGCTTGTGCCATGATGTCATGCTCCCCCCCCCCACCTGTATGTAATCAGGGGTATATAACCAGCCTCTGAGATGCATTTGGTGCACGTGATTTGGGTCTGCAATGCCCCATGTTAACTATGTGCAGCCGGCATATTAATAAATCTTCTCCTTTTAATAAAACCCTTCAAAATTCATCTGGATTTGGTGTCTCTATGTAAAACTGCAGAAATGAGGTATGGTACTTCACAACAGTTGGGGGTACAGTACTTTACAACATAACCCGTGATTTAATATTTTTTTCTTTAATTTTAATGGTGTGACATTGACAAATCAGGATACATATGTTCAGAGAAAATATTTGCAGGTTATTTTAACATTTGATTATATTGCATACTCATCCCACAAAGTTAAATTGTCATCTGTCAACTTCTATCTGGTTTTATTTGTGCCCCTCTCCTTCCCTTCCCCCTTCCTTCACCTCCCCAACCCCCACCACTGGGTAGCCAGCACACTCTTCTCCATGTCTCTGAGTTTCATTTTTATGTCCCATTTATGTATAGAATCATATAGTCCTTAGGTTTTTCTGATTTACTTACTTCACTCAGTATAATGTTATCAAGGTCCATTCTTGTTGTTAAAAATTATCCGATGTCATAATTTCTTATGGCTGAGTAGTATTCCATAGTATATATGTACCAAAGCTTTTTAATCCACTCGTCCTCTGACGGACACTTGGGCAGTTCCCAGATCTTCACTACTGTGAACAATGCTGCCACGAACATGGGGGCGCATTTCTTCTTTTTGAGAAGTGCTATGGTGTTCTTAGGGTATATTCCTTAAAGTGGGATAGCTGGGTCAAAAGGCAGTTTGATTTTTAATTTTTTAAGGAATCTCCATACTGTTTTCCACAGTGGCTGCACCAGTCTGCGTTCCCACCAGCAGTGCAAGAGGGTTCCCTTTTCTCCACATTCTCGCCAGCACTTGTTCTGTGTTGTTTTGCTGATGAGCGCCATTCTGACTGGTGGGAGGTGATATCTCATTGTGGTTTTAATTTGCATTTCTCTAATGATTAGTGATGTTGAGCATTTTTCATATGCCTTTTGGCCTTCTGTATGTTCTCTTTGGAGAAGTGTCTATTCATTTCTTTTGCCCAGTTTTTGATTGGATTGTTTGTCCTCCTGTTGTTGAGTTTTATAAGTTCTTTATAAATTTTGGTTATTAACCCCTTATCAGACATGCTGTTGAATATGTTCTTCCATTGTGTGGTTTGCCTTTATATTCTGTTCTTATTGTCTTTAGCTGTGCAAAAACTTTTTAGTTTGATATAGTCCCATTTGTTTATCCTGCCTTTTATTTCACCTGCCTGTGGAGATAAATAGGCAAACATATCGCTATGAGAGGTGTCGGAGAGATTACTGCCTATTTTTTCTTCTAAGATGCTTATGATTTCACGGCTTACATTTAAGTCTTTTATCCACTTTGAGTTTGTTTTTGTGAATGGTGTAAGTTGATGGTCTAGTTTTATTTTTTTGTAGGTAGCTGTACAATTTTCCCAGCACCATTTGTTAAAGAGGCTATCTTTACTCCATTGAATGTTCTTTTCTCCTTTGTGAAATATCAGTTGTCCATAAAGGTGTGGGTTTATTTCTGGGTTCTCTGTTCTGTTCCATTGATTTATGTGCCTGTTCTTATGCCAGTAAAGGCTGTGTTGAGTACAATGGCCTTGTAGTATAACTTGATATCAGAAAGTGTAATACCTTCCACTTTATTTTTCCTTTTTGAGATTGCTGAGGCTATTTGTGTTTTTTGTTGTTGTTGTTGTTTTATTTTGTTGTTGTTCTATATAAATTTTTGAAATATGTGTTCTATATATTTGAAGTATGTCAATGGTATTTTAATTCGTATTGCATTGAATTTATAAATTGCTTTGGGTAATATATAAATTTTAATGATGTTTGTTCTTCCTAACCATGAGCACGGTATATGCTTTCACTTGTTTGTATCTTCCTTGATTTCTTTTATCAATGTTTTATAATTTTCTGAGTACAAGTCTTTAATTTCCTTGGTTAAATTTAATCCAAGGTGCTTTATTTATTTATTTTTTTGATGCAATAGTGAAGACGATTGTTTCTCTAATTTCTCTTTCTGTCAGTTCATTGTTGGTATATAAAAATGCCTCTGATTTCTGAGTATTAATTTTATATCCTGCAACCTTGCTGAATTCATTTATCAGGTTCAGAGGTTTTTTGACTGAAACTTTAGAGTTTTCTATATACAATATCATATCATCTGCAAATAATGATAGTTTTACTTCTTCTTTTTCAATTTGGATGCCTTTTGTTTCTTCTTCTTGTCTGATTGCTGTAGCTCGGACTTCCAGAACTATGTTGAATAAGAGTGGTGAAAGGAGGCACCCCTGCCTTGTTCCTGATCTTAAGGGAATTGCTTTTAATTTTTGCCCATTGAGTATGATATTGGCTGTGGGTTTGTTATAGATGACCTTTATCATGTGAAGGAATGTTCTCTGTATTCCCACTTTGCTGAGAGTTTTGATTATGAATGGGGGCTGGATTTTATCAACTGATTTTTCTTCATCTATTGAAATTATCATGTGATTTTTGTCCTTCCTTTTGTTTACGTGATGAATCACATTGATTGACTTGTGAATACTGAACCAGCCTTGCCTCCCCAGAATATATCCCACTTGATTATGATGTATGATTTTTTTCATATATTACTGGATCCGGTTGGCTAATATTTTTTTTTGAAGCACATTTCTTTTATTGCTAGCCTTTCTGAAGTTTTTTTTATTAATTTTAATGGGGTGACACCAATAAATCAGGGTACATATGTACAACAAAAACATCCCCAGGTTATCTTATCATTCAATTATGTTGCATACACATCACCCAAAGTCAAATTGTCCTCTGTCACCTTCTGTCTGGTTAATATTTTGTTGAGGATTTTAACATCTAAATTCATTAGGGATATTGGCCTACAATTTTCTTTCTTTGTGTTGTCTTTGCCTGGTTTCAGAATCAGAATTAGGCTTACCTTATAAAAGGAGGTTGGATGTCATCCTTCCTCTTGAATTTTTTGAAATAGCTTGAGAAGGATAGGAGTTAGTTCTTCTTTGAATTTTTGGTAGAATTCACTTGTGAAGCCATCAGGCCCAGGACTTTTCTTTTTTGGGAGCTTTTTGATAACTGTTGCTGTCATCTCATTTGCTGTAATTGGTCTGTTTAGGTTTTCTGATTCCTCCAGATTGATTTTTAAAAGATTATATGTTTCAAAAAATTTGCCCATTTCATCAAGATTGTGTAGTTTTTGGCAGAGTTCTTCATATTATTTTCTTACAATACTTTCTATTTCTGTTGTGTCAGTTGTTATTTCTAATCTCTCATTTCTAATTTTTTATTTAGGTCCTCTTTTTTCTTTTTTTGGTGAGTTTAGTTAAGGGTTCATCGATCTTGTTTACCTTTCAAAGTACCAGATCCTAGTTTCCTTGATCCTCTATATTGTTTCTTTAGCCTCTCTGTCATTTATTTCCACTCTATTCTTTATTAATTTTTTCCTTCTACTAGTCCTGGGCATTATTTGCTGTTGTTTTTCTAGTTCTTTTGGATGCAGGGTCAGGTTGCTTATTTGAGCTTTTTCTAGCTTCTCATGGTATGCCTGTAGTGCAATGAACTTCCTTCTCAGTACTGCTCTTGTTTTGTCCCATAAATTTTGAGTTGATGTATGCTCATTATCATTGGTTTCTAGAAACTTTTTTATTTCTTCTTTGATCTCATTGTTAATTCATTCATTATTTAATAACATGGTATTTAGTTTCCACGTATTTGAGTTTTTTTCAGTTTTTCTTTTGTGATTAATTTTTAGTTTCATGCCATTGTGATCAGAGAAAATATGTGATATGAATTCAATCTTCTTAAATTTATTGAGACTATTTTTGTGTCCTAATATGTGGTCTATCCTAGAAAAGGTACCATGAGCGCTTGAGAAGAATGTATATTCTACTGCTTTAGGGTGAAAAGTTCTGAAGATATCTATTAAATCGAGTTGATCTAGTGTATCCTTTAAGTCTGCTGTTTCTTTATTAATTTTCTTTTTTGAGGATCTATCCAGTGTTGTTAGTTGAGTATTGAAATCCCCTACTATTATAGTATTGCTGTTAATCTTGCCCTTTATATCCATCAAAGTCTGCTTTATGTATGTCGGGGCTCCTATATTTGATGCATAGATATTTATCATAGTTATATCTTCCTTTTGAATTGTTCCCTTTATCATTATGTAGTGTCCTTCTTTATCTCTTATTACAGCCTTTGTTATAAAGTCCATTTTGTCCGATATAAGTATTGCTACCCCAGCTTTTCTTTCATTTCCATTTGTATGAAATATATTTTTCCATCCTTTTACCTTCAGTCTATGTGCATCTTTTGTTTTAAGGTGTGTCGCTTGTAGACAGCATATGTATGGGTCCTATTGCTTTATCCACGCAGCTACCCTATGTCTTTTGATTAGATCATTTAAACCATTTACATTTAAGGTTTGAATTGTTTCCTTTATCATTATGTAGTGTCCTTCTTTATCTCTTACTACAGCCTTCGTTTTAAAGTCCATTTTATCCGATATAAGTATGCTACCTCGGCTTTTTTTTCATTTCCATTTGTATAAAATATTTTTTTCCATCCTTTTACCTTTAGTCTATGTGCATCTTTTGTTTTAAGGTGTGTCTCCTGTAGACAGCATATGTATGTGTCCAGTTTCTTTTGTTTTTTCATCCTTGAGGCTTTCTTTGTCTGGGAAGCTATTTATTTCTCCTTCAATTTTAAATATTACCCTTGCTGAACAGAGTAGTCTTGGTTGTAGGTTCTTATTCTGTATTACTTTGAATATATCTTGCCATTCCCTTCTGGTCTCAAGTGTTTCTGTTGAGAAGTCCGATGTCATCCTTATGGGGGCTCCTTTGTAGGTGATAGCCTTTTTTTCTCTAGCAGCTTTTAAACTTTTCTCTTTATCCCTTAGCTTTGGTATTTTAACTATGATGTGTCTTGGTGTAGATTTTTTTTGGTTTCTCTTTAATGAAGTTCTGTGTGCTTCTTGAACGTGTGGAATGTTTCCCAGCCTTAATTTAGGGAAGCTTTCTGCTATGATTTGATTGAACAAAGTTTCTATTTTTTGTTCTCTCTCCTCTTCTTCAGAAACCCCTATGATGCGAATGTTGTTTCTCTTCATGTTGTCACAGAGCTCCCTTTGAGTTCCCTCACATTTTTTGAGTCTCCTTTTTTTCTACTCTGCTTTTGTGCCTTTGTTTGTTGTGTCCTCTAACTCGCTGATTGGATCCTCAGCGTGATTCATCCTGCTTTTAATTGCTTCCATTGTGGTCTTCAGTTCTGATACTGTATTTGTCATTCCTGTCTGATTCTTTTTTATTTTTTCAATTTTGTTTTTTATACTTGTTATGTTTTTGTTTAGGTGTTTATAGTGACTATCCATTGTTGCTCTAATTTCTTTGAACATTCTAACAATCATTATTCTAAATTCTGCATCTGTTAATTTGGTTATATATGGTTCATTCAGGTCCTTCTCTGGGGATTTCTCTTGATTCATTTGGTTTGCATTCCTCTGCCTGCCCATTTTGTCTGTGTATAAGAAGGTTGTGGCCACTTGAGTCCAGTAGTTGTTGCCTTTGTGTTCTCTAGGTGTGGTCTTTCTGCAGGCCCGCCACACCCTCTGCCGCTGCCTACGGCTGTTGGGTATGGGCGTTTCCTGCACTAGCCCACTGCAGCTGTTGCTCTGATTTCCGCCTCTCCTTAGTGAGAGGAACTGTTACTCAAGCCACAGGCCTTAGCACTAAGGGTAAAGGTGAGCACCTTTGCTCAGCTGCGAACCCAGCCTGTTTCCGGGCTTTTGCCCAGCACCCGCGGTCAGAGCCTGCTCGCCACAGTTTCTCGGGTTGGATGGGGCTACTGAGCCTTTGCCCGTCCAAAGCTTTAGCCCCGCCCTCGAGGCCAGGGCCCTCCTGAGCAGGATTGCAAACCGCGGTTTATTGGCTCGGGTGTGGCTCCTGGTGTGCGCTCAGCTGTGAACTTTCGCTCGTCCTGGGTTCTAACCAGGCACCCACGTTCAGAGCCAACTCATTCATGCAGGATGGCAAACCGTGGTTTCTTGGGTCTGTTGGGGCTGCTGGCATGAGCTCAGCCACAAGCCTCCACCCATCCTGGGTCCTAGCCCCATCCCCGTGGTCAGGGTCGGCTTGCGCAGGGTCGCAGAGCAGATTTCTGCCTGTTCCTGGCCTCCCTCTTTTCCCCCGCTGGTGGGGCTACAGGCGTGCCTGCAGTTGCCTCACCGCTTTCGCGTGTCCCCTCTACTCCTGCTGGGCTAGACCGAGCTCACACTGGCTGGGCCTCCGCCCCTTCTGACAGAACTGTAATTTAGCTTCCCACCGCCACCATCCCTCCAGCAACCCTCAGCAGAGTGAGAAGGGGCCACGCAGCTCAGACCCTAACATTCCATACTGTAGACCTGGAAGCTCCCTCCATCTAAGCAGCTCTGCTCTAAGTGTCATGGGAGAGTTTGTTTGGCTGATGTCCTGTCTCCCTTTGCTGATATTGCTAAGTCAAGGGGAAATATTCATTTTTATTAGGGAAGTGACTTAGCCCAGTGGTTAGGGTGGCTGTCCCTCAGAGTGTTTCTCTCTGTGGCTGCCAGTGTACGCTCTCTTCCCGCTGCTCTGGTCCTCTCCTCTGTCCCTATTCCCCAGAGCCCCAGGCGAGTGGCTGTGAGAGAGGTTTTCTGCACTGTCCCTTTAAGAATCTTGGGTCTGAGAAAACTGTCTCTTTCTCACAAACACTATCCTCAATAGTTTCACAGCTCAATACTGTCCAAATGCCTCTTCTAGGCTCTGGGAATGCAGGCTTGGGCTTTGTTCCTGGGACCTAGGTCCCTCCTTCTCCACCAAACTCTCCTCCCGCCACGCGGTTCTTTCCGGGCTGCCATTCACTCCAGGTAGCTGGGCAGCCCTCTTCACATTTTCGCTATTCCTACCAGTCTCAATGTGGCTTCTTCTGTGTTCCTTGGTTGAAGAGTCCACTAAGTTTAGTTCAAAGTAGGTTTATCCAGATGATGGTTCTTAAAATTGAGTTATAATCCACTTTGGTTCTGGAAGTTGAAAGTTGGTACGTCTGCCTACTCCATCGCCATCTTTCTCCTCTCCATCCTTTGTTTTAAATCCATTTTTTTAGATATAAGTATTGCTACCCCGGCTTTCTTTTGATTTCCATTTGCATGAAATATTTTTTTCATCCTTTTACTGTCAGTCTATGTGCATCTTTTGTTTTAAGGTGTGTCCCCTGTAGACAGCATATGTATGTGTCCAGTTTCTTTACCCACACAGCTACCCTATGTCTTTTGATTTGATCATTTAATCCATTTACATTTAAGGTTATTATTGATATGTAGTTGTTTATTTTGCCATTTTATTCTTTAAAGCTGTATTCTTCTTTGGCTATATTCTTTCCCCCCTTTGAACTCCTCACAACAGGCCTCTTAGCATCTCTTGCAGAATTGGTTTGGTTTTAATGAATTCCTTGAGGGTTTTCTTTGTCTGGAAAGCTCTTTATTTCTCCTTAAATTTTAAATGTTAGCCTTCCTGGATAGAGTAGCCTTGGTTGTAGGTTCTTGTTCTTCATTACTTTGAATATATCTTGCCATTCTCTTCTGGCCTCAAGTGTTTCTGTTGAGAAGTCGGATGTCATTCTTATGGGGGCTTGTAGGTGATAGTCTTTTTTCATCTAGCAGCTTTTAAAATGTTTTCTTTATCACTTAGCTTTGGTATTTTAACTATGATGTGTCTTAGTGTAGATTTTTTGGGTTTCTCTTTAATGGAGTTCTCTGTGCCTCTTGAACATCTGAGATGTTTTCCAGCCTTAGTTTAGGGCAGTTTTTAGCTATGATTTGATTGAACAAAGTTTACATCCTTTGTTTTTCTCTTCTTCTTCAGGAACCCCTATGATGTGGATGTTATTTTTCTTCATATTGTACAGAGCTCCCATAGAGTTTCCTCAGATTATTTGAGTCTCTTTTCTATTTTCTGCTTTGCTTTTGTGCCTTTGTTTATTTTGTCCACTAACTCGCTGATTTGATCCTCAGCTTCATCCTTCCTGCTTTTAATTCCTTCCATTGTGTTCTTCAATTCTGATATTGTATTTTTCATTTGTTTGATTCTTTTTTTTAATTTCAATTTTCTTTTTTATACTTGCTATCTCTTTATGTAGGTGTTTGTAATGACCATCCATTGTTGCTCTAAGCTCTTTGAACATCCTAACAATCATTATTTTAAATTCTGCATTTGGTAATTTGGTTATATCTTATTCATTCAGAATAAGGTCCTTCTCTGGGGATTTCTTTTGATTCATTTGGGTTGCATTTCTCTGCCGTTCCATTTTGTCTGTGTATAAGATGGTTTGGCCACTGGAGTTTAATGGGAGTTGCCTCTGTGTTTCCTAGGTGTGGTCAGTCTGTAGGCCCACCACCCCCTCGGCCCCTGTCTACTTGGATATGGGGGTTTCCGGTGCTGGTCTGCTGTGGCAGTTGCTGTGGTTTCCGCTTCTCCTCTAGGAGGGGCTGTGTTCTGGTGCCCGTCTCTACAAGCCTCAGCCAGTCTTGGCCTTCGCCCCTCGCTCCCAGGTGGAATTGCACACCACACATGAGCCACAAGCCTGGACACCAAGGGCAAAGGTGAGCTCCTCTGGCTGGGTCGGTCTTTGAGAGCATGTTCAGCTGTGAGCCTTCGTCCAGTTCTGGGCTTCTGCTTCACCCCCGCTGTCAGAGTTGGCTGACGCAGGCCTGCAAACCTCGGCTCCTCTACCGGGAGGGGCTGCTGGTGTGCTCAGCTGTGATCCCAGGCTTCTGCCCCTGACCCACGGTCAGATCTGTCTGTGCAGGGCACCACTTTTCCCCCAGAGGTGGGGTTGCAGATGGGCTTCACCCCTGCTGGGCTAGAATGAGCTCATACTGGCCTGCTGGGTCTCTGCCACCACTGACGAAACTGCACTTCCCCGTCCAGCCACCGCCCACCCTCTAGCAAGCACTCAGCAGTGTGGGTGGGAGTGCTGCAGCTCAGACCCTAACACTCCATACTGTAGTCCTGAAAGCTCCTTTATTCTAAGTGGCTGTGCTCTAATTGCCGCAGGGGAGCCTTTTTCGCTGGTGTCCTGCTTCCCCTTGCTGGTTCAGGGGAAATATTGTTTCAGATTTGTGGAGTGACTCAGCCCAGGGTTTAGGGTGGCTGTCCCTCAAAGTTTTTCTCCCTGTGCCTTCCAGACCACACTCTCTTTCCAGTGCTCCAGTTCTCTCCTCTCTCCCCATCCCCTGGAGCCCCAGGTAATTGGTTGTGAGAGAGGTTTTCTAAGCCTTCTCTTTGAAAAGAATCCTGGGTCTGAGAAAACTGTCTCTTTCTCACAAACAGTATCCTAACCTGTTTCCCAGCTAAATACTGTCCATACTTCTGTTCTAGGCTCTGGCGCTGCAGGCTGGGGCTTTGTTCATGGGACCCAGGTCCCTACCCTTCCTCTAACCTCTCTTCCCACCATGTGAGTCTCTCCGGGCTGCCTTTAACTAGCTCTGGGGAGCTGGGCAGCCCTTTCTGCATTTTTGCTTTTCCTACCAGTCTCAATGTGGCTTCTTCAGGGTTCCTTGGTTAAAGAGTCCTCTTAGTTTTGTTCAACGTTGGTTTATTCAGATGATGGTTCTTAAAATCAAGTTATAATCCACTTTGTTTCTGGGAGTTGGAAGTTGGTACGTCTGCCTACTCCTTCGCCCTCTTGCCTTAAATCTCTGATTTAATATTTTTAATCTAGTAATCAAAGTTATGCATTCTGTTACACATCAGGAGTATACAATCAATCCTATATTTTCACCTCTGGTTCAGTTTTTGTTATAGTTCAACAGCCTGTTTCCTACCCAGAATAAGGAACCTTAATGCTTGTGATGAATCATAGATTTCTAGGCTGACACACATCAAGAGTTAACATCAGATCAAGAATAATGTACCCTCAGGCCCCCTCCTCTCTCTCTCACCATGCAGAGGATTAGAGTTTTGATTCTCTGATAAGGCCAAAAGGACAGCTGAAATTCAGCCCGCCATAAAAATAAGAACTCTCTCTTAAGAGAAACTGCACATCTGTACCTCTGTACCCCCCCAACCCCCTAGGGATTCTCTCCATTCAGAATTCCAATCTCCTGTATAATCTGGTCAAGGCCTCTGAGCTGTTAAAATGTGTTTTTGAGGAAAGGACTCCTCCTATCTTCTCAGGTGGTTAACACCTGAATAAACCTCTTTCCTTTCACTAGCATGTGTGTCACGAATATTGATTTGTGCTGTCCTGACAAGCAGCAGAAACTGCATGTCATTTTACCTGATTGCAATTGTTAATTTATGAACTAATTTGTTCTCTGTTAATGAAGTTTAACATTTAGCCAAGATGTCAAGGAGAAATTCTTTTGGGTAGGCATATTTTACCAGAATTTTAAATATCATTCCATTTAGGTTTTTTTCTGCTCTGCCCTAATATACATATTTCTGATCATGCCTCACTTAATAAAATTTAAGTTACTAGCCTCTGATCTTAATATTCTATACTTATGGTATTGGAATTTATAATAAGAAATTATATATATTTGGTTTTAGAACCTATTTCTGGTATGAAGCTTCTAAACCCTTGGAATTTTTTAAGTTATAAGAACAATAAAGGAGAAGTATTTTTATATTAATGAGATGACTTTAGAAATGTCCCTAGGTCACTTAAGGATGGGTGTTGGGTGCCCCAGGGAAGAAACAACCTTGTCATTCCCTGATGTCTAGGGAAGGGAGAGTGCCTGGAAATGGAACTAATCACCACCAAAGCTTATGATTTAATCAATCACACCTATCTAGTGAAACCTTCATAGAAACCCAAAAGGAAAGAATTGAAATAGCTTTCAGTTTGCAAACATGGAGATTTGGAAAAAGTGTCACCTAAGACAGGGAATGGAAGCCCTGAACCCTTTTCCCATACCTTGCTCTATATACCTTTTAATCTATTTGTAACCTTTGTAATAAATGCTAATCTAATGAGTAAAAGAGTTTCTTGAATTCTGTGAGATGCTGTAACAAAGTAGTTAAACCCACAGAAAGAATTATAGGACTATCTGGTTTAAAGTCAGTCAGTCAGAGTACAAATAACCACCTTGGTTTGTGATTGACATTTGTAAAGAAGCACAGTTCTGTGGGACTGAGCCCTTAACCTATGGGTTTTGATGTCATGTCTAGGTAGATAATGTGAAAATTGAGTTTGAAGTGTAGGACAGCCAGCTGGTGTCAGATAGTTGCTTGATGATATGAAAAGAAACAAACAAACACTCCATCTTTCAAAAATAGAATTGGATGGATGTTGGGCAAATGAGTTTGGAAAATTTGTATTTTTTGTTTGCTCACTTCTAATGTTAAAAATTGGTGCTGGGCAGTGCCAGGTATGTGATCTGTGAAATTGCAAATTACCTTCCTGCATGGGAAAGGCCACTGTCTTCCTAATGTGTGCTAGAAGAGAGAGAAGCCATATTTGCAGAGTTTGTCCAGAGAGAAGGAGAGAATGCAGATTGCTGAGGAAGAAGGCAGTTTGTGCAGAAAATGAAGGTGTTTAAATGGCAACCGAAGCTGAGGGGCTTTACGAGCTCCACTGAAACTGGTGGAGCCTTTGATTCTAGGAAAAACTGGAGAAGATTCTCCTGGTTGTGTGTTGGGCAGATAAAATATATTATGCTCACTTTGTTAAAGATGGCACTACCCAAGGGGAAGCCCATTGCCCAGGTGATAACATTAGTTGCCCTTCCTGTTTGGGATGGGTGTGATTGTATTAATGTGTGTTGGGGGAGGGCTTTTGTGCATAAAGTTTTTAAAAAGAAGAGTGATTACTTTCTAGGAGGAGTTCATGCTGTAAGAGAGCAGAGTAAGGCCACGTGGAGGCCAGGAGAAGCAGTCAAGATGGCGGAGTGCTGAGGAAGAAGCCAGTTTGAGCAGAGTGTGTGCTGGAGAAGGAGATAGGGAACAGAGGTGAATAAATTTGGTGAGCTAGAAACATTTGATTCTAGGAAACTTGGATAAGTCAGTAGCTTTGTGAGCACTGAACGAGTGGGTTTTGGAGCCCAGTGTGTGTTTTTACTTGACCGCTGGGTGCAAGCTAAGATTAAAGGTAATGGCCCACCAATTCTTGACTCCGTTGTTTCATTACCGTCCGAATCTAATGTGAATCTGCTTGGGCCAGGCGGCTGTGATGGTGGCCGTGGCCACTGGCTTTACATTGAAAAACCAGAGCCCTGTATGTTTGCTCATTGGCCAGTGTGAGTCTTTTTTTTTTTTTTTTTTTTACAGGGACAGAGAGAGAGTCAGAGAGAGGGATAGGTAGGGACAGACAGACAGGAACAAAGAGAAGTGAGAAGCATCAATCATTAGTTTTTCGTTGCCATTGTGACACCATAGTTGTTCATTGATTGCTTTCTCACATGTGCCTTGACCGCAGGCCTTCAGCAGACCGAGCAACCCCTTGCTGGAACCAGCGACCTTGGGTTCTAGTTGGCGAGCTTTGGCTCAAGCCAGATGGGCCTGCACTCAAGCTGCCGAGCTCGGGGTCTCGAACCTGGGTCTTCCGCATCCCAGTCCAATGCTCTATCCACTGCTTGGTCATGCCAGTGTGAGCCTTGAATAAAGTAATGGCCCACCATTTTTTTGGCTCCATTATTTCTTTGTTGTCTGCCCAAATCCAATGAGAACCTGTACGGCTACAATGGCGGCAACTACTGGCCCTACAGTGCAGAACCCTTAATACTACTGGTCCTCATTTTTTAATATGTAGCAAAATTACATGGAGGATGTTAAAACACAGATTATAGGTTTCATTTATAGAATTTCTGTTCTAGTAGTTTCTGAGAATTTGCATTTTTAATAAGTTTTCAGATAATAGTGATGTTTTGAAGTGAGGGAGAACTTTGAAAATTATTTATATAGAATGATGTTTCAAAATGGTACAACATATTTTAAAATGTCATTATTTAGAATCAGACGGACCTAGGTTAGAATCTCACCTATGGCATTAACTAGTTGTATAACCTTTGAAAACATGTAATATTTTTAGACTCAGTTTATTCATTTGAAATATGGGACTAATAATAGGCTTTGGCTTGTTAGCTCAGGCATAAGAGTGTCATTTTGAAACTCCAAGGTTGTGAGATTGAGCACTGTTTGAGGTAAATACAAGAAGCAACCAACAACCTGACCCGTGGTGGCACAGTGTATGGAATGTCGACCTGAAATGCTGAGATCACCGGTTCAAAACCCTAAGTAGGCTTGCCTGGTCAAGGCACACAAGGGAAGCAACTACTATGAGTTGATGCTTGCTGCCTCTCTTCTCTCTCTCTCTCAAAATCAGTAAATAAAACAAAAAAAAAGAAGCAACTAACAAATGCACAGTTAAGTGGAAGATCAAATGAATGCTTTCTTTTCTCTTTTTCCTTTTTTCTTTTCTGTCTCTCTCTAAAAAAATCAAGCAATAAGTAATAGTAATAAATAAATACAAAAGTGGGACATATAGTAAGAATATCTATCTCAAAGAGAAATTTTGCATATTGAATTATCCATTTAAAGTGAAATAAGCCAGTCAGAAAAAGACAAGCACCATATGAGAGACAGACTCAGAGAGAAGGCTGGCTGACCGCTTTCGGTGTTTATGTGGAGGTGATATTATGACTATATGCTACAGTAATTTTTTTTACAATATTCATAAAATAACTCTTTAAATATTAAATCCTTTCTCATTTTGTAACATACACTTAAAATGGTGATATCTAATATATATATATATTATATATACCTTATAAAAAGAAGTCTATATTAAATATCAGAACTGGCTAAAAGTGTTTTTATTAAATCAGCAATGATTTTCTCTTTTTTCTCTCTCTTTTTTTTTTTTTTTTGGTAACAGAGAGAGAGAGAGTCAGAGAGAGGGACAGACAGACAGGAAGAGAGAGTGAGGAGAAGCATCAATTCTTCCTTACGGCACCTCAGTTATTCACTGATTGCTTCCCATATGTGCCCTGACCGGAGGGCTACAACAGACAGAGCGACCCCTTGCTCAAGCTGGCAACCTTCAGAGTATCAAACATGGGTCCTCCATGTCTCTGTCTGATGCTCTATCCACTGCGCCACTGCCTGGTCAGGCAAATAAGCAATGATTTTCAAAGCAAGTCATTTATTTGAACAGATTCTCCCAGGCTTTATTAAAATTAGTACTCTTATAGGTATAACAAACCTCTTTGGTTCTTGAGGTCTGCTTACATTTTTCTGAATGGACATTATTTCATGATATTTATGAAAGCAGATGACTTTGATTTTCTAAAAATTGCCATAAAATCTGAGGAAAGTCTGTAAGAATTTATAAGAGAAGTCAACAATTTTCAAAGTGATGATATTTTATGAGGATTTCTTTCCTCTAGCAAGAAAATATGTATTTTTTAAATATCAGAAAAATAAATCTGCAACAAGCACCATGTTTCTTATTATAGAAGCTTATTTTTAAAATGTTTAGTTTTATATTCATTATATGAATATATATGTGTGTATATATATGCATAATTCTCAATGACAATTAATAATATGGCATAAAAGTTTATTAAAGTCTAATTAAATTCATGCAAATCAAAGTGTGGCTATCAATAAGCAGCATTAGCATAACCTGGGAAATTATTAGAAATGATGTTATGTTATTACAATATTACTACAACATTATTATTATATTATTACTATAGTAATATTACATTGCATAGAAATAATAATATTTCTAATAATTTCCACAGATTTACTGAATCAAAATCTGAGTTTTAACAAGATCCATAGGTAAATCTTATGCTCTTTAAAATTTGGAAAGCACTCATTTAATAACATCTCCAATTTTATGAATTAATTTTCTATTGTCCTGTTGATGCATATTTCTTCTATTAAAAGTAATGTATGGTTTGTGATACAATAACTGGAAGAAATAAAGAAAAAGCATGTTCTCACTCAGTAAATTAATGTCACCTAACTATATTAAAATTACATAATAATTGGTAAATGTTGCCAATTATCTTCAAATTCACAGATAGGTAGACAAATGGTTAAAATGCAAATCTTTACCCTCTTTTACAGTACTGCAAGGTAGACGAAAAATAAGAGGACAACATTCTGGTCATAGCAACTCCTGATGTCCATTTTCCGACCCAATGGGAGAACTTGTTATCCTTCTCAACAATAAAAAAAAACATTCCTCTCTTTCCCATTGATTGCTCCAGCCTGGTGATGGCATAGAGGCAGTGGTTTTCCTTGCCAAAATGGAGCAGGGCTTGGGCATTCATTCCCCCACAGAGAGGTCATCCTCAAGGTCACATCTAGGAGCAGGTGGCAGGTGTTTGTCAGAAAACCTTTGAGGACAGCAAACTATTCCACTGAAAAGAATGAGGATCTAACTAACAATGAATAACTTGCTGTGTTTGGTAATGACAATCTTGCTATAAGTTTGAGATTATTTCAGAAAGAATTATATGGGGTACTCACAAGAGGAACATCAAACCATGGATGATTGAAAGGGGGCAGTCAGGCTGTCCTAAATACGGAGAGGTCGTCAAATCTTCTAGCGGGTTTGCAAAATTCTCAGCCAGAAAAAATTAGCAATTAATGCTTATAATAACAAAAAACTTTATGATTTAGAGTTTGGTTATAATTATGAAAACTGAATTCAGATGATGGTTTATTATCTCCATAAAATCTGCAGATAAATTTTCTTTCCAGGTATTGCCAGCAGCAGCCACCAGAGTCTGTGATTCACATGGACAACTGTTTTACTTAGAATGGTCAACATCGAGAACATAATACTCTGTTAATAAAACTCATTTACGGATATCGGAGGAACATGTTGTGAATTTGCAAACAGGTCTGGTACAAAATGATTCCAATAAGTTCCTACCTTTTGATTTACCAGCTTCCAAGGATTTTCTTACATTGTCGGTTAAGACAGAAATAAGTCAACAGGCTTACTCTATTAATTTACTTTTCTTTCTCCTTCCGGTGTTTTGTTAGTTATGTTATTTCTATATATATTTTAAAAACATACACAATGTATGTCCTAGTTTGTTGTCCTCATTCATTGTTTAGTTGATGTTCTACAGTAAAGTATAATCCGAGTTTTTCTATAGAGTTTATGCTGAAGTTTCTCCTTTAATTTACATCCAGTAATGTATCAATAATATCCCTTTATATTTATGGATAATTCCATTGTTACAGATTTGCACATTTTCAAGCAGATTATATTGATCTTTGAAATATTAATTCTAGTAACTTGAATTTTTTTTTTTTTTTACTTTTTAATGTAATACGTTCATCTGTGACATTTTAAAACTGAAAATAACTGGTGTTAATTTTTTCACAAGATTCCACACTGATCTCTCTAATCTTTCTACATTTTGCAGCATATTTTCTTTCTTTTAGGTGAATTTGTTGAGACTTGGCTGTTTCACACGAGTGTAAAAGTACATTTTGGAAAAATACATTTAATTGTTTTACCCTTGTTTATATTATTAGTTGTTTTTATTCCCTTTGTTTCAGTAAACCTTGAATTTTCAAAGATGTCTATTAAAACCTTACCTTGTGTATCCAATTTTGTTTTACCAATCTTGCATGTATTATTACAAGTTCTGTTGTTTAGAAAATATTATAACAATTAAAAAAGTATTTTGTTTCACTTTCTTTCTTTTTTAATATTGCAAAGATTTTCTGTCTTATTTCCACTTTATAAATATTGTCAGTGGTTCACTCAATTTCTATTGCCTGAAATTTAAGCTGTTAATTTTTTTATAGTTACTTTTTATTTTAAACACTTCTGTGTCATTTCCCTTACCCTCATTAATAGTATACAGATGAGCTTTTTAATGAGCTACACAAAACACTTTAATCTGAGAGTTTCTCAACAGAAAAATATATTTCATTCATATTTTTGTTAGTATAAATATATTGCATACATTTTAATAATTGTCTCTTTAATATTTTTATTTCCCTTTTATTTTTTTTTTCTCTTTTTGAATGAACAAGTTTTCTTTGTTCCATATTTAGCATCGTTTATTGAAAATTTTAAATTTTGGGGGGCAATTGTTCTTAAGCTTTTATGTTTACTTATAAAAATGTTTTGTTTTGTTTTGTTTAGAGATTTCAATTAGATTTAAATTGTGTATCTACCCTGAACCAGTCACTGTATTCAGTCCTTCTATTTAGCTCTTTGTTTCCAAATTAAAATTTAAAGTAATTTTAGGACTATTTAGGTACTTCCTACTGTAATAATTAAAATTTTATTATTTATGAGAAATATAGCTAGAGCATAAAAATCATAATTTTATATATAGTTTTGCTTAAATGATACTAAGGAAAGAAAACTCAGCCAATCTAAAATTGATCTGAAATATTGAGTAATTTGAAAACATTTATGACATTAAATAAAAAAATTTTGAAGATAAATTCAGATATATGCATTATATCTTCATGATAATACATTTTGTTTTAGAGATGAGAGAATTGGTGCTCCACAGCTACTATGAACCAGGCTCTGATCCAGTCTTTCAAAAAAGATCATTAAGCAAGAGAGAATAAATTTTTGCTCTCATGAAACCTAGTTTCTAGGATGAAAAGGCAGACAAAAGGCAATAAACATCATAAATAAGTAAATTATTCAGGAATGTAGTTTACTAGAAAATACTAAATGCTGTGGAGGAAAGAAAGAGAGTGAGATTAAAGGGATTGAGAGAGGCAGGGCTGGTGGCGATGCTGGTGGGAGTGAAGGGGGGCAGTTGTAAATTTTTCTCAACATTTTATTTTGAAGGATTTTAGAATTTGAAAAGTACTTCTATGGAAAATACAGTATTCTTCTTTATTTATAGTTTCAGTAACCCACAGTCCACCACAGCTTAAAAATATAAAATGAAAAATTCCAGAAATAAACAATCTATACATTTTAAATTGCCTACCACCTTTCTGAGTAACATGATGAAATCTCTGGCCATCCTGCTGTGTCCCAGCTGAGACATAAATTACCTCTTTGTCCAGCATATACACACTGATATGTTCCCTGCCCATTAGTCACTTAGTAACCGTATTGATTATCAGATCAGTTATCAGAGAGACAGAGAAATATCACATTCACCTAAATTTTATTACAGTACAATATTACAATTTTCTACTTTACTGTTAATTTTTTACTGTGCCTAATTTCTAAATTAAATTTTCTCAGTTGTATATGTATAGGAAAAAAAAACATAGTGTAAACAAGGTTCCTTACTAACAATTTCAGGCATCCACTTGGGGTCTTAGAATGTATACTTAGAAAGGAAACATATATTCTTTACCTAGAGCCCCAGTCATTAATCCTTAAGTCTTTTAACTCTCTCTTCCTCCATGCACAAAATTTAAAATCATTTTACAGTGAGTTTCAGACACTGTGACACTTATATATAAGTGTTGAGCAAGTTAATTATTGATAATCAAAAACTGGCCCAAGGACTATTCCCAGCTTGGCTATTTCACCATTACCCTGTATGCATGCTAAAAATATAGAGTGAGGACTTGCCATTGTTGATTCTGAAATAAACTGGGGCCCGATAATGACACATTAAATCTTCTTCAAGTGACACAGAATCATAAGTATGTTCAGGAAGCAGTGGCTCAATTTAGGGTCAAAGAGGTTATAAGCAAATGTAAAAAAACATTAGCAGGTAAAACCAGCTGAGACAAAAGTTCCCTGAATCTAAGGCAGCTGAACAAAGGGAAGATATCCTTTTCATATTTCCTGCTAGAGTGAATATTGAAACTGAAAAATGGGGCCAGCTAAGGTTCCAAGCTTTTTCAATAACAATATAAGATTCTTTTTAGTAAGACTACTATAATTTATTTTGTATAACCTTCAGGTATAACTTACCTAAAATTAG
Source organism: Rhynchonycteris naso (assembly GCA_037038555.1). Taxonomy (NCBI): domain Eukaryota; kingdom Metazoa; phylum Chordata; class Mammalia; order Chiroptera; family Emballonuridae; genus Rhynchonycteris; species Rhynchonycteris naso. Next base: position 75,637,505 of record CM073002.1, read on the forward strand.
GAAGTATTCAGTTAGTATTTGTTAATAGAATGCTTAAATTGTGGGAAAAGTTAATCTTTTATTCTTTTCTTTCTTTACATAAAATACTATTTTAGAAAGATGTTTTTATAATCTCAAAGTAAAATTACATGCAAATATCTTTAACACTTTTTTAATTCTTGGTGTATATATGTAATATCAAATGCTAATACGTTATTATTGTTTCTTACCCCCTTAAAAAATGGATTATATGGCAATGACTATTTTCTTGACCTAACTCTTCTGAGTCTTTTTTCTGACACTGCCTTACCCTTGAGTTTTGTTCTTGGCTTACTTCTGGTTTTAGTAAGAATTGGGCTGGATCAATTTAGTGTAAATAAAATTAAGAGCCTTTTATTCCAAAAACAGAAAGATAAAGGTTTAGTTGAAAATAAAATAATAAAAACATTTTTGTTTAAAAAAATAGTTTATAAAACATAATAAGTATTCTATAGGTACATGAGGAACAACATAATCTTAAAAATTGCAGAAAAATAAGAGTGTGATCTTATAACTTTCATTATAATAGTGACATACAGAATAACATACTTTATTATATGTGACTATATGATAATAATACTTTTCTAATGTGGTACCTTGATTTTTCTTTTTTTTTATATATATATATATTATTATTAAATCTAATGGGGTGACATCAATAAATCAGGGTACATATGCACAATGAATACATCTCCAGGTTATCCTATCATTCAATTGTGTTGCATACCCACCACCAAAAGTCAAATTGTCCTCTGTCACCTTCAATCTGGCCTTCCCTGCGTCCCTCCCCTCCTCCCTATCCCACTCTTCCCTCCCTCCCCCATCCCATAACCACCACTCTCTTGTCCATGTCTCATAGTCTCACTTTCATGTCCCACCTATGTATGTAATCGTGCTGTTCTCAGTTTTTCTTTTTTTCTGATTTACTTATTTCACTCCGCTGTGGTACCTTGATTTTTCTAACTTGATTTCCAAACATTATTTATTAGATTATTAAATGTGTACTTTTTATTATTGTCATTTTAGTCTATATAAATTAAAATAGATCAATTGCAAATAATTATCAAATAATTTTTGATAATTTTTATTTTTGAGAAGGGTCTTTCTGCTGATGGTAACTGTGAGTGAAGCTGGAATAACTTTGTAATAATTATTTCAAAATAAAAATTTTAGTCTATTTCAAGCTGATGATTTCTGAGGAATATTTTCTAAAATATAATTAACTCTTCATAAGAAATAAATGTAAATGCAAGCCTAAATTAATTTTAAATGTAAATATGTACAACGGCATTTTAATATGTCTTTGACGTTACCTGCAACTTGTGAAAGTTATACAAAAAACAAGTGATTTCATGATTTATTTATAATTCAAAATGCTTGTTTATGCTTTCTATCACTGTCTTTGATTACAAGAGAAATTAATTTAAAAAACTTCTTTGTAATAATTGTTTCATTACAAGCTTCATATGAAAATAGTGTTCTTTTCCATCATATGAGACAGTTTTTCAATTCAATTTTTATTTTCATGCTTATGAATATGTGCTTTGCAATTTTGCAGCAATTTTCAAAACCAGAGTGTAATCCCTTAGGAGAATTCTAATATCTTACTGACGTGCTTTATTGTGATGTTTATGCTTACGTTTTTATTTTGTTATAATTTACTGACAAAGTTTATTGCCTGAGCAGTGGCAGTTCTTGTCTCAACATCAGGGTGGAGAGCTAATATTTGTGCAGATGTGCAGAAATGGGCTGTGGAAATGCACAAGCAAGCTGTCTATTACTGCTGCCACTTATGCTGCTACAGATGCCATTCCTGCTAAAGTTGCCACCAATCTGGTCTACTGCCCAGTCCCAGCCACCCCTTTGGGCCCTAAAGTAATGCAGACTGGCCTAGACATACTTACGATGCTGCATCTGGCTTCAACTTGTGTGTGCCTTCAGCATATCTTTTCTGCTCATGTGCATGCTCCATTGTCTTACTGGATTTTTAAAAAAATTTATTTAGAAAATTAAGTTTAACAGGATAACATTGATTAATAAGAGTACATAAGTTCCAGGAAGACATTTCAGTAGCATTTGAACTGTTGATTATTTTGTGTACCTATTATGTAAAGTCAAATCATTTTTTGCCACATATTTGTCCCCCTTTACTCCCCTCTGCCACCACCTGTCCCATCCCCCGTAACTACTTCACTTTTATCTGTGTCCATGAGAATTAGTTTTATGTCCCACCTATGTGTGAAATCACATAGTTCTTAGCTTTTTCTGACTTACTTATTTTACTCAGTATAATGTTCTCAAGGTCAATTCATGTCATAAATGGCAATGAAGAATTTTAAGACAGCTATTTCAGATCATTAAACCAATGCAGGACTCTTGAATAACTTATATAGTTTGCATGGTCTGTTTCTGGCTCTACCTCTATGTATAAAATTTATGTTATCTTCATATTATGTTATGTCCTAGTGTACTGAAATCTTTGAACTTTAACCTGAAACCTTTGAGGCCGTTTAAAGTTTAGCATTGAAGCTGAAAAACTAAACTATAGTATTCAATTTCTTTTGTATTCAAGCACTTAAATACTATATTTCACTGTCCTGCTGGGCATAAATTTAACCTTCTTTTAATAGTTAACTTGGGTGTGATTTGTAGGCAATAAATACATAAGCATCATTGATCATGTGAAAACAATGCTTGTTGATTTATAAATAGTGAAACTTTCATGGACATATAGTTAGTGATGATCGTTCATTTTTGAGATTTTGGTGACTAAATCTTTTGAAATTAATCTTAAAATTTCTACAAAGTTATAATGTTAAACATGTCATTTCTTTTAAACTTAAGACAGTAAATACTGGTTTTTTAAATAGGAGTTAAGTTTTTCTAAATCACAGAGACATGCTTTTGACGGAATTGACTTCCATCTTATGATTGTACTCTCTAGACACAGATATCTATATATTAATTTCTGAAAGAATTGATAAGGCTTAATAAATACTGCACTTCATTATAACTAGATTTCAAATTGTAATCACATATATAATAAATGAATAGAATGCACTAATATAATATTTAAACAGAAAATAAAAGTTTGTTATGTTAGGTAAGAATATTTGGAGACGATTGACTACAAACATTGTGACATATTTTTTCAATTAAATGTAACAAAATTGATTAGTACTGCTGTTAGAGTATATGAAAAGGCAAATGGGACATAATCTCAGTTTTAGAGAACTTAAAGTTCAGGGGAAAAAATCTTGATTAAAAATAATCACACATTTATTAGAAAGAAGTGAGCATATTGCTGAAAACCAGCAATATTTCACAACTAAGAACCTCTAATACAATTTTTATCTGAGTTACTGTTAAACTTACTACTAATATACTTTGAGTTGATGACAGTATTTTTTAGGTGTTTTCATGAATGCTAACTATGAGTATGTACAAAGACTTTTACACAGGTCATCTTATTAAGAATTAGGACAACTCAATAAGATGTACATTGTTGAAACTTTTCTCATTTTACAGAACTAGATTTTCTATAACTGAGAGATTTAGAAAAAATCCTCAGGAAACCAAGCAAGTAAGTTGCATAATTGAGAAACAAATCCAAAATCAATTTTACTCCAAAGATCTCTGCACTGTGGTGGGTTGTTCTTATCATGTTTTCTTTGGAATATCATACTCTGAAGTATCAGTCTAGAGAAGACTTTCTCAGCTGTGCATAACAGTATTTTTCTGGAAGCATTCTAGCAGGTAGAGAATAAGGGCAATAAATGGGAGGGATTTGTGGTTTAGCTGAATTGCCCATTTCCCATTGGAAATTCATAAATTATATGAAGATGTTCAATGATCTAAGACAGCTTACAGTATAGACATAAATCAGTTGTGTTTGTCCTGTTAGCATAGATACCAACAAATTGCAAATAAACACAGAAGAACATCATAGTCTTTGTATAGGAATGACACCTATAATTTTGAAGTATCCCATTTTTCTGTATGTCTTACCTATTTTAAGATAAATTGAAAATATATACATCTGATCAATTTTGTTTAACTGAAACTGTATTTCTCACATTTATTTGATTTTGTATTCTTGGTCCTGGGAAGAAGTGAGTGTAACATTCACTTAATCCACCACCATCTTAGATCTCTATTGTGCTTTCTTTCTTTCCCTAATACCAATTAATATGTTGTGAAAATATAGTTTCATCAAAAAAGTTTTGAAAAAAATATATGGAGATAAAGTTCCAGAGAGAACATATAGAGAGCAATTGAGAAGCATTAATGACAAAATTATGAATTTAAGAGAGTATCTAAACTGGTGCCCCATAGTTAGGGACTAATTTACTTGTTTTATTGTTGTTATTACTGTTGGGAAACATGTCTTATAATTTACAAATTAATTAACAAAAATATATGTATTTAAAACAGTCATAATGCAAGTTTGGAAGGAGGTTCCTTTTGTTAACTGACCTATAGGCAGATTTAATGGTGGGAACAGCAGGTGTGCGCTCTGGGCCCGGACTTCTGAAGGGCCCCGCCAGCAAAACCCCAACTTTACACTTTTTCTAATGACACCAAGTTTGGTTTTGTATGTGCAATTTTAACATTAATAGTACATAATATTTTTATTTATTTAGAAATATTGTTAACATATATTTTTATTTTCCCTGTCTCTTTTTTTGAAGGGGCCCAATATTTTTTTCTGTGTCTGGGGCCTCAACCAACTTTAATCAGCCTCTGAACTGACCTATGAAGTTGCTGTTGGAGTAGTAATGGAGAATAGTAGAACAGTAGTAAAATGTGTGGGAGAGGTTATGCAGTGTGTTGGAAATTTGACCAAAGCTACAAAAGAAAGTTCAAATTGATTTTTAAAAGATGAAAGGAGCTCTGGCCAGTTGGCTCAGCAGTAGAGCATCATACAGGCATTTGGAAGTCCCTGGTTTGATTCCTGACCAGGACACACAAGAAAAGTGCCCATCTGCTTCTCCAACCCTCCCCCTCTCCTTTCTCTCTGTCTCTCTCTTCTCCTCCCATAGCCAAGGTTTCATTGTAGCAATGTTGGCCTGGGTGCTGAATTTGGCACCATGGTTTCTGCTCCAGGTGCTAGAATGGCTCTGGTTGCAAAGGAGCAATGGCCCAGATGGGCAGAGCATCACCCCATGGTGGGCTTACCGGGTGGATCCTGGACCGGCACATGTGGGAGTCTGTCTCTCTGCCTCCCCACTTCTCACTTCAGAAAAACACACACACAAAAAAAATGAAAGGAAAATCAGACCAGGTTTAAATCTTAAAAGTCCGTGAATAGCCAGCAGTCGCCACTGTCATGGCCATTCACATGAAGATTCTCACTGGATTCGGGCAGATGGTAAAGAAACAGTGGAGCCAAAACATTGTGGGCCATTCCTTTATTAAAGTCTCTCACTGGCGGATGAGAAACAAACAGGGAAAACACTTCCCTCTTCATTCATTCAGAGCTCACAAAGCTACTGACACCTTATCCGGTTCCACAACCAGAAGAATCTTCTCCAGTTTCTGCTAGAATCAAAGGCCCCACCATTCCCCAAATCCCTCACCTCTGGTTCCCTATCTGCACACATGGCTTCTTACTCTGCAAAGCTGGCTTCTCTCTCTTTTCCTGCCAACTTGGCTTCTCTCTCATTCTCCTTCTCCTTCTCTCCTTTTAAAACTTTTCTGGCAGAAGAACCTCTCCTCTAGAAACATTAGCATAACTATGACCCTTCCCAAATAGGAAAGTAATTTGCAATTACGCAAACAACATACCTGGCACTGCCCAGTGCCATCCTTTACCACTGAAAGTGAGTAAATAAAAAATCATATTTTACAAACTCATTTGCCTAACAGTCTGCCTTCTAAAAAAATACCAATCATAATTAAAAGAAAAAAAATATTCCCAAATGTAAAAAATAAAATAAAAAAATAAACCTTGATATTATAAAATCATAGAAAATAGTAAGAGAATATCAATTGTGTTAATCTACAAGTTTACTTTGTGTAGGTTTATAAAAACTATTTTTAAAAATTCAAAATTTTTTCTAAACATAGGAAAAATAATTTTTAATGTTTGGTAAGTGTGCTTTATTCCTTTACCTTGCTTGGACCCCTGACTGCTTATCTCATTAATCAACTTGTGACTCTTTTCTTCTGAAAAATTAAGACACCAAAATGGAATGTTTCCCAAATCCAACTGTAAATTAATGAATGAAAATAATGACCTGCTGCTTCATTTTGACCTGGTTGTGGGGTGGCTAATGGGGGACAGTAGGTGGGGAACTCAGACCCCAGAAACTTTGGCTAGGGCCGCCCACACAACCAAGCACGCCAAAACTACAGTTCCCAGAAGACTTTAGGAGAGGAACCACCATCTGTCAACCAGTGAAATTTCACCACGTTATAACTACTTGCCCACCCAAGAGGACCCCTTTAAATATCTATCACACTGTCAAATTAGGGCAACTCTAATTAGGGTGACCAGTCTTTTTCTTCCCTTGCTGGCAAGAGGCTCCTCCCTTCTACACTGTGTCTTAAGTCCCTCCTCCATCAGGCCATTCTCAGCCTGTCTTTGGCTCTTACACCAGTTTGAAGTACACCCAACTCCAACCTGCTTGCAGAAAATTCTGACCCTGTCTTGCCGCTGAATCCAGCGTTTCCAGCTAGATCTGAAGGCCGGGTTTCCTAGGAGGCTCCTCCTTTTATTCTCAACCCCGAGCCCCAATCTGAGACCTGTGAGCATGGCATTTAACGTTTACAATGGTCGCAGCTAGTAGGAAATGGCCCAGGCTGTTTGCCAGGCCTGCATGCAGCAGAAGGTAATGCTCCAAACCCAGGCACAGGAAGTGCCTGATCCACATCTGGACCACAAAGTGAAATCCCACCAGCAACTTGATTTAAGTGTGGCAAGCAGAGCCACTGTGCCCGACAGGGCTCCTGCCCACTGAGCCTTGCACTAACTGCAAGCAGCCTGGTCACTGGCAGAACAATTGCCCCTTTGGGCAGCAGGTTCATCCTCAATGCCTCTACGTGGAGGATGAGGCAGCCATGTGGGTGCATCGCTCAGACTCCTAGGACATGGCCTAGAATCAGAGAACCCAGGGTATGCTGCAACTAATGGGTAAGTCCATCTCATTGCTTGTGGACATGGAAGCTGCCTTCTCTGTTTTGCCATCACACTCTAGACCTCTAATTCCCTCACAGGTCTCGGTTATGGGAGTGGGTGGGATCCCTTCCTTTCCTCTTCGCATATCACCCCTGACATACAGTTTGAACAGAATCTTTTTTTTTTTTTGCACTCCTTCTTAGTTATGCCATTGTGCCCTGTACCCCTTCTGAGTCGAGACATTCTTCAAAGTCTCAGAGCCACTCTCCAGCTGACAGAGTCTTCCCACTTACTTTTACCATTCCTCACTAACAAGGGTTCCCCCATAATCAATGCTACCCTCATTTCTAACCATGTCTCTCACCTCAAGCTTACTCCCATGAAGGATTGCTGGCAGTTTGGAACCATTGGGCACTACTCGTCTGTGGCTCACCAAGAAGTTGGGCCCTGCAGACCCTCCTGTTGTCTACCAGGAACCTGCCACCTGAGTGAGATAAAGCAGGGACCAATGCTGTTGAGTAGGACTGGCCTGATGAAGAAAACTTCAATCTCCTCAACCATCTGTGAGGAAAATTAAGCAAGAATCTCTCCTCCTACAACCCACTTAACTCTTAATGGCCACCCTTTCTTACCTAGGCTGCCCTTATCATAAATCTTTTTTAATTATCAGCATATAACTCATATTTGCTTTTCTTTTTTAAACTCTTACAGAACTGCATCCTCAAAGTTACTCAACTCACGGCCAAACAGATGTTCCTCCTGACAGCCCTCAAAGCCACCACCAGCTGACCTCCACTCCCCATGATGCCCCTAATCAGCAGGAAGCAGCCAGATGAATACACGGCGCCCCTTTTCTATTTAACAAAAAAGGCTGGAATGTTGGGTGGCTAATGGGAGACGGTCAGGTGGGGAACTCAGACCCCGGGAACTTTGGTTAGGGCCACCCACACAACCAAGCGCGCCAAAACTAAAGTTCCCAGAGGACTTTGTGAGAGGAACAACCATCCGTCAGACAATGAGATTTCACCACATCATAACTACTCACCCACCCTAGAGGACTCCTTTAAATACCTATCACACAGTCAAATTAGGGCTACTTGCCTAGCCTCTGAACCCAGGGGCTGGGGGACGTCATTGGGTAGGATGCACGGTACTTAATAAAGCCATTTGTTATTCCACACTTTGTGGCTCTCGGCCCTCGTGTTCCTTCTTTCTCGGTGGGGAAAAATACCTTACATTGGTAGTTACCTTTTTATAAGAAACATTGTCCTAATTGAGTTTTAGTAATTTAAGTCTTTATTTCTATGTAGTTGTCCTCTCAGCTGACAGTCTGCAAAGTAAAATTTTGAAGGGCATATGTAGGAATAATCTGAGAAACCCCAAGACTCAGCGAGTAATAAATTTTAAAAATGTATTACTTTTTCTTTAGCAAGTAGCTCATGTATCTTCTTGTAGAGTATCATGCTGGGCTCCAGAATGGGCATGATAGGTGTGTTGGGGCTTGAAAAATTGTCTCCTGCTATAATGTCCTGCAGCAGTTTTTGAATGGGGCAGGTATTTTCAAAATAACACTTGCCTAAAAGAATTCAGAGTCTTTATAAGGGGATCGGCAGCTTGAAATTTCCTAACTTGGGTTTCATTACTGAAAAAAAAATCCAAATGAAACTTCTGTTAAGAGAACATAGCCACAACAGGGGACCCGATGTTGGTCTCTTTATAACAGAAATGAAGGTAGGCTGCATTTTAGATCTTACTAATTTCCCAACATCTGTTTCTTATTCAGCATCTTCAATTCAAGATTTTTTTTGTAATGCTAAATGTATACTAACATTGCAAAATAATCAATAAAGGAATATTCCTGTGTGCATTTTATTTGGGGGTAAGATCAAATGTGGCAAATGGTGTAGAAAATTAATTTAAACATTTTTGTTGTCTTATTGTAAGAGAAAAATTTAGTTATTAAATTTGAACATTGATGCCTATATATAAGCATCCAGGAAGTTATTATTTCTAAATAAATATATATTTTTAAATTTTGAATAATAAGTGTATATTTGAATTACTTAGAATATTTCCTATTACATTATCATAATCAACTGAGAGACACATATGTATACTGCTCACTAAATTAGGGGATATATATATTTTTAAATTAGGGGATATTTTATAGATTCATATTTATTTTGAAATGTCACCTAATTTTTGTGAGAAGTATAGCTAAGAATTATTAGATATCTTAGTATTGTAAAAGCACATTAAGCAATACTTCTCTATGTATGGACCAAGTATCTCAGCAACAGAATGAATCACCCAGTGTACTTAGGTTTTCTGTATTTGAAATACAGATTCTTAAGTCCCTTTTAATATTTATTAAATCAGATTTTAATGGGAGGTCTTGTTCTGCTTTAGAGTTGAAACTGAAGGAATTTTTTATACATTAATTCAGCTGGCTTTTGTGCTGTTTTTATGAAAGGTATATGTATTAGCAACTCATGTTGCTATACACAATATCAGAGACTGAGTGGCTTAAACAACAGAAATTTATTTTCTCACAGTTCTGGATGTTGGGATGTCCAAGATCATGTTTCCATAAGGGTTTGGTTTTTAGAGAGGGCTCTCTTTCTGCCTTGCAGGTGGAAGCATTCTCACTATGTTCTCATATGACCTTGTGAGCATAAAGAGAAAAAGATGTCTCCTCTTATAGGGACACTAATAATCTCATTTGACTTTAATTACTTCTTTAAAAACCTCATCTACAAATATATTCGTATTTAGAGTTAGGGCCTCAACATATGAATTTTGGGGAGACTCAAACATTCAGATCATAATGAAACAAACATATTTTGATATTTGTTTACTTCTTCCATAACTTCAAAAACATAACAGTAAAAAGGCATTCTGTTCATAAAATAGGAAAACTTGAAAACAACTTCAGTTTTGACAGTCTTTTTCTAGGAGAGAAATGTCATAAATAGTTCTGTTTTACCTCTGTACCTTAGAACAAGAATTGAATTCATAACCTTTCTAATTTATATTGTGTGATTGTTCTAAATACAAAAGACAAGCAATGGAGTCCCTGGCCAGTTGGTTCAGTGGTAGAGCATCAACCTGGTTATGAAACTCCTGGGTTCAATTCCCGGCCAGGGAGAAGTGCCATCTTCTTCTCCAACCTTCCCTATCTTCTTTCTGTCTATCTCTCTCTTTCCCTCCTGCAGCCAAGGCTTCATTGTGGCACCCTTGGCTTGGATGCCAAGGATGGCTCCATGGTTTCTGCCTCAGGCACTAAAATGGCTCCAGTTTCAAGGGAACAATGCCCAGATGGGCAGAGCATCGCCCCTAGTGGGCTTGCCAGGTGGATCTCAGTTGCAAGCATGTGGGAGTCTGTCTCTCTGCCTCCTCCCCCCATTTCTCACTTCAGAAAAATAAACATGCACACACACACATACACACACACAAGCAATGGAAAAACATCTGAAATAATTTTAGAATTTAGCCAAACTCAAAGTATATACCAACACTCAAAGATTAATACTAGGCCTAGGTTCAATAAACAGTCATAGAGGGTAATTTCTTTAAAGAACAATTGAATTTTGAGAAGACGAGGAAAAAAAGATAAAGGTGCTGATTGGGCTTCATTCCCATGTGGAAACATGAAGGGGGATAGATATGAGTCCACATTCACTAAAGTTGGTAACAGTTAATCCCCTTGAGATTGATTGATTGAGAGCTTTGGCTTTTTGCTGACTAGTGGCTGTTGACTGTCCTCAGGACCTAAAGTTCCTTTTGACACCAGCTTTCTCATTGCCGCTGCCTACTTCATCAAGTAAGAAGAGATGTTAATTGTATTCTCCTGAAACAGAATCTTAGATAATATAACATAAGCATAGCAGTGACATTAAGCATGATCTAATCAAGGGAGTGGCATCAAATCACTTTTGCTGTATTCTATTGGTAAGAAAAAAATATCGCAGATCACAGTTGTACTCCAAAAGAAAGAATTGACAAGAACACGACTCATAGGGGTCATTTTTGGGTGTGTTGCCACAGATGGTAATAGTTATGCAAACATCTCTTTTGGGATTAAATGAGATTTCATATATATATGGTTTATATTATGTATTAATTATATAGGAGACATTGCCATATTCCACTGAGATGTCTAATAAAGAAAGGCTCTTCTGAGGCAGTAAATGACCCTACCTCATGATGAAGATACAACTCAGACCAACTAGAAAGTTTACTATGCCCATCTTGATAGATGTTGCCCTTGTTTCTCACAACCAATTTATGTTTAGAGCTTATTCTGGACTGAATTCAGAAAACAAGATAAAGATGGGAAAATGACCATCTACTTCTCCTTTAAACTCTTGTACATCACCTCAACAAACACCTTGATGATATATCTATATATCTCTCTCCAACATTTACAACATTTAAAGGAATTAAGCCATTCTCTGGATGCTCTGGGACCCTCTTAGGCACACTCCCAGTGTCCACTCACCTTAGTTAAGACTCTAGCACTATAAATAAAACTAACAACATTGTTTCATCATTATAATACCACTTACCCTTAGGTTTTGCACTTTCATAGCTATTGCAAAGCTTAAACCAAGTCAACATATTTTTTAATATGATACCTCTGCTAGAAGACATAGTAGATATAGTCCTTGCATTCAAAGGAAGGCAAGGCAGGACAGACTGAGTGAACTTGGAAGCATATCTTTTTGCAACTGAGCCTTCAGATGAGAATATGGCCCAACCAACATTGAATTGCAGCCTTGTCAGAGTCTGAGCAGGGTACCCCAGCTAGGCCATGCCAGGACTTGTCAGCTATAGACACTGTGTTGCTAGTGATAATTTTTTATGTATTTGATCTGAACTGTGGAGCAAAATTTTCATCACAAGGAAACATTCCACAACTCTCAAACAAAAGAAAACTTCATTCTGTTTTCTGTTGTTTAATGGAGAGCTTATATTCCAACATACAAACCAATCATATGACTTTAAGCAAACTAGTCAATGTCTAAATTAACATTACTTAGACATTACAAATAAATGCGCACTGCTGGAAAAGAACTGAAAATAATCACTCTTAGAAGAGCAATCAATGCTTTATAAATATTACTCCTTACAGCTTACAAGTTACTTTAAAAAATATGCTCTCAATGCTGATATTGTTTATAAAAATGTTTGATCAGTAGTTCTTTAAGGAAGTTTTGTGAATTCCTCTTAAGATACTTAAGATTGTCAGATAACAAGTATAAAAATACAGATAAAAATATGTTTTTAAGTGCAATATACATTTTCCAGAAAGAAATGGGTGAAATGTATTTTAATTTAGAGTCTAAATTTAATTACAAAGGGTGTGAGAGCAAATGTTCCATGACTATTTAAGTGGCGTTGGTAACAGAAGGTAGACGTTGTGTGTTTTTAGTGAAGTGGTTCTTGTATTTGAAAGTTAAAGAAAAGCTGAATTAGAATGAAGCTTCCAATTCCCTGTAAACAAAAAAAATATCCAAGAAATTGATATTTAATTAGACAGATAGTGTTTTATTCCACCACTTTAGGGGCTATGAAACACAATTACGTGGATTAAGAAGCTTTGGCATGTTCAGACACCAACTGGTAGCTCATGGTCACCTTCAGAAGACAGCTTATCAAGCACAAAGCCTCTCTCCTCACACTTTGTTTCTGTGCCTGACAGGCATTTTCAGGACTGGAGGGGAACAGCTTTGTTGAGTCCCTTTTCATAGCTTGGATCAGCCTCACTGAACTGAATCGATTAACTGTAAAAATGGAAGTATCAGTTTGATGAAGATTAAAGCACTTTTCCACCCGGAGCATACATTGGATTAAAGGGATGAAATAGGATGTAGTAAATAGTACCAGTGGTTGGACAGTGAATAGTACTGTGTGGGCAACTAAGGGTCTCCCTTCTTACTCTCTACCACCATCTCCATCTCCAAGCTGGAACACTAAACATGAATAGAACTTGAAAATTCAATTTAAACAGAGCAGAAAATAGGTAATACACAAACTTGAAACCAAGATTTGGGACTGTTCCATAATTTGCAGGGCACAATGTAAAATGAATATGTTGCCTGACCGAGCGGTGGTGCAGTGGATAGAGTGTTGGACTGGGATGTGAAGGAGCCAGGTTCGAGACCCCGAGGTTGCCAGCTTGAGCACGGGCTCATCTGGCTTGAGCAAAAGCTCTCCAGCTTGGACCCAAGGTTGCTGGCTCAAGCAAGGGGTTACTCGGTCTGCTGAAGGCCAGTGGTCAAGGCACATATGAGAAAGCCATTAATGAACAACTAAGGTGTCACAACGGCAACGAAAAACTGATGATTGATGCTTCTCATCTCTCTCCGTTCCTGTCTCTCTGTCCCTATCTATCCCTCTCTCTGACTCTCTCTCTGTCACCTATATAGTTGTGTCTTTTTGTGAAGGCTATAAAGCAGAGGTCCCCAAACTACAGCCCGCGGGCCTAATTGCAGCCACCTGAGGCTATTTATCCGGCCCCCCGCCACACTTCAGGAAGGTGCACCTCTTTCATTGGTGGTCAGTGTATAGAGTACTGTATGTGGCGGCCCTCCAGTGGTCTGAGGAACAGTGAACTGACTCTCTGTGTAAAAAGTTTGGGGACCCCTGCTATAAAGTGTAGTTGTAAAAGTACCAGCTCTGGAATCAGACTTGTATAGGTTTAATGACAGGCTCTACCACTTCCCAGAGCAAATTATCAATCACTCTGAGACTCTGTTTTCTATTGTAAATCTCAGTAAAAATAACTACTTAGTAGAGATATTTTGTGCACTAAATGAGATAATGTTTATAAATACCAGTGCCCAGGATGTTATAAGAACTCAGAAAATATGACTTGCTCATCTCTGTACTGATATCACTTCTAGTCATATTTTGCAGAAAATATCAATTAGGTTTATCTTAACATAAGAAGTATAAAATTCAGAAGAATAGAACCAAAGAGGGCTTCAAAGATTTTCTGGATTAGTAGCTTTCAAACTTGTAGGGATCATAGAACCTTTTGAATTCTGATAATAATAAAAAAAGCAGTGGATCTTTTTTCTCCCTAAAAGTTACATTTGCTGTCAGCATTCTATTTCAGGGGATTCTTTCACTACCTAAAGCTCAACACTGGAACCTAATAACATGGGTGAAAAAGAGTATATTAAACCTTACACTGAGTCTCTTATTCTCAAAACATTGGTGGGATTGACCTTTAAATAACTAGCTCTCATTGTTGAAAGGTCCCCCCTTCTATAACTTGTTTTCTGAAGATGGGTCTATTTCTTTTTTTTTTTTTTTGCCACAGAAATGTTGAACACAACCTAGAAATTAATGAGTACATTAGATAATGATGCAACATTTTCTTTCAAAGGAAATCATTACACGAATTTTCCTTTTGAATGCTTATGTCTTCTGAGAGAACCCTCAGTGTTATGAAGTTCTTCCTTTTACATGACTACATGTAGTATACTGATGCTTATAACAATAATAAATTTGTGAATTTATACTTGTGCAATGAAATAGAATAGTAGCTCAGGTTTCGGAAAGGAACAGAGCTACGTGGGTTTTTTTTAACATGACCTAGAGGTTGTCACATTGATCCTTATTTATTTTGTTTTTCCTTTTTCTTTTTTTTTGTAAATTAAATTCTATTTATCTTTATTAATTTATTGCTTATTTTCCTCTTCCTTCTTTCATATTATACATTGGGATTAGTTTGTAAATCATTTTGGAAAGTAACCTGAGTATTAAATGTCAATCTGATCACCAACATTTCTATTTGTCCAGAAATTATTCCAGATCCTTTCCTCATCTTTGGCTACTTTCACTTTCTCTTATCACACAATACACTTCTGGTAGCAGCAGATACACTGATACTTTCAAAGAGACCATGAAAGTAAAGCTGAAAGGGAATAGAAAGGCATAGTTTCATCACATCTATTAGAATCATAGTCTGGTTTTCATTTTGTTCTCTGTCTGGTTTCTATTTGACCTACACAGTTCCATTTGACCTACTCATTCCTAAGCACATGTTCCAGGCTTCATGTTCACAGCAAGACATGCACATAGAAAGTATGTAAAAAGTAAATTCCAAACATTAACCCCTAAGAGGGTTGTCAGTTTTTTCTTTATGGATACTTTGGATCAAAGACATTTTTATATTTCTCTTAGCTCTAGATCAAGCTGATGTTGAAAAGTAGAATACCTTGATTGTTTCCACATTTTTTTGCAGTGATGTTGCAAGGTAAATCCAAGGGGCATTGAAATATCAGCTGTCATGTTCAGCCAGGATGAAGTTATATGACATTTAAAGTGCAGGAGCAGAGAAAGTATCTGCCAACCTGGAAGTTTTTAATCCCCACTTCAGAACACTTACAAAGATGCCACGCTAATCCCACAGAGCCGGTGTGCTGTCTGCTGCTGACATGCCATCTGCTCTTGTTCATACTGGATATGATCAGATGTGAACCTCAAAGACCTTTCTGAAGCTAAGCCTTATTTGAGTCACAAATCATTAACTCTCACCCAGACTCATCAGATTTTGCTTTCTGCCCATACAGGTTTTATTTAATAGGGAAGTAACTGACGCGTGGCAGATAAGAAACAACACACTGATAAAAAGAAACTTTAAGAGCACATTTCTTCAGGGTCATAGAACTTGACAGTTACCTAGCTTTTCATTATTTAACATCTTTGTATAATTTATCTATATGTATTTTAAAAGTTGTGTGTTAGTTTGTTTAAGTCTTTAATTGCCTCTCTTCTTAGTAATAAAATAAGAGAAATACTTCTCATGGGAGAAGTCGCATCAGTGGAGAGGTACATTAACTGAAGGCTTGCCATCACTCTCTGCCTCAAGAAGCAGAGTGATATTTTATCTGCATCTGAGGAGTTGATGGAGCCTCCAAGTGGGAATCATTGCGTGAAAATAATTCTCAACAACTTGTATTTTCATTGGTACAGACTCACTCCTTTGGTGTGAAAAGATTTTAGTTTTCAAAAGTGTAGCTATTAAATTTCAAGTTATTTTGCAAAATATTAGGCAATCTCTGCTAAACCTCCAGTTGAAAGCTAATTAGGCACTTAATCTGCAAGCACAGCCCAAGCATCAGAATGATGAGAGTGGTGGGCAAAGTCATTCTGGAAGTTGAAAGTGCAGAAGGACAAAAATCACCTGCTTCCTGATTTGTTTAAATTGGACTGCACTCCTTACTGTGGTAAGCTACTCAGAGAGGGGGATGAGTGGCGCAGAACTGACAGCAGTCTTTACATTGAAATTATTGATAAACATTTGAAGAATGTCTGACTGATGCTGTTACTATTGGGTCTTAAATAATTTCATCAAAAACATACTCTTAGAGCTCTCTGCAGTAAACACAGCCTTGCACCATTACCAGTTTATTTAATTTTTATTATAAGCCTGTATTTATGTAGAACACCTGTTATTTACATTATCCTCTATAGAAGAATCATTGATGTTGCACATAGCAAGTATATTTGAGCATATAGTATTTTTCAAGCAAGTACTTTGGAGAAGAAAGTTTTGGTTCAGGAATTGAGCTACAAGTAGAGAAGGTGATTTATCCATGATTGCTTCAGAGGTATTCATGTAAAATATGCATTCTATCTTTATTAGTTTTATTTAATATTGCTTAAAATAATAAATCATTTTTGCAGCTTCACATTATGACTATTTGAACACACAATTTTTTATTCCTAATAATATTTAACATGATTAGTTAGGATGGATTTTCTATTTAATATAAATTAATAAAGGAGAAGGAGACACAAAAATGTTATTGTTCAAAAAAGAAGTAATACACTGGATTATTATTTTTTTTGGTAGAGTAGTCTTCATGGTTCTTTCATTATGCTCCTTCCAAGAATATATTTCTGCACAGAATAATAACCTTAAGGTTATAGGTTGAACCAATTTTTATAAATTTGTTCTTGTTGGAACATGAAGAGAGAATAATATATTTATGATTTCAAAATGTATAAATTAATAAATTTATTATATGATCTGAATTATACTATTTTTTTAAAGTTTAAAACTAAATGCAGAAATAGGCAACCTATATTACATTTAGCTTTATACTTAATAAATCCAATATACAGTATTTAGGTGTTGATTGAAGTAAAGTTTGTGAATTGTGATAGAATAAAGTTAGTTTATAAAAAAACAATGGCAATATAATATTACTCTCTTCTATATTGTTTTCTTGAAACATAAAAGCATTTTATCATGTAATCTTTTAGTACAGAATCCAAACTCCCTGAAAATCTCAATGAAATTTAATTATTCCTTACAGATTTGCATGGTTACATGGAAAGTCTTCTAGTTGAACTGTTATTTATCTGATTATGCTTAATTAATTAGCACCCATTCTCAATAGGATTTTGTCTATTCCAAGCCAAAAACTCTTGAAGAGTGAGAACACAAAATTCTTCTTTTTACTTTAAAATTTTATCTGCAAAACTAAATTGTTTTTCTGTGGCCTTTGATTTGAAGGACTTGATATGTATGAGCAAATGGTAAAATAAGCCACAGATAAGTGCAATACTAACAATTAATAACTCTTCATTTTTAATGAACTTCACTTGCTCTTTTAAGTAAAATCTTAGAGAATGTAAAAATAAAAGAAAATGTGTTAATCCGTTATTTTAAGAGTGGTTGTCAAGGGAAAAAGCTTTTTCATCCTATTCCTCCTCCTCCTCCTTATTTTTCTACTTCTTCCCATCAAAAAGTATTCCCTTTAGTTCTTAGAAGATAATTACAAAATTAATGCCATCATCTCAGCTGTAAAACTGGGTGTTCCAGTAAGAGCCATGTCTGGGAAACATTTCTGGTAAAATGCAGTGTCCTAATCCTAAACTGATTAGAGATTGTTCACAGTTACTAGACTGTGTTTTTGTTGTTTTTAAAGAGAGTGATGGAGATAGTAAGTTGCTATATGGGAGTCAGATATAAGATTTAATAAATCTAGGGCGCCTAGAATTTAGAAGACCTAGGTTGGGGTCTAGGCTTTGTTTCTTACAAATGCAGTTTATTAAATCACTCTGAACTTCTTTTTCATATTTTCTAAAATTCATGCCTGTGTTCTTCAGAACAGCTCATGTATGAGTTATGCTGGAATCAAGGCACCAGGACACGGAATTCATTTCAGTTATTTAGTGCTGCCTAACAAATCTTGAATTTTACAGTCATAAAGCAATACAAGTTTATTTCTCATTATCATGTGGGTTTACTGAGTTATCTTTTGTTCTGACCTAGATCATTAGTGTTGTATCTAGTTCTGGGATTGATTAGGGAAAGGGCTTGGCTGGATTGTTTGCTAGGTCTATCCTAGGGTCTTTCTATGGAGCTGGCTTGGGCTTTCTCACTGCCTGGTGGTTTCAAGGAGCATTCCAATAGGGAAGATTTCAGGAATGTGAAAGTGGAAGCTACATAGCTCTTCATGTCTAATGTTGAAAATTCTACAGTTTTCCTTCCACCATGTCTTATGGAGCAAAGCAAGTCACAAAGCTAGCCTATATTCAAAAAAAGGAAAAGAAATCAGACCCACCACTTAATGAGAAGATGGTGAAGTCTCATTGCATAAGGAATACAATATGGAAGATATTAATATGACTATATTTGGAAATAATCAACCAAAGAAAAAGGATGCTGATGCAGGGACTCAGGCATAAGATGGTTTTGAGATACACAGAGTAGTGATAGCATCTTCTCCTATAAGGAAAATTTAGCTATTTAAGTGGTAATATCCCAAGTTCTTGCCCCCCAAAATGATTTAATGTAGGTTGGTTAATGTCACAGATTCCAGAAGCAAAACAACCTTGAGGCTAAAAAAACTAGTTTACTGTTTCTTGACTACTTGATTAAGCTTATGTGTGTCTCAATTTCCTTACCTATACAATAATAAGTTTTGATCTTAGATAGTTGTTCCTTTGAAAATTAAACATCTACTATGTATAAACAACTTAGAACAGTTCCTGGAAAATAATAAAAATATCAAGAGTTTATTATTATTTTTTATTATTGTTATTGCAATATACCTATAAACACTTTGGATATGAGCTGTTACAAGGATAGATAGAGAGGAATTCAGGAAGGTTTGTTAGTTTCAGGAAATCAATCCAGATCTTCAGGGCTCTGATTGGGGAGCACATTGAGGAGCACGCATTGCAAAAGAACCTACCTCCTGGAAGGAGTTATGACAGTAGTTAGGTGATGTGTCAGTGTTTAAAAGCAGGGCCCCAATTCTAGGGCTGTAAAGTGAAGAGCTGAGTAAATAGGAAAAAATAATAGACGGGAACCCAATCACGTGTATATATTTATGAACAGGATCGACTCTTGGCTGCAACTTTGTAGGGACAAGAATATGTTGAGTTTTTCTAGAACTAAAACCTCTATTAATATACAAATGAGTTTGTAACACAAGGAAATCCAGCCACTTTGCTAAATTACTAAGTCTATGACCTTAAATAAAATAAAATTTTACTTTCTCCCACTGTTGATTAGTTGAAAAACTAAACTCATAGTTAAAGTGGATTCAGCCCTTAAAGTAAGGGACAGAAAGATAAATGCAGGGCTGTGTTACAAGGCTGATAGCCTACCTCACTGGGTGGTTATGATGATAAAACTAACATGTAAAATGGCTTTGTAAATAATTATCATCAAACATATCTGCTGAAGCAAATACTTTTTCTTTTAAAAGGAAAATGCACTTGCCAAGTTTTTGAACAAACATCCAAGGAAAGAATCCACAATATCATTTTTTAAAGGTTGAGACCCAGCTTAAGCTGTAACAGTGTCTAAGAAGAGAGTTCAGCAGTCATGAAGGAAAAGGTAATGAATGTATTGGGACTAAAAAATCAAAACTCTGAGTGCGCGGGTGGATGCTTCACTCATGTATGCAGTGGAAATATGACAGCAAATCCCATGATGAGGTTTATAATCCATCTGCCCTGGTTTTTAGCAGCTTTTTTGATGTGGATGGATAAAGGCTTACAGGTGTGTGCTGTACCCCAGAAGAGATTCTGCAGGTGCTTGTGATTGCAGTAAAGGTTTAAGTCCCTTTAGAGAGTCCTCACCATATGAACAAATAAAATGATTTTGAGTGCTTCTGCTTGCTACAGAGATATTTATAAAAAAGATGGAATGATTTCATGCTCATTGTCACTGCTTTTTAAAAGAGAGCTAGACCAGAAAAGTTATTTTCCAAAAGTCTACTAAATTTTTATAATAGAAACAAATTTATTCCCTAGTATAAGTAACACTAATATTATTTCAAATACATGTTGTGAGAGAGTTGAGAAATTTAATCAATGTCTTTTCTGTAATATTAAGGTCTTTGTGTAGCCAGTATCTGTCAAAGATATTATCACTGTTTTATTTTAAAATAGGGATGTTTTAAAATGACATTTTGTTATTCATATCTGTTATTTTCTATTACATTGAGAATTATCCAAGAATTACTAATGTATTCCATAAGAAAATATGAGCTAATATAAGAGAGTGAATCTTATGTAAAGGTGAAACCACTAAACAGTACAGTCTATACCCAAAATACTACTTTTCCCTCTCATTTGCTGGTTTCTTCTTTTCCTTACTCCTTACTTCAATACCAAGAGAATAGGTCCTCAAGCCTAATCACACCTAGCTAATTTCAAATAATCTTGAGTTAATATGAAAAGTTAACCAGTTATGGGATTCTTTTCCCAAAAGGTATCATTCATTTACAGAAAATCAGTTCCAATTTTAGAATTATGCTCTATGTTCAGACTCATATTTATAATTGCAACATTTAAAATAAATTTATTCCAAAGTATAATTTTTTGTCATAATTTTCCAAGTTCATGTGATATCTCCAGAGAAGCAGGTATTTAATTTCTAATGGCATAGGAGGCAGAAAAATGAAATACAAAAGAACACAGACTCATGAGCAAGAAGAAGTTAGTTAATGAGGTAACAAGAATGTAAAGGGTAGGAGTTTAGAGGAATTTTGTAGAAGACATTGAACTTTTAAGATGATGAAAAGACATATTGACTGAAAACATTTCATGAACCATTTTTCTGAATTATATAATAGAGTAAGCCTATAAAAAATCCTTGGTACATTTTAACAGAGTTAAAAATTACACACTTCCAAGAATAATTTTATTGGCCTAAAACAATGGCCCAATGTCATATTAGACTAAGTTTAAATTATAAATTTTTTTTGCACTTAATAACCTTTTGTAAAAAATAAACTACTTAACAGGGTTTGTATTTCCTGTAAACCACACTGCAATCAATAGAAAGAAAAACAACTTAATAAAGATTAAGCCATGTACTTTACCTCTTTAGAAGCACATGATTCAAGAACTTTATCAACTTTTCACAAAATAATTTAAAAACAAAGACAAAAATCTCTTTCTGCCTTTAAGGTATATAATCAAGATAAAATGCAGAGTCTGGTTTGTGTTTATAATAGGTCAGAATAATATCACTTTTAAATGAATGGTTTCTCTCTTTAGGCCTTTCTGATCTAACTGACTAGGCTCATTGTCCTCACTATGTGTCAGGTGCTAATATAACTCATTAAACTTCCATAATCTCCTGAAGAAATAGATACCATTATTATCTCCATTTTACAGACTAACAAACTGAGATATAATAAGGTGAAGTAACTATTCTAGTGCATGGAGCCTCAAAGTAGCAGAGCAACAATAAGAATCCTGGATCTTTGTCTTCAGAGTTCATGAGCTTAACAGATAATATTATTATGCAGTCATTTATAGAAAATATTTTTTAATAGAGAATATAACCAGAGAATGTCATTGATTAGTAGTCCCTACATTGTTTAAGAATCCCAACTATTTTGTGCCTATTTTTATTTCTACCTGTATTTTCTGAGGTCACTTTTAAGTCCACTTGAACTAATTATCTTCCACCCAAATACATTCTTTCTATATAAGCCCTGTATTGGATAATGACTCACCAGTCATTCGGTACCTTTGATAAATCTAGGACCCATTCCAAAATGATACCTGTGCTCAATACCTACCTCTGCTTTGTCAAAGAATTGCATTTTTGAAAAGAAATTCTCAAAACTAACCTCTGTATGCCATTGCCACTGTTAGACCTTTGTTATCTTATGATGAGATAATTAAATGGTCCCTGAAATGGTCTCTTTGTTTCTAATTTTTCTCCACTGTAACCATTTTTCATTCTACTGCTAAAAGGATCTTATAAAAATGATTGATTTATCATGTGCCTCTTCCAGTGAGAGGTACTCCGTTCTCCCATATTGCCTTGGTATAACAAATAAAGCACTTTTACATCTGATCCTTTTCTCGTCTTCTATTATTCCCCTAATTATACTTTATAATGCATCAAATATCAAGCATTATGCAGTTTCTTAGCCTTCTGTCTTTGCACATAGCATTCTCTTTGCTTGGAAGGTCCTACTCATCACTTGTTCTCCTGGCACAATCATGTACATGCCCAGTAAATGTGGATCTGATGTGTCCAGCTAGCCTACTGTGGCCTGGAATAATTAGTTATGCATGATGCCACATCTATGCCTTGTACAGCCTTCTGTTACTGTATTTATGACAACTTATTTTAATTTGTTTTTTACATTCTGTGTTCGACTCTAAGCTCCGTAAGGGGGCAGCAATTAACAGGAGGTCAATAAATGTTAGTGTGATGAATTTGTAGGAATTTCTATTCTAGCTCATTGCACTGTGAAATATTTTATGTTGTCAGTAATGAAGGAATTTGAGAATAATATATTCTAATAGTTATGGCTGAAGAGAAAAGGTGAAGAAGAAAAGCAAATGTAAAATAAGGGAAGAATGCGATATTTCATTTAAAGTGAAAGAGGAATTAGTCTTTATTTGAACTGAATCCATTTTTTCTTCTAATTTAGCAAGAGATAACTTTCAGTATATGACTATCTAATTCACTACCATTCTAACAGGAGCCATATTGACTTAACAATACTATGAAATATCATTTGGTTGTATATGTTCACACTCTGGTGTGATGTCAAAAGTCATGCCTAGCAGAGCCAACAGTAAGCCAGCCAGGTCTCTTTCATCTCAGAAATTTCAGTGCGGGAATCATCTGTTTCTCATGTTTTGCCTGTGCTCTTCTGCATTCTTAAAATTTGGCAATGAAATTATTCCTAACCTTTGCTCTGAAGTCAATTTTGTTTGATGTTAATATACCACTCCATTTTTCTGAAATTCTTTGAACAGTATATTTTTCAATATTTTACTTTTCTCACTTTACTTTTTACCTATTTATATTTGCATATTTACAGTGAATATCTTATAGAAAGAACTTAGTTGGCTTTTGTATTTTAATTCAATATTATATTTTTTACTGTTTACTTTGGTTGATCACATTCAATGTATATTGTATAATTTTTCTCTGTTTTTGGGTTAATTGTGTGTTTTTATGATTACTTTTCAGCACTAGAAATTAAAATGTATATCTTTAATATATCAAAACTAAACATCCATGAATGTGACAGCACTCACGTACATTGTAAAAAATTTACAATTTTGGCAATTACTTACTTACATCTTTGGTATTGGTATTACACATTTCACTTATACAAGTTATAGGAACCAAAATATGTTTTTATTAGTTGCTCTTTATACTGTAAATAATCAAAGTGATTAAAAATAAGAAAAAATAATTTTGTAATACTTACTTTTATTTTTCTACTATGTCAAAGCTCAAACCAGTTTCTGTTTTATGTCATATTCTTTCTGAAGAACTTTCTTTAACATTTCTAACTTCATAAGTCTGCTGAAAATAAATTTCATGTGTTTTTATTGGTTTAAAAAGTCATTATTTTCATTTTGAAACATATTTTCATTGGTTACATTGCTCCAGGATGCCAGTCTTTTTACTCTAAGTACTTCAGAGATATCACTCAAATGTCCTCTAATTTGAATAGGTCCTAGGAAGCAGTTTACTCTTATACAAATCTTTGGTCCTATGTATATAATGTGCACTTTTTCCTTCTTTACCTGCTGTTAAGTTTTCTGTATGCAGTGTGTGTGTAGGGATGTGAGTGTGTGTGTGAGAGAGAAAAGAGACAGACAGACAGACAAATTTTATCTTGAGCAGCATATTCAAACATTCCATATGCTATTCATGTTTTTTATTATTTTGGAAAACTCTCTATGGTTATTCTTTAAATATTCTCTCTGTTCTATTCTTTTCCTGCAACTTCTGAAATTCAAAGTATACATTTATTAGATGATATGAAATTTTCTACAGTTCCTTGATAATCTCTTTGCACTTTTTTCCATTTTATTTCCTTTTTGGCTTTCAGTGTCGATAATTTTTATTGACCTATCCATTGAGTATTTACCATTTTCTTCTATTAACTGCTTTGGATATACTAATAAACTTGGCAAATAAATTTTTCTGTGTATTTTGAAAAAATATTTTCAGCATTTCCACTTGACTCTTATATAGTTTTCACTGTCAGTGGAAATTGTCCACCTGTAAATCCATGCTTTCTCTTTCATTTTTACTAGATTTAAAAAAAATAATTTTAGTCATATTTATTTAAAAAGCATTGTCTGAAAGTTACAACATATGGTTATTTCCTATTCTGGTTCAGCTTATTATATTATTATATTGTATACATGTATTTTTTCCTTTGGGTTTCTTTATCTTAACTCATTTTATTTTCTCTCTTGTTTTTTTAAATGTCTTTTAATCTTTGATTAACTGCATAACATCATTTTAGAATAGCAGAAGTGGAGATCAATAATTTTTATGCCTGGAAAAGTCATGCTTTTTCTCAGTCAAGGTGTTAATGATGTGTGATGTTCTGTGAATCTAGCCAGGAGTAGAACTAAGTGTGGGTTTTATTATTTTTATGGTTAGTTTTAGTATGCCCCTTGTTTGGGTCTTCTTTCATTTGCGTTGATCTGGTCTTGTTCTTGAGGTTTAGGTTGTGTTGCTGAATAAGTTTTCTCATTGCAAATACTTCATTCTCAGCTCTCAGCTCTTTCTCCGTGCCTGTGATGGAGTGGGTGGTCTCTTCATGCCCTTGACCCTTCCCTCACAGTACTTCACTGCTGCTTGTTGCTGTGTATTCAGATTCACTGTGGGTCAGGGATCTCCTCACTTTTTTTTTCTAGTCCAATTTCACAGTTATGAAGGCCATATGTGCCTTGGCTTTGGGAACATTGTTTCCTCAGTATTCTAGCATCTCATTTCTATGACAGTCTAACACTGTGTTATATTTGTTGGGTCATTTTGATGGGAATTTTCTTTCTCAGAGAGCAATAAGAGATTACAATTTGATATCAATGAAAGATTCTAGATTTCTTGTTTTTTTCAAGAAAAGTATTTTTCTCTATTCTTCTCTCAGCTCTAGGGTCTTTTCATATGCTCTGGGTGTGGCAGACTTTGCTGCTCTTACATCATCAGGCTGAAAGTTTTTGCTTCATGGGAAAGAAAGGTCTAGAAAAATATTTATTGTTTATTTACTGTTCCCTCCCAGCTCCAATTACCTCTTCATACTTGCATCACTCACTCTCAGCTCCTGTTTTTCTCTCAATATTTTTTCTATCACCTAGTTGAGGGATCTATGAGAAAGTTTTGTAGATGAGTTAAAACTTCTCTACATTTTGACTTTGGCAGTAAAATACAATTTTGGCTTTTTTGTTTGTTTGTTTACCTATTGAGTGATGGCTGATATCTCTTTATTCTCTATTCTGCAACAGATATGACAGTTTCTTTACTTTGTTTTTCTTTGGAAAAGCTTGTCTCTCTTGAATTTACTTGGTTAATGAGTGCCTTATAATTTTTCTTTATTACAGTTGTAAAAATTGTAATTTTTAAAACTTTTTTTTTATTGTTGAGGTGGGGGCAATATTCTTTGCAACTTTTGCATCAGAGAAGAATGATAGTTTTCTATCCCTTATTTCTTGACATGTTATTGGGTGCACATTTCTGGGTTAGAAGCTCAATACATAGTAAGATAATAGAAATATTGAAATTAAAGAATTTATTTACTCAATTATTTTTTAGCATGATACAATGACTTTTTTATTTTAGGGGAATCTAGTACATACAGATATAAAATCACATTGATGATTAAATTACAAAATTTAATAAGTGTTGTAAGTTCCACATTATAGATAATTTCATTTAAAAGAAGGTTGAATTATTTCAATATAGCTGGTCAATGTTGAATTTAAGATTTGAATAAAATGACAGAGTTAACATTTCAACTTAAATCTTTGTAACTTAGAATTGTATAATATTTTTTCAATAATGAGACCAATGATTTTCCAGAAAATGAACTAAAGTATGCAATATACATGACATCCTCAGGTTACGACACAGTTCTGTTTCTACAAGGAATGTAACCCAAATTTCAGTGTGAGTCGAAACACACCCTAGCTTAAGTCATTTACCTATTTTAACACTGTTGTAAAATTATAATCTAGAAATAAGAACACACCTAAGCCACAGGAAAAAAGAATGACATAAATATACTGTACTGTACACTGTATTATAGAAGCAGAAAAAATGAGTGTAAAAAAAATTTACCTTTATTCCTGCGGTTGGCTTGCACACTGGAAGGGTATGCAAGGTGGGAGAGAGTGACCTATGGGGAGGAGGAAGCTGGAGAGGCAGGAGAATCTGCCGAAGGTGCTGGAGATACTGAATCAGGTGAATCAAGATTGCCTAAGAAACATGCAGGAGATGCTGAAGATTATTCTACATGTACTACAGGTGTTTCATCTTGAGAAGCAGCTGATGTAGAGGGTACAGGATATGTTGTTGGCCTCTCTACCATCTTAAAGAATTGCTCCGGACCTGTCTAAAACTCGTTCGCCCACGTAGTCCATAAGTAAGATGCTAATAACAGAAGCCGAAAATTCTTACGTCTCAATATTTTTGTTAAAGTTTTTATGGGAGTAAGCATTGCAAAATTGAAACATTGTATATCAAGACTGTTGTAACCCAAGAACCCTCTGTAAATATGTAGCAATGTTCAT
Source organism: Rhynchonycteris naso (assembly GCA_037038555.1). Taxonomy (NCBI): domain Eukaryota; kingdom Metazoa; phylum Chordata; class Mammalia; order Chiroptera; family Emballonuridae; genus Rhynchonycteris; species Rhynchonycteris naso. The sequence goes on from CM073002.1 coordinate 75,664,698, forward strand.
TGGAAAGAAAGGGTGAAAAAGCATATAAACAAACAGAAACAATAAACATTATGAGTATTATAATAGAAACATGAAAAAAGTGTTATGGAACACAAATTAGAGTGCTGTTAATAATTCTACCTAAAAAAAGACATAGATGAATTTACAGTGCAAGTCATACTTAACTTGTTTTGAAGGACTAATGGGATTTTTTAGGAATAAGAAGTGCTGACATGTTTTTGTTTATACCAAAACATATGCATGTACAAAGTAAATGAGATATTTCAGTGTGGTAGGATGCACTGTGTATAATGTAATTTAGTGGGTTTCAGACTGGAGAAAAGTCATGAAGATCTATAACTGAGTAGAAACTTTATTTCTGTAATATCACCTTTTCTCCTTTCACACTTTTTGATTCAAAGTGGCCTCATCCAACACTCTCACTCACCTGTTTCCTTCTCCCTTATACAACCACTCTCTTAATCATTAAGCCCCCCAAAGGGTGAGATTCTTCTGATCAGCATTAAATAATCTTAGAAACAAAGCTTTGGGTTTTTTGATCACAGAGAAAGAGTATTAGTCAAACTAAAGATAGCATCTAGTTTGGCCTCAATTGTGTTTCAGCTCCAGGCCCCCCCAAAGTGGCGAAAACAGATAAAGTAATGATACCATGGCTGATATCAGGACCAAATGCACTGATTAACTAACTCTTACCTTAGTGCCGGCCAATCGGTAGAGACCGTGACCCCCACCATGATCCTAACTCCCTTAGTCAGAATAATTAATAATTTTTTTCCTGTATAACCTATCCCGTGGAGGCCATCAGGAGCCAGGTCTTTGAACATTAGCTCACCGGTCCCAGGCATGGGCTCCTTCCTAAACATAAACCTTTCTTTTGCTTCAAGCTCCTAATACTTTCTTTTTGAGCTCTGATACACACAGGCAAATTCACCCCTTTAGTAGAGTATCAGATTTTTGATGCCAAGCTAAGATTATAGTAAGAAACATTGCAATGTTTCAGACAAGAGGTTGACAAAATCAATTATATTTTTAACAGTCTTTGATAGAATTAGTAGGAATGATGAACAGTTATATTAACTGACTGGAAGTCTGGGAAATTATTAGCAGTCATTAGGATATTCCAGGTGAGTCTTAAACTAAGGGCAATAGAAGAATTGAAGAGAGAGGTAAAATGACACAAAGTTTGTTATGTACAATTTCAGACAAACTTTTGGATAAATAGCTGAAATTATAAGAAAGAGAGAATTACTAAAACTTGAAATAATTTATAAATTAGAAGATAGAGAACATTAATTAATATAGCACATTTAATATTCAATGGTACCAAAATTAAGATAACTTGTACATAGTATAATAAGGTTAATAATGGACAGCTAATACTGTATTATTCTGAACATGTTCATAGACTAGAATCAGCATATATTTACTGGTCATGTATTGAGTGCAGAGAAACAGTTCAAGGTAATTTGAAAGACACAAATCTGTTCCCTTTCCACAATTGTACCTTCCAAGCACACAATTGATTTGGAGAGATGAGACAGTAATGTGTGATTAAAAGCATTACTGGGAAACAATAGAAAAGATTTTCCAAGACAGTGAATGATTAATTGCTTAATGATTTACAAGATTTAAAAAGAAAGAGGTTAATTAGCAGTGGCCAGGAAGAAAAATAATAGGAGTTAGGGGAAGTATGCAGTATGTTGGCTTTACTCAGGAGATGAACAAGGAGAGTCACTGACTAGATTTGTTTGGAATATTTTTATGTGATTGTATCATGCATATTTAATCATAAAATGCTAAGACTTCAAAACAGTTTGGATTTGCTGGAAGTTCCAGTGATTGGAGTTAAAACTAGACTTTGTGTTTGTATTGACTAGAGAACTTAGTATTCTGGTTTGCTCTTTCACTCATGTATATATAAAGCAAATAAACTATTCTTATAGTGTAGCTCTGAAGAAAAGAAAAACTTAAAATGCAGCTGTTTTCAACCAAGATGCATTCTGTTTAATGATAGAAGCTAGGTTTAACTTATGCAAAACTGTATCCCTGCTGAGATAAAGAAATCATTTTTTTTATTGTATCTGGATTTATATTATCCTATGCCTGAAAACTATTATTTGTCCTTGGATACAATGTTTTTCAGATTCAAATATTTACTTGCATTTACTGGAAGAACAGATGGCCCCAGGGAGAATGTAAGTCAGACAGTGTCTTCTTCACCACACAGTAAAAGAAAGCTGTCAGCCAGATTGATGCTGCCACAGTTTAACACGTGTTGCCTTGTTAGTAGGTCATCAAGTACAATGCTACTTACTATTTTAAAGCCAGATACAGGGAATAATGTTGAGTAGTATAATTATCTTAATCCCCATGTTCTATTTTGTAAGTGAAGATGGAAATTTCTCTATAAAAGAATTAAAAATCACCTCTTTTGAGAAGATATACATTCAGGGGTAAAAAATGGTAAAGTCCTGGATTGGAGCAGAATTTATTTCTGTCTCAAGGATGGAAGCTGAGTTGATCTTGGACACTAATGGCAATGAAAATAATTTTGGTAGAGGCTGTCCTGGCTTTTCCTGTGTCAGTTTGCTGAGAGCGAGGCAGGAACATAAGCTATCTATCAGCTTACCTTTCTTATTCCTTCTGTAAAAATATTTTTAAAACATTACCACATCATCTAAGGCATACTTTGAAGAATGAAAAAAACAGCTCATTAACAATGTTTGTTTTGTAAGTGACAGAAGCTTTAGAAAGCCACTTCCAAAGAGCAGGTGACCTGTATATATGTTTGGGAAAAATCAGTGGGCCAAAATGGAAGCCAGTGGTGATGAGCTGGAGAAATTTGAGGGAAACATACATAGTTTAGACATTCTCAGAAAATATTTGTAGTGGAGACCTTATTAGAAGAATAGACTTTCTGAAGACTCTAGTGTGGCCTCTATGATTGAACAGTGAAAAAAAATTGAAAGTCAACAACATTTAGTATACAGTTATAGCTTTATTATAATTGACCAAGATACAGAAGACATTTTATTTTTCACTAAAAGGGAATTCATACATAAAACCATACTGCAGCCAGTTTTGTTTTATTGTTTTTTTTACTCACAAGCACCTCTTAAAATAGAGTGTGTTTTATAAACTGTATGAGATTTTTGTAATTATTAAGGCTCATGCAACAGAGCAATTAATTTCAACTAACTCCAATTTTTAAAAATGAAAATGCAGTGCATAAAAACCAATTATGGAAATGGAACAAAATACTTGAATAAATTGAAATGTCGGCACTTAATATTTGCAAAACCTAAAGCATGTATTCTTCAGGTACTCAGGGGATTTTGTAAATGAACTTGATATTAATATTGATCTCAATGTGACTACTTCAAATGTTTGTTTTAGCACTTCCTGAGACTATACCTGTATAGAACTGAGTTAATTACTATTCTGCATCAGAGTAAATAGCATTGAAAATGAAAAATTAGTGGTAGCTGTGTTGAGTTATTAAATTGCTTTAGCCCTCTAAATGGCACAAGTATATGATAGGATTATTAACGGTGCTTGAAAAATGTTCATCTTAGCTTTCTTATATAGTGGCAGTTGAGCCTACAATGTTTAGATATGCATTATTTAAACCCACTTTTATTCATTTTAACTTACTACATGTTATCTGACAGTGTCTAACCTGGAGATCTTACTGGCTAAACAACTTCTTTATAACTTTGTTTTTCTTGACTCAAAAGGGTGTAAACATTGTTACCATGGTGCAAAAAAATAATAAAATAAGATGTTCTTTGTATGTGCGGACTTGCTTAATAAGCAGAAATATTCAGTGTAAAATTACCTATAGTTAATTTCATTTAGGTCAATTAATCAAACTATATGAAAATAAACATAAAACCCAAAACAACTTTGATTAGTATTTTTATTATTCATTTTCATTAGCAGCTGTGTAAAAATGTATTGCATCTAAATTAAATAAATGTTTAAAAACCAAATACAATATAAATTGAATGAATGAAAGAAAGAATAAAAGAATGAATAAATAAATGAATAAAATAATTTTGAGTATTATTTTTCAAGCATTGTGTTGAACCTTTGAGATATAATGGTGAATAAATGGTATTGATTTTAAGTTTAATGGAAAAGAGAAACATTGAACTAGAAATTAGATGTGTAACATGTTTAAAGAGTTGAAATACAGGTAAAACAATAGAGTAAACCTAATATGAGAGCTCATCTAATGATTACTTTGCAAAGTAGAATCTGTACATGGATAAAAGCCCTAAGATGAGAGGCTTAGGGGAGTAACTTCAAGATACTAAAAAACAAAACAAAACAAACAAAACAGAATTGTTTTTGTATTTATAGAAACAGTAGCATTATTATATATACTGCTCACAAAAATTAGGGGATATTTCAAAGAATAAATATGAAGTTATAAAATATCCCCTAATTTTTGTGAACATTATATATTATTTTCAATCTGCTCCAGCATTTTTAGATGTCTTTCAAAACTATTTAATACTTTTCTTCATAAAATTATTATACTTTGCTGCTACCTTTGTTCTTAAGTAATTTGTAGATTTCTTTTTCTTTGTAATTATAAATGGTATTTTTTTTTGAAGGTAGAAAACTCCATCTGCCTATTTATTTATGTTCAAATTAATTTACTTTCCAATTATAGTTGACATACAATATTACATTAGTTTCAGATGTACAACATAGTCATTAGACATTTATATACCTTAGGAAGTGATTTCTTCAATAACTCCCATACCCATCTGACACCATACATAGTTATTATAATATTATTGACTGTAATCCCTATGCTGTATTTTACATCACTGTGACTGTTTTAATAACTTCCAATTTTACTTCTTAAATTTTTCACCTTTTTCATTCAGATTTCAAATCCCTTCCCATCTTGCATTACATTTTTTAAACGGTCAGTACTGGTATATGAGAACACTTTCTTTTTATTGTTAACCTTATATCTAGCAATATGAATGAATTATTTGTTAGAAAATTTGAAGTTTGATATTTTATGTCGATGCCTGTATACAGTATAATAAGTTCATGTATTTCATTTTCAAATATCATACCACTTATAGTTTTAAATTTATTTTGTTTACTATTTTCAGTTTGCTTTAAGGTTTCATAGTGGATATCCTTGACCAATTTATGAATTTTAATGGAAATGCTTCCAAAAATTTTACATACACTGTATTAACTTATGAGATTGACACTCTTTTCTATACTTTGCTATATTAGAAACAAAATATAGAAAAATTTTCCTCACAAAACTTATATCCTAGTAAAAAAAGATAAAAAATAAACTTAACACATTTGTATTTTATATGATATGTTAAATGATAATATGTAAATTAAAAAATGTAGAAAGACAGGCTGAACATATAGCACTAAGTTGCAGTATTAAATAAAGTGCTGGAGTAAGCCTTATTAAGAATTGAGCAAATATTTGCAGAAGACAAAGTAGATAGTCCATTGGAGAGCTGGGGCAACATATTCAAGCTGCCTGCCACACATGAGAATGAATAAGATGGCCAATGTGGCTGGCAAAGAGCAATGGAACTGCAGGCTAACGGTAAGTGGGGTAGGTCATGGGATCATTGTAGGCCATTGTAAGAACTTTAAATTTGCTCTAAGGGAGATGGAGAACCATAGAAAAGTGTGGTGAGCAATAAGATGATCTCTTATAAGCTTAGAAGTGAATCACTCTTGCTGTAGTGTTGAGAATACAGTAAGGTACAAGTTATATATATTCGACTCATGTACAACTCATACTTACAAATAGACCCCATAAGAGCTATTGGTAATCAACCATAGTTGAACATCCATTACAATTATATCATAGAGTTACTCAACTCTTATGGCAAAGAACTAGCCAATGAAGATCTTATGGAACGAGAACAGCAGATGGTAGGATTTAGGGAAGAAATCAGAGATTTAGAAACTCCAGAATCAAATAGTTTTCTACAATAGAGTTAACTGATGCTCTGCATCTATTTGAAGCAGGCATGGCAAAGTTAAAGGAGCAAGACCCTGATGCAGAGAGGTTCACCAAAGTTTACTATACAGTTAATGAAGCTCTGAGATGTTACAAGGCCATTTATGATGGAAAAAATAAAAGCTCTGTACAAACCTCTCTTGACACATACTTCAAGAAACTGACTCCAGCAGTAGAATAAAACCCTGGCTCTCTAATGCCAGTCCCATTCTCTCTAACACGTCAGTCATCTTCAGCCAAAATTGTTTAAGGTTGTATTTGAAAATGTTTATGTATTTATAGGCAAAGAAAGTTAGAAATAAATACTATTTTAAGATAAACATCTAAGTTGTTTTAATAGGTAAATGTACCTGTTCCAACTTACACACAAATTCAACTTAAGAGCAAACTTACAGAACCTATCTCATTCATAACCTGGTGACTGCTTGTAGCCTGTAAGCTTAAAAAGGTGGGAGTAATTTGGAAGCTGTTAGAGTATCCTGACAAGGTGATTCATGTTAGATTGGTAGTAGTGAATATGATTCAAAGAAGTCACATTCCAGATATATTCTGAAGGAATAGTTTACAAAATTTGCTGATGAATATTATGTGTTACATAGAAGCAGAATGAACTAAAGTTATTTTTTTCTTTCTCCTTCTCTCTCTCTCTCTTTTTCACTCACCTAAGTAACCGAAAGGCTGGATTTGACATCAGCTGTAATCAACGGTAATGGTGGAAGCTACAATAGAGTAAGTCTCTGGTATGAAACAAGGGAGAAGATTATGAGTTGAATTTTTGACCTGTTGAGTTTAAGATCTCTTTTAGACATTGAAGTGGAGATGCCAGATAGGCAAATGGCCTTAAGAATCAGAGTAAGAAATGAGATGTGAATAAAATACATTAATAAGGGAGTTTTTCAACATATAAGTAACATTTAAAGCCACAGACTAGCTAGAAGTCCTGTCTCATTAAAACATTAAGTAATAGGAGAGACAAGAATGAATTGAAAAAGGATAAAGAAAAGGAGCAACCAATGAAATAAGGAGGGAAAAACAAAAGAGGTTAGAATTCTGGAAGCCAAGAAGGGGAAAATATAATTTATTAAAAATTAGAAAAGGATGGGATGAGTCAAATATTGCAGATTGGGACTGAGAATTGACCTTAGGATCCCAATGAGATAGTCATTAGCTACTTTGACAATGCATTTTCATTCCAGAGATGAAAGTGAAACAGTACTTGAAGCGGGTTTAAAAGACAATAATGAAAGATAAATTGACATTAATATAGCAACACGTTCAAAGAGTTTTGCTGCAAAGGAGGGCAAGAAATGGGGTAGTTAACAGAAATAGTGGGGTTGACCTGTTTGCGTGCTGATAGGAATGATAGAACAGGAGCACAAACTTGTAAAAGGAGTGAGGTAATTGTGGAGTTGTATCTTTAAACCAGGGTCCCCAAACTTTTTACACAGGGGGCCAGCTCACTGTCCCTCAGACCGTTGGAGGACCGCCACATACAGTACTCCATACACTGACCACCAATAAAGAGGTGCCCTTTACAGAAGTGCGGTGGGGGCCGGATAAATGGCCTCAGGTAGCAGCAATTTGGCCCGCAGGCCATAGTTTGGGGACGTCTGCTAAACAGATGAGAAGAGACGGGTTTTAATATACTTACTGGATGTCCAAGTACTCTTCTGAGTGCCCTGCCTATGTCAAACCAACTTTTCTCACACATACCAGGAGGTGCCTATTAACTTCTCCATTTTTCCCAGGGACACACCTATAGTTAGTAAATAATAAAGCTGGAGTTTGAACCCAAGCAGGTGTTCTCAAGACCCTGCGCTATTTATCCCTGACATCTGATTTCCTGTCCTATATGCAGAACTTAGTACCTCCTGCCCTGTAGTACCTGAAAAACCATCTGTCACTGCCTATTCTGAGCTTGAGCCCAAGATACCTATGCATGGTTCATTCTGACTCAGTAATGTGTGATTGCATTACAAGTCTTGTTTACAAAGATATTCATCATAGTTTTGATATGCGTTTTTTCAGAATTTCATTTTTTTGTACAATTAAATTTATTAGGATGACATAGGTTAATAACATTATATAAATTTCAAGTTCTGTATACAATTCTATAATACATCATCTGTATATTGAATTGTGTGTTTACCTCCCAAGTCTAGTCTTTCTCCATCAATGTGTATTTGACGCCTTTTATCCTCTTTACCCTCCCCGACCTTCTTCCCCTCTGGTAACCTTCAAACTGTCCTCTCTGTCCATTACCATTTGTTTAGGATAGAAAGGTATATTAACGGATTAGCTTACTCTACCCTAAAGCTGTATATTTAAGGAGAATATTAATAACATTTGATAGAAAATTAAGGAGCTATTATAAATTCAGTTTTAAGTTTTTATAACATATATTTGGATTTATTTACAAATTTCCATATAATCTCACTATACCATTGAACTTCTATCATTTTTCTTACACTTTCAACTTTTCTCTTGAGTTTTCATCCCTAATATTTATTCATTTTAACAAAAAATTGCTTATTTATTTATTTTTGTGACAGAGACAGAAAGCAGGATAGATAGAGACAGACAGACAGGAAGGGAGAGATGAGAAAATCAGTTCTTTGTTGCAGCACCTTAGTTGTTCGTTGATTGCTTTCTCATACGTGCCTTGACCCAGGGGGCTACAGGAGATCGAATGACCCCTTGTTCAAGCCAGCGATCATGGGCTCAAACTAGTGAGACTTGCTCAAACCATATAATCCTGTGCAGATGAGCCGACACTCAAGCCGGCGACTTCAGGGTGTCGAACCTGGGTCCCCAACATCCCAGTCTGTTATTGTATCTATTGCATCACCACCTGGTTAGATACTTGCTTAATATTTTTAAGTTTAGCGTCAGCTTTTTAGTATACAGTGGTACCTTGAGATGAATTTAATTCATTCCGTAACCAAGCTTGTAAGCCAGTCAACTCATATATCAAACAAATTTCTCCCATTTAAAATAACTGAAATAGATTTAATCCATTTCAGCCCTGTGAAACACTCCCAAACCATCCTAAATTATAAAAAATACATGTTTTTAATTAAGAAACACACATGTATACTTTACCAATGCATAACAAAGTATATAAAATAAAAGAAAAAAGTGTTATTTAGTACTGTATTCTTACCTTGGAGACAGACGAGTGTGGCTAACAAAGGTGAATGGCAGAGGAGGAGGGAGGGAGGAAGGGATGCAGGCACTGTAGACACGTAAACCAAAACTACACTTTCTTAATACTAAATGTAAAACCAAACTGAATTTTCTTTAATTTAAACAAAACTAAAACTGTATGTTCTTTACTTAAAATGAAACCACAAAAACTTAATTATAAAAAAAAATGCACTTTTTAAACTTTAAACTTAACCTAAGCTTAACATTAGATATTTTTCATTTAATCATCACCTGTTTTTGTCTTTTTGGCTAAACTTTCAGCACTTTCACTTGCAGGACTTTTGAATAAAAATCTATCCAAAGAGGTTTGCTTTTGCCTGCCTTTTAAAATGTTATGGGAATGTGACAAACAGGTGTCATTAAAAAGTGCTGAAGCATGACCAGTTAAAACTTTTCCTGGGTGTTTTTTTTTCAATGAAACTTAAAAACTTCTCCCACATTGCCAGCATGTCTTTAATTTCACTTGCAGAAATCACTTTCTTCAACTCTACCTCCTCCTCACTACTAATCTCTTGCAGAAGCTCCATATGTTGCATCATCTGTAGCTCCTTCAACTCCACGATTTAGAGTTCCTCCTCATGTTCCTTGACAAGCACTTAATTGTAAAAAAAAAAAAAATGCACTTTTTAAACTTTAAACTTAACCTAAGCTTAACATTACGTATTTTTCACTTAATCACCACCTGTTTTTGTCTTTTTGGCACTGAGGATAGCTCGGTTTGTATGAGCATCAGCTACAGGCATTATATATTTTTATATATTTTGAATAAAATATTAATTTCTACCTGGTAAAGTGATTTCCCACCCACTAGTTGATAAAACTATTATTTTCAAAATACTTACTTGGAGGATAATTTTAGATGTAAAATTGTTTCAAAAGTAAAACACATTTATATTATGTTTTAATAGGTAGTGCTGAGATCAATCCATAAACATGGACTATATACATACCATGTTGATATATATATGTATCAATACATATTGATAAAATAAAGTAATTCATGCATATTATAATTAAAAACAAGAACCAGAAATGTGTAATATGAATAATAAATTTTTCTCTTTTTTCTTTTCTTTTCTCATCCCACTCAACAAGTCAATTATGTTAATGGCTTTGGTGGTTTCTTATATACCCTTCTGAAACTTTTATATTAGAAAGTTAAGAAAAAGCATGCACCTTTCCTGTAGATAGTATCAACAACTTGCTTTATTTTATACTATTTTATAACATAACTTTCCTCTCAAGTTAATCCATTTAAAAGATACATTTATTTAATTTGTACTTTAAACTTCTGCCTAATAAGGATGCTTTTCTATAATTCATGTGATCATTTTCTTATACATACGTATTTAGAATTTATTTTTCAGTAATTATTTCACACAATGTTGCAATCAATAGTCTATACTGTGTAAATTATACCATATTTTTGTTTCAGTCTTTCCATCAGACAAGTGCCTAATAATGGATTTACTAGATAAAAGAGCATATATATTGTTAAATTTTAATATTGACATTTGCCTTCTCAATGGTTGTTTCAGTTTATTTCTACTGATCACTGGGAAACAATTGTTTTTTCAATTTCTACTGCATGAGGTTTTAGAATTGTTTCTATATATTTCTGAATCTCTGATTCCAAATCTGAAATCTGTTTTGTGGTGCATGCTCCAGTTTTTATGCAATTTCAATTTATTATTGTTACAGTTAATGGCATGCATTGGTTTTTAAATTGGAGTTAAAGGGCAACGACTCTTGTATTGAACATAACCACAAGGCAATTAATGCTTTACAAACATCATTTTTACATAATTGTAGTTGTTTTTAAATGTAAAAATATATTATCTGATAAAAATACCCTCTTCTTTTGTTTTAAGATTAAATCATGGCTTCTTTGAGTAGGCGTAAATATAAGAATAATCCTGACACCTTCTGTTATATATGTGGCTGTTTCACACTTCAAAGTCAAAAGCACAATATTTCATCATTTGTGACACGTGCATATATTGCCTATTTTCAAGTTACCCTTGGTAATCAAGACAAGAATTGGGCTCCCCATATTGTGTGTCATAATTGTGAGGAAATTATGAGACTGGACAAAAAGAAAATGCAAAGGAAAGCCTTTTGGCATTCACGTGCTTTGGTGTGAACCTAAGGACCACAGCAGTGAGTGTTAATTCTGTCTGATCAGCCAAGGGCATCAGCAAAAAAAAAAAAAAAAAATGACATATGATCGCATATTCTAATATTCCTTCAGCAATATGGCCTATCCCACACTCTGAGAGACTCCTGGTTCCAGTTTTTTGGTTTTATTTCTTCTAAGGACAATGATAATGAACATGGTGATCAAGTGTATTTTGATAAGATGCATGAAAATGGTTGTAATATCTGAATGGTCTTCTTCCAATGCCAAGCAGTCATTAACCCCTCAGCTGTTTAGCCAACTTGAATTGAATGACTTAGTAAGAGATTTGGGCCTATCAAAGAAAGCAGATAAGTTATTAGCCTCCAGGCTTCAAGAAAAGAATGTACTTCACAGGTCAGCTAAAGTATCCCATTTCAGGAAGTGTGAACAAATTGTTGTGGACATATATTCTGAAAACAAACACTTTGTTCACTGTCATGATATCAGTAGTCTTCTCAGCCAACTAGGTATTACAACATACAGTCCAACAGAATGGCAGCTATTTCTTGACAGCTCTAAACGATGGCAAACTACTGCTGGAGCATCAAACGAGATTGTCCTCAACAAATATACAAATGCAAGAGCTACAAAAACAAATTTTTGCCTGAATAGAAATTAAATAATTTTTGCACAAATTTTATGATTAAAACAAGTGTTTTAATATGTTTTATTTTGAAATTGTAGACAAATTCCTATGCAATTATATTTTTAGTGTATTAGTGTATTTACTGCATTATATAAGTTATTATATTTTCATGAAGATGATGCCCAAGAAGACATTCTACTTCATTATGATAACTAAATGTTAAAAATTTTACAGTAAGATGAAAACCTAAAATCTTGAATTGCAAAAAAAAACTGTAGCTTACAAAGAAAAACTAATGTCAGATTTAGATCAGCACACTAGAATTAGGTAAGAACATGTGTTTTTGTGGATGCAAAAAAGATTTTGTTTCCCATGTTATTTTTGAGAATGTCTCATTACTCAGATCTTCATTGTATTAATAGTAATGCACTATTCTTGGGGGATATCTTTGAGATGAACCACTCTTATTTGTATTTATTATTCTTTTAATATATAACTTACTTCTATTTGATAACAGTTTAAGTGTGTATGTAAATGTGTATGTGTGTATATGTGTATGTGACTGAAATGTGTGTGCTTTTTCCAACATTTTACAGAAGACCGAGATCTAATATTATTTATTTTTCTGGTCACTTTTGGTTATCAATGTGAGAAAGTTGGAAAATTTTGACCAAATTTAAAATTTTTATTATTTTTATGCTAGGTTTATGATATAAAACTTAGTGCCTTAATCCATAATTTAATATCACCTCCAATAATTTTCTGGTTTGACTGATATGAATAGCATGTTTCTTCTCCTAGTTTTTTAAGAAGTTATAAGTTTTGTTGGGAATAATTTATGTTGGAAGGAAATAATTAGGTACTTTCAAGCTAATAATATGCAATATTCAATGTCATAAAAGTAAGGTGGAAGGAAATTTTATGAGTATGGGTACTTGGATGCAATACCTGATGATCAATATATATATTTTTAAAAGATATTTTCACAAATGATTTTTTGTTTATGTTAATAACAGTGAGTAAGTGAATCTGCTCTTATTGACAACATATTTTCCATAAGGTTCCCTTAAAAAGTCTGATAGCCACCCTAAGTGTACCAATATAATTCTATTTCATTATAATATATCACCTACCATCTTAGTTTCAAAGCACTTTGTGGACAGAACACATTCAATCAAATGTAGGCTAAGAAATGCAACTCTGTCGACTAAGCTCATTCTTGAATTTCTCTCTAGGGCATAGCCTTTAAAAGCAACCTAGAGCAACATTTTGCTATTTAATTCATCAGCAGAAAAGTAGTTATGCTGAGATGAAATAAAGTTATGACTGTCTAAACATGGCCATTCTGTATTGATAGTGATCAGAGTTTGAGTTACTTAAATGATCTTTCAAATAAGAAAACATAGGAACAATGTTGACAAATTCGTAAGTTATAATTGTGAACATGCATTCTCATATTATGGATGGAACCTCTGCTTGTGGCTACAGAGTAGAAAAAAATGGGAAAATCAAATTGATACGCTGAGCTTTGACATCTTTTTAAGAAACAAAGTTAGGAACCCAAGTTAGGGTATTCAGTATTTGAATCAGCATACTTTATTCCTTGGAGGCCCAGTCAGTGTTATTAATGCTTTTTGAATTACATTATTCCACCTGGTGATTCCTCATGTCAGCTTAATCGTGAATCCATTGCCCTGCCTTCTGCTTTCATTATTTCCAGAGTATTTACATAGCTTGGGAAGTATTATTACATAGCTTTGCATTTTTTTCACTTTAGGAGGGCTGAGCAAATTTGTTATTAGTTTCCTGTGTTTCTAAATGTTTAGCACTGAATTTTAGTTGTGCAGAGTGGGGCTGGTTTTAATATTTGGGGCTAACTACCATCAGCACTGTCCTGTAATCTCTGCTTATTTGCTTCTCCAATGTTATTAATAAACTTTATACTTTGCAATCAAATTACTAATTTAGTCAGACCTTAGCAGCATGTAGTGAAAACAGAAACAGCCAGAGTTCTACATGTCAAGAAATAGCTCTTTAATCTTTTAAGGTGTTGGTTATATTGTCAATACCTCAAAATAGAAAAAGTTCTAATGTTCAATAATTTTTTTGTTTCTATTCTCTGTATTTGCACTTTGTTATAGACAAGTCATTCTATCTTATATAATTCCTCATCCTAGATCATCTAATCTGGCCAAAAGAAGAAGCCCACAAAAATACAGTGTAATGAAAACTTCAAAGAGAAAATTATGGTATATCCTGTTCTCGCTGTCACACAAATTTTTAAAAAGTATATGCATGTATTGAAAAAATATGCTATTTATTATATATTTAAAGACTATATGTAAAATATATGTGTATTTATAATATATAAATGTATATTTATAGAGGTATATATACATACAAACAGATGTATGTACATACAGAAAAAAGAGAGAGTGAGCATGCATGCTGTTAATATGGTAAGATTTTCACAATGCTCTCTGAGGTTCTACTGAGTGTAACAGGGACCATTTAAATTCTAATGTAAGTCCACTAATATTTATTTTAATATGAAACTGCATGTTTATTATTATATTCACTGGCTCTGCCTCCTTGGGTTTTTTATTATAATTTTTGCTCTCAAGTGTTAAGTTAAATTAGGAAGTACCAAGCATACCCTCTTAACTCTTAAATGTTTAAGAGAAAAAATTGAATATGAGCTACAACACTTAACGGACAATTTTTATGTCAACTTCACCCTCTGTTGTTTAACCGTTTAAATATCTTATTGCTTTATCTGTATTATAAAATTTAATAATTAAAACATCAGGAAATACATTTTCTTTTTTTAAGATTAAAGAGAGTTTAAAAAGAAACTTTCTTTTGCCTGACTGATGATGTGTAGGAATGTGAGAGTCATAGGGGATGGTTTCTTTTGGAAGATATCTATTACTATCTCATTCATTCTCTCCCTGTGCAAATAGAATGAATGGCAATACAATTCTAGCTACCACAAAACTTTACAAAGTTTCTCCCTTTTCTGGCTAATATTTAAAAACATTTCAAGTCAAAGAAAGCACTGATATTGTTTACATAATTTCTTTCTCTTGTCTCCCATTTCTTTCAGTGGTTCACAGAAGAAATGCAAATTATACTAGATTAATGTGATATAGTTATTGTGTCCTATAGTGCTTAGTTCACTCTCTTATGAATTTTAGAAACATTTAAATTGTATTTTCCTTCTAGATAATTGAAAATCCAATAAGAAAACTCTGAAGTAAATTTAAACATTTTAATTTGTGTGAAATATTTGAATATTTGGTGTTGGTGAAGAAAGAGAAATGACAAATTAAACTGTCTTATATTTTAATTATTGTATCATCCAATAAGCTGTCTTTCTCAAACTTGGCTGTAGGCTGAAGCTATAATACTCTTGAATATGAAAATCATAAATAATCTAAGGATCATGTCTTTTGGCACAGTATTCATACAATGATAGTTGGGAGAGGAATTAAAGATTCTCTTACCTTGCATAACCATTTGGTTTAGATCCAATTCAAGCAAAGCTATTACCTACTTATTCCTGGCCAAAAATATCTGCTCATTTTGAAGAAATTATGTTCCTCTAAGTCTCTAAATCTTCTCACTAAACTTTATATTGTATTTAAATCCAATGCAAGTTTTGTAAAAATTAAATATCTTTATATGTTGGATAAGTGAGTCAGTAAAAGAAATTTGTAATGCAAAACAAAGTATACTGAATATTAAGTAAACTGGAGACTAACTACATTGTTGAATAAAGTCATACAAACTCAATTAAAATAAATAAAATTGTTCTCTTTTCAAATCCATAGTCTGCAAACTCTGGGGAATAGATTAAGATTTTTAAGTACATTCTGAGAAGCATTCATGGAAGATTTGGTAGAATTAAAAAATAAAAAAAAAAAAACACCTCAATGGTCACATGTGTGAGAAATTCTGTACATACTGTCTTTCTTTTGCAGATTTGTAATGTACATATGTACATATATCAAGACATTAAAGTAATGGTGTTTGTCTATATCACAGAGTGCATAAGATAATTCTGTAGAAGGTTGGAAGAAAATTTTTAAATTTTCATTTTTATAATTTAAATTTCTTTTAGTTCTGTGTATTTTATAATGTATAAATGAACAAAATAGTACAATTATTCTTTTTATATATGAGTATATACATATATATTGGAGATAAATTATAATTGATGAAGTATATGAATAAAAAGAGTTGTAGTTTTTCATTCTAGAATCTTAAAATTTTTGCACTAAAGCAACATCATTTTGAACTTGTATCATTATAAATGATTTTATGTGTATGCATATACCATCGGTTGTGATCCAATGAAACACACTTTGTGAATCACTGTTTTAGAAGTCAGATGCTTTTTCCCCAAGTGTGTTTTCATTTACTGTATCTGCTATAAGGGAAATGATAATGACCTGAATCTTAAAGTGTTTGCAAATTCAATTATTTCTGTCAAGTCAATCAGAGAGTACGTACATAACTAAAGTAAAAGTATTGTGCAGTGAAAATTTTATTTATTTGCACGCTAGGAAGTTAGCCTGCCAAACTTTAATGGATACTATTAAAAAGCATATAATTTTTGCTGTGTATTTTTTTTATTAATTTCAATGGGGTGACACCAATAAATCAGGGTACATATGTACAACGAAAACATCTCCAGGTTCTCTTATCATTCAATTATGTTGCATACCAGTCACCCAAAGTCAAATTGCCCTCTGTCACCTTCTGTCTGGTTTTCCCTGTGCCCCTCCCCTCTTCCCTATCCTACCCTCTCCTCACTCCCCCCACCCCGTAACCACCACTCTCTTGTCCATGTCTCATAGTCTCACTTTTATGTCCCCCCTATGTATGAAATCATGCTGTTCTCAGTTTTTTTCTGTTTTACTTATTTCACTCTGTATAATGTTATCAAGGTCCATCCATTTTGTTGTAAATGATCCGATGTCATCATTTCTTATGGCTGAGTAGTATTCCATAGTATATATGTACCAAAGCTTTTTAATCCACTCGTCCTCTGATGGACACTTGGGCTGTTTCCAGATCTTCGCTATTGTGAACAATGCTGCCACGTACATGGGGGCGCATTTCTTCTTTTAGAACAGTGCTATGGTGTTCTTAGGGTATATTCCTAAAAGTGGGATAGCTGGGTCAAAAGGCAGTTCGATTTTTAATTTTTTGAGGAATCTCCAAACTGTTTTCCACAGTGGCTGCACCAGTCTGCATTCCCACCAGCAGTGCAGGAGGGTTCCCTTTTCTCCACAGCATATGATGTTTGAAACGGAGATGAATGATGGAATAACTGGTAGCCAAAGTATCAGCCTTTTATTTGTTTATTCATATATTTATCCATTCATTCATTCATCCATTCAGTCAATCAATCAGTCAGTCAGTCAGTCACTCATTTGTCAGTTCTCTAAACTCCAGTGCCATAGGGAGACATAAAGGATGGCTAGTTTACATCTGCACATGTCATGAGCTTCTGGTAGGAGAGGAAGCCTGAGTTTAGGGAACCTGAATCTTTGTAACAGAAAATAAAGCATATTCTTCTTTGCTTCAGTTAAAGCTACTATCTCGGTCTTTCAAGGCTGTTCAAAACATCCTTGAGAGAACAATCTTGAACTGAAGGTAATAAGTGCCTCTGTTTGCAAGTTATGCAGAAACATGAGCTCTTCATATAGAAATGGCTGCCAATTAAGATGTGGTAATGGGTTTGGTTTTATGAAAAGTAAACTAGCATACCCTGCACCTAGCAGAATGACTTCTTTTAACCCTTCCACACAGGAACATCATGAAAACACAACCAGTGCAACCACACAAAGCCCTATGCTCAGTACCCCTACCTGTCATTGTAGTTTAATGACATGTGTTTATTGTCTTAAAACTCTTAATGATTTTACCTTAGACTTTATTTTTTGTAAGTGAAATCATATAAGGTAAGACAGTGATTGGAGTCTTGGTTTATGTGTAATCCTTCCACCTGCCCACTTCCCTGCCTAATGGGAAGAATTCTAGATTATCTGCAGGTCCTGATACCCCATACCATGCTCAAGCTCCCTACACCAAGAAGGCTCTTGCTCTCTCTGGGGCAACTACTGGGTTTGTTAGTCAGGGAAAGTCCTCATTTGCTATTGCCTTTCTCACCACAAAAAGGGTTAGCTGGAGTGAGACATGGTGGCAACTCTTCCCTTAACTGGTACTTACACATGTTTCCAGAGGATGGCCAGGTCAGGTTGAGACTATGTGTGGATAGGAGATAGCCCTAACCTACTTCTGATTCATGGTATTCGGAATACTAAGGATGAACTCTGGCATGTGTTGTGGTTTAAAGACCATGGGAATTGACCATTCACCATGGCTGGAGTGGCAAACCTATGGGAAGAGTGTCATGTTTCACTTTGCTAGACCATCACAGTCTGAGTTGGATGTAGCAAGCCAGTCTAGCAGCTGGCAGGAAGGGTTGTCCAGCATGCCTTCAGTGATAGCAGTGGCCTCTGGGCACAAGTCAAAGTTCATGCTGACCCAGGAGTATCCCAATTTCTTAAGGAGAACTACGCCTTCAAGGCCATGTTTGTTGCCTTTCAACCTTCTTGAGTCTAGTTTATATTGTTTATTCTAGTCAGTTTGGGCATCATCTGAGGATTAGCTATGGAATACAAGTTGTGTAGTTTTGGAAATTCTTTAAATGAGTTTGTGCTCTTGTATTTTTAGTTAAGACTGAAATTGTACAGGGTTCTGACCGAATGGCTCAGCAGTAGAGCATTGGCCTGGCTTTTGAAAGTCCCGGGTTTGATTCCCAGTCAGGGCAGACAGGAGAAGTGCCCATCTGCTTCTCTACCCTTTTCCCTCTTCTTTCTCTCTGTCTCTCTTTCCCTCTCGTAACCAAGGCTCCATTGGAGCAAAGTTGGACCCAGCGCTGAGGACAACTTCGTGACCTCTGCCTCAGGTGCTAGAATGGCCCTGGCCTGCAATGGAGCAATGCCCCAAATGGGCAGAACATTGCTCCCTGGTGGGCATGCCAGTTGGATTCTAGTTGGGTGCATTCAGCAGTCTGTCTGACTGCTTCCCTGATTCTAACTTCGGAAAAATACAAACAAACAAACAAAAAAACCCTGGCATTGTACAACATAAAAATAAATGGTAAAATTTATGTTTACATTTTATATTTTAATTTTTTTTATTTGAAGTGACATTAACATACACACAAATACAAAAACACATAATGGCAAGTCAAAAAAGAAACAAAAATAGAAAGGAAAGTTTAGTATTTTTTTTCTTACATTTTCAATAAAGGTTCTTGCATTTTCATTTTGTGCTTGGTGTCTACAATCTATACAGTTAGCCCTGTTCACACAATACATCTTTGCTTCACTATACCCAAAGCCCTTCACTTTAGAATTAACTGATTTTGATAAGTGTTAGAGGAAATGCCCACTCTACATATGTATGTACTCTTTTTTTCTCCCACTTTTGCAGTGGAAAGAAAGTCCCCACTTCCATCCTGGGCCAACTTATCTCCTTGTACCCTTAACTCTTTATTCTTGTTTTTATCAGGGGACCTCTCACTTACATTGATATTTTCTCTCACCTGAATCATAAAATCTTCACATTTTTCACCTCTTCTGCGTGACTCCAAGGAATATACACCATGCTTTAGTATAATGCTCTGTCAATTTAAACATACACAGACAATAATCTTGTACAAATGGCAATGTAAAACAACTTCTAAACCTGTAAGAATTTTGTATGAGTTTATCTGAGCCAAACTGTTAACAATTGCCAGGAAGCAAGACTTAATAGATTGAGAAAGTGCTCCAGAAAATGGAGGTTTTAACAATTACTTTAATTTTTTTAAGACTTTGTTCATTTTGGCCTGACATGTGGTGGCACGGTGGGTAAAGTGTTGACTTGGAATTCTGAGGTCACTGTTTCAAAACCCTGGGCTTGCTCAGTCAAGGCATATATGGGTGTTGATGCTTCTTGCTCTTCTTCTTCTTCTTCTTCTTCTTCTTCTTCTTCTTCTTCTTCTTCTTCTTTTTCTTCTTCTTTTCTCTCTCTCTCTCTGTCTGTCTCTCTCCCCCATGTCTAAAATGAATAAATAAAGTCTTAATAAGACTTTATTTGTTTTAGAGAAGTAAGAGAGAGAGAGAAAGGGGGAAGAGCAGGAAGCATCAACTCCCACATGTGCCTTGGCCAAGCAAGCCCAGGGTTTTGAACAGGTGACCTCAGCATTCCAGGTCTATGCATTATCCACATTTCCACAACAGGTCATTTATATTATATTATACAAAGACATAAGGGGATTACATAAAATTGATTGGATTGGTGATAGATTAAGAAAGTGGGAGAAAGTAAGGTGGGGAAATTTCTGGGATTTGATAAAAAAAGTACTGAAACTTCTTTTAAGTAGACAGGAATAAGATAGGTCATAGTTAATTAATCTGATAGCAATAACAATGAGGGGATTTTTGGGTTCCTGCCCTGATGGACACTTGCCCTGAGGGGTGAGGGACAGAAAAAGAAGATTACCTACATGTTATCAAGTACAATATTGTAGATGCAAAATACAACAAACAGGCTAGATTAAGGTAAGCATTGACTTTTGTTAGAGAAAAATACAGTACCTCCCTAGGACATGACTACCTGCCATGAACTGCTTTTAGTTAGAAAGTTTTAATTTCAGACCATCCTGTGTGGTTACTTTAGGTCTCTGAGTCTGTAAGGACATCATGCATGCTTTCCCTGAGCTTGTCAGATTCATCATGTTACCCCTTTTCTTCCACAGAAAATAAAAATATCTATCTCACAATCCTGTTATAGCAGGCTTTCCATTTCTCTGCTCTTTTGCTGCAAATCTTCTCAAAAGTTGTATACTCACTACTCCCCATCTTCACACTTATTTGTCTTCCCACTTCACTCCAGATACAGCCCCTACACCCCTTCTGAAATTGCTTATTAAATTACCAAATGGTTCTTTAATGCCAAATTTAATGCTTATTTATCTAGCCCCATCATATTTGACTTTTCAGTAGGTTTCAACATAGTTCATGACTACTTCCTCCTTAGAATTCTTGATGTCTATGACTTCATTCTCTTAGCTATTTATAAACTTTTTTTTGCTATATATCAGTCTTTTTCTGCTGACTCCTTCTCTACCAAAACTTTAAATGTTGGAATACAACCAAAACTTAATACTTATCTCTATAATCTTCTCTATATACTCACTCTTTAGCTCTTTCTATTTTTTTTCCTACAGTTCTAAAATCCAACTGCTTTATCTCAGATAAATTCACAAGAATTTAAGAATTAAAATGGCCAAATGCAACCCTTGATTTTCCCAGGTATGCTGGGTTTTGTCTTTTTTAGCTCAGTAAATGATATTGTCTAATCAGTTGCTTAACCCCTTGACTTATCTTTCTTTATCTTTCATGTGTTGTCAACCAGCTAGTTTTGTTTTTAAATTTGTTAACCTAGTTGGAATCTGTTCTTTTTTCCAGCTGCTCAGATATCAAGGCAATCTAAGCTACCAATTTCTCCTACTGCTAAGACAACTGACTAGTCTTTTAATTTCCATACTTGACCTCTGCAAACCTGACAATGATCTGAGTAATGTTTTAAAACCATAATTAAATGGTTAGTGTTCAAATTTTAGAATGAGTACCACAGCTTATAAGATAACAAATTATTTGGGTCAAACCCACATTTTCAAGCTCATCTCACATTATTTTCCCAAAATATTTCATGCATAGGGATCTTACTCCTTTCACAGGCCACAGAGCACATTTTCTTGGGAACAAGCATCTTAGTTGACTGGGAAATATCCAAAAGAGTACTTGGAGTATAGTATTCAATAAATGTTAAATAAATATATACATTACTTATTTGTCCATCTATCTTTTTAAATATGGGTTTACTAAGTACCTACTATGTTATTATTGTTATTAATTGTGGATAAATTTAATATTTTAATATTTGTAAAATAGTGCAAAAATCTATATGAAACACATACTTTCATATATAATAGTTTCTGTTTTAAAGTTGTTCATTTCATTTCTTTAAACAGAAACACTTGTTACTTTAATGTTGTGGTTTGGTTGTTTCCACTATACTATTAGTGTAATTGATTGGTAGAATCATGATTGTGGGAAACCATACAGCTTAATGGAATTCTTGAGGACCAGGAATTAAAATGCATCCTTACTTTATGCTTCTATTATTCTTGACCTTGTGCACATCTTTATCTAGAAAATGGTATTAGTATAATATTTATATCAAGGATGAATGACTTTATAAAGCAAGGTGTCATGTAGCTCTGTTCTACTTATGGTTAAATGAAAGTAAATAGTTAATATAAATAGGCTAGATACACCAGAGCATCACAGTTTTATCTGCTTTTTTATATTTTGAAAAGTCCAATGTATTAAAATATTTCTTGTATAAATTTGGATGCTGTCTAGAGGACCATTCAATTATATTAATAAGATAACCAAATTGTCTACTGATTGTCTATTGATTAGGGGCATTAAAAGATTAGGTAGAGGGCAGTAGATTTTTGAAGCCTGGGATACTTCAGAGGTTAACTGATCTAGGTACTATGTGACAGTGAGGCACAGAGTATAGGACTCTTTCTTTTTTCTGCCAAACCTACAAGACTAAATCTATTCATTTTCAAGTCTGTTTTCTCTGGGAAGCCTCTCAGATTTTTCAAGTCTCGAGTTTCATTATCACAGGACTCAATGTGTGCACCAACTTTTCACTCCTCTATATCATTCTTTAAGTTATAAATTCTCTGAGGATGAGAACTATAAGTGCCTGTGGCTATTTCCTTATTGAATTAATGAATGAATGGGTGGGTAAAATTGAATGAATGTATGGTTATTATAATAGTTCATTATAATCTGAAAAAAATAGCATGGAGCTATAAAAAAAGCAATGAGAACTGGATGGATCCTGGTTAGGCTCGTGTGGGAATCTGTCTCTATGCCTCCCTGCTTCTCACTTCAGAAAAATACACACATACACACACACACACACACACACACAAAAAAAAAAAAAAAAAAAAAAAAAAAAGCTATGAGAGACTTTCTCTCATGTTTGACCTCTTATTTGGATCAGAGAAAGGAAATTTTAACAACCCAGGAAAGGTGTTTGTTGTGTTATTTGCTCCTTGAATGAGATAGTTTTCTGGGGAAAGACAATAAGAAAACAATAAAAGGAGGAGAAGAAAAAATAAACCTCAGGATGAAATCTTGACATTATACTTGAATTGAAACATAAATATGAAGTGAGTAAATTTAGCAAAATATTAATCACTCAATAAATGGTAGGGGTTATCGTTACTTGCTTGTACTTCTTGGATGACAAACTGCAAAATTTATAACAATACTAAATAGAGAGACTCTTTTACATCTTTTTTATTTAATTAATTGTGTTTACATAGATTCTAGGGTAACCCCAAATGCATCCCCCCTCCCCCATATTCCCCTCCACATCTCCCTTGTCCCCCTCCCTACAGGGCCCTCCCCCTTCCCTTCAGGTTTATCCCATCCTATCATTCCCTTTCCCTCTGTCCTCTTTCCTCTGTTCCCTTTTATCCCTCCTCTGTCTCTCCAGGACTTAATCCATGCTTAAGGTAAAGTAATAATCTGATATATTATTATTTACCAATCAATACCCTTTTATAAGAGAGGGTTTTTTTTTTTTTTTTCTATATCAGACTTCAAGGTTAAAGTTCCAGGGACTTAAAGTTAGAATTTTTTATTTTAAAGAAAGTTCACATCTCACCTTCAAAAGTAGAATTAAGATGATATTGCTCCTTCTAAAATTCACAAAAGTGTTCAAGTAATCAACTATCTTAAATAATGGCTCTTTTTAATACCTGTCTGCCAGCACTCTTGTCAATTGATTGAGAGCATTGCTATAACCTTCTACTAAACATTATCTGCTATACTCATTATATGCCATTTTCAAATCCCATTCCATTTCTACCACTTTCTCAATTGCAGATGGAGATTATGCTTTATGAGGTAATCTGTTTTGAACAAAACAAAAAGTGATTACATGCAATTCTTATGTGTACCATTTCCCCTACCCTGAAATTAGGTCTTTCATAGTTATTGAAATAATCATATACAATATGTTCGTGTAAACAGAAGATTTAAAAAGGGGTTAGGCTCTTGTTTGAGAAGGTTAAATAGTCAATGTGGACTTTTAAAATGGCTTTTCAGAGCTGAATCACTGATTCAAACATAAGTTAGAAACAAACAGAAGTTATTACCCTCTGAAAGTTTTGTGGTGATATTGTTTCAGTGCCCAGCCTAGAAAATTACATGTAATTTAGTGTTGTTGATGAGAGCCTTACCTGAGAAGGAACATGTAAATGGTCCCAGGTGTCTGGTTTCAGGAAGCTATCATAACTCATAGAGGAAGTACAGCTGAAAATTTCTTATAAGCTTTTGGTAATTTCATAACATAACCATCTCAATTTAATCCAGTTATATGACATAAATGCTTCTGCACCAGCAATATACAGAGTATGCAGTGATTCATGTCGTCAAGAAGTACTATTCAGAGAACATTGACATGCAGGCATAACCACCCTTAGCCTAATTTCTGTTCACACAGATAGGTTGAGTTGCAGTTGAAATTAATCAGGAAAAATTGATTCTTATTTGGACATTGGTACATTAATGAAGGTTTTTAAAATCTGACATGTTCAGGTATATCTTTTGTAAACCATACCAAATTTTATTTGTCATTTCTTATCAGAGATATCTGGGAATAACTCAAGCATAATATTGAGGATATTAGAAATCAAACATGATATAAAAAGTTAACATCTCCATTTAAAAGTGGGAATAATTATTAATAAAAATTCTCTGTTTAAAATTTATTAGGGATACCAGACATCTTCTCCACCCTCCCATCCCTTTGCCTTTTTAAGTATTTGGTAATCACACTTGTTAGAACTTGTGCTCCAGAGAATCCGTTCTTTAAGGGCTGAATTCATGACACATGACCTTTTGCTGCATGTGTATGTATGCATTTATGTGTGTGTATGTGAATGTGTGAGTATTGATTTTTGTTAATCCTATTGATTAAGCTGAAGATGGCTTCTTTCAACTTCTTTGTTTAAGTTGTGTGTGTATTGGAGTTTCTCACATGCCTTCTACAACATATTAAATTCTAACCACAATCACTCCTGTGTTTGCTGGCCTAACTACAAGTCTTTATAAATATCTTTGCTTATCTGTTTATTCAATTTTTTGTTTGTTTGTTCTCATGTTGCATTTTCCACTTTTCCATACTCTTCCAATTTTTCTCTAGTTATTCATATCCACATTTGGGCTGAAAACTCTTTATGTAAGAGGATTTGTTGTTTGTTTCTTTTATTTTCACTCTCTGAATGAAGAGGAAAAATTTATCCAAAATTTGAGAAAAACCTATCTTGAGGTAGAAAATGTTTGTATTTATGCAGTATTAGCAGAAAATATTATTGTTATAATACAAAAGATAAATTGTTTTCTAATATATATTTTTGCCCTCTTTCTTTTTTTTGTTTATTTAAAATTAGTATAATTAAATTGTATGAAAATTGAATACAAAAAGTATGAAAGAGAAAATAAAATATTACTCATATGCTCAACTTCTAGAAAGAAACTCTCTTAACCTTCTGCTGTACTGCCTTCTGAACTTTACCCAGTAAATATAATTGCTATTTTGTATATTTTTAAAAACATTAAAAAATATATTGGTATTTACATGTATATATATATATATATATATATATATATATGTATGTATATGTATATATATATGTATATATATACATATACATATATATATACACACATATACATATACATATATATATATATATATATATATATATATATATATATATATATATATATACTTGTATCCTGGGATCTTAGTACATTTATTTTTATCAAATTTCTTCTTTGTGAATAATTTTCATGTTACTAAATCTTCTTTAGAAACAATATTCTTAAAACATCTTTACTATGAATGAAAATGTGTTTGTAGAAGCATGATAATTATGGACAAACATCAAAAAAAAAAAAAAAACTCAGCAGTCTCTCCACTCAGAGATATCTTTCACTAACGTTTTCTTCTATTTCTTTATTGACTTTTGCACTTATATATAGAATGTTTTAAAACTAAAGATTAATATCATTCTATAAAAACCATTTTGCAACCACTTTGATATTTATTTTAGTTTTTTGTCATTATAATTTTCTAATGTAAACATCATTTCAAGTAACTGCATAATACTCTATACTTCATTTTTAACTTTGCTACAACCAACCCAAAAAACAGTAATTAATTTGTTTATTTAATTACAGCAAAAATACTATCCTGAATATCTTTTTGAGAGAGATAGAGACAGACAGACAGGAAGGGGTAGAAAAGAGAAGCATCAACTTGTAGTTGCGGCACCTGAAGTTGTTCATTGATAGCTTTCTCATATGTGACTTGAGCAGGGGTTTCTAGCCAAGCCATTGACTGCTTGTTCAAGCCAGCAACTTTGGGCTCAAGCCAGCAATCTTGGACTTCAAGTCAAGAAGCTTTTGGGCTCAAGCCAGTGACCATGGCTCATGTCTATGATCACACACTCAAGCCAGTGACCCTGCGCTCAGGCCAAATGAGTCCATGCTCAAATCAAATGAACCCACACTCAAGCCAGTGACCTCAAAATTTTGAACCTAGGTCCTCAGTTTGCCAGGCTGATGCTCTATTTACTGCATCACTGCCTGGTCAGGCTTGAAAAACTTAATTATCTGCTGCCCACTGTGCATTCTGTAAGTCCAGAAGAAAAAGGAGGAAATAAAATTAGAATAGATCTCTGCACTTTTCCACTTCTATCTTTGGAGTTTAGTTATAGTGTAAAATCTCATTGTTATTATTTGTACTGTAATATTTATTTATTTAGCCATAAGAGTATTTAATCAATTATGGATTAAGTGGTGATATTTATTGGGTGTTGGAGTTTTATTTATTTCTCTATAAATAGAATCCTATTAATAGAAATTTAGAGACAATAATATAAACAACATCAGAGCTTATTGACAAATTTTAACAAGGTATAATGAAGATTATATCTTTGGTGAAAAACAAGCTATTTAGAAAATCGTAAGTCCTTTCTTGAACTTTTGGTCTTTTTTAATTTTTTTTTTTTTTTATGTGAGAGGAGTGGAGAAAGTGAGACAGACTCCTGCATGCACCCACACTGGGATCCACTTGGCAACCCCCACCTGGGGTCCATGCTTAAATCAACTGAGCTATCCTGAACACCTAAGGCTGACATGGTCAGACCAACTTAGCCATCGTCAGCACCGGGGCAGGGGGTGGGGTGAGGGGAGGCAACACTCAAACCAATGAAGCCACGAGCTATGGGAGGGGAAGAGGAAGAGCAGGGAGAGAGGAGGGAGGAAGAGAAGCATATGATTGCTTCTTTTGTGTGCCCTAACCAGGAATCAAACCCGGGACATCTATCCACTGAGTCAACTGGCCAGGATAGTTCAAATCTTTCAATTAAAATTAACCTATTAATGTAATAATGAAGTAGTGGAGAAGAGTAGTTGGTAGGGGAGGAGCCAGTGGTAGAAACAATAAGAAACAAAAATGGTGCAATATTCTAGCAATGTAAGAATGGAGCATTCTTGCCTGACCAGGTGCTGGCGCAGTGGTTAGAGTGTTGGACTGGGATGTGGAAGACCCAGGTTCAAGACCCCAAGGTCAACAACTTGAGCATGCGCCCATCCGGCTTGAGCTCGCCAGCTTGGACCCAAGGTCGCTGGCTCCAGCAAGGAGTTGCTCGGTCTGCTGAAGGCCTGTAGTCAAGACACATGTGAGAAAGCAATAAATGAACAACTAAGGTGTCACAATGGCAACGAAAAACTAATGTTTGATGCTTCTCATTTCTCTCTATTCCTGTTTGTTCCTGTCTATCCCTCTCTCTGACTCTCTCTCTCTGTCCCTGTAAAAAAAAAAAAAAAAAAAAAGAATGGAGCATTCTTGCCACCTATAAGAAAGAAGTTGTAGGAGGGCCATATCCAAGTTTCATGGAGACAGAATCTCATGCCATTTTGGGTGCTCTCCTCAAAAAAAAGGTGATTAAAAAATTATGATTATAAATTTGAGTGGGAAAGTGATTATTTATTTAAAATGAGAAATTGTACCAACTTACAAATTATAAAATGTTAAAATATACCACAATCATTACAAAATTCAGAATAAGAATCTAATATATCCATTAATAAAAGTCTTGAAAGACATCTATAATCTTATATTCTATATATTTGCAATGTACTCTATATTTCCTTTTTCTTGTGGTAAATGCTATGTAATATCATTTTCTATGGAAAATAGCAAAATAATTAAGACTTTCTCCCAGCAAGATTGATCTAATTTTTTTTTTTATTGACAGTTTAGAAAAGTTTTTTTTCTGTCTTATAATTTATTACTGATAATGGCACACAATATTTCAGGATTGTTGCCAAATTTGAGACAGCTTCTTTGAATTATCTATCAAATGGGAACAGAAAATTTAAAGTTTTTTTTAATGCAATAACTAATCTAAATACTCCTTGAATTTATGAATTTACAAGCCACTTTGCTATGAGTGTCCTTGAACTCTTGATGAAACGTAGTATGTTGTCTTTATTGATATGTTTTCATGTCTAGTCAGCCAGAAATTCAAATTATTTTCCAATGATTTATTTTTTCATTTAGGTTATTTTAAAAGTCCTCAAATGTCTTTATTATTTCTACTTGAAATGCTGCTCTTCCACTTAATGACCACTTTAGTATTATCTGAAATTTTTCTATTATTATAGTTCATTTTATGGGGGAAGGAAATCAAGAGGGACAAATATATGGTGACAGAAAATGATTTGACATGGATGATGGGTAAACAACATAAGTAATAGTTCAAATGCTATAGAATGTTTACCTGAAATTTAGGTACTTTTATTGATCAGTGTCACCTTTTTAAACTTAATTGTCTAAATAAAATTTAAAAAATAAATAAAATATGTATAAAATCAACAAATAAACAATATTGCCCTATGAACAAAATAAGTAAAAGCATTATAACTTTAAAAAATAAATAATTCACTTTATTTCTATTTAAAATGTTTCTCTTCTAATTAATGACTACTTAAATGTATCTGAATATTTTCAATTGTTATAATTCACTTCCCAGAGTTACACTAATTTTATTTATCTTATTTTATTTTATCCCATTAAGAAAAGATGTGTTCATGCAGTAAAATGCAAAAATCTTAAATAGACAATTCAAAGTTTTAATCAACATATATCACTATAACCAACATCTCAATGGAGGTATAGATAGATCATTTCTATGAGCTTAGGAATTTCTCTTTTCAACCTTTCCAGTCAATTCCTATCCCACCACCTTATATTTGTTATTTCTAACATAATAGGTTTGCCTATCTTCGTACTTCATATGAATGCCATATAATAGTTCCCCTTTTATCCCTAGTTTCTTTTACTCGTAATAATGTTTTTGAGAGTCACCCAAGTTTTTAGGTGTAACAAAGTTTCCTTTTTTAAAAAAATAGTACTGAGTAGTATTTTATTATATATGACTGACAATTTATCTTCTTTAGATAAGAATTTGAGTTGGTTTCATGTAAATTCTATTATGAATATATTTATAAAGTTGTTCCACCACTATATGTTGAAGAGATTTTCTTCATAATTAATTGACTCTTTTTGAATTTTTATCTAAATACTCTTATACTAATCCCACAATCTTGATTACTGTAGATTATAAATAGAGCAGATATAACCTCTTTATATACATATATTTTAAATTTCTCTTTGGTAAATAAGCACCTGTGTCATAAGGTGGCTGTATATTTAATATTATAAGAAAATGCCAAACAATATTTCAGAGTGATTATGCCATATTTTCACTGTTCATCTTTATCAATATTTGCTGTTGTCAGTCTTAATTCTTTTCCATTTGAGTGGGTAAATCTCCTTGTGTCTAAATTTTTATTTCCTTGATTCTTAATGATTATATTTTCTTTTATGATTAATGATGTTGAGCATCTTTTTATAACTTTTTAAAATTACTTTCAATATCTTCTCTTTTAAAGATATTTAAACATTTTATAATTTATTTTGCTTGCTTATAGTTTTGTTATTGATTTATAAGTGTGAGCACTTTTTTATAGGAGAAATTTATAATAGGACTGTTAATGACTAAAATTAAAGGCTTTTCACATGCAGCTAGTATGAGAGTAAATTTTATATCATGATTCATGACTTTCTCTACTTGCACCTTATATTTCCCTCATTTATAGTTAGCTCATTCAGACCATAATCCATGAGGAATCTTAGAGCCTGGTCTAAAATTATTCTCAGGTTATAGCTATTATATTTGTACATATACCATTTAAGTGGGACAAAGGAATGAAAAGAAAACAACAGTTGTGTCACCCAGCTCTCAAATATAGTCTTCCCATTACCTATTGTGTAGCATTAATTCTAAGAGAGAGAGAGAGAGTGAGTGAAAGAGATAGGGTGGGAGGATGGGATACCAGAAAGGAGAGAGATGAGAAGCATCAATTTGTACTTGCATCACTTTAGTTCTTCACTGATTGCTTCTCATAAGTGCCTTGACAGGAATGCTCAAGCTAATCCCGTGACTCCTTGTTCAAGCCAGCAACCCT
Source organism: Rhynchonycteris naso (assembly GCA_037038555.1). Lineage (NCBI taxonomy): Eukaryota > Metazoa > Chordata > Mammalia > Chiroptera > Emballonuridae > Rhynchonycteris > Rhynchonycteris naso. The sequence goes on from CM073002.1 coordinate 75,695,456, forward strand.
CAGCTTCAAGCCAGTGACCTTTAAGCTCAAGTCAGTCACCATGGGATCACGTCTAGATCCCAAATCAAGTCAGTGACCCTGAATTCAAGCTGGCAAGCCTGTGCCCAATCTGAGACCTTTGGGTTTTAAACTTGGGACCTTAGCATCCCAGGGAGATGGTCTATTCATTGCGCCACCTCAGATCAGGCAACAGTTCTTTCTACTTCTAATGGACAGGGTTAATTTCTCTTGCCATATAGTAGCTTCTTTTCTTGCATACTGGTGTTTCAGCACAGAGCCTAAATTACTCAGGCGATAGCCACAACTTTAAAATTGAAATTTGATGAGACTGTTACTATGTTTTTTTCTGATGGAACCATTATAATTCTGGATATCAAGACTTTTAAACTCACAAAGCTTAGAGCTGCAGAGTTATTTATTTAGTGATATCATATTTTCTCATGTATAAGGCACACTGTAATTTTTGGGCTCGAAATTTGAAATAAAATGGATTACATAAAGCTATCAAACTCAAGTTTTATTCATCATAAAATTCATACAACTTCTCATCACTGTCAAAACTCCCATTTATTAACTTGTCTTCATCTGTATCTGATGATGAATCACTGTTTTCATATATTGCCTCATCCTAAGTTCCATCTATGGCATTTGAAATGCCACACTTCTTAAATGACTTGACAAGGATATCAATCTTGATATTATCCCAGGATCTTTTCACCCAGGTACAAACTTATCCTATAGTTAGTTTCTTCACTCTTCCTGCTGGTGTCAAATTGTCCCCAAAAGACTTCATCCATTGGTTCCATTTATCTTTCATGGCAGCCTTGAAGGGTTTGTTAATGTTGACAGCAAGTGGTTGGAGCTGGGATGTCAAGCCTTCAGGTATAATGGCAAGTTTTGTTTTTTGCTCTGCAGCAATATTCTTTTTGTTTTTCTCTTATGTGTGCCTTGAACTGATCAAGCACAAATAAAGCAGGTTTGCATAAGAGCTCACCTGGTCTCCTTCACCAAACTTCCTCAAAACAGATCTTTACACCATCCTGATCCATCTAACCCTTATACTATATGAAAAGTGATTAATCACTCCATATAAGACACACTCAGTTTTTAAACTCCAAATCTTTCAAAAAATGGTGCATCTTATACATGGGGGAATACAGTAACTTATAACCTAAAATCTCTTATGTTCTATTAATATATATTTTATATTGAAAGAGCATTTGGTTGAAATAAAAATGTATGAGTTGGCTGTTTAGGTATATATGCGGATATTGGAGGAGGTTGTGGTATCAATATCATTAGTGAGATAGCCCCACTCCTTCATCTTCTATATTATCTTTGGGATCACAAGAGTTTGTACTTAAGATGCATTTCACTCTGTGTCTTGAATTCAAACAGGAATAACTTAATACTTGGTATTATTTTGCTACTTATCGCCTATATTATCAGAAATCATGACTAGATATGCAAGGGGAAAAGTGTTATGGAGAGTTCAAGTTTCTATGTATGCTCTTTGCTTTTAAGCTTAATGTTAGGCTGATATTTCTATCCAACTAAGTACCATTAACTAGTAGAAAGAGTAGACTCTAAGTCTATGTACTCGGGAATAATTAACAGTAAATGTAGTTAATATAAACATTATAAGTTCAACCCAAAACCACTTTCAGTAATAGGAATAGTGAATATACTTGTTATGTGTCCTTGTGTGAGCCTTCAGAGAACTAAGTGCTGAAAGTTTTATTAGTGTAAATTGGAAAAAAATATTAACTATAACTTTGAATTTATATAACACGTTTCTCCTGAATTCATACCCTGAGTACTACAGAAATTAAGGGACTGAGCAGTGTTCAGAAACTAGGCAAAAGAGACCTATTTGCCTAAGTACTATTTCATCAGAGGCAGTATTTCTTTTTAGTGGACTGCCAAATGATTGCTTCTATAATAAACTTAGGTCTGCAGAAAACTTGATTCTTCTGTGGCCAAACTGAAATGGTTTTTCTAAGGCTGAGCCTCAGGTATGACACACTGCACTATATCCAGACCTTTAGTACAATGTTATTATCTCCCCTACTGGTTTAATTTATGTATTTAATTTTATTTCCAGGTTGCAATATGGCTAATTACTTGAGAACTGCATAACCTTATAAGTAAAATTTTCACTTCAATAATTTGTGGTACGTTAAGTATAATAATGTACACTTAATTTTCTCAAAAATATAATTATGCTAATAGAAATATTTGAGTAAAAATTTGTACTTTGGGGTGGATTATATTTTCTACCTATTAATTTTTATTAATACAGGTCAGTGAAGAATTTCTAATAAGCCACTTTAACTTTGGTTGGGCAACACTTTCACCCTTACCATCCTCAGGAGAAAGAAATGTTGTACACTACTTGAAATCCATCATTCCTTTATAAAAAAGTTTACAGAAAATACTGTCTAACTGTAATGTGTAAAGCGAAATTTATATGTACATACTTGGGTGGATAGCATAAAATGATTTGTAAAATATCTCAGAACAAAGCCAGCTTCTTTAATAAAAATTTTGTATTTTGTATTGGTTACAAAAAACAATTAAAAGTTGTACATCTGGAGGACAGCAAGATGGTGATGGAGTAAGTGGATGTTCCAATTTCCAACTCCCAGAACCAAAGTGGATTATAACTTGATTTTAAGAACCATCATCTGGATAAACCAACTTTGAACTAAACTACATGGACTCTTCAATCGAGGAACACTGAAGAAGCCACATTGAGACTGGTAGGAAAAGCGAAAACGTGGAAAGGGCTGCCCAGCTCCCCTGAGTGAACGGCAGCCTAGAGAGACTCGCATGGCAGGAAGAGAGTTTAGGGGAGAGGGAGGCACCTGGTTCCCAGGAACAAAGCCCCGCCTGCAGCTCCAGAGCCTAGAAGAAGCGTTTGGAAAGTATTGAGCTGTGAAACAAGTGAGGATACTGTTTGTGAGAAAGAGACAGTTTTCTCAGACCCAAGATTCTTCTTAAAGGGACAGCACAGAAAACACAATCACAATCACTCACCCAGGGCTCTGGGGAATGGGAACCAAGGAGAGGACCGGAGCAGCAGGAAGAAAGTGTGGACTGGAAGGCACAGGGAGAAACACTCGGAGGGACAGCCAACCTAACCCCTGGGTTGAGTCACTTCCCTAATCAAAAATAAATATTTCCCCTGGTACTAGTACCAGCAAAGGGAGACAGGACAGCAGCCAAACAACCTCTCCCAAGGAAAGCAGTATGGCAATTGCAGGCCCACCTGCAGACCCACTCGTGGGAGAAAAGTGGGAGGACAGGAACGGACAGAGATCTGCTCTGCGACCCTGTGTGAAATGGCCCTGACCTTGGGGGCTAGGCTAGGACCAGGGAGAGACAAAGGCTCGCAGTTGGTGCGCATGCCAGAGCCCCGCCCTGCCTGAGAAACTGTGGCAAGCAGGCTCTGACCGCAGGGGCTGGGCGGAAGCCCAGGAACAGGCTGGGTCTGCAGCTGAGCAAAGGTGCTCACCTCTACCCTTGGTGCTGAGGCTTCTGCTTGAGTGCAGTGTGCAACCCAACGTGTGGAGGCAAGGCAAAGGCCCATGCAGGCTGAGGCTTGTAGAGCCGGGCACCAGAACACAGCCCATCCCGCGGAGGAGAGGTGGAAATCACAGCAATAGCCACAGTGGGCCGGCACTGGCAACGCCCATACCCAACCATTCTAGGCAGCGGCATAGGGAGTGGTGAGCCTGCAGAAAGACCACACCTAGAGAACACAAAGGCAACACCAATAGGACTCAGTGGCCACACCCTTCTTATACACAGACAAAATGGGCAGGCAGAGGAATGCATCTCCACCCACTACCTCTGCAGTCAAATCCTCACCCTCACTGACCAGTGCCATTCATTTCTATAATGAGTTTCAGTACCCACCCTCACACCTTCTTCTTCATTCTCTAACCAAGAGAAATCTCCAGAGAAGGACCTGAATCAACCAGATATAACCATATTACCACATGCAGAATTTAAAATAATGATAGTTAAGATGTTCAAAGAGATTAGAGCAACAATGAATAGTCATTACAAACACCTAAATAAAGAGATAACAAGTATAAAAACGAAATTGAAATAATAAAAAAGAATCAGACAGTAATAACAAATACAGTATCAGAACTGAAGACCAAATGGAATGAATTAAAATCAGGATGGATGATGCTGAGGATCGAATAAGCAAGTTAGAGGACACAATAAACAAAGGCACAGAAGCAGAGAAGAAAAAAGAAGAGACTCAAAAAATATGAGGAAACTCTAAGGGAGCTCTGTGACAACATGAAGAGAAATAATATCTGCATCATAGAAATTCCTGAAGAAGAGGAGAGAGAACAAGAAATAAAAACTTTATTCAATCAAATCATAGCAGAAAACTTTCTTAATTAAGGATGGAAAACTTTTCACATGTTCAAGAAGCACAGAGAACTCCATTAAAGAAAAACTCAAAGAACTCTACACCAAGACACATCATAGTTAAAATACCAATGCTAAGGGATAAAGAGAAAATTTTAAAAGCTGCTAGAGAAAAAAAGGCTATCACCTACAAAGGAGCCCCCATAAGGATGACATCTGACTTCTCAACAGAAACACTTGAATCCAGAAAGAAATGGCAAGATATATTCAAAGTAATGCACATCAAGAACCTACAACCAAGACTACTCTATCCAACAAGGTTAATGTTTAAAATTAAAGGAGAAATAAAGAGCTTCCCAGACAAAAAAGCCTCAAGGAATTCATTAAAAACAAACCAATTCTGCAAGAGATGCTTAAGGGCCTGTTGTAAACAGTTCAAAAGAGGGAAAGAATATAGCAAAAGAAGAATAGAGATTTAAAGAATAAAATGGCAATAAACAACTACATATCAATAATAACCTTAAATGTAAATGGATTAAATGATCATATAAAAAGACACAGGGTAGCTGCGTGAATAAGAAAACAGGACCCATACATATGCTGTCTACAAGAGACACATCTTAAAACAAAAGATGCACATAGACTGAAGGTAAAAGGATGGAAAAAAATATTTCATGCAAATGGAAATAAAAAAGAAAAGCTGGAGTAGCAATACTTATATCTGACCAAATGGACTCTAAAACAAAGGCTGTAGTAAGAGATAAAGAAGGACACTACATGATGATAAAGGGGACAATTCAACAGGAAGATATAACCATTATAAATATCTACGCACCAAATATAGGAGCCCCGACATACATAAAGCAGACTTTGATGGATATAAAGGGCGAGATTAACAGCAATACTATAATAGTAAGGGATTTCAATACCCCACTATCATCACTGGATAGATCCTCAAGAAAGAAAATTAATAAAGAAACAGCAGACTTAAAGGATACACTAGGTCAACTCGACTTAATAGATATCTTCAAAACTTTACACCCTAAAGCAGTAGAATATACATTCTTTTCAAGCGCTCATGGTACATTCTCTAGAATAGACCACATGTTAGGATACAAAAGGGGTCTCAACAAATTTAAGAGGACTGAAATTGTTTCAAACATTTTCTCTGATCACAATGCCACGAAACTAGAAATTAACCACCAAAGAAAACTGAAAAATACTCAAACACTTGGAAAATAAATAGCATGTTATTAAATAATGAATGGATTAACAATGAGATCAAAGAAAAAAAAAATGTTTCTAGAAACGAATGAAAATGACCATACATCAACTCAAGACTTATGGGACACATAAAAGCAGTATTGAGAGGTAAGTTCACTGCACTACAGGCATATCATAAGAAGCTAGAAAAAGCTCAAATAAACAACCTAACCCTGCATCTAAAAGAACTAGAAAAACAACAGCAAATAAAGCCCAGGAGCAGTGGAAGAAAGAAAATAATAAAGATCAGAGGGAAATAAATGACATAGAGGCTAAGGAAACAATACAGAGGATAAATGAAACCAGGAACTGGTTCTTTGAAAAGGTAAACAAGATCGATGAACCTTTAACTAGACTAACCAAGAATAAAAGAGAGAGGACTCAAATAAAAAAATTTAGAAATGAGAGTGGAGAAATAACAACTGACACAACAGAAATACAAAGTATTGTAAGAAAATACTATGAAGAATTCTATGCCAAAAATTAGACAACCTAGGTGAAATGGACAAATTTCTTGAATCATATAATCTTCCAAAAATCAATCAGAAGACCTAAACAGCCCAATTACAACAAATAGATTGAACCAGTTATCAAAAAACTAGCCAAAAAGAAAAGTCCTGGTCCTGATGGCTTCACAAATTAATTTTACCATAAATTCCAAGAAGAACTAACTGCTATCCTCCTCAAGGTATTTCAAAAAATTCAAGAGGAAGGAAGACTTTCAAACTCCTTTTATGAAGCGAGCATAATTATGATCCTGAAACCAGGCAAAGACAACACAAAGAAAGAAATTATAGGCCTATATCCCTGATGAATTTAGACGCTAAAATTCTCAACAAAATGTTAGGCAACCGGATCTAGCAATATATGAAAACAATCATACACCATGATGAAGTGGGATTTTTTCTGGAGAGGCAAGGCTGTTTCAATATTCGCTAATCAATCAATGTGATTCAGCACATAAACAAAAGGAAGGACAAAAATCACATGATAATTTCAATAGATGCAGAAAAAGCACTTGATATAATCCAGCACCCATTCATGATCAAAACTCTCAGTAAAGTGGGAATACAAGGATCATTCCTTAACATGATAAAGGCCATATATGACAAACCCACAGCCAACATCATACTAAATGGGCAAAAATTAAAAGCAATCCCCTTAAGATCAGGAACCAGGCAGGGGTTCCTGATCTTTAACTAGACTCCTTTCACCACTCTTATTCAACATAGTTCTGAAAGTCCTACCTACAGTAATCAGACAAGAAGAAGAAATAAAAGCAGCCAAATAGGAAAAGAAGAAGTAAAACTGTCATTATTTGCAGATGATACGGTATTGTATATAGAAAATCCTAAAGTCTCAGTCAAAAAACTACTGGACGTGATAAATGAATTCAGCAAGGAGGCAGGATATAAAATTAATACTCAGAAATCAGAAGCATTTTTATATACCAACAATGAACTGTCAGCAAAAGAAATTAAAGAAACAATTCCCTTCACTACTGCAATCAAAAAAACAAAGTACCTAAGAGTAAATTTAACCAAGGAGGTTAAGGACTTGTACTTGGAAAATTATAAAACATTGATAAAAGAAATCAAGGAAGATACAAACAAGTGGAAGCATATACCGTGCTCATGGTTAGGAAGAATAAACATCATTAAAATATCTATATTACCTAAAGCAATTTATAAATTCAATGCAATACCAATTAAAATACCAATGACATACTTCAAAGATATAGAACACATATTCCAAATATTTATATGGAACCAAAAAAGAACACGAATAGCCTAGCAATATTAAAAAGAAAAAATAAAGCATGAGGTATCACTCTTCCTGATATCAAGGTTTACTACAAGGCCATTGTACTCAATACAGCCTGGTACTGGCATAGGAACAGGCATATATATCAATGGAACAGAGAGGTATCACTCTCCCTGATATCAAGTTATACTACAAGGCCATTGTACTCAAGACAGCCTGATACTGGCATAGGAACAGACATATAGATCAATGGAACAGAACAAAGATCCCAGAAATAAACCCACACCTTTATGGACAACTGATATTTGACAAATAGGAAAGAACATACAATGAAGTAAAGACAGCCTCTTTAAGAAATGGTGTTGGAAAAATTGGACAGCTACCTTCAAAAAAATGAAACTAGACCATCATCTTACGTCATTCATAAAAAAAAACTCAAAATGGATAAAAGACTTAAATGTAAGCCGTGAAACCATAAGAAACTTAGAAGAAAACATAGGCAGCAAGCTCTCCGACATCATTTGCAGCAATATACTTGCCGATTTTTCTCCACGGGCAAATGAAATAAAAGGCAAGATAAACAAATGGGACTATATCAAACTAAAAAGTATTTGCACAGCTAGAGACAATAGGAACAGAATAAAAAGACAAACCATACAATGGGAGAACATATTCGACAACACGTCTGATAAAGGGTTAATAACCAAAAATTTATACAGAACTTATAAAACTCAACACCAGGAAGGCAAACAATCCAATCAAAAAATGGGCAAAAAAATGAATAGAAATTTCTCCAAAGAGGACATACAGATGGCCAATAGGCATATGAAAATATGCTCAACATCACTAATCATTAGAGAAATGCAAATTAAAACCACAATGAGATATCACCTCAAACCAGTCAGAATGGCGCTCATCAGCAAAACAACACAGAATAAGTGCTGGTGAGAATGTGGAGAAAGGGGATCATTATGCACTTCTGATGGGAACGCAGACTGATGCAGCCACTGTGAAAAACAGTATAGAGATTCCTCAAAAAATTAAAAATCAAACTGCCATTTGACCCAGCTATCCTACTTTTAGGAATAAACCCTAAGAACTCCATAGCACTGTTTGAAAAGAAGAAATGTGCCCACATGTTCGTGGCAGCATTGTTCAAAATAGTGAATATCTGAAAACAGCCCAAGTGTCCATCAGAGGACAAGTGGATTAAAAAACTTTGGTACATATATACTATGGAATACTACTCAGCCATAAGAAATGATGACATCGGTTTATTTACAACAAAATGGATGGACCTTGATAACATTACTCGGAGTGAAATAAGTAAAACAGAAAAAGCTGAGAACAGTATGATTTTATACATAGGTGGGACATAAAAGCGAGTCTATGAGACATGGACAAGAGTGTGGTTGTTATGGGTTGAGGGGAGGGAGGAGAGCGAGGGAGAGGGGAGAGGGAGGGGCACAAAAAACAGAAAAAAAAAAGAAATAAACAGATAGAAGGTGACAGAGGACAATTTGACTTTGAGTGATGGTTATGCAACATAATTGAATGATAAGATAACCTGGAGATGTTTTCTTTGAACATATGTACCCTGATTTATTAATGTCACCCCATTAAAATTAATGAAAAAAAAAGAGTTGTACATCTGAGTATTTTGTAGAAAATGGTCCTTTCCACTTCAATAGTTTAAACTGAAGAGTAGTTTTTAAAGTGAAATTTAGACTCCTAATAGATTCTATACAGTCATGGCAAAGTGTGGGGGATGAGGAAAGGTTAAAATTATCATTAAGATCCAAGTACTTTGAGTCTATTAATGCCATTTTCACTTTATCTACATAAGAATCACGTTTTGTAAGGTCCCATTGTGTCCCTCCTTTATTTTTAATAAAATCAGTAATTTATGGGAACTCAGACTTTTGAGTCACCACTAGGTATGCAGTGTACAATTAATATACTTGAATGAAAAATCAATACTAGTTATTAGACTTTGAAGCATCCATTTTCTAGAGTGAATAGTTTGATTAGATTTTACTGCTGTATTGTTAGGTGAACCTGGTTTGTGCTAATACACCCAAATTTATTTCCTAGTTACAGAAATACCATTACTACAGTGAGTAAATTTTCTCATATTTCTTTTCTGTTGTTAAAACACTAAAATACAATAATTTGGCAAATGAACCTACTATGTGCCAGTTATGGGTTTGCTTTTTGCTAGGTGATTGTTACTTGTAATGGAAGTTATGGTGGTAAAACCAGCCATTTATGGAGTTATTAGACATGTAATATCACAAATGTAAGTGGCTTAAAATTGGAACTAGCCATTATTTTTTTTCTGTACACAAGGTTAATAAGGTATTCTGGCAATGTCCTAACAACACAGAACTATAAAATAATGAAAGCTTGTTATTAGATCATGACAAAGAGCAGAGATTTGAAATGTAGAATCAAAAAGACTTGAGTACAAATACTTCCTTAGACATGTATTAGTTCTATGTCATTGGGCAAAACATTTTTATTCTCTATTTTTTACTTTTATCATGTTATAATAAAGACATATAATAAGGCTGTGTGGGAGTAGATAAAATTTATATATATATATATATTAGGATTAGCAATTTCTAGAGCATAATAAGCAATTAATAATTAGTAATTACTGAAAGTATAACACATTTTATGAATCATCATAGTACTTATCTAGCATGTGTAACATACAGAAGCAGGCTTGCATTTTTAAACAAATTACTTACCTTAACTCAATAGAATTCTTTTTAAAATCTTTAGTACAAATTTGTGGAAAAAGCTCAAATTATTGCAAGAAAATTTTTAAAGTTTTTCATCACCTTGATTTACTTAGTATACAATGTAGAAAGTGCTACTGTGGTTCTTCAATAGCAGACAATGTGTCTGGTAACATTACAAGCCTCAATTTTCTGTAAATAGAAATATACTGTAGAATCAAAACCACCTTATTTTATAGATGAGAAAACAGGCAAAGAGAATGAAAATAAAGGGACACAATGTATTTCTTTTCCAATTATCAGTTTAGAATTTACAATTTGGAGGAAAAAATAGAATTTTTCTCAGTACCCTTTCGACATTTGTTGAATTTATGCAATACTGTTTAAGAGTACAAAAGAGAAACCTAGGAAGAGTAAATATCTGTAAATACCTTATGGATACTAGTGACATTATCATATCACTTTTTTGCACCTTTTTTTGTGATAGAGGCAGACAGAAAAAGACAGAGAGAGGGACAGATAAGGACAGACAGACAGGAAGGGAGAGACATGAGAAACATCAATTCTTCATTGTGGCACCTTAGTTCTTCATTGATTGTTTTCTCATATGAATTTTTACTGGGGTGCTACAGCAGATCAAGTGACCTCTTGCTCAAGGCAGTGACCTTGGGTTCAAGCTGGTGAGCTGTGCTCAACCCAGATGAGCCTGTGCTCAAGCTGGTGTCCTCGGATTTTCGAACCTGGGTCCTCTGCATCTCAGTTCTACTCTCTATCCACTGTGCCACTGCCAGGTCAGGCTCTTGCACTTTTTACATGTTTAAAATTTGGTCTCTTATTAATGGGAAAACTCTTTTTCCCTCTTTGATGATATTTACAATTACTTTTTTACATAATAATTCTGATAAAAGTCAATGGTGACACCAAATCAAAATTTGAGACATTCATAAAAATAAGATTCATAAGATTCACTTTCAAGGAATGTAGTCAAAGTCATTATTCCCTGATGAGGGATTTGATGCTTTGAACATTAGCAATGTTGGTCTTTCATCCTGCAAGTTTAATAACCTTTTCTTTTTTCTTAAATGAAGGAAATCAAATATTAGTATATGTACATGGAAACTGCATATATGCGTTGGAATTTCTTCAGTAAGCTTTCCCAAGAGTTTTGATTTGTGTAGCTGAGAACTGTTTGCTTACAATATACATTATAAAATTAATACTAAGCAAAAGTGCTTTCATGATTCTGGGCCTTTGTACTATAGCAAAACCTAGCTATATTCTAGTTTATAGGAAATTCTAAGCTTTTGGTATTTTCTTCGTTTAATGAACTCACAAAAGACATTACCTAAACTTAGAAAATTATGGGTGTTTTATTAATTGTTCCTTTAAGTGAGGTTACTTTGTCCTTGGACAATTAATTGTTCCTTTCTCTGTGTTCCCATAACACTCTGTTCACACCATTATTGTAGCACAGAACACACCGCTGTATAATTATCTGTTTACATTATGTGTCTTCACCACTAGACTTGAAACTACTTGAGAGCAGATATCTAGTATCCTTTATCATTAATAGAGCAACATCTAACTCTGGCGAGGATCCAGACTAGATTTGACACATGGCAGTGTCATCTAATAATTTATATTCCCTGAAATTTATTATCTGAAATAGTTCTCATGGATCTAGTTAAGGTTTCTTGGTAATAGGCTATGTTGGAATAGAAAAGGTAAGTGAAGAATTAGCATTAATTAAGTGAATGCCTACTATCTACACTGGGTAGCCTATATTTTTTAATCATCACAATAACACCTGCAAAGCGGTAACATCTACACCCTTTTTTAAACGTTAGAATGTTTTTTTCTCAGTATGGTTTAGGAATCTGCCCAGTTTCACAAAGGTTCTAAGGAATCAGGATATAAAGTAATAACTTTACTTTTTATTTATTTTAGAGAGAGCTGAAGGGAGCAAAAGAGAGAGAAAGAGAGGAAGGTAGGAGATGGATTTGTTGTTTCACTTATTTATGCATTCATTGGTTGATTTTTGTATGTATCCTAACTGGGATTTAAACCTGCAACCTTGCTGCATTGAGAGAATACTTTAACTACCTGAGCTATCTGATCAGGGCATAAAATAATAACTTTAGCAAGTCAAGGTGAAGGAAAGGGTGACAGTTAAAAGCAGAACCAGACACTCTTTAAAAGGACAAGGCACATCATAATTAGAAGTGAATAAAGTTTGCTCGTAACATAACAGAAAGAAAAGCAATTTTCTACTTCAGTTCTTTAGAGACCACTAATTAATTGATTGTTTACTGCATATTGCATGTCAAATGTACTGTAATACAAAATTTTAAAAATTTTAATTTATTGATTTAAGGAGAGAGAAAGGGAGAGAGAGGGAGAAACATTGAATTGTTGTTTCATTCATTATGCATTCAGTGTTTAATTCTTGTTTGTGCCCTAACTGAAAAGTGAACCCTCGACCTTGGCATATAAAGACTATGCTCCTACCAATTGAGCTACCTGGCCAGGCTGGGGATACAAAAATTAATAAGAAGTTGTCTCTGAGTTCAAAAGAAGTTGGAAATCAGTGAAAGAAGGTGATATTTTAGTCAAATACATTTTCTATTGCAAGGATTGTAATTATCTATGAATAAGTCTGAGGCAATGTATAAAGGTATTTAAAAACATGAACACAGGGATCAGACAGACCGACATTCAATTTCTGACACTGTTATTTAAATAACTATAAGATCTTGGGCAAATGATGTATTCTTAGCATACAATTCTTTAGTTGTAAAGTTGGGAAAGTAATACTAATTTACTTTTAGGACTATTTTGTAGATAAATTTAGATGTATGATTTTCACATAGAAAAGTACTTATTATTATTAGTTATTATTGCGTACTAACTATACAAGGCACACAAAGTTAAGTAGGTGATTACTAAGTAAACAAAACAAAGAAAAACTTTGTAAAACTGTATCTTATGAAAAAGAAAGCAGGTGATTGGGTTTAGTTTAGTCAAAATAAAAAGGTAAACACAAATAAAAGATTAAGTACTCTCTGATAAATTATAGGTGGGAATTCTATGTTCCTCAAAGGCCACATCTTCTGCTTAACGGAAGTAAGAGTGGATATAGAGACTTTTTTCTATCACCATCTTCATATACATTCATTTAGTTTGTGTTTGACAAAACAAGAGAAAGATACTTTCAGTTCTTGTATTTTTAGTTTTCTTTTCTTTTTTTCTTTTTTTACAGGGACAGAGAGAGTCAGAGAAAGGGATAGATAGGGACAGACAGACAGGAACGGAGAGAGGTGAGAAGCATCAATCATTAGTATTTTGTTGCTATTGTAACACCTTAGTTGTTCATTGATTGCTTTCTCACATGTGCCTTGACCACGGTCCTTCAGCAGACCACGCCACCCTTTGCTGGAGCCAGTGACCTTGGGTCCAAGCCGGCGAGCTTTTGCTCAAGCCAGATGGGCCCTCACTCAAGCTGGCGACCTTGGGCTTTCAAACCTGGGTCTTCCTCATCCCAGTCCGACACTCTATCCACTGCACCACCACCTGGTCAGGCTAGTTATTTTTTTTTAATTTAAAATGCATATATGCCTTACCAGGTGGTGGTGCAGTGGATAGTGTCAAACTGAGGCACAGAAGACCCAGGTTCAAATCCCTGAGGTCATCGGCTTTAGCGTGGGCTCATCCGGCTTGAGCACAGACTCATCAGTTTGAGTGTGGGGTTGCTGGCTTGAGTGTGGGATCATAAATATGACCCCATGGTCACTGACTTAAGCCCAAGGTCACTGGTTTGAAGCCCAAAGTTGCTGGTTTGAGCAAGGGGTCACTCGCTGTGCTGTAAATCAAGGCACATATGAGAAAACAATCAATGAACGGCTAAGGAGATTAAGGAGCCACAATGAAGAATTGATGCTTCTCATCTGTCTCCCTTCCTGCTGTCTGTACCTAGCTGTCCCTTTCTCTGTCTCTCTCCATCTCTGTCACAAAAAGTGCATATATAGAATTTTAATCAAATTTCCAGTAATTGTGTTGAAAAGTGGTTTTCAACAGAGGCCCTCCACTCCAAGAAAGTACAGAATAAATGAATCATTTCAAAAGACAGTAGATATTACATGAAAATATATAATGAAATTAAGTCATGTTGTTGCATTGGTGAGACTGATTAGCATGTATTTAAGTGAGTTATGATAAAACAAAAAAGATATTAGTGAATCTGTAGAGAGTAAGTCTTCACTAAACACAATCATTTTATAGAATCCTCTTGCTATGCACCAACACTTTATGCGTAGTCACATATTCACACTTGGTAAAGCTGAACTCGCATTGGGACCTACTGATCTTCAAGATGCACAAAAGGAGTTACTATTTTCAATCAAGCAAATCTTTGGAATTCTTTTTAAAAAGTCATAGAATATTTGTTATTTGAAAAAAAAAATTACCACTCTTGCTATCTCTTACTATTATGATAGCAACTTATTCTTTGGGTCTGTTTGATGTCTTCTCTGACCTTTCCATAGGATGTCTATAGAAAGGTCCATACATGGACTTCCCTTGGGAGTTAAGCCTATTATCCAATTGTTCAAAGTATTAAAGAAATCTTTTTTTTTTAACCCAAATATAAATTCAAAGTACCTTCTCTTTAGTTCTAGGGGACTGATCTTTTCCTTTCTGTAATAGGAGAATGCGGATAACTCCCTTACTTCATTTATATTTTTAACTTGAAGTTATAGACTGTGATCAAGTATCCACTAGTCATCTTTTGTGTGGCCTCCTAGAGAGATATGGTACCCTCACAGCATTTCTCTACTTTTTATCATTCAACCTTTTCATGAGTTCTGTGACTTTTCCCCTCCAGACTTTTCTGCCTCTTTCATTAACCCACAGGAGTTGGTCTGTATCACAATATCCCTTCTGATTGTCTCCCTAGGACTAAGTGCCCCTTCCTCTTCCTCTGCCACACAGTCCCTTTATCATGTAGTTCCTGTACTGCACCTCTACCAGCTGCATTTTTCTTTCTCTGTGATGTTATTGATACTCAAGAGACAATTTAGGGAGCCATAGTCACATTCTAATTGTGTCTTTTCCTAAAGTTAAAATTTCACGTGACCTGATAATACAGTTAATTTCATATTTCTAAACTCATTTTCAAAATTTAACTGGGGCAAAGTCTAAAGTACAAACATACTTTATAAATATTATTTAAAGGGAGGCGTTTTTAAAGGATGAAAAAATTATTATTTCTCAAGTATGTTTTCCTTAGGTTGTCCTACATTCTGAATATAACTAATATTTGTGGAAAAATTGATGTATATAAGTTATGTAAAGCATTGGGTCAAGTGCTGTAAGAATTAAAAAATATTAGTAGAAAAGTTGTCTTTTATTTTTGTTTGAATTGTTTTTTTCTAGAGATGTTTGGGCTGATGGAGCCACAATTCTTTTCTGTCGACTATGTAATCAGTGTTACAATCGTTTGAGAGGTAGTATATATAATGAACAGTCCAACTTAAGGAGTATTACCTGAATAAACTTAGAATCCACCACTTACTACATAGGTAAAACTTATCTCACTAAACTACCTTGTTTTTTTCTCTATAAAACTGAAAAATCTACTAGTACTGCTACAAAACCTATCTCATGTTATTAGAAGGGCTTAATGAGTTCATCTATGCAAAACTCCTAGTGCGGAAGCACTCAGTAGTGCTAGCTATATTTATTTTATTCAAATAGGGACACTTGATACTTTGATTACCAAGGTATCAAAAATAAAAAAAAAATAAAAAAGAAGAGGGTAGAGGCTACATAGTCTGGCTGAGAGAAGAAAGAAAGGAGGAATAAAGATGCTTTGCTCACCTCTAGAAGTCACAACATTGTCTCCTAGGATTGGAAGACAAAAACAAAATAAGTTAAAGATTAATATCTGTAGCAATAATGGAGATTCTTTAATAGAAGGGATTTTTGGGGATATACCTTTGTAGGCAGATAATTTTTTAACTTCCCCAGAATTTCATTTGTCCCTTCAACTAAGTAGGACACCCTGGCTCTTCTGAGTTTTCCATCCCTGCATCTATAATCTTAAGTGAGTAAGTTGAAGAGAAGAGTAAGACTCATCTATTTATTTGTTTGTTTGTTTGTATTTGGTTTCTAAGGGAGTGCTGTCCTTGTTGCCTTATGTTCAATGTTATGAGTAGTCTTTCTTTTTATATATTTTGCCCATTATTTTTTATATGTTTTATGTAAGAAAGTAAAACTGTTCCCTGTTATTTCATCTTCACTGAACATGGAAGTCAGTAATCTTGTGCCAATCATTTACACAGATACAAATCAAGAAACTTTTATAAAAAGAGGCTGTGTTCTGATGCCCTTTGTTCTTATCTAGTCTCTACAGTATTCTCAGTGGTGGGATTTAGCTGGTTCACACTGATTCATCAGAACTGATACCTAATTTTTTGTTGAGTTCATCAAACTAGTTGGTAAAATGGCACTTGTAATCAGAGTTCTCTCTAAGGTGGGTGCCTGGGCAGCTGCCCAATGTAGAAATCACAAATTTAAATTCCTTACTCATTTTTAACGTTATCTGTACAACAGCATATTCTAAGTACCTGTTATAATTAATGTTCATTCCTCCCATAGGTGAAAATAATTACAAGTGAGGATAGCAATCAAGAAGCAATATGAAATTATCTTATATAACATTTTGTTTGTTTGTCAGGTATTATTTAATATTTTTTAATTAATATTTTAAAACTCTGATGACATTATCTAGTTTTGTGTACTTCTTTTATTGTTTTTATTTAAGTAGTAAATGCATGAAATAATAAACTACGTTTTAATGTATTTTTTATACTTAAAATGGTCATTAGAGCAGAGAATCAGTTGTCAAATAATTTGAATCCCAACACTGAATATACTCATAAAACATGAAATTCTTACATAAGTAGTACTGGTTTCTGTTGCATGACTCACGATCAAGTAGAGGAATTAAAAAATTTTGATTTAGCTTTAGTTAAAATTGTGAGCTGTATTCTCCGCTTAAATATTGGGGGTCTAGATTCAAAGTTGATTCAACAAATATATATATTAAAAAAATTTATTATTAATTTAAATGGGGTGGCACCAATAAATCAGGGTACATATGTACAACAAAAACATCTCCAGGTTATCTTATCATTCAATTATGTTGCATACCAGTCACCCAAAGTCAAATTGTCCTCTGTCACCTTCTATCTGGTTTCGCTGTGCCCCTCCCCTCCTCCCTATTTTACCATCTCTCCTCCCTCACCCCATAACCACCACTCTTTTGTCCATGTCTCATAGTCTCACTTTTATGTCCCACCTAAGTATGAAATCATGCTGTTCTCAGTTTTTTTCTGATTTACTTATTTCACTCCGTATAATGTTATCAAGGTCCATCCCTTTTGTTGTAAATAATCCGATGTCATCATTTCTTATGGCTGAGTAGTATTCCATAGTATATATGTACCAAAGCTTTTTAATCCACTCATCCTTTGACGGACACTTGGGCTGTTTCCAGATCTTCGCTATTGTGAACAATGCTGCCACGTACATGGGGGCGCATTTCTTCTTTTAGAACAGTGCTATGGTGTTCTTAGGGTATATTCTTATAAGTGGGATAGCTGGGTCAAAAGGCAGTTCGATTTTTAATTTTCTGAGGAATCTCCAAACTGTTTTCCACAGTGGTTGCACCAGTCTGCATTCCCACCAGCAGTGCAGGAAGGTTCCCTTTTCTCCACATCCTCCCCAGCACTTACTCTGTGTTGTTTTGCTGATGAGCGCCATTCTGACTGGTGTGAGGTGATATCTCACTGTGGTTTTAATTTGCATTTCTTTAATGATTAGTGATGTTGAGCATTTTTTCTTATGCCTATTGGCCATCTGTATTTCATGCAAATGAAAATGAAAAAAAAGCCAGGGTAGCAGTACTTATAGTTGACAAAATGGACTTTAAAACAAAGGCTGTAGTAAGAGATAAAGAAGGAGACTACCTAATTATAAAGGGGACAATTCAACAGGAAGATATAACTATTATAAATATCTACGCACCAAATATAGGAGCCCCGACATACATAAAGCGGACTTTGATGGATATAAAGGGCGAGATTAACAGCAATACCATAATAGTAGGGGATTTCAATACCCCACTAACAACACTGGATAGATCCTCAAGAAAGTAAATTAATAAAAAACAGAAGACTTAATAAATACACTAGATCAACTTGATTTAATAGATATCTTCAGAACTTTTCACCCTAAAGCAGTAGAATATACATTCTTCTCAAGCGCTCATGGTACGTTTTCTAGGATAGACCACATGTTAGGACACAAAAATGGTCTCAATAAAGTTAAGAAGATTGAAATCATATCAAGCATTTTCTCTGATCACAATGCCATGAAACTAGAAATTAACCACAAAAGAAAAACTGAAAAATATTCAAACCCTTGGAAACTAAATAACATGATATTAAATAATGAATGGATTAACAATGAGATCAAAGAAGATATAAAAATGTTTCTAGAAACGAATGATAATGAGCATACATCAGCACAAAATTTATGGGACACAGCAAAAGCAGGACTGAGAGGAACGTTCATCGCACTACAGGCAGATCATAAGAAGCTAGAAAAAGCTCAAATAAGCAACCTGACCCTGCATCTAAAAGAACTAGAAAAACAACAGGAAGTAAAACCCAGGACCAGTAGAAGGAAGGAAATAATAAAGATCAGAGCAGAAATAAATGACATAGAGGCTAAGGAAAAAATACAGAGGATCAATGAAACCAGGAGTTGGTTCTTTGAAAAGGTAAACAAGATCGATGAACCTTTTACTAGACTCACCAAGAAAGAAAGAGAGAAGACCCAAATAAATAAAATTAGAAGTGACAGTGGAGAAATAACAACTGACACAACAGAAATACAAAGCATTGTAAGAAAATACTATGAAGAACTCTGTGCCAAGAAATTAGACAACCTAGGTAAAATGAACAAATTTCTTGAATCACAAAATCTTCCAAAAATCAACAAATATATTTTTTAAAGTGTTCATTTGTAATTCTGCTCTCCTTTGCTAAAGAGCATAGTTCAATGAAAACCAATAAATAATAAATTTTATTATTAAATATTTTGTTTATACCTTTTCATAATGGTATGTCTTTTCTATGTAATTATGGCATTATTCTGAACTGGTGAAATTAGACATGAAGAGATAACTTAGTTAATACCACAGGTATTATTGGGCTTTTTAATGAATATGGATAAAAGTTATAAATCACAAGGCGATTAAAAAAAGGGGACATCTTTTTTTCTTTTTTACAGAGACAGAGAGAGAGTCAGAGAGAGAGATATAGATAGGCACAGACAGACAGGAATGGAGAGAAATGAGAAGCATCAATCATCAGTTTTTTGTTGTGAAACCTTAGTTGTTTATTGATTGCTTTCTCACATGTGCCTTGACCTTGGGCCTTCAGCAGACCAAGTAACCCCTTGCTTGAGCCAGCGACCTTGTATCCAAGCTGGCGAGCTTTGCTCAACCACATGAGCCCACACTCAAACTGGCGACCTTAGGGTCTTGAACCTGGGTTCCCCACATCCCAATTTGATGCTCTATCTACTGCGCCACCGCCTGGACAGGCAGGGGACAGACATTTTTAATACAGTAGTGTGGATTTAGTAAAAAGACTGTGGAATGGTGTTTTTCTTCTAAGCCTACCATGTACAATTAGGAGGTTAAAATGTTCATTTCTTATTTTAAAGGGGAGTTCTGGAAAAAGATATTGATGATACCATAATTAATTTACCCAGGATAATAATGGGATGCAACTACTGATAAGAGATTCCTGGAAACTGATTAGAAATCTCTAATGGCTCCTTGTTTTTTAAAAACTACATAAATCTAAAACCTTGGCCTGAAATACAGTTATCTAGATGCTAATTTTGGTGTTATTTTGGAGTAAAAATTTGACTTTTCCTTTCTCTTACTGTAGGAATTTTATTAATCACTGTGCTTCTCATGCTCTTGATCTGTACAATGGAGATTATAAAGTTATAATGAAAGTTAAATAAGATAAAGCTCAATAAATGGTATCCATCATTATTTTCTGCTCTTAACTCTGTACAATTTTTTTCCAAATGACACCCTATGTTATACTAAAACATGGTGGCAAATTTGTTGCAAGAATTGCCTTTAAGTATCACCACAGTGTTAAGGGTCAGTGTAAAATAAGATCATAATCTTCTACTTATTTTATCTCTTTTATTTCTTATATATAAATTTACCCTTCTCAAAAATATTTGTTTTACATTGCCTTCATTTATTCGTCTCATGCTTACTTCAAAGTCTCTCTGAGCTTAATTTCTCTAATAAAAATCCTTTTATAACTTTATAACTCACTAAAGTATCTTTTTCATTCAACTATACCGTGAAACTATATTTTACAGACCTCTACCCTTACTACTTGAGTTTAAGTTTGCAAACCACTACTTTATTGAAGCTAACTAAAATATAAATGAAACAAAACAAAATGATCTCACTGCTTATTACTTTTTAAAATATGAACTTTAATAATCGTAATTTGCTTACTATTTGTTTTTTTTAGTATTTTGCTCAATTGTTCACTGTATTATTATTTTCTTAATTGAATTTTATTGTGGTGACACTGGTAAATATAATTTTACAGGCTTCAATTGCCCAATTCTTTTCTTTTCTTTTACAAGTACAGAGAGAGTCAGAAAGAGGGATAGATAGAGACAGATAGGAACAGAGAAAGATGATAAGCATGAATCATTAGTTTTTCGTTGCCATTGCAACACTATAGTTGTTCATTGATTGCTTTCTCACATGTGCCTTGACCGCGGGCCTTCAGCAGACTGAGCCATCCCTTGCTGGAGCCAGCGACCTTGGGTCCAAGTTGGCGAGCTTATGCTCAAGCCAGATGGGCCCGCGCTCAAGCTGGTGACCTCAGGGTCTCGAACCTGGGTCTTCCACATCCCAGTCCAATGGTCTAACCACTGCGCCACCGCCTTGTCAGTCTCAATTGCCCAATTCTACAGCACATTTTCATACACTCTATTATGTGTTCACTCTCTTAACCCCAAGTTAAATCTTGGTCCATCACCATATATCAGTGTATTTTAAATAATAAAATTGCAAAATAAGACTATTTCTATAAAGTTCTATTTTAAAATAGGATTATAGGCCTTTATATTTTTATTTTAATTAAATAAAACATCCTATTTTTAAAATTATATTATAATGTTTTCTATATATACCTTTATATAATAAGATGAGTTATATTCATGAAAAAGTATGTTGGAGCTTTTCTTCTTATTTAACTACTTCTTTGTTATTTATTTAAAGATTTGTAGTTGCCACAC
Source organism: Rhynchonycteris naso (assembly GCA_037038555.1). Lineage (NCBI taxonomy): Eukaryota > Metazoa > Chordata > Mammalia > Chiroptera > Emballonuridae > Rhynchonycteris > Rhynchonycteris naso. Next base: position 75,717,031 of record CM073002.1, read on the forward strand.
CTGTGGTGGCACAGTGGATAAAGTGTCCACCTGGAATGCTGAGGTTGCCAGTTTGAAACCCTTGGCTTGCCCAGTCAAGGCACATATGGAACGATGCTTTCTGCTCCTCTCCACTTTTTCTCCCTTTTCTAAAATAAATAAATAAATAAATAATTTAAAAATTAAAAACATAGTTGAAGGGAAACTGGATTTCCACCAGAAAGTAATATAGAGCTTCTTCTTACTATAGTTTTTCATGTTTTTAGTTTTTACTCAATTTACATATAGTAATATATCTTATATACAATGTGTCTGTAAAGTCATGGTGCACTTCTGACCGGTCACAGGAAAGCAACAGAAGAAAATAGAAATGTGAAATCTATTACTTGATAAAAGAAAAACTCTCCCAGTTTCATACCTATTCAGTGCAGTTCGATGTGGGCTCCATTTGTTGCCCTACACACATCCAAACAATAGTGAAGTTCTTGCCACACACGTGTGAGGACGTCTGGTGCAACAGAGAAAAGAATGTCTGTGATTCTCTGCTTTAAGTGATTAATGTCATTGATACATTCAGTGTACACATGTTGCTTCACATTACCCCAAAAGTAAAAGTCTAAGGGAGTCAGATCTGGGGATCATGGTGGCCATTGCTTGACAAACCCCTGCCTATCCACCGCCAGGGGAATGCTCTATCCAGAAACTCACGAACAATGGTGGCGTAGTGTGGAGGAGTGTCGTCCTGTTGAAAGATGACACCTTCTGGAAATTGTAGATCTGCATACAATTCCAACATGTCAAGATAGGTGTTTGCAGTCACAGACTGCTCCGTGAAAAAAAAAAAGGGCCTATCACCTTATCATGCATCAGGCCACACCACATGTTCACTTTAGGGAGGTTACGTTCGTACTCAATGTAGGCATGAGGATGTTAGGCAGCCCATATTCAGACATTATGGCGATGAACATGTCCATAGATATGGAAGGTCACCTCATCGCTTAACACAATCTTCGGCAAAAATCTTGCATCGTTGTTGATCTCATGAAGCATATCTGTATCAAATGCGCATTGTGTGGGTCTATCTGCCAGTGTGATAGCATGCAATAGCCACAATTTGTACCCCGTGAAACAGAGATGTTTCTTTAACACCTTATAAACTGTAGTCTTGCTTAGGTGTAATTGTCAAGCACACGCATGCACAGATTTTTTAGGGCTTCTTAGGTAGCTATCCCGTATAGCCTCTACAGACTCGTCACTGACTGATGGCCTACCAGAACGGGGTTTCTCCACCAAACTGCCGGTTTCCTTCAACTGCTTATCCCACCAAATAATGTTATTCCTATGTGGTGGTGCTTTGTTATAAAGGTGCCAATATTCACATTGCACTTTGGTCACAGATTTAAATTTAGCGAGCCACAGAACACACTGAACTTTCCTCTGTACTGTCCACATCTCGAGTGGCATGCCAGTGGGCTACTTTGCTGTATATATGGTGTTACATCATCATCTGTGCATGCACACATGTTTGTCCAGTCAAGGCATATACTGGAAGTAATTACTATAAGATAATGCTTTCCACTCCTCTCTCTAAAAATTACTAAGTAAAAATTAAATCACTAATTAAAAATTTAAAAAAATGCTACCATAAATGAAAACTGTAAAGAGCAGAAAAAAAAAAAAAAGCAAACAGAAAGAAAAGTGAAGATTCAATTAGATGTACACTCAAATCAAAACTAATACAGATTTCAAAATGTGAAACAGAATAAACTCAAAATTATATAAATTTAAACATGTGATTTTCATGCACTTATTTTACTTTTTTTACTTTGAATTATATGTCAATTAGGGCTTTTCAAAATAATAGATTTTCCATACTCTGTTTTGTATCATTTACTGAAGAAACTTGGCTAAACTTGTTAACCAATATGTCTGCCTAACTATTCTCATTTGTCTATAGAGACATATGTTTACATGCTACTGCTATTCTAATAAATAATATGTTTTTTTGTATTTTTCTGAAGTGAGAAGCAGGGAGGCAGAAAGACAGATTCTGGCATGCGCCTGACTGGGATCCTCTTGAAAAGTCCACTAGGAGGCGATGCTCTACCCATCTGGAGTGTTGCTTTGTTGCAACCATTTGGAGCCATTCTAGTGCCTGAGGCAAGGGCAAGGCCATTCTAGTGCCTGAGGCAAAGGGCAAGGAGCCTTTCTCAGTGCCAGGGCCAACTTTGCTCCAGTGAAGCCTTGGCTGTAGGAGGGGAAGAGAGAGAGAGAAAGGAGAGGGAGAAGCGTGGAAAAGCAGATGGGCACTTCACCTGTGAGCTTTGGCAGGGAATTGTACCTGGGACTTTCACATGCTGAGCCAATGCTCTACCAGTGAGCCAACTGGCCAGGACCTAATAAATAATACATTTAATAAAAGGTTGTTTTTAAATAGATATTAAAAAGTAGTATAGCATAGCTTTTCAGAGTTGTCTATCAAAAAAATAAGCACTAATAAACATTTATTATATTTAAGATGTTGACCTAGGGACGAGAGCAATATAAAATATGGCCACTGCATTTAGGCAACTGAAAATATAGTTTTAGAGATACAGACATACATATAAACAACTAAAAATTAATTATTAATTTATTTAATATCTACTATATGCCAGTCACTATTCTAAGTGTTTAAAATATACTGCTCACAACAATTAGAAGATATTTTAAAATGAATATGAAGTGGTAAAGAAGTATTTGATATATTTTTTTATTAAACAAGAACATCATAAAAACAAACAAGTCAAATAAAGTTGCTTGATTATACAAATGAGATGCAAACCAACTTTTATTTCATTGGTAAAAATGCACTGTACAAAAGGCTGAAAGTGCTGGAGTATCTGCACGTTCCCTGATCCCCTGATTTCTGTGAGGAGTTAAAATATGAACTTTAGTGATTGTTTGCTTACTATTTGCTTCACTATTCACTATAATAGTGAATAAATTAAAGTCCATAGAATTATATGAATGGAAAATAATAATGTCCTCAGGAAGAGTTTTACTGATTATTTGGAAGTTAACTGTTTAAATATTAACACAAATGTGTAGTTAAAAATTCAGCATATGGACATGCATGTATGTTCAACAAAATATAATAAAGTCATAGGACAAGTGCATTTAAAATCTGAGATTTTAATTATCTACTATACCTATTTTAACAATGTATAATTTTCAACTTAATTAGATTTTAAAATTAGATGAGAGGACACTCATTTGCTATAAAGTAAAAGGTAGAGTGTTTTCTCTTAATAAAGTAATTGGCCTTTGGGGGTTTAATGTGATAACTTTAAAAATATTCAGTTAGAGATTTTTTGGGCACTTCATCCTTTACCAGAGAGTATAACCTGTGTTGTAGATTGACTTTCTTTTCAATCTGTTATTTTCTCCTTTGGTCTTTCACAAGAGTTTATTATGATGGTACACTCTTAAACATTCTAAATACTAAAGTCATTCTTATGCTTGTTTCCTGGACAAATTAACCTGCAACATACAGGGTCAGTTACAGAAAAGACCAGGGTAGTCAACCTTTTTATACCTACCACCCACTTTTGTATCTCTGTCAGTAGTAATATTTTCTAACCGCCCACCAGTTCCACAGTAATGGTGATTTATAAAGTAGAGAAGTAACTTTACATTATAAAAAATAAAGCAGAGTTACAGCAAGTTAAAGCATACAATAATAATTACTTACCAAATACTTTATGTTGGATTTTTGCTCAGTTTGGCAAGATAAATCTTTATAAAACAACTTACTATAGTTAAAGTTTTTTTTTTTTTTTTTTTTTTTTTTTTTTAGTTAAAGCTTTTTATTTATACTTTGGTTGCTCTGCTACCACCCACCATGAAAGTTGGAATGCCCATTAGTGGGCAATAGGAACCAGGTTGACTACCACTGCCTTAAGACTATCTTCTAGTTTTCCAACTAATTTTAATTTTTATTATTTTAGAAGAGGTGACTTAAATGACAGTTATGCCTTCCTTCTTCTCTACTTCTTACATGTAGAGCATGTGATAAAATTGTCAATATTATATTTATAATTAAAAGTGCAATAACTCTTCATTCTGGAATAGATATATTTATCTATCCAGAGAAATCTCTCAGTAATCTCATTTTTGAAAACTGAAGCATGTCTAGTGTGTTTTAATGTAATGGAGGAACTTTTAGACTGTAGGTTGAAAAGACCATTTTTCCTTTGCTTGTTCCAGTAACTAGCTGGAAAACATAGGGTAATGCTACCTCATCTTGACTTTGTATATCAAAAATAAAATGTTTTTCTTAATTCTTTCAGTCCCTTCCAATTCCATATATATATATAATTGTGGTTGATCTTCAGAATTTTTTAGCATTAAGAATCTCTGTTTCTTCTAGTCTTTCTATGAAGTAGTTAATGAAGAACTACTTAAAGTTGCTACTGGAGTCTTAAAGAAACCCTGCAGTAAATTATTTATAGTGTGAATAATGCCTTTTTAATTTATGTATTTTGTACATTCGGATTTATTTATTGGAATATTTTACTTAGTCAAGAAAATTTGAATTTTGATAAAATGGTAGAGATTGCTTCTAAAAACTGTCACTCTTTGGAATCCAATTTCAAAGGTAAAAAACGACACCATAGTGAGGTCACATTTCTAACATTTTAACATTCCTCAGTAATAGAAATTCTCCTCTTTTAGTAAGTTTACCAGTTTTTGTGCCTGAGAACATTATTTCTTAGTAGACTGAATGTTTAGAGATTCTGCTGCATTCAGAGGCCGTTATACATATCCTTAAAATAGCTTTGGCATCCTTAATACCCTTTGAGAACACAGAGGTACACAAAGGCTTTATTTTCACTGCTTTGGAAATAATGTACACTGTGCTTCATTTCTCCAAATGAAACTATGTAAAAATTATTTATTTTGACAAGTTATGTTTGAGGAAATATTTATTTTATCTACTAAACTGGGCTCAAGCTAAATATCAAAACCAATGATTCATCATGCAACACACAGTTTTAATCAAAAAAAGAATGAACAGATGGTGCAAAGAAGATATGTCCAAAGGAAATGCACTATATATCAGAGATTATATATAAATCCTAATCACTGTGTCAAAGACAATATAAAATTTAATGTTTGTAAAGTTGTAGATCACCCATCTAGATAAACTCAAAAATCAACTCGATTTGTTTCTGAATGTGGTTATCTCATCTTGTGGAAGTTCTTAGACCAGTGGTTCTTAACCTGGGTTCTATCAAACCCTAGGGGTTCAATGACCAAGCTGCACACTTAGACTGACTTATACCAGTGCAAGACCCGGGGTAAAGTCATCAAAAAACCCAAGGTTTTCTGAAATCTGCCTCCTGCTGCCTCATTTTGCTGGTTACTTGGAGCTAATCAGGCATAATGAAAGCTAATAAGTGTGGTTCCCACCCCTGGGCTCCAGGAGTTGATTGGTCCTGAGATTTTTCACAGGTGTGCAGCTTGGTCCCTTTATGTGCTACTAAGACCAACTGAGGCAGCCAAAAACTTGGATTGCTTATAGTTTCTAAAAGGTTCCCGAAGGCTAGTCATGGGCAATGTCTTAAACTCATCTATACCAGGTTTCCTCTTAAGAATCTCAAAACAAATGCATCTAATGTCCAGCTACAGATAATATTAGAGAAACTAAAAAAAGCATTATTAGCAGCATATTCAAATGGTGAGCTTGTCAGGCACCAAACCCAGCTGAGACAAATTCTGCCTTCTGCAGTCAGCACCTGTACAACAGCTCACATGTATAAGACAAGTTAGAGCCTCACAGTCAGCCAGTCAAAGTCCTGAATATTCTGCCCTATGGGTCTAATTTTCACAGGGGGTAAAGGGGGTGTCTTAGAGTACAGACATTTAAAATCTGAGTTCCTTGAAGCCTATTGTTGAGGCCAGTGGATGGGGCATAGCCACAATCTTGGGTAAGGGTCACAATTAACCCCAATGAAAAACTCTGTTGATCTTTCTTTCTTTTAACACATACCTGTACCAGATCAAAAGAACCCAAAACTAGAACAACCAGTAATAGTGGAACACTGAAACAACACTCAGTTAGGCACACAAGTAGCACACCCAAGGTGAAAATATAGGCAGACAAAGAAAGAGGTCCAAATGAATCAACAAGAAAAATCCCCCCCAAAAGAAATGAAATAAAATGAAAGTAACCAAATTAACAGATGTAGAGTTTAAAATAAGAGTTATAAGAATGCCCAAGAATCTAAGAGTAAAAATAGATGATCAGAGTGAAAACTTTGAAAGCATTAAATTGGCATTGAAACCATAAAATGAACCAGTCATAAATGGCAAATACAATATCTGAAATGAAGACTGCTTTGGAATTAACAAAAGGTTGGATAAAGTGGTGAATAAAATCTTTAATTTAGATGATAAATGTAAGCACAGAAGCAGAACAACAAATAGAAAAGAGGCTCAAGAAGGCTGATGAGAGTCTAAGAGACCTCTGCAACAAGAAAAAGTAAAACAACATCTGCATCATAAAATTTCTAAAGGAGAAGAGAATGAACAAGACTAGAAATCTTGTCTGAAGAAATCATAGCTGAAAATTTCTCTAAATTGATGAAGAATAAAGTCACACAACTTCAAAAAGCACAAAAAGTCATATTAAAGATGAACCCAAAAGGTCCACAACAAGAAACATTAAAATTAAAATGCCAAAGATAAGAGACAAAGAAAAAATTCTAAAAGCAGCATGAGAAAAGCAATTAATTACCTATAAAGGAGCCTCTATAAGACTGACATCTGATTTATCAACAGAAACACTTCCAGACAAAAGGAATTGGCAAAAACTATTCAAAGTGAGGAAAAACAAGAATCTATAACTAGGAGTATTCTAGGGTGCTCACTCTTGCCTGCGGTGTCCAAGCTTGCAGCCTGGGTGCAGCACATAACCTCACCCATGGGAGTGTGGCAAAGTCTGAGACCTGCTGAAGCTTGTAGACCTGGGCAGGTAAACATAGCCCCTCCAATGGAGGAGAGGCAGAAACTGCAATGACAGCTGCAGAGGGCCTACACCGGCAACACCCATACCCAAAAATCCTAAGAAGCAGCAGAGAGAGTGGCGGGTCTACAGACAGACCACACCTAGGGAACACAGAGGCCACAATCATTGGACTCCAGTGGCCAAAACCTTCTCATACGGAGACAAAATGCGAAGGCAGATAAATGCAACCCAAATAAATCAGAGAAATTCCCATAAAAGGACCTGAATAAGTTAGATATAACCAAATTACCAAATGCAGAGTTTAAAATAATGATTATTAGGATGTTCAAAGATCTTAGAACAATAATAGATGGTCATTATGAAAACCTAACTAAAAATATAGCAAATATAAAAAAGAACATTGAAATAATAAAAAAGAATCAGTCAGAAAAGACAAATACAATATTAGAAATTAAGACCATAATGGAAGGAATTTAAAGCAGGATAGATGAAGCTGAGGATTGAATCAGCAAGTTAGAGGAAAAGATAAATGAAGGTTCAGAAGTAGAGCAGCAATAAGTATATCAGAAAAAAAGAAAAACTGAGAACAGCATGATTTCATACATAAGTGGGACATAAAAGTGAGACTATGAGACATGGACAAGAGAGTGGTGGTTATGGGGTGGGGGGAGAGAGGGAAGGGTAGGATAGGGAGGAGGAGAGGGACACAGGAAAAACCAGATAGAAGGTAACAGAGGACAATTTGACTTTTGGTGAAGGGTATGCAACACAATTGAATGTTAAGATAACCTGGAGATGTTTTCATTAAAAAAATAAATAAAATAAAAAAATAAAAGATAAGAGACTCAAAACCTCTGAGGAAACTCTAAGAGAGCTCTATGACAACATGAAGAGAAATAACATCCACATCATAGGGGTTCCGGAAGAAGAAGAGAAAGAACAAGGGATAGAGGCTTTGTTCAATCAGATTATAGCTGAAAACTGCCCTAAATTGATGCAGGAAAAAATCTCACAAGTTGAAGAAGCACAGAGAACTTCATTAAAGAGTAACCCAAAGAATTCTATACCAAGACACGTCATAATAAAAATACCAAAGCTAAGTGATAAACAGAAAATATTAAGAGCTGCTAGAGAAAAAAAGGCTATCATCTAAGAAGGAGCCCCCATAAGGATGACAACTAACTTCTCAACAGAAACACTGGAGGCCAGAAGAAAATGACAAGAAATATTCAAAGTAATGCAGAACAAGAGCCTACAGCCAAGATTTCTTTATCCAGCAAGGCTATTGATTAAAATTGAAGGAACAAGAACAAGCTCCCTAGACAGAAAAAACAACTCAAGAAATTCACTAAAACCAACTATTGTTGCAAGAAATGTTAAGGGGCCTGTTGTAAACAGATCAAAGAGAAAAAGAATATAGCAAAAGAAGAATACAGCTTTAAAGAATAAAATGGCAATAAACAACTACATATCAATAATAACCTTAAATGTAAATGGATTAAATGATGCAATCAAAAGACATAGGGTAGCTGTCTGCATAAAAAAACGAAAAAACAGGACCCATACATATGCTATCTACAGAAGACTAAAACAAAAGTTGTACATGGACTGAAGGTAAAAGGATGGAAAAAATATTTCATGCAAATACAAATGAAAAAAATACTGGGGTAACAATACTTATGTTAGACAAAATGGACTTTAAAACAAAGCTTATAGTAATAGATAAAGAAGGTCACTACAAAATAAAAAAGGGAGCAATGCAACAGGAAGATATAACCATTATAAATATCTATTCACCTAATAAATGAGCACCTAAATATATAAAGCAGACTTTTATTGATATAAACGGCAAGATCAACAGCAATACTATAATAGTAGGGTATTTCAATACCCCACTAACATCACTAGATAGATTATCAAGAAAAAAAATTAACAAAAAAAACAGCAGACTTAAAGGACACACTATATCAACTTGGTTTAATAAATGTCTTCAGAACTTTCCACCCTAAAGCAGTAGAATATACATTCTTTTCAAGTGCTCATGGTACATTAAAAGTGGTCTTGCCTGACCTGTGGTGGCACAGTGGATAAAGCGTCGACCTGGGAACACTGAGGTCGCCAGTTCAAAACCCTGCACTGGTCTGGTCAAGGCACATATGGGAGTTGATGCTTCCAGCTCCTCCCCCTTTCTCTCTTTCTCTCTTTCTCACTCTGTGTCTCCTCTCTAAAATGAATAAAATAAAAAAAATGGTCTCATGTTAGGGCACAAAAGTGGTCTCAATAAATTTAAAAAGATTGAAATCGTATCAAGCATTTCTCTGATACAATGACATGAAACTCTGATACAAAAATCTGAATAATTCTCAAACACTTGGAAACGAAATAGCATGTTATTAAATAATGAAAGGGTTAACAAAGAGATGAAAGAAGATATAAAAAACTTCCTAGAAATGAATGATAATGAGTATACAACAACTCAAAATTTATGGTACACAGCAAAAGCAGTACTGAGAGGGGAGTTCATAGGTTTACAGGCATACCTTTATAAGACAGAAAAAGCTCAAAATAAACAACTTAACCTGGAATCTAAAAGAACTAGAAAAAGAATAGCAAATAAAGACCTTCAAATAGAAGGAAATAATAAAGAACATAGCTGAAATAAATAACCTAGAGCAGTGGTAGTTAACCTGATCTCTACTGCCCAGTAGTGGGTGTTCTAGCTTTCATGGTAGGTGGTAGCGAAGCAACCAAATTAAAAAAAAAAAAAAAAAGATTTAACTATAGTGAGTTGTTTTATAAAGATTTCTCTGCCAAACTTAGCAAAAATTCAACATAAAGTACTTGGTAAGTAATTATTATATACTTTAACTTGCTATAACTCTGTTTTATAAATTTTATAAAGTACAGTTACTTTTCTACTTTATAAATCACCTTTACTGTGGAACCAGTGGGTGGTTAGAAAAGTATACTACTAACAAAGATACAAAAGTCGGCGGTAGGTATAAAAAGGTTGACTATTCCTGATGTAGAGGCTAAAGACACAATACAGAGGATCAATAAAACAAGAAGCTAGTTCTTTGAAAAAGTAAATAAGATCAACGAACCTTTAACCAGACTCTCCAAGAAAAAAAAAGAGAGGACTCAAATAAAATTAGAAATGAGAGTAAAAAAAAAAACAACAGACACAACAGAAATACAAAGAATAGTAGGAAAATATTATAAAAAACTATATTTCAAAAAATTAGACAACCTAGATAAAATGAACAAATTCCTTGAAACATATAATAGTTTAAAAATCAATTGGGAAGGGTCAGAAACCTAAAAAGACCGATTACAACAAATGTGATCAAAACAGTTATCAAAAAATTCCAACAAACTAAAGCCTGGGGCTTGATGGCTTCCCAAGTGAATTCTACCAAATTTTCAAAGAACTAACTCCTATCCTCCTCAAGCTATTTCAAAAAATTTAAGAGGAAGGAAGACTTCCAAGCTCCTTTTATGAGGCGAGCATAATTCTAATTTCAAAACCAGAAAAAGATTAAAAAAAAATTATAGGCCAATATCCATGATGAACCTAGATGTTAAAATCCTCAATAAAATATTAGCCAACCGGATCCAGCAATATATGAAAAAAATTATACACCATGATCAAATGGGATTTATTCTGGGAAGGCAAGTCTGGTACAATACTTGCAAAGCAATCAATGTGTTTCATCACATAAACAAAAGGAAAGAGAAAAACCACATGATAATTTCAATAAATGCAGAAAAAGCATTTGGAAAAATTCAGCACCCATTCATGATCAAAACTCTCAGCAAAGTGGGAATACAGAGAACATAACTCAACATTGTAAAGGCCATCTATGACAAACCTACAGCCAACATCATACTCAATGGTCAAAAATTAAAAGCAATCTCCTTAAGATCAGGAACCAGGCAGGGGTGCCCCCTTTCACCACACTTATTCAACATAGTTCTGGAAGTCTTAGCCACAGCAATAAGACAAGAAGAAGAAGTAACAGGTATCCAAATTGAAAAAGAAGTAAAACTATCATTATTTGTAGATGATATGATATTATATATAGAAAATTCTAATGTCTCAGTCAAAAAACTACTGGACCCGATAAATGAATTCAGTAAAGTGGCAGGATATAAAATTAATACTCAGAAATCCGAGGCATTTTTATACATCAACAATGAACTGTCAGATAGAGAAATTAAACCTTTTCACTATTGCAACCAAAAAAATAAAGTACCTAGGAGTAAATTTAACCAAGGAGATTAAAGACTTTTACTCAGAAAATTATAAAGCACTGAAAAAAGAAATCAAGGGAGATACAAACAAGTGGAAGCATATACCGTGCTCATTGTTAGAAAGAATAAACATCATTAAAATGTCTATATTACCCAAAGCAATTTATAAATTCCATGCAATATTAATTAAAATACCAATGACATACTTCAAAGATATAGAACACATATTCCAAAAATTTATATGAAACCAAAAAAAACACGATAGCCACAGCAATCTTGGAAAGGAAGAATAAAGTGGAAAGTATCACACTTCCTTATGTGTAATACTATACATCAATGAAGTTATACTACAAGGCCATTGTACTCAAAACAGCTTTGTACTGGCATATGAACAGGCATATAGATCAATGGAACAGGTAGAGAACTCAGAAATAAACCCACACCTTTATGTACAACTGATATTTGACAAAGGAGGTAAAAGCATACAATGAAGTAAAGACAGCCTCTTCAACAAATGGTGTTTGAAAACTTGGGCAGCTACCTGCAAAATAATGAAAGTAGATCGCCAATTTACATCATTCACAAAAATAATCTCCAAATGGATTAAAAGACTTAAATGTAAGCCATAAAACCATAAGCATCATAGAAGAAAACATAAGCAGTAAGCTCTCTGACATCTCTCGCAGCAATATATTTGCTGATTTATCTCCATGGGCAAGGGAAATAAAGGACAGGATAAACAAATAGGACTATATAGAATTAAAAAGTTTTTGCACAGCTAAAGACAATAAGAACAGAATAAAAAGACAAACCACACAATGGGAGAACATATTCGACAACACGTCTGATAAGGGGTCAATAACTAAAATTTATAAAGAACTTGTAAAACTCAACACCAGGAAGACTAACAGTCTAATCAAAAAATGGGCTAAAGAAATGAATAGAAATTTCTCCAAAGAGGACACAGTGATGACCAATAGGCAGATGAAAAAATGTTCAACATTACTAATCATTAGAGGAATGCTAATTAAAACCACAATGAGTAATCACCTCACACCAGTCGAATGCTGCTTGTAAACAAAACAACACAGAAATAGTGCTGGCGAGGATGTGGAGAAAAGGGAAACTTCTTGCACTGCTGGTGGGAATGCAGACTGGTGCAGCCACTGTGGAAAACAGTATGAAGATTTCTCCAAAAATTAAGAATTGAACTACTTTTTGACCCAGCTATCCCACTTTTAGGAATATACCCCAAGAACATCATAGCACTGTTTCAAAAGGAGAAATGCACCACCATGTTTATAGCAGCATTTTTCACAATAGCGAAGATCTGGATACAGCCCAAGTGTCCATCAGAGGACAAGTGAATTAAAAAGCAGTGGTACATATATACAATGGAATACTATGGGGCCATTAAAAAGAAGGAAATCTTACCTTTTGCGACAACATAGAGGAACTTGGAAAGTATTATGTTAAATGACATAAACCAGGCAGAAAAAAAAATCATATGACCTCACTCATTTGAGGAATCCAATGAACAATGTGGACTGAGAAACGGAATTGAGACAGAAGAGAGATCAAAGGGAATGAAGAAAAAGAGGACAGAGGGAAAGGGGATGATAGGATGGGATAAACCTGAAAAGAATGGGCGGGGGACATTATGGGGAGGGGGGCAAGGGAGATGTTGAGGGGAACATAGGTTGAGGGGGAATGCATTCGGGGCTTCACTAGAATCTATGTAAACATTATAAATTAAAATCAATAAAAAAGACTACTCTACCTAGCAAAGCTATAATTTAAAATTAAAAGAGAAATAAAGAGCTTCCCAGACAAAACAGACTAAAGGAGTCCATTACCACTAAACCAGTATCAGAAGAAATGTCAAAGGGACTGCTATAAGAGAAGAAAAGAAAAAAAAAAAAAGAGAAAAAGATTATAAGTATAAAAAATAAAAAGAAAATAAATAAGTACATTTTAATAATAACCTTAAATGTAAATGAATTAAATGTTCCTATCAAAAGACATAGAGTAGCTGAATGAATAAGAGAACATGACCCACACATATACTGTCTACAGTGACACACTTCAGAATAAAGATATGCATAGACTGAAAGTGAAGTGACAGAAAAAATTTTCCATGCAAATGAAGATGCAAATAAAGCTGGGGTGCTAATACTTATACCTAATAATATAACCTTGAAAACTAAAGCGTATAGTACAGACAAAAATGAGGTCTACAGAAAGCTAAAGGGAGCAATACAACAAGAAGATAAAACCACTGTAAATATTTATGCACCTGATATAGGAGAACCTAAATAAACAAAGCCGATTTTGATGGACATAGAGAGCAAGATTGACAACAATGCAGTCATAGTAGGAAATGTTGACACTCCCCTGACATCAATGTATAGATCCTTCAGACAGAAAATCAAAAAAGAAAAACTAGCCTTAAATGACACATTAGATCAACTGTATTTAATTAATATCTTTAGAACATTTCAACCCAAAGCAGCAGAATATACATTCTTTTCAAGTGTTCAAGGTACATTTTCTAAGATAAACCACATGTTAGGACACAAAAGAATTCTCAATAAATTAAAAAAAAATCATATCAAACATCTCCTCTGACAACAATAGAATGAAGCTAGAAATCAACTACAATAAAAAAACTAAAAAATATTCAAACATTTGGGGGCTAAATGACATTATTAAATAACCAGTGTGTTAACAATGAGATTAAAGAAGAAATCATAGGTTTCCTTGAGTCAAATAAAAATGAACATACTCAAAATCTATGAGATACAGTGAAAATAGTCTGGAGAAGGAAGTTTATAACATTATAGGCATACCTCAAGAGCAAAAAAACAAAACAAAACAGAAAACTCAAATAAACAATCTAGGCCTGCACCAAAAAGAACTAGAAAAAGAACAACAAACAAAACCCAGAGGAAGTGAAGAAAGAAAATAATAGAGATCAGAACAAAAATAAATGACATAGAGAATAAAATAACAATATAAAACATCAGTAAAACCAAAAGCTGGTTCTTCAAGAAGATAAACAAGATTGATAAACCTTTAACCAGACTCATCAAAAATAAAGAACCTAAATGAATAAAATAGAAGTGAAAGAGGAGAAGTAACAACTGACATCAGAGAACTACAAAGGATTATAAGAAAATACTATGAGGAACTATTTGCCAAAAAATTCGACAACCTAAGAAAATGAATAAATTCCAGGAAATATACAATCTTCCAAAACTAAATCTAGAAGAATCAGAAAACCTGAGAAGACCGATCAACAAATAAAATTGTTAACAGTTATCAAAAACCTCACAGCAAACAAAAGTCCTGGGACAGATAGTTCCTCACATGAATTTTACTAAATATTCAAAGAAAAACTAACACTTGTCTTTTTCAAAGTATTCTAAAAATTCAAGAGGAATAAAGATTCCCAAGCTCATTTTACAAGACAAGCATTATCCTAATTTCAAAATCAAATAAAGACATCACACAGAAAGAAAACAACTATACCCCCATATGCCTGATGAACATAGATGCTAAAATTCCCAGCAAAATATTAGCAAACCAGCCTGACTAGGCAGTTGCGCAGTGGATAGAGCATCGGACTGGGATGTGGAAGACCCATGTTCGAGACCCCGAGCTCGCCAGCTTGAGTGCGGGCCCATCTGGCTTGAGCGCAGGCCCATCTGGCTTGAGCAAAAGCTTGTCAGCTTGGACCCAAGGTCGCTGGCTCCAGCAAGGGGTTGCTGGGTCTGCTGAAGGCCTGTGGTCAAGGCACATGTGAGAAAGCAATCAATGAACAACTAAGGTGTTGCAACGGCAACAAAAAACTAATGATTGATGCTTCTCACCTCTCTCCACTCCTGTCTGTCTGTCCCTATCTATCCCTCTCTCTGACTCTCTCTCTGTCCCTGTAAAAACAAACAAACAAACAAAAAAACAATATTAGCAAACAAGATCCAGCAATACATTAAAAAAATTATACACCATGATCAAGTGGCAATTTATTCTGGGGAGGCAAGCTTGGTACAATACTCACAAATGAATAAATGTAATTCATCACATAAAGAAAAAGAAGGATAAAAATGATATGATCATATCAGTAAATGAAGAAAAAGCATTTTATAGTATCCAGCACTCATTCATGATAAAAACTCTAAGCAAAGTGGAATAAGGGAATATATCTAAACATAGTAAAGGCCATGTATGAAAAACCGACAGTCAACATTATGCTGAATATGTAAAAATAAATGCAATCTCCCTAAAATCAGTAATAAGAAAGTGTGTCCCCTTTAGCACTATTATTTAATATAGCACTGGAAGCCATTGCCACAACAATCAGACAAAAAGAGGAAATAAGAAGTATCCAAATTGAAAAAGAAATAAAATGCATTATTTGCTGATGACATGATACTGTACATAGTAAACCTTAAAGTCTCTGCCAAAATATTACTAAACCTGATAAATGAATTAAGCAAAGTGGCAGGGTGTAATAATATTCAGAAATCCATGGTATTTTTATACATTAATAATAAACTATCAGAGAAATTAGGGAAAATTCCATTTACTATTGCAACAAAATAATAAAGTGCCTAGGAATAAATTTAACCAAGGAGGTAAAAGAATACTCAGAAAATTATAAGACATTAAAAATGAATTAAAGTGATGTCAGAGAAATGGCAGTGTGAGATATACTACCAATATCTCTCCTTGAAATTTTTATAAATTCTATAACTATAGGCAGAAAAAAAATCCCAGATGAACCTGAAATATACACACACCTGATAGACAAAGGTGTGACTGCAGAAGAAGGCAGGCCAATGATAGAATCTGCTCTCAGAAAAAAAAAAAAACAACTAAAAACCTGAGGGCTGAGTCTTTCTCTTTCCTCAGGGACCTGAAGGAGGGAGATACTATGGGAGCTTTGTCTCAGAGCTGAAGCCAGGAGAAGAGGAGAGTCTGGGGGAAAGGAGCTGAGATAGGGGCAATGACCAAGAATGGGGGGCAGGGCCATTTCCCAGTGTCTGCCACACCTGTGACTGCAGGTGCTGGATGCACACAAAGCCCATGGACTCCCAAGAACTGCATGCGAATAGCTTGTGCAGATCAGCTCATTGAGCAATGGGGCATGTTTAGTCTTCCCGGCTGACCAGCAGAGTTTAGCCTTGTGGCACCAGATGTGCTTGATCTGAGATCTGCGCCCCACCTGCTACAATGTTCAGGCACCAGCTTGCCCAGTGGAGCATACCGTGTGTGGGCAGAGCTCCTCTGATCTGCAATCTCTGCTGCAACTGCTCCTGAACCTTGGACACCAGATTGTAGCACACAGCCCTCGCCCTTCCCAGGGCTGCACTTTGAGTGCATTGAATGGTATCCGAGGAGGGACTGGATTGTATCACCCTAGCCACCCAGTCCAACATTTCTCCCCTTGCTGTGAGAACAGTGGCAGTGGCAGACCCCCATCAGCTGGTGATCCAGGCTGCTCTCTCCTGTGAAAGGTGGGGGTGCCTGGGCACTTGATCTCTGTCGGGACTTGGGAGAGAGCTCTGGAAAACTCCTGGTAGGTCATTGCTAGAGCCATAAAATAGCAAAGCCCTAGCATCCAGCCTGTCCTCATAATGCCACAGCCATGCCTGCATCATTAAGACAGTGACACCTCAGCAGAGCTACACCCAAGAATCTCCCAGAGGCAAAACTTGTAGTACAGCACCTCCTACTGGAAAGAAGAATAAGTTACCTCCCCAAATTGGAAAAATATATATTTTTTCTCTTTTTTCTTTTTCTGCTTTATCTTACTTTTTTTTTCTTTCTCCTTTTCCCATATGAACTTCATTATCTTTAGTTGTTATATTTTTTATTCTGGATTTTTGCAAGGGTTTTATTTCTGACACTTTTTCTTTTTTTCTCTCCTCCCTTCTCTCCTCCTTCTATCACCTTTTCTATCTTCCTTTTATCTCTCTTTTTTCCTCTAACCTGAACATTATTTTTCATCAAATTATTATATTTTAGACTCATACTGTTTTTTTTGTAGCATTTTGCTTGTTTTTTACTTCCTTTTTTCTCTGTTTTTAATATTTTCTCAGTTTCTGCTTTTTATTATTGGTAGTTTTTGTTCTACTTATCATTATATATAGAATCTTCAGTTATTCACTGTATTTTTTTCAATTTTTAAAATTATTTTTTAGTTATCTCTTTTTAGCATTATTAACAATACCACTTGCAGATGCCATCAAGGAGAAATAAACCAAATATGGAAATACAAGACAAGAAAGAGATGTAGCTCAGATAGATAATAAAAAATCTTCAGAAAAAAATCTTAATTACATAGAAGCCTTGGAGATTAATGACAGAGAATTCAAAATTGCAGTTCTAAAAATACTCAGTAAGATTTAAGAAAACACTGAACAGCATTTTAGCGAGCTCAATAAACAACATAGTGAACAAAAAGAGTACTTCACCATGAAAATTGAAACTATTAAAAAGAAAACAAAGAGATTAAAAACTCAATACACAAACTAAAAAATGAGGCAATAAGCTTAGCTAATAGGACAGGCCAGATAGAGAAGAAAATTAGTGACATTGAAGACAGGCAACTAGAAATACTACAGAGAGAAGAGGAGAGAGATTCATAAATTAGAAAAAAAAATGAGGAAACCCTACAAGAATTGTCTGACTCCATCAGAAAGAGCAATATAAAAACATTGGGTATATCAGAAGAAGAAGAGAGGGCAAAGGAAATGGTAAACATATTGAAACAAATAATCAGAAAACTTTCCAAGCTTGTGGAAAGAGTTAGAGCCTAAAATCCAAGAAGCAAACAGAAGACCTAGTTACCTCATCCCAAACAGATCTACTCCAAGGCACATCGTAATAAAATTATCACAAATCAATGACAAAAAAAAAAAAGAATTCTCAAGGCAGCTAAGGAGAAGAATATAATATGTAAAGGAAGATCCATTAGGCTATTATCATATTTCTCTGAAGAAACTCTACCACCAAGAGAAAAGTTAACCCCAAGTTTAAAGTACTAAAAGAGAGGAAATACCAGCCAAGAATACTATATCCATCAAAGCCATCCTTCAAATATGAAGGGGAAATGAAAATATTTAGAAACATACAGAAGTGAGGGAATTTATCACCAGAAAACTCCCACTGCAGAAAATACTAAAGGGGGTGATTTTTTAAAGAACCTAATGGTAAACACCCCTAAAAATATCACTAATGAAACACATAGCTTGAAAAAAAGAAGAAACAGAAAATAGAAGTATGGAATACCACTAAACAAAAACAAATGACAGAAAACCAAAACAAAACAAAACAAAAAAAGACACAAAGCAATCAGAAAGCAGTACATAAAATGGCAATAGGAAATCATCAAGTGTCAATAATTACGCTAAATGTAAATGGATTAAACTCATCAATAAAGAGGCACAGAGTAGCAGATTGAATTAAGAATCAAAACACAACAACAAGCTGCCTTCAAGAAACACCTCTAAGCTACAATGATAAAAATAGATTCAAAGTGAAAGGTTAGAAAATGATTTTCTAAGCAAATATCCAAAGCAAAGCAGGTATAGCCATACTTATATCTGACAATGCTGACTACAAGACAACAAAGGTAACCAAAGACAAAGATGAACATTTCATTATGATAAAGTGGACATTGTATCAAGAAGACATAACACTTCTTAGTATATATGCACCAAATCAGGGAGCAACAAAATATATAAGACATCTACTAACTGATCTAGAAATACAAACTGAAAAAAAAAAAATAGTTGGAGATCTCAGTACAACATTGATGGCTTTAGATCATTCATTCAAATAGAGAGTCAATAAAGAGATATCGGCCTTAAATGCAACACTAGAACACATGGACATGGATGTTCACACAAACTAGTACAGCATATGCTTAAATATAAAAAATATCTTTAGTCTGAGATTACAAGTGGTTTTTATTTTCTTTTTTTGTGGTTTTTCACATTTACCAAAATTTCTACAATGAAAAATTTTTGCTTTGGTACATAGAACATGAATGAATATATTTTTTAAAACAGTATTTTATAGGTTTTTGAGGTAAAAAAACAAAGTCTCTTTTAAAAATTAACTATTACAACAGTTTCTAATGAAGACAATGAGAATACCAGAAGGAAAAAGGACAGGTTATGTCATATTACATTTTATAGGCAATTTCTAAAACCGGTGTAGTGGTTTGAATACTCTTTTTCCAGAATTCATGTCCACACAGAACCTCAGAATGTGAGTTTATTTGCATTCAATGTCTTTGTATGTGTAAATAAGATAAGGATCATGAGATAAAATCATGTTGGATTCTGTGGACCCTTATAGTAAGTGGGGCTTATAAAATGAAGGAGTGGAGAATTTAGGTCACAGAGACACAGAAATAATATTATATTAAGTTGGAGGCAGACCTTAGAGGTATTCACCCCCAAACCAAGAAACAAACTTTGCCTTCATCCACCGGAAACTAAAAGACAGGCAGGAAACAGATTCTTCCACAAAGCTGCTAGAGGGAAACAATCCCATTGACATCTGAATTTTAAATTTTGGCCTCCACAACTATAAGAAAATAAATTACTGAAGTTTTAAACCTCTAAATTTATGAGTATTTGTTATAACAGCCTTAGGAAACTAATACAGTCAGAGCCTGGAGCACCTCAAAATTGAGTGATTAGTCTCTACTTCGGATTGACTGCACAACATTTAGATGATACTTAAGAATTTGAATATTAATTCTACAAAATATGGTGAAGAATAATTGTGACTAAAAGAAAGAATTAGAAAAGAGTTTGCTTTATGTTCTTTGTGTTGTATATATAGAGATGGATAAGGAAGATTGTAATATGGGAATTATGTTTCAGGAATTTAATTTGTGTTCTCTTATAGTGCTCTTACATACTCTGTTGCAAATGTTATGAATGGACTGAGTGTGGCCTTTTTTGTCTTTTGTTTTCTCATTAAATTTTTTTTTTCTTAATTCTCAATGTCAAATTATATATTTTTTCAGTTCCTTAAAATGGTAACTTTGACTCTATATGAAATATAAATAAGGTAAATGTCGTTTAAAAAAATCATCCCTTGTCACACTTCCAGCTGAGAAGCATAGGGTGCTAATCAACACCCGCAGTTAGAGACTTCGGCACGTTGAATGGAATAACAAGGATCACTGTGAGCCATGATAATCATTTAAAGGAGATTGCTCTCTATCCACATCTCATTTCCAATTTATAATCAAACATTGATTTTTCTAAGTATGGGCTTCGGGAAATGATTTTCATGGTCTGTCCCAAACAAGGTGCACGGTGAGTAGCCAAGGAATCCAGGCATAACCAGAGCTTCTGCAGCTAGCTTGGAAATAAGATTTGAATGAGAGGCATCAAAGGAGAAAATGTAGATGATTAGAATGTAGTACATGATACTTCAGGTTTTTGTTTATTTCTTTGCGTTATCACTGACCATTCTTAACAAAAAGATAAAAATAAATTTTATAAATTACATTTTAATTTATTGAGGTTGTTTAAGATTAATAAGACCTTACAAACATATTATTTTTATTTTGTTATTATATTTATTATTAAATTTATGTTATTAATATTAAGTTTAATTTATAATTTATACTTATTTTCTACTACAAAAGTTGTAAATAAATTTGTAAGGACAAAAATCAATACTGTGGCCTGACCGGCGGTGGCACAGTCAATTGAGCATCAATCTGGAATGCTGAGGTTCCCAGATCAAAACCCTGGGTTTGCCTGGTCAAAGCAAATATGAAAAGCAGCTACTATGATTTGATGCCTCATGCTCCTTATTCACTTCTCCCTCTTCCTTCTCTCACAGTTGGGATTTTTGAAGTCTTTGAAAGTTTATGTTTAATTTTATTTGTATGTGTTCATTAGTCTAGGGAGCGGCCTTATAAATTTCATTATGTTCTCAAAGGATTAGTAGATCTAGAGATGTCAGGAACCACTACTTTATAAAGAAAAGAAAGGTCATTTTACCACTAACACAGAATGGTTAGTTATATTCACTTTAGTATTGAATTTTCCTCTCAAAATGTGGGTAGCCAAAATAAAACACACAGACATGCACACACATACAAGACATATAGCTGTGCATAGTTCTGTGTAATAAAGAGGTACAATTTCACTTTCAGGGTTAACAATTTCTTAACACTTAGTTTCAAGAAAAAACAATCATATGTCTGGTTCTACAATAAATAGTACAATGTACTATACAAACATCTTTGAGAGTGAGATTGCAGAAGTTATGAACACTTTTAATTGATGTTTCTATTGAAAAAAAAAATGAAAGAAAAGCTGAAGGCATAGCTTTACATCTTAACTGTGAAGGCATAACCGTTCGGGGATGGGGGAAGGGCAAGATAATACAGACCAGATGTAATAATATAGTAATATATAGTTCTGGCCTAGAGACATGGAAATTTAACATATCTTTTAGATGAGATCTCTCAAATATCAGAGAGAGCATGTGGTGAATGTCAGTCATTGCATTGTTGCACTCTTTGGCACTAGACTAAAGAGAAATAGGTTAAAGAGAGATCATTTATTTTAAGAAATTGATATTAGAATGACAACACTGTTTTATGCTATGATGGAGAAACCACCTAAAAATATGCATAGGTATGGGTAATAGATATGCCTAAAAATAAGACCAATATTTTCTCAGAATTGAATATTTTATCTCAAACACTTCAATGATTACTCAATGCAGGTATAAGAATTTAAATTTAGGCTTATGAAGCTGCCTTGAATCATTAAAACTCATTATATTGGCCTAGAGGATATTTACTTTTCTGAGAACAAAATATTAATGGTTCTATCATATTTTTGGTGATATTATTTAACTATTGATTTAAACAATGGCAGATATTTAATACAGTTACTACAATTTTAGCATAGTTGTAGCAAACTGTTTTTTCTGACAGTGAATTTTATTAAGGCTACATTCAATTCTTATAATAAATATTTTTAGTAAATATGATTCTATCTTTTGATATTTCTCTTAGAGAATATGCATCCAATTAATCTGATAACCATGTCAACTATATTTATATGCTTATTCATTATCTGTTTCATCTTAAAAGATTTGAGACAGTTTACAGAGACTTATTTGGATGTCATTTTAAAAGGTTGTGGGAGACTATCTAATATGTTACTATTTCCTCTCAAATGAGGCCTTGAACAGAAGATTTTTTAATGCTATTACAATTTTTAAAGTTTATATTTTTCTTCATTTGAATTTTTGGTCTCAAAAACATTTTTCTTTTCTTTATTAAGATATAAGGAAAACATAGAAAAAAGGCTTTGTAACATTGGTCTTGGCATGATTTTTGGATATGACATTAAAGCACAGGCAACAACAACAAAATAAATACATGGAATATCAAACTAAAGGGCTTCAGTACAACAAAGAAAACAATAAAAAAAGATAAAAAAGCAGTCTATGAAACGGGAGAAAATATTTGCAAGTAATATATCTGATATATGTTCAATATCCAAAATATATAAGGAATTCATACAGTTCAATAGCAAAAAAAATAATAATAATAATAACAATTAAAAAATAGGCAAATGATCTGAACATTTTTCTAAAGAAGACTTGCAAATTATCAACAGGTACATGTAAATGTGCTCAACATCACTAATCATTAGAAAAATACAATTCAAAACCACAATGATATACTACCTCACCCCTGTTAGAATGGTTATTTTAAAAAAAGACCAGATAACAAGTGCTGGAGAGGATTTGTAGAAAAGGGAACACTTGTACTCTATTGGTAGGAATGTATTTTGGCATTTCCCTAAGAAAACAGTATAAGAGTTTCTCAAGATATTAAAAATAGAACTACCGTCTCACTTTCAGCATCTCCCTTCTAGGTATATATTTGGAGGAATTGAAGTTGTTATGATGAAAAGATATCTTCACCTCAGGTTAATTATTCACAATAGCCAAGCTATAAAAGCCTAAATGTTCATCAACAATTGAATGTATAAAGAAAATGTAGTATATATACATTTACACAATAAAATATTATTCAACCATTAAGAAAAAAAATAAGCCAAATAGAGAAAGGCATTAAAGGTATACTATAACTTACATGTAGAATATAATAACTTAAGACCAGTGAATAGTTGGGGCTGAAGAGTGGATATAATGAGAATAAGTTGGTCAAAAAATAAACACGTTCAGTTACAAAATAAATAAACACCAGAAATATAATTTACAGCATAGTTGATAACATGGTATTGTATATTTGAAATCTGCTGAGAGTTGATCATAAATGTTTTTACCAATCAAAGAAAAATGTTAGCTATGTGAGGTGATGAATGTGTCAATTAGCTTGATTGTGGTAATCATTTTACAATGTATATGTATATTTAACCATCAACTTAGATACATATAATTTTTATTTGTCAAGTTTATTCACAGATAAAGTTGTAAAATATATTTTATATATAAATGAATTCAATCCAACTAGGAGCTTAAATGAAGATCACACACACACATACACACACACACACACACACACACACACACGCACACGCAAATGACTAAATAGTATTTGTTTACATAGTCATATTGAGCACATATTGTTTTGTATTCAGATCATTGTTGTGCCTCATTAACAATGTCAAAAGTAGAATTATGAGACAAAAGATAATATTTTAAATTTATTACACTAAAATGAAAATATTAATTTTGCATTTATTTGGATAATTTTTAGTCAATATTTTATTTTTTATATCAATTTTAAAGGCAGTAGTTAAAATATCTATAGTTTAGGAGGTAAATGATCTAAAATTGAAGTGATAAAGATATGTAAATCTTTTTTTAATATTTCCAAACATATATAAACTTTATTATGTGATATATAAACACAAAAATAACATATTGAAAATATATTTATTCCATAACATGCTAACCTAGACATCATTACATGAGAATATTTAAATGTTGGTGAAGAACACATGTAACAAAAATCAGAATACATACAAAGGATAACTTCTCAATTATTCCCCAATTTGCTAACCGACAGTTTTCTTTCATCTCCATTTAAGAGCCTACATTCTCATGACTCCTAATAAGTGTAGGTAGTATTTGGATAACAGTATTTGCCTTTTTCAGCTGGCAGCCATAAAAAATGTACAGAAGTTCCAACTACTGTTCTGTGTTCTTAATGATGATGTTGCCCAATGGTTACCACGGCATCAGAACCTTGATTACATATGCATTTAGTCTTACAGATTACTGCAGTGCGGTGAATAGATCCTGCTTGTATCCTGGCAGGAGTTTAAAATGCCACCCCAAGCAGCCATAGACCCCTGCAATCCATTAGCAAGAGTGAGTGGTACAGCAGGGATCTCATAGTACAATGCTGGTGAGTCTAATTGACAATAGATGCTAAATTCTTTGAATATAAAGGATAGAAAAAAAGGATATGAAGACTTAACCATATATCCCATTCTAATTACACTTTTGTGCAGTGGAAACTGAAGAAGTTTCTATTGGAGGTCCAGATTAGCAAACAGATGTTAGCCTATCTTTCATCATTTTAATCTTTAAATTCTTTTATAAGGTAATGAGATACATGGATTACATACTTACAAGATTCCTGCAGATTTGACATTCCCATGTACACTCCTAATTTCACTGATTCTTCTTGAAATTGGCTCACATCTTAAAATTTGAATCTTAATGCTTTTACGTTTTTGTTTGTTTGTTTGTTTTGGAATAAAGAATGGTATAATAGAAAAAACTTGGTTGTTGGAATCAGAAAGACAAGGATTTGATGATACTGTCTATCGCTGTATACTTTGAATAAGTCTTCTCACTTTCTTTGTTGTGAAATTAAAAAATAATATTTAACTTACAAGACAATGAAAGAATAATTTAATGCTCAACACTTAGTACAACAAAAATTTTCATGAGCCTATTTGCAAATGTACAGGAAATTTAATTGTAAGTCAGAAAATATATTTACATGCTATACAAAAGATTACTTACTGAGATAACTGAAGATATTATAATTTCCTTAACTATAACTCACATTCTTAAATCTCTGATGATATATCTAGGCTTTCATACCTATAATTTAATTTTGTTCTTTTAATTCACAGTTAAATCCACGTTTGGCAAGCTTAAGTCTTAGGACCATCTGAAGTTTTTATTCACATTTAATGATTTTCACATTTGTATATCTGATGATTGCAACCATTATCTCAATTATATTAAGAGATATACCTTTTATCACAAGTATAACAAATCCTTTTTGTTATTGTCTTATATTTGCTCTAAAAATAGCAGCAAAATGTAGAGGTGAATCCTGAAATGTTTGTCTGCTGGCATAAAATTCTAAATTCTGAGTTCAGAAGATATAGAAGTACAAGGGGAAGTTTAAACAGTATAAAAGTCATATTTACAAATATCAAATACTTATAAAAATGACATATTCTTTACATGCTGCAAATCAGTGTTTTAATAAAATTTTTTCTGGTTTTGTATTTTTTAGTTTTCAAGCAAATTTCAAGCATGTTACATTTCTTTATTTACCAGGCTGTTAAAATATCATCAGCTAGTGAAAAATTGAGAACTTTACTATGTGTTTATCATTTTTATTTACTTTATTTTCCATTTTTAAAAATAATATTTATTTTATTGATTTTTTTTAAAGAAAGAGAGGAAGGGAAAAAGAAAGAGAGAGACAAGAACATCAATCTTTTCCTGTATGTGCCCTCACCAGGGGTTGAACCAGCAACCTCTGTGCTTTAAGACGATGCTTTAACCAACTGATCTATTCAGCCAGGACCTGTTACTTTATTTCTAAAATGTATGTGAAAATATTTATACTAGTTTTTGACTAGATGAGTTTTAATTTTTTTTATTTTTCTGAAATGAGATGCTGGAAAGCAGAGAGTCAGATTCCTGCATGTGACTGATCAGGATCTACCCAGCATGCCTACTAGGGAGTGATGCTCTGCCCACTCAGGGCATTGCTGGGTTGCAACCAGAGCCATTTTAACACCTGAAGTGGGGAACATGGAGCATTCCTCAGCTCCCAGGCCAACTTTGCTTCAATGGAGCCTTGACTATGGAAGGGGAAGAGAGATATAGAGAGAAAGAAAAGTGGGAGGGGTGGAGAAACAGATGGGTGCTTCTCCGGTATACCCTGGCAGGGAATCAAATCTGGGACATACACACACCGGGGCCAACACTCTGCCATTGAGCCAACCAACTAGGGCTGAGTTTTAAATATTTTTAATTTATCATTTCTGTTAAAATGTCTTCAGTTTAGAAGCAAAAAAAAAAAAAAAAACAATAAAAAAGATAAGTAATGCAAAAACAAACACTGTTAACATTTTGGTTTAAAACTATCCATAATATTTCTTCAAACACATGCAGTAATTTATTGAGAGTATGTAATTAATATTATTATTAGATTTATGAGTTAGATTGACACAATAGATCTATTGATAACACTGGGCAAAAACTTTTTTTTTCATTTTCCAGTGCATAAGGTATTAAAACTGATTCTACATATGTATGCAACTTTGATTCAAAATCTGAGAAATCCATGTTTTGGTGCATGCTCCAGTTTTTATGCAATTTTAATTTATTTTTGTTATAGTTAATGGCATGCATTGGTTTTTAAATGAGAGTTAAAGGGCAACAACTCTTGGATTGAACATAACCACAAGGCAATTAATGTTTTAAAGACATCACTTTTACATAATAGTAGTTGTTTTTAAATGTAAAAAAGTATTATCTTATAAAAAACACCTTCTTATTTTGTTTTAAAATTGAATCATGGCTTCTTCGAGTAGGCATAAATGTAAGAATAGTCCTAACACATTGTTATATATGTGGCTGTTACACACTTCAACGTCAAAGGTTCAATATTTCATCACTTGTGACATGTGCATATATTGCCTATTTCAAGTTCCCCTTGGCAATCAAAACAAGAATTGGGCTCCTCATATTGTGCATTATAATTGTGAGAAAATGCTTCGTGGCTGGACAAAAGGAAAATGCAAAGGAATGCCTTTTGGTATTCCCATGGTTTGGCTTGAACCTAAGGACCACAGCAGTGATTGTTATTTCTGTCTGATCCATACAAAGGACATCGGCAAGAAAAAAACGACATATGATCACATATCCTAATATTCCTTCAGCAATACGACCTATCCCACACTCTGAGACACTCCCGGTTTCAGTTTTCAATGGTTAATTTTTTCTAAGGACAAAGATAGTGAACATGGTGATCAAGTGTATTTTGATAAGATACATGAGGAAATGGTTGTAGAATCTGAAGGGTCTTCTTCTGATGCCAAGCAGTCATTAACCCCTCAGCAGTTTAACCAACCTTAATTGAATGATTTAGCAAGAGATTTGGGTGTGTCAAAGAAAGCAGCTGAGTAATTAGCTTCCAGGTTTCAAGAAAAGAATGTACTTCACCGGTCAGATAAAGTATCCTATTTCAGAAAGTGTGAACAAATTTTTGTAGACTTTTTTTCTGAAGGCAAACACTTTGTTTACTGTCATGATATCAGTAGTCTTCTCAGCCAGCTACATGTTACCACTTATAGTCCAACAGAATGACAGCTTTTTCTTGACAGCTGTAAATGGAGTCTGAAATATGTTCTCCTACACAACAGTATGTTTATGCAGTGATTCCATTTGGTTATTCAACTCATCTGCAAGAAGATTATAATGACATAAAAATTGTCCTCGACTTTCTGAAGTATGAGGAGTATAACAGGATCATTTGTGTGGATCTTAAAATGGTAAATTTCTTGCTAGGACTACAGAGAGGTTTCACAAGTTATGCTTGCTATCTGTGTTGTGGGACAGCTAAGCTTGAGAGAAATATTAGACACAGAAGGACTAGCTGAAATGTGAAGCTCTGGAAGTAGGGATGCAAAATATTGTGAATGAACATGTAGTTAATCAAGACAGGATCATTTTTTCCCACTTCACATCAAACTTGGCTTAATGAAGGAGTTTGTTTAGGCTTTGAATAGAAAAAGTGAATGCTTTCAACATATTTCTGCTTTTCCTGCTTTGTCTTTTGAGTAGATAAACAGGTGAATTTGATAGACCTCAAATTTGAACCTTCATATGTGACAAAGAATTTGCCAAGAAGATGAATAAGGAGGAGAAAGCAGCATGGCAGTCTTTTGTGGCAGTTACAAAGAACTTCCTTGGCAACAAAAAAGCAGACAACTATGAACTTCGGGTTCAAAGGATGCTGTTGGCTTCCTGAAACATTGGATGTAACATAAGCATTAAGATTCACTTCCTGAACAGTGAATTTGGTAAGTTTCCTGAAAATCTTGGAGCTTTTAGTGATGAGTAGGGAGAATACTTTCATTAAGATCTAAAGACGAAGATGGCAAGATGGCAATGGAGTAGGCGGACGTACCAACTTCCAACTCCCAGAAACAAAGTGGATTATAACTTAATTTTAAGAACCATCAAATGGATAAACCAACTTTGAACTAAACTAAGTGGACTCTTCAACCAGGGAACACTGAAGAAGCCACATTGAGACTGGTAGAAAAAGCAAAAATGTTGGAGAGGGTTGCCAAGCTCCTGGAGCAAACGGCAGCCCAGAGAGACCTGCGTGGCGGGAGGAAAGTTTGGCGGAGAGGGAGGGACCTGGGTCCCAGGAACAAAGCCCCAGTCTGCAGACCCAGAGCCTAGAAGAGTTGTGAAACAAGTGAGGATACTGTTTTTGAGAAAAAGACAGTTTTCTCAGACCCAAAATTTTTCTTAAAGGGACAGCGCAGAAAACCTCTTTCACAACAACTCACCCGGGCCTCTGGGGAATGGGGACAGAGGAGAGGACCAGAGCGGCGGGAAGAGAGTGTGGACTGGAAGGCACAGGGAGAAACATTCTTAGGGACAGCCACCATAACCGCTGGTGGCTGAGTCACTTCCCTAATCAAAAACGAGTATTTCCCATGGAACTAGCAATACCAGCAAAGGGAGACAGGACACCAGGCAAACAAGCTTTCGCGCGGCACTTAGAGCAGAGCTGCTTAGACAGAGGGAGCTTCCAGGACTACAGTATGGAGTGTTAGGGTTGAGCTGCAGTGCCCCTACCCACACTGCTGAGGGCTGGCTGGAGGGACAGTGGCGGCAGGGTGCTGAAAGGCGGTTTGTCAGTGGGTGCAGAGGCCCAGCCGGAGTGAGCTCAGTCTAGCCCAGCAGGGGTGGAGGGGATGCGCAAATGCGACCCAGCAGCTGCGGCCCTGCCTGCAGCCCCACCTGCAGGGGAAAAAAAGGAGGACAGGAATGGGCAGAGATCTGCTCTGCGACCCTGCACAAGCAGGGCTAGGACCAGAGACAGGCAGAGGTTTGTGGCTGAGCAAACGCCAGCAGCCCCGCCTGACCTGAGAAACTGCGGTTTGCGATCCTGTGCAGGCAGGTCCTGACCTCGGGGGTGAGGCTGAAGTCCGAGATAGGCGGAGGATCGCATCTGAGTGCACATCTACCCTTGGAGCTGAGGCTTGTGGTTTGAGTGCAGTGCAAAACCCCACCTGTGGGCGCAAGGCAAAGGCCCAGTTAGGCTTAGGTTTGTAGAGTCGGGCTCCAGAACACAACCCCTCCTGCGGATGAGAGGCAGAAATCACAGCAACAGCCGCAGTGGGATGGCACTGGCAGCACCCATACCCAACCGCCCTACACAGTGGCAGAGTGGGTGATGGGCCTGCAGACAGACCATACCTAGGGAACACAGAGGCAACACCCATTGGACTTCAGTGGCCACACCCTTCTTATACACAGACAAAATGGGCAGGCAGAGAAATGTAACCCAAATGAATCAAGAGAAATCCCCTGAAAAGGACCTGAACCAACCAGATATAACCAAATTACCAGAAGCAGAATTTAAAATAATGATAGATAGGATGTTCAAAGAGATTAGAGCAACAATGGATAGTATTACAAACACCTAAATGAAGAGATAACAAGTATAAAAATAGAAATTGAAATAATAAAAAAGAATCAGACAGAAATGACAAATACAGTATCAGACCTGAAGACCACAATGGAAGGAATTAAAAGCAGGATGGATGAAGCTGGGGATCAAATCAGCGAGTTAGAGGACACAATAAACAAAGGCACAGAAGCAGAGCAGAAAAAAGAAAAGAGACTCAAAAAATGTGAGAATACTCTAACGAAACTCTAAGACAATGTGAAGAGAAACAACACCCGCATGATAAGGGTTTCTGAAGAAGAGGAGAGGGAAAAAGGAAGAGAAAATTTGTTCAATCAAATTGTAGCAGAAAACTTCCCTAAATATAGGCTGGAAAATGTTTCACACATTCAAGAAGCACAGAAACTCCATTAAAGAGAAACCCATAGAAATCTACACCAAGACACATCATAGTTAAAATACCAAAGCTAAGTGATAAAGAGAAAAGTTTAAAAGCTGCTAGAGAAAAAAAGGCTATCACCTACAAAGGAGCCCCCATAAGGATGACATCGAACTTCTCAACAGAAACACTTGAGGCCAGTAGGGAATGGCAAGATATGTTCAAAGTAATGCAAATCAAGAACCTACAACCAAGACTAATCTATCCAGCAAGGTTAACGTTTAAAAATGAAGGAGAAATAAAGAGCTTCCCAAAAAAGCCTCAAGGAATTCAATAAAACCAAAACAATTCTGCAAGAGATGCTAAGGAGCCTGTTGTGAACAGTTCAAAGGAAGGAAAGAATATAACAAAAGAAGAATACAGCTTTAAAGAATAAAATGGCATTAAACAACTACATATTAATAATAACCTTAAATGTAAATGGATTAAATGATCCAATCAAAAGACATAGGGTAGCTGCATGGATAAAGAAACAGGACCCATACATATGCTGTCAACAAGAGACACACCTTAAAACAAAAGATGCACACAGACTGAAGGTAAAAGGATGGAAAAAAAAATTTCACGTGACTGGAAATGAAAAAAAGCCGGAGTGGCAATACTTATAGCTGACAAAATGGACTTTAAAACAAAGGCTGTAGTAAGAGATAAAGAAGATAAAGTAAGAGATAATGATAAAGGGAACAATTCAACAGGAAGATATAACTATTATCAATATCTACGCACCAAATATAGGAGCCCCGATATACATAAAGCAGATTTTGATGGATATAATGGGCGAGATTAACAGCAATACAATTATAGTAAGGGATTTCAATACACCCCTAACATAACTGGATAGATCTTCAAGAAAGAAAATTAATAAAAAAACAGCAGATTTACTGGTGTGAGGTGATATCTCATTGTGGTTTTAATTTGCTGCAAAACAACACAGAACAAGTGCTGACGAGGATGTGGAGAAAAGGGAACCCTCCTGCACTGCTGCTGGGAATGCAGACTGGTGCAGCCACTGTGGAAAACAGTATGGAGATTCCTCAAAAAATTAAAAATCAAACTTCCTTTTGACCCAGCTATCCCACTTATAGGAATATACACTAAGAACACCATAGTACTGTTTGAAAAGGAGAAATGCGTCCCAAGTTTGTGGCAGCATTGTTCACAATAGCAAAGATTTGGAAACAGCCCAATGTGTCCGTCAGAGGACGAGTGGATTAAAAAGCTTTGGTACAGCCTGACCAGGCAGTAACACAGTGGATAGAACATCAGACTGGGACATGGAGGACCCAGGTTTGAGACCCCGAGTCACCAGCTTGAGTGCGGGCCCATCTGGCTTGAGCAAAAGCTCACCAGCTTGGACCCAAAGTTGCTGACCTAAGCAAGGGGTTGCTTGGTCTGCTGAAGGCCCGTAGTCAAGGCACATATGAGAAAAAGCTTTGGTACATATATACTATGGAATACTACTCAGCCATATGAAATGATGACATCGGATCATTTACAACAAAATTGATGGACCTTGATAGCATTATATGTATTGAAATAAGTAAATCTGAAAAAACAGAACAGCTGATTTCATACATAGATGGGACATAAAAGTGAGACTATGAGACATGGACAAGAGTGTAGTGGTTACAGGGTGGGGGGAGCTAGGAGAGGTTGGTATAGGGAGGAGTGGAGGGGCACAGGGAAAACCAGATAGACGGTGACAGAGGACAATTTGACTTTGAGTGATGGGTATGCAACATAATTGAATGATAAGATAACCTGGAGATGTTTTCTTTGAACATATGTACCCTGATTTATAGGTGTCAACCCATTAACATTAATAAAAAAAAGAAAAAAACAACAGACTTAAAAAATACACTAGACCAACTTGATTTAATAGATATCTTCAGAACTTTTCACCCTAAAGCAGTAGAATATACATTCTTCTCAAGTGCTCATTATACATTTTCTAGGATAGACCACATGTTAGTACACAAAAATGGTTTCAACAAATTTAAGAAGATTGAAATTATATCAAGCATTTTCTCTGATCACAATGCCATGAAACTAGAAATTAACCACAAAAGAACAACTGAAGAAAAGTTTCTAGAAACAAATAAAAATGAGCATATATTAACTCAAAATTTATGTGACACAGCAAAGCAGTACTGAGAGGTAAGTTCACTGCACTACAGGCGTACCATCCGAAGCTAGAAAAAGCTCAAATGAGCAACCTGACCCTGCATTTAAAAAAACTAGAAAAACAATAGCAAATAAAACCCAGGACCAGTAGTAGGAAGAAAATTATAAAGATCAGAGCGGAAATAAATGACATAGAGGCTAAGGAAACAATGCAGAATATCAATGAATCCAGGAGCTGGCTCTTTGAAAAGGTAAACAAGATTGATGAACCTTTAACTGGAATCACCAAGAAAAATAGAGAGAGGACTCAAATAAATAAAATTAGAAATGAGAGTGGAGAAATAACAACTGACACAGCAGAAATACAAAGTATTGTAAGAAAATACTATGAAGAACTCTATGCCAAAATATTAGGAAACCTAGGTCAAATGAACAAATTTCTTGAATCATATAATCTTCCAAAAATCAACCTGGAAAGAACAGAACACCTAAACAGACCAATTACAACAAATGAGATTGATATAATTATCAAAAAACTCCCCCAAAAGAAAAGTCCTGGGCCTGATGGCTTCACAAGTGAATTCTACCAAAAATTCAGAGAAGAACTAACTCCTATTCTCAAGCTATTTCAAAACATTCAAGAGGAAGGAATACTTCCAAACTCCTTTATGATGCGAGCATAATTCTGTTCCCCAAACTGGGCAAAGACAACACAAAGAAAGAAAATTATAGCCCAATATTCCTGATGAATTTACACACTAACATTCTCAATAAAATATTAGTCAACCAGATTCAGCAATATATGAAAAAAATCATACGCCATGATCAAGTGGGATTTATTTTGGAGAG
Organism: Rhynchonycteris naso; assembly: GCA_037038555.1. Lineage (NCBI taxonomy): Eukaryota > Metazoa > Chordata > Mammalia > Chiroptera > Emballonuridae > Rhynchonycteris > Rhynchonycteris naso. Next base: position 75,750,688 of record CM073002.1, read on the forward strand.
GCAAGGCTGGTTCAATGTGCGCAAATCAATAAATGTGATTCATCACATAAACAAAAGGAAGGACAAAAATTACATTATAATTCTAAAAGATGCAGAAAAGGCATTTGATAAAATCCAGCACCCATTCATGCTCAAAACTCTCAGTAAAGTAGAAATACAGGGAATATTCCTTAACATGATAAAGGCCATCTATGACAAACCCACAGCAAACATCATACTAAATGGGCAAAAATTAAAAAGCAATCCCCTTAAGATCAGAAATCAGGCAGGGGTGCCCCCTTTCACCAGTCTTATTCAACATAGTTCTGAATGTCCTAGCTACAGCAATCAGATAAGAAAAAGAAATAAAAAGCATCCAAATTAAAAAAGAAGTAAAACTGTCATTATTTGCAGATGATATGATATTGTATATAGAAAACCCTAAAGTCTTAGTCAAAAAACTACTGGACCTTATAACTGAATTAAGCAAGGTGGCAGGATATAAAATTAATACTCAAAAATCAGAGGCATTTCTATATACCAATAATGAACTGTCTGCAAAGGAATTAGGGAAACAATCCCCTTCACTATTGCAACCAAAAAAATAAAGTATCTAGGAGTAAATTTAACCAAGGAGATTAAGGACTTGTACTCGAAAAATTATAAAACCTTGATAAAAAATCAAGGAAGATACAAACAAGTGAAAGCATATACCGTGCTCATGGTTAGGAAGAATAAACATCATTAAAATGTCTATATTACCCAAAGCCATTTATAAATTCAATGCAATACCAGTTAAAATATCAATGACATACTTCAAAGATATAGAACACATATTCCAAAAATTTATATGGAACTAAAAAAGTACACGAATAGCCTCAGCAATCTTAAATAGAAAAAATAAAGCTGGAGGTATCACTCTTCTGGATATAAAGGTTTGCTACAAGGCCATTATACTCAAGACTGCCTGGTACTGGCATAAGAACAGGCACATAGATTAATGGAACAGAACAGAAAACCCAGAAATAAACCCACACCTTTATGGACAATTGATATTTGACAAAGGAGGAAAGAGCATATAATGTAGTAAAGACAGCCTCTTTAACAAATGGTGTTGGGAAAATTGGACAGCTACCTGCAAAAATATGAAACTAGACCATCAACTGACACCATTCACAAACACAAACTCAAAATGGATAAAAGACTTAAATGTAAGCCATGAAACCATAAACATCTTAGAAGAAAACATAGACAGCAAGCTCTCCAACCTTATTTGCAGCAATATATTTGCCGATTTATCTTTATAGGCAAATGAAATAAAAGGCAAGATAAACAAATGGGACTATATCAAACTAAAAAGTTTTTGCACAGCTAAAGACAATAAGAACAGAATAAAAAAAAAACACACAATGGGAGAACATATTCGATAGCACGTCTGATAAGGGGTTAATAACCAAAATTTATAAATAACTTATAAAACTCAACACCAGGAAGACAAACAATCCAATCAAAAAATGGGCAAAAGAAATGAATAGAAATTTTTCCAAAGAAGACATACAGATGGCCAATAGGCATATGAAAAAATGCTCAACATCACTAATCATTAGAGAAATGCAGATTAAAACCACAATAAGATATCACCTCACACCAGTCAGAATGGCGCTCATCAGCAAAACAACACAGAACAAGTGCTGGCAAGGATGTGGAGAAAAAGGAACCCTCCTTTGCTGCTGGTGGGAATGCAGACTGGTGCAGCCACTGTGGAAAACAGTATGGAGATTCCTCAAAAAATTAAAAATCGAACTGCCTTTTGACCCATCTATCTCACTTTTAGGAGTATACCTAAGAACACCATAGCACTGTTCAAAAAGAAGAAATGCGCCCCCATGTTTGTGGCAGCATTGTTCACAATATCGAAGATCTGGAAATAGGTCAAGTGTCCGTCAGAGGACAAGTGGATTAAAAAGCTTTGGTACATATGTACTATTGAATACTACTCAGCCATAAGAATTGGAGAGTGGGGAGGGGTGGAACACAGGGAAAACCAGATAGAATTGACAGAAGACAATTTGACTTTGGGTGATGGGTATGCAACATAATTGAATGATAAGATAACCTGGAGATGTTTTCTTTGAACTTATGTGCCCTGATTTATTAATGTCACCACATTAATATTAATAAAAATTTTAAAAAATGATCTAAAGATAATGAAAGAGCTTTATCAGGGGCAATGGGACAGAGATATGATGGCAAACTACTGCTGGAGAATCAAATGAGATTGTCCTCAATAAGTACACAAATGCAAGAGCTACAAACGCAAATTTTTGCCTGAATAGAATTTAAATGAGTTTTACTCAAATTTTATGATTAAAATAAGTGTTTTAATATGTTCTATTTTGAAATTATAGACAAATATTTATGTAGTCATATCTTTTAGTATATTAGTGTATTTACTGCATTATATAAATTATATTTTCACAAATATTCCCAAGAAGACATTCTACTTCATTATGTTAAAATAAATGTCGAAAATTTTACAATAAGATGAAAATATAAAATCTCAAATTTCAAAAAAACTAAAATTTCAGAAAAACTAGCTCACAGCAAAAAATTAATGTCAGATTTGAGATAAGCACACTTGAATCATGTTAGAACAATTGCTTTTGTGGATGCAACAAAAATTTTGTTCCTCAGTGTGATGTGATACTGTATTTTCCCATCTATAAAACACACCCTTTTCTTAAATACTGGGTGTCTTCTACAATGGTTGTCAAGTCATTTAAGAAGTGTGCCATTTCAAATGCCATATATGGAAATGAGGATGAGGCAGTAGATGAAGACTGATTTGTCATCAGACACATATGAGGACAAGCTAATATAATGGATGGGAGTTTTGAGAGTGATGAGGAGTTTTATGAATTTTATGATGAAAAAAACTTTAGTTCAATAACTTTGTGTTTAATTTCTTTTTTTTTCAAATTTTGGGCTCCCAAATTAAGGTGCGTCTTATACATGGGAGCGTCTTATACATGCGGAAACATGGTAATTTTGAGCCACTTTCAAAGAAGACTGGTAATAGAGATCACTGACTCAGATTACAAACTCATCTTTTATCTCTATTGATTCTATTCAGTAATCTATATACTCTCTAGGGGAAAAATACCCAGCAAAAATTAATAATTTCTCCTTAATAAGGTTTCAAAAGCTTCCGAGTTAAACAATTTTTGTTACAATTGGACAAAACATTAGCTATCAAAATTTAGACCGCTATTGTGAACAATGCTGCCATGAACATGGGGGCGCATTTCTTCTTTTCGAACAGTGCTATGGTGTTCTTAGGGTATATTCCTAAAAGTGGGATAGCTGGGTTAAAAGGCAGTTTGATTTTTAATTTTTTGAGGAATTTCCATACTGTTTTCCACAGTGGCTGCACCAGTCTGCATTCCCACCAGCAGTGCAGGAGGGTTCCCTTTTCTCCACATCCTCGCCAGCACTTGTTCTGTGTTGTTTTGCTGATGAGTGCCATTCTGACTGGTGTGAGGTGATATCTCATTGTGATTTTAATTTGCATTTATCTAGTGATTAGTGATGTTGAGCATTTTTTCATATGCCTATTGGCCATCTGTATGGTCCCTTTGGAGAAATTTCTATTCATTTCTTTTGCCCATTTTTTTATTGTATTGTATTGTTCACAATAGCGAAGATCTGGAAATAGCCCAAGGAAATAGTCCGTCAGAGGACAAGTGGATTAAAAAGCTTTGGTACATATATACTATGGAATACTACTCAGCCATAAGAAATGATGACATCCGATCATTTACAACAAAATGGATGGACCTTGATAACATTATAAGGAGTGAAATAAGTAAAACAGAAAAAAAAACTGAGAACAGCATTTCATACAGAGGTGGTACATAAGAGTGAGGCTATGAGACATGGACAAGACTGTGGGGGTTATGGGGTGGGGGGAGGAAGGAGATGGTGAAAGAGGGGGGAGGAGAGGGGCACAAAGAAAACCAGATAGAAGTTGACAGAGGACAATTTAACTTTGGGTGATGGGTATGCAACATAATTGAATGATAAGATAACCTGGAGATGTTTTCTTTGAACATATGTACCCTGATTTATTAATGTCACCCCATTAAAATTAATAAAAAAATTTTAGACCGCTTTTCTTTTGTGCACGTGTATGATAAAGACAGAGAGACAGAGAGGGGGGCAAAAAGGGACAGAATGACAGGAAAGAAGAGAGATGAGAAGCATCAATTCTTTGTTGCGACACCTTAGTTGTTCATTGATTGCTTTCTCATATATGTCTTAACAGGGGTGGGAGAGGGTTACAGCAGAGCAAATGACCATTTTATTCAAGACAGCAACCCTGGGCTCTAGCCAGCGACCTTGGGTTTCAAGCCAGTAACCTTTGGGCTCAAGCCAGTGACCATGGGTTCATATCTATGATCCCACGCTCAAACCAACTACCCCAAATTCAAGCTGGTGAGCCTGCGCTTAAGCCGGCAACCTTGGGGTTTTGAACCTGAGTCCTCTGCAGCCCAGTCTGAAGTTCTATCTACTGCACCACTGCCTTGTCAATTAGACCACGTTTTAAGGACAAGAAATAACACCAAGTATTTTTTGCAGTTTTCAACAAGAATTAACATTAGCTTTATATAGCAAAATAAATAGTCGTGATTAAAAGAGAGACAGTAGATGATTTTATGAACAACAAATGTGTCCTATAATTAAACATTTAGATCAACCAATGTGTACCAAGAATTTTTAAAACATGCAATACCGCAATACCTGGCTATTTAGTCAGAAGCATTGACCTTTTTTCCCTTAGATTTTATATATATATATATATAAAGTCAACAGCCAACACAATAGCTATTTTTGGTCAGATTGCAAAAATTATATCTTTTGATGTGCCATAGAATTTTAGTTATCAGTTTATGTGTGCCATGAGATGAAAAAGGTTGAAAATTGCTGGTTTAGATGAATTATCATTAAATGAATCAGAAATACAGATGGGGCCTTTTTCCCTTTGAAAGTGTCTTTTACTTTCAATCTTAAGAGTGAAACTATTTGGCAAAAAATTGGTGGTTATTTTATCAAATATAAACCATACAATCAGGTTTGTGATGTTTGATAAAGAATTAATTTTATCATTTCTCATAAGGTAGATTTTATTTTTAAGTGGAGTTTTTTAGATTGAAAGGCTGCTAATATGCATTTCTTATGAATCTTTACTGTGAATTTATTATAATGGATGAAAGCAGCGATCTCATTGGAACAAAAGCAGCCGCCAGGCTTGCTGAGAAGCTTCCTCTTTCTTTAATTATTCTATGGAATTTAAACTACAGAGAAGGGCTAATGTCACACTCAAGTGCCAATTTAAGTATTCCTGAGTGATGGCATTTGGTGACTTCTATTGTTGCTGCACCGCTGTGTTTATATTTTTAAAGGATAATGTGAATGGTGGCAATCATTATTTACTATTGCAATGTCCCCTTCTCTTCTCATTATCAACATGGTGAATATATTGTCCGAGTAAATAGAGTCTAATCTGGTAAAATGACAACAGCTAGCAATAAGATTTTAGGTGATATTTGGATTGATCTAAGTATGTGTCAGAATTAAGATATGATTATTTTGAAATATATAACATTAACTGGATCATTATTTTACCCTCGTTACTGACTTTCTTTAAAGCACAATAATTTCCTTAGGAGAAAATTACGTATGTATATTTGTAAACCTAAAGATACCTCAAAGTTTTAAACACTTAAAGAAATCTCCACTTAAAATTATTTTTCATGGAAGGATTGAAAGCAAAATAAATAAGTAAAAACATGTATGCTTTTCTAGTTAAATTGACATTGCTCTATAAAATGTATTACAAAGTCTAAATTCTTACATTATTGAATCACGTAAAAACAATTTTTTAAAGTGCAGTAGTATAGAACAGTTACAAAACATCAATTCTTGATAAGTCAGTCAGTTTAAGGGGGCAAAATAGTATAGAATTGAAAATACTAAAGTATATTTCTTTATTTTTTTTAAATATGCTATAGTTACCTTTCTTTTCTTTCTTTTTCTTCCTTTCTTCGCCTTTCCTTCCTTCCTTCCTCCCTTTCCTCCTTCCTTCCTTCCTTCCCTCCTTCCTTCCTTCCTTCCTTCCTTCCTTCCTTCCTTCCGTCTCTCTCTCTTTCTCTTTTTCTAGATTGCCTTCAGTATAATTGCAATTCTTGCACACAGCCGTTGCCCAGTCTCTTCAGAAAATCATATTACATTGGAGAATCATAACAATAATAAATTATATTTACTTTTTATATGCATTTATAAAAGAACTTTCTAAAATATTTTTATTCCTTGCCATGTAGGTGCAGTCATGCCATCTAATCCACTATTCAAAAATGTCTTTCTGACGTCTGCCCACCCAGTATTAGTAGTTTCTCTTCCTCCTTTTCACCTTCCCCTCCATCCTTTTTTATTTTGTTATCAGTCTCCACTCTTTCTGATAAAATTTCCCAAATCAAAATTAGTGTCTAGTGCTCCCTCCCCTCAGCGGTTTGGGTGTGAATATACACATACATATACACATAACGATAGAGGTCATTGCCAATCAGGTAAAATTAAATTTCCCTTAGCACTTACTAAAGCGAATGAAGTTCTGAACACTTCTACCTTAATCATTTTCCTTTTTTAGAAATGAAATAAGTAGCCATTTTTCAAATAAGTATAGGGAGGTATATATCTTATATATCAATGTGGTATATTTTTTCATGACTGTTATTCTGCTTTTTAAAAAATATAGATTGTTTAAATTGGGTTTAAAATCAAACTGTAAACTTTGAGTTTAATAAAAGCAAAGCCAAATAAATATATAACAGATGTCTCTGCTTGACAGTGATAGACATTTAAAAAAATATTTGTTGAATATATGAAAAATTGAATGACCAGACATTCCATCCCCATTTTTGAACGTAACTTCAATTCACAGTTTATTTACTAACATCTTCCCAGACCAGACTTATTTTCCTTTCTACTTTTTTTCAGATGAAGGTGATTATGATTGAGTGCATACATTTTCAAAGATTTAAACAAATATGTTCATGTTTTTATGCTACTGCATCAAATAGCTGCAGAGATGTCTTATGTGTGTCAGTGTTAACTTTGCCTCTGGCCAGTTCAATGATACACTTTATCTAAATTGGTCTTTAAGTAAAAGCTGCAGGCAAAATTAGGTTCTAGGCTTTTGTTTAATTACCTCTGGTTTTCACTTTTTTTTTTTTTTTAGCCACAATTAAAATATCTCATTGATTATAGAGATTCAAACCTATGGATGTGAATCCTGGATTCTCTTTCTTGTGAGTTGGTAATATATTAAACTTCCTCTGGAATTTTAGATACTAGGTATCTTGCAAGAACCTTTGGATTTACCCAATCATTTAAACTTGAGGTCTTCTGTTGTTTATAAATGAGTTCCATTTCAATTCCAAATGACTTCAAGTTTACTCCTGGCTAAGTTTTTGGAGTTTGAGTTTATATAGATAAGAATAGAGTAGGGAGAAATAAGAAAATAATCTCTGTAGTCTCAGAAATAATAGAGTTATAATTTAAATGGTAAAAATTGACAGCAGATTACATTCGGGATATAGTGTTTATATAAAGGCACTATGAATTGAAGGTACTTAGCTTTTTGTTGGCATAATTTGCTAGCAGTCGCAATGTAATTTTCAGCATAAAGATAAATCCATATTGAGTGAAGAGGTACTAATAATAAACTTTCCATCTAGTGAGAATTAAATGATTAACTGGAAAACAAAGACTGTCAACATAGTGGAATTATTTAATAGCATGTGATAGTATCAATCACAGTAATAATTTCTGTTCAATGAGGAAGATTAGGTAATGTTACCTGCCTAGAGGCTTTAGTTTTCCAAACAAAAACTCTAGGGCAGTGTTCTTAACCTGGGTTCTATCAAACCCTAGGGGTTCAATGAGTCGGTCTCAGGAGTTTGGAGAAGCTTCTGCCTCGGAAGCCAGAATAAATTAATACTGTAATTTGTTGTGAGTTCATGCACTTTGTTGGTTTTGTTCTTTGAGCAAGGTGATCTTCATGCACGGCTCATTTTGTGCACCAGTAAAAAAACATATACCTATGTCTTGAATTTGGAAAAAAGAAATCATATTTTATTTAGCACTAAAGAAGGGTTCGGTGAGTGCGCATATGGAACAGGTGGGTTCGGTACCTCAAAAAAGGTTAAGATCCACTGCTCTAGGGTATTCTTAGCCACACCCTTATGACATGGCAGGCAATGTTTCATAGTCATTATTAAGAAATAGACAGGAACCTGACCAGGCGATGTCGCAGTGGATAGAGCATCAGACTGGGAAGTGGAAGACTCAGGTTCAAAACCTTGAGGTCACCGGCTTGAGCTTTGAGCCCAAGGTTGCTGGCTTGAGCAAGGGGTCACTCGGTCTGCTGTAGCCCCCAGTCAAAGCACATATGAAAAAGCAATCAATGAACAAATAAGGTGCTGCAATGAAAAACTGATGCTTCTCATCTCTCTCCTTTTCTGTACATCTGTCCTTATCTGTCCCTCTCTCTGTCTTTGTCACATACACACACACACACACACACACACACACACACACACAAGAAAATGAATGTCATATATTTTCTAATATTAAATTTAAGAACATATTTTCCTAAGACTCAACACTGCCTGTATGTGTAAAGTGAAAAGTAATCACTGGTAGCAGCCAGGCTAAAGGCATTCAGTTAAAAACTTCAAGGTAAAATATAAACATATAAATCATAGATTATTGAGAATTTATTGTGATATCTTCAAATGTCTGTCCTTATCAGTTGGTGGTTACAGTTTTTGGTTCCCAAATATAAAAAGTTCTATGCAATTTTCTCCATAACTGAAAGAATACATACTTTTTTTTACAGAGTTCCTTCCTTTACCCCAAGTAATTTCAGAAACCCAAGGTGTTCAAAGTTCTGTTCAGATTTTTGCTCATTGCTATAGAACAGCAATTTTCAACCAGTGTGATGCAAGAGTTCTTAAAACATGCAATACCTGACTATTTAGTAAGAAGCACTGACCTCTGTTTTTTCAGATTGACAAATAAAGCAATGACAGCCTGACTGGTGGTGGTGCAATGGCTAAAGATTGACCCAGAATGCTGAAGTCACAGGTTTGAAGCCTTGAGGTTGCTGGCTCTGAGCAAGGGCTAATCAATACCAGGTCTCTAACTTGAGTGGTAAATCATCTACATGCTCCCAAATCTTTCCAGCTTGAGTCCAGAAATCATTGCCATGAAAGTCCCACAGTCATTGGCTTCAGCGAGAGGACTGGCTTGGCCCCAGTCAAGGCAAATACAAGAAGCAATCAATGCACAAGTGAAAATGAAAGCAACTGCAAGCTGGTGTTTCTCAACCTGTCTTTCCCTGTTGTCTCCATCTCTTTCAAAAGGAAAGAATGAAAGAAAGAAAAATGAGCAAAAACCAAAAACCAAAAAGGAAAAACAAAAAAGTACATATACACACACAGAACAACAACAACAAAAAACCCAATGACAGCTAATGCAACAATATCCATTTGGTTTGAATGTATCAAAATTATGCCTATGATTTTTGCCAGATCGGCAAAGAGTATATTTTTTAGTGTGCCAAAAAATTTTAGCAATTAGTTTATGTGTGCCATGAAATAAAAAAAGGTTGGGAATAGGTGCTGTAGAATGTCAATAATCATGCCACTACTCCCTAACATTTCTACAGCAGAACTTGCTCACCTAGAATTTGCTGTTATCAGTGTTGCCAATATTGCCACCTACAACCTCACCTGGTTCATATGGGCATAACTTGAAATAAGCTATGCACACTGCCAATGAAACCAGAAGTAAATTGTTGCACTTCAACCACCTATATTTTTCTTGGTTTTGCTGAGAAGTGGAAAAGAAATTTTCCTTTTCTGTTACCCTTCCATGAGAGCTGGTACTGATCACTCAAACATCAATGTGCCAGTGGTTAGTATTAAATTGTTTTCAGGTACCATCACAGTTAGCCAGGTGTGTACTTTGAATTCTGAATTACACAGAAGTGCAGCTATTAGCTGTAACTTTCTTGTCTTTATGAATCTAAACTCAAATAGTAGTGGCGTATACATCTGCTGAATCTTTTGAAAGTTAATGCTGGCAGAGCTTAAGTTCAACCACCTGTCATTGTCGCTAGATGTCACCTGCGAACATAAAGGCCTGACTTGCTCATAATTGCTTTAATGCATTGAAGAGAAGTCTTCAACTCTCAAAGCATAGTTTCATAAGTCCTTCAAGAGTTACATATATAAGTGTGATTCACTTCTTTTTTTAAATGCACTTTTTTCAACAAATCTTTTCAACAACTCTTACAATAAAGTAGTGCTACTATTTTATCCAAGAGTTGGTGTATTTTATGCTGGAGCAGGACTATCATTCATGCTTAATCTTAGTCTATGGCACCGAGTCATGTTCTCAGGCCTTTTCACTATATCCCTCATTTTTTCTTAATGTACCTAAAATTTTCCTCTGTTAGAGTATTGCAGTCTAGTAAACATATTTATATATGTCTGGACATCATTATGGAAAGCCATCAGTCCTTATCTTTTCTGCTTACTCTTTTATGAAGTGTTTCAGTTCTTATTGGAATAAGTCAATTCATTCAATCTAGATACTTATTAATTGTTCATTATGTGTCAGTCAATAATGCAGCCATAGAGAATGAAAGAGTTAATAAAAGAGAAAAAAAATTCAACCCATGTAAATTTATCTCTCTACAATAGTAGAATAAACACATAAGCAAAAAAAATAACATGGCAGGTGGTGATAAGTGCTATAAAGAAATATAAAACAAGAACATAGGACTATAGGTCATGTTAGGAGTAAGGATGATTTTTAATTTTACATAGAGTGAACAAGGATTGCCTGCATATGATAGTCATATTTGAGCCAATATATGAAAAATGTGAGAAAGTGAGCCAAAATATCTGAAAGGAGATTGTTCTACACACAGTGAGCATAAAATATACAGATCATGAGAAGTGAGTGTCCTCAGTAGTTAAGAAAGAAAAGGACATAAAGATGGGGTTTAGATCTATAGGAGAGAAACTTTTATGTTACTTTCTAGCCTAATCAAGACTTACATTATAATAAAAGGTGAAAAAAAGAGTAGCTGATCTGCTCAATCTACTGCAGATTAACATGGGACACAGATGGGTATCATTAGACTATAAAAAAAGTAAGGTTAAAGAAATACAAGTTAAAATAATGTGCCTTGTCATATATAGCTAAGAATATATTATAATTCCTAAATGGGAAATGATTTAAAGATGATGCAAGACTAACATATATTTACATTTGAAAGCATTGGCTCAAGTTCTCTGATTAAAAAATAAGGTATACATGTATAAAGTAGTGGTCTTAGAGGAATCAAACATTCTTAATTGATTAATGTTTTATTTATAAATTTTATCAAAGATACAAACTTTTATTTATTTAGACCTCCAAAACATAGTGGTTTTAGAAACATAGATTTGTTTGCTCACATTATATGTACAAGTGGGATAGCATATAAGTCTCTGCTTATTGAAATTATTCAATAATCCAGTTCATCTGGTATGTTATTGACTATTGTGCTAAAGGGTAAAGAGTTTCTGGTAAGACTTTAACTGAAAAGAAGAGTTAGGCATCTTTCTTTCTCTTATAACTTATTGCCCAGAACTAACCTCATGGCTTGCCCAACTAAAGGTACTTGGGAAGTCGACAGACCTAAGGATCTTGGTTGAATATCACTAATGACCACCCTGAAGGGACACTAGACCAAGAAAAATGACATTTGAACTGAGACCCAAAGGAAATGAATGTGAAAACTGGAAACAGAACATTCCTAGAAAAATAAGAATAAGGAATTTTAAACCTAGTTGATTGGTTCAGAGAGTTAAGATGACTGATGGGTTGTAGTTCAGTGGATACAGCATTGAACCGGAATGTTGAGGTCCTAGGTTCAAAACCCAAGGTCACCATTTTTAGTGTGGGTTCACTAGCTTGAGCTTGGGTTCTCTGGCTCGATCATGGGATCATCAACATGACCCCATGGTCATTGGGCCCAAAGATGCTGGCTTGAGCAAAAGGTCATCAGCTTGGTTGGAGCCCTACAATCAAGGCACATATGAGAAGCAATCAATGAACCACTAAAGTGCCACAAGTACGAGTTGACGCTTCTTATCTCTCGCCCTTCCTGTTTCTATCTAAAATTTTTTTAAAAAGGTGTTAAGACTTCATTAAAATAAATAATAGAACTGATAAAGTATAAGAAAATGAAAAAAAAGAAAAGATACATATTGAGAGAAAGTAATTGCAGATTATGTATCTGATAAAATACATATCCAGAATATATACTGCTCACAAAAATTAGGGGATATTTCAAAATGAACATGAAGCAATAAAATATCCCCTAATTTTTGTGAGCAGCATGCAGAGAATTGATCAGTTAATGAGAGGACAAACTAATTTTTTTAAATAGGTAAAATATTTGAGAGACTATAATTTTATGCTAGTTCAGGCAAGAAATGGTGATGGATGAAGACTTGACTTTGGGTGGTAAATATACAATATGAATGATGTGTTGTAGAATTATGTACTTGCAACATGTATAAAGTAGAAATAATTTAACTTTTAATTCTAGAAAAGCACAACACTTTATTTATTAGATAGTAATATAAAATATCCATATCCATATGGGTCACTTAGTTGACATCATAAACACATTTTATAATAATAGGTTTAAAATGTTTCTACTTGTTTTATACTCTACACACCAATAACAAATAGTTTTCCATTATCTATTAATAAAAGAGAATCTATTACTTCTCAAAGGATACTATATATTTAGTTTTTTCTAAGGAAAAGCTTGAGTGAATTAATAAAAGTATGTTTATATTTTATGGATATTATATCCATATAAATATTTAATGCTTTACTAACATCAGCTACTAACATCTGATTATTATGCTAACGAATCTATAGCATCAAAGTATTTCAACAAAACTATTGTTATTTTTCTTTCTATTGCATGGACACTGATCTATAATTATCAGGAAGAATGAGGATAACAAAAGCTTTATCAAATTTGCCATTAGAAATATCTGCTATAAAACATTTACAATACATTAGGTAAGTAAATTGTTTACAAATTAACCTGTAAAATATTATTCTATTAAAACATGCATATAGAAAAAACTTTCATGAAAATCTCATTATCTTGATTTCATCTCTCAGATTGAGATAGAACTTTCCATATATGTATAGATGGGTGACAAAATTTATTAGTCAGAGTTTATTTTGTTACAAGTGACAAAACCTAAATGCTTCTGTATTAAGCCAATTAATAAATTAAAACTGTTGGCTCCCATATTTGGTAAGTTTGAGCCATGATATCGGCTTTGGCACAGCTATAACAAGTGTTCAAATAATAACAAGAATTTATTACTCAATAAATGTTATTTTTTAAAATATAAAAGGCTTCATTTACCCTTTGCTGATATCTTAACTAGGTAAACCCTTGCTAAATACTAGCAGTAGGGACATAAAGTATTTTTTCAACTATTAATTGTGGTAAAAAAAATTCTCCAGTTTTCTCACTTTAAGTTATTTACCAGTCTCTTAATGAATATAGCCAGGGAATGGGAGAAATATGATTAATGAGGCTTGAGTCACCATAACTTTTAGAAAATATTTTCAGCTATTGACCTAAAGAGGACTGAGGATATGAAGAAGTAGTTCCCCAAAGGAAATGATCCAGGGTAGGAAATTTAAAAAAAGATAAAAGAAACAGATAACCATTATTTTGTGGAAGAGAAGCAATCATTGCAATGATTTTGTTTTTGTCTTCCAATTCTGAAAATGAAAACTCATGTGATTTATACTAAGATTTCTTACTAAGGTCATCTAAATAATTGTATCAAATAATGCAAAACAATCAAGTTCTTCTTCCTGGAACAACAAACTAAACCCATTCCAGAAGTCTCTTTTTTGAAGAAAGAAAATAAAACAGTAAACACCCTGAATAAAGTAGAAAAATCAACCCCCTAAATGTAATGGGGAGTAAGTAGTTAGACTTTGTTTGGGAGATCACACGATTTGGGAGAATAGAGAGATGGAGTTTTGCAAGTAAGAAAGAAAAATTGTTGTGAACAGTTCTGCACAATAAGAAATTTTAAAGGGAGTCTTTTAGGGTGAAGAAAAATTAAAAATATAAAATTAAAAATATGAATAATTACTATTAAAAATGAATAATATCAGAAAATATGTAAGTCAGGGTTATAATTATGAGCATAAGATAAATGCAGTTGTGTATGACCCTATGCTCAGAAAATGTCCCTATGCTTGAAATTTAATGTTCTATGATACCACATTAAAATTTTTAAAATAATTTTACCTTTAAATTTCTCTTAAGTATGTGAAGTGTAATGAGACAATAAAGCATGTCTTTGGACTTAGAACCTCAGCTCCCACATGGTCTATATCTAACACCATCCAAGGTTAGGGCCTTGATAGCCTATTTCCTTATTCATACCATCCACCCCCAGTATGAGCCTGCTTGCAGTGTTCAATGGATTTAGGATCAGGTGCTTGTGTCTTGCACACTGAGTTGGGTGAAGGGCTGGGCATTTGTGAAGGTCTACAAACACCTGTGAGTATCTCGAAGGCAGTAGAAACATTGAATAGTAAATAAAAACACCATAATTGTTTAGGAGAGAAAAATTGTGGTAGAAAAATAAAAGTTTATTTCACTTTTTTCTTGGTTTGACAAAATATATAGCTGGCCCTGATCTGGGTAAACTCAAAGTCAATTTCTACTGGATTTTTTTTCCCTTAAATTCTTTCTAAAATGTCTATTGAAAATTTCAGATTATAATACTGCCTTGTGCAGTTTTTGATAAACAAAACAAAGCAAGTAATAAAAAAAAAAAAGAAGAAGAAGAAATCAGAAATGATACCAGAGCTGTTTCGCTCCATATACATGGACACAATGAACAAAAGCAAGCCAAACCTTATGGGGAGTGCACATTTACTTGGAGTAACTGAGACAAAGGCTAACACGTAAGTTCTCTTCCTTGTAACTTTTATACTGAGAATGCTTTAATTTTTAGAAAAGGCACAAAAGTAGAGGTGAGGAAGGAAGGGCTGGAGCAGCATTCCTTAAAAAATATCTTGCCAAATTTTTGGCTGGGAAGTTCAAAAAGTGAAGCCAAAAACCATGAATATTGTAAAGAGTATAAAAATTCTGGAAGAGAAAAAGCTAAAGATAATAATTCCCAAATCTGTCTCTTCATATGTCTGACTCCCAAAAGAAGCATATGCAAAAAAGATGCAAAGAAGTCTAATTACAGAAAAACAATCAGAAACAATTTCAGAGTGGTTGTACATTATACAATGCATTTTAGTCCAATCTCAGCATATATATATATATCCTAAAACAAAACAAACAGAAATAGTCAATGGAATAAAATAACAGAATCTGAATTCTTGCAATTTTTTATATGACAATATCCAGATCAAAGTTTAAGATTATCTGACATTGGAATAACAGAATTTCAAATGTAAAATGAATAATATGATTCTGGTCTTGAGATGAACCAAATATTTGAATTAGAAGACACACATTTTAAAAAGGTTATTATAACTATCATTAATAAAATAAAACATAAGATGTTTTTAATGGATAAAAATATCAGTGGAATCAATAAAAATGTACCAAATGGAAATTTTAGGAAAAAAAATACAGTATAAAAATAAAAACTGAGGAAATGGCCATAACAGTCAAATGGACATGATGAATAAATGACTAAATGGATTATATATAGAAACACTAGAACTTCTTCAAAGTAGAGAACAGAAAAAAAATGAGATTAAAAAATGAACAAGACTTATGAATCTTTTAGGTGATATGAAATTATTAAATGAAGATGTAATTAAAGAATCAGAGAGAAGAATGAGTCAGAAAAAATATTTTTAAAAAATGGTTGAACATTTCCTAAACTGGATGAAATTCAATTACTTACAGATATAAGGTTCTAAACTAAATGGACACTAAACAAAATGAACTAAAAAAAAATACCAAATTGTGATGCATCATGGTCAAAGTCATAAAAAACAAGATAAGAACAAATCTTGAAAGGAGCAGGGGAAAAATTCTTTGCAAGAAAATGATTTAGAGCTTATTTAACATCAGACACCATGAATTACACACCCCCACCAAAAAAAAAAACAAAACAAAACCCAAAAAATAATATCTTTAAAGTACTGAATAAAAAAGATTTGTTAACCTAAAATTCTATATCTGACTAAAATTTATTTCAAGATTAAGACAAATGGGAAAATAATTAGAAAGAGTAAAATTTAATTGATAGCGAACTTATTTTGTAAGAACTGAAAAAACCTTTTTTCACAGTTGAGTAAAAATGATAACAGATGAAAACGTGGATCTTAAGAGAGAATAAAAAAGTGGTAGATGAATGATAATACTTTTCTCTTTTTATTCCTAAATTTGTTATATAACATATAACTGTTAAAAATGACATTATAATAATATTTTATGTAATTCATAATATAGAATTGTTATATAGAAAAACTATAACTCAAAGAAGGGAGTAATGCATATATAAATTTAAACATCCTAATATTTTACTTATATTGTTAAAGATTATATAAATATATTTTTAAATATGTGCATATTTATTCAAGCACTATAAAAATAATGCACAAAAGAATAGCCAAAAAGACAAAAAAATTAAAATTAAAAGAGAATTATAAAAATATTGAAGTAATCTTATAAAAGTTAAGAAAGGAGAAACGGTAGATAAAAGAAAATGAAATAAGTAGAAAAAAAAAGTAAAATATTGTACAGGGGGTCCTCAAGTTACAACACAATTCTATTCCTAAAACTGAAAAAATCTGAATTTTAGTGTAAGTCAAAACACACCCTAGCCACGCACTTACTTATCCTGACGCAGTTATAAAATTATAACGTAGAACATAAAAACACAACTAGACTATAGAAAGGGAAAGGGACATAAATATGCTGTACTCGATGAGTTATTGTATATTCTTCCTCTGTGCACAACCAAACTAGTTTGCCCACATAGTCTGTAAGTATGTCGCTAACAGTATTAAACCGAAACACTCGTCTTAATTTTTTTGCTTTTATGAGAGTGAGAGTTGTATACTTAAAAAGTTGTATGTCAAGACTGTGGTAACTTAAGGACCCCCTGTATTCAATTTTAGTTGACTGATCACTCTAATTAAAAGATAGACATTGGCCTGTTCAGGCAGTGATGCAGTGGATAGAGTGTAAACCTGGGACGTGGAGGACCCAGGTTTGAAACCCCCGAAGTCTCTGGCTGGAATGTGTGCTCATCTGGCTTGAGCACGGGCTCACCAGCTTAAAAGCTCAGGGTTCTTGGCTTGAGCATGACATCACTGACATAAGCCCATCATCACTGGCTTGAGAAAGGGGTCACTCACTCTGCTGTAGCCCCCCGAATCTAGGTTTATATAAGAAAGCAATCAATAAACAGCTAAGGTGCCACAAGGAAGAATTGATGCTTCTCATCTCTCTTCCTTTCTGTCTGTCCCTCTCTTTGTCTCTCTCTGTCTCTGACACACAAAAAAAAGTAGAGATTGTCTCAGTGAGAAAAAAACTATCTAAAATGTGATGCTATCTCCATGAATTCTATTTTAAATATAACAACAAAGAAAGTAAATGAATGCTAACAATATATCATACAAATAGAAATCTTATGAAACCTGGAAAGACTATATTAATAGTAGAAAAGTAAAGTTTATTAAACATAAGGGCTATTTTAAATGACAAAAGTACAAAAGAACAAGAAGATAAAACAATCTTGTATGTGTATATTTTTTTAAAAGTTTCAAAGCACATGGAGCAAGCCTTGACAGGTTGGCTCAGTGGTAGAGTGTAGGTCTGGTGAGTTGCTGTCCTTGGTTTAATTCCTGGTCAGGGCACACAGGAGAAATAACTGTCTGGTTCTCCATCCCTCTCCCTTTCCCTCCTCTCTCTCTTTCTCTTCCCTTCCCAAAGCCATGGATTGATTGGTTGGAGTGCATTGGCTGGCCAGGGCACTGACTTTGGATCAGTGAAGCCTCCACCTCAGGTAAAAAAAAAAAAAAAAAAAAAAAAAAAAAAAAAAAAAAAAAAAAAAATAGCTCAGTTGTAAGCAAGGCGCCAGATGGACAGAGAGCATCAACCCCCGTCAGTGGTTGCTGTGTGGATCCTGGTCGGTGATCATGCAGGAGTCTGTCTCTCTATTTTCCATCCTCTCACTTGGAAAAGAAGAAAAACACACGGAGCAAATTTTGACAGAATTAAAAGGAGAAAGAAACAATTTCATAATTATAGTTGCTTTCTCAGCAATTCAAATAAGTTAAAAACATAATGAAAGACAAAGAAGTTTTGAACAAGTGATTTAATTGATACTTATATATTTATAACACATTCTACAGCAATAGAACATTCTCCTTAGGTGCTCATTATAAGTTTTCCAAGACACAAACATTCATCAACTCAATGCGATAAATTTCAAAAGTTTGAAATAATACAGAAAATGTTTGCTGGCCACAGTGGAGTTTAACCAGATACTATAATAAGAAGATAAAATTAAAATTTTCAAATATTTGGAAATTAACCATATATGTCTAAGTACAGGGTTAAAAAGAAATCAGAATTGATACTTAGATCATAAGTAGAAAGAAAAATTAGAATATTGTGAAATAAATAATAAACATACAATATGTCAAAATTTGTAAGATACCACTTTAACATTGTTCTGAGGTCATATACAATGTTATAGGGTAAGGGAAAGAAGTAAAAGGCATATAAATTAAAAAAAATTCTCATAATCTAGTATCTTGAAGACTCTAAAGAAAGTCAGAATAAAGTAGAATTATTAGGTGACTTCAGGAAGGTTTCAAGATACAAGGTTAATATATAAAAATCAATTGCGTTTCTGTGTTCTAGCAATGAAAATTGAGAAAATAAACTTAAAATATTTATTCATGATAGAATCTAAATATTAATTTACAATTAATAACTGTACTATAAAAACTGTAAAATCCTGGAAATGAAACTTTAAATAGATATAAATAAATACATTGCATGATCATGGAACGAAAGACTCAATATTGTTGAAAGGTCGGTTCTCCCCAAATTGATTCATATAATCATGCAACCCCAATCAAAATTTTAATATTCTTTAAAAAGTTGAAAAGTTGTTTAAATTTATATGAAGTGATAAAATTCCTTAGAATAGATAAAGTACTTTTGAAAAAGCTGGACATATTTGGTGGGATATTTACAATCACATTTCAAGACTTTTTATAAATTTACACTAACCAAGATAATAAATTAAGACAAAGTAGCTAAACAGCATAGCTAACCCAGTTATGCACATGATTTACATGATAATTGATTTTAGACACAAGTGCTACATTAATTTATTGAGAAACAGTAGTCTTTTCAACAAATGGTTCTAAAGCAGTGTTTTTCAACCACCAGTCTGAAGATCAATCAGTTGATCCCTTAGAAACTTCATGCCAGTCTGCAAAAGAGTTAACCACCCTAGTGTTGTATAAAAATTATAGACCCAATGATTAACAACTCCATAGTCTTTATATAACATCAGGGTGGTTAACTCTTTCACAGACCAGAATGAAATTTCTGGTGGACTGGCCATTGATAATCACTGTACTAGAGAATTTGATACCTCTATACAAAATAATGAGCTTCAATTCTTAATTTACATAATGCACAGATTTTATTTTATTTTTATTTTATGACAGAGACAGCGAGAGAGAGTTAGAGAGAGGGACAGATAGGAACAGACAGGACGGGAGAGAGATGAGAAGCGTCAGTTCTTCATTATAACACCTTAGTTGATCACTAATTGCTTTTTCATATGTGCCTTGACCAGGGGACTACAGCAAAGTGAGGGACTTGTTCCTCAAGTGAGCAACCTTGGGCTTCTAGCCAGCAACCTTTGGGTTCAAGCCAACCACTATGGGGTCATGTGCATAATCCCTCGCTCAAACCAGCAACTCCGTGCTCAAGCTGGTGAGCCCACGCTCAAGCCCAAGACCTCAGGGTTTTAAAACTGGGTCCTCTGCATCCCAGTTCAACACTCTATCCACTGCGCCACCAACTGGTCAGGCCAAAATGCAAATATTTTAATTTGAAAGAGAGCATTGTATTAAAGGTAAGAGTTAAAATTAACTTCTAAAAGAAAACATTCAGAATGACAAATATTTATTTAACAAGAAGAATCCACAGATGCAAGAAAGGAAAGAAAAATAAATATGAAAGAAGTAGGAAAATTGAGAGGAAATTATAATATGGTAGACTTAAACCCAAATATATCTGTAATTTTATATTATGCTATATAGTGAGATAAATGAAAAGTATAACAAAGGTGAAAATTCTGTGAGTATTTAATCAATATGTGTATGTGTCATTTAAATCTTCAATCTACTTTCAAATTGTTTTTCTAAACACATTTGTGCATAGAAAACTCCAAAGAAATATATGGATAAATTAAAAGAATTAATAAGAGTTTTATGCCCTGGATGGACAGCTTGGTTGGTTGGAACATTGTTCTGAGGCACAGAGGTTGCTGGTTCTATCCCCGAGCAGGACACATAGATGAACAAATAGATGTTCCTATCTCTCTTTCTCTCCCTCTTCCTCTCTCTCTATTCAATAAATAAATGTTAAAAAAAATAATAATTTTACAAGGCTGCTGAATACTGTCAATATACAAATATACAATATAAAAATAAACATATATATTTCTATGAGCAGCATGAAACAGAAAAGAGTATGTAAACATGTAACCTAACATCATAAACTATGGCATAACAAATATTATCCCAGCCAAAGATTTGAAAATCTTTTTGTATAAAAATTTCAAAAATAAGGAAGTCAATCTTAAAAAAAGTAAGCAGTAGGAAAAACTTGTTCCACCATATTTCAAGACCTGTTTTAAAGATAATATAATATAGACAGTATGACACTGGTTCCAGACTAGAATAATAGAGAAACACTACACAATATTGATTTCATATGCAAACCCAAAAATACTTAGACGCTTAATATATGATAAAAAGAAAAAGGGTTATTTTTTCAACAAAGGGTCTGCAAAAAAATTTAAAAAAACTTATGTTTTAAAAAGTGAAATGTAACCTCTTTGTCATCTTATGAGGTAGGCAATGTCAGGAACACTGAAGATTTAACTAACTTCTATAAGGTGATATTAAAGAACATGTTTATGTATGCAAAGTAAGGTAATAGTTCTTCAAGAATGACCAAAAACTAACAATAAAGGAAATGATTGGCAAAGTTAACTCTATTCAGACTTTTGTTTTTGTAATATTCTGCAGTGTGGGAGGTAGTATTTTGAACATGTATAATTAACAAGAGGTTTATATATAACAGATAAAGAACTCCCGCAAATTATAAGAAAAAACATGTCGACAACCTATTAAAGAAATGTGCAAGAGTCTTGAACAGGTACTTCACACACACAGAAGAAAAAGATTATTTCTAAATAGAATATGTGAAAAAGTATGTTCAACATAATAATCAATTAGAAAAAATGTAAGTAAAAACTACAACAAAATATTACTGGACCCCCTCTTCCATGACCAATATTGAGACGACTGACAGTACCAAAAGTGGGAAACAATGTTAAATTATGTTGACTCTCAAACACTGCTGTAGTAATGGAAATTTTTAGAACCACATTGAAAGACAGTTTGGTTTTACTTACTAAATGAGAGATCATCTATTCTTATAGTCTAGTGATTTTGTTACGCAGTACAGCGAGGAGAAATATATACACTTGGACAACAAGAGCCATGTACAACAATTTTTTTTTTCAGAATATTTTTCTTCTGTTAGTTGCAAACTGAAAACAAGCCAAGTGTTTATTATCAATGTAATCATTGCATATAGTTTGTTATATAATATAATTACTTTTTACAAAGACTGAACTAATAATGGACATAACATTATGACATTACCACAAATATAAAATTGAGCAAAAAAAGACAGATACACAGAAAATACATATTGGTTTATGCCATTTATAAAATAGTCAAAAGACAAGTAAAATAAAAAAAAATAGGATCTACACTTGGTTCCTATAGAAAAAAATAAAATGCACGAGTGGTTATCATTAAAATCACAGTAATGTTTACCCTGGAAGAAAGTGGGTAGTTTCTCGGAGCAAGCATGAAAGAGGCTTATAAGGTACTTACCGATGGTGTTCTATTTCTTGGCCTGTGTGATAGTAGCACAATTAAGATAATTCTTTGAGCTGTGTAATTATATTTTGTGCACTTTTCTTATGTTATATTTCACAATAAAACAAACTAATCTATGTTATATTTTAATATATATTTCAACAGTTTAAAAGTTTATATTTTATTAGAGTTAGGAAATATAAATGGTAATTTCTTAACTATGCAAAAGGATGTGGCCCTGTGCCCAGAGAGGATGAAGCCACATGATAAATGTGAAACACCACTTTTATTTGAGCCACAGAGGTGAATAGGGTTGTTTTCTCACTAAAACAAACAAACAAACATGGTTTTATATTAAAATGATCACAGATGTATATAGAATACAAGGTTGAATAGTTTTATTTTATTTTTTTAATCATTGTGGAGAGAGAGAGAGAGAGAGAGGACACAGAGAGAGAAAGAAACATTGATTTGTTAGTCTACTTATATATGTATTCATAGGTTACAATTTGCAGATGCTCTGACCAGGGATCAAACCCACAATCCTGGTGTATTAAGAAAATACGTTAACAAACTGAGTAACCTGGCTAGGGCTAAGGTTGCATGGCTTTTAAAACTTACTTTGGCTCTTCATTTTTTTTTAAGAAATTTCTTATTTTTATTGCATCACTTCAAGCTATATTTTTTCAAAATCTATTCAAAATATCTCAGGCATTCTTCCTTATTAAGCACACACACACACACACACACACACACACACACACACACACACTAAATAAAAATTAGTAAACCAACTAGCGTCTGGCTTGTCTGGGCATTTCTGGGGTTCACTACTAATTGTCACTGTTAAAAAGTCCTCTAATCTCTGACAAATTGGTAATGTGGCCAGAGGTACTTCTAGAGAAAAGTTTAAAAAGCTAATTCTCATTCTAGTTTTATTTTATACCATTATTTTATGTTTTGAACATTAATATATATAAAATGGTGCAAAAATATAATTATAGGACCTAGAGTTGTGCTAAAAACAAGAAATATTTTTACCATAAATTTTGTTGTTTGGTAAATAAAACTTGAATATTTTCTGCTATTGGCACTACATAAAACTTCTGCTTATGCTCAGTGATATTGGTACACCTTACACATCAGGTTTAATTGACTAATCTGAGAAAAAGACAAGGCTTGGCTATTTTAACCAGGAGCAATCTTGAAACAGTG
The DNA here is from genome assembly GCA_037038555.1 of Rhynchonycteris naso. Classification (NCBI taxonomy): domain Eukaryota; kingdom Metazoa; phylum Chordata; class Mammalia; order Chiroptera; family Emballonuridae; genus Rhynchonycteris; species Rhynchonycteris naso. The sequence continues at coordinate 75,774,244 of CM073002.1, forward strand.
TTAAAAATGACTGAGTTTTGAAAGATATATAATTATGAGATAAGAGAGAACTAGATATCTGAAAAAGGATGATAGAATAAGTTATTGTGAAAAACTATATAACTTATGATCAAATATAAGGACAAGAATGTAAGGGAGGGAATGACTGCAGCATTAAAAAATTTAACGTATAACATTTTTATTTAAGATGAGATAAGAAAATTTATTATTAATGCATTACTTTAAAGATATTTTATTCTCCTTTATTTCTAGATATCTTCACATTTATATTTATTGAACTAATACCTCTGGCTTCTGATCTTTGTACATTTTCTCATATGTCAGTATGACCACTGAGAAAGTCATTGTAATTTGAAAATTATAATTCTATTTTCTGCTTTTCTAATTTGAACAGTCATAATTTAATGTCAATTTTTTATAGTATTGCTAAAGAACTTCATTCTACAGAGACTAAAATGACAGTGAAATTGGTAAGGTTCAGAAGATAGCAAAAAAAAAAAGGGTCTTATTTTATATTAAATTGCTCACAGGAATACCTTAGAGATATTGTGGGTTCACTTCCAGACCACTGCAATAAAGCAAAAACAGCAATAAAGTGAGCCACATGAATTTTTTTACTTCCTTGTGCATATTGTGTACATAAAAGTTATGTTTACATTATACTATATTTTATTAAGTGTGAAATAGCACAATGTCTAAAACCCACTGTACATATCTTAATTTAAAATACTTTATTCATTAAAAATCCAGTGCATTATCTGACACTTCTGCAAGCTATAACTTCTTGCTGGTGGAGGGTTTTGCCTCAATGTTGAAGAGTACTCTAAGCAACGTGATGACCACTGAAGGATGGGTGGATAATTACTTAAAATAAGACAACAAAGAAGTTTGAGGCATTGATTGACTCTTTTTCTAATACACTATTTTTCTGTAGCATGAGATGCTCTTTGATGGCATTTTATCCATAGTAGAATTTCTTTCAACACTGAAGTCAGTCATCTGAAACCCATGACTTATCAACTGACTTTATGTAATATTTTATATCCTTTGCTGTCATATCAATAATCTTCCCAATATCTTCATCAGAATTATATTCTATCTCAGGAAACAACTTTTGTTATTTATCTACCAAAAGCAACTACTCATCCATTTAATTTCTACCATGACATTGAACTAATTCAGTCAAATTCTTCAGGTTTCGTATCTAATTTTAGTTCTCTTGCTATTTCCACCAAATCTGCAATCACTTCCTCCACTGAAGTCTTGAATCCCTCAAAGTCATCCATGAAGTTTAGCATCAACTTCTTCTAATTTTCTTTTAATATTGATATTTAGTTTTTTTTATAAATTACAAATTATCTTAATGGCATTAGAATGGTGAATCATTTCCTGAAAGTTTTCAATATAGTTTGCATAGAACCATCAAAGAAATCTCTATTTATGGCTACAACTCTACAAAATGTATTTCTTAAATAATAAAACTTGAAAGTAAAAATTACTCCTTGATTCATTAGCTACAGAATAAATGTTGTGTCAGCAGGCATAAAAACAACATTAATCTTTTTGTACATCTCCATCAGATCTCCTGAATGATCAGGTACATTGCTAATGAACGATAATATTTTAAAAGGAATCTTATATTTGAGCAGTAAGTCTCAACTGTGGGCTTAAATTATTTAGAAAATCATGCTGTAAACAGATGTGCTTTGATCCAGGTTGTGTTGTTTTACTTATAGGAAAAGGCAGAGTAGATTTAATGTATTTTGAGGGTCTTAAAATTTTCTGAATTGTAAATGAACATGGGCTTCTACTTAAAGTCATCGGTTGCATTAGCCCCTACCAAAAAGCCAACCTGTCCTTTGATACTTTGAAGCCAGGCATTGTCTTCTCTTTCTAACTATGAAAGTCTTACATGAACATCTTCAATATAAGGCTCTTTCAGCTCCATTGATAACACTTGGAACAATTTTTTTTTCATTTTCTGTTGCATGAGGTTTTAGAACTGAATATATATATATCTGCATCACTGATTCCAAATGTGAAATCCATTACTTTGTGTATGCTCTAGTTTTTATGCAACTTTAATTTTTTATTACAGTTAATGGCATTGATTGGTTTTTAAATTAGAGTTAAAAGGCAACGACTCTTGAATTGAACATAACCACAAGGCAATTAATGTTTTACAAACATCAATTTTACATAATTGTAGTTGTTTTTAAATGTAAAAAATTATTATCTGATAAAAACACCCTCTTATTTTGTTTTAAGATTGAACCATGGCTTTTTCGAGTAGGTGTAAATGTAAAAAATGGTCCTGACACCTTCTGTTATATATGAGGCTGTTACACACTTCAACATCAAAGGCACATTATTTCATCATTTGTGACACGTGCATATATTGCCTATTTTCAAGTTCCCCTTGGTGATCAAGACAAGAATTGAGCTCCTCATATTGTGTGTCACAATTGTGAGGAAATGCTTCATGACTGAACAAAAGGAAAACGCAAAGGAATGCCTTTTGGTATTCCCATGATTTGGTGTGAACCTAAGGACCACAGCATTGACTGTTACTTCTGTCTGATCCGTACAAGGGGAACGGCAAGAAAAAAGCGGCATATGATCGCATATCCTAATGTTCCTTCAGCAATACGCCCTATCCCACACACTGTGATAGGCCAGTTCCAGTTTTCAATGGTTTTATTTCTTCTAAGGACAAAGAAAGTAAACATGGTAATCAAGTGTATTTGATAAGATGCATGAGAAAATGGTTGTAGAATCTGAAGGGTCTTCTTTTGATGTCAAGCAGTCATTAACCCCTCAGCAGTTTACCTAATCTGAATTGAATTACTTAGTAAGAGATTTGGGCCTATCAAAGAAAGCAGCTGAGTTATTAGCCTCCAGGCTTCAAGAAAAGAATGTACTTCACTGGTCAGCTAAAGTATCTCATTTCAGGAAGCATGAGCAAATTTTTTTTCACTTTTTTTCCGAAGACATACACTTAGTTTACTGTTATGATATCAGTAGTCTTCTCAGCCAGCTAGGTGTTACCACTTACAGTTCAACAGAATGGCAGTTTTTTCCTGACAGCTCTAAATGAAGTCTGAAATGTGTTTTCCTACACAATGGTAATGTTTATGCAATGGTTTCAATGGTTCTTCAACTCATCTGTGAGAACACTATAATGACATAAAAATTGTCCTCGAGTTTCTGAAGTATGAGGTGCATAACTGGATCATTTGTGTGGATTTTAAAATGGTAAATTTCTTGCTAGGACTACAGAGAGATTTCATGAAGTATCCTTGCTTTCTGTGTTTGTGGGATAGCCAAGCTCAGGAGAAACACCAGACAAATAAGAAGTGTCCAAAACATGAAACTCTGGAAGAAGGGATGCAAAATATTGTGAATGAACCCGTAGTGAATCTAGAGAGGACCATTTTTCCCCCACTTCACATCACACTTGGCTTAATGAAGCCTTTTTTTCAGGCTTTGAATGGAGAAAGTGAATGCTTTCAACATATTATTACTGCTTTTCCTGCCTTGTCTTTCGAGAAGATAAAAGCAGGCATATTCGATGGACCTCAAATTCAAACCCTCATACGTGACAAAGAATTTGCCAGGAAGAAGAATAAGGAGGAGAAAGCAGCATGGCAGTCTATTGTGGCAGTTAAAAAGAACTTCCTTAGAAACAAAAAAGCAGAAAACTATGAACTTCTGTTTCAAAGGAGGCTGTTGGCTTTCTGCAACATTGGATGTAACATGAGCGTTAAGATTCACTTCCTGATCAGTCACTTTGATAAATTCCCCCAAAATCTTGGAGCTGTTTGTGATGAGCAGACAACTGCTGGAGCATCAAACGAGAATGTCCTTAACAAATACACAAACGCAAGAGCTCCAACCAAAAAATTTTGCCTGAATAGAATTTAAATAAGTTTTACACTAATTTTATGATTAAGATAAGTGTTTTAATATGTTCTATTTCAAAATTGTAGACAAAATCTGATGCAATCATATCTTTTAGTGTATTAGTTTATTTATTGCATTATATAAATTATATTTTCACAAAGATGATGCCCAAGAAGACATTCTACTTCATTATGTTAAACTAAATGTTGAAAATTTTGCAATAAGATGAAAACCTAAAATCTTGAATTAAAAAAAAAAACCTGTAGGTTACAGAGGAAAACTAATGTCAGATTTGAGATCAGCACACTTGAATTATGTACAACAAGTGTTTTTGTGGGTGCAACAAACAATTTGTTCCCCAGTGTTATCTGTTGTTTAGTGTAGCCACCTTCAAGAACTCTTTGTTGGTTGTACTGGATAACTTGGAACTGCTACGTCATCACTTGCTGCTTTACCTTGCACTTTTACGTTATATGCATGGCTGTTTTCCCTTAAACATCACAAACCAACCTCTCCTAGCTATAAACATTTTTTTTCTTTCTTCCTCAGCTTTCTCACCTATTTTATTCTTCATAGAATTGAAGAGAGTTAGGGTCTGGCTCTGAATTAGCCTTTGGCCTAAGAAAATGTGTGGCTGGTTTGATTTTCTATCTATACCAGTAAAATTTTTTCAATCAGCAATAATATTGTTTTGCTTTCTTATCATTTATGTGTTCACTGGAGTAGCACTTGTAATTTCCCTAAGGAAATTCAGAACTTGGCTAATTGTTTGACACAAGAGAGCTAGCATTCAGCTTATCTCAGCTTCCAACATGCCCTCCCTACTAAGAGTAATCATTTTTAGCTGTTGTTTTAATTTGAGAGACATGAAACTCTCTTCCTTTCACTGAAACACAGGCCATTGTACAGTTATTAATTGGACTAATTTCAATATTGCTGTGTGTCAGTAAATAAAGATGCCTGAGGAATAGAAGAGAGATTGAGGTACAGCAGGTCAGTAGAGCAGTCAGAGCACATACAACATTTATTGATTAATTTCACCCTCCTATACTGTCATGGTTGGTAATATGTCAAACACAATTATAATAGTAATATCAAGCATCACATATAACAGATCACCATAGAAATAATAAAACAATAATGATGAAAAACTAATAATTAATAAAAAAATAATGTTGGAAAATTTAAAAATATTGACAGAATTACCAAAATGTGACACAGAAAATGATGTGAACAAATGCTGTTGAGAAAAAAATGTTGATAGACTTGCTAAACAAGGATTGTCACACACCTTTAATTCATAAAAAACAAAGTATGTGCAAAGTACAAGAAAACAAAGTACAATTCAATTAAGTATGCCTGTGTAAGGAACCTGAATTATCTGTAGGCATCAATGAATTCTTGTGGACTGGGGATTCTTATAATTTACTTATATGTCCAAAGGTCAATTTGCTTCTGTTGAAACAAAACCAAGCAAATGGAATTCTGTTTAATTGACTCATATTTGAATCTGTCATTAGGGCTGGTGAAAAGTTCATTTTAGACTCTAATTGTGGGGAAGAGAGGTGACCACAGCTTCTGTGCTTTGTTTTCGGGTGAGCTTAAAAATGTGAAGATCTATTTTATCACCTTCGCTGTCCAAGAAACAATATTTTTATGAAATTTTGGCCTTTCCAGATATTAAATCTTGTCTCTGTCTATAATGTAGCTTTCAATCCTATAGCTAAGAATGTCATTCTAGATAGTAAGGCTTTTGTGGACTTTCCTGTATCTTTTTTTGTGACTAAGTTTAGGAGCTGCCAAGACAGACAATCCACCCTGTATTCAACCCCAAAAGGGCAGAAAGGTGGAAACATGTTTTATAACACTCTCAGCTCTTTTTAACTTGGAGGCATGCTGACTTTCTGGCCTTGTGCCCATAGATAGAGACCAATGAGATGAAGCCTGCTTTTGTTCCCATTCCCAATGCTCCCCCATCTGAGAATGACAAAAAAGTAAACTCTCCTTTTGGAAAGAGGCCCTGCTTCTTTCACCAGGTCACAAGTTTAAAGGAGAGTAATTGGATACAGTCCTTAAACTGAATATTTGCTTGAGAACAACTTGGCTGATATTTTTGGTATTTGTAATAAGAAAATAACAAATTAGTGGAGGAGTTTGAAAAATTTAAGTGAAAAAGGAACTTTTGAAAGAAAGTGCGTATTGTTTGTTTTTCTGTGTCATCAGTGCATTATAGTATAAATAGTAAAATAAAAAAGAAAACATTTTTATCTTACATGATTTTTGGAATATTTAGCATCGAACTCCCTACTAGTCTTCAAAAAATTATTCTTCAATTTCAAAAGCATAGCCTCCTTCCATTATTAGCATTCCCCACAAAAGTGGTGTATATTACAATTTATAAGCTTACATTGACACATTGTAATCATTCAAAATTTATAGTTTACATTAAATTTAAACTAAGTGTTTTACATTGTATAGATTTGGACAAATGCACAATGACTTGTATCCACCATTATAGTATAATACAGGGTATTTTAACTTCCCTAAAATTTCTCTGTGCTCTACCCATCTATCCTTCCTTCAACTCCAACCCAAATTGGTTCTTTTTTAAGAATTTATTTTAATTCTTAAGAAAATATTTTTAAAAATCTATCTATTGAGATACTGACTAGACATGATGTCTGGCAGAACAGTGTAGATTCCCCAAATTATGAAGCAACCCTAATATAAATTGACCCAGGTCATAGACTTTCTGCAAACAAAAGACCTTACATTCAGTCAGTCTTCACTATGCTCGTGCCTCCCACTTACTGATCTCCCATCTCTTCTGGATTTTGCAACTGAAAATAAAATATAATATACCTAAATTTATTTCCTTTTTACCCAACTTTTCATAATAACCTCTCTTTATGAAAACATTATACAAAGAAGATAGGAATAGAGTGCTAGTTAACATTTTTTTGTACATTTTTTAGTTGAGAAGAAGGGAGATAATGAGCTAGGAGCCATAACTGAATCAAGCTTACTACATAAATTTTTCATTAATAAAATTTAAAAAATGAAGTTTTCAATAACAAAATCAATAAATAACAGAGGAATTGGTATTCATAATGACTTTTAGCATTTTTTAATTTAGAAATTAAATTAATGGTGTGGAATTGATCAATAAGTACAGTTGACTGAATTTAATTTTTAATAATATGAAGTTATAATAGCATTGTGAATGATATGATAACTGATTTAAACTTTTCATTTATATCATGACTTTTTCAAAATAGTCTTCTATTTTAATTATCAGTGTTAGTTTACAAGTATCAAATAAATCAGCAACATTGTTTTGCTCTTGAACTATTGATAGTGTAGTGATGAGAAATGGTGAACTGAAATTCTTTTCTGTAATCAAATACCAAATACCATAAATGTCGTATTTTCTGTCAACATATCAAAAAACTGAAACAAAATTTTTAAATACCTTCCAATTTGACCAAAAATGTTTCTCATATGAGAAATGTTATAATAAACATTTATCTACATATTTTTAAAACAATAACATTATCCTATTATAAAAATATTTTAAATCTTGTCAGTTAGAAAGGAAGCCATATATCCAAGATAATCTATGGACATGGCTTGACATTTGCAAGTTATACAGAAGTTATCTGAATTCCTTTTGTTAATTTTAAAAATAAATGGGCAAAAAATACAAGGGAGGTGTTATTTTAAATAATTTCTAAATTCTCCAATTTAAATTTGAGAATGAAGGAGATAAATATAGTTTAGTTAATATTTCAATATACTTTTGTGAAGGATGAGAATATTAGAAAAAATATTTCTGATTGCTATATTTTTAATTATAAAAATCCTGATCACTTAAAAAAACAAATCAAGCCTGACCTGTGGTGGCGCAGTGGATAGAGTGTCGACCTGGAGTGCTGAGGTCGCCGGTTCAAAACCCTGCACTGATCTGGTCAAGGCACATATGGGAGTTGATGCTTCCTGCTCCTCCACCCTTTCTCTCTCTCTCTCTCAAATGAATAAATAAAATAAACTTTAAAAAAAAAACAAATCAAAAAGAAAATATATTAAAATATTTTTATTATTTCTGTCTCTTTAATATAAGAATCAAACATTTGGAAATGCAAAGGTTAGAGATAATTTTTACATAGAACAAATGGTAGAAAAACTCACAAATTATTCTTAGTTATGTCTTCCTTGAAGAGAAATAATTATGGAGTTTCTAAAAGTAAATACTAACTATGCCATAATATGTCAGTTTCAGTGCATAATGTGAGGCACTGTTGTGTGCATACTCTTTTTGTGTGTTTTTGTTAGTGTGTGAAGACTATATTTTTAGGGATCATTTTTATAGTTCATTAGTGTGTGTACGTGTATGTGTATGTGAGAGGGAGAGAGAGAATGTGAAAATTCATGGTTAACAAGAAATAATTCTTTGATGTATTATTCTTTTGCAATATTATTGATACATTATTATAAAGTAAAGGTCACTCTATATTCAGATTTTCTTTGTTTTTACTTATTGTCCTTTATCTGTTCCAGAAGCCTATTCTAACTAATGTTTTACATTTAATTATCATGTAATGTTTTTTTAAGAGATTTTTGGCTATGACGTTTTCTCATACTTTCCTTATTGTTGGTGATTTTAATTTTGATGAGTTCTGCTCAATTATTTTGTAAAATGCCCCTTAGTTTGGATTTGTTTTAATTTTTTTTATCATGAGTCTACTGATATTAATTGTTATGGAAAGGAATGTCACAGAAGTGAAATAACATTCTCATCACAGCATATCAAAGGTACATACTACAAATATGACATATCTATTAATTTTAACTTTGACCAGCTGGATATAAAGTTATTTCTTTCCCCTTTCCTTACTGTATGTATTCTTTGGAAAGAAGTCAGTATGTATAGGCCATATTTAGGGAATGAGGAATTTGGCTCTACCTCTTTAGGAGTGAAGTATGTGTGTAATATTTTTGAAATTTTTCTGTTTAGGAAATTTATTTATTCTACCTTATAAATTTATTTATTTTTTTTATCATTCATATATATCAATAGATACTATGGAAATTTATTTTATACTTTAGGTTATAATTTAATATTTCCTCATTTTGTGGCTTAAATGATCTAGCTTTAGAAATTGAGAGTTCTTTCTGTTGGCTCATTTCAACATACATCTAGTTTTTCTTGTCTAATCACTTCTTTATCTTTTGTCATTATAAAATACTTTAAGCCCATCTCTACATTTTCTGTCACAATTCAGAAATCAGTGATTTCTCTTGAGAACACTATTTTCTAAATGTTATTTTGTGATTTTGTTTGTTTAATTAGAGAATGGCATTAGAACCATGATGCAGGCTCTAGGTGTATTAATTATTTCTGGGTATCATAAATTCTTGGCCTTCTCAGCTGATAGAAAAAGGAGATATATACTAACACTTATGCACATACCTATAAATATTTTTGGATGTGACTAATGTATATATGTTAAGCTAAACATGAACTAATACTGATCATTTCAACACTTTTCCATTGCCATGTGGATCACTCTTTCATCTCTTGCTTATCTGTAACCTCCTACTCCAATAGTGAAAACTCTAGTTCCCATCATTGGCTATCAATTTATTTAATTATTCAATTCCAGTATACACTTATTTAAAATTGTTAACCTGCACTCCCATGGGGGAAAAGAAAAACTTTCTCTATTAGAGTGCATTAATTGGTGCTGTTTCTTTCAGTTTTAGTCTTTGAGATTCCACTCATTTCCAAAGTTAATTAAGTCAACACACTTTCTTCCCTTTCAATGATGTTTTATACATATATAGTGGTTTGATTTTTTTGTGTGTGTCACATTCTTCATGCCATCCTGCATAGTCATTTAAATTTGAGTGGATTGCAGGACTGAATAAAATAAAGTTAGAGGATGGGTATAAGGATAGACAGAGGGTAGATGGCAATGGAGGAGACTTCACTTAGGGTGGTGAACACACAATAAAGTATACGGATAGTGTATTATAGACCTGCATATCTGAAACTTGCATAATTTTATTAATCAATGCCACCCTAATACATTCAACTCAAAATTAAAAAAAAATAATTAATAAAAATGTAAAAAAATTATGGTGTCATAACTCTTGCATTGTAGTAACATTCAGAAGAGTTACAAGGCAGTAAAAGTATCCCCAGTTCAATGCTTTTCCCCAGTTTCCTGAAAACCACTGTTCTGTTTAGTCTTTATAATACTCTTTCCCAGATTATCATAAAAGCAGATTTGTATATTATGTAACCTTCACCGACTGTCTTTTTTTAAATCTCAGTCAGATTCTTTTAAAATTTATTCATCATGGTGTGACTTGATGGCTTGTGTTTTATCCCTGAACAGCATCTCATTATATAAATGTATCATAGTTTGTTTAACCATACGTTTATTGAAGGACATGTTCATTGTTGTCAGTGTTAGATATAATGACTAAAGCTGTTGTGTGAATGTAAGTTTTCAAACATATGCATTTCCATCTGATAAAAAGTACCTATTATATATGACAGTGTTATGAAAATACATACTGTTGAATCAATTGTGAAAGAAATATTTCTAATATATTATGATTTCAATAGTTCTATATTAATGACTTCCAAGCACTCTCAGTGTATCTGTAATATCTAACTTAAAACTGCTAAATGATATATACAGTAATATTTTTACATAAATATATTTGCTTTGATCAATAATAGAAATACATATATACCTCAGTAATTTTTGGCTTGACAATTATGTCAGAGACATGGATTGCTATTAAGAAATACTCTTGGCAGGATAATTATAAGTTTTAATCACAATAAATCTTTAATATGAGCTTTATAATGTAAAATAACATATTTAAAATAGTTATTGACAAACTCACCAAGAGAAAATGATTGAAACAGATGTCCTATTATTTTTATAATTTAGACAAAAATTTTTGTTAATGTGTGTTTAGTGGTACAAATACTAAAATTAACAAAATGTGACTCCATCCTTACACAAACTAGGCAATGTTACTGACATGTCAATAGTTATTTAACATTTTGGCATAGACAGGTATATAGGATATGTTACAGGAGCTTATAAGAAAAACTTGCACTGGGAGGAATATTTGAATAGTGTTCATATTAAGCAGAAGTATATTGGGTTGGGAAATAAAAAAATAAGAGATGTGAGGGTGCGAGTGGCTAAGGCATCCCAAACCAAAGGAACATACTTCAAAATAAAATAATTATTTGGATATTAACTAATTATTTGATTTTACTATAACAAAATGAAATAAGATTAAAAAATAGAATGAGGGAACTTACTGAAAGGCCTTATGTTATTTATGAACTGAGTTCTTTTAGAAAGAGAGAGGCTGAGACAGAGACAGAGACAGAGAGAGGGACAGATAAGGAAAGACAGAAAGGGACATAGATGAGAAGCATCAATTCTTCATTGTGGCTCCTTAATGGTTCAATGATGAAAGGATATGTTTTAATTTATCTTATGGGCTATGGTGAAAATGTAAATTATATTTATTTATTTTTTAAAATATGAAATACTTTACCAATTAGAATGCTGTGACATGTTTTAAGTAACTCATGTGACATAATAAATCATATTCTTGTTGGAAATCATGTGGTTTTTCCATTTTCTTTAAAATTTTGTTTGTATTTTGTTTTGTTTTGGCGAACTTTCTCTTACCTTTTATAATTCCTGATCTTTCTTTGTCTCTATTCATCTGTGTTTGAATTTAATTATATATAAAAAGGATATTCTTTTTACATAAAGAAACACCCTTTCCTGTTGGACAGACATCACATGTGTCATTTTTTCAGGTACCAACATTTTGGTAAAGAAAATTCTTTTGGTCTAGACTCCAAAAACCTGTATTAGTTTATAAATCTTACTGTCAGGACAGACACTCTTGTACTACCTGATAACTCATTTGACTTTTTTCAGTCATTTTTGAACCAGTTATACTTGTTCATAATGCTTATCTTTGTTACTGTAGATTTGGATCTGCAAAACCACAATGACATTTTCATTTTATAAGAAAAATAGAGCAAGAGGTAAAAGAGGACCAGCCACCAAATAAATGAGTCACTAATATATATATGTTGTCTCAGTAGATTGAAGGTCCCTCAGTAATTCATTACCTTAGTTTGAGGTTCCCAGGGGAAGGAATGGCTACCTCCTCCATGAAAATATTCCCTGGGATTGGCCTGAGTTGAATAGTGGTGAGAGGAGTTTTCTGGAAACTTTGTTTGCTTTGTTAATTAAAAAGTGCAGAGCAATCAGAGAACATCAGTTATAAGCCATTTACTTTTATTTAAGTGCAAATTATAAAAGAATGGGAAGGGAAAGTTGAGTAGAACAATAACTCATAATGAAGCCAGTGTGGTTTTGGTAAAGATCACTGTATTATAAACATATTTATATCTGATGATATATACTTTGGTAAGAAGATTGCTTTGTTTTGTAGGGAGGTAAATGTTTTTCATCTTTGAATTATGAGTATTAAATCTGACTTCTGAAACTGCTGAACTCCACATTTTGGACAGTTTAAGCTCAACAAATATGTTTTCTTTTTCCACAAGGAAAAAGAAATTAGACATGCACCCAAACTCATCCCCTAAAAATGTGTGGGTAGCAACAGAGGATATAAATAATCTAACTTCAAAAAGTAAATTCCTTCTCACTCAGGACACCATTATTAATAATTGAAACTATGCAGCTTCCCATGGGTATTATTATAACTTACTTAACAAGTACATATAAAATAGATGTTTACATTGTACAAGTAAAAAGCAATAAATTGATGTCCGAGGGGCCAATGGGCAATAGATCTACTTCTGAGAGGCAGTGAACATTAAGAAAAAATTATTTTTTTCTTACCCATAAAATGAATACCAAAAATATTCTGCAAAGGGAGATGGTTTAACTTTAACAGCCTGCATCTAGAAGGCAGAGTGTTTAAAGACCCACTGACTTGATAGAATTACAGGAACAATATTTTCCCAAGAACAAATTGCAGTTGAACAAAGTAACTGGCACAAGTAGACAGTTCAGAAGGAGTGCAGCTTTGTTCTTGAGCAGAAATGTTTGTATGTAACTAGTTTGTAGAAACACACACTGCTGGCATTGAAATTTCTTTCTACTTGTCAGAAATGTCCAACAGTACATACTGAGCATAGGATCTTGTTTCTGTCCTGCTGGGCTTATTTGGTATATAGGGAAACTCTTTCAACACTCCAGTGCAGGTGGTGGTAAGGAATGATCTCCTTTAATATTCTTTCAGATTTAGAAAGGAAAGTAATTTTAAGCTTTGGTATTAAAATGTATATATTTTGTGATCATACTTTACAACAGAGAGCTTACTAAATGTGTGCTACAACAAGAAAGGAAAATCACTTTGTTTCTTGAATACTAAACAAAAACCATATTTACTGAGTAAAATCCATCTCGAAAATAATCTCAAACTTTTGGGCTGCTATTATACCTCCGGTCTGAATTAGCATTTATGTCTTAGGCTTGAAGCTACTTGTAAAATGTTAAAATATATTGCTTTATTTAGAAAATGCTTTACTTTTTCATTTGCAAAACACTCTTACTATAGTAAAGAAGAGTTTAGGGGAAGAAATAGAAAAATCACCCATAATTCCACTATCCTAACCCAACAATCTTCATAGTCATTTATCTTTTATAGCTTAAACACTTAAACCATTGATTTATTTTCCTTTTACCTTGTCTCTCAGGCTTTTATATTGACATAAAAACACAATGTTATTTTTAATAAAATGCCATTTTTTTAACTTTCAAAACATTTCAGCTTTCTTCATGTTACAGAATTGGCATTGGACATATTATTTTAAATACAGATTTTAAAAAGAATTTAAAACCTAATTGGCTCTTCATTTGCTAAAGTAAATATATCATTTTAGTTATAAAACTTTTCAGTTTAAATAAAATAAATTATCATGTCAGATAAACTTCTTTCCAAAACTGAAAATGAAAAGTAAGTAAGATTCTAATTTTCTATATGCAGAATAATGACTCCAAACTTAATGAAGGCGCACTGTGGTATAATTACATCTAAGTTGTTCAAAGGGCAATGTTATTCTATGAAGGCTATAAACATCAAGGTAATTCTCTCTTTTTTTAAAAAAAAACATTATTTTTAATTTTTAATTAAAGCTAACATATATTATTATATTAATGTCAAGTGTAAACCCTGGTGATTAGACATTGCATAACTTACTAAATAATTATCCCAATAAATCTTGCACCCACCTGACACTATACACAATTATTAAAATATTATTAACTACATTTTTTATGCTGTAGTTTATATTACCATGACTATTTCATAACAACTACTGTGTAATTTTTAATCAATTTGCCTTTCTATTCATCCACTCCCCTCAAGCCTTCTCCCATCTGTCAGCCTTCAAAATGTTCACTGAATCTATTAGTTTGTTTTTGCCCTTCCTCTTTGTTTATTTTTGTTTTTAGATTAAATTGTTGATAGGTATGTATTTATTATCATTTTATTGTTCATATTTTTTATCTTCTTCTTAAAAAAGACTCGTTAGCATTTCATGTAACATTAGTGTGCTGTGATAAACTCCTTTAAATTTTTCTCGATTGGGAAGTTCTTTATCTCACCTTCAATTTTAAATGATAGCTTTCTGGGTAGAGTAATTTTAGTTGTAGATCCTTGCTTTTCATCACTTTGATATATTTTGCCAATTCTTTCAGCTAAGTTTCTGTTGAGAAATCAGCTGATAGTCTTATAGGAGCTTCCTTATAAGTAACAAATTGCTTTTCTGTAGCTGCGTTTTAAGATTCTCTCTTTGTCTTTAACTTTTTGCATTTTAATTATAATGTACCTTAATGTGGACATTTTTGCTGTTATGATTGGATGTTTTATGATTTCTTATATGTCAAATTGCTGATTTGATTTTCAGTTTCATCTACTATATTCTTGATTCTCTATAAATTATCCTTCATTTTAGTTTATATATCCTTCACTTCTGACTGGTTCCTTTTTATGCTGTTGAGGTTCTCACTAAGTTCATTGAGCATCCATCTTTACAACCAGTGTTTTAAACTCTGCATCTAGTAGAGTGGTTTTCTCCATTTAGGTAGCTCTTTTTCTTGTTAATTATTTATTAATTTAAATTTATTGTGTTAATATGGATTCAAGTGTCCCACTTAATATAACTCCCTCAACTTCACCCTCTTGACTCCCTTTCCCTAACTTCCTCTCCCCTTCCCTTTGGAATCTGCTGTCCTGTTATCTGTAACTATGTTTATATACATATATATAATTTCACTAATCCCTTCAACATTTATGACATCATTCTTTCATCTCCCTTACCTCTGATAGCTGTTCTTTTACTCCCTGTGACTCCGCCTCTGCCTCTATTCCATTCCTTAGTTCACTTTGTTCATTAGATTCCACATATAAGTGATATCATATGATATTTTTCTTTCTCTGTCTGGCTTATTTCACTTAGCATTATAATCTCCAGGTCCACCCATGCTATCGCAAAAGGTAAGATATCTTTCTTTTTCATGGCCATGTAATATTCCATTGTGCATATGTACAACAGTTTTGAAATAAGACATACATTCCCATGATTATTGAAGCATTGTTTACAATAACCAAGATCTGGAAATAGCCCAAATGTCCATCAGTGGACCAGTGGATTAAAAAGCTGTAGTTAGTTCTTTTTTTGTTCTTTCACTTGAGGCATATTTCTTTGTCTTTATACTTTGGCAGCCTCCTTATGTTTGTTTCTATGTATTAGATAGAACTTCTAAATCTCTCAGGCTTGATGGAGTGGCCTAATATCGTACGTGTTTTGTGGGCTCTAGGGCAAAGCTTGCCCAAACTGGGCACTCAAGGTGGACCTCTCTTGCCTCATGGATTATATATATCCTCCTCTTATAGCTAAGCTTTGGTTACTGTGATCATGTCAGTGGTAGAGATTTACCCTGAAGCAGATCAGCTATAAGGACTGACTGTGACTGCTAACCACTGGCCTCTCCACACCATGCAAGATCCTCTGTGAAGAAGCCTATGCAACAGAGCAAGATTTACTTTAGCAGGGCAACGGTGCCTGCTGAGTCTACTCCTCTAGTAGTCCTTTCTTTAAATATTGCCAATAGTCTTCATTAAACCTATTGTCTAACTCAGAGTGAATACCTACCATAGTTAAATTTTTAATTAAAATTGTTCAAACGAATTAAATAAACTTCTATATAATGATAATTAAATTAACCAGCACTTTAGAATCAGAATTAAAACAGCCAAGAATGTAATTAATACATAATATTATTTTTCATCCTAGGTCTCAACAAATCATACATATTTTGAACAATATTAATTGACAGATATGCATTAAAAACTGGTGAATAACTTAAAACTCTCTTTTTGAATTAAAATTTATTGCATCATTTTAGAGCTTTTGGCATTATGTAATAGCCTACCTTCTCCTTCTCTCCCTCACATTTCATCAGTTCCAAACTCCATTATTAGATATTCTGATAAATCATAGACAGCATACACTTATTCCTAAAAATACCTTGCATCTCTCATTAATTGTTAATAATAGATAATAGATGTCAACTAGCTGTCTATAAAATACACTTCAAGTTATTCTCATTTTATAGTTTAATTATAGTTGGAAATGTTTCAACATGCCCTATAAATATGTTCTATAGTGAAATGTAAATTTTGTTAACATTTTTACTAATTTAATTATAACAGTTTAATGTGTTATGTAATTATATTTATATCATATATAAAAATATCAATGATGCTTTCTAGCCCAATATTAACTGCTAATTATTAATAGAGTCCTTGGCATCTTCAACTTGGTCTGAGATTTGGTAATTTACTTAGGATTACTATATCAACTATATTCATAAAAGGATAGTAACTCATAACTTTTTTTTTTCAGTGAGTCCGATTTTGAACTTGACTACGTTATTTAAAAGCAATGATGTGTTTTATATGTAACTCAGAAATAACATTTTCAAATCTGTTAAACAATCTGATACCACTATAAACTATATTAAATTACTTTTAATATGCCAAGTTTCATAATAAATGCAGATATTTTTTATCTTAACTCCTTTAATGAACTTCAAAGTTTTATGAAGTAACCCTGGCATCTTTTAAAAATGCATCATTGTTTTGTTTTTTTTTTCTAACTCTTCTTTTCTTTCTTCTGCCTATCTTTATAACAAACCAGTCCTATGGTTTATGTACTTGTTACAGGTGGTTTATGACAGCAACACATTAGTTTTGAATATAACTATACATGTGTGTGGATTTTGAAGAATAGCTTTGAGCACATATCATCATCTCCTCTCACTTATTGCCACCCTTTCCTGTGACAGGTCTGAAAATAGAACTTTTAGCAAGTCCATCTTCACTTGCCTCTTCCACTTGTCTTTTGAGAGTCTACAACTTCAGAACTTTTGGACATCTAGTCTCCATGTCTTTAAGTTACCAGAATTGCTGGGGATAAGAAGGAAGGCTAAAAATCTTGTGTTATTGAATTGAATCTATTTATACTTCAATTCTACCAAAAAGAATTTGAAGCCAAGCTGTCAAAGTGGCTTCTTTCTGAAGACCTAATTCCCAGAACTGAAAGAAAAAACATTTGTGGTCAGCAGTGTACAATGGAGAGATCTGCTCAGGCTACTCCAAGGAACAATTTTAACACAAATTATGACTTGAGGAGAAATCTATAAAATACGAAATCCATATTCTGCTTTCATACAATTGGGGTTGAAAGTGTTGGTAGAGAATTTAGAAGAAGTCCTATTAAAATGGAATGGAAAGAAATGTCAAAAACTGGCTATTAAAATCCCAATAAAGTCACTATTATATGTTTTCATTCCTCTAGAATGTAATAGAATTGTGATAATTTTTTTATTTGTTATATATTGTGGGGGGGCACTAATTGAAATATTGAAAACATTTTACCTGAATTTTTGTCTTGAATTTTTCACCATTGTGAACAAGTTACTTAACTCTGGGGCCAAATGTTTATATTTTTAAATAGCATCAGTTGATTTATCAAAAAATTTTAAAAGTTAGAATATTAGGACCCTAACATTTAAAAAAAATGTTTTACATATAAATTTGGGTGTTTTTAAGTTTTTATTCCCCAATTTGAAACCCACTTCTTTATTTTTCTTTTCTTTCTTTCATTCTCTTTCTTTCTTTCCTTTTTTCTCTTACTCTTTTCTTCTTCCTTTTTAAAAAAAATGTATTATTGCATTTATTTTAGAGAGAAAAAGAGAAAAAGAGGGAGAGAGAGATAAGTATATTGATTGATCTGCTCCAGTATGTGCTGTGACCAAGGATCAAACCTGCCACTTCTGTCCTTTGGGATTATGATCTAACCAACTGAGCTATCCGGCCATGGGTAAGCCATTTTTTTTTATCCATGGCTTGTAACATAGTGACCTTTGAATTTCTTCTAAGTGTGCTGCAAATAAAATTTTATAATTATTTCAAGAAATATTTTATTTAAAAAAACCCTTTATATTAAAATTTTTAATTTGCTTATAACTAGGTGTTTTATGCACTAAGTGATGCTCCAATTTTCCATGGTAGGGAAGAGATATGTATGTAAGAAGTGGGACCTGCTTTAAATATAAGAAGATTTAATAACAGCCTGCAATTTCATCATTGGTGGCTCATTCCCCAGTGTTAAGACGTTACATATTCATTAAAACTCTTATTAAAGTATAGGTACCCTTGGGAGATATTGAACATGGAATAACTAAAGTTTATAATATTATAATTTACCAGAATTACTAAGACTCTTAAAGACATGACTGTGGAAGACATATATTCTAATATTGGGTGGTCACTTAGGATATACCTGGAGGTGAGATTTGGCTGCATTGACCACTAGAAGCCAGAGAGTATGCAATATCAACAAAAATGAGTCTTATATCAAGGAGAATTTGGTTACCAAGTCTTGGTATTTGTACTTCTCCTTATTCATGTGTATGATTCTCTATAACACTATTCTTATCATCTTACATTTGTATTATCACCCAAGTATACTAGTTTGTTATTTTGTTCTTAGTCATGATTCTCTCCAATGCTTCCTAAATTTTCCAGAATGCTTTTATTAAGACACAGAACTTATCATATTAAAGAGAATAAAATAGTTTTTAATTTAGAGAAGAATCTTCATAGTTCAGGCTGTACCCATTTTCTCTCTTGCCACTTTTTTCTGCCATGCCCACCATCTTGAATTACTTAAGCTCCTCAAACAAAATGTCCTCTTGTGGCCCTTGTCACTTTATACATTATATGACAGTTGTCTGAATTATTATTCCCATACTTTCTTTTCCAGTGTTCTGACGTCTATTAATTTCTATCTATAGTCACAGCTAAAATATTTTCTTTTTTGTGAAGATTCCTTTAATTCACCAAAACAAAATAACTCTCCATGTGTCCTATTTATTCATTAGACACATAACTCTATTGCTTTTTGCCACTTTGTTGCAAATAGTTGATTAAGTATCTGTCTCTTGATGGCAGCTCTTGTGTCATATTTATTTCAGCAATTCTTACTTACATGCAAATGTGGAACATATTGTTGGAGCTCAATAAATCTTTGCCTAATACAAGTAACTGGGCTTTGAAACGAGTCCTTGCCTAATTTTCAATGTTAAGAACACTTGTTATTCTTAGTTTAATGCTGAAAAATAATTTATTAGGAATTAAAATACATCACTTTATCATTTCCTTTAATCTCTTGACTTTTAAAATGTGATTAAAAATTCAGGCACTTTAGCATATTTATACATTTCTGAGGTTGACAATTATACAATTGTTATATTGGTCCAAATGTCTGTCATAGACTGGGTCCTGGGAAATAAATTTGACGTGAGATTTGTATGCACAATATTTATTGGAGAACGTTTTTGAAAACAATTCTTGGGAGAAATGTGAGAAGGAAGATTGTATAGAAAGATAAGTTGAATTGTATTGCTATTGCACCAAAGGACCTAGTCAGTAACAAGGAGAGCTTCAGAGCTCATATTAATATTCATAGATTTTTCAGATGGTGGTATAGCTACCAACCCTCCATGTAAACCAGTTCTTTTATGTAGGATGTTCCAGAGAAGGAGTGTAATCTTGTATTAGACAGAACACTTAATGTAAGGGCAATTCATAGACAGGTCTCAGTGGTGAACACTCATCAGATACTGTTACCTGAGCCTAAGTATCTGATGAAGTTGATTATTTGGTAGGTAAGATTTATTGGTATCTAAATCCCTTTTATTCCTTTTACAATGCAATTCGGTACTTTTATTAAAGTGTTCTTCACTTCTTTGCTGCTGTAGACACTGGCTTTTTTCTTATTTTTATGAGCAGCAGCTTCACAAAAACAATTGGAGAAGACTTAGAACCACACTAAAACAGATAGCTTATAAATAAGTACAATTAAATTATTGTGTTTATTTACAGGGCTGCTATTAAGATAATTAAAGAGAGAAAATAGTATTGTATTTATACAGAAATGGTGGGAGGAAGAGGTTGAGCTGATAGAATGAATTAAGCCAGAGAATATGCTTTACTGAACAATATGACTCTTATCAACATATGTTTTTACTAAACTGTGCGGAGTAAAGCAATTTTCAATGAAAGTGACTTGCTGGCTATTTATATTCATCACTATATTGTTTTCATTGTAACAATTTTAATAAGCAGATTGTTGGATGATGACTTTAGGAAAACTTCATGTAGAAATCAAACAGAATCTGAGGTAAAAGAAATCTTCCTGAAGTGAATAAAATTGTGTTTGGGATTAAAATTTACTGTGAGTGGTACATTTGCGGCCTCTGAAGTTCTCACATGCAGGGTCAAATTGGTAGCCAGAGGCACATAAGGGGAAAAATTTCCTATATAAATACTCCATTCTTTCAAAAAGAGAAATCAGATTAATGGCAAGTTTTATGATATTGTCCTAGGATCTGTCTTTTTTTTATTATTTGGTTTGTTTATTTGTTCTAGAAAATATATTGTTCTATTTAACTCTTCCATTTTATTAGAAAAACTATGATAGCCACTCTTGACTGTCAGTACTAAAATCTGATCAGTCATCATAACACATTTCCCAGAAAAATTAAAATATACAGTGTCTTTAAAATTGTTTTTCTAAATGTTAGTCCGTTAGCCTTTTCCCAACTTCATCACTTTATACAATAGACTGTGTGTATCTGCAGTAATACAAGTAGCACTAAATAAATATTTCTAAGTTCATCTAACCTACATTGCCTCATAACCTATCTCAGCAGAGTGTCATCTGTGAAAGAAAACACAAGTCAAACCTAAATAGTAAAAGTCTGAAAAGAAAAGGTATGTCATATACAAAAGAGAAAAAAATAGAGAAATGCATTGCATGACACATAGAAAAATGTCTTAACTTTTCCCTTTTCATCTGAATCCCCAAAACTTTGTCACTGAAGTAGCTCTACAAGTAAATGCAAGTTCCCCTTTCCTGAAGTCTTCCCTTTTCTAGTCTCTGCTAGCTTGCCTGTCTTTTTTCCCTCCTTCTTAATTGCGGGTTCTGTTCCATTCTGATGCACACAGTCTTTGCAGTTCATTTTAACCTCTTTTTTTTGTTGCAACTTTCTCCATCAAACAGTACAATAAAAAACGAAGCAGCTTGTTAATGAAATACAAATTTTACCACAAAAAGTGTACAGAAAAGGTTTTTAAATACCCCAAAAACACCATTTCAGTGTTGGTCACATATAATTTTGTCTATTATTGGCACCCTACAAATTTACATAATCCAGTATAAAGGCCAATAAAGAAAAATTATACCTTAAAAATACAGTATCTGCTAGTAAAAGGATGATTTTTGAAGACAACTCGTTGCTTGGATACAATAGGATAATGTAATGCCACATTTTCATAAGCAATACATATTAAAGAGGATTTGTTAAAGCAGATCTCAGTGGCTTAGGTAATGTTGACGAGATTACCATAGAGTTATGCCATCTGCAAAGCTAGTCTTCATAACTGATTCTACTTTCTCTAGAATGAATTTTCTTGAGTTGATTAGTTGAGATGTATATACAGTGTGCCCATAAAGTCATGGTGCACTTTTGACCAGTCACAGGAAAGCAACAAAAGACGATAGAAATGTGAAATCTGCACCAAATAAAAGGAAAACTCTCCCAGTTTCATACCTATTCAGTGCAGTTTGATGTGGGCTCCATTTGTTGCTCTACACATATCCAAATGATAGTGAAGTTCTTGCCACACACGGGTGAGGACGTCTGGTGTAACAGAGTGAATAACGTCTGGGATTCTCTGCTTTAAGTGATTAATGTCATTGATACGTTCAATGTACACATGTTGCTTCACATAACCCCAAAAGTAAAAGTCTAAGGGAGTCAGATCTGGGGATCATGGTGGCCATGGCTTGACAGAACCCCTGACTATCCACTGCCGGAGGAATGTTCTATCCAGAAACTCATGAACAATGGTGGCGTAGTGTGGAGAAGCGTCGTCCTGTTGAAAGATGGCACCTTCTGGAAATTGTAGCACTGCATACAATTCCAATATGTCAAGATAAGTGTTTGTCGTCACAGACTGCTCCACGAAAAAAAAAAATGGGCCTATCACCTTATCATGCATCAGGCCACACCACATGTTCATTTTAGGGGTGTTATGTGTGTATTCAACATAGGCATGAGACTGTTCAGCAGCCCATATTCGTACGTTATGGCAATGAACATTTCCACAGATACGGAAGGTCGCCTCATGGCTAAACACAGTCTTTTGCAAAAATCTTACATCATTGTCAATCTCATGAAGCATATCTGTAGCAAATGCGCATCGTATGGGTCTATCCACCTGTTTGATAGCGTGCAACAGCCACAATTTGTACCCCGTAAAACAGAGACGTTTCTTTAACACTTTATAAACTATAGTCTTGCTTAGGTGTAATTGTCAAGCACATGCACACACATATTTTTTTAGGGCTACTTAGGTAGCTATCCCGTATAGCCTCTACAGACTCATTACTGACTGATGGCCTACCAGAACGGGGTTTCTCCACCGAACTGCCGGTTTCCTTCAACTGCTTATCCCGCCGAGTAATGTTTTTCTTATGTTTCATTATAAACGCGCCGATATTCACATTGCACTTTGGTCACAAATTCGAATTTAGCAAGCACAGAACAGACTGAACTTTCCTCTGTACTGTCCACATCTTGACTGGCATAGCCGTGGGCTGCTTCACCGTATACACATGTTACATCATCATCTGCGCATGCACACATGCTGCCACATCATCCTACAGAAACTGGGAGGGTTTTCCTTTTATTTGGTGCAGATTTCACATTTCTATCCTCTTTTGTTGCTTTCTTTTGACCAGTCAAAAGTGTATCATGACTTTATGGACACTGTATTTAAAATTCACAAAAAGCACACACATATTATGTAATTTTTGACAATATTGAAATAAACTACCATTTTTGTCTTAACTGATACCATTTTTTTCAGTTTAAATAATGTCGCATTCACCTCTTCATTCTGTCATTTTCTATCTCAGTGGTCCTTGAACTGTTATTCTCTCTTATAAATGAGGACTATGAGGCTCATTGATGAAAACACACTAGAATAGCTGAGCAAAGTTACTAAATTTTTTTAAATCTCTAAGTCTAGTACTATGTCCAGTGTAATGCAGAACCCGTCAAAAGGGCATAACTCAGACATAAAGTATTAAAACAGTGTATGAATAAATGTTCCACATAAAAAGTATAACATTTGAGCCTGACCAGGTAATGGCACAGTGAATAGAGCATCAGCCTGGGACACAGAGGACCCAGGTTCAAAACCCTGAGGTCACCAACTTGAGCATGGGCTCACCAGCTTGAAAGCAGGATTACTGGCTTGAGCAGAGGATTATAAACATGACCCTAAGGTGACTGGATTGAGTCCAAGATCATTGACTTGTGCAAGGGATCCCTGGCTCAGCTGGAGCCCCCTCCCCAGGTTAAGGCACATATGAGGAAGCAATAAAAGAACAACTAAGTTGCTGCAACAAAGAATTGATGCCTCTCTTCTCTCCCTATTTCTGTCTGTCCCTGCCTGTTCCTCTCTGTCTCTCACAATAAAAATAAATAAATAAAAGTATTAACAGTTGATACAATGGGTGTGGGAGGCTTTTCAAAAAACAAAAAGCCTTATTAGAATAACATTAAATATATAGCATGTCTTCCTGCAGAAATAATGGTTGTCAAGGTGTGGACTGCCTTTAATAGGAAATAAAAAGGTTTATATAAAAATATATTTTAATTCATCAAAACCTGTGGTATAAGGACAGATGGATAGAAGGAGAGAGTTCATGTAATACAATACTGTTGGTCTAGTTATGACTGTGAAGCTGATATGTTCTCATATTTTCTGCTCTGAAAATCATGTTTAGTTGTATCATAACATTTTTGGAACCATACACATATGTTATTAAATAATTTTTGTATCTTATTTTTTATACCCAATGTCCTTTAAATTGTTACATCTGCTTGTAGCTAAGGATGGTATCTATCTCAAAAAATATTTGTCTCCTTCCATTTCATTCCCTCAGTTCTATGAAACTAATTCTCTTTTTCTTCCATGGTGTGTTTCCATGAGATAGGATCTAAACGCTTTTCCTTTATTGCTCTTGGCATCTGGAAGTAACTTCTTGCATTATTCCACCTCATTGATGCTATTTCTTTTATTTTTTATATATTTCTTGAAAGTCTCTTTTCCTTTGCCTAAAGCTCTCCTAATTTTCTTTTCTCTTTGTGCTTATTTAACTGTGTAATTCTATTATTTAACTTTAGACATATTTTTGAGACTCTGTGTATGTAAGTCACAGTGTGAATAAAGTACACCTTGAATTGGGTTTGTCAATTCAATGTAAAGTCTTGCTTAAACAGCAGTTGCAATAAGTTAGAGTTTTCCCTAATCTTTACTTTTCTGCAATTTAACCAATATGACAAAGGAAATCTTGCTCCTTTATGACCAAATTAAACTTCTTTATTTTTTATATGTAATTGATTTTTCATCAAATGTATGAACCATTCCCCCCATGCTAGTGAGTTTCCTTAAACAGCATAACACATTTTATGTTATTTGGAAACTTATTGTATTGCAAAACAGGCAAGATAAGATTGCAAAATTCAAGTTTACGCCTGACCAGGCAGTGGTGCAGTGAATAGAACGTCGGACTGGGATGTGGAGGACCCAGGTTCGAGACCCCGAGCTCGCCACCTTGAGTGTGGGCCCATCTGGCTTGACCCCAAGATCAATGGCTCCAGCAAGGTGTGGCTCGGTCTGCTGAAGCCCCGCGGTCAAGGCACATGTGAGAAAACAATCAATGAACAACTATGGTGTTGCAATGGCAATGAAAAACTAATGATTGATGCTTCTCATCTCTCTTCATTCCTGTCTGGCTGTTCCTATCTATCCCTCTCTCTGACTCTCTCTCTGTCTCTGTAAAAAACAAACAAACAAAAAACCCCACAAAAAACAAAATTCAAGTTTACTAATCCATATGTAATTCACAGTAAGAATAATATGTATTTCACTCCGTATAATGTAAATCAGAAAAAAAGAAAAACTGAGAACAGCATGATTTCATACATAGGTGGGACATAAAAGTGAGACTATAAGACATGGACAAGAGAGTAGTGGTTACGGGGTGGGGGGAGGGAGGGAAGGGTGGGTTAGGGAGGAGGGGAGGGACACAGGGAAAACCAGATAGAAGGTGACAGAGGACAATTTGACTTTGGGTGACGGGTGTGCAACATGGTTGAATGATAGGATAACCTGGAGATGTTTTCATTATACATATGTACCCTGATTTATTGGTGTCACCCCATTAAAATTAATAATAATAAAATATTTAAAAAAAGAATAATATGTAGTCTTGTTATTTATTTTGGTTTTGCTTTTTTTAAGAAAACACTTCTTTTTTTTATTTTATTCATTTTAGAGAGGAGACACAGAGTGAGAGAGAGAAAGGAAGGAGGAGCTGGAAGCATCAACTCCCACATGTGCCCTGACCAGACCAGCACAGGGTTTTGAACTGGCAACCTCAGTGTTCCCAGGTTGACGCCCCATCCACTGTGCCACCACAGGTCAGGCTTGGTTTTGCTTTTATAGTAATGTTTTGCATTATACTACTAGTTACTTACTCATTATCTATTTCTTCTGATTTCCTTAAAAATCTTCAATGTATTTGAGAAAGCAAAGCAATCAGCTGATACCAAGGTTCTCTGGAATTTAGGTGTGCCATAAAAGCTGGCTTAGTTAGTGAGAGAGCCAGAAATCGCTTGGGAGAAGTATTTAGAAAAATATTTTGAAGTCAATAAAGTCATTTGACTTCTCTCTGTTGTAATTTTCCCTTTCATCTTTTTTTTTTTATTTTTGATCTTTCTAGTTCTTCTGTGGAGAAAAAAAAACAACACCTACGAATCCAACAATTATGCTGTGAGCCGGAGGAAAAACAGTTCCATACTAAGGATGGTAGATATAAAATAGGAAAAATAAATCTGGGTCACCAGTGACAACATGGATCTGCCATACCAAGTTTAACTATCTCTGTGAAAGCTTCTCATTATGAAGTAAAAGAACCCCTTGCTCTTTTAAGATAACATAGGTATCACTGCACATATCTGCATGCAATTGGGCAACACGGGAAATGGCCAATATTACCTCAAGAGGCTGCCCTGATGCCACCTCTTTGCATCTTCACAACCTAGTAAGCCTGGGTTGAATGCTCTCACTTTGCTTTAGTGACCCCATCGCTTACCTCCGTTATGCATTTTATTGTAGATTGTTTCTCTTGTTAGATTTTTATCTCTTCTTATATAAGATTGGTGAACAATCACTGAGACAGAGATAGGTTGGAGAATGTTTGTTGTGGTATGCCTTCCAAATCTACACTTGGGGGACTGAAAGAATTGGGTTTTGGGAAAGGAAAGATTTAATCTAATAGTCTCGACAAAGGCCTCAGTTAATCACAGAAGGGCTCTGATGCTAGAATAGTGCTTCTCAGTGGACACTGAGGCATTAACATTGCTTTGTTATATCCACCTCTTCCTTCAATACCAGTCTTTGGTTGTGAGCTTTTCCCAGAGGAAATCATGAACTTTTGGCAAAGAGGTTTTGTTGGCTGAGAGCAATTCTCAAAGAGATTCTCAGCTGAGAGCCATCACATAGCATCTTTTTAGCAGCTGGGTAATGAGTGCCATCGTCCTGAAGGGGGTTGAGCATTCCCGTGAACATAAAGTGGCTTTGTTCAAACGCCTTTTGAAGAACTTGCTGCTCAACTTCTGGAAATGTATTCAATGGGTAGTCATCATGGATGTGCTTTTTAAGGAATGCCTGAGCTCTAAAGAGTTGCCTTGGACAAATTCTAGAGGACCACATACAGTTACTTATCAAGATGGGGTACAATTCTTACTCAACTGGTCCAAAGCATAACAACCCCAATGGGTATTTCAGTTCCGCAGTTTCCCGCGGAGGTGAATTTGACTGGTTAGGTCTATAGCTCAGCTCGACTCCTCCACTCACCCAAGTCTACTTCCTCGTTCTCTCTTACACCAACGATAATCCAAAGGGCACTCTAAATAAACATTCTAAACACTAATTTGGTTTCAGGATGTGCTCTCTGGAGAGCAAAACATGCAAATT
Source organism: Rhynchonycteris naso (assembly GCA_037038555.1). Classification (NCBI taxonomy): domain Eukaryota; kingdom Metazoa; phylum Chordata; class Mammalia; order Chiroptera; family Emballonuridae; genus Rhynchonycteris; species Rhynchonycteris naso. The sequence goes on from CM073002.1 coordinate 75,801,922, forward strand.
CAATTAGCTTTCAAGCTGAAAACCATTTTCATACATTTCTTCCCAACTTCATGTTTGTAATTTGCCATGATGAGATTATTTACATTAAATCATCTACCACAGTCCAATACTTTGTTGGATCCACTTTCTTCATATAATAAGTTATAAAAATAACTTCTCCAGAGATTCCGGTGCAGTGGTTCTTAACCTGGGTTCTATCAAACCCTATGGGTTCGATGAGTCAGTCTCAGGGGTTCAGAGAAGCCTCTGCTGCGGAGGCCAGAATAAAGTAATACCATAATTTGTTGTGAGTTCATGCACTTTGTTGGTTTTGTTCTTTGAGCAAGGTGATGTTCATGCATGGCTCATTTTGTGCACCAGTAAAAAACATATACCTATGTCTAGAATTTGGGAAAAAAAGCATATTTTATTTATCACTAAAGAAGGGTTCGGTGAATGCGCTAATGAAACTGGTGTGTTTGGTACCTCAAAAAAGGTTAAGAACCACTGCTTTAGAAAGAATACCATATTATATTTTCAGTGTAGGCCTTTGTTACTATCTTGTTGGACAATGGGTAATAACAATAACCAAACTGACCATGGTTTGTGGGATCCTATTAGATGAAGCTGCCAGCATGGCCTTATCATTTATGTGCACATTTGATTGACTGGGTTAGCTGATGACCCAAGTTCATTGTCAATGAACTGAGTCTTTCTGTTTACTTGGTGATTTATTGTCTCTTCACAGTGTTCTAGTGTTCATTAACATACAATATAATAAATGCTATACTTGTTCTTACTCCTAAAGTTTCATTGACATTTCTGTTCCCTAGAAGTATTTATTTTCCATTTTAAAATCTTTCTCTTTCCAAACCCGTGTAACATTAACCAGGACATTTTTTATAGTTACTATATAGACACAGTTATATATGCCATTTCTATTTATATATGAAATGGAGCAGCAAGTGTATTTTGCAAAGATTATTTCCGCTGGGAAGAATTACCATCTCTCCTTATTCCTGTCTTTCACAGAGACTCTCGGTGAGATTTTAATACAGCAGCAGCATATTGTATTTCAGGGTTATACTCACATACTGAGCCAATCACTTGTGCACCACGTTTGGCCATATTTGTTCTTTTTGGCAAGTTATAAAAATCCCTTCTACCCACATGTAAGCTGTGAGTTAAAAAGAGACTTCAACAAAAGCAAGGATGAATGGTATAGGGCATTATTAGGTTACTTACATGTACAGTTTACTTGGAAGCCCAGGTGTACCACTTCCATCATACAGCACAGACTGCTGTCGAACATATTATGATTTAATGTATCTGACAGAAGCTGGTTCTTAACAAGAAGTTATTAACACAGTTAATTGTCATCTCAGGTGTTTTATATTAGGGCCCAATAGCAGACTGCCTTTTCCATATGGCGTGACTTTGATCCAGAAAAGGCTAGGCTGTGATTCTACTAGAATAGTTTGTTATAAACTCTGCACAGCATTTTTCTCCTCACAAATATTCTGATTCAACAGGATCAACAGCAGCAGGGCTACTGCTATTGCTCCCTGATCCTGCTGCAGGACCTTTTTTTCTCTGGGCCTCACTCAAAGCTGGTAGCCTTTTATGTTACTTGGCATTGGTCTGAAACAATGTTTTCCCAGTTTGGAATGTACTGCCTATGGAATGCAATGGGCCTAGTCTAGGTATTGAGTTTTCTTAGTATGGGAGGTGCCAGTGGAAATAATTTGCCTTTTCCTTTGTCTTATCATACGCAGGAGCACTGGGCTCGAAAAATTACACTCCTTTCCTTTAATCAATATATTATTGGTCTTAGAATTGGATCAGTATCAAAAACTGGGCGAGGGATTATGGTTTTTTGAGAGGTAAAACCTTTAACCTTCTGATTATCTGTCTTTGAATTATTTTATATATTGAACAATATCTTTTTTATCAGTGTAAAAGTTTATGGGTGTCTTTATTTTTATTAAAATTTTTTTTTAATTTATTGAATACAGGCTAAAGATAAATATGGCAATCTAAAATTTATTTTTAATTTTTTTTTAATGATATGGTTTCAGCTTGATGAGGCAGTGATGCAGTGTATAGAGTGTCAGACTGGGATCCAGAGAACCCAGGTTCGAAACCCCAAGAGAGGCAGCTTGAGCATGGGCTCATCTGGTTTGAGCACCACTCACCAGCTTGAATCCAAGGTTGCTAGCTTGAGCAAGAGGTCACTTGGTCTACTATACCCCCACCCCCAGTCAAGGCGCATATGAGAAAGTAATCAATAAACAACTAAGATGCCACAATGAAGAACTGATGCATTTCATCTTGCTCCCTTCCTGTCTATCTGTCCCTATCTATCCCTCTCTCTGTTCTGTCACAGAAAAAAGCAACACACGAGTTTCAAATGTACAACTCAGTGTAACAACATCTACACACTGCATTGTGCACCCTCCATTCCAAGCAAAACTTTTTTCTGCTCTCATTCCCCCACCTCTTCCCCCCTCCCTCTACTTTCTCTCCTTCCCTCTGGCTATTTCCACACTATTGTTTGTATCTGTTATGTATATTTGTTTTTCCGATTGCCTATCATGACCATGGCCTGCAGTGTTCTATTGCTTATCTCCATAGGTGTAGTGGTCAAAGTTCCCATGGATGCAGGTCTTGAGAGTTCTTGATGTACTAGGGTTTCAATGCTTGCATAAATTATCCTAGATATATTCAATTCCAAATGTCAGGATCCCACCCCTTTCCCACCAGAGACATGATCCTGACATAAATACTTGCTGGGGCAGGGATTTTAACTTTACCTAGAGCTCTGCAATTCTTATAATTAAGTCCTGGATTCTGATGTTTGTCAGCCTTTGCTTTAAGAAATGAAAGTTTCATAATGTTTCTGGAGAAGTACTCTGACTTTCACACTTTTTTATTGAATTTTTCAGGGTGAAATTGGTTAATAAAATTATATAGGTTTCAGGTATATGATTCTAGAATATTCACCTAAAGTTAAATCTTCTTTCTTCACCATTTATCTTTTACTGAACCTTCACTTGGTAATTCAACAACCTAAATTTTTCAGCCTTTTTTCAATATTTCAGGTCATTCAGAAGGCCATCAAAGTCTTATTATTTTTATAATTAGTATTTTTTATTTTTTCTTAAAAGCCCGAGATATTGTATTTACTAGTACATTCTCTTCTACCAGTGTCCCATTTCAGTTTAGCATTTGTGAAAATCTGGACAATGGCACTCTTATAGCATTCTAAGGGCAAATAGTGCTCCATTTATCCTAATAATGATACCTTCATTGGCCTATGGCTGGCTCCAAAATCCTGTTTTCTCACACCATTTCTGGTATCAAAACTCTTAGTTTTATTTCTCATAAAATCAACTCTATTATGAAAATTTTTATGGAGGAAGTTTATCAGAAAAGCCCTTTTTTGATAATAAAACATATTATAGTTCAGAAAATGGAAGTGTCACAGTGCAAATCAGTTGCAACAAAAGGAGCAGTTGCAGTACAAATCAGTTTCAGTCTTCAGCCAAATCCTCAGGAAGCGTTGGACTTCCTGGCATAGTACTTCACAGTATTTGTCCTATTCCAATGGAAACAGGATTTTACTCTCTCGTAGCAATTAGTCATTGGATGGTGTATGATCGTACATCAAACAGGTCTCTTGAAAGAAAGAAACCTATTAAGGAAAATTCTCAGAGATGGACCTAGCCAAGAATCATTGGTCATCAACCCTCCCAGCAACCGAGGAATTGAGTGCCTGTTCATGAGGAAAGGACATGGTATAGCATTCAATGCACTCAGCCTGGACACTGAGTTTTTTAAATAAACTAATATGACATTCATCTTTACACCATCAAAGCCGACAATGCTGTCTGTCATTTAGAAAATCAATGAATTCCTACTGAATGAATAAATACAAACATGTATGAACATTGTTTTTTAACAAAGATATGAAATATTTATTTACGGTTTTTATTTAAATAAAAGAAAATATGAAGAATTTTTCCTCTGAATTCACTTATTCATTATCTCAACATGTACTTGTTGAGTCTTTTAACATGTGCTAGGCATTAATTAGCACATTAAGGCAAATGATCACTCTTAATGGAACATATATTTTAAATTTCTCATTACGTTAAGAGAAACAGCTAGCTCTCCTTTTGTTTTTTATAGCTTTGTTTAAAAAGACAGCATGACCTCTTTGGAGAAATTTCTATTCATTTCTTTTGCCCATTTTTTGATTGGATTGTCTGTCTTCCTGGTGTTGAGTTTTATAAGTTCTTTATAAATTTTAGTTATTAACCCCTTATCAGACGTGTTGTTGAATATGTTCTCCCATTGTGTGGTTTGTCTTTTTATTCTGTTCTTATTGCAAAAACTTTTTAGTTTATATTTTGACCCAGCTATCCCACTTATAGGAATATACCCTAAGAACACCATAGCACTGTCCGAAAAGAAGAAATGCGCCCCCATGTTTGTGGCAGCATTGTTCACAATATCGAAGATCTGGAAACAGCCCAAGTGTCCGTCAGAGGACGAGTGGATTAAAAAGCTTTGGTACATATATACTATGGAATACTACTCAGCCATAAGAAATGATGACATTGGATCATTTACAACAAAATGGATGTACCTTGATAACATTATACGGAGTGAAATAAGTAAATTAGGAAAAAACTGAGAACAGCATGATTTCATACATAGGTGGGACATAAAAGTGAGACTATAAGACATGGACAAGAGTGTGGTGGTTGTGAAGTGGGGGGAGGGAGGAGAGGGTGGGATAGGGAGAAGGGGAGGGGCACAGGGAAAACCAGATAGAAGATGACAGAGGACAATTTGACTTTGGGTGATGGGTATGCAACATAATTGAATGATAAGATAACCTGGAGATGTTTTCATTGAACATATGTACCCTGATTTATTGGTGTCACCCCATTAAAATAAAAAAAATACTAAAAAATAGAAGACAGCAGGAAAATTAATGTTATCTTATGTCCTTTGGGTTTTTACGAGCCTTAATAATGATAATACAGTGTGTCCATAAAGTCATGGTGCACTTTTTGACCAGTCACAGAAAAAAAGTGCACCATAAAATTATGGACACACTGTATTTCCTGCTCTTAAATGGCTAACATTTGTTTTACAGAGGAAAATAATAATAATCATTATATTAGCCACTCCCATTACACCTGTGTCCTTAGAGTCTTCAATCTGTTTAGAGTTGAATAAAGACTAGAGATAAACATAACAGTAATCTAAAACAAACAACCTTTTAAATGAAGACTTATCAATCGTGATTCCTCAGTTTTGACATGTGCTAATATAAGAGAATAAGCAATGTGCTTTTGAGAAATTAAAATCCTTTTAATGATCGGTTTTCTATGTTATAACCAAGCTACTGCAGTTTTGGATATTTGTTCACATGTGTCCCTTTCAGAGTTCAATGACACAACATTAGACTAATTGACATTTGCTTAGAAATTACATGATGACTTCTATCAAAGATCTTAATAATTCTCACTCACAATACCTAGATTGAAAAGATAAGCCATGCACCAACTTGAATGTAAAAATGTTTTAAAATATGTTTTTTCCCTCACTATAATCTATTACTTCAAAAAACAAGTAACCTATTATCTCCCCTTATTAGATGATTTCTAGAGCAATTTTAGTTAAAATTAAGTGAATTTATTACCATCTCAACATATACCTTTCACCAAGTTTCTATTTCTCTATCCTTAGGATATATGTTAGAAAAATTACAACTTTGATCCATAACAAATAACCAAGAATCAAACTCATAAATATGTGACTTTGATTCACATCAACATGGTGGAAAGAAAAATAGGTATTCCTTTATTTAACCATGTCCTATGTTTGTGTTGATAACAGATCATGTTTAAAGTCTCCTCTATTTATAAAATCATGGCATAAGAATTTTTAATCTTATGAATGATCACTTGTCCAAAGTATTTTTCTTACATTTCAGCCTTCTACACCATTTCTTCTCACCTTTACCAATAATCTTATCCTGGAATTGCCATTTTTTATTCTTTCAGCAATTTAAATTATTTCTATGTTTCTTGGAATCTGTGTAACAATTGACTATTAAAAAATAAAAACTATTTTAACACTAATATTTCTGCTTTAGAGAAGACTTGAGTTTACTTTGCCAAAATTAATAACAGAAACTATAAAAAATAATCAAAAAGTTCAATTCATTTGTATCTGATTTGTATCGACTGTCTCTTTTTAATTATTATTATTGCATCATATCAAAATTAACAGTAAAGGAGAGTCTTATTATGGATATTTATAGTACTTCTTCATTGGGATCTTTATAAATTATTGATCATCTATGATTATTTTTTTTAACATTAATGTGCATGGACTAACCTAGGAATCCTGTTAAAATGTATATTCTGATTCAGTAGGTCTAAGACAGGGCCTAAAAACCTTTATTTATAACAAACTTCCAGATGCTTTCAATGCTGTTGCTCTACGAAACAGTTTTTTCTAGCATAGCTCTAATTGATATGTTCTTTCACTGACAAATTTTAATAATAGAAACATAGACAACTTGATGGTGAGACATTAAACCATTGGTAATACACCCTTATGGCTAACAAAATAAATAGAAACTAGAAAAATTCAGAATATTTAGTACAAAACATTTGTGAGTAAATGTGCAATTTGAGAGGAAAATATGAGGGAAAATAACTCTAAGATAAAATAGAAGTTTAATATTAGCAAAATTTTTAGTCAAGCTCTAGTTTCATGTGAGCTCTATATTGAAACTGATTTTAGTTCTTATAAGTGGTAAGTGTGGACATATTCATTGGTATCATTTTGACATCCTTGCCTAATAATAGCTAGAATTATATCATGGAAATATTAGTGTGTTAAATAGGATAATTTAGAACAAAGCTTTCTGATTTGAGAGATATTTAATGTTTAAACAAAGCTAAATAAAGTTCTTATTCAAATTCTGCTATGAATATACTTATCTTTAAGGAAAACAATGCATCTCCATGAGTAATATTTTTAACCTGAAATACGAAAGTGTTATATTTGATATTCTACCCTCCAACTTTAATAACCTATGATGCTATGATTCTGGTATGTATTGACAGAGCAATTTAATAACCTACTTCCTGAACCCTCACAAAAACTATTTTTAAGCTGTGGAAATTGATGCTAACTACATATGGAATCCATAACTACATATGGAAAAATATTTCTAAATCCTTCTTTTTCCAATTTTTTTCAAACTATAAAGTTGCCTTTTTATTATAAAACAAATAACCAGTTCTTTTTTTCCCCCCTTCCAACATCAGCCATGTAATAAATCCCAAATTGCTTGTTCTGACTCATTCAGTTAGATGTTAATATTTAAGATCAGGCCCTGGCCAGTTGACTGAGAGGTAGAATTTGAGCCTGGCAGGTGGAAGTCCCAGTATGACACCCAGTCAAGGCACACAGAAGAAGCAACCATCTGCTTCACCCCCTTATTCTTCTCTCTCTAGCTCTCTTTTCACCTCCCACACCCATGGTTCCAATGGTTTGAGCAAGTTGGCCTTGGGCAGTGAGGATGGCTCCATGACCTCACCTCAAGTGCTAAAATAGCTTGGTTGCCAAGAAATGGAGCATCTTCCCCAGATGAACAGAGTATCTCCCAGTAGGGAGCTTGCCAGATGAATCCTGATTGGGACGCATGGGGGAGTCTATCTCTTTGCCTCCTTGCCTCTCATCTAATTAAAAAAAAATACTTAAGATCATCTTTTATTTAATCTTCCCAGGTTGTGCCTGAACTGTTGGAGATAGTCGTGAAACACAAGCCATCAATTAGTGTTTCTGAGAATTAAAAATTTAAAGTGATATGTACTTTAGGTTTGAAAGATGTGCAACAACAATCATAGTAATAAGATTTACCTAACATAAATTAAGAATGAAAATATAATTTAAAATTCCTCAACTCCATTACTCATTAGTAAAGTAAGAAACATTACAAAAGTACTCAATTCACAAACACACACAAAAGGTAATTACTGGTTAATGCTTTAAAGATTAGAAATTTGTGTATTTAACATATAATGCAATTTTACAAGACTGATTGATACTTGAAGTTTCAGAAACACATTATTATAAAAGTAAAGTAACATTTATATAATAAAATAACTGTCTTCCTGAGAGCTATAAGTAAGTAATGAATTTCCTGAATTAATAAAGGATACAAACAAAAGTATACTTTTAAGTTTGGCAGTTATAGATTAAACCAGTAAGCATGACACAGTTGCTGATATTTACTAACAAATTTTTTAATTTTTTTAATTTATTGATTGATTTTTTAGTGAGATAAGCAGGAAGAGAGAAAGAGGAAAAGACAGAAAGAGGAACATCAATCTATACTTATATGTGCCCTGACCGGGGATCGAACCAGCAGCCTCTATGCTATGGGACAATGCTCGTAACCAACTGAGCTATCTGGCCAGGGCACAATCAGATTTCAAATAAGCTAATTAGTGAATTAAATTTTTATTACAATTTCATTTTGAAAATGATTTAAAATACAACTAATACAGAATTCATTGTGGTAAGCAATGATAATAAGCTACAAAGCTCACTCAGAATATCATTTAAGTTTATATTTGATAAAGCTAATTCTGAAACACTAGCAATTATTAGTATGCTCATAGTAAGTTTTCATACTTATATGTTATGTATTTCATACATAACATAAATTTTCTATTCCAGAAGGCATTTTCATTGATTTAAAAAAAAATTATTTGTCTTTACTGGTCACTGGGGAGTGTACTTATACTTCAGAAAATATAGACATTTTCATGAAAAAATATTGGTTAAAAATGTGTTATTGTATAATAGATATTGAGTAATATAATAGAAAGTTCTGAAGAAGCTAAAATACTTTTTTCTTAAAGCATTTTTTGTCCTCTTTAATGAATGTAAAAGCAATGATAAAAATTAAATTTTATTTCTGGAAAGATGAAAAAATAGAAGTACCAGAAATCTTTCTTCCTATTTAAACAATAACTCTATTGGAAGAATCTGTTTGATGTGTGATTTTAGAACTCTGGAGTCTATTGAAGGCTTATAAAGCTCAAGGAGAAGCTTGAACAATAAACTGCAATTAATGTTAGTCAATTTCAGCTCTTGGAACCTTAGTAGTTACCCATCTTGCACCAATCACCCCATGGCAGGCAACTATGTGAGAGTTGTCAAAGAGTTTTTAAAAAAAGCTTGTGGGAACCAAGGTGGGCAGAAAGTACCCTGTCCTCCAAAGGCCAGGCATCTATGCTCTGATCATTGATTTCTGATTTTGAAAACAGAAGTACTGAGAAAGAGGCAGCAGTCATTTTTGTTTAATGTACTTTTATGGTTGCAATTACCTTCTCATTGGACCGAAGTAACTTCCTGGGTACTTAAGGACCCATGACTTTTTATTCACCTTATTTTACCTCTTTTATACTTTTGAGAGCAAGATATTGAAGACCAGACTTTGAAAAGCAACTGCATATACAGAAAAAAAGTATTACAAAACACTTTCACATTCTAAGGGAATGATGCAGACTCATAAAAGAACTGAGAAGACTTTAAATTTATACCTAAGACTAATCCTGCCCTGGCTTAATATCTTAGTTGATTGGAGCATCATCCTGATATGCAGAGATTGTCAGTTTGATCCCCAGCCAGGGCACATACAGAAACAGATCAATGTTTCTCTCTCTTTTTCCCCTTTTCTTTTTCTCTAAAATCAATAAAATATTTTTTAAAAGCCTGATCCTTGACACAGAGGCAGTGTACAACAATTATGCACACACTCACAATCACTACATGCTAAGAAAAAATCAGAATATAATTTCCAGAGTTATCTCATTTTTAGGTTAAACTGTGCAGTTTTAACAAAAATAAAAATCATAAGGAATACATAAGAACATGAAAGTAAGGTACATTAAAGACAAAAAGTAAACTAAAAGGAATAGTTGTTGAAAAAGACATGACTGTGTCTCTACCATACAAAAACTTTGAAGCAACTTTTTAAAAGTTGATCATAAAACTAATGAAAGTTATGGAGAAAGTTAAGAAAATAATAAATTAAAAGTGAAATACAAATTGAGACATTTACTCTAATACAAAATTAGGAAGAAATTCTGGAGCTGAAAAAATACACTGAGATGAAAATTTTACTACTGGGATTCAAAATTAAATTTGACCAAGCAGAAGAAAGAATCAGTGAACCTGAGGATAATACATTGAAAATTATTAAGTCTGAGGAACAGAAAGAATAAAAGTTGAGGAAAAGTAAACAGAGACTATGGGATCTATGAGATACCATCTAATGAGCTAATATTTTCCTTAAATAATTTCATAAAAAGAAGAGAGAATATTTTAAGAGAGAAAGACCAAAAACTTCCTGAATTTGATAAAATACATAAGTATAAACACCTCTAATGTTCAACAAACTTCAAACAGAATAAACTCAAAGAAGCTCACATCAAGGTAAAATACAATCAAAGTATTAAAGAAAAATGAAAGAGAGTATTGAAAGCAATGAGAAAGAAGTGATTCATCACATAAAATGGATACTCAGTACTATATTCAGCAGACTTTTCTTCAGAAACTTTGTAGATCATAAAGCAGTGGGATGATATGTTCAAAGTATTTTAAATAAACTAACAACCAAGTATCCATATTTTGCAAAACTATACTTCAAAAGTGAGTGAGAAATTAAGATATTCCCAGATAAATAATAGCTGATAGAGCTCATTACTATTAAAACTACCTTGCAAGAAATACTAATTGGAGTCTGCAAGTTGAAATAAAAGTACACTAGACACTAAATCAAAGCAGTAAATGTATAAATAAATAAAATCTAAGTAAAGGTAAATACATGAAAAATATAAAATCTAATTTTATTTTAACCATGGTATATAACTTCACTTTTTGTTTCTAACGTGAGTTAAAAAATCTATGTATTAAAATTATAGGTCTAAAGTTTAGAATTATTATAATTTTATTTTATAACTCTAAATTTTATTTTCTATTACATTTAAGAAGCATATTCATTAAAATTATTAATTTATGTTTTTGGGTATAAAATGCTTAAAGACCTAATTCTGTAATATGAGCAACTAAAAGTGAAGATAAAACTGTTAAAGGAGCAGAATTTTCTGTATGTTACTGAAAATAAACTAGTATAAGTTCAGATTAGAGTGCTATTCCTTTAGAATGTTTAATGTAACTTCAATGATAACCACAGAGAAAATAAAGAATGAAAGAATAAATACAAAACAAATTTAAATATTTTACACACAAAAAAAGCTAAACACAAAAGAAGACAATAATACAATAGGGAAAAATAATTCAATAGGCATATAAAAACACTTAGAGAAAGTGAAAGACCCTTCTTTATCAGTGATTACTTTAAATGTGAATAGATTAAACTCTTCAATATAAAGACCAAAATTAGTTCTGGCTGGATATATTGGTTGGTTAGAGCGTTGTCCTGATATGAAAAGGTTGTCGGTTGAATTCCTTGTCAGGGCACATACAGAAACAGGTGAATATTTCTCTCTCTCTCTCTCTCTCTCTCTCTCCCTTTCTCTTTCTCTAAAATCAATCAATAAAATTATTTTAATAGACTGAGATTGAGAATATTTTTATAAAGATGCAAATATATGCTCTCTATAAGAAACTCAATTTAGATTCAAAGACACAAATAAGTTGAAAGTAAAAGAATGGAAACAAAAATACATGCAAATGGTAAACAAAAGAGAGTGGGGAGGCTATTATAATATCATACAAAATTGGTTTTAAATAAAAAAGTTTACAAGTGACAGAAAAGACATTATGTATAACAAAAATTTCAATGCTGCAAGATAAAAGAATTATAAAAATGCATGTACCTAAGAACTGATAATCAAAATATATGGAGAAAAAATTGATAAATAAAAAGAGAAATAGAAAGTTCTACAATAATAGTTGAAGACCACAATATCCTATTCTCAATAATAGACAGAAAAACCAAACATAAGAAAATATAAAATTATAAGAACACAATAAATCAACTATATCTAACAGACAAAACCAAATACTTTACCTAATAACAACACAATATACATTCTTTTTAAGTCCATCTGGGACTATTTTCAAGACAAATTAAGTCTCAATAGATTTTGAAAGATGAGTATGAGTATCATACAAATTATTTTCTCTAATCCCAAAAGAAGATAAAATTAGAAGTCAATAATAGAAGGAAGACTAGAAAATTCACAAAGTTGTGGAAATTAAACAACACAATATCAACAATTAGATCAAGAAAAAATCTCAAGGGAAATTAAAAGAAATTTAGATGAATAAAAATGAAAATACAAATAACAAACTTAGATGAATGAAAATGAAAATACAACATACCAAAATGTATGAGATGCAGTAAAAGCAATAGTAAAATGGAGACTTATATCTATATATGCTCACATTATAAAGGCAGAAACCAGGAATAATGTAGCAACATGATTAAATAAGATGTCCTTCACTCATAAACACCTTTAATAAAAAATTTTTGGCATCTACCCACGGACAAAAGTTTGTTTCTGGGAGCTGAGGGATCCAGCATCATATTCCAAAAAACTCAGGATAAGTCTCACCCATCTATGTGTTGAGTAATAAATATATAGACTCTGGTTCCGGCTGTGGATCCTGCAAAGGCCCATGAACTGGCTCCATACCTTCTTGGCCAGGATCAGGGAACCTGTGGAAAACATTGTCACAGACAATTAATTGCCCACAGACAACAGTGTTTGTAGAAGTCCAGATTTCCAGTGAAACTCCTGCCCAAGATCTTAAAAGAGAAAGTGCATGTTAGTCCTCTTCCATCATTGCTCTTTGAGGTTTGACTGTTTATATTCAGTATAAAATCTGTGGTCTTTTACTTCGGTGATGGGCAACACTACCCACCAAGATGCTTTAAGCTAAAACTTAAAAGTCAGTCCAAGATGATTTCTTCTCCTTCCCATCCATTCAATTGTAGATTCCACTTCCTACAGGTATTCTCTATCTCTGCTTTTTCTGTCATATGTCATAATTAATGTTCTTATCAATGTTTACTTGAAACTTTATAACATTATTTTGAGTGTCACCAAAGTGACACCCAAGAAAATCTCATAGTGTTATTTTCCTGCTCTGAATATTGCCTCTTTGTTTATATTATGTCCTTGCTTTTTAGACTTGAGCCACATTAAATTACTAGATGGCCTCATGCTTATTCCTAACTTCTTGCCTTTACATGTTTTTATTACTAGAAATCAGTTTAAATTTATATACTTGGCAAATTCCTAAACATGATTTAGATATTAGCTCAAATTTACTTCTAAAAAGCCTTCTTGAACTCCAGAAGAAAAAACTAAGTTGCTTCTTTGTCTGTTCTGCTACTTCAACTTCCATCAAGTTGTCATTTTATTTATTATGGGTTTATTTCCTTTTTGACTCCCTATGATAATCTTGAGTTTCCACTGCCAATAGGAAAGATTAAGCAATTTTACTGAGGCCACCTAGCTTGCTAGTCATAGAGCACAAATTGGAATCCAGATTGTCTTACTTCAAAAATCAGGGGTTTAACCAACTAGTTACGTCAGCCATTAACATTATTTAAGGAAATGATTGATTACCACATGCCGTCTAATCAGCTGTGTCAGGGAAGGTAGGTGAAATCATTTTCTGGTTTTGTCAATAGGAAATGAGGTTTTGGATTGAAAAAGGTTTTCCACAAGGCTGAAATTACCTATTTTTAGGGCATTTACTGAGTTTTCCCTAATAACTCTTTCTGAACAAATGTTTTGAACTTTTTCTGTTTGACTATTGTATGTCCTCTATATTTAGACTACATAAACCACCTCAAAATTCTTTTATTTCCCAAAAATCTCCCTTCACTTTTGCCCAAATTAAAATTTTATTTTGAGCTTTATTTCCATTAATCTTACTCAAACCACTGCCAACTAATTGTAAAAAGAATTTAGTGAGCCTGTAGTATCAGTTAGCTAGAATTTACATCAAAAGAGAAAGCCCTTGAAGATAAAAGTTTTAAGATTCAGAAGTATAAGTCTCAGTGTGGAAAGAGAGGTTGTATGTTTTTTTTTTAATTTTTTTTTATTATTTCTTTATTTTAGGGAGGAGACAGAGAGAGAGAGAGAGAGAGAGAGAGAGAGAGAGAGAGAGAGAGAGAGAGAGAAGGGGGGAGGAGCTAGAAGCTTCAACTCCCATATGTGCCTTGACCAGACCAGTGCAGGGTTTTGAACTGGCGACCTCAGTGTTCCCAGGTCGACTCTTTATCCACTGCGCCACCACAGGTCAGGCAGGTTGTATGTTTTGAAAAGAACATTCTGTCCAGTTCCACAATGATTAAATAAATTTCTCCATTAATGGGACTGGTATGCTTAGAAATTACCATTTAATGCAGAACAATTTACTACCAAAATACAGTAATGAACACATGAGAATTTCTTCCACTATTTTATTCTTCCAAAATATAGATTATAGTTTTTTTGCTAGTATGTTGCTTCTACCTAAGAGACAAGAGGAAACAAAAATAAAACCTGGCAGATGCAGTCTGCCTAACAGGAACTCTCAAATTTACTTCTTTTCGCAATTCATTTCACTTCCTTGGTTTAAAAATATGTTTTTGATCTCATCCGTTTTTTAATTTTTAAATTTTATTAATCCCTTATCAGACATGTTGTCAAATATATTCTCTCATTGTGTGGTTTTGCTTTTTATTCTGTTCTTATTGTCTTTAGCTGTGCAAAAACTTTTTAGTTTGATATAGCCCCATTTGTTTATCTTGCCTTTTATTTCATTTGCCCATGGAGATAAATCGGCAAATATATTGCTGCTACATATGTCGGAGAGCTTGCTGCCTATGTTTTCTTCTAAGATGCTTATGGTTTCAAAGCTTACATTTAAGTTTTTTATCCATTTTGAATTTGTTTTTGTGAATGGTGTAAGTTGATGGTCTAGTTACATTTTTTTGCAGGTAGATGTCCAATTTTCCCAACAACTCCATTGTATGTTCTTTCCTGCTTTGTCAAATATCCGTTGTCCATAAAGGTGTGGGTTTATTTCTGGGTTCTCTGTTCTGTTCCATTGATCTATGTGCCTGTTCTTATGCCAGTACCAGGCTGTCTTGAGTACAATGGCCTTGTAGTAGACCTTGATATCTGGAAGAGTGATACCTCCTGCTTTATATTTTATTTTTAAGATTGCTGAGGCTATTCGTGTTCTTTTTGGGTTCCATATAAATTTTTGGAATCTGTGTTCTATATCTTTGAAGTATGTCATTAGTATTTTAACTGGTATTGCATTGAATTTATAAATTGCTTTGGGTAATATAGACATTTTAATGATGTTAATTCTTCCTAACCATAAACACGGTATATGCTTCCACTTGTTTGTGTCTTCCTTGATTCCTTTTATCATTGTGTTATAATTTTCCGAGTACAAATCCTTAACCTCCTTGGTTAAATTTACTCCTAGGTACTTTATTTTTGGGTTGCAATATTGAAGGGGATTGTTACCCTAATTTCTTTTGCTGACAGTTCATTGTTGGTATATAGAAATGCCTCTGATTTCTGAGTATTAATTTTATATCCTGCTACCTTGCTGAATTCATTTATCAGGTCCAGTAGTTTTTTGACTGAGACTTTAGGGTTTTCTATATACAATATCATATCATCTGCAAATAGTGACAGTTTTACTTCTTCTTTTCCAATTCGGATGCCTTTTATTTCTTCTTCTTGTCTGATTGCTGTAACTTGGACTTTCAGAACTATGTTGAATAAGAGTGGTGAAAGGTGCACCCCTGCCTGGTATGTGATCTTAAGGGGATTGCTTTTAATTTTTGCCCATTTAGTATGATGTTTGCTGTGGGTTTGTCATAGATGGCCTTTATCATGTTAAGGAATGTTCCCTGTATTTCCACTTTACTGAGAGTTTTGATTATTAATGCGTGCTGGATTTTTTCAAACGTTTTTCTGCATTTATTGAAATTATCATGTGATTTTTGTCTTCTTTTGTTTATGTGATGAATCACATTGATTGATTTGCAAATATTGAACCAGCCTTGCCTCTCTGGAATAAATCCCACTTGATCATGGTGTATGACTTTTTTCATATATTGCTGGATCCGGTAGTCTAATATTTTGTTGAAAATTTTAGCATCTAAATGCATCAGTGATATTGGCCTATAATTTTCTTTCTTTTGCTGTCTTTGCCTGGTTTCAGGATAAGAATTATGCTCGCCTCATAAAAGGAGTTTGGAAGCCTTCCTTCTTCCTGGATTTTTTGAAATAGCTTGAGGAGGATAGGAGTTAGTTCTTTGAATTTTTGATAGAATTCACTTGTGAAGCCATCAGGCCCAGGACTTTTTTTGGGGGGGAGTTTTTTAATAACTGTTTCAATCTCATCTGTTGTAATAGGTCTGTTTAGGTGTCTGATTCTTCCAGGTTGATTTTTGGAAGATTATATGATTCAAGAAATTTGTCCATTTCACCCAGGTTGCCTAATTTTTTGGCATAGAGGTCTTCATAGTATTTTCTTACAATACTTTGTATTTCTGTTGTGTCAGTTGTTATTTCTCCACTCTCATTTCTAATTTTATTTATTTGAGTTCTCTCTCATTTTTCTTGGTGACTCTAGTTAAAGGTTCATCTATCTTGTTTACTTTTTCAAAGAACCAGCTCCTGGTTTCATTGATCTTCTGTATTGTTTCCTTAGCCTCTATGTCATTTATTTCTGCTCCGATCTTTATTATTTCCTTTCTTCTACTAGTCTTAGGCATTATTTGCTGTTGTTTCTCTAGATCTTTTTGGTGCAGGATCAGGTTTCTTATTTGAGCTTTTTCTAGTTTCTCATGGTATGCCTGTAGTGCTATGAACTTCCCTCTCAGTACTTCTTTTGCTGTGTCCCAAAAATTTTGAGTTGATCTATGCTCATTATCATTCGTTCCTAGAAACTTATTATTTCTTCTTTGATCTCATTGTTAATCCATTCATTATTAGTGTATCCTTTAAGTCTGTTGTTTCTTTAATAATTATCTTTCTTGAGGATCTATCCAGTGATGTTAATGGGGTATTGAAATTTCCTGCTATTATATTATTGCTGTTAATCTTGTCATTTATATCCATCAAAGTCTGCTTTGTGTATGTTGGGACTCCTATGTTTAGTGCGTATATATTTATAATGGTTATATCTTTCTCTTGAATTGTTCCCTTTATCATTATGCAGTGTCCTTCTTTATCTCTTACTGCAGTCTTTGTTTTAAAGTCCATTTTGTCAGATATAAGTATTGCTACCCTGGGTTTTCTGTTTTTTTTTTTTTTTATTTCCATTTGTGTGAAATAATTTTCCCATCCTTTTACCTTCAGTCTATGTGCATCTTTTGTTTTATGGTGTGTCTCTTGTAGACAGCATATGTATGGGTCCTGTTTCTATGTCCACGTAGGTACCCTATGTCTTTTGTTTGGATTACTCAATCCATTTACATTTAAGGTTATTATTGATATGTAGTTGTTTATTGCCATTTTATTCTTTAAAGCTATATTCTTCTTTTGCTATATTCTTTCCTCCCTTTGAACTATTCACAACAGGCCCCTTAGTGTCTCTTGCAGAATTGGTTTGGTTTTAATTAATTTCTGGAGGCTTTTTTTGTCTGGTAACTCTTTATTTCTTGTTCAATTTTAAATGTTAGTGTTGCTGAATAGAGTAGTCTTGCTTGTAGGTTCTTGTTCTTCATTACTTTAAATATATATTACCATTCCCTTCTGGCCTCAGGTGTTTCTGTTGAGAAGTCGGCTGTCTTTCTTATGGAGGCTCCTTTGTAGGTAATAGCCTTTTTTTCTCTATCAGCTTTTAAAATTTTTTCTTTATCCCTTAGCTTTGGTATTTTAACTATGATGTGTCTTGGTGTAGATTTCTTTGGGGTTTTTTTAATGGAATTCTTTGTGCTTCTTGAACATGTGAAATGTTTTCCAGCCTTAATTTAGGGAAGTTTTCAGCTATGATTTGATTGAACAAAGTTTTTATCCCTTGATCTTTCTCTTCATCTTCGGGAACCGCTATGATGCAGATGTTATTTCTCTTCATGTTGTCACAGAGCTCCCTTTCAGTTTCTTCACTTTTAGAGTCTCTTTTCTTTTTTCGACTTGCTTCTGTGCCTTGTTTATTTTGTCCTCTAACTCGCTGATTTGATCCTCAGCTTCATCCATCCTTCTTTTATTTTCTTCCATTGTGGTCTTCAGTTCTAATACTGTGTTTGTCATTTCTGTCTCATTCTTTTTTATTATTTCAATTTTTTTATACTTGTTATCACTTTATTTAGGTGTTTGCAATGACTATCCATTGTTTCTCTAAGTTCTTTGAACATAGTAACTATTATTATGTTAAACTCTGCATCTCATAATTTGGTTATATGTGGTTCATTCAGGTCTTTCTCTGGGGATTTCTCCTGATTCATTTTAGTTGCATTACTCTGCCTGCCCATTTTGTCTGTGTATATGAAGGGTGTGGCCACTGGAGTCCAATGGGTGTTGCCTCAGTTTTCCTTAGGTGCGGTCTATCTGCAGGCTCAGAACCCCCTCTGCTGCTGCCTAGGGCAATTTGGTATGGGCGTTGCCGGTGCTGACCCACTGCAGCTGTTGCTGTAATTTCCGCCTCTCCTCTGTAGGAGGGGCTTTGTTCTGGTTCCCGGTTCTACAATTGTCAGCCTGTCGGAGCCTTCGCTTCGCCCCCACAGGTGGGGTTATGCACCACACTCAAGCCACAAGTCTCAGCACCAAGTGTAGGTGTTTGGCAGATAAAATATATTATGCTCACTTTGTTAAAGATGGCTCTGCCCACATGCAAGTTTTAAGAGAAAGCTTTTCCCCACACCCTTGATGGATTGGATGATGTGGGTGGTGACCTTTCATGAGGAATCCTCCCATTATGCCTCAGATAGAGACTGCCTTTGTGTTAGAGACTTTCTTCTTTGTGTAATAGGTTTAAGGGTTTTGATGCTGCACTGTAGAGTGGGGCTGAACAGGAGCTTGCTCTTTCGGTTCTTGAGGTTAGCATTAGAGAGCAGAGCAGAGAAAGGCCATGTGGAGGAAGCTATGAGAAGCAGCCAAGTTGGTGAAGTGCTGAGGGCGAAGCCAGTTTGAACAGAGTATGTGCTGGAGAAGGAGATGAGGAACAGAGTTGAATAAGGCTGGTGAACTAAAAACCTTTGATTCTAGGAAACCCGAATAAGTCAGTAGCTTTGAGAGCACTGAATGAGTGGGTTTTGGAGTCCAGTGTTTGTTTTAGCTCCCCCGCAGGGTGCAAGCTAGAATTAAAGCTGTTGGCTCAGCAGTTCTTGGCTCCATTGTTTCATTACCGACTGTCCAAATCCAATGTGAACCTGTGTGGCCAGGTGACTGTGATTGTGACCCTGAGTACTGGCTTTACATTTGGCGTAGTCTGTGGCAGGATTAGATACAGATCGATATGGAGTCAGCATTCTTGAGGTGCATGGTAGAGGACTGGTTGCTGTTATGGTTTCCCATCCATAGATGTTTTTTAGGGGACTGTAAGCTGGCTGACTTTTACAGCCATGTGTGAGGAAACCGAGAGCTATATGGAAGAGGCTGCCTAGGACCTGCAAATCGAGCAGTGGAAGGGGCTGGAGTAAACATGGGAGAAAGAAATGCTGACTCTGGAGCTGGAGGAAGCGCTGCTGGAGGAGGCCGACCAGGTTTGTGAGATTTGCCTGGAAATGGAGCAGATGCTGGAGAAGCAATCACAGGTTCATGAGTTGGAGATTGCCCTGGATGTTATGAAGAGCCAGCAGCAGCATGAGGCCGGGCCTGAGGCCGGGGCCGGGGCTGAGACCAGGGTTAGAGCTACAAGGCCTGCTGTACAGAAGGCAGCAGTGGCCCGGAGCTTGAGCCTAGCATCAGGAGCTGATGTTTTAAGATCCTCTTTGGAGGATGAGGAGAATCAAGCTGGAGTTACAATCCACAGTCTCCAGAAAGTGAGAGCCCAGCAACAAGAAACTTCTACCACACCGCTGGTGGTCTGTGATTTTGGGACATAGGGGTTGATGCCATCATGCTCCCCAGAGTTGAGATGGAAATGCTGACTGCCATTGCCACATGCTTCTGTTTAGGACAGTGTGAAACCTGCCATGATGGCAGGAATGAAGGCGGAGGCTAACATCCCATGTGTGTGACTGATGTCCTGGCTCCTTTGTTGAGTGGACTTACAAATTTTGGACAATGTGAAATACCCTTATGGGGATGGGTGGGAGGCTTTGCTGGAGGTCCTTCCCCTGCCCACTCTGCAGTGCAGAATCAAAACCCTTAATCCAATTATGTAAACAAGAAAGTCTCTGACACAAAGCCACCCATCTGAGGCATAATGGGAGGATTCCTCATGAGAGTGCACCACCCACATCATCCAATCAGTCAAGGGTGTGGGAAAAAGCTTACTCTTAAAACTTGCATGAGGGCAGCACCATCTTTAACAAAGTGAGCATAATATATTTTATCTGCCCAACAATCCACCCCTATGTTCACTTTATTACCCACAATCTATACCACCAGCATTCCTGTTAAGGGAAATTAGGCACATCACACAAATTACAACATCATGACAAATCATACAATTTCAACCATTACAAAGATACACTTCACCAGTCTCTAAGAACTTTCCCCAAAGCGCAAAATGTCCTCGGCCTTCTTTCTTGCTATTTGACAGGTTTCCCAGGGCAGGGGAAGAACCTCCAGCAAAGCCTCCCCCCCCATTTCCATAAGGGTATTTCACATTGTCCAAAATTTGTAAGTCCACTAAACAAAGGAGCCAATGCTCACCGGGTCGTAGTCCAGGAAATCAGTCCACGCACATGGGATGTTAGCCTCCGCCTTCATTCCTGCCATCATGGCAGGTCTCACACTGTCTTAAAGAGAAGCATGTGGCAAAGGCAGTCAACATTTCCATCTCAACTCTGGGGAGCATGATGGCATCAACCCCTATGTCCCAAAATCACAGACTACCAGCGGTGTGGTAGAAGTTTCTTGTTGCTGGGCTCTCACTTTCTGGAGACTGTGGATTGTAACTCCAGCTTGATTCTCCTCATCCTCCAAAGAGGATCTTAAAACATCAGCTCCTGATGCTAGGCTCAAGCTCCGGGCCACTGCTGCCTTCTGTACAGCAGGCCTTGTAGCTCTAACCCTGGTCTCAGCCCCGGCCCCGGCCTCAGGCCCGGCCTCATGCTGCTGCTGGCTCTTCATAACATCCAGGGCAATCTCCAACTCATGAACCTGTGATTGCTTCTCCAGCATCTGCTCCATTTCCAGGCAAATCTCACAAACCTGGTCGGCCTCCTCCAGCAGCGCTTCCTCCAGCTCCAGAGTCAGCATTTCTTTCTCCCATGTTTACTCCAGCCCCTTCCACTGCTCGATTTGCAGGTCCTAGGCAGCCTCTTCCATATAGCTCTCGGTTTCCTCACACATGGCTGTAAAAGTCAGCCAGCTTACAGTCCCCTAAAAAACATCTATGGATGGGAAACCATAACAGCAACCAGTCCTCTACCATGCACCTCAAGAATGCTGCCTCCATATCGATCTGTATCTAATCCTGCCACAGACTACGCCAAACGTAAAGGCAGTACTCAGGGTCACAATCACAGTCACCTGGCCACACAGGTTCACATTGGATTTGGACAGTCGGTAATGAAACAATGGAGCCAAGAACTGCTGAGCCAACAGCTTTAATTCTAGCTTGCACCCTGCGGGGAAGCTAAAACAAACACTGGACTCCAAAACCCACTCATTCAGTGCTCTCAAAGCTACTGACTTATTCGGGTTTCCTAGAATCAAAGGTTTTTAGTTCACCAGCCTTATTCAACTCTGTTCCTCATCTCCTTCTCCAGCACATACTCTGTTCAAACTGGCTTCGCCCTCAGCACTTCACCAACTTGGCTGCTTCTCATAGCTTCCTCCATGTTTCCTTTCTCTGCTCTGCTCTCTAACGCTAACCTCAGGAACCGAGAGAGCAAGCTCCCGGTCAGCCCCACTCTACAGTGCAGCATCAAAACCCTTAAACCTATTACACAAAGAATAAATTCTCTAACACAAATCCACCCATCTGAGGCAAGCGGGAGAGCTTGTTTGGCTGGTGGTCTTCCTCCCTTTACTGGTATTGCTAGTTCCAGGGGATATATTTGTTTTTGATTAGGGAAGTGACTCAGCCCAGGGGTTAGGGTGGCTTTCCTTCAAAGTCTTTCTCCCTGTGCCTTCCAGTCCACACTCTCTTCCCACTGCTCTGGTCTTCTCCTCTGTCCCCATTCCTCGAAGCCCCGGGTGAGTGGTTGTGAGAGAGGTTTTCTGCGCTGTCCCTTTAAGAAGAATCCTGGGTCTGAGAAAACTGTCTCTTTCTCTCAAACAGTATCCTCACTTGTTTCCCAGCTCAATACTGTCCATATGCTTCTTCTAGGCTCTGGGTCTGCAGGCTGGGGCTTTGTTCCTGGGACCCAGGTCCCTCCCTCTCCGCTAAACTCTCTTTCCGCCACGCGAGTCTGTTTAGTTTAGTTCAAAGTTGGTTTATCCAGATGATGGTTCTTAAAATTAAGTTATAATCCACTTTGGTCTGGGAGTTGGAAGTTGGTACGTCCACCTACTCCATCATGATCTTGCTGTCTCCATGATCTTATCTTTTATTAAACTCACAGAACTAAAGAAAATTTATTTCTGTACTGCCTTTTTGCACTTCTTGTGAAGTTAAACACCATATGAAATCTATTAGCAGTTATTTTTAAATTCTAAATTTAACACAATGTTCTATTAATCTTTTTATTGATAGAAAAGATGTACTTTATTTGCTCGTTAAACAGTTTTAAGATAGTAAAGCAAAATTAGGAAATATTCTTTTCAAAATTCAGAAGCCTACTACTATTATACATAGGAACATAGCACAACTGCTTCCCAAACTATTACACGTGAATAAAAATTTGCAACCAAAGTTACACATTCTGGTGCTACGAAATATTTCCCTGTTCATCATGGTTTATGAGAGCACTATTTAAAGTTGACACTAATAACATTCTAATAACTTTAAATAGAAAGTGTTAAATATTATGGATAAATTGTTTTAAAGTTCTAAATTAGCAAATCTAAGCATTCAGTCTTTATTGGTAGACTAGTCTAGAAGCATTGTATTTTTTGATTTTATGTCAGATGGAGGTGAGAATATATAGAGGAGTGAGAGAAGATACAGAAGTAATATAATTTTATTTAAAAAAGCAAGCCACTTCCCCCATGATTAAAATTTTCTATGTAATCTTTGCTATAACCATCAAGTTGAAATAGTAACCTCTCTCTAGGAGATCAGTAGATAGAGCCAAACTGACCATAGTTCATGGTGCATGAACTGGGAGAGATGTCACAACAGAAGAAAGTGACATTTCTCTTCAAATAGATGGGAAAATTGAAAAATCAGACTGCTTCTGGAAGACTAGCCTTAGGACCATTAGGAGACTACATATAACTGCTGTATTGGCACAATTACTAATTTTACTCAAATGCACACACAAATTTTAAATCTTTTTTTCTACTCTGCCTTTTCCTCTTTCTAGGATGATATACCCCAGCCATCTCCTTTAATTAATCCTTAATAATTATCCTTTAAATTTCTTTTAACAAATATCTGCAAAGGTTTTTACTAATGCATTTCCTATTACATTGTGCATATTATGACCTTTGTATAATAAAGTTTAGGTTATTGAGGATTATGGCTTCCAACTTTTATCTGATAAATGTGTTCTATCAGTATTTACCTAATATATATGTTATAAGAAATTGAACATATTTTTCATTCACTGAAAATTAGTCTTATCACTCCTAACAAAATGTTCAAGTTACCTGTCTTTGACTTTGACTTAAGTAGTCTGAACAAGTTCTCTGAAAGTAAATACTTTTTTATTTATTTGAATGTTGTTTAATCTAATAAAGCACTTTCTATTTCTTCTATGTTCTTTTCCTTTATTTATTTTTTGCTTTATTTAAATATATTTTCAAAAGGAACTGTTCAATTCAAACCACTTATACAAACCACTTTATACAGTTTTACTAAAAGCTAATTTTCTGCTCAACTTTGAGTCATTTAAGGAGTTAAAAATTTCATAAAAGTGGTCTTTAGAGCATAGGTGAAGGGTATGATGTGGTTTTTGTTTTTCATGTAATTAGTTTCTGATCTCCTAAAAGCCACACTTATTTTTAGTTTCCAATTTGCAAGCTGTACTGTTAAAGTTTAACCATGACATCTATTTGTCTAAGAAAAACAGTCTCTTCTGTTCAGTAAAATCTCTCCTGAAAGTTACTCTATGTATGTTGGTGTGTTGTAAAATGATATTATTAAAGTTTCTAATGAGAGAGAGACACATACAGAAAAAAAGCGGACAGAAAGCTTGAACACAACTTGATACACACATTAAACTTTTTCTCAACCTCCTTATGTCTTCTTGAATGCTGGCAATTACTGAATGAGAACTCAAAACTTAAATTTGGTAGTTAGATACTGCAGTAAAATGCATACACTTATTTATAAAACTAATGTTCTTAAACTGTTTTATGCCCATAAATATAAATAAATATAAAAGAATTAAAATAGGTCAAATTACCTTTATTTAACCAATAGACCATTAAATACATATCTAGCTTAGTATGTAACCTAGTCATCTACTACTGACAAGCACTAGTCAAGTATGCTCAGCTCCCAAAAATCAACTCAATTATAGCCAGTCTAAAGAGTTCACCTTTCTAATAATGGCAGCATCCATTTTCAAATAGTGAGATGCTCTGGGATTTATGTATTTGGGGGTCTGAGAGATTATTTTATGTTTTTTTGTTGCTCAGAAGTTTGACTGAAAATATAGATTAGAAGTTCCATACTGAAAAATCTGGTGTGCCTTTGTCTTTAAAGTCTGATTTTTGAAAGGTCACAGTTGCTATAAAGATAGAGATCATATCTTTATAAGTCAACAAATTATTTTTAGCATTTACCACATTATGTAAAAAGGTAAAATAATAAGGATGGAAAAAGATTACTGTAATTTATTTCTTTATTTTCTTTTTCTTTTTTTTTACAGGGACAGAGAGAGAGTCAGAGACAGGGATAGATAGGGACAGACAGACAGGAACGGAGAGAGGTGAGAAGCATCAATCATTAGTTTTTCATTGTCATTACTACACCTTAGTTGTTCATTGATTGCTTTCTCATATGTGCCTTGACCACGGGACTTCAGCAGACCGAACCACCCCTTGCTGGAACCAGCGACCTTGGGTTCAAGCTGGTGAGCTTTTGCTCAAGCCAGATGGGCCCACACTCAAGCTGGCGACCTTGGGGTCTCGAACCTAGGTATTCTGCATCCCAGTCCGACGCTCTATCCACTGCGCCACCGCCTGGTCAGGCTATTTCTTTTCTTTATTTGAACAATTTTCTTAAGCAAAATAAGTTTTACACATTCCCTTGTCTCATTTAATACTTGGGACAGTTGTGTAAGTTAGATTTTATTATTCTTGTAGATGAGTTAATAGGTTTACAGAGATTGAGAAATTACCTGATGTTATATTTAAAGTAACTGTTGCATAACAATTTTAAACTGAGATCTACTTGACCCTAAAGGTGAGGTTATTAAACCAGCTCATTAGAGTGCCATTTTCAATGTTTTTCCACTAATTCTAGAAGTTGTTTGGCCAACGGCAATGAAGTCCCCTTTTTCTTTATTTTTTCTATTGACTCTTTCCTTTTTCCATTTAACTTTATGTTTTTGTTTAAATTAAGATATAGTTAATATAGACACTATATTAGTTTCAAATGTATGACATAATAAATGGATATTTATATAAATTGCAAAATAATCACCACAATAAATCTGGTTAACATCCATCACCAAACATAGTTAACAATTTTCCTCTTTGTAATGAGACCTTTTAAAGTCTACTCTCTTACAGCTTTCAAAGATAGAATATACATCTTGAGGAATATAGTTTTTTTTATTCTTACCAGCTATTCAGGATTCCAATATAGAATGTACCACAGTTCATTTTAAGAGTCTCATGTTGTTGAATATTTAGATTAATTACATTTTATTTTTCTAATAAAAATTAATGCTTAAGTGAATAATCTTGTGCATATTTTCTGTGAACTGTAAGAGTTCCACGATTATCTGATCTTATTTATGTATATCTACTAGATACTATCACTTTGCTCTCTAATGGTTCAGCAATTTAATATTCCAACTGGTAAAACTTGAATGTTCACATTTTTATTTTTTGTCAATATCTGAAATGATCAGATGTCAGTTACCTTGCCAACTTGGTCAATGCTAAAAAGTATTTTTTAGTTGTTTTAATTTACATTTCCTTAGTAAAATTTGAGCATAATTTTATGCTTTTTGGTCATTAAAATTACTTTTCTATAAATTGTAAGTTGGCCCATTTCTTTTTATATGTACATACATTGAAATTTTAAATTGTATTATTTATATGTTCTGTATACTAATTCTTTCCCTGTTACATATTGTTAAAATATTCTCTTCCAAACTTTTTGAATTTTCAGTTTCTTCTTCTTTTTTATTTTATTCCACAAAGACACAGAGAGAGGGACAGATAGGGACAGACAGACAGGAAGGGAGAGAGATTAGCAGCATCATTCTTCATTGCAGCTCCTTAGTTGTTTATTAATTGCTTTCTCATATGTGCCTTGACCAGGAACTACAGCAAAGCAAGGGACCCCTTGCTCAAGCCAGAGACCTTGGGCTTCTAGCCAGTGACCTTTGCGGTCAAGCCAGTGACCATGGGGTCATGTCTATGATCCTATGCTCAAGCTGGCAACCCCAGGGTTTCTAACCCAGGTCCTCTGTATCCCAGTCTGACACTCTATCCACTGCACCATGGTCTGGTCAGGTGAACCTTAAGTTTCTTAATGGTAAGTTCAATTGTATATTTTCTAATATATATATATATATATATATATATATATTAACTATTTATATAATAAAAATATAACTTTTATTATATATTTTCATGATGTATAGTACAAATATATAAAATAGTCACATTTACATTTTATTTATTTTATGATCCATGATTTTGTGTTTGACTTAAAAATTTATTTTTATTGTGAGGCCCTAAATATGTTCTATATGTTGTTATTTTATTTTATTTTTTTACAAGGACAGAGAGAGAGTCAGAGCGAAGGATAGATAGGGACAGACAGACAGGAACAGAGAGAGATGAGAAGCATCAATCATTAGTTTTTATTGCCGTGGGGACACCATAGTTGTTCATTGATTGCTTTCTCACACGTACCTTGGCCATGGTCCTTCAACAGACCGAGGCACCCCTTGCTGGAGCCAGCTACCTTGGTTTCCCAGCTGGCGACCTTGGGGTTTTGAACCTGAGTCTTCCGCATCCCAGTCCGATGCTCCATCCACTGCACCACCGCCTGGTCAGGCTATGTTGTTCTAAATTAAAACTAATATATGTCTTTTCAATTTTGGATCTTTTATAAACTGTAACTTATTTTTATGTTTACAATTAGGTAAATATCTGATTTTTTCTTTGTAAATGTATACTGAGTTGTCTCAGTCTACTTTCTAAACTAACTAAGCCCTTTGGTTCTAAAATAACGTGACTTCTTTCCAGTGTCCGCTGTCTTATTCATTCTTCTGCCTTGTAAGCTTCTCTTCCAAATTCAAATGAAGAATATGACATTTGGAGCTACACTGAAATATAGATTTTCTAGACTCATAATGACAATTCTAAAATTAATGGTATCTAATTTTAGCCATGGACAAAGAGAAATTAATTGGTCCTGAGGAGAGGATATCAGACCTCCAATCATAGATATATATTCTCATAGGTTGTAAGTAAAATCACTTTATTACTCTAAAGATCAGTTTCTTAACCCTTGAATGTGAAACTAAATTGGTTGAGCTTTACTTTCTATTTACTTTCATAAAAGCTTAGTATATCAAGTCACATGTCTAAAGAGAATGGGCTCTTTGCTCTATAGTATCTCATCTAGTGTCAACTTTCAAAATTACACACCAATGATTTCTGAAACCCTGGAAAAAGTGAGTTAATAAGATGCCCCAAAACTCTTTATTCCTTTATTTTAAACAGTAAGTGTCCTGAGCCACGGTTGGTACAAAATCAGCCGGACAGCTTTTTAAAATTTCTGTTAAGTAGACTCCACCCACCCAAATTAAATTTAGATTATAAATTAAGTGAAAGAGGGGTATAAAATTTGGGCTTTTGTTGTTGTTAGAACAGTTCAGCAAAATAAATTTCCAGTTTGTTTTTGAACGACATTGTTTCACACATATGTCAAACAGGCCAATACATCAATAAGTAAACAAACAAACAGCAACTTCATAGACAAGAAAGAGAAAAATATACCTTTATTTTTTTTATCTTTGGCTTTTTTAACCATCTCACACAAACCAACTACTTATAGTACAGCTAAGTACATAAAAAGTTACTGGAATGCTCAGAATAAGATTTTGTGTTGTTGTTGCTTTGGCCTATTTTACAAGGTTTTTTTCTCCCTTGACCTTATAGTGAACATGGTCACACCACACATAAAGTCAGAAACAGAATGGAGAACAGCTACAAAGGCTGGTTTGGTCACCCTTAGGTCATTAAAAACAGTTGATCTTTAATGATATATGAAATATATATATAATGTAAATTTAAAAATATATTTTTCTTTTTAAAATATGTTTAACAAAAACAGGTCTTTGAAATTTTCAGTTATTTATTTCCTCCCTTGTTTCAAACTCAAATTGTGGTTTTGGTTGGCTGCGGGAGAGCCGGTTATATCCACTGATGGTGCTGAGATGTGAAGTGCAGGGTAAATAGGTCACAGCAGCCTTTTATTTTTAATATTTTCCAAATTTAACTTTTTTTTTTTTTTTGCTGTCTAATCATCCTCATTGATCTGCTTCTTGGTGTCAACATCCTCCACCTCATCTTCATCTCCATCCTCTTTCTCTTCATCACCTCCTCCAATGCCCTTCTTCCTCCTCCCCCTCTTCACCCCTTCATTCCTCTTTACCTACCTCATTGTCAGCTTCCTGCTCCCTCACTTCCTCATTAGTATTCCCATTGGTCCCTATTAGCGGTATCATCTATTGTCTATTTCTTACACAATTTATTTTCTCTCCTTTACGTCCCTTGGCGGTTATCTCAAAGCTGGTGTTCACAGCACCATCTGACGTGGTAGGGTGTCAGGGATATCCGGAGCAGCAGCTCGGGGTAGGGGAAAGGCGAGAGAGAGTTGCAGGACTCAGGTTAAAAGCTGCCCGAGGCCGCAGCAGTGGAGGTGCACCAGGGGAGGAGCTGCACTATCTGGCATGCAAACAGACATTAGAGCAATGAAAAGATGGCTATTCAGAGCTGCCACTCTAAGCTTTTATCTATCATCTATCTATCTATCTATCTATCTATCTATCTATCTATCTATCTATCTATCATCTATCTATCTATTAATCTATCTATCATTTATCTATTTATCATCTATCTGTCATCTATCTATCATCTATCTATCATCATCTACCTATCATCTATCTATCATCTATCTATCTATCTATCTATCTATCTATCTATCTATCTATCTATCTATCATCTATCTATCTGTCATCTATCTATCATCTATCTATCTATCTATCTATCTATCTATCTATCTATCTAGTTATTGATAGCTATGATAGATAGCTATCAATTTATCCAACTAATTCTGATGCACGGATAAAACTAAAAAGCATAGATTTAGAAAGTTCTGATTTTCTTTTCTGTTCTCTGTGTTGGCTTTCAGAAAAATTAGAAAACAAAAATGCTGAGCCAATTTGCACCATCGTTCTCCCTCTCTTGAGCCCCAGAGTGATGAATCTTCACATTTGGCTCTAAAACTACTCTTTTCATTTACATTAAATAATGCAAAATCTATGTTTCTGATTTCTTCTGTTAGTTTGTGCTGTTATCTTCCATTTCCGCTATTGAAATAAGACAGGAGTTTCTCTTGATTTTCTTTTAAAAGTTTCATGGTTTATGTACTTTTAGTCAATACACAGATGCTTGAATGCTTGCATATTATAGGAGAGGAAGAATATTTTTTTCTGTCTTCTGAGTTCTTGGCTGACATGCAAATGATAATGATAATAATAATAATAAATAATAAACAGACTGATAAGAGAAAACACCAGAAGTTTATTAACATGTATTCCTCATGTGCAGATGGAAAACAGGGAAAAATAAATAACTCTTAAGGTGGTTTAGAATTTAGAATTAAATGCCAACATAGCAGGAAAAAAAGCAGGGTAGGACATTTATGACAATTGGGTTTTTTTCTTTCTTCCTTTTCTTTCTTTTTTATTCTTTTTTTGTTTTGCCAACATTGAGAGGTTTGTTAATACATTTCTCTGTGCTTTCACAGCTCATATTCATTTACTAATTCTTATCTGTTACAATGTTATAAATATCTACCCATTTCCAGAATAAATTGGATGTTTCTTGAAAGCAAAAGTCCATTTTCTAGTCTTCTGTGTAGATCAAAAACCATTGTCATCTCTATTACAGCTGTCTGCTACTCTGCTTTGGTTAAATCATTCTGTGTGTTGGATGTTTCTCTGGGTTATAATTAAGATATTGGCAAAGAAGTTCAGATAAAAACCTCTGTCTATATTTGCTGTTTTCATGAGCCTGCAGCTCAAAATAAGTAATGTAACAAAGTGGCATAATTTGGGTAGCATGTTCTCAGTGCCTACAGAGATATCTGAAACTAGCATATTCTCTTATCCTTCAGTATCAATCACAAGCACACCTCTAAATAACACTTTTAAAATATCACTTAACACACTAAATTTCATACTTATATTTTTCTATTTTATAAAACACCCCAGAGCTATCTGAGGTTCCTACCTTATTAAAAATATCAAGAGGTATTCAGTTTATTTAAGAAATAATTTGAAATAACATTTGTTTTTGCTTTTTAAACTGCTTTATTAACTTTATACAATGAAAAACTTTTTCATCCAAATACTGAGTAAAAGTGTCCTGTTAGACAGGCTTATAAGATCTGTCTAATAATTAGAAGCTGATAAAGAAAAACACCAAAAGATTTACAGAAAAGTAAATTACAAAACTAAAAGCTTATAGAGCAGAGGCCACATTATTAACCTCAGGAAAAACCTTAAGATTTAAGGTATAAGACAAAAGTCTTAATGATTATTGAGTTCAGGAGTTTGGAAGTGTTTATTTTGTTTCATTTTCTGATCTCCAGTATTTCTCCTGATTTTCATTTGCAGCTCTAGGATTTTTTCTGCATTATTTCTCACTTCATTGTGATCAGTATGCCTGTTAAGAAGCCCATTGAAAAAGTTAGGTACAAATCATTTACCCTATCTCAACCTGACACTTCCTCCATGCCTCCGAGCTTTCCCAAATGATATAGTTCCTCTCCACTCTACACTGGGGCGACCTCCTTCAGTTTTTCGATAGGCATTTTTAATGATTTTTTTATTCTTTGCTTCTCTTTGAACACAATTGCTCCTTGGTCTATCTTTGCTGTCTCCCTCTCATCCTGATTCTCAATTCTACCAGTGAATGCAGTATGCAACAGTTGGATCTTCAGACTTGCTTTCTCTCCACCTTTGCCTCTTCTTACTCTTGGGGCTATCCGTGGCCACAGGAAGCAAAAACAAGAAAGGAAGCAAGTGACAACCAGGTCAGAAATGAATTCTGATGAAAGCAAAAGAAGAAAGAGACAAAGCAGGATTATATTTAAACATCAAGAATCATGACTACGCAAGAAATATACAACTGTAAGACAGACAATAAGACATCCAAATTATTAAATATTTTGGTTACCTTCTGTCAGTCATCAATACAAATGGAAATTGCAGTCAAGACATCAAGAAAAGCCTGAGACTTGAATGAGAAGTAATAAAAGAATTATGATAGAACATCAAGAGCAAAGATGTGTAATTAGAGACCAAGGCTATGATCATCCACATCCGTACATTCCCAATAACTTTGTAAAGATGTGAAATCAAAAGTGAAAATGGCTGATAGAAAAAACATCAAATCATTTGAAATATGGTGTTGAAAGTGAGCTCTATGGATACTTTGGACCTCCAGAAAAATAAACAAGTAGGTGTTAGATCAAATTACACTTGAAACTTCACTGAAAGCAAACATGACAAAACTGAAGCTGTTCTAATTTGGGGACATCTTGAGAAGTCCAAGTTCTTTAGAAAAGACAATAATGCTGGAAAAAAATAGGAGGCAGCTGGAAAAGATGAAGACCAAGTATAAGACGGATTGACTCTGTAGAAGAAACAATAGACATGAATCTAGAGTTGAGCAGGACTGTTGAGGACAGGACATAGTAGACATCACTCATTAATAGTCACCAGAAGGTGCATCAATTTTCTCCTTGGACTTTAAATTATGATTCAAGAAGCCAACCTCCAAAGAGAGATGAAGAGTTTACTTTGTGGAGTAATCAAGTATCAGAAGAGTCTGAGTTAAGGTGCTCAGTGTTTCTGAGGTCAGAGGAAGAGGCAAAGATGCCCAGGGATATCGCTGAGCATTCCCCAACAGAATGAGAAAGCAATAGGTGAGAAATAAATGATTTCCCTTATTTGATGTGAGAATCAGTGCTTATGTTTTTAATATTATTTGTGCATATCAGAGGGAGGCTTTATTATTTGCTGCAGTGATACATGGTCTGCCATGTTTGCTCTTCTTGCTATCTCTGTTGAATGTAATGAAGCATGAAATTATTTTATGACTCCTAATTATTAATCCTACCTCTTGACTCATCAATAGTTCTCTT
Source organism: Rhynchonycteris naso (assembly GCA_037038555.1). NCBI lineage: Eukaryota > Metazoa > Chordata > Mammalia > Chiroptera > Emballonuridae > Rhynchonycteris > Rhynchonycteris naso. Next base: position 75,834,847 of record CM073002.1, read on the forward strand.
TCACTACCTTTTGCTTAAAATTGACAAAAGCTATGTTTAAGGAACAATCCAACTGGAAAAGGGCACAGAGTTTACAGTATGGATGACACACCTTCTGTGTGGGTTTGATTGCCTCTCCTTCCTACCATTGCTCCTCCACCAGAAACCTGGCAGGTGGTTAGGGGCTCCTCGTCTTGTGTTCTGCCTCATAGCTGACTATCTTATTTGGCTCTTCCTTCTGCTCAGTGAAACATATCAGTAGAGACAATGGCCTAACAGATGCTGATATTCGTCATGGATCAGCCTATGTTGATTTTATGCTTATTAGTCTGAGCTAGTCACAGCCAGCTGGTTGCTGTTTGCCTTGACTGAGCAGTAGAAATATACACAACTGCAATGGCCTCTTGTGTACACATACACCCAGGTGCTGGTTGACATAACAATTTTTCCCATAGTATGAGGAGTCATTTTTGATTACTGATGTTTTTCTTTTTTTTTTTTTTTTATTCTCGATACAGGAACAGAGAGGGAATGGAAAGAACCCAGTTTATAAGGCAGATATATTAAAAAGAGTTTAGTATTTTACTTTGTAGGAACTGGAGAAAAAGGCTGAAGTTTAACTTGCATATTAGTTTCCTCCTAAACAGAAGTGAGAAGCCAGTATAGATTTTTAAAGACCCATACGCAAGCTCCCTTTAATGCATAGCAGATGAAATGTTTCCTGGGCAACAAGTATCTCACTGGCTAGTGCTTCAGTATTAACAGCTTACTCTTTTATGGGTCCCAGGAGTAAAATATTTTGAATTGGCCAGTAAACACTGGGGTGTGCTGTGACATGCTCCATTTCAAAACTGGAAGCTGCCTGAATGCTTTAGGCATTGTCCTACGTAATAACAAAGGAAAACAGAAGACCTTTTTAGAATTACAATTTATCTTTTTTGACCTAGTTGATGTTCTTGCTTTGTTTTATAAAATACTTAAACATTTTTTTAAGCTTTAAAATAATATAATCTCTTTCTTTCTTTACCATTCTCTGGCCTTAGCATCTTTTTTCTAATACTCTCTTCCCTAAATTGCTTACCCATATTTTCATTTACTCCTTTATATTTAATTAACCAGGGTGCTTTTTAAGCTAAGTATATGTAATGACTCTCTGCATACTAATATTTTCATGAAATCATATTAAAAAGAAAATTGGAGTGGATGAATGTATCACTTTTTAGCACTGTTCTTAAATTGCTATTAGATACACCCTAGACAGATAGAGTAATATTTGCTTTCCGCCCCAGTTTCAGGAAAATGTAATATCGATATTTTAAAATATTAGAAATATTCTTGTTCTCCATTATAATAAATGACTGGATAAAAATACAGATGTGCTTATCAAATTTGTGTGTCATATATACAAAGAAAAACAAATATACTCAATGTAAGAATCAAGATTTAAGGATAGGTCAACAGATTAGAAATATGAACTTAATAATTAAAAATGTGGTAAATATAAATGTAAATTTTCTCACTTGGATTCAGAAAAACCAATTGCTTAATTTAAACATTGGTTGGATTAAGAGTACTTTAGATTAAAAATAACAAATATGTGGTAAGAGTGGAGCAATTCCTATTCTTTTACCCTAGGCAAAAATTTCTGATAGTCACCAATCTCTTCCTTGAATACAATTTTAGATATTGCTCAACAGAATGAATAGCAATTTATTAGAGTTGACACTGCAGTTAAAACATTAACCTGCAGGTTTTAGATTTATGGGCCATGTCCTGGTCACACAAGGACTAAAAATTGAAGCTGTGTAACCTTAGAAAAATTGTCTCCCTTCTCCAGATATCAGATATTACTTTCTCATTTGTAAAAATGGGATTTGTGTTCTAAAATCTTTGTAACTCTGATACTCTATTCTACATTTTTATTATAAAATCAAAATATAAAAATGTTATGCTCCAGATTAAAAATAATCAATACAATCTTAAACTAAATTAGGTCAAAGGAAATAGGATTTCTAACATGAAACAATAAGTGTGTATGTAACTGCATTTTTATATAATTTTCTAAATGTTATATTTCAAGAATGATGTCAGGGAGTTGCAGTTTCATAAGAGAGAAAAAGCTCAATGACAAAGAGTTTGAAAAAATGTCATGTGAAGACACTGGGTATGTTTCATCCCACACAAAAAAAAGGAGTGAGCATGAGAACTGCTTTCTAATTATCAATAACTGTTAAGTAAAATAGGCATAAATTTCTTCCTTTTAAAATATAAATAGGACCAAATAAGCAAGATTGGTTCAATTTATTGAATAATTTTTCATATTGAAAATGATACCACAAAGGATTGCTATCCTTTTGTGCTTTCACGGTACACTTCTAATAACACTTATAGATTTTGGAGACTCAACTATGAGTCCGGTACTGTCTGAAATGCTATACTCATTTGATGTTTTATTGACCCAATTGAAACTGGAAAAAAAAGACCCACCATGAGAACCAATTTCATGATACCAGTGCTTGTGTAAAGGAAAGAGGTTTATCAAGTGTATTCTACCTGCGAATATAAAGGAGGGAACTGCTGTCCTCAAAACACCATTTTCCTCTTCTGGTGCAGGCAGGGGTTTTTAATAAGGGAGAAGGATAGGGTGGAGAATGAACAAGACTAGAATAAAGGAATCCAAAGGAGGGATCTGAGAGTTTTTTGATGAGGGGACTTAGCACAATTTCTTCAGATAATTGAATGAGGGTCCCATATCTCTCAGAGCTGCACTTCTGAGAGTCAAATTTGTCTCTTTGGTTGTTATAGTAACCGAAGCTATCAAGTAATTTATAAAATAGGATTTTTGTTTCACATAACAATTGTCTACAGATTCCCACATTCAAGCTGTCCTTTTTGGCCTTGAGCAAGAGAGAATCAGAACTGGAAACCCCAGAGCAGTAGGAGTTAGGAGAAGGGCAGGAGCTTATGCTTATATGCATATTCTTCTTGCTCAGATGTTAACTCTTGATGTGTGTCAGCTTGAAAGGAATATGCCTTTTAACTGAGATGAGAGTTTGGCTAGAGGTTAAAGTACAGGATTGATTTTAACTTGTTACAGAATACACGCCTGTGATTATCAAACCAGTAATACCAGATCATAGTTACAAGAACAATATGCTAGATTCAACATTTTACAGAAATCCTTTTATAAGCTTACTTTGTTAGTAAATTCCTAGTTCTGTTTTATGGTTAGTCAGACTAGTATAAGTAAATCAATGATATATCATATTTATTCCTGGTTACCCAATGAGGTAAGTACCCTATGATCTTTATTTTTTAAATGAGAAAATAGTGGGCCTGAGAAATTAATTTGTCCAATGTGGTAAATACAGATTGAGTAAAATGTCCAAATTGTCTAAAGTGAAGAAGCAAGACTTATTCCAATGTTTAGGTCCAAAGCCTATGTTGGTAACTATTATTTTCTACTGTTTACACTGAAAGCATGATTCTCATATTCCAAACATATTTTTTATAAAAATGAAAAACTCAGATTTAAAATATCTAATGTTCCTTCCTGCTGTATGATTAATACTGAATTAGAATTGCCCATATTTATCTTTTAAGTTCATGTAAATAGAGATTTAAAAGACTTTTTAAAATTAAATTTTTTATTCTATCCTCTTAATACTATACTCTAATTTTGTTGGAACAGTTACTTAAAATCACTTGAAAAATACAAATAGTGTCAATGTTAATCTTATATGGGTAAAATTACCTAATTTTTATACATATTTTTTTCTGTTTGAGACTTTTGATAATCTTAACTGAGAAATTCAAGCTTATAAAGGTATGAAATAGAAATAAAAAATAAATTAAAAGATAGTTTTAAAAAGTATCACTGCCTTCTTGTGAAGTTTATCATATAATATCCTGGTTCATTAAAAATAATCATCTGTATTTCTCAATGGAACTTATACTGATCATAATAACTGTTACTGAAATTCTTGCTTAACTTTTTTATTGCTTATGTTCATTAGCTAAAGCACCTGATGATAACCCATAAAGCTTTAGAAAGGCAAACTAATGAAGACATAAAGATTTTAGCGCAAATAAAAAGCTTACGCCTGCAGACTTTCCATGTAAATGTGTAGCCCCTTATTCTCTTTAGATACTTAGTCTTTCATTAGTTCCTCTAAAAATTCTGGAACTTCCATGATTAATCAATTCAAGACTTGATAAAGTGGTCTAGAATCTTTTGGCTTTCATATCAGCTCTGCCCAAGAAAATGAAATTGTATTTACTAATTCCCTCCTCTACATCTTTCAAAATTGTATATATTTTACTTTATTTTTTCTGTTATATACAATTAAATCAATAAATTAATAATATTAAGTAAGGTTATAATAGCTACAATTTAATAGGTAACCCAGAGAATAATAGAAACTTTGATTCTATAGTCAGACTGAGTCTGTGAGTGCTGGTGCTGTAATTCTCTTTCCCAACCCTTTCATCTCTCCTTGATAATCAATAAACCTCAGGGACCTTTTTGGGTAAAGCTAGGGCCCAGAACATCATTCATCAAACTGCTTCACTTCTTGCTACTCAGAGACACGAGATAGTTCTCTCGCACATTTTCAATAAAACTCAAGCCCATTTTATGCTATGTTATTTATTTTTTTAATATTACCCTTATTTTGTGATTGTCTTTTATTTATTATATTATCTATCTATTTTACATGTTCATTCAAGTATCTTTTTACACACAAATTAAAATATATTAGTTATTATTTGTATTATGTATACTTTACCAGCATATTTTCTCTTAACAATTGGTCAATAAAATGTGAAGTATATATGGTTTCTTCTCAGTAAAAAAAACCATTAAGCTTGGTTGATATATATAAATTTTGATGATAACATTGGTTGCAAGACTACTGAGGGAAAGGAGGGGTGAAAACAAGCTAAAAGAATGCTGTTCTAGTAGAATATATTATAACTTACACTACAAATTATTTATTATTAGAAAAAATAATTGAGTTTCTCTTTATTCATACTTTATATGTTAAAGTTAAATACTTAATGGTAAATCCTTGAAGTCAAGGATTATGTTTTTGTAGTTGAGTCTCTCCCAGGCCATACATAGATACTGGCACCTAGTAGTTAATTATTAAATCAGTAGAATGGGTATATGAAAAACTAATTGAGTTTATAAGGTATAAAAGTCATATAGCATGGCTATTATTTCTTTTGATCAGTTTGTATGCTACAAAATTATTGTACCTGAAGAATAACAGAACCAGTAAGGAAAAACACACAACTTTCTTGATGCCATATTATAAATAAGTTTTACTATAGCTTTTAAAAAAAGTCTTTGTTTACTATACTTCTTAGACAAGTATATTTGCACATTAAGAAAACTATACTTTTAGTTGGATATATAGTTTTTATTCTGCTTATGATTCTTATACATAACTATCTCATAAATATAATGAAATATACTAGACAGCCTTTAATTTAATTTGAGCATTGAGTATCTGCTAATATTATGATATAAGTTTCTTCAATGGAAAAGATCAAAACTATATTTACAGAAACATTGTGAATGTCAGTTGTATAAATCATGGGAATTCAGATCTTCACTAGATTTTGGTGTCCATCATGTTCAAATCTTTCAATTGTTGGGTAAGTAAAGTAGAAATTTAAGGACTCAATACAATGCTGAAAAGCTACAATATGAGACAGTGATATTTTATTTTTCTAGTACTGAGATTATTGTTACTTTTAATTAGTTTTGTTCTTCTCACAGAAATTCCACTGACTGCTATATTTTATTTCAGAAGACTGTCCTAGGTTATGTTATTATGGTGTGTGATTGTGTGTGTGTGTGTGTATGTGTGTATGCGTGTGTGTGTGTATGTGTGTGTGTTTATTTCTTTTTACATCATCCATAAAGACCTTGCATGGGTCCAAAGTAACCAGTAAATTTGAGTTCAGTAACTTTGGCTGAGATGACAGAAGTAGCATGTCAAGAATGGGATATAGTATATCTACTAAGGTTTTGAATCTCTACTGTTCCTTCAAGGTACCTTTTACCTATTCAGTTACCTGCTAACATCAAGGTTGCTCTTAATCCATGTTTGTATGAAAGTGCTAATTATTCTACATATTAAGTCTGTTATTTACTAAATTTTCAGCAGCTAACTGGGCATTGTTAGGACAAAAGCTAATTGGTGGCCTTGGACTGGCACACAATATTAATTGCCCATTACTATTCTTTTATATACTTTTGACTTTTGATTGGCAACCAAAAACAGTCACTGATGCCTGCTCTAAATTCAGTCTGTAGGTTTCAGAGCCCTAGGAAAAAGTGAAAACTGGCTAATTGCTAGCAAAGAAAAGATGGCCCATGGGGACTATTTGATGTGTTTGTTATTTATTTTCCTAGTGAGTGAAGGAACAATTGAATTAGTATATTAAATCTCTTTACTCCCCAAGCTTTTCTTAAATTGTCTTTCATTGTGATGCTCAGTTACTTAAAATCATTCTGCTTTTTTATACAGATGTATATGTCTGTGTCTTTCAGGATTTGGGGTTTGTTTGTTTCCTTAACCTTGTTTCCTAAGAAATTTTCTTCTCTCAATTTTAATTATATATATAGTTCTTTGACGAGATAGATTTGCTGTGTTTTTCCTTTCCTTATGTAATCATTTTAATTTTAGAATTGATACATAACATTTGGTGCTGTATCCTTTAGGATTCAAGATCTAAAATTTCAACATCAGGATCTAAGTCAAAATCTCTTGTGGGAGACAATTGGCATTGCCAAATCTTTGTACATGCCAAAATTATTTTGTTTGTTTTTTGGAAAACAATGACATGTTTTAGGTTTTCAGAAGTATTCTTAAATTTACATTCACTCAATAACATTCTGAGAGAAAAATAATATAAAACTAAAATATTTCTCTGAACTTTGTATTTGAATCCTAGCACTTAGAAAGTATCAACACACACACACACACACACACACACACACACACACACATACACACACACACACATACACCTACTGGCTTCAGGTTGTTTTAGTTTTTTTGTGCCCATTTCAGTGCATTTCCTTTTGGAACATTCTCAGTTCTATTTCATTTCTCTAAATCTTGTCTCCCCCCAAATCTGGGTATCACAGAGTAGAAACACCTTTTCAGTTGTTGAGGGAGAGACAAAATATAAATGTATATTATTTTTCTTTTCTATTTCTTTCTTAAGTGAGAGGAGGGAAGATAGAAAGACAGACTCCCTCATGTACCCCAACTGGGATCCATCCAGCACCCCCCATCTGGGACCAATGCTCTGACCAACTGAATCGTCCTCAGTGCTAGGGGCAACGTTTGAACCAATTGAGCCACTGGCTGTGAGAGGGAAAGAGAAAGAGTGGGAAGGGGAGAGAAGCAGATTGTCATTTCTCTGTGTGCCTTGATGGGGAATAGAACCTGAAACTTCTGCACACCAGGCCCATGCTCTATCCACTGTGCCAAACGGCAGGGGTCAAAAATGTATATTGTTTTACAAAATATATTACAGGCTACTGGAAATTTTATCCAGAACTAATTAGTACAAATTCAACAGGAAAACTTGGAGCCACTGAAAAAACTTAAAAAATGCAGTGAAAAACAAGAATTTAGAGGAAAGAAGAAAAAAGATTTCTGAATATTGTTGAAGAGATTATTAACAAGTAAATTGAAAGTAGATGCAGTTTAAGCCTAGAATTCTGCTAAATGTCAGTTAGTCAGATGGTACATTAAGCTTTGTGACTCTTCCAGCAGAACTTGCCAATAGGTATTTATCATATAGTAACTTTACATAAACATCACAGAGGAAAAAATTAAGACCTCATAACTCCAGTTAATTTAGCATAATTGTACTAATTAATACTTCATAATAAATCTGGATGCAATAGAGTTGAATCCTATTTTTAAATGAAGACAACGAGGGAATAAAATTAACATGATTTTTCAGCTATGGGACTTGAGGTGTGGTGTAGGATTCTCCAGGTGCATTGAAACAGGTTTTACCACATTTAATTCTCTAATTAACCAAACCATTGAAACCACTGCAGGAACACTTTTTACTGTTTATTGTTTATTTTTATTTGCTTATTATTGCTCCCAGCCTCTTTGCATCTATCCAATATACTTTAGGTTCCACTCCTCCTTCTGAAATACTTTGGATAACTTGAGAGAAGTCCTGGAACCAGAGTTGAAAGCAAAAGAAAAATAATGCATTCATGAGGAAGGTGTCAATTTTGTCACTGTCTTACTCTGCAAACTTTAATAAATTATTCCCTTTCCACTTTCTTCTCTATTCATGAAAAAAGTTTGAAAAAGTGCTCAAGTGAAATGGCAGTAATAGCTATTATAAATATACATAATGCTTATGGAAATATACATAATGCACACGAGCTGATAATAAAAATCTTTGATATTTGCTTAATTTTAATTTAGGTCATCTCATTACTTATAGTTATATTCCTTAATATTTTGCTTACATTCTCAAAGTGTTAGAATATCACTTTTATTTGCCTGGTTTTAGCCAATTTGAAAAACTATATATTTTACAACTTTACCATTAGTTTATTTTTCAGTCTTTTATCTTAGCCATTTTTATTACATTATCTCAGTGCTTTTATTAATTTAAATGCACATTTCTATTAAAGTTTCTGTAATTATCAAGATTCTTCATGTACCACAGACTTGCAAAAAAATGCCTATTACTGGAATCTGTGATGGTAGCCATGCTAAAGCAGCAAACTAGGATGTTGCTGCCTGCTTAATATGCTTTGAACAGTCCACAAAAGTCTTGTTGTCTTTCAAAATATCACTCAGTTTATGTATTGGCATGGTCAAAACAGTTTAAAGTCATTGGGAGTCCCATTTGTATTGGCATAAATAAACTTAACCAATATAAAAAACAATATGTAGATGATAGATGCATCTGCAATCTAAAAATAGATACTGTTTTAAAACAAAGTTCATATTCAAAGTCTTTGTAATATCAAGATACTAGTAGGTAAGTTAACCTATAATAAAGGTAGATAATTTTTAAAAAATCCAGGAAGACCCTGACTGGGTAGTTCAGTTGGTTAAAGCTCATCCTGATATGCCAGGGTTATGGGTTTCATCTTTGGTCAGGGCATATACTGGGGTCAGCCAGTGAATGCATAAATAATAGGAACAACAAATCAATGTTTTGTTCTCTCTTCCTCTTCTCTTCTATTTCTCTCTCTCTAAAATAAGTAAATAATAAAAAAAAAACTTTAGTAATTCAGATAGAAAATAAACTCTGGTAAAATGAATAAGCTTGCTTGTAATCAGAGACTTAAAAATTAAAACAATAAAAAGGTACATTTAAGATACTAAATTAACAAACATAATACCCGACTCTGATGAGGTTGGGGTAAAATTGGTTGGTACATTCATTTATTAACTGGTACTATTGTAAATTGGTACAAACCTTTTGAAAACAAAATCACCATTCTGAAGACCTTGAAAATTGTTTCTACACATTGATGTTTTAAACACATTTTTTAAATTAATTAAAAAATACAAAAGCAAAATAAAAAGTTTTACCTTCAATATATTATTATAGCATTTTAAAAAATTACCAAAACAGTAAAATATAATTTTATAATCAAAGCCTTACAATTTAACATTAAGAAAGAAAAGGAGTAGAGTTCAAAATTGTATGACTATGTATGTATATGTATATGATCAAAGACTTAAAGGGGGAACAACATAAAAAAGCAATTTTTATTTAATGTACTTTGATTATTATTTAGTTGGTTTTACTCTCAAAAATCTCACTTACTATGTAATTTTAATAATAATTTACATAAAGAGATAAATTTTTAAATTATGTAATCTTATTAAAATTGAAACTTTTCTTAATGATATAATAAACTTAGCAGAAGTATATTGACAACAAACTAGAATCAAGTTTGATGGCTTTTAGAATTCAGAAAAGAAACTTCTTTAAGAAAAGAGTAAGTTTCAGAAAAAGAAAAGAGCTAATTAATAAAACACTATTAGTAAACTGAACTCAGACCTTTTTTACTTTAATATTTGATCTAGTATTAATTTTTATTGTAGTCATAAAATGAGTGAAAATCACCTTGTTGCCATTGTTGAGTTAGCTATATTTCAGAAATTAAAGTGTCAATGCTTTCTTGGACATACTCTTTTATCTATATTTATTTGTAACTTTTCCTTCCAAGTTGCTCTTTTAGGTTAGTTCAATATCAAAGAACGAATGTATGAATTTTTGCCTATGTAAGTACTACATATAAAAATTTTAAGCATGCTACTTTGTATTCTAAACATTTCTTTATAATTTCATATACATTTATTTTATTTTTTCACTTACTAAATATACTCTGATAAATTTGAGTTTCTATTTCAGTTTCTAGACCTCTTTTTGAATGTGAATTTGATTTTCCTTCTATTTATTCTTCCATATCATTTTAAATTATGAATAAGTTAACCAAGGTGACAGTTTGGATAAGCTCAATGCATCAGGAAGTGCAGTTTCTTTTTTTTATCAATATCTTTAATACGAGAAAATGGTTTTTGGTGTTCTTAAATTCATAAAATTATTATTGACTTGAATAAAATTTTTAAAACTTAATAATCTTAATTAAGTATGTTATTGTTTAAAGTAAAGACCTTAAAATCTATTCAGGGAAGGTAAAATTTCTTCCTCCATAATTGTGACCGTTACGATCATCATGAGAGTTTTTACCAGCATACTCATGAAGTAGTTTTCATCTCACACAGCCTTTCTTAGATGACTTCTTAGCATAAACTATAATTCTAGGCACTAATCATTATTTTCTATTTATTATTCAATTACTCATATCTATAATGAAAATGATAATGGATTCTATCTCATATAAGCTTGGGTAAGTTATTTCAAAAGAAGTGCCTAAATAAGAACCTAGCACACACTAAATTATTCAAGAAGTGTTATGTTTGTATTGAACTCTCAGTTAATTTTCTTTTTAAAGATTGGAGATTATGTTCAATTGTACTCATAATTAATTTACAAAATTAGTGTTTATGAAACTTTTTTACTAAAGACCAAAACAAAATTGTTTCCACTTCAAATTCATACTGTTCTTACTTTTTATTCTAATTCAGACAACCATCTATATGTTTCCTCTGTGCTTCTATGATAGTTTTCACTGTGGTTGTCCTAATCTAATACTTTCTGGGACTGCACATACTATCCAATCACACAATTATTTTCTTTACTCTCAAACAATTGTCCTTCTCACCTCACTGCCATTAAGTTCATTTTTCTTTTTGAATTATTTTTACATCAAAATTTTCTTGACCTACTCACTTCCCCCTTGATTGATAAGAAAAATTTCTTCTGCTCTTGCATATCTACTCCATTTACCAACCTTCTTTAATCATTCTCTTTTCATCTACAGTCCTCTTACAACTATTAAACTCACTTGTATCTTCAAGGTCTTCTGTTCTGGCTGGATTATTTTTATGTATTCACAAGTTTTCAGTTTCTCCTTTCTTGGTCTTACCCCTTCTTCTATGTTACTTGTTTTTCTCTTCTATTTCTTAGAACTATATTCTTGCTCCCTGTTTGATTGAAAGTGCTCTTTTGCAATTTATGGGTGTTAATGAACAAATCTTCTTTAATTTCTTAATGTTAATAGCACCATATTTTAACCTTCCATCTTTCTTTATTGTTTTCCCCTCAAAAATTATTTATTGAAAACCAGCCAGATACCAGTGTCTCTAATCAATAAGGCACATTTATCTGTAATACATGATCCATGCCACTCACGGATTCCCTATATAGTAGGTGATCTATATGATTAATTTTACTGTAATAGAAAGAGAAAGCAATTGTACCACTGACGGTGATATAAGAAAGACAATTTAATTTACTTGCTGCAATAAACTTGATATCTCTCTTTTCAGGATTTTTATGTGAGAACTATTCTAGATTACTCTTTTTCTTCTTTTTTGAAGCAGTTTTAATGTGAAGAATTTTATTTTAGAAAGTGTTAATCTGCTTTGCACAATGATTATTGGTTACATAATGCTCAAAAATGATGTACACCTTCGAGAATCTACATGTGTGGGTTTATTCAAAACTACATGATGTCTTAAGATTTATTTATCTTTCTGTGTGTTGATGTGTCCACATAGGAAACATATATTTACCTTTTGACCCAAGGCAGGGTCAAGTTTGTTGGAATGAACATTGGATGAAGACAAAGGAGATTGCAGTTCTAATCCTGGTTCTGGATATAATTAGCTGAACTAAATGAAATCTCTTAATTAGTCTGAGCTTCAAAATACTTATCAAAATAAGTTGACTCAGAACTTGAACATTTTTTTCTTCTCAGTTTACATTTGTGTCCTAGATGATCTCATCTAGTCATTTGGTTTTTAATACCATAATTTCACTGACTACTTTCAAGTGTATAACCCCAAAACAGGACTTTTTTTTTTTCTTGGAAGTCTAGTTCTCTAGATTACCCTACTCTTATTTGTTGCCTCCAACAATACATCTATTTGAATTTTAAGATTTTATTTTACAGGGACAGAGGACAGAGAGAGAGTCAGAGAGAGGGATAGATAGGGACAGAGAGAAAGGAATGGAGAGAGATGAGAAGCATCAATCATCAGTTTTCCATTGTGACACCTTAGTTGTTCACTGATTGCTTTCTCATATGTGCCTTGACCGTGGGCCTTCAGCAGACCGAGTAACCCCTTGCCCGAGCCAATGACCTTGGGTCCAAGCTGGCGAGCTTTTGCTCAAGCCAGATGAACCCGCGCTCAAGCTGGTGACCTTGGGGTCTTGAAACTGGGTCCTCCGCATCCCAGTCCGATGCTCTATCCACTGCGCCACCTTTGGTCAGCTCTGAATTTTAAGATTTTTAACTTTCAAAAGTGAACTCCTCATGACCCTCAAGTCTTCCCCATGTTGACAAATAGCAACTCCAGACTGTGCTGCTGTCTACTACAAACTTGACTGTTTTTTATTCTAGCTCAGAAAACCTTTTATTTATCTCTCATGGACTTCTTATCACAGAAAATAACAATTCTGTGTTTTCCAATGTATAGACCAAAAACTACAGTTATCTTTGTTGCTTTCCTTATATATTCTAAATAACATCTCATCAGATCACATATGATCTGAGAACACATACTCTAATTCTGCTTTTAAAATAAAATCAGAATCTCTCTCTTATTATCACTTGCTAAAAACAAAAGCACTAATTTGACTTTGGGTGATGGGTATATAACATAATCAACAGTTAAAATGCTATAGAAATATTTACCTGAACTCTATGCACTCTTATTGATCACTGTCATCTTCTTAAAGTTAATTTTCTAAATAAAATAAAATAAAATAATAAAAACTAAAGGCAAAGCTGCCATTATCTTTTACCAAAATTCTTGCAACAAAATTCTATCTTGTTTCTCTAATTCAGTTCTTGCATTCATTAACAACCAATGTTTATACAAAAAAGCTTTAATGATCCTTTAAAAAATTATCATGTCTTTCTGATGTATTCATAATTCAAGTATATTTACAATAAAAACCTAACTCCTAGACATCAGAGTAATGATGCCATGAAAGATACTTATCTCTCTCCTTGAAATTTCAACAAATTGGATGCCTATCATGCAGAAAAGGAACCTCAGCAGGGCTTGCAGATTCAACTGAAAGATCCATGCATGAAATGGACTAAAGATAAGAAAGGTTGAAAAGACATTCTTACTTTTTCTTTTACTCCAAAAGATAACTGAGATAATTTTCTAGAAGAATAATACCTAGTAATACATAATAAAATTTCTTTATTATCATAAAAGTGGCTAACAAATTTTATGATAAGTGTATATACATGTGGTGAGATAGAGTCATGTTTGGCCACCTCAACATGTCTAATCTCCAACAAGCAATTCACAGTATTAAACATTATGATGCCATCCATTCACATAGTATTCTAGAATTTTCAAAATGTGTTCATATTCATTATCTCATTTTATATTCAAACATTGAATTAACAGGCATCATAGGTGTTACCATTCTCAGTAGGCTGGTTAATGAACAGCTGTGTGTGTGTGTGTATGTGTGTGTCTGTGTGTGTGTGTGTGTGTGTGTGTTTCAGTGGAAAGCAGTAGATAAACCAGTTTATTAATGGTAGAATAAAAAAAGTGTGAGTTATAAGTGAAATGTTGTTAGAAGCAGATGGACCAAAAGCTATTAGGCTCTCCCAATCCTAGAGAAGATTGAAAAGATGCTTAACCAGAAGTACCTTTGAAGGTTAAGTATCTAGTTGGATTATCTACCTGCGATGATTAGAAATAGGTAAGAAATTTGTAATAACGTTCAGCATGATTGACACTTTCTAGTGTTCAAGAATTTTAAGAAAATATTTATGATTCAAATAATTAAAAATTTTGATGGATGTTGGACACTCATGTTACTGCTTGAAAAAAAGTCTGACATGGCTTAATCTATTGCTCAGAAAAGATCAGTGTGAAGGTGTCTGTAAACAATGGTACACAATGATTACACAGTAGTTTAAACCATGAGGCAAATCCATTTTCAGCTATTAATAATAAATAAAATAGCTGAAATTTGTTGAATCAATTACTATGTGCTAGATCAGTGGTTCTTAACCTTTTTTTGAGGTACCGAACCCACCAGTTTCATATGCACATTCACCGAACCCTTCTTTAGTGGTAAATAAAATATGATTTTTTTTCCAAATTCAAGACATAGGTATATATTTTATTTTACTGGTGCACAAAATAAGCCGTGCATGAACATCACCTTGCTCAAAGAACAAAACCAACAAAGTTCATGAACTCACAACAAATTACAGTATTACTTTATTCTGGCCTCCGTGGCAGAGGCTTCTCCAAACCCCTGAGATTGACTCATGGAACCCCTAGGGTTCGATAGAACCCAGGTTAAGAACCACTGTGCTAGATATTATGCTAAGAATATTATAAACACTGTTTATACCCATCATACAAGCATGTACTTTTGTTTTTCCATTTAAAGGAAACAGAAATATTAAGAAACTTGTTCAGTCACAGAAATGTTTTGTTACTGAACTGAAATTCAAACAAAAGTCAGTAAAATAGAAAGCCTAAACTCTTAGCTATGACATTATTGAATATCTGGATGGATGAGGTGGTAAATAAAATAATGCCTCCTACTCCCCAGTAATAGAATATTTTCTTTTTCTCACAGTTATAAAGGCTAGAGTACAAAATCAGAGTGTCATCAAAGTTGGTTTTTCTGGAGGTTTCTCCTTAGCTGTTAGATTGCTGCCTTTTACCTGTATTTTTGCACAGTGTTTCCTCTGTGTACATACACCATTAGTGTCTCTGTTTGGCCAATTGTCCTCTTTTTATAAGAAGAAAAGTCAGATTGAATTATACCCACCCTAATGGCCACAGAATGTAAGAAGAAAGGCATTACATAGGTGTTGCAAGTGCATAATTAGTACAAATATTATGAATGTTTTTTGTTGTTGTTGTGTTTTTTTGAGAAAATTTATGATATTTACAGTATTTGGAGGTTTTAAAAGTATATGTTCTTATCTTTTTTCCTTAATATTTATTTTTAATATAATTTGTTATTCTTTGTTTGTTTCTTTAAAGAAGACACCCTTAACTATATGTTTCAAGTACTATAAAACTTGTATATCCCACTGCCTAGAGAAAATAAAAATCATAAAATAATGAGAGTATCCCGTATTTAATCCAGAGACATTTTTTTTTAAATTTCTTTTTATTTATTTATTTTAGAGAGGAGACACACAGAGAGAGAGAGAGAGAGAGAGAGAGAGAGAGAGAGAGAGAGAGAAAGGGGGGAGGAGCTGGAAGCATCAACTCCCATATGTGCCTTGACCAGGCCAGTGCAGGGTTTTGAACTGGCGACCTCAGTGTTCCCAGGTCGACGCTTTATCCACTGCGCCACCACAGGTCAGGCTAGAGACATTTTTTTTTAAATAGTGGGAAATAAAAGTAATTTTGTGTGATTATGCCATAAATCAAGCTTAGTCAATATACTTTTCACTTTGGTCACCATCTCCTCATGGAGGACTTGGATCAGGCCTCTTAGGCCTGGGAGCATGGGATTCTACTTGGGGTAGAATTTCGTTTTTGAATGCAACCCCATTTTATGAAAAAATGTATCTAGCTCCTACTAAAATTGCCCAGACTAAATGATCTGTCTTTTGCTTTCTACACTTAATCTATGTATTTTAAACAATTTTGAAAAATTCCACTAAGAAGTATATAATTTTCTTCAATATATAAACTACCTCTGGAATCTGGCAGGTAATTATTTTCCATTAAGTCATTTATTTGTTATAGTTAGATGGAGTTAAGATGATCACCAGGTAATTTCAATCAAAAGAAGAAAATGCTTGTCTCATTACTCAAGCACAAATTTATTCATTTTAATACATTTAAGAATTTAGAAGATCAATAGTGGTATTTCATCTTTCAGGGAAAAAGTATACAAAAAGGCATGCTTTTGTATACTTTTATAACACTTTCTGAAAGTGTTTGCTTTTTCAAATATATTTATCTTGCTACAGGATTGGTTAAAGAAAACATACTTAGCATCGAGTTGTTGCACTTATTTCTGACAACATTAACGGAAAAATGAAAGGTTTTCTGTATTTTAAAGATATGTCAGGGAAAGAAAGAAAGATTGAGGTTTATGTGTGGAATTCTACCTATCGGAAGAAAAATAGGCCTCAGACTATTTTTGAGATGTTGATTAAAACATACCTCATTCTGACTATGTACATTTGCACAATAAAATCATTAATCTGGTTAAAAAATTAAAGTCAGGCATTATTTGATTTAAAATTTTTTTCCCAAGATGGAATTGTTGATTTATTTTACTATTATCAATGATGCTAGAAATTGCTCCTTGAAGACTAAATAATGTATTTAAAATAATAATATACCAAATAATTTAAATTGTGTCAGCAAACTACTCTTATTTTGCCTTACTTAAATTTTATATCAATAAGAGAATTATTTTTAAAATCCTAAAATCTCTTTTTACAAAACATTTGTGCTGCTAAAATTTGTTTGCAGATCACATTTACTAATAAACACATTAGGGAAACGGTTAAGAGGGAACTAGGGTGGATTCCTGACTCTTTTATTTATTACCAAGTCACTCAGTCTATTCTAATGGGCTTTTAATATTGGGAAATGAGGACTATGAAAAATACCATAGTCTGTTATTGTCAGATTAAACACCATATAAAATATGTAAAAATGATAGAAGTAGCTGTCACGGAGTAAGAACTAATTATAGAATAGCTATTGTTTTTATTCTCACTCTATTATAATTTTCTGAATTATTTTAAACAGCATTTTATATGCATAACTGGGGACAATGTTTACAGGATTTAATATTACATGAGAGTTGTGCTTCAAAGTACTCATTAAAAATTGAATAATTTTATATAACTAATCATAAAATCTTTGAAGAAATTATTTTACATTTTTCTTTAAAACTACTATTATACTTAGATTCAAATTCCCAAATTCCTTAGGGTTATTTTTGTTTGTATTTTTTTGGTGAAAGTTGTCCTATCTTACCCTAGGTTGCTGTTTTTTAAAGAAGGATTGCCTCTGTGGCAGGAAGTACACGACAAACTCATGTCTTTATTTAGAGACGGTAAAGGTACCATATAAGTGAACTGAAATCATCCAAAATGTGTATGGTGAGAAAAAAGATAGAGGTTATTTTCACATTTGAAACTATGGTCTGGGGTAGGTGAAAAACTCCTCTTTCGCCCCACAAAACGCCTATCCTGTGGTATGTTGTGGAAGTTAATGGAATTTTAGATGTGAACTGAACTCTCTAGGCTAAAGGGAAGAGGAGACAGAGGAGGAACAGAGGGACATATTAAAAATTCAGTATTTTAAATGGATAAATGGAACTCATTTACTGTAAGAGAGAGCTAAGATTCTGTAAAGTGATCCTTAACATATCAGATTCTCTCTACGATTTAGACATTATAGATAAATGAAACTTCTTTATATGGAAACCAATATAAAGTACAATAATTTTACATGGAACTATGGAGATTGATATTTTACAAATCTCATTTTGCTTTTGGTAAATATATAAAACGTTTAAGAGGAAAATTTATAACCACTTCTACAATGCTTCTTAAATGAATATTAGGTTTTAATAGATATTGTATTATTTTTTTAAAAAGTGATCAAAACACACTTTTTTAGTAATAACTTAAAACTGCTTTATGTTTTGGTTATTTACTATAATCTTCTACTGTTTCCTGTACATTTCTTTCTTCCTTTCTGTAGAATTTTGACACTTGATATATCAGAAAATGGATATGAAGATTTAATCAGCAAGGTCGCTTCACTGGTTGGAGAAGGTGAAAGTCTAGGCCCTGTGTGTACTTCATTAGGCTACTCTCTTAACCACATCACTAACGGATTGAATGACCGTGGTTTATTTTCTTCACAGTTCATAAATTACTAAGTATTTTTGTTCCCACTTGAGTCTGGATTTGCATCTCTTGTTCTAGTGAGATGATTACAGAATGTTGATCTGCCAGTGAGTAATTACTGTTGAAAAGCTTTTGAGATTTAAAAGGATTTAGAAAATGTATCTTTAAAGTTAAGCTGAATGTTTTCAAATCCTTAAAAGGTGTAGACTCTCAATTCTTGAATATGGTAAGATAAAGTTAAATGCTATTTATGAAAATGGGCAGATCAAATTATAGGTGCCCCGGATTTCTGAGAGGAATCATATTTCAGAGGAATTCGTTTTTAACAATCATCCTTTATATTTCTAAAGAATCAAAATTTGTTAAAAAAGAAAACACAAACTGCCAGCCAACCTTATATTTTAAAATCATACCAAGATTATTATAATTTTCTATTAACCCCTGAATTATAATTAAAGGTTAAAACTGAACACTGAAGGCACTAAATATCCCCTCTTCTAAGTTAATCAAAACTGCAGTAGTTGGAGCCAAACATGCTCTATTTTTCTTTAACCCCAAGAGGCACCAGAAATGGTCATATAACCCTCATAATCATTCCAAACTCAAATCAGTGCGAAAGGAGAATTGCAAAGAGAGGAGCCTACAGTTGCTGGAGCATGCAGAAGTCAAGGAAAGAGAATAAGCAAGAAGACCTAAAGAGACATACATGTTTGGACAGCAAACTTGCTGCCCTGTTCCTGCATTAGTTAAGTAGAACAAAAGGACTAGAAAAAAGATAGTGGAGTCAAGAGCAGAGAAGGCTACATGTCTCTTCACACTTGGTATTTAAACTCAGATATATAAGGTTTCCTGAGTCAAATACAATGGAAGGTAGCTGGGTTCTGTCTTCCCAATTTTCCACCCCCCAAAAAAAAATCCATTGACTGAAGGTACCAAGGCAACAAGAAATGGTGGATTAGGGTTTTTCTACATCAGGAAACTGTAGTAGAAAAGCCCTTTTTTATACTTTCAAAAAAATCCACACATTTATTGTAACAGAAAGCCAGGCCATGGATAGCTGCCATCATAGCCATTTATTTTTTATGTGAATGTTCTGACATGTGCTGCCAAGTCCAAATAGTAACTTCTGTGTTTTGGTGTAAATTGACACCATGTCACTATGAGTCAGAAAAGAAGTGTTCGCAGAGAGATGTTTGATAGCTTACTGATTATAACACCAAAACATTGATCATCACACCAAGACAGTTCTAGTATAAGACTGCATAACAGCTGTAACCGATGCAAAAAGAGAATATTCCTGAAGAAAAATACTTATGGAAATCCAAAGACAAGAGGGGAGGCAAAAGTAAGAATTTGAACTTTGGTACCCATAGTTAGAGCAAACATTAGACACAGCCCAACTCCAAGATAGTTTAACAAACATCCTTACAGTAAAGTTTATCTATCTCAATTTCTATTACTGATAACAAGATATCTGGTTTTCAACAACAAAAAATTATATAACTGACTTTAGGCCAAAATTCTACGTGTGATATTTTGGACTTAGCCACTGGCAATCACATGGCAACTTAGTTGGAACTAGAGGCTGCTCTCCTCACACCAGACTAAGTGCACAGCCAGTAAATTGCATTTCTCTGGGAATACTTGTAATCATATGCTTAGAAACTCCCTCCCTGAGTCATGTCCACATTTCTAGCATCTCCATTTTGAGACCTCCTTCTTAGGAGCTTTGCTGATGCACTTTCCAGGTGCTCCCTTTAAGGCCTCTTATCACAAACTTGGCAGAGGCACTATTTCCTCACTCTAGATCAGTACTTTTTCAGGTAACATTTCTCCTTCCCTTTCTCTTTCCTTCTGTCCTAGTTTCATAAAAAGGGGCCTTTTGGCCGTGGCCGGTTGGCTCAAGGATAGAATGTCAATCCTATGTATGGGTGTCCCAGGTTCGATTGCCAGTCAAGGCACACAGGAGAAGCACCCATCTGCTTCTCCACCTCTACCCCTCTTGCTTTTTTCTCTCTCTCTCTCTTCTTTCCTCTCTCTCTCTTGTCCTCATGCAGCTATGGGGAAATGAGTTGGTCCTGGGTGGGCACTAAGGATGGCTTCATGGCCTCTGCCTCAGGGGTAAGAAGAGCATGGTTGCTGAGCAACAGAGCGATGCCCCTGAGGTGCAGAGCATTGCCCCCTAGTGGGCTTGCCAGGTAGATCTCTATCAGGGCACATTGAAGAGTCTGTCTTTACCTTCCCTCCTCTCACTCAATAAATGAAAAGAGGGACCTTTTATTCAGGGTTCCTTGACAGTGAAATGATTTTCCTATCTGAGCTGCATATTATTTTACAGTATCACTCAGAGTCATTCCTTCTGAAAATTGCAACTCTAAAGAGCCATCATCTATTTTTGCCTCTTGATTACATTATGAAAGTAAGTAAATAAAGCCTTAAGATATTTGAAATAATTGAAATTGTATAAAATATGTTCTCAGAATTTAAGGAAATTCAACGAGAAATAAACAACCAAAATATTATTTAAAAAACTCTAATATTAGGAAATTTAAAAATACCTTTGTAAATAATAGGTCAAAAAAGAAATCTCAACAATTAATAAATATTTTAAACTAAATAAAATTAAAAGCAACTTACCAAAATTTGCAGGATGCAGCAAAAGCAGTGCTTAGAGAAAAATTTATAGCATTAAACATAGATATAAGGAAAGAAAAAAATCTAAAATTAATAACCTAAGTTTTCATATCAGGAAACAACAGAAATAAAAGTAGTTCAATTTTATCTAAAGTAAAAAGAAAGTAAGAAAAGTAAAAACAATAATATAGGTTTTAAGAGCAAAAGTTATGCTAGTAATTTAAAAAGATAAATAAAGCCCTGGCCAGTTTGCTCACTGGTATACTGTCAACTGGGCGTGTTAAAGTGCTGGGTTCGATTTCTAGTCAGGGCACACAAAAGAGATGACCATTTGCTTCTCCACACTTTTCCTTCCTCCTTCTCTCTCTCTCTTCCCTTCCCACAGCCATGCCTCCATTGATTCAAGCACATCTTCCCCAGGCAGACACTGAGCAAGGCTCTGTGGAGCCTCCACCTCAGGCACTAAAAATAGCTCAGGTGCAAGTGACCACAGGGGGTCAGAGTACCGGTCTCAAACTGGGGTTGCCGGATGGATCCCCATTGGGCACATGCGGGAATCTGCTGATGTATCTCTCCTACTATCACTTAAAAAAAAGATAAATAAAATTTACAAACCCATAGCCATGTTAATTAAGAAAAAAACGTAGAAAAAATATAAATTAATAAAATCAGAAGTGAATGAGAGGTCACTACTAATTATTACATTGACTTAAAAAGGAATATAAAGTGAGTTGTAAACAACTGTATGCCAACCAATTTGATAACTGATAAAATAATTTTTTGAAAGACACAAACATTAAAACTCATACAAGGAGAAACAGAAAATCTGAATATGCTTATACCTCTTTAATTAATTGAATCATTAATTAATAACTGTTTTAAAACATAAAGAACCAGATTTATTTCATAGAATTTTACTAGGAAAGTATATCAAATATTTAGAGATAACAAAGACACGTCTCCAAAGTATCTTCTGGAAAATCAAAGCATAAGTATCACTTCAAATTCATTGGGTGAGGTTAGCATTAGTCTTACAGCAAAACCAAATAACGATGTTACAAGAAGGAATACGTATAGATTTTTATCTCTCATAAACATATATTAGCAAATCCTACAATGTATTAAAAACAAGTGAGACTTATCTCTGTTTTGTAAGGCTGGTTTAACATTAGAAAATCAATCATTGTAAACCACCATATTGATAAGATAAATCATATAACCATATCAACTGACAAAGAAAAATAATTTGGCAAAATTGACTAACTGTTACTTATGATAAAACTCTCAATTACTTGGACATAGAATAAAGTATTCTCAAATTTATAATAAATAGCTACAGAAAGACACAACTGACATTTTTCTTAACTGATGAAGAAATTGGACACATTTCTTCTAAGATCAGTAATAAGGCAAATATGTCTTTTCCAACTCAACATTGTACAAAACTTCCCAGCTATTGTACTAAGATTCAGAAGTCAACTGAAACAATAGCCACAACTGGAACAATTTGGACAACTAAATAAGGTAACCTTTTATAAAATAAATATCTGTGAATTCAAACTGATAAATTATTGAATACATTAGTAAATGGAGGAGAATAGACAAAAGCTTGAGTAGAAGAGTTCATAAAAATATGTAAAGTCTCCACTCTAAAAGAGTTTGAGCTTAAATCCCACTAAAGTGTATGTAGCACATAATGACTACTTTCCAAAGAGCACCATACATAAAGGGCATACTTGAAAAAGTATTGTATAAAACAACTTTACAGTTGGAGAAATGCTACTACAGCTGAGTGATTGAGTTTAATATCAACCATAATAATATTTAATATTAAAAATAAGTATCCATGACATGATATAATGAAAGTGACATTTTACCTCTTTTTCCTTCTTCCTAAAATGTGCATCTGCAGTTTAAACATAAAAGATAAATCAGAAAAATCCCAACTGAGGAACATACTACAGAATATCTGACTAGTCCTCTCACAACTGTGAAGGTCAGCAAAATTAAACTCTCACAGCCAAAAGTTAACTTAAAGAGACACAAGTAGCAAATGTCATGTGGTATCCTAGATGTAACCCTGAAAAAGATAATATTAAGTAATAACTAAGGATGTATAAACAAAGTGCCAACAGTATTTTGTTAACAATAAATCAATATTGCTTATTTAATGTAACAAATGTACCATAATGATACAAGATGTTTATAATAGTGAAAGTTCTGTGATAATTTATGCACTATTGTCATAATTATTCTGTAAATCTCCAACTTTTATATATATATATATATATATATATATATATATATATACACACACACACACACACACACATATTAAGTGTAAAAAACAAAATCAGTAATGAAATGAAAAAAATATAAAAAGATGAGGAGTTTATGCCATATCCATTTTATAGAATGACACAAAACTTGTTCAAATTATTTAGCTAATATTTCATCTTCTGTATTTTTGTCATTCAGGCTTACCTAAGTGGAAGTTTAGTGTATGAACCTATTTGAAAATGAGGAGCTTGGTTGAATAAAAAAAGGGGGGGGGGAGGGAGTAAAGAGAAGAAGAGAGGAAAGAAGGAAAATTGATTTTTGGAGAAATTCTAAGTCTATTCCAGAACCTTATAAGATTATTATTTTGGGAAAAAAGATATGTAAGATGAAAAACTAACAAAGAAGACCAAAATTTTGGTGAATAGAGAATGCTTTATAAAACATGTGAAGAGTAATCTCAATAAAGAATATGGTTAATTACCTACAATAAAACTAGGCCATTGCTGTCATGTTTAAGATTATAAGTCTAGGCAATAAAAGAGAATTATTTTAGAGTCAAAATGAGAGTATTAGAGAATAGATGAACTCTGGGTAGCTCATCATAACCAGATGTGCATTTTTTTGTGGTGTGGAGAAGATATTCACATCAGTGGACCATAGAACTACAACCCTTAGTGGCAAGATATAGCAGAGGCACCTGGAATATTAGAAATTGATGACAGACATTGATAACTGCATTAAACCTATTTGAAGTAAACTGAATTAGATAAAATACATAATTGCTTTCAATTATATTTAAATTGAATCTCATAATTCCCTTCCATTGTAATGGCTTACTTCATATCTCACACACATGGTCACGCACACACATACACTTATGTGCACACACACACACACACACACTACATGCAGGCAAATTTGGGGGCGTTGTTGATATGAAGAAATGGACTCTAAACTAAAACTCTGAGGTACGTAATAGTTAAAGACCATATTTATTAAATTGCACTTAGATTAGCAAAATAAAGGCCAGGTGAAAATTGGCTTACAGAATAGAAAAAGTCAAGTAAGATAAGTGTAATACAAGTCAGGGCAGTAGGCTAGTGCCATGCTCTGATGAAGTCTTAAAGTGTAAAGAAAGTAGTGATAATTAAGTTTTTCTCAGGGGAAAGGGCTGGGGTCTAGTTGTAGAGTGGCAGAAGAGCGACTAATGAGACCTAATGCTTTCCATTTCTTTCAACCAGAGAAGCTTTATTTTATGTTTTTTTTATAGTAAGGTAACCTGTAAAATTTCTCTTGAGGAATATGGCTCTTTTGCTTTTTAAAGTTTAAGAAAATGATAACTAAATAAGAAAAAGATATAGGCATAAACAGCATTCCAATTTTGAGGAGATACGTTCTAACAATATTTTATTTATATTCAATTAAAAACACACTGATAATTTTTAGAGTGTACTGACATTATATAGTAATACCAGAATTCTTTAAATGAGTTGAGTAGTTTTTCCATCATCCTATACTTTTCAATTCCTTTCTATAATGTCTACTCCATATTTTTTGTTTGTTTCCCCCCCCCCCCATTTTATGAAATCAAGGATTCTTCCTCAATATCCCAATCAGTCAAAATCAGAAGGTCGGCCTTCTAACTTGACTGTAAGTCTGGATGTCCTAGGACATAATGGGCATATGTTTGAATTCTAGAGGGTAAGAAAGGTGAAGAAAGAGTATACTATTCTTTCTTATTCTTATTACTAACCTAGATATTGCAGATTCAAAGTATATTGTACTTAACAAATGGGCTTTAAAAAGGCAATAGTAAGTGCTAATGATAAAAGGCATCCAAATTTTTTTTTGTTAATGTCAATCTGCCAAGTAAACATTAGAATATTAAATATGGCACTGAATCGTTATTATAGAAAATATATCCTATGGGAGTCCATAACCAAAGAGTCACAGAAGCCACATTGAGACTGGTAGGATGGGCAGAGATATAAAAAAGGCTGCACCTGCTTTCAAGAGTGAGTGGTAGCTGTGGGTCCGGAGGAACTCTCAGTTGTAGGCAGGTTTTCTCTGAGAGGTGTGGATCCTAAACTCCAGGCTGGGAGCCCTAGCTTAGATTACCAGAGCCTAGAAGAGATCCCCACATAATATATATTTGGCAGTGAAAAGAAGTAATGTTTCTGTCTGAGAGAAAGATATGGGAATTATCCATGCAGGTACTGTCTTAAAGGGCCAACACTAAAAATCTTGTTCACAGCCACTTACCCTAGGCTCCAGTGGGAGGCAGGACTGAGAGGACTAGTGTCATGTGATGAGAGTGTGGAATTGGATGCCTGAGGAAAGACACTATGGGGGACGGTAACCTAAACTTCTGTGCTGAGTCACTGTCCAATATTGCAGTCACCATCTTTCTTGGGTGGTGCAGTCTCCTCTGTGCAGCATCAGCCTGGGGGAAAGCAACTCCCCCCTCTATGGATGTTGGGTTTTACTGGGGGGAAAAAAGCAGCTTTAGCCAGGAAGCAGGGGACATGTCAGTGACTCAGTTGTCTGGCATTGAAGACAGTGCTATTTCCTACACTCTCCCAAGAATGTGACTGGTGTTTCTACCTCACCAAAGATTCAGTATGAACTGTCTGGTCTGTGGGCAGACAAACTCACTGGGTCTCAGAAGCCACACCTACCAACTCCTAGTGGCCACTCCCTACAGAGGTCCGAAAAAGTGAGGGCAGACTGACACCTGAGTCCCTGGGGTAGAAGCCACACCCACAACCTTTCTTAATCCCTGAACTGCCTCAAGCACTACCTGGGTAGTCAACCTTTTTATACCTACCGCCCACTTTTGTATCTTAGTAGTAAAATTCTCTAACCACCCACCCATTCCACAGTAAGGGTAATTAATAAAGTAGGGAAGTAACTTTACTTTATAAAATTTATAAAGCAGAGTTACAGCATGTTAAAACATATAATAATAATTACTTACCAAGTACTTTATGTCAAATTTTCGCTGTTTGGCAGAATAAATCTTTATAAACAACTTACTATAGTTAAATCTATCTTTTTATTTATACTTTGGTTGCTCCGCTACCACCCACCATGAAATCTGGAATGCCGACTAATGGGCGGTAGGGACCAGGTTGACTACCGCTACTCTAGATTTTAATAGAGGTTTAATTCAGTGGCAGAGCCCAACAAGCAGCCAGCAGAAAGAGACAGCAAAAGTTGGATATTAGGACACCTTGGGGCTTTTGCTGATTTGTCCTCAAACCCAAGGCTGGTAAAAAACAGGCTAGGTGTTCAGCTTGGTCCTTCCACGTGCACCTAAGCCCAGCAGAGACAGCCACAAACTCTGGATTCTTTATAGCTCTAAAAGGATTGCTAAGGGATAGTCATAAGCAATGCGTTACAGTGGTTCCCAGCACAAGGTTCCCACAAAAGAGGCCCAAAACTAATGCATCCAGTGGCCAGCTACAGACTACAAAGCAGGACCAGGTAGTTTTTCTAGCAGCTTATCCAAAGGCAGAGAGTATAAGGCAGCAAACAAAACTTCAATGAGTTTTGCTTTCTGTGGTCAACACCTGAACAGCCAGTCATACACATTGGATGAGGTAAAGCTTCACAGTGAGCTTGGCCAAATTCTGGATATCCTGCCCCACTGGACTAAGTTCCACAAGGGGTAGGAAAGAGGCTTAGGACACAGACTTTCAAAATGTGAGTTTTTTTGAGCCTATTCTTAAAGCCAGTGGGACAGCTTAGCCACCTTCTGAATGAGAGACACAAGCAGCCCCAATGGAAGACTCTCTCAATCTTCCTCCCTGAGACCAAGAGCTCCCCAGCTCTTGGCCCCACCAATCTGAACCTGCTGCTCACCTTGCTGGGTAGAAATAGAATTAGAATACACAGCAGTGGCTGAAGAATTAGGCTCAGGAGTAGTGGACGCTTACCCAATACTGAGTTTCTGACCAAGTGACCCCTTAAGTAGGGTGTCTGACTAAGTTTATCATCCAATCTTAGCTGCCCTAATGCACTAAGCTTGCAATCTGTAGAGGGGTTTGTGAGGTGAGGCCAGTCTGTGATCACTTTACATCTTTCTATAGAAGACCCTGGCAGAAGACCAGGAAGCTGCAAGAGGATGTCGAACAGCTGAAAAGTGTAGACTAATATTAAGAAACTTGGGCCCTTTTATGGAACTGAGCTCAGCTCTAAGCTGGAGGAAGTTGAACTGTATACACAGGTTGGCAACTCCCACACACATCAGGCACAGAAAACAGCCACAAACAGCAAACAACATTTGTTCTAGACAGGTAGTCTACAGTGAATTACAAACACCATCACACAACAACCCATACCAAAACCCAGGCCAAGAGGACCCAGAAACATCACAAACAGTAGTGGGTGGCAGACTGCATCAGTGCCAGACTCATCTAACCACACAAGCAGTACAACCAAATGAGAAGTCGAGCAGACACCAGACCCTGCTGAAAATAACTGTGCCCCATAGGAGAGACACTGCTCAGTGTCTAATCCATATGATCAAGGTTGACCAGTAGAACCAGTCAGTCTCAAGGAATTCAAGATGTATATACAATAGGAAGGTAAATATAACCCTCAAGAATTATTCCTAGAGCAAGGAGCTTAGGTGGGCTGGAGATTAGAACCACTGAGCCCATCTTTCTCATAAAGTTGCCATAACTAATTTGAAAGTCAGAGCAGAGTTATCTAATATACAGAAAAATATGGGCAACAAAGAAATATGCCCCAAATGAATCAACAAGAAAAATTCTTAGTAAAAGAATTAAATTAAATGAGAGTAACCAAACTAGTAGACACAGAGTTTAAAATGATGGTTATTAGGATGCTCAAAGATCCGAGAGTAAGAATGAATGATCAGGTTGAGAACTTATTAAGCATTAAAAAGGTCATCATTACCGTAAAATAAAAATATAAGTCAGATATGACAAATACCATAACTGAAATGAAGACTGCACTGGAAGGAATCAAGAGTGAACATAATGAAGCAGAGGATCAAATCAACAATTTAGAGGACATAGGCTCAAAAAGGCTATGAAACCACTGTGACATGAAGAGAAAAACATTTGCATTATAGAAGTTCCCGAAGGAATAAACAAGGAGCAGAACACTTGTTTTCAGAAATTATAGCTGTAAACTTCACTTAATAAATGAAGAAAAAAAATAGATGAGTTCAAGAAGCACAGAAAGTCCCATTAAAGATAAATGCAAAGAGGCCCA
This sequence comes from Rhynchonycteris naso, assembly GCA_037038555.1. Lineage (NCBI taxonomy): Eukaryota > Metazoa > Chordata > Mammalia > Chiroptera > Emballonuridae > Rhynchonycteris > Rhynchonycteris naso. The sequence goes on from CM073002.1 coordinate 75,863,516, forward strand.
CAACAAGACCAATAGACCAATCATCTAGAACATTGTTCTATGGTTTTGTTTTTATGCTTATTTGTTTGGTTTTGTTGTTGTTATTGTTTTTTATAGTGCCTTTACCTCATTTTGGATTTATGATAATGCTTGCCTTGTAAAATGAGTTTGAAAGTCTTCCCTCCTCTTGAATTCTTTGGAATAGCTCAAGAAGGATAGGTGTTAGTTCTTTGAATGTTTTGTTAAATTCACCTGTGAAACCATTCAGTCCAGGACTTTAATTTTCCTGTTATCATTTAAAATTGAAGGAGAAATAAAAAGATTTCCAGAAAATATAAGGCTTAAAGAGTTCATTACCATCTAACCACTACAGCAAGAAATGTCAAAGGGCCTGCTGTAGGAAGAGAATAAAAAAAAAGAAAATTAAGAGAAAGAGGATTATATGTTTAGTGAATAATATGGAAATAAATATGTACATTTCAATAATAACCTTAAGTGTAAATGGGAAAAAAATTCAATGGAAATGGAAATAAAAACAATTAAGGAGAAAAAAAAAACTTGTATTCACAAAACCATAACACATTAAAAAATTATTTGAAGAACATATAAACAAGTGGAAGCATATATTGTGTTCATTGATAAGAAGAATTAACATCATTAAAATATCTATGCTACCCAAAGCAAGCTATAGATTTAATACAATTCTTATTAAAATACCAATGGCATACTTCACAGATTGAGAAAAGCATTCCAAAAATTTATATGGAACCAAAAAGAACCTGAGTAACCTCAGCAATCTTGAAAATGACAGCATAGTGGTTGGTATCACACTTCATAGTATCAAGCTATACTACAAACACAAAATGGATAAGACTTAAATGTAAGTTGTGAAACCATAAAAAAAAAATCTTGGAAGAAAATATAGACAGACTCTCAGACATCTCTTGTAGCAATATTTTTGCTGACATATCTTTAAGGGCAAGGGAAATAAAGGACAAAATAAACAAATGGGACTATATCAAACTAAAAGTCTTTTTACAGCATAAGACACCGTTAACAAAAAGACAACTCACTCAATGGGAGAACGTTTTTGATGACATATTTGATAAGGGGTTAATAGCCAAAATTTATAAAGAACTTAACTCAATACCAGGAAGGCAAACAATCCAATTTAAAAATAGGCAAAGGACCCAAATAAATACTCCTCCAAAGAGGTCACACAGATGGGCAATAAGTATCTTAAAAAATGCTCAAGGTCAAGAATCATTAGAGAAATACAAATATAAACTACAATGAGATATTACCTTACTCATGTCAGAATAGGTTTTATTAACAAATTAACAAACAACGAGTGGTGGCAAGGGTGTGGAGAAAGGGGAGCCTTCCCGCACAGTCGGTGAGAATGCAGACTTCTGCATCCACTGTGAGAAATTGTTTGGCATTTGCTTAAAATATTAGAATGGAACTGCCTTATGACCCAGCAATTCCACTTCTAGGAATATATCTTAAAAATCCCAAAACACTAATTCAAAAGAAAATATGCACCCTCATGGTTATTGGAGCATTGTTTACAATAGCCAAAATCTGGAAGCAGCCCAAGTATTTGTCAGCAGACAGGTTGATAAAAAAGGCTGTTACATTTACAAAATGGAATGTTACATGGCCATAAAAAGCAAGGAAATCTTACCTTTTATAACAACATGCTAGTATTCAAAATATTGAGCTGCTGAAATATATTGGCAAAATACTGTAACCTGGGAATCCAAAATTAGCACCAAAGGAAGTTACAAAAATGTAACTGTTTCATCTCTTCAAAAATGCAAAAAGTTCCTGTTGCAGCTCGTGTACACAGGTATTTTTCCCCTTGACAACTACCTCATCTCAGTGTGTAAAAGCAGTCATTTGTGTTGTGAATCCATATGGATACAAAGCTTTTTGAATAAACACAATTTGACATGTCTTGTTTTAATAGTTTACCATCTGAACAACTTGATCCAAAACCACATCTTGCTTTATTTATAGGGCAAAGAGAGTTACGATAAACTTCTCAGTTTGTTTTTTTACAAAAGATGTAAGACCCTTAACACAGCCTACCATGGAAGGGGAGCCATCTGTACAGATGCCTGCACATGAATTTCATGTTGACTGCCATTTATCAAGATAGTTCTTCAAAGTGTTAAAAAACGTCTTCACCTTTTGTAGATACACCTAATTCTTTGCAAAAAATAAATTGATTTATTATTTAATCTTCATTAATAAAACAGACAAATGCTAAGAGTTGTGCCGTGTTGGTAATATCTGTTGACTCAAGAGTAACATCAACTTGCAATGCAAAATTTGAACACTGAAGCTTATTACTGCATATATTTTTCTCGATATCAGAAGACATTTCTATAATACGCCTGTGAACTGTATTGTTGGACAGAGAAATATGGCTTATTTTCATTGCTGCTTCATTTTATAAAATTGTCAAGACCATTATTTTGCATGCAGGCAAAATAAGTGACTCACCTAAAGTATGAGCTTTCTTATTTTTGCTATTAGTTCTGAGACTTGATAAGAAGTGATTTGAGCTTTAACAGAAACAGTCATTATACTTTTGAAAGAATTTGCCACTTTTGTTTGCTGTTCAGACAATCTCTTAAAAAAAGTTACAGATTTATCTTGTAAATTAGAGTATATAGTTTTAAAATGTTTACTCAATTTATTAGGAAACAATGACTCATTTGCCATTTTACATCCACATACTAAACATAGCAGTAGAGGATGATCTTCACTTCTGGTCCAAGTGAAACCAAAGCTTAAATAATTTCATTATATTTGTGAGTAGGCTGCAATTTTGCTTTCTTACTTGCACTTAACTTTTGCTCACTTCCAGAATTAGATTCTTCAATATCATATTTCTTTTGGAGAAATCTATCCATTTTATTTGAGTATTTATCTAAATATAATATAATGATGTGCTAATAATAAATATAGTAATGATGTGTTAACAAAAAGAGCGGTATTTCCATAATAAAATGGTATATTAGAGTAACTATATTTATTTTTATATCTGAGCACATGCTGTGAACCAGCACAGCTAGTAATGCTAGGTCCCGAGTGGGAATGGTGCGTAATTAAGAAAATATGCAGAATTCAGAAAATATGGGGTCGGGAGGGCCCTGTAATTGCTGCTGGCAAGAACAAAGCTTGCCCCAAAACCACATCTTGCTTTATTTATAGGGCAAAGTGAGACCATTAGCAAATCTTAAGTTTATACCAAAGAAAGGATAGAATAAACTTGCCTCCAGTCTTTCTGGAGAACATGGGGGGTAGTGTAAACAATCCAGCACCACAGCTTAACAGCCTTTTGCAACCTAATCAGACAAGTGAGGTGAGAGTTTGGGCAGACTGTCAGCTTACAGTCAATTCCCCACATCTGTCCCCCAAAATCTAAACTCCAAAAACCCTGTTGTTTTTTTGGTCCCCAACAGGCACATATTTCTCTGGAATACCATAGGGTGCACCTGGAAATCTTCTAAGGTGCACCAGTGCACCCTGGCGCACACTTTGAGAACCACTGGTTTACTCTAACACAAAATTTTTTTCTATTGACTTAACATTTAGAGAAAAAGATTGTGTTAGAGCAAAGTGTGGTCCTGATTTTGTCTTTTGTGGTCTTTTCTTTTACATGTCAAAGGCCTGAGAACTTAATACCATTCTTCAAAATCAGTGGACCAAAATTTTTGCTTGGAGACCATGCTAGCAACTGAAAGTGAAGATAGGCTAGTGATATATTCCCTGACACTCATTTGGTTATGGTAAATTCCCACAGTAACCATGGGCTTGCAGCTTCATATTTTCTTGGCATAACAAAGACTGACAGAAAACTATGCAGAAAAATGTCTGAAATCAAAATGGACTTGGTGAGAATGCCCTTGGAGTAAAAACTATTGTCCAGGAAATGTAAGAGAAATTTATTTTAGGGCTGTCATTTCACATATTGTTTTCTTTGAAAGGCATATATAAAATTCGGCCTCCTTGCATAATTTTCCACCAATATGGAAATATTCTTTCCTTTACTTTCATGTAAGTATAATATAGAGCACAATAACATCTATAAAAGAAAATTGAACTCTATGGATAAATAATTCCTAAGAAAATCTTAGTTTTATTAGCTACAACATAATTACTGTTTTTGGAAACTGTATAAAATTTAGAGAAAATATAATAAAAAATTTATTAGTGGTGACAACCGATTTATTATTTAATATGTTTGATCATTTTGAATTTTAGTTTAATATTTTTCTAGAAATGATTGAGAAAATTGCTTCTAATTTACTTTTTTTGAGCCAAAACTATATCTGGAACATTATTACTAGACATCATCAAACATTATTATGAGACATTGCATATCCCTTTATAATGTACTGTCATAGGTCCCAACATTGTAAATCAATTTCTGTAAAGACAATTTATAATCTGAAGGTTGAATGAATGAGCAGATCCAATATCTTTTTAGCTTCTATTACATACTGTTTGATAAAGATTGAGTTTCACATCTCCTTTTAGTCCAAATTTCATAATTTCCCTTCTGTGACTGGAGAGATTAAATCTGTCTGAAGTGCACCTACTTAGTGGTGGTTTTCAATATAAACTTAGGCCAGGTCATAACCTTAGAAAGAGTGTTACATAGCTACAGGTCTGTCAGTGGGAGTGTGGTTTTTTTAATTGCTGTCTCAGCTGCACTCTTAGACTAGATATAGCGACAATAATTTTGTAAGTCTAGTGTCTTTTTTTTCTGTAGTCTCTCTCAGATTACTGTATATGTATGCATATATATATAGTTATATATAGTTATATTAAAATGTATATATGTATTTATCTGCACAAATTATATATATGTGCCTATGTGTGTGTATGTAGAAGAGATTAAGGGATGACTGAATATACCACTGACAAATATAATGAAATACCACATTGTCTATTCTGTTATTAATTTTCGGTAATTTGAATTTAAAGTTATTTATTTTTAAAATAAGTAACAAAGTGAAAAATTGAGATTAACTGGACTAGAGGAATACATTGTATGGTATACAAAATTTGCTTGGTAGGCCCTTTATTATATATATTAATTTTCAAGTTATAATACCTTAGATATTTTTTTCATGCTAATCTTCATGATTTAACCCCAAGATTTATTTAGCTATAATTGACAAAACTGCGAGACATTTGGAGTGTACATAATGATTTAATATATGTTTGCATTGTAAAAATAGTAACATCATGGAATTAATTAGCTCATCCATCACCTCAAATATTTACCTTTTTTTGTGAGAGTATTTAAGTTCACTCTCTAAGCCAGTTTTAATTATTCAACACAGTATTATCAGCTTATTCAAACCTTATTTTTTTAATTTCTTTTTATTTTATTCATTTTAGAGAGGAGACACAGAGTGAGAGAGAGGGAGAGAGAAAGAGAGAGAGAAAGAGAGAAAGAGGGGAGGAGCTGGAAGCATCAACTCCCATATGTGACTTGACCAGACCAGTGCAGGGTTTTGAACTGGCAACCTCAGTGTTCCCAGGTTGACGCTTTTATCTACTGCGCCACCACAGGTCAGGCCCTTTTTTTTTTTTTTTTTTTTTAAGAGAGGCAGAGAGAGGGAGAGACAAGGGCAGACAGACAGGAAAGGAGAAAAATGGAAAGTATCAATTCTTCATTGTTGCTCCTTATTTGTTCATTGATTGCTTTCTCATATATGCCTTGATTGGTGGGGGGTGGGGGGTTACAGCAGAGCGAGTGACCGCTTGTTCAAGCCAGCAATCTTGGGCTTCAAGCCAGTGACCTTTGAGCTCAAGCCAGCAAACATGGGTCATGTGTATGACCTCACACTCAAGCCAGTGACCCCACACTTAAGCTGGTAAGTCTACATTCAAGGTGGCGATCTTGGAGTTTCTAACCTGGGTTTTCTGCATCTTAGGTTGATGCTTTTTCTACTGCACCAGTGCTTGGTCATGTCCTTATTCATTTTATATTGAAAAATATGTACCCTTTTATAGACCTCTTCCCAATCCCCTCCCCTTCTCTGGTGCCCTGACCTGACAACCAGCACTTCTCTACTTTGTTTTTATGAGTTCAACGTTTTTGTTTTTTAGATTCCATATATAAATGATGCCATGCATATTTGTCTTTATATGGCTTATTTTACTCAGCATATTGTTCTCCAGATTTATCTATGTTGTCACAAATGACAGGATTGTCTTCTTTTTTATGGTTAAATAAAATACAGAAAACTTTCTTAAAACACAAAATAAAACAATATATTTGCTTCAATTACATAGAATAAGACCTTAATACGGTCTAAAATAGATGTTATTCTTTAAAAAGAAATAAAGAACAATATAAATAATCAAACAAACAACAGAAGTAGACTCATAGATACAGATAAAGACTGATGGTTTCCAGTGAAGAAGTGAGTTGAGAGAATGGGTGAATAAAGTAAAGAGATTAAGAATAGATTAATAGTTACAAAACAGTTATAACGGTGTAATGTATGGCATAAGTAATACAGTCAATAATGTTATAAGAACTATGTAGAGTGCCAGTTAGGTACTAAAAATATCAGGGGGAATACTTTGTAAAGTATTTGATTGCCTAGCCACTATTCTGTACACCTAAAACTAATACAAAATAATATAGAATGTAAATTATATTTGAAAAATAATATATTTTAAAAAGATGTTAAAAGAAATACTGGGGGCTCTTGGCAAATGACACAGTACCCTTCCTATACAGTGCTGTAACCCAAATTTTGGTATAAGTTGAAACATACCTAGCCTATGGTGATTACTTATCCTAACACAGTTGTAAAATAATATAGAACATAAAAACACAACTAAACCACAGAAAAAGAAAAGAGACATAAATACACTGTACTGTCCACTATGCTGCGTGTTCTTCCACCACGTGCAACCAAACTAGTTCTCCCACATAGTCTGTAAGTATGATGCTAAGAGCGTAAGGTGAGACACTCATGTCTCAATTTTTTAAAGTTATTATGGGTGTGAGACTCATAAACTTGAAACATCGCATATCGAGACTGTCTTAACCCGAGTACCTTGTAATTTACTAATGCAATTTATGTATATGTAAGCATATTTAACATATCTGGACTCTCTCATAGTCTGTAGTTGTATTTTTTTATTTTTTTTGAGAGAGAAGAGAGAAAAAGGAAGAGAGAGAGAAAAAAAAAACATGAACTCATTCTTTCACTTGTGCACTTACTGATTTCTCCTCCTAAGTGTCCTAATCAGAGGTTAAAGCCACAACCGCTGGCATGCTAGGTGGGGAGTTTTAGTCACTGAGCCACCTGTCCAGGTTGGTATTTTTACTTCTTTAAATGCTCTTTTGGATAATAAAAAAACCTTCTTTAATCATTTTTATATTCTGCATTTTAATAAAAAGTGTAAGAACTAAGTTTTAAATTTGAAAGAAAGAAAATGTTCATTGAAAAGTAGAAGTGTGGAAAAATGCTGTATTGAATCTCCAGTCTAAAATAAAGTCAAGTGATTGGGAGAATAAATGGAAGTATAAAATTAAAAAACAATGGTTGAGTCTTAATTCACTCTCACTTTTACAATTATTAATAATTTGGTTATGTATAATAATACTTCTGCAAAAAATAACCATGACCTATTTGAATTAATATAGAATAAAAAATATATATTTGGATCTATACCATATCTTCTTAAGAAGATTACCCAGTCAGCAGATGGCCACCAACAGTTCCTTCAATTCCTGTCATCAAGATACAAAGCTTTTTTCCATTTCTTGAATTGTTACTGCCCTATGACTTTTTTTGACTAAAAAAATGAGGCAGAAGTGATGTTGTCCTAGTGCCGGAGCTAAACCATTAAGAGGTAGGCTTCTTTTACTATCATTCTCTTGAAATCCTGCCACAAAGTATAAAAGCTATGAGAGGGTTACTTGAATAATGATATATAAAAAGCCTCAGCCAGCTGATAGGCATTTCAAAGCCACATAGAAATACTAGAAGTGTAAAGGAAGCCATCTTAAAATTGATCCACCCATGCTTTTATTTCCCAGATGAATCAAACTCTGTTATGATGGATCATTTTTTAAATTTCAAAGAATTTCTTTTGTTAACATTTTGTTCAGGATTTGTATATTTATGTTTACGCATGAGATAGTCCTCTAATTTTCTGATTCTTTTAAGAATTTTTATTTATTCATTTTTAGAAAGATAAGAGAGAGAGAGAGAGAGAGAAGGAGCAGGAAGCATCAACTCCCATATGTGCTTTGTCCAGGGAAGTCCAGGGTTTTGAACCAGTGACCTCAAAACCCTGGTTGATGCTTTATCCACTGCACCACCACAGTACTAATTTTCTGATTTTATTAGTGTCCTTTTCTGATTTGCAGACCCAGTTTATTCTAACATCATAAAATAATTTGTGGTGTATCCTTATCTTCCTCTCCCCAGAAATTTTAGTATATAATTAGACTTATTTGTGTCTTTAATGTTGGACCTGGCTTGCATTAAGGAGATCATTTTTGTCCAATTTATTGTAATGTAATTTTTTTGCTCTCAAATTGTACTCCATTTTGGAGTACAATTTGATGAGTCAAATATGTAATCAAATATATACAGTGGTGGTAACTGTAACTACAATCAAGTATAATTTTATGACCCCAAAGTACCAATTTTTGTCCATTACATATTATCCCTGGAAACCGTGATGTGGTTTCTTTTATTATTTTTATTATTTTTTTCCATAATATTTGCAATTATACCTGGAATTCTAAGGTACACCCTCTCCTCTTACACTTATCCCTAGGCTAGTGTGAAACAACCCTTCTTTAGTGTTTTGAAGTGTTTCCTCAAGTTCTACGCTTGTATGGTAGGTAGCCTTTAACATGGGCCCCAATGAGTCCCACCTCCTGCTATGCATGCCCTGAGCACTATGCTCCCTTTGAATGCATGCTTACTTCTAACTAATATAATATCGCACATATGATGTGAGTTCACATCTGGATTTAGTTAGAAAAAGCTTGTGGCTTGCATCTTAGTGTGTTTTCTTTCTCTCTCTCTGATTGCACACACTGGGGAAGCCAACCACTATGTATTGATGCATCTATGTGGAAAGGCTGGTACGAATGAGCTTGGAAGCAGATTTTCTGAGACCTGCCAATAGTTATACGAATAAGTTCAGAGAGGGATCTCAGCCTTGAGTGATTACAGATACCTTGGTTATAGACTTATAAATGACCCAATGTCAGAGCAATACAGCTGAGCTTCTCCTGGATTCTGACACAGAGAAACTGAGAATATAAATGTTTGTTGTTTTAGCTGTAAAATTTTAGAGTGTATTAATTTTTTATATTCTCTGTAACAATTATGACAAACTTAGTAGCTTAAAACTGAAAATGTATTCTTTCACACTTCTGGGGTCTGGAAATTCAAAATCATTTTTACTGGCCAAATATCAAGACATTATCAGCTAGGCCATAATTTCTCTGGGTGCTTTAGGGTAGAATCTGATTTCATGTCTCATCTAGTTTCTGTTCTCTTCCATCCACTTGTCTTCTACTTTGAAAATAATGTTTTCTAGTGTTTTTCTTTTTTATAGTTTCCCTAGAATTTATTATGACTATTTAGCTTATCAGTAATTAAGGTAATATTTATGTTTTTATTTACACAGGGGCTGTAAGATGTTTTCTTAAAGGGATAATTATTAACTGTAATTATCCCCTTCACAAACATAATACTATCTATAATTTCAGGTTTATTTCCTTCATTCTCTTAACAGCACAAATACAACACCAGCATTTTTATTGTTTCCTGTTTTAATATTTATACTTAATTTTACTAATATATTTGTATATCATTTTTTCCTAAACTATATTCTTTAAAATTAGCTTTCTAATACATTTTTGTTAGCCATAGTAGCTTTTAGATTTAAACTTTAAATACTATATAGTATCTCAGTCACAGTAACCACACACCACAAATGCTTAAAGTCACATGTAGCTTACCGTATTGGACAGAACAAATTTAGACTATCTCCATCATTGCAGAAATTTCTATTGTCTAGCACTGCATTGTAAATTGTTTTAATTTCAGGAGTGAACACAACATTTGCTAGTTTGAAAGTATCTTTACTTAGACGTCTTTCTTGAGAGACGATTTAATAAATATACAATTCTAGTTCAGTGGTTATTTTCTCTAATTACTATGAATATATTATTATATTTGTATTTCTCTTATGATATTGAAAAGGCAGCTGTTCAATAAATCTTATTCAGTTGTAGGTAAGCCATCTTATCTCTAACTGGTTCTAAATTTTCTTCTTTCTCTATAGTATTCTGCCATTTCACCATACTCCATCCACAAGGACATTATTTCCTTTTTCTTATTAGACATTTGTATCTGGGATTTTATCTTTTCTCAATTCTGAAATAATTAACCTATTTCTCTTTGATAATTCTTTCTCCAGAATTTTCTCTTTTATGTGCTTCTAGATATATAACTTCTAGTCTGTCTTTCTCTGTCCAAACCCTCAATTTTTCTTTTAAATATATATTTTAGATGTTAGTATACCTAATTTTGCATAATTTATTTATATATACATTATTATTTTTATTTATTATTATTCTTTTTTTCCTGATTTTTCTGAACTTAGATGCAGGGAAGCAGTCAGATAGACTCCTGCATGTGTCTCACGGGGATCCACCCCGCATGCCCACCAGGGACCGATGCTCTGCCCATCTGAGGCATTGCTCTGCTGCATCTGGAGCCATTGTAGCATGTGAGGCCGAGACGATGGAACCATCCTCAGCCATCCTCCGGCCAACTTTGCTCCAATGAAGCCTCGGCTGTGGGAGGGGAAGAGAAAGGTAGAGGGGAATTATAGGGGGAAGAGTGGAAAAGCAGCAGGGCACTTCTCCTGTGTGCCCTGACCTGGAATAAAACCCGGGACTTCCACACGCTGGAAGTCAACCGGCCGGGGCTTTATATATACTTTCATTACTTTACTAAATTCCTTTTTATTTGAACAGAGTCTGTAATTTGGACCATTGATTTTCTCAAATTTTAATTATTGTGCTTGACCAGACAGTGGCACAGTGAATAAAGTTGGACTGGTATGCGGAGGACCCTGGTTTGAAACCCCATGGTCACTGGCTTTAGCCCAATGTCACTAGCTTGAGCAAGGGGTCCCTCGGTCTCTGTAGCCCCCTGGTCAAGGCACATATGAGAAAGCAATCAATGAACAACTAAGGTGCCACAATGAAGAATTGATGCTTCTCATCTCTCTCCCTTCCTGTTTGTCCCTATCTGTCCCTTTCTCTGTCTCTGTCACACACACACACACACACACACACACACACACAGAAATTTAATTATTATATTTTTATTTTTAAAACTTATATTTGATTGCTTCTCTAAATATGCTTGGTCAAGATTTCTTTAAGGTAACTATTTTCTCTTTTTAAAGCATTTCTTTAAATACATGAGATACATTTATTTTGTGTTTTGAAGCTTATAATTTCAACATAGAATGAGATTTTTGAAATCTTAGTGTTTGCAGTTTTTCTGATTCTTATTTATGATTGGTTATTTGAAAAACTGTAAGCTCTTATTCTTGTAAACTATATTTGTTCAAATTATTTAAAAACTGCACTAAAATGCACTTCTCTAGAAATAATTTCTGTTTGCTTCAATCAGTTGCCTGAAAATTTAACCAGCTCATCATCCTTTATATTTTTTAGTTTGAATTTTTATACACACACTAGTAGAAATTCTGGCTCTACAAGTGTAAAAATTTAATAAATAGCTAATTATTTTAAGGATCTTATATCTTCAGAATTTGGAGATTTTAATGTTGTTTTTTGTTATCTAATGATTTTTTAAATTATATGCAAGTCTTATTTGGGTTGAAAGTTCTTCTCCTCTTCGAACCCTATGATTTTCTCCCTCTCTTCTTGCCAAGTGGCCACGAAAGCCACTGGTGTTTAACTGTCAGAGTTGACAGTGATAATGTATTTCCAGGGTTTACTAACTCATTAGATATTCACTTTCCAGAATTTACTGATAATAGGTTTTCTTTTCTTCATCACTACTGGGGCTGATTTATGTCAAGAAGTTAGCATGCTGACATCATTTGTCATTCTGTAAGTTTCATGTTTATGAACTTATTGTAAACTGAAATGTTTAAAGAGCTTAAATAATTTCACATGTGTTATTTTTGTTTTCCAGGATTATTCCATATTGAATTATGTTTTCAAGATCAAGTGTAAAATGCATTTAAAATTATGGTACCCTGACCTGGCAGTGGCATAGTAAATAGAGTGTTGGACTGGGACACTGAGGACCCAGGTTCAAAACCACAAGGTCATTGGCTTGAGTGCGAGACATTTGGTTTGAGCAAGGCTCACCAGCTTGAGCCCAAGGTCACTGGCTTGAGCAAGGGGTCACTCAGTGTGCTGTAGCCTCCCATCTCCCTGCTGCCCCATCAAGGCATGTACGAGAAAGCAATCAGTGAACAACTAAGATATTGCAACAAAGAATTGATACTTCTCATCTCTCTTCCTTCCTGTCTGTCTGTCCCTTTCTGTCCCTTTTTTGTCTCTCTGTTTCTGTCATAAAATAAAAAGAAGATTAAGGTAATACAGGCCTAACCTCTGGTGGCATAGTGGGTAAAGCGTTGACCTGGAACACTGAGGTTGCTTTGTCAAAACCCTGGGCTTGCCTGGTCAAGGCACATTGATGTTTCCTGCTCCTCTCCCATTCTTTCTCTCTCTTCTTTATCTCTAAAAATAAATAAATTTTTAAAAATCCAAAAAAGAAAGATTAAGGTAATATAATATGCTTTACTTTTATTTCTCTGTTGTACATAATATAACCCGTATGTGTACCATAGTAATTAGCAATAATCAATTTTTTTTATAAAGCAAGTTTTAAGTTGGATTTTATAGTTACATACAGGTCAAAGACAATGGACCATGTCACAGAGTGAGATGACAGGGACAGAAGGTTGGACACAAGTCCTCCCATTTATGCTTCAATTATAGAGAGCAGACATAATTATCTTGCTAAAAAATAGTCTATTTTATATGGTTAATTAGATTTTTTATGCAATAGCATCCATTCATCCATCTTGATAGCAGATAATTAACTGTTGATTCAAAAAGTCTCTAATATAGTTTATTAGATAATATAAAATATAATAACTATAACATTAAATGTTGCTTAAAGATATATCTATATATCATTTGTGTATTACAAAATTTATTGGTAAGGAATTTTGCTTATATACCTGTATATATTTTTAGATCTGGATAGTCCTGAATATACCATTAAGGTGTATATGGTTTTAAGAAACAGGAAAATCACAAAACCTCTCCTTACTCAAAATATATGTAGCAATTTTGGTCTTTCCTATCCGTATGTATAGTGTACAATGCTTATATAGGCTTGATAGTTGAACAGTGGGAGGGAATAAACAGAAAGGTAATCAGAGAAATTGTAAAATTTGAAAAAGAATTGAATTCTAAAGATACTGAGTGAATTTGCATAAGATAATAAATGAAATTGAAGCTGAAATCACAGTTTTAAAATATGGTTATTGAATAAGTCTTAGGATGATTTATGACTACCCTGAATGGCTAATTCCTAGTAACATCTTTGACATCTCTTGGTAAGAAAGCATTAATATACTTGGAAAAGAAATGGTATCCTGACAGAGATCATGGGGAAGAGCATTTTAAAATATATATTAAATTTTCATCAAATAGTCATTTTTATATAAATATTATTTGATTATTAAAAAACACTAGAAGTTTAAAACCAATTATGTTTCCCACCTGCTGCAGATCGCAAGAAATGTTTTATTGCCAAATGAGTAATCTCCTAGAGGGTTGAAAATAAATGGTCTATTGTAAAAGACAGAGACCTGTTTTCTGACTAGCTGCCTAGTTTAGATATAGAATTCTAAGAAGACGACTCAAAAGCAAGTTTGTGTCTATTATAAGTTTATTAGTTAGAAAAATAATATCTTAAGAGTGATTTCCAAAGAAAGTGGCAACAATACTTAATTTTGTCTGAAACTGATTAATTAAAAATTAAATGCATATTTCTTTTTTTTTGTACAGAGACTTAGCTGCCTGATTCCTGATTTAAAATGACATTATAGAAAGGTACATTTTTAGATATAAAGATATTTTATATATGAGAATTAAAATACAAGAGATGATTTCTATCATTCTATATTTTTAACATATCTAGTTCTATAATTAGGTCACAGAACTGAGGAATCTTAAATAATTAATAATAGACTTTATATTTTCTTTAATTCTACCTAAAAATGTTGCTTGGAAGAATTAAAATTTATTTTCTCTTTAATGGAAAAATACTGATTATAGAAGATCTCATTGGCCACTGACAATTGTAAGGATAGAAAATAGATTCCTCATTAGAAAATACAGTGTGTCCGTAAAGTCATGATGCACTTTTGACCGGTGACCGGTGACCGGTCAAAAGTGCACCATGACTTTACGGACACACTGTATACCACTATGACCTGACCTGTGGTGACACAGTGGATAAAACATCGACTTGGAATGCTGAGGTCGCTGGTTCAAAACCCTGGGCTTGCCTTGTCAAGGCACATATGGGAGTTGATGCTTCCTGCTCTTCTCTCTCTCTCTCTCTCTCTCTCTCTCTCTCTCATGAATAAATAAATAGTAGTTAAAAAAATATATAACACTACAAAATTATCACTCATAGTTATTTGGTTAACTATATTTTGAGACCAAAGTAGTCTACTTTTAAAATGCACATTTGGATTATTTGTCATTGAATCAGTGAGTTTCCTCTTATATGTTACATTAACTTTTTTTAAGTCATTTCATCACATATTAAATTACATATTTCTAGCTCCTGATAGTAATGCAAGTACATCTCTCTCCCATTCAGAAATTACATAAACATGGTGTTACTTAATAATTATAAAATTATTTCAACTATGACAGCGTTAGGTTACAAGATAGTTTGCCATAGGAAATATTGAGTATTCCCAGAAATACTGATAGTAGGTAGAATGTGAATGAGGAAGAAATCAGAGCAAAGGAAATAATGCCACAGCTTACTAAGTGAGGCTCTTCTCCAGAAATCCTCAGTGAATTTCTAAGTCAGTAATCAACAAACAACGATGGGGGAGGTAAAGGAGGAAATGTGAAAGCATCAGATTAATTTATTCATATACTATATTAAAATAACCTGGTTTTTAGGACTTTAACTCTGTAAATTATGCACCAACTCTTGTCTAAAGAAGAAATCATGTGAACTATTGTTAAATAAATTAATAGATATATATTTAGAAAAAACTAGAAGGGGTGCTTGTTCTAACAGAGTAGTGAACAGAGTGAGGTATCAAATGAACCTTTTAACAGAATGGAAGAATAAAAACATGGCAAGATAGGGAAAACTGGTAGGCAGAACAATAAAATAAACTTACTTTATTGTTACGTCACCTTTCCAGAGTAAAGTTTCATTTTATTTAGTAGTGGGAATATGTTCACTCTGCCTTCTTTCTTCCCATATTTCTGTTGGTGAATGCTGACTATTGAAATATAAATTTCACTTATAAACAAATAGACGACAATGACAATCCCATTCAATAGCAAGGTTTGTTTGGAAAGCATTCTTGATAGCTAATATTATCCTTTGCCTGCTACCTTTTTTTTTTTTTTTTGCCTGCTACCTATTTTAACATGATTCTTTATTAATAAGTGCAATTTAACAACCAAGGAAACAGCCTTCTGAAACCATTACCATGCAAGTGAAGGTCCAGCATTAACAAAGAATGTTCATATTTTTCTAGAAGAAAAGTTAATGTAACTACAAATATAATAACAGATTCCAAATACTACACTCCAAATCATTTGATAGGTGTTTCCTAAATAAAACTAAAACTATTCAATGTGGAAAGGGACATAAGAGATATGTAGAGAAGAACTGAGACTTCCTTATCTTGTCATCACAGTTGGTCAGTCAAGGCCATTTAGATGAGACAAAATTCAGCCACTCCTGGCATACTTATAAACATATCAGAGGACTCAGAAAAAATCAACAAAGCAGCTTCCTCAACTTGCAACTTACTGAAGACAGGTGAGTTAAGTTAGACAAGAGAGAAAAACAGCTTACCTAAATTATGTTTTCATAAGCAATATTAAAATACTATTGTTTTAATGTCTTCAGGTTTGGAGATGTTTTCTTATGCACCATTATTGCAGCAACTGACAGTGCAAACTGATACGTTAATATTTAATAGAAAATTACTATATTTGACCAAAGTAAATTTCATTTGACCTGAAACACTTGTATAGTGATGATAATTTGGTCAGTGAAATTTAAAAATATTACTTTGATTAGCTGTAATTATGGTCAGACTATGGTACATTCAAACAATGACATAGATTATAGCTCTTAAATTCATGTTATGTTATGAAATAATTTCTAATATGTATGATTAGAAAAAGGCAAGGTATAGAAAGTTGAATACAACCATTTATAAAAGGCTGTTCATATTTATAAATATATATATAATTTCTATAGATATATTCACAAAAGTATTGCAAGAGATTACATTTTGGAAATGGGTCAAGGGGTCTTCAAGGAGAAAAATATTATAATTTGCACAAATTTTATTTTCAATATTTTGAGTATTTATTAATAGCATAAATGTATATTCTTGTTTCAATTAAAACAATATGAATAAAAGAACTGAAACATAAGTGATATCCATAGTTTAAAATTACCTGTAATTATATAACTATAATATTATGAACTCTTTCAATGGAAAGTAACTTTGCATGAGGCATGGGGGCACAATGAGGTGGGTAAAGGGTGTTATATTGAGTGGGACACTGAAATCATGTCAGCACAATCAATTAAGAAATTAAAAAAAAAAAGAAAGAGCACATATGTGGAAGAGCTTGGGTTACAAGTAAAAAGACAATGCAATGAGGTCAATGCAACAACCAGGTTTCAGGTCCCTTATTTTTAATTTTATTTTTATTTTAGTCATTTTAGAGAGGAGACACAGAGTGAGAGAGAGAGAAAGAGAGAAAGGGGGGAGGAGCAGGAAGCATCAACTCCCATATGTGCCTTGACCAGACCAGTGCAGGGTTTTGAACTGGCGACCTCAGTGTTTCCAGGTCGACGCTTTATTCACTGCGCCACCACAGGTCAGGCAGGTCCCTTATTTTTAAAGTGAAACCAGTAAATAAGTCATTGTAAACATTTTTATGCAGAAGTACAGTTGCTATAAAAACAATTTTATAGAGAACTACAAACATAAGAATAAAATCACTTCAAAATATTAGGTGATATGACCTCACATTGAATCAACTTGGTTTCTTCTTTGACCACATCCCAACTTAACCCTTGACTCTGAAGAAGCTTAAAGACTTGTTGGCCACTTTTGAAAGAACTGTTAGTTCAAATCCTTTTTCACTTTTACACAGTTTTTGGTTGTTTTAAATTTTCTTACCATATTATTCACCGTGTCACTCTAAAACATAACCCTTATGCACATTTAAAAGAATCACCTATTATGGACAATGAGATGCAACTTTATATAAGTTAATAAAAAATAATTTTCTTTGAAACACAAAAATGATGGTTAATTTCCCAGCTTCGTCCTCACCCATACCAAAAAGTGCTATCTGTCAGCCATAACACTCTCCACAGGACAAAGCATTCACAAGAGCGGGTTAATCATCTGTTTCAGTTCTCAATTAATGTTCCAGCAGCAATGGGAAAAATAGAGCTGCTGGTATCAAGCTTTGACCAAATTCAAGATATTTATTTAGAAACTTTCATTCCCCCACAATAATGCACTGTTTCATTTAGAATATGTCACTTAACAGGCAGTTATAATTATAGTTTTTATATTAAAACTGATCATATAGATAATGAATGTGCTGTAAAATATTTCACATTTCACAGAGGTATACAAAGAAAATTGTACAACATTCCTAGTTTTTCATGTACCTTTAAAAATCTAATTTCACCTCCAGATGTTGCCATTATTAATATTCAAGACACTTTCTATGTACTTACAAGTACACACATATATTTAATTTGTTAGAATCATTATGTATGTACATGTATATTTACATATATCTATATGTTCTATACTTAAACATATATATATATGTTTTTGGAATTTACTGTTATCACTTATCAATATAATGAGGTCATGCTGAATAATTAAATACACATAACTGAAGAATAAATTCTTTTTCTGCATGTGTTGAATTTAAAATGTGGTTTTACTTTCATATTTTTCAAAATTGGAAAAGTACTGATTTTAGAATTTTGGACTAGCTCTTTATTCTTGGGACTAACATAATCGGATCATGATATATTTATCTTTTTCTATATATTGCTCAATTAGTTTGATTAATATTTTATTGAGAAATTTGAAAAGTGTGTTCAATAGGAATTTTGGACTAGCTTTTCTTGCAGTATTGTTGTTGTTATTATGATTTGGTTCTGATATCAGGACAATTTTTGCCTCAATACATAAATTAAGATGTATTTTTCATTCATTTTCTAGAAGATTTTGTATAAAATCGGTATTATTTATTCTTTAAATATTTGTTAGAATTTTCCAGATAAGTCGTATGGGTATAGAGTTGTGTAACTGCTGTAAGTTTTATAAGTCTAAATATTATATCTTTAAATGTATAGAACAGTGGTTCTTAACCTGGGTTCTACCGAACCCTAGGAGGTCGATAAGTCGGTCTCAGGGGTTTGAAGAAGCCTCTGCCGTGGAGGCCAGAATAAAGTAATACCATAATTTGTTGTGAGTTCAAGAACTTTGTTGGTTTTGTTCTTTGAGCAAGGTGATGTTCATGCACGGCTCATTTTGTGCACCAGTAAAAAAAATATATACCTATGTCTTGAATTTGGAAAAAAAGAATCATATTTTATTTATCACTAAAGAAGGGTTCGGTGAATGCGCATATGAAACTGGTGGGTTTGGTACCTCAAAAAAGGTTAAGAACCACTGGTATAGAACTATTGGGGTTACACACATGTTGTCATTTAAAAGCCAAAACTTCTTTTGTAAAATTCTTTTGCTAAACTAAATGTCAGAGTCATGTTTCTCATTCATGACTGATGTTTCTAAGTTGTGTTTTATTTTTCTTTTCCTTGATTATCCTAGCTAGGGTTTTTAAATCTTCCTATGACTTTATTTCTGGTTTATAGTTGTTTGCATTTGAAGTGTTGAGATCTGTGATTTTTAAATACTTTTTAATTTTTTTTGTCCTTTTTTCTTTCAATATTTATTCTTTTTTTCTTCTTATGGGATCCCTATTTCATAAGTGTGACCTTGTTTGAAATCATCCCACATGTTTTGAGTATTTTATTATTTATTTTAACTCATTTTTCCTGTGTGTTTGTCTGGAAAATTTCTGTGGTATGATTTTTAACTACACTGGCTCCGTTCTCAATTATATTGAGTCTATTAATGAGCCCACTTAAAGGTTTTTCTATCATTTTATCTGATATTTCCATTTGATTATTTCTTATAGTTTTCATCTTTCCTCTAAAACCTTGTACTTATTTATATGTGCAGTTCATCTTTATCACTACAACTTTTAACATATTAATAACACTGTGGAACAAAATTTTTGTTGCATCCCAAAAAACAATTGTTTTTACTTAATTTGAGTGTGCTGATCTCAAATCTGACAGTTTTTCTCTGTAAACTTTAGGTTTATTTGCAATTCAAGGTTTTATATTTTCATCTTATTGTAAAATTTTCAACATTTAGTTTAACATAATGAAGTAGAATGTCTTCTTAGGCATCATCTTTGTGAAAATATAATAATTTATATAATGCAGTAAATACACTAATACATTAAAAATTATGATTGCATCAGAATTTGTCTACAATTTTGAAATATGATATATTAAAACACTTATTTTAATCATAAAATTTGCCAAAACTTACTTAAATTTTATTGAGGTAAAAATTTGCATTTGTAACTCTTGCATTTGTGTACTTGTTAAGGACAGTCTCATTGATGCTCCATCAGTAGTCTGCCATCATATTTCTGTCAAATGGCCCGGATAATGCTCTTCCATCATCTTCAGATCTTGATGAAAGCTTCTGACTTTGTTCTTTCTTCTCTTCAGTAACAGCTCCAAAATTTCGGGAAATGTATCAAGGTGACTCTGTTCAGGAAGTGAATCTTAATGTTCATGTTACATCCAATGTCGCAAAAAGCCAACATCATCCTTTGAACCAGAAGTTCATAGTTTTCTGCTTTTTTGTTGCCAAGGACGTTTTTTGTAACTGCCATAAAAGACTGCCATGCTGCTTTCTCTGCTTTATTAATATTCCTGGCAAATTCTTTATCATGTATGAGGGTTCAAATTTGAGGTCCATCGAATAATCTTGCTTTTATCTTCTCAAAAGACAAGGCAGAAAAAGCAGAAATAATATGTTGAAAGCATTCACTTTCTCTATTCAAAGCCTGAAAAAACTGCTTTATGAAGCCCAGTTTGATGTGAAGTGCGGGAAAAATGATCCTGTTTTGATTAACAACAGGTTCCTTCACAATATTTTGCATCCCTACTTCCAGAGCTTCACGTTTCGGCCACTTGTTCTGTGTCCAGTGTTTCTCCCAAGCTTGGCTGTCTCAGAAACACAGAAAGCAAGTATACTTTGCGAAACCTCTCTGTTGTCCTAGCAAGAAATTTACCATTTTATGATCCACACAAATGATCCAGTTATAATCCTCATACTTGAGTATGCTGAGGACAATTTTTATGTCATTATAATTTTCTCGCAGCTGAGCTGATAACCAATTAGAACCGCTGCATAAACATTACCGTTGTGTAGGAGAAAACAATTCAGACTTGGTATAGAGTTGTCAAGAAATAGCCGCCATTCTATTCGACTCTAAGTGGTAACACCTCGCTAGCTGAAAAGACTACTGATATCATGACAGTAAACAAAGTGTTTTTCTTCAGAAAAAAAGTCCAAAAAAATTTGTTCATGCTTCCTGAAATGAAATACTTTAGCTAGCTTGTGAAGTACATTATTTTCTAAAAGGCTGGAGGCTAATAACTCAGCTGCTTTCTTTGATAGGCCCAAATCTCTTACTAAGTCATTCAATTCGGGTTGGCTAAACTACTGAGGGGTTAATGCCTGTTTGGCATCAGAAGAAGACCCTTCAGATTCTACAACCATTTCCTCATGCATCTTATCAAAATACACTTGATCATCATGTTCACTTTCTTTATCCTTAGAAGAAATAAAACCATGGAAAACTGGAACTGGGAGTGTCTCAGAGTGTGGGATAAATCGTAGTGCTGAAGGAATATTAGTATATGCAATCATATGCCATTTTTTCTTGTTGATGCCCTTTAATGGATCAGACAGAAATAACAGTCACTGCTGTAGTCTTTAGGTTACTCCAAACCATGGGAATACCAAAAGGCATTTCTTTGCATTTTTCTTTTGTCCAGTCATGAAGCATTTTCTAACAATTATAACACACAATATGAAGAGCCCATTTCTTGACTTTATCGCCAAGGGGAACTTGAAAATTGGCAATATATGCACATGTCACAAATGTTGAAACATTACGCCTTTGACGTTGAAGTGTGTAACAGCCACATATATAACAGAAGGTGTCAGGACTATACTTACATTTACGCCTACTCGAAGAAGCCTGAAAACAAAATAAGAGGGTTGTAAAGCCAGTAGTCGCGGCCACTATCAGAGCCGCCTGGCCAGTGCAGGTTCGCATTAGATTTGAACGGTCGGTAATGAAACAACGGAGGCAAGAAATGGTGAGCCATCAGCTTTAATTCTAGCTTGCACCTGGCAGGCAAGCAAAAACATACACTGGGCTCCAAAACCCACTCATTCAGTGCTCACAAAGCTACTGACTTATCCGAGTTTCCTAGAATCAAAGGTTTCTAGCTCACCAGACTTATTCACCTCTGTTCCCCATCTCCCTCTCTCTGCACAAACTCTGCACAAACTGCTTCTCCCTCAGCACTCTGCCATCTTGGCTGCTTCTCCTGGCCTCCATGTCGCCTTAATTGGCTCCCCTCTCTTCTAATACCTCAGGAACTGAGAGCTAGCAAGCTACTGGTCTGTCCCACTTTATAATGTAAAATCAAAACCTCTAATCCAATTACACAAACAAGGAAGTCTCTAATGCAAAGCCACCCATCCGAGGCACAATGGGATTCCTCAGGAGAGAGCACCACCCCACATCATCCAATCAGTCAAAGGTGTGGGGAAAAGCTTACTCTTAAAACAAAGACTTAAGCTATAATGACCCGGCCTGCTTACATTACAGCTTTTCCCTCACAGCCATCCCAAGTATAAGGGCAAATAATATCACCTGGGTGATGGGCTTCCATGTGGGCAGCACCATCTTTAACAAAGTGAGCATACTATATTTTATCTGCCCAACAAGGGTGTTTTTATCAGATAATAATTTTTTAAATTTAAATGTTTAATTTAATTTATTTTTTTACAGGGATAGAGAGAGACAGACAGAGAGAGGAATAGATATGGACAGACAGAAAGAGAGAAAAATGAGAAGCATCAATCATTAGTTTTTCGTTGCCATTGCAACACCATAGTTGTTCATTGATTGCTTTCTCACATGTGCCTTGACCGCGGGCCTTCAGCAGACTGAGGCACCCCTTGCTGGAGCCACCGACCTTGGGTCTAAGCTGGCGAACTTTTGCTCAAGCCAGATGGGCTTGCGCTCAAGCTGGCAAGCTCAGGGTCTCAAACCTGAATCTTCTGCATCCCAGTCCGATTCTCTATCCATTGCACCACCGCCTTGCCATTCAATTTCTTAAATTTAAAAACAACTACAATTATTTAAAACTGATGTTTTTAAAACATTAATTGCCTTTTGGTTATGTTCATACCAAGAGTCGTTGCCCTTTAACTCCAAATTTAAAAACCCATGCATGCCATTAACTGTAACAAAAAGAAATTAAAATTGCATAAAAAATGGAGCATGCACCATAAAATGAATTTCAGATTTGGATTCAGCTTTGCAGAGATATACAGAAACAGTTCTAAAACCTCATGCAACCAAAAATGAAAAACAAAATTGTTCCCCAGTAGAATAGATCATTTTAAGTCACTGGCAGTTTCAATAACTACATTGTGTTTGAGTATTTGCAGATCCCAAGGCCTCTATACATTCAGTATTAGCTGACATTAAACTTTCACAAATTATTTAATAAACTTTACTAAGATGTTCTTAGTCACTTTTATGACAGTCTCATGTTAGTTTCTTGCTCAGTCCCAGGTAATCTTATATACATGATATATCTTTTCTCAATAGTTTTGACCTCTCTTTAGATGTCAGGTTAATTGGTTGTTCTGTTATGCTAATTTTCTGATTTAAGAAGATTATGTTTTGTTTTGTTTTGTTTTTTGTCCCCAGGAACAGAGAGAGAGTCAGAGAGAGGGATAGATAGGAACAAACAGACAGGAACAGAGAGAGGTGAGAAGCATCAATCATTAGTTTTTTGTTGCCGTTTCGACACCTTAGTTGTTCATTGATTGCTTTCTCATATGTGCCTTGACTGTGGGCCTTCAGCAGACCGAGCAACCCCTTGCTGGAGCCAGCAACCTTGGGTCCAAGCTGACAACCTTTTGCTCAAGCCAGATAGGCCCGCACTTAAGCTGGTGACCTCTGGATCTGGAACCTGGGTCTTCTGCATCCCAGTCCGATGCTCTACCCACTGCGCCACCCTTGGTCAGGCAGAACAATATGGTTTTGTAAATTGTCCTGCTTTTTTTTAGTTGCTACATGAGAGCAATGTTCATTCTTATTTTGTAAATTTTTAAAAGAAACTGAAGCTCTTAATTTTTAATTTTAAGCTACAAAAATTAAAAATTTTTCTGCTTGACTTAAAAACTTTAAGTACTAATTAAAACTATTTATGAGTAAATAAATCTATTTATATTATATTTTACCTTCTATACACTTTCTAGTAAGAATAAATCTCTTTAGTTTTCTAATGATTATCATGCACTTAAAAACAATCATTAAGATTCTACTTAATTTATAAATTGTAGACATAATCTACTTCTTAATATGAATGGTAAGAATTTAGAACATTTTTACTTTCTTATAAATTCTGGGCTTGTAATATTTGTTTTTATTTTGATATAAAGGCATACAAGATTGTATTAGTGTTAGGTGTACAACTTAATGATTTGATACAGGGGTGCCCACACTTTTTCAGCTTGCGAGCTACTTATAAGATGACCAAGTCAAAATGATCTACCTACAATAAAAATGCAAAACATAA
Organism: Rhynchonycteris naso; assembly: GCA_037038555.1. Classification (NCBI taxonomy): domain Eukaryota; kingdom Metazoa; phylum Chordata; class Mammalia; order Chiroptera; family Emballonuridae; genus Rhynchonycteris; species Rhynchonycteris naso. Next base: position 75,887,878 of record CM073002.1, read on the forward strand.
ATTTATTTCTTCTATATTATCATTATTTAAGTTACTATTATTACTATTTAATATTGTGTATTCTTCTTTCACCTTTCTCCTTCTCAGCTCTTTTCAGAGGAAAGTCAATGTCATAGTTTTTATGAACAGTTCGAAAAAGCCGCTCCACATTTCCCTTCTTTGGAATAGCAATGGCACACTGACAGATGAGGCAAACACACTTAGAATATGACATAGTGAAAAAAGTCCACTCCCATTCTGTATGAAAGTGGTAGGTTTTAGGCTTCTTACTCAGACCAGCTACAGCACTCATTTTTATATCCTTTGTTGTACTTAGTTTAAAGAAATTGAAGCTAACTATGCAGCAATGTAACTGAACAAGTTAGCACCGTTTAACAAGTATGCATAGGGTGTCAAAAGTTCAGACGTCAGATTGGCTACCCTGTATGCCAATCAAAAGACAAATGTCTATTCAATGTCATGTGATCTACCCACACTTCCTTTGCGATTGACCAGTAGATCGCGATAGACGTATTGAGCACTCCTGATCTATGTTGTTACAATTGGCAGGATTATTTTGAGTGACTAGTATTTCTTGTGTATACATACCACACTTCTTCATCCTTTTGTCCATCAATGAACACTTAAATATTTTTCATTTCTTGGCTTTTGTAAATAAATTGCAAAGAAAATGAGAATGCAGGTATCTTTCAGATAATAATTTTGTTTTCTTGGAAAAATACACAGAAATAGAATTGCTGGATTATATGATAATTCTATTTTTTTTAAATTTTTAAAGGAACCTCCACATTGTTTCCCATAATGGCTGTGCCAATTTAAGTGTCTATCAAGGTAATGCCATAATATTTATTTTTGTTACTGGTTATCCTTATAATTTTAAAAAATTGCAGAGTGTATTGATTAAGTCCTCAAAGCTGTGAAAAATACATCCTCTCTCTCTTTCAAACTATTAATAGTTATCTTTATGTTTATAAGGTTTTTTTAAAAAATGGATATTGGCATTCTTTTTAAAATTTTTATTTATTTGTTTTAAAGAAGAGAGGGGGGAGTAAAAAAGGGGAGGAGCAGAAAGCATTAACTCCCATATGTGCCTTGACCAGGCAAGCCCTGGGTTTTGAACTGGCGACCTCAGCTTTTCAGGTTGACACTTTATCCACTGCACCACCACAGGTCAGGCTTAAGTTTATAAGCTTTTTAATAGTGATAATCAATTTGTTCATATTTCTCTAAAGATGTTTGTAAATGTATTATCTAATAAATGAATTTTATTAGTAATTTGTTAATATCACTGCACAAAGAAGTGTCATGCCTCATTTTTACCCACTTAATTTTATAGTCAATAATAATGACATGCAGAGAGACAAGCTGTTTTTAGAATACCAAGTGGAATTTTCACCTGAGTTAGTGTTTATTTTTACACACTCATGTCAGTCTACATTTCAATTGATGAAAAAGCTACACTTCTGTATAGAAAACACGAAGTATTCTTCTAATGTACCACCTCACTGTTTAGGCTACAAAAAGATTTTAGTTGAGGATTGTGCATAATTTTTTTTATCTGATCGGTAACTAAAAACATAAATTTCCTAAAGATAGAAATAATAGTAGTTCATAAAAGTCTGCATCTGACCTTACTGTTCTTGCTACAGTGGTAGGGATGCAGAGGTCCCAGATTCAAAACCCCAAGGTCACCAGTTTGAGCACAGGAGCCTGGTTGAGCACAGGGTCTTTAGCTTGAGAGCGGGGTCATCAATATGAGCCCAAGGTCCCTGTCTTGAAGCCCAAGGCTGCTGGCTTAAGGACATGTTATTGGCTTGAGGAAGGGGTCACTGGCTCAGCCCCCAATCAAGACATGGATGAGAAACAAACTATAAATAACCAAAGTGACGCAACTATGAGTTGATGCTTCTCATTTATCTCCCTTCCTCTCTCTCTCTCTCTCTCTCTCTCTCTCTTTTAAAAAGAAAAAAAGAAAACCCTGTATCTGTATTCTGATGCTGATGGTACTTATCTTGTATAGTTCTAAACTGCTTAGTATGAAATAATTTCACCATCTCAAAGACACGACTGCCAATGTTACACACACGACAGTTGCCCTTCAAATTCAAATTAGATATGTATTCACTTTGTGTTACATCACTTGCTCTTTTAAACAATATGCCTGTTTCAGCTGTTTTTCTCCAATCAATTATATCCTGACTTCCAATGTGTAAATCCAATATCGCCTGTCATATCCATAACTGTACTAAAGGATCTCATCTTTTATACTATATGTGATTACCAGATATATCAGATTAGTGTACATTACCATATAATGTAAAAAGGTCTACATATAAATTATACAGCCAACTCTTCAAGTATCATACCAACTAAAACCAAATATACCTTGAACAGAATAAGGATGCTTTTCTAACCAACTAAACTTCATGGCTAAGGAAAAGCTTGTTTACTTTTGAGCACAAAGTTTTGTGTGAATGATGAATATGAGAAAAAAAGGGAAAAAGAAAGACATTTATACAATAGGTAAGCCAAAAGAAAATAAAATTGAAGTCAACTGTAGATCAAAACCAAGTTTGGTTAACAGGATAAGAAGGTAAATTAGAATTCCAAAAACAGAAAAAGCAACTTTTGGAGAGCTGAAGTTAAAAAAGTCTCAATGAAACTATACATGGTCATAGAGTATGGATCAACCAGTAATTGAAGTAAGATCATGTAACCAGCAGTATAACCAGAAAGAGGGCACAAAGTGCAACTTGTATTCCTGAGGAATAAAAAACAAAAATAAATATTAGCACAAAGAAAATTTATATAAAAAAGAAAATACTATGAAAGAATGACCAAGTTTTGGAGTTCTTTATGATGGATGATAAAGGTAAACACAAACCTAAAAGAGGGAAAATGGTATTTTACAATTATTAAGTTAATCCCACAATGTAAATCTATCCTCACACTATAATAATTAGTATACTTTCACAATATATATTTTACATCAAATTAATGTTGAGGTAAAAATTTTGTAGAGTACATAATTTTTGTGCACCTTTGTAAGATATTTAAATTTAGAGGTGATTTTAGACAGAAACTGGTAACAAGAATAAGTATCAGGTTGTCTTGACTGAGATTGTGAGAATATTTATAAGAGGAGCAATCTTAGGCTTTCATAACTTAAAAATTATATTAGAAAGCCTCTCAGTGTTACAAGTTTAAATAGCACTAGCAAAGCTTTAAAAAATAGCCTGGATTTCAGAGAATAATTGTACCTATTGGTATCTCACAGAGATAGCATTGTATCAAAGAATATCTCCAAAGTCTTTCTTCTGTTTGACTTAATGGCTGATCATATTCTTCAATAAGACTTTGTCTAAGTGCATTGCAGAGTTCCTAAGGATGTGACTTGTAACACACTTTGTAGTAGTGCAAGGTGTGACATCACCATTCATACACAAAGAAGCACTCACTCCCAGAATAGCATGGAAAAGCACAAGCCTTTCAAGGAGTTAAAATATACTTCTGCAATGTGGCAAATGGCAACCTACAGAATATGATTATGGCCAAAGGAGAATTTCTCTTTTACAAAATTGAGAAGGAAAAGAAGAGGGTTTTATAACACAGAAGCATTTTTTCTTTCACAATAAAGAAACACTATAATGACTATTTCTGCAGGCATTGCTGAGACTTGGTTGAAGATCCAGACTGGCAGATTAATGGGTATTATGCTTTCTACAAATCCTGATGAGATACGTATTTTCCCCTGAATGTTGCATTCCGTTGCTTTTATTGGATGCCAGTTGCAGAGGCTGTGTGGTGATACAACTTGCCTATGAAAGGAAGGGTGTGTGTTTAATCCACATGCAAGTTGCATTAAACCATTTAACAATAAGCTCCTAGAAAACAGCAAGCAGGAAAGGGGGAGCTCCAGGAACTGCTTTGGTGAAACAAAGTTAGAATGTTCTCATAACTGAAGGAGCAAACAATCATAATGGGAAAGGAGGGTGAAAAGTATCAGTGATTGTTGCGAGAAACATTTAACATCTAAGATGATATTTTTCCAATATCGTGTGGAAAAGATTGAAGAATGAAAGAGATGATGAATAAAACCATACCCACTACCAATGAAGCAGATAGTCTGCAGAGAGCACTTTCTGGAAAGCATTCTATTGAAAAGAGCTTCTGAAATGTTATTAACAGATATTCTTTCTCTTCCTCTGCTATTTCACACGTATAAGAAATATAAATTGCAATAATCAATTTCTCTTGTTTTAAGAATTGATTTTAAGCAGTTTCAGACAGAAAGATAATATTCTGTAATTAATATACTGTCTCTGAATAAAGACGGCAAGCAGTCTGCTTTGTCCAGCATAAATCGATATGTATAAAATCAGATGAAACACAATCATGACAATAAAGGAGGAAAGACACCTTTGCAAATGATGGAGTTTATTCTCCAGCAATCATGACTAATAGTCTCTACCAAAGGACAGTAATTTGTAGTTAACATAAGAATCACACTGTAGTGGTACATATATTTCTACATTTTTCCTATATAACTAGGCTTATGTTCAATATTTATAAAAGTCTGCTCATTTCTCAGTTTGTTTAATTATTTAGAACTAAACAATTGTTTTTGTAAGATTGTAAGTTAAACATATAACACTTAGTTGAGAAACAACGGGATTCACCTAAACAAAAGAATCTAAATGATAATGATAATTTTATTCAAAACATTTTCAGACAATCTTAATCCCAATTTTTGCATAGTATCTGAAAAGGCAATAATGAAATGAAGTTAGGCTAATTTACAAATGGATTATATTTATATTTAAGCATAAAACACCAGTGACCACAATTGGTTGACATACAATTTGTAAGCTCAACAATCTGGGGCTTTTTGATATTTCTATAAATCAATATTTAGTTATAATTATATCATATATTTTTCAGATGTTTCTATTTTAGGTTTTGTTAATGATTCATTGGGATTGTGGCAAGTTTTTAAATACTCTATTTCTGTCAAAAAAGTCTTTAAAACCTTTCTAACTTGCATTCCTTTTTTAGGTGTATATAGATCTTAACTGTATTTGTAACTGTGTTTTGTTTAGAGATGGGGCCCCTTTAAATAGTAAGGCTATTAGGTTTTGTTTTTTTTTTTCCCCTAGGGAGGACATTAGTTTTTTAATGAAAGCAGTGTTTGTCATTTCCAGGTCCAGGCCCTAAAATTTCTAGCACATTCTTTCGTGATTTCTCATTTCCCTTCAGTGTGGCTGGATGCAGAGAATGTAGTTCAGAGTACCATGCTATGGTTAGCAGCTCTTTTTTCTTTTTCTGAAAAGTCCAGATACTCAATTCTTTATCAAAATTCTTTATTTTTTTTCAATACATATCAAAGGTTAAGAATTCAAAAGCCACTCTTTTCCATATGCTGTACAAGACAGGCTTGGAGCCAAAATTGGTCAATGGATCTTAGTTTTCTGAGTCCTGTCAAGAAGATGGTGTATGAACTACAGCGGGTCCTCGGGTTAAGACAGCCTCAACATACAATGTTTTGAGTTTACGAAGTTCACTCTTATAAAAACTTTACAAAATTGAGACATGAGTGTTTGTTTTATGCCATTAGCATCATACTTACAGACTACATGGGTGAACTAATTTGGTTGCATGTGGTAGAAGAATATGCAGTGATATGTATAGTATGGTATATTTATGTCCTTTTCCTTTTTCTGTAGCTTAATTATGTGTTTTTATGTTCTAGATTATGAGTTTATAACTGTGTTAGAATACACAAGTGACTTAGGCTAGGGTGTGGTTCAACTGACACCAAAATTCTGGTTACGTCACAGTCAAAGGAATGGAATTGTGTGGTAACCCTAGGACCCTCATATATGGTAGAAGCCTAAATTCCTGGAAGACTCCATGAAACAACACTCGTCTTAACCTTGCTTGCAGCTCAGAAAGGACCATGATACAATACCAGAAAGCATAGTATCTTGAGATTTGAAGGTTATTTGTTATATCAGTTTCTCTTACTTGACTAATTTATCTAATGCTTAATTTTGCTATGATCTAACAAAAAAATCAAGCTGCAATATTCTGCCTAATTACCTCTTAAATTTGATGTTAGTAAACCAGATATCTATAGTGTGCTTTCAACCCCATTTCTTATTGCAGTTGACCTATCCACCTATATTTAATTAGCATGTTTAATCTTACCTTATATCCAGATCCTTAAACGTAGAATACTTTCTGATTCTCCTCTTATTTGACAGTGTCTTTCTGGGACTTGGTTACCCAAGCTGTTTACAGTAAAAGAGACCCAGTAGAAAGTTATTATCAAGTAACATGATCTTGCCATATTTAACACTAAGTACTTCAATGTCTCCTTTAAGTAGCCCTGCCAATCTAACTTGCCGAAGTGTTTGTTGGTTTCCTCATTCAACAAGAATTACAAGCTTTGCCAAGCCAGGGCCCAGGACTTGGCAGTGAGATGAGCTAGAAGTAAACTGCATCAGGCAACTGTCATGTTTAATTTTGACCATTTGGACACTTTAGAGAATTCTGTGGTTCAGAGTAGTAAGCCAGACAGAATTGTAGTATATTTTATATCAAAAGTGAATGGCATATCTCCAATAAAAATTAAAAAGATTAAAATCTAAACAACAAAGACAAAAATTCCAAATCAAAAAAGAAATTTGGCGTGAAAGTAAATGTGTAAGTTTTCTGTTGCTACTGTAACACATAACAAAATTAGTGATTTAAAACAAGACAAACTTATTATATCATAGTTTCCATGGGTCAGGAGTCTAGGTACGAATCAATTGATTCTCCTGCTCAGATCTCACATGGTAAAATCAGGCTGTTGGCTGGAGCTGCAGTCAGCATGTCATAGATTTTGATGAATATTTTTTCTGAATTTAGCGTCTCCTCAATTTTTTGCTTGAACCCTGGTTTTACTACTGACTAATGGTACAACCTTTGAAAATTTGCTCTACTTATTTTTTGTAGCAATTTCCTCATCTATCAATACTTAGAAAATAATGGAAACTTTTTAATAGAATTGATAGGAAGATTAGAGTTTAAACAAAGTGCTTAGAAGAGTGCTTAGTGTATATAACACTCAGACATTACCTATTTTATAATTACTAGTCCATCGATGCTTATATTGAAGTTTTTATTATGATCCAGCATTGAAAATCTTTTAGATTAGCATTTAAGGATATTGGGAAGGAAAAAATATTATCCTTTACCCTTCTAGTATCTTCTAAGAATTAAATTGACATGAGACAGATTAACAGAAGAAAATTAAATTTAATTTTATAGGTATGCAGTCTCTATAAAAATATGAGACCTATAGGCAGTTGGGGAATCAGGCTTGCACATTTTTATGAGCTAAAGAGAAAAAGGGGTAGCAATTTAAGACATCAAGGTGAGGAGAACAATTTATAGAAAGATAAAATAAAGATAAATTTTTGTGTGTGCCATGCAAAGACAATGGGACATAGAGAGACCTTGCTATGTTTACTACAATTTGGCACACTTAGCCAATATTTTCAGAAGTTATCTGTGGTAATACTTCTCTTCCTGGATCAAGTGCCCTATCTAAATTCTTTTAAGTAGTTTGGATGGGAGTGGGAGTGTAAATCCTCCTTCGTCTTTGGTTTCTTTAAAATAATCTTCATACAAAAGGGAAACATTTGGAGGTGGCAAATTTTGTTTCTTACAAGGCTTATTTTTTTTCTATAATAGATCTCAAACTATTATTATAAGACTTTGTTCCAGTATCTATATCCCAAATGCAATATTTATTATTTTCCAAACTTTACCTCCAAATATTTTAACCTGAGTTTACAATCTCTTTGGAACAGGTTTATCCTATATTTCTGTCATCTTATTATTATCAATTCAACAATGAAGTATTTCCTGATCTTGCAAAGTGTGGAAGGAAGAGGTAGAGAAATGGCAAGGAAGAAGAATCTAAAAATAAATGAACAGTCTCAGGAAACGTGTTTATCATTTTGCATATAGTTCCAGTAGCTTACCGCTTTTATTAGTCAGGGTTCTTCAGAGAAACACAACCAACAGGATTAATTAATTGATTGAATGTCTCTTATTCTTGTGAAAGCTGACAAGTTCCAAGATCTGCAATTGATAAACTGGAGACCCAGAATTGAAGTTGTGTATTAAAGTCTGAGTCCCAAACTTAATCACCAGAAGAGTTGATGATGTTAGTTTCAGTATGAAAATCATCAGTCCTACTTCAAAAGAAGAGCTGATGTTTTAGTTTAAGCATGAAGGCCAGGAAAGACAATTGTGCCAGCTCAGAGCAGTTAAGCAGAAGTTTATCTTATTCAACCTTTATTCAGGTCTCCTATTGAATGAGGCCTACTGACTTTAGGGAGAGCAATCTGCCCTACTTGTTCCACTGATTCAAAAGGCAGTCTCATTCAGAAGAACCCTCATGAACATATGTAGAGTAACTTCCCACCAATTGACTGGGCATTCATGGCCCAGTCAAATTGACACATTAAATTAGCCATCAAACACATTCTTCATTTGTTGCATATTAAGTAATATCATTATATGTTTAAGTATTAAAAATGACTATTTCATCTCCTTGTGTAAAAATACTTGAGGGAAAAATATATTTCATATTTAAAATTCTTCCTTTTAAAATTTCGTACAATGGTGCATAATCTATAGTTTCTTAATATATGCCTAACAGGTATTGGGCTTGATCATTTGACTCAGAGAGAGGTAGAACCAATTACTGAATAAAAAAGCTTCTGAGCAGCAACTGATTTAAATGTTTATAAATGGCTAAATCCAATAGTTCATTCATAACATACCTCCTGTGGTCAAATTCTATTGTGGCACACATACCAGGATTTCATACAGTCAAATGCTGCAATTTTAAAATCGGACATCAATGGATAAACTCGTGATTAAAGATACAATTGTTTTCAATAAATTTTAGGAGTTGGGAAAAATCAACAACTATACTAAGTGTAGATCATCCTTTTTTATTAATTTTAATGGGATGACATTAATAAATCAGGGTACATATGTTCAAAGAAAATATCGCCAGGTTATCTTGTCATTCAATTATGTTGCATACCCATCACCCAAAGGCAAATTGTCCTCTATCATCTTCTATCTGGTTTTCTTTGTGCCCCTCTCCTCTCCCCTCTCCACCCTCCCTTCCTCCCCTAACCCCGTAACCACCACACTCTTGTTCATGTCTCATAGTCTCGTTGTTATGACCCACTTATGTATGAAATCATGCAGTTCTAAGTTTTTTTTCTGTTTTACTTATTTCACTTCGTATAATGTTATCAAGGTCCATCCATTTTGCTGTTAATGATCCAATGTCATCATTTCTTATGGATGAGTGGTATTCCATAGTATATATGAACCAAAGCTTTTTAATCCACTCATCATCTGACGGACACTTGGGCTGTTTTCAGATCTTCGATATTGTAAACAATGCTGCCACGACATGGGGGCGCATTTCTTCTTTTTGAACAGTACCATGGTGTACTTAGGGTATATTCCTAAAAGTGGAATAGCTGGGTCAAATGGCACTTTGATTTTTAATTTTTTGAGGAATCTCCATACTGTTTTCACAGTGGCTGCACCAGTCTGCATTCCCACCAGCAGTGCAGGGTATTCCCCTTTCTCCACATCCTCGCCAGCACTTGTTCTTGTGTTGTTTTGCTGATGAAGCGCCATTCTGACTGGTGTGAGGTGATATCTCATTGTGGTTTTAATTTGCATTTCTATAATGATTAGTGATGTTGAGAATTTTTTCATATGCCTATTGGCCATCTGTATGTCCTCTTTGGAGAAATTTCTATTCATTTCTTTTGCCCATATTTTGATTGGATTGTTTTCTTCCTGGTGTTGCATTTTATAAGTTCTTTATAAATTTTGTTTATTAACACCTTATTAGACGTGTTGTAGAATATATTTTCCATTGTGCAGTTTGTCTTTTTATTCTGTTCTTATTGTCTTTAGCTGTGCAAAATCTTTTTAGTTTGATATAGTTCCATTTGTTTATCCTGCCTTTTATTTCATTTGCCCGTGTAGATAAATCGGCAAATATGTTTCTGCAACAGATATCGGAGAGTTTACTGCCCATGTTTTCTTCTAAGATGCTTATGGTTTTATAGCTTACATTTAAGTCTTTTATCCATTTTGAGTTTGTTTTTGTGAATGGTGTCAGTTGACGGTCTAGTTTCATTTCTTTTCAGGTAGCTGTCCAGTTTTCCCAACACCATTTGTTAAAGAGACTGTCTTTACTTCACTGTATGCTCTTACCTCCTTTGTCAAATATCAGTTGTCCATAAAGATGTGGGTTTATTTCTGGGATCTCTGTTCTGTTCCATTGATCTATGTGCTGTTCTTATGCCAGTACCAGGCTGTCTCGAGTAAAATGGCCTTGTAGTGTACCTTGATATCGGGAAGAGTGATACCTCCTCTTTATTTTTTCTTTTTAAGATTACTGAGGCTATTTGTGTTCTTTTTTGGTTCCATATAAATTTTTGTAATATGTGTTCTATATCTTTGAAGTATGTCATTGGTATTATAATTGGTATTGCATTGAATTTATAAATTGCTTTGGGTAATATAGACATTTAATGATGTTTATTCTTCCTAACCATGAGCACGGTATATGCTTCCACTTGTTTGTATCTTCCTTGATTTCTTTTATCAATGTTTTTTAATTTTCCTACTATAAGTCCTTAAGCTCTTGGTTAAATTTACTACTAGGTACTTTATTTTTTTGGTTGCAAAAGTGAAGGGGATTGTTCCTTAATTACTTTTGCTGACAGTTCATTGTTGGTATATAAAAATGCCTCTGATTTCTGAGAATTAATTTATATCCTGCCACCTTGCTGAAATCATTTATCAGGTCCAGTAGTTTTTTGACTGAGACTTTAGGGTTTTCCATATGCAATATCATATAATCTGCAAATAATGACAATTTAACTTCTTTTCCAATTTGGATGCCTTTTATTTCTTCTTCTTGTCTGATTTCTGTAGCGAGAACTTCCAGAACTATGTTGAATAAGATTGGTGAAAGGGGGCATCCCTGCCTGGTTCCTGATCTTAAGGGGATTTCTTTTAATTTTTGCCTATTTAGTATGATGTTTGCTGTGGGTTTGTCATAGATGGTCTTTATCATGTTTATATTAATTTTTTTACATTAACTTATTAAGACTACAAATCTCATGACTTCTTGTAAATTAAAATCAGTGGAAATGTTTAAGTGATATCTTTTTATAACCAATTATATGTTATTTGCTTATTTTAAGAAGTCGGTAGATATGAATTTTTTTAATTACTGATTAAATCACTTTAATTTTATTTTTGAAATTGCTTCAGTTTTTCCAAATATCATACTTCCTCAAATATATATAACTCTTTTTATCCTCAATTATTTTTAATAATATTTGGTAAGGAATAGTTATGATTAATGTGCCAGTTATTGTTAATATTATATTAACAGTAATAAATTGTCTTAGAAATTGTGTTACAAGCTATAACAAATTTTGTGTCAATCTAAAAATATTATAGTATATATGTATCTGTTTTAGACACTTTGCTAAAACTAATTGTAAAAATATTAGAAATCTATATATATGAGTAAAATAGGGATTAGAGTCTTCAAATTTGGAAATGTCAACCTAAAAAACTAGCCTGCATTTACTTGGGGTCAAAAGAATTGTAATCTGAGGTGTATCGTTTCAGGCAGAAGTCCAAATATTGTCCTCCTCCCTGCAAGAGAGAGGTTCAGGGCTTATCTAGGAAAAATAGAGGAAAATGAGGTAAGTTATACTAAATAAGTGTTCATTTGGGCTAGATGAGGTAAGATTAGCTTTGTACTGAATGGATTGTCTGGAGATTCAATCATCGGGTAAAAGGCTAGATTTGTACTACATTGATTTTTGAGCAATTCAGTCATCAGTAAGTCTAATTTCCTCTGTCCTTACAAACAAGATATTCTGTTCTTACTGACTTTGTGGAATGTTGGAAGTTTGGTCCAATTTGGAAAAGAAAAAGAAAATTGTAGGCCAGTTTTTCTGAAATGGCTACTCAGGCTCTATGTATTTTAATATAGATTCACTCATGTCAATTTCACACAGCAAAATGTCTGACACTCTGAAGTTAGTGTGAATTTGTCTTTTTTAGTAGGAGGCAAGCTAAATGCATGCTTACCTCTAGCCAGTATTACACCTCTGTCCATATGAGTATTAAAAATATAAGCAATATATAAACTAAATTACGATCAGCTAATGTTTCTCCAAGATATTCAGCTTGATTTAATGATTAATCTATTTAAACTCATATATAAATTTTTAGATTATTTAGATAAATTGACTTATATTTTACCACTTAAGAACTGATGATTAGTACTTTTAAACATGGGGATAAAAATGCAAAAGCAAACAAACAAAATATGGCATAAATTTTTATTTCAAATTATACATTTACTGTTCACACAGGATACAGAACTTTTTTCCTTAATAACTTACTCTCCAAATCAACTTTGCCATAAAAATGCTGCTTTTAAATTGCAAAATACATATTTATATATTCATATATTTTAATCATTTAGTCTTAAGATGACAATATAAACCAAAGAAGTCCTTATGTTTAGTTACAAACAACTTTTTATTATGACTTTGATCTTCAATTTCAAGCTCTAATCTAGATTATGATCTAAAATACATGCATTTGCTTCTTTGTTTTCACTAAAGTTTTTTAAAATTCCATCAGAATTCTGCCTTAAAACTACTAAGGCAATATGTATGCAGAATATGTGAATTATTTATTAATACAGATTACTTTTAAGTTGAGGCCAACAGTAATTTGACTAGGTCACTGGCTTTGGAGAGCTGAAAACCATGTAAATAGCTGGGAAATCATATTTATCAATTAGCTTGCTAAACATACAGTTTCTGAATAATATGCATTAACTTTAATAATTGTTATTTTATTGATTAAAATATATCTTTACTATCTGTCTTGATTAGTCAAATTCTTTCATGACTTCATATAGTTTTTTGATCAGTTATTGTCAAGCGCCAAAATAATTTAAATGCCAAATTATGCCAAATATATAGGGAGTGCTGATTCATCTTCTGCTATTTTATAGATGAAGGTGAAACTTTACAAGAAGCATAAATTAATCCAAAACTCCTCCCCTCTCATCTTTTTATAAGGTTTGCAAATCTGAGCTAATTTCATGAATTTTGGATGGATTTTTCCTTATCTTCAAAATCATAGCTGTTTAAGTTATGAATTCAAGTTTTAGACGACTTGAGGTCTCTGGAAGGAATTATTTTCAATTATAGAAAATTTCAAGTTGTTACTCTGATTTTACTTCACCCTGCCAAATAAATTTAACCAAATAGAATTAGACATAGTGCCTTTTGTTAAATAACACAGTGATCTTTGTTAAAACAGCTCACCTGCTTTGGTATTTTAAATTCTCTCTTTCACTCTTTGTATGTGTACAGTGTACTCATTTGTAAGTCTCTTTTTATTTTTCTTGCTCAAGGTGGAATTTTTATGCTATGAGTACTCTGCTCTCACTAAACTAAAAGTTTTTAGTTATTCCTTTATTTTTCTGAAATTAATGGAACATTCGCAATCTGTTTTCATCTGGCCCAGAAAATATTTTAGGTTACAATTTGATTTGTTTAAATTTATTAGTGGACAAAATGTAACACATTCCTCACCAACTCACAGACTTCCTTGGCATTTTATGCAATATTTAGTTTAAGCAAATGGAACTTTGAATATGTTTTAAAAATATTAAATCTTGCTGGTTCAGTTAGGAGCCACAATGCAGAACTTAAGCTCTCAGGGAAGTTACTCATTTTCCTAGTATTTTCCTCAGAAAAAAGCAGGTTGTTTATTCCAAACAATAGGCAATTAACTAATCATGTTTGTTAATATAGTTAGGTAGATATTAATAAAAGAAGGGAGCAAAGGGAATCAGATATTAAGAAGCATATTCTACTAGGAAGCTACAGAGGCATACAACCCAGTGGATCACAACATTGTCCACAAGGGGATTACCATTTCTCCCTCTCCTGGTGTAGGAAGGACCAGCTTCACGGTCCCGTCAGGTACAACATATCCGCTTGCCCAGACTATGGGAGGGAAGAATACAAAGCAACAGGAAAAATTCCTTTGCTGGGGCATGTCCAGTAGAAGCCAAGATCTGCAGGGGAGGTACTTCTACTTTGAGGCATGCACAGTAGAAACTAAAATGGTGACCATGAAGGATGGAGTCCCACCTAGAAAAGAGACCAGATTAAACAACAGACACAGAACCCCAGAAGATCTAGGAAATGGACTGATTAAAAGGAGGATCCAATGTGCAGGTGGAAGGACTGGGAAATTGATTGATGAGTTAAAGAAGCACCTACCTGGTCTTTCCCAAAACCAAGTAATCTAATCTAATAAACTTTCTTGAGGAACATGCATCCCCCTGCACTCATGCTTTCTCTCTTTGTGACAGTCTTGTGGCCTTTAGAGCCTCGTGGGTCCTAGGCAGACAGTGGGCTTCAAGTAGGGGCCTGGGCACAGCACCAGCGGAAGGGCAGCCAGAAACAGACTAAGCTAACAGAAGAGGACAAGGACAGACTTGAACTGAACCAATGGCCCCAATGTTTAGACACTGGCTCTGTGTCTGGGCCTGATGACAACAATGCTACAATTCTTCCACAGTGGGGTAGACGGGGATGAGAACCCAGCACAGCCAATTATTTCAAACTCAGTGAATCTTTCGACAGCACCATCCAACTCCCCCATGCACAGGTACCCAGAAATGCTTTTCTTGACGTCTGGTGAAAGAGCCCCATTCTACTGGAAAGTTACTTATTTACTTCACATTTTCTTTGCTTAACTACCTAAAATATAGAGTTTATTTATTTGTCCACACATTTATTTTAAAGACAAATAAAGGAATCGAGGTTTTGTTAAAATAATGATTAAAGAAGATAATTTAGGTGATCTGAACTAAATTTATTTAACACTAAAAGAAACAGAGCTGCAAAATGGGATGGAAGCCCAGAAGCTTTAATAGGATAAAGAGTAAACAATAAGATGAAAGCAAATAGAATATCATTGGGTGGAACGCTATAGTCAACCTTGTTTGGAGTGAGAAAGCCCAAAGTGGTTTTGGTGTTTGGGGATTGATTGACAGGACAGATTGCATTTCTGGTTAGGTGCAGCATTTAAGAAACACTCAAGTTACCTAAGTTTCAGTTTGCTAACAGGACTCCCGGGGCAATAGCAGCTCTTTCTCGGGCCTAACATATTTATTTTAAAGATTTGCAAGGTTTTTAACTTTTTTATTTTATTTTAACAAACACAGGGAACCTGATGAACCTGTATCTGATGAACTGTTCCACTGTGCCATCTGTAAAGATTTGTACCTATCTGACAAATCAAACAATCTTCAGTAAACATTTTAAATACTTGTGACAACAATAATTTAACTCTCCTAATGAAGGAAAGCCAAATGCTATGCAAATATAAGATATTTTTCTCACTGCATAGTCTTCTGGTATTGAAATTATTAAAGTATTTTATAAATAAAACTGATGATTTTTTTTTAATATACAGCTTACAAAATTTAGGGAATATTTCAAAATAAATATGAAGCAATAAAATATCCCCTAATTTTTGTAAGCAGTTTATTTTCACTATTTCAAGAACTATAGGCCCTACCCAGTTGGCTCAGGGCTAGCGTCCACCCGGTGTGTGGAAGTCCCGGGTTTGATTCCCGGTCAGGGCACACAGGAGAAGCACCCATCTGCTTTTCTACCTTTCCTCCTACCCTCTCTCTCTGTTTCTCTCTTTCCCTCCTGAAGCCAAAGCTCCACTGGAGCAAAGTTGGCCAGGGTGCTGAGGACAGCTCCATGGCCTCCGCCTCAGGCGCTAGAATGGCTCCAGCTCACAACAGAGCAATGCCTCAGATGGGCAGAGCGTTGCCCCCTGGTGGGCATGCCAGGTGGATCCCGCGCATTCGGGAGTCTGTCAGACTGCTTTCCTGCTTCTAACTTCAGAAAAATAACCCCCTAAAAATATTTAAAGATTTATAAATAGATACAGCCAGATTCTGGTCTATCCCTATTCTGCTATTAGGTAAACACACTTATAATAAAAAATTTACTGAATTATTATGCAGATTAATGCATATATTGATGCATTTTGCCTTTCATTTTTAGAAAGAAATCAATTCTACTTTAGTTTCAATTCATTCTGGGTAGAAGGGATATCCTACTGTGATTTGAGCATAATAAAGGCTGATTGAAGTGCCAATGATTCAGCCATATTTTGTATTACAAAATTTCACATGGTCTTTTCATTTAAACATAATGGTTCGGAATAAATGGGGATGTCAGGACAATAGGGCACTCTGGAACAATTTAAGCACATGGCTCAATTCTTTGGAAAACAAAAAAGAATTTATTAACTTGACCTGCAGCAAGACTGGAGCTGTACCTCAACCTCTCCCGCACTTCAAGAACAAGATCTTCACAAACTTTCTGAACACATATTACTTTTTATTTTGTTGGATATTATTGCAGATGATGTAATAACATTTGAATAAATTGTTTAAAACTTTGAGAAAAGGAAATACTGAATTTATAAAAAGCCTAGAGATTTTATTATTCATGTGTTTTGTATAATTTTCTTTTGGTACAGAGGGAGGCAAACGTGGGAGAATATACCATTACAGAAATATTGAAAATGAACTAGAATACCTTTGTAAAATGTTAACGGTTTTTCTAGGTTCTTATTATGATGTGTGATTGAAAAGTTACAATAATAAAATAGAGACTATAGTAAGAAATAAAATCACACCTTTCTTTTAAACACATTATATATATGAGAAGATATATTGCCAGTGAGTATGGTTTATAATTGAGGGTCAGAAAATGAGAGTATAATCTTACTTCTGCAGCTAACTAATAGTCCAAACTTAGTGAAAATCTTAAACTTGTCTGGCATTCTGTGACTTCAGCTTTAAAAATGGAAAAAGACATTTGGGCCGAGAAATGTGGGATCTTCTACTTCAGGGCTTCTACCTTCTTCTAATTCAAAAATCAACTCTCTAAACTGCAGTTTTCTCACTTGTAGAGTGGGATAAAAATAACTATACATTATCAAAAAGATGATGTACATAAAACACTAAGCAGAGTGCCAGCAAAGTGTTAGTGCATAATATATACTCTTTACTACTCAAATTTTTATCATCATCACTATATTTTTTTTGACAGAAGGAAACAGACAGACAGGAAGAGAAAGAGATAAGAAGCATCAATTCTTTGTTGCAGCACCTTAGTTGTTCTTGAATGCTTTCTCATATAAGCCTGGACGGGGCGGGGGTACAGCAGACCGAATGACCCCTTGCTCAAGCCAGCGACCTTGTGCTCAAGCTGGTGAGCCTTGCTCAAACTGGATGAGCCTGCATTCAAGCTGGAGACCTCAGGTTTTCAAACGTGGGTCCTCTTGGTCCCAGTCCAATGCTCTATCCACTGCGTCACCACCTGGTCAGGCTCATCATCACTATTGTTGTCAACAGTCATCTTCATCTTCATCATCATCATCTTCTTCCTGTCTAAAAATTATGGATCATCATTATTTCATTCTTTATATTTTTCTATATATTTCAGAATTTTTATATTATAATGTACTATGCTTATTGTTTATTAATAAAAAACAAATTCTAGATTTATGAAAGAGGTATTTATTGTTTTTTCATCTGATTTTTTTTTGTGACAGAAAGACAGAGAGAGACTGATAGGGACAGAATGACAGGAAAGGGGAGATATGAGAATCATCAATTGTTTGTTGCAGCTCCTTTGTCTCTTTAGTTCTTCATTGATTGCTTTCTCATATGTGCCTTGACCAGGGGGCTACAGCAAAGTGAGTGACCCCTTGCTCAAGCCAGCAACCTTGGACTCAAGCCAGTGACTTTGGGCTTTTATCCAGCAACCTTTGGGCTCAAGCCAGTGACCATGAGGTCATATCTATGATCTTATACTCAATCCAGTGACCCCATGCTTCAGTTGGTAAGCCCATGCCAAAGGCTGATGAACCTGTGCTCAAGCTAGTGACCTCAGGGTTTTGAAACATGGTACTCTGCATCCCAAGCCGATGCTCTATCTTCTGTGCCACAATCTGGTCAGGAATGTCATCTGATTTTAATCATCAAATCAGTGTAATTCATTGGAATAGGCCATATTTCCTTTAAAAATGTTACTTATTAGACTATGCTCTAGTCTAAATAGAGATAGTTTATAGTTAAAATTCAACGGCAAAAATTTGTCTTAATTGTAAAATGTGTCCACCAGAACAAGAATAATGAAATATGACACATTTTGACCTTTCCTCTGCAAAAGTTTGATGAGATCTACTGGAACCTTCTCTCTGTGTCAGAGAAACATTTTCAAGTAAGAAAATATTACTTCAACGACCTTAGCTTTAATTTTTGAATTAAACTAAAAAATAAAATAACTAAAGAAAAGCCAAATTTTAGTGACTTAATTTTATTAATATATTTATGGAAGCTCACAAATAAAATATGACTCAATGAGGTGGTTAGCATCTGAAGTTCACATACCATTTTAATCAAGAAAAGAAAGGGAGGAAAAATATTTTTCAAGAAAACAAATACCTTTTAACATGGGCAAAGAAGAGGAAGCAGGAATACTCCTATGAAAATAAATGACTTTTGGAAAAAATAAATGGTGCTTAAGAGAATAGACTAAAGGTATGATAGCTGTGTGGTGATGTCTGTGTAGGTGTGGTGCTGACTTCTCTGACGTTGTAAACATATATTTTTCCTTGGCTCTCTACTGCAAGAAAGGAAATTTATGACAATTGAGTTCTTTTGAGAGGCTTTACTTTCAGAAAGATGAGACAATAAAAATCTATTCTCAAATGTCTTAGTTCAAAATACTATAAATGCCACACTAGCATATCCTGGCCCCCTTCAGCACTATACACTTCAAGATCTGAGATGAGTTTTAAAATGTGTTGGATCTCTCCCTCTGAATAAACAGCTTCCTGGGGTCAATATTTTCTCTTTTTTCTTGGTGGCATTCCTTTTAAATTATGTCGGGCTTATCAATGGGTATCATAGCTGTGCACAGTTTGTAAAGTTACTTATGGCTGATAAAATGTGACAGGGAAAACCTGCTTATTACTAGATCCTCAGTCCTTATCTCTTCTTGTAAGTTCTTATTAAAGTGTTTCACAGAGATTACCCCACAAATAATATCTGTGTGATCCTGGCATTAACAGATGAAAACAGAGGATTATTTTATTTCAGAGTTGAAGAAATTGAAATATTCAGCACTGCTCCTCTCTTGATTTATATTGTTTATATCAACTTCACTTAGTGTATATCTAATCGATATATATTCAGTAAATGCATCAACATTTTTAGATCTGTAACTCAATTTACATCTTAAATAACTCATTGCCACACTGGCATTTCCATTTCACCAGATAAAAATAATTTATTTTTAAGTTATTAACCCATGTTCACTGTAAAAAATAGAATACAAAATTTATATAAGCAAAATAAAAACATTATATAATTGTATGAACAAGAGCTAACATTGTTAACAATTTTATTTATATGCTTCTAGACATATACTATGTGATACAGATGCATATAAATTATTTTATAAATCAGAGGACCTACATTCCACAGTTTTAAAATCTGTTTTTCTTCCTGAGAAACATGTCATACAAATTCCTTCATGTTAATAAGTTTCTTTTTCTTGTCTTTTTCCCTTATGTGATCAAAACATACTTTTAAAAACCATACTTTATAATTGTGTATTCAGATTGTCAATATTTTTGCATTAAAAATACTTTACTTTGAACATACTCTTCATGTATATTTACACATTTGTCCCATCATATCTTCAGAATACAATCTTGGAAATATAATAAGTCAACATTTAGACATATTTGAATGTAACCATAATTTTGCAAATTATAATTATTATTTCTTATAAATATTTTCCCATTTGACTGTTGATAAATAACTCCCCTCTGCCTTCCTCTCCTTGGACCCTATGACACTCCTATGATCTTATTTCTCTTATTTGAATTTCTTAGTGTTCTTTTTTAATCTATGTAGCACTTTTATTTTGTATTTTTTACTATCTGTTGAATTGGCAAACAAAAGATTAAAGTGACAGTCCAATATTACTTAAATACACATGGATAATGTTGCATTTCAACTTAAGACTGTAAAACCTGCATCAATGATGTATGGAAAGTAACTTGTGAATTTAAAAAATGGTCGATGCAACCATAGAGAAAGACAAATAATAAATAATTCTTCTATTTTAGTTCTCCACTCTCTTAATCTCTCATTAAATTTAGAAAATTACTCAACCACAATTCTATTTATGACTGCCTGAAATATCCCACATTAATATCTACTGTTGCCAGGGAAATTCTATATAAAAGATTTTCAAAACCTTATGAAGAGTGAATAGAATAATATTAACTTCACTTAGAAAAGTAAACATAAAAAAGTGACTCCTCAATCTATTTGAATTTAGTTCACTCTATGCTGACAGTTTATACAATGAAAGTTATACATAGATACAGGTATAGACTTGTATAATTTTGTACAGATTAAATAAAAGATCTATGTTTCAGAACTCAAGTGGGTGGTTGTAACAAAATGATCTGACACGTGTCACTCTTCAGTAGAGCTACTGAGAAGATTACAGAGAGATTATATAATTAAAATCATAGTTCTCTTAAAATGAATGACATATTTTAACATAGAGAGTTTATTAAACTGTTTTACTTACATTTGAAAATCCTTCTTTTGTATTCTCTTGGTTGACACATATATTAAATAAAACAAATGTACCTAAAACACCCCTGATGCCACCAGGATTCTGTTTTCATTGTACTAGTCCTTTCCTCTCCTAAGGCCCCTTGTCATATTGCAATGTTACTATTTTAAGTATCTTTTGTTTCTTCTGTCTTCTAACAAACATATCATGTATTCATCTTGTGTCCCCAGCACCTAGCTAAGTAATTTGTATATTAAAAAATGTCCAGATTAGGTCTTTAACTGTTACCCCAAAAGCTTACCTAGGTAGTGAAGTGGTTCAGGACAGCAAACCCCTTACCCCTATAATGCCGTCGTTAAAGATCAGGCAGGTTCACATTGTATTGGGCAGACCATAAAAGAACTGCAGAGCCAAAAAATTTTAGGACATTCCCATTTAGTAGATTCTCCCAAAAGCAGGGGGGCAAACAGGCAGGAAAAAAACATTTCTCATGACATCAGGTAAAGAAACAGCAAAGCGGCCCCTCACAGTGTGGGGGAGGAAATCTCCAATCCTCCCCGAGGGCAAGCACCATAGCCTCACATAGACTATACACATGTGTCACTGCCACCGCTCACACAATAGTCAGGGAAAATGCAAGCTGTTTTTCCCAACAATCCACCCCTTTAGGGCTGGTCACCTCACAATCTACTTGACGGGTATCTTCTGCCATGGTTCCTATGCAAGCAATAAAGTACTTTACATAAACAGAAAAAGCAGCAACAGCACAAGTTATACATTAATTACAAGTGTGCCCTTCACAATGTCTCCCTGAGCACTCTGCCCAGGGAGTTAACTGGAGGCCCACCTAGCACTCTGCCCAAAGGTAGATGCTAGGAATTCTATAGTCCAGGGTCATGTCTATTGAAGAAAGTGTCCTTGGTGAGTCTTTGCAACCAGGTGGGAGCAATTGCATGGTGCAAGCAGACCTCCACAAGTGCTGCCTCCCTCATCTGGGTCTCTCCTTACTGACCACAAGTGGCGTGTCCATCCAGCAAAGGAGCCAGTGCCCACTTGCCACAGTCTCTGCTTCAGGAGTCCATTACACCACTCTATAATCCGCCCATAATAAACAGCCCAGCTGTCTGTGCAAATAACCAAGGTAAATGTTCTTTATAGGCAACGAGCCATCAGCTCTTTATTAACAGTCCTCAGTGCCTTTCCATAAGCACTCTGTCTGTTCCCAACAGCCCCATCCAAACCTTTCAGAGGTTAAGCTCACAGGGCGTGGCAGGGTCAAACACATTCAAGGCCTGTGCCTTGGCAGTTCTCTTAGCTGCTTCTGCTGCTACTGAGGAAAAAAGGCACCTATTATCTACTAAGGCCAACACCTGCTGCACATTGGAAAGGGACCAGTAGACTGCCAATTTCACATGGGGCTTCCAGACCTCACCCATCCCTGTGAGGTTTGTCTGCCTTCCCCCTATTTAAACTAAAACAATGGGTCTTGGGGACCCTTCTTTTCCTCAGCTGTCTCCAAAAACTATTCCTGCAACCATCCAACCTAAACACCAGCCATTTTCTTGGCAGCTGCCAGGTCCACCCACTTCCCCAATTTTATTTGTGGCTGGAACTTCTGTTGTGCCTTAAGCTGCTGCCAATGCTCTAACAAGACTCTATTGTACCCGTCACCTAATTTTTCTCTATCTCCCCTGGCTGCAATCAAATTTACCCACATCTATGTTCAGGTAACCTTACAGGTTCGTTTCTCTTGTTAGTTGAGGAGGAGCAACACAGGCAGCAGCCTGCATAGCCTTGTGACTTTGTGCTGCCTCTACTGCCCCCCCCAGTCTTCCATTGCCTGTGTAACCATGCTGATAGGTTGCCCCACATAGGAACTCAAGATAGCCACTAGTGACCCAAACAGGGATGACAGGGAACTACAGAGAATAAGGTTCCTCATCCCTGCCATAAGTACTTCCTCATCTGGCCCGCGGGGCCTCAGATTGAAATCAGCATTCCTTATACTCAGTTCCCAGAGGACATGCTGCAGCTCAGTAAATAGTAAATGACTGCCACCTACTCACTGCCCTGGCAAGTCTTGAGCATTCTTCCAGGCGATATGAATGGAAGCCATCACCCATTCTAATAGGGCATGGTTTCCTGGGTTGGTATGGCAGTTTTGAATATGCTACTTCAAGGAGAAGGGCATGGTAATGGCAGCTAATTGCTCCACTTCTGTTCTGGAGAGCATGACGTCATCCACCCCTATGTCCCACAACCACAGTAACCACGCTGCTAGGAAATCAGTGGATTTTTGCCTGAATTTCATACCTAACACCCTTAGCTCTGCCTGAGTGTAGGTCCAGATCACATAGTGCTCAACTACTTGTGGAGAGGGTTGTGTCTGCTGTTGAAGCACTCTGGAGTGCTGGGTTTTTACCTTCTGGGTGACCACTGGCTGGGCTCTGAGACAGCCAACAGCTATTTTAGCCCAAACCTCCTCCTTCTCAGAATAGTTAGAAACAGCTACAACTGCTGACTCAGAGCCACTTCGCCAGCATGAATGCAGTTCCTTCTTCAGCACCTGCTTCGGCTCTTGAGGGTTCCAGCTCTCGGCCTGAATCTGAAACTTGAGTTCTTGAACCCACAGGTGTTTCTCTAACAACTGTTGCCCTCAGCATTCTGTTTCTAGGGTCAAGTGCTACACTCAGCCCATATTTCCTCCTCCAGCAACCTTTCCAATTCCAGAAGCCTTCATTGGTGCTCAGCCTTCATTTCACAATGGAGCTCTTAAAAACAGTCAGCCTCCTTCTCTAGCAACTGTTGCAGTTCAGACCATCATTGGTGCTCAGTCTTCAGCTCATCTGGGAGCTTTTGACTTCTCTCAGCCTCTATCACAGACCTTTTGGGTTCTGCTTATAGAGCTGTAAAAAATATCCAGCCCATGGGCCCCAGTATGATAGCCACCAAGAATAGCCATTCCTCTTCCACCCTGACCCAAATTCTGCTCACTACACCAGATGTAATGCAATGGCTGAGGCCAGGTGGTTCACATTGGATTCAGGTAGATGGTAAAGAAACTTCGGAGCTGGATAACAGTGGGCTATTTCTGTTTAATAAAGTTTCTTAATAGCAGACAAGCAAATAGACAGGGAAAAACTGCTTCTCATGGCAGGAGATGAACAAATAGCAAAATGGCCCCTCACTGTGGCTGGCAGGCAATCTACAGTCCACCCTGAGGGCAAACACACGTATCTCTACATAGGCTATGCACACATGGTGCTTTAATGTGCTCATGCACTAATCAGACAAAGTATAAGCAAACAAGCCTAACACAGCTGTTTTCCCAATACACCCCCCCCCCCAAATGTATCTCTTTGGATGAGAACTATTTTGAGCTAACAGCAACTGAGATCCTGCAGGATCAAGGAAAACATTTACCTCTCCTTTAAATAATTTAAATTGTGGGCCTTGCCCATAGTAGGAATTACTACAAGAAATATTTTTTTTGACCTATCTGTATGGCAGGGCAAACACCTAATTATTCTTCTTGCCATCCTGTGAATTATGCACCTCCCTTCTAAAGCCCCAGGCCCACATCCCATTTCCTAGCTCAACATGACATATAAACCTCATTTTACCTGCTTACAACTCCTCATGTATTTGAGGTTCCACACATATAAAGTTAAATTTGTTTTTCTCCTGTTAATCTGTCTCAATTCAACTTGATTATTAGGCCAGATAAAATAAACTGAAGGGTAGATAAAAATATTTTTCTCCCTGACAGTAGCTTTAATTGTACAGGTAAGTTTTTAGGCACAGTGGGAAAGACTATTTTTTTCTCTTTAAATTTGTTAATGAAGCAGAGAAGTAATCCTGACAATTAAAAAATTGTAGTCTTTCCTTTGCAGTGAATACATTCTTACAAACATTAAAGTCTTATAATTTTTTTTTTCTTATAAAGCTAGATTATTTTTTAAAATCAGAATTAGATTTAGATTGCATTTTGCATTTTACACATTGTATTTGTGTTTGCTGCTATAATTTGTGTTTGCAAATCTGGATAGGCCTTGATGAATAGTTTTTCAAGCCTCTATATAATAATAATATTTTTTTTAATAATCATTATTAAGTAATAATTAGTAAGCTTCTAGCATGCACAGATTTGTTCTTCTGGCCACATTATAGGGGTCCTCTGAATAATGGTAGTGGCTGATAAGATTAGCTGTTCTATTGTAGATTTTTGTGCTTGATAGATAATTGCTGACCATCACCTACTATAGTTCTGGTGGCCAAGGCCTGGCAGGTTCACATAGGATTCAGGCAAATGGTTGAAAAACGGCAGAGCTGGAAAGGGCTGGGCCATTCCATTTGATAAAGTCTGACAATGGCAGATAAGCACACAGGTAGGGGAAACCATCTCCCAGGCAAAAAAAAAAAAAAAAAAAAAAAAAAAAAAAACACAGCAAAATGGCACCTTAGGCAACCCACGCATCCACAACCCCCAACACCACCCCTGGGTGCAAGCACTCATTGCTTTATTAGGGAATACATACCTGGTGCTGTCACATGCTCATGTACTAATCAGCTAAAGGCAGGCAGCTGGTAATATAGTGAGCAAGCCTAACACAGCTGCCCAGCACCTACCCATGGCATTTCTTATTTCCACTGGTCACTGTAATTAAAAGGAATGTAAAGAAAAGTTATTTTCAATTAACTTTAATTGTTATATTTCTAAACATTCAGACATTTTATTTTAACTTGGGGATTTTCTTTTATATTAATAAATATTAGATTATATCTTTTACTTTTATTTTAAATGTTTTTTTTTAATGAATTATTATTAGTATACTGGTAACTGTTGATTGGGGGGAGGTCTCACCAACTGCTAAAATCACATTTTAAAAATATATTTTTGATATTTTGAATTATTATTGGTGAGGTAAATTTAGCTTTAATAGTATAAATCTAGTAACAATCTAATAAAATCATAGTTTTTGTTTTCTTGTCATTCTCTGATCAACTATTGATTATAGTTTAGAGGTATGTTTTCTGTTGTCCGATAGGCTGAACCAGAATGATGTTTCATTTTCTTAAGATATGCATACCCTGGAGATGATTGGTTAATTATAATACGAAAGCTAAAGCAAGAGGTGAAACCATGTGATGTGTGAAAATCAAACACAATTGTGTGCCATAATTTCAAAAGACTTATTTTTCTTTTTGGAAAACCATGGGGAAGTTTACAAGGGATAAGAATATGGAAGTCCTATTTAGAGAGATGGTGCATATTGCTAACTTCCCAAGATGATCTTTCTCTACTTGATGGGAAACAGTTATAACAAAGTGGTTATTTCTGGGAAATAGATGGAGAAAATATGTTTTAGGAGTGATAAAACAAAGATGTAAATTAAATTTATACTGTCTTATTTAAAAAAATAAATATAATATGATAAAATTTAATATTTAAACTATCTTGATGGTAGGTAAATATGTGCTTTTGTATATACTTGAATTTATAAAATACAAATTAAAGTAATATAATGTGCAAAATGAAGAAGTGCAAAGGTAATTCCTCAATTACATCATCCTAAAATTTTAATAAGGCAAACAATTTTCAAATAACTGAAATATCAGGAAATATGATCTTGTGGACAAGGCCCGCCCGGGGGGTGAGGACTACGGGGAGACCCAACTCTGGGGACAAGGTTAAGTGACACAAATCCACTTTATTCAGGAAGTAAACTAGCTTATATACATGGGTTCAGCCAATAGGATGTTATAGTAGGGCAAATGGCCAAAAAAGGTCAGGAGGCTGCCTAGCTGGCGCTGAGTTATTTCCATACAGCGGGCGAGCTCCCTTCCTGGGTGTTCTCAGGAGGTATTTGGGAGCTGGAGTATTCTCACAGCATTGCATCAGCCACAGCTGCTAGGAAAATGCTCTGCACTCTACCTACATCTCCCCCTTCTCTTTTAATTAAAGCCAGTTGAACTTGCTTGATGACTGCTTGTTGCTGTTGTAGCTTCTGAATGCTATGCATTATGCAACGGAATTAAAACAACTTTAATACCTATTATTAGCTGTACTAAACAATGAGGCAAGTTTACTAATTAGGAAATAGAATGGGGGCCTTAAATAGGGGATTCCTCCTACGGGTGGGGATGTCATTTCCCTCCCATTGTGTTACAGAGACTTTCCAGGTGCCGTTCAACACAGTTTCATTTTTAATTGTAAAAAATGGACGTAGGTCCATGCACACCCCCTTCCCACAAAGATCCCAGCATCCAAACATGGAACAGATGGCTTGCCGCGGGCTGCATACTGCATATGGTTGCATTCCACCTCTCAGCTTTTGATGCCGAACTCGGAGGTTGATGGTCCGCACATCCAGACCAGAGGCAATGCAGCAGTCTCTCTAGGGAATTCCTTCTCTCGGGGGTGTTCTTAGATGTTCGTCATATAGGAACGGGCAAAGAGGCAACCCTGGGAAGGCAAGGTTAGCGGGTCGGGCCCAGTTGTTGGTAGCTAGGGAGAGGAGGGCTTGTAGGCCAAGTACTGAGCCTTGGTTGGTAGTATCATTTTCAGCAAAGTACCCTGTAGTATGATTTCAAAGGAGGACCCACTCCTCTGAGGGGACGGTATTAGTAAACTTAAGTAGCATCTGGTCACTGAAGTTACCCCATATAGTGCCGTTCTACTGTTGGGATTCCCGGCCACTATTGTCACAAGGGAGACTAAAGGAGCAGTTACTGGAATATACTCCTGGAAACTGTGGGCTATTAACTTCAATAGGCATAATTATGCCAGGGAGGGGAACAGCCGTCCAGATGTGAGGATCTCCTTGTGCCTGGGAGTTCACTATGATAATGGCACACATGAGGAAGAACAGAGAGCCTGGACCTGGGAATCCAGCAGGGGCTAATCTTTGAGCCTGTTCAGCGAGCACCTTCATATCTCCCCAGGTTATGTTATGAGCACGTTGGTTACAAGATCTCCTCCTGGAGTGCTGAGGACCTCCTCCAGGCAGCCGCTCATCAAGGCTGAGGCTGGCCATCTCCTGAACAGGAGGGTTTGCAGGTGTTGGAGGCACTGTTGGTGGGGTCTTCTTGGGTCACCGGGAGTGGCCGTATGTTCCTTCCTGAGATTCAAATTGAATGCAGGCTATTTTTTGGAAAAACACAAGCATAACCTCTTTCTTGTGTTAGAAGGGGGTGTGGTCCTTCCAGCGTACTAACGGCAACAGGGTCGGTTGGCTACGAAGGCCTCCCCAATGTCTATAAGCAGGAGTTACTCCTTCAGAATCAAAAGTTAAATAATTTAGAGTGAATACAACACTGAGGAGCACTTCTCCAGGTGAGGTCCAGGGCATATCCCCCCTTTCTTTTTGAATTTGAAGCTTGATGTCTCTGTGTCACCGTTCTACAATGGCTTGTCCTTGAGGATTATAAGGAATGCCAAGGCGATATGTGATTTGCCATTGGGAACTAAAGGCTGTAAATTGGCTGCTGATATAACAGGGCCCATTGTCAGTTTTAATTTCCCAAGGTACACCAAGGCAAAGCATGGCCTGTCGAAGGGCACAAATTGCATGTTTAGTTCTCTCTCTACAGCCAGGGCCGTGGCCAAAATGGCTCTGGAGAAGTTATCTACCAGTACATGTATGTAACAAAGTTTGCCAAATTGGGGTACATGAGTGACATGTACTTGCCATACAGCATTAGGCTGTAGACCCCTGGGGTTGACCTTGTGGTTGTAGGGGGTCTAAGGGTAGTAAAGGCCCACATTGTTTACACGCACATACAATGTGTTTGCAGGCTGCATGAGTGAGATTAGGAAAGAGAGATTTAAGAGAATGGGCAGACATATGAAATTGGGCATGCAGCTGCTTAGCTTGCTCAATAGGAGAAACTGTTAAAACTAAGTGATCTGCCTGTGCATTGCCTGCTGTAAGAGGACCAGGTAAGCCTGAGTGAGAGCGAAGATGTTGAATATACCAGAGGTGTTGACGCTCCTCTAACAGTTCTTTAAGCTGGCTCAGGGCATTATCAAGTAATGTCTGCTTGGGTCGAAAGGTGAAATGGGCAAGACCTTTAACTGTTTGTACAGCATAAGCACTATCTGAGAAGATATTGAGGGGAGGCTGTTGCCAGAGACGTAGGGCATAATAGATGGCTAGTAGCTCGCCTACTTGTACTGACCCTGCATAACTGTATTTATGAAACTTTGTGCTCTCTGTTGGTGATTTGAATACTATCCCACAATGAGAGTGGCTAGCGTCAGTGAACATGAGCATGCTATGTAGGATAGGGGTAGAGGCTGGATAGGAATGAGGGATTGTTTGTAATGGGACTCTCTGCAGAATTTTCGGGAGTTTATCATTGGGTAGGTGATTGTCTATTTGACCAGGAAGGTTAGCTACAAGTAATTGTACTTCTAGGTCATCGGGAAGGAGGAACTGTATATGGTCAAGAAGGATTGGTAGGATGAGTACATCCTGTTATCGACCATGCAGGGTGACACAAGTACGTTGTAGCTTCCAGCCAAGAATGTAGATTGCGGTCTTGCTGGGGGTGATTTTAGACAGCTGACTGTACGCTAGGTGTACCCAATAAAGAGGTTTGTTCTGAAACAGGATTCCGGTAGGAGTGCCTTTTGTGGCCAGGACAATGGCTGAGATTGGCTGAGGAGGGTCTAGCCTGGCCATCAACACAGAGCAAACAGCAGTGTTAACGTCCGTTATTACCTGCTTTGCTGCTGTAGCGAGATGGTGGATGCTAGTGGGCTCTATGTCGCCCTCAAGGAGGGAGAACAAGGTTCGAGTTCAGCAGTAGAAATAGATAGGAATCCACGTATCCAGTTTATTTGACTGCATAGCTCTTGTAATTCATGTAAAGAGCGTTGCTGAGGAACTGCGAGCATAAGGGAAATAGGTGTTATTTCCTCCCCTATGTGGTATCCTAAGGAAGTAAAAGGTGGTAGGGTTTGTACTTACTCTGCTGCTAAAGAAAGTCCAATGGCATTCAAATTAGCTAAGAACTGCTGATAACACTCCTCTAATACTGTAGGATTGACATGACCTATTAATATGTCATCCATGTAATGGTATATGAGGCATTGCTCCCATAAAGGTTGTGTTGCGGTGCCTACATACCGCTGGCTGATGGTGGGGCTATTTTTCATACCTTGCGGAAGGACTGTCCACTGATACCTTTGAGCCAGAAGGGCATGATGAGTGGAGGGCACAGTAAAAGCAAAATAAGGCTTGTCTTCCGGATGAGGGGGATTGAGAATAAACAATCTTTGATGTCTATAATTTTGATATGGGCCGCCTGCGGCACTGCAGAGGGATATGGCAAGCCTGGTTGTAAAGTGTCCATCTTTGCCATGTGCTTGTTAATAGCCCTTAAATCATGAAGGAATCTCTATTTTCCAGATGCCTTTTTCTGAATTACAAAAACAAGCTAATTATGAGGACTAGTGGAAGGCTCAATATGTTTAGCTTCTAATTGTTGCTAAACTAGTTCGTGTAATTTTTTTAATTTAGAGGCTGTTAATGGCCACTGCTCAACCCAAATTGGTTGGTCAGTATTTCATTTAAGTTTGATGGATTCCAGAGTCTTTAATTGAGCAGTGGCCTTTAGAATGGGGGGGGGTGGCTGGTAATAGAGACATAGAGTAAAGACAACACATCCTGTCCTCAAAGTGTATGTGGCAATTCAGTCATAAATAAAGGACTGAAAACTCCAGTTGCCCAGTCAGCATCTGTCCAATGGAGTGGCCATACGGCTTGTTGGGCTGGTTGCTCTCCGCAAACTCCATATACAAGAGGCCCAAGCCACGTAGCCCAGCCTTCCTTTTTATCCTCTTCCCGAGTTACAGAAACATTAACACCTGAGTCTGTGAGCCCAAGAATAGGGTGGTCTTCTACTCGCAGGGTCAGAAAGGCCTTATTTTGAGTTAAGGGTAAAGTCCAATAGATTCCTGTGTGGAGGTGCTCTCTTATGCGCGGGGCTGAGAGCTGCCCCACTTCCCATTTAAAGGCTCTAGAGGTTTTCCATACTCAGTGGTGACTGGACAACAATCTTGCTTCCAATGAAATCTCTTTCTACAACAAGGGCACACAGAAGGTGGTTTTTTATCATTCTTTCCTTTCCTGTTAGGGCACTGGCATGCAAAATGTTCTGTGCCTTGAGTTCAAAGCAAGCTCCTTGTGTCTGTTGGCCCCCCTGACAGGAAATGCTCAACGGGGCTGCAAGAGTGGTAGTGAGGGCCGTGGCTGAGTTGCTGCCTGCATCTCGGCAGGCAAGGACACAGTCATGCAGGGGCTCAGCTCTAATTGACCCTATTGCCTGTCTACACTCTCCATTGGCACCTTCCCACACCAATTCTTTAGTTAGAGCATCGGCCACATCAGCGTGCATAACTTTACGCTTTACAGCTTCTTGGACCCTTCCTAGAAAATCTGAAAAAGGTTCATTGGGACCCTGAAGCAATTTGGAAAGCTTTAAGTACCTTCCATAAGCATTAGTTTGGGTAAATTCTCTGGTAGCACATAGGCGTACTTGATCAAAATACTGAGGGGGTCCGGTAGCTTGTATGAGGGTCTCAGGCAGGAGATTAATGCCAGCCCTTTGATTCCTTTCACCGATTATTTTACATTGCTCCTTGTATAAGGCTTTTCATTGAATTAAGTCTCCCATGGTGAGGACTGCTTGGACTAAGGTCTTCCAATCATTGGGGCAATTTAAATCAATACTGATATTCTCAAGTAATTGCTGAACATAGGAAGAGTGAAGGCCATCTTTCTGGATGGCCTTCCTGAGAGTAATGACTGTTTTTTTGGTCATGTGGATAACAAGCTTGCAGTCGTGCAGTGGTAGGGTTAATATTGACCGGAAAAAGGTGAGGGAACTCTAGTCCTAATGCTGCATGGAAAATATCTTTTTGCTGACACATAGGGGTATATAAGCTGGCCCATGGGTCTGCAGCAGGAACACATGTTGGAGAAAACGACATCTGATAGGCTGGGGTGGGGCATTTAGCCCCAGCAGGGAATGCAGAAGTAGCGGCTTCTGCTTCTTAGGTTGGTGGAGCTGATGGCACGGTTTCTAATGTATCTAGTTTTGCTTCTGCATGCTCGGCTGCAAGTCCATCAAACTTGGTGGCCCAACTCTTTTCTTCTTCTACAGGGGGAGGCAAATATGGAGGTAGGGGATCCTCTGAAAGAGGAGTAACCTGTAGTATCTTAGGGACTTGCAGAGGGTCCTCAGCAGGAGCACCAGTCAAGCAGGCATGTATTGCCAATAATGCAGGAGTTAGGCCGAGAGGGAAGGTTTGTCCTTCATGTACTTTGCTGAAAGAACACATTGGAGAGCTCGGGCCCAAGTATCTGGGTCGCAGAGGGGCACATCCTCAATCCAGGAATTGAGACCAGAAAGAACCTCCCAGTAAGTACAGAGATCCTTTTCACAAACTTTAACTTGCCTACTCTGCAATAGGGCATGCAGGGTTTGAGTCTGTGAGGCTCAAGAATAAGGGAGAAGGTTTCCCATTGCAGAGGGTCACTCACCCGTCCCCATAGTTGCCAGTTAGGTCCCTGCCCAAGGCACCAGTTGTGGACAAGGCCCGCTCGGAAGTGAGGACAATGGAGACGCATGAGACCCGATTTGGGGGACAAGGTTCAGGATGCAAATTTACTTTATTCAGGAAGTAAACTAGCTTATATACATGGGTTCAGCCAATAGGATGTTATAGTAGGGCTAATGGCCAACAAAAGTCAGGAGGCTGCCTAGCTGGTGCTGAGTCATTTTTGTATAGCAGGCGAGCTCCCTTCCTGGGGTTTCTCAGGAGGGATTCGGGAGCTGGAGTATTCTCACAGCACTGCATCAGCCACAGATACTAGGCAAATGCTCTGTGCTCTATCTACATGACTTAAAAATTAGGGTAAATAAATCAGTATTAACTTACTGCAGTTGTCTACATAATAGTCTTTACAAAATTTTTAGTGCATATATACATGGCAGAAGAATTTTTATATGGGGAAGTAATGAAAATGAGAAAATAATCTGTGTTATAAGTACATACTCTAAGCTATCACATAAGACCTCACCTCAGTCTTAACAATAAAAGTTTAAAATTTGACTTTATCAAGAATACAACTAAAATGTCAAGAATTAGCATATGCCATATTAAAAATATATTATCTTAAACTTGAAAGCTATGTTGATGCTTTGTTACCTAGAAAAATGTTTACAGCTCTTATTGTCACCATGTGAGATAGCTAACATTGAAACAGAGTCCAAAAATGTTTCAAAAATTATGCAGAAAAAGACAATAGGAAGAGATACTGTAAGAAGAATCTTTGTTTGTGACAGGCAAACTCTAGGGGAAGGGGTATAATTAATATCAAGAAAAGTATTGACACAATGCATAAAGCACCTATCCAAGCCTACCTAGTATAGTATACAAGACATCCCTTAATATTGTGAGAGCTGTGCCTCATAAAACAGATAATATATCTTGGCAGTAGTGTGAGATAAAACTACAAATAGATTAACAGAAGTTCAGCAAAAATCATTACTCTATAATCCATAATGAGAAACAGGGGAAAATAAGACTGGACTCTTAGGAGAAGAAAACCATTATTCCTCTCTTATCTGACCTACCATGTACCTAAGACTTTCTCCTTGACCAAACTTGAGGCAACACCCACTTAGCCATCTTTTGGACTGAGCCTTAACCTTAGACCCTGTCTTTGGCCTGTCTAGTCTAGCTGTAGGAAAATCCTGCTAAGTCAATTGAGTGAGAACCACCCACTCATTTTTATTAATTTTTATTTATTGTGTTAACATGGATTCAAGGGTCTCACTCAATATAACTTTTTTACCCCCATCTTCATGTCCCCCATTATACACCATTTGTCCCCCTCTTTCTGACTCCTTTCCCCTTCTCTCTGGGATTTCCTGTCCTGTTATCTGTATCTAGGTGTTTATATATATAGTTTCACTAATCCCTTCACCTTCTCTAATCCTATCCCTTCATCCCCCTTTCCTCTGACATCTGTCCCTCTGCTCCATGTTTCCCCACCTCTGCCTCTATTTTGTTCTTCAGTTTAGTGAGATACCACCTCACACAAGTCAGAATGACCCTCACTAACAAATCAACACACAATAAGTGCTGGGGAAGGTGTGAAGAAAAGGAAACCCTCCTGCACTGCTGGTGGGAATGCAGACTAGTGCAGCCGCTATGAAAAAATTAAAAATGGAACTGCCTTTTGACCCAGCTATCCCACTTTTAAGAATATATCGTAAGAATACCAAGTCACTGATTCAAAAGAAAATATGTACCCCTATGTTTATTGCAGCATTGTTTATAATAGCCAAGATCTGGAAACAGCCCAACTGTCTGAGTGGATTAAAAGACTCTGGTACATATACAAAGTGTAGAACCACCCACTCTTGATATCTAATATCCTTGGCTTGCTTTCAGCAAGAATCCTATTAGGTCACTTTAGCAAAAATCTCCTTACCTTTGATGGCTCTTAAATATTTTTAGCCACTGACTCTTTAATTGTTTTGGTTGACTATAAATCCTCAGCTGTTTTTTGCTGTATTCAAAATTAAGCCCGACTTCTCCCTAATGGTATAATTTTGGCATCTATTTTAAAAGTCCTGATAAAATTTCTTACTGTTTTAACAAGTATCAATTTTTTTTTAATACACATTTTTTTTTCTCCTGCTAAAAAGACAGAACATTAGGGTCAAACTCAGTGCAGGAATTCTTGTGCTCTCTTTAAAGATGGCGTGGACAAGAATACAATACGTTAAATTAACTTTTGTATCTTGAGTGGCTCACATTTGAAATATGCTGTCTGTACTAATAACTTACAGAATACATATAACTTCAAAAGCTTATGGGAAGTTTTTAAAAATCATAAGTACACACAAATCAAGAGTAAAAGCACAAAAGAGATCACATTAAAGAGTATTGGGATGTTTCATAAATATTAGAAGTATGATAGGATAACAAAAGAGAGAGATAGAGTGAAAGTCACCAAGAAATAGCATAAGCATAATTCAAAATTAAGATATTTATGTAGCTGAATTTGTTTAAAGAGTGGTGGTGATGACATGTAAGATCAGAGAGGTACAGTAGTCCCTCACAGCGGAATATACTTAACTGCTGAATGAGAAAAATCATGTGTCACAAAAAAGAATGGATCTGAGTATGTAATGTAGACCTCTGTCACTTACCAAATATGGTTAATCAAAAATTCCACCTTTGTGTATATTAGTTTCCTCACTCATAATAAAAACTAAAATATTTTATAAGCCTATTTCTGTAACAAAAAATATGATAATGGATGTAAAGTGCTTTGTTAATTGAAAAACATTATTATGCAACTATAAAGAATCACTGCTAATTTTCAATACATTGAGGAGTACTTGAAGAATTTTAGGTACTAAAAAGTAGAATCATAATCTCATTTTAGAAATATTTATTGGGCAGAGTAAGAGAGAGAAACATGGAAAGCAAGTCTATTGCAATGGTTCAAAATAAAGTAAGATTTAAAATACAACTCTATGCAGTTAGGAGACAGATTGTACTGAATTTTAGCAATTGATTAAAAATGTAATAAAAAGGGGAGAAGTCCTGGCCAGTAGGCTCAGTGGTAGAGCATTGACCTGGCATGTGCAAGTCTCAGGTTCGATTCCTGGCCAGGGCACACAGGAAAAGCACCCATCTGCTTCTGAACCCTTCCTCCTCTCCTTTCTCTCTGTCTCTCTCTTTCTCTCCTGAGGTCAAGGTTCCATTGGAGCAAGGTTGGCCCAGATTCTGAGGACGGCTCCATGGCCACTGCCTCAGGTGCTAGAATGAATCCAGTCTCAGCAGAGCAATGCCCCAGATGGGCAGAGCTTCGCCCCTTGGTGGGCATGCCGGGTGGATCCTGGTCAGGCACATGTGAGAGTCTGTCTGACTGCCTCCCTGCTTCTCACTTTGGAAAAATGCAGGAAAAAAATGGGGTAAGGAGAAGATAAAGATGACTCCAAGGTTTCAACTTTGATAACGATAGTGTCATTAACAAAGAAATTCATAAGAGAAAGAGTTTGAAAGACAAATAATGTATTTAATTTTGAAGGATGCCAGTGAGAAATCCAGGCAAAAAATGTCCAGCAGATATTGAAAATAAAGCATTGAAGAGGAATCCAGTATAAAGAGATGGGAATCATATAATAGAAACTACTATAATGGTGAAAAATGAAGGTGAAAAAATAGACTGATGGTGATATTATTAAACTGTAATGGGTAGCATCTACTTTTCTGGTGAGAAAGTGAAGTCATCTATCTATTAAAAGTGAGAGTTTTTATATAGGTTAGGGTAAACATAAATTTATAGTTATGAGTACATAAAATAATTTTATTCTTGCATTAATTATTGTATTCTTTTCCCTATGCATAACTGTAACCCTACCTTTGCCGAACCCTGTAGATTATTATCTCCTATGAATGCCAGATGATGTCTGTCAACTAAAGATGGATAAAAGTGTTTGAAAACAGCTATTTGAGGCCACCTCAGTTTCTTCTGGGAATTCTTCTCTTTCTTTAAGAAAGTGTTCTACCATGTCTTAGTCTGTTCAGGTTGCTGTAATAAACACCATAGGATGGGTAGCTAAAACTAAAGAGATTTATTTCTCCCAAGTGTGGACGCTGGGAAGTGCAAGATCAGGGTGGCATTATGGTCAGGTTCTGGTGACAGCCCACTTTTTGGTTTGCAAATGGCTGTCTTTTTGCTGTGTCCTCACGTGGCAGAGAGCAAGTATAGTCCTAGTCACTTTCTTGTCTTAGAAGGACACTTTTCTCTGAGGCTCTTTCCTCATGATCTTATTTAAACCTAATTACCTCTCAAAGGTACACTTCCTGACACTATCTCACCAGGGAATAGATTTTCAACCTATAGATCTAGGGAGGGTACATAAACATATTCCCATCTGAGGAGCTACCATTCAAAGAATATTGTTTTCCTACTAGTAGTAGAAAGCTATTTCCAGGGTTGTCTATAACGGTACTCAGAAAAACAGCCCTCACAATGCCCATGTTCTAATTCCAAGAACCTATAATTATGTTGTTTGGCATAACAAATAAAAAACATTTGTTGCATATGTTATTAAATGAATAATCTTGAGATGGGGAGATTATCTTGGAGTATAGAGGTAGACCCACTGTAATCACAAGGGTCCTTATAAGAGGCATAAGAATTAGTATAAGAAAAAAATGATGGAAGCAATGGTCAGACTGGAGGCATATTCAAAGATGATAAGTTTTTGGTTATAAAGACAGAAGAAGGCACCAGGGGTCAAAAAATGCAGACAGGCTGGAAATGTTAGAATAGGCAAGACAAAAGATTCTCTTCAAGAGCCCCCAAGAGAAACACTGATCTGCTAATATCATTATTTTAGCCCAATAAAGCCATTGCAGACTTCTAATATCCAGAACTATGAGAGAATAATTTTGCATTGGAGTAAGCTGCTACATTCATAATATTTGTCACAGCAGTAATAAAAATCTAATGAATCCATCAACATATTTGGCCCTCCTTTTCAAAGGAGTTATTTCAGGTCAGATTATCAATTATTTATTTTGCTTGGTGATCTTGTTTGGTGACACAAACAAGAAAAATAGATTTTTATTCATTGATTGATATGAATTTTGGAGGATATATGTTTGATAGATAGTTATTTCAGTATCTTCTACAGGGACCCATAAAGCTGGATAAGAGATAATCTCTCATTATATGGAGTGCTCTTGCCTAAAAATAGCATAGAGCAAAGTATAATAAAACAATTGGGAAAAACACGAGAAAAAATAGATTCCTTAGGCCCTTGGTTGAAAAATGATACAGGCTTGACAAATCCGCCATGCCATGAATCAATAATTTCTTATAATAGTTACTTGAATTTATTTCAATTGTGATTAAAAATACCTAGATCTATACATAGTATATAAAAAAAGGTGACTCAAAAGGGAAAGACTGAAGTTGAAATTAATGGTAGTGTAACATGTTAAACAACTGTGAAGTTAGCCAGCGTATTGAAGTTTCTGAAATTGGTATTATAAAACAGAAGAAAAGAAAATGTACCAAATGGGTGTTAAGTAATTGTGTTAAGTCAGATTGAGAGTAAACATTTGTAGATGGTAGAAAA
Organism: Rhynchonycteris naso; assembly: GCA_037038555.1. Lineage (NCBI taxonomy): Eukaryota > Metazoa > Chordata > Mammalia > Chiroptera > Emballonuridae > Rhynchonycteris > Rhynchonycteris naso. The sequence goes on from CM073002.1 coordinate 75,925,914, forward strand.
AGTAAAAAGTAAAAAGAAAAATGTCAGAAATAATTGGTAAAAAAGAATTAATTGCTTTGAAGGGAAGTTTTTTAATGAACAAACTACATGACTCATTTGGAAACAATATTATGGGCAGGTATAAATGTGATTCCCTTAACTGGTAGGTTCCCAGTAGAAACTAATGAGAATACTCTGCATTGCATCAGGTTTTCTCAATAATGATAACTGGGAAAATAAAGTAGAAAAATAAATTTAAATGACTCAGGCATTTCAAAAACTTCAGGTTTGATTTTAAAAAACTTGTTAATCCTCTTACCAAATATTTGAAGTATATGTAAGAAAAAATGGTACCTATGGTATTTAATTTGGCCAGATTTTCCTAATACATAGCAGATCATTTCTTTTTCTATTAGTTTATTATGTAGGTGGAGGAGGCAGAAGAAGAGAAAGAAGAGCTTTAAGAAAAGATCTAAAGTACAATTAACAAAGCAGTCAGGAGTGTCTCCTGTTACCATCGCTGTCACTCTATTCCCAATCACTTTCTCAAGCAATTTAAGAAGTTATTTAAATATTTCCACAGAATGTAAAACCCCTTTAACAGTTTTTAGTTTAATGGCATTTACTCACAGAGCAGTCAGAAAACATTTGTTGATGAAAATGATGTCTGTGTTCCAATCTAATGACATAGATCACAGGTGAGAAAAACAAGAATCTGAGGATAACTAGGAGTTGAATAAAAAAGCAGCCCATAGGGGTGGGAGGAGATATATTTGGTGGGACATTTGAATCTATGTAAACACAATAAATTAAAATCATAAATAAAAAAAGAGAAAAGAAAGCCAAAAAAAAGCAGTCCAATAAATTTAATTTAAAAAATTAATACAACCCCCCCCCCACACACACACAATAAAAGGAATAGAAAGAAAAGGTAGAGCAAAATGTTTATTTTCTCCCTTTTTCTTACTCTCTAGTTAGTGGATGTAGATGCCAGAGGATGTAGTGAATTGTATTAGTCAAGCATAAACCCAATTTCCTCTCCAGCCTAATCCCAGAGTATAAAGTACTACTTCCCTGAACATGACTTCTCTTAAGAAGCAGAAATGTTCGACTGTGTTAGATAGAGCATGACTTCATCCAAGATAATCTTCCATTAATTTTAAAAATGCCTTTGGAAAGCAGTGAGTAACCATGCTACTATTTGAGCATAAACTATTTAAAGTGATTTTGAGTGTCATTGGTGCTAGAGACTTGGAATTTGGCAGAAGATCTGTGTTCAGAGCTGATCTATGTTATGCTTTCTTCAAACTTGAACAGAGTAAAGAAAATGACACCACTATTATCTAGGTTAAAGTTAAAGAAATATGCTTATAGAGTGCAGCTCTGGTGGTTTTGTAAGGCATTTTAAAAAAACCATTAGCACAAAAATTTCTCCGTATTGTCAAACAACTACAATAATGCACCCTCCAACCCCACTAACCTATTGTCTTAATATTTTCCATTCTTTCCATTTAATAAGAATTTTAGGTTTCTAGTGGCAACTTTATCTAAATGTTTTGAGCTGACTTTGCCTTTTATAAAAGTGAATGCTTAGTGAGTCAGCAACTGAGACAAAGAGCTAAGATTTCATCAGTTTGTTGACCTATCCATGTGTATGGTGCAATGCACGTGGAAAGCTTAAAAGTACTATTTCAGCAGAATTTTTTTTACATTTTAATACACATACAACTAAATGCTTGTTATGTTCTATTACAAAACCTCCTACCCCTCATAGCTAAGAATGCATCTTTAAGCCTCTCACCTTTCTGTATATTTTTTCTCAAAGTTTTCAGACATAAGTCAACATTATTCTAATTATACCTTCTGGTTGGCAAAGTGATTTTAAACCATTATACAGATCACAAGTTAAAAAATTATGTCAATGTTTCCAATGGCAATTAAATATGTTTTCATTAATAAAGGCTATTCCTTAGAATGTCATGCTTTTCTGATCTGCTCCCAGGACAGGTTGGGCTTAGAGACTCCAGTATAGCCATCAGTATACAGAACTGGAGTTTCTACACTTCTTCATGAGCAGGCTTTTTACATTTCCTCAACCAAGCTACATGCTAATGAAGAATGTTTGCATTTTTATCCAATAGTGGTAAATCCCTGGATATATTTACCAGCATCCAGAGTTGGACGGTTAACTTGTATTGAGTTAGTGGTCCTCTAATTAGGAAAGCATAACTAAAAGCTGGTCAAAATATATTCCTTTGACTCAAAACAAGGAAGATGAGATTTCTTGAAATGTATGTGTAATGGGTAATGGGTAATGGTTAATGGGCTAAGGTCAATTACTGGTCTGATGACCATCTTTATTGCTATATAAGAAGACCAATAATATTATCATAGAGTCAGTTATATTATTATTTTAATTTAAGAATAATAACTAAATATAAAGTCAGGGCTGGTGTGAAATATTATAAAATTATATTTATTAAAAGATTTGTCATCATTTCTTCAAATTGCAAATGAGTGATATTTCTTATCATCCCTCCAGAAGTATACTTTAAATAAAATGCTTTTGATGTGACATTGTTTCTAGGAAATATTTGAGGCATATTTTTTATTACAAACTTGCTTGTCAAGATATTGTACCTACTTACTTTATATGTAAATTTATTTCTTTCCTCATATATAGCTATGTATTTCCATTACTCCTCTCAGTCTCACTCCTCAACCCTCTTAAAAGATTGTAAATTACTGGCAGTAGTGAAAATTAAAAAAATAAAATAAAACCAATGTGTATTTTTTGCTGTTTATTTCCATCTATTCTATTTTTGATAATTGTTTTTTCTACTTTAGATTCTTTCCTTGATAGCAGATTGTGGAATAATTTTTGTGTAGGTATTTTAGTTTTAGCTTTTTAAACAGAGTAATTTGCATAAATAATTATCTCTCTTAGAAATAAAGTATAGTTTCAACAACAATAAGACCTATGTTTTTCTGACCTAAGTATTGCAATATATATATATATATATATATATATATATATATATATATATATATATATATATATAATTTTTATTTTTACAGGGACAGAGAGAGACAGTCAGAGAGCGGGATAGATAGGGACAGACAGACAGGAACGAAGAGAGATGAGAAGCATCACTCTTTAGGTTTTTGTTGCCATTGCAACCCCATAGTTGTTCATTGATTGCTTTTTCATATGTGCCTTTACCACAGGTCTTCAGCAGGCTGAGCCACCCCTTGCTGGAGCCAGTGACCTTGGGTCCAAGCTGGCGAGCTTTTGCTCAAGCCAAATGGGCCCGTGCTCAAGCTGGAAACCTGGGGGTCTTGAACCTGGGTCTTCTGTATCCCAGTCCGATGCTCTGTCCACTGTGCCACCACCTGGCCAGGCTGTGCTATATTTTTTAATGTGGATTTTACAAAGCTAGTCTGATCTATAAAATATATATTCATTGAGCACCTGTTAGGCAATATATAGACAATGAGCTTACAGGTATAAGACATGACAAAAACAGAGCTGGCTCCCTATTAAACATTTTTTCAACATCTGAGACATTTGCAAAACACAATGTTTATTAGAAAAGAACATATCACAGTATTTTAAGTAGAAATGCTTCGATCCCTGGCCAGATAGCTTGGCTGGTTGCAATATTCTCTTGAGGAACAGAGGATGCTTGTTCAATCCCTGGTCAGGGCACATACAGAAACAGCTAGAATTCTTGTCTTTCTCTCTTCCTGTCTCTTTCTAAAAATAAAAAGAAATGTTCTGAGTAAGGCAGATCAAAATATAACACCAACAGGGTAATATACTTAAAGTTACCAATGGTGCAGAAACTAGCAAAAAAAGAAATGTATTGGAAAAAAATAGTTTAGTTGTCAAAATCAAATTGAGAATGACTCAAAATAAGCAAAAATTTATGTTACATTATGATTTAAATTCTCAAACAATGGAAATCCTTATGATGTTGAACCAAAGAAAAGCATAAAGATTTTTTTAGTTAAAGAAAAGAAAAAGAGACTAAGTTGGAAAGCCTATCCTACCTGCCTAGCATCTGACGGGTGTACATATGAGTCTGTTTAGGTGGGGAATTAGAGAAGATAATGAGTGATTGAGATTTTGATTTTAAAATTCAGAATTCAAATCAAAACCAATCTAACACTATCATAAAATACGAGTAGAAAGTTTTAGCAGGTTTTTTCCAGCAGCTAGCTAGTTGGTAAACTTTTTACTACTTTTAGATGTTCAAACTTTAGGTCCCACGTCTGTGCTCACAAATTTTCCTATGCACATAAAAAAGGTAATTTCGTGCCTAAATGGAAATTTCTGCCTGCATTTTGCATATAGAATATTCATTTACATAAACAAATTCATGTTTGTATGAAACACACTTTGTGAGTTCAAGTTAAATATCAATGGATCAAAAATTTCCTGAATATCTGGTCTTATTAAATGAGTTGAACCAAGCCTTTTGTTAGGTAGCCAATGCCTGTCTCCCAACTTGTTAAATAAGATCAATGAATATTAGGCTTTTTGAATCTCTCTGAATTCCTTTCATGAATCATTCAATTAAAAGACTACACCATTGCTTTCTGCAAAGTGAGACTGAACTAGAGACATTGAAAACAAAGAAGTAACGCTTCTATGATATTGCTACCTAAAGAATATGACATTCAGGTAAAAATCTTGCTCTAAAGGATGGGAATTCTAACTTTAAGGAGAAGATAGAATCTGTTTAAAGAGTTGTTAAAACACAAATTTAAGAAAATGAATTGGGATATCAAATCTGTAAGAAACATTAGCCTTTGTCTAATCATATTGCTTGCACTGACTTTGATGCCCAAGCCAGAATATTTTCCTACACATTTCCCTTCCTCATATTTTCTCCATGTAAACTGGATACATATATAGAGGAGAAAAAGTTTTCCTTAACCCTCTTAGGGCCCCTGACTGGGTATGAAAATTAAACTGGCAGACAGATTAACAGGGAAAAAACATACAGATTTATTGGTAAAATTTTAAAGTGACATGGAAACTTTTATAAGAAAATGAAGATCTAGCCTGACCAGCTAGTGGCGCAGAGGATAAAGCATTGGCCTGGAACTCTGAGGACCCAAGTTTGAAACCCCAAGGTTCCTGGCTTGAGTAAGGCTTGGTTGCCAGTTTGACCACAGGGTCTCCAGTTTGAGCATGGGGTTGCTGTCTTCAGTGTGGGTTCATTGATGTGACCCCAAGGTCACTGGCTTGAGCCTAAGGTCACTGGCTCAGCTAGAACCCTACACCACCATCAAGGCATGTGTGAGAAAGCAATTAGTGAACTAAAGTGCCACAACTATGAGTTGATGCTTCTCATCTCTTTCCCTTTTTTTTTCTTACTATCTCTCTCTCTCAAAAAAAAAAAAAAAAAAAAATGAAGTCACAAACATACAGTTAGACCTGTATATTTTATATGCTCTGTTAGATTAAAAGTGAGCAGTTATGGAGGAATATGATAGGTTAAGAGCAGGCAAGGTTGTAGTAAAAATTCTAGTAAACTGGAGAAAATTTAGAAAGGTCTGTTAGGATGCTCCTCAGCAGTCCTTATCTTACGAGACAGAAAAACTCCTTTCCTCTGCATAAATGGAGAGGACCTATCATTTGAGGGTTTTATGACCTGTTTTAGAAAAGAAGGGTGAGGTGGGGGAGTTCTAGTGGCCTGCCTCTGCCATTTTCTCAAACTCCTTTGGCTGAAGATATTAAACATGCCAAGGTGAAATAGGATATGTGGCGAAATGGCTGTAACCAATAAGGGCTACAAAGCCTATCATGGAGATAATAATACCAACCTCCAATGGATTTATGGTTTAGAACTGACTGAAAAACCACCTTGATCCAATGTAGGGGTTAATTTCATTTTACGATGACCCATTTCCTCTTTATACTCTCATTGTAATACATTAGCATTCTAAATGACAAACCCCACACACCATGATTAAAAAGAGCAAGATCATATAAGGTCATAGTGTAGTTTGGGTATTAAAAGGGGCATTATTAGAACTCTGCGCTCCTTCCCAGAAAAAAATCTGCCATCATATTGAATGCCTTACCTCTCAATTAAACAAGCCTCAATTAAGAAGTAAGTACCATTAGGGTAGGGCCGCTCTATCTGTGGAGTAGCCACTCTCTGCCTCACTGCTTCACAAACTTTTCTTCACTTTAAGCTCTATGCTAGCTCACATTTTAATTATTTTCTGTGGGAAATTAAGAACCCACAGCGGGTTACAAATATTTGGGTACCCAAACCCCCAGACCACCGGCATGAAGGTGCCATTTTTTAGGGTAGCATATCCTGAACCCAAACAATGTTAAAATAATAATAATAATAATAATAATAATAATAATAAACTGTTTATCATATTACCAAATGTTATGGGTGAATTAAAATACTTAAGATAATTTGGTAACCAAAGAGATGTGAAGGAAAGTGTCTCTCAAAATTAAAAGCCTTGAAACAATTGTTTCTTTTTATGAAACCATTGTTTAATAATTTTCTATGTCATGATAAAGTCCATCTAGAAGATGTACAGATGAGTTTAATAACTGCAAAATAAGGACAGTGGTTTTCCAATGGTCACCTTCTCTTTCATCTATGTCTATTTTTTTTTTTAAGATTTATGATGTTTAGGAAGATTTCATTAGACAAGTTGAAAATAATGAAACTAAGATAGGAAACTAATGAGATTTTAGCTTTGTATATGTATTTGTGTGTATACATTTATATATAGTTCTATTGTAGTAGTATAACCCACTTATACTTCCCTTTATCAGATTACCTTGGTGTTTTGGGCTACAACTGCCTATCTATATACTAATTTTTTCCTACCAAGTAAGCAGTTTATTTCACAAAAGGTATAACCCAGGATTTATATCCCAGAGAATGCCTGCCCTCCATTTGATACCTTGCTCTTTTAAAGTGGAATATACATTGGTGTGTCAATAAATTCTTATTTTTATATTAACCTTATAGGTTTTCATAAGGTTTTATGAAGAGTTTCATTAATTACATTACTAGCTTAGGAAACCCCAAGATGTATTAGTTCCTCATTCCTAAAGTATAGCTATAATTTTTTTTAATCTTTTTATTGAGCATGAGTTTCGTTCAAATGTCCTGAAGGATTACAGCTGATGCCTCAGAGATATTGTGGATTCAGTTCCAGACCATCTCATTAAAGACAATATCACAATAAAGCTTGTCACGCAATTCTTTCCATTTCCCAGTGCAACTAAAAGTTATGTTTACACTATATTGTAGTTTTTTTTTCTTCTATTAATTTTAATGGGGTGACATTAATAAATCAGGGCACATATGTTTAAAGAAAACATCTCCAGGTTATCTTATCCTTCAATTATGTTGCATACCCATCACCCAAAGTCAAATTGTCCTCTGTCACCTTCTATCTGGTTTTCTTTGTGCCCCTCCCCTTCCCCCTCTCCCACCCTCTTCTCCCTCCCCTTACCCTGTAACCCCCCCACTCTTGTCCATGTCTCATAATCTCACTTTTATGTCCCACCTATGTATGAAATCATGCTGTTCTCAGTTTTTTTTTTTCTGTTTTACTTATTTCACTCCATATAATGTTATCAAGGTCCATCCATTTTGTTGTAAATGATCTGATATCATCATTTCTTATGGCTGAGTAGTATTCCATAGTATATATGTACCAAAGCTATATTGTAGTTTTTAAAGTGTGCAATAGTATTATGTCTAAAAGCAATGTAGAAACCTTTATTTAAAAGTATTTTACTGCTAAAAAATGCTAATCACCATTTGAGCCTCGATCAGGTTCCAATCTTTTTGCTGGTGGAAGGTCTTCCCTTGATACTGATTACTGCTGACTGATAAAGGTGATGGTTGCTGAAGTTTGGGGTGGCTATGAGGATTGTTTATAATTAGACCACAATGAAATTTGCTCTAATTATTGACTGTCTCTTTCATGAAAGATTTCTCTGTAGTATGTAATTTTGTTGAATATTATTTTACCCACAACAGAACTACTGTCAAATTGAGTTAATCTTCTCGCACCCTGCTGTTGCTTTAACAGTGAGATTTATGTAATATGCTAAAATCTTTATTGTTATTTCAACAATATTCACAGAATCTTCATCAGGAGTAAAATAACATCTCAAGAAACCATTTTCTTTGTTCAACCCCTCATCAGATAAGTTTTATTTTGAGATTGCAACAATTGAGAAGGAGCAAGATGGCGATGGAGTAGGCAGATGTACCAACTTCCAACTCCCAGAACCAAAGTGGATTATAACTCAATTTTAAGAACTATTATCTGGATAAACCAACTTTGAACTAAAGTAAGTGGACTCTTCAACCAAGGAACACAGAAGAAGCCACATTGAGACTGGTAGGAATAGCAAAAATGCAAAGAGGGCTGCCCAGCTCCCCGGAGCAAACAGCAGCCCAGAGAGACCCGCGTGGCGGGAGGAGAGTTTGGTGGAGAGGGAGGGACCTGGGTCCCAGGAACAAAGCACCAGCCTGCAGTCGCAGAGCCTAGAAGAGGCTTTTGGACAGTATTGAGCTGTGAAACAAGTCAGGATACTGTTTGTGAGAGACAGTTTTCTCAGACCCAAGATTATTTTTAAAACAACAGCGCAGAAAACCTATCTCACATCCATGCACCCGGGGCTCCGGGGAATGGGGACATAGGAGAGAACCAGAGGAACGGGAAGAGAGTGCGGACTGAAGGCACAGGGACAAACACTCTGAGGGACAGCCACCCTAACACCTGGGCTAAGTCACTTCCCTAATCAAAAACAAATATTTCCCCTAGAACTAGCAATACCAGCAAAGGGAGACAGGACACCAGCCAAACAAGCTCTCCTGCGGCAATTAGAGCAGAGCTGCTTAGAGGGAGGGAGCTCCCAGGTCTACAATATGGAGTGTTAGGATCTGAACTGTGGGGCCCCTTCCTACTCTGCTGAGGGTTGCTGGAGGGATGGTGGCAGCAGGATGCTGAAACGCGGTTCTGTCGGTGGGGCGGAGGCACAGCCGGTTTGAGCTAGGTCTAGCCCAGCAGGGGGGAGGGGATGCGCAAAAGCGGTCCGGCAGCTACGGGCCTGCCTGTAACCCCACCTGCGGGGGAAAAGCGGGAGGCCAGGAACAAGCAGAGATCTGCTCTGCAACCCTGCACAAGCCGGCCGTGACCATAGGGACGGGGCTAGGACCAGGGATGGGTAGAGGCGCATGACTGAGCTCACGCCAGCAGCCCCGCCCAGCCTGAGAAATCGCGGTTTGCCATTCTGCATGTGCGAGTTGGCTCTGAAAGTGGGGCAGGGTAGAGCCCAGGATGAGCGGAAGTTCGCAGCTGAGCGCATGCCAGCAGCCATGCCTGGCCCAATAAACCTTGATTTGTGACCCTGCGCAGGAGGGCCCTGACCTTCAGGGGGAGGCTAAAGCTCCTGATGGCAAAGGCTCACAGCTGAGAGCACGTCAGAAGCCCTGTCCAATCCGCGAAACTGTGGCGAGCAGGATCTGACAATGGGTGCTGGGAGGAAGACCGGAAACAGGCTGGGCCCGCAGCTGAGCAAAGGTATTCACCTCTACTCTTGATGCTGAGGCTGAGGCTTGAATGACAGCCCCTCCTGTGGAGGAGAGGCGGAAATTACAGCAACAGCAGCAGTGGGCCAGTGCTGGCAATGCCCATACCCAACCGCACTAGGCAACAGTAGAGGGGGTGGCGGGCTTGCACACAGACCACACCTAGAGAACACAAAGGCAACACCTACTGGACCCCAGTGGCCACAACTTGCTTATACACAGACAGAATGGGCAGGCAGAGGAATGCAAACCAAATGAATCAAGAGAAATCCCCAGAGAAGGACCTGAATGAACCAGATATAACCAAATTACCAGAAGCAGAATTTAGAATAATGATAGTTAGGATGTTCAAAGAAATTAGAGTAACAATGGATAGTCACTACGAACACCTAAATAAAGAGATAACAAGTATAAAAAACGAAATTGAAATAATAAAAAAGAATCAGACAGAAGTGAAAAATATAGTATCAGAACTGAAGACCACAATGGAAGGAATTAAAAGCAGGATGGATGATGCTGGGGATTGAATCAGCGAGTTAGAGGACAAAATAAACAAAGGCACAGAAGCAGAGAAAAAAAAGGAAAAGAGACTCAAAAAATGTGAGGAAATTCTAAGGGAGCTCTGTGACAACATGAGGAGAAACAACATTCGCATGATAGGGGTTCCTGAAGAAGAGGAGAGAGAACAAGAAATAGAACTTTGTTCAATCAAATAATAGCAGAAAACTTCCCTAAATTAAGGCTGGGAAACATTCCACACGTTCAAGAAGCACACAGAACTCCATTAAAGAGACACCCAATGAAATCTATACCAAGACACATCATAGTTAAAATACCAAAGCTAAGTGATAAAGAGAAAATTTTAAAATCTGCTAAAGAGATTACAACAATTAGTTTTATGCTTAAACTTTACTTTTAAGTTTGTTTCTTGCTATTTCCACCACATCTGTAGTTATATTTTCCACTGCAGTCTTGAACCTTTCAAAGTCATTCATGAGGGTTGGAAACTACTTCTGCTAAACTGCTGTTCATGTTAATAGTCTGACTACTTTCTATAAATTATAAATGTTCTTTATTTTTTAATTGAATTTATTGGAAGTGGTATTGATTAATAAAATTGTACAGGTTCCAGGTGTGCAGTTCTACATCATCTGTACATTACATTGTGTGTTCACTACCCCAAGTCAAGTCTCCTACCATCACCATCTATTTCGCCTTACCCTCCTCCACTTTCCCCACTACCTTTTCTCTCCTGCAATCTACACACTATTGTCTTTGTCTATAAGTTATTTCTTTGCTTAACCCCTTCAGCTTTTTATGCAGCCTCAGCTCGCATCTTCTCTGAAAGCTGTCAATTTGTTCTCTGTACCTATGAATCTGTTTCTATTTTGTTTGTTAGTTTATTTTGTTCATTAGGTTTCACATATAAGTGAAATTATATAGTACTTGTCTGGCTTATTTTACTTAGAATAGGAACCTTATCTATGTTGTCACAAAAGGTAAAATTTCTTTCTTTTTTATGACTGCATAGTATTCTATTGTTTAAATGTACCAGAGGTTTTTTTGCAAAAATGTGCATATCTTCTTTTGAATAAAAGTTTTGGGCTGACCAGGTGGTGGTGCAGTGAGTAGACCATCAGACTGGGATGGAGAGAACTCAGGTTCAAAATCCCAAGGTCGCTGGCTTGAGTGTGGGCTTATCCAGCTAGAGTGTGGGATCACCAACTTAAGCACAGGGTTGCTGACTTGATTGTGGGATCATAGACATGACCCCATGATCACTGGCTTGAGCAAAGGGTCACTTGCTCTACTGTATCCCTTGGTCAAAACACATATGAGAAAGCAGTGAATAACCAAGGTGCCCCAACAAAGCACTGATGCTTCTCATTTCTCTCCTTTCCTGTCTGTTCCTCTCTTTGTCTCTCTGTCTCTGACACAAAAAGAAAAAAAGTTTTGGTTTTTTTTTTATATATATATTCCCGTAAGTGGAATTGGAGTTCCATTTTTAGCTTTTTAAGGTAACTCCATAGCACTCTCCATAGCAGCTGCAGCCATCTGCATTTCCACCAGGAGTGCAAGAGGGTACCTTTTCTCCACATCCTCGGCAGCACTTCATTTCCTAATTTATTGCTGATAACCATTGTGACAGGTGTGGTGCTATCTCATTGTGGATTTTATTTGCATTTTTCTGATGATTAGTGATCTTGAACATCTTTTCATATGTCTATTGGCCATCTGTATTTCCTTTCTTTTTCTTTTGTGACAGAGGCAGAGAGTGACAGAGAGAGGGACAGATAGGAACAGACAGACAGGAAGGGAGAGAGATGAGAAGCATTAATTCTTCGTTGCGGCACCTTAGTTGTTCATTGATTGCTTTCTCACATGTGCCTTGACCGCGGGCCTTCAGCAGACCAAGTAACCCCTTGCTGGAGCTAGCGACCTTAGGTCCAAGCTGGTGAGCTTTTGCTCAAGCCAGGTGGCCCCGCGCTCAAGCTGGCGACCTCAGGGTCTCAAATTGGATCCTCGGCATCCCATTCTGATGCTTTATCCACTGCACCACTGCCTGGTCAAGCTGTATGTCCTTTTGAAGAAATGTTTATTCTGTTCCTTTGCCCATTTTTTAAATTGAATCTTTAAAGTTTTTGTTTGTTTGCCTTTGGGTGTTGATTTTATATATTTTTTTATTTTTATGTTGATTTTAACTTTTGTGTTTACTTAGTTACGCATGTTTCCCCAGTATATCTCCCTCCCTCTCCTGCCCGTGTTCTCCTTGATACCCTTTTTGCCCCCTCCACCACCACCTTCCCCCCTTCCCTCCATGATTTACTATCCTGCCCTCTATCTTTCTGTGTTATGTGCATATACTTTCACCAATGTCTTTCCTTTCCTAGATCCTTTCCTCTCATCCCCTTTACCTCTGACCATTTTCCCTCTGGATTCTTTGACCCCTCTCTGCCTCTCTTCCATTCCTCAATTCACATTGTTCATTGGATTTCTTAAATGAGTGAGGTCATATGATATATTTCTTTCTCTGCCTGGCTTATTTTGCTTAGCATAATAGTTTCCAGGTCCATCCATGTTGTCGCAAAGGGTAAAATTTCCTTCTTTTTTAATGACCATGTAGTATATTCCATTGTGTATATGTACCACTGCTTTTTAATTCACTTGTCTACTGAGGGAAACTTAGGGTGTTTCCAGATCTTGGCTATTGTAAACAATGCTGAAATAAACATGAGGGTACATTTCTTCTTTTGAATCAGTGATTTTGTATTCTTAGGATATATTTCTAAAAATGGGATAGCTGGGTCAAAAGGCAGTTCCATTTTTAATTTTTTGAGGAATTTCCATATTGTTTTCAACTGTAGCTGAACCTGTCTGCACTCCCACCAGCAGTGCAGGAGGGTTCCCTTTTCTCCACATCCTCGCCAGCACTTATTATGTGTCGTTCTGTTAATAAGCGCCGTTCTGACAAGTATGAGGTGTTATCTCATTGTGGTTTTAATTTGCATTTCTCTAATTATTAGTGATGTTGAACATTTTTTTTATATGACTGTTGGTCATCTGTATGGCCTCTTTAGAGAATTTTCTATTCAGTTCTTTTGCCCAGTTTTTAATTAGATTGCTTACCTTTCTGGTGTTGAGTTTTACAAGTTCTTAATAGATTTTGGTTATTACCCCCTTATCAGAGGTGTTGGTGAGTATGTTCTCCCATTGTGTGGGTTGTCTTTTCATTTTGTTCATGGTATCTTTTGCTGTGCAAAAGTATTTAGTTTTATATAGTCCCAATTGTTCATCCTATCCTTTATTACACTTGCCCATGGAGATAAATCAGCAAATATATTGCTGTGAGAGATGTCAGAGAGTTTACTGCTTATGTTTTCTTCCAAGATGATCATAGTTTCACAACTTACATTCAAGTCTTTTATCCATTCTGAGATTATTTTTGTGAATGCTATATGTTGGTGGTCTAGTTTCATTTTTTTGTTGCATGTACTTGTCCAATTTTTCCAGCACCATTTGATAAAAAAGACTCTTTACTCCATTGAATGCTCTTACCCCTTTGTCAAATATCAGTTGGCTAAAATGGTGTGAGTTTATTTCTGGGTTCTCTGTTCTGTTCCATTTATCTGTATGTGTGTTCTTATGACAGTATAAAGCTGTTTTGAGTACAATACTTGTAGTATAACTTGATATCAAGAAGTGTTATCCCCCTCCCTTTAATTGTTCTTTTTTCAAGGTTACTGAAGCTATTCATGTTGTCTTTTTTTTATTTCATATAAATTTTTGGAATATTTGTTCTATATCTTTGAAGTATGACATTGGTATTTTAATAGGAATTGCATTGAAATTATAGATTGTTTGGGGTAGTTTAGACTTTCTAATGATGTTTATTCTTCCTATCCATGAATACGGCATATGCTTCCACTTGTTTGTATATTCTTTGATTTCTTTAATCAATGTTTTGTAATTTTATGAGTACAGGTTTTTAATATTCTTGGTTAAATTTACTACTAGGTACTTTATTTTTTGTTGTTGTTGTTGCAATAGTGAAGAGGTGTTTCCTTAATTTCTCTTTCAGACATTTCATTCTTGGTTTGTATAAATGCCACTGATTTCTTTATATTGATTTTATATCCTGCCACCTTGCTGAATTCACTTATCAAGTCCAGTAGTTTTTTGACTGAGACTTCAGGGTTTTCTATGTACAATATTAAGTCATAAGCAAATAATGATAGTTTTACTTTCTTTTCCAATTTAAATGCCTTTTATTAATTCTTTTTGTTTGATTGTTATAGCTAGGTCTCCCAGAACTATGTTGAATAAGAGTGGCGAAAGGGGACACCCCTGCCTTGTTTCTGTTCTTAAAGGGATTGTTTTTCTTTTTAGCCCATTGAGTATGATGTTGGCTGTGGTTTTGTCATTGATGACCTTTATCATGTTGAGGTATGTTCTCTGTATTCTCAGTTTGCTGAGAGTTTTGATCATGAATGGGTGCTGGATTTTATTAAGTATTTTTTCTGCATCTATTGATACTATCATATGATAGTATGATAGTACTATCCTTCCTTTTGTTTATGTGATGGATCACATTGATTGATTTGTGAATATCGTACCAACCTTGCCTCCCCAGAATAATTCCCACTTGATCATGATGTATGATATTTTCATGTATTGCTGGTTTCATTTTGCTAATATTTTCTTGAGAATTTTAGCATTTAAGTTCATCAGGAATATTGGCCTATAGTTTTCTTTCTTTGTAGTGTCTTTGCCTGGTTATGGAATGAGGATTATGTTCACCTCATAAAAAGAGTTTGGAAGTTTTTCCTTCTCTTAAGCTTTTTGAAATAGCTTGAGAAGTATAAGAGTTAGTTCTTTGAATATTTGGTAAAATTGGCCTGTGAAGCCATCAGGTCCAAGACTTTAACTTGTTGGAAGGTTTTTGATAACTGTTCCAATCTCACTTGTTATAATTGGTCTGTTTAGGTTTTCTGATTCTTTCAGATTGATTTTTGAATGATTATATGTTTCAAAAAATGTATTCATTTCATCTAGGTTGTCCCGTTTTTGGGTATACAGTTCTTCATAGTATTTTCTTACAATCCTTTGAATTTCTGCTGCGTCAGTTGTTACTTCTCCACTTTCATTTCTAATTTATTTTTTGAGTCTTCTCTCTTTTTTTCTTGGTGTGTCTGGTTAAAGGTTCATTAATTTTGTTTACCTTTACAAAGAACCAGCTCTTGGTTTCATTGATCTTCTGTATTTTTTTATTTTTACTCTGTCATTTATTCCCATTCTAATCTTTATTATTTTCTTTCTGCTACTTTTCTGGGCTTTATTTGCTGTTCTTTTTCTAGTTCTTTTAGGTGCATGATAAAGTTTTTAATTTGAGTTTTTTCTTGTTTATTAAGGTATGCTTGTAATGCTGTGAACTTCCTTATCAGAACTACTTTTGCTGTGTCCCATAATTTTGAGTAGTTGTAGGTGTTTTTATTTCTTTCAAGAAAGTTTTTGATTTCTTCCTTGATCTCACTGTTAACACATTCATGCTATTTATTCTCCAAGTGTTTAAATGTTTTTCAGTTTTTCTATTATAGTTGATTTCTAGTTTCATTCAGTTGTGATCAGAGAAGATGCTTGATATCATTTCAATCTTCTTAATTCATTGAGACTCATTTTGTTTCCTAACATGAGGTCTACCCTAGAGAATGTACATGAGCACTTAAAAGAACATATATTCTGCTGCTTTAGGATGAAACGTTCTGAAGATATCTATTAAATCCAGTTGATCTAGTGTGTCATTTAAGGATGCTGTTTCTTTGTTAATTTTCTTCCTGGAGGTTCTGTTATAATATTGCTGTTAATCTTACCCTTTTTGTCCATCAAAATCTGTTTTATATATTTAGGTGCTCCTATATTAGGTGCATATATTTTTTTAATAGTTATATCTTCCTGTTATATTGCTCCTTTTATCATTATGTAGTGACCTTCTTTATTTCTTACTACAAGTTTGTTTTAAAGTTTATTTTGTCATATAGTAGTATTTCTTCCCTACACTTTATTCCTTTTCATTTGCGTGAAATATATTTTTTTATTCCTTTACTTTGAGTCTATCTGTTTCTTTTGTTCTGCGGTGGGTCTCTTTTAGACAGCATATGTATGTGTCCTGTTTTCTCATCTATGTAGATACCCTATGTCTTCTGATTGGAGGATTTAATCCACTTACATTTAAGGTTATTATTGATATGTAGGTGTTTATTGCCATTTTTTTCTTTATATCTATTTCTCTTTTTCTCTATTTCTTTTTTTCTTTGCTCTTTTAATAGCAAGCCCCTTAACATTTCTTGCAGTACTGGTTTGGTTGTAATAAATTCCTTGAGTTTTTTTTTATTATTATTATTTTCTGGGATGCTTTTTATTTCTACTTGAATCTTGATAAATAAAAAAATCTTGGTTATGGGCTCTTGTTTTTCATTACTTTGAATATTTCTTGCCATTCCCCTTCTGGCCTCAAGTGTTTCTGTTGAAAAGTCGGAGGTCATCTTTATGGGGCCTCCTCTATAAGTAATTGACTTCTTTTCTTTTGCAACTTTTAGTATTTTTTCTTTATTTCTTAACTTTGTATTTTAATTATGATGTGTCTTGATATAGGCCTCATTGGGTTCTTCTTTATCGGGACTCTCTGTGCTTCTTGAACTTGTGTGACTTTCTTTCATCATTTTAGGAAAGTTTTCAGCTATAATTTATTCAGATTTTTAATACCTTGATCTTTCTATTCTCCTTCAAGAACCCCTATGATGCAGATGTTGTTTCTCTTTATATTGTCACAGAGTTAGTTCTCTTATAGTTTCCTCAGATTTTTTGAACCTCTTTTCTTTTCACTGCTCTGTTTCTGTGTTTTCATTTATCTTGTACTCTAAGTCACTGATTTGATCTGCTGCTTTATCCAGCCTGCTGTTGATTTCTTCTAGTGTAGTCTTCATTTCTGATATTGTAATTGTCATTTCTGATTGATTGTTTTTTATGATTTTAATGTCCTTTATGATGTTTGCTATTTCTTTAATTAGGTGCTCATTAAGTCTATCCATTGTAGCTCTGAGATTTTTAAGTATCCTAACAATAATTATTTTAAACTCTGCTAGTAATTTGGTTATTTTCATCTCATTCAGCTCTTTTTTCTTGGGATTTTTCTTGCTGATTCATTTGGATTGCTTTTCTCTGTCTTCCCATTTATTTCTGTGTGTGGTTTGCAAGCTCATTGGGTTAAGACAGTTGAGATTGGTACAGGGAAGTTGGTCCCTCCCCATGGCTTAATCCCTCAGCCTCTGATGGTAGCTTAGATTTTAATTCTCCCTAACAAGTTGAGCTGCCTAAAAGTTTTAATTTCCCTGATATTTGTTTGCTGACTCCATCTAGGAATATCTGTGGTTAGGTTGGGGGCAATGGTAGTGGGCATATCTTGCTTTTTGGCCCCAGTAGAAACTCTATCCAAGCTTTTTTTTTCTGTATGATAAGTCCACAGAATGTGTGGGTGTGACCTCTGAGAAACAGAAAGTTTGTTCTGCCCAGATATTCTCCATGGGCAGGGCACATTCTCCCTATCAGAAGGGGGATGTGTAGCTCAGGTCTCCCTGGAAACCTGAGTCACTGTCCCTCCCCTTTACTTACACCTTTCTGAATACCTTTTCACACTGATTGGAGCTGAAGAGCTTTCTGGAGGTGGGTCAATTGAATTATGCTAGACCAGTGGTTCTTAACCATTTTTGAGGTACCAAACCCACCAGTTTCATATACACATTCACTGAACCCTTCTTTAGTGATAAATAAAATATGATTTTCTTTTCCAAATTCAAGACATAGGTATATGTTTTTTTACTGGTGCACAAAATGAGCCATGCATGAACATCACTTTGCTCAAAGAACAAAACCAACAAAGTACATGAACTCACAACAAATTACGGTATTACTTTATTCTAGCCTCTGTGGCAGAGGTTTCTCCTAACCCCTGAGACCGACTCATCGAACCCCTTGGGTTTGATAGAACCCAGGTTAAGAACCACTGCGCTAGACTTGTGTTGATAAGGGGAATGTCCCTCCTCCTGCTGATGACCACCTCAACACAAATGTTCTTCTCACCATTGCCACTTGTATTCCTGTGCCTCGATCCCCCCACTCTCCTCATGCAAGACCAGTTCTCTCAGCTCTCCTTTTCCCCAGAGCCCCAGGTAAGTGGCTGTGAGCGAGATTTTCTTCGCTGGTCCTTTAAAGCAGCTGCAACTCCTTTGAAGGCTGTTTTCTGTAGACAAGAATTCTGTTCTTTTCTCCAATCAATGCTGTCAAGTTGTCTCTTCTAGTTTCTGGGTCTCTAGGCTGGGGCTCCAGTCCTGGGCATGAAGACCCCCGCCTCTCAGGGTCTCTTTTCCTGCAGTAAGAATCCCTCTGGACTCTCAGCTATCCCTAACTTCTGAAAACAGGAGTGACCCCACCGTGTCCCCACACTTTCTACCAGTCTCGGTGTGGTTTGTTCTGTGCTCCTTGGTTTTCGAGCCCTGTTCTTTTGTCCAAAGTTGGCTTTTTCTCAATGATTGTTCTCAAATTAATTTGTAATTTAGTTATGTCATGGGAGGTAGCAGTTTGTATGTCTGCCTACTCCACTGCCACCTTGGAATCTCTTGCTGTTTATTTTATAATATCCTTCTACGTTTTGGATATTAAGATCTTAACAAATTTATTGGCAATATACATTCTATCATTCAGTAGGTTGTCTTTTCATTTTGCTAGTGGATTCCTTTGCTTTGAAAAACTATTTTGATATAGTCTCATTTGTTTAATTTTTTTCTTTATTTTTTCTCCCCTGAGGTCATATATCAGTGAAAGTATTGCTACAGAACATGTTCAATATTTACTGCCTGTGTTATTTTTTATAATATTTATGGTTTTGGGTCTAACATTTAAGTCTTTAATTCATTTTGAACTTATTCTTGTTTTAATTTTAATTTTATTTATTTTAGAGAGGAGAAACACAGAGAGAGAGAGAGAGAGAGAGAGAGAGAGAGAGAGAGAGAAAGAGAGAAAGGGAGGAGGAGCTAGAAGCATCAACTCCCATATGTGCCTTGACTAGACCAGTGCAGGGTTTTGAACTGGCGACCTCAGTGCTCCCAGGTCGACGCTTTATCCACTGCACCACCACAGGTCAGGCTTGAACTTATTCTTGCATATGCTATAAAAATGTGGTACAGTTTTATTTATTTGTTCATATCTGTCCAATTTTTCCAGCACGATATTGAATAAACTAATTTTACTTTATTGTATCAACAATAATACTACATTCACTAGAGAGGTATTTAACAGCCCATTGATATAAATGAATACATATTCCAGAAAGAAAATCAACAAGGGAATTATGGCCTTAAATGATACCCTCGATTAGGTAGGTTTAATTAATACATCAGAACATTTTACCTCAAAAAGCATAGTATACATTCTTTATAAGTGCATATGGAATGTTTTCCAGGATACATCATATGTTAGGACACAAAGCAAGTCTCAATAAATTTCAGAAGATTGGAATTATATAAAGCATCTTCTTTGACCATGATGATATAAAGCCAGAAATCAATCACAGAAACAAAACTAAAAAACACACAAAGAAATTGAGGTTAAATAATAATTAATAGGTTAACAATGAGCTGAAGGAAGAAATCTAAAGTTATTTTTAAACAAATGAAGATGAAAATGGAAAACCCAAAATCTATGGAACATAGTCAATGCAGTTCTAAGAGGATAATTCATATTATTACCAGTCTATCTCAAGAAACAAAAAACATCTCAAATAAACAATCCACCTTTACACTTAAAGTAACTTGAAAAAGAAAAAACAAACAAAACTCACAGTGAGTAGAAGGAAGAAAATAATAAAGTTAGAGTAGTAATAAATGAAATAAAATCTAAGAAAAAATACAAAAGATTAATGAAAACAAGAGCTGGTTCTTTGAGAAGTTAAACAAGATTGACAGTCTTTTAACTAGACACATGAAAAAAACAAAAAAAAAATATAAATAAATAAAATCAGAAATGAAAGAGAAGTAACAACTGACAACAAGACAGGAATACAAAGAATTGTATGAAAACATTACCAACACATATATGCTAACAGATTGGACAATCTAGATTAAATGGATAAATTCTTAGAAACAGAATTTTTCAAAACTAAATTAAGAAAGATCAGTAAATCTGAATACCTGAATATACAGATTAGAAATAGTAATGCACTAATAAAAAAAAAAAACTGCTAAATAGAAGTCCTGGACCACATGGCTTTACAGATAAATTCTATCAAACATTCAAAAAAGAAGTAATACCTATGCTCAAACTTTTCTAAAAATATTAAGAGGAAGGAGGATTCCCAAGCCTATTATATGAGGCAGTAGGCAGAAAAGCACTGGCTTTCCTCTCTCCTTGGGGTTAACAAGCAGTCCATTCCCACAGAATAATGGGGAGGGGGAGGAAAACCACTAATGGGGAAATTTTTCTGCTGAGACATGGAGTTGAAGTCAAAATGGTAACTATAATGGGGAGGAGTCTAGCCTCGGAAAATCTGAAAAAAGGATCAGGGAGGGTAAGAACATGAAACTCAGAAGATCCAGGAAAAGTATTGGTAAGCAGGAGAGCCCAGCACAAGCTTGCAAGAAAGTAGGAAAAAGATTGGTTAGTTTGAAAAAAAGCCTACTATATTCCAAGCCAGAAGTAATATAAATAAAGCATAACAAAGTCCTGGATGTTTGTGCATTCTCTCTTTGTAGCAGCTGCACAGGACTGGGTTTGACAGCGACATAGGGTGAAACACAGCACCTGAAGCAGGCCAGATGGGAATGGAAATATTGCTGGACTACTAGTGCCTCTGAAACCAGGCCAATGGTATGGCAGCTCTCGGTCCTGGCCCTTTCCTGGGCTTGGTGCAGCTCAGACTCTGGGCTTCTTCCTCAGTGAAACAGAGCTGAGTCATTGGTTGTGAATGAGACACAGGGTACCTAGAGGCACACTTTTGTTTTTGCTCCAGTCAATCTTGCCACTACATCCCATCTTCCTATGTCTGTATCTTTGAAATATGTTTTCTGTAGTACTGTAGAAGAATTCTATTTCCCTTGGCAACATTTCTAAATAAGATAATTAAACAGGAACCAGACACTCAGACTTGACTTTCCAAGATAGTGAACTAAAAGAATCTGACTACTGATGAAATAAATCTTGTCTGCTTGCTTGTGGTCTAGTGGGTGGTACTCAATAGCTCAGTTATCGTGTGGAAAGGGGTTCAGTTTCTTCCTGCTTCCAAAGCAGATCAGGAATGACTCTCATGTGGTCCGTTGCTACACTGGTTTAAAGCTTAGTTCATGCAAATAGAGATGCAATATGTATTATTTTTCTCAGTGAGTGTTGATTTGGAGAATCTGGGCAGGTTTCCCAATTTTTTTTCTCTCTCTATCTCTCTCTCTCTCTTTTTATTTAATTTTTTGATTTGCATAGATTTGTTGATGTGTAGTCCAGATCATTTTCTAGTGCATTTTCCTTCACAATGTCTTCTCTATGCAAGCCAGATGCATTAAAAAAAAAAAAAAAAGCTGATGGCAAGTTGACGATGAAGTAGGCTGATGTACCAACTTCCAACTCATGGAACCAAAGTGGATTATAACTTGATTTTAAGTACCCATCATCTGGATAAACCAAATTTAAACTATACTAAGTGGACTCTTCAACCAAGGAACACTGAAGAAGCCACATTGAGACTGGTAGGAAAAAGCAAAAATGTGGAAAGGGCTGCCAAGCTCCCTGGAGCAAACAGCAACCCGGAGAGACTTGTGTGGCAGGAAGAGAATTTAGCAAAGAGAGAGGGACCTAGGTCCCAGGAACAAAGCCCCAGCCTGCAGTCCCAGAGCCTAGAAAAGGTGTATGGACAGTATTTATCTGTGAAACAGGTTAGGATACTGTTTGTGAGAAAGAAACAGTTGTCTCAGACCCAGTTGTCTTAAAGGGATGGTGCAGAAAACTTCTCTCACAACCACTCACCCGGGGCTTCAGGGGATGGGGAGAGAGGAGAGGGCCAGAGCAGTAGAAAGAGAGTGTGGTCTGGAAGGCACAGGGAGAAATACTCTGAGAGACAGCTACTTTAAACCCTGGACTGAGTCACCTCCCAAATCTGAAATGAATATTTCCCCTGGAACTAGCAATACCAGCAAAGGAAGGCAGGACACCAGCCAAACAAGCTTTGTCGCAGCACATAGAACACTGCCACTTAGAAGGAGGGAGCTTTCAGGACTACAGTATGGAGTGTTAGGGTCTGAGCTGCAGTGTCCCCACCCACACTGCTGAGGGCTTGCTGAATGGATGATGAGAGTAGGATGCGAAAACATGGTTCTGTCGGCAGGGGCAGAGGCCAGGCCAGCTGGCTGTGAGCTCGGTCTACCCCAGCATGGGTGGAGGGGATGCATAAATGGTACAGCAGCTGCAGTCCTGCCTATAGCTTCACCTGCAGGGAAAAAGCAGAAACTTGGGAACGGGCAGAAATCTCCTGCTGAGCAGGGTCGCGGGTGCACTGCAGAACCTGGCCTCCAAGGTTTGCAACCCTGCGTGAGCCACCCCTCACCACGTGGGCGGGGCAAAAGCCTGGGACCGGTGAAGGCACGCAGCTTAGCACGTGCAAGCAGCCCAGGAGGTATGCTATCCTGCGCAAGATGGCCCTGACTGCGGGGGTTGGGCAGAAGCCCATTAGTGAGCAGGCTCTGATTGTGGGGGCTGTGCAGAAGCACAGGAACAGGCTTGGACCACAGCTGAGCCAAGGTGCTCACCCCTGCGCTTGGTGCCTAGGTTTGTGACTTGAGTACGGTGTACAACTCCAATGATAAGCACAGGACAAAGGCCGAGACAGGCAAAGGCTTATAGAGCCTGCATGAGAACACAGCCCCTCCTGCAGAGGAGAGGCGGAAACCTCAGCAACAACCACAGCAGACCAGTACCAGCTAAGCCCATACCCAATGCCCTGGGCCTCGGCAGAAGGGGTGGCAAGCGTGCAGACAGACCATACCTAGGTAATACAGAGGCAACACCCATTGGACTCTAGTGGCCACACCATTCTTATACACAGACAAAATGGGCAGGCAGAGTAATGCAACCCAAATGAGTCAAGAAAAATCCCCAGAAAAGGACCTGAATGAACCAGGTATAGCCAAACTACCAGATGAAGAGTTTAAAATAATGATAGGATGTTCAAACAGCTTAGAGCAACAATGGATAATCATAACAAACACCTAAATAAAGCGGTAACAATTAAAAAAGGAAATTGAAATAATAAAAAAGAATCAGACAGAAATGACAAATACAATATCAGAATTGAAGAACACAATAGAAGGAATTAAAAGCAGGATGGATGAATTTGAGGATCGAATAAGTGAGTTAGAGGACAAAATAAATGAAGGCACAGAAGCAAAGCAGAAAATAGAAAAGAGACTCAAAAAATCTGAGGAAACCCTAAGGGAGCTCTGTGAAAACATGAAGAAAAATAAGATCCCCATCATAGTGGCTCCTGAAGATGAAGAGAAAGAACAAGGGATAGAAACTTTGTTTAACCAAATCATACATGAAAAATTTCCTAAAATAAGGCTGGAAAACGTTTCTCATGTTCAAGAAGCACAGAGAACTCCATTAAAGATAAACCCAAAGAAATCTACACCAAGACACATAATAATTAAAATACCAAAGCTGAGTGATAAAGAGAAAATATTAAAAAGCTGCTAAAGAAAAAAAGACTATCACCTACAAAGGAGGCCCCATTAGGATGACATTTGACTTCTCAACAGAAACACTTGAGACCAGAAGGAAATGGCAAGACATATTCAAAGAAATGCACATAAAGAACCTACAACCAAGACTACTTTATCCAGCAAGGCCAACTTTTAAAATTGAGGGTGAAATAAAAAGCTTCGTAGAAAAAAAAAAGAAAAAAGCTCAAGAAATTCATTAAAACCAAGCCAATCCTTCAAGAGATTCTAAGGAGCCTGTTGTGAGCAGATCAAAGGAGAAGAAGAATATAGCAAAAGAGGAATACATCTTTAAAGAATGGCAATAAACAACTACATATCAATAATAACCTTAAATGTAAATGGATTAAATGAGCCAATCAAAAACATAGGGTAGCTGAATGGATAAGAAAACTGGATCCATACAATGCTGTCTACAAGAGACACACCTTAAAACAAAAGATGCACATAGACTGAAGGTAAAAGAATTGAAAAAAGTATTTCATGCAAATGAAAAATGAAAAAAAAGCCAGGGTAGCAATACTTCATATATCTGATGAAATGGACTTTAAAACAAAGGCTGTAGTAAGAGATAAAGAAGCACACTACATAATGATAAAGGGAGCAATTACACAGGAAGATTTAACCATTTTAAATATCTATGTGCCGAATATAGGACCACCGAAATACATAAAGCAGACTTTGATGGATATAAAGGGCGAGATCTAAAGCAATACTTTAATAGTAGGAAATTTCAATACTCCAGTAACTTCAATGGATACATCCTCAAGAAAGAAAATTAACGAACAAACAGCAGCCTTAAAGGATACACTAGATCAACTCGATTTAATAGATATCTTCAGAACTTTTCACCCTAAAGCAGTAGAATATACATTCTTTTTAAGTGCTCATGGTACATTCCCTAGGATAGACCACATGTTAGGACACAAAAAGTGGTCTCAACAAATTTAAGAAGATTGAAATCATATCAAGCATTTTCTCTGCTCACAATGGCATGAAACTAGAAATTAACCACAATAGAAAAACTGAAAAATACTCAAACACTTGGAAACTAAATAGCATGTTATTAAATAATGAATGGATTAACAATGAGACCAAAGAAGAAATAAAAAAGTTTTTAGAAATGAATGATAATGAGCATACATCAAATCCAAATTTATGGGACACTGCAAAAGCAGTACTGAAAGGGAAGTTCATTGCACTACAAGCATACTGGAAGAAGCTAGAAAAAGCTCAAATAAGAAACTTGACTCAGCATTTAAAATAATTAGAAAAACAACAGCAAGTAAAGAGCAGAGGTAGTAGAAGGAAGAAAATAATAAAGATCAGAGAGGAAATAAATGACATAGAGACTAAAGAAACAATACAGAGGATCAATGAAACTAGGAGCTGGTTCTTTTAAAAGGTCAACCATATTGATGAACCATTAACTCGACTCACCAAGGAAAAGAGAGAGAGGACTCAAATAAATAAAATTAGAAAGAAGAGTGTAGCAATAACAACTGACACAACAGAAATGCAAAATATTGTAAGAAAATACTATGAAGGATTTTATGCCAAAACACTAGATAACCTATATAAAATGGACAAATTCCTTAAAACATGCAATCTTCCAAAAATCAATCAGGAAGAATCAGAAACCCTAAACAGAGCGATTACAACAAATGAGATCGAAACTGTTATCATAAAACTCCCTAAAAAGAAAATTCTGGGCCTGATGGCCTCACAAGTGAATTCTACCAAAAATTCAAAAAAAATCTAACTCCTTCTCAAGCTATTTCAAAAAATTCTAGAGGAAGAAAGACTGCCTAGCTTCTTTTATGAGGCTAGCATAATACTGACCTTGAAACCAGGCAAAGACAACACAAAGAAAGAAAATTATAGACCAATATCCCTGATGAATTTAGATTTTAAAATCCTCAACAAAATATTAGTCAATCAATTCAGCAATATATGAAATAAATCATACACCATGATTAAGTGGGATTTATTCAGGGAGGCAAGGCAGGTACAATATTTGCAAATCAATCAATGTGATTTATCACATAAAAAAAGGAAAGACAAAAACACATGATAATTTCAATAGATGCTGAAAAAGCATTTGATAAAATCCAGCACCCATTATGATCAAAACTCTCAACAAGGTGGGAATACAGAAAACATACCTTAACATGATAAAGGCCATCTATGAAAAACCCACAGCCAACATCATACTCAATGGGCAAAAATTAAAAGAAATTCCCTTAAGATCAGGACGAAGGCAGGGTTCCCCTTTTACCACTCTTATTCAACATAGTTCTGGAAGTCCTAGCCACAGCAATCAGACAAGAAGAAGAAATAAAAGGCATCCAAACTAGGAAAGAAGTAAAACTTTCAATATTTGCAAATGATATGATATTGTATATAGAAATCCCTAAAGACTCAGTCAAAAAGACTGCTGAACCTCATGAATGAATTCAGCAAGATGGCAGGATATAAAATTAATACTCAGAAATCAGAGGCATTTTTATACACCAACAATGAACTGTCAGAAAAAGAAATTAAGAAAACAATCCCCTTCACCAAAAAATAAAGTACCTAGGAGTAAATTTAACCAAGGATATTAAAGACTTACACTCGGAAAATTATAAAACATTGATAAAAGAAATCAAGGAAGATACAAACAGGTGGAAGCATATACTGTGCTCATGGTTAGAAAGAATAAACATCATTAAAATGTCTATATTACCCAAAGCAATTTGACATACTTCAAAGATATAGAATACATATTCCAAAAATGTATATGGACCAAAAAAGAACACAAATAGCCTCAGCAATATTGAAAAAAAATAATAAGGCGGGAGGTATCACTCTTCCTGATATCAAGTTACACTACAAGGCCATTGTACTCAAGGCAGCCTGGTACTGGCATAAGAACAGGCATATAGATCAAGGGACCAGAATAGAGAACCCAGAAATAAACCCACACCATTATGGACAACTGATATTTGACAAAGGAGGTAAGAGCATACAATGGAGTAAAGACAGCCTCTTTAACAAATGGTGTTGGGAAAATTGGACAGCTACCTTCAAAAATATGATACTAGACCATCAACTTACACCATTCACAAATACAAACTCAAAATGGATAAAAGTCTTAAATGTAAGTCATGAAACTATAAGATTCTTAGAAGAAAACAGGCAGTAAGCTCTCTGACATCTGTCGCAGCAATATATTTGCTGATTTATCTCCATGGGCAAGTAAAATAAAAGACAGGATAAACAAATGGGACTATATCAAACTAAAAAGCTTTTGCACAACTAAAGACAATAAGAACAATAAAAAGACAAACCACACAATGGGAGAACATATTTAAAAATATGTCTGATAAGGGTTAATAACTGAAATTTATAAAGAACTTGTGAAACTCAGCACCAGGAAGACAAACAATCCAATCAAAAAATGGGTAAAAGAAATGAATAGAAATTTTTCTAAAGAGGACATACAGATGGCCAATAGGTATATGAAAAAATGCTCAACATCACTAATCATTAGAGAAATGCAAATTAAAACCATAATGAGATATCACCTCAAACCAGTCAGAATGGCGCTCATCAACAAAACAACACAGATTAAGTGCTGGCGAGGATGTGCAGGTAAGGGAACCCTCTTGCAATACTGGTGGGAATGCAGCCTGGTGCGGCCACTATAGAAAACAGTATGGAGATTATCAAAAAATTAAAAAGCGAACTGCCTTTTGACCCAGCTCTCCCACTTTTAGGAATATGCCCTAAGAACACCATAGCACTCTTCGAAAAAAAGAAATGCGTCCCCATGTTTGTGGCAGCATTGTTCACAATAGGAAGATATGGAAACAGCCCAAGTGTCCTTCAGTGGATGAATGGATTAAAAAAGCTTTGGTACATATATACTATGGAATACTACTCAGCCATAAGAAATGATGACATCGGAGCGTTTAAAACAACATGGATTGACCTTGATACCATTATACTGAGTGAAATAAGTAAATCAGAAAAAACTAAAAATATAAGATTTTATACATAGATGGGACATAAAAATGAGACTCAGAGACATGGAAAAGAGTGTGGTGACTTAGTGGGGCGAAGGGGGAGGGGATGGAGGGGGCAGGGGGTGTGGGGCAAAAATAAAACCAGATAGAAGGTGACGGAAGACAATTTGACTTTGGGTGATGTGTATGCATTATAATCAAATGTCAAAATAACCTGCAGATGTTTTCTTTGAACATATGTACCCTGATTTATCAATGTCACCTCGTTAAAATTAATTAAAAAATCATTATGCAATAATGAAAAAATTGTTTATCAATTTACCAAATGTGATTAAAGGTATTTAAGCTCCTGAGGCAAGTGGTTGATCAAATTAGTGATAAAAAGAACACTTTTCAGGACCAAGAAGCCCAAAACAATCATTCCTTTTTCTTGATTCACATTTGATAAAGTTTTCTGTCAAGATCAAATTCCAGAGGGGTGAGGGGTGATGGTGTTATATTCAGTGGGACACTTGAATCCATGTAAACACTATAAATTAAAATTAATAAAAACTAAAAAAATGAAATTCCATTTTGAATACCATGCAATAGTGAGGGCCATCACTTTCTAATAGTCTTCTTCTTTTTTTATTATTTAAATTTATGATGTTTAGGAAGATAGCATTAGATAAATTACATATAATCTCTGTATTTCATCTCCTTTTCTCTTTTATTCTGCATTCTTCTCTTTTATTCTTTTCTCCTTGGTTCTGTGATCATAGTCTTGGAATATCTGTCTGATTTTGAGGAACGATCTTTTGAGAACTTAAGCTTTCTAAGCTTATATATTCCTCTTTCTTTGCTTGCTCTGTAAAACCCTCTTCATACCTTGTCTTCCTTCACAAAATACATTTTGGCTCATTATAGCCGTGCTCTACAAGGAAATCATCATAACTTGTTAGGAACTTTGTCCCTTTCCCCCAAGTGGCAAATAGAGTTTATATACAAATAATTGTTATATAACAAAGGACAAGAAGGAAAACAAAATTCATGAAAACTTGGAAGTTTTACATCTTTGGACACTCAGTGGCCAGGTCTCATATTCACTGAATTTAAATCTGTGCTCTCTATATAAGTATTTTCTTTTTCTATTTAAAAACTAGAAGGTTACTCTGATCTCCCACTAGTAAGTGGCATACTACTTTTTCTCTACACTGTTCATTTTTATTTATGAACATTTATTACCTGACGGGATTTTAGTGATGTTCTACTTGTTTCTACTCCTGTTACAATAAAGAAAATCTGTTGGGGATTTTTAGAGTATTGAATGATGCAGCCTTCAAATCACGTTTTTCTCAGTCCTTCTACCTAAGCCAATTGCCTTTGAATTCAAAATTTTGTTACTCCTTTCACTACTGACCAAGGAGAAAAATCTGATTAGAGTTGTCTTTATGTTGCTCTATTAGTGTGTTATTATGCAAAATTTGTGATTGTTTTATGATAACTATAAACATTTTTATTGTATTATTTTTAAAGTATTATTTATCAAAAAACATGTTGTTTTTACTTCTAGGTAAACTCAATTCCTTCCTCCCCGTGTAGATACATACTCACAGACACATGTATTTGGTATGTACTGACCTCAAAGCCATAACCAAAGACATACCTCTAATCTAGTGACAAAAAATAAAAGTCCCTTTAGGCCAGAGTTTGCAAGCTTAACCTTAAAAGTTAACATTAATGCAATTAAAACATAGCACTTTCTTATAGAAGGATCAGAGTGCAAGGTTTATCTTCACCTAAAATTGGACACTGTAGAGCTCTTTATAGCTCATCATTATGATTGGAATAGTAAACCAAGTCATTTGTAGACAACTTGCTTGTGATGCACTGTAGTGAACTATATGTGAAGGCATGTGATATTAACAGGAGCAGTTTTACTCTTTCAGCATTTTAGATGAAAAACACATGCAGTTTTGAAACTTTAGATTTGCTATTTCAAAGACCGTCAGAACATCTGGCAGGTGTTGCATAATCTAAATCTCTAACAGCACAGGCAGTTGGCTTTTCAGCACATCCCACCATCACTTAATAAGGAGCCAGAAAATGGGCAGGAAGGTCACTTTCCACCTCATTAGCACAGCAGGAGGGTGCTCTAAAAGACAAGATGCCAGCAGAGGCCTAGGGGCTTGCTAATATCTTTTCTGAATAACAGAGAAGGGACCCAACTGTGCACTCTTAACTCTGCACTTTGTTTTTCTCCCATGCCTTGCCTCCTCTTCTTTTTCTTACCCTTTATCCATTTGACCCCTGTAGTGTTCATAAACCATCATAAAATTCCTATCTGTGGATATATAATTTACTCCTATTATTCTTCACGGTAGATCTTGGTTTATATACAATTGTATTTAACATGATATCAATATGCAATGTTTAATGTCTTTGTCAAGATTGAAACTGAGGTCAATTTGGACATAAAAATGGAAAGATAGTTAAAAGCAAACACCATTTCATTCTCTAAGTTGCTTCTTGTGTAAATAAAATTATCAAATGAAAGTTTACTTTCTGTATCTCTGAAATTTATTTTCTACTTCTTTATCTCTTCTTACTTTTTATCATAATAATGACTCCTTCATCCACCTTGATTCAAGAGTGACTAAAATAATTAGGTCCTGCCTAATTTTTTAAAAAAATTAACTATCATGCTGAAAGTGTTTTAAAAGAAAAAAAAATAAAGTTATTGCTAACAATCTAGTTAAGTAAATAAATAAATAAATAAATAAATACTGGTCTTGCGGAATGTCTAAACCACTAGAATCATGGCTAAATAAGAAAAACAACATGTCCATCTGTCCTGGAATTTTGCAAGGGTTTTTATACATCAACTAGGCTGGAGAAAAAAAGAAATCACAATTTTGAAAGAATTTGCATTAGCTATGGACAAAAAAAAAATTTGAGAGAGAGAAATGGGACTAGCTCTGGCATAAGGACATCAGAGCCTGCAAGGAAGAAGTGTTTTATGGATTAGTTGTGGACAGTAGATTGCAAGTTCATGGGTAAACAAAAGGTGGAGGCTCTTGGTTTCTATGGTTCCTGACTATTCTCTCTTTTTGATAATTAGAGGAATGGGCATCTGAAAATTAATTCTAAATTCCAACAGATACAGAAATGTGACCAGTCTTTTGTTTTGTGATATTTGTTACAAAGCATTATGTAGCTGACCCTGAGTGATTTCAAAGCTAAGACATATTGAGCAAGAGCACTGTACCAGGCAGAGTGCTAAGTACTTTTTAATCACCCTCAATACTCATAAAAATGTTACCAATCCAAAGTCTATGTGCCTGATGCTTCAAAGGGCAGATATTCAAAATGTCAGTTTTTGAAGTAGGCAAGGTTCATTGATCTAGAAGTCACCAGCTCAGGTAGGTGGGAGTCTTACGGGTTCTTCAAATCCATCTTCTGATAGCCCAGAAGTAAAGCTTCTTTTATTTCAAGGAAAAAGAGAATGGAGAAAGAGGTGATTGACAACCAACCACAGACATCTGGGCACCAAAGAGATCTGAAAAAGAATACAAGAATCTGAAGGAGAGCACAAATATCTAAATCTCTTTGTTCTTTGTCACTGGTGATCTGAGTCCTGTATTGAGACTCTTGCAAATCTTTGATAAACAGTCATTATTCTGTACATATCTCCCCACATCCAGGAGGGGCATCTTCTGGAAGAGGCTGTTCTTTCAAAATTTCAACCACAAGCATAATTCCTCTAGTAATTTAAATTTTTCTAAAAATATTTCTTCTAAGCTTATTTATATAAGGCCTAAAGGCCATGGGGAAAATCAGCCTAGAATTGATAGAGTCAAAAACTAAGCATTTTACTCTGTTATAAAAATGCTGTGTAGAAGGATTCATTCTCATTCCCATTTTTGAATAAGAAAACTGGAACTTGTAAGTATATAATGTCTTCACATCTCTCTATTATTATTCTAAAATTCTTTTGCTTTTCTTTATTTTGGACACAGCTGCCGCACCAATTCTAAAAGAAAGTTGATGGGTTTCACAAAGTTGAGGTCACATTGTACTTGGGCTAAGCACACTTCTCATTTCTTTTGCCCAGGCTTCTTCTGAACCACAGTGGGGCAAACATAGTCCTCCTTTAGTATAAATACAACTCAGACTCATGTAACCAGGACATGGATAAATTAGGGCTGATGGTTTTAAATCCCTGTGCATATATTACTGATCCATGAGGTCAAGAGAACAAAAAACGTACCCCTCCCTTTGATGCAGAGAGTTCTGAGACAATTTCATAAGATTCCTCAAAAGATCCTAAAGTTAGTGTTCAATATAATAACACATTTTTAAAGTCCTTTTCCCTCCTCCTCTATTCTCTTTTTCTTGAATATCTTCTCCTTCAGATCAAGTAACTAGGTAAACAACTACTTAATGCAAGCCTTGGTCTTAGACTCTAATTTGAGAAAAAGCAAGAATAAGATACTAAGTAATTTGTCCAAGGACACAGGGCTTCTTTCCAATTCTAGGGTCAATAAAAGCTAAACACAGAAACAAAATCCCTATGCACTATGAGGCCTGACCTTATTTTTAAAAGGTTCATTTTAATTTTTTTGTACCAAAACAAGTGCACTGGGTAATTTGCTCCTCTTTGGCACTGGATATTTTATAATATAAGTAATATATATATATATATATATATATATATAAATATATATATATATATATATATATATATATGATTTTCAACCTTTTTTATGTCTTGGTACACATCAACTACTAAAATTCTGCAGCATACTAAGAAATAAATGTTTTGATGCTCTGACAAAAAATAAATAAATTTTTGATTTTTTCACACTAGATGGCTATTGTCATTTTATTTTAATTTGACAATATTGGGCAAATAAGTTTGTAAAATTTGTGTTATTTGATTTTGATCACTTTTATTGTTAAAAATGGTTATTGCCCACAAGATGATGCTGCCACATGATACAGCCAATTACCTTTCTGCTTGGGAAGGAGCTTGGTTATGCTAATGTGTGATGGAGGAGGGGTTGTCATACCAGAAAAGTTTTAAGAAGAATGAAGAAGGAGGAGCTGAGAGGCCACATTGTTGCAGAAGAGAAGCAGCCAAAATGGCAGGGTGCTGAAGGAGAAACCAGTTTGTGCAGAATTTGTGCAGAAAGAAGGAGATGGGAACCAGAGGGGACTGAGTGAGCTGGTGGAGGCCTTTGATTCTAGGGAAACCTAAAAAAAGTCAGTGGCTATGGGAGCCCTGAATGGAAAGGGAACTGTTTTCCCACTGTGTGTATTTACTCACCAGCCAGTTGTGAGGCTAGAATAAAGGTAATGGCCCACCGTTTCTTGGCTTTGTTGTTTGTCTACCACCTGCCTGAATTCAATGGGAACCTGCACGTGTCTGGAAGCAGCTATAACCACCCCAACTACTGGTGGGACAGACAATCTAAAAGAAAAGAGGTTGGCTCCTGACTAAAAGTCAGGTATGAAAATTTTTGCAGTATACCAGTTGAAAATTGCTGATATTTACCAGTGTTTTACTCTCTTTCTGTCTTTATTTTTTGAGTAAACACTATTTATTTCTTTACAGAAAGTCTTTATAGTACAACTTTTAAAAAACCATGTTAGTCTACACGGTGAGTTTTCATTTTTATTTCTTAAGTTACTTATAGGGCAATATATTACACATATGCTGTTTTAAGGTTCTTATCTGAGGACTCCTACACATAAATTGTTATAACACTTTCTATAGAGACTAACGTATTATAGTACACAAAAAATAAGAGTGAAAATTTTTACCATCCACATGTTTTAGCCCATGTAATTTAAAAATTATTGTTTCACATTAAAAAAGTAAAATAAAATAGTCATATTTAATTGTATATTTTATTTAATTTGACATAGATAAAATATTTTCATTTCAACAAATAATGTAAATAATTACTGAGAAACTACCTTTTTATTTTGTCTTTATTTTTAAATTTTCATTAATTGATTGATTTTAGAGGCCAGAAACAAAAGAGAAAGAGAGAGAGGGAGAAATAGAGAGATTGATTTGTTGTTTTAATAACTTAAGCATTCATTGGTGGATTCTTGTATGTGCCCTGGCAGAAGATCACACTCAGAACTTTTGTTTTTTGGACAATGTTCTTACAAAATGAGCTACAAGGTTAGGACTACTCTAACTCCATGAATTCAAGTGTAGATTTTACACATGCATTCAACTCAATTTGGTCCAAACACATGTTAAGTCCTCAGTAGCCACATGTTTTTAGTGACCAAAATATGGTACAACATAGGCAGCTTTAGAGCTTATTATTTTTGCTTGTAACATAATATTTTTATGCATAGTTTAGTTTTTCTTTACTATAAAGAGAGAGTTTTTCTAACTCTCTGAATATGTTTAATCTTTTGAACAAATATTTTAAGTCAATTTCTTGTACTCAATTTTCTCCGTTTCATATATTAAAAAATGTCTCATAAAAACCTATAGTTTACTTTTTACCAAATGAATTATTCAAGCATTGTACAACTTTAGGGACAAGTCACAAGACAAATATATCATACAATGCCGATTTAAGACTTTATTTTAGAACTGTCTGATTTAAAACATATTTCAAAAATATACTGTGTAGTTATAAAATCATCTGTATTACTATATTCCCTGATCAATAATTTACAAAGAGAGCTTAATATTTTAAAATAGGTAATAATACAGTTAACAAAACCTGTACTTTATTGAACTGCTCAATTTGATGAATTACTTTATCCATTTTTTTACATCTTTACTGCATCACAACTTAAATGTAAAGTTGGGATAATATTGTACTTTCCTCAGAGAAGCATTGTAATAATTAGCTAATACATACAGTCACTTAGAACTATCCCTGGCACTTAAATAAGTCTTCAATAAATTTTAGCTTTATCATTACAATTACTGCTTTATCAGAATATGTTTTCCTGAATTGAAAATTACTGTGGAAATAGAACTATTTTGAGTACATTATTACTATTACTCATAGTATTACTAGTTTGAGTATTGTGTATTACAGGTATGATTTGGCACACAAAAGATTATGTATAGAAACACACATACACACACACACATACTCGCACACATATATACTTGAGTATAAATAATGCTGTTTTTTTCCCAGAAAAATTATAAGTTGAAAACTATGAAAAGAAGAGAAGTAAATAATTCCAAATTTTCTATCTTTCTCCACTTCCCTGTAAAAAAAAAAAACATTTTCAACATTCTTACCACAGTTTAATTTCTATTGTCATCATTATTTATTAATACATTACTACTTCCTTGTCAAACCTGAATCTATTGGTTTAATTTCAAGTACTTACCTCCTTTGGCCAGTTTGTCAAAGAATGCTTATATTCTGGAAACTTTCTTAGAAAAAGATTCATGTCTGATAATTGAGTTGATGCTATAATGGAACTTATCTGGTTAGATAAATACATCACATATGATTTTATGTGTTCATAAATATCAGTGTACCTCTTAAGGTGGTGGCAAATGGAAGGCAAAGAGAGCAGTATAACTGCCATTTGTGTGAACTATAGATTATCAGCACTCTCAAGAAAAGTAGTAACTCTTCTTAAAAGGCAGTAAAGACCTAGACTTTGACATAGTTTGATAGAATAGTTCAGCAATTTGTTGGCCCCACATATTTTACTATTTCTGACTGCATAGTTGGTGGGAAGGCTAAGAGTTGGCAAGCTGGGAAAATGAAGCTTTTACAGATTGTAGGAAAGAGGATTTAATGTTACTGAAAGTAAATGGATAGTTGCTCATATGCAGTTTAAGTACCACAAAGAAAGTAATCATTCTGACACTGGCTGGAAGATGTTTAACCTAGGAAGTTACTCATAGAATCTATTATTCAATATTTTTTTGTAATGCATACTTTTTTACAAACCAATAATTATTCTTGTAATTATTCTTAGTACTGTGCAAACTTTCCCTAAAATCAATTTACCATGAAACATTATGTTAAATAAATAAGAACAGAATACCTAGAGTCAGGAACATTCACCAACAGTGCCCACTATTTTCCTATCCAGAGTTTTAGCTAAAAGAGTCTGAAGTAGAATTTTCTCCCTGTTAAGATTTCTCTTGGGGTAGTACCTTGAGTACTTTCTATGTCACTCACATCACTTAGCCTTGCCCTCTGCCAGCCAAGGCAACCTGACAGTATTAACTTTTCTCTTGCTCTGAGTAAGAAACCATTAAGCTCTAGTAAATACACCTGAGTTGAAGCATTTTGATATTTAAAAAAGACTAAATCAAGCAAACCCCACTTCTTTTCAGTAAGATATTAAGATTATAAACATCATCTATAAATAAAAGTAGTACAGAAAATGTACAAATATGTTTATTTGCTAATTTTAACAGACTGTATGCCTAATAATATCACATTATTATAGAGCTAATAGTTCACAACAACTTGTGGAAAGTCATAATTATTTTTACCTATATGTGCCAGACGCAAGAATGAATAACAATTCCCTAAATAATTTTATTTTAAAAAAGAAAAGATATAGTTATTGATATTGACTAAATTAATTTCCTGACAGACTCTTATGAAAGAGTCTATAACATTTAAAAATTAACCGTAGCCTACATGTCAGCATGTTTACTAGTTTATAATCAATTTGATTCCCGCCACACTGCCAGGTAGTAATATGAAATGTTTTTCCACAGTGTACCCAGATGAAAATGGGGGAAAAATATGTATTGTCAATTTGAACCAATCATGCTGAAGAAGGTTATCTGCTGAACAAAGAGTAGACCCCTAGTCAGATGCTTGCCTCCAACTCACATTTTACCTTAAGAATTTTTATATAATGTTTTTATTTCACAAAGTTACACTTATTTAGCTAAAATAAATAAAATATAAAGCATCAAATTATGTTACACAATGAATCATGAGTAAGGGGACCACAGAACAGAAAAAAGTAAAGAAATTAAGCAAATATCCTGACCAGTCTGTGGCACAGCGAATAGAGTGTTGAACTGGGATGAGGAGGAACCAAGTTCAAAAGATCGAGATCACCAGCTTGAGCGTGTGTTTATCTGGTTTGAGCAAAGGTCACCAGCTTGAGCCCAGGGTAGCTGGCTTGAGCAAGGGGTCACCCAGTCTGCTGTAGCCCCAAGGTCGAGACACATATGAGAAAGCAAACAATAAACTAAAGTGTCACAACAAAAAATTGATGTTTTTCATTCTCTCCCCTCCTGTCTGTCCTATCTGTTCCTCTCTCTGACTCTGCAAAAAAAAAAAAAAAAAAGAAAGAAAAGAAAAGAAATTAAGCAAATAGCCTGGCCAAGCCGGTAGCAAGGGGTTACTCAGCAAGGGTTTATTCAGTCAGCTGAAGGCCCGCAGTCAAGGTACATATGAGAAAGCAATCAATGAACAACTAAGATGTCGCAAGGGCAACAAAAAACTGATGATTGAGCCTGACCAGGTGGTGGCGCAGTGGATAGAGCGTCAGACTGGGATGTAGAAGACCCAGGTTTGAGACCTTGAGGTCACCAGCTTGAGCGTGGGTTCGTCTGACTTGAGCAATAGCTCGCCATCTTGGACCCAAGGTCACTGGCTCCAGCAAGGGGTAGCTCAGCCTGAAGGCCCGCGGTCAAGGCACTTGTGAGAGAGCAATCAATGAATAACTATGGCGTTGCAACAGCAACGAAAATCTAATGATTGATGCTTCTTACCTCTCTCCGTTTCTGTCTGTCTGTCCCTATCTATCCCTCTCTCTGACTCTCTCTCTGTTCTTGTATTAAAGAAAAAACAAAAACAAAAAATCAACTGATGATTGATGCTTCTTACCTCTCTCCGTTCCTGTCTGTCTGTCCCTATCTATCCCTCTCTCTGACTCTCTCTCTGTCCTTGTATTAAAAAAAAACAAAAACAAAAACAAAATATCAACTGATGATTGATGCTTCTCATCTCTCCGTTCCTGTCTGTCTGTCCCTATCTATCCCTCTTTCTGTCTCTGTATAAAAAAAAAGAAATTTAGCAAATAGAAATAAATTATTTTCCAACTGCTAGGATGAAAATATTATATTACATTTTGAACCAAAAATAATCACCTATGAACTATTGCATACCTTAAGTAAAGATAAAGTCTATGAAGCTTTATTCGTCAATGTAGAGATTAAGTATCCCATTTTTTCCATCATCTAAAGAAAGACATGTAGAGTTACACACATGATTGAAATTCTCTTTGTCAAAATATAATGTGGTACAGACTATGAATCTGATTAATTATGTTTTTGTTTTTTATTTATTTTTGGTAGATTTTGTTTTAGAATGCTCAGTAAGTTTAGAGTTCGGTCTTGCTTTTGTTTCTGGTTTCAAAATGATTAAAGATCTTGAAAAATTGATGAATAATTCTGGAGATTAAGTATGACTACTGAAGAAACCCTGGAAAAATTTCTGAATACCCTAGGACAGTGGTTCTTAACCTTTTTTGAGATACCAAACCAACCAGTTTCATATGCGCATTCACCAAACCCTTCTTTAGTGATAAATAAAATATGAATTTTTCCAAATTCAAGACATAGGTATATGTTTTTTTACTGGTGCACTAAATGAGCCATGCATGAACATCACCTTGCACAAAGAACAAAACCAACAAAGTGCATGAACTCACAACAAATTAAGGTATTACTTTATTCTGGTCTCCGCAGCAGAGGCTTCTCTGAACCACTGAGACCAACTCCTTATCACACCCCTAGGGTTTGATAGAACCCAGGTTAAGAACCACTGCCCTAGGACAAATTAAAACCTGTATGACCAGTAGCCACGGTCACCATTATAGCCACCTGGCCCATGCAGGTTCACATTAGATTCGGACAGATTGTAATGAAACAATGGAGCCAAGAACTGGTGGGCCATCATCTTTAATCCTAGCTTGCAGCTGGCAGGCAAGTAAAAACACACAGTGGGTTCCCAAACCCACTCATTCAGTGCTCACAAAGCCACTGACTTATCTGAGTTTCCTAGAATCAAAGGCTTCTAGCTCACCAGACTCATTCACCTCTGTTCCCCATCTCCTTCTCTCTTTCTCTCTGCACAAACTGGGCTTCGTCCTCAGCACTCCACCATCTTGCTACTTCTCCTAGCCTCCACAAGGCTGTTATCTGCTCTCCTCCTGGAACGTAATCCCTCTTCTCCCGAACAACGTGATCTCTCTTCCTTTTAAAACCATTTGGCGTGAAAGCCCTCCCCCAACACACATTAATACAATCCGCCCATCCCAAGCAGGAAGGGCAACTAATGTCATCACCTGGGAGATGGGCTTCCACTTGGGCAGCACCATCTTTAACAAAGTGAGCATAATATATTTTATCTGCCCAACAGAGTCCATTAAAAGGATGAACCATTGGTTCCTAACAAAAGAACTGTTTCAAGATTTTGGAAATCTTGAAAACATTTTAATGTATGTCTATGTCTGTGCTCACTGAGAAGTATCTCAGGCTTTTCCTTTTTTTTTTTTTTTTTTTTTTTAACTAATTTAAAAAGTGTATGAGGGGTTGGATTCTGATTCTTCAAACAATGGCATGTTGATCTTCCCTGCAATAAGTGTAGTAAACTCCTTCTAATTATATATTAAGTCTGAGGTTTTATTAATGCAAGAAAAGCACCAGTAAAAGATGTTATCTATATTTTTCAATAACTACAATTTTAGAAAAGAAATTTTATCTTAAAATAAACTGACTTACATTTAAGTAAATGTTGTATTTCTGTGTGATTAAACTCTTACATCCCTTCATTTTTCTTTGCCGCCTCTTAGAGTAGATGACTTCTGAAAAATGTTCTTGTTCAGCACATCCTTATGTAAGAGTTATATTTTTAAAATGGTAATATAGTATGTACTATATTTGTAGAAAGCAAAATGTTTTATAGAGTGGAGGAAGTGAGTAAATATAACCTAAATACAGAATATAATCCTGAACTTGAGACTGTTCAGGATAAACTATTGTAGATTAAAAATCATTATAGTCTTGGGAGTGTTTCATTTTTATGTTCTCTTCTAAAACTATCTCAGCAGGTAGCATGTAATTGGGAATCTATACTTGATTGTTTACTTGCAGTAATAAGATCAACAATAAAATACTTCTTATGATGCCAGAATGTCAGGCAATATTGAGTGATGGGTATAGAACAATATTGAGTGATGTGAGGCAGACAACAATATTAAAAATTAACAAAAATTGACATCTACATCTAAGGAAGTCTTTGGGCTTCTAGTGTGCCTCTGCCACTGGGATAAAATTGAGGAGCCAGAATTCAACCACGTCTAGTTTGATAACAAGAGCAAAACAATGTCAGAATAATTCTGGCTTATTTTTAAAATGGAGTGATGATTTAGATGCATAGTTATCATTATCAGAGAACAAGACTTAACCTAAATTCCTAGCAAGGCTGTTAATGGTAAATCTTACAGCTGGAATTTCCTTTTTGTCCACTGCCATGGTTTGTTTACCCTTTATAATGGAAGTGTAGGGGATAAATGCAGAACCTGAGAAAAGCTTAGCAATATTTCTTTTCTGTAGTCTTTAATGATGTGGAACCCGCTCCTATAATTAAAAAATTTTGCAAAACACACAGAATATGTGTCCTTTACAGAGTGTGATGTCAAAAGTAGTTCAAAACTGTCTGATAAATTTATCTTCACAAATTTCCAATATATCAGGATTCAAAAGTATAAAAATATGAGGAATGAAACCAACCTTCTAGCAACTTTCAAATATACAATATAGTATTATTAACTATGTGTGGTGATGGATATGGGATAGACATTGCAGTGATCATTTCTTATTATATACATATTGAAAAGTTATGTTTACACCTGAAAATAATATATTGCTATATATCAATTATATCTCAATTATTTAAAAAAAGAGAGAGACAAAGAGGTTTAGCAGTATAGTGTTAGCCCAGTGTGTGAAAGTCCCACGTAGATTCCCAATCAAGGCACGCAGAAGTGACCATCTGCTTCTATAACCATCACCTTTCTCTTCTCTCTCTCTTTCACTTTCTCATCTCCCCTCCCACAGCCATGCAATTTGGCCCAGGACACTGAGGATGGCTCCATGGCTTCCCTTAGGCACAAAATACCTTGTTTGCTGAGCAATACAGCAATGGTCCCAGATGGGCAGATCTTTGCTCTGTAGGGGGCTTGCCGGGTGGATCCCGGTAGAGCAAGGGTTGGGAACTTATGGCTCACAAGCAGATATGGCTCTTTTGATGGCTGCATCTGGCTCACAGACAAGTCTTTTAAAATAATAATAATAACGTTAAAAATATAAAACATTCTCATGTATTACAATCCATTCATTTTCTACCACTCATGTTCATGGTTGCAGATGGCTAGAGCCCCTGGGACAACACCAAATTTTTATTGGATAATGTGTAATGTACACGGGTCATTGTATGGCTCTCACGGAATTACATTTTAAAATATGTGGCGTTCATGGCTCTCTCAGCCAAAAAGTTTCCCGACTCCTGCGGTAGAGATAGAGGCACGTGCTGTCATCTGTCTCTGCCTCCCTGCCACTGCCTCTCACTAGGAAGGAAGGGAGGAAGGGAAGAGGGAGGAAGGAAGAAAGGAAAGAAGGAAGGAAGGAAGGAAGGAAGGAAGGAAGGAAGGAAGGAAGGAAGGAAGGAAGGAAAGAAGGAAGGAAGGAAAGAAGGAAGGAAGAAAGGGAGGAAAGAAAGAAAATGAACCTTTTAAAAATGGTATAGAAAACAGGTACACATTGTCAAAGACATTTCAATGTATGTCTACGTCTGTGTTCACTAGATTAAATTTAGGTTTTCTCATCTGTGAACCATAATTGCACTTAATTTCACAGTGTTGTGAGAAACGAGTGCTATAATGCAAATATAGTCATATATCTGGAATGTATGTTACAAAATTAGTACTCAAAAATGTCCACTACAGATAATCTCAATGTAGCATAAATTATATATTCCCTGTAATAGTACATCTGATAACATATATTAATATTAATAATAAGAGTTATCATTTATTTAGAGATTATTATTTTAAAAGATGATCTCCCAGGTATGACTTGAAAAGAAACAGGCCAAATTAGTAGAAACTGAATTCATTTAATAGCTAGCTTGTTGAATACAGAAATTTTTTTTGAAGGTTTGGTTTATGAGCTGAGACTGCTCTGCAGCTATGTAAAGGCAGTATTCGCGGTCACCAAAAGAGCCTCCTGACCCATGCAGGTTCGCATTTGATTTGGACATTCGGTAATGAAACAATGGAGCCAAGAACTGGTAAACCATCAGTTTAATCCCAACTTGCACCCTGCGGGCAAGTAAAAATACACACTAGGCTCCAAAACCCACTCATTCAGTGCTCACAAAGCTACTGACTCATCTGAGTTTCCTTGAATCAAAGCTTTCTAGCTCACCAGCCTTATTCACCTCTGTTCCCCATCTCCTTCTCCAGCACAAACTCTGCTCAAACTGGCTTCTCTCTCAGCACTCAGCCATCTTGACAGCTTCTCCTGGACTCCACGTGACCTTTTTCTGCTCTCCTCTCTAATGCTAACCTCAGGAACTGAGAGAGAGCAAGCTCCCAACCTGCCCCACTTTATAGTGTAGAAATCCAAACCTTTAATCAAATCTACAAACAAGGAAGTCTGGGATACAAAGTCACTTATCTGAGGCATAATGGGAGGATTCCTCATGAGAGTGTACCACCCACATCATCCAATCAGTCAAGGGTGTGGGGAAAATCTTACTCGTGCCATCTTTAACAAAGTGAGCATAATATATTTTATCTGCCCAACAAGCTATTTCACCAAAGTAATTTAAGGCTGCTCCTTTAGAGAGCAGCTGGATTTAATATCTCAAGGGTTTTGTATTTCTGAAATTTCCATTTACTAGCCAATGTTGGGTCTTTTCTGACAACACAGTTCCTGTCTTATCCATTTTTGCAGATCTATTCCTGCCCATTCTCAGTTTCCCTGTTCTCACTCCTGCCAGTACTACCTCTGCCCGAGTGTCTGCTTGCTTCTGCCCCATCTTCAACACATCTAAATTTTGTTGAATTGATTTTTGTAAACTGGCAAATTAAGAAACACCTTAAAAATTTCAGTATTGAAGAAGCACATTCTTCTTTCTAATTGTGAGTGGATATACCTGACTTAGTTTTTCAAAAATGTTTCTATTCACCACAGGTCTCCAGTTACTGGTTTGTTGTTATTTGTTTCTTATCTTACAATTTTTTCTTGAAGAGTTTTTTCTCCTTTCAATTTCTTGAGGAATAATATTTCAGGGCTAAATAACAAACATGATTAGAGTCTATGTGTTACTTTATAATGTTTTTACATACTAGGGGCATTGATTCTCTTAGCAAACTTTGTTCTGTTCTTAATGATCTAAAGATCAGTTTCTTGAGAAGAAAATATGGTAAAAGGCTCTTATTCTTCATCCTTCCTTTTCCCTTTTCTTCTCCTTTGTCCCTACTTCCCCTTTTCTCTTTCTGCTCTCAACAGAACACATCTCTTTCATTGCACTTCATTTATATTAGTCTAAACTCATCATGACCTTGATCCTCTAACACTGCCTTCAATTACCACCTAATGATACTATTGGAAATGTTCATGTTTCATTTGTTTAAAGTATTTAAAAATCTTAGTTATTTTTAGAGTTCTTTTCATAGTATATCAAAGTTGTTTATATGCTTTTTTCCATAACATTTTTCAAACAGATAATATGCATTCATTTTATAAAAAATGTTACAAGTTTAAAATACATAAAGTAAGAGAAAACCCCCCTACAATCTCACCAAAGATACACATAACACATTATAGAATCATTATAGAATTACCTTCTATGTGTGTATAAATACACATAATATTTAAGATATACACATAATATTTAATGACATGAATTATATAATTTACTTAACCAAGATTTTATTTTAGACACTTAAGCTATTTCTAATTTGGCACAATTATAAAACATGCAATCATAAATATCATTGTGCTTTACCTCTATGGCTATCTTTAATACCACATGATTAATATTGGAATAAAATTTTTCCATTCAAGTTTACACTTAAAAAATGCATATTATTATGGCTTTAGACAGGTATTATTTCAGAAAAACTAACAATTTAACTGAACTCCTTTTATAAACATACTATGATGGAATTAACTGCTGTTTTCTATCATATTGGTAAATTTAAAATTTTAATATTAAATAAAAATTATATTGCTTTTTAAATAAAATTTCTATTTATTTCCT
Source organism: Rhynchonycteris naso (assembly GCA_037038555.1). Classification (NCBI taxonomy): domain Eukaryota; kingdom Metazoa; phylum Chordata; class Mammalia; order Chiroptera; family Emballonuridae; genus Rhynchonycteris; species Rhynchonycteris naso. Next base: position 75,970,106 of record CM073002.1, read on the forward strand.
TAAGCTATTTTTATTTTGGGATGTTTATTTCTCCAGATTGATTAATGAAGGTCTTTCAATATATTTAGATTATTTTTGTTTGCACTGTTTTTTCTTTTATTTGTCTTTAATTTTATGTGTGATGATGTAAATATTACTGTAGAAAATATATCTTTTAGAATAACATTTGTTTTCTTTTTTTACATATTTTATATATAATTTTTTTCAAATTTTTAAAGAATATGTTCATACTTATAAAATATTGAAATAGGGCAAGAAACATCTTACACCTTTTGTTCAGACTTATCAATTTTAAATATTTTACCACAATTATTCCCTCTCTCTGTCTTCCCCACCTCTGTACACACACATGAGAACAAATGCACAAAAAAGCTTTTATATTTTCAACTCTAATTATTTCAGCACACATCTAAATATAAGGACTTTTTATGACATAATGCCATTATTATAAATAATATTAGCAGCAATAATTTTTTTAAATAAGAATTTAGCAATTATAAAGTAAAATAATTTGTCATGTAGTTTATGTTCCAATTAATTGATTTATCCTCAGCATTTCATACACACACACACACACACACACACACATACACACACATACACACACATTTAAAATTTCCTATCTAAGAGTTTAATTAAGAGTCATATATTACATAGTTTGTGATATATCATTAATTACCTTCACTTTACAACAATCTCTGGGCTGTTTACTTCTCTTTCTTATTTTTATTTTTTGCCATAATATTAACATTTTGAAAATGCCAGCCACTTGACTCATAAAATATCAGGTGTGTCTGATGATTTTCTCATTATATTTGAACAATATGTAAATTATATTCAATCTGTGAGATTTAGTACTTCTCATTACAACATCTCAGACGATACATTATGTAGTTTATCCCATTACTGATAGAATTAAGTCTGATTGTTTGTTTAAAAGGTTTTCCACTAAAGCTTTTCATTGTAGTTATCTTTTCTTCTTTATAATGAACATATCATCTGTATAGTGATAATCTGACGCTGTGAAAATATATTAATTGTTTAAATAGTCAGTAATGATTTTTGTCTGAATCAATCTTACATGTGGAGGTTAAAAATAGTGATTTTTAAAAATTGTCTTTTTTCCTTTACATTTATTAACAAATATTGTTTTAAAAACCATACTGTACTCTCTCTTTTCTCCTCTGAGACCTCTCTTGCTTTCTGGCAAAAAAGTTATTCCTAACTCAGCTAATTTTTAGAGGAGTTCTGGTTCTTTTAGAGGTGATGAAAACCTAATCTGGTTAGCTGCTATGGTTACGTTGCTTCTAGATCCTCTCAGGAGACAGATATGTAGAGAATATATCTAAGCATAATTCCAAATTAACAACTTCAATTCATTTCTAACACCACAGAGTTATTTCTCAGTGCTTATTTCATGTGTGTATGTGTGTGTGTGTGTGTGTGTGTGTGTGTGTACATACATACAGCTCTTCACCTATGGTGACAAACCCTACTACTAGAGTATAATTACACTTGTTTTGCTGTATCTTGCAACAAAACAAAACTTTAAGAATTGAAATACTAATATCATGATCAAAATAAACATATTAAGTGAACCTATTATTTATAGCACAAAAGTCTTTGCATTTCTTTTTGATTTTAGACAATAGCCTACTAAGTTTATGGTTTGGATGCTGAACTTGCTAATTTCTGTTTAATATTACTTTTAATATTTATTTTTCCCTTGTTGCATCCATATTATCAGAACTATTCCTTCATCCCTTTCTCCAATCTCCCCATTTGTATACTATTTTTAGTGGTTTATGATTTATCCTTCCATAATTTCTTTTTTCAACCAAAGGGTTCATAGGAATGCATGCACATATGCACACACACTCACTGAGCTTCACCCTAGACTAATTCAACCAAATATCTGATAAAAGTTTCCATGAATATATATATTTTAAAAATCTAAGTTTTTGGGTTATTCTAATTTGAAGGCAAGTATGAGGGGAAAAGTTTTAAAGATTTTCAATTTTGTATTCTGTAAATCTTGGTACCCCTGCCTACTCTCCTTCTTCACATAATTCCTATCATTTTCATTCAACAAATACTCTTTTTCTTTTGAATAATTCCAATTAGGCAGGATATTTTTTTATCACCTCTGAGCCTCAGAGTGATGAAACTGTCAAGAAAATTCAAGAATGAATTTAAGTCACTATTTTTAGTTAACTAAGACAACCATTCGCTTGGTTGAGGTTTTTATTAGTCTGCATTTATTAAAGGAAGGAATGTTTAAATAAATGTATGAATGGGTGCAAGCATGAATTAATTAATGAAGAGACTGTTGTAGTTTTATTTATGCTTTGTTAAAAAATCATACATTCTCTCCAACTTTCCAACTAACTTATTAAAAACCACTGTCAATGATGTTACTTTGTTCATTGATTCTAATATATACTCTTCTGACTTTTTTGTATCAAGTGTATGATGTTGGAGAATATCATTAAAGTTCTTTGAGCTTCATCTTATATAAAGTGGGATATAATAATTATGCTTTCACTTACCTCTTTTGTTTTTTTATTTTATTCATTTTAGACAGGAGACACAGAGTGAAAGAGAGAGAGAGAGAGAGAGAGAGAGAGAGAGAGAGAGAAAGGGGGGAGGAGCTGGAAGCATCAACTCCCATGTGTGCCTCGACCAGACCAGTGCAGGGTTTTGAACTGGCGACCTCAGTGTTCCCAGGTCGACGCTTTACCACTGCGCCACCACAGGTCAGGCCACACTTACCTCTTTTGAATAGATAAGTAAAATGTATATAAAGTCCTTTAAAACTTATCCTGTTGAGATAGCAGTAATATCTGAAAGGTTGAGTTTCTCTTTGTAATAAAACTATAGCAGAATTCCCTGTGTTACTAGTGCTCTGTAAATTGATACGTAGAGATATAAGGCCATTTGTATTATATTTGTTTAGTCATCATTAGAATTTTCCCTAGTTTTCTTATTTTACATCATAATGTTCTGCTTTGCAGTATTTATATTGATTTTCTTGAAAATGATTATAATGTTGCAAGCTGAGCATTATCACTTGAATTGAGGAACAGTTAATGATATTATCATTTTAAAATCTTTTTTATTTAAAGTATTTCAGTAAAAATAAAGAAGAAAGTAACTAAAAAATTAAAAAAATGGCACAAAAATACTTTGATTTTTTGTCATTAGAATCAAAAGAATTAAAGGCTTATATTAATTAATGAGGATAAATATAAAAAGCATCTGATCAATGTTGATGTGATGTACAGAGAGGCTAGATGAGAAGGAGATTTAAAAGTTCTCAGGAATACCAGTTTTTTTTTCTATTTTTTTATTGCTGCTAGATATTTTTTCCTCTAACCAGTCAACCAATTATTTTCCTTCAGTGTTGAGTTCAAGAATTTCTGTTTGGGTGTAAAGTTTATATTCTTTTATTTAATTTTTTTCTCTTTTGCATTTTTTGCTTTTCAAATATTCAGGGATATTCCTGAAGTCAGAGGTACTCATAGCTTATAAAAATAACTTTACAATTTCAAATTTGTGAAAATGACTTTGAATAAGAGCTTATGCCCACACGCCAGCAAAAAAACCCACAAAAACCTTTCTTGGTAAGATTTTAATGCAAGTACTACAGATTACTGTGATTAGTTTAAATTATGAATAAAAAGGCCAAGTACTTCAAATTAAGACCAACTTCATGTCCATGTGATCTGGGCAGACTTACAAGGATTTGCATTCAAAAGGAACTATATTTGGTATAATGTTGTAGCCACGGTATTAAAATTCTTAATAATTTTTAACAAGGGACCACATTCTCAATATTCACTTGCTCCTCCCCAAATCATGTGGCTGATCCTCTCCAAATCATTATTTCGACACCTTTTTATGTAAGGACCAAGTGAAGATTAAGAAATCAATGCTATGCAGGTGCCAGTATAATTAGCAAAAGGTAAAAATAAAATGTATATGGTCCCAGTGAATGTGAAACATTGTTTAAAAAAAAACCATCAGCAGTAATGGTACTGGATGAACTGAGCCCCATATGAACTCACAAAATGTTGTAAATAATTTGTTTCTTCTCTATATATACCTAGAAAGAAAAAAACAAAGTCAAAGAGACTCTAAACTTGATAATTTCACATTATTAAATTAGTTTTTAATTGAGATTTAAGCAAGAGCAAGAGCACAAGAATGGGCTCATTTATCCCTACGTATAAAATGGTGATCATGGAGATATTACATGTTATTCTCATAAAAAAGACACACTTTATGGTAAAGTAACTATTAGGACACCTACTAGCTTTAATTTATGAGAATAGCAATAAAATTTCTTCTTTCTCTGACAAACATTATTTAATGCGGCTCATGTGCATTAACTTAATTAATACTCACAAAACATATAATGCAAGTATTAGTTATTATTCTCTAGTTTAGAGAAAAAAAAGAGGCAGAAAGAGGTGAAATAACTTGCTAATAGAATGGTCATTGTTGACAGCAGGGTTCTAGCCTGAGAACTAATGACAACCTAGTCTTCTACCTGTGCATACTACCTTGTGTCTAACAAAAACAAATTTTAGCTAGAAAATCATGAAACCTATGTGTTGTGAAACGAGTCTAATTCAACATTTTTTAGTAATATATATCAAAACCTTGATTTCTGGCTATTGTGTCTTTAGAAGGACCTTTCTGAGGAAAAATAGCTTGTCTTGAAATTAACACAGAATTTGATTTATTTTATTTGGGACCTGTCCAGTCCCAAAAGCATACTTTCAGAGATGGAAATTGTCATTGTCTAATGGTCTCACAGACCCCTTTCTCCAAGCTCACTACTCTCCAGATTGAGGATGCATGACAAAGGTGATAATATTGGTTTAGACTTTTAGGCTGCCTCGGCTTTTCTTTTTTGCCAATAAACAGACTTTAGTCTCTGGGGCCTTCAGATGAGCAGCTACACAGATGCTAAACTTCCTGCAAATTAAGCACATGTAAGAAGAAAATATTACAATCACAGCAAATGCCACCCTGCTAATGGTTTCAGTAGGGACATTAGTGAATTAAATGGGTATGGGAAACTAAATCTCTTAATTTTGCTTCTGTCAGTATGGCAAACTATCTATATTTTATAATGTCTTTAGTTTTTGTATGTGCTGCTGTGAACTTCTCCTTTATATCAGTTGATAATATTATCCTTTGTTTTCCTCTTTAAAATGACAGGATGACTCTGTGGCTGTCTGGTTGGACACTCAGAGCTGACCTCTGCTCCATCCAACTATGGCAATTAGTCAATGGATAATTCAGCATATTTTTGTACCTGTCAACTTAGCTTTACACCAACATCTGCCTTGACAATTCAGAGAGAAAGTTCAGTGCATATTTACTTGAATTCATGTGAAAATGAAAAATTTAAGCAGTACATGTTAATTGCTCAACTCAACACCTAGGTGTAATAGCCTTTGTTATGTACCCATCACCTGCCACTTTTCCAGCTGGTGGGTTTGTTTTACCCTTCTTTGTTCCTTGTCAGTTGATGTATAGCACCATCTCTAATTGTAGAAATTGATTCATCTGTAGCTGGTGAATAGAGTTCCACATAACAATCAACAGAATAATTAAAATGGGGTGTGGGAGGTAAAAACACGTGGCTCTGTCAGCTGTGCTTGATAAAGAGCCTAATCAGAAATTACTTGCTGTTTTTTTGAAGGCTTACATTGCCTAAAAATTATATTCATCTCATTTGTTTTCAACATTTGAAATAATTTTGAAAACTTATTTATGAGCCATAAGAAATGCTGACATTGCCATTTATGAAAACATGGAAGGACCTGAGAACATTATACTGAGTGAAATAAGTAAATCAGAAAAAGCTAAGAACGATTTGATTTCACACATAGGTGGGATATAAAACTGAGACTCATGGACATAGATAAAATGAAAGTGGTTACCAGGGAGGGGGACAAGGGAGGGGAGTTAAGAGGGACAAATATACAGTGACAAAATAATTTAACTTTGTTTGATGGGATCACAATGGATTCAACAGTTCTAACACTATGTACTTTTATGTGCTCTTATTGATCAATGTCACCCCATTAAATTTAATTTCAAAATAAAAATAAAAAAGAAAACAAACAAAATCCTAGTAAGTTGCTGGAAAATAGCAGGTTCTATCTTGTCAGTTATGACACTGAATTGTTTGTATAGTCTGTCTATGCAGTTTTAACTTTTCAGTGGAGGAAGAATAAGATATTGTGCAGTGTTATGTGAGGTATTGGGAAGTCCCACATGACCAAATTTTAGCTCTGTTACACCACATTAATATAGTGCATGTTTGTTCACCTTTTTAACTTGATTCTTCTGAGAAGTTGAATTAAATAAACTTTGTGCCTTTTTCCAGTTGTAGGATGTCACGGCCAATTGGTCAATGAAGCAGTGAGCACATATGAATCACATGGAAGTGCTTGTTAAAAATATAAATGCCATCTTATCACTCCAGATATTCTGTTTTCAAATGTCTGAGAGACAACCAACATATCTGTATTTTAGCGTTTTTCCAGGAATATTAATTCAGGTCTTCTGCAAAGCACAGTTTGAGAAACATTGCCACAAAGTCACTTGAGATGTCCATGACTTTTCTTTAGACTTCTATTGCTTTTCCTCATCTTTACAGACAACTGTTATGAGCATCAAGAAGTTTGTGAGCACTGCAATTGAAATTGTACATAGTAATGTGCCTAACATATGGCAACTACCATTGAGAGTTGCAAATAGATAATCTATAAATGGATGTTAACAGAAAAAAAAAAAAACTGTACAAAATTAAGAGCAGAAACGAAGTACTAAATTAATGGTAAATACAAAACTATCACAGGAGTTTAGTGAGAGATTTGTCACTCAATATTTCAGAAGTTGGGGAAGGCTTCTTGGAAGAAGTGATCCTTTATTTCATATTGAAGTAATAGATGGACAGAATGGAAATGGAAGCTTTAAACCAATGACAATAACAACAACAAAAAAATATTAACAAATAAATAGAGGTGAAATTACATAATTAGGGTAGAATAATAAGAAAATTTTGTTAGAGATCTGTGGTTAAAAGGTACAAACTTCAATTAAATATAGAAAAAGAAAATTGAGGTTCAGAAGCTTTCAGCATCCAAAATGCTCAGTTTTTCTATTTCAAGGGTAATGCAGACATAAGGTGTCTATGTGATCTGTAACTTAACTAAGAAAAATGACAAACATTTTGTTGTATAACAATAGTAGTGTTAACCTTTAAAAAACTATAATGAGGACTTTCAGTTTCCAGTATCACTTGTAAGGAGGTTGGAAGTTTCCACTTAGTTTTAACAACAAGTAAAATATAGAACAAACTAAAAAATCAACAATTCATCTTGAATCCATCAGAGAGGGGAAAACAGAGGGCAAACCTCACTTCCGGAGACAGGAGAAACGGACAGGTAAATACAGAGAGCAGTGGCTTACCTGAGTAGAAACTCAGGATTGGGAATTACTCTGTGAACCAGTGCCTCAGTAGGAAAACGTGAACTGCAATTGAGAAATTGCTGGAAGCTCAGTGGAGAACTTTGAACTTTACTCCACAAAGAGACCCAGTCATAGAGAAGCCCCTCACGATATTATTAGGTTTACATTCCAGGACTTGATCACAATTCCCAAGGAATATTAAAACAAACAAACAAACAAAGAAAGAAAACCTTCACCTTCTTCCAGAAGGATAGAGAAAAAGACACGTTTTGAAATTACCCAGAGCACTGTGTTCCTAAAAAGACTCAACAGAAAAAGCTAAATAGCCTGACCAGGTGGTGCTGTGGATAAAGCCTGGATCTGGGATACTAAGGACCCAGGTCGCTGGCTTGAGCATGGAATAATAGACGTGAACCTATGGTCTCTGGCTTGAGACCAAGATCGCTGGCTGGAGTCTAAGGTCACTGGTTTGAACAGGTGATCACTTGCTCTGCTGTAGTCCCCGGGTGAAGAAACATATGAGAAAGCAATCAATGAACAACTAAGGTGGCGCAACAAAAAATTAATGCTTCTCATCTCTCTCCCTTCCTATCTGTCTGTCCCTCTCTCTCACTTTCTCTCACCCATGCTAAAATAAAGAAGGTAAAAAATCCAATGAAAAATATGAGCCAAAGACCTTAAAGATACCTCTTCAAAGAAGATACGTATAAGAAATAAATGTATGAAAAGATGCTACACATTATCTACCCTGAGGGAAATGCAAATTTAAACTACAGTGAGATATCATTATACACATCTTAGAATGGTCATAATCTACAACCCTGACAGCAGCAAATGCTGATGAGGATGTGGATCAAAAGGAACTCCTATAGCTCATGGGAATGCAAAATGATATAGCCACTTTAAAAGAGTTTGGCAGTTTTGGAAAAAACTAAACACACGATCCAGAAATTGTCCTTCTTTGTATTTACCCAAAGGAATTGAAAAAAGTTTCCACACACTTACCTGTTCATGAGCATTTGAAGCAACTTTATTCATAATTGCCAAATCTCGGAATCAACCAAGATGTCCTCCAGTCCGTGAGTGGATGAATAAACTGTGGTATATCCAGATATTAGAATACTATTCTGTGCTAAAAATATGAGCTTATAATCCAAGAAAAGACATGAAGAAACCTTAAATGAATCTTATTAAGTGAAATTAGCTTATATGAGAAGGCAACATACTGAAAGATTCAAGCTAAATTACTGTCTGGAAATAACAAAACTATACAGACAATAGGAAATCCTTGAGGGTTGGAGGTGGATGAGAAGAAGAGCAGGCAGAACACAAAAGATTTTTAGGGTAGTGAAAATACTCTCTATGATATTGTAATGGTGGATACATGTTTTATACATACGTTTAAACCCATAGAATGCATAATACCAAGAAAGAACTCCAATTTAAACTATAGGCTTTGTGATTTTGATGTCACTTTAGGTTCATCCTTTACAAAAATACACTATTCTTGTGATTGACCTTGATATTTTGGCAGGCGAGACATGTGTGGGAACATAGGTTATGTGGAAAATCTCTGTACTTTCCTCTCAGTTTTGTCATAAACCTAAAACTGCTTTAAAAATATTCAGAAAAAGAAAATAATTATAACCAAAACTAGGCAATTGGACAATATATAATTTCTTAAATTTGGAGCTGTAGAAGTGTATTTTTAGATAGAAATCAATTCATTTCAGTAATAGATATATTTTATACAATCTTTAAGATCCTAGGAAGAGTTAGCTATAGCCTAAAGAACCTCTTATTTCTTTTCTTCTTTCTTTTTCTTTTTCTTTTCTTTTTTTGCTTCTTCTTAGCGAACTAACTCACTTATCTCTCATCCTTATCTTTTTCAATCAGTAAAAAACTAGGCTGAATTTACATCCTTCTTTTTCAGTGATTAGGCTTCTGAGAATAAAAGAGAGGCCCCTCTGGATAAAATTTTCACAGAAGGTTCCACAGCTGGAATGGTGGATGTGGGAACACTGATGTGGTAAAGAATATGAGTTTCACAGCAAAGACTATAGGCAGGAAAAAAATACTCTGGAATGTATGTAGCAAAAGGATATTTAGACAGAAAGAAAAGAGAAAGAATGCTCAATTCAATTTAATTAGCAAACATTGATCAACTATACAGGGGTGGGCAAAGGTAAGTTTACAGTTGGAGTACACAAAGCAATATTAATAAAGCTATTCTAAAAATCATAATCTGCATGTCTTTTTCTTACAAACAACTATAAACCTAGGTTTTGCCCACCCTTGTTTGCTACTCACAAGAAACTGAGGCAATCACTTTGAAATCTTCCCGTGGTTATATATATATATATATTTTATTTTTTTATTTTTTTTATTTTTTTATTTTTTTATTTTATTCATTTTAGAGAGGAGACACAGAGTTAGAGAGAGAGAGAGAGAAAGAGAGAAAGGGGGGAGGAGCTGGAAGCATCAACTCCCATATGTGCCTTGACCGAACCAGTGCAGGGTTTTGAACTGGCGACCTCAGTGTTCCCAGGTCGACGCTTTATCCACTGCGCCACCACAGGTCAGGCTATATATATATATTTTTGAACTTGATCTTCTCTTCAAAGTTAGTTTAAATTTCCCTTCTATAACATATAAAAGGAAGATAATATTTCAGTTGAGAAGAGCTTTGGAAACCATTAAATAATTTGGATTTTTTCTGCAGGCAAGAGTCAGCCATTGAGGGAGTATGAGCACAGAGAAAAGTGGGACAAAAGGTGACCCTAACCCATGCATTCACAGACTGCAGGCTGCCTAACAAATTGCAATTGTCCAGCATGACGTTTGACAGGGATTGTAAAATAAAAAATAAGGGTAGACTTGTCTGGAACCAAGATGCTAGAATGATTTGTTCTTGGTGTCTTGCTACGTTAACCAGGTAGAAATAGATCAGATAGAATCAAGATTAGAGTACTTTAACAATAAGTGTTCCATTCAAAAGTATTCCCACATCATTTTGAACTCTGTTTTCCCTTCATCAGCTGTTAACAGAACATCTTTGCATTTTCCATTATCTCTAATTGTTCACACTGAATATTTGCCTTTGGTTGAATATCTTTCTTAACGTCTTTTCTGCTAAACTTAAAAATACATATCTCTCTAAGAGATGTCTTGCCCTCACTGAAGAAATCTTTAAAAAGCATTTAAAATAAAAAATTTAAAATTAAATTTCTTTATTTTCCAAGGATCTCTCTGACACTGAAATTGGCCAAGTTTTTATTCTGTTGTCCAGGTATGCTTAATAAAACAAGATATTTAAACCAGTTACACCATTCTTCAGCAATGTTAATGTGAAAATATCTTCTACCCATGTTATTATTCATCTGATGAGTTTAAGGCACCAAAACCTTTCCCTTTTCTGAGGGTATGTGAATAAATGAGAACTAAATATTCCCTTTAAGCCAAAAACAGGACAAGCAATTTTCATTGTGCTGGTTCATAGTAGCATAACTTCAAGTCTCCTGAGCCTTAAAATAACCATTTACCCATTGGCCATAAAGCATTGACTGATTTATTTTCATTACATGGTTTGACCGTGACAGTGTTGATTTAAACAAGGGAGGAACTTGAAGATTAAAAAAAGAAATGACGTGTTTGAAGAAGCTAAAAACGTTACTATTCACGGGTCAAAGATACAGAGTGCAAAATTCCCAAATAGTATAATGTTAAGGAGGAGGAGGAGGAGGAGGACTCTCAAATTTGTTTGCTACAGTCACCATTCATTGACTTGGCAGTTCATTTAAGCTATCTCATTTAATTCTTAAAATACTTACAAGATATCTGTTTGAACCACTGTTTAACATATGATGTTAATTTTCCCTGGGTTAGTGTTAGGATGAAGAGAACTTACACAATCAATAAATATTCTGTTCCAGTACTTAAATATTTACTTTACTTCTATATCTTCAAAAATCATACATATCCAAAATATATTTTTCTATATAGTTCCTTTATACTCTCTCTAAAAACTACTAAACATTCTATATTTTAAATATTTTTGGTAAAAGAGAAAGCAAAGTGGCCCTAACCAGTTGGCTCAGTGGTAGAGCATAGGCCCTTGTCTGGACATCCTGGTTTTTATTCCTGGGGTGGGGGTTCACAGAGAAGTGACTATTCTTACCCTTCACTGCCCCCTTCCCTTTCTCTTTCTTTTTTATCCTCCCACAGCTATGGCTTAACTGGTTCTGGCACATCAACCCTTGGCACTGAGGATAGCTCTGTGGAGCACACACACACACACACACACACACACACACTCATACACAGAGACAATAATATTTTTATTATTGTTAAAAATAGGTCGATTGAGAGCATGGCCCCAGGTGGGCAGAGCATCAGCCCCAGGTGGAGATTGCTGCGTGGATCCCGGTGGGGATGCATGCAGGAGTCTGTATCTATACCTTCCCTCTTCTCACTTGGAAAAGAAGAGAAAAAAAGAGAAGAAAGTAAAGCATATCAAAATTGACAGGTACATACCAAATAGTGTCTTATAGATAGATGCTATGTACAAAAGGGGTTCTATGATCAAATTTTTGTTATAAAGTCTTTATTAAACAGGATTAAACATGTGAGACTTTGGAGCTGTTATTGTGTTAACATACATTGTGAATTTGCAATAAGCGAGACAGAGTAGATAATTATCCAAGTTTTATAAGAGAAATCCCTCAGCAACCAAGAAATATCCATTAGTATTCAATGCAGAAAATGCTTCCTTGCATTATCATTTTAAGGAAGAGATGTATTGTGTACAAATATGAAATATCTCATTCAGCTAATCCCATAATATAAAATATTTTGCTTATTTCCCAGATCATGGTATTTTAAAAATTGCCATATAAATATCTTATACATATATGATATATATCTGTACATATTTTATGTAAATGTATGTATGCTTGTGTGTATGTTGGTATATATCTTTTCATACTTTTTTGTAATTCCATAACATAAATTCCTAAAAGAGAGTTTCTGAAACAAAGGACATGTTTAGTCTATATTTCAAAACTGTCTCCAAGAGAAACTACTGAAATTTCCACTTCTAGCAGTATGTGAACAGACCCCCACATAGCCATCATAACTTCCTATTCTATTTATTTGCAGTTTTTGTTAACTTTAAGTAATCTTAATGAACTGAACATTAATTTTTATTACTTTATGACAAAAACATATATGGTTTTATATATTAATTTAAATATATTAAATATGTTATTTAATATGTGCTTAAACAGGTATAGGTTATCATAAAGAAAAGTAATATATAATATAAGATAGATATTACTTCAAATATATTACTTGTTTATAAAAATATATTAAAGCCTGGCTGGATAACTTGGTAGGTTAGAGCATCATCCCAATGTGCAGAGATTGCCAGTTCGATCCCCAGTCAGGACACATACAAGAACCGATTGATGTTTCTGTCTCTCTCCCTTCCTCTCTTTCTAAAATCTTTAAATAAAATTAAAAAAATAATAAAATGTAAAGTTTTTGAAAATACATATATATTAAAATATATCTTCATGTGTATTATATAAAGGGCATTAATATATAATCTAAACAGTGGAACTATATAAAATATAATGTTATAAATATATAAATATAATATATTAACCATATCACATTACAGTATATTACTTTGCATATATTCTAATATATCATGTATAAAAATATCTTATATAAATATATCTGATATAGTATATGTACATGCATTAAATGTATTTTATATAAAGTAATACAGAATAAATATGTATATGCTATTTTTAATTTTCTTACTTGTGAAAATTGGTGCAATGGAAAATTTTGCCATGATTATATGCCTTTCAGATTAATATTTGGATAATAACCAATATATGCTTTTATTATATTTTCTGTTAGAAAGTCAACTTTTTTAAATGATTTTATGTATCCTCTATAAATTAAGAATAGCAGTAATTATGTATATCTCATTACTCTTACTTACATATATTTTTTAGAATTTATTGTTTTCTTTCTCAGGCCCATCAAATATAATGTACCAACTTGGGTCTGGGCATTGCTTGTGTAATTATTCAATTGGCAAAGGCTATTTTTTTCAATGTTATAATGAAACTTAGTTTTGGATCTATTGAAGACATATATCACAATAAATAGTATCCCAGTCTATAGTTTACAGCATAGTTTAATCAATTCAAATTAACTTTTGTGTTTTTAAACTTCATCCTCATCCTTGCTGAAGTGGAACTAAACTTCTTGGATTTATGTTGTAAAAATAAATATTATAAGAACTTTATGTTTTCCAAAAACTTATACATATATTACCTCAGGTATGATAATGCATTTATGAAGTAAATGGCCATTAATAATCCAGCTCTCATCTTTCTCTTCTTTTCTTTACAACATGCTCATAAGTTTTGTACTTCTTGAACAAACACACTCCTTCCAATTATAGGTCATATTTCAATGTTCCCTTCTTTAACAATGCATGTTATCTTAAACAAGATAAACATACCTAATTCCTACTTTCAAATCTTGCCTCAACCACCACTTCTTCAAATTCTGTTAAGCAATTACCCCTACTACAAAAATTGTAGTACAATATCCTTCTCATTAGCAAATATCTCAATTGTAATATTAGGATATTATGATTATCTACCCCCTTAATCTATTGTAAAAATCCTAAGTGGTGAGGAATTGAGATTTTTGCTTACTATTTATTCTAGAGGCCAAACACAGAGACTAGCACAAGATAAAATAAACATTCAGAAATGTTTATGAGAAATAAAGCTATGTCTGATTATTATGCCAATTTTACAGATAAACCCTAGAAACTTAGAAAAGCAAATTTCTTTTTCTTTTTTTTTTTTTTTGCAGGAACAGAGAGAGAGAGAGAGTCAGAGAGAGGGATAGATAGGGACAGACAGGAACGGAGAGAGGTGAGCAGCATCAATCATTAGTTTTTCAATACCGTTGCGACACCATAGTTGTTTATTGATTGCTTCCTCACATGTGCCTTGACCGCAGGCGTTCAGCAGACCGAGTCATCCCTTGCTGGAGCCAGCGACCTTGGGTCCAAGCCTGTGAGCTTTTGCTCAAGCCAGATGGTCCCGCGCTCAAGCTGGCGAGCTCGGGGTCCTGAACCTGGGTCTTCCACATCCCAGTCTGACGCTCTATCCACTGAACCACCGCCTGGTCAGGCACAAAGCAAATTTCTTTGTCAATAATGCTCATATAATCATTGACTAGGACAACTGAAACTTGAATACCTGTGCTTTGGCTCTAGATTCTGTTTTTCCCATTTTCTAGACTTCCTGGATATGTTCCATTGCCTTCTCCTTATTTCAGTCTTTACTTTTATTATTCTTTTCTTTCTTTTTGTTGAACTTAATATGGTTATTTGTGAAATGGAGTAGAAGATGTCCTTACTGACAGTCCTACGTCAAATGTGAAGAAATAATGTTGAAAAAAAGTCATAGTTCCTTCCAGAACAGCAACAAACTATTACTTAGAATATTTTTTTAGCAAACTTCAAAGCCCTCAATTTTGTTCTTGTTTTTTAGCCAAGGCTTAAGAAGTGTAGTTAAGTTTTATTAAAATACATTTGCTTCAGTTTTCCAGTGAAACATCTTGAGATCTAACTCTCTATGACTTGGTAGTCTTCTTTCCTTCCTTCTTTCCATCCTTCCTTCCTACATTTCTTTATTTCTTTTCTTTTTCATAGCCAATAATTGTCATGTATCACATAAACTTACATTCTATGCCCAAGGTTTTTCATTTGGAAATGTACAGGTTAGCATATCATATTTTATACATTATACTAGAAATTTCTTGTTGCAACAGATGTGACTGAATGTCTTATTATGAATAATTCAGTATTGCTGAGAGTGATGGTAAGTTAAGGACAGAAAAACTAATTCACTAAAATGAAAATTGAAAAACTGACTTAGGTATAGTGTCTAAACCCAGTAGGGGTGGTCGCCAAACTCTAGTATTGAGATTAATAGAGTCTCTGTTCTGGGATATAATCAATGGTAGCATCATGTCAGAGAGTTCATAATAATAGGAGGCATGTATTTTTATGTAAAAATTCATATGTCTTTTTTTTTTATATAAAGCTATGAGGGCAAACATTCAGGTGAGGGAAGATGGCAAAAACTAGGTAACTTTAGGTAACATATGTAACATATCTAAGCTTTATTTTGGCCAATATCTACTTCTTAGATAAAATGACCAGACTACTATTTAGCATTACAGATCAGTGATAGGGAAAGAAGGAACTAATTTATAACCAAAAGGGTGGTTAGTGCATCACTTTTGGCTAAAAGGGCAATAAGAACTTTTCAATAATCTTTGACATCTTTACCATTGTGGTCTAATTGGTACTTAATGTCGACAGTGCAGCAGAAACAGCTGGATATCCACATATAGAACAAACGAATTCACTCATTTCTTCCAGTATCTACTTGTGGTTTTAGTCAAGCATAGAAGGGCAAAGGAGAACCCCAAGGCATTTTAAACATCACAGATATTTGTTCTACCATAAAACCCTGAAATACTATGTCATCACAAGCTAAAGGGAAAATGAAGAAATACGATTTTTTCAAATTTTAATAAACATTAAGCAAATAAAACCAATTCACAGGAAATTTTCTTTAAATATTTATGTTGGGATTTGTTTTGTTTTTGTTTGTTTGTTTCCAAAGAACAAGGAAGAGAGAGACAGAATAAGAATATCAAATTGCTTCTTTAAGTGACCGGGGAATCAAATC
Organism: Rhynchonycteris naso; assembly: GCA_037038555.1. Classification (NCBI taxonomy): domain Eukaryota; kingdom Metazoa; phylum Chordata; class Mammalia; order Chiroptera; family Emballonuridae; genus Rhynchonycteris; species Rhynchonycteris naso. The sequence continues at coordinate 75,986,398 of CM073002.1, forward strand.
AGCAATCTCTGCACCCCAGGACAACACTTCAACCAATGGAGCTATCCAGCTAGGGCGTGTGTGTGATATATATATATATATATATATATATATATATATATATATATATATATATATATACACACACACACACACACACACATACATATATATATACATGTATATATATATATATATATATATATATATATATATATATATATATATGGAGAAAGAGAGAAGAGGAGGAAGGGAAGCAATTATTTGTTGTTCCACTCAGTCATACATACATTCATTGTTTGGTTCCCATGTGTGCCCTGACCAGGGATTGTACCTGCCACTGGGTTGCTTCAGGGGGATGCTCTTAAGTGACTGTGCTCATCAAGCAGGGCAGTTGTTTGTTTTATTTACTCATTTTTTTTAGAATTGAGACCTAGCTGAAAATTGGAAATTGCCTAGGGTATATACATTGTAGATGTTATAATAATAACTGAGTTTCATTGCATCTCACATACCCAAAAAACTATGTTCTAAATGAATAAAAATATAATTATTTTGAAAGATTATTTTTGAAATTTATGCTTAAACTACACTATTAAGAATAGTAAAAAAATTACTCACCATTTCAGAATACTTCAGTCCCCTTTACTGATTTGCACAACTCTGCATACATATACATTTCTGGGTTTGTATTAATGATATGTAAATATCTTTAATTTTTTATTTCAACTTTGCTATATGAGAGATATAGATTGAGGATACTATCTTAACACTGTTTCTTTATAAATGGTGTATTGAAATAAAGAAATTATCTAAATAATAAGATTCAAGATTTTTTTAACCCATTTACTATCTAGTCTGCAGTAGTCACATAGAACAAGAATGTTAAAAGTTTATAACTTCCAGATTATAAGCACATTCAAAGTTTTAAGATTTGAGAAGATAAAATAGGCCCCACAGGCTACTGAAAATATGACATATCTGTCCATCAGGATTATGAGGTTAGCTTTCGCTCTTAACTTCCTTCTATAAAGTGAGAGTGGTAAGTAAAATTTTGATGAAATGTTACAGCCTACTATCAACAGGGTTATGGGAAATTTTAGGAAGAGTTGTGAACCACTTTTCAGCAGTAAAGGTTAAAGGAGTCTAGTGCTATTGATAGCTATTGAGGATCTGTGTTTAAATACACTCCAAGAACTACATAATTAAACTCTTCATGATTTTCCAATCCCTTATTTCTCACTGTCTTAACTTTCTTTGCCTTATGTCTAGGCTTGAGATTCTGATGAATCTGGGTTCCCTGCTATAAACATAAGATGAAAAGAGAGAAATATTAATACTAAAGTGTCAGAGACCTGAAGTGTTTGTCAGTGAAGAATATTTTCATTTCTAGAAGAATAGCTAGAGAGGGTACGACTCTACCCGACAAAATTATTCTTGAGTGATAGAATTTTAGTTATCAGGTAAAAAGGGTACGTATCAACAGAGAACTTTCTTTACTGTGCTCCAATAATACTGGCATCTTGATTATTATAACTGACAGTAAGAAAGGTACAAACACAAAGCCTTATTAAGACTCATTAAGAATAGTGCATATGTGTTTCAGAAACTGATCTGACATATTGTAGATAGCATATATACCAATTCAATACATGTGTAAAAAATGGTAAACCATTGAAAACACTATCTGATGAACACTTTAAAAATAATTTTTTTTCTTCTGAAAGTTTAGATTCTGGCTTTAGAAATTTTGTGAATTGCTGAACTTTGATATCAGAAATAGAGCTATAATTTTAGAGATCCTTTGGGGCTAAAATAATAGTAAGCAATTTTGGTTTTGCACTGCTACAATTAATCAGGTCAATAATATAGTCTTAGGAAGTAAGATTTACCTCTCTGTAATTAAATCTCCCAGGGTTATTAGTTTTCATTACTGGCCAAAATAACTGCTAAAGAAAGATATGTAAGACCTGATGAGCCATTGAGTTTTTTAAATGTTTTTAAAATACCAATATTGCTGTTCCTACTTCTCATTTGCTGCACTGAAGAGGCATTTTAGGATTTCATGTGACCTGACAACCCATCTAAGACTGATGGTCAAGTACCAAGCTATGTTTAGCACCTGAGACTATATGCTACAATGGAGCTATCCTCAGTCACTAGGGCCAATCTCAAATCAATTGAGCCACTGACTGTGGCAGGATAAGAGGGAGAGAAGGGAAAGAAGAACAAGAGAAAAGCAGATGGTTGTTTCTCCTGTGGGCTCTGAACAGAAATCAAACTTGGGATGTCCATTTGCCAGGTTGATGCTCTATCCACTAAGCCACCGGCCAGGGTCCCAAAATAGAATATTTAATAGTATGTTCACCAGACATTATAAAAATGATATTTTAAATAAATAACTCTATCAAGAGGAAAGACTATTAAGCTGACATAGTGTATGTGAAGTTCTTCATTTAGCAGCTAAATGCAATTTTTGGCCTTTTTAGTGTTGCCTAATAAATGAAGTAGATTGGTCAAAACATCATGCTTTACCTAACTAGTGGTATTAGAGTGATATCTTAGACTCTGATTACTTTTTATTTTTTTCCAGGGACAGAAAGAGAGTCAGACAGAGGGATAGATAGGGACAGACAGACAGGAACGAAGAGAGGTGAGAAGTATCAATCATTAGTTTCTTGTTGCCGTTGTGACACCATAGTTGTTCATTGATTGCTTTCTCACATGTGCTTTGACGGGGGACCTTCAGCAGACGGAGCAACCCCTTGCTGGAGCCAGCGACCTTGGGTCCAAGCTGGCAAGCCTTTGCTCAAGCCAGATGGGCCTGCGCTCAAGCTGGCAAGCTTGGGGTCTCGAACCTGGGACTTCCGCATCCCAGTCTGATGCTCTATCCACTTCGCTACCGCCTGTTCAGGCCCTGATTACCTTTTAACACTTACAATTTAATATTATTTAGTGACACTATAGAATGAGTAATCCATTATTACTTGTTACCTATACATAACTCCCAGATGAAACTTACAGAGAAGGAATAACTCCAGGTATGTATATGTAAAGTAAAATTAAATTTAGATAGTCATAAAAATAAAATAACATTTATTTGAGCAAAAGGAGTTACAGCTTGGGAGATATAGATTAAGGTAGCAACCTAAACTGTGTTCTACAACGATCAAGGAGTGATTGCTTTTATAATTGTCTACTCAGGTTCCCAATTTGATGCATTTCATGTAAATGAGGTACCCAAATTGTGCAGTTTTGACAATTAAAGCAGGTCTTAGTTCATTGGTAGAAAGATGAAATTAAAGTTCCCCCCACCCCTCCTTTTTTGTGGCAGAGACAGAGAGAGTCAGAAAGAGGAACAGATAGTGACAGACAGGAAGGGAGAGAGATGAGAAATATCATTCTTCGTTGCAGTTTCTTAGCTGTTCATTGATTGCTTTCTCATATGTGCCTTGACCCGGGGGCTCCAGCAGAACGAATGACACCTTGCTCAAGTCAGCGACCCCCGGCCCAATCTGTACATCCCAGTCCAACGCTCTATCCACTACCCACTGCGTGGTAAAGCCAAAGTTTCCTTTTTAATGGTTGTTTCACAATGTGGACAAGCTGGCATAGTGGAGGAAGTTGCGAGTTTAGTCTGAAATTCCTCCCAGCATACCAAGTACATGAGAAAACCTTATTCTGCCCTGCATCTTCATTTATCTTATATACCTCAAAAAACTCGGGGGTAACAAGTAGCTTTTAAGGAATAAGTCAGATTGGAGACATCCAGTTATTCATTATGACTAATCTTATTCACATGGAAAGAGATATTTGATTTGTTCCTGATACTGAAAATTAAGTATCCAGTTAAAAGGAGAAGAAACCAATTATCACAAGTACTTAGTTATCTCTGTAATCTCCTAGCTTTGAACATCTTTTATTTTCTCATTGCCTGAAAAACCATCTCTTTGCTTAAGTCTGGACAATGGAATCCCTTATGGAAGATATTACACTATAGAGGGCCCTTTGCCTCTTTCCTTGGGTCAACATTTCCCATGGAGTGTGGAGTTCGTGGAACTGAGAAGATACGATCACTCAAAGCCTCAGAACCATCTTTCAAACCATAGTCCAGATTTTTTTCCCCTGGAGTTCCTGTAAAAATAGCTCTGAGTAAATTTCTAGGATATATGCAATCCCTTGACTAGCTGTTTTCTCAGGCATATTATGTTATTGGTGGAGGAAACGAAAGATTGAAAAAATTACCTGTTTGTAGAAAAGAGAAATCATAGTATTAAAAATTCAGATAATTCTTCTTATGTATTAAAAATTAGGTCTAACCAGGCAGTGCGCAGTGGATAGAGCATCGGACTGGGATGCGGAAGACCCAGGTTCGAGACCTGAAGCTCGCCTGCTTAAGTGCGGGCTCACCTGGTTTGAGCAAAAGCTCACCAGCTTGGACCCAAGGTTGCTGCTCCAGCAAGGGGTTGCTCAGTCTGCTGGAGGCCCGTGGTCAAGGCACGTATGGGAAAACAATCAATGAACAACTAAGGTGTTGCAACGAAAAACTGGTGATTGATGCTTCTCATCTCTCTCCATTCCTGTCTGCCTGTCCCTATCTATCCTTCTCTCTGACTCTCTCTCTGTCGCTGTAAAAAACAAACAAACAAACAAACAAAAAACCGCTTAGCTCCTTTGATTTAAAAAAGAAAGAAAAAAATTAGGAAGAATACAAATAAAGCATAATTAATAGTAATGTTTTGAAAGCCAAGTAAAACCAAACATTTTTACACAAACTCAATAAAAAAATTAATATCATCTTCATCAACAGCAATTTAATTACAAATTACCAAAAATCTAACTAGACTCCTTATCTCCTCTATAAGAATAAATCTGATATAAAATACACTGTTGCACAATTATGAAGAGAAAATATTATAAGTAAATAATAAAGTTTTGGAAGAAAATAAAAATGATGCTCTAAATTGGTCCATGATCTAATCATAAGAATCAGTGTATGTCATTTTCCATGCCAAAAGAGACTGTGTAGAAGTGATTTAGGATTTAGAAATTAGGATTATTCAGATAGGTCCAATTTAATCACTTGAATTCTTAAAAGCAGGGTATTTTTCTAGGGTATGGTAAGGAAAGGATGTTACAACAGAAAAACGGTCAAAGCAACGTGTTGCTGCTGATATGGAAGATGGAGGGAAGGGACTACAAGTCAAGCAATGTAGTGGGTGATTAAAGATTAGAAAATGCAAAGAAACGTTTTTTTCTTAAAGTCTCCAGAAAGAACCATAAATCACTAGAAACTCTGATTTCAGTCTTTCAAGATAATAAATAAATCTATATTGTCTTTATAGATAATAAATAAATCTATATTGTCTTTTTAAATATGCTCTTTTTAATGTTTATGTTAGTGATTTTAGAGTAAAGGAAGGAAAAGAGAGAGAAGCAGCTACATTAAACTTCCTGTATGTGACCTAACCAGAGATCAAACTGACAACCTCTGAGCTTCGGAATAATGTTTAAGTCAACTGAATTATCCAGCCAGGACAAATCTGTGTTGACTAAATCCGTGGTAACTTGTGATGATAGAAATAGAATATCAATAACTGCATCAATAAGTTATATATTGGCAAAGGCAGTAAATCTAAATATTTTTGGATGTTTTTTGTATTAGAAATTACTAAAAACTTACTTTAATTTTAATCCAATCAAAGAAATATGAATATAAGTTATGAATAATTATGATAACTTGCTATTTGTTAAATGCATTTATTGTGTGCAAGGAGATTGATGAATGTTTTATATAAATTATCTGATTTAACCTCAAAGCAGCACTAAGAGGTAGTGATTTTTAATCTTATTTTATTCATAAATAAATTTAATCACAGAAACTGTACATTTTCTGTACAAAGAAAATACTTTTCACAACTAATAATTAGAGCCCATTTAAGGCCAATCTTTATCTGTTTGACTTGCTCATTCTTACTTATGTCTTATGTTTCTCTCAAGATTGGGGAAGTCAGTGTAGAAAAACTTGTGATGAACCATAAAACCAGTTAAACACAGATAAAAATACTGAGACAGATGTATAAAGTTAATATTATTAAAATTGTAAGCATTTGGTTACAAATATCTACATTAATTTTCTATTCTGGAATATCAAGAAAAGATGAAGAAAAGTAAATTAACTAATTTTCTTATTATAAAGGTAAAGAAGTCAATTATTTATTTTTATGGGCTTTTAGAGAGAGAGGAAGGAGTAGGGTGGCAAGAGGGATCAACTCATAGTTGTTTCACTCTAGTTGTTTACTGACTTCTTTTCATCTGTGCCTTGACTGGGCAAGCCCAGGACCTCAAACTGGCAACCTCAGCGTTTTAGGTTGTTGCTCTTTTCCCTCTGCCACCACAGGTCAAGCACAATAATTTATTTTTGAAGTTTATAATTAGATAAAAATAATCTTAAGTACTGTATTATTATTTTGATTATTATCTGGCTATCGAATTTTGAGTCTTTTTAATTTATTAAATCAACATATTTACTATAGTAAACAAAGGAAAAACTGGGAAGCATATACAGTAAAAATTGTAGAATGACACAGCATATATATCAAATATATTCATCAAAACAATGTCATAATTATGTTCCTCCTGTTGTCTAGAGTGACATGAACTCTATGAGCAGGTCTGAATTTCTACTTTAACCCCCAAATACTCAATTGAAATGTAAGAAAAAAGTCATGAGTAAATTTCTACACAGTTAATATTCAAAAATATATTTCTTTTTACACCAATAGAATCTCAGAGTCTAAGCAAAAAGATCTAAAATAAAATGACCATCAAAGATCTTTGACAAATTATTTAAGTTGAAATCTGAGTAGGAAAAATATGATAAGCTATTTTGTCCTCTGCCATGTAGCCCTTCTTTGTAAAATGCAAGACTGACCTGAAAGTATGTGCTTAGGTAGAAGGAACATAGCATATCCCCCCCTACTTTTGTACCAAACTGACAAAGTTTGATCAAAGGACAACTGTAATCTATTCTCATATTCTCTTGAATGCCTATGACCAAATATCACAGAAGGTCACTTAAACTCTTGTCCAAGTAAAAAATAATCATACACAGAAGCAAAACCAAAAATAACCTGTACTGGACAAAGGGTTTTAAATTGTTAAAATATAAAATTCACATTAAATGTGTAAATATTAGTAATGAATTTGTGCTGAAAAGCATAGCATCAAAATAAACAAGGATTTGTGATTTTAATGGAATTTTCTAAACTTGATTAGAAATTCAAACATAAAAAAAGTTCAAATAGATGTCAAAGAAGTGAAAAAGTTTACTTAATTTTTACAGTTTGATGTTTTTACTTTAATCATAGCATAGTCTATTTCCTGGACCAATTCAGCTATTATAAAGATGAACATATATTGACTATTGAGAAAATGCAATTAATTCTGGGGAAATAATACTATAACTAGAGATTCAAAACTTCTTTAAAATGAAAAATTATTTACATATATATTTCAGAAATGGTTTGAAAATAAAATACAGACATTTTTATTCACATACTAAATCATTAAATATACTAGAATCTATGTTTAATTTAAACTTCTCTTTATAAATGAACATTATTAGTTTGTATATATATATATATATATTGTGTATATATAAAGAGAGAAAAAGAATATATATATATATTCTTTTCTTCTTGAGATAGCATAGTTAATTATTATACCTTTAAAATGATTTAACTTTCAAAGCTCTATTCTTCTTCTTTACAGAATGTTCTATATTATTATCACCTTTTCATATCTCTGAAGACATTTTGGAATGACTTTGTCAAATTAAAATAAAATAAACAAGTGTATGAAACACTGAGATTACATAAATAGTATAATTAGTTTTAAGACAAATGACTTTTGTTTGTTTGTGTGTTTTTTGCATTTTTCCAAAGTTAGAAGCAGGAGGCAGTCAGAAAGACTACCACATGTGCCCGACTGAGATCCACCCAGCATGCCCATCAGGAAGCATTGCTCTACCCATTAGGGGTGTTGCTTCCTTGAGTTCATAGCCATTCTAGTGCCTGAGGCAGAGGCCATGGAGTCGTCCTCAGCACCCGGGCCAGCTTTGTTCCAATGGAGCCTTGGATCTGGGAGGGGAAGAGAGAGATAGAGAGGAAAGAGAGGGGTAAGAGTGCAGAAGCAGATGGGCGTTTCTCCTGTGTGCCGTGACCAGAATCAAACCCTGGACTTTCACACATGGGACTGCCGCTCTGCCGTTGAGCCAACTGGCCAGGGCCAACAAATGATATTTATTGTTGTTAATCTTCTCATTTATTAAAAATTTTACTTTTGGTAAAATAAAATGTGGTTACATCTTTATAGATATTATATATAATATAAAATATTATCAAATATTGTCATAATATATACTGTATAGTCTATAGTATATATAATATATATACAATTACAATCAAACCTAATTATGTAATTACATATATTATATAATATATTATGCTTACTGTAAGTTATGTTTGCTATGTACTAAAATACATACTATAAATATAGAACAAATATATTTCTTTCTTTTTTTTTTTTCAGGAACAGACAGAGTCAGAGAGAGGAATAGACAGGAACAGACAGGCAGGAACAGAGAGAGTCAAGAAATATCAATCATTAGTTTTTGTTGCCGTTGCAACACCATAATTGTTCATTGATTGCTCTCTCACACGTGCCTTGACTGCGGGCCTTCAGCAGACTGAGCAACCCCTTGCTGGAGCCAGCGACCTTGGCTCCAAGCTGACGAGCTTTTGCTCAAGCAAGATGGGCCCACACTCAAACTGCCGAGCTCGGGGTCTTGAACCTGAGTCCTCCGCGTCCCAGTCCGATGCTCCATCCACTGCGCCACCGCCTGGTCAGGCTATTTCTATATATTCTATGTTATATTTTATATATTTATTCTTGTTAGGTATTGGAATAAGCACTTTATATTTTGGTTAATATTATAACTAGAATGTTTTTTTTTTTCTTTTTCAGGTAGTCCAAATAACATAGCATGAATAAATGAACAATTAGATGATTTATATTTAGCTTTGCTGCTTTCAACAGAACATACACACTCTGTATAAACTGAAGAATAATTGGCATACTAAGACAGAAAAGTTTTTTGTTTTTTTTTTTTTACTTTCAGAGAATTTTGAAAAACAAAACTTTACAGGCCAAATAGCTTTAGAAAAATGAAGTAAACTTTCAGATTATCCACAGAAGTAAAAAAATAAATAACCTGAACTTCTAAAATGTAATTTATGTGAGTATTCCCATGTGTTGAAGATATTTAAATTTAAAGAACTATTTTATGGGTAATTTTTTTTTGTTTATAATTTTATGTTTTGTACAAAATTTTATATTAATCATTGATTCTGTGTTATGTACAAAAAAAATTACTCTTCACACAATTTTAATTGAATTTTTATAGTAAATATGACATCAATAAGTAATTTTTTGTGTTTGGTAAATGCCTAATTATGTGCAAGTATTTTGACATAAATACTTTATTTGAGGTAAAATTGTTAATAGAAAAAATTCAAATTTTAAGTTATTTTTCCAGAATCATTAAATGTACATTAGGGTGCATCTCTTTAAATTTCTGAATTTTTATATAATTAGAAAATGTTACCTGAATCACATTATTTTGTAACTTTTACTATATTCCAAACATTGTTCTTCCCACTGTGTGAGATTGAAATGGTCAAACTCAGGCCTTATTCTCCAGAAACATACAATTACTGGGGGTCCTTGGGTTATGACATAATTCTGTTACTACGACAGTGATGTAACTCGAGTTTGGGAGGAAGTCGAGACACACACAAGCCTAAAACTTACCTATTCTAACAAACTTGTAAAATCATAATCTAGAACATTAAAACAAAACTAAGCCATATAAAAAGGAAAAAAACATAAATATACTGTACCGTACACTGTACATTAGTAACAACAACAAAAAATAACAAAACATGAGTGTAAAAAAATATCCTTTACCTTTATTCCTGTGGTTGGCTTTCATGCTGGATGGGCCATTGCAAGATGAGAAAGGGTGAGCTATTGGAGAGGTAGGGTTTGAACATGCAGAAGGTGCTGGAGATACTGAGTCAAGTGAATCAGGATTGCCAAAGGAACATGCAGGAAACACTGGCGATGATTCTAACTATGTGTACTACAGGTGTTTCATCTCAAGAAGTAGCTGCTCTAGAGGGTACAGGATCTGTTGCAGGCCTCTCTATCTTCTTAAGTAATTATTCCAGGCTAGTCTGTAAGTATGATGTAGTCCATAAGTATGACACTAATGGTGTAAACCGAAACACTCACATCTCATTTTCTTAAAGTTTTTATGACAATGAGCATCATAAGCTCAAAATGTCATATGTTGAGACAATCATAACCTGAGGACCCCCTGCATATGTAAAATGTAAATCAATGAAAATATAAATTGAATTTTTTTTTTCAATTACTGTTACAAATGACAAAGGAAGCAGAATATAACTGTTAGCTACTCATTTAAATTTCAAAATTAAATAAACTTTTGCAGTGAGGTAGAATAAACAAAGAATTTTTACTTTGGAAAAATCTATAAAATAGGTAAAATATTAGATGAGGAAAGATGACAATCACAAACACAATCCAGTTGCATGAGAGTGTGTTGTATAATTTAAGGGTCAAGAATATTGACTAGAATCTTACTGCAAAAATTAAATCCTGGCTATGCTACTTACTAACTCTGGGACCTTCACATTTCTTTACTTTACTATCATTATTTCTATAATTGGAGACGTTGAGGTTAATACTACTTATTAAAAGGCTGTTTTGAGTCTTATGAGTTTATAGTTGAAAAGTGACTAGAATAGTGATTAGCAAAAAAGTGTTTGCATAATTATTTTTATTGTGTTGGTACAAGTATTAAGAAATAACCTAAATTCTTTTTTTTTTTTTTTTTTTTTTTTTTTTTTACACAGAGACAGAGAGAGTCAGAGAGAGGGATAGATAGGAACAGACAGACAGGAACAGAGAGAGGTGAGAAGCATCAATCATTAGTTTTCCATTGCCATTATGATACCTTAGTTGTTCATTGCTTTCTCACACGTGCTTTGACCGCAGGCCTTCAGCAGACTGAGCAGCCCCTTGCTGGAGCCAGCGACCTTGGGTCCAAGCTGGTGAGCTTTTACTCAAGCCAGATGGGTCTGTCCTCAAGCTGGCGAGCTCGGGGTCTTGAACCTGGGTCTTCCACATCCCAGTTCGATGCTCTATCCGCTGCACCACAACCTGGTAAGGCAATAACCTAAATTCTTAAATGAGATTCTGGAGACCTATTGAATTTATACTTTATATCATTTTAACCTCAGCTGTTATAATCTAAGTTGACAAAATATGTAGTAGGAGTTAGCAGATATTGCTCCTCTAAAAAAATGTAGTATGATTTAATATATTTGAAACCCAATGAAACTTATATGCTATTCCCAATTCAGTGGCAGCAGATGTTTAAACACTGAGAAAAGCCTCCTTCATAGTCAATTTTGTGCTTAGACATAAATTATCAAGTAAACTCAGCATTAGAGGGAAAATGTAGACTGGTTTTACAGTAATGATTTTATAAATAATAGCTCTAAATATAGATGGTTTTTATAATAGATCACTTTAAAATGTACTCTGCAGTGAACAATAGATAATAATCCTTGATTAGATTGTTTTTTAAATTTTTAACAATTTCTAAAGAAACTCCATCAATAAATTAGACTGAACAGAAGCAGCAAAATGAAAATAAAATCTTTTATAACATGTAAAGGGGAGATACTTCAAAAACTATTTTAAAATAAAGACTCCAGATATTTTTAACTACCACACCCACAATCACAATAGATTCTTTTTCTTTCTTTTCTTTTTATTTATTTATTTTTTTTAGTGATAGAGAGACAGGAAGGGAGAGAAATGAGAGCATTAATGTATAGTTTCATCATCTTAATTGTTCATTCATTGCTTTCTAATATGTGTCTAGATGGGGAGGGCTCCAGTTTAGCCAGTAACCCCTTCCTCAATCCAGTGACCTTGGGCTCAATCCAGTGATGTTGGAGCTCAAGCCAGCGACCACACACTCATGGTAATAATCCCACAATCAAGGCAGTGAGTCCATGCTCAGGCTAGCCACCTCAGGTTTCAAACCTGAGTCCTCAGTGTCCCAGGTCAATGTTCTATCCACTGCACCACCACCTGGTCAGACAACAGATATTCTAATTAAATCTGGGGTGGGACCAAAGTTTCTTTTGTCAGCAAGTATCCGATAGTCTGGGTCTGACGGTGTAGGGCTTAAACTTTGAGAAACACTGTCTAGTTAACTGTGTCTGCTCCTGTTTTCCAAGTGTGCAAAGCCTTTGTTGGAATCAGCGGAGCCAATAATCAAGTACAGAGTAGCAGGAAAATAACCTAAAACAATAAAACAAATAAATATGAATTGTAGAAAATATTAACTTTGAACAGGTACTTCGCAAAGGTACTTATAGGCAATTCTTTATATTTGCTGTATTTTAATAACTGAGAGCAACAAGAAAAACACATAAAAATAGCACCCAGATTGGAAATTACATAAATTTTTAGTGGAAAAGGCATGGTTTAAAGATGTCCTGAAAATCATAACATCTTTGAAAATTATGAAGAAACATGAAAAGTATCTCATGATATGATGTTATTTGAATAATATTTGAAAAAATTTAACTTAAAAACATGTGAAGAGAACATGTAAAATTGTGGAAATGGAGTTATAGGTAATATTTTTATCTTTTATAAAATTACTTCTAACGATATATTTCAACAACACACCATGTCATTCTGATTAATAATTTGTTCAAAATAAGCATATGTCATTTACTGTATTTATTGCCATTATTTAACAATTTTTAAAATATACAGTCAGAAATATTAAGTTCCTTTGGAAACTCATAATTGTTTATCTAAATATTTCTCAGTAGATTTTTCTTCAGGAAATTATGCAAACATAAAATGTGAACTAGAGAATGTGATGATTATTACTATATATAAAGTGGTACCTTGAGATAAGAACAGACCAACATACAAATTTTTTTTTTAAGATACAAGCTGTGACTCAGTTTGTATTTTTGTTCAAGACCCAAGCAAAATTCTGAGATACAAGTCATGGTTTGGGAAGCTGCCGCTAGTTGGCGCGTTGGCGCACGGGTCCACTGTTGGCAGCACAACACCAGCATCTCGTTCTTCCTCACATGTTACCGGCAGAATCAAGTTGAGTCTTGTGTGCCGTACTCATTCTTACATCATTTTGCATTTTTTACGATCACATTTTTTGTGCTATCATGGGGCCAAAGAAAGTGAGTGTAAAGGACAGTGGTGAGAAGAATAAGAGAATGATGTCAATAGAAGTAAAGCAAGAAATAATAGAAAAACATGAGCGTGGTGTATGAGTGATTGAACTGACAAGGCTGAACAACTGCAATACATCTACAATTTATACCATCCTTAAACAAAAGGATGTCATGAAAAGCTCAAATCCAGCTAAAGAAGCTACAATTCTGTCCCAATTAAGGCCAAATATCCAAGAAGAAATGGAGAAACTTCTGCTGATGTGGGTGAAAGAGAATAAGCTAGCAGGAGATATAGTGATGGAGATTTTAATATGCGAAAAGGCACATATTATTTACAGCGACTTAAAGAAGAAAAAACAATAAACCTCAAAAAAGGCAGCAGAAGATATGTTTAAGGCAAGTCATGGCTGGTTTAAAAATTTCAAGAAGAGATCTGGCATCCACTCAGTGGTGGGGCATGGTGAAGCTGCGAGTGCTGACGTTAAGGCAGCTGAGAGTGCTTCGCATGTTTTGCTGCACTTTTCACAGAGGAAGGCTACATCTCCTAACAAGTGTTCAACTGTGATGAAACAGGATTGTTTTGGAAAAAAATGCCCCAGAGGACTTTCATCACCACAGAGGAGAAGAAGCTTCCAGGTCATAAACCCATGAAGGACCATCTGACCCTTGCATTGTGTGCAAATGCTAGTGGTGACTGTAAAGTAAAGCCACTGTTACTGTATCATTCTGAAAATCCTCGAGCCTTTAAGACTCACAAGATTCCTTAAAAAACTGCAGGTTATGCGGTGCACCAATGCTAGGGCAAGGGTTACGTGGCAGTTCTTTATTGAATGGGTAAATCTCGTCTTTAGTCCTAAAGTGAAGAAATATCTTCAAGAAAATAAATTCTTAATGAAAGCATAACTAATCCTTGATAATGCTCCAGCCCACCCACCTGGTCTTGAAGATAACATTCTCAATGAGTTTAAATTTGTGAAAGTCCTCTACCTCCCACACAACACTATTTCAACCTTGCAACTTATGGACCAGCAGGTCATTTTCAACTTTAAAAAGCTTTACACAGCCTGACCTGTGGTGGCGCAGTGGGTAAAGCATCGACCTGGGAACACTGAGGTCGCCAGTTCAAAACCCTGCACTGATCTGGTCAAGGCACATATGGGAGTTGATGCTTCCAGCTTCTCCCCCTTTTCTCTCTTTCTCTCTCTGTGTCTCCTCTCTAAAATGAATAAAATAAAATAAATATTAAAAAGCTTTACACAAAGCACTAATTCGGCCACTGCTTTGAAGTGACTGAGAATACAAATCTAACCCTTCGAGAGTTTTGGAAAGGTCACTACAACATCATGATATGTTTATGCATTATTGTCTTGGCATGGCAAGAGGTTACAAGAAGAACCTTGAACTTGGCATGGAAAAAGTTATGGCCTGATGTTGCAGGCAGGGACTTCACAGAATTTGAACCAGAGACCGAGACCGAGGTAGAAGCATTGGAGGAGATTGTGTCCCTTGGAAAGTCGATGGGTCTGGAGGTAGATTAGAGTGATGTAAATGAGCTCATCAAGGAACATGAGAAAGAACTCTTAACTGAGGACTTGAAGGAGCTACAGATGATGCAACATACGAAACTTCTGCAAGAGATTAGTAGTGAGGAGGAGGTAGAGTCAGAGGAAGTGATTTCTACAAGTCAAAGACATGCTGACAATTTGGGAGAAGCTTTCAAGTTTCATTAAAAAGAAATACCCAGCTCTTTGGGGAAGATGGCGATAAAATAGGCGGACATACCAACTTCCAATTCCCAGAACCAAAGTGGATTATAACTCAATTTTAAGAACCATCATCTGGATAAACCAATTTTGAACTAAACTATGTGGACTCTTCAACCAAGGAACACAGAAGAAGCCACATTGAGACTGGTAGGAATAGCGAAAACGCGAAGAGGGCTGCCCAGCTCCCCGGAGCAAATGGCAGCCCGAAGAGACCTGCGTGGTGGGAGGAGAGTTTGGCAGAGAGGGAGGGACCTGAGTCCCAGGAACAAAGCCCCAGCCTGCAGTCGCAGAGCCTAGAAGAGACGTTTGGACAAAATTGAGCTGTGAAACAAGTGAGGATACTGTTTGTGAGAAAGAGACAGTTTTCTCAGACCCAAGATTCTTTTTAAAGGGACAGCACAGAAAACCTCTCTCACAACCACGCACCCGAAGCTCCGGAAAAAACGGGGACAGAGGAGAGGACAAGAGCAGCGGGAAGTGAGTGTGGACTGAAGGCACAGGAAAAAACACTCTGAGGGAAAGCCACCCTAACTCCAGGGCTAAGTCACTTCCCTAATCAAAAACGAGTATTGCCCCTGGAACTAGCAATACCAGCAAAGGGAGACAGGACACCAGCCAAACAAGCTCTCCCAAGGCAATTAAGTTTTTGTGGTTTTATTTTAAGTAAAGAAAGTACAGTTTTAGTTTTGTGTAAAGTAAAGAAAATGCAGTTTTATTTTACATTTATTGTAAAGAAAGTGCAGTTTTAGTTTGCATGTCTACAGTGCTTGCATTTCTTCCTCCCTCCCTCCTCCTCCACCATTCACCTCCGTTAGCCACACTCATCTATCTCCAAGGTAAGAATAGAGTACTAAATAACACTTTTTTCTTTTATATCATATATTTTGTTATGCTTTGGTAAACTATACATGTGTGTTTCTTAAAAACATATCTTTTTTATAATTTAGGATGGTTTCGGAATGTTTCACAGGGCTCAAATGGATTAAATCTATTTCAGTTTCTTTAAATGGGAGAAATTTGTTTGATATATGAGTAGACTGACTTATGAGCTTGGTTATAGAACAAGTTAAACTCTTTTCTCAAGATTCCACTGTATATAAATATACTATATATTTTCACACACACATATACACACACACAATGACCCAATTTTATGTCTATGTGTGCTATATGTGTTCTATTAAAGGACATAAAATGGTGAATATAGTCTTCTGGTGTTCCTTTGAGCATATTGTATATCAATGACTTATAAAGTAGAAGAAAAAATAAATTTTTTATGATGCTGTCTTCTCTAAGCCATATTTCTAAATCATAGAGAAAGACACTTGAAGAATGTATGAAAACCATATTTTTAAAGAGTCTATTCAGCAGAATTTCTCTTTTAAAGATTTGAGTTCAATTTCATATTTCTGCCTCTTTTAAAAGTTATTTTTTTCCTGTAGGGGTGTGAAGACCACATTTTGAAACTTATCAGCATGGGGATTGACCTGAGGCTTAATGATCTTGCTTTCAAGAGCCTTCTCTCTGCCTTTCAGTTTCTGTAAAGAACAGTAATTACAGCATAAAATGAGCCCTTCCTGATCATGAAACATTGCTATATTGATCTCTTAGGCCCATTAAATATGGAAGTTTAAATCCATGCACCCAAGCAACATATTAGAAATCCTGGTAATTTAGAATGATTATAAATCTGAATGTGAAAGACATGAAGGAAAGAGTCATTGATCTTGGTAATGTTCCCAAGGAGGCAGCCATAAGATGTTCCAGTGCCAGACAATCACAATTACATCTTCATTCTTCATTTCTGGAGAAAGCAACAGCTAGATGAATAGCCCCTGTATTGTACCATCATGATTGAAGTTCTTTTCTTTTTCTTTTTTTTTTGTAAGTAGGAAAGAATAAATCAGGATCTCTTGGTCATTGTGTTTTGTACTAGTTGAAATGCAATATTTTAGCCGTGGTAGGCAGAAATTTTTAAATGTCCCTCCAAAGATGTACAGTTCTAATCCTAGAACCTGAGAAATGACACCTGCTCATGATTATTGTGTTATATGGCACAACTGATCTTAAAATAGGGACATTGTCCTGGACCTTTCATGTTGGCTGGTATGATCAACTGAGCCAGTGAGGACAGAAAGCTTCCTTTGGCGGGGAGCAGAAGGAAATATCAGAGAGATAGAGAGTCTGGGAAGGACTCTACACATTATTGTTTGTTGAACAATAGTC
Organism: Rhynchonycteris naso; assembly: GCA_037038555.1. Lineage (NCBI taxonomy): Eukaryota > Metazoa > Chordata > Mammalia > Chiroptera > Emballonuridae > Rhynchonycteris > Rhynchonycteris naso. The sequence continues at coordinate 76,003,742 of CM073002.1, forward strand.
AACATGAGAAGAAATGCAGTTGCCTGAAGGAGCAGGGAGAAACCCCTGATAACCAGCAGGAAAAGCACAGAGATCTCAGCCCTACCCAACAAGAAACTTGATTTTATCAAAAACTTGAATGAACTTCGAAACAGTTTCCTTCTAAAATTCTGTTTTTTTCCCTTGAGTGCAGAATCCATCTCAATTCTCTTTAAACGACCTACAAAACTGGGAGGAAATGAATGAGTGTTGTTTTAAGCTAAGTTAGTGATAATTTATAAGACAGCAATAAAAAACTAAAATATAGCTTGAAAGATTTATTTTCATTGTGATTAATTTTAATGCAATATATATACAGAGTAGTAAAATTGGATAATTAGTGTTGTTCAAGTGCACCAAGGTTCCATATTTATGACTGAGTCTACCAAACCCAACCTCCTTATTTTAGTTTCTTTCTCCATAGCCTGTATCCATAGTTTATATATTATATGTCTTCCACTACCCACCTTCTCAATACAGGTACAACATACAGATAGTACCTTGAGATATGAACAGACCAACATACAAATTTTTTTTTTTTTTTTTTTTTAAGTTACGAGCTGTGACTCAGTCCATATTTTTGTTCGAGATCGAGCGAAATTCTAGATACAAGTCGTGATTCAGGAAGCTTCCACTAGTTGGCGCATTGGCTCGTGGGTCCAGTATCGTCAGTTTAATATATGAGTTGACTGACTTACAGGCTGAGTTACAGAACAAATTAAATTTGTATCTCAATGTACCACTGTATGCTGTTTCCACCAACATGATATTAAGTTTTAAATAAGATATTCAAAATGCTTTAAGGGAATCAGTTATTGTATAGTTTACCTTATTTTTATAGTTTAGGATTTCCTTTGCTCTATAAAAGTGACATATATTGTACTTTTGATATGCATGTATGTGGTATGTGGTCGAAGAGATACTTAGTGTGAGAGGTATCAGAGCAAGGAACCAGAAATCTGTATCACTAAGCTCAGAACTTTTCTGTTTCACTTCTCAATGTGTTTACTTAGTTATATAACCCGACCACCACCATGAAAAAAAAAAAAAAAAGAGAGAGAGAGCAAGAGAGAGAGGACTCAGCACAAAATAGAAGTTTAATAAATACTTGTTTCTATTTATGTTTGAATTTTTCATAACACCTAGAATTATATCTTGCATATAACTGATACAATATGTATTTTATAAACACATTTATGGCTTGCCAATTGATTTCTAAAATCAGATTTTCCTCATTTAGGATTTTATTGGTTTGTGTTCAACATGATTTCAAGAAAAGGGATAGACTGTGTGCTGATAAAAGGGATAGACTGTTTGATGATAAAAAAATAACCAATCAAATGATTATGTCTGAAATACAGAACCTGTAAGACATAGATAGTATTTGACTTCACCATCTTATATGTTCTAGGAAAGATAACATTCACTTTTTCATCCAAATGTCCTACGTATTAAGTGATCATATCCTAGCCATTGATGCTTCTTTTCTCTAAGAAGTGGTTTGCAGCTCCACATCCCTCTGCTGTACTGTTTCTTTCTGACCTATTAGCATTTGTGTTCCTAGCATATAATTGCTGTTATTAATTACTACAGCTATTATTCTTATTTTAGGCCTCATTAAAGCAACACAGATAGTGGCACTGACTTACTTGTGACCTCAAATATCTCCAGACACTGTTGCTTCTGATTGCAGTGCTTTGTTTTCTCCTTTTTTGGAACTCTGGGTCTCCCATTTTTTTTCAAAATGTACAGGGACTTAGCAGGTGGGATTGGAAGAAAGTTTGGTAGAAATGTTGAATCTGAGTAGAATCAAATTAATTTGTTGTCTGAACCTTAAACAACCACCACCTTTGACCCAGGGCATTACCTTTTCAATTTCAGCTTACCCTGCTAAACATTTTCACTTTTTAGGGAATTTCTTTCAGGCATACTTTTTGCTTCTTAAAAAAAAGTCAGTGTTTATATTGAATATGCAGATATGGTGGTATATTGGTAAGGGACTGAATTTTAATTTTAGCCATTATATTTCAGGGGATATGGCTAAAAGTGTATAAATTTAAGCCCTGGCCAAAGAGATATAGTTTACTTGTTTAGAGCATAGTCCCAAACACAGAGATTGCCAGTTTGATCCCTGGCCAGGGCACATACAGGAAGAGATATTTCTGTCTCTCTCTTACTCTCATCCTTCCTCTCTCTAAAATCAAAAAAATAAATATATATTTTTAAGAGTGTATGCATTTAACTATCTAATGCATTTCAGTTAAGAATTTTTATTCTGCTAAAACAGAAATTTCAGTGGATATTTAATTCTTAGTAAAGACTTGGACACATTTTTAAAAGTTCATAAAATCTTCTGAGATAGTTTCCTAGATTAACTATGCTTGCTTCCTTTAAATATAGTTTTTACTGAATAAACCTCTGTTAGTATTTTAACAAGTAAGAATTTTCTTTCATAGCAAACTGTTTAATGTATTGAAATGTAAATTCTCCACAGTACAAGTTTTGAGTTTTTTGAATGGTGTCTTTATAACTGTGTAAAAAATTTTGTGTTGTTATTAATCTGGTTTTTACTGGAAATCTGGAAATTTATTTTACTCTGTTCAGCTATTCCTCTGTACATTTGCATGCAAGTTTTTCTCTGGAATGTTCTTTTTTTTTTCTGATGCATTCCCACAATAAATTATCATCACATTGTACCTTAGAACATGTCACTTTCCAATTATTACATAAATCTCTGTTCATTTGGCCACCCAAGTAGATTTAATACACTTTAATTTTTAAGTTTATTCTATGTGCCATGAAACATATTTGCTGAGAGAAGGTTTTCATTATAAAGGCACTTCTTTTATTTCTCTTACCAAATATAAAGAAATGTCATTAAATTTTAGGTCTCTTATAATTCATATGATTAAAAAATTGGACACTTAAACTTTTAAAAATAAAAACTATATAGACAATCATTTTATTCAGCAGATTAAAAGCTATTCAATGAAAATGAGGGTTTCCGTTTTTCTTCTTTTTTTTTTATTTTCCTGGCCTGTTTCCAAATTTAGTTTCCATTTCTTTATCACTTGTGCTGATATCTAAAGCCTGCTAAATACTAATGACAATCTCAAATCTGTGTTGAGACTATTGTTCTTTTTTTAACGACATGTGTACTAAACACTAGTATGCATAAATTAATGGCTAATATACATGGGCTATCAAATGGAATTGAATTTATTCACTTGGATTCAACAAAAATGTATTGTCCAGTTTTGAAGTTAATTAGTTCCTGTGTCATGAGAACAAAACTTCACTCCAAAACTGTGCTTTAAATAACCTTTTAATAATATAACTTTTAACATTTGTTTTCATTTCATCTTCCTTCAACTGAGGTGACACAAAAGGGCTGTGATATTCTGGCAAGTGGACAAACAGTGGCTGTTATTGTCCCTGTGTAATTTGACTGTGAAAGGGTAATGCCTGCCTGACCTGTGGGGGTGCAGTGGATAAAGCATTGACCTAGAATGCTGAGGTCAGCTGTTCAAAATCTTAGGCTTGCCTGGTCAAAGCATAGATGAGAAGCAACTACTATGAGTTGATGCTTCCTGCTCCCCATCCCCCTTTTACTTCTCTAAAAATCAATCAATAAAAAAAAATTTAAAAAGAAAAAGGTAACGCCTGTGTTTCAACTTTACTGTTTCAAAATAAATTTGGGACCCTAGGATACTACTTATTTTGTAATGAAATGATCTATCATTACATTTTAAGCATATTTCTAGCTTATTTTAGGATTGATAAAGTGAAACCATTGCTCCAATGCATTTTCTATTTGTTTTAATGTTAACTGTTCTTTATCTCCCTATTTCATTAAGTGAAAAAATAAGGCTTAGAAGAGATACGTGGCGCATTTATAGCACAGTCCATAGTCCCTGATTTTCTAGTTTATTACTTGGTCTTAAACTTAATGATACTTGCTAAAGTGGCAAATTCATCCCACTGTCTTCCACCTCTATACAACTAGGGTATAATCCCACTTCCAACTGACTGGAAAGGAATGTATTTAAGGAGAACGAGGAATGGAGCAACACTGTTTCTGTCATGTGTTCCTCTATTGAAAGTATTAATTTGGTAAATAGAAGATAAAATCTTGGTTTGGTAACTGAAGTTTAAGGGTTTCTGGAAATATTTGTCTATGGTATTTAATAATAAAAAATAATGCACAGATAAACAAAATTCATGAATGGGTAATTTCAAAAACATTTTTTAAAAAAATTACCCTATACCGCAGCAAGAAGCTCATCTTCAGATATAATATTATTTTACAGCCTATTTATGTCACCTCAAATTACCACCTGGCCAAATTCCTATGACATTATCTCTTAAGTCAAATTTTTCCCAACCCACCCTCCTCCTCACAACTTGCCCCACTGCTTGGGTGGCTTTCATAAACAGAGCATTCACATGCATGCATGTGTTGTGTGTACGTGTGTGTGAAAATATCTTTATTTTTTTCACTTTTTTAAAGTACATTTCCAATGGATTCTTTATTACAGATTAGTACGTCCTTTCCCCACTCCAGCCCCTAGTCCTTTAGAGGGTTTCTTTTTTTTTTTAATAGGTTGAGTGTATCTTTTATTTTTGAGTCTTCAATTGGATTTGTTGGGGTAACATTGGTTAACAAAATTATGCAGGTTTCAGGTGTTCCACTCTATAACACATGTCTCTACTCTTAATTGTGTGGTCACCCTCACTGAGTCAAGTCTTTGTCCATAACCATGCTTCCTTATGTTCATTACAGTGCTATTTACAGTAACTAAGATTTTGAAACAGCTGAAGTATCCATCAGTAAATAAGTATATATTAAAATAAACTATTGAGCATTTATATAATGGAATACTACATGGCCATAAAAAATGAAATCTTATCTTTTGTGACAGCATGGATGGACCTGGAGACCATTATGCTAAATGTATTGTCTTTTTACTTTCTTTATTTCAGTTGAGAAAAGTCAGATCTCTGTTATTAGTCTTATTGTCCTCCTCCCTGGCCTTTGGAGTTCATCTACTTTAAAAAATTTCTCTTTGACTTTGGTTTTCAGCAATTTTACTGTATAGTATCTGCCTGTGTGGTCTTCTTTATATTGATTATTTTTAAAGGTTAACAACATTATAAAAATGTTCCACATTATATTTAATTAATTTTTGAAAATTCTTAGATATTATCTTTTAAAATGTCACTTGTGCCTCATTTTTAATTTCATTTTTATATTAATATTTCAACTATATTCATATTAATCTTTTCATTGTGCATGTGTCATAAATTTTCATGCTCCTTTTTTTATTTTCCATCATTTCTGCCTCTTTTTGGTTTGAATATTTTCCTCTGATTAATCTTCAAAATCACTGATTATTTTCTTTTGGTTTTATATATCCTGCTATTACATCTTTTTATAAAGTTTTTAATTTTAGTTTTCAAATTTATTTTAGTTCTTTGCTGAATTGTATTACCTTATTTCTTTAATCACAGTTGTTTTGAAGTTGCTATTAGTTTTCTCTTACACACACACACATTTTATTCATCTTGTGGTCATTTCTTTATCCTCTCCTGCAAAAGTTTACTAATTGAGTATACCTGTTTCCCTAAAATATTATATTCTTCTTTTTTCCCATTTCTATAATTCTTAGTAGTTTTATTAATCATCATTTCAAGATTTCATGGTAATCTTGTTTCTACCTACATTACTTTTCTGAAGCTAATGTCACAGATTATCCCACAGCAGGTAACCTATAGCAATGGAAATTTCTGGTCATTTTTATAAGCCAGAAATTTAAACTCAAGTGTCAGCAGTACCCTGTCCCTTCTAGAAACCTTGTGATAGATGGCATCCTTCCAGCATGTTGGTGGTGGTTGGAACAACTTCAATCTCTTGTTCCATGGTCTCATTGTCTCACCCACTCATGTCCATTAAATCTTCTGTCTGTCTCTAATAAGGATACTTGGTCTTAGATATAAGTTCTACCCTATTTATGCAGGATGATCTCATCTTAAAATTCTTAACCTAATTACTTCCAAAAAGTCCCCTTTTCCAAATACAATAACTTTCACTAGTCCCGGGGATGTAATTTGTATATCTCTTGGGGGCAGGGACAAATATTTCTGCCTAATGCAATGTCAGTATAGTCATTCTACAAGATTATAAGCACATGTTGTTGTTTTATTATTTCTTCCAAAACAAAAGTAATTAGACACTAAATTTGCCTGAAAAGATAGCACACTAAACTTCCAATTTTTTCAGAAGAAGGGATCTACTGGCTGAGGAAATTAAGAAATATTGTTCATAAACTTCAAAAGCAATGACTAAACATTTTGGTGAATGCCTACAAAACTAGCTATTGGTAAAGTCCTTTAAATATATAAACGTAAATTGTTTAAAGTAAAAAGAAATTATATAACAAAGTTTAACTATTATGCTAAACTTTGAAGTGATTTTCTATTCGACATATTTAAAACCTTTGACAATTAGTGCCAGGTTTAGGAGGGACAAGGATGAAAAGTAAATATAAACCAGAGGTGTCTTCAACAAGCAGAGAATTTCTCATGTACCTGAGGGTTTCAAAAACATTCAAAACTAAAAGTATAGGTATACAATGTGAATCTTCTTTATTCATATTTTGCTAGTAACACATTTGCTGATGTTGTTTCAAATTTTATATCTGAATTTCTCTTATTAATTTTAATGGGGTGACACCAATAAATCAGGGCACATATGTTCAAAGAAAGCATCTCTAGGTTATATTATCATTTAATTATGTTGCATACCCATCAACCAAAGTCAAATTGTCCTCTGTCACCTTCTATCAGGTTTTCCCTGTGCCCCTCCCCGCCTCCCTATCCCACCCTTCCCTCCCTCCTCTCACCCCGTAACCACCACTCTCTTGTTCATGTCTCATAGTCTCACTTTTATGTCCCACCTATGTATAAAATCATGCTGTTCTCAGTGTTTTTCTGATTTACTTATTTCACTTTGTATAATGTTATCAAGGTCCATCCATTTTGTTGTAAATGATCCAATGTCATCATTTCTTATGGCTGAGTAGTATTCCATAGTATATATGTACCAAAGCTTTTTAATCCACTCGTCCTCTGATGGACACTTGGGCTGTTTCCAGATCTTCACTATTGTGAACAATGCTGCCATGAATATGGAGGCACATTTCTTCTTTTCAAACAGTGCTATGGTGTTCTTAGGGTATATTCCTATAAGTGGAATAGCTGGGTCCAAAGGCAGATTAATTTTTAATTTTTTGAGGAATCTCCATACTGTTTTCCACGGTGGCTGCACCAGTCTGCATTCCCACCAGCAGTGCAGGAGGGTTCCCTTTTCTCCACATCCTCGCCAGCACTTGTTCTGTGTTGTTTTGCTGATGAGCGCCATTCTGACTGGTGTGAGGTGATATCTCATTGTGGTTTTAATTAGCATTTCTCTAATGATTAGTGATGTTGAGCACTTTTTCATATGCCTATTGGCCATCTGTATGTCCTCTTTGGAGAAATTTCTATTCATTTCTTTTGCTCATTTTTTGATTTGATTGTTTGTCTTTCTGGTGTTGAGTTTTATAAGTTCTTTGTATATATCTGAATTTAAAGATATATATACAATTGTTTCCACTTAAGTACTGTAACTCTCAGAAGTACAGTATTCATTAACAGTCATAACCTTGATATATATTTTACGATTTGGTTATTTTAATATTTTATCCCATTTTATATTTCCAGCTCTAATTATAATAAGCAATAATTTTGAAAATAAAATTACTGTTTTTCTTGAAAACAATGTAGATTGGTAATTTTTGAAGAAAAAGAACATGAATAATGACTTGTATATTTATGTAATTTTTTCCTAAAGAACAAATAATTAATAATATTATGGTATTGTAATATTTTCTCCAGAGGCTCTTTCTTCACATTCATCTCTGTTAATGTGACTTTTTGTTTTCTACTTTGAACACACTTATATGTGGATGAGTGTGTGTGTGTTTGCATGTGATATATATGTACATGTATAAACTGGACTCCATTATCATAATTTTGACAACACTTGTCTATTGAATAACATAATTAGTACACGTTTTTCATCTTTCTTTAGAATAATATCTTCTTTGTTATTTAACAGCTTTCACATATGTGAAAATTAATAAATGTTACTGATTATTCTTTGGTCACTAGAGCATTAAATCCTTATGATTTTAGAATGCTACCAAATTGTGTCTTGTTAAAGATATGTTTCTCAGCATACTGGAGGCATAAGAGCAATCTGAGTTAAAAATATAATACTAATTTGGTTGAATATGAAAGAAACAAGAAGTGAGTACCTTCTATATTTTTTGTTCTCACATATTTCAGAGGCATAAGAAAATATTCTGATAACTGTTTGCTGTTTAAATAAATAATAATTCTACCATTACCCATCTCCTGCTTTTATAAAATCTTCTGGAAAATTAAAACTATGTATAAATTTCTCAGGATATTGTTTTCTGGCTTTTTACCCAATATTCTCAAGTAAATTATGATAGTAGTATAAATGGCACTCTACTATTCAAGTTATTTATCAAATCACTCCTTTAATATATAAATTATTTAATTGCAAGCAATTGCTCTGAATTTTTGGAGTGATGGACATGTTAATTTAGTGAGTAATTTAGAAAACAATTTTCTTGCGGTCACTGTGAAGATAATCTCTTCAGACACATATTAACTCTTATTAAATAAAGATTATTCTTATCCCTTTGAAAATAACCAACTAATTCAATGAAATGGTGTTTTATCTAATGTTTATTTTAAGTAATAAGCATGAGGTGAGAAGGGGACTTGAGTATCTAGTTTAAATTTTAAATAAATATTTTTCCATTGATTCCCTCAAATCAGAATCTTTCTCTGTTAAAGAACAACTTGCCTCAGACCTTATTTATCTGGTAAAGCTCTTTTTTACTGGAATGCTAGATCATTCTAGTCATCATCATCACCTCTTGAACAAACAGGGTTAACAAATTCTTGATCATGTTTACCTTAGCACTAACCTTTGTATAGATGAATGTTTTAACATTCTTATGGTGATACCATATTTAAATTGTAGTATCTTCAATTTAGGACTTGAGAAAAATGATATAAAGTATGATTGAGAAAAAAAACATTAAAAGTAAATATGTTAGTATCTTGAGAGTCCCAAGTGCAACTAATATTCGCTTTTTATTGGAGATAGTTCCAGTTTATATTTTCATTTCATCTTTATCCCTCCATCTGCATTTATTCGCAAATGCATAACCTTATCTAGAGGCTATCAGATTCTCTCCAGCTTTGATGTGGCTCAAATTGAGTTGGTATTCTGCAATTCTACTTGGAGTTTTGAGGCATTTTGCGTAACACCACATTTTCTCAGTATTTATTGAGAATCATACATGCTTTTGTTACCATGCTCCAAAAGGATTACTTTCTACTGTTATGTTTAGAATTGCCTCTTTTCCTGCCATTAAAATCTTTTGAAGTATTATATGGCTTGATTTTCTTACTGCTCTGTCTTGCACTCAAAGAGAAATAAGTTTAGTAAAATAAAAAATAAGACTCAGAACTTACTGATTATATCAAACTGGTTGCTTTTCTTTCTTTTTCTTTAAATATTTTATTTATAGATTTTAGAGAGAGGGAGAGAGAAAGAGAGAGATAGAAAGAGAGAGAGAAAGGAGGGGTGAGGAGAGGTAAGCATCAACTTGTAACTCTTGCTTCTGTATGTGTCTTGACCGGACAAGCCTGAGGTTTTAAACTGGCAACCTCAGCATACCAGGTCAATTCTTTATTTACTGTGCCACTACAGGTCAGGAAAGCTGGTTGCTTTTTTTACTTTGAGACTTGGATCTGTTAACTTCACTGAGCCTCCTTTTCTTAATCTCTGGACTGTCTAATAACATTTACTGTGCAATTTCACTATTAAGTTTATCAATAATGTATACAAGGACTTAGAACTTATTGAAGCTGTTATTATTTGTGTGACAGGTTATAAAGAGCTGATCTGTTTTAACAAGAAAACCACTACTCAGTTTCATTTTGTGTTATATGATGTGTTTGAAAGATGAAAGGTAAATACTTCATTTTTTTCTAGGAATATGTGAAGACATACCTCCTTCTTGCTCTTGTTTTATTGGACTCTTTTAATTTGTGAAAGAGAAAGTGTAATACTATTTGAGAAAAATAAGGCTTGAGGTACCTGTTGTACATTGGGAGGATGAATAGGCTATGGAAGAATAACAAATGTTTTGTAAGAGAAACACCAGAAAGGGTTAGGGAATGAAGAACAAACGAAGGCACTTCGTAGGGCAGGAATTAATTCTACCTCCAAGAAGTAATTGGGTGTTCTGACTGCAAGGTCAGTGGGCCATGGAGAAAGGTCACATGAGGAAGCAGACCTGGAAACTCTGGCTGGAACCACACACACCCATGCACACCTAAAGAAACTTCCCAGGAACCCTTTGGAAAAGAGCGACTGTCTGCCAGCCAGTGAGATTTTGCCACATATTAACTCAACCAACCTAGATGAGATGCTTTAAATATCTCCATTCAGTTTCATCCATGTGACTTCTGGCCCCTGGCCCCTGGGAGCAGAGAACATTGTCAGGAAAGCACTGTACTAAATAAAGCTTTTATTACTTCACACTTTGTGGTTATGCCCTTTCTTCTTTCTCAGTTGGGAAAAATACCTTACATTTGGTGCCAAAACCTGGGAGAAGTTGAAGCCCGCTGGGGCCACTCCTTTCCCCTTCCCTTTCAAGGAAAAACCAGGATCTCCGACCTCCCACCTACTATGGCACATGGTGTGTTATGTCCCCTGCCTCCAGCTTCCCCTCAGTTCTTTCCACTGAGACTCCCTGTCCATAACCTCAGCTGCGTCAGAAACATCTTTTTTGTTCCGAGTGCATGTGTGTCTGTGGAGACATCCTGGTCACTCCCACTTTACCTAACCATCCGATGGCCAGAGATTGAGTTGCAGGACACCAATTCTCATCTCTGATCACTCTGAGGATTGAGGGCGGCCCTGGGAGTACAGGAATCTAGACCTAATCCAAAAACACTCCTTGAGTTACCTTATCCAAAATATCTCCCTCCCTAAAGAAGAGGAAACTGTTCTTCTTCACTGTGGCCAGGTCACAGAAACCACTGGATAATCAAACCAGGTGACCTCCTGAAGGGACGTTGGGTTTTAAGACCCTCACCAATTTAACTATTGCCAAAAACTGGGAACTGGTTTGAGATCTCTTACATTCAGGGCTTCTAGTATTTGCACTCCTGTCCTAATCTCTGTGACACCTGCTACATGGCGCAGGCCCTTTTGGCCAGAGAAACCTCAACTAAACTGTCAGCTCCTAATCTTTCTTCTTTCACCGACCTCCTTCTCTTTCCCTCTCCAGCCTAACCCCCAGGGGTGCCCCTCTCTTGGGACCCCTCTCTGGTCCCTCTGCGAACCTCTTCCACTTGGGTATCTTCCCTCCAGGAGCCCCCTCCCCTCCCTTTGCAGAAACCTGTTTCTTATTCACCTGAAAATACCAGTCTCTCTTTCTCCGCCCCTGCTGGCCAGGGGCCACTCCTTTCTCCACTGGTTTGGGAGCCCCTTCTCTGTCAGTCCACCCTCCACCAGGCATTGGTCCTTACACAGGTTTGCAGGGATCCTGACCCCATGGCCCATCCCTGGTCTTCTTGAAGGAAGGCCTGGCCCTGTCCTGCCTCTGGCTCCAGCATTTCTGGCTGGATCTGGGTACTAGGCTCCCCTGGAGCCCCCCTTCTTATTCTTAACCCCCAAACCCCTATCCAAGACCTGTTAAAATGTCATTTAAAGTTTTTAATGATTGCAGCTGGTAGATAAAGGTCAAGGCTACTCACCAGGCCCACATGCAGCAGAAGGCAACTCTCCAAACCCAGGCTCTTGTGGCAGCTCTGAGGCCAGCAGAACAATAGGCAAGGTACAGGAAGTGCCTGACCCAAGTGAGGACCGTAAAGAGGAACCCCATCACTGGGCCCAACAGTGCCCCTGCCCACTAAGCCCTGCCCTAACTATAAGCAGCCTGGTAACTGGCAGAGCGATTGCCCCTTTGGGCAACAGGCTTTTCCTCAGTGCCTCTATGTGGAGAAAAAACTACTCAAATGGGAGGCTAAGCCAGCCAGGCAGGCCCACTGCTCAAACTCCTAGGCCTCATGTACGACTGACATGACCCAGACTAAAAGACCCCCATCACCCTCACCAAACCCCAGGGTAATACTGCAAATAATGGGTAAGTCCATCTCATTTCTTTTGGAGATGGGGGCTACCTTCTCTGTTTTGCCATCACACTTTGGACCTCTAGTTCCTTCACAGGTCTCAGTTATAGGAGTAAATGGGACCCCTTCTTTTCCTCTTCACATGCCACCCCTGACATGCAATTTGGATGAAATCCCCTTTTCGCACTCTTTCTTACTTTTGCCCTCTTGCCCTATACTCCTTCTGAGTCAGGACATTCTACAAAGTCTTGAAACCACCATCCAGGTGACAACATCTTCCTCACTACCAAGGGCTCCCCCAAAATCAATACTATCCTCATTTCTAACCATGTCTCTCACCTCAAACTTGCTCCCGTACAGGACCGCTGGCAGTCAGAACCATGGGGCTCCACTCATCTCTGGATCACCAAAATGTTGGGTCCTGCAGACCCTTCTGTTGCTACTGTCCCTCCCACCAGGAACCTGCCACCAGAGTGAGGTAAAACAGGGAGCAATACTGTGCAATGAGACCAGGCCAATGGAAGAAAGCATAGAGATCCTGAACCATCTGCAAGAGAAACTGAACAAGAATCTCTCCTCCTACAACCTGCTTAACCCCTGATGGCAGCCACCCATCCTCACCTAGGCTTCTCCTATCCTAAATCCTCTTCTAATTATCCACATATTGTTCATATTTGCTCCTCTTTTATTTTAAATTCTTACAGGACCAATCCACAAAGTTTCTCAAGTCACAGTCAAACAAATGTTCCTCCCGACTCCCTTCAAAGCCACCACCTCCCAATCTCCCCTCCCCACGATGCCCCTAACCAGCAGGAAGTAGCCAGACAAATAGTGGCACCCTATTTAACACAAAAGGTTGGAATGTAAGGTCGGTGGGCAATGGGGAAGGTCACGAGAGGAACCAGACCAGGGAACTCTGGTTGGAACTGCCCACACCCATGCGCGCCAAAAGAAATTTTCCAGAAGCCCTATAGAAAAGAGCAACTGTCTGTCAGCAAGTGAAATTTATCCATGTTATATTAAGTCAACCACCCTAGACGTGATCCTTTAAATTTCCCCCACACAATTTCACCCATGCGACTTCTCTGGCCCCTGTCCCCCTGGAGCAGAGATCATTGTCCACGAAGTACTGTACTAAATAAAGCTTTTATTATTCCACACTTTGTGGCTTAGCCCTTTCTTCTTCTTCAGTGGGTAAAATACCTTACACTGACCTAGAGAGGGATCATTGTAAGGAAACATATTTGAATGCCTTGGAAGTACATTGAGTGTAGTCTTCCAGACCACTTGCTTCACTAAAGCATGAACATTTCATCTCTAAATTGTGTCTCAGCTCAATGCTTCCTCACCTAAATGTGTAAGATCATTTTTCTACCTGTGTTTCCATGTCACCTGTTAGCTGAAGAGCAAAATGAAAGACACTCTTTCAACAAAGGTGTCTGTGTGTCTATTCAGTGTGGATAATTGTAGATGTGTAGGCTGTAAAATTGCTTGTGTGGATATTTCTGTCTTATTTTAAGGAAGCTAGACACCTAGCAGGCAAGTAATAGCAAAAGTCTTGCACTGTACCTGAACTTAGAGAAACAGTCTATACAAGTTTGAAATCTCTAAATTGAGGGTAAATGATTAATCAGTCATACTCCAAATACATTGGTATTATTAGAAGCCTTGAATTTCCACCTATGACTCTATTTTCCAAGGATAGAACTGTTCCTTTATCAGCCCTCTTTCTCATTGCATGGGTACAGATTTAGTAACTAAGTTGGAACTACTATTCTATTCTTTAGGTTGTTCTTTTCTGGTTATAGAGCAAGAATTGTTGACCTATTGTTTCAACTTTTTGTCATTGTTGATATCTGAAAATTGTTGCCAATTAAACACCAGCCTTATGTTAAGAATACATGAGTATATAAAATGGATAATCCATAAGAACTGTGGCTGCACCCTAGTGACCAATTCCAATCTTATCTTGATATTGTTATTTTGAGTCCTTAAAGATGCAATAATTTTCAATAGCATACCAGGAAGAGTTCAACTTTAGGGTAAGAACATAAAACTCATACTTCAAAAAATTTTAGACTGTGATCATTAAATGAAAGCATTAAAAAAATATTTTTTTCTGCTCACTTCTTTGAGTGTCAGGAATGTACTATTAAATCATGCTTTGTTCTTCTCCAGAGTATTTACTGCAACAATAAGATACTTGAAGTCTCCCATATCTGCATTGATAACATCAAGAATGTTGTAACTAAAAAGAACCTGGGAAATGGTGTTCATTTATTATGTGAGATGTGGCAACACCTATTAAATTCTGTAATTGTGCCTTTGTGTAGCATTCATGCTGTTATATATGTCTACATGCAGATCTTTTCCCCCTTAGAAACAAGCTACTAACACAGTTGTCCTTCTTATGAAAATAAAGCCTTAGCTAAGAGAAAGCATTTGTGTATTTGGAGCTTCAGCATCTGTATTCAAACAAAGAAAACATTTCTTATTTTAAAACAGAAATTGATGTTGACAGTTCATTTTCCCTCCATGAGTAGAGGGTAACTTGCTTGTATTATGACACTAATGTTAAAGTTATAAATTCATTTGAAATTAAACTAAAGACCATAAACTTCAATGATAAGAAACATATTGTTTGGTTCTCAGAGTTGAGTATGGTATGCAGTGGTGACAGAGATCTCAGTCTAAAATACTTCCGGGAGAGCTAACATATTGAAAAACAGAATTTTCAAATACAAATTAAAAGTAGTAATACTTAATGTGTATGTAGTTTTTTCTTATTCATGGTGTTTTGCCAAAGGCATAAATATTTTATTTCTGAAATATTACCTCATTTTTAAAATCTACATCAACTCTCTTTTTCTTTGCAGCATACTTAAATTTTGAACCTCTCTGAAATATTGTATGACTAGGAAAGGGATCACAGGTTTTTTCTTTGCTTAACCCCTTTACCAAGCCCTTTAACGCTCATTTCTTCTGACAGCTATCAGTCTGTTTTCCATATCCATGAGTCTGTTTCTATTTTGTTTGTTAGTTCATTTGATTCCACATACAGTTTCAAGGTGAATACTACAAATAAGGTATATACCAGGAATTGAGCTGCTTTGTCCATTCTGTTTTTTCAATCATCTCTACTAGTCATTTTACTCTGCTTTCTTATTTTTAAAATAAAATTAAAATGTATGCATTTGTACTCCTCTCTATTGTTAGTAAAGTGGCATACTATTTCTTCTTTTCTCTCTCTTGTTCACATCAACTTATAAATCCCCCAAATTATTTCAGAGCAGTATATAAAAAGTAACCTTAATCCTCTGACAGATGTTTAGCACTCCATTGTCTGATCATACCACAGTTCATTCTAACAAGGAGTAAAGATAAAATCATGTGCTCAATCTGCCCTATTTATCTGAATGTGTTGTATTGGTTTCAGCTTAGGTCACAGTTATCTATTTTAGTAGCTCTTAAAGTGTATTGTGTTAGCTTGAAAATAGATTCCTTCTTAAATAAGTATTATTTTAGATTGTAATAAAATCATTAAAAATGTCAATAAACCTAATAGGAATTAAAGTTTGAACTAAAAATGAAAGCCATAATTCAGAGAATGTTATGACCTAAAAGTATAAAGAATAGGCACCATCAGATCAGTAAGACAGTACTTAAATTATGCTTTAACTCATGTATGAAAGAGCAGTGGCTCTCCTTATGTAGTGATGACAGTGAGAAGAATGGCAGGTGTTTATAATATTTAGAGGAAAAAAGTTGATTAGTTTGGTTAGTTACTGATACATTCCATTAATAAAATAAAATTCAAACAAAATTGGCTAATTAGAACTTTAATTATAAGAATAAATAGTATTCTTCAACATTGTCTGGCATAAAAAGTCAATATTTGTAATAAATATGATAGATAAATTGATATTCTACTTTGAAATATCCTTTAAACTGAAAAACTTTAGAACACTTATTGTTATTCTTAACATAGTGCTACATCAAAAGAAAAATCTTTACTAAATACTGTAAATTGCAATAACTTTTATTTTGAGATACAATAACAAGGGTAATATTAGTGCTCTTTTTTTCCTTTGTCAAAATTTCATACCACGTGCCACTTGTACAAACTACCTTTCCCTTGCTTTCTATAAATTCCTCATCTTTATATTACATCATTAGAATATAGGTGATAAATTCTCTATATATTCTTAGCTTTTATGCTTCGATGTGCCTTTGAAAAGCAGTGAATACTTCCAGTACTAAACCTGTTCTTGTTTGTTTTGTTTTGTTGTTGTTGCAAGAAACAGTATCATTAAAATGCTAGTGGGTAATTACCTGCCTTATAAATCAATGAAGAATATATATATGCTAATATATAATGGGATACTTCTGTTTACTTAAAAGACAAATAACAAACTTTGAATCAATATTCTACATAAATTAGAAAAATGTATAATATTCTTAATATATAGTTAACTCATCAGTTTTGCCAGAATATATAAAAAAGAAATAATAGTGGATGCCTAAAAGAATATATATATATGGAATTTTACTATGACCTACCATTAAAATGTCCCCTAAAAATGCCCATTTGCTGGTATTTAAGACCTTGTTCACCCTTTCTTTTGAATATGGGCAAAACATAGTGACTTATTTCAAATGAATAGAATACAGAAAAAAGTAATGATATAAAACCTCTGAGATTGGTTTTGAAAAACTCTGACTTCCATCTTGCTCACTCTTGTCTCTGACCCTTCTTATATGGCTTGGATGAAATAAACCTCCATCCATGTTTTGAGCTGCCCTATGAAGAAGTCTGAGTGGCAAGTAACTGAAGATGCTTTCTATTAACCAGAAACAAAGAACTTCAGCTTTAAGAGCAACATTTCCTGAGGAATAAAATGATGCCTACTACCAATAAGAGCACTTGAAATTAAATCTTGTTCTTATTGAACTTTGACATGACTTTGGACTTGGCTGATGCCTTGATCCCAGTTTGTATGTTAGCATGACCTGGAGAATTTTTCTAGCCATACCTAGAATCTTGATTCACATGAAATAGTAATGTGAGTTGTCTTCAGTTTTTAATAAACATGTAAAAACTATCTTACTCTATAAGTAAAACAAGGTAAAGCATGATCTAATTTTGGGCATAAATACACATTTAAATACATGCATTAACAATGTCTGGGAGAATATAAATAAAATGATAAGATTCACTATTTTTGACTTATGAGATAATAGGGTCATTTTTAAAATTATTTTTCTAGATGTTCTATATATTTTAAATGTTTTAATAATGAATTTATTTTAATTCTAATATCTAAGGGGAGAAAAGTAATAATAAGCAGTCAGTGTAACAAAATACTTCTGGAGTTCAGCTTAACACTTTCCATATAGTTGGAAATTGGTAAGTCATGGGTAGAATTGGTAAGTCATGGAATTCTCCAGGTCATGGATAAATTTAAATTTAATGTAGCTTCCCAGAAGTTTTTCAAGGCTAAAGAATTTATATATATATATATATATATATATATATATATATATATATATATATATATATATATATATATATAATATTTGTATCTGAATGAAGACACTGATTTTTGTTTTATATTTTTACTTTACAATTTGTCAACATGTGATAATGCACTAAAGAAACAATTATGTTTAAATCTGGGTGACAATGACAGAACCACTAGATAACCAAGAGAGTATCTCACTCATTATGATTTACATAACTATAGAGCACATTACTTCAAGAAGAAAATTATTCCTGCAAAAGCTGAAAATAAAACTATGTGATGAAAGTCTATCAGAGAGTGATGACATCAGAAGGGCACCTGCAGAATGGTTGCTTGTCTGCTGCAGAAAAGGGCATTTACCAAAGCTTATTAGTTTAATGTGCCAAACCACTTCATGTTTTAGTTGTATTCAGCTTCCCCAAAGGTCTATATTATAAATTACTTGGTATATTACAGACATGCTATTTTGAGACTGAACAAGAGACAATGTACTCTGAAGCAGACACTTAACTTGCACTATTTGTCTTTTTAATATGTCTAATAATGGGATAATCAAGACATAATGACTTACACAGTATTTGGAAAACCATAGACTGATTTGACTGTGCACAGCTCTCTCTCTCTCAGACTTATTTTCAGCCCTTATCTCTGGTGAATTTTAATGTGGTATGACTGGAAGATAGGGTGTAAAAGCAAAGGACAATTGTTTGCATATGCTATTAAAATAGAAATAACAAGAATTCCTTCTTTTGATATTTTAAAGCAAAAAAGCATTGATTGAAAATTATTTACCTAAATATGAGAATACACTTAATTTTAGCCAAAAGGCCAAGAAGTGATTAAATATGAGAGTAAAGGAAGGCCGTGTAAAGTTCAGTGGCTTAATTGTTGGTTTTCAGTTAGGAGACCTGGATTTCTGTTTCAGTTTCAACACTTACTATTTGGGTAAAGATAGACAGGTTGCTTACTTTTTTGGAACCCCCTATTTCTTCAGCTATAAAATTAGTTTAATAATCAGTACCTATGCCAAGAAGCTACAATGAAATAGTTAGCACAGTAACTTTTGGCCCTGGCTGATTGGCACAGTGGATAGAGTGTTTTTAGCCAGGCATGCAGACCTCTATCTTGGGTTTCATCCACTGTCGGTGCACACATGAGAAGCCAGCATCTGCTTCTCTTCTTCCTCTCTCCCTTCTCTGTCTCTTTTCCTCTTGCTGTTAGTGGCTCGATTGGTTCAAGCATGGGCCAGGGTGCTGAGGATAGCTCAGTTGACTCAAGTATCAGTCCCAGATGGGTGTTGCCAGGTGGCATATACAGGAGTCTGTACCTTTCCTTCACTCAGGTAAAATAAAGCATATATATATTTAGCAAATGTTTTTTGAGCACCCGCCAAAGGGTTAACACTTGATTGTACCTACTTTTTAATTATATAGCATGACTTGGCTGTATAGAGTATTATTTTTTAGTTCTGATTTCAAAGGTTCTTTCTATAAGATGCATTTCTGAGTTGATTTGTTGGTGGGGGGTCCTTGGCTTTTAATGTGCATTCCAGCTATGTTCTCAGGGCATCAATTAAATTAAATTGCCAAATTTCTTCCCTCAAGAAGAACATGGAGTATTTAAAATATAGGGTTTCTATAATGTTTATGTGTCTCTCAGCTTCCAATGCATACTTATTAAACAAGCGCCAACAGCAATTTCAGTTTTTAGATCTCGTGATAAGTACTAAATACACAGTGGAAAATTAGAAAAATACCTACCATTCCTCTTTTTCTACCAGGAAAACACTATTAATTTACTGGAAAAACCCCTGAAATTCCAGGTGGCTGCCAAACTCACTGCATTTGTGCCAGTAGACAAAGAACATATACCTCCGTGAGGTATATACTCTTAGACCCTGCACCTGATTAGGCAGTAAACAGAGTGAGAACTTTTTGGACATGTACTTACCTTTGTAAGAGCTTTATTCTTTTCTTCTAGGCCATGAATAAAATAGACATGTGAGTTCAATATTGTCTCACATAGATGGAAATAATCATTTTTTTGGACATCATTGCAAACATTTTTCATTTTTTATTTTAATAAAATTAAGAAAATAAAAACAAATCCAAATCACTAATGTCTTGAGAGAGACAGAAAGAAAAGACCACTGGAATACTTCTAAAGCTAAAAGTTAAGATAAGGATATGGGAAACATATCTAGAAGTCTTTGGCTTAGTGAAATAGCAAGAAGTTAAGGTTGTGTTGCAGAAATAACACTGGATTAGGACTCAGAAAACTAGTGCGAATCTAACCTCTGCATTAATTTGCTTTATCAACCTTACCATTTACTTAGGCTCTTGTATTTTAATTTCTTCATCTGTCAAATACAGAGGTAGAACAAGAAGATATAGGGTTCCATGCTGATATCTCCTACCTTATGAGTCCTTTAAAGGTAATGTATGTCTCATTTTTTTTGTTGTTTTGTAAGAGAACAATGGTTAGGTTCACAAAGTTATCATTCCTTCTGACACACTAGGTAAACTTCTCTGTATCCACTAGGGTCCTAGCTGTTGCTAAAACTGTCTCATAGTTTCACACAGATTTTTCAAAAGATTCTTTTTGGCATCCTCACACGTTTGCTCTTCTCTCTCCTTCTCTCTGAAGTTATAGAAACTCTGCTTAGGTATTTTCCTGCTTACCATGTTGCCTGAACATGTTTCTGAGGCCTAATTGAAGGGCACGTCTGCAGGTTCATTACGCAGGTATAAGATCCCCATAGCATGCTCAGGCTTTACACAAGCCTGTGCAGCCTTAGCAGTACTGACTGTAGACAAGTCACTTGATCGTACTGAATCTGTTACCTCATTTTATAAATGAAAATAATAATGACCATTTTTCTTTTTGATGGAGTTGTTGTATGTACCAGTTGAAATAATCTATTAAATTTTGAGTAGTAAATTGCTTTTGAAAAATCTTGGGAATATAGTTAGCTCCATGAATTCTCAGACTGAATAGTAATCGCAAGCATTTCTTTTTTAAAATGGTCATAATATAATTTCTGCAAGTAACTTCTAACACCTATTGATAGTGAATGCCAATGACAGGCATTGTCAAGGTCATTCACAGACTTTGATGCAGAGATCTCAGAGAACTTATTGTATATTAACATGGGTGTACTAGGCATTCAAACTTTGAAACCAGCAGTCTGTCAACAAATTACTATAATCTACTAATATATATTGTAAGAGACATAGAAACTTTGTCAAGTGCTTTTAGTGTCTCAAAACATGAAGAAAAAGAACTTCATTTTTTTAATTTATTTTTTTTAATTTATTTTGACAAGAGGAGGGGAGATAGTGAGGCACACTCGTGAATATACATAAACTGGAATATATTCGGCAACCCCATCTGGGACCAATGCTCGAATACTGAGCTATATTTTATCCCCTGAGGCTGATACACTCAGAACAACTAACTAAGCTATCCTCAGTACCTGGGGCCATGTTTGAACCAATCAAGTCACTGATTGTGTGAGGAAAAGAGGGAGAGAAGGTGGAGAGGGGGAGAAGCAGATAGTCACTTCTCTTGTGTGTCTTGACTGGGAGTCAAACCTGGGACATCCATTTGCCAGGCCGAGGCTCTATCCACTGAGCTACAGGCCAGGGTTAAAGTAATTTTAAAAGAAATATAGCTATTTTTCATTTTATGAATAGAATAGTCAATTTTGTCATGTTTTAGATCAGATAATCTTTTTAGATGTTGTGTTCACATGAATGCAGGTTTACAAAGTTTAAAAGGTACAAACTTTGAGAGATTGTGTAATCTCGAGTTGACTCTTGAAGAATGTGTCTTCCATGGAAGAAACAGACAACAGGTAAAATAATTTTCTTGATTTATATAGTTTATATCTATAGAAAATATTTTTACATGCAATGGAAATACTAAAGTCATCTCAAAACAAAGTAGAGTAATGACTTCAATATTTGCCTTTAAAACTAAAAATTGTTTGAATAAAGTTTTTAGGCTAAATGATTTTACAGCTTAATATGGGAAAAAGGAAGAAGAAGAAACAACTTAATTAGTTACTAGAATAATTAATTAAACATCAGGAAGAAAAAATTGTATTCTGATTCTAGAAATCTTGATAAGTATCACATTTAAGTAAAAATATTACATATATTTTTTAAAAAATTGTTTTCTGCCCACCTCTGGTTGATAAAGTACAGTAGATAAAGCATCAACCTGGATTGCTGAGGTTGCCAATTTGAAATCTCTGTCTTACCTGGTCAAGGCACATATGGGAGTTGATGCTTCCTGCTTCTTGCCATCTTCTCTCTCTTTCTCTCTCTCTCTCTCTCTCTCTCTCTCTCTCTCTCTCTCTCTCTTTCTCTTTCTTCTAAAATAAACAAATTGAAAAAATTGAAAAAATATTTTTCTTGTTTATTTTTATCACTTAATCTATTAAATAAAATAATTTATAAATTTTTTTTGAAATTAATTTGTATTTCCAGATTTTGTTAACAATGTATTTTTTTATTTATGTCAAATATAATGGGCTTGCTTTTTAGATTTTTTAAAAAAAACTTTATTTAGAAAATTAAGTTTGGTGTTATTAGGGTGACGTCAGAGAAATGGCACCCTGAGAGATACTTTTGATCTCTCCCTTTGAAATTTCAATAAATTGAATAAATATAATGCAGCAAAGGAACCCCAGCTGGGCTCCCATGTGTGCCTGAATGATTCACACAGCAAATGTACTAAAGATGAAACAGGGTGAAAAGGATGACAAAAGATAAAACACACTCTCCATCAGTTCCAGAGAGGAGACAACCCCAGAGTACTTGTGTTCTTGTTTTTTGTTTTCTTTGCCAATCTAAGAAGAGGGTAGTTCTACCAATCTGGGTTTTGTCTACTGGGATATATAAAGGAGAGCCTGAAGTGTCTGGACCTTTTTTTTCTAGGAGGAGTGTAGGGATTGAAGGTTAAAAGGTAAATACTAAACCAAGTGTCAGCAGAACAAGGGGTCACAACTTGTCTTCCTACAGTCAGCTCATAACCAGAAGTCATCACAAAGATAGGAAAAACCAAAGTACAGTTCCTCAAGCCTCCCAGATCCTCCCTCGCCTCACAGGTAAGAAGAATGGAAGAGACAAACTGTACAACTAACTCTCCAGAGCCACTCTTTACCCTAGAGCAGGGGTCCCCAAACTTTTTACACAGGGGGCCAGTTCACTGTCCCTCAGACCGTTGGAGGGCCAGAGTATAAAAAAAAAACAACTATGAACAAATCCCTATGCACACTGCACATATCTTATTTTAAAGTAAAAAAAACAAAACGGGAAAAAATAAAATATTTAAAATAAAGAACAAGTAAATTTAAATCAACAAACTGACCAATATTTCAATGGAAACTATGGGTGTGGATGCATCCTGTGCTCCTCTCACTGACCACCAATGAAAGGGGTGTCCCTTCCCAAAGTGCAGTGGCATTGGATAAATGGCCTCAGGGGGCCGCATGTGGCCCATGGGCCGTAGTTTGGGGACCCCTGCCCTAGAGAGCAGGTGCTCTTTGTCTTGTCCCATGTTCTCTTGAGACCTAGGGAAGAGCACCCAGAGTCCTATGATCACCACTGTTAAAGCTGTAAAAACGTAAAGCCTTAAAGTCCTTATAACATGCCCTACCAGCCAACACGACTAAAGCACTGCCTACATAATTCAGCAACGTCTCAGTGAAGAACAGGCCAGGAATTCCCAGAACTAAAACATTAGAAAAAACTGATAAATTACTAGAACTATACAATCTTTCTAGACTGAAGCATAAAGAAATGGGAAACCTAGATAGACTCATGAGCAGGAAAAATTAGAAACAACTATCATACAAGTCCCCCAAAATAAGCGTCTAGGACTAGATAGCTACACTATTCAATTTTACCAAACACTCAAAGAAGATTTGGTATCTATCCTTCTCAAAGTGTTCCAAAAATTAGAAGAAGAAGCAATACTTCCTAACACAATTTATAAGGCCAACATAACCTTGATACCAAAACCTGGAAAGGACAACACAAAAATAATAAACTACAAACCAATATCTCTAATAAACGTAGATGCAAAAATCCTAAACAAAATAGTAAGAAATAAAAAATAAGAACATATTAAAAATACAATACATTACGATCAAGTGGGATTCATTCCAGGAGCAGAAGAATGGTTCAACATATATAAGCCAATCATTGTAATACACCACATCAACAAAACAAAGGACAAAAATCATATGATCTTATTAATAGATTCAGAAAAGGTATTCAATAAGATACAGCATTGCTTTATGTTTAAAACACACAATAAAATAGTTATAGAAGGAAAGTATTTAAACATAAAAAGGTTGAATATGAAAAACCATCAGCCAATATCATACTAAGGGGTGATAAAATGAAAATTTTCCCTCTAAAATCTAGAACAAGACAAGGTTGACCTTTCTCTCTACTCTTATTCAATATAGTTCTGGAAGTTTCAGCCAGAATGACCAGGCAATAGCAAGAAATAAAAGGCATCCACATTGGGAAAGAAGAAGTAAAGGTATCACTTATTGCAGATGACATGATTCTACATATAGAAAACCCCAAAGAGTCCACTAAAAAACTATTAGAAACAATGAGTCAATGGAGCAAACTCAAATAATACAAAATCTATAAACAAAAGCCTATTGCTTTCTTGTACACCAAAAATAAATCTCTGGAAAATGAACTAAAAAAAAAAAAGTTTCTTTTACAATTGCAACATACACATAAAAATTACCTAAGACTAAACTTTTTATTTTTATTACTATTCAGTGAGGGGAGGAGAGGCAGAGGGGCTACCACATATGCCCTGACTGGGGTACATCAGGCTAGCCCCGTATGGGGTTATGGTAGGCCCATCTGGCGCATTGCTTAATTGCTCAGCAACCCAACTCTTCTTAGTGCCTGAGATAGAGACCATGGAGCCATCCTCAGTACCAAGGGCCAATTCGCTCCAATCAAGCCATGGTTGCAAGAGGGAGAAAGACAGAGAGAGAGAGAGAAGTGAAAGCGGTAAGGGTACTTCTCCTTTGTGAAGTAGATGGGTAATTCTCTTGTGTGCCCTGACGGGGAATCAAACCTAAGACATCCATACACCAGGCCAATGGTATACCACTGAGTAAACCAGCCAGGGCCTCTAGGACTAAACTTAACCAAGAATGTAGAGAACCTACATACTGAAAACTAAAAAAAGTATTATTGAAAAAAATTTAAAAATACACAATGAAATGAAAAAAATATTTTATGTTCATTGATTGGAGGGATCAACATAGAAAAAATGGTCACATTACCAAGAGCAATATGTAAATTTAATGTAATTCCCATCAAATCCCAATGTTACTTTTTAAAGAAATAATAAAAACTTTAATAGGTTTGTATGAACCCACAGAAACCCCTAAATACCCAAAGCAATCTTGAGAAAAAGGAATGAAACCAGAGGTATATCACACTACCTGACTTCAAATTATACTATAGAGCTACGATAATCAAAACACCATAGCATTGTCAGAAAAACAGACATACAGACCAATAGAATAGTATTGAAAGCCCAGAAATAAAACCACATGTATATGAACAATAAATCTTCCAAAAAGGAGGCAAAAAACACAATGGAAAAAAGAAAGCCTCTTTCAATAAATGGTGTTGGAAAAATTAGAAAGCCACATGCAAAAGAATGAAACTTGACTTCAGTTTGTCTCCCTGCACAAATATTAAATCAAAATGGATCAAGGACCTAAATACAAAATCTCAAACAGTAAATTACATAGTAGAAAATATAGGTACTAAACTCACAGACCTCAGCTATAAAAAGCAGTTTATGAATTAGACCCCAAAGGTAAGGGATGTAAAGGTAAAAATAAAAGAATTGGACTATATCAAACTAAAAAACGTTTGCACTGCAAATGAAACAGACAAAAAAAAAATTTGCAGCCAACTAAATGGGAGATAATTTTTGCAAACAACAGCTCTGATAAAGAATTAATATCCAAAATATATAAAGAACTCACAAAGCACAGCAACAAATAAGCAAACAATCCAATTAAATAATGGGAAGAGGACAGGAAAAGACACTTCTTTTAGGAGGGCAGACAAATGTCCAACAGATATATAAAGATGCTCACCTTCACTAGCTATTTGAGAAATGCAAATCAAGACTACAATGAGATACCAGCACCCACCTGTTAGATAGTCTGTTACACTGGGGAATAAAATTTTTGTTGCATCCACAAAAACACTTACTCGTACCTAAACCGAGTGTGCTGATCTCAAATCTGATATTATTTTTTTCCTACAAGGTAGAGGCTTTTTGGCAATTCAAGATTTTAGGTTTCCATCTTATTGTGAAATTTTCAACATTTAGTTTAACATAATGAAGTAGAATGTCTTCTTGAGCATCATCTTTGTGAAAATATAATAATTCATATGATGCATTAAACACATTAATATACTAAAAGATATGATTGATTCAGAATTTGTCTACAATTTGAAATAAAACATATTAAAAACTGATTTTAATCATAACATTTGCACAAAACTTATTTAAATTCTATTAGGGCAAAAATTTGCATTTGTACCTCTTGCATTTGTGTACTTGTTGAGGACAATCTTGTTTGATGCTCCACCAGTAGTCTGCCCATAACGAACAGTTCAGAAAGTGAATCTTTTTCTTTTTTTAATTTTAATGAGGTGACATTAATAAATCAGGGTACATATGTTCAAAGAAAACATCTGCAGGTTATCTTATCATTCAATTATGTTGCATACTCATCACCCAAAGTCAAATTGTGCTCTGTCACATTCTATCTGGTTTCCTTTGTGCCCCTCCCTTCCCCCTCTCCCTTCCTCTCCTCCCGCCGGCCACCCTGTAACCACCACACTCTTGTCCATGTCTCATAGTTCCATTTGTCTGTCCCACCTATGTATGAAATCATGCAGTTCTCAGTTTTTTCCATTTTACTTATTTCGCTCCATATAATGTTATCAAGTTCTATCCATTTTGTTGTAAATGAATGATCTGATGTCATCGTTTCTTATGGCTGAGTAGTATTCCATAGTATGTATGTACCAAAGCTTTTTAATCCACTCGTCTTCTGATGGACACTTGGGCTGTTTCCAGATCTTTGCTATTGTGAACAATGCTGCCACGAACATGGGGGCGCATTTCTTCTTTTCGAAGAGTGCTATGGTGTTCTTAGGGTATATTCCTAAAAGTGGGATAGCTGGGTCGTAAGGCAGTTCAATTTTTAATTTTTTGAGGAATCTCCATACTATTTTTCACAGTGGCTGCACCAGTCTGCATTCCCACCAGCAGTGCAGGAGGGTTCCCATTCTCCACATCCTCGCCAGCACTTAATCTGAGTTTGTATTATTTTGCATTTCTCTAATGATTAGTGATGTTGAGCATTTTTTCATTTGCCTTTTGGCCATCTGGATGTCCTCTTTGGAGAAATTTCTATTCATTTTTTTTGTCCATTTTTGGATTGGATTGTTTGTCTTCCTGGTGTTGAGTTTTATAAGTTCTTTATAAATTTTAGTTATTAACCCCTTATCAGACATGTAGTCGAATATGTTCTCCCATTGTGTGGTTTGTCTTTTAATTCTGTTCTTATTGTTTTTAGCTGTGAAAAAACTTTTTAGTTTGATATAATCCCATTTGTTTATTCGGCCTTTTATTTCATTTGCCCGTGGAGATAAATCGGCAAATATATTGCTGCAACAGGTGTCGGAGAGCTTACTTTCTATGTTTTCTTCTAAGATGCTTATGGTTTCACGGCTTACATTTAAGTCTTTTATCCATTTTGAGTTTGTTTTTGTGAATGGTGTAAGTTGATGGTCTAGTTTCTTTTTTTTAGCAGGTAGATGTCCAATTTTCCCAACACCATTTGTTAAAGAGGCTTTCTTTATTCCATTATATGCTCTTTTCTCCTTTGTCAAATATCAGTTGTCCATAAAGGTGTGGGTTTATATCTGGGTTCTTTGTTCTGTTCCATTGATCTATGTGCCTGTTATTATGCCAGTACCAAGCTATCTTGAGTACAATGGCCTTGTAGTATACCTTGATATCTGAAAGAGTGATACCTCCTGCTTTATTTTTTCTTTTTATGATTGCTGAGGCTATTCGTGTTCTTTTTTGGTTCCATATAAATTTTTGGAATATGTGTTCTATATCTTTGAAGTATGTCATTGGTATTTTAATTGGTATTGCACTGAATTTATAAAATGCTTTGGGTAATATAGACATTTTAATGATGTTTATTCTTCCTAAACATGAGCACGGTATATGCTTTGACTTGTTTGTATCTTCCTTGATTTCTTTTATTAATCTTTTATAATTTTCCGAGTACATGTCCTTAACCTCCTTGGTTAAATTTACTCCTAGGTACATTATTTTTTTGGCTGCAGTAGTGAAGGAGATTGTTTCCTTAATTTCCTTTGCTGACAGTTCATTGTTGGTATATAAAAATGCCTCTGATTTCTGAGTATTCATTTTATATCCTGCCACCTTGCTGAATTCATTTATCAGGTCCAGTAGTTTTTTGACTGAGACTTTAGGGTTTTCTATATACAATATCATAACATCTGCAAATAATGACAGTTTTACTTCTTCTTTTCTAATTTGTATGCCTTTTATTTCTTCTTCTTGTCTGATTGCTGTAGCTAGGGCTTCCAGAACTATGTTGAATAAAAGTGGTGAAAGGGGGCAACACTGCCTGGTTCTTGATTTAAAAGGGATTGCTTTCAATTTTTGCTCATTTATTATGATGTTTTCTGTGGGTTTGTCATAAATGGTCTTTATCATGTTAAGGAATGTTCCCTGTATTCCCACTTTACTGTGAGTTTTGAGCATGAATGGGTGCTGGATTTTATCAAATACTTTTTCTGTATTTAATGAAATTATCATGTGATTTTTGCCCTTCCTTTTGTTTATGTGATGAATCACATTGATTGATTTGCAAATATTGAACCAGCCTTGCCTCTTCAAAATAAATCCCACTTGATCATGGTGTATGATTTTTTTCATATATTGTTGGATCCGGTTGGCTAATATTTTGTTGAGAATTTTAGCATCTAAATTCATTTGGGATATTGGCCTATAATTTTCTTCCTCTGTGTTGTCTTTGCCTGGTTTCGAAATCTAAATTATGCTCGCCTCATAAAAAGAGTTTGGAAGTCTTCCTTCCTCTTGAATTTTTTGAAATAGCTTGAGGAAGATAGGAGTTAGTTCTTCATTGAATTTTTGGTAGAATTCCCTTGTGAATCCATCAGGCCCAGGCCTTTTCTTTTTTGGGAGTTTTTTGATAACTGTTTCAATCTCATTTGTTGTAATTAATCTGTCTAAGTGTTCTGATTTTTCAGATTGATTTTCTGAAGATTATATGACTCAAGAAATTTACCCATTTCACCCAGGTTGCCCTATATTTTGGCATAGAGTTTTTCATAGTATTTTCTTACAATACTTTGTACTTCTGTTCTGTCAGTTGTTATTTCTCCACTCTCATTTCTAATTTTTTTTATTTGAGTCCTCTCTCTTTTTTTCTTGGTGAATCTAGTTAAAGGTTCATCGATCTTGTTTACCTTTTCAAAGAACCATCTCCTGGTTTCATTGATCCTCTGTATTATTTCCTTAGCCGTTATGTCATTTATTTCTGTTCTGATCTTTATTATTTCCTTCTACTAGCCGTGGGCTTTATTTGCTGTTGTTTTTCTAGTTCTTTTAGATGCAGGGTGAAGTTGCTTATTAGAGCTTTTTCTAGTTTCTCATGGTATGCCTGTAGTGCAATGAACTTTCCTCTCAGTACTGCTTTTGCTGTGTCCCATAAATTTTGAGTTGATGTATGCTCATTTTCATTCGTTTCTAGAAACTTTTTTATTTCTTCTTTGATCTCATTGTTAATCCATTCATTATTTAATAACATGCTATTTATTTTCTAAGTGTTTCAGTATTTTCCAGTTTTTCTTTTGTGGTTAATTTCTAGTTTCATGGCATTGTGATCAGAGAAAATGCTTGATATGATTTCAATCCTTTAAAATTTGTTGAGACAAGTTTTGTTTCCTAACATGTGGTTTATCCTAGAGAATGAACCATTTGCTCTTGAAAAGAATGTATATTCTATTTCATAGGGTGAAAAATTCTGAAAATATCTATTAAATCAAGTTGATCTAGAGTATTCTTCAAGTCTGCTGTTTCTTTATTAATTTTCTTTCTTGAGGATCTATCCAGTGATGTTAGTGGAGTATTGAAATCCTCTACTATTATAGTATTGCTGTTAATCTCGCTCTTTATATCCATCAAATTCTGCTTTATGTATGTCGCGGCTCCTATGTTTGGAATGTAGATATTCATAATGGTTATATCTTCCTGTTGAATTATTCCCTTTATTATTATGTAGTGTCCTTTTTTATCTCTTACTGCAGCCTTTGTTTTAAAGTTCATTTTTTCAGATATAAATATTGCTACCCCAACTTTTTTTTTCATTTCCATTAAATAAAATATATTTTTCTATCCTTTTATCGTCATTCTATGTGCATCTTTTGTTTTAAGGTGTGTCTCTTGTAGACAGCATATGTATGGGTCCTGTTTCTTTATCCACACAGCTACCTATGTCTTTAGATTGAATTATTTTATCCATTTACATTTAAGGTTATTATTGATATGTAGTTGTTTATTGCCATTTTATTCTTTAAAGCTGTATTCTTCTTTTGCTATATTCTTTTCCCCCTTTGAACTGTTCACAACAGGCCCCTTAGCATCTCCTGCAGAATTGGCTTGGTTTTAATGAATTTCCTGATGTTTTCTTTGTCTGCGAAGCTCTTTATTTCTGCTTCAATTTTAAATGTTAGCCTTGCTGAATAGAGTAGTATTGGTTGTAGGGTCTTGATCTGCATTACTTTGATTATATCTTGCCATTCCCTTCTGGCCTAAAGTGTTTCTATTGAGAAGTCAGATGTCATCCTTATGGGGGCCCCTTTGTAGGTGATAGTCATTTTTCTCTAGCAGCTTTTAAAATGTTCTCTTTATCCCTTAGCTTTGGTATTTTAACTATGATGTGTCTTGGTGTAGATTTCTTTGGGTTTCTCTTTAATGGAGTTCTCTGTGCTTCTTGCACGTGTGTAACATTTTCCAGTCTTAATTTAGGATAGTTTTTGGCTATGATTTTATTGAACAAAGTTTATATCCTTTGATCTTTTTCCGCTTTTTCAGGAACCCCTATGATGCGGATATTATTTCTCTTCATGATGCCACAGAGCTCCCTTAGTTTCCTCAGATTTTTTGAGTCTCTTTCCTTTTTTTGCTCTGCTTCTGTGTCTTTGTTTATTTTGTCCTCTAACTCACTGATTTGATTTTCAGTGTCATCCATCCTGCTTTTAATTCCTTCCTTTGTGGTCTTCAGTTTTGATACTGTATTTGTCATTTCTGTCTGATTCTTTTTTATTATTTCTCTTTTCTTTTTTATACTTGCTATCTCTTTATTTAGGTGTTTATAATGACTACCCATTGTTGCTCTAAGCTCTTTGAACATCCTAACAATCATTATTTTAAACTCTACATCAGGTAGTTTGGTTATGTCTGATTCGTTCAGGTCCTTCTCTGGGGATTTCTCTTGATTCATTTGGGTTGCATTTCTCTGTCTGCCCATTTTGTCTGTCTGTAAGAAGAGTTTGGCTACTGGAGTCCAATGGGTGTTGCCTCTGTGTTCCCTAGGTGTGGTCTGTCTGCTGGCCAGCCAGCCCCTCTGCCGCTGCCTAGGGTGGATGGGTGTGGCTGCTTAGGTATCCACCTGCCTTAGCAGGAGGGGCTGTGTTCTCGTGCCTGGGTCTACAATCATCAGCTGGTCTCAGCCTTCAACCCTCTCCCATAGGTGGGACCGTGTACCACATTCGGGCCACAAGCCTGGATGTCAAGGGCAATGGTAAGCTCTTTTGCTTAGCTGTGGGTCCCTGCCAGCCTGTTCCTCCAACCTGGAGGGGCTTTTGGTGCACGCTCAGCTGCTAGCCCAGGTCGGAAGCATCTCTTCCGCCAACCTTGGCTCCTCGGTTTGGCCGGGAGGTTGCTATGCACTCAGTCACGCTCTGGGCTTCTGCTCCCCC
Organism: Rhynchonycteris naso; assembly: GCA_037038555.1. Lineage (NCBI taxonomy): Eukaryota > Metazoa > Chordata > Mammalia > Chiroptera > Emballonuridae > Rhynchonycteris > Rhynchonycteris naso. The sequence goes on from CM073002.1 coordinate 76,035,696, forward strand.
CGCCTCCGCAGGCAAAGCCTGTTTGGCAGGGCTTCAAGCCCTGGTGGCTGGATGCAGCTGCATGCATACTTGCCCCAGCCCAGTGGTAGATCTCCACCCATTTCGGGCTCCTGCCTTACCCCATTTGTGTGGTCACAGGCAGGCCCACAGCTGCCAGACAACTTTTGCGCATCCCCCTTTCCCCGGCTAGGTTAGACCTATCTCACGTTCAACCTCTGCCCCTCCAGCGGAACTGCGCTTCCCCATCCCGCAGCCACCCGCCCTCCAGCTAGCCCTCAGCAGTGTGGGTGAGGGCACTGCAGGTCAGACCCTAACACTTCACACTGTAGTCCTGAAAGCTCCCTCCTTCTAAGCAACTGTGCTCTAATTGCTGCAGGGGAGCCTGTTTGGCTGGTGTCCTGATTTATTTTGCTGGTTCCAGGGGAAATATTGTTTCAGATTTACGTAGTGACTCAGCCCAGGGTTTAGGGTGGCTGTCCCTCAAAGTTTTTCTCCCTGTGCCTTCCAGACCGCACTCTCTACCCACTGCTCCATTCCTGTCCTCTCTCCCTGTCTCCTGGAGTCCCGGGTGAGTGGTTGTGAGAGAGGTTTTCTTCACCATTTCTTTAGGAGTAATCCTGGGTCTGAGACAACTGTCTCTCTCTAACATTATTCTAACCTGTTTCCCAGCTAAATACTGTCCATATGCCTTTTCTAGGCTATGGGGCTACAGGCTGGAGCTTTGTTCCTGGGACCCAGCTACCTCTCTCTCTGCTAAACTCTCTTCCCGCCACTTGGTTCTCTCTGGGCTGCCTTTTGCTCTGGGGAGCTGGGCAGTCCTTTCCATGTTTTCGCTTTTCCTACCAATCTTAATGTGGCTTCTTCAGTGTTCCCCAGTTGAAGAGTCCTCTCAGTCCAGTTCAACATTGGTTTGTCCAGATGATGGTTCTTAAAATCAAGTTATAATCCAGTTTGGTTCTGGGAATTGTAAGTTGGTACATCCGCTTACTCCATCACCATCTTGTCCCCTCTCAGGAAGTGAATCTTAATGCTCCTGTTACATACAATGTCATGGAAAGCCAACAGCATCTTTTGATCCAGATGTTTTTAGTTTTCTGCTTTTTGGTTGCCAGGAAAATGCTTTGTAGCTGCCACAAAAGACTGCCATGCTGCTTTCTTTTTATTATTCATTTTCCTGGCAAATTTCTTCATCCTGTGTGATGGTTCGAATTTCAGGTACATCAAGTATACCTGCTTTTATCTTCTCGAAAGACAATGCAGGAAAAGTAAAAATAATATGTTGAAAGCATTCGCTTTTTTTATTCTAAGCCTGAACAAACTGCTCCATTAAGCCAAGTTTGATGTGAAGTGGAGAAAAAATGATCCTGTCTCAATTAACTACAGGTTCCTTCACAATGTTTTGCATCCCTACTTCCACAGCTTCACATTTTGGCCACTCATTCTGTGTCCAGTATTTCTCCCGAGCTCGACTCTCCCACAAACACAGAAAGCAAGGATACTTCGTGAAACCTCTCTGTTTTCCTAGCAGGAAATTTACCATTTTAAGGTACACACAAATTATTTTTAAATTACACTCCTCATACTTGAGTACATTGAGGACAATTTTTATGTCATTATCATCTTCTCGCACATGAGTTGAATAACCAATTGAAATCGCTGCATAAACATTACCATTGTGTAGGACACATTTCAGACTCCGTTTAGAGCTGTCAAAAAATAGCAGTCATTTTGTTGGACTGTAAGTGGTAACACCTAGCTGGCAGAGAAGACTATTGACATCATGACAGTAAACAAAGTGTTTGTCTTTGGAAAAAAAGTCCACAAAAATTTGTTCATGCTTCCTGAAATGGGATACTTTAGCTGACCGATGAAGTACATTCTTTTCTTGAAGCCTGGAGGCTAATAACTTAGCTGCTTTCTTTGATAGGCCCAAATCTTTTGCTAAGTCATTCAATTTGGGTAAGCTAAACTGCTGAGGGGTTAATGACTGCTTGGCATCAGAAGAAGACCCTTCAGATTCTATAACCATTTCCTCATGCATCTTATCAAAATTAACTTGATTACCATGTTCATTTTCTTTGTTCTTAGAAAAAATAAAACCATTGAAAACTGGAGCCGGAAGTGTCACAGAGATTTGGATAGGTCATATTGCTGAAGGAATATTAGGATATGCAATCATATGCCATTTTTTCTTGCCAATGCCCTTTGTATGGATCAGACAGAAATAACAATAATTGCTATGGTCCTTTTTTGCACGCCAAACCATGGGAATACCAAAAACCATTCCTTTGCATTTTCCTATTGTCCAGTCACTAAGCATTTCCTCACAATTATGACACACAATATGAGGAGCCCAATTCTTGTCTTGATTGCCAATGGGAACTTGAAAATAGGCAATATATGCACGTGTCACAAATGATGAAAGATTGTACCTTTAACGTTGAAGTGTGTAACAGCCACATATATAACAGATGATGTCAGGACTATTTTTACATTTATGCCTACTTAAAGAAGCCATGATTTGATCTTAAAACAAAATAAGAGGCTGTTTTTATCAAATAATATTTTTTTACATTTAAAAACAACTACATTTATGTAAAAGTGATGTTTGTAAAACATTAATTGTAAGGTTGTAAAACATAACCTTGTGGTTATGTTCAATCCAAGAGTTGTTGACCTTTAACTTCAATTTAAAAATCAATGCATGCCATTAAATGTAACAAAAATAAATTAAAATTGCATAAAAACTGGAGAATGCACCAAGAAAATGGGGTTCAGATTTGGAATCAGCGATGCAGATGTGTATAGAAACAGTTCTAAAACCTTATGCAACAGAAAATTTAAAAAAAAATTACCCAGTGTTATCAGCAAGAAAGGTAATAACAAGTGTGGAAGAATCTGTGGAGAAAAAAGATCCCTCATTCACTGCTGGTGGGACTATTATGAAAGAAAGTATAATGGTTTCTCAAAAAATTAAGAATGGAAATACAAAATGACCCATCAATTCTTCTACTGCATATCTATCCCCAAATTCAAAAATAGTGGTATGTAAAGACACATGCACCTCCAAGTTCATCACAGCATTATTCACAGTGGCTAAGACATAGAAGCAACCAAAGTATCTTTCTATAGATGATTGGATAAAGAAGAGGTGGTACATATATAGAATAATATACACTTAGCCATAAGAAATTATGACAGCATGGATCGACCTTGAGAACATTATCCAGAGTAAAATAAGTAAATCAGAAAAAGCTGAAAACTGTATGATTTCACATATTGATGAGATATAAAATAAGATACATGGTGCCTGACCTGTGGTGGCGTAGTGGATAAAGCATTGACCTGGGAACACTGAGGTCTCCAGTTCAAAACCCTGCACTGGTCTGGTCAAGGCACATATGGGAGTTGATGCTTCCAGCTCCTCCCCCCTTTCTCTCTTTCTCTCTCTCTCTCACTCTGTGTTTCCACTCTAAAAAATGAATAAAAAATTAAAATTAAAATAAGATACATGGAAATAGATAAAATTAAAGTAGTTATTGTGGGAAGAAGATGTGTAGATGGGGTGGGAGAAAGAAGTAAAGATGGAAAAATATGCAGTGACAGAAAATTACTTGATTTGGGGTGATGCATATAAAACATAATCAACAGTTCAAGTGCTATAGAAATATTTATCTGACACCTATGTACTTTTATTGATCAATGTCACACTGTTAAATTTAATTATTTAAATAATTTTAGAAAACAAACAGAAAATAAAAATTAAACTTACTGAGGTTATGTTGATAAGTGTTCATAAGTTTTAGAAAAACATTTCTATTAATTGTGATCTCTTGTTTCTTAATATAAACCCATCATTATATAAACTTTCTTCTTATTAGTGCACCCAAGAAGTTTTGACATGTTGTGTTGGCATTGTCATTTGTCTGTATGTACCTTATAATTTCTGCTTTTATTTCTTCTTTGACCTAGTCATTTTTTAGAATTATTTCTTTTAATTCTCATATTTTGTTGGGTTTGCTTACTTCCTTTTTGATGTTGAATTCTAATTTCAAAGACTTATGGTTAGAGAATATGCTTGATATAATTCAATCGTTTCTAATTTATTGAGGTTAGTTTTGTGGCATATCATATGGTCTATCCATGAGGAAAATAGATCAATGTCCTGTAAATGCCTGTTAAGTTCATTTGATCTAGTGTGTTATTTAAGGTTGATGTTTCTTTATTAAATTTCTGTTTGACTGCTCTATCTAAACCATCAATGGTGTGTTGAGTTCTCCAACTATGATTGTGCTTTTGCCTATTTTTATTTTTAGATGAGTTAGTAGATGACATATATTTTGATGTTTTCTTATTTAGTGCATATATATTAAGATGCATAATATCTTCTTGATAAAATGTCCCCTTTATCATTATGAAATGTTTATCTGTGTTTCTTGTTACTTTTGTTGTCTTGAAGTCAAGTCAGCATTTTCAGATATGAACATAGCTACCCTTGCTTGTCTTTGGTGATTATTTGCTTGAATATTTTTTTTTTCAATCTTTCACTTTGAGTCTACCTTGTTCTTGCAGCTTACATGAGTCTCTTAAAGGCAGCACATAGATTAGTTTTATTTTTTGATCCATTTCACTAATCTGTGCATCATAGTTGATGAGTTCAGTCCATTTATGTTTTGGTTAATTTTTGATCCTTAAGAACTTTCTATTACCACCTGACCAGGCAGTGGCACAGTGGATAGAGCATTGAACTGTGACTCGGAGGACCCGGGTTCGAGACCTAGAGGTCACCAGCTTGAGCGTGGGTCCATCTGGTTTGAGCAAAAGCTCGCCAGCTTGGACCCAAGGACGCTGCCTCATGCAAGGGGTTGCTCAGTCTGCTGAAGGCCTATGGTCAAGTCACATATGAAAAAGCAATCAATGAAAAGCTAAGGTGTCACAACGGCAACGAAAAACTGATGATTGATGCTTCTTATCTCTCTCCGTTCCTATCTGTCTGTCCCTATCTATCCCTCTGTCTGACTGTCACTCTGTCCCTGTAAAAAAAAAAAAAAAAAAAAAAAAAAAAAAAACTTTCTATAACCATTTTATATTTTGTTTTCTGGTATGTTTGTTTCTTTTTTAGCTTTTCTCTTTTTTATTTCTGTCATTTGGTTTTGTTTGGTGATATTCCATACTTTATTTCTCTGTTTCTTCTTTTTTTAGGCTATGCATTTCATCATTGGTTTTTTTTAATGGGTGGTTAACATTAGGTTATTAAGAGAAAAATTATCATATATATAAATGTTGTCTGTCTTATGAGTGCTTTGCACTATATCCTTTTTTGTTACTGAAAAATCTCTATTTCTTCCCCTTTTATCTTATTGTTGTCACAGATTATCCTTGTTTTTATTGTAATTTTTTTGGTGCTTTCACTTGTATTTTTGCTTTGTTTTGTTCTTTATATCTGGTCAAATAACCCCTTTGAGTACTTCCTGCAGTAGAGGTTTTCTGGTGATAAATTGTCTCAGCTTATGTATGTCTAGAAAAGTTTTTGTTTTCCTTCATATTTGAAGGATAATCTTAATGGATATTGTATTTTTGGCTGGTAATTCTTTTCTTTCAGTACTTGGAAAATTTGGGTCCACTCTCTTTTTGCTTGTAAAGTTCCTTCTGAGAAGTCTGATTATAAGCAAATGGACCTTCCTTTATATTTAATGTTCTTCATTTCCCTAGCTGCCTTTAGGATTCTCTCTTTTATTTATTTATTTATTTATTTATTTTTGTCATTTGTTATTGACCATTTTTTAACAATGTGCCTTGGGGAAATTATATCTGGGTTGAGGTAACTCAGCCTTCTATTTGTTTTATGTATTTGAGGATTTAAATCTTTCCATAAACTTGGGAAGTTTCCATCAAATATGTATTTGATTAACCTCTTCATTTCCTTCTCCCCCTTTTTTTCTTCTGATATACCCATTATTCTTACATTGTTCTTTCTGATGGAGTCAGACAATTCTTGTGTAGCTCTACCATTTTTTTTAAAAGAATGAGTTTCTTTCTTCTTTTTATTGGATCTCTAGTTGACTATCTTTGATGTTACTCATTCTCTCTTCTAGCTGGCTTGTTCTGTTAGCTACACTTGATAACTCATTTTTCAATTTATGTATTATGTTCTTCATCTGTATTTGGTTCTTTTTTAAGTTTTAATCTCCTTTGTGAAGTACTGGTTTTGTTTATTAATTTGTTTTTTGAGCTCATTACATTGCCTATCAGTGTTTTCTTACATCTTATTCAGTATTTTCATTGTTTCAGTTTTGAATTTTCTGTCATTTAACTTCAAGGTATTCATGTGATTAAGATTGTTTTGTTAGAGGTTTTTTTTTTATTTTCTTTCAAACTACATCTGTTTTTTCAGTAGCCACAGTATTTATTTTCTTCTTCATTTGTGGCATTTGAGAGTTGTATTTTTTAAAAATATTTATAAAATTAACTAAAAAAAGAAGAAAATAATAATAAAATATACAATAAAATATGAATATTTAAAAATAATTTAAAGTGAAAAAGAGAAACTGCAAAGAAATCAGAGTAAAAACCAAAAGAAGTAATCAAAAACAAACAAAACACCCATAAAATATAAAAGTTTAAACGCTGAAATTCAAAAATAAATGAAATTTTAATTTTTAGAGGTTCTTCTGTTTCTCTCAGTAGGTGGCATTGTGTCACAATGTGTAGCTGTGTGAAATTTCTGGAATAACTTCTGTAGAGATGTTGCTGACACAATGATGAAGGATGGGTTGCAGTTACTATGATGGGTTGGGAGTGTTGTGAGGACGTTATGGCTTTAGCAATGACAATTCTCTGGGCACCTCTTTCCATGTTGCAACAGATATGGAGACCCAACATAAAGCACCTCTGCTCTCCAGGGGAAACAGTGGTCCTGTAGAACTATCTGTGAGATATGTCGCTGCCACTCTCTGTATCTGTGAGGGGAGAGCAACAGAATCTGGGACCTGTGTGTGTTGCTGGAAGACTGTGAGAATACTGACCATGAAACTTCATTCTGCCATGACTTTGGTTAAGTTACTCCCACACTATCCTTCAGTCTTTCCACTTTCTTAGCAGAGAAGGACACAGTCACTTCAGATTTTTCTTTCTCTGGAGCTTTGGCTGACAAAAACCTAGACAACCTTGTGAATCTCCTATCTAGAACTTGACCATGAGTGTGTTTTATCTTCTGCCCATAATCTCAACCCCTTCCCACCTTTAGTTGATTTTATATGCAGGTCTTTTCAGTCGAGCCTATGAGCCCAGCTGAGTTTATTTCACTGCATTATAGCTGATCAATTTGTTGAAATTTCAAGGGGAGAGATCAAGAGTATCTCTCACAGTCCATTACTCTGAGTTATTCTCCACATAGTGTGTTTTCAAGGTAAGTCATTAATCAACATGTAAAATTCCTTTTCCAAACAATATGTAACTCTTTAGCTCTTTGCATGAAAAAATTCTGAAACCATGACAGTTTTTATGGTAATTATATTTCAAGGCTGAAAAAGGTCTCACTATGGTTAGCAAACAATAGCTGTGTGTAATAGGAGGTTTTGTGGCCCTACAGTTCTTTCTGCACTTCTTTTGACTCTCTTAGCCTATCACATATGCAAACAATCTTTCTACCCTGCAAATGTCTAGTTTCAGTGAGTTGGCTTTGCATAATTGTAACTGATTTGAATCTCAGAAACAAAGTTTCAGAGCCATACTTTTACTGTGATTATTGGGACAATATTTGGGCATATCATACTATGGTAAATTCATGCTCACATGATCTCTGATTATTTTTTCAAATGTCAATACCTCATTGCTAATTATAATAACTGTTCCTTTCCTTTAAGCTCAGTCTTCTAGGTATTGTTATCTGTGTACCATTTCTTTCTATGGCTATAATTCATAAAGATATTCTAGGAAAAAACAAAAAATAATCTCCCCCCCCCAAAAAAGCAGAAACCATCAGAGCACAAAACTAAAATAATATTGCCTAAGATAATTAAAAATAAATAAGATAATGGCTTCCAGTGTTACAGCAGAACCTATATGTAATCATAAGTATTTCCATATGTGGTTATTAAAGTATAATAATGAAGGACAAATTTGTTCAATGGCATGGTGCCCAACACTTCCTGGATCATATATTGCTTCTACCATCAATGTGTTACTTATCTGAAGTAGTTATTTATTCTTTTTCTGTTAAGTCAGTGCAACAATACAGTCTTATTAAGACTATTTGTGAATCTGAGAAGAAAAATAAACAGAAAATTATCAGTCCTTAACTTTTCCACAATTTTGCATTTTATTAACATATGCTTCATTCAGTAAACACTTTAGAAACTACATTTTCATCATAAAATGATTTCTCATCTTCAGAGACTTTATGTGTGGTCAGATAAAAATAGTGAACTAATTCTTTCAGTCAGAGGACGTAACCTAGTATCAGACTCAAGAGAGTTCAAATGTAATATATGCTTTCCATTTTCTTTTAAGTGAAGAGGCCAAGCAGATTCTCTTGATGATATAAGCTCCCATAAGCAATTAGGCATTCACTCCAACTTCATCTATCTTACTTGCCTGCCTCTTTTGCTGTTAAGATCTTTTGCAATAAAGCTATAATAGCTAAAAGCAAACTGGGCATCATTAAAATGGGAAAAAAAGTCTAAAATAAACATGTTGTCTTTCCCAAAGAGGCACAGTTTCAGATTATTTTCTAGAGAAATATCCCCTTAAATTTCCCATCAGCAAGTTAGTAAACATTTCATGTTATGCTAACGAAATGCCTCTTTCTTTTATCCTTAAACAGTTATGATTTGGCCACAGCAAGAAGTGGTAAAATGTATTTGTGCGTGTGTTGGGGAGGAGGCATGGAATATATGGGCTTTACAAATGTCATTCCAATCACTTATTTCTAGATTATTCCAGAAAAAAAAATAGAACTAATCCATGAAAATGAGTTCCTCAAGGCCTTAACACATGAATAAATCATGTATCAAAGTGTAGTTAGTTTCCAAATGTAGTTGACTTGATAGGGATAAAAACCCCACAAATTCAAAAGAAAAATCTTGGAATGTGAAAGAAAGAAAACCTTACAGATATCCGGGAAATATCATCGCTAACATAAAATAGGAATTGTCACAATTTTCTGGTTTCCTAGAGTCACTGTAAAAAGTTTTTATAAACCTTGTCTTAATGAATCTTGTCTGTCACTCTGTATGTGACTGCCTTACTGTTTTTCTTCCCTCCCTTCACATTCCAATAAACACTTCTCTCCAATTTTTTACATGCTGACATGTTTGAATGAAACTTTACTTTCTGTTGAATCTTAAGCAGAAGTTTCTAGTTCTTCAGTCCTGGCATTTGTGCCATAAGGAAGAGTTCCCTGAGGGCTTGTGCTTTCTCTAAGTGACTGAGGGGAGAGTTTCTTCTATAAACCATCTTTTTTCTCTGAGCAATTCTACTAGGGCATTTTGCCCATTTCTTTAGTCTACAGAGCTGTGAGCTTGGGTAGCTGCCATTTAGGGTTTCTCCCAAAGAGTCATTTCCCAGAGGAAGCCGAGCCTGGGAAAGATGCAAGGCTAGGCTTCCCTTTAGTTCCTAAGTTGTGAGCATTTTTCTTTTTTTAGTAGGAGAAACACTGCCAACCTGCAACCTTCTTATTTCTTTCTATTCTCATTATAAAACACTTCTAAATACACCAAAGGACCCCATTCCTTGGCTTGAAAAAATATGGGAAGCATTTCCAGTTCTATTAAAAATAAAGCAATGTTGATGTGGTAATTTTACTGTTACTGTGAATAACCGTTTTCATTCAAAATACTACCTGACAAAGGATTTGCAACTCGAATAAACAAATATAGGTCAGAGAAGCTAGACATGAACAGACATCACTAATTCAGCACACTAATAAATTATCCTTTTATCTTCTTATTCTGTACCTCTATAATACCTAAACATTTTATGAAATTCTAAGTAATAAATATCCTTTGCCACTTATTTAACCAAACAAGTAAACATAGGAAATATGTCTTTAAAGTCACAACTTTGCACCCATGCTTTCACAGTCTTGTTCTCGCTAAGAATGTGTTTTCTAAACTTTTTCAGTGTATCTGAACACACAGGCAAAAAGATGTATACAATTTTAAACTTATTAATATTATTGCATAAACATTATTCTGACTAGAGTTTCCTTTGGTCTTTTTTTTTTTGCCTAATGATACATCTTGGTATTTTCATAAATGCTCATATATTTGTATGTTCTTCATTATTTTTAAAGTCTATGGGCAATATATATAGAAAAATTCCCTACTTTTTTTGCTTTATGTTAAAGTGTGTGTGTGTGTGTGTGTGTGTGTGTGTGTGTGTGTGACAGAGACAGAGAGAGAGAAAGATAGGGACAAACAGAAAGGGAGAGAGATGAGAAGCATCAATTCCTTGTTGCAGCACCTTAGTTGTCCATTGATTACTTTCTCATATGTGCCTTGACCAGGAAACTATAGAGACTGAGTGACCCCTTGCTCAAGCCAGCAACCTTGGGTTCAAGCTACTGAGCCTTTTTCAAACCAGATGAGGCCACGCTCAAGCCAATGACCTTGTACTTTCAAACCTGGGTCCTCCATATCTCAGTCCGTCACTCTATCCACTGTGCCAACATCTGATCAGGCTTAAAACAATTTTTATAATCTTCCTAATTAATTAAATTACCCACACATTTTTATCATTTTAATCCTTTACTGTAGTTTTTAGAAGTTTCCCAGAAATTTTTATTAAGTGTCATTGTTTGTTGATAAGCTAACTATGAAGATAAAGATGTGCCTATACAATTCTTTAAATACTTGGGCTTTTAAAATAGAGAAAAAAATCATAACTCTTTAAAATAATTTAGGATATTTCTGTAGTACATATGAGTGGTATGGGAAACCTTTATAGATAACCAAGTAATTTGAATGGAAATTGATCTACCTTCTTCATGTGATGGTGTTTTTGATATAAAATGATATTAATAAATGTCAATCAATAACCTATGAGACTCATGTCTTAAATTATAAACTTTCCACTTTTAGCAATATTTTTTCATATACATAGATAGGTGACGCATTCAATAAATATTTATTAAATTTTTAAACAAGTCTAAGCAAAGTGCTATATGTAGTACTTGAAAAAGGATTAAATGCCAATTTCAGTTATGCAGTCTAACAGGGAGACAAATATACAGAAATTAATTTTAAATGTTATAGATATGAAATGATAACGATATCTTAGATTTTGGTTCAGGAAAAGGTATAAATGCAAACTTTGAGAAACTATGAAATTCACAGACAAATGGGTGAATTTTAGAGCTGTATTTAATAACATAAAGTGTGTGATAAACTCATGAGAAAGCACAAGCAAAGTTTGTCATTATAAGTACTTCAGGGATTAGGTTAAGACTAGGCATCTGGGGTAGTAAATGTATAAGGTCTACTGTAGGAGATCAACAAAGGGAAGTCTTTTTAATAATTAAAATAATGTCCCTCAGCATTTAGAAGTGATTATTTTCAATTCTTTTTCTGACAGACAAGGTAAGAGCAGTATCAATCTGAAGTGACTTCAAGACAATACCATTCGAATGGCTCTGCAATCACTTCTAGGTGAAGAACAAACAAAAACAACAATATTCCATTCTTCATCTCTGAACTACCTCTACGCCATGAGCTGGGAAAATACCATGGAAGGATTTTTATCCTGACAATACAACTATAATGATTTATAGTACCGCTATCCATCTTGAAATATGTATTTAAAAAATTACAAAGAAGGAAAGAAAGAAACTATGAGTACAATGGAAAATGAAAAATCAAGATCAAATAAAACATTACTGAATATTTTTATAAAGATTGAGACATTAGAAATATGAAGTAGGATCAAGGAATAATAAAGAAGAAGAAAATGAAAACAATTACAACAAATATTTTTGTTGAAATAAGAACTCACTGTATGAATTGATAAAATATAAAAGTATCAAAAACAGTGAACTAGTTAGTATCTTATTTCTCTTTCAGTAGTTGTGTAATAGTTAAGGAGTAGGGAAAATAGAAATTGACGTGTCAACATAAACCAACGTGAATTCCAGAAGGAAAGGAAAAAAAAATGGAAAAAAGAGTTATTTGAAAAAAAATGTATATAAAAACATATAATGTTATATATGATATATAAAAATGACTCATAATTAAACTCAATGTAGCAAAAATTTAAAGATACCAAAATTAAACAAATAATTTTTAGAACTGTAAAACAGAATAAAGATTAAAATCTGTTACAAAAGAACAATGATCAGATTGATACTGGTCATACAAACAATACTGCTGAATATGAGAAACAGTGGTATGACATCTGAAATAGTTAAGAAAACAACTTATCATTAGAATTTTATATCTAGATAACTCATCATTAAAATGGAAGGATCAGATGAAATAGTTCTAAGCATTATGGGTCTCAGTAATTATTCCAAATCCAGATTTTCTTTGATAACTTTACTAAAGAAACACTTCAGCAAGAAAATGAATAAAACCAGTAGGAAATAAAGAGACATGAAAGAAAGATAAGAGGGGGGTAGACTGATTATTGTAAAATAAGCAATCAATAGTAACTCAGAATTAAAATCCAAGATATATCAACATCTACGGCAATCAGAAACAGGATGGCCAGAAGGATATTAAAGTAAAATTGGTTTCCATGTTTTAATAAACCATAGACATTTTCAAAGCAAAATAAGCTATGTATAGCTTATAATATGTTAAGGATAGTTAATGCAAATGTGGACAACATTTAATATATATGTTTAAAACCAGCAAAGGAAAATCTATCCAATAGAAAACCAATAGAACAAAAAGAAATAAAATGATACAAATAAATCCTAATATACCAGTATGCATCATAAATATAATAGGTTAAACTTACTAAGTTGAAATACAAACAAGATTATACAGAATAAAATATTTAATAGATACATTCAAAGAAGAAAGCAACTAAAAGTTAGCCAACTAAAAGATAAATAAAGATATACACACACATATATGAACCAAGAGAAAGCTTGATAGCTATTTCAATTTCTAAAAAAATTATAATTTAAAGTGAAAGTGTAATGAGGCATAAAATCATTAGATATTGGTAAATAAACAATATTTTTAAAATGTATAACATTATTTAAACATCCCAGAGTATAATTTTCTAGCTAGAATTTATAGAACTATGAGGAAACTGGACTTCATGCTTTTAATATATTAGTACTGACAAAATAGTAAAAAAAAATAAACGTGTTAATAGACATTTTGAATTACATCATTAATAACTTAAATATGAATATATTAGATTTTATATTCAATAAATAATCTGTGCTTTTTAAAAAAATATACCTGGTTTTAAAAAGAAAAGCTTCTATAACTTCAAAAATATAAACAAAGACGATATTATCAAGACTGATTTTGACTACAAGACAGTATACTTAGAAATGAATTTCAAACCGAAAGCAAAAAAATACTTCATGTGTTAAAAAAAATTTACTTAAATAAATATTAATTTCAGAAGACTTCTGCCTCCAAGTAAAGAAAAACCAAAAACAAAAGACATGGAGAATCTCAGCTGACAACTAAAAATAACTAGAACTAAACTCAATAAAGGACAAAGAACATATTTGAAAGACCAAAAGAAGCTGTAGCACCCAGGGCTAAGAGGTATAGATTTAACAGAGAAAGGAAACACAAAATGAGATTTAACATTCTGTGAACCATTTTCTTTTCAAATTACTGGCAAAATCAGAAAATGTTCTGAAGCCAAAAGAAAAGAGGAAAAAAATAAACAAACAGTGTGTAAACATGTTATAAAACTACAAGAAAAATATGAAAATAATATAAAAAAGATTGCAAAATATCAAATGAACAATGGAAATCATTACCTTTAGTCAGAGGCAGATTAAGGTCATTACCTTTAGTCAGAGGCAGGCCCCTGGTGCAAAGAAAATATTGGGCCCCTCGTCATTAGAGAAAGGTTTAAATTGGGGTTTTGTAGGGTCTTTCAGAAGTTGAGGCCCAAGGCACACACCTGGTGCACTGCCTGTTAAATCTGCCTCTGCCTTTAGTATATGTTATAAATACTTGCAGGATGTAATAGAAGAGAAGACCTTATTCAAAGTAACAGTAAAAAGATGAAAAAAAATCTAGATCTAAACTTTGTGAGAAACTTGCAAGATCTATGAGTAAAGATTTAAAAACTAGATAAAAATACAGAGACCTTGCAAAATGAAACAAAATACTATTTAATGGATTGAAACATTGAAATCATAAAAATATCTGTTTTTACGTTAATATATAAATTGTTGTGAACCAAGCGGAATGACCATTGGGTTTAATTTAAAATTTTCATGATAAAATAAATAATTGCCTGGTCAGGCGGTGGCTTAGAGGATAGTGTTTGACCTGGAATGCTGAAAACCCAGTTTGAAACCCCATGGTCGCTGGCTTGAGAGCGGGCTCATCTAGTTTGAGCATAGGATTGTCAGATTGAGCATGGAATTATAGACATGACCTCATGGTCCCTGGTTTGAATCCAAAGTTTGCTGGTTGGAAGTCTAAGGTTGCTGGCTTGAGTTAAGGGCTCACTTGCTGGGCTGGAGCCCCCCAGACAAGGCACATATGAGAAAGCAATCAATGAACAACTTAAGTGCCACAACTATGAGTTGATGCTTCTCATCTCTCTGCGTTCCTGTTTGTCACTGTCTATCTGTCTGCCTGTCTCTCTCTCTCACTAAATAAATAAATACATAACTAAGAATGGCTAGTAACCCCCTAAAATACTCAAAAAATGCAGGATTTGAACTTCTAGTCATTAAGAATATAATAAATAATATGTTTTATATAGTTTGTTTTGGGACATAATAGGAAGCCAATAGAACAAAACAAAAAATCTACAAATAAACCCAAATGAATATAAAAATTCTTATTGATATTCTGTTTCTGTTTTTCTTTATTATTATTTTCCACTCTACTTTTTCTAGTTTCTTTCTTTCTGTTTTTATTAGTGAGAGAAGGGAAGATAGAGAGACAGATTCTAGAATGTACTCCAAGCGGGATCTACCCGGCAACCTCTGTTTGGGGCTAATGCTAAAATCAACAGAGCTATCATCAGCATCCAGGGTTGATAATCGAGCCAATCGAACCAATGGATGAGAAGGGGAGAGATAGAGAAAAGGGGGACAGGGAGGGTGTTGGGCAAATGAGTTATAAAATTTGTTGTTTTTTTTAGTTTGCTCACTTTTGTTGTTAAAAATGGCACTGTTAAAAATGGTACTTCCAGGTGAAACTGCTAATTACCCTCCGGCTTGGGAAAAGCCATTGTTATGCTAATGTTGCTGAAGGAGGGGGTCTTTGTGGGCTCAGGTAGTTTTTTAAGAGGAAGAAGGAGAGGAAGAAGGAAGCCAAAATGGAAGGGAAGGAAAAAGAAGCCAGTTTTGTAGAGTAAGAATCTATGTTGGCAGATGGGGAACCAGAGGTGACTGAGACTGGTGGGGGCCTTTGATTTTAGGGAAAATCAGATGAGTCAGTGGCTTTGGAAGCCCTAAATGGAAAGGAAAGTGTTTTCCCACTGTGTGTTTACCCACCAGCTGGTTGCGAGGCTAGAGTAAAGGAATGGCCTACCATTTCTTTTGTTCCACTGTTCCTTTAATGTTGCTGGAATCTAATGAGAACCTGCATGTGAATGGACATGATGGTGGCAACTGCTGGCCATACAGAGGTAAAGAGAAGCAGATGGTCTCTTCTCATGTGTACCCTAACTGGAGATCAACCTGGGACGTCCACATGCTGGGATAATGCTCTACTCACTGAGAAACCAGCCAGAGCTTCTTGCTTTAGCTTCTTAAAGTGGAAATTGAGGTAATTTATTTGACACATTTCTTCTTTCCCAAGATAGTCATTTCAGATATGCTTCTATTTAAACGCTTTTTAAATATGGTTTGGTTTTATTTTCATTTAGTGAATGGTTAGCAAAGAGTAATTCTACTAATCCTACTACTTCTTGAATTAAATGGGGCAAGTTGATATTTTCATGGGCAACTACTGTTGCAGTTGATCTGTGTGTCACCTCCTCAGGTCAGCATTGCTGTGTGAAATAGTTTTTATTATTCCTTCTGTGGATTCTTTACTTGTTTCATTTGTTTATTCATTTGTTCTCTAAATATATTCTTTTTTTTACAGGGACAAAGAGAGAGAGTCAGAGAGAGGGATAGATAGGGATAGACAGACAGGAACGGAGAGAGGTGAGAAGCATCAATCATTAGTTTTTTGTTGCCGTTGCAACACCTTAGTTGTTCATTGATTGCGTTCTCTCACCTGCCTTGACCGCAGGCCTTCAGCAGACTGAGCAACCCCTTGCTGGAGCCAGCGACCTTGGGTTCAAGCTGACAAACTTTTTGCTCAAGCCAGATGGGCCCGCGCTCAAGCTGGGGAGCTCTGAGTCTCGAACCTGGGTCTTCTGCATCCCAGTCTGACGCTCTATCCACTGCGCCACCGCCTGGTCAGGCTAAATATTTTTGATTATTTTATGTTAGGGTTTTTCGCCTTAAAAAAGTCAGGTAATTATTTCTTTCATTGTAGTGGGTGTCAGGCCATAAACAGAATCAATATATAAAACATTATGAATGTTAGAAGGTAATTTGAATTGGGTCTTTGGAGAAGAATAAATGCAAGAGAAACTGCAACTTTAAGTAACTTGGTCAAGTTGTCCTCAATAAGAAGATAAGCAAAGTTTTAAAACAGATGGAGTCAGTCATGCAGATGTATAAAAGACAATGCCAGTAAGGGACATTAAGAAAATAAATAGAATGAGACCTTCAGAAAAATACCAGGAGAGTAAGTAATGCAGCACCTCATAGGCCATTGTAAAGATTTTGACGTTTGCTTTGAGCGAGATAAGAAAACATTGAAGGATTCTAAGCAGAGAATAACATTGTATGATAAATGTTTTAAAAGATTAATTTGGATTACTATATTGAGAATAGATTCCAGATGGGAAGAGATAGAAACAGAAAGACCATTTAAGATATTATTGCAATAATCCAGGGAAGAGATAATATTATTTGGATCAAAGTGGTATCAGTGAAATGCTGACAGGAATCTGAATATGAACAAATTCTGAATTTCAATCCCACAGGATTCCTTGACAGATTGGATGTGATATTTGAGAGAATAAAATGAATCAAAGCTGATTTTTTTGAATTTGAGGCTTGATCAACATGAAAAATAGATGGAATTTAAGTGAGATGTGAAAGAGGTTTGAAAATTAAGATCAGAAGTTCAGTTTTGAGATAGTAAATCTAAATTATACTTGAGATGTATATTAAACGCCCAATGGTGATATTGAGTTGGAGTTGAATATACAAGTCTGGAGTACAGAATAGTGGTCTGGGATAAAGATATTAATTTGGACATTATAAGCTCTAAGTCACATCATCAAAGAAATGAGAATAAATAGGAAAGAGGTCCAAGGACTGAGCCACAGGGCACTTTAGTGTTAACAAATGTTGAGGAGGAAAGTAACAATCAGGAAACAAGACAAGAAGAAGTATTGATAAGGTTAAGATAAGAAGAAACCTAAGAATTTTTAGTGTCCTAGAATCCAAGAGAAAAATGAGTTTCTAGAAGTAGAAACTGATCAATTGTGCCAAATATTGCAGATAGGGTATAAAATATGAGAACTAATTGACCAGTAGATTAGGTAAATTGGTGGACATAGTAATCTCTGTAGCAATTGTAGTGAAGTTTTCTAGGCAAAACTCTGATTGTAGTGAGGTTGGGCCTGCCTATTTAATTTGAGGAAGTTGAATAAATTCTAAGTAAATTAAGATAGGCTACAGTAAAAAATATTTATATGCTGTACTTTGAAAACTATTAATTATAAAGGGATGGCATTTGACTGTCATTTAGAATTCTGAATTAAGATTTCACTTAGCTACCACAGGTTTTTGAAGCAAATATGCAAATAGGATACTTCGGGGGAAAAAATGTATTATTATTATAAAAGTTTTTGTTTGTTTGATTGGTTGGTTTTGACTCCATCTCTGGTTGAATCAGTTGGTGATTTAGAAAGGGTTCTTGACCTCCTAAGCAAAATACTTGCCCCTGCTAAATAAAATCTTTTACTGATGTAAGGAAAGCAGTCTCCTGTGCTGTTTTGTTGGTTTAGTATAAATGATGACAGTAGGTAATACAAAGATCTTAGTCTTAAAAAACAGATAATCCTTTCCTCACAGTAGGTATTAGACAATAATCATAATCAATATGTAAATCACTTATATGCAAAGAAAAATTAGTAGAAAATTTAGTTTCTCCTTAGGGCATAAAAGTCCATGTAAGTTTATTTATCCAGTTGCCTATCCTCATTTCTGTCGTATTTTCTTAAGTTTTTATGGGTTGGAATGGAAAAGGATGTTTCCTTTAGGACAAAAGTAGATCTAAGTTCCCCATCTAATTGCATCAAACCACTATGGAGCGAAATTTTTAGAATGTTAATTTAAAAATCTAAAATTTAAAGAACCTTGAATTTCAAGAAAAAATATTAGAAAATATTTTTATGGAAGCATAAAGTTTTAATTGACATTTAAGCTTCAATTTCTAGCAATATAATTCACTAAGTGTCCTTGGTTATGACTATTCATATCAATCTTATATTTTAATTGGCCCTTCAGTGATATGGTGACAATGGGTAGTCCAGAGGTGACTAAATTTTCTCAATGTTTAACAATTTATATGAATTAAGAAAATTTAGTAGTAGTGTTTACTTACAGTTCAGAGGTAGACTCATTCTTTTCTCATTTAACCTTCTCTCATTTTTGATTCTTCTCTCCATCCATCTCCCCAGCCCCAGAACTGGTTTTCTTCCAAAGTTCATCCAGTCCAGACTGCTTCATTTCTCAGCACTTTTCTTTCTCCTGAAATCTGAAAGGACTCATAGCCATCCCCTGTATTCTTTCTCTTCTAATTTTAAAATAGGCACAAATACACTTAGAGTTCTTGTTCCTATGTTTAAAAGACCAATCAGGGATTAGATGTCTTTAGTTTCTGTTTTGTTTTTCCTTGTACTAATAGGTTATAAACTGTGTTAGCCCTAAAAAAGATTACAAACATAATGGGCTTTACGTTAAAAATCTGTCACTAAAAAGCTATACACGGATAAATTTTGGTAAATTGAAAAATAGTTTGTACTAATACATATTGTCAAGTTTTTGGCCTTTCAGAATGAGATTGTTATTTTGGTGACATTTTGCTAGTAAGTATTACCAGTGGCATTCAATTCATTGCATCATAGAACTTGGTGAGGCAAGGGACTTTATGTGTTTTCAAATTCAATTCCTCTCATTTCACTATTGAGGAAACACAAGAGTCAGAGGTGTAAATGACTACAGGAAGGTTGTTTAACAAGATCTGACCGTTCTCATTAGCTGGTTCAGTATTCCTTCCAATGGCTTATGGATTCTTTATCTTGCCCAGACATGTAGAAACTGAAGTACTTTTTCTTACTAGAGGAATGCTTAACATTTTAAATCATTTCATTATAATCAGTTATTATCATTTTTTTTCCAGGACATACAAATTTCAGGGTTATCTTTTTTATGCATGGTCAGTGTGAGTGATGACCTTATTTTAGAAAGGCAATGACAGGCAGTTGTAGGCAATAAGGATGTGCTGTTCCTTTCAGAGTGCAAGATGGAAGCTAAGTTGACTTAGCAAAATTTCTTTTCTAGTTTCAGCAAATAAGGGGTTTTGTTTTTCTCGTCTGTGCCTGCTTGAATTACAAACGACTCCTTGAAGCATATGTTTTCACTAAATTTGACAGCCAGAAAGGAAGGCTCACAATTTCAGCAGCTGTTATTTGTTTTCTTCTTTGACTGAGATGAGCAGCAAGGCCACAGTGTCTAGAGCTTTTTTTGATTACTCAGCAGGACAGTAGTTGGTTGCTACAGCAGAAAGATGATAGGAAATGTGAAAAGAGAGAGAAAAGCATGGCATGAGCAAACATTAGCAAAGCTTGATTTCATAAGCATGATCCCCAAATGAAGTTACTCTAACAACACAGTGACCAGAGGGAAGATTACTGATGC
Source organism: Rhynchonycteris naso (assembly GCA_037038555.1). NCBI lineage: Eukaryota > Metazoa > Chordata > Mammalia > Chiroptera > Emballonuridae > Rhynchonycteris > Rhynchonycteris naso. The sequence continues at coordinate 76,055,845 of CM073002.1, forward strand.
AAGATACCTAAAATTAAGGACTTATTCAAGGGCATATATTAATGTATGTAGACTATAAGTTGAGTCAGCATCAGTTTTTCCTGAAGCAGATTTTTACAGGATTGGATATTAATGAGACAAACATTATTCTCCAATTCATAAAGGCCACTCTTTTGAACAACTAATAATAAATTACAAAATAAGAGGTTGTTTTAAATGATTTTAAGACAGGATATTTGCTGCCTGGCTCAACAAGTGGTTGAGGAGAAATGTTTTCAAACCAGGATGTAAAGAACCAGTCTAGAGGCAGAGAATAAATGTACATACCTGGAGACGTTTTCTTTGAAAATATGTACCCTGATTTATTAATGTCACCCCATTAAAATTAATAAAATAAGAAAAAGTACATAATGGAGGTAAGCAGAACACTCAAGAAAGAGGCAGAGAAAAGCAAGATACTAAAAGCAGCATCAGAAATATATATATATTTATGATATATATATATTTCATATATATAAATGAAAGCAAATGAGTCCACTAAAATCAATGAAACTCAAAACCACTCTCTTTTACCAGAGGGTAACATACATAACCCTCTGTAAAGTATAGGAGTATGCGGAACTAACGCCCTAATCCTCAGGAGTGAAAAACCTGAGTTTGGAATTACAAACTTTGTTTCTATGCAGTAACCCACCTCATAAAACAGATAAAGACTATCTCTCTGTGCAGTTTAGAAATTTGAAGAGTACATAGAAGTCAGGGAAAGGAGGTCAATAATCAAACTGGGAAAGTTATGTGAAAAATATTCTCTACTGAAGATGTAACAGTAAAAATTGAGAAACATTTTGTAAGTAACAGTATTATCAAAATTATAATTAATATAAATAATTATATTTTCAAACAATTAGAGACAAAATACTGATGGTTGCTTGGTATTTAAATGGAAATTGCTGAACCAAAGTTTAAAGTAAATGGAAAAGTATCGTTTTCTCATCAACTCACATTGTGAAGATACAAAAACAAAGCATATTCTGCATGATCCTGGTGAGTGGAAATTTAATTTTAGCTAACTAGATTTTTTTCAACTATCTTTCTATTCAACCTTTGAAGAAATGGTTTAATTTTAAAAGAAGAAATCTTTATTTTTTCTTCTAAGTAGGTCACAATGACCTTAAATTATTTATTCTTTGGAGAACAAAAGAGTGTTCAGTGACATATATGGAAACTTGTAAAAGTTTGCTGCTATTTTACATTTAGGAGGACTTGAAAACACAGAATTCTTAAGACTAAGAACAATTTTATAACTTTTTTTCTTTTTTTCTAACTAGAACAGTGCTGTGCATATTTTGAGAGAGAAAGATATATGGCTTGTGTTTTATTAAACTTCCAGTGTTTGCTTGACATAATTCAATTTATTTGTAAATTATATCGATAAGCTGAAAGAAATATTTTTCTTTCCTCTGTAAATTTTGATGATTATGATTCAATTTAAATTTTTATTAAAAACAAGCTGTATTTTATAGGAATACAAATAAAATAAAGGCAACTTTTTAAATTAATGAAAAAATAACATAGACTGATGACAAAATATAGGTAACAAGGTCTAATAAGGTTGATATATGGAAACAAGTATGAAAACAATTCAGATAGACATGTTTCAAGACATAATAATATTGGTTTAGTAATAAAACATATGTCAAAATCCCTGTTGAATTACTTGGTACTTAGGAGATACTTGAAGTCAAATTTTGGATAAGGTATTTTTCACACAATGGCAGATACAACTTTTTAAAAAATAGGTTTTGCAAAATGTTCAACGGATAGCTCACCTTGCAGGAAAGAAATTTTATGAATTATAATTATTTCAAAATAGCTATATTATATTTTACTATTTATAAATTATATATATTTTATTACTATTTTTCTATACTCTGAGTTGCAATAAGTAACTGACCATCTCATTATTTTTTCTGTACTTTTACAGCATTTATAATGTGTTTAAATACAGCACTATTTTTTTTCTAAGCTGGTCACCTCTTTAGTGTATTTAGAACTGAAAAACTGATGTCAATATTGAATCACATTAACTCAAAATTTACTTGTTAAATATTTAGTACAGCATTAGTAATATTAGGTTAGTATTTACTAAAATAACAAAAAAGAATCTTAAAAGATTTTAGTTTAGTACAGAAAATATTTCTTGTATAAAACTAGATTTGTGTAAAAAGAATCTTTATTACTTTATTTTAAATAGCCAATAATCTTTAAAAGGTGTTTAAATAAAATATGAATAAATATAACATAAATATGTGTATATATGAATTTCAACATACATTTAGGACGAATCTACTGGAGATGAATTTTCAATGTTTTTATCTAGTTGTAAATATCTATGTTTTTTTGAAAGATATTTTGCAACAAAAAATTTCAGATATAATTTTTATTTTTTTCACTTAACAGTTGAAAGATATTTCATATTTTCTTCTAACTTCATCTTTTTTTTGAGAAGTCAGTTATTATTCCTAATATTATGCTCACATGTAGTACATTTGTCCCTTACCACCAACCCACCATCTGCTTTAAATTGTTTCTTTATGCATGGTTTTCAGCACTTTATGCTATGCATGAATGTAATTTTCTTGGTATTTATTCTGCTTGTGGTTCACTAAAATTTTTAGATGTGTGGGTTGAAGTCTTTCAACAGTTCTAGAATATATTCTACCATGATCTTTGTCTCATTCTTTTTCTTTCTTATGACTATAATTTTACATACGGTATGTTTGTTTGATATTGTCTCGTAGATTTTGGATACTCTGCTCTATTTTTTTATGTTTTTCATCTCTTGATATGTTTTAGTTTGAATAATTTCTATTGAACTGTACTCAGTTCACAGGTTATTTTCACCTCTATGTCTGGTCTTCTAATCATTCAAATAAATTCTCTATTTCTCCCATTGTAATTTTCATTTATAGTATTCTTATTTGGGATATTTAAAAATAGATTTCTTTGCTGAAGAAAATTCTCATCGATTCATAAGTATTATTCATTTTAACCTCATGGTTATTATTAGTTATTTGTACATTTAGCATATTTCCAAGTTTGCTTGCTTTTTTTCTTGTGTCCCATTTTTCTTTTTAATGTGTACTGTAATATTTTATTGGATTGTGAATATTTTACCTAGAAAAAGGGTGCAACCTCTCTGTCAGGACTCTAGTGTGAGAAACGGAGTCTTATTCTGTAATTACCTGTATCTGGGTTATGTTATTTGTTAAGCAGTAATTTTTCACCACTGTGTTTAAACATCTTTAATAGAAGAGTGGGATCTGCATTTAGTGGAATTTGAGATTTAAGTCTGAGAAGACTCCAAAGATCTCCTTACGCTTAAAGCTCAACTAAAAGCTTTCAGGACTGTGGGAATCCTTACTCAGTTTTACACTCTGGATGCCAATATTAGGGGTATTTTTCTCTCAGGGCCTGACATAACTGTCTGTCCCTTAGATGATCTCTTGACTTTTCCCCAGACTTGGAGTGGGGAGGAACTGTAACAAGATAATTGGTAATGGCCTTAAATGTCACAGATATATTTTTCTTAGTTCTCTTGCTCTCCACATAGATATTTCCAAATTTTGTATGCTTCTGCCTCGGGGAGGAGGCATTCTCTAAACAAGGCTTCCTATAGGACTCAGTGAAAGCTTAAGCTTCAAACAGTAAATATTAGATTCTTTTGCTCCACCCATACTTTAGCCATCTGTGAATTTCCAAGCCTTGATTGAGTGGCATATCTCGTAAGTCTCCCTCCACTGCAAGAATACTTAGTAATATAATAGCACAGGGAAGAGTGAAAGGTGCTACAGACTATCATTATTATTTAGGTTGCTTGGAAAATTAAAACATTATACTTGGGCTTTAAGCATTCTAGTTTCTTGTCATCTTCATCTATTCCAGTTTTCTCTTCCTCTCACTGCTTCACTAAGAATGAAAGTTATTAAGTTTTTACTGTTCTCAGGGACAATTATAACTTTTTAATTTTAGTTTATTCCTCTTTCTTCAATTTCTTAATGGATTTCAATAAAATCATACATTTTGATGTGGAAAAAAAGGAACCCTTCTGCACTGCTGGTGGGAATGCAGACTGGTGCAGCCACTGTGGAAAACAGTATGGAGATTCCTCAAAAAATTAAAAATCGAACTGCCTTTTGACCCAGCTATCCCACTTTTAGGAATATACCCTAAGAACACCATAGCACTGTTCGAAAAGAAGAAATGCGCTCCCATGTTCGTGGCAGCATTGTTCACAATAGTGAAGATCTGGAAACAGCCCAAGTGTCTGTCAGAGGACGAGTGGATTAAAAAGATTTGGTACATATATACTATGGAATACTACTCAGCCATAAGAAATGATGACATCGGATCATTTACAACAAAATGGATGTACCTTGATAACATTATACGGAGTGAAATAAGTAAATCAGAAAAAAAGAAAAACTGAGAATAGCATGATTTCATACATAGGTGGGACATAAAAGTGAGACTATGAGACATGGACAAGAGAGTGGTGGTTACGGGGTGGGGGGAGGGAGGGGAGGGTGAGATAGGGAGGAGCGGAGGGGCACAGGGAAAACCAAATAAAAGGTGACAGAGGACAATTTGACTCTGGGTGACGGGTATGCAACATAATTGAATGATAAGATAACCTGGAGATGTTTTTGTTGTACATATGTACCCTGATTTATTGGTGTCACCCCATTAAAATTAATAATAATAATAAAAAAATCATACATTTCTATGTTCTCTAACTTTTCATTGTTATGTTGGGAAATTCACTTAGCAATTTTTATATACTCAGTTAAAAATGAAATCTAACCCCTTTCTGCAAGAAAAAAATCTGTCTTTTATTTTTATTTTCTGTTGTAATTATATGAATTTATTGGTTTGTAAAATAAATCTCTTAATTAATTGACTGCATATTTCTGCTGTCTTAGTTGGTTTTTATATTTTTAAAAATATTGAAAAAGTCCTACATGTTCTGTTTCGAAATAGATACATGTTTACACTTAATATTTTAAACAGTAATGATAATATAAAGGTTGTTTAGTTACAATAGATTAGATGGTACTGGTAAAAGAACAAAACAAAACAAAAGAACAATGAAGTACACAAATGATTACATTTAGAACATTATTTAAATATTATCCTACACTGAACTTCTACCTAAATTTCCCTTAGTTTGGTAGAGAAAACATGAGTAATTACCTCATTCTATACTTCAAAATAATTTCTTCTCACTTGGTCTTTACATATTTATTGTTTAACACAAATCTCAATTAGAAAATTTGCATGTACTTATTATTTTCTTTTTTAGAGCATTTATTATCCCTTTCTAAATGAAAGTTATTATTTCATATGATGCAAATAAGCTTTTATAGCTTGCCATCCTTCACCTAATATCTTTAAATCAGACCTGCTGTCTTTACCCCTCAGGAGATTTTTCTACTTCTTTGGCTTTCTGGTAAGTAACCCAAACAATCAATTCTTTATTTTACAATATATATATATATATATTTTTTTTTCTGAGATCATATATATTTGTCCTGGCATTTCCCCATATTTTGTTATCTCACTAGCTAACAATCTATCAAGAACAGTGTTTTCTAGAGTTGGCAGTTATTATTTTGTGAGGAGACCCAACTGATAACTTTTGATTTCATAGTAACACAAAAGGGAAGTGATAAATGCCAATGGATGATTTTGGTGGCATATAAGATTTTTTACTTACTTAATTAACAAAAAATGATGTAATTGAACCATGATTCAAATTATAATTCATATATTAAACTATTTCATCTTATTCTGAAACATATAAACTTCTTATGTAAAAAAGAATAGCCTGTAAATTTGTAGTCAAAGGCATATTTACCTCTGATTCTGTAACTCTCTTAAAAATAAAATAGAATATTAAAGGGGAGGACATTTTTTCTTCTCTCTCTCTTTCTCTCTCTCTCATTAGAAATAATGTACCAAGACTTTCTTCAGGATGCTAACTATTGCTGAATTTTAATAGTCACAAAACTTGAAAATTTTCTATAAACTTAAAACTAAATATTTTATGATAGTAATCTAATTGTATCACATTTTTTCCCCAAGGCTTTGGAGCCATGCAATCTTGGGAAGATAAATAAACCTAAAAATTAAGTTTTTCAAACCATATTCATTAGCTCAAACTATTTTATTGAACAAATAATACCGAAATCCTACCAATATAAACAACTATATCTGTACATTTTACATCTTACAATCTATTTTGGACATTTCAAATCTCCAAGCTTGTAAGTTTGTAAACTTTGTAATGTTTATTCCAAATGGATCACAAAGTTGCATATTGTTGAGGGAGAGAAAAATGATAAGAAATTTTAATAGGACAGTTGATACAAATATTTTCCTGATATTGCTTTAGTGAGAGAAGAGGCCATTGATTATTGAATTATATAAAAGTGTTGATCTAAAAAATAAAAGAAAGGAAAAGTTTCTCAAAGTGTCCTTAGACTACAATTTAAGTTATTTTACATAATTGTGAACTGGCAGCATTTATTTTTAATTTTAAAAATATATATTTTATTTTTAATTTATTGTGTTGACATGGTTTCAAGTGTCCCATTTATATATCACCCTATACCCCCCCATTGTACCACCCATGCCTGATGAAAAGTCTCTTTCCATTCTGATTTCACTCCCTATGCCCCCTGTTCCCCTACATCCATCTTCCCTTTACCTCTGGGAATTGCTACACTCTTATTTATATCTATGAGTTGTGTATATATCATTTGTCTAATCCCTTCAACTTCTTTGATTCCATCCACTCTTCCTCATTCTCTCTGACTGCTGTCCATCTGTTCCCTATAACTCTGTCTTTGTTTGTTTTGTTCCTTGGTTTATTGTGTTCATTAGATTCCACATATAAGTGACATCATATGATATTTGTCTTTCTCTGCCTGGCTTATTTAATTTAGCATAACAATCTCCAGGTCCATCCATGCTGTCACAAAAGGTAAGATTTTCTATTTTTTTAATGGCTATGTCGTATTCCACTAGGTAAATGTGACATAGCTTTTTTATTGACTATTCCACTTATAAACAACTGGGCTGTTTCTAGATTTTTGTTATTGTAAACAAGTAAACAATACTGCAGTGAACATAGGGGTACATATCTTCTTTTAAATTAGTGTTTGGGAATTTTTAAGATATAGTCCTAGAATTGAAAAAGCTGGATCATAAGGCAGTTACATTTTTAATTTTTTGAGGAAACGTGATACTGTTTCTCACAGTGGCTGCACAAGTCTGCGTTCCCGGCAAGCAGCAGAGTGGGGTTCCCTTTTCTCCACAATTTCACCAGCACTTGTTTGTTGATTTGTTCATGAAAGCTATTCTTGCAGAAGTGAGGTGTTATCAAATTGTGGTTTTAATTTGCATTTCTCTAATGATTAGTGATGTTAGACATTTTTTCATATGCCTGTTAGCCATCTGTATGTCCTCTTTGGAGAAGTGTCTATTCAGGTCTTTTACCCATTTTTAATTGGATTGTTTATTTTTTTGGTGTTGAGTTTTATAAATTTTTTTATACATTTTGGTTATTAACCCCTTATCAGACATGTTAATGAATATGTTCTCGTATTGAGTGGGTTGTCTTTTTATTTTAAAAAGACCCACTATTGCTGTGCAAAAGTTTTTTGTTTGATATGAACTAATTTGTTTATTTTGTCCTTTATTTCATTTGCTCATGGAGATAGATCAACAAAAATATGGCTGTGAGAGATGTCTGAGAATCTACTCCCTTTATTTTCTTCCAAGATTTTTATGGTTTTGCAACTTTTTATGAATGATGTAAATTTGTAGGCTAGTTTAATTTTTTATAGGTACCTGTCTAATTTTCTCAACACCATTTATTAAAGAAACTGTGTTTACTCCACTGTATACTCTTGACTCCTTTGACAAATATTAATTGACCATAAAGGAGTGGATTTATTACTAGGTTTTCTATTCTGTTTTATTGATCTGTGTGCCTGTTTTTTCACCAGTACTGACGTATTTTGGTTTAAATGGCTTTGTAGAATAACTAGATTTCAGGAAATGTGATTTCTCCCATTTTGTTCTTCATTTTTAAGATCACTGATGCTATTCAGGTTCGTTTCTGGTTCTATATTAATTTTTGGAATATTTATTCTCGATCTGTAAAGTATGCAGTTGGTATTTTAATACAAATAGCATTAAATTTATAGATAGCTTTAGGTAGTACAGACATTTTAATTATGTTAATACTTTCTATTCATGTACACAATATATGTTTTTCTTGTTTATATCTTTCTCAAATTATTTTCTCAATGTCTTATAATTTTCAGACTAAACTATTTTACCTCCGTGATTAAATTTATTTTTAGGTACTTTATATTTATTGTTGTTGCAATAGTGAGTGGAATTGTTTCCTTAATTTCTCTTTCTGACAGTTCATTGTTGGTGCATAAAAATGCCACCGACTTCTGAATATTAATTTTATACCCTGCTACTTTGCCAGATTTATTGATCTGATCTAGTAGTATTTTGGCTGTGACTAATGTTTTCTGTGTACAGTGTAATGTCATCAACAAATAATGACAGTTTTACCTCTTCTTTTCCAATAAGGAGCTGTCACAGTGACAATGACTACTCAAAGTACAGATGAAATGTTCTGAGGGACTGATGGAAGGCAATAGTCTCGGTCAGCAGCCCGAAGGACTAATCCCCATGCCCAGCCTTACTCAAATATTTCTTAGCCAGTACAAATAAGGAAGCAGAACGCAGAAGTTTTCAGAGGATGAAATAAAGGACAGGGAACGTGCTGACTCCTAATCTTTGTCCTGAAAGGCTAAACATTTTCTTTGTTGCTAAATTCTATCTTGCTGTTTTGCTGGTTCTAACATGCACTATTTCCAATATTGAGTCAGAGAGGACCCTGGACTCTCATCTGCTCAGGGTTTTCATTCACGCTAGGACATCTCCCTGTCTCTAATTGTAATCCTAACTCTGTAAATCTTCATAACATATTCCTACAAGATGTCTTTTATTTCTTCTTCTCAGTCTGATTGCTGTGGCTAGGACCTTCAGAACTATTTTGAATAAGAGTGGTGAAAGGAGAACATACCTGTCTGGTTTCTGATCTTAAGGGAATTACTTTTAATTTTTGTCAATTTATCCATTTCACCCTGGTTGTCCAATATTTGCATATAGTTCTTCATCGCATTTTCTTACTATCTTTTGTATTTATGTGATATCAGTTGGTACTTCTTTTTCATTTCTAATTTTATTATTTTGGGTCTTCTCTCTTTCTTTCTTGATGAGTCTGGTTAAAGGTTTCTCAATCTTGTTTATCACTTCAAAATACACTCTTGATTTTATGATATATTGTTTTGTTTGGTTTTGTTTCAGCATCAATGACATTTATTTTACTTCTGATCTTTATTATGTCCTTCCTACAACTTCCTCTGACTTTTGTTTGTAGTTCTTTTTGTAGTTTTTTAGGTGCAGGGTTAGATTAATTATTTGAGCTTTTTCTTGTTTCTTAAGCATTGCCTGTAATGCTATGACTTCACTCTCAGGACTGTTTTCACCGTGTCCCATTGATTTCATGTTGTTTTATGTTCATTTTTATTTATTTCAAGAAAATTTTTTATTTCTTCTGTGATCATATTATTAACCATTCATTATTTAATAACATGTTATTTAATATGGTAATAACAATAATAACATGCTATTCCAAGTTTCAATGTTTTCAGGTTTTCTATTGTAGTTGATTACTACTTTTATACCATTGTGGTCAGAAGAGATGCTTGATATGATTTCAGTTTTTCTAAATTTATTGAGACTTGTTTTGTGTGTTTACATGTGGTCTACTTGAGAAAATATAGCACGAGCACTTGAAAAGCATGTTTTTTCTGCTGTTTTGGAGTGAAATTTTTTGAAAATATCAATTAAATCCAATTGATCATTTAAGTATTCTGTTTCTTTGTTGATTTTCTGTCTGGAGGATCAATCCATTAATGTTAGTGGGATATTGAAATCCCCCACTATTATTATATTGCTGTCAATCTCCTTCTTTATGTCCATCAAAATCTGCTTTATATATTTAGGTTCTCCTAAATTGGGTGCAAAATATTTACAATAGTTATATAATCTTGTTGGATTGCTCCCTTTAGCTCTATGTAGTGTCCTTCTTAATCTCTTACTATAGTTTTTGTTTTAAGAGCTATTTTGTCAGATATAAGTATTGCTACCCATGCTTTTTAAAATTTTTCATTTGCATGAAATATTTTTTCCCCATCCCTTCACTTTCAATCTATGTGTATCTTTTGTTCTGAGGTATATTTCTTCTTCCTTTTTTTTAATGTTCTGTTATTTTTTATTTTTTAATTTTTTTACAGGGACAGAGAGTCAGAGAGAGAGGGATAGATAGGGACAGACAGACAAGAATGGAGAGAGGTGGAAAGCATCAATCATTAGTTTTTCACTGCCGTTACAACACCTTAGTTGTTCATTGATTGCTTTCTCACATGTGCCTTGACCGTGGGCCTTCAGCAGACTGTGTAACCCCTTGCTTGAGCCAGCGACCTTGGGTCCAAGCTGGTGAGCTTTTGCTCAAGCCAGATGGGCCCGCGCTCAAGCTGGCAAGCTTGGGGTCTCGAACCTGGGTCTTCCCCATCCCAGTCCGACGCTCTATCCACTGCGCCACCGCCTGGTCAGGCTGAGGTGTATTTTTTTTAGACACCATGTATATGGGTCTTCTCTTATTCCTGCAGCTTTCCTGTGTCTTTTGATTGAAGCACTTATCATTTACATTTAAAGTTATTATTGATATGTAGTTATTTCCTGTCATTTTCTTCTTCAAATATGTAGTTTTCTTTCTCTTAAATTTTTTTCCCTCTATTTATAGCAGACTCTTTAACATTTCTTGCAGTACTGGTTTGGTGGTAATAAACTTCTTGAGCCTTTTTGTTTCTTTATTTTATTTTATTTTATTAATTTTAATGGGATGACATTAATAAATCAGGGTACACATGTTAAAAGAAAATGTCTCCAGGTTATCTTGTCATTCAGTTATGTTGCATACCCATCACCCAAAGTCAAATTGTCCTCTGTCACCTTCTATCTGGTTTTCTTTGTGCCCCTTCTCTCCCCCTTCTCTCCCCCCTCCCCCATAACCACCACATTCATGTCCATCTCTCTTAGTCTCTTTTTTATGTCTTACCTATGTATGGAATCATGCAGTTCTTAGTTTTTTCTGATTTACTTATTTCACTATGTATAATGTTATCAAGATCCATCCATTTTGTTGTAACTGATTTGATGTCATCATTTCTTATGGCTGAGTAGTATTCCATGGTATATATGTACCACATCTTCTTCATCCAGTCATCTATTGAAGAGTTTTTTGTTGTTTCCATGTCTTGGCCACTGTGCACAATGCTGCTATGAACATGGGGTACTTGTCTTTACATACCAATGTTTTTGAGTTTTGGGGGTATATACCCAGTAGAGGGATTACTACATATTGTAGTTCTATTTTTAGTTTTTTGAGGAACCACCATAATTTCTTCCATAATGGTTGTACTACTTTACATTCCCACCAACAGTGAATGAGGGTTCCTTTTTCTCCACAGCCTCTCCAACACTTATTATTACCTGTCTTGTTGATAATAGCTAATCCAACAGGTGTGAGGTGGTATCTCATTGTAGTTTTGATTGGCATTTCTCAAATAGCTAATGAAGATGAGCATCTTTTCATATATCTGTTGGTCATTTGTATTTCTTCCTGGGAGAAGTGTCTGTTCATGTCCTCTTCCCATTTTTTTATTGGATTATTTGTTGTTGAGTTTTGTGAGTTCTTTGTATATTTTGAATATTAGCCCCTTAACTGAGTTGTTGTTTGAAAATATCACCTCCCATTTAATTGGTTGTCTGTTTATTTTCTTGTCAGTTTCTCTTGCTGTGCAAAAACTTCTTAGTCTGTTGTAGTCCCATTCATTTATCTTTGCCTTCACTTCCCTTGCCTTTGGAGTCAAACTCAAAAAATGCTCTTTGTAACAAAGGTTCATGAGTTTAGTTCTTATCTTTTCTTCTATGTACTTTATTGTTTCAGGTCTTATATTTAGGTCTTTGTTCCATTTTAAATTAATTTTAGTACAAGGAGACAAACTGTAGTCAAGTTTCATTCTTTTGCATGTAGTTTTTCAGTTTTCCCAGCACCATTTGTTGAAGAGGCTTTCTTTTCTCCATTGTGTGTTTGTTGGCCCCTTTATCAAAAATTATTTGGCAATATATATGTGGTTTTATTTCTGGATCTTTTATTTTATTCCATTGGTCTGAGTGTTTATTTTTCTGCCAATACCATGCTGTTTTGATTGTCATGGCTCTTTAATATAATATGAATTCAGGTATTGTAACGCCCCCAGCTTCGTTCTTTTTCCTTAGGATTGCTTTGGCTATTCGAGGTTTTTTATAGTTCCATAAAAATTTGATAATTTTTTGTTCCATTTCTTTTAAAAATGTCATTGGAAATTTTATGGGAATCACATTAAATTTGTATATTGCTTTGGGTAATATGGTCATTTTGATTATATTTATTCTTCCTATCCAAGAACATGAAATATTTTTTCCATTTCATTGTATCTTTTTCGATTTCCCTTAAAAATGCTTTGTAGTTTTCATTATATAGGTCCTTTACATTCTTTGTTATGTTTATTCCTAGGTATTTTATTTTTTTGTGGTTGCAACCGTGAAGAGGATTATTTTTTTGAGTTCGTTTTCTAATGTTTTGTTTTGGCACATAGAAATGCTATGGACTTTTGTATATTAATTTTGTATCCTGGGACCTTACTGTATTGGTTTATTGTTTCTAGTAATTTTTTTGTGGAGACTTTCGGGTTTTCAATGTAAAGGATCATATCATCTGCAAAAAGTGAATTCTTTACTTCTTCTTTTCTAATATGGATACCTTCTATTTCTTTGTCTTGTCTGATTGCTCTGGCTAGAACTTCTAACACCATGTTAAATAAGAGTGGAGAAAGTGGACATCCCTATCTTATTCCTGATTTATGGGGAAAAGTCCTCAGTTTTATGCCATTTAATTAGATAGCTGATGGTTTATCATAAACGGCCTTTATCATGTTGAGATATTTTCCTTCTATACCCATTTTATTGTGTGTTTTAAACATAAAATTATGTTGTATTTAATCAATTGCCTTTTCTGCATCTATTGATAAGATCATGTGGTTTTTGTTCTTTGCTTTGTTGATATGGTGTATTACGTTAACTGATTTACGTATGTTGAACCATCCTTGAGATTCTGGGTTGTATCCCACTTGATCATATGTATTATTTTTTTTAATATGTTGTTGTATTCGATTTGCTAGTATTTTAGCATCTGTATTCATTAAAGATATTGGTCTGTAGTTTTCTTTTCTTTTTATCTTTTTTTTTTTTTTTTTTTTTGCCCTCCTTGCCCGGTTTCAGTATAAGTGTTATGTTGGCCTGATAAAATGTGTTTAGAAGTACTGCTTCTTCTTCAGTTTTTTGGAAGACTTTGAGTAGAGTAGGAACCAAATCTTCTTTGAATGTTTGATAGAATTTACTAGTATAGCCGTCTGGGCCTGGACTTTTATTTTGGGGGAGGTTTTTAATAGTTTTTCTATTTCCCCCTGCTTATTGGTCTGTTGAGGCTTTCTGCTTCTTCATGACTCAATCTAAGAAGGTTGTATTGTTCTAGGAATTTATCCATTTCTTCTAGATTGTTGAATTAGGTGGCAAATAGTTTTTCATAGTATTCTAAAATAATTCTTTGTATATCTATGGTTATTTCTCCTCTTTCATTCTGGATTTTGTTTATATGAGTCCTTTATTCTTTTTTCCTTGGTGAGTCTTGCCAAGGGTTTGTCAATTTTGTTGATCTTTTCAAAGAACCAGCTCATTGTTTTACTAATTTTTTCTATAGTTTTTCTGTTCTCTATTTCATTTATTTATGCTCTGATTTTTATTATTTCCTTTCTTCTACTGGTTTTGGATTGTCTTTGTTTTTCTAGTTCCATAAGGTGTGAAGTTAAGTGGTTTACTTGGACTCTCTCTTGTTTGTTTATATAGGCCTGAAGTGATATAAACTTCCCTCTTTTACTGCTTTTGCTGCATCCCAGACATTCTGTTATGTTGTATTGTCATTTTTATTTGTCTGTATGCATCTTTTGATCTTTGCCCTTATTTATTCTTTAACCCACTCATTTTTTTAAAACTACGTTGTTTAGTTTCCACATTTTTGTTGGTTTGTTTACCTCTGTTTTGCAGTTGAATTCTAGTTTCAAGGCGTGATGATCAAAAAATATGCTTGGTACAATTTCATTTTTTTTTTTAATTTGCTAATGTTATTTTTGTGGCCAACATATGGTTAATTCTTGAGAATGTTTCATATACAAAAGAGAAAAATGTGTACTCTGTCTCTTTGGGATGAAATGTCCTGTAGATGTCTATCATATCCAATTGCTCTATTGTTTTATTTAAGGCCAATATTTCTTTATTGATTGAACAATCTAGAGCAGTGGTTCTTAACCTTTTTTGAGGTACCGAACCCACTAGTTTCAAATGAGCATTCACCAAATCCTTCTTTAGTGATTAATAAAATATGATTTTTTTTCCAAATTCAAGACATAGGTATATGTTTTTCTACTGGTGCACAAAATGAGCCATGCATGAACATCACCTTGCTCAAAGAACAAAACCAACAAAGTGCATGAACTCACAACAAATTACGGTATTACTTTATTCTGGCCTCCACGGCAGAGGCTTCTCCGAACCCCTGAGACCGACTCATCGAACCCCTAGGGTTCGATAGAACCCAGGTTAAGAAACACTGATCTAGAGCCTTCAGCGGTGTATTGAGGTCACCAAGTATGATTGTATATTTGTCAGTTTTTGTTTTTAGGTCAGTCAATAGCTGTCTTATGTATTTTGGTGCTCTTTGGTTTGGTGCATATATATTAATATGTGTTATGTCTTCTTGATTCAGTGTCCCTTTAATCATTATGAAATGACCATTTTTGTCTATGATTACTTTTGCTATCTTACACTCAGCATTGTTGGATATGAGTATTACTACACCTGCTTTTTATTGGATTCCATTTGCTTGGAGTATTGTTTTCTAACCTTTCACTTTGAATTTGTTTTTATCCTTGTTGCTTAGATGTGATTTTTGTAGGCAGCATATAGTTGGATTTTCTTTTTTAATCCATTCTGCTATTCTGTGTTTTTTTTTATCATTGAGTTAAATCCATTTACGTTTAGTGTAATTATTGACACTTGAGGGTTTCCTTTTGCCATTTTATATATTGGTTTTTGTTAGTTTTGTGTCTTGTTGGATTCTTCTCTTTTGTTTTTCTGTCATTTGTTTTTGTTTGGTTCTAATCTAGTCTTCTTTCCTCCGTTACTTCTTTTTTCAAGTAATATACTTCTGTGGTGGTTTTTTCAGGGGTGGTTACCATTAAGTAATGAAAAGGGTACCTACCATGTTCATTGTAGTACACTATCTTATGAGTGCTTCTGCACTCCATTGTTCTTTTCCACTGTTAATCTTCGTCCTTTCCCCTTTATTGTTTTTGTTTTCTCAGTTTAAATTTGTTGTTGTTTTTTTTTTTTTTTTGTATGTGTGTTTCTGGTGGAGCTTTTACTTGTGGTTTTGTTTTGTCTTGTTCTTTGTATCTATTTGGAAAACCCCCTTTAATATATCCTGAAGTGAGGGTTTTCTGATGATAAATTTCCTCATCTTTTCTGTATCTGTGACTGTTTTTATTTCTCCTTC
Organism: Rhynchonycteris naso; assembly: GCA_037038555.1. Lineage (NCBI taxonomy): Eukaryota > Metazoa > Chordata > Mammalia > Chiroptera > Emballonuridae > Rhynchonycteris > Rhynchonycteris naso. The sequence goes on from CM073002.1 coordinate 76,071,689, forward strand.
ATATTTGAAGGATAGCTTTGATGGGTATAGTATTCTTGGTTGGAAGTTTCTCTCTTTCAGAACTTTAAATATTGGGTTCCACTCTCTTCCAGCTTGTAGAGTTTCTGCTGAGAAATCTGATGATAATCTAATAGGCCTTCTTTTATATGTTGTATTCTTCTTTTCCCTGGCTGCTTTGAGAATTTTTTCTTTGTCATTGGTTTGTGCCAAATTCATTATGATGTGCCTTGGAGTAGGTTTGTTCGGGTTAAGATAACTCAATGTTCTATTTACTTCTTGAATTTGAGGCTTTAATTCTTTCCATAGGCTTGAGAAGTTCTGGTCTATTATTTGTTTGAATATGTTCTCCATTCCATTTTCTCTCTCTTCTTCTTCTGATATACTTATTATTCTTATGTTACTCTTTTTGGTGGAGTAAGACAATACCTGTAGAGGTTTCTCATTTTTTAAATTCTTAAGTCTCTCTCTTCTTCACTCTGTTGTGCCTCAAGTTTCCTGTCTTCTATGTCATTAATCCTCTCTTCCATCTGGCCTGTTCTATTAGCTAAGCTTGTTACCTTGTTTTTCAGTTCATAAATTGAGTTTTTAATCTCTGTTTGATTTGTTTTTATAATTTCAATATTCTTAGTAATATATTCTTTGTTTTTGTTGAGTTGTTTTCTGAGCTCCCAAAATTGCTTTTCTGTGTTTTTCTGTATATCTCTGAGTATTTTTAGGATTTCTATTTTAAATTCTCTGTCATTTAACTCCAAGGTTTTCAATCTATTAAAATTTTTTCTATAGATTTTTCCTCATCTATCTGTGCTACCTGTGTGTCTTTTGTATCCATAATATTCTATTTCCTTTTTCTTAACGGCATCTGAGGGAGATTTTGTTAATAACACTAATGTGAATTAATAAAAAAGTAAAAAGAAAAATATAGACAATAAAAAAGACAATAAACAAAAATTATTATTATTTTGTTTTCTTTTCTCCTCTCCTTCCCCCTTTGAGAAAATGCAGTGCAAAGCTGAGAATTATATTGTGCTAAATGGAACAAGAACTACTATAACAAGGGGCCTGAGTTGGGGAGAAGTGATAAAGGGGCAACAAAGAAGGTAGAGACCCAAAAAATGCAAGAAAGGAAAAAAATTGCATCAAGAATAAAAATTCCCCGCAGTTGGGGGGAATGCTAATGAGTTAAAAAAACAAAGTAAAAAGCACACAAAATATCACAAAGAAATTTTTTTTTTTTTACAAGGATAGAGAGAGAGAGTCAGAGAGAGGAATAGATAGGGACAGACAGACAGGAAAGGAAAGAGATGAGGAGCATCAATCATTAGTATTTTATTGCCATTACGACACAATAGTTGTTCACTTATTGCTTTCTCACATGTGCCTTGACCGCGGCCTTTCAGCAGACCGAGCCATCCCTTGCTGTAGTCATCAACCTTGGGTCCAAGCTGGTGACCTTTTGTTCAAGCCAGATGGGCCCATGGTCAAGCTGGTGAACTTGGGGTCTCAAACCTGGGTCTTCTACATCCCAGTCTGATTCTCTATCCACTGCGCCACCGCCTGGTCAGGCCAAAGAAAAATATTTGAATCTAAAATAAAATAGTTTGTTCATGAATGAAGATCGAATGAGAGGAAAAGTAAAAGAAAAAAGGAAAAAATAAGAGAGAGGGAGAGAAAAGAAAAAGGAGAAAAAGAAACAAAAGAAGAAAAAAAGAGAGATTTAAGGGTTTTGGAGTCTAATCCTTATAGAGAGAAAGAAAAAAGGAAAGAAAAGATAATGGGAAATGTAACTCTTATGGGTAATGTATTTCAAGATGAAGAGAAAAGAATAAGATGTGCAGAGGATAAAAGGACCAAAGTGGAAGAAATAAAAATAAATAAAGATAAGAAGTTGAAAGAAACAAAAAAAAGTGGAAAAAGTTATAAAGGTTGTGGATTTTTCTTGATATTGAAAGGTTATATTCTTCTTTTTCCTTCCTCTCCCTCTTCCTGCTCGGTGGTACTGTACCCCAGGCTCTGCCCCTGTTGCATGCTTAGGTAGAGATTTGCAGTTGATCTGTTGCTATGGTGATGTTATATATTAGTCCTCAGTCTTGTTGGTAGTTGGGTCTTGTTAGCATTTTCAAGCTCCAACAATAAGAGTCTGTTTTCTTGGAGCCTCTCTCCTTCCTGAATTAGCAGCCTGGTGATTCAGCTCTAAGGTTGCCGCTGCCACTGCCTGGATTGTAAGAGGCTCAAAGAGCTGCCTAATCCCTACTCTGTCCACACTCAGTGCAGAGCTCTGGGTAAGGCTATGTCAGTCAGAGCCTTCAGCTTAATCAGGCAGGGCTGGGAGCCAGTTACTCTCAAGGTGACTTTCTATGGGCCTCCAGGTATGTCCAGTATGTTTCAGCACTCTGTGGGACCACTCTCCCCAGGCCTTTTGCACTTTGTATCCCATGTTGGCTAAGAAGAAGATGCCCTAGTTGCTGCCTGCAGAACAGGAGGTCTTAAAAGTTGCCAATTCCCTCATTTTAGCCCACAGCCCTGAGTATGAAAGCTCTGCTAATCAGACCCACCACCATAAGCAGGTTTTTCACCCTGTATCAGCTGACTGGAAGTTGCCCCCACCCCTCCATCCAGAACAAGAACTACTAAAAAAATATTACGTCTCTTGTCTTAGAACACTGAGATGAGAGAAACCTTGTCAGCCAGAGTGGCGTAATGCAGTTGGGCGGTGAGCCGATTGTGAGTTAAGCTAACTTGAGCGATCCAATTCACAGAGTTGCTACAGTAACTGTTGGCAAGCTGACTGCGTGCCCCTCCCCCAGTACTAGCCCGAATGGCTGGTGAGGTTGCTCTTCTCACCCAGAGGAGATCGGGCATAAGGAAGTTTAGTTTAGCGCTCTCCCTGCACGCTGTTAGTTGAGCAGGTATTACACCATGCCTCTGCTCGCAGCCCACTCAGAAGTCTCTGACCCTGCCCTTCTGTCTGGGAACATAGGCACCCACACCCAGGGTCCAAAGAGGAACCTTTTGCACACTGCCCACGCTTGTAGACTAGAATATCGGGTGTAATGGAGGCCACCACTCACCTGCCTTTGCCAGGACCTGCACAGGGGCGTTAGCTCGCGCAGGCTGAGCCGCGGCAGGCACACTCTTTCCTCGGCTTGCACGTCTGTGCTGCAGCCCAGCTCCTTCCATGCCCAAAGCTCTCATTCTCTCTGTTCCAAGTGAAAGCAGCCCTTGTTCAGGTTAGTGAGGGAGGTGGAGATTTCTGTTCTCCATCTTATTTCCTTCAGGGTTGCTATAAATTTAGTCTGTTTTTCACCCCTTTATACCTTTTTGTTCAGTGTGTGGTACTCATGGATGTTCCAGGGATCAATTTTTCTGTCTCTGGTTGTAGACCTTGTTGAAATTTTGGGGAGAAGTATTGGGAGCACTCTTCACAGCACCATTTCTCTGATATCCTTTTTTGTTTCTTTGTTTGTTTTTGTTTTGGACATTTTTTTATTTCTCCTTCAGTTTTAAATGATAGTTTTGTTGTGTCCAGTGGTCTTTGTTGTATGTTCTTGTTTTGCATAATTTTAACTATTTCTTGCCAATCCCTTCTGGCCTGAAGTGTTTCTGTTGAGCAGTCATATGTCAGCCTTCTGGGGACTCTTTTAAAGGGGATAAAATTGCTTTTCTTTTGATGCTTTTAGAATTCTCTCTATGTCTCTTAACTTTGACATTTTAATTATGATGGGTCTTGGTTTGGGTTTCTTTAAGTTCATCTCTAATGCGCTTCTCTGTGGTTCTTGAGCTTGTGTGACTTTTTCCTTCATCAATTTAAGAAAACTTGCAGCTATAGTTTCTTCAAGTAAGTTCTCTATCCCTACTGTATTTATTCTCTTTCAGGAAGAGAAGAAATGTGTATTTCACATCTCTTTCAGCTTATGTGAATGTTGTTTCTCTTCATGTAGGCAAAGAGGTCTCTTAGTTTTTTCATAATCCTTTAAGCCTCTTTTCTTTTTGCTGCTTTGCTTCAGGGCTTACAATTTATTTTGTCTTCTTAATTGCTAATTTTATCCTTTGCTTCATTCAGCCTGCTGTTGTTTCCTTCTAGTGCAGTCTTCATTTCAGATATTGTATTTGCCATTTCTGATTGGTTCATTTTTATAGTTTCAGTATCTTTTTAAGGCTTACTAGGTTCTCTCTATGATCATAAATTCTTTTTTGTGTGTGTGTGTGTGGTGACAGAGACAGAGAGAGTCAGAGGGAGGGACAGATAGGGATAGACAGACAGGAAGGGAGAGAGATGAGAAACATCTATTCTTCATTGCAGCTCCTTAGTTGTTCATTGATTGTTCTCTCATATGTGCCTTGACCAGGAGGCTATAGCAGAACAAGTGATCCCTTGCTCGAGCAATTGACCTTGGGCTCAAGCTAGTGAGACTTGCTCAAATAAGATGAGCCTGTGCTCAAGCTGGCAACCTCAGAGTCTCAAACCTGGGTCCTCCCTATACCAGTCCAATGCTCTATCCACTGCACCACTGCCTGGTCGGGCTCATCATACCTTCTTAATCTAAGATCCTTTAGTATCCTATAAATCATTATTTTAAGCTTTGCATCTGGTAGTTTGCTTACTTCCATTTCATTTAATTCATTTTCTAGGGATATTTCCTGTTGATTCATTTGTATTATATTTTTTGTTTACACATTCTGTCTGTGTACTATGTAGCTCTGTTCTGACTCCCAAGTTTGTTGTAGCAGCTTTATGAGGAAGTTGGGTTCAGTGGAACTAACTTCAGGGCCACCAGCGCTCTTTGCTCTAGGAATGTTTCTTGAGGGTTACATTTAACCTTCTGTTGTATGAAAGTCTTAAATACTGTTGGGACTTCTTGTGGGTGGAGTTATCATTTCAGACTAGCTAGCTCTAATGATCAACCTTGCTCTCTTGTATTAGATACTGTGCAATATCTGTCATATGGAATAGAGTTATTCTCAGCAGGGTATGGCTCCTGCTTGATGGCTACTTGGACTTGCCCCTTAGGTGGCTAGCATAGTCTAGCATTGGTACAGTCTGACACCCATTACTGGTTGTGTTGGTTCTGGGTTCTCTTTGGTGGAGTTCTGGTATGTGTTGATTTCAGATGAAGAGAAAATTTAATCTATAACTATTATAAAAGAAAAAAGTCATTAACAGAATATTAGAAATTTAAGGCATGAGACACCAATGAAATATTAACATTGATTTTAAAATTATCACATAGATCATGTTTCAAAAAGTAAATGCAATGCTAAATTACCTCTGCAACACAGATACAAATTGGAATCTTGTAACTGAAATAAAACATAATAATCATGAAAACAAAATAAACCATGAACATTCCATATTTGATAATAGTCACAGTTTTGTATAGACATGTTATTAGTTAGTAATTTTTTCACGCTGTTTCAGTAATTTAACTTCACTTCCCTTTCCTTGAATGTTGGAAGAGTTTGGTCAAAAAAAGAAAGGGAATGGCTAGATGCTAAGTTGACATCAGCAACACACACTTATCTAGAGGAGAATTCTGTGTGTGCTGCAAGTAATCTTAGAAACTTTGTTATGAAAAGAGTAAAAAGGCAGCATTATAGAATTCTCATTTTTCATTTTTTTAAATTTTAATTAATTATCTAGAAGCACAATTAACATTGCAAGCTTTTTTAGAAATCTCTTCTCTATGGCACTGCACCACAACAGACAATTTAACTAGATGGTTTTATTAGGATACAATTAACACTTAGAGCCACACAAAAAAAGCACTAAACCAATTTTTATTTAGCGCAAATGAAAAGCACCCCATAAGGCTTATATAGCAAGGCTCTGATAAAGAAATGTTGACAACCTGTATATTTTGATGACAAGAAATTGTAGTATAAAAAAAATATTTCAAATTCCATGTCTGAATAAAAATGAATTTGGTAGTAGAAATATCCATAACTTACTCCATCCAAAAAGACAGGTAAAATAACCTGTGGGACTTTACCTAAATTTTAGAGGGGAAAATAGGGGCAAATGACTTTTTATATAAGTTCTCAATACAATATTGCTCAAAATAGATTTTAGTTACTATTACAATTTAAATCTAAATGGCAGTGTTTATGGAATAATTATTCTAATTTTACTTTAGTTTGAAGCTTGGATTTATCCTTCTGAACAATTTAGAATTTGAAATAACTAGTGATTTAAAATTAAGTTGGAGAGAATAACAGAATGAATAGTAGGTGAGTTATTTTGTCAATAAACATATAGCACACACTAATACATTATCAGGTTTTGGAAAAGGGTTGTTTTTTTTTTTTGGTAAACATGTTCTATATTTAGTGAAGGCATATTTAATGTCCATGGAGTAGCTAAAGGGAGTGTAAATAAATTCAATGGGTATTATTAATAAATATAACTGGAAACCACAAAAATTTAGTATAGTAAACAATATTAACTATCCACTAATCTATGTGAAAAATGCTGACTCTGTTTCATCAGTTTTTAGAAGACCTATAATTGAGCTCCCATCTGATTATTTTTTAAAATAAATTATTATTAAATATATTATCATTAAAGAAAGTAACTGAATCATTTGGAGCTTTTTCCTTATTTTTAACATTATTTTAACTATAGTAACAGTATCTATTAAATGCTTACAATTTTTTGTGCTTAATATTAAGTAGTTTATTCAAGCTTTGTGAATTATTTCATTAGCTCAAACTTATTGGTTAAGTAATACTGTTATACCTCATTTTATAAAAGAGTAAACAGGTATAGAAGTGTATTATTGATGTGACCTTAGTGTGATGTCTGATTCAAATTACACACACACACACACACACACTCACACACACACACAGTGTGTATTTTATGAAACATGAATTGGGAAGAATGAACTAACTGGCATTTAATAAATATTATGTAGCAGGATATTCTCAGTTCTTCTCTGCTACACTGTCCACATATATTAATAATTTCTCCTAAGATATTAACTGACAAAGGTACAAAGTGCTGTGCAATAAGGATCAATATGATAATAAATTTACATTCTTTCAAACAACAAGCCAAAAAAGCATAAATATTTGTCCTATGAACATAAACCAGTGTATATTGAAACATCATTTATTTATTTATGTATCCAGTCAAAAATTTTAATTTGGGCTCAATAAAGTGGTTTGTAGTCTATCATTTCATTGTGAACTCTGATATTGTCTGTGAAACAAGGTCAACGATTCAGCTAAACGTAAACTAGTACTTTATGTATGCTCGATAAATTTATATAATGTCTTTTATTAAATTTTATGTGAGTGCATTATAATGGTTAGGAACTTTATCTATGGAATACCATAGGCTTAAAAGAGTAATATTACAGATATATTTGCCTTCTAAGGGGAAACCCCTAGAGCCCAAACTATCTTCAGCATTCAAAAATATTCTAATGATAATGTAGATATGATATGTAGATGAAAAGACACTTTTGTTTATTATTGTCTAATGTGTAATTGTGTGACAGGGGTGTCTTCTGGAACCGCTTTGATTTCCCCTTTCTAAGAGTAGCCCTAATTGAGCCAGTATGGGAAACTGAAGAATACTCTGACACTAGTCTTCCCAGAACAAGATGAAATCAGAATTTGTTTAGATAGCCCAAGGGCATGATTCAAAGACAAACTCATTGGAAGTTCTGACAGGACCACTGACATCAGTTTCAGTGTTGCCTTTGATAGTCTGATAAATATTAGGAAAGTATATTTTTCATATTTTCTAAGCACATAGCATCATTTACAAGCTGATAAATTAGTCACTGATTTTTATTTTAATTAATATTCTTTTTTTATTTAGACAATTAATTTTAACAGGGTGACATTGATAAATTACGGTACATAGATTCAGAAAAAAACATCTCCAGGTTATTTTGACATTTGATTATGTTGCATACCCGTCACCCAAAGTCAAATTGTCTTCAGTCACCTTCTCTCTGATTTTCTTTGTGCCCCTCCCCTGGCCTCACCCTACCCCTCTCCCCCACCCCTGGTAATCACCACACTCTTGTCCATGTCCATGAGTCTCATTATTGTGTCCCATCTATGTATGGAATCATACAGTTCTTAATTTTTTTCTGATTTACTTATTTAACTCAGTATAATGTTATCAAGGTCCATCCATGTTGTTGTAAATGATCCGATGTCATCATTTCTTATGGCTGAGTAGTATTCGATAGTATACATGTACCACATCATCTTGATCCAATCATCTATGGAAGGGCTTTTTGGTTGTTTCCATGTCTTGGCCACTGTGAACAATGCTGTAATGAACATGGGTCTGCATGAGTCACTGACTTTTTAAAAATTGTTTGTTTGTTTTTTCTCTTTTAGCAATAGTTCTCAATGCTGGCTATGCATGATAATCCTGGAAAGGATTGTGAAAAATATACAGTTATCCAAAAGCCATCTCTGGAATGTGTAGGTCAGTATTGCTGGAGTAAGGCCCAGTATTTTGTTTTTTAAAGTTTCACATGAATTTCAAATGCTTCTTTCTGGCTGGATATCACTGAAATGTTATCAAAGCACTTGGTTAATATCACTGATGGCTCTTTGGTGGTTGTATCAGTGGTAGAAGTGCTTAGCAAAATGATCTTATTATACATTGCGAGACCACAGAGAAATATTTTGAATGCAGAAAATAAAAGTAATTTCGGCTGCAAAAGTGGCTCAATCTCATCCCTTTAAGGCAAGATAATAAATTTATATGAATTTGTCCCTTAGGGAAAATTTTCATTTTCAGAACACTTTGCTATTTTTATCATGGGGGAAAGAGCAATAAAAAGCTTGTGGCAAAACAACAATTCAGAGCTCCACTGACTGACTTCTCTTGAATAAAAGTTGATAATGTCAGTAAAAATTGTCCCTTTTCTGTGTTAACCAAAGAAGGCATGATGTTTTCATATTTTTTTTTCTATTAAGTGCAGTAAAGTTATTTTCATCAGCTTCAGGAAAAAGAAATAGTATGAATTTTTACTATATCTGTGTGTCCGTTAATTATTTTAATAGGAAGATGGTAAAAGTTTATGTTTAGTGAGAAAATTTATGAACTTTTACACCATTCCTAAGGATATTGTTTATGAATTCATTATCATGTACAAACCCAGGTAACCTTGATTAGCTTCAATCTAGGAGATAATTTTTATACCCTTTATAGACACACTTACAACTATAAACAGTTATTTAAATTCTAAGTCATCTTTCTAATTTGGAAAACATAAGGATATTTGGTGCTGTTTTCAAATTATGTTTAAAATTGAGCCTGTTAAAGGTTCAGGAAACGCAATCACTCAGGGCCATGATAGAATGTTGGACTGGGAAGTGTCACTGTGGATACAACATCAGACTGGGATGCGGAAGACTCAGGTCCGAAACCCTGACATTGCCGCCTTGAGTGTTGGCTCATCTGTTTTAAACAAGGCTCACCAGCTTGAGCCCAAAGTCAATGGCTTGAGAAAAGGGTCAGTCAGTCTGCTGTAGCCCTCCTCACTTTCCATCAAGGTACATATGAGCAAGCAATCAATGAACAACTAAAGTACTGCAACAAAGAATTGATGCTTCTCATCTCTCTCCCTTTTTGTCTGTCTGTCTATTCCTCTCTCTGTCTCTGTCACACAGACACAAAAAAAACAGTCATGCTCACTTATTTATATATTGTCTATAGCTGCTTTTGCATTATAAAAGCAGAGTGTAATAGTTGTGATAGACAATATATAATCTACTAATCTTAAAATTACTTATTATATGAAACTTAATAGAAAAAGATGGCTAATTCCTGTTGCAGAGAGTTGGTAATACAATTTCTAATTGAAAATTGCTTTTACTATAATGAATTGATTAGTTCACATATCTAGAGGGGGGTGGGACTTTATTAATTTTATGTCAAAATGTTATCACCTAAATTCCAACTGTTCTGTAATATCTCTGTACACTGTTGCATAATTACTTTAATTATTCAATACAACTTATGTGCATTTCATAACATCCAGTTTAGAAGAAAAATATTTTATTTTGTTGTGTACCATGCATTCTGGGACCTGTCTTTTTTAATAGGGACAAAACTTTTCTTTGGGCTCCATACACCACTCTTCATTCACATAAATATACTTAAATAAAATACAAGCCAGAAGAATGAAATGATCATCATTGACTTAGGACCTGAGAAAGAATCATTTGTATGCTGCTGGACATCTGCTTGTGAAGACAAATTAGTGGATGGATGTGGACTAAACATCCATCAGTGTCTGTCAGTTGGCTCAGTAACATTCAGATATACCAGTTTTTGGATCCATGCTCTTATATTTCCTAGCTGGATAACTAGATCTAGTTGATTTATTTGCCAAATGGTGATAATCTCATTTTTAGTTGGTGCATGTGAAGTGAAAATGCAATAATATGTGTTAAATTTCTAGCAGATGGTTTCAACTTTCTAGCTTTCCCTTTGGACAACTGACATGAGCAATAAAGACTAATCTAATTTTTTTACTTAGTCCTTAAATCATCCCCATGACTTCTGGAGCTACCATCAGTTTAGTCTCTAGAAATGACATACAAGTTTAGTTATACATGATCGTTAGTTATTACGGAGGCTAAACTGTCTATAGTCTTCATACACAGGGCCAAACTTGTATTTATTTCACAGAGAGATAACTAAGAGATTTCAAGTCATATACCTTCTACTATACTGCTCATAAAATAAAGACTCCTTGCAATTATTTAGACTTCAAACTCAGACCTTGCCTCAGTTAAAGGACTTTTTTTAAAATAAAGAACAAGTACACAAATAAGTCATATTTGTTTTTTAAAATTTTTCATAAAACAAATTGTTTAAATATTCATAATTTCCAATTTTGTTTCTTAAATTTTAAAAAATGCATTGCAATGGTTTTAGCCAAAATAAATTTTAAACATCCAAGAATAATTTCCTAGCTCCTTCTTGGGTTAAGATATATTTTATATATTTTAATATTTACGTTATATTTACTTAAGACATAAATAATTATTAACAAATAAATATAAGGTTCTGAGTATTTTCTCTTTGAGTGTGAAATAATTTTGTGCTCCAGTTATCATGAACGATATAAGGATGTTACAATTTACATTCTGTTCAAACCCACCATGATTGGAAAGTATTTTTGACCCCAACACAATGACTTATGTATTACTGGGATCTGATTTTATTATTATTATTATTATTCCAAGTGTTTTCTCAAGAATGCATAAACTTTCACAAATGTTTCAGCTGGAGTTTAAGGCAAATTATGTTCTCTGGCATCAGAAGTCTATATACAGTTTTACAAAATGAATTAAATAAAAATACCATATAACTGGACTCTGTTGCTTAGTGTAGACAATGTTTGTTCCAGCTCTAATCAATTTAAAGTCTAAGGGATGAAACACAAATTTTCATGTACACAATTTCTGTTATGTCTATATATAATTTTTATTTACACATGATATATATACACACAGATATTTAACAGCCTTATTGGTTTTGCCTGATTTGGCTGAATTTATTTTGATTAATGGAGTGATTCTAAAGAGTCAAGAAAAAAGTTATTAAATTAACTGATAAAATCTGCAAGCATACATTTATTAAGAGATACTATAATATACTGATTAAGAATAAAGACTTTGAACATTGAAGCAATATCTTACATCTATATGTCATAAAATTAAATAATAATGCCTATCCCATAGGATGAAAAAGATTAAAAAAGTAAAAGCTTATAAAACAGAATAATGCTTAACATAGCATTAGTGTTTTACAAACAAAAATAATATTGAATTTATCAAGAGTATTACTGTTATAATTATTAAAACTTCAGGTTGGAGAAGCAAAGAATAAAACAGGCACTGAACAGACTTAACAGTGCTAGAGACAATAATAGTTTAGAATGCTTAAACAATAAGAGTTCAGAATGCTTAAAACACATAAAAATAAATCAAAACCATAAAAATATTTAAAAAACAGGCAGAGAAAGAAATGAGTAGAAATATTTTAGCATTTTATTAAAAATAATTTATATATGTATAGATATATGTATATATAAATATACAACGTTGTACAGATATATAAAAACAAGTACATTATTATAACCATTACAAGTATATATTTTCTATATATGTATAATATATATGCATATGTATTCTAGTAATTTATTATACCAGTAAATATATATAATAAGATGCAAAGATTCATTTAACAGCAAAATTGATACAGCTGTGGAAAGAATTACCATGAACACAGGACACAGCACATACACACAAAAAAGGTTAAAAGTAAAGAAGTGAGGTAGAACAACCTGAGGAATACAAGAGGAAGGTTTAACAAATGCCTGGTAATGTTCCCATAATAAAGAAATAGAAAAGTTAGGAGTACTGTACTGAAGAGAAATACTTAGAAATAAAGAGTGAGAGGATGGATAAATGAGAGATTGAAATGAAGAAACCTTCACACTCACTAACTATACTAGTGAACTATCAACAAAAATTTAATGCACACAATGGAAGTTTATAGTACATAAATTACATAGTAACACATATACATTTCAAATCATTTTCATGAATATTGTTTAATATAAATATGATATAAAAATTTTGGAATAACATACACTGAATTTAGTAAAAGTGCATGGATTACAAAATTTTAACTGTATCTCAGAAATTTAATGCCTCTGAAAGAACTAAAAAGAGGAATTGAATCTCATGTAGCAGCATTAATAGTTTATTGGTGGTGGTTGTTGCATATATGTCTGTTGTATTTTTTTTCTGTGCATTTAAAATATGTCAAAAAAAACTTAAAATTATTGAGCCATAATGAGATTTAGGATTTTACAAAAGACTATACTTAAGATCTTAGGGGAAATTCTTCATTAATTCTTTATTAAAAGGTGGTTCATGCAAACCTTTGGGAATATAAAACACATTTTTTTCTCAAAAGACCCAAATAAGCTGAACTACAAGGAATGTACCTTATCTCTTGGAAAATTAAGGAGCTCTGTCAGTCTTGCCAGGAACTGAATCTGTGGTTCCAGAAAGTCTAAGAATTTCAGTGCTGATACATATTCTACAAAGGTCATTTCAAGAAACATGTATAAACCAGATGCTCAAATTTAACCCTTACCAGCAAGCACAATTATAAAAATGTTTTAAAGTGAAGAATCTATAAATATTTTTTTCTTTTTCTTTTTTTTTGTGTGTATGTTTGACAGAGCTAGAGAGAGACAGAGAGAGGAACAGATAAGAACAGACAGACAGAAAGGGAGAGATGAGAAGCACCAATTCTTTGTTGCAGCACCTTAGTTGTTCATTGAGGCACCTTAGTTGTTTATTGATGGTAGCACATATGAGAAAGGGGGCTACAGCAGACCGAGTGACCCCTGATCATGCCCACAACCTTGAGCTAAAGCTGACGAGCCTTGCTCAAACCAGATGAGTCTATGTTCAAGCTGGAGACCTCGGGGTTTCAAACCTGGGTTTTCTGCTTCCCAGTCCAATTTTTATCCACTGTGTTATGCCTGGTCAGGCTATAAATAGTTTTTCTTAAAAATTAGAAATATCTTCACTGAGAACTTAACTGTAAAAGTTGAAACAATGACAACGAACACATGCAAATAGGATGAAACAAAACCACACAAACATTCTTTATGCATTTGGTTCTATACAAATAGGACAAAATATGCAAGCTACTGTAATGTCTGCAATGATTTCACTATATTTTTTGTTTGCCATGTGGGTAAGGTTCAATGTTATAAGCAATTTTATTAGAGTAAGGGTTATATTGAATATGAGATTTGACCACTGAATCAGACTTCTTCCACTTTCATTTTTCTCTTTTACTCTAATGCTGACAGAGAAGAATCTTTTTAGAAGCTGTAGGAGTGAGCACTGCACTTTCAGTGATGTTATCTTTTAGTCATGATGTTACACTAAGGTCTCTCTACTTGATTGTGTTGACTGATGGAAGAAGCTGATCAAATTTTAAAAATCAGCATTGCACCAGAGATAGTATGTTTCTTAGTGGCACAATGAGGATGATATAGAATGGGAATTAACTGTCTGTGTTTTTATAGTGCTTTAAAAAAATTTGTTTTTAAAATTATGAATAAACATAAAAAACATTAAAAAATTGTTATATTCTTAAGAATATCTACATCTATACATATACCTATTTCTAAAACTATAATATCACTACTCAAAAATAACAACTATAGTATTCATATACATGTATGAATATATATAGTATTATTTAAACATATATTATCTCATATTTTCCAAATAGGTTTAAAATTCATTTTTATTCTTTAGCTTAACAATATAAGACAAATCTCTTCATGTGGAAATATACACTTATCAACTTTTAAATGTTTAATTAATACCAGCTTAACTAAATAATTTCTTGTATTTTAAATTTAGAGGCTTTGAACATTCTTTGACAAGCACACTTGAATGTGGCTTGTCAATAAATATATAATAGAAATAAAGCACCATATTCCTCAATCATGAAACTTTTTTCTCTAACCCATGAAGAGCTGATCTGAAAGCCACATCTTAATCTTCATCTTTTAAAAATATTATTCCAAATTTTTCCTTCTGGAGAAATAAAGTTCAAACACAAGGTTACCAGTTCTGAATCAAAAAGACAACTTAGTAGTGATGCATTTTTTGTTTGTTTTTACAGGGACAGAGAGAGAGTCAGAGAAAGGGATAGATAGGGACAGACAGACAGGAATGGAGAGAGGTGAGAAGCATCAATCATTAGTTTTTCGTTGCCATCGCAACACCTTAGTTGTTCATTGATTGCTTTCTCACCTATGCCTTGACCGCGGACCTTCAGCAGACCAAGCAACCCTTTGCTGTTTTGTTCAAGCCGGATTGGCCCGCACTCAAGCTGACGAGCTCGGGGACTCGAACCTGGGTCTTCTGCATCTCAGTCCGATGCTCTATCAACTGCACCACCGCCTGGTAAGGCTAGTAGTGATGCATTTTTAAAAGCCTAAATATACATGCCAATTGAAATATTGAGGTATTTAATATAAAAAGGCAATAACGGTGAACATGATCATTATGATAATACAAATACTATGTAAGGCACTAAGATTGAGTTAATGGACTGTAATAGTAGATATTGTTACTGAAATGACATTTTGTGGGTTTCACTCAAATATATAAACTTAATGTCTCCACTTGAGAGTCTTCTTTGAGATTATTAATAAATAATAAAAGCTAAAAATTAGATTATAATATGGTTGAGTATTTATGGATATCAATACTTTGTGAGAAAAATAAGTATATTTTAGAGTTACTTATCCAATGACAATATAGGTTCATGTGAATAGTTATACAGTTGACGAAATGCAGCATGAATATATTATAAGAATAAATTTAGCCTGACCAGGTGGTGGCGCAGTGGATAGAGCATTGGACAGGAATGCAGAAGACCCAGGTTCACGACCTCAAGCTCGCCAGCTTGAGCGCGGGCCCATCTGGTTTGAGCAAAAGCTTGCCAGCTTGGACCCAAGGTCGCAGTCTCCAGCAAGGGGTAGCTAGGTCTGCTGAAGGCCCGTGGTCAAGGCACATGTGAGAAAGCAATCAATGAACAACTAAGGTGTCACAACAGCAATGAAAAACTAATGATTGATGCTTCTCATCTCTCTGCGTTCCTGTCTGTCTGTCCCTACCTATCCCTCTCTCTGACTCTCTCTCTGTCCCTGTAAAAAAAGAAAAAAATTATTAATGCTAAGTATTTTCCCCTAAGTTTTGCCAAATTTAGATAATATTAATCTATTTATCTATCTATAATATATAGTAGTTTAACTTTCTGCATATTTTATTTTTGTAAAATAAAGATTTCATGATATTCTCAGAGTGCTATAAAATTTAATATTTTCCAGCTGTCACACACAAGCACTACTGAGGCAAGGTATGAGTATAACTGAAAAGAAATTTTATTCTTTTTGTAGCAATTACTTTTATTAAAATAAATAGATAAGTTGTAAACAGCTGATATTACATTTTTTCCAGTTACTGAAGCCATGTCAGATAATGCCTTCCTTCACCCAACTAGGAGTGAGTGCCCAGACCAACAGAGTGTTCTGCACAATATTATAGACCTAGGTGTTATATTATCAATTACAGTATAATTGGAAGGGCAAAATAATCATTAATTAAAAACCTCTCTTTCTCAGGCTTTCAGAAATAAAACGTGCATTGTAGGGAATATGCTTATGGAGTTCTCATTGAGTATTCGTGAAAGTCTGCTACTCTAAACCTAAAATAAATGCCAAAATAGATTATTAACCCTATAGTTATAAATAAGCCTTCTTAATTTTTAAGAAAAACTATTATTTTTCCACCAAAAAATTAGAAGAGTTTTTATAGATTTGATGACCAGAATTAATAAATTTGTAACTGGTTGTTGCTTGTTTAATGTTTAAATCTTCAAAATGTGATATGTTTAAAACCAAACAATTACATTATTTAAACAATTTTTTGAGTTTCTTTTTTATGCCAGCAATGTTTACCAAGTATCTACTATGTGCTAAGTACAGCTCAATGTGCTGGAAACACATTAGTGAAAAAGAAAGACACAAACCCTATTCTCTTAGAATTAGTGGAAAAGAGAAGGTAAAGTGGTAATAACAATTAATAATCAGTACAGATAAAAGAGTACTATAAAAGTTAGATTAATATATGAGAAAATGAAATTTTGCATAATATGTGGTTAAGGAATCTTTTTTCTTAAATAGCAGAAATGATCTGTGCTAAGATAAATATGAGATAAAACTGAAGAAGTATATTTCATACAAATAACATAGACTACAAAATCTCTCACATGAGAGTAAGTTTGGCAAATTTGAGAACAACAAATATCTAGTACGACTAGAGATGAGGTTAGAGTGGTCAGCAAGACAAGGACAGATGGGGCTATATAATAGAGGACATCAGATTTTATTTTCAAGAAAACTGAAAGTTGTTTAAGGATTTTAAGTTAGAGATAGTAATACAATGTGATTCATATTATATTACACTGACTACATGAAGTAAGAGTAAAAGAAAATATCTGACATCCAGGTATAATGAAATGGTAGATTGGACTAGAGTGACAACAGTGGAAATGGAAGGAGGAGCATAGATTCTGCATGAGCCAAGAGCATTGAACCATTAGGAATAAGATGTAGACAGTAATTAAACATGACTTTGATTTTTATGTCTTCAGAAATTTGAGAATCAATGCTGCCATTTTTCAATATAAAGAACTTGAGAGGAGAGATAAAATGGGAAGATAATAAGTCAAAAATTTGGGCAGAGGGATGGGAGATTAAGGATACTTCTTATTTTTGCACAAAAAATACCAAGGATGGAGACTGGAGCTGAGGTAGAAAAACATATCTAAAGTTGTGAATGTGGGTGTCATTGACATTTAATAAGTATATCAATACACAGGACTAAATCTAGAGAGAAATATTGTCAGAGCAGAGTTATTATACAGTAGAAAATGAGGTTCAGAGTAGGAAATGAGGTTTATGTGTGGCCTCATAGCTCATTTTAAAAACACTACTTTCATTCTAAATGAATGAGAAGTGACTGGAAAGTTTTCAACAGAATAAGTGTAGTTTTTATATTTTTTAATGATCATTGCCATGTGAATAGGCTGGTAGGCATAAGGTAGAAACAAGAAGTGTTATGATGTTGCTGAGTGAAGAAAAAAGTTAACAACTGTAGTACTTAGAAACTACTTGATTATATACTTTAGAAGTAGAGACAAGAAGATTGAAAGTTACTAAATGAAATGCTTAATCAAAAATGACTTCTAGATGTTTTGCCTTATCAATAAAAAGGATGAAATAATCACTAACAGAAAGTTGGAATGATCTAGGTGAAAAAGTGAGCAGTGTGTGATTCAGGGTTCTCTCGAGAAAAAGAACCAATAGGATATATACATATACTTATGTATATGTATATATGTGTATATGTATGTATATGTGTATATGGATGTAAATATGTGTATATGAATATATAATGAATTGTCTTACATGATTATAGAGGCTGAGAAGTCCAACACTCTCTCATCTGAAAGCTGGAGACTTGGGAAAACTAGTGGTGGAATTTAATCTGAATCTGAATGCCTGAGAATGATGAGAGTAGAGGGTATGTATATATTCCAATCAAGTAGAGAAGATGTTGTGAGATATTCCCAGCTCCACCAGTGAACCAAAAAAAAAAAAAAAAAAGAGGCAAATTCCTCCTTTCTATGACTTTTGTTCTATTCAAGGCCTCAAGAGACTGGATGATGTCCATCCACATTGAAGAGCGCAATCGGGCTTACAGTGTTCCACCAATTTAAAGTAAATTTTATCAGAAAACACATTCATGGACTTTACCCAGATATAATATTTAATTTAGATATCTCATGTCAGTCAAGTAGACATATATATTTAGCCATCACAGCAGGTTTGAATAGAATATAGAGTTAAGTTTTATGTATGTTTACTTTAAGGTAATGTCTTCATTACTAATAGATAATGTTTTGCTTATAAATTTGTCAGAAAAGAAATTGCCACAGTGAGTTACTTATGATTCCATCACCATATTGGTTAACAAGTGTACTATTGTTAGTATTTAGGGTCTTATGAAGAGGAGCCACAAAGTAATGAGGCAACAACAATACTGCAAGTAGAGGACTCGAAAACCTCCTGGATTGAGGTGCCTTAGAGAGATCAGTTATTCAATTGATTAAGCAGAAACATGACATCATGCATAAGAAATTAACAAACAGAATGTAGTATACAAATTTTATTATTTAGTTTTCCAAAACTGATTAGATTTCTCTTGCCCTTTCTGAGACATAATACCACACCATCTGCTGTCTGATTCCTGACCTGCAGAAAGCTTCAGCAGGGCCAAGCATCATGTCCTAGAGGCCTTCCCTGGACAAGACTGCCTTCAGTCCTGTATGCTTGGTCTCGACCTTCACTTTCTTAGGTAGGGAACAGAAAGTCACTCGGTGCTTTGGTTTTCCTCCAACATCTCCCCCCCCCCTTTATTAACTCATTCTGCAAAATTATGCTGTACAAGGAGGCTAGTCTTCCAGAATGATGTAAGTTGCTTCTGCTCTTTCTCTTGAGTAAGCAAATACAAAAACATAAAACAGCAATGACAATTAATGCACTTATTGTAGAAGCTCCTCATAATTAAAAATGTTTAACAGGGTTTAGTTCAGATAATCCATCAGCAATACTACTTAATAAAGTTATAATAGAAAACAATTTCAATTTTTCTCTGAAAGTGTCATATATATATATATTAGAACCTTATCTATTAAATACATTTTATGTGAGTTTTGCCATTGTCTATTCATCTGAACAGAAATACAGACTCCTGACCTGGTTTTAAGTATATACACAAAATCAACAGATTGATTATAATTAATAGAAGAATTGAGACATGCATAAAAAGAATAATTTATACAAGTAATGAGATTGATTCATTCCAGAACACAACCAATCATAAAAATATAAGGTAAGTATACATAAATCTGAGAGGTCTGAAAGGTTCATCTTTGTAATATATATAAAATAAAGTGATGTGACCCATTTTGTATAAAAAGATAACCAACCCTGTGACTTTATCTTTAAGCAATGATCTCCTGCACCTATACAAATGGGTAATCTGTCTGAGCCCACAATATAATTTGATATAACCTGTTCTTCTTTAGGCCTTAAGGGTCCATGGCTATAAAATGGTTCTGGAAGCCAAACAGAATTATTAAAATAAAAAAAGAGTTGTCTTTCCAAAGAATATGTCTATTTAAAGGAAGATTAGGAATATAAATCCAGTAAGAAGAGTTAAGTCTTCTTACTGTTAAGACACAACAACCAACATTGCCAAAAACAGAATCCAGGATGTTTTTGGAATCTTAGTTCCAATTAAAACCTTTTCTGCCTCCTGGGTAAGTTTCTTCAGTTGCCCCAAAGTAGGTGGTTCAGCTTTTTGTGTTGCAGTTGTATTCACCTTAACTTTTCTGACCACCTTTGACTCTAGGCTTAGTCACTCTATTTCTTTTTCTGGCAGCTCAAAGATGTTAAATCTCCTGCTCTTCCTCTTCCACCTCATGCAGAGGCTTCAATCTGCTGGAAGGTATCCACTGGTCTCCCGTATCTGTGGAGATAAGAGCAAATCTTCACCCCCTTATTTTGCCCACATTGCTGTTGTAAATCAGCAAACTGTTCCTGTCCCAAAAGCTCATCTTGTGTAATATTAATGGGAGGGTTAGCGTTGGCATTTCAATTAGCTTGAATATAAGCCTGATCCTCCGACCACGTCATAAATTGTAAATATTCTGTTTTTGAAAGAACAGTCTGAGCTAAGATCTCCCAACAACAGAAGGATGAGGCAGAGGCCAATTATCTTGGTCAGTTTTAAGAAGGTTAATACTATGCCCAATCTCCTCATTGGAAAGTTCAGACTGTAATTTACAAAGTTGCTCCTTTTGCAAGATGTGGCCTGACAAGCAGCCAACTGCCTGAAGCAGCTTGAGACAAATTCTTGAAATGACTTATCAGGTCCCTGCTTAATTTTGCTTAATTATTTTGTTTCACAGACTTGAGCACATCTTTATACACAAACAAGACAATTTTCAGCACAGAAACACAAATATAACACATAACTTTGATTAATCCTAATACTTGAATTACTGTTTAACTTCTAACTTTCAATACACCTTACAATGCATTAACCAAATTAGCAAGTTTTCAGGATCCATATTCTATTGAATTTAAACTTAAATGAATGCTCCTTACAAGTTTCAATTTTAAGCAAAAAATGTAGGGATGAAACTTTTTATTTTTAATATAAGAGAAGCATTTCCAATTTATGCATGCAAGAACTTAATTCAGACCTTAAAAAATCACGTTTTAGACAACATAAAACAAAAACTAAACAGAAGCTAGAATCAGACAAACCAGAGAGAAACCTGGGATTTCAGAGCACAGACTATAAAGATGCCTGCCTAATCTTAGTCTGACAGAGTCTAAGAATAGATGGATCTAATAAAAATCTCTCCAAGAAAAAAACTTGTGGCTGCTGAGGGATTTGGTAATTGGATACATCAGGAGTCTCCCATCTAAATTCCCAGGCAAAGAATAAGAAAGAAATAAAATGATAATTCAGAGAATTGTATCTAAAACATTAAAGAAAATCAGACCATAACAAGAAAAACTGCAATTTCCGAATACCTGAGTCTCCTATCCATTCTCAAATTCTATAGCTGCTATAACTGGCAGTTTGGGTTGTCCATACTAAGACCTCTCTTCCACCCCTATTCCAGCTGAGAGGCAAACTAAGTTAATAAGTTCTGATAACTCACTACAATTGCATCAACCTTTTAAAAGAACAATTTCTCTACTCTGGAGAGACTTCATTACTAATCTCCAATGTCATAAATTAAGTAATTTTTCTTGTGGGGGTAAACCAATAACAATGCCTTTTAACTAAATATTATAGTTTGTCTAAAGTTTCTTTCTTAACTTTGACTTTGTAACTATGTAACAATCTCTTAAGCAACTTCAAATAGGCATAGGCTTCATAGTCACTTGATGGGGAATTTCCCATTGCTCCACTAATCCAGAGAAGGGTCTTACCCATCTGCACGAATGCCTCTGGTTGCTTTGGGTTGAAAACCAAAAGTAGTCTCAAAGACTTATTTCCTCCTCACACCCCTTGTTCAGGTGCCATTTGTTGTTAGTAATCAGGGTTTCATGAAGAGGAGCCACAAAGCAATGAGGTAGCAACAATTGCAAGTGGAGGACCCCAATCTCTCCAGAATTGAGGTGCCTTAGAGAGATCAGTTATCTAATTTATTAAGCAGAAACATGACATCATGCATAAGAAACTAACAAGCAGAATACAGTGTACAAATTTTATTATTTAGTTTTCCAAAACTGATTAGATTTCTCTTGCCCTTTCTGAGACATAACACCACACCATCTTCTGTCTGATTCCTGGCCTGCAGAAAGCTCCAGAAAGGTCAAGCATCGTGTCCTTGAGGGCTTTCCTGAATGTGACTGCCTTCAGTCATGTATGCTTGGTCTCAATCTTCACTTTCTCAGAATGGGAACAGAAAGTCACTCGGTGTTTTTTTTCTCCAGCAGTGTATCATGGTGAAATAGAACATACTTCACTTATAAACAGCTTAAGCATAGAGGCTCCTACATGATAGTAGTTAATTATCTAAATAACTATTCAAATTTGTTCTTTATCTTGGAAATGTGTATGTCTGAAGAGATTTAGTAACTTTATCTCTAAATATCTTAAAAATTAATAGGCATAGTTTATGAAATAAAATTTATGTCAGACCCCATTTCATCTATGGTGATACTAGTGGAAATAAACATTTATTCACTGTTAGTAGATGTGGCCACTACTATTTTAGTTTTCTCTATGATGTCTGATGAATGACCTTTACCTCATAAGGGATTTTATTCTATGTCCTAGCACTGACCTTCCATTTCACATGTTGCAATATTTAAACTGCAATTGATTTGGATGCAGATTTCTATAGGTTGGAAAGAAAGTATGAGTAGATACTCTCAAGGGGTGTCAAATTCACAACAATTATATTTCTTATCTGATTTTGGACTCCAATCATTATTCTTGAAAGAAACTGGTAAGGTTTAAAACTCTTGCCTTTTTTTCCCCCTCCACATTACCATACAATAATTTCATAGGTAGGCCCTGGCCATTTGCCTCAGTGATAGAGTAAAGGCTTGGCATGTGATGTTCTACATTTGATTCCTGGTCAGGGCACACAGGAGAAGCACCCACCTGCTTCTCTATCCATCCCCTCCCCTCTCACTTCTCTCTCTCTTTCTCTCTCTCTCTCTCACTCTCTTTCCCTACTGCAGCCATGGCTTGATTGAAGCAAGTTGGCCCAGGGCAGTGAAGATGGCTCCATACCTTCCACCTCAGGTTCTAAAAGACCTCATTTGCTGAGCAATGTAGCAATGCTTCAGATGGGCAGAGCATCATCCTGTAGTCTGCTTGCTAGGTGGATCCCAGTCAAGGTGCATGCAGGAACCTGTCTCTCTGCCTCCCTTCCTCTCACTGAATAAATAATAATAATAGTAATGTAATAATTCTACAGGAGCCTAATGTTTTTGTATAACATATCTTGAGTTCCTACTTTACCAGTCATAAGATTGATTCAGTCCTCACACGAACAAATTAGCTCAGGACAAAGCAGCCATATTGTGCACATTCAACCTTGAGATAAATAATTCTGGCAATCATCTTAATTGGTATATATGTTCATATATTCTCTGTTTAAGGTTTGTATATTAAATAAACAAACTTCAAGTAAAACAGAAACCTATATCTGGGTTAATTTCAATTCAGAAAAATAGAATGTCGGATAACTTACTTAAAGCTTTTCTACAGCAAGGCTATCAAGTGAGAAAAACTGGGCTCCAGAACCTCAAAATATAGACATTCTGTTGAGAATTTTGGTTCTTATTTTCTCATGAGTTTTAGATCATCTAAGAACAAATCTTTGGGCAAAGATCTTGTGCAAAGTACAAATGCAGATTAGCAAAATGTAAATAAAATAAAAGAGAATTAGTGATGATTACTATATTTGGTTTTCAAAGGGTTGCATTCAGTTTTTCAGTATACTCGGTGTATGCATTTCAAAATAGAAAACATTTAGTGTCATAGTCTGTGTGTTTCTATTTATGTTATTCACATTATTGACATGGATTAAACCTAAGCTCCTTCAGGCCACCAATTTTATGGTTTATATTACATCTGAGGGAGAAAAAGAAATTAAATTTCTTCCACAAACATAGTGAAAATCCTTAAAATTTTCTATTTGCTATGTCAATGTTTATCTTCACAAGTTAATTTGAACTATTTCTATCAAAGAAGCATGAGCTTGCAAACTTATATCTTCCTGACAGAGAAGTACTTGACATAAAAGATTTCAGCACTGTTAATGCTTTCACTTTTGTTCAAGAAAATCTTAAATAACCTTATATAAACTATGTGTTTTATATGATTCTACATTTTCTACTTTATCTGAAAAAGCATGAACTTCTCAGAAATTACTGCAAAAGATAATTAGTTTAAATGATAATAATACCATAAAAAATTAAATATGATACAGTGTGTCCGTGAGGTCATGGTGCACTTTTGACCAGTCACAGAAAAGCAACAAAAGACCATAGAAATGTGAAATCTGCACCAAATAAAAGGAAAACCTCACAATTTCTGTAGGATGATGTGGCAACATTTGCGCATGCACAGATGATGATGTAACAGCGTGTATACAGCGGAGCAGCCCACGGCCATGACAGTCAAGATGTGGACGGTACAGAGGAAAGTTCAGTGTGTTCTATGGCTCGCCAAATTCGAATCCGTGACCAAAGTGTAACATGAATATTGGCGCATATATAATGAAGTGCCACCACATAGGAATAACATTACTCGATGGGATAAGTAGTTGAAGGAAACTGGCAGTTTGGTGGAGAAACCCCGTTCTGGTAGGCCATCAGTCAGTGACGAGTCTGTAGAGGCTATACAGGATAGCTATGTAAGGAGCCCTAAAAAATCTGTGCATGCATGTGCTCGACAATTATACCTAAGCAATACTACAGTTCATAAGGTGTTAAAGAAACGTCTCTGTTTTACGGGGTACAACTTGCAGCAGTTGCACGCTATCAAACAGGCGGATAGACCCACACGATGCATGTTTGCTACAGATATGCTTCATGAGATTGACAATAATGCAATATTTTTGCAGAATATTGATTTTAGCGATGAGGCGACCTTCAATATCTTTGGAAATGGTCATCACTATAATGTCCAAATATGGGCTGCTGAACATCCTCATGCCTACGTTGAGTATGAACATAACACCCCTAAAGTGAAAGTGTGGTGTGGCCTGATGCATGATAAGGTGATAGGCCCATTTTTTTTCGCGGAGCAGTCTGTGATGGCAAACACCTATTTTGACTATGTTGGAGTTGTATGCAGTGCCACAATTTTCAGAAGGTGTCATCTTTCAACAGGACGATGCTCCTCCACACTATGCCACCATTGTTCATGAGTTTCTGGGTGGAACATTTCTCTGGCAGTGGATAGTCAGCGGTTCTGTCAAGCCATGGCCACCACGATCCCTAGATCTGACATCCTTAGACTTTTCCTTTTGGGGTTATGTGAAGCAACATGCATACATTGAATGTATCAACGACATTAATCACTTAAAACAGACGTCCTTATCCATGTGTGGCAAGAACTTCACTATTGTTTGGATGTGTGTAGGGCAACAAATGGAGCCCACTTCAAACTGCACTGAATAGGTATAAAACAGAGAGAGTTTTCCTTTTATTAGGTGCAGATTTCACATTTCTATCGTCTTTTGTTGCTTTCCTGTGACCGGTCAAAAGTGCACCATGACTTTATGGACACACTGTATAAAAGATGAATTATAATTTTTAGTAAAAAGGCTATCTGAGAACAAAATCAGATATTGGGGAAGGTTAAGAATAGAGGCTACATCATTTATAAAAAATATATTGGTATTATGTGTGTATTTACTGACATAGTAAACTTGAACATAACAGTATGGTCCTTGGGTTACAACACAGTTCTGTTCCTATGACAGTGATGTAACCCAAATTTTGGTGTAAGTGAAAACACACCCTGGTCTAAGTCAGTTACCTATCTGAACACAGTTGTAAAATTATAATATAGAACATATAAATACAACTAAGCCACAGAAAAAGAATACTGCATATACTTCAGCCACAGGCAGTCAAACTAGTTCACCCAAGCAGTTCATAAGTATGATGCTAATAGTGTAAGCCAAAACACTCAAATCTTAACTTTTTAAGTATTTATGGGAATGAACATTGTAAACCCAAAACGTATGTTGAGATTGTTGTAACATGAAGACTACCTGTACTGGTATAGAAAGTTGCGTAATTCCATTAAAATTCTAGGAACATAAGTTATTACTGCTGAATGAAAAGTAATATTTACATATTTTTTATCTTCATTAATTTATAAACTTGTTTAGGTCTTTGTTCTTAAAAGTTTGGGGTTATTTTATTATCACTCACATATGTTACTTTTTGGTGTGTGTGTGTGTGTGTGTGTGTGTGTGTGTGTGTGTGTGTGTTTTCAAAGTTAGAAGCAAGGAGGCAGTCAGACAGATTCCTGGATGCACCTGACTGGGATTCACCTGGCATGCCCACCAGGGGGTGATGCTCTGCCCATCTGGGGTGTTGCTCTGCTGCAGCCGGAGCCATTCTAGCGCCTGAGGCAGAGACCATGGAGTCGTCCTCAATATCCAGTCCACCTTTGCTCCAATGGAGCCTTGGCTGTGGAAGAGGAAGGGAGAAACAGAGAGGAAGAGGAAGGGGAAGGTTGGAGAAGCGGATGCTCAATTCTCCTGTGTGCACTGACCAGGAATTGAACCCAGGACTTCCACATGCTACTTCCGATGCTCTACTACTGAACCAACTTGCCAGGGCCTGTTACTTTTTATTTATGTACTACTTTCTAAAAATTGCTCCAAAGCACAGGTTGGTTCTTTGGTCTACTCATTTTTTTTCTTGATTAACTATAATTAGTGAAATATTGCATAAATTTACTTTATTTCATTCTTTTTCCTCCCAAACTAAAGGGAAAGAATAGCCTTATGGAAGCTTCAGTAAATTACTACAATAAACAAAGCCAGTTCCTTCTGTTGTTTTATAATTCTCGATTTCTGTTGCAGCTTTTCCTCTTATTATTAATCATTAATTTTCCAAAAAGAAGTATAATCTTTGCTTCCATTTTTTAGCTTCATATCACTTTATAATTACTACAAAGAAAATGTATAAAAATACAGACACAAAAAATGGAGAGAACAAAAAGTATATAAGGTCACCTACCCAAAGAATACCACTGTTGATATTTTAGTGCTTGTCTTACCATGAGCATCCCCAAGAAAGCAAGGTGTACATCCCTTTTATGCTTATATATCCCAACAAGTTAACCAGTTCTACAATGTGTCCTCCAACAATTGAAGTCTACATAGAGGTATGGGTATGTAATAGACTCTCAGTTTATTTTTTTCCTCCTAAAAAACTCATATTTTATATATATATATATATATATATATATATATATATATATATATATATATATTAGTTTATACTACCTCTTCAAATAGACTTTACAGTTACTTTGTATACCTTAAGGCTTAAATTTTAAAAAATGAAGTTTGCAGCATATAATGTTTTTTCTCTTAATAATAACTGAGAATACCAATATCTACTTAAAATTTAAATGTCATGAATTAGCTTAATTTACAATATTAAAACATCTTTATTATCATCCTTTCTCTCAATATCTCAGCACCAACTTTCAGTTTTTTACTTGGTAGAAAATATGAGAATATATTTGGTAATCAAAAATAAACTTTAAGAGAGGTTCCAAGATGGCCACAGAGTAGGCAGACACTCCAACTCCTACTTCCCAGAACCAAAGTGGATTACAACTTAAATCTGAGAACATTCATCACGAAAGACAAAGTTTGGACTAAACTAAGAGGATTCTACAGCCAAGGACCACCAAAGAACCCACACTAGTTTGGTAGGAAAGACGGAGATGCAGAAAAGGCTGCCCTACTCCTAGGAGTGAAGAGCGATGGACAGGAGGGACTTTCATGTTGGGGAGGGCTGTCCAGTGAGCTGTAGGTCTTTATCCCCAAAACCAGAATTTCAGCCTAGAGCTCTGGAGCCTGGAAGAGGCTTACAGACAATATATGGCTGAGAAAAAAGTGTAGACATGGTTTGAGAGAAGAAGGCATGACTGTCAGACCCAGGCTCCATATTAAAGGAACTGCACAGAGAACCTCCCTCATAGCCACTTTCCCAGAGCTCCAGGAGGACACCATAATCCCTGGACTGAGCCACTCCCCAAATGTAAAGTGAACATTTTTCCTAGGAACAACATCACCAGTAAAGGAAAAAAACTGCCCATCCACTACCCTAACTAGAACAAAGGTGCTTAGAGTGAGGCACCATATTAGGGACACAAATAGGGAGTGTAGAGGTCTAAGCCACACCAGACAACGCTCTGCTGAGTGTTGGCCCTGGGCAGGCAGGCCAGAGCAGCAGGGCATGTTTCAGAGGTTCGAATGTGCACTCCAAAGCGGCCCACAGAGCTGGGAACTGCTGTTGCTGCTGCTGAAGCCCAGGCTCACACACAGCTCTGCTCACTGAGTGGCCCATATTGGCGGGCACGGAGGCCCGAGAGTTAGCAGAGGAGGAATGTGCAGGGCGCGCACAAGCAGGCTAGTGAGGGCTGAAGTAGCACCGACTACTGAAGAGTTCTGGGTCAGTGCTCAAACCTGCCTGGGGTGGGGCGCGCCCTCAGTAGTGATCTGAATGGGAGTGGAGACACAAACCTCAGCTGAGGAGGAAAGCGCAGACAAGCATGAGACTGCCAGTGACATCTAAAGTCACACCAGCTGCTGCAGGGATATGGACTGGCGTGCAAACCTGCTCGGGGTGTGGGTGCAACCTCAGCAGCAGCAAAAGCACAGGCAACCTCAGCAGTGATCTGAAAGGGTGCTTGCAGACCTCACAGGGCAGCTGCTGAGATCTGAACTGACTGAGACAGTACTGGAAGCAGTGCAAACAGGTGTGCAGGCATGTGCAAGCCTGAGCAGCGGTCACAGAGGCTGACTGGAGCCAGCAGAACCTTAGCTCAAAAGCGCAGGGCAGCAACCACGGAGGTGGCTTGGTAGACAGACCACACATCCAGAGCATATGGGTTACACCCACTGGACCCCTGAGACCTGAAAAGGAAGAAAACAAAACAAAATAAAATAAGTAAATAAAATGTCTGGAAAGAATGAAACCTGAGACTATGGAGTAGAATGCATCTAATAATGTACATAACCATTGAATTATAGTACTGAGCCCAACAAGTCACCAGAGATGACAGAAAGTGAATTTTAGGGAAACATGAACTTTATTTTATTTATTTATTTATTTATTTATTTATTTATTTATTTATTACAGGGACAGAAAGAGAGTCAGAGAGAGGGATTGATAGGGACAAACAGACAGGAACAGAGAGAGGTGAGAAACATCAATCATTAGTTTTTCATAGTCGTGGCGACACCTTAGTTGTTCATTGATTGCATTCTCACATATGCCTTGACTGCAGGCCTTTAGCAGACTGAGCAATGCCTTGCTGGAGCCAGTGACCTTGGGTCCAAGCTAGAAAGGTCTTGCTAAAGCCAAATGGGCATGCGCTCAAGCTGGCGACCTCGTGGTCTTGAACCTGGGTCCTCTGCATCCCAGTTCGAAGCTCTATCCACTGTGCCACCGTCTGGTTAGGCGAAACCTGAACTTTTAAAGGAATTTCTCCCAGGTCAAGAGTAGATAAAAGCCAGCCTAGGACTGCAGCTGTTATTTACAATGTCAACTGAAACAAGCAGAGGAAGCCACTAGATCTGGATAACCAGTAGCTCCCAAGAGGTGAATAAAAACCTCATAGGCAGTGACCCCACTGATCTGCACCAGGCCATGGCCAGGGACATCCAGGGAAACACAGACAAAATGGGAAGACAGAGAAGTGCAATCCAAATGAATCAACAAGTAACCTCCCCCAGAAAATGAACTAAGTAAGATAGAAATAAGCAAGCTACAGAATGCAGAGTTTAAAATAAGATTATTAGAATTCTGAAAGATTTTAGAACAACAGTGGATTGACACAGTAAGCACATAAAAAAAGAAATAACAAGCATTAAAAAGGACATTGAAGAAATAAGAAAAACAGTCAGAAATGACAAATACAATATCAGAAAAGAAGAATACACTAGAAGCAATTACAAGCAGACTGAATGAAGCAGAGGATCGATTCAGTGATTTAGAAGACAAGATAAAAGAAAACAGAAAAGTAGAGCAGCAAAAAAAATTAGACTGAAAAAATCTGAAGAAATTCTAAGAAAGCTCTGTGACAAACTAAAGAGAAACAACATCAGCATCATAAGAGTTTCTGAAAAAGAGAAAAAACAAGGGATAGAGACCTTGTTCAATCAAATCATAGCTAAAAGCTTCCCTAAATTGATGCAGAAAAAAGTCACACAAGTTCAAGAAGCACAGAAAATTCCATTAAAGAGAAAAACTAAGAAATTTACAGCAAGAACCATCATAATTAAAATGCCAAAGCAAAGAGATAAAGAGAAAATATTAAAAGCTCCTAGAGAAAGAAATGGCTATCAGCTACAAAGGAGCCCCCATAAGATGACATCTAATTTCTCAACAGAAACATTGGGGCCAGAAGGGAATGGCAAGAAATATTCAAAGTAATACAGAACAAGAGCCTACAACCAAGACTGCTTTATACAGCAAGGTTATCATTTAAAATTTAAGGAGAAATAAAAAGCTTCCCAGACAAAAAAAAAAAAAAAAAATCAAGGAATTTATTACAACCAAACCAATGATGCAAGAAATGTTAAGGGGCCTGCTGTAAACAGAACAAAGGGGGAAAAGAATATAGTAAAAGTGGAAGGTAGCTTTAAAGAATAAAATGGCAATAGACAAGACATATCAATAATAGCCTTAAATGTAAATGGATAAATGATCCAATCAAAAGACATAGGGTAGCTGCATGAATAAGAAAACAGGAACCATACATATGTTGTCTATAGGAGACACACCTCAAAACAAAAGATACACATAGAATAAAGGTAAAAAGATGTAAAATAATATTTCATGCAAATGGAAATAAAAGGAAGCTGGGGTAGCAAAACTTATATCAGACAAAATGGACTTTAAAACCTAGGCTATAATAAGAGATAAAGAAGGTCACTACATGATAAAGGAAGAAATCCTACAGGAAGATATAACCATTATAAATATCTATGTACCTAATATAGGAGCACCTAAATATATAAAGCAGACTTTGATGGATATAAAGAACAAGATCAACAGCAATACTATAATAGTAGGGGGTTTTAATACCCCACTAACATTACTAGATAGATCCTCAAGAAAGAAAATTAACAAAAAAACAGCAGACTTAAAGGATACACTAGATTAACTCAATTTAATAGATATCTTCAGAACCTTTCACCCTAAAGCAGCAGAATATGCATTTTTTTCAAGGGCTCATGATACATTCTCTAGGATAGACATCATGTTAGGGCACAAAAGCAGTCTCAACAAATTTAAGAAGATTGAAATTATATCAAGCATTTTCTCTGATCACAATAGCATGAAACTAGAAATCAACGGCAACAGAAAAACTGAAAAATACTCAAACACTTGGAAACTAAATAGCATGTTATTAAATAATGAATGGATTAATAATGAGAGCAAAGAAGAAATAAAAAAATTCTAGAAATGAATGATAATGAGCATATAACAACTCAAAATTTATGAGAAACAGCAAAAGCAGTACTGAGAGGGAAGTTCATAGCACTACAGACATACCTTTAAAAAGCTAGAAAAAGCTCAAATAAACAATTTAACCCAGCATCTAAAAGAACTAGAAATAGAACAGCAAGTAAAGTCCAGAGGTAGTAGAAGGAAGAAAGTAGTAAATATCAGATTGGAAAAGAGAGCAGAGAAATAACAACTGACACAACAGAAATACAAAATATTGTAAGAAAATACTATGAAGAACTGTGTGCCAAAAAACTAACCTAGGTGACATAGACAAATTTCTTGAAACATATAATATTCCCAAAATCAATCTGGAAGAATCAGAAAACCTAAACAGACCAATTACAACAAATGAGATTGAAGCAGTTATCAAAAAACTTCCAACAAACAAAAGCCCTAAACCAGATGGTTTCACTGGTGAATTCTACCAAATATTCAAAGAACAACTAACTTCTACCCTTCTCAAGCTATTTCAAGAAATTCAAGAGAAAGACTTCGAAGCTCCTTTTATGAGGCGAGTATAATTCTGATTCAAAAACCAGGCAAAGAAAACACAAAGAAAGAAAATTATAGGCCAGTATCCCTAATAAACTTAGATACTAAAATCCTCAACAAAATATTAGCCCACCGGATCTAGCAATATATGAAATAAATCATACATCATGATCAAGTGGGATTTATTCTGGAGAGGCAAGGCTGGTTCAACATTCACAAGTCAATCAATGTGTCCATCACATAAACAAAAGGAAGAAGAAAACCACATGATAATTTCAATAGATGTTGAAAAACATTTGATAAAATCCACCACCCATTTATGACCAAAACTCTAAGCAAAGTGGAAATACAGGGAACATACGTCAACATGATAAAGGTAATCTACGACAAACCCACTGCCAACATCATAATTAATGGGAAAAAATTAAAATCAATCCCCTTAAATCAAGAACAAGGCAGGGTGCCCCCTTTCACCACTCTTATTCAAATAGGACTGGAAGTCCTAGATAGAGCCATCAGATAAAAAGAAGAAATAAAAAGCATCCAAATTGAAAAAGAATAAGTAAAACTATCATTATTTGCAGATGATATGATACTGTATATAGAAAACCCTAAAGTCTCAGTAAAAAAACTAATGGACCTGAAATAGCAAGGTGCAAGGTATAAAATTAATACTCAGAAATCTGAAGCATTTTATACACCAACAATGAACTGTCAAAAAAAGAAATTGAGAAAACAATTCCCTTCACTATTGCAAAAAAATAATAACCAAGGAGGTTAAAGACTTCTACTCAGAAAATTATAGAACATTGATAAAAAAAAAAAAATCAAGGGAGATAGAACAAGTGGAAACATATACCATGTTCATGGATAGAAAGAATAAACATCACTAAATGCCTATATTGCCCAAAGCAATTTATAAATTCAATGCAATACCAATTAAAATAACAATGACATACTTCAAAGATATAGAACACATATTTCAAAAATTTATATGGAACCAAAAAAGAACACAAATAGCCTCAGCAATCTTGAAAAAGAAGAATAAAGTGGGAGGTATAACACATCCTGATACCAAGTTATACTAAAAGCCATTGTACTCAAAACAGCTTGGTACTGGCATAAGAACAGGCATATAGATCAATGGAACAGAACCCAGAAATAAACCCACATTTTATGGACAATTAATATTTGACAAAGAAGGTAATAGCATACAATGGAGTAAAGACAGTTTCTTTAACAAATGGTGTTGGGAAAGTTGGACAGCTGTCTGCAAATAAAATGGAACTAGACCACCAACTTACACCATTCACTAAAATAAACTCAAAATGAATGAAAGACTTAAATGTAAGTCATGAATCCATAAGCATCTTAGAAGAAAACAAAGGCAGTAAGCTCACTGACATCTCTCGCAGCAATATATTTGCAGATTTATCTCCACGGGCAAGTGAAATGAAAGACAGGCTAAACAAATGGGATTATATCAAACTAAAAAGCTTTTGCACAGCTAAAGACAATATTAACAGAATAAAAAGACAAACCACACAGTACAAGAACATATTCGACAATACATCTGATAAGGGGTTAATAACCAAAATTTATAAAGAACTTGTATAACTCAACACCAGGAAGACAAAAAATCCAATGAAAAAATGGGCAAAATATATGAATAGACACTTTTCCAAAGAGGACATACAGATGACCAATAGGCATATGAAAAAATGCTCAACATCACTAATCATTAGAGAAATGCAAATTAAAACCACAGTGAGATATCACCTCACACCAGTCAGAATGGTGCTCATCAGCAAAACAACACAGAACAAGTGCTGGCGAGGATGTGGAGAAAAGGGAATCCTCCTGCACTGCTGGTGGGAATGCAGACTGGTGCAGCCACTGTGGAAAACAGTATGGAGATTTCTCAAAAAATTAAAAATGGAACTGCCTTTTGACCCAGCCATTCCACTTATAGGAATATATCCAAAAAACACCATATCACTGACTCAAAAAAAGAAATGCACCCCCCATATTTATGGCAGCATTGTTCACAATAGCAAAGAACTGGAAAATGCCCAAGTGTCTGTCCGTGGAAGAGTGGATTAAAAAACAGTAGTACATATATACAATGGAATACTATGGGGCCATGAAAAAGAAGGAAATATTACCTTTTGCAACAACATGGATGGACCTGGAAACTATTATGTTAAGTGAAATAAGCCAGGCAGAGATAGAAAAATATCATATGACTGCACTCATTTGAGGAATCCAAGGAACAAAGTGAACTGAGGAATGGAATTAAACCTGAAGAGAAGGGGGTAGGGAACTGTTGGGAGAAAGGTAAGGAAGATGTTGAGGGGAATACGGGAGAGGGGGGTGCATTTGTGGAGACACTAGAATCTATGTAAATGCAATAAAAAATATATATATTACTGTACTGCCTGAACACAGTGGATAAAGCACTGGACTGGGACACAGAGGACCCAGGTTCAAAACCCCAAGGTCGCTGGCTTCAGCTTGGGATCATAAATATGACCCATGGTCACTGACTTGAGCCCAATGTCTCTGGCCTGAGCAAGGGGTCACTGTCAAATATTTTAATTTATGAAGAATTGGCTTTTCGTAGCATGTTTTTATGACTATACCTATATAATGCAAGTATCTCTCCAACATACTTTTTGAGAGAGAGAGAGAGAGAGAGAGAGAGAGAGAGAGAGTGAGAGAGAGAGAGAGACTAGTATGGAGAGAAACACATACTGTTTCTGTATGTGCCTTGATAGGGAAATAAAACCAGTAATCTTTGTGCTTGGGGCAATGCTCCCACTAATCAAGCTCTCCAGCCAGGGCTTAATTTTTATTGATTTTTAGGAAGACAGAGAGAGGAAGGAAGAGAGAGGGGAGGGGGAAGGGAAGCATTTGTTGTTCCACTCACTCATGCTTTGTTTTTAAGATTTTATTTATTCATTTTAGAGATGAAGGAGAGAGAAAGTAAGGGGGAAGGAAAAGAAAACATCACCTCCCATATGTGCCTTTGGCCAGGAGATACCAGGTGAGACCAGGATTTCTAATCGGCAACCTCAGAGGTCCACATCCAGGCTTTATCCACTGCACCACCACAGGTCAGTTAATCATGCATTTTTTAGTTACTGCCTGTGTGTGCCCTAACTAGAGATCAAAATCATAATCTTGTTTTGAGACAAAACTCATAACTGACCTAGCTAACGGACCAAGGCCTCTGACATACTTTTCAATGGCTACCTAAATGCAAACATATATGTGTGGATTATAAGTGTTCTTATGTGCATAATTTTATTGATTTGAAATTAGTTTTATACATCCAGCATTTTTCATTGAAGTACTTTAATACCATGTATAACATTAAATCAACTTTAATGCTTTTTATTTAGGAAACATTAAAATTTTAAGAATATTAAGGATGCACGTGAAAAATTTTAAGAGCATGTTTTCACTAAAAATTACCAAACATTTTGAAATAATGTGTTTTACATTTCAACTTATAGCGTAATATATATATAAAATACAATATATATATATAATTGTATTTTTCTTAAGTGCAAAGCAGGGAGGCAGACAGACAGACTCCCACATAAACCCTACTGAGATCCACTCAGCAATCCCAATAAGGAGTGATGCTCTGTCCATCTGTCCATCTGAGGCACTGCTCCATTGCAACCAGAGCCATTCTAACACCTGAGGAGGAGGCCATGGAGCCATCCTCAGCGCCAGGGCCAACTTTGCTCCAATGGAGCCTTGGCTGTGGGAAGGGATGAGAAAGATAGAGAGAAGGAAGGGTGGAGAAGCAGATAGTGCTTCTCCTGTGTACCTTGGCCAGGAATCGAATCCAGGACTTCCATACACTGGACTGATGCTCTACCACTGAGGCAACTGGCCAGAGCCAATAAAATATATTTTTAAGGAAATAATAATTTGTTTCAAGACACATGAATAAGAGAATGTCTCACCATCAGATGGTTCACTATAATAGTAAAATATATTGTTGTTGATTCGTACAACATTATATATTCTATGTTGCTGGATTTTTTAAAAAGTGTATTAAAAATGACAAGCATGAAATATAATTACCTTATAGCAAGCTCTCAATATAAACATAATAAGAATGTTTACAAAATTATATACCTTACTCTGCAGGCAATGGGTTTAACTTTGCTTTATTTGTTACAGTTATAATTTTAGATAGAAAATCTGAGAATATATATTTAAACTTCTAATTGAATTGATTCTAATTATTTACTTTGACTACAGTCATTTGATCCATTTCTTGTAAGGCAATATTTTCTTCAATATAGCAGAAACTGCCAATGAAAGCTTTTAATGATTACCTTTCAACCTTCACTAAAGTATAATCTCAGGTTTCCAAAGGAATAAAAGTAAGCCATCTTCATATGATTCTGTATTTTACAAGGCCCTATACACATTTTTTATTTTTTATTTTTATTTATTAATTTCAGAGAGAGAGAGAGGAAGAGAGAGAAAGAAACAGAAATATAGACCTCTTTCTGCATGTGCCCTGACCGGGATCCAACTGGCTGGCAATTTATGCACATTGAGAGAACACTCCAAACAATCAAACTATACAACCAGAGCTAGAGAAACTTTTCAAAATTGGAAACTTTTCATATCTAGGCACAAGATGCCTTATTCAGTAACATAATTTAAAGGTGATTTCATTTACTGGAAACAAAGAAATTTTCTTGAAGCATTTAACATCTCTTCCATCAGGATATATATGAGTCAGATGTATTTTCTTGTGTCAGAAGCACTTCCTTTAATGGGATCTTGCTCACAATGCTGTGCTAATTCTCTCATTGCTGTAAAGGCAACAATTAATGGATAAGTAGTGAATGAGTAGTCTTGAATATCAAGTTAAAGAATAATCAATTTTAGTGATTTTTGCCTCTGTCAGATGAATAGTCTTAGTCTTAAAATATCAACACATTTCTTTGTACATATTTTCTAAAAAGAGTAAACACATGTATGTTTACTAAGTTCTTTGAAATGCTTGGATAAAATAAAAAGGATGTAATATTAGTATAACTACTATTTTATTAGTAAAATAGTTCAGAGGTCAAAATAATAAATTTAATTTCAAATAGAACCATTTTAACAAGTATTTTAGATTAACCTTTAAAAGTCATAAATGAATGTCATTGCCTTTATTATGGAGAATACAATTCTCTTAAAACTGGCATTTGTTTGGAAAATATCAAACTAGTTTATATCCATTCTGTTTTTGTAACTGAAATGCAGGTTCAAATCCCTGCTGCAGCAAAAGCCAAACTTGTGAGTGAAATACTGGTGGAAAAGGAAAAAGGTGTATTCTATGAACTGAGAGAATGGTAGACTCTCATCCCTTAGGCCATCTTGCCTTCCTGCTCAAGCCTGTGGTTCATATAGGGATAGAGAGGAGAGGGCTTTTTTTTCTATCCAATTATCTTCCTTATTTTTGGTGTACTTGGACCTGTCCTTCCATCTTTCTGGCTTTTGCTGTGCGCAGTGTAAGAACTTACATTTGTGGTGCTCTCTTGGCCAATGTAGGAGACTCCTTTGCACTCCCTGACTGTCTATGGTAACCATTCCCCCTTTTAAAACTCTGGACCCTGGAATCTTACAAGGATAAATGAATGGAGGTCCCATATTCTGTAGTTTATTCCTGTTGTCAAGGGGCATAGTCTTACTTATTCCAGTGTCCAAAGATTGTTTTGTTTTGTTTTGTGACAGAGTTGGAGAGAGAGGGATGGATAGAGACAAACAAGAAGGGAGAGAGATGAGAAGCATCAATTCTTTGTTGCAGCTTCTTAGTTTTTCATGGACTGCTTTCTTATATGTGCCTTGACCATGGGGCTACAGCATAGAAAGTGACCCCTCGCTCAAGCCAGAGACCTTGGACTTCAAGCCAGGAACCTTTGGGTTTCATCCAGATACCATTGGCTCATGTATATGATCCCACACTCTAGCTAGTGACCCCACTTGCAAGCTTGTAATGCTCAAGTCAGATGAGCCCACACTCAAGCCAGCAACCTTGGGATTCAAACCTGTGTCATCCATGTCCCAGCACCATGCTCTATCGACTGTGCCTCTCCCTGGTCAGGCTTAAAGATTCTTGATATTTACTAAATGGAAAAGGGGGTCAAAAATGAAAGGAAGGTGAAGGGAAAAGATTGCTGTCTTCAGAAGGTGGAAGGAAACATTTGCAGTGTCTAGAGGATGACACTGCCAAATAAGTGAAGCTGGTAGACTGCTTTATATTTCAAGAAGTGGCATTGCAAATGAGCTACAAATGTGAGATCTATTAATGTGTTGACTAGCGATCAAGTATTTAGTGAGGAGTATGGTTGGTAATACAGAGGAAATTGTAGTGAAATGAGAAACTGAATTGACTAAAGGTTTCCTATGATCAAATCCTGAGCAGGGCTTTTAGGTGGCACACCCAACAGTGGGATGTTTGCCAAAAAAACATTTGTCTCAGTTCCCCTCCAGGCCGCAGGGAACTACCCGTAGTGTCGTGTAGAAAAAGTGCTCGAGACACAAACTGTTGTCAAGAGAAGAGGGATCCGCAGTCAAGAGAGACTAACCTCCCAAATCTCTTTTTCCCAGAGTCTGTTGATCACATGCAGAACAAAGGTATCAGAATTGCAGGGGAGGGGGATCAGGTGATAAAGGAAAAGAATGACTAATGTACATCTTGTTGATATGGATATGGGGAAAAGGCTAGTTTCAGTCAGTGCATTCTTTTTCTAACCAACAAGCACAAAGGGAGGGGCAATCTATCAACTTCTAGGTTAATTTCCTAAAGCCCATTCGCATGCATTCCTTTGTGTCTGCACAAAGGTCACTCACTCACACAGTTTCTTGGTGTTTGCATCCAAGAAACCTGTTCCCCTGTGTCTGCAGCAGGGGAGCATATTCACATCCTCATTTATACTCAGGGTTTTTCAACTAAAGTTCCTTAATCCAAGTTATAGAGGGTCAAAGATCAGATTGGTGATTCCCTACATCTCGGAAATGCAGACAAAGCATTATCAGTCCAAGGATGGGCATAAAGTATGCCAATTGTCAAGTAATACTAATCATAAAATAAAACCTAATATTGTCACTTAGTTTTGAGCAGTGATATCCCTTTTCAAAAGAGGAATTTTAAATCTGTTTCAGGAATTCGAGCCCATTTTTCTGTTGAAGTATAAACAGAAGCAACAAGATACAGGCCCTCCTCAGGTGGCAACCACTTTATCCATGTGTGATGGATACAAGATTTGTTTCCCATGAGTTTTAGAAAAGAGACTGTTTTGTTGTCAGCAGGATGTTATTGGGACTAATCCATTGCTTGCCTACCTGCTATTCAGGATCTTGAATGTTCCAGGTCTTTAGTAAGACTGTCTTACCACTTGAACTAGTGTAAGGGCACTCCTTAGATGAATAGACAGACGTGCAATGAGCGAAGATGCAAAATTATTAGTGTTTGCCTTAAATGTTGTATATGTTGTTTGGTTTTGATTCATGTTCTAAATCTAAATGGCATCTTTTTCAAACAGAAACTTGGAAGGGTCTCCCATAAACTGTTTTAAAAGGTTTAATTTAAGCCCACTTTAAATTTAGGGGCACTACCCTAATCTGGAGCAAGACAATAAGGAGTGCCTGATCTCATTTATAATGTATTTCCTGGCATATTTTTTATCAGGATCTTCTTTATTGTGTGGTTAATTTCCTCAGTCTTCCCTCTAGATTGGAGTCTTCAAGATGCCATAGTTTTCATTGACTCTGTTGTGTTTGTCTTATAATTTCTTCAACTAAACAATGATTCATTGTTGCTTTGAATGCTGGGGTTTCATCAGCCCAATGAATCAATCAACCTGCTGATACATCTTTGGTGGAAAGTGTTCACAATTTCCTTCTGGAAAAGTCAGGAGCACCTGGAGCTAGAGAGCATGTTACAGCAGGACTCCCAAAGGCAGCTGCTGCTTCTCAGGGAAAAAAAAAATACTTGTGTATGCAATTTATAAAGTAATTCTTGGACCAACAATGGAATGAAACAATGGCATGTAGAGAAAACTATTCATAAGTTTTTGATCCTCAAACTGACATTCTAGATGTTAAAGGAATGCCTTTTTTTATAATTGTCCAGTCACTTCAGTAACTGACAAATGTCTTGGTTAGTTTTGTATTTAACACTCAGCAAGTGCCTCCTATACCTATAAGAATGTCAATTAGCTTGTTTTCCACTGTCAATTATACCCAGGGCCCCTGTAGGGAAATAGTAGTAGGTCGAGAAGTATCTAAGAGAACCCTTAGAACTCCTCATTTTTCATCAAATTCTCATTCTTTTCTATCCTTTCTTATTTATTTTTTTAGTTCCAGGCAGTCTTTTCTCCAATTGTCTTTCTCTTTGCAAAAGGTGCATTTGTTGTCAGCTAGTGTGTCTCTACCTTTTCCATTTTGGTCCTGCCTCTCCTTCTGATTTCTTTTCTCTGATTCTAAGAAAAACGGTGGCCTCCTTTAATTTGCTTGTTTTCTGGGAAGGTCAACTTTAAAGGGTATGTCCACTATCTGGGAAGAATTCATTCCCAATGCCCCATCTAAACATTGGAGCTTCCTTCTGATATACATGACACTTTGCCCAGTAAAAGACATGTTTATTATTTGAAAATATTTTGGTGCCTATGGGTCAGCATAAAGGTGCTTTCAATAGTCTGCAGATCCTTTCTAAAAATTCAAAAGGATATTAATTTGTTTTCTGTTGAAAGGCCTGCATCATATTCAAGCTCTTTGAAGCACCCCTTACTTAAGCTCTTACAATACACATATTTTATAATGTTCTAAAAAGGCTAGGGGCCCACTATTTGGGTCCCAGTAGTGCTCTGTCAAG
Organism: Rhynchonycteris naso; assembly: GCA_037038555.1. Lineage (NCBI taxonomy): Eukaryota > Metazoa > Chordata > Mammalia > Chiroptera > Emballonuridae > Rhynchonycteris > Rhynchonycteris naso. Next base: position 76,112,555 of record CM073002.1, read on the forward strand.
AAAATCACACTGGCTGGGTTGGAAGATTCTGTTGGGATTCTCTTTATAGAAAAAAAATGAGCCTCTTCATTTGCCTTATCTATAAGTAGCTACCTTTCATCTGCATTAGCAGGATGTAAGGAGAGCCTGTAGGTCTGCCCAGTTTGGATGGTCAGTGGCAAAAACGTGAAGGTGATAAGAACCGCCATTATTGAAGATCCCCCTACATGAGGGGTTGAAATTCCTTTAATTCAGTAAATCTGAAGTGGAAATGGAGTATGAGCCTAGTCATGGCTAGCAGCAGGTCTTCCTAGCTTATTCCACCTATAGGGTACTGTGTCAAAGAGAATTGTTGCACTCCAGAGAGAGATGGGAGCCCTGTTGTGTCTTTGAAAGATAGAGCATTCCTTCATCATAAAGGGGTTGGGAAGTTGCCCCTTTTGGTCATATTTTAGTGTGTCTATTAGTGGGGGTGGTGAGAGGGGAAATCTTCCTTCTGCTAATTCTAAGAACGCAGGGTTTAGAGCAGAGGTCCCCATACTATGCCCCATGGGCCAAATTGCGGCCACCTGAGGCCATTTATCTTGCCCCCACTGCACTTCAGGAAGGGGCAACTCTTTCATTGGTGGTCAGTGTATGGAGTACTGTACGTGGTGGCCCTCCAACTGTCTGAGGGACAATGAACTGGCTCCCTGTGTAAAAAGTTTGGGGACAACTGGTTTAGAGCATCAAAGAGACTCATCTCTTCATTTTCATTTCGTTTCTGTGTCGTACTATTGGGGAGAGGTTTTGAAGTCAATTTACTTTTCTGCACCATTATTTTATACTCTTTTTTTGCCAAATCCTTATTGTGTAATGCCCTAAGCAACTAAACATAAGGGACTTTGTCCCATTTCCATCACCACTGGCAGAGCAATTCACATTGTATGATGATATAGTAAATTAGGGAACCATTGGAAGTTATTTTTCTCTATGGTCCATAACAATTCAGAAGTGACTGGCATGTTGTGGGCCAGTTTGTTGTAATTGAAGTGACTCTACATGACTGGACTTGCATTTGCTAACAGGTCAAAATGCAAATGTTCAAGACAATCTTCACTGGCAAGATCATCACCCTGGAGGTAGAGCCCAATGATACCATTGAGAACATTAAAGCCAACATCCAGGATAAGGAAGGCGTTTTCCCTCTCCTTACCCCTGACCAGTAGAGGTTTATCTTTGTAAGCGAACATCTAAAAAGAGTCCATCATGCACCTGGTTCCCCATCTGATATGGTCGATGTTAATTCTTCATTTTGCTTTCATGGTTCCCAATCATGGCACTACTCTACATTCTAGCCATTTATCCCAATTTAAGTTTAAAAATTACCACTTTCAGTAACAATTGAACCTGTTCAAAATGTTAATAAATGTTATTAAAGGTTTAATTTCATGTTTTAAAAAAGTACACATAATCCAACCAGTGTTACCATAGCAAACTAATTCTTCCTTAGTTATTAGACTATAACTGAACATGGACCAGTCTGCTAACATTTGACCCAGTGGGCTCTTTTCAGGGGATGAAATATAGCAAGTCCTAATAGCCCACAAGGTCAAACCCAAAACCATAACCATGAAAAAATACCAAAGTGAGAACATATCAACAAAATGTGGATGTATAATTCCATTATTTCAAACAAGTGTGCACATGAGGCAGTCCTAGCATTTGCTCCTGCCAATCAATACCACAAGTTGTCCTGAGTGGACCTATATGACACAAAGCCCAGGTGGTACAAAGTGCAAGTGGTACAAAGCCCAAGCATCAGGAATAGTTTGTCAACCAGTACCACAAATGGTCCTAAATAGACTCAAGTGGCACAAAGCACAACATGCATGAATAAAGAAGCCTCAGTGTGCATGCTGGTTTGACTTATTCAGTCATGGACTCTATCTGCCTTCTAAAAACCAGCTAAGTGTTTCATGTGATTGATATCTTGATAAAGAGGGCAGGGAAATTGCTTGAGCTGGGAAGTTCCCACACTCCCACTGCCCCACTCAGCTGGGTCCCCAACCCAGATCCTCTGGTACATACCAAAAAAGGTCCATGCTGTCCTGGAAGAGTTGCCAAAACCTTTAAACAAAATGCAGGTTTGGCTGCTTGCCACAATGAAAGTCAAGCTCATGAGACAAGTGCTGGTGCAAAAGAAAAGAGGTTTATTCAGGTGTTGTGACCTGGAAGAATGATGGACTCCCCTTCAAAGACCATTTCATCTTCCTGCTCAAGCCCACGGTTCTTATAGAAATAGGGAAGGGAGGTAGCTTTTTTTAGCCAATTATCTTGCTAGCTTTTGGTGTGCTTAAAGGCAAGAACCTCCCCTGTGCAATGTTGGCTAATGGATGAGACTCCCTGGTTCTCCTTGTCTACCGTGTCATTGTTAAAATTTAAAAATAATTTATAATCTATGTTAGAGAATACAAAATACAACTCATGATACCCATATTTAGTTATCCTTTTATATATATTTTATGTCATCAGATAAAGAATTTCCTCGAGTATCTGTGTAATACTTAGGAATGACTATAAATGATTCAGTACCATAGATTATGCCTTATAAAATAAAAATTAAAGGACACAGTATTACATTGTCAACCTTTGGAAATAATTATAAATATTCTTAGTCTACTTGTCAGGCATAACCAGTTCTGTATTTTTTATAACTTAAAAATAATGTTAAATATATATATTTTTTTCTTAGTTTATTTTATTTGACATGGAGTTTTGTAAGTAAATGTAGGTTATAGATTCATAAAAAAATTCTGAATTTATGTTATAAATAATAGTGCATCATTTTTTTTTTGATTCATCTAGATAGAGAAATGTAATGCATTCTGGAGCAACTATATATTTTTTTTTCTAAAAAAAATTACATTATGAAGAAATAAAAGGTGGGAAAGTGTTATCACATTAGGCTGAAGGGAACTTTTTTTTTAAGTGAGAGAAGAGATAAACAGACTTCTGCACATGCCCCAAACAGGATCCACCTGGAAACCCCTATCTAGGGCATATGCTCAAATCAATCGAGCTATCCTCAGCATCAGGGGCCAATACTCAAACCAATTGCACCACTGGCTGCAAGTGGGGAAGAGAGATAGAAGGGGGAGAGAGAGAGGGAGAGAACCAGATGGTCACTCCTTGTGTGTTCCCTGACCAGAAATTGAACCTGGGACTTCTGCACACAAGGTTGCCAGGCTGACATTATATCCAGTGAGCCAAACTGCCAGGGCGGGAACACTTTAATAATAGGGGAAGTCTTAGGCTTCATTTCTTATCTATTTATACTATGCTGCTCCAACTTATGTGCACAGAAAAGATATTCAAGATCTTGTTCTCACTGTGGAAGGAGAGAACTAATCCTCTTCTAGATTCCCATTGTTGCTGCTGCTGATACTGTTCATTGGACATGGCTACTTTATGGTTATTATTAAGAATTACTGTGACTCCCTTCTAGAAAGAGCCCAGCTTTCTTACTGAGAAAGTCATCCCAGACTCCTCTATTTTCCACCCCTACTCTAAACAACTAGTTGCATTCTACTTCTTAAATTTTCAGTCATCGGTGTATGTTCAATGCATTCTTGGTGTGCAGAAATAAAATTTTCACTTTCTAGCCATCACCAGGGAGCTATAAACCATACAGTGTAATCTAGAGCAGGCACTAATTACTGCCTTAAATCTTCCTCTTTAGGAGAAATACACAGACAATACTTAACACTTAGCTAAAAAGTAGAAATATATCATGAGAAATACTCTCACCTAAGTCAAGGCATGTGTGTCCTTTCTGGCAATCTTAATATACCTTTCCAATGCATAAACCAAAATCAAATTAAATAATACCTTTTGTTCCTGCATGAGTTGGTTATGTAAATGTTAATATTTATATATTTCTGCATTTGATAAATGTTGTTATATTATTCTCAAGTTTCTCTCTCCTCTATCCCCCCAAAAACAAAAAAATAGAAAGGAAACAAGATAAAAAAAATCTTAATAAAACTTTGGAAGACATTTTAATTCTTCAATTGGAAAGAAAATATAGAACTAGTATAGTATTTAATTATCAATTTATTATCTTCTTGGGACAGCAATTAACAATAGGCAATTTTATCAGAACTTACACAAGACTTAAACAAAATACCAGTTGTTGAACATATTAACATTAAAATGAGCAATATATTGAAGTAACCTCTAGAAAGAATCATTAGTTTCTAAATCACACCAGGCTAGTTAACAAAAACCTGACACATAAATATACAGTGTATCCGTAAAGTCATGGTGCACTTTTGACCGTGTGACCGGTCAAAAGTGCATCATGTCTTTATGGACACACTGTAATATATATATATATATATATATATATATATATATATATATATATATATATATATATATATATATATATTTATAGATGTTTTTATAAAAATCTATATTAATATGAGGTCTATTATAATACAGGTAAAGATGATTAGAATAGTGAGAAAGAATAAAAACTTAATCTACTTCTTTATAAAATAAACATTATTTAAAAGTGCACTATGTGTAGGAACATTATTTAATGACAGAAGTATTAAGACGAAAAATATGTAACATTGCTGTTCAGGAACTCATGCCTCTATGAAATGAAAAGTAAGCAAATAAATTAACAGCTTGGAAATTTTATTACCTTGTATGCTAACCAAGTAATGAGGGAGCCTAAAGGGGAAGCAACTCATTCTGCTCCTCAACAATGTTTGATACCCTTTATTATCTCTAGTATTTTGACAAAATCAAAACTCTGACTATTGTATTTATCAGTTGATTTAAATAATTTAGTTGATATTTGACATTTTTTGTGTTTTGGTTCTTCAATGAGAGGAAGGGAGATAGAGAGACAGACTCCCATATGCACCCTGACTGGGATCCACCCAGCAGCTCCTATCTGGGGTCAATGCTCCAATCAACTGAGCTATCATCCTCAGCATCCAGGGCTCACATTCAAACCATTTGAGCCATTGGCTGCAAGAGAGGAGGAGAAAGAGAAGGGGAAGAGTAGGGGGAGAGAACGGGGAAAAGAAAGAGATGGTCACTTCTCATGTGTGCCCTGACCCGGGATTGAACCTGGGGCATCCATATGCTTGGCCAACACTCTATCCACTGAGCTAATTGGCCAGTGTCTAATGTGTCTGTTTTTTATAATAGAGATAAAATTGTACCTAAACAGAAAACAAATTACTGTGTTCAAATCTCTGTACTTTATTTGTATTAGCTTTGTAATTAGGTAGAAAGTTTAAGAGCTGGGCTTTTAAAGTTTCTTTTTACTCATTCCAAAAGAAATAATAGATTCATGTATTGTAGGAAATGCAAATTGCTTCACAGGAGAACCTGAATGGAAGAGTAAGACATGTTGTATTAGGAACTCTGTCTTTATATATGTGCATATTTAGCAGTAGCTCCTGTGTACACGGTTACTAAAGTTGTTCGGAACAGTATGTGAATAAGGTCAAAATCACAGTTATGGGCTTCCTTTACTTTGTGCCATGGATAAAAATAAATTTTTTGTCTCAGCTAGCCTTCTTGCAAATATTTACATCTGATCACAAGGAAAGGTACTTTAAATAAAGCAATGCAAATCCATCAGCAGTGCTTACACCTGGCACTGAATAAGCCACCCAGATATATTTATTTGCAAGCAAAATAAGATGAAAAGAATGTTATGCAAATGCTGAACGTAATGTTTTCAAAGTAATTTGTAAGCCATTTGAGGAGAGGGTGGTGTATTGTGTTCTTCATGTCACTCATTACCACTAAGGCAATATTATACACATCTACATGCTTTTGTTGTTAGACAAATGACCACGATATAGTTCAAATATTTCTCCTTCACATAAACTAAAATAAATACTGATCATTTAAGCCCTGCACTTTTTGACTCCACTGATGCGAACTCACTTTTATGTATTTAAATATTAAATAGTGAATTTAAAGAAATATTGTTGATTGAAAATTTAAAGCTTATATGGCTCTGGAAAAAATGGCATTTACGTAGAGGAGAAACAATTGATTTCTCTTAAAGTATGGCTTGAACAAAATACTTTCTAATGAGATAAGCTTTTATATTGTCAGTGTGATTTATGTTTGTTTAAATATGTCAGTATAACAACCTTGATTCACACATTTTTTTAATTGGTGAAGCCATATTGTCCCAAGGAAAAACAAAGCCTTATGGTTTAATTTATATTTAATTTCTTACTTTTGTCTCAACTTTTTATATATTCTTTGGTTAGAATTCTTTTTGCTTTACATCTTTATTTTTCCATATTTTAATAAAGTAATTTGCAGTCTTAAAAATGGAATATTAGTGTTTAGTTCTACATTCAGACTTCTTTGTGATTCAAAATTATCACCTATTTCTTAACTTACCAGTTTATATTAGTTCCTCTCCCTCTTTACAACAATAATTTCAAGACATTTTTGTTTGTAAAGCTAGCTTAAAAAAATCCTCCCTCAGTTGTATCTTTCCAGAGGTCTAACTCTCTATCACTATTTGATTAAGTTCTTAAAAAGGTAATTTAATATCTTTCCTCTTACTTTCATACTTAAACATGCATCTTTTAATACTTCTTTAAAGTGGGTTTTTCCAAGATGACTAAAAAATCTTATATTTGACACAATTTGTAGTATCGCTTATTTATTATAGTCAAACCCTGTTAAAATCATTCTGTCTTTTAAAACTCCTCCTGTTTGAATGGGACCATACAGCCTTCAATTCCTTTATCAATGAATGTTCATTCTCTGACCACTGCATATTCTCCAGAGTTCTTCAGGATCTCCAGGGATCCTCAGGCCTATTTTGCTTTATCCAATATAATTTTTTCATTGATATGGCTCCTAATACTCAATACAACCTGAGAATTACCCATTTCAGGTCTGTCCTAAACTTGATTTCTAAACTTCACATGTTTAAAAACTACCAACTGGACATCACTATCTGGATTTCAACAGTCAACAGAATTTAGCATACCTAAAATTTATCCCTAAAGACTTTCTTTTGAGTAAACATCTATATTGGAAACATTTTTTCTAGTTCTTGTGGAGTCTACTATTCCTTTTTTTATTTTATTACTTAGTGAATCACTAAGTCTTCTGGTTCTAATGTCAAAATGCCAATTATAATAATTTCTTTTCTGTTATTATTACTATCTTGTTTGAATACACCGTTTTTACTCAGTTGACATTATCTAATCTCCTTGTGTTTAATAGGGCTTATGCCTACTAAATCAGCTTTTTCTGTCCACTGTGAGGACATCTTACCAAAACCAAATAGCTCACTATGTTCCTCCTAATCTTGCTAATTGGTCTCTGTACAATCCCACACAAAACCCACTTTCACATGAAGTTTTTTTCTTATACTGAGCTTCAGAAAAATTAGACTGTAGGCTTCATAAATATAGTAGCTGATCACCTTGATCGTAATATAGTTATCAAGTCTGTGTTTGAAATTCCAATGTATAATATATGTAATCGGGTATCTTGACCTTGCCCCTTTATGAACTTGAAAAAGTTAAGTACTATTTGTGTCTCAGTATCCCCATTTGTAAATAAAGGAATTCAAAACCACACCTACTTGTTTGATTAATGTTTATAATTAAATTTAAATTTAATACATGTGAAACTCTTATACCCTGAAATATTGTATGTAAGGGTATACTAAAATTTAGAAGCGGCCTTGTTTTTATTGTTGTTTTTTGTTTGTTTGTTCATTTGCCTTGAGGAACCTCAGACCCTGTCTCCCTATACTTGATGTGCTTGAACAACTCCAAAACATCTTGTAACACTTAATACTATCAAGTTGCCCTTTCTTAGCTTCCTGGCCACTCCAATACATAAGCGATAGCAATGCACTCAAACCTATAGGAATGAGAAACTCATTTTAAAGTCTTTAGCCACAGGAAGCAATTTAGACTCTGCTGTTTGGTATGCAACTCCTGTTCCCTTCCAAAGACAGTGCTACTGCTGTTGTCATATCAGGAATGTGAAGTATTGTACCATTTCTGCCTATGTATAAATGAATCAGCTCTTGAAGACAATGCAAGCAAAACTCTCCATTTCCATTTTTGTTATCAGCATTCACTATAATCATCTGGACTTGATATCAAAAAAAAAAAAAGAAAAAGGAAACTTGTTACTAGTTTTAAAGCAAAGTGTGTATATTTGGGTTAAAAGCCATTCATATAGAAAATAAAAATTCAGCATTATTTTTCCTGGATATTAATGTAATATTAGTGTATTATCAAAAATATTAGTGTAATATCAAATTTATATTTTTTCTAAAAATTCTTATTGATTCCTACTATATCATGGCAATACTTAAAATAAAATTGACCATTCATGATCTACCCTGCCTATTATCTGAGAATTTTCTATTATCTCACATGTACCCTAAGTTCTAGTTCTAGATACAAAAATAAAATAGCACATCCTATAGCATGCCATGTCTTTTTCCTTTTCTTCTTTTTACTGCACAACCTGTCTACATATATTGCCTGCAGTTTCTCCTCCTACCCCTTCTACTGTTACTTATTAAAACTTACTTATATTTGTCAAAATACAGTTCCTAATTTACTTCCTCTAAGGAATTTAGGAGTTTGCTTTCTTGGATAAAAGTGTACTTAGATAGAGACCTCTCAAGCAAAACACTTCTTTCTATCTACTACATTGGCGTATGTACTTGTTATAAGACAAACAATGATTGACATTCTTATATATATCCCCTTTACTTGAGTGGGAGGCCATGTAGGCCATGGACATTGCTTAATTTAACATTTCATCCTCAGTGGTATGCATGAAGTCAGAATAGTAGAGACTAAAGAAATGTTAAGTAGGGTTATGTCCATTTTTATTGTTCAAAGTTTTAAGAGAAAAATGAATACTGAGACCTTTTTTAAAAGACTACTTATATTGAAAGTTGGGTATATTTATCACGGGCAATTGAGTTATTTACTTTAGAATATCGGGGTATAATTGCCCATAGTTTATGCCGGTCATGTATACAGTTTTTGTCATGTTTCTGTACATCTTGTGAGGCACTCACTGCCTTTGTTTTGATCTTATTTTCAAGCATGTTTATGTAGCAAACAGCTTTAGAAGATCCAAATATTATCTTTCTCTGTAGAAAGAGCAAGTTTTGGCCTGAACTATGGTGGCGTAGTGGATAAAGCGTTGGCCTGGAACGCTGAGGTTGCCAGTTCAAAACCCTGCACTTGTCTGGTCAGGGCACATTTGGGAGTTGATGCTTCCTGCTCCTTTCCCCTTTCTCTCTCTCTCTCTCTCTCTCTCTCTCTCTCTCTCTCTCTCTACCGAATAAATAAAATAAAGTTAAAACAAAGAAAAAGACCAAGTTTGCTTACTCTCCAGTATAATAAAGATAAAGACTCCTTTTTGTGGCAAAGGTCTGGGAGGTTACTGCCTACTATGAAAAATGTGGGTTCCCAAAATGACGGCTTCCTGTCACATAACACAAGTTATCCCATATTCAGGTGTTATCTGGCCAAATTTTCCCTTCAGACATCATTGAAAAGTAGACCTAGGAAAAAGCACACTGTAAATTCAAATCTGTTTTATTTTATGTTAGTAAAAATAGTACAATAAGCTTGAATTAAGTTTCTGAAACTAGCAAAATCCTCTCTTAGTTTTTTTTATCTTCTGTTCTCACTGCTATTGCTCAGATAGATGAGGGACAGAAATCTACAGACAGGAAGGGAGAGAGATGAGAGGCATCAATTATTTGTTGCAGCACCTTAGTTGTTCATTGATTGCTTTCTCATATGTGCCTTGACTGGGGGGCTACAGCAGACCGAGTGACCCCTTGCTCTAGCCAGCAACCTTGGGTCCAAGCTGGTGAGCTTTGCTCAAACCAGATGAGCTCAAGCTGGTGACCTCGGGGTTTTGAACCTGAGTCTTCTGCGTCCTATTATGACACTCTATCATTCACTACACCTCTGCCTAGTGAGGCATCAATCTTTTCATTTTAATGTCATTTTTTTCTTTCTTTATTCAATGGTTGTTAAAGAGGTAATAATAATATTATTAGATACGAATATTAGCTTGCTAATTCCCCTAATTTTTTTTCCTTTTTGATTACAACCCACATTGTTGATTCATGTTTTTTTCTTATAAACCACCTTCCATAATTCTAGCCATACTCTAAATATTATCAAATAAAAAAAGGAAGACAAACTGACAATTGTAAAGTCTTTCATCTGCATCTCACATGTGTTGTTACCTTTAGATATAAATATAATTTTATTTTAATAATTGCATAAATCCGGTGAAATATTAGTAATTATTCTCATTTTACATATAAGGAATTGGAGACTCAGGGGATTAAACTATTATGCTTACACACACACACACACAGATACACACACACACACACACACAAAACTGGAAAAAGGACCCAGTAAATAAGTAAGTAGCAAACATCAGGATTATTGGATCCTGACAACCACTAAAACGTAATTTTAAGATTTCCGTCTTTATCTGCTAACTCAGGTTTTCTGCCAAAAATTTAATTTCTCCTTTTTATTGTCAGCTTTTATTACAAATATTTAGTTATTGGAGCCAACTCTTCTACTAGAAAGTATTTCCTTCTCTCTCTTCTTCTTATATTCTCTTCTTTTACACTTCTTTGTTCTCATGTAAAGAATTTCTATTTGAAATATAATACATCCATGGGCTTCATAAGTATTGTACAACATATAGAGGTATTATATGTGTTTAGCAGAACATTTTCAAAATTAGATGTTTTATAAAAATTTCAGGTGATCAACTTTTCTTAATGATTTACAAGGTCTGACAATACTGGACCCATATTTCTACATGATAATAATCTATGAGACTGAACTTTGGCAGTCCCCTTACACAGTACACGTGCAAAGTGTTCAATGAGCTAGTTGCTTCCTTTGTCTAACACCTGGATGCTTCTTCATTTATGATATAGGCAAGACACACAGGCATTTGTTTTTGTGATCTCTGTTTTAGATAGTATTGCTTTGCTATACAAATGACAAGGTATTATTGCACTTGTCCAAAAAATGATTACGGCACACAGAGCTGTTTCATTTTAGAGCTTTGTGGTGCCAATTAAATAAAACTCTCCCTGTATAGTGTACTAAGTAGTGGAGAAAACGTTTATTATTATTGTGGGGGAAAATGCTATTGTTTAGCATTCTGGTTTTAATGAACTTTAGAAGAAAAAATTTAGTGGAATTTTATTTTAATTTTGCTTTCAAACCCTTATTTCTGTACATAATTATAGCCTATGTGAGTTCTTTAATCAGAGATTTGACAAGCCATTTGTCTTTTAAGTAACTTTTAATGTCTGATCATAAACTCTTGCAAAGAAAAGTAACATTATTGTTATAGATGACAAATCACATTAGAACTTCCCTAGCAAAGTTTGTGACAACATCATTGATTTGTCTCTGTGGTTGATCCTGTATATCTAATGGCACATTTAACAACATGTACAGTGATGTTTTTGAGTTGCTGATAAATGAAGGAAAAAAAAATTAAGTGAATTAAACTTAATCAGTGGGATTAAATTAAATCTAATAAAAATTTTGTTTTAGCTTTGTTCCTCATATATAATTAATTAAAAATGATTTCCTTCTTTGTTGTTGTCATTAAGATAATTTATTCTAACTTAAATTTCCCATTATATCTTAGAAAAGAAGAATCACAGAAGTCTTTGATGATAATAAAGACTCTAGATTTTAAAGCTGTAGTTTTAACACAACAAAAATATTCTATAAACAAGTATTCTTAATTATATATCACAGCTTAGAACTCCATAATGTATATACAAATGTTCTATGTATATTATTAAATTTTCCTTGTAATCAGAAACAAAAATAGAATGTGTTTATGATTATACGTATGTTTTACTTTAAAAGAATTCATTAAATCAAATATTGAATTTATAAAATTAAAGAAGCTCTAAACTCATTTTGGGAAATATAACTTGTAAAACAGAAAATTTTGGTAATATATACTGTGATTTTGTTCCCATGTTGATTATAGCCTGTGATGAGGGCAAAGATTTTGGAATCAAACTGATCTGATTTTTATATTCTGGCTATAACATACTATGAGTTTGAATCTATATTAATTATTTAACTAATCTTGTTTCTGCTCTTCCCTCTCATTCTACTTAAAAGGTCAATAATTACTCTTATCTTAGAGAATATTAGCCAAAATAAATTAAGAAACAAATTCTATTATATAAAACAAAGCAAATAGTCCATGATGATTATTAATTTTTTACATACAGTCATTAAAATACTAGAGTATTTAAAATACTAGAATGTAATTTTAGAATGTATAATTCAAATGCAATCAGTTAAATTACTGAAAATATGCATGGCCACATAAAAGCTAAATTTTAGTTTAATTAATGTGTACCTAAAACTTCAAATAACTTTAGAAATTAAAAAAAATTATAATATATAATAAATCACAGAAAATATACCATAAAATTTTAAAATACTCTAGCAAATAACATGTGAGATGTTAATGAATAAAGTTACAAAGTAGCTAACAGAAATGAAAGCATATCTTCAAGTTCATGGGGTATGATGCATCAGTAAAGATAATAATTTTATTTAATTGATTTATAATTTGGTATTTTCAATTAAATTCTAATCAAAATTCTAAAATTATTTTATGGCTCTTGACACACTAATTGTAAAGTAATTATAGAACTAGCAAAGGTCATGAAAGAACCAAAGCATTTTTTAATCAAAAGATTAAAATGAGGAGGCCTTAAGAGATATAAAAATTATCATAAAACTAAATTAACAAATATAGGATATTATCAGCACAGAGTTACCAAGTAACAGATGTCATATAATAGATATTTGAGGGTGTTAACAAGTGATAACAAATAGAAAAAAGAGAATGAAATTGAATAGAAATTTATCAGCAAACAATGTGAACAGATTCAATATCTGACCACAGTGAGATTAATGGGGAAAAATGGTTTTCAACGATGTTACTTGGACAGTGGTTACCCATATGAATTACTGAAATAGTATTTCTCTATTACACAACATACTTCATGTGAAGTAATACTTCTTTGCGGGAAAGAAGATCATAACTTCATCACACCAAGACACGGTTCATTAAGGTATTGCAGAAAAGAATTCAGGAACACACACACACACACTTCAAGCAACAGTAGCTAGATTACACACACACACTTCAAGCAACAGTAGCTAGATTACACACACACACATACTTCAAGCAACAGTAGCTAGATTACACACACACACACACACACAGTCACACTTCAAGCAACAGTAGCTAGATTACACACACACACACACACATACACACACAAAGCAACAATAGCTAGATTTAGTAAAGCAAAAGAACACTCTAGAAGGAAAATAGAGAGCAGGCAAGCTGTAAGAGCAACTCCCTGGAAGTTTTATATGAGCTTTCTTGGAAAGACAACCAACAGACCAGGTTATTAACCTCTTCCCTTGATTTTCCAAGGCTTGTATCATTCCTGCTTATAAGTATACTTTCAGTCTGCCATTTTGCCTTCTACTCCAAATCCTCTAGGTTTGCACCAAGGTAGAATGGGGGGGGAGAGGTCACAACCTCGAAGGTAATTTATTACAATCAGAATATGATCGAGAAGATACTGCTTTGAGGCGATTTGTGTATAGTCTTTACATGCTCTACTTATAGGAATTTCCCCTGCCACTTTCTTTCCGGTTTTAGGATGTGTGCAGTTTTTTCCAGTCCTGTTGATCTGGTGGAACCATGTCTGTTACTCCTCGATGACCGCAAAGCTATTCACCTGCTTGGTCAGATGTTTTGTTCCCTTCCCTCCTTTGTTAATATCTAACTAGCTGCCTACTCTAAAAATAACAATTTTAAATAAAATAAAGAATATAGAAAAACATTAAGAAAACTTATGTTATTCACAAATAAATATTAAAAATTAAAATATAAGCAACAAATGGAGAATAAATTTGTCATATATAATTAGCAATAAGGTAATATACAACATTTAAAAAATCAATTTAAGAAGGCCAACAATTTAACAAAATATGAAAACAGCTATTTCTCAGAAACAGGAATATGGGTAGCTTTTATAAATAAAAACAAAGGACCAGACTTTTCATAAATTAGAGGAAAACAAATTAAAACCATAATAAGAAGCCAGTTCAACCATTTAATTGGAAAAAACTGAAAAGTCAAAAATAGTGATGGCTCTTTCTAATGACCAAATTGTATTTCTTTCAACTAGTTTGTAAAAATAAAAATTATTTATATATTCTTAAAATGTGCTTCCATTAAAACATTGTTATTTTTCCTAAATATATACTAATTTGATGAAATATTTTTATATTTGCAACATAAACAAAATATTGTTGATATTAGCATTATTTTAATAGTAAAGAAAAGTACACCAAAACTCTAGGACCAACCCAAAAATAGAACAACTAAGGGATTAATTAAAACAAGTAAAATATAAGCAACAATGGGGGAGAATGACAGAGGGTAATTAATATACCACCATGATGTGTATCAATAGTCTGAATTTTATAAGCAAAATATTGAGCAAATAAAGTTAGCTAGATGTGTGAACTGAAATACTTTTAAATCATAGCTCTATATGTGTCATATGGAAAACAACTAAGTTATTGTATTAACTTAGTTAAAGATAATGATATAAAATATCACTCAAATGCCTTTGAAAGTTTATATTTTATCAAGAATATTTCTAATGTTTTACTTATTGCTTTATTAAGACCTTTTTTATTTTTTAAGGTATCAGTGGGGATAAACACATTTTAAACTTACTCTTTTGAATGACAGAATCTATATATTATTTTTTTAAGATTTTATCAAACAACATATTAAAAAGTGACTAAATAAATACAATATCATAGCTTTTGACACAGGGTTTTACATGGAAAAAATTGTCAAGAGAATACAATTGAAACAAACTTTAACTTATACATAAAATATAAATTTTAAAGTGAAGTAATAAAATAAATCAATTAGAAGTAACTTAAATGATATGTCAATAAGATTTGGTTAACTTTTTAATGATACATATATTCAATGAAATGTTATGCATCTAATAAAAATTTAAGGTAAATATTATCTACATTATATATATATATATATATATATATATAGAGAGAGAGAGAGAGAGAGAGAGTATAGATAAATGCTTATATATAATGTGTGTATACATAAAAATGTAAAGATGTTATAAAACATGAGTCTTATGATCTTTGTGACAATATTAATAAAAAAAGAACTTTGAAAGAATTTTAACAAGCCATTGCAGAAATTTTCACTCTTAAGGATTTCAAGAACTTTTATAAAAATATTTATATTTTGAGTTATTTTCTTACAATAAATTTCTATTAATTATAAGACAAGATCTACAATAAAGCTGTTTCTATTTTAAAACACAAATTATCACGACCATGTATGCAAAATAATATTTTAAATACTCTAAAATAATATCAAATTTTAAGTAAATATTGTTTCATATAAGTAATATGAAAATGTAATCATAAAAGAGTAAGAAATATATTTATTTAAAATATTTAGTGCTCAGTCTTAAGTTTGGCCCCCTTGTTGGCACTGGATGTAACGTAAAGATGAAGGCAAGGGCTTTAGGAAATGGAAGACAGGAGAGTCTGTGGTAACTAATTTGGCCCCAGAAACCTGATCTGATCAGCTACTGAGAAGTTGAGAGCAGTAACTAAATTGATCATTTTGACAGGAAGCATATGAAACACAAGGCATTTTAAGAGTTACCTCAGAGCCCAGTTAAAAAGGGAGCAGCGTTAGAAAAAAGACAGTTTTCTCTAAATTGTTAAGAAATAGCTTTGGCAATGTAAATGACCAGAACAGCCACAGTTGATGATTTCTTTGCCTCATTGACAGCTCAAGGATACTAAATACACCCTTAAAACTGCTAAATATATCATATAGGCACGCTCACATAAGGGGTAAGTCATCTTCAAACAGACTACTGAGAAAGGCAAGATCCTCAAGAGAGAAGCTGGACTTGTGATAGAGGCTGCGTGTTATTTTTTAAGCACCAATTGGACAGAGCTTGTGATTCATGAAAAAAACAAAACAAAATAAAACCCTTAAGGGAGAATTTTCAGGAAACCGAACTCTAGCATGAACAAGTATGAGCAGGAGCCAGGAAATGCATTTATGACTACAGTAATCATTTACAGCTGAAGGATGATGAGTCTGAGAGGATTTTGGAGTTCATGTAAAAGAAAGCAGACGTTTTCTCCAGAGAAAAACTTTGGAAAGGATAAATCCTGATATTAGAAGGGGGTCTCAAATATTGATATATCTCCCTCAAGCAACTATAATTCTGGAAAGTTCTTTGTAATTTTATGTTATTTTTAGTTCTTAATGATGAATGAAATTCTAAAAGTTTTACAAGTATTGCTTCAATGTTTTTAAGTTATATGAAAGAGAAAGAAAATTGAAAACTATTGATGTTTTGAAACCTCTTTTTATTAAACAACTCTTAGTGTTAATGAATATTACAATTCCTCAACCAGTAAGTTGGAAGTAAATTGCTACTGTTGGAAGGTGAATCAATACGTTTATATACTGTGAGATGAAGTGATGAATAACCACATGACATGCTTCTAAATTATACTTTAGTTTACAAACATCTCTGATCATAATAATATACTATTCTTAAACCCCAATATGCATACAAACTCGCCATTACACAGTAGCAACCAGTGACACAAATATTGTCTCATGCCATAATATTGTGTCATCTGATATGTTACCCACTAGTCATTAGTCTGAATTTAGATGTGCTGTTATTATAAATTTGACACCAAAATTTGGTAAGGCAGTATAAAAAAATCTCATTTTTTATAAAAAATACTCATTGAAATGATATTATTTTAGATGAACTGGGTTATATAAAAACATTTTAAATTAAATTTCTGTTACTTTTTATTATGGTTTCAGTAGAATGCATAAAAAAAGCATTTACGGTTTTTATTATATTTCTAATAAAAAATGTTACTGTAAGAATTAAAAGCTAATGAAAGGGAGTAAAATTTCTAACCAGATCAAGATAATTATATCTACTCCTAACTATGTTCTAAAAAGTAAATAACAAGGGATTTTGAGACATAGCAAGTTTAAACAGTCATGCAAACTCCTGTAACAGTATTCAAGTCTTTAATGCTTGGTTATCAGTTTTGTTTACTTGTGTTATATCAACAAATCTGTTATGTCCTCAGAAACATATTAATTCAGCTCACACCTCCAGAAAAACAATTTCTTTTTCTTCTCTTTTGTTTTGTGTATGCAGAAAACAACCCTAAACCAATATCACCAAAGATGTTGTTAAGAGAGTTTAGATTTTTTGTGTGTGTGAAATTAGAACCCAAGTAGTTTTTTTTCTCTGAATGAAGGTGCTTTACATCTGAGTCCCCAGGTAACCTATTTCTTCCTTCCTCTTTAGTGCTTATTTAACATAAGAGACAATTAGTAAATTCTAAGGCTGAACATTCTTGTTTTTGTTTTCTTTTTAATAGTTTGGCTGCTATTTAATGTTGGGAGATTCACTGGCATGTTCCCTTACCCAAGTTAAGTGTTGGCTGGAAAGGATGCTGAATAGTTAACACCAGTGTTTGACAGAAACCTTGTTTTTATAGTGTCAAAAGGTACAGAAAATTGTTTAGGTGTTAGGGGTGCTTAAGAAAGGACTTTTCTATTTTTTTTTTATTTTTTTTGCTATATCAGCCTCCAAATGTTGGAATTAGCTTTCAGAGTATACATAATCTATGAAAGTCTATTGTATTTCCTTCACATGCTATCACATGGGAGGCATAAACTAAGGCTGCAATTGGAAGGGCATAACCTGAAGTGTTGTGGTCTCAGGAAACATGGGCATTTTAGCTACTTAGCTAATCCTGGTTGATAGCTCTGTAGGATAAAATACTATATGGCTAGTAGTTGCTGCTGTCATTGCCATTCACAGGCAGGTTCTCAGTGGATTCCAACAGACCGTGAAGAAATAGTGGAGCCAAAGATTGGCATGCCATTCCTTTATTAAAGTCTCAGACTGGCCGTCGAGCAACACAAACAGGGAAAACACTTCCCTTTCACTTAGGGCTCCCAAAGCCACTGACACATTATCTGGTTCCACAACCCGAAGAATCTTCTCTGATTCCTCCTAGAATCAAAGGTGCTACCAGTCTCAGCAAAGTTTGCAAAAACCCCTCACCTCTGGTTCCCCATCTGCACACCTTCTCTCTGCTCTCACTCTGCAAAAGCTTAGCAATACAGTGTCCCTTCTCAAGCAGAAAGGTAATTTGCAATTTCACAGATCACATACTTAGCGCTGCCCTACACCATTTTTTAACACTAAAAGTGAGCAAACTCAGAAAATACAAATTTTACATACTCATTTGCCTGACAGATACATGCCAAGTTCTGTTAAAAATTTAGGACTATGTTTGGCTTAGAAGGAACAGAATTACATGTGACATAAAGCTCACCTTATAACCAATTCCCAACCTATTTCTCAAACATTAACTTCCATTCCTTTTATAATCTCTATGGAATAAAAGATTTTGTCTTTTCTTTTCTTAACTTAAAAAATGTTTAAATATATTGAAAGAAGAGAAAGGGAGAGAGAGACTTGATTTGTTGTTTTACTCATTTACGCATTCACTTGTTGATTATTGTATGTGCCCTGACCAGGAATCAAACCCACAAACTTGGCCTATCAGGGTAATGCTCTAGCAGAACCAACTGAGCTAACTAGGAAGGGCTTATTTTCTTCACTTTTACATGCAGTTCTATAAAAAATCCTGGCATATCACAGGTTCTCAATAAACAATTGTTAAATTAAGTATGGTTTAATAAAAATCTGTTAAATCAACCCACATCTCAGAATGGTCTTTCTCTTTCTTGCATATAATTCTCCGTTTATCAGCTTTACAGAGTTGGCTGTGTAAAAGGTACCCATAAGGCCTTCTAATATCTTCCTAGATATCTCATAATTAAAGATCAATTCTCTATTTGTATTGTTACGCTTTTTTCTTAGAAACACTTTGCTATATGATTTATTTCAAAATGTCCAGTTACTTGATATATTTGACCTTACTTACTATTGTGAATTTCCTGTGTACAATAAAAAAGTTGTAACTTTGTGGCTTGCAAGTTGATCACAGAGAATTAGTTAAAATAGGGGCGGCATTTAATGGAAAAGAGCTTGTTTGGTGTTCAAGATAATGCTCTAAATTTCTTAAGTGCAGGCTTTAATTTGCATTATAAAAAACAGGCCTAAGATTTAGAAGGATTACTGAAAAAGAGAATCATGTAAGTGTTGTGGACTTAGTTTTGCATTGCTGTGACTACTGGATTAATAATCAAGCTGGGAAATAGAGAGACATTGCTCCAGGGAACCTCTTTATGAGTCTGGTAATTCTTTACTTGGTATTGTACAAGGAGTGACTTCAATAAAACATTTGAAACACATTTTGACTTTTTCTAAAGTCAGCATTACATTTAGAAATTAAATTTTATGTATCTGGTATGGGGTATTTCTTTTAACCCTACAGGCTAATAGGTCTTTTGATATACTTTCTTGATTTCTGTAAGAGTTCTCAGTTTATTAAAATAAATTCAGCAAACAATTTTTAGGCCAATAATGTAGCAACTACTATGATTAACAGGTCATAATTTCTGTCCGTAACTATCTTAATTCAAAGCAGAAATGGCAAGCTTAACCACGTACATGTACACACGAGGCAATAGAAGGAATGCTGACCCCTCATAAGAACAAATAGCCATGGGAACGCAGAGGAGGGCATATAAACTTCAACTTCCTCAGGTGATCTCACAGACATGGTAACGTTCATATTAGGCATTAAACTATAAATGAGATTTAACCTCATTTCAATAGTGTAGAGATTGCAGGTGGGATTAATAGCACAGAATCTATAATTGTAATAAAAGGACAACAATATAAAAGGTGACCTCCTTTGCAAAATTTCAGTGAACAACAGTCACCTTGTGTACATGAATGTACATGAAGGAATTGTGCAACACAGCAACTCAGAATTCTGCTGACAAGAAGTAGTCCAGCTGGTTTTGATTGCAATACTTGAAGAAATGTAGGAACTGAGCCCATAAATACCTATAATATGAAATTCACAAGATACAGAGCTAGGTATTATTAATTGCAAATGATTAGATTACATAATTAAGATAAAAAATGAGTAATTATAAAAGCTTTGAAAAATTGTAATTCAAAAGCTAAAAATGAAACTTGACAGTATTTAAATTGCTTCTCAGGATTTAGTCATCATTGTACTGAATACATATTTTAGCACTTTCCATGAAGTAAAATACAAGTATGACTGAATGTACTTTTAGGACTACCAGATCATGGAGTATGATGATGGGATATTATAAAAGCGAAAGTTTGAGGCCCTGGGGACTCTTTGTGGAGAGTAGTCTGTGTGTGCCAGGGTTGTACTTTGGTTCGTGGTTGTGGGACATATAGGTCAACCAGTTAGTGCACGGATGGGTGGAGTAACAGATTAAAATCTCTCTCTCTCCTTCTTTCTCAACTCAATCAGTAAATAAATTTAAAAAAAAGATAAAGGAAAAAATGTTATGATTCTCTGTGTAAAATCTCCAGGAAATTGGAAGATAGAGGAGCATGAAAAAATGAAGGTATAGAGATTTTAGAATATTGCAATTAAGATACATAACAGTTGCTATTGTTATGTATCAGGCAATATTGATTCATTAGTTCCAGCATTCTTCTTCCCCTCCACATCTCTTTTCATTGAATTGTGTGTTCTTTAGCTACTTTTTTAAATTTCAGAATATGCGACATCTATTCAAGAGAAAATAGCAATTTTTAAAGTAGCAAATATAATCTTGTTAGAAGTGCGAACTTGAGGCATTACTTATGTGGTCACAGGAAAACCTTAAGTAGGTAACAACTGTCTGGTTGCTTCTCAAATTAGTTATGTGTTTGGAGCACTGTGTGGATATCGGTCTGCTTGCTTTCAAATAAATTATTCTCCTAATGGACTATCAAGTACTTGGATAAATCTATCCGTAATGCAGACCATGGACCCTGTACTTTGACTTCAAACCAATTTGGTAAATTATACCCACTATAAGAGTTAGATGACATGTCACAAAAGATCAAGCTTCTTGGTAAAATGTCATTACTTTGACAGTCTTATTTTTCTTTTAGAGATTAAAGTCTTTCAAAAGGGAAAGTGTATCATTAATATGTATTTAATCCATTATCTTAAATTTCACACAGAAATGTATAGCACTCAGAAAGTTCAAAAACACATAGTAGAATTGAATAAAGAATTTTATTAAACTGTAAGAAATTTCTTAAACATTATTTTTCCCTGGAAATATTCATCTGCTATAAACAGACAAGGTAATACATAATAGGAGTATGGGGGAAAAGTATATTTTCCAGAGTAATAGCCTCTATTGTAGGGCCATTTATAAAATAAAAACAAAATTATCATTTTTCTAGCTTTGAACTATACATATAGAGTATGTGTACAAAATTTAATAACAAAATCAAAATATCCTTGTGCTTTTTAGAGATTCTATAACTGTTTACTTAGCAAAATAGATGTTCTAAGAACTATTTATTAACCATGGGATATGCCATTTTTTAAAAAACACATTTTAAAACATTTGTGTGTTTTTCATCAGAAAATTAATATATGTTCAAGGAAGCAAATGTTGGAGAATGCAGAGAATGGTAAAACTTTTAATGTAAACATTTCAAGGGTTTTAATATAAGGTATTAATATTTTAAATTTTAATTTGAAGAATAACTTGCATTTCTTTATTTAAGCTGGTGCCAATTAAATAAAATATGGGGCACTTGGCAAAATGCTCTGTTTCTTCTGCTCCTCTGTGAAATGCCTACTGATCTTCCCATCTAGGGAGAAGACAAGTTTAGGGAATCCATTTGGCTTTGTGAAAACATTGTCAGTCTTGGCAATATGCATTATTATGCATAAAGTTTTATTTTTTTCATCCTAAGTATATCTTAAGGTATCCCTTGGCTTATTATTTTTGCAAAGGAAGAGGAACATAAACTCCTTTTAATTTACTGAACAGAGCTCATTGGTAACGTAAGTATGATTGGAAATGAGAGAGGTATCTTTGGGGCTTATTTTTTAAAATATTTGACAAATTATGTTAAAATCGCCACACATGAGCATCTATTGTCTCCTTAAAACCTTCAATAGAGAAAAATCCTGATGTTTAAGATAACTTTACCTACATTTTCTCACTAAGCAGCTAGAATTTTGACCTGAAGACCTCATCGAAAGGGAGAAAATAGTCTATCAACAGAATTAATTTAAAATAGACGTTTCATAGTGGCTGGCAGAGGTGATTGTGATAACTAGAATGTCAACAACAAGAAAAAAAATAGACTAAACAACAGCATGGACATTTTCACTCACTACCCTAATTATATACCTCATGAGAGATTTTGGCAGATCCTTCTAATATTTTATAAATTTGTTCAACCTAGTTACCTTCACAAAGTGTATGGAGAAAGGTTACCTCAACAATTTAAATAAGTTAGAAGTTAGAGTTCAGTAGACAATTTTAACTACGTAAACTTGATAAGCTTCTTATCTGGTATCTCATTCCTAATGCACTGCTATAGGAATGCTGACAACAATGCTAAATACTCATTCAATAATTTAGGAATATTCATTTTAAAAAAATCTCTGAAATCACATTACCTTTAAAAACAAAGTTTAAAGCTACATTATTTTTTTGCTGTTGTTGGAGAAAGATTTCTAAACCATTATAATGAAGAGATAAGAGAACAGACTCTGGAGTTAATATTGTTAGTCCTCAAATTCTTGTCTACCACTAACTAGTTGTATGAATTTGCACAAGTTACAACACATCTCACTGTCAAAAATTTTAGTTTCTTTATTTTCCAAGTGAGGTAATAAAGAGTACATACTTATACTCTGGCCAGTTGGCTCAGTGGTAGAGAGAGTTAACCCAGTGTGTTGAAGTCCCATGTTCGATTTCCAGCCAGGGCACACGTGAGAAGTGTTCATCTGCCATCCGCTTCTCCACCCGTCCCCTTCTCCTTTCTCTTTATCTCTCTCTTCCCCTTCCATAGCCAAGGCTCCATTGGAGCAAAACGTTGGCCGGGGCACTGAGGGTGACTCCATGGCCCCTGCTTCAGGTGCTAGAATGGCTCCGGTTGCAATGGAACAACACCCCAGATGGGCAGAGCATCACCCCCTGGTGGACATGGCAGGCGGGAGTCCATCTCTCTGCCTCCCTGCTTCTCATTTTAGAAAAATACAAAGAAAAAAAAAAGCTAAGAACCACATGATTTCACTCATATATGGGATATAAAAATGAAACTCATAAACACAGAACAACAGTATGTGTTTAGCAGGGGGGAAGAGGTGAGGGGAACTTAAAGGTAAAGGGGGACAACTATACAGTGACAGAAGATGATTTGACTAGGTGGTGGGAATAAAATTCAATATCCAGATCATGATCATAAAAATGTTCACTTGAAACCTATATAACCTTATTAACCAATGTCACCTCAATAAATTTATTTAAAAATAGTTCGAAGTGCCCTGACTGGCTGGCTCAGTGGATAGAGTGTCAGCCTGGCTCATGGACATCTTGGGTTTAATTCCAGGTCAGGACACACAAAAGAAGTGCTTCTCTTCTCTTTCTCCATTTTCTCCTGCTTCCTCTCCCACAGCCAATGGCTCAATTTGTTCTACTTTAGGCCTTGGGCACTGAGGAGAGCTCAGTTGGTCCAAGAGGCAGCCTCAGGCATTAAAAATAGCTTGATTTATTCAAGCATCAGACCTAAACTGGGTTGCTTGGTGGAACCCAGTTGAGGTGCTTGCAAGAGTTTACGGCACTGTCTCCCTTCTTCTCAGTTAAAATAATAATAATAATAAAAGTTTGAAAAAGACTACATATTTATCTTATAATGTTGTACTGAGAATTTTGTGATTTCACATGTGTTTTTTTAATAAATTAAAAGTGAGATGCAAAATAGTATGTAGAGTAGTATGCTTTCTTATGATGGTACATATGCACACATTTTCTTAGAATAATATATAAAATTTTCTAATGGAAACATCTCCAGAAAATAGTACTAAAGAAATTATTTTGATGGTGAGCTAACCTTTGTGTGCTTTTAGGACTTTAAGTAGATATTTACATATTTATTATACATTTTACTTTTATATACATTTTATATACTTTAAAAAGTAAACTGAGTTTATTAAAAGTCACGCAGCTTGAGCAGGTGGTGCAGTGCATAAAGCATAAACCTGGGACACCGAGGACCCAGGTTTGAAACCTCAAGTTTGTGCTTAGCATCATAGATATATCCCCATGATTGCTGGCTTGAACCCAAGGTTCCTGGCTTGGACAAGGGGTAGCTGGCTTGATTAAGTGGTCACTGGCTCAGTTGGAGTCCCCCAGTCAAGGCATGTATAAGAAAGCAATCAATGAACAACTCAAGTGCCACAACTATGAGTTGATGCTTTTCATCTTTCTCCCTTCGTATTTGTCTGTCTGTCTATCTCTCTCATGTGCATAAGAAGTTATAAAGTAAATAAATAAATATATAAATAAAATCATGCATACTTTTAAAAGTTTTCTATTTGCATAAGACTCATTTTGAGAAGTGTCAACACCCTAAAACTGTATATGTGTGCATGTGTCTGCTTTTAATTTTTTTATTTATAGACTTTAAAGAAGAATGAAGGGAGTGAAATAGAAATATCAATTATTTTGTTTCATTTATTTATGTGTCCAGTGCTAGGTTCTTGTATGTGCCCTGCCCAGGGATTGTAACTGCAATGTTGGCATATTGGGACAATGCTTTAACCAAATGAGCTACCCTGGCCAAGGCTATGTGTATGTTTTATAAATGGAAAAGAATAAACTATGTTGGTTTTTGCACTTTTATATATATATATTTAAAAAACAACAATTCTAGAAGCAGTCCTTTTGTCTGTTGATTAAAAGCTATAAATACCAACTTTTTAAATTGTTCAAATTTTTATGGAGATTAATATTAGGAATAAAATTAAAACATTGTTTTCTTAAGTTGTAGTGCATTAGGATAAAAATTAAGAATTAAAATAAAAATTACAAGGAGTTATATCATACAGAAAAAAAAAACAGACACAAACCTTTGCATAAAAACCACACCACACACACACAAACACACAAAAAATGTTCTGCTTGCCACTTAACAAAATTCATTTACTTGTCCAGAGATTGTATTCTGTGATCACTCAGCACATTATTTCAGACTCATTTTATCCTTGAAATTTGTACAATGATGGTATTCATACAGCTGGCCAAAATAATGGACACAATCAAATCAGTGATT
Source organism: Rhynchonycteris naso (assembly GCA_037038555.1). Taxonomy (NCBI): domain Eukaryota; kingdom Metazoa; phylum Chordata; class Mammalia; order Chiroptera; family Emballonuridae; genus Rhynchonycteris; species Rhynchonycteris naso. Next base: position 76,138,050 of record CM073002.1, read on the forward strand.
AATTTCTTAGTAAAGCATTGTAATGTCAGGTTTCTCCAGATTAAGCTATATTTATCATTTATCCTATCTATCATCTATCTATCTATCTATCTATCTATCTATCTATCTATCTATCTATCTATCTATCTATCTAATCATCTGTTAAGATAAAGAATTTAAGGCATTGCCTTGTGCCTTTGTGGAGATTTGCATGTTTGAAATCTTCAGGTCAGGGAAACATTAGAGATGCAGGGAGGAGTTGACATTGCTGTGTTAAGTTCAAAGACAGTCTGAAGGCAGAATTCCTTCCTGCCGGGGCCTCAATTTTGTTTATTATTTTTCTTAATGTTTTCAACTGAATGGATGAGGCCTACCCTCATTATGAAAGGTGATTGGCTTTACTCAAAATGTACTGATTTAAATGTATATCACATCTACAAAAGTACCTCCACAGCAACACCTAGACTGATCTGATGTTTAACCAAACAGCGGAAGCACCAGAGCCTCGCCAAACTGAGACATAAAATTAATCATCCCAGGTATAATAAAGACCACAAATAGGTCTCTATTAATTTCAATCAACTGTTAGAATTACTTGACTATGTGCATTTAGAAGGAAATCCTGACATTCTATTTAATTATGAAGAAAAGTAGTTAAGGAAGGATTAACCCTTATTTAAATAGTACCACTAAAAAGGATACAACTTCAAGTTACTGAGTTTAACTTTTATAGAAACTGTGTGTTATGTGCCCATCTTATAATCATTATCCAGTTTATTCTAAGGAAGAATTAGGGACTACAATACTCATATTTTTCTTACCAATGATGTTAATTAAAAATAAATGATTATAATTTCATAGGATGTCATACAGTAATTGAAAAATAATATCAAGGATATTTAAGGTAATATTTAAGGCAGGTTACAAATGACTCTCTTAGGTCTCTGTTTGTATCCCTTGTACAACCTTCTTGTGGATTCTTATTCTATCCTTCAATCCAGCCACACAGCTTTCTTTATCTAAACATGCCTTCGAAGCTTTCATTTATGCTAAAAAAAAGTCAATTATTATTAAAGACTTAAAAGGATTGCATCCTTTTATGGTATGAGAGGTAAAGCCTTAATCTAAAAGAATAAATTATTACAAAAAAACTCAGTGTTACAAGAACTAAACACATTTGCTTTTTAGTAGTTTTCTATGCTTTTTTCTAGAAAAAGATTTGTATTTTGTGCTCTGAAATTTCAGCTAAATCAAAGAAACACAGTATGATTTTTTTTTCAGAAATAAAATAGGATTGTAAGGTAAAAATTTCAGTAAATTTATGTGTACCTTACAAATTTAAGACTTAATTTTTACTCTTTTTAAAACAGAATTTATATTAAATTAAAATATATAATAATTATATTAGATAAAATATATAAAGCATAACAGTTGATATATAATACATCATTAGCTAATTTTAATTGTAAAATTTTTATTTTCCCTTTATTTGCATGAGAACTGGATCCTTCTTTTGCATGAGAACTAGATGAAACTAATTCCTAACTTGTACTTTTCAAAATTTCCTAGAATTATTTACTGCTTAGAATTATTTCAAGTGACTACTTAGTGGATCTATAACAATACCGCAAATCATGATAACAGAATTTAGTTAAATGGCAATATATTTCTCAGTCTTTTGTTGTGACTGAAAAATTCCTGAACAATTTCCACTGGCATCAGAATATGTAATCATGTTATCCATTAGTATTTTCTATTTCGAAAATGTTCAGTGCATTTCATACCATCTTGTCCTTGCATGAATTATTTTTTCTTAGAATGACACGGAGATGACATCAGAGTAATGCAGCAAGAGAAATAGCCTTGATCACTTCCCTTGAAATGTCAATAGGTTGAACAGTTATAATGCAATGAAAGAATCTCAACTGGGCTAGAAGGCTTACCTGAAAAGATCTTTATATGGAATTAATGGTCAGGCTCTGGAGAGGAAGAGACCCAGAATAACTGGGTCTTCATCTGCTAGATGGAGCATAGAGTTTGGGGTGCAGTTGGAGAAATATTAAATTAGAGTGGCAGTGGAACGAGGGATCACTGCAGTATTCCCATGGTCTTCGAGGAGCTTGCACTTGACACAGAGACAGAAAAAAGCAAAGTGTGACCATCCTCAAACAACCAAATCCCACCTCCCTTCCTTTCTGGGGTATGTAGAATGGCAGAGAGATCCCTCAGCTAGTTATACAGGGTCATTATTACCTTAAAGAACATAGGTGCTATGTGTCTAGTCCCCTGGTCTGCTGAGACATGGAGAGCAGTGCCCAGAGACCAGAAATGGCCATTGCTAATGCTGTAAAGCTCTCACAACACACAGTAAAATAATAAATAAAAATAAAATAAAACAAAAAGGCAGCCAATCAAATGAGAGATGATATTTACATTTCTGTTAGGGTGTTAATATTCAAAATATATAGAGCCCTAGCTGGTTGGCTCAGTGGTAGAGCATTGGCCCAGCATGTAGAGGTCCTGGGTTCAATTACTGGTCAGGGCACACAGAAGAAGCACCCATATGCTTCTCCACCCTTCCCCCTCTTCTCTTTCTCTCTTTTTTCTCCTCCCTCAGCCAAGGCATCATTGGAACAAAGTTTACCCAGGTGCTGAGGATGGCTCCGTGGTTTCTGCCTCAGGAGCTAGAATGACTCTGGCTGCAACAGAGCAACACCCCAGATGAGCAGAGCATCTCCCCCTGGTGGGCATGCCATGCTGGGTGGATCCTGGTAAGGTACATGTGAGAGTCTGTCTGACTGACTCCTTGCCTCTAACTTCAGAAAAGAATATATAAAGAGAGAACTTATAAAGCTCAGCAACAACCAAGCAAACAATCCAAAAAAAAATGTGGAGAGGACCTGAACAGACACTATTCTTGAAAAGACATACAAACAATATATAGTTGTATGAAAAGATATTCATCTTTGCTAGCTATTAGAAAAATGCAAAACAATACCACAATGAGATTCCATCCCTCATGCATTAGATTGGCTAATATCAACAAAACAAGTAATAAAAAGTGTTGAAGAGTTCATGGAGAAAAAGGAACCATCATTCACTGCTGGTGGGAATGTAATCTCAAAAAGCCATTATAAAAGAAATATGGTGGTTTCTCATATTTCTTTTATATACCATATAACCCAGAAATTCCAGAAATCCCTCTACTGAGTATCTACAAAAAACAAATAAACAAACAACAAAACAGCTCCCTAACAATGGTATGCAAAGACGCGCGCACCTCCATGTTCATTGTAACATTATTCAAAACGGACAAGAGATGGAAACAACCAAAGTGTCCTTCAATAGAGAATTTTATAAAGTATATGTTGGTACATCTATACAATGGACTGCTACTCAGCCATAAGAAATGATGACATATTGCCATTTACAATTATATCAGTGGATCCTGAGAACTTTAGAGACTCAATTTACATAGATAAAAGTGAAGTGGTTACCAAGAGGAGGGAGTTGTGGGGAGGAGCAAGGGAGACATTAAAGAGGAATGGAAAATGATTTGACTTTGTTTGATGGGTATTCAGCATAATCAATAGCTCAAATGTATAGAAATGTTTACCTGAAGCATAGGTACTATTATTAATCAATGTCAGCCCATTGCATTCAATTTTCTAAATAATTTTTTTAAAAAATAAGAAAAATCTGTTATGTTTATTCAAAGATTTTTCCATGTCTGATGTTACTTCCTTATGTACATCCAAATTTCTTACTGCTATCCTATTTTCTGTCTGTCTGAAAAGCTCCCTTTAAAGTATTTTTTCTTTTTTTTTTCCTCTGTTCTTCTTCATAGGGAAAAAAAAGTTAATGTTATTTTCAAATTTGTAAGATATTTGTTAGCAATAAAATTATAGACTGATATATCTTTTCTTTCAGTATTTTATAGATGTTGTTTTTTTGTATTGTATCACTATCTCTGACAATAAAGTTGTGTCTGTGAATCCTACATATTTCTTCCATATATTGTCTTTTTCTTTATTTTGTTTGTTTATTGTTATCATTAAATTTTAACCATATGTTAGAACAGATCTTGGTCTATTTTTTTGTTTGCTTTATTTATTTATTTATTTAACCTTTAGACTTGTTAGTCTTTTTGAATTTGTACAGTTAATGATTTTCATGAATCTTATAATATTTGGAACATTATTTAAAAAAAAAATTTTGTCCTTTCTTGCTCCATCAAGGATTTCACTTACATGTGCAGACTGTTTTATATTTTCCATAGTTATATTTGCTTTTTGGTCTTATTTTTCTTTCTGCTTTATTTTGGATGGTTTCTATTAATGTATCTTTAAGTTTACATTTTCAGTGTCTAATCTGTTTGAATCCCATACTGTGTATACATTATATTTTTCACCTCTTTGGGTTTTTCATTCTTCCAAGAGAAACAGCTTTCATTTCTCTCCTTCATATGTTTATATTTTCATTTATATACTGTATTATGTTTATAATATTTATAAGAGCTATTTAAATACTCAAATCTATAAATTCCATTGCCTCTGTTATCAGTTTCTGTTGCTTCATTTTTCTCATGATCTTTTCATATAATTCTGCTTCCTTATATGCCAATTAGTGTTTTATTAGATGCTCTATAATTATGAATTTTATGTCATTTGTCTCTGGATTTTAATTCTGGAATTACTTTAAAGAGTGTTGAATTTGTTCTGCTGCATAGATATGTAAGTACCTGATGAGAATTGGATCAATTCCAATCTGCATTAAGCTATGTATGGACATATCAAGCGTAGACTTTTTTTCTGGGACTCATATAACCCATACTTCTAAGTTGTAACATGGCTGAAGACTTTATCTAATTTTTATTTTATTTTATTTATTTTGCTTTATTGGTAAGAGAAGGAGAGACAGTGAGGCAGACTCCTGCCTGTGCTCTGACCTGTATCCACCTAGCAACCCCACCTGGGGAACAATTTTAAAGTATCAAACTATTTTTAGCATTTGAGGCTGACACAATTGGGCCAACTGAGCTATGTTTGAGACCATGCTTGAATCAATTGAGTCACTGACTTTAGGAGAGGAAGAGGAGAGAAGGAAGAGAGGGAGAGAGAAAGAAGCAGATGGTTACTTCTCATGTGTGCCCTGACCAGGAATCGAACCTGGAAAATGCATAAGCTAGGTTGATGCTCTATTCATTGAGATAGTGGCCAGGGCCTTACCTAATTTTTTTTTGATACTATAAGGCCTTTCTACCAAGACAAGTAGAAACGCAAACAACTTCCAGTTTGTGTTAGCTTTGACAAGTGATCAGCTTATTGCTTGCCAGTGTTGCCATGGTTCTTTTTTTTTTTTTTTTTTGACTATGGAAGTCTCCTTTAATACATGCACATGTAATTATTCAAACAATGCCTCAAGTTTAGTCTAAAATTCTTATGTGTTCTCTCTATGAGCAGTTCACTCCTTACCTGTATTCCGCTTCTTAAATTTTAGACGCCTTGATCCTCACAAGCTCTAATTTCTGTTTCTGAATTAAGTGAGACCATCAAGCTTTCTTTTGGAAACTGCTTACAGGCAACAAGCTAGGGTATTGTAGGAATCAGCTTTATTTGTTTATCTTGTCTCAAGGATTTAGCTCAGTGACGTTTTTTTTTCAGTGTCTAAAACCAATTGTGTAATATGCTTTTTTTCTGATTTTTAATTGCCCAATATTTTAATTATTTTTGGTGAAACAGAAATTATGGAGGAGATTTATGAAACATTTTTAAATGTGAATTTCTACAGGTCTAAAAATAGCTTCCTATGCAAGGCAGAATATTTATAGATATTCTTATCATATATTAATATTAATTTCTTAAATTCAAATTTTACAATCCAGTTGTTTAAACTCTTAAGTTCAAATTACAGATTTTTATCTTAACCAAACATAAAAAATCCATACAAAATGATTTAGAAACTTGAATATTGGTCTGAATTTATAAAACTCCTAGAAGAGAACATAAGGGATAAGCTTCTTAATAATTGTCTTAGCAATGAGTTTTTGGATTTAACAACAAAACCGAAGGCAACAAAATAAGACAAGTGGGATGTAATGAAACTAAAAGGATTGTAGACAACAAAACAAACCATCAACAAAAAGAAAAGGCAAACTACAGAATGGGCAAAACATTAGCAAGACACATATTCAAAAGAGATTAATATTAATTATATATAAGAAACTTATATAACTCAATAAGAAAATAAACAAATGGCCTAATTAAAAAATGACAAAGGACTTAAATAGACACTTTTCCAAGAAGACATAACAATAAGCAGGTACATGAAAAGGTGTTCAACATCACTAATCATCAGGGAAATGCAAATCAAAATCACAATGAGATTAACACCTCAATGAAATACCACCTTACACCTGTCAGAATGACTATCAGTATATCAACAGACAACAAGTGTTGGTGAAGATGTGGAGAAATGGGAACCCTGGTTCACTGTTGGTGGGAATACAGAATGGTATAGCCACTATAAAAAACGGTATGAAGTTTCCTTTAAAATTAAAAATGGAGCTCCTTATGACCCAGCCTTTCCACTTCTAGGTATGTATCTGTAGAAATCCAAAATACTAATTTAGTAAATATATTTACCTTCATGTTTATTACAGTATTATTTACAATAGCCAAGATACGGGAGCAACCCAAGTGACCATCAAGAGAACAGTAAAAAATGCTGTGATACATATATTCAATAGACTATTAGTTGGCCGTAAAAAAGAAATGAAATCTTACCACTTACCACAGCATGGATGAACCTAGAAGGTTTTATGCTAAGTAAAATAAATCAGTCAGAGAAAGACAAATACCATATTATTTCACTCATATGTGGAATCTAAGAAACAGTAAAAACAAATAAAACAGAGATAGAATCATAGATACAGATAAAAGACTAATGGTTGCTAGAGAGGAGGGGCTTTGGGGACTGGGTGAAAAAGATGTAGCGATTGAGAAGTACCAATTAGTAGTTACAAAATAGTCATTGAGTCAATAATATTGCATAGTATCAGTTTGGTACTGGAAATATCAGGGAGGATACTTTGTTAAGTATATGATTGTCTGGCCACTATGCTGTATGCTGGAAACTAATACAAAATAATATTGAACGTAATCTGTGATTGAAAAAAAAATGTAATAACTTAAAAATAGCACAGTGAAATATTTCACATGTTAGGATAGGGTATATATATATATATATATATATATATATATATATATATATATATATATATATATATATTTGAAAAGATAATAAATGTAATAAATGTTCGTGAAGATCTGGAGAAGAAATAAAATGCTCATGTGGTTATCTGTTGGTGGAGATAAAATTTGTGTAGACCCTATGGAAAAAGTATAAATGTTCTTCAAAAAATTTAATATAGAATTACCAGGTGATTCACAAAAATTAAGAGATCAGGGAACGTGCAGATACTCCAGTACTTAGCCTTTTGTATAGTGCACTTTCACCAATAAAATAAAAGTTAGTTTTGCATCTCACTTGCATAGTCAAACAACTTTCTTTGCCTTGTTTGCTTTTCTGACATTCTTGTTTGATTAAAAAAAATAAAATGCTTCTTTTTTATCACTTTATATTTATTTTGAAATATCCCCTACTTTTTGTGAGCGGTATATATATCCAAAGGAAACTAATCATTACCTCAAAGAGATAACTGTGTTCCCATATCTATAGCAGCAGTATACATAATAGCCAAAATATGGAAAGATCCTAAGTATTTATTGACAGATGAATAGATCAAGCAAATGCAGTATATGAACATAGTTTATTATTACTAATCAGCTTTTAAAAAGAAAAGTAATCCTTTCTTTTGCCAAAACATGGATAAAACTGGAGAGTATTATGTTAAATGAAATAATTCAAGTAGAGAAAAAATGTATTACATGATATCACTTATATGTGGAAACTAAAAGAAAAAAATTAAATACATAAAGGCTGACGTCACCAAAACAGAGTAGATGAGTAAATAATGGTTGCCAGGGGCTGATTAATGAAGGAAATAAATATAGTTTGATAAAAGGATATAAACTTTCAGTTATATGATGAATAAAGCCTGAGGATCTAACATAGAACATAATGACTATAGTTGATAACAACTTATTATATAATTGAAACTTGCTAAAAATGTAAAACAAATGTTTTCATATGCAAAAAGAGTAAATATGTGAGGTGAGAGATGTGTTAATTAACTACATGGGAAGTTTTCTTTGAATATATATATATATATATATATATATATATATATATATATATATCAAATCATGTTGTACACTTCAAATATCTTGCTAAGTTATTTGTCAAATATAACTCATTGAAACTGGGAAAAAATCCCTAAATTTCATGTTTTATAATTCTATGTTTAAGTATAATAAAAAATAACAATCATCTTTACATTAAATGTTATTATTAATTAAATTTTGTTGAACAAATTAAATTTTTTTTAGTTTAATTTATTTACTTAGTTCATACAACACCCATAAACACTTTTAATACATTTAAACTTTAGCGTATCCAATTTTGTTATAGTGACCTGAAGTGCTGAATTGGGGTAATTTACAAGAAGAAAATCCTTCCAAATGCTCAAATAGCTCATCTGAATCTCAGAAATTAAAACAAATACAAATTGCCAGTCCAACTCTTCTAAACATCCCAGTGTCATTTGCAAAGTTTATCAAATATTTTATACTGTTCAGCTGACAATCACAAATCCAAAAATTGAATTTTAATTCAAATTAAAATCTGATAGATTACCCAGTAAGATTTACAATTTGAAATCTCCAAACTACCCTACCAAATTAGTTCTCTATTTTTTTTTTTTTTTTACAGGGACAGAGAAAGAGTCAGAGAGAGGGATAGATAGGGACAGACAGACAGGAATGGAAAGAGGTGAGAAGCATCAATCATCAGTTTTTCGTTGCCATTATGACACCATAGTTGTTCATTGATTGCTTTCTCACATGTGCCTTGACCGTGGGCCTTCAGCAGACCAAGTACCCCCTTGCTGGAGCCAGTGACCTTGGGTCCAAGCTGGTGAGCTTTTACTCAAGCCAGATGGGCCCACGCTCAAGCTGGCGAGCTCGGGGTCTCAAACCTGGGTCCTCCGCCTCCCGGACCGACCCTCTATCCACTGCGCCACCGCCTGGTCAGGCCAGTCTCTGAATTTAATTAATTTATTTTTATACTTAATTTAAAAATATTTTGGTCGTTAAGAAGATAATCTGTCAATCTGGAAGAAAAAATAGGATCCGAAACAAATTAAGACTCCTAGTATGGTAATCAGTCAATATTAAATATGACAATCTCAAAGACTTGATTTTATTTATCTAATATTGGAGACAAGAAGGGATCTAGGGGAAGTATACTTCATCTTCAGTTTTTTTTTTCAGTCATATAGATAAACATCCTGTCTATCATTTATTTATTTGTTTGTTTGTTTATTTGTTTATTTATTTATTTTAATATATAGACAACAGAGGTTTCTAAGTCTTCATATTATTCATTTGGTATTCTTTAATCTGTTATAGTTACATGAAAATCTTTATACATATTCAGATTTAGAAAACATTGATTTCTATGTGGAGCCTGAATTTCTTTAGCTTTAGGCAACAATTCTTCATTCATTTTAGTGGAATTCCATTGTGTCTTGAATTATCTCATATTTTTTCTTCCTCTGAAACGCAACTCTAAAGTTATGCTAATGGAACTTTCATAAACATATAATCTGTTCTAGAATATTGTAAAAATCTACCTGTCATTTCTGGCTTCTATTCTTTCCTTCCTTTTGAAAACATTTACCCATCATTAGTCTTATGTTATATTTCTATTTTATTATGATTTTGTTAGAATTACTGACAGGTGTTCTGAAATTACATTTATGAACTCATTTGACACTGTAGGGTACATTTTCTGAGTTTAGTGTCCCAATCTCATTTAAATGATTAGATGCATGCCTATACTTTCCTCACCCAAGTTTTACCTCTGCTCTTCTGCTCTTTCTAATTTTGTAATTGGAGAAAAAGAAAGTGAGATTTGTTCCATAGTTCTTTCTACTTTCTCTGTTATTAAAAATATATTCTCTTCATCAAATAATAGATCTAACCTTTCCATCTTTTTCTGAAAATGATTTATAGTCTCTAAATTATTGCCTTGATGTCCATTTATTCTGTTTTGATATCCTTTGAGTGATATAAGCAAAAACTGTTGTAGAAACTGCTTTTGAATTACAGGAAAATATGCTTTAAGAAATCAAATATTAGGAAAAAGTCATTATTAATATCTCAACAATTAAAGACTTTTCCACTATTAACTGTCCTTTTGTAGCTAAAAGGAATATAAAACTGCTAAGTTAAGTAATTTTATGGCATTTGACTACCATTTAGTATATTTGAATTTACTTAGAATTATGATACAGCCAATTATATAACTAAATTCTAGTTTTGGTTGATAATGTCTAAATTCTATAATATTATCAGAAGTGGTAAATTTTTTTCTTGTTTTATTGAATAGATTTTTTTCAACACTGCTAAAGTTTATGATAAAGAAAACTAATTTGTAACCTTTTTAATTCCGAAGGTTTAAATGTGTTTTTATTTATTTATTTTTACTGTTATTTTAGAAATATAAGTTGAATCAACAAAATACCACTATAAAACCAATTTATCTGAAAGAAATGCATGTTACTAAACACCAAATGTAAAAGTCACTGAAGATATTATAATCTGTAAGTAGTCCTTATTTAAGCCTCAAAAAGGACATCATGTTGTTATACATATGAGACCATTAGCTAGCCTGCTAGAGTGATACTGAAATATTAACCTTCTAGAAAATAACCTTCTTTTTTTATGACCAGGAGTAATTTGTGTTTCATAAATAAAGAAGGAAAAATGATTTTAACGATAATGGTCTTGAAAAAATGTTAATGTTACTGTACTTACAAATAGCCAATATTCTAGTTTACAAAAAATATTTTATTATAATTATATGCAAAGCACAACATTTTTATGCTTCTCATGGTGAGAGTAAAACAGATGATAGCAAACAATTTCAAAAATACTTATTTATAGTAAATTAGTAAAAGAAGAATTGGATATTATGTTTATTGTTATAAGTTTAACATATGTATATGTGTTTTGTCACCAAATAGAAACATGATTTCAGACATAATTAATAGGCTAATTGTGCTCAGATGTTTTTACTAGATTAAGAACATTGCTGCATAAAACAAAATTTAATAAACTGTGTAGGTACACACTGTGAGAATAGCTAATGACTTTGTTTTTGAGAATTTAATTTGGCATTTATTTTAGGAAAATAAACATTTGAAATACCTAGAGTTTGGAACCCTACCGTGAACATTTGCTGAGATCTGATAATGTTGGACACTGACTACCTTGTGGAACAGGGCACACCACAGGGCACACTACATGCCAAGACCCTGCAGCAGCCCCAAAGGCCAGCTTTCTTTAGTTCAGAATTTCTGTGCTACGGTTGCCAACACTGGAGAACTCTAAGTTGATGGTAAAGTTACAAGGTCCTCTGCTTAGTTATTTTGCAAACACAATTAATATTTACATCTGCAATATTATCTTCTCCAATGTATTTATATCTAAATGTCCTCCATTTCTTGAACCTTTGAGAAAGAGACCGTGATTTAGGTAGGCACTTTTGCAGGTTACTATTTGGCAGGTACTAATGTTACTGGCAAAAACATATGTGAAATTCAAGTGTGTTTGCCTTTTGCAGTTTTTAGTTTTAACTTGAAGTATTTAATTCTTTACAGTGTTTTGGTGTGTTGCAATAAGTACAGGACTAATTTTACTTTATTTTTAAAAAGCTTCTCTCAACATTTTATTAGGTGCATATTTTAAAATACATATTTGAAAACTGTCACTTTAAGCAGAGTCTGATGAAATATAAGCATATTTTTAAGAGTAATAAAAAGCTTTCATGTTAAAAATAATTGACTCTTTTAAATGAATCATGGAACTTGTTACTCTCTTTGTTCCCTGTCTCTCCCTTATTATGTCTCCCTCTCTCTCAAATAAATGAATGAATAAATAAATGGATCATGAAAATATTTTCTGATACTTTTACTTTTCTAATTCAACTTATTATTTATAATGAATAAGTCATCTATTATGTATAAAAGTTGATTTATACTGAAACCTATACTCAAATTTTTAATGTATGATCTCATTCTCATATCATAAGATTTGTGTTGAAGTTACTCTAGGCAGAGAAAAGCACATATCAATAAAACTCCTTTATTAGGAACAAATTACGGAAGTATAACTGTCCTAAAATTCTACAGCCTTAAGTTACATATATTCAAAAGGGACAGTATGATAATAGAAACAGTAATTTACTCTATTATTTCTCACCATATATAAAATCCATTTCAAATTTGCATACTTCTTGTCATATATAGCAGAATAAATTTAATATTTATATAATAAGCTAATAAAAAACAACATGCTATTTAAAAATACAGAAATTTTTAGAATGCTTTTTTAGTTAAAAGTTATTAAATTTAATGTATTTTTGAAAAATGTGTTTAATAATAGATAATTAAATAATGATAGAATGTTTGACTTAAAGTTTATGTAAAACTTTCATAAAGTCACTTATAGAAAACCACTAGACAATTTTAACTGATAAAATGCAGTGATAATAGAATTATTTCATATCTTAAATGTCGATTGATATTTTATTGTTTAAAAATCGTTTGATTTCTTCAACAATCTAAGACAAAGACTGTGCTTTTTAAGCACTGTTTAAAAGTTCAGGAAATATTTTCAGCTAACAAACAAATCCCACTTCCTCAATCTCTCCTCAAGAATACACTTACGCTGACATTACAAGGTTTTAATTTAGTGGGTTAAAATTAATGTTTCACTATTATCTGGTAATTGGTGGAAATCCATTTACTTCTACACTGCTCTTCCTTTGTGCTTAAATGGTCTGTTGACTCCAAGGTGAACTTCAGAGGTTCATTGAGAGGTTTATTCATTTTGGCAGAAAAAAAGGCTGACTCTATACATAGCTAAGTTTTAAACTACATTCCTGTACCTTGCAAAACCATCAACATTTTCTCCACAACTGGCTATTTTCCATCACTGATATGACAAGAGCCAAAACAAAAGTTATTTCAGAAACCAGAGTTCTTTTCAGATCTGAAAACATTAAAAAAAAAGTCTCTAGGAGAAATTGGTTTCATATATATTGTACCAATCTTCAAACATACTCTATGTTTTAACATTTATTTTATTAATTTGAGAGAGAGAAAGAGAGACAGGAACATGAATCTGTTCCTATATGTGCCCTGACTGGGGATCAAACCAACTGACCTGTCCCGCCAGGGCATGTATTCCATTTTAATATGGAAATTGAATTATTTTCTCTCTTTTCCTCTTGAAAAGCTGTTTAATTCACTATAAGAGTGAATATAAATTTAATTTACCTATAATAATCAAGTAAGCAGTCTCTTTATTGGTATTAGAGAAAGGAAGATTAAATAAAATTCCAAATGTCATACAGACACAGAGCTGTATATCACTTTGTGATGTCAATTTCAAGTCTTGAAGTGTAGCACGCTTGCACCCATCCTTGGCCTACATTTATTAGACAAGTTAAGTGCAGATCAAATTTGAAAGCCTGGCTATAAATTATTGTCTTTTGATTTTATTTATGGACAAGTTTAGAACATGCACTTTTTCCCCTAAATATTTAAAGTATGGTGTTTTAAAGGTACCCTGTGTCTACTTCTTTCTTCTTCTTAAGAAGCATTATATTCTGACAATTTTAAGGGGTGGGATTTGTAAATATGAGAAAACAGTTGTGTAATTCCATTTATAAAGCCACAATGTTTATAGTAAATTTGGGAATTTATGTTTCTTATATTTGTGTATTTTAAGCAATAAGAACACCATTGCCCTAAATTTGATGACTTTTTCTGTAACCTCGTATAAGATTCTGAACTCTAAAACTGTTAACATGTGAAGAATTCTAAGAGGTATTGCTGTGAAAATTAAATGTAGCTGCTCATTGTAATGATTTTAAATGCTCTGCCATTCTTAATTCACATCAATCAATTATAATCATTAATCACATTGAATGCAATATTTGAGTGTGCACTTAGTATTGATTCTATCTTATATTTCACTGCAATTATAACTTAATGGTAAGTAGTGTGTATAATATTAAAACATAATCTAGTTTAAAATGTCAATTAAGTGACAGCTGTGAAAAAGGACTAGTCTTATGATCTGGACAGAAATTATAAGGGGATATTTCTGAAATGGAGAAAGAAGCCAAAGGGTCAAAAGAACAAGAGAAAGTGAAGGTTTCTGATGCATAATGTTTAACTATGCTAACACTAACATGTCTACAGAGGTGCTTAGAGACACATATAGAAGCACAAACGCACCAACAAATGGAAAAATAGTCATTTGGGTTTTAGAACAGAGCAGAGATTTCTAATTCCTCCTAATTTTCGGCTAAAAGTCAGGATTGCCTTCATAAATGGTAAGACCAAGCACATTATTTCTTGCAAATTCCTACTTAAAAAAAATAATAAAACGAGATTACTTATCTCCTGCCCCAAAATATGTTACTATGTCGTGAGTCAATCAGTCACTCAGCTTTGTGTGAGTTCCTTAATTTGACTGGCTCTATTTGTAATTTTCCTCATCTGAAAACGACTGTTTCAATCAAGTAATTCATAAGGGTTAAGCTTTCATTCGAGTAGTTTGATTTGAACATAATGTCTCAAAGGGAACTCTCAGGGTGATGCTCAATATGTAGCTTCCCAACCAGAAGGACTCATATTATCTATTGTTATAAATGCAGATTACCAGGTCTTATCTTATACCTGTCAAATCAGAAACTTGCGTGATTCTTATACAGGATGAAATTTAAGAACCACCACTCTTAGGCATGGTATGTTTGTATAGTTAAACATAAACAGAAGCTATCACTCACAAAATGGTTGATTTTTTCTTAAATCCCACCAAATTAACAAAAGATATTTAAAAACAAACGTAACAAACAGAACAACAAATAAATAAATCCTTGGGAATGCCAACATTCTGGGCAATAATCGACAGACTATATCTGTGAACAGTGCCTGGTAATATGAAAAGGATGGCAATCTCCAAAGAAGAAGATAATTTATTTGCTACATTTAATAAAATAATACTTCTGTAAAAAAACATTTTGGGGTTGTTTTTCAGAAGGAACTCTAGAATCTAAACTCCAAGATTCTTTCAGTGGAATCCCAGGTAATAAAAGTGCTGATGAGAAGTCAGTTCAATTATGAATTAAAGGCTAAGAAAGAGCCAAATAGCCCCCCTCTTTTTCTGAGATAAAAAGCTACAAAGAAATCTGTGAAGCAGTTCTGAAACTGAAAATGGTCAGAGTACCAGGGACTTTGGAATGTGTTCCAAGTACTGTGGCATCATGAAAAGAAGAGAAAAATATATCACCATATGGGTAAACATAATTCCAACCTCAAGTGAATGTCTATCCCTAACCTAGTGAATGTCTATGCCTAACCACATATTCATACATAAATTCATCAGAGCTGTCATTGATGTATAGCTGTATATTAATCAGATGATACGTGCACATGAAGAACCAGTGACAGGCACATAAGTTACTAATATATATATATACTAAAACCCAAATATTTAAAGAAGTCCAATTATATAAGAAAGAAAATAAAAGAATAAAAAGAAACACACACACACAGAAACTAATGCAAAGATAACTAAACTCCCATGGAAAAAGTTAAGACAGGGGAAAATATTTTATCAAACTTCACCTCATAAAGTTGAAAAAAGAAACATAGATAAGTAGAAAAAATGTTGAAAAGATATTAATAAATTGCATATCAAAACCCTAGGTTTGAGCAATAAGACAAATAGAGGTTCTTTATTTTTTTCTTTTTGCAAAGACCTATAAGAACAGTATACAGTGTGTTCATAAAGTCATGGTGCACTTTTGACCAGTCACAGAAAAGCAACAAAAGACCATAGAAATGTGAAATCTGCACCAACTAAAAGGAAAACCCTCCCAGTTTCTGTAGGATGCTGTGGCAGCCTGTGCGCATGCACAGATGATGATGGAACACCGTGTATACAGCGGAGCAGCCCAAGGCCATGCCAGTGGAGATGTGAATGGTACAGAGGAAAGTTCAGTGTGTTCTGTGGCTCGCTAAATTCGAATCTGTGACCAAAGTGCAACGTGAATATCGGCGCGTATATAATGAAGCGCCACCACATAGGAATAACATTACTCGGTGGGATAAACAGTTGAAGGAAACCGGCAGTTTGGTGGAGAAACCCCATTCTGGGAGGCCATCAGTCACTGACCAGTCTGTAGAGGCTATACGGGATAGCTACCTAAGAAGCCCTAAAAAATATGCGTGCATGTGTGTGCTTGACAATTACACCTAAGCAAGACTACAGTTCATAAGGTGTTAAAGAATCGTCTCTGTTTTATGGGGTAAAAATTGTGGCTGTTGCACACTATCAAACAGGCGGATAGACCCAGACGATGCGTGTTTGCTACAGATATGCTTCATGAGATCGACAATGATGCAAGGTTTTTGCAAAAGATTGTGTTTAGCGATGAGGCAACCTTCCATAACTGTGGACATGTTCATTGCCATAATGTTTGAATATGGGCTGCTGAGCATCCTCATCCCTATGCTGAGTATGAACATAACACCCCTAAAGTGAACATGTGGTGTGGCCTGATGCATGATAAGGTGATAAGCCTATTTTTTTTTTTTTTTTTTTTTTGCGGAGCAGTTTGTGACGGCAAACACCTATCTTGACATGTTGGAATTGTACACAGTGCCACAATTTCCAGAAGGTGTCATTTTTCAACAGGGCGAAGCTCCTCCACACTACACCACCATTGTTCATGAGTTTCTGGATAAAACAATCCCCCGGTGGTGGATAGGCAGGGGTTCTGTCAAGCCATGGCCACCATGATCTCCGGATCTGATGCCCTTAGACTTTTACTTTTGGGGTTATGTGAAGCAACACGTGTACATTGAACATATCAATGACATTAATCACTGAAAACAGAGAATCACAGATGTTATTCACTCTGTTACACCAGACGTCCTTACCTGTGTGTGGCAAGAACTTCACTATTGTTTGGATGTGTGTAGGACAACAAATGGAGCCCACATCGAATGGCACTGAAACTGGGAGTTTTTTTTTTATTATTATTAGGTGCAGATTTCACATTTCTATCATCTTTTGTTGCTTTCCTGTGACCGGTCAAAAGTGTACCATCACTTTATGGACACACTGCATCTTTGAAGTATGAAGAAAATAAAATTAAGAATGCATGACAAAAACATATCAAGATTAAGAACAAGATAAAATATCAATAAAGGGAACATTAAACTATGAATGAATATTGTAATCAAATTTACATTAATTATTTTAAAGTCCTGCTGAAGTGGTTAATTTTCCAAGAAAGATTACTAAACTTGCTAAAGTCATGCAGTTTTGAGATGGAAACGGTTTGGTCTGAACAGAAAGTTTTTCCTATGAGAAATCTATCTCTTTCTGGTATTCTTAATGGCATCATTAGACATGATTTTGATTAGGATCCACCTCCTTCTCAAGACCAATATATATATTGCCTGTTGCAGGGGAAGCAGGCAACTGTCATAGCTCTGGAGAACAAATCATAATGGGTTTAATTCAATTTCAGTACGATGTATTAAGTCAACCATCCTTTTTTCCACTAGCCTGAAAGAGCGTTTTGTCATTCTTTACGATCCTACATTTATGCAGAAGTGTTTCTAGAATCTCTTGCTTTTTATATTTTATTTTTTTTAGTGGGATAAATGGATAATTTGGATATTTTTTACATTAATGAAATATTCTTTTAAAAACAGCAGTCTTTTTAGCCTGACCCGGCGGTGGAGCAGTGGATAGAGCATTGAACAGAGATGTGGAGGACCCCAGTTCAAGACCCCGAGGTCGCCAGCTTGAGCGCAGGCCCATCTGGTTTGAGCAAAAGTTCGCCAGCCTGGATCTAAGGTCGCTGGCTCAAGCAAAGGGTTGCTTGGTCTGCTGAAGGCCTGCAGTCAAGGCACATATGAGAAAAGCAATCGATGAACAACTAAGGTGTCACCATGGCAACGAAAAACTGATGATTGATGCTTCTCATTTCTCTGCGTTCCTGTCCGTCTGTCCCTATTTATCCCTCTCTCTGACTCTCTCTCTGTCCCTGTAAGAAAAATAAATAAATAAACAGTTTTAAAAACAACAGTGTTTTGCTAAGTTTTAATATATAGTAAGAAAACTTCCAGTTTACTTTTCTCATTTGATGTTAATCATTTTTAAGAAGCAATAACTTTGATTTCAGTAAATATGTTTTTGCTTGTCTCTTTGAAACCTTGCAGTAACTACTTTTTTGAGAGTTCTTTAAACTCTTAATTTTATCATTAATTTTTGTTTATTTAGTCTTATATTTCTTTAGCATTTAAAGATTTATATTTTTGTTACATCAAACAATTTTAGAACAAAGGAAAAAACACTCAGTTTAAATAACATGGAGGATTATTAAAAGTTAAATTATTTTGCTATTTTAATATTTTTGTTTGCATTTATTTAATTTTTCTTTTGAGAGGGAGAGGGGGGGGATGGAGACAGAGAGGGAAGAAAGAGATGAAAAGCATTACCTCTGAGGTATTTCACTTTAGTTAATCACTGATTGCCTCTCCTAAGTACCTTGACCAGTAGATTCAAGCTGAGTCAATGACCCCTTGCTCAAGCTAATGACCTTAGGATATGTTGATCCTACACTCAAGCCATTGAACCAATGTTCAAGCTGGCAAGCCTGTGCTGAAGCCAGTCACCTCAGCGTTTTGAACCAGGAACCTAGGTGTCCTGGATCGATGCTTTATTCACTGCACCATCTCCCATCATCTTGTTTAAAAAATAAAATACCTGTGTGGGCTCAAACTTACACATTTCTCTAGCTGTATTATTTATTTCTCAGAGTATTTAGCATATAATCTTCCTCCCATTATTAGAAGTAAAGAAAATACATAAACTTAAAATTTTCAGTACCCTGAGTTTGTAAAACAGTTTCTAAAATAGTAAGGTGTGAAGATATATTTGAAAATGAAAGAAAAATTCAATTTAAATAAAATGGTTAAGACCTCTAGAGGCTGTAAATTCATTCCAGGCTGTATATTAATCTATATCAATCTGCTTTGGGCAGTCCCAATTGGTTGGAGTCCAGAGAGTATGAGAGTAGGAGGTAAATCTCTAGATGGTTTGTCTCCCATCAAGTTCATAGACATAAATTGAACATCAGAAACAGAACTTAAGTTCATCAAGAAAATGACCAGTAAACAAAGGAAGGACTCTAGGTTACAGGTGAATTTGGGAGCTAAACTAATCTCTAAAATAAACTCAGAATAAGAATCAGAGGGAGAGTCCATTTGAGGAACTCAGGATACATAAAAATTGAGGAAAATGGTTTGGAAACTCAATTATAAAACTCCAGCGAGTTGAGTTGATTGTAGCTTTGAATATAACACAGAAATCTCAAAATCAAATTTTATTAACTCCTAGAGATCTAAGCCTTCCTGGTGGTGTGCATGTTAGTATTAATGTGGAAAGAAAGAAAATTGATGAAATGCAAGCACATGAGGTTGAATATACTCATTCTGATTTAACACTAAACTGGCTTAAAATCGTGATTAGAGATCAATAGCTTAATGATAACAGAGCTGAAGAAGGCAGATCTAAAAAGAGGCAGTAAAGTCCAAATGGCACCATTATATTTTGCTTCTTCAACAAACTGTTTTACAAACTGTTTCTTGGTCAAATGAATGGATTAGTTATAAAGATGATATGACTTCTGTGTAAACATATTGAAAACATTGATTTATTTTTCTTCAATAGAAACATCTAGGTTAATCTGCCTTGCATTTAGTTTACAGTGCAGTTTGACTTTAAATTATTAAAAAAAAAAAAACAAAATAAAAAACTTAAGGCCCTGTTCGGTTAACTCAGCACTAGAGCATCAGCCTGACCTGTGAAAGTCCCGGGTATGATTCCCAGTCAGAGCACACAGGAGAAGTGCCCATCTTCTTCTCCACCCTTCCACCTCTCCTTCCTCTCTATTTCTTCCTTTCCTGCAGCCAAGACTCAATTGGAGCAAAGTTGGCCCAGGTGCTGAGGATGGCTCCATGGCCTTTGCCTCAGGTGCTAGAATGGCTTTGGTTGCAATGGAGAGATGACCCAGATGGGCAGAGCATCAACCCTGGTGGGCATGCTGGGTGGATCCTGGTTGGGCGCATGCAGAGTCTGCATGACTTCCTCCCTGCATTTGTATTTTCTAACTTTGGGAAAATACAAAATAATAATAATAAAATCTTAAATTGTCAAAGTATCTTTCTAGGAATAGAATATCCCATTGACTTTGAATAAATCTGGATGAAGTCCATGAGTAAAAGACAATGCTCAATTATACAATGTAACTATACAGATTTAGTCTCAGTGCTTGAATCTTCCCAGTTCAATCACATTAGAACATTTATGTATAATTCAGTCTACATGTAAGTGGTTTAACTCAGAATATAATAGTGTATTCTGAATTTTTTGTTAATTTAATTAATTAGCTCATGCTACTGAACACACAATGTTCACAAATTTGCTCTTGAACTGAAAAGAAATGAAACATAAATTCTGGAACAGTATGTCATCTTTTACATTTTGATATTACCCAGTTCTTTGAAAAGACAGCATGGATGAGGAGCTGACTCATTGAAGAAATTAAAAATGGGGCAGCACTTTGTAATACAAAGATTCTGTGAATCCAGGCAAATTGGGATTGGCCGTTATCAACATCAGCACACTGCTGGTGAATCTGCTGAAATGCTCTGGGTGGTCATTATGCACTTTCTAGTGGGCAGCTTTTTTGGCAAAGGGCAGAGAGACAGCAACAAAGATTTGCTAGTTTTCTGGACAATAACTATAAGATTACATTGGCAAAAGAAAGTACTCTTGTTTAGGGTTTGAAGAAAGATATAAAATTATTAATTTGAAGAAAAAAGCACAAATAGGATCAAGGAAGTGGGATTCTGTACTTAAATATATGCTTATTTCTTTACTTAAATTAAATCTCTATGCTCCCAGAATTATTTTATTTAGTGCTTCCCAAATCTTATAAAGCACAAGTATCCGGATTTTTTCTTTCCTTAACATATTTTAATCCCATCCACATTATAAGTGCAGAAGCACAGAACAGCATCTTTCAAAAATGTAGATCATCTGTTCTCAGATTAAATGTGTAAACACTGGCCCCTTGAGAGCTGCCTGTACCACTCAGCAAGTCCAGAGGCCAGACTCACAGCTGGAATATCACCTGCCTGCTACCTACTGTGCTTATGAACCATTAAGTGATTATTATAAAACATAGAACAAAGCTAATTTTCCTCTCAATTTCAACCTGTGATTTATTAATATAAAACAAAGAGAAATTTGTGTCTTGGCACCAGTGAAATAGAAAGAGAATATTTCTCTTCTTTATGAATAGTCAAAGTCCACATTCTTGAATAAAAATCACATGAGTATTTCAATGTGTTCTGTGTACAAAGAAACCTACAGATACTTCAAAATATAAAAAGTTAAAAAATGATAGTTTATGAAAATACTACATTGAACAACACTGACTAATTAGGAATGCTTTTACAGATTCTTTTTGTACCTTGGCTTTTTAAGTAAGGTATTACTGATTACATTGAGTAAGATTGTTGTCTGAGTTATAGTTACTGGTTAATAATATTGTTTCTTCTCAAATATTTAATATTTATGAGCTCTCTCATAGGGATAATGACAGGCTTTAATAGAATCTAATAAAAAAAAAAAGAAAATGGGCTGATGTGAGACCTGAATTCTCCTTGTAATGAAGCAAATCTCTGATTTTATTATTGTCATAAAACTTATATAACTTCAGGTTCCTGATCTATAAAATGGGAACATTAAGATTTGACACATTAATATGTCATTCATATCTCACAGATTTATATGTAAATAAACAGATAATAAATGTTTAACTTTATTTATAAACAAGTACTTAAAAAGATGCAAGAGATTATAAAACAGAGCTTGGATATGGGAGGAAGTCAATGAGTTTAATGCAGTGTTGTTTTACAAGGGTTAAGTTTTTTTAAATTTATTTGGGAGAGGAAGAGATAGTAATGCTTGTCCTAAAAGTACTTAATCCATTTTTAAATGTTTAATATTCAGTATAAAATGTCTATTGAGACAAATCAGACAACTGACTCAATTACCTTTTCTTCCATTAAAACAGTGGTTCTTAATCTTTTTTGAGGTACCGAACCCACCAGTTTCATATGCGCAATCACTGAACCCTTCTTTAGTGATAAATAAAATATGATTTTTTCCCCAAACTTAAGACATAGGTATATGTTTTTTTACTGGTGCACAAAATGAGCAGTGCATGAAGATCACCTTGCTCAAAGAACAAAACCAACAAAGTGCATGAACTCACAACAAATTACGGTATTACTTTATTCTGGCCTCCGCAGCTGAACCTTCTCCAAACTTCTGAGACTGACTCATCGAACCCCTAGGGTTCGATAGAACCCAGGTTAAGAACCATTGCATTAAAAAGATATGCTTCCTACCTAGTTTTGGGTATGCTAAGTTATTTCTGATTTGGAAAGGCTTTAGTGACATCCATGTCAGAACTAGGCTTTGCTAAAGTTTTGATAATGCCATGGTTATCAGAAACAAATGATAATCAATGGGGTAAAAGTTTTCCTATTTTACTGTATGATTTGCTCCTTTTCAAATAGCTTATTATTAAATTTTGCTCATATTTTTATGTAACAGTTATAATTATGTCTTAAAATTTTGAGTTCAATATTTTATATATTTAAGATAAATGTTATTTCTGATTATCATTAATATTTATTGCTAGGAAGAAATAGCCTATTTGTAGAAATTCCAATACAGTTCAGTCTTTCTATAAAGTAAAAAAATGCTCATAAGTATTATAAGTACTACAAATAGTATACTAATACACAAAATAAAATACTTAAATTTTTATTTAAACAAGAATATCTTTATAGTTTACAGGTTATTTCATTTAACTCTCAAAACAACCTTATAATGTTGATTCGGTTACTATTCTTCTTGTACACATAAAATGAGACAATAAAAGGTCAAATGACTTGTCCAAAATTGCACAGCCAGTAAATGTTGGAATCAAGATCGAACCTAGGCAGTGTACCATCAGAGTCTCCCACTGATGATTCTAGTGTGCAACCCTCTTGCTTGGTCTCTTTAAAAACCACAAACTTTAAGGTAGAGCTCCATTATGTTTTAGCTAAAAACAGTTATATTTTTGGTTGCTGGAGCGTGAAGGTGAACTGGTTATACTAGCCTAAAACAACAGAACCCTCCTTCACATCCTAGAACTACTGCAACTGAAAATACTTCCCCACTCTGTGGAACAAGTCCCTACAGACCCCTATTTCACTTTTATCCAAAGACTACATGTTCTAGGGAGGTATTAAAAGATTCTACTAATGGCAGTTATTCTTGGACAAGTGTCTCTTCCCTGAATTGATCACAGGAGCATGTTGGAAAGTTTGCACTCAGAGCCCTGTATGCCAGTTGGCAAAAGTTAGCCTTTAGCAAAATTGAAAAATGGCTTCAGTGTACCCAGGGCACTTTCTGTCTTAATGCTTATTTCACACTCCTACTCATTTCACTCCTGCAACCCTACTAGGATGAATAACTGATTCATGTGACTTTCTGCTCAGCATTGGTCTCTACCAAAAGACTATAATTTCTATATTTGTCTGGGCTATACTTATCTTTTTTGTTACTGTATCCCTATTTCTTGATATAGGACCAGATCATGGAATATGCCAGCCATTTATTGCATAAATGAATAAAATATTTATTAAAAAGATATTAACACATTTCTTGAATCAGTTTGTGGCATAAAAATGTTGTGCAAATACCATTATTAATAGAGGAATGATGAGTAAGGGAAGTAGTTAAGATGCAAATAATTCTGGGATTGAATTTCCAGAGAAACTTCTCTAAGATCCATTATAAAAGAGACAGAAAAAGTGAGACCCCCTCAATACCTTCATATTCACAAGAACAGTGAAACTTTCCATAAAGTTTTCTCTTCTTTGTAGCATGTTCCGGAGTTCAACCTACTCTGTCTACTTTTATGTTTGCACTATTTTTTCCATCTTTATTGCTTTTTGTCTCCATGTCACTGGCTGTGGAACAAGGTGTTATTTTTCTTCTTTCCTTGCTATTTGGGTATAATAGACAAGTCCAAATAATTTTAATCACTTAAAAAACTTACCGATAGGGAAAAGAAAGCAATAGACATTGAGAATATGCACCACTTTCAAAATTGTAGAACATTTATAATGTTTTGATCCCTGGACAATGGCTATAAACTTTTAAGTATGGATTTGAAAGTAGTCATGATTGCTCACATTTATTGAGTACTTGTTACATAATCTAATTACATGACATTTTTTACCTGTTTTGTAATTTAGTCTCAAAAAAAGTCTAGATTTACATTTTATTTATTTATTTATTTATTTATTTATTTATTTATTTATTTATTTATTGAGAGACAGGAGGATCAAGTTGCTCCTGTATGTGACCTGACCAAGGAATTGAACCAGCAACCTCCTCGCTTACAGGTCAACACACCAATCAACTTAGCTATCCAGCCAGGGTTTACTTTTTAATTTTTAGAGACAGAGAAAGAGGAAAGGAAGTGTTCACTTTTTGTTCCACTCGGTCATGCATCCATTGGTTGCCTCCCATGTATGCCTTGACTGGGGATAGAAATCACAACCTTGTTTCTGGACAACACTTTTAACCGACTAAGCTAACGAGCTCCGTTATGCATATTATAAATTTAACTAAAGTTAAAAAAAAAGTAGGATATTTCCAAAGGTCACGAAGTTTATAAGTGCCAAAAATAAACCTAAAATCTAGGTCTATGCTACCCTAAAGCTTTTATTATTACTGATTAAAGATTATTTTAAGGCAAAATAGTGTTGGTTCCTTATATCAAGCAGAAAAAAGGATGTTATTTATGAAGAAAACTAAAATTTGTTAATGTTACCCTCAGATAAATATTGACGACTTTTCCCCGTCATTTTACACACAACAACAGTTCAGAAAATAAAGTCCCAAAGGATAAGTGAATAACTGCATTCACTCAGTCGCCAAATACAATCCATATCACAGTAAGCTAGAATGCCTCTCCACTAAGAGAGACCCCATTTGGAAAGCAGAACATTTTTACTTAGTATGACTTAAGGAATACCATACCTTTCTTTTTAGTTCATCTTTCCTTCAGCAGCCATTGGTAGCCACTTCCTCAATTGTATACCACTGTACTCCCTTTTCATAATAGAAAAAAATAATGTGATAAGGAGCAGTGTGGGTTTGGGAAAATGTTAACAACAACAATAATAAATAATAATTTTTTTAAAAAAATGCTAGAATCAGTGTAATGAGTGACAAGAAGCAGGCTCTAAATTAACACCCTTTTATTTATTAAAATATCATTCATTATGAACATATTTATGGAGAGTTTATAATATGACAGGTATTGTGTCTAACATGACTTATCCAAAGACAAGAAGACTGTCTTTAACATTAAAATTCTTATAGTCTTAATTTCATAATTCTAGAGGGTGAGAAGTCTAAGATAAAGCACCAGTAGATCCTAGTGAAGACCTGTTTTATGGCTTATAGAAAGAGGAAGCAAGCTCTCTAAGGTCTATGCTTATAAGAGCAATAATCCCATCATGAGAGCTTCACCTGCATGACTTAATTACCTCCCAAAGGGACCATGTCTAAATACTATAACACGGTGTATTTGGGTTTCACCTTTAAACATGGGTTGGCGGGGGACACAAACATGCAGTTCATAGCACAGCCTAATGAAGAAGAGGACATGCCAACAAAATTATAACACCATGTGCAAACTATTACAAGGTATTCTGATAAGGCAATGGACTTAGTTTACTTACTTAGAAGAATAAACTCTTAAATTTCCCTGAAGGCATCAAAGAAGGCTCCACAGTTTAGATAAGCTTTGATATGAGACATGACAACTATAGAAGAGTTTGTTAGAGGCACAGATAGACAGAGAATTGCTGGTGGACTACAGACGCAGAAGAGAAATTATTGCTGGAGAGTTGTAAAGAGCTGGATATATAAAATACAAGGTGGGTGAAGTGGGAGGTAAACAGAATAGTTAAAAATAATGTCAAGTCATTAAGGACATATATGTATTACAAATTGCATTATCTTGAAATGTATGGGAATACTTGAAGTCCTGGCATCAAAATAGTTCTTAAACTTTAGAATAATATTATCTAAACAGTATTTCTAATGCAATGGAAGATGATAATATCAAGGCCTGGTCAAATGTAGTGAAATTGTCTATTAAGACAAAGAGGAGGTATAAGAAACTAAATAATATATTCAAATAGTGGAACACATAACTATTGATGTGTCTTGATTGAGGTTTGAGAGCCTAAAAAAAGATAATGATTGTGCTTTTTCTTGTGAGATATGGTAAAAACTGGTAACAGTCCCTCTCTTCCACTGTGTACTTCTTGCCAGGCCAGAGTATCCATTCCTTGGCCTCAGAGTCTTAGCTGCTTTGCTCATAGCTGCCTCTCTTCTCCAAGTATTCGCTCTACCTGGTAACAGCCACTTAGTTCAGGAAATCATACTCCCACTTACCACCAACTTCATGCTAAAAGTAGCCTCCATTTCAAGACTGCCTGATATAAATGTTTCAAGTGGGGACTTGCTTCAAGTCTCTGTGGTGCTACTTGCCCTCTAAAGCTTTCCCATGGCATTGTATAGTAGCAAGTCACTAATTAAGACCGCATTCTTTTTGGCCCAATATATATAACATTAGAGATGGTCTAAATCTTAGCCCTCAATTTACTTCTTTCTTCTCTTTCTCTAACCAAGTGAAGAGAAAACCTAATTTGTCACAAATAAAAGGGCATAGATTTTTGGATAAAGTGCCAGTTGGAGCATCAAAATATTAGGAACTGTTTCTGTTTTCTTGATCCTGAATTCATATCAGTCCTAGTCTGAGACTCTACTCTTGACTTCTTTACTTAACATTAACATGTTTCTTCTTCTTCTTCTTCTTCTTCTTCTTCTTCTTCTTCTTCTTCTTCTTCTTCTTCTTCTTCTTCTTCTTCTTCTTCTTCTCCTTCTCCTTCTCCTCCTCTTCCTCCTTCTTTTTCTTATCCTTTTTCTGTTTAAAAATTTTCTGAACTGAGAAGTGAGAAGGAAGAGATAGACTCCCACATGTGCTCTGACTGGGATTCACCTGGCAAGCCCACTTTGGAGCGATGTTCTGCTCATCTGGGGCTGATGCTTCTTAGCTCAACAACCAAGCTATTTTAGTTTCTGAGGCAAGGCCATGGAGCCATCCTCAGAACCTGGGACCAACTTGCTTAAACCATTCCGGCCATGGCTTCAAGTGGGAAAGAGAGAGATGGATATAGAGAAAGGGTAGAGAAAGGGGTGGAGAGGAAATCGGTGGCTTCTCTTGTGGTCTGGGAATCAAACTTGGGACATACACACACTTGGCTAATGCCCTACTGTTGAGCAAACCAGCCAGTGCTCTGTTTATTCTTCTGATGTGACTTTGACCCTTATTCCTGACTCTTGCTCAATCTGCCATGTACTCTGTGGTTGATAAATTTCTGTACTAGCTATGCCCTTAATCCTGGCTGATCCTGATCTCTACCTGTCTAACCACAATTTATTAACAATTCCTGCCCAAATCAGGTTTCTAAAACAAGATGCTATAGACTGGATACCTTACACAGACAATCATTTCTCAGAGTACTGAAGGCTGAAAGAGTCCAAGATCCAGGTGCCAGCTGATTCAGCTCCTCACGATTCCTCTTCCTGGATTACAAATGGTTGCATTTTTCTTGCCTTTTCACATGGCAGAAAAAGAGCTGTCTTTCTCCCTTTCTTTCTTTCTCTCTCTCTCTCTCTCTTTCTCTCTCTTTCTCTTTGTCTCTCAGATCCCTGATACTCACTTTTCCATCTTCTTCTTCCTGTCCCTTTCACTCTTCTTATAAGCCTATCATGGGGACCCTACCATCACGGCTTTATATAATTTTAATTACCTGCCTAAAGCACTATCTCCAAATACCTTATATCTCAAAATACCGTCACATTAAGGTTTATGGCCAAATGAATTTTAGGGGTTACAGTTCAGTCCATAGCAGACTGCTACTAATGGTGTCTGAATATGTTATGGCTTAGACTGACTTTCCTTAACCAATGCATCTCCACATGCACATTAATTTAATTCCCTTGTTTTTAGTACTTGCTCTCTTCTAGTTATTGTGCTAGCGACATAGAAATGAGCTCTTAAGTAAAATTCAGTTCATGTCTTTAAAACAGTATAATTGGGAGAAAAATGTTTTAAAATGAAAGAAACAATATATTGAGTAGCCAGCATTTGAGACTTTAACAGATAAACATGAGCTCTTCAAGTAGACTGCTTGGGTTTGCATCTTGGAACCAGTGCTTAATAAATGTGATGTGAGCAAATTATTCAACTATTTAAGCTTCAATTTTTCATCTCTAACATGAAGATAATAGAATTTCTAGGATATTTTTTTCTTGAGTCTTGAGAAGATACTTAGAACAGTCTGGCAGTGAGTAAGCAATCAATAAGTGTTGGCAACTAATAATAATATCTACCATTTGCTGGTCTCTTCCGGCATTACTCCATTTAATCATGAAACAGCTATACATGGAGACTATTGTTTTTCTATTTGACAAAGGATGAAACTAAGTTTCAAGGAATTTGCATAATAAGTTAAAAGGCTGAAACTCAAGTCTAGGTCTCTGGTTGTACTATTACCTCAAAAGTTGAGAAAGACCTACAAACATATAATTTCAATATAATATTTTAAGTGAATCAAACACGGTTAATTATACAGTGCTTGAGAGCAAATTGGTTGCACAACCAACCCTATCTGAGAAACTCCCAAGAGGAAATGATAGTTATAATATGCCTAAAAGGGTGAAAGATAGGTCATTTATCTTCTACTCTTTTAAAGGAGAAAGTAGGAATGGTACACACACACCAAAAAAAAAAAAAAAATTAAAGGAGAAATGAATAAAATATGTATATGGAATATTGAAAAGTTTATAATTGCTTCAGCATGGAGAAGTATAAAGATGTGATGCTGCAATGTTAGACACTGTATGTTAAGCTAAGGATGGGTAACATTAAAGATTTTCTGGCAGAGTAATAAAAAGATCATATTGATTTATTAGAGAGATTACACTGACAGCTGTTTGCCAAATGTGTTAGAATGTGAGAGCAGATTTAGGAATACCTATTAGAAGTCTGTTTTGAAGTTCAATTAAGAGCTGATGAAAGTCAGGGAAAAGATCAAGAGTATTTTGTAGGCCACAATCAGATAAAATTGATGTTTAATGATTTTAGAAGATGATATGAAGAGTGTACTACAGAGTTTCTGTGAGACTTCTGGAAATTACTTCATACATTTTGCCTAGGAATTATTACAGTGCAGTCAGGTAAATTTTATGCTTCAAATGACCATCATGATGTAAATATATAATGACTTTAATGGCCATAGCATTGTGCTTGCAAGTGCCCAACGACAGGGAACAAAAGTAACTGACTAGCCTCAGATGCTTCACTTTGAAGTTAGTGAAACACACTGCAGTCCCACCATTGCAGTCCAACTCTGGCTGTGTTACTCATCTCCTTCTTCCACTATCCATTCAGAATTTCTTCAGCCATTACCAGTTCAGATCTGGGTAGCTTGTGATCCAAACCTTGACACCTAAAGAGACAAAACACTTGAGAGTCAAACCCTTCTCAGCATGGGTTGTTTCACATTTTGTTCACAATTGCTGTGTGACACAAGTGGGTGAGCTGGGTTATGCAAATATTTCTCCCAGTTCCCGTAGTATAAAATCAGCCTTTACTCCTGTTGACTGGATCAATTACAGCTGATGATATGGTGATTCTTGTTTTTGCCTTCTTGCCATTGGGTACAAAATGCTTTAACTTATAGTTAACTGTGACTCTGATTGTGTCTCTTGGCATGAGTCTTCCTCCTTTGGTGACCAGAACCTATAGCTGTAGAAACCAGCATTGTAGCGAGTAGAATCACAAAATCTCCTGGTGAGTCACTGTAAATGTTGGTAAATGAAGACATTTCTCCTTCTATATCTTAGTGCTAGGTCTTTGTGCTTTCCTTCTTGGGTACACAGCACCCTATGAAAATATCTGATTTAATTAATGTATTGCATCTTAACAGATGGCACCTCATCTTTCAGAGTGCTTTTTTTGAGATAGTTTCAGATGCACCTTTAGAAAACTATTGCCACATTTCTGAGGTTGGCTGCTATTAAATTACATTGTTAATAATGAAGTTTAACCTCAGTCCTTGAGTTTTGCTAAGAAAGAATTTAGAGCCCCAAACTATAATGTAAGAAGTTTATTTAGAAAGTCACAGGGTGGAAGAAATAAGCCACAGAAAACAAATTACAGAGGCACAAAAAGAGCCTTGGAAATTAGCATAAAGAAAGTGAACATAATACACTTGGATAAAGAAGAGGAGGAAAGCTATGGGTGTGCTCTAGAGAGAGAGAGAGGGAGTACGTCCGAGGAAAGATGGAGGGGGAGAGGTGGGCATGCTCACGAAGAAGAGCATGAACTGGGTTCCTCTCCTGTTTTTTTAAATTTATTTAGAAAATTAAATTTAATGGGGTGACATTGATCAGTAAGAGTACATAGGTTTCAGGGAAACATTTCTATAGCATTTGAATGGCTGATTACATTGTGAACCCATTACACAAAGTCAAATCATTTTCCATCACCATATATTTGTCCCTCTTTACTCCCTTTGCCCAGTTCTCCTCCACCCCCTTCTCCTATCTCTCTTCCCCTGTAACCACTTTA
This sequence comes from Rhynchonycteris naso, assembly GCA_037038555.1. Lineage (NCBI taxonomy): Eukaryota > Metazoa > Chordata > Mammalia > Chiroptera > Emballonuridae > Rhynchonycteris > Rhynchonycteris naso. Next base: position 76,169,157 of record CM073002.1, read on the forward strand.
TTTTTATTTATGTCCATGAGTCTCAGTTTTATATCCCACCTATGAGTGGAATCATAAAATTCTTAGGTTTTTCTAATTTACTTATTTCACTCAGTATAATATTCTCAAGATCCATCTTTGCCTTAAGAATTTTTATCTGTTTTTAAAAGGCACAGATTTTAAGAGAGGTCTCCAGGGAGGAATTCAGTAGAATATTAATAAGCTTTATATGTGTGTCCTTTTAGGGTGGAGGTCTCTATTGATTGTTCAGTGCTAGGGTAGGAGGTCATTAGTCATCATATATGGGGCTGATGTCAGCCATGGCCTCACATTGTCTGATTTTGCTGCTTTTCTGGGCCTGAAGCTAAAATACAACTGAGGCCTTGATTTTATCTCCAATTTTATCAAAACTGTCTTTGTGGTCAAGGGAAATGAGGCTTTGTTCCTTAGATCATTTGGAGCAGGTCAGACCCAACTGTCCTGAGGCCTTAATGCTTAAGAAAGTGGTCATGCAAGGGCATGTATGAGAGTTGTATGAGTCTATTATCCCACCCCCTTATTCCTCCTCTAATAGATTATAGCCTGCATGATTAATGACATGCTAGGGGAGGAAAGGTCATCCTGGGTTGAGACCCTATCCTCTATTACTTGTTTTCTCTAGTTTTGCCCATTACTATTCACCCAGGATTTTCTACCCTAGTGGCAGTCCACACCTGGCCTATTGTTCCTGCTCCGCTCATGCCTATCTAACTGCCTACTCTATCAACATGACACATAATATGACCATGGGTTTTATTGTCTGAGCCTAATCCTACAACTCTTTTGCAACCAAGTGTGTCCCATGACTGGATACTGATTGTTTGGCATTCCATGCTTTCAGATCAGAGATTCTGTATGTACTGGATGCCTGGTGCTGGTTGACAAAACACAAAGCAATTATGTATCCCTGTGAGGACAACCACTGGACCACTGGACCAGGATAAAAAATGACTCAATATAGTCAATTTATCTTGACGTAGACATTTGGTCTTTTCAAGGGACAGTGCCTTGTTGATGCCTCAGCACTGAACTCTGTTCTGATGGGTTGGATATTCAGAGGAGTCCGATTATACTGACCATGATAAGTGAACATTCATGCAGACCCATATGTAATCTCTGTCTCTCCTATCTGAGCCACTCTTTTCCTATGCACGTTGTACTAGTTTTGACAAAGCCTGGCTTATATCCACTGGCTGAGAACATTTGTCTACTTGCTTGTTCAGTGTATTTTTTTTCTATGGTCCATGGTTTCTGGCTGGTGTTAATGTGATATAAAAATCTTCACACTTTATGTATACTCTCTCTGTATATATTTAGATATCTCTACCCAAGAGTGAGTGCTGGAGGTTAGGACCACAGCAGCAAGGAGTGACAGGGCTCCTCACAGAATCTTATTTGCTATGAGGAGTAAATTTTCATTTATATTGTGGCAGCCACAGGACAAGTTATCAAATAGTTATCAAATAGCCTTTTGTCCATAGCTGAATACTAAAAACTTTGAAGGTGTTGATGTAGAAATGGAATCAGGTTTTAGTGTGAAGTTTATATAACCTAAAAAAATATATAAAACTTGAAGTTTATATTATTTAAAAAGGCTTTCTCAGAAAAACAAAAATATAAAATTGAATACAAATATAATCACAAAATGAAAAAAAAATCTCAATAAATCACAGGACCTTTAGAGATTCAGACTTTTTTTCCTGAAAATATTTTAGGCAATTAACTAAAAATCTGATCTTAAGAAAATGTCAAAGGCCTCAGGTGTATAGGACATCTCTACCTTCTCCTCAATTTTTCCGTGAACCCCAAACTGCTCTAAAACATAATTTCTATTAAAAATATTTTCTGGTTATAAACTCGTTGTCTTCCCTAGCAGGGACACTATAATTTTCATGCATTTCCGGACTCATGCATGAAAATTGGTACATGAAAGGAACCTAGGTTTAGGATTCAATAGCTGTGTAATGTCTATCTCTCCCTAGGCTGGTGAGTCAGTAACATTCCACAGCTTGAGCGCTCTCTCCTGGAAAGAAATGGTACCTCATACCTCACCTATTGGTGTCTAAGTAGTATTGTTCTTGTGATTTTCTTTCTTCTATGGATATTTTATTCACTTTAACTTCCTTTATGCAGTCACCAAATAATGGTGGTATTCAAAGTTTGGGCCAAATCCTACTTCACTTCTCTCCCTCATTAAAATTATATTGACATTTATCTTTAAGTTACCACCTATGCACAGATGACTCACAAATTAATAACTCTAGACTAGATGTCCCCTATTCTGAGCACCAGAACTGAAAAATAGCTCGATATCACTGAAATGATTCAAAGCCATTGCCAAGCCAACATGTTGAAAATTTAAAAACATAATCCTTTTCACCTTTCCAATTCTAGTCATCTATAATATAACATTGTCAATTGCAGTTAATTTAATTTCTACTTTCACTGAATTTATGCAGTTACATGATACAAATCTCACATTCATCCTTAAACTTTTCTTTTTATCACTATTTTTATCCAAGCTGAAAGAAACTGTCAATTTTACTTTATAAATAGCTCTCAACTTAGTCCATTTCTCCTTAGCCTTCCCCTTACTACTTTAGTCTAGGTTGCCGCCACGTAAATCCTAACAGCCTCCATCATGATTGTGTAAGAGATGATTGCCTCTTAACCAGTGTACCCTTATCTGTTCTTGCTCTTTTTTTTTTTATCATATCCATACATGGTGGCCAAAGCAATCATTTAAAAACAAATCTGATTTAATCATGTGTTTGGCTTAAGTCTGGTCAATATTTTTTCCTTTGCTCATAAAATAGAGAGTAAACCACTTAGCAAAGCTTACAAAGCTGTGATAGTTTGGTCCTACATTCAATCAAGCCTCATTTCAAAATGTGCTCTCCTTTACTTGTTCTACTTAAGCTATACTGTGTTGATCTAGGTTTGTTGCAAACACCATGTACCTTTCTGCCATATCTTTTGCAAGTGTCAGAACACAGTTTCCTCTTCTCCCAGGAAACTTCTAATCATTCTTAATATAGGGTGGGGCAAAGGTAGGTTTATAGTTGTATGTGAAATACAGAGTTTGTTCACGTATTATTATTTATTAATTATTGTTCTATCTTCCATAGAAACAACTGTAAATTGACTTTTGCCCCACCCTGTATTTCACTTTAATTGCTCTATTTTAAGAAAATATTTTTCAGATATCTCTGATTATCTCTTATCAATATCTACCATCTTTATAGTGATAGTAATTTTACCTATTCCCATAGTTATTTGCTCTTTATTATCATATTATAAGATCTACAGAACCAAAGACATTTTTACCTCTTTCACCATTGATTCTCTGGTGCTTAGCACAGCCCTTGACACCTGGCACTCCATACACATTTGCTAATGATTTAATAAAGTTTGTAAGATACTATTATTAATGTTTTGGTATAAATAGGTATTTTTAAAAGGCTTGTGGGTTACTATCTTGGTAATTTTTCTCTTTCAGAAAGTCTTGTCTTGAGGATAACTTATACAATTTGTAAAACTGTCTTTTTTACAAGTAAAATGATATCGCAAGATCTAGCAAAATGTGTTCATGTGTATGCACAGAGTGGAACGCAGGAAGTGTGCTATGTGAGCTAAGTGTGTTACCCACCAATTTCGCTAATGGGTGTATTTGATCATAAATGTTGGCTGTCACTTTTGGTCACTGAGTTAAGTTTCTAAGTGTATTTGCTACAGACACATCAAGTTGATTAGAGATGATTTGCTGATCTGTTTTACTTTAGGTAAATAGAAATCTAGTGTTCCAAAATATGCAATTGAATCAATTTGGCAGATTGCTAAAAGAATACTTAACACATGTTCTCCAACCCAAGGGTATCCAGTCTGAAGCTATAGCATCAGCCAAATTGAATTCTCAGTGAAAAGTGCAGGGGAAGCTGTTTCTATATTGGCTAGATTGGTATTAAATGCAAGACTTACAGGGAAGTGAAGAGTGAGAAAAGAAACCATTAAGAGAAGGGCATGGGCTTGGTGGATGCAACTGTAGATGGCTGTGGACTTTAAATACAAGACCTCAGCTTTCCTGAAGACAGGCCTGCAGATATTATTTTTATCTCCCTTTTATTAATTGGCAAACTGATATTCAGGGATCAACTGATATTCAGAGACTATCTCTAAAGAGGTAATATTCAGAGAATATTGGAGATAACTGGTTTCTACACTTTTTTTGAGACTCAAATATAACTTTCCAAAAGAAAGCCTTCCTTTAGCCTGACCTGTGGTGGCGCAGTGGATAAAGCATCAACCTGGGAACACTGAGGTTGTCAGTTCAAAACCCTGCACTGGTCTGGTCAAGGCACATATGGGAGTAGATGCTTCCAGCTCCTCCCCCCTTTCTCTCTTTCTCTCTCTCTCTCTCACTCTATGTCTCCTCTCTAAAATGAATAAAATAAAATTTAAAAAAAAAAAAAAGAAAGCCTTCCTTTAACACTGAAGGTATGGTAAGCACTATGCTAGAATTGCCCTATTATTCATCCACATGTATCAGTTGAATATAAATTATTTAAAGACTCAGATTATGTATTTACTGTTTTCTTTCTAATAGAAACATCCTGGCACTAAAACTGTATAAGGAATAAATGTCTAAAATTACTTCACTTGAGTAAATCAGTTAGGGGTCTGACATAAATCATACTTCTTTTACATCATATGTTTTAAAATGAAGGTGTTATTACTATTTAGGTATGGTGAGGCCAAGAAATCAGAAGACTGCCATGGAAAAGAGTTTGTTGCAGTTCTCAAGAAGAGCGAAATACAGAGGAAACACTAAAGTCAGTGAGGAGGCTGAAAAAATGAGGGAAAATGTGGATCCGGAACTTTATTGAGGGTTTTTTTTCTGAAGTGAGAAGCCTGGGGTGGGGGGACAGACAGACTCCTGCATGAGTTCTACTGGGATACACCCGGCATGCCCACCTGGTGGTGATGCTCTGCCCCTCTGGGGCATTGCCTCACTGCAATTGGAGCCATTCTAGAGCCTGAAGCAGAGACCATGGAGCCAACCTCAGTGCCCATGCCAACTTTGCTTTAATGGAACCTTGGCTGTGGGAGGGGAAAGGAGATACAGAGAGAAAGGAGAGGGGGAAGGGTGGAGAAGCAGATGGGCAATTCTCCTGTGTATTCTGACCGAGAATCGAACCTGGAACTTCCACATGCCAGTCAATGCTCCACTGCTGAATCCACCAGCCAGTGCCAACTTAAATGAGGTTTTCACAGGGAGCTAGGCAAAACAGGATAAGGAAGCTTAGGGATTGGCTAGCTTGAATATTCTCAGTAGACTCTGGGGCAGAAAGGTTGTCCCATTATCTGTTACTGTATTTGGTACTAGGAGGATCAGGGCTCTGGAGTGTGAGATTCCTGTGACAGCCCAATAATGATTGTAGTTGGGCCACGGGGTTCCAATTGATTGGCTTTGCACATGGAAAGCATTTAGGCAGGCAAGTCCTTTACCGTCTGTAAGAACTGGCTAGTTCTGGGAGACATGGTCTTATCAGAGTCAGTAAGATCCTTTGTGTCAAAACATCAGAATAAAATGACATACCTAATACATTTTTCCAAAGGAGTAATTAGTTAAAAAAATAGAATCAACACTGAATTTAAGTTATTGCTCATGAAAGCAATAGTAAATTGATATTATTCCTATACTCAAAGACAGAGAGAGGTCTTAGATCTCTCCCATTTTACTCTCTTTCGAGTGTTTCAAATTCAAGTACCTCCAGGAAAACAATTTCTTCTTTCTCCTTTGTCTTTATAATGTATTTTATATCATAGTAACATATTATCAATTTATCATGTTTTAGATAAATTAGATGTCTAGTTAGGAAGTTCCATATTAACTCTGCCATAAGAAAAAAGAGGTTAGACAGAGGATAGGATTTAAAGAAGAAAGATTAGGTAACATTTTAAGAAAGAATTGTGTTCTGTCAGACTCTTTGCCATGAGGGTTTTCAATAAAATACTAAATAATGAAAAGGTTTGCTGCATTGGAGAGCAAATCATTAATAAATATTTAGAGAACTTGTGTTCTCAGTAAAAACATTATTGTCACTAAGCAAACATTTTCATAGGTCACATGATCTGAGACATGGCTGAGCTCCCTAAAAAATGTGAGCAATGTTTTCATTTTTGTCAGGGAAAAAAAAAAACAAAACTAAAAAACACTGCTTTTATTTTTTGCATCTTGTATCTAGGTGAAATTTATATAGTTATGTGTGTGCATGCAGGCATGAGTTTGTGTGCATTGGTGGGTAAGGCAAACATAAGACAATTCAGATTTATATTTTTTAATTGTTTCTTAAACTTCAGAAGGAAATACAGTAATCTTATTTGTTGACTATTTCTGATATTTGAAAAATGCATTCCAGGTGGAAACTTGCAGGGAAGAATTTTAGGCTGACACAGTTGGAAATGTTTAAACACTCACCACTATGAAGTTCAGAGAAAAAATCTGACTAACATTTTATGTTAATTGCAATGTGAGGCTGTAATGAGATTACCAAACAAGCAGCAAGTGCCTTAATAAGAACAGTTTCTGGAAGTTGTGGGGGAGAAAGCCTGTAGACACTCTTAGAGAATTATTTTTCTAAATGTGCATTCCTAACTCAAGGGGGAACCTGACGGTAACAGTATGTTCCTCTATGGTAGTCAATGCATTTAGTTTTCAAATAGCCAGTTAGGTTAAGGTTGTGTTTAAGGCTTAAAGTAGGGTAGTGTTTGTTGCAAAAGGAAAAATGTAACAAAAAGAGCCCCTTTCAGCAATTTCGTTTTCATGTCTTTGATTCAGATGGCATATGATAAATGTTTGATTTGTTTCCACAGATAATGCCTTAAAAGCAAATCAAAGAATGACTTCCCAGGATGAAATAAGAGGCAAGAGAAATATGAGCCTTTTTAGTATTTTTGTTCCATTAAAGCAAGGATATTTCAAAAGGCAATAAAATAAAATAACAAAGGTACCATTGCACTCATTGTTGATATCTTAAGTTGAATGTAGGAGAGCATAGAGACAGCAAAACTTGCTTTCAAAATGTTCAGTCATCGTCATCGTACAAAAGGCTTGGAAACACCTACTCTAGAAATAATGCATCTCAGATAGTTTTATTCATTCATTTATTTTTAAAAATATATTTAATGAACAATTGCTATGTACTACTTCCTGTTCTAAGGTATACGACAGAAGACAAAATAAAACCTATTAGCCTGACCAGGCAGTAGTGCAGTGGATAGAGTGTCAGACTGGGATGCAGAAGACCCAGGTTTGAGACCCCGAGGTCACCAGCTTGAGCGCGGGCTCATCTGGTTTCTTCAAAAAGCTCACCAGCTTGAGTCCAAAGTCACTGGCTTGAGCAAGGGGTTATTTGGACTGTTGAAGGCCCGCAGTCAAAACGAAAAACTGATGATTGATGCTTCTCATCTCTCTCCATCCCTTTCTGTCCCTATCTATTCCTCTCTCTGATTCTCTCTCTGTTTCTGTAAAAAAATAATAATAATAAAATAAAACCTATTGGCATAAACTTGAAGGTACTGCTCTAGCTCCTTTAATAACTTTAATCAGCTTTAGAATAAAAACATTTTGTAACACGAGTATTTACATCTTTGATGATCCCTTTCATTAGTTGAGTTTCTGTGGTGTGTGTGTGTGTGTGTGTGTGTGTGTGTGTGTGTGTACATATAGATATGTCTATTTGGGGGGAGGCAAGGAGTTTTATTTTATAACTTTAGAATTTGTAGCTACATGTAACTAAAGTATAAAAGTTTCTTTTTAAAAACAAAATATATGTCAAATAATATCTAGTTCAGTAAAAACTGAACTTTTCTTTCTCATCGAATCTGATATTCTTTAGATTATATTTTCATGATGTGTTTCTTTTATACTTCAGTGATTTTCAAATATGCCTGAGGAGATTTAAAAGTTACTGATTCTTCAATCTAACAACTGCCATCCTAAAAATTTTATTTAATTTGTGTATCAATCAGGATGCTCCAGAGAAACAGCCAATATGGGGTGTGCGCGCGTGCGTGCATGTGTGTAGATTTAATATAAGGAATTGGCTCACATGGTTATGAAAACTGAGGAGTCACATGATCTGCCGTCGATAAGCTGGAGACCCCAGTATCATTCCAGCCTAACTCTAAAGGTCTAAGAAACATGGGAGCCAAAAGTGTAAATCCAAGAACAGAAAAGTGTTAACATCAGAGCTCAAGCAAGAAGGCAGAACAGAAACGAATCCTCCCTTCTTTTCCTTTCTGTTCTATTAAGGCAACATATTGGATGATGTCCACCCTTACTGGGAAGGGCATTTTACTTTACTAAGTCCACTGATTCAAATATTAATCTCATCTGGAAAGACCCCTATGGGCACAGCCAAAAATAATATTTAATCTTGGCACTCGTGGTCTCATCAGTTTGAACTTAAAATTAATTATCTTGTTTGGTCTTGGATACAACCAAGCATGAGTAATTTTAAAAGCTCCTTTCGTGAATGTCATTTTCAGCCAAGGTTGAAGTTCACCATTCTAAAACACTGTTTCTCAAAGTCTGGCCCCTGCAGTCTCAACATTACCTGGAAAATTGTGAGAAATACAAATTCTAGGCTTTCATCCCAGAACCACTAAATCAGAGACTCTGGGGACAGGGTCTGTGATGTATCTTCTATCAAACCCTCTAGATGGGGATGGAAATTAATTTACATTTCCACTCAGTTCTCAGGTGATGTTGATCTGATCTAGTCCAAAGTAAACATTTTGAGAACAACTGCTCTAAACCCTACTCCCATTTAATTCTCTCATGACTTCTGCTCATACTTAATAGAATGGAATTTTCAGGAAAGTGAAAGGTAATACTTGATATGATTTGCTAACACAGATAAACATGTTTTATTATCAATGATATTCTCATATCTGATGGTGTACAGGGGGAAAGGTCACTTTAGTTTGCAAATCAAGTTTTAAATTTTCCATTCATCAGGCAGTTCACTCAGTGTATAGAGCATTGGCCCATTGTGTGGCAGTCCCGGTTCAATGCCTGGTCAGGGCACTCATGAGAAGAGACCATCTGCTTCTCTTTTCCTTCTCCTCCTCCTGTCTCTCTTCCCTTCTTGCAGCCAGTGGCTCAATTGGTTTGAGCATCAGTCCCAGACAGGTTGCACCGTAGATCCCTGTAGTGGTACATGTGGGAGTCTGGCTCTATTTCCCCTCCTTGCTTAAAAATACTTTTCACCATTATCTCTTGCTATCAGACACTTGACTTGTAATACAGATTGGTTCCCTTGCTTGCTGTAATAAATATCCAGGTGTTGGAGTCACTAAAAACGGCCCTGACTCAGAGCCTACTTTTGTATTAGTCTTCAAGGTAACTTCAAACTTTTGACAAATATACCAGCAACATGTGAAATATCTGATCAATCTGTAGATCCTACTGCAGCCTCTGAGGGCTATAAATTCCTGTTATCTTATGGAATGAGAGAGGCATCTTGGCATCATGACAGTCTGATATAGGTCAAGTTACAAAAAGGTAGTTAACTCAGATCTGGCTGGCACAAATAATCTGTTTGTTCCTATTGTCTCTACAACAAAAGCATGTGTTTTAGTACTTCCTTATTACACGTGTAGAACACCTTTTTGTCCAGGTGACAGGATATTAGATATCTGGGGTAATTGGCTTACATTCAATTATCTTATATTAACATACGATAATTATTTCCCTTTTTGTACTTCCTAGTGTCTGACTGCTGGAGTGTGTGTCTATGTTACCTGACAATATTTTCTTTGGCCCAGAAATGGTCATATGATGTTTCATTTGTCTTGCAAATAGTGGGACTAAATATAGGCCAAAGGAGACTTTATAAAAGAGTTCTGAGATCAAGTTTAATAAAGAGATACTACTGAAGAGGATAGATACTCAAGGAATTTTAGTAAATAATAATAGACATCAACAAGACCAGGAATTCTGAAACATATTTGGCCACCACAATAACCCAGGAGATGTTTAAAGTAAAGAAAAGATACAGTTACCCATTCAGAAATTTTCCATTGAGTGACATTCAAATCAGTTCTCAGTTATTCTGTTGATGCTGTTGTGAATCTCTTTCTCCTGTTATTTCACTACCACTTTGTGATCTACTGGCCTGGACCCTTAGTGAAGGCCAAGTAATATTCGCATCAAAATCAACTTTTCTATCACATTTGGTCTCTTAGTAAGGCAATAATGATTTTGAGTCAATAGAGTTAGTTCTCGACTTAAGACCACAATTGGTTCCGACAGACCGGTTGTAACATGATTTGGTCGTAAGTTGAGTAGGCTATATGTACAGTACTGTGAAATGATGTAATAAAAATATTTAAGTCATATTTTATCATCATTTTCTTTCATTATTGTTATATATCATAATTTTCTTTGTTCATTTTATGCTACTTGTATCATGTCTACACCATTTTGTTTCTTATTTTTACATTCATCAGGTTTAAGTAAAACACTGCATTACCAGTACAAGTGGTTTAATATTTGCAAAACATACAAAATTACAGAATACAGGTGCATATGAAAACTGCTTCAGACTTGGAGCAGTCATGGCTAGTGATTGTGGTCGTAAAGTCGAATGGTCGTAAGTTGCATAGGTCATAAATCGATCAATACCTGTTATAAAGTCAAGAAAATTAATAAATTTATATGAGTTGAGACATTGATTCTTTCTAAACTATGGGTAGCCTTATGATCTGGTTTATGATTTAAGCTTTCTTAAACTCAGTCTTTCCTTGGAAAAATAGGCATAGTTAAATTTCATAAGATCTTAAGGATAAAATGAGTTAATGACAATCAAGGAGCCAGAGGCAAGTGGTGCATAATTCAAGGCTTTATTTCTGCTTCACCTCTGTTGCTTTTAAGGTAGCAGTACAGGTGCGAGTAGATATAGGGCTTAGAGACAGTAGTGTTAGGGTACCAACATTACAATAACCATTACATCAGTGTGGTGATATCCACTTGCTGGGTTAGCTAATCCATACCCTAAAAGGCAGTGTTCTGTGCAACTGACCTAGGAATGCCTGGGTACCATGGCTGAGTCAGCAAACCCAAATATGTGTGGGAGCTGGCATGAGGGCATGCAGCCCAGAAAGTTGGGAGAGCTGGTGCTGCTTGCAGTTTCTCCTGTGAACCAAAGCTCACATCCTGGCTTTCACTATGAGAGTCCTCAAAGATTATTTATCATGTTGGAAGATATTAAAAGAAATGGATTTTAGGAATCTTGATTTAGAGCAGTGAATGAAGCAAACATGCAAAATATAAGACAAGGCACACTACAGATATTTGAGTAAGAGGAGTTGGTATATAAATATTATATGATTGTTTATTCAACAAATATTTCCATGTTGAGTTTCAACTATGTGCCAGATATCTATTGAAATTACCAATTAGAGAGAGAGAGAGAGCAAGTTTTAATATTTACCATTCATCACTACAGGAACAACTGAGAAAAAAAAAACTAATTAAGTATCTGTTAGTTTTATGCTTTTTTAAAATGGAGAATTTCCAAATTTCTCAGGATACCATATAAGGACCTGACAATCTGGACCCTGTCTACCTTTTTCAGTCATGTTTCACAGAAATGGGCCATGGTCAAGTCACACTGACTTTTAAACTTTACTTGGATAAGTTACCCTTTCAAGATTGACATCATTTGCATAAAGATTGGTCCTATTTCTGGGGGAAAATACTACACTGCTTATAAACATTAGGGGAAATTTTGTCACTTCATATTCAGTTTGAAATATTCCCTAATTATTGTGAGAAAAATTACGTTAAGGAAAAATATTTCCTTAAAAAGAGGTATAAAGTACTGGTTTCTAAACTGAGAGGTGTAACGCACTGGTTTTAGGTTGATAGATAAAAAAATATTTTACCTGAGATGCAACTGAAGTTTGCAGATTCTTCAGAGTAGCTTCACAGACCTGCTAATTTATTAGGGAATCAAGTCAAAGCCAGTTCATGCTCACACTCTCCTCTGTGCAAACTTCCCTGGGAAACATTTTCCAAGTAGAGTTAGTCCTCCCATCAGCCCCCATTAATACCGCCAGTAGAGAAAATATGATAGTGTTGAGTTTTGTCTGTATGTTTCTCTTCTCTTTTAACCAACAACGGAGTCAAGCCTCTCACAAAATCATCTCTCTATCCTAGTGCTTATTGCTACCCCTAGCATGTGGAAGGGGTTAAATAAATACGTGAGAAGGGAAAAGAAAAGGAAATAAGGAAAGAAATGAAACCTATTTTAAAACTAAATATCTCCTTGTAACTCACATTGTAGGTTTTTGTAATAATGTAATGCCGGTGGCCAAGGTCAGGCTGGTTCACATTTGGGCAGACAGTAGAGAAACTGCAGAGCTGGAAAGTGTTGGACCATTCCTTTCAATAAAGTCTCACAACCGTGGAGAAGCACACAGGCAGGGAAAACAACTTCTCCAGCAAACAAACAGCAAAATGGCCCCTCACAGTGGTGGGCAGGCAGTCCACAATTCCCTATCACTCTCCAGCACAAGCACCCATAGCCTTACGTAGGCCATTCATACGTGGTGCAGCCACACACCCGAGCACCAATCAGGCGAAGGGCTTGCAGCTGGTAACTCCGCGAGCATGCCTAACACAGCTGCCCCACATTCTTCCCCTTCAGGGTTGCTCACTTCACAATAGGTACACTACATACATTCCAAAAATGACAATTACAAAAGTGCCCTTCACATTGTCTCCCTGGGCACGCTGCCCAGGGAGTTAACTGGAGGCCCACCTCCAACTCCCTACACCATGGTGCCAACAAAACCACCCATCATAGGAGGGGGGCCTGTACAGCCCAGGGCAATGTCTGTTGAAACAAAATATGTCCTTGGTGCATCTCTGCAACTGAGAGCAGCTTCCCGGTGCAGGAGAGTGTCCACTGGCAGGAGCCTGCTCCCCGCATCAGGGTATCTCATACTGCCCAAAGGTGGCATGTCCATCCAACAAGGGGGCCGGTATCCCCCTCTGGTTGCAGTCTAAGAGTTAGTCTATGATAGACTGCCCAGCTGTCTGTCTGTGCAAGTCACCAAGGTAAAGGTCCGTTACAGGCAACTAGTTTCAGAGAGGGCCTCAGGTCTCTCCCCTCATCCCTGCAGTCATGGCAGCTCTGAATATGCTGCCCCAAGGAAGAGCACGTCGCAAGAGTGGCCAGCCACTCCACCTCTGCTCCAGAGAACATGATGCCATCCACCCCTAAGCCCTACAATTGCAGCAACCCTACCAGGGGCTCAGTAGGTACTTTTTTCTGCTGGGTTTTTACCTTCTAGATGACCATTGGACAAGCTCTGAGCATACGGATGGCCATTTCAGCCTGAGACACCTCATCCTCAGAAGAGGAGCTAGAAACACCTGCTCCCACTGACTCAGAGCCACTCCGCTGGCACAGCTTCAACTTCCAGGGCAAACTGCAACTCACAAACCCATTTGACCTCCCTCTCCAGTGCTAGCTCCAGTTCACATTGTTGCTGGTTCTCAGCCTGCAGTCTGACTTGCAATTCTAGGATCTGCAGCTCTTTCTCCAGAGATAATTCCAGTTCGTGCCATTGTTGCTTCTCAGTCTGCAGCTCATCCTGGAGCTTTTGACCTTAGGCCATCTCTCGCATAGAGCTCCCCTACAGCCTACAGCCCCCAATAGGACAGCCATGGGGAATCATACACTGGAGAACAGTGACCACTCCTCTACCCCACTCTTTAAGGGTTTTAGCATCTCCATACCCATCTGCTCTGAATCTTGCTCACTACGCCAGATGTAATGCCGGTGACTGAAGCCAGGCAGATTCACATTGAATTCAGGCAGATGGTAGAGAATCTTCAGAGCTAGGAGGCATTGGGCCATTCCTTTTAATAAAGTCTCGCAATGGCAGAGAAGCACACAGGCAAAAGAAAACCACTTATCTGACAAACAAAGAGCAAAATGGCCCCTCACGGTCGTGGGCAGACAATGCACACTACTGCCTCTCTTTCTCTCTTTCTTTCTCTCTCTCTCTCTCTCTCTGTCTTTCTCACACAAGCACACACAGCCTTGCATAGGACACACACATGTGGCACAGCTATGCACCCACATACCAATCAGGCAAAATGCTTGCTGCTGGTAACCTGCGAGCAAGCCTAACACAGCTGCCACAAAAATAGTCAACTAGGTGTTCCCAATGATGAGACTGTGCGTATATAGTGTTTTTAGAAATAAAAACAACTTCCCTCAGATAATGAAGGAAAAGGTAAGGCCAGGTGACACACTGAGTTTGAGGTCAGCACCAAGAGCTCATTGGGCACAGAGCTAGGGAGGAAGGAGACAGTTGAGAGAGACTCTGTTTCCCTTCATATATATTGTGTTTATACCCATCAAGATAAATGTGTTGATTGACAGTAACCAGGAAAAGCAGGCACAAAACAGTTTCCAAATCTGGCCCTGGGAATTTCTCAGAGCAACTGTGGGCATTGAACCTGGAAAGTGCCAGCAGATGCTTCAAGTTTTTGGCTTAGACAATTGTGAGCCTGTTTATGGGTTCAGCATCCCTGGAGCTGGTCCTCCTACCACAGGGTATGTTTATGTTAAAGAGTTTGAATTGTTGAGATGTTTGAGGTTCTTTGTTACATTACTACTGTACTAGCAACACAGTGAAATTCTAGTGATAATTGAGTTGTCTTTTGAAAAGCTTGCAATGGTCTACTCTTTTGTAATTCCAGTTTTATACCAGTATAAACTAAGTCCTGCCCACTATACCAGGTGTAATGCCAGTGGTCAAGGCCAGGCAGGTTCACATTGGATTCAGAAAGACCACAGAAAAACTGCGGAGTCAAAAGGCATTGGTTAGTTCCCATTTATTGCATTCTTGCAACAGCAGGGTGCGCAAACAGGAAGGACAAACCCACTTCTTGTAGCAGCAGGGGAACAAATGGGGGGAAATTGCCCAGCCTGGCATCAGATGAGTGATCAGGAATACCACACCACTAGCAGTGTCAGGCAAGTGATCTTCCCAGAGGGAAAGTACCCATAGCTTTATATATGCTACACACACACATGGCTCTCTGCCCTGTGCTTAGGCACTAATTATGCAAAGTGCTTGCAGCTGGAAAACAAGCAAGCAAGCCTGACCACAGCTGTTTTCCCCAACACTCTTATAGTCTAGATTTCATCATTATCTTGAAAAGAACTTCAGTTCAGAGTTCCCTGCTGGTCTGTTGGCAGCAGTGCTAATGTTTACCTACCATAGAGGAGTAAAAATTTATTAACTTAGTAGTACCCATTACTGCTAGCAAAAACGTACTGATAATAAGTAGATATACAAAACAAAATTAATGTTAAAGGTCCATGCACTAAGTCATTATTTAAACAGTGTTTATTGAGAACCAATTTTGTTGCAGGCACTAGCATGTGCCCTACGTTTGACTGTGAGCAAGAGGTATATGTAATGCTGGTGGCCGAGGCCAGGCAGGTTCACAGTGGATTCAGGCAGGTCCACAATGGCGGACAAGCACACAGGCAGGGGAAACCACCTTTCTGGAAAACAAATAGCAAAATGGCCCCTTACAGTACAGGCAGGCAATCCGCGCACTCACAATAACACCCCAGGAGCACAAGCACCCATAGCCTTATATAGGCTCTGCACACATGGCACAGCTACGCACCCACGTACCAATCAGGCAAAGTGCTTACAGCTGGTAACCCCATGAGCAAGCCTAGCAGAGCTACCCCACAGCATGGTACCCACACTTACAAACTTTACCTACTAGTAAGACAACAGTATCTTCATAACAAATGACTTACTAGGCAGAGACTAGGCATCTTTTATAGGTGTGACTCTGAAAAAAGAAATAAGAAAAAAAAAAAAAGAAAATTTTGAACTGAGGCCTGAATGACGAGAAGATGTTATAGATGCAAATCTGGGGAGAGAGAGAGCTCTAGATAGAGGGAACATGAAGTGCAAATTCTAAGGCAGGAGCAAGTTCTGTCCAAAAGACAGAAATGTAACCAGTGCCGAAGGTAAAGTAAGCTAGAAAAGGAGGTAACCATATATGTAGGGCCTTTGTAGATAGTGATGGAAATTTAGAATCAATTTACGTTTCAAGTAGAATTTTTGGATTTTAAGCAAACCAGTGCTATAGGTTTTATAGAATTTATGTTAACGAATGTCATGTTGCCTGCAATGAGTAATGAAAAAGAAAGATAAATTAATCGTTGCTAAGAGGGAACAGAAGTTCCACTGTGAAGGGACAGTGAGTTACAAATTAAAGGCAGTGTAAAAGTTCAGTAGGTGAATAAAAGTGGAAAAAGATTATTCAATTTTGAAGAAATGTATAAGCTAAGCCATAGAAGTATGTGGTTGTCTGGATATCTAATATGAATAAAGGTATATAACAGAAGTAATCTGCAAAAAAATTAAAAATGTAGGTTTATGTAAAATATAAAAGGCTTACAAATATTGCCTGTATCAAATGTGCCAGGTGTTGCATTTAACCATATAATCTGGTTAGTTGCAAAACCACTGTACTTCCTGAGTACATTCATTCTCACATTCCCTGAGTATTTTGTATCTTCTTATGCTTCAGACTTTTAACATATTCTTTCTCCTCTGACCCATAACTGATGATTCTGTTCTTTTATTAATAAGGAAAAGGAAGTAATCAGAAGAAAAATTTCACTTAACTGCCACCATCAAATCTACTAACTTCCTCCCTCTTAAGCCCACACACTCTGCCTTTTTGATATTTGCTATGGAAGGTTTGCCTATTTATGTTTCAATCTAACATTAACCTTTGCACTTGTGTCCTGGATCCCATCACCTTCTTGTTTTCAAGGATTTACTTCAGTCATAATGTCTTGTTTTAAATCATTCAGTTACTTTTCTATATTCTACCATTTTATTCTTTAAAAAATCATGGTGCAATCCTTTTCATTAAACAACCAAAAAAATATCATGACTACTTTAATTCTAGGTTATACACCATTTCTTTCATTCCTTTTGGAACAAAACTTATGAAAGGTGGGTTCAGTCTCTACACTTTCATTTTGTTTTGAAACCACATCGATCAGGCTTTCCACACCACTCCACTCAAACCACTCAAGGTCACTTATGATCTCTATGTCACAAAAAAGATCCCATTATCACGTCTCTTCTCAACCTTTAAATTACATTTAACCCTTGCTGGGATTCAACCGTTTCACACAGGTTTGGCAGAACCGATACCTATTTTTTCACTGAGTTTGGCAAACTGGTTGTTAAAATGGCTCTTGTAATCAGGGTTCTCTCTAAGGTGGGCACCTGGGCAGCTGCCCAATGCGGAAATTACAAATTTACATTTCTTACTGTTATTTAACTAACATTCATTTGCACTTCAACGTATTCTAAGCTCCCGTAGAAATGTTCATTCCATCCATAGGTGATAAAAGATTGCAGTTGATGATGCCAATCAAAAAGCAATATGGAATTATCTTAAATAACAGTTTTATTGTTTTTTGTCAGGTATTAATTAGTACTTTTCATTAATATTTTAAAACTTTCTTATAACATAATCTAGTTTTCTGTATAGATTTTATTAATCTTATTTAAGCATTAAATGCATGAGATAATAAACTACATTTCGGTATATCATTTATTCTATTTAAAGCGGTCATTAGGGCAGAGAACTGGCTGTTAAATTACTTGAATCCCACCTGTGCATTTAACACAGTGTGCAACTTGAAGTTCTTCGTACAGCTGGCTCCCAGGATTCCACCTTTGTTTCGTTTTTCTCAAGGTGCAGGGTTACTGCTGTCAACTTCCTGAGTTAGAGCCTCATCATTTCCAAAGCACTTGTCATGTTACCAGGCTCAGGACTGGGACTTTTTGTCTTCTAAATTTATAGTCACTCATTAGGTAATATTATTTTTCCCATGATTTAAATGTCATAGATATGCTAATTGATTCAAAATTTACATATCACGGACTGTCCCTATATTGCTATCCATATGTCTTGTTAACATCTCAGGAATCCTCATCATTTTTCTTAATTATACAATGAGCATCATAAATTTAATATTTTTACTCTTAAACTGACTCCAATCCAAACCTTCTTCCAGTATTTTATGTGGGAGAAAATGATCATAATCTTTATACATTCTTTTCATAATTGTGCTAAGATGTTACTTGTTTTAATTATGCATTATCACTCTCCATTATATAGTGGAATATTCCAGAGGCTATGTGCAAAATGTAACAGTATATTGTTTTTACAGTTAATGGAATATGTGCTTGTAAATGATTATATTTTTAAAATGTCTCATTTTTAAAGGTTAAATAAAAAGAAGTCAGACATTTTCTCAAGGGTTAAAAGTAGTTATACTATAACTCAGAAATTGTACTTTTAATTAAGTTTATATCCAAGACAAATGAAAATATATATAAATATAAAAATATGTATATAAATGTTTATACCAGCATTATTTATAATAGCCAAAGGTGGAAAAACCCAAATGTTCATCAAGTGATGAATAGATATACTAATGACAAATCCATACCATGCAATATTTTTTGGCAATAAATAGAATGAAGTTTTAAAATGGATAAAACTTAGAACATTTTAGGTGAAATAAGGTGATTCTTAGATTCTTCCTAAATAAAGTAGAAGTTAAGGTAAAGCTTCAAAGATTAGACACATATAAGACAAAATAAAAGCAAATTAGTATGGATTCTATATTTTATGATTCAATTTATATAAAATATCCAGATATCCAGTACAACCAAATTTGTATAGACAAAAAGCTTAGTGGTTGCTTAGAGTCATGATTGGAAGGGATGAGAGGTGACTAAAAACACTGGGAAAAAATTTTATTTTCATTTTCTGATGCATGAGGTTTTAGAAATTTTTCTATATAGCTCTGCAAAGCTGATTCCAAATCTGAAATCCGCTTTTTGGTGCATGCTCCAGTTTTTATGCAATTTTTTTTTGTTACAGTTAATGGCATGCATTGGCTTTTAAATTAGAGCTAAAGGGCAACAACTCTTGGATTTAACATAACCACAAGGCAATTAAAGTTTTACAAACATCACTTTTACATATTTGTAGTTATTTTTAAATGTAAAAAATTATTATCTGATAAAACACCCTCTTATTTTGTTTTAAGATTAAATCATGGCTTCTTCGAGTAGGTGTAAATGTAAGAATAGTCCTGACACTTTCTGTTATATATGTGGCTGTTACACACTTCAACATCAAAGGCGCAATATTTCATCATTTGTGACACGTGCATATATTGCCTATTTTTAAGATCCCCTTGGTGCTCAAGACAAGAATTGGGCTCCTCATATTGTGTGTCATAATTGTGTAAAAACGCTTTGTGACTGGACAAAAGAAAAACACAAAGGAATTCCTTTTGGTATTCCCATGGTTTGGTGTGAACCTAAGGACCACAGCAGTGACTGTTATTTCTGTCTGGTCCATTAAAGGGCATCGGCAGGAATAAACAGCATATGATTGCATATCCTAATATTCCTTCAGCAATACGACCTATCCCACACTCTGAGACACTCCCGGTTCCAGTTTTCAACTGTTTTATTTCTTTATTTTGATAAGATGCATGAGGAAATGGTTGTAGAAAATAAACGGTCTTCTTCTGATGCCAAGCAGTCATTAACCCCTCAGCAGTTTAGCCATCCCGAATTGTTGACTTATTAAGAGATATGGAACTATCAAAAAAAGCATCTGAGTTATTAGCCTCCAGGATTTAAGAAAAGAATGTACTTCACCGGTCAGTTAAAGTATCCCATTTCAGAAAGCGTGAACAAAGTTTTGTGGACTTTTTTTCCAAAGACAAACACTTTGTTTACTGTCATGATATCAGTAGTCTTCTCAGTCAGCTAGGTGTTACCACTTACAGTCCAACAGAATTTCAGCTATTTATTGACAGCTATAAACAGAGTCTGAAATGTGTTCTCCTACACAACAGTAATGTTTATGCAGCGGTTCCAATTGGTTATTCAACTTATCTGTGAGAAGATTATAATGACATAAAAATTGTCTTCAACTTTCTGAAGAATGAGGAGACTAACTGGATCATTTGTGTGGATCTTAAAATGATAAATGTCCTGCTAGGACAGCAGAGAGGTTTCATGAAGTATTCTTGCTTTCTGTGTTTGTGGGACAGCCAAGCTCAGGAGAAACACTTGACACAGAATGAGTGTCTGAAACCTGAAGCTCTGGAAGTAGGGTTGCAAAATATTGTGAATTGAGACAGGATTATTTTCCCCCACTTCAGATCAAACTTGGCTTAATGAAGCAGTTTGTTCAGGCTTTGAATAGAGAAACTGAATGCTTTCAACATATTATTTCTGCTTTTCCAGCCTTGTCTTTTGAGAAGATAAAAGCAGGTGTATTCAATGGACCTCAAATTTGAACCCTCATACATGATGAAGAATTTTCCAGAAAGATGAATAAGGAGGAGAAAGCAGCAGAGAAAGTTTTTGTGGTAGTTACAAAAAAAATTCCTTGGCAACAAAAAAGCAGAAAACTATGAACTTCTGGTTCAAAGGGTGCTGTTGGCTTTCCACGACATTGGATGTAACATGAGTGTTAAGATTCACTTCCTGAACAGTCATCTTGATAAGTTTCCCAAAAATCGTGGAGATTTTAGTAATGAGCAGACTACTGCTGGAGCATCAAAAGAGATTGTCCTCAGAAAATACACAAACACCAGAGCTACAAATGCAAATTTTTGCCTGAATAAAATTTAAATAAGTTTTACACAAATTTCATGATTAAAATAAGTGTTTTAATATATTCTATTTCAGAATTGTAGACAAATTCTGATGCAATCATATCTTTTAGTGTATTAGTGTATTTACTGCATTATATAAATTATTATATTTTTACAAAGAGGTTGCCCAAGAAGACATTCTACTTCATTATGTTAAACTAAATGTTGAATATTTTACAATAGAATAAAAACATAAGATCTAGAATTGCATAAAAATTGTAGCTTACAGAGAAAAAGTTATGTCAGATTTTAGATCAGCAGACTCGAGTTAGGTAAGAACAAGTATTTTTGTGGATGCAACAAAAATTTTGTTCCCCAGTGTAATAGATACAGATATATATTTTATCAGTGATGAAAATATTTTAAAATAGGTTGACATAAGTCTGAATAGTCATAAATTATTTACTTCTGTACTTTAAATGGTAAATTTTGTGTTATGCATTTAATTTTATTTATTGCTTTATTTTCTCTTTCACCCACTCAAATGTAAGTTCTAAAATGGTAAGAATCTTGTTTTGCTTATACTACCTAGAAAAATGCCTTGAACACAGTTGACATTTAATATTCATTGAATGTGAGAATAAGTGATTATCAGAAATATTTTATAATATTCTTGTGAGGCAGGCGATATTATTATTGTTGTTATATCACAGAAAATGAAACCAATATTTTGAAAGGTTAACTCAATTGCCCAAGTTGTTCAGCATGTTGAAAAAACATGTTTTTACCCTTCCTGTCTGATATCAAAACATAGACTTTTAATAAAATTCATAATAGTCTAAACTCAGCTTTGAAATATAAAATAAAGGGTAGCAAGTAATTTGATAGTCTACTCAGTGTTCTTAGATTCCTCCTGATTAAGCTAGAGCAGTGCTTCTTAACCTTTTTTGAGGTACCGAACCCACCAGTTTCATATGCGCATTCACAGAACCCTTCTTTAGTGATAAATAAAATATGATTTTTTTTCCTAATTCAAGACATAGGTATATGTTTTTTACTGGTGCACAAAATGAGCTGTGCATGAACATCACCTTGCCCAAAGAACAAAACCAACAAAATGCATGAATTTACAACAAATTACGGTATTACTTTATTCTGGCCTCCATGGCAGAGGCTTCTTTGAACC
Organism: Rhynchonycteris naso; assembly: GCA_037038555.1. Taxonomy (NCBI): domain Eukaryota; kingdom Metazoa; phylum Chordata; class Mammalia; order Chiroptera; family Emballonuridae; genus Rhynchonycteris; species Rhynchonycteris naso. The sequence goes on from CM073002.1 coordinate 76,191,132, forward strand.
CCTGAGACTGACTCATCGAACCCCTAGGGTTCGATAGAACCCAGGTTAAGAACCACTGAGCTAGAGGTTAAATAGGTAAAGCTTCAAATGATAGGCAAATATAGAGACAAAATAAAAGAAGTTAGTATAGATTCTTCTGAAGCTTTAAGCTTTTTCATTCTAAATTTTGTTTCTTTATTTGGATTAACTGGCTCTCATTCTCATGAATAATTAATTTAGTTACTTTTTTCAGAAGTAAAGTGTAGATACCCTTTGATTTCCTGCTTACCATGGTTAAAAAACATATCGTGTCAAGTACTGTCTTGCTCTGAGCATCAAGTTTTAAATCTAAGAATAAAATCATATATATATATATATATATATATATATATATATATATATATATATATATATATATATATATATTATACAGGGACAGAGAGAGAGTCAGAGAGAGGGATAGATAGGGACAGACAGACAGGAACAGAGAGAGATGAGAAGCATCAATTATTAGTTTTTTATTGCCGTTGGGACACCACAGTTGTTCATTGATTGCTTTCTCACACGTGCCTTGACCACGGGCCTTCAGCAGACCGAGCCACACCTTGCTGGAGCCAGCGACCTTGGGTCCAAGCTGGCAAGCTTTTGCTCAAGCCAGATGGGCCCGCGCTCAAGCTGGCGAGCTCGAGGTCTCGAACCTGGGTCTTCCGCATCCCAGTCCGATGCTCTATCCACTGCGCCACCGCCTGGTCAGGCAAATACAATCATATTTTAGATCTCTGTCCTTCTATCTCCAAAGTCCAGGCAAGCTTACTCAGGAGAGTAGCCAGCACTATTCTCAAAAGGTGGTCAGTTAATGGAATTACTCATATGTACTGATCTTTGTCATACCATTTTATACCAGTTTGAACTAAATCCTGCACACTATGCCAGATGTAATGCAGGAGGTAGAAGCCAGGCAGGATCACACTGGATTCAGGCAAACTATAGAAGTACCATGGAGCTGAAAGGGGTTGGGCCATTGCTTTTTATTGTATTCTTGAAATGGCGGGCAAGCGAACAGGCAGGAGGTAACCACTTCTTAAGACTGCAGACAAGCAATCAGAAAAACCATCCCACCCAGTGCTGGGCAAGTGACCAGGAACATCTGCTGCTGAGGAAAAATGCTCATAGCTTTATATAGTCTACACACACACATGTGGCTTTCTGCCATGTGCTCACGCACTAATCATGCAAAGTGTTTGCAACCAGAAAACAAGTAATCAAGTGTAACACATTCTACTCCTTTAAGGTTGCTTGCCTTACAATCTACATGGCAGGTATCTTCCAAGATGGTCCCTGTGCCAGGGGAGTGAGTTACATTATATCCATATTTCATAGAAACAGTAGAGACTGAAAATAACTATCAAGGTGGTAGGCCATCCCACTGCTAAAGATACCCATCATTCTAGGTGGGGGGTCCCCGGTTTGGTGCTCCACCTACTGGGTCTCCTCTGCCAGGGCATTCAAGGCCTGGCTTATGTTGTCCACTAAGCTATGGATGGAAGGAGAGAATTGTTATTGGTACCAAGACAGGCAAATCTTTCCCTTCTGGTAAAACACAGATCAGAGTTTTGTCTGCAGACAAAACAGTAGCAGGTACCAGAGTCTGCCTTGGGCTGGTGTACTAAACCTTTTTGGTCTTTACACTGGAATCTTCCGGTTCTGCATACAACAAAATGAGAGAACTCATTATCGGCCATAGGGAAATTACAAAAGTGTCCTTCACAATTATGTCTCCCTGATCACTCAAGAGATAATACATTTCTACCTTAGGCGGCCAGGTGCCATTTGCAGAGGGCATTAACTGGAAACCCACCTTTAGCCCACTACCCCACAGTGCCAACAAGGCCACCCATCGCAGGTGGGGGGCCTGTACAGTCCATGGCCATGTCCATTGAAGCCGTTGGCCTTTAAGGAGGGCAGTGGGGCAGACAGGAGCACATTGCTCTGCTGCCCAAAGCCCAGCTTGAGTAAAGTGTCCTTGGTGTGTATCTGCATTGGATGGGAGCAGCTGCCTGGTGCAGGTGGTCCTCCCTCCACAGATGTTTTGCCCGTGACCAGGGTCTCTCTTTCAGAGTACTGTCCACAGCAGCATGTCTATCCAGCAAGGGAGCTAGTGTTCCCCTCTTCTTGCATCCCCTGCTTCAAGTGTCCATTATAACGTTCAATGACTAGTCCACTATAGGCAACCCAGCTGTCTGGGCAAATCACCCAAGGTAAAAGGTTCATTGCAGGCAAACTAGTTTGTTTGTATGTTTGTTTCTTAAGTGAGAAATGGGAAGGCAGAGAGACAGACACCTGCATGTACCCTGACTGGATCTACCTGGCAAGTCCTCTACTGGGTGATGCTTTGCCCATCTGGGGCTGTTGCTCTGTTGCTCAGCAACCGAGCTATTTTAGACCTGAAGAAAGGCCATGGAGCCATCCTCAGCATTCGAGACCAACTTGCTCCCACCAAGCCATGGCTCCTGGAGGGGAAGAAAGAAGGAGAGAGAGAGAAAAGGGAAAGGGGGAGCAGTGGAGGTGAAGCAGATGGTAGTATCTCCTGTGTGCCCTGAGTGGGAATCGAATCTAAGACATCCATATTCCAGGCTGACGCTCTATCACTGAGCCAACCAGCTAGAGCCACCATACAGTATTTTTTTATAATGGTCCTCAGTGCCTTAATGTAGGTGCTCTACCCATTGCCACAGGTTTCATCCAAAATGCTCAGCAAGTTTATAGAGCCTGGCAGGGTCATACATAGTCAAAGCCTGTGCTACATTGCCAGTTCTCTCAGCGGCAAAAGTTTCTGTACCTACTAAGGCCAATACCTGCTGTACATTAGTATATTGCCAATTCCACATGGGCCCTCTGACCTCCTATTCCAGTTAGATGGATCCCTTGGCCTCTCTCCCTATTCAGGCTAGAACAATGGGTCTTGGAGATGCTCCTCTCCTTCAGCTGTCTCTAACATGTAATATTGTGTCTGTGCAACATGAGCACCAACTGTTTTCTTGGCAAAGGTCTCCAATGTATAACCTTGACACAGTGTTGTGCAAACACCAGCCATTTTCTTGGCAGCTGCCAGAACTTCTCACTTCCCCCACTTTCGCAGAAGCTGAAACCTCTATTCTGGCTTAAGCTGACACTAAAGTTCTAACAGGACTCCATTAGACCTGCCACCAGGTCTGATGGCACCCAGTACAGCTATGTGGCTGCATAAGAGAACTAGAAATTACTGTTACCAGAAGGAGTCTGGAGCTGGATGGGTCTGCTTTGGCCCCCTGGTAGTATGTGGGTTCTTGAGTTCATGTAGGACAGATTTCACATGAGTCCAGATGATTGTGAGAGTATATTTATTACAGCTTGGGACAGTGGAATGAAGAAAGGGCTTAGGATAGAAGAAGCAACAGAGGAGAGAGAGCCTAAGTAAGGCTATCTTGCTCTTTAGAAAGTCAGAGAAAAAGGAGGACCTTGGAGACAGATTCGGGGGTAAGCTAGGGACAAGCTGCTGCTGCTCATCGCTCCTCTGGTTGCTAGTCTCATGGGGAGAGAAAAGTATGGGAGTGCTTTGAGAGAGAATGCCACTGGGCCCTTTGTCTTAAGGCTTTTTATCTTTCTTTAGCTGATTAGAATCCTACGGGAGATTTTAAGAGAGGGTCTTAACAGAATAGTCATTAACTTTTTAGGTGTGTCATTGATAAAAAAAACATATTGATCCATAAAAATGTACAGTAAAGTGGGGTCAGGATTAATTTTTAGTTATTTTCATTTTCAAAAATGTCATCAAAGGAGGACCAGAACTGAGTACAGTCTGTAATGTGTTAACTGTTTGTTTCTATGTGACCATGGTTAGGGAAAATAAAATCTTATGATCAATCTGCTAGCTGTAATTTGCTCAAATTGTTTGGTCTTTTTAAATTATTTTGTGTCAGTTTCCCTTATTTCCCTTGTCAAGGAATATCTCTAGCTCTTTACTATCTACCCTGCCTCAAATGAGAAGAACTGGTATGATGGCAACCAGTACAGCTATGTGGCTACATAAGAGAACTAGAAATTACTATAGTGAGAAGCAAAAAATGTTTCCAAAAACACTCCTTATGGAAAAGACAGCAGGTTTTATGGAAGAATGCAAGTGTGGGACTAATGAGATATTGGTTCCCTCTCTTTGCCTCACAAAAACTTTATTAATTTGAAGGGATTTTGCTAATACTTGTAATGAAGAAAACTAACAGAGAATAACTAATGACTTTCCGAAGTTATCACAGGTCATTCTTTTTATTTCTTTCACTCATTGGAAAGCAACGTGTAGCATTTTGTCATATTTTATATTTGGGCTCCTCAGTGGTAGTATCATCACACTGCATATCCTGGCCAAGATTCCTAGTGGTGAACTCAGCAGGAAATTTTACTGTGATGTAAATAAGTGGCTACTAGGAGACAAAGAGAACATAAATACAAAGAGGGTATGTATCTCCAGACCCCAACTGGAAAGAAAAAAATATTTTCATAAAATTTTACAAAATATAAGTAATCCAAGAGGAATAACATTTGTTGTAATAAAAAATATTATATTTCTTCCCCTGACTTTCTTCTCCCTAAAACACTGGGAATAAAATTTTTGTTGCATCCACAAAAATTCTTATACTTAATTCGTGTGTGCGGATCTCAAATCTGACATTAGTTTTTCTCAGTAAGCTACCGTTCTTTTGCAATTCAAGATTTTAGGTTTTTATCTTATTGTAAAATTTTCAACATTTAGTTTAACATAATGAAGTAGAATGTCTTCTTACGCATCATTTTTGTGAAAATATAATAATTTGTATAATGCAGTAAAAACACTAATACACCAAAAGATATGATTGCATCAGAATTTGTCTACAATTTTGAAATAGAACATTTTAAAACACTTATTTTAATCATAAAATTTGTGCAAAACGTCTTTAAATTCTAGTCAGCCAAAAATGCATTTGTAGCTCTTGCGTTTGTGTACTTGTTGAGGACAATCTCATCTAATGCTCCAGCACTAGTCTGCTATCACATTTCTGTCCCATTGCCCCTGATAACACTCTTCCATCGTCTTCAAATCTTGATGAAAGCATTCTCCCTACTCATCACTGACAGCTCCAAGATTTTCAGGAAACATCATATCAAAGTGATTGATTGTTCAGAAAGTGAATCTTAACACTCATGTTACATCCAATTTCACGGAAAGCCAACAGCACCCTTTGAACCAGAAATTTAGTTTTCTGATTTTTTGTTGCCAAGAAAGTTCTTTGTAACTGCCACAAAAGATTGCTATGCTGCTTTCTCCTCCTTATTCATCTTCCTGGCAAATTCTTCATCATGTATGAGGGTTTGAATTTGAGGTCCATCGAATACAACTGCTTTTACCTTCTCAAAAGAAAAGTCAAGAAAAGCAGAAATAATATGTTAAAAGCATTCGCTTTCTCTATTCAGAGCCTGAAAAAAACTGCTTCATTAAGCCAAGTTTGATATGAAGTGGGAGAAAAATGATCCTGTTTCAATTAACTACAGGTTCATTCACAATATTTTGCATCCCTACTTCCAGAGCTTCATGTTTGGCCACTCCTTCTGTGTCCAGTGTTTCTCCCAAGGTTGGCTGTCCCACAAACACAGAAAGCAAGGATACTTCGTGAAGCTTCTTTGTTGTCCTAGCAGAAAATTTACCATTTTAAGATCCACATAATAGATCCAGTTATGCTCCCCATATTTCAGAAAATCGAGGACAATTTCTATGTCATTATAATCTTCTTGCAGATGAGTTGATTAACCAATTGGAACCGCTGCATAAACATTACCGTTGTGTAGGAGAACACATTTCAGACTCCGTTTAGAGCTGTCAAGAAATAGTCGCCATTCTGTTGGACTGTAAGTGGTAACACCCATCTAGATGAAAAGACTACTGACATCATGGCAGTAAACAAAGTGTTTATCTTCAGAAAAAAAGTCCAAATAATTTGTTCATGCTTCCTGAAATTGGATACTTTAGCTGACCAGTGAAGTACATTCTTTTCTGGAAGCTGGAGACTAATAACTCAGCTGCTTTCTTTGATAGGCCCAAATCTCTTACTAAGTCATTCAATTCAGGTTGGCTAAACTGCTGAGGGGTTAATGACTGCTGGCGTCAGAAGAAGACCCTTAAGATTCTACAATCATTTTCTCGTGCACTTGATTACCATGTTCACTTTCCTTGTCTTAGAAGAAATAAAACCATTGAATACTGGAACCAGGAGTTTCTCAGAGTGTGGGATAGGTCATATGCTGAAGGAATATTAAGATAATCAACAATATGCTATATTTTCTTGCTGATTACCTTTGTATTGATCATACAGAAATAAAAGTCATGCTGTGGCCCTTAGGTTCAAGCCAAACCATGAGAATACCAAAAGGTATTTCTTTGTGGGTTTTTTTTGACCAGTAATGAAGCATTTCCTCACAATAATGACACACAATATGAGAAGCTCAATTCTTGTCTTGATCACCAAGGAGAACTTGAAAATAGGCAATATATGCATGCTTCACAAAGGATGAAATATTGCACCTTTGACATTGAAGTGTGTAACAGCCACATATATAACAGACGGTTTCAGGACTATTGTTACATTTACGTCTATTCAAAGAAGCCATAATTAAATCTTAAAACCAAATAAGAGGGTGTTTTTTATCAGATAATATATTTTTTACATTGAAAAAAAACTAAATTATGTAAAAGTGATGTTTGTAAAACATTAATTGCCTTGCAGTAATGTTCAAACCAAGAGTCGTTGCCCTTTTACTCCAATTCAAAAACCAATGCATGCTATTAACTGTAACAAAAACACATAGAAATTGCATAAAAACTAAAGCATACACTATAAAATGGATTTCAGATTTTAAATTAGAAATGCAGATTTATGTAGAAACAGTTCCAAAACCTCATGCAACAGGAAAAAAAATGTTCCCTAGTGTAATTATTCTATTATGTTAAAATAAAGGAAATATTAGATGTAGATATGCACTATTTATTGATCAGTATGTAAGAAATGATGATGACAATGTTGCTTTTGTAGACTTGGAATCCAAAATTTTATACCCCAAAATAATTGTAAAGTGTTTATCCTCAGTGCAGTCTACTAAGTCATTCCTAGGCTTAGAAGCTTCCTGTGTTTGCTTAATGAGCAGCAAAATAAAACAGCAATAGGAAAGAGATGTTTCCTTTTCTTTTTAACCTTACTAAAGGAATTATTGTATTGAAATATTTAGAGCTCAGAAAGAACTCCACATTTTGTGGCTGGAGGATTTTTGGCTTGAAATCCTTTCATTAAATGAGACAAATCAGATTTTATTGAGCAACTAGGGAGGTAAGAACTCTCTGAGCCAAACAAGAATGTAGGATTATAAGAGGCTGTACATTGTAATTCAGCTACACAGTGTGAGTATATCTGACAGGCTCAGACATAAAAACAAAGGTGGTATTAGGTAATTATAATTATAATCTATAATATTGAGGGGGTTTTTTTTGTATACCATGAATGACCCTTATTATTTGATGTTATATGGTTGAAAAACTGATGAAAACTTTTTATGCTTTTTTTTTTTTTTTAGGTGTGAGGATTGGAGATAGTTAGGCAGACTCCTGCATGTGGCTCAACCAGGATCTACCTGGCAACCCCATATGAGGATGTTGTTTGAGTACTGCGCTATTTTTAGCACCTGAGGCTGATGTGCTTCAAACAAGCTATCCTCTGTACCCTTAAACAATCCTCAGGATCACATAAACAATTGAGCCACACTGTGCAGGAGGGGAATATAGAAAGCGGGGGATGGGGATGGGGATGGGGAGAGAAGTAGATGGTCACTTCTCCTGTGTGCCCTGACTGGGAATTGAACCTTGAATGCCCATATGCCAGGCCAATGCTCTATCCACTAAACCATAGGCCAGTGGATGCTTTTGAAGGAAAAATGTTAGACTTAATCACTGTGTTTAAACTATTACAAATTTTTAATTTTGGTGATAATTTATTATTTGAAGCCAAATAAAGTAATGTATATAAGATGTTATGTAATCTTAATTGTGCTCTTTTGGTAAGGAGTAGAAAACTAACTATATTTGAAAATGTTAAGCCATTGTACTTGAAATGTTTTTAGAAATAAGTGCAATGAAAGCACTGAAAAGTGTAGAAGTTTCTGATTTTAATTTATAAATGTGGTAGAGTATATAACAGGTGTATTGTGCATACATTAACTCATGTCTCCATCCACCCCTCACAGCCCTACTTTCTCTCTCCAGAGCTCTCTGGCTTTCCACACAGCCTGATCATTAAACTTTTATTTATAAAGCACACTCAGTTTAACTTTGCCATTAATATTTTATAAGTACAGAATCAGTCTTTAACTAAATGGGTATATTCTAAATTCTAGAAGGCATTTCTTAATGGCCCTGATGTGATTCTCTCTTAATCTAGTCAAAAGTAGTGATTAACAAAATTTTCTTTGACATTTTCAAAGATACAGATAGTTACCTTTTCTTTTTGTTCTGTGTCCCTTGAGTTTTACAATAGTATTTCTCTTCTGAAAATACTTAGTGTTGTCTGGAATGACTTCACCAGCCTTGAAATGCTCAAACAATGCATAGAAAAGCTTTATGTGTCTGAAATTTAATGAAAGCCTGTTTTTAATTTGAAGAGTACATTGTGTCTAAATCTCCAACATAAAGGTCATTTGTGTATGGTTATTTCAAAGCAAGGCTAGGTGATGCAGATTAATTTCATGACAAGCAACAACACTAATTACAGCTTTCTGTTCATTTAATATGATATATAAATATAAGTCTGACACCATCTAAGAAGTCCTTGGGACTTTTCCTTCTCTAGATGAAAGGTGTTATCTAAATCCTTTAGAGTGCTTGGTATAATTACTGAGTTTGTTTGCTAGGGAGATAATTGCATGGCTTGTTGCCTGATCCACTCACAATAAGAATAAGGTAGACATTAATCTTGCCAAATCCCTCACCTGCTCAAATTAGAGTATGACCAAAGGTAGGGACTTAAAGGCAAAAGCCAGAAAACTTGACTTGGTGCCACCACCCTGGCATCATATTTTACAGAAGATAAGACTTAAAAATGTGTTACAGTGTATATGACAGATGAATTCACCTGAAGCTGTTATCTAGCTGTATTCAGAACACTTGTCAGAGGCTAGACATTTTTATAAGACAGGATCACCAGAAGGAAAGAAAAAGTGCACTGGTTAACTCTGTCCAAGGCTTATAAAAATGAATCTGACTCTTATTGAACTATTTGAGATTGGAAAACAAACTATATTATATGTTGGATTTCTGGTCTCTGGAACTGTGAGTTGTTGCTTTGAGATCATGTATGAAAGGTAGAATTAAGGATTTTTATGCATAGAAATGCATTTTTAAGTGTCCATTTTATTATTTGAACCTTTTTCTCTAGCATCTCTTGTTTAACATCTGATCATGGCTTTTTAGAAAGAAATGGGAAAACTTACTAACAAAAGGCTTCAGTAAGAAAGGAAGCTACTATTCAACAGGACAAGAGAAAGTTTCAGTGGGGTAGGGAGTGTGGGTGTCTGAGCAATAATCTGTGCTTCTTATTCTACCTCCTTTACCAATTGTTTTGGGGTGTGCCTACTAGGGGAATAATTTTTCTCACTGACAGGTATATGTGGAAAAAAGAGATTCTTTGTTTGTTGTTCTGCTCTGTTTGAACTACAGTAATATAAAGAGCAAGTCCCTGCCAAATCTCTGTGAGAAGGTAGGGTATATATTGGAAACAGGTTAAAAGTAGGAGGGTGAAGGGAGGGGGTGGAAGCTGATAGGTAGGTAAGCTTCTGTGTGTCTCAGACCCAACAGCAGGTTTTGCGAGTTCTGACACTGGTAATGAGTTTGTTCTCTGAAAGAAGTCTGGGCCTCTGTGTGGATAAAACAAACATTTTAAATTGAAACTCATGAAAGAATAAAGGAGTCAAAACATTCTTATTTATTCTCTCTGTGAGGGGTAGATGGAAGACTTTGGTATCTGACAGGTGCAGCTTATGAGTAACCTGGATAGCAGCCAGAAGGTCTTGTAAGAACAGACCAAGACCACACCTGTTGATTGAAAACACTATCCTCTAACACAGCAGACAAAATTGTGTAAAATGCCACCCATATTTTCCACTTTCCACAGTGGTTGATTTTCATTGAATGGAAGTTAATACAAAGTGAGTAGATACAAATCCTGGAATATTCCGATGGGCACAGAATGTACCACATTTCATTTGATAACAGCATGATTTTGCCTGTAATGGAAAAGTTCATTTTTCACTTTTATCCTAGTGTTTCTGAAGAATTACTTTAAATGTCCTTCAGTGTCCTTTGCAGGACATTGAGTTAATCTATTTGCTTCCTAGACATAAATTAGTTTGTTCAATAAGACTTTCCACAGCTAAAAGCATTAGGAAAGTCCACTAAAGGTGAAAGTCATGTCATGTGCCTAGAAGGTAAATGAAATAAGGTTTCAAAGGGAGGGGAGTCTCTTGGGGAAAACGTCTCAATATCTCATGTGAAAAATGTAATGGAGAAAAGAAAGGGGCTCTGGAGAATAGCTGCTTGATTAAAAATATAAAAGAAGGAGCAGCAGCAGCTACTGCTAGGAGCAGGCAGAGAAAGGGGAAAATTGTGTCATGATTTCAGAACTGTCTGCCAACAAGAGCATTTATTGGTAACTCTTGCTTAAATAAGATTTGAACTGTCGACCTGTTTGTAAATGCCTCTCTGATTATTGTTCCATTCTTTATATTCATTCTATTTTTTTCTTTCTTTAAATTTTTATATACACTGCTCACAAAACTTAGGGGATATTTTATTGCTTCATATTCATTTTGAAATAGTTAAAACTGCTATGTATATAAGTTTCCTATATATAAAGATTGAAGTGAAAAAGAGCACAATTAAATCATTCCTCACATCTTTTGAAGTACTGATAAGTGAGCTTTGTCCCCTCTCTCCGAAGGATGCCAGGGAATCTAGGTTTCAGATCTTGTGTAGTTTTTCTGGGTATCAAATCCACATTACTGGGTCCATTTTTGCAGTTTACCTTCCTCATGGATGCTGTTGCGATCCTGTCATTAAGTTTCTTCATGTGAGCACTGGAACATCAGCTCCCAGTATAATCAGGCTGAGGGAACACTGGCTTCTCATTTTGTAAAAAAAACACCTTTGACAGAAGAATGAATAATTTTGGAGCAATGGATTCTTGGCCAAACCTACTCTATATGTCTCTGTATACACAAATACATGTGTGTGTATACAAATATACGGGATATTAATTATTTCCTCTCTCCCCACTGCCTCTTTATTCTATTCTATACCTAACTCCTAGCTCCACATACTTGAGGAATAAGGATTTGACTTAATATACCAGATGAGATGATGATGAACTTTATTTTCCTTCTCCCCAATGGGAAAAACAGGATAAGCCATTATTATATACAAAGCAGCTTCTAGGAAAGCAGAAAGAGGCATTAAAATCTAGATTATCTGTCCTTTGTAATTAAATTCCTTTTCTTTTTTTTTTCTCCAGACCTATAGCAGAGGATTCTTTAGGTCCCATGAGCATATTTCATACATCATCCTGAACAGTAACCTCAAGATGCGCAGAGGCAGTGATTAAAAACTTTTAATCAATGGAATTTTGTTATTTATTCCTTAAGGGAAGTTTGGGAGATACTTTTTTTATCCAAAAGGTTTAATAGAATTTGACCTATGACTCTTACCAGGAACCATTAAGTCATTTACTACACAATGCCCATAGGTTCTATTATCTTCTTTGTCTATGAACATTGTACCCCCGTTACCACCACCACCATTGCATACCCCTCCACCCTACCCTGCCACACATCTCTTTCCTTGATATAATTTGTATTGATTGCTCATAGAAACGCTATGCTGCTTTGAGCTCCATGTGCAAGATAAGTGTTGATTAGTGATGAGGATAAATGCTAGGTTTTGGTTTGCTTCTATCTTGAGAGTGAGAATGATTCCATTTACGTTCATTTATCCCCGTATCTATGGTAACATGTTTTCTAAGCATATACATAGTGGATTCTGAAAGAGAGAGAGAGAGAGAGAGAGGAAGAACGGAAGAACTCAGGAATTACCAGAGACAAGAAATTCCTTGTTTTTCTTTTGTTTTTTAATAGAGTAATCAGATATTGGCTGATTTAGAGAAACTTCAAAACAATTTTTAATGCCAATGGTAAAAGTTATCATTAATTTTTTAATAAGTGTAATAATTACAAACGTAATAATTAATTTTACCTGATATAAACACATGAACATTTCTAGCTTTGTAGACCAGCTGTGTGCCGCACTTAATCAGTATTCTCTCAACATTTTCTTTATGAGTTGTGGAGATAAAGTGACGTAACTCCACCTGCTGGAAGACTAAGAATTACATTGCTTTGACTTGGAAAGGCAGACTGGCATCAGGAAAAGAACAGCAACCTGAAAGCATAGAGAATCTGGCTTTTGCTCTTAGTTTTGCCACTTTTTGGCTATGGCAGTCACCTCTTAACAATTGATTTGAGGTTTTGGACTGCAGCTCCATCACCTCTAAAACAAAAGAAAGTGGCTTGGGCTGATGATCTCTAATGACCTTGTATTCTTAATTCTCTTAAAGTCTGATTTATTTGCATTAAGACATCTAAACCACTGGCCTTTTATTCACATTGGCTATCGTAGTGCATAGAGTAATATATTCTGACTTGGTTAACTTTTGATATGACTACACAAAACTGTCATCATTATTTTCTTCTCATTCATCCTGTTTCTTCCACTTACAAGATAAATTACTTGAAGCAAGAACTTTATTCCTTTAATTCTCATTTTCCTAAAGACAAAGTAGATGATAACAACCTCCCTTCATATTAGTTATACAATTTAAAGGGCATTTTAACAATACAAAGGGCTCTCTTTTTAGTTACTACAGGTACTTTGGGTTGTACAGTGCTATAGGAATTACATAGAATTAAATGAGAGTTTGTTTATGTTAATTCATGCCAGCAGTATGGAGCAATGTTGTAAATAATTTAAACTCAGGTAAACAAAAATAATAAAGTCAAGATGAAAAAAAATGTTTCTCATTTTAGCATATTATAATTATTTCCTTATAACAACCTTCCACCATACTGTGGCTACTCAAATCACTGAAAACCACATTGACTCAAACACCCATACCACGACCCATATACAAACTTCTGTACACAGAAAGAATATGGCCTTTTTCCTTGTTCAGACCTTCATATCTCGAATTATTGTTTTTCTATGAACACTCAGCTTCTTAGTATGTCCAGGGCCCACGAGTAAACACTGAAAACTTTAAGTGATGTATACCTTGACATCTTGGCATCAGGACTGTTGTATTTTCTTTTCTTCCCAAGACAGATGAAGACCAAAAACTATAAAGATCCTTCATGTTAAGTACAGAAAATGTCAAAGACTACTGATCAAAGATAAGAAAAAATACTTGGTTATACAGGTTGGTCTTGTTTAGAGTGACCAAAGTGAAAACAATATTAACTCAGTTTGAATTTGGTTAGGTCCATAGCTCTTATGAATGGAGTCAAGAAAGACTCCTTTAATCCTCTTAAGTAGTATTAGGTCCACTCATGTTCTTACTATTTCTTGTTCTTCTGAGCTGCCTTATTTGTCTTAATAATTTATCTCTTTTTGTCCTACCTCTGACCTTTGTACTCTTCTACTAGTGTGTTATTTAATCTCTAACATTTTCACTTTCCTACAGATCCCATTTTCCAAGGATCATACATACTGTTATTTATTATTTGGGGTGCTAAACATTCAATATTTATTTACATCCACTTAAATGAAAGAGTGTAATATTTCTTCCACTTATAGGTATAAGGAAAGTAAATTTTATATTGGGGTATTAATCAAAATAGGGGTTTGACACTTAAGATATCAGAGAAGCTATGCTTTTCTTAACATAAAAAAATATCCCTGACCAGGTGGTGGTGCAGTGGATAATTAGACTGGGAAGCGGAGGACCTGGGTATGAAACCCCAAGTCTCCGGCTTGAGCATGGGCTCACCAGCTTGAGCATGGAGTTGCTGGCTTGAGCGTGGGATTGTAGACCTGACCCCATGGTCGCTAGCTTGAGCCCAAAGATCACTAGTTTGAAGCCCAAGATCACTGGCTTGAGCCAAAGGTCACTGGCTTGAGCAAGAGGTCACTCGCTCTGCTGTAGCACTCCATCCCGTCAAAGCACATATGAGAAAACAATCAGTGAACAACTAAGGCGCTACAATGAAGAATTAATGCTTCTCTCCCTTCCTGTCAGTCTGTCCCTATTTGTCCCTCTCTCTGACTCTTTCTCTGTCTCTTTCAAAAAAGAAAAATAGAAAAACCCTTCCTCTAAAGCTACAACTATTTTGTTTTTAGAAAAGGTTTATTTCTCAGATCTACAAAAAGTTTAGCTAACAAGCTCTGGGTAAATAAGAAAGTTAATTTTGTATTCCTCTACTCTGTATTCCTAATGTCCCTTCCTCTCCTGTTTGTTAAAGTATAAGAGTTATAGCAATAAGAGAAATTGAGTCTATGCTTGTTTCAGGTCTTTGCCTCACATGATGAAATCACTGTTGATATTTTTTACTCTTAGTATTAGCACCCATAGGTTTGTTATTCTTGCTCTGTTTTTAGGGGTGATAATTTTAAAGAGATAAAAAAAGCTGGGGTGTTTCCATAGCTCAGAGTATATGTTTCTGGAATTGATTTTGTTCTGTGGAACAAATAACATCTGCGTATATCATCTCTGTATATATCTGAACCAAGTTGTGTGCAGAGAGGCTAATATAATTATATTTACAGAAAATAATTTTATAATTAAAAGTCACATTTTAACATAGAAAGGTAAGTCTTTATAAATAGCAGGAAAGCCATAAATATTTGAGTGTAACTATAGGAATACATTTAAAAATAATTTGCCTCTTTTTTATATAATTGGAGTGGCACTCACGATTTTTGAAAATTGAAATAAAAACTTATGAGACTCTCTGTAAAGACAAAATAATTTTATAATTCAACAGCTCATCTTTAGTCAAATTCAAAATTAATCATTTATAAGTGCTTTATGACATTTTCCTTATTTTGCCTGTAACTAGTTGAGAATATGACAGTCATGAGTAGAGATTATTTACAAATTACAAGTTCATTAAATGAAAATTAGTTTCTTATATATATATATATTTGTTATAGCCAAGTATTACAATTATAATTATATGATTTAAAAAATTAATTCTATTATAATTTGACAGGTTAATGGTGATAATAAGTTAAAATATGAACTAATATAGGATGATGGGCCCTGGAATCAAAAATTAAATATCTCAAAAATTTCAGTAAAGGAATCTGATAATATATTCAACCTGCCCTAACATGTGGAATAAGTTTCCAATATTTGCTTTGGTGAAACCACTAATAGATTCTGACAGAGTTTTCTTAACTTTATTTCTAAGCAGTTATTGTAACACAGTTAAAATAGTATCCATGTGTACCCAGTTCATCCTTGCTACATTTTATAAAACTATGTGGAAGTCTCTGAAGATATGGTCTCATTATTGTTTTCAGAATGTGTTATACTCTAATTTCAATTCTTCCTCCTCGTTATAGAGTTAAAAACCCATTAGTCTCAGGTTTCCACTTTAGAAATGATCTAAAATATCCTATATCCCTCTTCAAATTATTTACCTTT
Source organism: Rhynchonycteris naso (assembly GCA_037038555.1). Classification (NCBI taxonomy): domain Eukaryota; kingdom Metazoa; phylum Chordata; class Mammalia; order Chiroptera; family Emballonuridae; genus Rhynchonycteris; species Rhynchonycteris naso. Next base: position 76,206,911 of record CM073002.1, read on the forward strand.
TTTCTGTGAAAACACATCAAGCACCGTTTTCTCCACATTTTATAAAATGTAGACAAAAAATATTCCTTTTCTGATTACAAAAATATGACAAGCATTATTAGGAATACAGAAAATACTTAAAAGTATGCTGTTAATATGAGTACATTGTCTTTCTTTAACAATACATAAAATACCATCTCTTTAATCACACACAAACTAATAAGGTATTTTATGAAACTGTCGCAGCATGCATTTTTCTCCCATTATGTTGTCATAGACGTCACTCTATGGTAAAACTTTGCTTCAATTCTATCACTTTAAACGGATTTTTACTATTTCATTTACAAGTATATCATGATTTATTGGATGCATCCTCTTTGGATGGACAGTTAGCTAGTTTTCACTACATAGTCAATATAAACAGCCCTCTAATGAATACCCCTTACATATGTGTCTGTACACTTAACTGATTATTATATGCATAATGACCTGAAAAGAGAGGTTGCTGAGTTGGAAAAATTAAGCATTTCTAACATTTAAAATATTTACAGCTAAAGTGTCCTCCAGAATATTAGTGACAATTATTTTCCTTCCTGCAATTTGTGCAAATCTTTATACTCTCACTGATATTAAACTCACGGCTAAGGCATGTTATAATGCTGTCTGTTGATGTTTATATATGTGTTACCTAATAAGAGGCATAAGTATTAAAGCAGGGGTTCTCAAACTACGGCCCTCGGGCCCCTGAGGCCATTTATCTGGCTCCCTCCACACTTCTGGAAGGGGCACTTCTTTCATTGGTGGGTCAGTGAGAGGAGCAGAGGATGCATCTGCACCCATAGTTCCCATTGAAATACTGGTCAGTTTGTTGATTTAAATTTACTTGTTCTTAATTTTAAATATTGTTTTTGTTCCCATTGTTTTTTGTTTTGTTTGTTTTTTTTTTTTTACTTTAAAATAAGATATATGAAGTGTGCACAGGGATTTGTTCATAGTTTTTGTTATACTCCGGCCATCCAATGGTCTGAGGGACAGTGAACTGGCCCCTGTGTAAAAAGTTTGGGGACCCCTGTATTAAAGGATACATGTTTAGTCTTTAGACTTTGTACTCTATCTAGAATGTACTCTATTTAGAATGCACTCTACATTATAAGAACTCATAAATAAAAGCTCCATCACACACTTTGCCAAACATTCACTTCGTGTTTCAACACTTCTGTGGAATCCCAAGTTAACAAGAACAGAGTAGTATTTGTAGACTTGTTCTAATAATTGATGGTAAAATTATGTTCACTTATAGCATCAAGCTTTCTTGTGGGATTGGAACCATTCCCCAGGTCTAAGTACTATAATGAAACTAGACTTAATTATAATGAGAATATGGTTTTATTTGTCATAACCTGTGATGATTCAGAATTCAGAATGCAATTTAAACAGGCTGGTAAATGATTCAAGTGTGTGTGGGGCAGAGATTCACTGACTCAGATCGCTTTCTCTATATTTTTGATAAACACGATCTCATCAATTCCCTCAATCATTTTGGTTTGTATGAGCTACATTTTCATGTTAAATTATTTTCTTTTATGATAATTATCTTAATTGTAATGCATATTTCAAAGTTATATACTGCTTCTCATCACCCTCCCATTTCCATTTGTTTTAGGACATGCTGCAGTCACTTGATGTGAGCTGCCTTTGCCTTTTGTGCCATATTTTCTGATTATTGTTGGTTTTTTTCCTTTTCAGCATAAATTCCTTGTTTTTTTTAATGTCACTTTTTTGTCATCGGTAAAAATAGTTGTGGGTTTTGTATTCTTATCAGTCAGGTTATTATTAGTCTTTCTATTTTGCTTTTATGACCAGTGTATTGAAGATCTTCTGTTCTTAGCCTTTGTCTGTTGTTTTCTGGGATATTCTGTCATTATCTCTGACACATACAACTGGCATGATCATTCAGGAAAGTTCTATGTCATTGACAAAAGTTATGTTTCCCTTTCTAAGTGCAATTAAAGCAGAATCATGAATGACTAAGGATGATATTCATGTGAAGATTTGGAAATTTCTTGGAATATCTATTACACTGGAGTGAATGTTAAAAAATATAAAATACTAACAACAGAGTGCTGAGCGATAAGATCAAGGTAAAGATGATTTTGAAACCTAGTTAAATAGTAACTCTAGCAGCAAGTCAGGACTTAGAGTGATTTTAAAAGACATATAGGCAATTTTATCATTGAATATCTGAAATCTCTACAGCATCCCACACAACGATCATTTAAATATTGATAACAAAAAACATATTAGACAATTAGATTTTAATCTCTTCCTTAAATTGAGTGAAAATCTCTTTTAATGTACATTTGCACTTTGGCCCTAGTTCTACTCTCACTACCATAGTACAATTTTTGAAAATCCAGTTTTTTTATATCACAGTATTTTAAACATTAAAAATCAGATATTTTATTTTCTGTTTTTGAATTTAAAAATTCTTAATCTTAATTAAATATTCCCAGTTCATCTAATTAACTCTTCTGCAAGTAGAATTTTTGGTGTAATTTCATCACCCTTGTAAAATTCTTTATAGTATATTACTGGTTACTTAGATATATATTTTTATATGTTTTTAGCAAAATTTAAATCATCAATCTAGGAGGTATTCAAGCAGGAGCATATTCCTTCAATCAAGAGGTCATAGTAGTAGAATGTTATGTGTTAATGTGTGATTATATTAATATTCTTTGGAATTGAAGCTTATATTGAACTGCTTTTCTTTTTTTTATTGAATACTCTTCTACTGTATTTTTTTTTAATATGAATATGTATTTGATGTCATCTTGCAAGATTTGGCCCACCATTCTCACTTACCAAGATGTTCCTAGAAATTGATTTTATCATACCATATATTTAGTCCTCTTTGCCCTTGATTAATTCCATTATTTATCCATGTTATTGATAGTGAACAGAATATATTCAAGGGAAGAACTCTGTGAAACTCCATTACAGACTGATATTCATCTCCTACTCAGCATTTTTTGAACACCACTGTTCAATCAGTTTGTTATGCACCTATTAGAATATCATATAACCCTACTTGAGCTTTAATTTCATAAAAACATCTTGTCAATTGCCAATTTGATTAATGCATTTTTCTTATCAACCAATCTAGTAATTTTTTCAAACTTCATTTTATAAGCTTTCTGATTAGGGTAGAACAGACCAGGCACACAGATTCTAATAGTTTTAATTCAGATTGTTTTTTAAATTTTATTCATTTTTTTTAGAGAGGAGACACACACACAGAGAGAGAGAGAGAGAGAGAGAGAGAGAGAGAGAGAGAGAGAGAGAGAGAAAGAGAGAAAGAGGGGAGGAGCTGGAAGCATCAACTCCCATATGTGCCTTGACCGAACCAGTGCAGGGTTTTGAACTGACGACCTCAGTGTTCCCAGGTCGACAGCTTTATCCACTGCGCCACCACAGGTCAGGCTAATTCAGATTTTGATGTAAATAAATGTTGTATCTCTTAGTAGTTCATATGATAATACTTTGTTTTTTTGAGGGGGTTACAAAAACAAAATTGTGATTTAGTCTTTTGATTAGCTGTCATTAATTTTCTATGACATACGCAGTATTAATATTTATCTGAATTTCAAAAAGCAGTGTTTTTTTAAGCAAGAGGAAAAGAGATAGTGAGACAGATTTCCACATGAACCTGGACCAAGATCCACCCAGCAACCCACGTCTGGGGCCAACGTACAATCATCTTAGCATCAGCCCTCGTGCAGATGCCGAAACCGATGGAGCTACAGGCTGCAGGAGGGAAAGAGGAAGAGAAGGGAGAGAAGGGGGAGAAGTGAAGCAGATGACTGCTTTGCTTGTGAGCCCTGACCAGGTATCAAAACCAGGTTGGCCATATGTTCAGCTGACGCTCTATCCACTGAGCAAACTGGCCAAAGTGCAGCAATTTTTTAAAGTATAATTGCATGAAATATTTGGAACATACTACCGAAAAAATATTTTTTTATTTGATCTTTTTTTTTTTTTATTATTGGTGACAGAGACAGAGAGACACAGAGAGAAGAACAGACAGGGACAGATAGACCAGAAGGGAGAGAGATGAGAAGCATCCATTTTTCATTATAGTACTTTAGTTTCTCATTGATTGCTTTTCATATTTGCTTGACCAGGGGCTACCACAGACCGAGTGACCCTTTGCTCAAGCGAGCAACCTTGGGATCAAGCTGGTAAGCCATGCTCAAACCAGATGAGCCTGCGCTCAAGCTGGCAACCTTGGGGTTTCAAACTTGGGTCCTCTGTGTACCAGTCACCCTTGCTCTATCCACTGTGCCACCGCCTGATAAGGCTCATTTGAAATTTAAACTGAAGTGGACATCCTGAATTTTATCTAACAACAGCTGACATGCCATCAATATTGGCAGTAGTAGTGGAAAACATCAGGGCCTATAATTTTCCCTCAACATTAAGAAGCCTTGCATGAGATTCAGAAAGCAGAAGCTCCTATAATGAGCAGCAATATCATTCACACTATCAGTGACTTCATCATATTGGCCCCAAATTTGTAACCATCTAATTGTTACAGTGTTCTTTGTTGCTCAGTATAAAAATTCTTTCTCTATGTGCATAATTTCAAATAAGTTTTTTATCGTGTAATAGATGATTAAGAAAATATATATGTGCCCCTGCTGGTTATCTCAGTAGTAGATCATTAGACCTGCCTGTGGAGGTCCCATGTTCAATTACCAGCCAGGGCACACAGGAGAAGCACCCATCTGCTTCTCCATCTCTCTCCCTCTCCCTTCTGCTGAGGATGGTACCATAACCTCACCTCAGGCACTAGAATGGCTCCGGTTACAACGGCGCAATGCTCCAGACGGGCAGACCATCACCCTGTGGCGGGCTTGCCCAGTGGATCCCAGCTGGGTGCATGTGGAAGTCTGTTTCTCTGTCTCCCTGCTTCTTACTTCAGAAAAATTACAACAAAAGAGAAAAAAGGAAAATATATACGTAAAAAAGAATTATAAAATAACAAAATTAACACATAATATAATGAAACACATTTCTGAGACTGTTACCCAGCATAGATCAATATATTTCTTACAGAATGACAGTGTTCCTCCCATCTCTCACTACCTTCTTCACTAAACTACTCTTATTACATTTGTTCTTGTTGTTCTTGCCAGTTTCTTGATCTTTAAAGTAGTTTTTTGATGTGTAGATATCTCTAAACAATATGTGGTTTAATTTTATGCCTAAGATTAGACTGAAACTTGCCCGAATTTTTTTTCTTATTTATTTATTTATTTTTTTTTTTTACAGGGACAGAGAGAGAGTCAGAGAGAGGGATAGATAGAAACAGACAGACAGGAACGGAGAGAGGTGAGAAGCATCTATCATTAGTTTTTCGTAGCCGTCGCAACACCTTAGTCGTTCATCAATTGCTTTCTTACATGTGCCTTGACCACTGGCCTTCAGCAGACCGAGCAACCCCTTGCTGGAGCCAGCGACCTTGGGTCCAAGCTGAAAAGCTTTTGCTCAAGCCAGATGGTCCCGCACTCAAGCTGACAACCTCGGGGTCTTGAACCTGGGTCCTCCACATCCCAGTCCTATGCTCTATCCATTGTGCCACCTCCTGGTCAGGCATGAATTTCTAAGTTCTATCCACACTGTTGCTTGTGCCTCTAATTTAGGCATTTTTGCTGATATATAATATTCTGTAGGTAACTCTATTACAAATCACTTAGTCTATCCTACTGATGAATTTTTTTTAATATCCTCTGCTTTTATTGTTGTTATAAATAATGCTGTCCTGACATTTATTTGTATACCTCCAGATGTATGTGAGATTTTTCTTTTTAAACAATATATTTAAGCGAGGAATTTCTAATATAATATGAGCATATTTAGTTTTACCAGATAATGCCAAATGGTTTTTCATAGTGATCATACAAATTAAATTTTCACTAGTTCTGTATAAAAATTTTCTCTTCTCACATCCACACCAACACTTAATATTTGCAAACATCTCAATCTGATGAGTATAAAATTGTATCTCATTACAACTTAATTTACATTTTTCTGAATTCTAATGAAATTGGACAGCTTTTATATGCTATGTAGCCATTCATATTTCTTTCTTTCTTTCTTTCTTTCTTTCTTTCTTTCTTTCTTTCTTTCTTTCTTTCTTTCTTTTTTACAGGGACAGAAAGGGAGTCAGAGAGAGGGATAGACAGGCAGGAATGAAGAGAGATGAGAAGCATCAATCATTAGTTTTTCGTTGCCATTGTGACACCATAGTTGTTCATTGATTGCTTTCTCATATATGCCTTGACTGCGGGCCTTCAGCAGACCGAGCAACCCCTCGCTGGAGCCAGCGACCCTGGGTCCAAGCTGGCGAGCTTTTGCTCAAACCAGATGGGCCCACGCTCAAGCTGGCGACCTCGGGGTCTTGAACCTGGCTCTTCCGCATCCCAGTCCGACGCTCTATGCACTGCACCACCACCTGGTCAGGCCATATTTCTTTCTTTGTAAAATGCTTTTTTGTTTCTTTTTTGGTGGGAGATACTCATAATTTATGCATTTATTTAGGAATGTAATTGTAAATTTTGACAACTAATGTTTCATATTTATGTTTGTTGCCAAGATTTCCCAAATTTATATAAGTTTAATGGTAGTAGGTCATGTCCTATTCTCTCTTTCATTTTTAATTCTTTCATTCCTTCTACCATTTTCTTTTATTTTTAAATTTTATTTATTTATTACAGAGAGAGGATGAAAACAAGAAGTATTAACTCATAGTTGCTTCACTTTAGTTGTCTGTTGCTTGCTTATCATATGTTCCTGTACTGGACAAGCCGAGGGTTTCATACCAGTGACTTTGCATTCTAGGCCAACATTCTATCCACTGCACAGATTTGCCTCCTTCTTATATTTTCAATGTATTCATGTTGCCTTCCCTCATATCTTATGTTGGATTATAAAATCATCCATGTATTGGTGTTCTCTATTTTTTATTTTCATCATATTGTCACTTTTGGTATTTACTTTCTTTAGTATCTTTGGTTTAATATTTTTAAGTGGCATTGGTATATTTTAACCAGATTGAATGTTGCCTCACTTAAATAATCTCTTATAGAGTTATTATACTTTTCCTCATTCTGTTACATATGCATGCAAATATACATACATTTTACTTATTAATAGTTTTATTCTTCTTTGCTGTAGCTTGGGTAATATTATTTTAAGATTCAACATGTATTTCCCTTGTAGTGGAACACAAATATGTTTAATCTTTTGTTTAATTTTGGCATGGGACTTTTAATTTAAACAATTATATATTTCATATATTTCTTATGTAGTGTTAGCCATGATGTTTTTATAGTAGTACAAGTGCCTGACATAAGCCTTGATTGTGGAAGCATCCATTTCAAAGAGACAACCACTGTCAAAGACTATCTATCTTAAATAAGCACATTGTCAGCCATAACACTTGATAAACAAGGTGCCTTCTTCCATGGAGCCTTTTCTGTTTTAGAAATATTTATTTATTTATTTTTATATTTATTTATTTTTGTATTTTTCCAAAGTTAGAAGTGTGGAGGCAGTTAGACGCCCGCATGGACGCGACGGGGTTCCACCTGGCATGCTCACCAGGGGGTCATGCTCTGCCTATCTGGGGCACTGCTTCACTGCAATAGGAGCCATTCTACTGCCTGAGGAGGAGGCCATGGAACCATCCTCAGCACCCTGGCCAACTTTGCTCCCACGTAGCCTTGGCTGCAAGAGGGGAAGAGAAAGACAAAGAGGAAGGAGAGAGGGAAGGATGGAGAAGTAGCTGGGCACTTTTCCTGTGTGCCCTGGACGGGAATTGAACCGGAGACTGCTGCATGCTGGGCCAAGAATCTACCACTGAGCAAACCAGCAAGGGTTTAATTTATTTAAATAACTGATTGTTTGGGTTACTTGTTTGTTTTTTCTTTTGTGTCTGTGTGTGCAAATTTCAGGTCTTGTAGGCAATAAAACTATCTTTCAAAAGAGTCACCAGAGCTGGTCTAGCCACTTGGTTATTGATATGCTGAGACTGGGACAAAATATTTGACAATTTTATTTATTAATATTTAAAGTTTGCTGGGTTATTGTTTACAGATATCAGCATAGATATTGATTATTGGCTGTAGGAAAAAAATAATTTTTCTCATTCAGCTAAATGTTATTTCTAATTCTCTTGCAACCCTATTTATCTTTTCAGAGGAATCATTTTGGTAGCATTTTTAAATGATATTCTTGCCTTTTGAAGGGAATTGTTGAAAATTCTACCTTTATTCAGGCATAAAAATCTTCAATTGCTTATTATTCTTGTTGCCAGTTAGTTCTCTCTCTCTCTCTCTCTCTCTCTCTCTCTTTTGAGAGGCTCATCCTTATTTTTTAAATAGTTTCATTCCCTTTGTGTAATTTTTGCATTTTCCCAGGTCTTCTCACAGATTTATTTAAGGTTTGTTATCCCTGACAGACCTTAACCTCTTTACAGCCATTGACCATGTACCTTTATCTCTTGCTCATAGGTTATTGGATTCAGGAAATGGTTTATTCAGTTGAGTTTGCATAAACTAAATTTAATGGGGGTTTTTGTTTTTTTTTTTGGTTTGTTTTTTTTATGCAGGGAAAGAGAGAGAGTTAGATAGGGACAGACAGACAGGAATGGAGAGAGGTGAGAAGCATCAATCATCAGTTTTTCATTGCTGTTGCAACACCTTAGTTGTTCATTGATTGCTTTCTCACATGTGCTTTGACCGCTGACCTTCAGCAGACTGAGCAACCCCTTGGTGGATCCAGGGACCCTGGGTCCAAGCTGGCGAGCTTTTGCTCAAGCTCGATGGGCCCGTGCTCAAGCTGGTGACCTCGGGTCTCGAACCTGGTTCTTCCGCATACCAGTCCAACGCTCTATCCACTGCGCCACCGCCTGGTCAGGCTAAATTCAGTGGGTTTTGACTGGTATATTTAATCTAATAGTAACAACAGCAAAAGGAGATATTATCACATTAGATCAAAATCAAGAAAGCTGAAATTAGTCAAAGCCATAATTGAGCAAAAAAGACTCATAATACATTTTTGAGCTTAGACGGTAACATCATGGGAGTACCATAAAACTTCAAGAGAATTTTAAAGAAGACTGAATTTCCTGAAGGAAAACAAGAATAGAAAAAGAAGTAATGATTTCATATGATCTTGTGTTATCTTTAATTAGGCGTGTATGTCCAGGAAAACATAGATAAGTTAATAATCATGGTCATTCAGAGTTAAAAGAGGATGAGAGTTTTCTTTAACTGAACTAGAAAATGGAATGTTCTAATCACAGCACGCTCTTGCCTCACATTTTACAATTTTAAAGAAATCGATGACCTTACAGCTATTTCTAGTTTCTATTGAAAACAATTATAAGTGTCACTACATGTATTACTATGTACTAGCCGACTTTAGAACGTATTGGGTTTTATATACTGGGAAGTATATAGTTTATAAAAATAGGCTTTTCAAGTTATTACATAGTAGGTTTTAATTTTTTATTGTGTTAGATTTATCTGGTGAAAGGTAGGAAAAGACAAAGTAAATCTCACTTAGCCAAACTTTTATTTCACTGCTGTCTTATCTCATCTTTATAATGTACGATATTTTTTAAAAAAACAAAAAACATTTTCTCCTCTGCTTTGTTTTAAATCACAAGTCTCTTCTCCTTTTTCATCATATTTTTTCTGGTTTCTTAAATGTAAATTCAATTTTTTATCCACCTGATGTAATCATTTCACCTTTTAACTTTTTGTTTAATTTGAGCTCTACAGTGTTTGTGACCATAGATTACATATGGTTTCTTTAGCCAAAGCTGATGTATTTCTCAGCCTAGAATATCCATTCTTGCATAGACATAAGGGTTAGAATGAGTCCAAGATAGTGGTGACAGGAACTACACTTTGGCCCACTACAATGGTGTTTAGCAATGCCCTGGAAAGCCACAGTATGAGCAATTATACTAACACTTTTGTTTTCATGGGACTGCACTTAGTATCTCTCCATTGAACCATAAATAGAAAAGAATTAGCACATGGTAAGAGAAATTATGTGGAAGTCTTTGCAAAGTTAAAATTAATGCAGATCCAAGCAACTACAGCGACCTTAACTTCTGTGGGGAAATGACCTGGATATGCTGATATAAACAGGGCAAAAAGTTAGCATGGATGAGGAGCTACTTTGATGAGGCACTGATGGCAGTAGTGACAATTTCAGTAACTGGGGGTGATCTCTTTTTCGGGTAGACTATGTCTTAAAAGCCCAAAGTATTTTGTAGACTCTAAGGGAATATGAGGCAATATTTATGAGGAAGGCAGTAATTGCTTAATAAACACTACTTCCCTTTTCAAGGTATATTAATTATATCTACCAAGTATAATAAAATTCAAGTATGTAAGTTATTTACATTCTTAATGTGTCCATGAACAAAAAGACATTTAATATTAGGTATAAATTTAAAAATATATCTACATTTAAATTAAGAATGTCAATAGACTGGTCAGTATGGTTTGTCATTTATTTTATTTTTTTTATGCTATACAGTAGAATTGGAGTTTTGAATGCATTTTCAACAATATAAAAGTGTATATTACCTAAAATTTATATGAAAATATCTACTACCTACAAAGAATCCTAATTTGTAATTTTTTTAAGTTAAAAACTCATTGTCCACTTTTGAATATCCTTATATATGATGGGTATAAATGTATATGTGCATTGAAAATGTTGTGAAATTTTTCATTAGATCTGTAATTAATATTGCAATAAGATTTTTAAAAAGTTACTATCCTGGTATAGAAATGTGGTAAAGGTATACAAACTGAAATTAATTTAATCATATAAAATTATTAGGATTTTTTAATTGAAAGTTCTAGGATCGCACTACAACATCAAGATATATAAAAACTAAATATTTACGTGGTCAACGTAAACAAATTATAGTGTTTGTATTACTTAATATTTGTATAAATGACTTTGTAAACTTTAGAGGTATCATCTCCAGGGTCAAGCTAGGCTCTTGAAGAACAAAAATATGCAGGTTTTAGGTGTGCTCTGAATAAGCGTTTCTTTTTTTTTCTTTCTCTCTTAAAATCTGACATTTAATTTTTTTTTTAATCAAATGCTTCTTTTTTTAAAATTTCTTTTTATTTATTCATTTTAGAGAGAAGAGAGAGAGAGAGAGAGAGAGAGAGAGAGAGAGAGAGAGAGAAAGGGGGGAGGAGCTAGAAACATCAACTCTCATATGTGCCTTGACTAGACCAGTACAGGGTTTTGAACTGGTGACCTCAGTGTTCCCAGGTCGACGCTTTATCCACTGCGCCACCACAGGTCAGGCAAAAATCTCACATTTTAAATAAGGTTTCTAGAAGTTCAGAAAGCCAAATCATATCTTTTCCAGTATATATCATTCTAGAAATAGAACAAGGAAACTCAAATTGTATTTCTTTATTATTTTGAAAGGTCTAACATTAATAAAATTAATTGGCACTTTTACCATTTATGGACATAATAAGAAGCAGTATAAAAAGTCTGTCAATTCAGTACTTTTATTTTTAAAATTTAAGATTAAAATAGATTGTAATTTCATGATTTAAAGCTTAAAAAAATCTAGTGTGCTTTATATATTTCTAATGGACAAAAGTGTACTTATTAGCTATCACTTAATGGTGCAAGAAATATTTGCCTAACACTCTACCAACATAAACTACCAATATAAACTAAAAGGACATCACTGTGTTTCAGGTAGTTAACTTTAAGTCAGTTTTGATATTGATGAAACTAAAAACAGAAAGTAAATAGTCCTAAGGGGTAAAAGAGTGATCATTAGCCTGAAATTAGAAAAGACCTAATTAGAGGTTTAATCAGTGCTACATCTTATGAATCTATATTTTAAACATCTGCATATCCAATGGCAGGTGGGTCTTCACAGTTATTGTCAGTTCAGATTCTACATCATATCATTGCCAACATTTAGGACACTCAGATAATAACACTACTTTGCATATGTCTAATAGATTCTGCTATTTAATATGTTTCACATCTCACCATACTCCTGCCTTTTAGCAAATCTGGGGGCAGAGTGAGGAACTTTGAAGAAAACAGGTGATAGAGAATAGGGCTCTGAAAAACCAAATCATTTTTCTAAGTTGTTAATAATCAAGAATCCAGGTGTTCTGACTCTATGGCTTTCCCATCAACAACATATTGACTGCTAAATGCTCTGATCCATCAATTATACACAACCTAAAACTTCTGATTTGCTTTGGCTGCAAACTTAAAACAGCTAATAAGAAAAACAGCCAAATAACAAAACAGTCTGCTTTTTTAAATAATAAGGTTTAAAAAACTATACAAAATTTCAATGTGATACAAATGCAAAGCTAAAATATTTTGTTGTCTTTTTGTCGCAGATCTTTACTCCCACAACTTCTTCCTACCCTCAACATACACATACCTTTCTATTTACTTACTCTACTCAGATTAAAACAATGAACTCATTATGTCAAGCTCAAAATGCCTTCTGGATGATTCCTTTTAACTCTTTTTCTCCTTCTTTTTTTGTTTTCTTTGTTTTTAGCTGCCATGGTACACTTTTGTGATTTCACTATATAAGTTTTCTTCACTTTTTATTATGGTCAATTTTTTTTTTTTATCTAGATAAATAAGAAATGTTACTGGCTTCTAACCCCAGTTTTACATGTAAGAATAGAAAATCAATCAGTCCAATTTCCTTTGTGTTTCTTCATGTCTTCTACTCTGAATTTAGGCCATTAATTTGTTACAAAACTACATTGAAATTAATTATAAAGCGCTTAAAAATTTAAAATTTAACATAAATGATTTGGGAACATAAAGAGGAATTTATTCTTAAACATTATCTTTATTAGTGCATTTTTTTTGTTTACTAGATCCCTGAAGATGCTGTTCTTTTTGGCACTAAATATGCTTTCACTCTAAATTTAGTAAATATGCTTTTTCTCTTTTAGAATATGGTAACTTTCATTGGTGGAGGTTCAAATACTCATTTACTCCAGTTTGGTTTTCCTTTCCTTTGACATATAATCCAATTATTTTGATTGCTAAAAATCATGCTATTTTAATGCCTTGTTTTGTCTATTCAGATTTAACTGAGATAAGAATCTTAGTGTACATTGTAGGGTGGCTTAGTTTTGGTCAAATATATAAAGACTAAGTAAGTCAGTAAACTGTTATTAAAGGGCCAATTTAAAGGAGTAAAATAAAAAATAGGTAAAAATAACTGTGACACCTCCCTGAGTCTCTCTGTGACTCTCACTCTTTCTCTTTCCCTTCTCTACAACAAGAAGATTTATGATATAAACTTCACCAAGTAGCAAGAATGGAAAAGTAATGTTTCTATTATATATAGAAATAAGAACTTGCAAGACCCTTACAGGTAATTTAGTCCTCTATTTTACACATGAGCTCTCAGATGATTAGATGAAGTACACATAGATCAGGGGTGCTCAATACATCGATCGCGATCTACTGGTCGATCACGAGGAAGTATGGGTAGATCACATGACAGTAAAAATACATTTGTCTTTTGATTGGCATACAGGGTAGCCAATCTGACCTTTGAACTTTTGACACCCTATGCATGCGCGTTAAACCGCGCTAACTTGTTCAGTTACATTGCTGCGTAGTTAGCCTTCAATTTATTTAAACTAAATACAACAAAAGGTATAAAAATGAGTGCTGTAGCTGGTCCGAGTAAGAAGCCTAAAACCTACCACTTTCATACAGAATGGGAGGGGATTTTTTTCACTATGTCATATTCTAAGTGCGTTTGCCTCATCTGGCTGTGTGGCATTGCTATTCCAAAGAAGGGAAATGTGGAGCGGCTTTTTTGGACTGTTCATAAAAACTATGACGTTGACTTTCCTCCAAAAAGAGAGCTGAGAAGGAGAAAGGTGAAAGAAGAATACACAATATTAAATAGTAATAATAGTAACTTAAATAATGATAATAAAGAAGAAATAAATTTATGTTTTGCATTTTTATTATAGGTAGATCATTTTGACTTGATCATCTTATAAGTAGCCCGTAAGCTGAAAAAGTGTGGGCACCCCGACATAGATAGTACACACTAAAAATAGAGTAGAAAACCAGCACAGGTTAGTGTTTTTCCAAAAACATCACATGATATACATTTATTGTTAAAGTGACATACATAACAAAAGAGGTAGAAGATAAAGCATTATTAACAAATTTCCATATCTCTAACTTGACAAGTTTCATTTATACTATTTGTGAATATTGAAATTGTACATTCCAAAGACCATAGCATACAAATGAATTGCACTATGTTTTTTTGTTTTGTTTTGTTTTGTTTTAGGTAGAATGCTTTTTTTAAAGAAAAATGATGATAGGTCAAGGCAGTTTTTTATTCTCCTTATATGCAGAAAGTTAGAGCTTGGATTTGTTGGATTGAGTAGATTAAAACAAAACAAAACAAAATGAAACAATATTATTACTGGCTTAAGTGGAGTAGAAAATAAAGTGTTAAGCAAAATGAGATGTAATATTTTAAAATTTATTTTATTTTTATTTTATTCATTTTAGAGAGGAGACACAGAGTGAGAGAGAGAGAGAGAAAGAGAGAAAGGGGGGGAGGAGCTGGAAGCATCAACTCCCATATGTGCCTTGACCAGACCAGTGCAGGGTTTTGAACTGGTGACCTCAGTGTTCCCAGGTCGACACTTTATCCACTGTGCCACCACAGGTCAGGCGAGATGTAATATTTATGTGAGCAATATGCTCATATTTGAGTACTTAAGTTGTAAAATCATTATTATTTTCCTTAAAATCATATTAGCAAACTAATAATATTCATATCCATAATTAATTATTTCTCTGACATCTATTGTAGATTAAATATTTTTAACAACTATTTGAAAAAATGTTCCAAGTGATCAGCTCAAATAAAGGTCAACCAAATTATTCATATTAAGTTATATTACCAATTATATTTTAGAACAGTTTAAAAAGAAAAATCCAGGAAATCTAAAATTGATGACCAACTTTGAAATTGTGTGCAAATAATTAGAGTTTTGTAGAACTGGAAGATGCCTTTGAGATAACTTACTTCAATTGCTTCATATTCTAGACTAAAGTATTCAGAAAGGTTAAATCATTTGGCAACATCATAGAACTCAGAAAAGGAAGAACTGACTAGAATCTTAAGATCTGGTTTTCCATCTGTTCTTTTTCCATATAAGTCTACTTTGGAAAAGTTATAGTTCTCTAACATAGGAAATAGCGGTGGTAGAAATGAGAAGAGTGTAACCTAGTGTTAAAATGTGGTCTAATTTACAAACAACAGCAAAGTACTTTTTTTGGAGATGGAGTGAGGAAATGCTATCAAAAACCATGATCACAACTTATAAATAACATATGATGTAGTTGTAAGAAGCAATAAATATGGTTAGTTATGCTAGTAAAATAAACATGCTAAACCTTATAGAACATTGCATAATTAACAATTAGTCAGTCAGAGCAAGAGATTTGCAAAGTTGTTAGCTTTTACAGTTAAGGGGATAAAGCGCAATGTAAGGGTTGAGAGCAGTATCTATAGTTTATATACAGTTTCTTTATATAGGAGTTATTTCATTTCACTGACCTTCTACAATATTTATAAAGTAGTTATTTATTTAGATTTTTAATTTGCATACAGCCAATTTTGAATATATTTACTAAATCTTACTTCTTTATATTGTCTATTCATCTTGTTTCTTACTGCTATAATAGTATTTGTCAAAGGGTTATTTATAGGGATTTAGGAGATGTTACAAATTTTTTTTGAGGTAATTTGAAAGTAAAGTACCATACATACACAAATTATCATCTTTAAATCATAACTTGTAAAAAATAGCTACATATTACTTAATTTCATATTTCCATAAGTTTAGTACTATGTATTTCAGTCAGACATGAAGAACAGAATATGTATGGAGTCAGTAAAAATGGAAATATTAGAACCTTCCCATAATTATTTACAAGCATGCAGTGTTTTAACTAGTTATTTTAATTTCAATTCATTTCTGAAACTGTTTATATTAAAAATTTTGTTTAACCCTAAAACTTAAAGCTGAGATAAAAGAAAAAAGCATCTAATATTAGTAATTTTTAACTTATAAATTCCAGCTGAGAAAGGATTTTAAGTCATTGAAATGTTCGGTGTCATAAAAGTACATAAATAGAAATTTTCATTTTCAAGATACTCAAATGCTCAAAACATAGCTGAGGATTAAGAAAAAAAGAAAAATGCTCCTAAACAAAATAAATACCTTAAAATCCATGGACCACAATTCATATATTTCATTTTTAGTATATTATATAGACATTCAACAAAAAATTTCATCTTTTTATAATGCAAAATTCTATTAAATTTCAGTTGCCCGTGGAGATAAATCGGCAAATATACCGCTGCTACAGATGTCGGAGAGCTTGCTGCCTATGTTTTCTTCTAAGATGCTTATGGTTTCACGGCTTACATTTAAGTCTTTTATTAATTTTGAGTTTGTTTTTGTGAATGGTGTAAGTTGATGGTCTAGTTTCATTTTTTTGCAGGTAGATGTCCAATTTTCCCAACACCATTTGTTAAAGAGGCTGTCTTTACTCCATTGTATGTTCTTTCCTCCTTTGTCAAATATCAGTTGTCCATAAAGCTGTGGGTTTATTTCTGGGTTCTCTGTTCTGTTCCATTGATCTATGTGCCTGTTCTTATGCCAGTACCAGGCTGTCTTGAGTATAATGGCCTTATAGTAAACCTTGATATCAGGAAGAGTGATACCTCCTGCTTTATTTTTTCTTTTTAAGATTGCTGAGGCTATTCGTGTTCTTTTTTGGTTCCATATAAATTTTTGGAATATGTGTTCTATATCTTTGAAGTATGTCATTGGTATTTTAATTGGTATTGCATTGAATTTATAAATTGCTTTGGGTAATATAGACATTTTAATGATGTTTATTCTTCCTAGCCATGAGCACAGTATATGCTTCCACTTGTTTGTATCTTCCTTGATTTCTTTTATCAATGTTCTATAATTTTCCGAGTACAAGTCCTGAACCTCCTTGGTTAAATTTACTCCTAGGTACTTTATTTTTTGGCTGCAATAATGAAGGGGATTGTTTCCTTAATTTCTTTTGCTGATATTTCATTGTTGGTGTATAGAAATGCCTCTGATTTCTGAGTATTAATTTTATATCCTGCCACCTTGCTGAAATCATTTATAAGGTCCAGTAGTTTTTTGACTGAGACTTTAGGGTTTTCAATATACAATATCATATCATCTGCAAATAATGACAGTTTTACTTCTTCTTTTCCAATTTGGATGCCTTTTATTTCTTCTTCTTGTCTGATTGCTATAGCTAGGACTTCCAGAACTATGTTGAATAAGAGTGGTGAAAGTGGGCAACCCTGCCTGGTTCCTGATCTTAAGGGGATTGCTTTTAATCTTTGTCCATTTAGTATGATGTTTGCTGTCGGTTTATCGTAGATGGCCTTTGTCATGTTAAGGAATGATCCCTGTATTCCCACTTTACTTGCTGAATTATCTCCACGGGCAACTGAAATAAAAGGCAAGATAAACAAATGGGACTATATCAAACTAAAAAGTTTTTGCACAGCTAAAGACAATAGGAACAGAATAAGAAGACAAACCACACAATGGGAGAACATATTCGACAGCACATCTGATAAGGGGTTAATAACTAAAATTTATAAAGAACTTATAAAACGCAACACCAGGAAGACAAACAACCCAATCAAAAAAATGGGCAAAAGAAATGAATAGAAATTTCTCCAAAGAGGACATACAGATGGCCAATAGGCATATGAAAAAATGCTCAACATCACTAATCATTAGAGAAATGCAAATTAAAACCACAATGAGATATCACCTCACACCAGTCAGAATGGCACTTATCAGCAAAACAACACAGAATAAGTGCTGGCGAGGATGTGGAGAAAAGGGAACCCTTCTGCACTGCTGGTGGGAATGCAGACTGGGGCAGCCACTGTGGAAAACAGTTTGGAGATTCCTCAGAAAATTAAAAATCGGACTGCCTTTTGACCCAGCTATCCCACTTTTAGGAATATACCCTAAGAACACCATAGCACTGTTCGAAAAGAAGAAATGCGCCCCCATGTTCGTGGCAGCATTGTTCACAATAGCGAAGATCTGGAACCAGCCCAAGTGTCCGTCAGAAGACGAGTGGATTAAAAAGCTATGGTACATATATACTATGGAATACTACTCAGCCATAAGAAACGATGACATTGGATCATTTATAACAAAATGGATGAACCTTGATAACATTATACGGAGTGAAATAAGTAAATCAGAAAAAAAGAAAAACTGAGAACAGCACGATTACATACATAGGTGGGACATGAAAGTGAGGGTATGAGACATGGACAAGAGAGTGGTGGTTATGGGATGGGGGGAGGGAGAGAAGAGTGGGATAGGGAGGAGGGGAGGGACACAGGGAAAACCAGATTGAAGGTGACAGAGGACAATTTGACTTTTGGTGATGGGTATGCAACACAATTGAATGATAAGATAACCTGGAGACATTTTCATTGTACATATGTACCCTGATTTATTGGTGTCACCCCATTAGAATTAATAATAATAAAATATATATTAAAAAAATTCTATTAAATTTTACAGAACCTTTGGCTATTTAGATTATGGTAAGTTATATTTAGATAGAAAAGAAAGAAGGGATAGAAAATGTCTCAATAGAGCAATAAGAAAGTGACATCCAAAACTTGGCAGGAAAATTAAAAACAAGAAATGAAAAATAATAAATAGAAAGAAAATTTTATCTAAGCAAATTCACATTTGGTTTCCTTAACCCAGAGACAAAGGGCTTCTCTATCTCCTTTGAACAAAAATGTCACGTAGCATTCAATTAGGTTATAGAACTTTCTCCCTGTTTATTTATATATGCATTTGTCAAGGTGATTGTAAAAACTCTGATATTACTAAGTACATTAGTGTATTTTCATGTTTGTGCCACCCTATGTAAATCAATAATCAAATCATTAAAATGACACAGTGTTGTGGAAGCGACATCACTGAGACAGGTCTGGATTTGAATCCTAATTCTATCACTTTGATAGCTGTGCCCACACTGATACATTTCTTAAACTTTATAAACTTATATTACTCATTCTAATTGAAGATTAAAAATAATGTAGCAAATAAGCTTGATTTGGTGATAAAATTTTATCTAAGGCACTTAGCATTTTACTTACTACATACTAAAAATGAGGTTTTTTTCCTGATAATTTTCCAAAGCTCTATTTTAGTCATTTTAATTGAGTAATTTTTAAAAATTTATGACTAATATTCATGTTATTTGTATAAAATGATGCACTGAAAATATGTATGCATTTACTGTCATTGTTACAATTATTAGTTATGCTGTGTTTTATTACAGTGGTGCAGAGAAACCATTACAGTGTATAGTATTGCTTTACACTACAGTAAATTATCCTGAAGAAACAAGAATGTAGTAAATTTGTGTACGTACCTATGTGTGTCTGTGTGTAATTTTTTAAAGTCTTTTAGTGTTGTCTCTATTAATCATCATTACACTGCTAATAGTGGACCTGTTGACAATAGTTTATCTTTCTATTGGGTTTCTTCTAATTTGCTTAGAGTTTTAAAAAAATGTTAGTTAAAGTCCAAAGTTTGTGTTTGTGTGTGTGTGTGTGTGTGTGTGTGTGTGTATGTGTGTGTGTGTTTTGAAGAATGGAGCAGAGAATGCATCATGTTGCCAATACATGCATTTTTTGTTGTTCTTTGTTTGAACTTGCAGCATGTATTTTGAGTACTCTGGTGCTTTTACCTTTTGTCTGGGTTTGTGTAAGCTATTCCTAATTTAGTCATTTGAGTACTTGTATGTAGGTGAGACTTTAGTATCACCATAATTCAAAGAGCGATGTAGTGCTAGCCATTGGTTGACACTGCAAAATACATTAAATTTATCGATTTAAATAGATCAAGCCAATTTATTTGTTTTTATTAAATTTATATGAACCAAAGCATCTGAGTTGGCAGATTTGTATATTTTCAGAACACCTTTTCTTTATTCACCAGCTTTAGTCTATTACTTCTTAGGGAGATCTTTTACAAACAAAATGTTGCAGTTTTGTTTTGCTTTTCTGACCAAGAATGCATTGATGTTTCTTTTAAAGATGTTTCCTTCGCACAGCTTTCTCTTAATGTCTATATAAATTATATTGCCACCTCCTGGCAGCCTCCAAAATGGCAGCAGTGCTTTAAGTCCCCAAACTAGATAAGCACTTTTAAAAAGAAACTTGGTTATTGATATTGTTAGAAATATAATTTAATTCTTTTGATATCTGTGTGTGTGTGTGTGTGTGTGTGTGTGTGTGTGTGTGTTAAGTATTACCTATACCTTGGCTTCTTTAAAAAAAAGTAGTA
This sequence comes from Rhynchonycteris naso, assembly GCA_037038555.1. Classification (NCBI taxonomy): domain Eukaryota; kingdom Metazoa; phylum Chordata; class Mammalia; order Chiroptera; family Emballonuridae; genus Rhynchonycteris; species Rhynchonycteris naso. Next base: position 76,227,448 of record CM073002.1, read on the forward strand.
AATTTAAGCCTTCAAACATTTGTAACTCCATTTTAGTATTGATGGAATAGCTTTTATTTTATATCTTTCTTCCATGTGCTTTTGTAATATTATTTTATAATACAACCTTATTTGTTAATAAATAAGAAGCTTCCTTTTCCATTTGTGTTTGATGAAATATAAATTATGTGAAACAAAGATCAATTTATAATACTTTGTTAATTTTAGTTTTAGAAAGTTAGAGAATATCCTGAAATATATTTAAAATCGAGTTATTTTCTATTTATAATTTACACGTTTCTGTTTTGGGTAACACAAAATATATTAAATGCAAAGGGAATTTTCAGAATAAAGCACTTACCTTCAAGCTGATGATCCGTGTCAACTTTTTGAAGTCATGAAATAAGTTCTTGTTCTTCTTTTAACATAATGACTATAATGCTTAGATCATTCTGTAAATATTTAAATTCAGTGCGTTGAGAGAGGAACTTGAAGTACACTGACATACTTTGGTTGAAGCACCCATACATTTACTGGCATCCTTTAATTATTATGGACTATGAAACATTGTTCATGTCAGAAGTATCTTATTAAATGTAATTAATGTCTTTAAAAGTCTTCTCCCTTTACCCAAATATTTCAACTTGGAGTAAGAGAAATTAAGTTACAAAATTGCACTTAGGAAATCAATGAATACATTGAAGGGTAATCTTAGAGAGGTGACTTTAAGTTTCTCCTCTGAAACACAGGCAGAATAAAATAAATAGTAAGGATATAATGCGTATAAACATTCAGCTTCCACCTTCATTTTAAATAGAGGTCACTTTTAAATAGAATTTAAAATACATTTTCTCATTTTTTACCTACATGCTAATGCATTGGCTGCTTTATGATATTCCTTATACTACTCTAAACGTATTTTTAAGAAACATCATAGCTAAAGAATCCCCCCTTTTTTTCTCAACTCCTGCTCTTTCATTTCAAAATATTTTTGTTTTCTATTGCTTTTTTTTTTCATTTTTAATCCACATCATCTCTCTCAGAAATTATTTAACCCCTTTTAAGAAAAAAATATGTTTTGTTTTTTTATAAAATATTCTTAATATGTAAGAATTCAAATTAAGTGAGATGTATTTAAATATTAAAATTGTTTTCCTTAAACAATTCTTTTTTCTTTTTTCACAATAGAAAATAATACAGTTTGAATATTCAATCATATAATAATGGATTGAAATTTTTGTGTTCTGTGCAATTTACTGTTAATAACAAAACATTCTTGTTGAATTCAATTCTGTTTCAGGAAATTAGTAGTATTACATTAAATATTTACTTATTTCATGAATAAAATTACCATGGTCTTATAGTTTATAAAACTACTGAAGAATGTTATAAATGCTTCTCTTAAAAATAATGCACACAAAAATTTCATGGCCATCTTCAAAGCCATCCAACTTTGCTTAAGTAAACACTGTATACTGTAGGGTGTACAAGTGGCTTAAATAAATAGAAGATAGCAATGTAGTTTTTTTTTTTCCCAAAAGAATGCATAAGGCAGTCATTTGAGAAATTACATCACCACCAATTAAATATGAATTACAATAAATTTTTAAAAACTAGTTCTTTGCATAAAAGGCATGCCTCTCTCCCAAATAAATGATTGTTCTGATACTTATAATAGATCAGGTCTTTCAAAAATCTTAAACAACTGTATAATTCTGAAGCTAGCAAAGCATACTTAAGACAGATACTGACTTATGGAATTATCCAGTGAATTGGTCAAATCTTACCTGGCATCCTAAGATTGATGCAAATTATCTTAATACTTTTATTTAATAAAAGTTTAAATATAGTTTACATAAATTTTCAAATCAATTTTTAATAAAATTTTCTATTTATACTCCTTGGTAATTGAATTTTCTATTTTCTTACTTCAGTGTGAAGGGTTATTAACTGTAATCTTAACAAAACAGCAAACAATTAAAAACAAAGTTTATTCATCCTGTGCAAGTAGAAAAAATTACTAATTTTAAAAATACATCTCATTGATTATTCTAAGACAGTTTGCATAAATTAGAAAAAAATCCAAAAAATAAGATATTGTAAAACTTAGATTTCTTTCTCACATTCCCAACTGAATAAGACTGTGATGTGCAAACTAAAGGCATTCTATAAAACACATTTTTAATGTTTATTTTATTGATTTTAGAGAGAGGGGCATAGAGAGACAGAGACAGAGACAGAAACTTTGATCTCTTCCTGTCTGTGCCCTGACCAGGGTTTGAACCAGCAACCTCTATGCTTTGAGACAATGCTCTAATCACCCAAGCTATCCAATCAAGGCTACAACATATTTTAATTATACCATTTGATAACAAAATTTTTGCTGATTGAAAAATGAAAACATAATTTCCTTAGATAATTTAGTCATAGAATAAAATTGTGGGGTGAAAAAATTCGTTGACTTGATAAAAACACTGTACCTTCTTTATTAAGTAACTTTTCTCTGGGCATTTCCTGGATAGGTGTCCTAATGCCCTTTCATGGGCCAAAATTGTACTGGAGTGCTGGGGTGCATCTATCCATTCTTCAATGTCTTGTGTGTTGTATGAGCATCTAAGAAAGCCACTGAGCTACTGTGAAACTCATTCTTCTACTCTTTCCTCTATAGTGAAATATTTGTTACCTGAAAGTTACAAGTACGTTAAATGGTGTCTAGAAAAATTTTAGTCTTTAGCTTTTTCAAACTCTTCATAGCCTTTGACCCAGTTTGCCAGAAACTGTCTCTTTCTTGGAAAAAAAATATTTTCCACACTGGACTTCCAAGACTCCATGTTCTTCTAGTATTTCATCTACTTCCTTCATTTCTTCATATTGTTTTGGTTCTTCCTCTTCTTCCCATCCTCCGAATTTGGAATTTTTTGGAATTTTATCCTTAAAAATCTGTCTCTTCATTCTTAAACTTTATCTTTTTCTAATTATTCCCTTTTTTGGTGATCCCATTAGCACTCATGATTCTCAGTACCAACAACCTATCAGTTTTTTAACTCACTTTCCAGGACTCTAGACTTTATTTCCAACTATGGTTTGTTGATACTTAAACATCTAAAGGTTTCACAAACTTTAATATGACCAAAACCACAATCCTTTTTAAAAATTTATTAATTATATATAGAGAGGAAGGTAGGAATAGAAAGACAGAAACCTAGATCTGTTTTTATATGTGCCTTGACTTAACCGGGGACTAAACTGGCAACCTTTGCATATTGAGATGACGTTCTAACCCACCAAGCTCTCTAGCCAGGGCAACAATCTTAATTTATCTTTCCACATTATCTTCTTTGATTGATTTCAATTGTATAAAATGGCATCAACAGTTACCTATTTGTTCAGGCCAAATATATTGATATCAATCTTAACTTCTACATGTTCTCATAGCATATTGAACTAGTTGATTTCTTTAAATATAACTTTAACTTAAAACACATACCACGTCCAACCACTGCTGGCTACTACCTTACTCAGCCATCTTTTCTTTTACAATATATTCTCTATTTATCCTTAAGAAAAATTCTTTTTATGCATAAAAAAACATGTACTCTCTGCATGTAACCTTCCAATGGCCTTCTGTAATAATAAGCAGAAAACCCCAAATCTTTGCCGCAGCCCATATGACCTACATGAAATGGTCCTTGAATTTATCTCTCCAGATTTATCTATTACAGGTCCCTTCCTTTCTACCTTACCAAGCAACCATTGTCTTTTGCTATTCCTTGTATGAAAGTCTAGAAAGTTTCTGGCTTAATGCCTTTGTACTTGCTGGTCCTGTGTCTGGAAGGTTTTTTTCCTCACATGTTTGAATGACTTCTTTTCTTTATTAAAGTGTATGCTAAGATAGTACCACCACAGAGTCCCTTCTTGAGCACCATATTTAAAGTAGTACCTTTATTGATTTTTATCAACACTACTTTTCATCATTGCCTAAACATGTGCCTGTATTTCTGTTAATAAAAGTTTTTATCATTTTATCACTGTGAACAATTTTATTTAAATAAGCAAGCTAATTGGTTTTACTTTTTTCTAATTTTTATAACCATTAAAATCATTATATTACATAACTGCCTAATCATGTAACATTTCTTGTTCTGACACTGTGAAATTTAAACTAATAATGAAGTGATGATTAACTAATTTAAATACCTTTCTTAATCTTTAAATTTTTTTTACAAAGGTCTTAATTGTGAATAAAATTTTCTGATGAATTTTAACACTGACATTCATTAGATATTCCTCTTTAACATTCCTTCATCTATGTATTAGCTTGCTAAAACTGACATAGCAAAATGCCATAGGGTGGGTGTTTTGAACAACAGAATTTGCTTTCTCACACTTCTAAAAGCTGGAAGTCCAAGACACAATATTGGTAAATTTGATTCCTTCTGAAACCTCTCTCCTTGGCTTACAGAAAGCAAGCTTCTCATGGTGTTCTCACATGGCCTTTCTTCTGTGTACACATGCTTGGTGTCTCTTTGTGTGTCTAATTTTTTCTTCTTAGAAGGACACCATGCAGTTTGGATAAAAATGTACCCTGATGGCCTCTTTTTTTTTTTTTTAATTTTTATTTTATTCATTTTTTAGAGAGGAGACACAGAGTGAGAGAGAGAGGAGGAGGAGCTGGAAGCATCAACTCCCATATGTGCCTTGACCAGACCAGTACAGGGTTTTGAACTGGCGACTTCAGTGTTCCCAGGTTGACGCTTTATCCACTGCGCCACCACAGGTCAGGCTGATGGCCTCTTTTTAACTTAGTCACCTGTATAAGGGTCCTAACTTCAAATATAGAAACATTCTTATATACTGGGGGTCCAGTGTTTCAAAAATATGAATTTTGAGGGATACAAGTTAGCTCATAACACTCCATAATAATTCAAATTCATTAAGCACTGGATCTTTACTTTTGTGTTTCCATATCACTGTTGTATAATGTGTTTTATAAAGCAAAGTTCTTATTAGAGATGACATCCTAAGTTAAATTCATTTATAGTGATAAATATTTTCAGAGACCATGGGATCAATAAGTAGGTTAGATTACAATGAACATGTGAAATAATATTTGGTTTCAGTGCATTATGAGAAGGAGAGTAGATATGACAGGTTTTGAGTTTTGAAATCAGCCTTTTTTAAATTCTTATTTTTGTTCTGGTTAAGTCCCATGCACTTGACAAAAATAGTTCCTTGACAATTAAGTGTTGAATGTTGAGTTAATTTCACTAAATCTAGTGAATAAATAATTTTAGAATACTCTTTAGTGCATTTAAATTTTGTTTATTTTTATTCCTTTCACAGTCTTTAATATTAACATTTGCAAAATCTCTTCATAATAGAGTAGGCAAAATTAATTATCTGTATTTTTTTAGATTAAAACATAAAATTAAGCTTTTTAAAAGTAAAGTGAATTGGCCAAAATTGGATGACTAGTAAATTCTAGGGACCTGGTACTTATCCAGATTTTTTTATATTTACCCAAATTATCTCATTACCCACTAGAATTTAAAGTTCATTGTTATTTAGTATATGTGATAAAATTATGCTTGCCTGACCTTTGCCTTCTAGTGCTATAACTGTGAATATATTTTATTTCATGGTAAAAATAACTGACTGTATGTATGATTAAGGTTAATAATCAATTGACTTTCAGATAGGGAGTTTAGCATGGACTATACACGTAGGCCAATGTAATTACATAAAATCTTAAAAGCAAACATTCTCCAAGCTGAAGACAGAAGAAAAAGTCAGTCATGTATACTAGAAAGACTCTATGACTGTCACTGGCTTGAAGACGGATAGGAATATGTGGAAAGAAATGTGGGGAGCCTGGAGGGGCTGAGGGTGACACCTATTCACCAGCCAGCAAGAAAAGAGGGCCTTAGTCCTACAACTGCAAAGAACTGAATTTATCAAATCTCACTTACCTTTAAATTTGATTCTTCAAATTCTACAGATAAGAGCTGAGCCAGGTGGTACTTTGATTTCTGCTTTATGAAAACCTGCGCTGAAGACCCAGTTAATACATGCAACATAACTGACCAACAAAGCTGTGAACTCATATATTTATGTTACATGAATTTGTTAAGTTTGTGGTCTTTTATTGTATTAGCAATAAAAAATGTATAATGTAATGTCTTGATACTCAACAAAATTTAAGTCAACTCAAGCCTATTTGTAAGATTTCTACTTTTCTGTGGGTCATGAATAGAGATAGTTATCTTTTTTTTTAGGATGAGACTTCATCTTAATAGACAGAAGTTTGTAAAATGCATTTGTTATATTTTTATTATTATCCATTTATTCATATATTTATTTTTTATTCAACAAATATTTACAAATTTATAGAACATGCAAAAGAGATTGCATTAAATGCTGTACATATGGATGAGATTAAAAAAATATATGGTCCTTGTCCATATATACTGTATTGGTATTCTAGTGGGAAAGCTAAAAATTACGTGAATAATTTTACATAATGTGGTACATATAATGGCCTCCCATGAATTATGCATTTTTGTATTCATTCCCTGTGCAGTGTGATGTTTCTGTTCCTGCCAACAAAGGGTGAAATCTGTCCCTCCATCTCTTTTTACTGGGCTGGCTTTGTAACTGTTTTGGCTAAGAAAATAATATAGGCATTTAGTGTGTGAATTCTATATTCTATTTCTTAAAATGTCTTACAGTTTCTGTTCTTGCCTTCTTGTATTACTGTCCTCAGAGTGTCAAGGTGTAAGAAAGACAGTCTATCATACTGGACAATAAAAGGCCATCAGTCAGCATTAACTTGAAGACAAGTACGTCAAGCCATTTTGGTCTGTCTAGTTGAATAAACCTCGGGAGAGAGCAGCAGATAAAATACTTGGCCAACCTATAGTATGTGAACAATAATATATTTTTTATTTTATTTTGAAGTCATTGAATCTGTTATAAATTGTTACATAAGAGTAGGTAAGTTATCTACATAATCAGTTAGATATTTAACATTGGGTCATTTTTATAGATGAAAATAGCAATTAATCAAACTGCTATGACTTATATTCCATTTACACCATTTAACTCAGGACCCCAGGGACTATTCGTAGAGTCAACTACTCTTAAATAGATGTAGCTTCTATCCCTGCATTAAAAAAAAGCAAAACATTTCACTTTTTAAAAATTTTCTTTAACTAAATAAATTTAACAAGACTGAAACAACCTAGGATTATGGAAATATTTTTGTAGTCATATAGTTCTAAGAATTTTAGTGATTACTTAATTTAAGTCTTTCACTTTGTAGACATTAAAGCATCTTTTTAAAGGTCAGATTGCTTTGCACAGGGTTCTCAATCTAGGCAGTGATGACATTCAGAGTAAAATCCAGGTCACTTGAAATCCAATTCACTAGGATTTGCTTCTTTTGGTTATTTAGCTAGCTCAGACTTGTGGGATATGTGATCAGGTACTCCTCATTACTGTTTGCAAGCAGACTTGCCTCATAAGGCTTGCATCTGAGAATGTTATTAAGACAAAAGTCAGTCATATGACTATTGTGATCGCTCAGTTAACAATTAATAGGTCACTTAGCAATGAAACTTATCCTGTATATTTATACCTTCATTTTCTTTAAGCTACCCTATCAAGCTGATTTTGAGAGAATTTGGAAATCCTATCACTTTCAGCAGGTATAATTTTAAGGCACACAGCACAATTGACTGTTCAATGCTATAGAAATACTGACCTGAAACCTATGTACTCTTATTGATCAATGTCACCACATTAAATTTAATTTTCTAAATAATTTTTTTAAAAAAAGCGTACTTTGGCCAATGTTCAATATAATGAAACACTGTCCAAAATTGCACAAGACATCTCATTAAAAATGTATAATTCACTGAAAAGAAACAAAAAATAATACAAAGATATTTTTGTGACCGAACTTTTTCTCTATTTCTTATAGATTATTATCTACAAAAATTGTTTACATGTATATGGGAGAGGTAGCTGGACATCACATGAAGACAGGATCTCTTTAGTACCATTGTGAGAATTTGGTCCTTTTCCTGAACAGTTTTCAAAGGCAGACTTGGCTAAGACACTGTTGAAAATGCTGCATTTCAACGATAAGAAAACCATGTTAGCAGCAGAATCACATTCTTTTTGGTGCTGTAAAAATAAGCATTTCTATATTGTTCTTTTTAATTATTAAATATTAGATTTCTTTTTTCTTTCTAAAATGGATCGTGGAAAGGAGAAAACTTTTTTTCTGTGTATTTCAAATTAAGGCTGTTAATTTTTTTAAAAAAATTCTGTCCATGTGAAACAGTGTGTGAAAGGATAAGGGAATCAAGATACAAAAACAATGTGAGCAGAAAATTATCTCTTTTTATATGTACTTGTTCTTGCTGACTGTCAATAAGGATCTGGAATATACTTTTCTTTTGTCTATTTTGTTATGCCTAATTTTCCAATGCAACAGAAATGGGATGAAGAATAGTCTAGCTTGATGCCTTTTCAAAATTACAAAATTATGAAAGCCATCCCATTCAGACAGATATATGTAGACAATACCGTGCTTTCAGAGGAAATGATGCATACAGCAGTGAAGGCAAAAATATCTATCGAGCAGAAAATAAAAATAGTGATATTTCACATTTGAAGCTTTCACATAGCTTTTGTGCTTTGTGTAAGTTTGGAATTCATTATCAAATATGTTGTTTCAAATCAACTCGAAGAGCTGCTAAGGGATAATTTAGAGCAGAGAGAAACAGGGTGAAAACATAGTTGTTTAGAGTTTAAACAATACATCATTTTCAAATAAAATGTCTATAGCAAATTGCAGATTGAGGGAGAAATTGATTATAGTCTGTGATAGAGTTTTTAAGCTACAGGGCTTTTATGATGAGAAAGGGCATCTACATAAAATGTAAACGAAGGATAAACGTGCATGTAATCATACAGTTTTCTATTTCCAGGTGTTTTGTGCACAATTCTGTGCGTGTTTGCTTGTGTATGCGTATTCCAGAAGGTATTGTTTTAATTGCCTCCATAACTTCTCTTATAAACCTATCTGGATCCAATTGTACTAACATTTTGCTCACCTTTCAACTTCTTTAATGTTTCTCCCTGGTTTGAAATAACATAAATTTGGCTTCCTCATCAAGAAGCTCATTTAGCTGTAGCTTGATTGCAAGTAATTTGCCCTAAGTAGCTCCATCTTTTAATTGTCTGTGTCTTTTTCCAATCTATAAACTGTAACTTCAGGCAGACCATTTTTGTCTTGCTATTTCCTCTTTAGAGAAGCGTATCTGATAATATCTATATTCTGTGCTTTAGGCATTCCTCTACACATGAACAGAAGGAATAGGATTATCATGCAGCTCTAATTGATATGGAAAAGTAATCCCTTAAATTTTTGTTATCTGAATAGAGGTAAATCAAATATGATCTACAAACATTAATGTTGTAGTTTTTTGTTATTTTAGGGGAAGATATGTAAAAACAAACGGAACATCAATCTCTATGACTACTAATGACAACAATAAGAAAGTTCTCATTGATATCAGAAAGGCTGTAAAATGAAATTTATTTATTTTTTCATATCACTTTGGATACTCTAAATTGTTGTTTTATTCTGGAACTAAATAAAGTGTTTTGGCTAATTGAAACTGGCATAATTTTATCTAATGGAGACATAAAATATTATTATATAACTGGGTTTTATAAAGTCTATGCACAAAACACCATTTTAAAGGAAAATCTTATTGAAACTCTATCATATAAACTAATGTTCACAAATTATTTTAATTCTTGAAGCCAATCCATTTTACCTAAAATATACCCTAAATGCATTCATTAGATAGCTGTATATTTAGGAACAAACCATTCTAAATATCTAAACTATGTACTTTTTATTCTGTTCTATACTTTTATTTACTTTATTCTAAAATTAACTAATAAAATGTAAAATATTCTTTTTTTATTATTCAGTGAAAGGAGGGGAGGGAGGGAGACAGACACCTGCATGCTCCCTGACCGGGATCTGCCCGGCAAGCACACTAAGGATCTACCTGTCTGGGGTTTTGCTGGTTGCCCAGCAACTAAGATCTTCTTAGGCCATAGATAAAGGCCATGGAGTCATCCTCAGTGCCCCAGGGCAACTTGGTCCAGTGGAGCCTTGGTGCTAGAGCACTAGAAGAGAGAGACACAGAGAGAGAGAAGCGAGAAGAGGCGTGGTGGAGAAGCATATGAGTGCTTTTCCTGTGAGCTCTGACCAGAAATCAAACCTGGAACATCCACACGCTGGCCCGACACTACAACTGAACCAATTGACCAGGGCTGTAATATATCCTTATCTTCTCAAAAATATAAATAACAATTAATATGTTTCATTCCTCTTTTTTCTATTTTTAGTAATAGAAACTTTTTAAACCTCTTTTTGTTTTCTAACCAAGTGAGAATTTTTAATTCCTTCTTGCTTTAGAGTCCATAATTGGACATTTCAAATGTCTGAATTATAAAATTCTAAATAAAAGAATACACAGGAGTTTTATAAATAGTGTGAATCTGGTTTTAGAAAGATTAAGAAATCAGCAATTAACATTTTATTATGAACTTAACGTTAGAAAATTGAATAACCATATAGTTAATCATTTTTTATCACATTCTTTATAAGAAAAGAAAAATGTGAATTGAAAGAAATACCACTGGAAGAAAAAGGAGATCTAACTATGCTAGAAGGTCAAAGTTGATCATTTTCATTTAGATACACATCCTTAAATATCAGCCACGTGAGAACAAGCTCCAGTTTACCTTCACTCTTTTTGTTTTTGACGAGTGGGCAAAGTCCTTGAAAATTTTATTTTCTTACAGAATGTGTGAATCTTAAGCTTCACAATATAAGAAACACTCTAAGAACTAGCATGAGGATTTTAATGCTGGCCCTCGCAGAAAAAAAATTTAAGTATAATGTAATTTTAACAGTTATAAAGTAATTATAAATTTCAAAACTACTTTAATTTAGTTAATTTTTAATATATTATTCTTTTACCTAATCTAGGTCTTTCTCTTAAGCCCATACCGAGTTTACCTTCTATAAACTTATAATGTTTTTATTTGTAAATTTGGGCATTATAAAAGCAAAATCTTATTTTGCATATCAACAGATTGATGACACATTGTATACTCAAGGTCAAGTTACTATGTGTGTGATAGTTGAGTTGTGCAACTGATGTTAAACTCTGCTATGTAGACAGATTAGATAAAAACTTGACAGCCCTTCTTTATAATGATATGAATATGTGTTTCTATTCCAAGAAATTTGGGTCCATGGAAATGCAGTTGTTAAAAATAAATATCATGCCATCACATAAGTATAAGAGAAAACATAATTCTGGAAATTAGATATATAAACATAATCTTTTGGAAAGCAATAACTAGAATGATAATTCATTCATTCATTCATTCATTTTACAAAAATTTACTATGAGCACCTTTTTGTGTAAAACCCAAAGGATACAGAGATGAACACAATAAGCAAGGTTAGAAACTTCACAAGACAAATATTTTAGTAGGAAAGACTGAGACCAATTATTGATTGTGTAATTGGAGCTTTGTTTGAAGGACTAATTGTGAATTCTTTTAGAAAGTTTATTTAGGGAGAGTATCCTGAAAAGGGCAACATTTAAGTTGAGATTTGAAGTATAAGGGAGAGCCAGATAAATAAAATTATTTTAGGCAAAGATTAAAAATACACATGCTGCAACTTGTTCTACCATTTGTAGAAAGTGAGCCACCATCCAGTACCAGTAGTCGTCTTTATATCATGTCCTTTTCATTTTATTCCAAGGGAGCTTAGCTTTTTTCATTATTATTATCTACCTCTCTTTGTTTATACTTTGTTCTCCTCTTTTATTCAAAATCAAACAGGGTATAAAAATTTGAAAAAGCAATGATAATATATTTTCCACATTGCTAAATCAGTATATAATTGAAAGTGTTTACATTTTCCCCCTAATAGACATAAGCTGTAAATGTCAACTCAGTGAGACAGAAGACCCAATTTCTTGTTTCCTCTGTAGCTCATATTATCTGCATACAGGGGTGCACAGATGTCACAACACAAAACCTACAACAACTTATTATTGTGAAAAACTGTGTAAATGAGCAAACAGATTTACTAGACACTATAGTTAAGAAACCATGCAGATACTTTGTTACTAACACACAAGAGTTTATAAAAAATCACTGTCTCTTAAAAAATGCACACTATTTTAAATAAGTAATTTTATGTTTAGAACAGAAATTGGCATCTGATCTCAATTTTCAATTTTATGCATTTAGATCATCTTTCAAACTTACTGAGGAGGCTGAGATATGAGTTAAATCAACTCTGGGGAGCGCTGAAGCATTTTATTGGTAAGTCTCACAACACACTTATTTTTGGATAAGCATCAGAAGTTTGGAGATATTACCTGACTGTTCAAACAACTTAGATAATAGGTGGCAAACGTTGCAGATCTTGTTTCTTATCAATTCTGCCCCAAAATGAAATACCAGGAATGCAATAATATTTTCCTCAAAGTCATGTATTTTCTCATTAGTTTGACTGTCCTTTTATTTTTTTTTTAATTCTGCAGCTCAAAGTATCCAATAAAAAAATTATTTGAATCTACACTTGACTATCAGTCTCACTTACTCGGTGCCACAGCAAGGATTCTGTTTTCTTGGTAATATTTGAGACAGCCTCATGGTGAGCTATAAAGTTATTAATGTTGCTTGATATTTGCTTTGACAGCTGCTCTGTATTCTCTTTAATCATCTTCATCATGGTTCGTAGCTCTTTTTTCCCTTCTTTTCACTGTTGCCTCTGCTGCTTAGAGAGGATGATGCACACAGAAAATCTGATCAATCCCCTGTTCCTTCATATTTCCCCTGGTTTTTCTATTCTACAAATTCAACTTCATTGCTTCATTTATACATTTATTCATCCAATAAATATGTATCCAACACATCTCCTGGCAAGATCCTGAAAAAGGGGATATTACAGAGATGTTACATAAAAAATATAATTTATCCTTTCAATAAATGTATCAGTAAATGTGTCTTCTCTTTTTTTTTTTTTTTTTTAGTAAATGTGTCTTCTAATAAGAGGCTAGCTAAGGTAGACTCAAGACAGGTAGTAGCCTGTGACAAGACCAAAACTCAGAGTATGTTTTGGAGTCATGCAGATATAGATTTGAACATGATTTCATGGCTCACTAGCTGAGTGACACTTTAGAAACTTCTAAGCTATTTAATACCTTCCCTTTTATTCCCAAACTTTAGTTTTCTCATCAGTAAAGTGGAATAATATTATACCTTTTTATGAGGTTTAAATAAAGTCTAAGTGTAGATCATGTAATAAAGCTTTAATAAATTAGGATGATGAGTCTGGTGAAAGAAGTGTTAATAAATGGTATTAGTAAGGACTATAATTAAATTGATGATCATAATAAGGTAAGGTTCCTTATAAGGAGTTAGAAATCAGAGAAAATAAAACTAGCTTAATTGGAGGTAACCTTTCTTTGAGACATCTGGCATAAAACTTCAAAACTGAATAAGTTTCTGAATCTGGTAGTTAACTAATTGGAGAGACTGAAAAGTTGTCCTCACCTTCATTGAATAACTTTAAAATAAATATCGAAGACCAGGAACATAGCATATATTGCCTCGCTTAATCCTTACACCATTCTAATAGATAAACATATTTTTTGCCTCTTTAGTCACTATTTTATAGGTGAGACAACTGAGACACAGAGAGGTTAAGTCACATGTACAGTCACCCAGCTAGGAAGAAGTAGAGTACTAATATTAACAAAAATTATTTTCCCAACAGACTATAGGTGTTATAAGGAGAAACACCACTTCAGTTTAGCACACATTATGTTCTAGTGCACAGTGTAGTAACTGGCACCTACTAGGTTATGGAACAAATTGTTCTATGTTTATGTTTGTCCAGCAATACGTGCTGATTGTTTGTAAGGGTTGAGCCCTAATGGCAGAGTTCAAATCTCTGTACTTTTCATGGAAAGTAGTAGAACCATTGAATAGGAAACTAAAAATCCAACTGTGTTGTTTATAACAGATTGAAAGATAGATTTTGGTTGGCAAAAGCAATACTGACGATTTCTTTATGTATGTAGAAGATAAGACATGAAGTTTCAGAGTAGGCAGGTAATAATGGCAGCAAATATGATTGACTAGATGGGGATATGGGACAGTGACTTTTTTATTTTCTTTTACCCTGGATGATTAAGAGTGCTGTTAAAATCACATGTACTATTCAAAGACAATAAGAGGAACACTGTAAGAATAGGAAAGAAAGGAAGACACTGTGGGATGAAAAATAAAGAATTTTGATTTTTAACTTGTATTTTCAATAGCAGGGAAATATCTAAATATTCAGGACATTGTTGAAAGTGAAGCGTTGGAGCTCAGGAGCACAGTAAGACTGTAAATTCAAATTAGAAAGTTTTCAGTACAGAAGTAATATTTTCAAAACAGAAATTATGAATTTCTAAGAGAGCTTCCATTTTTACTGTAAAGGCTCAATATTATTTTTTTCAAGTTATATCATATCTTAGAAGAGGTATAATTACATGAAAGTATTGGCTGAACTTTGTTCTTTGGTTTAAAACAAGCCTTGAAATTTAAATATGTATGTGAAATGCAAAAATATTTTATTTATTTATTTTAGTACTAAAAAGCAAGGTCAAATTTCTATTTTAAACAAATATCTGCGGATATAATAGTTTAAACAAGCTAATTAGTGGACTTTAAATTTTTTTCTTCTTGAATTTAGCTTGTATTCAGTCTTGAATTTACACACACACACACACACACACAAATATTGAATACACTTTGATTTTGTCAACATGAAAAGGAACCCACTAATCTGTAGTATGATCAAAGCCCAAGGTTTCACTTTCTTTGCCATCGCCAGACTTTTCTACTCCTATAAGGGCTGTGTAAGCCTATAACGGAAAATTCCTAACAGCCTGCTCCAGATTTTGCTCTTTTGCAATGTTGCTAGTGAAAAGAATAAACATCTCAACTGAGACATAGCATTTGCCTCTAAGGGAACAGATGTGTTGCTGTTTGCATAGCTTCCAGGGGTTCTGCCAACTAGTGGGTCTTATTATGGAAAATTACACTGGAAGCTCTTTAAAACACTGTTGCTGGGAGGCGGGCTTAGTTCTGCAGCTCCTCATACAACAGCTTTTACTGTGTAGTTATATTTGGGAACCATAATTATCCTGGAAACTTAATAGACTCTGTTAAACTGAGCTGTGTTCAAACAGAATTAAGGGAGAGCTGTAGATCTAATTAAGATTTCTATAGACAATTTTCAGGTATTGAAAATGAATAAATACAAACTAAATATATCATTGAGATTGTCATTATAATAGTGAGGCAAACATACAGAAAATTTTAAGGCATGATGCATTTTAAAATGCTTATTAAGAAATATGTTTTTATAGAAAATTAATGAAAGGATAACATTTTAGCAAACATAATCTCAACTCATGTTTTCTTGTTACTTAACATTTATTTGGGAATTGTAAATGGTTTTGTTTTTATTGAGTCACTATCTAAAAACATCAAAACCCTAAAATACTAATATGTTATATAAAGTTCCTGGGGACTGTTTAGAAGATACACTGACAACTATTCAAAGGAAATCAGAGATCACCAGGACAGAATCAATGAGTTTGATATCGCCTCTGGAAAATATCTCCAAAGCAGAAAAAAAGGTTTATCCTCTACATGTGACAACTGATTTTACTAAATTGGTCCAACAGAATGAGACTGTGGTTCTCAGTGATAACATTGTGAATTATCTTACTTTTTGTTTTCTTAATTAAATTTCAATGTACTACTCTATAGCTCATTAATCTGAGTAAAAGATAAGGAATTCCAAGGTTAATTTTAACTTTGGCTGATTGACAAGTCTGGAAATACTAGTCAACATTTCACTTGGTATTTGGAGCCAGAGTGACCCGGAATTCTGCACTATCCAGACCCTCTTATTCTCTTTGAGAACTGTCTTATTATATGGCTAGAATAATGGCTCTGCCCCAGTGGCTCATTCATTTCTCAGACTTTTAAAAATGATGTTCATTGTGCCCATTAAGGATGCACATTAAAAGATTGTTCAATGATTAATAGTCAAATGGCTAGAAAGGGTACATAAGAACATACAGACACTCCAGTTTTTCATTCTTGGCTTCTAACACATTCCACCTAATTAACAACATTTTATGGTTTAGATTTATTCATTGATAAAAACACATGGAAAATACGTTTTGGACTCTTAGTCAATACAGAATTTGATAGGTTTACTACTAATACCACTTCTGTGGTCCAAGAATATACCAACAACATTCTGCCCTTAAAATCCCCCTGCTAATGCCTGGGAGGAAGCCAGTGGATCTGTGCTTAATTAGAGCGTTATGATCTTAACACTGACCTCTCCCACTCCTTGTCTCCGTGAAGGAGATTATTTGTAGAAGAAGCTGCTTGTTATTTCTGGTTCAGTTAGCATTCTTCCAGAACAAATATGATTAAAACAGCTATAGAATGAACACTGAAACCAACAACTTCATCCTAGAATTTCCAGTTAAACGACTTTGAGAACAAACTTTAGTCATAATTACTTGACTGATGAAATGTGATCAGGAAGCTGAAAACAATGAGAGAAAAGTAAGTAAACATTATTTGAAAAAAAAATAAGGAATGGAGAAAACAGATGTTTTAAAGTACTGAGAAGTCTGACCTGTGATGGTGCAGGGGATAAAGCATTGACCTGGAATGCTGAGGTCACCAGTTTGAAACCCTGAGCTTGCCTGGTCAAGGCACATATAAGTTGATGCTTCTTGCTCCTCCCTTTTTTCACTCTCTCTTTTTTTTCTCTCTTCTCTCTAAAATGAATAAATAAAGTCTTTAAAAACACTGAAAAAAGAACACTTCCCCCTCCCAGAGTCTATATATATATATCTATATCTATATCTATATTCTTTCCTTTTTGCTGTCTAATTTCATAACTATAGTCAGTATGAAGGCTCACTTGAGAGGGTCTAGAAGTAAAGAATTAAATGATAACCATATTTATAAATTATTAACTTTTTAGAAGCTTTCATTTGGAATGAAAAAGGCCTATATTTAGCTTTTAACTTAAATTTTTGTTATTAAACACAGTGTTTTCTTTATTCTTTTCTTTTATTCAATGATAGGAAGGAATGTGGAGAGAAAGATTTTCTCACTTACCCCTATCAGGATCCATCTGAATGGACCACTATGGGGTAATGCTCTGCAACCAAGCTCTTCTTTCACCTGTGGTGGAGGCCATAGAGCCATCCTCAGTGTCTGTCACCAACTCTCTCCAATCTAGCTATGGCTGCAGGAGGAGCGGAGAGAGAGAAAGAGAGAAGTGAAAAGGAGAGGGGTGGAGAAGCAGATAGGTGTCTCTCCTGTGTTCTCTGATGAAAAATCGAACCCAGGAGAGCCACATGCTGGACTGACTCTCCACCAGTGAGCCAACAGCCTATAGCCTGAATCTTTAAATTTTGACATATAACCTGTTCAGTGGGTTTTAAAACATGAGTCATTTGTAATAATAAAGTGTTTGGATGAACCTGTATGTGCACTTTATCTTAGAGAAATAATATTACTCTTCCTTCTTTTCTGTTTTGAATTTCATGTGGTTTGAGTCTATTCAATTAATTTCACAATACTTCATACTTTAGAAAATAATTTAGAACGTTATACATATAAATGTGTATAACATTTGGATTGTGGTTGCATTTTGGATAAAGTCTTCATATTTTATTTGTCTTCTTTTTCACTCTTCATACTATAACATATGAAATGGATAAATGAACAAAAAATAAAGATGTTGACAATGTCTAATCTTTAACAAAGTCAAAGGTAGAAGGCTAAATGTTACAGATGGGTAAAACGTGTTTTAGTTTTTATCCAAGAGTACATTTTAGTCTGACTGGTAATGATGCAGTGGATAAAGTGTCCCCCTGGGATGCTGAGGTCCTAGAGGTGAAACCCTGGGGTCACCGGTCTGAATGTAGGATCATCTGGCTTAAGTGCAGGCTCACCAGCTCAAGCACCAGGTTGCTGGCTTGAGCATAGAATCATCAACAAGATCCCATGGTGGCTGACTTGAGCCCAGAGGCCACCATAGGCAGAGGACCTGAATATATATTTTTAAAAGAAGACAGAGAAATAAAAATTAACATAAAATGGTCAACATTATTAATAATCAGAAAAATGCAACCAAAACTACAACATTATCACTTCAAATCTCTTAGAATGACTATAATCAGCTATTATTAAAAAAAAATTCAAGAGATGAATGCTGACAAGGAGATGAAGTAAAAAAAATCCTCATGTACTGTTGGAGGGAATGCAAACTGGTATAGTCTCTATGAAAAACGACAGAAATTCCTTATAAAGTTAATAAAAGACCTATCATATGGTTTAACAGTTTCAATTTTGGTTATATATATTTTAAAAAATGAAATCAGGTTTTCAAAAAGATATCTGTACTTCCAAGTTCACTGATGCATTATTCACAATAGCCGATATATGGAAACAACCAAGTGTCCATCTACAAATGATTGAATGTGGAAGACATGGTATACATAAGTAACACTGGGGAACAATATTTTTTTTCAATTTCCATAACATGAGGTTATAGAAATTTTTCTATATATCTCTGAATAGCTGATTCCAAATATGAAATTCATTTTTTGGTGCATACTATAGTTTTTATGCAATTTTAATTTATTTTTATTACAGTTAATGGCATGCATTGGTTTTTAAATTGGAGTTAAAGGGCAATGACTCTTGGAATAAACATAACCACAAGGTAATTAATGTTTTACAAACATCACTTTTACATAATTGTAGTTGTTTTAAAATGTGAAAAAAAAATCTAATAAAAACACCCTCTTATTTTGTTTTAAGATTGAATCATGGCTTCTTCGAGTAGGCATAAATGCAAGAATAGTCTTGACACCTTCTGTTGTATATGTGGCTGTTACATACTTCAAAGTCAAAGGTGCAATATATCATCATTTGTGACACAATCATATACTACCTATTTTCAAGTTCCCTTTGGCGAAATATTTTCAAGACAAGAATTGGGCTCCTTATATTGTGTGTCATGGTTGTGAAAAAATGCTTTGTGACTGGACAAAAGAAAAATGCAAAGGAATGCCTTTTGGTATTCCCATGGTTTGTTGTGAACCTAAGGACCACAGCAGTGACTATTATTTCTGTCTGATACATACAAAAGGCATTGGCAACAGAAAAACGTCATATGATTGCATATCCTAATATTCCTTCAGCAATACGACCTATCCCACACTCTGAGACACTCCTGGTTCCAGTTTTCAATGGTTTTATTTCTTCTAAGGGTGAAGAAAGTGAACATGGTGATCAAGTGTATTTTGATAAGATGTATGAGAAAATGGTTGTAGAATCTGACGGGTCTTCTGATGCCAAGCAGGTATTAACACCTCAGCAGTTAAGCCAACCCAAATTGAATGCCTTAGCAAGAGTTTGGACATATCAAAGAAAGCAGCTGAGTTATTAGACTCTGGGATTCAAGAAAATAATGTACTTCACTGGTCAGCTAAAGTATCCCATTTCAGGAAGCGTAAAAAATTTTTGTGGACTTTTTTTCTGAAGACAAACACTTTGTTTACTGTCATGATATCAGTAATCTTCTCAGCCAGCTAGGTGTTACCACTTACAGTCCAACAGAATTTCGGCTATTTCTTGACAGCTATAAACAGAGTCTGAAATGTGTTCTCCTACACAATGGTAATGTTTATGCAGCGGTTCCAATTGGTTATTCAACTCATCTGTGAGAAGGTTATAATGACATAAAAATTGTCCTCGACTTTCTGAAGTATGAGGAGCATAACTGGGTCATTTGTGTGGATCTTAAAATTGAAAATTTCCTGCTAGGACAACAGAGAGGTTTCATGAAGTATCTTTGCTTTCTGTGTTTTTGGGACAACCGAGCTTGGGGAAAACACTGGATACAGAAGGAGTGGTCAAAAGGTGAAGCTCTGGAAGTAAGGATGCAAAATATTGTGAATGAACCTGTAGTTAATTAAGACAAGATCCTTTTTCCCCCACTTCATATCAAACTTGGATTAATGAAGCAGTTTGTTCAGACTTTGAATAAAGTGAACGCTTTCAACATATTATTTCTGCTTTTTTTGCCTTGTCTTTCAAAAAGATAAAAGCAGGTATATTTGATGGACCTCAAATTCGAACCCTCATATCTGTTGTAGAATTTTCCAGGAAGATGAATAAGGAGAAGAAAGCAGCATGGCAGTCTTTTGTGGCAGTTACAAAGAATTTCCTTGGCAACAAGGAAGCAGAGAACTATGAACTTCTTGTTCAAAGATAGCTATTGGCTTTCTAGCATGTTGGATGTAGCACGAATGTTAAGATTCACTTGCTGAACAGTCACCTTAATAAGTTTTCCAAAAGTCTTGGAGCTGTTAGTGATGAGCAGAGAGAACACTTTCATCAAGATTTAAAGACGATGTAAGAGTGTTATCAGGGGCAATGGGACAGAAATATCATGGCAGACTACTGCTGGAACATCAAATAAGATTGTCCTCAACAAGTAAAGAAACTCAACAACTACAAATGCAAATTTTTGCTGAATATAATTTCAATAAGTTTTGTGCAAATTTTATGATTAAAATAAGTGTTTTAATATGTTCTCTTTCAAAATTGTATGCAAATTCTGATGCAATTATATATTTTAGTGTATTAGTGTATTTACTGCATTATATAATTTATTATATTTTCACAAAGATAATGCCCAAGAAGACATTCTACTTCATTATGTTAAACTAATGTTGAAAATTTTACAATAAGATGAAAACATAAAATCTTGAATTGCTAAAACACTGTAGCTTACAGAGAAAAACTAATGTCAGATTTGAGATCAGCATACTCGACTTAAGTAAGCACAAGAGTTTTTGTGGATGCAACAAAAATTTTGTTTTCCAGTGTAATAGAACATCCTTTAGCCAAGAGAAGGAAGAAAATATTGTTACGTTCAATGACATAGATGGACATTGAGGGCATTAAAATAAGTGATAAAAGCAAGACAAAGCTACACCTTATAGCTTATATGTGGAAATTTTTTTTAAAAAATGTTTTTTATATTTATCTGAAGTGGGAAGCAGGGAGGCATAGAGACAGACTCTCTCATGCGCCCAAACATGATCCACCTGGCATGACCACCAGGAGGCAATGCTCTGTCCTGCTGAGGCTTTGCTCAATTTCAACCGGAGTCATTCTAGCACCTGTGGCAGAGGTCATGGAGCCATCCTCAACTTCCAGGACAACTTTTGTTCCAATGGAGTCTTGGCTGTGGGTAAGAAAGAGAGAGATAGAGAGAATGGAGAGGGGGAAATGTGGAGAAGCAGATGGGCACTTCTCCTATGTGCCTTGGCTAAGCATCAAACCTGGAACTTTCACATGTCAGGCTGACACGCTACCACTGAGGCAACCAGTCAGGGCCTAAATTCTTTTTAATTTATTCATTTTAAAGAGAGAGAGATAGAGGAGCATAGATCTGTTCCTGTATGTGCCCTGAACAGGAATTGTGCCAGCAACCTCTGTGCTTTAGAATAATACTCTAACCAATGCAGCTATCCAGCCAGTGCTTTTTTCTTTATTTTCTTTTTTTTTTTCATTCACATTGAAAGAAACAGAAAGTATAAACAAAAAGTAGAAAAGTAGTTTTCAAGGGCTTAGGTTTGGAGAACTAGGGAAAGCTTGATAGAAGTGTTCAAAATTTCAGCTTTAAGATGAATAAGATCTTAGAACTATTGCATAACATGACAACTACAGTGAGTAACATGGTACTTTTTCATTGAAATTTGCTGAGAGTAGAACTTTCTGAACAACAACAAAATGATAAATATGTGAGGTGATGAATGTTTTAATTAACTAGAGTGGAGGTATTTTTCATAATGTGTACATACATCAAATCATGTTGTACACTTTAAATATCTTACAGTTTTATTTGTCAATTATACCTTAATAAACATAAAAAATATACTGATCACCTAGTTCACATGAACTAAATTTTCCATTGATTAGATAAACAAATCTTTAAATGAGTTGATTACTTATAAAACAAAGAAAATCAAATATAAAATTGCTTCAAATTATTTATACTTTATGTGAATATTAAGATACTTTTTTATAAAGAATTGTTTTGAAGGAGGCAATTAGGGTTTGTAATTCACAGAATACAGGAAAGCAGGCAGCTGTAATGAGACTATTGTAAGGATTATCAATATTTGCTTGGCTTGTTTAAACTCTCAGGAAACAAACAATTTCTAGTAGGTATGATTTTCTCAAATTCTGAGTTCTACAAAAGATATATAGATATATCTGCTGCTGTGTATGTATGTGTGTATATATATATATATATATATATATATATATATATGAATTATAAATATCCATATTCTTTGTCTCTAATCGGAGAATATAAATTCATTTAAATTTTTTATTAAATTTATAAGGATGCCATTGGTTAAGAAAATTATACAGGTTTCATGTGCACAGTCCTACAATACTCTATCGATATAATGCATTATGTGTTCACCACCAACCCAAGTTAAGTCTCCGTCCATCACAATTCATCCTTCCTCTGACCTCCTGCACTCCCCACTCTCCTTTTTCTCTAGTAATCTGCATAGTGTGTCTGTAAGTTTCTTCTTGGCATGGCTATCAGTCCTGTTCTTTGTATCTATGAGTGTATTTATATTTTGTTTGTTAGCTTAATTTATTAGATTCCACATACAAGTAAAATCATATGGTACTTCTCTTTTTCTGACGGGCTTTCAGCATGATAATCTCCAGGTTCATTCATGCTGTCGTAAAAGGTAAGATTTTCTTTTGTTTTAAAGCTGAATAGTATTCCGTTGTGTAAATGTACCATAACATTTTTATCCACTCATTTACTGATGCATACTTGGGCTGCTTCCAAAGTTTGGCTATTGTAATAATAGTGTAGTGAACATAGGGATGCATATAGTTTTTTGAATTAGTGTTATGTATTTCTTTGGATATATTCCCGGAAGTGGAATTGATAGGTCAAAGGCAATTTCATTTTTAATTTTAGTGGTAACTCTATACTGCTTTCCACAGTGGAGACACCAATCTGCATTCCCACCAACTGTGCATGAGGGATTTCTTTTATCCACATCCTCACCAACACTTGCTGTTTTCTAATTTATTAATCATAGTCATTCTGAAAATTGTAAGGTGATATCTCATTGTCTTTTTAATTTACATCCCTCCGATGATTAGTGATTTTGAGCATCTTTTCATCTGTCTATTGGCCATCTGTATGCTTTCTTTGGAGAAGTATTTGTTCAGGTCCTTTGTTCATTTCTTAATTGGATTGCTTGGTTTGTTTTGGTGTTCAGTTGTATAAGTAGCTTGTAAATTTTGGATATTAAGCCCTTATCAGATGTATCTGCAAATACATTCTTCCATTCAGTAAATTGTACTTTTCATTTTGTAGATGGTTTCATTTGCTTTGTATATACAGTGTGTCCGTAAAGTCATGGTGCACTTTTGTCCTGTGATCAGTCAAAAGTGCACCATGACTTTACGAACACACTCTACTTTTTATTTTGATTTAATTCCATTTGTTGTATATTTTTCATTTTTCCCCCTTGCCTGAGTAGATATATCAGAAAATATTGGTACAATAAATGTCTGAGATTTTACTACCTAATTTTTCTTCCTGGATTTTAATGGTTTTGAGTCTAACATTAAGGTTTTTATCCATTTTGAACTTATTTTTGTATACAGTGTAAGATGGTGATCTAGTTCCACTTTTTTAACGTATCGGTCCAATTTTCCCAATGCCATTTATTAAAAATACTTTTGTTACTCCAAAATAAGCACTTGCCTCCTTTGTCAAATATTAATTGCTGATAATGACAAGGATTTATTTCTAGGCTATCTTTTCTGTTCCATTGACCTATTTGTCTGTTTTGATGTCAGTACCATGCTTCTTTGATTACTATGGTCTATAGTATAATTTGATATTAAGTTGTGTAATTATTCAACCTTTGTTCT
This sequence comes from Rhynchonycteris naso, assembly GCA_037038555.1. Lineage (NCBI taxonomy): Eukaryota > Metazoa > Chordata > Mammalia > Chiroptera > Emballonuridae > Rhynchonycteris > Rhynchonycteris naso. The sequence continues at coordinate 76,251,643 of CM073002.1, forward strand.
TCTTTCTCAAGATGTCTATTATTATTTGTTTTTATTTTTTGTGATTCATTTATAAATTTTGGGGATATTTCTTTTAGTTCTGTATATAGTAAGCCATTTGTATCTTGATAAAAATTATATTGAATTTATAGATTGTTTTGGGCAATATAAACATTTTAATGATGTTCATTCTTTCTATCCATGAACACAGTATATGCTTTCACTCATTTGCTATCTTCTTCAATTTCTTATATTTTTCTGATAATGAATATTTTACATCTTTGGTTAAACTTACCCCTAGGTATTTTATTCTTTTTGAAGCAACTGTGAACAAGATTGTTTTTTTAGTAACCTTTTTTGATAGTTCATTACAGTGTATAAAAGTGCAGCAGATTTCTGAATATTTACTTTTTATCCTGCTACTGAATTAATTTATCAGTACAAGTCAGTTTTATTTTTATTTCTTTTTTTATTTTTTATTTTTATTTTTTGTAGAGCCTATAGGATTCTCTATATACAATACCATATTATTTGTAAATAATGACAGCTTTATTTCTTCCTTTTCTGTTTGGATGCCTTTCATTTCTTCTTCTTCTTGTCTGATTGCTGTGGCTAGGACTTTTAGTACTATGATCACTAGAAATGGTGAAAGCAGATAATCCTGTCTTATTTTTAATCTTAAGGGAAACATTTATAGGTCTGTCCATTAAGTATAATATCAGCTGTGGATATATCATATACATATGGCCGTTATTATGTTGAAGTATGTTTTTGCTATTCACTATTTGCTGAGAATCTTTGTCATAAATGAATATGAGATTTTTATTAAATGCTTTTTCTGCATCTATTGATATTATCATTTTTAATTTTTTTGTTATTCCTTTGCCTCCGTTTATACACTTTCAAATATAGAAATTATATTTATCTTTTTATTATCTATGGTCTCAAAAATATTTACCTATTGCTATCTAATCATTAAATGTGCATATTTTATATAAACTTTTTAAACATAATTTCAATGTAACAAAAATAAGTCTCTAAAAGTACAATTATCACTTTTAGTAAATATACTCAAAACATTACAATTCTATTTTGATTTAGAAAGTATTTAATAAGAATTCACTAAGTATATGTCAGGCATTGCATTTATAAAGATATACTTTGCTTCCTATGTTTCAGCCAAAAGGAGAGCCAAAAGTGTTTGAGATAAATGAGGGCTCAAGTGAAAATGAATAAGAAAAAAACAAGTGACACTTCCATTAAGGAGCTCTGAACAATGTACCAATGAAGAGGTCTCATTAAAGGTTACTAAATTATTACAGTGGCTGAGCAGGACTGGTTACATAATCTTCAAGGTTAAATGCAATATAAAAATATTGATCATTTATCAAAAAATAGTTTATAATTTTAAGTTGGCATAGCCAAACATTGACCACATAATCCCCTAAATGTGTAACCTTATATGATTACACATAGCACCTGCCCATGACACTGGCCCTGAGGTTAGATGTGCTCTTGCTAATCTTTCATTCCTGTTAAGATATTTTCATTGCCAGATGCATTAATTTGATAAAAGTGGTTAAGCATCTCTGGGATCCAACGAGCACAGATCATGCTGTGATGATTTCTTGGCAGTCTTTTATCTATATGTGGCATTAATTGGAAGCACTATGAAGTAAAAATAAAAATATGTTGCTTTCTTCTATTTCACCATTTATTTTTTGGTAAAAATTAACTGAAAATAGAGATCTAAGAATAACTGAGGTGTTTATTTTTCCTCTAGTTTACTGCCTTTGATAAGGAGTAAAGTATAGCATGCTAACTTGTCTTAAAAAAGAAAATTGTGAGATCAAAGAGAATTTAAGACATCTTTCACATAGCTTGCTTTCTGTCCTGTCAGGAGTCAGGAGAAGCACTTTACAGCATGTTAGTATTAAATTTCATAACTTTTACTGACTGCTAATATTCTTCACATTTCAAAGGCACAGCATATTGAATTTTGGATTTTTAAATTTTTTCTGTATTGCTAACTATATGAAAAATGAAAATATTTATAATTGTGTTTGATTTACAGTTAAATCTTATGCATTTAAATTTGGTTTCTTAAAGTAGACTTGTTCTTTTTAAGTATTTTGAGTTATTATATTTTGTATTCCAAATTAATTCAAAATTTTTTACTTATATATTTTATTAACATTTTTTAAACAAAATTTTATAAATATATATATATACACACATGCATATGTATGGACGCACATATAGACACATTTAGTTTTCTTTCAAAACCACTCTACATATATTGATCATATAAAGTCCATTTTTTAATAAATCAGAATATGGAGATGCAAATTAGTGTAGTGGTTATAGTGGCATTCTTGATTCCCATTTACTCAAAAAGTGAATATACTGGCTTTTTTGAAAAAATTCGTAACTTAACTTAAGAGGCAGTAACTTCCACTGTCTTCTACTAAAGAAGCTAAAAATACAATATTTTTAATTATATTTTTATTCTTACATCTAGACAACGACTGTACATTATAGGTTTTCCTATGAGATGGCCCACCCCAGAAATGGAATCAGAGGACCATGAAGATCCATTTAGGCAAAAAATAGCATCAATGTTTCTACATACAATATTTTCAGAAGCACCAATGACATTGTTCCAGGAGTAACTTCTGGTGCCAATATGAGTGATATCAGCAGGACAGGCTACAGTAACTCTCCCCAGGTGCATTGGCAAAACAATCTTCACTGAACAAATCTGCATGATCTTGGGCATAGTTCCTAACTACATAGTTCCCAAGCCGACTTTATTAGTCTTTTAAAAAATTAAGTAGCTTTCTCACTGTCATTTTAATAAACCAAACCTCTTTCAACTAGGTTACTTTCGAATAAAGAAACTTCACTGATTTAAAAATTGCTAACAGTGAAATTATACCAACATATTATTAAGAATTGTAAAGAATTTTCACTTGGTTGGAGACAAGGATATTAATAAAACCAGCTATTAAGAAACAAGACTCTGAGCATGAAACACTATAAAAGTCATGGAAAAATGTGATAACTATGGTACACTCTTTTTAATGATATTGAAGAACTGAAAAGCAGGAAGATGAGAAGTATAGTTTAAAAATTATCACATCGAACAGAACACATAAATTTTATTGTGTGGGAAAAAGAGTCTATTATTTTCTGCAACTATGACCCTTCAAAGGTTACAAAACCAAACACATATTTTTATTGTGGGTGGTGGGATCACCAGGGCACCATAATTCTGGAATCTCCCCAAACTCCTGCTAAAGTCCAAAGAGATCAACTGGGCTAGCAAAAGAAAAATTCCACATATGATATCGTCAATGAATACGAAGTAGCAATATATCACCATGAAACTCATGGAGTTGTGGAACTCCTAAATTGTGACAAAGAAACAAAGAAAATAAAACTTCACATAGTGAAAAAAAATCTTCAAATAGAAATTTGTTTTAGTCAATGGGCATTAGGTAAAGCCAGGCCAATTTCTCCTGAGCCCAAATTTGCAAACAAGATCAAACAAATAAAAAAGCATTAACTAGTTTACGTAAGAGGATCAAATGTACTGTGGTTTTCGAAAATATCAGGAAAATACTCCATCCCAAAAGAACTGTGCTTAATTTAGAGGGGATGTGGAAGAAATAAAGCATATTGAATGAAATAAAAACACCATATGTAGGAGACAAAGTAGGTTCTAATTTTAAGGTATGAGGATCCCAGTGTAGGAAGTCCAGAAATTATTGTAACATTGAAAGAAAACATCTGAAAGTGCAAAAATTGGTTTGGAAAAGAAGACCTGAATGATTCAGATATGAAGGCACAGGAACACATGTCTAAATTTGACAGCTTTGAAGGACAAAGAAATGAAAAATAGAGTTCATGTTTTGAGTCTCTCACTGTAACAATCTTAAAGAAAATATAACGCTGGAAAGTTGAAAAAGCTACTCTGGCCCATTCTCACCTCTTACACAGGAACCTTCTCCATGTGATTCTCCTACTAGAAAAGAACACACAAGACAAGATTTTTTTTTTTTTTTTTTTTTTACAGGGACAGAGAGAGAGTCAGAGAGAGGGATACATAGGGACAGACAGATAGGAATGGAAAGAGACGAGAACATCAATCATCAATTTTTCGTTGTCACACCTTAGTTGTTCATTGATTGCTTTCTCACTTAACCATGGTTCTTCAGCAGACTGAGTAACCCCTTGCCGGAGCCAGCAACCCTGGGTCCAAGCTGGTGAGCATTTTGCTCAAGCTAGATGGGCCCGCGCTCAAGCTGGCAAACTTGGGGTCTTTAATCTGGGTCCTCTGCATCCCAGTCCGATGCTCTATCCACTGCGCCACCGCCTGGTCAGGCACTGGACAAGATTTAAAAATGACTAAGTGCAAAACAAGTATTAAATAAGACAAATACATCATTAGGATGCTAAAGGGTATATACACCAATGGAATACAACAATTATTAACCTCAGTGTAACAAAATAAATTAGGAATATATTTATGAACAATAAACATAAATAAAAATATTTGTAAAAATAAATAAAAATATAGAACAAAATAAAATAAAACAAAACAAAGTTTAGTCCACTCCTCTATACCTAGACATAACTCATTAGGTAGATTTTATAGATACATATCAAACTCTATACTCTAATATGACAAAGCAAACTTTTTTTAAAGAACATGAAATTTGACTGAATGTTAGGAGACAAATAAAACTTTAATATATTGCAAAAATATAAATACTACAACAGTTTTTTTCTGACAATCATATTATAAATGAGAAATCTATTTGGATGGCACCAGAGGTTCATCTCCTTCCTTGTTTTCATAGCTTAGCAAAGTTTTAGTCGATTTGACTGAGGATGCTTATGCAGAGAGAAGGTCACTGGTCAATATCCAAGAGTCTGCCATGCAAGGTTATTCCCTAGGGACCTTGGTATAAAGACCTCAGCCCTTCAAATGTAGAATCCTTAGCATCTCCTCTGGACTTGGATATTATTCTATCAATTCACTATTACTTAGAAAAGTTAGGTGTCTCTCAATACCTCTTAGGCTCAGCCACAAAAATAGTGTCATGTAAGGCTCAGTACAATGTCCAGGAGGCTGAATCCTAGTTCACAGTACATTCAGCACAGCTATGCTCAGCCTGTGCTGTGAAATGAGAGTCTGCATGGCTGTGTATGCTCTGACTGTTCTCTACTTGTACATTCAATGCTACCTTTTCTGTATTGTATGTCAGCAGTGATATAGCTATGATCTCTTAATCTATGACACAACAAAATTAGAAAATTAATAAAAAAAAACAAAAGAAAACAGTTTTTCTTCTTGAAAAGGTGACAGCTAAAATAACAAAATAACTAGATTCTTGTAATAGAAAAAAATATTGTATAACTAATAAATTGAAAACAAATTGTATTGATAAAATCAACAGGAAAGATGAACTATTTCCACACAATTAAAGAGAAAAGGGAGGAAGCACAGATACAGAAATAGAGAAATTTCAAGGAGTAAGTAACCCTCCATGATAAAGAAATTTTATAATAAGAAAAGAATTGTTTCCCGACTGCTATATAAATATAGTTGAAAACAAAAATATAAGTGCTCTAGGAAAATATAATTTTGCTAAACTAACCCATTAGAGGTAGAAAGTCAAAACAAAAATGTTACTGAAGTATAGTTTTACATCAACTTCTCTGAAAGAAAGTATCAGACATTTCAGCATTAAGTTTGGCCTAACCAGTTAAGTTTGGCCAAACTTTTAAAGAAAGAATAAACTTAATGTTTTTTTAAAAAAAGCCAGGAGCAGCCTCGCCAGGCGGTAGTGCAGTGGATAGAGCGTCGGACTGGGATGCGGAAGACCCAGGTTCGAGACCCCGAGGTCGCCAGCTTGCGCGCGGACCCATCAGGCTTGAGCAAAGCTCGCCAGCTTGGACCCAAGGTCGCTGGCTCCAGCAAGGGGTTGCTCCGTCTACGGTCAAGGCACATGTGAGAAAGCAATGAATGAACAACTAAGGTGCTGCAATGGCAACAAAAAACTAATGATTGATGCTTCTCACCTCCCTTCGTTTCTGTCTGTCTGTCCCTGTCTATCCCTTTCTCTGACTCTCTGTCTATCCCTTTAAAAAAGAAAAAGCCAGAAGCAAAAAGAAAAAAATATATAAAATTATTATTTTATGAAGCTATTATAACTTTAATGAAAAAACTTGATAAATGGTCTACAAAAAATAAAGTAGTCTAATCTTAACAACATTATTATAATGATCTCAAATAAAACACTGGTAAATGTAATTAAATGTACTGTTAAAAATAATATATTGTAATCATATGGGATTCACCCCAAAAAGCAAGTATAATTTGATATTAAGAAATCTGTTTGTTAATCTAAAAAAATATGGATATTTGTGTTTAGAAATTCTGGAAAAAACAGTGAAGACAATTCAACACCTATTATTATTAAAACTTAGGATCAATGGATATTTCTTTAACACAAAAAATATACATAGTCTCTGAAGAGTCAAATGTGTTTAACAGAAAAAGTCAGGTTTTCTTTTATAGTCTGGAACAAGGTAAGGATGTCCAGTACTGCCAAACTATTTAGTGTTTTTTTTTAAAAAAAACTATCACAATTAAACAATGGAAGTCTTTAAAGAAACAGGAACCATAAAGGAAAGCATAACTATTTGTTTTTCAGTTGAATAGAATTATATAAATATAAAACACCAGAGAATAAAATAACTACATTAAGTAAAATAATTTAGCTAATTATGTAGATATAATATTGATATGCATAATATAAAAATAGATGACACATATATTATATGTAACTATAAATATTTATGCATAAAAATGAGAAAAAACAAAATGAAAAAGAAGACTCCATTTATCATAGCTGAGAGCCTACACATATACACACAAAGACCTATGGTTTTATTTTATGATATATTTTAGATAGACAGATGATAGATAAATAAAGACTTACAGAGCTGAGAATGTATATCACCCTTCTTAAATTTTATTTAGAAAATTAAATTTAACAAGGTGACATTGACCAATAAGAATACATATGTTTCAGATAAACATTTCAAAAGCATTTGAACTGTTGAATATGGTGTATACCCATCATCTAAAGTAAAATAATTTTCCATCACCTTATATTAGTCCATCTATACACCCTCTCCCTGCCCCTACATCACCACATCCCCCATGACCTCCATCTTTGGTAACCACTCACTTTTATCTTTATCCACGAATCTCAGTTTTTATCCCACTTATATGTGAAATCATACAATTCTTAGCTTTCTCTGATTTGCTTATTTTATTCTGTATAATATTCTCAAGGTCGATCTATTTTTTTGTAATTGGTGCTTGTTTATCATTTCTTACAGCTGAGTAGTATTCTATTGTATATGACCTTTTAAGAGATTCTTTAAAATACTTTAGAAAAACAAAAGTGTAGAATTGCTTAAATGGTTACAATTTTATGTATAGAAAGATTCAACATTAAAAATGTATTCATTCTTCCTTAGTTAATTTACAAATTTATCATGATCTCAATCAAAATTCTTAAAATAAGTACAATGTGAGGGAATTAGTCATAACAGATATTACATAATAAAAGTTTTATATGAAGATATTATAGTTTTGTAATGTTAAAGGACAAATTTGTCAAACAGTATAAGATTCCCACAAATAAACTCAAGTTGTTTTAGAAACTTAATATATAATTAAGGTGGACATCTTAAGTATTAAAGTTAGGTTGTTTAGTATAGTAGAGTTATCCAATTAGATTACCATTATAATTTAGAAAACCAAGAAAAATATTTTTAGTTAAACAAAAATCCCACCTAGTTTGAATCAATTAGAAAACTTAAAATTAACAAAAGCGTTACATGCAAGCTAAACTTAGAAAAAAATTAAAAATTTATCCTGAACAACAAATGGGTAAAATAGAGATCAAAACAGAAAATGAACAATATCCAAAATAAACAAAAAAAAAATCACAGCATACCAAACTCATGGGATATACTTAAAGTAGTTCTAAGAAGGAAGTTTTAAATGATGAAGCCTATACCAAGAAGAAAAGCCCCAAACAACCTAACTATACATCAAGACATTAAAAGAAAAAAGAACAAACTAAACTAAACATTAATGAAAGAAAGATAATAAAATTCAAAGCAGAAAACAACAGAAATAATAAAAAATAATTATATTAATAGTTTTTTTGTTTGCTTGTTTTTGGTCTTTTTGAGGTAACATTAATTATTATCATGTGCTTCAGATGCACAGTGTTATAAATTGATATCTGTACACACCACAGTGCACTCAACACCAAATATCTAGTTTTTATCCATCCTCATATATTTCATCTCCTTTACTTATCTAGATCCCTCCATCCCTACCATCCTCCTTCCCTTCTGGTAACTACCAATCTATTGACTATATCTATGAGTTTGTTTCTGGTTTGTTTGTTTTTTTGTTTCTTTTTTGTATTATATTGTACATAGCAGTAAAGTCATATGGTTTTTGTCCTTTCCTGTTTGACTCATTACGCTTACCATAATACTCTCAAAACCCATCCATGTTGCTGCAAATGGCAATATTTTATCACTTTTATGACTGAGTAGTATTTTGTTGTGTATATATCACATCTTTTTTCATTCATTCATCAATAGACATGTAGGCTGTTTTCATATTCTGGCTATGTAAACAATACTTATACCTGATTTTTGAAAGTATAAACAAAATCAGTAAAATCTTAGCTATACTAAATAAGATAAAGAAGAAAAAGCCTCAAATAAATAAAAGAAAAACTGAAAGAGAAAACATTCTGGTTGATACCACAGAAATAAAAAGGAATGCAATGAGACTACCATGAAATACTATGCACCATCAAACCGGGTAACCTAGAAGAAATGAGTGAATTTGTGGAAACATACAACCTGCAAAGACTAAATTATGAGGGAAGAGAAAATGTAAACAGACCAATAATATGTAAGGACATTGAGTCAGTAACCAAAACCCTACTTACAAAAAGAGCACAGACCAAATGGTTTTCATGGTTAACTACTAAACATTTAAAAAATAGTTTATACTAAATATTCTTCAACTTTTTCAAAAACTGAAGTGGAGAAAAGATACCCAAATGACTTTTATAAGGCCAGCATTACCTTTATACCAAAGTCAAATAAGGACAATACATGAAAGGAAAACTACAGGCTAATATTTCTAAAACTATAAGATGCAAAATTTCTTAGTAAAAAACTAACAAGCCAAATTAAACATCACATTAAACCATCATACACCATGGTATTTACTCCTGAGATGCATGAATATTTCAACATTTGCAAATCAATAAATATATATTGTATTAGTAAAATAAAAGACAAAAATCAATCATCTCAACTGAAGAAAAAACACTTAAAACATTCAAAATATAATCATGACAAAAACTGGTACAGACAAAGCGTGTACAGAAGAAATGTACCTCAACGTAATAAAGACCTTATAAGTCAAACCCCTGGGTAACATCATACTTAAAGGAGACAAGTTAAAAACTTTTCATTTATGATCAGAATAAAGCATGTGTTTTTACTTTCATCACTCTCTTTAAACATAGCACCAGAAGCCTTAGCCAAAAAATTAATCAAGGTAAATAAATGAGACAAACTAAAATTAAAAAAATAAAACTGTTGTTTTGAGATTATATATTTTATGTATATAAAATTCTAAAGACTTACAAAAATAACTGTTAGAACTAATAAACAAATTCAGTAAAACTGCAGGATATAATATCAACAATAGACATCAGTTGCATTTCTAAATACTAACAACAAAATATTTGGAAAAGAAATATAGAAGGGGATTTCATGTACAATACATTAATAACATTAAAATGCTTAAAAATAATTTAACCATGAAAGTCAAAAGTAAATACAATAAAAACAATAACAGTTTTTGGAAACAATAATTGAAGAACACACTAATATATACAAAATATTTTATGTTTGTAGATTAGAAGAATTAATACTCTTAAAATGTCTGTACTACCCAAAGTCATTATTGACTTATTGCAATTCCTATCAAAATTTTAATGACATTTTTTACAGAAATACAGAAAAGCAATTTGATTATTAGTATGAGATCAAAAAGACACTAAATATCCAAAGCAATCATGACTAAGTAGAACACTACCAAAGGCATCATACTTCTTGATTTCAAACTATGTTACAAATCTATAGTAATCAAAATACTATGATATTACATAAAAGATGACATATAGACCAATAGAACAAAATTGGGTCCAAAAACAGACACAGATAAGGTCCGCTAATGTTTGAAAATGATACTTAAGAATATTTAATAAAAAAGGATAGTCTCTTTAATAAATGATATTTGGAACACTAAGCATTCAGAAGCACATGAATAAAATTGAACTACATTACGTCACTCACAAAAATTAACTCAAAATGAATTAACTACCTTTAACCAAACCAGTGAAAAATCTGAAACCTTAAACCCCTAGAGGAAAACATCAGGAATAAGCTTTTGACATTTGTCATGGCAATGATATTTTTTATAGGACCCCAAAAGCACAATCAACAAAAGCAAAATATGCAATTGAGACTACATCAATCTAAAGAAATTCTTGCACTAATATATATATATATATAAATTTATTAATCATTGTCACTTTAATAAGTTCAATAAAAAACATGCTACAAAATGATATAGTAGTAATATACAGAATGGCAGAAAATATTTGGAAAACATCTATATGATAGAGAATTAATATTCAAAATATATAGGGAATACATACAACTCAACAGTAGACAAACAAAAAATCTGATTTTTTAAAAAGGGGAAGTATGTGAATAGACACTTTCAACAAGATGACATACAAACAGCCAACAAGTTCATGAAAAGATGCTCAACATAACTAATCATCAGGAAATGCAAATCAAAACCATAATGAGATATCACTTTACACTTGTTTGAATGGCTATAATACAAAAGACAAGAGTTAACAAATGCTGACAAAAACGAGAAGAAAATGGATCCCTTGTGCACTCTTGGTAGGAATATAAAATTGGTACAGCCATTGTGGAAAACAATATGGAGAGCCCTGAAAAAAATAAATATCACTTCCAAATGATCTCGCAATCTTATTTTTGGGTATACATCCAAAGGAAATGAAAACAGGATATCAAAGATATATATGTACCCTTGTGTTCATTGCAGCATTTTTCACAATAGCCAAGGTACAGAAACTAAGTGTTCACTTACAAATGAATGAATAAGGAGCTTTACAGTAGAATATAGTTCAGGTATGACAAAGAAGGAAATCCTTCCATTTGTGACAGGCAGGATATTGAGGGCATTTTACTACATGAAATAAGTCATACAGAGAAAAACAAATATCTTATAATCTAACTTATATGTGGAATTTTTTTAAATTTCTTTTTATTTTATTCATTTCTGGAGAGGAGACACAGAGTGAGAGAGAGAGAGAGAGAGAGAGAAAGAGAGAGAGAGAGAGAGAGAGAAAGAGAGAGAGAGAAAGAGAGAAAGGGGGGAGGAGCTGGAAGCATCAAATCCCATATGTGCCTTGACCAGACCAGTGCAGGATTTTGAACTGGCGACCTCAGTGTTCCCAGTTTGACCCTTTATCCACTGTGCCACCACAGGTCAGGCTCCTTATATGTGGAATTTAAAAACATTGAACTCATAGAAATTGAGAGCAAAATGATGGCTGTTGGGGCTAGAGGTCGAAGGGTACATACTTCCAGTTAAGTATGAGCAAGTTCTGGGGATCAGTATAGAGCACGTGGAATATGGTTAATAATACTGTATTAGGTACCTGAAAGTTGTTAAGTAAGTAAATAAAGTTGTTAAGTAAGTAAATTTTCTCAACCACACCAAAATTAAAATTATATGAAATGAATAAATGTTTTGGTAATTATTTTGTAATATATATGTGTCAAATATTCATATTTTATATCTTCAGCTTATACAATGTTATTTGTCCATTATGTCTTTATAAAGGTAGAAAAATAAGTTTATCTTAAATTCAGCAATAAAATCTAAAATAAGAAATACTACTTTCATAATAGTAAAACAATATACAAACTTTAAAATTACATTTAATAAGAACTTAAGACCTATAAAGAAGGGCATAAATTCTGTTGACATAATAGTAATTTTAAATGAAAAGTACATACTATGTTTACAATTCTCTTGGATTAGAAAACAATATCATTACAATATTGATTCTGCTAATTTGATATATTGTAAAAATTTAAAATAATTTGAATTAATATAACTTCTGTTTTAGAAAACATTCATTTTCTTAAAAGTCATGTAGAAGGATAATTGTAGTTGATAGTTAAAAAAATGTGATGAAATAATGATGAATGATTAATGTCCTTTTCAGTGATAAGAATATAGCGCTGATCCAGTGACCTATAAAACTGAGGACACAATTCTGAAACAGATTTTCCAGCATAAGATACTAATGTAAAAGGAATGTAAGACTTTAATTCATGTGGGAAAATAAAGTTTCTTTAGAAATAAAAAGATACAGGTTATTTATTAAAAAGACTAAAATTGGAGCACTCTTTAAATCATTTACAGAAGTAGTTCCAGATGGGTTAGTACAGAAAATAAATAAGTGACACATACTCTATGTAGGAAATGCTAAAACTACAAAAGTCATAAAATAAAAAGGGTATATTTGATCATGTAAACATGAAAACATTTTTTATGTGTGGTAGAAGATACCATACAAAGTAAATAAAATGATAGATTTAAAGAAATGTGCAGCAAGAAAAACAGATAAACTTATGACTTGTATAGTATAATATAAGAATTATAGTCTATAATTAGATATGTAATCCAATGTAAAGTTGTGCAAGGTACATGGATGTTGAATCACAGAGAGAAAATAGTGAAGTAACATAAAAAAATAAACTCACAACACTTAAGGGAATTTCAATTAAAATGAGATATTTCCTTATACATTTTAGACTGTAAAAAGTTTCAAACATATGCTATCGATGATTCAGGGGAAGGCATACTATTATATCCCCTTGTTCGAAACTAAAATTTAACTTTTAGATTAAGATCTTTTTAAGAAACATCTCATTTGCAATTTTTTTTTAAGAAAAATAATGCTTATTTCTTCAAAACAGAAATCTAGAAATCTATCTTTTAAATATAGATACATCAGTTAAAAAGATTACAAGTTCAAAGATATTAGTCTATTGTGGTAAAAAAAAAAACACTCTTAAAAAATAAATTGTTATTAACAGAAAAGTGGTTAAATAAATTGTGCTACATGACCACCATGGAATAATATATAGCTATTAACAAGAATAAATTAGGATCAAATAAGCTGACAGGCTGGAGGTGGAAATGGGTCAGAGTTTGTAATATCTTATTTAAAAAGTGAAATTCAGCCTGACCTGTGGTGGCGCAGTGGATAAAGCGTCGACCTGGGAACACTGAGGTCGCCAGTTCAAAACCCTGCACTGGTCTGGTCAAGGCACATATGGGAGTTGATGCTTCCAGCTCCTCCCCCCTTTCTCTCTTTCTCTCTCTCTCTCTCTCTCTCTCTCTCTCTCTCTCTCTCTCTCTCTCTCTCTCACTCTGTGTCTCCTCTCTAAAATGAATAAAATAAAAAAAATAAAAAGTGAAATTCAGAACAAATGTATTTAAAATAACTTCATTTTGAAAAGAAAAAATTATGACAAAACATTTAGCTATATTATATGTATAAGTTTACATGAACATGAGAAAAACTAAGGAAGAATACCTATTAAGATATTAATCTGGGTTGTCCAAATGTACAGAGTGTGAAGTTATTCAGACACTCATACAGTTATTTTAAGGTTAATACCAACATTTACGTGAAGTGCACATCAAAGAAATAAAAGTGTGAAATATCAAATGTAAAACCAAAATTATCTCAGTTTCATATTCTGGACTGGTTCCTGATCAACCCCATTTTTTGTTTGTTTTTGGTTTATCATCTGCTTTTTATTTCTGGTCAAATAAAACTATTTTCTGCTCAGGATAGTAAATAACCAAATATGTTTATGAACTATTTACTCTGAAATATCCAATAAACAGTTTTCTTTTGTCGCAGTATAGTATCTCTTTAGTATGTATCATAAAACATAATTATATGTATATGTATTTGTAGAGATAACCAAATTTCTTCCACACAAGGCAGTGAGCACATATTTGTATCAATATTATAAATTCATATTCCCTTATTTCCACTCAGAGCTATTTTTTATTTAAAATTGTTAGGGCTATATATGCCTTAGAATTTGTGAATGATAACTATAAGGTCATTCAGCTAAAATTCAAATAAAACATATTCATTAAGGCAAGGTCAGTATAAATGCACTTGAATATTATTTAAATTCCAATGTTTTGTGTGCTTATTGGACATCTAGGAAACAAAAGACCAGACACGTTTTATAACCAACCATATTTCCCAAATTCCCAGGGAGCTAAAAAGAAATTATTTTATGAGCCTATGTTACTTTTGTAAAGCCATATAGTCAACTGGATCCTGAATAAATCAATCAGAGTTATATCCACGTAGGCAGAAGGAAAAGAAATGTTATATTAACAGCTAATGCATGAAGCCCTATAGGCTTCTGTACAGACACACAAAAAAATTGTAAATACTGTTCAGTGTGTACTTAATCTCTGATGTATATAGGAAGAGATAGAACAAAGAGAGACAGCTAAATTCTCTATTTAATTAACAGAAACGTTCAGGGATGGGGAGCCAAGTAAGAAGAGTGTACACTGGAGAATAATAGAGATGGTGGATAACAGAACATAGCAGGAAGCTGCCACTGTGCCAAAAGTCAAACAGTGAAAAATTCTAAGTGATGGCAAAATCAAAGTGTGTAGTCTAACAACTTGTAACAGAAAATTTATCTTAAATCCCAGGACCATACTTGTTAGCTGTGCAACCTCTGCTTTAACTTTATGTGCTTCAGTTTCTTCACGTGAAAAAGGAGAGAAGTCATTATAGTGTGCACGTTATGGGTTTGTATGAGAATCAAATGAACTAAAAAATATATAGATCACTTAGGCTGAAGCATAGTCGA
The DNA here is from genome assembly GCA_037038555.1 of Rhynchonycteris naso. Classification (NCBI taxonomy): domain Eukaryota; kingdom Metazoa; phylum Chordata; class Mammalia; order Chiroptera; family Emballonuridae; genus Rhynchonycteris; species Rhynchonycteris naso. The sequence continues at coordinate 76,266,784 of CM073002.1, forward strand.
TGTCGTATAGTTGGGCTTTATTTAATTAAAGCTGTTTACTTTGCTGCATGTAAAAACTTTGCATTACCCTAAAGGTTCTGTGAAATCTGCCACAAATATAAATATATTCTGTTAAAGTTGAAGAAGCGGTAGAAAACAAAATAGAAGAACTGAGTAATATAGATATATTTTGGCTTTTATCAGGATCAAAATATGAACAGTAACATTTTGTCAATCAAACAATCAGAGCCAAAATGAACTCTGCTAGTATAAACTACTGGTAACTCACAGATATTTGGAGGAATTCTTTGTACTACCCATTTTATTGTGATGGAGATTAAACCTAATTTGTTTAAAATCTCACAGAAAGGCTGATTGTAACTAAATTTTTTACAACTTATTGATTAGGCTTTCATTCACTTTATTCAAAAAACATTGAGAATTTACTATGTTCAGGTATTGTGCTAAGCACTAGGATAGGGATATTTAATTCCAGCCTTCAAAAGATCTCAAGTTACAATAACCTATGGTATATTTTTAAGATAGAAGTATTGAGCCAGCACTACATTTGTATAGCAAGAAAAGCGGACCAAATTATAACACGATATTGACATGCATTTATATCAGTTATACTGCACAATTATTATATATATATATATCTTTTATTCAAAATATTTAAAAGAAAAGAAAGAGATAAAAATTAATTATGATCAACAATATCAAGAGGTGTCTCTTTAAAAAAAATTTATTAAATTCTTGAAATACTATTTAATGTCCACAATAACGCAGCGTGTGGTATATTATGATTATTAATAAATATACGATTGCTTTAAAAGTATGATTAAATTCTATGAATAAGTAAAATCAACAGATATAAAAACTCAAAATTTTATAATCTTCAAATTACAAGAATAAGTAAAAATTTAATAGAATAACTTTATATTTACAAAAATTAAATTAATTTTTTTAAATTGCCTGTTCTCCAGTCAAACTCTTACAAATTAAACATATAAAATACACAAGGACAACTTTTAAAATCAGATTTTGCTAAATCTTGAAGGGGCAAATTAATTCCCTATAATTTGTTACAGGAGGTGATTTAATTTATTTTACAAGGCTACTGTATTATCAGTATCCAAATTAGATAAAGACAAATTAAGAAATGGATAATTTTTTCTTTCATGCATGATTACAAAACCTGTGACTGCCATATATATATATAATGTCTCAACAAAGAGGACAAAATAATAAAATAACAATAAAATATTACTCTTCAGTTTAATTTTCAATTATATATATTATGTATTATGTACGTATATTAACACAATAATATATAGAGGTTATGTTTTTAACTTTAGAATCAAAAAAGAAAAGCCATAAAGTTAGTGATCTCTAAACCACTGCTCAGAGGAATTACAGGGTTAATCTCCCATTATTCTCTGGCCAGAATATTTCTGTCAAACAATTAATTGATCTTGTTTTATTTGTGTTTCTTTTTAAAAACAACTTTTACAGTATTTATTATCAAGTCATTAACATTGCGCACATGACCAACAGCTCTATACCTCATGCCCTGGCCTGAGATGCAGAGGACCCAGGTTCGAAAGACTGATGTCGCAGGCTTGAGTGGGCTCATTCAGCCTATATGAAAAAAGCAATCAATAAACAACTAAGGAACCACAACAAAGAATTGATGCTTCTCATCTCTCTCCCTGTCTGTCCCTATCTGGCCCCCTCTCTGACTCTCTCGCTGTATTACAGGACTACACTAACATATGGCATATGCATGTCATGTGGAGATTTAAAATATGTGTACTATTACTGATAGATCTCTGGTTCATATTGTTGAGAGCAAAAGGAAGTTTCAGGTCAATAAAAATGTTATGAAACATTTAATGAAAAGCAAATACCTTCTCAATTCCTGTAAAAAATGTATGTACAGCACATTATCTAAGTATATGTTGAATTTGAACATACCAAATATCTAAATGCATAGAGAAATGCTGAGGGTAATGACAGTAAAGTGGTATTAGTGGTTACGACTCATAAGGAATGAGGGTAAAATATATGTGCAGTATGATGTTTGCAGGTTTAGAGAAGAAAAATCCATTTATATTTTACATATATAATTAAAACAATCACTTTAAAATAGCTTTGTGCTCCTTTGTAGGCACAAAAACATAGAAACACACTCACAACTACACTTTTTTATACATCTGCATCCCTACCGACATTGTTACAGTATTCCATATGCTCAAAATAATATACATACATGTATGTATGTATTCAACAAACACTCATTAAAAGCACAATATGTGCCAGACATATGAAGAATTCCTCTTCTCATGGGACTTTAATTTCTAATATTTAATATAAATGTATATGTGTATACAGAAAACATTGTCTAAATAATTTATTGATTTGTACTTTTAGTGAAAATCCAAATTGGCTCTATTTCTGAGTAAAATATTATAGCTGGTGTTTTTCACTCTTTAATTTCAGAAGATGGGTTGAAAGAGAATTAAATACAATAAACAGAATTTTTTACATCTAGTTTTCAAAATTTTGTTATTATTCTTGCCACCACAGTGAGACCACTCATTTCTGCTGTTCTAATCTTACAGAATAATTTTATCATGGTTAGTAATATTTTATCTATTAATTTATAAATTATCTCAAGTCATTTAAATCTTTTATTTTTGAAATTAACATTTTTATTTATTTATTCATTTTAGAGAGGGTGGAGGGTGCAAGGGAGAAAGAGGCAGGTAGGAAGGCAGAGAGAGAGAGAGAGAGAGAGAGAGAGAAGGGGGAAGAGCAGGAAGCATCATAGCAGTTCTTATGCATACTATAAGTCCTTACATATCATTTTCTCTAATATTATTGTCCCAGCAGAATACTTCAAACCTGATAACTGACAAGAATACAAGGACAAACATGTAAAATAAATAAATGATGCAATTATATTTAAGAAAATAAGAGGAGTAGAGGATTGTGTTGAATCAGAAAGTACATGTTTGATCTAAAAACATATTTAAGCTTGATCTTGTTTTGACACAATTAGCAAACCGTTTCTGAATATCAATTCATTCTGCTCCCTCCTACTGCAAAGTATAACCATCGCAGTCTATAGTCCGCCCCCTGTTTCCTATTCCAATAAAGGCAGAGAGTTAAGACCGGGCTCTGTTTTTGCTAAGGAAAAGTATGTTGTATGATCAAAAGCTCTACAAAGTTTGATTTCTGTCACTTTGGTTTTTCTAAAGTCTAACTGGAACCAAGACTTTCAATTTCTAAGACAAAATATTTGCAAGAAGCAAGAGAAGGTGACATGGCTTGCCATTCTACCCAAAATTCCATTATAAATAAAGATTTGTTGGTCAAGGACAAGGAGAAATAAGAGTGTTGTGTGACAGATGGTACAGCTATACCTGTAATCTTTGTTCCACACAAGAGTTTCTGAAATTCAAATGCAGTGCATTTAAACAGATATTCCCATAAATAGTCTCACAAAATTTCCCACACTTCTGGTATGGAAATTAAGTAAGACTGTATCAGCAGAATGTGGTGAAATACAATAAATATCATTGCCTGTCTCAAGTAGGAATCCTGTCTTATACTGACATATCTTGATAGTCCAATACCACAGACATCTTCAAATAATGAGTTGGTACTCTATACATATCTTAGAATTTATGTACATTTGTGAGGAAGTGGGGTGGGGTTAAAGTCTGAAGTTACTGTTTCCTGTAAGCTCACAAAATAGGGTTTAAGATTCCATAACCAAATTTATAAAGTGAAGTGTTAGTCATGCATGAGAAATTTCATGTATTTTTATCAGCATAAAATAAATTTATTTAATCTTAATTTTATAAGATAATATTGAAATAAATTTAAGTAAAATTTTAATTACCCCCAAAGTGTGTTCTAACTTGTGTTTTTTTAATTTATTTCAATTCATAATATTATTTAATATTAAATTTAACATTCCCTTTTTTGGGACAGAGACAGAGAGACAGAAAGAGGGACAGATAGGGACAGAGAAGAATAGAGATGAGAAGCATCAATTCTTCGTTGTGGCACCTTAGTTGTACATTGATTGCTTCTCATATGTGCCTTGACCATGGGGCTACAGCAGAGTGAGTAACCACTTGCTCAAGCCAGTGATCTTGGTGAGCTTTGCTCAAACTAGATAAGCCTGCACTCAAGCTGGCAACTTCAGGGTTTTGAACTAGTGTCTTCTGCATCCCAGTTTGATGCTCTAGCCACTGTACCACTGCCTGGTCAGACTAAATTTCACATTTTTAATGAATTAAGTATTAATTTAAATATTAAAAATATTTTATATTTTCTACTTACATTTTGTAAAGTTTGAGAATTTTCAAGGAGATTTTAATAAGGTATATATCATAGCAATAAAGTAAACTTATAGATGCATTTATAGTAACATTCTATTTGAAGTACCCTCAAGTTTATCCTGAAATAAAAAGTACAAAGTGTATCTGATTAGCCAAAATAATTTTTATTAAATATAAGCTTTAAATTCTCATGCCGTTTCCTCATTGAAGTGCTCTCAAGACCATCTCAAGGGCTACTAACATTATAGAAACTTCTAATAAACTTAATTATCAGCATTACCTTCCCCAGCAGATACAACCATTTTAAGGGAAACGGTAACGAACAATCTTAAGAACTTGAGATTTAGAGTAAACCTGTATCTACTTCATTCACCTGCACTTTTGGTTTAAAGCCCCATAGTGCAGAATTAATTTTCAGAAAAAAACAAATGTGTTTACTTCAATTCTCTGTAGACCAGTAACTGTAATAACATAAAAGTGTGAAACTATAGGTTTTACATGTCGATTCTTCATATGGAGTCATATAATTTTTTCAGTTAAAATTACTTAATAGAATTATTTTTATTTGTATTCTTAAAAGATTAAAAACAATTGATTTCAATAAACAATAAACTTTATATGTATTATCAAGTTGGTTTTCCTATACCTTTCTTTGATTTATTATCCATTTCATTAGTTCAAAGAGAATTTATTGGAAATTTAGAGGTCATTTAATGCTCTTCTCCCAACTAAGGTGATTTCAACATATATTTTATTTCTTTTATTTCATTATTTTAACTTGAATAGTTCTTTTCTTTTCTTTTAGTTTTATTTAAGAAATTAACAAAGTGACATTGATCAATAAGAGTACATAGAATTCAGGCACACATTTCTATAACCTTTGAACTGTTGACTATGGTCTATACTCATCACCCAAAGTCAAATTATTTTCTGTCACCTTATAATTGCTCCTCTTTATACCCTTTCCTCTGCCCCTTCCCCAGGGTAGCCACTTCATTTTTATCTGTGCCCATGAATCTCAGTTTTATATCCCACCCATGTGTAAAATCTTATAGTTTTTAGTTTTTTCTGATTTACTTATTTCACTCAGTATAATATTCTCAAGGTCCATCCATATTGTCATAAATGGCAATATTTTATCATTTCTTAGGGCTGAGTAGTATTCCATTGTATATATGTACACATCTTCTTTATCCAATCCTCTATAAAAAAAACACTTTGGTTGTTTCTGTCTTGGCCACTGTGAATAATGCTGTGACATGGGATGCAGGTGTCTTTCAATAACTTGTTTAGTATATATTTATTGAGAAATTAATATGTGCTAGATCTTAAGTTTAGTTTTGGAGACTATTCGAAATAAGGCTGAAAGTAATTATTTAGCCCTTGTGACTTATTTTGTAGAGCTAAATATAGGTTAGGTAACCAGAAATCACAACATCATAAACTGAGTAAGAAAAATTACTTAAGAATTTTCATTAAAAAATCACATGATTTGCTTTTGTGCTATACAAAGTTCAACCTGGATTGCAATATAAATGATGGGTTAGAGGGAAGCTAATAGGAAATTAGTAAAACAGTTAAAATTATATGGGCCAAGTAAAACAGACCAGCTTATATGTGTGACAGTGTGTTAGTTGAACTAGAGGAACAGAATATATGGTCAAGAGAGAAGATTAAGAAATTCTTTTAAATTTTTAACTTGATGGAATCACTTATGAAGAAAAGAACATAGAACTAGGAACAAGAGAGCACTGATAAGTAAACATTAAGAAGCATTGATTTTCAACGATGTCACAGAAATGGTGCCATGAGGGGTGCTCCCGATACATCTCCCTGAAATTTCAACAAAGTTCAAGAGCTAGAGACAGAAAAACAATCCCTGGAGCTTCTGAAATACACATACATCAAACAAAGGTACAATTGGGCAAAAAAGTGGCTGAATATATAATCCACTATGAAGGAAATAAGACAGAGAATGGAGTATTCTGCTTTCCTCACTGACCTGAGGAAGGGCTTGGAACTGAGAGGAAGGGAGGGCTAGGGGAGAGGAAATAAGCTGGCTAGGGCAGAAACGTTCAAGCCGAGGAGAGAGTGTGGCCATGGCTCAGCTTGAGATAGCCAATGCAAAGTAAACACCAGCAGCAAACCCTGGCAGAGGTGGGTAAGTGGGTTGCTTGCGGAGACTCATACCAGAGCAGTTTTGGGCTTCGTCTACTCCTGGTCGCCTGGTCGGCGAGCGCGGGCAGTGTGCAAGTGATTTCACCTGGCACTTTGGGCATGGGCTCCCGCATTCCCAGAAGGAGGGGCCAGGTCAGAGACTGCCAGCAGTGGCCTTCTGAGTGAGCTGTAGCCAGAGTTTCTGTATAATCCCGGCTCCCCAAACAACAGCACATGGGAAGCAAGAGCTGGCTTTCCTAAACCTGAACCTGTCCAGGCGGGGCACCTCCACCAGCCAAATAGGTTAACAAAGCACATTCCACGGAAGAGAACTGCGGAAGTGGTAGGGGAAAAGGAGTGCTGGCAGTCTCTGGAGAGCAGACCTGTGGAATGCTGAAAGGAGCCTAAACCGAAGTCTACTCACTGCCCAGTGGGCTTATGCTGGTGGCTCTCTCTGACAAAGCCTTCTTTTCCAGGGCTGCGATTTAAGCAGACCCGAAAGAGGGACTTGATAGTTCTTAGGGCCTCTTGCTCTGCAGGCAGTGGCTAGGGCAACTTCCCACCAGCCGATACAGTTTAAAAAGCACACTTCCATGAAACAGACCTCAGAGAACACCGCGTAAGTTGGATAGAATGGGCTATAGGCTTCCCAAAAAAGGAGAAGACTGTGGAGAGCAGACCCGTGGAGCACTGAGGCAAATTTAACTAGACCTACCCAGAGAACCTTAAAAGGAGCCTAAACAGAAGTCAGCTCACTCCTCTGCCTACATAGGCTGATGGCTCTGGTTGGCAAAGCTTTCATACCCCAAACTGTGCTTTGAATAGAACTGGTAGAGAGACTTGGCAGCTTTTAGGACCTCTTGCTCTGTAGGAAGTGACTGTGGCACTTTCCTGCCAGCTGATACAGGTTATAAAGTGCAAAAAGCCTGGGAAGAGTCGACCCACAGAGTGCTGAGGTATACTAGACATGCCTGGACGTTCATAGAAAGACATCTGAAAAGCATTTGACTCTCAGCACTGTCTGATTATGCTGGTGGCTCTGGATGGCAAAGCCTTACCCAGAACCCTGCTTTGAGCAGGGATAGAGGGGGTATTTGGCAGCTCTTAGAACCTCTTGCTCTCCAGGCAGTGGTTGGGGAAAATTCACAGCTGGATCACCAGGCTGCTGGTTCAGGACAAGAGATTTGGAGAGAGGCTCAGGGAAAACAGACTCTCCACTTGTTGGGCCTACAAATGCTAAAAAGCCCCTCTTAGCAATGGGACTGAGGCCTAGTTTATGTCATCACCATAGCAACACATCAACTGCAAATCTCTCCCTAAAAGTGCCACAGGGGCAGAATCTGGGATACAGCGCCACTGGCCAAAAAGAGAGAGAAAGAAGCAAAAGGAAGAAGATAACCTCTCAAAACCAAGAAAAATCCGGTCTTTATAACTTTTTCTATTTTTTTCTTTCATTTTTTATCATTTTTTTTTCTTCAACCTTGGTCATTTTATCCTCTTTCCATTTTATTATTCTCTTTATTTTGAACTTCATTACTCATAGGTGTTACATTTTCCATTCTTTTTCTTTTCTATGAGAGTTACATTTAAAAAACTTTAACTCACTCTTTTTTCTCTCTCTTTATTTTCTCTCTCTCTTTTTGTTTCTTCTTTTCTCTTTCACTTTTTCTCTAATTCGATCCTTATGCAAAAACAGATTATTTTATTCTGTATTTAAATTTTTTTTTGTGGCATTTTGTTTGCTTTTTACTTCACTTTTTAAATCCTGATTACACTTCTCCCAACTCTGGTTCTCCATTCTATGAAGTTTTTGTTCCACTTAAAACAATAGAATTTACATTTTTCACTGTATTTTTTTCTTTTCTTTTATTCTTCTTCTCATTTTTATTATTTCTCTCATTCGACCAACATTTACAAACAAATTATTTTATTCTTGATCCAAATGTTTTTTCTTGTAGCATTTTGTGGGTTCTTACCTCCTTGTTTTTTAATTGCCCTTTTGTCACTTCTATCCAACTCAGACCCTTCATTCTATGCAGTTTTTGTTCCACTTAGCACAATAAAATTTTCAGTTTTAACTGTATTTTCTCAAAACAAACTTTTTTATCAACTCTTATTAGTGATATTAACAATACCACTCTCAAATGCCATTAAGGAAAAAGAAATAAAATATCATGAATACAAAATACAGAGATGTAGCTCAGATAGATGAGGGAAAATCTATAGGAAAAAATTTCAATAGCTTGGAAACCATGGAGTTAAATAAAAGAGAATTTAAAATTGAAGTCCTAAAAATACCCAGGATATACCAGAAAGCACAGAAAGGTAATTTAGGGAGCTCAGAAATAATTCAACAAACAGAAATAATACATCACCAAGGATATTGAAACTATGAAAACAAACAGAGATAAAAATCTCAATTCATGAACTTAAAAATGAGGTAACAAGCTTAACTAATAGAACAGGCTAGAAAGAGGAGAAAATTAGTGACATAAAAGACAAGCAACTAGAGGCACTACAGAGAGAAGAGGAGAGAGACTCACGAATTAAAAAAAAATAAGAAAGTTCTACAGGAATTGTCTGACTCCATCAGAAAGAGCAAAATAAGAATAATGGGTATATCAGAAGGAGAAGAGAAAGTAAATGGAACGGAGAAAATATTTAAACAAATAATAGATGAGAATTTCCCAAACCTATGGAAAGAACTAAAGTCTCAAATTCAAGAAGCAAACAACACCAAGTTATCTTATCCCTAACAAACCTACTCCAAGGCACATCATAAAGAAATTGGCACAAACCAATGATGAAGAAAAAATTCTCAAGGCAGCCAGGGAAAATAAGAATACAACATATAAAGGAAGGCCCATTAGATTATTATCAGATTTCTCAGCAGAAACTCTACAAGCTAGAAATGAGTAGACCCCAAAATTTAAAGTTCTGAAAGAAAGGAACTTCCAGCCAAGAAAATTATACCCATCAAAGCTATCCTTCAAATATGAAGGAGAAATAAAACATTCACAGATACAGACAAAATGAGGATATTTATCACCAGGAAACATCCACTTCAGAAAATACTAACGGGGGTTTTCTGATCAAATACAAAGAACAAAATAAAGCTACAAGTACAAGCTCCATCAAGATCACAAAAAAACAAGATTAATCTGTGACAACAACAACAAAAAAAGGCGAGGGAGAGAACAAAGATTAACAGTAGCAAAAGAGGATGGAAAGCAGAAGCACTCTGAGATAATACATTACAGTGATCATGATATGTATCCTTTCCATTACTTAATGGTAACCAACCCTGAAAAAAAAAAAAAACACCACAGAAGCACATGGCTTGAAAAAAGAAGTAACAGATGAAAGAAGTATGGATTACAACAAAACAAAACCAAATAATAGAAAAACAAAAAGGAATAAACAAACAAGATAAAAAAACTATCAGAAAGCAATATATAAAATGATAATAGGAAACCCTCAAGTGTCAATAATTACACTAAATATAAATAGATTGAACTCACTAATAAAAAGACACAGAGTAGCAAAATGTATTAAAAAAGAAAATCCAACTGTATGCTGCCTACAAAAAATACATCTAAGCTACAAGGATAAAAACAATTTCAAAGTGAAAGGCTGGAAAACAATACTTCAAGCAAATAACATCCAAAAAGACAGGTGTAGCAATACTCATATCTAACAATGCTGACTACAAGACAGGAAAGGTAATCAGAGACAAAAACAGTCATTTCAGAATGATAAAGGGGATAGTAAATCAAGAAGACATAATACTTCTTAATATATATGCACCAAACCAAGATGCACCAAAATATATAAGACACCTACTGACTGACCTAATAACAAAAAGTGACAAAAGTACAATCATACCTGGAGACCTCAATACACTGCAGACAGCTCTAGACCATTCATCCAAACAGAAAATCAATAAAGAAATATTGGCCTTAAATGAAACAGTAGAACAATTGGATATGATAGACATCTACAGGACATTTCATCCCAAAGTGTGAGAGTATACATTTTTTTCTAATGTACATGGAACATTCTCAAGAATTAACCATATGTTGGGCAACATAAAATAACATCAATGAATTCAGAAAGACTAAAATTGTACCAAGCATATTTTCTAATCATAAAGCCTTGAAGCTAGAATTCAACTGCAAAAAAGAGGTAAACAAACCCACTACAACGTGGAAACTAAACAACATACTTTTAAATAATGAGTGGGTCAAAGAAGAAATAAAAGCAGAGATAAAAGGATACCTACAGACAAGAGAAAATAACAATATGACATATCAGAATCTCTGGGACGCAGCAAAAGCAATAATAAGGGGGAAGTTCATATCACTACAGGTCTATATAAACAAACAAGAGAGAACCCAAGTAAACCACTTAACTTCATATCTTAAGGAACTAGAAAAAGAACAAAGGCAACCCAAAAGCAACAGAAGAAAGGAAATCATAAAAATCAGAGCAGAAATAAACAAAATAGAGAACAGAAAAAACTATAGAAAATTGTAATAAAACAAGGAGCTGGTTCTTTGAAAGGGTCAACAAAATTGACAAATGTTTGGGAAGACTCACGAAGGAAAAAAGACAAAAGACTCATATAAATGAAATCCAAAATAAAAGAGGAAAAATCACCACAGATATCATAGATATTCAAAGAATTATTGTATAATATTTGTATGCTACCAAATTTAACAATCTAGAACAAAAGGATAAATTCCTAAAATAATAGAATCTTCCTAGAGTGAGTCTTGAAGAAGCAGAACATGTAAACAGACCTATAAGCAGGGAGGAAATAGAATTATCAAAAACCTCCCAACAATAAAAGTCCAGGGTCAGAAGGATATACTAGTGAATTCTATCAAACATTCAAAGAAGACTTGGTTTCTATTCTACTCAAAGTTTTCCAAAAAATTGAAGCAGTACTTCCAAACACATTTTATGAGGCCAACATAACCCTCATACTGAAACCTGTCAAGGACAACACACACAAAAAAAACTACAGACAAATATCTCTAATGAATACAGATACTAAAATACTAAACAAAATGCTAGCAAATCAAATACAACAACACATTAAAAAATAATTCATAATGATCAAGTGAGATTCATCCCAGAATCACAAGGATGTTTCATAATACATAAAACGGTTAACGTAATATACCACATCAACAAAACAAATAACAAAAACCACATGATCTTATCAATAGATGCAGAAAAGGCATTTGATAAAATACAATACCATTTTATGTTTAAAACACTCAACAAAATAGGTATAGAAGGAAAATATCTCAACATAATAAAGGCCATTTAAGATAAACCATAAGCTAACATCATATTAAATGGCATAAAACTGAGGACTTTTCCTCTAAAATTAGGAATAATATAAGGTTGTCCACTCTTTTCATTCTTACTCAACATAGTGCTGGGAGGTCTAGCCAGAGCAATCAGACAAGAGAAAGAAATAAAAGGCATTCATATCGGAAAAGAAGTAAAGATTTCACTTTTTGCAGATGATATAATCCTATACATTGAAAACCCCAAAGACTCCACAAAAAGATTACTAGGAATAATAAACCAAAACAGTACGCTTGCAGGATACATAATTAATATACAAAAGTCCATTGCCTCCCTATATACAAACAATAAAACATCAGAAAACCAACTCAAAAAAAAATCTTCTTCATGGTTGCAACAAAAAAAATAAAATACCTAAAAATAAACATAACAAAGAATGTAAAGGACCTATATAATGAAAACTACAAAGCATTGTCAAGGGAAATCAAAAAAGATACAAAGAAATGAAAAAAAATATTTTTTATTCTTGGATAGGAAGAATACATATAGTCAAAATGACTATATTACCCAAAGCGATATACAAAGTTAATGCAATTCCCCTCAAAATTTCATTGTCAGTTTTTAAAGAAATGGAACAAAAAATCATCAGGTTTATGTGGAACAATAAAAAACCCTGAATAGCCAGAGCAATCTCAAGGAAAAAGAACAAAGCTGGGGGCATTACAATACCTGACTTCAGATTATATTTTAGAGCCATGATAATCAAAACAGCATGTTATTGGCAGAAAAATAGACGCTCACACTAATGGAACATAATAGAAAGCACAGAAATAAAACCACATATATATGGTCAAATAATCTTTGATAAAGGGACCAACAACACATAGTGGAAAATAGAAAGCCTCTTCAACAAATGGTGCTGGGAAAACTGGAAAGCCACATGCAAAAAAATGAAACTCGACTACAGTTTGTCCTCTTGTACTAAAATTAATTCAAAATGGATCAAAGACCTAAATATAAGACTTAAAACAATAAATTACATAGAAGAAAACATACGTACTAAACTCATGGACCTTGGTTATAAAGAGCACTTTATGAATTTGACTCCAAAGGCAAGGGAAGTGAAGGCAAAGAAAAATAAATGGGACCACATCAGACTAAGAAGCTTTTGCACAGGAAGAGAAACTGACAACAACAACAAAAAAACAGACAGCCAACTAAATAGTAGATGATATTTTCAAACAACAGCTCAGATAAGGGCCTAATATCTAAAATATACAAAGAATTCATAAAACTCAACAACAAATGAACAATCCAATAAAAAAATGGAAAGAGGACATGAACAGACACTTCTCCCAGGAAGAAATACAAATGGCCAACAGATATATGAAAAGATGCTCATCTTCATTAGCTATTCGAGAAATGCCAATCAAAACTACAATGAGATACCACCTCAAACCTGTTAGATTAGCTATTATCAACAAGACAGGTAATAACAAGTGTTGGAGAGGCTGTGGAAAAAAAGGAACCCTCATCCACTGTTGGTGCTAATATAAAGTAGTACAACCATTATGAAAGAAAGTATGGTGGTTTCTCAAAAAATTAAAAATAGAGCTACCATATGACCCAGCAATCCCTCTACTCAGTATATACCCCCCAAACTCAAAAACATTGGTATGTAAAGGCAAATGCAGCCCCATGTTCATAGCAGCATTGTTCACAGTGGCCAAGACATGGAAACAACCAAAAAACCCTTCAATAGATGATTGAATAAAGAAGATGTGGTACATATATCCTATGGAATACTACTCAGCCATACGAAATGATGACATCGGATCACTTACAACAACGTGGATGGACCTTGATAACATTATACTGAGTGAAATAAGTAAATCAGAAAAAAACTAAGAACTATATGATTCCATACATAGGTGGGACATAAAAATGATACCCAGGGACATGGAGAAGAGTGTGGTGATTATGGGGGGTGGAAATCAAGGGGGTTTGTTTAGGGAAAGGACACACACAAAAAAGACAGATGGAAGGTGATGGAAGACAATTTGACTTTGGGTGATGGGTATGCAACATAATCAAGTGTCAATATAACCTGGAGATGTTTTCTCTGAACCTATGTACCCTGACTGATCTATGTCACCCCATTAAAATTAATAATAAAAAAAGAACTACTGAGTTTGAGGTACCAGTGGAACACTATTATCTGGATGTTCAAATTAAATTAACAAAGGCCTAAGTTCCAGAAATCAGCTCTGAACATAGAAAGTTATATATGAAGGATGCAGACGTGATATAGTTTATACAGTCACTATATAAAGAAAGAAAAAAGTGGCTTAAATAAAGAATTTTAATATACTATTTTCAGATATTTTTACTTAATATGACAATGCAAATTTTTTTCTGTACTCATAGATTTTAATTTCTTAATTGTAAACAAAAATAGCTTAAAAATGTTGATAATTTTTTAGTCTCTATTAACATTTTTAGGGTATCTTTGTTTAAAATTTTTGAGGCACTCTCACACATTTAAGTCTTGCTTGATTTCTCCCCTCTATATTTTTTCAGTTTTTTGGCCTGTAGAAAAAATATATTTTTTAAATTTCTAATATTTAGTGCTTCTTCCTTTATTGTAACTTTGCTTCCTTACACCTGACAACTCTTTTATTGGGACAATGTCAGAACTGCTTACTCAAATTGCAATTATTTATCTCTTCAATACTTTTGATACCCTATTCTTATTTCTTTCATTATGTGAGCACTATGAGAGTTTTCTGTTCAAGTCTTCAATAGCTTCTTTATTTTTCTTTTATGTTCAAAGTCAGTCAAGTAGCCTTTGGTGCTCTTCAAAGTCTAATCATATCTTAACATGTGATCTTATCTTTTCCATCTTATAAAATGTGTATATTCATAACAGTTTTCTCAACTTTATACACATTCCTTCTGCTTTCTGAGTTACCATTTTTCCCTGGACTGAATTCCTTCTACAACAGTCCTAATAAAATTATTTCTTCAGGATTTAGTTGACAAAAGTTTTCCACTACTTTCTCTGCTCATTGTACACAATTATTCTTCCCTTCCTGTTCTAAACTTCTACTGATTAATAATCTTATCAAGAGTCTCACACTAACTTTGAAAGTTATTATTTTTTGAATTAAGGATAGACTGTGAAGTCCTGAGGCAAGGACTTATATAAAGATACTAATAATGATAGCAGCAGCACTCATGTAACATTATTGAGTATTTCACTATGTTCTAGTTATGTATATTATCTATTTTATACCTTACAAAACCCAATGAAGTAGATGTCATTAATATTTTTTCCCATTTCATAGCTGAGGAAATGAGACCCGGAGAGATTTTGTAATGCTTACAAGGGAGCGCTACTATTGAATGGCAAGGCTACATTTAAACATCAAGAATTTCACTTCTATGCCTGTGGTCTAACTATGAGTTTATGCTACCCTTTCTCATTTCCTATATGCAGAACATCTCAATGTGAAGAATGTGCTTAAAATATTTTGAAAATATGAATAAAGAAGATCTTAAGATAATTAACATTTATTTATTTCCAAGGATTTGTCATATCTTTTTAATTGCCTCTTAAAATGAAACACTTTATAATCTCTGGTTTTGCTACTAATTTTATTTCTTCACACTTTTATCCTTCTCTTCAGCTGCATGAATAATTTTCCAATAGCCCAAATGCTTTTCTTATAAAAGTTTAATGAAACCAGCAAAACTAAAACATCCTGAGTGCTCAATAGTGACAGCATCAGTAAGCAATTAATCTCCAACAGTTCACCTACCATGTCTAAACTTTAGAGCTCAATTCAATACCTCACATGACTCTATGTCCTAATTCTCTCCTGGAGGAGAAAGTCTATAAGCCAAAAACAGAACATATGCAAAATAGTAAGAAATAAATGATGCAGATAAAAATAGATTTCCATCTGTGAAAAAGTATAAACACATTTTTTATGAAAAAAAATAATTCTGGTCATGGAACTCTCTGGATTAGTTAATTATAGGTTTTTTCATTTTCATCCTCTGCAAAATACGTTTAATAATATTTGTGCATTACAGAAGGACAATGTAGGGCTTAATTAAAGCTTATAAACATAAAGGGAGCCTCTTTGTAATTACCTTGCCATTCAACTTCCTCATTTAACTTTCCTCAAGGGGACCATGTAATTTGTCAGTTGTATGTAGAAGAAAGCCACAGAACACCTTGTGATATAATTGTGGAAAAGAATTTTATATACTTAACGAAAGGTAATACTTTGCGAAATAAATTCCAAGCATAGAAGTACTGCAAAAGCGTTAACACCAGACTGTTACTGGGTCAATTTCTATCCTTACCAACCTAAAGACTACTTTCAAGACAACAATACTATGGTGCACTTTTAAAAATATTGCATCATACACACACACACACACACACAAAACGATAAATGATGGAAGAAATCCTTTCCAAATGTGTGAATGAGTGTGTGTGTGTGTGTATGTGTCTCAAATCATCACATTGTATACCTTCCATATCTTATAATTTTATTTGTCATTACACATAAAAAAGCTGAAAAAATGTGACTAATTATGTCATTTTGTTTTTCAAATACCTAATAGATTCCTAGGTCACCTAGAGTAAGAGCCAAAGCCCTAGACCTACAGAAGTCATCTATAGCAATGTGCACTCTGTAGACATTTTCTTTTTCTCTAACATCACAAGCCATTCTCTCCTGAATCATACTGCTCTGTGCCAGGCAAGCACCTACCTAATGGATGGTGCACTGTCTCTTTCTCAGCACTCCAAGGCTCTTTAGCCAGATCTTTGTATGGTTCATTTTCCTTATTTCTTCTGGTTTTTACACAGATAACGCCTTGACAGAACAGTCTTGTTTCTTCATTTTATTAACAATTGTTCCTTGAACTTTCCCTCTATTGCTCTTCCCTACTAATTTTTTTTTTCCAAGTCTTCATTCCATACAATAGATTATAGATTTAAATTGTTTAGTTTCTGTTTCTTATTACTAGGTTGTCAGCTTCTTGAGCATTAGAATATTCAATCATCTTGTTTACTGATTTATTCCCATACCTAGAAAACTGCCTGTTACCAAGTTGGTATACTGAGGTAAATATTTATTGAATGAACAAATGAGATGGAAAATTTCAAATCTCAGAATGGAAATTTAATAGTCTGATATATTGTCAATCAGGGATATTTTCTGAGTTAGAAAAATGTCCAGATAAATTTACATATAAAAATATTTATATATATTATTTATTGCAATATTGAAAATGATATAAATTATTAGACTATTACATAATGTAATATTGCTTTAAAATTTGTATATATAACATCTCTAATATATTGGAAATGAAAAAAGGTCCATATCTCATGAAGTGTACTTAAGAAATATTAACATTTATTTTAAAAACTAAGATATCCTATACTGAACTATCTACTCTTCTATTTCTGTTTCCTGATTTTACTATTCATACCACAAGAAAAACAGAAGAGAAGAGAGGGAGAAAGAGAGAGTGAGGTCAAATAGGCACAGAACACAGAGATATATAGATTTTTTAATTTTAATTTTTAATTGAGTGTGTTGACATAGTTTCAAGTGTACTAGTCAATATAACAGCATCTGTACACCTTATCATGCTCCTACACATACCGCATGCAAAATCACCCCCGATTTCCCCCTTTTTCCCCTTCCCTGTATCTCTACTCTCTGGCTATTGCTACCCCACTATCTGTTTCTATATGTTATGTAGATATGTTTTTTTGTTAATCCCTTTTCACCTTCTTTATCCAGTCTCTTCTTTCCCCTTCCCTCTGTCTATCCGTTTCTTGTGACCCTGCCTCTGTTTCTGTTTTGTTCTCCAGTTTATTGTGTTCATTAGATTTCACATATAAGTGATACCATATGGTATTTGTTTTTCTCTGTTTGGCTTATTTCATTTAATAAACTAATCTCCAGGTTCAGCCATGCTGTTGCAAAACGTAAGATTTTCTTCTTTTTTTATGAATACCTAGTATTCCATTGTGTAAATGTACCACAGTGTTTTTTTCCGCTCATCCACTGGTGGACACTTGAGTTGTTTCCAGATCTTGGCTATAGTAAATAATGCTCTAATGGACATGGGGTACATACCTTTTTTTTTTTTTTGAATTAGTGTTTTTGGATTCTTAGGATATATTTCTAGAAGTGGGATAGCTAAGTCAGTTTTGAGGAATCTCCATACTGTTTTCCAGTGTGACTTCATTAGTCTGCATTCCCACCAGCAGTGCAGGATGGTTAGCTTTTCTCCACACCCTTCTCAGCATTTGTGTGTTGACTTGTTTATGATAGCTATTCTTGAAGGTGTGAGCTGATAATCTCATTGTGGTTTTAATTTTCATTTCTCTGGATTGTGGCATTGAGCATTTTTTCATGTGCCTATTGGCCATCTTTATGTCCTCTTTAGAGAAGTATTTATTCAGGTCCTTTGCCCACTTTTTAATTGCATTGTTTATTTTCCTGGGATTAAGTTTTTTTTTAAAATTAGTTTTTCTTTGTTTGTTTGTTTATTTTATTCATTTTAGAGAGGGGACACACAGAGAGAGAGAGCGAGAGAGAGAAAGAGAAAGAGAAAGGGGGGAGGAGCTGGAAGCATCAACTCCCATGTGTGCCTTGACCAGACCAGTGCAGGATTTTGAACTGGCAACCTCAGTGTTCCCAGGTCGACGCTTTACCACTGCGCCACTACAGGTCAGGCCTCCTGGGATTAAGTTTTATAAGTTCTTTATAAATTTTATTTATCAGATGTATTGGTAAATATGTTCTCCCACTGTGTGGATTTTTGTTTCATTTTATTGATTGTTTCTTTTGCTGTGAAAAAACTTTCTAGTTAGATGTTGTCTCATTTGTTTATTTTTTCTTTGATTTCACTTGCCAAAGGAGATATATTGGCAGAAATGTTGCTATGAGTGATGCCTATGATTCTATTACCTGTGTTTTCTTTTAGGATTTTTATGGTTTTGTGACTTATATTTAAGTGTTTTATCCATTTTGAGTTTATTTTTGTGAATGATATAAGTTGGTGGTAGTAAGGCCAAGGGCCACAACGATTGCAACCATTAACACATACAAGGAAAACACTTTCCTCTTCATTTATTCAGAGCTCACAAAACACTGACACATTATCCAGTTCCACAACTAGGATAATCTTTTCTGATTCCTCCTGGAACCAAAGGTCCCACCAGTCTCAGTGAAGCTCGCAAAAACCTCTCATCTCTGGTTCCCCATCGAAACACCTTCTTTCTCTTTGCACATTGCTTCTTCTTCAGCAATCTGCATTCTATCTGCTTTCATTCTGCAAACATGACTTCTCTCTGCCTGTTCTTTTCTCCTTTCCAAACTTTGTTGCTTGAAAACCTCTCTTCTAGCAAGCTTTATCAAGACAATGGTCCTTCCCAAGTAGAAACGTAATTCGCAATTTCACAGCCCCACATCTACCTAGTGCTGTCCAGCCCCAATGCAAACTATAAGCAAGTAAACATAAAAATATTTTACAAACTTATTTAACCAACAGTGGTCTAGTTTCGTTTTTTATTTGCATGTTCCTGTTCAATTTTCCCAATCCACTTATTTAAAAGACTCTTTTTACTGCACTGTATACTCTTGTCTCTTTGCACAATATTAATGGACCATAAAAGCATGAATTTATTTCTGGGTTCTCTGTTTTGCTACATTGATCTGTATACCTTTTTGTAAAGCTAGTAGCCACAGCCACCATCACAGCCGCCTGGCCCATGCAGGTTCGCATTAGATTCTGACAGACTGTGATAAAACAATGGATACAATAACTGGTGGGTCATCAGCTTTAATACTAGCTTGCACCTGGCGGGCAAGAAATACATACAGTGGGAAAACACTTCCATTTACATTCAGGGCTCCCAAAGGAACTGACTTATCTGACTTTCCTAGAATCAAAGGTTTGTACCTCACCAGTCTCATTCATCTCTGTTCCCCATCTTCTTCTCTTTGCACAAACTCTACACAAACTGGCTTCTCCCTCAGTACTCCACCATCTTGGCTGCTTCTCCTGGCCTCCTTCACGTGGCCTTTCTCTGCTTTCCTACAGCATGGGATTTTCCTAGAACATAATCATTCTTCCCCTGAACAACGTGATCTCTCTTTCTTTTAAAACCTTTTTGGCGCGAAAGCCCTCCTCCAACACACATTAATAAATCAAGCCCATTCCCAAGCAGGAAGGGCAACTAATATCATCACCTGGGTGACGGGCTTCCACCTGGGCTGTGCCATCTTTGACAAAGTGAGCATAATATATTTTATTTGCCCAACAATCCACCCCTATGCTCACTTTACTACCCACAATCTACACCACCGGCATCCCTGTGAAAGGAAATGAGGCACATTTCACAAATTACAACAACATGACAAATCATACAATTTCAACAATTGCAAAGGTACATTTCACCAGTCTCTGAGCACTTTGCCAAAAGTGCAAAATGTCCTCAGCCTTCTTTCTAGCCATGGGAAAAGCTTCCCAGGGTAGGGGAGGGCCTCCAGCAAAGCTGTCCTCCTACCCCCATTAGGGTATTTCAAATTTCCAAAATCCATAAGTCCATCCAACAAAGGAGCCAGTGCTCACTCCAATCATAGTCCAGAAATCAGTCCAAGCACATGTGGCCTCAGCCACCCCACTCATTCCTGCCATCCTGGTAGATCTTACACTGTCTCACAGAAAAGCATGTGGCAATGACAGTCAACATTTCCATTTCTTCTCCAGAGAGCGTTATGGCATCCACCCCTATATCCCAAAATTGCAGACCTACCAGGGGCATAGCCAGTACTCCTTGCTGCTGGGCTCTCACCTTCTGGAGATTGCAGATTGCAACTCCAGCCCGATTCTCCTCATCCTCCAAAGAGGAACTGAAAACACCAGCTCCTGCTTCTGTGTTTGAACCCCAGGCTGCCATTGCCTTCTGCTCTGCGGGTCTTGCAGCCCCAGCTCAGGCCTCAGCCCCAGCCTCCGACTGCTGCTGGCTTTCCACAACATCCAGGACAATCTGCAACTCACAAACCTGTGATTCCTCAGTGGCTGCTCCAATTTCAAGCGAATCTCATGAACCTGGTTGGCCTCCTCCTGTGTTCGCTCCAGCTTCAGGGTAGGCATCTCTTTTTTCCATGTTTGCTCCAGCTCCTTCTACTGCTCAGTTTACAGGTCCTGGGCAGCCTCTTCACAGACCTCTTGGTTTCCACATGCACGGCTATAAAATTCAGCCAGCCTATGCCCCCCCAAAAAACAGCCATGGGGAACCATAACAACAGCCAGTTCTCTACTCCACCGCTCAATGGTGGTGGTGGCTCCATACTGAAGTGTATTGAATCCTGCCACAGACTACACAAAATATAAAGCCAGTAGCCATGTCCATCATCACAGCTGCCTGGCCCATGTAGGTTCACATTAGATTTGAACAGACAGTAATGAAACAACAGAGCCAATAACTGGTGGGCCATTAGCTTTAATCCTAACTTGCACCCAGTGGGCAAGAAATACACACAGTGGGAAAACACTCCACTTTCCATTCAGGGTTCCAAACGCCACTGACTTATCCGAGTTTTCTAGAATCAAAGGTTTCTATCTCACCAGTCTCATTCAGCTCTGTTCCCCATCTCCTTCTCTTTGCACAAACTCTGCACAAACTGGCTTCTCCCTCAGCACTCCACCATCTTGGATGCTTCTTCTGGCCTTCTTCACATGGCCTTTCTCAGCTCTCCTTCAGCATGGACTTCTCCTAGAATGTAATTACTTTTTCCCCCCGAACAACATGATCTCTCTTCCTTTTAAAACCTTTTCGGTGTGAAAGCCTTCCCACAACACATATTAACATAATCACGCCCATCCGAACCAAGGAGGCAACTAATATTATCACCTGGGCGACTGGCTTCACATGGGCAGTACCATCTTTAACAAAGTGAGCATAACATATTTTATCTGCCCAACACTATTCTAATGCCAAAACTAGGCTGTTTTGATTACAATGGCCTTATTGTTTAGCTTGGTATCAGAAAGTGTTATATCTTTTACTTTGTTCTTCATTTTCAAGATTGCTGAGGCGATTTGGGTTTCTTTTTGGTTCCATGTAAATTTTTGGAATATTTGTTCTAGATCTGTAAAGTATGGCCTTGATATTTTTAATAGGAATTGCATTGAATCTTTAGATTGCTGTGAGCAGTATATAAAATTTTAATTATCGAAAGCAAACAAGAGAGAGAAAACACAGCGATGGCCAGATTTCTGACATGTTGACTAAGAGCAAATTAACAATTATATTATAAGCTTTACTTATTATGAAAGGTTATAAAATTTTGAAATATGTATCAAGTTTTATAAAACATACCCTCAATTCCATTTTTCTAAATGTATCCCATAGCATCATTACGATGTATACCTCAGTATTGTTTATTATAGTGAAAGGCTTCTAACCATTTACATTTCTAAAAATAGTCAAATAATTCATGATATTTTATAAAATATATTCAAATATTTTACCAATACATTGTTAAGAGATATTATAGGATAAGTGCATATTCCCATTGAAAATATGCTCGATCCAGTGAACTAAGGGGGAAGCAACTTGATTTTAAGTTTTTCTTACTTTCTCTAATTGAACTGTTGACTAAGCCATGCTGATTCCACAATCAGTATATTTCCAGAATCACTATTCTGGAAATTTTTCAAAATATTTGAAAAATATTGTATTTTCATTGTATTTTCAAAATAATTGAAATTTCTGTTTCCAAATTTATTGTCCTCAATGATGTCTTTCATGTTAACTATTTAAATGTCATTTTGCTGTCATTCGTCAAGATAATACCTGAGCAATGTCTTATATTATGAGTTGATTAATCAAGTTCTTCTCCACCACTTTTATGATAATCATCATGGCTATGGTCACTTAAAAAGATTTGGAGAGTATTTTACAAGAATATAATAAAGTTGCATTCTAAGATTTTGCCTCATTCAGCTTTATTTTTGTAACCAGTACTGATTAAAGTCTTACCAAATAATTTAAAGGTATGGATTTTAACATTATGGGATTTGCCACATTTCAATCACTTCTCAGCAATTATAGAAAATCCACATATATTTTTCCTCACTTTATTCTTTATTTTAAACTATGTAAAATCAGTAAATCTATTATGCTTTTAACTTATATTACTGAAGAAAAATAAATGACTTCTTTAACATTTCTATAAAACTTTGTATATATATTTTGTGTCCACATTATATTTAGCAGCAATTTATTTAGAAAAGAAAAAGCTTTTAAAACAGAACAGGGTTGTGATTAATATTCTAATTGAACATCCTGATTTCTCTGTTTAATTGCTAGATTGGTGTGTACTTTATAACACAAAAGTAAGTTCTAGTATGACTTTTACTTAAAAGTCATAAAAATAGAATAAAAGGAGCTCACCATACCAAATATTTCAGTTCTATGTGTTATTCTTCATATTATTTCTATTATTCTGAAAATTTTACTTCAGTGTTTCTTTTCTAGAAAAGATTGTTTAAAATTATCTAGTAGCTTTTTTGTTTAAATATAAAAATAAGGGATATAACTTATTTTAATTTCCCAAGTGCTCACTTAGTTCAACTGCATTAAAATTTTTATAATTTTTGCCAAGGAAAATATGAAAGAACATCATTAACTATTCATCTTCTGTCACTCATATTTAATTTTATTGAAATAAACTAATTTTTGAGCTACCTTTTAGAACATATGGTCTGGTAAGGGTGTTTTAAAATAAGGCTGAAAGATTTGAAACATTAATAATATTGCAATAAGAGAAACATATTGCTTGATATCTACTTTCAATTTCCAAAGAAAATGCCATTTATTAATTTTATTATAATATTTATCAGAATGGGCATTTTTATTTGTTATAAAATAAAATTAAGTCAAGTAAATTTAAGAATCTAACTGGTTTTATTTATTAAATGATTGATAAGTCAAGCAGCATCACATCTAACAATTAGAAGGGGCAAAATGAAAGATTTTTATAGAAAAAAAAGATGGGACAAAAGGACTATTAAAAATAAATCTATTTGAACTAAGTTATCTTCTTTGGAGAAGGGGTTTATTTTCATACAGATTGCCTCTTCTTTCTATGCCTGTTGAGGTCCTCTCCCCATTTTCAATTATATTGTTTGATGTGGTTTTATGAGTTCTTTATATATTTTGGATATTATCCCCTTGTCAAAGCTGTTGTTTGCAAATATCATCCCTCATTCAGTTGGCTGCCTTTCTGTTTCATCTGGTTTCATCTACAGGAGAAGCTAAATCTAGGTTCAGTATCATGGACTTTAGCACAGTGATGCCATTTTGAACCTGCAGTTTTCTTTTTAATATAATTTTCAACATTATCTTACAAAATACCACTCTTAAAAATTATTTTATAGAAATCAATGCATTCCAGAAGTTGCCTTTAAATCATATTTTTAAGAGCATTCATTGAAGCTATGATCATGTCCAAATAACTGCCTGAATATAGTATATAGGCAAACAATTGTAATCCTGATTATAATAAACTTTCAGACCTCATCACTAGAACTTTATCATAGTCAAGTCAATAAGAGTTTTATCATCAGAAACATTTTTACCAAAACTATTTTAATGGTTCATTAGATTATTTATATAGAAGTTTTATTGATTTCACAATGACAGCAACATGGAAGAGAAATAACCCATAACAAATTATTTCTTTTTGTAGATGGAGACTGATGTTTTCTATATACAATGAATAAATGGAAGAAATAAACTTATTAATTTATCTTACTAGTGAAATCACATTATTAATTATTATATGTCAACTAAATAAACAATCTACTCTTCCATTATTCTGAGAATAATGAAATTCTACTAGTCAATTTATTTTCTATTTTTTTACTGTCAGGATAAATTTAAGACAAACATAGCTTCCAAATTTACCACAAATCTACTTAAAACATACTTATGACTGTTACCATTTTTTGTAAGTTCTGATATGTGTAATCTATACATTGAATATTTTTAACATCATGTGCTGTTTATTTATATCATAAACAAACATGTACAAACACTGTATCTAGACAGGAACACAAACATATATTTATACCATATACACAAACACATACATGCATACATACAAACACACACACACACACAAGTTGTTGTTTTACTGATCAATGGTTTCCTATAAGGCCATTAGTTGATCTGTCTCCAGTTATTGATTTTTGACCATTTCATCCATAATAAAATAGCTTGCAATTTAATTCCTATTATGCAATTTTTAAGTAAGGAATTAGTATCACAGTGAAAAAAGAAAGCACATACTGTGTTAAAATGAAATATGGTATGTTTTGTGAAGGGAGATTAAGAGAAGAGGTTAAGAGGAATGGGAAAGATCTGAAAGCAAGTAAAAAGTTTGATGATAAAAGATAAAGAAATGACTATACATATGTCAAGATAGATGGAGAAAGAATGATGGGACTGAATAAAGAAAGGAGATTCAGCGTGCACAATCTTTACTTTTTCTGTAAGAATGGCTTTTCTTTCTCATAACATGGAAGAAAATTTGAAAGAGGAGTGAAAACACATCCATTTTACTCTGGCATTTCTAGAGATTGATTCTGCCTCTTCTCTGTTAAATTCTTAAGTATAATGAGAAAAGTAAGCTGACAGGCTGAAGAACAGGTTAAAAAGAGAATTCAATCATTTGACATATTTTTTATGGTACAAGAAAATTCCTTTTTCACTATCACCATCTCCAGCCAGTTTCTAGTATCCATGAGTAACTTAGAATTTAACTGACCTAAAGTTTTTATTTCTAAAAACATATTTTAAAGGTTTTTTTTATTATTATTCATTTTAGAGAGGAGACACAGAGTGAGAGAGAAAGAGAGAAAGGGGGGAGGAGCTGGAAGCATCAACTCCCATATGTGCCTTGACCAGACCAGTGCAGGGTTTTGAACTGGCAACCTCAGTGTTCCCAGGCCGACGATTTATCCACTGTGCCACCACAGGTCAGGCTAAAAACATATATTTTTAAAATGTCACCTTTGTTTGGCAATCCTTTATCCTTATTTGTAAAAAAAAAAAAAAAAAAAAAAAAAAAAAAAAGACATTTATTTCATAATGTTGCATAAACTCTCGCCAGATTTTTCTTCAGTTAATAATGCTAGCTGGTAAAATAGTCTATTAATTATCAGAACTAATCTGCTCTCTATTGTTTTTATTGGATACATGTGGCCAAGGAGCAGAAGGATAAGGATATTTTATTTCTCTTTCTATTTGTTTTTCAATTTACAACAATCTGGCACAAACCTGAAACTTGTGGCAAGAATCCCATTAAAAATAGAAGTACAAAAACAAGAACAAGGGTTGTTTTCATAACTGAAGATTGAGACAAGGTTCACATATTTATGAATGCTTGAATGAAAGGTCTAGTATGATTACATATTTCAGAAATCTCTGCATTAGGCCCTGTCATGATTTACCAAAAGAAAAATAAACTTGTGATTGTTCCATAGGAAAAAATATGGATTATTAAATGGTTATTTCATATTAGTTGTTACGAGTACAGGTCTGAAATCAACTTGAATGCTTTCTGCCCCACTTTATAGCAATATACCTATAAACATTTCATTATTTTCTTATATAATCCCTCTTACTGTCTCTAAGTAAAGATAAACTGCTGCTGAGTGAGGATTAGTAAATAAATACACTGTAGGTCCCTCTTCTTTTATTTTATTAACATTGAGAAAAATTCTATCTGCCTTTGGAAGATAACTGACCACTGCTTTGCCTAGGATTCAGCACTGATACAAAGCAGAGGTCTGCTGCCACCAAGGGAAACCAACACACCCAGTTAGGTTTTACAATCCACCCTAGCGGGAGGAGAGCTGACGGTCACTCAAGAAGATGTAGGAATATTGAGAAAGTTCCATCACAGAGTGTTAAAGCTGGAGTGGAACTGAGAAGTTTCCACTGTTACCTTACTCTTATTAAAAACCTTTCTATGAGATAAAATGATGGTAGTCTACTGTTTGAGATAGAAAAAATAACTTAGGACAATCTCTCTCTCTTTTTTAAATATTCACAGACTGATGAAAAACAGTTCATCACTTCAGGCCTTTCACTAAGTGTGAGGAAGCAGCAGCAGTCAATGTTGGCAGTGTTGGAAACCTACCAAACACTTATTTCAGCACAGCAAGAACATAATGAATCCTACCTAGAGCATATTGATTCAACTCAGCAAACTTAAAGACTAACAGAAGTGTCCATTTTTTAACAAAAAATAGTATTAGCATAAGGATTTAATTTATTTTTATAAATAATGTTTGGCAATTAACTAAAAAAATTATAACAGATATGTGGAGCAAAAGGAAGAAATTTGTATATTATCAAGAGAAAAATAAATTGTTGAGACAATTGCATTTACAGGTGACCCACATGGACAGATTATCAGGAATGGGCTTAAAATAACTATGATTAATAAGTTTAAATATATAGCAGAAAGTGAGACATGTATAAACAGATAAGGAATTTCAGCAGAAAGGTAGATATCATTAAAAATCATTAGAAAAGGTAGAAATGAAAAATATAATATAAAATAAAAAATATTTTATGAGTTTATTTTTATAATTCACATAGCAAAGAATTATTTATTTTATATATAAGTCAATAGAAATAATACAAACAGACACAAAAAAATGTGTCAGGAAATCAAAACATAGAATTGGAGAGTATTAATCAAATAATATCTAGTAACCTAAAATGAGGTAGTAATAAATATATAAAAAGAAAATGTATAAAAAATTTCCAACATTAATGAAAGATTTTTTAAAAAACACAAGATTTTGAAGAAGCATAAAGAAAAAATCATGAAGTTAAATTTAAAAAAATTACATACAGTGAAATTAAATTTCTCATCAAACACTAAACCTAAATTAGAGACTTAAAATCACAAATTATCAATATCTGAAATTAGTAAAAGTACAGATTATGAATTTCACAGAATTTTAATAAATGATACAGAAATATTAGTTGAAAAAGAAAATACTTTGAAATGTATAAAGCTCACTAAGTAAGAAATATTTAGCAGAAAAATATATATCATGAATTTACAGTTAACATCTTCCCACAAAGAAAACTTCTGAATCAATGATTCAATAGTAAATCTTACTATGCATTAAAATGGACAAATATCAATTCTACACAGTTTGTACCAGAAAATAGAAGAGGGGAAAATAGATTCTAAGTCATTTTATGAAACTCATATAACTTAATATTAAAGACAGACAAAATAATTATAGTAATGAGAATTATAATTCAATATACTTTGTAATACACAGAAAATCCTAAACAGAATATTAGCACATTGAGATTGGTTCCATAGAAACATTATAAATATCATGAAGAAGGAAAAAGTGGCATAGGCAGAAGTTAGAGCAGATATTTAGATTGGTTTAAAATACAAAATATCAATAGAATTCACCTATCAACAAACAAAAGACAAAACAAAACAATATCATTAACTTAGATGCAAAAGTATAAAATTAACTCAATAAAAAAGTCAAAACTTTAAGAAAATAAGAGACAGAAAATCTTATATTTGATAAAACGCATCTTTAAAAATGTACAAATAATATAATTTATAGTGAAAACTAAACATATTTCTTTAAAGATCGACAAAAAATCAAAGATTTATAGTCACAATTTAATGATTTATATTCACAATGCAATTAGTACTGTAACTCTAACAGAGTAAGAAAAAAATATAAAAGCCATACAACTGCCATGGAGGAATTAAAAAGGCTTATTTGCAACCAACATAAATTATTTATAAAAAAAATCCTAATGTACACACAAAAAGTTAACTATAATTCATAAGTATATAACCAAGGTTACACATAAAAGGTCATTATGTCAAAAATCAGTTTTCTTTTTACTAGCAACAAAGAAGTAGGGCATTGAATTTAAATTTTCTTTGTAAAATTGAGTGAAAAGTATAAGAAATAGTTAGAGATAATTTTAACATAGAGCAAATAACAATTGCACCCTGAAAAAAACAAAATATTACTGAGATAAATTAAGGACCCTCTAAATAAATTGAGACATTTACCACAATAATGGATCAGAATACACAATATTTTTAGAATGCCAATGCTTTTCAAATTATCCTGTTGAGTCAGTAAGACTGTAGGTTTTCGATAGATAGAATTTCACAAATTTATTCTGGAATATATATAAAAACTCAAAATAACAAAATTAGTCAAAATAATATTAATAACAGCATTATTGGAAGATTTCAAGGTTTGAAGATTGACCAAAACTGTACAATAATAAAAACTTTCTTGGTTTGTCAGAGTAGGCATATTAGATAATTGGAACATAATATAGTTCATAAACAGATCTTGACATTCATTCCCAATTGATTTTTGAAAACGATGTTAGCAGAACTATGTAAGCAAAGAATGGTCTTTCCAACAAATACTACTGAAATAATTTTAAAAATTGAATAATTATATAAGTAAAGCTATTATATGTCTAATTATATTTTGTTAGTGAAAAAGAGACAGAGACAGGGATAGACAGAAAGGAAGGGAGAGAGATGAGAAGCATTAACTCCTAGTTGCAGCACCTTAGTTGTTCATTGATTGCTTTCTCCTATGTGCCTTGACTGGGGCAGCCAGGAAGTAGTGTGTGTGTGTGTGTGTGTGTGTGTGTGTGTGTGTGTGTGTGTGTGTGTGATTTCAGCTGAGCCAGTGACCCCTAGCTCAACCCAGTGACCTTGGGTTTCAAACCAGCAATCTTTGGGCTCAAGTCAGCATCTATGGGGCCATGACTCTGATCCCATGCTCAAGCCCAGGGACCCTGCACTGAATCTGGTGAGCCTGCACTTAAGCTGTCAACCTCAGAGTTTTGAACCTTGGTCCTCAGCAGCCCTGGCCGATGCTCAATCCACTGAAACAGTGCCTGATCAGATTGTCTAATTATTTTTAAAATTTTAGAAATACACATATATAAAATTTAAACAGTATCACTACAGTATAATATGTTTTAAAAATTTACCAAAAAATGAAAAATAGACCTCAATATGAAAGCTAACATAAAAAAAAAATTCTGTAAAAAAGAGTAAAAAAGAAAAATTAACTTTGCAGCCCATGTTTCAGATTTAGTAGCTAAAATAGGTAATGACCCCTGAAAGATGTTCACATCCTAATCCCTGTGACTTATGTGTATGTTATCTCATATGATAAAGAAAAATTTGTTCGTTTCAAGATTGTGTATACTATTCTGGGTTCTTGGCATTTCATATGAATTTTAGAATATTTTTTCAATTTCTGAAAAAGAAAAGTTGGGATTTTGTAATGGATTGCACTGAATCTTTAGATAGCTTTAAGGAATAATTTTATTTTAAAAATATTGACTTCCAGTTCAGGAATTTCATTGTCTTTTCATTTGTTTGTTTTCTTAATTCCTCTCAGCAATGTTTTGCAGTTTTCAGTGCAGTCTTGCATTATCCTGGTTAAGTTGATTTTTCTTGTTTTATTATTTTTGATGCGACCATAGATAGAATTATTTTATTCCTTTCTTATTTTTTGTATTGTTCATTGCGAATGTGTAGAAATACAACTGATTTTTGAGTGCTGATCTTGTGTTGTAAAATTCTGCTGAATTTATTCATTAGTTCTAATGGTTTCTTCTTGTGGATTATTTAATATTTTCCACATGTATAAAATCATGTTATCTAGAAATATAGATACATATAACTCTTGTTATGTGTTATTTGTAATCCTTTGCATGTTGTTTATATTTCTTGTTATTCACTGGCCAGAACATCAAGTATCAGGAAATATAGCCGGGTTGTAAACATAGCCACGGGCAGTGACTCAGGGGGTAGAGAGCTGGCCCACCATATCTATGTGTCTGGTTTGATTCCGGGTCAGGGCTCACAGGAGAAGCGCGCATCTGTTTCTCTCCCTCTCCCTCTTCTCTCCCTCTACTCTCCCTTTTCCCGACCCAAAGCCAGTGCCTTGATTTGAGTATGATTCCAGGGGTTGAGGCTAGCTCAGTTGGTCCCAGCATGTTAGCCTCAGGAGCTAAAAATAGCTAAGTACTGTAGCATCAGCCCCAGACTGGTTTGCCTGGTGGATCCCAGCTGGGGCACATGTGGAAATCTGTCTCTCTATTTCCCCTCCTCTCACTTAAAAAAAAAAAAAAATGAAAAATGGAAACATATATCTAGCCTTGGTATCTTTATACTAATCACCTCACAGAATAATTTAGAATGTGTTTCTATTCTAATTTTCAGAGTTTCATATAGATTGGTATTAATCTCTCCTTAAACGTTAGGCAGAATTCACTAGTGAAACCATCTGTTTCTGGCATTTTATTTGGGGAGTTTCTCTTTTTAATTGATTCAATCTCTTTCGTATAGTCTGATTCAGATTTTCTCTCTTTTTGGTTATCTCATTTGTTGGTATTAAAATGTTTCTATTAATCTCATAGTTTAATTCTCTAAAGTTTATAATGATGTCTATTTTTATTCTTGATTTTTTAAAAATATATTCTTTTTAATTTATTTTAATTTATTTATTTTAGAGGAGAGAGAGAGAGAAGGGGGTGAAGAGTAGGAAGCATCAACTCCCACATGTGCCTTGACCAGGCAAGCCCAGGGTTTTGAACCGGCAACCTCAGCGTTCAAGGTCTACACTTAATCCAGTGCGCCACCACAGATCAGGCTTATTCTTTATTTTAACATTTGTGGTTTTTGCTGTTGTTGTTTTTCTTTGGTCAATCTATGATCTTTTGCAAAAAAAATAAAGATCCTTGTAATTTTGACATTTTTTGGTGTTGCTTTTTTATTTCTAATTTTGTTTATTCGCACTTCTACTTTCATTATTATTATTTTTTACTCTAGTAGTTTCAGGTTTAGTTTGTTCTTTTTTATGAACTTAAGGTGTAAAGTTACTGATTTGAGGTTTTTCTATTTTTTAATGTAGATGTCCACACCACAAATTTCCATCTGAGCACTGCCAGGCATGTGTATGACTCTTTCAGTGCTAATCTCTTACGTCCACTTTTATTTATTTTTAATTTTTATTTTAAATTTATTTTGTTGACATGGTTTCAAGTGTCCCACTAAGTATAACATCCTCTCCACACTGCATGTGCCTCATACAAAGTCTCTTTCCACTCTCATTTTTCCAACTTTGCTCACCCCCTCAATCTACCTACACCTCACTGTCTCTCTGGCTACAGCTACACTATGGTTCGTGTATATGTGCTATGCACATATATATGTTTTTATCTAATCCCTTCACTTTCTTTGATCCAATCCTTTCTTTGCCCATTGGAATGTTATTTATTGCTAACTTTTAAGCATTTTCTAAATAATCTTTAAACACCTTCTGTCTCTATGTATTTTGCAAATATTTGGTTCCAGTGTGACTTATTTTTATTTTATTTTATCACCAATATCTTTTACAGAAGTTTTGAATTAAAATAAATTTCAAATTATAATTTTAATGTATTATGCTATTGATGTTGCATTTACAATCATAACCAACCCAAAGCTGTTATGATATTTTCTTATGTTTCCCTCAAGATATTTTATAGTTTTGCATTTTGTATTCTCTATGTTCCATTTCTAGGTAATTTTGGTGAAACATGCAGTCTATGTCTTTTGCCTTTAAATGAAACATTTCTAATTTTTTAAGCACCATTTCTTAAAAAGGCTATAATTTCCATTATTTAAATGTTATTTCTTTGTCAAAGATCAGTTGACTCTGTTTGGGTGTATTTCTGGCCCCTTCGTTTTATTTATTTTTGTTTATGTGTTTTTCCCCCCTCAAATGACATACTCTCTTGATTTGTGTGAGTATCCAATGTTTTGTTGCTATTCCTCTTCTCTTTCTCCTTCTCTTCCTCCTCCTCCTCCTCTTCTTCCTCCTCTATCTCTTCTTCCTCCTCTATTTCTTTCCTCCTCCTCCCACTTTTCTCCTTCTTCTTTAGTGTTTTATTGGCTATTCTCAGTCCTTTACATTTCATATAAATTTTAGAATCTTTTTAACAATATCTATAAAGTAGCTTCCTCAGGTTTTGGTTAAGGTTGCTTGAAATATATAGATCATATGGGAAAGCATTGACATCAGAAAAATGTTGAGTTTAAACTATAAAAAATTTTTTTTTCTATATATATAGATCTTTGATTTTTATTTGTTTTCTAATTTTCTATAAATATTTCCAATACATATTTTGTTAGCTTTATACATATGTATTTCATTTTAGGAGGGGCTATTGAAAACTGCATTTTTCTATTTTATATTAAAGGCCATTTCATATGATTACCTTAATGCATTTAATTCATAACACAGTGCTTCTTGCATAGCAGACACTAAATAAATGGTAGCTATTATTACTTTGCATAGGAAGCTTTAATTAAATAATAGAATATAGGTTGATAGACCGGAAATGATTCTTAGAAAAATAAGATTGTTTACCACACTGTAATTGAATGTTTTTTTATAACAAGTACAGTATATTTTATATTTTTAATAACCAAATTGATAGAAACTTTGAATTTGGCTAATAAATATGCTGAGCTTTGTTTTAAAAATACAAAAATAATTTCTAGTGATTATTAAGCACTAAAAAATTCAATTCTTAAACATCATGTTTAAAGATATTGTAAGAAAATAACTTTATATCACATAATATTGGTATTGCAAAATTCATCTTGGATAAAATAAAAGAAGAAAATGTACTTGTATCTGAAGAGGATTCACTTGGAAAGAGTTTCCAGTATGTCTATCGCAGCCAACAAAAATAAATCGCCTCTCTCACATTTGCTTTAACTCATTGGATATGGTTTCACTCGTGAATACAATGGCTTTGTTAGTGTGGTGAAGATTGATTGTAGATGCTAATGCTGCTACCAGGATTCTAATGTTTACTTCATTCTACCTTTTTAACATCTGTTACTACGGCCACAGAAGGTTCATGTAACAAAGTTGTTGCTATTGCATTGATTTTCTATATTGATGCTGTTACATCACTTGCATTACATTCTTAAAAATATCTAGTTCTTTCAAATCCTTCAACTCCTTATTTCAATAATTTGGCAAAAGCTACAGTGACATTTTTGGATATCTCTTCATAATAGTTTCTGCTTTTAGAGTTAACCATTTAATAATGCCAGCTTATATTTACTAGGTATTTGGGGAAAGCTTTGTGTTTCCTGGAGTAAAAGTTACAAATGTGGCATTTGCTACTTATTCTATTTTAGGTATACCTTGATCAGATATTCAACACAACAAACCATTTTATGACAATAAAATGTAAAACATGGTGGAAATAC
Source organism: Rhynchonycteris naso (assembly GCA_037038555.1). Lineage (NCBI taxonomy): Eukaryota > Metazoa > Chordata > Mammalia > Chiroptera > Emballonuridae > Rhynchonycteris > Rhynchonycteris naso. Next base: position 76,301,030 of record CM073002.1, read on the forward strand.
CAAAGAAACTCAAAATATGTTTGCAATGATTTAAGGTCTGGAGTCAGTGATCTTCTTAGACTTCTGTTTATGAGGAAAATAAACTTCTAACTACTTTACTCTGTTTTACCTTGCTTCTATATGACAGCAATCTTAATCCAGGTACTTCTGCCCAGAACTTAAAGTAGTGTTGCCTAGTTCTGGCTCCTTTAGGTATAAGTGCTTTTATTAATCTCAAAGACTTTCAGAAAGTTCTATGGTTCTTCTGTAAACAAAAAAGCCTCCTCTAATTGTCCAGATTGTCTGAGGTGGCTATTTAATCCAGTGTCACTCTTGCTATCTAATTTTCTGGAATACTGAATATATGAGTGCTCTTATGATTATTTATTAAAGATGGCCTAATATCTGTTCCAAGAGTCTGTTGTGAAATTTGGAAAGTTTCAATTTCCTCAACTTCTATTTCTTTGTTGCTCAGTTTCCTAGATCTTAATCATTACCTCCCAATGTTTTCTTATTAGTGTTTTTAATTGAAAGGAGTTGATATTTGTGATGATGAGAATAGTTTCTTATAACAAAGTATGTACTAGATATTGTTAAAATATTATTAATAAATACCTTATTATAGCACATAAAATGTATATGCTCTAAAACAAGTAAAAATACTAGCTAAGTTATATCATTAATAAAAACATAAAAAGATACCTATCAGATAGATAGATAATAGATAGATAAATAGATAAATAGATAGATAGATAGATAAGCCCTATATACATAATTTAATGATTGAAAATGGCTTGGAAAAAAAGGTTCTGTGCAGAGACATTGCTTTTTTTTATCTTTTTTGTATTTCTTATAGTCTATAATTTTTCAAAATAAAAGAAATTTTGCTGGTATAAATAGAAATAAGATATAAAAATCAGTTATTGCTGTGCTACAAACTGCAATAAAATCTCATTGTCATTTAACAATATATCAGTTTGCTGAGGCTGCTGTAACAATGTACCACAAACTGTGTAGCTAAAACAGAAAAGGTTCATTTTCTCACAGGTCTGGGGGCTAGAAGTCAGAGATCAAATAGAGTAGGTTCCTTCTGAGGGTTCTGAGGAAGGGTGTGTTTCATGCTTTTCCTCTGGTGCTTTTCCTCTGGTGGTTTATTGGAAACTTATGGCATACTTTTGCTTATATATGCTTCATCATTATCTTTGTCTTTATCTTCTCATGATGTTCTCTCAGTGTTTACTTTGTGTTTAAATTTCTTATTATGGGACACAAATATATATGACCACATCCTGACTTGATAATCTGCAGACCCTATTTTCAATTAAGATAACATTTACAGGTAGACGTAGAACTTCAGTATATTTTTAGAGGACACAATTCATCTCATAATGGACAAAAAACATAACTAATTTTGCCCTCTGAATAATGATTGAAAGGAGTATTCTGTCCTAGACCATCATGGCTGTGACAGCTCACCTCCTTGTTGCTTGTCAGCAGTTTAGGTAGGCTGACTATGTTTCAAAGGAGATCATTCTTAGTTCCAGTCTGAAGACACAGCTGATATCTGAGGGAAGCTCTTCTCATAACCCAAGTAGAAACACAAATAAAAAAGTCCAATTGTTCAAGTACAATGAAAACCTTTGCTATTTTGCATACATTGACATCTCATTCAGCAAAGCAAATTATATGGCTAAATCAAAAATCAAGATGGAAGGAAATAGTATTGTCATGGGACAAGCTGTAATATTACATGACAAAGATAATAGCTATAAAAATAAATAGAAAAACTAAAAGCAATAATTTAGTCTAACAAATGAAACATTGTAACTATCAATGATTCATTTATCCCATATTATGTTTATTTCTCTTATTTCATGAATAATAAAAACTGAGCTATTTAAAAATACAAATAAGATAATATAGGACAATAATTTTCACATATTACTTTTATATTTTGCAATGATAAAAATGCTTATTTTTTTGAAAATTTTACATATTATTTTGATAACTGAAAATTTATACACTTAAAGGCTATATCAAATATGACTTACTTTTCTGTATTTCTAAATTAAAAAAATAAATTCTCAATTGTGCATAAACTCTTTACGATATTTTGATTTTATTAATAGTATTACTATAACAAAAAATTCACATTAATGATATTAATAAACACTACTGCATAGTATGAGTTATCTCATTTTCTGGCTCACTACAAACTTTTGGATTAATTTTCTAATTGAATTTAAATTTTAGAACAATGAATAAGCCAAATAAACAACAAATAAGTAGCAGGAGAGAAGGAGGAAAAAGCGGAAATAAAGTAAATGAAATAAATGTTCTATATGTCTGTGAATAACACATTAGAATGTAAATGAAAAATATGTATATGTGTAAAGATTTGTGTGATTTTGTGCATTAAAAGAAATTTTGTTAATCAAGTTAGTTATTTACATGGATTTTCATCTATACGCTGGAGATACTTGAATTTAATATTTGTATTACATCTCTACTTTGCTGATAAAAATACCTAATGAGGTATTTTAACTTGAAGGAAAACATTATCTATTTGAAAGATAAGGGTGATTAGCAGTCAAATAATTTATGTCTAACAAATACTACTTTTTGTGAAATCTTGAATGAAGGCAAGAGTTATACCACAAGGGGAACATGAGTTATTACTACTCATACCTCACAAGAAAAATTTAATGTACCTTTCTTTTCCTTTCTGCTGCAACAAACCTGGCTGCTATATATTTCTTTATTTGTTTGGATTTTTTATTCATATATTCATGTATATTGATAAAATATATGAGATTTTTTGTTTATAAATGGACAAATCACATAAAATTGAACCTAACTAACAAATTTTAGAATACTCTATCAAGATAGAATAAATATATCTATATCTATCTATTTATCTATCTCTCTATCATCTATCTATATACACACATATACATACATGCATATATGTAATGTATGCAAATATCGACTTTCACAGCAGAAATTATGAAAGGTTTTGTCACTTTGAGATATAATAATTACTGTCTATATTTTATCTTTAGTCATTCTGTAAAAGTGCTGGATGCTCCTGTGTTAGGTATCGTATAACTGGGAAATAAAATAACCTGAAATATGTTTACTATAAAGGAAATGCAATGATTTTTATTCACTGACTGATATCACTTCTCAAAAGAAATATTTTGGCTCTGGCTTTAAGATATATGCAAAATTTAACTGATTTTTACCACTTTCTTCCTAAACCACTGTTTCCTGTTCTAAACCACCACCTTTCCTTAACTAGGTTTTTAGAAGAGATCCTTAACCAGCAGCCAAAGTACCCTTTCAAATGTCAGACCACATCACAACTTTACCCAGAACTCTCTAATGGTTTTCCATTTGGCTTGGCTTAAAAATAAAAGTTCTTAAAAGAGCTTCAAGGCCTGAATGAATCAGCCCTGCTACCTAATCTAGCCCCATTTTCATCACTTTCTTTCTGACCTCTTCTCCTTTTCTCCTACTCTGTCTACACTGGTTTCTTGAGAAGGTATTTCCAAAAATGCCAAGTCTGCCACACAGAGCCTTTCCATTAGCTGTTTATTCTAGTTTGAATGTTTTTCCTCCTTATGTTTATATAGCTTCTTCACTCACTAATTTTTAGTCTGTTCAGTCACATTTTTGCCAGGAAGTTTAACTTCATTTAAAATAGTTAAATAGGTCCTGGCAGGGTAGCTCATTGGACAAAGCATCAACACAGTCTGCAAGAAGTCATGGGTTTCATCCATGGTCAGGGCATGATCAGGGCATAGTCAGGGCAGGTAGGAGAAGTAATCAATGAGGACATGACAAATGAAGCAACTACGTGAAATAAAGAATTGATGTTCTCTCTCTCCCTCCCTCACTCTCCCTTCTTTTTCTCTTCCTCTCAAATCAATGAAAAAAAAAAAAAACTTTAGCTAAATACTAGCTATCTAAAATAGTAACATTCTTCTCCTTCACTACCACCACTCACAATTCCTCCAACTGCTCTTTTCTTTCTTTCTTTTAAATAGAAGTTAGTGTCTCATTTAATATGTTCTAGTGTTTGTATTCTCCTTCTAAAATGTACTTCTTGAGAGATTGTTTGAATTTTCTAGCAGAGGAGCACAGCTACTCATATACCCTTGAGCAAAGAATGGTCCTCTCCTCTAAGGAGAAGGTCATGTTCTTCAACCAAGCTCACAGCTTCAGGAGGGATGCATGTGGAATGGTGAGGGAAGAAGAGAACACCCACCTAGGCAGCCAGATCTGTAGAATCAAGCCTGGTGATCAATGGGGTGAAAGATGTCACAGCCAGATTGCCTTCGCATCCTACAACATCTACTTCTTAAAGGTGAAATTTTTATTATTTCTCTTTAGCAAAAATAACCTCAGTGAATAAAACAATAACTGGAATTTAGTAGGTACTCCAGAAGTACCCATAATTAAGAACTAAACTGCAGTGATTGGGAAATATACAAATAGCCCAAATCAATAAATAACAAATAAGAAATGGTAGTAAATTCAGACTTGCAGAGAAGATCATGAGACCTCTTATGAAATAATAACAATGATCCTGACATGGCCTGTGATGGCACAGTGTATACAGCATCAACCTGGGATGCCTAGGTGTCAGGTTCAAAACCCTAAGGTCTCTGGCTGGAGCGCAGGGTTACTTGTTTGAGTGCAGGATCATTGACATGATCCCATGGTCACTGGTTTTAGCTTAAAGATTGTTAGCTTGAGCAAGAAGTAACTGGAGCTGCTTGAGCCTCTCCTCATGTCCAGGCATGTCTAAGAAGCAATCAATGAACAACTAAATTAAAGAAATTAAGATTTGGGGCTTCTCACTCTCTCCTCCTTCTCTCTTTCTCTATCTCTCACTTTTCAAAAAAAAAAAATGCTACCAGATAAAGAACTTCTCATCCAAATAAATAAGATAAAAGGAATGAAATCAATGTTGAATGTACAAAATAATACATGAACATTTTTGAGTTATGGCACTTAAATATAGTTATATATGAATATCCTTGACATAAAGATAATGACTGAGAAGGAAGGTATATCAGTCTAAAGCATTCAAGAAAATATATGGCCTCGTCAGTATGATGAATGAAAGTATAATATAACACTAATAAAAATATGGCTAACTTAATTCTTAAAATAATGTATATTTTATTATAAAATATTTAAATTTCAGAATAATATAAAGAAAAGAGTAGGCCCTGGCCAGTTGGCTCAGTGGTAGAGCTTCAGCCCAGCATGTGGAAGTCCTGGGTTTGATTCCCCATCAGAGCACATAGGAGAAGCACTCACCTGCTTCTCCACCCCTCTCCCTATTCTTCCACTCTTTATCTTCCCCTCCTGCAACCGAGTCTCCAACAGAGCAACAATTGACATTTGTTAAAAATATATTTAAGGCATATACCTAAAATATATAACAATAATTGTCTATGGTTCAGGCACATACTGATATACACAAACAAAGCAAATGTAGCTTAAATGTTCAAAAATGCAAAGTTTATTAAAGTAAAGAGAGAATCAGAAATAAAAATGTATAGGATGGTGAGCCATGATAATTGTATAATCACAGTGTAGGCACAGAGGGTCACAGGCTTCAGGGGTGGGTGCAATTCTCGGAAGGACTCTCTGAGAATGGGACAAGCTAAGGCCTGAAAGAAGGAGGTGAGGACAGCCAAACAAAGAATTAGAATAAATGTGAAACAAAAATAAACAAAAAAACTATTTGCAAAGATTCTGATATGTGAAAAGCTTTTACATGTGTTGAACAAAATTAAAGCGAATAGAATAGAAACATAGAACAGTAGTGTGAGGAACACCAGATGAGAGAGAGGCTACATAGAAATGGGTTTAGTGAGCCATAATTAAGAGCTGATAATTTATGCATAATGAAAAGCCAATACATTATGTTAAGGGTGAGTGACAGGTTCTGATTTATGCTTCACATTGGTTAGTTACTCTCACTGCTAAAAAGAGAAAGTTATAAGAAGGCATGTATAGAACTCCCCCAAAAATGATAAGAAGAGAATTACCACTTTCTAGAATAAAAATATCATGGCTTTAAAAATAGCAACACATTAGAGATAACTGATAGTTCTTGGTGATGGCTCACATATGGGGTGAGTGCCAGGAAAGTTATTAATAATGACTAAGATTTTTTATATGATCACCATGCTGGATAATAATGATATTTTCTGATTATTAGAAAGCTAGTAGACAAACATGTTTAGATTGGGATAACTAGTGATATCAAAATTTGTTCTTTTTATTTTTGAAATTTAATTTAGACATCAAAGTAGAATTATCCTAGAAGTAGATGAATATATAAACCTAAAGCTCAGAAGAAATATATAGACTATGGACATGAATTTTGGATTATTGAATATATAGATGATATCTATGTCTAGGAAGGGATAAAATACCTTAAGGAGAAAGTTTAGAGAGAAAAAAATAGTTAAATGTCAAATAAAGAATATTTATCGAGGACGCATGAAAATTGAATAGTTCATAAAAATCATGACTAATTATATCAAATTCTTCCAAAAATGCATGTAAAATGAGGCAAAATTTTAAGTAGCATTAACATAATAGATAATCGCCCAAATCTCACTCCAATTTCTGAGAGTATTGCTGATTGACAGCACTCACTTATCACTCACATATTCTCAGTCTGAAATCAATAGCTGGTTATTTGGATTTTATCTATACGTTGCTGAACTTTCTCCTCAAAAGAGATAAATCAGAAAGGTCAACTCATTTTCACAATTCCTTCTTGTGGATCTAAGTTAAACATTTAGCATCAAAACTAACTTCCTTTTTATTTGAATCCTGTTTTCTTTCTTTCCCTCAAAAGGTACACATTCCCCAACTACTTTGCTGCATGCCAATTTCTATCCTAATATCTGCTTTCAAGGTAAATGACCTACAATTGTATATAATGGTACTGGGAAGACAGAATGAATATCAAGCTAAAATTTTAAAGCTAGATCATGAGCAAGTCAGATGACAAAGAGAACTTCATTGGGTGGTAATAGAACACTGATAGCCTGGCATAAAATAAAGTGAAATTATTAAAGTTTTCCCCTAGATGGAACTGGGATGAAATAATCTGTTGAAGGAAATGAACCAGCAGGCAAAATGTATCACTCATTTGAAAAATATACAAGGAATAAAACTGATGGCTTTTGAATTGGATAGCTTTTGCTGGGGGCACTTTTATGAACTTTGTGATAATGAAAAGCTGAAGGTAATTAATCAGTAATTAAAGGATAAACATAAAAGCCAGAAAGCCTTCTCGTCAGCATGGAAAGATATTGTATTTTGCTGCAGTTAGGAAGCAGAAAAAGCGAAGGATCACATCCAGATTTAAACTTTTGAGTAGCAGGACTTCAATAAATGTGAGATTTTCAATTGGACAGGTCTGTTGTGCTAAGGTCAAAACTCTAAGTGAAAGAGAATGCAACCAAACTCACCAAAACTGTGTTAAACTTTCATATTCTCCTGAGTTCTCAAGTTTGCAAAAGAGATAGTACAATCCTCCCTCTTAGGGGCTCGTGAACATTTATTTTATTAAAAACAATACACATGTTGCTGGTCTGAAAGAAAATAACCCACATCACCAGAATCATTCCCAGAACCACTAAGGCAATTACTAGAATTAAATTCTGCCTAATCCATCAGGAAAGTCTTACGCAAGTGAGAGGAGGGTTGGGACTGTAAATGCTGAACTGGCTAGCAGGTCCCTAGAGAAGGTGAGAGAAAATGTAGGTGGAAGACTGAGGATGTTGAACTGAAGGGAGAAGAACATAAAATTAGATAATGGACGATTTGTCACTATGGGAACACTTTGCTAAATACTGGTTTTAATAACCTAGCAATAATTTCCAGAAAAAAAATTCTCTAGGATAGCTCTTAAAAACTTGGAGCAAATGGAGGTTCATGCAAAATGAAATAGTAATGCAGGACTTCTCTAAAAGGGGATATAAGAAGCGATTAAAATGTCTAAAGGTTCAGTCATTATAAAGAGTGCATATAATATATAAAGCCAGAAAACCCACTAGTGATTTATGTCCCACTAGAGGATTTGCAGTACAGTAAGTTTATAATAGTGTAATGACCTAATGAAAACTGAGCAGCTTATTTGTGGCTGTCCTCTGTAAACTAGTACTGAAGGTTGGAGATATAACAGAATTGAGCTTTCTTCTAACAATGGAAATGCTAGGAACCTAAAATACTAAAGTCTAAAGGGTGGTGATTAACTGACAGAAGCAGAACGAATACTATGATAACAGAATGGGAATATTTGTGTTCCAGCAAGAAGGACTTGGCCTGTAGAGAGCTGAAAGGATGCTGAATAAAACATGTCATTCTTAAGGTAAGATAGAAAGACAGTTATCACAAGTATTGCTTCAAGTATTTAACCCAAAGAAATCAAGAATGTATATTCAGGAGGCTGATGGCATCTTCTCCCTAAAAAGACAATCTCCTGCTCAATTTCCAAAATTAACTGTTCAGATATAGAACTCAATAAAAAAGAAGGGATCTAGAATAAAGTATTCTTCAATATTACAGCAGGTATATAAGACAAGGAATCTCTCAATGCTTTCCTACTGGAATATATGGCTAGTTATTTAGTAACTGTTATCAGAATACGGAGAATATATAAATGTTTGCAAAAGTATAGAAACAAAGACTGAGTAGATGATTGATATATAGAAGTTAAAGGATCATCACTAACTCCCAGGGAACTACCCCAGTTTTCTGTTTCTTTTTGTTTGTGTTCTGTTTTGTTTGCTTGTTTTATCATGGTTCTCACTCATTTTGGATTCTGTAGACTTACAGGTCCTAATTCTTAATTAAAGAAAGTTGCTTGCGTCAGGAGAAACAACAAGAAACCTATTGAACTTTTAAACTAAGGCTGTTGCTTGTGCATACTGGACTCTGCATGCCAAATGGCCAACTGACAAGGAGTCATCATACTGACATGTAAATTATCCTATTCATGTAAAGAAAGTGGGCCTGCTTTCACAATGGGTGTAAGAAAGGAATATATTTGCCATATAGGTAATGTAATTGAAACTATCGTATTTTTTTTCCCATACTTGATAGTGAGTGGATAAGTGCAATAGCCGGTTTCTGATCAGAGTATGGTTAGCACAGATTTGGATCCCTTAAACACAAGAGGGCAAGTCTCTGATTCACTCCACCAGAAAAACCTCTAATCCAATCAATGCACTAGCTGAGGGTGAGAAGAATCTTGAGTGGGCAATATAGAAAGGAGAGACTTAAGTACCAGCTGTGGCTACCAGAATTTATGCTAGCCAGTGAATCTCTGCAGTGCAAGTGAAAGATTGTAACAGATTCTTTGCTGAGATACCCAAACACTACTTCAGGTATTAAAGTGTTGCTTGAAGTGTTAGTTATAAACCCTATCAGGAACCCTGCTCAGAATCATACTCTTTCCCTGAAGCCCACTATGTCTAATGACTCTTTCATGTGCATATACAAATTTCCAAAACCTTTTCCCAACTGTGGGCAATGCTTATCTACTGACTTGATCCAAATATTTTTTATATTGTTAATAGGATACCCTATATTAAATTTTTAATGATAAACCAATATTGAACATCTAGGTTAATCCTCAATTGTTATGAAGTACTGTCCCTTTTAAATGTAGTTCAGTATTGGATTAATATTTTTTATAAAAGACATCTGAGTCTCACCACAAGGGAATTGAGTTTTTCTTATAACACCGTGGCGGGCTGTTGGTGTCAGAGGTATGCTGGTCCACATAGGAGTTAGGGTATAAGAGGAAATCACAGTGAGACCCAGGATGTGCACATCATCTCTCCGCTCCTTGCACTGATGTAAAGTTGGCACCATGTCATTTTTGTTCCTGAGCACCATATCTACTGCTCTGGCACTGGTAGAAATAGGAATAAATCATTGCAGTATGTCTCATATTCCTTTGGCTCCTCATGCTTTCTTCACCTTGGGGATCTCACTGCCTAAGCCATCCCTTGCAGCGCAGGTGGGATCTCACAGGATAGGTCTTCTCTTTCTCAATTACATGTGAGATTTTTATTAATATTTACTACTTAAATGTATGATACAATTCAACATTTATTACCAAAGCCACCTGGGTCTTAAATTTTCTTTTTGGTAAATTTTAAACTGTTTATTTAATTATTTAAACAAGCATTAAATGCACTACTACTTGTGTAAGATTTAATAAGTGTATTTTTCAAAAAAAATGTTCATTTAATCTAATTTGTTAAATTTATCACCGTAAAATATTTGATATTTTATCTTTTTAACATCTGTTGTATTTCTCATTTTTATTCATGATATTATTAATGTGTTCTTTCTCTTTTTCCTGGTATATCTAAGTAAATTTTGTTATTATTTTATAAGGATAAATAAAATTTTGATAATTTTCTATAATTGTTTTTCACTGACCTCTGCTTTTATTTTTATTATGTCTTTTGTTATTTTTCAGAATTTATTTTGAGTTTTTGGCTATATTCTTTTTTTTTTTTTTTGTATTTTTTCAAAGGTAGAAATGGGGACGCAGTCAGATGGACTCTTGCATGCGCCCAACCGAGACCAACTGGCATGTCAACCAGGGGGCTTTGCTCCATTGCAGGTAGAGCCATTATAGTGCCTGAGGCAGAAGCCATGGAGCCGTCCTCAGCGCCTGGGCCAACTTTACTCCAATGGAGCCTTAGTTGTGAAAGTGGAAGAAAGAGAGAAAAGAAGGTGAGGGGGAAGGGTGGGGAAGCAGATGACTGCTTCTCCTGTGTGCTCTGACCAGGGACCAAACCCAGGACTTCCAAATGCTAGGCCAATGCTCTATTGCTGAGCCAACGGCCTGGGCCCAGGTATAATCTAATAGTAAAAACATCATTAATGGTCTAAATAATTTATTTAGAAAATTAAATTTAAGGGGGTGACATTGATCAATAAGAGTATATAGGTTTCAGGTAAACATTTTCATAGCTTTTGAATTGTTTATGTGCCATGTACCCATCATCAAGGTCAATCATTTTAGATCATTAATTTTTAAAAGTTTATCTCTTAGTATAAGGATTTTTAAAGTTATAATTCTTTTCTAAAGCTTTATTGGGCTGCATATCATAAATTATATGGAGTACTTTTGTTTTTATTACCACAAAATATGTTCAAATTTTCTCTGTGACTCTTTTTACCCAGGAATATTTACAGATTTGACATTAATTTATAAATATTTGGAGCTTTTCTATTCATTTTGTTATATACTTCTAATATTGTTATGGTTGAGAACACAGTCTCTGAAATATGGACCTCTTGAAATTCATTTTATGACCCAAAATACATCTTTCTTCATATATGTCCTAGCAATTCATGAAAACATGGGTATTCTGAGTGACTCTTGTGCTTTATTAATGTCAAATTAGTCACGGACATTGACATTGTTAGTTATTTTATATATTTGTTTTTTTCCCCTCTAGTTTCTACATCAATATTGCACAGAAAGGGTATTTATCTATATATGATTGCTGATTTGTTTATTCCATTAAGTCTGTCATTTTATTCATCATATACATATTTTAAAGCTTTATTATGTGTATAATATAGTTATTTTTTAATGACCAGATTTTTTTAATCATTAAAAATGAACCTCATTGTCAGTGCTAATACTTTTTGACATAAAATCTGTTTTGCCTGTTATTAGTATAGCTGCTATAACAATCATATGCTTACTGTTTTTATGATATCTGTTTCATCCTTTTTATTTTAATCTATTTCACCTTTAATTTATATTGTATCTTTTGTAGACCTTGTATAGTCTGGCATTATTCTTATCAATGTGGCAATCATTGACCTTAAATTTGAATGTTTTTGGATTATATGTAATGCAATTTAATCTATTTTATATACCTTTTAACTGATAGATTTAAAATAAAATTTGGTTTTATTATTCTGACTTTTTTAATTTTTTGACTATATATATATATATATATATATATATATATATATATATATATATATATATATATATTGTGTGTGTGACAAAGAACAGAGGGAGACAGAAGGACAGATAGGGACAGACAGACAAGAAGGGAGAGATGAGAAGCATCAGCTTGTAGTTGCAGCACTTTAGTTGTTCATTGATTGCTTTCTCATATGTGCCTTGACCATGGGGCTACAGCAAACTGAGTGACCCCTTGGGCTTAAGCTGATGAGACTTGCTCGAATCAGGTGAGCCCGTGCTCAAGCGGGCAACCTTGGGGTTTTGATCCTGGGTTCACCATGTCCCAGTCTGATGATCTATCCACTGTGCCACCATCTGGTCAGGCTTGACTGTATTTTATATTAATTAACCTATTTAGATCTTCAACATTATTTTATTGTATTTGATTTTGCTTTTTAAAAATTATACTATACATCCTTATTTCAAATATATTTAGTTAATATATGTTCATTTTATGTATAATATTTAAAAAGTACCATTTTATATTTTAATATAATTCTCCAGACTTTTGTTATTAATATTTAGTATATTTCATTGAAGTAAGTTTGCTTTATATTATTATCCATATCTTAAAAGAAATCCTTAGTCTTTTATAGTCATCTACACATTTACTATTCCCTTTGGTGTCTATTTCTTTTTTTTGAAGATTCATAAATTTATTAAAACTTTGAAAACATTTAAAAATAATACAGTGTGTCCATAAAGTCATGGTCAAAAGTCTAAAGTGCACCGTGACTTTATGGACACACTGTATATTAAAGTCAGAGATATAAAATCTATTTCTTTTTCCAAGTTAGAGACGGGGAGATAGAAAAAAAGACTTCCCGACGGGGATCCACCCAGCAACTATTGTCTTGGGCTTATGCTCTACCCATCTGGGACCATGCTTTCAACCAAGCTATTTTTTGTGCCTGTGGCAGAGGTTCCCAGCCATTCTCAGTGCTGTGGAAATCACAAATTTACATTCCTTACTCTTTTTTAACATTCATCTGCACAACATCATATTCTAAACTCTCCATAATAATGTTCATTCTGTATATAGACACAAAAAATTGCAAGTGAGGATGCCAATCAAGAAGCAATATGGCACCTGGCTGGTTGGCTCAGTGCAAAAGCATTGGCCTAGTGTGTGATGTCCCAGGTTCAATTCCCAGTCAGGGCACACAGGAGAAGAGCAATTTACTTCTCCATCCTTCCTCCTCTCGTTTCTCTCTGTCTCTCTATTTCTCTCCTTTCCTCTCTTCCTGCAACTGTGGCTTGATTGGAGTGAGTTGGCCCCAGGTGCTGAGGATGGCACCATGGCCTCCACCTCAGGCACTAAAAAGTGGCTCTGGTTGCAGTGGCCTTGCTGGGTAGATCCTGGTTGGGAGGCATGCAGGAGTCTATCTCTACAACCCCTCCTCTCATTAAAATTTAAAAAATAAATTAATTTATTAAAAAAATATATGGAAATAAACAGTTTTATTGCTTGCTGTCAGAAAATATTTAATATGTTTAATTAATATTTTAAAACTTTCTGATAACATAATCTAGTTTTGCATATCTTTTTTATTGTTCTTATTTAAGAATTAAATTCATAAAATAATAAACTACCTTTCAGAATATTATTTTTTTTATACTTAAAATGGTATTGAGGCAACGAACTGGTTGTTCAATTATTTGAATCCCACCACTGGGCAAAAGATTCTTTCAATATTATGTATATATTTTTTACTTTTTGGAAGTTGAAAAGTATTTGTGTTTATTATATTTATATGCAGAACTCTGTATTGACACCTTTTATCTTTTTTTTTCCTCGGCTTTTCAAACAAGTAACCGCATTGTCTTCTGACTGTTATTGTTCCCAATAAAAATTAAATGTAATTTATATTATTCTAGTTTTTCCATTAACTCTTTTTATTCTTTTAAATATTTTATATATGTATTTTATAGAGAGAAGAGGGGGGCAGTGAGAAAGAAGTAACAATTCACAGTTGCTTCACTTGAGTTTTTTACTTCTTGCTTGTTTATGTACTTTGACCAGGAAAAACTAGGGTTTTGAACTAGCAACTTCAGCATTCCGGATCGATGCTCTAGCCACTGTACCACAACAAAGAAGGCTTCCATTAACATTTTTGAAAATTCTCTTCTTTTTTAGTTAATTTTCAGCATTTGATTATGTCTGTAATATGACTACATTGTAGTATCTATGTATTCATCCTAAGATTTACTGAGCTTCTTGGATATTAAAATTGTAATTTTTCTTTAACAAATTTACCTATGTGTTCCTATGGACCAAAGTCACCCTATTAAATTTAATTTCTAAATAAAAAATATCCAATAAATAAGAAATTTAAAATATATATTTAGTCTTTCATAACTTATTTCATTCATTTTGTTATTTTTGTTTCTTTTTTATTTTTTAATTTCTTTTTATTTTATTTATTTTAGAGAGGAGGCATAGAGTGAGTGAAAGAGAGAGAGAGAGAGAGAGAGAGAGAGAGAGAGAGAGAGGGGAGGAGCTAGAAGCATCAACTCCCATATGTGCCTTGACCAGACGAGTGCAGGGTTTTGAACTGGCAACCTCAGTGTTCCCAGGTCAATGCTTTATCCACTGTGCCACCACAGGTCAGGCTTTTGTTTCTTTCTGTTCTTCTTGTTTTTCTGTCTGGTTTTTATACTTCTGTCCTTGCAAGTTCAGATGCCTGTGCACTAGACTGATAATAGATAATTGCTTACTGAGAGTTTTAATTTTTAATTTTTGGAATATTATTTTTTAGATTGCATTGAATTCAGTAATCCTATAATATATTGTATTCCATAGCATCGTGATCTTTTTCAGCTACTACTTTTGTACTAGGTATTATACTTCTGGTAGCAAAATTTCCATTTTCATAGCTTTAATGCTTTTGTGATTTCTCTTCATTTCATTTTTATGTTATGCCTTTGAACATATAACATAAAATAGCTACTTAACCATCTATATCTATTAATTATAATATTTTAGACATATTAATGTCACTTTTCATGAACTTCTTTATTTAAAAGAAAAGTTTCTTTGTACTTTTTCTGCTTCTTCTGAAGTCTGGTGATTTTCCACCAAATGCAGAAAATCGTGTAACTAGTCTGAACTTCTGTTATACTGTTTTAAGAGAATTCTGTTGTATTGTTGTTCTTTTTACCTGGCAGGCAGCTTTTAATGTTAGCTCAAATAGATTCAACTGTGACATTTTTGTAAGGGCAGGTAGTGAGTTGATATACTCTAGGTTATCCCTGTTCTTAAATATTCTCCAGTGTGTCAACTGAGTTTCTGTGGTGTTTAATAGGGTCCCTAAACTCTGTCTAGAGTTTACATATTCCACCTTTTCTGTGAAACTTCTAGAATCTCTGTTCTGATCAGTTTTCAGATACTTCTTTTGGCCAAGCTTTTGGAATCATGCTGTGTTTAAGTTTATTATAAGCCACAGGCTAAAAAAGAGTCAAGAAACTTCTAATGCTTCCTCTCTTTACAGCTACAGATTTTTTCCTCTTTATAATCTTTCCAAAAGTTTTAGCTAGTTCTTTCTGACCTCTGATTTCAGCTTGGCCACCTTCTTCATCCTCTGCTTAGGTTCGGCATCCTTGAGCTGTCATCCAGAATGTGATCTCAAGCAAAAATCATGTATTCTTTTTTTGGTCTCTATTTCTTCTGATGATCGCAATTCCACAGAGTGTATTATCCAAAGTTTAAAATCACTCATTTCATATATTTCCACCTGTTTCATATATTTTTTTAAGTGAGAGGAAGGGTAGAGAGACAGACTCTCACATGTGCCCCACATCGGGATTCACCCAGCAACCCTGTCTGGGGTTGATGCTTGAACACTCAGCTATTTTTAGTCCCTGAAGTTAGTGCACTGGGACCAACCTAGCTATCCTCAGTGTCCAAGGCTACGCTCAAACCAATGGAGCCACTCGCTGTGGGAAAGGAAGAGGGAAAAAAGGGAGATAAAGTGGGGAGAAAAGCATATGATTGCTTCTCCTATATGCCTTATTCAGAAATTGAACCAGAAAATCAATATGCTAGGCCAACACTCTATCCACTGAACCATTGGCCAGGGACATAATATATTTTTACATATTGAGGACTAGATAAGTAACAACTTGCTTTGGCCCAAGGAATTAGATTTTGAGATTAGGAGAAACAGCATCAAATGTAAAAGAATGAAAAAAAATATATGGATATATGTATTTAGGCTTTTAATATTTTATTGTAAGATAAAAATTATATCACATCAATTCTATTTTTTAATAAACTACAAAATCTATTACTAAAGAAAATCTAGTGTTTGTGTTATAGATGGAAAAATCATGATGAAAGGTGCTTGTGAGACAAAACAGAACATGTTTTCTTTTAAAAATAGGGAAAAAGTCATCTCTTAAAATTCCTCTAAACCTATCCTAATATTTAATTGCAAATGTTTTGTTATTATAAAGTGGTTGTCTGCCTTATTATAGAAAGATATTAAAGAATAGAGAATTAATGAAACTAACAATAACCTGAAGAGTACAAATGGAGTCCAACATATCTCAAAGTTGTTGAGAATTTTTAAAATATATCTTGGATATAATACTAACAACATATTAAATAAAAATACACTATCAATATATTGACCTTTAAAATAAATTGATTAAAATGGACTACAGCCATATATCTATATTATATGATAAGCATACATAGCACTAAACTAAGAAAATTTGACTGATTTCCTCTTTATCTTATGAAAATGCATGAAATACACAGACATATAGGTACACATATGCAAATTAAATCATTGATATAATAGGAATATAATTTAATTCAATAACAGAAGTTCCAGTTCAGCAATTTACCAGTCTTTGGAATTCTGGAGTCACATAAAAATATTAGGGACTTTGAAATAACATCCTTACAATTATAGGTAATAAAAATTATGTATTTTTTATGAATGCAGTGAAGAATAAATGACATATAATGAGTTATTTGAAAGCATGATGTGAATTTAGGAGAGTAAAAGGAAAGACAAGCCTATAGAGCCTATAGTGAGCTAAAAAATAAATAACATGACAGAAATTGGCATTTCTTGTTCTTGTTTTCCCATTGCTTTCCACTTGGGAACAATAAAACTCAGACTCATGAGCAGAATAATTTATTTGTGACAGTTCTAACAGTTATTTTTTCTTCCCACAGAGTGCAGTTTTCATTTATTAAAAATGAAGTAACAAAAATTAAATGAAACAAACAAGAAAAGCAGTAAGCAAAGTTAGAAATTTCATTTATCCCAGTATAATGAACATGTTTTCAGATTTATTAATTTTTTAACAAATCAAGTTACTAAGTGTAAGACACTGTATTCAGTTTTGTGTAGTAACAGACAAAATATCTAAAGTTTGCTCTCATAAAACTTAATTTTGTTTGCTAAAATAGAAAATTAAACTAAAAATAACCATAAAATGATATATTCAATTATTAAGGTAAATGCAAGAACAATATTAGTCTGACTCTTTCCAATACCCCCATATCTGGACTGTGATTTATAATAAAAAACACTCCCCTTGTGCTCTTTCTTGCATTCCTGATGTTCTTGTTAAGGGTCTGTATATTGCCATATATCCCTTCTCCCCTGGATCATGTATTATTCTTTTCTCTTATTACTAAATTTTTTCTACCATATACATATATTATATTAAACCCCACTCTCCTTTGCTGTTTCTTTCCCTTTTCTTATAAAGAAAATCTAATGCAATATTTTTTTACAATAAATCTATACATACTCAAATCTTTATCATTCCTGAGTCCACTCAAATCACCCTTTATTTCCGTGATTCCACTGAGTATTTTCTTGTCAACTTTTGCATTCTCTGTCACATTCCTCTTAATTTCTGTGATCTCTTGGTAGCATTCAAATAAGTGAGCACTGGTTTATCACTTTCAGAACTTTGTTCCTATCTTATGCTCCAATTCCATCTGCTATTATCTCTCTGATTAACCTCCATGATTCTGTAACCTTGGATTTATTTTATATTCTTCAACATAAAGAACATAACTCCAACATAGAGCCTTTGAATAGGCAGTTTCTTTTGTGTGGATATCTCTTTCTTTTAAAATTCACAATGCAGACTCCTTTTTATTTCTTTTTTATTAACAGAGACAGAGAGAGAGTCAGAGATAGGGATAGATAGGGACAGACAGACAGGAATGGAAAGATATGAGAAACATCAATCATCAGTTTTTCATTTTGACACTTTAGTTATTCATTGATGGCTTTCTCATATGTGCCTTGACCTTGGGCCTTCAGCAGATGGAATAACCCCTTGCTCGAGCCAGCGACCTTGGACTCAAGCCAGTGAGCTTTTGCTCAAACCAGATGATCCTGCGCACAAGCTGGCGACCTCAGGGTCTCCAACCTGGGCCCCTTCACATCCCAGTCCTCCACTCTATCCACTGTGCCATCGCCTGGTCAAACAGACTCCTTTTTCTTTTTCAGTTTAAAATTAAAAATCACCTCATTTAGTCTTTCCTAACTACTTAAATAAAATAGCCAATCAGGTTATTTCTTTCTATCATAATTATTTTTAAATATTTCTTTCTCTTTTTTTTTGCATAGCTTCCATGGTTCTGAAAGGATAACTTATTTTATTTATAAATTATCTACATGCAACATTAGAATATATAAAACTCATGAAATCAAAATCCTTGCATGCTTCATTCACTGCTATAATCAGTACTAGTGCTCTAAGGCACATAATCCATGACTAACTTAAATGGGTTAAAATAGTAAATGAGTAAGTGAACATGAGAACAAATAAGAGATGTACCTAAAGCACACTAAGGGATCAGGAAAATGTTTGAACTTAGCAGTGAGGTAAACAAATGTTTGTCAGTATAGAAGATTAGCTTTCCAGTTTATATAGGTCCATCTTGAGAGAGGACCAGGACAGGTCATAAATGAGATAAATATGATTTGCCATTACTTAAATTTATGAAGTGTATCTCTGTGTGACAGTATTCCCACTCATAATTTAAAAAAATAACATCTTATAAAATTATTTTGTAGAATTAAATAAGAATAAACTTATGCCTGAGCAGGCAGTGGCACAGTGGATAGAACTTCGGCCTGGGACATGGAGGACCCAGGTTCAAAACCATGAGGTCACAGGCTTGATTTGCATTTTTTCTTTTCTTTTTTAATGTTAGTGAGAAAAGAGGAGGCATAGAGACGGACTCTCATATGTGCCCAACCCGGATCCACCTGGCCAGCCCATGAGGGGTCGATGCACTGCCCATATGAGACCACTGCTCTGTTGCTCATTATCCAGCGGTTTTTTTAGCACCTTAGGTGGAGGCCACCACTCGTTTTAAGCGCCAAAGCCAACTTACTGGAACCAATTGAGCGATGGTTGCAGGAGGAGAACAAAGAGAGAGAGAGAGAGAGAGAGAGAGAGAGAGAGAGAGAGAGAAAGAGAGAGAGAGAGAGAGAGAGAGGAGGGGTATTAGGAAGAGTGGAGAAGAAATCTTGTTTAGAAATCTAGTAAGATTTCTTTTTGCAGCATATTGAAGAATTTTGTGTCTTAGTTAATTAAGAAGAAGCCATGGTAGAGCTCAGTGTTATTTCAAATACTTTGAGTTTCTAATATTTGTTATGTTTGATGTTCTCAGGGTTTACTTTTGAAGTGATTTTAGGGTTCATTTTTTGATCCTTTAGCATTTCAGTTCTTTACATCTCAAATTATTCTTATTTGTCTTATATAAGATATAAAAAAAGACATATTTGCTCCCAGAACTTTGTTTGTAAAAGACAGAATATTAATTTGATTACTCTAATGTAGGGTTAGTCCATGTCAGCACTATTGATGTTTTAAGCTGGATAATTCTTTGTTGCAGAGAGTTGTTCTATGCATTGTAGAATATTTAGCAATGTCCTTGACCTATATTAACTGGCTGTTTGTAACACACACTCCTATCCCAAATTTTGACAGCCAAAAATGTCATATTTTGATATGACAAATTGAGATATTGCCAAATGTCTCTTGCTTAAAGCAGCTGCTCTCATCTGAAGATCATTTTGTCCTGCAGGAAAAATGTCTAACACATGAAGAAGAGGGGGTTACTAGGATGTAGTTCATAGTGATCAGGAATGCTGCTGAATAACCTCCAATGCACAGGACACACCTTACATAAAACAAAGAATAATATCCTGACCACAATGTCAATAGTCCTGAAGTTGAGAAATCTAGTTTCTGTATCTGTTGTAGTTCTCTGCAATTTTGAAATTTTGTCTGCAGCTTTCTATTTCAAACTGTATCTTTGAGAATCAGTCACACAATTACCTCATGTTCTTCAGTTGATGCTCTTCCTTTGAGTTCTGTGGTTTCAGTCAAATGCTCTAGTATTTAGGATTGAATTTAGACATGGGTAAGCTTTCAGATTTCGTTGCTCCTACACTTAGCAATATTGCATCGGCAACGGAGTCAAGGACAATCTTTCTCACTTTGCATTATTTCCAACTACATCTAGTCTTTCTTTGTCCTCGGTATGGAAAATTAAATAACTTTTCACAAAATTGCAGAACAAATGGAGTATTGTAAGGTCATTCCTCTAAGTCTCAATTTCAAACTGAGTGTCTAGTTAGACACTCTGCATAGGAGCAGTATTTCATTAATTTCTCCAGAAAATCCCAATCTGAGGATGTTGATTCATGGCAGTTTGTCTCCCAGTGAGCCTTACAGTATCTGATGCAGGACAGCAAGGCACCACATATTTTTATTAAGAAATTTAATGAGCTATAAAACACCATTTTTCACCCAAAGTAGGTACTAACTGTGCCTGTACAGAAAGACACAGCAGTTTTCTGGCCCATCACAGCTTATGCAAAGCTGAATCCTCACTTACCTGTGGAACCTTGGGGTGTGTGTTGTTTCTGATTCAGATTTAACCATCCCCTTCTGTTTAATATTTTAGGACCTAAACTGACTCTAGGATTTTCTAAGCTGGTACAGGACAATTTTTCATCAGTGCATAGTCCTTCTTTCTTTCCTGCTTATCCAGCAGATAATGGATCTTAGAAATAGGTTGAAATATCTCTCCATTATATTTCAAAAAAAGCAGCTGTCTCCCAACCAACACTGGCTATTGGCCTGGAGCTTGTAGTGTGATCTGCTATACTTGTTGCTTTCTGAGAATTTATGGGCCATGAAGTCATCACAAGCTTCTCAGCCAACTTTCAACTTGTGGCTTTGTATCAAGTAATTCTTTTAATAAAGCCAAGTGAAAGGAATGTATTATTTTCCCTGAGAAGTCACAACTTTCTCTCTTGCCCTTGTTTTAAAAAAAAAAAAAAATTACTTTCTCTGACCAGAGCTGTTGGTTAGAGAGCCAGCTGACATTTATCATCATGATCCTTTTCTCTAGATAGATTTATATTTTCTCTACCAAATTTACCTTCAATTTTACCACTCTTCATTGTATATCCAGGTATTATATTGTATTCCAACTACAAATGCTACTTGACAAAGTCATATATTATGTTATAAGAAATGATTTTTATAAGTTTTCTATGTTGCAGAACTCTCTTCAGGAGCATTCTTTTCATCTTTTTATTCCCTTACGTTTTTCTCTCTCACAACTTGTTATTTAATAACTCTTTGTTAATTGTGTTTCTCAGATACATAGCCACATTATATTCTGTATTGATGATCTTCCATCAAATTCTGTGATTTAAATTACACATCTTTTGTATTTACAGTTAAATGCATACATAAATAAGCTTTCAAATTTATTATAGTTTCCTGGTTTTCAAGCACTTCCATGATTCTAATTTAGTCATTTTTGGATTCTACTCTTTGCTCATCTGTACTATCATGTGGCAGTGAGTTAAATCTGCTCCAAGTTCTAGCTCACATGTAATTTGGGTGAATGGAACTAATTTTTTTCTTCATTTAGCTCAAACAGTGAGACAAATTACTATAAACAAAAACTCGCCAAAAATTGCAGCAGCATTTTGCAATACTTAGCCTTTTTTAAAAAAAATAATGAGAACATTTTAAATTTGTTTATAAAAATCTGGTTATTTAATTTAAAAATATAGTGAACAATAACACTAGCTTAGTTATTCTTAGTTTGGCATAGACTTTTGCGATGTGCCAAAACAATTTTTTTTTCTTCAAAAGGAAATATCTTAAATTTCATAAGGTTTTTTGACAGTAAAGATCTTCCATGGGCACCAAGTCAAGAAATTCTGTGCTGAAGAGATTAAATATTAAAATGGGGTAAGGGTTTTCTATAAGGGCTATCTCTCTAGTCCAGAAATCATTCATTACTCTCACAAAATAGAATCAGTCAAATATAATGTGGCAACTACCAAGAATGAATATAATAAAATTTAAAAAAACAGATAAAAATGTACTCCAAGTTTTTTTTTGTTGCAGTCTGCTCCTATAAATGTACTACAAAGGTATAGAAACTAAAACCAAGACCTAGACATAAATATGAAAAACAAACAAATTTTTAAATGTGGTATAAAAAAGGTAAAACTTTGAGGTTAATATCCAAAATCAAATTGATAGAGATAATCATAGAATAAATAGCAAAACTAAATTAAAATTACTACAGACTTTTTACCATCCTTTCCAGTTTAAAAACACTGGCATAGGGACATTTTTTATACCAGCTTAGATAATTTGTAAAGCATTACAAAAAATATAGAGAACAAGAGAATAAAAGCAAATGCAAGCCTGAGAGAAAAAAAGAAGAGAAATGCATTTGTTACATTTACTTAATTTTTAAAGATCTAATAGTATATCTCCCCCATTTAATTTTTTATGATCTCACATTTTTCTGGTAAATTTTTCTAACAGCACTAAATAAAGCAAGATAATGAATACTATTTTCTACTGCCTGTAATTTCCATTTAAGTTATTGTCCCTTGAGCAAGATGAGGCAACATCACTCTTAGAAGTCATGTATTACCCAAGCAAAGCTGCTTGCTGAAATTTGTTATAACAGTAATTTATTTCAAAATCATTTGTTTTTAAAAATTGATTATTTTAATTTAAAGACCCTTATTTTGCTACAAACCACCCCAAATTTCTTTTTACCATAGATGTCTTTCTAGTATTTATTTTCTTGAATTTATCAGGTGAATCTTATATTCATAAAAAGTCTTTAATATAAATTTTGTTAGTGTAACTTACTACTTTCCTTGCTGTTGCTCAGTTTATATGGATGACCTCTGTATTTTCAACTTTTGACAATATGAAAAATTGTAATATCTGTAATATTTTCCTAAATAAGAAACCATTATCTTAAGATTTTTAACAATAAGTTTTCATTGATACAGGCAAGCATTTAATTAAAATTTAACATAGTCACACTTGGCAAGATTTCAAAATATGAGATGAAATCTGTCAAATAAGTGTTAATTTTTAAAAATGTACCTGAATCCTACTATATATTTTCTGATTTACTAAATTGTTGTTATGGCTACTTCAGAGTAATGCTCAGAGGAAGATATCATGAATATAACAGAATTTGCTGTTTAGATTGCTGTACATAAAATCAGTTGATCTGGAAAACTGGTCAATACAAAGCCAACTCTGTACAAAACTCCATTTTATCACATTGGCTTAGTTAGCCCTTTTGCTAACTAGAAAGCGAGTTCTATATGTGGAACTTGGAGTAAAAGAAAAGCATGTCAATAGTTGTGAAACTTATTGATTAATACTTTCCACAATTTATAGTAAATAATGTTAAAATGCAAAGAGAACTAGACTCTATTGTGGTAAGGCACCAAAGAATTAAAAAATTAATATTTTAGGAGGAAAAGTCAGACTTCTTGCCTTCTTTTCTCTAAAGAAAGGAGGGAGAAGAATTCAGAAGCTTTATGGCTTGCAAGGATGAGTGGGTAATTTAGTTTTAACAATAGAATAAAGGTTATCTGAAGAACTTCCTTTCCCTTTTAATAAGAGACAAAATTTACATACCCTACACTGATTTTAACTCTTCTTCCCTTCCTGGAACCCTGAGAGTAACATATACCTCTGGAAAAAGGAATGGGAGGTAGACACTAGAAGATTTGTTAATATCTTTGATATGTAAAACGCCATTACTATTGTGTTGCCTTATAGTTTTTAATATGTAAGAATGTCTTTTATAGATCCTATAGACAAATTTTATAAGCTTGTTAATGATGCATTATTGTTCCCCTTTCTTTTGTTCCCCCCACTTGAATGCGATCAAGTCTATATAACGAGCTGTAAGGCTATTTCACTCATGCACTATTTGGGTCAGCTATACCCCGTGTCAGTCATATGTGGCCGGCATATCAATAAAACTCCTCAAAAAATTCATTTGGACTTGGTGTCCCTACATAAACCTGCAGAAGTAAGTTCCAGAAATGCTACTTTACAACAGTAAATCTAGTGATTTTGAATTACACTATTAAATGAGATTTGGGAAATAAGGAAGTTTTATAAATTTAACCAATAGTTTATATATTTAAAATATCAATCCAACAAATACATTTTAAATATTTAGTCTGGATTAAATGCAAATAAATTTCAATATGTGTTTTTAACTTTGGCAAAATAGGAAAATATGGAAAGTTTAGGAATATAGACATAATTATATTGAGAATTTTGAAGTTCTATGGGATCAGATATTAAATTCCATGGTTTATAATTTTATTATAAGGTTTGAGTGTGGCATGTGAGATATTAAGGCCATGTAGGTCTCAGGGTTTAAACTCAAAGCTCTGCTAGCTCTGAGAGCTTGAGAGGAGATTTAAAAATTATTAACAGCATTGTGTTGGAAGTGGGTACTACTTTTATTTATACACACAGACACACATATATTAAAAAATAAAAACAAGAAATGAACAAGATTTGTGTCTAATACATTAAGTACTATATTAAAGATAAATTTTTGGTGTTTGACATAGGCAAAATAAATAAAAATGAAAGAAAGAACATTAAATTTGAAAATGCAGAAAAAAGGAATGCTGATTTTAGACTTGATGGTCACTAGATTAGACAAGCACTTGGACTTAGGCTACTATAAACTGAAAGAAAATATAGGAAGTACTGTTTTAAAACATTACAAAACAGGTGACACAAAATGTGAAAAATCTATACAGTGAAAAGTACAAATTATCCTAAGAAATATTATAGAATACCCAAATAAATTGAGATGCTCATTATGTTTATACAATAGAAAACCTCTAGATAGTTTCAGGTGCCAATTCTGTATAAATTGTTGTATAAGTTTAATATAATTCCAACCAAAGTCTTAGCATATTTCCCCTTTGTAAAAATTGACAAATCATTTCAAAAATCTAAATAAACAAAAAGTCAAATTTAAATACTCAAATCAGTCTTTAGAAAAATAAACTTACTGAGTAATAACACTACTTTATTTAAAAAGCTACTATAAAGCTATGTTAATCAAGAAATTGTGTTACTGATACAAAAAGAAACAAAGCAATCAACAGAGTAGAATAGATAATCTAGAAATACACCTATATTTGAATAGTAAATTGGTTTAGGTTCCTGTCTCTTTCTCTCTCTCTCTGCCTTTCTCTCTCATTAAAAATAAAAAAATAAAAGATTAAAAAATTAAAATCACAATAAGAGAACATTACATATAATGTATAGTAGAGAAAAAGTCTAGTTTAGGTGATGATTTGAAGAAATTAAAACTCTATTAATGTGCTAAAGAGAATGAAAAATAGTACAATTTGAAAATAGACAGTTTTTACAAACTAGCAATTCTACTTTCTAAGTATTTATCATCAAATATACCATGTAAGTGAAAAATCCTAGTTATTCATAGTAGACTCAAACTGGAAGAAACACATTCTTTATTTTTTTCCTTCACATTCTTATTTCTTAACACAAGAGTGGTTACACAAAGTGTAGTACTTTCATTTACAGTAATCCTATTCACCAATATATGTGAATGACTAATATATTCAACAGCATGAATAGATTTTAAAAATATGCTGAGGGATGTTGGATTCAAAAGAATATGTATTGTACTTTCTATCTATATAAAATTCTAAATCAAGTAAATCTAATCTTGGCAAAATAAATCTGAGTAACCAACCAAAAGCAAAGGCATATAAAAATAAATTATTAATTCAAGAAATATATATTTAATACTAGTAATATACTGGATGCTTTTATTGTTATAGCAAAAAAAAAAAAAAAGGACAAAACTCTCCCCTTGTTGATCTTACATTAAAAACTGGGAATAAAAATAATAAAAAAAAATTAAAATGCAGATTATATCAGAGCAATATGTGCCAAGTGCTATGTATGAAGCAATAAACAGGAGGGAAGGGTGGGAAGACTTTTTTAAGAACAATGAGTTTGAGGGAAGAAAAGAAGAGGAAAAAGCTATATTTACCATAAGACTATTCTAAACAAAGGAAAAAGCAAGTGCAAATTCCTTGAGGCAAGTGAATAGCAAGGAATTTTAGAGAAATAGTAGTAAAACCAGTGTTGGTGGAGTAGACTGAATAAGAAAAGAACTAGGAAACAAAATTAGAGCGATGAAGTCCTGGGGGGATGGGAAGGGAATCAGATTCTATAGGATAATCAAAATCTCTGCACACATTACTAAATTTGGGAGGTATTATAGGTTTTTAAACAGAGACATGACATAATATAATCTAATTTTTTTTTTTTAAGATTGCTCTGCTTCTTGATAGGAGAATAGACTGTAGGGCCTCACAGACAAAGTCAGAGAAATCAGTTGGGAAATTATGTCAACACTTTAGGCAGAAGTGGAACAGTGAATTATAGACAGATATTGCCTGCCTTTTGACAGTAAAGTCAAGATAATTTATAAACAGATTAGGTGTGCAGTAAAAGAAAATAAAAAAAAATATTAAAGATTGCATCAAGTGTTTTTGTTGTTGTTACTGTTTGATTATTTTGGCTTGAAGATTTTTTGCACTAGAATTACAATTTCCTGAGACGGGAAAGATTGTGGGAAGAATCAGTGCAATAAAATCAGATTTCCGTTTTGGTTGTTAAACATGAGATTTCCATTGGGTATCATGTTGAATTTGAGCAGGTATTTTATACATAGGTCTGAAATTTGGATAAACAGCGGGGATTAAAATAAAAATTTGAGAGTTACTGATATGTAGATCATATTTAAAACCATGAGACTCAACATTTAAAGAAGTGAGTATAGGTGGTATAATGAAGAGACCCTAGAGCAGAGTCTAGGTACATCTCAACATTTAGATTTTGGGGAAATGATGATTAACCAGAAAAAGAGAATGAAAGGAACCTGAGAAGAAGAGGACAGTAAATTAAGGAGGACATGTAGGAGATTATAGCACCCGCAAAGCCAAATGAAGAGCCTGCACCAAACAGAAAGTGATTGATAGTGTCAAAAGTTGATGATAGTTCTAGGAAGATGGAAGCTGGGAGAAGCCTATTGTACTGAGCAATATTTAAACTTCTTTGTGCCTTGTGTGTGGTGGTTAATGGGGACGGTCAGGTAGGGAATTCAGAGCCCTGGAACTTTGGCTGGGGCTGCCCACACAACCAAACACACCAAAGGAAATTTCCCAGAGGACATTGGGAGAAGATTGACTATCCATCAGCCAGTGAGATTTCACCACGTCATAACTGCACACCCACCCTAGAGGACCCCTTTAAATACCTCTCACACAGTCAAATTAGCGCAACCTGCCTAGCCTCTGACCCCCAGGGTTGGGGGACATCATCGGGTGGGATGTGCAGTACTTAATAAAGCCGTTTGTTATTCCACACTTTGTGGCTCTCGGTCCTCCTGTTCCTTCTTTCTCAGCGGTGAAATATACCTTACATTTTGGTGGCAAAACATGGAAGGAGTCAGAAATCTGCTGGGGCCACTCCTCTCCCCATTGCCTCCAACAAAGAAGCAGGATTTCAGGATCTCCTGATGATACACCCACTTTGGTGCATGATGCGGTAAGTCCCGCCTTCAGGCCTTCCCCTCAGTTCTTTCCACTGAGGCTCCCTGTCTGAAACCATAGCTACGTCAGGGAGGCCTTTGCTGTACGACTGCGTATGTGCCCTGGAGCTGTCCGAGCACACCCACTTTTCTTATCGGTCTGTGGCCAGAGCTTGAGTTTGGGGATACCAGTTCTTATCTCTGACTATGCCAAGAACTGAGACCGGCCGTGGGGGCACAGGAATCCCACAACACTCCGGGAGTTGCCTTGTCCGAAATCTCTCCCTCTCTAAAGAAGAGGAAACTGTTCCTTTTCTCCTCTGTGGCCAGGCCACAGAACCGACTGGATAATTGGACTAGGTAGCCTCCTGGAAGGTTTGGTTTTAACACCTTCACCAATTTAACTATCGCCGAACAAGCTGGAAGCTGATTGGAGATCCTTTTGCATTCAGGGCCTCTAATTATTCGCACACCTGTTCTTGATCTCTGTGCTGCCTGTTACACTGTGCAGGCCTTTCTTTGGCCAGAGAAAACCTCTGCTTCATAATCTTTTCTTCTCCGTGGACTCTCAACTTTCTCTTTCCTACCTGACCCCCCGAGGGTGCTCCTCTCTCACCCCACTCTCTGGTCCCTCTGCAAACCTCTTTTGCTCTGGTTTCTTCTGTCCAGAAAGCCTCCTCCCTCCCCCTTTGCTAAATCCTGTTTCTCCTTCACTTGCAAATACCAGTCTTTCTCTTCCCTTGCTGGCCAGGAGCTCCTCCCTTCTACACTGTGTTCTTAAGTCCCTCCTCCATCAGGCCATTCTCCATCTACTCTTGGCTCTTACACCAGTTTGCAGAATGCCCAACACCCTGTTCTGCCTGCTGGCTCCAGAGTTCCAGCTGGATCTGAGGGCTGGGCTCACTAGGAACCCTCCTCCTCCTTTTATACTCAAACCCCAGACTCCTATCTGAGACCTGTGAACATGGCATTAAAAGTTTTCAATGGTCACGGCTAGTAGAAACAGGCTAAGGCTGTTTGCCAAGCCCTCATGAAGCAGAAGGTAACACTCCAAACCCAGGCACAGGAAATGCCCGGTCCAAGTTTAGACTGCTAAGATAATCTCACCAGTAACTTGCTTTAAGTGTGACAAGCAGGACCACTGTGCTTGAAAGGGCTCCTGCCCGTGGCTGCCCACTGAACCCTGCCCCTAACTGCAAGCAGTCCAGTCACTGGCAGAGCGATTGCCCCTTTGGGCAACAGTTCTCTTCATAGAGAACAAGCTGCCCAAGTGGGAGGACAATCCAGCCACATGGGCCCATCGCTCAGACTCCTAGGACACGGCCTGGACTCGGAGAACCCAGGGTATGCTACAACTATTCTGTAAGTCCATCTCATTTCTTGTGGACATGGGAGCTGCCTTCTCTGTTTTGCCACACTCTCAACCTCTAATTCCCTCATAGGTCTCAGTTATGGGAATAAATGGGACTCCTTCTTTTCCCCCTTGCACTCCTGAGATGCAAACCATGAGATGCAATTTGAATAGAATCCTCCTTTTTTTGCACTCTTTAGTTATGCCATTGTGCCCTGTACCCCTTCTGGGTGGAGACATTCTACATAGTCTAGGAGCCACTATTCAGCTAACAGCATCTTCCCACTTACTCCTGTCATTCCTCACTACCAAGGGCTCTCCCATAATCAATGCTACCCTCATTTCTAACCATGTCTCTCGCCTCAAGCTTGCTCCCATGCAGGATCGTTGGCAGTTTGGAACCACTGGGCCTTACTCATCTATGGCTCACCAAGAAGTTGGGCCCTGCAGACCCTCCTGTTGCCTACCAGGAACCTGCCAGCGGAGTGATCTAAATCAGGGAGCAATGCTGTTCAGTAGGACTGGCCTGATGAAAGAAGCTTTAATCTCCTCAACTGTCTATGATGAAAATTAAGCAAGAATCTCTCCTCCCACAATCTGCTTAACTCCTAATGGCAGCCACCAATTCTCACCTAGGCTGCCCCATCCTAAATCTTCTAATTATCAGTGTATAACTCATATGTTTTCTCTTTTTCAAAAATTTTATTCATTTGTTTTAGAGAAAGGGGGAGAGAGAGAGAGAGAGAGAAGGTGGGGAGGAGCAGGAAGCATCAACTCCCATATGTGCCTTGACCAGGTAAGCCCGGGGCTTTGAACCTGCAACCTCAGCATTCCAGGTCAACACTGTATCCACTGCGCCACCACAGGTCAGGCTCTTTTTAAAATTATTACAGAATCGCATCCACAAAGTTTCTCAACTCACACCCAGACTGGTGTTCCTCCTGACACCCCTCAAAGCCACCACCAGCCGACCTCTCCTCCCCACAATACCCCTAATCAGTAGGAAGTAGTCAGATGAATACACGGCACCCAGTTCTGTTTAACAAAAAAGGCTGGAATGTGGAGTGGCTAATGGGGACGGTCAGATGGGGAAAAGAGAGCCCGGAAACTTTGGCTGGTGCCACCCACACAACCAAGCATGCCAAAAGAAAGTTCCCAAAGAACATTGGGAAGAGACTGACTGTACGTCAGCCAGTGAGATTTTACCACGTCATAATTGCTCGCCCACCCTAGAGGGCCCCTTTAAATACCTCTCACACAGTCAATTAGGGCGACTTGCCTAGCCTCTGAACCCCGGGGCTGGGGGACATCGTTTGGAGGGATGCACGGTACTTAATAAAGCCGTTTGTTATTCCACACTTTGTGGCTCTCGGACCTCCTGTTCCTTCTTTCTCGGCGGGGAAAAATACCTTACACCTTGAAAATAGTAACTTTAATAAAGTGAATTTATATGGAAGCCTCCTTGAAAAGAGTTCAATAGAAAATAGTTATAAAATTGGGAACAGCAAGTATAGACAGGTCATTTGAAGTTTTGAGGCTTTTTCCTTTTAAAATGTAGCACCTAGGGGATGGCTTTTATGAAATAAATAGAGGTTGTTCTTTTCTTCTTTTTCAGAATTTACATTGTGCACATATCTGATCAAAGGGTAAGTCCTGAATTTTACAATGTGGTAGTTATATGCCATCGTACAGGGCTACACTGTTATACCTTCAACTACTCTCCCCTGGGTCTCTATAGTTTCTTTCCCTATTCAGGCCTAAGTGTGTCACTGATTTCCTGTAGTTTCCAACACAGACAGACTTCACCATTCTTTGATGGATTCTTTCAAAATTATTCACTCTTTTCAATAGTCCATGTTCAAAAATTTTCTTAATTTTACCAAATTTTGAACGTCTTATATCTGTTTTGCTATTATTTCAATTAATTATACAAGCTGTATAGCCTGCATTTATCCTTAACACCATATTATCTATATTTGAACATGTGCATAAGTGGAACAATTCTTAGTCAATATACATAGCTAATTTGAGAACAGTTATTAACTAAATTTATAAGAAACCGAGGAAATATACCTAATGCTATAAGTAAATCAATGAACTAAACTTATCATGGGAATTTTTTTTTTTAATTTGCAGGGGACAGATAATTTTTATATTACTTTAATTTTTCCAAGAAAGAGTAAACAAAATAAATAGATCTCTAGGATATTTTGTTTCATGGAACTAACATAGTCTTAATTTAAAAAATGTTACATAAATAAAAACATATCCATTTATGAATATATATTTTAAAATGAAAGCATTTAAAAATATTTTTATTCTACTTAGATTTATTTATAACTTGTCAATTACATCTTGCCTTCAATAGTATTTTGTATTCAATTTTGGTGCACAGCATTGTGGTTAGATAATGATATACTGTACAGTGTTTCCACCTGGTGTTTCTTGTACTCAACTGACACTATATATAGTTATTATAATATTATTGACTATATTTTTATGCTATATTTTAAATAACCATGACCAATATGTACTTCTCAATCCCTTCACCTTACTCACCCAGTCCCCCAAACCCCTCTCTTCTGGCAACCACCAGTGTGTTTGTTCCCTGTATATATAAGTTTGTTTCTATCTTGTTTATATTGTTCTTAAATTTTATATTTAAATAAAATCATATAGTATTTGTCTTTCTCTGACTGATTTATTGCACTTGGCATAATATCTTCTAAGTCTAGCCATGTTGTTGCAAAAGATAAGATTTTGTTTCTTTTTATAGCTAATACTTCATTGTATATATGTACCATTATTTTTTTTATTTATTTACTAATCTATGTTGGGCACTTAGATTGCTTCCATAGTTTGGCTATTGTAAATAACACTGCAGTGAACATAAAGATGCATATAGTCTTTCAAATTCATGTTTTGTGTTTCTCTGGATAAATACCCAAAAGTAGAATCATTGGGTTATGAGGTTATTCATTTTTAATTTATTAAGGTACCTTCATACTGTTTTACATAGTGGCTACACCAATATACTTTCCCACCAACAGTGCATGAGAGTTCTTTTTTCCACATCTTTGCTAACACTGTCATTTGTTAATTCATTGATGATTGCCATTCTGATAAGTGCAATGTAATATCTCTTATTTCAAGTTCTATTTATCTGATGTTTAGTGATATTGAGCATCTTTCCATGTGTCATTGGCCATCTGTATGTCCTACTGACTTTTTGTATGTCTTTGGAGAAGTGTCTATGCAGAGTCATTGCCCATTTTTAATTGGATTATTATTATTATATTTTTGGTGTTGTGTGAGTTCTTTATAAATTTCAGATATTAACCTTTTATCAGATGTATCATGGGTGAATACATTCTCCTTCAGTGGACTGTCTTTATGTTTATTGATGGTTGTTTTTGCATAGCAAAATTTTAATTTGATGTACTTTCATTTCTTTCTTTTTGTGTGTGTGGCAGAGACAGGGAGAGTCAGAGAGAGGGACAGATAGAGACAGACAGACAGGAACGGAGAGAGATGAGAAACATCAATTCTTCGTTTTGGTTCCTTAGTTGTTCATTGATTGATTTCTCATATGTGCCTTGACCCGGGGGGCTACAGCGGACTGAGTGATCCCTTGCTTGAGCCAGCAACCTTGGGCTCAAGCTGGTGAGCCTTGCTCAAATCCGATGAGCCCGCACTCAAACTGGCAACCTTGGGGTCTTGAACCTGAGTCCTCTACATCCCAGTCCGACGCTCTATCCACTGTGCCACACCCTGGTCAGGCGATGTATTCCCATTTCTTTATTTTTTCTTTTGTTTTCTTTTCCCAAGGAGTTATATTCAGAATATATTTTTAAGAGAAATGTTTGAGATATTACTGCCTATATTTTTGTCTAGAATTTTATTGGTTTCAAGACTTACATTGACATTTTTAATTCATTTTGAGTTCATTCTTTTATATGGTATGAAAAAGTGTTCTAGTTTCATTCCTTTTTGCACATATCTGTCCATAATACTATTTATTGAATAAACTGTTTCTACCTTATTGTAAGTTTCTGCCTTTGTTAAATATATTGCTCACAAAAATTAGGGGATATTTCAGAATGCATATGAAGCTATGAAATATCTCCTAATTTTTTATAAGCAGTATATTAATTTACCATATAGGCATGGGTTTATTTCTGACTTCTCTATTTTGTTTCATTGATCTAGATGTCTGTTTATATGCCAGTTATGCTGTTTTCATTACTATGACTGTGTAATATAGTTTGGTGTCAGGTATCGTGATTCCTCTAATGTTCTTTCAAAAGAGTCCTGTGACTATTTGGAATCTTTTGTAACTCCATATAAATATTTGTAGTATCTGTTCTAGTTCTATGATAATCTTTTTAATGTATTGCAGGATTCAGTTTGCTAATATTTTGTTGATGTTTCTTTTTTCTATGTTCACCTGTGGTATTGGCCTGTAATTTTTTTCTTTGTAGTGTCTTTATCTGTTTTTGTAATTTTAATAAGGTTAGTCTCATAAAGTGAAATTCCATCTAGTCCAAGACTTTTGTTTCTTGGAAGTTTTTTATTATTGCTATCATTCCAGTAGTACTCATTGCTCTGTCAAAATTTTTAGTTTCTTCTTGATTCAGGTTTAGGAGGTTGAATGTTTATAGAAATGTATCTATTTCTTACAAATTGTCCATTTTTTTGGCATATAGTTGTTTCTAATATTTTCTCATAATCTTTGATTTTATGTGAGGTCATTTATTATAATTCTTTTTTTATTTCTGATTATACTTGCTTGGGTCTTTATTTTTATCTTGATGTGTGTCGTTATAAGTTTGTCATTCTAGTTTATCTTTTCAGATAACCAACTTTTGATTTC
Source organism: Rhynchonycteris naso (assembly GCA_037038555.1). Taxonomy (NCBI): domain Eukaryota; kingdom Metazoa; phylum Chordata; class Mammalia; order Chiroptera; family Emballonuridae; genus Rhynchonycteris; species Rhynchonycteris naso. The sequence goes on from CM073002.1 coordinate 76,335,228, forward strand.
ATTGACCTTTTTATTGTATTTTTAGATTCTAATTTATTTATTTATGCTCATTCTTTATTATTTTCTTTCTTCTTATTTTGAACATTATTTGTTTTTCTTTTTTTACTTCCTTCAAGTGCAAGGTTAGGTTTTCATGTGAGATTTTTATTGTCCCTTGAGGTAAGCTTGTAATGTTATGAATTTCCCTCTTAAGACCACATGTACTGTGTCCCATAGATTTTTGGCTTATTGTGTTCTCATTTTCATTTGTTTCAAGGTATCTTTTGATTTCTCCCTTGAATTCATTGTTACCTGATTCATTGTTTCGTAACGTGTATTTAGCCTCCATATGTTTGTGTGTTTTCAGTTCTTTTCTTGTGAATGATTTTTAGTTTTATACTGTGTGATCAGAGAAGATGTTTAAAATGATTTTAATCCTCTTGCTTCCTTGAGACTTATTTTTGTGTCCTAACATGTGGTCTATCTTAGAAAATGTTCCATTTACACTAAAAAATAATGCATATTCTTCTTCTTTGGATGGGGGGAGGATCTGAATATATTAATTCAATTTGTCCAATTTAGTGTCTTATTTAAGGCCTTCATTTCTTTGATGATACTCTGTTGAAAGATCTATCCATTGATAACAATGAGGTGTTACAATTTTTACTATCAATGTATTATTGTTTATTTGTCTCTTTTTGTCTATCAATATCTTCTTTACATATTGAGGTGTTGCTTTGTTAGGTTCATAAATGTTTACAAGTCTTTTATCTTCTCATTGAATTACTTTATTTATCATTATGCACTGTCCTTTTTTGCTCTTATTACAGCCTTTGTTTTACAGTTTATTTTGTTTGATATAAGTATTGCTACCTCAGATTTTCTTTCTTCCTTTTCATTTGTATGACGTATCAATTTACATTTCTTTACTTTTAGTCTGTGTGTGTCTTTCATTCCGAGGTGTTTCTCTTATAGGCAGCATAGATAAGGATGTTGTTTTCTTATTCATTCAGCCACCTGCTTTATTTTTAAAGATTTAATTTATTGATTTCAGAGAAAGGAGAGAGAGAAAGAAAGGTAAAAAGTCATGAGTGGATGGTAAGAGCAGGAAGCAACAACTCATAGTTTCTTGTATGAGCCTTGGCAGGGAAATCTGGGGTTCAAACCAGGGACCTCTGCACTCCACATTTATGCTTTATCCACTGTGCACTACCAATCAGGCTGCTCTAAGTCTTTTGATCAAAACAATTGTGCCATTTACATTTAAAGTACTCATTAACAGGTAGGTACTTATTGCAATGTTATTTTTTTAACTGTGTTTCTTTATCTCTTATTCTTTCTTCTTCTTAAAGAGACCTTGTAACATTTCTTATAATACTGGTTTGGTGGTTATGAACTTCTTTTGCTTTTTCTTATTTGAGAAGCTTCTTATTTTTTCTTCAATTTTAAACGATAACTTTGCTGGGTAAATTAGTCTTGGTTATAGGCTCCTGCTTTTTTATCACTTTAAATATTTTGTGCCAATCTCTTCTGGCTTGAAATGTTTCTGTTGAAAAAATAGCTAGAAGTCTTTCTTTTGCTGTTTTTAAATTTCCCTCTTGTCTTAAATCCATTTTAATTATAATGGGTTTCGGTATGAGCTTTTTAGGTCTCCTTGTTTGCTTCCTTGATATTTGTGTCATTTTTCTTCACCAGGTTAGGGAAATTTTAATCACTTTTTTTTTCCAAATATTATCTGAATGCCCAGCTTTCTTCTTTTTCTGGTACCCTTATGATGTAGATGTTGTCATGCTTTTCCTAAGATCCCTTAAACTATCTCACTTTATTTTTCTATTGCTGCTTTGATTAGGTGTTTTCTGCTTTCTTACATATTCACTGACTTATTTGCTTTATTTAACCTACTGTTAATTCCTTTTGGTATATTATTCATTTCAGATATTCTGTTCTTTATTTTTGAATAATTCTTTTTATGGATTCTTTGTCCTTTATCATGTTGTTAAAGTTCTAACTTAGTTTCCTGAGCATCTGTATAACCATTTTTTTAAACTCTATATTTAGTAGACTGCTTGACTCCATTTCATTTAGCTTTTTTTCTGTCAATATATCCTATTCTTTTAATTGGAGCATCTTTCTTTATCTTCCCATTTTAGTTACTTTTCTGTGTTTGTTTCTGTGCTTTAGTTATATTTGCTATGCCTCCCAGCCTCTCTAGGGTGGCCTTATGTAGTAGGTGTCCTGTAGGATCCAGGGACACAATCTACTTGATTACCATAGCTAGGTACTCCAGGAATACCCTATGTATGGGTTCTATAAGCCATCTTGTTGTAATTGAGTTTTATTTTCTATCGACTTAAGTGGGGTCAAACCTCAGGTGCTGACTGTGATGATTGACCCTGACCACAAAGTATGAATTATTCTTTGGGTGATGATCAAATGAAGAGGAATTTGCCTCAGCAAAATCCAGTGCTTGTTAAGATCTCTCTTTGGAAATTTTTCAGGTGAGTTTAACTGGACCCTACTCTGATGTTGTCTGAAGCTTGCCACTGGGTATGTTGGTTCTGAGGCCTCTGTTGAGGAACTTTGGTGCAGGCCAATATCAGATACTGTCTGTGACTGGTCTTGGGCAACTTCTCTAAAGTTACAAAAACACTTATAATTTGTGGCCACCTCTGCATGGCTTGGGTGTGTGTGGGAAGGTCCAAGCTGCACACCAAGGTTAACTTCTTTCAGCACCATGCCCACTGGCGGTCAGAAAAAGGCCCAAGGCATCCTGAGATCTGTCTCTACCTTCCTCTACCTTCCAGCTGCCTGAAAGGTTCAGTCACTGAAATCAATTTGGCTGTGCACAAGTTTTGTGATGTATGTTTTCAGTTAATCGCCATGTAGAGTTAAGTAGTGTTCATCAGACTGATATAGATTTGTACTTGGTGCCAGTGTTGGGTTTAAGACCATTCAGCAAAAATCCCAGGGAACATCAATGCTAGGTTTCACCAACTGGGAGCCCTGAGACCTTTGCTGTGTAGCCAGGTCTCAGAGAGTAATCAAGGAGAGGCCAAATAGTTCACCAGCCCAAATTGACCAAGATTAGTCCACATAAAAGGACAGATCTGTACCAGGAGGGCATGTAAGAAAAAAATGGCCCTAGTTCTAGAGAAACACAAGCCAGTCTGTTTCTGATTTTTCCCAGAACTCCTGGATGGCTTTAGTTACAGAAGATGTGGTGTCCTAGTGTATCTTCTATGAGGAGGTGGTACCAATCAGGTTCACACAAAAGTGAAAGAATTACTCTGAACTCAAAATTATACAACCCAGTCACTGAGAACTCTTGAGTCTTCCAATATTTCTACACTCTGGCCCAGGGAGGTGATCCTACATCCGGGTGTGAGTTCCACATGGTGAGGCAGCAAGGAGTCCAAGGTGCAGAACTATTGTTTTTCTTCAGTCTGATGACATGAGGAAGTGCTCCACCCAAGAAAGATGGCATCTGCGGTATTGGGTAAAGACTCAACAGAGGACCCTAGTGGCTTTCTCTTTAGCTCTTTCTCACAAAACCCAATCTCTCCTCACATGAATCTAGCACACTCACTTATCTTCTACCGGAGCCCAGGATGCTATGTACCAGGTATGATACTAAATGGCGGGGTTATAAACACCAATAAGAAACACTTCCTTTCCTTATTAATCTTGTATTACTGAGTGAGATAAACAGTAAACATGTATATAACAGTAAATAGATGTACTATATAAACTCATAAACATTATGAAAAAAGCAGCTTAAGTATAATATAATGTGATAAATGTTATATGTAAAAATGGAATTTTTCTGAAAAGTCAAACTTTGATCTGCAATTGAAAACTATTTGACAAAAACAATGAGAAATGCAGCATTAGCAATATTGACACAAATTGATTGAAAAATAAATGATTTAAAGAAAAAAAACATGAATCTTGGAATTGGAAGGGGTCTGGTAAATAATATATATACTTTTTATCCAAATTCTCAAGTTCTTGTGAACACATAATAAAGGAGTAAGGCATATAGAGACTCATATATAATTTGCTGGGTAGTTTATTCTTCATGCCACTAAATTTTTAATAATAATAAACTATAGGCTGAAACCATTCTTCTTTTTCTTTTCACAGATAGTTTGGGACCAGGGTAAGGTTTTCTATACAATATCAAAACATTGCCTAAAACATTCAAATATAGAAGATCAGAGCAAAATATGGGATTTTTTATGACACCTTATTTCCCAAAAAGAAAATATAGAGAATAAGAATGAGTAATATAAACCACTATTTTCTTGCAGTTTGAATTTAGTCATAACTCTTTTTCAATGAAATAAAAATTATAGTGGTAAAATGTTGTCAGGAGATTATAAGAAAAACAATTCTTCTTAAAGTTAGAACTGTGGCTCTGGCTGGTGGCTCAGTGGATAAACTGTCAACCTGGTGTATGGACATCCTAGGTTTGATTCCCTGTCAGGACACACAAGAGAGTGACTATCTGCTCCTCTCCTTTTTCTGTTCTCCCATCTCTTCCTCTTCCCCTCCCATAGGCAGTGGCTCAATTGGTTCAAGTGTGGCCCTGGGCACTGAGGATAACTTGGTTGGTCCAAATATGTAAGTCTCAAATGCTAAACGCTAAAAATAACTTGGTTGATTACCAGGTGGATCCCTGTCAGGGCGAATGTTGGGATCTGCCTCACTATCTCTCTTCTTTTTACTAAATAAATAAATAAAATGAAATAAGAAAATAACATTCTCAGGCAAATATTTCCAAGTTTTTGTCAACTAGTTCAATTTAAGGGCTTAAGCATTAAAGCTATGGCTAATCCAGAATTGCAAAGGAGATGGGCAGATAATCATTGCCCCTAACTTCATTATCAACCCCCCTTATTATTTTAGGATTCTTCCAGGATTACTGACAAAGAATGTCAATTTTTGTCCCAAAAAGTTTATAAAAAGGGTCAGAACACATTATTTAAAACTTCTCAAGGTTCTGCATTCATTCTTTTATTTTTCAGCCCAAAATTGTTCTAGCTATGTTGTCCAATAAACCTCTTCAGAGGGCCTACTCTGTAACCAGACAACAATGTGAACATTACCAAAACACAGTGTTAATGGATCCAAACTTATACTAAAATCTTTCACTTTATTAATTTCCAAAGGAGAATTTAAAGTTTAATTATTAATTCTTTTTGCAAATTAATTTCTATAGGAATATAATTCTAAAATAATATTCTCATATATGTCTAAAGTAAAAACAGCCTGACCTGTGGTGGTGCAGTGGATAAAGCGTCGACCTGGGAACACTGAGGTCGCCAGTTCAAAACCCTGCACTGGCCTGGTCAAGGCACATATGGGAGTTGATGCTTCTGGCTCCTCCCCCCTTTCTCTCTCTCTCTCTCTCTCTCTCTCTCTCTCTCTCACACACACACACACACACACACACACAACACACACACACACACACACTCTGTGTCTCCTCTCTAAAATGAATAAATAAAAATAAAATTAAAAAAAATTAAAGTAAAAACAAATTGTTACCTTAAACTTTTCTCCAGTTTCTTATTCCACTTTCAGCTACCATTCTATTTGAGCAAACCAGAGAAGTTCTAGAAGCTAATGGAACAGGGGTTTTTTAGGCTGTTATGATCTTGGTATCTCTCTGAATGAGTTAGTTTCTTCAGAAGTTGTAGATGATCAATGACAAGACTCTGATATGCTTCACTTATAAGAACATCCAGATTTTTAAAAATATAAAATATCATTTCAGCACTGGCATATCTTCTAATACTCTTAGAGTACATGCCAAATCTTAGGCACTAGTGTAGTTAAACTAGGCAAAATTTTGTATTCAGGAGCCCATACTTAGTCCTGCCAAAGACCATAATCAAACTAAATAAAATCTGAAAGAAAGGTCATAGAGGGAACATCTGGGTCTTAGCTTTCTCAATATACCACTTAATTTATGCCAAGTTTCTGGATCCTATGGTTTGCTTATATAAGTTATATCTGCGAAAAAAATCACATATAAGAAGGTTAATTATACCACTATGTTTAGAATATCTTTGGGGAAATATTATGCCACTGTTTTCTCTTTTAAAACACCATTGGAGGTATTCCTGCCTTCTGGTAGCATTTAGAAATTTGCAGTGTGACAACCTCAATCAGCAGGTCTTATCTGAAAGGTCTTTCTTTTCCATTAAGCTTATTCAAATTCTTATTTAAACATTCCTCTTAAATTCCAATATTCTGGCAAGACAACACTACATGGAATAGTCTCCGCTAAGAGCATGAACTTTACTATCTTTTATGATCAGGCGTTTCTTTCTATCTTGTGCCAAATGGAATCTTAAACCTACATATCCTCTTCTCCCAGGCAAGTCTTTCAACTACATATTGTTTCTCGCTGGAAATTTATCTGCAATGTTTTTTTGAACTAAAGCCACTATTGATGCATCTGCTCCATTCAGGCTTGTGGAATCTCACTCCTGGAAAATAGGGAGTGAGTACAAGTTTCCTAGTTTAAGTCAGGGTGGTACATTGAGATACCATAAGAGTAAATTATGCAGCTCAGCATAATAAAGAAAGTGGTAATGGTTAGAGTAACCTTTATGCTGGTATTGAAATAGTCCTAGTGGCCAGCTACCCAAACCTGCTAAATCTTTTTGTTCTAATATTCATTGTGCTCAAGAAGGTATAACTATTTAATAAATTGTCAAGGGGCTGTATGTTTACTTACCAAACTTCTTTTATCATTAAAAAAATTTATAAGCTGAGATTTTTATTTTGACAGAGACAGAGAGAGGGACAGATAGAGACAGACAGGTAGGAAGAGAGAGAGATGAGAAACATCAATCCTTTGTTGCAGATCCCCAGTTGTTTATTGATTGCTTTCTCATATGTGCCTTTACCAGGGGGATATAGCAGAGCGAGTGACCCCTTGCTCAAGCCAGTGACCTTGGGCTTCAAGCCATTGACCTTTGGGCTCAAGCCAGCAACCACAAGGTCATGTATATGAACCCACACTTAAGCCAGCAACATTGCGCTCAAGCTGGTAAAGCCACACTCAAGCCGGAGGCCTTGGAGTTTTGAACCTGGGTCCTCTGCATCCCAGTCTGATACTCTATCCAGTATGCCAATGCCTGGTCATGCTGGACTAGATTTTTCATAGAAGAGATATTTGTTAATAAATGATTAACAGTAATAATAACTAAGTTTAATCCTCCCATAGTGATGTATGAACCAGTCACATTTAACTGGTAGCAATGATAAATCACTCAGGAAGAATAATTTTATATAAAAATCTTTTACTTTTAGTTAAATAATTCAACATATATCACCTAAAATCTACATATGTCACAACTGAAATCTACATGGTTTTTATTACCTAATGATTCTGAACATAAACTATTTGTATTGTACATCCGCTTTGACAATGACATGGCTAAGAAATAATAGAAAAATTGTATCCTCTTGTATTTTCCAATAAACTGAAACTATTGCTTTGTCTTTGAATTTTCTGATATTATAATTTTTAGGCAAAAATTTTTCTAAAAACAAATTTTAACTTATCTCATAATAATGTAAAACATCATCACAGAGAAATCATAAGGTCAAAATACCACAGAGAAGAATGTGAAGGGTATAGAGGAATGCTTGATACCATGGCAGATGGGTTCTTTCTTCATTTATGGAGCTGCTTTCTTGTGCTAATGAAGTTGGTATGTGAAATGCACTGAAAAAATAAACTGCATGAATGTTAAATGATCCAGGAGTTATGTGTATTCTGCAAAGGAAAATGATAGGTTAATGCAATTAACTTTGGACTTATTTTTCATTTAAGAATAGAGTATAAAGAGAATTTTCTAAAAAATGGAAGTAGTGGTCCATAATTCATTCTTTAAAAGACATTTAATATTATATAGTTAAAGTTGCACCCCTTTTTGAAAAAAAATAGCCAATAATATTTCAAAGTATAATGTTTACTAATATGCATGTGTGATCTAAAAGTTTTCACTCTTAAGCATGAATAACACAGTACCTCATTCATTTTGCTTAATAACAGAAATTAAGCAAATTAATTAAAATTAGATTATTATCACTGATTGAAACTTAATCTCTGCCTATACATTTATACCAGCAAAAGCCATTATAAAAATGGGGTGTGATAATGTGATAAAGGTAGACTTTGAGAAATTATTTTAACAAGTTTTATGAAACATATTATTTTCTGGTAAGATTATGTCATTAAAATAAAATTAAAATATGTACACAAAATTAGAAAGTTCATACATTTTTAATAATTCTTGGGTACTTATTTTTTTTTACAAAGGTGCTAACAAATAATGGTGAAAATTATTTTATGGTAAATAATAAACACATTTCGAGGTGGTGGAGTCACTGCATAGCAATAAATTCTCTAAGTATAAACTTATACGTGTTAAAAATGATCTTACTGTGGTTTTTTGCAGATTGAATACTGTGCATGTATTTATTTTTTATTGATTTTAATTTATTGTGTTTACATATATTCTAGTGTCACCCCAAATGCATCTCCCCCTCCCCCGTATTTGAGCATGTACTCATAAGACCACATAACTTCTACTTATAAGACCACATAGCTCAAAGTGTTAAAAGAAGAATGCTCTTTGGCAAACTTTCTAGCAGTCATGTTTATGAAAATATCATTCATATTTCTCAGCCAAAGAAGTATTTTCCTGGTCTTATCTGTCTTGCATTTCACCTAAATATCTATCCAGATCACTTCATCTTTTCCATCTTTATAAAAGTAAGACCACCATATCTTGTTTCACAAAGGCAGCTTCACACCTCACCTTCTTGAACTACAATTCACAAACCTGGGATTGCATTGCCCATACTAGGATAATCTGAGCATGTGTGCATCTACTGTAAAGATTCCCAAGTTTCCCCTTTGCCTTTAGGGTCAATTACAAATGCCTTAATATCACCTACTTGTCCTGACCAGGTAGTAGTGCAGTGAATAGAGCATTGGCCTAGGATGCAGAAGATACAGTTTCAAAACCCAAAGTCACTGTCTTGAGCACCTGTTCCAATTTGAGCGCAGGTTCACCAGCTTCAGTGTGGGCTTGCTAACTTGAGCCCAAAGGTCACTGGCTTAAAGCCGAAGGTTACTGGCTTGAGCCCAAGGTTGTTGGCTTGGGTAAGGGGTCACTGGCTCACCTAGAGCCCTCCCCTTTGTCAAGGCACATGTGAGAAAACAATCAATGAAAAACTAAGATGCTAAAACAAAAAAAATGATGCTTTTCATCTCTCTCCCTTACTGTCTGTATGTCCTTATGTGTCCCTTTCTCTATCTCCCATATAAAAAAATTGAAAAAGAAAAATATCACCTACTTGACGTGGCATCTGATAATCTTTATAGCCTATTTCATAGCTGTTTCCTCTTATAATATTCATTAAAGCTATTTAAAGCTCAATATGTTTTCCCAATGCTCCTTTATGTCTGATCTATAGCATTGGAAAGCACTCTTCTTCCTGGCTAGAATTCTCTTCTTCTAATTCATCTTTGGAGTTTTGTTGAGATCTCGGCTATCAATTTAACCATTCCTTCCTGTAGGAATATACTTTATTTACAAAGCCTTGGTTCGATGTTCAGTCTATATTCTCCTCCAGAAGAAACATATGTATTTGTTATATGTCTGAGTCCTCCCCAGTGTGCATACTTCTTAGAGGCTGTCATTAGTAGTCCTTTCCTATTTTATGTCTACAACTCAGAAAATTATTGGAAACATATAAGTTCAGAAAACATTTGTGGATTTAATGAGTTCTGAAATTTTTTACTAAGTTAAATTACATGTCAATATTAGTATGCAATCTATGTTTATAAAATAAATAAATATTATATATATTATTTTTAAACAAACTTCAACATAGTACATTGAACATGTCATATTATGAAACTCTCATTTGTAGTTTTTATTTTAACATATCCACATCTTTCTCAAAAAATTGAAATTGATTAGTTAGCTATATAATTATTGGATAAAATGCAAGTGTTACAACTCAACTACCTGAGTAATTATTAAAGTATCTCCATTAAAAATTTCTTAAATGTCCTTCCCCAAAAAAGAAAGAAACAGAAATCAACACTTTTCTAAGTTTTCAGTTTAAACATCTTACAAGAATAAAAATGAAAATATAAAATAATGATAATAAATACATAATATTTACTGACTTAAAACATTAATCTATAGAATTTCTTTAAGTCCAGGATTAGAGAGAACCATGCAAATTTAGTCTAGTTCACATGACATCCATGCTATTATTACAAAATTTAATAAGTTAGTTAATAAACTTATTATGGTTAAGTTGAAAAATTGCTAATGATCTGGGTGAACGCCAAGATCTAAAAAGAAATAAAGAAAACTGTAGTATTTATTTTAAATTAGGTACACAGAAAGCAATTTTCCTTTTTAATTGTTAGTTGTTAAGTGACATTTTTATAATTCTAACATTTAAAGAGCAAGTGGCAGTTTAGAAAATAACTTTTATGTACATTATCCAATGACAGTTGTGAATATTTGAGCATACTTAGTGTAATTCAATCTAACATTGCCTACATAAGCTAAACAGGTGTTTGAGATTTTTAAAAAAATGTAAATTTATATTTTAAAGATCATTTAATACACAGATATTTTTAATTTTTTATTTTTAACTGTTTTATAAACTGCTCTTTGGGTATTGGCCAATGTATTATATCATAGAATTTCTTTGTAAAGAATAGCATGTACTTTTAAAAACAGAGAGACATATTATTTTGCTACTAAGTTACTTTTGACATAGCCACGTAAAATTTTAGACAATTTAAAAATAAATGAATAGCTACAGATAAACAAATTTATTCAGGTGTCATGAATTTTGATAGTTATAAAATATGTGAAGTTAAATAAATAAATTATGAAAAACTGAAGAATAAAATCAATGCTGTTAGTTTTCTCAGTTAATAAGACCATTGAAAATAAATATGTCTGGTAGAAATCAGTTTGAGTTGATTTACATTGTCTGCACTGAAGGATTAGATGAAAAGGCTAAGAGGCTGTTGAAGGATTCTAAAATGTGTGCAATGATAGATGCACATGGGAGACTTGTAATAAGAAAATTTTATTCCTGTTGATTATAAAAAAGTATTTAGTATTTTATCATTGACTTGTACATGAGGACAAAACCCATTTTCTTGAATCTAAAACTAATATTCATAAGTATAATTAATAAAAGTATTTCATTTGTTATAATTTAGTGACATAATTGAAAAAAACTGAATGTCAGATATAAAACTATGGTAAACATTATTATTTTTAAATAATTTCATATTTTTATTTTATTTTTAAAATATAATAAATATATAACATATTAAATATATTATATATATTTCAAAATATATACTATATTATGTTTGGATTCACCTTTTTTTTTTATTCCTACTTCCAGTTTATCAGAAAGATCTGTCTTTTCCAAAGCATTAACTGTAATCTATTTTTGTTACTTCCAATATTCTTTTTTTAAACCAGTTTGTTAAGTTCAGTACCTTGAAAGAATTGTATGAATTGACCTCAATGATATGGGAAGTAAAAGCAAAAATAAATGAATGTGGCTATATCCAACTAAAAAGCTTCTGCATAGCAAATGAAACCATAAAAAGAAAAAGCAACCAACCTAATGTGAGACATTTGCAAATAACAACTCTAATTAAGAATTAATACTCAAATATATATGCACAAAGAACTCATACAATTCAACAACAAAAAACAATTTAATTAAAAATTGGGGAGCCTGACCAGGCAGTGGAGCAGTGGATAGAGCCTCGAAATGGGATGCGGAAGACCCAGGTTCAAGACCCCAAGGTCGCCAGATTGAGCGCGGGCCCATCTGGCTTGAGTAAAAGTTCACCAGCTTGGACCAAAGGTCGCTGACTCCAGGAAGAGGTTGCTTAGTCTGCTGAAGGCCTGTGGTCAAGGCACATGTGAGAAAGCAATCAATGAACAACTATGGTGTCGCAACGGCAACAAGAAACTATTGATTGATGCTTCTCACCTCTCTCTGTTTCTGTCTGTCTGTCCCTATCTATCCCTCTCTCTGACTCTCACTCTGTCCTTATTAAAAAAAAAAGAATGTGGAGAGGACTTAAACAGACACATCTCCTAAGAAGATATAAAAATGACCGATAGTTATATGAAAAGATACTCAACTTCACTAGCTATTAGGAAAATGCAAATAAAAACTACAATGAAATACCAGCTCATAACTTTAGAAGGGTTATTTTCAACATGACAAGTAATAACAATTATTGAAGAGGTTGTGGAGAAAATAAAAACTCTCATACACTGCTGGTAGAAATGTAAATTTGTATAGCAACTATGGAAAACATTATGGAAGTTCCTCAAAGAATTAAAGATAGAAATACCGTATGACTCATCAATCCATTTTCTGGGTATCTACCACAAAACTTTAAAAACATTTATTTACAAAGATTTATGCACCTCTACATTCTCTGCATTATTCACGGTGGCTAAGACATGGAGACAACCAAAGTGTCCTTTTATAGAGGAGATAAAGATGTGGTACACATATATATACACACAATGGAATATTATGCAACCATTTAAAAATAAAATGTTGTTATTTGCAACAACATGGATGGGCTTTGAGAATATTAATCAAAGCAAAATAAGTCAGAAAGAAAACATCAAGAACCAAATGATTTGCTCATATGTGGGATATAAAACTGAAAGCAACAAATAACCAAAAGGATAAACAAATAAAATCTCAGACATAGTAACACTATTGTGGTTACCAGAGGGAAAAAAGCCACAGCCATGGTTCAATTGATTCAAGCACTTTGGCCCCAGGCACTCTACCTCAGCCACTAAAAATAGTTCTGTTGTGAGCATTGGCTCCAGATCGACATAGCATTGAACCCAGATAGGGGTTGCCATGTAAATACTGGTAGGAGTACAAGTGGGAGTCTCTCTTATTTCCCTTCTTTTCACTTAAAAAAATTATTCTTTGATATTTGCTATGAATTATATATAAGTATGGTTAGTATGGGTGCCAACTCATTCTTATATTTTCTTTTTTTTTTTCTACAGGGACAAAGAGAGGGATAGATAGGGACAGACAGACAGAAATGGAGAGAGGTGAGAAGCATCAATCATTAGTTTGTCATTGTCCTTGCGAAACCTTAGTTGTTCATTGATTGCTTTCTCGCATGTGCTTTGACCACTGACCTTCAGCAGAATGAGCCACCCCTTGCTGGAGCCAGCGACCTTGGGTCCAAGCTGGCGAGCTTTTTCTCAAGCCAGATGTACCCGCACTCAAGCTGGCAACCTCGGGGTCTCGAGCCTGCGTCTTCCTCATCCCAGTCCGACTCTCTGTCCACTGCGCCACCACTTGGTCAGGCAATCCTTATATTTTCTTAAGAAAAGTATTCCACAAGCTTTTTTTCCCTTGCAAATTATATTTTGCTTTACTTTTTGATTTTATGTACAGTACAATTCATCTTTTGGTTTGTAGAATTTTAAAAATTTTGACTGTTGCATATATTTGGGTAAACATCAGCACAGCCAGGATATGAGTATTTTCATCACTATGAAAAAGTTGCTCATACCCCTTTGTAGTCAAACCCATACAGCTTCTTTAAATTTACTTTGATTATTTTAGAGAGAGTGAATGGGAAAGACAGACAGAAACATCATCCTCTTCCTGCATGTACCCTGACTGAGAATTGAAACTGCAACCCTTGCACTTTGGGACAAAGCTCTAATAGCCTTCTTTTTTTTAAAAGCAGAAAACCTTATTTCTCTTTAGGGAATCACATGTTGAAAAATATTTTAGAAAAAATATTAAGAGTTCCCCCTAAACAAGAAAGACATCCTTGAAATTGATCATGAAGGAATATAAAAATTTTGGCTAAATTATATCTAAAGAAGGTAGATAAACTGCTTCAAAGTGTTACTGGCAAAGTATAAACCTCAAAGAAATGAAGGAATAGTATGTTTTGCACAAGGAAATGTGTTGAAACAGTTTAATGGAAAAAAAGCTTTTCTTTTAAGAGCAGGTAGTAGATAATTGAAGTAGCACTCATTTAGAATGAATCTCCAGTGCTCGGAGCATTTCAACCAGGAAATAATAGTATATCTGTATATTCCACTTTCATTAATGGCAGGCTAATTATTTACATAGACATTCTTTCTTTAAACAGCCAAAAATCAGAAAAATATTTTAAAATTCTGTTTCCAATTAATCTTTAATAAGATAGTGAAAAATTAGTGGGCGAAGATCAGAGGGAGATTTGGAGACCTTGTATATTATTCAAGCACAGAAGCTATTGTTTTCTTAAGACTTGCAAATTCAGTAGAAATAAGCTAAATTTCTAACCAACCAATAAAATCTGAGAATGACTTATGACAGCTTCATTTCACAAGCATCAGGAATGAAAATCTAGTGACGTATAAGTTATGGGTAAAGTCTATTAATAATGTCTTTCTTAGATTAGGACACATCAAGGTGTTTCTTAGAGTAAATGTGAATTTTCTCTACTACAGCCCCTCACAAATACTGCCTCAGCTTGCTGGTTCCTCAACAAGTTAATCACGTAACTTCCATGTGACCCAGTAATTAAACTCTTTGATATATATGCACAAACATTGGGAACAAGTATTCAAATACTTGTACATAAATATTAATATCAGCATTAATTATAATAGCAAAAAAGTGAAAACAAACCAAATATCATCAAATGAATTTACACTCATAAATGTAGTATAGTCATACAATGGAATATTGTTCAGCCCTAAAAAGGAATGAAGTACTAATATGTATTAGAGTATGAGCTTTTGCTCAAGCTGGCGAGCTTGGGGTCTCAAACCTGGGTCTTCCACATCCCATTCCGATGCTGTATCCACTGCGCCACTGCCTGGTTAGTCAAATTCACTTAATTTAGAAAAGCAAAATTTATTTAACATTCAAACATTAGTCATGAAATTGACTACAGTGAGAGAATAAAGGAATAATGGAGATAACCTATATAATTGTCTCAAAAATTGTAAGGAAATAATTAAGTAACATTAAATATTTATTCAAAGTTTTAAAAATCTTTTAAGTTATATGGGTGGTTTTACAATATGTCTTCTGTAATTTAAAAATATCAGCAAAAACCATACCATACTTAAGACAAAAGTGTTAAAACTGTTCTTTTGAAGATATTTAAGGAAAAAAAAAAGATTGATGGCACTGACTTTTTTTTTAAAGAATTTATTTTTATTTTATTCATTTTAGAGAGGAGACACAGAGTGAGAGAGAGCGAGAGAGAGAGAAAGAGAGAAAGGGGAGAGGAGCTGGAAGCATCAACTCCCATATGTGCCTTGACCAGACCAGTGCAGGGTTTTGAACTGGCAGCCTCAGGGTTCCCAGGTCGACACTTTATCCACTGCGCCACTACAGGTCAGGCAGCTCTGACTTTTTAATCAATACTGTACTATATTTTCTAGCCAATGAAATAATATTAAGTAAATAAAATATGAACACTGGAAAGGGAAAGATATTGTAGTCATCATGTCCAAATCATAAATTTCTGCATTTAAAATAAAAAGTACATTATTGGAACTAATCAGTGTTTAATTCTGAAAGATTTAATATTACTCCAATATTATTCCAAGAGTGATTATAAGGAGGCTGTCGATGACTATCTGGGCTATCAGTTTTCCTAGTCATTTTATATAGTAAAGGGAATTCTCATGTAAAGAAAGTTTATTTTTTCCAAAGTACTTTATTAAACTTTATCATAATAAAACTTTTTTTATTATATAATATAGCCTTTATAGATATAAAAAGAAAACCAGCAAAAAAATGTACATCTCAATTATTCATCTCAAAGAGAACTTTGTATTAGAATACTTAGATAAAAAATAATGAAACAACTTGACATTCAATGAATGTTTACCTTCTTTAAAAAATTACAGAGAATCTCGAAGAGCTTTTCTTTAATGTGGTTATATCTATACTAAAATTTCCATAATAAAATAATAAACAGATGCATCTGGTAGAGTACAGGCTCACCAGCTTGAGCATGGGGTTGCTGGCTTGAGCGTAGGATCATTGAGATGATCCCAAGGTAGCTGGCTTGAATACAAAGGTTACTAGTTTCAAGCTCAAAGTCACTGGTTTCAGCCCAAAGGTCATTGGCTTGAGCAAGGGGTCACTGGCTTTGCTTGAGCACCCCCACTTTGCTTCAAGGCACATATGCGAAGCATCTATGAGTTGATGCCTCTCACTCTCTCTCCTCCTTCTGTCCCTTTCTCTCCCTTTCTGTCCTTTTCTCTATTTTTCTCTCTCTTTAAAAGTAAGATAAGTAAATAAGAGTAAAATAAGATAAAACAATAAAATATTAAATATTTAATTATTAATTTATTTAATAATAACAGTATAAAATACATTGCAATTTGAAAAATATCTAGTATATATTATAAAAATTAAAATGGCTGTATTTTCAAAAGAAGAAAAAGTTAGCGAGATTAGTAGTATGGATCTACATTTATGTAAATGTTTTAAATCACTGGCTTGTAGAAGACAACAATTTGATATGTTCTTTTTATTGAAATATATGAGGAAAAGCAACACCCCTCAAATACACAGTGATAATAGAAAAATTATTTTAATAGTCT
The DNA here is from genome assembly GCA_037038555.1 of Rhynchonycteris naso. NCBI lineage: Eukaryota > Metazoa > Chordata > Mammalia > Chiroptera > Emballonuridae > Rhynchonycteris > Rhynchonycteris naso. The sequence continues at coordinate 76,351,916 of CM073002.1, forward strand.
TTTTAAATAAAAATGACTATTACTTATGATACTATACCTAACTCAACATATGATAATTTCTTATAAGTAAGTTGCAATGTTGAATCTGAAAACTTATCATTAAACTTTGGAACTATTTTATATTAAAATCTACTGGTGTACTTTTTACTTTGAAGAAATATTTTACCTATAAATAATGTGGATCATCATGAATTGGTCATTTGAGGTATTGAATTATGTAGTTCCAAATCTTATTACATTTTACTTAAATTTATCAAAAGGATATTTCATCTCTTAATATCACCACTAATCTAATTAGAAAAGTCTTTAAGAATTGGGCAGCTCATAGTGACAAATACAAGTTTCTTAACATTATAATTTCTCTAAAAAGGTTAAAGTATATCTTTAAATATCAATACTGTCATTCATTTTTCTTGAAATGGCATGCTTATATTTTTTTCTTTTTTTTTAAATTCTTTTTAAAAATTTTATTTATTGGTCCTGACAGGCTATCTCAGTGGTTAAACGTTGGCCCAATGTGTGAAAGTCCAGGGTTTAATTCCCAGTCAAGGCACACAAGAGAAGCACCCAGCTGCTTCTCCACCATTCCCCCTCTCTTTTCTCTCTATCACTCTCTTCCCCTCCCACAGCCAAGGCTCATTGGAGCAAAGTTGGCCTGGGCACTGAGGATGGCTCCATGGCCTACGAATTAGGTGCTAGAATGGCTCTGGTTACAAGGGAGCAAAGCCTCAGATGGGAAGAACATTTCCCCCTGGTGGGCAAGCCAGGTGGATCTTGGTTGGGTGCATGCAGGAGTCTGTCTCTCTGCCTCCCCACTTGTCACTTCAGAAAAACACACACACAAATTATTTTATTAATTTTCATTTATTGTGTTAACATGGATTCAAGTGTCCCACTCAATGTAACAAACACTCTCACTCCCTAACCATGTGCCCCTATTACATCCCCTTTGTCCCCATTCCCTTAGCTACCTCCCCCCCTTCCCTATGGGATTTGCTGTCCTGTTATCTGTATCTATGTTCTATGTATATATAATATCATTAATTCCTTCACCTTCTCTGATCCTTTACCTTCATTTACATTTTTTTATTTTTAAGAAAATATCTGTCCGATGCTGAAATATAAGTAAGTATAATTCACCTCTCAATTTGTTGCAAAATATTTTAAAGATTAGTCCATTTTTTATTTTACAAATGCTGGTTTATCTTAACTCAAATTGGCATTTTATTTTTTCTGCAAGTGACTGTATTACAATTTAATGACATTTACCTGATTTGTATTTTTTTTTTTTTTTTTTGTGACAGAGACAGGTAGAAAGAGAGTCAGAGAAAGAGACAGACAGGGACAGACAGAAAGGAAGGAAGAGAGATGAGAAGAATCAATCCTTCATTGTGGCGCTTTAAATGTTCATTGATTGCTTTCTCATATTTGCCTTGACCGTGTGACTACAGCAGACCTGATAACTCCTCGCTCAAGCCAGCAACCTCTGGGTTTTCAACCTGCATCCTCCACGTCCCAGTCTGACCCTCTATCCACTGCGCCACCGCCTGGTCAGGCAACATTTGACTGATTTGTATCATTGCTTTCATCTACTGTGGCTTTTGCACTATCAGTGCATATGTCAAAGAATGAAAAAGGTAAGTAACACAGGTTATTATAATAACATTTTTAATCTCTAGAATATACAGACTACATGTTGAGAGAAAAATATCATGGTGGTCAGAGATAATATAAGAAATACATTTGTAGTAAGAAAATTCTTATTAGATTTCATTTATATTTCAATTAGGTAATAAGCAGCTGGCAGATTAAGGCAGCAGAGACAGAGGAGGGATGCCTTGGAATTCAGTGTTCATTCAAATGATTCTTTGTAGTTGGAAAGAAGATGGCCTACAAATCCTACCACTTCTTTTTTTTAGGCTAATTTAATAAAATGTTCATTGTTTAAAGAATTGAAGTGTAGGAGTTTCAATCTTTATACTAGTAAATAAGAAAACAATATGCAAAAGAACAACAGTGAAGAAATGAAAAAAAAGAAAAATGCTAAAAGTGATTGATATTGAGCAATTTTGCAGTTTTCACTACTTATAGAAAACATAACTGGTAAAGAACAATTCTTATAGATTTAAATGATTATTGTTTATGCATAAATATATAGTTTTACAGGATATAAAGAGTAATGTAATTGATTATGACAATATGAATATGATCTAAATGATTAGAGCCTTTATTTTCCTTTCCTCAATCAAAAAAGTTCTTTTTAGAAAACTCAATTTTCTCATTGAAATGTTTACTATAGAACCAGGGTTAAACATAGATAAGCTATGAAATGAAAATGCATTAAAGATTGATGTTTACATGCCAGTAGTTATTCTAACAGCTTGCTTTTATTGATACATTGACACCCTGAATATATAATAGAATACATGCCAATGCAGACAGGAATTTCACAATTATTGTAAGACCCTGAGAACTGGTTTTCCTAAATATTTATTTATTAATGAAACAAAGTCTCAAATGGTGGATAGAGACGTGTTCAAATTAGTAAAATATCCTTGGGGGTCTATCTAAAGAAATACATAACCTAAGTAAAAGTCCCGCATCCACTTAAAGCATTTTGATTTCAAATACCAAAAACAAACAAAAATCAAAAAAAATTACTTTGAGTTTATGAAGCATTTTCTGATAATAAGGGAAAAACCAAAATGGACTGAGAATGGATCTAGGATTAGAACAGCTACAGGACTTTGTTTGTTATTTACATCATTAGATACATTATGTTAAAAGGGATTAAATACTTAATGAGGAAAATTTACCATTAAAGTAGTTATGAATTGATAGAATTATTTCAACCTAAAAATATTATTAAAACCATGGTAGGAGAGCGAAATTTGCCACACCCAAATATGCTACTTTGGCATATCAATTATTTTGAATAAAACTTACTTGAATAACAGCCAGTACTAGAAGGACCCTCTCTCCTCTCTAGTCTTCCAGAAAACAGAAAGTAAAACTCCCATGTGAAAGCTACCTTTCCACAGGAGGTAGAGACATATGTCCCATGGAGATAGGGAATACAAAGCCACATGACTGTGTAAACAAACCTTGTTACTTCCTTAGTAATTTACTACTTCAAGCCTAAATGTCTTTGTCTTGTCAATTCTTCACAAAGTTATTTTTCTTTCCTCTAAAAGGTATAAAAGCTGACTACTTTGGTGATTTATTTATGTTCTATTTCTATGAAACCTCCGTAAGTAAAAATAAAAAAAAAAAAAGTAATTTTTTTAAATTGTTAGACAAGCTTACAAGAGTTAAGTGGTTAACAAAACCCTGGCCAGTTGGCTCAGTGGTAGAGCACTGGCCCGGCATGTGGAAGACCTGGGTTTGATTCCCAGTCAGAGCACACAGTAGAAGCGCCCATCTGTTTCTCCACCTTTCCCCCTTCTTTCTCTCTAATAGGCTTGTCCAGTGGACCATGGTAGGGCACATATGGAAATCTGTCTGTCTGCCTCTCTGCTTCTTGCTTAAGAAAAAAAAAAAGAGCTAAAGGATTAAGGAAATATTTTTTTTTCCTCTTTGGCACATTATTAATTTAACTCTCCTGTTTATGCATTTTAAAAATAAAATTACAAAAAATATATATAATATATATAGACATTTTGGGAGGTTTTTTAATGATATGATGCATATTAAACATACATAACTGAAACTGCAATTTAAATAAAGTATTTTTATTTACATGTTAAACTTTTATATTGTCTGTTAACGCAAATCATACTAAATTAAGGTATCGATATACAGAAAAATTTTGGTAATTTATGATAACTCTAATGAAAATGGTAACTAAAGAATGATCGAAGATAAATTAGATGAGGTATCATCATTTTTATAATTTGCAAAAATAATATATTTTTGACAAATCACTTTTATCTACTTTGCCCTAAATGTTATTTTAACTTGAAAATGTATTATTATTCTTTATTTTCTCAGATTTATTGTTATACCATTAATAAAATACAGCTTTCTTCATTTGAGTGTCAATCAGTACACTTGGAAGGATAACTAACTAAACTTTCAAGTTTTCAGGAAATTTGTCAAGAACAGATAACTGTAAACATAATGGTGTAAAGCAATACAAATTTGTCACCTTTTATATAAGAATATATATATATGTTATAAGAATGTCACAGGTTTTATTTATTTAACTAAAGTAAAGGCCCTGTCAAAACTTCATTGCTTTCTGAAAGCTCTAGGGAATTAATCATTTCCTTTACCTTTTCCAACTCCAGAGGTTACCCGTGTTCCTTAGCTGGTAGCCTTCCAGTTCCATTTATAAGGTCAGCAAATTAAGGTTAAGTACTTCTCACATCTGATCACTTTGATCTTGCCTATGTGGTTACATCTTCCTCTGAGAGTCTCTGACTCATTTGTTTTCCTTGTTGACTTTTAGGAACCTTTGTCATAATATTGGGCTCTCTTAAAAAATCAAAGCATAGTTCTCTATTTTAAGGTCAATTATAGATTTCTTAAAACAACATACAACCTTAATTTTTCTTTACAATATAACTGGGTATATTCACAAATTAAGAAAATTAGGACATGGACATCTTTGGGGATCTACTTACAATAAAGATATTCTTTTTCAAATGGTTCAGAATTTCTATTACACTGGGGAACAAAATTATTGTTGCATCTAAGAAAACGCTTTTTCTTACTTAAATCGAGTGTATTGATCTCAAATCCGACACTAGTATTTCACTGTAAGATACAGGTTTTTTGCAATTCAAGATTTTAGGTTTTCATCCTATTGTAAAATTTTTAACATTTAGTTTAACATAATGAAGTAGAATGTCTTCTTGGGCATCAATTTGTGAAAATATAATAATTTATATAATGCAGTAAATACACTAATACATTAAAAGATATGATTGCATCAGAATTTGTATACAATTTTGAAATAGAACATATTAAAACACTTATTTTATCCATAAAATTTGCACAAAACTTATTTAAATTCTATTCAGCAAAAATTTGTGTTTGCAGTTGTTGTGTTTCTGTACTTGTTGAGGGCAATCTTATTTGATGTTCCAGCAGTAGTCTGCCATGATATTTCTGTCCCATCACCCCTAATAATGCTCTTCCATCGCCATTAATCTTTATTTTAAGTTTTTAAATTATTTTATTATTCTTTTTTAAACAAACAACCCCAGGGATAGGGGGCCAGGAGAGGGGGGAGGGGAGGCAAGGCCCCAGCCCCACAACCCCTCCCCACCCACCCATCACCTTTAATCTTGATGGAAGCGTTCTCCCTGCTCATCACTAACAGCTCCAACAGTTTCGGGAAATTTATCAAGGTGACTATTCAGGAAGTGAATCTTAATGCTCATGTTACATTCAATGTCGCAGAAAGCCAACAGCATCCTTTGAATCAGAAGTTCATAGTTTTCTTTTTTGTTGTTAACAAGGAAGTTCTTTGTAACTGCCTCAGAGGACTGCCATTTGCTTTCTCCTCCTTGTTCATCTTCCTGAAAAATTTTTTGTCAAGTATGAGGGTTCAAATTTGAGGTTCATCAAATACACTAGTTTTTATCTTCTTTAAAGACAAGGCAGGAAAAATAGAAATAATACGTTAAAGGCATTCCCTTTCTCTATTCAAAGCCTGAACAAACTGCTTCATTAAGTCAAGTTTGTTGTGAAGTGGAGGAAAAATAATCCTGTCTTGATTAACTACAGGTTCACTCACAATATTTTACATCCCTACTTCTAGAGCTTCATGTTTCAGCCACTCATTCTATGTCCAGTGTTTCTCCCGAGCTCAGCTGTCCCACAAACACAGAAAGCAAGGATACTCCATGAAACATCTCTGTTGTCCTAGCAAGAAATTTACCATTTTTATATCCACACAAATGATCCAGTTATGCTCCTCATACTTCAGAAAGTCGAGGACAATTTTTATGTCATTATTATCTTTTTGCAGATGAGTTGAATAACCAGTTGGAACCACTGCATAAACATTATTGTTGTGTAGGAGAACACATTTCAGACTCTGTTTATAGCTGTCAAGAAATAGCCACCATTCTGTTAGACTGTAAATGGTAACACCTAACTGGCTGAGAAGACTACTGATATCATGACAGTAAAGAAAGTGTTTATCTTCAGAAAAAAAGTCCAAAAAAATTTGTTCATGCTTCCTGAAATGGGATACTTTAGCTGACCATTGAAGTATATTATTTTCTTGAAGCCTGGAGACTGATAACTCAGCTGCTTTCTTTGATAGGCCCAAATCTCTTACTAGTTGACTAAACTGCTGAGGGGTTAATGACCGCTTGGCATCAGAAGAACATCCTTCAGATTCTACAACCATTTCCTCATGCATCTTATCAAAATACATTTCATCACTATGTTCACTTTCTTCATCCTTAGAAGAAATAAATCCATTGAAAAGTGGAACCGGAAGTGTCTCAGAGTGTGGGATAGGTCGTATTACTAAAGGAATATTAGGATATGCAATCATATGCTGTTTTTTCTTGCCAATGTCCTTTGTATGGATCAGACAGAAATAACAGTCACTACTGTGATCCTTAGGTTCATGCCACATGATGGAAATAACAAAAGGCATTTCTTTGCATTTTCCTTTTGTTCAGTCAGGAAGCATTTTCTCACAATTCTGACACACAATATGAGGAGCCCAATTCTTTTCTTGATCACCAAGGGGAACTTGGAAATAGCCAATATTTGCACGTGTCACAAATAATGAAATATTGTACCTTTGACATTTAAGTGTGTAACAGCCACATATATAACAGAAGGTGTCAGGATTATTCTTACATTACGCCTACTTGAAGAAGCCATGTTTCAATCTTAAAACAAAGTAATAAGGTGTTTTATCAGATAATAATTTTTTACATTTCAAAGCATCTACAATTATGTCAAACTGATGTTTGTAAAACATTAATTGCCTTGTGGTTATGTTCAATCCAAGAGTCATTTGCCCCTAACTCCAATTTAAAAACCAATGCATGCCATTAACTCTAACAAAAAGAAATTAAAATTGCATAAAAACTAGTGCATGCACCAAAAAATGAATTTCAGTTTTGGAATCAGTGGAGTAGAAGTATATAGAAAAAGTTCTAAAACTTCATGCAATAAAAAATGAAAAAAAATTGTTCCCCAGTGTTATTTGCCCCCTTCTTTCAGCTCTCATCCTCCTCATACACATTTTAACTTTGTGCCTCTGATCATGCTCTTTTCCCGCAAGTAAAAAATGGCTTTTTCTGTGTCTCTTCAAATTGTACTTTGAATTCTGCATGGAACCAAGTCAATTCTCCTCTGTGAGACCTCACCTTACTACTTCAGTTACAGTCATTTTTTTGTCTTTGATAAAAATTTCAGAATACTTATTAACTCTGTAGAACAATAAAGTTTCATATGTTTTTGTTTTTTATTTCATCTGGGTTTTTTTTCCTGTTGATTCTTCTTCTTAAGGAGACTTGAATATCTATGGAAAAAAAAAACAAAAACAAAAATGCCTTATTATGTTACTTTTTGTGTATTTTTGTATTTAGGTATGTGTTGTTCAGAAACTTAAATTAACTTTTTTTCCCATTACAGAATTCATAAAGTCTTTTTAAAATGAAGAATAAAATGATAGAATTTTAATTCAATTAAACAGAACATAACACCAATATTAGTTTTCATATTTTGATTTTCAAAATTACTTTTTGATTGTAATTCACATATAAAACCAAAATTGAGCTTTTACTGAGCAAATTTGAATATCAACCAAATAGTTATTACCTTTATTTCACTTGTTTTGAAATGATCTCTTCATGGTGTCTTCCCTCTAAGGCATAATCCTTCTACTTATTTCAAATAAAAATAAAATTCAATTTTTTCAAGTAAGAATGTGTGTGTGTGTGTGTGTGTGTGTGTGTGTGTGGTATTAGTGATAGAGGAAACCCATTATCTTTGGAGTTTCTTAATAAGAGTGATTCTAGATATCATTTTGCCTCTTCAAAACAATGTTGACAAAGTAACCTAGGAAACCCTTTCCTAATTGCTTCTGTACAATGCAGAATGTTGTTTTATTTGCTGCAGAGTAAATAGTGCAGGCTAGTACTCATAACTATTTGGCAGACTGCCATACCACTTTTTTTTTCTTTCCATTATAATTTTTTTTCACATTTCTGTAAAACAGAATGTTTGAGTGCTGTATGAACTAAGGCAAGTAATTTTTTATGCTCAATATATGGGACTGTCAAAAATATTGAGTCTCTTCTACTATTCATTACTCATTAAGTATAAATAAGCTTAAGAAGCTTGAAAACACAAATAAATCCTCAGTATGTGTCAAAATAATGATGTATCAATATTATAAACCATCCATAATGGACATCAGAGATTTGTTATAAACAGAAGTAATTAAATACGAATAAAACCTATTCTGTGTATCTATAGTACTGGTGAGTATACTATACGCTAAATGTGCTTTTGGTTACTTTTAAACTATGTGAAAGTCTCTGAAGGTGTCCCTCCTGAATTACATATGGCAAAATGTCTTGACCTTTCTATGCCCACAGAAAGATGAATTCTGTTTAGTTTTTTACTAAGTATTTTTAAGGAGGAACAATCCAACTAGTCTTAAGATGAATCACCAAGCCATCTTGAAATAACACCTGTGCTTTATAACTGTAAATTGATACTCAAATTTCTTATGACCTATGTTCAGTGAATAAAATTTAATGTTTTATTTTCCAAAATATTAATTATATACATATTATTTTTACCTAAATAATGGATTTGTGTGAGTTCAAGCGGGTAATGGTTATGAGAGAATAACTGTAATAATTTAGTGGAAAGGATAAATGGTAGTTTCTTTACACATTAATCTTGATTGTGACTCTTGACTTCACCTTCTAACACAGTAGAAACAATGATGTAATGGCGAAGTAGGAATTATGACCTATTATTTAGGTGGGCAGGTAGTAGTTCAGACAACAACAAGTTATGGGGAAAAAAGACTGATTACTATTATAATAATAAATAAACTCAAAATAAAAGGAAGAAAAAATTACTCTAGAAGTTTGTTCCAGATTAGAAACATGAAGGCATAAACTGAAGTGCACAAAAGAAAACAAACAAACATAATCAATTAGAGGAGTCCTGTGGATCTAGCCAAAAGTTTGGACTTGAAGTTGAAAGAAGAAACAAGGAGAGATAAATTATAATTAATGTATTTCAGTTTTAGGTATTATGCTGGAAAAGTTTATTTTTTTTTTAATCTGCACAAGTATCCCATGTAGTATGTGTTATTATTAATGTAATGATAATTAAATTGTGGTTCAGAGACTTCAAATAATAGCCATTGAGATTATATTCCTCTACAGGATTCAAAATCAACAGACCAAGCCTCCCCAGCAGAGGCAGCCTTTATTCCTGGCCTGGGAAGGGTTTCACAGCCTCAGGCTAAGGCTTTGCATATCCTACATTATGGGAAGTCTCTGGATCCAGAGCTGCTTGCTGTTCTTTGCTCAGGAGTCTATTTGCTAGTTCACTCTATTGCTGCAGGTATACACTTTATTTAGTCAAGATAACTGCCTGGGCCACCATGCTTCTGGGTCAATTTAGCAATGAATGCACCCATTTGGCAATAAGATATGTTGGGTATACCTTCCCTGGAGCAGGCCTGGTGATGGGTTCCTTGGTAACTAAGGCCTGGTATACAGCATTTACGTGTTCCATGGTATTGCACTAGCCTTTTATTCCATGCCATAACTAGTACCAGAAACCGAGCAGTGTCCATACCCATCCTTGTCTCCCATAAGCTCCACCATATCCCTCAGATGTTAAGTGAATGTCTAGTTCACATGGCGAGTTCTAGTCTACCCCTAGTCCTGGACAGTAGCTACAGTTTGCTTAGTGGCCTGAAAAACGGCCTCATGGGTCTTTCTTCCAATACCAGGTGACACCATTCTGTAATAAGGGTCACAGCAGTTGAGCTAAATGTAAAATGAAGACCGTACAATAACCAAAGCCCAATAAATTTTGCAACCATATTGGCAGCTGTGACTGGAGGTACACCTGAATCTTTTCAATAATCTCAGCCAGTATCACTTTGTCTCACCTTGATGAGGAAACTCAGAGTTAAAATTTTAGCTTAAGTAATGGTGGTTTGGTTGTGGTCATTGAGCATAATGGTTACTGCAATTAAAAGCTTTGTCCCAAGAACTGAGATACCTAAACTGGCCTAAAGGACCACCTTTGGATCCTAGGGTACTGTAAGCAAAGCTACTTAACTCCAAAGTGGGAACTCTCAATGACTAGACTACAATCCATTTACCTTTGACTATGATCTGATTAATTCTCCCTTGAAATCCCAAAATACTATTCTAGCCTGTGCTTCCACTCATAAAAGGTTGGCTGACTTTAACAAAACAAAGGACAAATATTATGTGAGCTAATCAATAGATGCAAAAAAGGCATTCAATGAGATACATCATTTATATTTACTTTATTTCATTTTTTTATTTAATTTATTGTGTATACATAAATTCTAGTGTCTTCCTGAATACATCCCCCACTCCCCATACCCCCCTCAACATCTCCCTTGCTTCCCTCCTTGTAGCTCCCTCCCCCATTCCCTTAATATTTAATTCTATTTCTCAGTACACATTGTTGCTTGGATTCCTCAAATGAGTGAGGTCATATGATATTTATCTTTCTCTGCCTGGCTAATTTCACTGAACACAAGAGTTTCCAGGTCCATCCATGTTGTTGCAAAAGTAAAATTTTTTTCTTCTTTGTGGCCCCATAGTATTCCATTATATATATAACACTGGAAAACAATTATTTTTAATTTCCCATTGCATGAAGTTTTGCAACTTATTCTATAAATTTCTGCATTGCTAATTTCATATCTGAAATTTGTTTCTTGATGCATGCTCTAGTTTTAGTGCAATTTTAATTTCTTTTTGTTACAGTTAATGGCATGCAATGGTTTTTAAATTGGAGATGAAGGACAACTCTTGGACTGAACATAACCACAAGGCAATTAAAGTTTTACAAACATCACTTTGACATAATTGTAGTTGCTTTTAAATGTAAAAAATTATCTGATACAAAACACCCTCTTATTTTGTTTTAAGATTGAATCATGGCTTCTTTGAGTAGGCATAAATGTAAGAATAGTCCTGACATCTTCTGTTATATATGGCTGTTATACACTTAAATGTCAAAAGCACAATATTTCATCATTTGTGACGTGCATATATTGCCTATTTTCAAGTTCCACTTGGTGACCAAGACAAGAATTGGGCTCCTCATATTGTGTATCATAATTGTGAGAAAATGCTTTGTGACTGGACAAAAGGAAAACACAAAGGAATGCCTTTTGGTATTCCCATGGTTTGGCATGAACCTAAGGACCACAGCAGTGACTGCTTTTTTTAATGTCTGATCCATACAAAGGGCATCAGCAAGAAAAAATGGCATATGATCGCATATCCTAATATTCCTTCAGCAATACGACCAATCCCACACTCTGAGACACTCCTGGTTCCAGTTTTCAATGGTTTTATTTCTTCTAAGGATGAAAAAAGTGAACATGGTAATCAAGTATATTTTGATAAAATGCATGAGGAAATGATTGTAGAATCTGAAGGATGTTCTTCTGATGCCAACCAGTCATTAACCCCTCAGCAGATTAGCCAACCCAAATTGAATGACTTAGTAAGAGTTTTGGGCCTATCAAAGAAAGCACCTGAGCCTGACCAGGCGGTGGTGCAGTGGATAGAGCGTCTTACTGGGATGCCGGAAGACCCAGGTTTGAGACCCCGAGCTCGCCAGCTTGAGCGTGGGCCCATCTGGCTTGAGCAAAAGCTCGCCAGCTTGGACCCAAGGTCGCCACCTCGAGCAAGAGGTTGCTTGGTCTGCTGAAGGCCCGCGGTCAAGGAAGATGTGAGAAAGTAATCAATGAACAACTATAGTGTCACAATGGCAATGAGAAACTAATGTTTGATGATTCTGACCTCTCTCTGTTCCTGTCTGTCTATCCCTCTCTCTGACTCTCTCTCTCTGTACTTGTAAAAAAAAAAAAAAAAAAAAAGCAGCTGAGTTATCAGCCTCCAGGCTTCAAAATAATAATATATTTCACTGCTCTACTAAAGTATCCTATTTCAGGAAGTGTGAAAAAATTTTTGTAGACTTTTCTGAGAAGACAAATACTTTGTTTACTGTCATGATATCAGTAGTCTTCTCAGCCAGCTAGGTGTTACCACTTACAGTCCAATAGAATGACGGTTATTTCTTGACAGCTCTAATCGGAGTCTGAAATGTGTTCTCCTACACAATGGTAATGTTTATGCAGCGGTTCCAACTGGTTATTCAACTCATCTGTGAGAAAATGACAATGACATAAAAATTTTCTTCAACTTTCTGAAGTATGAGGAGCATAAGTGGATCATTTGTGTGGATATAAAAATAGTAAATTTCTTGCTAGGACATCAGAGAGATTTCATGGAGTATCCTTGCTTTCTGTGTTTGTGGGACAGCTGATCTCAGGAGATACACTGGACACAGAATGAGTGGCTTAAACATAAAGCTCTGGAAGTAGTGATGCAAAATATTGTGAATGAACCTGTAGTTAATTGAGACAGGATCATTTTATTTTTGAGACATGGACTCACGATATTTCACAATATTTTGTTTGAAGCTGTAAACATGTGCTTGGTCTCAGAAATATAACTACGTCCTGACTTTAGTTTCAATTACATAACAATTTAGCTTCAATTACATAACATGAACAAAACTTATGCACTTGAAGTCTGTTGCGTGGTCATGACCTTACAAGTGTCATAGTTGAGTGAGAGTTTGTCGAGACGAGACTAAGTTAGTGAGTATCCGTGGTACTGTGTTTTATAAAATTTTATCTAGCAGGTGTTGGCCAAAGGCAATACTTCTTTGCAATCGAAGCGAAGTAACGAGACATCAGATAGTTTTGGTAGTCGAAGGGGTGGTTCCTAGAATGCACCCTATTACCCTAAAATCTGGGAGTCAAGACAAAAATATGAGTTAATTGCTGTCTCCAATATCCAGCAGTTTCTGTCATAGAAAGAAGCATCAAACCATGAATCTTTTTGTCTACAGCAAGTGTAGTCAACCTTTTTATACCTACCGCCCACTTTTGTTTCTCTGTTAGTAGTAAAATTTTCTAACTGCCCACTGGTTCCACAGTAACGGAGATTTATAAAGTAGGGAAGTAACTTAACTTTATAAAATGTATAAAGCAAAGTTACAGCAAGTTAAAGCATATAATAATAATTACTTACCAAGTACTTTATGTCAGATTTTCGCTAAGTTTGGCAGAATAAAACTTTTAAAACAACATACTATAGTTAAATCTATCTTTTTGTTTAAACTTTGTTTGTTCTGCTACCTCACACCATGAAAACTGGAATGCCCACTAGTGAGTGGTAGGGACCAGGCTGACTAACACTGGTCTACAGGGTAATAAAATGATGAACTGCAAATATTTGGGCAAAAATAGTGGTCATAAACTGCCCACCAGATCAGGCAGCGGGTGTGGACCTGGGATCAGGTACCTGTCTGCTCGTGGATGCGGGCCAGGTGGTACAAAGGAGGTTGGGTGCAGTCCCAATACAAATGCCCTGTAACAGAGTCTAACCACTGTCCTGATCTTGACTTATCAACAGTTAGTCGATTAGTATGTATTACGGTGCGATTTGGTTGCTGCACTACTACCCACCATGAAAGCTGGAACGCCCACTAGTGGCAGGCAGGGATCAGGTTGACTACCACTGAGTTAAACTAAATGTTAAAAATTTTACAGTAAGATGAAATCCTAAAATCTTGAATTGCAAAAAAACCCTGTAGTTTACAGAGAAAAACTAATGTCATATTTGAGATCAGCACACTTGATTTAGATAAGAACAAGTGTTTTTGTGTATTCAACAAAAATTTTATTCCCCCATGTAATGGGAGAACATATTCGATAATACGTCTGATAAGGGGTTAATAACCAACAATTATTAAGAACTTGTAAAACTCAACATCAGGAAGACAAACAATCCAATCAGAAGATGGGCAAAAGAAATGAATAGACACTTCTCCAAAAGGACATACAGATGGCCAATAAACAATGAAAAAATGTTCAACATCACTAATCATTAGAGAAATGCAAATTAAAACAACAATGAAATACCACCTCACACCAGTCAGAATGGTGCCCATTAACAAAACAATACATGATAGGTGCTGGCGAGGATGTGGAAAAAGAGGAACCCTCCTGCACTGCTGGTGGGAATGCAGACTGGTGCAGCAACTGTGGAAAACATTATGGTGATTCCTCAAATAATAAAAAAATAAAGCTTCCTTTTGACCCAGCCATCCCACTTTTAGGAATATATGTTAAGAACACCATATCACTCATTCAAAAAAAGAAATGCACCCCCAAATTTATGGCAGCATTATTCACAATAGCGAAGATCTAGAAACAGCCCAAGTGTCCGTCAGTGGATGAGTGGATTAAAAAGCTGTGGTACATATGTTTAAAACACTCAATGAAATGGGTATTGAAAAATGTATCTCAACACAATGAAGACCATATATGACAATCCATCAGCCAATGTCATATAAAATTGTGAAAAACTGAAAGATTTTCTTCGAAAATCTGAAACAGACAAGGATGCCCATTCTTTCTACTCTTATTCAACATAGTACTGGAAGTCTTAACCTGAGCAATCAGGCAAGGGAAATAAATAAAAGGCATCTATATCAGGAAAGAAGAAATAAAGATATCAATAAAATTTCCCAAAAATGGTTAGCAGATGACATAATCCTGTATATAAAAAGCCTTAAAGACTCCACCAAAAACCTTAGGAAGAATAAATTCATACAGTAAAGTCACAGGATACAATCATTATACAAAAGTCTACAGCTTTCCTATATGGCAATAATAAAATTTCAGAAAATAATTTCAAAATAACAATGTCATAAAAATTGTAACAACAAAAATAATAAAATACCTAGATATAAATTTAACAAAGGATGTGAATAAGCTAAAAATACAAAGTATTATTAAAGGAGGTTGAAAAAGACACAATAAAATGGAAAAATATTCAATGTTTTTGGATTTGAAGAATCAATATAATTAAATGACCATATTATTCAAAACAATACCCAGATTTAATGTAATCCCCATTGAAATGCCTATGTTATTTTTTCAGAGAAATAAATAAAAAATTTACCAGATTTGTAAGGAACCAAAAATGACCCTAAATAGCCAAAGCAATCCTGAGAGAAAAAAAAAAAAAAAGAATGAAGCTGAGTGTATTACACTACCTAATTTCAAGTTATACTATAGAGCCTCATTAATCAAACAGCATGGTATTGGCAAGAAATAAAAAGACATACAGACCAATGAAACAGAGCCGAGAACCCAGAAATAAATCCACATATATATGGACAAACCATCTTTAGCAAACACACAATAGAGAAAAGAAAGCGTCTTCAATAAATAGTGCTGAGAAAATTGAAAAGCCATATTCAAAGGAATAAAATTTGACTACAGTTTGTCCCCATACATAAAAAATAATTCAAAAAAATATCAAAAACCTAAATATAAGATCTGAAACAATAAAATACCTAGAAGAAAACATAAGTACTTTTGGACCTTAGACATAGAGAACATTTTATGAATTTGGTTCCAAATGCAAGGAAAATAAAGAAAAAATAAATAAATGAGACAATATAAAATTAATTTTTTTCTCAGTTTTGATCAGGTAATAACTACTGTATAGGTTTTAATAAAACCAAACTGCTTATAATAAATTAATTAAATGTATCATACTCAGAAGAAAGAAAACTAAATGTGATATATATTAGGAGAAAAATATTAAACTAAAAAGATTTAAAATTTTTAATATTCAGGAAGTAAAATATCATATCTTAAAAACAATGAATTAGGGACAAATAAATCTCATGGACACAGACAACAGTGTAGTTATTGCTGGGAGGGGAAAGGTGGAAGAGGTAATAGGGGCATAAATGGTGATGGACAAACACTTGACTTGAGGCAGAGGGTGAACACAAAATATGCTGTGCAGAGATGTCTTTTAAAATTGCGCACCTTATGTGAAGTAGTGTCACCCTAATAAATAATTTAAAAATAATAAATGAAAGTAATGAATTAATTTATTGTCTCGACAATAAATGACAATATTTGAACTAGATTCAATAAAATAAAACAACAGCCACATCTCTCCAGCTTATAAGAGAACCCCTAAACACTGAATAAAACATTATTTAAGAATAAATTCATGTTAACTGCTCAGTTGGACTGTTACACCAAAGTAGGAATAGTATGGACATCCTGCCATGAACAATTCTAAAATTTAACAAAACTTTTGCAGTAACTCTTTATGGGTATTATAGAGCAAAATACACCAGATTCTAAACCGGAAAGAACATTTGGAAAAATTTAAGAAAGGAAACACTAAACTTAAAATAAAAATTTAAAAACACAAATAAGATACTTGAAATTAAAATAGTTTTGTTGGAAATAATAAAAAACACAGCAAAAGAAAAAATTAGTAAAATAATGTCAGTAGAAATTTTACAGACTGAAATAAAGCAGCAATAATAATAATACTTTTTAGAAGATTAGAATACATGAGACCCTTAGAAAAACATCACACTATCAAATCTGGGTATAATTGGCATTTTACAAATAATGGAGGAAAAAAATAGATCAGAAAATTTCCCAAAAATGATGAAAGAGATCAAGTGACTAATTCAATGACTTAATTAATTCAAAACACAATAATACAGAGAAAGCTCCCAATAAGTGAAACTCAAGCAAGCAGCTGAAATCTAATAGTTAAAAAAGTTAAAAGTAATAAAAAATATATACACAATGCATTCAGAGGGAGAGAAATAGCATTATAGCTGTTCCTTGTGTCAGATACAATGGAGCCAAAAGACAATATGACAATATTTTTTAAGTACCAAAAGAAAAGAACTCAAACTGGTATTATTTATCCAGCATCATTTTGAGAATCAGGGGTGAAATAAAGACATTTTAAACAAAACATAAAATTAGAAAATTTATGATGTACAAAAATACAAAAAAATATGTCTATATTTTAAAAGACAATGATCCCAGGTGGAAGCCTGGATCTGTAGAAAAGAAGAGCAGTAAAAATTATAAATATATAAATAAATACAAAAAAGCATTCAAATATTACTAACTTCTTAAGGAAAATGTAAAAGCAATGTATGGTGGGAGTTATAAAACATGCCAAACAACATGCAAGTGCATAAAGAAAGAAATGGAATTATAAACTGCAAGGTTCTTATATTATTAGTGAATTGATTTAATATTTATTAATGTTGACTGTGATAAATTCTGATTCCCAATCTTTAAAAAGTATTTAAAGAGGTATGGCCAAAAAATCCAATATAGTAATAATGTGGAATTTAAAGATAGAAACCCACCTTCATAATTCAAAAGAGGGCAGGACTGGAAGAAAATAAGAAATGAGACAAATAGACATAAGAATCTTTAATTTTTTTTTCATTTTATTTAAAAATTTAGTATCTTTTTTAAGGAAAATGTCTCCGATTTTTTTTATTTCTCAATTTTTTATGGTTTTAAATTAAAATAAAACACACACACACACACAATCTTTAATTATCCCTTAAAAGTACTGTGTGTGCTGCACTTTGCCAAACTATGCTGTGCAGGTAATAGGGTTCAAACATTAGAGAACTAAGGTTTAATATTTCAGTCAGGCTTTCTCATTTACTTGCAAACTATAGGTGGTATATCTTTAAGGAAAAATAAAAAAATATATAAATTCACCAGACCTTTAAATTACATTGTTCAGATAAAAACTAACATATCTGGTGGCATTTAAAAAGCATAATAACTATTTTTAATAAGATAATTTCCTTAAAGTTAAGCCATCTTGTCTGGTTTTCTTTATCCATGGATTTCTATGAGTCACATAATTGTGAATATGAAATAAAATTGCTTCACATTGTAAAACACTCACACACACATACACACACATGATTTACTATTAGATGTAGTTGATATAATATACTATTTCACATTTCCAGATCAAAGCATAGGAAAAGTAGAAACTGAATGCATTACAGAAACATTTTCCAATACAAAACTCAATTTTCCTCTGAGACAAATGAAGGACTTATGGTAGAGGCTTATAAAAAAGTTTCCCAAGTTATGTATTAGATTTTATTCTTTTCACAACAGTAGAAAGGCTTTTTCTAGCAAGAAAAATAAATGTGAAGTTAATAAACCTTATTTTCTATACATCCTGTGTATCTGTAATTCTGTGTTCCTTTAGGTAACCTGATTTCTAAATGAAAAGAAAATTGACTTTCTAGGCAGAAAAGAAAGCACACATTAGACAAACTGTAAACTCAGCTGCAGACTGAGCTAACTAGACTATTTGTATTATTTTCTAGGAAATATGTAAGTACACTGCATGTGATATCTTCTCAAAGTCCATTTAGGAAACTTTGGTTCTTGTGTTTTTTCCCTCTATCAGTATTCTGCCTTTTCACATACAGGCAAAATAGACTGACTGCCCATTCTTTACAACTTTATGTTGGCAACTGACAGGCATATTTTACCCTTATGTTAAAACAACTGTAGAATCACATGTAAAAAGATTTATTTATGTATCACTGGATGTTTTCCAAAAGAATAAAAAATAGCAGACACTGTACATTTTAATTAATTTTTCAAAAAAAATTCTTTGTTCCCAGAATAGAAAACTTTCTCAAGCCTGCCCTTCCTTCATTCCCAGTTCGCAGAGTTTTTACTCCAGCAATAATTTATTGTATACATATAGGGAAGTACCATTTTGGAATCTGAGTTCCATGCCCTTGACTTTTCTGATGAGCTCTGCTCTACTGTTCTTTACCCCTTTTGGAACAGTAGATCGATCTGGAGCTATGTATAATCCTTTAAATCTTCAATAGCACAGCTTTCTGAACATCTAGAGTGAATGAAGTACTGTAGAAGTTACAAAGAACATTGGGATTCATTTTTGACCTATAAAAAAAGAACAACTCTTAGAGTTGATGGTAAAAGTGATTTAAATAAAATATATTTAAAGTACATATCATGGAAAGCAACTAGTGCCATAAACAACATTTCATTACAGAAGATGAGATTATTTACTCTTTTCTGGTGAAATTAGGTGAAAGTGATCTCTCTCTCTCTCTCTCATAACATAAATATATAAAAATAACATCAAGTTTTTAAAATCTCTCTAAGGCTTGGAATCTCTTATTTTTTTCTGCCCCTATCTTCTATGGCAAATTACTAAGACTTGCTTAATAAAGGTGACCATAGATGAATCACTTATATCATATGAAATGTTAAAAATAAATTTCAGCCTAACCGGCAATGGCGAAGTGGATAAACCTTGAGAATCAGGGATTCAATTTAGGATGCTGAGGGCACTGACTGGAAAGCCCGAGGTTGCTGGCTAGAGCGCAGTCTCGTCAGTTTGAGTGCTGGCTTGCCAGCTGAAGTGCAGATTTAACTGGTTTGAGTGAGGAATCTTGTTGCGTTATCATCGACATGATTCCCAAGGTTGCTAGTTTGAGCCAGGGCTCACAGGCTTGGCTTGAGCCAACCCCCCCCCCCCACCAACAACCCCCACAACCCCGTCAAAGCACATACGAGAGGCAATCAATGAAAAACTAAAGTGAATCAAATAAAAGTTGATGATACTCATCTCTCCCCTCCGGCCTCCCTTTCAAGTCTATCTCAAAAATAAATAAATAAACAAATAAATTTTACTTGCTAGAACTTATTAAAATGGGCATATGTCACCTAGTTATATTTTTGTTCAGAAAATACAATGCCTGCAATATAACTCATTACATAGTTACCCATAGTTACCTTCAACTCATCACGTGCTTTCCATAGAACAAAAATTCGGCATTTAAAAAACAGAATTGCTTTTTTTCAGTCATCACAACTGCAAAGAAGTTTGCTAGTCTAATGTTGAGGAGCTTCTACTAAACAAATGATTATTTAGTCATTTTTCTACAGCCATGGGATATTCAGCACTTTAGTGTCTCCATGAATCAGTGTCCTACTCAAGGGGCAGCAGACCACTGTGACTGCGTGGTTATCCGTGGGTATGATTTGTTTGCTTCTCCTCTTAGATACACACATACTGTTTCCTATAACATTCATGTGAGGAAATATGATGTATATAACTTTTTTTATGTTTGAAGTGCACTTGTACCAATAAACACAAATGTATTCAGGAAAGGTCTACAAATGTTCATTGTAATTGCTACTTGAGGACATTATATCCAGCATTGTCCGTTTGGATTTTCTGTAATGTGTATAGTCTTTTTATAAAAGCTTAATTCTAAAGAAAAAATTTTAAAAGGGCTATTCACTAAATATATATTTCAGTTACATATAATGACCATGAGTGTTGTGATTATTTTAAGATTAATCTTAGTTTTATATTGGAATAGGCACTGGGCTACAGCTTACAAAACTGGAGTTAGAGTCCAAATTGCAGTATTTAATAACTGTAATCAAGGCAAAGAGCATATAAGGTTATAGCCTAATCCGGTTTAGAGGTCTGTATCTCTGCCCTGAGATTTTCTGGGGCAGCTGTGTATCCTTCATATTAATTCCATTTAGATTCTGGCTAGTTCATTTCTCGTGGTTGCAGTTTTTATAGTTGAATTGTTCTAATTAAAACAAATTACTTGAACCCACATCATAGTTACAGATAGAAACACCACTACTAATATACTTAACAAATAAGTGCCATTCTTATAATGATGCTTTTAATTATGACAAAATGAGAAGATACAGAGGATCATATCTATTACTCCAATCCAAAATCAAACCCATACCAATAGGAAGACAGAAGTGTGAATTTTAAAACCAAATTGTGCACCTGAAATCAGTATAGGTTTATTAAACAATACCACCTCAATAAATTTGATACATTTTTAAATGACAAAATAATGCCTTGTTAGTATAGACATCATTTAATAGTTCCTGAAACTATTTTTAATCAAAAGACATGCATTTCCAATAAATTTAAAGAATTTCTTAATAAGTAATCATAAAGGGTGGTTGAAGAGTCCATTTCAAAGTGCATGGTGAAAATCTAATGGCAAACTCCTAACCTTTCAAGTGATGCTTTGTCAAAGAGAAAATATTCTGAATCAGAGCTGTGCACAGATACATAATAGCCCCATTGTGAGAGCTAACTATCCTAGTGTTATAACTGGGTGAGTCCCTGAATAGTGTCAGGACCTTTTAAATGTCAGAATTTTCTGGCTCTGGGCCTCTTCTGTCTATTCTGCATGGAACATTGTGACTGATTTGCAATAGATAGTTACTACTTAAAAATTTCCTGAACTTTTTCTTATGATCATAAATGGCAATAACTGTATGAGGAAAGGTTAGGGGAAGTTAGAAAGCTCTGGAGAAGAAGTTGGTTGGTTGAAAGTCTGAACTTGTGTTAAGCTCGTAGTGGAAATATATTAAGGCCAAAACTCTTATTAAAAACAAAACAAAACAAAACAAAAAAACTCAAATGTTTGATCTGCCTCAAGGAATATAAGTACTTTTAAAGACACACTTCTTATTTTAAATATATGTTTTCATTATATTGATTCCCATTCTTAAAATGGTAATAATCAAAACTTAACAAATTTGATTTTTTAAAAACAAGTTTCTGAATTCCTAATTGGACCTTCTCTCTCTCTTTCTCTCTCTCTCTCATCCAAGCAAATCTTGTTACTTTCTAGGTAGCTTTAATGTGACGCTGACTTTGTAATTCAAGTATTGTACATGTATTTTTAATATTATTGTATAGACTTTTTTATATCTAAGGTTTTAAGTAAGGGCAGTATTTCCAAATGCTTCTTGAAACATGCATTTGTTTTTAATGCAGGAATATACCAGTTTTTCTTTTAAAATTATTTCCAAGAATTAATAACCATGAGAATAAAGTATATAAAGTATTAATATTCTTTTTCTGTAGGCAATAAGTTTAAATATTTAATTGAAATAATACTCAAAAGGTTTCGAGACAATAATTTTATTAAATTCTCCCTATTTAACTAATAATTAGAAATTTATCTGATGTTAATAATAATACTAACTATTATTTCACTTAGGGCTTAGGCACAATGCATTAGAAAAAAAAAAGTAACTAAAAACTTATATAATGCAAGTGTTTATTATAATACCAAAGTAATTATTTTCCTTTTACTTTCATAACCATTCCTTATACATTTGTTTGCAGAAAATAATGACTATATCTTAGCCATAAAAATAAAAATGAACTGAAGAAAATTTATGCTGGACCTGTTAGTAAGTTATTCCTTAGGAACATAATTTTGTTTCAAATTATTTATCCTTAAATATATGATAATGACTATTAATAGCTCTATTTTTTTCTTCTGAGAACTGAAGCAAAATATGAAATAAAATACAAAATAATAAATATAAACATTGACTTTTAAAATGACTAGGTTAAAATGATATTATGATAGACTTTCTGACCTTAAAGCAGAAAAGGTTTGTTTCCTGTTTGAAAGAAATATGTTAGTGGAGATTATTAAGACAAAAACAGATTTTTAGATTTTATGTGAGATTCTTTTATATGGTATCATAGTTTTATGCATAACTGATAAAAATGACAAACTAACACTGGTAGATTGTTGTTTATAGTGCTTATAGACTCTAAACATGTTTCTAAAAATTATTATGAGACTGAAATAAGGTTTGTTTATCTCTTTGGCATTTGCGAATCATTTATTACATTTTATCTTTTACAGTTTTTGTGGCGACTTACTATTTCTTCTATTTTTGTACTTTCAGAAAGTTTAAATTAATCATAATTCTCCATTCATAGCACACAAATTTAGTTCACTAATGAAACCAACCAGCATATGGCAAAGGGTAAAAATCCAGCTTCATTTCTTTCCACTATGACATTCCCCAATGACGTTTGTTAAAGTTATCTATATTCTTCCTACATTTATCATATAATAATCTGACATAGAAATAGATTGTTATATGTATTCTCTATTCTACCTCATTGGGCTATTTTTTATTCCTAAACTAATTCTATATTATTTTTATTTCTAGTAATTTGTTGCTTGTAATATAGTATATGCTCTAAACTGCTTAAACAAGCCTTCCGTTTTATTTTAAATATTTTAAATAAAAATTAATTTATGTATTTTTGGATAATTTAAGTTTAGTTTTCTAATTTAAAATGCATTCTTTTCATTTTATATTGGATATTTTGAAAACTAAATATGTATTATTTTTGTCATTACCTTTTTATCTTAATGATTTCTTCTGGATTTATTTTTCTCCTAATAGAATATTTCTACTGAGATATTTAAAAAAATAATTCCTATTCCTGTGCAGTTAAATTTTGACAGTTTTATAAATCTTAGAATAATTTTATTTTGCCCTCATTTTTTTTCTGAGACAGAGAGTCAGAGTGAGGAATAGATACGGACAGATAGACAGGAACTGAGAGAGATGAGAAGCATCAATCATCATTTTTTCGTTGTGACACCTTAGTTGTTCTGATTGCTTTCTCATGTGTGCCTTGACTGCAGGCCTTCAGCAGACTTAGTAACCCCTTGCTCGAGCCAGCGACATTGGGTCCAAGCTGGTGAGTTTTGCTCAAATCAAATGAGCCCGAGCTCAAGCTGGTGACTCGGGGTCTCGAACCCAGGTCCTCCGCATCCCAGTCCGATGCTCTATCCAACTGTGCCACTGCCAGGTCAGGCTATTTTGCCCTCATTTTTAATAATTATTTATCTTAAGAGTATATGTGTTAAATTATTTCTCTTTAATTTCTTCTTTTTCAAATTTATTATAATTTTACAAAACATTGCTATAAAACAAGTCTACCCTGTAACAATAATACATCAAGAGAAAGCAAGTTCATTTAATAATAAAGTATGTATTCAGAGAAAAATGAATATTGTCTAAATCAGCAAAATGTTTCAACATACCTCTAACCAGGCTGACATGAGTGACTGGTATGTCTTTATAAGTCAGTATTAGACTTGCTCTGATCTACCTTTTTAGATATTACATATGAAGAATGCCTGTCATAGATCTGTCCATACTTTAAGAAATTGCCTCATTCAGAATAAACCCCATTTTCTGAATCCTGCCCCAAAAGTACTAAATCTTAGAAAGTCCATCTTTACTAACCTCTACTCTATGTGACTACTTCACAATTCTCAGAGTATTCATTCTCTTTTGCTTAAAGAAAAAATAAACCTAACTTGGTTAAATACAGATGTATCCAGGGGTGGTATTCAAATAATTTAAAAATTGATTTTCTTCCCTAATGACCATTTTAAGTATAAAAAAGATATACTGAAAAGTAGTTCATTATTTTATGTATTTAGTACTTAAATAAGAATAGTAAAGGAGGTACACAAAATTAGATTATGTTAAAATAAAGAGTTTTAAACAATAAAAAAAAAATTAAATAATACCTGACAAAAAGACAAAGTGTTATTTAAAATATTTCCATATTGCTTCTTGATTGGCATCCTCACTTGCAATTTTTTCACCTATGGATAGAATGGACATCACTATAGGCACTTAGAATACACTGTTGCACAGAGAACCATTAGAAAAGAGTAAGGAATATAAATCTGTGGTTTTCACATTAAGCGACTACCCAGGTGCCCACCTTAGAGAGAACCTTGATGACAAGAGCCATTTTAAGAACTGGTTTGCCGAACTCAGCAAAATATTAGGTATTGGTTGTGCCAAACTGGTGTTAACCAGCTGCAACCCACCACTGAGTGTATCCCTAGTTTCTGCTTAAAGGACATTGAAAAAAAAAAACAGAATAAAAATAAAATAACTTAGAACCACTTAAAATGCATCACAAGAGGTATAACCCTAATATTTAAATTTTTTGGTATATTCCACTAAAAGCTCTACATGCAGGCCAACTTTCTAAGTGAGTCTCTGAAACAATTATATTGTGTCAAAATTTCTTAGCTGGAGGATGAAGTACATGGTCAACACTGCTTTGATGGAAAGGGGTTTATTTTTAAACACACACTTAACTGTATGTTCCTTTAAAAAAGAAATAAGCATAAATTAATTTTAAAAATACTGATCCCAAAAAATTGCTTGTTCCTCTTTACAGATATTCATAGCAAAATACCATACTTAGTATTATTTGATCTTCTTGACTTTTTGTTCCCGTGCATAAATGTGTTAATGAGTAAGCTCTCTACTACTTGGAATCATCTGCCTAGAAAAACCAGAGAGGCAGCTCACAATACAAAATGGTTTTTCATTGTTGAGAAACTCTGGGTTCTGTTTTCATTTCAGATCTTATTGAGAGTTTTCTTTACCTCTTTGTCAAATTTTCCTCTGTGAAATGGGGACAGCTGATCTGTCAATTGGGGAAGCATTAAGATGATAAATTTTCAAGAAAGATTGTGAGAAAATGTACCATCCAAGTTCAGTGCATGATTATTTTACTAAACTACAATTATTTTGGTATTCAAATCAGTGGTTTCTGTTTAGATTGAAATAACTGATTAAGATTTTGTACATAAAAGGATAAAAATGGCAGGAACAAAAGGAAAGAATTCACAACACAAAGCAAAAAAGAGATTATAACAATATGAACTCTAAAACGATAACATTCTTTCACGGTCTGGTGCTTTTTAATCTTGAGTTGTTGATGAGAAAATAAAGGAAAAAAATTATGGCACAACAATTGTACAGTAGGTGAAGTGAGATTGCTTGGATTTATTTCTCTGAACTCCAGAAATCAGCTACAGATTGTCTAAAATTCCCCAGACATGACCATTATGGGTTTGTTTGTTTTTTATTATTATGGTTTGAGTAGTCACTCAACAACCTTTATTTTCAGATAGGTTACTTTGGAACATAAATTTTCTGTCTCAATCCTTTATTTTACTGTTGATGTGGAAATACTATTTGGTTATAGTATTTTTTTTGGCCCCACAGATGATTTTGTTTCTGATAGCATAAGAACTTTTATTCGGCAAATAAGAATATAAAAAATACATATTGTTAGATTAGCTATTTCATTTCACAGTAATTCTGGGTTTGTATAATTGAATCTATTTTATTTTTAAACCTCTGAATACAGTCAGGTAAGCATAATTTGGAAAAGTTTATAAGAAAAATAGCTGAAAATAATGAAACAAATTATGTGTTATATCGATCTTCATTATTTCTTAAAAGTAAAATTGATTAATAGTATATTTTTATAAAAGATATGCCCCTTTGGGGTTATATAAACACTCTAAACACACACACACTAATACATTGAAACTAAACACACTCTAAAATATGTTGAGTTAATATTTCTGAATATATTTTGAAAGTTAATCTAAATTTTAATTACTCTATTATGGATGTGTACATATTTATAAATTATTTGGAGAACCAAACTTCTGATAGTGTTTTATAGAAATAAGAAAAGGACTAATGAGATTGGTGAAAAAAGTGAAGAGATTGAGAAGTACAGATTGGTATTTACAAGAGTCATGAAAATGTAAACTACAGAATAGAGAATACAGTCCATAATATTGTAAAGCTAAATATGATGTCAGGTGGGTACTGGAAATATAGAGGGGATAAATATGTGAATTATATAATTGTCTGACACTATGCTGTACATTTGAAACTGATAGAAAATAATATTGAATGTCAATATTAATTAAAAATAAAATTAAAAAAGATTAAGAAGCAGTTAAAAACATTTGTTGAAAAATATTTTGGGCCAATTTTAATGTTGTAACTTAATTAAGTGGTTTTTAATGTAACATAGCCATTCAAGGCTATGTTTATAACAAATATTTATGTACGTTTAAAAATGGTCATAATATGTATCAATTTTTTTCAAAGCAAGCAAACTTGAATGCCAAATATGTAATGTGATCTTAATTATAACTATGTTGAAAGATAAGAAGCTAAATTGATAACAGATTGGCGCATAAAAAGAATTATGATGGAGACAATAAAAAAAGATAGAAGAATAAAAAAAAGATTAAAGAAGAAAAGGAAGGAGGGAGAGAGGGAGAGAGAGAAACAGGGAGGGGCTAGCTTAAAGGAAATAAAAGGAGTATTAACTGTTATACTTCTAAGGGGAGTCTGATCAAAACTGAGTTTTACTATATTGTTAGATATTCCAAATTTTCTATTTTCTATAACTGGAGAATTTAAAAAATGATTTTGAAAAGAAAAATTTTATTATTCTTGCCTTCTAAATTTGTGTTCCAATGATCATACTCTAATGTTAACCTTATGCATATACAAAAATGTTATGAAGTCAGGAATTAATAAATACTTATATATATTCTATAACATAATTAGAAGCACTTATATTTGCACTTACATCAGTGTTTGCATGGTTTCCCACTGACTTGACATACTCCTCTCAAAATGAAGGTTTATTATGACCCAGTTCTAGGTATTTATAATTTTCTTTTTACAAATCTCATTTTCAATAAAGTATCTCTATTGTTAACACTCATGAGACCCTTTATTTTAAGGAGCTATGTATAAGTGAAATTTTATGGTATTTGTTTTCTCAGTCTGGCTAATTTCACTTGCATGAAACCCTCTATATCTATCCATGGATGTTGTCACAAATAGCAAAATTTCATTCTTCCTTATGGTTAATATTTTATGGTATATATATGTACCACATCTTAATCCATACATCTATCTATGGACACTTAGGCTGCTTTCATATCTTGGTTATTGTAAATAATGCTGCAGTAAACATAGAGGTGTATATATCTTTTCAAATTGTATAATGCCACATGGGTGCTCGACTTCTCAGGGTGATCAGATAGTTAGGTATATAAGTGTCTGATCACTATGCTGTATGCCAAAAACTAATATAATATTGTATTTCAAGTATAATTAAAAATGAATATCAGTGCCTGACCAGGCGGTGGTGCAGTGGATAGAGCATCAAACTGGGATGTAGAAGACCCAGGTTTGAGACCCAAGGTCGCCAGCTTGAGCGCGGGCTCATCTGATTTGAGCAAGGCTCACCAGCTTGGACCCAAGATCTCTGGTTCAAGCAAGGGGTTGCTCGGTCTGCTGAAGGCCCGCGGTCAAGGCACATATGAGAAAGCAATCAATGAACAACTAAGGCGTCGCAAAGAAAAACTAATGATGCTTCTCATCTCTCTCCATGTCTGTCTGTCTGTCCCTATTTATCCCTCTCTCTCTGACTCTCTGTAAAAAAAAATTATATATATATATATATCAGCTCTGGCTGTTTAGCTCAGTTGTTTGGAGCATCTGTCGATGCCCACCTGCTCTGCTCCTCAAGGGATGATCTAAGAGGTGAAATTGCCAAGGTGAAGAAAGCTCAAGGAGCAGCAGGAAGATAAGACATACAGCAATGCTTTATTCCATGCTGTGTTCCAAGCAGTCCTAGAGACCTGCAATCTTGGATTCTTCACCTAGCAGTTCCAGTTTAGTAGAATAATAGTGGCAGGAGGTCAACGACATTACATTAGAGAGGTGATGTCAGTTCCTGAGTAAAGCAACCGGAAAAGGCATGGTTGCCCTAGAAAAGCTTGAAAACTGGAGCCGAGTCAGGCAGTGCAAATATACATGGGAAGTAAAGCTGGGGCAAGCAGCCCAGAAAGGTGTAAGAGCAGTTTCTGTTCCAAACTACAGCTCAAATCTTGAATTTCTCTAGTAAGGTCCCCACAACATCCTCTCAAAACACTAAGGTTGTGGGTTTAATCCCCAGTCAGAGCACACACAGGAAATGTTCAATGAACATACAACTAAATGGAACAACAAATGAATGTTTCTCTCTTTTCCTTTATCTCATTCTTTTTCCCTCTCTCTCTTTCTCTCTCTCTCTCTCTAAAAGCAATAAATATATTTTTATTTTAAAAAATTAAAAACAAGCTAAATAAAAAACTTACGAGGTCTGGACTGTTGCCTCAGTTGGTTAGAGCATTGTCTTGGTATGCCAAAGTTGTAATTTTCAATCTCTGATTAAGGCACATATAAGAATCAATCAATGATACATAATTAAGTGAAACAACAGATCAGTGCCTTTCTCTCTCCCAAATCAATAAGTAAAGAAAATAAAAATTTATGAGGTCGTGTTGTATTATGATTAATATTTATGATTGTTAAATGTTAATATCTACCTTCAAAAATGCTTACATACCATTAAAAAGTTAATTCATTACAGAGGGGTAATATTCAGTGCACAGGAGAGGGGACACACATTATTGTTTATGCTAACTTCCAACTTTATATCAGTGACAGTGGTAGTAGTGTTATTTCCATTAGTATGAAAATTATTAGTCTTTACTTTGGAACCCAAGAAAGCCCACATCAACAATTATATCACCTGGGGCACAGGGTGATTACAAAGACATTGTATCAAATAAGCACCTAGATCTTCTAAAATATTTAATTGCTCCTTTCGCTATTTTTCTTCTTTGAGATATTTTTTTCCGTTTCAGACATCAAGTTCCTACCTACTGACTCTATAGAGACAATCCCTTGCTTCAGTCCAGGCTGGCAGGCTGGTAGGCTGGCATCATGCTTACTTAGGTTTCACACCACATTCTCGAACTTACAAACTGTAAGTATATACATATGAAATGAAAGAACATGAAGCTAAGACTTAAAATTAATGGATATAAGTCCAAGCTATTTGATTGTAGTTTTGTAATGTAAAGTGTGTATAAAGGATATTTTCCACAAGAAACACAAGAATCTAGGCATTTTACTTTACTAGTTGTGTATATATACCAGCATAGTTGGATGCCAGGAACCAGTGTGGTGATTGCTGCAGAAGGAGGGGTGGTATAATTATGTTAAACAGTGTACCTTCCAATAAATTAAGTGTGTATATATGTGTGTGTGTGTGTGTGTGTGTGTGTAATCCATAACTTTAAACAATGTATACAAGACCTAATAAAAATGAGAATATAATTATCACCACAAGCCAAGATAACTGTTATTTTACCAAACAATAATTAACCTTATATTTTATACATATTATATATGTATAGCTCCTTACAAAATTTTCTATAAATATTATTTACAAAAGTTAAAATTTTTAATATGTGTTTCATATTATTTCAATTACATTGGGGAAGAAAATTATTGTTGCATCCACAAAAACATTGTTCTTACCTAATTCAAGTGTGCTGATCTCAAATCTGACATTAGTATTTTTCTGTAAGCTACAGTTTCTTTGCAATTCAAGATTTTAGGTTTTCATATTATTGTAAAATTTTCAACATTCAGTTTAACATAATGAAGTAGAGTATCTTCTAGGCATAATCTTTGTGAAAATATAATAATTTATATAATGCAGTAAATACACTACTAATACACTAAAAGATGATTGTATCAGAATTTGTCTACAATTTCAAAATAGAACATATTAAAACACTTATTTTAATCATAAAATTAGCAAAAAACTTATTTTTTTCTATTTAGACAAAATTTGCGTTTGTAGCTCATGCATTTATGTACTTGTTGACAACAATCTTTTTTTATTTCAATGTTTTTTTTATTTTATTTTATTCATTTTAGAGAGGAGACACAGAGTGAGTGAGAGAGAGAGAGAGAGAGAGAGAGAGAGAGAGAGAAGGGGGGTGGAGCTGGAAGCATCAACTCCCCATATGTGCCTTGACCAAACCAGTGCAGGGTTTTGAACTGGCGACCTCAGTGTTCCCAGGTCGACAGCTTTATCCACTGTGCCACCACAGGTCAGGTAACGACGACAATCTTGATTGATGTTCCAGCAGTAGTCTGCTCATCACTAACAGCTCCAAGATTTTCGGGAAACTTATCGAGGTGACTTTTGAGGAAGTAAATCTTCACGCTCATATTACATCCAATGTCGTGGAAAGCCAACAGCATCCTTTGAACAAGCAGCTCATAGTTTTCTGCTTTTTTGTTGCCAAGAAAGTTATTTGTCACTGCCACAAAAGACTGCCATGATGCTTTCTCCTCCTTATTCATCTTCCTGGCAAATTCTTCACATATGAGGGTTTAAATTTGAGGTCTATTGAATATACCTGATTTTATCTTCTCAAAAGGTAAGGCAGTAAAAGCAGAAATAATATGTTGAAAGCATTCACTTTTTCTATTCAAAGCCAGAGCAAACTGTTTCATTACGATGTTTGATGGGAAGAGGGGAGAAAATGACCCTGTCTTGATTAACTACAGGTTCATTTACAATATATTGCATCCCTACTTCTAGAGCTTCACGTATCCAATGTTTTTCCCAAGCTCGGCAGTTTCACAAACACAGAACATAAGGATACATTGTGAAACTTCTCTGTTGTCCTGGCAGAAAATTGAAAATAATCCAGTTATGCTCCTCACATTTCAAAAAGTTGAAGACAATTTTTATGTCATTATAATCTTCTTGTAAATGAGTTGAATAAACAATTGGAACTGCTGCATAAACATTACCGTTGTGTAGGAGAACACTTTCAGACTTTGTTTAGAGATGTCAAGAAATAGCTGCCATTCTGTTGGATTGTCAGTGGTAACACCTAGCTGGCTGAGAAGACTACTGATATCATGACAGTAAACAAAGTGTTTGTCTTCAAAAAAAAGTAGGTCAGTCAACAAAAATTTGTTCATGCTTCCTGAAATTAGATACTTTAGCTGACCGCTGAAGTACATTCATTTCTTGAAGCTTGGAGGCTAATAACTCAGCTGCTTTCTTTGATAGGCCCAAATGTCTTACTAAGTCATTCAATTTGGGTTGACTAAACTGCTCAGGGGTTAATAACTACTTGGCATCAGAAGAACACCCTTCAGATTCTATAACCATTTTCTCATGTGTCTTATCAAAATACACTTGATCACCATGTTCACTTTCTTCATCCTTAGAAAAAATAAAACCATTGAAAAGTGGAACCGGGAGTGTCTCAGACTGTGGGTCTCTGACAACTTCCTGGCAGACACCCTTGGTCCCCAAATTTGGCAAAATTAAAGAGTGTAAATTCTGACCTCTGGAGGTAAGTAAGGCAAACCTTTTGCTTTACTGAATTCTAGCTTTTCTGTTTGTGACTAGTCAATTTAAGACTCTCCAGAACCAAGATGTTAGTAGAGAATTAGGTTCTGCCTTGGGCTTTTCTTGGATACATTTGTTTGTGTTCTCAGGGAAAGCAAATAGTAGCGACTACATTAAGTCCTGTCTTGGGTTTCCGGGACACTTCTGTGCTGTCTGTTCATCTATTCATGTCAAGATCTCATTGTTTGCTTTTATTGTTTTTATCTTAGAACCCCTAAGTTATTAGTTTGTAAGTAAGGATCTCTGGTGCCTGCATCCGAGTTTCAGTTTCCAATTTGTGGCTCCCACAAGGGATGCAGCCAGGTGAGTACCTGAGAGGCCTCTGATGGGAAGCCCCCTTTATTTGTCTGTTGAACTGTGCCTAAAAGTCAAGTGTAAATGTAGATAGTAAATTGTTTCTTCTGAAGTTTCTCTTTGTTTATCAGAGAAATCTCTCATGACATTTTCAAGTTTGAAGCCACCTTCCCCAGACCCACTAGATCTCTTCTTTTGGATCCAAGACCTCTAGTTTCAAGGCTCTCTGTCCAACTTTTCCCTTTAAGAAATTGCTTTTTCTAGCCTGACCTGTGGTGGCGCAGTGGATAAAGCATTGACCTGGGAACACTAAGGTCGCCAGTTCAAAACCCTGCACTGGTCTGGTCAAGGCACATATGGGAGTTGATGCTTCCAGTTCCTCCCTCTTTTCTCTCTTTCTCTCTCTCTCTCACTCTGTGTCTCCTCTCTAAAATGAATAAATAAATAAAAAATTAATAAAAAAAAAGAAATTGCTTTTTCTGTTAGCTCCTATCTCTCCTCTTGTGTGAGGTACTTAGCCTTGAATAGGTTATTTCAATTGAAAATTTCTGACTTAAAGCCAGAGAGCAAAAGTGAAAGGAAATTTGTAAACAAGCCTAAAAATTATAAAACTAACTGAAGACCTAAGAGAGTGTTTGAGGAAGTATAGAGTAGACTAGTTTCAGATATTCAGATATCCACCTACTGATTCAAAGAAGTTTTACCTATTTGGAAAATATAGGGTAAGAATTAATATTAAGAAGATACATGGAAAACTCTCTGTAAATCAAAATAGCCAACTTTATAACAGAATGGCCAAATCAAGGATTCCTAGACCCAGAGAAAGCACAGACAGTCTACCATACTACCACTGGGCACCAACCTGCAAGTGGGTGGCATAGCCAGAATGCAGCCGAATGTGGCAGCAGAGGTAGGGAAAGAAAAATTAGCCAGGCTGCAGCTGGCTGCATGAGAAGCAGAAGAGAAAAGAAAAAAAGTTAGAAGTGGCATGCTCCTCTCACACTCCGGGCACCTGCCCTCCCCCTTGGGCACACCAGGAATCTCAGACTAACAAAGAAACCTCTTTTTTGGCTCAAGGGCTGTGCCAAGTGATTAAGACAGAAGATAACTGCACAGTAAGCTAGAGGCAGGCTACCACCACCTTGCTATAATACACCCCCCACTTTGGCT
Source organism: Rhynchonycteris naso (assembly GCA_037038555.1). NCBI lineage: Eukaryota > Metazoa > Chordata > Mammalia > Chiroptera > Emballonuridae > Rhynchonycteris > Rhynchonycteris naso. The sequence goes on from CM073002.1 coordinate 76,385,551, forward strand.
CTGGGGAATCACCACCTACTACCTAGAGCCAGACCCAAGGAGAAGATTTAGGAAATACTGCCCCTTCTAAACCCAATGCCTTAGCCATAATAGTTAAGAATTGTAAGAAAGGGTTCTCAGGGAAGTATAGGGTTACTATGTCCCCAAGGAAATTGAGGACCTTATGTAAACTAGAATACTCCACTGTTAGGAAAATTGTTTTGTAAAATTTGTGTTTTTTGAGTTTGCTACCCCAACTCTTATATTAACTTAATATTGTAAAACACTGTAGGTCAAATAGAGGGTTAGCATCTCTTTGCCAGCTGGGTAGTTACAAGATAGTGACTGCATTTTTACAGTTCTTTATTTTTCTCTGTAAAGCAGTGGTTCATTAGAGGTTTATAATCCTCTTATTGTAAATTATACCAATGATAAATCATATAGAATTGTATAGTCTGCCAAATACAAAGATTTCCTTTCTGTACCAAAGTTCTGTTGTAAAAAAATATTTTCTATGTTAAAAATATATATGTTATTTCAAGAGTCTTTTTGTTAATTATTCTTTTTATTTGCTATTTCATAGCCCTGTGATGTTGAAATCTTGATTTAAATATTAGGGGATATATAATAATTATTAATGTAATGTTTCAGTAAGTGTTAATTGTTTGGTCACCAAACCCAGAGTGACCTATAGAATTAGAAAGCTCAGAATCTCCTTTCTCAGGAAGCCTCAAACCTTAACATGACTGTTAGAAATCTGTACTGCACATATGCTGCCCCACTTAGGCCAACCGAGACCACCTTAAGAAAGAAAAAGAACCATAAGTTTATCTAACGTGTCAGAAGTTATTCGGGATTCTTGGAGGACCCCTGTAGCTTTCTTAGACTATGGAAAGCTTAGAGTCTATGCACCTCTAGACCTAGAGGTGCCAGAAGATACCAAGATAGTCACCTTAGCCTTTATATAGCATTCAGCTCTAAAAATTAGAAAGAAAATGTACTATAAGTTTTTAAAAAGATAAAAACATCAGCTGCTAAAACTAAGCATTTCCAAAGGGATGTTGCTCCTCCTTCACTTACATAACTATAACTAACTCTGTTTGGCCCCTAAGATGGCTGGTTAGCAAAAGATGGGTAAGATTCCTGAAGGCAGAAACAACCTAAGAAAAGGAACAGTCGAAGAGGGCCCATAAGGAGAAGGCTTAAGAACAAACAAAGGTGAGACTCAAACCCTCATCCCAAAGAATACAGGAAACTACTCCCCTGAAAAAGTGGCCATCATCCACTGTCCAGGGCACTAAAAGAGGGGGAATCCATAGAAACTCAAGAAAACCCAAGCAAGCAGCTGATGATACTACCAATAAGGTAGTCCTAAAACCAGTGGGTTTTTAGGAAATTTTAGTAACTTTACTAGAACCCTTGTTGCCAAAGGTTTTTTGCAACCAATTAGAAAAGTCAGACTTAGAATCTATTATAGAAGGCATAATATCTGAATGTTTAGTCTGTGCCCAAATAAATATTAAGCGAAGTAAAGAAATTATATAGAGAAACAGGGAGGAAAGAACTTTCCCAGGTGAAAATTTAGAAATAGATTTTACTAAAGTAATTGACAGGTAGGAAAGGCATTCAATATTAATTAGAAATTACATTGTACCTATAGGCCCCAACGTTCAGGACAGGTAGAATGCATGAATTGGATCTTAAAGGAAACTTAACCAAATTTGTTATAAAATGGGTGAAAAGTAGCCCACCTTACTCCCCTTATCCCCCCTTAAGTTGAGGTGCACCCCCTACAGTGAAGAATTTACTCCTTTTGAGATAATGTTTGGGAGACCCCCTCCCTTCCTACCAAAACTCGGAGAAGAAATAAAAGCTAAGTTAAGAAACCACTTCTTCCTTAAGTACTTACAGTGTATACAAATTACTCAGTAGGCTGTCCAAAAGGTTGTCCAAGAAGTGCTTCCAGCGCTGCCAGGAGATCTGGTACATCCCTTCCAGCCTGTAGACTCAGTCTGGGTAAAGAAGTACCCCACCCAAGGACTGACTTCCATGTGGATGGGTCCACCACAGCTGGATGATCCTGCAGTCCCAGCAGAGACCCCCTCATGGACAGCAGAGAATAACCCCACTGACCCTTATAAACTGACCCTGAAAAGGACAGCATGCCCTGCTCCAGCCACAGACCAGAGTTGGCTGGTCTGTGCATGGCTAATACCAGAAGAAATTCACTGAGGACCTACTTTTAATTAGACTTTAGGAACAGAGGGAAACTGAGGTCAAAGAAAAGCCAGAACAAGTTGTTTTAAGAGTTCTAACTGAAAGAAATTGTATAATTTTAGTAAATATAAGGTATAAGGTATAGAAACACTTTTAAATAAAAAAAGAAGAAAGTAAGTTGTTTTAAAAGCTAGTTATTTCTGAATCGTTAACAAAGCTTATAAAAATTAAAGGTTTATGTAAGTTGCAGAAGGTTTGTGCAGGTCATAGAAAATTTATATAGAAAAGAAAAAAAAACATGTTTAGAGAACAGACTAAGCCTTGATTGTATATTCTAGTATATATTATGCTCAAGTTTATTTATATCGAGGGAATAGTTTTACAAAAAAGAATTTAAGCCTGACCAGGCAGTGGTGCAGTGGATAGAGCCTCAAACTGGGATGCAGAAGGACCCAGGTTTGAGAACCCAAGGTCGCCAGCTTTAGTGCGGGCTCATCTGGTTTGAGCAAAAACTCAACAGATTGGACCCGAGCTCGCTGGCTCCAGCAAGGGGTTGCTCGGTCTGCTGAAGGCCCGCGGTCAAGACATATATGAGAAAGCAATCAATGAACAACTAAGATGTTGGAACGACAACAAAAACTGATGATTGATGCTTCTCACCTCTCTCTGTTCCTGTCTGTCTGTCCGTATCTATCCCTCTCTCTGACTCTCTCTCTGTCTCTGTTAAAAAAAAAAAAAAAAAAGAATTTAAGCCATAAAGCTTCTAGTACTAATGGTGCACTATCAGCCCATTCATACCAATAAGGAAACAATGATTTGATTCCCCAATAAAACCAGTAGGAAATGTGCTGGCATGCTAGCCCATGTTGGGGAGGACCCCTGACTCAATTTAGCTTATAGCTACAGCTAAATTAGAAAATTCTCACAAGCCTCAACATTTAGGCTCAAATCTAATCTTGCTAGCAGAGGCAGGATGCGTTCCTTGTGCATCAGTCTTGCAGATATTGCAGGAAGGTGGTTTATTATCTTAGAACAGTGTGTACTTGTGTGCTTTTGCAAAGATATTGTACAAACATAATGAAGTAACTTTAACCTTGCGGTGTTTGCCTATATATACCCTTCTCTCCCTGAGCTCATTGCTGTCTGTTGCTTCCCCATGCAGCAGACAGACACCAGCAGGCTAATAAAGGCTCCCCAAATTCCTAATAAATTTGGGTTTTGGTTCTGTTTCTCACAAGTTGCACCGCAACAAGAACCCAGAGAATTTCCCTCTAATCTCAGTGATCATTGACAGTTATAAGGCCCAAACTCTTCAAGTGAAAACTGCTTTCTAAGCCATAGAAGGTATATGTAACATATTTGGGGGTAGTTGTCTTACAAGGACTGTGGTTAAAAACCATAGCTAGGGAGCCTGACCAGGCAGTGGTACAGTGGTTAGAGAGTCAGACTGGGATGAGGAGTATCCAAGTTCGAAACCCCAAGATCACCGTCTTGAAAGTGGGCTCACCAGCTTAAGCATGGGGTCACTGGCTTGAGCATGGGATCACAGACATGACCTCATGGTCACTGGCTTGAAGCCAAAGGTCACTGGTTTGCAGCTCAAGGTCACTGGCTTGAGCTCATTATTGCTGATTTGAGCGATGGGTCACTTGCTCTGCTATCCCCCAGTCAAAGCACAAAAGGGAGAACAATCAATGAACAACTAGGGAGCCTCAGTGAAGAATTGATGCTTTTAATCTCTCTCCTTTCCTCTCTGTCTGTCATTGTCAATCTCTCTCTGGCTCTCTCTTTCTATCATCTGGGTTTTCTGCATATGGATACAAGTTATGAAGATGGTGTTGTAATGGCATGCAGTCCCTAATAATCGGTATTTGTTAAGCCAGTAACAATTAAAAACAGAAAATAACAAAGTCCATATTAAAGAAAAAATATAAATTATATTTATTATTAATACAACATTTGTATATAGGCTGACTGAATATTCTTTAAAATACAGAGATTGCATCAGTAGGTAGAAATTAATTCCAGCTATGTTTAAAAATATATACCAAACCCTGGCTTGTTGGTTCAGCAGTAGAGCGTCGGCCAGGCGTGTGGAAGTCCCAGGTTCAATTACCGGCCAGGGCACACAGGAGAAGCACCAATCTGCTTTCCACCCTTGACCCTCTCCTTTCTCTCTATCTCTTTCTTCTTTTTTTGCAGCCAAGGCTCCATGGGAGCAAAGTTGGCTTGGGTGTTGAGGAAGGCCTCATGGTCTCCACCTCAGGTGCTAGAATGGCTCCAGTTACCGCAGAGCAATGTCTCAGATGATCATGCTGGGTGGATCCTGGCCAGGCACATGTGGAAGTCTTTCTGTCTGCTGCCCCTGGCTTCTCATTTTGGAAATAAAGATATGAAACATGTTTAAAGAGATGAACAGAAATTTCAAAAATTGAAAAAAAAGTACAAGCAGCAAAATATTATAACAGCAACAATGTGTAACTTAAGGTCAAAGTATTAAACAGAAAAATGAGACTCAGAAAGATGCTACAAATTAATAAAGGGTAGAATTAAAAAAAGTATAAAAGCCATATCTATTTTTTATATAAAACAACAATGGCAGTTACACATAAAAAGGAAATATTCTTAGAAATATATCAAGGACCAAAAAAAATGTAATCGTAGAGGTCATCATTTTTTAAATACTATTTGCAGAACGTGACAGAGCAAGTTATTTTAAAATAAGAACAGTGAACACATAAATATAAAATTAAACTCAGTTCTTTGAAGTCCATTGCTTCTGACTATACCAATTGTTACCATTTCCTGGTAATTTTTCTACCTATGTATTTTCCTATTGCTTTCCTTTACTTACCAAGTATTTCAGCACCTAAATCACTCTCTTTTTCTCTACCATTAGTTTTATCATGATCATTGATAATTTCAAAATCTATAATAATAAAACACATAGAAATCATTTAACAGGAGAGCAATAAGACTGATATCAGGAAAAGGACAAAATATTATTATAGGGTATAAATAAGATCTAAATTTATAGAAAAATTAACCTAGTCCTCTTTAACAGATTGTTAGTAAAATTCAAGCAAATTTATAACATGTTATGCAACTCTAAACAGCAATAACTCATTTTTGTAACAATTGTCCTGGAATCATATTACTATTTAATTCATGTTAAAACAGTATATTGATAAAAAATGTATTTTTCTGTAATAGCCAAATATGTAAGGTGATATTCATGTTTAAAATCAAACCTGATCATTTTCAAGAAGGAAAGAAGAAAGAAAAGAAAGGAAGGAAGGAAAAAAGAAAGAAAGAAAGAAAGAAAGAAAGAAAGAAAGTAAAGAAAAAGAAGAAAGAAAGAAAGAAAGAAAGAAAGAAAGAAAGAAAGAAAGAAAAGAAAAAGAAGAAAGAAAGAAAGAAAGAAAGAAAGAAAGAAAGAAAGAAAGAAAGAAAGAAAGAAAGAAAGAAAGAAGAAAGGGAGAGGAGAGAGGGATAAAAGGAAGGAAGGAAGGAAGGAAGGAAGGAAGGAAGGAAGGAAGAAGGGGAAGAGGAGAAGAGAAGGGAAGGGAAGAGAAGAGAAGAGAAGAGAAGAGAAGAGAAGAGAAGAGAAGAGAAGAGATAAGAGAGCCTGACCAGGTAGTGGTGCAGTGGATAGAGTATTAGTCTGGGATGCTGAGAACACAGGTTCAAAACTCCAAGGTTGCTGACTTGAGATGGACTCATTCAATTTGAATGCAGGCTCACCAGCTCGAACACATGGTTGCCAGTATGGACTCCGAATCATAGGTATGAACCCATGGTTTCTGTCTTTAGCACAAAGTTTGCTGACTTGAGCCCAAGGTTGGTGCTTGCACAAGGCTCTGCTGGAGCCCCCTGGTCAAGACACAAATGAAAAAGCAATCAGTGAACAACTAAGGTGCCAGAGTATGAGGTGATACTTCTCACTTCTCTCCATTCCTATCTGTCTGTCTCTCTCTCTCTCTTTTTCTCACTCTCTTAAAAAGAAAGAAAGGGGAACAGAGAAATGAAAGAAGGAAGGTGGGAAAGAAAGAAGGGAGGGAGGGAGGGAGGAAAGTTGGTTCACAACTATCAATGACTTGACTCTTAATCAACTTGCAGTCATAGTTTGGTAGCACAATTATAAATTGCCTGAATGCTGTGCTACAGTAGATGTGGCAGGTTTTGACACTCTTCAAAGTATCCACTGACCCTCTTTCCCCAACAGTTTTAATTTCCTGCTCCACTGATGTCAAACTTGGACATAAAACTTGCTTTGGCCTGTAAAAATATGAACAAAGGTAACTCGTTTTATTTCCTGAACAAAGTCTTAAGTGTTATGTTTTCTTTCTCTCTACTATATTACCATAACCCAGATACCTCTCAGTCTTTATCCTGTGTATTAGTTAAAGAAAATTTATAACAGACCTGCTTTGTGTGTTAAATTCAGGTCTAGGACCCCTTACCAAAATACCTCAACTAGGAAGATTAAACTTTAAGCGATCTGGTGCCTGGGCAGTTTTCCTAACTCTTCACCTGAGCAAACTTGATTGATAACTCTCCTCCCCTCACCCAACCTCTTGCTTGAGCAAATATCTACATTCCACCCCAAAATTTTCTGCCAAAACTAACCTATTAGCTATCCTTGCTCACTAACCTTATAAAAGATTAAATCCCCAGACACTTGGGACTGATGCCATTTTGAACTCAGCTCATCTATTCTAAGATGCATAAGTAAATTTATTATAAAATTCTTCAAGCCTGTGTGTTCCTGCTTTGGTGACCTAACATTTGGTGTTGAAACCCAGAGGGTCACATGTGGGCAGTGCCCTAGGTCCCGACCATCTCAGTCTGGCAACTTGGAGAGCAGTAGGCCATGTCACCTTATCCTGTGCTAACCCCTAAATATTGTTTGGGTTGCAGGACCAACCATCACTGGCTACCCCCCACCCCCACCCCCAGGACCCTCCTGAGCCAGTCAAAGAGGATGCCAAAGATGGGAAATTCTTTCTCTTCATTGCTGATTTCTTAGTTCACACCAGTCATCAATTTGGGCAAGTGACCCTATGGTCCCTCTCATTGGTTCTTCTAATTTATTCTCTCACTTTAATGTCAAAAGCCTTAAACTAGGCCAGAAAACTCCTCCGCCTCCTGGCTTGGGACCCCTTAGGCTCTGAGATGCCTGACCTAAGGGATTATGTGCACTCTCTCATGATGACTCATTTATCAAAAGGATGCATATCTTAGTGAATAACTCTCAGAAATTGTAGTAAATCACTCACCCCCGCCCTTCTTATCACTCTCTCTCTGCATTATATAAAAAACATACTCCACACCTCCAAAATCCACTTCCTTATTCTGTCTTCTCAAAAATTTAAATTGGGCCATGGCCACTTTGCTCAGGAGTACAATGTAGACCTGGCATGTGGGAGTCTCTGGTTTGAGTCCTGGTCAGGGCACACAAAAGGAGCTTGTTCTTGTAGCCATGGCTTTAATGGTTCAAGTAAAGTTGGCCCTGGGCCAACTTATTTTTTCAACGTGATAGTCACTGCTATTTCTTACATGTAGGAAGAACAAGTAAATATATCTATCTACTCAAATAAATGTATTTTTATCTTCACAAATGTTTTAGTAAATAAAAATGCATATAATACTTCTGAAGTCCTGTTTGTAACTTTACTAATAACCAGTAATCTTTTATGTGTGTGCTTATGTAAGAGTGTTCCAAACACTGGCCAAGGGTATCAAGAACACTAGCTCATTTGATGTTCTCAACAACTCTATTACAGGAGGTCCTCAGGTTGCAGCTCAGTTCTGTACCTACAACAGTGATGCAACTTAAGTTTTGGTGTAAGTCGAAACACAGCATAGCCTAAGTCACTTACCTATCCTAACACAGTTGTAAAATTAGAATCTACGACATAAAAACCCAAATATGCCACATTACTGTGTATTCTTCCACAGCACTCAATCAAAGTAGTTCACCCATGTAGTCCATAAGTACAATACTAACAATGTAAACCCAAAACAGTCACGTCTCAATTTTTTAGAGTTTTTATGGGAGTAAGCACTGTAAACATAAAACATTGTATGTTGAGACTGTTGTAACCCAAGGACCCCATGTATATTATTTGCTATTTTTGACTATTAACTCTCAGCACTAAATTGACCTTTCTACTACCCTGGTCAGGCAGCTCAACTGGTTAATGTCATGGCAATATACTAAGGTTGTGAGTTTAATCTTTGGTCAGGATACATCCCAAGAATCAACCAATGAATGCATAAACAGGTGGAACAACACATTGATGCTCCTCTGTCTTACTTCCTCTGTCTTACTTCCTCTGTCTCCAAAATTAATTTTAAAAAACTATAAAAATAAATAAATAATCTTTTCTCTGTGAACCTGATATTTGAACTTTGCAAACTGCATGTCCAGATTGTTTTGTCAGAATCTTCTTCAGTTTGCATGACATATCTTTTTCAATCCTGGCACTTTCTTTGTAATTTTAATACAGATCTGTTTTCTGTTTATTTAAAATACTTTCTTATGAACAATTAAAAAAACTCATCTTGCTATATATTTTTTTCATTGTCCCATATATATTTTTTATTTATTATTATTTTTCTGACTTCTGTAAAGAAGTTACTTTTGTTATTTCCTTTTACTTCCTCTATCAAATTTGTTATACCTTTAGGGATTATCCTAGAAATTTACAGTATACATTCTTGACATGAATCATCAAACATTATAAATGTTCTTCACTTAATATTTTTGACATCTCACAGATAACATAAAGCCTACATGACTCAACTCTATTGTCATACTTCTGCTCTTTGAACTATTATTTTTATGTAGTTATTTATTTATCTTTTTTTAAATGAGAGTAGGTGAGATACAGAAACAGATTCTGGCATGCACCAGGACTAGGATCCACCTGGCGAACCTCCTCTGAGGTTGATGCTCTGCCCATCTGGGGCTACTGGCAGCCAAGCTATTTTTAAATATGGAGGCTGAGGCTCTAGGACAGGGGTTGGGAACCTTCTTGGCTGAGAGAGACATGAACACCACATATTTTAAAATGTAATTCCGTGATAGCCATACACTATGTTTAACATTATATACAAGTAGATGTGTACACCTTATGTAAGACCAACACTTTTGAAGTACAATAAGTCTCTGAATTCTTTTTAAAAATGTTGTTATGCTGTTGCTAACCAATGATGAATAAAGTACTTCTTACCATTAATGTGACTTCTGGTGCTGCATGATTTTGCTAATGGCTTTGTAGTCTGGTTGATATATGGTGAGGTTAAGCTTCATGCAGGCATTGAGACTTCCATCCATTAAACGTGATCGTAGGTTGGTCTTAACGTTCTTTAGATGTGAGAAAGACTGTTCACATGCATATGTAGAGCCAAACATTGTCAGTACAGCAATACTCACATGCTGCAGTGTGTAGTATGTGACAGGAAGTACATCCAAGTTTTGGCATCAGCTGGTTCGTGGGTAGAAGTTTTTCATTTCTCCCCACTTGTGTTTGCTCGCCAACTCTGCTTGCTGTCATGCAAGTCTTTCCAAATCTTCATTTAGTGACTTGAACTTATTCACCCATATGTCTGTGGCCTTCAGGTCAGCAGCTTGTAGCTCAAAATCTCTGACGGAGACATGGGGGATGCAACTCAGGTCGGCCCTGTCCACTGCACACTCGTGTGGATGGGTGATGAACTTAAAAAGACGAGTGCGCTCACAAAATTCTCCAAAGCATGCTTTGAATGACTGCAGGAGATTAGATGTAAAGCCCGCTAGCTGCTGGAGATCTCATGTTGAGCACGGTTACTTGCTGTGCATGCATCTTTAAACTTTCCCGATTTTTCAAAGTGTAGTAAACAACCTGTTTCAATGTCGGCAATGAAGAGTCTCAGCTTGTTTTCAAATGCAAACACTGCTTGTTGAAGGGATAAGACTGTATTTCCAATGCCTTGCGTTTTCACATTGAGCTGGTTCAGATGTTCAGTCATGTCCATGAGATAGTAGAACTTCAGGAGCCATTCAGTGTTAGCTAACTCAGGATGTTCGACATTTTTCATTTTAAGAACAGTCCGGATTTTGCTCAGACGAGCTGCAAAGTGTCTGAGCACCTTCACTCTTGACAACCAATGCACATTGCTGTGCAGAAGCAGACCAGGATAATTATTCCCAACTTTATTCAGCAGTGTTTTAAATTGGTGATCATTTAAAGCTTGAGCAACAATAAAGTTGACCACCCAAATGACCAGGGACATCACCTCACCAAGCTGCTCTCCACATATTTGAGCACAAAGAGCTTTCTGATGTAGGATGCAGTGAAAAATAGGATGGGTCTCTTTTCATGTTCACGAAGAAGCACTACGAATCCTCTGTTTTTCCCCCATCATGCAAGGAGCAACATCAGTACACACCAAAACAAGTTTATCCATCGATACATTGGTACATTTTTTTTTTAGCAAACTCAGTGAAAGACTTGAATAAATGATCCCCTTTTGTTGTCTCTTTCATAGGCAAAACAGCAAGACTTTTCTCTCATAGTGTCATTGACAGCATACCTTGCAATCACGCTGAACTGGGATAAATGGCTATGTCTGTTGACTCATCCAAAGCAGGAGAAAAGAATGGTGCTGCATTTATGTCCTTCACTTGTGTTGCCTCCATTTGATTTGACACCATGATGGTACAATCATGAACAGTTCTTGCCAACAGAGGCATGTCTCTTATTTGTTTTATTATCTTGTCTTTATTCAAAAAGTCATCAAAAAGTTCACTGACAACATCAAGCATGAATGTTTTGGCATACTTCCCATCTGTGAATGGCTTTCTGGTTCTCACAATTGCTAAAGCTCCAGCAAAGCTAGCCAAATTCCAGTCACCTTGTTGGGTCCAAACAAAGAGTTGCTGCTGACTAGCTTGCACTCTGCATAGTAGATCTTGACATGTTTTCTTCTTGCTGTCCCCTGCTGGATATATTGATGCAAATGTAGTATGGCGTGTGTTCAAGTGTCACTTTATATTTGACCGTTTCATAATGCAATTTTATCATTGCATATTAGACCCACTGCAGAACCTGCTCTCTTCACAAAAGTGAATTTCTCTGTCCATTCCTCCTGAAAAGTACGGTACTCCTCATCGGTTTTTTTTAACCATCTTTTTTTGTCAAAAGGGTTTCTGCAATTAGCTACTGACTAGTTGATTAAAAGGAGGGAAGTTTACTTCCTGACCTCACAACAACCGATGTATGTTATGCATTATCCAATAAAAATTTGTTGTTGTCCCAGAGGACAGCTGTGATTGACTCCAACCACCCACAACCATGAACATGAGCAGTAGGAAATGAATGGATTGTAATACATGAGAATGTTTTACATTTTTAACGTTATTATTATTTTTATTAAAGATTCGTCTGTGAGCCAGATGCAGCCATCAAAAGAGCCACATCTTGCTCATGAGCCTTAGGTTCCCAGCCCCTGCTCTGTCCTCAGCACACAAAGCAACTCAATTGAGCCATTGCTGAGGGAGAGAAAGAGAGTAAGAGAGAATAGGGAAGGGGTAGGGGAGAGAAGCAGTTGGTTGCCTGTCCTCTGTGTCCTGACTGGGGATTAAACCTGGCAGTTCCACATGTCAGATGGACACCCTACTACTGAGCCAAACAGCCAGAGCCTATAACATTTATTTATACAAATGTTATAAACCTCTTGACATAGTTGTTATTGTTGATCTGCACAATTTATGTTATATTTGACTATTACTCTTTTATCATAAATATTTTTGATAGTTTATTTTAAATACATTCCTTTTCTCTTTGTAATAATGTCTTTCATCTTGGGAAAAGTCTAATTTATTCTAAAATTACTCATGTTTTCTGTGGTTTATCCCAAATAATCATAAGCTAAGTGGTGGTAATAATTGGGAAATCAAAATTGTTTTTATATTTAATCAGATTTCTATAATCCTAAAACAGTACTCTCAAATCCACTGGGTTAAAAAATGTAACTATGGACTTGCCCTATGTTAAGTTTTTTCCTTCCTCCCAAACTCTTTCACTAGATAATTGCCAGAAGGCAAACATCTTGTGCCTTCAATGCAAGAGAAGTGAATAAAAACAAGACAACAATCTGGGGAAGCAAACGTAATCCAAACAAGTTAAATTTTATTTTATCTTCTCATGGAAATTTGAATTTTAAATGAAGTCACTCAAGAATGCAAGAAGATTGCATCCTGATGGCAATGCCTTATGTCTAGAGGTATACAGGATGAAGCAAAAGTAGGTTTACAGCTGTATGTACTAATGAGTACCTGCAGCTAATATCACATATGTCTTGTTTCTTATCCTTCCTTTATATGCTTGTTAGGCTCTTTCCTTTTGCTATTTCAGCCACCTTTATCCCTTCAAGGAATTGATTTTTCTCTTCTATTTAATTAAATAGTGTCACCTGACCAGGTGGCAGCACAGTGGATAGAGCATCAGACTGGGAAAGGAGGACCCAACATAAAAACAACGAGGTTGCCAGCTTTAGCACAGGCTCATCTTCTTTGAGCACAGCTCAACAGATTGAGCCCAATATCGCTGGCTTGAGCAAGGGGTCACTCGGTCTTCTGTAGACGCCCCTCCATCAAGATACATATGAGAAAGCAATCAATGAACAACTAAGGTGCTGCAGTGAACAACTGATGCTTCTCATCATTCTTCCTTCCTGACTGTACTTATCTGTCCTTCTCTCTGTTTCTCTGTTTCTCTGTCACACACAAAAAAATAATAATGTCCATTTATGTTCAATATAACAATAATTCAACTTGGTAAGATAAGACAAGATTATTCAAGCATTCTAAATTTAATGGGATAAATGTAATGTTGAATCATTCTATACTACATTTAATTACATAAAAATTGATGTAGTTAGTAAAATTATCCTTGATTCGAAAAGGTAGAGTTTTCATTTTTTTCATAACCTAGAAAAAAAAGGAGTATTTCAGATCTGCCTTTCCCTATAGTTCAGTAATGGGATTTTTTTCTCAGGCAGAAATTCCTGTTATACACTACATTTTAAAAGGTATATTGAGTCTGAAAAGTACCTGTTTCTTGAAAATTTGGTAAAATTGTTTATGACCTAACTGACATAAAACTAATGAGAAGCATAGGTATGTGTTTGTATGTGTTAGAGAAATTCACATTTTATTTCAGAGTGTGATTGGATCATTAAGACATTTTATCTTTTAAAATATCAAATTTTGTGTTGGTTATATTCTTTAAACATTATCCTAATAACCTACATAAATTATCATCTATTTGAATTAGAGACAAAGTTAATTTTTGCAAATTTGTTATAAGGAGGCTTTTTTATACCAACCGGTAAAAAAATGAATAAGACAAAAGGATTTTCTAGAAGAATTACTATTTCAGTTAAAAGATGGTAATTTGCAGAAAGTAAGTAAGAATTTTGAAAACATAGCATGTGGACAAGCTCAACAGAAAATATCTTTAGCCAATTTGTTATTTACTTTAATATAATCTGAAATACCTTTGTTTCCCTATGAAAAATTAAAATCAATAAACATTTTGGTCATTGTTTTAAAAAATGATAAAAAATTTAGTAAATTATCACAAGATTATCTGAGTTATCTGAATTAATGTTGCATATTTACGATATTAAATTAATATTAAATAAATATTAACATGTCATTTATAATATTTAAAATAATAGGTATCATATTTATAGTATATTTATAATTTATTTCTGCTCTGAAAAATTCTTGAGTACTCACTACAGTTAAAGTACATTATTAAACCATTCAGGTGTTTTAATAGTAGAAAGGAAAGGTGTTAGAGAAAATAAGTGAGCATCTACTACTTATTGTTTTGTATGTCCTTACACCTTGCAGATGCAGGGTCTAAGGACACATAGAAAGTGTTAAAAAGCTCTGTTTTATAGGTGAAGAAACTAATGTTCAAAACCTAAAGCATCTTTAAGTTTTAAAACTCAAAAGTAATAAGGCAGGTAATTGGATTTTGTTCAGTTTGATTCTAAAACCTGATTCCAATAACAGTTAAGATTGAATCCTCAAGGAACTTAAGTGTCCAGCCAGAACAATGAAAAGCACAGAAGTTAATGATAACTGTCCTAAAGTTGCAGGAAAAAGAGCAAAGGAGGAATGTTGTTGCATTGGTGGAAACCATGCTTCTTTGTGTTTATTGCAGACAGGTCTTCTAAAGACTGAGGGGAAGATATTTGTCTAAAATGACTGAAAAGCATTGTTGGAAATTAGGCAAATCAACTTTTTAAGTTGATAGGGAGACATTAGTTGATGATGTTGAAAGTCAATTTATGAATTTTTTTTTTTTTTATAAATAATATCAAGATGAGTAAACTGAGTTTTTGTAAGTTGAATCAACTGGAGTTAAACTATCAAAGTCAAAGTATTGTATGGGAAAGAAAGGAATCCAGATTACAAAAAAGACATTACAACACAAAGCATAAAATAAAACAGAATTTTAAATACTCAGAATTTTTGATATTCTTACTATAGGTTAGTTAGTAAATTAGCATGGCCAAAAATATGATAGCCAAGCTACCTGCCTCTTTGGATGTTTGAATCTTTATAGAGGTTCTTGATTAATGCTCTAGATTATGAAATCATTGCAAAGTCATAGATTCTTATGTCATGTCAGCAAGTGAAATGTGTGTGAAGAGTCAGAGAAAATTATTTGTGAACTTGCTACAGAATTTGAAAGAAAAGTTTAAAATCAAAGTTAAAGTGGAAGAATGGAGCCATGAAAAAATGTTCAATGCGTCTTAAAGAAATCAAGGTCCGTGTTGTCAAAGGAAAGGTATTGAGATCTTCAAGGAGAATGTAAAAGGTTATTCAAATGTGGGAATGATGTCCTTAGTGGATAAAAGTTTTCAGCGAAGACTAAACAGCCTGATGAGGCAGTGGCACGGTGGATAGAGCGTTGGACTGGGATGTGGAGGACCCAGGTTCAAGACACTGAGGTCACCAGCTTAAGTGCAGGCTCATCTCGTTTGAGCAAGGCTCACCAGCTTGAGCCCAAGGTTGCTGGCTTGAGCAAGGGGTCACTTGGTCTGCTGTAGCCCTCCCAGTCAAGGCCCATAGGAGAAATCAATCAATGAACAACTAAGGAACCGCAACAAAGAATTGATGTTCCTCATCTCCCTTCCTTTTGCTCTATTTGTCCCTTTCTCTGATTCTCTCTGTCTCTGCTAAAAAAATAAAATAAAATAAAGACTGAACAAAGTTTTTGGCTTTAGGGGAAAATGTCAACTTAGAGAGAAACTATTTATTGAGCAACTAATATGTATCAGTTATTCTCTCAGGTAGCTTTACACTTTTAATTTAAATAAAGTATATCTCATAGATGTGGAAACTGAGGCTCAAAGTTAAACTATTTCACAGGGTCATAGTGTCAGTAACTTCCAGAGTCAAGTTTTATACTTAAGTAGTGTGATCATAACCTTTGTTCTTCCCATTATTCCAAGATATCTGATTCAATCTTACAATAAAATACAGGAAAACAATCTCAGTACAATTGAAGTAGTGAAAACCATTGTTCATTGAAAAGATATGACCAGGTTTTATTAGAGTCAGTAGTCTTGATACTGTCAATGTTAAGGGAGAAAAAAAAAGAGTATTTGGGGCCAATATCAGGACCTAAGGTAATGAATTTGGTGCCTGTTGACTTTAGGCTTATGGAAAATTAAAATATTTGATTGGAGGCCCTGGCCAGTTGGCTCAGTGGTAGAGTATTGGCCCGGTGTGTGGATGTCCCAGGTTTGACTCCCAATCAGGGCATACAAGAGAACTGACCGTCTCTCCCTCCACCACTCTCCCTCCCACTTCTCTCTCTCTCTCTCTCTCTCTCTCTCTCTCTCTCTCTCTCTCTCTCCTTTTCCCACAGCCATGGCTTATTTGGGTGTGTTGGATTCAGGCACTGAAGATGGCACCATGGCCTAACCTCAGGCGCTAAAATAGCTCGATGGCTGAGCAACAGAGTACTGGCCCCAAAAGGTCAGAACATAGGGGGACTTTCTGGGTGGATCCTAGTTGCGGCACATTCAGGAGTTTGTCTCTCTGCCTCCCTATTTCTCACTTAATAAAAAAAAATAAAATAAAAATTAAAGGAAAAGATACTTTTTGGGGTTTGAAGATGTAAAGAATTCAAATAAATTAGACTAGATTTTTTTGCTGAAATTAATATCATTAAACAGTTATTGAACATAAACTCTGCACTAGGCACTGATCAATGAATTTTACATGTATTATTTGTTGGTCTTCCAAATAATTTTAAAAGGAAATCAGCACAGCATCACAAATATTCAGAAAATCATGAAACTTCATTCAAACACAGAATTCTGACTCCAGCTTCAACAGAATCAACCACGTCACTGCCTGACACTCTATTGCAAAGATCTCAAACACAGATCATCTGACAAGGACATATTTCAGTAGAGCTAGTAACCTCTATATTAGAAATATCTCTAGAAAACTCTGATTGCATTTTTAAGAAACCTTTTAGTAAATTTTACCAAGGTTCTAGGGTCTTGAACTATAATGAGAATCAGAGGACAGTTCCATTATGTTTCTTAGTGGCTTTACATTTTCCCCAGGCAGTTAGAGACCTTTTCAATTAATGCTTTATTGTGTAACCCAATAAATTGGACATTTAGAATTTGGCATTCTACACACACTTTAGTTCATCAACACCTTTTATAAATCATGTTCTGAGAGGTAATAAATGTCATGATTTTTTACGCTATTAAGAGTAATAAATAATATATAGCCAGATGAATTGTGATTCTGCCAAATGCACCAAATAAAATATGCATTTTCCAGTTTTCTTTATCCTCTTATAATTATGGCTTTCGGTAGATAAACTCGCTCTTCACTTTATCTAGTTTATATAAGTTCTTTACATGTATAGGACTTATATAATCAGGTAGATTATATTAGAAAACAAATTACAATTACAACTACAGGCTGGGGAAAGGGTAGCTAATTAAATAACATTCAGAAGTGTCACAGATTTCAAAGACACAGAAGCGACCACAAGAATTATAATTCAGGCCTGATCGGTGGTGGCGCAGTGGATAAAGCATCTACCTGGAACGCTGAGGTCGCCGGTTCCAAACCCTGAGCTTGCCTGCTCAAGACACATATGGGCATTGATGCTTCCTACTCCTCCCCACCTTCTCTCCCTCTTTCTCTCACTCTCTCTCCCCTCCTCTAAAGTAAATAAATAAAATCTTAAAAAAAAAAAGAATCTGTAAAAAAAAAAGAATTATAATTCAACAATTTGTACTATTAATTATTTTTTATTGGTATAATAAAACTTTATTTTTCTTTTATTTATTTTTTTATTTTATAAATATTTTCTTTGTTATTAAGTGAGAGGCAGGGAGGCAAAGACAAAATCTCACATGTACCTCAACTGGGATCCAACTGGTAAGCCCCTATGAGATGATGATCTGCCCATCTGGGGCCACTGCTTTGTTGCTCAGCAAACAAGCCATTTTAGTTCCTGAGGGAAAGCCATGGATCCAGCGTCAACACCCAGGGCCAACTTTCTCAAACCATTTATGCCATGGCTTGGGGGGGGGGGAGAGAGAGAGAGAGAGAGAGAGAAAGAAAGAGAAATGGGGACGGGTTGGAGAAGCAGATGATCGCTTCACTTGTGTGCCCTGATCAGGAATCAAACCTGGGACTTCTTTAAGCCAGGCTGATGTTCTACTGCCGAGCCAACCAGCCAATGCCATTTTTTCTTTAGAATAATATAAATGCAAATCTAAGCATAATCATAATTTTTTCTAGACAAAATTAAAAAGGTCCCCTAAGTATACCTGAGCTGTGGTGGCACAGCAGATAAAGCATTGACCTGGAATGCTGAGGTCATCCTTTCGAAACCCCGGGCTTGCCCAGTTAAAGCACATACAAGAAGCAACTGTGGATTGATGCTTCCTGCTTCTCTTCTTCCCCCAACATTTTTTCTCTCTTTCTCTCCACTCTCTAAAATCAATAAATAAAATCTTTTAAAAAATTTACACTCAAGTATGTTAAGAGTTTAAATGAACCTTTAAAAATAGTGTCCTCAATAAAACAAACTTTCATTTTGAAGGTGTTTCAGTCATTTAATGTTCCCTATGGTCTGTCTATATTTAGTCTTCTGTCCCATTTTTAGTACTTTGTTGAAATTACTTTAACTTTCTTGTTTTTACTAGTAAGTTTTTTAATGTGTCTATAAATTTATTTATTTTATATGAGATATTTCTATGACTCTATTACAAAAATTTTCATGTTCTAAACTGAAAAATGGTGAACTTACATGCAGGTGCCTTTAGTGGTTTGTGAAAAAAAGTTTAGAGTATATAATTGCAATGCAATATCACAGAACTAGAAACAGTAGCAAAACCCAAATCTTTAATGAATCCAATCACGTAAAGAAAATCAAGAATAAGTAGGTGTATGAAGCTGTGTGTATCTGGAACCAAAAAGTGAGTAGAAAACACACTGAATATGAGAATAATACAAAGATAAAGAAGAAAACGGGATTTCTTATTTAAAAAGTAGTCCATTTCTATGCATATTTATAATAGATAGATGATCACAATATTGTAAGAGTTGTTTTAAGAGACAGTTAAATGCAGTTATGTGTAAATAAATATCTATTTATAGACTAATCCTCAATATCATGAATTGTCTTTATATAAGAGAATCAATAGTCCCTGGACTGAGAAGGACCTAACCCCAATGAAAAATATCCTCCTTCTCAGTTTTTGCTCTAATTAAACAAAAACATTATATTCTGAAATGTACAGGAGGCTTCAAGTTATGTTCAGAGGTAGACTAAAGAAGACCA
This sequence comes from Rhynchonycteris naso, assembly GCA_037038555.1. NCBI lineage: Eukaryota > Metazoa > Chordata > Mammalia > Chiroptera > Emballonuridae > Rhynchonycteris > Rhynchonycteris naso. Next base: position 76,404,642 of record CM073002.1, read on the forward strand.
CATTTAAACAGCCAGTTATTTATCTTTCTAGCTGAATCTCATGTTTAAAAAGTTTATTTAGAAAATTAGATTTAATGAGGTGACATTGATTATTAGGAGTATCTATGGCTCAGGTAAACATTTCTATAGCATTTGAACTGTTGATTATGTGGTGTGCCCAAGTCACATATAGTTCCTGAGATTTCTTAAGAGAAGGGTTTATTTCTTTAACATTGAAGATACAATTGTGCTGCCCACAATGCTTGGTTCTTTTAACATCTTGGTAGGAAAAAGTTTAAAACTGATCTTAAGATCACTGTCTTCTAGTGTGTATGACTTGGATAAATCACTCTTTTGAATGTGGGTGAGACCACTGCATAGGATGGAATATCACTCATGTGAGTAGGCTACAATCAGTCAACTTTCAGTTAATCAAAACAATGATAGATTATCCAGGTGGGCCTGGCCTAATAAGATGAACCCTTAAAAAGTTCTGGTCTATTCTATGGAAGGTCCTGGACCTGGAAGGAGTCACATCAACAACACAGAACTCAAAGTGTAGAAAAGAAAGTTTATTGTACACATCTGAGTGCAGGCAGACTGAGTTTGACAAGGAAGTCAGCCCCAAGCAGTTTCTGTTGATGCTGGTTACCAGGTCTTGTGGTATTGTGGGCTTATGGTATTCTTCTGTTGTTTTGGTTTCTGCTTCCATTGTTAGCAGGCTCCTTCTGCTATTTCGCTTCCGGCCTCCATTGGTAAGAGGCTCCCGCTTGGTCAACTTAAAGGTTAAGTGGAGTTCATCACGTACCAACTAAAAAGGGTCAGAAGAGGGTAGTTTTGAGCCTTGAGGATACATTTGCCCTAACATTCTTGAAAAAAGAATCAGAATGTGACAGCACATATGGAGTCACTGAAAGACAAATCACTGTATTTGGCCTGCAAAAACTGAAAATGTTTTCTGACTGATAACCAGCAAGTAAAATAGGAGTGACACGCTTGCAAATATAAGGGGCAAATATTTTGCAATAGCTGACACTTAACAATATTAATGCATTAAATAATGTTTTAACTAAAATACTCTTCACAATATTAGTGAGCAATTTAAAACTATTTATACAAAGAAACTGTAGATTGAAGATCAAATTATTAATTTGACTGCTGGCAAAGAATATAAAAATTAAAATGTTAAAAATTCCTGGTACTTTTTACCAGATAAATTAAAAATAATCACAATTTAATCATATCTTATAAAAAAGAATAATTAAAAATATATAAAACATTCAGGATATTGTTGTAAAATAAATTTATACTCATTATATTAAAAATACCTTTAATAAAAATAAAATGTACTAAAGTTGCAGGTTGTGTCTTCAGATACTAGTTAACCACACTATAAAGATGTTTATAGATTTAATACTTAGAAAGTCGTATGACAAAAAGACTTTTTCTTTCTTAAATTAGCAAATTCTGTCAATATAACCAGAAGATATTAATTTCTGAGGGAACACATTTCAAAAAATACTTGTACTGGGGAAGATTAATAATACATTTTATATAACACATCTGAGCTTATGATATTTGCTAATTTCTTTATCAATGAATCACTTAAATATATATGTCTTTGTCTAGCCACTAAAGGAAAGAGATACCTTTAATTCCAGAGATAAAACGTTCTTAAGAATAAATATCATTTTAAATAAAAGTAATATTGTAAGTAAAATCTATGTAAATATAAGTAAGGATAGTGGTTACCTTGGTGGGTGTAATCATCATCTGACTGATGATGAGAATGCATCAATCTGATATTCTTTCACTCTATTATTCAAAATCAAACTTTTTCATCATAAATTCCCTTCAATTTAACAATCATTTAATATGCACTCATTAAGTTTGATAAAAATTTGAGTAATTCAGAAAACAAATAAATATATTTCCAAGCAGCTGATCTTTTAGTTTAGGAGTCACAGTAAAGATAAATAACATACAATAAGATAAATAGTGAAGGAGTCTGGCAAAGGCTGATAATGCATATATAATACCATCTTCACATTTTTAGTCACACCATTAGACTGAATTTTCCAGTTTTGCAATGTGGTTGGAGCCCTTGAAGTTAGATGAATCCAAATGATTAAATTTCGATTGAAGGAAAGATGATAGCAGCAATGTTGTATGAGCCAAAATGATTAAAATATATGCCTTCTTTAGATTCTAGTTCTGTTACAGTTAGTTTTTGCTGCACAACAAATCACCTTCAAATTTAGTGGTATGAAATAATTATATTATACTCGAAGTCTATAGGTTAGAAATGTGGACAAGGAATAGCAGGGATAATTTGTCTATGTTCTGTTAATATTTGTGCCTTTAAGTGGCAATAGTAGATGGCTGAGGATGATTCTATGACTGGGATATTGTCATGTGAAGACTCTTTCACTTGCTTCACTGGGTAGTGATGAAACCAGAAATATCGAAGTTCACACTGTCTATAACCAATTCATCAAAACAAAACAAAACAGGGATTGAATTTTTATTGGTACTTTATCAAGGCGACCAACTTTTTACAATGAAAAGGAAGACCAAAATAAATTGAACAAAACAATATCTTAAATAAAAGAAACATTTTATTCATTGCAATAATAATACTACACTATAATATGATAAATGCATAATGAAAACATTTATAATATTTTATATTGTAATTATGCTTACATGCCTATTAATTTTTAATAATAATTTTTTAAAAAAGTACTCATTTAGTAAAAGTAAGTACCAAACAAAACCACTTATTTGGAATGATATTCGAGTGTATTTTTCATTTATTAATTAAAAAACATCTATTTTATGTAAATATTTAATTAAAATGTGTTATTAATAGATATGGTTTGAGGTTAGATTTCCACTTTAAAAATCAAGTTTTGGGAAAATACTAGTAAATAAAATTATATGTATTTGGAAATTATTAAATAGATAATGAATTAATGAAATGTGAATTGTGTTTACCTATGATTGAATATTCACTGAGAAAGAAATAATCGTGAGTCTACAATGTCGTATGTGCCATGTTGTGTTTCAGTAAGAAGTACACAAAGCCATTTGGGCACTTGGTATATCGCACTGCGGAGCACATGTGTCTCATAATCATGTCTCGCCACACTGTACTGATCCTTGATGAGTCGTCATGTCAAAAACAAGTACATCACATCACACGCAATGGATCGACTCTGCATTGATTGAATAAGAACATTTACAGATTAGTCTTCCAATATTAAATGAAGGACATATAGGAGGACACTTTTCAAGGGAGGACGGAACTTACAAAAGACAGACTGTCTTCTCTGAAAGAGGATGATTAGTCACCTTAACTTTATTTAGATAGCCAGTAAATTGTGGAAACTGGGGTTACATTCCCAAATTGTCTTAACCCCTTATCTCCAGCCCACCTTTTTATAAGGGAAAGAAAAGATAGGTAAGCATTTTGGAATTTTAAGAAAGAGTTAATCAGATCATAGTCAAAGTCAATTGGATCATAGTCAGAGGGCATTTTGTCCTCAGAGCACAAAAGCTTTTCTTGCAGCTCCTTTGGGCACAAAGGTGAATCACTGGCAGGTCTCTTTAAATCATGTAGTTATGTTCAGATATTGCAGTTCTTAGAACAAAGCTTTTACTTGCATTAACCATAATGTCTACTTATCATAACCAAAATCACCATTACTCAAGCCCATGTGTTCCTCTATCAATATTGGCTGTAACTTGAGAACTCATCTGGAACTTTGTGGAGAAGACCAACACATTATCTCTTCATGTGGCCTGAGCTTCCTCGTGGCACAAATGTTGGAGCAACCCAAGTGAACCAGATTTAACTTTGAAAGTCACATTGTGTCACTTATTTCATACTGATAAGTAAACCAAAATTCAAAGGAAGGAAAACATAGATCCACCTCTTGTGTGGGAAAGTGTCAATATAAATTTGCAGTAAGAGCATATAGGATGGAAGAAATAGTTGTGGTTATTTTTGTATGTGTATGTGTGACAGAGACAGGAAGGGAGACAAATGAGAAGCATCAATTCTTGGTTGCAACTCCTTACTTGTTCATTAATTGCTTTCTCACATGTGCCTTGGCCCAGGGCTATAGCAGAGTGAGTGACCCCTTGTTCAAGCCAGCAACCTTGGTTTCAAGCTAGTGAGCTATGCTCAAACCAGATGAGCCCGTGCTCAAGTCGGCCATCTTCAGTTTCCAAACTGGGTTTTCTGTGTCCCAGTCCGATGCTTTATCCAGTGTTCCACTGCCTGGTCAGGCTGTTGTTATTTTTTGAAAATACTATTTGTCACATTCTCCTTTCCTGTTACTAAAGTGAATACAGATAAAAACAAATTTGGAAGACTCTTACTCTACTGACCTACATTAGTCTCTGATCTGCATTAAAAATATATATATTTTATTGAATTATGCAACTTCAATTCTTTGGGTTTTAAGTTTTGTTTTGTTTTTATTACTATTACGATAGTTGGTCTACTTTGACCTACTCAGGGCTAAAACATGTAAAGTAGAAGAGAAATAAAATGTCAGTCATTTGCAGAGATTTAAGTTCAAACCTAACTCACTGAAGTGTCTTTCAGGTAAAGATCTTAAGAAGTGAGAGAATTAGCCTTGTAGATAATCAGGTGGAAAAAAAATTAAGCAAATTTACCTTAAGTGGGAGTGTCAGATAAACTACAAAAAGGTCACTGTGGCTAAAACATGGAGTAAAGTGATGAGTCATAGAAGACTAGATAAGGGAAGCAATAAGGCCAGGTTACACCATTGACTTTAGTTTCTGTTCTAAGTGAGAGGGGAGATCATTAGAGAAAAGGCATGGCATCACTTATAGTTTAATATGATCACTTTTTCTATTGTACAAATACTTGTAGGAGGAGGGGTACAGAATCAGCAATACCTATTGGATGATTGTTGTAGGCATCCTGGCAACAGATAATGGTGATGTGGATTTTGAGAATGAAAGTTTTCTGAAGAGATCAAATTCTATACCTACTTTTTCTGATTGCTTTTTTTTTTAACTTATTTTTGTTTTTTATCTCTTTTTCAATTTCTTTTTTCTGAAGTGAGAAACAGGAAGGCAGAGAGACAGTCTCCCGCATCCTCCCCACCAGGATCTACCAGGTATGCCCACCATGGGGCGATGCTCGGCCCATCTGGGGTGTTGCTCCCTTGCAACCAGAGTCATTCTAGCACCTGAGGTGGAGGTCATGGAGCCATCCTCAGCACCTGGGTCAACATTTTGCTCCAATGGAGCCTTGGTTGTGGGAGAGAAAGAGAGAGAGAGAAAGTAAAGAGGGAAGGGTGGAGAAGCATGTGGGCGCTTCTCCTGTGTTTCCTGGCCAGGAATTGAACCTGGGACTTTCACACGCTGGGCCCTATCACTTAGTTAAAGCCTTATTTTTCAAAAATTTTAATTGAATGTATTAGGATGACATTGGTTAATAAAATTAAACCATTTTCAGGTGTACAATTCTACAATACATCATCTGTATATTACATTGTGTGTTCACCACCTCAAGTTAACTTTCCCTTCATTAGCATCTACCCTCCTCTACCTTCTTTTCCCTCCTGTAATCACCACTTCTCAGAATGGCTTTCATCAATACATTAACAAACATTAGCAAGAATATGGAAAAAAGGTAACACTTGATCACTGTTGGTAAAAATTAGTTTAAACTGTGGAGAAATACACATACCAAAATTGACATTTTAATCATTTTTAAATGTAGTATTGTGTTAATTATACTAAAATTGTGCAAACTATTTCCATAACTCTTTTCATCTTGTAAAACTGAATCTCTATACAGGTATTTCTTAAATTTGGATGTATTTTGAAGGTAGAGATGACAAGATTTATTGGAATAAGCAGGTGTAGAGGTTGAAGAAAAGAAGAGAGGTGTCAAAGATAACAAAGATTTTGACCTAAGTAACTGGAGGAATTTGTTGCTATAAATCAAAATGTATAAGACCTAAGAAGGTACTTCTTTGGAATCTAAGGGGAAAGCAGGAAGTCAGGTGAACATGTTAAATTGAAGATTTCTATTAGACATTGAAGCAGAGGTATGCAATATACAATTATGTGCATGTATGTGTGAACTTATAATTGTAAATTTATATATAAAAATACAATTATAAATGTATATTTGCCTCAGAAGACAGTGGGCTAAAGTTACACATTGAGCAGCCATAAGTAAAAATGTAATTTAAAACCATGTTCCTAGATATGCTTACCAAGGGAACAAGTGAACATAGAAAAAAAGGAGAAGTATAAGGATATAGCACTAGGATATTTTAATATTCAGAGGTTGAGAAATAAACAAGTGTGTGTGGTGGGTGAGGTACTAAGAAGGCATAGAATGTATTCTCTCCAAGAACCTAAATAAAAAAATATTTTAAGAAGCAGAGGTTGATCAATTATGTATTATGCAAGGATACATCAAGTTAAATAGATCTTAAGTAAACACCATAGGGTTTAACCATTTCATGGTATTGGTGACCCAGAGAAAAGCATATTCAGTGGTTTGGTGGTATCGAACACCTGACTGAGTAGACATAAGAGAATTCATAGGAAGAAAGCTTGGAAACATTAAATGCATACAATTCATTTAAAAAGGTTTTCTACAAAAAGGAACAAATAAATAAGAGGACACTTGGATAGGAACGTGGAATCAAGAGTCAGACATGTATCAATTGGTATTTAAGTTGACAACGTGGTTAATTTTATAGATAAAACCTTAAAACATTATATATTCATCACAACATTTTGAAAAAGAAGGGCAGTACTGAATTGTTGTATCACACTGTGGTAGGTTGATGATCTTATAACGAAATCTTTAAAAGTTATTGAATATATGATGAATAATGCATTTCTCAATTTGCTGACCTTTTCTCTGTAATTTGCTATATAGTAGTACTTTAAGAAAAATACACTCTTTCTCAGGGTAAAAGTGACATTTTAACAATAAACAGAAAAGTAACTGCTTTTGGAAATTGCTCCAGCTGAATAATTTCCCTCCAATGGTGAGTGCAGGTCTTCCTTAGCTCTGGTGAAACTGATGGATAGTCGTTAACAGTAAACAAGGCTTTACTAAAGACAAGGATATCAAAAGGGAAGTACAACACTGTAAATGGTTATAATTGCTACATGTGACTTACATTTGATCCAAGGTTCCAGTCTTTTACATTCTGGCTCCCAGAAATCCTGAACTCAAGATAGCTTCCTTTATCCCACACACTCCCCATTGAAAATATTTCATAACTATCCACCTCTTTGAGTCACACTGGGGCAAAGCTACCACAAGTCCAAAGGTGGGAAACAATTATCCGTCATCTATGTTTTAGGATCTCTATTCTAAGTCTGTCTAAATAAAAAAAAAAATGAAAAGAAAAACAAAAACATTTAAATTATTTGCAGAAATAAAACAAGGAAAAAGTCTGTTTTGTCAAAAAGCTATCTGATTCTGTTACATAACTTTGAAAATCTCAAAAGAAGTCTATCACTTGTATTTTTTTTCAAAATACCACATTCATTCAATCTCTTTATAGAATAAACATTAAGTTGTTGAATGATTATGCCCTATCATAAAAACAGTAAAATTTATTTAAAACAAGATTTTACTGGCAATAAGTTTATTTTTTGGCATATCTTCTGACATTTAGCATATCATTTTCTAAATCAATGAGGAACTACAACAATAAGTTTAAAATGAAGTTCTCCAGTGTTTTGCAGTGTAATACATTAATTAGGAGAAGGATTTTGAAATAAGTCTAATATCTAAGATCAGTTGTTGTCCATTTATACAGACTTTCCCTCTGTAAGCATTAATTTTTTTCACCTTTAATATCGGTCATAATACTGCCTATTTCAGAACCCCTAGTAAAAATAAATTAGAAATATTATTTTAGCATTCAGAAAGGGATACCATATAGTACATACCCATTATTGCCAATGCTGTTGTTAATATTGTTGATTGGTCCCAGCTTGTATCTTTTAATGTTTTCTTCTAAAGAGTTTCCGCTAATGAAAGAGGAGACAAAATTTTTTTATGTAGATCTGAAGCCTAGCTCAACCTTTTCTTATTAGTTATATTTACTCATAAATATGTCACTTGTGAAGTTTCATGTTACATTTTTTACAAATAGTTCATTGCACCTCATATATTATTAGACATCTTGATTGCATTAAGTGTCTCCCAACTCACTTGCTCAATGCAGTATTATATTTTCTTCAAATGCTTAATTAAACACAATATTCCAGGAGAATAAACTATGCTTATCATGTGTTCTGTAGCTTTATGCCCAAGGGTTTCTATTTGCCTTGTTTAGGAAGCAGAAATACCTATCATAGAGTGCATTCATTTCTACAAAGCATTAAAGCCCCACATCTATCAAACGGTTACTTTGGTGGCCTCATACTCTGACACTTCTTTTTCCATTTTACTATCCAGTAGTGTCAAATTGCCTGCCCATCTGAGCTCTATTCTTTTTCTTGCCTCCAAGCTGTTCCTGATGAAAGCATCTGTCAGTCTGAATCTGACCTTGTTTTCTAAGATGAGGTGGTTGTTCTTAATTTAGAAAGCTCCCAATCCATTCCCACCTGACTCTGTTAATATTTAGCCATAATTATTGCCTATACAGAATTATATTATTATAAAATATAGAATTATATAATTTATTCTGTACAGTTATCAAGAAATAGGCAAGTACATTAGTTTCCTAGAGCTTCCATAATAAATCACCCTAAACATGATATTTAAAACAACTAAAATGTATTATCTCATAATTCTGAAAGCCAGAGTCTGAATTCTAAGTGTCAGCAAGATCACGCTGCCTCTGGAAGTTCTCTGGAAGAATCCTGCCATGCCTTCTTCCAGCCCCTGGGGGCTCCCAGTGCTTGTTGGTTGTAGTTATATAACTTTAATCTTTGTCTCCATCTCATATGTCTTTTTTTTTTCCTATGCGTCTCTTCTTTCTGTGTTTTATAAGTATATTTATCATTGAATGTAAGGTTCACTTGTATAATCCAAGTGACCTCACTTTGATATCCTTAAATTACCTACATCTGCAGAGACCCTTTTTTCCAAACACAGTGACATTCACAGGATTTAAAAGTTAGAACATGGATACATTGTTTTAGGGTCACAATTTGACCCACCATAAAGGAGATGTTGAATGGGCCTGTTTTAGTTACTCTCATTCTAGAAAGGTTACAGGATATTTTAAATAAATTGCAACAATGATCATAAAAACACATACACATCTGTAAGGGTATTTTGTCTTGGTTGAAAGTGAATTGGCCCTGGCTGGGTGGTTCAGGAGTAGAACATCAACCCAATGTGTGGAAGTCCCGGAATTGATTCCCGGTCGGGGCACACAGGAGAAGTGACCATCTGCTTTTCCACCCCTTTCTCTCCTCTTTTTCTCTTTCTTTCTATCTCTCTGTCTTGCCCTCTCCTGTAGCCATTGCTAGAATAGTTCAAGCAAGTTGGCCCCAGGAACTGAGAATGGCTTCATGGTCTCCCATCAGGCATTAAAATATTTGGTTGCCAAGCAATAGAACAGCAGCCCCAAATGGGCAGATCATCAGCCCCAGACAAAGTTTGTGGATGAATCCCTTTTGGGTTACATGCTGGCATCTGTCTCTCTGCCTCCTGCCTCTTAAAAAGAAAAAGAAAAAGAAAACAGTGAATTAAAATAATATATATATATATATATATATATATATATATATATATATATATATATATAACCTATTAAAACATTTAAGAGTGTGAATAACAGAAATCCACACTGCAAAAGATGGTTTATAAATAAATATTTTTGTGAATTTTAATGTGCTTGATAAACATTAACTCAACAGGAATAATGGTGATGAAATTTGACTTCAAAAAAAGAAATGGTTATGAAACATGTATTATCCCTCCCAGAATTGACCCTTAGGAATCACACATTGTTTCATAATTTACCTTATTTTCATCCCAAAATGTTATAAAGAAGTAACAAATCTTAATCAGAATTTTCTCTAGGTACTCAAATGGCCATTTTTTAGAGCCTAAAATACTCCTCATTCTAAGAACTTGGTAAAGCAGGGAACAAACCCCTATTAAGATTGCCTTAAAACAATCCTCAGCATGGTCCCTATAATTAATTTTTCAAATGGCATGAACAAAATAGGAAACAGCAGAAAAAGCCTTCATATGAGTAAGTTGTATTTTTTTTTTAATTTTAGTTAAGAAAAAAGAGAGATCTCGAAATATATCCCATGATAAACCTTGTCTCTGAAGTTGCATGCACATGAGAGATCACACTTTAATCAGGGAAGCCATGTTTTTCTTGGCTTGACCTTACAGTGAGGCAATAACCACTCTTTGGAAAGCCTGAGAAACTGCAACAAATAGATCTTGGGTGGAGGGTAAGGAGGGGATGAGACAAGAGGAATGCACACAGTTCAAAAAGCAAAGTGGATATTCTAAAATGCAGAATATATATATATTGACCGCAGGGTAGTGTCTAAAAGGAAACTGGAAATGAAGCAATGTAAGTCACCACAGTTCATTTAAAAGTCAAAATTTTAACCTGCAGAGTCTATATGTAGCAGATAACAATTAATCTGGAATATGTAAAATAAGAACATACGGAACCAATGGAGACAGACTGATAGAGAATGAGAGTAATAAAAGAAAGATGTGGTTCTGTTGGGAATAACTGCTCTACTTTCTTCCAGTCAGTGCAGTAGTAAGGAAAAAACTGACTTTCTCATCAGCATTTGAATCTTCTAATTAGCAACGTAATTTGCATCCAGTGTTTATTGTCCTGATAATGACATTATTTCATTAACTCTTAATATAGGTAAGCAAGCATGAGGTATGAAAACATCCTAAGTCATTTCTAATGTTTTAAAATATTTGGCCTGAAAGGATACTGCTATTACTGGATTAAAAGGAAAACAGAGCATTCGAAAAGACCTCCAGTTAACAGACAAAATTATAAATGGAGGTAAAAAAGGTAAAAGTGAGTAATTTTGTTTATATATCTGACTGGTTGACTAGCATGCAATTATGAAACCTGTTTCCAGTTTGTCCTTTATAAAAATAATTGGCATGTTCCACCTAAGTATCTGTTTTAGTAAATGGATCTTTTCACGATGCAGAAGAATGATAATGTGGAACGGCAGCATAATTTAGTATAGTGAACGTTAGACGTGGACACCATTAGCTGCAGCACTGCGTATTGCCCATTATACTTAGAACGACTTTTCAGACAGGAGAAGTAGTAAAGAAGGTAAATGAAGTGGCAGCTTGTAGTGTCATGGGTCCAACAGAGCTAATTAATTAGTCTGCACTTCTACATTAGCAGGGTTTCAGCACAGTGCTGTGAAGATGGGAAGACAGAATGAGCTAGTTCTTGAAGGGAATGTACACCTGACAATGGACAACTTACTAGTGAGTGCAGCTCAACTTGCAAAAATATAATTGGAGTTTTCTAAGAGCAAGTATAAAGGGTCTGTGTCGTACTTACAGATATTTGGCTCAAATGTATACATTTTTATCCACCAAGTAATATAATTTATTGTGAAATACTCAAATTGTTGTAAATCAATGAAAGTAATAAGGATAATTTTCTCTATTGCATTGGTTTACAAACTTAGAGGTACACAGGATTCACTTAAAAAACATTAAAATTACAGATGCTCAGAACATACCCCAGAGATTTGTATCTGGTTTGTTTAGGTTTGAGAATGTCCATAGGGTTTTTTTTTTGTTTTAAGTTCTTGAGGTAATTCTAATGTGTAACCAAAGCTGAGAATCACTATTTTATTTTATTCTGTCATCTGTAGCAAATGAAAGAGTATTCAACCTTCACAACATGTTAAAATAGTGTGAGAAGCTTTAAAAACAAATCAGATTTTGATCAAATTAAGACCTCTGTTTTGAAGTATTCAAAATTACTAAATTATTAAAAAGGCATATAACAGTTACCAATATGCATCAAGCCCCACACATATCACTTAGGAAACAAATGCAAGATTGCTTCTTGTTTTCTAAAAATGTAAGCATATTGAACAGAGTTTATGGTTTTAAAGGAGATTTTTTATTTCTTAATAGATTGGATATTATATGTTGACTGACATCTGCTTCTTGCCCAAGGACTATTTCCATAGAAGTACTTGGGAAAAAAGAAAAACTTTTTGAGAAACTGTATTAAAATCAAGAGTTATTTTGACATTTTACAAATCAAAGAAAAGCAGAATGATAAAATATAGAAAGCAGAGAGAGTTTGCTATAGTTTGTTCTATAAGCTTGAGAAAGTTATTTGATTTTAGATTTATATATAATATTTGGAAAATAATTTTTGCTCAGGTTGTTACAAAGTCTTGATGTGGACATCAAACCAGTTCAATCAAAAGAGATAATGGATATCCAAATGCTTTGAAATGAATGAATATTTACAAAACTATTTTCACAAATAATGTAGAAATGGTGATAAATCAGACCAAAGTGGTGTGTTTGTTACAAAAAAAAATCTTTCAAACTAAAAAAAAAACTGTGCTATTTAATCATGGCACCATTACTTCAAATATTTTTATAACTTCTAACATGTACTAACGTTAACATATGTTTAATATTAATTACATAATATTTTTAAATTATTTCCTAATGATATGATGCTAGAATAATCAAATTATTTTAATGTTTCATTAAATTTGATAGATTATAAATAAATCTGCTATTGAAATATTTTACAGCAAGAACTAGAAATACAGAAATAAAGAAGAAACAATATGTTCTTCAGGTAACATATTCTAGTTGTGTTGATACAAACATATCTCAATATCTATCATCTATCTATCTATCTATCTATCATCTATCTATCCATCATCTACCATCATCTATCCATCCATCCATCCATCCATCCATCCATCCATCCATCCATCCATCCATCACCTATTATCTATCTATCATCTATCTATCTATCTATCTATCTATCTATCTATCTATCTATCTATCTATCTATCTATCTGTCTATCTAGCTATCTATCTATCTATCTAGCTATCTATCTATCCAGCTAGATATAGCTAGCTATTATTTATATATCTAATACAAAAATGTGAAAATTCAGAAGGTGATATGAACTAAAAGGCTAAAAAACAAGAAAAGGCAAAACACTTTCATTGGTAGACTCACAGATAAAATGACAGTCAAAATGTTTTGAAGAATGAGTTAGAGTTTTCCAGACAGGAAGAAAAGCCTCCTAGAAAGAGAAAAGAAGAAGAAAAAATATAGAGAAGAGTAAAAGTTCAGAGCATTTGTAATTCACAATCCCCAACTTGAAATTTTCTTAAACACAAATATTCTATTCTGTGTGGATTCATGCAAACATCTTTTATATAGAATGCTAATTCTATAGTATGGATGTTTTGTCTTCTTCAAAAAATTTATCACTCAAATGTTGAAGTCAATTTGACATTTTATCCAAATGCATTTTTGATAACTGATTAAATATATCCAATATACTTTGCAGATCAAATGTTTTTGGTAAGATCCATCTACTGTGTGACCGTGAGCTCAACTATGCCTACTTGGGAAACACATTTTGAAAACTCACATTTAATGAGAGTTGGAATGCTAGAATCTGAATGTAATGACTTCATAAATGATATTTATTACCATGAGTCCACAGAGAAAAGTGTGTAATTTTATTAATTTTGTAAAGATAAAAATATAATTTTTCTATAGATGTGAGTTTATGATTTAATAAGTTTTGGAGTTTATTTTCAGAAATTAGCCAGGAGGTTCTCATGCTTGCACAAACAATAAAATTACTCCCATTGAATTACAGAGGGTGTTTTTTTCTTGAATAGATAGAATTAATGCTTGAGGATGAGACGGCAGTATTTTCATCAATATGTTACCCCTTTGATTCTTGAGATTGTAGTTCCAAAATTAGAGAATGTTTATGTAAAAAAAAGAAAATATTCAGAAAGAGACAAACTAAATTTAAATTAGGAATATTAAAAAGAGAATATTTAAGCAATGATAACTTGAAAACTATATAGAACTTAATGACAATAAGACCAAAAAATACTATTGGTAAGTGCTTTTCTATTAATAGAGAATAAGATGATCAGTTGCTCAGGTATTTTTTTTTTCACTTATAAATAAAATAAAATGTGACAACTACAGGAAATATGTTTATTCAGTAGAAAATTAAATAAGACAACTATGGAGACTTTTAGTGGTTACAGGTTTATTTTAATTTGCATGTTTTAATTTAGGAAATACTTGTACATGTCTACAATGTTATATAATAAAAATGAACATTTCCCTACTGAAACCTTCTGATGCCCAGTATCAATTTCCAGTTATAACTTTTCCCACCTTTTTTTTTTTTTAATGAGAAGAGAGGAAATAGTGAAACAGACTCCCGCATGTGCCCCAACTGGGATCCACCCAGCAGCCCCTATCTGGGGCTGATGCTGGAATCAACCAAATGTCTTTGGTGCCCGAGGCTGACTTGCTTGGACCAACCCCCACGGCTGACACTAGGACCAATTGAGCCTCTGGTTGCAGGAGAGTGAGAAGGAGATAATGGGGGGTGGGAGGGGGAGAGAAGAAGATGGTTGCTTCTCTCACTTAGATTGAGAATCAAGCTCATGATGTCCATATGCCAGGCTGATACTCTTATCAGCTGAACCACAAGGCCAGGCCCATTTATAACTTTTTCAACATTTTTTTTTTTTTTTTACATTTAGTCTATGGAGTTCTTTTAATTTCTCAGTTTACTTAATTAAAGTGTTTTTTAATAATTTATATAATCTGGAAATAGTATAAAACTTTATTTAAAATTGAATTACTTTTCATAGTTCTTTTAGCTCTCCTTCATTTCCATTAACCACTCTCCAGCACCATATATATAATTTTTTTTTTTTACAGGGACAGAGAGAGAGTCAGAGAGAGGAACAGACAGACAGACAGGAAAACAATTAGTTTTTCATTGCCGTTATGACACCTTAGTTGTTCATTGATTGCTTTATCACATGTGCCTTGACTGCAGGCCTTTAGCAGACCAAGCAACCCCTTGCTGGAGCCACCGACCTTGGGTCCACGCTGGCAGGCTTTTCCTCAAGCCAGATGTGCCCGCGCTCAAGCTGTCGAGCTCGGGGTCTCGAACCTGGGTCTTCCTCATCCCAGTCCGAAGCTCTATCCACTGCACCAATACCTGGTCAGGCTCCAGCACTATATTTTAAACACTTTATTTTACTTGATTTTTGATCACCATTAGACTAACATATGATATATCCATTAGATCTTAGGTTCAGTGTCAGGAGCAGTGGTGGATCAAGCTGTTGTCTGTTATCCATGTACTGTATTGAAGATTCCTATTGCCCTGTGTCTGTGCTTGCACAGGCTGCTGTTTTGGCTACCTATCATCCCTTTATGCCCATATTCCAAGTTGGCATTCTTATTCCAACAATTCTATAAGCTAATTCTATTTCAATAAATTATTTTTTCTTTACCGAATGTTCAATGTGAATCACTTCTTTTCTTTACTTGTGTTTGTGTGTGTGTGCGTTTTCAAGTCTTCTGTTTCCTTTGTTACTAAGTCATGGCCTTGCAATAAGCGTTAAAACAAGTTTCTTCATCATTTTCATTAAATCACATATATGCAAAAAGGTATTTTCAGTTACTTAGTTTTTGAATGCACACGTTATAGCATTTTGTCAACCAGGTGTACAAATAAGAGGAAACAGGCAGTGGGAATCTCAATTCTATTTTACAACCTGTCTTTCCATTCTTGAACCTTGAATCACAGAGCAAGTCTGCTTGATTGGGGGAGGGGTAGAAGATAAAAGGCAAGTGAATATATCTTTTATTAAACTATTTTTTTTTAAATTAATGGTCTTCAGAGACACCTTAGTTGTTCATTGATTGCTGCCAAGCCAGTAACCCCTTGCTCAAGCCAGTGACCTCGGACTTCTAGGCAGTGACCATTGGGTCATGTCTATTACCTCATGCTCAAGGTAGCAAACTCACGCTGACTTTAGAGCCTGCACTCAAGCTACTGACCTCGAATTTTGAACCTAAATCCTCAGCATCCCACACTGATGTTCTATCCACTGTGCCACCACCTGGACAGGCTAAATTAACACTCTTGATGAAGGCATTTATTACCTATTGCTCTGGCAAGTTTTGCTCTATAACTTCTCTTCAGATGTGATCTTGACAAAGCTGGCAGATTCCACAACACTCTAGAAATCTTTGCAGTCACACTTCCTTTGTTACTTAAAACATGTGATTGTATAGAATAAACACTGTAGGATATAGTCTGTAAAGAAGTTGAGGAAGAGGGGATGAGTTTGAAGCTTACGGTGAAGGTAGGTTGATTTTGTCCTAGCTTGTCTTTAACAGAATCATTAGAGTCAGCTGTACCGTCAGACTTTTGCATTATGTAAAATCTCTTTTTGTTGTTCTGGTGTCACCAGTAATTATTCTTATTAAACTTAGGGCAACTTGATAGGCCAAATGATACATCAGTTCCCATTTATTTACTTATTAATGACATTGATGGTTATACCATATTAGTTATTAGATCAATATACTTCTTGATTTATTAATTAATTTGTTACTCATTTTGTTAAGTTATTGCTTTATATTTTAGCATTTTTCTTATCAAAGCATCTTAGCTTATTACACACATTAAAGTTGTCAACTCCTAATCTATTATTTTTGTGTGTGTGTGATGATTTTCCAAGTGGGCACATTTCAATGATGGAAATTTCAAATTTATATTATAGATGTTATCAAAACTTTCATTTGAAATTTTGTAAATTTTATTAGAATATTTATTTGCATTACAGAGATTTCACAAATATTATTTCATCATTTTAACTTTAATTTTTTTGGCTTTTTAAATCACAATTTTGTTCTTATGAATGTTTTCAATTTTTCCTACCCAAATTTATTGAACAGTTTTTATGCTTCAAGACCCTTTTCTTGTAAGTTAAATGCTTATCCTTAGTAAATGATCATTTGCTGAATCTCCTAACTTTTCTATTCAATGTGGTAATGAATAATTTATATATGGTAACAAACTTATTTACATAAAAAGTTATATATATTAAAGACATTCTCATATTCTTAATTTATATTGAATTTTGGAAAAAATCTTCTCTGTATTAATTATATTCTTTAGATTCAAGACATGTTGTCTTTTTGCTAATGTTTATTATTATGAGAAAGACTGTTCTCATCCTTATTCTCACCTAACCCCAAGAAGAAGTCAATCCTGATTATCTTGTAAGCCACTGATTGTGGAAATTTTCTGCTAGTTTACTATTTCACAAATGAAAACTTTTGCCTTACTGAAGAGCTCAGGATGTGGTAGGCAAGAATAGTGTAGAGACAGATGCAATGGGCATGCCAAAAAGATATCTGGACTCTAGCATCTGACATGTTAATTTTCCTCTTAAATACATTTATATAGTTCTTTTATCCAAATTCATTTTAAAACAAAATTCTTGGGTAAAAATATGATGCATTATATTTTCTTTCCTTCTTTTTCTTTTGTCTAATTTATTTAGTCTTTCCTAGTTTTACTTTTATTTCTACAAGAAGATGATCATATAATATCTAGTAGTTTATGTCATTTAAAACAGTCTCCCACCTAATGTAGGGGTCTAAGTTATAACCTCTATCATAGCTTGTCCTCCAATTACTATTGACTGTTTCTTTCCATGAAAGGCTCATATCACCACAACTATAAATAACATTACTGAAAGAAAGCCATTCTACATGAATGCCCTGTTAAATTAAATATTCTAATAATAAAAGAACAGGTCAAATCTGGGTTAGCTGACTTTGATCATTTTAATATGCATTGGTGGATTTAAAACAATCTAAGAAAATATGCAGGAACTAAATGGTTCTTGGATAAGAAAGTCATTCAGATTATGTTTTAGTGCCAAAGATCAAAAAGTAAGGTGATCACAATTAAAAAGGCAATTAAAATATGTACATCTCCCTGTGAAGTTGCATTAAATGATTCATGTCATACATTAAAAATATAAATGTACAGCATCAATTTATTTCTTAATTAAATGCCTACTTTTGTTTTAAATTCCAGGGTCTCAAGAGTCACTCTACCTACAAGATTATCAGATAATTCAGAAATGAATGCAAATCATAACTGTAAGTTTTATCTTACATCTAGGACTTTGAACATTTGCTAGGTTTATATATGTCTAAATTAATTAACAGCACATATCACAGGATGGCAGATAAAACATAGTATAAGTTTCTATCTAGCACCTTTTAGATAGCATCCTTTTTTCTTTTTCTGATTGAGGTCGTTCATTCTGTATAAGAAGGGAATGGTTTTAAGATCCACACTCCGGGTAAGGAAATGTGTATAAATTGGGATTTGTGCATGTTTATTTATGGCAACTGAAAACAGCTAAGTCGTCAGGAATGTTTTACAGCTGTACAAGAAGCTGTGACCCTCCTGGCAGTTTCTTGCCTTGAAATCGGGAGTAAATTTGTAGCTGGTAACTCATAATCATACACATTCCAAGAGGTGGAGTTGTTTGTTTCTCATCCTGTCAAGTTGGATTACTTGGTCAACTTACAAGAGTTTAAACGTTGCTTGAAGCAATAAAACAATTCAAACTTCTAACCTATGATTGAACTCCACAGGGTAAAGAGAAAAAGATACATGGATAATGTGGTTGTGGCAGAAGAAAAATAGGGCAAATGTACCAGAGTGATTCAGTATTCAGCTGTGATGTACAACACACAGGGAAACTTTAACCATACTTTAAATGCCAAGTAGCATTACTGTTCAGCACACTGAAATTGCTTATGCTAAGAAAAAAAACTATTTCTTAACGGGTCCAAGTTCTTCCATCTCCCCAAAGTAATTATAGTCATGTTTTTGGTGTTTTTTTTCTTTTTTTGAATAAGAGAAGTTGCAAAGAAGCATATCCACACATTTAGTTCTCAACAGAACTCTGTTCAAATCCCCTTTACATCTTGTGTAATATAATGTTTCTTAAGGCCTCAATTTGGGCAGGGAAAATTTAATACTTATAACATCTTATAATGGGGAATGTATTAATTTCCTATTGCCACTGTAATAAATTACCATAAATCTTGTGTTTTATTAATTTATTGCCTTATATTTCTGGAGGTCACAGTATGTAATGGGTCTTATTTGCTAAAATCAAGGTGTTGGCAGGGCTGCATTCCTTCTGGAAGCTCTGAGGGAAAGTCGGTTTATTGCCTTTTTTCAGCTTTTAGAGGCCAACCACATTCCTTGGCAGGTACTCCTGTTCCCTCTTTAAAGCATGCAAAGATGGGTCAAATCATTCGAACCTCTGCTTCTGTTGCCACTTCTCCTCTGGCTTAGTCTCTCTTGTCTCCATCTTTTCACTTATCCTTATAAGTGAAATCTCTTGAAATTACATTGTGCCCAACATATAATCTAAGACAATCTCCCCATTTCAAAATCACATCTGGGTCCTGGTCGGTTGGTTCAGTGGAAGAGCATCGGCCGAGTGTATGGACATGCATTGTTCGATTCCCAGTCAGGGCACATACGAGAAGTGACCATCTACTTCTCCATCCCTCTCCCTCTTCTTTCTCTCTCTCTCTGTTTCTCTCTCTTTCTTTCCCACAGGCATGGCTCAGTTGGAGAAAGTTGGCCCATGAACTAAGGGTGGCTCCATGGCCTCACCTCAGGCACAAAAATAGCTCTTTGCCAAGCAACAGAGCAACAACCCCAGGTGAGCAGAGCATCACCCAGTAGAGGCCTTGCTCGATGGTACCTTGTTGGGGCTCATGTGGAAGTCTGTCTCTGCCTCCCCACATCTCACTTAAGAAAAAAAAATTAGGCTGCCAAATCTCCTTTACTGAGTTAAGTAATTAAGTAAATAAGTAAAAAATGTAATATACTTACAGATTCTCTGGATTAGTCAGTGAACATATTTGATTCAATTTTTTTTTCATAGGTGGTCCCCATTCTATGTATAGAAAACTGAGCCTAAGAGAATTGAAGTGACTTTTCTTTCATTCTTTAATTCTTGAAGCTAGAAATCTGTGTGATTACATCATCCATGTTCTTTCTATTGTGTAATGCTATATGCCTGTGGTGCTCTGGTCAAATCCTTTATCAATTCTGTGTTTCTAAGTTTTCTATCTTATCATTGTGCAACATTTAGAAGCTCTAGAGTACTCAAAAGTTTATAGTAAATGGAATAGTCAGGAAAATTCACAGTCCAGGCATAAGGCTATATGTGACTATTTCCTGTAAATTTTGTTGACCACAGCTAGAGTTAAGAGGGTTTAGAATATCTGATTTATATTAACACTCAAAAATGCTAAATATTTTTCCATGAAATACATTTCTCATGGGCAAGAAAGAATAATGCAAATAAAAGATATGAGTTAAATTGAGATCTGGTTGTAATCTGTTGAAATAAGAAATGATTTTCAACCCCATAGAATAATTTAAAAAATTGAATGTGAGACATTTGATTTCATAAACACAAATTAATAATCATATTTCTCATTCTTTGGTTTCTCAGAAATAATTAAAATTAACATTAAATTTATAATATAAACCTGTTATTATTCTGCCATATTAAATAATCATAAAATTTCTTTGTTTCTGTCCAGGATATAAAATACAACTATACGT
The DNA here is from genome assembly GCA_037038555.1 of Rhynchonycteris naso. Taxonomy (NCBI): domain Eukaryota; kingdom Metazoa; phylum Chordata; class Mammalia; order Chiroptera; family Emballonuridae; genus Rhynchonycteris; species Rhynchonycteris naso. The sequence goes on from CM073002.1 coordinate 76,425,351, forward strand.
CACATAATTATCAATTTTGAAGTATAAGAATTACCAAGAGTAAAATATGATAAGAAAAGGAAAGATATATTTCATTTTCTTCTAGAGAAATTGTGAGTTTTTGTAACTAATAAATTTTCTAAAATATCAAAATAAATTATAAATTTGACTTCCAATTTATTGAGATTTTAAAGTACTCCAACAAAATCTCATGGATGTGCCTGCTGTATATGTCCTTTGCGTGAGCCAATCGTTCTCAAACCTTTTGAAGTTAGGGCGCATTTAAAATCCTACAAATAACTTTAAGTGCACTATATACAAATTTCTGAGAAATATGTTATAATAATTAAGTCAAATGTTAAAATAAGAAAATATAAAGTCCAAGTGTGTTCTTATGGTAATTAAACAAAGTAAATATGAAAAAATTAAATTTATTCTGGCATTAAAAACATTTTTATGTTATATTTTCTGAGTTATGCTTTTTAGAATTCATAAAAAAGAGGAATTAAAAATAAAAAATGACAAAAAGTTATTTTTTATACATATCTTTTTATGTGTAGATATTGTACATTCTTGGTAAGATTTAGTAAATTTGGCAGGTTCTGGCACAAATGTGTTAAGTTTCTCATTCTTGTGTTTATGAGAAACATGAACCTGATGTGTCCTAGCGATTTCTTCAATGTATACATATCATCTTAACTTTACACCAAACAACATAGAAGAAACTTGCCTCCAGTCTTTCTGGTGAACATGGGGGTAGTGTAAACAATCCATCACCACAGCTTAACAGCCTTTTGCAACATAATCAGGCAAATGAGGTGGGAGGGGTGGGGGGTTAAGCAGACTGTCAGTTTACAGCCAATTCCAAACACCTCTTTCTTCCAAAAATCTAAACTCCAAAAACCCTGTTGGATTTTTGGTCCCCAACAGACATATATTTATCTGGAATACTGTAGGGCACATCTGGAAATCTTCTAAGGTGCAGCAGTGAGCCCTGGCGCACACTTTGAGAACCATTTGCTTAAGCTATTGTTAAGGATGATTACATCTGAAGAAATCAAGTATATAGGAAAATCTGCTCTACACTGAAAAAATAAAGGGGTAGGCAAAAGTAGGTTTACAGTTGTAAATGACATTCTTTTGAGTTATGTAATGATCATAACCTACATGTCTTTTTTTATATTTGTAAAACTATTTTTGTCCAAACCTGTAGTTTTATTAAAATTTATAAGAACTGAATGGCATTTTAAAGAATAAATTGTACCAGTTCAGTTAAATAAACCATTGGTATCTTGATAGGTATTAAATTGAATCTAAAGATTGCATTAGGTAGTAGAGATATTTCAATAATGTAAATTCTTTCTAAACATAATGACAGTATATGCTTTCACTTATTTATATCTTCTTCAATTACTTTCTGCAGTGTCTAACAACTTTTTGATTACAAATCTTTTAAATCTTCAATTAAATTTATTTGTAGGTATTTTAATTATATGATGTAATTGTAAATGAGATTATTTTGTTAGTCTTTCTTTCTGATTATTTTTTATTGGTGTATAAAAAGCAACTGATTTCTGAATATTTATTTTGAATCCTGTTCATTTAAAGAATTCATTTATCAGTTCCAGCAGTTGTTGTTTTATTGTGTGTGCAATTTTTAAGATTGTCTACACAAAGTATGTTGCCAATATAAAAATAAATATGTTTAATCTTTACATATCTTGAGATATTTGATAGGCTTAATGTCATACAAAAAATTAGAACTATTTTCCATAAATATTTCTACTCATGGCGTTGTTGTTGTTGTTGTTTTGTTTATATTCTTTTTTTTGTATTTTTCTTTCTGAAGTGAAAAGCAGGGAAGCAGAGAGACAGACTCCTGCACGCGTCCAACAGGTATCCAACCGGTATGCCCATCAATGGGCAAAGCTCTGCCCATCTGGGGCGTTGCTCCATTTCATTCAAGCCCCTGAGGAGGAGGCCACGGAGCAGTCCTCAGTGCTCTGGCCAACTTTGCTCCAATGGATCTTTGGCTGCAAGAGGGAAAGAGAAAGATAGAAAGAAAGGAGAGGGGAAAGGGTAGGAAACAAATGGGTTCTTCTCATCTTTGCTATGACTGAAAATTGAACCAAGGACTTCTGTACCTCCAGCCGATGCTCTATCTATCGCTGAGCTAACCAGCCAGGGCCCATAGTGCTTTGTTTTAAACAACCTTTATTTCAAAGGAAGTGCAACTTTGTTTTACAGTGGAAGCTGAAATTATTTTTATTATTGTTAAACTATATATTAAATAAAAATAAACACATGGCAGAACCAAAGTGGATTATAACTCAATTTTAAGAACCATCATCTGGATAAACCAACTTTGAGCTAAACTAAGTGGACTCTTCAACCAAGGAACACTGCAGAAGCCACATTGAGACTGGTAGGAATAGCGAAAACGCGAAGAGGGCTGCCCAGCTCCCCGGAGCAAACGGCAGCCCGGAGAGACCCACGTGGTGGGAGGAGAGTTTGGCGGCGAGAGAGGGACCTGGGTCCCAGGAACCAAGCCCCAGACTGCAGTCCCAGAGCCTAGAAGAGGCGTTTGGACAGTATCGAGCTGTGAAGCAAGTGAGGATACTATTTGTGAAAAAGAGAGAGTTTTCTCAGACCCAAAAATCTTATTTTTTTTTTATTAACTTTAATGGGGTGACACCAATAAATCAGGGTACATATGTACAATGAAAACATCTCCAGATTATCCCATCATTCAATTGTGCTGCATACCCATTACCCAAAGTCAAATTGTCCTCTGTCACCTTCTATCTGTTTTTCCCTGTGTCCCTCACCTTCTCCCTAGCCCACCCTCCCCTCCCTCCCCCCATCCCGTAACCACCACACTCTTGTACGTGTCTCGTAGTCTCATTTTAATGTCCCACCTATGTTTGAAATCATGCTGTTCTCAGTTTTTCTTTTTTTCTGATTTACTTATTTCACTCCGTATAATGTTATCAAGGTACATCCATTTTGTTATAAATGATCCGATGACATCATTTCTTATGGCTGAATATTGTTCCATAGTATATATATACCAAAGCTTTTTAATCCACTCGTCTTATGACGGACACTTGGGCTGTTTCCAGCTCTTCGCTATTGTGAACAATGCTGCCACAAACATGGGGGCGCATTTCTCCTTTTCGAACAGTGTTATGGTGTTCTTAGGGTATATTCCTAAAAGTGGGATAGCTGGGTCAAAAGGCAGTTCGACTTTTAATTTTTTGAGGAATCTCCAAACTGTTTTCCACAGTGACTGCACCAGTCTGCATTCCCACCAGCAGTGCAGAAGGGTTCCCTTTTCTCCACATCCTCGCCAGCACTTGTTCTGTGTTGTTTTGCTGATGAGCGCCATTCTGACTGGTGTGAGGTGATATCTCATTGTGGTTTTAATTTGCATTTCTCTAATAATTAGTGATGTTGAGCATTTTTTCATATGTCTTTTGGCCATCTGTATGTCTTCTTTGGTAAAATTTCTATTCATTTCTTTTGCCCATTTTTTGATTGGATTGTTTGTCTTCCTGGTGTTGAGTTTTCTAAGTTCTTTATAAATTTTGGTTATTAACCCCTTATCAGACGTGCTGTCGAATATGTTCTCCCATTGTGTAGTTTGTCTTTTTATTCTGTTCTTATTGTCTTTAGCTGTGCAAAAGCTTTTTAGTTTGATGTAGTCCCATTTGTTTATCTTGCCTTTTATTTCATTTGCTCGTGGAGATAAATCAGCAAATAAATTGCTGCTACAGATGTCGGAGAGCTTGCTGCCTATGTTTTCTTCTACGATGCTTATAGTTTCACGGCTTATGTTTAAGTCCTTTATCCATTTTGAATTTGTTTCTGTGCATGGAGTAAGTTGATGGTCTAGTTTCATTTTTTTGCAGGTAGATGTCCAATTTTCCCAGCACCATTTGTTAAAAAGGCTGTCTTTACTTCATTGTATGTTCTTTCCTCCTTTGTCAAATATCAGTTGTCCATAAAGCTGTGGGTTTATTTCTGGGTTTTCTGTTCTGTTCCATTGATCACTGTGCCTGTTCTTATGCCAGTACCAGGCAGTCTTGAGTATAATGGCCTTGTAGTAAACCTTGATATCCGGAAGAGTGATGCCTCCTGCTTTATTTTTTCTTTTTAAGATTGCTGAGGCTATTCGTGTTCTTTTTTGGTTCCATATAAATTTTTGGAGTATGTTTTCTATATCTTTGAAGTATGTCATTGGTATTTTAATTGGTATTGCATTGAATTTATAAATTGCTTTGGGTAATATAGACATTTTAATGATGTTTATTCTTCCTAGCCATGAGCACGGTATATGCTTCCACTTGTTTGTATCTTCCTTGATTTCTTTTATCAATGTTTTATAATTTTCCGAGTACAAGTCCTTAACCTCCTTGGTTAAATTTACTCCTAGGTATTTTATTTTTTAGGCTGCAATAGTGAAGGGGATTGATTTCTTAATTTCTTTAGCTGACAGTTCATTGTTTGTATATAGAAATGCCTCTGATTTCTGGGTATTAATTTTATATCCTGCCACCTTGCTGAATTCATTTATAAGGTCCAGTAGTTTTTTAACTGAGACTTTAGGGTTTTCTATGTACAATATCATATCATCTGCCAATAGTGACAGTTTTACTTCTTCTTTTCCAATTTGGATGCCTTTTATTTCTTCTTTTTGTCTGATTGCTGTAGCTAGGACTTCCAGAACTATGTTGAATAAAAGTGGTGAAAGTGGGCAACCCTGCCTGGTTCCTGATCTTAAGGGGATTGCTTTTAATTTTTGTCCATTAAGTATGATGTTTGCTGTGGGTCTGTCGTAGATGGCCTTTATCATGTTAAGGAATGTTCCTTGTATTCCCACTTTATTGAGAGTTTTAAGCATGAATGGGTGCTGGATTTTATCAAATGCCTTTTCTGCATCTATTGAAATTATCATGTGATTTTTGTCCTTCCTTTTGTTTATGTGATGAATCACATTGATTGATTTGCGAATATTGTACCAGCCTTGCCTCTCCAGAATAAATCCCACTTGGTCATGGTGTATGATTTTTTTCATATATTGCTGAATCCGGTTGGCTAATATTTTGTTGAGAATTTTAGCGTCTAAATTCATCAGGGATATAGGCCTATAATTTTCTTTCTTTGTGTTGTCTTTGCCCAGTTTGGGGATCAGAATTATGCTCGCCTCATAAAAGGAGTTTGGAAGTCTGCCTTCATCTTGAATTTTTTGAAATAGCTTGAGGAGGATAGGAGTTAATTCTTCTTTGAATTTTTGATAGAATTCACTTGTGAAGCCATCAGGCCCAGGACTTTTCTTTTTTGGGAGTTTTTTGATAACTGTTTCAATCTCCTCTGTTGTAATTGGTCTGTTCAGGTGCTCTGATTCTTCCAGATTGATTTTTGGAAGTTTATATGATTCAAGAAATTTGTCCTTTTCATCTAGATTGTCAAATTTTTTGGCATAGAGTTCTTCATAGTATTTTCTTACAATGCTTTGTATCTCTGTTGTATTAGTTGTAATTTCTCCAGTGTCCTTTCTAATTTTATCTATTTGAGACCTCTCTCTTTTTTTCTTGATGAGTCTAGTTAAGGGTTCATCAATCTTGTTTACCTTTTCGAAGAACCAGCTTCTGGTTTCATTGATCCTCTGTATTGTTTCCTTAGCCTCTATGTCATTTATTTCTGCTCTGATCTTTATTATTTCCTTCCTTCTACTTGTCCTGCATTTTATTTGTTGTTGTTTTTCAAGTTCTTTTAGCTGCAGGGTTAAGTTGCTTATATGTTCTTTTTCTAGCTTCTTATGATATGCCTGTAGTGCAATAAACTTCCCTCTCAGGACTGCTTTTGCTGTGTCCCATAGATTTTGAGTTGACGTATGCTCGTTATCATTTGTTTCTAGAAACTTTTTTATTTCTTCTTTGATCTCAATGTTAATCCATTCATTATTTAATAACATGCTATTTAGTTTCCAAGTGTTTGAGTATTTTTCAGTTTTTCTTTTGTGGTTGATTTCTAGTTTCATGGCATTGTGATCAGAGAAAATGCTTGATATAATTTCAATCTTCTTAAATGTGTTGAGGCCTTTTTTGTGTCCTAACATGTGGTCTATCCTAGAAAACGTACCATGAGCGCTTGAGAAGAATGTATATTCTACTGCTTTAGGGTGAAAAGTTCTGAATATATCTATTAAATCAAGTTGATCTAGTGTATCCTTTAAGTCTGCTGTTTCTTTATTGATTTTCTTTCTTATGGATCTATCCAGTGTTGTTAGTGGGGTATTGAAATCCCCTACTATGATAGTATTACTGTTAATCTCGCCCTTAATGTCCATCAAAGTCTGCTTTATGAATGTCGGGGCTCCTATATTTGGTGCGTAGATATTTATAATAGTTATATCTTCCTGTTGAATTGTTCCCTTTATCATTATGTAGTGTCCTTCTTTATCTCTTACTACAGTCTTTGTTTTAAAGTCCATTTTGTCAGATATAAGTACTGCTACCCCGGCTTTTTTTTCATTTCCATTTGCATGAAATATTTTTTTCCATCCTTTTATCTTCAGTCTATGTGCATCTTTTGTTTTAAGGTGTGTCTCTTGTAGACAGCATATGTATGGGTCCTGTTTCTTTATCCACGCTGCTACCCTATGTCTTTTGATTGGATCATTTAGTCCATTTACATTTAAGGTTATTATTGATATGTAGTTGTTTATTGACATTTTATTCTTTAAAGCTGTATTTTTCTTTTTTTTGCTATATTCTTTTCTCCCTTTGAAATGTTCACACTAGGCCCCTTAAAATCTCTTGCAGGATTGGTTTGGTTTTAATGAATTCCTTGAGGTTTTCTTTGTCTGGAAAGCTCTTTATTTCTCCCTCAATTTTAAACGTTAGCCTTGCTGGATAAAGTAGTCTTGGTTGTAGGTTCTTGTTCTGCATTACTTTGATTATATCTTGCCATTCCCTTCTGGCCTGAAGTGTTTCTGTTGAGAAGTCCGATGTCATCCTAATGGGGGCTCCTTTGTAGGTGAGAGTCTTTTTTTCTCTAGCAGCTTTTAAGATTTTTTCTTTATCTATTAGCTTTGGTATTTTAACTATGATGTGTCTTGGTGTAGATCTTTTTGGGTTTCTCTTTAATGGGGTTCTGTGCGCCTCTTGGACATGTAGAATGTTTCCCAGCCTTAATTTAGGGAAGTTTTCGGCTATGATTTGATTGAACAAAGTTTCCATTTCCTGTCCTCTTTCCTCTTCTTCAGGTACCCCTATGATGCGAATGTTGTTTCTCTTCAGGTTGTCACAGAGCTCCCTTAGAGTTTCCTCACATTTTTTGAATCTCTTTTCCTTTTTTTTCTCTGCTTCTGTAACTATGTTTATTGTGTCCTCTAACTCACTGATTCGATCCTCAGCGTCATCTATCCTGCTTTTAATTCCTTCCATTGTGGTCTTCAGTTCTGATACTGTATTTGTCATTTCTGTCTGGTTCTTTTTTATTATTTCAATTTCATTTTTTATACTTGTTATCTCTTTATTTAGGTGCTCATAGTGACTATCCATTGTTGCTCTAATTTCTTTGAACATCTTAACTATCATTATTCTAAAGTCTGCTTTTGGTAGTTTGGTTATATCTGGTTCTTTCAGGACCTTCTCTGGGGATTTCTCTTGGTTGATTTGGTTTGCATTCCTCTGCCTGCCCATTTTATCTGAGTGTAACAAGTTGTGGCCACTGGAGTCCAGTATGTGTTGCCTTTGTGTTCTCCAGGTGTGGTCTGTCTGCAGGCTTGCCACCCCCTCTGTCGCTGCCTAGGGCGGTTTGGTGTGGGCGTTGCCAGCGCCGGCACACTGCAGCTATTGCTGTGGTTTCTGCCTCTCCTTTGCGGGAGGGGCTGTCACTCAAGCCACTAGCGTTAGCGCACAGGGCAGAAGTGAGCACCTTTGCTCAGCTGCGGACCCGGACTTTTTCTGGAAGGCTTACACCCAGCCCCCTCAGTCCGAGCCTGCTCGCCACCGTTTTGTGGGTTGGGCGGGGCTTTTGACGTGCTCTCAGCTGTGAGCCTTTGCCCGTCCAGAATTTAGCCCCGCCCTCGAGGCCAGGGCCCTCCTGCTCAGGGACTGAAACCGAAAACCGGGGATTATTGGGCCGGTCGTGTTTGCTGGCGTGCGCACAGCGGCTAGCTTCCGGTCGTTCCGGCTCCTACCCCGCCCCCACGCTCGGAGAAAGCTCGCGCACGTAGGGCGGTACTCCGCGGTTTCTCCGGCTGGGCAGGGAGAGCAGAGTGATCTCCGCAGGGAACTTCCCCTGGTCTCAGTGTCTCCCTCGCCCCCGACTTAGGAGCCCGCTCGCGCCCACAGATGGCACACCGGGGTTTCTCCTTCTGGGCGGGGTTGGCAGCGTGAGCCTCGGGCCCCTCGCCCGTCCCTGGTCTTAGCCCGGTGCCCGCGGTCAGGGCCGGCTAGCGCAGGGTCGCAGGGCTGATCTCTGCCCGTATTTTTCCCCACAAGTGGGGTCACAGGCGGCCCGCAGCTGCCGGACAGCTTTAGCGCGTCACCTCTGCCCCTGCTAGGCTAGCCCGAGCTCTCACTGTTCCGCCCACACCGACAGGACCGCGTTTCGGCTTCCTGTCCCGACCATAGACTTCAGCAACCTCAGGGGGCTAGAAGTGCCCTAAGTCTCCACACTGTAGGCTTGGGAGCTCCCTCCCTCTAGGCAGGTCTGCTCTAATTGCCACGGGAGAGCTTGTTTGGCTAGTGTCCTGTCTCCCTTTGCTGGTATTGCTAGCTCCAGGGGAAATATTCGTTTTCGATTAGGGAAGTGACTTAGCCCATGGGTCGGGGTGGCTGTCCCTTAGAGTGTCCTCGTGCCTTCAGTCCACTCTTTGTTCCCGCTGCTCTGTTCCTCTCCTCTGTCCCAGTTCCCCGGAGCCCCGGGTGCGTGGTTGTGAGAGAGGCTTTCTGAGCTGTCCCTTTGAAAAGATTTTTGGGTCTGAGAAGACTCTCTCTTTTTCCCAAATAGTATCCTCATTTACTTCACAGCTCGATACTGTCCAATCGGCTCTTCTAGGGTCTGGGTCTGCAGTCTGGGGCTTGGTTCCTGGGACCCAGGTCCCTCCCTCTCCGCCAAACTCTCCTCCTGCCACGCGGATCTCTCCGGGCTGCCGTTTGCTTCGGGGAGCTGGGCAGCCCTCTTCGCGTTTTCGCTATTCCTACCAGTCTCAATGTGGCTTCTGCAGTGTTCCTTGGTTGAAGAGTCCACTTAGTTTTGCTCCAAGTTGGTTTATCCAGATGATGGTTCTTAAAATTGAGTTATAATCCACTTTGGTTCTGGGAGTTGGAAGTTGGTACGTCTGCCTACTCCACCGCCATCTTCTCCCCCTAACCCCAAAAATCTTTTTAAAGGGACAGCTCAAAAAGCCTCTCTCACAACCACGCACCCGGGACTCCGGGGAACTGGGACAGAGGAGAGAAACAGAGCAGCGGGAACAAAGAGTGGACTGAAGGCACGGGGACACTCTGAAGGACAGCCACCCCGACCCATGGGCTAAGTTACTTCCCTAATCGAAAACGAATATTTCCCCTGGAACTAGCAATACCAGCAAAGGGAGACAGGACACTAGCCAAATAAGCTCTCCCGCGGCAATTAGAGCAGAGCTGCTTAGAGGGAGGGAGCTCCCAGGCCTACAGTGTGGAGACTTAGGGCACTTCTAGCACCCTGAGGTTGCTGAAGCCTATGGTTGGGACAGGATGCTGAAACGCGGTCCTGTCGGCCTGGGCAGAGGCACAATCGATGAGAGCTCAGTCTAGCCCAGCAGGGGCGGAGAGGACGCGCGAAAGCTGTCCGGCAGCTGCGGGCCGCCTGTGACCCCACTTGTGGGGAAAAATACGGGCAGAGATCAGCTCTGCGACCCTGCGCTAGCCGGTCCTGACCGCGGGCACAGGGCTAAGAACAGGGACGGGCAAGGGGCTCGCGGCTGAGCTCACGCTGCCAACCCCGCCCAGACAGAGAAACCGCGGTGTGCCATATGTGTGCGCCAGCGGGCTCCTAAGGTGGGGGCGAGGGAGACACTGAGACCAGTGGAAGTTGGCGGCTGAGCTCACGCTGCTCGCCCTGCCCGGCCGGAGAAACTGCGGAGTACCACCCTACGTGCCCGAGCTTGCTCAGAGCGTGGGGACGGGGTAGGATCCGGAACGACCGGAAGCTAGCAGCTCACGCCACCAAACACGCCCAACTCAATAATCCCCTGTGCAGGAGGACCCTGGCCTCGAGGGCGGGGCTAAATTCTGGACGGGCAAAGGCTCACAGCTCAGAGCACTTCAAAAGCCCCGCCCAACCCATGAAACGGTGGCGAGCAGGCTCTGACTGAGGGGCCGGGGTGTAAGCCTTCCGGAAAAAGGCTGGTTCCGCAGCTGAGCAAAGGTGCTCACCTCTGCCCTGGGTGCTAAAGCTAGTGACTTGAGTGACAACCCCTCCTGCAAAGGAGAGGCAGAAATCACAGCAATAGCTGCAGTGAGCCGGCGCTGGCAACGCCTACACCCAACCGCCCTAGGCAGCGGCAAAGGGGGTGAGGGGCCTGCAGAAAGACCATACCTAGAGAACACAAAGGCAACACATACTGGACTCCAGTGGCCACAACTTGCTTACACTCAGATAAAATGAGCAGGCAGAGGAATGCAAACCAAAAAAACCAAGAGAAATCCCCAGAGAAGGACCTGAATAAACCAGATATAAACAAACTACCAGAAGCAGATTTTAGAATAATGATAGTTAGGATGTTCAAAGAAATTAGAGCAACAATGAATAGTCACTATGAGCACCTAAATAAAGAGATAACAAGTATAAAAAATGAAATTGAAATAATAAAAAAGAACCAGACAGAAATGACAAATACAGTATCAGAACTGAAGACCACAATGGAAGGAATTAAAAGCAGGATGAATCACGCTGAGGATCGAATCAGCGAGTTAGAGGACACAATAAACAAAGTTACAGAAGCAGAGAAAAAAAAGGAAAAGAGACTCAAAAAATGTGAGGAAACTCTAAGGGAGCTCTGTGACAACATGAAGAGAAACAATATTTGCATCATAGGGGTACCTGAAGAAGAGGAAAGAGGACAGGAAATGGAAACTGTGTTCAATCAAATCATAGCAGAAAACTTCCCTAAATTAAGGCTGGGAAACATTACACATGTTCAAGAGGCGCACAGAACTTCATTAAAGAGAAACCGAAAAAGATCTACACCAAGACACATCATAGTTAAAATACCAAAGCTAATAGATAAAGAAAAAATCTTAAAAGCTGCTAGAGAAAAATGACTCTCACCTACAAAGGAGCACCCATTAGGATGACATCGGACTTCTCAACAGAAACACTTGAGGCCAGAAGAGAATGGCAAGATATAATCAAAGTAATGCAGAACAAGAACCTATAACCAAGACTACTCTATGCAGCAAGGCTAACGTTTAAAATTGAGGGAGAAATAAAGAGCTTTCCAGACAAAGAAAACCTCAAGGAATTCATTAAAACCAAACCAATACTGCAAGAGATTCTAAGGGGCCTAGTGTGAACAGTTCAAAGGGAGAAAAGAATATAGCAAAAAAAAAAAAAAAAAAAATACAGCTTTAAAGAATAAAATGGCAATAAACAACTACATATCAATAATAACCTTAAATGTCAATGGATTAAATGATCCAATCAAAAGACATACGGTAGCAGCATGGATAAAGAAACAGGACCCATACATATGCTGTCTACAAGAGACACACCTTAAAACAAAAGATGCACATAAACTGAAGGTAAAAGGGTGGAAAAAAATATTTCATGCAAATGGAAATGAAAAAAAAGCCGGGGTAGCAGTACTTATATCTGACAAAATGGACTTTAAAACAAAGACTGTAGTAAGAGATAAAGGACACTACATAATGATAAAGGGAACAATTCAACAGGAAGATATAACTATTATAAATATCTACGCACCAAATATAGGAGCCCCGACATTCATAAAGCAGACTTTGATGGACATTAAGGGCGAGATTAACAGTAATACTATCATAGTAGGGGATTTCAATACCCCACTAACAACACTGGATAGATCCATAAGAAAGAAAATCAATAAAGAAACAGCAGACTTAAAGGATACACTAGATCAACTTGATTTAATAGATATATTCAGAACTTTTCACCCTAAAGCAGTAGAATATACATTCTTCTCAAGCGCTCATGGTACGTTTTCTAGGATAGACCACATGTTAGGACACAAGAAAGGCCTAACAAATTTAAGAAGATTGAAATTATATCAAGCATTTTCTCTGATCACAATGCCATGAAACTAGAAATTAACCACAAAAGAAAAACTGAAAAATACTCAAATACTTGGAAACTAAATAGCATGATATTAAATAATGAATGGATTAACATTGAGATCAAAAAAGAAATAAAAAAGTTTCTATAAACAAATGATAATGAGCATACGTCAACTGAAAATCTATGGGACACAGCAAAAGCAGTTCTGAGAGGGAAGTTTATTGCACTACAGGCATATCATAAGACCTAGAAAAAGAGCATATAAGCAACTTAACGCTGCAGCTAAAAGAACTTGAAAAACAACAACAAATAAAACCCAAGACAAGTAGAAGGAAGGAAATAATAAAGATCAGAGCAGAAATAAATGACATAGAGGCGAAGGAAACAATACAGAGGATCAGTGAAACCAGAAGCTGGTTCTTTGAAAAGGTAAACAAGATTGATGAACCCTTAACTAGACTCACCAAGAAAAAAAGAGAGAGGTCTCAAATAATTAAATTAGAGGGGACACTGGAGAAATTACAACGAATACAACAGAGATACAAAGCATTGTAAGATAATACTATGAAGAACTCTATGCCAAAAAATTAGACAATCTAGATGAAATGGACAAATTTCTTGAATCATATAAACTTCAAAAAATTAATATGGAAGAATCAGAGCACCTAAACAGACCAATTACAAGAGATGAGATTGAAACAGTTATCAAAAAACTCCCAAAAAAGAAAAGTTCTGGGCCTGATGGCTTCACAAGTGAATTCTATCAAAAATTCAAAGAAGAACTAACTCCTATCCTCCTCAAGCTATTTCAAAAAATTCAAGAGGAAGGAAGACTTCCAATCTCCTTTTATGAGGCGAGCATAATTCTGATCCAAAACCGGGCAAAGACAACACAAAGAAAGAAAATTATAGGCCTATATCCCTGATGAATTTAGACGCTAAAATTTTCAACAAAATATTAGCCAACCGGATCCAGCAATATATGAAAAAAATCATACACCATGATCAAGTGGGATTTATTCTGGAGAGGCAAGGCTGGTTCAATATTCGCAAATCAATCAATGTGATTCATCACATAAATAAAAGGAAGGACAAAAATCACATGATAATTTCAATAGATGCAGAAAAGGCATTTGATAAAATCCAGCACCCATTCATGCTTAAAACTCTCAGTAAAGTGGGAATACAAGGAACATTCCTTAACATGATAAAGGCCATCTACGACAAACCCACAGCAAACATCATACTAAATGGACAAAAATTAAAAGCAATCCCCTTAAGATCAGGAACCAGGCAGGGTTGCCCACTTTCACCACTTTTATTCAACATAGTTCTGGAAGTCCTAGCTACAGCAATCAGACAAAAAGAAGAAATAACAGGCATACAAATTGGAAAAGAAGAAGTAAAACTGTCACTATTTGCAGATGATATGATATAGTACATAGAAAACCCTAAAGTCTCAGTTAAAAAACTACAGGACCTTATAAATGAATTGAGCAAGGTGGCAGGATATAAAATTAATACTCAGAAATCAGAGGCATTTCTATATACAAACAATGAACTTTCAGCAAAAGAAATTAAGGAATCAATCCCCTTCACTATTGCAGCCCAAAAAATAAAATACCTAGGAGTAAATTTAACCAAGGAGGTTAAGGACTTGTACTCGAAAAATTATAAAACATTGATAAAAGAAATCAAGGAAGATACAAACAAGTGGAAGCATATACCGTGCTCATGGCTAGGAAGAATAAACATCATTAAAATGTCTATATTACCCAAAGCGATTTATAAATTCAATGCTATACCAATTAAAATACCAATGACATACTTCAAAGATATAGAACACATATTCCAAAAATTTATATGGAACCAAAAAAGAGCACGAATAGCCTCAGCAATCTTAAAAAGAATAAATAAAGCAGGAGGCATCACTCTTCTGGATATCAAGTTTTATTACAAGGCCATTATACTCAAGACTGCCTGGTACTGGCATAAGAACAGGCACAGTGATCAATGGAACAGAACAGAAAACCCAGAAATAAACCCACACCTTTATGGACAACTGATATTTGACAAAGGAGGAAAGAACATACAATGGAGTAAAGACAGCCTCTTTAACAAATGGTGCTGGGAAAATTGGACATCTACCTGCAAGAAAATGAAACTAGACCATCAACTTACACCATTCACAGAAACATACTCAAAATGGATAAAAGACTTAAATGTAAGCCGTGAACTATAAGCATCTTAGAAGAAAACATAGGCAGCAAGCTCTCCGACATCTGTAGCAGCAATTTACTTGCCGATTTATCTCCACGGGCAAATGAAATAAAAGGCAAGATAAACAAATGGGACTATATCAAACTAAAAAGTTTTTGCACAGCTAAAGACAATAAGAACAGAATAAAAAGACAAACTACACAATGGGAGAACATATTCGACAGCACGTCTGATAAGGGGTTAATAACCAAAATTTATAAAGAACTTAGAAAACTCAACACCAGGAAGACAAACAATCCAATCAAAAAATCGGCAAAAGAAATGAATAGAAATTTCTCCAAAGAAGACATCCAGATGGCCAAAAGACATATGAAAAAATGCTCAACATCACTAATCATTAGAGAAATGCAAATTAAAACCACAATGAGATACCACCTCACACCAGTCAGAATGGCGCTCATCAGCAAAACAACACAGAACAAGTGCTGGCGAGGATGTGGAGAAAAGGGAACCCTTCTGCACTGCTGGTGGGAATGCAGACTGGTGCAGTCACTGTGGAAAACAGTTTGGAGATTCCTCAAAAAATTAAAAGTCGAACTGCCTTTTGACCCAGCTATCCCACTTTTAGGAATATACCCTAAGAACACCATAACACTGTTTGAAAAGAAGAAATGCACCCCCATGTTCGTGGCAGCATTGTTCACAATAGCGAAGAGCTGGAAACAGCCCAAGTGTCCGTCAGAAGAAGAGTGGATTAAAAAGCTTTGGTACATATATACTATGGAACAATATTCAGCCATAAGAAATGATGACATCGGATCATTTACAACAAAATGGATGTACCTTGATAACATTATACGGAGTGAAATAAGTGATTCAGAAAAAAAAAAATTTGAGAACAGCATGATTTCATACATAGGTGGGACATAAAAGTGAGACTATGAGACATGGACAAGAGAGTGATGGTCACGGGATGGGGGGAGGGAAGGGAGGGTGGAATAGGGAGAAGGGGAGGGATACAGGGAAAACCAGATAGAAGGTGACAGAGGACAATTTGACTTTGGGTAATGGGTATGCAGCACAATTGAATGATAAGATAATCTGGAGATGTTTTCATTGTACATATGTACCCTGATTTATTGGTGTCACCCCATTAAAGTTAATAAAAATAAATAAATAAAAATAAAAAAAAATAATAAACACATGAATTTTTTTTTTTTTTTTTTACAGGGACAGAGAGAGAGAGTCAGAGAGAGGGATATTTAAGGACTGACAGAGGGGAACAGAGAGAGATGAGAAACATCAATCATTAGTTTTTCATTGCCGTTGCTACACCTTAGTTGCTCATTGATTGCTTTCTCACATGTGCCTTGACCATGGGCCTTCAGCAGACCGAGCAACAGCTTGCTGGAGCCAGCGACCTTGGGTCCAAGCTGGCGAGCTTTTGCTTAAGCCAGGTGGGTCCACACTCAAGCTGGCGAGCTCGGGGTTGTTAGGCGATATTATGATAGTTTTTTATTGATTTTTTGAGAAAACTCTATACTACTGTTTTCTCTAGTTGCAAAACCAGTTTACATTCCCATCAACAGTGTGTGAAGGTTCACTTTTCCTCACATCCTCACTAACAATTCTTATTTTTGTCTTTTGTTTTTTTTTATAACAGTCATTCTGTGAAGTGAGAAGTAACACCTCACTTTAGTTTTGATTTGTATTTCCTTGGTTATCAGTGATGATCATTTTTCATGTCTTTGTTGGCAATCTGTATGTCTTTTTGAAAAATATATATTCAACTCTACTACTTTTTAATTGGATAGTATGTTTTGGTATTAAATAATATAATATTTTGAATATTAACTTCTTATCAGATATATAATTTGGAAATATTGTTTACTATTCAGTTGGTTGCTTTTAAGTTTTGTTAATGATTTTCTTGCTGTGAAAAAATTAAATTACTCTTTGATACTACACTATATATTGTTTTAACATCTTCATTTCTAAATTTTATTTAAAATTTAAACCTTTTGTGGTTATTTACATAATTTGTATTTTTAGACATTTTTATATGCCTTATACTGGAAAATCTGTTGTCTTTACTTCTTGAAATTCTATAAATTAAAAATGATAACTGAGTTTTATTTTAATAATGTGAAAATTTCACAGATATCATAGACTTAGTGTGTTATACATTGTCACAATTTTTATTACCATGAATGTTGAATGGAGAATTTAAATTTTACTGACATAAAATACATTAAAAGCAGTGAAAGAGACCATTATTTACATTTGTATGTTAAAATACATGTTATAAAGACATATTTTAATATTAACAGTGTTCAGAATATCCTTAAAACACAAAAGTGTCCAGAAATGAGTATGATCTTTCAAAGCTTAAATTTTTAACTTTAAATATTTAAGTTTAAAATAAGAAAACTAAAACTGTATATTAAGTATTACAAATCCCACCTTTTGAACAACATGCTGTTTTGAGAATCAGTTGTCAATAGATAGATCAACTTTTGTTCTAGGCAAAATACAAGATATATGAAAAGAAATACTCAACACAAAATTTATTGTCTCTCATCACGAAGTTATTTAGAACAGGTGTGTTTATAATCATAACAAACTGAGAAAATCTATCTTTAATGGCAAATGCCCATTTTCACCCTAGAGGAACATAGAGCTAGTATATAAAACATAGGAATTTTGTCAAAAAGAGGTCTTGTTAAAGGATTTTATGTACCTCCTGGGGACATAATCTTACTATGACACTCCAGTTCCTTTATTTTACTATTGTTTTAAGGCTCATTACAGAGACAACAAAATAGTCATTTATAAGACTACAGACTGTGTGGCAACTAAGCGCATTATCAAGCAGCCACAGGTGTACAGCAAATGAAGTGGTAAAATGTGATTTGTAGACATTTGATGACAAATCTGTCTCCACAAGCTCCATCCCAGGTTGTGCCCTCCATCTGTTTCACAAGTCTTCATCTGCTTTGTAATAAAGGAAATAAAATACCTTCATTTTAATAGTGAAAGCAATAAATAAAAATTTAAAACCTACAAAAGCAAAAAGGGATTGATCACATTTATTGGGATTAAAATATTAATAAATGTTATCTTATTGAATTAGTTTTTAAATACTATCTGTTTATTTTATTATATGTAAAGTATTACTATCATTTCAAATCAAACCAGCATCATTGGTTAAAAACAATATTAGAACCATCTTCTTCAATTGGTAAATTGGTGTATATAAGTATGAACCAAAATAAAAATCATGCCTGACCTGTGGTGGCGCAGTGGATAAAGCCGTCAACCTGGGAACACTGAGGTCTCCAGTTCAAAACCCTGCACTGGTTCAGTCAAGGCACATATGGGAGTTGATGCTTCCAGCTCCTCCCTCCTTTCTCTCTTTCTCTCTCTCTCACTCTGTGTTTCCTCTCTAAAATAAATAAAATAAACAAAATAAAAATCATGTAAATAGACAATAAATATGAAAGAGCTAGTTATTACTCAAGGACAGTTTTGTCTTTCTGGCTTGAGGTTTTGGTTATATTCAATGAGTAAAGGTACTATTGGACCTCTTCTATAGACTGAACAGGGAGTCAATGATAAGACTCACATTGACCAGGTGATGTCTTCTCCCTTACCTCTTATTCTAAATTGTATGTATAATTTAATATTTCTTCTTTTTCAACTTATTCATAAACAATTTATTATACTGACTTAAATTTTATTTTCTGAAAGCATGTTAATTGATAATTTTATATATTGTATATGTATGGGAGATATGTTATAAAAATGTTCTGGAGTTGGACAAATGACAGTTAAATATAAAAGGCATTTCATCACTTTAAACTTGAACTTTATGATATTGGTTCTAGGCTCTTACTAGCCAAAGTTTTGCTTAGTACAATAAAATAAATATAACTAACATTTAAAAAAATATTTTATTTATTAATTGATTTGAGAGAGAGAAAGAGAGAGATATATATCAATTGGTTTTTCCACTTATGTAAGCTTCCATACATTGATTTTTATATGTGTCCTGACTGGGGATGGAACCTGCAACCTCGGCATATCAGGGTGATGTTTTAACCAATTGAGCTACTCAATTAAGTCCAGCAAACATTTTTTAAAACTACAATTTCTCTTACAAATAAGCCTTAATTGAGCTTTTTAAAAAGTTAAAGAGATAATATTCTATAAATATTATTACTTCCCAAGTTAAAAAAATTTGTCTTAAAGACAATAATTGGAATAGAATAATAGAAATAGAAGAAAAGCAAAGTAAGTATCAAGAGTAATAAAAAATCAAGGTGAAACAAAAATTGTATTTGTATTAGTCAGAGCCATGTCAGAAGACAGAAACTGTATAAATAATAAGAAAAGGGGAAATTTAATATTAATAATTATTAATAAGAAAAAGGTAATTTCTAAAACAATAAAGATTTTAATGGGTGCAGGGGTAGTAAATATATAAAGTTTTTGTTCCTTCTATTGCTGAGGGAAAGTGAATAAGAAAAGAACTTAAAAACTTAGGGGACACACTCATAGTCTGAGATACAGACCTCTTTAGAGAGAGTATGGGAAAAGGACACTTAGACTGCTGTAGTAAGTACAGTGTGTCCGTAAAGTCACGGTGCACTTTTGACCTGTGACCGGCTGAAAGTGCACCATGACTTTACAGACACACTGTATATTTGCTGAAGAGTATGGGTCAAACTTCCAGGTAGTGGGAAAACTTGTACAAGTGTGTGAGCTGTAGCTGGTTCACAACCACAGTCCATTGAGAAGCAGAGATCCTCACCAGAATGTTTAAGCTTCAGCTGGTTCCTGAGAGAGCCCTTGACATTAAAATTACCAGGCTTCTGCGTTTCAATATTGCTCTTTATGAGTCTATCTCTGTTTTGCTTGTAAGTTCATTTGGTCCAATCCACCAATTGTCAGGCCAAAACCATCTCAACGTTTTTATCCTGCTTTCTCCCCTTAGCACCCTCTCTTGACAAACTTTAACATCAAAATCAATTGGCCAAGGAGTATTATTCAGGTTTAGTATAACTACACACAGGAATAAGCATTGATCTGTAGCTAGAAGTCAATAAACTGATAACTGTCACATTCTACATTAATGGTTATTTATATTCTAAACACACCTTTATACAAATGTTTTAACTTAGATAAAACAACAAGACAACTTCCTATTTGTACCTAACAGATGTAATTATTCTTTGTACAAGGGAAGTTATTATCTTCCCTCACCAGGAAGGGGACAAAAAATTTGTGTGTTCATTGCATCCATCACCAGCTATATTAGTTAGTTACTATTCAAAGTCAGTTACCATTGTACTGACTATAGGTTACCTAAGGAAAAAAAAAATAAGGTGAATCTACAACACTTGTATATAAAACAATAAGTGGAAAGAGAGAGATAAAATTGATAATATGTATACAAAAATGTATATACAGATAAAAAGGAAATAAAATATTTGCAGAACTACCATAGTCCCCACTTTTGTAATTGAATAGAAAGCTATATTTGATTTCTGCAAATTTATTCTTCTGCTACTGATGTCGTATTGTATTTGCTTTCAGTCAGCATCAGTTGCCTGGTATTCCTTCCTAGTGTGATAACTCAAACTCTTCATTTCTGAAGGACTTAAGTCCTCAGTAGTCATTTTTTTCTTTGGTTGTTCTAGTTTTTAAAGTACCTTTACTATTGTGAATAATAATGTTAAGAGGCTGTCTTCTTAGAAGTATTGGATCCTCTGTGTTCCAACTTTGTCTTCAGTAAGCCATCGCATCATTCCAGAACTTCTTGGTAATGAAGAAGTAGTTAAATCCATTAATTCTATAAACATATGCTTAAATCCTCCACAGGAGCCAAAAGCCCAGGCCTGTGCTGTTCTTGTGCACATACTCTAGTACTCTAGACTCCCTGAAATCACAGTTTTCTATAAAACTATTATGGAAGACCAATTGGTTTCAACAAGAACCAGATAAAGTCAATCTGAATATGTTTTTACTTCTTTTTTTTTTTTTACATGGACAGAGAGAGAGAGTCAGAGAGAGGGATAGATAGGGATAGACAGACAGGAACAAAGAGAGGTGAGAAGCATCAATCATTAGTTTTTCATTGTCTTTGCAACACCTTAGTTGTTCATTGATTGCTTTCTCACATGTGACTTGACCGTGGGCCTTAGCAGACCGAGCAACCCCTTGCTGGAGCCAGTGACTTTGGGTCCAAGCTGGCGAGCTTTTGCTCAAGCCAGATGGGGCTACGCTGAAGCTGGCGAGTTTGGGGTATCGAAGCTGGGTCTTCCGCATCCCAGTCCGACGCTCTATCCACTGCGCCACCACCTAGTCAGGCTACTTCTTCTTGAAAACCATTAATCTGGCCAGGTAGCTCACTTGGTTAAAACATCATCTCAAGCCTGACCTGTGGTGGCACAGTGGATAAAGCGTCGACCTGGGAACACTGAGGTCGCCAGTTCAAAACCCTGCACTGGTCCGGTCAAGGCACATATGGGAGTTGATGCTTCCAGCTCCTCCCCCCTTTCTCTCTTTCTCTCTCTCTCTCTCTCTCACTCTGTGTCTCCTCTCTAAAATAAATAAATAAAAAGAAAAAAAAAAACAAAAAGAACATCATCTCAAGATGCCAAGATTGCAAGTTCAATCACCAGTCAGGGCCCATACAAAATTCAACCATGAATGGATAAATAAATGAAATTACAAATCTCTTTCCCTCCCTCCTTTTCTCCCTCTCTCCCTCCTTCCTCCCTCTCTCCCACTCCCTTCTTATTCTTTAAAATTAATATAATGTGAACTTAATTTTTTTCAATTTACTTTATAAGCTCTAAATCTTGGTGTTCAATTTTTCAATAAAAACTGAAATTTGTATGGGATGTGTTTTATACTAAGTCATCTCTAATTAGCACAAAGAAGTATGACTTGGCTGGTGAAATCAACATACTTCCAGTCTCTTGGTGGACATTGAAAGATAAAGTAACTTTAAATCTGAACAGAAAAATAAAGTTCAATAACAAAAATTTGGTCTTGTGTATTTATAATGTAAATCCAACTGTGCATAGTCATTTTAGTTCTTGTTCATCTTATAGGTGGATGGTAAAAATTTGACAAAAAGAAAAATGGGGAACAATTTTCTTTTTTCATTTTCTGTTGCATGAGGTTATAGAACTGTTTCTATATATATCCGCATTGCTGATTCCAACTCTAATATCCATTTATTGTTACAACCTCCAGTTTTTATGCAACTTTAATTTTATGTTACAGTTAATGGCATGCACTGGTTTTTAAATTGGAATTATTTTGTTTTAAGATTGAATCATGGCTTCTTCGAGTAGGCGTGAATGTAAGAACAGTCCTGACACCTTCTGTTATATATGTGGCTGTTACACACTTCAATATCAAAGGCACAATATTTCATCCTTTGTGACATGTGCATATATTGCTTATTTTTAAGTTCGCCTTAGCGATCAAGACAATAATTGGGCTCCTCATATTGTGTGTCATGATTGTGAGGAAATGATTCATGACTGAACAAAAGGAAAATGTAAAGGAATGCCTTTTGGTATTCCCATGTTTTGGGGTGAACCTAAAAACTACAGCAGAGACTGTTATTTCTATTTGACCCATATAAAGGGCATCAGCAAGAAAAAATGGCATATGATCGCATATTCTAATATTACTTCACCAATACAACCTATCCCACACTCTGAGACACTCCCAGTTCTACTTTTCAATGGTTTTATTTCTTCAAAGGACTAAGAAAGTGAACATAGCCTGACCAGGCTGTGGTGCAGTAAATAGAGCGTCAGACTGGGATGCGGAAGACCCAGGTTCGAGACCCCGAGCTCGCCAGCTTGAGTGCGGGCCCATCTGGCTTGAGCAAAAGCTCGTAGCTTGGGCTCAAGATTGCTGGCTTCAGCAAGGGGTTGCTCAGTCTGCTGAAGGCCCATGGTCAAGGCACATGTGAGAAAGCAATCCGTAAACATCTAAGGTGTTGCGACGACAATGAAAAACTAATGATTGATGCTTCTCACCTTTCTCCATTCCTGTCTGTCTATCCCTATCTACCCCTCTCTCTGACTCTCTCTCTGTCCATGGAGGAAAAAAAAGGAAAGTGAACATGGTGATCAATTGTATTTTGATAAGATGCATGAGGAAATGGTTGTAGATTCTGAAGGGTCTTCATCTGATGGCAAGTAGTCATTAACCCCCTCAGCAGTTTTGCCAAAACTAATTGAATGACTTAGTAAGTGACTTGGGCCTATCAAAGAAAGTAGGTCAGTTATTAGCCTCCAGGCTTCAAGAAAAGAATGTACTTCACTGGTCAGCTAAGATATCCCATTTCAGAAAGCATGAACAAATTTCTGTGGACTTTTTTTCCGAGACAAACACTTTGTTTACTGTCATAATATCAGTAGTCTTCTCAGCCAGCTATGTGTTACCACTTATAGTCCAACGTAATGGCAGCTATTTCTTGATAACTCTAAATGGAGTCTGAAATTTGTTCTCCTACACAATGGTAATGTTTATACAGCGGTTCCAACTGGTTATTCAACTCATCTGCGAGAGCATAATAATGACATAAAAATTGTCCTCAACTTTCTGATGTATGAAAAGCATAACTGGATCATTTTAGTAGATCTTAAAATTGTTAATTTTCTGCTAGGACAACTGAGATGTTTCACGAAGTATCCTTGCTTTCTGTGTTTGTGGGACAGCCAAGCTCAGGAGAAACACTAGACACAGAAGGAGTGGCCAAAATTTGAAGCTCTGGAAGTAGAAATGCAAAATACTGTGAATGAACCTGTAGTTAATCAAGACAGGATCATCTTCCCCCATGTTCCATTAAACTTGGCTTAATGACGCAGTTTGTTCAAGCTTTGAATAGAGAAAGTGAATGCTTTCAACATATTATTTCTGCTTTTCTTGCCTTGTCTTTCGAGAAGATAAAAGGAGGTATATTTAATGGACTTCAAATTCGAACCCTAATATGTGACGAAGAATTTGCCAGGAAGATGAATAAGGAGGAGAAAGCAGCATGGCAGTCTTTTGTGGCAGTTACAAAGAACTTCCTTGGCAACAAAAAGCAGAAATCTATGAAATTCTGGCTCAAAGGATGCTGTTGGCTTTCCGCAACATATGATGTAACATGAAAGTTAATATTCACTTCCTGAACAGTCACCTTGGTAAGTTTTCCAAATATCTTGGAGCTGTTAGTGATGAGCAGGGAGAAAGCTTTCATCAAAATCTAAAGACGATGGAGGAGCGTTATCAGGAGTGATGGAAAAGAAATATGATGGCACACTACTGCTGGAGCATCAAACGAAAATGTCCTCAATAAGTACACAAATGCAAATTTTTGCCTGAATAAAATTTAAATAAGTTTTGCACAAATTTTATGATTAAAATAAGTTTTTTAATATTTTCTATTTTGAAATTTTAGACAAATTCTGATGCAATCATATTTTTAGTGTATTATTGTATTTACTGCATTATATAAATTATTATATTTTCACAAAGATGATACCCAAGAAGACATTCTACTTCATTATGTTAAACTAAGTGCTGAAAATTTTACAATACGACATAAAATCTTATATTGCAAAAAAATATTGCAGGTTACAGAGAAATACTAATGTCAGATTTGAGATCAGCACACTTGAGTTAGGTAAGAATAAGTGTTTTTGTGGATGCAACAAAAATTTTGTTCCCCAATGTAATGCATTATTAGATATACAAAGACACACAGAGTTTATTTATATTGCATACATTCTTTATTATACTGTTACAAAATTAAAATTTTGTAGGAATTCATGAAGGATTAACTATGAAAAATTTATTTTCTTCTTAATATCTTTTACTGATTCACTCTAAAATATACATACTATTAAAATTATTTTAAATCTATTGCTCCCGCAACTTGTCTAAGTCTACTTATATTAATCAACAACAATGAGATTATAAATAAAACTTTAAGCAATATTTTAGTTATTTATGCAACATGACTACATAAATTCCTGGTTAGTGATACAAGTATTACACTGGTTTTATATTTAAGTTTTTCTTTGGTGTCTTGCTTCACTAAATTTTCAAAAATTTTATAAAATTTTATCACATTTTTTACTACCCTGACATAATTTTATTTTTGTTGATTTAAATGATTTGCTTTCCTTTGCCTATCATATACAAACTGTGACTTAATCTGGTAACTGATGGTTTCCCAGATACAGCTGCTGTGCAGGTGAGAGAATAAAGATTTGATTTTTCATGAGTTATTTAGACCTTGGATACACATTGAACTAGTAACTCTAGTCAACAATCTCATATTTTCATGGTGAAGTGGAGACTACGGACACTTTATAGGAATGCCAGTGAACATTCACTTCAGTGTCATATAAAGGTGACTCAGAACATCCTTACCTGAAAGAGGATAAAACATGAGATGGCAAAATTAAAAAAAAAGAAAAAAAACACCAAAAATAACGCAATGTTGAACAGTTATAAATGTTTTAAAAACAAGCAGCCTTTAAGATAGTCTTTCTAGAAAATACAAGTTCCAGGAGAAAAAATATTGAAATGTTTAAAGTGGATTTTAAAGGGGAATATAAATTCAAAGTCTAAAATTAGGTTGATTTGTAGAGCATACTTTTGAGTTATTATCAAGTTTTTACACCTGCATCAAAGAAAAAAAAATGTTTTTAAAGACTAGCCTAGAAAGAAACCAGTGCAGAACTGAGGGTAGAACTCTTATGGTAGAACTAAGAATGACAATGTAAAATTCTTAAAGTGCTATCTGTTTGACAATCTAAGAAAAACTAAACCTAAAAATTTATATATAACCATTTAGTTAATATACTGTTCATGGGTATACACTGTGGTTTCTCTGCTCTGTAATAAATTCATGTGGTAAAATTGGTAACACTTAGTTATTTAATTTCATTTACTCATTTGGAAAAAAAAAAAAACAGCAGAAGAAACACATTGGAATATCACTGAAAAAAAAAAGTGTTGTATTAATTAACTATGGCCATAACAAAAGCAACACACAAAAATAAAATAAGCCAACAAAAACCATTCTCTTCACATCAAACATACACGAATAAGCATGCCTTTATATCAAACCATCTCAAAAATAAGAAGGCTTGATCATGCACTTAAAGGCCAGCTATGGGTGACTGAGCAAGGCAAGACTCATTGTGGCAGCTTACTTGATTTTGACTATGTTCGCTTATTAGCTTCTCCATGAGAGTAAGCTGGGGGGTCATCTACTCAAGTATGGGTTCAGATGGGCAGCTCTACTCCTCCCTGTATATGAGTAGGTTGTCGTCTGTTATCCATATATCTCACCTGCCCTGGATCAGCAAGGCATGCTCTTCTATAGCAATGGAAAAAACACAAACGACCACACAGAGTCATGTAAGGTTTCATAAAATGTAGATTCAGAAACAGCATACTTTCAGAAATCACTACATGCCATTAGTCAAAGCAAGCCACATATGGGCTAGCCCAAAATGAAGAGATTAACAAGGCTACTACACCCCTGTTGAGACTATGCAAGCATAAAGCCAAAGTGCAATCTACCTCAGTCAGAATGGGAGAATTATGTAACCGGTAAAATGACACATTTCCAAAAAAATGAATCATCATTTTCCTCAATAATTAAAAAATATGGTTAACATTTTGTTGGCCTTTTCAAAAATTTAACCCAAGCAGGTAATTTACTTTTGGTCATTAGTAGACTTAATTAGAAATCTTAATATGAATTCAAACATTTCAATAATTCACAACTTTTGCTTTTCTGCTTCAAAAATTGCTCATTTAAAGGAGATTTAAGGATAAGACATAGAGTATATCAAGGTTAGCTCCTGTTTTATTTGGGTCATGACTCTTGTGGAACTCAAAACAATGAATTCACTGCTACTAGAATCAAGTGTTTATAATCCCAACAAAACTGAATTTGGCACTTAATCATATCACTGTTAGCTTCAAGGTACAGAATTTTCAGTGTTGCAGAACATTGCATCTTTCTGCATCTTATCTTTCCCTCTCACATAACTGCTAAGAAATAAATAATATCTCATAAGCTCTTTAATATCAGTCTGATATGTACTAAAGTCAGAAAAATCCTTCAAAGAAGTTGTTACTTTTTCTATTTATAATTTTTTCAGACCTACATTCAATACTTTTATTGAAAAAGACTGTAGATTTTAAGAATGTGTTATTGAAGAGGAAAAAATATTCAAACTAAATTGATATTTACAGTGAACATATTCTACTGTTATGTTTGGAAATAAGTCTTTATACTTTTTTCTTATGAAAACACCTATGGTAGCAGAGTAAGATAAAAACTCATTTATCAATTGGCTGGTGAATCCTCTAGCTAATGCAATGCTAGTCTGCTAAGTTGTTTTTCCATAGGGTTACCTATTAGTTAACTGAGGACTCACCATTTGTTGCTAAGGACATACGTTGTTACCAAATCCGTCTATTAAATAAAGATAATGTCACTAACCAAATTGTAGATCAACGAATTGTAAACATGCAAGAAAAATCTCCACAGAAAATATTCATCTCTTTTCACCAATGAAAAGATGAGAAATGTGGCATTGCTTGTTTGTCAGTTTGCTTTATTTTACACAAGTGTTTACTCCTGAGTCTATATTTTGTCATTGATCTGGTAGTAGAAATCCAACTGCAGCTTCAGTCAAGAAAACAAGGCATCTGAAGGGATTTTCTTTATGCCTTCAATGTAATTATGTTGCCGTTTACTAGAGCAATGGTAGTCATAACATGGATTAGAAAAAACAAGAGGAAAGATATTGAATGAGAGAAGAAAAGTGACAAAGATATAACAGAAAAACACTTGGAGAAAGAGGTAAAATTAATATCGATAAGATGACTGAAGTTCTGGGTTTGACTTGTTTTTCTCTATTAATTTCATGTGTCAAATTTGTCCTAGCTTAACTCATTAAGAAAAAGTGGAATGTTAATATCAGCTCTTTATTCCATCCTATCCACTCAAAGGATGCCAGGATGTTTTGTAGTACCTTCTGCTTCTAGGTATATCCAAATTACCTATTGTATATTTAGGTTATATATGCAGAAAGTGTATGATACAAAATAATATCAAATAAAAGGATTGATATTGTCTGGCTATTCTTTTAACACAACTATGTGTCTTTACATATTTTATGCTAGCTCAACTGATTTATTAAATAAATTTTTATTTTATTTTATTTTTGTATAGTTTTGAAGTGAGAAGCAGGGAGGCAGAGAGACAGATTCCTGCATGTGCCCCACTGGGATCCACCTGGCATGCCTACCATGATGCTCTGCCCATCTGGGGCATTGCTCTGTTGCAATTGAAGCCATCCAGTGCCTGAGGCAGAGGCCATTGAGTCATCCTCAGCTACTGGGCCAATTTTGCTCTAATGGATCCTTGGCTGCAGGAGGGGATGAGAGAGATAGAGAGAAAGGAGAGGGGAAAGGTGGAGAAGTAGATGGACGCTTCTCCTGTGTGCCCTGGCTGGGAGTAAAACCCAGTACTTCCACACACCGGGTCAATGCTCTACCAGTGAGTCAACCACCACTGAGTCATGATCAGAACTTTAAATCAGTTTTTAAATCACAGATATTAAATCACTCCTTCAACCAAAGTTTCAGGAATGGAAAACTCAATATCATGTTTACATTGTATATGATTAAGAAACATGTACTATAAGTTGGGGAAATATATATTAGAATAAATTTTTGGTGATATTATGAAAAACAAAAGAATATACAAATATTTCATCAATATTATCAGATAATGATACTAAATGGTTTGACCTGGTTTTTATTTTAACTTTGAGATTCATCCAAGAAACACACACACACACACAAAGATAAAGAAACTAAAAAGACTCATGAAACTAAAAATAAAATCGTCATATATATCCTGGTTTTCACTTTCCCTTCATTAATATTTAAGAATATCATTGTTATTTTCATCAACAATTAGAATTCAAAATTATTATTTCCTTTCTTTTGTTTATATGGGTAGAACTCCCTATTTTCAACAAAACTTTGACACTGGACCTCATAGTGTGGGTCCGGTACTTGGTCTTTGTATTAAGTGATGAAGTGATTTGAATAAACATTATCCACAGGTCACAAAGTAAATATAAAGAACAAAGATTTTTTTTTTAATTTTATTCATAATGGTACTTCCAACCTTCAGTTTTCAATTTTAAGTGCACACTTGGTTGAGGTTTTCTAATGTATTTAAGTTTTCTATTGATTTTTTTGTAATAACATTATATAAGCTCTTGTCCTCTTTAAGGGAGCATACAACTAATTTTCCTAAGTTTCTTTTGTTGGTTTGTTTTCAGGGTCTTCAGTCTTACCCACAAATCAACAATCATCCCTGTCTCTTTCCTGACTGAAGTTTCAAACTCTTGTAATTTTAGTAATCTGTGTTGCTTTTCCCTTAATTCATCCACATTGAACTTGCTTATCACTTAAATCAGGGGTGCCCACACTTTTTCAGCTTGAAAGCTACTTATAAGATGACCACGTCAAAATGATCTACCTACAATAAAAATGCAAAACATAAATTTATTTCTTCTATATTATCATTATTTAAGTTACTATTATTACTATTTAATATTGTGTATTCTTTGTTCACCTTTCCCCTTCTCATCTCTCTTTTCAGAGGAAAATCAATGTCATAGTTTTTATGAACAGTCCGTAAAAGCCATTCCACATTTCCCTTCTTTGGAATAGCAATGGCACACAGACAGATGAGGCAAACGCACTTAGAATATGACGTAGTGAAAAAAAATCCCTCACATTCTGTATGAAAAAAGTAGGTTTTAGGTTTCTTACTTGTAACAGCTACGGCACTCATTTTTATACCCTTTGTTGTATTTAGTTTAAATAAATTGAAGGCTAACTAAGCAGCAATGTTACTGAGCAAGTTAGCGCGTTTTAACGCGCATGCGTAGGATGTCAAAAGTACAAAGGTCAGATTGGCTACCCTGTATGCCAATCAAAAGACAAAAGTATTTTTAATGTCATGCGATCTACCCACACTTCCTTCATGATCGACCAGTAGATCACGATCGACGTACTGAGCACCCCTGACCTAGACTGTTTGTGTTGTCTCAAACTTCATGGAAAACTATATAGTTGAATTTAGTTATCTAATCCATTTACAGCCATGTTTGTTTTTACCAAAAGTCCCTGATGTTGCATAAGGAAATACTATATCAACAAAATTTAAAAAACATATGTATACATATATACTTGGTTTTTTGATAAATATTAATTACAATATTCATGCAAATTACATTAATTGCAATAACAGTTAAAAATGAAAATGATAGCTCTTGATTAGTGTACAAATAGTGCAAGTAGTTATATTACTTTTTTTAAGTATGTTTTAAAATAAAAAGAAACCTAACACTATAATCAATTCACAAATAAATGATAAATTTAAAAAGCTACATAAAGAAGAAAGAATATTATTTGTGAAAAATAAATAATATTATTTGCTGCAACTGAATATTTGGAGTTTGGTAAATATATATTTTTAAAACTACTGAAAAAACTGAGATTTTTGAGGAGGTTTCCAATCAGTCTATAAACAAATTATGAAAAAACTATATTTCATTTTTACTTGACTCATTGTCTTTGGACTAAATGCATAAAGTATTATACATTATTTGGTTGCAAGTAGACAGTTTTCTGTTACATATCATTGATTGCTTATATATGAAGAGATTAACTTGAATTCCACATCTTTATCTTCATGTCTAGCAATACTGAGTTGGTTAATGTTTCTAAGATGATCATTTATTACATTATAGTCAGTCCATTTCACACTAACAGCAATACCACTCAATTTATCACTGTCTCTTCACACAATGTGCTATATAGATGTTTTGACCTGAAAAAAGTCATTTAAAAAACGTGAAGTAGTGTGGCTTCAAAAAATACAAGGTCATAAGCAATGTAGTAACATATATTTTTGTACTGGGCTTTCTTTATAATTTACATTCTGTTGCTCAAATCCCAAATCAGGTAAAATATTTGGAAAAAATCATGTGGCAATACAACTATTATAACTTGTGCAGAGAGAGTTTCCCAACTCATAATTGCAGTTTGAATGTCTACACAATTTCTCGATGGATATTCACCATCACTGCAGCACTGTCTTCATACCAAAATAACTTTATTCTGTCATTGACTGCATCTTTTTAAACTAATCCCTAAATTATCCCTTTGTGTGACCTAGAGTTTTGAAATTTAAACTATACCATCTGAGCAAAAGATGGGCTAACTGCCTAGGTAGAAAACATTGTTTTAAGCCTGTTATAATTGAGTGTAATGCTTTATAACCCAAGTCAACCAGAACAAAACATGAGGATATGATCACTTTTAAACTAAATTACTTTTAATCAAACAATCTATATCAATAATATTAGCAGACTTGTAATGATTTAGTGGTCATAAAACTGCTAAGAAATAATTTCTTGAAAAAAACAAATAAAATAATTGAGAAAACAAATGAGTAAAAGAATGCAATTCAGAATATGAAAATGATTAGAAAATTATTTTCAGCAAGAAATCATTATAAATTATATCTTTAACTTCAAAAACAATTGATAATATATCTGTAAAGCTCCCAAAACATGTTAAGAAGTATTTCCTAAAATAGTGAAAAATAAAGTAAGAAGAGTTTTTATCAACTGTTTAAAATTAAAGATCATTTCAACAAAATTTTGGAGAAGATACCAACTATAATATCATTGGGATATTGCTTAGTTTGGACTAAGGAAGGGGAACAAATATACATATATATAGAAAAATATAAATTTAAATTTCCATTAAAATAATCTTTTAAATTACAAAAACAGAATATTTAATGTTCACTATAATACAGAAGAAAAAAGATATGTTGTCAATTGAGAGGGCTAAATAAGTAAAGTTATAAAAAATTGGTACATATTCAATCTTTCCCTAAATAAAACACCATGCCTAATATAAAGTAAAAAAAAAATCAGTTTATTATACTTAATAAAATGAGAAATATTTTCCAAAAAAAGCAAAAAGAGTTTCTTTCAGAGAAATACAAATTAAAGCCACGATGAGATACCTCCTTATTCCTGTCAGAATTTTTATCAGCAATAAATCAACAAACAAGTATTGACACAATGTGGAGAAAAGGAGACCCTTATGCACTACTGGTGGAAATGCAAATTGGTGCAACCACTATAGAAAACAGTGTGATGTTTTCTCAAAAAATTAAAAATGGAATTGCCTTTAAAAATAAAATTAAATACTGGCAAAGATGTGGAAGAAGGGGAACCCTTCTGCACTTCTGGTGGGAATGCAGACTGGTGCAGCCACTGTGGAAAACAGTATGGTATATCCTCAGAAAATTAAAAATGGAACTGCATTATGACCCACCTATCCCACTTTTAGGAATAAACCCTAAGAATCTCAAAGCACTAATTCCAAAGAAGATATCCACCTCATGTTTATTGCAGCATTGTTTACAATAGCCAAAATCTGAAAAGAGCCCAAGTGTCTGACAGTGGATGAGTGATTAAAAAACCTATGGTACATATACTTCACAAGTAGTGTACCTTATAATAAAAAAATAATCTTAATTCCTCATTTAAATTTAAATAACTATAGAGAAGTATATATATGAACATATATATATGTGATATAGACATAAGCATACATATTTGAATAGATTATTGCTATTATTTTTAAACATTTTTATCTGTTATGTAAATTAAAATTTAAAAAGTTAAGTTTTAATTTTGCTTTCACTTATTTTTTTTTGATGTTCTTTCTTATTTTTTTTATGTAGACCTAAATTTCTAACCCATATTATTTTCCTTTTCTTTAAATAACTGCTTTTAATATTATTACTGAGTAGCTAGTCTACTGCCAAAAGTGCTTTCAATTTTATTTTTGTCTGAAAGAGTATATTTCTCCTTCACTTCTGAAAAATAATTCCACAGAGTAAAGAAATCTTAATTAGTATATTTTTTCTAAACTAAATATTTTAACCTACTCTTTCCTAGTTTACCTGATTTCTGGGAACAAGTTGACTGTAATTATCATCTTTCTTTTTCTATAAGTAAGGTTTTTCCTCTGGCTTTTCCTTTTCTTTAATGTTTTATAAATTAAAAATGATATACCAAGTTGTAAGGATTTTTTAAAATTTATTTTGAGACTTAATAGGTTTAATTTTCTGGATATAAGATTTGATATGTGACATTAATTGAAGACATTCTCAGTCATTATTGTTTCAAATATTTATTATGTAACCTTTTCTCCGTCTGGTATTTTCACTATATGTATGTTATCCTTTGGTAGTTGTTCTACAGTCCTTATATTTTGTTTCTTTCTTTTAGTTTCTTTCTTTCAGGTACAGCCTCTTGGGGCTTGTATTGAAATATCCTCAAGCTCAGGGATTCATTATTAGCCATATTCAGACTATAAATACTGTAAATCCATTAAAACATTTCTTTATTAATGTTACAAATTTTGTAGTCTACCAATTCTTTGTGGTACATTCTTAGGATTTCTTTTTAACTGGTTGATTTGAATATTTGTTTATTTTTATTATATTATATTACTTATATTAAATTATATTATGTTATTTATTTTATTTCATTTTTCTGAAGTGAGAAGCAGAAAGGCAGAGAGACAGACTCCCTCATGTGCCCAACCGGGATCTACCTGGCATGCCCACTAGTGGACAATGACCTGCCAATTTGAGGAATTGCTCCATTGCAACCAGGATTGGCTAGAACCAGACCATTCCAAGATGGAGAAAAAAATTGACCAGAAACCCACCCCAAAGTTCATTACATCATCATTATAATAAAAACTAACACCATAGCAGAAGGGGGTTTGAGAGAGACAAATACCATGACATTTAATGAGTGGACCATATGAAGAATGAAAAGAATGAAGCCCCCTCTTAACAAGCTGGTGCCACAAAAATTAGTATTTTGGAAACCCATAAGATTCCAAGAACTGACCATGTGACCAACTCATTCAGTCAGGAGTTAGCCTGCATCCACTCATACGTGTACTGTTCACTTCTTTTACAGTGATTTTTTTTCTTTGCTTGAGTAATAGCTGCTTTGTTGATTCTTTATATTTTCATGGGTAAATCAAGAACCTGGAGGTTTCTGAAACACAACATTTCCCAGACCATGTTGAGGCAGGACTAATTCCTGGTGGGAAATCAGTTGAGTAACAATACTAAAAGGAAAAGACACAATTTGAAGATACAGAGCAAACAAACGTGGTACAACAAACTAGACAGGAGTGTTGGAATTATCAAACTGAAAATTGGAAACAACTATAATTAAAATGCCAAGGGCTCTTCTGGGTGAAATACACAGCATATAAAACCAAAGTGCACCCTGTCCAGGTAACTCAGTTGGTTGGAAGATCATCCTGATACACTTAGGTTTGGAATAATTTGGTTCTAATCAATCCTGGTTGTTGTTGACCTCTATGACCACAGCAGGGAATTCCTGCATAAAAGGTTTTCTTTGGATCATGTAAGGAGGAGTTCTGGTGAGAGGATGTCATCTCCTGTTTCCTCACTGTCAAAAATTTTCCCTAACTTCTTTGTATCTTGCCTCAGTATTCCTTGTAATTTTTTTCTTGATAACTGAACATTATATACAATCTACAAAAAATTGTAGTCAATGGGCCTTTAGTAATTTCGTGATAGGGTGATGGGGGAGGTAAATTGTTCTATAGTTCAATGATTAATTCTCAGTTTTTGAGTGGGTCTATTTTGTAGAATGAATTTCACAACTGTTTCTCAGGGTTTTTTTTTAAATTATTCTTAGGTAGGGCAGAATGGCTAGAGTGGGCTAAAGGTGGATATTTCCCTTCCCACAGGTGAGTTTAGCACTGATAATACTGCAGTAGAATTATTACTCTCAGATTTGTTATGCTGAACTTCCAGCAATTCACCAATTATAGCTCAGATTTATTTTTATTCCTGCAAAGGTTTCTACTTCTGTGTTTCTGCTCTAGTAAATTCTGACTTCCAGTATTCATCTTTTAGTCTTTCCATTTTTGTTCCAAGCATTTGTCTTATGTCTTCAAAGAAGACATAAGGTACAAGATAAGTTGTTATGGATACAAGAAGAGTTGTTAAATTTAAAGTTTGGGATTTCTTTATATTAAATTTATGTGACACAGTCACTTACTTATTTCAGTTGCCCTTTGGAAAAAAAAAGAGCTACAGAAACAACAAATGGGACTATCCATGAAAAAAGCATGTTGAATTAATTAACTATTGCCATAACAGAAGCAACACACACACGCAGAAACAAAATCAATAAAAAAAAAATGCCTCCATATCAAACTATCAAACATATAAAGAAACAAATTGTTAGGTAGAACAAAAATAGTTCTATTTTGCCTCTCCCAACTCTCATTTTCACTAGGACTTTACAGATCACTGTGACAACAATCTAACCCAAGAGGAACAAACATGGTTGAGTATCTCAATAGCTCTAAACAGGACCTCAATGTTTCTGAAACTGACTGACCCTATAAATCCCCCATACTCCCTCTTATCAGGGCTGACTCCTTTTTCGGACTCAAGTCATCTGTACCCAGATGCGCTAATAAAGTCCATTGTTTTACTTCCCTTGGCCTCAGGTGATTCTCTTTGGCAAACCTAACATTTGGTGCTGAAACTCAGAAGACTCAAAAGAGAGCAAGAGCTCTGCTGGGGGCTATCTCCAGCCACTGGGCTTGCAACTCAACAGCAACTGGCAGTGGCAGCCCATTCTAGGCTTACCTCTGAATCCTGCCTGACAGTGAGGGCTCAGACTCCTTAAGCAGTTCCCTCCTCCCACGTAGGTGTCCTGAGCAGGCTGAGAAGAACTCGGCATTAGGATCTCAGCTTCCATTGCTGACCCCCCATCCACACCAGCTAGTAATCTCGGGTGAGTACTCTGCGGTCCCTTCTCAGTTTTCTGACTTGCCCTGACTGAGGGTCACTGAAAGTCTTGGCGCTAAACCATAAAACTCCCTGGCTTCGGCCTGAACCCGCTTCACAAAGGGACGACTAATTTAGGAGAGCGTTTGCTGCCCTACTGGGCTTCTGAGCATCATCACTGGCTGCGAAAGGATGCCCTCCCAGCAGAGATACTGCACACAGGACCTGCATGGTGTCTCCCTTGTCTGCCCCCCGTGCCATGGGGAATTCTCAATCTACTTCTCCTAAAAACACCCTACCAGGTTGCCTCCTCCAAACCTCAATCAGCCTGGCCTGATGAGTGGAGCTCTGACCGAAGTGTCTCTCTTTTTTACTACAATGTAGTCTGTCCCCAATATAAACTGGATAATGAATCCACTTGGCTAGATAGTGGCACTTCTGGCTTTAAGATTCTCACTGACCTAGATAACTTCTGTCACCACAATGGAAAATGGTCCAAGATTCCTTATATCTAGGCTCTCTTTACTCTTTGCTTTTGCCCTTAACTCTGTTAATCCTGTTTTACTCATCCGATTCTTATGCACACACTTCTGTCTCAAAATATCTAGACACAGAAACTCTTCCCAACCTTAATTTTGATCCAGCTGACTTAACAGTTCCCCTTCCTTAAGCATTTCCCCCACCAGACCCTGAGTCCCATGCTTCATCTGCTCACTCTCCACTGCCTCCTTGTTCTGCCGAGTTCCCCCACCCTACACACTTGCTCAAGATCTGTCTTTGAGGCTGCCCATATTCTCCCATTCCAGGAGATAGCAGGAGCGAAGGGAACTGTCCAGGTTCACATTCCTTTTTCTCTATCCGACCTTTCCCAGATGAAAAAAGAAAAAAAAACGCCTTATTTCCTTCTCAAATGACCTGATTACTTTTATCAAAGAATTTAAGTCCAAAACCGAATCCTGTAACTTAACATGGTATGGTATTTACCGGTACATTATTTTAACCTCTACGCTATCCCTGGAGGAGAAGGAAAGGGTCTGGCTCAATGCACAAGCACATGCAGACTATCTCCACAGAGAGTGCAATACCTGACCTGTTGGGGCCACCATTGTACCAAGACAGGAACCCAACTGGGATTATTAAGTATATTTCCCCAGGTGCCGACGTAAAGCCCATATGATAACTTGTTTAATAGTGGTGTTAAAAAAGGCTGCCAATAAGGTAACCAGTTATGAAAAACTAAAAAAAAGAACCCATAACCCAAACTGAAATTTTGCCCTTTCTCTTTCTTGCCTAACAGAGACATTACAGGAGTATACTACCCTACATGCTGATACTCCATCGGGCACTCTACTCCTAAATGCATTTTATCTCTCAGTCAGTGCCAGACATCCAGAACAAATTACAAAAACTAGACGATGACCCTCACACCCCACAAAGAAACCTCATAAACTTAGCCTTTAAAGTGTTTAATAATCACGACCAAGAGGTAAATTATAAAAATCCAAAAGAAGATCAGGTAAAATACCAAATGTTTGCTGCTGTCATCAAGAATCTCAGAACACAACACAGCTCTATCAGGATGGGGGCCAGGACCCTCCAGACACTTGCTACAAATGTGGCAAAGAGGGCCACTGGGCTAAAGCATGTTCCTGGACTACCTCCTGGAGCTTGCTCACTCTGCAGGAAAAGAGGCCATTAGAAGTCAGATTGTGACAACACCCCTCAAGGTCAGGTCCAATGCCAAGCTATTTTAGCACCTGAGGCAAGGCCATTGGAGCCATTCTCAGCACCTGGGGCTAACTTGCTTGAACCATTTGAGCCATGACTGCAGGAAGAAATGAGATAGAGAGGGAGAGAAGGGGTGGAGAAGTGGATGGTTACCTCTCCTGTGTGCCTTGATCACGAATTGAACCTAAGACTTCCACACGCTGAACTGACACTATACCACTGAGATAACTAGCCAGGGCCAGTATAATTTCAATCTTCTTAAATTTGTTGAGGATAATACCATAGCCAAACATATGGTCTATCCTTGAGAATGTTTCATGTGTGCTAGAAAAGAATGTGTAATCTGATGTTTGGGGATGAAAGGTTCTGTAAATATCAAATTATGGTCATTTGGTCTCATGCTTCATTTAAGGCTGATAACTCATATTGATTTTCTTTTTGAATTATTTAGCTAATGCAGTCAACGGTGTGTTGAGATTTCCAAGTACGACTGTGTTTTTTTTGTTGTTATTTTTAGATCAGTGAGTAGATGCCTTCTATATTTTGATACTTCCTCATTCAGTGAATATATAGTAAGAAGTGTTATGTCTTTTCGATGCAGTGTCCCCTTTATCATTATGAAGTGATCATGTTTATCTCTTGTTACCTTTGTTGTCTTGAAATCAGTATTGTCTTACATAAGTATGGCTACACCTGCTTTTTTGGGTGTATTACCTTCTTTTTTTTTTTTTTTTTTTGGTATTACTTTCTGAAAGAATCACTCTCTAACCTTTTACTTTTGTCCTTGAAGCTTAGATGTGACTTTTAAAGGAAGCAAATAGTTGGGGTTTGTTTTTTAATCCAATCTGCTACTCTGTGCCTCTTTATTGGTGGAATCCATCCATCTGTATTTAGGGTAATTATTGATATATGAGGATTTCCTATAATCATTTTAGCTTTTGTTTTTTTTTTTTGTTTTTTTTTATTTTTATTAATTCTAATGGGGTGACACCAATAAATCAGGGTACATATGTACAATGAAAACATCTCCAGATTATCTTATCATTCAACCGTGTTGCACACCCGTCACCAAAAGTCAAATTGTCCTCTGTCACCTTCCATCTGGTTTACCCTGTGTCCCTCCCCTCCTCCCTATCCCACCCTCTCCTCCCTGCCCCCACCCCTTAACCACCACTCTCTTGTCCATGTCTCTTATTCTCACTTTTATGTCCCACCTATGTATGAAATCATGCTGTTCTCAGTTTTTCTTTTTTTCTGATTTACTTATTTCACTCCGTATAATGTTATCAAGGTACATCCATTTTGTTATAAATGATCCGATGTCATCGTTTCTTATGGCTGAGTAGTATTCCATAGTATATATGTACCAAAGCTTTTTAATCCACTCGTCTTCTGACGGACACTTGGGCTGGTTCCAGATCTTCGCTATTGTGAACAATGCTGCCACGAACATGGGGGCGCATTTCTTCTTTTCGAACAGTGCTATGGTGTTCTTAGGGTATATTCCTATAAGTGGGATAGCTGGGTCAAAAGGCAGTTCGATCTTCAATTTTCTGAGGAATCTCCAAACTGTTTTCCACAGTGTCTGCACCAGTCTGCATTCCCACCAGCAGTGCAGAAGGGTTCCCTTTTCTCCACATCCTCGCCAGCACTTATTCTGTGTTGTTTTGCTGATGAGTGCCATTCTGACTGGTGTGAGGTGATATCTCATTGTGGTTTTAATTTGCATTTCTCTAATGATTAGTGATGTTGAGCATTTTTTCATATGTCTATTGGCCATCTGTATGTCCTCTTTGGAGAAATTTCTATTCATTTCTTTTGCCCATTTTTTGATTGGGTTGTTTGTCTTCCTGGTGTTGAGTTTTATAAGTTCTTTATAAATTTTAGTTATTAACCCCTTATCAGATGTGCTGTCAAATATGTTCTCCCATTGTGTGGTTTGTCTTTTTATTCTGTTCTTATTGTCTTTAGCTGTGCAAAAACTTTTTAGTTTGATATAGTCCCGTTTGTTTATCTTGTCTTTTATTTCATTTGCCTGTGGAGATAAATCGGCAAATATACTGCTGCTACAGATGTCGGAGAGCTTGCTGCCTATGTTTTCTTCTAAGATGCTTATGGTTTCACGGCTTACATTTAAGTCTTTTATCCATTTTGAGTTTGTTTTTGTGAATGGTGTAAGTTGATGGTCTAATTTCATTTTTTTGCAGGTAGATGTCCAATTTTCCCAACACCATTTGTTAAAGAGGCTGTCTTTACTCCATTGTATGTTCTTTCCTCCTTTGTCAAATATCAGTTGTCCATAAAGCTGTGGGTTTATTTCTGGGTCCTCTGTTCTGTTCCATTGATCTATGTGCCTGTTCTTATGCCAGTACCAGGCTGTCTTGAGTATAATGGCCTTATAGTATACCTTGATATCTGGAAGAGTGATACCTCCTGCTTTGTGTTTTCTTTTTAGGATTGCTGAGGCTATTCGTGTTCTTTTTTGGTTCCATATAAATTTTTGGAATATGTTTTCTATATCTTTGAAGTATGTCATTGGTATTTTAATTGGTATTGCATTGAATTTATAAATTGCTTTGGGTAATATAGACATTTTAATGATGTTTATTCTTCCTAGCCATGAGCACGGTATATGCTTCCACTTGTTTGTATCTTCCTTGATTTCCTTTATCAATGTTTTATAATTTTCTGAGTACAAGTCCTTAACCTCCTTGGTTAAATTTACTCCTAGGTATTTTATTTTTTTGGCTGCAATAGTGAAGGGGATTGTTTCCTTAATTTCTTTTGCTGAAAGTTCATTGCTTGTATATAGAAATGCCTCTGTTTTCTGCCTATTAATTTTATATCCTGCCACCTTGCTGAATTCATTTATAAGGTCCAGTAGTTTTTTGACTGAGACTTTAGGGTTTTCAATATACAATATCATATCATCTGCAAATAGTGACAGTTTTACTTCTTCTTTTCCAATTTGGATGCCTTTTATTTCTTCTTCTTGTCTGATTGCTATAGCTAGGACTTCCAGAACTATGTTGAATAAAAGTGGTGAAAGTGGGCAACCCTGCCTGGTTCCTGATCTTAAGGGGATTGCTTTTAATTTTTGTCCATTTAGTATGATGTTTGCTGTGGGCTTGTCGTAGATGGCCTTTATCATGTTAAGGAATGTTCCTTGTATTCCCACTTTACTGAGAGTTTTGAGCATGAATGGGTGCTGGATTTTATCAAATGCCTTTTCTGCATCTATTGAAATTATCATGTGATTTTTGTCCTTCCTTTT
Organism: Rhynchonycteris naso; assembly: GCA_037038555.1. Lineage (NCBI taxonomy): Eukaryota > Metazoa > Chordata > Mammalia > Chiroptera > Emballonuridae > Rhynchonycteris > Rhynchonycteris naso. The sequence goes on from CM073002.1 coordinate 76,465,874, forward strand.
GTTTATGTGGTGAATCACATTGATTGATTTGCGAATATTAAACCAGCCTTGCCTCTCCAGAATAAATCCCACTTGATCATGGTGTATGATATTTTTCATATATTGCTGGATCCGGTTTGCTAATATTTTGTTGAAAATTTTAGCATCTAAATTCTTCAGGGATATAGGTCTATAATTTTCTTTCTTTGTGTTGTCTTTGCCCGGTTTTGGGATCAGAATTATGCTCGCCTCATAAAAGGAATTTGGAAGTCTTCCTTCTTCTTGAATTTTTTGAAATAGCTTGAGGAGGATAGGAGTTAGTTCTTCTTTGAATTTTTGATAGAATTCACTTTTGAAGCAATCAGGCCCAGGACTTTTCTTTTTTGGGAGTTTTTTGATAACTGTTTCGATCTCATTTGTTGTAATTGGTCTGTTTAGGTGTTCTGATTCTTCCAGATTGATTTTTGGAAGTTTATATGATTCAAGAAATTTGTCCATTTCATCTAGATTGTCAAATTTTTTGGCATAGAGTTCTTCATAATATTTTCCTACAATGCTTTGTATTTCTGTTGTATCAGTTGTTATTTCTCCACTGTCCTTTTTAATTTTATTTATTTGAAACCTCTCTCTTTTTTTCTTGGTGAGTATAGTTAAAGGTTCATCAATCTTATTTACCTTTTCAAAGAACCAGCTCCTGGTTTCATTGATCCTCTGTATTGTTTCCTTAGCCTCTATGTCATTTATTTCTGCTCTGATCTTTATTATTTCCTTTTTTCTACTTGTCCTGGGTTTTATTTGTTGTTGTTTTTCTAGTTCTGTTAGCTGCAGGGTCAGATGGCTTATTTGAGCTTTTTCTAGCTTCCTATGATATGCCTGTAGTGCAATGAACTTCCCTCTCAGTACTGCCTTTGCTGTGTCCCATAAATTTTGAGTTGATGTATGCTCATTATCATTTGTTTCTAGAAACGTTTTTATTTCGTCTTTGTTCTCATTGTTAATCCATTCATTATTTAATATAATGCTATTTAGTTTCCAAGTGTTTGAGTATTTTTCAGTTTTTCTTTTGTGGTTAATTTCTAGTTTCATGGCATTGTGATCAGAGAAAATGCTTGATATGATTTCAATCTTCTTGAATTTATTGAGATCATTTTTGTGTCCTAACATGTGGTCTATCCTAGAAAACGTACCGTGCGCGCTTGGGAAGAATGTATATTCTACTGCTTTAGGATGAAAAGTTCTGAAGATATCTATTAAATCAAGTTGATCTAGTGTATCCTTTAAGTCTGCTGTTTCTTTATTAATTTTCTTTCTTGAGGATCTATCCAGTGTTGTTAGTGGGGTATTGAAATCCCCTACTATGATAGTATTGCTGTTAATCTCGCCCTTAATGTCCATCAAAGTCTGCTTTATGTATGTCGGGGCACCTATATTTGGTGCGTAGATATTTATAATAGTTATATCTTCCTTTTGAATTGTTTCCTTTATCATTATGTAGTGTCCTTCTTTATCTCTTACTATAGCCTTTGGTTTAAAGTCCATTTTGTCAGATATAAGTACTGCTACCCCGGCTTTTTTTTCATTTCCATTTGCATGAAATATTTTTTTCCATCCTTTTACCTTCAGCCTATGTGCATCTTTTGTTTTAAGGAGTGTCTCTTGTAGACAGCATATGTATGGGTCCTGTTTCTTTATCCACGCAGCTACCCTATGTCTTTTGATTGGATCATTTAATCCATTTACATTTAAGGTTATTATTGATATGTAGTTGTTTATTGCCATTTTATTCTTTAAGGCTGTATTCTTCTTTTGCTATATTTTTTTCTCCCTTTGAACCATTCACAACAGGCCCCGTAGTATCTCTTGCAGAATTGGTTTGGTTTTAATGTATTCCTTGAGGCTTTCTTTGTCTGGAAAGCTCTTTATTTCTCCTTCAATTTTAAACGTTAGCCTTGCTGGATAGAGTAGTCTTGGTTGTAGGTTCTTGTTCTGCATTACTTTGAATATATCTTGCCATTCCCTTCTGGCCTCAAGTGTTTCTGTTGAGAAGTCTGATGTCCTCCTTATGGGGGCTCCTTTGTAGGTGATAGCCTTTTTTTCTCTAGCCGCTTTTAAGATTTTTTCTTTATCCATTAGCTTTGGTATTTTAACTATGATGTGTCTTGGTGTAGATCTTTTTGGGTTTCTCTTTAATGGAGTTCTGTGTGCTTCTTGAACGTGTGGAATTTTTCCCAGCCTTAATTTAGGGAAGTTTTCTGCTATGATTTGATTGAACACAGTTTCCATTTCCTGTCCTCTTTCCTCTTCTTCAGGCACCCCTATGATGCGAATGTTGTTTCTCTTCATGTTGTCACAGAGCTCCCTTAGAGTTTCCTCACATTTTTTGAGTCTCTTTTCCTTTTTCTTCTCTGCTTCTGTGCCTTTGTTTATTGTGTCTTCTAACTCGCTTATTCGATCCTCAGCGTGATTCATCCTGCTCTTAATTCCTTCCATTGTGGTCTTCAGTTCTGATATTGTATTTGTTATTTCTGTCTGATTCTTTTTTATTATTTCAATTCATTTTTTATACTTGTTATCTCTTTATTTAGGTGTTCATAGTGACTATCCAATGTTGCTCTAATTTCTTTGAACATCCTAACTATCATTATTCTAAATTCTGCTTCTGGTAGTTTGGTTATATCTGGTTCATTCAGGTCCTTCTCTGGGAATTTCTCTTGATTCATTTGGTTTGCATTCCTCTGCCTGCCCATTTTATCTGTGTATAGGCAAGTTTTGGGCACTGGAGTCCAGTAGGTGTTGCCTTTGTGTTCTCTAGGTGTGGTCTGTCTGCAGGCCTGCCACCCCCTCTGCTGCTGCCTAGGGTGGTTGGGTGTGGGCGTTGCCAGTGACAGCCTACTTCGGCTGTTGCTGTGATTTCCACCTCTCCTCTGCAGGAGGGGCTGTCACTCAAGCCACAAGCCTTAGTTAGAACCAAGGGCAGAGGTGAGCACCTTTGCTCAGCTGCTGGACCAGCCTGTTTCCAGCAGATTTACGCCCAGCCCCCACTGTCAGAGCCTGCTCGCCACAGTTTTGCGGGTTGGGCGGGGCTTTTGACGTGCTCTCAGCTATGAGCATTTGCCCGTCCAGAATTTAGCCCCGCCCTCGAGGCCGGGGCCCTCCTGCGTAGGGTCGCACACTGTGGTTTATTGGGCTGGGCGTGTGTGCTGGCGTTAGTTCAGCTGCTAGCTTCCGATCGATCAGGACTCTGCCACGCCCCCATGTTTGGCGCCAGCTCGCGCACGTAGGGTGGCCACCAGCCGGGGTTTCTTTAGCCGGGCGGGGCTAGTAGGGTGAGCTCAGCTGCAAAAGCGCTCACTTGCCGGGCGGGGCTGCGGAGGCCACTCGCGCGCCAGGCGGGGCCAGTAGCGCGAGCCCAGCCACGGAAGCCAGGCGCCAGGCGGTGTCGGTCGCGTGGGCCCAGCCGCGGAAGCTGCCCGCGCGCCGGGCGCCTCCTCTCGCGGGGTCCCAGCGACCTCTCGCACGGTCCTGGCCGCGGAAGCCGCCCGCTCGCCGGGCGCCGCCTCTCGCGGGGTCCCGGCGACCTCTCGCGCGGTCCCGGCCGCGGAAGCCGCTCGCGCTGGGCGCCGCCTCTCGCGGGGTCCCGGCGACCTCTCGCGCGGTCCCGGCCGCGGAAGTGCGCGCCGGGCGCAGCCTCTCGCACGGTCCTGGCCGCGGAAGCCGCTGGTGCCGGGCGGGGCCAGTGGCGCGATCTCAGCCGCGGGAGCTGCTCACGCACACAAAGGATTTCAACCCACCGCGGTTTCTCCTTTTGGGCGGGATTGGCAGCATGAGCTCAGCCCCGGACCCCTCGCCCGTGCCTGGTCTTAGCCCCTTCCCCATGGTCAGGGTTGGCTTACGCAGAGTCTTAGAGCAGATCTCTGCCTGTATTTTTCCCCCACAAGTGGGGTCACAGGCGGCCCGCAGCTGTCGGACCGCTTTCTCGTGTCTACTCCGGTCTTGCTGGGCTAGACTGAGTGCACCGCCTTCCGCCCAAACCGACAGGACCGCTTTTCAGCGTCCTGCGGCCAACCGCCCCTCAGCAGCGTTTAGAGAGATAGCAGTGTCTTAAGTCTCCACACTGTAGGGAGCTCCCTCCCTCCAAGCAGCTCTGCTCCAATTCCCGCGGGAGAGCCCGCCTGGCTAGTGTCCCGCCTCCCCTTGCTGGTGTTGCTAGTTCCAGGGGAAATATTTGTTTTCGATTAGGGAAATGACTTAGCCCAGGGGTCAGGATGGCTGCCCCTCAGAGTGTTCTCGTGCCTTCAGTCCAATCTCTGTTCCCGCTGCTCTGTTCCTCTCCTCTGTCCCCGTTCCCCGGAGCCCTGGGTGCGTGGTTGTGAGAGAGGGTTTCTGCGCTGACCCTTTGAAAAGATTCTTGGGTCCGAGAAAACTCTCTCTTTTTCACAAACAGTATCCTCTCTTGCTTCCCATCTCAACACTGTCCATACGCCTCTTCTAGGCTCTGGGACTGCAGGCTGGGGCTTGGTTCCTGGGACTCAAGTCCCTCCCTCTCCGCCAAACTCTCCTCCCGCCCCGCGGGGCTCTCCGGGCTGCCGTTTGCTCCGGGGAGCTGGGCAGCCCTCTTCGCGTTTTCGCTATTCCTACCAGTCTCAATGTGGCTTCTGCAGTGTTCCTTGGTTGAAGAGTCCACTTATTTTAGTTCAAAGTTGGTTTATCCAGATGGTGGTTCTTAAAATTGAGCTATAATCCACTTTGGTTCTGGGAGTTGGAAGTTGGTACGTCCGCCTACTCCATCGCCATCTTGAACCTTAGCTTTTGTTTCCTAATAGCTCTGTCTCCTTTGGTTCTATTCCTTTGTGTTTCTGTCACTTGTTTCTGTTTGGTGGTAAAATCTTAATTTAAAACAATTAAAATTTTGTAAATACGAAATGTTGTCTATATTTATATCATTAGAATTTAATTTCTACATTTTTTGCTGGTACTTTTCTTCATATTTTAATATGCGCTGTTGTCTCACTTTTCAATCATATTTATTTTTTACTATCTTGAAATGCTCATTTATATTATCAGCACTTTCAAGTTCATTTTACAGATCATTAATTTTTTACAAATAGTAAAGTCTTACTTGGACAAAATACTAAATAACATATATACATTGAAAAATTATTTTAAAAGCATATTACAAGTTAACCCACTGATCAATTTTAGAAATATAATATTGGAGTTCTGGAAAAACCTTAGAAAAACTTCTCAGATTGCATTTTTTATATACATTCAAAAATTATCATTACTTTAAGATCCACTAGAAGATTTTGTTTTTAGCTTAGTATTTATATTCTCATGTAAGCAAATTTCTTTAGTTGAATCTTAAATTATATAGATTTAAAATGACTGACCAGCCAGTGGCACAGTGGATAGAGCATCAGACTGGGACAATGGAGAACCCAGGTTTGAAGCCCTCAGGTCGCTGGCTTGAGCCCAAGGTCGCTGGCTTGAGCCCAAGGTCCCTGACTTGAGCAAAGGGTCACTCGCCCTGCTATTGCCCCTCCGGTCAAGACACACATGAGAAAGTAGTCAATGAAAAACTAAGGTGCCGCAAGAAAAAGTTGATTCTTCTCATCTCTATCCCTTTCTGTTTGTCTGCCCTATTTGTCCTTCTTTCTGTCCCTCTTCCTGTCTCTGTCACACATACAAAAAAAAGATGCATGTTAAGCACCTTTAATATTTTTCATAATATATTGTTTAATCATTTATTTGTTTTCTGTCTTCTCTTTATTTTCCATTTATGAGTTTTCATGCTCATATGTAGTGGCTAATCTTTTGAAGTAAAAATTCTTTAGATATTATTTTTTATTAGTTTAATGAAATCTTTCACTTAAATATTGCACCTTGATGTCAACTAACATTATATTTGTCTTCCTTCTATTAATCATTATCTCATATATCTCCATTTCACTTAATTTTCTAAGCAATCCTTTATGTAATGCTATACATTTCTCATGTAATCATTATCAAAATCATGTATATATCTCTGAATAAACCTTGCTATCATTTTTTTCTGAGATGATTACTTTTCCCTATAATTTACATTTGCATAGCTTTTCAATATACATGATAAAGAATTGATTGATCAGAATAAAAAATAGAGATGATAGAAAAGTACTTCACATGTGCAATATATTGACTATATATCACATATGTTTATGTTAATATATTATATTAATAAAACTACTGTGTAGGGGCCTGACCTGTGGTGGCACAGTGGATAAAGCATCGATCTGGAAACACTGAGGTCGCCAGTTCAAAACCCTGCACTGGTCTGGTCAAGGCACATATGGGAGTTGATGCTTCCAGCTCCTCCCCCCTTTCTCTCTTTCTCTCTCTCTCTCTCTCTCTCTCACTCTGTGTCTCCTCTCTAAAATGAATAAAATAAAAATAAATTAAAGAAAGAAAACAAAAAACTACTGTGTAGGGATTTCACAAATGTAGTTAATAAAGATACTGTGAAGATTCAGAAACTTGAAAACCTCTAAATTTCAGCAGGAAAGTATAACAACTAAGCAAGTGTTTTATGTTTACTAGCACTTGGGAACAACACCCCATCTGTGAATAAATAGAAAACGTAGGATTTGGGGTTCAGTAATAATCTTCTTGAGTTCAAAGTACAAAAATACCTATTACCTCCAAAGAAAACCACCACATATGATCTTCATCTAATTTGTGCACAAGAACATCCAAGGTCAACATATTTAAACAAGGCATCATCGGATTTCATTAAAAGGTGTACATTCAGAAGCAATAGAAATTTATGAAAATAACGTTTTGACTTGACCTAATAACAAATAAAGCAATACTTTATTTAAAATTCCCAATTATTTAAACACTCTCCAATTGATTTACTGGTATCAAATGATTTTAATTTGGATTAAAGCTAAAGATATTTTAATTAATTGAGAAATAAATACTCTTATCTTATATTTAGGTATTAAAATAAAATTCAAATCTAAAGCTTTATTTTGCTCTTTAATATTTATTTTTCTTGTGATGTTATTTTTTGTTGTTGTTTCCTGTTATTTATTTTGTTGTTGATTATCTTTGATTTTTCTTCTATAAAATTTTTATTGTCTTTACTGGGGTGACATTAGTTAATAAAATGATATATTTTAGGTGTACAATTCCATAATTCATCAACTGTGTATTGCATTGTGTGTTTACCACCCCAGGTCAAGTCTCCCTCCATCACTTTCTATTCCTCTTCTAACCCTCTTCTACCTCCCCTACCACCTTTTTCTCCTGAAAACCCCACACTGTGTCTGTGCTTATAAGTTATTTTTCCTTTGTTTAATCCTTTTCTCTCTAATACAGCTTTATCTTTTCTTTCCAACCTTTTCTGCCATTGTTCTATAGTACTAAACTTTGGATGTAGTCAGATAGAATTTCACATAGTCATTCTAAACAAGGGATTGGCATGCTGTGGTCCCCTGGCCATATCTAACCCAAGTATTATTTATGTACTGTCCTCCAGCAAAGAGGACAATTTTATATGGTAAGGGGAAATAAAACGATAAAATATATATTACAGAGGTTATATATATCATTGTACAGACCTAAAATATTTGTTATTTGGCTTTTTCACTGGGGAACAAATTTTTTGTTGCTTCCACAAAAACACTTATTATTACTTAATTCAAGGGTGCTGGTCTCCAATCTGACATTAGTTTTTCTCTATAAGCTACAGGTTTTCTTTGCAATTCAAAATTTTAGGTTTTTATTTTATTGTAAAATTTTCAACAATTAGTTGAACATAATGAAGAAGAATGTCTTCTTGGGCATCACCTTTGTGAAAATATAATAATTTATATAATGCAGTAAATGCACTGATATACTAAAAGATATAATTGCATCAGAATTTGTCTACAATTTCAAAATAAAACATTTATTTTAATCATAAAGTTTTCTAAAATCTTATTTAAATTGTATTCAGGCAAAAATTTGCATTTGTAGCTCTTGCATTTGTGTACTTGTTGAGGACAATCTCATTTGATGCTCCAGCAGTAATTTGCCATCATTTAGAGCTGTCAGGAAATAGCCGCTTTTCTGTTTGACTGTAAGTGGTAACACCTAGTAGATTAAAGTGTTTGTCTTCGGAAAAAGTCCAAAAAAATTTGTTCATGCTTCCTGAAACAGGATATTTTAGCTGACTGGTGAATCACATTCTTTTCTTGAAGCCTGGAGGCTAATAATTCAACTTCTTTCTTTAATAGGCCCAAATCTCTTCCTAAGTCATTCAGTTCAGGTTGGCTAAACTGCTGAGGGGTTATTGACTGCTTGGCATTAAAAGTAGGCCATTCATTCTACAATCATTTCCCCATGCACTTTATCAAAATATATTTGATCACCATATTCACTTTCTTCATCCTTAGAAGAAATAAAACCATTGAAAACTGGAACCTGGAGTGTCTCAGAGTGTGGGATAGGTCGTATTGCTGAAAGAATATTATGATATGCGATCATATGCTGTTTTTTCTTGCCAATGCCCTTTGTATGGGTCAGATAGAAATAACAGTCACTGCTGTGGTCTTTAGGTTTATGCCAAACCATAGGAATATCAGAAGGCATTCCTTTGCTTTTCCCTTTTGTCCAATCACAAAGCATTTCCTCACAATTATGACACACAATATGAGAAGCCCAATTTTTTCCTGAACACCAAGGAAAACTTGAAAATAAGCAATATATATGCACATGTCACAAATAATGAAATATTGTGCCTTTGATGTTGAAGTGTGTAACAGCCATATATATAACAGAAGGTGTCAGGCTATTCTTTTTCATTTACGCCTACTCAAAGAAGACATGATTCAGTCTTAAAATAAGAGAATGTTTTTATCAGATAATAATTTTTACATTTAAAAGCAACTACAATTATGTCAAAGTGATGTTTGTAAAACATTAATTGCCTTGTGGTTATGTTCAATCCAAGAGTCGTTGCCCTTTAACCCCAATTTAAAAAAAAAAAACAATGCATGCCATTAACTGTAACAAAAAGAATTATTTTTAAATTAAAATTGTATAAAAATTGGAGCATGCATCAAAAAGTGGATTTCAGCTTTGGAATCAGAGATGCAGATATATATATAAACAGTGCTAAAACCTCCTGCAGTAGAAAATGAAAAAAAAACTATTCCCCAGTGTTGACATTTGTAAGAAACCGTGGTTCTTTCTGGTATCTGCCATGCTTTAATCCTAGTCATACTTTAAGATGCTATTCTTACCTTTCTATAATAAATGAAGTGTAAACTGTATACATTTGATTCCCATTGCACTAGTCACTAGAACTACAAAATTGCACTTTAGTATTATGTTCTCCCTTTCAGATATATTAGTCTAGATTCTCCAAAAAAACAATTGTAAGATCCTCATACATTAGGACTTTACCTTCAGCAAAGCGAACAGCAACAGTTTCTTAAACATTTATTTATGAGTACTCTCTTAGTCTTTTAAAACCACACCTTTACAATCAGCATACAAGCTTATTTTATATATGTTTAATCACTCTCTTGTCTATATATGTACTAAAAACATTCTTCTATATTAGAGACACTGTAAAATGCTAAATATATATCAAGAAAATGTTAAATTCATCCCCTATTCTTGAAGAACTTATTAAGCATAATGTATTATTTCTGTATAACATGTTAATTCAATGTTTTTACAATAAGGATAGTTAATTTTTATTTGTATTAATAGAGATAAGACATGTCATTGATAATATAAACAAATAATCCTCATTTCATTCCCAATAGTTTGTATAACATTGGGCTTATATTTTTTTAATTTCAAGTCATATCTTCTTATAATATTGTTTATATAATGATACTAAAAAGGATTACATTTCTTAGTTTCATTACCTCAGTCAAAAGATATGTAGAGCAAGCTAAAAGGTTGATAACACTTTATTTATTTATATTTTTCTGAATTGAGAAGAAGGGGGGGAAAGACAACAGACTTCTGCATGCACACAACCGGGATCCACCCAGCATGCCAACCAGAGGATGATGCTCAGCCCATCTGGGGCATTGCTCTGCTACAATCTGAGTAATTCTAGCACCTGAGGCTGAGATGGTGGAGCTATCCTCAGTACCCAGGCTAACTTTGTTTTAATGGAGCCTTGGCTGCGAGAGGGGAAGAGAGAGATGGAAAGAAAGGAGGAGGGGAAGGATGGAGAAGCAAATGAGCGCTTCTCCTGTGTGCCCTGGCTGGAATTGATTTTAAAACTTTCACACACAGGGCCAATGCTCTACCACTGAGCCAACCAACCAGAGCCTGATAACACCGTTTTTAATATTAAATATTCAATATTCATCACTAAAAGGTATATAATATAGTTCTTTATTTTATTATTTTAATTTATTGATTTATTTTTTTACAGAAACAGAGAGAGAGAATCAGAGAGAGAGACAGATAGGGACAGACAGACAGGAATGGAGAGAGATGAGAAGAATCAATCATCAGTTTTTCATTGCAATTGCGACACCTTAGTTGTTCATTGATTGCTTTCTCACATGTGCCTTGACCACGGGCCTTCAGCAGACCAAGCAACCCCTTGCTGGAGCCAGCGACCTTGGGTCTAAGTTGGCGAGCTTTTTGCTCAAGCCAGATGGGCCCACGATCAAGCTGGTGACCTTGGGTCTCGAACCTTGGGTCTTCCACATCCCAGTGCGCCGCTCTACCCACCACGTTACTGCCTGGTCAGGGTATAATATAGTTCTTTAGAGCAAAGGTTTTGAAGCTGAATAGCCTGACTCCAAATCCTCTATCTTTACTTAGTGACTATGTCGGCTAGAGGATTACTTAGCTAGTCTGTGCATCAATTTCTGTTTATGTATAGTTAGGATAATATTAAAACCTACATCACAAGATGGTTATAAAAATTAAAGAAACTTTTATATGTGTAATTTTTAAAACAGTGTCTGTCATACATTGTGTAAAAGAAGAACTAATAATTAAATGTAGCATACATAATCAAAAATAAAATTTAACTACTGTTTTTTTGGATAATAAATGTTATTTAGAAAAAACTAAGTAATTGCCAAAATAATCTTATAACTTCACTTTTAATTTTTTGAGCATGTAAGGTCAACATTTTGTTGAACATTACTCTTCAAAGCTAAATTATTTTTATTTATATGAAAATTGGATAATAAGAAAGAGAAAGATACTAAAAATCATAAAGTAGAGTTTGTTAATATTATGATCGTGGGTGCTGATTTGGGTGATATTCTCTTAATTAATATAAATTGGTAGCATTGATTTTTACAAATCAAGTAGTCTTTAATGAATTATTTTTTCATCTGATTATTGAGAATATAGCGGTACCTTGAGATACTAACAATTTTTTTTTAAGATACTAGCTGCGACTCGGTCCATAGTTTTGTTCGAAATCTGAGCAAAATTCTGATATGAGAGTTGTGATTTGGGAAGCTGCCGCTAGTTGGCGCATTGGTGCATGGGTCCAGTATTGGCAGCCCAACACCAGCATCTCATTCTTCCTCACGTGTTACCCACAGAATCAAGTCATGTCCTGTACTTGTTCTTGATCATTTTTGCATTTTTTACTAACGTTTTTTTGTGTGCTATCATGGGTCAAAGAAAATGAGTGTAAAGGACAATGGTGAGATGAAGAAGAGAATGATGTTGATGTAAGTAAATCAAGAAATAATAGAAAAACATGAGAGTGGTGTACGAGTGATTAAACAGGCAAGGCTGTACAACTGCAATACATCTACAATTTGTAGCATTCTTAAACAAAAGGATTCCATTAAAAGCACAAATAGCCTGACCAGGCGGTGGCCCAGTGGATGGAGAGTTGGACTGGGATGCGGAAGACCCAGGTTCGAGACCCCGAGCTCGCCAGCTTGAGCGCGGGCCCATCTGGCTTGAGCAAAAAGCTCACCAGCTTGGACCCAAGGTCGCTGGCTCCAGCAAGGGGTGGCTAAGTCTGCTGAAGGCCCGTGGTCAAGGCACATGTGAGAAAGCAATCAATGAAGAACTATGGTGTCGCTACGGCAATGAAAAACTAATGATTGATGCTTCTCACCTCTCTTCGTTCCTGTCTGTCTGTCCTTATCTATCCCTCTCTCTGACTCTCTATCCCTGAAAAAAAAAGCACAAATAAAGTGAAAGGAACTACAATTTTGTGTCAATTAAAGACAAATATCCATGAAGAAATGGAGAAGCTTCTGCTGGTATGGCTGAAAGAGAAAGAACTGCCAGGAGATTCAGTGATGGAGATTGTAATATGTGAAAAGGCATGTATTATTTACAGGGACTTGAAGAAGAAAAAACCATAAACCTCAAAAGAGGCAGCAGAAGATATGTTTAAGTGAAGTCACAGCTGGTTTGAAAATAGCAAGAAGAGACCTGTCATCCACTTGGTGGTGAAGCATAGTGAAGCTCTGAGTGCTGACATTAAGGCAGCTGATGAGTACATCACACGTTTTGCTGTGCTTATCGCAAAGGGAGGCTACATCCCCCAACAAGTGTTCAACTGTGATGAAGCAGGATTGTTTTGGGAAAAAAATGTCCTGTAGGACTTTCATCACCGCAGAAGGGAAGAAGCTTCCAGACCATAAACCCATGAAGGACCATCTGACCCTTGAATTGTGTGCAAAAGCTAGCTGTGACTATAAAGTAAAGCTACTGCTAGTGTATCATTCTGAAAATCCTTGAGCCCTCAAGACTCATAAGATTCTTAAAGAAAAATTGCAGGTTATGTGGTGCGCCAATGGTAGAGCATGGGTTACACGGCAGATTTTCATTGAATGGGTAAATCTCGTATTTGGTCCTGCAGTGAAGAAATATCTTCAAGAAAATAAACTCCCAATGAAAGCATTACTAATCATTGAAAATGGTCCAGTCTACCCACCTGGTCTTGAAGATGACATTTTCGATGAGTTCAAATTCATGAAAGTCCTCTCCTCCCACCCAACACAACTTCAATCTTGCAACCTATGGATCAGTAGGTCATTTCCAACTTTAAAAAGCTTTACACAAGGCACTTGTTCCACCGCTACTTTGAGGTGACTGAGAATACAATTCTAACCCTTGGAGAGTTTTGGAAAGATCACTATAACATCATGATATGTTTATGCATTATTGACTTGGCATGGCAAGAGGTTACAAGAAGATCCTTGAACTATACATAACTTGGAAAAAGTTATGGCCTAACGTTGTTGCAGACAGGGACTTCAAAGGATTCGAACCAGAGACTGAGACCAAGGTAGAAGTGTTGGAGGAGATTGTGTCCCTCGGAAAGTTGATGGGTCTGGAGGTAGATGAGGGTGATGTAAACGAGTTCATTGAGGAACATGAGGAGAAACTCTCAACTGAGGAGTTGAAGGAGCTACAGATGATGCAAGATATGCAGTTTCTGCAAGAGATTAGTAGTGAGGAGGAGGTAGAGTCAGAGGAAGTGATTTCTAAAAGTAAATTTAAAGACATGCTGGCAATGTGGGAGAAGCTTTCAGCTATCATTGAAAAAAAACACCCAGAAAAAAGTTTCAACTGGTTTTGCTTCAGCACTTTTTAATGACAATCATTCGTCACATTTCCATAACATTTTAAAAGGCAGGCAAAAGGAAACCTTTTTTGATAGATTTTTATTCAAAAGTCCTGCAAGTGAAAGTGCTGAAAGTGCAGCCATAAAGGCAAACACAGGTGATGCTTAAATGAAAAATACATAATGTGAAGCTTAGGTTAAGTTTAAAGTTAAGAAAATGCACTTTTTACAATTAATTTTTTTGGGTTTCTTTTTAAGTAAAGAAAGTGCAGTTTTAGTTTTGTTTAAAGTAAAGGAAATGCAATTTTAGTTTACATTTAGTGTTAAGAAAGTACAGTTTTTGTTTACGTGTCTACAGTGCCTGTCCTTTCTCCCTCCCTCCTCCTCCGCCATTCACCATTGTTAGCCACACTCATCTGTCCCAAGGTAAGAATACAGTACTAAATAACACTTTTTCTTTTATTTTTTATATTTTGTTATGCTTTCGTAAAGTATACATATGTGTTTCTTAATTAAAAACATGTCTTGTTTTGCCTAACAAGGCGGTGGCACAGTGGATAGAGCAGGGGTCCCCAAATATTTTACACAGGGGGCCAGTTCACTGTCCCTCAGACCGTTATAAAGGACCAAATTATAAAAAAAACTTATGAAAAAATCCTCATGCACACGGCACATATCCTATTTTAAGTAAAAAAACAAAATGGGAACAAATACAGTATTTAAAATAAAGAACAAGTTAATTTAAATCAAAAACTAACCAGTATTTCAGTGGGAACTATGGGTGCGGATGCATCCTGTGCTCCTCTCACTGACCACCAATGAAAGAGGTGCCCCTCCAAAAGTGCGGCAGGGGCCGGATAAATGGCCCCAGAGGGCCGCATGTGGTCTGTGGGCGGTTGTTTTGGGAACCCTGGGATAGAGCGTCGGACTGGGATGTGGAAGACCCAGGTTCGAGACCCCGTGCTTGCCAGATTGAGCGTGGGCCCACCTGGCTTGAGCAAAAGTTTGCCAGCTTGGACCCAAGGTCGCTGGCTTCAGCAAGGGGTTGCTCGGTCTAATGAAGGCCCGCAGTCAAGGCACATGTGAGAAAGCAATCAATGAACAACTATGGTGTCGCAACAGCAACAAAAAACTAATGATTGATGCTTCTCACCTCTCTAAGTTCCTGTCTGTCTGTCCCTATCTGTCCCTCTCTCTGACTCTCTCTCTGTCCCTGTAAGAAACAAAACAAAAAAACGTGTCTTTTTTCATAATTTAGGATGGTTTGGGGATGTTTCTCAGGGCTGGAATGCATTAAATTTATTTCAGTTAGTTTAAATGGGAGAAATTTGTTTGATATACGAATTGACTGATTTACGAACTGGGTACAGAATGAAGTAAACTAATATCTCAAGGTACCTCTGTATTAACAACCCTAAATGAGGGAGGGACTGAATACAAACTAGAAAATCTGAGTTGTAAGTTATGCTTATGAAATAAAATTTTTTGCTCATAGATAGGTCAATTGAACTGGGCCAATATTCTTTTTTTTTTCAACTGTAATTAAGACACATATAATACTGATATATATAAATATATATATATAAATTATATGTATGTTATAACATATATACATATATATACAGAAAGGTAATGCTGAGTTATAAAGGAACCATGGAGAAGTTTATCAGAGCTAGACCTAACAATAAGAATAAGAAAATTAAGTATAATTGTCAGGATTGTGCTCAAATGTGGGAGGAGTGAGCAGGAGCTCAGAGACTCACCAGGTCCAGGGAACAGTGTTAGGAAGCTTGATGGAGACTCAGATATGGCATCTGTCTGCCAGCTCTGTAGAAAGAAGGCTTAGAAAAGAAACAATGTCTGCCAGCACATCTGTTTAAGAGAAAACTGCCCATCCAGGTCTTCCATGATACCAGACTACTCAGTGCCTACCTGTATGTCCCTGTTGTTTCAGCTCTGGGACTTACAGTGAGTGAGTGTAAGTAATTACGAGTGCACGACAGAAACTCCTGGGATACCAGAAGCCTTCTGTCTCACTCAGTGGCAATCCAAACTGGATTTTACAACCAAAATTATAGGAATTTTTCCTTTTGGCACTGAAACTATGGGATGAGAGCCTGGTGTAGAGCTGGAAGTCCTAAGGTTAGACTTCTGCACCTGAGATATTTTTCCTGATTATCAATCATTGTATGTGGCTGTCGGACTAGCCCTATCCTCGTTTCCATCCCTTCAGCCAGTCTTAATGTGGCTTCTTCTTTATAATCTTAGTTATAAGATTGCCTCTGTTCAGCTAAGTTGCAGGTAGTTCTGAATGATAGTGGTTTTGTAGTTCAGCTATAAATTTTATGTGGTTGTGGAATAATTCAAGTACTGTATTTACATAGACCACAATCTTAATGGAAAACCCCGTAACTTCTCTGATTTTTGTTTGAACTATAATTACTTTAGGATAGTTGCTTTATTTACAATGTAGTTTTAAAGTATTTTAAAATTTTATTTCTTTGTTATTTTTATTTTTTGTTAATTGTAGTGTTCAGTATGTTTTCATCTTTTTAATTTTTAAATTTACTCATTCAGTCAACTTTTCAGAGAAGTGTTTTGATATCTCCTAATATGGTTGTGGTATATTCTATTTATTTCCTTTCAAGTTTTGATTTGTAAATTTTGGGGGCTATGTTATTTGTATAAATACTGATTTAGAATCCTCCTAATGGATTAAGTTTACTATCATTTTAAAATTGCCTTTGGATTAGCTAGGATTCTTTAAAGAAACAACTAATAGAATGTTTGTTTGTATGTATCAATGTGTATATGATTTATATTGAGAAATTAGCTCACATGAATTTGAAGCCATTGATATGGGCTGAGAAGTCCTATAATTTGCTACTTATAACCTGTATATTCAAGAAAGCTGATGGTGCAATTAGGTATCATCTAAAGGCATGAGAACCAGGAAAGCTGATGGTGTAAATCCTAGTCCAAGGACCTGAGAAGATAAGGTGAAATGGCTCAAATCAAGTAGACAAGCAGAAAGCGAAAAGGTCGAAAACTCTTGTTTTTTCTGCCTTTTTGTTTTACACAGGACCTGAGTGAATTGCATATTGCTCAACTATATTGGGGAGGTCACACTGCTTTACTTATTTCAGCAATTCAAGTGTTGATTTCATACAGGAATACCCTCGTAGAAACACCTAGTTATAATGAATAGTTAGAAATCTGGACACACCATGATCCAGTTAAACTGACATATTCTCCTTTACCTGTTTTGTGCTTTATATTTTACTTTGTCCAGTATTCTTATTGTATTAATATTCTAATTTATCTAGCATTACACTTATATTATGGTTGAATCATCAAGTTATTATTTCTTTTATTTTATTTCTTGGTTTACTTGGAATTATTCATATATTTTTTTTCCTTTTTCACAAGATTTTTTAAATTGTTTTTGTATGTGTGTGTGACAGAGACAGTGACAGAGAGAGACAGAGAGAGAAAGATGGGGACAGACAGAAAGGAAGGGAGAGAGATGAGAAGCATCAATTTCTAGCTGCCCCACCTTAGCTGTTCATTGATCACTTTCTCATATGTGCCTTGTTTGGGGAGATACAGCAGACTGAATGACCCCTTGCTCAAGTCAGCATCTCTGGGCTCAAGCTGGTGAGCCTTGCTCAAACTACATGAGTCCGTGCTCAAGCTGGCGACCTCAGGGCTTCAAACCCAGGTACTCCGCGTCCCAGTCTGACACTATCCACTGCACCACTGTCTGGTCAGGCTTCCTCAAGATATTTTTTTATATATTTCTTTCCTTATTTTTTGTTACAAATTTATTCATAGTTCAGACTCGTGAGGCAAGAGACACATCAGATTTAAATAATTGGGCAGAGAGCTGAAACTCCTAGGCAGAATCAGCCCCGAGAAACAGCGCCACTGAATATTTATTGAGTTCCAAAAGCCATAGCTCAGCAGATAAAACTGAAAAGTTATATGAGCCTTTTTTTTCCATCCATTTTATTCCCAACCATGCACGCCTACTGTTTCTTTTCATGAGCAAGAACATAAGAACAGTCAGAGTTATAGAGTTTATTAACCACAAAGGACATTTGGTTCTTGGAGGCATTCCTCCAAGAATCCTGCATACATGTATTTAAGTACTTTGTTCATTGTCTCTCTATGGCCAATATATTCCAAGATGTCTTGTCTTCACTCAACCCTTGCTCTGCAATTAACTGCCATTTATATTGGTGCAGAGTTGTCTACTACATTTTTAGTGCTATCTTAAAATTATGACTTGAATAATTACTCTATAACTTATACTACTTATGACTATATATATGTTTACTTTTACCAAGCTCTGACAATGCTAGAACTTTACAGCTTTTAAACATATTTACTTCCTTCCTCTTTTTTTTACATCTGTTTTTATATATTTTTAAGGATACAGTATATTAAACAATTATTTTAGATATTAAATATTCATTTTTATTATATTTTTCTTGTTGAGGGGAATTTATTTTTTTTTCTTTTCCTTCTAGAACTCTTTTAGCATTGCTTTCAGTGAAATTTGGGTAGGGATTATTTTCTTTTTTTCTTAAGTGTTTTAAATCGTTTTTTTTTTTTTTTGGCAAAGATATATTTTGCTGGTTGTATAATTCTAGATTGGTGCTATTACCTAGATAAATTTTATTGTTTATCATATTTTCTAGTTGTTTTCAGATAATATATAATATTGATTTTTTTTGCTCCAAAAGTTTCCCATCTGTTCCCCATTGTAACAACCTAGAAAAATTATTAATAAAATATTTAGAATAGCTTCAGGAAAATCATGTGAAATACTTAAAAATAATTTTAATGGGAATATTATATGACCTAAAATATGATTTTCATAAACATAGGATAAAATAAATCATAATTATAAAGATATAATTGCTCTACATTAATATATAAATATGACTGCAAAATTAAAGGTCTCACAGGAATAAATTTATAAATTTAACAAAGTCCCTCAGCAAGCTTGCCAAATACAAAATAAAAACTATAAAATTATTTTCATTCATAGATAGAATAATAACAAGCTAAACATTATAGTTCAAAAATTTAATAATAGTAATATAATAGTGTGTCTGAAAAGCAAGTATGATACTTTATTTTCCAGATAAAAAGAATTATGAAAAGGGTATTGATAGATTAGATTGAAAACAAAACAATACAAAACAAAAAAAAAAAACAGACTGTTGAGGGGAATAAAGGAGTCAGGGGGATGCATTGGGGCAATGCTATAATCTATGTAAACACAATTAATTTTAAATAAAAAACAAACCCAGACTGTATTTTCTCCCATTGTGTATATAAATGGAAGATAAAATCATGCACCTAGCCTGTTTCTGCTTGGGCACATAAAGTGGTACTTTGGGAAAACTCTACTGTATGCCTTAGAACTCTGACAGCGGCTGTATGATGACAGGTGGTAAAGCTGATTGGATCACTGTGCAGTCTTTTACCATTGGGCAAATGGTGATGTGTGGCAGTCCTCATTCACTGGGTAATGCTAGCCAAGTAACTGTGAATGAGGACTGCCACACGTCACCATCTGGGGGCAGAGAGAGCCAGGACTAACCCAAAGGTTTGAACTTCAGTGGCCCACTGGCCCCAGGCTATGCACTGCACACAGCACGTCCATGAGGTGCTGTTCCTAGAGCCCCTGGAGTGTATGCAGACAGACGGCCCAGCGCCAGCCCTGCTTTCCTCTTCCTGGAGGGCTGCATTGCCAGCACCTGCTGGGAAGGCTTCATCTGCAGCTGGGTCTGGCTGCAACAAGGACTTCACAGATGAGGAGACAAGGACCAGGCCAAAAGAAGTTGGCCTTGGTTACCCTGCAAGTCGGTAGTAAAGGGCATCTTTTTGCAGCCAGGTAACTCTCCAAGTAACACAGGTATGATGTCATGAATATCAGCATTCCCCACCCCATGTGCTAGCCTCTATCTCACTGCTCAATTTATGAACAAAATTAACTTTCACCTATGAACTTGTAGAGTCCTCACTGTGGGAAGCCGACAGAAGATTCCCCAGACAGGAGCAGACATACACTGGGGCTATTCAGTGGCAATGTGGTCTCAGCTCGTCCCTGTCCACTGCCATGAACAATGACCCTTTGCTCACCCTGCATCAGTGTTACCTTCTTTCCAAGCCCCAGTATATGACTGGTCACTCCTGGGTGAGGAGATCCCTTAAAGCTCCAACTGTCTGTTGTGTGTACCTTTCTATTTAGTAGGAAAAGCAGGGACAGTCTTTCTGGGACCTCTCTGGTCTCCAGAACATCTTATATATATTAAAGATCCCTGTTTCTTGAAATTGCATTCTTGCTATGAATTTTCTTTGACTTTTTAGAGCTGTGCCTTTTCCTTATGCTTCAATTTCTCATACATGCTTACCTTTATAGGCATTTGCCAACAGATTGATTGATGTAGCTTTAGAAGAACTCAATATCTGTTTAGTTGCTAATAATGTCTCCTTTGCAGCTAATGAAAAACTTAATGTGAACAGGCCACATGCCAATTTGTAATATTTGGGAGCCATTCACATAGACTAGCTCCACAAGACTGGTGACAGATCTCTTAATACCCTCCTCATATTCTCTATACCAATGGATTATATGAAGAAAAAAAAAAACTATTGTATGCTAGGACTTTTCTTTCTCCATTGACTACAAAAATCATCATATTTATGGAAAGCAAATAATTACATTTATCCTAAACTTTAACCTTATTCATAATCTTGACATACAATAGATTACCAATGCCTACATAATATCTCTGACCTCTCATTCCTATCAGTATATAAATTCTGAATCAATTTTTCCCATAATGATTACAGTTGTCCACCCCAACCCTGCCAGCTATTCTTCTTACCTCTCGTTATCTCCTTCTCTTATTTATTTTCTACATCAAGGGCTAGATGAATTTACCTAATTTGTAAATCTATTTATGTCATTAATTTGCTAATTATCTTTCATAGGCCCACCTAGTAACTTAATAAACTAATTTTTAAAAAATGCACAAGAAATGAAAATGACTATTAAATTGGTTTTGTTTTTTCCCCTGTTATAGGTGTGTACCTATTTACACATAATAGTATCTCTTAGTATTTACACTATTTATACTAAAGTGATAGTTCCAAGAAATGGATAATATTAGAGTATTAAGTGCTATAATCTTCATTAATCCTTCTATTACAACCCCCCCATATATAGAAGCTATGTAAATACAGGAACAGAATAATTACTTTGCTCGAGTAGCTTCAAAACAAATCTTATAATCCTCTCCTTCAAATCTGATTGACAATCTGAGATAACTCATATCCTGGGATTCTTAAATTACACAAAGTTGGAGATCTTAGTCAATGCCAAGTTTACTAATCATTTCAGGATTTCAAAAATAACAGCAAATGTGAGACAGGTGACGGAGTGTGGAGATGTACAGGATTTCCCACAGCACTCCAAGGTTCTTGTTTGCAACATTAGGACATATTCTAGTTTGGTTTTAGAGTCTGTGGCCCTTAAATGATACATATACATCATCATTCACACAAAAGGGTGTTCTTTTGTAATATCTACAAGTTGTTCCCTCATAATTACAGTTTAAAATACATTCTAAGGTGTTTTACAATAGATCCTAAAACACCATTTATTTTCCACAGGCAATCCTGAACAGGATAGGTCCATCTTGCAAAAGCATTTTGAATATAAGTATTCTCCCCACTACCAACCAAATACCACATATGTATATTTACCTGAAGGGCTGTAAGGAGCATGTTTGCAAAAGCATTTGACCAGGTTGTTATTTTTCTTTTTTTTCTGCATATCCACAGGTAAAGAGAAAACTTAGTTCTGTTTCCAACATTTTCTTTTCCACACAATAGTCTCCTGATATATAGAAATATCATATATAGTTGATTATGACTGATTTTTTACCTGTCTATTACACTCCCACTATGCATAATGCATAAAATTGTACAGCATACCATTTTGTATAGGTTGATGATTTATAAGTGTATACTTTGTCTATCATTGCTATCACAAAATTTAACTAGTTGCATAATAGAAGATAAATGTAGGCTGTAGCATTTCTGATTTTTATAGAGATATCTGTTCTTATTTTAGTACTCCTTTGGGGTTTATTTAACATAGAGTAAAAGTGATAATAAAAATTATCATGTGATTGTCAATTATATTCATATATTTTAAAAGGTAAGCACTAAAATTAGAGTTGGTAACTGTGTTTAAAATCTTATATTTATAGGAAAAAATGTATTTTAATATCACATTGTATTTTCTTTATCATGACACCTGACGGCTTTATGTTTTAAGGCTTGAGTTTCTCATTTATTATGCAAATTAGGAAGGATAGCATTTCTCTACTAATTATAATATCGATGTAGATTTTGTCCTTTTTCAATTATTTTGTCTTTGAATAAAACAAAACCGGTGATATATGAATTTAATTAATTTGAGTGAGATAACTTATTGTTCTAAGAAACCCACGTACCAGTGAAAAATTACTGTGAAAACAAAATTCCATTTTTGACAACTATTTTTTTAAAGATTTTATATATTCATTTTAGGAAGGAGAGAGAGAGAGAGAAAGAGAGAGAGAGTAGGGGGGAGGGCAGGAAGCATCAACTCCCATATGTGCCTTGACCAGGCAAACCCAGGTTTTCGAACCTGTGACCTCAGCATTCCAAGTTGATGCTTTATCCACTGTGCCACCACAGGTCAGGCCCAACTTTCTTGTTAATATAAAATAATTTTAAATTTCTTTTCCTTAAAAATAAAACCTGGCCCTGGATGGCTGACCAAGTGGGTAGAGTGTTGGCCTGGAAAATGGACATCTTGGGTTTAATTTCTGGACAGGCCACACAGGAGAAGTGACCATCTGCTTCCTTCTCCTTTCCTCTCCCCCTTCTCTCTTTCTTTCCCTCCTGCAGCAAGTGGTTTGATTGGTTCAAATGTTGCCCAGGTGCTAAAGATAGCTCAGTTGGTCCAAGTGCATCAGCCTCAGGTGCTGAAATAGCTTGGGTGACAGACAGAGGTTGCTGTGTGGATCCTGGTCAGGGCGCATGCAATAGCCTGTCTCTATATCTCTACTCCTCTCACTTAAAAAAAAAAACCTTCAAACTACTGCTTTATATTTACTACTACATTTTTAATAATACATTTGCAAACAACTGTCACATTTGTCAAAAAGGAGTATTCTGTGTTTATTATTTTATCTCACTTCACATAATTATTCTGCTTACCCTGTGACTGCTGATTATCACTATTAAGTCTTGGCTTATAACTTTTCATTAAATTATTTTGGATAGATACTGATGTATTTATGTCTACACATACACACACACACACACACACACACACACACACACACACACACACATATATATATATATATATATATATATATATATATATATATATATATATATCAAATACTCTATATTACATACATGCATAGGTAACATTAATATATCTATTGAATATTAAAATATGAATTTACCACAATGAAACTTATTTACAATATGATTGAACTTATTAAAAAGAAAACATTTTATTCAGCACGAGGCTACTGCTGGTTTTAAATATTCAATTAATAATTCTGTCTAATTTAATAGAATATTCTTTTAAATATTCAAGAGTTAATAAAGAAACATTATTTTCAGTAAGAGTTCATATTCTGTTTCCATAGTTGTATAAAATATAGTTTTATTTTTGGTTTGCACTAATATTTTAATATATTTTTTTAGTGATATTAAGATTATATTGACATACAACAATATAAATTGAAGGTTTATGGCATAATGACTTGACATACATATATTGTGAAGTGATTGCCATGATAAGTTAATATCTATCACTTCATATAGTTAAAAAAAATGTTTTCCCTGTGATGAGAAACTTCAGGATCTACTCTCTAATCAGTATTAACTATAGCTATCATGTTATACATTACATCTAGCACTCACTTATCCTATACTACTCATTTACCTCCTTTTCTTTTTTAAGGCTGAATAATAGTCCATTGTATGTATAAAGTACTTTTGCTTATCCCTTCACAGACAAAGCTATTGAGGCACATAAAATGTTTAAATAGGTGGGAAGATTTAGGCTCTTTCAGTGGCTCTATAATTACTGGATGTGATTGTGGGATAAAAGAATGAGAGATCAGGATTTCTGCAAATTCAAACTGTGTAGCCCGGTTCATATCTGCTTACAAAAAATCTGTTTACTTAAGCTAAAGAAACAATATGCACTTAAGATTATATGTGTATAAATATATATTTATTATATATTTGTTGTATTTTATATATATTTATAATATATATTTGTATATATATAATCATATATATCTATATATTTATATAAGAGAATATATATATATATATATATATATATTTAAATAAGAGAAAATAGCTAGTGTTAACTGATCGTGGTTGGCACCAACCAAACACCAACAGGAATCCCCATTTGGGGGTGTGGTGAAGCATGGTTGTACAGCTGTGGGACAGCTCTATTGTGATTCAGCACAGCTGGGATGTTAGACAGCCCTGGGCCAGGCCCATTTCCACTAGACAGCTCTGCTTTGTTCTTTAGTGGTCTGTGCTACTTTGCTCCTTCCCAGTCAGCTTTGTGCTGTGCTGGTCTTTTCCTCTATTATCTCTATACTCTGGGGAACATCTTTGGTGTGTCAGCTCAACCAAGGAGGGAGACACAGACTTCAGTGGAAAGAAAAAGTGTACTCCTCATAAATTCTTTTTTTTTAAAGATCTTATTCATTTATTAGAGAGAGCAGGAAGAGAAGGAAAGGAGAGGCGGGATGTATCAACTTGGAGAAGTTGCTCCTCATATGTGCCTTGACCAGGCAAACCTGGAGTTTTGAACTATAGACCTCAGTGCTCCAGGTCAATGCTTTATCTACTGCGCCACCACAAGTCAGCCTCCATACTAATTCTTTATACTTTTTTTTTTCTGTCATTTTAAAATGAGAGATTTTGGTTAGTTTACTGTAAAACTTGTACAAATGTGATTGTCAAATATTGGCGTATTTTATTGTTTCAGTCACAATTTAATGATTCAGTCTATATGCTTGTTTACAAAGGCCAAAAAAAGAAACAATTTTTGGGAAAGAATTGAAAAGTTTTGTTCTGGAGTCTTACAAGTAATATGGTACATCAAATTTGTTGAGATCCCAATCACCTTAATATGAAAAATGCATAAATTAACTAGATAAATAACTAATCAAAACTCTTTTGTTAAGTGTCATTAAAAGGAAGGAGGTTTAGGGGAAAAAGGAGGGAGAGAAAGAAAAAGATGACGAGACAGAGAGGGAAAGAGAGAAACTAACTAGAATAATACAATGATATCATTTTGTAACTGTGGTTTACTCTCTCTCCAGGTAACTCATTTTGTTGAAGTCTTAATGAGATCAAACTATTTTCCTTATATTTGTATATTGCTTAAACTTTGAAATATGAGTGTGTAACATGGGAAGGCTTATCTGAGAAATAGAGAATTAGCTAAATGAAAATATGTTGACTCTAAACTCTTTTTATCTCCATTTATTTATTTAGTTAGTTAGTTAGTTATTTTTAAATATTATTTTATTTTTTATTTTATTCATTTTAGAGAGGAGACACAGAGTGAGAGAGAGGGAGAGAGAGAGAGAAAGAGAGAAAGGGGGGAGGAGCTGTAAGCATCAACTTCCATATGTGCTGTGACCAGACCAGTGCAGGGTTTTAAACTGGCAACCTCAGTGTTCCCAGGTCGATGCTTTATCCACTGTGCCACCACAGGTCAGGCTATCTCCATTTATTAAATATCACATTTTCTTTCTCTTATACTAAGTCTTTTAATATTTCAGTATCAGTAATCCACTGTGACTTCTTTCACATTAAGTTATCTATAACATCTTTGGACACATACCCTTAAAAATTACTTCCTCCCTACCCAAACAATAAAAATTAACATTTTTCTGGTGATGAGATTTTTACTCCTACATTTGGAATAAAATTTGATATTTTTTATACATGAAATAGGAGTGAGTTTTAAACTAGATAAAACACGTTCTTTTTCTTCTTAATTAAATATGTATCTATATATGTATTTTAGTTTTCTCTTTCCTATGTTTGTATTGTAGAATATATACCAAATCATATTTTATTCAGTTATGTTATTATTACTAGATTCTTCTTTATACATTTCCATTTATTTTATTTCATCACTTAAAATATATTATAATGGGATTCAAGTGGATCTCCATTGTGTTCTCAGATTATAATTATTTTTAATAAAATGTTCTGATTCCCAAATTTGACATAATGCTTCTTACAGTATCAAAGCCACATCAAATCAGTAGAAAACCTTATATATGTGGTTCCCATTGAAGTTGTTTCATATATGCCAGTTCTTATTGAAACATCAGATATTTCTGCCCATCATTAACTGGGGATTGTAGTTGGTAATTGCTCATTGACATGAATAAGACAGTCCTCCCGGAAGCCATTTTGGTTTCCTTGCTTTTATGTGTGTGTGGACAGAATAATTTAATTTAAGTTCTATAAGTAAATGAGTCCTTGTCATTTTATTTCCTGATTCATCATCTTATATTAGATAGACTTGAAGTTATATTCAAAATGATATTATGTAACCCAATGAAGCAGAGCATAACCTGTCATAGCTTAATATAATAACATATGATGTATTGGAAATCATTTAAAGCAATCATTCCATTTCAGGTTGGATACCTACTATTGATTCATGTGAATTCATATCCTGAATTAATTTTGGTAAAAGTGATATAATGTTATTAAGATAAAAATTCCTCTCAAGTCTTTATAATTTGAGAGAACATTTTATGTATTTACTATAACTTTATTAGTTCCTTGAAATGATATAAATATCCACATTAATTGAAGGATTTTATATACAATCTTTCTTGTCATCTATTCTTCTCATTTGCTCTCCATCCTTCCTTATATTACATTTTTTATAAACATCTAAAGAAACAGCAAAAATTTAGTAAAGAAAAAAATGGGGATAGGCCTTAAGTAAATATTATTTAAGAATAAGTATTTTTTTAAATGTTGCAATATTATCGGATTTAAGATGACATGAAGGAACATATTACAATGGCTAAATTGTAAAATAATAAAAAGTTTTCAAAAAGAGGCAGTGCAAAAAAAATTTCCACAGCTAAATTTAAGTAAAGGCAATTATTATAAACAATTTAGTATTACATTTTATATTTTTTAAATTTTATATAATTTATTACTTCCTTTGATTATATGAATGAAGTTTGATATCTTTTCAGACCTGGTGTTTTTCTTGTAAAATATAATTGAAAAAGAGTATTAAACAGGTAGCAATATCTTCCTAAAATTTTTGTTTGTTTGTTTTCAATGACAGGGAAAATGGAGTCCTTTCACAGAGTCTCAAGGAAAGTATTCTGGGCATCCATAAGTGGGAGGATAAGATTTAGTGGTAAGATTTATTATAGAAGCTAAAACAAAGGGCAGTCCCTAAGTTCCCAGTGTCTCGTCTTTATCCATCCAACTGTGGAAAAAATCCAGCCTTGTCTTCACCAAACCCAATAGAAAAACCAGGATTCAGTGGTTCATTGCATAATGAAGCTTAGTCCAGTTCAGCTTTTATTTCTGTCTAGCTAGCCTAATTTCTATTCCCAGCTGAGCTTTTGCTGTATTGCAGTCCCCATGCATGTAACCTGTACTTAGAGTCCATATAGCTGCCAGACCCCAGGTGACAATTAGGCCTGCATGGCTGCTATGATTAAGAATATGAGAGCACAAAAGGCAAGGTCATCTTACCCAAGCAAGATAGAGCAAGAGAGAGAATGAGAGTTTTGATAAGTGTAGATTTTATTATCTATGGCTTGACAAGGACCAGGAGCTTTGTCAAATTAATTAATCAACTTCCCAATCTTTCCAACATAGGGCTGAATCCTCCTTCTGTATTCCTTATCCAATCTGATCCTTTTCCCAGGCTAGGGTCCCCACCTTCATGTCACCATTTTGGCTTCTGCACATGACTCAAAGTATAAGCACCTTCCCCTGTACTTCTAGACTTCTACATGGCATGCCCCCAAACAAAGGTATATTACTCTTATTTTTATTCCTCCTCTGTAATGACCAATAATAATCCTTTCTCCCACTTCTAGGATTAGGTCCTGAAGGAAGAGGATGCAGAAGTCTCCCCTTGGGAGTATATGAATGCTGCAACTTCCTAGTGAAGCAGATTATAATCTGATTCAGCTCCTTAGTTTATCATGTTTAATAATGCCTGATTTACTTTGCTCTTTTTCTTTATTATCTAGCTACCTATTTTCTTTTTATTAATTATTTTTCCCACATGAAGGGAAAGATCAGCAAACTGTGTCTATATATGTAATAGGTCAGATGAAGGCAGGTCTTTCTTGAGTTTATGGAACAAAACTGAAAAGTAACAGGCTCATGTCAATTACGTTCTTGTTTATTTGTTTGTTTGTTTACTTTTGTGAAAGAGGCAGAGAGAAGGACAGACAGAAACAGACAGACAGGAAGGGAGAGAGATGAGAAGCATCAATTTTTTGTGGCAGCACTTTATTTTTTCTTTGACTACTTTTTCATATGTGCCTTGACCGGGGGGCTACAGCAGAGTGAGTGACCCCTTGCTTAAGCCAGAGACCTTGGGCTGAAGCCAGCCATCTTGGGCTTTAAGTCAGCAACCTTTGGGCTCAAGCTGCAACCTCAGGGTTTCAAACCTGATTCTTCTGCATTCTAGTCTGATGTCTATGCACTATGCCACCACCTGGTCAGGTCATTCTTGTTCTTACTTTTTTTGTTTTCTTTTTTCTTTTCTTTTTTTTTTTGAGGTCTTGGAAGATAAGTAGGCATACAAAATAAACATGAAACTTTAAGCAGGACTGTGCCTATATGGGAGTGAACCTGAAAATATTGGAGTTTGTTCTGTCTGTCATCAGTTCAAACAAATAAGTAGAGACAGGGATTGAATATTTATAGGCACTTTATGCAGATGGCCAGCAACCTGCAGAGATAGGGGTTACATTCCCAAATCATCTCAACCCCCTCCCTCAGCTAACATTTTATAAGGGGAAGAAATGAGTAGGTAAGGGTTTTGGAATTTTAAGGGAAAGTTAATCAGTTCATAGTCAAAATTAACTTATCATAGTCTGTAGGCATTTTATTTTTAGAGTACAAATACTTTGTCTGTAGTCCTCTGGGGTACAAAGGTGGATCACTACAGATCTTTTTAAGTCATGAAGGCCTGTTCAGGTATCCCTGTTTCCTAGAACAAAGCCGTACTTGAATTTACTATTATACCCACTGACAATAACCAAAGCCACCATTACTCAAGTTAAAATGTTTAACACTTGAGTTCCACCTATCAAGAATATATACCAAGAATATAATAGTTTCTTCAAAAATAAAAACATTATGACCCTGGTCTGGTGGATCACTGGATAAACTGTTGATTTAGAATTGATCTGTTTGGGCTTAATATACTCTGTTGTGCTCACTTGATGAATCCTTGAAATTCTACTACACCAAAAAGGTGTTTGAGCAAACAGTGGATGGCCACTAAACTTGGTATATACTGTGGGACATATACAGAGTGGTTTTGGACCAAGCAATTGAGTCAAACAACTGTGTCATTTGGTAAATTCCACTTATCAGCACCAGTGACTCACTGAAAACATACCTCATGCAACTAGAGGCATTTTTAGTTACTGAGTCTAAGAGGCTGCTGTCAGGTGGAGACAGGCAGAGATGCATTACAGGGCACCCTGACACTTTAACTGACATGCTCCTGGACCTGGTGCTGATAAAAGCCAGTCTTGGTGCCTAGCCTCGTCCTTTTCATGCGCAACCAGGAGGCCCAGCAAAAGCAAACACAAACAATGGAATGTTTTATAGCTCCAAATAGGTTGCCTAGGGCAGTCAAAGGCAGCTCCTGATATTGGCTTCCATCAGTTTTCCTCCCAAGAGGCCCTAAAATTAACATACCCAGAAGGCAGCTTCAGACACTATCAGAACAGGATATAATTAGTTTCACAAGTGGCACATCCAAAGGGAGATTCTAGCAATCAGGAAAACCTGCTGAGGTAAATTCTGCTTTGTGTAGTTAGCACGTGCACAACAGCTTGTACACTGTGGTTGCAGTTGATTCTCACAGTGAGCTGGACTAAAGGTCAACCCACATACAAAAAGGTCAATAACAATCAAGCCCAGTTACAACCAGAAGACCCACATAACCAACATAAAGCTTAAGTGATCATAGAGACAATGCTACTGGGTCCCACAGGACACATACCACATAAAATCACCCTGCCAAGACTGGGAGTCATAACAGATCGACTTACATAAAAACAAGCACAAAGAAGTAACCAAATTGGGAAGACAACAAAGTACACCCATATAAAATAATAGAAGAAATCTCCAGAAAAAGAGCTATTTAAAATGAAGGCAAGCAATTTATCAGACATAAAATTTTTAAAAATGATTTTAAAGGTTGTTTAAGAAACTCAGTGATATTAAAGAATTTAGTAAGAAATACAACATCAAGAAAAATGACATAGAAACTACTAAAAAAATACCCCCAAATCCAGACATAAAGAATACAATATCTGAAATGAAGACTCCACTAGTGGAAAGAAATAGCAGTATTTCATTTTATTTTATTTATTTTATTCTATTTTTGTGACAGGGGCAGAGAGAAAGACAGAGAGAGGGACAGGTAAAAACAGACAGATAAGAAGGAAGAGAGATGAGAAGCATCAACTCTTGGTTACGGTTTCTTAGTCTCCTTATTGGGGGACTGCAACAGAATGAGTGACTTCTTGCTCAAGCCAGCAACCTTGGGCTTATGCTGGTGAGCCCGGTCGCAAGTTGGATGATCCCGCACTGAAGCCAGCGACCTCAGGGTTTAAAAACTGGTCCATGTCCCAGTCCAATGCTCTATCTATTTCACCACTGCTTGGTCAGGCAAGAAGTAGTAATTTAGATGAAGCAGAAGATCAAATCAGTAATTTGGAAGACACGGTAACAGAAAAAAAAAAGAAAAGAAAAACAATCAGAATAGCATAAACAACCAAATTATTTTTAAAATGAAAAGATTTTAAGGAAGTTTAGAAACAACGAGAAGTGTAACAACATTGGCAATATAAGGGTTCCAGAAGTAAAAGAGAGTAAGGATGAAATCAAGAATCTATTTAAATATGTAGTAACAGAAAACTTCACTAACATGCTGAAGAAAAAAACACATAAGGCCAGGAAAGACAAAAGTTTTAAATAAGATACATTTAAAAAGGCCCACAGCAAGACACATCATGATTAAAATGGCAAGGAGATCATTTTAAAAGCATCAAGAGAAAAACAAACCACCTGACCAGGCGGTGGTGCAGTGGATAGAGTGTTGGACTGGGATGCAGAAGACCCAGGTTTGAGACCCGGAGCTCGCCAGCTTGAGTGTGGGCCCATCTGGCTTGAGCAAAATTTGTCAGCTTGGACCCAAGGTCGCTGGCTTCAGCAAGGGGTTCCTCTGTCTGTGAAGGCCCACGGTCAAAGTACATGTGAGAGGACAATCAATGAACAACTAAGGTATTGAGACAGCAACAAAAAAACTAATGATTGATGCTTCTCACCTCTCTCCATTCCTGTCTGTCTGTCCCTATCTATTCCTCTCTCTCTGTCCCTGTAAAAAAAAAAAAAAGAAAAAAAAAACCCATCGAAATAGACAATGTTTTCAAGAGAACATGAATATGGGCAACAGACATATAAAAGGATGTTCAGCATAACTAATCAGGCAAATGAAAATTAAAACCACAATGAGATATTATCTCACACAATTCAGATTGGCTATCATCAATAAACAAACAAACAACAAGTGTTGGTGAGAATGTGCACTATTGGTGGGAATACATATTAGGGTAACCTGATGAAAGCAGGATGGAGTTATATAAAATATTAAAAATAAAACTGCTGTATAACCCAGTGATTTTACCTCTGTAAATTTATTCATAAACTTAAAACACTAATTTGAAAGAATATATGCACCATGTTTGTTGCAGCATTATTTACAATAGCCAATATTTAGAGGCAGCCTATGTGCCTATAAGGTGAATGGATACAAAATCTGTGGTACATTTATACACAAAAATATTGCTGGGTAGCCTGACCTGTGGTGGCGCAGTGGATAAAGCGTCGACCTGGGAACACTGAGGTCGCCAGTTCAAAACCCTGCACTGGTCTAGTCAAGGCACATATGGGAGTTGATGCTTCCAGCTTCTCCCCCCTTTCTCTCTCTCTCTCTCTCTCTCTCTCTCTCTCTCTCTGTGTGTGTGTGTGTGTCTCCTGTCTAAAATGAATAAAATAAAAAAACCCAAACAAAATAAAATGAATAAATTTTTAAAAAGATATTGCTGGGTAGAGATACTTATAGCTGACAACTTAGACTTTAAAACAAAGGCTATAGTACGAAACAAAAAAGACACTAAATAATATTAAAGGGAACAATGCAATAAGAAGATATACCATTTTAAATACTATATTTATGCACCCAACATAAGAGCACCTAAATATGTAAAGCAAAACTTGATAGACATAAAGGAGAATACAGACAGTAATACAATCATAATAGTGGCTTTTAACAACTCACTGACATCATTGAATAGATCTTGTACACGGAAAATCAACAAGGAAACAGCTGTCTTAATGACAGTAGATCAGAAGTATTTAGTTGATATCTTTAAAACTTGGCAACACAAAGAAGGAGCATATGTATTCTTTTCAAGGGCACATGGAAAACTTTTCAGGAAAAATCACATCTTGGGACACAAAACACATCTCAGTAAATTTAAGAAGACTAAAACCATGTCAAGCATTTTCTCTGATCATAATGGTATAAACTTAGAAGTCAAACACAATAAATAAACTTGAAAAATGCACAAAATTATGTTACTAAACAAAGAATGGTTTAACAATGAGATCAAGAAAAAAATCAATAGACAACTTGAAACCAATGAAAGTAAGAGCACAACAATCCAAAATCTACGGTATAGAGTAGAGCAGTCCTAAAGGGAAACTGTACCTCAAGAAACAGGAAAAATCTCAAATAAAAAAATCTAACTATACATTTAAAGGAAGTAGAAGAAGAACAATAAAATGAACCTAAAGTGAGTTGAAGAAAGAAAATAATAAAAATCAGAGCAAAAATAAATGAAACATTTTTAAAAAGACAATAAAAAAGAACCGTGAAACCAAGAGCTGGGTCTTTGATAAGATAAACAAGATTGACAAACTTTAAAGGGATTTACTAAGAAAATGAAACAAGACCTAAATAAATAAAATTAAAAATAAAAGAGGCAAAGTTACAACAGACATCAAAGAAATACAAGAGACTAATAAATATTATGAGTAGCTATATACCAGCAAGTTGAACAATCAGATGAAGTGGGTAAATTTTTAGAAAAACAAAATCTTCCAAAACCAAATTAAGAAGAGAGAAAATCTGAATAGAGCAATTACAAGTAATGAAATTAAAGCAGCAAAAAACTTCCAAGAAATTAAAATCCAGGACCAGATGGCTTCACAGCTTAAATTTACCAAGCATTCAAAGAACTAACATCTGTCCTTCTCAAGCTATTCCAAAATATTAAAGAGAAGAAAAGATGCCTAAGCTCATTTTATGTGGACAGCATTATCTTAATTTCAAAACCAGATAAAGACACTACAAAAAAGAATGTTATAAAATAATATCTCTGATTAACATAGATGCTAAAATACTCAACAAAATATTAGCAAAACTGTATCCAGCAATATATTCAAAAGATCTTAATCCGTGATTAAGTGGGACTTATTCCAAGGATACAAGGTTGGTACAACATCCAAAAATCAATAAAGGTGACGCACCACATAAACTAAATGAAGGATAAAGACTGAATGATTATATCAATAGATGCAGGGAGGGAGAAGTATATAATAAAATCCAGCACCTATTGACAATAAAAACTATCAAAAACTAACTCAATGATTTCACTTATATGTGGAATCTAATAAAGAACATCAACTAATAAAATAGAAACAGAGTCATAGATACAGAGAACTGACTGAGAGTGGTCAAGAGGAAGAGGGATTGAAGGACTTGGTAAAAAGTAAAGTTAAAGCAAAAGAAAAAAAAGGAGAGAGAAAAAGAAAAACCGAATAGACACATATGACAATATGGTGATTAGCAGAGGTTAAAGAGGTGGGGAGAGGTGGAAAAGGGTAAAGTAAGGATTGATAGTAAAGGAAGGAGACTTAAATGGGGTGCTAAACAGTTCAATACACAGGTGAGTATTATGGAATCATACACCTGAAACATATATACTTTTACTCACTACTGTCACTTCAATTAAATCAATAAAAAATTTAAAAAATAAGTAAATTCAAAAAAGATAAAACATAAAAATAATATTTTTTTAGAAACTTTATATTTATTTTCATTAGTTTTCTATTGCATTTGTAAGAAATTAGTACATTTTTAGTAGCTTAACTGCAAAGATTTATAATTTATAATTCTGGTAGTCAGAAGTCCCAAATGGTTCTCTCTGTGCTAAAATGGAAGTGTTGGCAGGGCTTTCTTTCTTTCTGGAGGTTCCATGGGAGAACCCATTTACTTGCCTTTTCAAAATTTTGGAGGGTATACACAATCTTTGTGACCCTTTTGCACCCTCAATCTATTTTTCTATTCATAATTGGAAAATTTTCTCCAGTTTTAAAAATTTATGTGTTTAAAATATGCCCATCAGAATAATTCAGTATAATTTAATCTCAAGGCAGTTAACTTTAATTATACCTGCAAAGCTTTTTTTTTTAAAATTTATTTAGTTAGCTAGTTATTTTTACATATCTGGTAACATTAACAAGTTACTGGAATTAGGACATGGGCATTTTCATAGCAAGTGTGCATTATTCTATTTACTACTATTAATCATAGTTCTTCTTAATGTAACGTTGCAAGTAAGCATAGGATAGGCACATTCTGTACCGAAATCTCAGCTTTACATGAATAATTTTCTTTTACATAACATTTTTCTAAACTTGATTCTGTAATAGTTTTCTCTGATTATATTCTTTAGAGGTAAAACATTTCAAAATGGCCTGGTACCTAAATAAAACTCAAAATGATTGAAGATTTAGTTCAATTTTATTTTAAATTTATTTCAGATTTATTTCAAATTAGAATTCATGAAGAATAGATTTTTGTTCCTGACTAAATGACTAATGTGTACAACATGCAGGTTGCTGTAGCATGATTCAATAAATGTAGTGAGACAAAAGTTAATTTTTTTACACAGGAGAGAGTTTTAAACTTTTATTATTAAGGTCTTTCAGAATGAAATAAATTGAACATAACTTATGGCTATTGATGTAGCTTATAATATATTTATCTTATAATTATGACTGATTTGCATATTATAACTAAATATATGATACTTTTTAACATAGTTACATTTAGATAAATTTTTCCAAAACACTAAATATTTATAGACTTATTGAAAAATACTAGTTGATTATGTTTCCTAAATCAGCTTTAATTTAAATTATTCTAATAACCCAGTTCTAAAATTTTGTAATGCTAGCTTATATGAAAAAATGGCTAATTTACAATGTATACCAATTATTCTGAGGTAAATTATTACAACATATTCCATTAATCACAGGTATCTGGAATGTGTTAGGGTGTTGATCTTACTGCATACAGTTTGAAGAATTACTATAATGAATTTAAAAAGTAAATGATTATACAAATTTAGTTCCCAATACACTGAAAAATATATCACACTTATTTAGCTGCCTCTTAATTTTTGAAATTGATTTGAGAACATATGTGATGATGATGTGAGACTTTAATATGTTATTAAGTAATTTGAAAGCATCATTTGTTTATTATCCTTAAATATTACTGAATTTAGTAAGTGATAAGACTTATTTTTTATAAAACATTGATAATTTTGAAAACGACTATGGGCATAAAAACAAGTGTAACAATGTTCAACCCTAAAACAACAGTGAATTTTAAGACTTCATAAAAGCTATCACTATTTAAGTTTCTTTCCTGAATATGTCCTTAACCATATGTCAAAAAAATTTTAAATGTATAAAGTATAAAACAGTTTATTAGACAAACTAATCTTCAAGAGTGATAGTGGCATATACAACATTGGGAAAGATAAAAAATCTCTGAAAAATTATTATTGCTTTAGGATATTTGAGAAAAGCAGAAGCAGAGGGTATGCTAATATAACAGATGGAGAAAAATGAACAAATATAGGATTCTGTCAATGATATTAACATTAAACATATCTGCTGTCAAATTCATAGATACTTATATGGTATAAAACACAGACACTAAGAATTTGAGCTAAAGGGTATATGGACAATAAAAGACAATTCAAAGAGAGTTGTAGACTTTTGAATATATATTTTTCAGATTTATATACAACACTTTGGAGATACTATGTTCAATAGGATAGTAGAGGGGGATCATTTCTTCATGATTACTTGTTGTTTCTCAGAGCATCATTTTATAGTTTTTAAAGAAGGATAATCATCTTTTCTAAGTTAAATCACTGATTACATGTCAATGAAGAAATGTTTTCCAAAGAAAGGCGATACAAGTCTCATATGACGTGACTGCATAATGCGTCATGTCATAAAACTCTTTAAAGAAATTAATTAGCTTATTGTTTCTATAAATATATCCATTCATGCTGGCAGGTTTTCTATGAGTCATATGTCATGTTGACTTCCCCAATCCAATTGCAAAACCACCTAAAAATATATAATTATTTATTGTATTAAAAAAAAAAAAAGATGATCTTGTATCTATTTTCAATTCACCTACAACAGTATATTTTGACATTTTAATTATTTTAAGTTTATTTAATCAAACAAATTAATCTTTTAAATATTATATTACATTTATAATAAAGATAAATATAAATAATAAAATGTTCATTTTTGACGGTTGTTAATGTTACACATAGTGCAGTATACAGAGGTATGATGTAGAGTTGGACACCTGAAACCTGTATAATTATGCTAACCAGTGTCACCTTAATAAAATTAAAGTTATAAATTTAAAAATATTTTTAACAATAAAAAATACTTCAGTAATGTTAAAATTTCTCAGTATTATATTCTGTAAAATATAAATTCAAAGTTGAATTTAGATTACTTTTCAGTTTCTATTTACATAAATATTAACACAGATTTAACTATATATAACACTAAATAATTAACATGGTTTGCAAGATATGGAATATTTATCAAATTCAGAAGCTTTAAATATATGTCACATTGGGTTTTTATTGCACTTGAATTTATCTGAATAAAAGTTAACAACATATTTTCTGAAAAATACATAGAAAGATGCAAGAAAGACTTAAAATAGTCATGTTAGTCCACTTTAATGAGCTTCTGTCTATAACAAATACTCAGCATAGGACGTTAATATGTGATTGACTTAAAGGTTTCCAAAATACAAAAATATAGACTAAGAAGGAAATGCAGTGTTCAGATTCCCAAACAAATGTGAACTGGTATCATTCTTGATATTCTTGAAAAAGAAATTAAATATTAATTGAAAGCTAATGAAAAGCAATAATAAAGAATTGAAAGGTTGATAAAATATGTCTTTAGATTTGTATACAAAAATTATCCACTGTTATTAATCAATGTCTTATATATGTTATTTAATTTAAACAAACATATACTAAAGTATCACCCAGTGTCTTGATATATGATGCCATAATAAGAACCCACATTTGTTTGCAAGTGTGGAAGAAGAGCATAGTTTATATCCCTGTTACTATGAAAAATTTACTTATTAAACCAATGAAGATGAAACAAATTTACTATTAAAAAGGATGACTAATATTTTAAGCTGACATTATTACCCACTTTATTATATTTTGGTTGCATGTAAATGCAGAAAAAAACACTCTAATGTGTTGCCTTGAACATATCACTCAAATCTAGTCCTCTAATTAGAAATACATTTTGTTTTGTATTATATATGTACATTGTGTGTGTGTGTGTGTTTGTGTGTGTGTGTGTGTTAGTCAGAGATTTTTGAGGCAAAACATCATGTTTGTTTAGCATTTGAAAATCCACCAACATAATTTGCCTTACCAGGCGGTGGCACAGTGGATAGAGCCTTGAACTGGGGATGTGGAGGACCCAAGTTCAAGACTCTGAGGTCGCCAGCTTGATCACGGGCCCATCTGGCTTGAGCTAAAGCTCGTCAGCTTTAACCCAAGGTCACTGGCTTCAGTAAGGGGTTGCTCAGTCTGCTGAAGGCCTGAGGTCAAGACACATGTGAGAAAGCAATCAATGAACAACTAAGGTGTCACAAAGGCAACAAAAAACTAATGATTGATGCTTCTCATCTCTCTCTGTTTCTGTCTGTCTGTCTGTTCCTATCTATCCCTCTCTATGACTCTCTCACTCTGTCCCTGTAAAAAAAAAAAAATCCACCACCATAATTCAAAACATTAAAAAATAAAAAAGTCATAAGATAATCTCAATGAATGCAGCAAAAAGTACTTGTAAAATCTAATGCCCTATTGAAAGTGACTATGTTTCAGACTAAGAAAGTAACAATGAAGCCCCAATATTTTTAAAAAGGAAGTAAGAGTATAAAATTAGATATAAATGGAAAAGACAAAAAAATATGGTACAACTAAGGTAAATCATCTTTTGTGAAGACTAATTAGAAAAAATTAAAAGAGAAATAATGCAATGAATGAAACAAATAGAAGAAAACAGGTAAAAAGTATTAAAATTATTTTTAAAATACCATAATAATAAATTTAAAAACTTTAAAAAATTGATAAAATAGAAAAATATATTATAATACTGGTCCAAGATAAACTATAAATGAAATAAAAGTATAAAAAATCTTCCTGGTTGGATAGCTTGCTTGGTTTGATCAACATCCTGAAGAGCAGAGCTTTCTGCTTTGATCCACAGTCAGGGCACATACACGAACAGATTGATGTTTCTTTCTCTCCCTTTCTCTCTCCCATGCTCTCTCTCTAAAGTCAATAAATAAAAATTTTGCCTGACCTGTGGTGGCTCAGTGGATAAAGCGTCGACCTGGAATGCTGAGGTTGCCGGTTCAAAACCCAGCACTTGTCTGGTCAAGGCACATATGGGAGTTGATGCTTACTGCTCCTCCCCCCTTTCTCTCTCTCTCTCTCTCTCTCTCTCTCTCTCTCTCTCTCTCTCCTCTCTAAAATGAATGAAAAAATTTAATAAAAACCCTGTGTTTTCATATTAAAGTCAATAAATAAAAATTTTAAGGAAAGAAATAAAATAAAAGGATTAAAATAATAGAGTTGGCAGTATTTTTAGCTGCCAACAAAAACCCAAATCCTGGAAGCTTTGCTGTCAAATTCTGCCAAATATTTAAAGACACATAACTATCCCACATTTTCTGGGACTAAAACAGAAAGAAAACTGAAATATATACATATATATATATATATATATATATATATATATATATATGAAGTATAATCTTGAAAAACAATCTGAAAAGTGAAATAAATGAAAATAAAATTATTAATTTTAGTATGGACATAAAGGCAAAAATCATACATAAAATATGTTAAATGTGTTTCTCTGCATATCAAAATGACAATATACCACATGAAAAACTGTTTGCCACAAATATATAAAAATCATTTAACATTAGAAAAAACTTTAATTTTAGCTTACCATAATGTTGGTCTTAATGAAATGCAATGTATGAATATCTATAAACTCCAACATTTATTTGAAGCAAAAGTTCTAAAAACTGCTGTAGAGGAAGCCATAAAACATTTTCATGAACAGGATATGCAAAGATATATTAAACAAAACATAAAGGAAAAAATAATATATTGAATTATATGAAGACTAAGAACTAAACATCACAAGACTTTTATCAACAGTGAAAATGCAAGCCACAAAGCAAGAGAAGTAAATTGCAGACATAATTCCAAAATATAATTACATATAAAAATAACTCCTAAAAACCAATAAGAAAATAAAAAGCAACAAATCAGAAAATGATCAAAAGACCTAAAAGATAGTTTTAAAAAGGAAATTTGTATAGCAGAAAAATATATGAAAATGAATTTAACTGTTCAAGAAGTTCAAATTAATATTACAATCTGAAATTATTGTAATGTTATCAGAAGAGCTGAAATGAAAAAGAAAACACAAAACTATTAGAACAATAAAACATAGTTTAGCAAATATAAGATTAATATGATTTCCAGTGGTTCTGGTTAAGATAGACTATAGGTCAGGGATCCCCAAACTTTTTACACAGGGGGCCAGTTCACTGTCCATCAGACCGTTGGAGGGCCAGACTATAAAAAAAAAAAACTATGAACAAATCCCTATGCACACTACATATATCTTATTTTAAAATAAAAATACAAAATGGGAACAAATGCAATATTTAAAATAAAGAACAAGTAAATTTAAATCAACAAACTAACCAGTATTTCAGTGGGAACTATGGGTGCAAATGCATCCTGTGCTCCTCTCACTGACCATCAATGAAAGAGGTGCCCCTTCCGGAAAAGTGTGGTGGAGCCGGATAAATGGCCTTCAGGGGCCGCATGCAGCCCATGGGCTGTAGTTGGGGACCCCTGCTATAGGTAAACAGGTACTTTCATGGTCCTGCAGCCACAGAAAAATTACAACTAAATTACAAAGTAACCATCATTCAGAAATTTCTGAAACCAAGCTGAACAGAAGTCCTGAAACTAAGGATAAAAAAAGAATAAGCCTTATAAAGACTAGTATAATGGATGAAGATATGAACAAGGCTGGTGCCATACTCATATATGGTGGATAAAAATAAAGAATATTTTGACTGTAGAGGTCCATCCTGAGAAGCAAAGGATACCACCCACACCTGCATCCCCTCAGCTGAGTGTTCTAATGCCTCATAATTTCTGGCTGTAAAAACCAGCACCAATTGTGGCTGAGTGAGATGGAAGATAGCTGGAGTCCCAGGAGTTCTTAAAGAGCCCATACACAAACGTACTTGGACTCACTCCACGATTTAGTGCTGAGAGCAGCTGGAAATAGACCACAGACATATGAGGGGGAACTGAATTATCTGGCATTAGATTGAATGCTGAAGGGACAGCTTTCTCCCAGACAGAAGTGCTGACAGAAGCTATTGTTCATTTTCTGAACCCTGCTAACACAGAGTCAGCAGGCAGGCTCAATATTTGAGTTTCCATCAATGTGGCTAATACTGTTGTCCTGCCCTGGTAATCTCCTCAATTCTCACCCCACCTAACTTGTGAACCCATCCAAGCTTTTTCCAGTGAATTTTTTATACACTGCTTGTCTTCAGTCATGCTTCTTAGTTTCCTGAAAATCTCTCAAATAAGCAGCATCTGGCTTCAGTATGTCTCATGCCCCTTACTAAGTGGCACTGGGCCTGGCACTAGCATCAGTCAGCCTCAGTTCAAAGTATAAACATCCTGGGCACCTCCAAGGCCAGCATGATTATAATCCATCTGCAGATCACTCTGTAGCTCATACAACAGAAATCAACAGAAATCAATACAGTAGATGTACACTCCCCACACAGGGGGCACACTTGGAATGACCAGTATGGGTAAGCAGGGAAGCTGTTCCACTGGACCCTACAGAACAATTACTACATAAGGCACTCTTCCAAGAACAAGAGAAATACCACCTCTAACTAATACATAGAAACAAACACATGGAGGCAGCTATAATGAGGAAACAAAGAAACATATTTTAACTGAAAAACAGAACAAAACTTCTGATAAAGAACTAAACAAAATGGAAACAGGCAATCTACCAGAGGGAGGGTTCAAAACACTAGTTACAAGTATGCTTAATGAACATAGAGGAAGAGTAGATGAACTTATTGAGAACATTTAAGACAGAAAATATACAAACAGAAAACATAAAAGAACCAGTAAAAAAATGAAAAATATTTTTCAGGGCATCAACAGTACAGTAGATGAAACAAGATCAAATCACAGACTAGGAAGATAAGAAAGCAGAAAACACACAATCAGAGCAACAAAAAGAAAAAAAAATATCCAAAAAAATGAGATTATATAAAGAACCTACCCATATTTACATCATGAGGGTGATAGAAGGAGAAGAGAGAGAGCAAGGAATTGAAACTTATGTGAGAAAATTTTGATGAAAAACTTTCCTAACCTGGTGAAGGAAATAGACACACAAGTCAAGAAAGTGCAGAGAGTCTTAAACAAACTGAACCCAAAAACATCCAAAGCAAGACACATCATAATTAAAATGACAGAGATAAAAGACAAAGAGAGGATCATAAAAGCAGCAAATGAAGCAGTTAGTTATTTTCAAGGAATCTTCTATAAGACTGTCAGCTGATTTTTCTACAGAAACAAAGCTAGAAGATATTGTCAAGAAATACTCAAAGTAAAGAAAAGCAAGGACCTACAACAAGGATACTTCTACCCAGAAAAGTTATTTTGTAGAATTGAAGGACAGATAAGGAGTTTCCTAATAGAAAAACCAAAAAATATTTATCACAACAAACCCAGTAATATAAAAATACATTAAAGGATCTTCTTTAAGAAAAAATAAATAAAAAGATAAAAACTTTGAATGACCAAATCACCAGAAATGCATATCAAGCAAAATTTACTTTAAAATAAATGGTTAAATGCTCCAATTAAAAGACTATGAAAGCAGAAACACAAATTGACAGTGCAGTAGGGAGACACAGAGACTCCCACCTCATACCACCAAACTGGATTACAAATTAATTTAGAAACAACCAGCATGAAAAATTAACTCTGGACTACAAGAACTGCTCTCAAAAACCAAGGAGCAAAGAAGAAGCCACACCAAGCCTGGTGGGGAGCTCCGAGGAGCGGTGAACCTCCCCTGCTTACAGAAAAAAAGGGAGGGAATGATGCTGAGAGCCCAGAAAGGCTCTAAATCCAAGGAAAACAGTAGAAAATATCAATCACAGCCACTAGCCTGGGGACCTGGGAACAAGGTGTGTTAAAAGAGCTGGCTTGTTTTTCAAAAGGAAAGGGGGAGGTGATGGAGACAGCCATAGCTGGGGGAGGATTGATCCTTCCACATAACACAAGACTAAATTGGTTCCGGTCAACCTTCTCAAGATATCTCTCCAGCTCCAATCAGCACAAAGAGACACAGCTGAAAACAAGAAGTGGGGAAGAGGGGCAGTAACTCCGGTCTCCATGGAGGTCTGAGATACACCTCCTCCTACCGAAGCAGAGAAAGCATCCCACTCCCATAGAGAGTAACTGACAGATCAGCTCTTCAGAGTCTCAGGTTACACCCATTGCATTCCTAGATACAGTTTCAAATAAGCCCCCTGCTGAGATCGGTAAACAAGACTACCACCCAGTTAAGAAAACTGAGAAAAAAATCAAGACTTCATAGCAGCTCTATTAGAAAGCCAAATTCCACAGTGAATTACAAACAATAGCTGAAGCCAACCCAAGAAGACCTAGAAATAACACAACTGAAAATTGGAGGCAGACAACACCAAGACTAGACTGAACCAATTCTAGAAACAACACACCCACACACTCAGACATAATGAGAAGACAGAAAAGTACAATCTAAATAAAACCACAAGAAAATCCTCCAGGAAATAACCAAACTTCCAGATGCAGAGTTTAGAATAATGATTTTAGGATGCTTAGGGATCTTAGAACAACAATGGATGGTCATTATGAACACCTAAATAAATAGATAGAAAGTATAAAAAAGGACATTCACATATTAAAAAAGAATCAGTCAGAGATGACAAATACAATAACAGAAATAAAGACCACAGTGGAAGGAATTAACACCAGGTTGCATGAAGCTGAGGATCAAATCAGCAAATTAGAGGACAAAATAAGCAAAGGCACAGAAACAGAGCAGAAAAAAGTAAAGAGAGTCAAAAAGTCTGGGGAAACTCTTAGAGAGCTCTGTGACAACATGAAGAGAAATAACATCCACATAATAGGAGTTCCTGAAGAAGAAGAGAAAGAACAAGGAATAG
Source organism: Rhynchonycteris naso (assembly GCA_037038555.1). Lineage (NCBI taxonomy): Eukaryota > Metazoa > Chordata > Mammalia > Chiroptera > Emballonuridae > Rhynchonycteris > Rhynchonycteris naso. Next base: position 76,509,568 of record CM073002.1, read on the forward strand.
AAACTTTATTTAATCAAATCATAGCTGAAAACTTCCCTAAATTGATGCAAGGAAGGGTCTAACAAGTTCAAGAAGATCTCTATTAAAGAGAAACCCAGAGAAACCTACACTAAGACACATTATAATTAAAATACCAAAGCGATGTGATAAAGAGAAAATTTTAAAAGTTGCTGGAAAAAAAAAACTCTATCCCCAACTAAGGAGCCCCCATAAAAATGGCATCCGACTTCTCAACAGAAATACTAGAGGCTAAAAGAAAATGGCAAGAAATATTTAAAGTAATTCAGAACAAGAACCTACAACCAAGACTACTTTATCCAGCAAGGCGATCATTTAAAATTGAAGGAGAAATAAAGAGCTTCCCAGACAAATAAAAACTCAAGGAATTTATTACAATGAAACCAGTGCTGCAGGACATGTTAAGGGGCCTGTTGTAAACAGATCAAAATGGGAAAAGAATGTAGCAAAAGAGGCATGCACCTTTAAAATATAAAATGGCATTAAACAAATACATATCTATAATAACCTTAAATATAAATGGATTAAATGACCCAATCAAAAGACATAGGATAGCTGCATGAATAAAAAGACAAGACCCATACATACATATGCTGTCTATAAGAGATACACTTAAAAACAAAAGATGCCCATTGACCAAAGGTGAAAGGATGGAAAAAATATTTCATGCAAATGGAAATGAAAAAATAAAGCAGGGGTAGCAATACTTATACCAGACAAAATGGACTTTAAAACCAAGGCTATAGTAAGAGATAAAAAAGGTCATTACATAATGATAAAGGGAGCAATCCAACATGAAGATATAACCATCATAAATATCTATGCATCTACTATAGGAGTTCCTAAATATATAAAGCAAACTTTGATGCATATAAAAAGCAAGATCAATAGCAATACTATAATAGTTGGGGATTTCAATACCCCACTTACATCCCTAGATAGATACTCAAGAAAGAAAATTAACAAGGAAATAGCAGACATAAAGGGCACACTAGATCAACAAGATTCTAACAGATGTCTTCTGAACCTTTCACCATAGAGCAGCAGAATATACATTCATTTCAAGTGCTCATGGTGCATTCTCTAGGATAGACCACATGTTAGGACACAAAAGCAGTCTCAACAAATTTAAGAAGATTGAAATCATATCAAGCATTTTCTTTGATCATAATGGCATGAAACTAGAAATCAACCACAACAGAAAAACTGAAAAATACTCAAACACATGGAAACTAAATATAATGTTATTAAATAAGATATGGGTTAACAATAAAATCAAAGAAGATATAAAAAATTTCCTTGAAACGCCTGACTTTGCGGTGGCACAGTGGATAGTGTCGGACTGGGATGCAGAAGACCCCAGTTCGAAACCCCGAGGTCGACAGCTTGAGCACGGGCCCATTTGGCTTGAGCAAAAGCTCGTCAGCTTGGACCCAAGGTCATTGGCACCAGCAAGGGGTTGCTCGGTCTCTGAAGGCCAGCGGTCAAGGCACATGTGAGAAAACAATCAATGAACAACTAAGGTGTTGTGACGGCAACAAAAAACTAATGAATGATGCTTCTCAACTCTCTCCATTCCTGTGTGTCTGTCCTATCTATCCCTCTCTCTGACTCTCTCTCTGTCCCCGTAAAAAAAAAAAAAATCCTAAAAACAAATGATAATGAATATAGAAAAACTCAATATTTATGGGACACAACTAAAGCAGTCCTGAGAGGGAAGTTAATAGCACTACAGGCATTCCTTAAGAAGCTTGAAAGAGCTCAATAAACAACCTAACCCTTCATCTAAAAGAACTTGAAAAAGAACAGCAAGTAAAGCCCAGAGGTAGTAGAAGGAAGGAAGTAATAAAGATCAGAGAAGAAATAAGTGACATAGAGGCTAAAGAAACAATACAGAGGATCAATGAAACCAGGAGCTGGTTCTTTGAAAGGGTAAACAAGGTCAATGAACCTTTAACAAGACTCACCAAGAAAAGAAGAGAGAGGACTCAAATAATAAAATTAGAAACAAGAGTGGAGAAATAACAACCAACACAACAGAAATACAAAATATTGTAAGAAAATACTATGAAGAACTGTATGCCAAAAAATTAAACAACCTAGGTGAAATGGACCAATTTCTTGAAACATATAATCTTCCAAAAATCAATCTGGAAGAATCAGAAAACCTAAACAGACCAATTACAACAAAAGAGATTAAAACAGTTATCAGAAAGCTCCCAAAAAACAAAACTTCTGGGCCTGATGGATTTATGGGTGAATTCTACCAAATATTCAAAGAGGAACTGACTCCTATCCTTCTCAAAGTATTTTTAAAAATTCAAGTGGAAGGAACAGTACCAAGTTCCTTTTATGAGGCGAGCATAATTCTGATTCCAAAACCTGGGAAAGACAACACAAAGTAAGAAAATTATAGGCCAATATCTCTGATGAATTTAGATGTTAAAATCCTCAACAAAATATTAGCCAACCAGATCCAGCAATACATGAAAAAAATCATACATAATGATCAAGTGGGATTTTTTCTGGGGAAGCAAGGATGGTACAGCATTCGTGATTCACCACATAAACAAAAGGAAGGAGAAAAACCACATGATAATTTCAATTGATGCAGAAAAAGCATTTGATAAAATCCAGCACCCATTTATGATCAAAACTCATAGCTAAGTGGGAATACAGGGAACATACCTCAACATGATAAAGGCCATTTATGACAAACCCACAGCCAACATCATAATCAATGGACAAAAAATTTAAGCCAATTTCCCTAAAATCCGGAACAAGACAGGGATGTCCCCTTTCACTACTCTTATTCAACATAGTACTGCAAGTCCTAGCTACAGCAGACAAGAAGAAATAAAAAGCATCCAAATTGGAAAAGAAGAAGTAAAACTATCATTATTTTCAGATGATATGATACTGTATATAGAAAACCCTAAAGGCTCAGTCAATGAATTACTGGACTTAATAAACAAATTCAGCAAGGTGGCAGAATATAAAATTAACACACAGAAATCACAGGGATTTCTATACATGAACTATGAAATGTCAGAAAGAGAAATTAAGGAAACAATCCCATTCACTATTACAACAAAAAGAAAATAAAGTACCCAGGAGTAAATTTAACCAAGGAGGTTAAAGATTTGTACTCAGAAAATTATAAAACATTGATTAAAAAAGAAGTCCAGGAGGACATAAACAAGTGGAAGCATATACCATGTTCATGGTTAGGAAGAATATACATCATTAAAATGTCTGTATTACCCAAGCAATTTATAAATTCAATGCAATACCAATTAAAGTACCAATTTGACATAATTCAAAGATATAGAACACATATTCCAAAAATTTATATGGAACCAAAAAAGAACACCAATAGTCTCAGCAATCTTGTAAAAGAAGAATAAAGTGAGAGGTATCACACTTCCTGATATCAAGTTATACTACAAGGCCATTGTACTCAAAACAGCTTGGTACTGGCATAAGAACAGGCACATAGATTAATGGAACAGAACAGAGAACCCAGAAATAAATCCACATCTTTATGGGCAATTGATATTTGACAAAGGAGGTAAGAGCATACAGTGGAGTAAAGACAGTCTCTTTAACAAATGGTGTTGGGAAAACTGGACAGCTACCTGAAAAAAAAATGAAACTAGACCACCAACTTACACCATGCACAAAAATACTCTAAATGGATAAAAGACTTAAATGTAAGCCATGAAACCATAAGCATTCTAGAAGAAAACATAGGTATTAAACTCTCCGACATCTATTGAAGCAATATATTTGCTGATTTATCTCCACAGGCAAATGAAATAATACACAGGATAAACAAATGGGTCTATATAAAACTAAAAGCTTTTGCACAGCTAAAGACAATATGAACAGAATGAAAAGACAAACCACACAATGGGAGAACGTATTCAACAACACGTCTGATAAAGGGTTAATAACCAAAATTTATAAAGAACTTGTAAAACTCAACACCAGGAAGACAAACAATTCAATCAAAAAATGGGCACAGGAAATGAATAGGCACTTCTCCAAAGAGGACATACAGATAGCCAATAGGCATGTGAAAAAATGCACAAAATCACTAATCATTAAAGAAATGCAAATTAAAACCACAATGAGATACCACCTCACACCAGTCAGCATGGCGCTCATTAACAAAACAACACATTATAGGCGCTGGCTAGGATGTTGAGACAGGGGAATCCTCCTGCACTGCTGGTGGGAATGCAGACTGGTGCAGACACTGTGGAAAACAGTATGGAGATTCCTCAAAAAATTCGAAATGGAACTGCCCTTTTACCCAACTATCCCACTTATAGGAATATATCCCAAGGACACCATATCACCGACTGAAAAAAGAAATGCACCCACAAGTTTATGGCAGCATTGTTCACGATAGTGAAGACCTGGAAACAGCAGAAGTGTCCATCAGCGGACGAGTGGATTAAAAAGCAGTGGTACATATATACAATGGAATACTATGGCGCCATAAAAAGAAGGAAATATTATCTTTTGCAACAATATGGATGGACCTGGAAGCTATTATGTTGAGTGAAATAAGCCAGGCAGAGAAAGAAAAACATTATATGATCTCACTTATTTGAGGAATGCAAGGAACATTGAAAACTAAGGAAAGAAATTGAGACAGAGTAGAGATCAGAGGGACCAGAGGAAAAGAGGACAGAAGGAACGGGGATGATAGGATGGGATAAACCTGCAGGGAAGGGGGGAGGGTGTTGTAGGGAGAGGGGAAAGGAAAATGTAGAGGGGAATATGGGGGAGGGGGGATGCATTCATGGTTACTCTAGAATCTATGTAAACACAATTAATTAAATAAATTAAAATAATAATGGAAAAGAAGTCTAAGGTTATAATAAAAAAAGCTATGGAAGCTGCCTATGGAACTCACTTCAGATGAAAAAACACACTCACTGAAAGTAAACAAATGAAAGATATTTCATGAAAATAGAAATAAACAAAAATATGCTGTAGTTAGACCAGACAATATATAGAATTCAAAACAGAAGTCATATTAAAAGAGACAAAGAAGGGCCTTGCAATTACATTTCTGGGTATTTATCTGTAGAAACCTAAAACACTAAATTAAAAAAAACATGTATATCCATACATGCCCATTACAGCATTATTTATGATAGTCAATTAACTGTGGTGAAAGACAACAAGAACTGAGCCCTCCATTTGATGCTCAGGTTGTGCTTGAGGTACCCAGTTTGTTTTCATTCTCCCCTACTTTATCTCTCCGATCATTTGCTCTGTGGTCTTCAAGTTTCAAAATCAAGCACGGGGAGTATAGTCTTACAAGTTGCTTAACCAGTTTCCATAATTTATCAGGTCATATTCCTGTGCAAGACACTTGAATTCTATAAATATCATTAATTCCCATTGATTTGTGAGAGAGAAGAAGAAAGAAAAAAAGAGAGAGAGAAGCTTCAACTCATTTTATTTAGTGCTTCCATTTAGTTGTGCACTCACTGATTGCTTTTCTGTGCCTTGACCGGGGGTAGAACACATGACCTCTGATATACATGGTTGAGGCCTTATCCACCGAGGAAACAGGCTAGGGCTGAATTATATTCTTCTTCTTCTTCTTATTATTATTATTATTTTTACAGGGACAGAGAGAGAGTCAGAGAGAGGGACAGATAGGGACAGGCAGACAGGAACAAAGAGAGATGAGAAGCATCAATTATCAGTTTTTCTTTGCAACACCTTAGTAGTTCATTGATTGCTTTCTCACATGTGCCTTGACAGTGGGCCTTCAGCAGACTGAGCAACCCCTTGCTGGAGCCAGCGACCTTGGGTCCAAGCTGACCTCAAGCCAAATGGGCCCGCGCTCAAGCTGGCGAGCTCAGGGTCTCAAACCTGGGTCCTTCACATTACAGTCCTATACTCTATCCACTGTGACACTGACTGGTCAGGCCTAAATTATATTCTTAAGTAAACTGTTCTTATTAGAGTAGTGTGTCTCTTTGAATAGATAGTTGCAGTTCTGATGCCTACTATTTGAATAAAGTATATTTTAAAAGTCAGTTAAATAGTGCATTACTCAAAAATATGGTATAAAAAACTTATTTTTAAAGTTTTGCAAGCCGCTTCTAGCAATTTATTTTTAAATGTAAAGATTACACTTGGGAACAATTATTTTTTCCTGATGCATGAGGTTTTAGAACTGTTTCTATATATCTCTGCATTGCAGATTCCAACACTGAAATCCACTTTTTGGTGCAAGCTCTAGTCTTTATGCAATTTTAATTTCTTTTTGTTATAGTTAATGGCATGCATTGGTTTTTAAAATGGAGTTAATGGGCAATGACTCTTGGATTGAAAATAACCACAAGACAATGTTTTACAAACATCACTTTCACATAATTGTAATTGTTTTTAAATGTAAAAAGTAATTATCTGATAAAAAAAAAAAAAAACTCTTATTTTGTTTTAAGATTGAATCACGGCTTCTTCGAGTAGGCGTAAATGTAGTCCTGACACCTTCTGTTATATATGTGGCTGTTATACACTTAAACATCAAAGATAAATATTTCATCATTTGTGACACATACACATATTGCTTATTTTCAAGTTCCCCTTGGCAATCAAGACAAGAATTGGGCTCCTAATATTGTTTGTCATCATTGTGAGGAAATACTTAGGGACTGGAGAAAAGAACAACGTAAAGAAATGTCTTTTGGTATTCCCATGGTTTGGCGTGAACCTAAGGACCACAGCAGTGTCTGGTATTTCTGTCTGATCCATACAAAGGGCATCGGCAAACTAACAAACAAGCAAACAAAAAAAACCCCAAAAACATAAACGGCATATGATCGCATATCCTAATATTCCTTCAGCAATAAAACCTATCCCACACTCTTAGAAACTCCCGGTTTTACTTTACAATGGTTTTATTTCTTCTTAAAGCAAAGAAAGTAAACATGGTGATCAAGTGTATTTTGATAAGATGCATGAGAAAATAGTTGTAGAATCTGAAGGGTCTTCTTCTGATGCCAAGAAGTCATTAACCCCTCAGCAGTTTAGCCAAACCGAATTGAATGATGTAGTAAGAGATTTGAGCCTATGAAAAAAAGCAGCTGAGTTATCAGTCTCCAATAAAATAATGTACTTTACGGGTCAGCTAAAGTTTCCCATTTCAGGATGCGTGAACAAATTTTTGTGGACTTTTTTTCCGAAGACAAACACTTTGTTTACGGTCGTGATATCAGTAGTCTTCTCAGCCAGCTAGGTGTTACCACATACAGTCCAACAGAATGGTGGCTATTTCTTGACAGCTCTAAATGGAGTCTGAAATCTGTCCTCCTACACAACGGTAATGTTTATGTAGTGGTTCCAATTGGGTATTCAACTCATCTGTGAGAAGATTATAATGACATAAAAATTGTTCTCGACTTTCTGACGTATGAGGAACATAACTGGATCATTTGTGTGGATTTTAAAATGGTAAATTTCCTGCTAGGACAACAGAGAGGTTTCACAAATTACCTTTGCTTTCTGTGTTTGTAGGATAGCCGAGATCAGGAGAAACATTGGGCACAGAAGAAGTGGCTGAAACATAAAACTCTGGAAGTAGGGATGCAAAATATTGTGAATGATCTGTAGTTAATCGAGACAGGATCATTTTCTCCACACTTCACCAAAACCTTGGCTTAATGAAGCAGTTTTTTCATGCTTTGCATAGAGAAAGTGAATGCTTTCAACATATTATTTCTGCCTTTTCTGCCTTGTCTTTCAAGAGGATAAAAGAAGGTGTATTCAATGGACCTCAAATTGTGACAAGAATTTGCCAGGAAGATGAATAAGAAGGAGAAAGCAGCATGGCAGACATTTGTGGCAGTTACAGAGAACTTCCTTGGCAACAAAAACGCAGAAAACTATGAACTTCTGGTTCAAAGAATGCTGTTGGCTTTCTGCAACAATGGATGTAACACGAGTGTAGGATTCACTTCTTGAACAGTCACCTTGATAAGTTTGCCGGAAAGCTTGGAGCTGTTAGTGATGAGCAGACTACTGCTGGGGCATCAAACAAGATTCTCCTCAACAAATACACAAACACAAGAGCTACAAATGCAAATTTTGCCTGAATAGAATTTAAATACGTTTTGCACAAATTTTATGATTATAATAAGTGTTTTAATATGTTCTATTTTAAAATTGTAGACAAATTCTGATGCAACCATATCTTTTAGTGTGTTATTGTATTTACTGCATTATATAAATTATTATATTTTCACAAAGATGATGCCCAGGAAGACATCTTACTTCATTATGTTAAACTAAATGTTGAAAATTTTGCAATGAGATTAAAACCTAATATCTTGGGTTGCAAAAATCTGTAGCTTACAGAGAAAAACTAATGTCAGATTTGAGATCAGCACACTAGAATTAAGTCAGAACAAGTGTTTTTGTGGATGCAACAAAAATTTTGTTGCCCAGTGTTATATTAGAATTATGAGTTAATTGTTCTTGAATTCTAGTTAAGAAAAACAAAGCCAAGTTATTTTAAGTGATTTGTTAATGAAAATTAAGTATTGTTCATGTAAATTTGAGAACTCAAAAATTCTTTGACCTATTCAACTTAGCTATTACTTACACTTATTCATGATTTAAAAATTGTTTTGGGTTAACCTCAAGGCTCTTTCTTTATATATCACTTTTTAAAAAGTACATGTTTTATTTTTCAGAATAATGATTCAGTTCTTTCCAAAAAACATGAATATTTTATTGAGAACCCTTGATTAAGTAGTAATTTTCTTCTGTAAAGTACCGTTATTTTATGATAGGTTTTTAAATCTGTATAACTACAACTGTTTCTTATTTTTTTGCTAATATAATTTCTATTCTTCAGTATTTGTCTCAATGTTTTAAAAGTTTAAATTCTGTTTTACATGTTGATGCATAGCTTTGATGAGAAGAACATACATATCTCTTGAATTAAATATAGAGAATTAAAGAGATAAAATTACATGTATATGCACACATATAATGTTTTATGTGTTTGTGTATAAAAATGCATAAACACAAAAGTAAATGCTATAGTTTTTGTTTTATGTGGTTATGTCTCCAACCATATAAGCTGTGTCTGGGCTGCTTCATCACTGTATTTTAAACTAATACTATACAGGTCAGATTACAGGGAGAGAGTTTATTTAGTCCAGTGGTTCTTAACCTTTTTTGAGGTACCGAACCCACCAGTTTCATATGCACACTCACCGAACCCTTCTTTAGTGATAAACAAAATATGATTTTTTTTTCAAATTCAAGACATAGGTATATGTTTTGTTACTGGTGCACAAAATGAGCCGTGCATGAACATCACCTTGCTCAAAGAACAAAACCAACAAAGTGCATGAACTCACAACAAATTACGGTATTACTTTATTCTGGCCTCCGCGGCAGAGACTTCTCCGAACCCCTGAGACCGACTCATCGAACCCCTAGGGTTTGATAGAACCCAGGTTAAGAACCGCTGATTTAGTCCATTGTAACCTCAGAATTATAAGAGAAGAAAGTCAAAATATTAAGGTGAATCAAGAGGAGTTATTGTTGTTTTTTCTTTTCTTTTTTCTAGTTATTCTCACTCACAAGTTTAGTAAGCGTATTTTTATTTTGACAAAGAGCAAGTGTGCAGGGTATTCATACATACTTGAATTTTTGTCAGCATCTCCAATGGTCCTAAAACACATGACATCTTTTATCAAGGTGTTACTTTTTCCTTTTTATGTAATGTGTGAAAGCCAGTAGAACAGTAGTTATTTTAAGTTCCTCCTAGTTTATGAATCATACCTATGATCCTCATTAACTATTGCTACCTGTCCATCAAGCAGTGAAGTGAAGGCAGTGGGTGTGTTCACCAGTGACCTTATTAAGATTTATATGGTTAAGTAGTCCTCTAGTTAATAAGATGGGCACAGCAGAGCTGCCAGCTAAAATCAAATGAAATAAGACAGTGTATCCGTCCTATTTTCCAAATGCTGGCTAGGACTTGCAATGCAATTAAATCGTATTGGAGGAATCTGTGTCCTGCAAACTAAGACCAGAACTCAGACAGTCTGAAATCAGCTCTTCTTACCAGTCAAACCCTTTGTTTTACCTCCTTTACTTTGACCTAAGTGAAAAGCAACAATGACCACTAAAAACCAACAACAACAACAAAAAACAGTTTTCAGTGAAAAAGGGATAAGGGCTTTTTAATAAAAATTCACCTTCTTGAATTTATTCACTTTACAACTGAAATGTTTATTACTATATAATTGTACTGTTATCAGTTTACAGTGAGAAGGAAGGGAGGGTTGCATCTTCTCTTTTTTAGAGAACAGACACACACTATTCTGAGCTTCATTCTGCCCTTATTTTCCTCTTTACAATGAAGAAAACAACCTCATTCCACATGAAAATATCAAACACAAAACAAGGCACAGAATTGGTTTCTGAAACCCTAGCACCAATATCTCTAGTTAACCTCTTAAAAATATTTCTGTTATTAGGACAGATGCAATTTACCTTTGTTCACCCAACTGAAAAAAATCTAAATATCAATTTATACTTTTAATCATTTAAGAAATAATGCCCACAGTTATTAAATCTTGCTGAAAAGGATGCACATAGCCACTGTACATGACTCAAACAGTATTATTTCTGTATTCAGAGATAAACATCATGGAACAGAACCCAGAGCTAGATACACTTCTACCACTCTCTCACTTTCTTCGTTCCAATGACATTAACATTTTTGCTATTCTACAAATTTACCAAGCAGCTACATTTCTTTGACTATGAACTTAATATTCTTTTTATATAAGGTCTGGCTCGGGAGTTCAGGTGTTTAGAACTTCATTCTAATACCCCAATGTTGGGGTTTGATCCCCAGTCAGGGCACATACAAGAATCAATTAATGAATACATAAATAAGTGGAACAGCAAATTGATGTTTGTCTTTCTCTCTTTTTCTTTCTTTCTATGTCTCCCTTTCTCTAAAAATCAATAAATAGAGAAATAGAAAAAATATTCTTTTTGTCTAGAATTCACATTCCTTAAATAATATTTTAGTGTTCCCCTTTTGTTCATCAGGCCTCGGCTTAACTATATGATTTTCAGAACATCAACACTTTCTATCTTTTACAATTTGCATTTCTTCCATTTTCTATCTTCATTGCCTAGCTTTTCTTCATAATAGTTATTATTGCCTCAAGACAAATTGTTTGTGTGGTTACTGATTACTTTCACCTATTAGAATGGAAGTCCAATAAGGCAAGGGCTTCATTTGTACTTCATTATTCCACGCCCTTCATCTTGGAAATGTGCTAAACATGATATATTTGCAAAATTATTTTGAAAAATTGAATAAAATCTAACTGCAGAAAATATGCTTCCTGACTCTACATAGAGGAATATAGTATTTTGTTTCAGTATCAGAGAGAATTATCAACTGACTTTACACTCTTCATATGTTTTATTCTACAGTCATTTTATTAAAACAAATATTGGCCTGTAGTTTTCTTTTCTTACAATCTTTTTCAATTTTGGTATTAAGAAAATGTTAGCCTATAGAACAGGGGTCCCCAAACATTTAACACAGGAGGCCAGTTCACTGTCCCTCAGACGATTGGAGTTCCAGACTTTAAAAAATTTATGAACAAATCCCTATACACACTGCACGTATCTTATTTTAAAGTAAAAAAAAAAAATGGGAACAAATACAATATTTAAAATAAAGAACAAGTAAATTTAAATCAACAAACTGACCAGTATTTCAATGGGAACTATGGGTGCGGATGCATCCTGTGCTCCTCTCACTGACCACCAATGAAAGAGGTGCCCCTTCTGGAAGTGCAGCAGGGCCTGATAAAGGGCCATAGTTTGGGGAATCCTGCTCTACAATCATTTATGAGATATACCCTATGCTTTTACCTTTTAAAATAAATAGTAGGGAACTGGTATAATTTCTTTCTTAAATGTTTGATAGAATTCACCATTGAACTTATCTGAGTTTGGTGCTTTCTGTTATGTAAGGCTATTAATTTTTTTTATTTAATTTCCTCAATAGATAAAGGTTTACTGAATTGTCTTTCCTTTTTGTGAGTTTTGGCAGGTGTATATTCTAAGAATTGTAGCCTTTCATCGGTTTTCAAATTTGGGAATATAATGTTGTTTCTAGTATTTCTCTTATTTTTTATGCTCATGAAATCTGTAATGACCTTCCTTTTTTATTTCTAATATTAGTAAATGGCACCTTTTCTTTTAGTCAATTAAGCCACACTAGAAACATTGATTTTATTAACCTTTTCAAAGAAGCAGATTTCAGTGTTATTTATTTGTTTTTTTCAGAAACAGAAAGAGAGAGAAATAGAGGTACAGGTAGGGGCAGACAGAGAGGAAGGGAGAGAGATGATAAACATCAATTCTTCATTGTGGCACCTTAGTTGTTCAATGACTGCTTTCTGATATGTGCCTTGACCAGGGGCTACAGCAGACTGAGTGATTCCTTACTCAAACCAACAACCCCGGGGTTGCAAGCTTGGGTCCTCTGCATCCTAGTTCCATGCTCTATCCACTTATCCACAACCTCTTCAGGCCCAACTTTTGGTTTTATTGATATTCTGTATTGATTTTCTAATTTCAGTTTTATTTATTTCTGCTCTAATTTGTATTATATTATTAATATTTCTGCTTACTTTATAATTAATTTGGATGTTTTCTAGTTTCCAAAGTGGAAGCTTTGGTAATTTATTTTAGATGTTTCTTTTCTAATATATGCATCAAACTGTTATAAATTTCCATCTAAGCAATGCTCTTATTATATGTCACAAATTTTGGTAATTCATGTTTTTATTTTTTCTAGCTCAAAATATATATTTTTTTAATTTCTCCTGATATTTCTTCTTTGACTTATAGGTTATTTGCAAAGGTGTTGTTTAATCTTCATGTATTTGGGGATTTTATAGTTAGTTTTCCCTTATTTATTTATATTTTAATTTCATTGTGAACTGAACAGACATTGTATAATTTCTATTCTTTTATTAACATGTGTTTTTCGATACTGAATATATTTATCTTGGCAAATATTCCATGTATATTTGAAAGGAATGTGTATTTTGTAAATATGGATAATATACAGTTGATTGATGGTGTTGTTGAGTTCAACAACATATTTTTTGTATCTTTTTTAATGACTAGATCATTCTATTTCTCATAGAAAGGCTTTGAAGTCTGCACATGTAATAGTGGATACATGTATTGCTCCTTGCAGATTTTTTAGTGTTTGCATAACATATTTTGACATAATATGTTTAAGTACCTATGCTTTAAGATTTATTATGTCTTCTTGGAGAATTGCTTTATTTTTCATTTTGTAATGCCCCTCTTTCTTTATTCCTTATAACTTAGTGAAATTTGTTCTGTCTAAAATTAACATAGCTACTTTCACCTTCTTTTCATTAGTTTTAGAATAGTGTATATTTTTCTATCCAATTAATTTTTCTTTATGTGTCTTTACTTTGTTTAAATTAGGCCTTCTTGACCCTGGCCAGTTGGCTTAGTGGATAGAACGTTGGTCTGGCATATGGATATCCCTCGTTCAATTCCTGGCCAGGGCATACAAGAGAAGCAACCATCTGCTTCTCTCCCTCACCCTCTTCCCCATTTCTCCCTCTTCCCTTCCCACAGTAAGTGACTCGATTGGTTTGAGCATGGGCCCTGGGTGCTGAGAATAGCTTCATTTTTCCAAGTATGTCAGCCTTAGGCCTTAAAAGTAGCTCAGCTAATTTGAGCATTTGATCCAGGTGGGGGTTACCGGGTGGATGCATGTCAGGGTACATGCAGGATTCTGACTCACTATCTCTCCTCCTCTCACTAAAATAAATAAATAAAGTAGGTTTCTTGTATACAACAGTTGAGTCTTATTCTTTTATATACTCTGACAAACTCTGTATTGAATTGATATATTTAGGTTATTGGTACTTAAAATATTTATTGGGCCTAAGCAGAGGCTGACACAGTGGTTACAGCATTGATCTGGGAAGCTGAACACCCAGGTTCAAAAGCCAAGGTCAACAGTTTGAACGTGGGGTCACCAGCTTGAACATGGAATCACAGACATGACACCATGGTCACTGGCTTAAGCTCAAGGTTGCTGGCCTGAACAAGAGGTCACTGGCTTGGCTGGAGCCCTTCGGTCAAGGCACATCTGAGAAATAATCAATGAACACTAAAGTGCTACAATTACTACTTAATACTTCTCATCTTTCTCTTTTTCTGTCTTTCTTTCTGTCTCTCTTTCTTGCTAACATGTTTATTGGTATTTCTACCATATTTGTTAATGTTTTCTTTTTTATTGTTTTTCTTATTTTGTCAGACACTTCTGTCTTTTTAGTTTTTAATTAAGCATTTTATATGACCCTGTTTTCTCTCATTCCTTTTGCTTGCAATTTAAACACATACTGTCTTTTCTTCAAACTTTTTTAGTGGTTTTTCATAGACATTTGCAACTAATACATACAAGTCTGGTAAACAAACATACATAGATTTTGGGAAAACATCTCCACATCATTTGAACAGTCGATGTGTTGTATATCCATCACAAGTCTGCTTTTAAGTAACACTATATTGCTTTATATGTAGTATACATACCTTATAATAACAACATATTCCTAATTCCTCCCTTCCATTTCTTCTCATTGCTGTCATTCACTTCACTTACATATAAGCATACATAACTATGTGTATATTGTGTATATAGATAAATATAAATGTACCAATGCAATATTTTATATGTTAATAGAATTGTGGCTCTTACTATTTTGAACAAGCTGTTATTTGTTAGATCAATTAAAAAATAAAAATAAAATATAATTTTAACTTTATTTTTCCATTATTTTTTCATTCTTTATTATAGATCTAACTTTCTGACTTATACAATTTTATTTTCCCTGATGAATTTCTTTTAATATTCCTCACAATAAAGGTCTATTATTAACAAAGTACTTTAATTTTGTTTTTACTGAGAATGAATATAATATATATGAAGTATAACTTTGTACAATAAAAAATTCTAAGTTGTTGTTTTATTTTTCTTCTCGACTTTTAAAGTATTTTATTTCATTCTTTCCTTTCTTACATGGTTTCTGTGAAGAAGTAAGCTATAATTCTTACATTTACTCCTCTAAAGAAGAGGGAGTTTATTTTCTTTAATCTTGGGAGATTATTTAATTTACCTTGGATTTTCTGCTGTTAATTATAGTATGCATAGGTGTAGTATTTTGTCATTAATCTTTCTTGGTATTATATAGATTTCTGCATCTGTGGTTTGCTGTCTGATATTAATTTGCAGAAACTCTCATAAGCACTTCTTCAAATATTTTTTTTCTTTTCTGGTATTACATTACACATATGTTAAACTCTTTGTAGTGGTCTCACAGTTCTTGGATTTTATGTTGTACAATTTTTCAATCTTTATTTCCCTTTTTTTTCTAGTTTTAGTAATGTCTATTGTCATAACTTCAAGCTCAGTCATTTCTTTTTGTGTGTGATTTTCTATTTTTTAATTAATTTTAATGGGGTGACATCAATAAATCAGGGTACATAAGTTCAAAGAAAATATCTCCAGATTATCTTATCATTCAATTGTGTTGCATATCCATCACCCAAAGTCAAATTGTCCTCTGTTACTTTCTATTTGTTTTTTTTTGTGTCCCTCCCCTCCCCTCTCCTACCTTCTCCTCCCTCCCCCCACCCCGTAACCACCACACTATTGTCCATGTCTCATAGTCTCACTTTTATGTCCCACCTATGTATGAAATCATGCTGTTCTCAGTTTTTTTCTGCTTTACTTATTTCACTCCGTATAATGTTATCAAGGTCCATCCATTTTGTTGTAAATGATCCAATGTCATCATTTCTTATGGCTGAGTAGTATTCCATAGTATATATGTACCAAAGCTTTTCCTCCCTCAGAGGAGAGGGGGAAATCATAGCAACAGCCGCAGTGGGCCGGTGCTGGCAATGCCCATACCCAACCGCCCTAGGCAGCAGCAGAGGGGGTGGCGGGCCTGCTGACAGATCACACCTACAGAACACAAAGGCAACACCCATTGGACTCAGGGGCCACAACCTTGTTATACACAGACAAAATGGGCAGGCAGAGAAATGCAACCCAAATGAATCAAGAGAATTCCCCAGAGAAGGACCTGCATGAACCAGAAAGCTCAGTCATTTCTTATACATGTCTAGCTTATTGCTGAGCTCAGAAAAGGCCTTCTTCATTTCTGTGTTTTTAATTTCTAACATTTCAATTTGATTATTACTTTGAATTGTAATTTCCCTGCATATATTAGACATCTACTTCTATAGATTGTCTCATTTTTTCATTATATCCCTTAGCACATCAATCATTGTTTTTAAAATATCCTGATCTGATTTCCTAACATTCTTGCCATATATGAGTCTGGTTCTAATGTTTTATATAAAAATTGTTCAGAATTTACACAAAAGTCAGAAATTATTGTTATGTTGGATTTGGGGAAGTTATACTGTCAAAATTTAATTCAGCTCTCCTCCATGTTTATGTATGCCACTGCTTTTAGTCAGTTCTCAAGTTTGGTCTTGGTGTCATTAAACCTTTCCAAAGGATTTTGAATATAGTTCTTTGATGGCTTTTCATGCTGCCCATCAAGTGTTTGTATGACGTAAAGGATATTTTACTTTTCCATAAACAATTCAAAATAATTACAGAATTATGAATGGTTAGATGTATAAAGAAATTTAGGAAATATTTTAAGCAACAAGTTTCCCGTGACCAACTATTTCCAGAAGTTTTTTATCCTTCTAATAAAAATATCAGCCAATCTAAAGAAAAAATCCTCTTATGTTGTTTACTGGGTAGAGTGAATAATGGAAAAATGGCAGTTTAAAGGATTGTATAGTAAAAGAAAATGTATCAAATCAACGCTTTTTAAAATTTCATTGCCATTAGATCTCATTGATATTATCTAAAAAGGGGGGAGAGAGTAGAATATGAAAATAAACTAAGGTGAACACTGACACCAAGAACAGTTTCCCCACATTGAAAACCCTGTGATGTTGAAAGCTGCACATACAAGAAAAAAAATGTTTTGTTAAACAAAGTCATGGTGTGTTTTTTATTGCTGTTTTCTATAAAGGGTTGAAGGATATAATTATTGGTGAGACTGAGTGTTTGTTTCTTTGTTGTATACCCAGCATGAAGGGGATAATGTGTTATTTCTCCTTATTATATTTTAGCTATAAAAACATGTTTTACATTTAGAGCCAAAGAAATATCTTCAGTACATCAAACATTATTATTCTCCAAGAAATTTCCTCAACACTAGAACGGACTAATACAGAAAATTTGGAGAAAAACTTGAATTTTGTTAGGAGGACTAACTTAAAACTGCTAATTCTTTGATATTTTTTCCTTTAAATTTTTTAGTTTTTTTCAAACAAGAAACTTTGAAGGAAGCATTAAGTCTGTACCAAGTCCCCAGATATCAGGTGAGTATTTCAAGATTTTATGCAATACATACACATGCAAACTTTTTTCCAATGATACTTATTATACACTTGTTAATATATTTTTTATATGTTTAACTGATTGTTGGGAATGGCTTAAAACATATTTCACCTCTGAACAAAAACATAAACAAGGCAAAGAGTGGGTAAGTTTGCCTTAAGGATTCGGGTAAGCAAAGTTTCATCTAGAATTATATTATCTGTTAAGATGTTTTGAGGTGGCAGAAAAATAATGAAAGGTATTAGCTAAGAGAGCTCAGCAGTAGCCTCACCACATTATCAAAAACCAGGTGCTTTATTTACCTTTTTTTCTGTCTTGATATATTAAAAGGCTCCTTTACTTGTGCATCAAAAGCTGCCTGCAGAATCAGTACTGCGAGGTTTCTTTATTTATCCATGGCAAGACAGATTCTGAGTTCATAATGTACCTTTGAAGAACAAATAACCTTCTCAAAAAGTATAGAAACTGTTTTTCTCATATTTTTTGGTCATCTGCATTATGCAAAATTTTTAACTGTTACCTTTATTTTAATCCAGTTTATCTCATAAACTAATTTTAACTTTCCAAATTTCATTAGTGCTATTCAATAGGTGAGAAATTGAATGCATAACAAAAATAAATGCTGCTGTTATCTGCAAGTTAACCCCTCCACCACTACTATTTCTAGAAATTTTCTGAACTAGTTAGAATATCATAACAGTCAAACTATAGGATAAATCTCCTTATGTAGTTTATTGGGTATAGTGAAATCATAGAAGGAAAGGCAATCTGCAAGGGTGCATTAGATCTACTTTCTCAAAGTCACCTAATTAACCATGTAATATAAATAGAAAGGATGTTTAATAAATATAAATAACATCATGACAGGTTTCTTAACTTGCACTCAAGCAAAAAGCCTCCCATATGTAGCTTCAATTTAGAAATGTTTCAGGTATACTTGCTGAAAAATTGTCACTTTTATTAGACTTCTAGTCCTGTAAGCCTCCATTATAAATGGCTTTACTTCTGGTTTTTCATGTTAAGTTTGTTCCCTTATGCAATATTTATATAGCAATCTTGGTGTTAGTTATTCTAAAATTAAAAATAAAGTTTGGTTTCTTTCCTTTTTAAAGTTTAGCAAGGTCCACCCCTTTTGCTTCCAGGCAACACTGAAGCACTGCTGTGGTATGGGTACAGTAATGTCATGTCTAGCACTCACTGGGCTTACCTGAATCTTATTATATGAATGAAAAGAGAGAAAATAACACTGTTATTGGTAATGCTGCTTTTCAATATAATAGAGAGTAGAGCTGCAAAAAACAAATGAAATTTAGTTTGAATAAGAAATACTTGCCTTACCTGTGGTGGCGCAGTGGATAAAGCATCGACCTGGGAACACTGAGGTCGCCAGTTCAAAACCCTGAACTGGTCTGGTCACGGCACATATGGGAGTTGATGCTTCCAGCTCCTCCCCCCTTTCTCTCTCTCTCTCTCACTCTGTGTCTCCTCTCTAAAATGAATAAATAAAAATAAATAATTAAAAAAAAGAAATACTTATTGGCAAAATATATGCCTATTTGTTTACAGATACTGATAAAAAATCATGTTCAGGTGATCAACAAATATAGAATAATGATGACTTCCTAAACAGTCTTGAAAAAAGTAATTGAAGAATTAACTAAAGATTTTTCAAATACAGATCTTGGAAATTTAGCTCTGTTGGTATAAGACAAATAAAAGTGTAAGGTAGGAAAAGACAGTTAATGGACTCATCAGTAATTTGTTGAAATATTCTGAGGGATTGAACACTTGAAGAACATAATTTCAACGTATTCTTCCAAGAAATTAAATAATCAACATAACTAATTATTGTACATATTTATCTACATGTTGCTCTGTTGACTACATAAAAAAATGAACAATGATATAACTTGTTTGAGGAGATTTTAAAGTAACAGTTGTGTTACATTGTTTTCTTTTTATCTGTTAAGTATAACAACAAATATCCATGAAAGAAGTAACCCCAATATTCAAAGTACTTCTAGAACCTGTCCTTATCTGCCTCTTATCACGCAAATCTTGGGTCTCTCTGTCTTCTACTGAATGTTTTATTGTACTGCAATTGTCCAAAAATAAATATAACATCTTCTTGGAAAGGTTGAAGTCACTTCTCTTGCTGGGGATGGACTAAATAAATACATTTGAAAGTTAATCTCTTTTTTTGCAGTTCCCACTGAGTGAATAGTGCCTGTGAAAAAGAAAATATTTATAACTGTGTGAAAAACCTATAGGAAGAATAAAAAAAAAACAATATTGCTGACAAAAATTGTTAACATATTGATAAATTAGTATTTTTCGTTAAAAATATATTTTTGTTACAGTGACAGAGAGAATGACAGATAGTGACAAACAGAAAGAGAAAAAGATGAGAAGCATCAATACTTCGTTGTAGCACCTTTGTTGTTCATTGATTGCTTTTCATATGTGCCTTGACCAGGGGATACAGCAGACCAGGTGACCTCTTGCTCAAGCTAGCAACCTTTGGGCTAAAGCTGATGAGCCCACGCTCAAACAGAATGAGCCCGCACTCAAGCTACGACCTCTGTGTTTCAAAACTGGCTCCTCCGTATTCCAGAGCGACACTACTCACTGCACCACTGCTTGTTCAGGCAGTATTTTTTATTTTTTATAAAATCTCTAAATTCAGAATAAGGACTTAGTTTGTACATAAATGACCATATCAATGGCTTTCTAAAAATGTATTATTCACACATTATTTTATATTGTGCTTTCTGAGACAAATGTCTATACATAAACACATTTAATTTTTATATATGTGTTTGTGCATATGTGTCTGTATTAAATAAAGGTGTTTTCTAAATGTTATTAAAATTAAATAGTATACTACTTTTTTAAATCCTACTTAATCATCTTATCTTTTCTTAACATGAGGATAATGAGCTCTATTTTATAGATTACATGATTATGGAGAATAACTAAAAGTAGTTAATTCAAGAACTATCTTTTGGTGTTCAATTGATTTCTCTGCTTTCTCTCTACAACTGCTGTTCCAAACTGATATGATCTCACCACACATAAAGAGCTTCATTCCCAAAGGAAGGGTTTATTTGGAGAGAGACTTATACAGTAGCAGAGGAACCTCAAATCTATATTTGTCTACTGAGTTTAGACATCCATTTACAAACATATTTGGATTGCGAAGTATCACTGAAAATATTAGTAAAATCAACATAAAGAAAAGTCAAGAGGAAAACATCTTATTAATCCTAAAATAATGAAATGAAAAACAAGGAAGAGAAGATCATTTTTTTAAATTATAAATAAGTTATACCATTAGAATATGGGGAAAAGGTCATTCAAAGTACAAGAAAAACTACTATAGATATAAAGTAAAAAGTAAAGAAAGAGTTTTAGCAATAAAAATCATAATTTTCAAAATGAAGAAATAAATACAACTCCAAAAAATAAAGACAAAAATAGACATTTGACTTTTACAATGATAAAGTAAAAGTATATCCATTATCTCTTAAAGAGGAGAAAAAATATAAATCAGAAAAATGCCAAATGTAAATAAAAATTTTAGTATGTTTTAATTTTGAGCAGCTATTGAACTATGAATAAAAATATATTTAAATGTTTTATGACCCAATGATTTCACTTCTAGGAAGTTATCCAAAGAAAATGGAAACACTAATTCAAAACAATATACGATCCCCGACGTTGACTGCAGTGCTATTTACAATAGCCAAGATTTGGAAGCATCCCAAGTGCCCACCAGTAGATGAGTGAATAAAAGAAAGCTGTCTTACATTTGCATAATGAAATATTACTTGGCTGTAAAAAAGAAGGAAATCTTACCCTTTCAGAGAGAACATTATGCTAAGTGAAATAAGCCAAAGAAAGATAAGTACTATATAATTTTATTCATTTTGAACTATAATGAACAAAATGAACTAACAAACAAAATAAAGACAGACTAATAAGAACACAAGAACACACTGACAGCTGTCTGGGTGGCATTTGAAGGAGGGTAGAGGGACTGAGTTGATAAAACAACTCATGGACTTGGACAACAGTGGGCTGATTGAGAGGTAAGGTGGGCGAAGTGAGATGAAGGAGAGCATGGGGGAATAAATGGTGATGGATGGAGAGTCGACTGGGGTTCTGAACACACAGTACAGTATACAGAGATGTGTTATAGAATTGTGCACCTGAAACTTCTATAATTTTGTTGACCAGTGTCACCCCAATAAATTCAATAAAAAGGAAATATATTTATTTTGAAACTTCGAACATGCTCTTTTTGCACAGTACTTTAAGGATTTCTCTTTTATATTCATACACATTATTTGTTTCTAATCTATAAATTATTAATGACATTTTTTCTGGTTTTTAAAATTAAATTATAGTTAAAATATAGGTGGTTTGCTTATACTTAATGATTTTGTATATGCATGTGAATAGCTCTGCTATGAGAATATTCTAACACAAATAGCACTAGATTAAATTTGGGAGAAGATAAAACTGAGCAACAAAGTGTCAAGAGTTATGGTCGCCCTATGATAGATAAATGGGATTTAGTATAATGTTTTTAAAATTGAGAAATAAGAAAATGAAATTTTAATAGACATTTTAGAATTAATAAGACAAAATATTAAAAACTAAGTATAGTTTAAAAGTATTGAGAAAAGAGTAAAAAATGAATGTAAGATCGATTAAGTAAATTTTCTAACTTCAAAAGGAGAGTTAATAAATAACATATAAAACAAATAAACCAATAACATATTCCCAAATAAGAAAAGGTTAAAAGCGTTTAACTTGTAAATTAAGACTGAGAGTTAGATGTAAGGTCATTGGTGATAAAATTGGCTATTTTGAGTTTTCATATCTTTTACTCTTCTGAAACATTTTTAATATTTTAATAATTGCATTCTTATTTTGAAAACTGACAACTTTATAAGAACTTTAAAACAAGAAATGGCATATAACCCTGATTTAAGAACATTATGAAAGGGCATGTGAGAGAGATAAAGATAATATTTTATTCCATATTGTTTATATTGTTTTAACATTTTAAGGGGAAACATTAACAAATAACATTTTCAATATTTAAAATATGACATTATATAACAATATATTAAAGATTGATTTTCCTCTCATTTCATAATTGCTTCATTTCCACTACCGATTCCAATATCAAAATATTCCTGTGTACCTTCAAATACTACTGTACTTGGCATTTGATCCTTAGGACAAATAGTTACCCAATAGATTTTTTAAAAATACAGTGAGTGCGTCTGACCTGTGGTGGCGCAGTGGATAAAGTGTCGACCTGGGAACACTGAGGTCGCCAGTTCAAAACCCTGCACTGGTCTGGTCAAGGCACATATGGGAGTTGATGCTTCCAGCTCCTCCTCCTCTCTCTCTCTCTCTCTCTCTCTCTCTCTCTCTCTGTGTCTCTCTAAAATGAATAAAATAAAAATAAATTAAAAAAAATACAGTGAGTGCACAAGAGAAATAAAACAATGTTGCAGGAGTGAGAGAAGCAAGAAATACCATATGTTTAAATCCACTGTGTGCAATTGCTTCCTAGGCAGTTAGTAAAATTTTCAGAAATATTGACGCCCTATTCTGTGTGTGTTTGTGTGTGTGTGTGTGTGTGTGATGCCCTATTCTTAGCCTTCTTATTTTTTTCTTTCAGTATTAATTCTACAATAAAAAGTGTGACCTTTTAGGAAACTGTACATAAAGTCTGATAAAGAGTCATAATCAGTCGCCTTTCTTTTCACTAGTTGTGCAAGTGTCATCAAGTAAATAGCTCTCACTGTTACAAATAACTGGCTTGCTGTTGTAATTACATTATCATACATGCTCTGATGTTTGAAACCAAAAATGTTATTACTTAAATGTTTTAAAATGTAATATTAACTTTACCACGCAGTGGCACAGTGGATAGAGCATTGGACTGGGACAGAGGGCCCAGGTTCATTACCCCGATGTCGCAGACTTGAATGCAGGCTCATCTGGTTTGAGTAAGGCTCACTAGCTTGAGCCCAAGGTCACTGCCTTGAGCAAGGGGTCATTTAATGTTCTGTAGTCCCCCAGTGAAGGCATATATGAGAAAGCAATCAATGAACATCTAAGATGTTGCAACAAAGAACTGATGCTTCTCATCTCTCTCCCTTCCTGTCTGTCTATACCTATCTGACCCTCTCTCTATCTCCGTCACAAAATAAATTAAAATAAAACAAAATGTAATATGTATTACTTGTAGTCTAAGATAATTAATATACTATAAACATAGAGAAGAGGGAAACCAAAAGCTCAGAAATGAAATTAGGATGTCTATTTGATATCAAATACAGTTGTAATATAAAACAACTTAATAATAATGGTAGAACCTTCTTATACAGAAATTATTTGAAACTTGGAATATAACCTATGCAACATACAGAAGGTTTGGAGTTATAAATTATGAGGCTGCATTCAAGTCCAATCTAAGTCATTATTTTGTAATACAATCCAACATTCTTTACTTTTCTCTCCATGTCCCTCAGTTTATTTCTCTGGGAAAAAAATAATTAATGCATGTGCATGAATTTAGAAAAGAATAATATAAAATAGCAAAAATAATTATTTTTTTGTGCTAATAATTTCTGGACCCACTCTAACTTTCAAGAGGAAACAATAGTTAAAATATCCAAGATGGCTACTACCATTATAAGGAGAAATAATGCTAATGCATTTATAGCTCTGTAAATGGATGTATTAAATATTGAAGTGAATTCTATAGTCCATTACATTGTCATGATTTATCATACTTGCATTAACTTTTAGTATTAGAGTGTAAAATTAGCACTCCATTTAATTGTTTAACATACGTTGTAAGTTTCCAACTCTATGCAAATCCCTTCTACCAATCTGAAAGTTCACCTGCTGCTGAAGTGGAAATTTTCTGTGTATACTAAAAGTTTTCCTCCTAAAGAGCCTGCATTTCTCTGCTTTTATTCCTGAGAGCTTTCTCTTGAGTCATGGAGGCTTATTCTGCCCAAAGAGGAAGGCCTGAAACTTAACAAACCCAGGAGCAACCTTAGCTAATAAAAGATGAGCATTGGTGGATTAAATTATCCACAGAATTTATTCTCAAGAAAGCAAGTTTGGGCCCTCTCCAGTTGGCACAGTGGTAGAGCGTCAACTCGGCATGTAAGTGTAGAGGATAGACTTCCGGTCAGGGCACACAGAGAAGCGAGTATCTGATTCTGCACCCCCTTCTCTCCCCACCCTACTCCCTTTACCTCATGTAGCCATGGCTCAACTGGGTTGAGCGTATTGTCCCTGGGCTCTGATGATGGCTCCATGGAGCCTCTTCTCGGGAGTTAAAAGTAGCTCAGTGCAGGCATTGGCCCATTCTGGACAGCGCATTGGTCCCATACAGGATTGGTAGGTGGATCCTGGTGGAGGCACACGCAAGAGTCTGTCTGTCTCCCTTCCTCTCACTTAAATTAATAAAAAGAAGAAAAAAGAAAGAAAGTCTAAAATATGCTCTATACCAGTGTTTTTTGACCTCTGGTCCACAGACCAATATGAATTCACAAAAGAACTAACCACCCTGATACTGTATAAAGATAATAACAAACTTAAAGATCTTATTGTCAAATTCGCTTATGTTCAGAGTGATTTCTACTTTAGCAGTGGCCTTAATAATTGTGTTTTCACTCCTCCCTAAGTGTAACACTTTTCCAAGGCTTATTAGTGGGATTAAAGTTTCAGGTACTCATAACAGTGACATTATTATTGCCTTTTTTTTTTTTTTTTTTTAGGTGAGAGGAGAGGAAATACTGAGACAGACTCCAGCATGAGCCTCAACCAGGATCTACCCAGCAACCCCTTCAGGGGACAATGTTCAAATACCAAGTTATTTTTAGTGCCTGAGGTTAATGCACTCGACAAACCAAGTTATCCTCAGCACCTGGGGCCATACTGGAACCATTCAAGCCACTGGCTGCAGAAAGGGAAAAGGCAGAGAAGGGGAGAGGGAAACAGGAAAAAAGCAGATGGTTTCTTCTCTTGTGTGCCCTGACTGGGAATCAAACCCAAAACATCCATATACCAGGCTGATGCTCTATCCATTGAACCACCGGCTAGGACCGAGTCTTGATTGTCTTCTTTCATTGTTACTTTTCCAACTCTCTTACATCACTCCTTTAAATATGTGTGTTCGGCATAAGCTAAAAGTTGTTGCCAGCAGCTGCTTGTTTCAGTTAAGATAATGAAAATAACAGACCTTAACAAGATAACAATAGCTTAGCCCTGATCCAGTTTCAGTCAAGTTGTAAAAATAACTAACTAAACATGAACTATGATTGTTCCTGTAAATGCTAACTGCAGACCAGAGAGAACTTTCCATCTCTGAGGGCAAAAAAGAACCATAAAAAAAGAACAGCCATGAGAATGTCTGCCAGACTTATGAACAAGCCTAACTGGACGCAAGCAACCTGCACCACCTATTCCCTCTATATTCTCTCCCTTACTTTTACTCCAGAAGGTTGTCATTCTTAGGACATGACTTCCTGTAGCTCAAGCAAGCCTTAAATAAATATTCTTGTTAATCAATTTTGATTCCCTGCAACGTCTTTCCAGCTGTACCTTACAATTAGTAGCTTATGGAATTAACAGTATTGTGGTATATGAGTCTTTTTATTATAAATATTTGTGTGCTTGTTTTATACACCTATGAAATAAAGTCTTTGAGACCAGATATTGAATTTGCGAGTATTCCTATGAGCCTTAACATAATTGCCATTTCAGATTATTAGCAGTCAATCATTAGAGATAATTTAAGCCTCTTTTAATATTCTTCTCTTTGACTTGTATTCTCCATGGTTGGTAATATCCTCCCCGAATTCAAAGCTTTCAGTGACTTCCTCCATTAGCAATGTCTGAGAAGCTTTAAAAATATACTAGGTTCTTTGCCCTAACCTAGACTAATAAAAATAGAATTTCTGGAAGAAAGTATTTCCTAGATATATATTTTTTCAGAGTTCCACAGTTTATAATAATGTACAATTCAAGATAAGAATCAATGATATAGACAATGATATTAGACAAGGTTCATCCATCTTGCATCTGTCTCTAATACAAATCTTCATTCATTTAAATCCTCAACTTTCCCCCCACAAAAAAAAAATCCAAAAAAAAAAAAAATTCTCAACTTTCATTGTACATGCCTTTACTCTTGAAATTTTTGTCCTCTTTGCTAGACACAATAAGAATTACCTTTAAGTATCTTAAATAGATGCTTGCTGCTCAAAGTTGCATATATTTATATTGTATTTTCTAGCTATCATTTTTTCAAAATGTATAAGTGCAGTGTACTTGAAAAGGTAACCCCCTCAAGGTAAAACAACTGGTTATTGTGTTATGGGTTAAGAATTTTACTGTTTGTTTTCCTTCCCTTTGACTGTGTCTTAAGGATCTCTACCATAATTTCTGAACCTATCTTTTACTAATAGTGGAAAGTTTTCATATTGCCTTTTTTCTTTTTGGACCTTATAAAAAATAACAGATATAGTTGATTTTCCTTGCTTTGGTTTTAATTACATTATGGATACATTGACAGTTAAATCAAAGACACCTCATTTCTGCACTAAATTATCTTAGAGTTTAATGAAACATGGAAGTAAGAAGAATCTAAGGCATAGAGAGCATAAATGACTATCTAAAGTCTCAAAATATTTATTTGGTAGAGATATATTTGAAACTAAGTGTACCTTCCTTTTTTCTATGAAATACTTTAAACATTTGTATAATAATGCAGAGAAAAATAATATAACTAATGTTTCTACTATTAATTTTTACAAAACTAATATTTTTTGGCATATTTGATTCATTTTAAAACAAACATGATATTACATATATAATTAAAACTCTTGCACAAACCTATCCCAGATTCACTCTCATTTCTTTCTTGTCCCAACACTAGTGGGTGGTACCAGATCTCTTAAATGTAGTGTCTAATGTTTCAGAAAATATTACAACTAAAATAATTTGTATCTTTTGAATTTATAATTTTGATATCATCCCTTTATACATTTCTCTCTAATTTTATTTATACATGTAAACCTGTAGTACTTTAGCAAACATAACTCCACATTAAATTGCACTCCTGATGTCTGCTTTTCCTTGTACTATTTAATTTAAAAAAATTGTCTCATGTGCAATGTTTAATTAAATTCATGTCATAAATTTTCAATGTAAACTAAATATTAAGTTAGTGTGCATTGCATCTTAACAATTCATGATTCTCTTATTTCAACTATTACAATAACAGGAAAAGTTATCTCTTTTATCAGTAATTTCTAATCTCTTATCAGTCAATTTTATCTTTATTCTATAATTTTCTATTATGTATTAAATCAAGTTTAAAATCTAATAATGGACTGAAACTAATAGAATATTATATGCCAACTGTAATTAAAAAAATAAATAAAAATTGTGCTTTAACATAGCCTGATACTAACACTACCCTTTTATTCATTGTTTGGCTTTTTCTTACAGCTGTTCTGAATGCTCTTTCTGTTACATGCATGTTAACATTTTGATCATACTGGCTTATTCTACTGTCCATGTTTTTATTGATACTATAACATTTATCTGTATCATACTCTCATATTATCTCTGATTAAAAATATTTTCATTTGTTGTGTTATTTTAAGGAAAATAACAAATAAGCAAATAATTTGGAAACTCAGAGTCTGACCTTTTATTTGGGAGGAGATTTTTTTATTATTAGTTTTAATGGGGTTACACTAATAAAGCAGGGTACATATGTTCAAACTCCAGGTTATCTTGTTATTCAATTATGTTGCATACCCATCACCCAAAGTCAAATTGTCTTCTGTCACCTTCTATCTGTTTCTTTGTGTCCCTCCCCTCCCCTCTCTCCCACCATCCCCCCCACACCTTCCTCCTCGGTAACCACCACACTCATGTCCATGTCTCTTAGTCTCTTTTTTATGTCCCACCTATGTATGGAATCGTGCAGTTCTTAGTTTTTTTATGATTTACTTATTTCACTCTGTATAATGTTATCAAGATCCATCCATTTTGTTGTAAATGATCCAATATCATCATTTCTTATGGCTCAGTAGTATTCCATGATATATATGTACCACATCTTTATTATCCAGTCATCTACTGAAGGGCTTTTTGGTTGTTTCCATGTCTTGGCCACTGTGAACAATGCTGCAATAAACATGGGGCTGCATGTGTCTTTACGTACCAATGTATTTGAGTTTTGGGGGTACATACCGAGTAGAGGAATTGCTGCAACTTAAAGATTAATTTTAAAGATATCCTCCTTTTTGGGGGAGGTTGTTATTAAAATTAATCTTTAAGTTGCAATGGACTCAGTCAACCAGCCTTCAGTAGCATTCCACTAGCTCTGCTAGAAGTGATTATGATTATGCTTTGATTTATGTGCTTATATATACCACTGAATATATATTTTCTTCCTTCTTCCAAAATAGAATACTTATTTAACCTTACTTATTCTTTATTCAGATGGTAATCCTTTACTAACAAAACTGGGTAGTTTCTAATCCACTGTCATTACTCTATAGGTACTAACTAACAAAATATTGACATATATACTCAGACCTCCTAGTTCTTAAACTACGATTCATTACATTTGATTGTTTTCTTTAGTTACATTCAGTATAAAAGAGAAGATAAATTTCAATTAAAAAACTGAAGTGACAGTCCTATCCTAAGTTATTTTGCTACTGTCATGATTGTGTAATATTTCTGAAATGAAGAATCTGAAATGTGAATCATAAAGCTAAGAATTATTATCAGTGAATATCAGCTGTCATGCATTTCTGGATTTTTCTAAGCAAATGTCTAATGACTGAAATACCTGAGATCTTTATTAGAAAACTAGAAACATTACATGGAACAGACTGACAGCTTTCACAGGAAAGGTGTTTGAAAGGACTGGATGAAAGAAGGTGAAGGAGTTAACCAAAACACACACACAGACACACACACACACACACACACAGACACACACAAACACACACAACATAGACACAGACAACAATGTGATGACAGCCGGAGGGAAAGGAAGTGGGAGCCAGGTGGAGGTGAGCAAAGAAGGGGATGGGGTTGGAAAGAGACTGCTTATGGCTGAGGGTACATGATGCAGGGTGCTGATGGTGTTTTATTTAGCTATATACTTGAAACCTGTGTGGTTTTGTGAACCAATGTCATTCTAATAAATTAAATAAATTTTAAAAAAAAAGAAAAATAGAAGTCTTACTTAGCTGGTGATATATGGCTTATAGACATTCTAAACAAGCTATAAATAAACCATGGTTTTCTAGTCCCGAGATTTTTGTTGTTGTTAATGGTGGCACTTTGTAGAAATCAAAAACAACATTATTTTTAAAAAGTGAAACAAAATATATTATAGCAAAGCCCTATTACTTTCTAGTGGTAGAATAATGTCTTGGGGTCAGTAGGAAATGAGTAGAGAAGCTTGAGAAGCGAGTTTTGTCTGCAGAATGAAGATCTCCACAGAGTGCTGCTAATTCTAAATGAGAAGCTGTGTCCCAAGGTATCAGAGTATCGGTAGCCGAGGGAAAATGACAATGTCTCATTACTAAACTATAAGATTACAAGAGTTAAAATTAATATTGAAGCAATTGGTGGCATTGCGTTAGGTCGCCTTTTTTATCTGCTCTATTTATTTTTCAAATTAACCAGAAAGCCACCTCCAGCACCTGGAGTCAAAATAATGTACCCACTTGAAAAAGAAGACACTAGAGACAAGGCAGGTCTTGTGTTTGGCCAAACAGTATTCATGTAATTGGATCTGGGAGTTGACAACACTAATGCACTAATGACAGGAGATGATGAAGGCCCATCTGTACTGGCCTGCTGAGTTGATCAAATAAAGAAAGCTGCTTGTCAGTTTTCTGAGTGAGTCAGAGACAAAATTAGGTTGCTGAAAATTTTTGTCCATCTAATATGAAGAAAGAGATAAATCTGCTTTTGCATAAAAGAAAATAAATATACTAAGTATATTAAGAAGATGTCTTAAATTACATGTAAGTTTCCACTGATTGTTTTGCTAAATAAACATATTCTCTTTCTAAAATTTTGGAAATTTATTTATTTATTCTCTGGTAGACAACTTTTTTTGTATACTTTGTTTTCTTAATTCTTTTTCCTTTTCAGTGAGACAGTATAACAAAGTTAAAGTGTAAGTTCACAACTGGAGAGCTTAGACTTATATTATCTATAGTAACACATATGTCCTTATGAAATAAGTTTAGCTTTCCTGCAACAGCGTGTTCATCTTTAAAATGAGGTTAACCGAATTTTTACTTGGACATGTTACATGCTAGTTACATATAAGGTATATAATACAAGATCAATTCACATATATGTAAACATTATTAGTTCAGTAGTGTTAGAAAAAAATATATGTCAAATCTGATTTTGCCCCTTGTAGCTTTCTTTACGAGATCTGTTTGAAGAAGTTGGGTAAAAAAAATAGGGGAGTGTACTTATGCAAGTAGATGGCTTCAGTGATGTCTTTTGAGCTGCTGGCTCACAGAAATAGTTGCTGTTGGCTAAGGAACAGTGTCAATGCCTTTTACACTCTTCTCTGTGTAATTTCTATTTGCCATATTACTGCTACTGCCTTACCTGTCTGTATATTATGAAATGCCTTCCTGTTGCCTTTCTATTTTCCCTTGAACTTACTTTCAGAACTTGAAACCCTCCTAAGTAGATATTACAGATATTTGTTTAAAAATATCACTATGTTACTGGCCTTTAAGAGCATCAACACTGTCAATTGAAAGGAAACAATTGAGAGAATGAAGTCAGGTGTCTGCAGGATGTCACAAATTCTGGATGTATAGGACTGCTCTTCCACCTCTCTGCATTTGTCTAACCTATCACTGCGATTGTACCCAATAATTAAGCAGTTTTGTGTGAGCACATTAGAAGTTACTCCTATGTTGCAATGTGTTTAGTTAGCTAATTCTCAAGAAGAATAAAAAGGTGCAAAGAGGGCTGGTTATTTCTTTTTTCCTTCTATGGCAATGTGGGTGTTTCCTCACACTCAGGCTAGAAGGATAGAAGCTATACTCAACTGATTATTTTATTTTTCCCAGAGCACTCTGCCCTACATTTAGCAGGCATTAATATACCTTGTTGCCATACCCCGGAAACCAACCTGTGTGAATTAGTGTGGACTTTGTTAACCAACTAGAAACAACAAAATCAAGAAGAGTGTCATTCGTCTAGTAACTATTCTAAATAAATTACACTGGACCAGCCTACTATTCAGCAAAAGATTTATTGATCAGTTCATTTTATAACCTTATCAAATAAGCAAATTTAGGCTTAGACTTTTAAAAATAAAATTAAGAAAAATTTTTTTCCTTACAGAAAAACACTGCTTTGGAAAAAAATGGTTAAAATAATAAATCAATAACAGATATGCTGCTTTATAATATTATTTAAGAGTTTTATATTAAATCATCTTTCTTTTAGTCAGTATATTCCTCTTGTCTAAATGAGTTACATTAGAAATAAATTATCCATGGAACTCATGTGAATATGGTAGCTAGATTTCTATTCAGTTCATTCAGATGACTCTTTCCCAGACATCTGATGTCAAATTAGGTCAGATGAGTAATAATTGGATCTAATTAGCTTTCCCACAAGCTGTTAATTCCTTTACCTGAAGCCAAGTAGAAGACTGGTGATAGTTTAACGGCCCGTGTAAATGTATGGAGTCAGCATGAGGAGCAATGATGTTCTTTGCTACTAAAACATGAAAATACAAATTTTGTTTTTTATTATGGTCAAATAACTTGTAAACAACCAACTTGGGTTTGATTACCTGGTACTAATTAAAAAGGCATATGTGATAGTTTCGCATCATGTTTCCCTATTAATGGACAGTATATAAAAATAAAATTTGGAGTATTTTATAATTTAGCATTAACTTTTCTGAGAATGAATTGTTTGTTTTAATGTAAAAAGCAATAGAGCTTATAAGTGATATAAATGAGACCATAGTCACTCGAACATATTTAGTGTAAATGACTAAAGTGTTCAAAAATCATCCTAGTTACATTTGTTATTAAAAAAATAACCTTTTGCTAAAACTTGATGTATTACTTTGCAAGTATTAAGGAATTTCCCCAACTGGATTAAAGAAACAGAAAGGGTAGATGATGTGAAATTTTAAAGGGATAATGAGAGTCAAAAATTCAAATAAAAAATTTTGTCAATCAACCATATATGATTTTTATCTAATGAGAACTCCATAAATATTTATTTCAAATTTAAAATTTCGCTTTGTTTAGACAAAAAATATATTCCTGAAGAATCAGCTAGGAAAATATGGAGGGTTATGATAACTGGGATCCCATCTATCTCTATAAAGTCTATTTTGAAACAAGGGGTCTTGTATTGAAGGAGCTACCTACCCTTGAGAATAATCTGTATAGCAAGAGCTTCATACGTAGAATATCGGGCTAGTGTTGTTGTGTTGTGGGATTCCAAATATACCAAAGGAGGACCAGGTGAAATAGGACATAGCCTTTATTACTTACATACAAGGCATCACTGAAGGCATCAGGTTAATGAAAGCTCTGCATTTATACCTAAGCCTTCGGTCATTGCTCAAGTGAAACTCTTTGTCTATAGGCAAGCAAACTAACAGGGATTGGGGAGAAGCACATGAATCATTCTGTGTGGTTTCTCGTTGATAACTACTGGTGACTCAGTTTCATTGTTCTTAGTAAAGCCTTAGTTACAGTTCCACTACCCTTTATCTCATGTCACCCAGTTAGGAACCGTGACTATGGTGCCAGGGATTGGGGAGGGGGAAAGACTATGTCTAGTATTAACCCTACAAGGTTCATCTCATAATATAACTTATAATTATATTTAATTGGAAGGACCAAATCTTAAAATATGTGCTGGGATAATTAGAAGTCATTGCAAAGCTAATTTTTGGTTTCACTATGTTTTTCCTCAGCTCAAATCTGAAATAACCAGAATGATTTTTCATTAAGCTTTAATAATGTGGTTTTACATTTAAAAATATGCTGTAAATTTTACCTCTGATAGTATGTATAATTAAACCAAAACCTCTATATCTGTTAACTCTATTAGGCAGTGTTTATGAAGATACCAAAGAGCAAGCAGTCCCATACCTTAGGTACTTACAACTATGCACATTTTTCATGGATTTGAGAACTTGGTGGGGTTGGAATCAGAACAGTTGTATAATCAGTGATTCATGGCAAGATAGAGGAAGGGAGAAATGTATAATATATTACAACAGAGATAATAGACCAATTATAAAACACATTCAGTGTATTTACCAGACAACACAATTTTGAATGTAATGCTACTCAAAAGTGTAATATGCTTAGCTGTAAAGCACAATTGATTATAAAGAATTGATTGAAACATATGACATTTACCTATATTAAAGAATATAAAATCACCCAATAGTAAGCAAAGCTAGAAATATCTTGGGTAGTTAGATTAAAAGAAAAAAGAAGGAAGAAATAAAGATCTCAGCTCAACAATCCATACTTACCACATTAAGAACTGGATAAAAGAACAAATTAAAGGCATATATGAAAAACCCATAGTAAATACCATACTCAGTGATGAAAGACTGAAAACATTTTTTTCCTAAAATCAGGAACTAGATACAGATGCCTACTTTCACCACTGCTCTTAAATGTAGTACTGAAAATCTAACCAGAGCAATTTGACAATAAAAAGAATAAAAAGACATCCAAATTTGAAAGGAAGATGTAAAATTATGTCTATTGGTGATATAATATTACATACAGAAAACTTTAAAGGTTGTGCACACACTACAAAAAATGTTAAAACTAATACTAAATATATTGCAGAAAGAAAAACATATCATATAATTTATATAGAACTCAGGCTACCCAGAATAGCCAAAACAATCTTTAAAAAGAAGAACAACACTGGAGAAGTCATACCATCTAATTTCAAAGCTTACTATAAAACTTCAATAATCGAAGCAGTATAGTATGAAAGAAAGACAGACATAGTGACTAATGGGATATAACAGAGAGCTAAGTAATAAACCCTCACAGATATGGTCAAATGATTCTTTACAAGGGTTCCAATAGTTATCAATGGAGGAAGGACATTCTCTTTAACAGTCTTGTTTGCAATGGTGGCTAGAAGGTCAGTGTTAAAGTAAAAGTTATTCTAAGAATTTATTGTATATTTTTCATTGGCAACTTTGACAAAGAGAACACAGCACAAATATTTCCTCCTCTTTCTATTTTCTTTGAGGTAAAAAAGCTCCAGTTAAATAATTTTATTCACATGTTCTTATTCTTTTTCTTTTTATTAAAAAGAGGGGTTTTATTTTATTTAGAAAATTAACTTTAACAGGGTGACATTGATCAATAAGAATACATAGGTTTCAGGTGAACATTTCTATAGCATTTAAACTATTGATTATGTTGTATACCCATTACCTAAAGTCAAATTATTTTCTGTCACCTCATATTTGTCTCTCTTTATACCCATCCCCCACCCCCTCCACACTCTCTTGTATCCCCTTCCCCCTTCCCCATGTTCCCCTCCACCTGGTAACCACTTCACTTTTATCTATGTTCATTATTTTCATTTTTATATCCCACCAATGTGTGAAATTATACACTTCTTAGCTTTTTCTGATTTACTTTTTCACTCAGTATAACATGTTCTTATTCTTTAAGTAAGATACTCTTCTAACTCATGTACAGATTTTGGACAAAAGCTCTCAGACATTCTGAACATGGCAACATTGCCCTTCATTTTATAGATTATTTTTCTATAAAACATTTGTCTAAATCACCAAACTTTTGAAAAACTAAAGCAAAGAAGTCAATGACTGAATCATTTTTGATATGGCATCTTCAAGTTAAGAAAAAATTAAGAGATATTCTCTTTCCCCATTTAAATATTCAAACATATTGGGTATATCAAATGAATCTTTCATTAGGTGGATAGTGTCAAGTAGATAAAATAAAGGTATCAAAGCCCCAAATTATATTATAAATTTTAAGTAAGATTATGTAATAAAACTTTAGGTAAAATATTATAAACTCTCTATAACACTATTAATAATCATAGGGACAATGAGATTTGGTACAGGGAGCTAAGGCATACCATGAAAAACAAGAGAAAATGCCTAAGATCCAAAAGCAGAATAACAGAAGAATTAGCTCACTTAATCTCTGAATGTTTCTGAGGCTTCTTTGATTTTTTCTATCAGTTTGATTTGCATAGAGATCTGTTCTGAAGCATGTTGGTAACATTTATTCTAGAGAAGCTAATTTAGCAGAGAATTCTCTGAGTAGGGTTTTAATACAGCTTAAGGACAAAGATAATGTGTCTAGACAAGTATCTGTCTCCCTTGAACAATGTAGAAAGTCTATTTCCTACTTTGTTTTGTTTTGTTTTTATTACTTACTACTTAATAAATCATTCCAAGTTTGTATCTGAAGTATTTTCTGGGTTCTGTATTTTTTTGTGTTGATTTTTCTGGATGTTTTGTATGGTGTGTTAGAATTAGATTAACATTTTTTAAATTTATTTTTTATTCTTTTGGGCTATCTCTTTTATTTATTGGTGAGTTTGACTAAACTTCTGCCCACTTTATTCATCTATTCAAAGAACTATCTCAGGGTTTTATTTATATATTTTTATTTGTTTTCATTTCTATTTTGTTTATTTCCACTGTAAACTTAATCCTTCTTTTGCTTACTTTAAATTTTGATTGTTTTTGTTGTTTTTTAGTTTACTTTTGGAGTAAAGTTAGATAATTTATTTGGAATTTTTCTTATTTCTTGAGATAGTTCTGTATGGTTATGAACTTTCATCTGCTTTTTCTTTATTTTTTAAAGTGAAAGAAAGGAAGATAGACTTCTTCATGTGACCTGACTAGAATCCACCCAGCAAGACCCATCTGGGGCCGATGCTCACAACTGAGCTAATTTTAGCCCATGAGGTAGAGACTCTATGGAGCCATCCTCAGCACCTGGGGTTGTTCCTCTCAAACCAATTGAGCCATGGCTGTGGGGGGAAAAGAAAGAGAGAGAAAAGGGGAAGTAGAAGGGGTGTAGGAGCAGATGGTTGTTTCTCCTGTGTGTCTTGACCAGAAATTAAATCCAAGACTCCACTTACCAGGCTGATGCTCTACCACTGAACCAACTGGCCAGGGCCAGACTTTCATCTT
Source organism: Rhynchonycteris naso (assembly GCA_037038555.1). Classification (NCBI taxonomy): domain Eukaryota; kingdom Metazoa; phylum Chordata; class Mammalia; order Chiroptera; family Emballonuridae; genus Rhynchonycteris; species Rhynchonycteris naso. The sequence goes on from CM073002.1 coordinate 76,546,470, forward strand.
AGAACTACTTTTGCTGCATCCCATAAATTTTAAAAAGTTGTTTATTCTTTTTCATTTGTTTTAAGATAGTTTTTGATCTCTTGTTTGACTTTCTCTTTGTTCCATTGTTTATTTAGTACCATGTAGCTTAATCTCAGTATTGTTCCAGTTTTCTTCCTGCAATTGATTTCCAGTTTCATGCCATTGTGTTCATAAAAGATGCTTTATATGATTTCAGTCTTCTTAAATTATTTGAGGCTAATGTTGTAGCTTAATATGTGATCTATCTTGGAGAATGTTCTATGAGCACTTACAAAAATGTATGTTCTGCAGTTTTTGGTTAAGATGTTTTACAAGTGTCTATTACCTCAATCTACTCTAATGTAACATTTAAAGAATTATTTTCTTATTAATTTTTTTGTCTGGATTATCTATCCATTGATGTGAGTAGGCATTACAATCCCCTACTATAATTGGATTACTGAGTATTTTTCCCTTTACATCCATTAAAATTGTTTTATATAGTTGTGTGCTCCTATGTTAGATGCATAGATATTTATGATTGTTAATTTGCAGAATGCTGATTTGGTCAGTACATAAAGTGTTTGCATATATTTACTTGGTTGGTTAGCTTTGGTGGAAACAATTTTTTGCTTATTGGCCACTTGCAAAAATATTTGGAGTAATCTGATGACAAAAAGAAATAAAAGTAGTAATGGTGTTAAGTTAAAATGTACGTTATTAAGAAAGGAAATTCCTGGAGTACATATTAAATTTTCCTTATGCTTTCCAAAAATAAAGAAATACTGGCAAGCTAATTTACTTTAACTCTTTAAACATTCAACACTAAGAAAGGCAGAATTGTTTGCCCTTTCTTCTGATTTATAAATTAAGTACTATATTTGAGGAAATGTATAGATCATTAAAAAACTATGACTCAAAAGAATGGTGAAAGGTGATATTTTGTAAGTAGGTTTAAAAATGCTCAAATGTATTAACAAGAAAATAAAAACCTTTTCTTCAGATTACTTTGTTATATAAAAATAAGATGTAGACTCTGACAAATCAAGAAATTATCTTTGGTTTGGTGGCTCAGTGGATAAAGCCTGTATCTGGTACACCGGAGGTCAAATATTTGACTCCTGTTCAGGGCATGTAGGAGAAGCACACAAATAAGTAAAACAATAATTTGATATTTCTCTTTCTCAAATCAATGAGAATTTTTTTTAAAAAGTCTAAAAGAGTTTCTCTCATTTTTAAATAAGTTAATCAAATTGCAAACACTGACCATGATGTAGATACCTAAAGATATATAGATGAGTTTAGACACAGGTTTTAACTTCTTTGACTAACTAGCTATGCTGCCTCTGTAAGTTAATTTATCTCTTTGATAATGCTTGTTCTACATATGTAAAATGGAGATGAGTTTATCACCTATGTTGCTTAATGTTTTTTATTATTGTTGTTATTGTTTGTTTTTAGAGAAACAAAGAGAAAAGGGAAGAGAGAGAGAGAAGCATTCATTTGTTGTTCCACTTAGTTGTGCATCCATTGGTTGGTTCCCATATGTGCCTTGACCGGGGATCAAAACTGCAATCTTGTCATTTCAGGATGACACTCTAATAGACTGAGTTAACTAGCCAAAGCTGCTTAATGTTTAATTAGATACATATGAAACCTGACATATATTAGAAACAGTTTACGCTGGTCAGTTAATGGTGGTTACACACACACCACTAACAATCAAGAAATTTGATTAGAAAGGGATGATTTATTGATGTTAATCCAAGAGCACTTAAAGTTTAAAGAAAAACGTTCATAAATGAAACACCAACTATAATATTTTTGTAACTCCATTAACAAAGGTGAAACTCATCTTTGTTTGTTTTACATGCACAACCAACACGTCTCATATCTCCCATTTTCAGCTAGTTTAAATATTTTTAATCATATACCATTTTTAAAAACTAAAATAAAAATAATCAACTGTGAATAAAATCTCCTCATGATATTTTAATTACACAATTGGTTCACAGGCTAAAAGAAAAAAAAATAGAAAAACACAGATACAAGCACAAACCCCAATTAGCTTGATGTTTCTCTTTTCCATTATTTATTGTATTTGTCCTTAAATAATTTCTTTCAGAGAATGTGGTGATTCTTAAAACACTACCTTTCGTCTTTGAACAGCTCTGACAATTTTTTTTTCATTTTTTCCCTAACCTACTTCACCAAAAACTTTATTAACCAAGTATTTATTTGGCAAATCCTATGTGTCAGTAACATGATAGGCTCTAAAATTATATAAAGAATATATAAAAAATCAACTGAAGAATCAGCTAAAGCAAACACACATGGCCATTATATTATTTGTGCACTGAGTGTTGAAAGTATTTAAACCACTCCTATTATTCAGATCTATCAGATCAAATTGAAAATTATTAAATAATTAATACATACATCAGTGTTTTCTAAAATTTATTGATTCTATGTTACAGTTAATGGAACATTAATGTTATCCTTGTTATTTGTTAATGATAAGAGTAATATAGATAATTTATGTTGTCTTTAAAGTTGTTTTATTCAGAGTCCTCATTTCAGAGATTATACACTTTTACATAAAGTAGTATATGGGATGAAATGTCATATACTTCATCACCCATACCAACCATATTGTTGTTTTATAGTTAAAATAATAAAATTGCAAATATGTCACCAATCATCTTTATTTCCTAGCAATGTGTAAATTGTTGTGATTATGTCAATTAAAAATTTGTAACTAATATAACTGTTTTATTATATATATATTTTTTACTCTATCTCCACATGCCACCAGATGAGATTGCTGACAATAGGACATTTATAAAAAAATTTTCTAAATATGAAGCAGAGCTGTGAATGTAGGTATAATCTATACATTTGTATACTTGCTAATCATATCTGGTTATGGATATGAATAGCAGAGCTTGCGTAGAAACAGAATGGCAACACTTTACAAAATGGCACTCCTTGAATCTTCTTAATTTAACAAAGAGGTGATCTATCATGTTTCCCTGGAGAATATATTTTAATGTCTGATTTAACTTACAGAACTGGCAGCCAATAATGGTAATTACCTTTCTTACCCAGATGGGTTGGTTTTTTTAAAAGGGCTATATACTGTTCTAAACCTCTGTGTGTAGTTAATACAGCACTCAGGTGGCATACTTTAACATAAATAATATGTCAAGTATATGGAAATAAAAATACATAAATATAAGCTCAATATAAATGGCCTACAAACAACATATTTGAAGGTAAGTTAGTATGTATTTATTTTATTTGTGGATTTCAGGTTACAGTGCACAGTAGAGCTAACCAATGTAAAAAAAGTATTTTAAACCCAACTTAACAAGGTTTCATTAAAGGCAAGCATCAAAGCATCAATTTTGCATTGAATCCAATTATGCAGCCATGATATTTGGATTCAATTCATTATCTCATTAGTTTGTAGGAAGATATTTTTCATAGTTTTTCAGGTTTAATCCAGAAAATTTAGATGCTTTACAAGGATAATCACAAAAGGATGACACAATCAGGCAAGAAAATAAAACTTTCACTGGAGAGTACATTGAATACATCATGCCTCTTATTTTTATCCCTAAGTACTACAGTGTACATTTTCTAAAGAGCAGGAACATGGATACATTTTTGTTTTTATTTTTTGTTTCTTTGTTTTTAGTTTAAGGGTGCTGGGAGAGTTAAAGAAGAAGAGAGAGCAAAGTATCAACTCATTGTTGCACTCAGTTGTGCCATTGATTGCTTTTCTTGTGTTCCCTGACCAGGGCTCCAACCAGCACTCTCAGGGGTCAAGTTGATGCCCTCAGTATCCAACTGGTGCCCTTGGAGTCACAGTTTGGAGGCTGTTGGCACTCCAGGGTGGTACTTTATCAACTGTGCAGCAGGACAGAGCAAGGAAGTCTTTTATAAAACCTCAGTATAATGATCAAGTAAAAAATGTTATTCACAGTTCATATTTAAATTTTGTCAGTTGTCTCAATAACATCCTTTATAAGTTTAATTGTTCCCCAGGTCCAGGATCCAGTGGAGGATGTTTCATTACATTTAGTTGTAATTTATCTTTAGTGCTCTTTTTTGTAATTGAATGTATTGGGGTGACATTGGTCTCAAAACCATACAGGTCTCAAGTGCAAAACTCTACACAACACCATCTGCTCACCACAATGTGTGTCCTCTACCCCTGGCAATGTCTTTTTCTCTCCTTATTTCTCCCTACCTTTGCACACATCCATCTAGCTCCCATCCCCCTTTTCTTCCAGCTATCACCATACCTTTGACTGTGTCTGTGTATTATGTATATTATATGGTTTTTGACTAATTCCTTTCACCTTTTAACATCCAGCTCTGACAGCTCATAAATATCTGAGAAGATGGGTACAGCAGACAGTTGTTCCTAGTTTATAGCTCATTTTTCTTATTGGAAAGTAAAATCTGAAAACTATTTTTTTCTAGGAGTATTAATATATCTGATGGTTTTTCTGCCTCTCAACACCTTCAGAATCTTTCTTGGCACTTAAAATTTTAGGCTGATTTTCTATAAGAGAAAAATAGTTGTTGACTATCCCTTCATGTTTTAGTGTCTTTACATTTTTCCATGGATTATTTTCCCCTCATGCTATTTTAATATGACAATTGTCTGAAACCTTCAAAGTATTTTTGTATTATTTTTAAATTTTATGCTGATTTTTTTTTGCATTCTCTGTGAAGATGGTTGGTCTACAATTGTAAGCTATGTGTTTTTATTGAGATGCAGATGCCTGAAGGTCAATCCCATATGGTATATACATGAAAATGAATAAGTATATTCATTATGTATTTTAATGAAATTTAATAGGTCTTTAAATACTACATTCATTGCTGCTATTAAAATAGAAGTGTAATGTCAGATATTTAAAAATTAATAACATTTTAATTTAAAGTATATTTTTTAATTTCAGATTATTAGTATATCCACGAATGAGAACTTGGTAAAAAAACATATTTTTGTCTTAAAACAAATAAATAACTTGGGAAGGCCTCACGACAGATCCTTTTTCTATTAGCAGTGAAAAAAATATTTTAAAAAAGTATAAAACAAGAATGGCTTAAGTGTCAATGCAATGTAAGTTTAATTAGGGCTGTGTGTATATTATTTAAATTCTACCTCAGGAAATTTTGTCCTTGAAAATAAATTACATTTTATTCTAAGTATAAAACCAATAGTAATTTTTCCCCTCCCTCTAATTTAATACATTTTTACTTGTCATATGGAAATCACAAAATTATTCTCTAAGTGTAGCTATGTACTGATTTGCATTTTAAAAGACATATAATAGAGATAATGGAAATATATGTCTTTCCCTTTTTTCTAGTTTTCTCCTTCCAATTAAGAGGAAAATTTGTGGTTTCATACAGCAGGATTATTTAGTGTCTGACTATATGTAGGTTATTTTGTAATTAAGTTATTTAATTTATTATTAAATCAATACATAGTACAAATAAAAGATTAATTTACTACAGTTTTCAGTGTGTACTTAAAAAAGGCATATTGTTTTTATTAGTTGTATCTACTATAATTTGCATTCTAAAGTTTACCCCCTCAAAAATATTGAAAAAAATATTTGCTACTTGCAAACAAGTAATGCTTTAAAATTGTCTGTAAAGCAACAGGTAATATTTTATATGGCTAGGATATATAAGATATATATAATAAAATATTTCTTACTTAGCAACATACTGTATAATAAGAACTGAAAGAAGAAGTAAGAAAATATATTTAGGTTGTTCAGGAAGGACAATTTAGTAAATAATCTTTAATATGAGCTTTACAGAAAATGTAGGCTTTCAAGGTATTCCAATTAGAGTCAATAAGACAAAGATAAATATAGAAAAAAGAGCATTAGACATCAGTCTAGTATGAGTAATCTTAGTGAATTTAAATGTTAAATATAAATAGAGGAATATTGTTAAATAGAAAAAAATGGAATGAGATCAGGTTCTGGAAAGTTCTGACTGCCAGACAAAACTGGACAATACAAGGTGTAAAAAAGAAAATAGATGAGATATAGACAGATGACAGGTAGGCACTTAAAGCAGCTGGATACGTATGTAAAGCAGTTAGAAACTTGAAAAGTGTGAGATTAAGTCTGCCAGTTAGGAAATTAGGATACACTAAAACTAAATGCTCAGAAACCCATGAAAAACAATACAATGCAATGATGGTGGGAATGAATTATGTGATATAAAAGTTATTAATTAATATAGTAAATAAATTAATCTTGAATCAAACTGATAAATAAGTGTATGACAGGAAGTGAAGTTTAAAGATTGCCCAAGGATTTTATGCTTATCTTTCTGTTAAAATAATATGCAGATATAATCATAAATGGGTCACAGTCATAAACTAGTTTTGACCAATTGGTGAAGGAAGAAAGCAAGATCATGGATCTCCTCCAAAATCAGCGTTGATGAGCCACCAGGGTGTGAAAACAAGTACTAGACCTGTGCACATGGAAGAAAAAACCTGAGGTGTGAAAAGTCATACTCTAATCTTAATACATGACTGGGTACTAAAGGTTTATGAATCAGAGATGAAGAGTGTCAAAGAGGAAATGATGAGAGGATGAAACATCTTTTTCTCTGAAAGAAGACTTAATAGAATAGTTGAAGAATTTAGAATTTGAAAAAAAAATAAAGGTTAAGTTCCTTTTTAAATTAAAAACAGTAAATTGTCTCTTTTTTTTTTATTATTTTTAAGTGAGAGGAGGGGAGATAGTAAGACAAACTCCCTCATGCATCCTGACTGGGATCCACCCTGAAACTGCCATCTGGAGCACAACCTCAAATTAACCAAGCTATTTTTAGTGTCTGAGGATGATGCTTGGACCAACCAAGCTATCCTCAGTGCCTGGACTGATACTGGAACCAAGGGAGCCACTGGCTACAGGAGTGGAAGGAAGAGAAAAGGCAGAGAGGAAAGGGGAGAGAAACAGTTGATCGCTTCTCTTGTGTGCCCTGACCAGAAATTGAACCTGGGAGGTCTATATGTCAGGCCGACGTGCTATCCACTAAGCTAACAGGCCATGTCCAAATCAGTTTTATTTTTACTTACAGTCACTAGCTGTATAAAAATTAATTTCTGTTGGTCAGAGGAAAGAACTTTTCATGACTCACTAATATGTAATCAAATTACTGCTTCATGTGCTTATATGAACTGTGCTTGCATATAGGTAGTTTATTTATTGTTTAACTTTAACACATATATCAATGGCATTTTTTAAATCTTCTACTCACTTGCCTTTTCTTTGAATAATAATATTTACTCTATTGCCTGAGGTCACATAGTAAATCTGGGAAATAAGACATTCAGTATAATTGCTGTGTTCCTTATTTTCTTAAACTCTAACAAGCAAATACTTAACTGGTCTTAAAGGCCACTAGGGCAACATATAGATATTTCTTTTGAAGTAAAAAGGATAAGATAAAAGTGTAGTTCCCAGCAAGTCATGGATATAAACAAGACTAGAATCCCATAAATGAGTTCTATGAATCATCTTCCTGCTGAAAATCCATAAAGCTGAGTGTTTTTCAAGTCATGTAATATCCTTTCTAAATCTTGTAGAGCACACATATCATTATACCATTTGGCAATCTTTAAACCAGATGGGGCTCAGCGTTTTCAGTGTGGTACATAATACTCTGCTGTTATAGAAGCTCCAGGTAATAAATGTTTCTGCAACCAATTTAAAGAGAATCCATTATGCAAATATAATAATACCTGCATAAAATCTTTGATGTTACAGTTTAGTATCATGTATCAGGCTGACTCTAATGACTTCCCAAAATAAGTTTGTTCAAACAAGGGAAAAATAAAATACAGTTGACTGTGTGTAGTCGTTGTAATAAAAGGGAACAGTACCACTTAAATCTTCAGGATTTCTCTTTGAAAATTGTTTTTGTTTTGAAAATGATTAAGACAAGCTCTAAGTTTTTTGTTGTTGTTGTTTGATAGAGAGTCAGAGAGAGGGACAGCTAGGGACAGACAGACAGAAAGGGAGAGAGATGAGAAGCATAAGTTCTTTGTTGACACTCCTCAGTTGTTCATTGATTGCTTTTTCATATATGCCTTGACTATGGGGCTACTTCTCACCGAGTGACCCCTTACTCAAGCCAGCAACCGTGGGCTCAAGCTTGTGAGTCTTGCTCAAGACAGATGAGACTGCACTCACGCTGGTGACCTTGGGGTTCAAACCTGGGTCCTTCGTGTCCCAGTTCAATGCTTTATCAACTGCACCACTTTCTGGTCACGCCTAAGTTTTTGATGAAAAGATATTACTTTCCACTTGGCTTTCTGGCATCTTTATTTTTCTAAAGCATTTTCCCATATATAAATATGATCATATAAAAACATGGGATTATTATGCATATGTATGTAGACATTCATGCAGAAATATTTTTACATCTTACTTTCCTCTGATTAATAAAAATAATTTTTATTCCTCTTTTGTTGGACTCCTTCAAAATAAATATGTTAAGGTATATGTTAATATTTTGAAATGATATTTTACTAATACATCAAAAACTTTCAAAGTAAACAGACAGAGATAGAGACACATGCTTTTTTTTTCTACAATAAGCATTTAAATAATAAAAAACCAAACCATGGCCAAATGGTTCGGAAAGTAGAGTTTCATCCTGGATCATGGAAGTCATGGGTTCAATCCCAGTCAAGGTACAAATGAGTAGCAACAAATGAGTGCACAATTAAATGGAACAATTAAGTAGAACAACAAGTTGATTTTTCTCTTTTTTTTTTAATTGATGGAAAAAATATAATATCCACGTGTCTGATGGAAGCTTCAGTTACTGAGTCAGACTCGCCTCTGCAGGAGTCATTTGGCAACCCTAACAGTCACCTTATTGCTGGCTTTCATGTCTCTCATAGCACAAAGCCAGGAGTGCCAAGCCCTACAAGATTCTTGAAAACCCCAACCTTCTTCTAACATTCACAGTTTTATAACATTACCCGCCTTGGTTCTATCAGGACAAATATTATTGTACCCTCTGTCTCAGTTTCTGGTCAGTCCTTTATTAGGACAAGAAAAGACAAGATTCCTAGACCATTCTTCACACCTGAACTCCTGAAACTTTCTTTTCTCCTGCAGATATCATTAAATCAGCTAAATTATTTCTCTATTTGTAAATTTCCTGCACTTTTTCTCTAAGGAAAAATTGATGGTCCAATCAAGCTGACACAAATAATAATTGTTTTTCTCACCCCTACTTTGGGGACCACTGGGCCTGAAAATAAGTATGTTTTCAAATCACTACCTTTTTTTCTTGAAATCATTTAACAATCCTTAAATACTTTCTGGTATTCCTTAAATTGTTTATGATTCCAGCAACTTTTCTTTATTAGAACTTGCATCTTCTTTTTCTTTTATTTTTTTGACAGAGAGAGACAGAGAAAGGGACAGCTAGAGACACACAGACAGGAAGAGAGAGAGATGAGAAACATCAATTCTTCATTGTGACACCTTACTTGTTCATTGATTGCTTTCTCATATGTGCCTTGACCTGGGGGGGCTACAACAGAGCAGACAGATTGACCCCTTGCTTAAGTTGGTGAGCCTTGCTCAAACCAGATGAGCTTGTGCTCAAGCCAGTGACCTCAGAGTTTCAAATCTGGATCCTCCCTGTCCCAGTCCCACGCTCTATCCTCTGTGCCACCACCTGGTCAGGCAGTACTTTCATCTTCTTTCTTGGTGATTTCAGTTTCTTGTGGATGATCTCACTAAATGCACAATCAGTACAATGGTTTTATCTCTTTCAGTAATGTTCTTCCACTAACCTCCAATTCCTTCCATTTCAGCCTCTCAGGCCTACTTTTTGTTCCTAGGACACAGGAGGCATGCTTGCACAATAGGGATATGTACATTCTTTCTGCCTGAAAGCTCTCACATGGCTTGTTTATCATCTTCTCAGTGAGATTTTCCCTATCTGATTTAAAACTAAAAACTCACTTCTCCCTGCATTGCTTATCTTCTTCCTTCCTTGATTTATGTCTCTTGGTATCACTTCTTACCATCTGATATACTAAATATTTTACTTACTTTATTCATTTATATTATTCACATTCTGACACCCCTTAAAAAAAAAAAGCTTTTACAACGGCCAATTTTTTTTGTTGTTTTCTTTGATATTGTATCATTATTGTCTGGAAGAGTTGCTAGCACATGACATTTTTATAAGTAAAGAATTACAAACAATTCTTGTTTATAATTAGCAATCACTCCATACAATCAATGACTTAAACAGACTGTTAATATATTCACTGGTTGATTTATAAACCAATGAACCTATCTATTATATGCATATTTATCTTACTTTCTGAATAATACATTCATCAAAATAAATCTTTACAATGTTGTTTATACTAGACATCTTAAGTGATAAGCTTGAATCTGTCACTGTTTTCCATCTGACCATTAAAGAAATTAAGGTGTATAATTGAGTAGAATGAATAAATAATACTCAAGAGAATCAAATTGTATCATCTTCACAACACTAATAGAAATGACTAGAATATAATAAACATATCAGGTATTATTTCTCAATGCATCTTTTAGTTTCTAACTAATTATAAAAATGTCAAAATAAAAAACATTCAATTACAGTGTGCTCAAGTAACTCAATCCCTCCAAAACTATAGCTTAATAAAAGGAAATATTATTTATAGTATTTATGTTAGCTAGATGTATAGGAGTACTTATAGACAGCTAAATAGAACTAAAAATTCACTAATACTTACTCTACATAGTCACTGAGGTAAAATTCTTATTTAGAAATGTACCTAACAAATAATATTTGTCAGCCAGTAATATTCAAATTTCATAAAATTCCCAAGTATAGGCAAATTTGAGTTTTGTTAAAGCTTTTTTATTTCCCCTACTGCTGTAACTGATGGCCTCATTCTTGGCCCTAGGTATGTTAGGCCTAGGTATGCAATATTTAGCAAATAAAATACCAGATTCTCATTTATATTTAAATTATAAATTAACAACAAGTATATTTTAAAATATAATTATCTCTCATGTAGTATTTAAGACATTGTTATGCTATAAACATACATTTATTACTGTTATGTGGAGCTCAAAATTAACTGGGCATTCTTTATATTTATTTGGCAACCTTGCTTGTATATTCTTGATGGCTATCCACAAGTACTTCATATGTGTAAACTTTTGCTTCTAACTCCCCAAAATTTATTTATCAGTGTCACATTTTCTAAGAGGCTAACAGATAGTGTCTTAGGTAATCTGTATCTCAGCCTGATATGAATTAGAATGCAGGTTTATAAATGCAGTATATATAATTTAATCCTCTTACTAGATTAGCCAATTAGTCACTTACACTAACCTTGTATACCCTCCTCCAAATCAGGCAGATGATAAAACAAATAAGTAACTTTTTAATTCTACTGCTTTTCTCTAAGGAAGTTGATCAAGAATTTTTTAAAAAGAAATTTAGAATTTTAGATATGTTTGTAGCCAATTAATACAGATATTTTTGGTGTGGTAGAAAAATGAGATTGGCAGTAGGGGGAGAAAGGCTTTTTTGGTGCTTCTCAAAAATATGCTAAAAGAAGATGATTTTTAAGTGACAATCATAACAGTTTTTAAAATATGATTATGATAGCTTCTTGTTATTAAAATATTGGAAAATTATTATTTAATTTATTTTAACAGCAATCTCACAAAACTTGAAAGATGATAAAATATTTGACTAATCAATTTCTAGTTATTATATTTGGCCTTTATAAAAGACATAAGACAAAGAACCAAATTCAGTAGATTTTAAGTTATTGGAGAAGGTGTCAGGTGATTAGTATAAACTAAATATACAAATACAGAAAAATTATATATGAAAAAATTGAACAGAAACAAAGATCTACCAAATTAATCCAATCTACTGAATTTTTTTCTGTAACCTAATTCTTAATATCTTTTGAGAAAATGACAGTATTATTGAAAAACAAGTTTCTTGATATGGAAGAATTTTGCTACTCCTTTAGACAGGCTAATGAAGAAGATGGTGTGAATGTGTGTGTGTAGTTCTGAAAATCTGCATTTATATTTATCCTTAGGAAAAAATGGGATGTGTATTTAACGGGACTTTTGAGAGCTTCTTCCAGGATGACTATTTTTGTTCATTCCTAATTATCAAATATGTTTAACAGTTGTTATTTTTTGCAAGCATATTTCATGGAGATACCTTCTTTCATCTCTTTACACTAACACCATAGTTATGTGTGCACACATACAAACACTCCAGAATGGAGTAAAATGGCAATCCTTATGGTGAGACAGACTGAAACAAATAAACCTCAGACCCTTTAAAGAAAACTGTGATGAATATGAATATATATATATATATATATATATATATATATATATATATATATATATACTTTTGATCAAAGTCTGATATAAACATAATTTCAGTAGTCATATATCTTTCTCATCTATTAGTAATATTTTCTATTTTGTATTCTGCCATTGAGTTTTTCTGCATAAGAAAATGTATAAAATCATAGTCTGATAAAGCCCTGAAGACTCTTTATGATTTTTGGTTCCTTTTATGTTAGAACAACTGGAAATAACATTAAGATATTTTTATACATACGGATTTTATATATATACTCCAGGGCCAGTGGCTATCACAACTCAGAGCCTCAAAGAAATCTTCTTCAACCCTATCACTCACAGTGGAGCCTTGCCATCTATTGGATGAGTGGACACCAGAGAAAACTGAGGTAACAGTTACTGAGTTTAAGGCACTGCAAATAAAACAGAGGTTTGAAAGTAGTTGTCACTCCATCAGATATATCACTGTTCCCATAACTCACAGAATTCTTTGGATTGATCTGTTTCACCTCAAAAACTGTATTTCTCTTAATAAAAGGACCCAAGTTGCTCTTTTTTGCAATTGCAAGTGTCCTGTGTTTCTTACCCTTTCAGAGGTATCTTTTTACTGGCAGTTTGGGATCTATTATGATAGCCTAAGATTGTACTTCATACACTCAGTCTTATACAACCATCTCTAGTAGCACCCAATTACAGCAGAATGCTACACATGCTTCCCACCAACAAATGAACAATATGTTGTATTTGAGATGAACTCGGAATTTTCAATTATTGCTGTAAACATAGCTTTTAAGTCAGTCATTTAAGATTTTTCAGCTTCAAATCTGTTAGAAAACTCACCAACCCCAAGTATTAAATTAATTTAAAATAAAGTCATATGGACAAGTGAGTATAATTCGATAAAGTCAATAATACCAAGGTAATTATATAATCTTGTTGCAAGTATATAATATTTTAGTTCATTTTCTACTTAGTTTTCAGTGAAGTGCCCATGCAGACCCACCCTTAAATAAATTAAAGCAAAAATTTATTTAATTCTGGTTTTGATTTAAATTTTTCTAATGACACGTGCTGGTGAGCATTTTTTCATATACATGTATGTTCTTTATGGAAAAATCTATATTTAAATCTTTGGTCTATTTTTAATCAGTTAATTAATATTTTATATTGAGTTTTAAGAGTTCTTACTTATTTTGGAGATTAAATACTTATCAGATATATGATTTACAAATATGTTCTTTCATTTTGTGGATTGCCCTTTCACTCTATTAATTTTTTAAAGATTTTATTTATTGATTTTAAAGAGAGGAGTGAAAGAGAAAGATGGGGGGAAATGGAAAGCATAAACTCATAGTAGCTTTTTCTTGCATGTACCTTGAGCAGGCAAGCCTGGGGCTTCGAACCAGCAACCACAGCATTTCAGGTCAACATATCATCCACTGCATCACCACAGGTCATGCTATTGGTTGTTTTTATTTTCTGTTGTACCAAAACATTTTTGTTTGATTTAGCTGGCAGAAATACAAAATGGTACAACTACTATAGAAAAAAGTATGGCAAAAAATTAAAAATAAAACTACAATATGATTCTGAAGTTTTATTTCTGAATGTTTACCGAAAATAATGACACCAGGATCTTGAAGAGATAATAGCTCTCTGATGTTCCTTGCAGCATTATTCTCAGTAGCCAAAATGAGTACAACACTGTATCTATAGTTAAGAATAATGCATTGTGCACTAACAATGTATTATGAGGGAAGTAGATATTATGTTAACTGTTTTACCACAATAACATAACATTTTAAGAAGTATGTATTGATTAATTTATGTTTAACTAGAATAACAACTATATTAATACAGAGGTAAGATACACTTATTGATTACATATTGTGGGATTCTTAGGTTACTGCCTGACTTTTGTAGTTGACAATAAAATTTTTTATTTACTTTTTCTAAAGTTATTTATTGACTCTACTGTTTTATCCAGAAAAAGCCTGAATTGGTAAAAGTGTACACCAATTATTTTCCAAGTAATCAATTCATTCAAGAATGGAAATGTGACTTAATCCTGGTGAATGAGTAATAAAAGAAAAACTTGTAGGCATAATTTTACTCTTAAAAGACCACATAACAAGATTTTTTTCTTCTTCAGGATTTTATGTGAGATGATTGATGCTTATAGCCTAAATAACAAATTTTCTATCTCTAAAAATAAAATTAATTGTACAATGGCAGAATGAACTAGAAAGAACCCGAGTTCTTGATAATATAATTAAGCTTCCAAAATAATTCATCCTGAGACTTGCAAAGTTATAAAATAGTGGAATTATTGTATTTCCCCATATATAAGACACTCCCATGTATAAGACACATCTTAGTTTTGGGGCCCAAAAGTTGAAAAAAAAAGATATATTACATAAAGTTATTAAACTCAAGTTTTATTCATCATAAGATTGAGACAACTCCTCATTACTGTCAAAACTTTCATCCATTAGCTTGTCTCATCTGTGTCTAATGAGTAATCACTCTTCAACAATGAGTGTAAAAACAAGTGTGAAAAAGAGAGAAATGCAAGTAAAAAATCTACAACCACTGTATAAGACACACCCAATTTTTAGATCCCAAATTTTTTTATGAAATATGTATGTCTTATAAATGGGGAAATACAATATATAAAGTTAAATAATAATAAAACATGTTTTAAGCAAACCTGAGTTATATATGAAATTGAAAACATAAATAAGAAATTTATTAAGGGATACCATGCAATGGTGATAATTCAAGAAATAGATACAGACTTAATTATTTAGAATTATCTTATTAACCATTAAATAACTAAAAATGGAATTATATGAAGATGCTTAATTTTAGTAATTGGGGATAGAATAGTTTGAAGAGGATTTAATTTTTTAAAAGAATGTTATTTAATGCCATTGAGAACTGTTTGTTCCTTGTAAAACACCTCCTACCCATGTATATATCACTTTTTAATAACCATATATTTAGAGACATTTTTATATCTATATATCTGTCTGTGTATGTGTAAAACACAGGAACTAGACTGGCATAGAGAGTTTATAACATAATACATGGTAATTATATTAAGATATACATTTATATATTTATTATTTTATTAGAAAAGAAACAAGACAATAATGTGGATGAATAATAATTAATAACTCAGAAAAGATAGTATGTAAATACCCAATATACTCATAAAACAATACTCAACATCATTAGTAATCAAGGACAGAAAATTAAAACAATACTGAAAAGTTTTTTCTCCACCAAATGCCAGTAATGTCAAAGAGTAATGATATGCTTTCTGGACAAGAATAGACTAACAGGTATATGCAAATGCTTTTGAAAGGTCAAGTCTCCTTCCTTTATCATTTATCCTCCTTTTACCATACTCTACTTTTCCAAACCCCTTTTCCTCTAGTAATCACCATGCTATTGTCTGTGTCTATAAGTTGTTTTTTTTCTTAACTTTCTCATTTTTTACCCAGCCTTGAAACTACCCCTCTCTTCTGACAGTTATTAGTTTGTTCTTTATCTGAAAATCTGTCCCTATTTTGTTTGTTAGTTTATTTTCTTCATTAGATCTCATATAATATGCAATGATGTATTGTACAATTGTATACAAGCAGTCCTAGGGTTATGAATTTTTTTTTTAATTTTTTTAATTTTATTTTATTCATTTTAGAGAGGAGACATAGAGTGAGAGAGAGAGAGAGAAAGAAAGAAAGGGGGGAGGAGCTGGAAGCATCAACTCCCATATGTGCCTTGACCAGACCAGTGCAGGGTTTTGAACTGGCGACCTCAGTGTTCCCAGGTCGACGCTTTATCCACTGCGCCACCACAGGTCAGGCCTAGGGTTATGAATGAGATAGGTTTTGTAGGTTTGTACTTAAGTTGAATTTGTATATTAGTTGGCACAAGTACATTTACCTATTAAATGCAACTTAGATGTTTCTTTTAACATATTATTTCTTTTTAACTTTCTGTGCATATAAATACTTAAATATTTTCAGATACAACTTTTAAAAATCTGGGATGATGCAGAAGACGAAGGACGTGTTGGAGAGGATGGGGCTGGTGTTAAAGAATCAGGGTTTTTTTTTTGTTGTTGTTTTTATTCATTTTAGAGAGGAGACACACACACACACACACAGAGAGAGAGAGAGAGAGAGAGAGAGAGAGAGAGAGAAATAGAGAAAGGGGGGAGGAGCTGGAAGCATCAACTCCCATATGTGCCTTGACCAGACCAGTGCAGGGTTTTGAACTGGTGACCTCAGTGTTCCCAGGTCGATGCTTTATCCACTGCACCACCACAGGTCAGGCAAGAATCAGGGTTTGATTCTGCTGTTGGAGTCAGTTTCTTGAAGTAGTTATCAAAGGAGGTTTGTACAAAGTTTTTTTTTTCTCTCATCATGAATGGCCCTGTAGCATCTCAGGCCTTTGGTAACTGTACAGAAAACTTTGATGAATTTCTCTGTGTAAGGATTTTGCTGCTTTTACATTGCCATTTCTTTGCCTTCAACAAAATGAAAAGCATTAGCTAACTCTTATAGAAAACTTTTTGGAGCATAAGCTCAGCATGTAGAAGTCTCAGGTTAATTTCCCAATCAGGGCCCACCAGGGGTTAATGCTCGGCCCTTCTGGGGCTTTGCTCTGCTGCAATAGGATCCATACTAATGCCTGAGGCTGAGGCGGAAGCCATGGAGCCATCCTCAGCCCCCAGGGCCAACTTTGCTTCAATGGAGCCTTGGCTGCAGGAGGGGAAGAGAGGGCTAGAGAGAAAAAAGAGGGGGAAGGGTAGAGAAGCAGATGGACCCTTCTCCTGTGTGCCCTGACCAGGAATCGAGCCCAGGACTTCCATACTCCAGGCTGACGCTCTACCACTGAGCCAACCAGCCAGGGCCTCTGAACTCTCTTTTTGACCTTTGTGTTCACAGGTAGGAAAATTTAGTGTAATTCAAATTGAATAATATATATATATATATATATATATATATATATATATATATATATATATATATATATATATATATATAATCTGCTTTACTCCTGTTTCCATTTTTCTGTTGATTCAAGAAGGAACAAGAAGAAAGTATATCTTATAATTGTTTCTGAAAACTTCAACATTAATCACAGAACATTTTCTCCTATAGCTTTTCTTTCTGAAAGAGAAAAAATATGTATTTTTTTTAATTTTAGTGCTACAGAAATCTTTCTTTTACAAAGCTTTTAGACAAATTGAAATTAAAATAAAATACTTTTATTACTTAAAAGATCGTATGTTTAGTTTTATTTTTCAGACCCAAGACTTAGATTACTGTTGTCTTTAACAACTCCTTTAGTTTGACCTTTTTATATTTGTATTAAGGGTAGCGTTTCATTTTCCTCTTCTGATTCCTCTTTCTTTTAATTTCTTTTTATTTTTAATTCATAAAAAAATGAAAAGGTCTATTTTGTGTTCTTTTTTAAAATTATAAATATTTACAAAAGCTTCCTAACAAAATATTTACCCTTAAGTTGTTCCCTTCAATGGATTGCCAGACAATAAACATATGTAAAGTATTATTGCCTTGAAATATTTTTTCAATACCTAACATTCCATTTTTTCACGTAAATGCTCACTAGTTGTATTTTAATTAAATAAATTGTAATTTGCATTTTAGTTTTTACATATTGGATCAAAAACTAGAAATTCTCTAACTTGAAATGGATATGTTTCCTGCACCTTTATGATTTTTGATTTGATGAAGAAAGTGGCAGGAGCATTACAGTCTGTAACACATGGCAAAATTTTGGTCAAAGCTTAGACTTGCATGAGGGGAAATCTCTCCCAAGCAAAGATTTTTCCAGGGTTAGTGGCTGGAGCATACCACCCAGAAGAAGAGCAGAGGACTAGATCTTCCTGGGAGATAGGAACTCAGAGAGGGGTTAAATGTGTCTCAGTTATGACACTCATGTGTAATTTGAGGTATTTTATAATCACACGATTTGTCTTACCTATGACATATCAGAAGTTGGGTATAGTTTTGAAAGTATACAAAGTAGGTATACTCAAAATGACTTAAATATGTTACTTGGGGCTACATTTAAAACAATTTGATATGCAAAAGTTGAATTTGGCAGAGGTGAGCTTTTTGGTCCTTCTTGTCAGCTGTGAAGAAATAAATAACATGTGGCCATTTTACAACAACACACAGGGGCTGTTTTTGGCCCACTTATATAACAAACTCTTAGCGTGTAATTTATTTTGTTTCCTACTCTACATATTGAACGAGTTAATCTATACTGAACAAAAGGCATGTTCTTTTAGGAGGGTCATTGTGTAGTTTTGTCACTGATAAATTTATCATGAGGCAGCATACAGTATAATAAATGATTATAAACTAAAGCTATTTTGCATTTATCAGGCACAGTAAATTGTTAGAATATTAGTTTAATTTTAAATTGTTTCTTGAAACCAGATATCTTAGTTAAAATTTTGGAAAGTATTTTTGCTTTCTTATTGATAAACTAAGCTTCAGTAAAAGAAAGGTCCAGAGTGAAATTATACATACAAAATGTTCAAGGTACTAAAGAGGAGTGTATGGTATTATTCTCCTGAAATATTCTTTGAAACTATTTGGGTTTTATAGAACAGAATTCAAATTATGATGCATCAGGAATGGTAAAAATGAATAAAACAATATTGTTTCTAAAAGTAAAGTGACATTTAATCAATCACAATAATTTTTTTTTTATTTACAAATGAGAAGAATTTATTGGTGCTTACCAGTGAGTGTTGTTCTATTATTTCTTTCTCTCTTTTTGAATAAAATTTAAAATGATCAAAGTAAAAATCTACTAAGAAACACCTTGCTGTAACTGTTAATTTCGATTATTTTAAGATAAATATATCCCGTACATGTGAAAATTTAGTACATCTCTTTCCATAAGGAATATTCCTTGTAATATAATACTGGTAGTAGGTTGTAACTGTTAGCATTCAATAATATATGCTCTTTCCTCTGTTTTATTTGCCAAAGTAAAGTAATATATGCTTTTTTCTTGTCAGCATATGTTTAAGAAACCACACTTTATTTTTATGATTTTGGTTCAAATGTTTTGGATGAGTCTTACTATATTACAGAGGTAAACTTGTGTTACTGGATTAATTTTAATGATTTTATTTATTTATTTTAGAGAAGGCATGAGAGAGACACAGAGAGTGGGGGGAGAGAGAGAAAGAAAAGGGTGGAGGAGCAGGAAGCATCAACTCTCATATGTGCCTTGACCAGGCAAGCCCAGGGTTTCAAATCTGCGACCTCAGAATTCTAGGTAGACGCTTTATCCACTGCACCACCACAAGTCAGGCTGGAACTTATGATTCAATATGCAACCAAGCATTGCTAAATGATGAGGACATATTTTGAGAAGTGGGTTGGTAGGCAATCTCATCATTGAGTGAACATCACAGAGTGCACCTACACAAAGCTAAATCTGTACAAAGCTGAGGCTCTATATTATAACCTGTTTCTCTTGTGCTATAAACCTATATACCATGTAACTGTAGTGAATATTGTATGTAATTGTGTTTGTGTATCTACACATATTTTTTATTAATTTTAATGGGATGACACCAATAAATCAGGGTACATATGTACAATAAAAACATCTCCAGGTTATCTTATCATTCAATTGTGTTGCATACCCGTCACCCAAAGTCAAATTGTCTTCGGTCACCTTCTATCTGGTTTTCTCTGTGCCCCTACCCTTCTCCCTATTCCACCCTCCCCTCCCTCCCCCTACCCCGTAACCACCACACTCTTGTCCATGTCTCATAGTCTCACTTTTATGTCCCACCTATGTACGAAATCATGCTGTTCTCAGTTTTTCTTTCTTTTCTGATTTACTTATTTCACTCCGTATAATGTTACCAAGGTACATCCATTTTGTTGTAAATGATCTGATGTCATCTACACATATTTTAAGGTAAAAATGGTACATGAAAAATACAGTAAAAAAGATAAAAAATGGTACACTTGTATAGGGTACTTAGCATAAACAGGTTGCATGAATAAAACTTGCTCTGGGTGAGTGAATGAGTGAGTGGTGAATGAATATGAAGGGCTAAGCCATTATTGTACACTACAGTAAACTTATTAACACTGTATTACAAGGATCAGTAGGGTTAAAAAATCAAGACAGAGAGATAAAGGAACATAGAGGATTGTACTGACCATGTGTTTTTGGCTGTTGCTTATTAGAGCAGTGCTTAGATTTGTAAACTTTCTTATATAGATATATAATATGGAGAGTACAGAACTGAGGACTTGATATTTCAACTTTGTAAATTTGTTTTTGGTTTCATTGACCACACCTGCCTCTTTTTGGGATTAATTTGATGGTAGAAATAAGACTTATTTATGCTGTACATAATTATACCCTGAAAATATGTTCAAAGTACAGGACAGGCTGGTTCTATACTAACACAGAAATGTTTCACCAAAGTTGCAGTGGCACTTGATACTTGTTAAGGTAGTTCCCATCAACCTGTGTCCTTGGATAAGATCTTAGGTCCTCAACAAAGCATTTACAATAATGTACTCTTCTGACCACCATGCTAGATCTGAGAGGGATATAGTACCCTCTGAGAATGTAGCTCTGAGGGACAAGTTCCTATGTGCTGCAACTGGTCAGTGACTGACTGACTGGATATAATCTATATTTCCAAAATTGAGATACTTTGAGTGAGAGGTAATCTATCATCAAATCACACAGATAACATTCCCATCAGAGAAAAAAATATTCTCCTGAAACACACAGACTTACATTTCTTGCACGAAATTCAGCTCTATTATAATCGTATGGGAACAATGTTGTATATACTTTCTGTCTTGAGTGAAATGCTATGTGGCACAAGACTGTATTATAATATCAGACTTGTCATCTGAATAGAAATAATACTTTTGTGAAAAAGGTGAAGGAAGAATCAAGTGTGCAAGACAGATTAATATTACTTTTCCTTTTTTAACTGGGAAGTTGCACTGTTACCATTTTCCCATACAGGAGGAAAATAATGAATGAAAAGACACATTTAAAAATTTTTGAATATTAAACTGAGATGAGACCGAGGAGCACACTAATCAATTATTTTTAATTTATATATAAACCATGGTCTGTATATATTCAAGCTTAAGATCAAAGAGCTACATAATTATCTATGGTCCATACTTGTGAAATAACAATATTATTGGCATTATTGAAAAAAAAACAAGTAATTATAAAAATTTCATTTCTATAAACCACCATTAAAGTATAATATAGGAAAAGGGAGGAACCAGAAAGAATTTTTGGTACTACAAGGTTGAGAGCATATAACATTTTATTATAGAATATACACTAAAATTAAGGTTTGAAGGTAATAAAATATACCTATGGTTTTAAGTTTTAATAAAGTTTAACGTTATGAGAATAAAAACAAGATGCCAAAGATAAGGAACTTGATGACTTTACCTTCACCTGCTAGGCATTCAATAATTAACAATTCCTTTCATCATAACAATATTTTGGGAAACGTGCAAGTTATGTTTGATATATGCTGGTGGCAACTGCATAATCCCCCTAGCAATTTGTCTCTTCCTCTTTATAATAGGAATAGTTGCACAGTGCTTGTTACTTATATAATATATTGAGTTTCTGTTGCCAAATGACACAGACAGACCCATGTTTTTAAGCTATGTCTATATACATAATACTATTGTCAATTTAATGGCTTTATAGTTTCCCAAGGAGATCCTCACGACCACTTTGAAATATTTATAAGGCTTGTTTTCATTTGGAAATTCTTGTCTGAGAATTAGCATGAATGATATGTAGGGGAACCAAGGGGCTATTAGATATTTTAGGGACAGCACTATAAATAATAATTACTAGCTCAAACATGTATTCTTTCCAGTGAAATATGACCCTCCAATTACACCTCATTTCTATCAGTAATATATGGCCTTTCTGTAAGCAAAGTGTGGGATTTTTCAACACCTATTATAAATATATATATATATATATATATATATATATATATATATATATATATATATATATATATATATATATATAATGCATTAAACTTATAAAGAATGAAGCATGACTTCTAAAGCCAAATGATGTGGTGTTTTAAGGAGTGCACATGGAAGAATAATATCCTTTTATTATTTCATCTCACAATGAACTTAGTAATAAAGACCAGTAAAGATAGGAGACTGATGAATGGAGAAGGTTGAGGAATTAAATTAGTAAATGTTTTATTAATTATTACGTACTAAATTATTACTAATAATAGTTCAGATTTTTTTCAGGAAAATTGTTATCTTAGGCCAATGACCATAGTTTTATAAAAAAAGCTAACCTCTTTTAAAATTTTATAACAAAAGTTTAAAAATACAGTTACTGAGCCCTGGCTTGGTAGTTCAGTTGGTTAGTGTCATCACAATACACCAAGATTGTGGGGTTGTTCCCACTTAGGGCACAAACAAGAATCAACCAACAAATATATAAATCAGTGAAACAATAAATTGATGGTTCTCTCTCTTCTAGTCTCTCTTTCCTTCTCTCTCCTTTTATGTTCCTCTCTAAAAATCAATTTAAAAAGTTTAAATACACTTACTTTGAAGGAGTGAAATTCTTTTATATGACATATGAGCTGAACTTTGAGTTTTTTACACAAGATTGTATAAAAGATAATCATGTATATATTACTCTTTCTTAGATTGCAAAGTGTTTAATGTGTCAATAAATGATTTTCAAATATTGAACATTATTTATTTTTTGTGACAAAGAATGAGAGACAGAAGAGGGACACATAGGGACAGATGGACAGTAATGAGAGACATGAGAAGAATCAAGTTTTTATTGCAGCATCTTAGTTGTTCATTGATTGCTTTCTTTATGTGCCTTGACTGGAAGGTTACAAAAGAGTGAGTAACCCTCTTGCTCAAGCCAGGAACGTTGAATTCAAACCAACCACTTTGAGCTTCAAGCCAGAAACTATTGGGTTCAAGCCAGCTCAATGGGGTCATGTCTATGATCCTATGCTCAAGCCAGAAATTCCACACTCAAGCTAGTGAGCCTGTGCTCAAGCCAGATGATTCCTTGCTCAAGCCAGCAACCCTGAGATTTCCAACCTGGGTCTTCTATTTCCCAGTCTCATGCTATATCCACTGTGGCACCACCAGGTCAGGTTGGACATTATTAAATTATACTTTTGTCATTGTGCTAACCCTCACTAAATTCAACCTACCAATCTATGAAATGATATATCTTTTTCTTTACTTTGGCTAATATGTTTATTATTGAGTCTGTTAAATTTTATTACTAGATCAAAAATATTTGGAATTTTAGGGAACTATAGTTGAATTTGAAGTATTTTTTATCTATAGATGTACATTTTAAAGCTATTACATGTTTTCGTTGTATAGCATTATGAACAATAAGTCTAAGTAACTTACATGTATAGGAACATGAAAATAAGCTATTGCAGTTTCCTGTTTCAACAGGTTCACTCTTTTTGGTTTCAGTTACTGTAAGGCCAGTGGCCACCACTGTCATGGCCATGAAGGTGAACAAATTGGCTTCTTCCTCAGCACCCTGAGTTCTCTCTGTTCTCCCAGCAAAACTGACTGGGCTCACAAAGACCCCTCCTCCAGTAAACATCAGCAAAACAATGGCCCCTCCCAACCAGTAATGCAATCCCCAATTTGCAATCAACTGCCCTGCTCTGAGGGCAAGCCCACAAGTGGCTGCCCAGCATCATTTTTTTAACAATAAAAGTGAGCAAACTCAAAAAATACACATTTTACAAACGCATTTCCCCAACAGTTATCTTTGGTCAACTGTGCTCAGAAAATATTTAATGAAAAATTTCAGAGATAAACAATTCATAAGTGTTAAATTATACATCTTTCTGAGTAGTGTGAAGAAATCATATACCATCCCATTCTGTCCTGCCTGGGGCATGAATCATCCTTTTGTCTAGTATATGCACACTATATACTCTGCCTGTGCAGTAGTCACTATCATGTTTGTTATCAATTCAGTTACTAGAACGAGAAAGTGAGAACACAATTGCATAACTTTTAGTACATTATAGTAATGATTGTATTATATCTGAACAGCAAAGAAAAAAATGTTCTGCCACACAATTAAGGAGTTTTTATTTTAAAACTGGTGCCCACATGGGGACTATAGTTGCCCAAATTTTGCAGCCCCAAACAAACTCATAAATTTGCTTTTAAAGGTAAAAATGAAGCACGGAGGGGTGAACACCTAGCCAAAGCAGTTTTACAAAGTGAAACAGGCTTTCGGTTATTGTTGAAACAATCTAGGGAGAGAGTGCTCACGAAGCATTTTATGAAAAGCAAAAGAATGTTTTCAGTTATCTTGGTCTTTTACAGAGGTTGTTAAGGCAGCATCCTGAGGGCTTTTCTGGACTCTAGAAACATCAGGGAACATTTATGGCCTTCACAGAACTAATATTATGGCTTTACACAACTCTTTTCATTTAATCATCTGCAAATCTTGCAAAACTTGTTTTATGGTCAGGGTATGGTGTTTCTATATTTCAATTGTTCTTCTTTAGTAATTGTTATTGTTGTTCATCTCTTCCTGTGCCTAATTAATACATTAAATTTTATCTTAAGAATGTATGTATAGAAAAAACATAGTATATATACAGTTTGATACTAATCATGGTTTT
The DNA here is from genome assembly GCA_037038555.1 of Rhynchonycteris naso. Classification (NCBI taxonomy): domain Eukaryota; kingdom Metazoa; phylum Chordata; class Mammalia; order Chiroptera; family Emballonuridae; genus Rhynchonycteris; species Rhynchonycteris naso. The sequence goes on from CM073002.1 coordinate 76,571,664, forward strand.
AGACACTCATGTGGGTTTTGGAGTGTATCCTTTGAGTATAAGGGAGGACTAATTCAGTAGATTATTATCAGTTTCTTAAATTGTACAAACAGTTGTTATTTAAATCTTACATTAATGTTTCTATGAACATACCAAAAAACATGTTATGTAATATTACAATTTCCTTTGGAGACATTGTGTTTATTTTATATAAATATATAAAATATATTTATAATTTAATTCCCCTTATCAGACTGATTTTGATGTATTTATTTGTAGATGAGACATGGCTGAAGAAAGAATCACTGAACATGAGTGTATGTCAGTAGAAACCTTCAAAACTGTAAACTAAAGAGAAAAATGCTAAAACAAACCAGCAAAGCCATAGCCACAAATGTGACAGAGCTATAAAATTTGCCATTTACTAGTGATAGTACTATCAGAAGAAGAACAGTGAGAGAAAGTAATGATAGGGGGGGGGGAAACTCAGGAGTTTTTAAGCTTGAGTAACAGTGGCTTTGGTTATAGTCAGTGGTCATAATAGTTAATGCAAGTAAAAGCCTTCTTCTAGAAACTGGGATATCTGAGCAGGTCTACATGACTTAATGAAATATGTGAGTGATCCACCTCTGTGCCCCATGGGATGCAAGCAAAGCATTTGTACTTCAAGGATAGACTGAATATGAGCCAATAAAGTCTCCCTTGAAATCCCCAAATCCTTGCCTCCCCTTTTTCTCCCCCTTATAAAAAGAGTGACTGGGTAAAAATGGTTGAGATAATTTAGAAATGTAACCTTTATCTTCTTAGATTGCTGAACATCAAAATAAAGACCCGATAAAGAGTCAATCTCTGCTTCTTAACTAGTGACAGCCCAAACTGTGCTGTTGTTTGTTTCTAGTTTCATTAAAAGAAGTAAGAAATTTTTTGAAACTATAAAGCAAAATCAATGCAAAGCCATAAAATAAAAATAAAAACACCAAAGAAAGAAACTACACCTACTCATAATTTCAAATTACAGCAAGTCAAAGACAAAAAAAAAAAATAATTCTAAAAGGAGCCAGAGAAGAACAATATCTTATTTATAGAGGAGCAAATATAAAAATTATTTACAACTTCTCAGAATGCAAGAAGAGAGAGAGAGTAAAATATATTGAAATGTTGAGAGTACCAAACAAAAATTCTGTACCCAATGAAACTATTCAATAAAAGAACAGTGAAAAGAAAAACTTCATTGGCTGGGTTCCTCAGTTGCTTAGAACATTGTCCTGATACTTCAAGATTGCAGGTTCATAGAAGAAGTAACCAATAAGTGCATGTTTGTAAGGCCAGTGGCCAAGGCCATCATCAAAGCCGCCTAGCCCATGCAGGTTTGATTTAGATTTGGACAGTCGGTAATGAAACACAGGAGCCAAGAACTGGTGAGCCATCTGATTTAATTCTAGCTTGCACCCGGCGGGCAAGCAAAAACACACACTGGGCTCCAAAACCCACTCATTCAGTGCTCACAGAGCTACTGACTTATCCAAGTTTCCTAGAATCAAAGGTTTCTAGCTCACCAGATTGATTCACTTCTGTTCTCCATCTCCTTCTCCAGCACAAACTCTGCCCAAACTGGCTTCTCCCTCAGCACTCCACCATCTTGGCTGCTTCTCCTGGCCTTCACGTGGCCTTGCTCTGCTCTTCTCTCTATAATAATCCCAGGAACCCAGAGCGCAAGCTCCCGGTCTTCCCCACTTTATAGTGTAGAAATCCAAACCTTTAATCCAATCTACAAACAAGGAAGCCTCTGATACAAAGTCACTTATCTGAGGCATAATGGCATATTCAATAAAAAATATTGTTTCAAATAAAACTTGTGGGAATTTATTGCTAATATATATGCACTGAAAAATGTTTGAAAGACATTTTTTAGAGAAGTAAAATAGAGATCTACATAAGGAAAGAAAGAGCATTAGGGGAAGAATAAGTGAGGTGAAGATAAAAACATATTTTCAATTGATATAATTATAACAACTATTTTTCAAAATAATGGCAATGATACATGTTATTGTATATACTTATGTAGACTGTGAAGTGATATAATTTTATCTTAAAGTGGTTATTTTGATTAGTTGTAAATGTTATCAACAGAAACAATATAGTCCAAAACTGTAAGAATTTTTTTGAGTTTATTTGAGCTTAACTGACAATTATGGGAAAGCAAAATCTCAAAGGACTGAGAACATGCTCTGGAAAACTGGCAGTTTTACCACTTATTTTATAAATCAAATCAAAAGGGAAGATGCAAAGAGTTACATGAAATCCATTGCTGATAGAGTGGGGAGACAGGAGAAAGACTGGAAATCTCCGGGATTTGATAAAAAATAAAACAAATAGACATATTCTTTTACATTGGTGGCTATAAAATACTTAACAGTAAACAATTACCATGAAAATAGCAATGAGGGGATGTGTGGTTTCTGGTCTCATGCTGTGATTGTGCTTTGATATCCCAAAGGTATTTTATCAGGTATAGATGCAGAAAAGACTGCAGGCTCGGTCAAAATGAAGATTGACATTCATTAGAGAAAAACACCACCCTAGCACATGACTGTTTTTAGTTAGAGAATTTTAATTTCAGACTATTCTAATGTGTTTACTTTCAATCTCTGAGTTTGTAAGGCACTGTTCAAGGTTTTTCTTGAGATTTTTTAGTTTAAGATGAGTCCCCTTTTTTCCCCCCACAAAATATTCTACAAATTCTAAAGAAGTCATTAAAAAAGAAAGAAAATATAACTGATATGTTATAAAGATAGAAAAAATGTTTCCATATAAAACCCGAAAAGTGTAAAACACTATGGGAGACAAAATAAGAAGAAAAAACTAAAGAAACACATTTCTAAAAGTAACAAATGTGATAAGAAGTAATTCAACTAAGCCACTAATCACTTAGAATCATAATGGTCTAAATACATCAATTAAAGGCATGTGGTAGGCATTTAGACAGACATGAACAAAGTAAGGACAATGGGACAGGTACCAATGTTGCCAGAGCAAGGATGATAGGCCAGACCTAAGCTTAATTTTAGCTCACCAGAAAAGCAGCAAAACTAGACTTGGTGTCCTGTTGCTGACCAATCAGTGGAGACCATGACTCTGAAAAGATACACCTGGAGAGCTGATGAGTATTCTATTGAGATTTTTCCCTGGACCTCCATTAAAATCTTTACCCTTAGAAGTCCTGTAAAGCCAGTAGCCACAGCAGACATCACAGCTGCATGGCCCATGCAGATTCACATTTGAATCGAACAGATGGTAATGAAATAACAGTGCCAACAACTGGTGGGCCATTAGCTTTAATCCTAGTTTGCACCCAGCAGGCAAGAAATGCACACAGTGGGAAAACACTTTCCTTTCCATTCAGGGCTCCCAGAGCCACTGACTTATTCAAGTTTCCTAGAATCAAAAGTTTTTTACCTCACCAGCCTTATTTACCTCTGTTCCCCATCTCCTTCTCTCTGCCCTAACTCTGCACAAACTGGCTTCACCTTCAGCACTCTGCCATCTTGGCTGCTTTTACTCTCCTTCACATGGCTTTTCTCTGCTCTCCTCTCTAATGCTAATCTCAGGAACCATGAGAGAGCAAGTTACCAGTCTGCCCCATTTTGTAGTGTAGAAATCAAACCCTTTAATCTCTGATACAAAGTCACTTATCTGAGGCATAATGAGATTTCTCATAAGAGTGCACCACCCCCTATCAAAAGGGGTGAGGAAGCTTAGTCTTAAAGCTAAGCCTTAAGATATAAGGATCCTGCCTGCTTACAGCTTGACTCCCCACATCCAATGCAAACTATAAGCAAGCAAACATATACATCATATTTGCAAACTTATTTGACCGAGAAGTCATTAAGAGGGAGGACACAGAAAGCTGTCATTTATTGATGGTGAAATACAAAATTGTAGAATTACATTGGACAGTTTCATTTCTTTCAAAACAATACAGATCATCTAGCAATTATGGTCTATAGTATTTTCTCAAAGGAATTAAAAATCTATTTCTATATGGGAATCTATTCCCAGATGTTTCTTATTTATTAATGGAAAAATTGGAAGCAACCAAAATGTCTTTCAGTAGGTTAATAGATAAATATATTGTGGTACATTCAAAAACTGTAATATTATTGAGCCCTAAAAAGAAATGCATTATCAGGCCATAAAAAGACACAGAGATAATGTAAATGCATTTTACTACATGAAAGACACCAATCTAAAAACGCTATTTATTCAGATTACAACTATGTAACATTCTAAAAAAGGCAATTTATGAAGAAAGTAAATAGATCAGTGGCTGCTAGAAGGTATGAAGGGGTGGGGACAATAGATTGGTGAAGCACAAAGAATTTTTAAGGCAGTGATCATATTACCATGTCTGATATTATAATGGTAGATACATGTCTTCATATGTTTGTCCAAACCCTATTTTGTGACTTTGTTAAATTAACATTTTTTATAAACAGACCCCACCCCTTTCCCCTGCAGGATGTTGACTGGTGAGCTATGTTTCAACAAAATACCACAAGGGGAAGTGAAGTAGGGAAGTTTATCACTCACAGTTCCTGGAGGTACAAAGCTCACCTTGAAGGGCCATCCATATTAGGAGGTCAAGGCAGTGTGCCAACATTCTTTTAATTAAATTCCGTGGTTGGAGTTATTTGGAGTTTCCAATCTAAGGTTGGATTGATCTAATCAAACCAAAATGAACAGTTTTGGTAAGCTTGGTAGCTTTGTGTGGCTGAACAAAAAGTTGAGCTTTCTGGGGTGATTGAAAACTTGGGTCTTATTAAAGATGGTTCTGGAAGGTTGGAGAGAGTGCTGATCACAGGGTAGTTTTAGAAGTCATATTAGAAAGTTCTATTTACTTTTTACCCTAAGGGTTGTGATTTAGAGCTTATGCTCAAGGGTGGGTAGTTTCAGTTTTAGGACTCTGAAGGTAGCTTGATCACATATAGTGGATGCCATGACAGTGATATTATGAAATAGTTTAGCTAAACTCTCAATATCTTAAAATGTTTAATACCATGAATGAATACTGACTTAAAAACTATGGATATTGGATAATAAAGATATGTTGATGGAGGTTCATTTATTGTAATAAATATAGCACTCTGGTGGAGGATATTGACCTGTTGATACCATGGAAGTTATACATGGGCAGAGACAGGGAATATATGGCAAATTTCTGTACTTTCTGTTCAGTTTTGTTACAAACTAAAACTGCTTTAAAAATAAATTTTGTTTATGAAAGAAAACAAATTGAGGTTTAGATCTGGGTTAGTGGATCCTACACCCTGGTTACAGACTGGATTCCAAGTTTTATCACCTGAAGATCAGAGTAACACATTAAAGCAACATAGCAGGTACCAGATGCATGAAGTGAGCATATTACTACAGCAGTAGAAATTCTGAAGCTACCACAATGAGTGTTGTCATCATCTCTACTTCATCATAAGAACATTTGATGATTCCCTTATATTGAGAGTCAGTGTTGAAAGAAAAAAATAAGGATTTCCCTGTAATAGTCAGGAACTCAATAGTAAAAGATAATACTTCTAGATTGGGTAATTGGAGGGCAATTAAAAAAAAAAACTATGTACACAAATGTTGCCAGAATGTAGGGAAAACAGAGGAAGGAATGATGCAAATTTCTAGAGCTGGTAATAAATAGCATCATTACCACTGAGGCTTGGACAAGCAAGAGCAGGAAGCTGTTGACAGAAATGAAAAGGTGGTCTGTCATAGAGGGCTACAGTTACAGCTATAATGAGCCACATGATCCAGTGAGGGGATAGCTTAGAAGAACAAACACCCACAATCTCACTCTTCTCTCTCCCTTAAGTTTTCTTAGGCTCAAATAGAAACCAAGAGCTTCTTGAGTCCTTTTGTATCGGTATACTGCCAAGACAAAAGGTAGTATGTATAGACAAAAGAGACATTAGATCAGAGGAAGGTTCCTGGTGTATATAGAGAAACACTTAAAAAAATGAGGGAGCTCAGTTCTCTTACACTATCTCAAATCTAAAGAAAACCTTCAGATATCTTTGTCAACTATAAGGTTTTAGTGTTTGTTCTTACGTTTTGGCTCTGTTTTATACTACCATCAGCAGAAACATAAGCTTCTTAGCTTGCCAAGATGATTTTAGAAAAAAATATTCCTACATCTTTTCCCACATCAGTGCATAGAATCTAAAAATGTAGTCTATGTTAAACGAGATTTATAAAATCCTTTTTAGAACAACAGAAAAAAAATCAAGCAATGAGTTTCCCTTAATGAAAGTTTGGCACAAGTCCTTTTCTCAGACTCTTAAAGTCTCTGAAAGTCTAAATGGGTAGGTATGCAGGTAGTTATACAAGTAAGTAGATAGATGATGGATAGAAAGATGGATAGACACATACATTCATACATACATACATACATAGACAGATACATACATACATACATACATACATGACAGATTGATAGACCATAAAATTTATAATATAGATGTCATATATCTCTGCAGAATATGGTCACATGGAAAGCTTTAAAAACATTCAGATAAACAAGAGGACACTGAGAGTTCAGCCATGCCATTTGGTCAGGAAAATGATTACAACAAAAAGCAACATGGAACCTACAAGAAAACTGAGGAAGTAAAGTAATAGCATGTAAAACATGCAGGAAAACAAGTGGAAAAAGATTAGTTATACAGAGTGGAGCAAAAATTGGTTTACATTTATTCATACGAAAAATAATAAAATAATCAATAAACTATAATACAAGAGAATAAACTGTTTTGCGCACTGACAACTATAAGCTTACTTTTGTCCCACCATGTATTTTCAGAAAAAAAAAGGTATTTTTTTTTACAATGCCACTTTTGTCCTTTTAAGAAAATGAGAAGATATGAAAGTCAGAAACTGAGGTGAGATTGGCAGAGTTATGAAAATAATAAAAAGCATTAAATTATTAAAATTGTGAAAGCTTTAGAAATTGACAGTAAGAAAATCTTCAGTGCAGCAAAATAGAAAAAGAATGTAAAAGGGACATATGATAAAACTTTGATATAAATATGAAAGTATATTGACGAAAGTATTGAGTACCTACTATATTCCTGGCATTGCATTACCTAATGATGAAATGGATATATATAGAAATTAAGGGAGGAGAAAAGGAAGAAATAAAAGAGGAAGGGAAGGAATGAAGGAAGGAAAAATGGAAGAAAGAAAGAGAAAGAAATGAAAGAAAGAAAAAAGAAAGGGAGGAAGGCAAGAAAAGAAAGAAGGAAGGAAAGAAAAGAAAAAAGGAAGAATGGAAGGAAGGAAGAAAGGAAGGAAAGAAAGAAAGAAAGAAAGAAAGAAAGAAAGAAAGAAAGAAAGAAAGAAAGAAAGAAAGAAATAATATAAAGATTTCTGTGTGCATAATACTTTTATTCTTGGCCAAAAATTATTTTTTCTAATTTTTGTTATCAAAGTAAAGACTATGTCAGAAATGAACATGCCCATTAGATGGAATGGCTAGTAAAGATTCTTCTGTAAAAGTGACATATATAGGAAATGTAGAAGTGAATTAACAGTATTTACTTAAACAAAAGTAAGCATTATAAGGCAATAATCTAAAGAAGGTAAGAGGTTGGGTGTATAAGAAGTCTAACAATATCAATCATTATTTATGAACTGATTAAAATATGGTAGGTACTATAAGAAACATACTCACATATATATAAACTTAATTTGACTGTACATTCTTTCACCACAACTCCATGAAATGAAGATTGTAGCTTTGGTCACTGATGCTGAGAGACATGAAGTGATTTTCCCAAGGCAATGCAGTTATTAATCAGGTGATTTAAAAGTAGGTCAACCTGACCCCAAAATCTATGAAGAACAAGTTCTGAATAGCAGTTTTTTTGGCTAATTGTTGCGTCTGAACAAAGTAATATAATTATCCAAATATAAAAATGTGCAAAAAAATAAGGAAAAAATTTGTCAAACTGAGGAAAGGCTTTGTTTGAAATAACAAAGAGGTCACCATGTACCAGACAAAATTTTTGAAAAGCAGAAAGTATTGAACTATATTCCAGATAAATTATAATTGTGAACAATGAAGAAAATAAGATTTAGTAATATTTGAAAATTTAGAGGAAAATAATTATACTAAATTAATAATATCCTTCTAGGTACCACTCTATTCTATGATTCATTGTTATCTTCTACTTTCAGCCACCAGATGGAGAAAGTCTTTAAGGTTTACATTGGCAGATGTTTGTAGGCCAGGTACAGAAGGAACAAATGCTGTATCTTATATGCCATTATGGTATTTCCAAATCACAATCTAGCCTAATGATTATTAAGATCTAAAGTGATCTTCATATGTTCAGACTACCTAACACTTTTTGTGATAAGCAAACAAGGAAATGTAGTAATAATTACATGCTTTGCTGAGATGTGGGATCTATCAGTTATTTATTTTGGTTAGGTCGCTGTGCACTGGTTGCAAAAAAATTTAGTTAACACAACACCCAGGAACACTAATTCTTAGTGGATTAAATATTTAGATTAAAAAAGTAAAAGTATTATAAAAAATTAGGTAGCAATTCATGTAAGCTTTCAATAATGAAGTCCTCTGTAATTATAGCACCAAGTATGGAAAACATAAAGGAAATAATTATTAGATTTGTGAAGATAAAATTAATTGCAATAAACCCATAACTGTTATCAAAATAAAAGTTTACATCAGGGAAAATTTGTCAATAATTTTTAGAATAATATTTAATATGTATTATCAATAAAGTCTCTTAAATATTGAAAAAACATTCTGAAAAAATATAACTTGCAGAGAATTTTTAAATGTTAGTTAATGAATGATAAATTTAAATATGCATCACCATTAGTAATCAAAAAAACAAATTGACATAAAAATTCTTCTACCTTAGCATATTGACAAATATTATAATAAATTATTTTACAAGAGACTGTCTGAGCCTGACTAGGCAGTGGCATAGTGGATAGAACATCAGCCTGGGATGATGAGGACCCATGTTTAAAATCTCACGGTCACCAACTTGAGTATGGGCTCACCAGCTTGAGTGTGGGGTTGCCAGCTTGAGCATAGGATCATAAACATGACTCCATGGTCACTGGCTGGAGCCCAAAGGTTACTGGCTTAAAGCCCGAGGTCTCTGGCTTGAACAAGGAGTCACTAGTTTTAGCAAGGAATCACTGACTCAGCTTGAGCCTCCCAATCAAAGAACATATAAGAAAGCAATCAATGAACAACTATGGTGCCAAAATTATAAATTGATGCTTTTCATCTCTTTCTCCCTGTCTATCCCTGTTTGTCTGTTAGTTAGTTAAGACTAGCTAACATTCTGTCTCTCTCTCTCACTAAAAAAGAAAAAATGCTGTGTGAGCAATGAGGAGATAAATAATCTGAAGTAATAAAAGAAAGTGTAAATTGTTTAACATTTTGAGTGTTTTAAGGCAATTGATATCAAATATCTTAAAAAGGTATATTTTTAAAAATCATTTAAATTTTTATTAATTTGCCCTAATAAAATAGATACTTTGGAGTGTGGGCGTGTGCATGCGTGTGTGTGTGTGTGTGTGTGTGTGTGTGTGTGTGTGTGTGTGTGTAAACCTTACTTAAGTTTTAAAATGTAGTTCATTGAAAAGATGGTTTGCTATTCATAGAGGAAGGGACACACCATATCCCTGAGGCCACAAGGGAAACACCAGGGTTAGTCGAAGGTGGAAGAATGAGGGAGGAAATGAAGAAAAGAAAAAGCTTTCACTGTGGTTTTCTTGGGAAGGCGAAACTGGGTAGACAGACTAGTGAGTTAAAATCATTTTGACAGACTTTGGAACATAAGTATCACTGATTTTCTGGTATTTGGGCCTGGGGTGGTCAGAGTAGAAGGATAGTGTCTTGGAATGTAAAAACTAAATAAAGAAGGTGAGAGTTTTGCATTGGTTGACTTGTTTATGGAAGGCACGCTTGCAGGTGGGCCCTTCCCTATCATTTTAGGAATTAGCTTGTCCTGGGAGGAGCATTCTATCTAGACTCAGCAAGGCCTCACATGTCAAAACAGCTAAAGATACAGAAATTAAGAAAGCACAATTAATAAAACTTACAAGGTTATTAAAAGGCACAAATTTTTTTAAAAAGTGCCTAAAACATGATAATATATATAATATTAATCAATAGAATTACTTAAAAATAATGTTACAAATGCCCCTTTTCCATGTCTAATTAACTACACTTTGAGTAGTCTTTGCTTCAGAAGAAAGATAAACACAAAGTATGTGTCGGGGTGTGTAAGAGGAGGTTCCTCTAACTTGACTTTCTAAGTGTTGAACTTACTGAAATTGAAGTAACTCTAAAAAATATCATCAAAAAGATTATGAAAATGTCTTGTTTGAAAAATAGAACGAGAAGTAAAGCAAAGTGAGGGAAACATATTCTGTGGGTTTCTGAAAGAATGTTCTGTGTTTTGCTCATACCTTATCTTTGAACTAGAGATGGAAAGATTGTTTCAAATTCTAAATATTTAGCATAGTTGGGGGTTCCAAGAATAAAAAGAGCCTGGATTTCTTTCTAGATACCATTTATGGAGTTGTCATGATATCTACAGAAGAAATGGTTTATGGGTTGTTCAGTTACTAGATTATTTTTTTGGTCAGATGGATGGTAGAAATGATGAATGCGGGAAAATAATACCCTGTGACTGAAGGTAGCACTGATTTGCTGTTTATTTCCTTTAGTGCTACTAAAGAAATGACAAATAATTGTTACTTTAACCATAATAAAAACTCCTGGTAATAATAATTTTAAACTTTTCAAGACTAAAACCTATAGAACTAATCATAATACTTATGCATAAAATACATAGTCACTCAACTGTGGTGCGAGTGTGTGTGGAAGGGTGTTTTTTTATTCCAGTGTGTTAATTTCCTTAAGGTGTGTTCAGGACTTTCCCGTAATGTAGTTAATACTGTGTACTTCTCAAAAGTAGTATTTTTAAATGCATAAAGTGCATTGGGTTGCAAAAAATAATTTACTAACACTATTTTAAAATACTACAGTTTTTATGTAAAAATATTTGTGATTATTAATGTATTAACAGTATGAATCTGGAAATAAAAAGAATGTCTGAGATGTAGTAAACTATAATTCCAGCTGGAAAATAAAAGAGTAGACCAGCTCTGACAAAAGACTGTTCACATTCCCAAACATCTGTTGGACTTTAAGATTTATTTCCAGCTATTTCCATAATTAGGAAAAAAAAAAGATAAAAGAATAACCAGGAGCCATTGGATCCTCTGCTTTTTATCTTGACATAAATTTTCCAATTTTCTGCTCACAGCTAATCAGTGGGAGCTGACACTTCTTCCTTGAAAACTCTACTGTGCCTATCCCAGAAGTAGCTATGCTTCACCTTCTCCCAACCTTTCTGTCTAGAATTCACATTCTGTAATTAATTTTTTTTCAGAATTAACATGAAAAAAAACATGTTAGGGGCTAACATGTTTCTCCCCACAACCTGATGTATAAAAATCGATTGAAAAACTGTGGGATGAAAGGCATGTTGTCTTTTCAACCTACTCATGTTGTGATTGACTCCATTCCCCAAGATCAGTTTTATTTTTCACTAGCTGCTACAGAAAAGTCTAAATTCAGGATCTATTCTAAAGAAATGACACACAGTTTTACCTAAATTCATGAGAGCTTTAATAGGAAAAGCTTGCATGCATGGGCAAAGCAGCTGCTCTGGTGGTGACAGGCCGGGTAAAATCCACACCCCTCCCAGAATGGGGCCGCTTATTATAGGGAGTTAATAGCAAAACCATATGGTGGGTAGTCACATAGAACACCAGAAAGAATAACACATTTCTAAGATAACAGATAACATTAGGAAGTTATTACACTTATGCATTCATTAAACTCCTTTCTGGGACACAGTGTTTATCTCTGGGTGGCAGCATTCTGGCTTTTAGAGCAGTAGCCCCATGTGAGGTCGTGGAGAGTCACAGAGAGCACAGCACTTCCCAGACATCTCTGCTGCTGAAGCCATATTGCATCTCTATAGCGAGTTCGCTTACACTAGCAAAGGACAATAAACCCGTTCTTTTGAAAAGATTTTCACCCATGGTAATTTAAGATTTTTCTTAACACGTCTAAGAACTATTATAATCTTAGAGTACTGATTAACAATATTATTTAAAGCTTATAATGTGGTTAATATAAAAATATCTATGATTATTTATTTATTTATTTATATTTTACAGGGGCAGAGAGAGGGATAGATAGGGACAGACAGACAGGATAAGAGAGAGATGAGAAGCATCTATCATCAGTTTTGCGTTGTAACACTTTAGTTGTTCATTGACTGCTTTCTCATATGTGCCCTGACCGCAGGCCTTCAGCAGACTTATGTTTTTATTTAACTGTAATTAAAAGTTCACATTTTCCTTAAGTATGAATTAAGCCCTGGCTGGATAGCTCAGATGGTTAGAGCCTTGTCTCGAGGAACAAAAGTTGCCAGTTCTATTCCCAGTCAGGGCACATATAAGAACAGATGGATGTTTCTATTGCTCTGTCTTTCTCCTGTTCTCTTGTTCTAAAATCAATAAATTTAAAAAAATTAATTTCACATTTTCTTTATGTAATGAATGTTGGTAAAAATCAATTAGTAATGAGAGCTGTAGCTATGACCTTAGAACTAAAATTATTATTTTTGATTAAAAATCATAGATATTTTGCCTGACCAGGCGGTGGTGCAGTGGATAGAGCATTGGACTGGGACGCGGAAGACTTAGGTTCGAGACCTCGAGGTCGCCAGCTTGAGCACGGGCCCATCTGGCTTGAGCAAAAGATTGCTAGCTTGGACTCAAGGTCGCTGGTTCCAGCAAGAGGTGGCTACGTCTGCTGAAGGCCCGTGGTCAAGGCACATGTGAAAAAGCAATCAATGAACAACTAAGGTGTTGCAACAGCAATGAAAAACTAATGATTGATGCTTCTTACCTCTCTCCGTTCCTGTCTGTCTGTCCCTGTCTATCCTTTTCTCTGACTCTCTCTCTGTCTCTGTAAAAAAAAAAAAGTTAAACAAACAAAATAAAAACATAAGTCTGTTATTTTCACATCTACATACATAAAATTCTGAGTCATTGCCCCATGAAAAGTTCCACTAAACATGGACCTTGGGAAACAAAGACTAGATTCCTCTTGTTGGTACTTTAAAATTTTTTCTTTCTTTTTCTTTTTTTACTTTAGAGAGAAAACAAGAAAGAAAGAGACAGTAATTTGTTGTTCTACCTGTTTATGCATTCACTGGTTGATTTTTATATGTGCCCCAACTGGGGATTAAGCACACAATCTTGGTGAATCAGGAAAATACTTTATCCAATGGAGCAACCAGACCAGGGTATTGTTGGTATTTTTTTAAGTAGATGTTTTAAAGGTTACAAAATGCATACTTTAAAAACGACTACTCAAAAAACTAACAAAAAAGTCTAGCCATAGTCATTTACTTTGTCTTTTATTTTTCTCTCCATGCCTGGCCATATTTTTATTTTTATTTCTTAGTATAAAATCATAAATAAGGCATTCTGGTAATTGGTTTTTGTATGAAACTTTATGCTGCTTTAATAGAATGAGAGATATAAAAAGTATATTTCTCTGCCTGCACTTTAGTTTTTCAGTTAATTGTCCATTTATTTTATGGAGTTTCAAAAATGTTGACTTCTACTCTTATATTTGTACATAAAATATTAAAAACAAATTTGAATTCTAAAACCAAGAGGAAGAATTAATTAAAATATTGTGATAGACTTCAAGTTTCAGCTCCAACATATAAAGAGCTTCAAAGTCATCACTTTCATTGTTACAAACTGAAATTTGAACAAACTAATAATCAGTGACTCTTCCTGGATCTATCAATAAAAGACAACTGAAATTACAGTTTTAGAGAGACAAGCAAATCAAGATTGTCACAAGTAAGATTTATATCTGTAGAAAAGGCAGCAGGGGCCATGAACTAGTAGAAACACATCAGTGATTATGTTGATGACTTGTTGGAAGCTAGGTGTGGGCTAGCTTAAGAGTGAAAAACTCCTTGAGGCCACTACTTTGGGGTGGGAGATCTTATAATTTTCTTTTCTTTCTTTGATTATTTTTTATTTTTCTTAAATAAGAAGTGGGAAGGCAGAGAAACAGACTCCCACATGTGCCCATCCCGGATCCACCTGGCATGCCTAGCAGGGGGCAATGCTCTGCCCATCTGGGGTGTTGCTCCATTGTAGCCAGAGCTGTTCTAGCACCTGAGGTGGAGGCCATTGACCCATCCTCAATACTCAAGGAAAACTTTTTTCCAATGGATACCTACCTGTTGGAGGAGAAGAGAGAGACAGAGAAAAAGACGAGAGGGAAGAATGGAGAAGCAGATGGGCACTTTTCCTGTGTGCCCTGGCCAGGAATCAAACCGAAGACTTCCACATGCCTGGCCGACACTCTGCCACTGAGCCAACCAGCCAGGACCTTCTTTTCTATTTATTCTAAGTGAAAGTAGAGGAGATACAGAGACAGACTCTTGCATAAACCTCATCTGGAATGCATCTGACAACCTCTTCTGGGCAGTTTTCTGCCTATCTGCGGCCACTTGCAACTAAGCTATTTTTTTAGCACCTGAAGTGGATGTTGAACAGAGCCATCTTCAGTGTCCAGTGTTTTAATTAATTGAGCCATGGATTCAGGAGAGGAAGAGAGATAGATAGATAGATAGATAGATAGAGAGATAGAATAGAAAAGTTGATGATTGGCTGTCCTGTGTGCTAAACCAAATGACCTCAGCCTTTTTTTTTTTTTTTTTTTTTAATAAGAGAGAGTGAGAGAGATGGTGACAGCCAAGACCTGATGGAAAGGAAGTAAGAGAGAAGCATCAACTTGTAGTTGCAGCAATTTAGTTGTTCATTGACTGCTTTCTCATATGTGCCTTAATGAGGAGACGTCAGATGAGCTGGCGACCCCTTGTTCAAGCCAGAAAGTTTTGGGTTCAATGTGTTGGATATATGGTCATGTCTTGATCCCACACTCAAGCCAGAGCAGGAGGTCTTACAATTTTCAAAAGTTTTTTTTTTTTTTTTTTTTTTTTTTTAATTCAGTGAAAAGTGAAGCAGTGACAGGTTACTGCACACACTCCTACAGGAATCTACATGGCAAGTCTACTAGAGAGCAATGCTCTGGCCATCTAGAGCTATTGCTCTGTTGCTTCAACCGAGTTATCTTAGCATGTGAGGTGGAGGCTATGGAGCCATCCTCAGTGCCCATGGCCAAGTCACTCCAATCGAGCCATGGATACAGGAGGGGTACAGAGAGAAAGAAAGAGAGAAACAAGAGACGTAGGGTGAATAAGCGAATGGGTGATTATCCAGTTTGCCTTGACCAGGAATCAAACTTGGAACATCTACACACTGGGCGGACGCTCTACCACTGAATGAATGAGCCAGGGCCAATCTTCATATGTTTCAGATCCATGAATCCCACTAGGTTTTCAAGATAAAGAGCTAAGAAAGATTCATTATTCTCTGTGGCAGAGGGAGAATAGGTATTGTAGGCATTGTAAAATTCTTCATTGTACATATCTGTTCTCCAGAAGAAAATGCTTTAAAAAAGCTTTATTCTACTGGGAAAAGGGAATTTCTTGTATTCCAGCCTCCTCTAGCATTTCTTTCATACCAAATTAAGAAACAAAACAAAACAACAACTGTGAAATACTTGAGAAAGTCACAACCCAAACATACAGACTCACTAATAAAACTTAGATGCAAATATATAGGCATAGAATACTTCTACATACACCTTAAAATTGTACCAACAGAACTCCAGAATAACAATAATGGATTATATGTAAAAGAGCTAAAAGGTGCAGATTTCCTCTGAGGATGAATACTTGGAGAGCCCAACATCAACAGAAGAAACCAAACAGAGGAATTACATGTCTTTCACCTAACACTACACACAAATTAACTGTCAGCCAGATTAACACAAACTACCACAAGAAAGGCTCATCTTTATAAGTTTTTTTTTTGAAAACCTGATACATCATGCTTAAAAAAAACCCTTCAAAATATGTGAAATTTTCAGAAAAAAATAAACAGATATAGCAATAAGAAAGTCAAAATAACTATAATTATTGTGCAAAGGGCTCTAATGGAAAAATCAGGTAACAGAATAAATGCAGTAATGTAAGCAATAAGATGGAAGCACTAGAAAACAATCAAAAACAAATGCATTAAAGGGGATAATTTTGGTGAAATGGATCAAGTCCTTGAAAGCACAAACTAGTAAAACACACTTGAGGGTGATATAGATAACCTGAATAGGTTTATATATTTTTCAAAAATACTCAAAAATGAATAGCATTCCAAAGATAGAGAGAAAGAGAGAACTATATCCAAATGATTGCACAAGTGAATTTTACCAAACTGTTGAAGGAAATGTGTTACCAACTCTCCATAATCTCTTCCTGAAAATATAAGCAGAGAAAATAATTCTTAATTCATTCTGACAGGCCATCATTACCCTAATATTAAAGCCATATTACACAGCGAAAATGAGCAAGTAAATTTAGAAGTGAAAACAAAATACCTTACCTGAATTGTGGAGGTGCAGTGGATAAGGCATTAACCTGAAATGCTGAGGTCACCCGTTCAAAACCTTGGGCTTGCCTGGTCAAGGCACATACAGGAAGCAACTACTATGAGCCAATGTTTCCTGCTCCCCTCCCTCCTTTCTCTTCTTTCTAAAAATCAATAATAATAATATTAATAATAATAATACCACTTATATTAGCAGCCAAAAAATAAGTTTGTTGAATAAAAATTCAACAGAATATGTACAAAATATTCTACATAAGGTAAATTACAAAACAGATGAATAAACTAAAGAACTAACTAGAGGGATATTTTATGGTGTTGGAAAGTACGTTTCAATATTCTTAAAATGTCAGTTTTTTCTAATTGCTCTATAGATTCAATGCTGTTCAAACCAAAATCACAGTAAATTATTTTATGAAAATCAACAAACTAATTCTAAAGTTTATATGGAGAAGCAAAAACATTAGAATAACTAACTAAATGTTGAAGGGAAAAATGAGACTTTGATGACTGACACTACCTAAATTTAAGTCTTAGTGTAAAACCACAATCATCAAAATAGTGTAGTATTGGGGAAAGAATAGAAAATAAATCAATGAACAGACAGCTCAGAAATAGACTCCCAAATACTCAACGAATCTTGGACAAAGTAGCAACAAAATACTATGTTGCAAATATAGTTTTTTCACCAAATGTTTGTGGAACAGTTAGACATCTATATGCCAAAAATAAAAAAAGAAGAAAAGAATCTAGACAAAGATCTTATATGTTTCACAATATTTAACTTCAAGTAGATCATAAACCTTAATTAGGTTTTCTTTCTTAATTAGAAAAGCAACATATAAAAAATTGTAGAAAATAACAGGAAAAATCTCTAGATAACTTTGGCTATGTTGATGCCTTCTTTGATAAATTAAAGACAAGATTCAAATTGATAATTTGAAATTCATAAAAATTAAAAACCTGTTTTCTGCAAAAGTCAAGAATTAAAAAATCAGCCTCAGACTAGAATATTTTTCGCAAAAGACACATTTGATTAAAAACTTGTTGTTTAAAGTATACAAACACCATTAGAACTCAATAATAAGAAAACAAATAACTTGATTTATAAAATGGACCAGAAACTTCACCAAAGAAGTTTTTTTTTAATTTTTTTTCCAAATGAGAGGAGGGGAGATAGATAGACAGACTCACACATGTGCCCTGACAGGGATCCACCCAGCATCCTTTGTCTGGGGCTGTTGCTCTATCCATCTGGGACCATGCACACAACTGAGCTATTTTTAGTTCCTGAAGCAGAGGATCCACAGAGCCATCCTCGGCAACTGAGGCCAATACTTTGAACCAATCAAGCCATGGTCATGTAAGGAGGGGAGAGTGAAAGAGACTGAGAGAGAGAGAGAGAGGGAGAAGGAAGGGAAGGGAGAGGGGTGTAGAAGCAGATGGTTGCTTCTGTGTGCTCTGACAGGATTCAAACCCAGGACATCCACAAGCACAAGCGGGCTGATACTATACCACTGAGCCAACTGGCCAGGTCCCAAAGCAGATACTTAAGCATATGAAAATATGTATCACACCATATGTAATCAGGAAAATACAAATTAAAAGAAAAATGAGTTACACTATATACCTAGAAGAATGCTCAATAATCTGGAATACAGACAACACCAATTGCTGACAAGGATATAAAGCAACAGAAATTCTTATTCATTGCTGTATAGTAAGAATAGTATCATGTAAGATAGTATCACCACTTTGGAGGACAGTTTGGTGTATTTTTAAAAAACTCCCCACACAATGAACATAAGACCCAACAATCAGTATCCTTGGTGCTTATGCAAAGAAGTTGAAAACTTGTGTCTAGACAAGAAGCTTAACATGAATGTTTATAGCTGCTTTATTCATAATTGCCAAAACTTAAAACAACCATGTTGTTCTTCAGTAGATAAATGGATAAATATTCTACCAATAGTTTCAGAAAATGGAATATTATTCAGTGCTGAAAGGAAATTATCAAGTCATAAACAGACAAGGAGTAACTTTAAATGCATATTATTAAGGTAAAGAAGCCAATCAGAGAAGCATACATACTATATTATTCTAACTATAGGAAATTTTAAAATAAATAAATAAAACTACAGGGTCAATACACACACCAGTGGTTGCTAAGGTTGGGTTGGGAGTGATAAATAGAACACTGAGGATTTTTAGGGCAGTGAAAGTAATTCATATGATGTTACAATGATAGATATATCATCATACATTTTTATAATCCCATTAAATACATAACACCAGAAGTAAACCCTGAGGTAACTATGAACAATTGAAAGTTATGATCTGTTTATGTAGATAACTAAAATCTCAAAAGGTTTTATAATTAAGAAAGTGTGTCAGTGAGAATGGACCAAATATTTTCTCTTCTTTTCTTTTCTTTTATTTCTTCTAAGTGTGACAAGGAAAGATAGAGAAACAGACTCTTGTATGCGCTTGAACTGGGATCCACCACCCCCATCATCTGAGACTGATGCTCTGACTATCTGGAGCCATCCATGCTCACAACTGAGCTATTTTTAGTGCCTGAGGCAGAGGTTCCAGAGATTCATCCTCAGTGCTCGGGATAATGCGCTTGAACCAATCAGGCCACAGCTATGGGAAGGGAAAAGAAACAAAAAGAGAGAATGGAGGCTGAGGGGTAGAGAAGCAGATAGTCACTTCTCCAACATGCCCTGACCAGGAATTGACCCAGTACATCCACACACCAGGCCAACGCTCTACCACTAAGCCAACTGACCAAGGCCAAAAGTGCTTTTCTTTTTCTTTTTAAAAAATTATCAATATAAAATTTAACACAAATATAAAGAAGGAAGTCAGGGACAAGAGAAGCACACTGAAATGGTAAAGGTAACTAGAGGCAATAGTAGACAAATTTTATATAAATAATCTATTAAAATGTGTTTTGTTAGTTTATCCTGGGATAGTCACAGTCTAATTGGAACATAGAAGAGCAAATAATAGAATAATAGGTATGTTATGCATAGTTAGTGAATCCAAAATTGCTTATTATTTTTCACTGGTGACTCAATAACTATTAAAATCAGAATAACTCACTCTGGATTAAATTCATATTATAAATTTGCTTTGTTGACTGTAATATATTATTGAATATTTTATACTACTTTTTCCTAGAAATTTAAAACAATGAATTATATTTTTCTAACCACTTCTACCTTATTATTCTCTGTGGGGTTTAATATTGGAAACATCTTACTATTAATTACATTCTTACTGTTGTTTCTAAATGCAATACACTTTAGCAGGCAATCTATTACACAAGTGATAGATAATAATTAAATGATAATCATTTAACCATTTAGATTATCTTTCCCTTGCAGTTTTTGTTCCATATCTGTAAAACTTACATGGACTCAAATAATTGATGTTAATGAAGTGTATCCTTTAGAAATGGAGTTGGTCCATCTTCATTAAGAATCTTAGATAATAGACTATTTGAAAAACATTTAAAAATAAGGGAAAGCTCTGGTTCTCTTTAATCAAAAAGAATGTTTCCTTTTTATTATATTTGCTGACCGGGGTTGTAGCCTTCTCTCAGCCTCTTGGACCATTTCATCTGGTTTCTGAGCAGTTCATTGTCTCCATGATAAGTCACCTTATCAAATATTCTTCACTTTTACAGTGGTTTATTCATCCTGTTTAGTCTCCAATAATTAGAGTAATCTTATTCATATGTCCCAAGTGCACAAATAAACAAACAAGTAGACACTTGTCAGTTAATGGTATCTTCGTCTTTTCAGTTAGGAGATTTCTCCTGATTCTTACAGGTCAGTGCTAAGTGGTGGTATATCTGCCAGTGACGATCAGCATTAATTCAGTGTCTTTCATCCATACAAGCATGGGTATTTGCACAGGAGCAACCTCCTTAAATGCTTCATCAATGGGAGCCATACATCTCTCTGGAACTGAGTTTCTCAAGTTTCCTTGCATCTTCTTCTCTAAATAACTCTCTATAACAGTCTATAGTTCTATGAATATTTCATCTATAAATTTTCTTGTCTGAACAGGTGGTGGCGCAGTGGATAGAGCGTCGGACTGGGATGCGGAAGACCCAGGTTCGAGACCCCGAGGTCGCCAGCTTGAGCGCGGGCCCATCCGGCTTGAGTGAAGGCTCGCCAGCTTGGACCCAAGGTCGCTGGCTCCAGCAAGGGGTTGCTTGGTCTGCTGAAGGCCTGCGGTCAAGGCACATATGAGAAAGCAATCAATGAACCAAGGTGTCGCAAAGGGCAATGAAAAACTAATGATCGATGCTTCTCACCTCTCTTCATTTCTGTCTGTCTATCCCTCTCTCTGACTCTCTGTCTCTGTAAAAAAAAAATATATATATATATATATATATATATATATATATATATATATATATATATATTACCATAGTTCCATAACTTAGTAAGAAGTAGTAGCATTCTGAGTTTATTTTAAAACATAAAAATATTAAATTATTTTAGTATATATATTTAATCGTAAACTTCAAGTTCAAAGTCACTAAAAGTGTGTGTGTGTGTGTGTGTGTGTGTGTGTGTGTGTGTAGAGAGAGGGGGGTTTTACAGGCAAATATAAGAGTAAATATAAAATATATTTAAACTGAGTTGGTGTGATTGACTAATAATTGAAGAGTAAATAAGTAAAGAAGCTTTAATTTAAAAGCCCCATTTGACCCCACTTGATTTAAGCCCACAAAAGCAACCTTTAGAATTACTGCTCAAATATTTAAAATATTATTGGGCAGACTAAATGTAATAGCCTCAGAAAAAATAATTACAACAATGTTTCTATAAAAACATATATTACAAAAATACAGATTTATAAAAATAAGAACCTGTCTTGAGATATGCTCTCCTTAAATAATTCATGACTTTGGGTTACTCAAAGTTATCAGAAGAAAAAAAAATAGTAAAAATTAGAGTGTAATTAAATAAAATAGAGAACAAAAAGAAACTATAAAAGATAGTAATACAACAAAGAGCTGGTTCTTTGAAAAGATCCATAGACAAAACCCTGGCTAAGCTCACTAAGGAAAATAAAAAAGTAACCCATTTAAACAAAATTCAAAATGAAAGAGAAGTTACAAATATTGTAGACATACAAAGGATCATACTAGAATACAATGAAAGATTATATGCGTACAAATTTAACAATCGAGAGGAAATGAATAAGTCCCTCGAGCTGCACAATCTTCTTAGACTGAGTTACAAAGACGTAGAAAATCTATCTATATTTTCTTTACATGTGCCTTTTCAATTGCCGTAGCATCACATATTGAAGAGGATTTCTTTTCTCCATTATCTGGTTTTTTTTTTGCCAAAGATTATTTGTTCAATGGATGTGGTTTTATTTTTGGGCTCTTGATTCCACTCCTTTGGTCTGTATGCCTGTTTTTCTGCCAATACCATGCTGTTTTGATTATTGTGGTTGTATGATATATTGTAATTTGAAGTCTGATAGTGTGATAACTCTATCTTCATTTTTGTATTGGCTATTTGAGGCTTCTTATGGTTCCATACAAACAGGGTGATTTTTCGTTCTATTTTAATTGGGATTGCATTAAATTTGTATATTGCTTTGGTCGATATGGCCATTTTACTATGTTGAGTGTTACAATCCATGAACATGGAATATTTTCTTATTTCATTGTGTCTTTCTTATTTCTTTCAATAATGTCTTTTAGTTGTCAGTATATAGGTCCTTTATATACTTTAAGTTTACTACTAGCTTTTTTGTTGTTGTTGTTGCAATTTTAAAAGGAATGTTTTTTTTAAGTTCTTTTTCTGAAGCTTCATTGTTGAAATATAAGAAAGCTATAGACTTTTGTATATTAGTTTTGTATCCTGCAATTTTACTGTATTATTTTATTGCTTCTAAAAGTTTTTCATTGGAATCTTTGAGGTTTTCTATATAGATCATGTTATCTGCAAAAAGCCATTACTTTACTCCTTCTTTTCTAATATAGATGTCTTTTATTTCTTTCTCTTGCCTGGTTGTTCTAGCTAAGATTTCCAGGTCTATGTCAAATAAAAATAGTGAAAGTGGGTAGCCTTGTTTTTTTCCTGATTTTAGAGAAAAAACTTAGATTTTTACCATTTAGTATTATATTGGCTGATAGTTTGTCATATATGGCCTTTATTGTGTTGAGATACTTTCCTTCTTGCTCATTTTATTGAGTGTTATAAACATAAATGGATGATGTATCTTATTGAATGCCATTTCTGCATCTATTTATAGGATCAATAATTATTGTTCTTTGTTTTGTTGATGTAGTATATTATCTTGATTGTTTAAAAGTGTTGAACCATCCTTATGCTCCTGAAATGAATCTCATTCTATTATGATGTATTATTTTTTAATATATTGTTTTATTCTATTTTCTGCTATTTTGTTTAGGATTTTTTATCTGTATTTATTAGAGATATTACTATGTAGGTGTGTGTGTGTGTGTGTGTGTGTGTGTGTGTGTGTGTGTGTGTTGTCCTTACCAGATTTTAGTATCAGGCTATGCTGACCTCATAAAATGTGTTAGGGAGTTCTGTTTCTTCTATTTTTGGTAAAACTTTGAAAAGGATAGTTACCAAATCTTTGAATGTTTTGTAGATTTTACTAGTATAGCCATCTGGTCCGAGACTTTTATTTTGGGGAAGCTTTTGATAGTTGTTTCTATTTCCTCCCTGCTCTGAGTCTCATCTGCTCCCATGACCCTGTCTCTGCCTCTACTCCATTCCTCAGTTCACATTTATTAAATTCTACATATAAGTGAAATAATATGATATTGTCTCTCTCTGCCTGGCTTCTTTCACTTAGCATAATAATCACCAAGTTCATCCATGTTATTGCAGAAGGTAACAAATGGGACTATATGAAACTGAAATGCTTTTGCACAGCAAAAGACACCATGAACAAAATAAAAAGACAACCTACTCAGTGGGAGAATATATTTGCTGATATGTCTGATAAGGGATTAATAACCAAAATTCACAAAGAATTTCTAAAACTCAACGCTAAGAACATAAACAATCTAATTAAAAAATGGTCAAAGGAACTGAATAAACGTTTCTCCAAAGAGGGCATACAGATGGCCAATAGGCATACAAAAAAATGTTCAATGTCACTAAACATCAGAGAAATGCACATTAAAACTACAATGAGATACCACTCACATTTGTCAGAATAGCTCTCATTAACAAGTCAACAAACAAGTGTGGAGAAAAGTAAACTCAGCTGCCCTGCTGGTGGGAATATGGACATGTGCAGTCACTGTGGAAAACAGTATGGCATTTCCTCAAAAAATTAAAAATGAAACTATATTTTTACCCAGCTATTCCACTCTTAAGAATATATATAGTCTAGAAATCCCAAAACACTAATTCAAAAGAAGATATTCTTCCCCGTGTTTATTGCAGCATTGTTTACAATAGCCAAGATCTGGAAAAAGCCCAAGTATCCATTAGTGGACGAGTAGATAAGAAAAGCTGTGGTATATATACTTACTGGAATAATACATGACCGTGAAAGAGAAGGAAATCTTACATAAATTATTAGGTAAAGACTTATATTGGAAAGGTAAATTGTAGGCTATTTTTCTATAGGTACATCTAAGAGGCAAGAAGTTAGAAATTCAGTAAAAAACAAATCAAGTGCTCTCAGTTTTAAAATAAAGCTTGGACAAGGCTAGCTGGGGACAGACTACCCTGTCTCCAACTGAATATTTTATAAGCTGTAAGTATTTTCAATGTTGTAAGTTTTTGTTGTTGTTGTTGTTAGTGTTGGTGTTAACTATTGGCAAAACTGCATTTCAGCGTCTGAATTTTATTTCTGAAATACTTTTGTCTTTTCTACTAGATCTTATCTGACATATTCTTTTAACTAATTCATACATAAACAGATTCTAGTCATTAATGTGAGAATTCTCTTTTTTTAAAATATGTTTTCAATTACAATTAACATATAATATTACTCTAGTTTCAGATATACAACATAGGATCAGGCATGCATCTTATGAAGTGATAACTCCAATAAATCATGTATCCATGTAAATTTCTATAAGATTTTTTACCTATTTATAATTACTAGTTGATTTTAAAGCAAGTAATAGTTTAACATTTATATTTGCTCATAAAAAGTTAAAATATCAGATATATATCTAGACAAATGTTGATTAACCAAAAATCTATTCTAAAATGTTATGTTCTTAGAAATGTTAAATTATATATGTGTGTATAATTTTGGAACACTAAATAGGATCCAATATATATGAAGAACATTTAATACAGGTAAAAATATAATAGAAATGGTGTCATTTATAGCTTTTCAAGTATACAGAAAAAGGATCAGAGAAAAAAAGAGAAAGCTGTTACCATTTTGAATTATTTTTTATTTAATTAATAATGTACTTTTGAAAGAGTGTTTTTACTTGTGATAACACACTTCTAAATTTAGCCAGTTCTTGATAACTTATTCTAATTTTTTTATCACTCTTACATTCCATTTAACACTCTCAGAAAAATAAAATCTTTACTAAATGTTATTAAACTATATTTATCTGTTAATTGTCATACTGCATTACCTAGTTTTATTATACTTATATAGGTAAAGCAAAGGTAAAGCAATTTATTCATGTTTGAAGACTGCAAAAAGAAAAGAATGAAGAGGATGGTGAAAGTATTTGGAATATAATAGAATATGGGAAGAGATGGGTTTATGGAACAACTGTGATTCCAGTTAGAAAATACATGAAGAACTAGATTGTTCCCAAATTGTGATAGTTATACCATTAAATGAAAGTTATCTATTAAAATTACTGTGCAGTTCCTATGACATGTGCTGCTTAATTTGTAACATTTTCTTTATGATTTAGCATATCTAATTAGATTAATAAGATTTCCACTCTCCTTTCAACTGACAACATTTTCTTAAACATGACTCCTGATTTTGATTAAAGTGCTATATAGTTTCTTAATGATTTTTAAAGAATTAATTTTACTTTTACCTTTTGTAATTGTACTTTAGTATAGTTCTATTTTATCAAGCATTGAAACAGATTTTTGTTGGTAATACCACATGCAGATATGAAAGTTATGTTGTATTATAATAAGAAACTAAGCATTTTTTCTTCTGCCTTTCTTTTCTAAGAAAGGCTTTTCTAGGTCTGCATCATTACCCTTTGATTGTTGTTTAGTGTAAACATAGTCTACACAAAATGTTTCAAATGGATAATTTTACAAAGTAAGATACCTCTTTATACAAAGATACCATGTGTCACTTATAAAATGTTTTTCAATTTATGTAATGTGCATAGGTCTCTGATTATAATTTAAAGAGATTGATGAAAAATAATGATTTAATGCAGTAATAAGAATTCTACTATTTGATGGGTTTAAATTTTATATTTTCATTTATTTTTAGCAGAATCTTGGTTTTCAAAATATGAGGTTTTTTTTTTTAATACTTTATCTTGTTATGTCCTATTATATTGAAAATCAAGTTTTAAAGAGAGGTATCCTATAATCAGCTACTTCCTTAAGGTGGTAAAACTCAGTTTCACTTGAATAAAACTTATAAGAGAAAGAGGAATCAGAAAGATTTATTTTTATAATTACTCAGTATAATCTTTTATTTCCAATTAAAAAATCTTTCCTCCCCTCATTTTTAGTGACTTTATACTTTATATATTTAAGCTCAGTTTCTTCATATAGCTAAATATACTAAACCAACTTTGTCTACTTTTTTTTTCTTGGTATTTAAAATCAATGTAACATTTACCTTTGTAATTTATGCAATTAAAATTATATTATTTAAAAATCTAGGAGATATATATATATATATATATATATATATATATATATATATCAGAATATCAGAATTATGGTCCTGTCTTCTTAAATTATTTCAGCTGTTATATTTAAGCAAATATAAAATTATTAATAAAAAAATTTTTAAAAATGATAATTACTTAGCCAGATAGAAACAATAAAAATCATTTTTCTACCTAATATAATATTAGACATTAATTACAAAATTTATTCAAGGTCTAAAAATGGGACAATAAGATCACTAACAACTAAAATTGAATTGTTTAATAAGTTTCTTTTTATAATCTATGAATTTATATTAAGATCCTAATATTCACAAGAGATTGAATTGATATGCTTTAGAATTTTTATGAAAATACAAGAATATTGGAAACTTCTGATTCTACTCTAGGAGACTAAAACTATTACAACAATGAAAAGTAAAGTTTTTATAAGTACTTTATATTCAGGCCCTGGCTGAATGTTTCATCAGTAGAACAATGGCCCAATGTGTGGAAGTCCTGGGGTAAATTCTCAGTTAGGGCATACAAAAGAAGTAACCATCTGCTTTTCTACCTCTTCCCATAATTTCTCTCTCTCTCTCTCTCTCTCTCTCTCTCTGTTTCTCTCTCTCTCCCTCCCTCTCTCATAGACATGGCTCAAATGGTTGAGCAAAGTTGGCCTTGGGCACTAAGGATGACTACATGGCATCGCCTCAGGTGCTGAAATAGTTTGGTTGCCAAGCAATGGAGCAGTGTCCCCAATTGGGCAGAGCATTGCCCTGTAGGGGGGTTTCCTAGTGACCCCAATTGAGGCACATACAAAAGTCCCTAACTGAATTAAAAGGAAAAAAAACTATTTTATCTTTGGCTCAATCTAAGCACTACTATTTTATATGACACACTACAATTTCTAAAATATTTTTGTGAATATACAAGTAGTTTGAGAGAGTTCAAAAATATTCCAAATCTGAGGGTTTATTGCTATATTATACTTACAGATTTTCTAGAAATATTAGGATACTCACTATAGTACTATTATAATATGGTCCTGAAAAGTTGATCCTACATATATCCAAAAATATTTTGTTTTTACAATGAATGTATAAGATTATACTGACTTGCCACAATGCAAGCATTTTTTTTTTCTTAGTGAGAGTCCTTCAAAACATTTCTATAGTGTCAGAGGTGATAAAAGGAAAAGAATAGAACCAGATGAGCAGATCAAATATTGAAATAAGTATTTTTATCAGAATTTTATGTATTGAAGAAACATATAGCTAAGTGATATAACTAACATGGTTAAATAATTTATCAGGTAGCCTGCAGTTAATTTGTAAAACCACCACTATAATCTATGTAAACCAAATTGCTTTTTCCTTTTTTCATTTTTGCTGTTATATCAAGTTGAGTTTAAGTCAGTGTATATTTTTTTACCTCTTATATTATAGAGGTCCAGTAAGATAATCTACACCAGGGAACTTTTAAAATAATTTTGTCATTCTTGAAAAAAAAAAGAAAATACCTTAAAAGAAGAAATCTGTATGTGACTCTTCCTTTATCGGAAATAAAAGAGGATAAGATAGCAATTTGTAATGGTTTTCAGTAAATCCCATCTTTTTGCAATAAATCTTCTCTTATCTGAAATAAAAAAAAATGACTCAAAATGAGATCATTGATACCTAAAGTTAAAAATTGAATATTTATTCCTTTGGTCCTATGCTGGTGGTTTGACTTTCATTTCATTAAAATGCAAATATCTTAAGGAAGAGGCTACTATTTTATTCACTCATTTATATTTTCATATAAATAATGTGTATAGCATCAATATTTCTTCATTCACTCTGTAATATGATTTATTAAAATAATACGTGATTAATTTTTTATGGAGCACATAGAATTAAAGAAATAATTTTCAAAGTATATAATATAGGAGGAGAGAATTAAAATGAGAAAAAAACCTCATAAAGACTTTTATTCATTTTATAATTTTGCTGAGGAATGCCTTGATTCTAATTCAAAGAAAATAATCATAACATGAAAATTTTCTGTACTATTTTTGTATATATAGTGATAAAAATGAGTATTAGACATAGCAAATATATACTATGAAGAATGAGTAGATTATAAAATGTCTTAATATCTCAGTATTATGCAACACACATTTGCTCTCTTGCATAAATAAATATGGAAAGACTAGAAGAAACAAGTTTATTTTCAAATATGCACATGCATCCTGAAATAAAGCTTTTTCTTTTCACTAGTCCTTGAAGATTGCAGAAGATTGGAGAGATAATTGGAGGCCGTGTGTATTCATTGAGTTTTAGTAGGAATTATTGAAGGAGAGTTTAACAAAGAGAACTTTATTTTGTTTTTATATATTTTTAAATTATATATAATAAAATTCACTTTTCATTGGAGAGATAGATGAGATTTTATACTGACATAGACTTCTAATTACCATCATAGACAAAATACAGAACTAATCCAGTATCCAAAATAATTTCCTTTGTTTTAGACCCTGTTCCATTATCTATCCTTAGGAACCACCATCTGTTCTCTGTTACTTTAGTTTTGCCTCTTTTTTTCAGAATAAAAAATAATATATATACTGTGAATAACATTTTTGTGCTAGCGTGTTAAGCATAATACAGTTAAAATTCACTTATGTATTAATAGTTTGTGAGTTTTTATTATTATTATTTTTATTGCTGAGTAGTTTTTCCTTGTGTAAATGCATCAAAATCTATTTATCCATTCTCTTGTTGAAGAATATCTGGGTTTACAATTTCTGGCAATAATGAATACTGATGCTAGACATATTTATTTGAAAATGTTTATGCAAAACATTTTTATTTCTCTGGGCTAAGTAGCTAAAAGTGGTATTGCTGGGCCAATTGATTTGTGAATAAATCGTTGTAATTCACCATAACAATAATATAGTGACAATTTTATATCGTCATGTTAATTAATGTATGAGACATATTTGACAAAATTCTTCATCCATTCATGGAGCAAACTCTCAGTGAACTAGTAGTCTCTGATCACGTTAAGAATTTATGAATTACAGCCCTAATAAAAAGAGATGGCTGTCTGGATAATGGTGCCTTTCAACTTGTGTTTTTATTTCTGTTCTGTGAATTCTGATGTACATCTGGAACCTGGGATTTAAATGTGTTATAAAATAACATACAAATTTAGTAATAACAAAAGAAAAAAAATGTTAGATTTCACTTATTCTCAAGATGTGCTTTTAGAAAAATTTATAATATGAAAAGCATTTATAAGAAAGACGAGCTAAGAAGAAATGGAAAGAAATTTTCCTCTAATCTTATAGGTTTCTTTTAATTTATTTTTATTTTTAATATAAATTATTTTTAAATTACAGTTTACATTTAATATTTTCTTGTATTAAGTGTACAGCTTAGTGGCTAGGCAACCATTTTTTACTTTACCAAGAATTTCCCCTGGTATTTCCAGTACCCACTTGGCAACATACATCGTCACTATCATATATCATCAACTGTATTTCCTATGCTTACGTTACAGTCCCGTGACTGTTTTGTAACTACCAATTTGTATTTCTTAATCCTTTCACCTTTTCTTCAACTTCCCTCCCTTTTGGCAACCATCAGTTTGATCTAAATTATTTTAAATAATATAATAATCGAATTAATAT
This sequence comes from Rhynchonycteris naso, assembly GCA_037038555.1. Taxonomy (NCBI): domain Eukaryota; kingdom Metazoa; phylum Chordata; class Mammalia; order Chiroptera; family Emballonuridae; genus Rhynchonycteris; species Rhynchonycteris naso. Next base: position 76,601,843 of record CM073002.1, read on the forward strand.
GAGACAAATTAACAAGAGATAATAACCACATTTAACCACATTCCTACCCATGGGAACCCCACAAAAAGGAGAGGGAGAGAGACAAAAAGGGGAAATGAGGTATCTGTGACTTCCTGAGTGAAAGATGAGGTAGGGTCCCTGAGACTTCAGAGCAGAGGAGGGTAATCTAATATGCAGGACTAGAAGAAGAGATGATGTTCAGTAATAGGATGTTTGCCCTGCCATGCTGATAGACATAGAAAGTTATTTCAGTCATTAACTCTTATTTATAGTAAAGACCCACTTTATTTATAGGAGAGATAAAAAATTTTTCTTGAGCCTGCAGGGTCTTTATTGCCATTAGCTCAAAATAATTCATGTACCAAAGTAGGACATCTTGGGGAAGCCTGTTTTGAACCCCTTTAGGTACTTTGAGATGAATAATGAAAACAGACTATAGCTCTACTTCCTTTTGAAGAAAAAAATAATTTGTCTCTTTAGAAATTTAGAACATAGATGATACTTTTTGTCAGTTGTATGGCTATAACTTCATACTCCATGAAATCCTTGAAGTCAGCACCCAGCTATATGGCATTGCAAATATATAACTCTCAAAAAGTTTTATATTACTAAAAAGAAAAAAAATCATAATAGAATACTTAGAATATGTAGAATTAATGCATTCATTTCAACCTTTCACTTGACAGATATTATTGACCATGCGGTATGTGGTAGGAACATTATGAGTACTGAAATTTGTTTCCTAAATATATATGTTTTTCTCAATTACTTATTTAAGCACTCCAGATCTTTGGCATTGGTTGAATGAATTAAGTATGTTTTAGTTTTACAAGTATTTTTTAATATAAAATCAGTTTGTTGATAAGTGGTTATATATTAGATATGCTCAGATCTATGTTATGTTTTTCCTTCATTTAAATGTTCTCAATTTTATTTGTTATTCATTGTTCTTTTCTATATTAAAATAATCTAAACCCCACAAAGATTAAATTTCTTAAACTCCTCTACTAGGTATAATCTAGTTATTATTGTGTAGTGAGAGGAACTATCAGGATTGATTTATTTATGTATTTATTTATTACTATTTATTTTGAAATATATTTTATAGTAATTTGCAAAGAAAACACAAAGAATACCAGTATATGCCTTACTCATTTTCCTCTAATTGCTATATATATTTTTTGAATTTCTTTTTTTATTTTATTCATTTTAGAGAGGAGACACAGTGAGAGAGAGAGAGAGAGAGAGAGAGAGAGAGAAATAGAGAAAGGGGGAAGGAGCTGGAAGCATCAACTCCCATATGTGCCTTGACCAGACCAGTGCAGGGTTTTGAACTGGCAACCTCAGTGTTCCCAGGTCGACGCTTTATCCACTGCGCCACCACAGGTCAGTCTAATTGCTATATATATATATATATATATATATATATATATATATATATATATATATAATAATTCTAATGCAATATCAAAACAAGGCAATGATATTGGTAAAATGCATCTATATTCTATTTTATGGTTTTACATTTACAGATTTATGTGAAGAACATTATAAACAAGACACAAACTATTGTATCTTCCTTATTTTCTCTTTTATAATCATTCTCATTTTTTCTGACCTTTTAGATACATAAACCCTGACAAACATTAATATGTTTTCGATAGCTATCATTCTGTCATTTCAAAAATATTATCTAAATAGAATCATACAGTATGTGACTTTTTGAGGTTTGTGTGTTTTACTCCAAATAATACCTTTGAATGCACTTTTAGGATCTTAGTAGGAAGAATGGCCCACTCACCAATAAGCAGACATAGACTTCAGTGCCTTTGGAATTTCACCAGCCTTATCAGTGGGTGACTGACACCAGCTGCTGGGGCCACACTGCAAAGGCTTTTAGTAGCACTGATGGCTAAAACAGAGAGTAGCTGCACTTCTGAGCCACTTATGGATGCTCTGGTATTGGCATTTTTTTTTTTTTATCAGATTCAAGGCAAATGTGCACCTGGTCTCCAGAAACACAACCTCCTTACTTTGGTGTTACAGGCTTCTGGGATCAGAGAAGCTTCCTGAAATTATCAATCTATAGTTACTTCAATACATCCCATTTGCTTCTGCTTTTCTAACATCTTCGTAAACAGTTCCCAGTATTTAATATCTTTTGTACGAATGAACTAGAATGACTTCCATTTCTCTGCCTAGATCCTAAGAAGAGACACTATCAAACAGCATATATAATTTTTATTAACCAATGTTACCTCAACAAATTCAATTTAAAAGAAAAAGTCTGGGAAAGCCCTTCAGGAACTATTAAAGGCTTTATATATATATGAAGGTAGCCAGTTAGAGTAGTGTAAAATCTACTTATTTGCATCAATATATTTACTAATACTAATAGAGTTATAATTTATAAGGGAATCCATTTTGTGTTAGGCATTTTGTATAATGGCTTCCTGTCAAATAGTTTATACATAGAAGAGGCAATGAAAGAAATAAGAAAAAAGCTATGCCAACTTTGAACACAGTCCTTTAAAATTGTGAAAAAGCATTTTCAATGGGTATTTGATAAATAAAAAATTAAAACCAACATTCAGAATCAACTGTCTTGAAGTTAATCTTAAATGACAGCTCACTTAGGAGTCCAATGGTCAGCCAACTGTCAATATGGTGAAGTTTTTAATATTTAATGATGGAACCAGAATATGCTTCCAATGAAATGCTCTATTGCTATAACACTCATGCTGTGAAATGCTTCCCTGTTAAGCATTTCAGATGCCAAATCCAATTCAATATTCTTTAACTTGTGAAAATACTTTTGGCATTACATTTTATGTTTTCTGAAAAGTAGTGGCACTCAGAATGAATGGTCTGATGCTGCCAATTGAGACTCATGCAGCTAGCAACTTTTAATTATTTCCTCTATAGCTAAGAATGACTATAATGCCAAGCCTATTTTAATAATTAATTACTTATTTGAAAGACTCTTTATTTTTTGTTTTGACTGGCTTTGTTAATTTTTTTCTCTAAAAGAAAAAAAACTACCTAAAAAATCTGCTCGTTTAATAAACAAGATTATTTCTGCAAAATCCTTTGAGAGAACTTTAACCTTTCTCTTTAGTTCTTAATTTTTCCATGAATTTTAAGTGATAATTAGTTCAAATAAATAACTTTTAACTACAAATTGTACTTTACAGTAATTAACTCCTATATTTTGTGTCATATTTTACTGTTTTTACATCAATTTTGTTTTTGAAATTGGCCTCTAATATGTTGCATACATATATTTTATATTCTATTCCCATGCACAAATCCTTAAAGACAAATATTATGAATATGTGAATATTTGTGCATATAAGCACTCCCACTGATAAACAATTCAATTAATTTATTCTGTATCTGTGTTTTAAGGTTCACAACTCCTAACTTAGTAGTGAATTGTTAAAGCATTCTCTCTTAAACTTAAGAATTATACCTCTTTCTTCATGGATTCCAACTGGTTTAGGTGCCCTTTTTACCTTATTTTACAGTGGTTGAACTGGATGATATTTACTTAACAAACATTGTCTGGGTTCTAAACCCTAACTGAAAACAAAACATTCAATGTGTTAAACAAGATCATCATGCTTATAATACTTTCATTCAAGAAACATAAATAAGAAATGTTAACAAGTAATTCTTCCTAATAGCCCTGGCCAGTTTTCTCAGTGGTTGAGTATCAGCCTAGCATGTGGATGTCCCAAGTTCAAATACCAGTCAGGGTACACAGGAGAAGCATCCATCTGCTGCTCCACCTATCTCCTTTTCACTTCTCTCTCTCTCTCTCTCTCTCTCTCTCTCTCTCTCTCTCTCTCTTCTTCCTCCACCTCCTCCCATCCTGCAGCCATGGCTCACTTGGAACTAGTTGGTCATGGGCACTGAAGATGGCTCCATGTCCTCTGCCTCAGATGCTAAAAGAAAAAAAACAGATCCGGCGGTAAAAGAGCAAGGGCTCCAGATGAGCAGAGCATCACCTCCTACTGGGCTTATTAGCTGGACCCTGGTCCCGGCACATGCAGGAGTCTGGCCTTTCCTGCCTTCCTCTCCCTAAATAGAAAAAAAAATCATTTTAATAATATTACTATAAGGAGAGTAAATTATAGAAATATACCTGAGAAAAAATGATTTTAAATAAGTCCAGAAAGAAATCATCTTAAGAAAATAAGATGTTGAAGCTGGGAATTAAATTGTGTTAAGAGTTTATTCAGATAACAAAAAGAAACATCCAATTCATGACCAGCATAAATTCCTGGAGTTGGAAATACGGTTGACTTACTTGAAAAAGATTGTTTATGTTTCTTGTCATTATTTTTTAATAAGAGCAATACAATAAAAAGCAATTTTTTGGTTTGAATAAGGGTGCAATCTTATTTGAATTTATAATAATAAATCTGTGTTCTGTTGTAAAAAAATGAAGAGTTAGCAAAACAAAACCTTCCTTATTTCTGAGTGACAGGCATTGGTTGTTTAGGGTGCTATCAGTCAGTACAAACTAAAACAGGCTTACTTGTAAGTTCTGTTGGTGAAATTAAAAATATCTGTTGATGAATTAGATGTGAAATACAAGGGATAAAAAAGTTAAGTGTGCCAATGTAAATTTTAAGTAAAGCTATAGGGAGAGGTCTTTAACAATGTTAAGGAAATATATTTCTGTCAAGCTTTACTACTCTGAAAATGAGTTAACTGAAAGTCTGGAAGATTAAATTAATATTTACACCTTATTTAAGGTAAAATTAGTAATATAAAATAAAAATTTAGAACCTATGTTTAAAATATATGGTACGAAATAGCACAGAGACATAAGTTGTGCTAGTGATTTTCTGACTGAAGGCCATTGACATGGAAAGTGTGAATAAGTGATCGTTTTTAACATATAAATTTCTCATAAGTATATGCCTCTGAGATGAAATACTTGTATAAGGTGTATGTTAACAAAAATCTCAGTCAACCAATTTTTTTTTTTACCAAATCACTTAATATGGATTTTTTAAATGTAAAAATTAAAATTTCATAGAAAGTAACCAGAAATTTTATTCTTCATTACCATATGATTCAATTATATGAAAAATTTTAATTTATTTCAGAAATGCATCAGGGATTAATTTAGCAAGTAAATTTTAGAGTGTTGATATTACCATTATATTGACTATTATGTTATTACTTATTGTATCTACTACTAATTTCCATAAGTTTTTTTATTTAGTAGTCAAAATTTACTGTGAAATGGAAAATATATGAAATTTTCTAATGATAACTCTGAGGAGACAGTTTGGGTACCATGTTTAAGATCACAAGGTTATAAGCAGCCTAACTGTAATATGGCTCTACTATATTTCATTCTAATTTGTAACAAATGTTGCTAAAAACAGATACTTTTCCAGCATTCTACTATGTCCTGGGGAAATAGTTACAGTGCTTAGAGTGATATTTGTTGTTTCAAGTTATGTCTAAAGACATATTTTTTGTCTCTGTGTGCCTAATTTATTTATTTTTCATACAAATGCAACCATGCCATATTTAATAACACTTAAGAACTTATTTCTAGTCCTTGTGCTACTGTAATATAAAGAAATAGAAATATTGACATATATAGTTATAAAGCATCATAACTTAAGTTTCCCATATATATGTTGATTAAATTATTTATTGAGAGAATATCTTAAAAAAGACATAAATCCTAAGTGTACAAATCAAAACATTTTAAAATGTGAACATCCATGTGACTTCCTTACATTTTAAGAAACAGAAAAATGCTAGCAATGAAAAAACCTCTCTAACCTCCTTCCAATACTTATTACCTTCCTTTTTACCAAAACTAACCAGCATGTTCACTTGTAACTCTGGAGATTAGTTTTATCTGGATTGGACCTTTGAAGATGTAATGATTTAGCATTCATTCTTTTATGATGGCTTCTTTCATCCAACATATATTTATGAGAATCTGCCATGCAATGCATGTCCATTTCTTCACCCTCATATAACACTATATTTTTCATATGCACAGAAGCTATTTTATTAAACATTTATATTGTGTTCAGTTTGAGATTGCTATGAATTTTTCATATGGAAACTCAATTGAACAACAAAATTTATTTAAAAAATTCATTCTTCACGCCTGACCAGGCGGTGGCGCAGTGGATAGAGCGTCTGACTGGGATGTGGAAGACCCATGTTCGAGACCCTGAGCTCGCCAGCTTGAGTGCGGGCCCATCTGGCTTGAGCAAAAGCTCACCAGCTTGGACCCAGGGTCGCTAGCTACAGTAGGGGGTGGCTCAGTCTGCTGAAGGCCTACGGTCAAGGCACATGTGAGGAAGCAATCAATGAACAACTATGGTGTTGCAACGGCAAAGAAAAGCTGATGATTGATGCTTCTCACCTCATTCCATTCCTGTCTGTCTATCCCTTTCTCTGACTCTCTCTGTCCCTGTAATAAAAAAAAAAAAAAAATTATTATTCACTTCAATTTGTGTCATCTTTGCATGAATCAAGTGGTTATTTGAGGTGGTCTAGACTCGCTAGTTCTATTAGCTTACCTTTTTTAGACTTGCAGAGATTCTACACTGTCATAATATGTTCTATAGTAAATCTTCATATTCAGTGAAATAACTTCTACCTTCTCTCCTTTTCTTCAAGATAGATACTATTTGTGGCCTTTGAATTTCTAATAATTTATATGTAGGCCAATTTTAATAAAAATATGCATAAATTTGCTTGGAAATTTTATAGATCAATTTCTAAGAAATTGACATCTGTTTAATATTGTCTTTTATTTCATGTATGTGTTATATTTCCTATGTGTTTGTTTTTATAATCCCTTAATAATATTCTATATTTTCAGTAAAAGTCTTTCAATTCCTACCCTTTAACTTTTGTAATTTTGTAAGTATTTTATAATGTTAATGCTGTTTAAAATTATGTGTATGTGCACACACATGCATATTCATTCTTTTTGAGAAATGCAATAGAGATTTTACTGAAAATATATCCAGCAATATTGCTAAACTTATTTATTAGACCTAATAACTTACTTAAAGGTAGTTTCCATTATTTACAAAACAGAACCATGCAAATCATTTGGGGATTTTATTTTTTTTCATTTTATTTATTATTAATTTAAATGGGGTGACATTGATAAGTCAGGGTACATATGTTCAGAGAAAAAATCTTCAAGGTATTTTGACATTTGATTATGCTGCATACCCACCACCCAAAGTCATTTTGTGTCACCTTCTATCTGGTTTTCTTTGTGCCCTTACACTCAACCCACCTCTTCCTCTCTTTCCTATCCCCTACCCCCAGTAACCACCACACTTTTGTCCATTTTTCTGAGTTTTATTCTTATGTCCTATCTATGCATGGAATCATATAGTTCTTTGTTTTTTCTGATTAACTTACTTCACTCCGTAAATTGTTACCAAGGTCCATCCATGTTGTTGTAAATGATCCGATTTCACCATTTCTTATGGCTGAGTAATATTCCATAGTATATATGTACCACCTCTTCTTTATCCAGTCATCTACTGAAGGGCTTTTTGGTTGTTTCCATGTCTTGGCCACTGTGAACAATGCTGCAGTAAACATGTGGTTGCATGTGTCTTTACATAACAATGTTTTTGAGTTTGGGATATATACCCAGTAAAGGATTGCTGGGTCATCAGGTAGCTCTATTTTTAATTTTTTGAGGAACCACTATACTCGGGCATTTTATTTTCAATACACATTCTTTTTATTATTTATCTTTGCTATTGAGCCTAGCCAGGACCTCTAATACAATGTCAAATAAAATGGATGATCATAAACTTCCATGTCTTATTCCTAATTTTAGTGGGAAAGCTTTTCAAAAGTTTCTCATGCAGAGTAATTGTTTTTTGTAAGATTTTGTATGTAATATTTATTAAATACAACCTAACATTCTTTAAACCAAATTTTTGGATATAGTGTTCATATTCTCAATGAATCTATTTTGCTAATTTCTTAAATTTTGCATCTATGTTTCTGATAGTAAAATACTTAAATTTTTTTTATAATTTCCTTCTTAGGTTTCAGTATCAAGGATATGCTGGCATCACAAAAGAAATTAGAAAGTCTTTCTATTTTATTCTCTACCATGGAAGAAATTGTTATAAGATAAAATTTATACTGGGGAAAATTTTTTATTTTTTATTTTCTGTTGCATGAGGTTTTAGAACTTTTTCTATATATTTCTGCATCGCTGATTCCAAATCTGAAATTCGTTTCTTTGGTGAGTGCTCTAATTTTTATGCAATTTTAATTTATTTTTGTTACAGTTAATGGCATGCATTGGTTTTTAAATTGGAGTTAAAGAACAATGACACTTGGATTGAATATAACCACAAGGCAATTAATGTTTTACAAACATCACTTTTACATAATTGCATTTGTTTTTAAATGTAATATGTTATTATTTGATAAGAACACCCTCTTATTTTGTTCTAAGATTGAACCATGGCTTCTTCAAGTAGGTGTAAATGTAACTTAAAAATAGTCCTGACACCTTCTGTTATATATGTGGCTGTTACATACTTCAAAGTCAAAAGCGCAATATTCCATTATTTGTGACACATGCATATATTGCCTATTTTCAAGTTCCCCTTGGCGATTAAGACAAAAATTGGGCTCCTCATATTGTGTGTCATCATTGTGAGGAAATGCTTCGTGACAGGACGAAAGTTAAAATGCAAAGGAATGCCTTTTGATTTTCCCTTGATTTGGCATGAACCTAAGAACTACAGCAGTGACTGTTATTTCTGTCTGATCCATACAAAAGGCATCAGCAAGAAAAAAACAGCATATGATTGCATATCCTAATATTCCTTCAGCAATACGACCTATCCCACACTCTGAGACACTCCTGGTTCCAGTTTTCAATGGTTTGATTTCTTCTAAGAACAAAGACAGTGAACATGGTGATCAAGTATATTTTGATAAGATCCATGAGGAAATAGTTGTAGAATCCGAAGGATCTTCTACTGATGCCAAGCAGTCATTAAACCTTCAGCAGTTTGGCAAACCCGAATTGAATGACTTAGTAAGAGATGTGGGCCTATCAAAGAAAGTAGCTGAGTTATTAGCCTCCATGCTTCAAGACAAGAATATACTTCACTGCTCAGCTAAAGTATTCCATCTCAGGAAGCGTGACAAATTTTTGTGGACTTCTTTTCCGAAGATAAACACTTTGTTTATTGTCATATCAGCAGTCTTCTCAGCCAGCTAGGTGTTATCACTTACAGTCCAACAGAATGGCGGCTATTTCTTGACAGCTCTAAACAAAGTCTGAAATGTGTTCTCCTAAACAATGGTAATGTTTATGCAGCAGTTCCAATTGGTTGTTTAACTCAATTGCAAGAAGATTATGATGACATAAAAATTGTCCTCGACTTTTTGAAGTGTTAGGAGCATAACTGAATCATTTGTGTGGATATTAAAATGGTAAATTTTCTGCTCAGACAACAGAAAGGTTTCACAAAGTATCCATGTTTTCTGTGTTTTGGGACAGCTGAGCTTGGGAGAAACACTGGACACAGAAGGAGTGGCCGAAACGTGGAGCTCTGGAAGTAGGGACACAAAGTATTGTGAATGAATCTGCAGTTAATTGAAAACGGATCATTTTCCCCCACTTCACATCAAACTTGGCTTAATGAAGCAGCTTGTTCAGGCTTTGAATAGAGAAAGTGAATACTTTTAACATATTATTTCTGCTTTTCCTGCCTTGTCTTTTGAGAAGATAAAAGCAGATATATATGATGGACCTCAAATTCGAACCCTCATACGTGATGAAGAATTTGCCAGGAAAATGAATAAGGAGGAGAAAGTAGCAGGCAGTCTTTTGTGGCAGTTACAAAGAAATTCCTTGGCAATAAAAAAGCAGAAAACTATGAACTTTTGTTTCAAAAGATGCTGTGGCTTCCTGTGACATTAGATGTAACATGAGCGCTATGATTCACTTCCTGAACAGTCACCTTGATAATTTTCCCAAAAATCTTGTAGCTGTTAATGAGCAGCAGGCTACTGCTGGAGCATCAAACGAGATCGTTTTCAATAAGTACATAAACGCAAGAGCTATAAACGCAAATTATTTCCCAAATAAAATTTAAATAAGTTTTGTGCAAATTTTATGATTAAAATAAGTGTTTTATTGTGTTCTATTTTGAAATTATAGATGAATTCTAATGCAGTCATATTTTTATTGTATTAGTGTATTTACTGCATTATAGAAATTATTACATTTTCACAAAGATCATGCCCAAGTAGAAATTCTACTTCATTATGTTAAACTAAATGTTGAAAATTTTACAATAAGATGAAAACCTGAAATCTTGCGTTGCAAAAAAACCCCTCAAATTAGGTAAAAACACGTGTTTTCATGGATATAACAAAAATTTTGTTCCCCAATATTTTTTATTGACTCTTTATTAAAATATTCCTTAGTGTAGCATCTAAGCCTGGATTTATTTGTGTGGTGTTGGGCAGATAAAATATAATATGCTCACTTTGTTAAAGATGGCACTGCCCACATGGAAGCCGGTCACCCAGGTGATATTTTTTGCCCTTATGCTTGGGATGGGTGTGGAGGAAAGGCTGTAATGTAAGCAGGCCGAGTCATTATAACCTAAGGCTTGGTTTTAAGAGTAAGCTTTTCCTCACACCCTTGACTGATTGGATGATGTGGGGTGGTGCACTCTCCTGAGGAATCCCATTATGCCTCAGATGGGTGACTTCGTATCAGAGACTTCCTTGTCTGTAGATTGGATTAAGGGTTTGGATTTCTATAGTATAAAGTGGGGCAGACCGGGAACTTGTTCTCTCGGTTCCTGGGATTAGTATAGAGAGGAGAGCAGATTAAGGCCACATGGAGGCCAGGAGAAGCAGCCAAGATGGCAGAGTAATGAGGGAGAAGCCAGTTTGTGTAGCATTTGTGCAGAAGGAGATGGGAAACAGAGGTGAATAAGTCTGGTGAGCTAGAAGCCTTTGATTTTAGGAAACTCGGACAAGTCAGTAGCTTTGTGAGCACTGAATGAGTGGGTTTTGGAGCCCAGTGTGTGTTTTTGCTTGCCCGCTGGGTGCAAGCTAGAATTAAAGCTGATGGCTCACCAAATCTTGGCTCCATTGTTTCATTACCGACTGTTCAAATCTAATGTGAACCTGCACGGGTCAGGCGGCTGTGATCCTGACCCCGACTACTGGCTTTACATGTGGGTATGTCTTTTAGTGCTGATTCTATTTCTTTAATATCTAATAAGAATAATTAAAATATCATTCTTATTGTGTATCATTTTAATAAATTGTATTATGATTTCTTTAGAATTGATTGAATGATTGATTGATTGTTTTTGCCAGAAAGAAAGAGAGTTAAATTCACTAGCGTAGCCATCTCCTCCTGGACTTTTATTTTTGGGTAGATTTTTGATATTTGTTTCTATTTCCTTTCTACCTATGGTTCTATTTAGGTTTTGGAGTTCTTCATGGCTCGCTATAAAAATTGTGTAGTTCTAGGAATTTATTGATTTCTTCTATGTTATTGAATTTGGCGGCATATTATCTTGCATTGTATTCTCATATAATCCTTTGTATACCTATGATGTCTGTATTAATTTCTCTTCTTTCATTTTGGATTTGTATATATGTGTCTCTTTTCTTTCTTCCTTTGTGAGTCTAGCCAGGAGTTTTTCAATTTTAATGATGTTTTTTAAGAACCAGCTTTTTGTTTTATCACTTTTTTTCCTATAGTTTTTGTTGTTGTTGTTGTTCCCTATTTCATTTCATTCTGCTCTAATTTTTACTATTTCCTTTCTTTTACTGACTATGGGTTGCATTTGTTCTTTTTCTAGTAGTTCTTTAGGATATGATGTCAGGTTGTTTACTCGGGATTTCTCTTGATTCTTAATCTAAGCCTGTAATGATATAAATTTTCCTCTTATTACTGCTTTTGTTTTATTCCAGAAATTTTGCCAAGTCATGCAGTCATTCTCTTTTGTTGGTATATATCTTTTATTCTCTGCTTTTATTTCTTTTTTGACCCAGTCATCTTTTTAGAAGTATCTTGTTTAATTTCTATATTTTTTGGGTTGCTTTACTTTCTTTTTGCAGTTGAATTCTAATTTCAGAGCCTTGTGGTCAGAAAATATGCTTGGTATAATTTCAATCTTCTTGAATTTGTTGATGTTAGTTTTGTGGGCCCCTGTATGGGCTATTTTTGAGAATGTTCTATGTACACTAAAATAGCATGTATAACCTGATGATCTAGATTAAATATCTTGTAATTTTTTATTATGCTTATTTGGTTCAGTGTATAGATTAAGGCTTATATTTCTTTATTGATTTATTGTTTTTAGATGATCTATCTAAACCCATCAGTAGTTGTTGAAATCTCCAAGTATTATTGTGTTTTTGTCTGTTTCCATTTTTATATCAGTTAGTAAGTGTCTTATATATTTTGGTGTTCCTTGATTCAGTGCATAAATATTAAAATTATGTCTTTTTGATCCAATATTTCCATTATCATTATAAAATGTCCACCTTTGTCTGTTATCTTTGTTGTCTTGGATTCTGTATTGTGAGATATAAATAAGTCTACACTTGCTTTTCTTTAGGTATTATTTACTTGGTGAATTGTTTCCCAACCTTTCAGTTTTAGTCTACATTTGTCTTTGCAGGTTAGATGTATCTCTTGAAGGCAACATATGATTGGGTTTTGCTTTTTGATCTAATCTGTTACTCTGTGCCTCTTTATTTGTGAGTTTAGTCCAGTTAGAGTTAGGGTGATTATTGACAATTGAAATTTTCCTACTGGCATTTATATTTTGTTTTTTAGTAGCTCTGTGTCTCCTTTGATTCTTTTCTTTTTATGTTTCTGTCAGGTTTTGCTTTGTTTTGTTTAGTTTTTGGTAGTATTTCTTACTTCTTTCCCCTGTTTCTTCTTTTTTTTTTTAAGCTATGTGTTTCAGTAGTGACTTTTATGTAGGTGGCTACCATTAGTTTATTAAGAGAAAAATTTTCAAGTGTAAAACAATCTTTTGTCTTATGACTGCTTATGCAACTCCATTCTCCTTTGCTATGGCATAGCTTTATCTACTCCCCTTATATATTATGTTTGTCACAGATTATCCTTGTTTATATAGTAACCTCATTGGAGCTTTTAGTTGTAGTTTTGGTTTGTTTTGTTCTTTGCATCTACTGAAATACCCCTTTGAGTATTTCCTTCCGTGAAAGTTTTCTGGTGATAATTTCCCTTAGCTTCTAAATGACTGCAAAATTTTTATTCTTCCTACATATTTGAAGGTTAATTTTGATGGATATATTATTCTTGGCTGGTAATTCCTATCTTTCAGAGTCTACTCTTTTCTGCTTTGTAGACTTTCCGCTGAAAAGACTAGAGATAACCTAATGGCCTTCCTTTACATATTACATTCTTCTTTTTTCTAATTGCTTTGAAGATTATTTCTGTGTCATTGACTTTTGACAATTTTATTATAATGTGCCTTGGAGAAGGGCTATTTGTGTTGAGGAAACTTGGCATTCTCTTTGCTCCTTGGATTCAAGGATCTAACAGTTTTCTTAGGATTGGAAAGTTTGTATTGATTATTTGTTTGAAATGGCTCTCTATTCCCTTCTTCCTCTTTTCTTTTTCAGACATACCCATTACTTTTATATTGTACTTTCTGATGGAGTTAGACAATTCTTATAGAAATCTCTCTCTCTCTCTCTCTCTTATTTTTAATTTACGAATCTCTTTCTTCTGTCTTTACCATCTCTATTTGCCTTCAATGTCACTGATTCTCTCTTCTATCTGGTCTGTTTAACTAGCTAAACTTGCTAAGTCAGTTTTTATTCCATGTATTGAGTTCTTTATCTCTTTTTTTAAAGTTTCATTCTCTTTGATGAAGTATTCATTTTTTCATTAATATGTTCTTGGAGTTTATTAAATTTCTTATCAATATTTCCTACATCTCATTGAATATTTTAAGATCAGTTTTTAATTCTTTATTATTTAATTCCAGTGTTCCATGTGATTGAGTTTGCTGTGTGGATATTTAAAAATTTCTATTCTGAACTATGTCTGTTACTTATGTAGGCATGTTTTTAATTTCTTTTTCTTTGATGGCACTTGCAGGTTGTACAGTAAATAACTCAACAAAAAACAACTGAAATATAAAAGTAAAATAACAATGAAAATATATAAATTTCAGAAATAATGACAAGTAAAAAACAAAATCCAGCCTGACCAGGCAGTGTTTCAGTGAATAGAGTGTCAAAATAGGATACAGCGGGCCCCAGTTCAAAACCCCAAGTTTGTGAGCTTGAGTATGGGCTCAGCTGGTTTGAGCAAGCTCACCAGCTTGAGCCCAAGGTCGCTGATTTGAGCAAGGGGTCACTAATCTGTTATAGCTCTCTGGTCAAGGCACATATGAGAAAGCAATCAATGAATACCAAAGGTAATATAATGAAGAATTGATGCCTCTCATCTCTCTCTCTCCCTATCTGTCTGTCCCTATGTGTCCCTCTCTCTGTCTCTGTCACAAAAAGCAAAAGAAAAGCCACATAAAATAGCAAAATATTAAAAAAAAATGTAGGCCCTGGATGGTTAGCTCAGTGGTAGAGCATTGGCCCAGCATGTGGAAGTCCCAGGTTTGGTTCCTGACCAAGGCACACAGGAAAAGTGTACATCTGTTTCTACACCCATCTCCTTCTCCTCTTTCCCTCCTGCAGCCAAAGCTTCATAAGAGCAAAGTTGTCCTGGGTGCTGAGGATGGCTCCATGGCCTCTGCCTCAGGCAATAGAATGGCTCTGGTTGGAATGCAGCAACACTCCAAATAGGCAGAGCACTGTGCCTTAGTGGGCTTGTTGGATAAATTCTAGTCAGGCTCATGCAGAAATCTGTCTCTCTTCAACGTTGCTTCTCATTTCAGAAAAATACCAAAAATAAAAATAAATAATTGAAACAACCAGCATAAATAATATAAAAATTAATTAAAATAAAATTTAAGATAAGTAAAAGGAAAATAAACAAGAAAAAAAAAAAAACATTTGTTTTGAGTGTGTTTTCTATTTTTTTTCCAGGAGGTAACACTGTATTAAAAGTTTTAGCTCTATAAATTCATCATCCAACCTCCATTGAGATGTTTTTGTTGCAATGATGTAGATATAAGTGTTGTGAGGGCTTTTTGGCTTTCCTAATGGCAATTTCAGGCCTCCAGATGTTCCTCTTTGCATCTCAATAGACCAGACCAGGTGACCAAACATGGAACACCTCTCTTGCTCAGGTGAGAGAATGTCTCTGGAGAGTTACTGAGTAGTTTGTCTCTGTCATGTACCCATGAGGTGAGGAAAGCAGGAACTGGGAAGGTGGGGGATGGCACTTTGGTTTTCTCTTTCTCTGTGCCAAGTGCAGGCTGTGGGCAGATTGCAAGACTACTGGCTGTAGTCCCCCATTCTGCTGCCATGTTGGTTTAATACCTTCCCATTTACCCCTCAATCTCACCATTTTTCCTGGCAGAAGAAGATCTAGTCACTCCAGGCTTTTCCTCTCTCTGTAGCCCTGGCAGAAAAACCCAGACAGTCTGATCTTCTTTCATTGCTAGAACCCAGCAGAAAAGAAAACCCAGTTATTTTTGGCTTTCCTTCTCTCCATAGTTCCAGTGGACAAAACCCTGTACAGTCCATCCTTTCTTTTCTCTGGAACTGACCACAAGTGAGATTTATCTTCTGTCCTTCTTCACAAACTTTCCCACCTTTAATTCATTCATTGTGCTGATCTTTCAGGCAAGCCAGCTGGGGCTGCTCTGTTGTGTTATAGCTGTTCAACTTTTAAAATTTCAAAGAGTATCTGCCACACTGCCATTACTCTGATATCATCCAAATTTCTATTTCTATAAAAGAACCAACTGAAATTTTAATAAAAATTTAATTTATTGAAAAATTAAGAAATATTGCCATTTCAAAAATTGAGTTTTTCAATTTATGGACATGGTATATCTCTCAATTCATTTAAGTCTTTAAAATTATTATCAGCAATATTATGCAGTCTTCAATACATTGGTCTTGCAAAGTTTTTTTGTTAAAATTATATAATCTCTACAATTTTGAAATTAAAAATATTTTATTTTCTGATATTTTTCTGCTAGTTAGTATATAAAATACTTTTGTCTTTTTAAATTAACTCTGTATCTGGTGATCTTATTAAATTAATTCTTATATTAGTACAATCCTGTAAATTTTCTTTGTAATTGTATATACTGAAGTATTATAGATTTTAACTTCTTTCTTTCTGACTTTTGTGACTTTAACTTTTTGTTTTTGTTAACATTCTGCATTTGCAAGAATATATAATGCATAGTCTAATAGTAATGGTAAAATTAGGTAACTAGCCTTTTATTCTTAACTTTTAAAAATCAGTTTTAACATAAATTATTTAAGATTTACCATTAAGTATAATATTAGCTATAGGAGTTTTTAATATGATATTTATTAAATCAAAGAAGTTTTATTCTTTGTTTTCTGGGTATTTACTTCTTCTAAATTAGGAGTGACTGTTGAATTTTGTCACATGATTTTATTGAAATAAGCTTTTGTTCTTTAACCTTTATTTTGCTACCATAGTTATTTACTTTGACTTATGAATATTCAACAACCTGAAGACTTGTAATAAACACTAATTGGTCAGAATATATTACTACATTAATTTACCTTTCAATTAAGTTTGGCTAAAATTTTAACAAGATTATTTGCATGTACAATGAATAGGGTTATTGTTCTATAATTTTTGTATAAAATCTTTGTTTTTATATGTGGATAATGCTGGGCTCATAAAATAAGATGTAAGTTTTTCACACTTTTCTAATTTTTTCAGAGATTTTTGTATATAATTAGGATTATTTTTATTTAAAATTTTGGTGTAATTCTTCAGGAAGACTATTTAGGACTTGATATTTAATTTTTTAGAAAAAAATTATAATAATTAGTTTTATTTAATAAAGATAACATTGTTAAGATTATCAATTTCTTGTTGAATGAATATTGATGGTTATGTATTTTAACTATTCCACTTAATTAATTTATAAGATTTGTTGGCATATTGTTTTAAATTTCTTTCTCATTAAGGTTGTACACATTTCTTTTTTAATTTATTCCCACTAATGAATTATTATGTTGATGTTACATATGAAGTTCTCCCTACCTTTATTTTTCTATGTATTGTTTTTGTATATGAAAGTTACTGTGTTTGGTTGCTTATTTTATGTTCCAAAATTATGATTAAAAGTATCTAGTGAATTCCTAAAAATTCAGATGTTATTTTTTTTCTTATTTCTGAAGTTTCTCCAAGTACTTTATTTCTTGTGGATATATTCTATTTTTGCCTTTAATATGAACATTAATTACTATAACTATATAATATACATGTAGGTGTATATAAACAATAAAATAAAACAACCATTTTAAATCCCTAGTTTGATATTTCCAGTAGCAGTGTCATTTCAAGTTTTGCATCCTTTTATTATCTTTTCACTTTAAAATGGCTCACATTTCTTTGATTCTTTGTGTGTTGGGTAATTTTAAATTATATTCTGTCCATTATGAGTTATATATTCTCTACTACTTTCATGTTGATCTAAAATTGTTTATGGTATGTGTGAGTAGGCAATTAACTTGTCTAAATTCAAAATGAATACTTTCAAGTCTGTAGTGGGCAGTGACTCAAATTACCTAAATTTTTATGCCATAGGCTTCAGTTAAGTTTCCTTTGCATTATATAGGTACAGCTTCCATTTATAAGATCAAGTAAATTTTCTTTTACTGGAAATAAATGCCTTTCATTCTCTGATCATATATTTTCTCATATTTTCTTCTAATTATTCACTTGCCCTATATTATTAGTCTTCTTCCCTTACTCTTCTATCCAGAGAGAGATTGGGTTTACCTATCAAATTTCTAGCCACCTTTTACCGAATGCTCTAAAGTTCAAAATAAAACAAACAAAAACAAAAATGGAAGTTAGTATTCATCTATTGTCAAAATCATTTAGAAGTCTGCTTGCTTTTGTTCATTTTCCAGAGCACTCTTATAATTGTTTTGTACTTCACCCAAATTATTTCTTTTATTTTCAGCAGGGTCCCTTTGTTAGACATGTATTATTTTATATTATAAGCAAACTAAGCAGCTTTTTAAAAGAGGATAAATTTCATATCTGAAATGTTGGAGTTTAGAGAAATGGATAAAGCAAGTGAGAAACTTCATCGCGTTTACATAATTATTGCTAAAAATTTTTGTTTTTGTAAATGAGAAATTTCAACATTCAGTGTATTTTAACCAAAACTCAAGAGGCAGCAATTTCCAGCTGACATCTATGTTTAATTCAGTTTTTATAATATAGGGTATTTTAACTTTTTTCTAGTATAAGAAGTATTGTCACCATTTTATAGATAAACAAACAAGTTTGAAAATACATTGACAGTTTCAGATTTCCCTAAGTAAAATGAATTGGATCCAATATCTTTACTCTAGTTGGTATAATTTTCCTGGAAAACAAAATTAAAATCATGAGTACAGTTTCACTTCAGAGATATAAAGAACTGGAAATAACATTTGTTCAATTCTATTTCAAGTATGAAATCTGAACAGACTATAAATGAACAACTTTTCTTGAAGCAGAAAACTGAGATTACAAGATAAACTACTATTACAAAATTGGAAGAGAAACAAGTATCTTGAGGTACACTAAAACAACTGTATACCTACGTTAGAATCCTCAGCATGCCAATCAAGTGGATAGAACAATTAGACTAACAATGTTTAATCAATTGCTAAAAAGCCTGTGTAAGCAACTTTGAGAATGTGAGATCTGTGGGTATCACAGAAATAGAAACATTCCAATTTTATTTTAGCCTTTCCTTCATGAATGCTATCAGAATATTGCAAGGAAAACTGAGGAGGACATATGTAAAACTTTTCACATGGTGCCGGCTGGGGTAGAGTAAACAGCAATCACTGCTAAAATGTGCTTATACCTATCTCTATCTTTACTAAAGAAAACGTGAGGGATAAATATTCATTCTGGAGCATTAGGGGATACCCACTGTGCCTGAGAAGGGAATGGAGTTCTTCCACTGAAACTCACCCATAGTCTTCTCTTTTGCCTCCTTTAAGTAATGAAACTTTAATAAACCAAACTTTAAAGAGCCATTGTTTCACAGCTTAAGAAAACTGCTAGATACTCATTATAGTGGATTATTAGAATGAGAGAAAATGAAGCTCTATTCCTAAAGGAAGGGCAGAAGCACTTACAAAGGCCACACTTCCAAATCCTTGGTTCATAGTTCCGGTTAAAGACAGAAGCTTAATCAAAACATCAGAGAAGACAATCCCTTTACCAACCACCTCTAGCAACAAATCTTTAATAAAATAAAAAATAAATAACAGAGGAATACAGCTAATGTTGTGGCAAAAGGTAAACTTCTTTTGAGAGGCAGGATGATGAAAAGAACCAGTTCAAATAAGGAAACAAAAATTGTATATTACTAGAGGATTTTGAAGTACCTGCTGTCCATAAAAACAAAATATTTTTGAATAGAGTAATCCATCAACAAAAACTTCAAATCCAGCTAGGTTCATAACTAGATTAATAAAAAAAAATGTTATATTAAAGGCATACCAAAACAAAAGTCTGCTTATTTACATACATAAAACAGAATATTTACCATACTATCTACTGTTGCATAATTCAACTTTTCACAAAAATATTAGTGAAATATACCATAAGAGATGGAAAGAGGACAGAGACTAACTTAATGAGACAAAGAAATAATTAGAAGAAGTCACAGATGTAAAGACTATTAACCTAAATATTTTAAATGACTGTAGTTAATAAGTTAAAAGATAGAATGGAAAAGGTAGACAACATGCAATATCATATAGATAAATTCCATAAAAAATAAAAATAATGTAATAAAGCAAAATGTATATACTGGAACTCAAACACAGTGACACAAATAAAGAATTCTTTTGACAGACTTATTAATAAACTAACCACAACCAGGAAAGATTTAATAAACTAGAAGATAGACCAATAGAAATTACCCAAACTAAAATGCAAAAGGGAATAATTATTTTTTTAAATTATAGTGAATCCAAGTGTTGTGGATTAATATTAAATCATATAAAAACATATAATTACAATTCCAGAATGTGAAGAGAGAAATAGACAAAATAAATATTTGAAAAAATAATGATAAAGAAATTTTCAAAATTAGTAAAAGGTGCCAAACTACTGTTACAAAAGATTACAAGATATCAAACATATATAAAAAATAAATAATAATGAGGTTTATCATACTAAATTGCTGAAAACCAATCCCAACAGGAATTATTGAAGACAGCCATGGTGGATTTAGAATGGGAAGGCATTTATTTATTACCTATAAAGAAACATGGATAAGAATTACAACATATTTCCTATCAAAATCCATGCAAGCAAGAAAAAAATGTCAAGACATCTTTGTGTATTAAAAGGAAACACACAAGCAAACAAAAACAATCAACTTGCAAACACATAATTCTATATCCAGTGAAATATTTCTTCAAAAAAAGTAGAAATAAAAATTGTCAGATAAACAAAATTGAGGTTATTTATTTCCAACCGACTTGCTATGCAATATATATTGAAGAAGCTTATCATGCACAAGAAATACTCAGATGTCCAGTGAGGTTTCTTGGGAATGGAACTTAAAGGAGGATACGTATGTCAGAAAAATAAAAATTAGTCTATGAGTACAAAAATTTTTCTAAAAAGATAAATTTAAAACAAATAAGCAAAACCCCAACCAAACAAGCATCCTAAAAAGACATTTGATTTAGTTTTACTTAGGCTAACCTAAAAAGAGATACCATTATTCTAATCACAGCAGTAATCATGTGACTGAAAACTTAGATTAGAACTCTAAACTGTATGCAAATAAATTTTGTTAAGAATGTTAAAAAAAAAAAAAAAAACTAGAAGGAGAGCATATATTTTGCAGATACATTTATAAGCCTCTATGGACTGCAGCTAATATTTTAAATGACCAGAGAAATACCTCATAGTTAAAATAAAATGATTTTACTTAGGTTAGTAAAGGATATGAATCGATTTAGATAATGTATTTTTTACTTTATAAGTGTACATTCTAAATAAATTACTTGATGATTTTTCAGGACCATACCTTTAAACAAACAAACAGAATTGTCACTTATTGCTATTTTTATCTACAAGCATTCTATTCACACATAAAAACATGCTTAACCAAATATGCAGATATAAAATGTTTCAGGTATATAAATAGACAGTTTGAAGAAAACAAAAAACAATATTTTAAAGTTTTGAGAAAGACAAAGAGAGACTACCTTAAGAATCTGATGACAATTAAAAACCTTTGTTATTTTTAGCCATCTATGTTTATAAGAAATTCCACTTGGCTGCTGCCAGAATTCCACTTTGTTTCTGTCAGAAAGGCAGCATTTATTATATCTTTATTTTCATGAACATTATGATTTAACATGTGTCTTATGAATAAGTCAGGCACATGATACAGAATTCAAATGGACACTTTCACTGTGAATACTAGACTCTTGTTATCTAGTACTCTCAAAACTCAATTCTCCTTCTAGAACATATATTACTGATTATAGTGAATCCTTGCAGTAGTCCACTTAATCATAAATAAATACAAAACTATTTTTTATTTTCAGACCAATATTTGCTCTCTGTATACAGAAATCCATACCTTGTTTTCTTTTACTTAATATATTTTAGAAGTTATGTCATATCAATGCCATAAGAGAGTCTCCTGATCCTTTTTAATGCCTTGTTATTATGTTTTTAATAATGTGCCATAGTGTATTTAACAATATTTTGGTTGAAGAACATACAAGTTATTTCTAACCACTTGGTTTTACAAACAGTTATGCACTAAATGTCTGGTTCCCTTTCTGCAATGTACTTTTAAAGGTAAATACCCCAGAAATTCATCTTCATTTTAAACTTGATAGATATTGCTATATTGCCCTACAATATATTATCTCAGCTGTCATTCCATAAGTGGTATATATGTCTGTTCCTTAATAAAATAACTTATTAAACTTTTTTGTTGTTCTTTTCCCACCTGGTAGGATAAAAGCAAGTTGTAATTAGAATTTTTAATATTTTTATAAGTGTAGCTAAATATATTTTCATATGTTTATGAACCTCCTCTCTCTTCCACATTGAGGTATTGGTCTTTATTTTTGTGGGCATTTTAGACTGTTTTCGGAGACCTCAGAATTCCACTTTTCTGCTGCAGAATTTAACTTGGAATATTTTTGAAGATTTTATCAGTATCCATAGAAAAACAATAATATTCATGGACTATGGCTGATTCTTTGTAACATTAAATTTTATGTGGTGCTGAAATAGTTGTCAAGTGAAGAATGGAATGTTCTTACTTGCTTATATTTTAGGCTTCACTAATCATAAAATTGTTTCAATCATGCTTCTCTTTATTTAAGATAATAAACATTTATAAGAGTATGCAGTAAAATTGTTATGTCAGAAGTAAAGTTGTCTCTCAAATAAAATATTTGTTTCAGAGTTCTAAGTGTCTAATTGGTTAAGAAGATGTCACAAGCTAAATTTTTGCATAAAGTTTTAGACCTGATATAGTATTCTAAAATATCAATTACACTGGGGATCAACATTTTTGTTGCATCCAAAAAAATAACTTGTTCTTACCTAATTTGAGTGTGCTGAACTCAAGTTTGACAATAGTTTTTCTCTGTAAGCTACAATGTTTTTTGCAATTCAAGATTTTATGATTTCATCTTATTGAAAAATGTTCAACATTTAGTTTACCATAATGTAGAAGAATGTCTTCTTGGGCATCGTCTTTGTGGAAATATAATAATTTATATAATGCAGTAAATACACCACCAATACATTAAAAGATATGATTGCATCAAAATTTGTCTACGATTTCAAAATAGAACATATTAAAACACTTATTTTAATAATAAAATTTGCACAAAACTTATTTAAATTGTATTCATGAAAAAATTTGCATTTGTAGCTCTTCGTTTGTGTACTTGTTGAGAACAATCTTGTTTGATGCTCCAGCAATAGTCTACTCATCACTTAGAGCTCCAAGATTTTCGGGAAACTTATCAAGGTGACTGTTCAGGAAGTGAATCTTAATGCTCACATTACATCCAATGTTGCGAAAAGCCAACAGCATCCATTGAACCAGAAGTTCATAGTTTTCTGCTTTTTGGTGCCAAGGAAGTTCTTTGTAACTGCCACAAAATACTGCAATGCTACTTTCTTCTCCATATTCAACTTCCTGGCAAATTCTTCGTCCCCTATGAGGGTTCGAATTTAAGGTCCATGGAATACACCTGCTTTTATCTTCTCAAAAGACAAGGCAGGAATAGCAGAAATAATATGTTGAAAGCATTCACTTTCTCTATTCAAAGCCTGAACAAACTTCTTCATTAAGCCAAGTTTGATGTGAAGTGGGGGAAAAAATGATCCTGTCTCGATTAACTACAGGTTCATTTATAATATTTTGCATCTCTACTTCCAGAGCTTCACATTTTGGCCACTTCTTCTGTGTCCAGAGTTTCCCCTGAGCTCGGCTGTCCCACAAACACAGAAAGCAAGGATACTCCATGAAACCTCTCTGTTGTCCTAGAAAGAAACTTATCATTTTACGATCCACACAAATGATCCAGTTATGCTCCTCATACTTCAGACAGTCACGGACAATGTATAGTCTTCTCGCAGATGAGTTGAATAACCAGTTGGAACCACTGCATAAACATTTCAGTTGCATAGGAGAACACATTTCAGAATTCATTTAGAGCTGTCAAGAAATAGCCGCCATTCTGTTGGACTGTAAGTGGTAACACTTAGCTGGCTGAGAAGACTGCTGATATCATGTCAGTAAACAAAGTGTTTGTCTTTAAAAAGAAAGTCCACAAAAATTTGTTCACACTTCCTGAAACAGGATACTTTAGCTGATCAGAAAAGTATATTCTTTTCTTGAAGCCTGGAAGCTAATAAGTCAGCTGCATTTTTGAAAGGCCCAAATCTCTTACTAAGTCATTCAATTCTTTTTGGCTAAACTGCTGAGGAGTTAATGACTGCTTGGCATCAGAAGACCCTTCGAATTATATAGCCATTTCCTCACGCACCATATCAAAATACACTTGATCACCATGTTCACTTTCTTTGTCCTTAGAAGAAATCAAACCTTCGAAAACTGGAACCGGGAGTGTTTCAGAGTGTGGGACAGTTCATATTTCTGAAGAAATATTAGGATATGCAATCATATGTTGTTGTTTTTGCCAATGCCCTTTGTATAGATCAGACAGAAATTACAGTCACTGCTGTGGTCCTTAAGTTCAAGCCAAACCTTAGGAATACCAAAAGGCATTCTTTTGTGTTTTCCTTTTGTCCAGTCACATAGCATTTTCTCACAATTATGATACACAATATGAGGAGTCCAATTCTTGTCTTGATAGCCAAAGGGAACTTGAAAATAGGCAATATATGCATGTGTCACAAATAATAAAATATTGCGCCTTTGACCTTGAAGTATGTAACAGCCATATATATAACAGAAGGTGTAAGGACTATTCTTACATTACGCCTACTTGAAGAAGCCATGATTCAATCTTAAAACAAAATAAGAGGGTGTTTTTATCAGATAATAATTTTTTACATTTAAAAACAACTACAATTATGTAAAAGTGATGGTTTTAAAACACTATTTGCCTTGTGGTTATGTTCTATCCAAGAATCATTGCCTTTAACTCCAATTTAAAACCCAATGCATGCCGTTAACTGTAACAAAAAGAAATTAAAATAGCATAAAAACTAGAGCACTCACCAAAGAAATGGATTTCAGATTTGGAATGAGTGATGCAGAAATATATAGAAAGTTCTAAAACCTCATACAACAGAAAATGAAAAAAAAAAATGGTTCCCCAGTGTTTTGCTCAGTTTCTTGATATTCTCTTTAATGTGTCATATGTATTTATAACTTGGTGGTATTGGTTATTTAACCTTAGAGACCTTAACAAGCAGTAAGTCAAAAGGACAAGACCTATCTATATGTGTCCAAATAAAGAACAGTATCAGTTGAAAATTTTCTAAAGTATTTTCCTAGGGGTGAATAATGAAAAAAGTTGAGTCTTTCAAGACAATCCAGACAGACTTTACATAAAAATTTTTATTTACGTATGTTTGTTTATTTGTTTATTTATTTATTCATCCATTCATTTTAGAGAGAGAATGTCAGAGAAAGAAGAGGGGGAAAGAGGAAGACTCAACTTCCTTATGTGCTTTGCCTGGGCAAGTCAGGGTTTTAAACTGGAGACCTCAGCATTCTAGGTCAATATTTTATTCACTGCGCCTCCACAGGTCAGGCCTTTTTTTAAATTTAAAAATTAAATTTAATAAGATAACATTGGTCAATAAGAATACATAGGTTTCATGTAAACACTTCTATAGCATTTGAACTGTTGATTGTGTTTATGCCCATCACCCAAAGTCAAATCATTTTTTGTCACTGTATATCTGTCCTTTACGTCTCTTATTCCAACCACCCTCTGTTTGATAACCATTTCACTTTTGTCTATGTCCTTGAGTCTCACCTTTATATCCCACCTATGTAAAAAACATAGTTTCTAGCTTTTTATGATTTATTTATTTTACTTAGCATAATATTTTAAAGGTCTATTCATGTTTTCGTAAGTGGATATTCCTGGATAAAGTGAAATTGCAAATTGATAGAGGACAAGAAAAGTGAAAATAAGCTAAACAATATAAATGTCTGACTCTCCCAAACAACTCTCACAAACAAAGCATATGGTCATTTTTCTCCTATTATATTTTCATTATTTTCTTTTTGTGTTTTTTATCTCATTAATTTAGATCATGCTTTGGTATATCTTTTCTGATTTATCAAAATATTTCCTAAATCCTGTGCATCCTACACTTTTTATTCTCCAATTCAGACTTCACATTGTCATTAAAGTTTATTTTCAAAACTCAGATATGTGAAGTTCTTATTCAAAATATTTGATTATTCATCCTTCTCTAACTCATATATAATACTGAACTCATTATCCTAACATTCAAACTTCTCTGTATTTTGTTTTTAAACTGTTTTTTCTCACTAGAATTGACTGTATATTCCATTTAATCCCATTTACCATTTCTCAACATATCCTGTATTTCTCTACTTTTGGTCTTTTGTTCATGCTAATCTGTCAATCTGGAAGTCCTTTTCTACTTCGTCAAATTGTACTTAGAATTACCTAAAGTTTTGTGATGGCTTACTTTCCAGGAACTATTTTAAAGAACACCACTTAATACATAGGTACTATAACTCTTTCCATTTTACAAATGATGAAGTTGAAGTATATAAGGCTTCAGTAGTATGGACTTAGAAGTGTATTTCTAACCTGGCATTCCATTTCTAGAGTTAGAATAGAAAAAAAAAACTGTGCCTTGATTATCTTAGTATCTATCCTCCATAGCATGTTGTACAACATTTGTATGGTACAGATGCTAAATAAATGTTAAAACCAAGTTTTTTTTTTAATTCTTATTTGGGCTTGAATGATCCAGAAATATAACTTAATTAGCCACCTAAAAGTAATCGTGATCCATATTTATTGAGAATAGTTTCTTCCTTTTTTCTTTCCTTTCTTTCTTCCTTCCATCTTTCCTTTCTTCCTTCTTTCCTTCCTTCCTTCCTTCCTTCCTTCCTTCCTTCCTTCCTTCCTTCCTTCCTTCCTTCCTTCCTCTACTCTCCCTCTTTCTTTAATTTTCTTTCATCCATTCTTTCTTTTATTCTTTTTTTCTTCCTTTTTTCTTTCTTTCTTTCTATTTTCTTCTCAAATATTTCTATTTTGACATTTATAGCTATAGCAGAAACTATCCTAGAAATCCAAATAAAGACACCACAACATAGTAGTTTAGAGAGTAGTTGCCTAGAGGGGGCTATAGTTAGTTAAGTGACAATCAGCCAAATTTCCTTTCATTTTAGGGAAACTAAGAGAGATTAAAAATCCATAACTAATTTTTATTTTTGTTATTTTTTAGTGAGAGTAGAGGAGATAGAGAGACTCACACACACACCCTGACCAGGACCAACCTGGCAAGCCCTATCTGGGGCCAATGCTCTGCCAATCTTAGGGCCATGCTCACAACTAAGCTATTTTTAGCAATTAAGGTAGAGACTTTATGGAACCATACTCAGCATCTGGGCTGACATCAAGCCATCGGTGTGGGAGGGGGAGAGCGAGAGAGAGAGAATGGAGGAAGGGGTAGAGAAGCAAATTGTCACTTCTCCTGTGTGTCCTGACAGGGAATCAAACCCAGGACTTCCACAGGCTGGACTGATGCTCTACTGCTGTGTGAACTGACCAGGGCCATAATTAAGAAAATTGCCATTAAAAATGTAGAACATGTGCAAATTTAAATTTTTGAGTTAGACACAGAAATTGTTTTTTCATGTAATAGTCTTCATTTAATAAGCTAAATATTTTATCAAATTAATCACAATTTATATTTTAATCATAAACTATAAGTAATAATAAAAGGTAACTTTTGCAAACTTCATAGCCCTCATGTCAAAAGAAGTTTCAATTATGAACTAAATTTTTCTCCATTGAGATGGAAATGAAAAATTAAAAATAAAAATTAAAGTCAATAAAATAGCTTTTTCTTTTCCTTAGACTAGTATATTAAACTTTAGTATTAAAAATATGTCAAACATACATTTATGTAACTTTTACAATACAAGGTGGGTAAAAGCAGCTTTACTGTTAGTCATATGGAAAACAATACAATAATTTATAAGTAATAATACAAGAATAAAGTTTATGTTTCTCCTACTCACAACTATAAACTTACTTTGTCCACCGTTGTATATTAGAGGTTCATTTGGAAGAAAAATGTATATCTGTGTGATACTTTTTAATGTTGACCTTTGTGTTTTAAATTTTTGAATGTGGTTATTCTTTTTTTAAAAAAAATATTATTGTGGTCTTACTATCTGACAAAATTTATACCAGGGTTCCTCATTCTCAGAACCATTAGATTTAGGGTGGGTTAACTCTGTTGTACATGGTTGAATTGTATAATTTCTAACATCTTTCCTGGTCTCAAACCACTAGCTATGATTCACATCCTTTAAGTTGTGATAACCAAAAACGCCTCTAAGCACTTCCAAGTATCTTCGAAAGATGAGGGGAGATCACACCTTGTTAGAAACACTGATTTATGCAGACACATTGCCTTTGGAATTTTATGTTTGTCTTTCCAAAGAATTCCTTAAAGAAAACATCCTTTCAGAAAAGGAGTTTACATTCCCAGTGTTTTTATTATTCCTTTTTTTTCTATATTTTTATGAGGGCTCTTTCCCCTCACCTACTTTGGTCCAATATATTTCACTCAACTGGTATATATAATATAGGAAGCAGGGACAAAATAGCTCTATTTAATGCATTAATTACTACATCTCTAGACTTTTTACCATCACTAGCTCTATTTAGAGATCATGTTGCATTCTAGTGGAGGGAAAAATAATTGGGCCACAACTCATGTTTTTGTCCTTAAACAACACAACAGCAGATATTAGTAACTCTACTTTGTGAGTTCTATCATCTCAAGCATCAACAACAGTTTATTTATTGTTTTAGATATTATGTGTTAAAACAATGAAGCAAAACCACTGACCTGAATTCTCTTCCTTTTAGAGAGGCTTCTACCACCTAGGATCAATCTCATCAGGTACCTATGTAGCCAGAGGATAAAGAAGCAGTGAGCCACCACTGCCTCCCAGGTTATTTTTCTTTGGTCAGAGGCAATAGCTGCAGCAGCAGTGATCTTGAGTTATAAGAATGCAGGCTGAATAGCCAACAAACACAGATTACATGTAAATACAGTGCAGGTTTCTGAATAACTGTAACAGCTTGCATTCATATTTAAAACAATAAATTCAATATATATTATAAAGAACTAATTTCACTATTTTATACAGTTCTCGGTTTTCTTTTATAGTCTTTCTTTCTGCTGTAATATTGACTGGTCCTTTGGGGAAAAACAACAACACACAAATGTACAGCAGTTCTTTCCAAAGCTGAGCACTTAAAATGCTATCAGATCTCCCAGCAAAATAGAATTAGTATTCTCTGAATGGGGCATCGACATTTCCCTATTTAAACCACACTCCCTTAGGGAAGATTCTGTCACTAGAGTCATTAACTGGGACCTAGATCAAATGACAACTTGGTACACTCTATATCCAGATGGTTTTAAAATTGAAAATTTTCAAATCTTTCAGGTAACCTTTAGAATAAAAATAAATTTCTTTTTATTTTCTTTTTTTAAACCCAATTAATGCCCCTTGTTCTGCAGGGTGATACTTTCTGTGTGTGTGTGTGTGTGTGTGTGTGTGTGTGTGTGTGTGTGTAATATATATCAATTTATGATAGCATAATAAAATGTTGAGCACCATATATTTGTCAGTATATACTTTTTTCCTATTTAATCACTATTATTTGCCTCTTCATTTTGACTTGCACATCAGTGCAAATGTTACATTCTGAGAGACTCTAAATTGATCATTTTTTCTTATTTCTTAAAAATATTTCTTTGGTTTTGAGAGAGAGAGAGAGAGTGACAGAGACAGAGAGAGGGACAGATAGGGATAGAGAGACAGGAAGGGAGAGAGACGAGAAGCATCAATTCTTCGGTGCGGCCCCTTAGTTGTTCATTGATTGCTTTCTCATATGTGTCTTGTCTGAGGAGCTACAACACAGCGAGTGATGCCTTGCTCAAACACTGACCTTCAGCTCAAGCTAATGAGCCTTGCTCAAACCAGATGAGCCCGTGCTCAAGCTGGCGACCTCAAGGTTTTGACCCTGGGTCCTCTGCGTCCTAGTATGACACTCTATCCACTGCACCAGCCCCTGGTCAGGCCAAGCAGTATAATTTTTATTTAAATTTTAACCTGAAACTCTCAGGAACATATTTCAGTATGGAAAGCAATCATTTGAATAGTTGGTCAAATCTAGTTAGCTAGAAATTAGATCCGGCCAAGTCATCAAGTCGCAATTTGAAGCCAAGATTTGAACAAAGGAACAGAAAATTACACATATGCAGTGCCTGAAATACTATAGAGGTTACTCTCCTATAGCTTTTATTTGCTTTCCATGGTGTAGTACAAAGGTGGGCCTACTGAAGATAAAAGAGACTATAATAGCCTAAACATGAAAAATATAAAACTCTAAAGTTAGATTGGATCATGAGCATGGAAAATTTGTACAGAAAAAAATAAGAGAAATATTCATAAGCACATAATTTTGTTATTATTGTTCTTGTTTTTATTGTTCATTTTCTGATTAAAAAGGGAAAATTCACTTTTCTTTTGTGTTTTTCCTAACTCTCACCTGATTACCACACAGAATACTTCTGCCATCAGATGCATGGTGGTTTTCCCCTTCAAGTGACTCTGTGACACCATTGAGTTTCCTACAATTTAACTCATTTCTGACACTATCTACCCAAAGATTGTGTCAGATCCCCTACAGGTTAAGGGATAAATGATACAAGACTGCTCCCGTCCTATTTCAGATCTCAAGTGCAAGTTCATGTTGTGACCTGTGCTTCTAACAAATTGGCAATAAATCTGAGGTCCCCGCAACCCCCTCTTCAGGAAACACAACAATTAACAGTTACTTTCATAAAGGCTATGATAAAGCATACTGATGAACAGCCAATAAAGAGATATATAGTAGGATGATATCTGGAAGGGTCCTGAGAGCAGGTGTCTGTCACCATGGAGTTATAGTGTATCACACTACTGGTTCATACATGCATCCTCCATTCAGAGAGCTCTCTGAAACCCCTATTATTAATATTTTATGTTGGCTCCCTCTCATAGACATAATCAATTATTATTCTCTTTCAATCTCCTCTGCTCTTTCTGGAGAATTGAGTAAAGCTAAAAATTCCAAATGTCTAATCATGACTTGGCCATCTGGAGCAATTCAAGAGCCCACCCAGAGATACCTCATTAAAACAAAAGATGCTTCTGGTGCTCTTGTCGTTAAGGAATTTACAAGGGTTTTAGGAACTCCATGCATGGAATGGGAATGAAGAGCAAATACACACACACACACACACACACACACACACACACTATCACAGTCCATCTGCTGGTCTTCGAACACAAATAATACAAATTTCTAGTAGCAAAACATTGGCAAAGATCAAAATATAATGGCATGCTACTAGAATCCAATTCAGTTGTTAATAACTATCCAGTCCATCATCATATTGTATGGAAATGTCTATCAGAAAAAGGCAACTCATATTTACAGACTTCAATTAGATCCTGTCAGGTTCCCAAAGCAAGAATGGTGTCAGCAATATATGATTTATTTTACATTTTCAGGCATCTGATATAATGAAGCTGAAAAACCGTATCATCTCTAGTTTTGAACCTCTTTCAAGGTGTTAATGTAATACTGCATTATTCTTCTTAACTAACATATTTATTCATTTCATTACACATAGCTTTATTTTTTGTCTTTACATAGTCAAATCTTTTCACCTTTGAAAAGGACATTAGGTGGGCCGTTGTACTGGTCTCAACTGTAGGCAGTAATATGAGTCTAGCAAGTTTTTCCCACTCACTGGCCTAACACATTTTTTCCCATATTTTTCTGAAGTAAGAAGCTTGGAGGCAGAAAGACAGACTCTCACATGCACCTGACTGGGATCCCCTGGCATGCCCACCACGTGGCAATGCTCTGCCCATCTGCGCCATTGTGCCATTGCTCCATTGCAACCTGAGCAATTCTAGCACCTGAGGTGGGGCAACAGAGCCATCCTCAGTGCCTGGGGCCAACTTTTGCTCCAATGAAGCCTTGGTTACTGAAGGGAAAGAGAGAGATAGAAAGTAGAAGGGGAATGGTGGAGAAGCAGATGGGCGCTTTTTCTGTGTGCCCTGCCTGGGAATCGAACCCACGACTTCCACACATCGGGTTGACTCTCTACCTTGGAGCCATCCGGCCAAAACCTGGCCTAATGCTTTTTGTATGTGATATAAGTGTTATAAGTTTTTTATTGTCCAACCAACTTCACAAGAAATATTGAAACCCTGCATTCTCATTTCAGAAAAATACAGAAAATAAAAATAGTGAGACATACAGGTAGACAATCCTAAACACTGCATATCAGTTTAAACAAAAATGTTAAAATTTCAGTTATTTAAAAATCAGGCAGCTAACATAAGTGCAGCTACCAAACCTATCTAATATCCAGACAGAGAATAATTTAAGAACTGTTCCATAGAACTTATTCTTTCCAAGGCAGGGGGTTCTTGGCTCAAGTTTAATATTTAAGTCACCTGTGGGGGAGTGAGTGACATAGTTAAAATATTCTGACACCTGCATCTCACCCTGAACCAAATTAGTTTGTTGTTGTTGTTGATAATTTCTAGGTGTTTTTAATATGTAACTAATTTTGAGAATCACTGACATAATAAATTTATATGTAGAGTTCCTTTCGTATGAATGAAGACATACTGATCATTAAAACAATTATTTTTTTATCTTAATCTTTAATAAATTAGTTACTGTGTTCATTTTGTTTTGTAGTTAAATGTACAATTTGTTGAAATTCTCATGATTTCAGCATTTTTGTAAATCTATTCTGTATATTTTAAAACTACAGTTTTGCTATATCTGTTTCTACTCGTCCTTATGCAAAGTTGTGTCTACATTCTGTTAAATTTAGGCTATTACAATTTTAAGATGCTCAAACTCTAATGTTCTCCAAATGTACTACTTGATGTGATCCAAATCACTTTCAACTTTGGAATTTTATTTTTCATTACCCTTCCAATTTGCCGTCTTTTAGGCTGCAAGTGGAGGATTAGTTCGTGCTAAAAAGAAATTTCAATTTATCATTGTAGCTAAGAGAAAAGTAAATTAGTATATAACTCTTTTTGACATGTTCACTTTATTGCAGAAAAGCATATAAAATCAATTAAATGCAGTGATGTTATATACTAACTAATGTGCTTCTCATGGATCATTTTGTACTCACACTGATATACAAGTGGTGTGGCCTGCAAGAGTCATTTTGTTCTATATACAGAAAGATCTCCAGTCACAGTAAGTAGCTGAGGTTTATGAATTGTTGAAATATTCTTCAGAGATTTGTAGTGGTATTTCAGTTGTAAAACATAGTATTACTGTGTAATTATTGACTTAGCTTTAGGGTGTATGTTTTCAAGGATCATTAGAATTATTTTGTGACATTAGAACAACACTAGATTTTTTTCAAAACTTATGTTAAAACTGATTTAACCCGACCACAACAGAAAGAGATCAAACTGATATAAAATGTAAAGATAATGTACCATTTTTAAAGTACACTTTTTTTTTCTAAAATTGCAGAGCAATTTTTATACCCAGTATTATGTTATAAATCCTCACATTATTCCTTCAAGGCAGGGACTTATTATTTTTCTCATTTGACAAGTAGAGGTTGAACTGAGGTTTCAAGTGACTAACCTAAGGGAATACATGGTAACATGCGTAGAATCAGCAAGCTCTCTTTACCTCTTAGAGCAATGTCTTCTCTGTTTCTCTGTACTTTGCCACTTGAAGAACATAATCATTCATTTTCAAAATACATAGTGAACCCCACTGTATTTTAGCAAAATTCTACTATTGAAAAGACGTACAGCAGAAAACAACACAGCAAAGATACACATGCACAACAGTTTGCAGCATTGTTTTTTATAAAGATCTTAAACTGGAGCAACGAGTTGATGAATAATAAATTTTAGTATTTCCATACAATGGAATTTTGGTCAGCAAAAAATAGAAATTAAATATTAATGTATATAATCAAAGATGAATTTCAAAAACATTATGTCAACTGAAACAAAATACCAGTGAATACTATCTGGATGATGTATAAGAAATCATTTATGAGAAACTCTTGCGGTGCTAAACTGTGACAGAAAGCAGATCACTGTTACTTAGGGCAGGATGTGGGGAAAAAGCATGGACATGAAGGGAATGAGAAAAACTTTTAGGTTGCTAGAGCTGTTCTATTAATTGAGAGTGGTGGTAGTAACTTATAAAATTACTAAAACACTTAAAAATTTTAAACTTTATTGTAGATAATAGCTTAATAAAGATTTTAAATTTCATTGGCATAAAGTCATTCATAATATCTACCTATTTTATTTTTAATATATGTAGTGTCTACAGTGTTGTTAGATTTAATATATTATTGACTATATTGTTACTCTCCTTTTCTCCCCCCTTGTACCTTTTTATTTTCTAATTAAGCTCCTTAGAGGTATACTGACTGTCTCGATTATGTATATTTTCTAAATCACTGTTATTGTGATTATGTCCTTCCTTTTATTGCCTTCAGAATATTTTACATTTATTTTTCTAATATCTTGAAATAGATAATTAGCTCTTTATTTCTTCTTTAGTATATGTGTCTTAAATCTATGCCTTTCTTTCTCTTCTCATTTACATTTGTATCTCATAGCCCTTCTGTGTAGTATTTTATTAGTCTTTAAGTTAACATAGTTTTGAAGTGTTTTGATTAGAATTGTTAATAGAATACTGAAATAAAGTAACAGAATATACCAGTGCTTTTTCACCTATATTGTCCATCAAGAAAGCTAATGTAACTTTCTCTTTAATAGTTTTCAAAAACTCAGGCTTATTAAATTATAATTTAAATATAATAAAATACACCATTTAAAAGTTTACAATTCAATAATTTGTCAATTGTATAGGTTATGTAACTACCACAGATCAAGATGTAGAGCTTTTTCTAACTTCAAAATGGTTCCTGTTTGCCTTCAAACTCCTTACTGTGCCCTAACCCCTAGTCACTAACAACTGATTTGATTTATTTACCATGATTTTTGCCTTTTCCAGAACATTTAAATAAATAAAATTATATAGTAGATAGCCCTTTGTCTGTCTTTTTTTTTCTTTTTTTCCGAGAGAGACAGAGATTGAGACAGAGAGAGGGACAGATAGGGGCAGACAGACAAGAAGGGAAAGAGATGAGACACATCAATATTTTGTTGTAGCACTTTAGTTGTTCAATGATTGCTTTCTCATATGTGCTTTGACTGGTGCAGGGGGCTCCAGCAAAGTGAATGACCCCTTGCTCAAGCCAGATACTCTGGACTCAAGCCAGTGATGTTGTGCTTCAAGCCAGAAACCTTTGGGTTCAAGCCAGCAACCATTGGGTCATCTCTATGATCCCACGCTCAAGCCAGCAACACTGTGCTCAAGCTGATAAGCCCATACTCAAGCAAGTGACATTGGGGTTTCAAACCTGGGTCCTCTGCTTCCCAGGCCAACACTCTATCATCACCTGGTCAGGCTCTGCCTTCTTTTTATTCATGAAATTTACCCTTACTGTTGTTGCTTGTCAGTTTTATTGCTATATAGTATGCATTTTATGTGTGTGTATATATATATTTATATATATATTGAAATTTGTTTATTCATTTGCTAGATAGGGTTATTTGTGTTATTTACATTTTGAAACTTTATATAATAGATTATGAATAAAGCTGATATATAGGTCTCTGTATAGAGATATGCTTTTATTTCTGTTGGGTAAATACTCAAGAGTAGAATTGTGGTAGGCAGTTAGACAAACATCTGCAGAACAAGGACTATATGCCAGGTACAAAGGGCAAAAAGCCCCAGGTGTCTAGCCATAGGCAAAACTGGGGGAAAAAGGACCTTACTCCTCAGGGTGAACTTTCCTCACTTAGCTCCTCATGTGGTTTAGATCCCCTAATTTCATATCACTGGTCATGGAATTCAGACCCTCTCCTGACCTTTTCTCTTCTAGCATATCACACGTCACGTGGTTTTAAACCCCTTCAGAGTCAGAATGAAAGCTGGAGAATAGCATTTAAACATTAACCCCTAGAGATAGCATCTAGACTTCAATTTATGTTTTAGCTTTAGACCCAGAAAAGCAGCACAACCAAAGGAAAGCCACAGGTGACCTTTTGACTAATGAACCTTGGGTATTGACAGTCAGTGGAAAACGTGACCCGGAAAGAACACACCAGAAATGCTAATGAATGTTCTATTAAGGTCCTCCCCTAAATTCCCCACCCTTAAAATCATAAAGACTGAGTCCCTGCACACTGTCCTTCTTGTAGTATGCCTGCACATTTCCCTTCATCCTCCTCCTCTCCTTTTTCTCCAGGCTTTTTTTTTTTTTGCCCCTTTATGTCTCTTAAACTCTAAGGGACCCCACAAGACTTGTGAACAGTGGCACAGTGGGCAATAGCAACTTGTCCTGGGCTAACCCCCTGAATTTGTTCCCAAGGTCATTTTTCCTTTTCTTTCTGTATGGCTAATAAATTCTTTTACTTTCTTCATTTTGTCTCTTAACTGAATTCTTTCTCTCAAACAAATAAGAATCAAGGTCATTTCACTCCCCCGTAACAGAATAACTGGGTTACATAGGAAAGTACATGTTTAACTTTTTAAGAAACTGCTGAAGAGTTTTCCAAAGTAGTTGTACCACTTTACATTCACATCAGCACTGTCTGAAAGTTCTACTTGCTTATCTCCTTAGCACCTGTATTATCAATTTATTTTATTATAGCCATTCTAGTAAGTATGTAGCATAATCCCATTGATTTAGTTTGTGTTTCTTTGCTTTCTTTCTTTCTTTCTTTTTTCTTTCTTTCTTTCTTTCTTTCTTTCTTTCTTTCTTTCTTTCTTTCTTTCTTTCTTTCTTTCTTTCTTCTTTCTTTCTTTCTTTCCTTCTTTCTTTCTTCTTCTTTCTCCTTCCTTCCTTCCTTCTTTCCTTCCTTCCTTCCTTCCTTCCTTCCTTCCTTCCTTCCTTCCTTCCTTCTTTCCTTCCTTTCTTCTTTCTTTCTTTCTTTTTTGTGAGAGAGAGAGAGAGAGAGGGAAAGACAAGGATAGACAGACAGGAAGGGAGAGAGATAAGAAGCATCAATTTTTTGTTGCGACATATTAGCTATTCATTAGTTTGTGTTTTCTTTTTTTTTTTTTTTTACTTTTATTTTTTTTCCAGGGACAGAGAGAGAGTCACAGAGAGGGATAGATAGGGACAGACAGACAGAAACAGAGAGAGGTGAGAAGCATCAATCAATAGTTTCTTGTTGCCGTTGCGACACCATAGTTGTTCATTGATTGCTTTCTCACATATGCCTTGACTGTGTGCCTTTAGCAGACCAAGCAACCCCTTGCTGGAGCCAGCAACCTTGGGCTCAAGCTGGTGAGCTTTTTGCTCAAGCCAGATGGGTCCACGCTTAAGCCGGCAAGCTCAGGGTCTCGAACCCGGGTCTTCTGTATCCCAGTCTAAAGCTCTATCTACTGTGCCACCGCCTGGTCAGGTAGTTAGTGTTTTCTTGATGAAATATGTTAAATGTCTTTCCATGTACTTATTTGTCATTCATGTATCTTCTTTGAGAACTACCCATTGAAATCATTTACCCCTTTTCAGTTCTGTAATTTCCTATTACTATTACTGTAAGAGTGTATCTATATATTCTTGTTTCAAGTTTTTTGTTTGTTTATTTGTTTGTTTTTGTGGCAGAGACAGAGAGAGGGACAGGCAGACAGGGAGAGAAAGAGATGAGAAAAATCAATTCTTTGTTGCATCTCCTTAGTTTGTTCATTGATTGATTTCTCACATGTGCCTTGACCAGGGGCCACAGCAAACTAAGTTACCCCTTGCTCGAGCCAGCGACCTTGGGCTCAAACTGGTGAGCCTTGCTCAAACCAGATGAGCCCACGCTCAAGCTGGCGACCTCAGGATCTGGAACATGAGTCCTCCACATCCCAGTCCAACGCTCTATTTACTGTGCCACCATCTGGTCAGGCTCAAGTAATGTCTTAAATATGTTTTTAATGGATATTTTTTCCCAGTTTGTGGTTTGTCTTTTTATTTTCTTAACACTGACTTGGAAGAGTAGAGGTTTTTGCTTTTTAACAAATTGTAAAGCCAGTAGTTGCAGCCCCATCACAGCTGTCTGGCTTTTGCAGGATTGCATTTGATTTGGGCAGTTGGTAGAGAAACAGTGGAGCTGAAAACTGGTAGTCCATTTTCCTTTATTTTAGACTCACTTTTGGCAAGATAGTATAACACACATGAGGAAAATACTTTCCTTTCCATTTAGGGCTCTAAGAACCACTGACTCATCTGAGTTTTCCTAGAATCAAAGGCTCCTACCTCTTTGCCTCCATTTTGGTGACCTCTTCTCCTCCACTTGGCCTCTCTCTCTCCTCTGGAACAATGTGGTTTCTCCAAAATAACTTCCTAGCCTTTCTTTTAAAACTTTTCTGTTTGAAATCCCTCCCTCAATGCACATTAGCATAAACAATCCCCTTCCCAGGAAAAAAAGGGCAATTAGCTGTCTCACATGAGACCATCACCACGTAAGTGAAGCAGCCATCTTTAACAGAGTGAGCTAAAAATAACTTATCTGCCCAACACAAATCATATCTTCAATCTGTTTATGCTTCTTTCTGTCTAAGACTATATACCTAACTCAACATTTGCAAGATTCTCTCATATATTGAATAGTTTATTCTAAAAGTGCTATAGTTTCAACCTTTGTACTTAGCTTTTGTTGTTTTAGGTCTGAAGTAAAATCAAGGTGAAGGGAGCTTTCTTTGTTCTCCTTCACCCTCCAGTCTTAGGCAAGGTTTAAGTGCTTGAGATTCCAGAGTAGGCCTTCCTCAGCTTTTTCATGTACTCTTACCACTATTTTCTTCCTCCTCCCCTTAAATCTCAAGTAATAAAGTCTGCCTTGTAGATATTAAAAATCTCAGTCAGGAGCACTTGCAAAATTGGTAGCTCTTCTATGGTAACACATGCCATTTTGAAGTCCAACTCCAAAGTCTTGAAATGCAGGAGATCTGATGGTGTGTATTACAGTCTAAATCTAAGTCCAAAAGCAGAAGAGCAATATCCCAGTTTGAAGATAGAAGACAGTGACTTTTGTCTTATTCAACCTTTTTCTATTCAGAGCAACAGATTAGATAAGATTTCCCCATGTTGGGGAGGGCAAACTATTTTACTAACTATACCAATCAAAATGTTAATATTACCCAGAAACCCCCATTAGGTACACACCCAGTATAGTGTTAAACCATATGTCTGGGCATCTCAGGGTCCAGTCAATTTAACACATTAAAATGATAATCAAAGGGTAGCATTTGATTTCTTTGTTCCAGAGAACGGAACTGTCATTTCTCCTACCCTTTTATCTTTTCATGAACACTACACAAAAAGTAATAGAAAAGAGCTGGTGAGTGAAGACTCCTTTTGTGTCTTGGAAAAACACTCAACCTTCACAGCTTGTTATCCATTTAGACATTTTTTTCTTACCTGTTTTTACAGTGGTCTCATTTTCTTCCAATAGTCTGTCAAAGGTGAACAAGTTTGTATGTCTAATCACTCCACAGAGGGGCTTCTCATTTGTTTGCAATTCAGTTTCCCTTATTAACCAACTTACTCTTAAATGGGTTTTTGATTTTGTGAACTTTTCTATCTAATTCCTGTTAAGGCATGAGTGGCATTCATTAGCGGGTTTTTACACATTAAGTTGTAGTAGAACTGTAGTTCCATTTATTTATTTTTTCTAGTTTATTTGAAAAATCAAGATTGCATATTTAAGGTATACAATGTAATGTTTTTTATGTATGTATACATTGTGAAATTATTATTAAAATTAAGTTAATATATTCATCACCTTAGTAACCTTTGTGTGTATGTGTGGTAACAACACTTAAGATAATACTCTTAGCAAATTTCAAATATATATTGCAGTATTATTAACTATAGTCATCATAATATCTAAAAATTATTATTTTCTTAAAATTGAACTTTTGCACTCTTTGGCCAACATCTATATAATTATACCCCACAGAACTAGCAACCATCATTTCTTCTCTGCTTTTATTAGTTTGACTTTTTAATGATTTGACATATAGGTAAGATCATAAATATTTGTCTTTCTGTGAGTAGCTTATTTCATTTAAGATAATGTCTTTCTGGTTAATTATTGTGGCTGCAAATAACAGGATTTTTTTATTTTTTAAGTATGATTTAAAAATTCTGAGTTATATTCCTGTCAGGTATAGTGTCTTTGAAGAAAACACAAATAAATTAATATTGTTAAAATGGCCATATTACCTTAACTCATCTACAAATTCAATTCAATTTCTATCACAATTTTAGTGGCATTTTGTATAAAGAATATTATCCTACACTGAGGTCTCCGGTTCAAAACCTGCACTTGTCTGGTCAAGGCATATATGGGAGTTGGTGCTTCCTGTTCCTCCTCCTTTCTCTCCCTTTCTCTTTTTATCACTGTCTCTCTCCTCTATACAATGAATTAAAAAAAATTAAAAACAATTCTAGAATTTCTATAGAACCACAGAAGACAATGAATAGCCCAATCTATCTTTAAAAGGATAAGAAAGAGGCACCATATTTTCTTATTTTAACTATGATATATTACAAAGATATAGTAATCAACAGTACAATATTGACATAAACCATAATGGAGGCCCCAGAAATAAACCAATGTATATATTGTCAATTAATTTATAAAAAAATAGCCAGGTTAACAATGGCAAAATGGTAGTCTTTTCAATAAGTGGTGTTAGAAAATTGATAGCTGCATGAAAAAGGAAAAATTAATGCCTGACCTGTGGTGGCACAGTGGATAAAGCGTCGACCTGGGAACACTGAGGTCGCCAGTTCAAAACCCTGCACTGGTCTGGTCAAGGCACATATGGGAGTTGATGCTTCCAGCTCCTCCTCCTCTCTCTCTCTCTCTCTCTCTCTATCTCTTTCTCTGTCTCCTCTCTAAAATGAATAAAATAAAAAGAAATTTTTTATAAAAAAAGGAAAAATTAAAATACCTATATTATAGCATACTCAAAAATAACTCAAAATGAGGTAAAGACTCAAATTTAAGACATAAAACAGTAAAACTCCTATAAAAATAGTTCTTAACTATTTTCTTGGTAATGAGTTTCTGGATTTGACACCAAAACAATCTATTAAAAATTAGGTAGAAGAAGTAAATAGAAGTTTTTTCAAAGAAGACCTAAAATGGCAAATAGATACATGAAAAGATACTCAATATTACTAACCATTGGAGAAATTAAAATAACAATGAAAGATCACCTCATACCTCTTAGAATATTTAGCATTAGAAGGACAAGAGAAAAATGTTGGCGAGGATGTGGAGAAAAGGAAACCTTGTGCCTTGTTAATGGGGATGTAAATTGGTATAGACACTGCAGTAAAGAGTATTAAGTATTCTTGAAAAAAAACAGAAATTTATCTTCTATATGTCCAGCCATTCTACTACTGACTTCAGAATCAAAAGACATAAAAATAGGATTTCAAAAAAGTATCTCCACTTTTGTGCTATTGCACCATCATTCACAATAGTCAAGATAAGGAAACAAACAAAAGGTCTATCAATGGACGATTGGATAAAGGAGACCTGATACATATATTCAACATAATTTTATATGTCATGTTGGAGTTATTAACTAATTCTATGATGGTAAACATTTTGCAATATTTAAATGTCTTAACACATTGTATACCTTAAACTTATACAATGTTGTGTGTGAATATATCACAATAAAGTTGAAAAAATGAGGCCAATAACTAAACAAAGAAAAGTTACTATATTAATAATCACTTAAATATAAATAATCACACGAATTTAAAATGAAATTTTCAGCAGCCTGACCAGTGCTTGTATAGTGAATAGAGCAAATACCTGGGACACTGAGATCCTAGGTTCAAAACACTGAGATCGCTGACTTAAGCATGGGCTCATACGGTTTTAACTTGGGATCATCAACATGAACTCTGGTCACTGACTTGAACTCAAAGATTGCTGGTTTGAAACCCAGGGTCGCTGG
Organism: Rhynchonycteris naso; assembly: GCA_037038555.1. Taxonomy (NCBI): domain Eukaryota; kingdom Metazoa; phylum Chordata; class Mammalia; order Chiroptera; family Emballonuridae; genus Rhynchonycteris; species Rhynchonycteris naso. The sequence goes on from CM073002.1 coordinate 76,643,927, forward strand.
CTCAAGCTAGGGGTCATTGGTTTAGCTAGTTCAGCTGGAGCTTGCTGGTCAAAGCACATATGGGAAACAATCAATAAACAACGAAAGAGCAAGAACTATAAGTTGACATCTCTCATTTCTCTCTTTTCTTGACTCTCTCTCTATCTCTATCATTAAAAATAATAAAGTAATATTTTATATTGATTGAAAAAGAAATAACTCATATATTAAGCATTAAAATCGTCAGCAAATATTAGAAAAAAATCCAGCATACGTTAAAAAATCATACATCATGATGAAGTGGGACTTATTCTAAGGATGCAAGTTAGCACCATATCTGCAAATTAATAAATGTGATATACCATAAAACAAATAAATACTAAACACCACATGATCATATCATTAGATGCAGAAAAAGCATTTTAGAAAATCTAGCACTTATTTATTATAAAAACTCGCAGCAAAGTTGGAATAGAGGGAACATACCTCAACATAATAAAGGCTGTATATATATCAAACCCACAGCCAATATCATAATGGGAAAAAACTACAAGCATGTCCCTTAAGATAGGGAACAAGAAGGAATCTCCATTTTTATTACTTTTATTCAACAGAGCACTGAAAGTCTTAGCCACACAATTAGACAAGAAGTAATAAAAAATATCCACACTGGAAAGAATGAAGTAAAATTGTGTTTATATTGCCTGACCAGGTGGTGGCGCAGTGGATAGAGCATCGGACTGGGATGCAGAAGACCCAGGTTTGAGACCCCGAGCTTGTCAGCTTGAGCGCGGGCCCATCTGGCTTGAGCAAAAAGCTCGTCAGGTTGGACCCAAGGTCGCTGGCTCCAGCAAGGGATTGCTTGGTCTGCTGAAGGCCCCCGGTCAAGGTACATGTGAGAAACAGAAATGAAAAACTAATGATTGATGCTTCTCACATCTCTCCGTTCCTGTCTGTCTCACTCTCTCTCTGACCCTGTAAAAAAAAAGTAAACAAACAAGAAAAAAACACTGTGTTTATTTGCAGACGATATGATACTGTATATAAAGAACACTAAAAGTTCTACTAAAACAACCCTACTCAAACTGATAAATGAATTCAGTAAAGTAGCAAGATACAAAAGAAATATCAAGAAATCAGTTGCATTTTATACACCAATAATAAAATATCAAAAAGAAAAACAATTCCATTCACAATTGCTTCAAAAATAATAAAATATTTAGAAATAAATATAACCATGAATGTAAAAAATCTGTCCTGGCCAGTTGGCTCGATGGTAAAGTATCGGTTCGGCCTGTGAAAGTCCAGGGTTGGATTCTCGGTCAGTGCACAAAGAAGAAATGACCATCTGCTATTCTACCCCTCCCACTCTCTATTATTTCTCTATATATATCTCTCTTTATATCTCTCTCCCTCCTCCAACCATGGCTTAGTTGGAACAAGTTGACCCCATGTGGTGAGGATGGCTCCATGGCCTCTCCCTCAGGCACTAAGAGAGCTTTGTTGCCAAGCAACAAAATGATTGCTCCAGATGGGCAGAGCATATTCACATAGAGCGTTTGCCAGGGGCATTCCAGGTGGGGCACATCCAGGAGTCTGTCTCTCTACTTCCCCACTTTACCTTTAACAAAAATTGAAAAAAAATAATGTAAAAGACCTGTACTTGAAAAACAATATGATATGAAAAAAAATTAAGAAGTTACAAATAAGTAGAAGAATATATTATCTTCATAAATGTAAAGAATTAACAAAATTAAGACGGTCATAATAACCAAAGCAAACTATAGATACAATGCAATTCCTATCATACCAATGGCATACTTTACAAAACTAGAACAAATATTCTGAAAATATATATGGAACAAAATATCAAACAGCAATACAGATCTTGAGAAAGAACAAATTTGGAAGAATCATGCTATCTGATATCAAACTATACTATAATACCACAGTAATCAAAACAGTGTGTTACTGACATAAAAAGCAAATATACAGCTCAATGGAAGATAATAGATAGCCCAGAAATAAACCCACACCTTTATGGACAATTAATATTTGACAAAGAAGGAAAAAACATACAATGGGGTAAAGATAATCTATTCAATAAAGGCTGTTGGGAAAATTAAACAGATAAGTGCAAAAAAATAAATCTAGACTACCTTTTTACACCATACACAAGAATATACTCAAAATGGGTTAGAGAATTAAATGTAAGACTCAAAACCATAAATACTCTAGAAGAAAATATAAACAGTAAAATTTCATATATTTTTTGTAGAATTTTTTTTTCTTATACACCTTTTAAGGCAAGGGAGTCAAAAGAAAAATATACAAATGGGATTATATCAAACTAAAAGGTTCTTGCATATCAAAGGATGCCATCGACAAAATGAGAAGATAATCCACTGAACAGGAGGACATATTTGCCAATGATACATCTGACAAGGGATTAATATTCAAAATTTATTATGAAATATGAAACTTAACACCAAAGAAAACAATCCAATTAAAAATGTGCAAAGGGCCTGAATAGACACTTCTCCAAAGATGACATATATATGGCCAATAGACATATAAAAAGTGCTCAATGTCATTAATTATACAAGAAATGCAAATTACAAATATAGTGAGATATCATCTCAAACCTGTGAGAATGGCTGTCATGAATAAAACAATAAACAAGTGTTGGTTATAATTGGAAGAAAACTAAATCCTGTGTCCTATTGGTTGAAATACAGATAGGTTCAGTCACTGTGGAAAGCATTACGGATTTACCTCAAAAAATTATAAATGGGGTGTGTTCTTTCTTCCTTTTTTGTCTTTCAAGGTATGTCTCTCTTTTTGAATCTCCAAGGGCTGTTCTTTTGCCTCCGTTACTTGTTTTCTGTGCCTATTTCTTCCATGCCTCACTTTTTCTATCTCTGTGATTTTCTAAATAAACTTTTCTTTATAAGAACAACAACAATGAAAAGCAAACATGGAACTTCCTTATGGCCCTGCGATTCTACTCTGGGAGTATACCCAAAGAAACCAAAACAGTAATTTAAATAAATATATGCACCCATATGTTCTTTGCAGCAATGTTTACAATAGCTAAGATTTGGAAGCGGCCCAAGTCCCCATCAGTAGTAAATGAGTAGATTTAAAAAGTTATGGTACATTTACAAAGTAGAATATCACTTGAACATAAAAAAAACAAAACAAAACAAAAACAGATCTTACCCTTTGCAACAGCAAAGGTAAACCTGGAAAGAATTATGCTAAGTGAAATATAGTACCATAAGATTTCACTTATATGTAGAATCTAATGAATAAAATAAACTCACAGACAGAAGACAAACAAACTCATAGATATAGAGATTATTAGACTGAAAACTGCCAGATAGAAGGCTGTATGAAATTGTGAAGAAATTAAGCAAAAATAAATAAATACATAAAGATTAATCATAGTCACAGACAACAGTCTGGGGTTAAATGGTAATTAAAGAAGACTTGATTTGGGGTGATGAACATACAGTACAATATACAGATGATTTATTATAGAATTGTACACCTGGAATTTATAAAATTTTATTAACCAATGTCAACCCAATAAATTCAATAAAAAATAAAAAATAACATAATAGTAACTAATTTATAAAATTATTGTAGAAATTAAAAGAAGCATGTAAATGGTCTTTAACTGTGTTCACTACATACTTAATATTAATACATCTTAACAATTAGAGGATCCTATAAAATGTTCTCTTTTATCTGAAGATATTTTAGAACCCCCTACCTGAACATACTTTCTTTTTAGCATATCTGTTTCCCTAACATACAACATTATTTTATATTTTACCTTAAAAATTGTTATATGTTTGTTTAAACATGTTTCCACCACTTCGGAATAATAAATTTGGTCTAGAGAAACTAACAATATAAATAAACACAGTGTGATTAAAGTAATAATAAACATGATATTAAATTTGTATGAAGGAAAAAATAATTTTAACTCATTGCAAAATAATGGAACTTGAAGATAGTTTTATTATCAATTCAGGAACCTGAAAACTGTTGTAAGAAGAAAAAAATAGTATGTTACAAGGTATTTTTATTTATTTGTTTTATATAGAGAGGAAGCATTGATTGGTTATTCTACTTATTTATGTATGCCGTGATATATTGTTATATGTGTCCCGACCAACAATCAAGCCTTCAACTTTGGTGCATTTAGGGCAACACACCAACCAACAGAGCTACCCTACCAGGGTGTATTTTTTTTTTCTTTTTTAATCTGTCAGGTTTCTCTTGCCACAAAGGCATCCTTCTAAATGTAACTAAAGAAAGCTATAGGGAGAAAGGAACTAAATAGAAGCTCAGTATCGAGTTGGAAATGGAAATGTTATGTGATAAGAAAAAGACAACCAAATCAAGAAAATAGAGACATTACTAAATAGTAGTAATAATTTGTGAAATGGCAAGGGTTAAAATATCGATATAGAAAAGAATCCAGTGAAAGAAGTGATACTGGATTGGAATAATAAAGAAAAGTATTAGTTTTATGGGTTCTTTGGAAGGATAAGTTTTAAAATGAAATTGACTGCTTGCCAATAAGGATGAGAATTGAGGAACCCACTAGATTTTCTGGAACATTTAACTTCATAATATTTCTTTACTGCTAGTATATTATTAAGTATAGAATTTTAGTAGAACCAGACAGTAGTTACATTTGAGAATTTTTAGTCTCTGTGTCCCTAGTCATCAGGGCTGACTTCTTAGTGGAGTTAGTTTGATTCACCTACAGCCTTAGTATAAATCACCAGGATGATGTAGAAATTTAGAAGACTTCTAGAAACTGTAGGCTAATACTTAGGAACTCAACATCAAAGTCATCCTTGCACCCATCTTTCAAGTCTACCTTCACTCCTGACTTATTTCCCTATGCCAGGTTATTATTATTTTTTGACATTGAATATCTAACTTTCAAAATAAATTTCCAGATTTTCTCATAAATGTTTTGCAACCAAGATGAAAATATAGGGGAGGGGAAAGAATGACAGTTTATCTCAGTGGTGTATAGTTCAAAAATATCATAAGAAAGTCTGTCTGACACCTTTTTACATTGTCATATACTATATCAACAAAGTTTAGCATGCCTTGTACTTTATGAACCATATTGGATTTCATCTTTTTGTTTTTATATGGTCTTTAAATATGCTTTGATAATTATGCTCCAGCATTTTACTGAAACTCATCTCCAAATTCTTACAAGTTTAAAATATCATATAGAAAGATTGTATATTTGTATTTCCATAGAAAAATTTAAATATATGCCTGACATTAGACTTCATTTATCTGTCTCATTTTTATGTTTTTTATTTAATTTTTATTTATTTATTTATTTTAGAGGAAAGAGAGAGAGAGAGAGAGAGAAGGGGGGAGGAGCAGGAAGCTTCAACTCCCATATGTGCCTTGACTGGGCAAGCCCAGGGTTTTGAACCGGCAACCTCAGCATTCCAGGTCAACGCTTTATCCACTGTGCCACCACAGGTCAGGCTCATTTTTATGGTTTTAAAATACTTATTTTGTTATGTGCCATGACATACAACCCTCAAACAATGTAAGCCTGACCTGCCAGAAATGTTGTTTGTGGCTATGTTCTTGTGGTAGATTTTGCCACTCCTGTAAGTAGTAAATAAATATACATCCACCCACTGCCATGGGCCTTAATTTCTATGTGAAGATTATAGTCAGATCATCATCTTGGTCATATTACTTACTTTTCCAATGCAATGTGAGAGGAAGTAACACCTGGTACTTTTAGGCTAAAGTTTTGAGTCATTGCAATTTTTTCCAAGCTCTTTTATTCTTTCACTTTGCCATGAGAGTGGCATGTTCAAGATAGGGACAGTTTCTCCAGCTTACATCTCAGAATAAAACTGATGGAGAAGTGTCATAGACATCACCCACAACTGTTCCACATGCAATGTTGCAATATAGGCAAGAAGTGCACAGTAGTTTCTGTAAGTCACTGATATTTAAGAACATTTCATTGTTATAGCTAAGAATAATAGTCCCACTATCAAAACTTACCTTTCAAAATTATATGGGTTTTTTTTTGTTATTAAAGTAACAAATACTTGGTGATTTTAATGCATTTTCCTCTTATTAGAGAAGTATATGTGACTGTAGTGATTTATTTCAGACATATATTTACTATATATTTTGATAATGTATCTCAAAATCTTGAATTATTTGCAAGGATTGCAATTGATTTTAGTATGAGTGAGTTCATCTTGAGTAAACCAACACCATATATATTAATGTAACTGTATTTTGTGTTCCTCATTCAGTTATCCCATATGGAGTGCACATGGAACTTATCTATCTGAGTGTTTTACAAGAAACATAGCTCCCATTTAAGTGTATAAACTGTGTGTAGTAAGGAATAGAAGAGTGATTGGTATGTCTAACAGCCCTGCTTACAATGTTGTACGACATTTTAAGGACATGCTTAATCCAAATTGAAGAGACCAAGCTTTGTTCTTTTTGTCATCTCAGTCTCTGTACCTTGTTCTATATATTTATCTTTACATATCTTACATATTCTTTTATTCTTTACCACTTACTGTAGATGTATTTCTCTTCCTATACGCCATACCTTCTTTCCAGTGCAACTTTTGCAATAAAAGCACAAAAACATACTCATTTTATTAGCATATTTTTATAGAATGTTTTTCCTTTTTTAACAATTGGGTAGAGACTCAAGAATGAGATATAAGGCATGTATAGTGCTACGAGTGTTCTTGGACCCTGGAGTAACTTAAATTAACACTTATAAGTCTATATACTAGTCCTAATCATAGAAGGGATAAAAGTAGTACTGAGCTCAATAGCTGGTTTTGAGCTATCTTTCAGAGAATATGAAATGTATAAATTGTTCCTAATGATACTTTCTTTGTTTCTCGCTTTATTCTTTTGCATCTTTTCTTCAGTATATATTATTTTATGTGTGTTCTATACTAAGGAGTTCTAGACACTGGTAATAGACTAACTGAGCTGACAGAATTATTTCTGTATAGAAAAAATTAAATATACATAAACAAAGAGACCAAGCTAGTCTAGAGATTCAGTAAAGCTTTCTCTAACAAGACATTTGTACTGAAGTCTAAAGGATTTCCCCAAACCAAAACATAGATCAAAAAGAGTTTATAACTTAATAATAAAAAATAAATAGCCTGACCTGTGGTGGTGCAGTGGATAAAGCGTAGACCTGGGAACACTGAGGTTGCCAGTTCAAAACCCTGCACTGGTCTGGTCAAGGCACATACAGGAGTTGATGCTTCTGGCTCCTCCACCCTTTCTCTCTCTCTCTGTGTGTCTCCTCTCTAAAATGAATAAAATTAAAAAAAAATTAAAAATAAATAATTGTTGAGAAATTATAATAGTGTTCTAGGAGTAGAACTAACCCTTAATAAGAAGGAGGTGATGTACAAAAAGCAGAAATTGAGGGAGAGAATGGCTTGAAATTAAGGTGAAGTGAAGATAATACATGATCAATCAGGGAAGAATTCTTAATCATGTTCTAAGAACACTGAGAATTTTTTGAAATAATTTAAGCAGGAGAGCAATATAAAAATTTTCAAAAGTTTTCCTGGAGAAAAGAAGTATAGTGGATGTAAGAAAAATGATGACATTAAAGATGTTGTAAAAACTTATCTATCTCAACTTGGTCATGCAAAGCATGTATGTTCTTTTGGTAATGAGAACATTTTGTGGTTGGGTAAAATTAATGAGTTTCCCATAACTTGGTAGATGTTCACAATAAAATTCTTTTTCTTTTTTTATTAAACAAACTTTTTTTTTTCTTTTTTCTTTTTACAGAGACAGAGGGAGAGTTAGAGAGAGGGATAGATAGGGACAGACAGACAGGAACAGAGAGAGGTGAGAAGCATCAATCATTAGTTTTTTGTTACCGTTGTGACACCATAGTTGTTCATTGATTGCTTTCTCACATGTGCCTTGACTGCAGACCTTAAGTGAACTGAGCAATCCCTTGCTGGAGCCAGAGACGTTGGACTCAAGCTTAGGAGCTTTTGTTCAAGCCAGATGGGCCCGCGCTCAAGCTGGCGACCTCGAGGTCTTGAACCTGGGTCTTCCGCATCCCAGTCTGACGCTCTATCCACTGCGCCACCAGCTGGTCAGGCTATTAAACAAACTTTAATGAACAAATATAAACAAAGCAACCTTTTCTGAAAACTCATTGAAGTCCCCGCACTTGGTCCATTTTGGTTCTCCCCACTGCAGATATAAAATAAAACAAAATTCTAGAGACAAAATTCTTTTATTCGAAAAACAACAAAAAATTATTTCTAAATCCAGGGTGGGACAAAGTAAATTTACAGTTGTTTGTATGGACAGTTATACACTTATTAATAAATAAATATACAAGAATAAGCTTTGTGTTTTATTTACTCACAACTGTAAACTTACTTTTGCCACACCCTGTATATCTGTAGTCCCTTTGGGTATCAGGACTCAGGCAACAGTTTTAGGGGTGCAGGATCTAAGCTTTATTAAATTCACATATTCTGTTCACAAAAGGAAGGATTTTTCTCTTCTAATATATTTATAATTCATATATTGTAAGCATTTAAAATTTACCAATAAGATCCAGTGCCTAGTATCCATTGTACTAATTAACAAAACTAATTGTATATTTATTATGATGATTAATATAACCATTTCCTGTTTTCTAGATTTGGCTAACAGTACTTACAGTGGCCTAGTTGTTACACTTGGAGTGAAGCTTTACTAATATTACACAATTCTGCCACCAATAAAGAGTTAATTCCTGATTAGAAGAAATGTTAAGGCCTGAGTGGCAGCTTTATCTCATACAAAAAGTTGCATTTTTATGCTTAACTATTTTAAGATAATATATAGATGTATTAGATATTCAGCAAAGAAATGATAGAACCTACTCTATCATGCTAGCAGTGGAGATAAGGGATATTGAGATTTGAATATAGAATTTTCTAAGAATTAAAGGAAGCTGACCAATCTAGAGTAGTGAGTAGTTTTGGAAAAAAGTACATTGTAAAGTGACTCATGAAAAGAAATCTGCTTTATTATTTTATTTCTTATGAGGGGTCATTACAAAGCCAAAATAGTATAATTAATAGAATATGGTGGGAAAAAAGATATAAGGATGGATCACATCTTGTCAAAACTCACTAGTGGTCTAAATCTAAAATGCATTTGCTACCATTATTGCAATACTTTCAATAACAAACATGTTAGTCAGTTTAGGAAGAGGAATAATGTACACAGATATTGAATTATGTTTTAAAAATCACAAATGTAAGGAAAATTTTCTGTGTAAGCTCTTAAGCTACAGCTAATTATCAATCAGAAGATATTTTACATATTACTTCATCTCGTAATTTCCTTGATCTTTTCCAAATTAAATGCTTTGAATTGAATCTGTTCTTCTGAGTCTTTTTCAATGACCTCATTATTTCCGTGCTGATTTATGTGGCTTATATAAAAAATGAAAAGAAACCAAGAGTGATAAATAAAATATGTCAGTGTGGGGTGCTATAAAGTTTTTATTGCTACTTGTTTCAGAAAAACCCACATAAAAAAAGCATTATTCCAAATGCACAGCAATAAAACTTTATAGCAGAGTACATGCATAAAGTATCAATAAATAGAACATATATGTCTGTGTATGTACATATCTGTGTGTATAATGTATATAAGTTGGATGTAATCTTGCAATTTAACTTCTTTAATGAAATTCTATTTGTTTTATGCTAAAATTCATTGTTTTGTGGTATGAAGAAAATTAATTTGTTCCTGTCACATTTGACTTAAATTATTATTAAAATAATTTTCCATGTTAAGATTATTATCATTTAATACATGATATAAGTGACACACCAAAACTGTCACAGAAAGAATTTTGGAATTTTTATTTGCACTTAATATCAGAATACTTAGTGTGTTTTTTCATTTTGTTTTTAAGTAGACTAAACTCTCAAAATTATAATTTGTACCTGATCAGGCAGTGGTTCAGTAGGTAGAGTGTCGGACTGGAACAGAGGACCAAGATTCAAAACCCTAAGGCCTCCGGTTTGTGCTCAGAGTCGCTAGCTTGAGCATGGGATCATAGACGTGACTCTAGTCTATGGTCACTGATTTGAGCCCAGGATCGCTGGTTTGATTGAGCAAGGGGTTACTCGCTCTGCTGCTGTCCCCAGATCAAGGCACATATGAGAAAACAATCAATGAGCAACTGAGGAATGTCAACAAAGAATTGATGCTTCTCATCTTTCTCCCTTACTCTGCTTCTATCTGTCCCTCTCTCTGAATCCTTTTCTGTCTCTGTCAGAAAAAACAAACAAACAAAAAAACCCTGTAATCTGTGATGACATATTGGCCTAAAATACAAGAGAGAGATTATACGATGTGTCAGAATAAAGCCTTATTGATTTTTACACAGGTAAAAAGATACACGATTACAAGAAATTCCACTCATATCTCACGTGGGTTGAACACTGACTATGTAAAGCCAATGCTGAAGTGTGGCTGGAGTTTATAAGTTACAAATGATTCCTTTTAATAAGTTGGAGTTTGTAGTTTTGGCTCATGGGAACTAAGGAAAATCATGTAAAAATTACATAGACGAGTAAAGCAGGAAATACCAGTGACTTAAAATAAACCACAGCTTATAATCCATGATCAATTCTCAGAAGGCACTATTTTATTATTTTAGACACTCAATTGTTTTTGGGTTTGATTTGTTTTGTTTTTGATACAGGAAAATAAATTATTATAAGTTGAACAATATAATTTCTCATATAATTAGATTGCATTGGATATTTTTAGTCTTTAATTTGATTGATGGAAATAGAAAAAAAAGGGTTGATACTTTAAAAAAAAATTTTTTTTTAATTTTTATTTTATTTTATTCATTTTAGAGAGGAGACACGGAGTGAGAGAGAGAGAGAGAGAAAGAGAGAAAGGGGGGAGGAGCTGGAAGCATCAACTCCCATATGTGCCTTGACCAGACCAGTACAGGGTTTTGAAGTAGCGACCTCAGTGTTCTCAGGTCGACGCTTTATCCACTGCGCTACCACAGGTCAGACCAGGGTTGATAATTTTTACCAATTAGAAATAGATGATCTATAGCACTGGAATCCTGAACAGTTTGTGTTTTCTGAACTTCTTAACTGCAGAACCTTTATTTTCCTAAGACTTTATAAATGATTGTTCATGTTGAAAAAAATCTACACTATACACCTTCATACTTTCCAAATATGTATTCACATTTAGTAATATCTTTTATTTCCCTAATGAACAAAGAAGGAAAATTGCTCTTTCTGTAGACATGTCACTTTTTCTTTTCTAGTACATATTCATTCTATTATATTTTATTTCTTTTATTTTTCTTGAGAGAGAAAGATAGATGGAAAAGGGCAGGAAAGGAGAGAGATTAATAACATCAACTCATAGTTGTGGCACCTTAGTTATTCATTGATTCCTTTCTCATATGTGCCTTGACCTGGAGGCTTCAGCTGAGACAATGACCTTTAGCTCAGACCAGCACCCGAGGGCTCAAGCCAGTGAACTTTGGCTCAAGCCGGTGATCTTGAGGTTTTCAACCTGTGTCCTCAATATCCCAGACCAATACTCGGTCCATTGGACCACTGTCTGGCCAGGCATTATTATTTTTTACTCTTATTCTCTCTTTTATTGTTTTTTTTTTTTTTTTTTTTTTTTTTTTTTTTTTTGCTAAAAATACTAATCTTTTGGCTTTTTGTGTCCTTTTAATTTCTTACAAGCATAGACTTGATAACCATCCTTGAATATATTCATTGTTTTAGGGCTTATTATATGGTATTTGGTATTCTATCATTGTAGATTATACAATGAAAATATTATTTCTCATTATTCTGTTGGTTGAATAAGTAATTATTCTGCTTTATGTGGTGTTGACTGGCTACAAAAATTACTGCAACATCTAAAATGTCCTGTCTCAGCTAGCCATGTTGGAGTTAGCACCAGCTGGAAGTTAGGATAGGGCTTTAAGCTTGGCTGTCTTCCATGTGGACCTCCACTAAAAGCTTCTTTGGCCTGTTTTAACATGGATTTTAAGGACATACCAAGAGAACCAGACCCAATATGCAAGTGTCCATCAAATTAGCAAATAGCATAATTGGAAATAATTATTTGGCCTAAGTTATTCACTTGTTAGGCCCTAAATCAGTATGGGAACATGCATACTAGTGGGTGTTTCATTGTGGAACCCTAAACAATAGTCTATCATAGTCTGGGACTTGGAAATAGAAGTTTGTGAAACACAAACTGATAGTTTCTTTAATAATTTGAAATCAACAGCTGATAAAAATTATATATAAAAAAAGCACACAAACAGAAAAAACTGGAATTATCTTATTTTATAGAGTTATGTAATGAATCTTCTTTTCACTATAAAGTATACAGGAGAAATACCATGGAATTTCCAAAATTTGAGGTCAAGATATGTCAGATGAGATATTCTTAAAAGAGAAAATATTCAAGGTTTAATCCATTAATGTACAAACTTAAGCGATGGGAGTAATGGAACTAATCTATTTGAACATTTACTATGGACCATATACCTTATTAATATAATTTAATTCTCAAAGAATTTTTACAAAGAAAATATTAACTTTTCATTTTATGACATAAAATTGAGACTCAGAGAACAGTAAACATCTATAGTTTTAAACACTTATAAATGATAGTCACAGGAAAAAATCCTGTCTCCAAATTCCATGTAATTGCTACTATAACATGCTGCCAGAAAGAAAAACATACATTTAGCTGAGCTTTGAAAGCAACAAGAATTTGAAATATAAGTGAACACTGTAATTCTAAAAGGATGCCTACATGTCTCATGGCTGTTAAATCTACCACTAATTTTTCCCAAAAGCATGTTTACTCAGTTTTGCTCTCAACTTTTTGACTTCCTACATAATCTCAGGTGACAACATTACGGGTACTAACTAACAAGACATGAGCTAATATATAAACTAATTTTTGTAAGAACAGTTATAAAACTATGTTTCTTTTTTTCTCTATACTTTTTTTAAGTTTTAGTTATGTCTATTTATAGTCTGGGATTGTCAGATGTAGTATTTCACTGTACAATGATGTTTTTAAGTACTTGTGGAAAACTCATATTAAAACTGAAAATGAGATTTAAAAAAGTGAAGAAAGATGAAAATAGTAACCGAAAAAAGTGACATTGTAGAGACTCCAACTGTATCTCAAATGGAATTTCAGAGATACAGGCACTACTTTTAAATCAAACATATTAAATTTAATTCTATCAAATGATACTATCTATTTCTCTTATGTGTTATGAGTGAGTGGTTGAGAATAAAAACTTGAAATGAATTCTAAAGTGTCTAATTTTTACTAACCCTGGAAAGCATCACTTAATGCTTTAAAGAAGAAATTAAAGTCTTGGTAAAGTAGCTATTCAGCTACTCAGGATTTTTAGTTATTTACTTTTCATCAGGCCACACTTCATTGAAGAAGTATTTTAAAACTAAAAGTTGTAGTGAAATAACACCAAAATTTATATTATGAATTATTTTGAAGGCTTTAATAAGGAAATCCCAGATAGTGTACTAGCCTCTACTATGGTCTTCTGATTGGTTTGGTTTGGCCACATTCCAGCTGGTTAGATAGAAATTGTGCTGACCTAAGCTTTGAAATTAGCATGCTCAAACAAGATTGGAAATAATAAAATAACTTTTGTCTAAAATATTTTTAATAAAAGGAAACAAATTCTTTTGTTTAGTTGCTTAAATTAAATACTATTCCATGCTGGGGGCAATTTTATGAGTGAAAGAGGCAAGTTTCATTCTTAGAGTATTGCTTCAAATCCCTCCTGAGCCACTATCCTTTAAAATAAGAAAGAGGGGAGAATGGAAAGGGGATTATTAAACAGAGGAAAAATGTGGATCATAGTCATTCTCTGAATTTGTAACCTGGCTGCATTAATGGACTCTAAGGCAAAACAATGTATTTGCATAGGGTTAGTTTGTACTGCTCTCTGCTGCCTGGGTAAAGTAACAGCAATATTTAGACTATACTATTTTATTTTAGTAGTTCTAAACTAGTCTCTCCCATTTTATTCTTCTATTTGGAGAGGATAAGATATGAGTGAGTATGCTAGAAATTGAATATTAAATAGCCTCAAGTATGACTGGATTTAATATATTTAGATATAGTAGTTGTAAATGGCAAACTTAGTCAATTTTACTAAAAACTCCAATAGAGTGTATAAGAAGTAAATCAGAAAAACATAGAAAACTTTCTTTATTATTGAACATATGTCTGGCTTATTATTTATTGAGGAAAAGCATCTGTGAATACTGAAGGAATAATAAAAGAATAATAGGAAGACTCAAAGCCTTGAAAAAGATTTTTACTTCCCCCAGAATGAGTCTTGGTCATCACTGTATTTTCAAAATAAGAAGCACATGAAGAACAGAGAGAGATAGGACTTATATTGCTATCCAAGTCTTTTCTCATGAGGGCCTGAATGAGCTAGGAACATGCACCATAGGGACAATGCTGTCACCACAGCTGTTCTTTGGCATGTTGCAAATGAAGTATGTGCATATCTGCATATGGTCTTATTAAGAAAGAATTCTTCTGGAATATACATGACTTGGGCTCAGAGCCTGTTGGCCAATGACTTTTGATTCTCCCAGCCACACAATTGACAATGTTTACCTTTTAATATGTACTAGACACAGCTTTCAACTTGTGGACATTCTAGTCCCTGCTAATTTACACATGTCTAAGCAGCTATATGTAGATGTTTAATAGCTTATATTTGGGAGACTTCAAAAATCTTAAAGTTCTGAAAAAACAGAAAATAAAGTATATATTTTTAAATGTCAAAGGTACTTGGAAGAGATTTTAAATGTTGAAATTTAGGAAAGCGTATCTGAGTTTTCTTTCCTCTTTTTATGAAATATTTAACCTAATTAGCCATTTTTCTCTATAAAAGCAAATTCTAAGTATATCAGTAAGAGATGAGAGCCAGTAGCTTTTCTGAAAACCTATCTAGCACTGATAGGAAAGTTATTTTGTGAAGAGGTTTGCATTAGATGCCGCTCTGAATCTTACTACATCCATTATAAAACAATTGATCTATGTGATCTCCAATGAGGATATTCTAGTATGCTAGCCTCTTACCAAGTTTCTCTCCTGGGGGGAATAATATATATGGTAAGTATATTGCCTTAATAAAGGTCTCAGGAGCACAGTAGGGACACTTAGAGGAAGTGGCAAATGGTTAAAAGCTAGATTTCTTTTTAAATGGGCCTTGGATGGACTCTGATCCATATGAAATTTAAAACAAAATTAGAAAGGTTGTTATACAGTTTACTACCACTAATAGCAAATGATGACACAATTTATTATACTGTTTACAGACTGCCTGACATTGTATACCTGTGAAAACAGAGGGCATGAGAAATTGTCTAGAGTCGTCCTGAGGTTGTAAACTCCTATTTTGTGAATTAAAAATCAGAAATATTTCTGACAATTACATTGTTCTAAAATTTTAAACTATTTAATATACAGAAAGTATGTAGATGGCATCATTCTGGCCAATAGAAATAGATATTGTGGTAAAAGAATGTGATGAAAAATATAAGAAAAAATATATATGATATATATGGTATCCATTATATCAGTGTTAATAAGAAAAAAAATTTCTTTTGTATTTACAAAGTAAAACTGAGCTGGGTATATCAAAATAAGTAGTGAATACAAAGAAGCCACCAACTGAAGTACATTTTGTATAACTAATTATTACTATTATTTGACTCCTGACATCTGAAGTTTAATTGCTCTTGTACTATTAAGGCATATCTATCCTGGGATATAATTAAGTTCTATTCAGTACTGAATTTGGGTCTCTTGTAACAGAGGCAAGACGTCTTTACTATATACACTTAAGTACAAGTTGTGTGATAGCACTGTAAGAATATTAAAAAATGTTATTAATATTAGAGTTTATTAATAATAGGGCTTATTCCATAAAGCCTTATTACAAATAACATAGAGAAATGTAATCAAAAATATCTTCTAAAGTAGGGATTTGCAGTGGCTGCAGATTGGAATGGGTAGAAGCATATGAATACTACCTAAAACAGTTGGGTTCCAACAGAATATTGAATTTACTATTTAACAAGTATAGATTGAGTTACATGAGATTTTTGTTTAAATGTTTCTTTAAATTGTTCACCTGATGTCAACTTTGCTATTTATTTTAAATTGTGCTGCATCTCCAAGTAAGATAAGAATTAAAAAATAGAAACAAAGAAAGTTGTGTAGGTATATCTAATTATCTCTATACCTATTCTAGATTTATTCCATTGCTACATTTTAATGCACTGTAAAATCTTGAGTAACATAAGGGATTCATCAAGCCTTGTTCACATTCCATTCTGATGGTTTCTCTAGGCAGTCGGCTCCTCTGTTGAAAATGACAATTTCCTTATGTTTAGGTTACCCACAAAGGAAAAGCTAGGAAAACAGACTCTTATATATAATCTATGGCCTCAATAAAATCCATTTAACACTGTAAAAGTATAATTTACAAAAATTGAATAAAAATGACTCCCCACTCCTGATTAAAGTTTCTAATAACATTCTCCAATAAAAGAAAATTGTTGATTTCTGGGCTTGGGTAGGTAATATATAAGTCGAGCCTGGAGAATGTTTTACTGCTAGAAATTGAGGAGATGCTCACATGTGTGTGTGTAAACACACATACTACACACACACACACACACACACACACACACACACACACACCGTGTGTTGAAGGGACAGAAGAGTGAACTAAAAGGGCTACCAGTGACCAAAATGGAAGAATTTTAGCAACAAAATAAATAATGTAACATTGCATTAGAGCCCAAGGTATAAAATAAAATTCCATGAGTCCAGAGTAATATAAATAAACCATTGACCAAATAAATACATGGGGAAGAATATCCTGTGCAATATTCCCAATAATTTTGATAGATACTTCCTCTGAAAAAAATGAAACATAACTCCCTTCTCTTTATATGTGGGCTGCAATCCTTCCCAAGAGGACAATTTTAGAAGAAGACTACTCTGGAAAGTAGTAACCTAACTAATGTTTCCTCAGCCAGTTGATTAAGGTAAACAAAAACACTAGTAAATTATGTCAGTTGAATGTACCTTTGGTATAATATGATAAGAGTGTCATTGTACATTAGTAGTCTTACTCTTAATAACCTGTACCAGGGGTGCCCACACTTTTTCAGCTTGCGAGCTACTTATAAGATGACCAAGTCAAAATGATCTACCTACAATAAAAATGCAAAACATAAATTTATTTCTTCTATATTATCATTATTTAAGTTACTATTATTACTATTTAATATTGTGTATTCTTCCTTCACCTTTCTCCTTCTCAGCTCTCTTTTTGGAGAAAAGTCAATGTCATAGTTTTTATGGACAGTCCGAAAAAGCCGCTCCACATTTTCCTTCTTTGGAATAGCAATGGCACACAGACAGATGAGGCAAACGCACTTAGAATATGACATAGTGAAAAAAATCCCCTCCCATTCTGTATGAAAGTGGTAGGTTTTAGGCTTCTTACTCGGACCAGCTACGTCACTCATTTTATACCCTTTGTTGTATTTAGTTTAAATAAATTGAAGGCTAACTACGCAGCAATGTAACTGAACAAGTTAGCGCGGTTTAACGCATATGCGTAGCGTGTCAAAAGTTTAGACTTCAGATTGGCTACCCTGTACGCCAATCAAAAGACAAAAGTATTTTTAATGCCATGAGATCTACCCACACTTCCTTCATGATCGACCAGTAGATCGCGATTGACGTATTGAGCACCCCTGACCTATACCCTTAATGTAATCATGAAAAATAATCAGACCATTGCCAGTTGAGGAACATTCTACAAAATACCTGACTATAACTATCCAAAAGAGCCAAGGTCATAAACAAATAGTTTTTATAGTATAGAGGGCCATAGAAAGACATGATAATTACATGTAATGTGTGTGCCATATAAAATCCTTGAACAGAAAAGAAACATTAGAGGAAAACTAAACAAATTTGAAAAGGGTATAAAGCTTGGATAATAATAATCTTTCAAAAATGAGCCACTAATCACGACAAAGGTACCATAATAATGTATGATTTAACAAGTGAAAGTGAGTGAAGGGTATATAAAAATTCTATGTCTTAACTTCATGACTTTTTTGTAAGACATCTTTTTTTCAAGCCTTTAAAAGTAGGTGGTATCATCCTTAAAACAAGAAAAATGCTTTTTTATAGTTAGTAATAGAATACTAAAATCTAATAAAAAATAAAAACATGATTTATGCACACTGGCTTTCTTTAACCTTCTCCATGAAATAAAAACTGTGCTTCAAGATTATATAAATCTGCCTGACCTGTGGCAGCAAAGTGAATAAAGCATTGACCTGGAACTCTGAGGTTGCTGGTTTGAAACCCTGGGCTTGCCTGGTCAAGGCACATATGAAAGTTGATGCTTCCTGCTCCTCTCCCCTTCTCTTTCTCTTCTCTCTCCTTCTCTCTCTCCTTCTGAAATGAATAAATAAAATCTTTAAAAGTATAAAGAGTATATAAATCTTCCATGAATTACAAAACCCCAGTTTTACCGGAACAAGCATTGGTAACTTCTCATCAGTTTATGTTCAAGGAAAACATGCATTTTCCCTAGAACAAAGATACTCGGTTGTAACAATTTTCAGAGGTACAGAATCATAAATTATTACAGTTCTGTGAGGCCCACCAAGCTAAACAAGTTATATGCAAAGAGAAAGCACAGAGATAACATATTACACTTTTAAAAAAAGTTTGAAAAAATTTTTCTTGATAGCAGACAATGTCTAGATATAAGAAAATATTGTAAAGCTGAGTTCTTAAGGAAGTTCTAAAAGGCCAAGTGCTTTTCCTGGTCTAAAAAATATACATGAGCTATTTTGTGACAGATATGTACCATATAATCAAGCTAAACTATTCACGTCAAATTGAGCCTTCAGGTGACCAGTTACAGTGGCTAATTTGTACTCTTCACATGAAGTTCTAATGACTAATTATACGTTTAGTTGCTTGTGGGTGCAATTTAGTTTTTTGTGCAATTTTTTTTTGCTTGGTAAGTGATTGTAAGCTCAAACCTTAAACTCATTTGGAAAGATGCTGTTAGTAAAAGGTCAGCTTCAAAATCCAAGAAAATTTGGCCACTATAGTAATAACTGGAGAAACAATTTGTAAATTACTGAATTTTACAAATTTATCAATATGTAGAAGAAAACACAATTATAGTATAAAGGGATTAAGTGGACCACAAGGAATGCCATGATTAAATTTATTGGCAGGCATATAATTTTCTTTCAGTTTTGCAGTTCAAAATACATTGGCTTTTGTCTAGAAAAGTGACTGAACTGGAGTAACCTAAGACCCATGCCAGTGCTGAGTTCTTCAAGTCAATCTCAATAAAGGAATAAGAAAGACTGATAGCTCTATTATGAGCACTGTAAGTTTTATGGATGTTGCAAAATTAAAATTAGTAAAAGTAAATGGATATTAAACTTAATAATAAAAATGTAGACTATTATTATTGCCTATTTCTATTTGCTAAGGAATTTAACAGTTGCAGAAAACCATTTTTCATTTATATGTACCTCTCTCAGTACCTAGTTTAGACTGGGAAACTCTGGGTTCTCAATCATATATCATGTTTGGTTATATAATTAATAAAGAGGTGGACATTTAACTATTTGTCATAAGCTTATATATTCAGTTTGTTAATGCAAATTTTTTCAATAGTCATTTAGAAAAAAACTTTCTTGGCCCTTTGAGTGGAGGTAGTAATGAAAGCTGTCATTGAGAGCTAGTGTCATGTATAGAAATAAATCAATTTGGGGTACTGGCAAGTCAGTATTAAAATGGACTTACCACCCCTATATTTGGACTACACCATTCCTTTGTCATCCTTAATTTCCTGTGTTTAAATTGTATTTCTCTTATAAATTATTCAAGGAGAAACTATTTGATTCGGAAATGGGTAAATCGATTAATGATTGCCTCAGAGTATTTATGCATGCTAGACTCACAGGCAAATGCCAATCAATACCAAGAAACTCACAATTACTTTATTTTGACTACATTAGAGAGAGAACAATAGCCATTTGCTCTATGAATAAGAAATCAACTATAAATACCAATTAGAACTATATATATATAGAAATATTAAAAGGGGCTTTCCCATTATCTTCTGATGAGGCATACAATGCAGTTTTAGGAAAAAAAGTTATAACATTCCATATAAGGACAAGAAAAATATCCTAAAGATAATTGTTTCTCTAAAATGAGGAAAAAGATTCTGGCCAGTTAGCTCAGTGGTAGACTATTGTCTGGCGTGTGGATATACCAGGTTCGATTCCCGGTCAGGACACACAAAAGAAGCGACTATATGCTTTTCCACCTCCTCTTTTCTTTATCTCTCTCTCTTTTTCTCCAGCAGCCATGGGCTTGATTGGTTTGAGTGCATTGGCCCCAAGAGCTGAGAATCGCTTTGTGGAGCCTCCAGATCAGATACTAAAAAGTAGCTGGGTTGGAGCATGGCCCAGATGAGAGTTGCCCAGTGGAACCAAGCTGGTGAGGGTGTATGTGAGAATCTATCTCTCTATCTACATTCCTCTAACTTGGAAAAAAAGAAAAAAAAATAAGAAAAAAGATGGGTTGCTTTCAACTTATGTTCCAATATGACTAACAAAGTACAGCTATTCATGCAAATGATGAAAATGTAAAGTAGTTGTTTGAATTGCAAAATGGATTATTTTTTCATTATGAGCATCGTTTTGTTTGACTGATTCCTTGTGTTCAAAGTCTTTTTCACAGAATAAGCATGGTTATCTGCCTGTTCCAACACTATTCTATCACTTTTAAGCTTCCCTTTCATAGAGTGCACACACATCTTTCTCAAGTGGTCTTAAAAGTTTAACTGCATATGTTTTGTATAGTCTGATATAAAAATCCTGTTATTCCTCCTGTAGGAAATGGGTTCCATGTTGTTGTTGTTGTTGTTTTTTATTTTAAGTTTGGCATTTGGAAATCACCACCATCATTTCTGTTTTTTGAAGTTCTCTCTCTTAAACTTTCTGTTGACCGTCCAACCCTGCAACTAAAATATTGAGTCTGAAATCTGATAACCTCATTGTTATGTCGTGAATTTCATAAAATAAGATGGTTTGACACAGGATAAAGTTCAAAAGTATTTCTTGAGTTTGATTAAGATGTAAAATTTAAAAGAAGAACATTGTAATGATTGAAATCATGTCTGAAGCATAAATTTTTTTTTCAAACACAAAGCAGTAAGCAAACTTTTGTGATAATAAAACTTGTTCTTTTTTTTTTTAATTTTTTTTTATTTTATTCATTTTAGAGAGGAGACACACAGAGAGAGAGAGAGAGAGAGAGAGAGAGAGAGAGAGAGAGAAAGGGGGGAGGAGCTGGAAGCATCAACTCCCATATGTGCCTTGACCAAACCAGTGCAGGGTTTTGAACTGGCGACCTCAGTGTTCCCAGGTCGACGCTTTATCCACTGCGCCACCACAGGTCAGGCAAAACTTGTTCTTTTTTATCAGCCTTTCACTAAGTTAGCATAAACAGATTCTAATTTTCAGATATTTCCTGTTGTCCTCTATAGAGTGGCTAATCAAGAACATGGAATCAGGACCTTCTAATCAGAAGTGTTTGTTTCTTTGTTTTTATCAGTTCGATTGAACACCCACTCTTCATCCCTATCTTTTTTGTTTTAAGAGAAATGTAAGAAAAATTTAATACGGTTTTCTTATTTAGAAACAGATATTGAACATTTACTATATACCAAGGAGGCCTCATAAGAAGAATATAAGATAAAAATGAATAACTAAGTTGAATATTTTAGTTAGGTACAAAGTTGAAAATGCCATAATAAGGGTTTCATATAATCTAATAAACTAAAATAAAGAAACCCAATCAGATTCAGAAAAGTTTTGAAAGAGTAAATGTTTAAACACAGTCTTGAAGGACCAGAATGGATTCGAGACAAAGAGGGGAATTAAGTGGTAAGACGTAGTAGTGGCATTGGCAAATACACAGATCTGTAAGGAGCATGCTCAATATGGGACACATAATTGATTCAGAATAGCTAGTACAAAGAATTAATGGGGAAGAGAACTGTGGGTGAAAAGGCTGAAGAAGAGGGTTTGGGAGGGACCCTGATGAATCTCTTTATGATGCTGATGACTTGTTTACTATAAAAACAAAAAGTGAAGATTAAATAGTTTTAAATAATTCTGGTAATAACTGATAAGGGTCAGAAAAAAAGACAGCAACAGTTAGGTTAAACAAACATAAATACAAAAACATAAAGATAATTTGGAAAATATTTAGCAAGTAGAATGAGAAGGATATAAAAATTAATTGAAATTTTGAATATGTAAAATAAAAACCAAAATTAGCAAGCTTACTAATTTATGGCTTGGGTGACATGGAAAACGGTGATGTCATTCTCTACGCATGAAAGGCAAGGACAGAAACCAGATCATGAGTGTCATTTTGGATATGTTCAGTTTAACATGTTTTCATTTGAGAGCTTGTCATATCATCTAATTCATAAGGAATGAATTATATTTTAAGGAGTTTAAACAAAAAAAGTAATAGAAAACCGAAGAAAGCTTGTGAATTGAAGGGCTAGGCAATAAAATCTTTGATATAAGACAAAAATCTTTAGAATGAACACTTTAGAATAAACATCAGAGAGTCTCATTACTCATAGGCAATGCATTATTTAAAATATAGGATAAGTTAAAACAGATGTGTAACTAGATTTCAGGTTTTTGTCATCAATGCCTTCTTATTCTCACAATTCCAACTCCAGTATGACAGTTTCTCTCTCTGTTACTCTTCTCATCTTAAGCTGTGCACGCTTTCTATCCTAAAAGTTATGTTCTTTCTGATTTTCTTTTATTTTTCTTTATTTTATTTTATTTTTATTTTACAGGGACAGAGAGAGAGTCAGAGAGAGGGATAGATAAGGACAGACAGACAGGAACGGAGAGAGATGAGAAGCATCAATCATCAGTTTTTCGTTGCAACACCTTAGTTGTTCATTGATTGCTTTCTCATTATGTGCCTTGACCACGGGCTTTCAGCAGACCGAATAACCCCTTCCTCAAGTTAGCGACCTTGGATCCAAGCTGGTGAGCTTTGTTTTGCTCAAGCCAGATGAGCCATGCTCAAGCTGTTGACCTTGGAGTCTCGACTCTGGGTCCTCCGCATCCAAGTCCAATGCTCTATCCACTGCACCACTGGCTAGACAGGCTCTTTCTTATTTTCTTGTTGTGTAGGTTTATCTTATTTATGAACACAACTCAGGTTTCATTATTTCTATGATTGTTCAGAATTTATTTATAGTGTCACATAATGGCTTTATGTATTTAAATCCCATTTTACCAACTAAGATTGTAAGTGATATTAACCTTCTTAAATGTCTTTGTATCTTCTTTAATGTCTCAATATAATAAATTTCAATAAATATTTATTAATTAAAAGAAATATTTGACTAATTTATAAGAAATAAAAATTTAATGACTATAAAGGAAGGAGTTATTTCCCAAGATGAACTACTTTACTTATAAATCTGATTATAACTTGGGAGAGTATGCAAATCTTTATGAAATTATGTGAAGTATTTTACTAATCATTTAAAAAATCATTAATTGAGGTCTTTAAGATGTTTGCTCTACAAATGGTAGAATAAGTGCAGCTTCCAGAGAGGCAGATAAGGTAACAATGGCAACAGGAGTATATAGAAGACTTCTAATTTTTAGCATTCCAAAAGATGTTCTCCTTTAAAAATAACTTTTAAAAAATGGCATAATGTGAAATGTCTGGTGAAACATGCTTAAGATAAATGATTGCCTGTTTTTAATAGTTCTGCATCACTGTACTTAGTGTTGTCATAAGTCAGTCATGGAAGGGATGCACTAGTTTCCTTTCTTACATGGCAAGCTGAATCTTTCTGTGGTTTGCCCTGGGTCACAAACCACTGAAGAAACATCAGAATCAAAAGAGGACTTTTATGTTATTAGCTCCAATAAATGACACTTTCATTTTGCTTCAAATGTAGTTTTATTTAGCAATATACGGGTCAAAAGCATTACTTTAAAAAAAAAAAGCATTACTTTTATAATTAAATAATCTAAATGATTAACAACATAAAAAAATGGCTTTTAATTTCTTTTTTAAAAATAAAACATCCCAAGTGTCCATCAGAGGATGAGTGGATTAAAAAGCTTTGGTACATATATACTATGGAATACTACTCAGCCATAAGAAATGATGACATCGGATCATTTACAACAAAATGGATGAACCTTGATAACATTATACGGAGTGAAATAAGTAAATCAGAAAAAAACTGAGAACAACATGATTTCATACATAGATGGGACATAAAAGTGAGACTATGAGACATGGACAAGAGAGTGGTGGTTACGGAGTGGGGGGAGGGAGGAGAGGATGGGATAGGGTGGAGGGGAGGGGCACAGGGAAAACCAGACAGAAGGTGACAGAGGACAATTTGACTTTGGGTGATGGGTATGCAACATAATTGAATGATAAGATAACCTGGAGATGTTTTCTTGAACATATGTACCCTGATTTATTAATGTCACCCCATTAAAATTAATAAAAATAAATAAATAAATAAATTATTATCCTCTGTCTTGAATTTTCAAGTCAGTCCTTCATATTAAATTATTATTTTCTGTCGTCTGACCTGTGGTGGTGCAGTGGATAAGGCGTCGACCTGGGAACACTGAGGTCGCCAGTTCAAAACCCTGGCACATATGGGAGTTGATGCTTCCAGCTCTCCCCCCACCCCTTTCTCTCTCTCTCTCTCTCTCTCTCTCTCTCTCTCTCTCTCTCATCTCTGTCTCCTCTCTAAAATAAATAAAATAAAAAGAAATTAAAAATAAAGTCTTTAAATTATTATTTTCTGTCTTGGATTTTCAAGCATCAGATCTCACTATTAGAGGCACCTCAGTAGAGCAAGTGATTGCTAACTCTCTTGTCCTACAAGCAGTTCTCACTTTTCACATTAAGTATCATTATTTTGTACATGTTGTATTTCCTGAGTAGATAAAAACTACTTGAGGTCAAGAGTCCAGTAATATTATACATTGACATAAGGAAAATCATAGCAATGACAAGTCAATACTGAGTGGATGTCCAAAGGATGTCATCAAAGGGAAGGAAAGCAGGAGTGACATAGTGACCCCATAACCATTCTCTCTTTTGAACATAAACTGAATGTGTTTTTCTCTTTCTATATATTACATCTCATTAATTACAGTGACTTGCACAAATACTCACATCATCTCGAGAGAAATTTTACAACTTTCCTGACTCAACAGTTTTATCTCTCTCTCTGGCCTCTGGCTCTAATAGATCGTTAGATTTTAAGTAGTCTTGTTTAGTCTTCCTTTTTTTTTTATTTATTTTTACATTTTCTAATCTGTGATTGGTCTTTCAAAACATAGATTGTATTATTCTGTTATAAACACACAGCCCAATTTTGGAGACTAGGATACTATGATAGCTAGCAGGTAAGTAATAAAAATTTAACAAAATACTCTTGAAAAGAAAAAAAAGAGAGAATGATTTATGTAGTTCTATGTGATAAATTCTATGTGATTCTTTATACATTGAATTCATGACTTAGTATATGAAATGGAATTTTTGGTTATCCTCTCTTCTCAGTTGTTATAGTTGCCTTTCACCTCCAATTGTCAGCCTTTTTTGTGAATTGTTTAGTTACCATGTTAAACCTGTCTTTATAAAAACCTCTTTCCTCTAGGGCATGTAAACCATGAATCGCAGGGTACAGTGCAGACCACGGAGAGAAACCATCTGTGAAGATGAGTAGTTATTATATTGGTTGTAAAAGTTTATATTTATAATGCATGAAATCTTGAATAATTTAAAATGTATTTAAAATAGAAAACCTAAATATCAGACAAATGTCACACGTCACTGTAAAATAACAAAAAAAGTGATTAAAGAAACTGAAAAAGAAACACCAGTCAATTTGATACCAAGTATGAATTCCCTGAGACATTTTTAAGTATGATGCAAACCAAACGCTGTGTACTGAATTTTCAGCACTCTCCAGTGTAAATATACTCTTCAGTATAAAACAAATAATCTACAATGATTTTTTATTTCTTTTAGAAAATTAAATTTAATGGGGTGACACTGATTAATAAGAGTACACAGGTCTCAGGTAAACATTTCTATAGCATTTAAACTGTGGGTTATGTTATGTATCCATCACTTAAAGTCAAATCATTTTATGTCATCTTATATTTGATTCTTTTTACTCCCTTCCCCCATTCACTCTCCCACAACACCCTACCCCTGCTAATTACTTTACTTTTATCCATGTCCATGAGTCTTAGTTTCATGTCCCACTTATGTGTGAAATCATATAGTTTTTAGTTTCTTCTAATTTGCTTATTTCACTCAGTATAATGTTCTCAAGTTTCATCCATGTTGTTGTAAATGACAATATGTCATCATTTCTAAAGGCTGAGTAGTATTCCCGTGTATATATGTATCTTTATCTAATCTTCTATCAAGTGACATTTTGGTTGTTTACATGTCTTTGCCGCTGTGAATAATGCTGCAGTGAACATGAGGGTGCATGTGTTTTTATGTACCAATGCTTTCAAGTTTTTTGCATAGATACCCAGTAGAGGGATGGCTGGGTCATATGGTAGCTCTTTTCTTAATTTTTTGAGAAACCACCATATTTTCTTTCATAATGGCTAGACCAGTTTACTGATTACCATTAGCAGTAAATGAGGATTCTTTTTTCTCCACAGCTTGTCCAACACTTGTTATTACCTGTCTTGTTGATAATAGCCAATCTAACAGGTGTGAGGTGATATCTCATTGTAGTTTTCATTTGCATTTCTCAAATAACTAGTGAAGTTGAGTATTTTTTTTTTTATTTATCTGTTGGCCATTTGTAGGTCTTCTTGGAAGAATAGTATATTCATGTCCTCTTCTTTCTTAATTGGATTGTTTGCTCACTTGTTGCTGAGTTTTGTGAGTTCTTTATATTTTTTGAATATTAACCCCCATCAAAACTGTTGTTTTTAATCTTATATTTTTTATTTGACAGAGACAGAGAGTGAGACAGAGAGAGGGACAGATAGGGACAGACAGGAAAGGAGAGAAATTAGAAGCATCAATTCTTTGTTGCAGCACCTTAGTTGTTCATTGATTGCTTTCTCATATGTGCCTTGACTGGGGTGGGGGGCTACAATAGAGCAAGTGACCCCTTGCTCCAGCTGGCAACTTAGGGGTTTTGTACATGGGTCCTCTGTATCTCAGTACAATACTCTATTCACTGTGTCACGTCTTGGTCAGGCAGAGCTGTTGTTTTTAAATATCATCTTCCATTTGGTTGGCTGCCATTTGTTTTGTTGTCAGTTTCTCTTGCTGTGCAGTAGCTTTTTATTTAATATAGTCCTATTCATTAATTATTGCCTTCAGCCCTCCTTGCCTTTGGGGAAAAATTAATAAATTGTTCTCTACAACCAGGTTCCATGAGTTTAGTACCCGTCTTTACTTCTGTGTAATTCATTTTTTCAGATTTTATATTTACGACATTGATCTACTTTGGATTAATTTTTGTGATGTAAGACAAACTGTTGTCAAGTTTCATTATTTTGTATGTGGTTTTCCTATTTCCCCAATACCATTTAGTATGGAGGTTTTTTTGTTTACATTATGTGTTTTTGGCTCCGTTGTTGAAGAATATTTGTCCATTTAAGTGTGGTAGTATTTCTGGGTCTTCAATTCTGTTCCATTGTTCTGTATATCTTTTTCTGTCAATACCATGCTGTTTTGATTATCATGGCTCTGTAGTATAATTTGAAGTCAGGTAATGTGATAACTCTGACTTCATTCTTTTTTCCCAGGACGGTTTTGGTTATTCAGGTTTGTTGATGGTTCCATACAAACCAGGTGATTTTTTCTTCTATTTGTTTAAAAAATGACATTGGGATTTTAATGTGGATTGTTTTAAATTTTTATATTGCTTTGGGTAATATGGCCATTTTAACTATGCTGATTTTATTAAGTGTTTTAAACATAAATAGATGTGTTTTATCAAATGCCTTTTCTGCATCTATTGATAGTCTCATACAATTATCTCTTTTGTTTTGTTGAAATGGTGTATTACCATGATCGATTTACATATGTTGAGCCATCCTCATTGTTATGGAATAAAACCCACCTGAACATGATATACTATTTTTATTGTATTATTGCATTCGATTTGCTAGTATTTGTTTAAGATTTTTTGCATTTGTATTCCCTAGAGATACTGATCTATAGTTTTCTTTTTCTGTGTTTTCCTTGCCAGGTTTTGGTGTCAGGGTTACGTTGGCCTCATAAAATGTGTTAGGGAGTACAGCTTCTTATTTTATTTTTTGGAAGACTTTGAGAAGGATAGGTACCAAATCTTCTTTGAATGTTTGGTAGAATTAATTAATTTAACCATCTGTTTCTGGACTTTTTATAAGGGGATTTTCTAGTTGTTTCTATTTCCTCCCTGCTTATGATTCTATTTAGGTTTCCTGCTTCTTTGTAACTCAGTCTAGGAAGATTGTATAGTTTTAGGAACTTAACCATTTCTTCTAGATTGTTAATTGTGGTGGTGTATAATTTTTCATACTATTTTAGTATGATCTATGATGTGTGTGGAGCTTCTCCTGTTCAATTTCAGAAATATTTTATATGAGTCATTACTCTATTGTCTTTAGTAATTATAGCCTGGGGTTTGTCCATTTTATTGATCTCTTCAAAGAATGAGTTCTTTGTTGTATAATTTTTTCTATAGTTTTTTGTTCTCTATTTCATTTAGTTCTACTCTAATTTTAACTCTCTCCTTTTCTTCTGCTAAATTTGACTGCCTTTGTTCTTTTTTCACTAGTTCTTAAAGAAGTGAGCGGTCTTAGATTGTTTAATTAATTGGGACTTCTGTTGTTTTTGATATAAACTTGTAATGGTGTAAAGTTTCTTCTTATTAGTGCTTTTGCTGCATCCTAGAAATGTTGATAAGTCATGTTGTCATTCTCTTTGTCTGTATATATCTTTTTACTTAAATAAACTAATTTAAATTAATTTTTTTGAAACAGGCAAGGAGGGGGAGAGATACAATAACATTAAACTGCTCCTGTATATCTCCTGACCAAAGAATCTTACCGGCACCTCCATACTCAGGGAGAACACTCTAACCAAGCTATCCATCCAGGGCTTTCTTTTTTTTAATTGATTTTTAAATACAGAGAGGCAGGAAAGAAGAGAGCAAAGGAGGGAGAGAAACATTCATTTGTTGTTCCACTCAGTCATACATTTCTTGGTTTCTTCCTGTGTGTGCCCTGACATGGGTTGAAACCAGAGCCCTGTTGTTTCCGGATGACACTTTTAACCAACTGAGCTAACGAGCCATGGCTTAGTTTGAGTTTGTCTGTATATATCTTTTGATCTCTACTTTTATTTCTTCTTTGATTCATCATTTTTTAGAAGTGTGTTGTTTACCACATATTTATGGGTTTCTTTATTTCATTTTTGTAGTTGAATTCCAATTTCAAAACTATATGGTCAGAAAATATGCTTGGTATAATTTCAATCTTCCTAAATTTGTTGATGGTAATTTTGAGGCCACCATATGGTCTATCCATGAGAATGTTCTATGCACACAGGAATAGAATGTATAATCTTATGTTCAGAGAAGAAATGTCCTGTAAACATCTGTTATGTTCCTTTGGTCTAGTGCATTGTTTAAGACTAATATTTTTTTTATTATTTTTTGTTTAGATTATCTACCTATAGACATCAATAGCATGTCGCAATATCAAAGTATGATTGTGTTTTTATCCGTTTCTATTTTTAAATCAGTTAGTAGATGTCATATATTTTGATGCTCTCTGATTCAGTGAAAATATATTAAGAAGTGTATGTCTTCTTAATACAATGTTGCCTTTATCATTATGAAATGTGCATCGTTGTCTTTGGTTACCTTTGTTGTCTTAAAGTCAATATTGTCAGATATGAGTATGGCTACCCCTGCTTCTTGGATATTGTTTGTTTGGAAAATTGCTTTCCAACCTTTCACTTGGGTTTATTTTTGTCCTTGAAGCTTTAATATGTCTCTTGAAGGGAGCATACAGTTTAGTTTTGCTTTTTGATCCAATCAGCTATTCTGTTGCTCTTTATTGGTAAGTTCAGCCCATTTATATTGAGAGTAATTATTGATGCTTGAGAATTTTCTATACCCATTTTATTTTTGTATTCTGGTAGTTCTGTATCTTGCTTGGTTCTTTTATGTTTTTTTAGTTGTTTTTGTTTGGTGTATTCTATACTGTACTTCTTTTCCGTTTCTTCTTTTTAAAATGCATGTTTCATTAGCGATATTTCATTAACTTTTTAAGAGAATAATTTTCACATGTACAAGAACTTTTTGTCTTATGAGTGCTTTTGATCTCGACCCTCTTTTGCATCTGAAGATCTTTATTTTCTCCTCTTTTATGTTATTGTTGTCACAGGTTATCCTTGTTTTTATTGTAACCTTTCTGGAGCTTTCAGTTGTAGTCTTGATTTGTTTTGTTCTTTGTATCTGGTCAAATAACTCCCTTTAGTATTTTCTGCAATGGGGCTTTTCTGGTGATAAGTTCCCTCAGCTTCTATGTGTTTGTAAAACTTTTTATTTCTTCTTCATATTTGAAAGATACCTTTGATTAATATAATATTCTTGTCTAGAAATTCCTCTCTTTCAATACTTTAAATGTTTGGTTTCACTCTCTTCTGGCTTGTAGAGTTTCTGCTGAGAACTCTGATGATAACCTAATGATCCTTTGTTTGTATGCTAGCTTCTTTTCCCTATTTGCCTTGAGGATTCTTTTATTTTTTTTTTTTGTCATTTATTTTTGACTATTTTATTATGATATGCCTTGGAGAAGGTCTGTTTGGTTTGATGTAACTTAATTATTGCTTTTTGGATTTGATGATCTAATTATTTTCATAATTTTGAGAGTTCTTATCAATTATTTGTTTGAAATAGCTTTCATACCATTCTCCTTTTTCATCTTCTTCCGATGTACCCATTATTTTTATATTCCTTATTTCTGATAGTCAGAGAATCCTTATAGAGCTCTCTCTCTCCTTTTTTTTAAACTCATGAATTGTTTTTTTTTTTCTTTCTTTTCTGTAGCATCTCTAGTTGCCTAACTTTGACATCAGTGATTTTTTTTTTACTCTGTTTGGATTAGGCTATTAGCTAAACTTACTAACTTAGTTTTCAATTCATGTAGTGAGTTCTTCATATCTGTTTTTAAACTTTCTATGTATTTGGCAAAATACTGATTTTGTTCATTAATTGTTTTTTTTGAGGGCTCATTAAATTGCCTATTACTGTTTTCTCACATCTCATTGAGTATTTTCAGAACTTTAATTTTGAATTCTCTATCATTTAACTGCAAGATTTCCATGTGATTGAGATCGCTTTCTTGAGATTTTTTATTTTCTTTTTGAGCTATGTCTCTTTCTTGTGTAGGCATGACATTTGATTTCTTCTTCCTTGATGGAATTTGAAACTGGCATTGTTAAGAACGAAAACCAACTTTAGTCTATTCAGTGCACAGATCTTTTAGGCAAGCCTGAGAACACATGGGGTTACTTCACTGCATTATAGCTGTGCAATTTGTTTAAATTTCAAGGGGAGAGATCATGGGTATTTCTCATGCTGTCATTACTGTGACATCATCTCAATCTTTTTCTAATATATATCAGATTGCAGCTCTGTGATTAAAGAATTCTCTGTTATATTGTATTTCTGTATCTACATATGGATGGAAGTGGATTAAACAACTAGAGCATGATTATGTTTCTTTCTTTACTCCTTACTGGCAATTTGATACCCATGCTTATAAAGCACACTGATTTAGGGGGTGCTTCAGGTTCTAGAAAGAATTCATGATTAACAACTTCTGATAAAATAAATTTTTTTTAAAGAAAATTAAACTGTTTGGATTATAGAGACCTGAAACATATACTTCCGTAGAGGATAAGAAACAGTAACTAGATACAACAGCTACATCTTACTTTACTTTAGCTTGCTGCTATAGAACTGCAGGAAGAGTGGTATTTTTAGTGAAGTAAGTAAATTTTTAGAGAGCTTAAGAGTATTTAGCATATCTGATTTTCAATAATAAAAAAAAATGTATTTTAAAAGGAAGGTAA
This sequence comes from Rhynchonycteris naso, assembly GCA_037038555.1. Lineage (NCBI taxonomy): Eukaryota > Metazoa > Chordata > Mammalia > Chiroptera > Emballonuridae > Rhynchonycteris > Rhynchonycteris naso. The sequence goes on from CM073002.1 coordinate 76,676,348, forward strand.
GCTAATAGAGAGACAGGCAGAGTTTAAATTTGCTTGCAGGTTAGGGAAGCAAAGAAAAGCTTCATCCTTCCTTAGTTATATCACCACTGTTTCTATTCTACCTCAGACAGAAGTTTAGTGTAATTTTAATGTACTGCTAAATATTAACATTGATATAGAAAACTGAATCTCTCATATTTTCTGTAAAATATTATTATTCCTGGGTCTAACCCTTCTTTTCTCTCTCTGCCATTCATATGATTCTTCTCTACTCCAAACTTAAAATTAACCTTTTATTTTTTATGTCCCCATTCTCATCCATATCTAATTTATCACTAAGTCTATAAATTCTATGTCCAGTGCACATTTGGCCTTTCTTTTTCATTTCTTAAGTAACTGCTCAATCTTACTGAAATTCATATACACTATATCTTTTTCTGAACACTTATTACACTCACACTTTCCTAAAATTTTCTTGCAATTTATATTGCTACTTATCCTTGATGTGTCATTATTATTTAGTATTTTTATGTGTTCTTCTGCTCAAAACCTATAGTGATTCTATTATTTTATGTCAAGTTTTCTTCTGAGACCCCTTCCAATATAAGCTAATTATCCTAATCTTTCATCTCTACATGAGTGGAGTATCTTACCTGTCACAAGTCTGTTTTTTAATCTACAATGCAACACGTGTCACACCTTAAATTTACCTTTAGGAAAATAAACTTAAGGGAAAAAGTTCATAAATTGGACCCCTCTTTTTATTATTATTTCAAGAAAGAGTAACGAAGTGAATGTTTATTATAATCATGGCTTTTATGATATTAATATAAACATGTTTTTATTTTTCTAGCTTAAAAAGTTACTCATTTAATAAAAAGTTTAATGTCTAAATATTATTATTTTAGAATATTTTTGGTATTACCACTTGCATAACTATATATTTTTATCTTTGATGTTCCAGATGTTTCACCAGTCATTTTCCTAAGCAATTGGTAAATTGATAAGCTACATTCTAGAAAAAAAAAGTGATTATTAAACTTGATTAGTTCAACAGGAAAAGGTCTTAAAATGATATTAAGAGACAGACATAATAAGAGATAGTAATAGTGGGGGAAAAGAAATAAACTCATCTTCAATGGAGTTATTTCTTAACTCCTCCTGAGGGGAGGAGACTGAGCTAGAATCTTAATGTTTAAAAGTAACCAATCATACAAAGATCCGTGGAGAGGCCTTTTCAGGCAAAGATAGTAAACACATAAGCTATCTAAGAAGTTTGTAAAGTGTTTATATATTAGTCTAGGTTATGTATCAAGTTACTAGAGACTTAGAATCAGAAAATAATAATTCTAGTTGTTATTATAGGTTAAAAAAATGAAAACACATCATTTTAATACTTGACTCTTTTGAACATGTTATCTTGCCTCACTAACCTTCTCTTCACTTCCTAAATATGATATAAAGATGTAAAGAAATTCCAATTCAGAGTTTTGAGACATGCTGATATTTGAAATATTATCTTATGTTAAGTAGAAAAACAAGGAGCAATGAGAAAATGAGCTAGTAAGATAAGAAGAAAATTTAGAGTATAGTATAGTTATGGAAACCACAACCAAAAAATATCTTAAAAAACAGAGATCAGTTAACTGTGTTATATGTTGCTCATAAGTGGGGTTAGATAGAAAAAAAATGAGTATTATATATTACAACATGAATGCCACTAATGACTGTGCCAAAGAGCAGTTTTGTTGAATTGATGAAGGTAAAGTTAGAAGATTAGAGACTTTAAGATAAAAAAAAAACCAAAAAAAAACAACTGAGGTATTGACTGTACACAACTTGATTTATTGAATGTTTTGCAGGTAAGAAAATTAAAGAATTCTCAAAGAAAATATTGTAGTCAAAAGATATCTTTTTAGTAGTTTGTTTATAAATAGACATTGTGTGATTGTGTGCTGATGGAAAGACTCTGAAGACAGAAAAAGAAATTGATAATCCAGAACAAAAACCATGCAATAGCCATAACTAAGATTTTTAAGTGCTCTACAAAAGATGAAAATCAGCAATCAAGTAAACTGAAGCTTGGAGCAGAGAGACGATAACAACCAAAAAAAAAAAAAAAAAAATGTTGGGTTTGTTAAATGATTTGATTGTGAGTAGATAAAGCCTTTCCTCAATACCCTTTATTCACTGTTCAATGAAAGATGAGGCAAAATTGTCAGCTGAAAGAATTTATGGAGGATTTGGTCGCAAGTGGGTAAGGAAAGGGAGTATGAAATAGTTTTCTAAGGGATTGGGAAGGAAAGCTTACCAGACAAATATATTTGTGGGCTGCTGACAATGTTGAAGTGCTTATAAGAGATTCATGATTATGAATTTCAAATGGAACTAGTCAGCACTGTTGTGTCATGTTTTTGTTAGAAGTGGAGATGTGAAGCTCATTGAGATTTAAGGCATAGATGACAAAAAAATATTTTCTTTTCTTAAAATATTGTGTCCTGCTGTATAAATTTTCAAGTGTTGAATCCCACATATTATATATTTTACATTTCAGTTTTAGTGGTCTTTATCATATAGTTATACTTTTATCTCCTACAGATATTATTAAATAAGATCTGATAAATTCTGCATATAATTACTTAGGTCAGTCATGCAAAACATTTATGCACCAAGAAACAATTTACTAAAGCAAAAATAAAAAAATCTTGCAGGAGATCCAAATATTTAAAATGTTTTACTTAGTATAAAATTATATTATTTCTAAGTTTCATTAATTTAATTTTATATGTTTATAATATATATTTCAATCTAAACAACAGGTAATTAAGATCTAATTATGTCGGTCTTGTCATGTTTGTAGTGTTACTTATTCTTATCAGCATCTAGAAATAATATATAAAGACTTATGTGTTATGTAAATGTATATACATATTGACCAGAATTTCAACCCTTATAAGATAAACATTATAGCACACTATTATACAAAATTCTATATCTCCATGTCAACAAAAAATGAAATGAAAACAAAACCAGAAAAGAAACTTTTTCAAATGTATTGTCTTATTGTAGGGCATATTTTGCTTTCCACTATACAGTATATTTAAAAACATAGAACATATTTCTGAAGCTAACGTTTTAACCTATAATCAATTTTAGAAAATGAAATTAATGTCCTTTAATAGAAAACTCTATACTATGAGGTTACCTTAGACAATTTCCAATTTACCTTTCTATCTTGAAGTTTTGCTTATCCTGATCATTCTCAAAGCTGCATCCAATTTTGTCCCTCACTATTTATACCATTGAATTTAGAATGCTACTATCTTTAAATTTGAGAGTTCATTATGAATTTTATTTTTCTAATTATCTTATAAAAATGATAACTCAGATGACATACCTTATCATAGTTATGGAAAAAAGTTACCAATTAACTATATGCTTGCTTTCTTAAAAATAATTCTTAACTGCATTATTAATAGTTAATTGTTCTTTCTCTCTTTAATCATTAATTCATATATATATATATTATTTTAATGAAGGTCATATAAATAAGATTTAATGTTATTTAACTCTTTGCTTCTTAGATACACCCCATTCTTCCTACACCTCAGTTTTTTTTCTGGCTTTTTCTCTATTAAAAGTATAACATAGTAAATTTTATAACCTTGATATAAAAAGTAAAAGTTCCAGCTAGCTAAATAAAAATTCTAAAGATTCATAGGAACAATATACCTAAATCTTTTTGGAAGTTTCTACTAATTTCTCCCTCAAACAAACAAACACTTTGTATTATAAGCAGTCTCTCAATACAAACCCCATTACATTATTCATAGATATTAATGGAAATAGAGTGATGGCTCCCAGAATTGAAAAACTATAGATATTTTTTAAAATAAAAATTGTATCACAACTCTAGTCTTTCATAGATAAGTACTACTATTTGTGCTGTAATGTCTTCAAACTTGAAACCTAGTTTTGTATATATTTAGTCTAACCATAAATATATTTTTTAAATATAATACTTGATAATTCTTTTGCTCATTCTATAAGATTAGTAGGCTTTTTGCTATTTCTAACTATCAGTATTTATCCAGCACATTCTAGCTCATGCCTGAATTTGATTGTGCATGCCAGTGGAATGTATGATATCTCAATAATGATAATCCAAATGTCAGAGTCTATATTTTATTAGGTTTGTTTCTTTAAATTTATATTTATTGCTTAAAATTACAATCTGTGAGAAAAGTAGTAGTGTTGGGTCATCCTGTCAGATATGTTTGGCTTCCCTTAATGAAAATTGATGCAGGTCCTACACGGTTGGCTCAGTGGTAGAGCATCTGCCTGGTGTGAGGGCATCCTGGGTTTAATACCCTAGTCAGGGCACACATGAGAAGTGACCATCTGATTGTCTTCTCTTCCATCTCCCCCCTCTACATCTCTTCCCCTTTTGTAGCCAGTGGCTCCATTTGTTCGAGCATTAGCCTCAGGATTTGAGTATAGCTTGGTTCAGTAGAGCATTGGCCCTAACAGGGGTTATACAAGGATCCTAGTCTGGGCTCATGCAGAAGTTGGTCTATCTTTCCTCCTCTTACTTAAAAAATGATGCAAAAATTATTGAGAGAACTTTTAAAATTTATTTATATACTTTTTAGAGAGAGAAATGAAAGGAGAGAAAAACAAAGAGAGACAAAAACATTGATCTGTTTCTGTATTTGCCCTTACGGGGTGAAATACACAATGTTTGCAAATCAGAATAATGCTTTAATCAACCCAGCTATCCAGCCAGGGCAAAAAATGTTTTACTCAAGACTATTTTCAGCAATTAATCACTTGTCAATACTAAATCAATGAGACTATTACATGCAAAATCTGAAAGAATAAATATTTCCTTTTGAAAGATATTGTCTGTAGGGCCAGTAGCCACGGCCACCATCACAGCTGCCTGGCCCACGCAGGTTCACATTTGATTTGGAAAAAAGGTAATGAAGCAACAGAGCCAAGAAATGGTGGGCCATTTACCTATATACTAGACTCATACCAGCCAACGAGTAAAAAGCAAACACATGGGGCACAAAAACCCACTCACATGTTATCTTGTTCCACAACCAGGAGAATCTTTCCGTTTTTTTTTTTTTTTTCCTAGAATCAAAGACTCCCAACTCTGTTCCTCATCTCATTCTCTCTACAGGTCTCCATCTTGACTGCCTGCCTCCTCTGCCACCACCATGTGGCCTCTCCTTCTCTACAATAAAATGGTGGTCTATCTCTCCAAAGTGGCCTCCTAGATTCTACTTTTAAACCTTTCCCCAGGCACAATCCCTCCTCAAGCACACATTAACATCACCAAGCCCCTTTCTAAGCAAGAAGGTAATTAACTGTATCATATGAGAGCATCATCAAGGGAACAGCGGCCATCTTTAAATATAAGAGTGAGCAAAACCGGAAAATACAGATTTTACAACTCATTTGCCCAACATTGTCAAAATCAGCTCCAAAACCATTTATTTATGTTTATTTTCAGCATTTCTGTATGGTTATAAAATGGCCTAATAACTTTGTGTAAGACCAGTGGCTATTGCCATGGCCATGCAGATTCAAGTTGAATTCTGGAAGATGGTAAAGAAACAGTGGAGCCAGAGGATGCTGGAGCATTCCAATTATCGGAGGCTCATGAAGATAGGCAAGCCAAAAGAAGATAAAGGGAAAAGAAAAAACCTGATTTTTGCAGTGGAAGGCAAGAGATCAGGGGAAAAAAAGAAAGAAAACCAAAAAACAACCATACCTCTCAATCACTGGGCTCGATCTCCCCTTATTCCCCCTGAGAAGTATTTACATCCTAACAATAGTGCTGTCACATGCTCTTGCACTATTTGCACAAAGGGTTTGCAGCTGGTAAACATATGAGCAAACTTAACACAGCCATTTTCCCCACATTTTATATCAACATCACCAAGTAAAGAAAAAGCACAAACTCATTGTGATTGAACATTTCACCACAATTAAACTCCATCTGTTCTAAGTAAAATAAAATAAATTTAGTGTTCCTATGCAGTTCTCATTTATGTATTAGCAAGAATCCCCCAATGGTAGTGCTAATGCCTTATACCTCTTTTGATTATGATGTATATAATCTTTTATTACCTTCAAATTGTTATTCTCTTCATTTAGTAACAAAATCATCTGTTTCTTATTGAAAAACTTCTGAGAAATCAATTAATAAAGAGAGTGAATCAAAAGCTTTGATGAATTTGTTTTGCAATAAAAATCACAAAAACTTAAAGGTAAGCACAGTAGCAATATATCTAGTTACAGTAATTTCTATACTTTGTATTTGTATATTTGCTGTGTGAAGCCAAGGTCTTTACATTAAATTTATTCCACTTTCTACAGACTGTAATTCATCACACACATACACACACACACACACACACACACAAAATGATTATTTCAAATGTAAACAAACATAAATGATATAAATATGCATTTACTAAAAGGTACTGACACATATTTCTTAAAATTTATGTAAATATTTTAAAAACATAATTATTAAAATATAATTCTCTGAAAAATCATGATTAGTAATTATTTCCAAATATGTTGAGAACATTATTCAAACATCTTTTAATAGTTTTTTTTCTCTGCATTTAGCAAATTATACAAGTCATAAAGGGAAATCACCAGGAACCTTATTGACTTGCAGAACACAATTTAAGAAACATTATTATTAGCATATTATTATGATTCACAACTTTAACAATCATTTGTGCTGCTTATTAAAATGTCATTCAACAGATATTTGGATTTTTTAGTAGTTCGAAGGTGAGGTCTAGCAATCTTTTATTTATTTACTAGAAGGACCCTAAGTGTCTCTGATGCAAGTTATCTAAAATCCCTGCTTGACTAATAAGCACTAGAAAAACATTTAAAAGTGCACACTTAAGGGTCAGACAAATCTGGATAGACATTTCTATTTTATGTGACTTTGAAATTTTATTTATTTATTTATTTATTCTTTTATTAATTTTAATGGGGTGACATTAATAAATCAGGGTACATATGTTCAAAAAAACATTTCCAGGTTATCTTATCATTCAATTATGTTGTATACCCATCACCCAAAGTTAAATTGTCCTCTGTTACCTTCTATCTGGTTTTCTTTGTGCCCATCCCCTCCCCGCTCTCCCACCTTTTCCACCCTCCGCCCACCCCGTAACCCCCACACTCTTGTCCATATCTCATAGTCTCACTTTTCTGTCCCACCTATGTATGAAATCATGCACACACACACACACACACACACACACTAATGACATTCAACTTGGATAAAACCTTAGGTATTATATATTAAATTGATAAAAGATATGCTTCATAAAATTATAACCATACTGCTGCTATCACTTATCTTGTTTATAAAACTGCATTTTGAATAATCTCGAAGAGTGGTTTAAAAGTGCATAAATACACTGTTTGCACTGTTTGTTAATTTTCCTCTTATGTTATGGAAGAGAGTAGTTTATATGCTCAATTTTGAAAAACATGAGTTTTCTGGTCCTTTATTTGGAATTCTACCAAATAAATTTTAAGAACATAATTTCTGAGTATGTTTTTATTTCATTCCTACATTTATCTTTTATTTAGTGATCTAATCTATGTTAATTAAATCTTTACCTAAGGGCTCCAGAGCTTATGCACACAGTAAAAATTCAAATTCAACCTGAAGTCAATTCTCAATTATTCAATGGCTGGTTCTCCAGTCCACTGCAAAGATAATACGTGCCTCTGGCTTCTTTTCCTTCTTCTCAGTGTTTTCAATTTTACAGCTTTGCTTATTTTGATTTTTCTCCCTGGGAGGATGGTAGAATATAAGGTGCATTACTCTGACAATTTCATCTTCAAATTTTGTTTCCATCTTTTAATCAAATCAAAACTTTGGTTAAAGATGTTGCCTTTGATGTCACCTGTTGTCTTTCAGTTATCTTCCAATTTATAGCCTCATGCAAATCAGACACATGTATTGATATAAAAACCAGATTGTTGCATTTTTAACTCTTATGATTGCCCTAGCTGGGAATTAGAAACTTTTAATCATTCCTATCTTCTAGAATCTGTCACTTTTAATAAACTTTTAAGAATTTTTTCTTTATGAGCTTCCTTAAATACTTTGGTTATTTTGCCAGCATATGCATTAATGATGTGGAAGATAATATAAAGCAGTAAAAAATAAAGAAATTATAATTCTTACAATATCTAAACCTACTGTTATTAGAAAATGTATATTTATTAAATTTTTTGAAGTACATAAAAATGGTAAATATTTTATAGTAGATATTAAACATGTTATTTCTTGTCTTCAAAGATATACATAATATTTTTAAAACTTGAATTTTTAATAATTAGTGTAAAGTTAAACAAGATGTCAAGCCCTGGAGGAATAAATAAACCTATAGAAAATTTATTAATCAAGATTTTCTCAATTATTTTTATCATCTTGACTTCTGCTATTTTCTTCAGTCTAGAATTATATTTTTATTCTGCCTCATTTTGATACATTTTATGGTTCTATCAAGTTTTACAAACAACATTTTGTTTGACACCTTACCCCACTATTTCTATAGTTAAAAAAGTTCTGATCCAGATTCAATTTATCTAATACTGAAAGGTCGAATAATTTTATTTCATTTCATAAAAGACTTAACTGAGTCCAGTGTTCTTTTTCCATCTTTATATTTAATTTTTGATAATTCATAAGCATAATGTACAGAAAACCATCTCAAGTTTCTGTTCAAACAAATCCAATACCACATACATTTTATGTACTTAGTGTTTTTAATATTATGGCTACTTTATTGTTAATGATTTTTGAATACATTAATCATCTTGATATTATGAGTCCAACACCTTTTTCATGAAGAAATGCTAGACCATCTTTCCCTCCCTAGAAGTCAGAATATGTGTTTCCCTCATGATTTATAAAGACAGTTATTAAAAAAAAAAATTTAAAAAAAAGACAGTTATTGTTCATTTGTTCAATTATTCAACTCCAACCCTTTTTAATAGAGACATCATAATGATCACTCCTTATAAATGTGTTTATTATTTTGTCTCTTGTTTATGCAGGTTAATTAAATAATTTTTGTACCATTAATGGAAGCTGCTTCTAAACAAATATAATAATCTTATTTTGTGTGTGCGGCTCTATTACTTAAGAGTGCAGAATCAAAGTAATTAAAGAACTGGCTGGAGTAAAGAAAAATATAAATGTGTTGTTCAGAATTAAGAAAAACTTATCAGTAAAAAGCATTTGGCAGAGCAAAAATGAAACTCAGTCTACATAAAGTGAGAAAGCTTCATCTGCATACATTACAATTTTAACTGTTTTGATTATTTGACTGATTAAATAATTTTGTAACTTTATTTTTTTTTTTTTAATTTGTGTTGGCCTTGGCCAATTGGCTTAGTGGAAAAGGCATTGGCCTGGAGTACATATGTCTTGAGTTTGAACTCTGGTCAGGGTACACATGAGAATTGGCCATCTGTTTCTTTTCCCCTCCGCTCCCCTTCTCTCTCTCTTCGCCTTTTGCAGTCAGTGGCCTGATTGGTTTGAGTGTTGGCCACAGAAAGAGGTTGCTGAATGGATACTGGCCGGGTGCCATGCAGGAGTCTGTCTCTCAATCTCCCCATCACTTAAAATAAAATTGTGTTGACTTTCACTTAATTTGTTCTATAAATAGAAAGATTCTAATTGATTCACTGTACAAAACATTATATTGAATAGTCCAGAAAGTATGAGAACTATAAATATTTAAGAATATAATAAAAGTTGATAATAACATGAATAATACCATTAAATATAAAAAATGCTGTGATATTTTATCTGTAATATTAGAGTGAAAAAAAGAATTAATCAAAAAGACTAATTTAATTTTATCTGCTTAAAGAACTGGTTTTATTTGGATTTTAAGTATTATTTTTTTACTTTTTTATGAGGTAGCATCCTACAGGAGGACTGGGTAAAATAAGTTTCATAGTCTACTAGATTTTAAAGAATAACAAATTAGGTTAATGCTCTGGTTTCTGTAGCTCTATAAGAATAGATAAAATAAATTTTGTGGAAATCCTGAATTGAAAATATGGTTTTAAGTTATACTTTCTAAACCATAGTTGACAGGTTACAATATATTTTTTACCTATAAATAAAATATAAACCAAAAACTATAACAACAAAATTGCCGTATAATCCAAGTATTATTAAGGTAGTGAATATGGAGCAAAATAGTCTTTGTTTTCAGATTAAATATGCAGAAAATTATTCAATTTTTTTTTAACATTAGAATTTTTTTCAAGTCTTGGAAATGACTAAGAAATGTTGCTATTTCTAAAAAAGATTCAGCTTTATTTTTTAACAACGTTTTTAAAAGGTAAACCTTATATTTGCAACATTTTGATTCATTTTATTATTAGATCTTAATCTGACTCCCAGTTAATTTTGAACTCACATTTACAAGGGGCAATAACAAGTTATAATGAATAGCATAAAGCAGAATTGGTATGTTCTCCATGAAGAAGTTGATTCAGGAGGGAAAGATGGAGAAATAATGAATGGTTATTACCTGATGGGATCAAGATGAGGACACTCAGAAAGACACTACATAAAATCCACAAAATATTGTTTCTAAAATAATTTAACACAAATGATGGCATAATGTCTATTGAAAGAAGTTAAATACTTTTTTTTTTCTCCTTTTTTTTTTTTTTTTTTTTTTTTTACAGAGACAGAGCGAGAGTCAGAGAGAGGGATAGATAGGGACAGACAGACAGGAACAGAGAGAGATGAGAAGCATCAATCATAAATTTTTTTGTTGTGACACCTTAGTTCATTGATTGCTTTGTCATATGTGTCTTGACTGTGAGCTTTCAGCAGACTGAGTAACCCCTTGATCAAGCCAGCAACCTTGGGTCCAAGCTGGCGAGCTTTTGCTCAAACCAGATGGACCCGCACTCAAGCTGGTAACCTCGGGGTCTCAAACCTGGGTCCTTCGCATCCCAGTCCGACGCTCTATCCACTGCACCACCACCTGCTCAGGCTAAATACTTTTTCAATTTTTAATAATGACTTGTATTTTATAAATGTAAAATTTTAAAACTGCAAATGGTTAAATAGGGTGGTTGTAAACTCTATGTATCTCAATATTAAATGCAGGGAAGATCTGTAATTGTTTACTATCTATTTGAGTAAGAATCAAGCTAGAATCCATGGTGTCTGTTTAACATTGTAAAATTTAGTCATATAAAAAATTTAAAGAATATTATTTCTAATCTTTAAAATAAGGGGATAGAGGTCAATTCAGTATTAGTTTTGATATTTGTGAATGTAATTAGTTATAATGATTTCTCATGTGTCGTGTGACATAAAAATCATCTATGATTGACAAGTGTGAGTTGTTGATCCTGAAGATAATTGACAAGAAATAATTTATTTTTCATTACCACAAAAAAGCTTTGGGTGGAGGCTTGAAATAATTATACATAAAACAAGGCATAATATCTGCTGAATAAATTTTGCAAGAGTTATAACCCTAATATGGTATTCCTGAATCCTCTGGGAAGTTTTCATCTTTTCATTTTTTTAAATATTTTAAAAATCAAGAATGAGTTTTTTTTCAAGAAAATATTTTAAGAATATGTTTGCTTTGTCTTTTCTTTCTAATTCCTCATCCAAGATTAACTTACTAATAATCTAAATTACTGATACTAGTGATATATAATTAAACTAATACTGTTCCAGAAGGTATATACAGTAAATAAATATTATCTTTATTTTTTTTTGTTAAATTAATTTGAAACACTAAATAATATAGTAATTTATTTTTAATATATTGAAGGATCTGGATAGTGTTTTAGCAAAAATATTATTTTAACTTAATTCAATTTAATAGTTTCCAAATTGATATTAGCACAAAACTTTTTGTTGAAGCACCACCACTGACAATATTTTTAGACACACCATTTTGTAAGACAGAGGATAAAATAATAATATTTTGTTACAAATATTAATACATTTTTTCATAAAAGAAATTTCTTGGTCAAAAACCTTTTTAATATTCAACCTAGATTATAATTTTTGCATATTTTTTACTCATAGTAATATAAAAAATACAGAAAAATGTCTGCAGTTTGTAAAAATCATTTGTTGATCATTTTATAGCCCTAATATCCAAATCCTAAAAAGAGAACTTTGATTACCTTTTAATTGGATATTAGAATACATTGTGTAAAATATATAGAAATGCTGTAGTAACTGTAAGTTATTTCATACTAGCATTATTTTCTTTTTATCTGTGTGTGCCACAGAATTATTGATAGAGAAAATAAACTCAGATATGTGTGTGTTGAATTTAGAAAAAGTTCTTGACAAAAAAAAATCATAATTATGGGGTCCTTGATGTGGGCTGATAGAGGTACCAGTTAAGCAATTTACATGCACTTCATGGATTAACATCTAACTAGGAGAAGGATTTATTTTATTGAAAATTATAAATCTCCATCTTGCTCTTTTCATAATTTTTAAATGACTTAGAGAAGAATAAAAAAGGTAATATTATCAAATTTTTAGATTAAAATATATGATGAAATAGCTCTGATTTGGGAAAAAATATGAAAGAAATAATATAGAATAATGTATTTAATTCCAGAAACAAAATCTTAAAGATGAGTTCTTGGTCAATATGATGGTAAGGAAAAGCAGGCAGATAAAGAAGAATTCCAAACTTGGAAATCTAATCTATACAAAGGTGATTTTCCCAGTTATTTCCCCCCCCCCTTCTTTTCTCTTGGTACTGCACATAGTACAGGCCACTGTCCCAGATCTCCCTGGCAGAACACTATAGCAAGATAAAAATATAATGATTTAGTATTTTATGAATGTGATAATAAAGTGCCACAAACTTTATTGTAATTTTATGAATCATCAAAAGTTTTGTGCTCACTCATGAGTTGCTCAAACATAGCACAAAAAGAAAGCAATGTAGCAAAGTCTCTGAGAACTGCACAGATATTTACCCGTGAATGGCTGAGGTCTCAGATATTATCTGAGTGGTGCATGAATAGAAGAAATCTAAAGACGTGTGAGTTTTGAAAAAGGATCTGCAAATTGTAGTGCCAGAACTTACTCACTAAACATAACTTAGTTGAGTCTTATCAAAATAAAACAGAAAGTCAACAATCAACAGTTTCTTGAAGATTTTTACATAAAAGAGAGTTGGCCTAATGTAATGTTCAGATGTATGCAGCATAGAAACAACCAGAGATAGCTGCCCAATTTTTTTTATTAATTTTAATGGGGTGACACCAAGAAATCAGGGTACATATGTTCAAAGAAAACATCTCCAGGTTATCTTATCATTCAATTATGTTACATACCCATCACCCAAAGTCAAATTGTCCTCTGTCAACTTTTATCTGGTTTTCCCTGTGCCCCTCCCCTTCGCCCTAACCCACCCTCTCTGCCCACGCCCCCCACCCCGTAACAACCACACTCTTGTCCATGTCTTAGTTTCACTTTTATGTCCCACCTATGTATGAAATCATGCTGTTCTCAGTATTTTTCTGATTTACTTATTTCACTCCGTATAATGTTATCAAGGCCCATCCATTTTGTTGTAAATAATCCAATGTCATCATTTCTTATGGCTGAGTAGTATTCCATAGTATATATGTACCAGGAAGACAAACAATCCAATCAAAGAATGGGCAAAAGAAATTAATATAAATCTCTCCAAAGAGGACATACAGATGGCCAATATGCATATGAAAAAATGCTCAACATCACTAATCATTAGAGAAATGCAAATTAAAACCACAATGAGATATCACCTCACACCAGTCAGAATGGCGCTCATCTGCAAAACAACACAGAACAAGTGCTGGCGAGGATGTGGAGAAAAGGGAACCCTCCTGCACTGCTGGTGGGAATGCAGACTGGTGCAGCCACTGTGGAAAAGAGTATGGAGATTCCTCAGAAAATTAAAAATCAAACTGCCTTTTGACCCAGCTATCTCACTTATAGGAATATACCCTAAGAACACCATAGCACTGTTCAAAAAGAAGAAATGTGCCCCCATGTTTGTGGCAGCATTGTTCACAATAGCGAAGATCTGGAAACTGCCCAATTTTTAAGGGAAAAGAAAGTAGATGCTGAATCTGAAAAAACCTAGTCAATTTTTTTCAATTGTTGGTCTGTAAAATATCCACCAGAAATTTCATGCTGGTCCATGAAAGAGTTGACCACCCTGACGCTGAGTGTGATTTCTGCCTAATGGTCTCCAGTATAATTCTAGTTTCACCAGTTCCCCATGTAAAAAGGTTGAAAACCACTAACTTAGATGATATAATTATTGGACAAAATTTTAAAATAGCTAGTAAAATATGCTTCGATAAATTATTGAAATGATTAAAGATTTAAATTAAGAAGTAGAGACTATAAAAAAAGAAAAGAATAGGAATGTTAGTAACTCATTGATTACTTTCTCATATATACCTTGACCAAGGGGCTACAGCAGACCGAGTGACCCCTTGCTCAAGCTAGTGAACTTGGGTTCAAGCTGGTGAGCTTTGCTCAAACCAGATGAGACCATGGTCAAGCTGTCAACCTCGGGGTTTCTAACCTGGGTCCTCAGCATTCCAGTCCAACACTCTATCTATTGCACCACTGCCTTGCTAGGCAAACCTATGTAATCTTATTAATCATTGTCACCTCAATACATTTAATTAAAAATAAAATAATAAAATAATAATAATAAAAAGAAAAGAAAAGCTTTTCCAACCAGAATCTATATCCTGAGAAAATACCTTCCAGGAATGAAGGCAAAATACAGACGTTCAAAAGTGATAAAAGTCTAAAAGAATCTGTAAACAAAAGGCCTGTTTTACATGTACTTGTAAAGAAAGTTCTTTGGGCTATAAGGAAATAATGCAGGTGAGAAATATGGTTTTATAAAAATTAGGGATAACAAGACAAACATGCCAAAATTTGAGGTAAGGTTTACAATATATGGAAATGCAGTCAGTATAACTATAACATAAAGGGCAAAGAACAGAGGAAACAATCTATATGGTTGCAAGCCTTCATATTTTAATAGAAATGGTACAATCTGCACAATAGACTCTGAAATGTTTGCTATGTATATTATATTTCATAGAGCAACTATAGCTCATAAATCAATATAGAATGTAATATTATTCAGATGATCCAGATGTCAGAAAATAAGTGACAACAATCAGAAAAGAAATAATAATTACATTTAGAGGATATAAATTTAACCATATCTGTAATTACATTAAATTGTAATTCCCTTAAAACACCAATAATGTGAAGATTCTAAGATGGCAACAGAGTAGGTGGATGTGCCAATTGTCACTTCCCAAGAACAAACTGAAGTTATAACTAAATTTAGGAACAATCATTCTGAAAAACCAACTTAACACTAAATGAAGAGAAATCTATAACCAAGGAGTCACAAAGTAAGACACATCAACCTGGTAGGAAGAACAAAGATGCAAAAAGGGCTGCCTTTTTTCCAAAGAGAGAACAGTGGATGAGTGTCCTGAAGGACATATCAGCTGCCTGAGAGGTTTTCAACAAGATGTGTGAGTCCTAAGCCCCAGGTTAAAGACCCAGGCTTGGTCTTTAACCTGGGGCTTAAAGAGAACCAGACCCAAGAAGTACCCGATATCATTAGGTGGTGTAAAGAAGTGAGAGGTTTTTCTATTTGTATCTTATATTTGGCATTTTAATTATGATGTGTCTTGGTGTGGGACTCTTTGGGTTAATCTTTAATGGGACTCTCTATGCTTCTTGAACTTGTGTGACTTTCTTTTTCATCAATTTAGGAAAGTTTTCTGCTACGATTTCTTCAAACAGGTTCTCTAACCTTTGTTTATTCTCTTTTTCAGAGACCCCTATGACGTGGTGTTGTTTTGCTTGATGTTATCACAGAGGTATCTTAGATTTTCTTCAGCCTTTAAGAGCCTCTTTTTTTCTACTTTGCTTTTATACTTAAATTTCTTATTCTGTAAATTACTAATTTGATTCTCTACTTCACCCCACCAGCTATTGATTCCTCTTAGCGTAGCCTTCATTTTAAATATTGTATTGCATTTTTTTTTTACTTTTTTATGGTTTCAATGTCCTTTTGAACTATATACTAAGTTCTCATTATGACCATTCATTCTTGCTCTAAGATATTTGAGCATTCTTATAACCATTACACTGGAGAACAAAATTTTATTGCATCCACAAAAACACTTGTTCTTACCTAATTCAAATCTGACATTAGTTTTTCTTTGTAAGCTACAATTGCTTTGCAATTCAAGATTTTAGGTTTTTATCTTTTGTTAAATTTTCAACATTTAGTTTAACATAATGAAATAGAATGTATTCTTGGGCATCATCTTTGTGCAAATATAATAATTTATATAATTTATAAAATGAAATACTTTAGCTGACCGGGAAGTACATTACTTTCTTTAAGGTTGGAGGCTAATAACTCAGCTGCTTTCTTTAATAGGCCCAAATTTCTTACTAAGTCATTCAAATTGGGTGGCTAAACTGCTGAGGGGTTAATGACTGCTTGGCATCAGAAGAAGGCCCTTCAGATTCTACAACCATTTTTTCATGCATCTTATCAAAATACACTTGGTTACCATGTTCACTTTCTTTGTCCTTAGAAGAAATAAAACCATTGAAAACTGGAACTGTCTCAGAGTGTGGGATGGGTGGTATTGCTGAAGGAATATTAGGATATGCAATCATATGCTGTTTATTCTTGACAATGCCCTTTGTATGGATCAGACAGAAATAACAGTCACTGCTGTGGTCCTTAGGTTCACGCCAAACCATGGGATTTCCAAAAGGCATTTCTTTGCATTTTCCTTTTGTCCAGTCATGAAGCATTTTCTCACAATTACGACACACAATATGAGGGGCACAATTCTTGTATTGATTGCCAAGGGGAACTTGACAATAGGCAATAAATGCATGTGTCACAAATGATGAAATATTGTGCCTTTGACATTGAAGTGTGCAACAGCCATATATATAAGAGAAGGTGTCAGGACTATTCTTACATTTACGCCTACTCGAAAAAGCCACTGTGTTTGTAGAACATTAATTGCCTTGTGGTTATGTTCAATTCAATAGTCTTTGCCCTTTAACTCCAATTTTAAAACCAATGCATGTCATTAACTGTAACAAAAATAAATTAAAATTTTATAAAAACTTGAGCATGCACCAAAATATGGATATTTTATTTGGAATCAGCCATGCAAATATATAGAGAAAGAGTTCTAAAACCTCATGCAACAGAAAAAGAAAAAAAAAATTATTTCCCAGTGTTATTTATACTCTGTAATTAGTATTTTGGCTACTTCCATTTTATTTAATTCTTTTTTTAGGAATTTATTTGTTGATTAATTTGAGTCATACTTCTTGTCTGCCCATTTTGCCTGTGTATTAAGTAGCTCTGCTCTGACTCACAAATTAGTTGTAATGTCTTTATGAAAAAGGTAGGCTCAGTGAAACTAACCTTTAGGCCACCTAAGCTCCTTGTTTTAGAAATGTTTTTTGAGGGTTAGATGTATCGTCTTGACGTAT
The DNA here is from genome assembly GCA_037038555.1 of Rhynchonycteris naso. Taxonomy (NCBI): domain Eukaryota; kingdom Metazoa; phylum Chordata; class Mammalia; order Chiroptera; family Emballonuridae; genus Rhynchonycteris; species Rhynchonycteris naso. The sequence continues at coordinate 76,693,977 of CM073002.1, forward strand.
GTGAGTCTTGAATGCTGTTGGCCCTTTTGTGAGTAGAGTTAACCTTTCAGGCTGGACCCTCTAATGGTTAACCTTGATCATGTGTATTAGACACTGTCCAGTTTCTCTCCCATTGAATATTGTTATTCTAAGCAGAGTCTGGTGCCTGCTAGATTCCTCCATTTGGCATGGTGGATGTGTCTAGTTGAGTCTAGCATCAGTGCGGTCTGCCATCCACTACTGGTTTTTGGTGCTGGGTTCTTTTGGGTGGGGCTTGGGTACAGGTCGATGTCATATGTTGTATTTAACCCTCTGTGGGCCACCTGTATTAAGCTACCGCTCTGTTTGTTCGCTGTTTGTGTCTGTGTTTTCTGTGTTTGAGAATGTGTGGGAGGGGCAAACCTGTATATAATGATCAGTTTTCTCCTACTTGAAGCAGGACAAAAAGGGCCCAAATTCCTTAAGTTTTCCTTCACTTTTAGCTGCTCCGCCTTCTTTTGTAGCTGCCTGATCTTCCCACAGAGTCTTGTCGAAAGACTTTAGTGTGGGCACAGACTGGTTTCACCCACTTGTCCCCCCACAGGTTGCAAGCTTAGCGGGTTAAGGTGCTAAGATCAGGATGATAATATTAGTTGATAATATTAGTGGGACACCTTACTTCAGGGGTCTCTTGGTCAGAAGCTCAGTATGGGTAAAATGATGCTTACTCCAGGGCCAATTCCCTCAGCCACTGCTGAATCCTCCAATTTTATTTTTCCCAGAGTGATGAACCACAGGTTCAGGTTGGGTGATACTAACAGTCCTCTCTGCAGAAGTTCTTTCAGCTGAGGAACCCATTGTGTCAAGGAGAAAGATTGAGAGTGTCATTCATTGGAGTTTATTATGACCTCCATATCATGCCTAAGCCCCTCAACTAGGCCCAAAAATAGACTCTAAAGAACTCACACTTTGAATGTCTGTTCTCTGTGCCCCTCTTCCAGGACTTGGGCCAACTGACTGTGAAGCTCTACCTCACTCAATTTGTATGAGCTGTTGTGCAGGTGCTGACCCAAAAAGTAGAGTTCTCCTCGGCTTGTTTTGGTGTCTGACAAGCTCTCCATTTGGATATGTTGCTAGAAAGGGTAGTTGGATCCTTCTCTGACGTCTCTGTAGCTGCCCACTGGATGTGTTGATTCTGGACTTCTTAGGAGGGGATATTGCCTATGATTGACCCTCAGTAACCTTTTAGGAGCTATGTGAAAACCAGAGTTTGTGGCTCCCTCTGCTGGGTTTAAGTTAAAATGAAAGGAACAAGCTGCACAAGTAGGCTGGTTTCTATCAACCCCGGGCTTGGGGACAAGTCAGCAAACATCCCAGAAATTCTTACAGTTAGCCTCCTTCTGCCTCTGTCTGCTATTTGGTTATTGGGCTAGGACCCTGAAAAAAACCTTTTGACAGTTGCTATAGAATATCCTCTAGGGTGAAAACACCAGTCATATTCTTGGGGAATTGGAGGAAAATCTCAACACCAGACAAATGACTCGCTGTCACACTCCCTATTTCCTGGTCAAGGTTGCTTACTATAAACAACTCACATATGCAAAAAAGAAAAACTTTATGAGATTAGCACACTAACTTTTAATCTCATCTTCACTTACCTAGCTAGAATTGATTTTGACCACTGTAGACCGAGTGCTTGTAGCCCACAGACTCTGTTCCCTGGTCAAGTTCTCTGCTGCACATCCCATGTCTCTCTTTACTGACATCAGCTGCTCTAGGGTGTCTGCTTTCTATTTCAGAAATTATAATTACTAGCTCCAGAGGAGTATTGAAATGGGTTTGTTAATCCCTGGGATTCCTGCTTAATGATCTCTCTTCTAATTCAAGTGCACAAAGTCTGATATTTTCATTTTCTATCTAAGATCAACATTACTCTTTAAAACATAATGTGAAGGTAAACTTTAAGCCCCTTTCATAGTAGAAACCTCTCTCTGTACCATTTTTTATCTTAAAAATATTTTTGTTTCTGCTAAAACAAAACACTTTCTCTGTGCAATTATAAAAAATATCTATAAGTAGCAATGGCTCAGGACATTATCCATTAATTGTTTTCTTTCCAAAGTTCTTACTAAGCTCGTTGACCATATGATTATATTTTTAGAAAAAAAAAAAGCAACCATATAAGTAAAAGCTTACAACCCATTTGGAAAGTTTACTGAAAACCGTGATAAAATGAAATTCAAACAGATTTTTTGGGATCACCAGACATCTCTACCAAAGATTAATAGTATACTGGTATGACACAAGGTAACATCTTTGAACAATAAGCCACAACATGAAATTTTATATTAACTATATGTCCAACAGAGATCAATTTTACTTTATGTACCTGAACTATATTAAATTTCAGAGTATAAAATGAGAGTATCATAAAGTATAGAATTATGAGAAAAATATATTATCCCTAACAGAATAAAATATAAAATATTCATTAACTCCTTACATCTGTGGGTAAGGGTGCTGCTTTTAAATGGTTTCCCCTCTGTTTACATCAACATAGTTCTCTATCACTTATTTCAAATAACCTAAAGCAATTAATTATTTTGTATTTTTTAAAATTTATATTAGATGTATATGTTAGTGTATTTGTTTGCAAACAATAGGAACACACTTTAAATTGTTTCAAGAGGAAATGAATCTATTAATTGCTATTATGAAGGCCACAGAATCTTAAGGAATACCGGAGTACCAGGCTTTAATGACTCATAATCAGGAGTATGAAGAAAATGATACCACAGGACTGTCCCAGTGGAAACATACCAGTCAATTATAAGGACAAACATTGCCCTGCACATGCTGCCATAGGCACTATTGCCAGAACTACTGCCAACCTGGCACTAAAAGTGAAACATAGCTGTAGCCACCCATGTCATGATAATGATTTCTACGTGCTGCTAAGTTCTCCACATGAACGGTTTCTAGATTCAAAGTTTGTGAATTGATTATGATGGGTAGAGCCTCAGTTAAATCTATGCACTCTGCAGGGAAGAAAAGTTTTTATATTTTTCTTTAGAAAAATTCTCAAACATACAAAAAATGTTTAGTCATGGCATAGTGAAGAAATAATGACAAATGTCTATCATATATAGATAATGAACCTAATGTATTTAACTACTCCTTTGAAGCTGAGCTTTAACATGAAACAGAGGAACAGCATGGAATAATCAGTCATTGTCATAAAGTCTAAGGAAACAAGAGGGAGAAAGTAGTGATGAATGTTCTTCATAGGTGTAGAAAAGTATGAAGCATATTCTTGAAAATAAAATAAAAAAATATGTATATAATGTGTTTTTCTTCTACATAATATAGAATTTGTTAATAGTTAGCTATCTCACTTGCCTTAATTTCTAGAAAATAAATATTTTAATTAAGGGTGAAAAGGTATATATAAAGTTTAGTCTTATTCTAGAGATTTCTCTAATGTTTTAATTATAAAAGTACAAATAGTTATTGGCTCTAACTCACAAAACTCTATTGCTTCTGTTGTGTTGAATTTATCAGGTTTTGTATTGTAATCCATTCAGAATCTGTCAAGGTTGAAACCAATTGTATTGAATTGTACTGTCATAGAAAGGGAGGCAGGTGAAAAGGCAGTGTGGGGAACTAAGATGAAGTATGCTAAGTAAAATGGACACACAAAGCTTGACTTCTTTCTACCCACCTCTGTTACTCAGTGAGCCATTAACCAACATCTGATTGAGGTAGACTTGATTTATAAAGTTGAGAATGGATATTGTGTAGGCATACATATATATCAGTGATTCTGGTGTGAAAAAGACCAAATAAGTTTTCAGTTGCATATTTTCTGTAACAATTCCATTTTCTACTGATGCCGCAGTTGATAGAAAAGTTGGTGTGTTTTTTTTTTTTTTTGTAATATAACAAATTTAGTTGCCTAAGTTTTTCTTTCTTTCTTTCTTCTTTTTTTCTTTCTTTCTTCTTTTTCTTTCTTTATTTCTTATCTTTTTTCTTTTTCTTTATTTTCTTTTATTTTATTATTATTTTTTATTAAAAGGGAAACAATACAATTGAGCTGTTCCTCTCTGCTTCAGGATGATGTTCCAACACACCAAGGTATCCAGTCAGGGCTGTGATGCCTGAGTTTCAATTCAAGGATTATTTTAATTTTAAAGAATATATTATTCACCCAAAGTGTTATGGTTGGGACATTGGTAAACTATTTACAAAACTGTATTTCAAGCAAAGCCTAAGAAGATAGCCTTTTGTGAAGTCAAGTAGTCTACTAAATTCAAGATATGCTTGCTGCATGTTTAACGAGATGATATAAAACCTCATGAGATAATTATTTGTGCAAGTAATGTACTTATGCTTATTGTTCTTCAAGACAATTTTATTATCATGAGAACATTTTCCCTTAAATAATCAACATCAAGTTCTCAAATTCCCTGTGTTAAGGGTTAGCAAATAATGCCTTTTCTCAGCATTCACTTTCAACACAAAAATATGCTTTAGTCACTGTGTGCACATATACATTTAGCTTTGTTCATTTGTTTTGTATGTTTGGCAAATTATTCTTCTTAATCATATAATGTCATGCAAAAAAACGACATGTATTTTTTAGCATGATGTCAACATAGCTTATTTTATTGTGGGTGTTTCAAATTTATGTGTCTAAAAGTTTGTTCCATTATAATGTAACCAACAAATGATACTTACATGAATGACTGACCCATGTGGGCTTATTTTACAGGCTGTGGAAGACCTAAAAAACTCCCTGCCTTTTTACACTACTGCCCTGTTTGGTATTTAAAACCTGTTAGAAATTTCATAATGATCATTTGTTGTAGTGGTTATTCAGTCTTTTCAAGACAAAAAGAATAAAATATCTAAATTCTTTGCTTATGCAATAATTTATTTATAATTTACTCTTTCTTCTCCTTTCTCTTCTAGATAATTTAAGCTTTGACAAATATCTACTTTCTCTAATTTTACTACATAATTCATCTGTTCCTTTATACATACACCTGTTTTGTGGTATATTATTTTATTCACATTACTTTTTCACTTGTTACCTCTTTTGAGTGTTTATTTCTCCTAGAAAGATCATGTACAATAATTCATCCTTATACTTTTTGTTACAATATCAATATAAAATAAATGGAAAAAAATTGTAATTCTTAGATGAATTTAAATGAAATATAAAAACAAAACTTTTTATCTAATAATATATAAACAAGCTTATTTATTTTTTATTTTATTATTTTTATTCAGTGAGAGGAGGATAATCAGAGACAGACTCCTGCATGTGCCCAGATAAGGATCCACATGGCAAACCCACTGGGGGGTGATGGTCTGCCCATCTGGGGCATTACTTGTTGCTCAGTAACAGAGCTCTTCTTAGCACTGTAGAGGTAGGATATAGAGCCATCCGCAGTGCCTGGGGTCACCTCATTCCAATTAAGCAAGGGCTGCAGAAGGGGAAGAGAGTGAGAAAGAAAGAAAGAGAAGCAAGACAGAAAGTGATGGAGAAGCAGATGGGCACTTTTCGTGTGTGCCCTGACTGGGAATTGAACCCAAGACATCCACACAGTGGGCTGACACTCTACCACTGAGCCAACCACTGAGTCAACAAGTAACTGATAAGTTATTGCATTCACAAACAAAAATAAGAGTGTGTAAAATTAAGTCATAGATATTTTTTGGTAGTGATATTTCTTTCACTAATTTTAAAGCTTTTTTTATTATAATAGCAACATTAATAACATTATTTCTTAGAATTCAGTCTATACTAGACTTATAGAATGACAATGTTAAACTCTGGCAGATCGGACATTGTCTTCTTTGATATAGAATTTAATTTACAAAAACCTATCATTTTGAAAATGAAGAAGTTATTTTTAAACTTTCTACACTTTATCAAATAAAATGTCACATGTCTTGTTTTTCTCATAAAACATTCAATTAAGATCCTTTCAAAAACTTAAATTTCAAATTAATTAGTACCTCTATGACATCTGTCTAAAATGTCAATGCAGTCTAATAACTATAAAACTTTCATCCAAAATAAATCTATGTTAAGGAGACTTAGTGTGATATATCCTATAGATATCAAAATCTGGCCCTAATCCTCACTCTTGATCTTTTTTCTCTCAAGCTTTTTTTTTGTTTTTCCTTAACTTTTTCCTAGATGGCTTGTGTACTCATCCCTTTACAAGTTTTACCAAGATCATTTGTTTTGTTATTGTTTTGTCCAGCAGAAATTTCTGTGGGATTTTAATTTAGGATATATAATAAAGTGTATTTTGCTCCTGAGCATGGAGTAAGGGAGAATGTAAGTGTGAACACTTAAATACTAATACATATATTTTTTCTCATTTTTTAATACAAAGAAAGAAGAGGTAGTTATGTAAGGAACTGTTAGGAGGAAGCAAATGGAGTAAGCTTGAGAGATTGCAAGTCTTCATAATCAAAAACCTTCTTTCTTCATTAACACACAGCATGACCAACAAATAGAGTAATATTTTCTGATGTTGCACAATTATTCACTACATAAAGAAAAGATCATTTTATTTCTAACCAGATCATTTTATTTCACCTTTTCTTCTGACACAGACACTTATTTTAAAAATATCTTGGAATACTAGGTAGAGGGGATTGAACTTTCTTTTAAATATTTATCTTTTTAAAAGTAAAAAAAATATAAATGGTCACTAGAATATTTAACAATAGAAAAGAAAACATTAAAAGAGTTAATAAGCTACTACAAAAAGTTCCCATTATCACCAAAATAAAAAATGTTCATGTATTATACAAAGTTGGGTTCAAAAGGTAATTTAGAGATTTTCATTTAATCTATGTCATTAATATGTCTTATGTATGTACATATTCTTTAGGAGTATTTTAAAATATGTAGCTAGTGTATAATTTTTAATTATCAAAATTTAGCATGTTTATTGTGAAAAAAATTAGAAAACATAGGCGATCATATTATAAAACTTTCCAAGAATTACTGACACTGTTTAAGATATACTTCATAATATTTTATGCATATATCCTTACTTAATTTTTTTATTAAAAAAGAAGTCATATATATAGACATTATTTCTAATTTGCTTTTTCCCTTTTAAATAATATTATTAGCAAGTTTAAACATGTTTTTAAATATTCTCTAACATATTATTTTAATGGCTAAATAGTGTTTTGTTTTATGGCTATCATATTGTATTCTTATTGTTTTTTCTTGTATTTCAACTTTTAAATTCTAAACAATGATGAATAAAACACCTATATAGCAAAATTTTTGTTCACATGCACATTACTATTTCTTTAAACAAATCTTTGGGAGTGATATTGCTCTAATAAAAATATGTACCTTTAAATAAATTTTTATATATATTGACATAGTGCTGTTTAAAAAAAAACTTATGCTAATTTATACTCGCAAAGCAGTGAATGACATTTTAAACAACAGTTGAATGCTTCTCTCTGAGCTTTCTCCAGAGTAATAGAGTTGTGGCTCATTAATTAAACATTTATACATTTGATAATTCTAGCTATGTATTAAATAAAACTTAAAAATTAATCTAAAGACAGTCTCTTCTTTCATTTACTACTTGGGAATATTAAATAACTAAAAATATTTGTTAATCAAAAAGAAATGTTCAAGGTAAAATTTATATTCTGATCCTTTAAGAAATGTGCAATGATAATGTTCTGAACATATTTCAAAGCTGAAAAATTATATTTTGAAGAAATTTATAAATTTAAATGGACATATAATACTGCAAAGAACACTTTAAGTACTAAAAACAGCAAGGCAAATATTTAGATGTACCAGTGAATATTGCTAGAATTCATACAGAGGTAGGTCTGCACGGAAAGTGATCATTGAAACCATTATTGGAAATAGAATAGTGACTTTGTGTGTGAATTGTGGTTCACGAGTGCTAACGGCTATAGAGTTATATTTAACAGAGGTGTGATGCTTACCCAGGTGTCTTCTATCAAGTCTACCCATAAAACAAAGCAATGTAGGAAAATCATGGCTAAAATGATAGGCAAAGTAAATTTGCTTCAGAAAAATATAAGCAAAGGTCAGATTTATTTCTATATAAGAACAGAGCTACAATATGCTCATATCTTTTTTCTTACTAATGGTGAGAGAACCATATGCACCAATGTACTCATATTTGAAAGTATTTTATTTTAAACATCAGCAGAAAGAGGTGGTTCTGTCTCACATTTTTAATTTGTAGAATAAATGTACACCCTCAGCAATATATAATATATGTGTGGAAAATTATATGAGTGTTAAAATTCATCCCAAAATAATAAATATTCATATCATATTTTTAACAAAATGATATTATAGTAAATATATGTTTCCATTGCATTTTTATATTAGATTATTTTAATATGTAAAGTCTTTTTTATTTATATTTTTTCCTGATCACAAAGTAACAAATGCCTAATGACAAAAGTTTGGAATATTCAGTAAATTATAAAGAAGAATATAAATTGCCTATACTAAAATTAAACTATATACTCAAATTAAAGTATAAATCACAGAATGAATGTTTATTTGCCAGTGTACTCAGTATAGAGATTAATTGAATTTTAACATTTTGCCCTATTTGCTTGTGTTCAATATAGATCCTCTGAAAAAGAGGTAAAAAAGGGACTAAATCTGTAAGGGATTTATTGGGGAAAAATAGTGTTGAGGACAAATATGAAGCAAGCAGAAAGAGTTAGACATGCTGTTGGATCATGATGCACTTTGAACCCCATGCAAGAGAAGAGAGGGGGGCAGAGGAAGAAATGCCATAGACTATATTACAGTTCTAAGTTTCGCCAAGTCTGACAGGAATTTCTGTAAGCAAAGTCACTTATGCAAGAAGCGGCACACCTCCCAAGTATAGATCTACCTTACTACTCCTTACTATGCTTAGCCATTGGTGGGAAGAACAGCCTATAGAAACTGTCACTTAGCACAAGCTCCCTGTTAGATGTCAGATTGCTGTAGCTGAGACAGCAGATTTGACAAGTGCATTTTTATGGCTGCCATGTTGTTTTACAAAGTGTTTAGTATTTTGTTTTGTTATAGTGTTCTTAAAAAAGTTATAAAATGTATTCCTTGGCTAGGTAGCTTACAAGGTTAAGCCTTGTCCTCATATGACAAAGCTGAAGTTTGACCCCAGTCAGGATACATATGAGAATTTACCAATGAATGCATAAATAAGTGGAACAGCTAACCAATCCCCCCCCTCTCTAGTTCCTCTCTCTCTCTAAAAATCAATAAAATATTTAAAAGTAAATAAATAAAATAAAATCTGAATTGAGGTTTCCCATGCAGAACTTCATCATTCCTGGTCTACCTCAGTCTCAAAAATAAATCATTACCAAACATTTGATAATGAAAATTAAGATGTTTTAATTTACTTTTAGTATGTTGCTATAACCACAAGCATTAAATACTAAAGTTTTGTAAGTTTTATACTATAAATATATAGTATTATATTGTGCATATCTTCCATGGAAAACTTTTTTCAGTAGATATTTTATTTTGAAGATATAAATGTATTGGCACATGCAATTCTAATTCAGTATTTTCACTGTTGTGTGGCTATCATAAAAAATATCACCATTTACCATATTATTATAGACTTTAAATTCTTTTTCTAATATTTTTCTCTAATAAGCAGTACTATAATCAATATTTTCCTGTATATAACCTTATGTGTTTTCAGGAGCATCTTTCTGTGAACACATCTAGAAGTAAAAGTTTAAAGTTTCAGGTTTGTTTTGTTATTTAAAAGAAGAAAATTTTTTTCAGTCTCTTGGATAAGACTATTTTCTCTGTTCCTCATATTCTGAAAAAATTTTTAATATATTTTTATTTTTTAGAGAGAGGCATGGAGAAAGAGAGATAGAAACATCGAGCTTCTCCTGTATGTGTCCTGACTGAGGAATAGAACCAGCAATCTTCACACTCCAAAACAATGATCCAACAAATCAATCAAGCTATCTGACCAGGCTTAATTTTTACTGATTTTTTTTAGAGAGACAGAGAAGAGAGAGAGAGAGAGAGGAAGGGGAAGGAAAATATTCATGTGTTGTTTCACTCAGTTGTGCAAGCACTCTTTGGATTCTTCCCATGTGTGCCCTGAGCAGGAATCAAATCCGCAACTTGGCCATTTTAGGACAACACTCTTAACCTTCTGAGTTAATGGGCCTGGGCCTCTGTGGCAAATTTTAAACCATGAATGGATGTTGGATTTTGTCAAAAACCTTTTCTACACTATTGATATAATATTGTGATTTTTTATTCTTTGGACTGTTGATATGATATATATTTTAATTGCTTTTCAAATGTTGAACCAGCCTTGCAAACAGAGGAAAAAACCCACTAAGTCATGCTGTATGATTTTTGTGTGTGTCATTGTATACAATTTGCTAATACTTTATTATAGATTTTGCATCTGTGTTCAAGACAAATATTGGTGGATATTTTTCTTGTAATCTCTTTGCTTGATTTGGGTATTCTGGCTTTATAAAATGAGTTAAGAAGTATTTTCTGTGCTTCTATCTTCTGAAAGAGATTGTAGATAATATACTGTCTTTCTTAAATTTTGGAAGAATTCATCTAAGGTGCAATAATGCTCCGTTTTAGACAGATTTCTAAACATTATTCTGATGTGAAATAATACTTTTTAGACAGATTTCTAAACGTTTTTAGTAAAATTATCTGATCTTAAGTTATTTACCTAATGTCTGTTGTCTCATCTTTATTCAATAATCATTTATATTTCTATTTTTAGACTAGATTACATTCCCATTTCAATCTCCATTCTTTTAATAATTTTAACTACACTGTATTTTAATATATAGTAGAAAAGGCTCTATCATTCACATTTTCAAAAATTTTTATGAACTATTATGACCCATCTATTTTTTAGATAAATTTGAAAATGTTCTCAGATATAAGTTTATATATTAAATGCATATATATTAAAACTTGGACTTTTATGTTCTATAATAATTGGCTTTAAGTAAGTATTTAATTATTTTGGTCCTTAAATTTTAGTTTTTTACATGTATTTAATTTTATTTTCTTTACTTATAAAAAATAACTATAACGTGATTATCACTTCTGGGTAAATAAATATTACATATTTTATTCATAATTATTTATATTTTATAGTACAGCATAGAATAACATTGTTTGTATCACTGTATCTTTTTCCAGTTTAAAAAATTTCAGAGTTAATTCAGTAAGATGTGTATAAGACAGGCCCTGGCCAGAAGGCTCAAAGGTAGAGCATCCGCCTGGCATGTGGATGTCTTGGGGTCGTTTCTCAGCCAGGGAACACAGGAGAAGCACCCATTTGCTTCTCCACCCTTCCCCTTCTCCTTTCTCCCTATCTTTCTTCCCCTCCTGCAGCCAAGGCTCCACTGGAGCAAAGTTGGCCCGGACACTGAGGATGGCTTCATGGCCTCCTTTTCAGGAACTAGAATGGCTCTGGTTGCAACAGAACAATGGTCCAGATGGGCAAAGCATCGCCCTCTGGTGGGCATGCCAGGTGGATTTCAGTGGGGCATATGCAGGAGTCTGTCTCTCTGCCTCCCTGCTTCTCACTTCAGAAAAAAAAAGAAAAGATATGTATAAGATAGATGAGAAAAATGAGAAACTGACTTTGATAAATGGAAGTAAGTTTATACAAAGAGAAATAAAGTGAAAAAATATTACTAAATAATTAATTGGTCACTGAGATTTAAAAAAATACAAAAAAACTAATGAGTAGAAGATATCAAAAAATAAGAACTGCCTGACTAGGCGGTGGCGCAGTGGATAGAGCGTCAGACTGGGATGTGGAAGACCCAGGTTCGAGACCCCGAGGTCGCCAGCTTGAGCGCCGGTCCATCTGGCTTGAGCAAAAGCTCGTCAGCTTGGACCCAAGGTTGCTGGCTCCAGCAAGGGGTTTCTTGGTCTGCTGAAGGCCCACGGTCAAGGCACATGTGAGAAAGCAATCAATGAACAACTAAGGTGTTGCAACGGCAACAAAAAACAAATGATTGATGCTTCTCACGTCTCTCCGCTCCTGTCTGTCTGTCCCTATCTATCCGTCTCTCTGACTCTCTCTCTCTCTGCCCCTGAAAAAAAAAAAAAAAAAAAAAAAAGGAACTAGCATAGAGCGTGTAATTGTTAGAAATCAATATATAGCCTGATATATATATAGGTGGCACAGTGGATAGATTGTTGGACTAAGACGCGGAGGACCCAGGTTTGAAACCATGAGGTTATTGGCTTTAGCGTGGGTTCACCAGCTTGTGCATGGGATTGCTGGCTTGAGCATCGGATCATAGACATGGTCCCTTGGTTGCTGGCTTGAGCCCATGTTTGCTGGCTTGAGCAAGGGTCACTCGCTCTGCTGTATTCCTCCATTCAAGGCACACGTGAGAAAGCAATCACTGCACAACCAAGGCAGTGGTTCTCAAATTGTTTGAAGTTGGGGCACATTTAAAATCCTAGAAATAATTGTAGGCTCACTATATACAAATTTCTGAGAAATATGTTATAATAATTAAGTCTAATTTTGAAGGAAAAAATATAAAGTCCAAACATGTTTTTATGGTAATTAAACAAAAAACATACAAAAATTAATTTATTCTGATATTATAAAACTTTTAAGTTACATTTTTGTTATGCTTTTTAGAATTTGTAAAAAAGAGGGGTTAAAATTTTTTTTAAATGACAAAAAGTTATCTTTTTGTTGTTGTTGCTGTCGCCACACCTTAGTTGTTCATTGATTGCTTTCTCACGTGTGCCTTGACCTTGGTCCTTCAGCAGACCGAGCAACCCCTCGCTGGAGCCAGCAACCTTGGGTCCAATCTGGCCCTGGGCCTGCTCTCAAGCCAGATGGGCCCACGCTCAAGCTGGCGAGCTCAGGGTCTCGAACCTGGGTCTTCCGCATCCTAGTCCGATGCTCTATCCACTGCACCATTGCCTGGTCAGGCAAAAAGTTATCTTTTTATATATATAGATACATTCTTAGTAAGATTTAATAAATTCGGCAGGTGCCGAGATGAATGTGTTAAGTTTTTTTCATTTTTGTGTTTATAAGAAACATAAGCCAGATGAGTCCTAAACATTTCTTCAATGCTTGGGCATATATTTGAAAGGCAAACTTTCATTTCCTCATCAATTCATTGAAGAATTCCTCTCTTTTTACTCTTAATTGTGTTGAATGCAGAAAACCCCCACCATACATATCTTAACTTTACACTGAACAAAGGATAGAAGCAACTTGCCTCCAGTCTTTCCGGGGAACATGGGGGTAGTGTAAACAGTCCAGCACCACAGCTTAACAGCCTTTTGCAACCTAACCAGACAAATGAGGAGGGGGGTTGGGCAGACTGTCATCTTACAACCAATTCTCCACACCTCTGTCCCCTAAAAGTCTAAACTCTAAAAAACCTGTTGGATTTTTGGTCCCCAACAAGCACATATTTCTCTAGAATACCAAATGGTGCACCTGGAAATTTTTTAGGGTGCACCAGTGCATGCTGGCACATACTTTGAGAAGAAGTTTCCAGAAAGAATTGATACTTCTCATCTCTCTTATTTCCAGTCTGTCTGTCCCTATCTGTTCCTCTCTCTGACTCTTTGTCTCTGTAAAAAAAAAATAATAAATCAGTATAAATATTTAAATTTGAATATTGGTATGTTTAATTTTCACTTGTTTTTATCTTTCTACTTTACATATTAAATAGTATAAATATAGCATTCCAATCACAGACACCAAGGTTAAAATTATAAATATATTGCAAACTGGTCCCTTTTATGCAGAAAATACAGTATTAATACGTACATTTGTTTCACTGACATTCTGCAATAGTTGTCAACAAAACTGAAAAAAAATTTATGATAGGACAGTGTGAAGAAATGTCTAAAAAATTGAGAAAATTTGCTGTAGAAACTGTCAAACATTAAGTTATTCTCTTACACTTATATCTCTGCGATGTATGTGGGTCATTAGAAAATCTCTGGGAGAAAAGGCAATGGAGGTCAGCTTCTCCTTGTCTTTTATAGAACAGAGAAATACACCATTATGAATTAAGATGAAAGATTACTGTCATAACTAAATGACTAACCCATAACCATCACAGTCTTGATCAGGATGATGATGATCATGATAATGATTAATACACGATTTTTAATCTTATAGCCTATCTCTAGACCTGTTTAAAGCATTTTGTCTAACCATTTATTACAGCTGGTTATGCAATAATACTAAAGGATCTACACTTGTGGATATGCCAGCTTATAAAGTATAAATTTTTCAGCTTTAAAGTCAGGGGCTACATATAGTCTTGACATATAGTGCATGTATATAGAATATGTGCATGATTCAGTAAAATCAACATTTACTGATTCAACATATATTAGTTTCTATGTACTATGTTATCTCTTAATAATTCTAAGTGGACCTAAAACTTACATGCTGATGTGCAACAATCAGCAATTCCACAAAATATAGAAATGTAGAGTTTTCTTTGTGATAACCTTTTAGGAAATGACAGCCCAGTATTTTTAGTTTTCTCATAGTATAACTATGTTTGGTACATTCAATTTTTATAATGTGATTATATACTATGTAAATATTATTAGGATAAATTTATATAAAAGTTATATGGTTTTGCATTTAAAGAATACAAAATTTCTCTAATTGTTTTGAATGAAATAAAAAGAATTATGTTCAGTATATGTATTGATAAAATTTGCAGAGTAAATCCATTAGCTTTATTAGAAATGCAATATTACCCTGGCCATATATTTCAGTTGGTTAAAACATCCTTCCAAAGCACAAAGGTTGTTGGTTTGATCCCCAGTAAGGGCACAGACAGAAATAGATTAATGTTTCTCTCTTTCTCTCCCTCTACTCCCCCTTGCTCTCTTCCTAAAAATCAATAAAATAAATGTTAAAAGAAGTTTTAAAAATGCAATATTGACAAACTTTTTACGTTTATCTCCACTTTGTATGTGCTCTTTAGAAAAGGTTCTGACAGGTGTCAGAGAAGAGGGGAGTTAGGGAACAGGGTGAAAAGGTGACAGGACTAAGCAAAGATAATGAAAACCTTATACACACAGACAATAATATAGTGACTACCAGAGGGAAAGGAGGATCAGGAGAGGTAAAAGAGGGTAAAGGGAAGATAAATGATGGTAGAATGAGACTTGACTTGAAGTGATGAACAGGCAATACAATATATAGATGTTATTTTATAGATCGTATACCTGAAACCTATGTAATTTTATTAACCCCAATAAATTAAATAAAAATTAAATAAAATAATAATAAATCAAAATCATTAAATACTAAATTTCATTGGTTCTAAAAGTCAGACAAAATAAAATTAGTATTATTTATATAAAGCTCAAGGTAAAATATTCCATTTAGTCTAAATATTCTGAATAACTATGAGTAGGAGCTACCTAGGTAACAGGAAAAGTTGAAATAAAAACGGCCTAAAATCATGGATAGTAAGAAATTCTTAAACTCAGCATAAGCCCATAGAAAGTTATAGTCTTGTAGAGAATTGTACCTTCAAACTAAGCCATAAAATGAAGAATAATTGTAAGTATAAAGACCATGAGAAGACATTAGTAATGTATAACAAATGTTTAAGTGACTTTTATTTGGAAAAGATATTTTATAAATTCTAAAACCATCAAGTGGGTATATAAATAAATTGTTTCACTTCAACATATAAATTTCTTCTAAATAAATATATATTATTTTTTGCTTATTCCAGATATTACTAGGCTTCCCTACAATGTAATAATTATCCCATTCTTCAGTCAACCTTTATTTATTCAATAAATATTGCTTGTTAAGCACTGTGTCATCATTTAATAATTTAGCAGTAAACATAAAGCTTAGACGTTAGTGGAAAAACTAGTCAAGGACAGTTGCAGTGAAGAGTTCTCTGCAGTGAAAACGAGAATGCTATATAGTTGACCATGAAGCTTATAGAATGCTCCTCTATTTTGGGGAGAGATTTGTTGTTGTTGTTTCCTTTGTTTTTCTTCTGCAGTTGTTAATGAAAAGAAGTGCTCTGAACATAGTGGATGAAAGTGAATCAACTGCCTAAACCCTGAGTATCTTGATGTTTTGCTCTTGATGTGTTTTTGCTGCACTTTGGAGAATGGTGTATAAGAAGGGTAATTCCTTAGGCTGTACCTAACTCCAAGGCTCTGTGAGTAAGATTATGCAAACTCCAAAGGAAATAATATTTTTAAAGAATACCATTTTGAATCAGATGTTGTTAAAACTTTTTCCCTTAAAGAGAAAAGTTTTAATTTTTTTTCTACCTGGAACAAATTTGTGTCTATTCACATGCAAAGTACATAAACATAATTGAATTTATATTCAATTTAGGAAATGTGGTTTATTGTTTTATGTAGAATGATTCTGTCTGTGATGAAACAATTGACAGATCCTGGATATAGCTATGATTTCTTTTTTTATGATAAAATGTTTTTGCAAAAGAAGAGTTTTGAAATGTTAAAATACATTCTACAACATTTTCTATAAGTAAGCCAGACTTTGTCAATTCAGAATGAATGTTTTTTTTTTTTTTTTTTTGGTATGTCTACATAGCATGGGAGGAAATAAAGTGAAAAATCTTTGCCAAATGACACACTGCCAACCCAACACAGGAAGCATTTTTTGGATTATCATCTCCACTGCAAACCTAAAATGATTCAATTGGAACTGAAAGGAAATCACAAGTGAGCCTTTTGCTTTCTATAACCCAGAGCATCCTTCAGATTAATGATTTTAGAGGAGATGGAGGTATTTGCCTGTGGTCTGTGGAGCTTTCTGTGACTACTGCAAATTTTAGATAAGAAGAAGCTTTAATGCTATGTTCCTCAAAGTGTGGTCTCAGCACCAGACATCAGCATTACTAAGAAGCTTATTGGAAGTGAAAAAACTCAAACCCCAACAGAGTCAGAATCTGCAGTATTAATCAAGTACCCATTAAAATTTTAAAAGTAACAGTCTAATCTGTGTCTTTTGACTGTTGTTAGGGGAAAATTAGGATCATATAATTTAAAGAGACTTGAGAAAATTGTGTGTGTAGTGAGTTTCAGGAACTTACATTTATTGTTTACAATGTTCAGGTAATGCTCTAATTTAAATGTTTTATTAACATCAACTCTTTAAATCATCCATATATGTTCTAACTAAAAAACTACAATGCTTATTTTACTGTTAAATACCATATAAAAAGTTCAAGTATATTGCCCAAGACCACCTGACTACTATTCAAAATCAGTCCCCAAACTTTCTTGCTAATTCCAATTCTCAAAATTCAGAGTTTTAAACTAATAAACTGCCACTTTGTTCTTCATTTCTCACAAGTCTTTATGTAGAACCTTTATGATCAGGTGAAAACAGGGTCATATAGAATGCATCAAGTAGGATAAGATTTTTTTCTCAATTAGTTTATCTTCACAATATTAGAATACTGACATGACTTAAGCTCTAAAAGAAAGAAAATTATTAGAAATACTAACAAAATATCTAACTCTAGTCTTAATATTAATTGAAATATTTTATAGGCAATTAATTAATGCATGGTATATGTAATGGACTTAAAATTACATAATAATTAAGACTGGCATAAAAACAGATATGTAGATTAATGGAACAGAACAGAGAGCCAAGAAATAAACCCAAGTCTGTACATCAATTTATACGTGACAATAGAGGCAAGACCACAATGGGTAAAGACAGTCTGTTCAATAAATAGTGTTGGTAAAACTGAACAGATATGTGCAAAAAAATGAAAGTAGATCACTTTATCACAGCATACACAAGAATAAAAACAAAATGGATTAAAGACAATCATTCATCACAAAACTCTTAGGGTCCTAAATGAAAATATAGGTAGCAAAATCTCGGACATTTTTCATAGCAGTATTTTTTCAAATATAGCTTTTTGGCAAAGGAAACAAACAAAATTAATAAATTAGGCTAATCAAACTAAAAAGTTCTTACACAGAAAATGAAGCCATCAATGAAATAAAAAGATGACTCACTGATTGGAATAACTTATTTGCCAATATATCTGATAAGTGATTAATAATCAAAACTTGCAAAAAACTTTCAAAACAACACCAAAAAAAAAAAAACCCAGTCCAATTAAAAAGGTGGCAAAGGACCTGAATAGACATTTTTTGAAAGAAGAAATACAGATCGCCAATCAATATATGAAAAGATGCTCGACCTCACTAATCATCAAAGAAATGCAAATTAAAACCAGTATGAGAAATCACCTCACACCTGTCTAAATGACTATTAATAAATCAACAAACAACAAGTGCTGGTGAGGGGTGTAGAGAAAAGAAAACTCTCCTGCACTGTTGGTGGGAATGTAGATTGGCACAGCCATTGTGGAAAGGAGTATGAAGTTACCTCAACAAACTAAAAATGGAACTGCCTTTTGACCAAACGAATGCATTCTGGAAATACATCCTAAGAATTGTGAAACACTAATTTAAAAGAATATATGAACCTCTAAGTTTATTTCAACACTATTTACAAAAGCCAAGAACTGGAAACAGCACAGTGTCCATAAATAGATGAGCGGATAAAAAAGCTGTGGTATATTTATACAATGGAATGCTATGTGGCCATAAAAAAGAAGAAAGTATTACCTTTTGCAACAGAATAAATGGACTTGGAGATCATTATGCTAACTGAATTAAGTCAGTCAGAAAAAAGACAAGTACCATATGATTTCACTCATATGTGGAATCAAATGAACAAAAATGAACTAACAAGAAAAATAGAAATAGCCTTATATGTAGAAAGCCAGCAGAAAGCTGTTGGAATGGGAGTGAGTGGGTGAAGGAGGTAGAAGAATAGAGCAAAAAGAACACCCCCCCCAAAAAAAACCTCATAGACATGGACAACAGTATGGTGATAACAAAAGTGGAAAGAGGTTTAGGAGTGTAAAAAGCGGATAAATGGTGATGGAAAAATAAATTTTAATAAATATAAATAAGTAAAATATTCTTAGAAAAAAGATTTAAACAAAAACTATTTAAAAAATGACCTTTCTTTTTTAAAAATTTAAATTCTTGTTAACTATAGTAAATATGGTATATAAACAATATTTAATTAAACAAAATATAAGATCAATAATTTCTTTATTTCTCCTTCAATTTTAAATGATAGCCTTGCTAGATAAAGTAGTATTGATTGTAGGCTCTTGTTCTGCATTACTTTGAATATTTCTTACCATTTTCTTCTGGCCTCCACTGTTTATGTTGAGAAGTCAGATGTCATCTTTATGGGGGTTCCTTTGTAGGTGATAGCCTTTTTTTCTCTAGCAGCTTTTAATATTTTGTCTTTATTACTTAGCTTTGGTATTTTAATTATGATGTGTCTTGGTGTAGATTTCTTTGGGTTTCTCTTTAATGGAGTTCTCTGTGCTTCTTGAATTTGTGTGACTTTTTCCTGCATCAATTTAGGGAAGTATTCAGCTATGATTTTATTGAACAAGGTCTCTATTGATTGTTCTTTTTCTTCTTCTTCAGGAATTCCTATGATGCAGGTGCTATTTCTCTTCATGTTGTCACAGAGCTCTCTTAGAGTTTCCTCAGATTTTTTGAGTCTTTTCTCTTTTTGCTGCTCTGCTTCCATGCCTTCGTTTATCTTGTCCTCTAACTCGCTGATTTGATCCTTAGCTTCAAACATCCTTTTAATTCCTTCCATTGTAGTCTTCATTTCTGATATTGTAATTTTTATTTCTGAATGATTTCTTTTTATTATTTCAATGTCATTTATTATATTTGCTATCTCTTTATTTAGCTGCTTGTTACACCCATCAGTTGCTATTCTAAGATCTTTGAGCATCCTAACAATCATTATTTTAAATGCTGTATCTGGTAATTTGGTTATATCTGACTTATTCAAGTCCCTTTTCTGGGGATTTCTCTTAATTCATTTGGGTTGCATTTCTCTGCCTGCCCATTTTGCCTGTGTATAAGAAGGGTGTGCCCACAGGAGTCCAATGGGTGTGGCCTCTGTGTTCCCTAGGTGTGGTCTGTCTGTAGGCCTGCCACCCACCCTGCCGCTGCCTCAGGTGTTTTGTATAAAGTTGCCGTAACCAACCTGCTGCAGCATTTGCTGAGGTTTTCACCTCTGCTCCATGGGCGGGGCTATGTTCACATGCAGGGGCCACAAATTCTGGTGGGCCTTGGCCTTTGTCCCACTCCCTCAGATGGGACTGCACACCGCACTAGGGCCACAATCCTTTGCACTGCAGGTGGGCTGCACACCTATGCTCAGCCATGGATCTCCACCCATTCCTGGCTTTTGCCCCACCCCCGCAGGCAGGGCTGTGTTTGCGAGGGTCATAACACTTTGCCACTTTGCTCCATGTGTGAGGCAGTGCACCCTAGCTCAGCTGTGGGTCTCTGCCTGTTCCCTGGCTTATGTCCTGCCCCTGATGGAGGGCTGCATTTGTGCACTGGGCCACAGGCTCTGACTTCCGGGCAGGGCTGTGCACCCCTGCTCCACCTCGGCTCTCCACCAGTTCTCCGGCTTTTGTCTGGCTTTTGCATTGCACCTCTGGGCCAAATTGCAGGTGAAACTACTCTTGCTCACCTGGCCCTTAGCTGGGTCAGACCGCTTTTGTGTACCACTTTTTCCACCACTGGGTGGGACTGAGGTTATGCTGGGCCTCAGTCGTGACTGTCCCAGCTTCTACCCCTGCCAAGAGGAATACACTTCCACGTCCCACTGCTGCCCACCCTCTGACAAGCCCTTAGCAGTGTGGGTGGGATGTTGCTGCTCAGACCTTAGCACTCAATTCTGTATTACTGAAGGCTTCCTATTTCTATGTGACTCTGCTCTGAGTGCCTGGGAGAGCTTGTTTGGCTGGTGTCTTACTTCCCTTTGCTTGTATTGCTGGTTCCAAAGGAAATATTCACTTTAGATTTGGGGAGTGACTCAATTCAGGGGTTGGGATGGCTGTTCCTCAAAGTGTTTCCCCCTGTGCCTCCTAGATTACACTCTCTTCCTGCTACTCCTGTCCTCTCATCATCCCCTATCCCTCAGGTATTTGGGTAAGTAGTTGTTAAAGAGGTTTTCTGTGCAGCCCCTTTAAGAAGAATCCAGGTCTGAGAAATCTCTCTCTTTCTCACAAACAGTATACTGGCTTATTTCAGAGCTAAATACTGTACATATAATTATTCTAGTCTCTAGGGCTGCAGGCTGGGGCTTTGGTCCTGGGGCCCAGGACCCTCCCCTCTTCGCTAAAGTCACTTCCCACCTTCGTGAGTCTCCCTGGGTTGACGTTTGCACCCAGGAGCTGAGCAGCCCTCTCCATATTTTCTGCAGTCTCAGTGTGACTTCTTCACTGTTCCTCGGTTAAAGAGTCCTCTAAGTTTAGCCAAAGTTGGTTTTTCTAGATAATGGTTCTTAAAATTATGTTGTAATCCACTTTGGCTCTGGGAGGTGAAAGTTGGTACATCCACTTACTTTGTCGCCATCTTACTGCTCTTTAAAAGTGAAGGAAAATTAAAAAGTTTCCCAGACAAAATAAAAAAAAATAAAAACAAAGAATTCATTACAATAAAACAAAAGCTGCAAGAAATATTAAGAGACCTGTTGTAAAAAGAAAAAAGGGGGAAAATAATATAGTAATAGAAAAAAATAGCTTTAAAAAATAAGATAGAAATAACTACATATAAATGTTTACCTTAAATGTAAATGAATTAAATGATTCAATCAAAAGACATAGGGTAGCCACGTGGATAAGAAAACAGGACCCATACATATGCCGTCTAGAAGAGACACAAATCAAAACAGAAGATACACATAGACTAAAGGTAAAAGGATGAAAAAAATATTTTATGAAAATGAAAGAAAAGCTGGGGTAGCAATAGTTATATCAGATAAAATGGACTTAAAAACAAAGGCTATAGTAATAGATTAAAAAGGTCACTACATAATGATAAATGGAGAAATACAACAGGAAGATATAATCATTATAAATATCTATGCACCTAATATAGGAGCACCTAAATATATAAAGCAGACTTTGATAGATATAAAGGATGAGATCAACAGCAATACTATAATAGTAGGAGATTTCAATACCCTACTAACATCACTAGATAGATCTCAGGAAAGGAAATTAACAAAGAAACAGCAGACTTAAAGGACACACTAGATTAACTAGATTTATTAGATATCTTCAGAACTTTTCACCCTAAAGCAGCAAAATATGTGTTCTTTTCAAGTGCTCATGGTAAATTCTCTAGGATAGACCACATAGTAGAGCATAAAAGTGGTCTTAACAAATTTAAGAAGACTAAAATTATATCAAGCATTTTCTCTGATCATGAAACTAGAAATCAACCACAAAAGAAAAACTGAAAAATACTCAAACACATGGAAACTAAATAGTTTGATATTAAATAACAAATGGATTAACATTGAGATCAAAGAAGAAAATAAAAAAAATATATAGAAACAAATGATAACAAGCTTACAACAATTCAAAATTTCTTGGACACAGCAAAAGCAGTACTGAGATGGAAGTTCATTGTACTACAGGCATACATTAAAAAGCAAAAATAAAAAAAAAAAACTGAAATAAACAACTTAACCCTGCATCTAAAAGAACTAGAAAAAGATCATCAAGTAAAGCCCTGAGGTAGTAGAAGGAAGAAAATAATAAAGATCAGAGCAGAAATAAATGACATAGAGACTTAAGAAATGATACAGAGGATCAATAAAACCAAGCGCTGGTTCTTTGAAAGGGTAAACAAGATTTATAAATCTTTAACTAGACTCACCAAATAAAAAAGAGAGAAGACTCTAAAAAATAAAATTAGAAATGAGAGTGGAGAAATACAACTGACACAACAGAAATACAAAATATTGTAAGAAAATGCTATGAAGAACTGTATGCCAAAAAATTAAACCACTTAGGTGAAATGAAAAAATTCCTTGAAAAATATAACCTTTCAAAAATCAATCTACAAGAATCAGAAAGACCGAACAAACCAATTATAACAAAAGAGATAGAAACAGTTATCAAAAAACTCCTAACAAAAGCCCTGGGCCTGATGGCTTCACTGGTGAATTCTACCAAAGATCAAAGAAGAACTAACTCCTATCCTTCTCACACTATTTCAAAAAATTCAAGAGGAAGGAAGACTTCCAAGTTCCTTTTATGAGGTGAACATAATTCTGATTTGAAAATTATAGGTCATTTTCCCTGACGAATTTAGATGCTAAAATCTTCAACAAAATATTAGCAAACCAAATCCAGCAATACATGAAAAATATTATACATCATGATCAAGTGGAATTTATTCTGGGGAGGCAAGGATGATACAATATTTGTAAATCAATCAACGTGATTCATCACATAAACAAAAGAAAGGAGAAAGAAAACATTATAATTTCAATAGATGAAGAAAAAGCATTTGATAAAAACCAGTTCAACATGATAAAGGCCATCTATAAACAACCCACAGCCAACATCATTATTGATGGGCAAAAATTAAAAGCAATCCTTCTAAGATCAGGAACAAGATAGAAGTGCCACCTTTCACCACTCTTATTCAATATAGTACTGGAAGTCCTAGCTACAGCAATCTGACAAGAACAAAAAATAAAAAGCATCCAAATTGGAAAAAAAAAAAGGAAAATTATCATTATTGGCAGATGATATGATACTGTATATAGAAAACCCTAAAGTCTCAGTCAAAAAACTACTGGACCTAATAAATAAATTCAGCATGGTGGCAGGATATAAAATTAATATTCAGAAATCAGAGCCATTTTTGTACACCAACAATGAACTGTCTGAAAGAGAAATTAAGAAAACAATCCTCTTAACTATTGCAACTAAACAAATAAAGTACCTAGAAGTAAACTTAAGCAAGAAGGTTAAAGACTTGTACTCGAAAAATTATAAAACATTGATAAAAGAAATCAAGGAAGATACAAAAAAGTGAAAGCATATACCGTGCTCATGGTTAGGAAGAATAAACATCATTAAAATGTCTATACCCAAAGTAATTTATAAATTTAATGCAATACCAATTAAAATACCAATAATATACTTCAAAGATATAGAACACATATTCCAAACATTTATAAGGAAACAAAGAAAGGAACATGAATAGCTTCAGCAATCTTTTTTTAAAAAAAGAATAAAGTAGGAAGTATCACACTTTCTGATATCAAATTATACTCAAAACAACTTGGTAATGGCATAATAACAGGCATACAGATCAATGGAACAGAACAGAGAACCCAGAAATAAATCCAAACCTTTACGGTCAATTGATATTTGACAAAGCAGGTAAGAGCATACAGTGGAATAAAGACAGTTTCTTTAACAAATGGAGTTGGCAAAATTGGACAACTACTTGCAAAAGAATGAAACTAGACCACCAACTTGCACCATTCACAAAAATAAACACAAAATGGAAAAAAGACTTAAATGTCAGTAATGAAACCATAAGCATCTTAAAAGAAAACATAGACAGTAACTTCTCCGAAATTTCTCACAGAAATACATTTGCTGATTTATATCCATGGACAAGTGAAATAAAATACAGAATAAACAAATGAGACTCTATCAAACTAAAAAGCTTTTGTTCAGCTAAAGACAATATGAACAGAATAAAAAGACAAACCACACAATGGGAGAACATATTCAACAATATGTCTGATAAAGAGTTAATAACCAAAACTTATAAAGAACTTGTAAAACTCAACACCAGGAAGACAAACAATCCAATCAAAAAATGGGCACAAGAAATGAATAGACACTTCTCCAGAGAGGACATACAGAAGGCCAATAGACAGATGAAAAAATGCTCAACATCACTAATCATTAGAGAAATGCAAATTAAAACCACAATGAGATATCACCTCACACCAGTCAGACTGGCGCTCATTAACAAAACAACACATTATAGGTGCTGGCGAGGATGTGGAGAAAGGGGAACCCTCCTGCACTGCTGGTGGAAATGAAGTCTGGTGAGCGACTGTGGAAAACACTATGGAGATTCCTCAAAAAATTAAAAATAAAACTGTCTTTTGACTCAGCCATTTCACTTTTAGAAATATATCCTAAGAACACCATATCACTCATTCAAAAAAAGAAATGCACCCCCATGTTTATGGCAGCATTGTTTACAATACCAAAGACCTGGAAACAGCCCAAGTGTCCATCAGTGGACGAATGGATTCAAAAGCAGTGGTACATATATACAATGGAATACTATGGGGCCATGAAAAAGAAGAAAATATTACCTTTTGCAACAACATGGATGGAACTGGAAACTATTATGTTAAGTGAAATAAACCAGGCAGAGAAAGAAAAATATCATATGACCTCACTCATTTGAGGAATTCAAGGAACAATGTGAACTGAAGAACAGAATTAAACCTGAAGAAAAGAGGGGAAGGAGCTGTTGGGAGGGGGTAAGGAGTATGTTAAGGGATGCAATTGGGGAAACACTGGAATCTATGTAAACTCAATAAATTAAATTAAAAAAAAAAAGATCAACAATTTCTGTTGCTTGTTCTTCCTGTGTTTTTCCTTTCAGTGAGTAGAACATATATTTCACAACTATGGTTCATACAAAACAGAAAATAGAAAAGTATGTTTGCAACACACATAAAAATGACAAAGTATCCATATAATGTAAAGGTAAATATATTAAACCACTAAATTCATTTACCAAATTTGTGTAGTTCTACATTTTACTGGCTGGATGTAGCATGGTCCTTGGCTCACATATTAAGATTTTGGAACAGCAAAACTATTAAATCTTTCAATGTAGATACATCAACATATTATCTGTGCATATTAATATTTTTTTTTAAATAACATTTGTTTAGTTAAATAAAACTGTGATCCCAAGCCAAGAAGCTCATTTGGTTAGAGCATCATTCAAGGTCGAGGGTTGGATCCTCAGTCAGGACACACACAAGAATTAAGCATTGAATGTACAGCCAGCTGAAATAACAAGTCCATGCTTCTCTCTCTTTATATTTCTCTTCTTTCTTTCAAATCAATAAAGAAATTTAAAAATGTTAAAAATGTGGGAGGGTAGGAAATAAAATCAAGTATAGAATTCAAAGTCAATATCTCTTATAACATCATTACACTTTAGTGTATTATTTGTTTTCAATATTGAATCCAAAATGTGCAGAATATCCTTTTATTAAAGTTGATGTAGACAAAACCCTTTACTCATTGTACACAATTTATATTTTTTCCAATATGATTGTTCTTAAATTTCTCTTCAAAATGTTTTTATTGCCTGACCTGTGGTGGCACACTGGATAAAGCGTCGACCTGGGAATACTGAGGTCGCCAGTTCAAAACCCTGCACTGGTCTGGTCAAGGCACATATGGGAGTTGATGCTTCCAGCTCCTCCCCCCTTTCTCTCTTTCTCTATCTCTCTCTCTCACTCTATGTCTCCCCTCTAAAATGAATAAATAAATAAATTTAAAAAAATAATAAAATTAAATTAAAAAAAATGTTTTTATTTCTCTGAGGATTGTGCACATGCACACACAAGTACATGCTATTGGATTCTCAATCTCTTCCACCTTAATTTTTCTGTTATTTCCAGTTTTTGGAATGTAATAGAAAATCATGATACTATTTATTGATAACTGAGCGTCTACATTGTATGGAGACGTGGAATGAGATATTTTAATATGTGTTTATTCTATTGAAAATTCAAGGCAACCCTATAATGCTTTTTCTGTTAGTTTCTCTTTTTCAAGGTCAAAAATTGAGGCCCAGAAAGGCTTTAAGTAACTTACTCAAAGTCACACAGCTGAGAAAAAGGGTCTCATTGCATTTAAGTTGCCTTTTAAAATGTTTCAATATCTATGTTAAAATTTTCACACTGCTTTATCAATAATTTCAAGTATAATGCTAGTTTTATTATGGTTTTTATATAAATACATTGCAGTGAGCTTTAAAAAGTTTGTCATAAAGTACTCTAATAACAATCTAACCCAATTCTCCTATGAACCAGGAATCTCTAGATGCTTGAAAGTAATAGTAAACTACTTAATGTTTTCTGAAAAAAGAGGAAATTCATACATAAACAGGAAATGGAATTGCCACAGTAGAAAGAGAAATGGAAACATTTTAAATAATATTTTAATTAAATCTGTGCAGAATTGTTAATGGTATTTACATTTAAATATATATATATATATATATATATATATATATATATATATATATATATATATATATTTTTAGCAGAGACAGAGAGAGGAACAGATATGGACAGACAGACAGGAAGGGAGAGATATGAGAAACATCAATTCTTCATTGTGGTTTCTTAGTTTTTCATTGACTGATTTCTCATATGTGCCTTGACTGGGGGGCTACAGCAGACCGAGTGACCCTTTGCTCAAGCCAGCGACTTTGGGCTCAAGTTGGTGAGCTGTGCTCAAACCTCATGAGCCTGCAGTCAAGCTGGCGACCTCAGGGTCTCGAACCTGGGTCCTCCATGTCCCAGTCCAACACTCTATCCACTGCGCCACCACCTGGTCATGCTACTTTTAAATAATCTTATCTTTAGACAGATAAAACCTGTTAAGATAAGTTTATAAAAGGGTAAAAAACTAAAATAAAAAATATATCACAAATTACTATAATTTATGCTAAAAAATTAGTGGTCTTATATTGTATGCAAAATGTAGTTTTTCAAAGATACAATAATATGATTTTGAAATGATTACATAATTGTAAAATTGTCTAGTTCCATTTACTTAGGTTTAATTTTCATAACTATTTAGTTTAATTGCCATAGAAATTAAGAGATAAAAATATATTACCAGATAAATTTAAGCTAATTAGATTATGCCTTTACTTAAACCTATTCCCATTTTGTCTACAACATTCTTCTGTTAGCCGCCAGTGGCAAATAATTTGTAGCAGTTTTATAATTTTGTAATGATTTTTTCAGTGGTCGAACTTATATAAGATTCCTTGCAGCCACAGAGTATAACCAGCAAATTTATAAATACACTAAAATTTACCAAAAATGTTGTATTTTACTATCTGTTTTTATGATCAAGTATAATATTTAAAGAAATCAAATTCAGCATTGGGAGTGTAGTATGTGAGCATTAAATGGAATTAATTTCACAGTATAAAAACAAATTTAATCTATATATTGCATTTTATTTTTTTAAAGTTTATATTGTGGTACTATATTATAATATCTTTTAAAACAGCAATTTGATTTTAAATATTGATAAGTATATATAAAATAATATTTTGAACATTTGTCTGGGAAAATATTTCTCAGTAGCTAGCTTAAGTATGGAATATTACTAATCCCATACAAAACTTCTGTGAATTATTTCCTGAGTCTACACTTGTAAGTACACATAAACTTGATTTTTGCCTATTAATGGTTTGTATTTCTAAAATATTTTGTTATATATTTTCACTCAATCATATGTTATTTTATGACCTGTTGAACTTCCAATAAGTAGAATTAAACATTACATATATCTATAGGTATATACATACTATATCTATAGATATACACATTAAAATGTTAACACTTGAAAAATGATGAAAGAATACATATAGAAAAGTGGCCAGTTATGTAAGGCTAAATGCATATCTTACCAGGAAAAGTAATATGCCAATTATTAAGATACAGTTTTCCATGTGTCTTTTAGATCTTTGTTTATCTGATGAACAAGCATTCGTTGCCCTTCTTTTTAAAATATTCTTCCAAAGATGTTTGATTAGATTATAGTCTTGGAAGATAGAGATATTGATTATAGTTTTGGAAGATAGAGTTGATGTCAATTCCAAAGCAAAATGCAGCCATGTTTATTGTTGAGTTTACTCAAGATAGTATTTATATTTGGCAAAAAGTATAGCATACTTGCTTCTTATTTTAAAAATTCAGATTCCTTAAGCCTAGCTTTTTCCCCTATAACACAACCACTATAAGTGTCTTCTGAATCCATTTCAGCTACTCTGTGGAAATTGGGTTTCATAAGTCAGTTAAAAGGTCAGTATTCTGGTTCCTATTACTGATTTTTTAAAATTTATTTTTAGAAAGAGAGAGGGGAAGGTAGAGGGAAAAAAGAAAGGGAAGCATTCATTTGTTTATCCACTCAATTGTGCATATATTGGTTTCTTCCCATGTATGCCCTTACTAGGGATCAAACCTGCAACCTTGTCATTTCAGGTCGATGCTTTTAACCAACTGAGCTAACAAACCAGGGACCTATTACTGATTTGTATAATACATTTATTTTTGTTGAATCCAGGACCACATTCCTTACCATCTTTATGGAATCTGAAAATAATTAATTAAAAAACAAAACAAAACAAAACTAATTTGCCTCTCTAAGAAATAAAGCAATGACATGGCATTTAACTCATCCTATCCTCATTACTCTCTCATGACCTGATAGTCTTAAAAACCAACGAACTTACAATTATGATAATGGCATAAACCAGCATACCTATGGTTATTGGAGGAGATGTCAGGTTTTCAGCAACTTGTCAATCCCTACAGCCAGCCATTGTCATTATATAACCAATCTATGATCCTATAGAAAAAGCCCATTCAGATGGTATTGTCAATAAGTGACCTGACCAGAGTACACACCGTGGAAAGGGCTTGTTTATAGGACATTTGTCCAAAACAATCAGCTGTATTGTTTACTCCAAAGCTTCTTAATACCGTGATACTAGTTAAAACAAAGTTTAAAGGCAAGTCCTCTTTGGGAACTTTGAAAAACTGATATATTTCTAGTAATCTGGAAGGCTGTGTCTATATGTAGCAAATTGTGCATGTCCAGGAAATATATGAGTTACCCCAATTACTTACCCTTGGCTCACCTTACACCCTGTGTTAGGAGGAAGAAAAAACTAAGGCTTCATATGACAAGGAATTAATTGATGTCTTCAGAGCATTCCACCCCTAAGCAGCAAAATATGCATTTTTTCAAGTACACATCAAATATTATCTAGGAATGACCACGTGTTAGAAGACAAAACAAGTCTCCATAAAATTAATGACTGAAATCATATCAATCATCCTCTTTAATCATGATGGTATAAAACTAGCAATAAATCACAAGACAAAAACTGAAAGCACGCAAAGATATAGAAGCTAAATAACATGTTACTAAATATTTAAATGAGTTAACAATAAGATTAAAGAGGAAGTAAAATGAAACCTTAAAACAGTGGTTCTTAACCTTTTTTGAGGTACCGAACCCACCAGTTTCATATGCGCATTCACCGAACCCTTCTTTAGTGATTTTAGTGATAAATAAAATATGATTTTTTTTCCAAATTTAGTTTTGCCAGTGCGAGACTAGAGTTGCTCAACTTGATATTTCATATCATGCAGATAGGACGCTGACTCCCATCCCGTTCCGTGATACATGTGAATCCATGTTGTACATATTCGTCCGACCACTTTCTTTTTTGCTCAACATATTTAGTATGGATTAAAATAATAAGAAAGAAACCACACGAAGTACAACTATGACAGCCATTGACTACTGTGTGCACTAAATTCCCCGCAGCACTGGTTGGCCAAGCAATGTAACGTGATCCTCTGCAGCTAGTGATGGCCAAGCGGGGCGTGTCTTCACGATTTTACACAAGTGTGTCTTTACCTCAACAGCAGAGGCTTCTCCAAACCCCTGAGACTGACTCATCGAACTCTAGTGTTTGATAGAACCCAGGTTAAGAACCACTGCCTTAAACCTAATGAAAATGAGAGCACGACCACCTGAAATCTGTAGGACACAGCAATAGCAGCTTTAAGAAGGAAATTACTATCATTATAGACCTACCCCAAGAAACAGGAAAAATATTACATAAAGAGTTTAACTTGACACTTGAAAGAACTTAAAAAAATATCACATGCATGGATCAAAGTAAGTAAAAGAAAGGAAATAATAAAGATCAGAGAGGAAATAGACAAAATAAAGCCTAAAACACAATACAAAAGATCAAAGAAACTGAGTGTTTCTTTGAAAAGATAAACAAGATTGACAAACTTTTAACAAGACTCATCAAGAGGGATAAAAATAAAGGACCCAAATTAATAAAATCATAAATGAAAGAGAATTAATTACTGACACCAAAGAAATACAAAAGACTATAAGAAAATATTATAAACAATTATAGCCAACAAATAAGACAATCTGTAATAAGTGAATAAATTCCAAGAAACATACCATCTTTCAAAATTGAATGAGAAATAATCAGATAATTTGTACAGATGGATTAAAATTAATGAAATAAAGCAGTTGTCAAAAATCTCAAAACAAAAGTCCTGAACTGGATGGCTATATTGGTGAATTTCACCAAAGAACAACTAACACCTATTTTTCTCAAAATACTCCAAAATATTCAGGAAGATGGAAGATTTCCAAGCTCATTCTACAAGACCAGCATTATCCTATTTACAAAATCAGATTAAGACACTACAAAAAAAGTATTATAGACCAATATTCCAGATAAACATCAATTCTAAGACACTCATGAAAATATTAGGAAACCAGATCCAGCAATACATTAAATAGATCATATGCCATGATCAAGTGAGGTTTGTTCCCAAAAGTTTTTATAATATTTAAAAATCAATAAATTTGATATACCACATAAACAAAATAAAAATTACATGACCATATCAATACATGCAAAAAAAGTATTTATTAAAATCTAGTAGTACCCTTTTATGACAAAAAATCTCAGCAAAGTTGCACTAGAGGAAACAGCTCAAAACAGAAAAGGCCATGCAGTATATGTCAAACACATAACCAACATAGCATTTAATGGTCATAAACTACAAGCATTTCCCTTCAGATAAAGAACAAGGCAGGGATATGCACTTTCACTACTCTTATTTAATTTTTTTTTTATTTTAAGCTTTTTTTTTTTTAATTTTTTTTTTATTTTACTCATTTTAGAGAGGAGACACAGAGTGAAAGAGAGAGAGAGAGAAAGAGAGAAAGGGGGGAGGAGCTGGAAGCTCAACTCCCATATGTGCCTTGACCAGACCAGTGCAGGGTTTTGAACTGGCAACCTCAGTGTTCCCAGGTCGACGCTTTATCCACTGTGCCACCACAGGTCAGGCACTACTCTTATTTAACAGTGCTGAAAGTCCTAGGCACAACAATTAGAGAAGAAGAAATAAACAGCATCGAAATTGGAAAGAAAGAAGTGGAACTGTCATTATTTGTAGATGATATAATACTGTAAATAGAGAACCCTAAAAGTTTTCACTACCAAAAAACTACTATAACTGATAATTGAATTCAGTAAAGTAACAAGACACAAAATAAAATATCCAGAAATCAGTTGCCTTTTTATACACCAATAATGAACTGTCAGAAAAAGAAACTGAGTAAACAATTTTATTTACAATTGCATCAAAAATAACAAAATAACTTGAAATAAATTTAACCAAAAATATAAAAGACCACAACTCAGAAAATTGTAAGACACTGAAGGAAGAGATTAAGGAATATAGAAATAATTAGAAATATGTACTGTCTTCATGAATAGAAAGAATTAATATCATTAAAAAGTGCATACTACCAAAGAAATCTACAGAATCAATGATATTTCTTATAAAGATACCAATGGCATATTTTACAGAAATAAAACAAATATTCCAAAAATGTATATGGAACCAGAAAGGAATCTGAATAATCACAGCTAAATTGAGAAAGAAGAGCAAAGTCAAAGGAATTACACTACCTGCTATCAAACTATAAATTCATATAGATTAATGAAACAGAAAAGAGAGTCCAGAAATAAAGCCACAACTTTATAGTCATTTTTATTTGACAAATGAGGAAAGAACATACAATGGGTAAAGACAGTCTACTCAATTAGTCATGTTGTATAGAGCGGACACATATGCGCAAAAGAATAAAACTAGACCACCTTCTTACACTATACACAAGACTAAACTCAAATGGATTAAGGATTTAAATGTTAGATTTAACACCATAAAAATCCTAGAATAAATCATAAGCAGTAATATCTCAAATATTTCTGATAGCAGCATTTTCCTGATCTATTTCTTTGGGCAAGAGGAAACAAAGCAAAAATAAACACATGCGAATACATCATACTAAAATGTTTTTGCACAGCAAAGGAAACCATCAACAAAATAAAGAGACAACCCATTAAATTAGAGAACATATTTGTCAATGATACATCTGATAAAGGGTTATTATTCAAAATTTATAAAATAACATAAAATTCAATACCAAAACAAACACACAAACAAACAAATAAACAATACATGTCTGACTAGGTGGTGGTGAAGTGGATAGAGCATTGACCTGAAATGCTGAGAACTCAGGTTCAAAACCCTGAGGTCGCCGGATTGAACGTGGAATTATTGACATGACCCCATGGCCTCTGGCTTGAGCAAGGGGTCACTGGGTTGGCTGAAACCCCCTGGTTAAAGAATGCATGAGAAAGCAATCAATTACAGTGCTGCAATTACAAGTTGATTATTCTCATCTGTCTCTCTTCCTGTCTGTCTGTCCCTGTTTGTCCCTCTCTCTCTCTCTCTCTCTCTCAAAATAATAATAATGATTCAATTTAAAAAATGGGCAAAGGTTCTAAATAGACACTTCCAAAGACAACAAACAGGTGGCAATAGACTTATGAAAAGATCTTTAAAATCACTTTAATTGGTTTCAGAGTAATGCAAAGTAAAAGCATAATGAGATATCACCTGATACCTGTCAGAAAGCCTATCTTTAACAACTGTTGGCATGAGTGTAGAGAAAATAAACCCTTTTGCGCAGTTGGTAGGAATTCAGTTTGGTTCAGCCACTGTAGAAAGCAGTATGAAGTTACCTCAAATTATTTTAAAAAAAAATAAAATTGCCTAATGATCCAGAAATTTCACCTCTGAGAATTTATCTGAAGAAACTGGAAACACTATTTCAAAAGAATATATGTATCCCTATGTTCATTCCAGTATTATTTACAATAGCCAAGATTTGGAACAGCTCAAGTCTCTATCAGTGGATGAGTGGATAAAAAAGCTTAGGTATGTTTACACAATGGAATAGTACTCAGCCATAAAAAAGAAAAAATCATACCCTTTGAAAGAGCATGGATGGACCTGGTGAGCATTATTCTAAGTAAAATAAGCCTGTCAAGGAAAGAGAAAGAGCATGTGATTTCACTAATTAACGAAATAAACTAACAAGCAAAACAGAAAGAGACTGATAGAGAACAGGCTGACCACTCTCAAAGGGTGGGGATATTAAAGGAGGTTTTGCAGTGGGTCTGAAAGGATTGAACAAAAAATTTGAACGGGAAAAAACTCATGGATCAGGACAGCAGAGTGGTGCTTGCTGGGGGCAGGTTGGATGGGGAGTAATTAAGGAGATTATGAAGGGATAAAGTGTGAAGGAAAGAGACTTGACTTAAGGTGGTAAACATGCAATACAGTTTACAGAGATGTGTTGTAAATTAGTGTACCAGAAATCAGTATAATTTTGTTCATTGGTGTTACTCCAAAAATTCAATAAAAGGAAAAAATTAAATATGTGTGTGTGAATATATATATATATATATATATATATATATATATATATATATATATATATTTAAATCTAGTTTTTATTTTTCGTGAAGTTTTTTTTTCAGTTGAAATAAACATAAAAACTCTATGCCATTCTTTTAGCTTCTTGTTGAGCAATGGAGCTACAAGAAACCTGACTAGTGTGAAGCTTTCAGTCCATTGGTAACTCCTTCAGGTACACTTAAAACCAGGGAGAGTGATCTGTAAAGTAACAAAGAAATGAGCTAAGCCTGACCAGGCAGTGGCAGAGTTGATGGAGCTTCAGACAGGGATGCGGAAGACCCATGTTTGAAACCCCAAGGTCGCTGGCTTGAGCACAGGCTCAAATGGTTTGAGCATAGGCTCTCAAGCTTGAGTGTGGAAACGGACAGGCAGGACCCCTTGGTTGCTAGTTTGAGCTCAAAGGTTGCTGGCTTGAGCAAAGGGTCACTGGCTGAGCTGGAGCCCCTCAGTCAAGGCATATATGAGAAAGCAATCAATGAACAACTAAGGTACTGCAATGAAGAATTGATGCTGCTTTTCTCTCTCCCATCCTGTATGTCTGTCTCTATCTGTCCCTCTCAGTCTCTCTCTGTCTCTGTCAAAGCAAAACAAAACAAATGAAAAACAAACAAAAAAGCAGAAATGAGCTAAGAACTAATTCTCTGGAGAATAAAAAAGAACAATTTTGAAAAGTATGCCACAAATATGAGTTATATTAACCTTTAATTCAATCTAAGTGGCCTAATATAAATTAGTTCAGTCTATATTTTACTCACTGGAAATTTAACCTGATGTGTTAATATAGTGCAATAATTTAAAACAGATTTCAAGGTTATACAGGCTATCATTATTTGGTATTCCACATTAACAATGAAATAAAAAGGTAGATATCTTTCCAATAAAGTGGTATTGCTAGGCTGAAATAGAAAAATATTGAAAAATCTGTGTATTTTAAAATGTTTGTGTATTTTAATCACTTATATGGAAAATATAGCAATTTACTATTAAATATTTAAAAATACAAGTGATATTAAATTAATCTGAAGGGATCTATTAATTGTGTATATGTCAACTGTAAGACATAAGAAGATTCTAAATAAAAAGAATGCTCTTCGAACTGTAATAGTAATGATGTAGGGCAACAAAAAAATAAGAATAATATATATTAGTTTTTGAAAATCTCATATATTCAGAACTAATTATGAGTCTTGGGAGAGATGTATTTGTTTTTAGCTTTTAAAAAATATTTTATTTTCTCTGCATACTTAGTCCTAAATACAGACAAACCTGTGTGCACACACAGAGATATACTTTTGCATATGAGGATTTCCTTTATAAGTAACAGAAAAATTCAACCAACCTGTCTGAACAAAAATTTAGAATTTATTATTTTCTCATTTCACAAAAAAAATAGATTTTGTCATTCTAGGCCTGAACTAATAATGTCTTTATGATAACATCAATAATTCAGTCTACTTAATTTCTACTCTGTCATCTTTGGTGTTTGGGCCTCATTCTCAAGTTTGCAACTCTATTGTTCCAAGTAATGTCTTCATCCATTCTATATTTATATTTATATCATTTGTACCTGGGAAAAAGACTAGGATATGAGATAGAATATTATTGATCAACTAATTTTGTGCTCTAAAATAAGAATATTTATTAAAACAATATCTTCGGCCCTGGTCAGCTGGCTCACCGGTGACCATTGGCCTGGCGTGTGGAAGCCCTGGGTTCAGTTCCCGAGCAGGACACACAGCAGAAGTGCCCATCTGCTTCTCCACCCTTTCTCCTCTCCTTTCTCTCTATCTCTCTCTTTCCCTCCTTCAGCCAAGGCTCGATTGGAACAAAGTTGGCCTGGGCACTGACGATGGCTACAGGGCCTTTGCTACAGGTGCTAAAAAATGGCTCTGGTTGCAACAGGAACGAAGCAACCCCCCAAATAAGCAGAAAGACAACCCCTAGTGGGCATGTCTGGTGGATCCCAGTTGAGCATATGCAGGTGTCTGTCTCTCTGCCTCTACATTTCTCACCTCTGAAAAATACAAAAAAATAAACAAACAAAAATAAAACAACCAAAAACAAAAACAATACCTTCTCCCAACATTTATTTGGTCAGAGTTATTGTGTCAGATAATTATTTTAACCAAAAAGTAGTGATGAAACATACAGTGTTAGTTGGCTTAAAGCTGGGAAAATTATTTCCAAACTAAATGTAAGTGCTGTTAATTCAGAAAGAAAAGCGAGAAAATATCGAATAGCAATTTTTCAGTGTGTGTGTCACACACACACATTTGAATGAAATATGCATTACTAAATATTTCCTTTATTTTCTACTTGTTCTTTGCTATGAATAGTAGAAGTAATAATTCTTGATATTTTCTATTTTCACTTTGCTGTCCTTTGCCTAACATACTGCTTAGTAAATAGATGCATTTAAGATATACATGTTTAATGTGTAAATAAACACAGAATATTAAGTTTGAAACCAGTAAGCATATGATGCCAGCAGCCTGATTGACCTCCAGAATTCATTGATTATGACTCAATTAGAAGCTATGTTAAATAAGATTAGGTGAAAGTTCTATTGGGAACACAGAGAAAATAACTAAATCTTTTTATTTTAAAAATTTTAAATTAAATTTATTGAGGTAACATTGGTTAATTAAAAATATCTTTGTATTCATATAATAAATTTATGTAGTGTTTTCTTTATTTCTTCTCAGATAAACAAAAAATGTGCAAGATAACTGCCATTATCTGATGTTGTTGTTTTTAAATTCAATAATAAAAAAATGGTTAGAATGAGTAAATGGATATAGAACCCATGCTAAAAGTCAACAATTTTCAGAGTAACAAATGTATTGCACTAGAGTGCAAGAAAAATGAGTATAACTAAAAAGTTCATTTCAGAGAATTGAGTATTAATTTATGTTTTATGCTTTTTAGGCTTGTTTTATTAAATAAATTAAAAACTACTGTTTCTTATCCCTCCCTATAATCCTCTTTCCCTCTGTCCACTTTCCCTCTGGACCCTTTGATCCCACCTGTCTCTATTCCGTTCCTCAGTTCATATTGTTCCTTGGATTCCTCAAATGAGTGAGGTCATATAATATTTTTCTTTCTCTGGAAGAGATCAGAAAAGAGAAAGAATTTGGTGAAATTATACACACATAATAAAATGTTTTAGAGAGAAAAAAAACTAATCCAGGATGGAAACGGGGAGGGTGATGCAGGAAGGGGAAAAAGAAAGATGTTGTTGGGAATATGGGGGAGGAGGGACACATTCGAGGGGACACTAGAATCTATGTAAACACATTAAATTAAAATAAAATAAAAACACTAAACTTATAGCCATGAA
Source organism: Rhynchonycteris naso (assembly GCA_037038555.1). Taxonomy (NCBI): domain Eukaryota; kingdom Metazoa; phylum Chordata; class Mammalia; order Chiroptera; family Emballonuridae; genus Rhynchonycteris; species Rhynchonycteris naso. The sequence goes on from CM073002.1 coordinate 76,731,993, forward strand.
AGTCAGGAATAAGATAAAACTATTCAAAGTCTACACCACTATGTAAAATATTGTCTTAAAATAAAATATATTTCAAAAAACACTAAAAAAAACAAAACAAAACAAAAAACAACTAATCTTTCTTATAAACTGATTGGAATAAATCTACAAAGTTTTTTTAGGTTGTCAATGAGCAATTGCCACACTACAAAGACAATTATTTTTAATTTTTATTAATTTTAGTGTGGTGACATTAATAAATCAGGGTACATATGTTCAAAGAAAAGATTTCCAGGTTATCTTGTCATTCAATTATGTTGCATACCCATCACCCAAAATCAAATTGTCCTCTTTCACCTTCTATCTAGTTTTCTTTGTGCCCCTCTCCTCCCCCTCTTCCTCCCTCTCCTCCGTCCCCCCATCCCGTAACCACCACACTCTTGTCCATGTATCATAGTCTCAATTTTATGTCCCACCTATGTATGAAATCATGCTGTTCTCAGTTTTTTTCTGTTTTACTTATTTCACTCCGTATAATGTTATCAAGGTCCATCCATTTTGCTGTAAATGATCCGATGTCATCATTTCTTATGTCTGAGTAGTATTCCATAGTATATATGTACCATAGCTTTTTAATCCACTCATCCTCTGACGGACACTTGGGCTGTTTCCAGATCTTCGCTATTGTGAACAATGCTGCCACGAACATGGGGGCGCATTTCTTCTTTTCGAACAGTGCTGTGGTATTCTTAGGGTATATTCCTATAAGTAGGATAGCTGGGTCAAAAGGCAGTTCGATTTTTAATTTTTTGAGGAATCTCCATACTGTTTTCCACAGTGGCTGCACCAGTCTGCATTCCCACCAGCAGTGCAGGAAGGTTCCCTTTTCTCCACATCCTCGCCAGCACTTGTTCTGTGTTGTTTTGCTGATGAGTGCCATTCTGACTGGCGTGAGGTGATATCTCATTGTGGTTTTTATTTGCATTTCTCTAATGATTAGTGATGTTGAGCATTTTTTCATATGCCTATTGGCCATCTGCATGTCCTCTTTGGAGAAATTTCTATTTATTTCTTTTCCCATTTTTGATTGGATTATATGTTTTCCTGGTATTGAGTTTTATAAGTTCTTTATAAATTTTGGTTATTAACCCCTTATCAGACGTGTTGTCGAATATGTTCTCCCATTGTGTTGTTTGTCTTTTTATTCTGTTCTTATTGTCTTTAGCTGTGCAAAAGCTTTTTAGTTTGATATAGTCCCATTTATTAATCCTGCCTTTTATTTCATTTGCCAGTAGAGATAAATCAGCAAATATATTGCTGGAACAGCTGTTGGAGAGCTTGTTGCCTATGTTTTCTTCTAAGATGCTTATGGTTTCACGGCTTCCGGATATCAAGATTTACTACAAGGCCATTGTACTCAAGACAGCCTGGTACTGGCATAAGAACAGGCACATAGATCAATGGAACAGAACAGAGAACCCAGTAATAAACCTGCACCTTTATGGACAACTGATATTTGACAAAGGAGGAAAGTACATACAATGAATTAAAGAGAGCCTCTTTAACAAATGGTGTTGGGAAAATGGGACATCAACCTGCAAAAAAATAAAACCAGACCATCAACTTTCACCATTCACAAAAACAAACTCAAAATGGATAAAAGACTTAAATGTAAGCCATGGAACAAAGACAAATTTTAATTATATTTTGTGTGTATGTTTGTAGCAAATTTGATTATAGATACTGTGGTTTTAACCCTTCCAAGAAACTAATAACAAGCTATTAGTATTTTGATTTTACAGATAAGGAACCTGCTGCTCAGAGTTTAGTAATTTACTCAATAAACAAAGCTGGTGAACTTATGCCATCACTTGACATTTTACCCTTTATATAGAAGAGTAACAATCTTTTCTATCTCAATATAGAAGTTATTTTCCTCTCTTCTTTTTACCTATCCACTATCTTTATGTCCATGTGTGTGTGTGTTTCTCTCACTGGTCTTTCCATACATGTTGTTTCATTTTAACTTCCTGAAAGTAAAACATTCAGAACTATATAAAACATTTTATAATCTTTATTTTTATTTAAGAAACTTAAGAACATAATTTTTAAAAAGTACCATGGCAGACCTCTTAACATTTTCTCTTTTGTTTCTTTGTCTTCATTGTTTTAAACTTTGTTTAAGCTATCAGAGTACATTAGGAATACTTTATTTACTCATTCTTATGATCATGTATTTAGGTAAAAATAAAAACTTGCTTCAAAAGTTATTTTGGGCCTGACCAGGCGGTGACGCAGTGGATAGAGAGTCGGACTGGGATGCGGAATACACAGATTTTAAACCCTGAGGTTGCCAGTTTAAGCGTGGGCCCATCTGGCTTGAGCAAAAGCTCACCAGCTTGGACCCAAGGTCGCTGGCTCCAGCAAGGGGTTGCTCCGTCTGCTGAAGGCCCGCGGTCAAGGCACATATGAGAAAGCAATCAATGAACAACTATGGGGTCACAACAGCAATGAAAAACTAATGATAGATGCTTCTCACCTCTCTCCATTTCTGTCTGTCTGTTACTATCTATCCCTCTCTCTGACTCTCTCTCTGTCCCTGTAAAAAGAAAAAAAATCATTTTTGGAAATATTATATAAGGGAAATTTTAAATATAAAAAAAAGAAAAAAGTTATTTTGAGATAAGCAATGTTCTCAATGCTAATGCTAATTCAAATTACTATATGTCAAATATTTTAATACAAGTTATTTTTTAAATAAAGAAAATCCCCAAATTTCCTAACAACTTTTAGGTATGTAATTGAATGAGACAAATATCTGTTTAGAATACTTAATATGCATTAATATATGCAAATATAAACATTTCATTTATGTAAAATTAATTCTTATATATTATATATTAATTCTTATAAATTGTTTACATATATGATAAATTTAAATTATATATTTAATTTTTAAGTGTCTTATTTCTTTTTTTTAAATTTCTTTTTATTTATTTATTTTAGAGAGGAGATACAGAGTGAGTGAGAGAGAGAGAAAGGGGGGAGGAGCTAGAAGCATCAACTCCCATATGTGCCTTGACCAGACCAGTGCAGGGTTTTGAACTGGCAACCTCAATGTTCCCAGGTCGACGCTTTATCCACTGCGCCACCACAGGTCAGGCTTAAGCGTCTTATTTCTTACAATTAATTTTTGTGAAAAAATTTCATTCAAGTGCTACTAGCATCTCTTTCAGCTTTTATTTATTTAACACAGTATTCCCAAGGATTTTGTTTTACTTTAATTGTTTAATATTGATTTTTTGATGCATGTGAAAATTTTTTAATTCATGTAGTGCGAACCTGTTCATATATCATTAGAATAGCTGGGATTTTTTTGTTTTTTACTGTATTTAGTCATTGTATATTTATGATTAGCAGTTTTTAGTAGGTAATGTTACTGCTTCAAGTGACTTAAAATGCTTATTTTTAATTACATCAAATATTTACAGTTGTGAGGTGGTGTCCTTGAGATTAATTTCCACATCTGTATTGTTTGTTTGCCCCATCATTTTATTTAACACATTTTTATTCATTTTCTTTTTTTTTTTTTTTTTAGTGAAGAGACAGAGTGAGAGAGAGAGAGAGAGAGAGAAAGAGAGAAAGGGGGGAGGAGCTGGAAGCATCAACTCCCATATGTGCCTTGACCAGACCAGTGCAGGGTTTTGAACTGGTGACCTCAGTGTTCCCAGATCGACACTTTATCCACTGCGCCACCACAGGTCAGGCTTATTTAACACATTTTTAAACAAATATCTTCTTGGAATATGCAAAGTAACACTGATTAAAAATATTTCTGGTTGTGGTAGCTTCCTAAACAGTATTTTGGGTCAAAATAAAGCATTATATTTTATCCATTTTAAGACACTTATCATTATCTTTATGTTTTATCATCCTTGAAATTGGAATGTTTCTTGTATTCAATTTCATGTCACAGTTTAATTGCAGTCATTTTTCCTTTCTTAGTAGTAGTGAAATAATATATCTCTTGAAATACATTAGTGTGCAGGTTTTTATGTAGACATAAGATTTCACTTTACTTGAGTAAATACCAAAGTGCCCAATTGCTGGATAATACGATGAATATGTTTAGTTTTGTAATAAACTACCCAACTGTCTTTAAAAGTATGATTTGTGACTATTTTGAAAGTAACTCTGCCATTTTATATTTCCACAAGAAATAAATGAGAGTTTTTATTATCCTATATCCTCTACAGCATTTATTGTTGTCAGTGTTCAGGATTTGGGCATAGTTGTGTAGTGTTAACAAGTCTGTAGTGCTATCTCATTGTTTTAATTTATATTTCTATGATGACAAACAATATGGAGTACCTTTTCCTATCCTTACTTGACTTTTGCATATTTTTATGGTGAATTGTGTGTTAAGGTTTTGGTCCACATTTTGTTTGCTTTTTATACTTGGTTTTGAGTTATTTTTATATTTTGGATAACAGTCATTTATAAAATATGTATTTGCAAATATTTTCTTACAGTCTGTGACTTACCTCTTCATTCTGTTGACAGTATCTTTTGCAGAGCAGTAATTTCAACTTTATTAAAGTTTAATTTACTAGTTATTTCTTTCATAGATTGTGCTTTTGGTGTTGTATCTAAAATGTAATCACCGAACCCAATGTGTTATAGACTTTTCCTTTTATGTTACCTTTCAGGAATTTTATAATTTGCATTTTATATTAAAATCTGACATTTATTTTGGTTAGTTTTTGTGAAAGGTATAATGTCATTGTCTAAGTTATTTTTTTCTTCAATGGAGATGTCCAGTTATTACGGCACAATTTGTTGAAAAAACTATCTTTGCCTTTTGTCATTTGTCCTTTGTCAAAGATCAGTTGCCTTTTGTCCTTTGTCAAAGATCAGCTGACTACAGCTGACTACACTTATATAGGTCTATTTCTGGTATTTTTACTCTGTTTTATTGACCTATTTATCTGTTCTATTGACAATATCATGGAATCTTGATTACTATAGCTTTATAAGTGTTGAACTATTTTAGTATCAAGCACCCAACTTCAACTTTCTTCTTTAGTACTGTATTGGCTACTCTGGGTCTTTCATCTCTGCATATAAATTTTAGAGTAAAGTTTTTGATATCCGCAAAGTAACTTGTTGGGGTTTTGATTGGGACTATATTGAATCTATGGATCAAGGTGGGAAAAACTGACCTCTTGACAGTATTATCTTCTTATCCATGGGCATTGAAGATTTCTCTATTTAGATCTTCTTTGATTTCTTTCATAGGAGTTTTCTAGTTTTCCTTATATTGATCTTGAACATAGTTTGTTAGATCTATACTGAAGTATTTCATCTTTTTGTAGGTGCTAATGTAAATAAGTTATATTTTTAATTTTAAGTTCTACTTATATATTACTGACATATAGAAAAGTGTTTGACTTTTATATATTACCTAAGACCTTTTGAATATGTTGAAAAGCAATAGTAAGAAGATACGTCTTACCTTGTTTCTAATCTCTGTGGAAAGCTTTTAATTTCTCATTATTAATATGATACTATCTGTATGTTTTTTAAAATAGTTATCTCCTATCACATTGAGCAAGTATTTTCTATTACTAAGTTACTGAAAATTTTTAAAACAAATTGATGTTGATTTTTGTTAAATACTTTTCTGCATCTGTTGATGTAATAATGTTCTGTTTTGTTTTCCTTTTGATGTAATAGATTGTTTTATTGCTTTACAAAATATGAACCAAACCTGAATATCTCAAGTAATTGTTACGTGGTTATTGTGTATAATTCTTTTTTAGATGCAAAGAGGGAAAATAGTGAGACAGACTCCTGCATGCACCTCTACTGGGATCCACCTGGCAACCTCGTCTGAGCTGATGCTTGTAACTGAGACATTTTTAGCACCTGAGGCTGATGTGCACGGAACAACTAAGCTGTCCTTAATGCTGGGGCCAATGCTCAAACCAATTGACACACTGTATGTGGGAGGAAAAAGGGTGAGAAGGGGAAGAGTAGGAGGTGAGAAGCAGATGGTTGCTCTTCTTGTGTGCCCTGACTGGGAACAGAACCCAGGATGTCCATACTCTGGGCCAACACTTTATCCACTCAGTAATTGGCCAGGGCCGTATAATTCTTTTTTATGCATTGCATAATTTGATTTGTGAATGTTTTGTTGAGGATATTTATGTTCCTGAACGGTATTGGATAGTAGTTCTTTTGTTGTTTTTTCTTTGTTTGTTTGATTCATTTGTAATGTCATCTCATTTTGGAATTAAAGTAACACTGCCTCATAGAATAAGTTAGTAAGTATTCTTTCATCTTCTATCTTCTGAAAGTGATTGTAGAAAATGGGTATAATTTCTTCTTTTAATTAACAGTGGAATTTACTTGTGAATACATCAGAGTGTGTTGCTTTTCATTTTGAAATGTTATTCATTGTTTTAGCTTGATAAAGGCCTATTCAGATTGCTTATATCTTCTTGTGTGACTTTTAGCTTATGTGCCTTTCAAGTAATTGTTTGATTTTATTTATGTTATCAAATATGGTGCAAAAACTGTTCATAGTAACCTCTATAATTATTTTTGTGTTCTTAAGATTTGTAATGATGTCCCTGTATTTTATTTTTGATATTAGTAATATGTGGTCTTTCTCATTTTTCTTAGTTATTCTAACTAGAAACTTATTAATTTAATTGTTCTTAAAATTTTTAAATAGAAAGGTAAAGAAATATTTTACTAAGAATTTGGCATTTGAAATAAACAAAAGAGTCTAGGAGCATCTGAGAAAAAATGTGCTTCAAGTAAAAGGAAATCCATCAGTTTTAAGCTTGCCTCATCCTGGCTAGTTAGCTCAATCAGTTAAGAGCATCTTTTTGAAACAACAAGGTTACAAGTTTGATACCCAGTCAGGGCAAACATGGTAACCCAAAAATGCATGACTGAGTCGAACAACAAATGGTTCCCTTTCCTCTCCCTCCTCTCCCTTTATCTCACTGTCTGTGTAAATAATCAATAAAAATTAATCGTTGGCAAGATAGCTCAATTAGTTGGAGCATCATCCTGGAGTGTGGAGGTTGTTGGTTCAATTCCCCTGTAAGAACACATACAGGAGCAGCTTGATGTTCCTGTCTTTCTCTCTTCCTACTTCTCTCTCAAGAAAAAAAAAAGTTTGCTTTGTGTACTTTGGAACAATAGTTTTCAAACTTATTACCCTTGAGGACTGTGAAAATAGGAGAATTATTTTTGGGACTGCTAAAACAGATATTACCCTGAGCATAAGCGAATTTAATTAAGGCCATTGGGTCTATAATCTTCATAATACCATTAGAGTGATTAACTCTTTTGCAGACCAGCAAGAAACTCCTGGTAGACCAGTCCACAGATCAGTGGTAGAAAAACACTACTGTAAAATTAGAAATTATGCTATAATAATTAGAATTGAGTGAGGTTGATCTGGAGAAACAATATAAAGAAAGATCTGAGAGATATGGAAAATGCCTAGATTATATTGGGCATTTTAAATAAATGAAAATTGTGCGATATTTATTTTAAATAAGATTTCATTGAAAATTATTGAGTTTTTATATAAGAAAATCACTCTAGCTTTTGATAAAAATGAAGAAAACAGTACTGGAAGTGATTTTCATACCAGAAAACATCTTGCAGTGACCAAGTAAGAAATAATGATGGCCTGGAACCCATAGATTGGCAGTAGAAATTACAAAAAGTGGCTCTGTAATACCACTAGGATTTGCTATTTTAAAACAATCTCTAAGTAAATTATAATGACTAGATTTTTATATGTGTGTGTGTATGTATGTATGTGCTGTCTATATAGAAGAAAAGAAATGGGAGTAGAACAGTATAAAATAATAATTCTTATTTTTTTTTTATTTTTCTTTTATTCATTTTAGAGAGGAGACACAGAGTGAGAGAGAGAGAGAGAGAAAGAGAGAAAGGGGGGAGGAGCTGGAAGCTCAACTCCCATATGTGCCTTGACCAGACCAGTGCAGGGTTTTGAACTGGCGACCTCAGTGTTCCCAGGTCGACACTTTATCCACTGCGCCACCACAGGTCAGGCCATAATAATTCTTATTTATAAATATTTATTATATATCAAGCACGGTTCAATGTGTTTGAGATGTACTTAATCTTGTTAATAATAATTTACAGTAAGTTCTATATGTAAATTAATTTTCTGTATATTGTGCTGTGCAAAGTCCCAAAGTTTCTAAAAGTCAGAAAAAGAGTAAAACCCAAAAATCTGAATTTAAAACTTGCACACATAACTGTTGTTGTATAGTGTTTGTCTCCTGAATATAACTATGTGAGAAGAATGAGCAAGATGTATGCATTTAATCTTCAGCTTTCTTACAAGAAGGCATAAGAGGCTTACAAATAGTTGATTGATCAAATTATACTGTTTAATTCAGATTATACAATTATATAATTATAAAAGTAATAATCAAGCTCATAAAACCCAGACATATTTAATAGATGTTTTCTCTGGTAAGTGATGCTTTCAAAACAAGGAAGGAAAAAGCAGAAGGTGTCTTTAAACCAACCTTCATAGTTATCTCAGTGTCAATGCCCAGTTCATGTGTTTGCTAAAATTTACCCACAGGAGAGTACTATAGACTTTCTAATGTAACTTCAACTTTTTAGTCATTTGCAAGGCTTTTGAATAGACTTGGTCTAGCATTTGTTCATATGTTTGAGAGTTGATACTAGCTGAGATACAAATATTTGTCTCCATAATTTGAGGGAGAACAATATAAGATATACTCATCAGTAGGGCCAAGAAATGATCAAGTGTCAATTAGCAACCACTCAGAGTCCACTATTAAGAACTTCTTCATTTGTATTCAAGGTTGTAAAAAATGAGTTTTCTGAGCCCAGGAGAATGTGAACTCTTGGGTTAAATGTAAAACAAAAAATTTCCATTTACAGAGACTAGTAGAAATACAACTTATCTTGTGACCCTAATTGCTCCTTCTAAACTTAAATGAGAAAATATGTGTAGAAATTTTTCATTTTTTAATTTTAATATTATAATGTAGATGAAACTCTGAAATTTAAAAAGAAAAATAAAGTAATATTCATAAATAGGTGAAGTGTATTTCTTTAATTTATAACCATTTTCACACAAGTGATTCAGAGCCTTAAAATTACTTCTGGCTTTTGTTATTTAGAATTATTTTCTTCTTCTTTCTGAAACACTCCCTCACATTGTATACTTATTTTCTATGTCCCAGGCCCACAACCTACCCTGTGAGTCCCTGATTAGGGAAGACAGATGGTGAAATAAATTTTGAAGCTCAACAGTTTCTAATACAGCTCCAATCAAAAAACAGTGACCCAAATGCTGTCTTTTGTTTTTAACTGAGTTGTTAAAAGCTATTTCAGGGCTTCTTTTTTCCACTTAATTATGCTCGTACTTAATTAAATCTACATAATTCAGCTGATCTTCATCATTATAAAGTATTGTTATAGGCATGCAGAGAATAAAGGCACTTGATTCTATCAGGAAGAAAGAGCAAAAGCTGAGAATTGCTGATTATGTAAATTGAAACATAACTTACATTTAGTAAAGACGTTAGCTCCAAAATATACTTATATTCTATCTTTTCCTCAGGATTATGTTGAAATAATGTGTAAATGATTAATTTCCAAAGCCTACCTTAGATTTGTTATTTCCCCTATTCCCCCCCCCCCAACCACAACTTTCTTTAAATTTTAATTTGAAGTCTGCTGCAACAATTTTCAACCATTTTTTTATGGCACACATAAACTAATAAAAAAAATTCTATAGTAACCAAAAATATATTATATTTTTGTCAGTCTGACAGTAAAAAGTATAATTTTGATTTATTCACAATGGACGGCTGCTGTGTTGGCTATTGTCATTTTCTTTATTTGACAATAAAAGGGAAAAGAAGTCAGTTCTCCTGAGTAAATAGTCAGGTATTGCATGTTTTAAAAATTCTTGCAGCACACCAGTGTGCCTGTAGCATTCACTAGCTGAAAATCTTTGGTCTATTGTCCTCAATATGCCTTAAATTATATCACTTCCTCCCAACTGAACAGAGAGTTTTCTGCAACACATATCATTCCCCATTCTTAATTCAAACTAACCTTACTTTTTATCTGGTGTCTTATGCTCTTGACCTATTCATCAACTATCAACAATTCAATATGAGAACTCATGGACTATACTGTCTCTGTGTAATATTACCTCATAAAAATAATTTTTTAACTAAAATTTTGGGCAGCTGGAACCATTAAATATATATTCAGAGGTTAGTGAGTTTTATAAATTATAAAACTCTTCATTTTATTCCAATAATTGATAATACAAATATTTTATATGCTTATAAAATATAATAATGATTTGAATAAATATTAAATTCTTAATCTTCATGAATTACTCGATGATTACCATAATTTCTGGACCATGTATAAGGTCAAAGACCCTTTAAGCAATCAAAGTTATTTCAAGAATTTAAATCAAGAAAAATAGTAGAAAAATTAAGCCACCATATATGTAAAAGAAGGGTAGTGTAGGAAAAGAAAAAATTTCTTTTACTCTCTTAAGATCCCTGGATGAGCTTGAAAATTAAAGTGGCAAAAACAGATGAATAAGATAAAAGCTATTTTTTTATAAATATAAGTTTTATGTGACATGGGAGTTTTCATAAGGGAATGAAATCTAGAAGAAATGGTTAGGTTTAAATATTTTTATACTAAGTTTGATGAAAGGTAGAAAGTCATAGAAAAATATGATAAGAGGTATGACAAAAGGTAGTCAGCTGGGAGGAAGTAAGCAAGGACTGTTTATTTGGACTCTTCTCAGCATACTCCCATCTTTGAAGATAAGAATGCTTCTTTTCTCTGGGTGTCGAGAGAGCATCTCTTCTGTGAGGGTCTCACTACCTGCTTCCGGGCAGAAGAGGTTTCAGAAAGTCCTTATGATAGAGAAACCCAAAATTATGAATTTTAGCTTAAGTAAAGTAGCTATTAGTTGTAATCAATAGGGGTTAGAAAATAATTGATTTGCTTGCTATTCTTTTTTAATGGCTCCCTGTCCTTCCCTTCTGAAATGTGGTGAAAGGTTTTTCTTTGCAGGAGGGCATGGGAAGCCACTTTAAAAGTAAACATTTAGGAGGAACCCGAGGATTAGAAAAGGGTGATATATCACAGTGGTTTCTTATCAGAGTTTAGTCACAAAATTTCTTGTAAAGAGTTAAAGCCCTAAGGATAATTAGGAATTTAGTTCACAAATCTTAAATCATTACTCTGTCTCCCAAGAAGAGTAGTGAGTCCCTTTTGCAGATGGTTCCAAGAGATATAGATGGGTATTAGAGGCACTAGGCCCCAGCTATTACTCAGTTGTGCCTTAACCCGGCTGTCCCTCAGATAACACCAAGGACTCCAAAAGGAAGAGTGATAGACCTGTGCTACTTAGATCTACGGTAACATCAAAAGAAATTGCCTGGAACTGTAAACCAAACTTCTACATCCTGCACAATGCTAAAGAGCTAACTCTATTATCTTTAATAAATCATTAACCTTCCTCAAAGGTATGTAAGTTGGACATTCAGCCAAAACAGTTAAGGCAGGCTTTGAATACATTGTATGCTTCCTGCCTTCTCAGGTTGCTGGCAATTTAATTAAAAGACACTTTTATACTACTAAGATCTCATCTCTGTGACTGATTGGCAGCAATGGACAACTTGAACCCTGGCTTGTTCCAATAAGACTTCCCAGCTGATCTTCAGATTCCTTCAGCTTAAAATGTTCAATATGCCAAAGCATTATATATTTACAAAAATGTATAAACAAGTACAACAAATTTAAAGAATCTATTTTATGATCATCAGTACTATATATACATTGTTAACAAAAGTAGTATATCTGTTATCTATTATATTTCTTTAATACCAACAAGTAAAAATTTAATGGTAATAAATATTGTGATAAATATAAAATAAATGTTATGTCCATAATTTTATTAATATAAATAAGATATCCACTTAATGTATATTTTGGTAAACCCATAAAATTAAATTATTCTTCAGGTGAATGAGGTAGTTTATACAGATATCTTGTTAAAATTGTCCATTGAGTGTGAGTTGCTCACAAGAAGAGTTTCAGCTAAATGTAAAATAAAATTATCATGATGTAACAAATATGCCTTCAATTTACTAACAATATTTTGCACGTTTTTGGAATGGAAATTTTATTAGGTTATTTTAATAGTAATTTCTGGTTTAATTTTACTAAAGTCAAAACAAAAAATCAGAATAACTCTAGACCTGAATTTGATGTTACTAATTTTATTATTTTTTATTACTTATTATTATTTTTTTTTCAGAGACAGAGATAGAATCAGAGAGAGGGATAGACAGGGACAGACAGACAGGAATGGAGAGAGGTGAGAAGCATCAATCATTAGTTTTTCATTGCCATTGCGACACCTTAGCTGTTCATTGATTGCTTTCTCACATGTGCCTTGACCGCGGGTCTTCATCAGACCAATCAACCCCTTTCTGAAGCCAGCGATCTTGGGTCCAAGCTGGAGAGCTTTTGCTCAAGCCAGATGGGCCCACGCTGAAGCTGGCATGCTCAGGGTCTCAAACCTGGGTCTTCCACATCCCAGTCCGACGCTCTATCCACTGTGCCACCGCCAGGTCAGGCATGCTGCTACTAATTTTATTTATTTGTTTGTTAGTTTCTTTCTTTCTTTCTTTTAAGTAAGAGTAGGGAAGATTGTGAGACAGATTTCTTCATGTGCCCCAATCGGGATCCACTTGGCAGCCTATGTCTAGAGCTGAAGCTTGAACCAACGGAGTTATTTTTAGTGCCTGAGGTTGACACACTTGAACTAGCAAGCTATCCTCAGCGACTGAGGCCAATGCTCAAAACAATTGTCCACTGGCTAATGGAGGGATGAGGAATAGAACGTAAAGAGGGAGGAGGAGAGAAGCAAATGATTGCTTCTCTTGTGTGCCCTGACTGGAAATTAAACCAGGAACGTCCATATGTAGGGCCAATGCTCTATTCACTGAGCAAACTGGTCAGAGCCCTAATTTTATTTTTGAACTTTAAATTAGTAGTTGAAAAATTGCTTCCAGGCCTGACCTGACTTGTAGTGGCCCAGTGGATAAAGCATAACCTGGAACGCTGAGGTAACTGGTTCAAAACCCTACAATTGACTGGTCAAGACACATATGGGAGTTGATACTTCCTGATCCTCCCCCCTGTCACTTTCACTCTCTCTCCTCTCTAAAGTAAATTAAAAATTAAAAAAAAATAAATAAAAAGATAATTTGCTTTTAACATTATATATCTTTCATATTAAATAATGTTATTAAATGTAACTGGTCTTTCAAAATTATTTGTATTTATTATTGAAAAATTATACTCATAAGTGCTTTGTATCTATTGTTATATTTATTAATTCAGATAACCTTAAAATAAATATATAGATATATAGACACAGAGTCCTATAAAATCACTGCATTACTTTTTGACTTGGATATTACTTTAAGTTTGAAGGACAATGCCTCAAAACTAGCAGAAAATGGAATTGCTACTCTCAGAGCAAGCCAAAGGTCTCAGTAGAATGGGGTTATTTTTTCACTCTTTTACTAGTTAAGTATTTAAATAAAGAATAATTCATTTATGGGCAAATTTCTATAAAACATTAGTCAGCTAAAATGCCTTTTGGAAAACCAAAAAACACAGCAAAATATTTTAGTCACTGCTTTCAAATCATTATATCTTGATTTGTTATTATCTATTTTCTTACAAATGACACTAGTCCCCAAACTGAATTACTTCTCGGTGTCCTCAAAAAGTCACATTTTTAATTTATTTAAAAGTAAGCAATTTATAAACATAAGTTCTTAAAAATCTTGATTATTTTTATTTTTACTGATTATTTTTGGCTTCTCTGTCTTTCCATCAGTGATTAATTCTTTCACAACATTAGATTCTGGGAATATTGGAACTTTGTCAGGTTTGATGTTACAATTGAAACTTTTAATTTTTTCTTCATATGACTTAGAATATACATATGACTTAGAATATTTTAATCATATATATCCTTTTAAATCATATATATATATTTATATAGAATAGTATGATATAGTATAAATTTTAGAATCACTGACATTCCAAGTTAAGCTGTTTCATATTTCTGTGGGCATTGTTTTTACTAACATGGAAATGTGTGTTTGTAACCATAAATAACATTTTAAATATGCTTTTTTATATTTAGACAAGTATTATTATTATGGATTGTTGTCAAAGCAGGAACTAATGAATGATGCATTCAATATATATTCAATAATATAAAAAGCATCTGTCAGGATTAAACTGAAATAATAATTTTGTCATAAGATAACAAAACACAAGTACACAATGAAAAACTAAAACGAAATAAAATCAGTAAGATGTTAAGTTCATAAAAAATTCAAACTGATGTTAGATAAAAAAAGAATAAGTGTATTTTGATGCTAGTACAAAGGATTTGGTAATAAGTTTATATGAACCATAATATACCGTTACTCACAATTGAAATAAAAAAATTAGAGAGATACATATTATGCAAAGGTAAATTCTACATAGGGTAATAGAAGACCTGAATTCATTCTTCAGAGAGTATAACAAAAAAAGAGGGTGGCTGAATTTAGAAGGGAGAAACAGAGAAATGAGTGTGTGGTTAAGCAGTCTTACATATTCATTCTAAAAAATTTTTACTGAATATCAAATATTAGAAATTATTACTATTTGCTATGCTATTAATATAAATATCTTACCACATTGTTGACATTGGCTGTGGTGTGATAGGCTAAGCAATTTCAATTTTTGAAATGATTAACATTTTTATTTCATCTATTTATCTATCCATATCTATCTATCTATCATCTATCTATCTATCTATCTATCTCTATCATCTGTCTATTATCTATCATCTATCTATCATCATCCTTAAGATTTCTCTAAGCCATTGGGATGAGCAGGATTTTAAGTATATGTAAAATTCTAAACATCTGTTGATTTGATAGCATAAGAACTATAAAATCCAAGTGCTCGGTGGCAACCTGTGCATGAAATATTGAAAAGCAATCTCTTAAAAATGAAGATATTTGTGTCTTAATGAAACTGTTAGAAGAGTATTATACAATGTACAATAGTTAGAAGAGTATTATACAATGTATGTGGCATTATTCAATGAGTTCACTTTTGCGAAACAAAAATAAGCCTTTCTTTTGACAGCAGGAGCACTCAGGATACAAACACATGAAAATGAAAAATGGAAAACAATAAATGTAAATATAACATTACTATAGCCCTTTTCTTGTTGCTTTCTCACAATTTTTCCAGTCTCACACTGATGATAAATGATGGTTCCACTGAAATAATAGAGATGCAATTTTTTTTAAAATCAGTTCTCTCAAATAAATTTTTAAGTCACAAATCATAGACTTGAGAAGAAAACATATACATAGTATTGTTTTGATATAATAATAATATCCAGACTATTTCATTGTTCAGCAGACTTTTAGTATGATGTGTTTCAAAAAGTTATTATAGTCCAGTAAGGCAATTCATTTTTTTAATGTCAAAATAATTGTGAATGACTTGGAAAGAAGCAAAATAGAATTCTGGCATCTTTTGAGTGATATGCTTGCATTGTTTATTAAACTCACTAGATTCCATAAGGGTGTGAGAAAGGAGGGGTAATCTCCTTCTTCCCTGAGAAGGAAGACATGAAAACAATGCTAGAAAAAAGACCCTGCAGGGGCAACTGGGTCAGCCAGTTATAGATGAACTACTTACCTTCTATAGTTCTCTGAAAAGTTGCCTGGAGCTGGTTGAAACGCAAACAAGAAAGATAGGACTTGTACCAACTGAGATCAGTTGTCCAGAAACCCCTTCCCCCTTGCTGACCTAGCCGAAACTCATTCTACCCTCCTGGAGTCATGAGAGTGAACTATACTTCTATATAAGGGATCATGAACAACTTGCATGACACATGTATTCTGTAAAAGGTATATAATCTGTAAAAAATTCAATCTTGGGAGTATATGTCTTTGGAACTATTATCCCATGTATTCCACTGACTTTTAATAAATTCTCCTTCCTCTGATCAAGTTATCTGAGTGTTTTACCTCTGCTGGGTCACTTCCTGCTACAGGTGTGTAACAACTATGTCTTAGACTAGTAATTTGAGAGTTCTGAATGTTAACATGTAGAAAGCAGTAAATGTTGATGGCAACACAAATTATTCTTGTTCATAATGATGGAAATGTGTTTTGTCCTGTAGAGAACATAAATCTCAGTAATTAAGCTCTCATATGAATTGATTTTAATGACTTTTGACTCACTCATTAATTAATGAGCTGACTAAAAGCTTTGAAATATGTTATACTTGTGTGTAAGTCACAAATTTATTCTTCTTAAAAACTGTTTTACTGTTATTATTAAGTGAATTAATGACTGGAATAACCAGAAGGTGAGAAGTTAAAGAAGGAAAATTGGTCTTAACATGTTTTCAGATGCTTGGGTTATCATTATTATATTGTTTTTGGCTCATGGCTGCTCCCTTCTTTCTGGGTAAAAGTATTGAAAAAAAAAATTGTATCCATTTGATTATTATATGCCAGGCTTTTACATTTTGTAATGTAGACATGTATCCCTCTAGAGTGATTGAGTTCACTTTGTAAAGATTTATAACTTTATTTAGATGCATAGGGAGAGTGAATAAATCGGATAGGGTTGAGGTGCCCAAATATTGGAAGAAAATGAGAGAAAGAATGACTTCCTTGGGACAGAATCATGGCAGTGCTCTCTTTAGTGCCTCCACGCTCTCTCATCATTCTGTTTTGTGTGTTGCTGCCAGAGTTATTAAAGGAGTGGGTTAGTAGGTTTTCTTACTATCTTGCTTTTAAGTTTTGCACTCAGGTTGATTAATGCTTTCTTTACACTTGCACTGGGCTGCTTTACGTTTCCTTTGTAAGTAATGCTAATTAGGTTAAAAAAGCAGCGAGTGCTTATAGAGCTCATGTTTGTGCCAGAATAATTCATGGGGGATGATGACGCTTGTGGATAAAACTAGGTGGAAAACAATAGGATGCAAAAGTATTTTTATTTATTCATCATTTTAGCAAATAATGTTTGAGAGCATAATATGTTCATTCTGGCTATTGGAAAGAAAAGTATTCATACAAAGTCTCAGAGGTGACAGATTTTTTTTTTTCTGTACATTCATTAGGACAAGTGTGATTTGAACTAAGTAAAGGAAAGTTCAGGGAAATAGAGGTGGCATGTCATGTAGGGTTTTGAAAATATATGTTAAATGCCTCCTTCTTCTTTTATTTAGATGAATAGCATTGATTGAAAAACAATGCATGATTTGACATTTAAAAAAATAGATCTCTGCTATTGCATTAAGTAGAAAAAAAAGCAAAAAGTCAGATTGATGTTGGGAGCCTTATAAATGGTAAGAGAAAGTTGACTGACTTAGATTAGAATATCTGAAGAAAAATTAGTGAGAAGTGTCCATTAAGTTAGATGCAGTATACAATAGATAAGAATCAATGTTGGTTTTTTAACATTTTGACCTAAACAATTAAAAAAAAATGAGCTGTCATTTATTATATTAGTTATTTTTTTAAAGGATAGGAGCATGTAGGAATTTGGTTTTGAGTACATTGAGTGTGAGTGCCTATAGCTTCAAGTGAAAATGTTGAGTATGTATTTGGCTATTAGTCAAGGTCAGGGGTGAGTCATCAATATTTAATATTTATTAATTCTGTTATAATTAACATTATAAGATGCACAATTTTGAAGTGTGCTGAATTTTTACAACAGTATATATCTGTGTAATAAACATCTAAAATTTCTAATAAATTTAAAAATACTTTTATTGAGTGGTTTGTCTTTTTATTCTTTTTTTATTGTCCTTAGCTGTGCAAAAACTTTTTAGTTTGATATAGTCCCATTTGTTTATCTTGCCTTTTATTTCATTTGCCCATGGGGATAAATTGGCAAATATATTGCTGCTACAGATGTCGGAGTGCTTGCTGCCTGTTTTCTTCTAAGATGCTTATGGTTTCCATGGCTTACATTTAAGTCTTTTATCCATTTTGAGTTTGTTTTTGTGAATAGTGTAAGTTGATGGTCTAGTTTCATATTTTTGCAAGTAGCTGTCCAATTTTCCCAACACCATTTGTTAAAGAGGCTGTCTTTACTCCATTGTATGTTCTTTCTTCCTTTGTTAAATATCAGTTGTCCATAAAGGTGTGGGTTTATTTCTGGGTTCTCTGTTCTGTTCCATTGATCTATGTGTCTGTTCTTATGCCAGTACCAGACTGTCTTGAGTACAATGGCCTTGTAGTAAACCTTGATATCTGGAAGAGTGACAAATCACACAATGGGAGAACATATTCAAAAACACGTCTGATAAGGAGTTAATAACCAAAATTTATAAAGAACTTATAAAACTCAACATCAGAAAGACAAACAATCCAATCAAAAAATGGGAAAACGAATAGAAATTTCTCCAGAGAGGACATACAGATGGCCAACAGGCAAATGAAAAAATGCTCAACATCACTAATCATTAGAGAAATGCAAATTAAAACAACAATGAAATATCACCTCACACCAGTCAGCATGGCGCTCATCAGCAAAACAACAGAACAAGTGCTGGCGAGGATGTGGAGAAAAGGGAACCCTCCTGCACTGCTGGTGGAAATGCAGACTAGTACAGCCACTGTGGAAAACAGTATGGAGATTCCTCAAAAATTAAAAATCGAACTACCTTTTGACCCAGCTATCCCACTTTTAGGAATATACCCTAAAAACACCATAGCACTGTTTGAAAAGAAGAAATGTGCCCCCATGTTCGTGGTAGCTTTGTTCACAATAGTGAAGAGCTAGAAACAGCCCAAGTATCCGTCAGAGGACGAGTGGATTAAAAAGCTTTGGTACTTATATACTATGGAATACTATTCAGCCATAAGAAATGATGATATCAGATCATTTACAACAAAATGGATGGACCTTGATAACATTATATGGAGTGAAATAAGTAAAACAGAAAAAAACTGAGGACAGCATGAATTCGTACATAGGTGGGACATAAAAGTAAGACTATAAAACATGGACAAGAGTGTGGTGTTTACGGGGTGGGGGAAGGAAAGAGAAGGTGGGAGAGGGGGGAGGGGAGGGGCACAAAGAAAATCAGATGACAGAGGACAATTTGACTTTGGGTGATGGGTATGCAACATAATTGAATGATAAGATAACCTGGAGATGTTTTCTTTGAACATATCTACCCTGATTTATTAATGTCACCCAATTAAAATTAATAAAAGAAAAAAAGATATTTTTATTTATTCAAAGAGTTACTCAGTGTTTGTACTAGGATTTTATTGCCCAATTTTTCAATCCAACTCTGAGGCAATTATTTTTCAACACTACGGCCTAATTGTGTCTAGTTTATAATTTCATAAAAATACAATTATACAATGTTTTTTAATCTATGATTTATTTGCTCAACATATTGGCTGTAAGACATTTATACTAAAACATTTTAAAATTATATTTGTATATGAGACATTTTTGATGATTATAGCTCTACAAAAAAATGTCTTAGCTTTTGACGTGAAAATTCTACATAAATAATAAGTCCAAAAATTCATTGCATTAAAACAAACATTTGATTTTTACTAATGGTTCAGTAGATTATTTGGGATTCTTCATGACTCCTCTAAGCTTGACTAGGTTTGGGTCTACGTCTACTTCAAGTATTTGTTTTTCAGAGACTAAGGTGAAGAGTAGTAACTACCTGAAATAGTCATAAACACCTGTGATTTTGTGATGAATTATAGAAAGGCAAAAAATTCAGTCAAGACTTGGAACTGATACGGTTTTGCCCTTCTAAATCTCTTTTCTGAAACAAATTACTTGGCCCAGAATAAAGTTAATATAGTGAGCAAACACTCTCAAGGTGTTAAAGAGAAATAGAAGAAAAAAGTTTGGGAGTAATAATACAGCCTCACAGGTGAACAGGGTAGAAGGTATTAATCATTATCCTTATATAAATAAAAAATAGTAATCAGCTCAAAGATTATCAGTGCTTAATTTAATTTTATGGTATGGATGAGACCCAAACATTGTTCTTTTAACATTTAATCTAACATTAGAACATGTTACTGTGCATGGTTTATTACTAATATTAAGCTTGGACAGTGAAGAGTAGTAATTTTTTTTAACCAAAATCAAGTATAATATAGAAGACTATAGAGATATAAGTATGAAATGACTCAGTATCTGTTAAATCACCTTCAGTCTTAAGATGTTTTGTAATTTATTTAAAAATCTAAGATTTATACAATTGAAAATATAATAAAAAAATGTCTCACTATTCTTCAGGGATACTTACTGACAGTACTAAAGAAAGGTTAGATTTTTTAAGAGAGTAGACTGCTGGTTTTCTAACCATATGAGGGAGACAATTTAATATGGAAGCAATGACCCTATCTTTTTGTCCTTTTGAAATCTTTCTTAACTCATAAAATGTCTGAAGAGAATATAGTTATACACACTTATGTTAAGAGTATAAAAATGTTTAAATATAAGAAGCAGACCCTCTAGACTTTAGAAGCAACTTGAATAGTAAGACCCATTAAGGAAGCTGTGACTGTTGCTGAATTACCACTGGAGGTGAATGATAATCATCCCAATTTAGGGACTGACAGAAAACTAATGTCAATTTTAGAGGAAGGAATAAGGTATAAAGAGCTAGAGAGGTGTAAGAAGCAAATTGTGGTGAGAAACAAGAACAAATCTATCCTGGCAAATTAAACTTTAAGGTCAGTGATTCCTCTAGAGAGAGAAATTTATATTATGCAGCAGGGTGAAAGTTGAAACAAAGTTGTACTAGATTTTGAAAGTCTATTAAAAAGCCAGATTATTGAATTTGGCCTATATTTTGTAGGTAATAGTTTGTTATGCTATTTCTAAGATACTCTCATGATGTTAAAGCAGTATTTTAAAATAAGTAATCTGACAGTTGTATTCAGAGTTATTAAATAGTAATATTTGATATCAAAAATATCAGGAAAATATTGATGAATTAATGTATAACACATTAAGCAATGGAAAAGTCATGAATAGTTATAAGAAATACTATATATTCACAATTCACAAACCATAGCAAGTGATTAAAAATCAATGGTTAGGAAAAGAGTGTGATTAAAAAGAAATTATTGAAAATTCTAACCTTAATTACTAGGAGGACATTGATTACATATGACTTTGTGAAGAGGGGTATTAAAACTAAGTACTATTTTCAGCGTGTTTAATATTGCTTAAAGAGATTTTCTGTTAAACTTATTAAAATTAACTTACATATGCAAATGAAAACATAGATGCTAAAGAGAAAATATGAGCATTATAAAAAAGTGAAAGAGTAAATAGAACTCTTATATAGAGGCTAAGAAGACACAGCAAGAAACAAAATAGTTTTTTTTTTAATTCTATCAAAAATCTCTAAAACTCTCTAGAGCAAAATTTAATGTAAAGTGAACCCATCTTGGAAGTCATTCATGTCAATATAGTCTCCAAATTATTCTGCCTAACACAGTGTTTTGGTCATTATAAGCATATTTTTGCCTTTATGAAGTGCTTTCTTTGAAACAGCTCCAAAGACATAAATCCTACGATTTCTGTAAACAAAAGCATAAGGTGCAGTCCAAACTCAACATATTTTCATCTTGATTTACATATGATAACTTATGTGTTAGATATCTTAGCCAGACATCTATAGGAATGTTTATGTTGGTGTCTATTCATTTATTTTACAAGGAGGAATAATTATTTATTTCTAATTCAATTAATGACTATTGAACACATTTGAGAAGCACTAGATTAGTATCTTGTAATGCAGAGGTGGAAATGACATATAGCTTGTAGTGTAGCAGTAGAATAAAAAAACACTTATACCACTTTGTGAAAAGTGTTATGAGTCAGTTATACACAGAGTGCCAAGATATTGCAGTGAAGGGGCTCAAACTGAGATTAGATGATTAATGTTTGAAGAATGAATAAGAGTAAGTAGCTAAAACTGAAGGAAATAAAAAGCTGAGTGCATTCTTAACACAGAAAATATGCTGCGTAAAGAAATATAGGATGTGTTGAAAATTTCAAGTAGTTTAATAGGCCTGAATTAAAGAGTAAATATGATGCAATGGCAGATTATTAAGGGTTCTCCCGTACTTTGAATTCTCCTTTTTCACTTTGCCTGTTTTCCTTCCCCATAAGTTCATGTCTCAGAAGTTCTAGTATCTCCTAAATTCTTATCCACCCAGAAAAATAGAATTAATGGAAATCACAAAGTTAGCAATGTCAGATAGGAATCTTAGAGGCAATATATTGAACTCTTTGTTTTTCAGATATCAGCTTTAAATACATAAAATTGAATTTTCAATATATAAATTGAAAAGAGTTCTAATATGATTAGAAGACTTTTTGCTTTTATTTCAGATTTCTTATTAAATTACTAGTTGGTAGTTTATTTTTCAATCAAATTCACAACCCACTGAATAGTTTGTTTAATTTAAGTTTAAATATCAGCTACAAGATGAAACCTTTTTTTAGAGGAAAATGTTAAACCCTCAGCTTTGCTTTGCTTTATTCCAATTACTTTGTTAGAGAATCCTTGTTGATTCTAAACTGATTCACTAAGTATAACTGACAGACATTGTTGAGGCTTAATTATTCTTGATTAACAAATGCATATGTAAATTATTCCTTTTTGATTAGGATGACCATATATCTTGGTTTTCCCAAAAAAGCCCCAGTTTACTACTGTTATCTTAAATGTAAAGATTAATAACTCCTATTTTGTTTTCCAACAGCATCTAAGTTTGGATATAATGGTCTTACAAAATTTCATACGATGCCATTTTAAGATATAATTCAACCCCTCCATAATCAAGGTACATGAATAATAAGAGATAAAACACATACGAAATAGGCACTCTTATCTTTATCATCAGTGAACTAGGATATCTTTAACTTGTAGGCCAGGAATATACTGGTATTGCACTTACTCTAGAATAAACTCAGGAAAGTTAGGACCATAGTTGTGGCTGGGTCAGTTCTAATTCTAAAAGTTAATGTTGTCTTTAAGCTTTCCAAGGGGCTTTTAAAAATGGACTGGTTTTCAATTCTTTTAACTACAAGAAATGTGTATCTTATTTTGTGTCTCAACTAATATATCTCTTCCTACATCCCACACAGTGGGAGAGAAAATTTAGCAGAGAGTGAAGAAATCTAGATAGCAATCTCTTGCCAGTCTGACAGTTCCTGCATCATTGGTACTTTTGCTTTGCTCATGGTGCTTCTCTGTGCTTAATGCCTCCTTGACTGAGGAACCAAATTTAACCTTCTCAAAAACATGAAAAAACTTTTGAGTATGTGTCATTGTTGAGTGTCCTTATTCAGGTACAAAAACTATGGAGCTGTCTTAAAACAGCATTTCTTGATTATCCCTGCTGTAGAAAAGAAAAACAAAATTTTCTCTGACAGTTGCCAGCCACTATGCATTCATTATGTATGTTTAAGAAAGCACTGGTGAAAAGAAATATCAGAAGTAAATAGCAACTTGCAACATTAATATCGCAGAAGGGCTCTAGACACTTTTCAAGACATTTTCATCTTAGGTGAAATCTCTTTGGAGTGAGTCACCAATACTTTAAACATATCTGTTCAACAATAAATATTTCCACACTTAAATGTATCAGAGAGTGAAATTTGATAGAAATATTCATGAATTGTAGATAGTTTATTGTAAGTAATTTTTTAAAAAATAACAGAGTATGTACATTCAAAAGGATTAGGACAGTGACTAAATTAATAATACATGCTTACCTTTAAAAGGCTTTATTGGTTTGATATAGATAACAGCTAAAATGCAGTTACACTCAGCAACAACTCTTTTGTTCTTAAACTCCATCTGTTAAAGTTTTGAAAAATTGTTTTTTCATTGAAGTATATTGAACATGACTCTCTATAAACATATTTTAGCAAAGCTTTCTCAAAGATATATGTGAAGATAAATCACAGTCTAACATGTAAAGAATCATTTTGCTGAAAGTTGTTAATGATCATCATAAATCTTCAACTAATGTCTGTATAGTTTATATTTAAATATGTTCAGCAATTAGAAATCAAGGCCATTTGGTCATTACTTTTGATCTATTTAAATTATTCTTGAAAGGAAATAGAAGCATAGAGTGTTCCTGCTAGTTCTGTACAGGCTTTTAATCTTGAAACCAAAACTCTCCCTCCCCCTCGTAAAAAAAACACACATTGGCTCTACTAACTTGACCTAGTGATTAACCAGTCATGTCTGTCTGTGATCCTTACATGGTCACATATCAAGCAAATAATGATTGGCACTCCTGGTTACCTGTTTACACAACAAGGTAGAATAACATTCAAGTGGCTTGGCACCAGAAAACCTGAGTTAACCCCATAATGATCAAACTTTCAAATAGTTTAAGTAAACATCAACTAGTGTGTTTTAGGGCATGGAATTTACAATAGAAGTCAGGAGCTTATACCTTCCTGTCATTTTGTCATGTCATGGAAAAACAAGCATCTGCCAGGGGAGACCTGAAAGAACCATACCTTTGTATAAACTAAAAAGAAACTCTGCCCTTGACATTGTCCCTTTCCATGGGGTGATTCCTTTTTATAACCAATTAAAAAGAATGAGAGATTATGGACCTCACAGGATTTTACTAGACAATGAAGAGAATTTCCAAATCATACAATCTTCTCTCTCTCCTGACCCACTCATCTCTGTCTTCTTTTTTGTCCCTTTTTATAAACACACACACCCACATACACAAACACTCACAAACTTGTTCTCCTTCATTAGAGAGCCGACACATTATGCAGGACAATGTAAAAAGAACTAACAACTTTGAGAGGGTTCTTTATTTCAGAGACACTTCAATAATTAATTATAAACATAATAGGTAAAATAATAAAAACAAATACGTATTATTCAAAATATCATTAAAATCATTGTAATCTTTATTTTACAGTCTACACAGTATTATTTTAGTCAATACAGGTTTTAAAAATACTATACATTTATTAAATTTCCACCTCCATGGTATCATTATCTTAATATAACAAGAGGATACAATAACCTTGAACTTGTAAAAGTGCCAAAGAAATACCTAGAAAAAAATAAGTGAATTTCATAAGAAACTACTTGAAGAAAAAAGAAGCTAATGTAATCAATATATTTCAACTGACAAAAATTCCTTCCCTCTCAAAGCCACATAAAAACACAAGAAAATGAAAACACAACATTTCAACTAAGTTCAATATACCCAAACAAGCATTTGGCCCTAAGAAAAAATATAAAGAGTCTGAAAAAAAAAATACACAGTAAATAAATACAGTGAAAACTGATCAAACTAAGAAAGTTTAGGGTTGAGGTTGGGCGAAATAAGTGAAGGTGCTCAAAAGATACAACTTACAGTAATCAGACAAATTAGTTCTTGTGACTATAGTTAACAATGATGTATTATATATTTTAAATGTATTAAGGGAACAGATCTTAAAAATTCTCATCATAAGAAAAGAAACCAATTTGTAGTATGTGTAATGATGGATGCTAACAACTTAAGAGTGATAATAATTTTACAATTATACATATAATGAATCATTATCTTGTGCACCTAAACCTGATATAACATTATATGTCAATTATATCTTAACAAAATAAAAGAAAAATAAGAAATGAAGAATAAACTGTGAATTTCCCAAAAGAGAAATTAAAGATATATTATAACAGATAATTTTTCACTGCTCTATACAAATGAACTTTAAAATTAGTATGGAATGTATTATTTCACAGAAAAATAAAATTGACAATAATTTACCCCAGTAGCCATAAGTACAAACACATACACACATACATGCACACTAATTTATATTAAAAAAGAGTCAATCTTTATATACATGTAGTGTCAATACTAGATAAATTGCTTTAAATAAAATTAACTTTCCATAAGATGTTATTAAGTATAAAATTCATACTTAAAGATAGCACACAAAAAATAATATTATGCAATAAATATTAAAAGAAAAATAGAATAACAGTGAGAATTTAATATCATATTTAATTTTTTTATAAATAAACAAGTTAATTTATATGAGAAATGCAAATGTAACCAAATAGTGTGAAATAACTTAATATGATATATTAATATTCTAAGGACAAAAAATAAAAAGGTCTTCATAGAGACAAAAAAAATTGTTATTTAGTAGATCACATTAGCTAATTAATATTTTGAGAACCTGGTCAGTTGGCTCAGTAGTAAAGAGTTGGCCTGGCATATGGATGTCCCATTTTCAATTCCTAGTCAGGGTAATCAAGGAAAATGACCATCTGCTTCTCTTCTTCTCTCTCCCCCTCTTTCACACCCACAGCCATGGCTGGGTTGGAGCAAGTGAGCCCTAGGTACTGAGAATGGCTCTATGGCCTCTCTTCAGGTGCTAAAATAACTCAGTTGCCAAGTAACAGAGCAATAGCCACAGATAAGCAGAGCATCTCCTGGTAGGGGGCTTGCTGGGTGAATTCCAGTCAGGCAGGGCACATGTAGAGTCTGTCTCTTTGCCTCCCTGCTTCTCACTTAAGAAAAAAAAAATTAATATTTTATTTATTTATTTATTTATTTATTTATTACAGGGACAAAGAGAGGGATAGATATGGACAGACAGACAGAAATGGAGAGAGGTGAGAAGCATCAATCATTAATTTTTCATTGCCATTGCAACACCTTAGTTGTTCATTGATTGCTTTCTCACATGCACCTTTACCGTGGGCCTTCAGCAGACCGAGAAACCCCTTGCTGGAGCCAGCGACCTTGGGTCCAAGCTGGCGAGCCTTTGCTCAAGCCAGATGGGCCCGCACTCAAGCTGGCTACCTCAGGTCTCGAACCTGGGTCCTTCGCATCCCAGTCCAATGTTCTATCCACTGCACCACTGCCTGGTCAGGCAAAAATAAATTTTTTTAATTAAAATAAAAGATCTATACAGAATAAGTCTAATGTATTATTTATGTAAATTCAATTAATATAGCTGAGTAATATTTTCAAATTACTAAATTTTCTTTAATTTTTCTAAGATTTTTTGAGCTACAGCTAGTGACTAGTATAACTAATATAACTAGTTATATTATATTTATTAACTGCTATGTACTTTGTCAAAGTATGTATCTTAGATAAATCTCTAAAAGATAATTGATAAGAAAAGCATGTTTCAAAATTATATATACAAGGCTCATTGTATCTTTATCATATTTACTTGGAGATATTTGAAAAATAATAGAGTTGGTGGGCTAAATCTCCATTCTTCCTTACCTTCCTTCCTTCCTTCTTCCTTTTTCCCTTCCTTCCACCCTCCTTCCCTTTCTCTCTTCCTTCCTTCCTTCCTCCTTCTTTCCTTCCTTCCTTCCTTCCTTCCTTCCTTCCTTCCTTCCTTCCTTCCTTCCTTCCTTCCTTCCTTCTTTCCTTCCTTCTTTTCATCCTTCCTTCCTTCCTTCATCACAATGTTAGTGGACAACCAATTAATGAGAAGGTTTTCCACACATGTCAATAAAAGCTGAGTAGAAAACATGAATTTCTACCTTTATCCCAAAATACCAAGGAAACTTCTCCCTTTCACGATAAGGCACTGTCAAGAAAAACAGGAAAATCAGAAGATTTAAACAAGATATTGTATCTCATAATATAAAACAAAAATTTCCATGTTTCAAACAAAAATTGCAAAGCAACAGTGTGGTGATTACAAGAGGGACAGTGACCTAGGAGAAGTAGAGGGGGGTAAAAGGGACATACATGCTGATAAAAAGAGACTTGAGTTCAAGTGGTGAACGCACAAAATAATATACAGATGATGTATTATAAAATAGTGTGCCTGACACCTAAACAATTTTACCTACCAAGGTCACCTGAATAAATTTAAATTTAAAAATTTATAACTAAATAAAAATTCTACATGAAGTAATAAAAATATTAAAAAATCAAATGGAACATTTTAATCTAAAGAAATGAAACAATGAATATATAAAGATCAATGAGATTAAAACAAATAATCTAATAGCTTAAAAGTTTAAAAATTTGCTTAGAACTACAAACCTACAGATTAAGAACCAGAGCAAAGTCCAAAACTGAATAACATTCATAGAAATCTATAGTAAAATATATCATAATGAAATTAAACTTTGGAAAATTAAAAATAGCTAAAATCTTACTCAGTGAGTAAAGGGGGAGGGCGACATCTTCACCTAAGATGGGAAAACATTTTAAAGGATGGGTGTTTTATATTAGAAACAAAGAAGTTTGAATGAAGGAATACAGTATTTTTGAGCTCTGAAAGGAAACAATTATCACCTGTGGTATCTATATCAGGCAAAGCTTTACATCAGGAAAGAAGAGAAACCAAGACACTTTCAGTTGAAGAAAAACTCAGAAAATTTGTTGTTAGAACACCTTAAAACATTGTCTGTTGTGATTGAGACATAAGATTGGACATACATCGACTAGGTAAAAAACAAACATACTTCAACCTGTGTTTTATACTTAATAAAAAATTAACCCAAAATAAATAAGAGTTTTAAATATCAAATATAAAATACAAAGTATAGAAAAATGTTGGTGAAACTGTCATCTGAGTAAAGACCTTCTAGAACAAACGTACAATTCATACAAGTAAAAATTAACAAATTAGATTTTATCAATATTAACAAATTTTGCACTGCAAGAGATAATATGAAGAGAAAGAAAAGACAAGTTACAAACCAAAAAAATAATATTTTTAAACCACATATCTAAAAGATGTGTAGTATTCAGAATAAATTATGTACTTTAATCTTAATAGTTAAAATTAAAAAAAAATTAAAAATCTAATAACAAATGAGCAAAGGATATGATAAGATATGTTGCTGAAGAAGATAGAGTGATTAAAAATAAGTATATGAAATCTTTGACATCATTATCCATTAAAGAATGCAAATTGAAAACACAAAGACATTTTCTATACTAAGGTCTTAGGTTCAAAACCCCTAAACTGCTGGCTTGAGTACAAGATCAACAAATTTGAGCACAGACTCACCAGCTTCAGCTCTGGGTGGGTAGTTTGAGCATTGGATCATCAACGTGATACCATGGTTACTGGCTTGAGCCCAAAAGTTTCTGGCTTAAGCAAGGGGTCACTGCCTTGGCTGGAGCCTCCCAGTTACAAATGAGAAGCAATCAGTGAGCAGCTAGAGTAAGACAACTGTGAGTTAATGCTTCTCACCTCTCTCCCTTTCTCTCTCTTTCAGAATAAATAAACAAATAATAAAATAATAATATTGATGAAATCAAATAGCAAAACTGTAGAAAACTAGTTTGTTCATATATTGTATTGCTGCTAAAAATGTTAATGGTACACTCACTCTGGAAAAAGACATATTCTTAAGTACACATCTACCAATTTTTACTACTGGACATTTAACTCAGAGAAATTAAGGCTTTAAGTCACACAGAGTTTTTAGTAGCTTTATTCATAATAAAGCCAAACCAGAAAAACTCCATGTTTTTCAGGGGATGAATTTTAAAATAAATGTAGTATACCCACATCAAGAGATATTATTTAGCAATAAAAAGAATGGACTACTCATATAAATGAAACAACTTGGGTAAATTTTCAAATATTTTTTCTGAGGGGAAGAAAAACAATCCTAAAAGGCTACATAATATATAATTTCATTTATACAAACATTCTTGAAAAGACAAACTTATAGAAATGAGAACACATTAGTGGTTGAGAGTTCATAAAGAAAAGACTGGGTATAAGTGATAGGGAATGGCTATAAAAGGGCAATGTGAAGAGTGGTGATAAAAAATGCTCTGTATTTGCCTGTGTCACTGGCATTATCTTGGCTGATATTGTACTATTGTGTTGAAGATGCTACCATGGGGAAAACTGAATAAAGGGTACACAGGACCTATATGTATTATTTATGTAAATTCAATTAATTTAAAAAGAAAACTGCTTGTTAAAATAATAAGAATTTATTTTAAATTTTTGTATTAGGATTCCTGAGATTGTTGGCATAGAGACCTAATCTAAATAGAACAATGGTAGTAATAAAGAAAAGGCATAAATATGTTGCCAGTTATATTAATCTTAAATAATTTGCACTAAGATTAGGGTGAATTGTTATATTTGGAAAGTTACATGTGGTTTACTTCATATTTTTACCTAAATTTCAAATGACATATTATTTTATAAAAGTCTTTACACAATTATAAAATAATAGAGATAATTGAAGGCTACCATTACCTGAACACAGAATAAATACCCAACACTGTGCTGTTCTTCTGATTGCTTTAGAATCATTGTCTTATTCCATTTTTTTCAGCTCTGTGAGAATAGTGGTATAATATTTTGGGGCATACAGTGGGTAAAGTTAGTTTTATAACACAAAATATTAGTTAAAAACTACTAGATCAAACACAAGTAGTATGACTTGAGAACTCAGTGGGTTTTTTTTGTTGTTTTTTTGTTTTTTTTTGAGAACTCAATGTTTATAAGCTTATTCATCTAAGGCAAATTACCAGACATTTCTTTATTTTTTGTTCCTTTATTTCCTTTTATCTTCCACTCTGGTTTTTTTTTAAATTGTATTTATTTTAGAGAGAGAAGACGGGAGAGAGAGAGAGGAATAGATATCTATTTGTTGTTCCACTTATTTATGCATCATCAATTGGTTGATTCTTGTATGTGTTCTGATCAGAAATCAGTCAGCAACATTGGCATATGAGGGCAATACTAACCAATTGAGCTATTCCCACCAGGGTTCCACTCTGATTCTTAAACATTCTCCACCCCTACCCTCATCTCCCTCTTCTTCTCTCTCGCTCTTTCTGTCTTTCACACATACATCCTTCATGTCTTCAAATAAAGAGAGTTTAATAAATATATACACATATAACATATAAATATTTTCTCTTTGATGCCTTTCTCTCCATGATGCTATGATAAGACTTGTTTGGAATGGCTCTTTCACCTCCTAGTGTTAGGAGGGTGATTAGCTGAAAATCACTTGGTCAGAGTTTTTCTTATGAAACCATAATTTTTCTAAATACAGGACAAAAAAAAATCTCTTGGCTCCCTTCAAACTACAAAATATATTCAATAATAGAGAATAAATCTGTTTTTGTGAAGTTCAATATATATATATATAAATTTGAATAATGAATTTTAAAATGGTTTTAGACAAAATTAAACTTCCCCAAATTTCTGTCATATAAGAAGCAATATAATTTTTTTACACAATATATTAGCCACTGTATTTTGAGCATGAAAATATAATACCTGGAGCATTCAATAATGAAAATGGCATTTTTTTTTCTTGAGAAATTTACCTTATTTTGTCAATAACAATACCTTGCTATCCTGGATTTTTTACTCTGCTTTTTTCTTTAAAAGTTATAAACTCTCCTGATTTTATAAACTACCTCAGATTTACCATTCTAAGATTTGCTGTTTAAATGAAAAAAGAATGTATTTATCAGTTATAATTTAATTCTATCTAGAGAGTTATTTTTATTTTCATTTGCACATTTATGCACAATGAAGCCACACAAACAGAGAGTAAAGCTTTGCTCCTCAGAAGGGCCATCTGCAGACACTGAAGTTCATGGGTAGCAGCAAGTTAGGATATAGTAAGAAAAATGGAAAAAAAAACCTCATTGTTAAGTCACTCATGAATATCACAACATTGCCACATAGCTGGTGTCTCGTTTAGAATTCCATAACTTGAAAGATTTTTGGAGGATGATTCCTGCTAATTGGATATTAATGCATCTTTTGAATAGGGTTTTAATTATACATATCTATATAAGAATCTTACATCATGAGATAGAAAACCTGGTTTTCTATTTTAAAGCTGTCACATAACATGTCTTTTTTTCAAAAGAAACAGAAGGTAAGATAGAGGAGACAAAAGCCATAATGTGTTCCAATGTACATTCTGTTTGCTTTGTCTGCATTGTTGACCAACTATGTATGAACCTCACCAAAGGTTGTGACCTATTGTATCAGTTACACCAGAGCCATCTGGTGGCTTGCTAACATTCAGATTGTAGTTCCACATAATTCTCAGTACTGAAACAAAATCTGCATTATTCTTACTCATTCTACAGTGTGGAAATTGTTTCTCTAAACATATATGGCCCCCTGGGTGGTAAGCATCTTGAATCACACCTGTAAATGACTATGTATCTGATCCATAAGACATCAACAACAGATGTCCTTCACTATGTGCAGATGAAGCTCTTTCCAATACCTTGCCCAAGGACTGAAAAGTGTATTTCTTTCATTTATTGTGCTTTCATTCATAGTGCCATGAACAGTATGTTACTTAGCAGATGGAGAGTTAGATCACCCCTGCTTTCTTATTTATTATCAATACTTTACAGTATTCTTAGAGAAAGCACAACTGTTGCATTGCTTAAAACCTAAAGTAAATTATAACATAAAATTAATATTAAATTCAAATAGTTTTTATTTTATTCTCCTTTAAAGAGTGTTCAAGGCAATGATTTTTAGGTATTTATATAATATACTTTATGACTATTTATAGAATTGGTTATTCAAAGCTTTAGTCTTCTGGCTATAAATTGAACATCATAGTGTTTAATTTAAAGTATGTCTGCCTCATTATGTAGTAAATGATGTATGCACATTACTCCACATTACATACATATTTCATGTTATAATTATACATTTCACCACCCAAAGAATACATTTAATTATACGGAAAAGTTATACAATTTTCACACTTGAAAAACATAGATAAAAACAGGAATTCTTTAAAAAAAATTCATATTAAAAAAAAAGAATTTGAAAACTAAACCTCTCTGACCTCAAGTACTTTTATATCTGGAATAATTTATTATCCAAAGCATCATATGTTTCTTATAGCAACACTGGTGGCCAAGCTAGATGATATTGGAAATTATAATTTTTGTTTATTAAAAATCCAAAGTTGTTTTCTTTCTGTAAAAAATCAAATACTTTAAGTGTATAATTTCACAAAAAATACTCTTAGGTGTGCCTTTTTGTTAGCTTTTTGATTGGATCTTCTTATATGATTAGTTAGTACTGTTGCAGTTACTCTAATAGAACCTGATCTAATGAATCTGAAACTTGCCATTTACAGTGTGCTCAGAAATTGATTATTTTATCTCTCCCAGGATTAGGCCCATTTAAATGTCATTCCTATTTAAACATATCTTGCAGAACATGTCCCTGCTAGCCTTTTGATAGTAGACCATCTATTTTTCTTTTTTGAACACCTAAAACGTTTTAAAGTCAGCTCCTAATCTAAGTGTTGCACCACTGGAGATTACTTTTCTGTTACTTTTAATTTTTTGTTTTATTTTTCAGCAGTTTAGCCATGATTTATTTATGTACGAGTTTTCTTATTAATCTAGCTTTGAGTTCATAAAGCATTTAGACTTTGAAGTTTTTTACATCCTCAGTTTTGGAAAGTAGTCTTTATATTTAAGAAAATATAATAATAATAATAATAATAAATAATATATTACAAATGGAAAGCCTAGAAATAAAACTTCCACAATTAAATTAACAAAAATATAAATTTAAGAGTTTAGAGAAGTTAAGGACACAATAAATTGTGTGATAGCTCAGAAGAAAGCACTCAGAATGGTCAAAGGAATAAAAATAAATTCAGCAGATAAATAAACAGACATAAGTCAGATGTTATATATATATATATTTGGAGTCTCATAAAAACAGAAAGAAAATGGAATTAGCCTGACCTGTGGTGGCGCAGTGGATAAAGCATTGACCTGGGAACACTGAGGTCGCCAGTTCAAAACCCTGCACTGGTCTGGTTAAGGCACGTGTGGGAGTTGATGCTTCCAGCTCCTCCCCCCTTTCTCTCTCTCTCTCTCTCTCTCACACACACACACACACTCTGTGTCTCCTCTCTAAAATGAGTAAAATAAAAAGAAGTTTAAAAAAAAACGGAAAGAGAAAAAGAGAGAGAAAGGGAGAGAGAGAGAGAGAGAGAGAGAGAGAATGAATAGGAGCAAAGACATTTCCACCAGCATAGGTAAAATCAAAAGTACAGCATAGTTTCTTAGACACTTAGTCAGCTCTTTCAGAAGGCTCATATATGCTGAGATAAGAGAACTCTCAATGCCATTAATGGAATCCTCTTTGGTATGATATTTTCATATAAATCATAAATTTCAGACTTCTCAGGGAAGCCAAGCCTTCAGGATCAAAATTTTCTAAAAAACAGAACTATACATAATGAAGCTGGCTTTATTATTGAGACATTGAACAATTATTTAAACTGCACAAAGATCAGCAGACCAGATGGAAACCTCAGTAGAGAAGGAAATGAAATCTCCGATTTCTGGAAAGACAGCAATTAGAATTAAGTCTTGCCAAATGGGAGGATCCCTTGTGGAACCAAAACAGGTAGACAACATTTGACAAAGTTTATAATTTATGTAATTAGTAATTAGTTTAGAACCTGAGTGCAGAAATGTGATCTATCCTTGCTGTGACTCATTGGAAAAGGATATTGTGAATCATCTATGGAAAAAGATATCACAATTCAAAAACTCAACAATTATTTTAATAGGTCATTTAT
Organism: Rhynchonycteris naso; assembly: GCA_037038555.1. Lineage (NCBI taxonomy): Eukaryota > Metazoa > Chordata > Mammalia > Chiroptera > Emballonuridae > Rhynchonycteris > Rhynchonycteris naso. Next base: position 76,766,779 of record CM073002.1, read on the forward strand.
TAATAAATTATCAAGCACAAGAAGGAAGAAACAAAGAAAGAAAGGGAGGGAAGAAGGTAGGAAGAAGGTAAAGTAGGAAGGAAAAAGAAAGAAAGAGAAACAAACAAAAAAAGCATGATATAAAGAACACCAAGAGCTTATTATTCATATATTGAAGTTTCTAGATATGGGCATCAAAATAATTCTGATTAAAGTTTTCAGAATGAAAATCACACTAAAGAAATATATATATATATATATATATATATATATATATGTAATTTCAATACCGAAGGCTCTATATACCAGCTGCCAAAAAGCTAATTTCTTTAAATATAAAAGCACAAGTGAGATGTAAAATGATAAAAGTATCCTATGGAAAAAAATATAAAAACGCAAGATGTAATGGCTATATTTCTCTCAAACAGAGGACAAAATATTAATCATGAAAGGGATCAATTTGTAATTATAAAAGTCACTTCTTGAAGGACATCATATTTGTAAACGTGTATATTTTTAAATATTTGTTGACATAAGTATGACAAAACTGTAGAAAAATTTTATAAGAATTTACTTTAGTTGAACTGATGGCAATTGCTGGTAAGCAAGTTCTCAAATACTCCAGAGAATGATAGTTCTTTAGTTTTTATTATACATTTGAAATTAAGAAGAGAACGTAAGAAATATTAAGTAAAGGTAAGAGAAAACAAGGTAGGGGTAGTATTACAGTGTAGTTAACAAGAATATGGACTCTCTTGATCCTGGCAAAGTTCATTTTAACATTGTGTTAACCAAGATACACAAAACCATGGAAAAGCCTTGCTAAAGACAAATATAAACCTTTCACTAAAAATGATTCATACCTGGCATATGTCTATGAATCACAACTTTGTCCAGTTACAGTATCTCTTTTTGCATATTACATAATCTAGTATGTAGAAAACCCAGAAGATTCCATTGAAAATTTATTTTAAAAATACTGTAAATTTGCAGAATACAAAATTAGTATACAAAAGTTTATAGCTTCTTAATATGCCAAAAATGAAATTTTAAAAACTGATCTCAAAAAAACAATAACTTTTGCAATTGCAACAATAACAACAAAAACTTAGTAATAAATTGAACAAATGATGTAATGGACCTATATACTGAAAACTACAAAATATTATTGAAAAAAATTGAGAAACACACAACAAAATATTTCGTGGTCATAAATTGGAAGAATCAAGATAAAGCCCAAAGCAATATAAAAATATAATTAAATCCCAATTAAAATCCCATATAGGCCTGAAATGTCTTTTTTTGTGGATGTGAGAAAGTTTTTAATAAAATTTTAATTTCTTTAATAAATATAATTATTCAGGTTTTTCTTGTGTGAACTTCCATTTGATGAAAGGATGAACAAATATTGGCATATCAACACAATGGAACACTTCAACATTAAAAATGAAAGATTGTGATACATACAAAATCATGGATGGGTTTCAATTAATTATTCTGAATTAAAGAAGCCAAACAAAAAGATTAATACTGTCTGATTCAATATATATAAAATTTTAGAAAATAATCGGTAGTGGCAAAAAGTGGATAAGTTGGTTACATGAGGACAGGGCTGGAAAGAAAAGAAAGTCAGGGCAAGGAAATAAAGTCAGCAAAGGAATTAATTAAATAGTTATATTTAGGCAGTGATATGCATATTTCTTACCTTGATGTGGTCATGATTCATGCATGTGTGGATACAACATGGCTTGAATATTTTAAAGATAGAAAGTTTAATGAATATAAATTGTGCTGCTATTTTTGTTAACAAAATAAAGTAAAAAATATGAAAAGTGGCATTAGCTGCAGTGAAATATGTTTGTATATCAGTGAGAAAGAGCCAGTAGAGAATTTGATATTTATGGGCATAGGGTATAATTTTATAAAAGGAATTCTTAAGGAAGCAAAATAAAGTTGGATTAACATCAAAAGTAAGACTATCATCAAAGTAAGAAATTTATTTTATTGTAAAAGAAGTGATAACAGAGATATGTAGATATAAGCAAACTAAAAAATTAAGTGAGGCAAATTTTAAGGTCACTTCCACTCTGAAGCGAAATAAAAAAAAAACTTGAGAAGAAAGGAAATTTGAAAAAATTTAAAAGCTATAACATAATCTTCTTAGAAAGCTTACAGAAAATTATTGCTTACTTATTGCAATGTTAAGAGAGATTTATACATTATTATGTGGTTGGAGAATATTGAAGGAAGTGAAAAGAATTCAGGATGAAAGAGACTATAGTCTATAATGTGAAAAGGGTTTTGAAGCAATCATCTTATAATGAAGACCATGTTCATTTAAATATTATTTAAAGTGTAATAGTAGTTTGGCCAAGATTAGACTTATTTTTTTTTCTTGTATTATTGGGCAGAAGTAAATATGATGATTTATGAAATATAGTTCATTAGACTTTATTTGTATCATTATTTTTAATAAGTATAACGTATTTCCCCTATACCAGTGTCAGTTTTTCTGTCCGGAGGCAAACTGGAATAAGATGGTCAAATGTGTAAGATATTTCCATGAGTGCTTAAAGCTACACATTTCAAGTGTACATACTATAACTTTATTCATCATTCATTAGCAGATGCTATATATAATATGGCAATAAAATCATAACTTTAATAATTATACTAAGGCTATGACTACTACAGAGAAGAGATTATTATAATTTATAAACCAGAGTTTATTTTTAGAGAATGGGGTGAGGGGGGAGAAAATAGAACCAGGAAGAATCCAATCTTCTCATATCCATTCTTCTCTTAGCAATACAATTTGTACAGGCATGTAACCACCCAGCTAAATGTGAATATTTTGCTCTTTCTTTTTGCTAAGTATGTCATGTAAATCAATTTTTGTCAATATGATATGTAATGTATAATGGTTTTTGATTCTAAGACTTCTTCATAAATGAAGTAGGTATTTATTTCCTAACCATTCTTTCTCCTATTCGAATAGCACATTTGACCCAGAGAATAGCAAGAATATCATATCAGTCAAAACATCTCTAATATGCTTATCTCTCCACAGCTACTTACATTTCTTTGTCTAAGCCACTCTATTTTGTAAACTTCTTGTTAGAACAAATTATCAAAATCCTTCCAGAAAACTTCATAATATGTGAAAATTATAATGGATGCTGATTTTTAAGAACTTCCAATAAGCCAGTATTTTCTTATATTGTTTAATTCTAAGCAACCCCATAGGCTACAGGGAGAACGAAGAGACTAGTGATAAGCATGTGCAAATTCAAACATCTAATAAATTGTTGAAGTGGAATGGAATTTGAACTCGAATTTACGGATCATAAAAGTCCTTGTTCTTTCCATTACGCTACAGAATCTTTTCAACTGAAGAAAAGTTAACCTCGCAATAAACACTCAATATGGAAGATGTAAAACTGAAGTTGAGGTCACGGCATACTTATTTTGTATTTCTGGAATTGCTGAAACATTCAAGAAATGTTTAAGTTATTGAATAAAAAAAATTGTTCCTTTTTGTGTGTGTTAAACAAAAAGAAAGTAGCTGAGTAAGCTTTCAAAACATTTTTATGAAAACATTAAAATAAATTTTAAAATATTTTAAAACATTTGTGTAATATAATCAAAATAATATCTTTTCACAATAGAGAAGACAAGACTCAGGATAGAAGTCTATTTTTGTAGGGCTTGTTGCTGTTCTTTATTTGATAAAGAAATTTTACTGATAATTTCTAATCAACTACTGAATCAATCACATACCCCTTTTAGAAAGTGCCTCAGAAGTATGTGCCCTTCAGGGAGTATCTGATAGCAAAGTGGATTATTAAATCTGTGAGAGTCTTTTAACACAGACAGCTAAGGCAGCCATGTGCAAAGATTTAATAGTTCAGAGCCCATGAAAAAAGCAACGGCGGCAGCACATGAGACAACGCAGAGAAAGAGTGCGGCTCCCAGTGATGAGATCAGTGTGACTCGATTAGAACTATTTAGCAGTATTGGGTGCAATGAGACTTCTAAGGCTCCAGAGCTACTAGAAAAGTGGCACAAAAGTGAAAAAAGCTGCATATTTCATGTTATTGCTTGTGACAAAGTGGTGGGTTAACAATCGTTGCCAGGACTCAGGAGAATAATCCAGCAACTACTTCTATGCGCCAGAGCAACTTCACATAAGGACAGATCCAGTGTTGCAAAATAGGCCTATTCCCAGAATGCCTGTAAAACCCTGATGAGCCTAACTTCTTTTCTTATGGCCCAAAAACACAAAGTGGAGCAGACTAAGGTTACTTTTCTTTTAAATTTTATTTTATTTCATTTTATTTTTGTAATAGTATGTGAGATGAAGGACAGCACTACCTGAATCAAATTATGACTGCGATAAATTTTCAGCAATTATCAAAACCAGGCTTAATTTTGTTAAAAATATTGCTTTGAAAAAAATGGAATATTAAAATATTCTACTATTGCATTTACTTAATAATAAGATCATTTACTTTTCAACGTTTTCTTTCCTGTAAGCTACAGCTTCTATTTGCCATCTGAAATGGCTTTTCCTCCCATCAACTTGGTACTATCTCATACTGAAAATTATATCTATAAAAAACACTGAATGAAAAAATAACCGTTATTAAAAAGAATGAGGGGCATGTGTGGTATTATCATTGGGTGATATTAGTCATCAGATTATTGCAGCATGACTCCCATCCCATCTTCTACATACACACACATACCCATACCTCTCTCTTCCTATTATAACGTGTTCATAAGTCAGATAGAATTACAACTAACTGACAAGACCAGTACTCAAGTTTGAGCACCTTCTCTTTGAGGAAATATTTTGCTTTTTGCCCACACATGTACCACCTCATATGTGATACTCTCTTCAATATTGTTAAATTTGTATATTTTTCAATAGGGCATTTATATAAAATCACAAAAGAGAAAAAGAACTTCAAGAATACAAATGCCACTGAAGCTTGCCTATATTTTCAAAACATTTCATGGACATAAAAAGAAACAAATAAAGAAATAAACCTCAGCAACAATTTATTGAGCAACCTCTATGTGGTTAGTGAGTTATACATAATCTTTTTCCTAAAGCATAGAGTCTTGCCAGAAGACACACCTTAATCAAATACTTAGAACACATAAATTACTTGCATTCAGAATTGTTGTGTTCTGTGTATACAACAAACAAAGACATTGTCCAGCATGTATTAAGGACTAGTAAATATTTATGAATGACTCTTATTTGAGTTCTGTGAAGTGTCTCAAAGATAATGACTTCTTGGAGACCACATGATGTGCACTGAGGGACCAGGGAAGACCATTTCCTGATCCCATATCCAGGTTTCATGAGATAGCCCTGACACCCAGTCCTTATGGGTATTTACTAATGTACACAAAACAGAAGCAGGGACAAGAATGAGGAAGGCAGGAAGCAAAGAAGAAAATGAGAAGAGAATGAAGAAGTCAGGAAGGGGAAATAACTCAAATGTCCCCATGTATTGATTAACTAGAATTTCTAATTCTGTCCCTATTTTGCTGCATTTAGCAAAGTACTGCTGTTCAGTACTTTTGTTAATAAAGTCACTGTGACCTTTGTCTTAGGGCACAAACTCTGTCCTTGTTTTATTTTCCTATTCAGGGCCTCTATAATGAAGCACTGTAGTGTTACAGTGAAGTTCAATGTAAACTGACCTGGGTGGTCAGGATGGACTTCCCTGCAGAAAGAACTTTAGAATTCAAAGCTAAAAGTTATGAATTGTTTAGTTAGAAAGATGAGTTATCCAAACATATAACATTATGGAAAAGTTTCTAAGATGTTAGCTTAACGTTGTGTTCAAATAAATGAAAGAATTCTAATGGTGGGGGTGGAGGAGGATGAGGTAAATTACAAAGCAGTGAATAGGAAGAGAAGATAGGTGGAGAATGCATAAAACAAAGATTTATAGTGCACCATAGATTATGTATTTTATGTAAAGGACAATGGAAAGTTTTTAGAGTATCTGAAGCAAGGAAATATGCTTTGTTCATTTTTATTTATTTTTTATTCACTTATTTAATTCATATTGATTTTATTTCTCAAAACTTTTAATATTGAGAGAATTACTTTTGACTCACATATTCAATCTACTGTAACTAATTCTGTCATCTTAGAAGAATCATTTACTTTCTCAGTTTTATCATTCATAAAATACTTTTTAAAGTTTAATTAAAAAATCATCAATCTTTTCTTATTAAAGAGCTTATGCCTCAATAACAGGTATAAGTGCTTTTTTATAAACCATTAATTTAACCTTTGGCCAGCAATAAATACCTCCCCTTAAGAAGCAAGATAATCAGAGAAGAGAAATAAAATGGCTACTGACTGACATTTTGCCTATGCAAATAATTATTTGCAGATTATAATCTGTTGCTTTAGTTTTAGTTCTCTCAAAAGCAGAGCCTATATATCAATATGGACAATGCTTATATCAATACAGACAAAGACTGAGTGTCAATACAGAAAATCTGTATAGCATACAGACAAAGGGAGAAGTGGGCAGAGAGCTCATGAAGTGGATTAGAGCAGGGGGAACAGGATGAAGGGGGAAGAAAAGTCAAATAGAAAATTTGAACTGTTATTGCAATGGGAAACTGGAGATCAATTATACTTGAAGCCTTCAGAAGATTTGTATGGGATGCATTTTATTTATTTATTTATTTATTTATTTATTATTTTTTTACAGGAACAGTGAGAGAGTCAGAGAGAGGGATAGATAGGGACAGACAGACAGGAACAGAGAGAGATGAGAAGCATAAATCATCAGATTTTTGCTGCGACACCTCAGTTGTTCATTGATTGCTTTCTCATATGTGTCTTGACCACAGGCCTTCAGCAGACCAAGCAACCCCTTGCTCGAGCCTGCAACCTTGGGTCCAAGCTGGCGAGCTTTTGCTCAAGCCCGATGGGTCCAAGCTCAAGCTGACAACCTTGGAGTCTCAAACCTGGGTCCTCTGCATCCCAGTCCGATGCTCCATCCACTGCGCCACCACCTGGTCAGGCCATATGGGATGCATTTTAGAATTGCCATTTAATATAGTGGGAATTTAAACCAAATTTCTACCCCCTTACACTCTCATTAATTGAAGAAATCACTCTTGCAATTTTCACTGACACTTAGGCTGAGGCAATTTTTATTACTCAAGAGATATCTCTGAAACAGAAATGCCAAATATGTCTCAATTTATGCTTGAAAGGGAGCCAAAAGTGTCTACAGAGCTGTCATTGTGAAGACACCAGGAATCAGAAATAGTATAGAAAGTATTGTAAGAAATTTCGGTATTATTCTGTTGAAATGAGAAGTCATTAAGAAAGGTCTATGATGAGAAATTATTGCCATATCTGTATTTTAAACTGAATATCTTCCTTTAAGATGGCAGTAAATTTAAAAGTGGGATACACTAGAGACTAGACAGCATTCAAAAACATCTCTACCTCTTAATGAAAAAAACCTACTATCTTTAATATAGAGAGTTCTTTAATAAAGTAGTGTTCTGTGTATTGTGAACAGTTATGAAAAGCCAAAAACCATTAAAAGTAACACAGATAACAGGTTAATAAGATGGTAGGATAAATGAGATGGTAAAAGAAGAATTATGAACATTTTGAAAATGAAATGCAAGGTATTTAAAGAATAAATACAGGGAAGAGAGAATAATCTAGAGTAATTCCAATGACTCTGGCCTGAAGGGGTATTAAAACTGAGAATACAGACAAGAAAGTATTCTTCATTGTCTATATTTTATGGGAATAAGAAGATCAATTCACTTTTGAACAAATGTGAAACATGTATCATATGAATTTTTAAAAGTTATTTTACTATGTCCAAGGATTTAACTTGGACTAGGTATAAGGATTTGAAAGTCATTAAATGCCATATATTTCCTACTGAACTAAGGCTCAGTAGAGAAATGTTTGGTTCTAGATATTAAATATACATAATAAATCTGGAACATACTGTCAATTCAGATAATAAAGAACTATCAAAATTCACTCTTGTCATATCAAAAAGACTCAAAAAACAATTAGAAGTACCATAGACCAATAAAATGAGACACATTTAGCATCAATAAGTAAAATAATTCCAACTGATTAGATACCTGTTTAAATTTGTGAGGTCATAACAGAGCAAAACTAATTTTCTGTAATTAGAAAGTGTGAGGAAACAACTCACAGTTTTGAAAACTAGTAATTAGTAAGAAAGAATCAAACATTTTATTTTGATTTTTTATATAAATGGTACCACTGTATAATTAAACAGTATGCAAAAGAAGTTCTCAGGAAAATATAAAAGTAAACTAATGGAAAAACAATGGCAAATTTAAAGACTATCATTTTGTAACTCCAATAACTAACAGAATAAGACATTGATTATGGACATCTGCTAAGAAAAACAAGAGAGTTAAGCAGATATTATCTATCTACTGGTGGAAGAACATAACACTACCTACAATTTGCTTTTAAACAAGTTGAAACCAAAATCTGTTCAAATTTCTTGATCTAAGCCAATTTATAGGACTTACAGATAAAGCAGGAACAGATCTAAACTACAATATGTAAAAATATTCAGTAAAATCCCAATTGTAGGCGATTCTTTACAAGTGATACAGTTTCATGAACAATTTCATTTCTAGAAAAAAAATAAAGGATGAACATATGGATTAAAATAAAAAAAATACATCAATCAGTCATAAAGTATAAAACCTCTCTGGATCCTAAATCAAAGTAATTATGAAATTAGACATTTATGAGACAATAGGGAATTAATTAATGACTAAACTTTTTGCTATATTATTTTTATATTTTTAATTTACTAAAATGGTATAATTTTGTTTAAAATATGTTTAGTGCAGTGGTTCTTAACCTGGGTTCTATCGAACCCTAGGGGTTCGATGAGTCCTTCTCAGGGGTTCAGAGAAGCCTCTGCCACGGAGGCCAGAATAAAGTAATACCGTAATTTGTTGTGAGTTCATGCACTTTGTTGGTTTTGTTCTTTGAGCAAGGTGATGTTCATGCATGGTTCATTTTGTGCACCAATAAAACATATACCTATGTCTTGAATTTGAAAAAAAATATTTTATTTATCACTAAAGAAGGGTTCAGTGAATGCGCATATGAAACTGGTGGGTTCGGTACCTCAAAAAGGTTAAGAACCACTGGTTTAGTGTTTTTAAACATACCCATTAAACTATTTACGGTCAAATGATATATCTAGATTTGGTGCAAAATAACTTGGAAGGAGCTCTAAGGAGTATGTAGTTATGAGTTGATAGTTGTTGAGGTTGAAGGAAGGTGGATGAAACTATGATATACTCTTTCTCTTCCTTGAACATCATGTTTTTATCTTCATATTAAAAAATATCAGCAAAATTATCATTAAAATATAAACTATACAAGAAGTTATACAATTACTATGTTAAATACAAGGAAAAGGACACCAATGTTTATGAACCTGGGCAAGTTTTTTAACATGAACAAGACTCAGTTTTACATCGATATATGGTAGATAATATTTACCTAAAAGTTTTTTTTGTTTGTTTGTTTATGAGAGACAAATGAAATAAAGTACATAAATCACCAAAAAGCAGAAAGGACCTTAATAATTCTCAGTTACCTTAATAAAAAATGTGAATGCCAGTCCTGTGTGTCAGTATGTGTACATTTCTATCTCTTGCAAAGAAATAAGATTAAACATTGAAAGCTAAACTGAAAATATAACGTTATAAAAGTGACTACGAGTAAAAAATTAAGGAAAAGTAATGGCATGAAAATGAGCACCCTTTTGAAAATCATATGGAAATACTTTAATCCCTTTATTATTTTCTGCCTCTTTGTTGTGAAGTCTACTATTTATGATAGTAGCTGAGAAATAATACTCCTCTCTCACAATTTATAGCTTATTTCAGTCTCATTTTAAGCTGTTTCTCCAAGCTACAAAAGTAAAAATCTTTTGTTTTTTTGGCAATCTGAAGAGAGTTAAAAAACAAAATTATGGGGCAGTGATGTAGGTGACTATATAAATAAAAAGGAGATTGACATCAAATCAGTGGTTAACATGAAAGGCAAATAGAATGATCAATACAAATAGCTCAAAACTCTGTTAATATTGATATTTTGGCATCTTCCCAAAAAGATGTTTGAGAAATTGATATTTTTGCTTATCACCATAAGAGGCATAAGCATAATGGTTAGACCTCTAAAATGCAAACCAGTATGTATATTTTTCTTACAATCCCTGTTTAACCACCATTTTTGTTAAAACTCAGAGGCCAAAGCCTTGTAGAAAGAGACTGCAAAATACCCTTGCTTGTTTTTAAAATGTTAACTTCTATAAGAAAACACAATTTAAAAAACCATTTTTTTAAAGTGAGAGAAGGGGAGATAGAGAAATAGAGTCCTATATGCACCCTCACTCGGATCCACCTAGAAACCCCTGTCTGGAGCCAATATTCAAATCAACCGAGCTATGCTCAGTGTCTGGGGATGATGCTCAAAACATCTGAGTGTCGAGCTGGAAGAGGGGAAGAGAAAAAGAGGGGTGAGAGGGAGGGAAGAGAAGCAGATAGTCACTTCTCATGTTTGCCCTGACTGGGAATTGAACCCTAGAAGTTTTTATGCTGGGCTGATGCTCTCTATCCACCAAGCTAACTAGTGCCCCCCCAAAAAAAAGAACCATTTAGAAACAAATAAAATGAACAGAGTTAAGTTAAAACTAGATAATATTACCATATGGCTATACACAATATATTAGGCAGATAGGTATTATAGACACATACACACAAACACACACACAGAAGTCCATATTCAAATCTATAAATTGATTTTAATCCTATAAACTGGATTCAAGTCCAACTTTATCCTGTTATTGTCAAATAAATTCCTTTAAAGTTATAAGTTGCTTTCGAAATTCTACAGTTTCTAGAAAAAATATAAACCCCTCCTATATCTTTATTATTAGTCTAAAAATAAATGTTGCTTCAGAAAAATTGTGATTCACTAGTTATGTGTGTCAGCAACTCTTTTATATTGCTGGTTGCCAACAGAACTGAGATATAATGACATATTTGCAATTGCAGAACATCCATGAATCACTCATGAACTGGAACAGGTTACTGTGGAAGTGGCCTTTTATATGATTAGTCACTAACCACTATACACTCATAATGCAAAAGTGTGATCTGTAGTACACAGCAGAAATCATGATATTTAGCTGCTTGACATTTTAAAGATATCGTCAGATTATTAGTGTGACATTTTAAGACCAGAAATGTTTATCATAAAGAGTAAATTACCAAGTGGGTGGAAGGGGAACTAAAAGAATATTGGGCCTACTAAAATGTAGACACTAAATTTGCCTTAAATGACATATGATGTCATGTAGACCAGTGTATCTTCTGTATAAGTACCGCGCCACTGAACCTCCCAGTATGTCTTCTAAAGCACACACGCAAACATACATAAATGATTTAATAGTGGTGGCCATATTTTCAGACCCCATTATTTTCTCTCTTTACCCTGGAGACAAACTCTGACTTCAGTTTCTGTTTGTTACTGAGGATGATAAAATATAAGAATATTAAATCTTTCAATGGACCCAATAAGACTACTAGGTCAGGTTTATTATCTTGTGAATATCACTTGTATTTACCAACAATAGTTTGGAAGTTCTCCCAGGGCATAAAAATTAGGTGAGCAAGTTTATCAATAGTATATCATATGGATTAAGATATCTGGGCCTTACTATATATAATACTTCATAAGAATCATAGACTTCCAATTTATTCTGTCAAAAAAGAATTATAGATGCTCATCTTCAGCTGGAAGGTATCCACAAGAGAACAATAAACTATTAATTTAAAAGGATATATTTCTCCTCCTATTGTATTTATAGGTTCTATGATATCATAATGCTGGGAACTGTTGTATTTATATGTTTTCTGTAAAGGGATCACTTACAGTAAGACTATTAAACTGAATGAAGTACGGTCACTAAAATGGACACAATCAGGAGATTACCTCCTACAAGACTAATTTTTGGGGTATTGAGCATTAGGGTTAATTAATTAATAAAATAAAGAAGAAAATCAGGAGGTGTGTTTCCTTAAATATGTGATCTGTTGTGCTTACCTGAGAAATTATCTGACCTTCCAACTGGTCTGACACTTGACTCATAACCATATCTATCAGAATTGCCTGAACATATTGATGCTCATGATATCAAATACGGATCTGTTCTATTCTCTATTTGCTAGTGAGTATCTGTAATCTGAAAAAAATATTTGTTTTTCCATGCATGGAATAAACTATATGCCACAGAGTGCAATTTTGAATGAAGCTGTGCATATTCAATGGGAAACTGCAGTTTGAAATTGCAGAAATAAAATAATGCACTTGTGTAGGAAATAAAATTTTAATAAAATTGTCATTAATATTTAGTTAAATGTCATCTAAATCTAAAGAGACAAGTTAATATAAGTGGCTGAATACTGTAGGGCTGCTTGAAACTAAATTTTTAAGGAAATATTTTGTTTCCATTCAAAAGCTCTCTGATTTCTGCTCCAGCGTTTATTGTTTTATTTGAAAATGTTTTCTCATTTTTGCTACAGATGTTCACAGAGAAAACACAGAACATGGATAAATGAGGTATACAGCTGTAAGAATAAATTGACTGTTTTATTCACTAACAAGTTGCTCTAATGAGGTATTCCAGTGACTAAAAAGCAAAATATTCTTTCAGCATGGCTTTTACAGCCCATAGTATTATATAATTACTATGCATATCACTAAAAACTTCTTCTACTTATCCAATAAATACAGGCTTTATTGTTTTATTCTTAAGAAGTTATTTTGGTATTCTTTATCTTTTGTGTTTATAAATTATGTTTTAGGAAAATACTACTGTTTAAAATAACAGTGGAGAGTTATAACAAAATCTTTAAAATATGTAATTTTTCAAAAATTAGCAAATATGAGGAAATGCTTAAGATAAATGATGATTAACATATCAAATACAGTATACATGAAAAATATTTTGGTAAAATTATATGCACATATCATATATAATAGACCATATATTTCTATGTTAACAATTTCCCTTTAATAATTTATTTTCATATTCTTATGTGTAACTCAACAAATGTTTCTTTAATTCCCTAGTTTTTCAATGTACTTTTCATCAAAAGTAAATAATCCTTTGGATTCTTAAGTGTTATTATGAAAACTTTTCCAGAATGCTGAAAAGTAGTTTCTCTGTCAAATGTGAAATAAAAATTAAAAATAACAGACTTATAAATTAACAGAAAGTAACCTACCAAATTGTTATTTGTAGTATCCACTTTCAAACTTTATGTATTTACTTTTATTGTAATGCCATTGCTCAAATGTCTTAGCAATGGTCTTCAAAATAAGGTTTCTACACTCATAAGCAGTTACTTTTTTTATTATTCTTTCACAAAGTCTTTCCTCTTAGATTATTAATAACTTTTAAGGAATCCAAACTGTGTAGTGATTTTTAAAAAGCAATCATAATAAAGTTGTTCTTGGCACTGACTAGGTAGCTCAGTTGTTTACAGTATTGTCCCTTTATAACAAGATTTTGGTTTGATCTCAGGTCAAGGCACATACAAGAATCAACCAATGAATGAATAAATAAGTTGAACAACAAATCATTATTTTCTCTCTCTCTCTTCCTCCCTCCTTTTCTTTTCTCTAAAGTCAATAAATAAAAACTAAAAAAAAAAAAGAAATCCTATTAAAAACATTTTAAAAAGAAAATTATTCTTTCAGTGATCACATTAGTGTGAGGTAGCACATTCAGCAGGTGAGATGCATGAACCTCACATCAACAATTCTCCAGGTAGCTGATGGTCTAAAACTTCCTCAGCACCATAAATTATAAAATATAGGTCTTAGGCCAGCTGCAGCTTATATATTCTGCAGACTTCTCCAAAACCAAAGATTTGGTCAAGAAGTAACGAGATATGTGTTCTAATTCTCAATCTAATATAAAAATAACATGCTTATGTCACTCTAAGTCACAGAAATATTAAAATAAGTATGTAAACTCATATCATAGTTAGCTTTTAATGTCTTTTATAGAATAGACAGTTTAAACTTTATTTGAACTACTCCATTTTCCATATCACATCTTATTTATTTAATCTACTAAAAGGCAACTACACATTTTTGTTGTGCTGTACAGGCAAAATCCAAATGGATACATCTCCAATGGATAATGGAAAGCATGTTACTAATGTTTTTGTTTAAAATTACTTTTAATTTTTGAACACTCTTTAATTTCTGATATTTTATAATTTAGATCATATAAATATTTTAGAATAGATTGACTTTCATGTAATGTGTCTTCAAAAAGACAGCAATAACTCACATATTTACTTATGTTCTGCCTTCCAGAGGAAAAACCATTTATATTATAATTAAGGTAAGAAGAGCTGAAATTGTGAAAAGAAGGGAAACAAAAATTGATTCTACTTATAGGGCAAGAAAGATAGCTGAGTTACAATCATTATTTTATTTCTTCCTTTCTACCTTTCTCCTTGTTCTCTTACTCTTTCTCCTTCTGCTTATTTCATTTTATTTTTTCTTAAAGAATTTAGATAAAATATATTTGCAACCTCATATATGCGCTCCTGAAAATGATACAAAAATAATTATGGAAAGCTATATATATATATTTTAAATAGGGTACATTTTAGAGAAGAAGGGAGAAGGAGAGAGGTAACGACTCATTGTATCACCCATCCATGCATTTTATTGGTAGATTCTTGCTTATGCCCCAACCAAGGATCAAACCTGAAACCCTAGTGCATCTGGACAAGGCTCCAACTAACTAAGCCACAAAGCTGCAGGAATAGCTATAATTTTAAAATTAAATTTATTATAGTGTCATTAGTTAATATAATTATAAAGGTTCCAAGTATATAATTCTATAATACATCTTCTGTATATTGCATTGTGTTTACTAACCAAAGCCAAATCTTATTTTATTACCTTATATTTGAACTTTTTCCAGTTACTACATCCAAACCTCATTTCTTCTAGTAACCATCATATTGTTGTCTATGAGTGTTTGTCATGATTGTTCAATTGTGTTTTCAGTTTTATATTCCATATATGAGCAAAATTATATGGTTTTTTACTTTTTCTGTCTGACTTATTTCATTAGGACACATTCTCAAAATCATTCTGTGTTATTGCAAATGGCAATATTTTATCTTCTCTTGGGGCTATTTTCTATTATATATATATATATATATATATATATATATATATATATATATATATATATATATATATATATATATATACCACATTTGTTTTTTGTGACAGAGAGAGGAACAGAGAGAGGGTCAGATAAAGACAGACAGATAAGAAGGGAGAGAGTTGAGAAGCATCAATTCTTTGTTGTGGCACCTTAGTTGTTCACTAATTACTTTCCCATATATGCCTTTATGGGTTGGGGGGGCTCCAGCAGAGCGAGTTACCCCTTGCTCAAGCCAGCAACCATGAGTTTAAGCCAGTGACCTTGGGCTTCTAATCAGCAACCATTAGGCTCAAACCAGCAATGATGGAGTTATGTCCATGATGCCACACTGAAGCTGATGAGCCAGCACTCAAGCTGGTGACATCAGGGTTCCGAACCCAGGTCCTCTGCATCGCAGTCTGACTCTCTATCAGCTACTCCTCTGCCTGGTCAGGCATATCTTTATTTAATTATCTACTAAAGGAGTTCTGATTATTTACATGTGTTGGCCATCATGAATAATGAAGCAATGCACATAGGAGTGCATATATCTTTACTTATAAATGTTTGTTTGTTGTTTTAAATTTGCAAGTAGATACACAGAAGATGAATTGCTGGGTCATATAATAACTCTATACTTAATTTTTTAAGATATTTTGCCTGACCTGTGGTGGCTCAGTGAATAAAGTGTTGACCTGGAACACTGAGATTGACATTGAAGCTCTGGCCTTGCCTGATCAAGGCACATATGGGAGTTATTGCTTCCTATTCTTTCCATCTCTTCTCTCTCTCTCTATCTCTCTCTCTCTTTCTCTCTCTCTCTCTCTCTCCTTTCTCTAAAAATAAAAAACAAAATCTTAAAAATAAAGAAATTACCATACTGGTTTTTACAATAGCTATACACCAGTAAATAATCCCACCAGCAGTTAAAAGAAATTGAACAAGACAAAAAGGAATACAAAGCAGTTTCATGTTGATAGATTAGAAGTGTTTATGTAATTAAAATGGTGATATTACCAAAGCAACATAAAGATTTAATACAACCCACATCTAAATTCCAACATTATTTTTAAGAGAAATGTAACAAAAAATAATCAGATTTGTATGGAAACACAAAAGTCCCTGACTAGCCAAAGCAATCCTGAGAATAAAGAACAAAGTCAGAGGTATTACATTCCTCAACTTCAAATTATATTACAAAGCAACAATAATCAGCATGCTATCGGCTGAGAAACAGACACACAGATAAATGAAATAAGTCAAATGATTAAAAGAAAAGAAAACAAGAAAACCTAAAACATGCAATGGAGAAAATAAAACTTCTTCAATAAATGGTGCTGGAATAATTGGAAAGCCACATGCAAAAGAATGAAACTAGGCTGCTGTTTGTCATCCTACAAAAAAATAAACTCAAAATGGATCAAAGGCCTAAAATAAAACCAGAAACAATAATTTAAATAGAAGAAAACATTGATACTAAATTTATGAACCTTGGTCTTAGGATTTTAAGAATAGCTATAATTTAATCAATGAATCTTTGAGCTGAATATAGGTATGGCTAGGTAGATAGACTAGAAAAATGGCAGAAGGGCCTGACCAGGCAGTGGCACAGTGGATGGAGTGTTGGACTGCGATGTGGAGGGCCCAGGTTCAAGACCCCGAGCTTGCCAGCTTGAGCACGAGTTCATCTGGCTTGAGCAAAAAGCTCATCAGCTTGAACCCAAGGTCACTGGCTTGAGCAAGGGGTTACTCGGTCTGCTGAAGGCCCACATATGCGCAATCAATGAACAACTAATGTGTCGCAATGGAAAACTGATGATTGATGATTCTCATCTCTCTTTGTTCCTATCTGTCTGTCCCTATCTATTCCTCTCTCTGTCCTTGTAAAAAGTAAAAAAAATGGCAGGAGGTCATATCTATATTGAACATACACTTATGTAGAAAAAGCACATATTATCTTCCTCTTTTTAAAAAAAAATTAATCTGCCTGACCTGCGGTGGTGCAGTGGATAAAGCGACGACCTGGGAACACTGAGGTCGCCAGTTCAAAACCCTGCACTGGTCTGGTCAAGGCACATATGGGAGTTGAGGCTTCCAGCACCTCCCCCCTTTCTCTCTTTCTCTCTCTTTCTCTCTCACTCTGTGTCTCCTCTCTAAAATGAGAATCTATTGCATTTTTTAATCTTAGTCATCTTAATCTTAGAAATTTCAAGAAATTAGAGACTAATCTTAAAAATATCAGAGGTGTTCAACAATTGAAAGTAATTATGTATAACTGTGTTATTTAGTTTTCTAAACAGAAAACTGTTTTTATTATTTTTAATTTTTTTTAAAATATGGTTTACATTCAATATTATATATATACTTTAATGAGAGGAGAGGAGATAGTGAGACAGACTTCCTCTTGTTCCTAAACAAGGACCTACCCAGCAACCCCCATCATCTGGGGTCGATGTTCAAATCAACTGAGCTATCTTCTGCATTTGGGGCTGATGCTTGAACCAGTAGAGCCACTGGCTTGGAGAGGAGAAGAGAGAGAGAGAGAGATGGGGCAGACGAAGGGAAGAAAAGAATAGGTCACTTCTCATGTGTGCCCTAACCAGGGATTGAAACTCAGACCTTCCACGTGCTGGGTCAATGCTCTCTGTTTACTGATCCATGTACCAGGGAAATGTTATTCCTTTTTTTTTTTTTTTTTTTTACAGGTACAGAGAGAGAGAGTCAAAGAGAGGGATAGACAGACAGGAATGGAGAGAGGTGAGAAGCATCAATCATTAGTTTCCCATGGCTGTTGTGACACCATAGTTATTCATTGATTGCTTTCTCACATGTGCCTTGACCGTGGGCCTTCAGCAGACCGAGCAACCCCTTGCTGGAGCCAGCGACCTTGGGTCCAAGCTGGAGAGCTTTTGCTCAAGCCAGATGGGCCAGTGCTCAAGCTGGCGAGCTCAGGGTCTCGAACCTGGGTCTTCCGCATCCCAGTCCGATGCTCTATCCACTGCGCCACCGCCTGGTCAGGCTATTTCTTTTTTTTTAATAGATTTTTTATCACTATTAAGATTTTATTCATTCATTTTAGAGAGAAAAGAGCGAGAGGGAGAAGGGAGGGGAGAAGCAGGAAACATCAACTCTCATATGTGCCTTTACCAGGCAAGCCCAGCAACCTTAGCATTCCAGGTTGACACTTTATCCACTGTGCCACCAAAGGCCAAGCGGCTATTTTATTCTTGATAAGATTATAATCGATAAGAAAAATTTTCAAACACATTTTAATTTTCCCAGATTCTCTTTTATCTGAGTATCTTTTTCGTGACTAAGAGATATAAATATTTTTCTCTTACTCAACATTCACTGAACAAATCTTATAAAATATTTTATTGTACTAATCTGAAATATATGGTAGGTAGAATTAGGTATACAATCAAAGTTTTAGATAATATGTATAGCAATCTTCTTATGAGAGTTGCAATTAGTTACCTATATACTTCCTATAATTTGAAATAATTTTCTTTTCAATATAATGATGTATCTCTCCAATTTGCATATTACTATTAAATAAAGGTTTGTAATTATATACTTATTTAGTAACCAATAATAGGTATATGGTTATTTAATTTTCCTACATTATAAAGGATTTATTTCATCCAGATATCCCAAATACAAGTATTTATTTTCAATTGTCATGAAATTTTAAGGAACAATTGTGTACATCATTGTAACATCAATACACAAATAATTTTACAGAAAGGTTATATATTGATTACTCCTATAATATGGTTGTTTTATATAATGCATTCTTCTTTAAAAGTATTTAAAGTAACTTTAAAAATTATAGTTTATTTCCCTTCTTTGTGTATAACATTTTTGTCTTCCTACCTATGTTTATTTGACTCACTACAATTTTGTTTACAATTAGAATTTATCAACAATAGTAAGTGAAGTCTTTAGAAGTAAAATATTAGCAATATTTATGAGAAAAATAAACCCTGGCAAAGAAAAAGAAGGAGAAAGCAAAGAATAAGAAGAAAGAGGAAGAGGAGAAGAAAAGAGGGAGGGAGAGAGAGAGATGACAATCCCTCATGCCTCCAAAACAATAGTATCACATTCATTAAAAAATTCTTTATTAGATACTCTTCTATACTAAATTTACTAAGCTTTATTTTCTCCATTCTGCCAATATCCCAAGGTTACAGTTTCAAATTAAATAAATACTAGTCGCCTTGCTGCATGCTATACCATAAATATATGGCATAAAAATGAAGCACAATTTACATTCTTTGTGAATAATGTGAACTCCTCCTTCCATAGAAAATCAGTTTAATTAATCATTAGTAACTTTAACTTGAGGTCTAAAAATGTTCTCCAAATATAAGTGCCAAATTTATAGCAAGTCAGCAGTGGACATGTTAAGAGCCACCACAGTCTTGACTAAAACACTGCTTATTTTCCAGCAAATGAGAAATTTTCCCTTTGTGAAAATATTTGTAAATGTCCTAGCATGTGAATTGTTTTAACTCATGGTAAGTGTATTATACTTCATGCTGTTTCCTCACAGAGTCTGGCAAGCTAGTGCTTTTTATTTGTGCATGCAGTTTACGGGCTCATCATTTAAAATATTTATAGATGTGGGATTAATTATTTATTGTTTGCAAACATTCTAAAATGCAGAGCCACTACCATTATCAGGAATCAACTGTATAATCTTTTAAGTCTCAATTTTCCTGAAAATGCAAAGTGATGAAACCCTTAAGCATTATGAATTGACCTGAGAAAATAAGATACATTTAAATTCTGTGGCCCAAATATGATTTTTACAGCTTTTATTTGAGATATCTTAGTTTATTTAGTTGACTGAGGGCTAGAACCTCAGTACAAAATATTTCACAACTAATGTCATTACTGTCTCTTTAAAAATAAATGGGAAAGAAACATCAGGGCAAAAGGAATAATTTGAGTGTCTCTCCAATTGTCAGTTAGACTTAAATTCCCATCTATAATTATAGTCCCCTTGTCTACATCCAGTACTTACCTATGTAAATGTTTATCATTCTATACAAAATTATAAATGAAGTTGGTTCTGCGTGGCTCCAAACACTAAAGTAGAGCTGGTTATTTATTGCCATTATTTTAATAAAAATAATCAGTAGAGCTGGTTATTTATTGCCATTATTCTAATAAAAATATTCAGTTCGTGAACAAACTATGGAAACGTTTTATTTTCTGGATATACACCTCAAAACCCTAGAATTTCTCTAATTTCAAACAGAATTAGAAACAGAAACTGATGACAGCATGAACTTCACTCACCAAATATTTTGTAACTCTTTATAAGTAGAGGGATTAAAAAAGCTAAAGCTAAATAGTGAATGGCTTGCAGTATTTAAACCTTACCAATAAATATTAATACAGTTTACTTAAAAAAAGAAAGGCTTTTATTTATGCAAATATCTTAAAATCACTACAATTGGCAAATCAGGGGTTATTTTTTTTTTTATTTTACAGTCTATGTTATTAATTATTAATGGAATAAAGAAGCAAAACTCATACTCCAGAAATCTTTAACTGTTAGCCACATGATCAGGGGATGAACAACAAGTTGTTTTTAGAAATTTGATGTATAGGAATATGGTGGAACAATTTGTCATTGAAGATCATTGTTTCCTTTTATTTTCAGCAGGGACTGGGTAAAATTCAGTAATTATCATTAGAATTATGAATCATAAAAGTTTGAATTTTAATGACCGCAGATACCACATTCATCATTCTGGTTGGAAATATTTTATTATTCAATTACTAAATATGTTATGCAGTAGTATTGCACATATATGAGAAATAGTCCTGTATGAAGTATTATCTAAGGATATTATTCTGCATACATTTACTTGTACTTTTTCTCAAAAATAAAAATTTATAGAAAACACTTTACATTATAAAAGTTTCTGTAGATTATCCAGCATATGGAAATTCTTGTCAATATAGTCACTTTAAAAGGATACAATTTATCATAATTTATTTATTTTTAATTTTGACTATAAGAAGTAATTGCCAGTCATTTCAGATACTAGGTTTTATAAGTGAGACCCCTAAATGCAGTGTCATAATACTAAGTTCTGGAAGTTTATAAAGATATAGTTTTAAGTCATGAAATATTTTATTGAGTTGACTCAGTGACCTGGCCTTTTTTTTTTTAAATATAAGACTTTATTGCGCATGAATTTAGCCATGTGGTGACACAATAATTGTCGCCATGCTAACCCCAAGAAACTGTGAATATGTGATTTTAAATGAGAACAGAAATTTGCAGATGTGACTAAGTTACTATCTTTAAAAACCTTAGACTGAATGATTTCTCTGGATTATCAATATGGGCCCTTATAAAAGAGAAGCAGGAAAGAGTGTCAGAGTCAAAAAAAGGAGGTATAATGACAGAACCAGAGGTTGAGTGATGCCACTTCTGGAGAAGACCATAGGCCCACGGTTGCAGACAATCTGTATAAACTAGAAACACAAGGAGTAGATTCTTTCTTATAGCCTGTCAAAGAAACACAGTCCTTTCACCATGTCTATCAGGGAGATTCTGTTTTCCATGATTAGAAGTGTGGAAGAATAAATTTGTGTTGTTGAATCTACTAAACTTATAGTAATTTGTTACAGCAAGAATAGAAAATGAACATACTCAAATAACAGATAATTTTGCCTTTACCCATTATTAAATTAAACATAATTCTTAATAATTAAAAATATTTGTAGTGTTTGTCATCCAGAAAAAATATATACAGGCATATATCAGTATAGTAACTCTGCACATGACATTAATTGTTATATGTCCACATTCTAAAATATTTATGCATGGTATAGAATACTTGCTGGCCCAACTTTCTCCTGTAGCTTCACTATGCCTTTGATATTTTGATGACTGAACTTTCATCATGTCATTTATGTCTTTTCAATTATCTGGAGGAATTTATAAAAACTAACATTAGTTCAGTCATATAACTAAAATTAATAATAATTGTTTTTAACGTTATATCATAATTTACTTTGAACACTTGCTATTATGAAGGGAAAATATTCCAAAGGTTGAAGTGATAAAATATGGCTTCTATTTTAACTTCTATCCCTCAACAATTGTGCAAAAGTTGACAAAACCATGTCTTTTATATTTTAACTTTTAATTTTGTTGTAATTTTTGTTTATATACACTTGGGAGAAGTGACACAAAGTAACCAGATATAAACATTCCACAATGTAACAGCTTGCCAGAGTATTAACATTGCTACGATCCACCAATATTATAAAGATTATACCCATTTTACGTATACCTATTTATGAGTGGGGTAGTATATTTAGTTCTGCACAATTTTACCCCAGTTGTAGATCTATATGATTACCACCATAGTCAAGATGCAGAAAAGTTCAATTACAAGGATCATCCTTGCTATACTTTATAGCCACTGTCAACTCCCTCTCCCACAAACCCCTGGCAACTGTTATATCCTCCTATATTTATACTTTTATCATTTTAAAAACGTTATATACATTGAATACTGCAAAATGTAACCTTTTGATATCAGCCTTTTACTCAGCTTAACGTTGAATTTGTATTCTGTAAATGCTGAAATCACTTACTGTTTTGAATATTACTTTACAGATATCTTGAAAATTTTACATAATCATGTCATTTATAAATCAGATTTATTTATTTCTTCTTTTATAATCGATATACATTTTGTTGTATTATCCAGCCTTATTAACTACTTTAAAATTTCCAATTATTATGTGAAATAAGAGGGATGATGTTGGACATCTTTATCTTGTTCCCAATGTTTGTGGGAAAGCACTCAGATATTAACACTTAAAGATTATGTATTCTGGAAGGGTTTTGTTTGTATGTTTGAATGTAGAGATTTTGTATTAAATTAAGGAAGTTAATCTCCATTTCTAATTTATTGAGATTTTCTATTTGAATGTGTGATAGATTTTGTCAAATGCCTTTTCTGCGTCAACTCAAGGAAATAATTTTTATTTTTAGATCGTTGATATGTTAGATTACAAACATTAATATTTTTTCATATGTTGCATTCATTCATATGTTGAATTTCCAAAGTTCCACTAGTCATTCTAGCTTCACCAATTTCATTGATATTTTGCAATCAATCAGCATATTTTAATTATTTTTTCTCAATTACTTGTAATTATTTCAAGAATGTTATATAAATAAAATGTATGATGGATTTTTTCTACTCTTATCTTTATTATTTTCTTTTCATCTGTTTACTTCGAATTTATTTTCTAGTTTCTTGAGGTAGAAACTTAGATTATTGAAATAAGATTTTTTCCTGTTTGTAAGGGTCAATGTTTAGCACTGTGTATTTCCCTCTCTGCACTGCTTTAGCTAGATTTTACATATTTTGATATATTGTATTTTGATTTATACATATTTTATAATGTATTATAAATATTATGAAACATCCCCTTTGACCTATGTGTTGTGTAATTTCCAAGAATTTGCAGATTGTTTGTGGCGTTTCTGATTTTAGGTTCTAGTTTCATACAGTTATGATGAAAGAATATAATTTACGTGATTGCAATTCTTTCCTAAGATTTATGTTTTGGCCCAGGATATTTTCAATCTTGGTGACTATTCTATGAGGACTAGAGAAACATATGTATCATGCTGTTGTTTGATGGAGTACTGTGTAGATATTGACTTCTTGGCTGATTTCCATTTGAGCCTTTATTATTTTACTAAGTGCTGAGTTCTCCTTTTATAAAATAGAATGTTGTGAGGATCACATGGAATAATATATAAAAGTTCTTTGTTTTTATTTAAGTACAAAACACACAGACATCATTGTCATTTCTCTGCAATAAGTACATCTCTTTCACGAACTCAAAACCAGGCTCTTTAAACTATATTATTTTAATATTATGAAAAATTTGGCACAATAAATGAAAGAGATAAAACAATTGTAGAAAATAAATAACATGGTCCGCTTCAGGTCATCCACTATTAAAAAAAAACATGGTATATATGTCCCATCTACTTTCTCATCTTTAGTAAATTTCATATATGAATAAGATAAAACAAACTAGACTGCACTGTGTTTTGTATGAACTCTAAAGATAAAGCTTCAATAAATAATTAATATTTGATATATTATTTTATAACATTAATATATTAACAACTTTTCTAAAATGTCTATTAAGGCAAACAATTTTTATCTATATTTCAAATATCATATTTAAATTTGGTTACTCTTTTGTCTCAACATCTTCTATCACATATTTTACATTGTATTAATTTCTTTTGGAAAACCATAAAATATTTAAATAAATTTGTGTGTGGTATCCTAAATCAAGCCACAATAATCATAGTAAGTGATTATAAAATGAATTATGGGGAACTACCAGTATTTCAAATTTTTGTTTATTTGCCAACAGATATGCCCGTCACTAATAATTTGAACCTATTAACTCACCACTTAAGTTTTACAACACATAAACTGTTTTGCAACCTGTTTAATACTATGTTAAATATTGCTGTAACTTTTTCTGTACTTAATCAATGGGGGAGCAGGTAATAAGTGCTTAGCTGATGGCCTTTGAATAGCACTACCCCAGTGATTCTGTTATCTAACCAAACAAAATTCTTTTAAGTCATGTGACAAAGCAATAGCTAAAGACACTTACTAAAAGTAAAAGATGTGTGTGCACATGTTAAATTTAAGAACCTTCTAAACTTCATAAATTCTTTAACTGTAATTCTAGTGTTTTCAATGATAATCATTGGTACCTACAAAATGATTTTTAATGATTATCTTCCAAAACAAACTATAACAGTGCCTAGTTAACCTACTAACTTTGATATAGTTTGTTTTCAAAGTTAGTAGGTTAATGAGGCACTTTAGATGACACTATTTTACTAGAAATATAGAACAGATTTTGGAAGCTATAGCTGGTGGTAGGGCTGTGAACTTATACAGTAAATATAAAATAGTTTTCTATGATTGCAGAATAAAAAGATAACTTTGAAAATACATGATAAAAAAGGTACTTGTCCAGTCATGAATCTATAAAAAATCTGAATAAATAAGGTATTCTCAATTTCTTTCATAAGTAAAAAGAAACTTATTCAAAACATTTCCACTGAGAAAAGTGACAGTAATGAGCTTAAGAACATTCAGATGGGTTAATTGTTTCAACTTATCCACTGAGCTTGGCCACCAGTTACTGCTCCAATGGTATTTAACTGAGGAGTATTTTTCTCAGAAGTGTTTAACTTTTGAAAGTCAAAATAAACACATCTAGTTATGTTAAATCTATTATCGTCCCTTGAGTATCTCAGGCTTTTTGCTCTATCACTAAAGATTAAATTGCTTGAGCAGGGTTTATTTTTTATAAAATTGGTGCTGTTTCATTTATTTTTTTATTTCTCTAGTCATAGAAACTTACATTAAATTATTATTTTGTCTTTTATTTTTCAAAAAAATAAATAGGTTATAAGTAACAATTATTTTAAAAATGTTAATATCCATTCTGATTTCTGATAATAAATTCAGAATAGATACAGAAGGAAAAATAAGTCTGTTACATTCCTCAAATATTATGCTTAATGTACTAACAAATGTAAAAACTGGGGAACAGTCAAATTGCTACTTATATCATCCAGAGCACAAAATTCCATAGCAGATCCACAGAAGAATTTAGTCCCAAGAGAGAGTAAGCAT
Organism: Rhynchonycteris naso; assembly: GCA_037038555.1. NCBI lineage: Eukaryota > Metazoa > Chordata > Mammalia > Chiroptera > Emballonuridae > Rhynchonycteris > Rhynchonycteris naso. Next base: position 76,792,814 of record CM073002.1, read on the forward strand.
TAACTGCAGAAATAATGATTACAATTTTTGGAGACACTTGATAAAATTGCATTTAGGAAAATTATATTTATTGGTACATTTGATGCCATCCTCTGCTTCATATATTTTTAAAAACATGTGTTTATAAAGTAAAAGTACCTCAGAATGCTTTAGAGGCAAAAATATTTATGTTACCCAGTGTGACCAGGCAGTGGTGCAGATGATAGAGCTGATGGGACGCAGAGGACCCAGGTTCAAAACCCTGAGGTCGGCAGCTTGAGCACGGGCTCATCTGGTTTGAACAAGGCTCACCAACAAAGCAATAGCTAAAGACAAGGTCACTGGCTTGAGCAAGGGGTCACTTGGCCTACTTTAACCCCTGGTCAAGGCACAAATGAGAAAGCAATCAATGAACAACTAAGGTGCCGCAACAAAGAACTGATGCTTCTCATCTCTCTCCTTTCCTATCTGTCCTTCTCTCTGTCTCTCTCTGTCTCTGTCACAAAAAAAAAATTATCTTACCCAATTCATTCCTAAAATCAGATAAATTATAAATTTATCCTAATAGTAAATCAAAAAATCATTAAGCAGTAGAAAAAATATAATCTCTTCGGCCCTGGCAGGTTGGCTCAGTGGTAGAGTGTTGGTCCAGTATGTGGAAATACCTTACTTGATTTCGGTAAAAGACACAGGAGAAGTGCCCATCTGCTTCTCCACCCTTCTCTCTCTCTTCCCCTCCCAAAGCCAAGGCTCCACTGGAGCAAAGTTGGGCCCAGGCGCTGAGGATGGCACAATGGCCTCTGCCTCAGGTGCTAGAATGGCTCTGGTTGCAACAGAGCAAAGCCCCAGTGGGCAGAACATTGCCCCTGGTAGATTAGCTGGGTGGATCTCGGTAAGGCACATGCAGGAGCCTGTCTTTCAGTCTCTCTGCCTTCCTGCTTCGCACTTCAGCAAAAAAAAAAAAAAAAAAAAAAGACATTTTATATACTTTTTCTGGCCATGGCTGAGTGTCGGTTGGTTAGAGTGTTTCTGATATGCCAAATTTGTGGTTGGATCCCTGGTCAGGGCATGTACCAGAATCAACAAACGAATACATATAAATGGAACATCAAATCAATGTTTTTCTTCCTTCTTCTCTGTCTAAACTTAATGTTAAAAATCATACTTTTCTGTGTTAATTTTATCAGGTCTTAACATTTTGAAATTATTACTTTTCTAAGTTCTATCTGGCAAATATAATGATATGATATACAACATTTATTTATATGTTATATATATAATATTATATATAATAACGTTATAAAAATAATTTTATTATGAATGAATATTTATATTCATTATTATTTTGCCATATTCTTTTGCATACAAGTTGACGTTTTATAATAAAATGAAGATAAATGATGCAAGGTTATAAAAAATTTGGTAGTGTTTTTCAGATAATTAAATTTTATTATGTATTTCTATACTTTATTTCTAACTTCATAAGATAAGTTTAAACTTTATATATAATATTTTCTAAGCTATTTTCACACCCTTCAACTTTAAGTTTTCTAATTTCTTTTCTCCTTATGTAGTAATGCTTTGGATAAGCAGCTTTCATTTATAAGTAGTGAAACTTTCTCATTAACCTGTAAAAATGTTTTCTTGACTGTGTTATTCTCTTTAAGTAATATGCTAAAAATATTTCACACTTGTCTGTCTCTATTATCTATCAAATAAAATACAATTTTTGATTCCCCAAACTTGCCATGTATTAACTTCTTATCTAAATCCTAAACTGTTGCAGAATTTATTATTCTAAGTCATAAAACCATGAACAAAAACAGACCACTGAGGCCAGATGATCTAACTCTGAGACCTGTTTATAAATAAATGCAAGGACATAGAGAGGGGAAAACACAAATATTGTCACATGTTTCACGGTTCATGCTTAGAAAGTGTTAACCATCTTAAATTTTAATTCTGAAGTAAATACCGACAAAAATGTGAAAACATTAGAGTAGTAAAAATATTTAAATTTTGTGTGAAAAGCAGCGCTCTTCTTCAATCTCAGAAAACATTTAAGTAGGGATTAGTGTAAAGACATGCTCAAAGACACTGAAATACTTAACAGAAATAAAAGAAAATTTAATTTGGCTTACTTGACTATTTGAGTTGTACACATTAGAGTAGATTAATTCTTATAAGAATTTGAAAAATTATACTTTCAAAATAGTTAATTATCTCTGTTTAATAATAGATATATAACATAATTTTATTGTAGGTATTTAGATAATAGAATCAATCACAGTATTTCCAAATATTCTGATTCATGCTGTTGGATTAGATATTAAAATTACCTATACAAAGTCCACTATAATCCATTCATTTGGAAGTTTGTCCTTTTTCATTCTTTTAGATTACACTTCATGCTCTATTTAGCTAATAATCATAATTACCACATCCCAGAAGCATATTTATGAATCATCTTACATGTTCCTGATATAATCCTAATTATAAATATACAGTATAAACACTTTTAACTAAACAGAAGTTCCTTTGGAACACAAAGTGTCCATTCCCATGGAGATTATGAGATTATGCCACTGGTTAAGGTGTGGAAGCAAGCATGTAAGACAGAGGCACCAACCTTATACCAAGACCCACAGTTTTCAGGGTCATTACCAATCTCTGTGTCTCTTTTTTGGCTCCTTATTTATTTATTTATTATTTATTTATTTATAAAGTGCAGAGAAAGAAGGGTGTGGGGACAGGAATGTGGGTACAAGGACAGACAAGAAGAAAGAAAAACATCGACTCATAATTGCAGCACGTTAGTTGTTCAATGATAGCTTTCTCATATGTACCTTGAAAAAGATGCAGGCTATAGCTGAGCAGTGACCCTCCTTGCTAAACCCAGCAACCTTTTGATCAAGCGAGTGACCTTTGGAATCAAGCTGGTGAGCCTGAGCTCAAGTTGGGTGAGGCTGCACTCAAACCTGTGACCTCAGGATTTTGAACCCAGGTCTTCAGCATCCCAGAGTGATGTTCTATCTACTGCGCCACCACCTAGTCCGCCTGGCTTTTTAATTTCTGAAGACATTAATTGTTTCTTGGATCTTGTCAAAGGCTGCCAATTTGACTTCTGATTAAATGAACTGCTTTCTAGTAAAGGTCAATTTATAATTATACAAAGTAGAGGCAAGGTAACTATAGTAAGAAATTAACATATCTGAGGACTCTATAAAGTTTATAGTAAAAAATCTTATAAATTGTCTACAGTTTAATATAAATATTTCATTGAGAAAAAATAAAATCTAATCTTATTTTAGCTTAATTTTTATTTTTGAGGTAATTAGTAAAATTGGCTATTTGTTTACATATTAAAAATGTCACAATATTTATGTTTTCCCCTATCTCCTTGCATTTATTTATAAACAGGTCTCAGAGTTAGATCATCTGGCCTCACTGGTCTGTTTTTGTTCATGGTTTTATCATTTCTGGCCTGAGCGATCTTCAGTCAACCTTTCACCTCTTTATTCCACCATGTGTACTTCCCCTTGAGATATTTTTTAAAATATAAAGTTAATAATGTTACCTCATGCTTAGAAAATGTTTATAGCTCCTCATCATCTAAAGTAATATTAAAACTCTTCAGTTTCTTTATGACATGGCCCATTATCATAGTTAGAACCAACCTAATCTCTCCTACTACAAAACTTGTTTAGTTTTTACTTTTTTAAAATTTTATTTGGACAATTAATTTTAATGGGGTAACATTGATCAATTAGAGCACATAGATTCAGAGAAAACATCTCCAGAACATTTTAACATTTGTTTATATTGTATGCCCATCAACCCAAGTCAAATTTTACTCTGTTACCTTTTATTTGGTTTTCTTTATGCCCCTACCCTCTACCACCCCTTCCTTCTCTTCCCTTCCCTTCCTCCTGCACTCTTATCTATGTCCATGAGTCTCAATTTTGTGTCCCACTTATGTATAGAATCATACAGTTCTTAGTTTTTTCTGATTTACTTATTTAACTCAGTATAATGTTATCAAGGTCCATCAATTTTGTCATGTTTAGTTTTTTTTTTTTAATATATATTTTATTATTATTAATTCTAATGGGGTGACACCAAAAAAACAGGGTACATATGTACAATGAAAACATCTCCAGGTTATCTTATCATTCAATTGTGTTGCATACCCATCACCAAAAGTCAAATTGTCCTCTGTCACCTTCAATCTGGTTTTCCCTGTGTCCCTCCCCTCCTCCCTATCCCACTCTTCCCTCCCTCCCCCCATCCCATAACCAACACTCTCTTGTCCATGTCTCATAACCTCACTTTCATGTCCCACCTATGTATGTAATCGTGCTGTTCTCAGTTTTTCTTTTTTTCTGATTTACTTATTTCACTCCATATAATGTTATCAAGGTACATCCATTTTGTTATAAATGATCCGATGTCATCGTTTCTTATGGCTGAGTAGTATTCCATAGTATATATGTACCATAGCTTTTTAATCCACTCATCTTCTGACGGACACTTGGGCTGGTTCCAGATCTTCGCTATTGTGAACAATGCTGCCACGAACATGGGGGCGAATTTCTTCTTTTCGAACAGTGCTATGGTGTTCTTAGGGTATATTCCTAAAAGTGGGATAGCTGGGTCAAAAGGCAGTTCGATTTTTAATTTTCTGAGGAATCTCCAAAACTGTTTTCCACAGTGGCTGCACCAGTCTGCATTCCCACCAGCAGTGCAGAAGGGTTCCCTTTTCTCCACATCCTCGCCAGCACTTATTCTGTGTTGTTTTGCTGATAAGTGCCATTCTGACTGGTGTGAGGTGATATCTCATTGTGGTTTTAATTTGCATTTCTCTAATGGTTAGTGATGTTGAGCATTTTTAAGGAAACAATCCCCTTCACTATTGCAGCCAAAAAAATAAAGTACCTAGGAGTAAATTTAACCAAGGAGGTTAAGGACTTGTACTCGGAAAATTATAGAACATTGATAAAAGAAATCAAGGAAGATACAAACAGGTGGAAGCATATACCGTGCTCATGGCTAGGAAGAATAAACATCATTAAAATGTCTATATTACCTAAAGCAATTTATAAATTCAATGCAATACCAATTAAAATACCAATGACATACTTCAAAGATATAGAACACATATTCCAAAAATTTATATGGAACCAAAAAAGAACACGAATAGCCTCAGCAATCTTAAAAAGAAAACATAAAGCAGGAGGTATCACGCTTCCTGATATCAAGGTTTACTATAAGGCCATTATACTCAAGACAGCCTGGTACTGGCATAAGAACAGGCACATAGATCAATGGAACAGAACAGAGGACCCACAAATAAACCCACAGCTTTATGGACAACTGATATTTGACAAAGGAGGAAAGAACATACAATGGAGTAAAGACAGCCTCTTTAACAAATGGTGTTGGGAAAATTGGACATCTACCTGCAAAAAAATGAAACTAGACCATCAACTTACACCATTCACAAAAACAAACTCAAAATGGATAAAAGACTTAAATGTAAGCCGTGAAACCATAAACATCTTAGAAGAAAACATAGGCAGCAAGCTCTCCGACATCTGTAGCAGCAATATTTTTGCCGATTTATCTCCACGGGCAACTGAAATAAAAGGCAAGATAAACAAATGGGACTATATCAAACTAAAAAGTTTTTGCACAGCTAAAGACAATAGGAACAGAATAAAAAGACAAACCACACAATGGGAGAACATATTCGACAGCACATCTGATAAGGGGTTAATAACTAAAATTTATAAAGAACTTATAAAACGCAACACCAGGAAGACAAACAACCCAATCAAAAAATGGGCAAAAGAAATGAATAGAAATTTCTCCAAAGAGGACATAGAGATGGCCAATAGGCATATGAAAAAATGCTCATGTTTAGTTTTAATATTCTGAACTGGTATAGTCATTGAATGCTTCTCTTTTTGTTTCCTTTGAACATGTTATACATGAATATCTGCTCTTGCTGGACTTCCTGGGAAGTTTTTACTCATAATATGTCTTCAACATTACTTTGTAAAGTATTTCCTGGTTTTTCCCAAGTAAGATTTAATATCTCAAAATTGTCTAAATTTGTTCTTTCTTGTTGTATGTTATATTTCATATTTTTATTTCATACATAAACCATTAAATCTTTAAGGTCATAGTATTTTAATTATTTTTATATAACAAAGTTACTAAGAAAAGAAGATTCATTTATTAATTTATTAATTCAATATTACCATGTCCCAGTCACAGAAATAAAGGGTACTGACCAAATAAAACTATGTTACTGTTCCCTATGAAGAAAAGTATTGTTAGTGACACAATTATATAGATAGAAATATTTAATTATCACCAGGACTAAGACATAATTGCACAGCATTGATTTCTTTTTTATAATTTGATTGGTTTTTTGAGAGAGATAGAGAATGGAGAGAGATGAAAAGCATCACCTCATAGTTGTTTCACTTTACTTTTTTATTAATTGCTTCTCATATGTACCTTGACCAAGGACTCAAGCTGAGTCAGTGACCCCTTGCTCAAGCCAGTAATATTGGGCTCAATCCAGCAAACTTGGAATTACGTCTATGATTCTGCTCTCAAACTGATGACCTCAGAGCTTCGAAACAAGGACCTTAGCTTTCTAAGGCAACAATGTGGCCACTGCACCACCAGCCAAGCTGATTTCATTTCTTTCTTTCTTTTTTTGTGTGACAAGGACAGAGAGAGACAGAGAGAGGGATAGATAGGAACAGACAGATCATAAGGGAGAGACATAAGAAACAGCAGTTCTTTGTAGCAGCACCTTAGTTGTTCATTGATTGCGTTCTCTTATGAGCCATGACCAGGGAGCCATGGAAGGCAGAGTGACCCCTTGCTCAAGCCAGCAATATTGGGTTCAAACTGGCAAGCTTTGCTCAAACCAGATGAGCCCACGCTCAAGCTGGCGACCTTGGGATTTCAAACTTGGGTCATCTGCATCTCAGTCCTATGCTCTATCCACTGCCTGATCAGGCTGATTTTGTTTCTTATGTGATACTGTAGAAATATATTTATGAATATATTCTGAAAACAATATACAGCAATACTTGAAATCTTGAAATCTTGAATTAAATATTTAAGAACCACAACATTTTAAAAGTAACTACTATGTTCTAAGTGTGAGGGACAATGAAATTAAGATTGGGCACACTTGATGGATGGAAAATAATTTTCAATGTAGGTAAATTGTTAAAGAAAAACTGAAAGCGCAATGTAAAATCAAAATGAGATAGTTGTCTGAGTTGCTTTGAAGTCACATGCATGCCTTTACAAGGAGTGGAACAATCAGACTTCTGTTTTAGAAACATACAGATGCCAGTTATGTAGAAAATAGACATCAGAAATACAAGGTTGAAAAGCTGAAGGTTCATCACACTTAATGAACACAGCCAGCATTTTGTTAATTTGGGAGTTAATGCTGAGTCAAGGTCTGGATTCCTGTTGATGGATCAGAAAACTTTGAAACTCATGTGATATTTTTATCTTTCTTCTGGTTGATGTTTTTATAATGGAAAAAGAACATAAATGGTGCATCAAATAATATCATAAATTAGATTGGATTCTGATACCAAAAATGTGAGCTCCTGATAAAATATAGATTATGTGGTGTAAAGATTAGAAACATATTAGAGAAAAAAAGTGAAACACACTCAGATTAAAAAAAATAAGAAGCAGTAAACTTTAATGGATACATAGTTGAAAAAGCTCAATGATTTTGGGGAGTATAGGACAGAAAAGTGGGGCCAGGCATATTCATTGTTTGTGATATAAGCAAGTACAAATTTTAAAATGAGAAAGTTAGTATAATACTAAAGGTATTAACATCAAAATGTAGGAGAATACTGTTTGTGACTAAAATACAACAATAAAGAATGTGTTCTAGAAACAAATCTATGATTGCCCCAAATGATTGAATGCTATGTTTAATATGGATGGATTGTGGAGAGCCAATGGATTAGGAAAAAATTTAGCAGAATCATTTTGAGAGAGTACTATAATGCCTGTGCCAACAAATTATTCCAGATTTGATTTTAGAGGACATTCTAGAAAAGTATAGCGACAAAAGCCAAGAGTACACCCCTGTGCTTTTGGAGAAATTCCGGGGAGTGGGGGAGGACTAAAAACTTAATGGGAAAACACAAGATTTCACAAAGGATTTAAAGAAATTCTGATAATGAAAATATGTGTATGGTATTTTCATATGATTTGTGACTCAGGTAGTTAATTCATTAATTGATATTTTACAAGGACCTAAAATCAAATATGGCCCCCATTCTAGCAATAATATATTTAGTAAGTTAATTATATTATAATTTGAAAATATACTAAAAGCCAGTCATATTGATAAGAACTATATTCTTAATCACCGAAAAAGTAGTTTTTCCTTTTTTATTATATCTATCAAAGTGAAAAATCTGAATAAGATGTCATACAAATATTTGGATCCAAGAAATATAAATGCATTGAGTTAATTTAAAAAAACTATTTAAGAAAATATTATTTACAAATAGTTTGAAATTTCTAAAAAAATATAATTCTACATTTATTTATAATAAAAATGTAAATTAGTAATCTAGAAGTGTTTATGTATCTGTATTTGACTACACAAACTAATGTCATAAATTATGAAGATTTTTAAAAAGTATCCTGTAAAAAAATGCATTGTATATACATGTGTTGATCAAGTGTAACTATTTTTTTCTTTTCTTATTTTTGGGACAGAGACAGAGAGAGAAACAGATATGGAACGACAGACAGGAAGGGAGAGAGATGAGAAGCATCAATTCTTTGTTGCGGGACATTAGTTGTTCATTTATTGCTTTCTTATGAGAGACCCCTTGCTCGAGCCAGTGACCTTGGGCTCAAGCTGGTGACATTGGGCTCAAGCTGGTGAGCTTTGCTCAAACCAGATGTGTCTGTGGGGTCTTGAAACTGGGTCTTCAGTGTCCCAGTCCGACGCTCTATCCACTGCACCACCACCTGATCAGGCAAAGAAATGTAACCTTTAATTGAGTATCTCATTTCTATATAAATAACTCAGAAAGTTCAACAACAAAAAAGAGAGCAATCCATTCAAAAATGGAGAGAGGACCTGAACAGACTCTTCTCCCAAGAAGACACACAAATGGCCAACAGATATATGAAAAGCTATTCACTAGCTATTAGATAAATGCAAATAAAACTACAATGAAATACCACCTCTTATCTGTCAAATTGGCTACTATGAACCTAACAGGTAATAACAAGTTATGGAGAAGCTGTGGAGAAAAAGGAATCCTCATTTGCTGCTTGAGGGAATACAAGCCAGTCCAGTCATTATGTAAGAAAGTATGGAGGTTTCTCAAAAAAATAATAATAGACCTACCATATGGTCCAGCAATCCATCTTCTGGGTATTTACTCGAAAACATTGGTATGCAAAGACACATTATATAATGTTGGTGGCCAAGGCCAGACAGGTTCACATTGATTCGAGCATATAGTAGAGTAATGAAGAGATGAAAACTTTGGCCCATTCATGTTTATTAAATTCTCCCAACAGCGGATGAGCAAACAGGCAGGGGAAAAGCTCTTCTCAGGCTGCAGATAAGTGATCAGGAAAATGGCCCCTTGCAGTGGCAGGCAAGCTTCCACGCCACAGGCAAGCACCCACAGCCTTACATAAGCTAAACAACATGTGGCTCTGCCATGTGCTTATGCACTTATCATGCAAAGTGCAAGCAAGCAAGCCTACCAAAGCTATTTTCCCAACACACATGCATCCCCATGTTCGTCGCAGCATTATTCCCGTGACCAAGACATCGAAACAACAAAGTGTCCCTCAATAGATGATTGGATAAAGAAGACATGGTATAATTATATACAACAGAATATATAGGGAAAATGGTTCAAGTTAGGCTTGCTCACTTGTTTTTTCTCTGCATAATCATAATGCCTGATGTAACCAAGGACAAAGCACCTTGTGCCCTGCCTTAATGTAAGCACCTTATGTAATAAAGGATTTGGTTTCTGGCCAAAAGCCACTTTTATCTAAGCAGCTCATTAGAGGCTGTGGGCATTTTCTCCAAGAGCAGTCTTCTTGGGGAACAGTTTCTTGAATCGTTTTTCTCCGGGAGTGGCTCTCTGAAGTGGTTTCTGAGAGGGAAGGGGTTCTGGTGGGATATAGAAATGGGACTCATGGGAATAGATAAAAGTAAAGTGGTTACCAGGAGGGGAGAATGTGGGAGTAGGGTGTGGGGGTGAGGGGAGTAAAAAAGGACAAATATAGGGTGACAGAAAATTATTGGGCTTTGAGTGATGGGCACACAACAAAATCAACAGTTGAAATTCTATAGATACACATCTATAGATACCTGAAGTCTATGTACTCTTATTCATCAGTGTCACCCTATTAAATTTAATTTTTGAAATTAAAAATTATAAAAGAAAAGGAGATATATATGAGATAATTATAAAATAGTACTGATTTATAAAAAAGAAATAGGTGCAATTGAGCATTGAGACTAGAGATAAGAGGAAAGGTGGATGACAAGACATGAGAACTGATTTTTCAATTAATTCTAACAACAGCTAACTTAAAGATCAAGACAACTGAGTTAAAATACTTTTTTAGTGAGCCTCAAGTATATATGTTCCCATTACCTCTAAAATGGGGATACTGCTCACACCCTTGTCTGCATATATTGCTTTTTTAGTTTGCATTGAGAATTTTCCTGAATAGAATAAAACTGCAACTCTTTCTAACTGGAGAGTGGAGTAAAGAAGAAATCTGTCATAACTGATGTGGCCTCCTTAGAGATATTAGGCTACAGAAATTATTAGGTGGTTTAGTATTTTATCTACAAGATGTGTATAAACACTTATGTTATTAGTCAGTAGAAACAAAAGAATGCATGCTTTTTTTGGAGTTAGGCAAAAATGATTTGTGCTGCTATTCAGGGGCAGTTAAGAGTGAGTATGTTTAATTTTCTAGGCCTCATTTTTAAATTGGTTTGAAAATACCTTTCCTTTATTTTTATTGTGAGCATTAAATGACATAAATACATATAAATTACCTTGCAAGTTATCACACAGAATTTAGCCATTATTAAGCATTCAGTATATGTTAGTTTTCTTCTTTTTCTTCTACAGGATTTAGAAATGAACAATTTGGTGTGCTAGGAAGAATGAGAAATAAAGTCTGAGATACTGAAACAATCTACAAATTAAAACTCCAAGACAAAAAGGGACAGATACAGGCCTAGATATTTAAGCGAGTATCATGGTCATCAGTGAAATGTTCTGAAAACTGAGCTGCCTGAGGCATTGGTTAATTATGACATGTGTTAAGTCTTTTTCTATAAATCACTGTGTTACCAAGCAAATGTTGCTGGAGTAAGTATAAATGAAATTTTTACAATTTTATAAAAGTTTGTCATAGAAAAAAACAGTAAAGTTTTACAAGATTGACAGAAAAGTAATGAAGTAATATTGCTTTGGGGCGGGTCACATAAGTTAAGTTTACATTTCTAAATAGAAACTCCTCTCCCATCAACATAGAACTGACAATGGGGAAGATGGGAGTAAGAAAAAGGAGAGAGACTGAGAATTTCTACAAAAGCATCATCAGTTATGGGAACGGATTTGAATGAGACAAAGGTCATAGAGTAGCAGGAGCTTGGGATCCTGTATGATATAGAAAAGCAACAGTAGGCAAGCAGTACTGGTAGCCAAGGAGGATTGCTTTATTTCCAGCACACATAAATGAATGAGGCTTCAGAACCATTGAAGGTATTCACTGACATTTCTCTGGTTCATTTGCTTTCAAAGGAGTGATGCAAGCTAATGAATTTCCAGTGTTACTTAGAGATAAGTAATCTAATACTTACTAGCCTAACTATGTAAAAAATATTTTCCTGTTTTTCTGAAAGTAATACAAATACTTGGGACGAATCATATATTAGAATCTTGGTTTTGCCAATCAATTTTTATTACATATTAATTAATACTTTTGCTTCTCACTTAATTGTTTCTATAAAAGGGAGCTAATAAGATAGTTACATTATAAATAATTTTTTATGTGTGAGATACATATTAATGCTTTATAAACTTAGTGATCATTATCTTTATCATGGTTGTAATTATATTTTTTTATAATTACTTTTCACATTAGAAGAGCTATTCTCTTCAAAGGTACATCTGATCTTTGTTCCTAATACTGTTTATTGTCAGTAATTTCTAGTTGCTCATTTTGCAGATTTCTTTTTATATAAACAGTGGAGATATATATTCAAACATCATCCAGTTTAAATGATAATATTTTATTCTTGAAATTTATATTTATGTTTATTTAAAGTACCTGAAATAGTGATACAAAACTAATATCATAAAGGTGATGAACTACTGATTATTCATAATAAGCATAATTAAATACTTATTATACTAACTGATTATCTTTCTGAAATGTAAGTACTTCTGACTGTGTTAATAAGAATCATTTGGGTCATTTATGTGCAAATGATGCATTACTTATATAAAATAGAACTTCACAGACATTTAACTCTCCAGACATTGTGTTTGTTTAAATAAACACATAGACACATATGCAGACAATCATATAATTCATATAACTAATATTTACACATATAATTTTACTGGGTAGTATTTTATTAATAAATGTTAGTTTATGTTATGGGCTGCTTTAGGGTAAAAATAAAGTATTTCACAAGATTTGATTTCTTCTTGGATAAAATAGTAGAAGATCACAGGAAATATAATACAACTATTTAGGTAATGGTACTTACAAGCTTTTTAATTATGTGTTACTCAACCAGAAATGTTCTTTAAGAAGAAAAACAATTTTAATTAGATTAAAATTTTGATCTTTTGAATTTATAATTTTATTTCTTCTTTTTCAACTGAAAGGATGGGAGATAGAGTGACAGACGCCTGCATGCACCCCAATTGGGATCCCCCCAGGTGACCCATGTCTGGGGCCAATGCTCTGTCTAGCTGGGTCCATGCTCACAACCAAACAATTTTTAGCATCTGAGGCAGAGGCTCCATGGAGCCATCTACAGGTCAAGGAACAAATGTGCTTGAACCAATCGAGCCATTGCTGTTAGAGGGGAAGAGAGAGGAAAAAATAAAAAGACGGGGGAAAGGGTGGAGAAGAAGATGGTCACTTCTCCTGTATGCCCAGAATAAGAATCCAAACTGGGAAATCCACATACCAGACTAATGCTCTAACACCGAGCCAACTGTCCAGGACCTAGGTCTTTGATTCATTTAGAATTATTTTTTGTGCATATGGACAAAGCATAATCAACTTTAATTTTTTGTATGTGGTTTACAAATTTCCCCAGCACCACTTATTGAGGAGGCTTTTTTATCCTCTATAGTGTGTTTTTGGCTCCTTTTGGAAAATTATTTGTCCATATACATGTGATTTTATTTCAGGACTATTAATTATTTCCCATTGGTCTGTATGTCAGTTTTTCTTCCAAAACCAAGCTGTTTTGATTATCCTGGCTCTATAGCATAATTTGTAGTCAGATAGTGTGATACCTTTGACTCCATTCTATTTTTTCAGGATTACTTTGACTATTCAGGGTTTTATATGATTCGATATAAATCTGGTGATTATTTTTGTCCTATTTCTTTAAAAAACGACACTAGGGTTTTAATGAGGATTTCATTAAATTTGCATATTGCTTTGAGTAATATAGCCATTTTAATTATGTGGATTCTTCTGATCCATGATCATGGAATATTTCCTATTTTTCTGTGACTTTTTTCAAATTCTTGCAATAATGCTTTGTAACTTTTAGTACACAGGTCCTTCACATCCATTGCTAAGTTTATTCCTAGGTATTTTGTATTGTTGTTGTTGAAAATGTAAAAGGAATAGTTTTTAGTTCATTTTATGAAATTTCACTTTTGGCCTATAGGAAAGCTGTAGACCTGTATATTGATTTTGTATCCTGCATCTTTATTGTATTTTTTCTAATTTCTTTTAGTGGAGTTTTTGGTGTTTTCTATATGCTGGATTATGTCATCTGCAAAAAGTGAAACCTTTATTTCTTATTTCTTAATATGGATGCCTTTTATATCTTTTGCTTTCCTGATTGCTCTGGCTAGAAGTTCTTGTACTATGTTAAATGAGAGTGGAAAGAGTGAGCATCCTTATCTTCTTTCTGATTTTAGAAGAAGAATTTTCAGTTTTTTACCACTTAGTATGATATCAACTGATGGTTTGTCATATATTGCCTTTATTATGTTGAGTTATTTTCCTTCTATACCCGTTTTATTGAGTCTTATAAACATAAATTGACGTTGTATCTTATCCAAGATCTTTTGTGCATCTATTGATAGGATCATATGATCTTTGTTCTTTGTTTTATTGATGTGGTATAGTTCCTTGAATGATTAACATAGAGTGAACCATCCTTATGCTCTTGGAATTAATCACACTTGATAATAATGTATGGTATTGTTTTTTAATGCATTGTTTTAGATTTACTAGTATTTTAAAATATTTCTATCTGTTTTTATTAGAGATATTGGTCTGTAGTTTTCTTTGTTTTTTATATTGTCTTGGCCAGGTTTTAATATCAGGGTTATGTTGGCCACATAAAATATGTTAGGGAATATTGCTTCTTTTTCTGACTTTTAGAAGACTTTGAAAAAGATAGGTAGCAAATCTTTGAATAATTGGTAGAACTCACTAGTGTATCCATCTGATCTTGGAGTTCTGTTTGGGGGGGATTTTATTTTTACATGAGAAGAAGGCAGACAGAGAGACAGACTCCTAAATATACCCCAACCGGGATTTAGCCAGCACTCCTCTCTATGGCTGATGCTTGAATCAGTCAAGTCACTCGCAGTGCCTGAAGCTCACACTCAGAACAACTGAGCTATCCTCAGTGTCCAGGGCCAATGTTCGAACCAATTGAGCCGCTGGCTGCATGACAGGAAGAGAGAGAGTAAGAGGTCGAGTGAAGGGAAGAGAAGCAGATGGTTTCTTATCACATGTGCCTTGATCAGGGATCAATTTGAGGTTGTTTATGCACCAGGCTGAAGCTTTATTCTCCAAGCCAAACCCCCAGGACCTGGGGAAGTTTTTGATAGTTGTTTCTGTATACTCCATGCTTATAGCTTTATTTAGGTTTTCCACTCATTCATGACTCAGGCTAGGATGATTATATAGTTATAAGAACTTATTCATTTCTTCTAGATTGTTGAATATGGTGACACATAATTTTTCATATTTTGGTATAATTTTTGTGTATCTATGATGTTTGTCACAATTTGTCCTCTTTTATTTCAGATTTTGTTTATATGAGTCATTTCTTTTTTTTTCTTAGTGAGTTTAGTCAAGGGTTTGTCAATTTTATTGATCTTTTCAAATAACCAGCCTCTTGTTTTTTTAATATTTTCTATAGTTTTTTTGTTATTGTTGTTCTCTATTTCATTTAGTTTTGCTCTAAATTTTACAATTTTCTTTCTTTGGCTAAATGTGTCTCTTATTACCTGTGTTGCCTTGAAGTCTATATTGCCAGATATCAGTATAACTACAACTGCTTTTCTTTCGCTAATATTAGCTTGGACAATCATTTTACAACCTTTCACTTTGAGTCTACCTTTGTCCCTGCAGCTTAGAGATGTCTTCTATAGTGTAAAGCCAGTAGCCATCCCACCATCAAAGTTGCCTGGCTCATGCAGTTTCGCATTAGATTTGGACAGTTGGTAATGAAATAATGGAGCCAAGAACTGGTGGGCCATTAGCTTTAATCCTAGCTTGCACCCAGCAGGCAAATAAAAACACACATTGGGCTCCAAAACCCACTCATTCAGGGCTCCCAAAGCCACTGACTTATCCAAGGTTCCTAGAATCAAAAGTTTCTAGCTCACCAGTCTTATTCACTTCTGATCCCCATCTCCTCCTCTCTGCACAAACTCTGCACAAACTGGCTTCCTCCTCAGCACTCCACCATCTTGGCTGCTTCTCCTGGCCTCCTCCACGTGGCCTTTCTCTGCTCTCCTCTCTAATGCTAATCTGAGGAATGGAAAGAGAGCAAGCTCCCTGTCTGCCCCACTTTTAGTGTAGATTCAAAACCTTTAATTCAAACAAGGAAGTCTCTGATACAAAGTCACTTATCTGAGGCATAATGGGATTCCTTATGAGAGTGCACCATCCTACATCAGAAAGGGTGGGAAAGGCTTGGTCTTAAAACTAAGCCTTGGGCTATAACGACTTTACCTGCTTACAGCTTGTCCCCCACACACTTTAATATAATCATGCCCATCCCAAGCAAGGAGGGCAACCAATATCATCACCTGGGCGACGGGCTTCCACTTAGGCAGCACCATCTTTAACAAAGTGAGCATAATATATTTTATCTTCCCAACATACAGTCAGCCTATAGTTATGTTTTATTTTCTAATTTAATCTGCTGCCCTCTGCCTCTTTATTGATGAGTTCAGTCCATTTTTGGTTTAGGTAATTATTCACATATGAGAATTTCCTATAGTTATTTTATGTTGTTTTCTGGTTTCATCTTTGGAAAAACATCTCTGTGTTTCCTTTGGTTCTTTTACTTTGTGTTTCTCTCAGTTATTTTGTTTGGTGATACTCCATGCTTTCTTCTTTATTTCTTCTTTTTTTCAAGAAACCTCTTTAAGTTTTTGTTTTATCATGGTTGGTTACTAAGGTTAAGTTATTAAGAAAAAAGTTTCATATATACAAAAGCTCTTTGTCTTATGAGTGTTTCTGCATTCCATTCTCATTTTCCCTCTCCCCTTTAAGCTTTTGTTGTCTTATATTATCCTAGTTTATAGTATAACATTGTTGAGTTTTTACTTGTAGTATTGATTTGTTTTGTTCTTTGTATCTGGTAGAATAACCTCCTTGAGTATTTCCTGCAGTGGGGGGGGGGGGTTGGTGATAAATTTTCTCAGCTTCTGTATTTCTGTAAAAGTATTTTTTTCTCTCCTTCATATTTGAAAAATAAGTTTGATGAATTAAGTATTCTTGTCTGGTAATTCCTCTTTTTCAGCACTTTGAATGTTTGTTTTCGCTCTCTTCTGGCTTGTAGAGTTTCTGCAGTGAAGTTTAATGATAACCTGATGGGTTTTCTTTTATAAGTAACGTTCTTTTCTTTAGCCGCCTAAAAAATTCTTTCTTTGTAATTGATTTTTAAAAGTTTTATTACAGTTAGACTTGAACATGATCTTTTGGAGTTGAGGTAACTTGGCATTCTGTTTATTTCTTAGAGTCAAGATTCTAACTTTTTCCATAGACTTGGGAAGTTCTCATCAATTATTTGTTTGAATGGGATCTTCATTTCTTTTTCCCACTTTTCATCTTGGGAAGTATCCATTATTTTTATATTTCTCTTTCTGATCAACTCAGAGAATTCTTATAGAGCTCTCTCTCATTTATTTTTTAATTATTCAGTTTTTTCTCCTTTTCTCATTAGGATTTGTAATTACTTGTCTTCAATGCCAATGATTCTCTCCTTTATTTTGTCCTATTAGCTACCCTTGCTAGTTCATTTTTCAATTTATGTACTGCATTTTTCATCTCTGTTTTTAAAGTTTAAATCTCCTTGGTGAGGAACTCGTTTTATTTTTTTTTCTAGAAATATATGTAGGTTTATTTATTTCTATCCTCTATTTTAATTATTTTTATTAATTTTAACGGGGTGATATTGATAAATCAGGGTATATATGTTCTGAGAAAACATCTCCAGGTTATTTTGACATTTGATTATGTTGCATACCCATCACCCAAAGTCAAATTGTCTTCCGTCATCTTCTATCTGGTTAACTTTGTGCCCCTCCCCTCCCCCCCACCCCTTGCCCATGTCTCTGAGTCTCATTTTTATGTCCCATATATGTATAAAATCATATAGTTCTTAGTTTTTTATGATTTACTTATTTCACTCAATATAATGTTATCAAGGTCCATCCATGTTGTTATAAATGAACCAATGTCATCATTTCTTATGGCTGAGTAGTATTCCATAGTATATATGTACCAAAGCTTTTTAATCCACTCATCCACTGATGGACATTTGGGCTGTTTCCAGATCTTCGCTATTGTGAACAATGCTCCCATAAACATGGGGGGTACATTTCTCCTTTTGGAACAGTGTTATGGTGTTCCTAGGATATATTCCTAAAAGTGGAATAGCTAGAAGAAAACATAGGCAGTAAGCTCTCCAACATCTCTCGCATCAATATATTTGCCAATTTATCTCCACGGGCAAGTGAAATAAAAGACAGGATAAACAAATGGGACAAACAAAAAATCTTTTGCACAGCTAAAGACAATAAGAACAGAATAAAAAGACAAGCTACACAATGAGAGAACATATTTGACAACACATCTGATAAGAGGTTAATAACCAAAATTTATAAAGAACTTATAAAACTCAACACCAGGAAGACAAACAATCCAATCAAATAATGGGCAAAAGAAATGAATAGACACTTCTCCAAAGAGGACATACAGATAGATGGCCAATAGGCATATGAAAAAGTGCTCAACATCACTAATCATTAGAGAAATGCAAATTAAAACCACAATGAGATATCACCTCACACTTGTCAGAATGGCACTCATCAACAAAACAACACAGAATAAGTGCTTGTGAGAACGTGGTCAAAAGGGAACCCTCCTTCACTGCTGGTGGGAATGTGGACTGGTGCAGCCACTGTGGAAAACATTCTGAAGATTCCTCAAAAAATTTTTTAAAAATTGTTTTATTTTCTGAGTTCAATAAGTTCTCTATTAGTGTTCTCTCACATCTCATTGAGTATTTTTAGGACTTCAATATTGAATTCTTTATTGTTTAACTCCAAGGTTTTCATGCGATTGAGATTGACTTCTGAAGTTTTTTTCGTTTTGTCTCTGAATAGCATTTATTTCTTGGGTATTAATTTTTTTCTGCCTTTAGGGCATGTGAGAGTGGTGTTTTTAAGAAATAAAAAATAAAATAAAATAAAATATAGATTAAAAAGATAAAACTAAAAATATTATAAGAAAATACAAATAAGAAAAAAGCCACAAAACAAAGAACAAAAACAAACCAAACAACAACAAAGAAAAACTAGAAAAAAAAGGAAAAGATTAGAATAAAAGAATAATCCCCCCAAACTCCGAAGCAAAAAGAAGTTTCTTTTTTTATCTCAGTAGTCGGTGCTGGACTACAAGTTTTAGCTTTGTGAAATAATCAGGCTGGCCTCTGCTGAGAAACTGCTGTAGGGATGATGGAGAGTAGGCTGCAGTCTGATGAGGGTTGGGCTTGCTGTGACTGTTAAGGTTTTAACAATGGCAATCTTAGACCTTCCTGTATCTCAACAGACCATGGGACCAGACACAGAGCACCTTTGTCCCTTAGGAAAAAAAAGTGACTGCAGAACTAGCTGTGAGGTACGTCTCTGCCACTATCCATACTAGAAAGTGGAAGAAGGTGGGATCTGGTAGGCTGAGGATTGCACTTTGCATTTTTGTGTCTCTGACCCAACTTCAGGTCATTGGCAGAACATGGGAACACTGGCAGTGACCTCTTATTCTCTTGCCACTTTGGTTTAGTGCCTTTCCAAATTCTCAACAATCTCACCTCTCTTCTCAGCAAAAGGAGACCCAGCCATGCTGTTTTTTTTCTCCACTCCAAAGCTGAATGTGAGTGCATCTTATCTTCTACCATCACCATTCTCAACCCTTTTTACCTTTAGTTGATTGCATATGTGAGTCTTTTCAGGCAAGAATGTGAGCTCAGCTGGGGTTCTTTTGTAGTGTTCTAACTGTAAAATTTATTTAAATTTCAATAGGAGAGATCAAGAGTATCTCTCACATCACCATTACTCTGACATTCTTTAATTACATCTTGTTATAATTACCACCAAAACTTCCTACATCCTGTCAGTAGTGAGTCTACTGGAGTTTCTGAAGAAAGAATGAGCAAAATTTATAGGAATTATTTACAAGGTGCTCACTAAGTCTGAATAACATATTGGTGAAAATAAAGTATCAAAAGAATCCAGGAAATTACAGTTTAATTATTTTTCTTTCTTATTAACATCCTAAACATATATATGGCATCATTATTTTATCTTAAGCTTTAGAGAGATTACAATTTTGAGGTTTAAATACATATATGAATGTACATAAAAGGTAAAAAATATATTACAATGTTAGAAATCGTGTGTTTTTCTAACATATTTGTATTTTAGATTATGTGCGATTCACAGTCTTAACATGAACAATCATTAATATATTTATATATATATAAATGCATATGCATATATATACAAAATATATTATTTATAGTAACTTCTCATTATGCCAAATAAAGCAGTATCAAATCTCTTTGCTAACCTTAGTTTTTTATAAATTCTTATACCACCTTACAAATGCAGAATTTTCCTTTCACAGTTTTTTTTAAATTTTTTTTAATTTTTATTCATTTTAGAGATGAGACACAGAGTGAGAGAGAGAGAGAGAGAGAGAGAGAGAGAGAAAGAGGGGAGGAGCTGGAAGCATCAACTCCCATATGTGCCTTGACCAGACCAGTGCAGGGTCTCGAACTGGCGACTTCAGTGTTCCCAGGCCGACGTTCCATCCACTGTGCCACCACAGGTCAGGCTGCTTTCACAGTTTTATTAAGACATAATTGACATATAACACAGTTTAAGTTGTACAACATAATGATTGATATGTGTATCTATCATAAAATAATCATCACAATAAGTTTAGTTAACATCCATTACCTCACATAGTTTCAGTGTTTTTTCAGGTGTTGAAGACTTTTTAAGATGTACTCTTAGCACTCTTCAAATTATAGTATATTATCTTTAATTATTGCCGCTATACTGTTCATTACATGATAATATTAAGTTAAAATTTAATCATGTCATGACCTTTTAAAAATAATCTCATAAATTATTGTCACATATTAAGATGACCCAATTTTTAATACAATTGTAATACACAGGCTTATTTGGTGGCAAGTGTATCCATACCCAATCATGTGAAGTGGGCAAAGGTCCTTGAATGTACTTAACCCTTAGTTAACCCACATGTTTTAGTTAATTTCTCACTTTATTCTGTTCTCTGTCTAATACCAAACCAAGATCACTGAATTTCTAACTACTCTTTAATAAACAGTAGCGCTAGCTTGACCAGGTGGTGACACAGTGGTAAGAGCATTGGACTGAAATTAAGAAAACCCAGGTTTGAAAACCCAAGGTCGTTTACTTGAGCGTGGGTTCATCTGGCTGAAGTGCGGGCTCACCAGCTTGAGCGCAAGGTCACTGCCTTGAGCATGGCATCATGGACATGACACTATGTTTGCTGACTTGAGACCAAAGGTCACTGGCTTAAAGCACAAGGTCACTGGCTTGAGCCCAAAGTCACTGGCTTCAGCAAGGGGTTACTCACTTTGCTGCAGCCCCCAGTCAAGGCACATATGAGAATGTAATCAATGCACAACAAAGGAGACTCAGGAGCCACAATGAAGACTTGATACTTCTCATCTATCTTCCTTTCTTTCTGTCTGTCCCTCTCTCTGCCTCTTTCACACACACACACACACACACACACACACAAATACACACACACAAATAAATAAATAGTAGCTGCTAATATTTCAATGTTCCATCTTCAAACCTTCAGTTATTCTTGTTATCTCAACATGTGAAAAACTCAGCAAAAAAATAGCACACAAAGCTCAGCCATAAACAAACAAACAATTCAATTAAAAACAGGGAGAGGACCTGAACAGACACTTCTCCTAAGAGGACATATAAATGGCCAACAGGTAGTGAAAAGATGCTCATCTTCACTAGCTATTCATGAAATGCAAGCAAATACTATGAAGTGGTATCACCTCACACCTGTTAGATTGACGATTATCAACAAGACAGGTAATAACAAGTGCTAGTGAGACTGTGGAGAGAAAAGGGCCCTCATTCACTGCTGGTGGGAATGTAAATTAGTACAACCATTATGGAAGAAAATATGGTAGTTCCTCAAAAAATTAAGAACAGAATTATCATATAACTCAGAAATCCCGCTACTGAGTATCTACCACAAAAGCTTGAAAACATTGGTATGTAAAGATACACGCATCCCTGTGTTCATTGCAGCATTATTCACAGTGGCCAAAACATGGAAACCACCAAAATGTCCTTTAGTAGAGAACTGAATAAAAAACTTGTGGTACATATATATAATGAAATACTACTCAGACATAAGAAATGATGACATGTGCCATTTATGACAACGTGGATGGACCTTGATACATTATACTAAGTGAAAAAGCAAATCATAAAAAGCTAGACACTTTGTGATTTCACATATAGGTGGGATATAAAACTAAGAATCATGTACATAGATAAAAGTGTAGTAGTTACAGGATGTGGGGAAGGGAGGGGGGAGAGAGTAAAGAGGGATAAATATAAGGTGACAGAAAATGATTTGACTTTGGATGATGGGTATACAACTTAATCAGCAGTTCAAATGCTGTAGAAACATTCATCTAAAACCTATGTACTCTTATTAATTAATGTCACCATGTTAAATTTAATTTTCTAAGTAAAATTTTAAAAATATTATTGAGCATATATGGATTTTAATAACATTCTATGCAATTTTTTCCTTTAGGTGAATATTTAATATATAATTATACCACTGAAATAAATTTTTTAAAAATTTAAAATTTTACAGTGTGACAAATAAAAAAACACATTATTATAGCATTGTCTCTGGTGATATAATACAGTCATGTACTGCATAAATATGATGTTTCAATCAATGACTAACCACATAAACAACAGTGCTACTGCCTATTTCTAATGGAGCTGAAAAATTCTTAATGTCTAGTGATGTCTGTTGTCACTACTATAATGCTTGTTTTTCGTGCAAAGCATTACTCACGTGTTTGCGGTAATGCTAGTGTGAACAAAACTGTTTGGATGCCAGCTGAACTTGTTGATAACAAATCACTTTGTTACTAGTTTATGTGTTTACTATACTATATTTTTTTATCATTATATGAGTGTACTCTTTTCACTTACAAAATGTTTGAGGTAATAGTATGTCGTGTTTTACTGGTGGTAGCCTCATACATCTGGTGCTATATGGTACATCAATTTTTTCTGTGCTTGATTTAATCTGCTCTTTATTTGCACAACAACATGCTGAAAAGACTTGTAGTTTAGGAGCAACAGGTCATTCCTAGAGCCTATGTGTGTAAAAGGCTGTAACAGTGGTGGGATTCAAATAATTTAACAACCAGTTCTCTGCTCTAATGCCCGTTTTAAGTATAAAAAAATAATATACCAACATGTGGTCTATTATTTCATGTATTTCATACTTAAATTAGAACAATACAACAAGTACACAAAATAGATTTTGTTATAAGAAAGTTTTAAAATATTTATAAAAATATTAAATAATTCCTGACAAAAATCAATCAAACTGTTAAGATATTTTTATAGTGCTTTCTGATTGGTGTTTTCACTTGCAGTTTTATTTGCTTTTATTCGAGCATCATCATCTCTGTGATTTATCCTTAACCATCTTTTCACCGTACGAGTACGATCCCATGCCTTTACCTGTGGACGGAATGAACATTACTTCGGGTGCTTAGAATATGCTGTTGCACAGATGAACATTAAAAAAGAGTAAGAAATGTAAATAATTTGCATATTTGGCAGCTTCCCAGGTGCCCACCGTAGAGAAAATACTAATAACTAGTGCCATTTTAACCACAGGTTCGCCAAACTCAAAAAAATAGGTATCAGTTCTGTCAAACTGGTGTGAACAAGCTGAATTCTACCACTGGGCTGTACCATTTAGGTTTGTGTAAGTGTATTTTATGTTTCCAAAGTAAAATCTCTTATTGGTAACTTAGTTTATCAAATGACATACATATTTCTTGGTGTAAACAACAGGGACATAATTCACAATATGAAAGGATAAAGGTGAAAACCTCACAAAGAATTCCTACCCCCTCCTAAAGAACACTTTCTATTTTATATAATAACTCATATAATATGCCTATGGAAAATAACTGCAAATTTTTGTTTGTAATTATTAAATAATTTGTCTCTTAGAGACTGACCTTAAACATTTCACTAATAAGTGAAATTGCAACTTAAAATTTGATTAAATTTACATAAGTTCAGATCTTATACTTTCATTAAAGTATACAAAATTATGCATGGAACTATATTTGCTTTCAAATAGCCAATATATAAAATACGACTGTTAGTGAAAGATAATAAACTAACTTTTTATACAAAATGAAGATATTGATAATATAAACAATGTATGTTGCAGATACAGTAAATTATTTTAAAGAGAATATTGCTTCCGTAGCTGATGTATACTTTAGTTTGACAGAAACAAATCTTTTTTTTCTTTGCTCAGATACAAGTCAACAGATCATTTTTATGAATTGATTTATTATTTCTTATATTTCATTTGAATGAAATGATCTGAAGCCACCAGATCAGATAGACAAAGATAAATAGAAAGTATATGGAGCTATTTTATTACAGGTGCTTTTTTGCTTTTGTTTCAAAAGAAACCATGCCAATAATATGAGCTTTATGTAACTTATTTTTTTTTCTAAGTGAGAGAAAGGAGATAGAGAGACAGACTCCCCCATAAGCCCTGACCAGGATCCACTTGGCAAACCTGTCTGTGGCCAATGCTCTGCCCATCTCAGGGCATGTTTGCAATTGAGCTATTTTAGGCACTGATGTAGGGGCTCCACAGAGCCATCTCCAGTGCTCAGGGCTCATATGCTCAAGCCAATTGAGCAATGGCTGCAGGGAGGGAAGAGGGAGAGAGAAAAGGGGAAGAAAGGATGGAGAAGCAGATGGTTGTTTCTCCTGTGTGCTCTGACCAGAAATTGACCTGGGACATCTATAGGCCAGGCCACTTGTCTCTACCACTGAGACAGTGGCAGGACTATAACTTAAATTTTTAATAATTACTTATAATTTTATTTATATTTTATTTTATAACACTCAACCAAAATTATTTTTTACTCTTGAAAACTTCTTTTTTTAAATTAAAATTTATCTCATGGATTATGAAATGAACAAATATATATTTTTAAGAAAATGGAATATATACATGCATTTACATTTTCTGTAATAATAGTCTGGTTTTCAGAATCAAATATCATGTATACTTAGAAGAAATAACTCAAAGCTCTTAGTTGGAAAATTTTAAATTTAAATAATTTATAAATAAGTTAAAAACAATACAATGAGAGTTATATTTCAAATATAGACACACAACTGTTATTTGTTCTCTAAGAACAAAGAAATAATTATTACTGAATTTTGGACATCGCCCATACAAGAGTAGTTAAATATAGTACAATAAATATTTCACATCTATGCATGCATTTCTAGTTACCAATCCTGTATTCCCATTTTGCTTCGAATTCAATATCTATGATAATGTCAGAGAAAATAAGTTCACATTTTCAGTGGAGGATAAAATGAGAGATCTTCTATAACAGTGGTTTTTAGAGTTGAGAAAAAGACTGAAGTACCCTTTTTTGTATATAAATTCAATTATAGAATGCTAATACATAATAAAAAACAATAAAACTAAAGTTACATCATGCCTGATCCTCTTACCAGCACACCCTGAGCTCTGAGAAACCTAGAGTTTTAGAAAGCATTTAAAAAAAAAAACTATTTTCTTTTTGACTTGTGGCAGAATTGTAACTATGCTATTTTCTGCTTCTTCTGCAAATGAAAAGTACATGCAGTGATGTCATATTTGCTAACGGGAGGTTTATCTCTGGTTTCCATTAGAGCATCATTGTGTTTCCTAAAAACTTTCCATCTTGACCATTTATTTACTTTTCTTTAAGTTTTTTTCTCTTTTATATTCTTTGGTATAGTCATCTATAGAAATAAATCAAAAATAAATACTTTCAAACTATGACATTTGTTTAAGTCTTGTGGTATTTCAAGTTCCCTTTTTTTATCTGAATCATGTTACTCTAAAACATGAGTTTGAGAGATGATGCTGTGGGATTGCTACAACCACAGTCTTCGCTGTCTAGGGAAAATGGTCATTGCCATCCTTACAATCACTGAAGTAAAAAACATGGTGTAATTCTTAAAAAATTATTTTAATTTATTCAGGTGACATAATTTAATAAAATTTACAGTTTTCAGGTGCACATTTCTACAATATTTTATCTGTA
This sequence comes from Rhynchonycteris naso, assembly GCA_037038555.1. Taxonomy (NCBI): domain Eukaryota; kingdom Metazoa; phylum Chordata; class Mammalia; order Chiroptera; family Emballonuridae; genus Rhynchonycteris; species Rhynchonycteris naso. The sequence continues at coordinate 76,819,086 of CM073002.1, forward strand.
TATGTATTGTGTGTTCACAATCACAAGTTAAAGCTCCCTCCATCACCATTTCTCTCTCTTCTACACTCTTAATCTGCCTTTACTTCTCTTCTCTCTTGCAATCTCCACATTGCTGTGTGTGTGTATGTGTGTGTGTGCAGAGAGAGAGAGAGAGAATTATATCTATGGGCTAAATTTTATTATAAATTGACGTTGGCCGGTTGGCACAGAGGTAGAGCATTGGCCTAGCATGTGGGAGTTCTGGGTTCGATTCCTGGTCAGAGGACACAGAAACAGCACACATCTGCTTCTCCACCCTTCCCCCTCTCTTCTCTCTTTCTTCCCCTCCCACAGGAAAGGCTTCAGTGGAGCTAAGTAGACCCGGGCACTGAGGAAGGCTCCATGACCCCTGCCTCAGGTGCTAGAATGGCTCCAGTTGAATGGAGCAATGCCCCAGATGGGTAGAGCATTGCCCCCTGGTGGACATGCTGGGTGGATCCCGGTATAGTGCATGCGGGAGTCTGTCTGCCTCCATATTTCTACCTTCGAAAAAATACAAAAAGAAAAAGAAAAAAAAAGTTGACCCTCCTGATCGCAGAAGATGAAAAGTTCTATAATCTGCAAACTGCAAACACAGGAAATCAGGTGTTTACATTTGAAGGTCTGAAAATCAGAGAGCTGATGATATAAGGGAAGAAGACTTATGTTCTCATTCTTTCAAAAAGAGAGAATAAGCCTGACCCGGCGGTGGTGCAGTGGATAGAGCATCAGACTGGGATATGGAAGGACCCAGGTTCGAGACCCCGAGCTCGCCAGCTTGAGCGTGAGCCCATCTGGCTTGAGCAAAAGCTCGCCAGCTTGGAACCAAGGTTGCTGGCTCCAGCAAGGGGTTGCTTGGTCTGCTGAAGGCCCATGGTCAAGGCACATATGAGAAAGCAATCAATGAACAACTGAGGTGTCACAGCAAAAAACTGATAATTGATGCTTCTCATCTCTCTTCGTACCTGTCTATCTGTCCCTATCTGTCCCTCTCTCTGACTCTCTCTCTCTGTCCCTATAAAAGAAAAAAAAAAGAGAGAGAATAAATTCTTTTTTCTTCTGCCTGTTTTTTTCTATTCAGACCCTCAACTGATTAGATAATGCCCACCTACACCGAAGAGGTTAATCTGCTTTATTTACTCTCCTGATTCAAATGCTAATCTCATCTGGAAATTCCTTCACAGACATACCTAGAAATATTGTTAAATAATTGTCTGGGTATCTCAATTCCCAAATTGATACATAAAATTATTTATCATAATCTTTTACCAGGTCTTTCATGGTAAGAGATTACTTAAATACCTCAGTTTGTGCCATTCCCTGCTTCAGCTATACTAGGTTGCTTAAATTTTAACACAGTAGAATGCTCTAATTTAAGAATTTTTGAATTGGCTTCTTACCCTTATAGACCATTTCTTTTTGAGATACCTGCATTAGAAACTCCTTTGCCTGTATGAAGTCTGTTCAAAGATACATTATCACTGAGACTGTGCTGGGTAGATAAAATATAATATGCTCACTTTGTTAAAGATAGCGCTGCCCACATGGAAGCCCATCACCCAGGTGATATTATTTGCCCTTATGCTTGGGATGGGTGTGGGGGAAAGGCTGTAATATAAGCAGGCCAGGTCATTATAGCTTAAGTCTTGGTTTTAAGAGTAAGCTTTCCCCACAACCTTGACTGATTGGATGATGTAAGGTGGTACATTCTCATGAGGAATCCCATTAAACCTCAGATGGGTGACTTTGTATTAAGAGACTTCCTTGCTTGTATAATTGGATTAAAGGTTTGGATTCTACACTATAAAGTGGGGCAGGCCAGGAGCTTGCTTGCTCTTGGTTCCTGAGGTATTAAAGAGGAGAGCAGATTAAGGCCACGTGGAGGAGAGGAGGCAGCCAAGATGGTGGAATGCTGAAGAATAAGCCAGTTTGTGCAGTTTGGATAGAGAGGAGATGGGAAACAGAGGTGAATAAGTCTGGTGAGCTAGAAACCTTTGATTCTAGGAAACTCGGATAAGTCAGTAGCTTTGTAAGCACTGAATGAGTGGGTTTTGGAGCCCAGTGTGTGTTTTTGCTTGCCCGCCGGGTAAAGTAGAATGAAAGCTGATGGCTCACCAGTTCTTGGTTCCATTGTTTCATTACTGACTGTTTGAATCTATTGCGAACCTGCACGGGTCAGGCTGCTGTGATGGTGGCCCCGACTACTGGCTTTACAGACTGCTTTATCATGCTTGTTTTAAATTGCAACTCTTCTCTTTCCCCTGAACCTTGTTACCCTTTATCTTTTCTACTTTTATTCTTAACATAATGGTTATCAACAGCCAATGTACTATATTATGTTGTTTTGTTTTGATCTCTTCTTTTATTATGATGCAAAACTGAAACAGAAAGATATTTGTCTAAAATATTTCCTAGTGAATCTAAGCACGAGAAAACTATGGGGGCTGACACTGTAAAGGGGTTTACTAAGTTTTTGTTAACAGTAAAAAAGAAGATATATGGATTCATATATAGATGAAAATATTTTCAATTGTCCCTTAAAACTGTTTACATGCCTTTCTACATTCTAATCAATCACTTTGGAACAAAAGGTAATGTTTTATGCTGCAGCCTAAGTATTTAATCATTTTATAGACTACCCTTCTCTTCAGCATTAAAACAGATTAAAGCATGGAACAGTGGGTATTTGGATACTGTACAGTATTTTTAGGACATAGGAATATGCACATGGACCACTGGCATTTGAGTAATAAGGCAAATCACTAAGAATAATGAACAGAGTATAATGAGTAATTTTTTTTTTCCTTCTGATGTAGAAAAAGCTAGTTTTAATAACTTTGGTCAAAGATAGTAAGAAAAAATAATAGTCACTAACAAACAATATTTATTCATGTATTGATCTTTAAAAGAAACATTGAGTAAGATTAATGTCTTAATATGCCCCAGGTAAATGTAAAATATAAACTGGTTTGAGTTCAACCTCATTAAAACAATTCCTCAGTATTATGACTATTATTCAAATAACAATTTTTTTCACTGACTTTTACACCACTCAATATTTATCCATTATATCAATTCTAAGTTAGTTATTGGGACCATTGAGCTCATGCATAGTGATAAAATTATGTAAGAAAGTTTAAGTGATCTTTCCAAGAAGATGATGTGCTTCAATAATAAAATAAAATAAATTAAAATATGTGTATCTATCAGATTAAATCATTCTTCTCATTTCAAATGTCTTAATATTGTGTATTGTTTTGTAAACCAATTTAAGTATTAACAGTTTTATTTCTTTCTTTTTATAAAAACACTGCTTTAATGTAAAAATATAAACTGAAGTTAAAAAGCAAAAAATTTAGGAATTGAAATATGAGAAATAGCTTTTGATTTTTAAGTGTTTTGGCATTTTTCACATGACAACATTATTGGCCAACTGTGAGGTTGTTTGTCATAAAGTTTGAAAAGGTTACTGCATGACCACTCAATGGAAATTTAATACACTTAAACCTCTGCTTGTGTTTAGAACAAAAAAACTATTCAATACATTTCACATTCTACCCTACACTTGTCCAAAAACACAATCAACTTGATGGATCCAACATAACTTTTATTCTATGAATACTTCTGGAAAGCAAGTGTAGCAATATCAGGGAACCGCTGCTTAAGGGTAACTTGAGTTAATCTTTCTTCCTATCATTTTTTCTTATTTTCTGACATAGGTATTATTTTTACTGCATGGGTACTGAAAGCAAATGTTTGATACAGCCACTTGATTTTGAGCCATGAGTCATAATTTTTGTTTCTTGTTCTATACAGAAATCACTCAGAGATATGAACACCTAAAACTCTGATATTTGCTTACACACAGGTATTGCTTATGTTTTGTCTCATTTTCTTTGAGATTTGATTGATTGTAACTATTCTGATTTCCTGCTCTCAACAACAACTCACCATCATTTTCATTTGATTTAACTGTGTCAATCATTGACTTCAAATCACCACTAGTTCTTTTTCAGTGACCCTAATAATTCTTGGCATCTCACTTCATGCTTTCCTTTTTATCTGACATTAAGAATAAGTTTTGAGCCATACTTAATATTTCTTTTTCTTAAATGTGTTTTGTTAACAGTTCTAAGGTTTCCTAACACCTAAAAATATACTTTATCTATTTACTTATTTACCTATTTATTTTATTAAGTAGGAGATGGAAGGCAGAGAGGCCGAGACAGAATCTTGTATGTGCCACCACCCGGGATGCACCTGGTGATGCTCTGTCCATCTGGGGCCGCTGCTTTGTTGCGCGGCAACAGAGCTATTTCAGTGCCTGAGGCGAGGTCATGAAGCCATTCTCTGCACCCGGGGCCAAATTGTTCAAACTATTTGAGCAATAGCTGCTGGACGGGAGGAGAAAAGGAAAAAGAGAAGTGGGTGGGGGAGTGGTGGAGAAGCAAATGGTCACTATTCTTATGTGCCTTGACAAGGAATTGAAGTTTTCCACACTCTGGGCCAATACTGTAGCACTGAGTCAGTGGGCCAGGGTTACATTATTCAAAGAAGTATTTGCCAAGTTTCAATTTTATCAATATGAGGACACTATTTACTTAAGATTATTAAATGATAATTAGAAAAAGTGTCATCTTAATTATTTCTGCATAAATTAATTTCATCTAGAAAGTTATACAATCATTTTTTTTAAATCAATAGCAAATAATATGCTAAAATCAACCTTAATCTGATAAACAATATTTCAATGATGATAAAGAAGAAAGCAGACTGTTATCTTCAGTGCGAGAACTTATCCTAATTTTAGTCAAATGTTTAAATATGATTTTTAGTTCAATTTATCAATTCATTATTTAAATTAATAAGAATATAAAATTATAAAGTTGAATGAGAACTTTAAAAAAGCAGTTCTAAATATCATTAATTTAAGGGGGAGAAATCAGAGGTTCAGTGAATTAAAAAGATTTGTTCAAGATCACAAACCTACTTAAGAACCAGAACTGGAAAACAGAATAGTATACTAAGATTGCAGTTTGTGGGTATTTGTTGAATAACCCTAATCTCCCTTACACTATTTTAAAATATATCCTGTTACTAAAACCAACCACAGAGGTTTTAGTCAGCCAGTGGTCTTAATTTTTTAAAATCTTATAATATAAAATATGTTCAATGATGCATTGTATTCTTTTTTCATTTTATTTTACATGAGAGAGGGAGAGGGACAGACAGGAAGGGAGATAGATGAGAAGCATCAACTCATAGTTGTGGCACCTTAGTTATTCCTTGATTGCTTTCTTAGATGTGCTTTGATAAGGGGTGTGGAGGTGCTCCAGCTGAGCTAGTGACCCCTTGCTGAACGCAAAAACCTTGGGCTCAAGCCAGTGACTTTTGGTCTCAAGCCAGCAACCATGAGAATATGTCTATGATGTCATGCTCAAGCCGTCAACCTTGGGGAACCAAACCAAACGTAGATCCTCAACATCCAAGGTTTACAGTCTGTCCACTGTGCCACTGCCAGGTCAGGTAATGCACTGTATTCTGAAGTGAACTCTCCAGTGTATTTTCATAAACTGAACATACCCAAATTAAACAACAAAAAAACATGGACATATTACCAATGCCTCAGTAGTGCCCTTATGCTCCCTCAAGTAACAATCTCTCCTCACCAAAACCAAAATTATTTTCTATCCTGAGTTCTAACAGTGTAGATTAATTTTTTTTCTATCCTTATACTTTACACAAATGAAATCATGCAGTGTAAATTATCTTTTATATTTGCCTCTGTTTTTGATATTTTTTCATATGTTCTTATTGCTATGGTCTATAGTGTAAATATATAAAAATTAATATTGCCTGACCAGGCGGTGACGCAGTGGATAGAGCACCGGACTGGGATGCGAAAGATCCAGGTTTGAGACCCTGACTGAGCTGGCCAGCTTGAGCATGGGCCCATCTGGCTTGAGCAAAAAGCTCGTCAGCTTGGACCCAAGGTCGCTGGCTCTAGCAAGGGGTTGCTTGGTCTGCTGAAGGCCTGCAGTCAAGGCACATATGAGAAAGCAATCAATGAACAACTAAGGTGTTGCAACGGCAAAAAACCCCAAAAACTAATGATTGATGCTTCTCATCTCTCTCCGTTCCTGTTTGTCTGTCCCTATCTATCCCTCTCTCTAACTCTCCCTCTCTGTTCCTGTAAAAAAAATAAAATAAATTTTAAAAAATTAACTTATTTATTTTGTTTGTTATCGTAAATTTGGGTGGGTTATATTTTGAATATGTGAATAATAAGCATTCTGAATGTTTTTTTATAAATATATATATATATATATATACATTTCTGTTGAATTATTTCTTCCTTCCCCCCAAACTCATGTGTTAAAGTCTTAAACTTTAGGACCTCATAATGTGAATATTTGGAGATACGGTCTTTAAAGAGGTAATTAGGTTAAAATTATGTCATATGGGTGAGTCCGAATTAAATGTGACTAGTGTCTTTACAAGAAGAGGGAATTTAGACCCAGACATACACAGAAGGAAGACAAAGTGAAGATACAGGGAGATGACAGACATCTACACACCAAACTGAGATCCTCTTCATGGATTTCAGAAAAAGATCAACTCTAATAAAACTGTACTAAGAACCACCTCTACTAAAAATCTAGGATTTCTAACCTCTATAACTGTGATAAAAAGTAAAAATTTCTGTCATTTAAGCCTAGTTTGTAGTAATTTGGTTTTGGCAGCCCTACCTAGAGAACTAATACAAGTACAGTTCTAAGAAAGAAATTGCTGAGCAGTGTTTGTATATGTCTAACTTAAGTGACAAGTTTTTCTAAATGATTATGCAAATTTATACTTCTAGCCACATATGGGCATTCAAGGCTATCCAAAATTTCTTCAATACTTTGTATTTCCTTTCTTTTATTTTAATAGAAATTATTGGGAAAAAATTGTTTTATAAAACCATACAGGCTTTATGTGTACAACTCAACAAAACTTCATCTGTCCCCCACATTGTATGCCCATCACCCCAAGCAAATTCTCTTTCCGTCTTCATTTTCCCTCCTCACTGCTCACCCCTACTCTGGTTATCACCATAGTATTGTCTGTTTCTATCTGTTATATATGTATATAGCTTGTCTGAGCTGTAATCGCTTCACACTCAGTTTTCTGACAGCTTTACAAAACTATTCTTTGCCTAAATCTCCTACCTGGGAAAGCAAGAAAGCCTTAGTTAATAGCTTCTAATTATGTTTTATTTTTAACATCACCCTTCATTGTTTTACATTTTTTTCCTAAGCCAGAGAGTTACTATTGATTTTTCTATATATTCCATTGAATTCTGTCATTTTCTATGCTATGACTATGTATTTCATTATACTATTTTTAATGTCTTGCATAAAATGTGCTTCTCTCTGCTGTTGCAGTCTGCTGAGTCTTTCTTTGAATTATGGTCACTGATCTTCTTTCAGTTACAGAAGAGTTGCAGAACTTTAAAAATTGTCTTTTATTTATTGGTTTAGATCTTTCTAAATAAGCATATAAGCATTTGAAGCTTATGAGGGTTTAATGGATATGTATATATATTATTACATTATATGTATATAATATGGGTGTTATGAAATAAAAAGAAATTGATAAAAGATTCAACATTTATCAACTATTAAATAGTTTATAATTTACAGTATATATAATTTATTGAGATCATTTTATATTTTTATGCCATGGTAAATACTAAGAAGGGCAGTCTCTCCCTTGAGGTTATTTATTCAAAATCAGACAAGACACAGAATACTTAGGTAAAGCAAGAGAAGTATAACTTCTTTCCTTCTCTCTCTCTCTCTCTCTCTCTCTCTCTTTCTTCTTTCTTCTTCATCTTCTTTTTCTTTATTCATGAGAGGAGCAGGGTCAGACACAGAAGCATTGAGCTGCTCTTGTATAAGCCCTGACTGGGGAATCAAACTGGAAACCTCAGCACCTATGACAACTCTCCAACCATCCAGGGCTTAATTTTATTTTTAGAGAGATGGAGAAAGAAAGGTAGAGCGAGGGGGAAGGCAAGCATTTGTTGTGCCACTCACAGTGCATTTTTTTGGTTGCTTTTTATGTGTGCCTTGACCAGGGATTGAACCTGAAATCTTATTATTTTTGGATGATGCACTTAACTTCCTGAGTTAGCTGGCCAGGGTAAGAAGAATCTAATTTCAAAGCAGTACAAATATTTGTAAAATTATATTTATAAGCTCATAATATATAATTTATCATTATTACTTTAGTATTCAAAAACATAACAGGTAATATCAAAGCATTGCTTACCTTTTTATTTCTTACCTTTTTTGAAAGTCAACAATGCATCCTATGCAAATATTTAAATAGTTTATAAAATTTCACCTTTTTTCCACTTAGTTATTTCTTCTATTGAGTATTATAATTAACTATGTGATATAAACTTGCTGTGTTTTATAAAACACCTAAGTAATTTGTTTTTTAATATTATTCTAATTGGAGAAAGAAATATCTAGAAAGCCAGGAAATATGTGTATTTCTTTTATTGTGCAGATGTTTGTACAAAATTAGGAATTGAAATTTGCTATGGATCTTATTAAAGATGGACAAATAGTATTTCTTGTCTATGTAACTACAATTTTATTGTTGTATCATGTTCTATTCTTAACTATTTCATTATATCAGTGACCATATAAAAAGATATGGTAATCAAAATTAATGAAAAAATATGTAATGAGTTTTGTAAATTGCCTGTGTTATATTCTCTAATCTCAATGTATATAGGTGTATAGAATGGAGTTTCTTTGAGACCCTTTTTACCCACCAAATCTACCCTCTAAATGCTGGCTTTCTTTCTCAAGGATGAAGAAAATTGGAGTGATTGACTAGATTCCTGCATGCTATGTAGAAATTCGGGGCTTTAAAAATTCTAAATACTGCATGGTGGTTTCTCTTATGCTTCTTTCTTCTGTTCTGCTGTAACAGCAAGTTGCTTGTTGTATGGAGTTCTGAAAAGTCCAAATAAGAGAACTGCAGTAGAATATCTCAAGGTGCTGTTATAATACATTCTTGTTCTGCGATTAAATAGAATTCCTTGAGAAAAGCTTTTACTTGGCTATTAGACATTGATAGAAACTGGTTATTAAATATGGAAAACCAAGTAACCAAGACCCTCGGCTTGCTTTTTATTAGCTGGATTTTTATAACTCATAAAGTCATAAATTTCAGTGAAAATGAAAGTAATAGATCTTAAAGAGGAAGTTGTATATTTAAAATGAGACCTGAGTAGTTATGAAAACCAAAGTAAATTTCATGAGCAATCTCTCATTTTTCTATAGTAACCATACATGTTTCATTGCTATTCTTCTCTCAGTTAATTCTTATACAGCATGGGAAGTTTAGCAAAGATAAAAAAGATATGGTGTATTAGATTCCAATTGTTTAATGCAATAAAAAACCCCTCAAATTTATTATCTTATAATTTTGAAGTTCAAGTTCCCAAATGGTTCTCACTAGGCTAGAAATCAAGCTGTTTACTGTTCATCAGGGCTGCATCCTTCAAGTGTATTGAGGCAACAATTTGTTTTTTTTGTCCTTTTTAGTTGCTAGAGATCTCCTAAATTCCTTGTTTCACAGCCTCTTGCTCAATCTTCAAAGCCAGAAGAGCTGCATATTATCTTCAAATCTCTCTGACTTGAATCCTCCTGCTTCATTTTTTTTTCTGTTAAAAGTATAAGTGTGATTACATTGAACCTATTTGTGCCATCTAAAGTCATTTATTTACCTGAAGGTCAGCTGATTAGCAAATAAAATTCTATCTTAAAATGAATTCTCCCTAGCTTGTAATATAAGTGTCCCAAGTTTCCAGAATTAGCATGTGGATATTTTTGGAGGCCATTATTTTGCCCTACAAGATGGATTTGCCCAATCTTCTGGTACTAGTCAGAAGTAGATTGTCAAAATAACACAGACACTTTCAGGTGTGGTCCTTAAATATAATGGTAAAAAGTAGTAAGCAGAATATAAAACAGTATATTTGGTTGCCCCTTAGTATGAATATAGAAAGAGCCAAATGGATAGAAAGGGCTAAATAGTACAAATTTGTGGACATTGGCTAGTAATTTTGCCATATAATCATAGACCTGAATATTATAAAATTAGGGAATTGATAACAAGTTGATCAGAGAGAGAGAGATGTAAATGAATCTTTCAAAATTGTCAGAAAACGATGATTTGTCTAAAATAAATTATAAATTATTGTATTTTATGCAAAATATGCCATGAATAACTAATTATGATATTTTATTTTACAGACATATCAGTATTTTCTCAATAAATTTTTGTACAAAGTGATCATGACAGCGGAAAGAGAGCTTACTCATGACCTTACTTCACAAGTCTGATTGGTTTAATGCACTGCTAAATGCCCCACTTGTGCACAATGGAAACGAAAACTGAATTTTGAAATAATTCTATTCTGAAGAGGGAGAGCTGATCTTGTAGCTGATATTGGATTGATTATATTTGATCAGAATATCAGACCTATTCCAGATGTACTGATCTAATATCAGCTTTCTAACCAACTGTCCATGTCGTATATAAATGCAGTTGGAGGAGCAGTGGTCCAAGAGATGGATACTCTCTACTTGTTAAAAAATACTAAAATAAATGACATTTAGGAATAAGATATTATTTATCATAAAATGATGCATATTAATTATATACCTCTTCAAGCACATTGAATGTTATAGTAGATGCAAAACAAAAAACACAAACAAAAAAAAACACTGTTTAAAGCATACTGATGCTCTACGTACCAATGTGAAGGATGATCATGGTTTGATGAGATTGTTGATAATAATGATGATACTGAGGTCTTTTCAACATTGACATGAATACTAATTATCTGGAGACTTTGGCAGAATTCACAAAGCTTCCAACTAATCCTTCTATTCCTAGTCCAGAGACCATAATTTGAACAGCAAGGATGATGATAACAAAGTGAAGCTGCTGCTAATAATGATACCAGTTATGAAAACTTAAAATTTGAACTTTCTACAGTAGTTGAAAAATTTTCTGCTTTCTTGGTATATTTTCTCATGATTCAAATACCTATTTGTTCATGGTTTAAAAAGTCACTCATAATAAAATATTTAAAATTTATTATCAATGATCTTTAAAAACCAATTATGGAAATGTTATTTCAATCAGCATATATTAAAGTCATGTCAGAAAATTACCATTCTAAATGGGTTTATTCCATGGAAACAATGATGAGCTAATCCTCACATTAAGCAGAATAGCCTGCATAATTCAATATTGACAAGAATTAACCATGCAAAAAATAGGAAAAGGGCAAAGCTATAAATTTAGTTTATCAATCCAAGCCTTGTTGTCAAGTAAATGCTATTACACCACTGAACATATTTAGCTTTTATATTTCACCCCAATGATTTAAACATTTTATTCTAATTTGCCCATTCTATTGAGCATATATCTTTGGCTTCTGGGACTGATAGCAACAAATGAGTCATATACTGTGTTGTCTGTTTTACTGGAAATATTTTCTTACTTGGGTGTCTTCTGTTTAAGTGGTCCACTATAAAGGAATAGAGTATAAGGGGTTGTTTGGAAAATATCTGAGTAATTCTTTTTTACTTTTTAAAACCTTAACTTGATATATAATAGCCATGATGATAATCTGGGCCATGAATGAGAACAGTTTCAGTGAACTCATAAATAGACCATTTCAATGGGTTTATTTCAAAATATAATAAACAATTCTCAGGTGTGTGCTGCATTACTGAGACAAATATCAGAGAAATAGTTCTTCAATCAATGGGTCAATTAATCAGCCAAATAAAAAATTAACTAAATATGTTAATCTAATTCTAAATCAAAATCCATACATGTGTGTGTAATAATAATAGGTTTCTAATATTCATCTAAAAGAGAAAAAAAACTTATAAAGGATACTTTTGCACCATTCCTTTTTAAAGAGAAGCTGTACAGAAATAAACTTTTAAATAGCACTATTAGTCAGCTTGTCATTAATACAACAAGGAAAGTAAGAGAGTAGAGAAATGAGAAATGCTATGGACCAACACCACTGAGGAAAAAGATAAAATTCAATTGAGCTGTTGAAAAAAAAAAGAGACTTTGCTAGGAAAGAATGTGGTTCATGTATGCATGGGTGCGTATGTATTTAAAATGAAGAGATACATAATTAAAGCTTTAGAAGTAGCCTGACCAGGTGGTGGCACTGTAGATAGAGCATTGGACTGGGATGCGGAGGACCCAGGTTCGAGTTTCCGAGGTCACCAGCTTGAGTGTCGGCTCATCTGGTTTGAGCAAAAAGCTCACCAGCTTAGACTCAAGATCGCTGGCTCGAGCAAGGAGTTACTTGGTCTGCTGAAGGCCTGCGGTCAAGGGACATAAGAAAAAAGCAATCAATGAACAACTAAGGTGTCGCAACAAAAAACTGATGATTGATGCTTCTCATCTTTCTCTGTCCCTATCTATCCCTCTCTCTGAGTCTCTCTCTCTCCCTGTAAAAAAAAAGAAAAGAAAAAAAGTAGTAGTGTATCTATTCATTTAATTCGCATTGAAAACTTAGTATATTCTATATTTTGGGATAAATGCTGGACATTTAATGATTAATAAGATCTGATCCCAACTCTAAGGAGTAGGGAAACTAATTCAGACACAATTATTTATAATATATTGTTCTAAGAGAAATGGTGAGATTCATCATATCTATTAAAGTGTTGAAGAAATTCAATATAGTTGCATAATGATGTATAAAATGTTAGCTAAAATAAAATTTTAATACATAAATATTGAGTATAAGGTAGGGAAGATTGGTTTCAAAGGTTATTTTTCAGTTTGTTTTCTTTATGTTTTTCTGAGAGATTTTTCAGCTCTGTTAGAAAATGCATAACATTTATCAACCTAATCAGTTTTAAGTGAACAGTTCGATAGAATTATGTATATTCACATTGTACAAAAGATCTTCAGAATCTTTTTATCTCTGTAATTAAAATTTAACAACTCTCTTTTCCTTTGCTATCATATCCTTTGGTAACATTCATTCTACTCTCTGTTTTTTTGAGTTTGACTTTTTAGACACCTCATATACTTAAAATTATGCAGTTCTGTTCTTCTGTGACTAGTTTATTTTACAAAGTATATCTCTTAGTTTCATCCACATTGTCACCTGAACGTATTTTTTTAAAGGTGGAGTCACAATCCATTGTGTGTATTTATCACATATTCATCTGTTGGTAGGTATTTACATTCCATGTCTTGATTATTTTGAATAATGCTTCAATGAACATGTAATGCAATTATGTTTTTTGAGATACTATTTTAAATTCTTTTAGATACATACTCAGTATTTCTTGATTATATAGTAGTTCTATTTTTAATTTTTTGAGGGACTTCATCTTGTTTTCCATTGTGGTTTTGATTTCTCTAATAGCTAACAACGTTAAATATTTTTTCATGTGTTTATTGATTATTTGTAAATCATCTATGGAGAAATGTTTACTCAAAGCCTTTGATCATTTTTAATTTGTCATTTGAGTTTTTGTTGTATGAATTACTAATATTACCCATCTTACAGTTTGCCTTACTCTACAACAGTGAGTCTCAAACTTTAGTTTCAAGAGAGGGATCTCACAAAGTGAAGATATTGATTAAGTACTTTGAAGCCTGAGTTCCTTCATTTCTAGCAAGCTCTCAGGTATGGACATCAATGCAGCTGATCCTAAGACCATACCTTGATTTACAAGACCTTATAAAATATTTGACTTAAAGTTTTTTTCATATGAATTTTAATATTCAGTGTGAATGCATATTGCAATTTCAAGCATAATTTTAAATTCTATAGCTTTTTTTTCATGTGCTATCAGATAGTGGATTAAAAGTTGTTTATATTTAAACTAGTGCCTGAAGATGAGAATCAACATTGAACTCCTTAGTGAAGACAATTTCTTTATAAATGATTTATTTAGTCAAGGTAATTCCGGCAGAATCATAGAAGTTTTATGTATCAGAGTTTAATTCAACAGTATGTAATTCCACAATTTCTTTAACATTCAAATGTTGAATCTGAGCTGATTACAGTTTTTGGCTAATATAAAGCTACTAAAAACGCTGTGTGAATATTTTGGAGTAATTGCTGGGTCATGTGGTAATACATGAATAATTTTATCAGAATCTGCCAAACTGTTTTCCGGAGCATAATATCTACAGGCTTTAATATTTTATATTCCCACCAGCAGTGTATGAATAATCCATTTTTCCACATCTTATGTAGCATTTGGTATTGTCATTATTTTTTATTCAGACATTCTGCAAGGTGTGTGGTTATATTCTCTGTGGTTTTAATTTGCATTTCCCAAGTGGCTAATGATGTTGAACACCTTTATGTGCTTCTTTGCCACGTGCATAGCCTCTTTAGAAAAATGTTTCAAAATGTTTCTTCATGACTTCTGGTCATTTTCTAATTTTTTTTTTTCTTTTTTTAGTTTTTGAGTATAGAGTTCTTTTTATATTCTAAATATTAGTGGGGTTTTTTTGGTCAGGTATACTATGTATTTGCAAATATTCCTTTCAATATTTTCATACTCTTCTTATGGCTTAACAAAGAGTAAAATTTTATAATTTTCATAAAGTCTAATTCTTCAGTTTTTCACTTTATAGATTATGCTTTTGATATTAAGTTTAAGAACTCTTAGTCTAGCCAGCCATAGATGCCAGTGATCATCCAGTAGTGGGATTCAGCAAGCTCACTCTGGCTTGGTAGAACCAATACCTAATTTTTGGTTGAGTTTGATGAATCTGTTGTTAAAATGGCACTTGGAATCAGGGTTCTTTCTAAAGTAGGCTCCTGGGCAGCTGTCCAATGTGGAAATCACAAATTTATATTCCTTACTCTTTTTTAATGTTCATTGTATTCATAGGTGAGAAAAACTTGCAAATGAAGATGCCAATCGAGAAGCAATATAGAGCTATACCAGGTGGTGGCACAGTGATAGAGCATCAAACTGGTACGCTGAGTACCCAGGTTCAAAATCTGAGGTTGCCGGCTTGAATGCAGGCTCATCCAGTTTGAGCAGAGGCTCACCTGATTGAGCGAGGGTTTCCTGTCTTGAGCGTGGGATCATAGACATGAACCTGTGGTCACTGGCTTAAGCTCAGAGGTCACTGGCTTGAGGCCGAAGCTCACTGGTTTGAGCCCAAGGTCGCTGGCTTGAGCAAGAGGTAACTCACTCTGTTGCCTCCCCCAACCCGGCAAGACACATATGAGAAAGTAGTCAATGAACAACAACCAAGGAGCTGCAACAAAGAATTGATGCTTCTCACCTCTCTCCCTTCCTGTCTGTCCCAATTTGTCCTTCTCTCTTACTCTCTCTCTCTGTCTCTGTCAAAAGAAAGAAAAGAAGCAATGTGAAAATATCTTAAATAATAGTTCTATTTGTTTATGTATTAATATTTTTCATTAATATTTTAAATATTTTATAATGCTTGTTTTGTGTACCTTTTTTTATTGATTTTATTTAAGTATTAAATGCAGGAAATAAACGACCATTCTCTATATCGCTTTTTTTTTTTTTTTTGAAGTGAGAAGCAGGGAGGCAGAGAAAGACTCCCATGTGTATGCGCCCAATGGGGATCCACCTGGCATGCTTACTACCGGGCGATGCTTTGCCCATCTGGGGCTCTGTTGCAACCAGAGCCATTCTAGCATCTGAGGCGGAGGCCATGGAGCAATCCTCCATGCCTGGGCCAGTTACGCTCCAATGAACCTTGGCTACAGGAAGAGAAGAGAGAGATAGAGAGAAAGGAGCGGGGGAAGGGTGAAGAGGCTGATGGGTGCTTCTGCTGTGTGCCCTGACCGTGAATTGAACTCCGGGGCTTTCATACACTGACCGGGTTGATGCCCTACCAAGGAGCCAAACAGCCAGGGCTCACTTTTTATACTTGAAACGATCATTAGGACAGATAACCATTTGTTAAATTATTTGTATCCCACCACTGTTCTCACCTATTATTCTTTCTACAAGTTTTATAATATTACAATTTATATTTAAGTCTGACACATTTTGAGTATGTTTTTATATAAGCAGTAAGATTTAGGTTGAGCTTTACATATTTTCCTATGCTAGTATAATTGTTCTAGTACCACTTTTTAAAAGGCTTTCCTTCCTTCATTATATTATTTAGGTATATTTTATTTATTATTTTTAACATTTTAGAATTTGCGCACACATACCCTGTACATGTTTGCTGAGAGTTCACCTAGATATTTCTGTTTTGGGAATGATTATCAACAACATATTTTTATATTTCAAATTCTATAATTTTATTATCAGTATATAGAAATGTGATTGATTTTGAAGCATTCCTTTTATATTATACTGTTTACCTGAACTCATTTATTACTTCTAGAATTTTTTTTTGGTTTGTTATTATTTTTGTTTTTTATATTATCTATGTTGACAATCATGCCACCTGTGCATTGAAAAATTTATTTTCCTTTTATATTAATATGACTTTTATTTATTTACTTATCCTTATTTATGTGGCTAGAATTTCCAGTACTTTGTGCATAAAATTGGTGAAACAGGCATTCTTTTATTCTATTACTAAATGATATTAATAATTAATAATAGTTATATATAATTCAGTTAGTTATATTATTCATATATATATATATATATATATATATATATAAACTGTAGGTTTCCTATAGATTTTTTTTCACGGTAAGTAATATCCCCTTAATTCTTTATTTTTTGAGTATTTTCATTATTAATGTGTCTTAGAGTTTGTCAAATGCTCTTTCTTTTTCAACTGATGTGGTGGAATGTATTAACTTCTTTTTAGATGATGAATCAGCCTTGTAAACCTCTAATAAAACCCACATTGTTATGCTATATAATTATATTTATATTTTTTGGCATTTGGCTTGTTTATATTTTGTTGAGGATTTTTTGTCTATGTTAATGAGAGGTATTGGCCTAGCAATTTTATTTTATTCTCTTCATTCTCTCCCTCCCCCTCCTTTTGTTTCAATATTGTCTTTACCTGATTTTGGTATCCAGAAAATGCTAGCATCATAAAATTACTTAGAAAGAGTTCTTTTGTCTTCTATATTCTGGGAGAGATGATATTAAAATTCATGTTCATTCTACTTTTTGCATTTCAGTTGGAACAAATTCTGCTGCTCCGTTTTAAGCTCATTGATTCTTTCTTTGTTTTTTTGGGCCTACTGAGTCCATTAAAGGCAATCTTTATTTCTGTCACAGTATCTTTGATTTCTAACATTTTTTTCAGTCTTTTATAGAGTTTCCATTTCTCTTTTTTCATTATCCATCTGTTCTTATCTGCTGTCTACTTTTTTCCATTATAAATCTTTTTTTTTTCTCACAGGGACAGAGAGAGAGTCAGAGAGAGAAATAGATAGGGATAGAAAGACAAAAATGGAGAGAGGTGAGAAGCATTAATCATTAGTTTTTTGTTGCCGTTGCGACACCATGTTGTTCATTGATTGCTTTCTCATATGTGCCTTGACCATGGACGTTCAGCAGACCGAGCCACCCATTGCTTGAGCCAGCGACCTTGGGTCTAAGCTGGTGAGCTTTAGCTCAAGCCAGATGGGCCCGTGCTCAAGCTGGCGACCTCGGGGTCTTGAACCTGGGTTTTCAGCATCCCAGTCTGATGCTCTATCCACTGCGCCACTGCCTGGTCAGCCAATTATACATCTTAACATAATTTTTGACTTTTAAAATTTCTTATCTGCTAGTTCAAAATTCATGTCAATATCTGAATATGGCACTGATGATTCTGGTGTCTTTTCAGACTTATGTTTATTTCTTGCTGTATGACATGCCTGTTTTACTTGTTTGTTTATATATATATATATATATATATATATATATATATATATATATATATATATATTAGAACAAAATCTCAGGTAATAGAAACTGAAATACATGACTTTTGAGCATTTATTTTAATCTGGCTAAGAGTTGGTCTGTGTTTAAATTTAGCTGCAACTCTAGGCAACAAAATCAATTTCTTTTAATGTCTTTATTTTTGTCACCTTACTAGATTTTGGAATTCCAGAAGAACTTCACCTTAGAACTTCTTGAAATTCTTCTTAAATGGGAGTGCTATTAGTGTGAGAAGGTAAAAGTGAGGTGGAGTGTTCTATAATTCTCTAACTATAATCTTTATCTTTTAGTGGAATTTTGACCTTCATATATGTTTCTCAAAAGCTTTAGCTATTTTTCTACAACTCCCTACTTTCTTTTGGGCTGTAGTATTTCACAATCCATTTCTTTGAATTCCAAAACCTTGTTTCTAACACCTGATGCCACCCCCACCACCCTAATGTGTGACAGAAAGTTTGAAGAAGGCTGGAAGGGGAGGAAATTTTTTTAAATTAATTTTAATGGGGTGAACCAATAAATCAGGGTAGATATGTACAACAAAAAAAAATCACCAGGCTATCTTATCATTCAACTGTGTTGCATACCCTTCACCCAAAGTCAAATTTATCCTCTGTCACCTTCTATCTGGTTTTCCCTGTGCCCCTTCCCTCCTCCCTATCCCACCCTTTTCTCCCTCCCCCGACCCCATAACCACCACTCTCTTGTCCATGTCTCATTCTCATAGTCTCACTTTTATGTCCCACCTATGTATGAAATCATGCTGTTCTTAATTTTTTTCTGATTTACTTATTTCACTCCGTATAATGTTATCAAGGTCCATCCATTTTGTTGTAAATGATCTGATGTCATCATTTCTAATGGCTATATTACCCAAAGCAATTTATAAATTCAATGCAATACCAATTAAAATACCAATGACATACTTCAAAGATATAGAATACATATTCCATAAATTTATATGGAACCTAAAAAAGAACACAAATAGCCTCAGAAATCTTAAAAAGAAAAAATAAAGCAGGAGGTATCACTCTTCCAGATATCAAGGTTTACTAAAAGGCCATTATACTCAAGACAGCCTGGTTACTGGCATAAGAACAGGCACATAGATCAATGAAACAGAACAGAGAACCCAGAAATAAACCCACAACTTTATGGACAACTGATATTTGACAAATGAGGAGAGAACACACAATGGAGTAAAGACAGCCTCTTTAACAAATGGTGTTGGGAAAATTGGACATCTACCTGCAAAGAAATGAAACTAGACCATCATCTTACACCATTCACAAAAACATATTCAAAATGGATAAAAGACTTAAACGTAAGCCGTGAAACCATAAGCATCTTAGAAGAAAACATAGGCAGCAAGCTCTCCAACATTATTTGCAGCAATATATTTGCCGATTTATCTCCATGGACAAATTAAATAAAAGGCAAGATAAACAAATGGGACTATATCAAACTAAAAAGTTTTTGCACAGCTAAAGACAATAAGAACAGAATAAAAAGACAAACCACATAATGGGAGAACATATTCGACAGCTCGTCTGATAAGGGGTTAATAACTAAAATTTAAAAAGAACTTATAAAACTCAACACCAGGAAGACAAACAATCAAATCAAAAAATGGGCAAAAGAAATGAATAGAAATTTCTCCAAAGAGGACATACAGATGGCCAATAGACATATGAAAAAATGCTCAACATCACTAATCATTAGAGAAATGCAAATTAAAACCACAATGAGATATCACCTCACACCAGTCAGAATGGCACTCATCAGCAAAACAACACAGAACAAGTGCTGGCGAGGATGTGGAGAAAAGGGAACCCTCCTGCACTGCTGGTGGGAATGCAGACTGGTGCAACCACTGTGGAAAACAGTATGGAGATTCCTCAAAAAATTAAAAATCGAACTGCCTTTTGACCCAGCTATCCCACTTATAGGAATATACCCTAAGAACACCATAGCACTGTTCGAAAAGGAGAAATGTGCCCCCATGTTCGTGGCAGCATTGTTCACAATAGCAAAGAGGAGAAATTTTATTGCCATAAAATAAGGCAAAGCTGGTATTCACTGGTGGCTTAGTGGATAGAGCATCGGCCTGGCGCATGTATATCCTGGATTTAATTTCTTCTCAGGAATAGCAACCATCTGCTTTACCCCCCTCTCTATCACCTTATTTTCTTCCTTGTTCCTTTCTACAGTGGCTCGATTGGTTTGAGCATGATTTCTGGCACTGAGGAGAGCTGTTGGGGTGCAACAGTATCAGGCACTAAAAATAGCTTAGCACTTGAGCATTGGCCCAAGATAGGGTTTCTTGATAAATCTTGGTCAGAGTGCATGTGGAAATCTGCTTATCTCCCTTCCTATAACAACAACAATAAAATGATAAAGCTATGGCAAAGTCGTTTACCATGAAAAATAAAATTTTGTATTGGAGAATACTATGGACATATTTCACAATGATTACATTTTTCCTCTCTTGCCATAGCCAAAATCGAATTTTTATCAAAATTTTATGAGGTTTTAAAAAGTTAAGCTCACTATTTTGATGGCCCCATTTTAGATTGTAGCTCCCAGAATTTTTTTTATTGTAAGACAAATCTACACTCAACCTCCAGCAACTCATAAAAATTATTATTTAAATTTTCCTACCAGTTTCTGTCTCCAACAGTTTCTGTTCCAGTAAGTATATTCTGGTTGTGTCTTTCTGGATGTGCCTGTTTTTTCAGATTTCAGGTAGCAGTTTTCCCTGAAATTTCTGTTCTCTGATGCATCCAGAAGTCATGACTTCTAAGCACTTTTCAGGCTGAAATCAAAATTTGTAGTCTTAGGTCTTCTTAAAAATTAGAATAAAAAATATTTGGTAATTATAATAATAATGATGTTTTTTTAATTTTTATGTATTTTATAATTCTTTGAGATATAGGTTAGATTGTTTTATACAAACAAACAAGAAGCCTAATATTTTTGTTAATAAAAATAGCATGAATCTGTAATTATAAGCCTTCCAAATGATTGAATTAGTTAAATATGCAGATCTACTGCCAAAATGGTTTTCTAAATTTTCTCAAAACTAATTAGCTATAAAATCCAAGTAACCTACTTTAGACTTCAATTAAATACTATATAACACTATCTTCTCCATGTATATGCTAACTTATAAATTCCATGAAGGTAAGATTTGCTAACACATTTTATATAGTTCTTAAAGCATCTAAAACATTACTGGACATATCATATGTTACATAAAATACTGTCAAAATAGATCAAAAGATGATAAACTCAAGTCTGTGTCTGCTGAGTATTGGGGAAAGAAACTGTATGTTCTCTATGTTGAGTTTGAACTCTTCTCTGAAATATGCAGTTGATTCTGTCATAATTTTTAGAATGCCGTTCAGTAAAATTTCACAAATTTAGCTATGTATAAGAGTATCAGTGGCCTTTATATATAATGAATTTCAATGATATGTTTCTTTATATTTGTATACTTATTATATTGACATCATTAGATATACATGAATATTGCTTTGTTATATGTATTCTGTATAAAAAGAGAGTTGGTCATTCATTGATTTCTTTATTTGATTACATATATCTTTGGAGGTAATAATTTTATATTACCTTGAAGTTATGTTAATAATTGTAATTATTTGTAGTTATAAGTAAGACTAATGGGAACGTAGACATGAAAGATCTGCTGCCTTGCTAAATCTAATAAGGACAGTGTTAATGACCAGGTACTCATAACGCTTTCACTTTTGATATTTTCTCTTTTAAAAGAAGAATAATAAACTTAGTACTTTTATTCATATCATAAAAGACAAATAATCATGAATTTGTGAAATGGTTCATTGAGCCTAGAAAGTGAAAGTATAACCATTTGTGCATTATACCGTATTCTGGTCTAAGTTCATAAAAATGGACATTTTCATTTAAAAAATCATAATATAGCAACACTTTTTGATAAAAAAAAAATTTAAAAGATCAACTTGCTGGTTCAGCAAATAGTTATTAAGCATTCATGACATAGAAGATAAATGATTAGATACCATGTAAATTTACAGTGCTAAATCAGTCATGGAGTAAAGACTAGAAGAAGATGGGAGATAAAGGTTCTTGATTGAGTACTTAATAAAACAGGATGTAGTCTGCCAGATGCTTTATTAATTTGTAAAAATGCGTTTAGGTAAACAAATACTCTCATGGCTGTTACTTGATAAATATTTCTTAAGTTGATCCTAAAGAAGAAAATTCTTTTATCAAATACTGAGCAGCAGAGGTCTAGTTTTGTTAACAAGATGAAAATTTGCTTCCAGCGGAGGTACAAATCCTAGTGACATTTAAGAGGGAATGAACACTTTGTTTTTTTAACTTTTTTATCAAATTTTATTTTAATTAGTCTTAATATTCTATGAAGAATTTTTGGTCAAGTTATTTCCATTAAAAAGTACTGCTTTTAAAAATAAGTAACACATTTTTTTACATAGACAAAAAATAAAACCAAATGGTCTACAATGCATTGTAAACGTTAACCAATATTTTACTATTAAACTTAAATGATCAATTGAGAAAAACTATTTTTCCACCACTCATTAAGACTAGAGTGTCAGGTATTGGGGATAATATTTAGCTTTCTGAGCTTTCTGGGCAGACTTGGTGACTTTACCAGCTATAGCTGCCTTCTTGTCCACTGCTTTGATGACACCCACAGCAAGTCTGTCTCATGTCACAAACAGCAAAATGACAGAGGAGATACATGGGTTTGTTAGGAACCATACCCATAAATTCAAAACTGTTGGACCATCTTTCAGCTTTTTCCCAGAATGACGATCAAGCCTGTCCTTCAGTTCAGCCAGTCTGCAAGCACTGTGAGCTGTGTGACAATCCAGCACAGGTGCGTATCTGACATTGATTTGACCTGGGTGATTCAGGAAAATCACCTGAATCGTGAAGGCGGATGCTTCCATTGTTGGGTCATTTTTCTGTCACCAGCCACATTTCTATGACAAACATTTTGACATACACGTTCTTGACACTGAAACTGCCCAGAAGGAGCTTCACTCAAAGCTTCATGGTAAATTTCAATAGACTTTATTTCAGTTGTAATGTTAAGTGGTGCAAAGATGGCCACCATGCTGGGGATGAGAACATCAGTCTTTACTTAGGTCACAGGAACAATACTAGTACCACTAATTTTGTACACATCTTGGAGGAGCAGACTTGGACTTTTCAGTTGTAGGCAAGAGTTCCAGCAGAATGGAACCACTGGCGTTGCCATCTTTAGAGGTGAATTTCTATCTCTGGAACCAAGGCATGTTAGCAATTGTTTCCAGTATATTAGCACCATTCTAACCAGAAATTGACACAAATTCTACTGTGTCAAGGTTGTAAAAATTTTTCTTAATGTAGATGCTGACTTCTTTCATTATTTCTTCATATCTTTTCTGGCTGTAGGGCAGCTCAGTGGAATCTATTTTGTTAACATAATTGTTTTACACCCAGTATATAAGTCAGAGGACATACCCAGGGGTCTGTCCATTCTTGGAGATACCTGCTTCAAATTCACCAATACCAGCAGCAACAACCAGGAGAAAACTGATCTCAGTTAGCCAGAGTTGTACCTGTAATTGTGGTTTTAATAAAGTGTGTCCTGAAGTGTAACTGATGGTCACATCACTGCCGGCCTCGAGTTTCCACAGGAAATATCAATGGTGATACCATGCTCATGCCCAGCTTTCAGCTTCTCCAAGACACAGCTATGCTTGAAGGAGCCCTTCCCCAGCTCAGGAGCCCCCTTTTCAAATTTTCTATGGATCTTTTGTCAGGCTTACCACATTTGTAGGTCAGATGGCCAGTCATGGTAGACTTGCTGGAATCTATGTCTCCAATAACAAAAATATTGATATGAGTCATTTTCTTTATCATTTTGTCTTTAATTCAGTGGTGTTTTTCACACCTGTGTTCTGTCAGCAAATCCACTGTGAAAACTATGAGTTGGCAGTCTAAATAGGTCCTAAATAATGGGTGGGATTTGCATTTGTCTTTTTTTTAAATTTATTGGGATAATATTGGTTAATAAAATTATATAGGTTTCAGTTGCACAATTCTACAATAAATCATCTATGTTTTATATTGTGTGTTCACCTTGCTAAGTGAAGTCTTCTTTCATCACCCTTTGTCCCTTCTTTACCCTGTTCTACCTCCCACCATCCCCCTTTCCCTTTTGTAATCTCCATATTGATGTTTATATCTATGAGGACATTTTTTTTTACTTAATCCCTTCATCTTTTTTACTCAACTCCCAAACTCCCACCTCCTCTGAAAACTGTCAGTCTGTTCTCCAAATCTATGTATCTAGTTCTATTTCTTTTGTTAGTTTATTTTGTTTATTAGATTCCACATATAAGTGGTATTATATGGCACTTGTTTTTCTCTGATGGCTTATTTTACTTAGCAGAATCCTCTCCAGGTCATCTATGCTGTAGCAAAAGGTAAGATTTCCTTCATTTTTATGGCTGAGTAGTATTCTGTTGTGTAAATGTACCGCAGCCTTTTTACACACTCATTTGCATATTTCTTGTTGGAGAGCAAAACATTTCAATAATTAATAGAAGAATGATTACTTAATAATGATTAGTTTCACTTGTCAGAAATGTACAGTTCTTGGAATATCTGGTAATATCAATAAACAAGTCACTTTATAGAATATTAAAACACTTCATTCATCCTAAAGATTTTAATGACAAGCTGTAGGAAAAGATTCTAGGAAAGTGAAAACCCTGGAGTTTTTGAATTGAGACGAGCCATGAACATAGAGTGTGTTTCAGGTTGTTGACTTTTGCAGTGTATGAGAAATGCACTGAGTCACAAAGTTAGTGGAGGTGAGTAGATCAGTTGAAAAATTATTAAAGTATCCCAAGCATAGAAATAAGGAGGTGGGCCGGTACGATAAATTATCAGACGGTCCATCGCATACTCCAGTCACATTCTTATTATTCTTGCTAAATAAGTGCTGGATCTTTTCCATACAGTTTTGTGTGGAGGCAGATTTTCAGTAATATTTCATTTTCCATCATTATTTATTCTTTTACTTTATTATGTGAAAATTATCTTTCATTTCTCCATTTTTCTACCTGTTAGCATTGGTACAACATAAATTGTATAGCACCATTTTACAACTTAGGTATGTGCCATCAGCCAAGCAGCATAATTTGCAATGATAGTGATAAAATGCAGTGTCATTAAATCTCCTGGCACAGTAGATAAGGGAGTTGGAATTTATATGCAAGTTTTGTGGGAATGTCTGTCATTTCTAAATTCATTTTGCATTATACATTTAATCAAATTTATAGGTAAAGATAATTTGTTTTCCTTTTCTAGTGTTCTTATTCCAAATGACTATAGTTAGCTTCATAAAACTTCCCCAATAGATAATACTTTGACTCAACATACTAATGATTATTATTAACATATAACTCAGACAAATAAAGCAAATGTCAAACTCAATTTAGCAAATCAACAGATAGTGCATTACTGAAACACAAGAGGAATATTATTATATTGCACTACCTATTAAAATTGTCATAAGATCATAAGAAGATATGTTGCCACTAACTTGATTAATGCAAATGATATATTTGTCCCATTATAGTTTCCTGGATTATTTAATATTTCCAATATAGGTTCTAAAAATGACAAGTAAAGATAAAAATTTAGAAAATTATGTCCTTCTGAGTATTTTGGAAGGGATTCAATAATATTTAGAAATCTATTAAAATGTTCTAGACAGACCTCTTTAAGATGACTCATCTATGCTCATTCAGCTCTTTTATCCCATACCTGAACTGTTGTTGATGAGTACAATGGAGAGGTGTTGGAGAGGAATGGAAAAATAATTGAGTATGCAGACATAGTAAGTCACACCACTTTTGTTTTTGTATCCCCAATCTTTTTCAATATTTTGTAACTATTATTTTTTTAAGAAATGTTTCAAAAGATTTGTTGAATTTTTACATTTTATAAGGGGTAAAGCAGTGTACTTTTAAAAAATAGTATTTTCATTATACTGAGTTAAATAAGTAAATCAAAAAAGCTAAGAACTGTATTCCATACATAGGTGGGACACAAAATTGAGACTCATTTACATAGATAAAAGTGCAGTGCTTTCCAGGGGGAGGGAAAGGGAGGAGAGGGAGGCTAGAGGGGCGAAGGAGAGGTGCTTAAAGAGAAACAAAATATAGGGTGACAGAGGATGATTTGACTTTGGGTTATGGGTATACAGCATGATTGACTATCCAAATGATGTGGAGATTTTTTCTTTAAATCTATGTATTCTGGTGGAATAATGTCACCCCATTAAATTTAATTGTCTTAATTAATTAATTTAAAAAATGCTATTTTCTGTATTTCTGAACCAATGAAATAATACATAGTTGAAAATTGTATGAGCAAAAATTAGTTTCTGACTCTTTTATTTCTTTATTTTGCAGACTTCTTATACTATTTGCATAAGCTGAAGGATGAAATAATGCTGCACTCTCTATTTATTTATTTATTAGATTTTTTTTATTTAGACATTTTTAGAGAGAGAGAGGAGAAAGAGAGAAAGGGAGAGAGGAGGGGGAGTAGCAGGAAGCATTAACTCCCATATGTGCCTTGACCAGACAAGCCCAGGGTTTTGAACCAGAAACCTCAGCGTTCCAGGTCAACGCTTTATCCACTACACCACCACAGGTCAGGCCTGCTCTCTCTCTTAAAACAAGAGCCATAACTATTCTCTGTACAGGAATTTTATTGATGACATCAGTACTTTAACCCTAACTTGTTTCTGAGCATCTTAATAACTATGACAGGGTTGGGCAAAAGTAGCTTTACAATTGTATATATGGAGTAGAGTGTATTTTTTATTATTTAATAATTATTGTATTATTTTCTTTATGAACAACTGTAAACCTACTTCCCCCCAGTATATAGTGTGAAGTAAAGCATTATATAGAATTATATAAATATTTTGCTGAATTTTATTTTTCCAAAGGTAAAGCATATATCTTATTAAAATAAATTTTGAAATGTCGGATCTAAATAACAATTAATATTCAGTGAAAGTATCTATTCAAAAGGTCAGACTTCTGGAGTACTTCTCAGCCCTATGACTGAATTCTTTGGAAATCTTATAATGACTATATTTACT
Organism: Rhynchonycteris naso; assembly: GCA_037038555.1. NCBI lineage: Eukaryota > Metazoa > Chordata > Mammalia > Chiroptera > Emballonuridae > Rhynchonycteris > Rhynchonycteris naso. The sequence goes on from CM073002.1 coordinate 76,846,272, forward strand.
GTATATAGTTTACTAACATATTACTATATTTACTGTATATAGTTTACTAACATTTTGTTTTTGTATTTAAATTAAAATGTCTACTCTATATACAAAGGTAATTCAAGCAAACTTAAAATTACTTAATTATTTATTTTTGAGGATCTGATAACAGTTATGTTTAATGGTAATTCATTCACATCAGATTTATTCATTTCAGTGAGAGAGAGGAGGAAGGGGAACAGAGAAAGAGAGAGAGAGAGAGAGAGGAACAATAAGCTGTTCCTGTGTGTGCTCTGACCGTGGATCAAAACGGCAACTTTGATGCACGTCCGACACTCTTCACAGAGTTAACCGGCGAGGGTGTGCTTAATTATTTTTTAAATTACCGAACTTTTAAAACATGTTTATTTTATTGACTCAAAAGAGCAAGGAAGGGAAAGAGAGAGACAAGAACATCATCCTGTTTTTGTATTCACCCTAAACAAAGTTGAAACCGACCACCTCTGTACTTTGAGATGATGATCTAAGCAACCAAGCGATCCAACAAGGGTAAATTACCAAAGCTTTTTATAGTAGTTAATCCTGACAACTCCTGACCTCCGAATAGTATTATTTCTAGGTGAAGGTAATATAGTCAAACAGGTGCAAAGCTAGGCCACAAGTAAAATAGAAGAGGTAAGATGGCATTGTGGAGAAATAACAAAATCGACACCAAAATGTAAGTCCAAAACTTGTGTCCAAGAGATTGCTGCCATGTTATAATTCAGGATTAGCATTAATAGATAAACTAATTGTTTGTTTGTTGTTTTCCGCTAAAGAATATTCAAATTTAGATATTTAAATGTAAAAAGTGAAATTTCAAGGTATTATTTTTTTCTGCCATATGTCACATTTGTCTTATCTTGCATAAGCAGAGTTCCCAAGAATATCCAGTGGATTACTAAAATTGCTGAATATAAAAATCCTGAGTAATTAGCTAATGAAAGTAAATACGAATATCCAAAATGACATTACGAAGTTGCCAAGTAAGGCTAGGGGGACAAGACTTTGTCAGGGGACTTAGTGGAAAAACTGCTTAAGCTTTTCTTTTGCTTTACTCTACATTTTTTCAATTTTGCAACCATCTATCAACCAGGTATTACCAATTAATGTTAAGAACTAAAATTATAACACTGAGCCAACAGGGTATGGATTAGCAGTTTTTAAAGAAGCTACACACTAAACATGTAATTAAAATTATGGTAAAGGTTAAGAAGAAAGATCTAGCTTCTACAAACCTCCTCACTTTGCACTGTGGGTTATTATTTACTGTATAGTTCATGGTTTAATATTATTCTTGGAAATCTGTTAATCTTGTCTTTGTGTCTATGTAAACATACCTAGTTAAAATGAACTGAATCATAGGCCTTACTACTCATTGTCCTGAACATACTACTACTGAAAAAGACTCAGAAATTATTTAAATGCAGTTCAGAGTCCCAATAGCTAATGAGAAGTCTTTACAATTTCAGGAGAATGTAGTCTTGCTATTGAAGTAATATTTGAATAATAATTTATTTGTTTGGAAGATATTGACACATTTTTTCTCAAGTTATTTGGGTGCGTTAAGATGATTCCTAGCCTGGTTTTACTTTGAGTTTGGTCCTTAGCCTTTGAAACGTGGTTATTGGATTGCCTCTCCTTTACTTTTATTTTCCGGTGCTTGAACAAATTAGCCCTCCTCAAAAGTCTATGGTAATAGTTCATGTTTGAAATAAATCTGTGTAATCAAGAAGAAGCCCAGCTAGGGAAGAGATGGGCTGGGGAATTAATTCTATTCATTCAAACTTCATTATGGTCTAAAAGGAGCATCTGCTTCTTTAAAAAAAAAAAAAAAAAATTTTTTTTTTCTGTTCCAAAACGTTTGCTCCTAGTAGAAGCTTAAAGAATGCTTGGATTTTGTGCACAATGTATTACTTTCACTCATTCAGTTAATATCCCTATAAGCCCAGGCATGTGTTGAGTTGCAGGTGCTATCACAGCTTTCTGCTTTCCTTCTAAGATGTGAGAAGTTCAGCATATTTTCCCAAAATATATGCTATTGTTTATCTCTTTAATGTTACACTGTGTTGCTGACTTGTAACACAATTTAAATTTCTTTAAACAGTCATTCATAAGGATGCCAAAGAAGAAAAAGTATTTGCACATTCTTTGGTCTCTCATTTAAGAGGTATACATTGTTCTTTCATTAGGGGAACAAGCAAACAGATATTGAAGAGATTTCTACCAATAAGCAGTGAGTGGGTTTGCTGTTAGAAGTCATTAGTTATTTGAGTTAAAGTCTCTAATTCATCTGAATCTTATCTTTTTTCTCTGTAAAATAAGAACAATAAGGCATGTTAGGTAGAAAATTTAATGGCATCTGAAAACGTGTGTGAAATATTTTCATAAAGATGCTAAATAAGTATCAGGGATTATTGAAATATCACTATGCATTTTTCTTTCCCCCTTTATTCTGATAAAGCCTTGGGTACTGGGCAATAGAAGAGTCAAGTTAACCATTTATATCAATAAAAGAGGTGCTACAGATTCTAAAAGAGATCACAGAGACACTGGAATTAAATAAAATTTGCTTTCCAGTTGCACAGAGTCAGTTGTCAGTCCTATCTATAAGAATATTCTGTCTGGTTTAGTGTTAACATTTTGGTGGCTTTTCTTCTTGACTTTGACTTATAGGGTATTGAGAAGTATAATTCTAATGGCATTTAAAAGAAGCCGTATAGACCTTGGGTATCATTTAAGATGATAGCACAGCCATCCTACCTGAATTTTAAAATGTCAACCCACATATTCTTCATCAGCATATATATTCAGGACCACTTGCTGCCCTTTAGAAAAAATAGACAGAGCTAAAAATATTGGCAGTTCTTGATATCATATCCAACAACAGAACAATTCTTAGATAACATGTGTTCACTTGATTGGCTCTTGATCTTTGATGACATTGCAGAGACCTTTAGGCTTTCAGATTGACACTGCAGAAAGGTAGTTAGAGCTCCACCAACAGTAATAAATCTTTGTTCTCTGACTATACTTCCTGCTTTTTAAGTGTATACTAAATGAGCTAATCAGAAACTCTCTTAACAATATTAAAGTACATTGTTTTGTCTGAGAGATATTTTTTTTTTCTCAATGGGTTATGTAGAGCAAACAGTTCTATCCTAAATAGTGTAGCCATGTTTAAACATAGACCACAACAGAAGAAAAGTTAGAAAAAAATATTTTTCTACCATGGTATAATGTTTAGCTTTGTCACTTTAACATTTTAAAAAGTAGAGCTTCCATTTTCAGAATACAAATAAAAACTAAGACAAAACAAAAGGAGTCACTGAGAATTGTTTGATTGGGTTTTGTTGTTGCTTTGTTTTGTTTTTGTGAAGTATTTGTTCAGTGTTTAATCTGGCCCCAGTGCAGTGTTGTGGTAGATTCAAAAAAAGAGAGATAAAAAAAATACAGTTTGTATTAGAATAAATTTACCACTTAGTAAAGAATCCATCTTGTAAACAAAACAACTTAAAAAAGCTGATATTAACAGATCCTGAATTTTTTCTATTTGTTTTATTATCATTTTGCATCACTCAAAAGTAGGCTTTCTGAGTTTTCATTCTTGAGAATGGAGCAAAAGTAAAACGAAACAAAAAGTGATATTATGTTAGGGGTTGTTAGCCTTTTAATTCCTACCGCCCACTTTTGTATCTCTGTTAGTAGTAAAATTTTCTAACCGCCCACCGTTTCCACAGTAATGCTGATTTATAAAGTAGGGAAGTAACTTTACTTTATAAAATTTATAAAGCAGAGTTACAGCAAGTTAAAGCATATAATATTAATTACTTACCAAGTACTTTATGTCAGATTTTCACTGTTTGGCATAATAAATATTTATAAAACTACTTACTAAACCTATCTTTTTATTTATACTTTGGTTGCTCTGCTTCTGGTCACCATGAAAGTTGGAATGCCCACTAGTGGCCAATAGGGACCAGGTTGACTACCACTGTTGTAGAGAGTTTGGGGAATAAAAGAACTAAGAAAAGTGAAGACAAGGACTTCTAATATAAAGTTAATATCTTGTTATATAATTTTCAAAGAATGAGATACAATTATGGTGCATATAGTTTACAGTCATACACTATTCAGGGATGTGTGTGGGGGTGTGTGTCTGTGTGCATATGTTCACATATTAAACTTCAACAATGAGAAATATTATAGAACTTAGTAATACTGTTCAAATACTAGAGTTTTCCTTCCCTTCTGTACATTCATCAGCTCAAAATCACTCCTAAGTTTCAGCTGCTTGAGTATCTGTTCCTCAGGAAAGAGAATCAAGAATTAGCTCACTGTTCTCTAAATATCAATGACTTACATCTTTTCTCCCTCTTTCATCTATGATGTAGGTATTGTCCAACAGAATTCATTATTGAGAAAAGGAAGAAGCAGTTAATTAGGCATTTAGACAGTTGCCAAATATTGTGGGAAAAGATAATTATGGGTTTCACAGGTACTTAAAGTAGTAATTTGGCCAAGTGCAAACTGAGGTGGGAGTGTTTTGAAAAATCCAGTGCAAATAAACAGGGCCATAGATCAGACAGGAACCAAGCCTAAATTTAAGTCCATTGTCAATGTTTTTAGTTAGGCTGCCTTAGATGGATGTTTTAATTCCATCTGCAGTGACCCCGGGCAACTTTATGTCATTTGGTTGTTTGAATGGAATTTAAATGACCAGCTAAGAGAATAAGAATTTTATTACCTTAATAGTCTATAAATAAAAACTAGCCTATTCCAAGAGTGAGTCTCATACAACATCAGGGAGATTAACTTTTTCATAGACCGGCACAAAATTTCTAACAAAGCAGAGACTGAAATACACTGTTGTTTGGAGCACATTTGCTTCACAAATGATGACTTAGGTGTTGAAATATTTAAGGTGTAGAAAAGCACAAGGAGACAGAGGAAGGTAGTACATTTTTCAATGTTTTATTGATGCTTCATATCTACTACTTCTGCTCCTATTGCTGCTGCTGTTATTTCTGCTTTGATGCTCCTCCGGTCTTCTCAGTTTCATATTTCAAATTTCAAGTCTCTTGAATTCTCAGTTCTGAAGTCTCCTCAGTCTTCTGAGTCCTGATGTCTCCTCTTCTGAATTCTGAGATCTCCCATCTCATCCCTAGTTGTGCCAGCATGCGTAGATATAGGGATTAGAGACAATGAAAGCATGGGTCCAATATTATATAAACCATTCATCAGTGTGGTGATGTCAACTTGCTGAGCCAGCTAGCCTATAACCAAAAAGGTAGTCTTCCAGGCAGCTGACCTAGAAATGTCTGGGAACTAAGGATTAGTCAGCTATCCCAAATATGTGTGGGAGCTGGTACTAAGGCATGCAACCCAGAAAGTCAGGGGAGCTGGTGCTGCTTGCAGTTTCTTATGGGAACCAGAGCTGACATTCTAGCTTTTACTATTTGGGTCCTCACAACTGTCTTAAATCATAATTTTTTGTTTCTGTTGCTGAGATCTTTTGTTTATTGTAATTGTCTTATATTTCTTATAACTTTTCCCATGAGTCAGGTGCTTATAGATGAAGCTGTGTATAAATGCAGTGAAGATGACTGGGGTTTGAATCTCTCTTTCTTTCTATTTTTTCTTACTTCATAATGATTGATTCACCACCTGAAAAAAAATGGAGTTAGAGTATTGATAGTTTGGGTTACAGAAAGAACCAATCAAGATGATTATGGGACTGACCAGGTGGTGGCGCAGTAGATAGAGCTTTGGACTGGGACGCAGAGGACCCAGGTTCAAGACCCTGAGGTCGCCAGATTGAGCACAAGCCCATTTGGCTTGAGCAAGGAGCTCGCCAGCTTGGACCCAAGGTTCCTGGCTCCAGCAAGGGGTTGCTTGGTCTGCTGAAGGCCCACGGGCAAGGCACATGTAAGAAAGCAATCAATGAACAACTAAGGTGGTGCAACGGCACCTAATGATTGATGCTTCTCACCTCTCTTTGTTCCTGTCTGTCTGTCCCTATCTATCCCTCTCTCTGACCCAAGGTTGCTGGCTCCAGCAAGGGGTTGCTTGGTCTGCTGAAGGCCCACGGGCAAGGCACATGTGAGAAAGCAATCAATGAACAACTAAGGTGGCGCAACGGCAACTAATGATTGATGCTTCTCACCTCTCTTTGTTCCTGTCTGTCTGTCCCTATCTATCCCTCTCTCTGACTCTCTCTCTCTCTGTCCCTGTAATAAATAAAAAAAAAAAAGATGATTATGAGAAGATATGGAAAAGTCTTCATTTCATAGTGGTAAAATAATTCTTAGGTGGCTTAAGACTCTGAATGAGATAATGTGATGTGGTGACTAGACTAGAAGAAAAGAAACAGATATGAAAGGCAAAAACCTTAATTTCTTAGGAAATATAAGCCAAACTAAGCAAAACATTTGAACTTTGGGAGACTTACATTCACTCAGATGCATGCGTATGTCAACTCAATCTTGGTTTCTAACGAGTAAATAAGATAATGTGTACCATACAGCAGTATCTTCTCTACTTAAATGTATACTTGTTCTAATTATAGGTAAGGCTAGAATTGCATTAAGTAAGTTGGAGTAAAAAAACAATATGCAGAGATAGATTTGACTTTTTTTTCACTAAAGTAATACACTTTCTCCCACTTGAGTGATACTGGTAAAAGAAACTCTAGGTCTTTTATATCCAAGAAAAGTAGTGCCTGCTGTGTAATTGTTTTTATGATTTTAAACTAAGTTATTAGTAGAGAAAAAACATTTTCTGAGAGATTAATTTTTAAATGAGAAGATAAAAGACATGGATATAATTTAATTTAATAATATGTTTTTGAAATTCTTATGTTTTTAAAATTTAATTAAAAAATTCACATTCACTTTTTTCTCCTTTCTTTCTAGAATACCTTTATTTAACACTGTTCATGTGATCAAGTCAACTTCCCTCAATATACACATGCCATATTTGAAAACAGCATTCACAGACTTCTGAGGCAGCTCTAGGCAAAGTTTAAGTCCATGTACTCTTCAAAGGAGACTTTCCTATCATTCCATTCCTTCTAGGAACTTATGCTTTGCATCAAACTTGTAGAATGATAGCCTTAGCTTATTATCCTTCTTGTTTTCAATATTATGCTAAGATTTTTTTAATTTAATGAATATTTTTGAAAATCAACAATCTCTTGAGACCCTGATGAATTTCCAAAAGTGAATTTTTAAGTTTAGTTATACTGGTTTTAAAAACATTTTAAAAGCAAAAGTCCTCTCATATATAAAACCTCCAAACTGAAAATCCTTTATGTAACCTAAGATTACAATTTGCTAGCTTGTTATTTCTTATAAACGACAAAGTTTTCCATCACGAAAATAAATATTCTTTAGATGGTTTCTTCATGTAGCTCTAGGTATTTATTGCTGACATTGATGTGTATGTGTGTATATATATATATATATATATATATATATATATATATATATATATATATATATATGATAATGGAATATTGATATTTAAAAATATAATATTACTTAATGCAAATTGAATTTAATTTCAGACATACCAGATTTAAAATATGCTTTTTGGTTGAGATATGATGATATGATTTACAACACCTAGAATTGATTTTTGCATAGTTGCTTATTTTTATAATATGGCTTCTTTTTATCCTAAGAAAATGTAGAAATCATGCATAGAAACTAAATATCTCATAAGGATTTATGTAATGTTTGTTGTCCAACAAACTCCATATCCAGATTTAAAGATGCCTTACCAATGTAAGCCAATTTTATTGCAAAGTCTACTGGCTTCTCCCCTTTAAAGTAAGGTAGAGTTCTACATATAACCTTGAATTTCTATTTAGTAGTATAATTATTATTACTTAAGTTGCTCATTTTCTTTTTATTCCCTTGTGATAATTGGATGCATGAGGTGGCAGAGATTGTTTAATTTACTTGACAAAAGCTGTTTTTCATACATGATTTAAATAAGTATTCAGGATGGCCCACCAAATAACATTTCCCCTGGCTATGATGTACATTATAATCAATTTTTGAAAAGCTTATTTAAAAATCACATCATGGTTTCCATTTATCACATGCTTCTGGCTAAAGAAAACCTTTTGTTCACTTTCTTTAAATATAAACACAGTTTCTCTCATAATTTCTGATATTCAAGAACTCTTCAGAATGTTTATATTATTTTCTGAGGTAGAAATTTGATTGGAACAAGGAGTAGAGATTTTATCTATAAGCTATTTTTACATGGGAAAGTACATTATTTTTATTTAGGATATACATATACACATAAGTTTAAAAATAACAACATTATCTAAAGATGTTTGGATTGTCATTTTATGAAAGACTGAGAAAAGCATAACAATCATAAAACACACCATTTTAAGTGCAGCTATAGAAAAAAATAATCAAAATTGCAGGGGAGGAATCTAGCATTTTCTTCCACTCACCTACCTGAACTACTAATGAATAAAATTTTATTGAAATCCATGTTTTACATATCTAACTGATTATATATTAACACAAATTTGCAGCTGAGATTATTGTATGCTTTCTCATTGTGTCTTAGAAAATAGAGAAGAATTTGACTTAGAAAGTGTGTTGAGAGTTTGCTTTTGAAAGAAAAGTTATTTTTAAAAAGATAAGTGCATGAGTGTGTATGTCAGTTTTATTTAAAAGTCCTTTATAGATTATATATGTAAATGATACAATTATTGTTTTTAGTCTTCTGGATTAATAAATGTGTTTTAAATTATTCAACAAATATCCTGAAGATATAGTATACATAATTTGTATCTTTGAAATGGACATTGGAAAGGAAAGTCAATGAAGTCCAATTTGGGTCACTTTAATATATGTAATTTAAATAACAACTTAACTTGAAATTAGACTTGGTTTTATTTTATTATTTTTTATTTTACACAATTTATTTTTTAATTACAGTTGACATACATTATTATATTAGTTTCAGAAGTACACTGCAGTGATTAGACATTACATAACTTACTGAGTGATCATCCCGATAAGTCTCACACCCATTGACATCATAAATCATTATTACAATAATACAACTGTATTCCCTAAGCTATACTTTATATTCTTGTGACTACTCTATAACTAGTAATTTGTACTTTTTAAGTGAAAGGAGAAGAGAAAGAGAGACAGACTCCCACATGCTCCCCTACCAGAATTCACCCCAATAACGCTTATCTGGGGTCGATGCTCAAATCAACTAAGCTATCCTTAGCACCAGAGGCCAAATGCTCAAATGAATAAAGCCACTTGCTGGAGGAGGGATAGGGGGAGTGAAAAGGAGATGGAGGAGAGAGAAGTAGGCGGCTGCTTCTTTTGAGTGCCTTGAATGGAAATCAAACCTGGAATGTCCATATGCCAAGCCAATGCTTTATCCACTGAGCCAACCAGCCAGGGCCCCAATTAGTACTTCTTAATACCTTGACTTTTTTCAAACATCTGCCACCACCCTCCCTCCTATCTGGCAACTGTCACAATGTTCTCTGTATCTATGAGTCTGTTTCTGTCCTGTTTGTTCATTTATTTTGTTTCTTAGATTCAATTTTTAATAGATATACATTTATTGTCATTTTGTTATACATTTCTGATTGGATTGTTTTTTTTCAATCCCTTCTGGTCTGCAAATTTTCTGTTGAGAAATCAGCTGGCAGTCTTATGGAGCTCCCCTGTAGGTGACTAACTGTTTTCCCCTTGCTGTTTTTAAGATTCTCTCTTTGTTTTTAAACTTAGACATTTTAATTATGATATATTTTTTGTTTATTTGTGTGTTTTAGTTTGTTTGTTTTTTGTGACAGAGACAGAGAGAGGAACAGATAGGGACAGACAGAAAGGAAGAGAGATAAGAAGCATCAATTCATTGTTGCTGCACCTTAGTTGTTTATTGATTATTTTCTCATATATACCTTGACAGGGCGCTACAGCAGACCAAGTGACCCCTTGCTCAAGCCGATGAGCCCACACTCAAGCTGGTGACCTCATGGTTTCAAAATTGGGTCCTCTACTTCCTAATTCGATGCTCTATCCACCGTACCATTGCTTGATCAGGCTGATGTGTCTTGATGTGGGCCTCTTTGGGTTCATTTTGATTGTGACTCTTTGTGCTTCTTGGACTTCTATTTCCTTCATCAAGTTAAGGAAGCTTTCTGTCATTGTTTTTTCAAGTAGATTTTTAATTTCTTGTTCTCTCTCTTCTGCTTCTGGTACCATGATGTGAATGTTGGTATAGTTCAAGTTATCCCAGAGACTCTTTACACTATCTTCATTTTTTTTGCATTCCTTTTTCTTTCTTTCTTTCTTTTTTTCTTTTTCTTTGTTCTGATTGGTTGTGTTTTTCTTCCTTATATACAAAATTGTTGATTCTAGCTTTCATCTACTATATTGTTGATTCTTTGTACATTATTGTTTACTTCTGTTCTAAATGGTCCTTTTTATGTTGTTGAGTTTCTCACTAAGTTCATCCAGTATCCTTATAACCAGTGTTTTGAACTCTGCATCTAGTAGATTACTTAGTTCCATTTTGTTTAGTTTTTCTTCTGGCTTTTTTTCTGTTCTTCATTTGGGATATGCCTCTTTGTCTCCTCATTTTGACAAGCTCCTTGTGTTTGCTTTTAAGTATTAGGTAGAGCTATTACATCTCCCAGGTGTGGTAGAGTGTCCTAATATAGTAGGTGCTCTATAGGGTCTAGTATCATTCAAAGTTCACCTCTTGTGTAGGCTGTATATACCTCCTTGTATTTGAACCTTGATTATTGTTTGCACATCAATAGAAGAGATTTACTCCCAGGAAGATCAGCTGGAAGAACTGGTTACAACCACTGACCACCAACCTCTGACCACTACGGAGGCTCAGTTGTGTAACCATCAACCTTGAAGACCAGGACTTACTTCAACATGCTTCTGGTGACAAATGATTCTGCCCCTTGAATGTGTCATTTGTGGTGGTTGAGTGGTGGCATTTTGATGTGGTTAGAAACTGTCTACTGTGTACACTTGCTCTAAGGACTCCAAATAGGTAAAGGCCAAGGTCAGTTGCCACCTGTCTGCCCAGAAACACCTGGCATAAGCTACAAAATGATCTGCAGTGACTACTACTTGTGTTGGGTTTGGAGGTACCCATGCAAGACCAAGCTGCAACCAAGGCTGGCTGCTGCTAGTGCCTGACTGGATGCCACCTTGTGAGAGCTATGCAGTACACTGCTTGTTTGAGAGATTTTAAGTAAATATGAAGCTTGAGCCAAGACAGGCAATTCATATGGAAAAACCACTGGAAGTCACTTGGGTGGAACCAAGAGGGAATCAGCAAGGTGGAGGAAACAGTGTGTGCCAGGTTGATGGAGACTCAGATAATGGCTCTTGTTTGCTGGTTTTGTGTGGGAGTGTTAATCAAAGGAACAATGGCCTTTACCAGCACTTCTGTCTGGGGAAAAGCTGCCTCCCAGTTCTCATCTTGATGTCAAGCATTTTATTACCTTCCCGTATGTCCCTGGTGCTTTTTGAGCTATTGTCCCAGTGTTGGGCTCAGAAAAGTAAGTCTAAGTAGGTGCATGTCAAGTTCCTTTATAAGGAACTACTTGGGCCTCCAACAGCCCTTCTTTTCTGTCAGCCTCATTTCTCACTGGCGTTAGCAGCCAGAAGTTGGGACTTCTCTTCTTAGCAAGCACTGGAATGCTGGGATGGGACACACAGTGTGGGGTTGGGATGACTTGCTCCTCAAGGAGACCTTTTCAGCCAAGACATACTCCCCAATTTTTATTCTTTACATGTTAGTGTAGAACTAGCCATTTATATGTCCTTCCCTCCTACCTGTCTCAAAGTGGCTTCTTCTTTTGAATTTTTAATTAAATTTATTAGGGTGATATTGGTTAATGAAATTACATAGATTCTGTTCTTATAATTCTATAATACATATCTCTACACTGTACTGCACATTCACCACCCCAAGTCGAGTCTCCTTCTATAACCATTTATACCCCTTTTACCTTCTTTTTTAATTCCCTACTTGTAGCACTTCCATTCAGCCAGATATTAGGCAGTTCTTAATGATGGTTGTTTTGTAGTTTAGTTTTAGTTTTGATTTTGAAATCAGTATTGATTTTTAAAAATATTTGTCTCCATTTACACCCTTCCCTCCACCCCCTCCCCCATACCCTCTTTTCCTGATAACCACTACATTTTTATCTATGCCCGTGAGTCTCACTTTTATATCCCACCTATATGTGACATGATAGAATTCTTAACTTTTTCTGATTTATTTATTTCACTCAGTGTAATGCTCTCAAGGCCCACCCACGTTGTTGTAAATTGCAATATGTCATTATTTCTTATGGCTGAGTAGTATTCCATTGTATATATGTACCACACTTTCTTTATCTAATCTTATATCAAAGGACACTTTGGTTGTTTCTATGTCTTAGCCACTGTGACTAATGCTGCAATGAAGGAAACTTTATAGAATATATCCAAACAAATAATGAGAATAATTGTATATTGCTTAAGCTTCTTAGCACTAATGACTTATGTTGGCATTAGTATTTTATATAGTTCCCTATACAAGGGCTTTTGTGGGAGTATATTGAGCTTTTCCCTTTTTAGAAAAAGTATAAGTTTTAGTCAAGTTTATGTTTCATAACTCTTTACATTGACTTTAGATGTTTCTTCACAAGCAAGATTTTACATACGTAGTGAGAGAATGGCCTCGATTCTATAAAAAATATATCTGTAGTTTCACTTTTCAGACTAGGTTTTATACCTTTGGGTATAAACTAATCATCACCTGAGGTGAGAAAGGTGTTTGCTTCTGTTATACTTTATAAAATACTTTCAACAGTTAAATGTGCATGGGCTTTTCTGCCCTATTTAATAATTATTTTATTGGATTATATTTGTGATTATATTTGTGATAAAATAAAAGAACTTAACACCACCTTGGTCAACTTGAAATTATGTTTACTTTTTTTCTTTCCTTTTGTGGCATTTCCTATAGCAAAAATCTATTTTATGATTATTTTTACCATTAAAAAGAAAAGAAGAATACCAACAAAAGTCATGCATCTCACATAAAACTCAACAATGCAGAGTTTATGAAATACAAATTTTAGAAGCTCTTCACTCACTTTGTTTTGGTGACTGAATCCTTCCACCAATCTAAGAGAATACTTTTGCTATTGTTACAAATGATTTCTAACTTTATATCTGAAGGCGAATTTGTATTTGTGGAAGCATGATTTATTTTCTAACATTTTGGAAGCTGTTTACTTATCCAATATTATTTGTTTTTTGCTTTTGACTATAAACTGAAAAAAGTTTATAGGAAAAGTGCTGATATAGGCTTAACCAGAGCAGAATAAACAATGGCACTATAAGGACTTCTGTGTAGCTAGTAAACCATTCTAATTTTAATAATCACAAGAAATATTCTAATAAAACAGAAAGTTACTAAGACCTTTGATCTGGCTAATGTCTTCACAACAAATTGTTTTTCCAGATTTTTTCTGTAGAAAAATTCAAGAAGTTAATATTTGTTTTAATAATTTTAAATTAACTAGTGCATTGAGCTGTGTTACACAATTTCAAAAATATTTTATAATAATTAGAGGTTAGGATTATATATTTCAAATTTTAATTTGTCATTACAAGAAGAACTAGGGCAAGGTAGGATTGATGTGGGTGTCTAATACCAGATTTCTTTTTATACTTTTTTATAAATACTTCCCAGAATGACAATATATCAAATAAAAATGCTGGCAGTTTTTAAAATTCTTATTGTAACTTTTTCTATAACCATTTTTAAAAACAACTGCTTTCTAGTTGTCTTTGGCATTCAAAAATTGCAGTGAAATAAAGTTGTTTTATCTTTTGCCTGTTTTTTGTAGGCATGTTTTCTTAATATAAAACTATATCCAAATTTTACTGATGTGTTTGGGTACTTAGGACAGTATTATTAAGAAAAAAGGAAGGCTATGAAGACCAAGAAAAACTATGGATGTTTTAACAAAAATTGTTATTATTTGTAATTTTTAAAACAGATATGTACAAATTTAACATGGCTATATGTCTTTATTTTAAATACATGCCCCATGGGCCATAATAAACTCAAAGTAGACCCCATTGTTGAAGTTCTCAACCAGTATTACTGCACATTCTCTGACAATGAGACTGGATTACAAAATCAAAAAGGGACCTGGCAGGTTAGCTCTCAGCTGCAGTCAGTAAGTAAAAATTTTTAATCATCAACTCATGTCTGTAACCTTTCACACCAGCACTTTTTGAAAGTTCTACCTCTTCTTAGCAGAAGCCTTGTTCTCTGACTTTTGATTGACATGTCAATAAAACTCAAGAGTTTTATCATGCTCTACAAGCCCAATGTTTTTGTAGCCCCTTGTCATTTCTTTGTCATAACATTCTATCAATTTAACCTGTCTACTCTTTGCAAAGTACTCTCTCTTCTATTCCTGATAGTCGTTATTATTAGGTTTAGGTCCAGTGCTCTTTTAAATCTAAAGCTTCTTTAAAACTCAAATTCCTCTCACCTAACTTCCCACCAGGGATCAAATCAGAACATTCCCATCCCCCATTGTGAGGTTGTAGTTGATTTGCTTGCTATTCTCTCTCTTAATGGCTTCCTGGCCTTTACTTTAAAATTTAGCAAAAAGTTTACCTTTGCAGGAATGTCAAGAAAGCTTACATTGGGGAGGCAACTGACAGCGGAGTTTAAATCACAATAGTTGTTTCTGAAAAGCTAGCCACAGGCCAAAAGGTGCCAGGTTCCAGCTATTCCTGGGAGATTCCTGGCACCGTTGGCTCTGGTCAAGATTTATAAGAGACACCAGATAGGAACATGCTGATTAGGCTTCTGCTAAGTCAGCAAGAAGTTGTGTGTCTGTAGCTGCATCCTCCTTCTGTTCATCAGCAAGTCAGTTACCAAGGCCACAAACCAAGATATGCTAATCTGAGCATGTCCAGATGTGCTCAACTCCATGCCAGCAAATGCCTGCAGCAATCCCTATATCAGACACTCACTTTCTGCAGCTCGGTGCTGACATCCTTTGTTGGTCTCAACCCACCTGCACCCAGGCACTTAAAAATAAAACTTTTCTTTTGGAGCACACTAACCTCATGTTTTCGGTTTTGCCTGGGGTTTCTGCTTTTCTGTTATAGTTTCTCTCTCCTCCATCAAGAGTTTCTGCAGGTATATTCATGACCTACTTTCTCACTTTGACCCCTCTCAAAAGGAATTTCTCTGACTATCTATTTTGACCGATAACCTTATAGTGTTTATTTTCCTTTTAATTCATAACACTTTTCAGTACCTGAAAAATAATTTTTTCTCTACTTGTTTTGGTACCTAGATTGATATCTCTTACAAACACAATGTAGTTTCTGGTTTATTTGGTTGTTTTGATTGTTTGATTTGTGTTTTTTCTCCCAGCTCTTGGCTATGCAAAGTACCAAAATGATCCCAAACACATTGTAGTAGATGCATAGCAAATACTTGTTGAATAAATTAAACAAGTTTTATTATTATAATTTTTTATTCTCTCTATTTATTTTAATCGCATCAAGAAATAGAAAGATATTTCAAACTAAAGTAAAGTAAACAAAAATAGTTACAATATAAAAGACAGCATGTGCCCTGGTCATTTGGCTCAGTGATAGAAGGTCAGTCTGGCATCCGGAAGTCTCAGGTTTGATTCCTGGCCAGGGCACAGAGGAGAAGCACCCATCTACTTCTCCACCCTTCTTTTCTCTCCTTTCTCTCTGTTTCTCTCTTCCAGTTCAGCAGCCAAGGCTTCATTGGAGCAAAGTTGACCTGTGCACTGAGGATGACTCCAGGGTTTCTGCCTCAGGCACTAGAATGGCTCTAGTTCCAATTGAGCAATGCCCCAGATGAGCAGAGAGCATTGCCCCCTGGCAACTGACTCAGAAAGCAGAAAAGAGCCTTGCTAGGTTTCAATTATGACTTATAGGCTTGCTAAAGTGGAAACGGTGGCAAATTACTCAATCTCTTTGTATGTCAGGTCTATAAATTGGGGTAATTATAAAACATGTACCTATCTTAGAATTAAGTGGATTAATTCACTTAATTTAAGTTAAAACCTTTGAACAAGTGCTGTGTATATATTTATTTAGTGTTGGCTGCTCTTATTAGCATCTGGGTTAAAATATTTAGAAAAGGAAAGAGACCACATTTGTACACATTAGAGGATAAGGTGGAGAGAGATAATGTAGACTAGAAGGAATTTAATCAGAATATACAAATAGCTGTCTACATCAGTGAGCTAACACAGGCAGTGAATTTTATTCAAAATTTTCCAAGTGCTTCTTCTTGTTGGGGCAATGTAGAAGGTCCACATATCGCTGTAAATTAAAATTTGCCAGCATAAGTTTAGCCTTTTTAAATTCACTTTCACTGCTACTTCAGCTTTGGAAGTTAGAACAAATGTAACATATTTGGAAGTAAAAGACAGATGGGAGGAGAATATTCATAACTTTTTGCTTTTATCTGTCAATAATACAATGTTAATCATTAGCTTTAAGTCAGGCTCACCTCCGATAAAGACTTCTGTGCTTTCTGTGACTGATTGGTATTAGTAAGCAATCATGGCTCATTGTCATTAGTCAGTCAAATACTATAGGATATATCCTGAGCACAGAACTCTAAATACTCACTTCAATCAATCAGAACTGATGCAAATTCTATGAGAGCACAGATTTTTGTCTCTGACAATTAATTGTTGTATCATCAGAGTCCTAGAACAAGGCTGGCACAGAGTAGGTACTCAGTAAATATTCTTTCACTGAGTGATTTTTCATCTTTGACTAAAGCTTTTTAAATTTTGGTAATAAAATCACATTTTTTAAGGCATATCACGATGTGTTCATTCACGGAAGAAGCAGGAGTGAGAAGATGATACCTGACTTCTTCATGTACCTAAAGTTTATAACTGAGATTTTAAAAAAATGCTAGTATAGGATTTTTGTCAATCTACCTGTTTCTCCAATGTGTTCATTCTTCTGCTTATTATAGACTCTAGGTAAGCTCAATTAATGGTAGCAAAAATCAATGATAAATCTCAGAAGATTATCCCAAGTATTTTTTCTTGATTTATATCCCCACTCTGACATACAATATCATGTTTATTCAGCCTTTCTGGTCTCTTTATTTCATTACTTTCCCTATGTATCCTATTTCTTCTAGATCTGCAAAATCATCCTTGGCAATATACATAACTCTGATCTAGAACTTTATTTTTCTCTTTTCTTTAGTTCTCCTCCCTCACCTCCTGGGAACCATGGCCAAATTTCCAAAAGTCAGGTGACCTTGTGTATGGGCCATGCCTCCCAGATATTCTTTCTGGAGAATGTCTCAGTTTTCATGTTCTCTTAATTGATGTGATGATAGAGTGAATAAAATAGTTACATTTTGTTTTTCATAATTGTAACCAACTAATGTTAAATAATTACAGCAATATAAATGTTAAGCTCATGGATTTGAAATAATTCACATCCAACATGATGTTTTTAGAGTTATCCCTTATTAAGGAAATTAGTATATTTAAAAACCCACACAATAAATTAGTTCAATCTTTAGTTCCCAAATGTCCTTTTATTTAAAACTGCCATTGAGTGTTAGCAACTTACGTTGAAGAATAATAGCCCATAGCACACATTAATTTAAAAGAAAACTACTTCAAAAATATTAACAGAGAACTTCTGAATATGCTGCATAGATCTTGTTAGTTTTATCTTTCGTATGTGTGTACTTTGGAAATTTATAAGTAAGCCCAAAAGTATGTAAAGAAGTAGGTAGTTGTATTGATAAAACAAAAAGTGGATTGTTTGAAATTTCTATTTGTATTTTACCTAATAGTGTAGTTCAGTTATCTATCTTCTCTGTGCAGTGAATAATTCCAGATACAAGGACAGTGACTATACTACTTTTTGACTTGGTTTTATCAACTAAAATACCTAACACCTAATTTATGCAGTTTTTGTGAAAATCAAAGGAACTGATACGGGAAAAGTACTTTAAAACATCATCGCATCATAAATACAAATATATATTAGATATTATTGTAATTGTAATTCTCATTACTACATACACATTTTAATTCACAGTTAAGCCTTAATCAGTGTTCTGACATTAAATTTTCTAGAACATACATTTGCAGGTGGTAATTTTCCTAAATTATAATATATAATTTTTCCTTGAGTATAATAATTGTGAAGTGAGAGGGAACAGAAAGTGATTAAAGACTGTTTTATGTGCTACTGTAATTCTTCTCTAAACATATCATTTTGAATAGATAAAAATTTTATTTCACATAATTATACCTAATATAGAAACAAAAAAATTGTTAAAAGAAGTTTTTTAGCTTAAAATACATGAGTAACATTTCTAATATGGTTTTCCTTAGTATATTTAAAGTATGAAAAATAGACTTTTCCATAAACCTGCGGTTAAAGAATTTTAAAATAGTAGAAAAATGTAAAGGAAAAGGGACTTACCAGATTCCCTGGGTGGTTTTTAAAATCATGGATTTTTACATGCTTTTGTATGGGTTAGAAGATATTAATATTATGAAAAATACAAAAAAAAAATGGGTATAAATCTTCAGCTATATTTTCCATATCATTATTAAAAATAAAACATGAAAAGTGACTCCTATCATAAGGGTTTTATTCAACTCTACTTCTCAGGCTAAAAACAAAAATAAAATTCAAGGGATAAAGTTTTCTAAAAAGTCATAAACTTACCTTTGTTACCCAGAACCTGCCATATAATTTGCAGAGCCCAGTGAAAAGTGGAAATGCAAGCTTCTTGTTAAAAAATGATTAAGAATTTTAAGATGGCAATGCCTTAGCTTTAAACCAAGGGTGCAACATTTCTAATTATAGAGTGACTTTGCAGAACATATACTTGTGAAGCCAACCGTATTTGTACCATAGTGATGTTACCAGTAAGTAAACTGGATATAAATTCCAGCATGAAAGATATGACATGGTGTTTGATTTTAAGCTATTCTTACACAATAAATCACAATGGATCAATTTATTAAATAAATCATAATGGGCATCAATATAAAATTGGACATTATAATATCATAAAGAAATGCATCTGGAACATTCTGTGCATTTATAATTTTGAAATGAGACTATAAAGGCAAACCCACACTCTTAATTCTTCTATACATGCCTCCAACTGATCAGGAAATATCTGCATACAGAGTTTTCCTAGGTGTAAGTATTCCTTATGTACGTCTTGGAAATAATCTCAAAAGTATGATCTTAGTATTTCAACATCAGAAACCATACAAAATACATGTAAATATTCAGATTTCTGCACTTTACTTCAAATTTATAGAGAAAAGATGTCTGACGTTGGGTTTAGGAAACTACACTTACTCAAGTTTCTCTAGTGAATTTTATCTGTGAAAGAGAAACTTCTGATCCAGGTACTCAGAAAAATAACAAAGATTAAAGCAAAAAAGGCAAAGTCAGTGCTGGTGTAGCATCTGACTTACCCACTATACTAGTATGCTATGGCTACCATAATGAAATATTGCAGATTGGGGGCTCAAAGAATAAAAATTAATTTTCTCAAAGATCTGGAGGGTAGAAGACCAAGATCAAGTGTTAGTTTGGTTTCTCCTGAGACCTCGTACCTTGACTAGCAGATGGCCACATTCTCTCTGTGGCCTCACATGTTCTTTCCTCCATGCACACCCGTCCCTGGTATCTCGCTTATATGTCTAAATTTCCTCTTCTTACAAGGAAATCAGTCATATTAGATTAGAGTCCAACTTAATGACCTTATTTTAACTTAATCATCTTATATTTCTTATTTTTTTAGTGGCCACTTTAGTTGCTTTTATTTTTTTATTTATATTTTAATTGAATTGATTGGAGTGACACTGGTTAACATAGTTATACATGTTTTAGGTACCATATTCTCCAACCAATCTCTACAAAGCAGATTATGTATTCACCTCCCCCCAAGTCAAGTCTTTGTCTATCACCATTTAACCCCCTATATGCTCCTCACCACTCCCTGGCAATCATCACACTGTTGTCTCTGTCCACACGTGTTTTTTTAATCTCTTTTATAATTAATCCCTCCACTCTCCTCACCCAACCCCTTCTCTAAACAGCTGTCAGCTTGTTCACTATGTAAGAGCTGTCTCTATTATATTTTATTTTGTTCATTAGATTCCACATATGAATGAAATTATATGGTACGTGTCTTTCTCTGACTGGCTTATTTTATTTAGTATAATGCATTGGACATCCACCATGCTATTACAAAACATAAAATTGTTCTTATTTGTGGCCACATAACATACCATTGTGTAAATGTACCACCGCTTTTTTACCCACAGATCTACAAAGTTGGAAGAATAACATTACTTGATATCAAATTATATTACAAGAACATAGTAATCAAAGCAGCATGGTACTGACATAAAACAGACATGTAGATCAATGGAATAGAATAAAGAGCCAAATATACCCATACCTAGATGATTAATTAATAAGGAACAAAGAATACACAATAGGGTAAAGATAGCTTTACTCAATAAATGGTGTTGTGGAAACTGGACCAATACATGCAAAGAAATAAAACTAGATCACCTTATTACACCATATGCAAGAAAGAACTCAAAATGCATTAAAAACACATATTACATTAAAACTATAAATATCTTAGAAAACAAAACATAAATAGTAAAATCTTGGACACTTTCTGTAGCAATATTTTTTTTCCCCATACAGGTATCTTTTTGGGAAAGAAAAACAAAAGAATAAATAAACAAATGGGACTACATCACACTAAATTTTTTTTATGTAGCGAAGAAAACCATCCACAAAATGAAAAGACAACCCACTAAATCAAAGAACATATTTGTGAAAATCTGATAAAGGGTTAATATCCAAAATTTATAAAGAACTGATAAAATTTAACACCAAAAATAAAAAACAATGAAATTTAAAAATGGGCAAAGAGAACATACAAATGGACTATAGCAGTGCTGGGCAATCTTTTCGGTTTTGGTGTGTCAAAATTCGCCAAAAAAACTAGCATAACTCGGGTGGTGTGTCACTTTGAGAAAAACGGCCTAACCGGAAGTCCCAGAACAAGACGCTCTGTGTTGGAGTTCTGCTGTTTTGGCCTACAGACCTCCGGCACAGAGTGTCTACACTACAGCAAATGTTTTATCCTTGGCTACTGCACCTGGCCGTGCAGGAACCGAGAATGAAATGTCCTTCTCGGCATGCAGCCCCATACTCCTCTAGTATGTGGCCGCATGCAGCCATGTGTCATCAAAAGTGGCTACGCGTGTCCCTGCTAACATGTGTGTCATAGGTTTGCCATCACGGGCCTATAGACATGTGAAAACATGCTCAATATTACTAGTTATCAGAGAAGTGCAAATTAAAATTGCAATGAATTTTATTACCTTTTGAAATGACCTGTCTCCAAATGTGGTTCAATTCTGAGGGTTATGAGTTTTATTGTTTTAACATGTGAATTTTGGAAGGGATAAATCAGTCCTTACCATGAGGCACTTAGTTCCATACGTCCTGTCAGATAGAAAAGACTTGATCTTTTTCTGCTTTGCTGATATATACTCCCTTCTAGACATCTTCTTTTATCTGGTATTCAGATATTTTTGACCCAACCATGTTGATCCTAGACCTTTTCATGAAACTATCCTAGGTTTAAACACAGTTTTTTTTAGAACTATTATGCCTATGTTCTAGTATAAAAATAAAACAGGGGCTTCTTTGTAAATAATTTATGCTTATTTAGACTGAGTATATGCATAAATTCTAGAAAAATTTTTGGTTATGGTTTTGTTGCAATCAATGTCACTACCCTGATTTCATTAGAATGGTATTAAATACATATATCTGAAGCATCACACAAATCTATTAATTGTATTTACTTTTGCATGGATCATCCATTTCTTTTAGCTTAGTCTCCTAACATACATTCCTGTGTTCTATTTTACTTTGCTATTGGACTTGTGGGAAATATTTCAGTTAAGTATATTTAACTAATATTTGCTAGCTTCTTTGCTGACATTGGACAAACTATCTGCAACTGATAGCTTTTCTTTCTAACTATGTCTATCAACCTAGCTATCCATATTTATCTCTTTGTATTCTGCATCTCTAATTTCTTTTTCCCATTTTTGTGAAAACTTTGAAAATAAATAAAGTGCTGCCAACATTTTGCATATTAGAAACTGTAGAAATAGAATGTTACTGGCCCTGGCCAGTTGTCTAAGTTGTAGAACATTGGTCCAGCATGCGGATGTCTGGGTTTGATTTCCAGCCAGAGCACACAGAAGCACCCATCTACTTCTCTAATTTTATAATTTATAATTTTGAAATGAGATTATACTTTCTCCTCTCATTTCTCTTCCCCTCTTGCAGCCATGGGTCATTTGGAGCAAGATGGCTTCGGTGCTGAGGATGGCTCCATGGCTTTTGCCTCAGGCACTAATATAAGCTCTGTTACTGAGCAACGGTGCAATGCCCCAAGTGAGAACAACATTACTCTCCTTATGGGCTTGCTGGGTGGATCCCTGTAAGAGCATATGCAGGAGTCTCTCTCTGCCTTCCCTCCTCTCACTGAATAAAGAGAAAAAGAAAAGATTGTTAACTATTTAATAAGAACAGTTATTGTTTCTTGAATTTTAACAATGTTAGCTCTCTGTGAAATTGTTCCTGTTTTATTTTAACTAAGAAATACAATTAAATAACATCCGTGTATACTAGTTAAATAAGAATGCCAGTTCAAAATAAGAAAATATATTTTACATTATTTAACATATTTAAAAATTAAATACAGGCATTTTTAATTTAGAACTTTTATAATAGCCATTTAAATAAAGGGTTCTTTGAAAATTTATAGTGACTTGATTTTCATTTAAAGACTTTGATTTGTTTTCTATTCTTTTATTTGCATAAAACTAAAGTCAGTATTTCTCATTCTATGTTGCAGAAGATTGCAATTAAAATTCTCTTTTATAAAATTTTTTCAATTCTTATATTAGTATTGTATCAAGTAAGTTATCATTGTTTTTATAAATTAAGAATATAAAAATACAAAATTGTGCTTTACTGAGTAAATTCATAATTTACCAATCTTTAAGACAATGGCAGATTTTAAATTGAATAAATTAAAAATTATTTGGATAATATTTTCATATAAAAGTTTGGTCATTAAAGTTAGTTCTTCTGCATTTTAAAATAGCTAAGGATCAGCAAAATTGCAAATGACATTGAAAAATGTTAGTTATGATGACGTTCTTATCATTTTTAAATTAGTAAAAGTGAGATGAAATGTGTTCTGATGAGTAAAACAGCCATGTAAGTTATTTAAAAAGCATATTTGTTGATTGATTGATTTGTTGGAAAGAGGAACAAGAGAAACACTTAGTTGTTCCAACTAATGTATGCATCCCCTGGTTGATTCTTATGTGTGTCCTGACTGGAGACGGAACCCACAACTTTGGCGCTTAACCAACTGACCATTCTGGCCAGAGCTAAATCCAAGTACAATAAATACTTGTTTACCTGTCTTTCAGCTTGTTTCTGTCAGGAGAAAACTAAAGTGGTTTTTTTGGTTGAAGAAGATAATTCATATAATGGTTGAGACTACACTAGTTAATATAATACATAAATATATGAATTTTCATAAAGGTT
This sequence comes from Rhynchonycteris naso, assembly GCA_037038555.1. Taxonomy (NCBI): domain Eukaryota; kingdom Metazoa; phylum Chordata; class Mammalia; order Chiroptera; family Emballonuridae; genus Rhynchonycteris; species Rhynchonycteris naso. Next base: position 76,870,067 of record CM073002.1, read on the forward strand.
AATGTGTGTCAGGTTTAGAGAACTAATATGCTCAGGTTTATAAATTCAAATATAATATATAAATTGCTGTATTTACTATATTAATGAAGTAAACATTAAGGTTCTGATTTTATTATGTATTTTTATATTTGAATATATCTAGCTTTATACATAATGGTATATTCAGATTCATTTAGAAGCTTATTAATAAAAGCTAAATTAAAATAATAATAAAATATCTTAAAATGTTGAACAAAAATATGTGAATATTAATGGGTTTATTCATAAGAAAATATTAATTAATAATTTTTTCTCTAAAGTTCTACATGGATAATATATAAAATGGAAAAATATTAATTTAAATATCTTTGAATTGCCTAGAATGGCTATCAGATAATTTAAATATTGCTCCTTGACTTTATGACAAAAACAGATAAACTAAAATTGTAAAGTTTATCTGGCATTACTTATATGTAATTAATGAAGAGCTAATATAATATGTAATTTATTTACCAAATTAAGGAAAACACAGAAAAGCTGACATATCAAAAGAGAAGTTTATTCTTTATAGATTTAGTAGTTCATTTATGCATTATTATGTATTAGGGCTCCAAGGTTGTGTGTCTTTCAGGTAAAAAGAAATATTAGCAAGAATAACCCCAAATACTGTTTATTATTTGATTTTTGTTTCAATGTTGCAACATCTAGTCAGTCAAAGAGAGTTAGGTAGCCATCAATCATTACAGTATTTTGAATCTGGATTTTGACCAAAGTACTCATTTTTCATAAGTCTTTTTTTTTCCCTGTTGTATTATTTTACTATTATTTTTATAGTCAACATGCATAATGCACATTATATAGCAGGAGATGGTTTCATTCTCTCTCATTCTGATAACACTTGTTCACATAAATACATCAGCCTTAATTATTCCAGGCCTAATAACCCTGACTCTTTTTCCACTTTGCAGTCTTTTGATACCAGATGCCTACTAGGTATTATTTCTTGTGGACATTTACACTGAAAAGAAAGCAAGAACTGGAGAGTGTTTTTTTAGTCACTTTAATGTTTTTTCTTTTTAACAGTTGTTAACAGTGGCTTGGAAATGGTAATTGTGAAACATAAATAAATATTATTTTCTGGCAAAAGGATTAGTGCTTTCTACATACTATTTCTAACCTCATCAAACCTTTTATAAGATGCCTAACAATTTTGACTTTTCCTTAATTGCATATGATCACTCATTTCAGACACCTACAATACGTATATCTCTAAAACCTAATTATTAATCTCTTTAAACCCAATGGACTAGTATGAACCACTGTTCATTCAGTCATTAGAGATTTAAAGGTCAAAGCTGATGTTTGTATTTGGCTCCTAAGAGCTGAACCATTTCACTTTCTTTTTCCCCTGTAATTTTAGCTGTTGTAATTATGTGTTCCTGCTGTGTAAAGGCCAGAGCAGAGCTTTTAACAAATCAGCAGATCAGGCACCTATTGGCTACTAGTACAGCACTCTAACTGAAGCTGGGTTTTATTTGTGTGTGTGTGTGTGTTTTCCTTGTTTGTTTGCTTTATTATTTACTGTGTGTTTGTGAGTGTATGCATGTTTTCCCTAAGAAATCATTTAAAAATTCAACATACTTGTGTTTTTTATTAATTTTTCTCCCTTAAGTTTCCTTCTCTAGTACCATTTTGTTAACTCAGATACAAAATAAATACACACATTTAGACCCTGGCCAGTTAGCTCACTGTATAGAACCTCTACCCTACATGTGGATGTCCAGGGTTCTATCCTTAGTCAGGGCACACAGGAGAAGACACCATCTGCTCTTCTACCCTTCCCACTTGCCCTTCTCTCTCTGATCCCCTCTCAAAGCCAGTGGCTCAATTTGTTTGAGCATGACCCCAGGCGCTGAGGATAGCTTAGTTGACTCAAGCATGGAGCCAGAGGTTGCTGGGTGGATCCGGGTCACTCACATGCTAGAGTCTGTCTATCTTCCCTCCTCTGACTTAAAAAGAAAAAAAAAACAAAAGAACACATTAAGAACTTATCTCCTCAATGGAAAAATTGCATTCTGATTTAAATTCTCAAGAGACATAGAAGTTTTCTTTAGAGAAAATTGTATTAGTTAATCCATTTTATTTGATTTAAATAAGATCTGGAAATGTATATTAATTTGAGAAAACACATAACATCAAAGAAATTTGAGTCACAATATGGTACAATTAGAAAAACGACATTGTAAACACTGAGCACTGCATTTAAGACAAGGCTACAATGAAACGTTTGACTTTTTTTAAATGTCATAAGTTTGCAAAATGCACTCATATATCTTTCATTGTGATCCACTTTCTTCCTTTATTCCATTTAGGGCGGTTTTCTAAATTTATGTGTTTGGATATTTTGGTAGATTGTTATAGGCTTTGAATCTTTTCTTATACATATTCATCTTCTTGAAATCTTCAGTTTCCTGATAAAAGATACAAAGTAATCAACAAATCTTATAAGAGATGAAAGAAAAATATCTTCTTTTAAATATGTCTGAGGGGAAAATCCCCCAATCTATCCTTAGGTACTGCCAGCTTCAAACCTGCCTCACCCCCACCCACCCACACCCATATGATCTATATTTTATTCCTTCCGAGGTCCTCACACTGCAGCAGTCAGATATATTCACTCAAATGAAAATATTATTTAGGACCTCTTTTCTCTGCTGACAGTCTCAGATAGATGGATGAGTTGTGCTCTAAAAGTTTATGCTAGTTATTTTGCACTTGAAAAATATTTTCACTGAAAGGAGTAAAAGAAAGCTCAATGGAGTATCTAAATATGCAAGCTGACTTACCACAGCAACGCGTAACTAAGATGAAGTTGCTCTGTTATTTTAGTTTGGTGTTTCCTAAAACTATATGAACAACAGAATTTATTTTTAGAGCTTACTAAAGTAGATTTCTAAACTACTGTCCCCTCCTTCTTACTCAGAGTTTAACTCAGTATATCTACAGAATGGTTTGCTACAATTTAGATTTTAAAAAGAACATCTGAAGAGATTATTTTTTGTTTTGTGACAGAGACAGAGACAGAGAGAGGAACAAATAGAGACAGACAAGAAGGAAGGGAAAGAGGTAAGAAGCATCAATTTTTTGTCTCAGCACCTTAGTTGTTCATTGATTGCTTCCTCATATGGGCCTTGACCGTGGGGCTTCTCAGAGTGAGTGACCCCTTACTCAAGCCAGCAACTTTTGCCTCAAGCCAGCGACCTTGGGCTTCAAGCCAGTGAACTTTGGGCTCAAATGAGTGACCATGGGGTTATGTTTATGATCCCATGGTCGAGCCAGCAACTCCGTGCTCAAGCTGAAAAGTTGACTCTCAAGCCAGCAACCTCAGGGGTTTGAACCTGGGTCCTCTGTACCCCAGTCGGACACTCTATCCATTGCACCACTACCTGGTCAGGTGAGACTTAATATTTTAATGTGAAATATCTTGATCATAATGAGTTTATACTGTTATGAAGAGAGAAAAGAAGAATATAAATTAACTACCTTGGACTCACCACTTAATTTAAGAGAGATTTTCTTGGAAACTCCATAAACAACTTTCCTCAGCCTATTCTTTTCCTTCCCACCCCAAAAAGTAACAATGACCTCAATTTTGTCATAAACTTTCTTTTCCTTGCTTTTCCTCTTAGTATTACCACTCATATATATATATAAATATATAAAATCTCCACTTACATTATAAATACATATGTATTTTTTACTTCTTTGAAATTATGAAAATAGAAATATACTTTAAGTTCTTTCCAATGACTTGAATCTTTTCGACAACATTAAATTTTTGAGATATATAATTACTTTAGAGCTGCAGTTTATCTGTGTTCAATACCATAGAGTATTTCACCCTGTTTCAAAATATATTAACTCTGTTACTAACAGCTATTTGAATATGATGCATTTGTATATGGAAGTCATTCTAAACTCTTTCAAATTTTATAATTAATCTGAAGATTTGTTCAGTATATTTATGTAGTTGATTTTATCAAAACTTAATGGTTGATTGATTTCTAATTTTAAAGCATTTTAGTTTTAATTTCTTTCCTTATTCTTATAAAACTGACAGTTAATTTGATTAATCCAAGCTTTCTAGGAAGAAGATATAGAGGCAATAAATTTATGCTGATGGTTTTTTTAAGGGGATGCAATCTTAAAATTGAAAGAAAAAATGATGCAAGAAAGAAAAGTAATTAGAAGATAGTATGTAAACTAGCTGTAAACAAAATTAAAACAAACAAATAAAACATCAGAGTGCTGTGGCATATAGGAATTCTCTGGATAAACTATAGGTAAATGCTGTTATAGAGCACTTTGCCAACAGAAGAGAAAGAGAGCAGCATTTATCTGTCATCTCCATGTCTTTTCTTGTCATGTTGTCTCACGGGACATTACCTCTTCTAAACTTTTGAGTTGTGTTACCAAATAGTTATAGGAAGCATTGAGGGAAGCCAGATTCTCTGTCTCATTCTGGTATTTCATATGAATCCAGATATAACAATGGAAGCTAGAGTTTCCATGGATCCAGCCAGTTTAATGTCAGATGTGAGAGCTCTCTGTCACAACAGGCACAATGAAATTCTAATTCTGGCAGCCAATGGAGTTCAAAAACAAGATGATAGTGACTTACTGAGCTAGTATTGAAGGTGAGAAAGTGACATGAGGAGGTGGAGATGGAAAAAAGACTAAACTGAATAATTTCTGTAGAAATTGTATTGAAAAAGATCTCTAGTACAATTTTGGAGCAGGAATTATGGTGATTCCAGATATCCTCTTATTTTCTTTAACCTTTGGGGAAAGGTCTGAAGCTCTGCTCTAGGTGTTTGGTTTTTCATTTTTTTAGGTTAATGAAATTCTCACTTATTATTTGCTATAGTTTTTGATATAATAAAAGAATATTAAATCATACCAAATATAATATAAACATATACTTAAAATACAAAATGTTTTTTCTTTTAATAAATATGATGTATTTTAAAAGCAATATCTTTATTATTTTCCTGTAAATTAATAATTATATTTGTTATCATTTTCCTTAAAATGTTTCAGGCTTTTCTTCATATTTTGTCAGCAGTTTCCCTACTTTGGCTTTTACTATGAGATCTAGATCATTGTTTCTCAGGTGCCTGAGCTCTGATTTTTCTTGCCATTTTTGGGATCAGCCAAAATTAACTGGCCCTCTTAAGTAGGTCAGAGCCTTTCACAGTGTGCAAGAATTATTTCCCAACACATCCAGCATGTTATTTTACTTTTTTGCTGACAAGACTGGTATTTCCTTTGACTAGATCATAAGCTAACAAAATATGACACAATAACAGGTATGTTATTTATTTAAACAAAATAATTAAAAAGTATTTGGTATAAAAATAAATATAAAAGTAGATGGAGTATACTGAAAGGCCCAAGAAAAAAAAAGTTACCTAAATATTAGAAAAAAACACTAGTTTACCCATTTCCTTAAAAGAATGGAGTAGTGGCTTTTGTTGAAGAGGAAGGATGAAGTAGTAGCCAAGGATTCTGCCTATGGCATGATTCTCAGGTTAAAAATTCTTATTATGAAGTGTTCCAAGAATAAACAGTGGAATTGTTTTGTCCAGTTTTGATCTTACTTTGTCATATTTTGTCACTATATATCTCTATGCTATAGGTATGTAAGATATTATGTATTAACATTGGGAAGGTGAAATAGGCACTGCATTGAGTGTCATCAGTTGGAAAGAAAGAAATCAAATCAGGCAGAAGAGGAGCTCCTTTGACACTGAGTACAAGGAGTAAATTTATATGGCCTTTGCACACATAGAACCCATAAACAAACAGAGACAAAGATGGGCTAAGCTAAACATTTTCTTTCTCTTAATTCTAAGTAGTGTTCATGTGTGTGTGTTTGTGTGATGTAAACTGACAACTTTCTCATCAACAGCTGAAATTAAAATTTTAAAAGTATTTGTAAAAATGTTATTGGAATATCTAAATATCCTAGAGTTCAAATTATTGTCAGCATGTTTGAAACTCAATTACCTTAATTTAACTGGGATAAAGTTAAGAAACATGTCAAGAAAAGCAATGTTTTTCTGATTTGTCTCTTTCTAGAAAGGAACAAGTAAACAAGAAGAAAATATAAAATTGAAATGGAAATACATAAACCCATCATTGAATAAAAATGTCATCTGACAAATTACAACTGAAAGATAATGAAACAGGAAAGAAAGCAAAAACAATATGAGTGTTATCAGCTTACATTAAGAGTTCCAGACCCCTAGTAGAGAAAAACCATTATAAAAATTTTATTGCCAATTTTATTGACCAGTTATGCAATGTCTCCATTTTGGTATTGGCAAATCTTCTAAAATTCAATGCAGTGACTCTGATTGATGGCAATTTCTTAGTGTTTTATATTTGGATTTTAAATAAAAGAATTTGGATTATTTACATGGTACTGACATCTGGTGGACCTTGGCCTTGATACAACTAGAAGAAAGCAATGATTGAAAACATTCATTAAGGTCTATTGAATAAGTCTATGGTAGCCTTCAAGTTTTACACTAAATAAAATAAGGTGAGAACATTATTTAGTTTCTATCATCATTGCTTCACTTCATTTAAAGGAAATAATTAAAAAACTCTTGTCCACACAATGAAGGTATTTTAATACTGCTTCTCAAATAATTCCTCTTTGTGAAACTCTAAACTTAGGATATGTGGAAGATTTTCTCATAAAAAATTTGATATCTTCTTATCTCTTAAATTTCTGAAATTTTTATTATAGTGTCTCCTTTTCTCTGAACATATTTAGAAACACACACGCAGAAGCACACACATATATAGATATATACAGTGGTGGGATTCAAATAACTTAACAACTGGTTTTCTTCCCTAATGACTGTATTAAGTATATAAAAAATAATATAAGAAAAGGTAGTTTATCATTTCATGCATTTAATACTTAAATAAAAACAATAAAACAGGTACAAAAAACTAGATTGCTATAAGAGTTTTAAAATATTAATAAAAAATTAATACCTGGCAAAAACAATAAAACTGTTATTTAACATATTTTCATATTGTCATATAATATCTTTTTTTTTTTTTAAACAGGGACAGAGAGAGAATCAGAGAGAGGGATAGACAGACAGGAACAAAGAGAGATGAGAAGCATCAATCATTAGTTTTTCATTGCCATTGCGACACCATAGTTTTTCATTGATTGCTTTCTCACACGTGCCTTGACAGCAGGCTTTCAGCAGACCAAGCAACCCCTTGCTGGAGCCAGCGACCTTGGGTCCAAGCTGTCGAGCTTCTTGCTCAAGCCAGAGGGCCCGCACTCAAGCTTTTTAGAACCCTAATGTATTAGCTCATGTTAAAGAATAGGAAATTAAACCCTTATTGGTAAGATTGGTTTGATTAGATTCAAAGGTATAATGAGTTTTATGAAATGAATAAATAAATATTACAAGCATAGTTTTATCAAACTTTCTTCACATATGGGTGTAATGAACATTATTACTACAAGCACTTAGAATACACTGGTGATCAGATGAACATTTAAAAAGAATAAGAAATGTAAATTTATGATTTCCACATTGGGCGGCTACCCATGGGCCCACCTTAGAGAGAAACCTGATTACAAGTGCCATTTTAACAACCAGTTCGCTGACCTGAACAATAAATTAGGTATTGGTTCTTCTGAACCAGTGAGAACTGGCTGAATCCTACCACTGGAAATATGTATATTTAATACTTGTATATGTGGAACTCTTGCCAAAATACTTGAAAGCAATTCATGTGTATGAGAAATAAAGGATATTTACATTCTTCAAAATGAGCTGTTTATCTTTGGTCTAATTTGTTTTGTTTATTTTAGAAGATTAAGCCTGGATTAATGAATATATTCATTTTGAAATGATATAAAAATGGCTCTGCATGGTTGGCTCAGTGGAGAGCATTGGCCTGTCATGTGGATGTACTTGCTTCAACTCCTGGTCAGGGCACACAGGAGAAGCAACCATCTGCTTTTTTACTTCATCCCCTCTTTTCTCTTTCTCTCTCTCTTCCCTTCCAGGAACCATGGCTCAATTGGTTCAAGGGCATCAGCACTGGGTGCTTAATATGACTCTGTGGGGCCTCCATCTCAAGTAATAAAAATAGCTCAATTGTAAGCATGACCCCAGAAGGGCAGAGCATTCACCCCAGATGGGTGTTGTTGGCTGGGGTGCATGCAGGAGTCTGTCTCTCTATATATGTCCCCTCCTTTCAGTTGAAAGAGAAAGAAAAGGAAGGAAGGAAGGAAGGAAGGAAGGAAGGAAGGAAGGAAGGAAGGAAAGAAGGAAGGAAGGAAGGTAGGAAAAAGAAAGAAAGAAAGAAAGAAAGAAAGAAAGAAAGAAAGAATAAAAGAAAGAAAGAAAAAATGAAAGGAAGAGAGAGAGAAAGAAAGAAGATGATGTAAAAATGTAACCTGAAAGAATAAGGAAATAATAGTAAAAAAAAGAAAAAACATTTTTAGTTAGTCAAAAGTTACATAAGGAAATGGCATTTCAGCAACTAAAAAATTTTAACCCACTTTTTTTAGTCAGATTCTTAAAAACTTCCTTTAATATTTGTTAGGATTAGAGGGAGACTAAGTGAGAGACAGTCATCCCAAATGCAGTTATATTCAAGAAAGATTTTTTTATTATTTTATGCTACTTCATCTCAAAGAATTTTGTCTGCTGTTTACAAGTCACAGAGGAAAAAAAGAGCATAATATTTTATGTGGTAATGAAGATAAAATTATAACCATGTTATATGCTTTTTCAATACTATTAGTATTCCATTATAATTTAATTATTAGTTCAAGATATCATTGTCAAAATTATATATGAGACGGGGTGGGGGGAGGGAGGAGAGGATGGGAGAGGGAAAAAAGGAGGGGCACAAAGAAAGGCAGATAGAAGGTGACAGAGGACAATTTGACTTTGGGTGACGGGTATGCAACATAATTGAATGATAAGATAACCTGGAGATGTTTTCTTTGAACATATGTACCTTGATTTATTTATGTCACCCCATTAAAATTAATAAAAAAGAAATATTAATATGAAAAAAAAAGAAATAGAAATGTAGGAAGACTAAGACTGTGACATAAAAGGCAGAGGTAAGCAAATAATCTAGACTCTCTTTAAATTACTTATGCTTAGAGGCATCCTAATGTCTTTTTTCAACTGAGGTATAATTAATATACAACTTACTAGTTTAAGGTGTGCAACTATATATTTTAATAATTGTATGTTTTAAAAAATAATCAGAACAGTAAGTCTAGTTAAGATCCATCACTATACACAGTAATAAAATATTTTTCTTATGATAAAAAAAATTATATATGAGAAACCCACCTGTACATTTCATTGCGGGTCCCATATAATCTGCTTGTATACGTTGGAGTTAACAACCTCACTGTGCACTAAACTCCTAAACACCAATAGGTACTCAGAACAAAGCATAATTGTGATTAACTCTATCCCAGAAAATATAAAATTACTGAATTAAAAAGTTGTTTAGCAAGATATCTATCACAAAACTAACAAGTTGAAACATACTACAATATGTTTTAATCTTAAGAATTTCAAATAATTTTGAAAATAAAATTTCTGGGTACTTATCTAACAGGTCCTTAACAGAGCAAAGATATAATTCACAATGATGAGAAAAAGGAAATCAGTAAGTCCATGTCCACAGGAGATTTAAGGGGATTGTAGTTAATTAAATTGAGTGAACACTTTTAAATGAGGATTTTGCCAATGAAATCATCCTTGTAAAGTGTTATTAACATAAGCATTTATGTATAAATACATATTTATATTAACATAAAATAAATATGAATATTAATGTAGAATAACTCATACATTACCCCTGCATTTGAAAATTGCTTAGTTTCACTAATGAAAAAATGCTACTTTGATCTAATCAATGGAGTTGGTGACTATAGATTTATTATGTTAATCAGGACATTGCAAATTAGCTTCATATATATTGGCTACAACTTTGTGTCTTAATTTATCAATATAAACTCTACAGGTTTCTTTTACTTAATGGAATCAATTCAAACCTAAAACTCTACTGAAAAGGCCACTTTATTGTTTAATTACTTTCCATTCTGATGCTCCTAGAAATAATTGTGACAAATCCTTTCTATTTATATTATTAACTTTTATATATTAAAAAAATCTTATTATACTGATTCTCTACCTTTAAGGTTCAAATACAAAATATTAAGAAATTATGAACAATGTCAGTTTTAAGAAAATAGAATTCTTGGTCAAATAAGTTTGTAAATATGATGTATATGTGTGTGGATGACAGGCTGTAAGCTGGCAAGGTCCTTATAGCCAAAGTCTTAGCTTTAAAACTAAGATCTTCTAAAAACTAGCTTTTCTGCACACCCTTGACTGTTGCATGATGGGGGGTGGTACACTTTTATGAGGAATCCAATTTATGCCTCAGATAAGTGGCTTTGTATCAGAGACTTGCTTATTTGTATATCGACTTAAAGGCTTTAACTTTCTACACTATAAAATAAAGCAGACCAAGGGTTCTCTAGCTTGGTTCCTGCCATCAGTTTTGCAGGGAGGCAGCCAAGGAGAGCTGAAGGAGAAGCCTGTTTGTGCAGAGTAAGTGATGAGAGAAGGAGATGGGGAACAGAGGTGAATAAGGCTGGTGGGGTTTTTGATTCTAGAAAAACTCAGATGAGTCAGTGGCTTTGAGAGCCCTGAATGAAAAGGGTAATGTTTTCCTGCTGTGTGTATTTACTAGCTTGCCAGGTGCAAGCTAGGATGAAAGGAAATGGCCCACCAGTTCCTGGCTCTGTTGTTTTATTACTATCTGTCATATCTAATGGGAACCTGTATGTAACTGGCGTCTGTGATAGCCATGACTACTAGCCTAGCCATACAAGAATCTAGTGATTACATTTCAAAAGCCATACCATAGCACTGAACAAATCCTAGTGAGACAAAAAGCACTTAAACTATGATTGTTGAGCTCTTCTTAAACAAACAAACAAAAAAAAACCAAACAATGGATATACATGATTTTTTCTCAAACTGTTTTTGTTGTTAAGACTGAAAACATAAATTTATACTGGTACATATAAAGAAGATAAATTATTATTTATTTCTTCACTAAGATTAAGATTTTACTTAGGAAAAATAAAATGAGTGTTAATGCAAGGTTATCCTTCTAAAAAGTCATATTTATTACACAGTTTCTGTAGATAGTTATATCAGGTAAATGCAACCATTTTAACTGGTATCGGTGATTCTATATTCACAAACTGCTTAAAACCTATATAAATCGAACAAAGAGTCTTTACTATGATGGAAGATATATTGTCGAAAGAAATATTTTTCAAAGGCTCATAACACGTTAAGTCCCATTTGCAGTTAAAAAATTTGAAACTTAGTGATGGGTTTTATGGCGTATAGATAATGATAGAGTGATTTCAAAACGTTTAAAGACCTTGACTGTATTTGACTACAGGTTTCTTCATGCCACAAAACAATCTTAAACATTCCTATCTGGGGGTGAGTCTCATCATCACTACAGGAACTCCACTAAACAATTCAGGGATAGGTGCAGTACGAACAAACACTTTAGCAAAGCAAACAAGCAAGAGTGATTATAGGTTCCTTTGGTTGCACTAAAAATTCAAAGAGCCTTATGTACCTTCCCTTTATTAAGTAAGGACTGATGCATGAGAGACACATCCTCCCTTTATAGGCAGAATCAAATTAACGCAGGAAACCAGACGGAGGCTAGTGAAAGGATAATTTTCAAGCTTAAATTACAACCAGTAGCTTTTTCACCACCCTAATCACAGAAGAGATAAATTAGACTGTGTGAAAATTGAAAATCTAAAATATATAACATGTATCAGATAATTGAGATTTTTCTCAATCATGCTTTATAGAGTAGCAGTGCAATATTGAACAGCAATGCTAATACATTTTCAACAAGAAAAGTAAGTTTCCCATAACTGTATCTAATACAATGCACAACCACTAAAGTTAGAGCTTCATGCCCCAATACTATCATCCAGTGAACTATCCAGGTCGTTATCTAGCCACTTGATCAAGCCAATGGCTAAACTAGATAAGCTGAAGTACAAGGTAATGTTGCATAGTGTGAATTACCCAGGATTGCTTTACTGGGAAATCAATTCTTTTCCTCTCTCTACCACTTAGCTTGAGCCTGTTTTCTAAATGAAAACATATATGAAAAATCAGTCTTGGATTCCTATTTATAGTCAAACAAATATGTCATCCAGACTGCCATCACTTGATCTTTGTACACTCATATGCACCAATTTTGTGTTAGTGCATCATCTGTATTTTTAGAATAATGGGCCTAAATTCATTATAATGAGGATAGCTAGCTGCCTGAGAGTCTCAGGTGAAGAATGTATTGGTAGGAGTCAGAACTATCTGTACCATCCATTTTTAAAATTTGCAGCTGTGTTTATGTGAATGCTTGATCAATAAGATTGGACATTGAGATAAATGACTACAATGAACCAATTCAAAACCAAAACAAGATATTAAATCAAATTATTTGTACTTATTTTTTTAGATCACACTAATGAAAATATGTTTTCCACCATAGGTAAGGTGAAATATAACCTTACATTTTTCTAAACATTAAAGTCTGTTGCATGGCATTGCCTAACTGACAGGGGTTAATTAGAATATTAAATATTAGAATATTAAAAATAACTCTGGATTCCATCTTAATCTTGTTTTTGACATCATGGACAATCAATATAACTATTATGAGTTGGTTTTCTCCTTTGTTAATTATAAATTAAAGTATTTATAAATTTACTGCACAAGATTTTCTAATAATCAGATATGGCAATGGCACTAATTATCTATTATTACACAAGTCAACACAAACTCAGTGGTTTAAAGCAACACACAAATGACCTAACAGTTTCTGTAGTTCAACAATTCAGTCATGACTAAATTGGTTCCTCTTCTTCAATATCTTTTACAAGACTGCAAAGTATTACTCAAGGCTGAGATCTCAATTGAAGATACAATTAAAGAAGAATTTGCATTTAAACTGATGTGGTTGTTGGCAGATTTTTGGACTGAGGCCCCCAGCTTCTTGCCACCTGTTGACTGGAAGCTACCCTTTGTTTCTTGATAGATGGTCCTCTCCATACAGCAGCTTGCTACATCAAACCCAAGAAGGGAAAGAGTCAACAAGATAGAAATTACAACTCTTACAACCTAATTGTATAAGTGACATTTAATCATCTTTACTGTAACATTGGTTAGAAGCAAGCTGCTAGGCAAACTAACACAAGAGGTAAATATCATTGAGGAGGCTGTTAACTTACAGTCTGTCTGCCACTAGAACCTAGGTAAAGCTTATAGGAACTCAAAATGTTAAGTTTTAAAGTTGTATTTCTGAGAAGTAAAACGATATTTTCTCAATAATATGTTTAATAGCAAGAAAAGTTCTAAATACCCACTGTTCCGATAGTTACACCAAATGAAATTATTTTTCATTAATATGTATATTTTAACCTTCAAAACCAAAATGGTATCTGCATATTATAGTTAATAGTTCAAATGCTGTTCTTAAGATGACAATTAATGGTTAAAACTTTGATTCTATCACTTACGAGAGGTGTAAAACTTGTTCCGCACCAGGAACTATTTAAAATATTTTACTATATTTGTAGTAGTAGTATTGTTAGTGTTAATACTGGGTTTTTTTGTTACTTTGCATACTTGTCAGCCTAGACTAAGATTAATGACAACAAAATAAAATAAAATTAAGTTAAATTAAAAATTGCATTTTCTTGAAGTGGCTGGATAGTTCACTTAGTTAGAGCATCGTCCTGAAGCACAGGGGTTGCAGTTTTGATCTCTGGTTGGGCACAAACAGGAACAAATTGATGTTCCTGTCTCTCTCTCTCTCTCCCTTCCTCTCTCACTAAAATCAATAAAATAAACATTTTTTAAAAATTGCATTTTTTCTATTCTAAATCTTTATTCTCTTTCTGTTTTACTGTTTGATGACAATTTTACTTTTAAAATGAAGGTGAAAAATAATGTTTCACACTTTTGAAATTTGAACTGGTAATGAGTTGTGAAAAAATGCTTTTTGTTAGTGGAGTCTACCATAGGCCATTTTATTATTAGCCGGAACTGCTGAAAGTAGACTAAAATGAGTTTTTCTGCTCTCAGCCAACCCTTGCCATCCGTTAAGGTTGAGTGGAGTCCAACTTCTATCTTTGAATATTCATAAACACTCTAGCCCTCAGTGACCTCCTTTCTTTATGTATTTTAAATGTACTCATAGCTTGTTATATACAGTTAATATCTAAATATGTAATATATCTTTGTTCTGCTGATAGAGGACAATAATTTTGAAGGGATTTGCATCCTTATTTTACATTTATAATTATTACTACTACTTAGCACTATGATAATAAAATTAGGTACTAAATAAGTATATGTAGACAGTCCCACTAAGATCTCTAAATGTAGCAAGTAATTAAAAAGAAATAATAAAACTGAAAGCCACAAATGGACATATTAACAAAATAAACAAAATGCATAGAAACAGACAACAGTATGATGGTTAGCAGAGTAGAGATGGGTGGAGGGAAAGTGAAGAGAAGAGGGGGTAAAATCTACGGTGCAGGAAGTTGATTTGACTTTGGGTGGTGGGAAAAATATGCAATATACAGATCAGGTGTAATAGAAATGTATATTTTAAACTTCTGTGATCTTATTAACTATTTTTACCCAAATAAACTAATTCTGAAAAGATCAAAATTCAAACTGGACTTATTAGGAATTAATTGAGTCACTTTACTGGGAAAATCCAGAAGTTAGGCAGACTTCAGAGTTTCATGAGTCAGAAGTTCTCAATGATATTATATCAAAGACTTAGTTTTGCTTTTCCAATATTTCTCTCAAGAATTCTAAAATTCACCATGATAGTGTGTGTGTGTGTGTGTGTGTGTGTCTACATATATGTTTTAAGTGGGAGAAGCGTAGACAGTGAGAGACTCCCACATGCGCCCTGACTGGGATGCACACAGCAAACCAGTCTTGGGCTGATGCTTGAACCAACCAAGCTATTTTTAGTGCTTGAGGCTGATGCTGGGACCACTGGAGCTATCCTCAGTGCCTGCGGCCATGGTAGAACCAATTGAGCCACTGACTGCAGGAGGGAAAAGGGAGAGAAGGGGGAGAGAAGCGGATGGTTGCTCCCCTTTGTGTCCTGAAAATAAATCAAACTTGGGATGTCCATATGTTGGTCTGATGCTCTATCCACAAGGCCTATATATACTTAAATAATAAATATGTGTGTACTATTTATTTCAATCTATTTTTTTTCCTTGGAGCCACCAGTAAAATCTAAATACAGCAATGTCAATAGAACTTTCTACAGTGATGAAAATGTGTATCTGTCTTGTGTAATATGCAATCTAATAGCCACATGTAGCTCCTGATTGCATAAAGTGCATCTTACTATTATTTATATTTAATTTTAATCAATTTAAATTTATAAAGCTACTTGTAGCTAGTGGTTACTCTTTTAGATAGTGTAAGTTTAAAGCATATAAGCTAATTGGGAGATGGACAAAACCTCAAAAAATTATACTACTTAGGAAGTATCAATAGTATGATGGAAATGTATCATGAGTAGAAAACTGAAAATAGTCTCTTTCAAATAACTTGAAAATTAATTCCTGGTTAACTGGAAAGAACTAAGATATCAATCATTTTGTAGCCTCGTTATTCTATAGCACAATCAACAGTTCAAATGCAATAGAAATGTTTACCTGTAACCTATGCACCCTTACTGATCAATGTCACCTCAATTAAATTTAATTTCCTTAATAAAAATTTTTAAAAAGTAGAGAGATAAACATACATGTTATTCCTATTTTTACACAAAAACCTATACCTTACTACCCTACCCAGTTAAATGTAAGTTAAGCAAAACATGAAGTACTTAATATCTGTCACTGTGGCTAAGCAATTCTAGCATAGTATAATATAAAAATGTTATTATTTATTTGGTAAATATAAAAAATGAAATCAGTTCCCCAATAATCTACTTTCTGGATTTATCTATGTTCATCAAGTGAGCCTGATGATTGTGAAATTGTCCTTTTCCTTTGTACTATATTTTAAAAGTCCAGATAATTACATGCTTCTTGAAAAGAAAAACTGTTTTGGTATGTGTGCATATATTCAATTTTGTAGCTAAATTTATTAGAAAAATAAATGAGGTATAAATTTGCCAGTGACAGTGGCTATGAAAGGTAACTCTGAATTATTTGGCTTAAAATTATTAACGAATAAAATGTCAACATAATGTTGCATTAATGTGGTGTTTCAATTGGACTCCATACAAGTAATTGTGTCATCATGTGATGGGCAAGTTCAGGAACAAAGGGGTCCCTTGGGATTTAAACAGACCTCTGTTAGAAAGCCGTAAAATGCTTTTCCAGTGTATGCTGAATTTTTTCTTTAATCTCCAAATTGACACATATTCCACTGAAAACTGAGCTAGGATTCCACAGTTTTGTAGAAATAAGCACTGTTTTAGTTCTACATCTTATACTGACTGTAAGGCACACATGAGAAGAAGATAATGACAGAAGTAGCCTTACCCTGGGTTTTTCCTGTCACTGCGTTGAATAACCTCTCTAAATGGATCTTCTACCTCCACATTCAGCTTCTTCACTTCCAAAGGTAATTGCATGCTAGGGGTTTACTCTCTAGACATCATGATCACAAACATAAGTTGATAACAGTCAACATAGCTTCCTGAGCTGAATTATCAAAGACATTTTCTGGTTAAATGAAGAAAACTTCAAAGATAAGACAGCATCTGTTCCAGATGAACTCTACCAACTAGGTTCCCACAAACAAAATTATAATTGCTAATGCAAGAAATTACTTAGATCTGTTGCTTAGGTTTTTCTTTAAAAATCAATTTTAAAATATATTGAAAACTCTGGTGAAAGTGTTTCCAACTGTTGAGTGAAGACAAATGTTATAGTGACAGTCTCCTGGCACATTAGAGACAGGCAGTAGGTGTCAGTTTGAAAAAAAAAGGGAATTTTATTTCATTAAAAGTTTAACCTCTGTTTCTTTATCAGAGTGATCTTTAATAGTTCATAATGTTATGAAATAGCTTATACTCTACCAAGATTTGATTACTTCCATTAGTGTGCTCATCACTATGGAGAATAAAAGGAAGTAAAAGCTGGGGTTTCTGACCTCTTCTTGCTTATTGTATTACTGGTGAGTCAAGACAT
Source organism: Rhynchonycteris naso (assembly GCA_037038555.1). Taxonomy (NCBI): domain Eukaryota; kingdom Metazoa; phylum Chordata; class Mammalia; order Chiroptera; family Emballonuridae; genus Rhynchonycteris; species Rhynchonycteris naso. The sequence goes on from CM073002.1 coordinate 76,887,423, forward strand.
TTAATCATTTATTATTTTTTTAAAAAATATTCTCTTCATTACCATCACCCTTTTAAAACATTCTCTATTTTCTCATCTTATTCAATGAGTAATATAGAAAGAGCACAGTCAGAATGCATCAACTGTATTCTCATATCCAGTGAAACCAAATTCTATAAGCATAAAAGGACTGTTACGTTACATAAACAAAGGCTGCAAATACTTTAAGAATTTTCAAACAGAAAGAACACTGAAAGATAGAATAGAATCAGAAACCTCAAAGTTTATGACATTTTTGAACAGAAGAAAGGTAGGAGTTCACATGGCAAACCCTATATCATGTTGCAAGTGAAGAACTTGAAATTCAAAGAGAGTCAACATATTGCTTCAAATCACCCACTGAGTCAAAACAGCCATAGAACTAGACATCCGATCTCCTGTCACCCTGTCCAATATTCACTTTAATATATTAGATTGACTCAATGGCAGAAGTGAATTTTTAACCATGTCTAGAGAAAAGATTGATTTTTGGATTATCATGTGCCAAATTTAATAAGGAGTCAGTCTCTTATGCAGATATGAATATTTTTTCTCTGCCATTTTATTGAACATTGCTTCTGTTACACCATACTCTTACATGGCACCTTACGATCAATAGCAATTTATTTCTAAAAGAGTTCTAGTGGGTCAGCTGAAGCATGGAGCACAACAAAATATGTAGTCTGAACTTGAACCTGTGCCAGTTCACTGTTTTAACATCATGCTTTAACCAACTGTATTATAAGTTCATTGAAGCAGGGGCTTGCCTTACTTGCCCTCGTCATCTCTACATCAGGCAAGGTGCTAGCTTATATTAGAAGCGCAATAGCTATGGATTAAATGCAATTTAGTAAATTGTCTATTTTATCACCATAGTGATTTCAAATGAATTGCTTTGCCTGTGTGCTATTTTCTTTGATACTAAATGTCATCAGCTGGGATGTGTCCTAAAGTCAGTAATCAGAATAAAGGTCTCCCGGACTTCTCTTTGGCAGGAAGAAGCACAACCTACCATCTCTGGGATTAAAGATATAAATTCTTATATTTATGACCATTAAAACTCTGAATCAAATAGATTGTTTGAATTTTCAGAAAATGTGAAATAAATGGAGATAAAGGCAGGATTATACTGCAATGCCAGACCTGGCCCAGGCCCGAAGGAAAAAAAAAACTTTAGTAAATACATATTAATTAATTGATGAAAAATACAATGCGACAGTATTTGCCATGAAAATGTACACAATTCTCAAAGCAAATATTTTGTAAAATAGATTTTGTAACTTTTCACCTTTTTTTCTTATTATCTTCATTAATTTTGCACTACCAAATCCTGTGAAAATTGTCTCCTCTTGCATAAGTTTATGGAAGTATGTATAGCTTTCTGTTAAACACAATAGTTCTTTATTTGTTGGACATTTCCCACTCACCATACCAGTAGCTTTTCTTTTCCTTTCTCCATACTATTGAATTTCCTGCTTGATTCCACATGTTGAGCACCTATTATTATGATCATAAATTATTAAGCAACTTTTTTTTATTTGTATATGGTCATTTCTGTCATAAACTTATGGGATAATTACCTCAAATTTCTACTTCATCATAAAATAAGTGTAGCTATTGTTGATTGTAGATAGCATTAAAACTTTTAATGCACAAAACTATGAATACACAGAATTGAATTTTTTATGAAAATCATTTGGATTCCCTTGAGAAAAAATTTATATTTATTTTATAAGACTCAAGACAATGTGATAGAGTGAAAAGTAGATTTAAATTAAAGAAAACTAGTTTCTAATCTCTAATTATACATTGTCTTTGAACATTGTTTGAACATATACTATTTACCTGAGAACATCCAGATAAAAGACAGTAGTGAAGACAAATAAAAATTAGTTATTATAAAATGCAATGTTATGCTGTAGTAAAACATATAAGGAATAGCTAATCTATTACTGAAAAACAGAGAAACAGAAGGAGTCAGTGGAAATAAATCCTCAGAAGAAATAAAGATAAACCAAGAGAATAATGAGAGGCCAAAGCATTTTAGCTAAAGGTACTTGTATTAGCAAAGGCTTGGTGCATGAAAAAACAAACAAACAAACAAAAACAGGAAAATTTGTAGATAACAGCATATATTTTATAGGAGTTGTGGTAAAGCAGTGTGTAATGACATTAATCTGGAGTGGTTCACAGTACACTTTGGTAAAAACCCAAATAAATTTAATTTAATCTTATATGCTATGAGAAATGATTAAAAAGTTTATAGTTTATTTAAATATTCTATTCTAATATCTATCTAAACTATTTAAAAACTAATATGCATAGATTTAAGTGACTTTCGAAATCATTTAAAAGAGATTTAGAAATATAAGGGGTCGCCTGACCAGGCGGTGGTGCAGTGGATAGAGTGTGGGACTGGGATGTGGAAGACCCAGGTTCGAGACCCTGAGCTTGCCAGCTTGAGCGCAGGCCCATCCGGCTTGAGCAAAAGCTCGCCAGCTTGGACCCAAGGTCGCTGGCTCCAGCAAGGGTGGCTCGGTCTGCTGAAGGCCAGAGGTCTATGGTGTCGCAACAGCAACGAAAAACTAATGATTGATGATTCTCATCTCTCTCTGTTCCTGTCTGTCTGTTCCTATCTATCCCTCTCTCTGACTCTCTCTCTCTCTCTCTGTCCTTGTAAAAAAATAAAAATAAAAAAAAAAGAAATATAAGGGGTCACCGGGTTAAAAATTTTCTCCAGACCCCAAATGATAAAATTTTTTACCAGCCTGTGGGACAAGTTCTCTTACTCTAAAAGGAGGACGATAACCTTTCAGAAAATTTATAAACTTTTATCAAAATCATCCAAACTCACTTTCTAGATCTGTTTTCTGACTCTTGAGATTGGGAGTCTGGATTAAATTTCTGATTGATTTGCTGAGGTTGTTTTATTTTTTCATAGGTCTTAAACAATATTTTAAAAAATAAATATGCTCTTCACATTTATGACATTTTATTCTCAGTCTTTGGCAGTGATTAAACACTTAATTGTTTCAATATTGGAGTGTCATTTGCTCTGTAACAATTTCCACTACAGCATGCTTTCCAGAAAACTACCACGACGAAAAGCAAAGCTATTTGGTAAAATATGCAATTTAATTTTAATTTCTAATTGTATACCTTCCTCCCTGATTTCTAAATAATTTATAATAAAATACTCTGAGGGCACAAAATAAATAATAATGGAGTCATAGTTCAAAGTAAATTATATTGTCTTCAATATTTAATTTGTATTTTTCACAATGCCTACTATTATAATGGGCTCTTAATATCATTTTACTTGAATATTTATTTCACTGAATGCCTGTTATGTTTCAGTTGACTTGTCAAGGTTATTTAAGCTCCACAGCAACTCTCTATAGCAATAATACTCTTATGGGAGAATAAAACTAAGCAAGCCTTAAAGACCATTCAAATGATAAAAATTTAACTGTTAAATCAATACTTGAAAAACTTATAGCTTAAATAGGAGACACCTCTATGAAACTTTCATAAAATTAAAATAACCAACCACAACTATCCTCCTCGCTGTTAGATGTGATCAATACAGGCTACTCAGACCCTATTGTTCCATTATTATTTCAGAGGTTGCTTTTCTCTACATGGTCAAAGAAGGATCACTATCATCACATACTTTGGGTGCAAATTTAAGCTAGCAGGAAAGATGAAAGAGAAATTATGGACACATTTAAAAAAAAAAAACAGCTGAAAGTTGTAGAGATATCTTTTACTCACCTTATTGGGAAGTGTCATCTTCAGCTGATAATAGAAGGGAATGGACCTTTGGTGTTAACAAGCAGTGTGAACTATAAATTTGTGGAGTGAGGAAATAATGTTTTCTTCCTGACTGCAAAGCCAATGTCCTAAATCAGGAGCCAGCAAACTATGGCCCATTGGCAACATCTATCCAGTCTTCTATTTTGGTAATTAAAGTTGTTTGAAACTCACTTATTCCCATTTAAGTATCATCTGGAGATGCTTTCTCAGAAGCATAGTTGAGCAGTTACAAGAGAAACTGTACATATATTTGGTATCTAACCCTTTATATAAGTTGCCTATCTTATCCTAAATAAGCTTAAAATATTTCCTTTATGATTTATCGAAAGGTTGCCAATTCTGTTCTAAATTATTGAACCAACTAATCTTTTTTCCTTTGGCCCACTGGGCTCATGCATAAATAGTTCCATACTTGACTTCACTGTGCTATGCTTTGGATAGAAGAGTTTCTGATCCTGATAAACCCCTGCTTCACAATTCCTTATTTCTAGTTTCCCATAAAAGTTGCTAGAAGGATAATTTAGCAAGATCAAAGTGCTGGAGTAGAAAGAACTGGAGATATTTATATTTCCCGCTTCTAGAAGCATAGTTACCCTAATTCAAATGTTGTTGTAAATGATAGCTCAGGTTAAGCAGTCTTACTCAGAATCTTCAGCCCTCCAATGCTCTAGTAACATTAGTATTCTTCCCTTCTTTATCAGGCCTGGGTTGTAATGTGTTCCTATCAATTGACAAACGTTGATTCATCATATCTTGGTTTCTTTCAACAGTTTTTCTTGAAAATTCTTTTTCTTCTTCCTGGGACCTTGACTGACATAGCCATAATTATCCTGAGCCTGACAATGTAAGTGGTTTCAATATGCTAACATATATCATCATGAATAAAAGTGATAATGATGGCTGGATAGCTTAGTTGGTTAGAGCACCATCTTGAAGTGTAGAGATTTCAGGTTCAATTCACATTCAGGGAACATACAGGTCCAGATCTATGTCCCTATCCTTCTCTATCTCTCTCTCTCTCCTTCTCTCTCTCTCATATATATATATATATATTATTGCTAATGATGAAAGTCAGTAGATCAGAGAAACCTGATGTGTTTAAAGAAAAGTTATCAAGCTACCATGGATAACATAAATTGGCCCCATCTAATCACATGAGTGAAGAATCAAGGTAGATCACCAGGTCTGTGTGGAAAATCTGGTCTCCTCAGAATTGGTAAACATTCTGCACAAGATGGAGTCAGTGTGGACAGGTTCCCTATGTCAGATCTGGCAATGCACGACTAAGAGAAACAGGCAGAAATAGTACGTATATATGCCCATCTTATGTGACCTTCACTATTTAATCTCTCTGTAATCATGGCTTGGTGCCATATTTGTGTAATTTTACTACAAAAAGCCTGTGCACTGCACCAGATTAACATTGTTGTCTGTTGCTGTTGCCACCGCTGTACTGCCCCTGGCTGCTGCCACTGCCCAATAAGATATATCCTATCTGTCTACAGCTCCACCATCTTTTTTCAGCTCTCAGCCCCTTGCATCATTATGTCCCTTGCTTATGAACTTGGACAGACAGTCTGATAGAAACAACAATGAAAAGAAGAGGTGGAAGAGATTTGGAGTGTGAGAGATATTCAAACCACCATTGTTGTCTTTCAAAGTAGAGAAAAGAGATCATGTGAAAATGAATATAGGTAAACTCCAGAACTAGAAACAAGCATAAATAAATAAATAAATAAATAAATAAATAAATAAATAAATAAATAAATAAATAAATTCTGTCAACACCCTTAATGAGCAAGGAAATAGATACTTCCCAGAAGCCTCCAGAGGCATACAGCTTGCTGATACCTAGGTTGTAATCTAAGACCAATGTCAGACTCCTGACTTAAAAAACTGGAAAATGCTAAATTGGTATTAACTTGTCAACTTTTTTGTTACAGCATCAATAAAAAGAATTTATACGGAATAAATTCATTTAAAATAGATTTTCATGGAATCCCCATTTAGAAATTGCACACAAACAAGCAGAAGCATGGGTTTTGTTTACTAATTACTGGAAAATAAATTTAGAAAAGCAGATTAGTTGTAAGAATTAAGGTTAAGTTCAGTGTTTATTAGTGTTATAGAAATTGCCATGTTTATAGAGAGCTAGTATAATGCATTCAGGAATGGATGGGGTAATGGACAAAAACACAAATAATGTAATTACTGGGTCATGTAATTGGCATGGCGGAAAGTAGAGATAGAAGTAATGCAAAACTAAGACAAAAGGAAAGTAATGCAGAATGATGATGACAAGTAAGAGCAATTGAGTTAAAAAGGAGATTTTAAAAAAGACATTGTAATAGAGGGGATAGAAAAGAATGAAGAAGAAATAAATGATGAATAAAAGAATGGATATAAAATGGAAAGATAAAAGACTGTACAAGGAAATAAAAGAACTAATAGGGGAAAATTTTTTGTTAGAGCCCTTCTATGAAACAACACTTAACTCCAAACATTTTCTATCATAATCCTCAGCAGTGTCTGTAATTTTTCTTTCCTAAACTTATTCTTTATCAGGAATGCAAAAAGCCAGCTGCTTTTTATTTATTTTAATGGGGTGACATTGATAAATCAGGGTTCATATGTTTAGGGAAAACATCTCCAGGTTATTTTGACATTTGATTATGTTGCACACCCATCACCCAAAGTCAAATTGTCTTCCGTCACCATCTATCTAGTTTTCTTTGTACCCCTCACCTCCCCCCCACACCCTCCCTTTCCCTCCCCATAACCACCACACTTTTGTCCGTGTCTCTGAGCCTCTTTTTTATGTCCCACATATGTATGGAATCATATAGTTCTTAGTTTTTTCTGATTTACTTATTTCACTCCGTATAATGTTATCAAGGTCCATCCATGTTGTTGTAAATGATCTGATGTCATCATTTCTTATGGCTGAGTAGTATTCCATAGTATATATGTACCACATCTTCTTTATCCAATCATCATATTGAAGGGCTTTTTGGCTGTTTTCATGTCTTGGCCACTGTGAACAATGCTTCAATGAACATGGGGCTGCATGTGTCTTTACGTAGCACTATTTTTAAGTTTTGCCAGCTGCTCTTTCTTGACTGCAGACTCCTTCATTTTTTGCTAAGCTTTGTGACTGAACTCTAAACTGTCCATGCTTTCTTGCTTATTCTTCTTCAATCTATCACTTAACTTACATTTTTTTCCAGAATATTTAGGTTTTCTTTTTATTGAAGCATCATTTCAACTTGTGGCTCTTTCTTACTCACATCATTTTGGAATAGAGAGTTTCCTTCCAACAATAATCAAACTGGTATCAGGTGTGGATCAAAGATTACCAGGTAACTGATCATTGAAAGTAAAAGCCAGAAATGAAGGCAAATTTGGGACCCCTGGGACATCAATCCTCTATATGGACAGATTATGGCAGTTTGCCTAATTTGTTAGATTCCTACCTTTTGTAGCAAGGAAACACAATGAAGGATATTATTCAAGGAAAGAAGATTGATAACAGCAGCTCATTTTAGCCAAGAGAGGAAATGGTGAATATACTGATGATTGGAACTGAATGATTTGTTGAAGTATTAGTTTGTGGACAATCTTCCTCGTTGAAATTAAGTTTAAATGGGGCCTTATTTAAAAGATATTGTAAGACTAATTGACTCTAAGTAAAGACTCTAATAAGTAAAATTCATCCTTGCTATGACCTTTATAAGTGTAATTAAAAGCATGCATAATTTGAGCAGATCCTATTCAAACAGCAATTTGCATATTATGAGTAAGTACAGCAATAGGTGATCCATTTCACATGCTAAATCATAATCAAGTAGCCTTGGAATTAGACATCATTTATTTGATCAGATTCTCACTTTTATGTTGACATTTCTTTTAACCTCTAATTATATGTTTATTTTGCACATATCAACAAAACCTGTCTGATTAAAATCTCAAGTTATTTTAAGGTCTTAAAAAATATTTTAGTATAAAAAAACTTGCAATTCTTTTCTTTTTATTGTGGTAAAATAAGCATAACATAAAATTTATCATTTTTTATCATTTTAAGTGTATAGTTTAGTGACATTAAGTTTATTAACATTGTTGTGCAACCATCCCTACTGTCCATCTCCAGGACTTTATCTTCTCAAATACAAATTCTATACCAGTAAAATAATAATTCCTCATTCTCTACTCAATTCAGCTCTTGGTAAATAACACTCTGCTTTCTACTTTTATAAATTTGTTTAATACGGATAACTCATATAAGTGGGTTCATATTATATATCATTTTGTATTTGGTTTATTTAACTCAGCATAATGTTATCTGCTCATCCATATTGTTACATGTCTAAGAGTTTCTTATTTTGAAGACTGAATAATATTACATTGCATGTATAGGCCATGTTTTGTTTATCTGTGGTTTAACATTTAAATTGTTTCCACCTCGCCTGACCTGTGGTGGCGCAGTGGATAAAGCGTCGACCTGGGAACACTGAGGTCGCCAGTTCAAAACCCTGCACTGGTCTGGTCAAGGCACATATGGGAGTTGATGCTTCCAGCTCCTCCCCCCTTTCTCTCTCTCTCTCACTCTGTGTCTCCTCTCTAAAATAAAAAAAATAAAATAAAAAAAAATTAAAAAAAAATTACATAAATTGTTTCCACCTTTTGGTTATTGTCAATATGCTTCTATGAACATGAATATGCAAGCATTCTTTTGGGTCTCTATTTTCAATAAATTAAGTACAGAATTACTGGATTATCTGGTAATTTAATGTTTTATTGTTTTAAGGAACCCCCATATTGTTTTCCACAGAGTTTGTACTATTTTACACTCTCATTAGCAATGAACAATGGTTCCAATTTCTCCTTGTTGACACATTATTATTATTTTTATTTTGCTCTTTTGATTAACCATCCTACTCATTGTGATGTGGTACTTGATTGTGACTTCAAAATGGCATTTTTAAAGAGTATAAAGATATAAGATAAATTATATTTTTTAAACCAAGAGTCTTTCTGTGGAATTAACACTAATGTGATAGATATAAAGCATTTGATGAGATATAAGATAATATATCCTAAATATCCAGAAATAAGATAATATATTCTGAGACAGCTGTAACTTTGCAGAAGGTGTTTCATCTAAGGGACAAGGATTAGTTAGTTCTGTAGTTCACAATGCATTAAATACCACCTTAGCTACTTTTTGAATTTTTGTCAAATCTACTTGCAGTGGTGCTTAGAAGGCAGAAAAGGGTTGCGAAGTAAGTTTCAATTCCATAGATTTAAGCCTGCGGCAACATAAATAAGCTTCAATAATAGAGGAACTGGTAGGATAACAACTACGAGGTTAATAGTTGGCACCTTATCACCGAAAATAGTCAAGAAAAATTTCTAGAGACAATTTTTTTCTTTTTAAATTTTTTTTATTAAATGTATTCAATTAGCCTGACCTGTGGTGGTGCAGTGGATAAAGTGTCGACCTGGGAACACTGACTGAGGTCGCCAGTTCAAAACCCTGCACTGGCCTGGTCAAGGCACATATGGGAGTTGATGCTTCCAGCTCCTTCTCTCTCTCTCTCTCTCTCTCTCTCTCTCTCTCTCACACACACACACACACACACACACACACACACACTGTGTCTCCTCTCTAAAAAAAAATAATATATAAATAAAATGTATTCAATTAATAACATTGGTTAGTAAAATTATACTGGTTTGGGTGTACAGTTCTATAATACATTATCTGTATATTACATTGTGTTATGACCACCCTAAAAATTCTTCATTGATTGAAGACTAGCTGCAGTGAATGCTAAGTTCTCTTTCATTTCTGAGATGCTACATGTCTTATTTTAGTTTGAACCATCTATTTTACATTTCAAAAGATGAACGTTTTTAGAGTTTTTTAAAAGTCTACCTTTATATCTGTGGCACATATTTTAACTGCTCACTAATCTATGGCTTGCATCCCTTTACAATCACAGCTGAATATTGTACTTTCCCCGTCTCTATGAAGTTAAGTATAACTAGTTATGGTGAATGTACTATAAGTAGAAATGATGGAGATCACCTTCATGCTGAAGTATTCAATTGCAGAAGGGAGAGCCTCTACTATACTTTCTTTACTCTAATAACTATAGAAGCCTGTGTTGAAATGAAGCCTCTATTAACCTGGATTCTTATGTGACCAGAAAATATAATGACCACTAATTACTCCCCCTCGCACATAATTCCCTTACATTGGATATTATTTTATGAATGAGAAATAATCTTTGCTATTTTAAGACACTAAATTTATTATATTTTTATTTGACCACCATAAAAGTCTAACTTACTCTGAATGATATGATATATGTTTGAAAAAAGTTTTTATGGTTCTATATTCCAATTAGCTAAGAATGGTCATATCTCCTAAATCATATCTTAATATATAAAATCTGAATATATAAAAATTTGGGTTGATATTATTGCAGTACTAAATACAGGTCAAGGCAATAACAAAATTATCTCCATGTAATCCCAGCGACTATATGTTTCTTGTTGAAACTCCAGAAATACTCTATAATATTATCAGAATGTTCTAGTGAGGAAAGTTAGATTTAAGACAGAGCATCAAAGGAAAGATGTAGTTACTTTTAGTCTCATTGTATAATTTAACAGTTTATAAACTTTTCATAGTCTTCATTGGCAATCTTGAAAAATGTGGTTTATAATAATACTCTAAAGTATTCCTTTGCAGAATGATTGTAAGGATTGAAAGAAAAATAAACAGACAAAATATTTTAAGATGCAGAAGTAGACTATGACAAGGAAAAAATTGTCTTAAAAATCATTAGAAACCAGCTCAGGGTAGACAATTACAGGTATACAATAAAATAATTTAAAATTACTTTTCAAAATCTTAGAACTTCTCTAGAAACATGTAATTCATGAATAATTGGTACAAGTAAATAGACCTCATCATATTTCATGCATTGGTCTACATTATTTTTGTAAAATGAAAATAATGCCATGTGCATAACTCCATTCCCCTAGGAGATGACAGTTCTTAACAATTTACAGACTGATAAAATTGGTGAAGGTGACAGCAATAAACCTCTACTCTCCAGTGAAGCCTGTGGAAGAACCTATTAAGTTGAAAACAATTACTTTGTAAATCATAAACAAAGCACTTTAATCTATAGAAAATATAACATACTTACTATGCATTTGTTACTGAAGCACTGCCCCATATAATACTGGGAGATACTACACTGAATATAAGAAAGATTTCATTTTTAAAACAGTGATGTTAATTGCCTAAGCTCAATAAATGGTATTCTTGGTTCAGGCTGATTACTTAATCATCCTGAGTTAGAAAAGTCCTCTGCATCTGCCCTCACAGATAATGCCCAATGATATAAACTGTTGTGAGTTGCTTTATCAAAATTGACCATTTGAAGGAAATTGATGAGAGATGCTCTATTGTTTGTATGGTGTGACAAGTTTTATTGATAAAACTTTATCGATTTTTAAAAATAATTTTATTTTAAAAAATTAAACTTAATGGGGTGACATTGATCAGTAAAAGTGCACAGGTTTCAGAAAAACATCTCCATAGCATTTGAACTGTTGATGTGTTGTGCATCCATCACCCAAAGTCAAATCATTTTCTATCACTGTATACTTGTTACTCTTCATTCCCCCTCCTCACAACATCCTCTCCCTGGGACCACTTTACTTTTAGCTGCGTCCATGAGTCTCAATTTTATATTCCACCTATGTGTGAAATGACATAGTTCTTAGCTATTTTCTTATTTACTTATTTCACTTAATATAATCTTCTCAAAGTCCTTCCATGTTGTCATAAATGACAATATGCCATCATCAGACAGGAAGGGAGAGAGATGAGAAGTATTAATACTTTGTTGCTGCACCTTAGTTGTTCCATGATTTCTTTCCCTTCTGTGCCTTGACCAGAGGACTACATCAGAGTGACCCCTTCCGTTGTATATATGTATCACATATTCTTTAATCAATCCTCTATTGAGGGACACTTTGTCATTTTTATGTCTTGAACATTGTGAATAAATACTATTATGAACATGTGATGCTTTTGTCTTTACCTATGAATGTTTTCAAGTTTTCTGAAAGATATCAAATAGAAGGTTTGTTGAGTCCTGTGGTTGCTGTATTGTTAATTTTTTGAGGAACGGCCATACTTTCTTCTGTAATGGTTGTACCAATTTGCATTCCCATCAGCTGTGAATGAGGGTTCCTTTTCTGCCAAAGCCTATTCAATACTTGTTATTACCTCTCTTGTTGATAACAGCCAATCTAATAGGTGTAACTTGCACTTCTTGAATACCTAGTGAATCTGAGCATGTTTTCATATATCTGTTGGCCATTTGAAGGTTTTATTAGGAGAAGAGTCTGATCAGATTCTCTCCCCATTTTTTTAATTGGTTTGTTTGCTTGTTTGTTGCCAAGCCTTGTGCGTTCTTAATATACTTTGGATATTAATTCCTTATTCGAGCTCTCATTTCTAAATGCCATTTTCCATTTGATTGGCTCCTGTTTTATTTTGTTGTCAGTTTATTTTCCTGTATAGAAGTTTTTTAGTTTGATATAACCCCATTCACTTATTTTTGCCTTTACTTCCTTTGCTTTTGTGTTCAAATTCATACATTGTTTTCTTAAATGTTCATAAGTATAGTACCTATGTTTTCTTCTAAGTAAGTTATTGTTTCAGATCTTATATTAAGATTTAAATTTATTTTAAATTAATATTGGCACATGAGGAAAAACTGTAGTCATTTGATTCTTTTGTATGTAGCTTTCCAATTTTCCAAACACTATTTTTTCTTAATTTAATTAATTTATTTAATTTGCAAGAGAGACAGAGAGGGACAGATAGGGACAGAACGACAGGAAGGGAGTGAGATGAGAAGCATCAATTCTTCATTTTGGCACCTTAGTTGTTCATTTATTGCTTTCTCTTACATGCCTTGACCTGGGGGCTACAGCAGAGTGAGTAACTCCCTTGCTTAACCAGTGACCTTGGGCTCAAACCAGGGACATTGGCTTCAGGCCAGTGACTTTTGGACTCAAGCCAGTGACCATGAGGTCACGTCGATAATCTCACATTCAATCCAGCAACCCCGCACTCAGGCTGGTGAGCCTACACTAAAGCCATATGAGTCCATGGCCATGGTGGCAATCTTGGGGTTTTGAAGCTGGGTACTCTATTTCTTTAAAAAATGACATTGGTAATTTAATTAGAATTGCATTACATATTTCTACTGCTTTGGATAATATGACCATTTTAACCATGTTGAATCTTCCAATTCATTGTGTCTTTTTAAATTTCTTTTAATAATGTTTTGTTGTGTACCGTATAAAGGTCCTTCAAATTCTTTGCTAAGTTTATTACTCAGTATTTTATTTTTTTGTTGGAATTGTAAGAGCATTTTTTTAGATTATTTTATTAAATTTTATTGTTAGCATATAGAAAAGCTGTCAAATTTGGTATATTGATGTTGTATCCTGTGACTTTACTGTAATTGTTTATTGTTTCTAATAGATTTTTAGTAGATTTTTTTTTTTTTTGGCTGTTCTGTACACAGGATCATATCATCTGCAAAAAGGGATACTTTTACTTCTTCTTTCCCAATATGGATGCATCTTATTTCTTTCTCTTGCCTAAAACCTCTGGTTACAACTTCCAGTACTATGTTAAATAAGGGTGAAGAGAATGGGCAGCCTTGTATTCTTCTTGATTTTAGAGGAAAAGCCTTCATTTTTTCACCATTTAGCATAATATTGGTTGATGGTTTGTCATATATGATTTTTATTATGTTTCTGTACTTTCCTCCTATATCCATTTTATTGGGTGTTTAAACATAAGTGGATGTTATATTTTATTGGATGCCTTTTCTGCTTCCATTGATAGGCTCATATGGTTTTGTCTTTTGTTTTGTTGAAATTAGGTAATACCATAATCAATTTATGTATGTGAAATCATTCTTGTGTTCCTGGAATAAATCCCACCTGATCAAGATGTATTATTTTAGAAATATATTCTTGTAATCATTTTGCTAGTATTTTGTTTAGAATTATTGTATCTGTATATATTAGAGATATTGATCTGTAGTTTTGTTTTGTTTTTATGTGTTGTTCTTGCCAGGTTTTGGTACCAGGGTTATGTTGGCCTCAAAAAATGTGTTAGGGGGCATTGCTTCTTCTTCTATATTTGAAATACTTTGAGAAGAATATATACCAAATCTTTGAATGTTTGGTAGAATTCAGTAGTGTAACCATCTGGTCCTAGACTTTGGGAAGTTTTTTGATAGCTGTTTCTATTTTCTTTTTTCTTATAGATCTGTATTTTTTTTTTTTTACTTCTTTATGACTCAGTCTAGGCAGATTGTATAGTTCTAAGAACATTCTTTTATTGTAGATTGTTGAATTTGGTAGTGTATAATCTTTCATACTATTCTAGTATAATCTTTTGTATATGTATGATGTCTGTGGTAATTTTTCATATTTTGTTTCAGATTTTATTTAAAAGAATCTTTCATCATTTTTCCAGAATGAATTGAGCTAAGTGTTTGTCCATTTTATTGATCTTTTTAAGAAACTAGTTCTTTGTTGTAATAATTTTTTTCTATAGGTTTTTTTGTTCTTTCTTTCACTTAATTTTGCTCTAAATTTTACTCTTTCTTTTCTTCTGCTGAATTTGGGTTGCCTTTATTATTCTTTTTCTAGTTCTTTCAGGTGCATGCTAGGTTGTTTACTTGGAATCTCTCTTGCTTCTTGAAAAAAGCCTGTAATAATATGAACTTCCTTCTTATAATTGGTTTATTTTTAAAGATAGTTTGATGATTTCTTTTTTTTTAAGATTTTCTTTTATTTATTCATTTTAGGGAGGAAAGAGAGAGAAAGAGATAAGGGGGAGGAAGAGAAAGCATCAACTTTCATACGTGCCCTGACCAGGCAAGCCCAGGTTTCAAATAGGCAATCTCAGACTTCCAGGTCGATGATTTAGCTACTGCACCACCACAGGTGAGGCTTATAATTGTTTTAGCTGCATTCCAAAAGTTTTGTTATGTCATCTTGCTATTCTCATTTGCCTGTATATATCTTTTGATATCTGTTTTAATTTTTCTTTGATCCAGTCATTTTTTAGAAGTAAGTTGTTAATTTTCAAATATTTTTGTTTCTTTACTTCCTTTTTGAATTCTAATTTTAAAGCCTTATAGTCAGGAAGCACCTTTGGTATAATTTTAACATTTTTGAATTTGCTGAAGTTAGTTTTGTGGTCCAAGATATTACCTATTCTTGAGAATATTCCGTGCACACTTTAAAAACTAAAATCTGTTGTTCTTGGATGAGATATTTTAAAGGTTTATTATGGTGCATTTGATCTAGTGTGTCCTTTAAGGTTGATATTTCTCTTTTGATTTTGTTAGATCAGTTTAAACCTGTCAATGGTTCTACTATTACTGTTCTTTTGTTTATTTCATTTTTTAGATCTGTTAGTATATATCTTATATATTTTGGTGTTATGTGTTTTTGATATAGTGTCCCCTTTTTCATTATAAAATATCCATATTTGTCTCTTTTTTCCTTTATTGTCTTGAAGTCAGTATTTTCAGAGATTAGTATAGCTACACCTGCTTTCTTTGGATGTTATTTGCATAGATAATAGATTTCCAACCTTTTACTTTGAGTCAACTGTTGTCCTTGCAGCTTAGATATGCCTCTTGAAAGCAGCATACAGTTGGGTTTTGCTTTTTGAGTCAGTCTGCTACTCCGTGTCTTTTTATTGGTGAGTTCCATCCTTTTACATTTAGGGTAATTATAGACAGACACATAAAGATTTTCTGTAACCTTTAATGTTTTGTTTTCTGATAGCTCCGTGTCTCATTTTGTTCTTCTCGTTTCTGTTTCTGTCAGTTATTTCTGTTTGGTGATATTCCATACTAATACCCCATTTTGTCTATTTTTAACCTATGTGTTCCAGTAGTGACATTTTGCATGGGTGATTACCATTAAGTTATTATAAGAAAAATTTTCATTTATACAAAAGTTTTTTGTCTTATGAGTGCTTCTATACTCCATCCATCTCTTGCTACTATAGATTTTTATTCTATCTTTTTATTTTATTCTTGACAGAGATTATCCTTGTTTTTGTTGCAACCTTGTTAGAGCTTCTCTTGTAGTTCTTTTTCTGTGTATGTATGACAGAAAGAGAGACACAGAGAGGGACAGATAGGGACATACAGACAGGAAGGGAGAAAGATTAGAAGCATCAGTTCTTCATTGAGGCACTTTAGTTTTTCATTGATTGCTCTCTCATATGTGCCTTGAATGGAGGGCTACAACAGACCGAGTGACTTCTTGCTCAAGTCAATGACCTTGGGTTCAAGCTGGTGAGCCTGGCTTAAACCAGGTGAGCCTGTGCTCAAGCCGGTGACCTCGGGGTTTCAAACCTGAGTCCTCCACATCCCAGTCTGACACTCTATGCACTGCACCACCACCTACCTGGTAAGGCTTGTTTTGCTTCTTTTATCTGGTAGAATAACCTCTTTGAGTATTTTCTGGTAATAAATTTCCTTAACTTCCATATGACTAGAAAAGTTTTTGTTTCTCCTTCATATTTGAATGGTAATGTTTATGAATATAATATTATTGACTGGTAACTTATCTCTTTCAGTATGTTGAATGTTTGGTTCCAATCTCTTCTTGCTTGTAGAGTGTCTTCTGAGAAGTCTGATAATCACCTAATGAACCTTCCTTTATATGTTATGTTTTTCTTTTTTAGCTGCCTTGAGGATACTTTCTTCATCATTGATTTTTGACATTTTTAGTACAATATGCTTAGTAGTTTTATTTGGGTTGAGGTAACCTGGCCTGCTGTTTGCCTTAGGTTAGAGGATATAACTCTTTTCATAGACTTTGGAAGTTATTATTAATTGCTTCAATTGGCTCTCTATTCCTTTCTCCCTCTCTTCTTCTGATATACCTATTATTCTTATATTGCTCTTTGTGATGGAGTCAGAAAATCGTTGTAGAATTCTCATTTTGTTTTTATTAATTTGTGAGTCTCTTTCTTCTCTTTGTAGGGTCTCAAGTTTGTTCTCTTCGATGTTGCTGATGCTCTCCTCTGCTGGGCCTGTTCTATTAGATAAACTTGCAGCATCATTTTTCAGTTCACGTGTTGCATTCTTCATATCTGCTTGTTTTTTTTTTTTTTTTTTAAGTTTCAGTCTCCTTGGTGAAGTAGTCATTTTCTTCATTAATTAATTATTTTTTGAGCCCATTAAATTGCCTATCAGTGTTTTCTCATATCCCATTGAGTATTTTCAGAGCTTCTATTATGAATTCTCAATTGTTTAAATTCAAATTTTTCATGTGATTGAGATTGCTTTCCAGAAAATTTTTTAAAAACTACATCTCTTTCTTGTGCAGCTATAGTATTCATTCTCTTCTGGTTTGATGGCATTTGAGATAGGTATCATTAAGAAATCAAATAAAGAACAACTAAATAAAAAAAATATACAATAAAATGTACCAAATTTTAAAGTAATGAAAGTAAAAGAAAAAAAAACACTGAAAACAATAACCAAAAACAAACAAAACACTCACAAAAAAGATAAAATAATTAAAATTAAAGAAAATAAAACTTAAAAGAAAAAGAGAAGAAATTTTAGTTCTGAGAGGTTTTTTGTTTTCTTCTAGCAGTTGGTACTGATTACAAGTTTTAACTCTGTGGAATTCTCAGGATAACCTTAGCTGAGACGTTGTTGTCACTATAATAGATGAGGGTCTGTAGAATGAATTGTGGGCATATTGTGAGGTCTTTATGATTTTAGCAATGGCCATCTCAGGTCTATAGGTGCTCATCTCTACCTCTCAACAGACTAGAGGATCAGACACAGATCATCTCTGTTCTTCAGGAGAAAGAATGACCCTGTAGAACTAGCTGTGGCATCTGTTTTTGCCACTCTCTATACACACAAGTAAAGGGAGGTGGAATCTGGATAACTGGTGGGGCACATTTTGTTTCTCTCTGTCTCTGTGCTGAGTGCTGGCTGTGGGAAGACTGCAATAACACTGGTGCCATGACCCCTCATTCTGCCCCCACTTTGGTGTAGTATCTCTCCAACTGCCCCTCAACCTTTTTGCTTGTTCTGGCAGAATAAAACACAATCACATTGGGTTTCTCCCCTTTATGGAAGCCCAAGAGACAATAATCCAGGTACTCAAGGTCTCTGTTCTCTTTATAGCCAGACTGCAAGTCCTTATGATCTTCTGTCCCTCTTCTAAACCTTTTTCACCTTTAGTTGGTTACGTGGTGCAGATCTCTACAGACAAACCTGCAAACCCATTTGAGGTTATTTTGCTGTGTACAGTTTTTCTAATTGTTGAAATTTCAATGGATGAGATCAACTGTATCTCTCACACTGCCATTACTTTAACATCATCCAAAACATATATTTTAAAATGCTTTACAATGATGCATTTTGTCAATGACAGTTTCTCTTAAGTTAGATATTTTTCCGAGAAATTCTCTAACTTTAGTGATTTAGATAATTTGTAAGTTGTTCTGTATACTAGGGCAACTTCTTTAGAACTGCATAATTTACTCAATAAGGTTTTATTCATCTTTTTTATGGCAGAGACAGAGAGAGGGACAGATAGGTACAGACAAACAGGAAGGGAGAGAGATGAGAAACATTAATTCTTCGTTGCAGTTCCTTAGTTGTCCATTGATTGATTCTCATGTGTGCAGGGGGCTACAGCAGAGCGAGTGACCCCTTGCTTGAGCCAGTGACCTTGGGCTCAAGCTGGTGAGCCTTGCTCAAACCTGATGAGACCACACTCAAGCTGGCGAAATCAGAGTCTCGAACCCAGTCCTCCGCGACCCAGTTCAACGCTCTATCCACTGCACTACTGCCTGGTCAGGCTATTTTATTCATCTTAATACAGGTAAATTTTAAGATTAAAGAGATAGGCATTTTCATTTATCTATGTAAATTAATTTATAATCTACTTATTTATATTTGGTAAGAATATTTTCTTCTTGGTAATGTAGCTTCAGTATAATATAAAGTTTATTTCCAGGTGTCTTTATTTGTTTACTTAATTGACCTCTATTGTTTCTCATATATGTTGACAATTTTTCCTCCTGTGTTTTCCAGCCCAAAGTTTAGACATTCATATGCTCATATGGAAACATATTCAAATGATCCCTCATAGCTTTTGCTTTTGTGTAGCCTAACACTTTGGGTATACTTCACGTTTTAATTTTTTTAGTAATCCTGTTCTCTGATTATACAATAGTCAGCTGTGTCCTAAGTGGACAATGTAGGCAGATATAACAGTTTACTACTCTCTCTCTCTTTTTCTCTGAAAGCTCAGGCCCCTTATACTACCTCTAATATGCAAAACTTTCCATCGTCTGTAGAAAATTTGGAGTCTCTAAAATGTTCCCTATTATATTGTAAAAACTTGTACTAATTATGAAAAGGAAAAGTAATTAAAAGAACAGACAGTAGTATGTTTGTGTATTTATATGTGTCTACTTTACTTCCATATGTGCAAAGGCAAAATTCAACCCTATAAGTTGGAATAAAACTTGGTTGATAAAGCACATTGCCTTCTACCTCCAAATTTTTTCTGTGAAACTATATTTTGGTGAGAAGATCCTTATTGCCCTAGCCAGTTTGCATAGAGCATTGGTCGGGCATATAGATATCCTGGGTTCAATCCCTGGTCATAGCACGTATGAGAAATGACCATCTGCTCTTTTTCCCTCTTCTCCCCATTCTCTTTCTCTTCTCCTCTCACAGCCAGTGGTTTGACTAGGTGCTGATGATAGCTTGGTAGATTTGAGCATCAGCACCACATGGGGATTGCTGAGTGGCTCATGGTTGGAGCACATGAAAAAATCTGTCTCATTATTTTCTTATTTCCATTTCTCTCACTAAAAATGAAAAAAAGAAAATATTCTCAATAAAAAATAAATGCAATTAATAAAATTCATTAGATAGTATCCAATTCAGCTTCTTTTAAAAGCTAAATACAAGCCTAGAAGATACAATGGCACATATGGCTTCAGTATTTTATACCATCATTTCTGGATCACAGATATTATTAGCAAAATGAGTGAATGAGTTAATGAACAGCTTCTTCTCTCTCATTATTTCTGTATATCAAGAACAGAAGAAAGAAGAAAAATGCCGCATACTCCAATAACACTCTTGATAAATGAATACTCTTCACTCTGTTCATTGGATCCATATGCTCATAAATAAAGATCACATTTTTCTGAACTCTCCAAACATGTCATACATTATAAGATCCTAGAAATCTAGGTTTGTGCAGAATTTATTTATCTATTTATTTTCTTGTTAAAGAGACCAAGCTGTAAAAGCAGATATTCTAATTATATAAATCTTTTACGTGCTAGTTTTTTAGGAACTTTTCACAGTTGATAGCTATTTTCATGTCTGCTCTTTATTATATACAGGAAATATGAACTCTATCAAGACTGAACTATGTGGTTGTCTTTTTATTTAACTTATTAGTTGAATCATAAGGGTCTAGCTATAATTTGCACACAAGTTTTATAATTCTCACATGCTCATCCAGATTCTGGATTCCATCTATAATCTCCTGAATTCATATCTATTTATCTTTGATGTTCTCTCAAGTGATGACAAAATCAAATAGAGCTCACATGGAAGCAGGCATCAGTGAAGCTAGTAGATATACAGTGTGTCCGTAAAGTCATGATGCACTTTTGACGGGTCACCGGTCACCAGTCAAAAGCGCACCATGACTTTATGGACACACTGTATTTAACTCTTTGTTCAAGAAGCATTTTATCATTTTGAGTTTATTTTTTGTGAATGGTGTAAATTGGTGGTCTATTTTCATTTTTTGCAAGTAGCTGTCCTATTTTTCAACACCATTTGTTGAAGAGGCTGTCTTTAATCCATTGTACGCTCTAACCTTCTTTGTCATATATCAGTTTTCCATAACAGTGTGGGTTTATTTCTAGGTTTTCTGTTCTGTTCCATTGATCTACATGCCTGTTCCTATGCCAGTACCAAGCTGTTTTGAGTACAGCAGTCTTGTAGTATAACTTGATATCAGGAAGTGGGATACCTCCCACTTTATTCTTCCCTTTCAACATTGCTGAGGCTATTTGTTTTCTTTTTTTGGTTCCATATACATATTTGGAATATGTGTTCTATATCTTTAAAGTATGCCATTGGTATTTTAATTGGTATTGCATTAAATTTATAAATTGCTTTGAGTAATATAGACATTTTAATGATGTTTACTCTTCTTATTCATGAACACGGTATATACTTCCACTTGTTTGTATCTTCCTTGATTTCTATAATCAATGTTTTATAATTTTCCAAGTACAAGTCTTTAATTTCCTTGGTTAAATTTACTCCTATGTACTTTATATTTTGGTTGCAATAGTGAAGGAGATTGTTTTCTTAATTTCTCTTTCTGACAGTTCATTGTTGGTATATAGAAATGCCTCTGATTTCTGAGTATTAATTTTATATCCTGTCACCTTGCTGAATTCATTTATCAGGTCCAGTAGTTTTTTGACTAAGACTTTAGGGTTTTCCATATACAGTATCATATCATCAGCAAATAATAATAGTTTTACTTCTTCTTTTCTAATTTGGATTCCTTTTATTTATTCTTCTTGTCGAATTGCTGTGGCTAAGACTTCCAAGATTATGTTGAATAAGAGTGTTGAAAGGGGGGCACCCCTGACTTGTTTCTGATCTTAAGAGGATTGCTTTTCATTTTTGTCCATTGAGTATAATGTTGGCTGTGGGTTTGTCATAAATAGCCTTTATCATGTGGAGGTATATTCCCTGTATTCCCACTTTGCAGAGAGTTTTGATCATAAGTGGGTGCTGGACTTTATCAAATGCTTTTTCTGCATCTATTGAAAATATCATGTGGTCTTTCTCCTTCCTTTTGTTTATGTAATAAATCACACTGATTGATTTGCAAATATTGTACCAGCCTTGCCTCCACAGAATAAATCCCACTTGATCATGATGTATAATTTTTATCATATATTGCTGGATCAGGTTTGCTAATATTTTGTTGAAGATTTTAGCATCTAAATTTATCAGAGATATTGACCTATAATTTTCTTTTTTTTGTATTGTATTTGCTTGGTTTTGGAATCAGAATTATGCTCACCTCATAGAAGAAAGAAAAGTCTTCCTTCCTTTTGAATTTTTTGAAATAATTTGAGAAGGATGGGAGTTAGTTCTTCTTTGAATATTTGGTAGAATTCACTTATGAAGCCATCTGGCCCAGGGCTTTTCTTTGTTGAGCATTTAATGATAACTGTTTCAATCTTATTTGCTGCAATCAGTCTGTTTAGGTTTTCTGATTCTTATAGATTGATTTTTAAACAATTATATGTTTCAAGGAATTTGTCCATTTCACCTAGGTTGTCTATTTTTTTTGCATACAGTTCATAGTATTTTTTTTACAATCTTTTGTATTTCTGTTGCTTCAGTTGTTATTTCTCCACTCTCGTTTATAATTTTATTTATTTATTCCTCTCTCTTTTTTTTATTTCTGGTGAGTCTGGTTAAAGGTTCATTGATTTTATTTACCTTTTCAAAGAACCAGCTTCTGTATTGTTGCTTTAGCCTCTATGTCATTTTTTTCCATTCTGATCCTTATTAATTTCTTCCTTCTACTACCTCTGGGCTTTACTTGTTATTCTTTTTTTACTTCTTTTAAATGCAGGGTTAAGTTGTTTATTTTAGTTTTTTCTAACTTCTTAAGGAATGCCTGTGATGCTCTGAACTTCCCTCTCAGTACTGTTTTTGCTGTGTCCCATAAATTATGAGTTGATGTTAGCTCATTATCATTCATTTTTAGAATTTTTATTTCTTCTTTGATCTCATTTTTAACTCATTTGTAATTTAATGGCATGCTATTTAGTTTCCAACTGTTTAAGTATTTTTCAGTTTTTCTGTCGTGCTTAAATGTAAGCTGTGAAACCATAAACATCTTAGAAGAAAACATAGACAGTAAGCTCTCTGATATCTCTTGCAAAAATATATTTGCTGATTTATCTCCATGGGCAAATGAAATGAAAAACAGGATAAACAAATGGGACTATATCAAACTAAAAAGCTTTTGCACAGCTAAAGACAATATGAGCAGAATAATAAGACAAACCACACAATGGGAGAAGGGGTTAATAACCAAAATTTGTAAAGAACTTGTAAAAACCAGGAAGATAATCCATTCAAAAAATTGGCAAAAGAAATGAATAGACACTTCTCCAAAGGGGGCTTACCGATGGCCAGTAAGCATATGAAAAATGCTCAACATCACTAATTATTAGAGAAATGCAAATTAAAACCACAGTGAGATATCACCTCACACCAGTCAGAATGGCACTCATCAGCAAAACAACACAGAACAAGTGCTGGTGGGGATGTGGAGAAAAGGGAACCCTCCTGCACTGCTGGTGGGAATGCAGACTGGTGCAGCCACTGTGGAAAACAGCATCGAAATTCTTCAAAAAATTGGAAATGGAACCTCCTTTGGACCCAGCCATCCCAGTTTGGGGAATATATCCCAAGTACATCATAGCGATGTTTCAAAAGGTGAAATGCACCCCCCCCCATGTTTATGGCAGCATTGTTCACAATAGCGAAGATCTGGAAACATCCCAAGTGTCCGTCGGTGGACAAATGGATTAAAAAGCACTGGTACATATATACAATGGAATACTATGGGACCATGAAAAAGAAGGAAATCTTACCTTTTGCGACAACATGGATGGACCAGGAAACTATTATGTTAACTGAAATAAGCTAGGCAGGAAAAAGAAAAATATTATATGACCTCTCCTATTTGAGGAATCCAATGAACAATGTGAACTGAGGAACAAAATTGACACAGAGGAGGGATCAAAGGGACCAGAGGAAAAGAGCACAGAGGGAAATGAGATGATAGGATTGGGTATACCTGATGAGAAGGGGTGGGGGCGCTATGGAGAGGAAGTTAAGGGAGATGTTGAGGAGACTACGGGGGAGGGGTGTGCATTTGGGTCAACACTAGAATCTATGTAAACACAATAAATTAAATTCAATTTAAAAAAAAACCCACAATTTTATAGACAAGGAAAAAAAAGAAGCATTTTATCATATGGAAAAACTGTATAAAAACTGACTTTCACACATATTTCAATAAAATCTGACTAATATTAAATATAAAATAATACTAACTAAATAAAAATTTAGTATTTTGCTTTTTCTACTTAATAGAAGTAAATAAATTTAAAACCTTAGTGTCATGAGTGAGACTATACAATCTTCCATTATATGACATCATCTTGTCCAAACAGTTCTTTTAAACTCATACTTATGTGCTATTTCGTTGTTGTAACTTCTCTCTTTGGGGGGAGGGCAGCTTAAAAATCGGTAACCTATTTATTTATAAAAATGTATTTGTTTGTTTTGATTATGTTGTCTGCTTTTTCTCTCTTTCACTAAAAATATTTGTAGAATATTGTTATATATCAGGTTCTCTGATAAGCTCTGATAAAACAACGACTAAAATATATTCCTTATCATCAAGAAGTTAGCCACTGAAAAGAATAGTATAGGAATGGGTAAATACACATTGTCTTTGTAGTTCTAATTGAAATAAAACACCCACAGAAACACACAGAGTGAGATTAGTTGGGAACAGTGATTAGTTCTAATTCCAGAAAGTAAAATAAAATTACAAAATAAGGCACAAAATCTATAAAAGATCATGAGCATGTAATAGTCCTAAAGCTTAATTTTTCCCTTCCAAATAAATCCACCTCTATTTGTATGAGTCAGTGTGTGTGTGTGTGTGTATGTGTGTGTATGTGTTTGTGTCTGTGTGTATGTGTCTGTGTGTTGGTTGTTAAATCCAGGCCTTAGACCTCTGTAAGAGAAATTACAATGGCAATAGTGTTGAAAATATCTTTGATGTAATATGGTATATTTCATGAACTTTTAGGACATACAATCTATATTATAAATTAAATGTAACACCTGAGCAAATAGTCCTAGAACAAGTAAGTACACAGCTTTAATTTTGCTTAATGAAAAGTCATTAATATTTTCAGCCTTATTTAGCTAATAATTTAAGGAAAAAATTCCTCAACATCCTAGCCACTCCTATCCCTAATCAAGATGCATGTCTCAAAATCCTATTCATTAGTTTATTAAAGCTGCCTTAACAAAGTATAACAGACTGGTTAGCTTAAAAAGCAAGTGTGGTTTTTTTACAATTTATAGGCTAGAGGACAGATTAGGAGGGTCACATTTTGCTTCCAAGGCCTCTCTCCTTGACTATAGATGAGTCTCTTGTCTTATGTCTTCACATAACACCACTTCTTTACATCTGTATCATCCTTTCCTCTTGAGATAAAGACATGAATTGTATTGGATTAGGACTCATTATAGGATCCCATTTTACCTTAATTATCTCTCTAAACAACTGATCACTAAATACAGTCATATTCCAAAGTACTAGAGGTTAAGATTTCTCTCTCTCTCTCTCTCTCTCTCCCTCTCTCTCTCTCTCTGTCTTTCTCTTTCTTTTTATTAAGTAAGAAGCATGGAGGCAGGGATACAGAGAGACCCATGTCTCCCGTATGTGCCCCAAACAGTATCCATCCAGCAACCCCCATTTGGGTCTGATACCCTTTTCCACCTAGGGTCATGTTTGCAATTGAGCTACTTTTAGCACCTGAGGTAAAAGTTCCACTAAATTATCCTCATCACCTGGAGCAAAATTTTTTGAACCATTCAAGCTATAGCTGAGGAAGAAGAAGAGAGAGAGGGAGAGGAAGTGAGAGAAAATGGGGAGAGAAGTGGTGGAAAAGCAGATGGTCACTTCTCCTGTGTGTGCCTGGACGGGAAATTGAGCCTGGGACTTCCACATGCCAGGCTGATGCTCTACCTCTGATCCAACCGGCCAGGACCTCAAGGTTAGGATTTCAACATAAGCATTGGAGGACCAAAATTCTGCCTATAGCACTCTACTATGAAGGGGACAGTTTTCTATAAAATCACCCTTCTTATACCAGGAACAAGCCTAGGACCCTAACCCTTCATTTTGCCAAATTCTACCTATAATTAATTTCAGTTTTATTAGATTCTAAAATCTCTTAAACATCAATATGTTTTATAGAAAAAAATAAACTAATTTCTCCATCTATATCAACCACCTAAAATGAGCCTTAAGAAACATGGCTAATGAACAGAACCTCAAAAATGGTAAGATAGTAGGTAGGAAACATTTTTTGTCTAGAGGTAAATTATAGTCACTCAGATTTCACTATATATGAAACAATTTATATCACTAAGCATAAAAGACCAGCTCTTCTTTTATTATTATAGCGAAGTCACCAATGTGATCAGATATTTAGGTAAAAAAAGTAAAAATAAGGCTAAAAAAACACAGAAGAGTATTAGATATCATAAATATAATAATTATATATTATAGCTAATTTGTACCTAGCTTCACAGTTATTTCAATTTAAAAACTGCACTTCCAGTAGCCCTTTCTATAGCAGAGTGGGAGATAAATACCCTCTAAGAACAATATTAAAGGTTAATCACAAGTTATACCACATACTGGCAGGTAATATCACAATACTCACCCATCTGTCTTCTCATTAGTGACATAGGGCCAAAATTATTGATATACTTCAAAGGGATGTTATGACAACATCCTCACATTTATGCCCAAATTATTGCTATTTATATAAAATACTGAGGTGAGCAATAGTAGGTTCACAGTTGTGAAGATGCAAAACACAAAAGTTTATTCTTTATTTATTTGTATTACAATTATAAAACTTACCTTTGCCCACCTCTGTGTATATAGGTATGTTTTCCAATTGTCATCTTTTAATGTAGAAAAACAGTCTAATTGGATACTTTGAGTTTTCTTGGAGACTTTGGTGTAAACTCTGGATGAGGCAACTCAGCCATTGGCATTCTTTTGCAAAGAGTAAACTAGGTTATTGCTATTAAATACATTTGCATGAAATTCTAAAGGTGGAGGTGAGTGAAAAGGTGAAGGTTAATCCAAAAAGTATCTACTCGCTTATTTTGACTCATCTGCTTTTCCTTCTTGTAAGAAAAAATTTGTTAACATGAACATTCCTTGAAACTACATTCCAGTATTTATTCTTCAGTTTTCTGGGTATCAAAAGATGTACTCATACATCGATAGTAGCAATGGCATTTGATGTCTAAATTCTGGGTTGCAGTTATGAAAGTAGAACTTATTCTTGACTTCAAATTCTGATAGTCAGAGATGTTTCCCTAGTGGGTCAGTCCTGGAAGACATTTCTGGAGTTTGTAATCAAGGTCTAGTCTTCCTTTAGTTCTTCCAATAATTTTATACTTACTAGCCAAAGTCCCTAATTTTCTGCCTGATAAGTTTATCGCACCATGTTTGAGAACTTACCCAATGCTGTATTTTACTGTTATTTTGTTGTTTTAATTTTTTTTCTACTTTTATAGTAAATTAATCCCAAATTTTGTGATAAGTAATATTTGTCATTTATTTCCTTGAGACAAATAGCTAGATTCAGATTAAAGTGTGCTTACGGGTACTGATAGAAAATGTTATCCAGGAGGTAAAAACTTATACAAAAATGCAATTATAAAATGTTGCTTATTTATATAAAAAGCAAGCTGATAACTATGTATAACAATATATCAAAGATAGTCTAGTAAGCAGAAAGAAACATATCTTTTATCCAAGTACAATAGTGTGGGTACACTTACCACAGATTCTGAAAAAGATTCTATCACATAGTTCAGATATTTGGCAAGAAATCTGGAACCAGCATACTATACTATTGTAAATGAAATGGATATTTTAGAAATTCAAATGTATAGCAAAAAGAAAAACAGCCAAAGGCACACTGAGAGCACTGTGGAAGAGATTTGCAGTATGTTAACCTCTAAAAAGGCCCAGAAAACACTTCATCAGCAAAAGTTTGTTGTTGTAACTGTCTTCTGAAGATGGAAACAGAGATATAGATATTACCTTTGAAATGGGATCTTTGATTATAAAGGCGGTTCTGTAATTACAGAATAGCAGAAGTCAAGTATTAGCATATAACCACCAGATATTTATAAGTCTTGTCATCGTAATCGTATCAGAGAGACAGCAGTGCACATAATACTTTACATGTAGCTGTCTCTGCTCTCACTTATTTGATCATGTTTTCAAAAGGACTGAAGTAGGTAATAAGCTTAATAAAGGGAGGCTTAGTTGTAAAACTAAAATAATTTTAGAATAATGTAAATTTATTACTTAACAGAAGAATTGAATCACTGAATTAAGTCACTATAATGAGTAATCATGGATTTTGAATTAATTCTTAGATATAAATAATTTCATAGAACTTGCCCCTAGGACTAAAAAAGAATCTAGGTATCTTGAGAAAGGACTTTTTAAATTACTATAAACACAGGCTTTATTTTTTTCCAACCAGCCTTTTCTAAGTTGATGAGAATCCATCTACAAATATGAATGTGTACTGAACAATTGTACACTGGTTCTGAACCAATGCCAATCTCTAGGTATAAAAATGCAAGCATAGTCACTGATTTGAGGACAGAAGGCTTTATGGAAGCCAGGTGATAGAGATTTAGTCAAAATAAGGTAATGTGTGTGTGTGTGTGCGTGTGTGTGTGTGTGTGTGTGTGTTCGAATTGTATTTAGACTACCGGTCACATCTTCCTCATTTTTTGCATGCTTCACACCTTAAGCATCATCACACCTCAGTACATAAGTACACATATGTGTGTATATGTGCTTTAGATAGCTTAGAAGCTAATATATATATAAATGTACACACACATAAGTAAACATATTTGTATATATGTATGTACATATGTATATATTATTCTCCTTCTCCTCCCTTCTTTTTTTTAATTGTTGCAAGAGTTAACATTCTTCCCTCTAAGAAATTACACTGACTGGTGATGCTGACCCAATTAAGAGATGAGCCTGTTTAAAGCAGGTGACAATTTAAGTAGGACCTTAGACCAAAAGCACCAGGAAATCAGAGGAAACTCTCTTTAGCCTTCAATTTTTTTCTGCCTCTCCTGAATTAACATTTCTGACAATATCAATAGTTGAATTGGATTTGGTTTTCATTGCAACATTGGTTAGATGTCACCTCAGTTTTCAAAATCTTTAAAAAGAAATTTTGACCTTATCCTCCAGGAGGGTTATTTAACATTGTGAAACTAATTGACCTTGAAACAGAGTGTATAAAACTCAGTTGCTTCAAAACTGCAATCTACAAATAGGCTTTTTGGAATCAACTAGATTTCAAGAATATAAGATCATAAGACTTTGAGATCATTTTATTAGATTTTTAATTTATTTAATATTTAAACTTCAGAAACAGAAATTGAATGTACAAATAATTAGCAATGGGGAAATTATTAAGTAAGAAAAAAGATTAACACAGCAAGGGTGAGCATTAGTCCTCATTATCATATAAATTCTTCTGACTCTCCCTTGGCAGGAAACCAAGCTGTGTCATGAAAGAGGGTAAAGAGGTTGTGCTCTTTTCTGCCCACATGATTTCTACACTCATAGAAACACCTCTAGGACAGAGCTGAGAAATAAGTGACTGAACAACCTCAAGACTTGAAGATTGTGAAGGCACGAATTATAAAGCAATAGATGGACTGTGAGGTTACAGTACCTTGTTAGATTTATAGATCCTTGGATATCTATGGTGAATAATGCAGATTTCAGAAGGCTGTAAGACTGCAAGATTTTTTCATTCAATTTCACCATCCAACATTGTCTCAAATCTGCTTTCTCAGCCAAATTCTCATGTACATGTTATTTGACTGAGTCTTTTCTCTGCTGTGGGTAGTTATTCTAGATGTGACTAACACACCAACCTATTTGTCAAAAATTGGCTGGTATTTCCTAATCTAGGCAGATTATTTTATGGTAAACTTATTCCTCTTTCTGCCAGTGCCCAAAATTTTCATCAGGCCATATGAAAGCTTCTTTGTTTTTTTGGTAGTCTAAAAATGGCTCATCTGTATGTCATTTCATTTTTTTTTTTTAGATTTCTTCAAGGTTCATAGCTCTCCAATGGTGATATAGATATTTAAATACCTGTTTTCTTATTTTGGTATAAGAAGACTTTTATGTCTATTTATTTCTAAAATATGATAAAACTTGCTTAATATTTTTAATATTTGGTAGCTTTGTTAGGGTTCTCCAGAAGTACAAGTTGTTTAGCTTAGTTTTGTCTTCTTTTCTCATTATTATTTTTTATCTCCTGAAAAAAGACATAGTAATATTAAGAAGTGACAATCATAATATATGACAACAAAAACTTGTGATTTTTTAAAACATTATTTTGGTATGTACCTAGTTGTACCTAAAACTAAACAGTTTTTTTTGTAATTGCTAGTTCTCTATAAACATCAATATATTCAGTTAAGACACCAATAGGCCCTTCCATACATTTTTTAAAATTCATTTTAGAGAGGAGACACAGAGTGAGAGAAAGAGAGAGAGAGAAAGAGAGAAGGGGGGGAGGAGCTGGAAGCATCAACTCCCATGTGTGCCTTGGCCAGAACAGTGCAGGGTTTTGAACTGGCGACCTCGGTGTTCCCAGGTCGACGCTTTACCACTGCGCCACCACAGTCAGGCCTCTTCTATACTTTTTATCAATTTAAAACAATGTATACACTGATGATGTTAATAATTTTAATTAAATGTATTATTATGTCAATGGATAAAGGGTTCTACCCCTATGGCAATATTAGGGGACAGAAAAGATATCAGGAAACCTTCTTCATTTATAGTGGACAGCAGCAATTATCACAATGGACCTGATAATCTTATGTCTTAGGTTCCTGATACCACAGCTGACTTTATGCAATCTAACCAATTGAAGTAACTCTTGTATTCTTTAATATTTAGTTTATGTATCAATAAATTAAACAGTGATATGTTAGAGAATTATTTGGGATGATATAATATTAAGCAGGTAAAGTATTTAGAATTATACCAAAAGGAAACTTTTTAGTAAATGTTCAAGAGAATTATGCTTACAAAAACAAACAAAAACATTTTTTATAAATAGTGCTAAACTTTTACTGCTATACCTGTATTCAGTAGTGGTTTTTTTCTACCTCGTTTTTTATATTGTCTCCAGAGTCTTATTTCAAAATGAGAATTCGATCATACCTGTTTTTGCCCTTCTTTTATTCCTTTGCCTTAAAAATAAAGCTGCTTTCTTAAAATTTTCTGTAAATATTCCTAAATTCTAATTAACTATCTACTGGTCTTAATTTTCGCAACTTAAAAAAATAATTTGATAAAAAATGTATAAACTAAATTATTTTCTGTTTTAAAATAAAAATCCATAATATTTTTTCAAAAAATATACCTTTAAACCTTAGAAATATTCAATTTTGTATAGCTAAAATTTTATGTCAACTAGTTCTGTGACTTTTTATTCTCTGTTATCTGTTTTAACTTTCTTCCACTCTTCATAAAGGAATATTTAAGTATGATTACTAGTTTCATTTCATGTTTTTAAATTAAAACATTTTCTCATTATGACTGATACAAAATACATTATTTAATTCAGTGAAATCATGGAGTTTTGAGAATATTATTTGAATACTTTTCCTAAAGTCTACTACTATATTGGTAGCTACTCTAAAATTGTGGCTATCCATAATTAAAGGAAGTATAGAAAATTTGAGGTTGGAAGGTTTTTGAAAACCTAGATGGATCATTATTAAAAGTTACTCTTTTAGCTGAAGCAATCAAAAATCACTATAATAGTAACATTTTTGTTAATATATATTTAAATGTATGATAGTGACAAATAATAGTACTTATTTAAGAGTTTGTTTTCAAAGAAAAAAAATAAGGGCCTAGAATAAAGTCCATTCAGTACAATTTACATGGAGTAAGGATTATAACCTTTGATTTCTCCCCTTCCTTAGGTGACATGAAGGATTCCACAATCAAGCCTAGTAAATGTATGAATGCTAAAAACAGAGTCATCAAAGTAATAGGTTCATCCTTTATTACTGAATTCTGCCTGAAGTGCACAGAGTGAGCTATACGCATGACAACTAAGGTGTTATTTGAATCTTGTTCAAGTGTGACTTAATTCTCTTATGAAAAAGATTAACAATTCTTTATTTTTATTTTTAAGGTAGGCAAAATCTTTAAATATTTGTGTAAAATTATTCAGTACTTCCATCTCTCTTTCTGCCATGATAAGAATTTTAAAAGATTTTTTTTTCCAAACTGGGTTATTTCTATCAGGAAAAAACTATAATCCAATACTATAATGTAGTTATTTTTTTTGTGTGTGTATCTGGGTGTGTGTGCGTGTGCGTGTGTGTGTGTGTGTGTGTGTGTGTGTGTGTGTGTGTGTGTGTGTGTATAAGCTAAGAAAACTACCGTAATGAAAATAATTACCAAAAGGAATTATAAAAGAATCTTCCTTATAGTGGCAAATATTTCTTGTGGCTACATGGACTTAGGAATTGCAATAATTAAAATAATTTATTTTTCAGTTATGAGCTACAAAACATACATCACTTTTCACTTAATTTCCTGAAATTCTATTTGTGTACAGTTTTATTTTGCTATGTGTGTCTGAGCACTGTAATCTATGATTAAAATCACATGGTTTTGATTGAGTTATCATCTAGGAGAAATAATATATCTTATTCCTGTGACAACAGATCAAGTGAACCTTAGAGTAAACCTTTGTGTTGCTCTTAGTTATAAAACATACAAACAAAATGTCAACTTTTAAGCTTGGCAAAACTATAGGACAAGTAGAGATCTTAAATGGAGACATAGTGTTAAAGTCAATCACTTGGTGTTACTACTCCATTGAATATCATAAGTGTGGAAGCACTTAGAAATTTATGAAGTACAGATATTCAATTGATGCTTGAATTGTTTGAAAAAATGCAACAGGAAAGCTGCAGTGACATTCGTGGCCTAGTTTCCATAGTTTTATTCTCAATCAGTGAGATAACATGTTTCTGCAGCCACTAAGGGTTATGTTCAAGAATGATTTCAGCTTGGATCTAGTACATGAGCTAGGGTTGAGGGTTGTAAACTTCACTGTGTTCCTCCTAAATTCATGTTGGTGCCTTAACTTCCAATGTGACTGTCCTTCTTGACACCACACACTACAGCCCTATTAATCTTCTTTTATTTTTCCATAGCATGTCCAACTATATCTACCACACCACCATTGCTTATGCTTTCCTGCTGCTGAAAATCTCTTACACTGCCTCCAATCATTTTTCTTTCCCTTTCCCAAGATCATTCAGACCTCTGCTTAAGTTTTAATTATGGAGGGGTAACTTTCACAATCTCCAAGTTTGATTAAGTGTTGTTTTTTTTTTTATCTTTTTCATAAGACTGAAGATCTTCCCATGTAGCACAGAGCAGTTTGTAGTTATACCTCACTTAGTGATGACTTGATTAATTTCTGTTGCCCTGCAGATCTAAAGCCATATATGTCTCTTTGTTCAGCATGACTTTTTCATGCTTAACATGTCTATCACACACACACTAATATTCATCAAGGATTTGCTGAATAAAGGAATAATAAATTTATATTTAAAAAATATTATCCATAACAAATTACCAAATAGCACTAAGTAGTGAGGTAAATCTGTTTGCAATAAGTGATTGGGACATTAAAAAATATTTAGATTAATATGCATCTTAATTAACAAATGATGAATTGTTAAAGAAATAAAAATGAACATTTGAGATATTGGAACAAATGACAAAAAGGTAAACAGGATTTGTTATTACTAATGACAACTTTAATAAGTGCAGATGATAAGACTAGTGAGTGGTTATGCATGTGGGTATTAATGTTAACATGATTGATTGTTAGTGAATAATCTGTTATACTTTAGACTAACATATTCAAAATCAGAATTTTTCCACATATGTTAACTTTGTAGAAAGGAGCTATTTATATCTACTCAAGGCAGCATATTTTTCTCACTTATCTAGTTTCTGCACATCCTTCTTGTAAAAAAAAGGGTCTGGCTCAAAGTCTCAGCATATTGTGGACATAATTTCTGAATTTGTCCATTAAACAAATCTAGAGCAAGAGCTGCGTAATTCTTGTTCTTGATAACAAGCAGATGTTCAGAGCAGCTTGTGTCCAATTATGATAAAAATATTTAAAATCTGCATTGATATACAGTCTTTGGTTTTATAATCACAGGAAAAAAGTTAATGTGATTTTTCATAGAATTTATTTTAATGATGATTGAATGGATGACACAAGCTACAATGAATAAAGTCAATGCTGACAAGTGGCATAAAATCTAAAGATGAATTATTCTCTTATACTGCACAAGTAGGGTTTAGTGGTTGAATTTTATTCACACTGCTTCTTTATACGATTTAACCACAATGGCCACATCAACCACACATCACCTTCAATAGTTTTCTAAATTATATTATAGAATAAGTGGCTTTTGGTAGAATTACTTATAGAAAGCAACGGAATATTATAAGATAAGTTAAGTTACATTGAAAGAATCATATCATCACATAATGATGGGATTCTGGACATACTACTCCAAAATTTGGCATCTTGGCATATTGAATAGTTAGAGATTTAGAAAATGGCAGAAACAAGAAAGTATAACCTTCACTCGTATAAAAGATGCCCTTGTTATATCTAAAGACAGAGGGACACCCAAAAGAGTAGAAACAAACAAGTCTTGATAAGTTTCCCCTAGTTTACAATATTTACCTGATATTCCTTGCCCTTTTATATTCCTCAATGACTGCCTAGTCTTTATCAAATCTAGGGTAAAAACACTCAGGTTCTTTTAAACTTAATTTATTTTACAACTACACATGATATACAATATTGTATTAGTTTCAGGTGCTCAACATAGTGATTAGACATTTATATATCTTATGAAGTGATCACCGTGATAAATTTAGTACACATCTGACAGCACATCTAGTTATTATAATATTTTTAGCACATTTTTCTTATGCTGTACTTAACATCTCTATGTGTCCTTTTGTAGCTGCCAATTTGTACTTCTTAATCCTTTACAAGTTTTTCACTTATCTCCTCAACCACTCTCTCATCTGGTGACCATTATGTACCGCCTTCTTTATTCATTCCTCTATTGGTAAATATTTACATTGCTTTCCTATCTTAACTATTTCTTATGCAGAAGTTAAATTTAATGGGGTGACATAGATGTATAAGGATACACACAGTTAGACCTTGAGAACATTATACTAAGTGAAATAAGTAAATCAGAAAAAGCTAAGTAAGAACTGTATGGTTTTACACATAGGTGGGATATCAAAATGAGACTCATGGACATAGATAAAATTAAAATAGTTAAAAGGTGGGAAGTTGAGAAGTAATTGAGGGGAGGGGAGTAAAAAGGGACAAATACACGGTGACTGAAAATGATTTGACTTTGGGCGATGAACACATAGCACAATCAACATTTCAAATGCTATAGAAATGTTAACCTGAAACCTATGTACTCTTATTTATCAATGTAATCCCATTAAATTTAGTTTTATAAATATTTTTTTTAAATGAGTGCCTAAGTTTCAGGATAATGCTGCAATAATCAAAGAGGTACTAACATCCTTTCAAATCAGTGTTTTGGATTTTTTTGGGTATATTTACAAAAGTATAATTGCTGAGTCATATGATAGTTCTACTTCTCATTTTTTGAAGAACCTCGATATTGTTTTCCATATTGACTGCAAAAATTTATAATTATGCCAAATACTCCAGTTTAACTCTTTCTTTGGATTATCTATTTTATTATTATGGCTCCCATGTTACTTATGTCTATATCAAATTAATTTTTATGCTATTCTACTATCAATTTGACATTATTTAATTTTCAGGCCCCAACAGGGACCCTAAAGGGATTAAGGAAAACTATTTTTTTCTACATTGAAGGGGGAGGTAGAAGCAGAAATGAAGAAATATAGCACAAACATAAAAACATTAATTTTATATCTACTTATTTGATTCCCTGTCATTCTTATAAAAAATCTGAGGTGTGCCTCTGTGTGCTTGTGTGGGGTGTGTGAGTAGGATATGATATATAGGCTTTCTGGACTTCATAATAATAATTTTAAAAGATTGTTGATTTAGGGGTCCCTTTATTCAGTGTTCTCTCAAAGGACTGATGTGCCTAGCAGAGAGATTTAAAGACAGATGCTCAGTAAGTATTTGTGGAATTACATTTGCTAAGATCTTGGCTTATTGACTGCATTCACCTTCAACAATTAATTTATGAAAACCAGGTTCCCATTTAGAATAAAGTGAATTACTTAATAGTACAAAGTTATTGAATTTCTAAGGAAGGATCAACTTCATCAATCCTGACTTATATAATGATCTTTTATTTCATTCAATATTTATAATTTTTTAAGGTTGTCTCATTAATCAAACAGATTCTAAAATCAATATTAATTAATTGAACAATTAATTTACTAATTAAATTTCTTAAGAATTAATGGCATGAAAATATCTGTTTTTATCTTGTAATGTAGTTATTTTGATCATGCACTCTACAGAATGATATCAGCTCTGTTACACCTAATTTTCATTGAATTTAAAACATTTGGAAATAGCCTGACCAGGCGGCAGTGCAGTGGATAGAACATTGAAATGGGATGTGAAAGAGCCAGGTTCGAGACCCTGAGGTGGCCAGCTTAAGCGCAGGCTCATCTGGTTTGAGCAAAGTTCACCAGCTTGGACCCAAGGTCACTGGCTTAAGCAAGGGGTTACTCATTCTGCTGTAGCCCCACAGTCAAGGAACATATGAGAAAGCAATCAATGAACAACTAAGGTGTCGCAACAAAAAACTAATGATTGATGCTTCTTATCTCTCTCTGTTCCTGTCTGTCTGTCCCTATCTATCCCTCTCTCTGACTCTCTCTCTGTCTCTGTAAACAAACAAACATTTGGAAATATAATTTCAGTTTATAATAGGCTCACTGCTCATATATTTTTTAAATATTAATTGTTCTTTTACAGAGGATAAAGTACTATACATAAAATGCAGAATACGTTACAATAATTATCAGGTAGAACTTCTATATCAAATGACTAGAGAAGGCTACATTATGGTTATATGAGATTATGTTGTAGTAATTATTTTCAAACTAACAATTTATTAGTTTACTAATATTAATTACTTTTAAACTATTTTCAATAGTTTATATATTAGAATATATTACTCCAGATTGATTAGTCATCTTTGTCTATATATAAAAGAAAATATTTAACTCAGTTAAAAAGAACTATTTAATTTTCAGGTGCACTTTTTTATAATGCATCATCTGTATATTTTATTGTTTGTTTAAGAGCCCAAGCCAAGTTTCCTTACATTACCATTTATTCCCCTATACCATTTTTTCCTTCTCTTAGCCCTCTTTACATCTGGCAATCCCCATGCTGTTATTTATGTCAATGAGGGTTTTCTTTTTCCCCAATCTTATCAACATTTTTGTGCAATCTCACAAACCTTATTCCCTCTGACAGCTGTCAATCTGGTCTCTATCTATGAGTCTGTTTCTATCTTGCTTGTTAGTTTATTTTGTTCATTGGCTTCCAAATACGAGTAAAACCATATGGTATTTGTCTTTCTCTGGCTGGATTATTTCACTTAGCAGAGTATTCTTCAGGTCCATTTATTAAACAGTGTCACCCCAATAAATTCAATGAAAAAGAATAAAAATAAACATAGGCAGTACAATCTAAGGCATTTCTCATAGTAATATCTTTTCTGATATAATTCTTTGGGTAAGGGAAACAAAAGTAGTAAACAAATAATACTATATCAAACTAAAAATTTTCGACAATAAAGGAAACCATCAACAAAATGGAAAGACAACACAATAAATGGGAGATCATATTCACCAGTGATATATCTAATATGAAGATAGGGGAAATTCCAAGATGGTGATGGAATAGGCAACACCTCAACTGCCACATCCCAGGGCCTTATTGGATTACAACTAAATTTAAGAACAATTATCTTGAAAACCAAACTTTTGACTAAATGAAGAGGAGTCCATAACCGAGGATCACAGCCACAGCAACATTGGTAGGCAGGGCAGAGATGTGAAAAAGGCAGCCTTGCTCCCAGCAGCTAGCATCCGCTAAGGGTATGGAGGGAGCCTCACTGCTGGAATTTTTATGCTGAGAGAGTCCTAAGCCCATGACTGGGTGCCCCAGCTTAAGGACCAGAATCTAGAAGAGGGGCTCACACAATTTTTCTTGGGTGGAACAGTTCCTTCCATGCAGCATCAGCTTGGGAGAAAGCAACTACCCCACCCTTGAGAGTCTCTCTTGTCCAACCCTATAGAGAAGTAATCCAGGAAGCAGTGGGTGAATCAGTGTCTCAGTTTTCTGGTATTGAGGTCTGAGGTTTTCCCCCCACTCTCCCAAAAATAAGACTGGTGCCTTCACTTCATAGGAAATTTAATAGAAACTATCCTCACTGCAGGTAGACCACATCACTGGGTTTCAGAGGCCACACCCACTGAACTCCTTGGGGTCACACCCTACTGAGGTCTATGACAAAGTCAGAATAGACTAATACTTGAAGCCAAGGGGTGGGAGCCATACATACCACCCTTCCTAATACTCAAATAACCCCAAGGTCTAGACTCTACCAGAGGTTGTTTTCTTTTCAGTGACAATTAGCAGCCAGAAGACAGAGGCTACAGAAGTGATCTCAAGAAACTTTGAGCCTTTGGCTGACTTTATCCCAACCAGCAAGGGTAAAAGCCAGCGTAGGTGTGCAGCTTGCTATTTTCATGTGCACCTGGGGCAAGCAGAGGCAG
Organism: Rhynchonycteris naso; assembly: GCA_037038555.1. Lineage (NCBI taxonomy): Eukaryota > Metazoa > Chordata > Mammalia > Chiroptera > Emballonuridae > Rhynchonycteris > Rhynchonycteris naso. The sequence continues at coordinate 76,926,246 of CM073002.1, forward strand.
CTACAAACTCTGGCTTGCTTCTGGCTCTCAGAAATTTGCTAACTGCCAGTCATGAGCTGTGTCCTGCATGGGTCTGCTCTAGATTCCCTCCAGGTACCCAGGGCTGACATACCCAGTGGACAGCTGCAGGGAGCATCAGTTAATGATTTAACAACCTTACTGGCAGCGAGTATTAAAGGAGACCTCATTGGGCACCAGGGCCTGCTGAGGTGAGTTCTGCTTTTATGGTCAGCACCTGCCGAGTGGCTCACACAGTGATTGGAAAGATTGGAGCTTAATAGTCAACCACCCTGGGTCCCAGATATCTTTCCCTACTGGGCTAGGTTCCATAATGGAAATGGAGAGAGCCTTGGACATGGACATTCAAGGTGTGGGTTCCCTTGAGCCTATTCTTAGGACTAGTTGAAGGTCTTAGCTACATTCTGGGAGAGCATAGTGAGTCCCAGTGGAAGACTTTCTTGATCTTCCTCCCTGAGATTAGGGGCTCCCTGCTGGAAGAAATAGAATTGGATTATCTAGCAGTATCTGAATGATGAGGCTTTGGAATAGGAACCACTTTAACTGTTCTGAGATCCTGACAAAGAGACCATTGAAATAGGACATCAGACTAACATTATCTTGACCTCAGCTGCCCTAAACCACCAAGATTGAAACATGTAGAAAGGTTGGTGGAATGAGGGCATTCTGAGCCCACACTATAGTTTTTCTACAGAAGACTCTATGGGAACACCAGGCAGCTGCAAGAGAAGGTGGAGCAGCTGAAAAGTAGAGGCAAGTTTTAAAAATATTGGCCCTTTTACCGAGCTGCTGTCAGCTCTAAGCAGGAAAATAACTGATCCTTATACAAGTTGGCCCCTCCCACAGTACCTAAGCACTGAAAACACAAACACAAACATCAAACAATCACTAGCTTCAGACAGGTAGCCCATAGCAAATTACAAACTGTTGATGCCAACCCATATCTGAATCCCACCAGAGAGGATCTAGAACTGACACAACCAGTTGTGGGTGGCAGATTGCACCAAGGCTAGACTCAGCTAGCTAAACAAGCAGTATGATCAAAGGAAGAGTATAGCAGGCATCAGACACTGTGGAATATATATATCTCCAGCAGGACAGAAAGTGCACAGCATCTAATACATGTGATCAAGTTTGACCCTCAGCGCTAGCCAGCATAAAGGGATAACTCCACCCACAAAAGGGCCAACTGCACTCAACACTCACATACTACAGAAAAGCAAATATAACCCTCAAGAAGCATTTCAAGAGCAAGAAATTCTGATGGCCTGAAATCAGTATGACTAAACTCATCTTTCTCATAAAGATGTCATAACAAATTTGAAAGTCAGAGCAGGGTTACCTAATACACAAACAAAACAGACAGACAAAGAAAGATGAAAAGTAACACGAAAAATCTACAGAAAAGAAATTAAAAGAAAGTAACCAAACTACTAAATGCAGAGATTAAAGTAATGGTTATTAAGATGTTCAAGGATCTTAGAGCAAGAATGGATGATCACAGTCAAAACTTACACAAAGAGTTAGTAAGCATTAAGAAGGATATTGAAATCATAAAAAAGAATCCAATCAGAAATTAGAAATACAGTATCAGAAATAAAGATGTCACTAGAAGGAATCAACAGCAGGACTGATGGAGCAGAGGATTGAATCAGCAATTTAGATGACAAGATAAATGTAAGCAGAGAAGTGGAACAGAAAAAAAAAAGAGATTCAAAATGACTGAAGAAACTCTAGGAGACCTCTGTGACATGAAGGAAAAAACATTCACATCATAGGGGGTTTCTGAAGAAGAAAAGAAACAAGGGAAAGAGAGACATTGTTTTAAGAAATCATAGAGAAAAAGTTCCCTAAATTAATGAAGAAAAAAGTAACACAATTCAAGAAGAACAGAGAGTTCCATTAAAGATAAACCCAAGAAGGCCCATCCCAAGACCTATTATAATTAAAATGCCAAAGTTAAGAGACAAAGAAAGAATACTAAAAGCTGCAAGGGAAAAACAATTAATTACCTATAGAGAAGTCCCTAATGTTCCTGATGAACATAGATGATAAAATTCTCAACAAAATATTAGCAAACTGGATCCAGAAATACATTAAAAGATTATACAAGCCTGACCTGTGCTGGCGCAGTGGATAAAGCGTCAATCTGGGAACACTGAGGTCGCCAGTTCAAAACCCTGCACTGGTCTAGTCAAGGCACATATGAGAGTTGATGCTTCCACCTCCTCCCCCCTTTCTCTCTCTCTGTCTCCTCTCTAAAATGAATAAATAAAAAGAAATAAAAATTTTTAAAAAAAGATTATACATGATGATAAAGTGGGATTTATTCTAGAAAAATGAAAATGGTATAATTCACAAATCAATAAATGTTATTCATCACATAAACAAAATGAAGGATAAAAATCACATGATCATATCAGCAGATGCAGAAAAAGCATTTGATAAAATCCAGCACCTATTTAGGGTAAAAATTCTCAGCAAAGTCTGAATACAGGGCACATATCTCAATATAACAAAGGCCCTATATATAAAGCAATAGCCAACATTATATTTAATGGACAAAAATTAATAGCAATACTTTTCAGATCAGAAACAAGACCTGGATTTCCCCTTTCACCACACTTATTTAACATAGTTCTGGAAGTTCTAGCCACAGCAATTAGACAAGAAGAAATAAAAAGCACCCATATTGAAAAGAAGAAGTAAAACTCATGATTTACTGATGATATGATACTGTACATAAAAAACCCTAAAGTCTCAATCAAAAAATTATGAGACCTGATAAATAAATTTGACAAGTGTCAGGATATAAAATTCATGTTCAGAAATCAGTGGCATTTTTATAGATGACCAATAAATTGTCAAAAACAGAAATTAAGAAAACTTTCACCTTCATTGTTGCAACAACAAATAAAGTACCTAGGAATAAATTTAACCAAATAGGTAAAAAACTTATACTCAGAAAATGATAAGATATTGAAAAAGGAAATTAAGAAAGAAACAAAGAAGTGGAAACATATACCATGTTCATAGATAGGAAGAATTAATAGCATTAGGATGTCCATACTATCCAAAGCAATTGAAAGATTCAATGCAAATTCAATTAAAATACCAATGGCATACTTTTCAAATCTAGAAAAAATGTTTCCATCTGACCAGGTGGTGGTGCAGTAGAAAAAGTGTCAGATTAGGATACAGAGGACCCAGGTTTGAAACCCTAAGGTTGCTGACTTGAGCATGGGCTCAGCCAACATCAACATGCATTCACCAGTTGGAGGGCAGGGTCACTGGCTTGAGCGTGGGATCATAGATATGACCCCATGGTCATTGACTTGAGCTCAAATGTTGCTGGTTTGAGGAAGGGGTTACTCACTCTCCTGTAGCCCTCTCCCCCACCCCCAGTCAAGGCACATATGAGAAATCAATAAATGAACAACTAAGGAGCCACAACTAAGAATTGATGCTTCTCATCTCTCTCCCTTCCTGTCTGTCTGTCCCTTTCTCTGACTCTTTTTCTTTTTCCGTCACAAAAATAAGAAAAGAAAAAATATTTTATAAATTTATGTGGAACCAAAAGAGAACCTGAAAATCCTCAGCAATCTTGAAAATGAAGAACAAAGTGGGAGGTATCACACTTCCTCATATCAGTTATAGTACGAGGCCATTATAATAAAAACAGCTTGGTGCTGGCATAAGAACAGGCATACAGATCAATGGAATAAAACTCAGAAACCAGAAATAAACCCATGTCTTTATGGTCAATTAATACTTGACAAAGGAGGCAAGCATAAACAGTAGAGTAAGGACAGTCTCTTCAATAAATGATATTGGGAAAATTGGACAGGTACATGTAAAATAATCAAACTAGATTACCAATTTATACCATTCAAAAAAAAAAAAGCTCAAAATGGATAAAATCCTTAAATGTCAGTCACGAAACCATAAAAATCTTGAAATAAAAACATAGGCAGTAAAGTCTCTGAAACTTCTTGTAGCAATATTTTTGTCGCTACATCTCCACAGGCAAGCAAAATAAAGGAAAAAGAAACAAATAGGATTATCTCAACCTAAAAAGGTTTTGTACAGCAAAAGACACCATTAACAAAATAAAGGGACGATCCACACAATGGGAGAACATGTTAGTCAAGATATCTGATAAGGGATTAACAACTAAAATTTACAAAGAACTTCTAAAATTCAACACCAGGAAGGAAAAACAATCTAAATAAAAAATGGGCAAAGGAACTGAATTGACACTTCTCCAAAGAAGACATACAGATGGCCAACAGACATATGAAAAAATGTTCAATGTCATTAATCATCAGAAAAATAAAAATTAAAGCCACAATGAGATACCACCTCACATCTGTCAGAATGGCTTTCATTAACAAATCAAAACAGAGCAAGTGCTAATGAGGGTGTGGAGAAAAGGGAACTTTTTTCGGTGCTGGTGGGAATGCAGACTGGTGCAGTCACTGTGGGAAACAGTATGGTGTTTCCTCAAAGAATTAAAAATTGATCTGTCTTATGACCCAGTTATTTCACTTTTAGTAATATATCTTAATAATGAGACATGGACAAGAGTGTGGTGGTTACTGGATGGGGGAGGGATTAGAGGGTAGGAGAGGGGGGAGGGGAGGGGCACAAAGAAAACCAAATAGGTGACAAAAGGACAATTTGACTTTGGGTGATGGGTATGCAACATAATTGAATGATAAGATAACCTGGAGATGTTTTCTTTGAACATATGTACCCTGATTTATTAATGTCACCCCATTATAGATTATGGAAACATGTACCATTCATTTTATTTTTATTTATGAGTCAATGCTTTTATGCAGCCAAAAAGTGTCCACCTACAATTTATTTGAATAGAAGAGAATAACTGAATCAATTCTGAGATAACCACCCTCCAATTAAAGTTTCGCATCTGGGAAAAACACACAAAAATGTGATAAACTACTGAAGTGAAACTTTAGTAGACAGTATGACTAAGAAAATTAACCTGTGAGTGTTCTTAGCATCTGCCTTTCTCCTCAACTTGTTCTTAGGCATTTTGCTTAGCGAAACAACAACAGGAAAGAGAAAGAAGGAAATTTTCTTCAGGTATTGGCAGAAATTACTTAGGAGTGCTTAAAAAAAAAGTAATATGGAATTAATTTAAAATTTTTTGAACTAGATAATAGATAGTTTTATATTGCCATTAAAACCTGAGAAGAAAATTTCATCATATAATGAAAAAATCAGAATGGATGAGATTTTTAAAAAAGTTTTAGAGGTATTTTTTCTGAGTTAATATTTTTTACTCTGATTTCTCTATTCTCAATAAATGGCTTAAAGATTAAAATGAGTTTCAACCAAATTTTCTCTCCTCATTTTTGCTCTTTTGAAAACTACATTATTTAAGAACACCACTAGTTCAATATCTACTTATATTTTGATTATGTGTGCTGAGGTCTGTAATGAAAGCTAAGCATTTTATTTCATCAAATGCCCAACAGTTTCAGGGGATTAAGATAAAAGGTTAACTTTCTTTATATAATTTTTATATAAAGATGATTTTATTAATATATTTGTTTATTGGAAATAAAATCAGAGTAAAACTGTTGTTGATGGTCTTATACTAAACAATTTAATTATAGTATAGCAGAATAGGAGAAATATTAAGCATATTTAAATGATTGCAGTGGAAACAGGAATATTAAAATCATTACATATTTTACATAAGTTCAAATATAAGATGCAATTATAGATAAGAAGCTAAGAAAATATCTATATCAACATTTATCTCACTTAATCTATGCATCTATCTGCTTATGTAATAATATGTCACAGAATTTCTTAAAAGTGATAATATCTGAATATACTTGAATGTTCTGTAATACAGAAATAATTAAATAATATATGATGTACTCATAATAGAAAACTATATAGAAAATTTTAATCAGTGGGTTAGATCATTATGCATGTTTGAGAGATATGTCTATAATTTGTTGTTAATTTTATAAATGAATTTTTCAAAGATTTTATTGATTTTGGAGAGGGGAAGGGAGAGAGAGAGAGGGAGTGAGGTCATAGTTGCTTCACCTTAGTTGTTTATTGATTGCTTTCCTTACATGTCTTGATCCAACAAGCCTGGGGTTTTGAAACAGCAACCTCAGGGTTTCAGGTCAACACTCTACTCACTGTGCCACCACAGACCAGGCTGTTAAAAATCAATCTTTATAGTAGTATATTTAATAGAATTTAATTTTTATTTTTCAAGAAATTATAGTATGTATGTATTTATATATTTTAGTGTTTTTTAAGGATAGATAATTTTATATATGAATGTGTACATGAATAGTTTTAATTTCTGGAAGTTATAATAGGAATAAATAAAATATCTCATATATTGTTAACTTCTTGTTTATAAACTCTATACAAAGTTTGATTTCTTGCAATTAACATTCATTTTTACTTTTTAAAACCCAATAATATGAAAGAATTGTCATATTTCAGGAAATTCTATATTTGTACTTGCTATAAAAATGAACACTACAATACTTATTATTAAGGATATTTAAGCTAAATGTGCTCTAAATTCAAGTGGCTTTAGCAATTCATGATATCTTATAACATCAGAACAGTCAATATTTGTCATTTCTGGTTAGAGTATCTACTTAAAGAAAACTTCCATTTTGACTGCGTTATTTCAATGGAATTATACCTTAGCCAAGGTAAAGTTTTATGATTTTCCAACTCTTTCTATATACCAGATGTCAGTACATTACAAAAAAAAAGCAGTATCAACTATTTTGAAAACATTAGTCTCTACTATTAAGTCAATGAAAAAAATCAGATACACTATAAATAGAAATTTACTGTTTAAGTACAGTGACATTACAATTCATGGTCAGAATTGAGAAAGAGAGACAGATATATATTTTTTCTCTCTTTCTGTTTACAATTGTGAGCAAGTACAAGATTTTTCCAGATGTAAAGAGTAACATTCTTGAGATTTGCAGCTATTTCACCCATCTTATAGTTGCAAAAAAGTTTTAAGGTTATCCGTTGTTTCCCCATCTTCGAAACTTTACAGCAGCAATTCTGACCTTCTATGACAGTAAACTTAAAAATTAAGGCCATACCATAGATTTTGTAAGTACATAATTACCTGTTTCTCTATTAAATCAATTCATAATTGATACAAGAGACTATTTTTGACTATTTTTGTGTTTATTGCATTAATTCAGGTAGAGAAATTGATAAAAATAAAGGAGCACTGAGTGGAATATTCAGGAAATATTTAAAAATGGAATCAACAGGATTTCCTGATGAATTAAATGTAATATTTGAGAAACAAGCCAAGGATCACCATAGAGATAGCACTAAGGTTCCACAGAATGTCATCAGATACCATAAAGAGAAAAGTTTGCCATAAAAAAAGGAAAAAAAATGGATTAAGATTAACCAACAACATAGTAAGAATACCAAGAGTATTGTTAAGGATACAAACTGAAGAAAGTGTATCAAAAAAAGCAAACCATCAACTGGGTCAAGTGCCACATTTAAGTCAGAAGATGAAGGTAAATCATAACCATGAAGAATAAAAATTAGATTTTAAAACATAGAGACAAAGATATACTTGACAAGAATGGTTTTGAAAATGGATGAGAAGTAACATGGAAAAGAAGTAAAAAAGATGACCTACCATACCTACAGGTGTTTGAAGACACATGCAGAGATAGCTAAAATGAATAAAGGATGGCCTAAGATTTTGGTTTTTTTGTTAACTGATATAAAAAGGTAAAATAGATATCCTTTTCTCTGAAAATAAGGTTATCAAAATATTCATATTTTAATATTACATATACATCCATATATGTAAATCCACCTGTTCTTTATGACCTATTCTCATCACAGCTAGATCCTGATTGTTTCCTATTTGCAATGCTTGTCTCAGAAACCAATCATCTTTCAAGTGCCCTTTAGATTTCCCAGAGTGGGAATACATGTTACTATCGCTCTGAGTAATTGCTACTGTTATGGCCCTTTCTCACCAGTACAGAGTCAAACCTGAGAGAAATGGCTGTTTGTATTCTTCTCTTGCAAGCCAAATGGAAAATAGCCTCATTTTTAAACATCTGTTTTGAGATTTGTCTTGTTACAAAAAAGACTAGAGCATGATACAGATGAGCAATAAGAACAAACTAAACCTTTAAAGAATAATGCAAAGAAACTATAGAGCAAGATTAAAATAAACAAAAAATTGCTTGAATTTTGCAGGAGCAGGAGTGCTGAATGTTAAATAAAACGATTGCTGTTGCCTACAACTCAGGAACCATCTGTTTACTTCAAGTGTGACTTTTCTCTCCTTTTAGGCACATTGATTAGGATAAACCCATCTACCTATATATAAATTTGCTGTGGTCTAATCAACCAAGATTTCCAAAAGACTGTGCATTAGGTTACAGAGTAGGACATATTTTACTAATTATTAATTTCTAATAAATACACATGCAACTTTTCTGTAAATGAATAGAATAGCACATAAATATGCAGCATTATTCAAAAATGTTTCCCTAATGAATACAACAATAATAACACAATTTAAAAAGCTTTTCAAATTATAAACTTACCAGTTTGTTTTCTCACTAAAACCACATCTAATAACCTAATATTTTCATGTTTAAAAAGTTACTTTAAAAAACATCATATATAAAGCTGTTGAGAGGCATCTAATTTTTGGCAACAATAGTCACAGTGGCTTTTTTTAGAGAGAATCCTTGCACTTTGATAAAATGTGGAATCACTAGCCAGATATATAACAGCATAGATATGAGCTGATCTTTTACTGATTCATCTTAACTATTATTAATTAATTCAACTTGTATAATCACTTAAATTTACTAAAATATGCAATAAAACATATCAAATCCAATTTTAGTTAATGAATCCAATTCATTTATATCACCTAATATAAATCTTAAATTTATACGGAATTAGTTGCTGTTGTTCAAAAATATGACTTAACTGTCTTCATCCTGGTTGTGTGTCATAAACAGATTTTCCTAAGCTCTACCCTAGATGTATCAAATCAGAATATCTGCAGGAGGCTCATGGCCACTATTCTATAAACATTTCTAAATGATAAGGCCCTCATGGACACTGGAGTTGGAAAATACTGATGTAAGTGATATAAAAATGTTCTTGCCTAGTATACATTCTGAAAAACATTATACAATGACATGAAGTATTAACCAGTATTCAAAAGTAATAATATAATTAACCATTTAAAACATTGATACATGGCATAACCAGGTAGTGGTGCAGTGGATAGAGCGTCGGACTGGGATGCGGAAGGACCCAGGTTCAAGACCCTGAGGTCTCCAGTTTGAGCGCGGGCCCATTTGGTTTGAGCGAAGGCTCGCCAGCTTGGACCTAAGGTTGCTGGATCCAGCAAGGGGTTGCTCAGTCTGCTGAAGGCTCCCTGGTCAAGGCACATGTGAGAAAGCAATTAATGAACAACTAAGATATCACAACTGCAAAAGAAACGTATGATTGATGCTTCTCATCTCTCTCCATTCCTCTCTGTCTGTCCTTATCTATCCCTCTCTCTGACTCTCTCTCTCTCTCTGTCTCTATGAAAACAAAACAAAACAAAACACATTGAAACTGTAATCAAAAAGCTGTATTTAGACTTACTCACTTGTTTTCCAGCTAAAACACATGCATGATTAGTGCCTGAGCACGTGGCAGAAAGCCATGTGTGTGTATAGCCTATATGAAGCTACAAATACTTTTCCTTGGGGCTGTTTTCTTGATCAGTGACCGCCACTGCCACTGTGAGGGGTGACTTTCCTGTTTACTCACCTGCAGTTGCAAAAATACAATAAATGGGAATGGCCCAATGCCTTTTCACTCTGCAGTTCTTCTGTGGTCTGCCCAAATCCAATGTGAACCTGCCTGGTCTTGACCACTGGCGTAGTGGGCAGGATCCAGTTTAGGTCAGTATGGAACCAGCATTACAACACCTCAGCTTGAATTAGTTTATTAAATCTTTTATTATTTGACTGTTATCTTTGAATGGTAAAGCGGATTACAGTAATGTAAAGAGGATATATCAAATATGATTGTGAAGGTAAAGGGATTGAAGGCAAATCTTGCATTGTCACAGTTGTGTATAAAACATTTTGTTAAAATAAGGGGGTCAGGTCTCACCTAACATTCAGTTGTGCCAGTGCTGGGTTCACTTCATTATAAATCAATTTTCAGGTGAGAATAATGACCACTATTTCTAGGGAGATAGGACAACATTCAGGTTAATTTCTTTTCTTTTTTCTTTTTTTTTTTTTTTTTAGCTAAGAGGAGGGGAGACAATAAGGCAGACTTCTGCATGTGCCTTGACCAGGATCCATCTATCAATTCTATCTGGGGCAGATGGTCAAGTACCAAGGTATTTTTTAGTGTATGAGGCTAATGTACTCCAACAGAACTATCCTTATTACTCCTGCCCATGTTTGAACTAATCCAGCCACTGGTTGTGGGAGGCGAAGAAAAGAAAAGATGGAAGAGGATGGAGGGAAAGGCAGATGGTCATTTCTCCAGTGTGCCCTGACTTGGAATCAAACTTGGGACATCCATACCCTGGGCCAATGCTCTACCCACTGAGTCACTAGCCAAAACAAAATATTTCTTAAGCTATGCACTAAAGCAAAAATAATTATTTCAAGTGATTTTCTCTTGTCTTGGCCATGTAGTTATTCTCAAAAATCACAATGCAGGCCTGACCTGTGGTGGCGCAGTGGATAAAGCGTCGACCTGGGAACACTGAGGTCACCAGTTCAAAACCCTGCACTGGTCTGGTCAAGGCACATATAGAGTTGATGCTTCCAGCTCCTCCCCCCTTTCTCTTTCTCTCTCTCTCTCTCTCTCTCTCTCTCTCTCTCTCTGTCTCCTCTCTAAAATGAATAAAATAAAATAAATAATTAAAAAAATATCACAATGCACTATTGTAATGGTTGGGATAAAATACTGCAGGCTAAGTTTTTAGAAAACTCATGCCACATTTCTTTGCTGAGTTATAAGATACTCTTATACTGAGGCTATGTACACAGGATCCTTCATAAGGTGACTTGGCATGAGCTTAAAACATTGCCATTCAAAATATCACTGTTGATAAATTCTGAAATATGATATTTTATGTTGTCACTCTTTCAATATGGTCTTATTTTAATTACATTAATATGGAGGGACTTAAAAGATCTAATATCTCTTCACTAGATTATTATGATGGTTTAATGTATATAATACATATACAATGTTTGTTTCTATTAGAAAATATATGGTAAAACTTGAGTGCATGATTGGTATTAAAAAAACAAAAGAGAGAAAATATCTTTTTTTAATATTAATACTTTCTCTTATATTAGCCTTTTCTTTGAAGAGTCTTATTAGTAATATTCATTTCTTCTACCTTACTAGAAAAAAGGTAGAAATTTGGTCATTGCTAATGCCTAGGGATCCAACATTCAAATTCCCCAGATATCCTTAATATTTGTCTTTTCTGTTCCTATGTTACTTACAACAATAATGTGTGATTTTAAGAAAACACTTCCAAAATAAAGCTAATGAACTAATTATTTAACAAGACAAATCTAGTCCATACTTTGCTTCATGTATTTTGCTTTATGTGTAATATTTGTGAAAATAAAATATATAGTTTTTCTTAGAAAAAGGCAAAGTAAAAGGCAATTTTTAATTTTACATTCTCTGTGGAATTTAAAAAAACAAAAATTCTTTGCAACCTGCTTATTTAATATATCTTTCACAGGAATTTGACCTAAATTTGTGAACTGATAATGGTAGAGAGAGGAGCAAAATTGCTCACACAGTTCAGCCCATAGACAAATATTTTTCTCCAAGCTAACAGATTGCTTTAAGAAACTATGCCACAGCCTGCTGGCATTTTTTGCTCTGTATTCTATGCCATTTCTTCCATGGTCAGTGGATAATAAAGTTTCTTCAAATAAAAAAACAACAACATTATCTAATCATAAGTGAGACTTCAAGCTTTATTGCATTCACTGTATTGAATGATAGAATGTGACCAATATTGGCTCAGCTTCCCTGGACTGAGAAAACAAGAGCAAGAAAGAAGTGTTACTCTGTGCATTTGTCCCAGCTGCAAAAGGCATTTCTTTCTTTTAAATCAGACATCTGTTAGTAAATTTCACACATATAACTAGAGTAAAGAATGAATCAGTAATAGTTTAAATTGATCAAAAGTCTTGTTTTATATACACATTTATAAACTTTGTCCAAAAAATATCAGTCTTCAGAGTTAAAATATAATTTTGGCAGAATGATGTCTTTTTTGATATAAAGTATGTGTGGAATCTAAAACTCTGTCTTTGTAAAGACTATAATTTCAGGGATCATTTCTATATTTTGATAAAAATCTGTCCTTGTAGAAACTGAATAAAATGGTGATTATCAGGGATTTGATTTGAGGATGGGAGAATTTAAGAGACATGGATAAATGGGTACAAATTTGTAGTTAGAGGATGAATAACTTCTGGGGATTTAATGCATACCATTGTAATTTATTTTAAAATATTGTATTGTATACTTTAAAGTTGCTGAGACTGAAATTTAAATAATCTCATTACAAAAATGAAATAATTATTAGGTGACCTGATGCAGCTGTTAGCTAACACTATAGTTGTAATCATATTTTTATATATAAATCTGTCAAATCAACATGTACACCTTAATCTTACACAATGTTATAAGTTAATTTTATCTCAATTGAAATAAAATAGTATAAAATAAAATTAGTGAGCTATGTGCATGAATCCAAAATCTGTTTTTATTACCAGATATAACTTGAGTGTTTTGAAACAAATATTTAGAAATTTTGTCATATTGGTATTTTCAAAAAATCAATCTCAATTTTATGTTCTAATGCATTGTGTAGCAAATGATTTAGAAAATGTACTTTTCAAGTCTTCATAAAATACACTTCAAAATTATGTTTTGGTTTTGATTTGTATTTTATATTCTCAAAATATAGCGATCTGATTCATGATAGAGAATTTTCATTACAGGTATTCTCTGTCATCTAATTCAGTGAAATAAATAATGCTTAATTATATTCATTTAATTGCATTAAAATAAATAAAAATGAGATCAATTTAATTTTCCATTTGCCAAAGAAAGTCATTTAACCTTTATTACAATTGTTGTTTTTGCAAAGGTAATGCTAATGGTTCAGGATTTTTTAAAATACAAAATACCACATTTATTTAAAAAATACATCACTTTTGCATATTTAAAAGCAGGTTGGCCCAACTGTACAAAAATATGTTATACACACACACAAGTATGTGTATATATACACTAAGGTCTCAGTCCTTACTAAGATTTCCATGTCTCTACTTTCATGTATTTTTAAATATAAATAAATTAAAAATAATGTAAATCAAGTGGAAACCTGCAAGTCATTGTCTCGTGATAGCTATTTTTAAGAACTCTGTTGATTACTTTTGTTGCAATTGTTATTTTTATTACAGTGAGAATTTAATATTATTCATGATAATGGGCTCATGAGAGTTTCTTGGTAGCTAATAATTTAGTAACTACCTGTGCTTCCAGATATGAGCCATTTTAAACTATCTTTTTAATAACTTGGTATAACTGATAGGAAAACAAAAGACAACTTGTCAATAAAAAATAAAACAAGGAAACTAGCTGAAATCCCCTCATATCAGAAATTTTGAATGAACTAGTGAAATAGAGAAGAAAAACCCAATCAAGTAGCAATTCACAAAAACCTTTTGCCTGAGGTTGTTTATTCAATGTAATTTTGAGGCAAAGAATGAAGAGAATTTTTAGCACAGGTGAAATGGACCAACCAGCAAAAAAATCCTAAAACCAACTAAAAGTGAGTATTTTCCCCCAGATTTTTTTATGTACTGAAGCCACATAATCATTCTAAGAATTTTTTTACATAAGGTCAAAGGTCATATGTCTTAAATTGAACAAATAAATCGACTATGTTATTATGTCTTAAAAGACAAGCAAAATGTAAGATAGTTTTCAATAAAAATGATAATGTGTAAAGTTCACATGCAACTAAGAATAAATTATAAGTTATCTAAAAGAAAATATACTTTGTGTTTATTGAAATATGTAGAAAAGGTATTTCTTAAAATAGAAAGAAATTAAGGACGAAAACACTGATATGTGTAAGGTTATGGTACACATTTAATAAACACCATTTCACCTTAGAAATATTAGATCCAAATTATTTTCTTTTATTTTCCAGTAAGCTTTTATATTTCTATAATAATACTAGTTTAAAAAACCTTATGTCAATATTTCTTTTTTTATTAAATTTATTGGGATGACACTGGTCAATCGGGTCATACAGGTTTCAGGAATGGATTTCTATGATCCATGACATATATATTGCATTGTGTACCCACCACCCCAAATCAAATCATTTTCTGTCACCATATATTTGGCTCCCTTTTCCTTTCACTATCCCCACCTTATTCCTTATGGAAACCACCATACTGCTTTCTGTGTCTATGAGCTTCAGTTTACATCCCACATATGAATGAAATCAAATGGTCTTTAGGTTTTCCTGACTGACTTATTTTGCTTAGCGTAATATTCTCAAAGTCAATCTATGTTTTTACAAATGACAGTATTTTATCATTTTTTTCATGATGAGGAGTAATCCATAGTATATATACACCATATCTTCTTCTTTTTTTTTTTACAGGGACAAAGAGAGAATCAGAGAGAGGGATAGATAGGGACAGACAGACAGGAACGAAGAGAGGTGAGAAGCACCAATCTTTAGTTTTTCATTGCCATCCTAACAACTCAGTTGTTCATTGATTGTTTTCTCATATGTGCCTTGACCGCAGGCCTTCAGCAGACCGAGTAACCCTTTACTCGAGGCAGCGACCTTGGACTCAAACTGGTGAGCTTTTGCTCAAGCTGGCGAGCTCAGGGTCTCGAACCTGAGTCTTCTGCATCCCAGTCCGACGCTCTATCCACTGCACCACCGCCTGGTCAGGCTTCTGCTCATATTTTAGTGGGATAGTTTGTTTGGTATTGAATTGTTTGAGTTCTTTATATATTTTGGATATTAACTACTTGTAAAAGCTGTTGTTTGCAAATACTATCTCCCAATTGGTTTGCTGTCTCTTTGTTTTGTTGTCAGTTTCTTTTGATGTGCCAAGGCTTTTTTGTTTAAAATAGTCTCATTCACTTATTTATTTTATTTTTTTAGTGAGAGAGAGAGAGATAGAGATAGAAACATACAGAGGCAGACAGGAAGAGAGAAAGATGAGAAGCATCGAATCATAATTGTGTAACTTCAGTTGTTCATTGACTGTTCTTATGTGCCTTGACTCCGGGGCTCCAGCTGAGACAGTGCCCCTTCCCTCAAGTCAGCAACCTTGGAGTCATATCTATGATCCCATGTTCAACCTGGTGACCCGGTGCTCGAGCCAGATGTGTCCACACTGAAGCCAAGTGAACCTACACTCAAGTGGTGACCTTGAGGTTTTGAACGTGAGACCTCAGCATCCTTGATTGATCCTTGCGGTTTCCACTGTACCACCACCTGGTCAAGCCCATTCATTTATTTTTAAATTTACTTCCTTTATCTTGGGGTTAAATTCATAAAATTTTCCTTATTACCAAGGTCCACAAGTTTAGTATCTATGTTTTCTTCTATGTAATTTATTTTTTCTGATCTCAAAGTTATATATTTAAGAATGAGTAGGCAGTTAGTATATAAGCTTCCTCAAGAAATTTTGCCTAACCAGGCAGTGGCGCAGTGGATAAAGCATCGGACTGGGATGCGGAAGGACCCAGGTTCGAACCTTGTGGTCGCGAGCTTGAGCCCGGGCTCATCTGGTTCGAGCAGAAAGCTTGCCAGCTTGGACCCAAGGTCGCTGGCTCCAGCAAGGGGTTGCTCAGTCTGTTGAAGGCTCCCGGTCAAGGCACATGTGAGAAAGCAATCAATGAACAACTAAGATGTCGCAACGGCAATAAATAAAACTGATGATTGATGCTTCTCATCTCTCTCCATTCCTGTCTGTCTGTCCCTATCTATCCCACTCTGTCTCTGTAAAATAAATAAATAAATAAAATGTTTAAAAATTTTTGATGAAAGGAAACCTAAAAAAACCTTAGCACAATTGTGTGTGTAGTCAGAAATCAGCTGTCTACATTCAGGTATAAACTGATCCTGAATCAAACAAAACCTAATCTTTGAGGTCTTTCACTTTGACTAGCCCTTCAAAGGTGATCTACCTAATTTTGTAATTATAATTTTGTCTTTCAGTAAAGGATGTCAAAATTTTTATAAGTTTCAAAGTTCACAAAAGCTATATTCACTTGTGGAAATATTAAAACTTTAATTAAGGCAACATACAGAATAATATTTTCATCATCATCAAATGTTCACATTTCTTTTTCTTAGTATTAACTTGCCTCCATGTTAATAATTAAGGTATTTTACACCACTAATTTTTCAGGATTTGCAATATCTTGTCTGTCTCTGTTAGAAGAAAAATGAGTTGCTGTAATTGCTTTTAGATTATGCTGAGAAATGCTCATTTGAAATTGTACAAAAGCTGTTCATTTACAACATCACTTCATAATTCTAATTCTGAGCTGCTGAGTGTCTAGTATTTCTTCAATAAGCCATTATTTCAGTAGATTATTTTGAACTTGGAGGAAAGCAATGACAATTTTTCAATAAAGAAAATGTTAAATTTATCATTTGGTGCTAAATGCTATTTTTAGATATGATGAGCAAATAGCAAATGACAGTTATGTCACCTCTTGCCAAAATGTGTGTGCCTGTATTTGTGTGAAGATTGAGAGGAAGGGTTAGGGTTGAAGAAAAGGGAGAAAAATAGTAGGGTAGAGACTAAAACAAGAAAAAAAAAACAGATCAGAGGGAGTAGAAATGCAAGACTCAGCTGCTGAATTAAGATGCTGTTACTATAATAATAAGGTCTCCAGAGAAAAGCAGAATACTGTCTCAATACAGGTGGGCAAATGTAGGTTTACAGTTTTCTTAATGAAAATAATATAATAATAAAAAATACAGGAAAATACTTTGTTTCATGTACTCACAACTGTAAAACTTCTGTTATCACCCCTATATGAATCTTGAGGTCTTTGCCTCACAATCTTGTTGCTAAATAGGATTTGTCTGGAAATTTAGAAATACATACAATAGGGTCTAAAGCAGTGGTTCTTAACCTTTTTTGAGGTACCAAACCCACCAGTTTCATATCCGCTTTCACCAAACCCTTCTTTAGTGATAAATAAAATACGATTTTTTTTCCAAATTCAAGACATAGGTATATATATTTTTTTACTGGTGCAAAAAATGAGCCATTGATGAACATCACCTTGCTCAAAGAACAAAACCAACAAAGTGCATGAACTCACAACAAATTACAGTATTACTTTATTCTGGCCTCCACAGCAGAGGCTTCTTTGAACCCCTGAGACCGACTCATCGAACCCCTAGGGTTCGATAGAACCCAGGTTAAGAACCACTGGTCTAAAGGCAAATCCAGGCAGTTTTATCAGTTGACTTAGTTTATTCGGGCTGTCACAATAAAAATACCACAGACTGAGTGGCCAAAAAACAAAATTTTATTTCTCCCAATTCTAGTGGCTAATAAATTCAAGAACAAAGCTCCAACAGATTAGGTGTCTAGAGAGGGTCCACTTCCTGATTCATAGACCATTTTCTGTTGTGTCCTGATGGTGTATATTACAAAGGACAGGGAATTTTCTATGGTCACTTTCATAAGGGCACTAGTCCCATTTATGAGGGCTCATGACCAAATCATCCCAAAGTCTCTACCTCTACAGTGTGTCCATAAAGTCATGGTGCACTTTTGG
The DNA here is from genome assembly GCA_037038555.1 of Rhynchonycteris naso. Lineage (NCBI taxonomy): Eukaryota > Metazoa > Chordata > Mammalia > Chiroptera > Emballonuridae > Rhynchonycteris > Rhynchonycteris naso. Next base: position 76,944,201 of record CM073002.1, read on the forward strand.
ACTATGACCGGTCAAAAGTGCACCATGTGTTTAGGGACACACTGTATTATTAACATGTATAAAGAATAGTAAAGTGGAACGTATATAGGTCATTGACATTTTATAAAATAACAAAAATTCTACATTATGTCATTGAAAGAAATAGGTTTATACATAGTTTGTAAATGAAGTAACAAGTATTATTCTCAACTTTTTTTCTTCACTGTCAACTTTATACTGGGAATATTACAAATAGAGTAAGATATTAATATCAATAACAATGATTTGTGTGGGATGATAGAAAACAATTGTTTATTAAATTCATAAGAATATAGGCAACTGACTTTTTTAGAAAGGAAATAAATACTTGTATTTCTTCTAAAATAGATTTTATTTTTTTGAGATTAGATCAATTAACATTCTTTGGATAGTATCTGGTGAGAAGTATTAACTGATACTGTAAGCTGAATCATTTTGTGTTTACCCAATATTCATATGTTGAAACTTAACCCCCAATGAAATTGTATTTAGTATTATCAAATAAGCTTTAGATTTAGACTGACACGTCTTTGTGAAAGAAATGTAAATTATAAGAGATTTCATAACAAAATGTTAACCATTCTTTCTAAAGGATTTATAGCACTATCATATTAGAATCTGAATTGGTTGCTACTTTACTTTTTACCTTTAGATGTTATTGATGCCAGGATAATTGAAATGTAAAGCCAAATAACCCAGAGTGTTAAAAATACTTAAGAGCAAAGTATATAGACGTTTCATGGTCTTTGGGGTTAGTGGGCCCATATTCAAGCAATTTGCTCTTTTATGTTCCAGCTGTGTAAGTTTGAGCACATATTTTAACTTTACTGAGTGTCTTTTAGTTTTCTTATCTACAAAATTGAATACATGTAATTTCAAATGTACAAGATTGTTTGGGTTAAAACAAATAATGGATAAAATAATGCCTAATACACCAAATGATAAATGAATCATTAACATATAATGAGTCCTGTATTCTTTGTTAAATATAACTTCTGAATACTTTCAGACAGAAGTGGAGTGATGAGGATAAGAGTGGAAGAGGGGATGAGAATAAACAAAAAGATAAGACTAAGTCTCTGGTGTTTCCGCATTCGCAAATAATTAGTCATAGTGAATCTAAAACACACATGTTTATAACTAAAAATAATAGTGAAATAAGAGAAAAGCGTCTCTCCTTTGGGATTTATGAAAAGATTATCTGAGGGACAAATACATCTGAAATAGTCTATTAAATATAAGAGATGTTTACATAGGTACATTATGTAAAATGTTCATATATACAATATACAACATCCCTGGGAAACAAAGTTAGCTCAAATTTATCATATACGTATATTTTTTTATTTTTTGAAATGTAAGAGTATAAGTATTAATTTAGTAAAGTGTGTAAAAGGCAAAATCCATTAATCGATATGTACTTTGAAAGATTTTCACAGGCATATACTCAAATAAGTTCTATCTACATAGCACAATGAGTAATTCAGGTGCTCTGAAGATGTACACACAAAGTTTATGTGTTCCTATGGACCAATGTCACTCTATTAACTTTAATTTCTAAAAAGAGAGAGAGAGATGAAACATGCCTAGCACCCCTAGAATATTTGTCAGTGCTTTATTTGGCACATTAGAAATAACACATATTCCATTTTCTCTGACCATAAATTAACTTTATTTCTTTGAAATTCATATAAATAGAATATCACAGCTCACGCTTTTTTTGTTCTTTCTCTAAATATTATATCTTAAGAGTCGTCAATGTGGCATATACCACATTTATTTTATCACCCATCTACATTTAAGATATTTCTAGTTTCGGCCATCAGTAATAAAGGTTATAAGAACATTTTAATATGAGTCTTTTGAATAACACATGTTTTCACCTTGGAAATCTCACCACTGAAATCATCCCTTGTGGAGCAGTTGTGTTCTGACACTAAGAAAGAATAAAGATTCTCAACATAGAGTTAGAGCCTCAAATTAAATATTTACCAATATTGATGTTTGCCACTTCAATTCAGTCTAAGGAAAATCCAATATATTTTATTTTCTTTCTTCTCTCTTCCCACCTTCTCTCCCTCCCTCTCTCCTTCTCTTTTTCAGTCTCTCCTCCCCTGATCCTTTCTTTCTTTTTATTTCTCTTCTCCTTTCCTCTGTTTATTCAGATTATTTTTCTATCTTCCTGGTTTTTTGTTGTTGTTGTTTGTTTGTTTGTTTGTTTTTTGCTTTCAGAATATGTAACTGTAGTTATGATTTTAGAGAAAATAAAAGTGAACCTTCCAATATGATCATATGTTATAGGGAAAATGTCAAGTTGTGATTTTCAAGAAAGATTTAGAGGTCACTAAATGTCAGCATAAAATGTGTGCATCTTTTAAATAGGCAAATGATTTTAAAATAGATTGATTATGGATTAATTGATGACTGCAAAGCCTTAAATTTAGTTAGAAATTCTGCATCCAGGAATTTCCTCACATTTTTTTAAAGGAGGGATTAAAATGCTGAAGGAGGGCTCAACATATCTGTGATCTCTTCTAGGCAAATAGGAATATAAGAAATATACACATTTTTTATATTTCCTGCTCCCCAAAAGGAAAATTACCCCAATGTCAGCTTCCTGCTCTTCCATCCACTCCCTCATCACAAGTCATCGTTCAGGGTCCCATTAAGAACAAAGGCAATTTCAACCCTCATAAGTACCACTTTTTCTTACCATCCTCCAACATTTTATTATGAAAATTTAAACTTAAATAAAGTTAAAGTAAATGTATGATGTTAACCCACTCTGTAGTGTTAGCATGCTTACTTTATCACACATCTATCTTTCTATCATCCATCACTCCATCATATATATTTTATATTTTAAAGTACATAATGAAAGATTGAAATTCTGAATTATGTACATCACATGCCATATTTAAATCAGTTTTATGCTATGCTCATTTATTCAAACTTTCATGTTTTCATGGATTATAGAATACATATATTAAAGCTCTGTTTTGCTATTAAATTATACCCGGGGGAAAAAAAAAAAAGATATGTAGTGAATCAAAACCAAACACTCCTTCATAATATAAACTATGTTCTCATTTGGTCAATAATTCTTTATATAACTGTATAGCACTTCTAATTATCAAATATCTTTGGCTTATATGTACACTATATATAATTGGTTTCTTTAAAATTATTTTATGGTTTTGGTTCAAAAATGCCCTAGTCATAAAAGCAGAAACTTGCATGACCAGGCAGTGGCGCACTAGAAGAGCGTCGGACTGGGAAGCCAAAGACCCAGGTTTGAGATCCCGAGCTCGCCAGTTTGAGTGTGGGCCCATTTGGCTTTAGCAAAAGCTCGTCAGCTTGAACCCAAAGGTCGCTGGCTCCAGCAAGGGGTAGCTCAGTCTGCTGAAGGCCACGGTCAAGGCACATGTGAGAAAGCAATCATTGAATAACTAAGGTGTTGCAACGGCAACAAAAAACTAATGATTGATGCTTCTCACCTCTCTCCATTCCTGTCTTTCTGTCCCTATCTATCCCTCTCTCTGACTCTCTCTCTATTCCTGTAAAAAAAAAAAGAAAAAAAAAAAGCAGAAACTGAAGGATGATTTTCTGAATCTAAATTATGTGCTCTTGCATTTTTTTCTATCATCATATTTATTCTGTTGTAGATTAAAACTAAAATCTAGTAAGTGTGACATTTACTTTGTATTTTGTTATGTGTAAAAACGCATCACTTTCATTCTTCTTTTGAATTTTGTCATTTAATTCATACTATTACTATAACAGATCATAGCATTACTGAAAATGCTCAAAATTTTCAACACAAAAGTTACTTTTTATTTATTTATTTATATTAATTTTGATTGGGTGACATTGACAAATCAGGGTACATGTGTTCAGAGAAACATTTCATTTTTTTTGCAGGTAGATGTCCAATTTTCCCAACACCATTGTTAAAGAGGTTGTATTTACTCCATTGTATGCTCTTTCCTCCTTTGTAAAATATCAGTTGTCCTTAAAAGTGTGGGCTTATTTCTGGGTTCTCTGTTCTGTTCCATTGATCTGTGTGCCCATTCTTATGCCAGTATCAGGCTGTCTTGAGTACAATGACCTTGTAGTAAACCTTGATATCTGGAAGAGTAATACCTACCGCTTTATTTTTCCTTTTTAATATTGCTGAGGCTATTTGTGTTCGTTTTAGGTTCCATAAAAGTTTTTGGAATATGTGTTCTATATCTTTGAAGTATGTCATTGGTATTTTAATTGGTATTGCATTGAATTTATAAATTGCTTTGGTAATATAGACATTTTAATAATGTTAATTCTTCCTAACCATGAGCACGTTATATACTTCCACTTGATTGTATCTTCTTTGATTTCTTTTATCAATGTTTTATAATTTTCCGAGTACAAGTACTTAACCTCCTTGGTTAAACTTACTCTTAGGTACTTTATATTTTTGGTTGAAATAGTGAAAAAGATTGTTTCCTTAATTTCTCTTTCTGACATTTCATTGTTGGTATATAAAAATGCCACCTTGCTGAATTCATTTATCAGATCCAGAAGTTTTTGACTGAGACTTTAGGGTTATCTATATATAATATAATATCATCTGCAAATAATGATAGGTTTACTTCTTCTTTTCCAATTTGGATACCTTTTATTTCTTTTTCTTGTCTTACTGCTGTAGCTAGGACTTCCAGAACTATGTTGAATAAGAGTGGTAAAAGGGGGCACCCCTGCCTGGTTCCTCATCTTAAGGGGATTGCTTTTAATTTTTGCCCATTTAGTATGATGTTGGCTGAATTTGTCATAGATGGCCTTTATCATGTTAAGGTATGTTACATGTATTCCCACTTTGCTGAGAGTTTTGATCATGAATGGGTGCTGGATTTTATCAAATGCTTTTTCTGCATCTATTGAAATTATCATGTGAGTTTTGTCCTTCCTTTTGTTTATGTGATGAATCACATTGATTGATTTGCAAATATTGAACCAGCCTTGCCTCTCCAGAATAAATTCCACTTGATCATGGTGTATGATTTTTTCATATATTGCTGGATCTGGTTGGCTAATATTTTGTTAAGAATTTTAGTATCTAAATTCATCAGGGATATTGGCCTATAATTTTCTTTCTTTGTGTTGTCTTTGCCTCGTTTCGGGATCAGAATTATGCTCGCCTCATAAAAGGAGTTTGGAAGTCTTCCTTCCTCTTGAATTTTTTGAACTAGCTTGAGAAGGATAAGAATTAGTTCTTCTTTGAATTTTTGGTAGAATTCACTTGTGAAGCCATCAGGCCCAGGATGTACCTTTGTTGGTAATTTTTTGATAACTATTTCGATCTCATTCATTGTAATTGGTTTGTTTAGGTTTTCTAATTCTTCCAGATTGATTTTTTGAAGATGATATGTTTTAGAAATGTGTCCATTTCATCTAGGTTGTGTAGTTTATTGGCATAGAGTTCTTCATAGTATTTTCTTACAATACTTTGTATTTCTGTTGTGTCAGTTGTTATTTCTCCACTGTCCTTTCTAATTTTATTTCTTTGAGTCCTCTCTCTTTTTTTATTGGTGAGTCTAGTTGAAGGTTCATTGATCTAATTTACCTTTTCATAAAACCAGCTTTGGTATCATTGATCCTCTGTATTGTTTCTTTAGCCTCTATGTCATTTATTTCCACTATGATCTTTATTAATTTCTTCCTTCTACTACTTCTGGGCTTTACTTTCTGTTGATTTTCCAGTTCTTTTAAATGCAGGGTCAAGTTACTTATTTGAGCCATTTCTAGCTTCTTATGGTTTGCCTGTAGTTCTATGAACTGCCCCCTCAGTACTGCTTTTGCTGTGTCCCATAAATTTTGAGTTGATGTGTGCTCATTGTCATTCATTTCTAAGAACCTTTTTATTTCTTCTTTAATCTCATAGCTAATTCATTCTTTATTTAATAATATGCTATCTAGTTTCCAAGTGTTTGTGTATTTTTCAGTTCTTCTTTTGTGGTTAATTTCTAATTTTATGCCATTGTGATCAGAGAAAATATGTGGTATGATTTCAATCTTCTGAAATTTGTTGAGACCGCTTTTGTATCCTAACATGTGGTCTATCCTAGAGAGTGTACCATGATCGCTTGAAAAGAATGTATATTCTGCTGCTTTAGGGTAAAAAATTCTGAAGATATCTATTAAATGAAGGTGGTCTAGTGTATCCTTTAAGTCTGCTGTTTCTATGTTAATTTTTTTCTTGAATATCTATCTAGTGATGTTAGTGGGGTATTGAAATGCCCTACTATTATAATATTGCTGTTGATCTCGCCCTTTATATCCATCAAAGTCTGCTTTATGTATGTCAGGGCTCCTATGTTTTGTGCGTAGATATTTATAATGGTTATATCTTCCTGTTGAATAGCTCACTTTATCATTATGTAGTGTCCTTCTTTATCTCTTACTACAGTCTTTGTTTTAAAGTCCATTTTGTCAAATGTAAGTATTGCTACCTCAGCATTTTTTTCACTTCCATTTGAATAAAATATTTTTTTCCATCCTTTTACATTCAGTCTGTGTGCATCTTTTGTTTTAAGGTGTGTCTCTTGTAGACAGCATATGTATGGGTCCTGTTTCTTTATCCACGCACCCTATGTCTTCTGATTGGATCATTTAATCATTTCTGTTTAAGATTATTATTGATATGTAGTTGTTTATTGCCATTTTATTATTTAAAGATGCATTCCTCTTTTTCTATATTATTTTCCCCCTTTGATCTGTTCACAACAGGCCCCTTAGCATCTGTTGCAGAATTGGTTTGGTTTTAATGAATTCTTTGAGGTTTTTTGTTGTTGTTGTTGTTGTTTTTTGTCTGGGAAGCTTTTTATTTCTCCTTCAATTTTAAACGTTAGCCTTTCTGGATAGAGTAGTCTTGGTTGTATGTTCTTGTTCTGCATTACTTTGAATATATCTTGCCATTTTCTTCTGGCCTCAAGTGTTTCTGTTGAGAGGTTGGATGTCATTCTAATGGGGGCTACTTTGTAGGTAATAGTTTTTTCTTTTTTCTAGCAGCTTTTAAAATTTTCTCTTTATCACTTAGCTTTGGTATTTTAACTATGATGTGTCTTGGTGTCGATTTCTTTGGGTTTCTCTTTAATGGAGTTCTCTGTGATTCTTGAACGTGTGAAATGTTTTCCAGCCTTAATTTAAGGATGTTTTCAGCAATGATTTGATTCAACAAAGTTTCTGTCCCTTGTTTTTTCTCTTCTTCTTTAGGAACCCCTATGATGCGGATGTTATTTCTCTTCATGTTGTCACAGAGCTCCCTTAGAGTTTTTTCAGATTTTTTTGAGTAATTTTCTTTTTTCTCCTCTCTTTCTGTGCCTGTGTTTATTTTGTCCTCTAACTCGCTGATTCAATCTTCAGCGTTATCCATCCTGCTTTTAATTTCTTCCATTGTGGTCTTCAATTCTGATATTTTTCATTTTTGTCTGATTCTTTTTTATTATTTTAATTTTCTTTTTTATACTTGCTATCTCTTTATTTAGGTGATCATAATGACCATCCATTGTTGGTCTAAGCTCTTTAAATATCCTAAACATTCATTATTTTAAATTCTGCATCTGGTAATTTGGTTATATCTGATTCAGTCAGTTCCTCCCTGAGGATTTCTCTTGATACATTTGGGTTCCATTTCTCTGCATGCCCATTTTGTCTGTGTATAAAAAGGGTTTGGCCACTGGAGTCCAATGGGTGTTGCCTCTGTGTTCCCTAGGTGTGGTCTGTCTTCAGGCCTACCACCTCCTCTTCTGCGGCATAGGACGGTTTGGTATGGGTGTTGCAGGCACCAGCCAGCTGCTGCTGTTGCTGCAGTTTCTGCCTCTCCTCTGGGGGAGGGGCTGTGTTCTCATGACCAGCTCTACCAGAGTCAGCTGGTCTCAGCCTTTGCCCCTACCCTATGGGTGGAATTGCGCACTACACTCGGTCCACAAGCTTGGGCACCAAGGGCAGGGGTGAGCACCTTTGCTCAGCTGCAGGTCCCCATCAGCCGGCTCCTCTTGCTGAGCTGGGCCACGGTTGCACGCTCAGCTGTTTCTGGGCTTCCGAAAGCCCCCTACCCCCCCACCCCGCAATTCTTGGCCTCTCGCCAGGGAAGGGCTGCTGGTGCCCACTCAGTGGCTAGCCTGGGCTTTAGCCCTGCCCACGCACGCGGTCTGATCTGGCTCTTCCTGATGGGGCTGCTTGCATATAATCTGCTGCAGACCTCTTTTTTTTCTGAGCTTTTGCCCCAAAAGTTACTTTTTATATATTCTATAAAGTAATTTCATTAACAGGCATGTTGCTTGAAATTATTAGGTGTTCTCTGCCAAACATTTTTTCAACCATCCTTTTCCCACATAACATGTTGTTTTTAATACTATGGACAGGTTATCCTAAATGTAAAGTTAAAAGAAGACATTTTTAAAAGAACATCAACAGATTTTAGAAAGCCTGCATTTTTTGTAGGTGTTAAGAATAAGGCAGTACTTAGGGAACATCTCAAGATATAAATATCCAGAAGCTTCTCGACCACAGAATAAGGAAAATGTCCAAACATAACATCAGGAAATAAGACAGCTATTAACAGTCTTTCTTTCTTGCTAAAGAAGCAAATCACAACCTGTGTTCTAGAAAATACCACCAGGAAACTTTAGACATATCTCTGGCAGCTTTCTTAATTTTTAATGGATAAAATTGGGAAATAATTCTAGCTAATGCAAGGGTTTCTTTAGGCCAAATAGGAAGGGGTAAGATTGCTGGGTCAGATGTCAGAGGCCTGCACAGAGGGTGTGTGCTTATCTATAATTATAGAAAAAGTCCAGATTGGTTTTTTAAAAGACTTAAACTATTTTAAAACCTTTTTAAAATGTGTAAAGTATTCTGATTTTATCATATTTTGTGGTGGTGCAGTGGATAGAGTCAACCTGGAATGCTGAGGTCACTGGTTCAAAACCCTGCCTGACCTGTGGTGGCAAAGGGGATAAAGCGTCGACCTGGGAACACTGAGGTTGCCAGTTCAAAACCCTGCACTGGTCTGGTCAAGGCACATATGGGAGTTGATGCTTCCAGCTCCTTCCCCCTTTCTCTCTCTCTCTCTCTCGTGTTTGTGTGTGTGTGTGTGTGTGTGTGTGTGTGTGTGTGTGTGTGTCTCCTCTCTAAAATGAATAGAAGAAAAAAAAGAAGAAAAAAAAGAACAAAACAAAACTCTGGGCTTGCCCAGTCAAGGCATATGTGGGAATTGTTGCTTCCTGCTCTTCCCTCTTTCACTCTCTCTCTCTCTCTTTCTCTCTCTCCTCTCTAAAATGAATAAATGGAATCTAAATAATTTGTGATGGGTATAATATAGTTTCTCTCTGAGGTTATATTTTTTATTTCCCTGCCTCATATGTGTAAGCGTGTTTCATTTTCAGTATACGTATAAGCATCTTGATGTTGGTTACCTCTTCATCTCATGCCATACTAAAAAAGTTCTTTAATATATAATATGAGCAGTTAACAATATAACATTGCATGGATACCTTGTGATATAGAAGAAGTGAAGTAGTTTAAGAATACAGACTCAGCAGCAGATTGTAAGTTCTATGTAGGAATTTACAATAGAATACTTGGAAAAAATAAACCTCAGAGAACTTGAAAAAAAGACATTTTTGGTGACTTTCTCCAAATATTTCTGGTGCCCAAGCCCAGAAATTCTAAATGCCACTTTTTCAGATGGTTGAGCTGCCAACCTGACATTAGCTCATATCATACAATCGACTGTACAGCAATCTACCGTTCATATGGGTAAAAGAGATGGCACTCAGTAGTGTGCTTATACTTCTCTTTCTGTTTCTTGACAGTTATTCATAGTGTCAAAAACTCCATTTAGAGACTAGTTCATTTATAAATTTTCTAGACAGTACAAAAGTTAGAAGTCAGAATTTTTCATAATAAAAGAAAAATGTACTCTAGGGTTTTAAAATATTTTATTTTTTAAATAAGGTTTGAAATGGGAAAACAGAGCCCCTGGCCTGTTGGCTCAGTGATAGAGAGTTGGCCTGCAAATGGAGGTCCTGGGTTCAATTCCTGACCGGGAATTGAATCCAGGGCCTCCACATACCAGGTTGACACTCAAATTGAGCTAACTGGACAGGGTCAAAGAATAATATTTTTAAGTAATGTGTGGATAACAGTTTTATTTTAAAAAGCAGTGGATCTTCACCCTGCACCATATGTAAAAACAAATCTCAAGGTGTTAAAGACAAATTAAGTAGTAACACATGCTATAAAATGTGTCTAACAAAACGTTGAAAGATGTAGGACCTTATAGGTTATGGCAATGATTTAATTATAAAAAAATAAAATCAGAAAGCCACTAAATATTTGTTATTTTTAAATTGATATTATGGGGATAACAAGTCTCAAGTGTACAACTCAATATAACCCCATCTGCATTCCACATCTTCCACCCTTCGCTCTAGAAAAGTTTCTTTCTGCCACTGAATCTTTTCTGCATAGGAATGGCATAAAATAAATTATATTTGAAATGGTTCAATTGTGCGGCTCTCTGTAGAATTGGTATATGGGAGAAAGAGAAGGAATAGTTTTGTCTGTTAGGAGAGTTAACACCACTAGGTGAAAAGTGATGACTGTTTGCATTAGGCTATGTAGTGGAATCCTCACTTTTAAAGTTATTTTTAAATCCAGCCTGTGGTATTTGCAATATTTATATAATAGGATTATGTTGACCTTTTGAAATATTATAAATTCAATATACTGGGTTGAACAAAAGTATGTTTACACTTGTGAGCACACAAAACAGAATTATTAATGTATTATTTTTATTAATTATTGTGTTATTTTCCATACAAACAACTGTAAAGCTACTTTGTGTCAGTTTGTATAGCAACATTAGTAACTTAAATGTAGGAACATTTAACTTAATTTAGTAAAATGTTAGACTTTTAATTAGTATTAAATCCTTTTTTTCCTAAAGAGACATATAAATGTTTTAATTTTATATCTGGATAATCTTACAATAACAATATTACTAAGTAAGCACTTCTAATAAGGATTGGTAACATTCAACCAGATTTCCTTTATATTCTATAATATATAGTATATGAGTATATGCATAAGAATCACTAAGATCCCCAAAAAGAAGTCTCCATGATTTATTGGTACACTGAATTGTGTTCCCACTTCTCCATTTAAACATCTTTTGTCTCTTTAAGAGAGATTTATCATTGCTGTTGCTGATATTATTATATTTTATAGTCCATAAATATGTGGGTAGTAGTAACATAAAGCTACAAAATACTGTCCAAATTAAAAATTCATCAAGATTCTTACTCTAAATGGTTCTATTATCTGATATGTATGGGAGCAGGTTAAGAAAGTGGACATTTTTCCAAATTATCTCTTTTTTGATAAAAGCAAAATGTTTTAATTGAAGTACAGCTTCTCCGATCATCCAGACAATTTTGTTTTAGATGCGTCCATACATCCTATAGCCTCCCAATTTTTGATAGATTTGTTTGTTTTGTTTATAATTTTTATTTCTTTTTTACATTATATTTTATTTTATTTTTTATTTAGGAATTAAATTTAATATGGTGACATTGATCATTAAAGAGTATGTAGGTTTCAAGTAAACATTTTTATAGCATATGAACTGTTGTTATGCTGTGTCCCATCACTCAAATCATTTTACATAATTATATATTTGTCCCTTTTACTCCCTCCCCGTACCTCCCCTCTCTCTGGTAACCACTTCATTTTTATCTACATGTATGTCCATGAGTCTCAGTTTTATATCCTACCTATGTGTAAGATCATAGTATTTCCCAGGAACTATGGCAAGATATGTGTGATTGACAGTAATTGAATCACACAGAGTATGTGCTAATAATACGTGATACATTCTATCCAGATGGCTATTCTTCTGAGATTTTACCCGGAAAATGATAATATATAAGTATAATAATTTTACATTTCCACCCATGTGAACACAACCATCATACAAAAAAATCATTACTCCTAATAAAATTATTGTACTAACCATTCTATAGTTCAAGTAGGTTAAATTTCTTATGGCTAGAGTGTCAGACTGGGACATGAAGCCCCAAGATCTTGGCTTGAGCATGGGCTCATTCAGCTTAAGTATGGGCTCATTTGCTTGAGTACAGGGTCACTGGCTTGAGCAAGGGATCACTCACTCTGCTGTAAGCCCTCTGTCAAGGCACATTAAAAAAAGCAGTCAATGAACAATTAAGGTGCTGCAATGAAGAATTGATGCTTTTAATCTCTCTTCCCTCCTGTCTGTCTGTCCCTATCTGTCCCTCTTTCTATGACTCTCTTTCTCTGCCAAAACAAACAAACAAACAACAACAAAAAAAACCCCTATACCTTAGGCCCTAGCCATTTGGCTGAGTGGTGTGACAGCCTGGTGTGTGGATGTCCTGGATTCAATTCCAGGTCAGGGAACACAGAAGAAGCAACCATCTGCTTCTCTATCCATCTCCTCTCCTTCCCCCCAATCCTTCTCCCCTTCTCTCTCTCTCTTCTTACCTCCTGTATCCATGGCTCCATTGGTTCGAGAGCATCAGCCCTGGGTGCAGAGGATGACTAAGTGGAACATTTGCCTCAGGTGATAAACATAGCTTGGTTGTGTGCATAGCCCCAGATGGGCAGAGCATCACAGGGTAGGGTGTTTACCAGGTGAATCCTGGTCAGGGCACATGTGGAAATCTGTCTCTCCGCCTTCCCCATTCGAGATGTCCAAGATCAAGATGCCAGCATGGTTGTGTTCTGTTTTAGCGCCGTTTCCAGGTTGTGGACTTCTTGTATTGTCACATGGTGAAAGGGGCTACAGAACTCTCTGGAGCCTCTTTTATATCGCACGAATCTTATTTATGAAGGTTCTACAATCCTGATTTAAACACCTCTTAATGACCTCCTAATAGTATTACGTGGGGTGGGGATAAAATTTTAACATGTGAATTTGGGAAGAACATAAACATTTCAACCATATATAGCAGGACTATTTTTTGTACCAAATTCAAGGAATGGGAAATAGCAAGGAGGCTTCAAGTGGTTTTAGATAAATGAAGAATCATACACGAGTTTTTCCATGATTATACAAACAGAAAGCTGAGCTGCTATTGACATCTAAAATCATATATATAAACAAATTATATAGAAATTAAAAAGAAGAAGAATATCTCAGAAAAACAAAATTGTAACACAAATGAGAGAATTGAAACATGCTGATTTGTATATTTGCAGCATGTGACAAATATATCTGAACGTTTTGGATCTACTAAATCTTCCAAACTCCTTTGGCTGTGAAGTCACAGATTAAAAGCTTTTACTGAACATTACTTATGGAAGAAAGCACTGAAAGCACTGGAAGGAGGTGGGCCTGAGTAAATAAGAGAAAATAATCATTTATGTACATATATAACCTTCATTAATGCTAATGAAAACTTTGCATGTAAATCTGAACACATCAGGAAGATGAGGATTTATATCTTCTTGAGCTTTCCCTGAGATCATATTTTAAGATGATGGTAAACAAGGCCTCCCTTAGCTCACTTATAATTTAAATACATTAATATTTTAGGACATATAGCACTTGAAAACTTTTCAACACCTAAAGTTTGAAATAATTATGTAGAAAAATTTTCAATCTGCTATAACTACAGATTTTTCAATGCAGATTAGACTCTGAGGCTTAAACTACACATGCTTGATAGAGGAATCTAATTTTCACTTTACCATCAATTAGATTTAAAGAAATCTATGAGAACAAGAAAGCAGAAAAAAGAGACTGGTGAGATGCAGAAGATGAAGGAAGGAAGTGGGGAAAAGAAGAAAAAGAAAGGAGAAAATTTGTATATCTACAGCCTGATCTGTAGTGGTGCAGTGGATAAAGCATCGACCTGGGTTGCCAAGGTCACTGGTTCAAACCCCTGGGCTTGCCCAGTCAAGACACAGGTGAAGCAATTATGAGTTGCTGTTTTCTGCTCTGTCCTCCTTTCCTGGCCCCTGCACTCTGCCTTCCTTTCTTCCGTTTTTCCTCTCTCTAAAATCAATAGATAAAATCTTAAAAAGTAAGTACAACTACAACCATTTAACAGCAACCTAAATAGATGTGAAATCCCTGAAAATGGGTCTATTGTTTTTATTTCTTTGGATCTATGACTTTGAGCAGGACCAGGTACAGTGCAGGTTAAGACTAAATGTTTGTTAAACTAATAAAGAATATATATTTTGTAGTTCATTGGAGTTAAAAATTATCCTGAAATAATTTCAAATAAAGGGTGCTACTGTCTGTAATAATACTAAGAAAGATTTACTTGATTTGGAAATAGTAAATTTGAGATAATCAAGCAAGTAATTCTATAATCTCTTAAATATTATGCAAACTTTAATGTTTATGTGTATATGTCATTTTTCTGAGTCAAAATCACACACAAAAAAGAAATTGTTGATAAGTTTAAATTTTTATGGTTTGTGAATGGCAAGAAAAAAATAGTTCTCCCCTCCTCCATTTCACCTTCTTCCCTTCCACCCTCCCTTTTCCTTTTTTATTTTTCTTTTCTTTTTTTCTTTTAAAGCACATTTAATGATGGGACAATGTGCCAGAAAATGTGCTGTGCTAGGCCCTGGAAACTCTATTATAATATTTTCCACAATTGTCTGGTTATTTATTAATCTCCCTTAATCCTTCAGAAAATTTAGTCTTTTTTTTTATATTTATTTGTCTTTCTAAATTCAATAAACAATTATGAAACCCTGTGCCAGAAAGAAGATATACTTTATGCATTTTAAGATGGAAAGATAAATAAAAGTGAAAAGATGACATGATCTCAGACTTCACATGGATTATATTCTAATAGGTGAGAGAGCCATTGAAACAAAAATGTAAATAAACTAGTTGTAAATAGTGTTTGTTGCAATGTAGGGAAACAATTATACCCTTAATAATAGGGAAGATATTAATTGATTAAACCTAAGGAAGATTTAAAGTAACTAATTTCTTTATTATTATTTTTTAAACAATTGAAAAAAGTTTACAATGCAAAGCTATGCTTCTTTTGTCTTTTAAGGAGATTTCTCAGTATAAGTTTGGACAGAAAATTTTACACAAGCAATCCTAATTTAGATAATATGGTACATAAATCTTTAAACACAATATAAGACAATAACTATGAGAATTTAAAGAAGTCTAATCAAAATGCTTTAAAACCATAAAAAGAAAAAGCTATTCTAGTAGAAGCAATGAATTGTTGACAATCCCATGCTATTTGGAAGCAAGAATTAATGCAAGGGTTAGAACAATAGGTAAGGCTGAGGACTGATGGCATAGTAGACTGATCTTGCACTAGAAATATCGGAGAAAAATGTAGCGATTCAGATGTCAACTGTCATCTGAGACTATGTCATCATTTTGTCAATAACAAATTCTAACATAAAATTTAAATCAATCACCTACTAACTTAGTTATGTGTGTTTGTTTCTATACAGAAAATTGGTTTCATATATATTATTATTTTTAATGGCAATATAAGTACAAAGAATAATTTTATAATATTTATAACTTAATAATTTGCTAGAATTTTTTGAAAGATTCATGACAAAGTATCAAAGCTATTAGAATTTTCTAAGACCTATTTTAGTAGAAACAAAAGAACATAAGTTTTGAAAAATATTTTACATCTTTCTTAATATACAAGTGAATCTTAAACATAATGCTCATAAAGAAGAAGCACTCTAAAAATTTATATTTTTTATTACTTCTCTTTAAGGGAAATGGCATGAGAATAAATTGCCATACATGACATTTTCTTTTGGGATAGCTAGGAATATCAATTCAGATAACTGAATTATATTAGCTATTATTTCAAGTGATACATCCTAAACACTTCCCTTTGTTGATATGTTAGCAACAATTTTCCATTTCTTTTCCTGTCAAGTTTATTATTGATAGTTAAGAAAGTGCATGTAAAACAGACATGCTCATAGTTATTTGATTTGAAAATGTTCATTTTGTTTTCCTAAATTGCAATTTAATCTAAATCTCTAATGGGATAGTTTTATTTCTCATTCCTTTTCAATTTTACATGACCTTAGCAGTATTTACATCATAATATTATATACATTGAGCTTCATATTTCCTATAGATCACAATTATTCTCTATAATGGAATCTTCTTGTTCTTCCTAAATACACAGTGATAATACTATGCTAAAGGGTATAGTTTTGAAAGAACATTGAGTGTAGTCTATTTTATAAAATAACAAGGAAAGAAGGAAAAGTCAAGGTAATCCAATAAATTTTGGCATAAAGTCTAATAACTGTAATAGCATTTCAATTACCTTGTTTTCAAGTCCAAAAAATATATAACTGTTTTTTATAATCTTTTATTTAAGGTTCTAGCTAACTTGTTTCCATCCTTATCTTTAACCTTATAAACTGATACTCCTTTCTCTAAACTCATTTATTGACTGTCCCCAAAACAGAACACATTCATTGTTAATATGGCACTTTTGATTACCATTTCACTAAGCAGATGCCATCCTCCATTTTCTTCTTTTAGACTGACTATATCTATTCTTTAAAACTAGTAATCTATTTTGTATGTTTGTTGAAAGCTTTTCTTGGCCAATTGAGACTTATGAACGTCTATGGAAGGGCTATTTTTATAATTGGTAATTACCAAGTAATAGTTCTACAATTACTTTTCACTGCTTCTAAATAGATCTTTTATGGTGTGGAAGTTATTCAAGTTTAGAAATATTTATGTCATATCTCACTATGTAAGATTTTGAGACCAAGGACCACATATATTATGCTACAATATCTCCTTTTTTTTACCTTTTTTACTATTTTGAAGTTTTTGTATTTAGGGATCACTTCCGTCCCACAGTAAATATTCTTCGTTGAATTGATGTAGTGGGAGTAAACTGTGGAATCAGATACAACTGGGTATGAATTCCAGTTTTACAATTTTACAGCAGGACACCTGGTAAATTTACTGAAATTTTTTACAGCTTCAGTTTTCTCACCTTCAAAATTATCACAATAAAATATAATCCTGACACACATTTTACACTTAAAATCATATATTTGTTATTATGCTACTGTGAATTTTATACAGATGAAATTGATAAACCATATGAACACTAGATTAAAGAAAGGATCATTCAAATAAAACACTTATTTTTTGCTCTGTTTCATAAGAATGAGTGTGACTTTGAAAGTTAATTTTCTCCTTGTGAAATAGACTGTTTTAATCCTTCCATTATGATAAAACCTTTAAATTATTTTGACCGTTTCTTGTGCTATGCAGTTTATATAGTGGAAATCAAACATTGTACTTTGGGGGGCTTTTAAGGTATTTTAAAAGCATACTATAAATTGATAAAAGTATAATATGCTAGAATATGGAAGGCTCAGAAATAATAGTTGTCCTTATCTTATTGTCCAAAATTATTCAATCAGAATTTTAGAACCCAGTAATTTGATTTATCTATTACTTTTAGCTCTCTCTATGTATACTGCACTTTATCCACAAAAAAAGCTTCTTTTTATACACTACATTTACTCTATGCTTTTAACTAGTACAAAAAAGAATGAATAGACATTGCTGTGAAATCCCAGGATCTGCATAATTGTGCTTGCTGGGCACCAGTAGACAGAGTATTAATATAAGAAAACAAAGGTGGTACTGAGAAAAAAGCAAATTATAATATTTAGACCTGCTCATATTGTGATAGTAATTATATGTAAAGTTATTGCTGTGTTCCAAATAAATATGTATTCTTGAAACTGACTACATACTTTGATTATTGAAAAAACAATTTGAATAAACCTATACTTCCAAGGGATCTTGCCAGCTCTGTGAATCCAACCTTCTATTTAGACCAGGAATATGTGTTTATTACTATTTATTCACGAAGCAAAGAGAACCACAAAGCTGAATAACTTTACTTGTGCATTAATAGTTTTTTAAATCACAGTAAGATTGGTAACAAAAAATAAATGCACTAAACTTAAATGTCTGACTTTGTTTAGTACAATTGAAGACCTGATTAAACTTCATATCATCATTACTACAAATGCTAATGAAAATAGACCTACACTGAAGAAGAGAATATCTTTGTATAAAACCTGAACCTGCAATCAGCGATGCATGTTGTTTAAGAAACTTATGTAGCTACTTTCCTATATACTGTACCTGCTTTACAGAGCCTCATAAAACATTTCTCTGGTGTATATTAAGCTTTCTTGGCTTTATACATGCACAATATCTTAGTGCTATATCTGGGTGATGACAGTGGCAAAGAAAAAAAAATCCTACTAATCCTCTCTCCTCTTTTTTCAAGATTAGAGATTTCAGAACATTTTAGTTATTAAAATTTGCCATTCAAACTTTATATATCAAAGTTACATTTGGATAATCTTCTGCGTTTAGAATTTAGGTAGTAAAATATACTGGAAAACTAAAACAGTGTTTAGTCTTCTTCTAAAGTGAAAATTGAAACAATGTTATTCAATATTAAATTTCTGTTTTAGAAAAGAAGTTTATCTTTATCCAAATAACAAAAGGGAATCTTCAAGACTAAGAAATGGTGTTAACCAGGAGTTTAAATATGCAGAAGTTCGTTGTCATGAAAGATTGTAGAAAACTGGTATATTCCAGTTTAAAAGAAGGGAGAGCAGCTGTTCCTATTTAGTGCCCATATCTCTATTCTCCTTGATATCCTGTAGCCATCCTGAGTGTCCTATTCGGAGAAAACCTCTTCCCTAGAGCATAATCATCTGCTGTTTCATCACAAACACATGTAAAGCTTAGCAATAATGTATTTAATATTTTAATAACTTTTTACTGATGTAATTTTGCCTAACTCTTGTGAAAATCAGGGCATAGTATCCTGTTACAAAGATCAGTTTTAATATCAATTTCCTAATGTCCTTTAATCATGTCAACTATACAATGAAATTATGTTTATTATATATAACTATTAAACATCACAGCATGATATTGAAATTACATGATGGTTGGCTTCATTTTTTTAAAAAAAATCTCTGCTGAATGGCGTCACCTTATGAAATACCTGGTTCTGTGACATTGCCTAACATGATATCACCAATGCAATTACATACAGATCAGAAGGTAACACAGGCTCTTTCCAGGACAAAAGTAGTAGGGGTTGTACTGACCTGAAAAGCACATGTTCCCTCTACAGCAAACCACTGCCATGGGGAAAGATGGGCTGAGTGTCATCAAAACAAAGGTGGAAATACAGTGTTTGCATGTGTTTGTGTAAAATTTATTTTGAATTCATTCAAGTTAAATGCACAAATACCCTCCAACAGACCACTCCAACTGTGTGGGCCCCACAAAATGACTTCCTGTAATAAAACCACCTATGTCATTAATGCTCAATGTGTAGAAAAGTGACCCATCATACTAAGCTTCTGATTTATAATGTTAATATAGATTTAATTAACTTTCACTAAAGATTATTATGTATAAGATTCTTTTATAGTATTGTCTCAACATAAGCATGAATGTAGCATGGCCTTTCCTTTATAAGGGCATACATTCTGCTAGAATTTGGTTAATAATCTTGAAGAACAAAATTCATAAAATGAAAACACCTTCACAGAAAAAACAAGAATAAAGCTCATAGAATATTTGGCTTAACTTATATCTCTACCACTTAATCAATGTGTAACTTTAGAAAATCTATTTAAATTTTTTGATTTTTACTTTTCTTAACTGTAAACTACTTCGCTGAAATTTGAGGTCAATAATTATTGTAAACTCTCAAATAATAAGTAGAAACCAAAATCCCAAACACACAATCAAAAAAACCTACTGCCCTTGGTAGAGTTGAATTAACAAAAAATAACAAATAAATGGCCTGCTCAGTGTATGAAACATTAAATTTTTAATAAATCACAGTTGAGATTATGATATTTATATTTTATAACATGTGGATGAAGTGTTCTAACCCGAATAGATTCATATGTGATGGCACTATCAGGCTATTTGTCACAATAATGAAATAAAATTGCCCTAAAAACAGATTTTTGAAAATATTTATTAAGTTAATTATTTTATAATGCACTCACCAAATATGTATTTTAAGTTTCTGGTCTAAAAAACATAAAAAAATAGGTTTAGAAGAATTTATCCCCCAAAATTTTATTGTTAATTATAGATGAATACATATAGTAGACCCATATATCACAAATCCTTGATCATCAGTAAATTAAGACAGTGTCAGCTTGGAACGAAAAGAGAATATCAAAGCCAGGGACTCTTCATAAAAACTGTTTTTTATGGTTTGGGTCTTAAATCTTGAAATAATTAATAAGAGTGCTATGGATGATCAAAATTGCCCATAGGCTGCATGGGGTTTTATTTTTTGTACCATTTTCTACACTGAATTTAAATTCTCAGGAATATTTTTCACAATCTGATTTTCAGCAAACTATAAGAGCAAGTTAAGCTGAGTCTACATTTGGATAAATCAGTCATTCTTCAGATAATGCCCAATGCAGCCTTTGTTTCACCAAATCACAAGTGATCTTTTCTTTTTTAAGATTTTTTATTTATTCATCTTAGAGAGGAAAGAGAGACAGAGAAGAGAAAGAGAGGAGGAAGCATCAACTCCCATATGTGCCTTGACCGGGCAAGCCCATTGTTTTTAACCAGGGACCTCAGTGTTCCAGGTCAACGCTTTATCCACTGTGCCATCACAGGTTAGGCCACAAGTGATATTTCACAACTCCTTAAGGTGCCCTTACACTGAGGCCATGTTTGTCAATTACTGATGTTAAGTTATAGTGTATCTCTGTGTGTATGCATCTGTGTATAATATTCCCATGCTTTACAGAAGTTTCCTGTAATTAGAGGCACTAGTAGTGAGATCAAGTATACCTGTGACATCATCATTTGACAGTGGTATATGGATTTTAGTCCAAAGTAATGGGTTGGCACTATCATAGCAGCAGAGGATGCTTGAGGTAGTACATGTCTCAGGGGGTTGTGCCATTTGTACATGCATTCCAACTTTCATCTCTGAGAATTCAACATTCTGCTCTATACTTGAAAATCAAACCTAGATGATCAGATCCAGAGATAGTGAGATCTGTTGTTTCCTAATTTAGGTGTTCCAGAACTGTTTAATCCTGAAAACTATTTTGTTTTCCTTTTTAATTATATATTATATTTTTAATTGACTTTATTAGCTGACACTAGTTAATATAATTGTAAAAATTTTAGGTGCCCGATTCTACAACACTTTTCTGTACAGCATGTTGTGTGTTCGCCCCATCAAACCAATCATTATATATCACCATTCCTCCCTCTATATCCTCTTCCCCTTCTCCCTTTATATAAGTTTTTGAAATGTAAAATACTGTGCATACTTTAAAAATTAAAAAAAAATAAATAAACAAAAGTGAACGTGATTTTTTTATTCTACATTTTATTTAGAATCCCAGAATCTAATCATCATACTATTGTACCCCCCTTTTATCACTTCATAAAAAAAGAATAACACATGTCTATGACATTAAGTATTTTCCTAATACTAGTTTTTAATGGCTACAGAAATATTTCAAAATATATATAAGGCAGATAGCTTTATATATTACTTTACCAAACCCCTGTGTTAACTCTCTAATATTACCATTAAAACAAACAATACAGCCTGACCAGGTGGTGGTGCAGTGGATAGAGCATAGGACTGGAATGCGGAAGACCCAGGTTCGAGACCCCGAGCTCACCAGCTTGAGCGCAGGCCCATCTGGCTTGAGCAAAAAGCTCGTCAGCTTAGACCCAAGGTTGCTGACTCCAGCAAGGGGTGGCTCGGTCTGCTGAAGGCCTACGGTCAAGGCACATGTGAGAAAGCAATCAATGAACAACTATGGTGTCGCAACGGCAACGAAAACTAATGATTGATGCTTCTCATCTGTCTCCATTCCTCTCTGTCTGTCCCTATCTATCCCTCTCTCTGACTCTCTCTCTCTGTCCCTGTAAAAAAAAAAAAAATACAAAATGAGGCTCAGTTATTTTAAAAGTATTTCTTCAAAATAAATTGTGTTCACATGAGGTTTTTCTTAATATAAAGGAGTTGGAACCTAGAAAAATAATGTAAACTATCAAAAATAATGAATAATGACTATTACTAATATAACTGTTGATAGATCAATTGAGAATAGATATTTCTTATTTCAACAGTACTATCAGCTACTATCATATTAAGAGAAAGTGGTAAAGTGATTAAATGTTTAGCATTTTCAATAATATACTGACATACTTAGGCTTGACTAGGCTTAGCTTATAAAAACAAATCATGTAATGATGATGATCAGACATTTCTCACAGAGAAAATGTTAGTAAAATGAGTAAACTCCACTTTTTCTCCCATCACTGCCTTCTGCCCTCCTTCCTTCTCTCTCTCTCTCTCTCTCTGTAAATAAAAAATTTAAAAATTAAAGTTTTAATAAACTCTTGAATTTTTTTACTTAAAAAGAGTAGTTTGGAGACTCATAATAAAAACATGTTCCATAGAACATTTAATTTTATGGATAATGTTTAATTTCAAATTTTGAAATTTAAGAAGAATAATGGTATATATTTTAGGATCTCAACTTTCCTTCAGATTCTAAACAAGCTTATGCTTTCCTATCTTTAAAAACATTAAAAAGCTCCCAGCTTCTCATTACTTCAGCCTGGCCTTTAGCCTACCTCACACCTTTTGAACAGTCTATTTTGTCAATTCAAATATTCTCACATACCATATTCACTCTCTCACACCCCTTATAAATTATATGCTATAGGCAGAAACTTCACTTAAATCATATTAATCTATTATTCATCATTCTATTTTCAAAGTGAATACTTTAAATCTAACTTGACCTAGTGTGATTCAACTATCTCATCACCTTGAAGTTGCCCTGTGTCCTTCCTCTGTGGACACCATGTTTGCTTCATTTCTATCCTTCTTTCCTTGCTATTCTTCAACTTTGTCTCCTTTATGTGGACTTGTTTTCCTCATGGTCTCTTTTATGTGTTGGCGTTTACCAGAGACAAATTATTGACTTCCTTATCTTACTATATACATGCATCACTTTTATCCATGTACTTTTAACCAGTATTAATATTTGACATAAAAAAATCTATATTTGTATTCCTTCTTAATTCTGTCTTGTCCTATACCTAAACGTTATCTAATATTTTTAGTTTCATTTTTAGTTCCATTTATTAACTTTTCCTGAATGTTAGACCATTATGTTCAAGAGTTTAATAGAGGGTACAAGACTGTAAAAAATGCCCTGGCTGGTGGCTCAGCGAAAGAGTGTCAGCCTGGCGTATGGACATCTTGAGATCGATTCCCAGTCTATACACATAGAAAAACCAACAATCTGCTTCTTCGCTCCCCCCTCTCCCCTTTCTCCCCCTCTTTCCCTCTTGCAGCCAGCGGCTTGATTGGTTGATCATAGATGGGCACTGATATTAGCTCTGTGGGAGCGCATCAGCCTCAGGCACTAGAAATTACTTGGGATGCAAACATCAGCCCCACATGGTTGCCGAATGGATCCCAGTCAGGTGGCATGCGAGACTGTCTCACTATCTCTTTTCTTCTAACCTAAAAAAGAAAAACTGAAAAAAATTACAGTGGAGAATTAATATTCAATTATATTTCAAACCTCACACAAAAACATATTTATTTAAGTCTGACCAGTGATGACTCAGTGGGTAAAGCGTCAACTTGGAATGCTGATGTCACTGGGTTAAAACCCTGGGCTTGCCTTGTCAAAGCATATATGGGAGTTGATGTTTCCTGCTCCTTTCCCTTTCTATCTCTCTCTCCCCATCCTCCCCCCCCCCTTGCTTCTCTCTAAAATGAATAAATAAAATCTTTTAAAATATGTTTTTAAATTCTATATATCTCACTAAATTGTTCATGTATATGTAGCTAAAACTATAGATGCTTATTTTGTTAGACATTTTGATACATCTCTTAACCCACTGTGGCTGAGAAAATGCTGAATAGCAGCAAATGCAAGACAGGCTGCATATTTCTGCTCTAATCCATTTTCAAAATGATATGCAAAATCTCTTCTACTAAACATTGTTCAAATTGCTGATGTAATCTCAATATTGAATTTTGTAAGATTTCTACTTATCACAGCAAAATCAAAATTTAATCTTTGGCTTAGAAAAACTCTTTAAAAGCATTCAGTTTATTAGCATCTTATTGGCTAAGTATTTGACGAGTCTTAATCACCCAAATTTTTTCAGTAGGAGCTATTTATGACTTTGATTTTTATAGAGTAGACTCAAAATCTATCTAATTGGGTATGCAACACAACATAACACTAACATTTAGTTTAGTTGATTTAGTTTGGATCAAAATGTTTTGAAAGCACTTGTACTATTGATATAAATATCAGAAGAAATGAAGGTGTGTGCATTTTGGAAAATGAATAATTCACACACCAAATTTAAAAATTGCAATAGCTAAATTCAAGTATTGCAACCAAAAATAGGAAGTTTCAGACTAAATTTCAAAGACAGGTTGCATGGGTTATAAGTAGTATTAAAGTTTTGATTATTTAAGAATATAAAAAATCAATTTAAATTATAGTAACTTTCTATAAAATAAATATTATCTAAGAACCTAACATATCTTCTATACTGAAGATTCAGTATCATAATGCAGCTTATCAGGAATAATTTTGCCTATAAGAAGTTCAATATACATTATTGAAGAAGTTGTTGAGTATTTCACAAATAAAATTGTTTGAAAAGAGACACAATTTTCAATTATCATTTTACTTCTTAGTAAAATGGATTGAATATGAAGAATCTATGGTATTCTTTTTGAAATGACCTTTTGAACATCTATAGTTTCTCTGCCAACCTCAACTTAATACTACATATGCTTGTTTCTAAAAAATTATATTAAAGTTAATGACCACTTAGAATATTTAAACATATTCTATTTAATTTATACAATTAGAATCTTCTGCATAATCACAACACTCCTAATATACAGAACTTTGAGATCTATTTTGCTAGACTCTTGAAGTCTTAGTTACCATTCTGAGTAGTTTAATTTATAGAATGTGACAAAGAGGCTTTTTAATATGTGCTAGTATTAAATCAAGAATGTTAAAGTGTTTAACATGAAGATAAGCAGAAGGGTGCTCCAGGGACAGTACACAACTCTCTAAAGGGCCTGAACTATTCAACAGTGTGTGATATATTAAGGAATACAGCACTAGTTAAGATTGATTGAGTAGTTTCTTTGAAGGAAGAAGAGGCAAGAGTAAAACTGAAGAGGTAGATGTTAAATTTGTTACCTGGTGACTTTGACTTTATCTGACATAGTTTTGGGAGCTGAGAAAGAATTTTAATTAAACAACTAGATTGTCAACATATTTTTTGTGTGTAAAATAAAGAGCATTATTTATTTAGACTTCTAAAATAAGTAGAAAAGGAAGCCAAAAGGGAGATATGGTTAATATTTAAAGAAACAATAATAAAGAAAAGAGGAATGTCTAGAAGGAGAAAGATACAGATTCTAAAAATGCTTTAAAAAGTATAAATAATACACTATTGTCCATGTCTCATAGTCTCACTTTTATGTCCCACCTATGTATGAAATCATGCTGTTCTTAGTTTTTTTCTGTTTTACTTATTTACGGGGTGGGGGGAGGGAGGAGAGGGTGGGATTGGGAGGAGGGGAGGGGCACAGGGAAAACCAGATAGAAGATGACAGAGGACAATTTGACTTTGGTGATGGGTATGCAACATAATTGAATAATAAGATAACCTGGAGATGTTTTCTTTGAACATATGTACTCTGATTTATTGGTGTCACGCCATTAAAATTAATTTAAAAAAGTATAAATAATGAAACTTAATATTGTATTGTATACACAGTAGATGAGTCGTTTCTAAATTTAATTTGCTCAGGTTATTTTATTTCTCTGACTTTCTATATTTCAATGTGGAAGAAGGTAAAAATAATTATCTAAAGTGTTTTGTCTAGAAAATTAGAAACCAGTCTCTGGCTGGGTGGCTCACTGAATAAAGCATCATCCTGCACCACAGATCATGGATTCAACCCTGGGGCAGGGTATGCCGAGGAATCATTCAATGAGGGCACACTAAATGGAACAACAATGTGAAACAACGAATTGATGTTTTTCTTTCTCTCTCTCTCCCTTTCTCTCTCTCTCTCTCTCTCTCTCTATCTCTCTCTAGCAAATCAATGGGGGAAAAATATAAACTGCTTGAAAGCATGAGAATAAGGTTTGCCAGATTGCTCTGAAAATGCTTTCTCTACTGATGCCAGTGTAAATTTCAGTATTGTTTTTTCTATCTTGTCTACTGTTGTTTGGCTCCTATGACTTAACATATGATAAAATATCGACGCAGAACTGAATAGTCTCCATTCTTGAAGGGGAGGCATGTTCCGTATTCTATTGTAATATTATATATATATTTGGACATTCTTATCCTTATGTATAATCATAAATTTACCTGGGGTCCAATACTATATATCCCACCTATCATGTATTCCCCTTATTCTGTCTTTAATTCTCTGATCTTGTGTTGTCCAAAAGTTTTTCTAAAAAAAAAATAATGGAGACAGGCATGACATAATGGAAGAATTGTAAACAGGTCAAATAGAAAAATATGAACAGATGCTGCAAGTTTCAGAAAACAATCCTAAAATGAAGCTATATCACATTGGTATAGAATGTGTAAGGAAATTCTTAAAATTTCCATGAAGATATGATTGATCTAAATGATGAAATGCAGTTTGGTAAGAAAGCAAAATATATAATTTTTTGTTATACTGCTAATTTAGCCTGTTTATAGAACTAAACTCTATGCTTCAGCACACCTAGCTGTGGCTCTTTTCTGGCCTTACCTTTCTCTGTAGTATAAGAAAACCATGTAACAAAAAAGGATATGTCCTCCTGACAGCCTTTTAAAACCATGCTCTTTGTAATTTGGACTCTGTATTTCTCCAGTCATATGGCCCCAGACCTGCTCCAGACTTTCAGGGGATTCATCTCCAAGGTTGACCCTCTCGTGAGCAAACCACATTCTGCTGAGCATGAAAAGTGGAAAACCTCTGTCCTTCAGGAAGAAAGAGAGGGGGAAAGACGTAAAAGAAGATGGGAATGGGACTTCCTCTCTCTGCCATTGTTTGACTTTCAAATTCAAGGCCAAATAATTCTAAGAATTCTAAATTCAGACTTGGCCTTCATGGTGTTTATGAAGCTATATTTGTCAGTATTGAAGAAAAGTTATTTATTTAACAGGTGTGTGTGTGTATCTTTTTCTTGATTGATTTACAACTTGCAAGTATTATATAAATGCTACATGAACATCCTTTTTAAAAATATTCCTTATGACAGTTCATATTGCTATTTGGATACAGTAAATATAATTCAATAGAAGTTTTTCACTTAAGGCTGGTCAAACAAATACTTCCCATTGGCCAAGTTCAGACAACCATCTATTCTTGTAAATAATTCTTATTTTTTAACTCAGCCACTTCAATGACTTTTTTTTGCATCTATTGCTTTATTCATGCCATTTTGGCGGAACTGCGTTCTGTAACAGAAGTCTTGTGTCTAACAAGGCTGCATATTTAATATCTGGACCTTTACCACCACCACCACCCAAAAAAATAGTTTGATGACTTTTCATTTATGAGACAGAGAAGATAAGAAAAATAAAAGTAGATACCATGAGCAAACACAAAATGCTGTCTTAAAAACACATCTGAAGTATTAGGTCTAAGTAGGACCCTCTATCATTTAAAAAATAGAATAAGAACAAGAGTTGGCTGAGATAGATTGTAGATTTGGTGGTGAGAAAATATTTCTACTCACAAACACACACCCAGAGACCAACATTCATCTTGATTATTATGTGGTATAGAAACAAGAATGAAAACAGTTCATTTTTATGCCTTCTTAGTTTATTCTCTGTTAGCCCAACTCTCTCTGCCCAACGATTCTTCACATTATTACATCCATCTGTATAATTACTTCCTCATCAAACTTTCTAACTTAGCAATATAGCAGGATCAACAATAGCTGATCTTGACATATGATATTTTATGTGCCCTATTTATATACATATTTAACACTATTCTAAAATGTTTAAACATAATGAATACAAATTTATGATTTATTTATATGATATTTTGTTAATTTTTCTATGGGCAGATGAACTCACATGATAGAGACAGAGAGAATGACAGATAGAAACAGACAGACAGGAAAGGAGAGAGATGAGAAGTATCAATTCTTAGTTGTGGCACCTTAATAATTCATTAATTGCTTTCTTAAATGTGCCTTGACTGGGGGGCTACAGCAGATCGAGGGACCCTTTGCTTAAGCCAGTGACCTTGGGCTCAAGCTGGTGAGCCTTGCTCAACTAAATGAGCCCATGCTCAAGCTGACAACCTTGGGGTCTCAAACCTAGGTCATTCGCTTCACAGTTACATGCTCTATCCACTGCGCCACCGCCTGGTCAGACCCTATAGCATTTATAATCCTGTATTGTGTCATGGTTCTATTTTTCTATTCTAAAAACTGAACCAGAAATTCTATCAAGTAGGGGCCATTATCATAATTATCTTTCTTGCTACATTTCTGCAATGATTTTCAGGTGGCGGGTGTTCACTAAATGCTAACTGTTTAATTAATAATGTGTAGGCAGATAAGTGACAATGCTTCAAAGATATATTAGGTTTTAAATCCTCTGTAAAACTTTTTCCAAATTGGCAAAATATACTTTTTATGACATTTAATACCCTAGCAATTACTTTATGCATTGTCTTACAAACCAGATTTGAAAATGTTATGTCTATTTCATTTGCCAAAAGTTTAGATTTTATATTATCATTTTTATTCTGCTATTTTTAGATTATTGACAAATAACTAAAAATCCATAGCCAGCTAAGGGACATAACCTATAAAAAGGCAGAAGAGACAAAGTATAATTTTATCAACATTTTGTTTGTTTTTAAGTACAAGTTAACTGTTAGCAAAGAAACACTGATCCAGTAGTATATCAGCATATACTGTTTAAAAAAATATTAAGATAATCCAGTGTTATTCAAAACAAATGCTATGATATTACATTCATTTAATAGTTATTTTTCTTCTTTTGATAACTATTGTTTTTCTATATTCACATTTTCTTTTAGATTCTTGTTCATAAACATATTTTTCCTTTTGATAACTTAGATATAGTTTTGTATGCTGACAGTGTGAATTTTATTAAATATACTTCTAAATTTTGCAATGTATGTTGAGGAGAGTGTGGCTCAGAGTTTATGTAATCAAAACAACATCACAAGGACAAAATACTATTAAATTGTGGTTCTGTAGGAAACTAAATCTTCAATCCTTCAGTCTCATGGTTTCTTTCAGAACAAAAATGGATTCCAAAATTCTTTGTATGTGAATTTTTGTTTTGATATAAAAAATATTAAGTCATGGTTTTGTAAAATCTTTCTATTTATTTATTATTCTCAAGCTTCTTTCACTTCTTCACCATTGGTTTCAGAGATGGTGAAAGTGTTCATATGTATTAAATATGACCAAAACTAATTCAGGCACTGAATTGGGTAATAAAGAAATACATGTGTACAAACATCATTTTTTATAATAATTAGATCTGATATATAGTGTATATAGCTAAAAAGTGATCTAGTTTAAGATTTTCAGTATAATATTAACTTTCAGGTTAAATAATCTGAAGATACTTTATAAATAAATATTATTAATGTATTTAAAAATAATATATAGTATAGAATAGTGGCTGAAGAATTCCACAGGAAATAGCCAGAGTATCAAAGTAATCCAAGATTTATTTTAACTTGGGAAATAATCTTGATTTTAACATTCAGTACAAATTTGTTGGATTGGTTTCCTAAAGTTATAAATAAGACTTTATATGTTAACTTAGAAATATTTAATTCTGTTTAAGATTATCAAACATAAAGCCTTTAAATTAAATTATAATTGAGGCTTTAAAGTAAAGACCATAGATAGTATTTCCAAGTATTTCTGAAATTTTAAATTTGGACTTATTTCATCAGGCAAATCAAATATTAATTAATAACTGATCAAAACACCGATGTATAATCTCATTTTTTTGGCTTATTTTGTTTCAATTTAACAAAATATCATGATTCATTATATGGAATATTATGTAGACCAAGTAATAACTGAAACAATATTTGAACTGCATGTTACAAAGACTTAACATATTTTAATTAATGGGATCTACATAAGCATCTCTTCCTGAGGGCATCACAGAATTTCAAAGACATGAGAATGACCTTTAGAGAAAATATGGGACTTAATCTATTCTAGCCAGTAGTATCAATAGTTGTGTGGATGGTATACTGCTAAATTCATAGCTTTTTTACTTATATGAAAGTAGTTATAACTTGGTGGTTATAACAACTTAAAATGGCTATTTTTAGTAACTAAAGACCAAAATAGACTTGCAAACAAAATATAATGAAGAGAATATTTATATATAGATAAGAATAACAGAAAATACTCTATTTTGATGAAAAGGATGAGGGTGATTATTCTTATAAGATTAATAAAAGTTTTCAATCAAAAAAGTGTAATTACAACTAACATTAGCAAGCTTATATGCCAGTGACTATACTATATATCATATGAATCATAATGGCATCCTAGACTTCATATACTTCAGAGGCATAAGATATATATGAACATGTCTTCTATTTTTTTTCTTTTTTTGCATATGATCTCTGGATCTTAGTACAGATAAGAAATTTATTCAAACAATAAAGGCCTTCCAAAGGAAACATTTTCAGTAAACACCAAATTATATATTCCTCAGGAAACCTCAATACTGACCTTTGTTGATGGCAAGTCATTTTATTCTTCTAACAATTTATTCATCTGGAAGAAATTTGAGGGTTGAGAAGGATCAGTGGTTTCAGTTTTGTTTTGTTTTATTCTTTTGTTTTTGTTTGTTTCACACAACTTAAAGGAAACACAAATACATAAAATCAGAAAAAAGGGTTTTTTTTTTTTTGTCTATGGAACACTTACTCAGACTTTTCTTAACTCACTTGTCTCCTGATTTAGTTATGATGCTTACTAGCTTTAAATAGTTCCCAAAATCCTCATACAGACATACTTGACAAAGTCTTTCCTCATTCTTGTTTTCTGAGCCTCTTGTCTCTAAATGGGTTATTCTTGTTAACACCTAGTCATAAACAAACTTGTGGTAAAAATTTGGCCAGTTGAATATAGAAGGCACTGGATCTATTCTCATCCTTCCTGTTATTAGAGAAATTGTCCATACAACAATTCAAGAGTCTCTTAGAAGTATTTCATTAGAAGGAGAAAACAGAGGAAGAAGGAAATCTTACCTTTCGTGACAACATGGATGGGCCTGGAAACTATCATGCTAAGTGAAAGAAACCAGGCAGAGAAAAAAAATACCATATGACCTCAGTCATTTGAGGAATCCAACAAAATATGTGACCTGAGGAGCAGAATAGAG
This sequence comes from Rhynchonycteris naso, assembly GCA_037038555.1. Lineage (NCBI taxonomy): Eukaryota > Metazoa > Chordata > Mammalia > Chiroptera > Emballonuridae > Rhynchonycteris > Rhynchonycteris naso. Next base: position 76,975,837 of record CM073002.1, read on the forward strand.
GCAGAGGCAGGATCAAAGGGTCCAGAGAGAAAGCAGTCAGAGGGAAAGTTGAAGAGAAGATGGGATCACAGAAGGGAAAGAGGTTATGAAATTATATATACATAACACAGCATTATAGAAAACAGGGCAGCAAATCCTGGAGGTAAGAAGGGAAGGTATTGTGTTATCAAGCAACATGTTCATATGTTGTTAGTTATAATAGAATATGCAAAAAACAAATCAATTTAACTGTGAATATTCCCCTGAGTGTTTCTAAAATGGCAATTTTATATGTATAGATCAAAATATTAAATATTAGTGTTTGGACATATGTGTGAATTTAGAATAATTTAGAACCCATAATACTACTTAAAATTCATAGTAAAAATTTTTAACGGTGCTTAATTTAGTGCAAACTGTTTGGAATTGTATGTTAATCCTAATGGAGTATGCTATCTAAGGAAATATGTTGCAGATAAAATTAACTAAGTGGAATTTTTAGTTTGTTCTGATCTGAATTGATTTTGGGGAGCCAATTAGCATTTCGCTTGGTGTTGTATGGTAACTAAAGTCTTCAGTTAAATTACCCTTATTAAAAATCTGTTGACTGCCCTAGCCCGTTGGCTCACTGGTAGAGCATTAAGTCCGGCATGTGGATGTCCTGGGTTTGATTCCTGGCCAAGGCACACAGGTGAAGTGCTCATCTGCTTCTCCACCCTTCTCCTTCTCATTTCTCTCCCTCTCTCTCTCTTCTCTCTCTCTCTCTCTCTCTCTCTCTCCCCATTCTTCAGTGATGGCTCAATTGAAGTGAATTGGCCCCAGGCACTGAGGAATGGCTCCATGGCCTTTGCCTCAGATGCTAAAAAGAGTTCAGTTGCTGAGCAGCAGAGCAATGCCCCAGATGGGCAGAAAAACACCATCTAGTTGGCTTGCCAGCTGTATCCTGGTCCAGGGCGCATGCAGGAGTCAATCTCTGCTTTCCTCCTCTCACTAAAAAATAAAAATAATAGTGTTGACCAATAGAGTCATACAGTCAATTCTTTAAGGAGTCCTTACTCTTATCAAACATTGTACCTCTTGCTTGGAGAAATCCAATTTAGAGAAACAGACAATGTCAGCTAATGCATACCCAATATAGGAGGAATATAAAATTGAAAGGGAAATACATAGCAAAAAGCTTCTCACTGTTGTTCAAATACTCTCCTGTATCATCTCATTGGATGTACCTCACCATCTCATTCAGAATAAAAGTCAAACTTCTTTAATGGCTCATCAGGATGCTACATTATCTGAGTCCTTTTTACTTCTTGGATTTTACTTTACAATGAGTTAACTTGTATATTCTGATCTGCCAACACCAATCTTCACCGATCATCTTTTTGTTCTTGAAATATATCAGGCTTTCTCCTATCCAAGGAACTTTGCATTGGCTCTTTCCTCTAACCTGGAAGGTCTTCCACCAAAGAGCCACATTTAGCTTCATTCACATCCTTACAATATTCTTTGAAATGTGATTTTCTCAGGATGCCTATCCCAACTGGCTTCTTAAAAATTAAACTAGCACTGGATAGTGGCTAAGTGGCTAGGGCATCAACCTGGCGTATGGATGTCCCGGCTTTGATTCCTGGTCAGGGCACACAAAAGAAGCAATCATTCACTTTTTCGTTCTTTCCTATCCCTCTTCTGTCCTTCTTTCCCTCCCATAGATTGTGGCTTGATTGGTTCAAGCATGGCCCCAGGTGCTGAGGATAACTCTGTTGGAACTCATCAGCCTCAAGCATTAAAATTAGCTTGGTACTCAATTATCAACCCTAGATGGGTTGCAGGGCGGGGGTAATCCTTGTCATGGCACATGTGAGAGTCTGCTCACTATTTCCTTGCCTCTCAGCTAAAATAAATACAAAAACTAACCCTTGTATAATTTCTGGTATTCTCTAGCACCTCTAAGATAACACAATTTCTATATATTTTGCTTATTGTCTTTTTATCTCCATTAGAACTTAAATTTTATGAAGCCAAATTTTTTTGTTCCCTTATATACCTTTATTACAGTGGTTCTTAACCTGGGTTCTAACGAACCCTAGGGGTTCGATAAGTCCGTTTTAGGGGTTTGGAGAAGCCTCTGCCGCGGAGGCCAACTTTGTTTGAATAAATAATAAATAAAAATCATAAAGATTTCTGACATTTTTTTGAAGTAAAACTTTTCTAATAGCAAAAGAATTAAACAGCCTTGGTATAATTGTGGAGGCAACAACACTTTGATAAATAGTTGCCTTGCTGATAATTAATAGTTCCTAATTATATGTGTGTGTGCAGGGGGCGGAGGTTAGAGTTCAGGACTTAGCTTATAATGTTGCTGTAAGGTAGAAGTTGGCTCTGAGGGAGGAAAATTCAGAGATAGGAAGACCCGTTACATCCAGAGATCAGGCCTGAGGCCCTATAAAATGTGATGGGGAAAAGAAAGATTTGAACTTTTTTGCAGAATAACTGACAGTTAAAATTATTTATGCAAAGCCATGCTCACAGGCACTTTACAAAGACAGAACTTGGTTCATTCTTGCAGCCCATGCTCCTGAGAAGTGGAGGAGTAATGGACAGCATTTATAGCCCAGGAAGCAGGAATGTTGGTTGGAATGCTAGGCTTTTTAAAAATAAAAATAATCTTGACATAGGCAGAAACTAATATTAATGCTCTAGTAACTCTAAATCCTGATTCATTGTACAAAATGGCGATTTTAACAGCTTGAGTAGAATCTAAATCAGGGAAGGAACACTTCATCTACTGAGTAATTACCAGTGAAGATTGGTTCCTTTTTCCTTTCAATAATGAGGAATTTTGAGGAGAAAGACAAGAGATAGTGTAGAGTCCTTAGACAATCTCTTTGAATCATACCTTTCCTTCTTTCAGAATGAGAGATAACACAGGAGAATGGGAAATGACAACCAATGAAAATCTAAGACATAAATAGTCCTGTCAATAGTTTATTCCAACCCCCATATGGACTGATGCTCTGCTCATCTGGGGCCATGCTCGTAACTGAGCTATTTTTACTCATTCTATGTTCTATGAATTGGACCTATGATAACTGTTAGTCAACAAAATAAAATACCATATTTTTCTGCTTTATTTAGAAGCTGACACAAGGCAGCCAATATGTCGAGTGCTCTTCCTAGAGTGTATATATCATGGATGAAAAATATAGATTGCAAATGGGTCTTTCCAGCTACAATTTAACAGTGAGATAGGCTAAAACTGAATATTTTAATAAATTTTAGAATTAGAAATAGAAGGTGTTTGGCTTTTTGTATTTACAAAAGTCAGAAAGATAACAGAATCTGAGTGATCTTGATTTCCTGAGCCCTGCTGGAGTTTCACAGTCTGGACAAATGGCTGTATGTCTACAGTTAGAGTCCTTAGAACACAGCAAATCATTAAAATAGATTTTCTCTTAAAATGAACTCTAGAGTCAACTGTGTTAGAATAAAGCCTAATGCTACATTTCTCTCTGGAGATTTAAAACAGACATTAAGTATTATAGTTTCTGAGACAATTTAGAAAAAACAGTAAACCAAAAATAAATTTTAGCCTCTTTAGATTTGTTCAACTAAAATCTCCCAAATTTACATAAAAAGTGAACTCTTTTGTCATGTTACCTACTGCCTTTTCCAAGAAACTTGTGAGAAAATTATGCCCTGGATTACTATCTGGAACTAGGGTATTCTTTATCTTTGGGTTTGGAACATTGTCCTAGTTTCTTTGGGCAGCTATAATAAAACAACACAAACCGGGTGGCCTACGAGCAACAGAAACTCATTTGTTACAGTTTTTGACTCTTGAATTGAGAGATCAGGTTGCCAGGAAGATTTTGTGAGGGCATGCTTCCGGGTCCCAGATTTCTCACTAGATACTCACATGGCTGAAGGAGGAGAGAACTCTCCAGATCTTACATAAGGACACTGATCACCTCCCAAAAGTCCCACTTCCTACCATTACCTTAGGTAACCAACTTTTAATATGAATTTTGAGGAAACACAAACATTCTTACCTGAACAATCATCTTTCACACTTGTGGCATGAATACCTATATGTTTCTCAATATCTCATATAAAATTAGTACTTTGTGTAATGGGTAATAAACAAATACTATCTCAAAACAATTTTAGTTTCTCTTTCTTTTTTTCTTCTTTTTTTTATTCAGTGAGAAGAGGGGAGGCAGAGAAGCAAAGTTCCACATGTGTCCCAAACAAGATCCACCCGGAAAGCCCACTAGGGTGAGAGGTTCTGCCCATTTGGGGTGTTGCTCTGTTGCTCAGCAACCAAGTTCTTTTTAGCAGCTGAGGTGGAGGTCATGGAAACATCCTCACTGTCCAAGGCCAAATTGCTCTAGCTGAGCCATGAATGAGGAGAGACAGAGAGAGAGAAGTAAGAGGGGGAAGGGTGGAGAAACAGATGGGTGCTTCTTCTATATGTCCTGACTGAGAATCCAACCCAGGACATCCATACACCAGGCCAATGCTCTACTACTGAGCCAATCATCCAGGGTGAGAGGAGGAGAGATAGAGAGACAGACTCCTCCATGTGCCCTGACCCGGATTTACCTGACAACCCCCATATGGGCTGATGTTCTGCCCATCTGGGGCCATGCTCATAACTGAGCTTTTTTTAGCACCAGAGATGGAGGCTCCAGGGAACCATCCTCATTGCCAGGAGAAATGCACTTGAACCAATCTAGCCATGGCTGCTGTGGAAAGGGAAGATAAAGAAAATGAGAAGGGGAAGGGGGAGGGGTGGAGAAGCAGATGGTCACTTCTCTGTGCCCTTACCAGAAAATAAAGCTGGCCCACATGCTGGTCGATATTCTATCACTAAATCAACCAGCCAGTGCCCATTTTTAAAAATCAATTATTTTTTTTCATAGGTAAAATTATAACTAAACACAAGGAAGAAACTAGAATTAAAGTGATAGACAATTGTCAGTAATTTAAGAATATTATTGACTATCAATGCTGAGTATGGTAAATTAGTGACCTCTTCATATTTAAACTTAAATAATAAAATAATAATAGCAAATGCTATAGTTTTGATACAAATATAGTATATAAATTTATATAAATATAAATACACATATAGAAAGATTTTATTATGCCTAAAGTTACTCACATAAATTATCCAATTTTAATTGCCAACACTATTCCAGGAATTATATGTGTATTACAAACTATTAAACCACAATATTGAGTGCTGAAATTAATTTAAGTTATAACCAAAAGAATCCCTGTTTATTCTTGCTTTTTTCCTATGATAATTAATATTACTTTTTTGGATTGTCAAAATGTCCAGTACAGTCAACAACTTATATACTCAAGTTATAGATAAGAAGGATTCAATGGAAAATGAGAAGAGAATCATTACATTTGCAATGAAAAATACTTTTAAGACTTCAGAGAGATTCTTTTCTAATCCTCTGAGAATCTAAAGAGGCATGCAATGTCCTCTCAACAAAAAAGAAATATATATATATATATAATCTCAACTCCACATCTATAAGGGACAACCTCGGGGCTTAGTCTAGTGCTGTGTGATGTAGAAGTTATTTTCGCTCAATATTTCTGCAGATACTTCCTGTGTGTGTGTGTCTGTGTGTGTGCATGACTGTCACATAACATTTTCCTTCAAAAGCTCATCAGAGACTTTTTATTTTACTGAAAAGCAATTAAGTGATTTTAGCTTTTCTTTTTCAAAAGATATTACTACAGTCAAACAAGAGAATATCCATGTAAATGAAAACCTAATATCCAATATTTCTGGTATCTTTAATTAGAATGAAATGTCAGTTAATCTTATATATCAGAAAAAAATAGTGTTGGATGATGTACTTCATTAAAATACTTTATGGCTATTAATTTTACAAGAATACATTTTTCAGGACAGTGTAAGTTTATGCCTAAATAGTAATAAAGTGAAATGTTTTTATTTATTTAATATTTTGTGGATTTTTAGAATATATTGAAGGTTAACATATTTTATTGGGAATTTTCATCCTAAATAGCCATTACGTTTCTTAAGCATTAATAAGTGGCCTCTTGTGTCATAATCAAGGTTTTGCTCACTTGAATTCAGATGCTGGTAACCTGCTCGAATGTGCTAACTAGAAAGTGTGAAATAAAAATTTTAATAGGTAAAGGGAATAGGTACATGCAAGGTGCAGATATGGCTCTGAAAAACTTATCTCTCTCAAGTGTCTGCCCTACTTAATTACTCTCTTTTACAACCACACACATTAAAGGTGTAACCCATTCTGCAGCCATTTCTTCATCTTGAAGAATACCAGTTTCTGCCCTGGCTGGTTGGCTCAATGGTAGAGCATTGGCCCAGTGTGTGATGTCCCTGTTCGATTTCTGGTCAGAGGACACAGAAGAAGTGACCATTTGCTTTTCCACCATTTGCCTTCTCCCTTCCCTCTACCTCTCTCTTTCCATCACAGAAAAGACTCCACTAAAGCAAGCTGGTCCGGGCATTGAGGATGGCTCTATGGCTTCACTTCAGATGCTAAAAATGGCTCCACAAGAGAACAATGGCCCACATGGGCAGAGCATCACCCCCTGGTGGGTATGCTGGGTGGATCTCGGTTGGGTGCATGCAGGAGTCTGTCTGACTGCCTCCCCACTTCTAACTTCAGAAAAATTTCAAAAATAATTAAATAAATAAATAGATAAAATTAAAAAAATACCTGTCTCCTTCACATCATTACATTTCTCAGAAGTATATTAATTCCCAAATGACTTTAAGACTGTAGCTTTGATACATCTACTTATTTAATACTCCCTTGTCTATGATATAATCTGTGCTTATTTTCTTTCTTACCTGGCAAGTCTTTATTATTTGTTCTCCTTGGCTTTTATTCTTTTACCCAAGCTTATATTGTTGGCATCTTTCTTAAATTATTTCATAAATTCTAAGGTTTTAAATATTATCAATAAGCAAATGACACTAAATTTTATATAGTTTATTTTTAACTAATCATATATTTATTGAATCTGCTATCTTCCAGGTGGAAAAGTCAATGTGACTTTTGCTTATATACACTAGTAAAAAAAATTGTTATTAAACTGTAAAAACAAAAGTCTATAATTATTATAACGCTTATAAACAAAAATATTAGTATAATTTGTTTTTAGATTTTAAGACTTGAATGACAAACTGTTTCTTTAAATTATAGATATTTTTTTAACAATTGGCAAATGGGCTACTGGGGACTTTAACAAGGATATTCTTAATGAGCAGGGCTTATTAGATATCTATACACATTCATTATTTAAAAGACAGTGAAAACTCTCTTTTGTACTCATGTTTTGTAAGAACTGACGACAAGTATTATAAATATCGACCAAAAAATATTCCAATTATGTGGAAAAAAGAGAGAAATGAATCTGATTTCTCAGAGAAAATAGAGACAAAAAGCAGAGTCTCTTATAGGAAAAAAGTATTATACTAGAACCCATGAAGGTATCTAAGGAAAAAGTAATCATTGAGGGAGAATCAAAATAATTGAATATTTCTTGGGGATCAGGAAAAATTTACAAGGTTAATTTTTAAACAAAACTGGACAAGTTGATATCTGAAAAGTCCTACAGCACTCTCTTCCTTTCAAATATGATCATGTGTAATAATTAAACAATCAATAATATAGCCTATATGCATTTGTTAAAATCCAATTAATAATGAAAAACCATAACTTGTTTTTATTATAATTGCTTCTATATTCATTTAATAAAGCTCTCTAGGAAGAACATAGCTGTAAAATACATTTATTATATCATTGTGATGTTAATCATAACCCTAGGGTCCAAAATTTTTTATGAAATATATCTCAATAAAATGTTTTTCCCTTGCATTTTTTAATGTTTTTTTCCTTTTTTTATTTATTATAGAGAGGAGACACAGAGTGAGAGAGAGAGAGAGAGAGAGAGAGAGAGAAAGAGAGAGAGAAAGAGGGGAGGAGCTGGAAGCATCAACTCCCATATGTGCCTTGACCAGACCAGTGCAGGGTTTTGAACTGGCGACCTCAGTGTTCCCAGGTCGATGCTTTATCCACTGCACCACCACAGGTCAGGCTCCCTAGTATTTTAACATCTGTGCTCATATAATATGTGGGAACAAGTGCAAAAACATTTTTTTTATTTTAAATTTGACAATACCTACTTTAAAGATAGCTTTTATTAGAATGTAATGTGTTGAAAGTAGCATCATAGTAGATATAAGAATGTGTCACTATACTCTTTATTTTATTGTATAAATTTTTATTTAAAAATCTAATTTCCACTCTTTTGTCTTTATTGAATTTATTGGCATGATATGGGTTAACAAAACCATACAGGTGTTGAGAGTATAATCCAACAGCACATCGTCTGCACACTGCATTGTGCCCCCATCATCCCAAGTAAAATCTCTTTCTGTTCCCACTTCCTTCCCCTTGCTCACCTCTACCAAACCCCTGCCCACCTTTTCCTCTGGCTATCATTATACTGTTCTCTGTATCTATTTGTAGATTTTGCTTAATACCTTCACCTTCCTTCACCTAACTTCCACACTCCTCCCTTCTGACAGTTGCCAGTCTGTTCCGCACACCCATACCTCTGTTTCTATTTAGTTCATAAGTTTATCTTGTTCATTAGATTCCACATGTGAGATCATATACTACCTATCTTTCTCTGGCTGTCTTATTTCACTTAGCATTATAATCTCCAGATTAATCCAGACTGTCACAAAAAATGTTTTCTTTTTTTTTTTTATTAATGACCGAGAAATATTCTACTGTGCAAACTTGGTAATATATCTGAAGAGACATGAAACACAAAGTCAAAAGAATATATGTAGCTTTGTGTTTATTGCAGCGTTATTTACAATAGCCAATATCTGAAAACAGTTGAAATGCCTGTTAGTTAGTACATGAGTGGGGAAAATGAAACCACTATCAAATTTAAAGAACAGGTTCACTGCCTCGCTCTGAAGTGAGGTCAAATATAGTCTGTGGCTGTGAGCTACAGGTTTGCCTCAGCACCAGAGAAATGACAGCAGCAGAAAGCGGACTCCTCCACAAGTAACCCGAATCAGATAACTGATTAAGGCGGGGGGACAAAAGAGGAGCTTGAAAACGTTTTGCAGAGCATAGAGTTTGGATTTTTTAGGCTCCACAGGTTCCAGAGCCTCTGTCACAACTGCTCAGCATTGCTGTTGTCACAAGGAGGCAGATAATAATGGATGAAGTTGGATGTGTTTCAATAAGACTGTATTTGTGAACACTGATATTTGAATTACATGGAAGTTTAAATTTAACAAAATATTATCCTCCTTTAGATTTTTTTCAACCATTTCAAAATGTTAAAAAGAAAAAAAAATAAAGAAAAAAGAAAATTATTGTCAGCTTTCAGATTGATAGATGGCAGGCTTGTCATGGTTTATTGATCCCCTGCATAAAGGCCCCATACATGTCAGTCTAACGTGGGACAATCTCATGGGCAACACTTTTTCCAGAGTGCCTCACTAAATTCCTTGAGGGCTTGTTGCACCTGTAATGCACTTTGATTTCTTCCTCTGCTCAATCATCCTACTCGCCCCACTTTATAGGTGCTGATCCCTAATGAGCATCTTGCATTCTAAATGATCTCAACAGCTGTTTCTCCAGAACCCAAAATGAGACACATATGAATTGATGCTATTAAGTATCTTTCCCTCTAAAGATGGGCAACTTAATATTCTATTTTTTATGACAATTGTTTAATCCGATAAAAATCAAGGCAGAAAGAATGACTGTCCCTCTATCCCGAGCAGAACAGCTATGTGTGTGGGAGTCTGGGGAAAAGGAGAAAGGTGTATGATAAAGAAACAGGCTGATAAATACCAACTCCTAGACAAGGTTTTATATATAAATATTTACTTGTTTTAACTTAGCCTGTTCATGTTCAATATTCATTCATTTTGTGGAATCCCAAAATATTTGACTATTTCTCACTATACTGATGGCCCACTAAATCCTACCCACACCAATCATTCACTTCTGGCTCTCTTTTATTAGACTAAGCAATCTTAGTTACTACTAGTTATGATAAAGTATTTTTTTCTATTTATAAAATCTTCTTTCCTTATCATTATCCTCATTTGTACAGTTTGGTTCCCATCCTAGTCCCTGCGCGTTTCTGCATCTGACCCTGGGTGTAACATTGAAGCACTGCTGGATCTGTCATTTCTCAAAGCTTTTCTACTGTGAATCTCATTTCAGGTCACTTCTTTCTATCTGCCACTAGATTATCTGCCAGTTGGAATGTATCTTATATGTTTTATTAATATATTAAATAAATACAATAGTTATATATTTGCTCTCTCCTTTGTATTAGCATTTAAATACTTTATTTCATAGGAGGGAATCTCTAGTAATAGAATATCAGACTCTTTGGCGGCTACGTAAAAGAATAATTTTGAGTGTGGATTGCTACCTTGTGACTCTTAATGAAACCACATGGAGACTCGCCAACAAGAAAGAATAACCCTGGCAGCACACAGTATCTATTCAATAATTTGAGACTCTAAACACTAGATATGACAATGATTTCATTGGTAGCTATACATAAATAAGGTGACCAATAGTCCTCCTTTATGGAGGGAAATCCTTCTTTTGTAAGTTCCTTCCTCCCTTGAAAAGCGTCCCCCCTACATGTATTCCTTTCTGATACTGGAAGACTAACCTGTAAATGTCTGTATTCAATCGATGCAGAGTCGATCCATTGTGTGCAATGCGATGTATTTGTATCTAAATGAGTACTTTTTTCTTACAATTATTATTAAAAATTAATAGGCTTTTAAGCATAATTACAATATAAAATAATCCAGATGTTTTATTATGCATTTGTCATATTATAGTGTATTATTGTTGCAATAAATAAAATGTTTATTTATTTATGATATTGTTTTCTTCTATTTATTTTTGTCCTTCTTTTCATTGTAAAAAAATTGATCACCTTAAAATCAGACAAATATATGAAAATGTACAGAAAATGGGACTCACTCTTAGCACCATGAAGTCATTTAATCAAAAAAGAAAACACAATTTTGAGTGATCATTATTTTCATATTACTTCCCTTCATTTATTAAAATTCTAAAAAATAAATATGAATGATGGCAAAAGTGTTGTTTACTTATATCACCATCATTCATTTATATAATAAAGTTTGTATATGTCCTCTGCTCTGTGGTACCTGTTGATTAAGTTTGTGTTTATTACTTATTCAGTCTGTCAAAAGGCCACTGCTTTCTTCCCTTCATTCTACAAAGGAAGCAAAATGAAAACACTCAAACTATGTGCTCGTCTTCTCATCTACTTTTGTGCATCTCTTCTATTTTTGTACTTATTATTTCTCTTCTATTTTCTGTAAAAGTTCCCTTCTTAAGGGAGACATATTTTGATCAAAAAGTATGCCAGAAAGCCATTTACTGAGTCAATAAGAAAAGCAAAAAATGAGAAACATTACTTTCTCCTCAGTCTCTACTATTCCTCCAGCTGGCTATGCCAATTATGCATGTGAAGATTACTGTTAGATCCTATAGACTGGGAAGATTATGGGCTGAAAGAAAGAGAAGAAAGGATTAGACATACAAATTGGTAGTTAAAAGATTATCACAAAGTTGTAAACTAAAGCATAAGGATATAATCAGTAATATTTCAATGAGTATAACCTGACAAGGCGGTAGCACAGTGGTAGAGCATGGGACTGGGATGCGGAAGACCCAAGTTCAGAAACCTGAGGTCACCAGCTTGAGCATGGGCTCTTCTGGTTTGAGGCTTATTTCTCCTTCTGAACTCACTGTTAGTGTCTCCAATCAAGTAAACTCATCATGTCTTTGAAATTCATATGCTCAAATTCTATTTCTTCCCATGAAAATGAAACATTCATTCCAACACATGATCTCTAATCTATCTATCTATCTATCTACCTATCCATCTATATATCTATTATCTATCATATATCTCTTATATGTCTATCTGTTTATTATTTACCTATCCATCAATCTTTAAATTACTCTTTAAAGCTCATTTCAACTGAGCTCTTCAAAGCAACCTTCCTTCCATGCTCTCTCCATAATCAAGTCAGGTGTTAAATCCCTCTATCTATTTCTCATCTCTCTATCTTTCTTTGTAGCACTCACAAGAGTCTAGCCTTACACAATTATTAGTGGTACTCTTTGTTTAATTTTTATATATCCCATTCAAACCTAGATTTTTGTGGAGTTGACCCTGGGTTATTTAAAGAAAAATTTTAAAATTAAAATTCTTTCAACACGCCAATACCTTTGAAAAATATATAATAAATCAGATATAGGCTCTTTCCTTGAGGTTCTTAGAGTCTAATGAGGGGGAATATATACATATATATTTCATGTAACTATTTACAGGAGCCTATAAGGGAAATGACAAACATCAGTCTCCACTTGTTATCATAGAGATGTCTCTGTGAGAAGAGGCTGTGTGACCTCCTGAGTCAGCTGGGTGTTAATCCCTTTTGTTACATCATGTCAATTTGGCTGCAATGTACCCCCCATATGTGCAGCCTCCTCATCTGTAAAATGGTCAACAATTTAGTGGAAAGAAAACACTCCATCTATCATATTTTTAGCATGCTGGCAAAGGTTCAACAACATTGAAAAAGATAGACATAGCCGGTAAGCATGTGAGAAAATGTCAGCAACAAGAACCATCAGAAAAGTGCAAATTAAATGCACAATGACTATTTGCAAATTAAATGCAAATGCTATTAAAATGACTAAAATAAGAATGATAACATCAAACGCTTGTGTGAATGTGGGAAAACTGAGTCACTCATATAGCGCCAGTGAGACTGTGAAAGTCTCCCAAAAGGAGCTTGAATGTTGCTTAAAAAACAAAACACAGAACTACCATACCACCCAGCAATTCCACATCTGAGTGTTAAGCCCAAAGAAAAGAAGATTTATGTCATCAAAAAACCCTGTACACAAATAGTTATAGCAGTCTCGATCATAACAGCCCCAAACTACAGACAACCCAGAAGTCGTTCAACAGTTAAACTAGTTAAAGAAACTATGATACATTCACATCATGGGTTCTACCAAGCAATATAGGGCAATGGACTAGTCACAGATGCAACAATGCAGACGCACCTCCAATAATGCTGAGTGGAAAGACCCAATTCAAAAAGGCTGTGAATGGTATGATTTTGTTTATATAACATTCATGAAAGGGCAAAAATATAAAAGCAAAGAACAGATGAGTGGTGCCAGTGATGAGAGAGGTGAATGAGGTGAGACGGATGGACATCTCTGTGACTGTAGAAGGTGACACAGAGGATCATGTGGGGATGATACTGACTCTACCAATATTAATATCCCAGTTATGATGGTCTACACTTCAGAGACATATTACTATTGGGGAAAACTGGGTAAAGGGTGGATGGAGCTTCTGTTTAATTTCTTATATCTGTCTGTGAATCTAGAATTTCTTCAGACTCAAACAATTAACTCAAGTCAAGACAGAGAAAAAAATCAGGGAAATACGTAAGTCAGTTGGTCAGGTATGACGTGAGCCTTAGAACTTCAACATCACAGTGCCAGTGTCCTACATGACTGCGGTACCCTTGTGATAGATGATACATGGAGTTCCTGACAGTTTTCTTCTCAAGTGAGACAAACACATTCATTTCCAATGTTAAGAATTGACAAGAAAAAGATGTTCTCATCAATGAAAAAGTGCTGTGGGCTTATAAGTAGTTATTCAAGGCTTCCCAGCATAAGGTAATCATTGAATATACAACTTTAGATCAACAAAAGGGGCTGCAAGTCAACAGAAAGCATTGTTTTCTCTGAGATACATGGCCTAATTGCTAACTTCAACACTGGTTTCATAAAATGAGAATTTATTCAGTGCTGCTGAGCACAAGAGGACAGGTTTTACATTCTCAGTGGTGGTGGTGGTTGCGTTGGGCTGGGGGGGGAGGGCACTTTTTGGGCTCCATGAGAGAGAATTTTCTGTAGATCTACAAAAAAATCTGTTCTATGATCAAAGAGCTTTCATGTTCTGTCCAATATAGTTAGTTGCTTTACCTATTAGGACCAGCCAGTCCTGTAAAAGCTTAGTCATAGCTTAACCAAATAATAGCTAAGCACTTTCTTGTGTTAAAGCTCTTTGATGATTCCAGTATTATTTGATGATCTTTGAGGATGTCCCTCAATTTTTCATGATTAATTTAGATAAGATTGAGGTCAATTTCCCAGATCTTCAATTATCTAAATTTGTACACTAATGTGAATTTAAATTGAAATTACTTCTTCACAAATCTCTGTATCATTTTATTTAGTCTACATTAGGCCACAAACTTCCCTGATTGCTTTTGGTTTTGCCTTCTTGTAACACTCTCTACTTGTGGTCTCTGGGTTCTCTTCTCACAACAGCTCTGATTTGGTACATTCTTCTGCTTTCTCTTTTTCCACCTCTAACAGTTGGCGGGCCCCAGGGCATGTCCTGGAAATGGTTCTCCATGTACATCAGCTCCCTAAGTGATCTACTCTCAACAGCTTTCTGTTACTAAGTGATTTCTGCATTTGAGCTACAGAGCTCTGTCTGGGGGATTAAGAGTCATTTCTAGTTTTGTGCTATCATTGATCTTTAGCATTAAACCCTTGTGTACATTTGACCACTGACTGGCTGTTTTGTGATAGAAAGGCTTCTCTATTAAAGTGTACACTCATATCAAACACTCCACAATATCTGAGGATGCCAGTCACATCCTGCTAATCCACAGCCCCGTGGAGCTCATAGAGACTGGAAGAAATAGAAGCAGCATCTCTTCTTGTTCAATGATTTGTTGCTTACAGTATAGCTAATGCCATATACATCTACACTACACATTTTCCCAATTCCATAAAATTGTGTTTTCACTGGTCATCATTGTAAAAAAATGTTCATCTCCTGAATCCTTTTGATTTTTAGCCACAAATATCCTCTGAACCAGTGGAGTCATAGGGAATTTTGTACATGGACTTCTTTGAACTTATGTTATCTTGGGTGTTTCCAAAAGTGGTTTCTGAATACAAGGAAGTTTCAGAATATGTGTCCATGTTGGGTTAGCATCTTTCAAAGGACCTGTGACTATTAAACCTCAGACCCAACTGAGTGTCAAAGTTATGATTCAACAAAACATATGGTGGTTTTCAGGTCAAAATAGGATTAGGCAGAAATGGTCAGGAAGGGATTTTACTGCCAACAAACCTCCAACTCTTGACTACCCAGAGATAACTGACAATAATGTCCAACATTTATATATTATACCTCCTGGCTATTGGTCTTATTGGTCTAAGATTCATTGATTGATTGATTGATTGATATATAAGCTGGACTTGGTCTATAGATTAATGTTTTTGCTCTTTTGCCTAGAATTTAAGAAAAAATACTATGAATAAAATCCTTTTATTATTATTAAGTAAAAATTGGGAAAGCAGAGGCAGATTCCTGCATGCATCCCAACCCAGAATCCATTCAGGAAGCCCTTTACCAGATGATACTCTGCCTGTCTAGGCAGCTGCTCTGTTACTCAGCAAACCAAGCTATTTTACTGCCTGAGGAGAGGCCATGGAGCTATCCTCAGCTCCCAGGACCAACTTTCTCAAAACATACAAGCCATGGCTTCCAGAGCAAGAGAGAGACAGAGAGAGAGAGAGAGAGAGAGAGAGAGAGAGAGAGAGAGAGGAGGGTAAGGGTGGAGAAGCAGAAAGTCACTTCTGTGTTCCCTGCCCAGGAACCAAATCCAGGACTTCACCATTCTTTACCACTGAGCCAAGTGGCCAGGGCCGTAAACAAAATCTTAAGAAAGTAAACTTAAAATAACCTATGCCTTGAAAACTAAAAAAATCTTTTTACAAGTTAAGGCAAAAAATGTATTTGAGATTCCTCCATTCTAACCATTCTTTTTAGTTTGTCTCTCTTAAGAAAAAGATTGTAACCTGATCAGGCAGTGGTACAGTGGATAGAGCATCAGACTGAGATGCAGACAACCCAGGCTCGCAACCTGAGGTCGCCAGCTTGAATGCAGATTCATCTGGTTTGAGCAAAGCTCACCAGCTTGAGCCTAAGGTTGCTGGTTTGAACAAGGGGTTACTCGGTCTGCTGTAGCCCCACGGTCAAGGCACATATGAGAAAGCAGTCAATGAGCAACTAAAAGTGTAGCAAAAAAGAATTGATGTTTTTCATCTCTCTCACTTCCTGCCTGTCTCTCCCTATCCCTCTCTCTGACTCTCTCTGTCAAAAAAACAAAACAAAACAAAAAAAGAAAAAGATTGTATAATTATTTTATATACCATGTATCTTTCTTCATCCTTTCAAATATTTTGTGAAGTAACTGGACATGTGTAAATAATAAGTTAATAATAATAAATACATTGTGTTTGTAAAGTCATGGTGCACTTTTGACCGGCCACCTGTCAAAAGTGCACCATGACTTTACGGACACACTGTATAAAGATAACACAATATGATAGTACATAATAGAAAATAAATAGTATAATTAATAAAGAATAAATTAGTTCATTGTTCTTTTAAAAAGTCATACACACACATATATCAATATATTAAAAAAATAATGCCTTTTGCTGCCATCGATGAAGTGTGTTCAGGGTCCTGCTGAGCAGGCTTCACTCAGCACACGTGGTCAAGGCCCACCCGTGTCATCAATCACTGTGCTGTGCACAGAGGGGGACACAGATGGAGGAGGCATGGCTCCCTGGAGCAGTGAGGACTGGCACCTCACCATGAAGGCAGTGGCTCCCATAACATTTAATAAGCTAACAAAATCATTTTTTGGTTATCATTGTAGGAAGAAAAAAACTTTAAGATAAATAATGAAGTACCATTTAGTACCACGTGGGTTGCCGACTACATGGAAAAACTGAGGAAACACTACTCATGCCAAGAGGTCATTTATCTTTGGCTGGCCCACGATAAAATTTGTGGCCACCTTTAAGTAAGAACTACCACTTGGTCTTGCATTTAAATAGTTTTAAAATGCTAAGTATTTTAAACTGATTGTACACCTTTATGATCACTTTTTGAGATTGTTTTAATGACACCTGTATACCTTTGCTTTCTTTCAAATGTGTCTTATGTGCAAAACAATGCATTCAGAAAGCCTAAGAATAGGAACTATTAAACTGTTTTTCTTTGGTTTGGTTTTTCTTTGGTTTGTATAACCATAGGTTATACAAGCCAGTTGGGGAGAAAGAACAAAGGTTTGAAGCTTCTTTCAAGTATTTTACCCCTAGTCTCCAAATAGTGTATGTATTTCCTAATGAATTCCCTTAAATAGTATTTAATATACAAATGAAAACCATCATGTCCTCAAACACTGGGGTACCTGATTCTAAATACACATTCTAAAATTCTAAATACAGATTCTCTTTTTTGGTGTCTAGAGAGAGGCAACAATAAAAACAAAGGTATGGCTCATGGAGTATACTTTAGTTTTACAGGGCACATTTTCATGCTGGTATTAGGAATGGGAAATGGTCTCACCCCTAGATGTCCCGAGTCTTATTCTTGTTTTCTTCAGCAAGTGTTCATCACATGAACTCAAGGTTCTTGATCCTTCTTCTCCTACTTCAGCAAAATCTCACCAAGCATCTTAATGTTAAGACAACTGAATTGTTTCTAAGTTGTTAATTGATTAAATCTTTTAAGTGACTCTTGGTGTTTTTAAATCAAAGCTTATTAACAAACATGTATTTACATCATTTTCTGAATGTATTTTTCCAAGATATCTTTATAAAGATTATCATTTCTACTAGCTTAACATCTTCTTCCTATCGCAGGTGAAAAGAGGCACTCTCAACTGGGACTACAGAAAGCCTTTGGAAAAGAGAGTTTTTGTATAATGACTGGGCGTATGGAAGCCAGGTTCACATATCAGATGTTGGTGTAAAGGCTGTGTAAAGATGGACAGGCATTTACAACTATGCTGGCACCTAGTGCTTTGCTTCATGCTTTTATTACCTTTCTACAGATGGCAGAAACATTAGAGGCTGTGTCCATGTCAATGCATAGGGGAGCTAAGTGTGCATTCCAGTGTCCTAATGAAATAAGTCCTGAACTGAGAATAGAGGAATCGAGGCATTGTTGCTGGTGAAAATATAAATTGTGGCAAGCACTTTGGAAAAATTTGATGATTCTTCCATAAACTGAAAGTATAATTAACCTATGACACAGCAATGCCACCTCCAGGGGTAAACTAAACATAAATGAAACACAACTAAATTTAAACCCATAAGTTTACACCACCATTGTCCATCACAGGAAAGCAAAGTGGAAAAACCCCACGTATATGTCAGCTGGGTTTTGGGTAAATAAAATGTGGTAGAGGAGCTGTGGACTGGAAAGTGGGGAGTGACCACTTAATGGATACAAGATTTGCTTTAGGGAAATGAAAATGTTCTACAACAACATAATGGTGATGATTGTACAACACTGTGAATAAACTAAAAATCACTAATGATCAAATTTATGTGTAATTTATTACAATAAAAAGTAAACAATAAGTATGTATTATTGAGGCTTAACACATTTTCAACTTCGAGTATTAAGTGTTGCAGGAATTTTGGCAAAAAATATTAATCTTTAGTAATTTAGCAATAAGGATATTCATCTTGATCAGAGGAGGACAGTGATGAAGAATACATTTTCTAGAAGATAATGTAATGCATCACAACCTGATATATGTGTAAAGAAATAAAGTATTGTGGCTTTTCTCCTTCTTGAACAATATAATTGTTTCTAGACCAAGAAGTTTTCATCAAATTGTATAATTAAATTTGAATAATAATGTTCTTTATGTTTGAATAACAGGTCCAGATGCAGGAACAGAATGAGATATAGTTGATCCTTTCACAGCTCTGAAAACTGAAACTCACTGAAGTTAAGTGACTTGCTTATGACCACCATGATGAAATTAAACTACTTGTGATGAACTTTTTAGATTATTTTTCAAAGAAATTTCTCTATTTCCCATCACTATGACACTGGCCAAGAAAAAGCAAGGCACTTAAGTCTTTATGAAGAGGAGTCAACTTTCACATCCTTCCACATTGCTAACAATGAGTTACTGACAACTTTATCTGGAATGATGGTTAACAAATATTAGTTATGTATTTTATTTATGTATTAGTTATGCATTTTTCTCCCCTTTTTCAAAGTTCAGTTCTTTAGAACTAAAGGAAGAATGGCTCTCAATTCAAAGTTACTTCTCAGTATAGATATTTTATAAGTCTTCAAGCACTGATTAAAGAATGAAAATCTGCAAAGGAGCGCCCCCATCCATTCTCCCTCTTCTCGGTAGAAATCCTTAGATGATTCCACAGAACTGTGATTACTTTGACACAGACAAATATTGGCCTCTTCTGACATGCATTTTGCGTAATTCTGAGGAAATTTTGGGTTTTCTTTTCATCTTTCCCTTCTTTCCAACCTATGACTTAGAGCTAACATTATTCTCAAAACATACTAAATTTCCCTCAGGGCTGGTTACACTACTGTCTGAATCTCAAAACAATAACTGCTTTCTGCCCTTGAACTTGGAAAGTACTGGTTACTTCAATTTAAGAAAAAAAGCTTGGAGCTGGATTTGCTGCCCAGATCTCACATGACAAGGGCAACTTGTTATTTTATGGAAATATTTTTTCATTTTTTCAACCCATGTTTTTGTTGTTGAGTCTATTTATGTGCTCTTAAAACTTGAAAAATATATTGAAAATATTATCAACATAGACTAATTTGAACACAATCTAAGAGCTTATTTATAGTACTCTGTTGTATTTGATTAGGTACATTCATCACTGAGAAGAGAGGGATAACTCAAACAATCTTTTCCTCAACATCTTTAATGTGGACATCAACAACTGTGCACTTGTAAGTTTTGTTAAGACCAAACTTTAAACTCAAGTTCTTGATTTAGGCAGAATAAAGACAGAGAGAGAAATGAGGAAAGTGGGAGGGAGAAAGAAGAGAGAGCATTTAAAAAGCACCTGGTAAAAAAAAAATTCTAAATACATGTATGCTTTTATTTATATAAGATGTGAATCCAGGCCAATAAGAATGGAAGAATTCATTACAGCTATAGTTCGTAAACATGAAAAATATATTGTATCTTAATAGTCTATGTTTCTCTGGATCTTTTTAATAACAATGATAATGTATGATTTTCACAAACACATAATTTTTATTACAGTTAAACATGTTTTACAATTTTTGGTAATTATTTACAGAGTGGTTTGGGTTTTTACAGATGTTTTTTCCTCTAAAATGCCATTGAAATGAAAAAGAAAATCTTACAGACCAGATAAATTAAGGAGTAGTTAGTATCTCATAGGAAGTTATTTTTTTACTTTATAAAATATTTTATAAGAGAATTTTAAAATTGCACTGAAGGGATTTTAGAATCTAAAATATATAGGTATAATGCCAAACTTTTTATGACTACTAATTAAATCCCAAGCTAAAACACAATGTTTGAGTTTTCCTAGAAAATTTAGCATCAGAAGCCTAAACATCCCTGAGTTTGGGTGCTCTGAGCCCTACTGTGGAGTTCTGAAACACTTTTTCATAATCCTTGGGGCTAATCACTAGCAGAGTTAAGAAGTAATGAATTTAATATGTTTCATTTAAAAATTCAATTATAAAACAATTGCTAGGGCTATGTGTCTTATCAAACAATTGATCCATCAGAAGAAAAGTACCATGCAAAGACAAGTGAAAATTAAGAAAAGTTTTCCCTTAGCTTGGTTTTTATTCTCTTTACCTTTAAACTTTGTGTTTGTTTTATCTATGCATTGTATATCAAAGAACACATCCTACTGTCTGATATTAAAAAACTTATGGACATGATAAATGTTTTTGGTTACATATTGTCTTATTTTAAAAAGTCTTTTGGAGTTCAGATAGTTTGGTAGATATCATCTCTGAATCCTACCCATTCCTTTTAGGTAATTTTATGTAAATTGTCTTTCTATTTTTATGGAACAGGTTTTCAAAATGAAGTGTGGTAGACAGATATTACAAATATTCTCTTCATTGACAGACTTGAGAATGAAACTTGATATTTTTAAAATGTTCAATCTTGTTGCCTAGACTCTTTGATTTTATTTAATTGTCTCAATAGACTTCAATAATGAAAATCTTAATAACCATAATGTCTGACTCAAAAAAAGTACAGACTAAATAGTAGTTTTAAAAATATTTTATAGCCAGTTCTTATTCTAATTTACTGCAACTGAGTGAATATTTGCAAAGTCATAATAAATTCATACTATACAACCACAACTCAGGAAGTGGAAGTCTCCGAGGATCAACCCATGTGCTGGCACTGAGGCCTCCGTCTTCCTCTCTCTTGCTTCAGCTGTTCCATGGTCTGTGTGCCACAAATCCTTTAAGAGAAATGTGTTCTGCTGGAGTGCTTTCCACCGGCTTCATGTTGTAGAAAGGAATGAACATTTATTAAAATTATGGCTCCACCCCCTCTGTGTGCTTCACCTCGTGGTCACCTGAGAACAACCTTTGCCTTATTCATAATAGTTTGACAATAATTTTTACTTACCTACTTTAAATATTTTAATTTAAATCAAATTTTCTCATTCTTTTTACTGTCTGTAACTGTAACAGTAAAATATTCAGACACAGCAGATGACATTATCAACCAGACACTACCAATGCTAAGAATAACTGTAAGTCACTGCAAACTATTTGTAGTTAAAAACCAGCTTCGATGTTTGAGATTAATTTGTGTATGTGTTTATAATATGTTGTCCATCTTAGCTGGTTGTTATAGATATGGAAGTTATGTCTTGTCTCCAGATTTAAAGTCAACAAAGCTATATTACTAGACTATATATAGATGTAGTTTTTGTAGTGCCATTTTTAATTTTATTTAAATTGTAAACTATAGCATAAAGAAATTGGGCTTTGATTTTAGAATGTTAATAACAATGTAATTTAATGTATATATGTATGTTTATAATTACAGATAATACAATTATATTAGATTATAAAAAAGAGACTTTAACCTCCTCTATTGGATTTTTTTTCTCTATTTCCTCACCTAATCCCTCCTTATTTTTCACCACAGGTTTCAATATCATATGAGAAATTCTAAGTGACATGTTTTTCTGTAAATTTTAACATTAAGAATCAGTGGTAGGTCTCCCAGTGTAGGTCCTGAGAATGAGATGCTAAATGTCTCTTGTGAATTCTTATAAGAGACGAGTACAGAATAAGAACATGGATCTGGGGACATTGGTGTTCACAGCACTTGTTTTGAAATGTCTACCACTTTATGTTTTGGTGGCACTGCTGTGAGTTATTGAAATTGTTTTGGTGGAGAGAGGGGTGTAGTTGAGAAGGAGATTACATAAGGGAAAAAAGAAGGAAAATTACATGCAGATGGACAAGTTGATAAGTATCACAGTCCAGCACTGCTCCTTCCTAAGAATTCAAACTAATGGGAAATGCCCTGCTGTTATAACACAGTGTGATTCTAAGATTTCTATTTAAAATGTGCCTCATCCAATGGTATAATAGAGCTCCTTAAAAAGCTCACGGCAACCAGAATTTATCATAATATTATCAATGGTAGATATGCTACTGAAATTAATTAATAAATCTTAAAAAAAAAAAAAAACAGAATCCATATGCACTGAGTAAAGCAACCCTCTGCATTGATTTCTAACCTACATGATATGCACACCCTGAAAAATAACTAGGTCTTGGAAGACAGTGAATGGTTTTATGAATAAGGTTAAGGAGATTGATTTATAATATAGCTCATTTTATTACATCTTTGTGACTTTCTTAAGCTTAAAATGATCAAACTCACTGGACCACATAATTTTTCTGTTTTAATGAAGAACTGGCATTATTTGGTAGTACGTGTATGTCAGATAAATTGTTCTAACATAGTGTTTCCGAAACCTACCTTGAAAGAAACTATTCATATAAGCTCTCATTTTCTCTTTGCAATATATTTTTAATCAAATTTAGTTGTGTACTTATGTGCATATATATGTGTGTAATTGCTTCTGGGACCCCCTTCATAAGGACAAAGTTGTGATATTTTTATCAGGAGTCAAGGCAGGCATGATATCTAGCACTAACAACTAACTCCATTTTAAATGTTCTTTGCTTTGTTTTCTCTTGAAGGACTCTAAAATAACACATCAGTCTTTATAATTTAGACTTGTTTGTTTTTGTAGGATTTTCAGTGTTACTGTGTAACAATTCTGCTAGGAATAACTGTTCTCTGCTCTGACCTGTACTCTAGGTTATAGTCCTTGTCACAAGAATAGGGCATGTCTGCACTAAATCCAGTGGGCTGACTTCAATATGCCATCAACTCTAGGTCTCTTGGGCATGTCAGTCTTTTTGTTCAAGGTTGCTGAGCTCATGATATCTTTAAAGTGTGACTTTGTTCAGAAATAGTCATGGCAGGTTGTTTGGCTCTCTGGACAAATTGCTTGTCTAGGCAGGGGTATCAAAGACAAACCTGACATAGCCCTGGCTGGTTGGCTCAGCTGTAGGGTTTCCACCCGATGTGTGGAGCTCCTGGGTTCGATTCCTGGCCAAGGCACACAGGAGAAGGGCCCATCTGCATCTACACCCTTCCCCCTCTCTTTTCTCTCTATCTGTCTATACCCTCTTGCTGCCAAGGCTCCATTGGAGCAAAGTTGGCCTGGGTGCGGAGGATTGCTTCATGGCCTCCACCTCAGGCACTAGAATGGCTCCGATTGCAGTGCAACAACACCTCAGAGGGGCCAAGCATCGCCCCCTGGTGGGCATGCCGAGTGGATCCCGGTCTGGTATATGCAAGTGTCTGTCTGTCTGCCTCTCCCCACCCCCGCTTCTCACTTCGTAAAAATACAAAAACAAAAACAAACAAACTGATATTTCTCCAACGGGTCTGAAGAAAGATGAAAGCAGAGATCTTGAGATTGGATTATCCTTCTTTCATGAAGAAGGATAACTATGATTTCTTATGCCATGTGTCACACACAAATCAAGAGGCTTACTGCATTGTGGTTCATAGATCCCCAGTCTACAGAAATGGAAATGGCAAGAATCTGAAATGATCTATAAAAATTATGAGGTGAACAAGGGCTTACTGAGCTCAAATTTGTTAACACAAAAATGGTAGGCACTCCCATGGGTGCCATAGCATTGATATTGATCCCTTTTCTTTCATTATTTGGAAACATGGAAATGATAAATGTGCTCTTCATATTTCTACTTTGAATGTTTCATTGTGAAACATATATATATATATATATATATTTTAAACAAGGGCTCTGAGAGTGATTACTGGCTGTGTTTCAGGTCTAGAAAAGATGGGTACCCATTTCCACTCACTGGAGAGTATTAGGAAAAATCTAAGTTGAGTTGACCAGGTTTAAAATTGTAACTCTAAAGTCTCAACATAATGTTGTTTGGTTCTGAGCTTAAATACTCTTAAAAGTGAAAATCTCATGGGATCCTTACCTACATATTTAATAAATAATTACCAAACACTTACTCTGTAAAAGACACGGATAACATCTCATTTGGCAACTTATGGTCTAGTTGGGGAAAGAAATATAAATATTTATTTGCTACTTTTTACTTGACAAGTAGAGCTGTCTCAGAAAACATCTATGTCTGTCTGTAGGTCTAAAAGCCAGGCAGATTGGAATTTTTTCCCCATATGTTACTTTTTATAAGCTGGTCTTGAATCTTGCCTCATTTCTTAACTGTTCCAGTGGCCTCTGTTTTGTGACAAACTTCTAATAGCTATCTGCTTATGAATCAAAGTACTAATATTTATTTCACATTTGCTCTGTGTTTACAACTTTTCTCAGCATCATTAAGATAACCAGACCATCACATTTGGACTCTTCAGGTCCTTACTGACTGAGCTACCTCTATTGTGTACCTTCTCAGGTTGAGTTTTCTAGCATTCTTGAGGTCATTGGTAAATTAAACATCATCTTCCATTAGTTATTGACATCGTTTAGCTAAATGATAATAATACACCTTGTATCAACATTTTTTTTCTCTGTGGTTAACAGTAATAGATGAATTAAAAGAAGGCAAGGTGATGATCTGTAGCAATTCTTGCACTGATCATGAATTCTGTGAGAAATCTAAGAACACCCCTCTTGCATGCATTATCTTTATTATACTTTTAACAATTTAGTGAATTGTTACTCTTTTTCAAGTTATCTGGAAAGTTTAAATAGCCAAATGCTGTCTATAAAACAAAAATTCCCAGTCTGGTAAAACAGGGTTAACCAGGTGCATAGCTTAGGACAATATTCCCACAGTTACTTCACAATTTTTTGTTTTTGTGTGTTTTTATATCAAAATTGACAATATTTTGAAAGTCAATTGTAGTTAAGTAAAAAAAAGGCTATCAAATACTTAAACATATTTATATTAAGAAAATACCATACTATAGACAAATAAATGTGGATAATAATTTTTAGGTTTTGCCAGCCTCTTGCAACATGGCTGGCTCTAAAATATTCTAATGACCCCTTAGCACCTATGCTGAGTGCTCTCAACACTCAATTGAGGATTAAATACTAGCTATCCTGGAGATTTGCTAGTATTTTATTGGTATCATGAGAGCTTCTTTTGCTTTAAAAGATGGAAGTTTCTTAAGTCTTGTCCTGAACAGAGCCCTGATATCACTTTCATGGCAGTTAAAAGAGAAACCCAAGAGCATGGAGTTATACTTGCTAGTGAGTCAGAAAGGGAAGGAAAGGGACTTTCACCGTGTTCTCAAAGTGAATACACATCACAGTACAAGAGCTATGTGGTTTCCATGGAGAAAAAGCAATTTAAAGCATGAAAATTCGGAACTAATCATGTAGCCACAACTACAGTTGATCTTGGTGCAGTTTCCCACCATGTACATATTGCATTGCATTTACTTCTGGGTTCCCAGGATCAGGCCAGCTCTTTCTGATCACAGATATAATATCTGTTAAAGAGATATCAGGTGTGAGAGATTACCAATTCTTGAAAGGTGTTGTCCCACTATTTAAAAAATATTAACCACCAATGTTGATTAATACTTCTATTTGATTGTTATCAGTGTGGGTAACAGAAAAGTAAGTGCTGAAAAAAGTAATGCCAGGCTAGCAGGCTAGTAGGGGTCAAATGGTTTGCCTAAGTTGCACTGATTTAGTTGGTATCAAGGCAGAAACTGGAAAACTTGAACTATTCAGAGACTTAGAGACAGAAAGGACAAAAGTCAGCATTGCGCAATGTACAAAGGTATCAGGGCCTTCTAAGCAAAGCAACAGGTTTCAATATTTTTGTTCTTTATTCTTAAACTCTTCTGCTTGGGCACCTACCTTATGCAAGGTGGGTGTCTCCAGTGAGAATGTGCATGGTGCTACCTACAGGGCATGGCTATCCAAAGCCCCAGGAGATCGGTACACCCAAGGTGGTGCTCACATTCATGGTAAGGTAGATTTGATCACACCCTTCACCATCAGCCTAAATCTACATCTGAATTTTTCTCTGTCTAGGATGTGAACATCCAGATGACCTTATAAAGAGCCATGTGCTAGCTGCTGCTCTCTTGCCTCAGGAAACAGTGGACTTTAAATTTCCTTTTATCCTGGGGTCCTAAAAGCAGCAAATTTAGTTTATCTTGAAGCTTAGGAACCCAGCTTAGCACCCACAGAACACAGATGAGCTTTTCTCCTTTTGCAATATCTTTTCTTGACTCATGACTTCATTCTTTAAACAAATGCATGCTGTAAATCCCATTCTCCATGTGGAGAGGGGCAGGAGATAATACTGGTAGAAACGAGTACCCACTCAGAATCAAGCTTTTCTGGAATTGAAGAGATCTAAAGTCATGACTCAATTCAGTTTTAAGAATTGACCCTGAGCTTGATGCAATCTCTGGGTTGAATTACCAGTTTGTAATATATGAAAAAGAATGCATTAACGCTTTCTCTCTGTAAATACATTGGGACCAAAAATAAGTAACAGTGGCAAATCCTAACTACAATGTGTGGGTGTTGTACATGTAAACGTACGAGAGGACTGTAACTTAGAACACATGCTTTATTGCTCTATCCCCCAGTACTGAGAACAAGGCCTGCCTCAAACAAAGCTCAATAAATATTAGAAATATTGCCCCATCACTGGTTTACAATTATGATGGTTGCCTGGTGGATCTCCCGACTGAGCTACTATTGAGAGAAGCTTCAGGCTATTTAGTGAGACTAGTGAAAGAAAGGTGTGCCTTGGAAACTCCTTAGGCCATGTGACAACTTTTTCTCTCAGAAAAATATTAAATATCATAAATGTTAAGAGGCCCAATTTTATAGTAGTAAGATTTGTTCCTCAGACATCTATAGTGACCAAGCTTTCTGTTCCCCACTCAGGAAGGTTCCATTTGTTTATCTCTGCACAGGACATTCACAGGCCTGAAGCAATCTTTTTATTTTTTTTCTTAAGTTTCATTTGAGGAGGATATATTTATTCTATTCAAAATGTTGCCAAGGGTAACATGTCATTACTCATTAAGGAGTGTGATATAGTTTCCACAGTTGCTGCTTTCAAATCTGTACAACTGAATTTTTATTTTATTTATTTTTTGTCACAGAGACAGAGAGAAGGACAGATAGGGACAAACAGACAAGAGGGGAGAGAGATGAGAAGCATCAATTCATTGCATCTCCTTAGTTGTTCATTGATTTCTCACCTATATATGCCTTGACCTGGGGCCTACAGCAGAGTGAGTGACCCCTTGCTCAAGCCAGCAACCTTGGGCTTCATGCCAGTGACTTTTGGGCTCAAGCCAGCCACCATGGGGTCATGTCTATGATTCCATGCTCAAGCCAGCAATTCCATGCTCAACATGGTGAGCTCACACTCAAACTGGTGACCTGTGGTTTCGAACCTGGGTCCTCTGTATTCCAGTCCGACGCTCTATCTACCACACCACCACCTGATCAAGCCAGAATTGAATTTTTATACAGTGAAACAAAAGGAAGAATCAAGCATTCTGAGAGTATTTTTCGCCCAAGAAGTACTTACATGTCAAGTCAGAAGGCTCAGTTCTCTCTTCATATGTGTACAAGAATATATAGCTGTGATTGTTTCAGAACTTCTCTTGCCAGGAAATAAGAGTGAACACTGTCTAAACTGCAAAAGCATATGGCGATGTTTATTTCTTTTCAAGAAACTGATAGGTTTTGAATAATTCATCACCAGACCTTGTCAGTATGTAGCAGCTTATTCATGTGTACACAGAGACAATAAGAGAGGCCCCATCTTCATTTCTGTCACAACCCAGACTCTGATTTTGAGCTTCTAAGTTTGTTGGGCGATAGATACCCTAGCACTTGTCTTTGGGTGTGCATGTCAGTGGGAAGCTGCCCCTGCTATCTTCAGGGGGTCAAAGTTGGAGGGTCTACAAGAGGAAGTGAGAATTGAAAGTTAAGTTTTCAACTGAATCCTTTTTCTATAATGGCACCCATGTACATGTGCCATAAGAATACTATTGCTTTTTATCTCGTAAGAATTCTCTTTAAAATATGCAAGAAAGGATATTTTAATGGGATGACTATGACTCATGGCTCTGTGTCATTGACAAAGGGAAGGAAGAGGAGGAGATCATGGCATTCCAGAGGGAAGGAAGCAGTGATTGTTTGAGTGGGTCATGCTTCTAAACACAGTCAACATACTCTTAAGAAAATATTACCTGTCCAATAAAAAATGGTGACCAGTACCACAAGATTCATTTGTTCACACCCAGGGAGAACAGTTTAATCACAGATGTATATCTACTACATTTATTAAATTCTTATTGTTCTTTTAATATCATCAGTATTAAATCCGTGACTATCTTATACCATTTGCATATATGAAACTGATAAGAGATGAAATCAACTGGTTCAAAAGAGATGCTAGAGGAACCACTCTGGCAAGTGCTTTTCAACCTTTTATACCTGGGGACCAATTTAGAGAATTATTTTGGGAATTGCTAAAGCAAAAATCACCCTGAGCATAAGCAAATTTGACTGAGATACGTAATTAGGACTATAATCTTCATGCATCATGGTAGTTAATGTCTTCGTGGACTGGGAAAAATATTTCTGGCAGACTGGTCTGCAGATTAGGGGTTCAAAAACACTGAAGTCTCTGCTAGTGGTATGCTCTCAACTCTGTCAAACACCAAATCAGAGAAGGTCTTATCTGGTCTATACATTCATGCTTGGGACTCTGTTAGTGTCTTAGATCATAAGAAAAGCTTAGACCTTTACCACAGGATTGCCTGCTCATATTGCCACCTTACTAATTAAAAAGGCCTCTACTATTTAATTGTGGCTTAATATAATCAATAAGCTTTAATGTCCTTTGGTTTAAGGGTTTTAAAATATACATATGTTTAATTAGATATTAATAAAGTTTGCCCCCTAAAACACACATTACAAGAGTCTCAGGGAAATATTTCAAGTAACATTTTCTTTTTCTCATTTACTTTCTTTTTTTTTTTTTAAGTGAGAGAAAGGAAGATAATGAGAAAGACTCTTACATATGCCCCTACTTGGATTCACCCAATAAGCTCTGTCTAGGGCCGATGCTCAACTCAACCAAGCTATCTTCAGTGCCCAGGGCCACGCTTGAAGAATCAAGCCACTAGCTGCCGAAGGATAGAGGTAGAGAAGGGCAGGGAGGAAGCAGATGGTCACTTTCCCTGAGAGCCCTGACTGGGAATTGAACCTAGGACATCCAAGCACTGGGCTGATGCTCTATACCTCAGCCAACTGGCCAGGGCCTGAGGCAATATTTTCATGAGACATATTTCTATCTTATTTTGCTTTTTCACTGGGTTTTGTACATAATCTACAGAGTAGGATTATTTTTTCATCTCTGTTTCTTAGTTTAAGGGAAATTATTGGTCTATTAAAGGTCTTTAAGCTTCTAGAAGAGCTGCCAAGAGTCAATGCTGTTCTCCTGTGACACCTGTTTGGACGGCAGCACAACATACAGCAACATTCCTCCATCAATCGGGTAATAGCTTACAGCCTGTCAGTGTGTCTGGACCTCCAGCATCCTGTGTTTGCCCAATTCCTGCAGCTCAGAATTAGAAGTGAACTTAACAAAAAAGGTAATGAGATCTCTCACTTCTATGACCTAAGAGCAGAGTCACTACTTGGAATCCCAAAACTTCTGTATTAATTCTGACAAACCTATATGGGCCTACACTGAGCCAGGCAGGAAGGATGACAGATAATGAAAATTTCTCTTTCCCATCCCTGACTTCCCAGTCCACAGCAGTCATCAATCTTGGTAAGGGAACCTGCGGTTCCTTCTACCGTGTCTTCCCATTCACTTTTGGCTTCTGCCTCTGGCTTCGGCCTCCATCCAAATGTCTTAGCATGTCCTAGCGCTAAGCCTGAGGACTGTTTGCCTCGGGCTTGGAATCCCTTACACTAGGGACAGCTGATTAAGGGACTCCCCTCATTCTCTCCGGGTGTCTTGGCTATTGATGGGGATGCCTGTGCACAGAGAGCCACTCCCAGAGGATTGTAGTCAGTCAGTCACTGCCCTCACCCCTATAAGCCATTCCTTTCTCTGCACTATGGGCAGCACACCCTCCACACTTCCAAAGTCTACTCCCTTAGGCTGTCTCCTAAAAAATCTAAAGGGTCTCAGCCTTAAGAGGGATATCAAGTCAAAACACCTTATTTTCTCTTAAAACACAGTTTGGCTTCAATATAAACTAGACAATGATTCTCATGGCTGAAGAATGGCACTTTCCATTTGAAAACCTTACGAAATCTTGACAACTTCTGTTACCGCAGTGGAAAATGGTCAGGAATTCCTTATGTCCAGGCTTTCCTCATCTTTAAGTCTCAACTCTCTTTTTTTGTCAGTCCTGCTCAACCTATCAAATTCTCAAAATAAGAAAATGCTGTCTCAAAAATTAAACTAAATCAACGCATTAAGATATATTGTTCTAATTGTATATAGTTTGTGCAATAGTCTCATTCTTGTGTCTAGATGCTCTGGACACTGTTGCATTAATGAGAATACATAAGGAGAGCTCATTTAAATTTAAATAGAATGGAATTGTATATCCTGAACTTGTTTCTGTACTCTGTAAGGTCTTGCTATGTTAATTGTTATGCTATGCTTTCATTCTTTACTGTGTTAAGAGCCAAATTATAAGTGTACTATTTGGTTTAATCCGCTTTTATTTATGTGTCATGCTTCTGTCTCTCTACTGTAATTGTCTTGTTTCAATTCAGTAAATTTCAGTTTGAGAGCCCTCTTCTGTCTTATCTTTATGTTTGTCTGAAATTTTTGTTGTTGTTTCTATACGTCCTGGGAATTCCCTGTCCCCACCCTAAACACTTTGTGTCATCTGGACCTTGTAAAGGTTTTTCTGTAGTTCCTTTTGGTGTAAAACAATGTTTCAAGATAGTGTCTCAGCCCCTCCTGTGGAAGATTTACTTTATAAAGACATTTTGTTGGAATTTTGTCATTATTTTAGATTTTGTTTATTATAATATACACCAACTTTCATGTTCTTATTAAAAATTCTACTTAAAAAAAAAAAATTCAAAGAAAAAAAATCTCACTTCCCTTTCCAGAGAGTAAAACTGAAAAAAGGAAAAATAAAAGGATTGCATATTGGCACTTTTAAAATCTAAGCGGCTCAGTAGCCAGACCACTCCTTTCTTTTTTTCCAATTTCTTTTCTTTTTTTTTACAGGAACAGAGAGAGAGAGTCAGAGAGAGGGATAGATAGGGACAGACAGAAAGGAACGGAGAGAGATGAGAAGCATCAATCATCAGTTTTTCATTGTGACACCTTAATTGTTCATTGTTTGCTTTCTCATATGTGCCTTGACTGTGTGTCCTCAGCAGACCGAGTAGCCCCTTGCTGGAGCCAGCGATCTTGGGTCCAAGCTGGCGAGCTTTTGCTCAAACCAGATGAGCCCGCGCTCAAGCTGGCAACCTCGGGTTCTCGAACTTGGGTCCGACTCTCCATCCACTGTGCCACCGCCTGGTCAGGCCCCCTCCTTTTTTTTAGTTTTTCTTGGAGAACTGCCAAGAACAAATGAGAAATCTTATCTTTGCTACAACTGTTAATAATGCTATTAACATATATAATAAAATATAAAGTTATTCCAATTACCTTTTAACCAGGTTGTCAAAAAGCTTTTTTATATTACTGGTTTAAAATTAATTAATATCTTTTAACATTTTTAAGAAAAAAAAAGATTGTTTTGCCAGGGTTTACAAAAGGTTCCTGTTATCTGTGCTATATCTTCTAAAAATATGTTTATCAATTAAAAAAAAATGTTTCTAAGGGTCATTAAGTATGTTCATAAAAATATCAATCTAAAATTGCTAATTATTTGTTACTAAAAGTTAAGGCTTTTTAGAAATTGAGAATGTTAATTAATTTTAAATAATTGTATCATTTTAATAATAAAAGGTATAAAGTATAGAAATATATTTCAAAAAAAGTTCTGAATAGATAAGGAAGTTTATGAAAGATGCAGAATGTTTGTTCAGGTTGTAGAGGGTTTGTGCAATGCAGAAGATAAAAAAAGAAGAAACGAGAAAGTAAACAGAGGTAAAAAAAAAAAGGATATACATATTACAAGAAAAAAAGACATTAGAAAAAGAATTCTAAACTTTGCCTTTAAGGTCTTCAATAATCGCCTGGAAGAACTGAGTCTAGCCCAAGCACAAGCCTTACAGATGCTTGCCAAAGGGGTTTCTCAGGTCATAAAACAACAAAAAGGCCCCCAAAATCCCAGCAAGAATTTTCTGGACCTCTCCCAGGAGCCTGCTTTAAATGCAGTCAAAAGGCACACTGGAATTGCTCTTGCTCCAATCCCTGGCCACCAGCCAGGTTCTGTCCTCTCTAGTTATACGGTCCATTAGAATTCAGAATGCACATAAGCTCCTCAAGGCATAAGAAGCATTCCTTCTGGTCCAGGCCTCTCCCTGGCACTTTCCTAGAAACAACAGCACTTCTTGTCATCCTAAGGAAAGGAAGAAGATTGACATGGCCCGGACTCACCACAGGCCTCCACCTCCAACATATGAATGGCAGAACCTCCGGTAACTATACAGATCACCGGTAAGGCTCTTTCCTTCCTACTAGATATAAGGACCACTTATTTGGCCCTCTTTAAATTTTCAGGACTGCTATTTCCTTCCTCCATCTCAATTACTGGGGTCCATAATATTCCCTCCAACCCACTGTTCTCCCCCTCTGTTGTCACTCCTTCCAAATTGTAACCAGCTGATCAACCTTCATCCTAGGATGAGATAAGAGGGCAAAATACCCCTACTTTTGGACAACCAACAATTCTTTTCGCTCACAAACTATACAAACTCTCCCTCCCTCCTGAACTCATACCTTTCCCTCCACCAAATGATCAAGGCCAAATCCTTTCCACTAGAAGTCACATCCCAACATGCTGAATTAGTAGCTCTAAACAGAGCCCTCACCCTAGCACAGGAATGTGAAATTAAGACATACACTGACTCCAAATACAACTTTCACATTATACACTCACACAACAGTTTAAAAATGCTCACCCCTAATGCTACTCCCAATAAAAACTCCATTGCTCTATGTACTCCCCAACTAAATCAAGCCCCCCTATGCTTCACCAGAACCTCAGGGAACACTTTAGTTGGCCATCTACCAAAAGCAGCAAGCAATTTTTTTTACTATTACTCTGCCATTTCCGACTAGTCATTGGTCTCAAAGGATAGACTACCAGGTCTCTCCTTAGGCAAATAGCCACTTCCTCCAACTAGTCCAGTTTTCCTCCTTTCCTACACTACAAGCCTCTTCTTTAAATTGCTATGATCCCTCTCTATCCCTTTTCTGTTGGTTCACCTACCACCCCCCAGTATTCCCTCTCATTTTCATTGTACCCGATGAGCAACAACCCACCTCTCTCCCCTTGTCGGTGCTACAGCAGAACTCCAAGAAAAGCACCCCTCTTTATCCTCTTTCTCACTTCTCCTTAATTCATTTCTCTCCCTGCCTAACACACCAAGGAATATTCTTTCTCTGTAGTGAGTATCCCTACCTTTGTTTTCCTACTAATTGGACAGGTATCTGTACTTTAACATATCTTTCTCCCAATGTGGATATAGCCCCCAACAATCAGTCCCTACCCATTCCAGCGGTCCAGCAACTCCAGCACAGAAGAGCACAGAAGAGCTCAGTCCTCTCTTAGTGACTCTAAGCATAAGTTTGGAGGTTGGGACAGGTATAGGAGGACTAGCCACAGTTTGACAATACTTCAAAACTCTGTCAGAAGATCTATAAGAAAACCTAGATAATATTTCCAAAAGCTTAGTCATTTTACAGGATCAAATAGACTCCCTCACAGCTGTTGCCTTACAAAACAGGTGAAGATTAGATCTCCTCAGAGCCTAAAAAGGGAACTTTGTCTCTTCCTAGAAGAGGAATGCTGCTTCTATGTCAATCATTCAAGCCTAGTTAGAGATTTGGCTCATAAGCTAATTGAAAAGGCAGCTAAGATAAGAAAGAGAATATCAATCCAATACCTGGGACATTGGTTAAACAAGATATATTGGTATGCATGGCTATACCCTCTCATAGATCCCATAATTCTCCTCATCCTAGTTTTAATTTTCAGACTATGTCTTATACACCTCCTTTCTTATTTTCTCCAGGACCACCTTAGGACATTTACAAACCAGTCCAATGGAGAGATTATGTTACTTCAATTCACCACTTCAGACCACTTAACCAGAACCTCAGTCTAGCCCCTCCCCCTAGATATTTCACAAGTCTAATCAGCAGGAAGTGGCTACAGAAGAAGAGACATTTGCCCCTTTTTGATAGAAAAACAAAAAGCTTGAATATTAGATTTGGGTCTAGAGTACCTTTAAACTCAAGGCCTCTTTAAAACTCAAATTCCCCTCACCCAGCCTCCCACTAGGAGAGCTTCTTCATTAAGCATCTTTCTTACCTGACCTCCCCCTCCTCTAAAGCCATCCCCCCCCCCCGTGAAGATTCTGGGAAATGACCATAGGACAAGGTCATCAGGAGGGACCTGGGGGATGGGAAACAAGTGAGATAGTCTGTGACCAAGGCCACAAACCAGGATATGCTAATCTGAGCATCAGATGCAGCCTACCCCATGCCAGCAAAGACCTGGAACAACCTCTCTATCAGACACCCCTTTCCTGCAGCTTTCTGCAGATGCCACCAGGGCCTCAGCCCATCTGTTTTACAGATGCATTAATAAACTTATAAAATTCATCAGGCCTGTACATCCTTCCTTCAGCCAGTCTAACACCCTGGACTTTTGAGTTTGACAAGACAGGTTCAACTCTCAGGCCAATTACTGAGGTATGGGTAACCTTGGGCACAGTTTTCAAGCTCTGGCTTCATCATTACTCAGGAGTGACACCAGTTTTTCTGCTTCTTTTCTGTCCCATCCTGAGTGATTTGAGAGATGTGAGTACCCATGGTTGCACTCTCATGGGCCTTCCAGCCTGTGCAACCTATTGAGAAAATATTTGGCTACAATTTTGCATCTTTGTAATTATCCTATGCTTGATATATACATTTCACTTGGTGATCAAGGTTTAATAATATGACCTTCACTGTTACCTATAAGACAGTTTATACAGCAGCGCATCTTAAAAATTACCCAATGATATAATTTAGAATGTAGACATTTAGATGGAAAACAGATCGGGAATGATAAAAGAATTAGAAAATAAAGAAGTGGTGAAAGAGACTAAAGGGTGGTGAAGTGGAAAAAAGGATTAGACCTGATAATAATATGATTGAAAACAACCCAAACTCTGAAATTTGCTAAAGTGAATCTTCAATTTTGGTTTCAAGATATCACTTATTGTCACATAGGGGCTTATTTCTCCTTCCAATTATAGTGTGTATTCATACTCCTATCTTCTACCACTTTAATTTTACAAGTCAATGGGCTAACAATTGCCCTTGGATGCTGTAGAAATGATTGTTTTTGATGCCCTTGGTGTTACTCATGGGTAATAATTAAACAGAAGAGTCCTCCATTTGTTTCTTTTCTTGCTAATCCCACAAGAACAATCTGCCTAGGCTGCTATAATGACCACTTCTCTTCTCACAAAAACTAAGGTTCCCATGATGATAATTTTTTTTTTTTTTTTAGGTAACTAAGGCAGATGGTACTACAGACAACTTGTCACTAAACTTTTCAGTTAGAATCCAGCATAGTTACATTTTTCTGAGGTATAACAAAACAGTAGTTTTAAATCACTAATTGCATCTTTGCTCCTCAAAACGTTACCTGAACTGTATTTCTAACACAAAAATTTCATCAGTTTGTAAGTGAATAACAGTTCTAGTTTTTAGCAGGCATAGAAACAATGATATTTGGGCACTAATCAAGGCTAAATTCTGAAGAAATCCTTTTGAAATTAAAAAGTTACAGCTACATTATTGCCTTTTTCTTGTGCTGTGAACAATAAATGCCAACAGACTTTTTCCCCCTTAATGATTAACTCCTTTTTGGAAAGTGCTGTCATTCACCTCTTGTAAATTTCTTGCTTTGTAGATCAACTGTGACTAAGTACACTAAGTGGTTGGCTCTTGTGAATGGATTTAGAAAGTGCTAATTATAAGACTAACACACCACAGTCATGCCTAATTTGTGTAACTCCCTTAAGGCCAGATGACTGAAGCCTGCGTAGCAAATTGAGATGGCAACAATAGCATATTTTACCTTTTGTCTGCTTACTTTCTTATAACATAAGATTAAAGGCAGAGAACAAGAATTTTCTGACTACATAACCGTTAAAAAAAGTTATTTGTTACAGTCAGAGAAATAGAATTTAGACTTTTCATATATTTAAAATAGATTTTTAACTTAATATTGTACTTTTAAAAGCTCTTATGTGTATAGACAGTCTGAATTATTAGAAAGGTTGCCTCTATCATAGTTTAAATATAATTTCATTTCATGAACGTCTTTAAAGGTCATAATATGTACTAAACAGATAAGTATTTTATGTTATAATTAGGAATGCATATTCTAGAAATTAAATATTTCTGAATAGAACATAAAATGTTGTGGGTTTCTGTTGGAATTTTAGAAATTATATAACGGCATGCGCTAAAAGAAAGAAGAAAATGAAAGATAAATGTTTTGAATTGTACTTTCATTAATAAATATTTTTTTTTATTTTAATTTCACAAACAGAACAAAACAAATAAAATAAATTGGGAATTACCATTGACCTGTAAAAACTATCAAGCAAATAGTTTCTATTTAATTACATGGTAATTAAAATAAATGAAGGACTTCTGGCTTCCACTCAGGATGTGGATTCAATGTAAGGTATAATGTGGCAGAGACCAGCTAGAGAAAAACAAAGAAACAGGAGAGTGAGATTGTGACCATGGTTTTGCAGGCACAGGTTTATTATGGTGTATGAGCTGAAATTTATGATTGACACAGAGCATTTGTGATATTTTATACCAGAAGGCCAATATAATTTTTGACTTAGAATATTGAAAAAAAAATACAAGTTTCAAACACCTCTAATATTTTAGAGAATAGATAGACTTTAATCTGGGCAGATAATGAGGAAGGGCAAGGGGATTATCCCACTTCCAAGCCTGGTAAAAGGGCAACCAAACTACACTGAGTACCAATCTAATGCATTTAGATCCATTCATCTATTGCTTCCTTCCTTCCACAAGTGCAGGCTTACATGAACATGGCTGCTCCCAATATTTGTTTATGACGAAAAGTAGTATCACAACTCCAAGAACTTCTTTACATTCTTTATTATACCTATATTACATGAGGCTCAGTTGTTTATAATCCTGTAAGAGAATATCAATTTAAATTCATTCTTTATCATATCCATTTTACTATATAAATGATCAAAGTGAAAGGGACTATCTGTCCCATGAACTGTTAAGTATTTTCTGTCTATGTTATCTACAGAGTTAGATACCTTTCATGATACCAACCTAACCACCATTTTTTTCCATTCCTTCCCAAATCTTCTCCAAAACTCTTGCCTTCTAATTAACCACACCACTTATATCATTGACATCTCTCAGGAATTCTTCCATCTCTTTGTCATAAATAAAATTATATGTATCTCAAAGACCATTTGTCATATAGCTCTATAAAAATAGGGGCAGTTCATTTTTTATTCACATGAATCTGAGCTCAGACTTATGATTTAATTTCTCCCTGATGTTACTTTGAAATCAATTTTTCATTAAAGTATTAAAAATCTCTTTGACCTCACAGATTTTATTACCACCTTAACTTTTCTCTTCATTGTGGGAGGTTTCCCCTCAACATGGACCACTCACCTACACACACTCACCACTCAGTTCATCATCTCCAATGAGCATCCCCATTACACCTCAGCCAATTGCTTCCAGTAGAACTCCTCTGATTTTATGAGCTCAGATATCCCGTTCTTACCACAACATTCCTCTTCCCTCTTTGAGGGAATCACAGCTGCTGCTTTATAACATGACTGAAATATTAGCTTATCTTGTCTTGAAACCTGCATTCTACCTCTAGCATACATCATCAGTTCTAATGATCCTTGGTTCATGGTTGTTTCTTAACCACTGTCTTTTCAACTTAACCATGAGCCTAAACCCCAAATATTGATAAACTTAAATACTTACACCTTTTTTTCTGCCTTTTATTACTAAAAGTTAGTGATGCTTAAAAGAAAAAAAAAATCAAGTATATACTGGGACAGATTGCTGACACCACTTACTCATTCTTCTCCTTATGCAACAATGTATTAAACCTTCTTATGATTCTCACACATTAAATTCTTTTCCATTCCTGAGAAAGAAATCCTGTATTTAGAAATAGCACAGGCTGCCTGATGAGAACCCTTTCAGGTCCTACCATGAGATCTGCCTTCTCTATACCTCCTGTGTTCAGTCATGCATAAGCTATTTATTGTTCAGCACTGAAAACTCTTTGGTGAACAAAACAGACTTAATCCTCATCTCATTACCTGAAAAAAAAAAGAAATTAATCAAATGGAGAAAAATATACATTTTTAATCACATGTGTAATACATAAAAAAAAATACAGGTCTTATGGGAGAGTAATGTATAAAACCTTTGTAGATTGGGCAGTGATCCTGTGACTTTTTTTTTTAATTAGTATTTTCTTTTATTTAATCCTGAAGCATGAGTAGAAATAATCATCTGGGTAGTGGTAAGAAAAACATACCAGGAAGATAAATCAGCATGTGGGAAAACCTGAAATGAAAATGAGTTTGATACATTGTAGAAATGTTACAATACCAGTGTGATTAGGGCACAGTAATTGGAAGAGCTGAGTTAGATGCCTATGAAGAATGATGCTGAACAACAATCTGAGTAAAGCATGCTGATAAACGTAGTCAATTCTACAGTTAGGCCGTGTTTAAATTTGATAGTAGCAGTCATTGGTTGTACGGCAAATTGTTTAACCTTCTTGTGCATATTTTGCCCATTTGTGGAATAACAACATCTACTGAATATTAAGCATAAAATTGTTGAAAGAATAATTATTTAATATGTGCGGAGTACTTAGAAAAGTTACTGTTTTAAGATAAAAGCACAATAAATATTAGGTTTTCCTGTAATTTTTATTTTAGTTTTAATTAAATAATTTAGTTTTTCTTTTCAAAACATAGGTAGTCATCAGTGAATTTAAAGTTGGAAAATTGCATGACACTACTGATATTTTCAAATATCACTAGGACTGGTTATAGAGATTAATTAGACTGAAGAAGGTAATCATGAAATGTAAGAAGATATTAGGAAACCAATGCAATAATACAAGAGAGGAAGTGATGAAGAATTAACTAAAGTTAGAAATTGAAGGGTATTAGTGTAATATATGTAAAATTGGAGAAAAGTCTATTGATTTAAAATATAATTTTGTTCTAGTAAGTTCCAAACATTGTGAATTACTGCATGCAGTGTCTTAAGAGAGATGATTAAAACATAGAATTTTCAGGTCAGTAGGAGACAAATAAATAGGTGGGAAGAATGAAGAAACTTATAAGTTGTATTTTCTACAAATTTAACTCTTTGAAAATTGAAAAACAAAGTTTATTTTTGGTTTCCATGTTTGTTTCCAATTGTGAGCCCTTCTATATTTACTTCTAATTATGAACTGTTCTATTACTCTAACACTTTTGATGATTGTATTTGTCTACATGGTTAGAATATGATTTCCTCTCTAATTAATAAAAAAATGATTTCTCTTTTTTATCTTTTCTTTTTTGTTTCATAATATTCAAAATAGATATTAGGAAAATGATATATGCCTAATAAATGGCCATATAACTCGAATTTTATTTTAAATTATATATATACCCCTGATGATTTTAGGTGGTGAATTTGTTATTTTCTTGTTTGTATCTATCCACTCCACCTTAAACTAAAATGACCAGAAACCTAGAAAAACATAATAGACACAGACAAAACATGTGAAACACCTTTTGATACTGAAAGTTATTTTTCAGGATCCCAACCTTATCACCAAAAAATCCTCTAGTGAAGGTCTATGTTGTCAGTATATTGACAAGAGTATTGAATTATTTGGGTCCAATCCTGAGACAGAAACTGCACAGTAATATGCCTAAAGAAAGTTTCATAAGAACAATTAAGTCTAACAAGGGATTTAAGTAATGATAGACTAGTTAGTGTGTATTAGTCAAATTTCTCCAGAGAAATAAAATAAATAGAATCTAGAGAAAAAAAGAAAAACAGTAGAAGATTTGTTTTTAAAATTAGCTTATCAGATTGTGAGAACTGCCAATTACACAATCTGTAGGGCTCACTGAGGGGCTGGAGATTCAGGTAAGAGTTGATGCCACAGTGGCTAGTCTGACCGCTGAAAACTCAGAATTCCTTATTTTTCAAGAAACTTTAGTCTTCAAATCTTAAAGCCTTTAACTGATTTAATGAGGCCCACCCACATTCTGAAAAACAATTTGCTTTACTTAAAGTCAAATAATTGTAAACAGTTATTATATTTATTTATTTTTTTGTATTTTTCTGAAGTAAGAAGCAGGGAGGCAGAGAGACAGACTCCCACATGCGCCCAACAGGAATCCATCTGGCATGCCCACTAGGGGGTGATGTTTTCCCTATCATCTGTGGTATGGCTCCATTGCAACCGGAGCTATCTAATGCCTGAGGCCAAGATCATGGAGCCGTCCTCAACACCCGGGCCAGCTTTGCTCCAATGGTACTTTGGCTGAAGGAAGGGGAGAGAGAGATAGAGAGAAAGGTGAAAGGGAAGGGTGCAGAAGCAGATGGGCGCTTCTCCTGTGTGCCCTGGCTGGGAATAATGTCCGGACTTGCACACACCTGGCCGATGCTCTACCACTGAGCCAACCAGCCAGGGCCAAAAATATTTTTTATAGCTAAAGCTAGAGTAGAGTTTGTCCAAACATTGAGTCATCATAGAATAGCCCAGTTGATACACAAAATTAACCATTATGGCTAGGAAGCAATGACAATTCTAAACAATATAAGCATAAAACTACTTTTTGAGCTAAGACAGAAGAATCTTATGGCTGGGATACAGACATTGTTGGCAAATGATTGGCCACTTCTCATTGGATAGTAGAGAAGCAATGTTATTATACTAAGGAAAATTGAAATTAATTTTTCAGATTGCCATGGAAAATCATGTTACCTCATAGACACCCCACTGTGAAACTGCTGGAGTGGGGATCCAAGGGAAATCACTGGTCGCTGGATGCAGCTGACTGCCATGTACTATAGAAGCTGAGTTCTGAAGGAGCCAAGTGCTGGAGAAACTACTCACACAGTGCAGGAGCTAGGTGCTGGAGACGCTCCTTATGTTGCTAAGCCAGGTACTAGAAAATGGTCCACACCACAGAAAAAATCCTGATGAAACTTAGTGTGCAACAGCAGCCTGCCAAGAAAATATCAATACCACTAATGAATGAAGGGTTCTCTTCCTGTATTTAACTCATCACTATCTATTGTCAAAGCTTAGCCCTTGCCAGTTGACAAGGAAAAGGACTTAAGGATTTAGATTCCCTTTTGCAATGATAAGTGGATTTAGAGCTGAGATGCAATAAATTAAGAGCGATCACAAACATTGTGTGTGATGACTTGTGGAAGCTGCCCCATGTAACAAGACCTACAACTACAGAAACAAATTTAATAAAGAGCCACAATGAAATTGGGCATATAAATCTGTCTGCTAGTTCGGTATTCACGTCCATATGATATATGGTAGAGCTGTGCACGGAAAAGAAAAATAATATCAGACAGCATCACCAATGAGTCTCATTACAATTAAATCTATATTTAAAAATATTGCATCAGGAAGATTCAAAGAGCTAAGATTATTAGCTTGGATTAACGAATGGCATTTC
Source organism: Rhynchonycteris naso (assembly GCA_037038555.1). Classification (NCBI taxonomy): domain Eukaryota; kingdom Metazoa; phylum Chordata; class Mammalia; order Chiroptera; family Emballonuridae; genus Rhynchonycteris; species Rhynchonycteris naso. The sequence continues at coordinate 77,018,358 of CM073002.1, forward strand.
AGAAGTGGAGTCTATCATGTTAGAAAATGCATGGCAAAACCTTCTCACCTATTCACACTTTACTTTGAGTCAAGACATGGCCTGAACTTCTTAACATAGGACTAAGAGAACTACTTTAAACTTATTGTTGTTAAAGTGGAGTGTCCTTAGTGGGGGATCATGCTCAAAGAAAAAAGCAAAGTGAAGTGAGATTCAATTGACAGAGATGAGGCCATCCTATATTACTAAATCCAGAGATAGAGAATCATTTAAAATAACTCTTTCACAAAGCCTGACTTTTCTCAATAAGCAGTGCATAAAGCTGCAGTGTTTTGAGCAGAAGATACCATATGAATGTAACCCCAATATTCACTGTTGGCAATTGTAGTCCCTTTACCCACATTATTGCACTGGAAAAACTAAGAGACATTGTCAGTTTCCCCTTTCCTCTGACAAGCATCCTGGTATAAAGATACCGTGTATGTTGAGCTAACACAGAAAATATTTATCCCATTGATTTTATAACATTTTAAAATGTCAATCTACAAGCAGTATATTTTTCCCCTTCCTCTCTAAAACATCAAATATATTTAGCATTTCCAATGGTTAACCTTAGTATATGCATAGCTTGTCCCAACAGGACCCTGCAGGACTTGACCCCTGAGGACGAGCTGCACAATTAGCAGTGACATTTATCTGGTAGACTTTTAGAAGAACACTGTAAAATAGGCCACTGCGACAGTATGTTATCTGCCCCTGCACAATACTGGTACTTTTTCTTACTGAAGAATTAAATGTCAGTCCAGAATCTCTTGCCTTGTGGAATTAAGAGACTTTATTAAAGGGAACATGAATAAAGTTATCTACAGTTTAGTTTACACTAGTTTCTGGATGAAGAATGCTAACATTTTAAATAATATTTGGCAGACTTTATTTAAAGTGGATCATAGGTTTTTCTTTTTATTTTCTTTAGCTTATTTTTTTATTCATCAAAACATTCTAGTTGTAACAGATTCGAAACTGTGCTCACTGAAGTTACACAGAGTGGAGCGGGAAATGGATTGTGAAATCAGCAGCACGTAGTAGAACAGAGGGTGCAGATGGGACTATATAACAATGGAATCAATTTTAAAAGCCAGATCTTAATGAGCTATTTCCCTTAACCTAGATTTTGGTTACAATACGAGTAAACATTTGTGTGATCATTTTTTAAGTTCTAATATTCTAGAATTTTATGTTTGTGATTAAATACTGTTATTCTAGTATAAATTTGGGAAAAAACACACATGGAATTAGTAAGTTCTAATAACTTATACTGCCTTTCATAACTACTTTATGGGATATTATAAGTAAGAAAGAAAAATGTTAACTGTTCCCTAGTGATGGTAGAGTAAAAACACCAGAAATAGCTTTAGCATTTAATAAAGGGGGTGCTCAGTATTATTATTATATCTATTATATTTACATTCATATAATTATTATCATAGTTGTTATTATTTTCATTACCCCAATTGCTATTGCTTGAAAACTCGGAAAGAATTCTCTCTGGTCTTTGACCTTATATTCATAGTATTTTCCTGTTCTCTTTAGATCTGCCTAATACTGTAATATATGAATGACAATTTCCTAGTAAGAAATACTATGCATAAATGGAACAAAAATCTAGACTCATTCAACTCAAGTGAGAAAAAATTTACTGAGACTTTGCAGAGGGCTTCAGTGGATATGTACTATTCTGTTGATTCTCTTCAATTGAATAGCATCTAAGGATCTCTCTGCCTGTATCCCATGAATGACCTTCCCTTCCACTCTCTCCCCTTCCTTCCTTCCCTTTTTTCCTTTTTGCTTACTTTTAGCCTAATATTAGCCCAGTCTTTTATTAATTCTTCATTTCTAAGTTTTTGAATGATGAAGAGCCATGCCTTTTGTTTTCCTCCTGCAAGTTATATCACGGCTCAGATCCAGATGGTTTTCCCCCATGTCTCACACCCCACTGCTCTTTTCTTGTGGAACTGTGGGGCTCCCCACACTTTTTTTCTGAAATATCAAATTCACATAATTTACGTATTCCATACAAATTCCATCATTTCAACCTCAATAACATAACCTAAAGATATAGTTACACAAAATATTAATACTTCATAAATAACATAGTACAAAATGTTTATTACATTAAGCGGTTTCTTAGTCACTTATAATGCTTAACCCAAAACTTCCTAATGGTTTGTCAACAAATTATTAATTCCTTCATATGTTTTTAAAAACTAAATTTTCCATTGATGGAACAGAACAGAGAACCCAGAAATAAACCCACAGCTTTATGGACAACTGATATTTGACAAAGGAGGAAAGAACATACAATGGAGTAAAGACAGCCTCTTTAACAAATGGTGTTGGGAAAATTGGACATCTACCTGCAAAAAAATGAAACTAGACCATCAACTTACAGCATTCACAAAAACAAACTCAAAATGGATAAAAGACTTAAATGTAAGCCGTGAAACCATAAGCATCTTAGAAGAAAACATAGGCAGCAAGCTCTCCGACATCTGCGGCAGCAATGTACTTGCTGATTTATTTCTACGGGCAACTGAAATAAAAGGCAAGATAAACAAATGGGACTATATCAAACTAAAAAGTTTTTGAATAGCTAAAGACAATAAGAACAGAATAAAACGACAAACCACACAATGGGAGAACATATTCGACAACACGTCTGATAAGGGGTTAATAACCAAAATTTATAAAGAACTTATAAAACTCAACATCAGGAAGACAATCCAATCAAAAAAATGAGCAAAAGAAATGAATAGAAATTTCTCCAAAGAGGACATACAGATGGCCAATAGGCTTATGAAAAAATGCTTAACATCACTAATCATTAGAGAAATGCAAATTAAAACCACAATGAGATATCACCTCACACCAGTCAGAATGGCACTCATCTGCAAAACAACACAAAACAAGTGCTGGCGAGGATGTGGAGAAAAGGGAACCCTTCTGCACTGCTGGTGGGAATGCAGACTGGTGCAGCCACTGTTGAAAACAGTATGGAGATTTCTCAAAAAATTAAAAATCGAACTGCCTTTTGACCCAGCTATCCCACTTATAGGAATATACCCTAAGAACACCATAGCACTGTTCAAAAAGAAGAAATGCGCTCCCATGTTCATGGCAGCATTGTTCATAGTAGCGAAGATCTGGAAATAGCCCAAGTGTCCATCAGAGGACTAGTGGATTAAAAAGCTTTGGTACATATATACTATGGAATACTACTCAGCCATAAGAAATGATGACATTGGATCATTTCCAACAACATGATGGACCTTGATAACATTATACGGAGTGAAATAAGTAAAACAAAGAAAAACTGAGAACAGCATGATTTCATACATAGGTGGGACATAAAAGTTAGACTATGAGACATGGACAAGAGTGTGGTGGTTACGAGTTGGGGAAAGGAAGGAGTGGTTGGGAGGGGGGAGGGAAGGGGCACAAAGTATACCAGATAGAAGGTTACAGAGGGCAATTTAACTTTATGTGATGGGTATGCAACATAATTGAATGATAAGATAACCTGGAGATGTTTTCTTTGAACAAATGTACCCTGATTTATTAATGGCACCCCATTAAAATTAATAAAAAATATTATATATTAAAAAAAGTAAATTTTACAGCCTGACCAGGCGGTGGCGCAGTGGATAGAGCGTCGGACTGGGATGCGGAAGACAGAGGTTCAAGACCCCGACATCGCCAGCTTGAGCACGGGCCTATCAGGCTTGAGCAAAAGCTCGCCAGCTTCAACCAAGTTTGCTGGCTTCAGCTGGGGGTTGCTCGGTCTGCTGAAGGCCCACCGTCAAGGCACATGTGTGAATGCAATAAATTAACAACTATGGTGTCACAACGGCAATGAAAAACTAATGATTGATGCTTCTCATCTCTCTTCGTTTTGTCTTTCTGTTCCTATCTATCCCTCTCTCTGACTCTCTTTCTCTGTCCCTGTAAAAAAATAAAAATAAAATAAAAAGTAAATTTTATTGCTAATTCATGTATAAAATTTATGGATCTCTTATTAAAATCTACCTTATTAATTCTTATACAATTTCCTGAAGTATGATTAATATTGCAATCAGTTTATGGATAAAAAATTAGATTAACAGATATTTTAAAATTATTTTAAAGGTGAATTCTAAGAAGTGGAAGGGGTAGGATGTGAGCCTTGTATGTGTCATTTTGATTTCTTACGTTTTTTTCAAAGCAGCTTGTCTGCAAGAAATTTTGTAGTAGTGTATGAAAAAAGTTAACCACCCTGATGTTGTCACGCAGATCTGTGGTTGAAAACCACTGCCCTACATCATGACCCTGTCAAGATGTAGGAAAGATGTCCTAGACCACATCCCAACAGAATGCTTGCACAGATGTCAGGAAGAGTTATTTCATTACTTTTGGCTATTGTTTATTGTCTGAAAGGCCACAGTCAAGTGGAGTTGGTGGGGTTTTAAGACCAAATTTACACTTTGAAACTGTACTGCTAAACAGGACTAATTTGAGCACATTCTCTCACCATAAAATATGGCCCAGGATATGACAGAATGAAAATTATTGGCATTGGCACTAATAATGCATAGTCATTATCTGTTTACTATGTATATCATGCTGGATAATGTAAACAAGTTATATCTCTTTATACCAGAATCTCTCACACTTCTCTGCCTAGCTGGATCACCAGGAGAATTTTTAAAATATGTTTGTACCCAGCTTTGGTGAGTTTGAAAATGAATGGCTTATCTTAAAAAAAACAACTTTATTTAAGAATACCATCAGTTCAAATTCACTTAAAAATAACTGTGATGATCTTAAGAAACTATGAACATATATCCAACAGCATTACTGAAAAACATAGTTTCATTCCCTGAGTATGTTAGGCACAACATGGTTCACATTGCTTTAGTTATAGTTACATGTATATTTTCCTTTGGATAAGTATCACAGAGGCAGTTAATAATTCTGATCACCACTCTGCTGGGTCATTTCTGAGACACTGCCAAAGAGCTAGATTATATTTTCCCATTATAAAGCTCCTAAGATTTAAAATCCATCATCAAGAACTTTCAAGCACTAGAATTTCACAATAAACAGAAAAGTTGGAATGGTTTTATTTGTTCTGTTACTTACAAAGTGCCAGGAGGGTTTCAAAACCATAATAATTATTATTGTGAAACAGAATAGGCAATAAAATAAGGTTTTATGACTGCAGAAAAAACAACAACAACAAAAAATCCTCCTCTTTTAACATCAAAAAAGTGCTACTACTACTACTACAAAAATATGAAAAACAAAAAGTTATTGCCTCTAAAAAATAATATAATAGACATATTATAGTCTTGAGATTTCACATGAAAATAATGTATTTTAGTATACAAACATTAAAGTCACAAGTACTTTACTTTTATGTAGATGATTTTCTTCAAAGGTGTGAGGGTATTTTATATGCATTATTTCTATAGTCCTCTCAGGTTACCATCTAAATTAACCTTCTTTTTGTTTTTTAAAAAAATACAGTTAAATGAGTCATCAATGGGTCCACATAAAAGACTCATGAATTAAAAACAAGTGAAAATAATTCTTAAAATGTATTTATTAAACTGAATAGTAAAAACATTTTTATTAATATAAATAAATATATCATCTGTAACAGATTAAATAAATAAATATATCATCTGTAACAGATACTAGATACTCAGAAATTACTTCATTAAATTTATTTTTAAATTATAACAGTGAATATTAAAATATTTATTTCTCTAAAGAACCAGAAACATGCTTGTTATTTTTAGCAGACCCACTTAAGAGAATGCCTATTTTCAAAGTACAAGTTTAATATATTTCTAGTACTATTACTACAATTTTATTTCATAGAAATATCAATACCAGAATATCATGTGAGCAGTGCATAATCCAAGCATGTTTTTTTTTACTGATAACTATACTCAGAAATTAAGAATTATTTATTTTACCTAGACAATCTTTATCAAGTTATAGATTTATATTAAATTTCTAAGGTCTTGTTCATTGCTAGCACTTAAAGATCATAATAATATGATTTATACTGAAAATAGACTGTGTAATAATCATAATATTCTGGTATATAAAATCCATAAAAATCTTAAAACAATTCCTGACATATCATCACATTATAATATTCACTTTGTAAGTATTATGCTTTTCTTTCATATAATATTTTCATTTATTCTCATACTAATGGTCTTTACCGCCACATTCTTCTTCTACTCTCTCACTTACATTTTTTGAAATTTTATTTTATTTGTTTTTATTAGGTGAGAGGAGGAGAGCTAGTGTGGCAAACTCCCACTAGCTTCCTGACCAGTATCCACTAAGCAACCCTGTCTGGAGCTGATGCTTGAGTACTGAGTTATTTTTAAGGCCTGAGGCTGATACTCAGACTAATCGAGCTATCCTCAGTGCCTGGGGCCACGCTTGAACCAATTAAGCCATTGGCTGTGGAAGGGGAAGAGGGAGAAAAGGGGGAAAGGAAAAGGGAGAGAAACAGATGGTCACTTTTCCTGTGTACCCTTGAGAATCAAACCCAAGATGTTCATACACTGGGCAGACACCCTATCCGTTGAGCCACTGATCAGAACCCTCAATTATTTTCTACCCTAATTAATTCACCCTATCTTGAACAAGTATTAATTCTCTAGTATGTACTAGAACTAGGTTTTTACCTGTCACTAAGATAGACATAGTAACTAGTAGCCTAAGGAGAAGTGTAAACATTAAACATGAAAACAAATGAAGTTCATTTAAAATTTGATCATTGTTTTGAAACAAAAATTAATCTGAGAGTGTATAACAGAGAGATATAAATTTAGTGGTGGTGAAGGGGAGCTTATCTTAAGAAATAATATGTAAACAGCAACACAAAATATGAATTGGAGTTGGTTTGTTAAAGCAGGTTGAGAGAAGGGAGTGTTTCAGTTAACAAAAAATAAGTTCAAAGATTTTAAATCAAGAATAGAGAAGGAGAGAGAACATAATAACCTAGAGAAAATTTGGAGAATTGTGATGAAAGAGTATTGGTGATATAATGAGAAATTTAGGAACAACATGCAAAAAAATAAAAGGATGGATGTTAGAAACCTTGGATGGGGATTCATGGTTTGTGTATAGCTAATTTAGTGGTTAATTAAGTTTTATAATTAAAACAGATGAAATATCATTCTCATGAATGTAAAATTAACCAATCAATGAACTCTTTTTAATAATATAATGACAAATTATTATTTTAAATAAACACTGCATAGATTATTCATGAACATAAATATTAAAGAGCAAACATCCTATTAAATACTAAAGAAATTTTAACAATTATAGCTATATATTTATTTGTAAATATGTAAAGTCTTAAATTACTTAGAAAATATAATGCTAATGTAATAAACAGCTTTCTCCAATATTTTAGCATGTGGGGATAACTATTTATTTAATTTTTTAAATTTAATTTATTGTGTTTACATAGATTCTAGTGTTGCCCCCCAATGCATCCCCCCTCCCCCATATTCCCCTCAACATCTTCTTTTCTCCCCTCCCACCAGCTCCACCCCCTTTCCTTGAGGTTTAATTTCATTCCTCAGTTCACATTGTTCCTTGGATTCCTCAAATGAGTGATGTCATATGATATTTTTCTTTCTCTGCCTGGCTTATTTTACTTAACATAATAGTTTCCAGGTCCATCCATGTTGTTGCAAAAGAGTTAAATAAGTCATGAAACCATAAGCATATTAGAAGAAAACATAGGCAGTAAGTTCGTCAACATCTCTTGCAGCAATATGTTTACTGATTTATCCATGAGCAAGTGATATAAAAGACAGGATAAGCAAATGGGACTATATCAAAATAAAAATCTTTTGTACAGCTAAAGACAATATGAACAAAATAAAAAGACAAACCACACAATGGGAGAACATATTTGACAATATGTCTGATAAGGGGTTAATAACCAAAATTTATAAAGAACTTGTAAAACTCAACACCAGGAAGACAAACAATTAAATCAAAAAATAGTCAAAAACAATGAATAGACATTTAATTTTATAACTATTTTTTCCTTTCTTAACTAATTTTTCCTTCTGCTCAGTTTCCCTTCTGAAACACACATACTTATTTCTATATATCAAAAGATTTTCCTTGATATATCCCACTAAAATTTCCTGGTTTGGGTTGTTGTGCAATATACTTGCACATTGGAGAAATAATCATTGAAACTTATTTAGCAAGAATTAAAATTTCTTTAAATACCAGTGGTAAATGAGTAATACAAAAAAATGTTAATAAGATTGGTTTAGCAAATAGAGGACAAAAACGTTATGTTTTGCAATTTTAAAAAACAAATGGGGACTTCTAAAGTTATTTTAACTAATATATTTTTTTTAAATAAAAAGGTGCCAGATACCAAAGTAAAAAAGTTACAAGTCAAATATGTGTAGAATTTTAACTTATCAATTTATCAAATGTGCATAAAAATTACTTTAAATCTAATTATTTTTTCTTAATTTTTTTGTAAAAATTGAGGAATTTTTAAAAATATTTTAATTAGTAGTTCAAAGAAAAGACTATGTATTTCTGCAATGTTTTAAACAATTTAAAGGATTAAAGTTCAAATTTGCTTTATATAGTTTGAGTAAGGAAACTGATGTTGAAGGCTGATAACATGATAATCCATAAGAATTTCTTAAATGATCATGAAAATAATAGAAGAGGAAATGTTGTTATGCTTTGACAAAATTTATTATTAAATATTTCTTTTGAAAATAGCATTTATAGTAAAGCAATACTGCATTGCAAACAAATTAATATAATTTTTCAGATCTAGTACTCAAATCCAAAGCAGGAATCTGTATGTTCCTACAGTGATCAGAAATTTTGAAATGATAAGCATGCTGTTAAAAGCTATAGGTTATCTTAATTTCAGCAAGAAATAACTTTGCGCCTTGTGGACCAGAGTAATAATGATGAAAAAGGAGATCACTATCATCCATATGATTCTGAAGTTTGCTAATGCATAAAGAGGGAGCTATTCCTATTTTTTCCATAGTTATCAATAATGTTTAATTTTATTTTTTTCAAAATATATGAACCAAATGGCATGTGATTTCTTGTATGTATTAATATGATTTATTATAGGAATATATTTTCTTCTATTGAACCATTTTTACCTTCCACTTTATGCAATATGTATTTTTCTATTTAATAACACTCTTCAGGATTTTAGCTTCATTATCCGTAAGTAAATTGTCTGTATATATTTTTGGTGGGGTGGGGTTGGGCTGTTGTATTCTTGAGCTATGAATATTGATTAATTGTTCGCATTGACATTGGAATCTGGAAATTTTTAAACTCATTCCATGTTCTGAAAAAGTTTTAAATACTTGGAAGTTAAGTTCTGTGGGGACTTCAATTATGAATGCATTAGATCATTTGTGACAATGTTCAATGCACATAAATTTCTTCCTAACTATTTACTTTTTTATTTATAATGGCTAGTTTTTATCATCTTGATTCAGTCTTAGTTTGGACTTCCCAAAAGGAAACTTTTAGACTAAATTGGGTGAGCAGGTAGTACAGTTAAGAGGTGATCTCAGAAAATACACTGAGTGAGTGGAAAAGTAAAATAGGAAGGAAGGAAAGACAAAAAATGTGCTAGTGGGTGGGTTCCAACCAGAGGTCACTGAGGCTGAATCTTTTGAGGAATCAAGACTGTAGAGCAGGGGTGCCCACACTTTTTCAGCTTGAGAGCTACTTATAGGATGACCAAGTCAAAATGATCTACCTACAATAAAAATGCAAAACATCAATTTATTTCTTCTATATTATCATTATTTAAGTTACTATTATTACTATTTAATATTGTGTATTCTTCTTTCACCTTTCTCCTTCTCACCTCTCTTTTTGGAGAAAAGTCAATGTCATAGATTTTATGAACAGTCCGAAAAAGCCGCTCCACATTTCCCTTCTTTGGAATAGCAATGGCACACAGACAGATGAGGCAAACGCACTTAGAATATGACATGGTGAAAAAAATCCCCTCCCATTCTGTATGAAAGTGGTAGGTTTTAGGCTTCTTACTTGGACCAGCTATGACGCTCATTTTTATACCCTTTGTTGTATTTAGTTTAAATAAATTGAAGGCTAACTACGCAGCAATGTAACTGAACAAGTTAATGCGGTTTAACGCGCATGCGTAGAGTGTCAAAAGTTCAGACGTCAGATTGGCTACCCTGTATGCCAATTAAAAGACAAATGCCTTTTTCATGTCATGTGATCTACCCACACTTCCTTTGCGATCAACCAGTAGATCGTGATCGATCGACATATTAAACACCCCTGCTGTAGAATATATAAAAGTTTAACCCAATGTAGGTTGAAAACCTGAGGTATTTTTTTCTTCTCTATTACTGGTTGAAGTTATCTCCTATATTGTTAACACTCTTGCACACTGCTCTGCTGTAACCAGTGAACAAGTTTCCATGGTTCAGAAAAGCCTCAAACAAAAAGAAATGCAAGTGTTGGAGTTCCGGTGCTATCTGCTTTTATCTGCATGCTGGCTCACTCCAGATGACCTGGCCTGTGATTGTGCCAGAGTAAGACCCTAAGCTCCGTAATTCTTTAGTTGTTTTCAGAAGTCTGTTCTCCCTTCACTTCTTTGATTTTAGTGCTGTGATTCTTTTATGCTTTTAATTTCTATCATTTGTATGCACAAATTTCACTATTAAAATTTATTGCTTAAGCTAACCTGAGAATGTTTTTTTGTTAATGTCAAAGAAACCCTGATAGAAGGTGACATAAAACAATTATTATTTTTTTTATGTACACATTTTTTACTTTAATTCCAGGAAACCAACTTCCTCTTAATTACATCCTACACTTCTCGATCCATTTCTTTTATCCTTTTCGGGCTTTTTCTCTTCTTGACTTTTAAGTATTGGTGAACTCAGGACTCTGCCCTCTGTGATAACATACTCACTAACTAATATAACTTACTCTATGATTTGTACAAAAATTATTAATATCTTAGTTAACTCCTTTCAATTCCCTTACTTCCAGCTCTTCAATCAGAGTAAATGATACCATCCAACAACATAGATATTTTCTTAAATCTAAGATTTATTCTTCTTCTAGTTTGATCACTCAATTATATTACAAAACAAGCCCAGCTATTAAACCTCTAAAATATATTCTGTATTCAGTTTTTCTTTGCATGCACTACTATCACTCTAGATCTATCCCCATCATCTCCCTTTGAGACTATCAAAATACTTTCCTGACTAGTTTTCTTCTTTCATACTGGTTCTTCCTGGCGTATACCAGATTTGCCCATGTATAAGATGCACCTTAATTTTGGGTCTTAAATTTGAAAAAGAAAGTATTACATAAAGTTATTAAACTCAAGTTTTATTCATCATAAAATTCACACAACTCATCACTGTCAAAACTGTCATCCATTAGCTTGTCATCATCTATGTCTGATGATGAATCACTGTCTTCATATATTGCCTCGTCCTCGGTTCCATCTATGATATTTGAAATGCCACACATCTTAAATGATTTCACAATGATCTCAGTCTTGATATTATCCTAAGATCTTTTCACCCAGGTACAAACTTTTTCTATAGTTGGTTTCTTCACTCTTCCTGCTGGTGTCAAATTGTCCCCAGAACACTACATTCATTGGTTCCATTCATCTCTCATGGCAGCTTTGAAGGGTTTGTTATTACTGACATCAAGTGGTTGGAGCTAGCATGTCAAGCCTCTAGGTATGATGGCAAATTTTGTTTTTGGCTCTGCAGCAATCTTCTTCATGTTTTTTGATATGTGTGTCCTGAACTAATCAAGCACCAATAGGGCAGGTTTGTGTAAGAGCCCACCTGGTTTCCTTCTCCAAACTTTCTCAAATCAGATCTTCATCCCATCATGATTTATTTAATTCTTGTCATGAATGTGGACAATCACTCCTTGAAGAATGTCTTCTTTCGACATTGTTTTTCATTGGCACAACAAGCTAGAACAACTGTATAATGGCTCTTTTCTTGTCCACTTGTCTTCACAGTTACAGTCACATCCCCCCTTCTATCAACAGTTCTGTTACTTGAGACATCAATTTGGAGGGAGACTTTGTCTTTATATGCAATCTGTCCCAACTCAAACTGATGTGTCCTCCTACATTGAATGACAAAATGATGAAATTCAAGAACCTTCTGCTCATAGCTTTTAGACATCTTTTGGGCAAGTCTGGTACATGTCCACAATACTTAGTCCATTATGTTTTATGAACCTATGGCATAAATTGTGTACTCTTCTGAAATCAGTAACTTCTTTTAAATCAGCAATTGTTCTTGCCTCATGCTGAACCAACCTTGTAGACAGAGAAATTCCAATTGCCCTATGCTCTTCAATCCATATCTTCTATTTCCTATGTAAATCATACCATTTTGCTGACTTCCTTCTCATGGCCTTCTTCTGCCACGGAGTTCTCAGTAGAGTTTCTTCTTCCTGTAGCCAATCTCGGACTGATTTCTCAGTTAGAAGAGAACCAAATTTATGTTCAGCAGCACAATTTCCATTCACTTTTGCAAACTGGATCACTTTTAACTTAAATTCAGCACTGTACAAAAATCTTTTCTGAGCCATTTCTGGGAAGATGTGGCAAATATAACCTCCAATAATATACTGGCAACAAGTGCGAAACAATGAATGCAAAGACAAAGAGCGGGAAATGCAAGTAAAATAAATCTACAAGCACCGTTCTTCCTGATGAAGACTGTGAGCTACCTTTCTTCTCTTTCTATCTTTTCTTTCTTTCTTTAATGCATACACCATCATTTAATATCTTTCATTTAATTCATGTATTTTCTTACCTACTTCTTGCCTTAATCTGAAATCACCTTGCCCCCCACACACCATCCACATAATTATTAGAGTTGCCATTTGAATAAAATAGGTCTCGTAAACCTGATCACAACTGAATGCTTTCTGGGGAGAGAATCTGACTCATAAATGAAAATGAGTGCTTTTTTCTATAATATTTGTAAAAAGAATCTAAGAATAAAATCCACATCTCTTCTTGAATAATTTTACTGTAAGATTTCTATGTCAGAACTAATGGCAGCCACAACTTTTACATAGTTTGAAGAAAATTTAATGTGTGGAAATTAAAGCAGTCTCAGAGAAAGAATTAGTAAAAAAATAAAATTAAAATTAAAATGAGGAAACATAATTTTAACTGCTCATAACCATATTCCTGACTTTTAACTCCATTATCATTCTGTTTTTAATACATTTTTTCTATTTTTTTAAGTTATTTCAAGTCAGATCTCTATTACTTGCAAGTAAAGGAATTCTTATCAATACATTCAATATATGAAAAATTGTTAATTCAAGAATAAATTCAAAATACAATTATGTACTTTTCAGTTAAATGTTTAAAACCACATCTTCCCACTGGAATAAAGTAACTTTTAGTAATACAAGGAAAATATAAGTTAATAATGAAAAGCTTTATAGCTATTAAGGTTCACCTAGTTGTCATAGCTCAGATTCTAAGAAGCAACTTCTGAAATGTAGATTCTCCTGTAGTAGTTTATCAAAGATTATTCTTAACACAAGATAAGTGGAAGATAAAATAAGGTTGGAATGAAGAAGGTGAACTTTACTCACAATATCAACCTCTGCTGCTCCCATAGGATGCTATCAAGCTGATTGTCTTCAAAGATGTGTCTAAGTGAGGCAAAGAATAATCAGGACCAGTCATCACATCAAAGCAGTGACTTTAGTTAAGGCCCCTTACTGAAGAAGAATTAGTTATGAATTATCAGTAGGCAAATACTTTATGCTGGTGAAAAAATTAGTACCTCAGTCCCAAAGCAGAGAGTTTGATGCAGTATGCCACAAATCTACTACTTTAAGTACAATGGCATTTATGGTTCTTATTTAAATTTTATTTAGCTAATGATATTAAGTTTAATGTTAATTATAAATACATTTGCCCTGCATGACTTTTAGCTCAGCATAGTAAAATGCAAAGGAAAAAGTGGCAGACAACCAACAATCAAGAAAAAAAATACTTTTAGTGAATGCTTTTATTCTTAATATCTCAGAATGATGGAATTGCTGTAGAGAAAGTGTAAGAGTCTGTGAATTGTCAAATATTTGGTAGATTCAGTGTCTCATTACTTGGTACAATTTAAGACAATTTTTTTGGTATTTTTCTGAAGTGAGAAGCGGAGAGGCAGAGAGAGAGATTCCCACATGCACCCCACCAGGATCCACCTGGCATGCCCACTAACAGGCAATGCTCTGCCCATCTGGGGTATTGATCCATTGCAAGGGGAACCATCCTCAGTGCCAGGATCAATTTTGCTCCAATAGAGCCTTGGCTGTGGAAGGGGAAGAGAAGAAAGAGAAGTAGAGGAAGAAGGGTTGAAAAGCAGATGGGCGCTTCTCCTGTGTGCCCTGGCTGAGCATTGAATTTGGGACTTCTACACACCAAGCTGATACTCTACCACAGAGCCATTCGGCCAGTGCCTGAATTTAAGACAATTTAATTTCATGATACAAAGACTTATAATTATAAATAAGAGAGATTTCATAATGTGTAGACCTTTCTTGTGGTTTCTTTTACTGTAATAGCATTCATCATCACGTTTAGTTGAAGAGAGGGCTAAGGGCCAGAATTGAAGTTAAATGTTGCCCATATGTCCCATGACATCCTCTATACTCACTCCTTCAACCAATCTGGGCATGCATAAACATAATATTTTATTTAGTTAAAATGTAATTTCTTCTCTTTAAGATTTTCAACAATTTTTATTAGAAAAAATAGAATAAAAGGACAATGATTTCTTTTTATTTTGGGTCAAATGAACATGATCTGTGATAAAGTTATAATTGTAATAATTTCTCTGAAATTTCCTGGATATCCTCACCAAACATTCTTCACTGATGTTCTCACTGAATAGCATTACTTTAAATCACCACATAATTCATAAACCAAATGTCATAGAAACACTTCTTTAGAACCATAAGGACACTAGCATATTGGCAATGGTAGGTAGAATCACGATGATAGAAAACAACATTTGCAAAGCTTTAGAATCTAGTAGAAAGTTCCATCTCAGAATCTTTGGACTACTCTTCTTTACAAAATCAATCACAAAAGTCTGAAATATTCTCAATATTTTATAAACTAAAATAAATTGTATTTTTTAGTGTTTTGTGAACTAGAAGTACATTTTTAAGTCAGAAATTAAATAATATTAATACTCCATTTTCTCTGCTGATAAAATGTCTTAAGCAATTTTTATTACTATTATTAGTATGATTATTATTCAACTAAAAGGCAAGAAAGTAATTTGTTAGTTATAAATCACTTTATTTGATAGAAATGATATTTTAAAGCTTAATATTCTGGTGGTAAACTAATAAAAGCCACTTTGTTTAATATGTTTGGAAATTGTTGATGTAAAAATAAACTTCAGGATCTACAAAAAAGAGTTATAATTTTATTTCTGAAACTGCATGATTCTGAGTAGGAAGATCACTTAGAATGGCTGATTCTCTGTAAAATTAGATAATAAGGTAAGGTAACATTAAAAATATTTTAACTCTAATAATCTGTGTTTTCAATTTATTTGATATTTTATTGCTTTTGTTCACTCTAGTTCCTCCTTCTGACCTTAGGTAAAAAAGTGGGGAAGAACAAAATTGGAACATCTCTGCTCTTTTGCCCATTTCAGCAGAACAATTATCATCACAACATTCAACAAGTCCATTTTTTAATTCATTCAGACTCATTTATTATATAATAACCATTTATTCACCTGACCAGGCGGTGGCACAGTGGATAGAGCATCGGACTGGGATGCAGAAGACCCTGGTTCGAACCCCAAGATAGCCAGCTTGAGCTCGGGCCCATCTGGCTTGAGCAAAAGCTCGCCAGTTTGGACACAAGGTCGCTGGCTCCAGCAAGCCGTGGCTCAGTCCGCTGAAGGCTGGCGGTCAAGGCACATGTGAGAAAGCAATCAATGAACAACTATGGTGTCTCAACAGCAACGAAAAACTAATGATTGATGCTTCTCATCTCTCTCCGTACCTGTTTGTCTATCCCTCTCTCTGACTGGCTGTCCCTGTAAAAAACAAACAAACAAACAAAACCCCCCCAAAAATCAAAACATTTTTTCAGTATATTCTAATTATCATTGTATCTGCTAGATTTCAGGAATAAGATGAAATTTGTTTTTAAGTTGTTTAAAATCAAGTAAGAGAGGCCTGACCTGTGGTGGCGCAGTGGATAAAGCGTCGACCTGGGAACACTGAGGTCGCCAGTTCAAAACCCTGCACTGGTCTGGTCAAGGCCCATATGGGAGTTGATGCTTCCAGCTCCTCTCCCCTTTCTCTCTTTCTCTCTCTCTCTCTCTCACTCTGTGTCTCCTCTCTAAAATGAATAAAATAAAATTAAATTAAAAATAAAAAAAAAATCAAGTAAGAGAATCAAATATATATGTATAAATTATAGTACCTGAAGCTCTATTGTAATTTGCAAGAATGCAAACTGGAAATATGTTCATAAGTACTATAGGGGAAAACCAGTGAACTACAGATACTTTGGGAATATTGGATGAGGAGCAGTATACAGATCTCTGGAACATAATTCTTGCCTGTTTCCATTGTATCTTCTCTCAGAAGAAATTTAAGGTCACCCTGTTGAGTTCACAGCACCAATTTAATCTTCAGGTCTTATAGATTGTTTATATCCTTTGTATTTTAAAAATAACTGTGGCAAATTCCAATCACAAATTAAAATAAAATAATAGTAATTGGGTATTTTTTCTTTTAATTTTATTTTTTTAATTTTTTTTTTACAAGGACAGAGAGAGAGTCAGAGTCAGAGGGAGAGATAGATAAGGATAGACAGACAGAAACGAAGAGAGGTGAGAAGCATCAATCATTAGTTTTTCGTTGCTGTTGCGACACCGTAGTTGTTCATTGATTGCTTTCTCACATGTGCCTTGACCACGGGTTTCAGGAGATGGAGCAACACCTTGCTGGAGCCAGCGACCTTCGGTTCAAGCTGGCAAGCTTTTGCTCAAACCAGATGGGCCCACGCTCAAGCTGGCGACCTCGAGGTCTCGAACCCGGGTCTTCCGCATCCCAGTCCAACGCTCTATCACTGCGCCACCGGCTCGTCAGGCAGTAATTGGCTTTTGAGTACTTTCTTTTAATCTTCTGAAAAATAATTTCAGATTATTTTTTCTTTATGAGAATACTTGAAATAGAAAAATATAGAGTATTTTGTTAAAGGACAGTCCAGTGTGCTTCCATTAATTCTGTCTTTTTTAATCTCTTACATGTTTCTTTATAATAACTAGTTCATTTTCTTCTTTAACTCTTTAAACAAAAGTTCTAGGGTAAATTAACTGTGAGAAAAAATCCTAAAACTTCTGCAAACATCCATGTCCTGGAGTTAAATTATGTTATGTAACCACATAACAAATTCTGGAGTCCATCTTGAACAACATTCTAATTTCTTCAAAATAGCATCTATTAAAAATACAAATTATAAAACAATAACAACAGGTAAAACCCCATTTTATTTTTAATGAGAACTTAGATATTAAGCATGTAAATAAAAACCAAAATTTATTACGCAGTTGTCTTAAAAATTATAATTTTTATAAAGAAATCATTTCTTAGTGTCAATACAAAAAAACATATTTTGTACATATTTCTAAGTATAAGATATTTTTCTTTTTTTTTCTTTTTTTTACAGGGACAGAGAGAGAGTCAGAGTCAGAGAGAGGGATAGATAGGGATAGACAGACAAGAACGAAGAGAGGTGAAAAGCATCAATCATTAGTTTTTCGTTGCTGTTGCAACACCTAACTTGTTCATTAATTGCTTTCTTACATGTGCCTTGACCGGGGGCCTTCAGCAGACCAAGCAACCCCCTACTAGAGCCAGCGACCTTGGGTCCAAGCTGGCGAGCTTTTGCTCAAACCAGATGGGCTCATGCTCAAGCTGGTGACCTCGGGGTCTTAAACCTGGGTCTTCCACATCCCAGTCTGATGCTCTATCCACTGCGCCACACAGCCTGGTCAGGCATGAGATATTTTTCAATTAAAACCTACTAGGTGTTTCAAAATAAAAAATGTTATTCTTTTCTAAAATATATATTTTAATTTATTGTTTTGACATGGTTTCTAGAGCCCTACTCAATATAACGTACTCTACACACCACATTATGCCTCCCATGCTTCATGCAAAGTCCTTTCTATCCTCATTTCCCCCGTTTTGTTTCTCTCCTCCTTTCACTCCCTCCTTTTCTATCTGATAATTGCTACTCTGCCATTTGTATATATGTGTTATGTATTCGTTTTTATTTTGAGTAATCTCTTCACCTTTTTGATCCAGTCCACTCCTTCCCTTTCCCTCCGACAGCTATATATCTCTTTTGTGTGACCTTGCCTCTATTTTATTCCTCAGTTTATTGTGTTCATTAGATTCTACATGTAAGTGAGATCATATGGAATGTTTTTTCTGCCTGGTTTATTTTGCTTAGCATAATAATTGCCAGTTCTACTCATGCTGTTGCAAAAGGTAAGGTTTCCTTCTTTCTATGGCCATGTAGTATTCCATTGTATCATTGTATCACAACTTAAACTGTTTCCAGATCTTGGCTATTGTAAATACACTGCAGTGAACATGGCAGTGCATATCTTCTTTTGAATTAGTGTTTTGGGATTCTTAGGATATATTACTAGAAGTTGGATAGCTATATCATAAGGCAGCTTCATTTTTAATTTTTTGAAGAAACACCATACTGTTTTCTACAGTGACCACACAAGTCTGCATTCCCACAAGCAGTGCATGAGACTTACCTATTCTCTACATCCTTGACACCACATTATTTATTAATTTGTTAATGAAAGTCATTATGGCATGTGTGAGATGATATCTCTTTGTAGTTTTATTTTGCACTTCTCTGATGATTAATGACATTGGGCTTTTTTTTTTCAGATGCTTATTAGAAATTTGTATGCCCTCTTTGAAGAATTGTCTATTTAGTTCTTTTGCCCATTTTTTAATTGGATTGTTTGTCTTCTTGGTGTTGACTTTTATAAGTTCTTTATAAATTTTTGTTATTAATCCCTTAACAGATGTATCAGCAAATATGTTTTCCCATATATCATAATCGTGGACAAAAACTAAAACAATCCCCTTAAGATCAGGAATAAGACAGTAATGTATACTTTCACCACTCTTATTTAACGTAGTACTGGACACCCTAGCTACAGCAATTGGACAAGAAAAATAAATAAAGAGCATCCAAACTAGAAAAGAATATGTAAAACTGTCATTATTTACTAATGACATGATATTGTACATAGAAAATCCTAATGTCTTCAACAAAATACTACTAGACCTAATAAATAAATTTGGCAAAGTAGCGGAATACAAAATTAATATTCAGAAATCAGTGGAAGTTTTATATACCAGTATGTTAGATAAATTTTAATTGTTTTTGTTTCAATTATATTCTTTTTTTTTTTTAACCAGGACAGAGAGAGAGTCAGAGAGAGGGATATAGAGGGACAGACAGACAGAAACAGAGAGAGATGAGAAGCATCAATCATCAGTATTTTGTTGCGACACCTTAGTAGTTCATTGATTGCTTTCTCATATGTGCCTTGACCACAGGCCTTTAGCAGATAGAGCAACCCCTTGCTGGAGCCAGCAACCTTGGGTCCAAGCAGACGAGCTTTTCTTGCCCAAGCCCGATAAACCTACTTTCAAGCTGGTAACCTCGGGGTCTCAAACCTGGGTCCTCCGCATCCCAGTCCAATACTCTGTGCTCTGTGCCACCTTCTGGTCAGGTTCAATTGTATTCTTTTTGCACACTGTATAATTATTTTGTAGAATGCAAGTCTTGATACTCCATCCAACCATATTTCTGCAGCATTATTGTTTATGATCCCACTTTATTTTCTCTAATTTTGGTTACAGTCATCAACAAACACAATTTGTTAAATCACTCCCTTGTTCAAAACCTTTCAAATTTGCTCCATTATATTTAAAATATATTTTAATATATATAAGAATATCTGCATGGTCCTCAATTATCAGAACATTTCCTTCCTCTTTTGTAATTTTGTTACTTGTCATTTTCCTGTTTGCTCATATTGTTTCAGCTGGGCTACTTCATCCGTGTTTTGCAACACTAAGTCCTAATAAATCTTCAGTTTTCAACTTATAAATCACTTTCTAAAAGAGTGTCAGAGAATCCATCTCCTTAATGTCTTCATAAAATTTTATACATCACTTTATATCCATCATCACTACTTTAAATTTTTTTAAATTTAGTTTTAGAGAGAAAAGAGAAAGAGAGAAGGGGTGAGGAGCAGAAAGCATAAACTCCCACATGTTTATTAAAATTATGCTTAACAGAGATTAATAAAATAGGATGTATTTATTTTTTACCTTTATCATCACAGCCTTACACCCCCCAAGCCCTTACCATTAGAATGCTCATGTGTGAATTTTAAATGAGTTTTGTTGCAATTCATGACACAGAGGAAGAAAAGCCAGAAGAACATGAGAATTGCATGTTGTGGTGCCAGAATCAATGGGCAGTTGGATTACATCGGTTTACTTTTATGGCAGTTTATGCAGAAATGGTGTTAACAGAAGTTGCTGGAGTAAAAGATGTAGCTGAAAAGTATGAAAGAATTTAAAAGACATAAAATATAGCCTACCACTTGCACTCTCAAATTGTGTGTGCCCCTAAATTAAAAAGAAACCACCACAAAAGCATAATACAAGTAAGTTCATGGAATAAGCAACAGTACCCACCACATCAGCTGGTACCAAGGTATTAATTAATATTTTTTACTTTATTTCTATATCACATTTTATGATTTATTTTATCTTCAGCTAAAACATAGCCAGTCTATGTTGTTTTCCTGATGTGATGACCTTAACTTCATTCATGAAGACTCTTAAGTCTTTAATTTATTTGTTCTTATATACTGGATCTCCATTATTAGCTACTCCAGTGTATATCTCTGGATTTAGACATTTTTCCTCAAGTATGTGGTTTCTATCTTATTTTTCCACAATACACAGTGTCAAACTTCATCCCATCCTTATGATGTTACCTCCTTTCCCTGTACTGGTCCACTAACATGAGAAACACAGTGACCAAAATGCAAATAAAACATCAAGTGAAAATATTACTATATTTTATATTGAAAGCATTTTCTTGGGAATCAGGATCTCTAATCTTATGCTAAAGTTATCACTGAGATGATAAGGACCAGAAAACCAAGTAAATTATTAGACTGACAAGGAGAAGAGAAAATTTTGTGTCTACCCTTTGTTTCACAGACTGATATTTAGTTATGGAGAATACAGTTTTACACATCTCAGAGTATTCAGGAGAATCTGGAGATACAATGTTTTTCAAACCCATCTCGAGTTTCAGGGTCTCACACTTCTACCCAGTTTTTCATTTTTACTCAAAATATATATGACTATATTTGCAGGTTCCTCTGTTGCTTTTCAAACTTTATGTGAGACCAGTCTCTCATGCTCCTGTGTGAAAAGAAAAGTTTCTTAAAGGTTGTCATAGAAGCTCTTTGGATTTTTATACATATGCTGAATTAATTTAATTTAATTTTTGTATTTTTAATCATTTTTAGAACCATTTTATTAAGGTATAATTGACATGTAAAAACTGTACTTATCTAGTATATATAATTAAATGAATTTGATATATATATATATATATATATATATATCAGTGGTTCTTAACCTGGGTTCTATCCAACCCTAGGGGTTTGATGAGTGGGTCTCAGGGGTTCAGAGAAGCCTCTGCTGCAGAGGCCAGAATAAAGTAATACCGTAATTTGTTGTGAGTTCATGCACTTTGTTGGTTTTGTTCTTTGAGCAAGGTGATGTTCATGCATGGTTCATTCTGTGCACCAGTAAGAAAATATATACCTATGTCTTGAAATTAGGAAAAAAATCATATTTTCATATTTTATTTATCACTAAAGAAGGGTCCGATGAATGCGCATATGAAACTGGTGGGTTCGGTACCTCAAAAAAGGTGAAGAACCACTGAGATATATATATATATATATATATACCTGTGAAACCATTAAAGCTCACAAAAATCAGTACCACCAAGGCCATAGATAGATTCATTATCTCCTCAAGGTTTCTCTTAACTTCTTTATTATTATTAACATTACTATCTCTGGTAAGAATATTTAATATAAAATTTACCTTTTTAGAAAAATTTGAGTCTACAATGTAGTATTGTTACCTACAGGCACTATGCTATATGATCGACTTCTAGAACTTACCTTGCATTACTTAAACTTTAGATCTTATAACCATCACTTCTACATATATACCTACCCCCAGTCCCTGAAAATTATTATTTACTTCCTGCTTCTATAAATTTTCTTTTAAATATTTTTTAAGTTTTTATTTATTCATTTTTAGAAAAGAGAAAGAGAGAGAGAGAGAGAGAGGAGGGAGGAGCAGGAAGCATCAAGTTCCACATGTGCCTTGACCAGACAAACCTGCAGTTTTGAACTGGCAACCTCAGCGTTCCAGGTCGATGCTTTATCCACTGCTCCAACACAGACCAGGCTCTGCTTGGATAAATGTGATTATTTTAGATTCCATATACAGGTGAGAGTCCCAATGCATTTAATTTTCTGTGTATAGCTTACTTCACTTAGCATAATGCCTTCCAGTCCAACCATGTTGTTCAAAACAGCAGAATATTCTTTTTCTTTTTTTTTCCTTAGGCTAATTAATATTTTAAGGCTAATAAATAATTCCATGCATAGTGTTTGTTTATTTGTCCATTAATGGAAATTTAGGTTGTTTCAATGTCTTGGTTGGTGTGAATAATGTTGCTAATAAAGATTGAAGTGCACATACTTCTTCAAGATCATAATTTCAATACCTTGGATAGATAAAAATCAAATTATCATCTCAATTAGTGGAGAAAAGGCATTTGACAAAATTTAACATTTATTTGCAATGAAAATTCTCACTAAATTAGGTATAGAAGAAATGTACCTCAGCACAATAAAGCCCATGTATGACAAGCCAACAGCTAACACTATACTTAATGTTGAAAAGTTGAAAGCTTCTTGACCAGGGAGTGGCACAGTAGATGAGCATCAGCCTGAGATGCTGAGGACCTAGGTTCAAAACCCTGATGTCGCTGACTTGAGCGCAGGCTCATAAGCTTGAATGTAGGGTAGTTGGTTTGAGCATGGGATTATAGACATGACCCCATAGTCACTGACCCCAAGGTCACTGGTTTCAGTAGGGCGTCACTCACTGTGCTGGAGCCCTGGGGTCAAAGCACATATGCAAAAAACAATCAATGAACAACAAGGTACTGCAATGAAGAATTGATGCTTTTCATCTCTCTTCCCTCATGTCTGTATGATTTTCTCTCTCTCTTGTTAAAAAAAGAAAAAAGAAAAGAAAAGTTGAAAGCTTTTTTTTTTCCTTAGGCTAATTAATATTTTAAGGCTAATAAATAATTCCATGCATAGTGTTTGTTTATTTGTCCATTAATGGAAATTTAGGTTGTTTCAATGTCTTGGTTGGTGTGAATAATGTTGCTAATAAAGATTGAAGTGCACATACTTCTTCAAGATCATAATTTCAATACCTTGGATAGATAAAAATCAAATTATCATCTCAATTAGTGGAGAAAAGGCATTTGACAAAATTTAACATTTATTTGCAATGAAAATTCTCACTAAATTAGGTATAGAAGAAATGTACCTCAGCACAATAAAGCCCATGTATGACAAGCCAACAGCTAACACTATACTTAATGTTGAAAAGTTGAAAGCTTCTTGACCAGGGAGTGGCACAGTAGATGAGCATCAGCCTGAGATGCTGAGGACCTAGGTTCAAAACCCTGATGTCGCTGACTTGAGCGCAGGCTCATAAGCTTGAATGTAGGGTAGTTGGTTTGAGCATGGGATTATAGACATGACCCCATAGTCACTGACCCCAAGGTCACTGGTTTCAGTAGGGCGTCACTCACTGTGCTGGAGCCCTGGGGTCAAAGCACATATGCAAAAAACAATCAATGAACAACAAGGTACTGCAATGAAGAATTGATGCTTTTCATCTCTCTTCCCTCATGTCTGTATGATTTTCTCTCTCTCTTGTTAAAAAAAGAAAAAAGAAAAGAAAAGTTGAAATAAGAGAAGGATTCCAACTCTAATCAGTTTTATTCAGTTTAGTGCTGAATGTCTTAGGCAGAACAATTATGCAAGAAAAAGAAATCAAAGGCATCTAGATCAGGAAGAAATAAGTTAAATTGTCTCTGTAGGTGACATGTTCTTAAATAGAGAAAAGACAAAAGACAATTAAAAAACACTGTTAGAAGCAATAAATTCAGTAAAGTTATATGATACAAAATCAACATATAAAATTCAGTACTGTTTCTATACACTAACAAGGAAATAGCTAAAAAAGGAAAAAAGAAAACAATCCCATTTATATTACCAAAAGTTCGGAAATAACAGAAGTAAAACTAATGAATTACCAAAGTAGTCATTAGTAAAAGTTTATTATACACAAACCAAAAATACAGATTATGAATCAGAAACACTGAAACCAAAACATGCAATCGATAATCTTACATTTGAATTAAAATTATTGGTGTGATCACATAATTTGTTTTTCTGTCTATAAAAAATGTGTATTTCTTACACATATTCACATAAAAGTTTTGTCAACCTTAGCACACTGAGCTCATCACACAAATATTTAACTTCTCAGGAAAAAAAACAAGAATTTTGTAGACAGATAGTTCATTCTAATGAGGTAGAAAATTGAAACTCACACACACACAAACATAAATACAACCATGACTTTACATACAGTTTAACCAACTTAGATGCCAATAAAATAAAATAAAAAGTTGAAGAAATCTTTATAGATTAAACACTACTAAAAGAAACTAATGATATAAGACATAATTATTTTGGTCTAACAAACCTTGTATTTCTTTTTGTATGCTCTTTCAAAAAATAAAGATCTATAAAAAATTAATGTATTAACTGTTCAAAGAACTTGCATACTGAATAGGTAATAGATGATACTATAATATTATTTTAGTTCTTTTAGATATAATAGTAACACCTTATTTATATATTGAAATAGGACTTTTGAGGTTTACTAATGTGATATTAATGGGTAAAATGTTAGTGTTCTGAATTCACTTAAAGATATTTCAACAAGAACAAAAATGTGCTGGAAGAATAGATGAAACAAGCCTGGTAAAATGTTGAAAGTCGTTGAGACAGAATGGTAAATTCATGAGCATTCATTGTTTTTGTTTTTGTTTTTGTTTTTAATTTTGTGTTGGTTTGGTACAAGTTTAATGGAAATAAATATGCATGTATGAATGAAAATGTTCTCAACAGGGAAATAGAAAACATGTTGTTTAAAATTGAGGTTTACTCAGTGCACAGTTCTGCATTTGTCAAAAACAACTCATTTCTTATATAAAGAAAAACATGAATAAAATATATCAAACCAAAATCGTTCTTCTGCTAATATTAGCACCTGCTTATTCATGGTAGAATTATAATGTAAAAAGATCAACAAATCAGTGACTTGGTATATCTGTCAGGGCACAGAGACAGTTATGTCAATAGGAACTTTCTTTTGCAAAGCTATTCATCATAATGGGTGCTTGCCTCAAATATCAATGCATATTATTTGAATTTAAACAAAATGCAAAATGAACACATGATTACATTCCACGAGGGATTCATTAAGAAAATTACATGGAGGCAGTCCATTATGCATTTTTCTTAAGAGGAATGAGAGAAATAATTAAACAGCTTTTCCAAACACCTTTCTTAAATAGGAAGCCATGTCTCATTTGTCTTAACCCCAAAGCTTGAAGTAGCTCTCATTTTTAGGTATAATCACCTTAAAAAATTATTAAAAAATATGATACCAAGATACATGTTAAATCAATTAAGTTAGTGTTTCTGTGAAATTAGTGCAGACATTTTTTAAAAGCTCAACATTTGCTTCAAAAACAACCAATGTAGAACTTGAAAGTCATTCTGTAAATGAATAAATGATAACTGTTGTTTTCATAAAAAAAGTGACATTAATAAAAAGTAAATAAATAGTCCATGCAAGGGTAAGAAATTATGATAAATTTAGGACAGAAGTAATAATTGGTCAAAAGTTTATGGATAATTTTCATTTAACACAAAATTAAATAGGCAAGCAACATAAAATTTATATTTTAAATCATTATTTTAAAGTCACTATTTAATAAATAATAATATTATGCCAAGTGCTGGTAAATCAAATAAGATTTTATGGTTTACCAAGTAAAGTTTTTTTGTTTGTTTGTTTGTTTATTTGTGGGTTGTTGGTTTTTATCAGTGAGGCACAGACAATAATAGACTACAGTGAGATGAAGAATGAACAAGAGATGAAGAGGCAAATATACTGTACTGTATAATATACTATAAATGAAACAGCAAATAGGTAGTCTGAGGGTGAATTTGGGCAGCAGATAAGTTTTTTTTTAGCCTACATGGTATTTTGTTGTTGTTTTTTGCTTTGGATATGGATACATTCCCCATGTTTCCAGAAGTTTTCTGCTCTATGTTTTTATGGTGATTTGTTTTTGATGTCCTGAACTCTGGAAAATTTGTTTGTGATCTGAGAACTGAGAATACTTGTAAGAACATTACTCAATCATCGGGACTGACAAATAAGAGCACTATGTCAATCTGAGTTATTTCTTTTACCCAACAGGAAAACCAATAAACCAGTAGCCATTCTTCCTCTTTCTTTCAGAGAGTTCTTGCCAGCCAATCATGTGGATAAAGAGTTTGTTCATATGAACAAAAGAAAAGTTAGAAGATATGAATAGACTAATGATATTTTGAGCAAAGAATATATTTATAAAAATGTGTGTGTGCATTCACTTGTGTATGTGTGTAAAAATATCTACCTATATTTTTGTTTGTTTCCAGAATAAGACTAGAAAATAACACTCTCAATTCATTCTATAGAGCTAATGTTACTCATATAACTGTCTGACAAAAATATTACTGTACAATTAATATGTAGACCTATCTTTGTTTATAGAAACAGATATATAACACATATATTTGGATTTTATTGTGATTACTTATATTAACAGTTTTTTAATGTAAACTTTACTTAAGTTCATGATCGTAACTTATTATTAAATATATATTAAAATTTTAGATATTTTATAGACATAGATCCATAGACTACTTTCCTTTCTATTTCTCTGTTATTCAGAATTCTCCTCACATGTTGTTGGGAATAGCACACTCAATTATTAGTGACTAAAAGGAGTAACATGGAATTAATTAAAAACAGATGGGGCTAAGCTTAGTAAAATGAACTAGAGTAATTGTGGTTAGCTATAAGGTTTCAGGACAGATACCTTTGTTAAATGGAGATAATCATTTTCTGCTTAGCCCAATTGTATAATAATAATAATGCTCAAATGATCATACTAGTTATTACAATATACTGTAAGTCTTATCTCATAAAAAAAACCAAATGATAATACACTGTTGCTATCAGTATCCAATGTAAAATGAAGCCATTTTCTATCATAAAACTAAGTCCATATGTAAAGTGTTATTATGAAATAATTTTCTGGCTTAGGTATTTGACACACCTTGATTGAAAATGTAGAAATCCAATGGTTAACTTTAGACAATCATATGGAAATTTCAACATATTTTTCTTGGAATATTTGTAATTGGTACCAGTTCTATTTTTCAATAATTACAAAACCAATCTCTCATGAGACAAATTCTAGCTGTCATATATTCTGTTCATATTTAGGAATGAAGACAAAAATATGGAAAATGGAAAGAAAATGTTTAAGGGGTGCCCAGGAGAGGCCTGGACTGTCATACGTAAGGCAAGCTGTACTACAATTAAGAGCCTAGCATGACTAAGTTCAGTTTTCTCCTTTGATTAAATGAAGGACAGGAGCACATTACTGCATGATGTGTATGAAATAATGCATTTAAAGTATTGAAAAAAGACATTATGTGTTATACAACCATTAGATAATAATATGTACACAATGAATATTTTTTCCACTGCCAAATTATTACATCTTAAATTAATAAAATCATGCCACATTAAATATAAAAATTAACATCAAATACGTTAATGTTTGAAATTCTAATATATATTTTAAGTTTTTAAAAACTTTTTCTTAAAAGTTACATTTATCTACCAGAGTTGAACCAGAAATAAAATATTCATATTCAAAGGAAACAAAGTACCACCTATTTATTTCTTACCAAGGAAAAAGAATAATAAATGAAAAATGAAAAAGAAAATACTGCATATTCCAAAGCAAACAGTAGAGAATTTAAAGCAAATAGTAGAATGCCTTTTTAAAGAGGCATAGTCATAGGAAAAGAAAACCTGTACTTTGCTTCTTTTGATTCTTAAATATTTCAACTTTTATCAGGAGAATAAAAGATTGATGAATGCTTTTATAGTTTGCTATTGATTTTGGTCATTTCAGTGCCCATTAAAAGTAAGATGTATCTTGACTGTTATTTCCACTAAGTCACCCTGGGTTGTGTTAATGAAATAAGCTATCTGCCCTGTATTTACAATCTAGTAATACAAACATGGAAATGGCAATAATGAATATGCCTTTCTGTTTTGGCCACATTTAAATCTGTCTGAAATGCTCAATATACCTCATAGGTCTGTTGCATGAACCAAACAAAACTTTGAAATATTAGAACTGTTATTTCAAGTAGAATATATTTTTATTGGTATTATAGACACATATTTACAAATACAGAAATAAAAATTATAGCTATCTTTTCTTTAATATTACCTTTAAAAAAAGCTAATAAAAGCTAATTTTAGAAGCTTTTTCTAAACTGTATGCTTTTACCATATTTATTTTTAGTTTATTCTCTTGATAAGGTTTCATGTGTCCCCCTCAGTATAACACCCTCTACCCCCCACATCATGCCCCTTCATGCCCCATGCAAAGTCTCTTTCAACACCCATTTTTCTCCCTTTGCCCCCTCCCCTAACCACCATGCTATACTTTCCCTCTCTCTCACTATGGCTACTCTGCTGTCTGTTTTATTATTTTATTCATTTATTCATTTTAGAAAGGAGACACAGAGTGAGAGAGAGAGAAAGAGAGAAAGAGAGAAAGGGGGGAGGAGCTGGAAGCATCAACTCCCATTAGTGCCTTGACCAGACCAGTGCAGGGTTTTGAACTGGCAACCTCAGTATTCCCAGGTCAACGCTTTATCCACTGCACCACCACAGGTCAGGCTGCTGTCTGTATATATGTGTTATGTATCTATGATTTTGGCTACCTGAATGGGACACCTAAGCTGTATTTTTTAAGAAGGTCAAGATTCAGAAATTAGCAAAATAACTTAATAGGAAAAGACTGCATATTAACAAGTTTGATATTCTAAAGCACTGATGGGTTTTCTCAATGGATAGATCATCTTCCAGCATGTGGATATCCCAGATTGTTTCCCAGTCAGGGCACACATGAGAAGTGACCATCTGCTTCTCTCCCCATTCATTTCTCCCTTCTCTCTTTCTTCTTCTCTTGCAGCCAGAAGCTTGATTGGTTTTGGCATCTACCTGGGTACTGAAGATAGCTCGGTTGATTTCAGCATCTGTCCCAAGTGGAAGTTGCCTCCTGGATCTCGATTGGGGTGCAGGAGTCTCTCACCCTTCCTCTCACTTAAAAAAAAAGTCTGATAGTTTCATCAGCAAATTCTTAAAATGTAATTATTAATTATGTATTAATTATTAGATATACATAATTTAAAATATATAAAAAAATTAATAAATAAAATATATGAAAATGTATATTGAGGGTAATTTATGGTCAAAGTTAGCTTCACAGAGATAAAAGCTTGTTGAAAAAGTATATTCAGAGAAATCCCTTCTGCAATATTTTAGACAGCCAGATTTCATAAATCTTCTTCCTTAAATAAATCTTCAAACTAATCTCACTCTTTCAAATAGGACTGAAATAGCGTAGCGTTTCCTGTAGACTGAAGGGCTAAATATAGCTGTATCCAATTCCAAATGATTAATATGAGCTCAATACTCTGAATTTCCCACTGATAGAAATCCCTTCATCAGCATGTCCATCTTATCTGTCTTAACTCATCTCCTTAAACAAGCTCAAATCTATTTAACTTCCTACCTCCTACGGATATCTACTCTCCTAGAATAATAATTGATGTCAAAGTACTTGGTTGCATCAGTATAACTAACCACCCTACCCCATCCAGTAGGAAGATTGCCTACAATGATCAAAGAAGAACTCATTAATGGATTCTGTTCTGCACCCCTCCAATGTAGTTACATAATCATTTGAACTTGAATCACAATATACCTATGAACTACATAAATTAGAAATTGACTTACAACAATTGCAGGTAACAGCTTTTATTCTTTAAGTTCTTATTTCCAGTTCCTGATAATTACTATTGTCTCTGTGTAATTGCAGGTTCCTTGAATGCTGGTGCAATGTCTATTCTACTTCTCCAGGTACAGTAAACTAGAATAATGACATGCAAATTAGGAGGACTTATTGGCTATAAGATATAAACATACCACTCACATAATTTAGATTTTGCTATAAAAAATAACTTGATTCTGATATAACAATTTCATTATATTTTAGAATACTTTATGTAGAATTTACCACAAATTTATATGTGGTTTAAATCTTTATTTTTTGGTAGAAAAGAAAATTGGTTTATTTGATCTGAATTATATGGAAATACACAGCTTGTCCACTTTACATGTAATATGTTGTTTACTAAGCTTCACAAAATAGTCTGAAAAAGTTATATAGAGAAAATCACCAATAATACAAACAGTGATAATTAATGCATATAAAGGTGGTTGATGCTTGGAGGGAAAAAATCAAGCCCTGAGGGTTTTACTGCCATAAATTGAGAATCAGGCAGTGGATACTGGGGAAGGCTTAAAATAAAATGTTGCACTTTTTGGACAATACTTGTTTTTTATGATAGACTGAGGTATACATTATTTGATTTACATATAAATGTTATATTTGTTGGGCAAACAAATATGTTAGTCTTGCTCGCTTGTACTTTGTCTGGTGCATGACCATAAATAGCAGACTGTAGATTGTGGCTTGCCTGCCACCATTGGGAGGGGCTATTTTGCTATTGTTTGCCAGAGAAGAGGTTTTTTCCCCTGGCCTGTTTGCTCTTTAGACCTGAGAGAGAGAAACTGTTTCCCATGCCTACCTGCCTTCTGGCTCCACAGTTTCTTTACTGTCTGCCTGAATCCAATGTGAACCTTCATGGCCACAACCCTTGACCTTACATCATTTTGTTGTACTTGATATCATTTACTTATGAGGTATGCCTTGATAACCTTGTACTAACTTCAAGTCTAAGTTAAGGTGAACAGATTTTAAAATTGGTAAAGCGGGACACCATTGACGGCGGTAGGGAAGTTTCTTGATTAAAAATTCAGTCGATATGGAGCAAAAAATGTTTTCATAGAATGCAAAAATAGTATTGTAATATATATTTTTAAATTTCAACATAAGTACAATTTACAAATATAATACATTAAAAATTATGTATAGTATTTTATTCTTTGGCATATTTCTCATTTGAGTGATTTCTTTTTTAGTAGATTGCTGTCGTTTAAAAAGTCATGAAATTTTTCACAAGAATTTGTTAAATTATATTTCACACATGAAATGGCTTTCAAAGTCTCAAGACTTAATTGTGATTTTTCTTATGTCCACACTTTAATTACCTTAGAAAAAACACGTTCAGTCACAGCATTAGTTCCTGGTAAAGACAGCACATATTCCACAATTTTTAGTGCATTATTGTATGGAACATGGTTTGTTTCAAAATGATGAAATATTTCTAACCATTTGTTCTCTATTGTGATTTTTGCTGATGCCCAAGATTTAACCTTTTTCTTATCAACATATTTTTTTAACAATGATATATCATTAAAAAGATCATTTTCTGAAATATTACTATATGGGAAATTTTGAGTGAGTCAGAGGGATTGGGTTATATGGTCTGAAACCGATGCTGGAGCTGCACGAGTGGGTGGCAGCAGGCAGGGCAGAACCGCAGCATGCTCGTGGTCTCTGCATCCAGCCCCACCGCCCACTGGAAACCAAGTGGCTTGCGACTGGTGGAACCCAGAGCTGCACGCTGGTGTCCAGGATGCAGGCCTATGGGTAGTTAGGGGACTCAACAGCCACCGCCCCAGCAGGTACATCCCACTAAAATGCACGGGGCAGCCAGCTCTTGCGGCAGTGTGGGTGCTTCCAGGTCAAGGCGGTGTCTCCTTGCCAAAAAGCATACATTCCTTTCCCATTCTCCCACTGTTCCCTAGCTTTTTGTGCATTCTTTCCAAAAATTGGGACTTTTTAAAAATGCCACAGGACGCGGTACAAATTGTTGAAAATTGGGACTCTCTCGCCAAAAGCGGGACGTCTGGTCACCTTAGTCTAAGTATTAATTTTTCCTTCTCATTTTTCTCATAAATAGCAATGATATTTAAATCCTTTTAAACTGGGCCTTGAACCATGAAGTCATCAACAAAACCATACTGGATGAAAGAACAGCAAAAGCTGAGCTTATTTCTTGCTGATGGGAGGTGGATGAGTGCCGTTTTTCTGAATATACACTAGACCCAGTTGTAAAAATTAAACATAAGTGCCTGACCAGACTGTAATGCAGTGGATAGACTGGGATGCGGAGGACCTAGGTTTGAAACCCCGAGGTTGCCAACTTGATTGTGGGCTCATCTGGTTTGAGCAAGGCTTGCCAGCTTGAACCCAAGGTCGCTGGCTTGAATCACTTGATTTGCTGTATCCCCCCAGTCAAGGCACATATGAGAAAGTAATCAATGAACAAACTAAGGTACCACAACAAAGAATTGATGCTTCTCATCTCTCTCCCTTTTTGTCAGTCTGTCCCTATATGTCCCTCTCTCTGTCTCTGTCACACACACACACACACACACACACACACACACACAGAAAAAAATTAAACATAGTTAATAATTCATAGTTAATAATTTCTGATAGGTGTATGTAACCAAAAATCTCAATAAAGTCACCATTTAACCATTCAAAATTTAACCTAAGTCCTAAGCACTTTATATATGCTATTTTTGCCCTCATATTGTACATAGGATATCAGCAATTAATTTTTACTCCCATTTCCAGATGAAGAAACTGAGACACAATGAGCTTAAGTAAACTTGCTTAAGATCACATAAAATAATAAGTGTCAAGGCTAAGGTTTAAACGCAAGTTGTCTTGTTCTAAAAGTGGATGTTTTTTATCCGCTACTCCATATCATCTCTGATAAAATTTATGTCCTTGGATGATACTCTAGGATCCAAAATAAAATTTATGCCTATAAAACTTTATATTATTAGTTGGCTTATTTGCTCATTAATCTCTCCCATAATCTTATATATCTTACTTTATGTTTGCCATTGTGCATACTCCAAAAATACAAAAATGAAACTACATGTTTTCAATTCTTAAGTTTAGAAATAAAAGAAATGGGTATTATTTTTTAGTGTTTATGTAGAACACTGTAAAGATATAATTTTAAAGAAAAAAACTATTTTCTTTAGAATTTATTTTAGTTTATATTACAGAAGGGGCATTAGAACAGACTACACATTTCTGTTTAGATTAGAAAGTATCAAGAAACCTAGAGTAATATAGTATTTACTAAAGGGTATAATGTAACTGAATAACATCTCCAAGATACACTATAAATTTGGCCCGTTTTTATCCAACCTGTGGACTATTACAGAGTTTTCATTACAGAGTATGGTGGATCTAGGCAATCCTTCTCAGGAATGTATATTTCCCCTAATCTGAAGTATCCATACAACAAATCTTGGGTTATTTTTACCAGGTAATGAGGTAGTCTCCATACCTGAACAGACACAAACATTCAATTGTTTTATATTTAAATCTGAATCTCTAGCATCATTTGTGATATATAAGAGGTTGTGTATGCTTGCTGCCACACAAACATCTCCCCACTAAATTAATATTTAGTGACTTTTTTGTACTGATGCTGTACTTGGGAAATGCAGGGGCTGGTTATTCTTTCCACCAAGATTAGTGATGGGACAAAGAGAGGCATAAGATGCTTTTTGTTTAATATATTTGTTTGTATCCTCCAGTCGATTAACATTGGAAGCATTTCTGAGACTTCACAGCATGGTGTGGAGTATGATGTTCACCTAATGGACTCCTTTTATGGTCCATAGAAAGACAGATCGAAAGCTCAAAAAAATAGCCTGTATTATCAAACAGATTTGAGTTTAAATTCTGCTCTTCTATTTACCACCTTTTGCAAATGATATTTTTAAAAATTTAAATTTATTTTTTCCTCTGGGAAATGTTGATGATGAAGTCTCTTGCCTCAAAGTATTGTTGAAAAAAACTGAATGAGATTACTAATGAAGATGCTTAGTACAGGCAGGCACCCTTTACCTATATAAATATAAAAATGTCTGAGAATATATTGCTTCCATATTAACAGATGGCATTCACAACTAGGGAGATGTAGAGTTAGAGCCTGAATTTCTGATGTATGCATTTGTACATATATATTTCATTTTCTTATACTTCTAGGTCTTCATTCTTGAAACCAAATTTTAAAAATCTTCTTTCTATCAAGACAGAGATTTACACTGTGGCATTGTAAACCATTCATAATTAGGGCATTGTAGCTCTGTCTTTAGCATCCTAAACTGGTATTAGAACTTTTTTAAGATAAGTTTTCAGAAAGACATCATTAAAATATTAGAAGAAATGCTATTAGTTATTTTTTTCTGAATTGAAATCAGAAGTTTTTATTATTTAAAGAGTAGGAAAGTATAAATAAATCAATTTTGAACAGATTTTCAAAACCTCAAAACTTTAAGATTATTTTAATGGAAGAAATAGAAGAAATGGGATCATATAATAAAAAATATATATACTGATAAATAACTTCCATTGCAGAATAAAATAATGATGAATAACTACTAATGATTTGTAGTACTTTAGAAATTTACAGTATGAATCATGTATTGTAATTTGAGTTTTCTGAATAAACTATTATTATTATATACTATGATGATTAAAATAAATCCAACTTTGGAGAATTAAGGAGATTAAGGAAATAAGTATAATAACCAAGTTATGAGATGTATAAAATCTTAGGAGAAAATAATATATACTAGCCCTTAAAATTAACTATTTATACATTACTTTATGTGATTTGTGAATTATTTTTATCTATTAACTAACACAAGTTTCCAAAAACACAAAGAAAAGTTAAATTTACTTTTGGCCAAATTATCATGTAAATTAAACATTTTATACAACTTTAATTTCACAATTTTCCTACAATAAAATTATTTTATTAATTCATATTATTTTTTTGTTAACCCAAATCTGAAGAATTTATTTGGCTTATTTATGAAATATTTTGTAAACCCAACTTTTGGGTTTTATATTTAAAGCCAAATCTCTAAACTTCTAAATTCTGTAACAGTATATATAAGCTGAAAGTTTACTTTTAACATACATTAATGAGAAAATGATTATCTTATACCAAGTTCATTTTAAAATACCATTAGTTAAGAATCAGGTCTCCTTTAAGTTCAAAATAATTAATTTAATTATCTTCAAAAGAGAAAATGATGGTGACATTACTAATTGAGAAGGAGTTTGAAAATTAACATTTTGGGTGCCATTAGAAAAACTTTACTTGTGTTTCTGAACAGGAACAGATTTCTAATGCATTATTTACGCAGCAGACTGTAACCACTCCTTCTGTTCTCACTTAGTCTTTTTCATCATTGCTCACAGATCTCATTTTTCAAAATACACATTATTTTTCTCAATAAATCAAGCAAGCTCTATGGGAGCATATTACATTCTTTCATGTAGAAATAATACAGGAAAACAATATTTAAAACTTATTGAGTGTAACTGATAAACTCTCATCACTGCTGTAGATTTATAATTATTGAGTTATGGTTGCTTTCTGAACCATGTTTTCTCTTATCTAAATACCACTGATTGCTTCAAACTCACATCTTGTATTACTAGATTCATTCAATATACCTTTTTCTTCTGCTTGCTGTGACAAGAAGAAAAAAACAGAAACAAACAAAACTTATATAGAAGATGATACAAATTTTGTACGGAATAATAACAAACCTTTAAATTTTCAAGTTATCTTATTATTTTCCTCAAAATTCAAGACAATTGTAACACAGGTTTCTTAATTGGATCCAGCTAGTATAATGTCCAGAGTAACTACAAACGAAGTCTGACAATTTGTTTTAGGATGACAGAACTAGCTAATAGATTCATGTTTGTTTTCTGTGTTACTAATAGACAAAATCCCTCTCTACCATGAGGTAGTGATGGGATTGTTTTGTGTGGTTTTAATTTTGACAACTCAACTTTAGATTTTGGTTTTATGCTGGCTGCCAGAGGAAAAGTGATTGCTACTATATGAAGAAGTTCAGAAGAAATTCTTAGGTAAAATAGACACCATACCAATATGTAAACAGTTGTTTGGGTTATCTTGGAACATTGATAACTACCATTACAATCACTAGATATTTTTAAGATATATTTAATACATATTGTTACATTAGCTATTTGGGTGTGAATAAAACATGGGAGATAAGACAATAGCTTTATATATAAACATAGCTCTTTGGATGGAAAAGACCAAATTCAACCTATTGTTTCAAGATTTATTTTAGGAAATTGTAATTTTTAAAATAATTGATTCTATGAATGTTATATATAGTAGTGATAAAAGATTTAAAGCTTTTAAAAGCTATCATTAAAAAACAAACCAGGGAAGTGATTATGCCTACATCTACATGTGCAACTAACTTTAATGTTTCATCTGAATTGCTATTGTGCTATTTATTGTTACTTTGCTGGTCAAAGTTTTCACAGATAAGAATTAAATAACTTTTATTTTCTCCTATTTACATTGCTTGCATTAATGTCAAATTGCCCTCACATTGTTTCTTGTCTATAATTTTGATTGCAAATCACCAATATTCATGAGTTCTACTAAAAATACTTTTTTTTTTACTAAATTATAATTTTAAAATAAAAATATGTTTTCAAATAAAAGTTACCTCATCCTTCATAGTAAAGCATTTTCAGACATTTATATAATAATTGAAGAGCTATTATGATGGGTCATGGATAAAACAAATTTACATGGTCTCTAACCTCACAGAGCTTTCTTTTGGTGATTAAAAAAGATTACAAGTAGACAGCATAATACAAATTAATTTAATATAGCTACTCTGATATAAAGCGATGTCAGAAATAAAAAGTATATGCTGGCTTGTCTACTTTACTAGGCGGCACTTATGGAGAAACCAAACCAAGAACTAAAGGGTGAGAACAAACTGCTCATAATAATAAGGGAGATGCATACCATTTCTCATGTTTAGGACCAGAGTAAATTTAAGACACAGAATAAAACATATACTTGCATTGTACTTATCAATGGTAATTTAACAGACATAGCTGTTTTTATTAAACCAACAATATTAAATAAATCTAAGATTTACTTAAATTATGTGAATTTGAATTATTAAAACATTGAGATTAATTTCTATAAGAATACTTTTGAAAGTATTAAAAGCTGAATATGTTTAATTTCTGTGAATTTTAAGAATAGTGAATGTAATAAGTGTTAACCCAAAGTTAATCAGAATAGAACTTCTTAAAATAATCTTATTATCTAATTTGGTTGTAGTAACAAGAGTTTGGTAAATATTACTCATCTTTAACCTACACACACACACATGCACGCATACTTAAATACACAAACAGATATAAACAGAGCATTTATAGCTTCAATTTCATAATTGTAATTAACTGGCTTATATAAAAGAGACATCTTTTGTTCTTGCCCCATCTACCATTTTTAGCAAGATTGTGTGTCTGCAATATTTGGTAAATTGAATTTACTTGCTTAATAGTATCCTTACATACCTTTTATAATTCATTTTTCCTGGTGTTTAATCTTATGGAGGCTAGGCACTAGTTTTAAGAAAAGTACTAATGGGAGAGACCAAGTGTCTGAAGCCCATTTGTATGTCTCCAAAGCTTGTTTGTGGAGATAAATTTCTTCTCTATTTTCAGTTATTTTTCAGCCAAAGTGGTTGCTCTTGGGGTTCACTAAGCCCTGTGAGAGAACTTTATAGGGAGAAAGGAGACTAGAGCTGAAGTAACCATAATTTAGAGGAGTTCAGGGACTATTGCGGGGAGAGAAAGGTCTGGCAGAGTTGGACAGAAGAATGTAAGAGGTAGATGTATTAAAGGTAAACAGATCAAAGGACCCAGTGAAGCTGAAAAGCTTGGAATATGGGTGAAGAAAGAAGGAATGGGAATGATGGGTAGGACAGGTATTAGATGAGATAGTTTAAGAAGTATCCTAGCTTTCCACAATATCCCCAGTAATACTAAACAGCATTTAGTAAAATTTTTGCCAATTTTAAAGATATTAAATTGAGTGAGTGCCATAATGTTGAAACATGTTCAACAAAAGAGAGGGAAGGAGGGTTACCCCTGGGATCAGATAATTAAGTCTGAGAGAAGATATCAATGCAGCCAGGAAGGAGTCCTCCTCAAATGATTCCTTCAAATAATTCCTTCCCAGCCTGAGAAGTTGAGGAAATATCCTGTTAAGTACCTGGGTTAGAGAAGCCAGTTAGATAACTTCCCATAAACTCTAAATTCAATGATCTGAGAAAAAAAACAAACCTACAAACAAAAATCAAGAGGCTTCATAAAAAGGCAAAAAAAAGTCTCTTTCAGAAAGAATCAAAATAACTCCTTCTGATGCTACAACTGACAAATGTTTTGGAACAGAAGATCAGGATTGTGACTAATCAACAACAAATCTGGATTTAGGCACGGAGATACATTATTCAAAAAGGATATTGTAATAGGAAAAAAATGCTTTTGTAGCCTTGACCTGTGGTGGCGCAGTGGATAAAGTGTCAACCTAGAATACTGAAGTCGCTGGTTCAAAATTGTAGGCTTGCTTGGTCAAGGAACATACAAGTAGCAAGTTGATGTTCTTCCCCTTCATCCTCTCTCTCTCTCTTTCTCTTATCCCTAAAATTAATAAAGAAAATCTTTTAAAAAGTAAGAATTTTGGCCTGATCTGTGGTGGTGCAGTGGATAAAGCTTCGACCTGGAATGCTAAGATTGCCGATATGAAACCCTGGGTTTTCCTGTTCAAGGCTCATAGGGGTGTTTATACTTCCTGATCCTCCCCTCTTTTCTGTCTCCCCCCTCCCTTCTTTAAAATGAATGTATTTTTAAAAATTAAAAAAAGAGAGAGAAAAGAAAAATGTGATTACCATAAAGGCAAAAGGGGCTATTGAAACAGGGGACACAGTCTAAGTATAAGATCTACAAGTGTACCAGAGTTCAGACAAAAAAGGGATTTTCTTTCACAGAGAGGATTAAACAGGTTGGAAGAAGTGTCTATGAAGGAGAAAGTGGTGAGTTCAGACAGTTGATAAAAAAATGTCTTTCCTTGTGGTTAGCCTGTATACTCAGGATAAGCCATCAGAAAGATGCATGCTGGCTTAGTCTTAAAGTGAAATAAACTTTAAGGACCTAAAGAATAAGAGAGTTAAGTAAAATTTAGTAAAGTTGTACATTTTTGTTAATGGGTACTAAGAGTTTAATTAATTATTTTTAAATAAAAAATGGCAATTTAGAGGGTTTGTGTTTGACCTTTTCATAGGTAAACAAAGGAGTGGGGATAGTGTCCCTGAATTTTATCTAAACTATATTGGGAAAGGTGGTTCTTTGTAGTAAGTCATTTCCTAAAATTATTTTTTCTCTAACTGTTGCCATTTTCTAGGAACATAGGTAAAGTTTAACAGAATAAAGACTGATGTTAATTCTAAGGTACAAGTTGTATCTAGATTTATTATTTTATATGTTGCTTATTCATTGTGGACTAGAATTTTAAACTAGATGATTATGTTCTTCTCATGGCACAATTTCAAGAAATGTATCTCAAAACACAAGATCATCTCATGAGCAAGTTTATTCTGCTCATGCCACACACATTGGCATAGTATCACATTATCATATGAGAGTTATAAAACTTGATTTAAATCCAAGTAGTAGAGTAACATACATCTCACTCTAGTAGAGTGAGATGAACAACAATGTCATATGGCAAAAAGATTAAATAGAAGGAGTGAAGAAAGAGTAACAATAATACAATCTCTCCTAGTCATGGAATATGGAATACCATGATAAAGGAATCTAAACTGATGTATTATGGGAGAGGACATGTGAGAACTTCCTCTATCATTATAAGTTTGTTACACCTTCATAAGTTCACCTTCATAGACTCATCCTATGTTACACTTTTATAGAGTTTCATAGGCCTCCTAACAATTATCACTATTCACTCTAACCAAACGACCTTTATCTCCTTCACACTTTGTCTTCTCTGACTTCTTTGTTTTAGAATTTTATATCTTGAGTAGTTAAAAAACTTTAGGAGAATGGAGTGGGCTATGTTATTTCTCCCTTGTATTTCAATATTTACACAAAGCAGTTGAATGCAATTTCTTCATAATAAAATTTTACAACTAAAATTCCCCTTTCTGTAGTAGTTGTATAAATTAGCTTTTCTGTTAATAAAAATATGTCATGAATATTGAGGTACAACTATTTCTTCTTTCATAGTTACTTTATTTCTGTATTTTTTTTTTCATTCTACTAATTATGATGACTGACATAAGAAATAGTATTCCATTTTTGGATTAGTTTTGTCCTATAAACACTATTTCATATTTAACCATGTTGAATGAAAACAAAGATTTGAATGATATGATTTGTCTGAGGCTTAAATGTTGATAGAAAAAGTAGAAGTATCATATATTCATGATCTAAGGCACCTGATTTTTGAAATTGTAGCTGGGATATAACAGTGTGCTTTCTATTTTATGCATAACTGAATATAGATTGCATAAAAATTGCATGCCTGTGAAACTGTCCAATTACCTGTCAGAGTTCAGGATAAAGTGAGAATGTCATTCTACATCTTCTAATGTACCCCTTTAAAAAAATATTTTACACTAGCAGCAATTAAGACTAGATAAAAATAATTGTGTATGCCTTTTCTAAATAACTATTTTCTTTCATCAGAAGGAAAATCTTTGGGACACATATCAGGAACCAAAGCCTATATGTCAAAGCTTCCTGGGTAGAAAAAAAAAAAGCCATGAGGAAAAGAAGAGGTAAGAAATGCTCTATCACACTGATGGTAAAGGAAGTAAAAGCCAAAAAATAAAATACAAATGACAGTAATTCAGATACTTGATTATTTTTCTGTGAAGAACTATGTAGAGAAAAAAATTAATAAATTTAGAAAATTAAGCACTTGTTGTTAGTCATTTATTAGATTTTGAACAAATAGTTGTTTTATGTGTCTTTATTTAGGAAGATAGACAAGTTGTAGTGAAATCAATTATTTTTACAAATGTCTAAGGCTGAAGAGAATGTGTCTTAATAAAAGGAGTAGCTATGACAATTGTCTACTAAGACATAGTATGTATTTGAGCAAGCTGAACAAATCTTTGCATGCTGAAAAGGAATGTAAAGACTCCACAGATTTTGGACTAAAACAAAAACAATCTTATCCACAGCATTAATAAAGCATGCATTATCCTCAATTGACTCTCCAGAGAAAAATATATTGTTTACTTATTTAACAGTTTATGTTCTATCAAAAAACTATATGTGATAAATAATAAAAAAATTTCACTTACCAAGTATATTTAATTTATTACAATTAACAAAATCATAATTTTCTTATGACAATATTGTTATTGGTTAACAAAACCAATATGGATAAGAGTTAATAATTTATGTATATGAGATTTTACTCTACAAAAAATTAACAAGTTTGTCAAGGTTGCTAGAAGAAGGCATGAGATTATTGGATCGAAAACAGATGACTTTAATGCATGCAAAACAGTAAATAATGACATTCATAATCTCATTGGTACCACTGTGTCCAAGTCCCAAAGGGACTTATGTTGTGACCTAGGTAGATGTTGCACACGTAATAAGCTTGTGTTTTGTTATTTCTGAAAAACTTCAAGTTTAGTAATTTTCAATATTAAAACAGAGCTAGGCTTGGCCAAGCGGTGGCGCAGTGAACAGAGCATTGAACTGGGATGCAGAAGACCCAGGTTCGAGACCCCAAGGTCGCCAGCTTGAGCGCGGGCCCATCTGGCTTGAGCAAAAGCTCGCCAGCTTGGACCCAAGGTCGCTGGCTCCAGCAAGGGGTTGCTCAGTCTGCTGAAGGCCCGCGGTCAAGGCACATGTGAGAAAGCAATCAATGAACAACTATGGTGTCACAACAAAAACGAAAAACTAATGATTGATGCTTCTTATCTCTCTCTGTTCCTGTCTGTCTGTTCCCTTCTATCCTTCTCTCTGACTCTCTCTCTCTCTCTCTCTCTCTCTCTCTCTCTGTCCCTGTAAAAAAACCCAAAAAACCCAAAATACAGAGCTAATAACAAACTTGCCCTACTTTTGTTTACAGGGGAGATATTATCTTTGTTATCTTGGAAAACAAATAAATTTATCTTTTGCTCTGGAAAAGAAACTATATCTTCCACTCCGTGCTTTTAAGTATCCTTGCACAAATAATTCAGTTAAATGCTGTCAACATCCCTGCTCAAAAGAAGTGCAGAAACACAAGAGATCCAAGAAAAATTGTCTTACAGCAATATCCATCCCTCATTTCTACACCACCTTGGCTTCCAGTAAATTTCCCCTTGAGCATACTAGTCCGTCACTTTAATAAGTCTGATAGATGAGCTGGGATAAAAGCTGTTCATTTTCTACTCAACATTTAATTTTGGTGGCCCTGGCTGATTGGTTCAGTGGTAGAACGGTCATGGGCATGTGGATATTCCAGGTTTGATTTCCAGTCAAGGCACACAGGG
The DNA here is from genome assembly GCA_037038555.1 of Rhynchonycteris naso. Classification (NCBI taxonomy): domain Eukaryota; kingdom Metazoa; phylum Chordata; class Mammalia; order Chiroptera; family Emballonuridae; genus Rhynchonycteris; species Rhynchonycteris naso. Next base: position 77,061,579 of record CM073002.1, read on the forward strand.
AAAGCACCCTTCTGCTTCTTCAGCCCTTCCCCTCTCACTTCTCTCTTTACCCCTCCTGAAGCCGTGGCTCAGTTAGAGTAAGTTAGCCCAGGCACTGAGGCTGGCTCCTGCTCCATTGCTGAACAATGGAGCGATGTCCCAGATGGGCATAGTGTCACCTACTTGTGGGTTAGCCAGGTGATCCCCATCAGGGTGCTGTGGGAGTCTGCATTTGCCTCTTCTCCTCTCACTGAGTAAAAAAAAATTAATTTTGGTTACTATCAATAGGACCCCAAGTAGCAAGGCGAAACCAAGCTGCCGTTTTGATCTAAAGCCATACCATTCTAAAATTCTAGCTAAGCAAATCCCCCAAACCATCAGTCTATCTTAAAAAACGTGTGGTTTCTCCTTGTTTCTGTATTGACCTTTCCATTTAGCCTAGGGCATTAATCTAGCTACATCAGAATGTATTAGAAAATGTACAAACTCCACTTTAGCCTGAAAGGAAGAACTCTAGAGCAAATCTATCATAAAGAACCTTGGCTAGTGAGTTAAGGCTGATCTGAATGATTTCCAGGGCTGAAGTAATGTTTCTTCAACACTTGACATTTTCTATGACCACTCTTTAGGTGAAAGTCATCATGATTTTGAAAGGGAGGAAGAATAATGTCTGGCTATAATATAAGAAATATTATCTTAATTAATATTTCTGGACCTGAGAACAAAATGTTATTTGAAATTCTTAGGTATTTTCAGGTTGTACTTACATCAAACAAGGGACAGAGGTTAATGTAGCCTCCTATGTGGTCTCCTGGCTGTCTGGCAGGCCTTAGTATTATGAATTCATGTTAAATTATTGAGTATAGTTTTTGTTTTTGGAGGGACTGCCTGGGCAGTAGTTCAAATTGTTCTGCTTATTTATGTCCTAGTTGGGTAGGATTTATGTCAATAATGGAATGAGGTAGAAGAAGGATGGCAAACACATTTTCAGAAATATTTTGCACAGAGAGGGTATGATCTGAGGCTACCTACATTGTTAGAAGAAAATGTTTTCTCCTATTTTTCATGATTTGCTGCTTTTTTTGAAACTGTACTGAGCATAGATATTGACAGCTTTTGTTCTGAAGTATCTATTCAAATATTTTTTATTATTAAATTATCTTGGATGATTGGGATCATATCTCTCTCCAGGGAAGAAGGAGGAGAAGGCAAATTTTTTGTTATACTGGAGAATAAGATATTTTTTCTTTATGGGACAAATATTGGGCAGGTTAGTTAGCAGCTCCATTTTAATATTCTGGTTTCCTAAACTCAATTTTCTACAACTATGATAATAATATGCCTTGTATGTAGCAACCACTAGACTGCTTCTTATCAGTCTGTGAGACTGGGGACAAGATCAGGTGTGAACACAAATTTCATGATACCTATTGTGCCATAAATGATGAAATCCTTTGTTTCTGACCTAGGAGTCTCATGTCTTCTGTCAACAACTCTGAATCTGTAGTTAGCTAACATGTTATCTTTCAAGCAGATTAAAATTTCAGACCCTCCAGGATTCTTAACACTGTAGTTTTTTGTTTGCTTGTTTTAACGAATAGCATGTAAAAATAATTTATTAATTTGTTATTTGGATCTTTAAATTTAAAATTCATAGAAAAAACATTGTATTATTTTTAAAATACTAATGTCTATTAAAATATATAATAAAAATAACAAAAGAATGATAGCAAATAGGTTGATTTAAACAGATTTTAAGCAGAACAAATGAAACCTTCATCAAGCCAATATTCAACAATATCAAGCTCAGCCTCTTTCTGAGAATTAGATAGAAATTATTCTATACTTAACTTCTTCCTAGTCCAATCTGAGAACCCATTTTCTTACTATGGCCCAGATTCTGAAAGCTTTTTTGAAAAACAAAATGTTAAGCTGTACTTAAAAGACCATTGAAAATGAATTAATAATTATGCTACTTTGACTTTACATTCTATTTTTACATAGTGGTGCTAGGACCTGAAAAAGCCAGTATAGAAATATCCTTAAAATTCATAAACTCATAAGTAAGATCTTCTCACCTATATAACAAGCTATCTTATGAATGAATTTTCTACGTTTTTTATGATAGCCTTTTCTTTTGACTATTTGTAAAGGAAATAAACACTTCCCTAGGATAAACAAGTGTCAAAATATAATTCAACATTACTTTGTTAAAAAAATTACTCAATGATTTTACCTTTTTCTGGAAAAAATAGTGCATTGGAAATATCACGTTAACTTCATTGCGAGGCAATAGAGGGTTCAAAATAAAAATTCCCACTATGGGAAATATTATATCAGAAAAAAACAAATAGAAAGATAACAAAGCAGATTTCAGTGAAAGGACAAATATAACTCAAAATTTCTTTACAAATTTAAAATTTTATTTTATGTGGATTAGTATTTATCATATTAAATTTTAAAATAATAAAATGTTGGCCTGACCTGTACTGGCACAGTGGATAAAGCGTCGACCTGGGAATACTGAGGTCGCCAGTTCAAAACCCCTGCACTTGTATGGTCAAGGCACATATGGGAGTTGATGCTTCCTGCTCCTCCCCCCTTTCTCTCTCTCTCTCTCTCTCTCTCTCTCTCTCTCTCTCTCTCCCTCCCTCTCTCCTCTCTAAAATGAATAAATAAATAATTTTAAAAAATAATAAAATGTTTAAGTAATTATTTTATTTTACTTAAAAATAAAAAATTCCATTACATAATCCCATACACAACAATTTTATGAAAAAACTTTAATTTCCAAAATAATTTTTTAAATTGTGATTCAAGGCATTGTGTTATATTTTTTCAAACCTCTATAGCATGAAGCTGAATGAAGACAGCTGGATTTTCTTATTTTATATATATAATCTTTTGAAATAGTCTATTCTCTTAATGTGAAGTAAAAATATATAGGTTTTCTTCAGCTCGCACTTTGAGAATTACCATCTTAGATTATAATAGCATCACCAAATTTGAAGCAACTTAAACTCTTGCTTTATGTCCTCAAATATTTTTATTAGATTAACCTGAGTTCTAGAGAAGTGACTTTTGAAAGGCATACAGTTTTTAACAGAGCTAGAATTAGTAGCCAAATATCTTAGTAGTTTTCCAATGTTCTTTACAAAAGAAAACAAGTAGGCAGACAGTTATACACTGTTCTTTCTTCACCTAAAAAATAATATAATTTTCAAGGTATAAGATTGCCAGTTCTCCTGACTTTGCTAATTTACCTCCCCAAATTAGAAGTCAATCTTTAATCCTGCTAATGAGACTCTATTCTATTCTATTTTCTTGTTTACAATAAAACATATTAAACTTATTTACTACATTAGTGCACTTTGTTACCTAGCATTTATTCCACCATCTTTTTCAGAATCTTCCTTAACATCTTTTCTCTAATGTTTTAGAATCACTGTGTTGCTGACATTATCTAAAGCAGGGGTAGTCAACCTTTTTATACCTACCGCCCACTTTTGTATCTCTGTTAGTAGTAAAATTTTCTAACTTCCTACTGGTTCCACAGTAATGGTGATTTATAAAGTAGGGAAGTGACTTTATAAAATTTATAAAGCAGAGTTACAGCAAGTTAACGCATATAATAATAATTACTTACCAAATACTTTATGTCAGATTTACACTAAGTTTGGCTGAACAAATTAAAGTTTATAAAAGAACTTACTATAGTTAAATATATCTTTTTATTTATACTTTGGTTGTTCTGCTACCGCCCACCATGAAAGCTGGAACATCCACTAGTGGACGATAGGGGCCAGGTTGACTACCACTGATAAAGCAATATTAAAATATTTTTATAGACACACATAAGGTGATTGATTGTTTTCATAGCATTCAGTTACAGGGCAAAAGAACAGAAGAAAAGACATGGCATAAAGAACCTATATAGTGACTAAGTTAAATACTAAATATATAAAAATAGTTAGCATTGTGTGGCAGATGAGCTAAAAGCTTTAAAAATGTTCTAATTTATTTCTCATAATCCTAAAATGTGGAATTTTCTTTTTTTTTTTTTTTTTGATAAGAAAACTAAACAAAAGAGGGAAGTAGCTTGGAGCTTACACATGATCTTGCAATGAGATAAATCTACAAACAACAACCAGGATACAGATTTTGACTTCAGACCCAACCAATTCACTAACATTAAATTTTACTTTTTAAAAAATAAAATAAATCTTAATTTATTTAATGACTTAAGTATTTACCTAATTTTCATCCTTATTCATTTTTCAATGAGTTCATATTAATGTCTAACCAATTGTTCATATAAAATTACTGGTGGCTCCATTTGTTTCTTTGCAACTATTGGAAAAAATTCTTCTGCACTTTAGCTGTATTTCAACATTTAAAATCAGCAGCAGAATTGACATGATAGTATATCAGAGGGCATATTAATGAACATGTCTTGTTTTACTTTTTAATAATGTAATGGTTTAGTTAAGTCAGAACCGCTGCACTTTAGCTAAAAAGGCAAGAAATGGCTAATAAATCAGGTGTACTGAAATATGCTCATTTGGCAAATTAGTTTACTATGTTAAAAACATAATTACAACTTGATTAAAATACATTTTTCCTATGGACATTTATTTTTAATTTATTAATTTCAGTGCTTATTTCATTCTGATTATACTTTATTTCTGGAAGAAACAAGACTTGAAGTGCCTTATACTGTGTTCATTTTTTTAATACAACTATTGTAGATTTTATATGTACTTGAATCCACTGAAGTTTCTTTTTGGTTTCTATTTTAAATTTTTTGTATTTGGGAGAAATAAAACACAAAAAAAAGAAGGACACTAAGTTATAAATTAGTCTCTGAATGATGAAATTATTTAAAATGTTGTAATTGGTATATCTATTGTGAAAGCTTTATTTTTGATGAAATTAGTAATGTGCCATGTGAATCATAAGATAATTGTAATACACATCTGTAATTTATAACTTGCAGAGATTTCCTCATGTCACTTAATATGATAATCAAGGGCATTTATTATTTTGTAGACATCAGACAGTATTAGACTTTTGAAGGGGCATTAAAAGTAAAACCAAACTTTCTATTTCTTAGATTAAATTTTCCAGCAACTACACTTCTGTATACAGCACATATGAAATGTTTTTTGTATGCAGTAATAGGACTTTTATTCTTCAACAGAGCAATGAACCTTTTGACTTAAAAATCATCATGTTTGCACTTGACAGGAGACTCACTTTTATTTATTTGACTACCTTAAACATAACCAAGAATTGTATGTGGGTGTGTGTGTATACACAAACAGAAATTACATGCAACATAATATGTAATGTGTTAATAACATTTTAAATTAAATTTAATAAACACCACTAAACACTAAAGTGTGTTCAGAAAATGATTTGAAAAGTTAGTAGGCATACCTTGATTAGGACTGAGAAAGTGGAAGGCATTCTAGGAAGAAAAAACAAGACAAATAGAATCATGAAAACAGAATCAAGAAAGAAAAAGCAGATAAAATGAAAAAGTGGGGAAAACAAAAGAAAAATAGATACTACAGTGTCTCCATAAAGTCATAGTGCACTTTTGACTGTGTGACCAATGAAAAGTGCACCATGACTTTAAGGACACATTGTACTTCTTTATAATAAAAATAGATTTAATAGTTTTTAGTTGGTCATCAACCCAATGTTGTTTTTATAAAACATAAAAATTCAGAATCACTAAATATACAAAGAAAGACAGACAAAAGAAAAGTTACTGTTGACCTAGTCCTTGTAGCTAGCCATTCTCAGTGTTTTGGAGTGCATCCTGCTCAGCCTGTACTTTGTTCCCTGTAGAAGACGAGGGCTGGTACAATGTAGGAAGAAAACTAAGGTTGAGGGCGTGATCTTGATTTTTTTATTTTCTTACTGAAACCTGGTAATCACAGGGAATGTAAGTAGAAAAATAACTTAGGCCTGTATTAAGAGTGTGTATTTTTCTTGCAGATGTACATAGATTTCAGGAAACTTCCTTTATTTTTGCAAAATTCTCACAATTTTAGCCACCCTCAAAAATCTTTGAATGGTGGAATGATAAGGGGTGAGCTAGCAGTGAAGAAATCAGAAGTCTCTACCCCAATTCTATAGGTAAAATTCTTTTATTTTTTAATTTCTTGTCATTTAGTGATCTTTCATAGTTATTCATAAGCATTTAATAATTTGGGACTTGCTTGATATTTCAGTTCTTGGACTATAGTAGTATGCTTCTTTAGTCCTCATCAGATATATTTAAATGATTATATGGATTTTGCCTCAATTAGCTGATAAATAAATAAAAATTATAAATAAAGAATTCTGTTTAATCAAAGAGAAAAGAAAACACAGAAATATTACCTAGTTCAACAGGGTATATAATATCATAAAAAGACACATGTGGCTTGACCAGGTGGTGGCACAGTGAATAGAGAGTCAGACTGGGACATGGAGGAACCAGGTTCAAAACCCCCAGGTTGTCAGCTTGAGCACAAGCTCATTTGCCTTGAGCACAGGCTCGCTAGCATGAGCACCGGGTCACTGGCTTGAGTGTGGGATCATAGACATGACTCCATGGTCACTGGCTTGAACAAGGGGTCACTCACTCTGCTGTAGCTCCTCAGTCAAGGCACATATAAAAAAACAATCAATTAACAACTAAGTAGTAGGAAGAAATAATTGATGCTTCTCGTCTCTCTTCCTTCCTGTCTGTCTGTCCCTATTGGTCCCTCTCTCTCTCTCTCAAAACTACACATGTGTACACAAAAACATAAATTCAGGTTTACATTTGCATGAATGCATTTTAGTCATTTTCTCTAAATTTCATATATGCCTTGTTTGCTTTTTTATTGAAATATAAGCATATCATCATCTGAAATAAAACTATATGCTGTAGCTCTAAATAACTAATTTTTTAAATTTCATTTTAATAAACATTACATATTTATTATTGTTTTATATTATAAATAGTATTGCAATAAACAAACTTGTCCATTGAAATTTCAACCCTTATATCATAATTTTTCTAAGATAAATGATTAGAAATGGCTTACCATGTTAAAGTATTACATTATTTTTAGATGCTTTATTAAATTAAAAAACTCATATCCTGCTTTATTTTTTCTTTTTAAGATTGCTGAGGCTATTCCTGTTCTCCTTTGGTTCCATATAAATTTTTGGAATATGTGTTCTATATCTTTGAAGTATGTCATTGGTATTTTAATTGGTACTGCATTAAACTTATAAATTGCTTTGGGTAATATAGATATTTTAATGATGTTTAATTTTCCTATTCATGAGCATGGTATATGCTTCCATTTGTTTGTATCTTCCTTGATTTCTTTTATCAATGTTCTATAATTTTCCGAGTACAAGTCCTTAACCTCCTTGGTTAAATTTACTCCTGGGTATTTTATTTTTTTTGCTGCAAAAGTGAAGGGGATTGTTTCCTTAATTTCTTTTGCTGACAGTTCATTGTTGGTATATAAAAATGCCTCTGATTTTTGAGTATTAATTTTATATCCTGCCACCTTGCTGAATTCATTTATAAAGTCCAGTAGTTTTTTTGGCTGAGACTTTAGGGTTTTCTATATACAATATCATATCATTTGTGAATAATGACAGTTTTACTTCTTTTCCAATTTGGATGCCTTTTATTTCTTCTTCTTGTCTGATTGCTGTAGCTAGGACTTCCAGAACTATGTTGAATAATAGTGGTGAAAGGGGGCACCCCTGCCTGGTTCCTGATCTTAAGGGGATTGCTTTTAATTTTTGTCCATTTAGTATGATGTTTGCTGTGGGTTTGTTGTAGATGGCCTTTATCATGTTAAGGAATGTTCCCTGTATTCCCACTTTACTGAGAGTTTTGAGCATGAGTTGGTGCTGGATTTTATCAAATGCCTTTTCTGCATCTATTGAAATTATCATGTGATTTTTGTCCTTTCTTTTGTTTATGTGATGAATCACATTAATTGATTTGTGAATATTGAACCATCCTTGCCTCTCCAGAATAAATCCCACTTGATCGTGGTGCAGGAGGTATCACTCTTCTGGATATCAAGGCCATTAAACTCAAGACAGCCTGGTACTGGCATAAGAAGAGGCACATAGATGAATGGAACAGAACCCAGAAATAAACCCACACATAATGGACAATTGATATTTGACAAAGGAGGAAAGAACATACAATGGAGTAAAGAAAGCCTCTTTTACAAATGGTGTTTGGAAAATTGGACATCTACCTGCAAAAAAATGAAACTAGACCATCAACTTACACCACTCACAGAAACAAACTCAAAATGGATAAAAGACTTAAATGTAAGCCATGAAACCATAAGCATCTTAGAAGAAAACATAGGCAGCAAGCTCTCCGACATCTGTAGCAGCAATATATTTGCCAATTTATTTCCACCGGCAACTGAAATAAAAGGCAAGTTAAACAAATGGGACTATATCAAACTAAAATGTTTTTGCACAGCTAAAGACAATAGGAACAGAATAAAAAGACAAACCACACAATGGGAGAACATATTCGACAACATGTCTGATAAGGGGTTAATAACCAAAATTTATAAAGAACTTATAAAACTCAACATCAGGAAGACAAATAATGCAATCAAAAAATGAGCAAAAGAAATGAATAGAAATTTCTCCAAAGAGAACATACAGATGGCCAATAGGCATATGAAAAAATGCTCAACATCACTAATCATTAGAGAAATGCAAATTAAAACCACAATGAGATATCACCTTACACCAGTCAGAATGGCACTCATCAGCAAAACAACACAGAATAAGTGCTGGCTAGGATGTGGAGAAAAGGGAACCCTCCTGCACTGCTGGTGGGAATGCAGACTTGTGCAGCCACTGTGGAAAACAGTATGGAGATTTCTCAAAAAATTAAAAATCGAACTGCCTTTTGACCCAGCTATACCACTTATAGGAATATACCCTAAGAACACCATAGCACTGTTCGAAAAGAAGAAGTGCACCCCCATTTTGTGGCAGCATTGTTCACAATAGCGAAGATCTGGAACCAGCCCAAGTGTCCGTCAGAGGACGAGTGGATTAAAAAGCTTTAGTACATATATATTATGGAATTACTACTCAGCCATAAGAAAAGACGACATCGGATTATTTACAACAAAATGGATGAACCTAGATAACATTATACAGAGTGAAATAAGTAAATCAGAAAAAAAGAAACTAAGAACAGCATGATTTCATACATAGGTGGGACATAAAAGTGAGACTATGAAACATGGACAAGAGAGTGGTGGTTACGGGGTGGGGGGAGGGAGGGGAGGGTAACATAGGGAGGAGGGGAAGGACACAGGGAAAACCAGACAGAAGGTGACAGAGAACAATTTGACTTTGGGTGACGGGTATGCAGCATAATTGAATGATAAGATAACCTGGAGATGTTTTCTTTGAACATATGTACCCTGATTTATTGGTGTCCCCCCATTAAAATTAATTATAAAAAGAAAACTCATATTCAAAAATACCAAGTTATTCGTCCCTCAATACATACATGAATGGAATTTTCTTTCAGCTTACATTTAGAACTATTGTTTCTTAATTTTAGTTATTGAAATAAAAATATTTTAATATCATTTTAAACATATTATATAACTATTTTATCGCACTATTGTTTAAACTACTCATAAGTGAAAGCTTAAAGATTTAACAATATGGAAGTAGATACATAATTTTTCATGTAGATATAAAATGAAATATCACACAGTCATTACATATCATGTCCTCAGAGTATATTGAATATTAGTAAAATTTCTCACATAAATGGTGAAAAGATCATCTTGGTCATCAATAGATATATGAATATTTATACCCAATTATCACATCTGCATCTATATGCCATGCATGGAAAGAAGTATGCCTGTTTTCTAACTGAACAATAATATTACAAGAGATACTTACTTTTATTTTTATTTTTTTATTTTATTTAAGTGAGAGGAGAGAAGATAGTGAGGCAGACACCCACATGAGTTCAGACTGGGCTTTACACAGACCCCCATCTTGAGTGATGTTCTCCAATCAACCAAGCTATTTTTAGCACCTGAGATCGATGTGTTGAAACCAACCCAGCTATCCTCAGTGCCCAAGCCAATGCTCAAACCAATCAAGCCACTGGTTTCAAGAGGGGAAATGGGAGAAAAGGGAATAAGGAAGGGGAAGAAAGCAAATGGTTGCTTCTTATGTGTGCTCTGACCGAGGATCAAACATCACAAATCCATGTGCTGGGCCAATGCTCTATCCACTGAGAAAACTGGGTAGGACCTATACTATCTTCCTTAATTAAATAATTTAAATAAAATATTTAATACATACATTATTCAATATTTATTTCTCCAGTTAGGAAAGTAAGAGCAACATGTTTTTAAGATTGTTATTCTGAATATTCATATATTTGATGTTAATAATATTTAACTTCTGTTCATATATGTGGACATTTTATGTCATTTTTTGTGGATTTCTCTTTGAGTTCCTTTTTTTCTATTATGGTGCTTGTCTTCTTGTTTATTTTCAAAGAATTCACAATAAAAGAAAAGCCACATTTTATTTTTATTTGTCTCAATTTGTTCATTGACTTTTAACTTCTCACAGTGTTAAGTCCAAACATAACACTATACTGGTTTTAGTATTATTAGGTTCACATTTATTTTTTAAAATAAATTTACTAGGGTGACATTTGTTAATAAAATTATATAGGTTTCAAGTGTACATTTCTATGATTTAATATCTGTACATTGCATTGTGTGCCCACCACCCAAAGTCAAATTTGTTTCCATCACTATATATTTGGTTCCCTTTAGCTTTTACTGGTATCCCTTAATTCCTTCCCTCTGGTTACAATACTCCTACCATTTCTCTTTCTCTCTTCTCTCTAAATCAGTAAATACAATCTTTAAATAAAAACATTAAAAATAGAAGGTAACCCAGAAATAAACCCACATGTGTATGACCAGCAGCAACTTTTGACAAAGGAGCCAAAAACATACAATGGAAAAAAAAATGTGTTTTCAATAAGTGGTGCCAGAAAAATTGGAAAGCCACACGCACAAGAATAAAACTAGACTACTTTTTGTCCTCATATACAGAAATTAATTCAACACCTTAACATACATACTTCTTGTCTTCATCTTTCTCCAAGGTGAATATATAGTGAGAGAGGACGTTGACCCTTGATTCCCATTTCCAGGCCATTCATCTGATTTTCTTCTGGTTTTGGAAATGCATAACAACAGTTTAAAAAAAATGTGTGAAAGAGGGAGAAACCAGGATATTTCGTGAGGACACTCTTGATCTCGACTGACATTTCTAGCAATGCTCACATGTCCTCTGTTTATCTACATGGGCCACCACATTTGTTCTAGCTTTTCCTGGGAGGTTCTTGTTATCCAGTAACACCTCTTTGTCTTTTGTATCTCCGGGTTGGTGGTGGCATTGTTGCCATGTTGCTGAAAATTTCTTGGTTTGTATTCTGTCTCTTATGATATATCAGCTCTTCTGTTTCTTTTGTTGCAATTAGTTAAAGTTGTGTCTATGTTTCTGACTAAGCATTGATAGTAGTTTGTATAATAAGCATGGTCTGGTATTGTCAAGTATGGCATTTCAGTTCATCATCACAAACCTGTAAAATACACAGTATAGAGATGACAAAAAAACTGAAGCTCAGGAAAATGAATTTCTGAATTCTTTATGCTATATAGTTGAAGAATAACAGACCCATGATTTGAGGTCAGGTCCTTATTCCTGAATCACATTTCTGAGTAGTGGAATAGATCTACTGAGGTAAGTTTGACCAGATAGTAAGGGATCTTGGTGCCAGGATTGATAGTACATGAATAAATAATAATAATTTTTTTGTATCATATATTTTCATAAAATCAATGCTTATGGATAAAAAACAAAAGTTACAATGTCAAGCTTTGAAAACAGACCTACACAAGAATTATTGTAATTAGCTGGTCATTTCTCAAAGATAGTTTACTTCACAGATTTCTTAATGCTGAATGCTGGTGCTGAGAGGAAAAAATTTTCTTTATAAATCTGGTGTTTATTTATTCACATACAGTTGCATTCATCATCATCTGTGTTGTTTACTTGGTTGTTCATCTATATAATTCCAACAGATCATATTTTTGGCTCCAGGGTATGTTGGTTTATAAATAATAAGACTTTCTGAATGTGATTATATCTTTTTTTTTTGTATTGAGGGAACATGGTTTTGCTAGCACTTTCATTCAAGATGATGAAGTGGCTAGAGAAGTTTTTAAAAAGAATTTATAACAAAGATCAAAATAGTTATACTTATGAAAATGTAAAATATCATTTAAACCATTTTATTGAAAAAATAATCCAAGAATAGTAAAAATAGAGAATAATAAGTGACCATCTCCATAAGAAACATTTAATTAAATCAAATATCACCAGTTGCCATGCTTAATTCAGATTCATTTGAAAATAGAACATTAAAATATGAATTAAATTTGCATATGCATTCATCCTTAATCAAATATTACTTGATTCATTCCAGATATAAACTTTCTCTTAAATTTAATACTTAAAATTTTCATGCATATTTTTAAGTTTTCATCAGTAATCAATATATATCATGTTGCACGTTCAATACCTTATTTAAATATGATTATGCCAAATGTATTGTTATGTAACTTCCTTTAAATATAACATTGTGTTTATGAGATAAATCTATGTTGATATATCCTTTATTTTTAAAAACTATAGAGAAATCCATCTGTTCATGGGTTTTTCAGATTATTTTCAATTTTTTTTTTCTTTTATAAACAGTATTTCAGTAAGCTCAGTTGTGCATATGTGAATGAGAGTCCATTGAACATAATCTAGCAATGGAATTTTCTGATATGAAATTAGTAAATCTTCAAAGTTGATTTATATTGCTGAAGGATTTGCAAAATAATAATACAAAAGCACCAGAGAAGTTTCAAAATTGTCTTCCCCATCAAATTACATACTTAGTACTCAGATGCTTGGTTCACAATCTTAATGTTTTGGCAACAGATAACTTAGAAATGGTATGCATTGACGCTTTAAATTTTATTTCTTTGAAACAACGAATGTGTTTGAATGTTTAAACTCTAAGGAGCAATTTTATTTTCTTTATCTGTTGCATTAGGTTTTAGAACTGTTTCTATATATGTCTGCATCGCTTATTCCAAATCTGAAATTCTTTTTGGGTACATGCTCCAGTTTTTATGCAGTTTTAATTTCTTTTTTTGTTACAGTTAATGGCATGCATTGGTTTTTAAATTGGAGGTAAAAGGCAATGACTCTTGGATTGAACATAACCACAAGGCAATTAATGTTTTACAAACATCACTTTTACATAATTGTAATTGTTCTTAAAAGTAAATAAAATATTATCTGATAAAAACACCCTCTTATTTTGTTTTAAGATTGAATCATGGCTTCTTCGAGTAGGCGTAAATGTAAAAGTAGTCCGGACACCTTCTGTTATATATGTGGCTATTACACACTTCAATGATAAAGGCTCAATATTTCATCATTTGTGACACGTGCATATATTGGTTATTTTCAAGTTCTTTTTGGTGATCAGACAAGAATTGGGCTCCCCATATTGTATGTCATAATTGTGAGGAAATGCTTCATGACTGAACAAAAGAAAAATGCAAAGAAATGCCTTTTGGTATCCCCATGGTTTGGCATGAACCATGAATTTAAGGACCACAGTAGTGACTGTTACTCCTCTCTGATCTAAACAAAGGGCATCGGCAAGAAAAAATGGCAAATGATCACATATCCTAATATTCCTTCTGCAATACAACCTATCCCACACTCTGAGACACTCCCAGTTTAGTTTTCAATGGTTTTATTTCTTCTAAGGATGAAGAAAGTGAATATGGTGATCAAATGTGTTTTGATAAGATGCATGAGAAAACGGTTGTAGAATCTGAAGGGTCTTCTTCTGATGCCAAGCAGTCATTAACCCCTCAGCAGTTTAGACAAGCCAAATTGAATGATTTAGTAAGAGATTTGGACCTATCAAAGAAAGCAGCTGAGTTCTTAGTCTTCAGTCTTCAAGAAAAGAATGTACTTTAATGGTCAGCTAAGGTATCCCATTTCAGGAAGCATGAACAACTTTTTGTGGACTATTTTTCCAAAGACAAACACTTTGTTTACTGTCATGATATATATCAGTATTCTTCTCAGCCATCTATGTGTTACCACTTACAGTCCAACAGAATGGAAGCTATTTCTTGACAGCTCTAAACGGAGTCTGAAATGTGTTCTCCTACACAATGGTAATGTTTATGCAGTGGTTCCAATTGTTTATTCAACTCATCTGCGAGAAGATTATAATGACATAAAAATTGTCCTTGACTTTCTGAACTTTGAGGAGCATAACTGGATCACTTGTATGGATCTTCAAATGATAAATTTCTTGCTAGGACAATAGAAAGTTTTCACAAAATATTCTTGCTTTCTGTGTTTGTCGGACAGCCGAGCTCGGGAGAAACATTGTACATAGAAGAAGTGGCCAAAATGTGAAGCTCTGGAAGTAGGGATGCAAAATATTGTAAATGAACCTATAGTTATTTGAGACAGGATAATTTTCCCCCAAGTTCACATCAAACTTGGCTTAATGAAGCAGTTTGTTCAGACTTTGAATAGAGAAAGTAAATGCTTTCAAAATATTATTTCTGCTTTTCCTGCCTTGTCTTTCAAGAAGATAAAAGCAGGTGTATTCGATGGACCTCTAATTCAAACCATCATATGTGACGAAGAATTTGTCAGGAAGATGAATAAGGAGGAGAAAGCAGCATGACAGTTTTTTGTGGCAGTTTCAAAGAACTTCCTTAGAAACAAAAAAGCAGAAATCTATCAACTTCCGTTTCAAAAGATGCTGTTGGCTTTTTGCGAGATTGGATGTAACATGAGCGTTAAGATTTACCTCCTGAACAGTCACTTTGATAAGTTTCCTGAAAATCTTGGAGCTGTTAGTGATGAGCAGACTACTGCTGGAGCAACAAACGAGATTGTCCTCAACAAGTACACAAACAAAAGAGTTACAAATGCAAATTTTTGCCTGAATAGGATTTAAATAAGTTTTGTACAAATTTTATGATTAAAAGAAGTTTTAATATATTTTATTTCAAAATTGTAGACGAACTCTGATGCAATTATATCTTTTAGTGTATTAATGTACTTACTGCATTATATAAATTATCATATTTTTACAAACATGATGCCCAAGAAGACATTCTACTTCATTATGTTAAACTAAACATTGAAAATTTTACAAAAAGATGAAAACATATAATCTTGAATTGCAGAAAAAAATATAGCTTACAAAGAAAAACTAATGTCAGATTTGAGATCAGCACACTCGAATTAGGTAAGAAGTGTTTTTTGGATGCAATGTAAATTTTTTTTTCCCCAGTGTAATCTAATATTTATATCTTGTTATTGGTATAATGAGACTTCTTTACTTTTTTCTTTTTTGTTTCACTATATTTTTATGATCATATTGTCAACTTTTTAAAATAATATTTATTGAATTTAACCAAATTCTATAATTAATTTTAGGTGAATGTGTTATTATAATATTCAATCTTTATAGGTATAGTTATGTTTTTTTATTTTGTAATCTTTGCTTCTCTAAAAATGTTTTATAATTATTTTACTAAGTTTTATACAATATTATTTCATTTTTATTTATTGGAAACTATAGTTTATGCATCTCAATATTTAAAAATTCATTTTTTAAAGTTTGTATATGATCAGTGTATAAAAACTAAATTTATTTTCAACCACAACTATACTTTTAATAGTTTCTGTATGTAGATTTTTTAAATTTAAGTTCTCCCATATATATATTTTTTATTTCAATGTTTTATAAATGAAAAATGGTGAATAAGAGCAATTTCATATATTTTAAATTTGTATAAATACAATTAAATCAATGAAAAACAGCACTTTTCTTTTTCCCACTGAATACATATATCTCTTGCTAAAAATTATTAAGCATGTGTTTTAGACTCCATTTTTAAGTATGATTTTTTTAAAAAAATTACCTAGTTCATATACTTTTTAATATTGGCTTGTCTATTCTTTCAAGTATTTTATTTTCTGATTAAAAAATCAATGTTCAATTACAGTTTCCCTGACCATTTACTCTTGCATTTCTTATTTGTGCTCTCTGACTTGACTAACTAAATATACTAAGTTTGACTAATTAATTTTGAAGAATTTTAAAATTTTCTATTACAGCATTATTTTCTATTACAGGAATTTCTACTCTTTACTTTATTTCCTACACATTTTCTTTTAATTTTCTGTTTTCTAATTGCTACGTATGAATGTCCAGCCTTCAATTTTATTTTTTCTATTACAACCATTTAGAGCAAAAAAACTTCCCTACTGATATTACTTAAGCTTGATCCCTCAAATTTTGTTGTTTAAAAATTATTATTAAATATTGATTATCTTCAGAGTTCCATTGTTTTCATGTTATTACTAAAAGAGTTACTTTGAAGTAATTTTGTTGGTTTGTATCTATAGATGCAATAAAAAGTGTCCATATAAATAATTTCATCATCATCTTAATTCTATCTAAGGTTCATTGTCAGATATATAATTATCATATCTAAATTTTTATATAGGCTTGTATATGATTTTGCAAGACATTGAGGAATACACTTTTCTAAGACTTTCCAATATTTTTGTTGTTGTTGTTGTTATAGCATGTAAGAGCATTACTGCTTTGTTAGTTGTGGAAGATCAGAAAACTCTGTCTATGATTGCTTTTTCAAGTTAAAGAGTTCTATGGTATTTCCCCTAGTAAATTTTCTTGAATTTCAGTTGTCTTTTCCAGGAAAGAATAATATATTTAGAGTCTATAATTAATCAAAATATAAATTCCATGCAAAAGGGATATATAACTATCTTTTTTTATTTCACTTTTAAGTGTTACCAATATGTTATAAAGATTTTCACAGTGCAAACTGAAATGCCAGCTGAAATTTGGTCTTCACAGGGAGGAGAATGTTACTGAATTACTGTATAATATCTAAGAACTTAGAAAATGTCCCTTGGAGCAGGAATCTTCTAAATTATTTTTATATTCAAGTTACCCTAAAAGAAATTAACTTGTTTGTGGCATAATACCTTCAATTAAGAATAACTGTTATCTCATTAAAGAATAAATGTATTGCCTGAACAAGCGGTGGCACAGTGGATAGAGCATCGGACTGGGACGCAATGGACCCTGGTTTGAAACACTGAGATTGCTGGCTTCCGCATGGGTTCATCTGGTTTGAGCACAGTTCACCAGCTTGAACCCAAGGTTGCTGACTTGAGCAAGGGGTCACTTGTTCTGCTGTAGCCCCAAGTTATGGCAAATATGAGAAAGCAATCAATGAACAACTAAGGCACCACAACAAAGACTTGATGCTTCTCATCTTTCTTCCTTCCCATCTGTCTGTCTGTCTCTCTCTGTTACCTAAATAAATAAATAAATAAATAAATAAATGTATTTAATGGCAAGCTAATGCTATTAACATCTTTTGGATGCAGGAGTTTTAAAGAGCTTTAAAATGAAGCATCATATGTAAAAACAACAAACAAAATCCTTCTTCCCACCATAAAAAAAAATGACACAAATCTTACTTGACTGTACCATAATAAATTCACCGGTAAAATCTCATCTTGAGAGCTAGCTAGGAAAGGAATGTACTGTTTTTAATCTTGTCAGAGATGGCAATGAGTCAAGACATTGAACTCTGTCTTTATTCAATAAAATTCTTTACTCAAAGGAAAACTACTAGTTTTTTCTTTATATTAACATGGCAACCTGATTTGAGAAACTGACTATTTGATAGCCTTTGTGCATTGAGTCTTAATGGACTGGGTTTAGAACAAATTTTTATTTCAGCGCCAGTGGTAATTTTACTATAGGAAGGTTTGAAAGGTAAAAGCTGAATTCCATTTATTTCATAAGATGCAACTGATATAAATTAGCATTCCTTATTGTTTGAAGGATTATATGTACTCAGGCAAACAAACTTAGGGCTGAATATACACAGCACTTAAAAGATGCAAATACATTTTATCTCTTCCCTATAGTAAAATTAGCAATAAAAAGCCTGCTTTTCATCCATCTTTTTGCTGTGTCATATTTTTATAAGTGTGAGTGACAAAGGAAAAAATATATTTTTATTGGAACAAGAATAAATTTGGCATTTTGACATAATAAAGTTTTAAATGTGTTGTGTATCTCATGGAGATTAATCAAGCCTTCTAATATGCATAGCCCAATCAAAGTTCCTCCTAGGTCTAAATAATTTTAATTAAGCAATTCTAACTTCTGTAGTGGTCATTACCAGTAGATAATTGACTGAATCAGTAATGAAGCATTTGGTGGATGCTAAACAAACAGCAAGGCTAATTATCTGGCAGTGATGTCTGCTATGAAAGTACAGTGTTGGCCTTCCAAGTTTCCTAATCCCCTGCAACAACTCTTAGTAAATTATAATAATATTCACTCAAATATATTGTGCAAGTGTAATTGCTATGCACTATGCCGGGTCACATCAAGTGCTCAAAGACTTCATTTAAATATAATAATGGTGAAATAAGCTTTTAAAATAACCTATTTCTTTCTCTTATTTAACTGTTCTTTCAGTTAAATTTTGGAATAACTCTCCCAATTCTGCAGCTTGGTACCTGCAGATATGACAGCAAAGATATAATTTGCTTAGGGACTCAGTCCAGAAGGTTTATATGATGCAATATAATTCCACAGTATATCTGATATTTTCATATTTCTCTAACTACTGTGCCTGCCCATCTTTCCATCTTGTTAATGATCTTTGTCCAGGTTGCCTGATGCATCAGATTGTTTTTATGAAGCACCCAGCTACATTTTACATTTAATTCCATTCACTTGATTTTTTGCTTTAAAAACTAATTGTAATTGTGCAAGTGCTTTATATAGATAAATAGTATTTGGAATTCATATCAAAATAAATTTTTAAAGATAAGAATGAAATGTTAATAAAATTAATCTTCAGTTATGATGTTTGCTCTTTAATCTACAGAATTATCAGAAGACTTTATTTTTATTAGATTATACAGGATAGGAAAAATAGATATACAGTTTTGAGTTCGTGAGACAATTCATTGTTATATTTTTATTATTTATTAATTATTGTATTATTTTCACATGAACGACTGGAAATCTACTTTTGTTCAACCCAGTATTTGAGCATAATTTTTAAAATTACTTTTCTAGATCATTGGATTTCCTTTGCTTTTAAATTTTCTAAACTCTTGTAAAATTTTGGACATTATAATTGAATTTTTATTCTATAAATATAATAAAATATGATAGAAGATAACTAAATTTTTATTAGGAAACATTCAGAAAATAGTATCGTCTATCCTTCTCTTTTCTTCAGAATATAAAACTCAAAGTACTATATGTGTGTGCCTTGTAAAATGTTGGACAATAAAAAGTTAATGATTAGAAATGTATACATATGGTCTGTATTTGAAATATTATTATTTTTTTAATCAATTCTTTTTTTAATTTTAATTTCTTTTTATTTATTCATTTTAGAGAGGAGAAACAGAGTGAGAGAGAGAGAAAGAAAGAGAAAAAGGGGGGAGGAGCTGGAAGCATCAACTCCCATATGTGCCTTGACTAGACCAGTGCAGGGTTTTGAACTAGCGACCTCAGTGTTCCCAGGTCGATGCTTTATCCACTGCACCACCACAGGTCAAGCCGAAATATTATTTTACCTTAAGCATCTATTATTGTGAGAATGGAATATGTCTATGCATACCATCCTACATATGATTATCCATCAATTATAATAATATTTTTTAAATCAATAGTACAAAATTATTGTCACTTATTATCCAATAGCCAGAGCACAAATTAAAGACTACAAAGAAACACAAACTTTAATTCTATGTTTTCACAAATTTTAGCTGGTTATAAATGTCAGTACAAACATGAAATATGTTTTATCTGCTGGTTTTGATAACATTTCTAGTAAACTAATTTCTTGTTGATTTTGCAGCCAACGAAAACAACTTTGTTCATAAATTGTAACATAAAAATCGTGCATATGCCTGACCAGGCAGTGGTGCAGTGGATGAAGCGTTGGACTGGGATGTGGGGGACCTAGGTTCAAGACCCCAAGGTCGCTGGCTTGAGCACAGGCTCATCTGGCTTGAGCAAAAACAACAACAACAACCAAATTGTTCACCAGCTTGGACCCAGGGTCGCTGGCAGAGCAAAGGGTTGCTCTATCTGCTAAAGGCCCGCGGTCAAGGCACGTATGAGAAAGCAATCAATGAGCAACTAAGGTGTCACAACAAAAAAAAAAACTGTTGATTGATGCTTCTCATCTCTCTCTGTTTCTGTCTGTCTGTCCCTATCTGCTGTCCCTCTCTCTGACTTTCTTTCTGTCCCTGTAAAATAAATAAATAAATAAATAAATAAATAAATAAATAAATAAATAAATAAAAGATGGTGCATAGACTATGAACTTTGTTTGGCATCCCTCTGGTAGTGAGGTAGACATCGTACCTTTTTCTTTTTTTTATGGGAGTTAAAAAATAACTTCAAATACAAATAATAAAAAACTCTACATAAAGATAGTATAGTTATTTTTGGAAGTAAAGATATGTGAAGAGAAATTATAGCTTCAATAAAGATGAGACCCATAGTTTAAAGAGAGTTTTCTCCTTTTGAACATGCTATCTTTCCCAACAAAATATAATTTTCTTTTTGTCCTACCAGCTCATTTTACCTAATATAAATGAACAAGAAATTTGATGTACCAAACAACAACAAAATCGTCCAAAATATTTTGGATGTTTCTAGTAATAACAGAAAGTAAAATATAGCAGACATTTTTAAACATTACAGGAATTTAGTTATAGGCTAAATATCAAAAGTGTAAAATTTATTTTAAATTTATTTAGAAGTTTTATATTAATAAAAATTATAAAACTTACATTTTAATGATAACTTTAATACTTCAGAATGAATTTTTTTAATATCTATACATGACATCATCAATTTTATTTTATCCATGGTGTTCTTAGTTGCAGGCCATTAGTAAATGACTATTTCATTTGACATAGCAAGTATTAGTAGTGATAGCTAATTTGTCTTGACCACGTTTATTCATACAGATTTTTTCTCTCAAGAATAGTGATAATCTCAAAATGATACGCCTTAAGAAATACATATTTTTGAAAGGTCATCTCATAGTTTTTATTCACATCAATATTAACAAAAATATTCTGGCCACACTGGCAACATAGAGCAGTGTGCATTTTATTAAATCTAGTATTGGGTTAACTTATAAATTATTTTAAATATAGACTTGTTATTTAAAAAATAATTTGCATCTTGGTATTTTCTATTATGATTTTTCTTCCAAAAACATAATATTGTCATATTTTAACTTCTCATGTTTTATTTCTCAAAAATTATATTGTGCAAAAAATCATATCGACTATATATACTCTCCATCTTTTATGTGATTTATGAAATTGTGAGATAAGCTATAGTAGAATTCTTAGAAATATTTGGGAATGTTAGAGACAAACTTGACCATCTATCTCCATATATTTCTGCATACATCATCATAAAATTTGGGAATAAAATGTTTTGCAAATAGTTTTTAGAACAAACACTTAGTTGAAGTTTGTCAAATATTTTAACCTCAAAAACTAAGCAGACTTAATCCATAATCAAAGTAAATTTATTTTAATAATTTAAATATCAAGAACTTTAAAAAAGAATCAAGATTAATTGGAATATGAGAATTTCAGTCACACAAATCAAACTAACAAAATTTGAAGTGCAGAAAATCACCTTTTACACAATAAAAACCATGAAGAACAGTTTTTTATGGTAACCCAACTGACTCAAGCCCCAACTTTATTGTGAGTCATATGTGGTGCTAGGAAGAGCTTCTTGCCCAGATATTTGCACTAAGAGCAGTGGGTCTCTAAAGCCTGAAAGAGAAAAAATTATAATTTCTTCAGAATAACTTCAAGAAAAGAGACAAGGACTCAACATTTAGCATTACCAGTCAACCAGGAAAAGACTGAGAATGTAAGATGTAAAAAAAAACCAGGGATTTTTCTCTAGATGACATTAATTCTAGATAATTAACTTTAGCCACACTTATTTCCCTTTAAGATCACATACTCTGTTTAGAAGCATCCATTTTCTTTGACATTTTATGTGTTAAGACATTGTTTTTCTTGCAAAAATAAGTCTATAGAAACAAAGTGAATTAAGTGTTGAAAGTCATCTAATATTTTTATGCAAATAAGCAGCAAAATGAAATTTTTTTTTAGAATCTACCTACATTTAGAAAGAGAATTATAAAGTTAAAGTACCTATGTTCAAAAAAAAAAAAAAAAGTACCCATGTTCATGGAAGTTATGGGGTAATGGTTGAAGCTCTATGTGACTTTGCTATGTAAATAAGTATGTTCTCCTCTGGTCTCCAAATAAGAATTTTGAAATACTCAAAAAAGAACTGATTCACTTACATGGATCCCCAATCACACCACACACACACACACACACACACACACACACACACACACACACACACACACACACACATGGAAAGCTGGTTTCTAAAATGTTTTCACTTTCCAAGTGCTTCAGAATACATATCTGATAGAAAAATATCACTGGTTTTAATGGCCCCAAAATGACAAATTCTATTAACCTAGACAAGGAAAATATTTTTTGTTAATGTTTGGGAGCAAAGAAAATATCTTAAAGAATCACCAAACATATGAAGTAGATATATATTACTTTGCCACTTTTTTTTTCATTCTTTCAGTCATCTTATAGATATTTGGCATCTTTTGAACACTCAATATCACAAAAGAAACCCAATCAGTTTCAAAATTTGATTCCAAAGTTTCTATTAGTCATATAACCTTGCTGAGTTATTTATTTATTTATTTATTTATTTATTTACAGGGACAAAGAGAGAGTCAGAGAGAGGGATAGATAGGGACAGACAGGGTCCACGCTCAAGCTGGTGACCTCAGGTCTCAAACCTGGGTCTTCCGCATCCCAGTCTGACACTCTATCCACTACTCCACTGCCTGGTCAGGCCTGCCAAATTATTTAAATATTCTCCTCCTGGCCTCTTGCGTTCAATAAAAATGATTAAAAATTTCCAGGAGTTATTTTTATATGATGAACAACAAGCAAAGTAAAACAATAAAATTTAAAAATTAATTCAGCCTTTTACTATGTATTTAACTTTTATTTGGATTGTTGCCATAGCTATTAGCAAATTTTAATTTTCACTTTATTATTTCTCTGTTGTATAAAAGTTACATTATTTTCTCCCCCATACATTTTTTGTGATAAATAAACTATGATGAATCACAAAGGTATAAATATATAAAATAAATAATTAATATTTTCTAAACGAGTGTGCAGATTGCATTGGTTATAGTTTCAATACGCTTTGCTCTGTCCCCGCTAATTATGATCTGGCTAACATTCTTGATAGTCCAAATCATTGAAACTAATATAGTTATGGAATGCATATTGTGAACCAAAACTTCTAAAATTATAAACATGTTTGTGGTATGCTTTTTTAATTTGAACATCTGCATTGTTCTGTTCATTTCTAAGTATTGCTTTCATACCTACTATGTGCCAGCAGCTGGTGCTACAGAAATTACTGAAATACTCACTCTCAAGTACTCTACAATATGGTAGAGAAAGAAAGACTGATATTACAAAAATATACGGCAAGTGTTTAAACCAGAATATGCCTTGGGGTGCTATGACTGTATAGAGTGTGGTTAACTCATTGTGCCAAGAAGAGGGTGAGAAGATATGCGCAATCTTCCTTCTGAAGAAATTGACATCTGCCTAAGGTTAAAGGAAGCAGAAGGTAATCAGAAGGAATGGTGTTAGGAGTAGTTCAGGCAACTTACACTGTCAGTGCAATGGCACAAATGTGTGAAGTACAAGAGCATTTTCTGGAAACTGTATCTAATTGATATGATTGGTAATTATGAAGAAAATAGAGAATTTTGGGGGTTGAAAATAGAGAAGCATGTTGGGACAGGACAGTTCAATTTTGTTTCATTTCTTTCTTTCTTTTATTTTTTTTAACAGGAACAAACAGATAGAGGGACAGACAGGAAAAGAGAGAGATGACAAGCATCAAATCTTTGTTGCGGCTCCTTAGTTGTTCATTGATTGCTTTCTCAAATGTGCTTTGACTGAGGGGCTACAGCAGAGTGAGTGACACCTTGCTAAAGCCAGTGACTTGAGCTCAAGCCAGCGAGCATGGGGTCATGTCTATGATCCCACGCTAGAGCCAGTGACCCCATGCTCAAGCTGGTGATCCTGAATTCAAGCTGCAATCTCGGGGTTTGGAACTTTGGTCCTCTGCATCCCAGTCCCAAGATCTGTCCACTGCGCCACCACTTAGTCAGGTGATTAAAAGTTTTATAAGTGACTTTAGGGAGTTTGGACTTTGTCCTGAAGAGCATCACATTATCTTTTTATTCTACCAGTCTGAGATTCAGCTGTTTACTGCTGTTGTTGCTTAGCTCTGTGCTGACTTGCTTGTTTGGGGAGGTCCTCTCATTTTCCACACTAATGTAAGTACATTTCTATTTTAAATTCTATCTGTCATATCACTGCCATGGGCTGTTTCTCTGATTCAGTCTTAACCAATATAAACTATCAATAACTGTGTCACTATGAACATTATTGCTCGTTTTCTGATGCACACAAGAAAGAGTTTTTAAAGACTGCATGTTCAGTATAGTAGACATTGGTTATATGTAGTAATTAAGCACTTGAAATGTGGTTGTTCTGATTTGGATGTTAGACACCTAATCTTGAAGACAGTACAAAAAATATAAATGCCACTTACTTTTATATTGCATACATATTGAAACAATAATATTTTAGATATATTGAATTAAATAAAATACATTATTAAAATGTGTATAACTTAGTTTCAATGTGGCTATTAGAAAATTTGGAGCTTGCATTATATTTCTACTTTACAGAATTGATCTAAGGTATATGATTAAGAGTGGAATTACTAAGTCATAAGTATAGATATATCTTCACCTTTACAGGAAAATGTCAAATGGTTTTCCAAAATGGTTTTAACAATTTTCACTCTCATCAGCAGTGCTCTGTATCCCTTCTCACAATTTTTATCCCACATTTTTTAGTACTTGTTAATCCAGTGAAAGAATGTAATGATATCTCAGTGCACTTATCTAATCAGTAGTGACTTTGTTCACATTTTAATGTCTTTAGGTTAAGTATTATTTTGGCATAGTAACTCTCATTAACATTCTACATTTCTGTGAGTATTCACAAATGATCATGAACGCTTCTGTAGAAAAGATTCTTTATACAGTGATGTGCAAAAGTAAAAGTTTACAGTGTTAAGTACATAAAACAAAGTTTATCTTGTCTTACTAATTTAGTATTGTATTATTTATTGGTATTATAGCTATAAACCTAGTTTTCCCACCTTTATACATGTTTAATTTTTAGAATATAGTCATACCTTTTGCATAAATATTTAGAAAATCTCCAAAAATATTAAATACACAAATATTCAAGAAATATAAAATAGAAATGTCAAATATATTTTTCAGATTTATAGTTTTAGATTTGTATTGGACCAAAGACAATACTTCAGATTAAATAAATATATCTAAAACAGGGCTGATGTTTTTAATTTTTAAAGAAAAAATGTTAATTCTTTCATGAATAAAAATGTCAAGAGTGAATTTCTCTCTTTTGACAAATTTCTAAGACATAGCTTAAAACCAGAATTCCATCTCACCTGTCTCAAGGCATTAGAGACACGAAGCAGATGTTTGTTAGAGAGCTTGTTTTATAGCAAATCTTTGTTCCCAGGTGCTGAATCATTTATGAGAAAAACAAAGCTGTTTGGATATATTTACAATTGAAAGAAGTGTTTATAATGTAAGGCTGTCAGCAAATTAGCCTGTACACTCATCATAAATCCAATTTATTGAAATTCACTGTGTGATTGCTTTTAGTCTTGTATAATCTCAAATTGAATAGAGCATTCCTACCAATGGGCGAGTCTATAAAGAGAGACAGTTCCAATCAAAATCATTTGCTCAGAAATTCACATTCAGAAGAAACACAGACAGTTTTTTCCTTTTTGTGCAGTTTTGGTTGGTCAACATGCAGGAGACTGGGAAGAGGAAAAAGTCTTTACAGAAGACTGAGAAAAACAAAATTAATCTCAGTTTACTTAACTGAAACATTACTTTTCAGATAGGGTAAAATAGATAAAATTAAATGTATTTTCCTTGTACATAAAAAGCACGAAATAATTAAAAATTGTAAGATTGACAAAATTATTTTTTCTTCAAATTTATCCCTGCCAACGTGAACATTACATATTAAAACACCAAGACTGTTACGAATATTATTAATTTTCACTTATAACTTGTTGAATTATGCTAGGCACAAAGAAACAAGGTAAATGAAATTACAAATTCTGGGTTCATAGCTTTAAAGATGAGGAAAATGACCCAAAACTAAAATTATGTGCTTAAAATATTAGACTTTCAATATTTAAAAATCATTTGACATTGTTTTTAAGATGCAATTTAACAGGTAAAATAAGCAGCCAGTTATTGATAAATAGCTCTATGAAAGATATACATTTCTTTTCTTTTAAAAGACCTTTTAAAGAGAAAAACTTATATAACCATAAATAATTAAGATATTTAGCCCTGGCCAGATAGCTTTGTTAGTCAGAGCATCATCCCCATATGCAGAGGTTGCCAGTTTGATCTCTGGTCAGGGCACATACAGCAACAGATTGATGTTTCCGCTTCTTTCTTTCCCTCCATTTCTCTCTCTAAAATCGATAAATAAATTTTAAAATACATATATAACTAAAATTTTATATAAATTATTGAATCACAATCTTTTCATTCCCTTACTCTTGAGCTTAGACAGACTTTTTATCATATATTATATTTTGTCATTATTGTAGCTTTTATCAAATGTGGGTCTTCTACCAGCTTATGAGTTTTCTAGGGAAGGGGCTGTGTCAGATTGTCAACTGACATGAATTAGAAGCTCAAAAAATAAATCACAGGACAAATGAATAAATAAACTAACTTTCAAGTATAACAAATAATTTGGGGAAAGCTAATGAACAAACAGCATGGTGATTACAGTTAATACTGTATTGCATACTTGAAATTTGCTAGGAGATTAGATCTTAAATATTCTCACAAAAGAAAACAGGTAACTATGAGATAATGGATATGTTATAATAATCATTTCACAATATTTATGTATATCAAATCATCATATTGTTTGCATTAAATATAAATAATTTATTTGTCATATATCCTAAATACAGATGAAAAATAAAGATATGTAGTCACAAATATATAAACTATAGTATATGCAGTAGCATATGAAGCAACAAACTGTTATGAATATAAATGATATAAAAAAAAGTATCATGTTGAAATTAATATAGTCAGTGACTTACTGCTTCAGATCTAATTTTAAATGTCTGCATGTACTTTTATTGTAATCACATATTTTACATAAAGCCATTACCCTTAGTCAGGGCATGAGCAAAGAAACTTATACAGGGGGACTGAAGATGGCAATGGAGTAGGCGGACGTAACAACTTCCAACTCCCAGAACCAAAGTGGATTATAACTCAATTTTAAGAACCATCATCTTTGAACTAAACTAAGTGGACTCTTCAACCAAGGAACACTGCAGAAGCCACACTGAGACTGGTAGGAATAGCAAAAATGCAAAGAGGGCTGCCCAGCTCCCTGGAGCAAACGGCAGCCCGGAGAGACCCGCGTGGCGGAAGGAGAGTTTGGCGGAGAGGGAGGGACCTGGGTCCCAGGAACCAAGCTCCAGCCTGCAGTCCCAGAGCCTAGAAGAGGCATTTGAACAGTATTGAGCTGTGAAACAAGTGAGGATACTGTTTGTGAGAAAGAGACAGTTTTCTCAGACCCAAGATTCTTTTTAAAGGGACAGTGCAGAAAACCTCTCTCACAACCACGCACCCGGGTCTCTGGGGAATGGGGACAGAGAAGAGGACCAGAGCAGTGGGAAGAGAGTGTGGATGGAAGGCACAGGGACAAACACTCTGAGGGACAGCCACCCTAACCCCTGGGCTAAATCACTTCCCTAATGGAAAATGAATATTTCCCCTGGAACTAGCAATACCAGCAAAGGGAAACAGGACACTAGCCAAACAAACTCTACCGTAGCAATTAGAGCAGAGCTGCTTAGAGGCAGGGAGCTCCCAAGCCTACAGTATGGAGACTTAGGGCACTTCCGACTCTGCTGAGGGTTGCTGAAGGGATGGTGGTGGCAAGACGCTGAAACGAGGTTCTGTCGGCGTGGGCGGAGGCCCAACTGATGTGAGCTCGGTATAGCCCAGCAGGGGCAAAGGGGACGGTGAAGGGGCCCGGCAGCTGCAGGCCCACCTGTAATCCTACCAGTGGGAAAAAAGCGGGAGGCCAGGAACGGGCAGAGATCTGCTCTGCGAACGAGCGTAAGCCGGCCCTGACTGAGGGGACGGGGCTAGGACCAGGGACGGGCGGGAGGTCACGGCTGAGCTCACGCTACCAACCCTGTCCAGCCGGAAAATCGCGGTTTGCCATCCTGAGTGCGCGAGCAGGTTCCCAATGTGGGGGCGGGGTAGAGTCTGGGACAAATGGAAGCTCGCAGCTGAGCCAAAGCCAGCAAACATGCCCGACCCAATAACCCTTGGTTTGCGACCTTGCACAGAAGGGCCCTGGCCTTGAAGGTGGTGCTAAAGCTCCAGACGGGCAAAGGCTCACAGCTGAGAGCACGTCAAAAGCCCAGCCGAACCCGCAAAACTGTGGAGAGCAGGCTCTGACTGTGGGTGCTAGGCAGTATCCCGGAAACAGGCTGGGACCAGAGGTGAGCAAAGGTGCTCACCTCTACCCTTTGTGCTGAGGCTTGTGGCTTGAATGAAAGCCCTTCCCGTGGAGGAGAGGTGGAAATCACAGAAACAGCCGCAGTGGGCTGGCGCTGACAACGCCCATACATAACCGCCCTAGACAGCGGCAGATGGGGTGACGGGCCTGCAGACAGACCACACCTAAAGAACACAAAGGCAACACCTACTGAACTCCAGTGGCCACAACTTGATTATACACAGACAAAATGGGCAGGCAGAGAAATGCAAACCAAATGAATCAAGAGAAATCCCCAGAGAAGGACCTAAATGAACCAGATATAACCAAATTACCAGAAGCAGAATTTAGAATAATGATAGTTAGGATGTTCAAAGAAATTAGAGCAACAATGGATAGTCATTATGAACACCTAAATAAAGAGATAACAAATATAAAAAACAAAATTGAAATAATAAAAAATAATCAGACATAATGACAAATACAGTATCAGAACTGAAGACCACAATGGAAAGAATTAAAAGCATGGTGAATCATGTTGAGGATCAAATCAGCGGGTTAGAAAAAAAAAAAAAAAAAAAATCAGCGGGTTAGAGACAAAATAAACAAAGGCAAAGGAGCAGAGAAAAAAAAGAAAAAGAGACTCAAAAAATGTGAGGAAACTCTAAGGGAGCTCTGTGACAACATGAAGAGAAAAAACATTCGCATCATAGTGGTTCCTGAAGAAGAGGAGAGAGGACAGGAAATGGAAACTGTGTTCAATCAAATAATCGCAGAAAACTTCCCTAAATTAAGGCTGGGAAACATTCCACGTGTTCAAGAAGCACACAGAACTTCATTAAAGAGAAACCAAAAAAAATCTACACCAAGACACACCATAGTTAAAATACCAAAGCTAATGGATAAAGAAAAAAAATTAAAAGCTGCTAGAGAAAAAAAGGCTATCACCTACAAAGGAGGCCCCATAAGGAAGACATCTGTCTTCTCAAAAGAAACACTTGAGGCCAGAAGGGAATGGCAAGATATAATCAAAGTAATGCACAACAAGAATCTACAACCAAGACTACTCTATCCAGCAAGGCCAACATTTAAAATTGAAGGAGAAATAAAGAGCTTCCCAGACAAAGAAAGCCTCAAGAAATTCATTAAAACCAAACCAATTCTGCAAGAGATACTAAGGTGCCTGTTGTGAACAGTTCAAAGGGAGGAAAGAATATAGCAAAAGAAGAATACAGTTTTAAAGAATAAAATGGCAATAAACAACTACCTATCAATAATAACCTTAAATGTAAATGGATTAAATGTTCCAATCAAAAGACATAGGGTAGCTGCGTGGTTAAAGAAACAGGACCCATACATATGCTGTCTACAAGAGACACACCTTAAAACAAAAGATGCACATAGACTGAAGGTAAAAGGATGGAAAAAAATATTTCATGCAAATGGAAATGAAAAAAAAGCCAGGGTAGCAATACTTATATCAGACAAAATGGACTTTAAAACAAAGGCTGTAGTAAGAGATAAAGAAGGACACTACATAATGATAAAGAGAACAATTCAACAGGAAGATATAACTATTATAAATATCTATGCACCAAATATAGGAGCCCCGGCATACATAAAGCAGACTTTGATGGATATAAAGGGTGAGATTAACAGCAATACTATCATAGTAGGGGATTTCAATACCCCTCTATCAACACTGGATAGATCCTCAAGAAAGATATCTTCAGAACTTTTCACCCTAAAGCAATAGAATATACATTCTTCTCAAGTGCTAATGGTACGTATTTTAGGATAGACCACATGCTAGGACACAGAAATGGTCTCAATAAATTAAGAAGATTGAAATCATATCAAGCATTTTCTCTGATCACAATGCCATGAAACTAGAAATTAACAACTAAAGAAAAACAGAAAAATAGTCAAACACTTGGAAACTAAATAGCATGATATTAAATAATGAATGAATTAACAATGACATCAAAAAAGAAATAAAAATATTTCTAGAAACAAATGATAATGAGCATACATCAACTCAAAATTTATGGGACACAGCAAAAGCAGTAAGGAGAGGGAAGTTCATTGCACTACAGGCATATCATAAGAAGCTAGAAAAAGCTCAAATAAGCAACTTTACCCTGCATCTAAAAGAACTAGAAAAACAACAGCAAATAAAACCCAGGGCAAGTAGAAGGAAGGAAATAATAAGATCAGAGCAGAAATAAATGACATTGGAGGCTAAGGAAACAATATAGAGGATCAATGAAACCAGAAGCTGGTTCTTTGAAAAGGTAAACAAGATTGATGAACCTTTAACTAGACTCACCAAGTAAAAAAGAGAGAGGACTCAAATAAATAAAATTAGGAAGGACAGTGGATAAATAACAACTGACACAGCAGAAATACAAAGCATTGTAAGAAAATACTATGAAAAACTCTATGCCCAAAAAATTAGGCAATCTAGGTGATATGGACAAATTTCTTGAATCATATAACCTTCAAAAAATCAATCTGGAAGAATGAGAACACCTAAACAGACCAATTACAACAAATGAGATCGAAACAGTTATCAAAAAACTCCCCAAAAAGAAAAGTCCTGGGCCTGAAGGCTTCACAAGTGAATTCTATCAAAAATTCAAAGAAGAACTAACTCCTATTCTCCTCAAGCTATTTCAAAAAATTCAAGAGGAAGGAAGACTTCCAAACTCCTTTTATGAGGCGAGCATAATTCTGATCCCAAAACCGGGCAAAGACAACACAAAGAAAGAAAATTATAGGCCTATATCCCTGATGAATTTAGACGCTAAAATTCTCAAAAAAAATATCGCCAACTGGATCCAGCAATATATGAAAAAAAATCATACACCATGATCAAGTAGGATTTATTCTGGAGAGGCAAGGCTGGTTCAATATTCGCAAATCAATCAATGTGATTCATCACATAAACAAAAGGAAGGACAAAAATCACATGATAATTTCAATAGATGCAGAAAAGACATTTGATAAAATTCAGCACCCATTCATGCTCAAAACTCACAGTAAAGTGGGAATACAGGGAACGTTCTTTAACATGATAAAGGCCATCTACGACAAACCCACAGCAAACATCATACTAAATGTACAAAAATTAAAAGCAATCCCCTTAACATCAGGAACCAGGCAGGGGTTCCCCCTTTCAACACTATTATTCAACATAGCTCTGGAAGTTCTAGCTACAGCAATCAGACAAGAAGAAGAAATAAAAGGCATCCAAATTGGAAAAGAACAAGTAAAACTGTCATTATTTGCAGATGATATGATATTGAATATAGAAAATCCTAAAGTCTTAGTCAAAAAACTACTGGACCTTATAAATGAATTCAGCAAGGTGGCAGGATATAAAATTAATACTCAGAAATCAGAGGCATTTCTATGTACAAATAATGAACTGTCAGCAAAAGAAATTAAGGAAACAATCCCCTTCACTATTGCAGCCAAAAAAATAAAGTACCTAGGAGTAAATTTAACCAAAGAGGGTTAGGACTTGTACTCGGAATATTATAAAACATTGATAAAAGAAATCAAGGAAGATACAAACAAGTGGAAGCACATACCGTGCTCATGGCTAGGAAGAATAAACATCATTAAAATGTCTATATTACCCAAAGCTATTTATAACTTCAATGCAATACCAATTAAAATAGCAATGACATACTTCAGAGATATAGAACACATATTCCAAAAATTTATATGGAACCAAAAAGGAACACGAATAGCCTCAGCAATCTTAAAAATAATAATAATAATAATAAAGCAGGAGGTATCACTCTTCCGGATATCAAGGTTTACTACAAGGCCATTATACTCAAGACAGCCTGGGACTGGTATAAGAATAGGCACATTGATCAATAGAACAGAACAGAGAACCCAGAAGTAAACCCACACCTTTATGGACAACTGATATTCGACAAAGGAGGAAAGAACATACAATGGAGTAAAGACAGCCTCTTTAACAAATGGTGTTGGGAAAATTGAACATCTACCTGCACAAATATGAAACTAGACCATCAACTTTCACCATTCACAAAAACAAACTCAAAATGGATAAAAATCTTAAATGTAAGCTGTGAAACTATAAGCATCTTAGAGGTAAACATAGGCAGCAAGCTTTCCGACATGTATAGCAGCAATATATTTGCTGATTTATCTCCAAGGGCAAATGAAATAAAAGGCAAGATAAACAAATGGGACTATATCAAACTAAAAAATTTTTGCACAGCTAAAGACAATAAGAACAGAATAAAAAGACAAACGACACAATGGGAGAACATATTCGACAGCACGCCTGATAAGGGGTTAATAACCAAAATTTATAAAGAACTTATAAAACTCAACACCAGGAAGACAAACAATCAAATCAAAAAATAGGCAAAAGAAATGAATAGAAATTTCTCCAAAGAGGACATACAGATGGCCAATAGGCATATGAAAAAATGCTCAACATCACTAATCATTAGAGAAATGCAAATTAAAACCACAATGAGATATCACCTCACACCAGTCAGAATGGCACTCATCAGCAAAACAACACAGAATAAGTGCTGGCGAGGATGTGGAGAAAAGGGAACCCTCCTGCACTGCTGGTGGGAATGCAGACTGGTGCAGCCACTGTGGAAAACAGTATGGAGATTCCTCAAAAAATTAAAAATCGATCTGCCTTTTGACCCAGCTATTTCAGTTATAGGAATATACCCTAAGAACACCATAGCACTGTTTGAAAAGAAGAAATGCGCCCCCATGTTCTTGGCAGCATTGTTCACAATAGCGAAGATCTGGAAACAGCCCAATTGTCCATCAGAAGACGAGTGGATTAAAACGCTTTGGTACATATATACTATGGAGTACTACTCAGCCATAAGAAATGATGACATCGGATCATTTACAACAAAATGGATGGACCTTGATAACATTATACGGAGAGAAATAAGTAAATCAGAAAAAAACTGAGAACAGCATGATTACATAGATAGGTGGGACATAAAAGTGAGAGTATGAGACATGGACAAGAGAGTGGTGGTTATGGGGTGGGGGGAAGGAGGGAAGGATGGGACAGGGAGGAGGGGAGGGACACAGGGAAAACCAGATAGAAGGTGACAGAGGACAATTTGACTTTGGGTGACGGGTATGGAACACAATTGAATGATAAGATAATCTGGAGATGTTTTCATTGTACATATGTACCCTGATATATTGGTGTCACCCCATTTAAATTAATTAAAAAAATAAGAAACTTATACAGAACTTACTCTTTTTATCAGATCTAGAGGTGCATACTGAAGGTATAACAAACCTCTGGCTTCCAAAAGCATGAGAACAAAAACTAACTGAGTGACATCTTATAGGAGACAACATTTACGGAAATATACAATTCCCTTTAAATAAATCACAAATGAAATGGTAGTACTTTATTTATATGTGGTAGGAAGGAAACAATATTCCTACTCTCTCTGCACGGATGGAACAGTATATATGTATGCTATCTGGATTCTTTCTGCATGGATGATTTTTCTACTCTGAATCATTTATTTATTAATTCAGTCATATATTTACAGTAGTATAAATTCACAGATATTTATTTCATACTTTAGGTTATAATATAATACAGCTTTTTTGTGTTACTCAAATTTTTGTATCTTTCGCCATCAGGAAATTTCTTAGTTGGCTTCTATGTTCTTTTGACATAGACTTCATCACTGAGGTTGGTTAGCTGCTTTGGTTTTTAGTATTTTTATACTTTTTTACCTAAAAAGAGTCTCCATGTTTATCCTGTACATCCTTGCCCAAGTCCTAGAATCAGCCATTTCTTCAAGGAAAGTTTTTTCTTTATACGACAATACTAAAGTATTAAAAATCAAGAACTGAACATTAAGTATGCACATTGTTACAGTGTTGTCATTATTTTCATGCTCTCTCAGCTAAGAAAACAATGAACTATATGTGTATATACTAACTTTTTATATTCACATTTATATCATCTATATACTTGATCTTCATCTGTATCTACTAAATTTAAATGTGATTTTAAATGGAAGTTTTTAACTCTAATACAAATGTGTCATTATTCCCCTACGTTTGCTTATCTGCTGTAGGAGATGACTCTGCATCAATATAAATGGCAGTTTAATGCAGAGCAAGGGTAAAGTGGAGACAAGAGTTCTTGGAGTATATTAGCCATAGAGAGACGAAGGCCAGGGTTACCTGAATGCATTTACACAGGATTCTTGGAGGAATGCCTCCAAGAACCAGATGTCCTTTATGACTGATAAACTCTGAGACTCTGACTCTTCTTGTGTCCTTGTTTATGAAAGAAACAATAGATGTGCAGGGTTGGGGATGAAACAGATGGGAAAAAAGGCTTGTGTAACTTTCTGGTTTTATCTGCTGAGCTATGACTTTTGGAACTCAATAAATATGCAGTGGCACTGTTTCTCAGGGCTGATTCCGCGTAAGAGTTGCAGCCCACTGCCCGGTTATTTAAATATGGTGTGCCTTCT
The DNA here is from genome assembly GCA_037038555.1 of Rhynchonycteris naso. Classification (NCBI taxonomy): domain Eukaryota; kingdom Metazoa; phylum Chordata; class Mammalia; order Chiroptera; family Emballonuridae; genus Rhynchonycteris; species Rhynchonycteris naso. Next base: position 77,097,170 of record CM073002.1, read on the forward strand.
GCCTTGCAAGTTCGAACCATGAAGAAATTCGTAACATCTGGCATCCAATATGGGGCTCGATCCCATGACATGGGGGCTAGAAGAGGTCAGAGGCGCAGTTTCTCAGGGTTGATTCTGTGTAAGAGTTTCAGCCCTCTGCCCGGTTATTTAAAATCTTTTGCCATGTGAGTCCCAATTGTGAAGAAATTCATAGCAATCTGCAAACTTCCATTCCAAAAGCAACAGTAAGAAACCAAGTTTCCTCTAATGTTTTTTAACATTTATTTTAACATTAAATTGCTTGCATATACCTAGTTTTTAAAAATTCTTTAAACGTGTTTAACATATTTCTGACTGTCTTAATAATCAATGAGTTAATTTAAATCTTTTAGAATTGTTTATATCTGTCTACTCTAAGTTATTGATAGTCTTCTTTTTATGTGAGAGGTGCAGAAGCAGAGATATAGACTCCTGCATGCACCTATACTAGGATCAGCCCAGCAAGCTCCCTAAAGAGGGGTGCTCTGCCCACCTGTGGTTGCTGCTCTGTTGCTCAGCAAACAAGCTATTTCAACACCTGAGGTGAGGCCATTGAGCCATCCTCAGCACCCAGGGCCAACTTGCCAAATGATTTCAAGCTGTGGCTGTGGGAGGGGGAGAGCGAAAAAGAGAGAGAAAGAAGTAGAAGTGGGAGAAATGGAGAAGCTGATGGTCTCTTTTCCTGTGTACCTTGACCAGAATTGAACCAGGAACTTCCACAAGCAGGGAACATGTTCAACCACTGAGTCAACCGCCTAGTGCCTTTGATAGATTTTTTATAGTTTGATATGAAATACAAATTTTTCTGCCTCAGAGAACCCCAATTAGCTGACTTGGACCTCAAATTCCTTTTTTTTTTTTACAGGGACAGAGAGAGAGTCAGAAAAAGGGATAGATAGGAACAGACAGACAGGAACGGAGAGAGATGAGAAGCATCAATCATCAGTTTTTCATTGCCGTTGCGACACCTTAGTTGTTCATTGAGTGCTTTCTCACATGTGCCTTGACCACGGGCCTTCAGCAGACCGAGCAACTCCTTGCTGGAGCCAGCAACTTTGGGTTCAAGTTGGTGAGCTTCTGCTCAAGCTAGATGAGCTCGCGCTCAAGCTGGTGAGCTCGGGGTCTCGAACCTGGGTCTTCTGCATCCCAGTCTGATGATCTATCCACTGTGCCACTGCATGGTCAGGCGGACCTCAAATTCTTAATTTCATGACTTTTCAGCCTGACTCAAAACTGAAAATATTTACATGCCCAATCAGATATAAACTAAAGGAAAATATAACTAATATGATACATAACTGTTTAAATAAAACAAACTTTTTAATATCAAAGTTAATAGAAGATGTAATATTATATACACTATTATTGATATGCATAGTGCAAAAGTTTGAGGTCATAATTATAGCTTAAGTTCATGAAGATAGATGGTTTTGTGTGTATGACCCATTTTTATTGGTTTACACATAGAAACTTTGTAGAATCACTAAGGCAAAAGAAGAATCTCATATATTAACTAAGGTTAACAAGTTAATAGACTAAAGTAAGTAGGGACCATTGCATAGCAAATAATTAAAACATAAAAATTAATGTTCAAATATCTGTTCTTTCTCTCACATATAGTAAAAATATATTCAGTGAGATTTCTTGTTTTTCTCATGCTGATCATGAGAAAAAGAGATATTTCAATTAATTTAGATAGTATTCAACATGTCGTTTCTAAATAACTTTTTTTAATTTGGAAAATTACATTTAAAGGAATGAAATTGATTAATAAGAGTACATAGGTTTTAGATAAACATTTTTACATCATTTGAACTGTTGATTATGTTGTGTACTATTACCCCAAATCAAGTAATTTTCCACTACCATGTATTTGTCCCTCTTTACTACCTTCCTCCAGCCCCTCTTACACATCCTTATCCCCATGGTAACCACTCCACTTTTTTTTAAGTCCATAAGTCTAAGTTTGTTTAAGCAAAACTTGAGAAAAGAAACACTCTAGTAATACATGAATTATTTGTTTTTCCATTTTTTTTTTTTGGCTATTCTGACAACAGAGTATGTTAATGGTAGTCTAGTCTGTCCTTGTTCAACTTTTTCTTACAGAATTAGATTGGTTGTTAGATAAAACAGGTTCACTATGTTGGAAAATTTTACAGATTGCTGTTAGAAAGCAATAAGTTATTCTAAGAAATTCTAGTAGACACACATAACAGATTATAAAGATAAGTTTTAAAAACTGAAATATAATTTGAATTATTTCTACTTTGGTTTTTCACTTATCTTATTATTTCTCATTATACTGAATTAGAATTTACTAATATTTAGTTCAATTACATCTTAGTAAGCTTTGATTTGTTTATAATTACTGCTATAATTTATTCAGAGTTAAACCATAATCTAAATCTTAACTTCTAAAGTATAAAATTTATAAAAGCTTGACCAAAATTTAGCTTTACCTATCCTATTATCTTTTATTCATTTTTTTTAACATTTTAGCATATGACATTGAGGTGTAGAGAGGTGAAACATTTTACAGTAAAAAATATACAAAATAAATAATTTAAAGTATTCACAAATAGACACAAATTTAAAATAATTTACGTAAGATAAAATGTAGAAAATAAATGGCACAAATGGAATAACATGGAATTATCGTATTTCGTCAAAGATTATTTATAGCATTTGATTATTTATTTGACCATCAGTATATTAAGCATTACGTGTTCAATAATAGTTCTTGGCGTAAATTTAACAAAAAAAAAATTTGGGAATTAAAAAACAACTTGGTAAAATTCTATATACTAACCTCTAAAAGAGAAGATATTCCTTAGACTGTGTACATAATAACTGACTGTACAGACCTGTTTTTAGAAACCAACACTCTCTATGATCCTTTATTCTACAGCTTAGATGGTTCAGTTCAGTGTGACAGTGGTCTTCATCCTCTTGATGGTCAAAACAGTTTATTTTCAACTCTTTGGGAAGGAAGATATTTAGAATATAACATTTAGAGCTAAAGGAACTATAGAAACCATTTATAACAGCTCAATCATTTATGAAAACTGTAAGTCACAGAATTTAAAGAACTTCTTCAAAGTCATATAATGTAGACTGAAGATATATAAAAATATACTATATATATATATATATATATATATATATATATATATATATATATATATATATATATAAACACCAAGAGGGAAATTATTCAGAGAGCAATCAAACATATAGTTCATATAACAAGTAAGATAAAGACTAATAAATAATAAAGTAATATAAACTATGAAGAATGCTGAAGGCAAAAATAATGAGGAAAATTATAATGGAAGGGTGTGTGTGTGTGTGTCTTGGAACATGTGGAGGCTTGCATCCACTCTTAAAGGAAATTACTGCTTATGAGTGGGGAAATAGTCTTTTGTTAAAATAGAATAAAGAAAATATTATATCATTATTTTTTATGTTGCAACATGCCAGCTCAGAATATTACTATATATTGACATTCTCAGATGGTGAGTACACCATTACATTATGATGATATGCATTTTTAATTTATGTTATAAATGTTTCAATCTGAAATTAAAAGCAAATAAGATGCAATGAAGAGGGATAATTAAGGAGCTCATGGTTTCTGAAAAGCATCATGATTTAAGAACACAAACTCTAGTATCAGACTACTTGCTTTAAATTTCTCTCCACTTATTACTCGATGTGTGACCTGCTTATTTAATTCCCATTTATAAAATGGAGATTTTAAAAGGACTAATAAATAATATTTTTGTTATAGTAAATGAACAATATATTTTAAAAGCTAGACACCAAATAATCAAGAAATGTTATACATTATTATATAAAAGTGAGAAATTTAAATATGAACACAGGTTTAACATATAGTTATCTTCTCCATGAGGTCCAGTGACTTAACTTTTCAGATAATACTGACATGTTTTTAGAGACATAAATTAAATTAGTCAAATTAAAAATAAGTAAAATGTTATTATAAAGTATAATAATCAATATAGCCTCTGCACTTTTCCAAAAAGAAACAGGAATTAACAAATGGAAGCTTATACCTTGGTAGTGGATGGAAAGAATAAACATTATTAAATCGGCCATATTACCCAAAGCAATCTATAGATTCAATGCAATTCTTATAACATATCAATGGCATCCTTCTAAGACCTAAAACAAATAATGAAAAAATTTATATGGAACCAAAAAAGAACTTGAATAGCCTCGGCAATATATATATATATTTTACAGGGACAGAGAGTCAGAGAGAGGGATAGATAGGGACAGACAGACAAGAACAGAGAGACATGAGAAACATCAATTATCAGTATTTTGTTGCGACACCTCAGTTGTTCATTGATTGCTTTCTCATATGTGCCTTGACCGCAGGCCTTCAGCAGACTGAGTAACCCCTTGCTTGAGCCAGCGACCTTGGATCCAAGCTGGAGAGCTTGCTCAAACCAGATGAGCCCGCTCTCAAGCTGGCGACTTGGGGTCTTGAACCTGGGTCCTCTGTATCCCAGTCTGATACTCTATCCAATGTGCCACCACCTGGTCATGCGCCTCAGCAATTTTTAAAATGAAGAACAAAGTGGGAGATATGACACTTCCTGATATCAAGCTATACTACAGGACCATTGTAATCAAAACAAACTGGTACTGGCATAAAAACAGGAATATAATAGTACATTCAGTAGATCAACAGAACAGAACAGGAGAACCCAGAAATAAACCCACACTTTTATGTCCAATTAATATTTGACAAAGGAGGCAAGAATATACAATGGAATAAAGACAGTCTCTTTAATAAACAGTGTTCGGAATATAAAACAAGTACATGCAAAAAATAAAACTAGATCAACAATTTACATCATTCACAAAAATAAACTCAGAATGGATAAAAGACTGAAATGTATAACATGAAACCACAAAACTCCTAGAAGAAAACATAGGCAGTAGACTCTCAGCCATCTCTTGCAGCAATATTTTTCCGCTATAAACCCTAAGGCAAGTATAATAAACAAAATAAACAAATATGACTATATTAAACTAAAAAAAATTTGAACAGCAAAAGACACCATCAACAGAATAAAAAGACAACCCACTCTATGGGAGAACATATTCACCAATATATCTGTTAAGCAGTTAATAACCAAAATTGATAAAGAATTTATAAAAGTCAACAAAAGGTGGACAAACAATTCAATTAAAATATGGGCAAATGACCTGAGTAGACACTACTCCAAAGAGGATAAAGACATGGCCAATAGGCATGTGAAAAAATGCTCAATGTCACTAATTGTCAGAGAAATTAAAACCACAATGAGATATTATCTCACACCTGCCAAAATGAATTTTATTAACAAATCAACTAACAAGAAGTGCTGGCAAGGATGTGGAGAATGTATAACCGTCATGCACTGCTGTTGAGAATGCAGACTCATAAAGCCACTGTGTAAAACAGTATAGTGATTCCTCATCAAGTTAAAAATGGAAACTGCCTTATGACACAGATATCTCACTTCTAGGAATATATCCTAAGAAGCCCAAAATACTAATTCAAAAGAAGATAGCCTGACCTGTGGTGGCACAGGGGATAAAGCGTCGACCTGGGAACACCGAAGTCGCCAGTTCAAAAACCCTGCTCAGGTCTGGTCAAGGCACATATGGGAGTTGATGCTTCCAGATCCTCCCCCTTTCTCTCTTTCTCTCTTTCTCTCTCTCTCTCTCTCTCACTCTGTGTCTTCTCTCTAAAATGAATAAAATATTTTTTAAAAAAAAATAGAAGATGTACACTTCCATGTTCATGGCAGTATTGTGTACAATAACAAGATTGGGAAACAGCCCAAATGCCCCCCAGTAAATAAGTAGATAAAAAAGCTAGGGTACACTTACACAATAAAATGCTATGTAGACATAAAAAAAAAGAAAATCTTACAATTTGTGGCAACATGGATGGACCTAGAGATTATGCTAAGTGAAATAAGCCAGGCAGAGAAAGACAAATACCATTGGTCTCACTTAGAATCAAAATGAACACAATAAGCTGAGGAACAAAATAGAACAGAAGCAAGGTCACAGGGAACAGATAGATGGCTGTCAGAGGAAAGGACATGAGAAGACTGGATCAAAGAAGGTGAAGGAATCAGCCCTAATTATATATACATAACATATATATATACAAACAACAGGGTAGTGTTGGGCAGATAAAATATATTATGCTCACTTTGTTAAATATGGCGCTGCCCACATGGAAGTTCGTTGATATTAATGGGTGTTCTGGAACAGGCTGTGGGCAGGCTGGGTCATTGTAGCCTAAGGCTTAGTTTTAAGAATAAGCTCTTCTCCACACCCTTGACTGATTGGATGATGTAGGGTGGGGCACTCTTCTGAGGAATCCCATTATACAGAGACTTCCTTGTTTGTATAATTGAATTAAAGGTTTTAATTTTATGGTATAAAGTGGGAGAGACCAGTAGCTAATTCTCTCTCAGTTCCTGAGGTTAATATAGAGAGGAGAGCTGATTAAGGCCACATGAAGGCCAGGAGAAGCAGCCAAGATGGCAGAGTGCTGAGAAAGAAGTCAGTTTGCTAAGAGTTTGTACTGGAGGAGATGGGGAACAGAGGTGAATAAGTCTGGTGAGCTAGAAACCTTTGATTCTAAGAAACTCGGATAAGTCAGTAGCTTTGTGAGCACTGAATGTGTGGGTTTTGGAGCCCAGTGTGTGTTTTTGCTTGCCCGCTGGGTGCAAGCTAGAATTAAAGCTGATGGCTCACCAGTTCTTGGCTCCTGTGTTTCATTACCAACTGTTCGAATTCAATGCAAACCTGCATGGGCCAGGCGGCTGTGATGGTGGCCCTGGCTACTGGCCTTACAGGTAGCAATAGCCAGAGGGAAAGGGTGGTGGAGGTGGGGTGAAGGGGATAAAATAGGAGCAATGGGTGTGGAGAGAGACTTTGCATGAGGCATGTTTGGACGTGATGTAGTGAATAGAGGGGGTCATATTGAGTGGGACACTTGAAACTGTGTCAATACAATTAATTAAAAAATAAATTTTAAAAAAAGACAGAATAGGCCTGACCTGTGGTGGCGCAGTGGATAAAGCTTCGACCTGGGAACACTGAGGTCGCCAGTTCAAAACCCTGCACTGGTTCGGTCAAGGCACATATGGGAGTTTGATGCTTCCAGCTCCTCCTTCCCCCCTTTCTCTCTCTCTCTCTCTCTCTCTCTCTCTCTCTCTCTCTCCTCTCTAAAATGAATAAAATAAAAATAAAATAAAAAAAAAGACAGAATAGAATGTCACCTCAAAAATTAATTTCAAACTAAATTAAAGGAGTTCGTAATCGAAGAATGTTCCCATTACTCACCCAACTCCTCCCCAACTTGGCAAATTGAACCCTTTCTTCACACTGTGCCTTCTACATTTCTTTTGAAATGTACTGTATACTATTTTCTGATGTAATTACATATACATTTAAGTTTTCTCCTTTTCAGTCTCTAAAATCCTTGAGACCAGTAATTGTGGTTAACTTTTATGTATTCTATAAAATTGAATACAGTTCCTCCCACAGATATAAAAGTCATTTGAAAGTTCAGTGGATGAAAACCTTCCTAAACATTTCTAGTTTGAACTACCTCAGTCAAGTCTCATTTATAAATTGATTTTTTCTGTCTTTGTGTAAAACTTATTCCTATTGTATATTTTGCATTTCCCAGTTATCTATCATAACAGATCAAAGAATAGGTTTTTAATCAAAATGTTTATATTTCAGAAGCTTTATGTTAGTAATTTCTGTAAGTAAATAGTAGTTATTCTTAGTTATTTTGATTTCTCCTTTTTATCATTTCCAATCATAAATAAAATATTTTTCCTTCAAAAACATTTATGTAATAAGTAGTTTTAATAATTTCTACATTTATGATTTTACACAACCAAATTTATTAGTAATTAAAATAAATCGCATAACTTGTACTTATATACAAGAATTGATTTGATTTGTGGTCTAAAGATTTTGCAATAAGAATTCAGGCCATTATTTCAGCTAATGTTTACTTTCACCTTCAAACTCAAGGAATATAATTGCGTACTTAACCTAGTACTAAGAAAAGAAAGCAAAATAATAGAACAAAAATTTAGCTCCACATGGCAGTTATCCTATACTGCTTCCTACCACCAAATATTATAATATTGTCATTTTTATTGGTTGTGTTGATATAACATCAGAGATATAGGTAAAATTTAAAATTTCATCAAATCACCCTGATTAATTAACTGAAAGCTTTAGACTAATTTTTAAATTGACTTTCTCTAAAATCCTTTTCTAGATTCATGATTATATATTTAATTTGTTTTTATTTTTTAATGTGAATTTAGTCAAAGTATTTGTTTATATAGATCAAATCAGTAATGTGTTTACTTCTGATAGGAGAAAAATTAGTTTTCTAAATCACCTCAGACTTTCTATAAGGAAATCATATGTAACCATCTTTATTATTCAAAATAGCCCTGTACCAGTATAACATTTCTTTTCTTAAACATAATAATTGATGTTCTAGTATTGAGCCAATTTTCTAGCCAAATGAGCATAATTGGAAGAGAGTTAATACAAGTTTCAATAATAATAATAATACAGACAATTCATAGTATAGAAAGGCCTATTAGTCTGTAGCATTGTGGTTTGATATATTTAGCTACTAACCTTCAAATTAATTTGTGGTCCTGCTCACATTAATGTATTCTAAATCAAAATAGATTCATTGTTTTAAAAAAAGTATTATGATATCATACAAAACAATGTAATAATCAACATTCTATTTTCAGTTACATTAATACAAACAAAGATTAAAACCATAATTAATATTCACGAAGTAAACAAACTCTCATAAAATTATAAATACATAGGCCTTAAGGTATTTTTAAAAAATTATATCTGCCTTCACTGAAAATTCATAGTCATAAATACTAGTGATTTTGAGAAAACATGTATATATGTAGATATATTACATATTAACAAAATAAACTATACATTTTGTTTTCCACATGACTGTTTACATCGATTTATTTATTTTTACTTTCCTTTTGAAACTAAGAATAATTTTGTTCAATAGCTTCAACGCCTTTTTTTGTTTTAAAATATATTTAGCAAAAATTAATCTCATTTCTACAGTAATATACGCTAGAGCTGCAAAGAAATATAAACGTATAACACACGACACAATACCTGCTACTTCTAAATCTTACATCTGGTGGGAGGAATGCAGACTTTCTCAATATTAAAGGAGGGGAAATGGAATTGGAAGGTCACATACTATATTAGTTTTCTAGTGATTAGGCTGAGGACCCGAGTTCAAATCCCTGAGGTCTCCATCTTGAACGTGGACTCACCAGCTTAAGCATGGGGTCCCTGGCATGAGTGTGGGATCATAGACATAGCCCTATGGTCGCTGGTCTGAACCAAAAGGTCACTGGCTTGAAGCCCAAAGTCACAGGCTTGAACCCAATGTCACTGGTTTGAGTTTGAATGGAGACTCCTGTTAAGGCACCTAACAGAAAGCAATCAATAAAACACCTAAGGTGCCACAACTATGCATTGATGCTTCTCATGTCTCTCCCTTCCAGTCTGTCTGTCCTTGTCTCTCTCTCTCTCTCTCTCTCTCTCTCTCTCTCTCTCTTTTCCCTTCCTGAAGCCAAGGCTTGATTAGAGCTAGTTGGCCTGAGCACTGAGGATGGCTCCATGGCCTCCCCCTCAGGCACTAAAAAGTGACTTTGGTTGCAACTGAGCATGGGCCCCTTATAGGCAGAACATCTCCCCCCTAGTGGGCTTGCCCAGTGGATCATGTTCAGGGTGCATGAGGGTGTCTCTTTCCTCCTTCCCCTCACTAAAAAATAATAAATTTTAAAAATTTACATGTTATTGTTGAAGTCAATAAATTATTGTGTATGAGGGAATTTAGAAGCATAAATATATCAATATAAACAGTAATAGTTACATTTGTACTGGTCTATAGGTATATTAATACAGAATTGTGAACGTTCAATATTCTTTTTTAAAAAAATATGAAGAAGCAGCAAGATAATATTATTTTACATGGACACATTAAATGGTTTTAAATGATTGTTAATGCTCTTATTAGAGGCATAAAATTATATCCATTAGCAGATGGGGCAGAGTATCCGAGGATGCCTCATCAATAATTCTATCTGGTAGCAGGTAAATGTTATACTATTTATCACATTTTCCATACACACAAAGCCCATGCTTTTGATTCTGTGATAAATACACATTCTAGCAAAGGCAGTGTGAAATAAGCAGTACTCCCCTCTCAGCCTTACAGATGTGATCATAAATCTAACAAAGCTTTCTACAGGTTTGTCGTCCCCTTGCAGTGTGAAACGTAATTCAATTTTCATGACAGGAGAAGTGAATCCCACAGAACCAGATCATCATTAACATTTCTTAAGTGCTTGGTGTCTCCCTGAGATTAAAAAAAAAAATTATAAATATTGCTATGATTATCTCTTTTTGTTTGAGATAGAGAGAGACAGAGATTATTACACAGAGCATATGTTTTTTTTTCTCTTGAAAACTATTTATCATGTTGATGCATTCTCCAGCCACTGCCAATGAAGAAAAACATTTGCATCTCTTTCTCCACAAACTGTGAGTGGGGAGAGACTTCAAATTAAATTAAGAACATATCAGTAAGCTCCAAATAAATGATTCAGCTTGAAGACTGAAGTGTTACCTTTTATTCTATGGCCTCTAATTGACACAGTGTGTGTGTAATGTAGCTCATAAAACACAGACTATGCAATACTGGAATATTTTATTATAATAAAGGATCATTCATTTTCACAGTCAAAAAGAACCACGAACACCCTGATTATTAAGTGATGTTACATATTCTAAGTTGAAGAATAAGATTATGAGCTGAGGCCTGACCTGCGGTGGCACAGTGGGTAAAAGCGTCCACCTGGAATGCTGAGGTCACCGGTTCGAGACCCCAGGCTTCCCTAGTCAAGGCACATATGGGAGTTGATGCTTTCTGCTCCTCCCTCCTTTCTCTATCTGTCTCTCTCTGTCTCTTTCTCTGTCTCCTCTTTCTAAAATGAATAAATAACAAAATCTATATAAATAAATAATTTTAAAAAACTTATATATCTCTTTATAAAAAAAAGATTATGAGCTGAGTGCCCATTTTAATAAAATTTGATAACTTACTATTTAGTGTATATTTTCTGAATTCTAAGAGATTAAAATTTTTTCATAAGGTCTATTTTATTTTTTTCTATCTCAGACATATCAACAAGAAATTGTGGTTTTCAAGAAAATTATAAAATGTTATAGACAGAGAGAAGACTAAAAATGGTTTAATTCAACAAAAATTTAAAGTAATTATAATAATTATACATACTACTTGTAATTTACCAGGACTTAGCATGATAAAATCTTAACTATTTAAATAGAAAAACTGAATGAGCCCTGTAAAGCCAGTAGCCGAGGCCGCCATCACAGCAGCCTGACCCACGCAGGTTCGCATTAGATTCGAACAGTCGGTAATGAAACACAGGAGCCAAAAACTGGTGAGCCATTAGCTTTAATTCTAGCTTGCACCCGGCGGGCAAGCAAAAACACACACTGGGCTCCAAAACCCACACATTCAGTGCTCACAAAGCTACTGACTTATCCGAGTTTCCTAGCATCAAAGGTTTCTAGCTCACCAGACTTATTCACCTCTGTTTCCCATCTCCTCCTGCACAGACTCTTAACAAACTGACTTCTTTCTCAGCACTCTGCCATCTTGGCTACTTCTCCTCCACATGGCCTTAATCTTCTCTCCTCTCTAATACCAACCTCAGGAACTCAGGAACCAAGAGAGAGCAAGCTCCCGGACTGCCTCAGTTTATAGCATAGAAAATCCAAACCCTTAATCCAATCTACAGACAAGAAAGTCTCTGATACAAAGCCACCCATCTGAGGCATAATGGGATTCCTCAGGAGATTGCCCCACCCTACATCATCCAATCAGTCAAGGGTGTAGGGAAGAGCTTACTCTTAAACTAAGCCTTAGGCTATAATGATCCGGGCTGCCCATAGTCTGTTCCAGAACACACATTAATATCAATGAACTTCCGTGTGGGCAGCGCCATCTTCAACAAAGTGAGCATAATATATTTTATCTGCCCAACAAGCCCTAAAAGAATTTATATACTATGCCCAAGATCAGTAGGACTATTAAGTGTTGACCAGAATCCATGTGAAGTCTCTCTCTATAGCAAATACAAGTAGTACCAAAGTTCAAGCAATAAGAGCAAGTTAATCTGAGAATCAATATACAATCAACAGAAACACTACCACACCCTTGATATAAATTAAGTGCTGTCCTTTCTTCAACAAAGATATACATGTAATTTCTGTTTTAACATACAAGTGTATAATATATGCAAAATTCCTCTCATCTATTTAAGCCAATACTCTTGTTACTCTCTCTGGGCAACTCCTTACACTGTTTCCATCATTTCATTTCAACATGGCTCATGTCTCTGCTTTTCTAGCTTATAAGAAGTGTATCTTTCAATTGCTTTATTTTCTCTCTCACCATACTTCTTTGTAATATCAATCACCATTTTATTTTAAAATAAATTGTTAAAAGAATTGAAAGATAAAATTTCCAGCAAAGAAACAAAATTGATGACAAGAGAAGGTCAAAAAGAGAAATAATGGGAGGAGAAAGGAAAAGAAAAAGAAAATTGTAGAAGGAAAAGGAAATTTTAAAAAAAGAAGACAAAAGTGGAGATTGTAGAGAACACAGAGAAAGTCTCCAGTGGTTGGAAGACAATTTCTTTTCAACACCATCAAAAAAATTATTATGGTAAGAATAAATTTTTAAACTGAGCTTCACATGTTTGGTCAAGAATGCAGCCTTAATGATGACTCCAAAGGTACAGTTTTCATAAAAGAAGCAATATCCATCTTTTCTTTTTTTTTTTTTTTTCTTTTTTTTTTTAAATTATTTTATTTTATTTTATTCATGTTAGAGAAGAGACAGAGAGTAAGAGAGAGAGAGAGAGAAAGAGAGAAAGAAGGGAGGAGCTGAAAGCATCAACTCCCATATGTGCCTTGACTAGACCAGTGCAGGGTTTTGAACTGGCGACCTCAGTGTTCCCAGGTCGACGCTTTATCCACTGCGCCACCACAGGTCAGGCTATCTTTTCTTAATTTATGACCAAATATTCCTGGTGAGTCAAACACTTTGGGTAAATTCCCTAAATAGCATCATAGTAAGGAATTTAATTGTGCATTAATTTCAGGTTAGAATGATAACTTCAGATTGCAACAAGTAGAAGATTGTATAGGGGCAGTGAAATGCAGACCAAGTATTAATCAAAGGACACTTCCAGGAAGATGAAAAAACCACCTCAGAATGTGAGGCAATTGTACTGAGATGCATTTGTTCACAATATTGCCTTGCCTATCTCATTATATTATTATAGTGATTTAGGTTCACTGGAGCAGAAAAAAAGGTTAGATTGACAATGATAACAACCTGTTTCACTTTCCCATTTTCAGGTTTAACTTCTGAAATGAAGAATAAATGATAATGAAAAGGTGACAGTTAAGCCTGATAGCAAATTCTTAGTTTCTCAATTTTCAACCTAAAATTTTATACAGTATGACACTTTGTTTTATTTAATTATTTCTTTCACTTAAAAAATAATCTTTATATTATCCAATGCTTTCCTCATTTCTACTATAGCTCACAGGAGCATTAAGAAGAAGCCTGTGTTGTCTTAATTCATCTTGATCTTTAGCATCATACTACTTTATAGTTCTACACAATTTTTAGAAATGTAAACACCTCAATCCTTTCCTTTAGAAGTCCTGTAGGTTTCTACCTATATCACAAATGACCTGATATATTTAAAGAAAACTCCAGTGAAAAGTTTGAGTTATCAAGACATAAGCATGATAATAATGAAAAATAGCTGATTTAAAGTTAGCAAAATTAGAAACCATTGTTAAAAATATTGCTGGAAGAAGCTGGGGTTCAATTTCCCCATCACTGCAGAGTCAATCACAAAAATGAGAACTGAGTGGAATATGAGTGTCTTTAATCATATTGTTAGCAACCTGAGAGGGTATGAACTTCAGGTCCAAAGAACTGCCTTAAAAATCTCAGCTGACTAGTCTATAGAAGTACATATTTTGGAGAGGTTAGAGATTTATCATAGAGTATGCGGTTGGTCACATAGCAGTGCACAGGAGGTGAAAGATGGGTTTCCTGGAGTGTTTTCCTAGAATGTCTTCTTGATGCCAGCTGAGGTCTATCTGGCATCTTTGTTGTTATCTCTGGGACAGCTGGGATCATGATGCCCCTGGCAACTAGCTGCAAAACACCTCTCTCTATTCCTTAGACAACAATGTAGAGATTAAATTTTCTGAACTAGCTTCTAGCTATCTACAGTGGCTTTAACGTCTTACAAAAATTATTGTGACTTAACCTCTTACAAATACAATAGGATTGCTGCATATGTGTGTTAGCCTCTGGAGTAAAATCCTTGGCACTTTATGTGTGTTTATATACTTTATATATTTATATATGACATGTATCAATGGTATAATGATAAACTAGACCTCATTATAAATAATTTTATATAATTGATAATTATATAATGAATTTAGTTATAACATGTATAGAAATATTTATTTATACACATACACATATACATGCTTATACTTTGTTGCTATTATTTTATATATTAATATAACTGCAGATGTTAACATCACTATATTTTTTCCAGTAATTAAAGCAGTGTTCTTTTTATCTGCTTATTTTCTCCCTATGTCTTGGTACTTTGCATATTCATACTAATTGCACAATATATTCTCACAAAAAATGACAAATTTGTTGGAAAATGAACACTTCTAAAGAATTTTTTCACAATAATTTCAGCATCATGCCTTAAAATATTCCAAGTGTACAACTACATTTAAGTGTAACAATGTTGTTACTCAATAATGTTCTTTGGAAAATGAAACTTCCATATATAAGACATATCAACATTAAGAAGAGTACTAAAGAACATATTTAATAAATCTGTCATGACCTATTTTCCAATCAGAAGATGCTATCTTACTTCCCTTCTTCATATTTGAGATTTTCTTACAAAAGCTCCATGCTTCAATAGTCTTTCCCTTATTTCTTTTTTTTTTTTTATTCCCCATCTTATCAGCGTCTGTCTACTCACTCTAAATGAATGCCAAAGCAATGTTTTTGATTCTTTCCATTTAATAATAGAAAGCTGAACTCCTCATCTTCCTTGAGCCCAGGTGCCCCCTCTTTTGCTGGTACTCATCTAAGATAATTGCATCACCATCCTGCCATTCAAACTTATCTCAAATTTTTTTGCCCTTAAATGAGTATTTCTTTTTTAAAAAAAAAGACTCATATTGTTTTTCAATTAAATGTATTACATCTGCCTAATCTTCTCCATTTTCATAATTACTTGACTAAATCTGTACCTTTCGTTACTGCTTTGATGTTTTACTTTATATGTCCCAAATTCTCTTCCCTCCTACTAACTCTAATTTATTTTATACACTGTAGCTGTGGCTGTGCTGATATTTTCAAAACATTACTGTCATTTCACTATCAGAAATATGCATTCAAAAATGCATACACAAACATGGGGGCGCATTTCTTCTTTTCGAACAGTGCTATGGTGTTCTTACGGTATATTCCTATAAGTGGGATAGCTGGGTCAAAAGGCAGTTCGATTTTTAATTTTTTGAGGAATCTCCAAACTGTTTTCCACAGTGGCTGCACCAGTCTGCATTCCCACCAGCAGTGCAGGAGGGTTCCCTTTTCTCCACATCCTCACCAGCTCTTATTCTGTGTTGTTTTGCTGATGAGTGCCATTCTGACTGATGTGAGGTGATGATATCTCATTGTGGTTTTAATTTGCATTTCTCTAATGATTAGTGATGTTGAGCATTTTTTCATATGCCTAGTGGCCATCTGTATGTTCTCTTTGGAGAAATTTCTATTCATTTCGTTGGTCTATTTTTTGATTGGATTGTTTGTCTTCCTGGTGTTGAGTTTTATAAGTTCTTTATAAATTTTGGTTATTAACCCCTTATCAGACGTGTTGTCGAATATGTTCTCTCATTGTGTGGTTTGTCGTTTTATTCTGTTCTTATTATCTTTAGCTGTGCAAAAACTTTTTAGTTTGATATAGTCCTTTTGGTTTATCTTGCCTTTTATTTAATTTGTCCGTGGAGATAAATCGGCAAATATATTGATGATATCGGATCATTTGCAACAAAACGAATGGACCTTGATAACATTATATGGAGTGAAATAAGTAAAACAGAAAAAAACTGAGAACAGCATGATTTCATACATAGGTGGGACATAAAAGTGAGACTATGAGACATGGACAAGAGTGTGGTGGTTATGGGCTGGGGGAAAGGAGGTGAGGGTGGGCGAGGGGGGAGGGGAGGGGCACAAAGAAAACCAGATAGAAGGTGACAGAGGACAATTTAACTTTGGGTGATGGGTATGCAACATAATTGAATAATAAAATAACCTGGAGATGTTTTATTTGAACATATGTACCCTGATTTATTAATGTCACCCCATTAAAATTAATAAAAGAAAAAAAAGCAAAAAAACCCCAAAAAACAAACAAACAAAAAAAAGAATGCGTACTGCCTGACCAGGCAGTGGCGCAGTGGATAGAGTGTCGGAGTAGGATTCGGAGGACCCAGGTTTGAGACCCCGAGATCGCCTGCTTGAGCGCGAGTCCATCTGGCTTGAGCAAAAGCTCACCAGCTTGGACCCAAGGTCACTGGCTCCAGCAAGGAGTGGCTCGGTCTGCTGAAAGTCCACGGTCAAGGCACATGTGAGAGAGCAATCAATGAACAACTAAGGTGTTGGAACAGCAATGAAAAACTAATAATTGATGCTTCTCATCTCTCTGTGTTCCTGTCTGTCTGTTTCTATCTATCCCTCCCTATGACTCTCTTTCTGTCCCTGTAAAAAAAAGAATGCATACAAATTTTTATTCCTGGTGTTTTGAATTAGCTATAGTATGGCTTAACTTTATACTGGGTAGAAGATACTATTTTTGTGTAGATATGGAAACCTTATTTCTGGAAAAACTCTGATATGATTGAGTGCCTATTTTCTGTCTCCTGAGCATGGTTCATTTTAGTTTCTAAGCAAATCAGTGTAGGTACATCAAAACAAGAGTTACTTTTCCTATGAAGTTAAGGGATATAAGTTGAACCAAGAGGACCAAAGGAAAGAGTTTGAATTTCATGGACTTTCTCACGCCAAGCCTTCCAGAGATAAATAACAAACAGGTATGATGCCATAGGGGCTGTTAGCCAACACTTCGTAGCCATGAAGGAGGCCCATTTGAGAAAAGGTAAGCCTCTTGAAAAGGACAAAACAGACTTACATAGAAATATAACTGTAACACTAAATTCCTTTGGCTGTAGGATGCTTACCTTGTGACACTTTGTTAAAGAATAAATTGTCTTACAGTTTAGTCAGCTGAAATATAGTTTTCTATTACTGCAACCTAAGAGATCCTCATAGACACCATAATCCATATTAGCTGGCAAACTTTCTACTGTATTTTTTATTACCACCTTTTGCCCTGGTGTTCCTGCTTCCTGCATTGCTCTATCTCGACTTTAAGATGTCTCACTCTTACTGATTCAAAGCTATACGCTGGTTTTCAAGATCGTGTCAGGTAGAATTCCTTCCTTCTCTAGACTTTATAATAGCATTTATGTGTACTCATAAACTATTTTTGTGTACTCATCCTCTTCTAATATATAGATAGAGGATAGATTAGATAGATAGGTGATGATCATGATGAAGATAGATGATAGATAGATAGATAGATGATAGATAGATAGATGATAGATATGAAAGCAAGATCTCTATCCAATTGATTTCATTTTTAGTTAGAAATTCTGGAAAAAATGTCTTGTTCACGTAGCTTCTCAAGAGCTACTCACTGAATATCTTGTAAATAAATGCATAATTCAGTCAGTTATTTAGGTAATCAGAGTATGTCAAGAAATTATAGGGTGAGATTAGCTATCTATTATCTATCTATATCTATTATTATATATATCATCTATCTATATCATCTATTTATCTATCTAAATATCTTTTATTATCTCTCGATTTAGCTACCTACCTACTTATATCAATAATCTATTGATTTATTGTAAAAACCCTTTATCATATCTGTGTCTTAAGGTGTTTTTCTATATTCTACTTCCCTTTCTTGTTGCAAACATTCATCCTGTTCTTTCTTCACTTGAAAGATCCTCAGTCTACTCTTTTGTCTTCCAAAATTCTTGCTACAGTTTCAACATTCCTTCTTTTTCAACACTAGTAGCATGTTGAAGGGGAAGAAATTAGACTTTTCTTCAAGTACAGAGTCCTGAACAATATAATGGTGTTTTATTTAAAAAAATATTATAATGTCTATTCTTTTGCATTAGCAGGACCATTTTGCTTCAGTAGACTATGAGCAGTAGGAGCTTATCCTTAAAAGTAAATGCTTTTAAAGAACTTTATTTCATAATAGAGTGTAGAAAATTGCTGAAAGAGGCTGCTATTCCAGTAGAAAAAAGGTAGTTTACAAAAAGAACAGAACTGGATTAAGAATGTTCAGCGTAAAATACAAGATACGACATCATACATTTATTGTACAAAGAAATAAAAAGAGAAAAGGGATACCATAATGGAGAAAAAACTAACAATCCTTTCAATAAATTTAGTTATATATTTTTCCAAAATCTATACTTTGATATAAATTTCAATAAAGGGCCCAGAAAAGAAAGAAGTGGCAAATTGAGAACCATTATTTTTACCAATTCAGAGAAAGGCTATCACTATTTCTCCAGCTAACAATAGGACACAGTTCAGTATATAATGAGATAAAATTATAGAAACATATTAACATAAAAATAGCCACAAATATGTCCTTTTCACCATTCGTCCACTGGTCCACTGCCTTTACCTATCTACATGACCAACTCAATCATTTCTATTCCCATCTTCATTCCAGGCAGAGTGTCTAAACTTATGGCGATGTATTGTAGACAAAAAAAACAGAGGATCTAGAGAAAAATATTTTTATAAGAAAAGATAGTTCATTCACATCATTCAGATTAGAAGGAAAAGGTAAAATCTAAAAGGCTGGGGCACAGGAGGAGTTTTGTTTTGTTTCATGGGGTAAGTTAGTAAATGAGAAAGTTTATAGAGTATAGGATACATGCAAGTTCAATACAAAGAAAAAATAGAGATTATTAGGGAGGCAAAATATGAATTGTATTTTTTAAGCAATGATGAAAGTGGAAGTAAGAAATTTGGGGGGGGGTGTTTGTTTTTTTCTTTGTTTGTTTTTTGTGTTTTTCTGAAGTGAGAAGTGGAAAGACAGAGACAGACTCCCACGTGCGCCAGACCAGGATCCACCAGCATGCCCACCAGGGCCATTGCTCCTTTGCAACCAGAGCTATTCTAGTGCCTGAAGTGTAGGCCATGAAACCACCTTCAATGCCTGAGCCAACTTTGCTCCAATGGAGCCTTGGTTGTGGGAAGGGAAGAGAGACATTCACACACTGGGCTGATGCTTTACTGCTGAACCAATAGGCCATATTTTATATTTTAAAACAGTTTTAGGATCATGGAAAAATTGTTGGAAAGTATAAAGAGTTTCCATATAAGCCCTGCTCCCACACATGCACAACCCTCCTATTCTCAACATTTTACACTGGAATACATTTGTTATGATTGATGAGCCTACATAGTTTATATTAAGGCTCGTTTTGGTGTTGTACATTTTGGTGTTCCACCTCTTCATCCTTTTCTACCCTCAAAGACCAAGCAACAACTAATCTTTTTACTGCCAGAGATAGAATTTTAATTAACATTTTGCATATTTTAATTTTTAAAATGTGACAACAATATAACATAAACACACAGTCTATGACTTTTCAAGGCTAAAGTAATATGTGTGTAATATAGAGTAAATAGAATATTTATTTGTTATAAAGTGAAAGAGATGACATTTTCAATAAACCTCAGTAAATTTTGTGTCAGATCACCTTCAAATATTGCTGCACAGTCATACTGGAACTGATGGGTTCTACTGCAGTAGAAAGAAAATGACTACCCAAAGATGTCCATGTCTTAATCTTCCAGAACCTATGAATATGTTAACTTATATAACAAAAAGATTTGAAGATATATGAAAAACTTTTAAATATACTTGTCACAAAAATTAGAGGATATTTTATAGCTTTATATTCATTTTTATATATCCCCTAATTTTAATGAGCAGTATATTTGTGTATATATTATCCTAGATTATCAAGGTGGGCACAATCTAATTATAAAAGTATTTAAAAGCCTATCTCAGTCAAAGTCAAGGAGAGAAATGTGACAATTGCAGTAGAGTCAGAGAGAAGGTGATGCTATATATTTTTTTTTTTGATGATAGAAGCAGGTGGCCAAAGTCAAGGAATGTGGTAACCTCTAAAAGTTGGAAAGGCAAGGAAATAGACTCTTCCCTAAAACCTCCATAGTGAATTAACCATGCCACCATATTGATTTTACCCCATGATATCTGTGCCAAACATCTGAACTATAGAATGCTGAGATAACACACATTTATTGTTTTAATCCACCAAGTTTCTGATAATTTGTTTAAGTTGCAATAGAAGTCTATAATATAACTATTTTCTAAGCAAAGATTTGCTAACAAAAACAGACAAAACAGATGAAAAACTGTCTTTTAGATATTTCTGTGATTAAGCTAGATTAGTAATTCTTAACATTTTACTTCATTAGGAAACATATTCAGTGAGTAATTTTCATGAGCGTGCCCATATTTTGAATACTAGTTTTTTATATCCCTAGTTATATTAATTTTTAGTATATTAATAATATCATCATTTTCTTTTATATTAATGTAATATTTTAGAATATTATGACATTCTGGTTGAGAAGAAGTGTGATGATAATTCAAAATGGTAGTCAGATAACCAATTTTGAATAAATTAAAACCAATTGTTTTGTTTGTGATACTAACAATTGATTTGGATTACACTGACTTTTCAGATAAGATAATGAACAAACTAATGAGAAATTAAAAGACTAAAGCATTAAAATTTTTGAAAAGATGATCTTGAAAACTACATTGAAAATATTGAAGTTCAACGTCAAGCAATTTATGAAGGTTTAAAAATTGAGTGATAATTCAAACAAGAAAGAAATTTGTTGGAAACAAATACAGTTACTTATTATTTTTTTATGATGATATAGAGAAACTCCAAAAGAAATAAATATTACTGTATATGAAAAATGATAGGAAGTTTTTTTTTCAAATATGATATTGGAACAGTTATAAGGAGAATATTTTATCTACTCTGTCATTGTCGTGAAGGCTAATGATCTATTTTAAATAGATTAATCAAAATTTATAGAACTCTATACTTGAACAACACTAGTCAAGAGTTCGCCTGTTGTGTAGAGAAGAAATTTGCACTGCTAAACTTCTATAAATCTCTTTAAGAGTCCTGAAAATTACATAATGTTACTTATTGCACTTTGGGATATTTGTTTGAAACTTGTCCACCAAAGAACAAAACGTAAAAAGGTAAAAAAAATTCAGATAAAAATCAGAAGGGGAAAAATGTGATATTCAATCAGGTTAACATATATTGATTATAGAGTTAGTTAAGATTCAAAACCAGCAGTTGAAAGAGAACTTGAGACATCTATCATGTCCAAGATAGCTGTTCAAGAAACATTACCTGCCCTCTCTGGAACTATTCTTTCTTTTTATTTGATGTACCTCTTTATGCCTAGATTAAAAATTTCTTATATATAAGCTCTCTTTTTAAATAATTTATTACAATTTATTGTCTATATTTTTCGTTTTCTATTTTTAATTAATTATTATATTTTTAGCAAGAGAGAGAGACAGACAGATAGGCAGACAGACAGAAAGACAGAGACAGAGGAAGACAGGGAGAAAGAGAGAGAGATGAAAAACATCAACTCATAGTTGTATAACTCTAGTTGTTCATTGATTTTTTTCTCAAATGTTTCTTGACTGGGGGTTTCCAGCTGGGACAGTGACCTTGGGCTCAAACTAGTGACCTTGGGTTTTAAACCAGGGATCTAAGGGATTAATCTGAGATTTCAGCATCCCAGTTTAACACTTTATCCACTGCACCACCACCGGTCAGGCCATCATCTTTTTCTCTGTCACTTTCTTTTTGCTTATTTTGGTACAAATTGTCATTTATAATCTTTTTCTTTCACTTTATTTCTTCTCCCAATTTAGTTCACAGATTTCCCCAAAACGTTACTTAACCTCTTTTGTTAATGTGTGTTGACTTCAAATCACATATTGATGACATGAAACATGAGATAAAATTATTACTAAATCTATATTGAAGATTTTTCTTTCTTTGTTGACTACAAAATAATTAAAAGACTGTAAAAAAATCCAGTATGTATATTTTTTTCTTTAAAAAAGTGTTAATATGTGTAAGGTATTTTTAAAAGAGCAATCTAAAAGAAAAAGTGACTTGTATACAATAATTAGTAAATAAGAATATAAAAATAAGTGCTGTTTCATGTATTCACAATTGTAAACCTATTTTTGCCAACCCCCATATAAGTATTCATTAAATTGGAAAGTAGAGAAAAGTGTATTAGTTGTCTAAGCTAAACTGGTTTATTAAAGTGTTTCAAATTAAGTTGCATAGACTACCATTACCATTTCTGGATATAAGTTGATTTTTCAAGTTAAATATTTTATAACATTTAAAGAAGTAAAAAATTTCTAATTTGTCTTAATGTGCTTGATTTTGAATCAGTAAAAATTTACATGTAATTTTCAGTCATTATTTATCTCTAATGTACCTTTTTAAAATGCAGTTTATTACAAAGTTTATTTTCTGGAAGAGGCTTTATTAAAAACAGAATCAGGCCCTGGCTCCATTGGATAGAACATTGGCCCAGCATGTGGCTATCAGGGTTCAATCCCCAGTGAAGGCACACATGAGAAGCAACCATCTGCTTCTCTTCTCTTTCCTCTATTTCTTCTCTCTCTCTTCCTTCCTCACAGCCAGTGGCTTAATTGATCCCAGCATGGCCTCAGGCACTGAGGATAGTTCAGTTGATTCGAGCATCAGCCCCAGAAGGGGTTTGCTGCATGGATACCTGTTGGAGCACATGAAGAAATCTGCTCTCTACCTCCTCTCCTCTCACTTAAGGGGAAAAAAAAGACAGAAATCAGTTGAGGCTATGAAATATGGCTGTAAGTATGCTCTGACCCACTTTTAAGGATAAATCATTCACATTTAAATTTCTTTTATTAAGTAGTCATACTATTTATGCAAATGAAATTTTCTTCACACTATAGTTCAAGCTTGGCATTTTTAATATTTTCTATTGATATACTTTTATTGTGACAGAGACAGAGAGGGATATAGAGAGGGTAAGATAACGACAGACAAATAGAAAGGCAGAGAGATAAGAAGCATCAATTCTTTGTTCAGGCACTTTAGTTGTTCATTGATTGCTTTCTCACATGTGCCTTGACCGGGGGATACAGCAGACCAGGTGACCCCTTTCTCAAGCCAGCGACCTTGGGTTTAAGCTGGTAAGCCTTGCTCAAACCAGATGAGCCTGTGCTCAAGCCAGCAACCTTAGGGTTTCAAATCTGGGTCTTCTGCATCCCAGTCAGAGTTCTATCTACTGTGTCACAACCTGGTCAGGCTTGTATGGATTTTCAAAAATCCATTGTGCATTTCATTGTATCACACACACAGCATATCCAGCCTTTAAAACTGCTGTGGATGCTAATTACAGAAGACACAAACTATGCTTTGACAAGTTGTAACATTTACTGTAATTTATGGATTAAAAATTTTATAACAATACTTTTTAAATTTTAATTTATTTAATGATTATATAAAAGAAAGCCACAGTGTTTGCAATTAAGCATGAAGATTTAAGCATAATAGTGTTCACAGTAAAATCTCATATATTTAAAAAGGTGTCATAGAAATTGTGTTAATATTTTGTATAAATGGTTAAAAATAGCATAATTAACTGTGAATAATATTAATTAATATTATTAATATACACAAGAATTTATATTTAAAAGTACTTTATTATATCACAACTATGTTAAACATTAGGAAAGACTGTTAAGTGATAGAATTTATAAATTTTAGATTTGTTCAGGAGAAGAAACAGTTCTTACATGTTCTAATTTGTCTTACTCTATTTGACTATTGAGCATGTTCTCTATTATCCTCTCTCTTTTATGCTCTCTACACTATGCATTCTAGCCTAGGACATTCAGCATTTCTTCCCAAATTGAGTGCACTTTTCCTTTAAAAAGACATTGTGTATTACATCTGCCATTCTGTAGAATATTCAGTCACAAAAGAACATGTAAATTTTGCTAGCAGTGAAACTTTTATATTTATTATTTGTCAGATTTTTTTAACAGAACTACTGAAGAAAAAATATATAAGAAAATAAAGTTTAGTACCAAATACTGCACTTTCAAGAGTGTATTTAACAGGTTAATGGAAGACTCAGAAACATTCATAAATTAGCAATTGTATTTGTAAGTTTGCATTGATTTAGTACCATTTAATTAAATCAATCACCTTTGCATTTTATGTAAAATTACAAGTTAAAACATAATCACCTCAATGACAGTTTTTTCAAGTGCTATAAAATGGACGATTGCCCTTAGTATCTTAATTTTTAAAAGGAGTGATCCCACTGATCTATTGATGAGAAAAATACACATTTCATGTTTCCAGAATTTTAAGGAAAACAGTTGTTAACACTTCTTTAGTCATCTCAAACATCACAGGCTCATGATTACTTTCCATATCAAGAAAGATTTCCATAGCAGGTGTGAAAAGGCATAAAAGGTTTTCAGGGATTTGTGACACACATGAAAGAAAAGTGTACATAAAAGGAGAAGGAGACAGAAATAAATAGGTTGGAAGCAACACTTCAAATGACACAGTGATAATGACTATTAACATGTGAGAAGGTACCAATCTTTCAACCATCTGCTCCTGACAGCCAGTATGGCAAACAAGATTAAGGGAAATAAAATACTTGGAATTATACTCTGCTTGATTTTCATTAAAAATTTCTTTAATTCATATAGTCATTTTTGTTCAAAGGAGATAGAATCCTCAGAAACTAAGTTGTTGTGTGGAAATAGTTTGAGATCCCAAGATCCCATCCTATAGTACCAAAGGAAGTGTCAACACCCTCAGATAAACTCCAGGGAGTCATCATAATGCAGTCTTTAAAAATATGTATTTGATGAAGGATCTGAGATCTGGGAATTATTTTTAGTCTCTCTATGTCTGTTTATTTATAATCAAAAAGACTTAAAAGCAGAGTCATGGTAGCTGAATAAGCCCGGAGCAAGTGGAAGAACCTCTTTAACTTTCCTTCTTAGAGCTCTCCAAGGACTTGGTAGCAGTTTTCTTTTCTTTTTTTTCTTTGGCCACCACCAGAATAGTATATTTTTTTCTTTTCTTTTTTTTATTAATTTTAATGGGGTGACATTGATAAATCAGGGTACATATGTTCAGAGAAAACATCTCCACGTTATTTTGACATTTGATTATGTTGCATAACCATCACCAAAGTCAAATTGTCTTTCCTCACCTTCTATCTGGTTTTCTTTGTGCTCCTCCCCTCCCCCCACCCATCACTCTTCTTCCTCACCACCCCCATAACCACCAAACTCTTGTTTATGTCTCTGAGTCTCTTTTTTATGTCCCACCTATGTATGGAATCATATAGTTCTTAGTTTTTTCTGGTTTACTTATTTCACTCAGTATAATGTTATCAAGGTCCATCCATGTTGTTGTAAAAGATCTGATGTCATCATTTCTTATGGCTGAGTAGTATTCCATAATATATATGTACCACATCTTCTTTATCCAGTCATCTATTGAAGGGCTTTTTGGTTGTTTCCATGTCTTGGCCACTGTGAACAATGCTGCAGTGAACATGGGGCTGCATGTGTCTTTATGTACCAATGTTTTTGAGTTTTGGAGGTATATACCCAGTAGAGGGATTGCTGGGTCATACAGTATCTCTATTTTTAATTTTTTGAGGAACCACCATACTTTCTCCCATAATGGTTGTACTACTTTACGTACCCACCGACAGTATTCGTAAAATATTTTCGGTAAGATTTAATAATAAATGCATAAAGCTTACATATTATTTTAGATAGTTGAAATCTTTGCTATGTTAACTTAGGTGTTCCAGTCTATAAACATAATATGTTTCTCCATTTATTTTCTTTTGATTTATTTCATAAGTGCTTTTTAGTTCTCAGGATACAAATTAGATTATATTATTTTTAAGTTTATTAAATAATGTATTAAACTCATCTTAAATAAATTTTCATTTTTATGAATAATTATAAATAGTAATGTATTTTAATTTTGGTTCTCATATATTTATTGCTAATATTTATACAATCAATTTTTAAAATACTGATCTTATATCTGTGATCTTGCTGAATTCATTTATTATTATTTTTTTCATAGATTCCTTGGACTTTCTACAGGTACTTACATTTTACCGGCAATTACAGAGAGTAATATTCTTATTTTTGGAAATGTATAAATTTTACATCCTTTTCTTATTTCATTTGTTGTTTAGAACTTCAGTACAGTATTGGTATTCTTGCTTATTCCCAATCTTAAGAAAAACTATTCAATCTTAGACCTTCAATATAATGTTGGCATTAGTTTTTTAGGTTTTTGTTTTTTTAACTTCATTATTGGAACTAACCACTGCCTTAGTGGATAGAGTATCAGCCAGGCATAGGAACCTCCTGTATTCGATTCCTAGTCAGGGTACACAAGAGAAGCAACTGTCTGCTTCTCCCCTCTCTGTAGGTGTTCTTTCTTTCTTCCTTTCCCACAGCCAGTGGCTTGATTGGTTCGAGCATGGCCCGAGGCACTGAGGATAGTATATTGGAAAGCATCAGTCCCTGATGATAAAAATAGCATCAATATTCAAGCATCAATTCTAGATGGGGTTGCCAGATGGATCCCAGTAGGGGCATATGCAAGAATCTGCTTCACTATCTCCCTTTCTCTCACCTGAAAAAAAAAATTAATTAATTAAAAAATTTAAAAATTCCCATTATCAAGTTGAGGAAGTTCTCTATTCTAGGAGTGTCTAAGAGTTTCTATTATAAATGGTAAATTTTATTAAGTGACTTTTCTATGACAATTATTAAATAACTTTTAGCCTGTGACTATGAGCTATTATACTGACTGATTTTCAAATATTGAATTGGTAGGGTAGGCATGAAATTCCCAGTTTCTTACTTGAATACCCTGATGTTACTGTGGTAAAGAGGAGGTGTGACTCATGACAGCCAGGGAAGTGTGGAAGTCTAGGTCTTCTTTTTTCCTTTGCTGATGGGGGTGAGTATAGGCTCAAAGGTTTTTTCCATGGTGATTTATTAGAGTTGTATGAATTTATTAGCGTTGAATGATCCTCCTCTTTATTTTTTGACTATTGAAAATGGGTAGTTCTTATAGATTTTTTAATAGTCATTGCTGTTTCTAATTTGCCTACTTCTCCAACACTTTGTAAAATACTTGAAAAAACAACAAAAAAAGTAAATAAATAAATAAACAAACAAGACCCAGGGAACTTACTGCCATGACATTCCCGAAGTACTGAAGTGCTTAGGCAATATGCCTTTTTTTCTCCTTTTTTCGTAGTCTTAAGTTTGTTTTGAATATGATGTCCAGAGTTTTTACTGGAAGAAAAGATGTGTCTAATCCATTCTGTTTAAAATTTCAAGTCAACATACATATTTTTATATCTAAGTTACATTAATTTAATGACATTACTTTCATAGTAAATATAAAGCAGACATTCTATTAAATCATCAGACTTTTTTTATTTTTTATTTTACTGAAGTAAAATGTAGAGGGGCAGAGAGACAGACTCCTGCATGCACCCGGCCAGGATCTACCCTGCATGCCCACCCAGGGGGCGATGCTCTGCACATCTGGGGCATTGTTCTGTTGCAACAGGAGCTATTTAATTGCCTGAGGAGGAGGTATTGGAGCAGTGGTTCTTAACCTGGGTTCTATCGAACCCTAAGGGTTCGATGAGTCGGTCTCAGGGGTTCGGAGAACCCTCTGCCCCGGAGATAAAGACACACTTGTGTAAAGTCGTAATGACACGTCCCGCTTGGCCCCGCTTGCTGCGGAGGATCATGTTACATTGCTTGGCCAACCAATGCTGAGGGGAATTTAGTGCACACAGTAGTCAACGGCTTTCATAGTTGTACGTTGTGTGGTTTCTTTCTTAATATTTTAATATGTCGAGCAAAAAAAGAAAGTGGTTGGAAGAATATGTACAGCATGGGTTCACATGTATCAAGGAACGGGATAGGAGTCAGCGTCCTATCTGCATGATATGCAATGCCAAGTTGAGCAACTCTAGTCTCCCATCGGCAAACTAAATTTGGAAAAAAAATCATATTTTATTTATCACTAAAGAAGGTTTCGGTGAATGCTCATATGAAACTGGTGGCTTCAGTACCTCAAAAAAAGTTAAGAACCACTGTATTGGAGCCATTCTCAGCACCTTGGGCCAATTTTGCTCCAATGGAGCCTTGGCTGCAGGAGGAGAAGAAAGAGAGAAAAAGGAGAGGGGGAAGGGTGGAGAAGCAAATAGGCACTTTTCCTGTGTACCCTGGCCAGGAATCGAACCCAGTACTTCCAAGTGCCAGGTCGATGCTCTACCACTGAGCTAGCTGGCCGGAGTCTTAAGTTATCAGATTTTTAAATCTGTTTGGAAATAAAAAGTCATCCACAAAAAAAAAATATTAAAATTATTTATATGGAAAATAGTAGTAGGTACAACATTCTACAAATTTATGTTAGACAAACATCTGACCAGGATTTGAAAAATTCTACTAGTCACTAGGGAATACATATATCAGAAATTACATAGTCACTTCTTTAAAACGGTGAAAAATATTGATTAGTAAATAGAGGAAAAATATAAAAAGGTCTTCTAAATATAATGTGTCAAATATGATGAATGAAGTATACACATAAAAATATTAGACCATAAAAGAAAGAAACATAATCTAGGCCAGTGGTTCCCAAATTGCTTCAGAATCATTTGGAGTGTTTTAAAAAATTTGGTCACTAACACGAAGTTTCTGATTCAGTATACTGAGACATGGGGGAAAAATTTTATTTAGCAAGTGCCAAGTATTACAAAGGACATCACACTTTGAAAATTACTTGGTTAAGAATTCTGAAGGAGCCTGACCTGTGGTGGCGCAGTGGATAAAGCGTCGACCTGGGAACACTGAGGTCGCCAGTTCAAAACCCTGCACTGGTCTGGTCAAGGCACATATGGGAGTTGATGCTTCCAGCTCCTCCCCCCTTTCTCTCTCTCTCTCTCTCTCTCTCTCTCTCTCTCTCTCTGTGTCTCCTTTCTAAAATGAATATATAAAAAAAGGAAAAAAATAATTCTGAAGGGAGTTTCAGGAAAACGTAATTCTTAGATGGTTCTTAAAACTGAATGAGAATTTACTAAAGAACTTAATACACAATGCTTGACTTTCTATGATGGAAATATGTAGGAATTAAACATTTTGCCAAAGTAGTTAATTTCAGTCAATTTTACAGTGCGGACTCTCTGCTTGAGAGAGAAATATTGCTATTCATATACGTAAACGTACAGGAACACTTTTGTTTAATACTCTTGGGTGGTAAGAGTGAAGGTTAGGTTTCATGAAGTGGCATCAGAGAGTTAAAAAAGAATGAAGTCATTCTAAATGTTTTAGTAGACAAAATAGTTACGGGTCTTTAAGAATAAATTAATTTTTATTACAGTTAAGTTTTATTTAAATTTATTTTCATCTGATTAACCTAATTAAAAGTAAGTAGATCTATAAAGGTAAAGGCAATAGATTTGCTAAGTGAATTTGTCTTTGCATCCCTGAACCAAAATAGTTTTTAAAATACTTCATTGTATTGTGCCTTGTAATTAAACACTTCAATCAAATGCTTTAATTCATTCTCTTTTTCTAACAAATTGCCTGGCCAAATAGTTTCTTTCCTTTTGATGCAATTCAGAGATGAGTTACTGCTAAAGCCTAAATTTATAAAAATTATTTAGTTCTAGTTTCATAGATTTCAAGTTCTCTCACTGTCTGTTCTCTAGCTTCAAAAACTACTTGACACAAATCATTTTTCTCTTTTCTTCTAATTTATCTCTTTAGCATGTGGAACCAGATGACTTCTTCTATAATTCCAAATACTTTTTTAACAGCTGTATAAAACTGAACAAATTATTTAATTTTTCATCTCAAAGGACTCAGAAGGAAATGTGCATGATAATAATACGACTATCTATAGGCATGTTGTAATATTAAAGTGAGGTCAATATATGTAAAGTGCATATCTAATATACTTTATAAACACTCATTAATGTTATTTATCAACATGAAAGAACTTCTGCAAGCTGCATCCTGTAATGTGCTATGCCAAACCACAGGGAAAACTTATTTGACTTGCATCATAAATGACACACACACAAAAAAATAAAAAACTTTAAAGTAGGCTAAATGAGAACCTCCTAACCCTCTCCTTCTAGTCCTCACCTTCATTCTTTGCTAATATTTTGATGGAGTGTAAAGGAAAATTTAAAGATAGCAAATGGGCAAATCCACAGTAGATGCAGCTGGAAAGGGAACAGCTCATCTTTAAAGTTTAGAGCAGATTAGTCCTAGTATTGCCATCTGGAACTTTTAATGCAGAGCCAATTCTGAAGAAGCAAGATCTGTTTTGAATCTAATGTTCCAATCTGTGGAAAACAAAGAAACAAACAAAGAAAGAAAAAATCTGTTTTCAGAATGCCCACACATCTCTCATTACTCTGGTAATGAGATCCAACCATTTACAGTAGAGTCCCATTAATATCCTTAGATTTTACATGTCCACCAATGTTCTTTTTCTTTTAAAATTCTCTCATCTTTTTCATACTTTTTATTGAAATACCTAACAAAGTATGAAAATGATGAGAGAATTCCAAAAAATGTTCTATAATTTCTAACTGAAACTCAAATTTTGCTTCCATTCAACTTACCCCTGCTTTTAGCCCCTTTCCTCATTTCACCCAAAGAAGAGCCTTGGTGGACCAGATAAATCTAAGGATATTAATGGGACTCTATTGTAATTGAGTGACTTTTTATTTTAACTTTTATTCTATTGAAATATGGCAGCCCAATTGCCATGGCATGATGTTAAAACAACCACTTACAGACTAATATGTCACCCATATTAATAGCATTATTCTAGAAGGATAATATTAACCTTCAAACTGAATAATTCATTCCTCCATTTATTTATTTAGGTACATACAAAAGATTTACTACCCATTATTTTGTGCCAGCAACTACTAGGCAATGGAAGTAAATAAATATATATGACAAAGACTTTTTTCTCTGTTAGAACTGCTCTTCGAACAAAAAAATGGCTCTAGGGTACTGAACTTGGGCTGAAAAAAAATGAAATGCTAGTTTGGCTTATAGTAAAGGGTGGGGTGACCTATGGCTTGGGAATTTAAAAGAAAAATAAATGAATAACTTATATAGCATTCAGTAGACTGATTAGGAAGAGAAGAGATATTTTAACCTAAGTTTCAATGCAAATCATCAGGACTGCAGGGTAAAAAACAGGTCTCAGAGAAAGGTGTTAAAACTTAGAAGAGATTTGCAAAGATGATTAAGAAGCAATTCCTAAAAAAATACTTTTCACAAGGAGGAATGCAAGATGTTCTGTGGAAAGTTTGCTTTGTTTTTGCTTTCACTGATAGCACTTTTGTTTATATCAAAATTAACAGATTAATAAAAAATGTGTCCAATTCAA
Source organism: Rhynchonycteris naso (assembly GCA_037038555.1). Taxonomy (NCBI): domain Eukaryota; kingdom Metazoa; phylum Chordata; class Mammalia; order Chiroptera; family Emballonuridae; genus Rhynchonycteris; species Rhynchonycteris naso. The sequence continues at coordinate 77,129,234 of CM073002.1, forward strand.
GTTTGTCTCATTCTTATGCCCATCATCTCAGAACACTGTTTGGCCCTTAAGGAAGGAAGAGAGGTATTAGACAAAGTATGATTGGAAATGGGAATCCATCTTCTCATTTCCTGGCCAGGTCCATATGAGCAATATGTTCTTCAACTGCTCTTCTGAAATTTGAGCAGCATTACTAGCATAGTACACATACAGGCAATTCAGCATAGTGAGCTATCTCAGTAATGCTCGTTGAGTTCAGAGTATTGTATATTGATGCTACAAAATAAAAGTTATCATTGATTGACATAAGCATCTTGTCATTCAAACCTCTTTCAGTTATAGCCACTTTAGGGGGACCTGACAAATATAGCACTATGGTCCACAAAACAACATCAATAAGCTGTGAAAGCACTCCAAAATAGATTTTTACAAAAAGACATATGTAAGGGAGTTGAGTCAATTATTTCTAGGCTAGTTAAAAAACAAGTGAAAAACTTGGATTGTATTTTTAGCATAACAAAGGAGAGAATTAAAGTTTTTACTTGACATAAAAGTTGAAAAGAGAGAACGTGGTTTATAGGTGTATGGGTTTCTAGAAATCTAATTTCAATTTATACCCAGAGGTTCTAAAACTTAGAGAATGTGTTTTTTTCATAGGAAAAAAAAAACAGCTGGTGGTCATTTATGTGAGAAGTAATAATTTACATATGTGTTGTCCACTACCATCACATAGTCCCAAAATATTTTGCCTTTAATCTTTCATTCTTGTTTCAGATTCCTGCCCTACCATCAAACCTCTTTCAGCTTCCCAGAAGTTCAATTATATTGTTATTTCAGGACAATTCTCTTTTTACACAAGCTTATCACCTCATAAATTACTTAAAGCTCTGATGACTAGGAGGATTCCTTTCAACAGTACCTTTCACAATCATTCCCATATGCAGTTGTAGTACAGCGCCAGTCCAATTGCATCCTTCACCAATATAGCAAACCATCTCAAGCTGAGATTGCTATTCCAACTCCATTATTTGGTTACAGATAACATTCTATAGGTGTATGTTGAGGGAGAGGCTCAGTCAAACAATGGTAAAATGGCTTGGGAATAAATGGGAATCTCTGACAATTTACTTTTGCCCTTTGGACCAGCTCAAGCCCAATCTTGAGTAAATCATTTCTACCATACCATGGTTTACTGACATGTTTACCTGGTTTTATGATTTGCTAGACCATCTCTGACTGTGTAATCATTTGATGTCCCAAATCAGGTGCTGAACATCTATTACATTTAGGGACTAGGGGCATTGCAGAAGCTGCTTTTCAGATAGGAAACCTTTATCTGATGAATATGGTATGATGTTCTTTCAGAGCCTTTAGAGGTTTGTGCTGCAACTCCCATAATAGGGTTCCCTATATTCACAGAAATACTTTATGCACCACAATTACATATAACATAATGGGATTCATTGGGTCTTGCATCCCAAAATGCAGGACCTACTTGTAATCAGAGCCCAAACCTCTTACAAAGTTTCCCCTTATATCTATTTGAACTATCCCTAATTCTGGTGTATTTTATCTCTAATATTTAATTGGACCTGAAAATTATTGTCTGTTTCTTAGTGTTTAAGAGTTAGAAGGTATAAAAAAAGTTTTATTTTTAATTTTACTTTGGAGCAAATGTTTCAGCATTCTGAAGACTCTTAAAAACTTAAATAATTTTGTAGGCCCTGAATTTTTGGAGAGTTTATCTTCTACCAACTGGTGTACAAGTGGCATTGCTGAGGCAGACAAACACTTTACAATATCTGTTCCAAAGGTCCAATCAACACGAAGTCCCCAGTATAATAGGTTGGTGTGAGGGCCTGCAGAATAGCCAAACAATCAAGTCCCCTTCAGACTACGTAGTCAAAAGAGTGTAGGCCCAACAAACATATGAAAAGATTTTCAACATCAGTAATCATTTGGGAAATGCAAATCAAACCACAATGAGAGATCATTACATACCCATTAATATATTTCTTATCAAAATCATTTTAAAGAAAAAAAAAGACAGAAAATAACATGATGGGGAGGATAAGGAAAAATTGGAACTCTGCAATATTCATAGCATTATCAATAATAAACAAGTAATGAAGACCACCCAAATGTATATCAACTCATGAATGGGTAAATAAAATTAAATACTATTCAGTAATTAAAGAAGTAGTAACACATGCTACAACATGAATAAAACTTGAAAACATTATGCTACATGAAAGAATCCAATCACAAAGAACCACATATTGGTTCCCTTTATATGAAATGTCTAGAATAAGTAAATCCACAGAGACAATTTGGCAGGGGCAGGACAAATTGGCGGTAAGTAGAAAATCACCAACAATAAGTATGAGATTTCATGCAGAGTCTAAAATGAATTCTGGTAACGGTTCTACAACTTTATTAATATAATCAAAACTACTTAATTGCATAATTTAAATGGTAGAATATATGGTATATAAATTACATCTAAAGAGAGTGCAGATAAAGGTCATAAAAGTTACTATAGCAAGAATATGAGTGTATATGTCTGCTGTGGTTGTTATTATTGTTGCTTTTTTTAAAATAAAATATATATTAATGCATTTTATCTAGTGTACTTGCTGATAAGATATGTGTATACCTCTAATAGGTCATCCACTTGAGAAGTTTTCCCGTTTCAACAGAGGGTCTTCAGTTAGTAGCATGACAAACCAAGTGAATAAAAATGCTGACCTCTGAGTCTCTGGGTCTCTGAAATAAACTACATCTGATTCCTATCTCATTATGCCACAGACCAATTAGATTACTAGGAAACCAGACTAAAAATTTAGTTTGAGCTTGAGTGATAATAACAATTGTGACAAGATGAATATCACACTAATGATAAAACTTTCAGACCCTGTAGAAATTAGGCAAATAAAATCATTTTGGAGAAAAATGTTTCTGTTTGACAAAATTTAAACCATAACACTTAAATGAATATCTGCATATTGATACATTAATGAATTGCATCATAAATATTGTGTGTGGATACGTATATAGGCGTATGTTTATGTTAAGTTTTTGTTAACATGCCACTTTCTAGAGCAGTGGTTTTTAACCTGGGTTCTATCAAACCCTAGGGGTTCGATGAGTCGGTCTCAGGGGTTCAGAGAAGCCTCTGCCGCAGAGGTAAAGACACACTTGTGTAAAGTCATGATGACACGCCCCGCTTGGCCTTGCTTGCTGAAGAGGATCACGTTACATTGCTTGGCCAACCAGTGCTGTGGGGAATTTAGTGCACGCAGTAGTCAACGGCTGTTGTAGTTGTACATCGTGTTTCTTTCTTAATATTTTAATCCATACTAAATATGTCGAGCAAAAAAAGAAAGTGGTCGGAAGAATATGTACAACATGGATTCACATGTATCACGGAATGGGATAGGAGTCAGCATTCTATCTGCATGATATGCAATGCCAAGTTGAGCAACTCTAGTCTCGCACTGGCAAAACTAAATTTGGAAAAAAAAGTCATATTTTATTTATCACTAAAGAAGGGTTCGGTGAATGCGCATATGAAACTGGTGGGTTCGGTACCTCAAAAAAGGTTAACAACCACTGTTCTAGAGTGAAAAAATAATAAAATGGAGCAGTATATACCTTTTGTATTTTTACCTACCACACTAGTGACTATATGAAAATAGATTATTTTATTTTTCTTACTTTTTATTGAATTTATTGAGTTGACACTAGTTAACAAAAGTGTACAGGTTTCAGGTGCACAATTCCACAATACATTGTACACTGTATTGTATGTTCACCAGCCCAATTAAAGTCTCCTATCATTTATCTCCCCATACCCTCCCCCACCTTCCCACACTTTCCCTTCCCCAGCCATCACCACACTGCTGGCCTTGTCCTCAAGTTTTATTTTATTTCTTTCTTTTATTTTTATGCTTAATTCCTCAATCCCCATTCTGTCTCCCCTGGAAAACATCTGAAATAAAATGTGCATATAACTAAAACACTCTAATCCCAAAGCGACTCAAAAGCCTTCTAGATCCTAAAGCAAATCTTGAAATACGCATGTTACCTTCAGACATCATTTTCATCTGATTTAAAAATACCGTTCTTATCAATTTTTGCTTTTTCCTTCATTTTGTCACTCTTTAAAAAATGTTCAGTATGCCTGACCTGCGGTGACGGAGTGAACAAACCACAACCTGGAATAAGAAGGTTGCTTGTTGGAAGCCAGGGCTTGCCTGGTCGAGGTACGGAGGAGAAGCAAGAGTTGATGCTTCCACTCCAACACTCCCATCCCCTTTCACTTTTTTCTCTCTCCCCTCTCTAAAAATCAGTAAATAAAGTCTTTTAAAAATATTCAGTAAAATGAAATATATAAACTTTGTCATCATTTACAAATCAAGATATTGACTGTTAACAAGCCAGAACCAAAAAAAAAAAATAAGAAAGAAAAGAAAAAAGCTAATAAAAAGCTTTGAAATGATAAGACCTCTTTATATTGACAACTAAATTCTAAGGGAATTTTTTTAATTCTTTTTTTCCTCCAGCCTATTTTATTTTGCTCAGGTACAGCATAGTGTTAAGCAGTTAGTCAGGTAATTTTGGGGATAAAAATCAGCCATATAAGATTGTGGCTTTGACTTTGGGGTCATCGAATGAAGGCATTATACGGGTAATTATTTCTTTTACTCAGCTGAAAATAATAAGGGTAATAAAATGTTAAGCTCTCTCTGTTAGAGGCCAAAATGAGACTAGCATTTAAGTTGTCATTGTTGTCCATGCTTGTGTATGTGAGACAGTCCTGAACATTTACTAAATATCTCCCAATTGTAGATTATTTAATGCTTTTTAAATGTCTATAACATAGTCCACAATTTTTTAATTCACTTTTTTAACATTTCAGAAGCAGCTGGCTGACAGTTCCAGAGAACTGCCTGCTCTAATTAAATATGCGATTATCCCCCTCAATGGTGGATGTTGCTGTGCTTAATAACATTCATGATGACCTTACAGTCACTTGGTAACAGATAGGATTCCTAAAAGCCTGTGAGTTACCAAGAGCAATAAAAAAAATGTCTTCCACATCACAGTACAATAATAGAAAATAGTTAGTTTTGACAAATTAGATGAATTTTAAAATTGTTTCTACACAGGTAGAAATTTAAAAATATATGTATTTTTATATTTGATAAAAAAATTATTAAAGGTATATATTGTCTCTTCTTTACTATTTTATATTATTTTTATTCTATTTTAATCATATACGAGAATTACACAAAAAGCCAAAAGTTTTAAAATTGCCTTTTTCTATTGAGTAAGCCCATTATCTTCCTGTATGCCTGCTAAGTAATCACTAAATAAAAACTAAGTCAAGACATAGTGATATTTTAATAATGTGAATTTCCCCTTTCTAATATAAGATTTACAGTATATTATACATTAATAAATAACAGTAATGATTCATATCTAGTAGTTGTCACTCAATCTTTAACTTATTTGATGTAGTAACTACATTTGACTTTGGTAACTTTTTCTTCATAAAACACTTGTTTCTTTTAAAAAAATTACTAAATTTCCTTCTATACTTTTGACCTTTTCGATGTTGTTGTTAATTTCTCCACTTCTCTAATACACTCATTATCCCCTTCTTAATTCTAGAACCAAATATCCAACTGCTCACTCAACATTTTCCCTTTGGATGCTAATAGAAATATTAGACTTAATACACCCAAAACTGAGCTTTTACATATCTACCGCATCTCAATTAACACTTACTTTTGTTACTTAGGCCAAAACACTGGTGCCAAGTTTCAGTATTTTCTAAATTTTAACCTCACTCTTGTTAGTCATAAATTTCACCTACTTTGCCTATAAATGTATTCAGAATTCTATGACTAGTTAGACCACTGTCATCACCAATCTATCAAATCACCAGCATTATTCACCTTCTAACTGATTTCTTGCAAGTTATCTTTGATATAGCAACCAGAGTAGTCTTTTTCATATATAAACCTGATATTACTCTTCTGGTCTAATTCACCCAATACATCCTCATATCACTGAGAAAAACTGAAATCTGTTTTATGACCTAAAAAACCCTGCATGATCTGGTTGCTAATTACTTCCTTTATATTTTCCCCTGTTACGTTATTCTACCCTTTTTTCACTCTGCTCTAGACTAGTTGCTTTCCTTACTATTATTTTGTTGTCTTCATATAGATTTTTTTCTTCTTTTTTTTTTTTTTTTTTTTTTTTTTTACAGAGAAAGAGAGAGGGCCAGAAGGAGGGATAGATAGGGATAGACAGACAGGAACGGAGAGAGATAAGAAGCATCAATCATCAGTTTTTTGTTGCCGTTGAGACACCTTAGTTGTTCATTGATTGCTGTCTCATATGTGCCTTGACTGTGGGCCTTCAGCAGACGCAGTAACCCGTTGCTCGAGCCAGTGACCTTGGGTACAAGCTGGTGAGCTTTTTGCTCAAACCAGATGAGCCCACGCTCAAGCTGGCAACCTTGGGGTCTCAAACCTGGGTCCTTCTGCATATCAGTCGGACTTTCTATCCACTGCACCACCGCCTGGTCAGGCTTTACTACATCTTGAATAATTATTTAAGTTGAATGACAGAGCTTGATACAATACTTCCTCCAAGGCAAAAGCCATCAATGCCTCTGGTAAGCACAAGTATACAAACAAATCAGTTACTGGAGAAGCATTTAAAAATTTTGATTTTTCTCTTTAAATATATCAATTTTTCTTAATATATCTAACCTTTACTTTTAGGATAATGTATGGGGAAAATACAGTAACTGAAAAATATGCACAAGTTGAAGGAAACTAATACCACAGGAATGTCTAGATAGAGTCAAATTAAAAAATGTGAATCTATTTCTTTGGTTTTTAGCATAATGTCCTACTTTATGTAACAGACAGAGAAATGCAGGCTGTACCTTATATATATTTTTACTATTACTTTATTCAATTTTAATATGACTTTTTATGTGAGCTTCTTTATACTAACTTTGAAGGTTGACAATTAACAGATTACTATATTCCTCATGAAAAGTATACTAAGAAATTGACATTGAATTTTCTAATTAGATATTGAGATTGTTGGCTTTATGCATTTATGATAATCAAACAATATGCTTTCCAGTTTTCACACAAATGATGTCAATCCAAATATTTATATTCTTTTCATTAAAGTCTTAACTGATTTCTTTTTTAATCAAGTGAGAAGCAGGGAGGCATATTGCATGTGATGGAGAGGGAAGGCAACCGAGGGTCTGAGTCTGGGGCCGTTTCTCTGTTGCTCGGGAACCTAGCCATTTTAGCGCCTGAGGCAAAACCTCGGAGCCATCCGCAGCACCCAGAGCCAATTTGCTCATTCCAGCTGTGGCTATGGGAAGGGAGAGAGACAGGAGAGGGGTAGAGGAGCAGATGGTCACTTCTTTTGTGTGCCCTGACCAGGAATTGAACTTAACTGATAGTTTAAAACCTAAAAGTTATTAGAAAAATACATTTAATAAAATAAATTTAAAAACTCTTTAAACTCTAAATTAATCCAAGAATTTTATAATTTACTATAAATGTTGCAAAAATCTCCAGAATATGTAAAGTGTAAACTAGATATCTGGAACTGAAGAATAATTATAGTAAATATTTAAAATGTAATCAACCTCAAAATCTATCTGTATAATGATTGACTTTTTTCTTGTTGCACTTTGACATTTGCATCAGCATAAAATCAAGGCTTTATAAAAGAAATAATTTATGGAGAAAAGAAACAGCTACAGAAAATAGAAACATACTCTCACTGTTCACAGCACTAATAATGATAGTGGCTTACCTGAAGTTAACAGTTCTTTTCTTTTATATTTTCTCTACTTCTAGACAAGTTATACAGTGATTATCTGATTATCAAATGGCTTTTTTGTGTGTGAGAGAGAGAGAGGAGGGAAGAAAGTGAAGTAGACTCCCACATGCTCTCTCACTGGAATTCACCTGGCAACCCAGTCTGGGCCAATGCTCAAGTACAAGTAATCTTTAATGTCTGAGGCTGTGAAGCTAGGACCAGCTAAGTTATCCTCAAAACCCTGGCCAATGCCTGAACCAACTGAGCCACTAACTGCAAAAGGGAAAAGTAGTGAGAAGGGGGAGAGAAAAGGGGGCAAAGCAGATGGTTGCTTCTCCTGTTTGCCCTGAGTAGGAATCTAACCCAGAACATTCATAAACTAGGCCAACACTCTCTCCACTAAGCCACCAGTCAGGGACAAGTATTAAGTAGCTTTAAAAACAATCTATGTTTGATTTCTGATATGTAGAATAAAACAAACCTTTCGAAGGTTATATTGTGTTTTATATTAAAAAACTGTGTTAATAATATCTTATTCATATTCCTAGAAACACACACTGTGGTATTGCAGTGAAGAAGATATTGCTTTCTTAGTGTACTAGGGTAGTTGGCTTGCTTACATCTCCATCATACAACTAAAAAAAAAATAAACTTATAAATATCAAAGTTTCTGTGCTCTCTGATACTTTCTATGTTTCAAATGCCTGCCTTCTGGAATTTAAAGCAGTTATCTATTTATTTTTATCCGACAAACATGGTTCATCGTCCACCTGTGTGGAAGCAAAATATCTATTGCTTCTGTTAGTGCAGTCCTCCAAGAAACATACTCCCAAAGGGGAATAAAAACCAAAAGAAAAAAATAAGAATAAAATCATGCAAGAAAAAACTAAGAATGAGGCCAGAAACCATCTGTCTATAACACAGCCTGACTCTTGTGAAAAAGAGAGGCAAGGAGAGAAACTTCTTGGATTACAGTTCAATGACTATTCAGTTAAGGTAATGGAACCTCACACAGCCAAGGTCCGTCATCAGACTGCCTCCTCTCCCTGGAACTGGTCTACTTAGTATCCCTGCCATGCTCCGTTACCAGTTGGCAATAGCCTGTGAAAAGTATGACCTCAGCGTGAACACAGTGATGGAATTAGGGCACACTATTTGAGATGGTCAATTAATTAGGCTTCCCACAGTCGGAGAAGTAAAAGGTGGATTTTCCTGCAGCAGATACCGGTATTTTAGACTCTCATGGAAGCAAAACCACAGATCTTCTTCCACCCAAGACAACACCACACTATATAAGTTGCTAGATAGCTGGAAATATAGACTACAGATAAAAGATTGATAAACAGATAGATGATAGGTGGATAGATAGATAGATAGATAGATGATAGATATAGATAGATGATAGATAATAGATAGATAGTTAGATGATAGATGATTGATAGATAGATGATAGATTAGATAGATGATAGATAGATAGATGATAGATAGATAGATGATAGATAGAAAGATAGATAGATGATAGATAGATAGATAGATAGATAGATAGATAGATAGATAGATAGATAGATAGATGATTGATAGATAGATTTAAAATATCACTTTCTCTTGCCAGAGTCTCTCATCAGAAACAACCTGGAGATAATTAATTTGTCACTAACAGAGTTGACAATAGTCTGCACCCTACTGAGAATAATTTGTGTGGAAAATATCCTTTTTCGTAATTCATGACACACTAAGCTTTTAAAATGTGGTGGCTCACAATTTTTTTAAATAGTTTTATATAAGTGAAATCACCAGATCCTAAGATGATCATAACAACTTAAAATTCCCTCCCCACCCAGGCTACTCTAGGCCTTTCCAATCATCCAAAGCTGTCTCAGATATAGTGCCATAAAAACTTTCTAGGTCTACGTCCAAATTCTGGCATCTTCCAGAGTGTAATGTTTTAATTTATAATTCTGTGCTAGTTCAATTCCTGAGAAAAATCAGGTTTCTAGCTTATAAAATAATAATGCCTATGATTTTGTATATGAGTTGTAGAAATATTTAAATTTTAAAACATATTTCACAAAAATATCCATTATTAAGTTGATTTTTGTATAATTGTTTAAATGTGAATCAGGACTACTCTATGTTAGGAATATTATTAATAGCAAAAGGTTTACAATATATGTATGTTTTCTTCCAAGGCGTATTATTTGAAATTATTTCTAAAGCTCAAGCTTTTCAAGTGTTATATCTTGTTTTTCTTCATTAAAACAGTAGGAGGTCATAGCTAAGTATCAAAACTCATCTGGTACAAAATATATGGACATAGTCATAATGAATATAAAATTTGCATCTAAGAATGAGCTTTTATTGTTCTGACTGAGGACTCATAAGAACTTTAAAATCATAATTTGTAGCCTAACTTTTGGGTATTTTGCAGTTTGGATTCTAAACCTGTTTACAAGGCATGACTGTTCTTTTGGGTTCCCAGACTGGTACATGCTGTTTGATGAGCCAAACTCCTTTAACTATTCACAAATAACACTCCCAGTACTGTAATTATTTGATTCAAGGTCTTTGTGTTGCAAACCTAAATAAACACTAAAGTTAGTCATATATTGCTCATTTTTATCTCACAATCCCACTCACTGACCCATCAGTTAGCTGAATGTTAAAGGCAGAAAATAAATGGTTCATATTTGTGCTCGTTTCGTCTAGTAACACATCTTCCTTTATTGATCAGCTCATTGCAAAGTTCTCCTTTAAAAGCTCTGTCCTAGCCTGAAAAGGTGGTGGTGCAGTATATAGAACATCGGACTGGGATGCGGAAGACCGAGGTTCGAGACCCCCGAGCCACCAGCTTGAGCGCGGGCCCATCTGGCTTGAGCAAAAGCTTGTCAGCTTGGACCCAAGGTCACTGGCTCCAGCAAGGGGTGGCTCAGTCTGTTGAAGGCCTGAGGTCAAGGCACATGTGAGAAAGCAATCAATGAACAACTAAGGTGTTGTAACAGCAACGAAAAACTAATGATTAATGCTTCTCACCTCTCTCTGTTCCTGTCTGTTCCTATCTGTCCCTCTCTTTCTCTCTCTCTCTGTTCCTGAAAAAAAAAAAAAAAAAAAGCCCTGCCCTATTTCTCTAACTGGGAATCTATTCTGGTTTCATGCCAAGAGCTATGTTCCCTGATCTGCAAATCATATCTGAATGTCTTTTAATCTCTCCAGAGGATCTTTTGGAATAACAAAAAAAAAAAAAAAAAAAAGAAAGAAAAGAAAATGGTTGCAACCATTGCTTATCTTTGTTTAGGAGTTTCATTTGTGTCCTTACCATCCACCACTAGGTTCACAGATAACTGTTGTTTATTTACTCTCCACAGCATAAATGAGACCCATATGTTGCTTCTTAGGAAAAGCAATTTCTTGTGCTCTATTTCAACAAAATCATCTAAAAATGAAGAATGCTGCCATTAAATGCAGCTGAATTGCTAATTATCCTAATAATCTACATTAATTAACATTAATTCTCTCTACAGATTTTCACATCTTGCTCCTATGTAGTGGTGACTGGGAAGAAAGAAGTGTTGGCCATGTTCTGCTTCGTATTATCAGTAATAAGAAGTTTTTTTTTTACTATATTTTTATTATTTTATTCATAATGTGTTTACAAAACTGTTATTCTTTCATTTTCCTTCTTGTGACTTAGCCCCATTTTCTCAAATTAAAATAAGAGAAAGCCCGGTTGTTTCCTTATGGCAGCCTATCACATTCCTGAAAAGAGCATCTATCATTTTCTAAATGTTTCTTTTGATGTAAGTGAAAATTTTCAGTCCTTATGTGAAGCCAGTGACCAAGGTCACCATCATAGCCACCTGGCCAGCACAGGTTCGCATTAAATTTAGACAGTTGATAATGAAATAACGGAGCCAAAACTGGTGAGCCATCAGCTTTAATTCTAGCTTGCAACTGGTGGGCAAGTAAAAACACACACTGGGCTCCAAAAGCGACTCATTCAGTGCTCACAAAGCTACTGACTTATCCAAGTTTCCTAGAATCAAAGGTTTCTAGCTCACCAGACTTATTCACATCTGTTCCCCATCTCCTTCTCCAGCACAAACTGGCTTCTCACTCAGCACTCCGCCATCTTGGCTGCTTCTCCTCTCCTCTACGTGGCCTTAATCTGCTCTCCTCCCTGCTCTCTTTCCTCCTCCTAGAACGCAATCAGCCTTCTCCGGGAAAAATGTGATCTCTTTTCCTTTTAAAAACTTTTGGCATAAAAGCCCTCCCCCAACACATATTAACATCATCACGACCATTCCCAAGCAGGAGGGTAACTAATATCATCACCTGGGTGACGAGCTTCCATATGGGCAGTGCCATCTTTAACAAAGTGAGCATAATATATTTTATCTGCCCAACACTTAACACTATTCTTTCTGTGGCAATTTCTAGATTATTTATTATTTATCCAAATTCTGTGAATGAATTCTGATTAGCCCATTTGAAGTTGATTGGCTGAACACTGACTCCTGGAATATAAATATTTATTTTGAGAAAGAAAATATGTGTTCTAAATGCTCATCACTACTGTCCACACTTGAGTAATTTTGCGAATGGTTTGTATTGGGAACGTATAATTCTGGACTGGACAAGAAAAATAGTTTAGCTTGGCCTCTAATGCTGAGGTTGCTGGTTTGAGACCCTGTTCTTGTTCATTCAAAGCATATGAAAGAAGCAACTGCAAGTTGATGCTTCCTGCACCCCTCCTCACCTCACCTCTCTCTCTCTCTCAAATCAATAAATAAACTATATAATTTATATAAATAAATTAAATAATTTAACCCAAACTGCCAAAAATAACATAATCGAGGGGTATTAGAAATTACAACTCTGGAAGGAAGCCAGTGACTCACACCACTTTAAAGCATTAGGTTAAAAAAATGCAGGATAGAAAAAAAGACGTTGCAAAATCTTAAGTCAGAAAGATTTTGAACAAGTCAGAGAAATTAGAGATTTATCAGAACAGGGAATTCTTAGACTGTTTTGTGCACTGCCTGCTTCAGAGCCACAAAGCAAAATGACAAGAACAAATGTGTTGTTTATTAAAGAGAGGATTTCTGTTATTAGCTTTCACATATATTAACTTATTTAATCTTCACAACATTTAAAAAATAGGTATTTGTTATCTTCATTCACATGTGAGATCACAGAAGCACCCAAAACACATAGCAAGTACCCTGCTGTTTCAAATTTCTCAAGTTTACTGATTTTGTTTGTGATGTACTAAGAAGAATATGAGAAAGATACCAATGTTAAGAAATAATCATGTCTGAAGAGGAATCACAAGGATTGCTTAAGTTTGATTGATAGACATGAAAGATTATTATACAAAATGTTAAGCTAATTTTTTCAAATATAATTAATTAAGCATCCACCATTTACTCAGTATATTGCTAGGCATTTGTGCACATCTCATTCTCTAAAATACAAGCATAACTCTGATATTGCTTTTTGGTTCCAGACTACCTCAATAAAGTAATTATATGAATTTTTTTTTATTTCCCAGTGCTTATAACAATTATGTTTACACTATACTGTTATTTATTAGTGTGTGATAGCACTATGCCTAAAAATACAATGTACATACTTGAATTTAAAAGTACTTTATTATTTTAAAAAATGTTATCATCTCAGCCTTCAGACAAGTTATAACATATCAACTGGTTTCCTAAATGTTGATGGTTGCTGACTAATCAGGGTAGTGATTACCTAAGTTTGTGGTGTCTTTGGCAATTTTAAAAACTAAAACTATGAAGGTTTTCATATTAATTGACTCTTCCTTTTTTGACAAATTTCTCTATAACATTCAATGGTGTTTTATAGCATTTTACCCACATAAATGATTTCAAAATTGGAGTCTATCTTCTCAAACTCTGCTGCTGTTTTATCAATTAATTATATGTAATATTCTAAATCCTTTGTTGTTATTTCAACAGTCTTCACAGCATTTCACCAGAAATTTATTCATTGCTTATGCAAAGAATCAACTCTTCATCCATGAAAGTTTATCATGAGATTGCAACAATTCAGTGACATCTTTAGGCCACAATTCTAATTCTCTTGTTATTTCCACCACATCCATACTTATTTCCTCCACAAAAGTCTTGAACCCTCGTGTCATCCATGAGGGTTAAAACTAATTTCTTCCTAACTCCTATTAAGTTGATATTTTTTATTTCTTCCCATAAATCACAAATGTTTTTCATGACACCTAGAATGAAAAATTCTTTCCAGAGGTTTTCAATTTACCCAGATACATCAGAGGACTTACTATCTGTGGCAGCTATAGCCTTATAAAATGTATTTATATATTTTTTCAATTTATTTATTTATATTCAGTGGGAGGAAGGGAGGCAGAGACAGACTCCTGCATGTGCCCTGACTAGGATCTACTCTACGTGGCAAACCCACTAGGAAACAATGCTCTGCCGATCTAGGACTTTATTCCATTGCTCAGTAACTGAGCTCTTCTTAGCACCTGAGGTAGAAGTCATGGACCCAGCCTCAGCACCTGGGAACTTTTAAATTATGTGTAAAAATAAATTAGAGTATTTGTATTATTTAATGTATGTTACATAAAGAAAGATAAACTAATATTAGACTTTAATATAATATTGCAGTGCATAAAATGATGCTAAAGGAAAATTTATACCACTCAAGCACAACAACTCTCACACATAAATTAATATTATGCCATGTAGCCAATATAACAAATTAGACCTCTGGGAGTTAGAAGCTAAAACATTAGTTTTAAATCAGAGAATAAAAAAAAAGTTTAAGCAGAAAATGATATCAAATAAAATATATTTAAAAAATGAATGAATGCAGTGAAAACAGAAACTTAGGAAAGATTTTTTCTCATGTTTTTAAGGTTTGATATTTAACAATCTTTTACTATCTAGAATATGACTGAAATCCTCAATGAAACCAAACATTTCCTTTTAGCCTGACCAGGCAGTGGCACAGTGGATAGAGTGTCGGACTGGGATGCAGAAGACCCAGATTCGAGACCCCAAGCTCGCCAGCTTGAGCGCCGGCTCATCTGGCTTGAGCAAAAAGCTCACCAGCTTGGTCCCAAGGTCGCTGGCTCCAGCAAGGGGGTGCTCGGTCTGCTGAAGGCCCGCGGTCAAGGCACATGTGAGAAAGCAATCAGTGAAAAACTAAGGTGTTGCAACGGTAATGAAAAACTAATGATTGATGCTTCTCACCTCTCTTTGTTTCTGTCTGTCTGTCCCTACCTATCTCTCTCTATATCCCTGTAAAAAAAAAAAAAAAAGAAAGAAAGAAAACATTTTCTTTTAGCAATAAAATAATGGACAGACGTTTTTGTGGTTAACTCTTAAATAAGATTTTAAAAAGAAATTTTGCACAAAATTCTACAAAGATGATTATCTTTTTCCCCTGGCCAAGGCACATTGAAGGGGTAAATTAGTGTGTGCAGAAGAAACAGTTATAAAGAAGTTGCAACAATTAAAAACCTGCCTCCTTAATTGAAGTAAGAAAATAAATATCTGTTGAAACAGAAAAGAACTGTTCAAGTACATTCAGTTATTATATGGCAAACAGTTCTAGATTCCTTCATGGCCTCTGAGGATAAATAAGTACATCTATTTACAAAAAGAAATATGCACATATTAAATGTTGCTGTGTCATTAAAAAGTAGTTTGCAGTAACAATAACAGGAAAACATGCAATACTTTTAAAAAGGGAAACAATTGTTTTCCTTATCAAGAATAGCTAAAGAGCCTGACCTGTGGTGGCGCAGTGGATAAAGTGTCGACCTGGGAACACTGAGGTCGCCAGTTCAAAACCCTGCACTGGTCTGGTCAAGGCACATATGGAGTTGAGCTTCCAGCTCCTCCCCCCTTTCTCTCTTTCTCTCTCTCTCTCTCTCACTCTGTGTCTCCTCTCTAAAATGAAATAAAATAAAATTAAAAAAAAGAATAGCTAAAGAACTGACCTGTGATGGTGTACTAGATAAATCCTTGACCTAGAATGCAAAGGTTGCCAGTTCGAAACCCTGGGTTTGCCTGGTCAAGGCACACATGGGAATTGATTCTTCCTGCTCTTCCTCCACTTTTCTCTCTCACTCTCTCTTCTCTCTAAAATGAATAAATAAAATATTTTTAAAAAGAATAGCTAAAGAAGAAAATCAACAAATAAACAAACACCTTCCATACCCAAATTTGACTTTTAACAAGACAAGTTTCAGCAAGAAATGTACTTGAAAAATTAGACATCTTTTCAAAAATGTACAAGGTGAAAACATCTCAGTAAGTATAATTAAAAGAAGAAAGCTAACAAGATATTAAGATGCAGTAGGTAATTTTAAGTAATAAATAAGGATTAGTCACATTTAATATTGTATTATTAAATTTTTCTAATAGTTATTTTTTTCCTAATAGTTATTTTTAAAGAGGAAAAAAGAGATTATGTTTCTTTATTTAGATTTTTTTTCTACTTTTAAAAATTTGACCCTTTTTAAAAATAGTTCTCTTTGTACTCACTAACTTGCTCTTCCTTCCCTCCTCCCATTCTTCTATATCAATAACTTAGAATAAAGAACTCCATGAAACAAACAGATGAATCTAAATTTTCTGGATAACCACTTCTGTCATGCAACCTGATGCAATAAATCTATCAAAAGACAAATTTGTCAATTGTTACTGAAACATTATGTGAGCTCTGTACTCAGCTATTTTACAAAAACACAAAAAGCTTAGGGAAGAGTTAAATTTTAAAGTTACCTATGTGGGAAATGTATTAGGAAGAATCAGGTCAGAGAGGCAAAAACTCAATTATAATCCCCCAAAATGAGATGGCAGAAATCTCAACTGACCCAAATTTCTTGGCTCCTACAACTAGCTATATTTATGTTTAATATGAGTTCAAACTAGAGCTGTGCTGGCAGCCTAACACCTGCTCCCTTTTTTCCCCTAGGGTGGCTGAAGTAATTATCCATCTCTACCTGCACCAACTTAGGATCTGTGAAATGTTGGTCATGTAGAGTCAATCATTCCCATGTTCTTAGGTGCCAAATGATCATCTGTTAGAACCTCAACATCGCTGGCAGGCAGACGTATTAGTTTGTTTCATTTTAGAGTCTGGTCATGCCCAAATTTTTGCTTGCCAATTTGCATTTGTTTTCTACAGTATGCACCTTGTGAAAAGAAAAACTTATCTAAACTATATTTTCTAAATATAAGTTTTTCAAAATAATTTTTATATATGATTAATTTTTTGAAATAGTCTCAATTGGACCTTTGAATATAGACAGGATTTCAACAGTGCAAATACATACCTAATAGAGAATATTACTCCTCTTTATAAGCACAGATAGGCACACAAGAGATTGTGCCAACCCCATGGAATATTTATCAGATTAACCATGGCATACTTTAATTTATAGTTCAGACCTCAGCCATAATTCTGTCCTACCTTTGCAAAATTATGAACAAAAGTACCAGCCAAGTTATAACAGCACTGAATATTATTGTGAGCAAAAAATGATTGAACCTTTATTTTCAATGACACATTAACTATCTATAAAAAATATTTCAATTTTTTTTTCTGTTTTATTCCATATTTTGATTGGTGGCTTAGAATCATTAGTGTTCATAAGAGGATATTTTGTGGCTTGTACTGACAAAACAAGCAAAACTCGCCCCCTCCCAATCTGGAGAAGAGGTAAAAATAGACTAAACAACCTAGAACATATCTGTGCATGAATATAAAGAACAAACTTATAGAAACTTCAAGTTGAAGCGGAGAAAGTTTATATTATCTCACTCGAATCTATTTTTATAAAAGACATAGTAGTTATAGCTGCTTGTTCAAAGAGAAATAAAGTTAGACTTAAATATGTCAGAAAAAGATAATTTATACAGTCATACTGACAAAAATAGAAACATATAAATGGGTAAAAGTTGGTCATGACTTTTCAGTTTACACTCAAGTCTAGAGTCAAAACACCTGTACTATACCAGTTAACTATTCATTATTAAGTTTATTCAAGCTGCTAATACACTACTGTATTTATCCCCAAACAATGTAATTATGAACAAAGATATAAATGCTGTAAAGATAAGAGAGAAGGCACTCAACCCACTGGAGAATATGCAACATGTGCCCAATATTATGCTAAGGACTTTATATTAATTCAATCAAATTAACAATTTTCTAAAATTAATATAACTTTATATAACTAACAAACCAAGATTCAGAGCAAGTTTACATATAATTAGTAAAAAGCACTATTTATGCATGTAAAAGAATGTGAAAATGGGTGAAGTTACACAGGCAGTTATATATGAAGAGAACCAAGTAGTAGAGAATTAGGCCTTTAATAATGATTGTTAAGTTGAACATTGTACCCCTTTCTCCTCTATCCATTAGCATCAATATTTTTCCTTTTAAATAATGTATTTAATAAAGAAATTTAAAGAACTATTTTCAAATACATTTGTGTTTAAATAAACAACAATAGATGCTAACATGTCATGTGAATTTAAATCACTTAGAGAGATGGATTTCTTAATTTATGGAAGAGGTAGAAGAAGGCTCATTTATTGAGGTATTTTAGGCAGAATATCTAATTACTTACCGCACTGTAAGCATTTGAAGTGCTTATTGATGAAGTGCTTTCAAATATAAGCAGCTAAATAAAAGTTTAAAATGTCTAATTAAATTTGAAAGCTTAGTAAAATGCATATTTGTTTTTTTTTAGATTGTGTTTGCATAAATTATTTTAATACTTATGCCTTTATTTTCTCTTCCTATTAATTGCAATGCTGGTCCTGGACGGGTGGCTCAATAGTAGAGCATCAGCCTGCGTGTGGATGTTCCAGGTTCAATTGCCTGTCAGGGCACACAGGAGAAGCACCCATATGCTTCACCATTCTTCCCCCTCTCACTTCTCTTTCTCCCTTCCTCTTGCTCCCTCTCTCTCTCTCTCTCTCTCTTCCCTTCTTGCAGCCATTGGAGCAAGTTCACCCTGGGTGCTGAGGATGGCTCCATGACTTCCAGCTCAGGAACTAAGAAGAGTTCAGTTGAGCAACAGAACAAGGCCCCAGATGTGCAGAGCACTACCCTCTAGTGGGCTTGCTGTTGGATTCCAGTAGGGGTACATACAGGACTCTGTCTCTGCCTCCCCTAAAAAAAAAAAAGAGCTGATGTCTTTGGAGATAATTAAATTTAGATGAGGTTATAAGGATAAAGCCTTTATCATAGAATTAATGCACTTAGTAAGAGTCACAAGAGAGCTTGTATCCCTCTCTTCTCTCTGCCAGGTAAAGATACAATGATAAGTCATTAGATTGCAAAGAAGGAAGGAAGACTATCACCAGAATTCAACCATTTTGACACCCTGTTCTTAGATTTTTACTTTTAAGAATGTATTAATTAGAGAGAGAGA
Source organism: Rhynchonycteris naso (assembly GCA_037038555.1). Lineage (NCBI taxonomy): Eukaryota > Metazoa > Chordata > Mammalia > Chiroptera > Emballonuridae > Rhynchonycteris > Rhynchonycteris naso. The sequence goes on from CM073002.1 coordinate 77,148,540, forward strand.
GAAGGAGAGTGAAAAAAGTGGGGGAGGAACAGGAAACGTAAACTCACAGCAGTTGCTTTTCATGTTTATGCTTTGACCAGACCAACCTGGGATTTTGACCTGACAACCTCAGCATTTCAGATCATCTTATCCACTGTGCCACCCCAAGTTCTTTGTTGAGCTTTTGCTTCCAGAACTGTGAGAAATAAAATTATGTTGTTTACAAATCACTCAGTCTATGGTATTTTGTTTATAGTGGTCAAATTACAGTAGATACTAACTTTATGAAATAAAGATGGTACTTCAGATAAATGTTTTAAACTTTCAACAATTAAAAAAATGATTAAGCAGCTATTATATTCCAAACCTTGTAATGTAATTTTTATAATAATACAGTGTGTTTGTAAAGTCATGGTGCACTTTTGACCAGTCAAAAGTGCATCATGACTTTACAGACAAACTGTATTTATACTTGTTTATAAGATGCTCATTTTCTAGTGTTTATAAGACTGGCATGAGAATATCATTTGCTGTAGGCTGAGAATAAGAAGTGATAAAGCATTTAGAATTTTCTGTAGCAGCAAAATCAAAATAATTTAGATTACTTGAAGCATTATGAATTAGGAGAGTGTAGGTAATAACACAAATAAATGTGAAGTGAGGTCAAGAAATAAAGGCATAAAAATAATACTACTAGTCCATATTTTCATTCATTTATTTGCTTACTCATTCAAAAGATGTATTTAGCAGACGTTTAGACCATTATAGGGCTTAGAAGAAAAAATATTTTGAGGCCATTAAAGTAAAAGTTAGTCAGGTTAAACTAGATTATCAAGATCAGACAACCTAGGGTACAACCTTAGCATGGCTCCTTACACAAATTATGTGAACATTAATAAGTAATAAATCATTTATTCTGTGTGATTCTCAAGACTTTCATATTTTAAATAAGTTTGATATTTTTCTTTTCAGCATTGCTAGTTAATTTAAGCTCAAAAGCATTTTTAAAATTTATAGAAAATGGAAACTCAAAGAACATCAAGCAAGGTAAAATGCAACAACAAAAGCAACACCTATGCATATCATTTTTCAAAATACAAAAAAAAAATCATAGATAAAGAAAAAATACCTCACCTATAAATAAAAAATACAAAAATTACATCTAACATCTCAGAAACTATTCAAGCAAGAATAGTGGAATAAAATACTTGAAGTGTTGAGAAAAAAACAAACAAACAAACCCAGAGTTATGTACCCTATAAAATTATCCTTCCGGTTTTTAATAAATGGTGCTGCAAAAATGAAAATCCGCATACAAGTGAATGAAATTTGACTATACTTTGCCCCCATGCATAAAAATTAATTCAAAATAGATTAAAAAAACTTAACTATAAGATATGAAACAATAAATTACATAGAAAATAACATAGGTACTAAACTTATGAACTTTGGACATAAAGAGCAATTTATGAATTGACCCCAAAGGCAAGGGCAGTAAAGGCAAATATAAATGAATGGAACTGTATCAATCTAAAAAGCTTTTGTACTGCAAAAGAAACCAACAACAAAACAAAATGACAGCCAACCAAATGGGAGATGATATTTGCAAGCAACAGCTCTGATAAGTTAATATGTAATATGTATAAAGAATTCACAAAGGTCAGCAACAATAAAGCAAACAATTAAATTTAAAAATGAGGATAAGACTTGAACAGACACTACTCTTAAGAAAACATACAACTGTCCAACTGATATATAAAAAAACGCTCATCTTCACTAGTTAATCAGAGAAATACAAATCAATACTACAATGAGATACCACCTTGGCTATTATCAACAAAACTGGCAATAACAAGTGTTGGAGAGGCTGTGGATAAAAATAAAACAAAACTTATTCACTGCTGGTGGGAATATTAACTGGTACCACCATTATGAAAGCAAGTATGGTGGTTCTTCAAAAAATTAAAAGGAGAACTAGCATATGATCCAGCAATCTCTCTACGGGGTATCTTCCAAAAATGTAAAACATTGAAATCATCAGTACATAAAGATATATGCACTCCCATGTTCATCACAACATTATTCACAGTGGACCAGACATGAAAACAACCAAAGTGTCCTTCAATAGAAGATTGAATAAAGAAGATGTGATACACATATACAATAGTATACTACCCAGCCATAAGAAAAGTTGACCCACTGCCATTTATGACAACATAGATGGGCCTTGCGAACATTATACAGAGTTAAATAAGTAAATCAGAAAAAGCTAAGAGCTACATAATTTCACAGATAAATGGGATATAAAACTGAGGCTTAGGGACATAGATAAAAGTGAAGTAGCTACCAAGGAGAGGGGGACGTGAGAGAGAGTGGGAAAGAGAGTAAAAAGGGACAAATATACAGTGACAGAAAATGATTTTATTTTGGGTGATAGGCACACACACACAATCAACAGTTCAAATGCTACAGAAATTTTTACCTGAAAGCTATGTACTCTTACTGATCAATGTCATGCCATTAAATTTAATTTTCTATATAAAATTTAAAAAAATATATCCTTCAATGGTGATGAAGAAAAAGAAATTAGAGAATTTGTTGCCAGTTGGCATGCCTTGCAGTAATTTTAAAAGTAATTTTTTCAAGAGAAATGAAATAATATAAATCAGAAAATTGATCTACATAAAAAGGGGGAAGCATTGCAGAAGGAATAAATACATAAAAAATTAAATCATTTAGGCTCTGGTCCCTCCCTTGGTTCGGCAAATAGAGCATCAGCCCATTGTGTAGACTTCCTCATTTGATCCCAGTTAGGGCACACATAAGAAGCTACTATTTCCTTCTCTCCCACCTTTATTCCTTTCCCCCTCTCATAGCCAGTGGCTCTACTTGTTCGAACATAGCCCCAGGTACTGAGGATAGCATGGATGATTTCAGCATCAGCCCCAGATGGGTACTGAGATGTGGATCCCAGCCAGAGTGCATGTGGGAGTCTATCTATCTCTCCTCCTCTCACTAAAAAACAAAAATAAAAATTAAATAAATAAATAAAACATTTATATATCTTAATTTTAAATAATATAACAGTTAATAATTTGTTCAAAGTAGTAACATTTGATTATGCATGCTATGTGTATGCCTCATGTATATGTTTAAATATGTTTATATAAAAGTGATATAAATAACAACAATAATGCAAGGGATTGGACAAAAAATTAGGATTTCTTTATTGTTATAGTTAAGTGATATGATGTTCTTTAAAGCTGAATTTAAGACCTGGCCAGTTGGCTCAGTGATAGAGTGTTGGCCTGGAGTGTGGACATCCTGGGTTTGATTCTTGGCCAGGGTACACAGAAGAAGTGAACATCTGCTTCTCGACCCTTCCCCCTTCTCCTTTTTTCTTCTCTCTCTCCTCTCCCCTTCCACAACCATGACTATTTTTGTTCCAGTGAACTGACCTTGAGAGATGAGGATGGCTCCAGGGATTCTGCCTAAGGCACTAAAAAATGACTTTGTGGCTAAGTAATGAAGCAATGACCCCAGATGAACAGAGCATTGCCCTTTAGTGGGCTTCCTGGTAGATTCCAATTCAGGTGCATGTGGGCATCTGTCTCTCTGCCTTCCCTCTTTTCACTAGAAAAAAATAATTTTAAAAAGGTGAATTTAGATTCATTTTATATGTATATTGTAAAATCTAGGGTAATGAGTTAAGAAAATTAAATAAATAAATATAACTAATATACTAAGAGAAGAGAGAAATGAAATTATAAGAAATGTTCAATTAAAACCACAAATAATGAACAAGAAAGAAAAACAGAAACATAGAACAAGGAGTACAAATAGAATAATGAATATGGTAGATATTATTTCAACTATATTAATAATAACTTTGAATGTCCATTATCTATATGCACGAATTAAAAGAGAGTTTGTCAGAACTGATTAAATAAACAAGACCTAAATAGATGTTGTCTATAAAAAAAAATGATCTTGCCTGACCTGTGGTGGCACAGTGGATAAAGCGTCGACTTGGGAACACTGAGGTCGCCAGTTCAAAACCCTGCACTGGTTTGGTCAAGGCACATATGGAAGTTGATGCTTCCAGCTCCTCCCCCCTTTCTCTCTCTCTCTCTTTCTCTCTCTCACTCTGTGTCTCCTCTCTAAAATGAATAAAATAAAAAGAAATTAAAAAAAATGATCTTTAAATGTAAAGACACAGATAGTTTAAATGTAAGTAGATGGAGAAAAATATTTATGCTAACATTAATCAAAAGAAAGCAGCAGTAACTATGTTAATTTCAAACAGCAGACTTCAAGTAAAGAAAGCTATCAGGGATAATGAAAAGCTTTACATAATAATAAAGAGGTAAATTCTCCAAGAAGACGTAAGAATTTTTACATGTATGCATTTAACAACAGAGTGTCAAAGATGTGAGGCAAAAAACTGATAGAACTCTCAGGAGAAATTGAGGTATCCACTATCAAAGTTGGAGACTTTAACACTTTTTTTCTGTGTAATGGACAGATCCAGCAGACATAAAATCAGTAAAGACATAGTTGAACTCAACAATACCATCAAACAATGGATGTAATCAACATCTATAAACTTTTATTACAGGGAACATTTAACAAATTCTGAGCAATAAAGCACACTGTAACAACTATAAAAGAATGGATATTGTATATTGTCTACTCACATTCCACAATGGAATTTAACTAGAAATTAAAACAGCAAACTAACTGAAAAATCCCAAAACACATGGAGATTAAATAGCATACTTCTAATTAACTTGTGGGTAACACACACAAAAAAACTCAAGTGAAATTAAAACTCTTTTGAACTAAATGAAAACACAACTCATCAAAATCAGTGGATGCAGCAAAAGGAATACTTAGAAGAAAATTTATGACTAAATGCATATGTTAAAAAAAATAAAGATTTAACTAAAACCAAAGATTTAAATTTTTATCTTAGAAAACTAGAAAAAAGAGCAAATTAAATATAAAGTAAGCAGAAGAAAAGAATAATACTTGAAACAAAAATCAATGAAACTAAAAATAAAAAAAAATTAAAAGAAAATCAATAATAACAAAAGCTGTTTTTAAAAGGGCCAGTAAAACCAATAAGCCTGTACCCTGAGCTAATTCAGAAAAAAAAAAAAAAGAAAACACAAATTACTATTATCAAAAATAAAAAGCATCACTGCAGATTCTATAGAAATTGAAGGGTTAGTAAAAAATGTTATGAACATCTCTATGACACAAACTTGGTAAGCTAGCTGAAATGGAGCAATTTCTTTAAAAATATCACCTACGAAAACTCACCCAAGAAGAAAGAGGCAACCAAAATAGAACTAAAGTTACTAAAGAAATTAAAACAATAATTAACCTTTCAAACAGAAACATCTGTTCTAGAGGGGCTCACTGGTGAATTCTACCCAATATCTAAGTAAGAAATTTGCTAATTCTTTACTCTCTTTTTGAGAGGATATAAGCATGGAGTATACTTCTTAGCTAATTTTATAAATGCATCATTACCCTAGCTCCAAAACCAGATGTTATAAGAAGAGACCTGGCAAAAAAAGAAACCCATGTCCCACAATTAATCATGAACTAGATGCAAAAGTTCTCAGCAATATATTAGCATATTGAATAAAAAATATGTTAAAATAAATATATACCATGATGAAGTAAAATTGATCCCAGATATACAAATAAGAAAATAAAATGTATGCATATAGATAAGGATTCCATAAAACTGTCTTTGCTCTCAGATGACAAGATCATACATCAGAAAATCTGAAAAAATGGACAAAAACAAAGAAGCCAACAAACCAAAAACCTCTTAAAACTAACATGATTCTAACAAGTTGTAGGATACAAAATGTACAAGAGCCCATTTTTAAAAAATAGCAACAATAGGCAAATAGAAACAGAAATTACAAACACTCCCCTCAAAATGAAACATTTTGATGTTCCAACAAAATATGTATAAGATCTATTTGGGTAAAACTACAAAATTCTAATAAACAAAATCGAAGAACTAAATAAGTAGAGAAATGTTTTATGTTTGTGAATAAGGTGACTCAATATCTTCAAGATTTCTATTGCTTCCTACTTTGATGTACAGATTTAGCACAATCCCAATCAAAATTTCAGCATGTTATTTTGTGAATATTAACAAACTAATTCTATGGTTATATGATGAGTTATATGGAATTTATATAAATAAGCAAGATACATACGTGAGTAATTTACACAATGTTGTTGGAAAAATGATGCTACACAACTTCAAGACTTATAAAGCTAAAGTAATCAGCCTGACCAGGCAGTGGCATGGTGGATAGAGTGTCAAACTGGGGCACAGAGGACACTGGTTCAAAACCTTGAGGTTGCCAACTTGAGCGTGGTCTCATCTGTTTTCAGCAAGACTCACCAGCTTGAGCCCAAGGTCACTGGCTTGAGCAAGGGGTCACTTGGTCTGCTGTAGCCCCCTGGTCAAGGTGCATATGAGAAAGCAATTGATGAACAACTAAAGTGCCACAACAAAAAACTGATGTTTCTCATCTCTTTCTCTTCCTGTCTGTCCCTATCTATCCTTCTTTCTGTCTCTGTCTGTGTCTGTCACACACACACACACACACACACACACACACACACACACACACACAGAAAAAGCTAAAGTAATCAAAATAGTGTGGTGTTGGTGAATGAACAAAACCAGATTAATGAAAAACATAGAAATTCTAGAAATAAATTCCATAAGTACAATTAACTGATTTTTGACAATGTGGCACTGGTGAAACAATGGAACAAAGATACTCTTTTCAACAAATGGTGTTGAACAACTGAACATCTACATATAAAAAAATAAAATAAAACCAGACACAGACCTTACATGCTTCACAAAAATTTACTATAAATGGCATGTAGATCTAACTGTAAAATGTGAACTTATGAAACTCTTAGAAGATAACATAAGAGAAAATCTAGATGCTCTTGGATATGGTCATGTCTTTTAGATATAAAAGTAAAGACACAATAATCCATGAAGCAATTGTAATTTGTTAATATTAATTAAAGGTGAACTTTATTAAAATTAAATTTAAAATAGTTCTGCTTTGTGAAAGACACCATCAAAAAAATTAGAAGTCCAACCAAAGACTACAGGAAAATATTTACAAAAGATAAGATATTATTACCCCAAATACGCAAATAATTTTTAAACTCCTGCAAATTTTCTTTGTTATACTCTTTTTACTTTTAGTTTTTAAATACTAATATACAGGGTCATTCAGCAACTGAAATACTCTGGAATCCTACAAAAAACAGCCTTCCCTAAAGTGTGATGGAGGGACACACTCACAGGAATCTGGCAAGAACCAGACCCTGTTCTCTTATGGGGCCAAGAATATGTGTTTATTTTTCCTAAGTCTACTAAAACTCCTCGGTGAATTTCTGAATGACTGGTAAGACACCATAATTCTGAATAAAAAACTCACTTCACAAAAACAATTGTATAAGTTTATTTTACTATGCTCTCTCATCCCATTCTCTGTTAAAAATAATTAGAAACTGAAATGCTTTTTAAAATTGTATTATTATCTCATTTTCTTTAATGTTTTAAATCAATTTATTTCTTTTCTGTTCCTTGCATCGAAAGAGGGAAAAGGGGGCACCTGCTTAAATATTGCTAAACAGAAATCTCATATGGCCATCTTAAATTTTTTCAAAAGAAATTTTTGTTTAGTATTTATCCTTATTACATTTCTGTTAAAATAGCCCTACATAAAATCAAGCAGGCCACATTTTAATCTCTAAAATCTCAGATTTCACTCTTAATTTATGTAATTGTTCACAAAGTCTTTGTTTAACGTCTAAATATGTCTGTTCTTTAAGGCCTGAATTAAGCAAAAATTGGAAATGATGGCTTTAATATTAATAAAATAAAATAATATCATTCCTAAAATTTTTAATTTTAATTAAAACAAATAAAACACACTCATTTAAATTTAAATAACACAGAATGTAAATCCTAAAGATTTACTAATTTAACAAAGCTGTTCCAGGCTAAAGCTATAGCTGCTTCAGCTTGAAGCAGCATAAATTTGCATCATAAAAATATTTTTTTTACTATAGGAAAATAATGAAAGTCACACTAAAATTTTCCAACTTTAATATATAATCTTTAAATTGCCTATTAATTAATATTAAAAATGTTTTAACAAATATAGGAATATTACTTAAAATCATTTACTATATTTTGTTAAAAATAACATAAAAACAAATATTTCTTACAATCTTTGAAATCAAAATATTATAAAATATGCTTAACAAATGCTTAAAAATCAAATATAAATAATATAAAAAAGGGTGGAGTCATATCCTGGAACTTCTGCAAACCTACCTTATCATGCTTTTTACTTAAAAAAAATTCTTTTGAATGATGATTTACAGGAGACAACAAACCTCTTTCTCCTGCCAACTTCTACTCTCTTTTATTTGATATAGCTAATAACGCTGTTTTGTCTTCTTCCAAATAGCTCCAGACATATAAAAAAAGTTTATATAGGCTGACAAAGAGCCTCAAATCCCTCTGCGAAATCTTCTGAGCATGGTTTTAAGGTCTATAACAGTGGTTCTTAACTTTTTTGAGGTACCAAACACACCAGTTTCATATGTGCATTCACCGAACCCTTCTTTAGTGATAAATAAAATATGATTTTTTTTTCAAATTCAAGACATAGGTATATGTTTTTTTACTGGTGCACAAAATGAGCCATGCATAAACATCACCTTGCTCAAAGAACAATACCAACAAAGTGCATGAACTCACAACAAATTGCGGTTTTACTTTATTCTGGCCTCCGTGGCAGAGGCTTCTCCAAACCCCTGAGACCAACTCATCGAACCCCTAGGTTTCAATAGAACCCAGGCTAAGAACCACTGGCCTAAGGTATTTCTTCCAAGTAGCTGGTAAACTAATCTCATTTCTTATAGACACAAAGTTCACTTACTATGTCTTGCCTGAATATTCGGGTTTTTACTCATCCTTTAAAAATCTCTGTTGTGGGTATTGATAGTCTTATTTTCTGCTGCTTTGTTTAATATACAGTGTCCCCTTTATTCCTCTTGCCTCAACGCCCATGCCTATTTTAGGCTGGGACCTACTCCTAATTTAGATGAATTTACCTCTGCCACCAAGCATAGTTTATCCCAAGGTTCTTCTCACCACTCTTCAGGCTGAAAAAAACAGGGGCTTTATCTCCACACATGCTGACAGATGGCTTTTCCAGTCTACCTGAATCATTACCAGCTAAAAGCATCAGTCATTGAGACTTGGACTCTAGCTACAAAGTGTAGAAATGTCACAACAATTCCAGTGTCATGCAAACTTTTCCTGAATATGTTGCTGTACTCCTAGACTTTTCCTAGACTACCAGACTTTTCCTGGATGCATTTCCTAGTCTCCTACTTCTTGTGACAGCTAGCTCTTAATAGATGAAACTGGGTTTGAGTTGTATTTGTAGGAAATGCAGAATAACGATGTGTCAGCATAGACTTGGTAAACATGTTAAAGACATTCGAAACAACAAAGACTTTATTATAAATCCTGTCATATTGGGTAATAATTTGCTTAAAGGCTTTAATCGCCATTAAAACACTTGTTTTGATATCTATTAACATTGGCTATGCTAATTTTCTGTTTATTCTATACTTTTCCTATCTGCCTCTGTATTAGAATATGAGAAATCAGACAAATACAAATCTCAACACATGAGCTAAATTTAAAAAATATAAGAAAACGGACAAATATGGAAGATGGGCTGTAGGCTGGCAGGGACATTGTAGCCTAAGTCTTGGTTTGATACTGAGCCTTTCCCACTCTCTTAATACTAAGTAAGATCTCTTTATACTAAGATCTTTTAATACTAAGATCTTTTCAACAGTAAGCTTTTCTCCACACCCTTGACTGTTGCATAATGTAGGGTGGTGCACTTTTATGAGGAATCCAATCTATGCCTCGAATGAGTGGCTTTGTATTAAAGACTTCCCTATTTGTATATTGGATTAAAGGCTTTAATTGTCTACACCATGGGTGCCCACACTTTTTCAGCTTGCGAGCTACTTACAAGATGATCAAGTCAAAATGATCTACCTACAATAAAAATGCAAAACATAAATTTATTTCTTCTATATTATCATTATTTAAGTTACTATTATTACTATTTAATATTGTGTATTCTTCTTTCACCTTTCTCCTTCTCAGCTCTCTTTTCAGAGGAAAGTCAATGTCATAGTTTCTATGAACAGTCCAAAAAAGCTGCTCCACATTTTCCTTCTTTGGAATAGCAATGGCACACAGACAAATGAGTCAAATGCATTTAGAATATGACATAGTGAAAAAAATCCCCTCTCATTCTATATGAAAGGGGTAAGTTTTAGGCTTCTTACTTGGACCAGCTATGGCACTCATTTTTATACCCTTTGTTGTACCTAGTTTAAATAAATTGAAGGCTAACTACGCAGAAATGTAACTGAACAAGTTATCACGGTTTAACGAGCATGTGTAGAGTGTCAAAAATTCTGACGTCAGATTGGCTATACTGTATGCCAATCAAAAGACAAATGTCTTTTTAATGTATTGCGATCTACCCACACTTCCTTCACGATCGACCAATAGATCACAATTGACGTATTGAGCACCCCTGCTCTATACTATATAATAAAATAAAGACTGGGGGCTCGATCTTTCTAATATTGACATCAGCATTGAAGAGGCCTCCCAATCCCGTCCTCTTTTCTCAATGAGTCTATTTTCTTAATTCCACAACATTCTCCTTCAAGATCTGGAATTACTAGCCATGCAGGTTGGCAGCAATAAATAAACAAATGATTCATTGCAGCATTGTTCATGGTGGCCAAGACACAAAACAACTGAAGTGTTTTGTTTTTTTTTTTAAACAGATGATTGGATAAAATAGATGTGGTACACATATACAATGGAATATTACTTAACCACAAGAAAAGATGAAGTACTGCCATTTGTGACAACCTGGATGGATCTTGATAATATCAAGTAACTTCCCTCCAAGATACATTGGCAAAGGAACTGAAAACACATTTACACAAAGACTTGTACATGAACAGACACAGAATCAATATTCATATTAGTTAAAAAGTAAAAAAAATAATAATAATTTAGGTGTCTGTCAGTTGATGAAGGGGCAATCACATGTGATATATGCATACAATAGAATATTATTCATCTACACAAAGAAATAAAATTATTGATATGGTCTACAACATTCATATACCTTGACAACAGTATGCTAAATGAAAAAGAATAGAGACAAATAAACACATGTTGTATAATTCTATTTATATAAAGTGCTCACAAAAGAAAAATATTATGGACAAAAAACTTAGCTATGCCCTTCCTCCAGCCCTTTTGTCAAAACCCATACGATGTACAACACCAAAAGTGAACTCTGATGAAACTATGGACTTAGAGAGATGACTAAACTCTGATAAAACTATGAACTTAGAGGGTGATGTATGTCAGTGTTGGTTCATGAATGTAACAAATGTTTTTGTCTCTTCATGAAATTATGGGCATCTGAGTTGTTTTTTCACTTTTTAGCTTTTCTGAATATTGTGAGAGATGTTGATGGTACATGTGTGAGGCAGGGGTATATATGGAAACTTTATTTTCTACTTAATTTTATTGTAATCCTAAAAATAAAATAATTTCTACTTTGTATTTTATATTCACTTTTATCTAAATCTTTAATATAAACTAAAATATAGAAGGAATAAATTTGGATTTTAAACCTATATTACTTTTCAAATAAAAGAATTAAGAGACAGTTATGTACAGAAAAAGATGATAGTTAACATTTAATCTGAAATTTATATATTTTCAAAATCTCTATTTATGGAAACAATTTATTATTTAATACAAGCAAAAAAAATTTTTTTGTTGAGAGAGACAAAGAGACACAGAGAAAGGAAAAGATAAGGGCAGACAAACAAGAAGGAAGAGAGATGAGAAACATCAATTCTTCATTGCAGTACCTTAGTTGTTCATTGATTACTTTCTCATATGTGCCTTGACTGGGAGATTACAGCAGACCTAGTGACCCCTTGCTCAAGCCAGCTACGTTGAGCTGAAGCTGGTGTACCTTGCTCAAACCAAATGAACCCACACTCAATCCGGCGATCTCTGGGTTTCAAACCTGGGTCCTTCAGATCCTGGTTCAATGCTCTATCCACTGCGCCACTGCCTGGTCAGGCTAGAAATAAATATTTAAGATATTCCATTTGTCCTAAATCTCTTCCATGCTCATCACAATTTTATTTAACTATAAAATAGTGTTAATTTTATTTGCAAGTAATTTTCTACCAAGAAAGTAATCTGGAAAACTATAACTAAACCATGAAAAACAGAACAAAACTTTACCTTTTTAAAGTATCAATCTTTTCTTAAAATTTCAATAATGCTTCTCTAGAAAATTATCAAAACTTCTTCAACTTACTGCTGCTGAGTTTTATAAATGTCATAAATAATATTATCTACAATTAGGTCAAATTACTGCTGTCATCTAACCTTTTAATCTAAGAATAGGTAGAAATTTCTGACAGGGTAATGTGAAATAAACCTTAACTTAGAAAAATCAATTTGGTTATTTAAATAGCTATTTATATAATTCTGAAGACTGTGAGTCACATTAGTCATTTTCAAATCTCATCAATGCAGAACATTGTACTTATTAGAAATTTCAACACTTAAAAGTAGTCAGGCTGCTCTCTTTACAAGGGGGATATGCCCTTCCCAGTAGCTTAGGTTGAGTATCACCCTGACATGCCAAAGTTGCATGTTGCATTCCTGATCAAGGCACATACAAGAATCAACCAATGAATGCATAAACAAGTGGAACACACAATTAATGCTTCTCTTTTTCTCTAAACTCAAAAAATTAAATTAAAAAAATAATATGGTGATGAATGTGGGCATTCCACAGACTTTTCAGATCATTTTGTATCTCCTTTATCCCTGAAATGGATGGACCATAAATTGCATTCTTAGGGCCCTGAACATTGAGCTAAATATTCTAAAGTCACTAGTATTCAAATAATAATTTTACTCTTGAACTTTCTCTTGTGAGAAAAATATTACCATCAATGTTTCTCCCCCCCCACATATAGAATTGGAATGGCTTCAGCTTTAAGTAAATAAGTCACTTTTGTTTATTAAACTATTAACTAATAATAAAAAAAAAACAGTTTAAACCAGGAAGCATTTCTTTCTATAAAAACAGAGTCTGGATGTAGGTAGTTACCAGTGCTAGTTCAGCCGCCCAAAATGCAGTCAATAATGAAGCTATTTCTATCAGTTTCAAAATTCTTGGTCCTATTCAAGGCAAAAGCAAGAGAAAGGCTCAGAGTCTCTTTAGATAAACATAAAGGTGTTTCTGTTTTTCCAGGAATGAAAAACCTCAGTTTCACCCCAGATTTTTTTCTTATTCTTGTCTGTGTCAGTTTTTTTTTTTCCTGCTTCGTAATATCTGGTTAATACTCAGCCCTATGTGGACCCAATGCAACGGGCTATGATTATTTCCAGTCAGTGGCTTGACAGAAATATGCTTGTCCTACTCTTCTTACATGATGTTCTCTCTATTTGGAACATCATGATTCAGAATTCTTTCCTCATTTCCATCTCTGTGTAGAAAGTACATTTATCTGAAAATCTCCTCTGACCACCCTCCCTACTCCAGATTAGATAGGTACTTCCTTTCTTCATTCCTACAATGCTTTGCAAACAGAGATGATGCTTTTCACTTCTCTGTTGCATACCCACTGTCGCACACTATCTCATTATTCTTCTACCTCTTTGAGAACTATTTCTGAATTCCTTTTCTTTATGCCCTTTTAAAATTTGGTGTTTCCCATGCATTTGTTCTGAGTTTACTTATGTTTTCACATAAAATGCTGTGTCTTGAAAAGAATCTCATTCATTTCTCTGAATCCCAAATATCAATCTTATTTTAATGATTTCTAAATCTACTTAAGCTCTCAGAGTACGAAAGATAAATAAAACAAACACACACAGTGGATATTTTTGTTATTTCTACCTCGTGGTGTATCAGACCCATGAAAATCAAACAAAAACTGATCTCTCAACATCTTATAAATCCGTTCCTTTCATGCTTATATTTTGATGCAATTTTCATTAATCCCTATTGCCCAAACTATACAATTTTGTTATTGTTTCTTCCTTATAATTTTCAGTCTTTTTCAACTCAAAATAACATTTTAATTATAGAATGTTTCAATGATTATTTAATTTTCTTTTAAATAATTTTATCTTTTATATAAAAAAGTGAGCTAAAGGGAAATAATGGTTTTGTTTAGATAAGTTTACTGGTTTAGACTATTTTGTAATCATTATTGTGGATATTGATTTAATCATTTATCACTAATCGGTGTTTAATCTAGTGAGAAAAGATAACAAGGGTCACTATATTTATATACTTTCAGAGTATCTCTCTATACATGACCAATTCATTAGCAAGAGAAAAGAGTACCATCTTTGTGAAGAAACCTGGCAGAAAAGACCTTAACTAAGTGCTTAACTTAACATCAAAAATAAGGGGACAAGCCAACAACCTGTGCCTCCTGATATGATAGTCTGAGAAGAACAGGTATCATCCCGTTTGGCAGATAAAATATATTATGCTCACTTTGTTAAAGATAACGCTGCCCATTGCCCAGGTGATGATATTGGTTGTCCTTCTTGCTTGGGATGGGCGTGAATATATTAATGTGTCTTGGGGACAGGCTATAAGCAGGCAGGATCATTATAGCTTAAGGCTTAGTTTTAAGACTAAGCCTTTCCCACCGTTTTTGATGTAGGATGGTGCACTCTCATGAGGAATTCCATTATGCCTCAGATAAGTGACTTTGTATCAGAGACTTCCTTGTTTGTATATTGGATTAAAGGTTTTGGTTTCTACACTATAAAGTGGGGCAGACTGGAAGCTTCTCTGAGAGTTTGCACTCTCTGGCGTTCCTGAGATTGGCATTAGAGAGGAGAGCAGAAGCAGACAAGATGGCGGAGTGCTGAGGGAGAAGCCAGTTTTTGCAGAGTTTGTACAGGGAGAAGAAGATGGGAAACAGAGATGAATAAGACTGTTGAGCTAGAAACCTTTGAATCTATGAAACTCAGATAAGTCAGTAGCTTTGTGAGCACCAAATGAGTGGGTTTTGGAGCCCAGTGCATGTTTTTACTTGCCCGCTGCATGCAGGCAAGGGTTAAAACTAATGGACCACCAGTTCTTGGCTCGCTTGTTTCATTACCATCTGTCTGAATCAAATGTGAACCTGCATGGGCCAGGTGGCGGTGATGGTGGCCGTGACTACTGGCTTTACACATATTCTCTCAAGTTCCTGAATATATAATATGTTCTAAAAATGTATAATCTGAATATAGTCATGAGGAATTTCAGAAAAACCTAAAATGAATAAATTCTACTAACTGGATTCTTAAAAATTATTAACGTCATAAAAGAGAAAGTCTGAAAAACTGTTCTAGAATTTTAAAAAAAATAAAGACATGCCAAGTAAATGCACTGTGAGATACTAAATCTGATCCCAGAACTTAATGGATAAAATTAAAATGAAAGCTACAGATTATTTTTTAAAAAGCCTTTCAAAAATATTTATCAACATATACAAAGATATTTTTGTTTGTTTACATTTTTCTCTAAAAAACTAACCAAATTTTTGGTGATGGCCCTTATTATTATGGTTAACTTTGGTGATGACTAACTTGAATAGGGCATAACGGATGCTTCTGATAAGTAGGTAATTTTCTACATCTTGAAATGGGTGATAATTATAGAAATATAGTATGTTATTTTATTTTATTGATTTGAGAGAGAGAAAGATAGGAAGGAAGAGAGAAAGAGGAAGGGGGAAGGAAAAGCATCAACTTGTAGTTGCTTCACTTTAGTTGTTCATTGATTACTTCTCATAGGTGCCTTGATGGGGGTGGGGGTGGGAGGTGTTAGCTGAGCCAGTGACCCTATGTTCAAGTCAGCAACTTTGGGATCATGTTGATGATGTTGTGCTCAATTTATTGACCCTGTGCTCAAGCTGACTATCCCACGCTCAAGCCACTTTAGGGTTACCAACCAGGAATTTCAGCATTCAGGGTTGACATTCTATCCATTGTGCACAATCTGCCAAGCCAGTATATACTTTTAAAATTACACTGAAGATCATTACATTAAGGTTTGTAAACTTTATGTTATAATTCAATACCATTGAAATAATAGTCTTCACAGGTAAATTCTGTGTCTGATAACACCAATTAGTAGATTATATTTAAGTTTGTTTCTATTGATTTAGTCTTTTTCATAATATTAATCATTTGGTCATATTACCTATATTATTAATTAATTTAATTTAATTTTAAAAACCTTTAAATGTATTTCAAATAACTTGATGCTGTATTATTGTTCCACTTTTCAGAAAAACTTTAAAAGTATCAAGGATACCATAGTACAGAAAAAGAAAATGCTCAGCATATGTACCTAAGATAAGCAAGTCTAAGAGATATTGTCTGACGTTCAGCATATAGCAGCCCTGTTCTGTAGATTATATTAAACTTACCAAGAAAAGCTGTGAACCCATGTCAGACACAGAAAGGCTATTCCTGGATTATCCTTACCAAAGACAAAGATAGAGGCAATTAACACAAAATTTTTTAAAGATATGCTAGAATGAAAATCTCTAAGAGAAAATGTCTTTCTTAGGATATGAAGAAATCAAATATAGGATATACAGAACTGAATGTATGTTGTCTATAACCTCTGTAGACAATTGCCTGAATTTCCATGTGGGAGTGAATGCAAGGATGGAGCTAAGGTCATTGAAGAACATTTGTGGGTTTGTGGTATATGTGGCAGTGTCTCTGGGGTCAGGAAATTTAATGAGAAGATAAACAAAACAAGATAAACAAAGAATGGAATGATTAAATTAATGAAGACTCAAACTGGATTCACTTTGCCATTGTTTCTAGCCTCCCAGGCCTTCAATAATTACATGAAACTTTAGGGCTGCACCACACAGATATGATTAAATAATATACTCCAAAGAAATGATTTGCTAAATACCGCACTTCGCTTGCTCTATGTCTCCTGGATACTCCCTAGGCAGGAAAAAACCTAACCATTAGGAGGCATCCCTAACACTTTCCCCAGGTAGAATTTTGCCTAGTACAAAGGGTTTTTTTCTTAAGGGTTTTGGCAAACTAGACACTACAATTTTATTAGTACAAGCAACCTTTGTTTATAGCAACTTCAGCTCCAGGAGCTGCATGGTCAAATGCAAGAGGGGTCCCTCCAATTGTCCCTATTCTTTCTATTATAAAAGTTTGGCCGAAATGTTCAGTTCCTGATGGATTCAGTCCTAAGGTTCTGCCTAGCATCATAGTGTCAGGTCCTGGAGTAACTTGGGAACCAGCACATACAGGAACAGAAGAATGACACCGCTGTTGTTTACCCCCTTACCACCTCTCATAGCCTTCTGACCCATTCATATCTCCTGCTCTTTCACATCAGGAAGGGTTCCCTGAATCCTCCCTGCTGTCTCCGCCTCATTTCTTCCTGCTGTCATTGCATGTCTTTCTCCCAGCATCTACACTTCTACTGCACAGAAAAGGTTTTCTACAGAAGTTTGTTGGACACATAGTGAAGAAGGTTTTGGAACATAAGAAATGCGTTTATGAAAGGCCAGGTGCACATGTAGGTGCTTTCCACAAATATGCATGGTGTCCTTCTCCACTTCAGCGATCTCCTCCAGGGCTTGTGCTTCCAAGCAGAAAAAGTCAAAATCCTTATCCTTGTCAACAAAGAGTTCACCTGCCTTTACCAGTTATGTTGGATGGTCTTCTCTCCTGGTTTCCTTGGATTCTTTAGGTCAATGGTTGAGGCTGGTTTGTTGCCCATTTGCAATTATTGGTGGCAGCCGTGGCTGCTGTTGTTGTTGCTGGTGGTAATGTTGATGATGTTTCCTTGGAGCATGATTTTGCTTCTCCAGGGTAAAGACTGTTTTCTCTGCCTTTTTGCACTTCTCTAACTACTGTTCTCTGCTCAGAGTAACAGCTATACTCAGTGTTGATTAATTTTATAGTGAAGACTGAGATTGTGTATAACAAACTCTAGAGAGAATATCAGTTTCTTATGGCAGACTGATAAAATAAAAACAAATGATATAAATTAGGAATAAAAATTTCAAGAATAGAGTTCAAGTTATTGGATGGAGAAAATTTGGTTAACCTTTTATCAGATTTGTCAGTCAGTTTTATTTTATTTATAATTAAACTTCTCATTATCATCATCCTCATCATTGTTATTATCAGCAATTTCTTGCTAGCTTTTGTTCTTGTACCTGACATGCACAGCTTAGAAATCACAAAATATCTTAAGAAAATAAAATTGCAGGCAAAATGTTTTTGGTCTGTGTAAGGAAACTGTTTTCTGTCTCTTTACAGATTCCTTCACTTCTCACACCAGATATGTGGGGTTTGCACACATCAAACCATTCTTCAGTTCTCTGTACCAGCATCTGGGTGTTCTCCAATTCAATCCAATTCTGACACTGTTGATCTGGGTTGAGCACACAGATCCCACAGGTTTTGAGCTCTGTTTCATAATACTGCGCCCCCCACAGATGCCATTCCCAAGCCCCAGGTTGTTACCCATACTTCTTACCAATTAACCATACATTTGAGCTTCCCGGGACCTTCCTTTTTGGTTTGATAATTTGTTAGAGCAGCTCACAGAACTGAGGAAAAGTAGTTTAGTGATTTAATTACTGATTTATTATAAAAGGATACAATTCAGAAGCAGCCAGACGAAAGAAATGCAGAGTAAAAAAGTCTGGAAGGGAGGCAGAACCTTATGCCTTCTGCAGGCTTGTCATGCTCCTAACACCTTCAAAAACCCCTTTACCTGGAAGCTCTCCATATTCTTTTGTTTAGAATTTTTATGGAGGCTTTATCAGTTAGATAGGATTAATTAAATCACTGGCCGTTGATGACTCATTAAACCTTCAGTTTTTCTCCACAGTTACTTCATGCAGAGGTCCAGGATGGGGCTGAAAACTCTAAATCTCTAACCATAGGGTTGATTTCCCTGGCAATCTGCCCCATCCTTATGGAATGATCTTCTGAAAACTACCTCCTTAACATAAATTCAGGTGTGGTTGAAAGGGGTTGTTATGAATTTATAACAAAAGGCAATCCTTTCACCTTTAATGCTCTGGTACTATTTCAGGAAATTAAGACAAAGTAACAAATATTATAACAAAAGATGTTCCCATTATTCATATAATTTAAGAAATTACAGCCCCTTCCCAGTTGGCTCAGCTATAGAACTGCAGTCCAAGTTCAGCAAGTGGAAGTCCCGGGTTTGATTACCGGTCGGGGCACACAGGAGAAATGCCATTGTCTTCTTTGCCTCTCCCCCCTCCCTTCTCTTTCTCTCTCTCTCCCCCCCTCTTGAAACTATTGGAGTGAGTTGGCCCTGTGTGCTACGGGTGGCTCCATGGCCTCCACGTCACCTGAAAGAGAACTTGGTTGAGCAATGGAGTAAGGCCCCAGATGGGCAGAGCTCTGCCCCCTAGTGGGCTTGCCAACTGAATCCCAGTCCAGGCTTATGCAGGAGTATATCACTCTGTCTCCCCTTCTCTCACTAAAATTAAAAAAAAAATAAAAGAAATTACATGGATTTTAAGAGCTGCTTCCAGGAACAGGTTGAAAATTATATATATGTAAATATATATTTATATATTTTTCTTATAAGTCACAATATTAGAGTCTGGAAACTTGTTTTTCTAAATCTTGACTGTTTTAATAAGACCAGAGTCTTATGTTTTTCATCTCAGTTAAGAGAGGTTTCCACGGGGTTTATTCACATAGCTTTCAATTTCTTTTCTAATCCACTTAATTTGAAATGCAAATTCTTTGAGGGTAAAATAATGTAGTAAATGTAGGCCTTACTTCTATATATTTCCCATCAACATTTTAATCATTTAATGCTTCCATGGCTTTATTTGGTCTCCAAATCTCTTCAAATAGTTTTTCTCCAAGTTGATATTATTGTTTTAAGTGAAATTAAAAACTACTTCTGCATGCCTTAATAATTTAAATAGAGGTTCTGTTGGTCAAATAAGTTTGTAAAATATGATTTTTATGTTTATTCGCTTATAGTTTGCATTGGGGGCTGGGTAGTGGCAGGTATATGTGGTCTGTGAAATTGCAAATTTCCTTCCTGCTTGGAAAAGGCCATTGATTTGCTAACATTTGCTGGAGGAGGGGTTTTTGTGCCAGGAAATTTTAAAGAGAGAGAGCAGAAGAAGAAAGAGAAAGAAGCCATGTTTTTTAGGGAGAGCAAGCAGAGAGAATACAGAATGCTGAAGAAGGAGCCAGTTTGTGCAGAGAAAGAGGTGTGCAGATGGGGAACCAGAGCTGAGGTGCTTTATGAGCTCTGCTGAGACTGCTGAGGCCTTTGATTCGAGGAGGAACTGAAGAAGATTCTCCTAGTTAGCTCGGATTGAGTGAAAGGGAAGTGTTTTCCCTGCCAGTGCAAGACTTAAATAAAGGAATGGCCCACCATTTTTCGGCTCCACTGTTTTTTTACCATCTGCTCAAATCCAATGAGAACCTGCATGTAAATGGCCATGATGGCCACGACCTCTGGCCCTACAGGTTCCAATTAATATTTATTACAAATTTTGATGAAATAGAAAACAAGCTGTTTAATCATGTGAGAAACTATTAGTTTTGTTAAAGAATAAATTACAAACCACTTATATCATATTTGGATTTGAAACTAATTGCATATCAAAGTGCAAATTGAAGGGTATTTTTTTAAAGCAAACGTTGGGCTTTTATTTTATTTTTTTAATCTTTATTTTATTGATTTAGAGAGAGAGGAAAGAAGAGAGAGAGCGACAGAGATGACAAGAACATTGATGTATTCCTGTATGTGCCCTGACCAGAGATCAACCTGACAACCTCTGTGCTTCAACATGATGCTCTAACCAACTGAGTTATCATGTCAGGGAGAAGTGTATTTTTTGTATTAATAGATCATACTTTTTATGATTTTATTGCTGATGAAAATGGGGTTTATCCATGGAGTAGCAAGAAAAGCATTTTGGGGATTCACAAGTAGGAAAATAAGGTATAGTCATAAGTTTTATTGGAGTTGGGGCAAACACAAAAGACTATCCCATAATGTATGGTGTCTTATCCATGATTTGGTTGCTCAGTTCCATCTCACTTAGGAAAAAGTCCATCCCTGTCTTTGTCAGGCCCAGAAGAATAACCAGGGTCCAGAGATTCGCTGTCCCTGACCCAGCATTCACTGGTCATCAGAAGTTTTTGTAGTTCAGTTTAGTCCATGCTAAAGTTTAGTATAGCTCCACCTCTGTTTCCATCTGCTTAGCTTAGTCTGTGTTTCTGACTGCACTGTGGCTGGCACTGCACTTCTGTACCCTAGCCCATGCTTGGAGCCATGCTTGGAGCCTGTACCTGGTCCACATGGCTGCAGCTGAGAGAAACAGGGCAACGAATGGGCAAGTGCAGCATACCCAAAGGGCCTTTGTTAAGCTTTAATAGTATTACCTTCGACCAGTTGTTCTCAAACTTTTTGAAGTCCCGGCACATTTAAAATCCTACAAATAATTGTAGGCGCACTATATACAAATTTCTGACATATATGTTATAATAATTAAGTCAAATATTAAAGAAAAAATATAAAGTCCTAGCGTGCTTTTATGGTAATTAAACAAAATAAATACAACAAAATTAAATTTATTTTGAATTAAAAAACATTTTTATGTTACATTTTTGAGTTATGTTTTTTAGAATTTATAAAAAAGGGGGTTAAAAAAAAGGGACAAAAAGTTATCTTTTTATATATATAGATACATTCTTAGTAAGATTTAGTAAATTCAGCAGGTCCTGGCGCAAATGTGTTAAGTTTTTCATTCTTGTGTTTATGAGAAACATGAACCTGATGTGTTTTAGCGATTTCTTCAATGTTTCAATATATATTTGAAAGTCAAACTCTCATTTCTTCATCAATACATTGAAGAATTTCTCTCTTTTAATATTTTTATTCTTAATTGTGCTGAGTGCAGAAAACCCCCACCATATATATTATCTTAACTTTACACCAAAAGAAAGATAGAAGAAACTTGCCTCCAATCTTTCCGGAAAAATAGGGGGTAGTGTAACAATCCAGCACCACAGTGTAACAGCCTTTTGCAACCTAATCAGGAAAGGGAAGTGGGATATTGGGCAGACTATCATCTTACAGCCAATTCCTCACACCTCTGTCCTCCCAAAATCTGAACTCCTAAAACTCTGTTGGGTTTTTGTTCCCCAACAGGCACATATTTCTCTGGAATGCCATAGGGCACACTTGGAAATCTTCTATGGCACACCAGTGCACCCTGTCACACACTTTGAGAACCACTGCCTTCGGCTTAGAAGAGGTAAGCTTTCTTTCAAACTAACACATCTCTCTCCTGCCTCTTCAATGGTTTGTGCAGACTTCCTCTTATCCAAGCAAGTCTTTTTCCCAGGTTTTCCAGGCTAGACTCCACCTCTTTTATGTTGTCATTTTGACTTCTACTGTGCAAGTGCCCAGCAAAGAAATTTCTCTTTTACTGGTTCTCCCTTACCACTACTCCCCATTTCCTATCCTTTCCTTCACTAATCTGTGGGAACAAAATAGACCAGTGGTGGTTCCCTAGGGAAATTGGAAAGTCAGTCCTTTCTCCCAACAAGAAAAGTGATGGAATATAACTTCCAAACTCAATCAGGCCCAGCCAGTCTAGCTCCCCTCTTTTTTGTTAACTACTAAATATCTACACTACCAATATGGTTTTGATTTCTATAATTTGTGTAAATAAATATTAGTTGTTTTTTTAAAAATAATTGTGTTTTTTTAAAGTAAAGATAAGAGAGAAGTTACATTTAATGTGATTATTGATTTAGTTGGGTTTAAATCTACCTTTTTGTTTTGTTTTGTTTTTTTACTTATACGCCCCATTTTTTCTCTGCTCCCTTTTCTTCATTTTATGGCTCTCTCTGGGATTAATATTTATAATTTAACTTTATTTTATTATTTGGTTTATTAAGTATAATTGATTTTTGTATTTTTCTAAAGTGAGAAGCAGGGAGACAGAGAGATAGACTCCATCATGTCCCAGACCTGGATCCACCAGGTAAGCCCACTAGGGGGCAATGCTCTGCCCATCTGGGGCATTGCTGTGTTGCCTCTGGAGCCATTCTGGCACCTGAGGCAGAAGCCATGGAGCCATCATCAGCACTTGGGCCAACTTTGCTTCAATGGAGCCTTGGTTGTGGGAGGGAAAGAGAGAGATAAAAAGAAAGGAGAGAAAAGAAGGTGGAGGAGCAGATGGGCGCTTCTCCTGTGTACCCTGGCCAGTATTAATTATAAATGTTTTTGTGTGTGTGGCAGAGACAGAGAGAGTCAGAGAGGGACAGATAGGGACAGACAGACAGGAAGGGAGAGAGATGAGAAACATCTATTCTTGGATGTGGCTCCTTAGTTGTTCATGGATTGATTTCTTATATGTGCCTTGATGGGAGAGGCTACAGAGTATCTATTATGCACCCAATACAATGCTAAACACAATAACAAAGACACAATTTTATTATTATGAAATTTTAGTCATTGGTTTAATCAGTGGTATTCAACCTGGTCCCTACAGCCCACTAGTGGGTGTTCCAGCTTTCATAGTGGGTGGTAGTGGAACAACCAAAGTATAAATAGAAAGATAGATTTAACTATAGTAAGTTGTTTTATAAAGATTTATTCTGCCAAACTTAGCGAAAATCCAACATAAAGTACTTGGGAAGTAATTATTATTATATGCTTTAACTTACTGTAACTCTGCTTTATAAATTTTATAAAGTAAAGTTACTTCCCTACTTTACAAATCACCATTACTGTGGAACCAGTGGGCGGTTAGAAAATGTTACTACTAACAGAGATACAAAAGTGGGTGGTAGGTATAAAACAGTTGACTACCCCTGGATATGCTGAAGACTTGTTTTTATAGACAGAGCCCAGGAACCTTTCTTTAAACAATACCATATAAGTAATCAGGACAGAAGTTAATTATTTTTTTTTTTTTACATTTAGATTTTTTTTTCATTTTTAGAGAGAAAGAGAGAGGAAGAGAGAGGTGAAGTAAGAGCAGGAAGCATCAACTCCCATATGTGCCTTAACCAGGCAAGCCCAGGGTTTTGAACCAGAGACCTCAGAGTTCCAGGTCAACACTTTATCCACTGCATCACCACAGGTCAGGCCCAGAATTTAATTCTTAAGAGAATAACTGGATGGAGGTTGATTGTATGATCTTACACCCTTCTATGTAAACTCATGCACACTAATTAAAATGGGAAAATATAATGTTCTTTGTATTGTCTTTGGTTTATAGGAAAAGTAATTTATAATATATAGTGCTTAATATTAAAAATTTTACATTCCATACATATATTAGTTTACTTACATAGTGATCTTAATCTATAAGTAATGCATGATGTAAGAAAAGAATATAAATATTAACTTCATTACATCTAGAAGTGAGTAAAGTACAGATATCTATACTGTAAACTTTATCATTTATCTAATCATATAAAACTGCATTTTATTCATCAGTAAATGGTGCTACTTGATAAGCTTGTGAAGGTGAAAACTGGTTACATATGATCATTTTCTTTATGTATCTAACTTTAAATTAAAAAAAGAAACAAATTTCTTTTACATAGTCAACATGTATTCAATAAATGTTGGAATGCCTTGCAATTGCATGACCAGTTATGGTGTATCAGAAAAACAAATCATCTCAATAGGATGTATTTTACTTGATTTTCACAATAAAAATTATAAAACTCAAATATTAAATTAAGCATTATCAAGGCACAAAATATGTATAATAAACTTATTATTTGGAGTTATAAATTTGCTGTAGACCTTGACATATATCTTAAAACTAATGTAAGTATGATATAAAATAGAATAAGTGAAATTGTATAAACATAGAGAAATACAGAAGAAGGTGACACTAAGAAGAAGAATGAATAACAGTGTCATTTTACATCTTGGGAAGTTTTAGGTAATGTGTAGTTTTCATTTGTTTGTTTGCTTACAATTTCTAGAAGTCATGTATAATTATTTCCTATGTGAACAGGAAGGTGCAAAGGAGTTCAGAGATTAGTTAATAATAACATAACTCTTTTGTAACGCATATTATTCTCATGTTTTAAGCTCTAATTTATAGTCTGTTACTGTACTGAATTAAACTATGAATATGAGCCATATGGGCTCTCTGAGGTCAAAAAGTTTCAGGAAAATAGATTTAAAAGATTTTCAAAGAATAAATGAGTTACTATGCTGCTTACAATGGCAAATAAAGGAGATTCAGTTACCTACTGACATGGTGATCCTCCTAAATGTAGACTACAACATGATACAGAAAATACTCAAAACTTTTGAACAAGTGAGTACACAAGAAACTTCTAGGGAAACATATAAATTAATATAAAAAAACAAGAAAAATATATGCACACATATTTGTATTAGTGTAAATATTAGAAACAGGTAAATAAGTACACTTGTTAAAACATAACTGCCTATCTGACATTTTCGGCACTCTTGGGAAGATCACCTAAAGGAGATAAAGTGCGGACGAATCAGAATCTCCGGTACGCACTTGGTTACAGTGATCTGATTGATTTCTTTGAAATGTCTTTGCTAATTTTCAATCTATTTGGAAAAACTGTACTGTGTTTATACCATCCCTGCATTTTCTAACAACAGCAGGATAAAGATAAGACGAAACACTTGTCATTAAAATTTCAACTGCAACATTAGATAAAGTCAATATTCCTTGAAATTAAAAAAAAAAAGGCAAAATATTTGATGAAAAAGAAAAAACCTTCAAATCTCCTCAGCTATAGAATCCTTCAGGGATGAAAGACCAAAAGAATAAATGTGGTTCCGATGACAAATTTACCGCTAACGTGAATACTAATCTCTTTTCCCCTGGAGACTACTTCTATTGCAGGTATTATCATTGAAAAAGGACTTTACTTCAGACATGTCTAATTATATTCTAGGTTAATTCGATCAACTAGAAAATCTCCAAAGGACCTTAACATTTCTGACTATTAAATAAGTTTAAGTTTTCTAACCAAATTGCTAATGATTGCTTTTTTGTGGCAAAGTAGAAACTATTTGATAAATCTCTTCTTTCTGGAACACTGCGACACAAACTTGATTTTGAGGGCAATCACAATGTATTACAGTTATCTTTAATGCATGATAAGGATAGTAGTATCATGCACAGGCTGTATTTTTCTGTGATTGCTTCCTTTACTATTGCCATCCTTGAATGCAGGCACAAAGAGCCTGCTACTAGTTATAAAACAAACAGTAATTTAAAAAATGGGTTTTCTTATTAATAAATGCAAGGTAGACTCATTTGTATGCAGTGTTGACAGAGTCAGAAGAGATATTATCCTGTAGGCCATCTGGTTATAATAGACAAATACAGCTTTTTTAATATACTGTGTACATTCTCTGAAAATGGTTATTTTTCTTCTTTAAGGTGTAAGGACTGGTCTAGACATATTAGAACAATTAGAACTATTAAGATTCATAATTGATTTTTTTTTCTTATGGCTTTCCTTGAGTTTTTTCTTTTTTTTCTTTTCTTCTTAGAGAGAGAGAGAGAGAGATGCAGGAACACTGAGCTCTTCCTGTATGTGCCCTGATCAGGGATCGAATCGGCCACGTCTGTGCTTTGGGACGACACTCCAACAAACTATGCCTGAGCACTTAATGAACTTTTATTTGTATGTTACGGAAGGCTATATTTCATTCCTATCCCTTCTTTCACACCTTTGTAAATATCCCATTTATTGTTTAAGTCAGTGTGTCTCATTCAGTGTTTGAGTTAGTCACAGTGTAAAATACTGGAAAGAAAAATACCAATACAACATAGTGTCTTATCTCAAGGACTTTACATCTTTTTGAGTGAGATAGCCTTTAACACAAATAATTTTAATATGGAAGCTCAGAGATATGCAACAGGCTATATTGACATTGCTTTGCAATTAGGACCTATGTTTTTATAATTGGTTCCAGGAAAATAATTCAGATCAGAATAAGGATGAGTTAGAAATATTCACTGAATAAGATTATAAGACCATGCAATCTGAGATGTAAATTGGAAAAAAAATTGACAGACTTCATGTAAGGTCATGACTTTGACCTGAGTGTACAAGGTAACGGCTTTAGACGTAATAGAAGTAATAATCAGTTGCTAGTAGAAAATGGGAAAGCTGAATATTTAGGACTGAAGGTCAAATGGAGAATTTAACAAGAGAGAAAGAGAATGTGATATATGATATAGCCTGGTAATTGCAGAAAACCCACATGGGAATCTATAAAACTGATTAATGGTAACTGCATTAAAGAGAAAGATGACAAAAGAAAGGAGGGGATGAGTAAGAAAAAAGTTTTCCATTGAGAAAATATGAAATTATTAGAATAATTTAAATAATTTTATTGAGAAGTATGACCCATCCACTACCTCATTCTAACTCCCTGCTACATCTATCTTATAAAAGTGACAACATGCAAAAAATTCTATCATATAGCAAGTGTGAAAACTCAATCTTGTGTCTCACCTTTCCTTGTCTTGCATTACCGTCCCCATTATCCTGCTTACAATGTTAGTATGGATGTGAGGGCTATAGTTTTTTAGTTCTGCCTCTACTCAGTAATGGATAGAGAAATTGTAAAATAAAAAAGGAAAAAAATACTGATGAATAAAGGATACAAGAGGAGTTCAAGTTGTAGAAATGTGAAAAGAATGAGGAAGGATTGTTCTAAATACCTCTGATTCCACTACAAGTGTTAGTTTAGCATTGGTCAGTGTGCAGAAAGAACAACTGAAAGATAAAAATGCAAGTATTATGTGAGAGTGTGAGAGATAAAGGGTTTTAGAGGGAAAAGGGAAGAAAATATTTTTTTTTGTATAAACTAATGGAAGCAGAAAAGGAACAGTATAGGACAAACCCTATACTAATTTCAAGTATCCAGAGTATAAAGACACAAAAGAGCTTCAAAAGATTCACAAAAGGCATGTAGTCATAAATCCAAAACAATTTCTGATTTGTGGAAATTTTCCTCAATTCTCAACTTTTGCTTTTCCAATTCAATTTTCCAAGTATTCTACTACTTGAACCCTACCAGTTCTTAA
The DNA here is from genome assembly GCA_037038555.1 of Rhynchonycteris naso. Taxonomy (NCBI): domain Eukaryota; kingdom Metazoa; phylum Chordata; class Mammalia; order Chiroptera; family Emballonuridae; genus Rhynchonycteris; species Rhynchonycteris naso. The sequence goes on from CM073002.1 coordinate 77,176,899, forward strand.
ATCTTCTTAATCTCCAATCTATTATACTCTGTGCCCAAGATTTCAGAAACTACCTGCAGTGGCTCATAACTATTTATCCAATGGCAGACTAATGAAAGAGAGAAAAGAAGCTCTTTTCACAATGATAGCATCCAGATTTGTAATCCATTCCACTTTTCATAAACCAGTGTTTAATATGGCCATGAGACTTTATGGAAATACAATGATATCTCATATAGGAACCTGCCCAGAAGATTCAAAAGTATTTCATAAAGAAATAGCATTTTGAATTTTAATTAAAAGTCTCATCTCACTTTTTCTTTTCTGTTCATTGGCTTTCTAGCATAGACTGTGTCATCGCTGACTGTGGTTTCAGTTTCCATCTGTATTCTAGTGACTACATTTTCACCACCACCACCGCCTTCAGATTTAAGCAAGTGGTGTGAATTTAGTTTGCACCACCTGCCTAAGCTTTCAACCTGCATATCTAAATGCTTATTTGGATTTCTTATCACTTAGATAACTCAAAGAAAACTAAAGTCAAGACATACTTAATTAAACTCATTAATTTCTCCTCAAACATTACATGTTGCAGTTTTTCTTAATTCAGGAAATGAATCCAAGTACCTATACAGCATTTAAACCTAAACATTCTTAAAATCTCATACAATTTTCTATATCATACAGGTTTATACTATTTGAAGTTTTACTACACTTAAAAAGTATGTAACAAATGCTAGACACTTTTAAAAATAAATTACATATATTAACATATTTAATATTTACAAAAATAAAAAAGTGATTATTGTTACTCATTTTAAAATAAGAAAGGTGGACACACCTAGAGTTTTAATAACTTGCCCACAATCACATGGCTAGTATGTGTTAGACCTCAGGCTCAAACAAGCAAAGTCTGAATGTAACCTGAAAGTTCTTCTTCAGTACACATTATCAGCTTTCCTACAAAGAGTAGTGACTAAAATTTGTTAATTGTTACTCTAGTAGGTATTGAACTAAGTGCTTAACAGACATTATTTTTTTAAAAGTTAACATAAACCAATAGAGAAATATTATAGTTATTTTTGTTTAACAGATGAGAGTTGTCATTCACAGTGGATAAGGTAGGTAATTTCTACAACAGTCTTTAGTCAATTGTGGCATATAAATCAGTATTCATCACTCTCATTCCAGATCCCACATTTTTAACAACCATTTCTTGGCACTTTACAAACTTATTTAAAAAAAAAATACTAGCTCTGGTCAATTTGCTCAGCAGTAGAGCTTTGGCCCAGTGGGTGGAAGTCCCAGGTTCAATTCCAGTCAGAGCATACAGGGTATACGACCATCTATTTCTTCACATCTCCCCCCTCACTTCTCTCTCTCTCTTTCCCCTTCGGCAGCCATGCATCAAATGGTTAGAGCAAGTTGGCCCAGGGCACTGAGGATGGCTCCATGGTCTTGCCTCAGGCACTAAAATGGCTCTGTTGCTGAGCAATGGAGCACCTGCCACAAATAGGCAGATCATGACAGGTAGGGGGTTTGACAAGTGAATTCTGGACCTAGCACATGGGAGACTCTATCTCTCTGCCTTCCCACTTCTCACTTAATAAAAAAAAATACAAATAGCTCAGATTTTTGCCAGAGAAAAATAACTTATTAAAGGTTAAAAAAGCATTTTTCTGCATAAGCAAAGATTCTGTCCTAAAATACATTATTAAATATGGCAAGCAAATTTAAATTAAACCTTGAGTTTGATGCCAACCTTATTGTCTAAACTCACTTATTGTCATTTCTTGCCTATGACAGGCAGTTGTTTATAAGTGTGTTTTAATTCACAAATTGCTTTCACTTAATTAGTTAAATGTTTGCCATGCACGTTGAGGATAAAAGGAATGAAAGAAGTTGCATAAATGTTTGAAATTTGACCCTATTGTTTAAACCATGTATTTACACGGTTCTATTATTGATGGATAAAAAAAAAAAATTATTGAATGTATTGGGGTGACACTGGTCAAAAAAACTACACAGGTTTCAGGTCCACAATTTCAAAACACATTACCTATACACTGCATTGTTTGCCACCTTGATGAACAAAAATTAAATAATAAATTATTTTTGGTAAATTTATTTAAATTTGCAGCATTATTTTATTTCCAAAACAACATTTATCTCTAAAAGATTTGGCTAGAGTGGAATCAAATATTTATTTGAATTTTGGAACATTACTGAGGCTTTTAGATTTTTCCTCTAATTTGTTCTTTTAGTAAAATAGAATTCTGTAAGACCCTCTCCTGCCCAAATGTGGAAAAGTAAATTATAGTGCTTGTTTCACCTTGGGAGTATATTTTATTTGACTATCATTCCCTTTTGACAACTATGCATTCTATTTTATATTAAAAAAGACAATTTCCAACAGCTCATAAAAGGCTCCAAATATATAATAAAGAATCATTAAAGAATTTTGCAGCCCTGTACTATTTTTATTAATAGAGATCACAAATTATACATATTTAAATTACCTTCTATGAGGGCTTTAAGCATGAGAACTAGGACTTTGTTACTTCAAAACATATACATTTTATTTTATTTGAGAGGATTATAAATCAAAAATATACTTTCAAATTTGCTATTCTCCAAATAAGATTTTTTAAATTGAAAATATATTAATTTTTAATAACCTACATACATCTTCTTCAGAAGAGTTAAAACACTAGTCATTTTAGAACTCAGGTATTAATTTTATTTTTTGAATCGTAGTGACATCTTGAGTCTTCTAAAATAGCATCTCTGGATTTTGATAATGCTGAAAATTAACTCATGATTTTAATATAAATCTGCTCACTTGCAAAAGTAGCTCGAATTCTGTTAGGGTGATGATCAACTTTTTTTTGAAAGAATGCCTAAAAGAAAAAGGAGCTTAGGTGACAATGTTCAAAATCCACATTACTCATTTGATATTTAATTAGCTGTCTCAGATATAAAGACTCACTGTAAAACACATCAAAGGAAATTGTCCTGACTCTTTCACACAGTCACTTGTTTCAGGTCCAGCAGTCCTAGCAGAGAAAAGGAGAAGAGAGAGCTACCAAATCTTACCTCAAAAGGAAAAACAGCGGCAATAAGTGCCCTCCCCTCTAATTATCTTTTTGACTATTTTCACATACCATTTTCTCCTTTTAAAGAAACTTTCTGGTAATTAGTAAAATGCAAAGAAAGGAGAAGTTGGTTTTTAAATTCTTAACAAGCTCAGGTGTCATAATATCTGTTTTCTGCTGCCTTGGAGAAGTTCTAGAGGGCAATTTTTCTTGTCCTCATCTAAGATGGGCAGCTGGTGAGCTCTCAGCCTCTGAGAGAATTGGGTCTATTAAAAATTTCAAACATTTATACACCTTCTTTCATTCCTTTCATCCTTAAAGTGCATGGCAAACATTAAACTAATTAAGTGAAAGCAATTTGTGAATTAAAGCACACTTATAAACCCTGCCTGTCATTGGCAAGAAATACTTGTCCTTGTTTATTTGTTTATTATTTCATTACTAGGCTTGTGGGCAGCGTTTTTAATTTTAATACCATTATCCAAGACATTGAAGCCATAAGAACGAAAATGCCTTATTCACCCTAACACCTCTTTCACACACAACTTGATTTATTTGATAAGAGCAATTGGAAGAGGGTTAGCTGAAGAAACTAGAGAATGCATTAATAAAATAAGAAGTCTCTTAATCTTATCTTGTTTTATTCTCAATATTTTATGAAATAAAACCACAATGACATCGGATCATTTACAACAAAATGGATGGACCCTGATAACATTATACGGAGTGAAATAAGTAAAACAGAAAACAACTGAGAACTGCATGATTTCATACATAGGTGGGACATAAAAGTGAGACTATGAGACATGGACGAGAGTGTGGTGGTTACGGGGTGGGGGGAGGGAGGAGAAGGTGGGAGAGGGAGAAGAGGAGGGGCACAAAGAAAACCAGATAGAAGGTGACAGAGGACAATTTAACTTTGGGTGATGGATATGCAACATAATTGAATAATAAGTTAACCTGGAGATGTTTTCTTTGAACATATGTACCCTGATTTATTAATGTCACCCCATTAAAATTAATAAAAAAAGGAAAAAAATCACAATCAGTTTGGATTCTGTAGGCAGATTACCTACTATATAGTATGTTTAGGAAAAAAATCTAAAACTTCAAACCATCTATGGGCAAATAAGTTTGTAAAATGTTATTTTTATGTTTGTTGAATTTTATTGTTAAAAATGACCGCTGCCCAGGTATGTGATCTGTGATTTTGCTAATTACCTTCCTGCTTGGGAAGGGTCATTGTCATGCTAATTTGCTGGGGGAGGGGTTTTCACACCAAGAAAAGTTTGTGCAGAGAGAAGGAATTGTGCTGAGAGAAAACAAAGCCAAGATGGAAGGAAAGGAGAGAGAGAAGCCAGGTTTGCAGAGTAAGTTGGCAGATGGAAAACCAGAGGTGACTGAGCTGGTGGGGGACTTTGATTCTAGGAAAACATGGATGTGTTAGTAGCTTTGTGAACTCTGAATGAGTGGGGTTTGGAGCCCTGTGTGTTTTCACTCACCTGCCAGGTGCAAGGCTTGAATAAAAAAATGGCTCACCAGTTTTTGACTCGCAATTTCTTTACCGTCTGCCCAAATCTAATGTGAACCTGCACATGTCTGGCTGTGATTGATGGCTGGAACTACTGGCCATACACCATCCTATATTAACTGTTAAGTAAATAGGCAAAAATAAGTAGGTTAATAGGAAGTTTCAGAAGAAAACTACATCCATATACAAAACTTTCCAAGAGCCCAAATGTTTTCTTAAAAAAATAAAAGATCAAAAAAAAATAAATTAAAAGAACAAAACTTCAAACTTTACTCTTCATTTATCAAGTTTCTAAGATTAAAATGTTGATATCATTACCTAACTTATCTAGAGGGGAAAAAGGCCATGGTTAAATAAGTATGTTTTTATGTTACTTTCTGATAATGTCTTCAAGAAAAAAAGCATCTTACTAATACACTTTAAAAAGGATTTAAAACATTACTTCAAGCAGTTTGTGACATTTTCAAGTCATCAAAGTAAATGTCCTACAATTTGTACTGGATAAAAGAGGGAGATACAGGCAGGAAGGAACAGAGATGAGAAGCATCAAGTCATACTTGTTGCATTTTAGTTGTTCATTGATTGCTTTCTCATATGTGCCTTAACTGGAGGGTTCCAGCTAAGTCAGTGATCCCTTTCTCAAGCCAGCTACCTTGGGCTTCAAGCCAGTGACCTAAGGGTCATGTCTAATGATCCCATGCTCAAACCATTGACCCCACACTCAAGCTGGTGACACTGCACTGAATGAGCCCGATGAGCCTGTACTCAAGCCAATGACCCCCTGGTGTACCCACACTCTAGACAACAACCTAGATAGAGGTTTCAAACCTTGGTCCTCCACATCTCAGGTCTACTCTCTAGCCACTGTGCCACCATCTGGTCAGGCAAAAAATTTAAATTCTTATAACAAGTGCTGAGTTTTGGGGGACACCTGCATGAGCAACTAATAAATAGCTTGACATTAAGACATATCTATCTGTTTTTTGTAACATGTAACTATAATTAATACCTAATTAATTCTAACAAACAGTGAAAAGATGGATAGTTTTAATATTTTGAATTACTGAAGAATTTATATAATAAAAAGCCTCTTCAGTAATGCATTTGATAATACTGGAAGTCAGAAAAATTATTTTAATCAAAGGAGTTTTCACACCTGAAGTAGATCTGAAAAAGCTAAAATGTCTGATTTCTTCATTACAATACTGAAGAAATAAGCTCTGAAAATTTGCATAGCAGAAAAGTCAAATAGCAATTTTCAATAGAAGTTAGAGTACAATTATGTCAGATGACCATTCTACCTCACCAGGCTGCTCTACATCTGAGAAACCTGCAATACAGGCACTGCTCTAGCATATTTTGTTATAAAACAGAAGAATTTGTATAGAAAGAGTTGCTATGCACCACTCTGTCTTCTATCCTTAATTTCCTTGAGTGATTAAAAGAAAGGATTGTTCATCAGTTCAGAATTTTCTTTTTTTAATTTCTTATATTTTATAAGTGCTGAAAGTTTTCTGGCCATGACTTTCTTAGTCTCTGAAGAATACATTTCTGTTACCAATGAATCGGGAGTTCTTAATCTATGGTTGTCACTGACTTTTGGAAGTCCTTTAAAAATCTAAGGAACTTTCTCAGAATACTATCCTTAATTGCCTAAAATAAATATATATATAATCAGAAGGGAAAATTATTTTCAAATGTAATTATTAGTATATTATAAAAAGGAATTTGTACTATAGTAGTATATTTGTTTCTTTATTAATATAGTACAGTGTAGAGATAATGTTATATTTTCCGAAGTAGTAATAAGTGCAAATAATTTATTTAGGTGTGTGTAACAACTTTAATGAGATATGAAAATATATAAGATTTCTAATGGTAAGAGTCACAGGCATTGCTATTATTATTTGCCTATATTAATAACCAAAAAATATTATAAATTTTACTTAGCAATTGCTTAAAAAAAAAACGATGTAAATATTTCCACCAAAATTCTGAACTCACAGGTCTCAAAGTTCAAAACCACTATTTGGGCTGGTTTACATTTTAGATAATCTCATTTGTTCCATTTTAATCCCCTCCCTTCAGGGTCTACTCTTTATCCTTGCAAGCCAAGATATATCTGAAGATTTCATAACTGAACATATTCATTCTCTATTTCAGTTCCTGAACAGTTGCTGAAGCTAACATCTTTGAACCACTGATCTTGCTTGACAACATTGCAGCAATTTGCTGCCAGCCTCATTAATATCTCAAATTACCAGGGACATTTTTTTTGCCTTTATAGGAATAGCAGCATTGCTAACTAAATAAAGCTACATTGAAATACAACAGCATGATAATGACAACAGCCAATAACAGTGCTAAGCTGTAACAAGTTACAATGATAAATCAGGGCTGTCTGAATAGCTTAAGCTCAATATGAATTTTCACATGTGGGCCTGTTATTATCTATGCTTCCTAACCCTTACAAGAGAGGACTAAGAAAACTGTAGTGCTGGGCGACACTTCCATCAAATGAATCCTACATCCTTAGATTCTTGTACTAGGGAATGTTGATTAGTAGATTATTAAATTTTAATTTCCCTCTCTCCTTCAGGTTTCCTTATTTTTTTATTTGTTATCTTAAATGTAGATTTTCATGATGTTTTAACTACTGTTGTTTCATCTTATCTCATTTTAATTTTGTATTTGATGCTCCCAACATCTTTATCACAGAAAAACTAAAGTTTTCTTGACACACAAAAACTGCAGGTGGTGTTTATATTTGTCTTTCTTTGTCTCTCCATAAAATAAGAGGCATTTCTTTTTTTGTTGTTTTTTTTTGCTCGGTTTCTTTTTCCTCTATGACACCCATTCATTCCATAAAAAACTTGCAATTAACAGGTTTTTAAGAACTTGTTCTTCTATACCACATATATATCCTTTTTTATTTTTTTTACAGGGACAGAGAGAGAGTTAGAGAGGGATAGATAGGGACAGACAGACAGAAATGGAGAGAGATGAGAAGCATCAATCATTAGATTTTTGTTGCCATTGCAACACCATAGTTGCTCATTGATTGCTTTCTCACACGTTCCTTCACCACGGGCCTTCAGCAGACCGAGCCACCCCTTGCTGGAGCCAGCGACCTTGGGTCCAACCTAGGGAAAAGGCATATTGTCTAAGGAAAGCTCCATCCTGGATGAGGAAAATTACTTATCTGTAGGAAATACTTGAATCTTTTACCTTTTTAACACAACTATCCAAACCAATTTCTTAAGAACTATGTTTTATAAGAGTAACAACAGTAATAAAAATAATACACCACAATAAGAGGTCAATTTGATTGAAACAGATGACGTACATTCTTGCAAAGACCTCTGTAGCTGCATTCTGACTGGGAAACCTACATGGACACTGAAGAATCATCATTGTCCAAAACTGATGACTTTGTTGAATTATTAATTATTACCTTCTTATAATGAAAAATATATTGCCAATAAAAAGTGTGATTAACCTGAGAATAGACTAATATGCAACTAGATAGCTCTTAAAAAAGGGAGGCAAATTTTCCCAGGCATGGAGAGAGAAAACTGATCAAAAACATCTATACAGCCTGACCTGTGGTGGCACAGTGGATAAAGCATCGACCTGGGAACACTGAGGTCGCCAGTTCAAAACCCGGCACTGGTCTGGTCAAGGCACATATGGGAGTTGATGCTCCTAGCTCCTCCCCCCCCCCCCTCTCTCTCTCTCTCTCTCTCTCTCTCTCTCTCCCTGTCTCCTCTCTAAAATAAATAAATAAAAAAAGAAAAAAAATTAAAAAAAAATCTATACAGAAAGATAAAAATAAGGTAAACAGAGAAATGTAGGAGAGTCCAAAATGGTGGTTTCAATTTGATGTGAGGATTCACTCACCTCAGTATGGAAGAGAATAGAATTAATTTGGAACTAAATTCTATTGTTAGAGCAAAAGTAAAAAGAATTCACTGGATGGATAATGAGTGGCATAGGAGATTATTCCACACCTGTTTACTATGTGCCCTAGTGACAATCAGATAAAACCATTATTTTTAACAACTTCTTTATTTTATATACAAAATATTTTCTCTCACTTTAAGTAAACTTCAAATTCACTGAGATACTTTATGTTCTTCAGAGCTGCTATGAAAGAAAGCTAAAACTTAAAGATAAAAAAAGCAAAAAACAGTTATAATTTATATTGAATAAGCCTTTCTTGAAAGATAAGTACTATGTTCTAGTCATTATGTGAATCTCCAATAAGGAGTGAAATTCTAGATCATAGTAGATATTAAGAAAATTTCATATGTAAACAGAATTATAAGAGGGAGGGAGAAGGAGACAGGCAGAGGAGGGAGGTAGATGAAGGCAGGTAGACTCACTAAAGTTTTATTTTTTAACAATCTTTTATAAGGCACATTGTGCAGTTCATCAAGGTGGAATTCACCATTCTGAAAATATTTTGATGGTGGCCACAGTATCAGTATCACAGAGTTGGTCAATGGAAGATATCAGTCTGAATTACTTTCTCTTCTGTACCTCCTTTCAGAAGCAGTTAAACTGAAATTAAGTAGTAGATGTGTTTGGATTAGATCTCTTTAGGTTCACATGTCCTAGAAAATACAGCAAAGTTATTTATAAAAAGAAAATTAGAAGAGATAAACTGTACCTCTTCCATATGGAACAAACTTGTTCTATAACTACCTGCAGAGGTGGATTAAGGTAGGTTGAGGCCCTGGGTGCAGAAGAAAATATTGGGCCCATTAAAAAAAGGAAGAAACAAGGAAAATAAAAATACAGGTTAATAATATTTTTAAATAAAAAGTATTATGTACTATTAGTGTTAAAATTGCACATATGAAACCAAATTTGGTGTCATTAGAATAAGTGTGAAGTTGGAGTTTTGTGGGGCCCTTGAGAAGTAGGGCCCAGGGTGCACACACAGTGGACCCGCCTTTAAATCTGTCTCTAACTACCTGCAAGAATGGTCTCCCACAGGTCAAGCTGCCAAAGACTTCAAAGTTGAAAGAGTCAAACCTTTGTGAATTAGGAGCCCTACCTAGTTTTTCCCCTAACACCATACGTGGTTACTGACATCTCCCCTATCAAATTTATTTATCTTTCTGTCTCAATTTCTTAAATCTTTACTAAAGAAGGGAGCACTCATGACTGAATTCCACTGTCTCTAAAATATACTGAGAGTTCATGAGAATTCATTATAATTTTATGAAAGTGATGTGACACATTTTATCTTGAAATTTTAGTTTCTTGATTTTTTGTAATTTTTGTTTTTATCCATGCTTGTCACATTACATTAGATGTACTTTAAGCTTTAGCAAACCTAAACTTTATATGTTTTTCTGTCTCATATGTGTCATATCTTTGTGCACAGTAAAAGCTTATATTCTTGGTTTCTATACATTTTCAGAATTAGCCAAGTCTTTATAAACATTTCAGGAAAGTTAAAATTAATAGTAATACAAAAATAAAGTTAAAAAGTTATATTAATAAACAGAACTAAACTCTTTGTAACAAAAAGTACTGAATGTTATTTAGTCAGAGACTAATAACAAACTAGGTGAGTTACGATTGGTTTCTGTGAAAAATTATCTTCCATATAGACTGTCCTTCACATTCATAATAATATTCAATGTTTAAATGGATGGAGATCACAAGGCCGCACATTGATATCAATGCTATTGGCTTAAAAACTTATGAAGAGTTTGGCAAAAAGAAACAATCATATTCTTTTCCACCAATAAAATATCATTTGGTAATATTTTAAAACATACCTACTAAATATGAGATATCTCTCTGTTAAATTAAAACACTTTAATATTATTTTCAAAGTCACTGTTACAGATGAAGAATATTACTTAAGGTGATCTATTTACTGACTCCAATGTAAACTCAAATTGTAAAAACATGCTTATATAATCAAAGTTATAAAAGTATAGAACATGTAATTGTACATAATATTTCTAATTTTCTTTTTTTTTTTTTTTTGAATTTCAGATAAACAATGAGTAATCACTTTACTATAAGTCTGTCCTAAATATTGCATGTCCCAAATCTTGCACAAGACAGAGCTATCGTAAGAAATGGTGCCTGTTCATCTGAGATTCAGATGGTCTGGCCACCCGACTCTTTGGCTGTGCCCGAGTCCTTTTTCTTTCAGGTTTTCTTCCCACCTGCTGCTCGCTGAGCGTTCCAGCTCTCTCTGTGCACCTGTCACCACACGCCTTCCACCCGGTCTGTATCATTGTCCCCACACTTGCCACGTGGCAGGATGTGGCAATGCCTTAGTTGTCACATATGAGTAAATGGGTGCTTTCCCTTTATTTCCCCCACTCTCTAGTTACATTCAGGGATGACTTGGCAGTGTTAGGTTTTAATTTCACTCAGAATGTTGCATGATGAGACAAAGGTCAAGTTAACATGGGATTACAGTAACATTTCTGTTAACAAAGATGTATCCCAAGAAGACACTCTGGGCTCAAACGTGTCATTACCTGATGGAAGCAAGCCCGAGCCCATGGAGGGCACCTCCCTGCCCTCCCTGCCACTGTTCTCAGAAGCAGAAGTGGACAGTGTGAGGTTTCCGGCATCCTCCTTCCAGCCATTCTGGGGTCAGATAGCAAATCAGCAGTGGCCCAAGCAGAACTCTGCCCGTGAAAGGGGACTTTCTGATTTTGCACTGTTACCTGGGGAGTGGGTTGATTGTTTTCTGTTTTCTTATATATATATATTTTATTATTATTAATTCTAATGGGGTGACATCAATAAATCAGGGTACATATGTACAATGAAAACATCTCCAGGTTATCTTATCGTTCAATTGTGTTGCATACCCATCACCAAAAGTCAAATTGTCCTCTGTCACCTTCAATCTGGTTTTCCCTGCGTCCCTCCCCTCCTCCCTATCCCACTCTTCCCTCCCTCCCCCCATCTAATTCTCTTGATTATGCCTTTTAGATAGCATTAGGGAATAGGATTTAATAAGCAAGCAGTTTGGGTTGTCCATAAAGCATAATTAATATTGTGGAATGCCACTGTATGGGTGATTGCAGTTATAAATAAGAGCTCCCTTTGCTGCCAGGTTATACATTTTGCCTTAAGTTTTATAAAAATGTGCACCCAGCTTCTCCAGTGAACACTCTATATGTTATGTTCCTTGTAATTATTACCTGCTTCTATTTTAAAAATTATTTTTATATTATATTATATTCTTTTTAAGTCAAAACAGATCTATTAAATTCAGTATTTTATTATTTTAAGTAACCCACATTTGTTTCCAATTAAATAGTAATTGCAAATAATTGTTTATTGTAAAACCATAACATCCATGTACTCGTAACTGTGTTAATTTCAAGAATGTTATAATTATCAGAAATTCCAGATAAATTAACATTTAGACACATACTTTTAGTGAATCTGACATAAGAACTTTTTCATAAATGAAATTACTATTCCAAACTAATTAAGAAAAACTCTGCAAATCTATAACATGCATAAATTAGCAGTTTACCTAAACTCAAATAATTTCAAATGTGACTTTCTAATATTCTGCAGTCTAAAATGTGTCTAAGTGTATAATATAGCATGACTAATATTTCTGAAACACTTCAGTTATTAATGATTTCTCTCAAATCTCATACAACAAAGAAAGAAGAGTAATTTTGTAAAGAGAATGCTAGCAGTGTTCAACTGGGGTTATTCACTTGTATTTTTGTCCTCACCATTTAAAACTATGTGTAAACAAAATTATAAATTACTTCATTTCATGGATTTTTTTATTATTATTTATTTAATTAATTGTGTTTACATAGATTCTAGGTTGACCCCGACTGCATCCTCCCTCTCCCATATTCCCCTCACGATCTCCCTTACCCCCCTCGCTACATTACCCTCCCCTCTTCCCTACAAGTTTATCCTATCCTATCATCTCCTTTCCCTCTGTCCTCTTTTCCTCTGTTCCCCTTGATACCTCTTCTGTCTGAATTCCTTTCCTCAGTTCTAAATATCCTTGGATTCCTCAAATGAGTGAGGTCATACAATATTTTTCTTTTTCTGCCTAGCTAATTTCACTCAACATAATAGTTTCCAGGCCCCTCCATATTGTTGCAAAAGGTAATATTTTCTTCTTTTTCATGGCGCCATAGTATTCCATTGTATATATGTATCATCGCTTTTCTATTTATTCTTTTTATTTTATTCTTTTTAGAGAGGAGACACAGAGTGAGAGACAGAGAGAGAGAGAGAGAGAGAGAGAAAGAGAGAAAGGGGGGAGGAGCTAGAAGCATCAACTCCCATATGTGCCTTGACCAGACCAGTGCAGGGTTTTGAACTGGCGCCCTCAGTGTTCCCAGGTTGACGCTTTATCCACTGCGCCACCACAGGTCAGGCTGTACCACCGCTTTTTAATCCACTCATCCACTGACGGACACTAGGGTTGTTTCCAGCTCTTTGCTATTGTGAACAATGCTGCCATAAACATGGGGGTGCATTTCTTTCTTTCAGTCAGTGATATGGTGTCCTTGGGATATATTCCTATAAGCGGCATAGCTGGGTCTAAGGGCAGTGTCATTTCTAATTTTTTGAGGAATCTCCATACTGTTTTCAACAGTGGCTGCACCAGTCTGCATTCCCACCAGCAGTGCAGGAAGGTTCCCCTTTCTCCACATCCTCGCTAGCACTTATTCTGTGTTGTTTTGTTCATGAGCACCATTCTGACTGGTGTGAGGTGCTATCTCATTGTGGTTTTAATTTGCATTTCTCTAATGATTAGTGATGTTGATCACTTTTTCATATGCCTATTGGCCATCTGTAGGTCTTCTTTGGAGAAGTGTCTATTCATTTCTTGTGCCCATTTTATGATTGGATTGTTTGTTTTCCTAGTGTTGAGTTTTACAAGTTTATTATAAATTTTGGTTATTAACCCTTTATCAGATGTGTTGTCAAATATGTTCTCCCATAGTGTGGTTTGTCTTTTTATTCTGTTCATATTGTCTTTAGCTGTGCAAAAGCTTTCTAGTTTGATATAGTCCCACTTGTTTATCCTGTCTTTTATTTCATTTGTCTGGGGAGATAAATTAGCAAATATATTGCTTCGATAGATGACGGAGAGATTGCTGCCTATGTTTTCTTCTAGAATGCTTATTGTTTCATGGCTTACATTTAAGTCTTTTATTCATTTTGAGTTTATTTTTGTGCAGGTGTAAGTTGGTGGTCTAGTTTCATTTTTTTGCAGGTAGCTGTTCCGTTTTTCCGACATCATTTGTTAAAGAGACTGTCTTTACTCCACTGTATGCTATTACCTTCTTTGTCAAATATCGATTGTCCATAAAAATGTGGGTTTATTTCTGGGTTCTCTGTTCTGTTCCATTGATCTATATGACTTTTCTTATGCCAGTACCAAGCTGTTTTGGGTACAATGGCCTTGTATTATAACTTGATATCAGGAAGTGTGATACCGCCCACTTTATTTTGTTTTTTCAAGATTGCTCAGGCTATTCCTGTTGTTTTTTGGTTCCATATGAACTTTTCAAATATTTCTTCTATATCTTTGAAGTATGTCATTGGTATTTTAATTGGTATTGCATTGAATTTATAAATTGCTTTGGGTAATATAGGCATTTTAATGATGGTTATTCTCTCTAACCATAAACATGGTACATGCTCTCACTTGTTTGTGTCTTCCTTGATTTCTTTTATCAAAGGTTTATAATTTTCTGAGTAAAGGTCTTTAACCTCCTTGTTTAAATTTACTCCTAGGTACTATTTTGTTGTTGTTGCAATAATGAAAGGGATTTTTTCCTTAATTTCTCTTCCTGACATTTCATTGTGTATAGAAATGCCTGTGATTTCTGTGTGTTAATTTATATCCTGCCACCTTGCTGAATTCATTTATTAGGTCCAGTAGTTTTTTGAATGAGCCTTTCGGGTTTTCTATATACAGTATCATATCATCTGCAAATAATGATAGTTTTACTTCTTCTTTTCCAATTTGAATGTTCTTTATTTCTACTTCTTGTCTGATTGATGTACCTAGGATTTCCAGTACTATGTTGAATAAGGGTGGCCATTTAAAACCATGTGTAAACAAAATTATAAATAACTCTATTTTATGGATTTTTGAGATCACATATGAATAAATAGATCCCTACTATTAAATTCCTAAAATCTGAAGTTCTATTGTGTTTTTTCTTTTCATTGAAGATTCTATAAAAATTTCCAACAATTATTTTTTCACTGAGATGAATTTTGACAATAATACATGAGTAACAGGAAGAGAAACACATTAGATTAAATGTAAATATTGATTTCAGAAAACATCAGTAATCAATACTTCCTTTGCCAGAAATGGAAACTTCCTTATTATTCTCTACCTTCATGAACATATGAAAATGTTTTAAGACACAGCCAAAGTTTTCTAAACAATACTGAGAATGCCAATAGCGTGTGTATATTATATATGACTTGCCTTTAGAATAATTTGGTGTTTCTACATTTTATTATATTAACAAAGATGTTAGTACAGAATTGTTCAATATTAGGTCGTGCATGTAGCAATCAAATTCATTAGGATCTAGAATTGCCTTACCTCAGATTAAATCAAGTCTAATATTCATTGATAGTAAATGATTGATAAACAAGTGAAACCTGAGAAAATAAGAACTCAGCACAAATTTTAAATAGAACATGTGTGATTTGTTGGTGAGACTAAACAGAGGAAAAACAATCAAAAATAAGGTCAAGAAAAAGTAAGTTTTCTATCTGTCACGTGTAAATAAAATCAAGATCCAGTTGTTGCAGTTTGGCTTTGATTGTTATATTGATAGAGTGTAATACAAGAATGTTTAAAGCAGGTATATAAAGGTGAAAGGGAAATCTCAAGAGGCAGAAAAGCAGTGATGATTGAGAAATTGATTTTGACATTTGTACATGTCAGAGACTGAGAGAAAACACTGTGAACCTAAGATTTCAAACCTGACACTATTAGGTTTGTCTAAAAACATTGAACTTACAGAAATAAAAATATTTTCATAAAGAGATAAATATTTTTACTTCTCTACCTTGCTTAATAATGGGTTATTTTCTGCATTAATATAATTATTTCATGGAACTAGCTAAATTTTTAAATATGTTAAAATTGAGTAAATGAAAATATGTAACTATAATATGTAAGACATCACAAATAAATCATACTAAAAGCTATTCTCTCTGTGTTGTAAAATTAAAACGATAAATACAGTATGTCTACATGTGGAGAAGAAATTTCCTGATTAATTCCATACTTTTGCAAGGAAGAGTGGTAAAGAGTGTTATATATTACAACTATTTGAAAAGATTGTCAGTGGTATGTTTTAAATTTTTTTCCTACTTTTTGCAGTCTTAGAACAATTTTTATTAACACATTTGATACAACTGGTCTTTTGTTCTTTTCCTCTCTCTTCTACTATTTTCCTAAATTTTAATTTTGATCTCTTTGTATTTAAAGAGAAGCAAATATACTATGTAAGTTAAAGACAGTGCTTCAACAGAAACCCATTGATTACAACCTATGCTCTATCTATTAGTCTGTGACGTATAGGAGGGATTTGAAGGGATTAATGCTTACATATAGAACAACTCATTAGTGAGTGATTAAATTTTATATTATGGCATGCTTATAATCATAAAAATAATTGAGCAATGAAAGAGACTGTTTGCAAATTGACATAACAAAAGAAATCAGTTCAGAAATCCTAACTAAGAATTTGGAAGATAAAAGGCATGATATATGGTTCAAAAACATGAGACATATTTGTTATTAAAAAAAAAAATCAGGAAGAACATAAAAGAAAGTATCAGTCAAACCCAGGGTAAAATAAAGCTGTAGTACAAGGGTAAAGATGAATTTTCTTTATTTCAGGAGGATTAGTTCCAAAATGGAGCCTAGATATGGGAGTAGACAAAATTGATTTGCCTGAAAACTTAAGAGAGTAAATACATATAAAAACAATAGTGAGTGAAGACACAAGATGGCAGCAGAGTAGGCAGATGCACAGACTCCCAGTTCACACCACAAAATTGGACTACAAGTTAATTTGGGAACATCTAGCATGAAAAAAACAACTCTGGACTACAAAAACTGCTCTCAAAATCAAAGGAGCAAAGAAGAAGCCACACCAAGCCTAATGGGTAGTGCCAAGGAACAGTGAGCCTCCCCTGCTTATAGGAACAAAAGGGTGGGGTGAGGCTGAGAGCCCAGAAAGGCTCTCAATTTAAGGAAAACAGTAGAAAATATCACTCACAGCCAATTGCCTCGGGACCTGGGAATGAGGTTTGTTGAAAGAGGTGGCTTGTTTTCTGAAAAGAAATGGGGAGAGAGAGATAGCTGGTCTCAGAGGAATGTATGGGAGGACCTGAGCATCAGGACAAACCCAGTGTGGGAAGCAGCCATACCTGGTGGGAGGTGTTGGAGGCGGCCTTTGCAAGGGGAGGGATTGATCCTTCCACAGAAAACAAGAGTAAAGTGGTTCCAGGTCAACCTTCTCAAGATATCTCTATAGCTCCGATCAGCACAAAAAAGACACAGCTGAAAACATGAAGTGGGGAGGATGGGCAGTAACTCAGGTCTCCATGGAGATCTGATATACACCTCCCCTTACTGAAGTGGAGAAAGCACCCCGTCCCCAGAGAGAGTAACTGGCCAATCAGGTCCTGAGAGGGAACTTCATAGCACTACTGGCATTTCTTAAGAAGCTTGAAAAAGCTCAAATAAACAACGTAACTCTTCATTTAAAAGAACCTGAAAAAGAACTGCAATGCCAAGAATTAGTAGTAGGAAGAAAATAATAAAGATCAGAGCAGAAATAAATGACATAGAGGTTAAAGAAACAATACAGAGGATCAATAAAACCAAGAGCTGGTTCTTTAAAAGGGTAAACAAGATTGATGAATGTTTAAAGAGACTCACCAAACAAAGAAGAGAGAGGACTCAAATAAATAAAATTAGAAATGAGAGTGGAGAAATAACAACCGACACAACAGAAATACAAAATATTGTAAGAAAATACTATGAAGAACTGTATGCCAAAATATTAAACAACCTAGGTGAAATGGACAAATTCCTTGAAACATACAATCTTCCAAAAATCAACCTGAAAGAATCAGAACACCTAAACAGACCGATTACAACAAAAGAGATTGAAACAGTTATCAAAAGCTCCCAAAAAACAAAACCCCGAGGCCCGATGGATTCACTGGTGAATTCTATCAAATACTCAAAGAACTAACTCCTATCCGTCTCAAGTTATTTCAAAAAATTCAAGAGGAAGGAACACTACCAAGTTTCTTTTATGAGGCGAGCATAATTCTGATTCCAAAACCAGGCAAAGACATCTCTAAGAAAGAAAATTATAGGCCAATATCCCTGATGAATTTAGATGCTAAAATCCTCAACAAAATATTAACAAACTGGATCTAGCAATACATAAAAAAAAATTCATACATCATGATCAAGTGGGATTTATTCTGGGGAGGCAAGGATGGTACAACATTTGTAAATCAATTAATGTGATTCACTACAAACAATAGGAAGGAGAAAAACCACCTGATAATTTCAATAGATGCAGAAAAAGCATTTGATAAAATCCAGCACCCATTTATGATCAAAACTCTTAGCAACGTGGGAATACAGGGAATATATCTCAACATGATAAAGGCTATTTATGACAAACCCACAGCCAACATCATAATCAATAGACAAAAATTAAAAGCAATTTTTTTAAAAATCAGAAACAAAGCTGGGGTGCCCCCTTTTACCATTCTTATTCAACATAGCACTTGAAGTCCTAGCTACAGCAATCAGACAAGAAGAAGAAATAAAATGCATCTAAATTGGGAAAGTAGAAGTAAAACTATCATTATTTGCAGATGATATGATATTGTATATAGAAAACCCTACAGGCTCAGTCAAGAAACTACTGGACCTAATAAATGAATTAGACAAGGTGGCAGGATATAAAATTAACACACAGAAATCACAGGCATTTCTATACACAAACAATGAAATATCAGAAAGAGAAATTAAGGAAACAATCCCCTTCACTATTACAACAACAACAAAAAAGTACCTAGGAGTAAATTTAACCAAGGAGGTTAAAGACTTGTACTCAGAAAATTATAAAACATTCATAAAAGAAATCAAGAAAGACACAAACAAGTGGAAGCATATACTGTGTTCATGGTTAAGAAGAATAAACATCATTAAAATGTCTATATTACCCAAAGCAATTTATAAATTCAATGCAATACTAATTAAAATACCAATGACATACTTCAAAGATATAGAAGAAATATTTGAAAAATTCATATGGAACCGAAAACCAACAAGAATAGCCTGAGCAATCTTGAAAAAGCAAAATAAAGTGGGAGGTATCACACTTCCTGATATCAAGTTATACTACAAGACCATTGTACTCAAAACAGCTTGGTACTGGCATAAGAACAGGCACATAGATCAATGGAACAGAACAGAGAACCCAGAAATAAACCCGCATCTTTATGGACAATCGATATTTGACAAAGAAGGTAATAGCATACAGTGGAGTAAAGAAAGTCTCTTTAACATATGGTGTTGGGAAAACAGAACAGCTACCTGCAAAAAAATGAAACTAGACCACCAACTTACACCATGCACAAAATAAACTCAAAATGGATAAAGGACTTAAATGTAAGCCGTGAAACCATAAGCATTCTAGAAGAAAACATAGGCAGTATACTCTCCTACATGTATATGGAAGCAATATATTTGCTGATTTATCTCCCCAGGCAAATGAAATAAAAGACAAGATAAACAAATGGGACTATATCAAACGAAAAAGCTTTTGCACAACAAAAGACAATATGAACAGAATAAAGAGACAAACCATACAATGGGAGAACATATTCGACAACACATCTGATAAAGGATTGATAGCCAAAATTTATAATGAACTTGTAAAACTCAACACCTGGAAGACAAAAAATCCAATCATAAAATGGGCACAAGAAATAAATAGACACTTTTCCAAAGTGGTCAAAAGAAGCCCAGTAGGTATATGAAAAAGTGCTCAACATCACTAATCATTAGAGAAATGCAAATTAAAACCACAATGAGATACCACCTCACACCAGTCAGAATGGAGCTCATTAACAAAACAACACATTATAGGTGCTGGCAAGGATGTGGAGAAAAGGGAACCCTCCTGCACTGCTGGTGGGAATGCAGACTGGTGCAGCCACTGTGGAAAACAGTATGGAGATTCCTCAAAAAATTAGAAATGGAACTGTCCTTTGACCCATCTATCCCACTTATAGGAATATATCCCAATGACACCATGTCACCAACTGAAAAAAAGAAATGCATCCCCATGTTTATGGCAGCATTGTTCACAATAGTGAAGAGCTGGAAACAGCCCAAGTGTCCGTCAGTGAACGAGTGGATTAAAAAGCAGTGGTACATATATACAATGGAATACTATGGGGCCATGAAAAAGAAGGAAATATTACTTTTTACAACAATATGGAGGGGCCTGGAAACTATTGTGTTGAGTGAAATTAGGCAGGCAGAGAAAGAAAGATATTATATGACCTCACTCATTTGAGGAATCCAAAGAACACTGAGAACTGAGGAAAGGAATTGAAATAGAGGAGGTATCAAAGGGACCAGAGAAAAAGAGGTCAGGGAGAAAGGGGATGATAGGATGGGATAAACCTGAAGGGAAGGGGGAGGGCATTGTAGGAAGGGGTGTAAGGGAAATGTTGAAGGCAATATGAGGGGAGGTGGGATGCAGTCTGGGTCACCCTAGAATCTATGTAAACACAATTAATTAAATAAATTAAAAAACAAACAATAGTGACTAACCATAAGGAAGTAGAACCCCAGGAATTCCAGAAAGTGTAGCTACTTATTAAAAGTTAGAGAGAACCTGGTGCCCACTGCTGCAGGTAGAATTTCCAATAGTTCATCTCCATCCAGGTGTTACATAGTACAGCATGTTGTGGAAACCGCATTATAACTTTTTATTAAGCTAAATGGAGGGAAGCAAGGCAGGTAATGGTAATAAGGACCTCTTCTCCTTTCAGGGCTGGTGTAAGATAGCAACTTCCCAGCCAGCAAGTTGGCCAGCAGAGGTATTGCACACCAGAAGTTTGCATACCAACCTAGGATTTTGTCTTTTAAAAACATCACCTAATGAAATGTCAACACTGTTAAGTGCCTGTCCCACTGCTGTGGCAGTGTTAACTTGATTCTCAAATCCTTAACATTCAGAATTCATCTTAAACAAAATCAGAACGTAAGCAAATGTTTATAATGAACTTTTTTATCTTCAACTTTCAAGGTAAATTTCTGCAAAATAAGAAGCCAAAGTGGTTGATGTACTTGAACATCTGTAGATTATTTCTCAGGTGCATCAAGAAAACACTGAAGAAAGTGCACTGAGAGAAAGAGTCAATGTAACAAAATGAATAATAATGCAAAATCAAAATTCCTGGACCAAATCTTGGCTGCTCTATTACCAGTGTGAACTTGACCAAGTCTATCATTTCTCTGTGCCTCTGTTTCCTTTTCTGTCAAATGGCAACAAATATAGTACTTTTCACATGATGTCATTATGAGGATAAATGATGTAATGTACTTAATATGAAGGATTTCAGACACACTACATAATATAGGTAAGATTTACTTTGACACACAGTTTACCAAACACTATGCAAATATAACTCTATAGTAACCTAAAAATTGTTTTTGTTATTAATCTCATTACACAGATGAAACCGAAGCTTAAGAACTTCCTCAGGATCATAGTGTATCAAGCCTCAAAACAAATTCATGTAATCCTGAAACACTAATCCATCCTTACCCAGTCTGTTTATGAAATCTGGTGCTTATATACAATTATATTCTTTTTTATCTTGAGTTGTCCAAACATAAAGAAAGTATGGAAGAAGAGGGACAAAGTAGTAGACATTTTGCAACTCTTTCTATATTTTTGACTATACTCTGAACTCATTTGAGGTGTGATACATTCTGTGCTATTAATCAACAGTACAGTATTTTGTTGTCCTTACCTTTCACTACTTTTACCAGAAACTTCTAAACACATTGCAGCAAAAGAGCTATGTCAGTTATCTTATTGCTATCTTCCCAAAAAAGATAAACTAAAATTGAAATCTTTATTATGTCTATGTTAACCTAGATCCTTTCCTATGGTATCAGAGTCTCAGTTAAACAATAACACAGTGACACTCAAAATTCAAATAGCATGCACAGTGAAATGAGTAAAACTGAAAAAAATGTATATGAAGCCTTAAAGCAGATTTGCTACAGCAAAGTTCAAAATGTACATAGATCCATTTCAGATATTTCACAACAGCTCAAAATGCAACATATTGCATTAACACATAAGCTTGAAAATGCCATACTTTATTCATGGTAGACAGGTGTTAAATTACAAAGTGTGTATTGTTCATATGGCATTTATGTCTTTCAAGTTTGTTTGACATTCCAGAAACAATGTGACTGGAATTCATGAATAAAATTGAAATCATTTTCTTTTCTTTTTTATTGTGTTTTTCTTTCTCACTTTCCATTGAGAACATAAATAGAAGTAAATTCATTTGTGTATCTTACAAGTACACACATCAGGAAACCAATTAACTAGGTGAAACACTTCTTCCATTTATACTCCCTAATTAGTCTTCCTCTGATTCTTGATGTTTAAAGTGGTAAGAATCTGTTTAGATACTTTGAAATGGAAAGGCCATATTCCTGTCAATAAACAGAGAATAATATATATGGCATATAAGGATTCGATATAGCAAAAATAATAATAATAATAATACAATAATAAAATTTGTCTCCTTCAAAACATCTTAGATAGTCTAATGTTATAATCCATCAAAAGGTCATTTAACAGGAAAGAAAGATCTGAGTTTCATCTACTAAATAATTATAAAAAAGACCATAATTTTTTATACTGAATAGATAAAATATATACTTATAAACATATAAATTGCAGGAAAAATAACTGCATATTTAGTAAATGGCTTTCCCCTCTGTTGTAACATAGTTCTATTTTTCATTTAATCTAGTTTTCATTATAAATTTAATGAGTTATGCCAGAAGTGTAGGCTATGGAATTTTAATTTGTTCTTTTTTAGGAGAGAAATATGTTGCATAGAAAGTTAATTTAGTACTATAATGTGCTGTGAAGCTTGAAATTTATATTTATATCTATATTTGAATATACTTTCTAATATAAAATATTATTTATATACATGTATATTTATATCCTAAAATAAAACTCAAATATACTGATTTTAATGAACCTCAATGTCCCTAATCAAAGTAATGGTGCTTTGGAACCATCTGATAATTATACTAAAAAACAATATAGCTATGTTACCTCTAAAGGCAATGATCAGTCTTCAAACCAACCTTTAAACTATAGCAATTCATTTGTTTTAAGATTTAAAGTACTTTAGGCTAGGTAGGTATCATTTAATAATTTGCCCTTCCAAACAATCAAACAGAAATCATTAAACAGATTAATTTACAAGTATTGAAAATATTTTTGAATATTTTCTAATTATCTAGCACTTCTCTGTTAAAGAAAAGCACAGGTCTTATCTAGAAATTGTAACTGAAAGAGACAACTCATGGAAAAAACAAACAGCAATTAAGAAAATAACATGAATGCTGATCAATATATTTGTGTGTGTGTGGTATGTGTGTGTGTGTATATAAAGTAAAGCTATGTAAATTAACACCATTCTCAACAAACAAAGCACTAATATATATTTCTGGAGACTACAGTAAGTGACTACAAATATTTGAAGGAGAAAAAATATGCATAAATTGAAGAAAGACAAATAAAAGAGACAAATAGATCAATTAAAAATATTTATTTCTTTTTAGGTATAGGAGAACTACATTAACTTTAGGTCATAAAGAAAGAAATCACCCTGCCCAGCTGGCTCAGTGGTAGGGCGTTGGCTCAGTATTTGAAAGTCCCAAGTTTGATTCCTGGCAGGGCACACAAGAGAAGCAACAGTTTGTTTCTCCACCTCATTGACTCCCACTTCTCCCTCTCTCTCTTTATTTCTCTCTCTTTCTCTTCCCCTCCTCCAGTCATGGCTCAAATGATTTGAGCAAATTGGCTCCGGCTGCTGATTATGGCTCCATGGTCTTGCCTCAGGTGTTAAAATAGCTTGCTTGACAAGCAATGGAACAGTGGTTCCAGATGGGTAGAGTATCTCCTGGAAGGTGGTTTGCCAGCTGGATCCCAGTCAGAGTGCATACAGAAGTCGTTCTCTCTACCTCTCCACCTCTCGATAATAAAAAAAGGAAAGAAGTAAACAGAGAATCAGTAGAGGATGAGAAAGACATGGCATTAAGAGACCTGAGAAAGGGCTTATGTTCTGTAAAGGTGAAAAAATATATCTCAGTCACAAACAGTAAGAAGAAAAAACCCGTAGATACAAATAAAGGGCACATTTGAGTTGTGTTTAAAACTTACATTTCAAGCCATGTTAATATAAAACACCTATACTAAAAGTGCATTGAAATTATCTTTAAATGATATAACTGCTAAAATTCCAAGCAGAATCACAAAAAAATAAATTTCAAGCCAAGGATCTCAGAAAAGCAGATCACACTTATATTTGGGAAACACGGCAATTGTAGTTTGGGTGATATGTACATAAAGATCGCTCAATGTCCCAAAATATGCCATAAACTAAAGATTTTGCATTTAATGCACAAAATAAAACAGGACATTAAGCTTTTGTTTCATGACAAAAATAAAAAACAAACATAAAGAAACCCTCAAAACATTATATGAAGCCAATTCCTTGTAGAAGATGCACACTTAGAGAAGATGGAAAACACACACTAGCTTTTGAAGACAAAGAATACTGTCTGCTTTGCCTTATGCACTGTGTGGGGAAAAAAGCTTTCACTAATAAAAAAAAATACACACGCACCACAAATGTTACAGACCTGTTTTAATGTTATACATATGTTGCAGGAAAGAAAATTCATTGAATTTATGTAAAAGTATTTAGTCCCAGCCTGTTATATACTTTATTTTCTAAATTAGAAAGCATAAGATCCCATAGGAAAACAATTTCTTTTCTATAAATTATCCCACTTCAAGTAAGCTAACTTTAAAAATATATAAAGCAGAAATATGTAAAAAAAAATGATAAAATACAGGATAACAAACTCTAAAGAATTAAAATAGAACAATCTGAAAAACATTGTAACATAATTATTTTAATGATTAAGTGATTTAATAGAACAAGACAAAAATATAATAAGATTATAAAATGTATAACATGTTGGGAGTAAAAATATAAAATTTCATAATTAAAAATATTTACATTTTTAAAGAGGTTTACAGATTAAAATCAACCTCAAAGTGATTTATTAACTGAAAATGCATATTAGGTAAATAACCAAAATAAAGCTTAAGACTAAAATGAAACACATTAAATAAGTTTCCAAATTGTGGATTCTTCAATTACATAATTTCAAATACAAAAGGAAAATTTTTGTTAATGAATGACAAAAAGTCAACTACAAATTTCAAAAATTCAGCAGAAAGGGGTATATTTCAACAGGAACCACAGGAGGTAACTTTCAGTTGTCAAAGAAAAATAATTTCAACATATAAATATTCATTATAATATCATTCTGGTGTTAGGTCAAAATAAAGTACTACAATATGAACTAAAGAAAAATATTGAATTAAAATTCAATAGAAAAGTAAAAAATTTGCCTAATCAGTAAACATATTTCTGTAAAGACTAGTGGTAATTATAATAATTCTATTTCAAGAAATTTTGAGTAAGATTAAATAAAAAACTTTAGAAAACCTAATATGACAGATAAGATAGAGATTAAAGTATTTTAAGACCATTTTGTTGTGAAAAGGTAAGTAAATGTATATACCTTTATATCATTTTAACTCTGCTACTAAAACAACATTTATTGATTTAAATAAACCATTAACTTTAAACTTCATATATGCTATTAAACAGAATAGGAAAAGAAGGAAACAGCTAAAACTCAATCAATATAAGACAAATAAAGGAGTCCCCAAAGCAGAAACCAAACAAACATACAAAACACATAAAATTAAAAATTTTTATTAATGTATATTTTTAAAATTGTCAGTAATCATTGTAATACCTTCAATTGGTTAAAATGCTGAAATTTTTAGATATAAATTTTTATAATTTAGTTATATACTTTATTTAATGGACAAAACTAAGATATAAAAGACAGAACTTTATGAAGAAAAATGATAAAAAAATATTTTATGCAAATGATTACTATGGGAGAAAACTAAGTCTTAAATACTGCTATAGAGAACACCTAGAAAACTGAAGGACTTTTGGTAGAAGTCATTCTGGTCAGAAGGGTGGAATTTTAAAATCAAAATCTTAAAAATGTTTAAAATCTGTAAAATCAAAAGACGGAAGAGCTGATTAAGTGTAAGATGTCTCCCTGTTAAAGTGATGTGTTCCAGAATCTATCACAGTAAATTATAAAATTTTTCCAGTGTGGCTATTAATGCTGAGAAAATGATTCTGAAGACTTTTCCAAATTTTGAGAGTAGTTGAGTTCAAATTACACTCCAAGTCACCTGAGCCCTAATGAAGTTAAAATATATTATTTATCTGCTGAAAATGTTTTCTTTTCCAAACTGTTGGGTATATTGACTCTCCTGTCTTACAGGTGGACTCAAACTTCCCTAAAACAACAACTTACCCTTTGGACAGAATGATTTGTTTAAACATGTCACTTAATCACAAACCACACCAACAAAAAAATACCTGTGGTTTGTTGGTATTATTAGGGAAGAAAGAACCATTGTTTATCTTTTAAGAATAAAACAAACTTTAAGCTGGCAGTGGCCTGAGATACTTTTATATGAAACAAGTTCACCCAAAGAAGCGTTGAAAGAAAACAGATAACTCACTTCCATGCCTTTTCTAAGGTTTCAAGATGCTTAGATTGTTGGGTTTTTTCCCCCAGCTTTTGAGAGCCTTCTTAAGTTTGTATGTTGTATTGCTTCAGGTTTCTGTTTGTTTCTTTTTAGTTGTGAGAAGGGGGAGTCATGGCAAATAAAGTTATTTCATATTGGCAGATTAGAAAATCAGCATTTGTACTCCAAATACTGATCTTATATACAAGGACCTTGCGGGATTCACTTGTTTACTTAATAGTTTATACATTGTTTTCTATGTCCTATGTATTCAGCTATTAAATCTGCAAGTAATGAGTTTTATGTTTTTCTTCCAATCTTTTATTTCTTTTGCTTAACCTTTTGGTCTGTGGTATAATAAAAGTGATAAAAATGGTAATAATGATAGTCTTTGTTCTCAATCTGAGGATATGTGACCCTGTAGGCATACTGTGCATATATATAAAATATATGACACAATATATAATAGATATAGAACAATAAAACATATTTTATGTTTTTACCCTTATTTTGGGGTAGCTCTAATTCTCTTTCATAACTGATAGGTAAGTCTTTCTATCAGGTTATGCTATTTCTTATATCCTTTCTGTGCTAATGTGGTGAAATATATTGATTTTTAAGCTGTTCTTTTGTTTGTTAAAGTATTATTTACATAGAATAAAATTTACCAACTTATGTGTAAGGTGTTGAATTTGGTAATGGTATAAAACTAAGAAACTACCAGTACCACCAAAAATAGTCCCTAAACCATAAATGGTTTTCTCTTGTCTCTTTTTAATGAAGCTCCTTTCCTAAGACCAAGCCCTAAGCAATCACTGAGCTAAACTTTGTCACTATAGTTTTTGCTTTCATAGACTTTCATTTACTGTAAATAATCTTTTTTGTTTGCCCTTTTTTATTTTGCATAAAATTTTCAAAACTCATCTATGCAGTTATTATTTTGTATTAATATTTTGTTCCCTTTTATTGCTCAGTAGAACTCTATGGTATAAATATACAGAAATGTAGTTATCTACCCACTATTTGATGAATATTTCTGATTGCCTTTATTGAGGATATAATGACTATTCTAATATAAATATTAGTGTATATATATATTTTTTAAACTTGAAGCTATTTTATTTTATTTTATTCATTTTAGAGAGGAGACACAGAGTGAGAGAGAGAGAGAGAGAGAGAAAGGGGGGGAGGAGCTGGAAGCATCAACTCCCATATGTGCCTTGACCGAACCAGTGCAGGGTTTTGAACTGGCGACCTCAGTGTTCCCAGGTCGACGGCTTTATCCACTGTGCCACCACAGGTCAGGCATAGTGTATATATTTTTGAGTGAACGTATTTTTAATTTTTCTTAGAGAAATATCTAGAAGTGTAATGGTTGTGTTGTATGGTAAATGTATGCCATATTGTTTTCTTGTCTGTACCATTTTGAATCCCTATTAGTAGGGTATCCACATCATTGCCAAATAAATATTATGCCATTAACCATTTTAAATAAATTTCTGTGTATTTAGTAAAACTAGAGATTTTTCTTTCAATATAGATATCCACTTATTCCAGCAACAATTATTGAAAAAAAATTGTATTTTATCTATTAATTGCTTTAGCACATCTGTGAAAAATCAATTAACCATGTAAATGTAGTTCTATTTATAAATTTATTTTATTTCACTGATTTTTATCTCTGTCATTATGCAACCATCATACTATCTGGAATCATTAAATTCTAACTCTTGAAATCAAGTAGGGCAAGTTTTCCGGCTTTCTTCTTCTTTTCCATAATTACTCTACTATTCTAAATCCTTTGCCTTTCTATAATAATTTGAAAGATGGTTTGCTATTTTTTTCAGAAAAGGAAGAATAAACAAAAATATAATTAAATAGAAAAGATTTAAACAACACTATGAACCAGTTTGACCTGTCTTATAAATCAAAACTTCAATAACTACAGAAATCACCTTATTTTTAAATTTTATATTATATTCATTATAGAAGTCATATACTGGGTCACAAATATGTAAAATACTTGCAACCTTTAAATAATATGCAAAATTTAAAATATTAAAAATTAATGCTAAATTAATATTTATCAGATGACCAAATATTTGGAAATTAGGCAACATGCCACTTCAAAGTAATCCATAGGTCACAAAAGATATCACAAAATAGTAAAGTATTTTAAACTGATGTTAAAGTAACAATATATCAATCAACCTTGTGAGGTATAGCTAAAGCTAAACTAAGAGGGTAATTCTTAGATTCAAAGTTTATATCAGGAAAAATAAAAGTTTAAGAGTAAAGATCTCAGCTTCAAATATAAGGCATTAGAATAAAAGACCCAATTAAATTCTTTTTAAAATGTGAATATGAGATAATAAGAAGAATAATTAATATTTAACAAATTGGCTACTGATTAAAAAGACGAACAATCATCAAGCTTAAATTTGTTCTTTGGTGGAGGAGCAAATTGATAAACTGAAATAAAATGATTATATGTAATCAGAAAGAGAAAAAGAATGATCAATATTATGACTGAAGGGGAAAACATTCAACTGATATTAAGAGGAAAATAAAGAAATATTGTGAATAACCCTATGTCTAAGGTTGTAAATTTATTTTCACTAGAACCTCTATTTTAGAGGTTTCCAGATCATATTTAACATTAGAGGAAATTATACATACAGGATTAGACAAAAGTAGGTTTACAATTGTTCATGTGGAAAATAATACAATAATTAATAATTATTAATACAGGAATAAACTCTTTCTTTTGTGTACTCAGAGCTGTAAACTTAATTTTGCCCCACCCTGTATTTTGGAAAGAATAAGAAGAGGGGCCATTTTTCTCACAATGTTTCTCTGTGAAGGTCATAAGATGCGATGGACAATGAATTGTTCTCACTTCTTTCCTGCCTCATGCCTCACTTAACTTTCTGGATCCTAGTCTTGCTGACCAACAGCAGACCTTAACTCATCACTAGGTGCTTGGCGAAGGTGGTCAATCACACTGAAATAATGGTTGCCTCAGAGGCAGTAACTGTTAGGAAATAGAGTCCACATAGGTAGTAGTTTCTATCTCTCTATAAATTCCTCTTTGTGGAGTACCAAGTTGGTGCCTAGATCTGAGTAGTTTCTCAGATTGTACTTCAATCACTATTTAGTGCACTCATACCGATGACTGTCGGTACCTATTGTTTTTATTCAGTAATCCACACTTCTATATATTTATTTTCCCATATTTTTCTATAATCAAGCAAGTTCCAACTCCCATAAGAAATCTCTTTTAGACACAATACCTGTAGAAACTCTGTGAATTCTGATACTTATACTTGGGGGAAAGAGGCATCAAATTAACAATGTAGTCTACATTTCATGTAAAGGCAGTATATTATGTGCTATCAATATTATTAGCCAATGATGCATGACCAGGTGGTGGTGCAGTGGATAGAGCGTTGGACTGGGATGTGGAAGACCCAGGTTCAAGACCCCCAGCTCGCCAGCTTGAGCGCGGGCCCATCTGGCTTGAGCAAAAATGCTCACCATCTTGGATCCAAGGTCACTGGCTCCAGCAAGGGATTGTTCAGTCTGCTGAAGGCCCGTGGTCAAGGCACATGTGAGAAAGCAATCAAGAAACAACTAATCAACGAACAACTAAGGTGTCGCAACGGCAATGAAAAACTAATGATTGATGCTTCTCATCTCTCTCGGTTCCTGTCTGTCTGTCCCTATCTATCCCTCTCTCTGACTCTCTCTCTGTCCCTGTAAAAATATATATATATATTATTAGCCAATGAATATTTTAATGTAAGCATAATCTGATAATATGAATAACTAGCCATTTTACTTGTCTTTATTTGAAGGTGTTAAAGGGCATTTTAATTAGGTCAATGTAAGTTCAGTATTTGTGACTTATCACAGTGGATGTTTATTTTAGTGTTCAAATGAATAGTAGTATTGGTGTTTCTGTTTGATGGTAGGAGTGAGGATGGCCTATACTCCTGGCAGACACTCATAGCAACATAGGCTCTTAGACCTTCACAAAAGAAATGCTGGCTTGCCCTCAACATTGACACAAAGATTGAATATTAAAGAAGAGAGAGGCAGAGAAAACACACCAGCTTCTTAATTATATTGTCTCCAAAATGATGCTCAGCACTTTTATTCCCCTGTCATTCGTGAAAACTATGATTCCATGTACTTTCATTGGTCAGAGATGAGAATGGGGTGGGGTGGGCTGGAATTATGTTCTTGACTACTGCATGTTCCTAGAAGAAACTGTAGTTCATGAAAGGGGGTTTTAAATCTTTTGTTACAGCTATGCTTCTGTGTTGAATATGAGTACCAAAAACCCATGGACAGTTCTCTTCCCCCAGAAGATAATCCCATCCACTCACAGGGGAGGATAATACAAAGTTCTACCTATCTACTGCATTCAGCTCAATGATCATACTTTCTATGTGAGTTTCCTCCATCAGCTTTGGAAGACATTTCTCGCATTTCGTAATCTACAAAAGCAAAAAAGTTTTCAGTACTCCTTTCTTGACATACACTAGTATAAGAGGGACAAAAAAAAAGCAGAATACAGTCCTTTATTATAAAAATAGATGAATTGGAGACAAGCAGCTGTCACTGATTTACAGTGACAGTAGAATTCTAGAAAGAGAGAAGTTCCTTGAGAAATCCTTGAATCTGTCTTCCAAGAGGAAGTCCTTAGGCCTTTATTCTACAGACACTTGCTTTCAACCTCTGAGAGAGTCATCTGGTTGTCTGTTGTCCTCCATGACTACAACTAAAGTGAATGTTTTGGGACCAGATAGCTTTTACTTCCTGCTCTTTAAAGTTTGGAAGCCAGAGTACTATTCAAGTAATTGTTAAGACTGGTACCCAATTTGGAGGCAATGTTTTTCATTCAGAATCTTGGTAGGCTTCTGATTTACTTCCTTTCAGGCAAGTCTCTTTGTCAGAAACAAATCCCAAATTATTTCCTTGCCATAGTTCTCAAGTCAGCTTTATTCCTCACTTTACTTGGTACTCTGTCTTCCTCTCAGAAATTACGCTTGTGTCACAGCTGTCTCTGGAAACATGATGCGACCATTTTTCCTGATTTTAAATAAGAGGATTAACTAGCAAGGACTTTAACCACAACCTAGCCACAGGACAGACAAGATAATAACTGGAATTTTCAGCTTCTGTCATGGCAGAGAGTTTTTGCCCACCACTAAGTGATCTGAAGTATAAATTCACCTAAAGAAAAGGTGTCTGTATGCTAAGAAGCCTCCAAAGTAAAAAATTCTCTCATATTTGTATACAACATAAATTGAAATTTATGCATAATAGTAAATCACAACTACTCTTTTCATTATCATCTGGGTATGTATTTAAAATTAGCAATATTTAGTTTCAGCATTTCACATACCCTTTAACATTTATCTTAGCTCTCATTCAATTTATAGAGACATAAATCACCACATTATTCAGGGGAAAAAAACAACAGGCTGCATAAGTACAAAGACACTACTTCTATATAATTCAGTGCCCCTCATTTTCTTTGGGAAGCATTCTGTTACACTGATGTTTTGATGTGTTCCTTCTAAAGTATACCCTTTCCCAGTTCCTCTGGAAAGTAAAGTAGTGAAATTTTAAAATCTTGAATAAGTTTCCAGCTTTCATGCGTCTTAGTTGCTTTTCCAAAGTCAGATAATGTACATTTAAAAGAATGTATCATAAAGAATTCTGTGGTTGAAATTGGAAAGCTAAATATAGACCAAGGGTGGGTCTTTGGACCTTTAAAGAGTATCATATTACTCTGGTGTCAATTGTAACATGTATGGTTTAACCCTTGATGGTCAATCTTTTTATAAAAATTGCCCGCCTAAACCTGTCAATGGAAATATTTTTTTGCTGTTTTTCTAGGTTTTTAGAAGCACATAACTGTTATTTCACTGTATGTTTCTTTGCCTAATTGTGTCTGTGACAATTGTTATTGAATATTTAATAGCATTCATTTTATTACAGTGTTCTTCTTATTTCATTTTCTAAATAAGTTGTCTGTAGACACTGGAAAGGCAAAGTTTTCAGTAATATAGTTTGTTTATAGCACATAAAATAAAACAGTGTTTTAACAAATATTTAATTAATTTATTTCTTATTGATAGGTCACCAATTTAGGTTTTAAATGCAATATAAGAGAAAAGAGCTCCAAAAAAAGAAAAAGCCATGTAAGATAAAAGTATGCACTTTACCAAAGTATTCTCTCCTTACAACAATTTATTTTCAATAAGCAACATTTCAAGTCTCTTTATCTAGCCAAACAGAATGAGATAGGAACATCAAACTTATAGACCCCTGTCTCAATCATCGGTAAAAAGGAAACCCTGAGAGAAAAATATAACAGAGGAGGCATGCAGATTGTAATTAGTTCAGAAGAAGTAGCACTGAGTTTTTAACTGCCTAGAAAACATTCTAGTGCTTACAAGATATACTAACTATAAAAGCCCTAAAAAGTCCTCTAAGCTTTAATTTTGAAGGCATGTTCTCTGTGAATCCATCAAGGAGATAAAGTGGGAGAGGAGAGAAATAGATGCAAAAGTTATTTAAATAATTTTAAAAGATGTGTATATATTTGGAAAACATCATACATTCACACTGAAGACATCAAGACACAAAATATATACATGTGTTAGGTTATCTTATCATTACTATAAACAGGAACATGATAGTCATCTCCTTATAAACACACTGTTCATCATAGAAACCATGTCACCTTTACAAATCTTGTTTCTTTCTCATTAGTTCTAAAAAAGTTTAATAGGTATTAGGAGAGCTATGATATTGGCGTGCCTTAAGAGTTTTTAGTACATAAACATTTTTGCCCATTTTCTATAATCAAAGTACCTTATAATAAAACAATACAAAAAATTATTGCTTAAGTATTGTAAAAAAAGAAACCCTGATATTTTCCAGTGTTCCAGTAATCCTTTACTCTTAATCCTACTCCACAAATCAAATAATTATTCAATTAATAATATTCAATTTTAGCAAATTAATTCTAATATATTGAGATTGTAGTAAAAATTATATAAAAATTAGGATGACATCTATATATTATGCCACTGATTGACTTTATTTGCCAAGAGTTACAAATTAATAAAAGTTTGTAAAACATTAAAGAATGCATCTAATAAACTATGTTGGTATGCAAAACTGCTTTTAGTTTGTGAGAGGCTTACATATTTTATGTCTAAATTTATGCCAGAAATTAAAAATAATTTTATATACTTAAAAAGTTGAATAGAGTTTATAAATAAATATTTTAAATTTTACACAAGAAGGTTTTCTTCAAAAGTAAATATACTTTACTTTGTAGTTTAGACAAAAGAAAAATATTCTTTAAATAGATAAGAACAACATGCAGAAGTAATATTACTTTAAATAAGAATAACTTTCTTTTAAAATCTTCTTTCAGAAACAAATTCTTATCCCATATGATTACTTGAGCTCTCAAGAAATTAAAAGGTAAGGAGTAGGACAGATGGAATCAAACACCTTCATTATTAATGAAGTAGATATTAGAATTCTGGGCTAGTGAGCTTACTGATGCTGACAGACTTACACAGTTATAGTGTCAATTGAATATTGTGGAAACCCCACTATGGAGGACATCACTTGATGGAGAACAATTGAAAGTATATGCTCAATGAGCTCTGACTAGGTAGCACAATTAGTTAATGTGTTGTCCCACCAAGTTTGTGAGCTCTATCCTTAGGGTACATACAAGAATCAGCCAATAAATGCATAAATAAATGAAACAACAAATCAATTTCTCTTTCTTTCTCTAAAAATCAATCAATAAATGAAAGAAAAAGAAAGTATATGCTCTATGAAGGAAGATGATTTCCCAGAGAAAGAACCATGACAAAATAAGGTCAATTCCTCATCCCAAGTAAGCCTATGAGTTTGGTTACTCCTTCCTGAATAAAAATAATTAATGGAGGTAAGACCAAAATTTTTAGACTAATAAAGAAAACTTCAGGATGGTGTAGAAAAAGCACTTGCCATAATTATATTAATATATTGCAGGTACATAACAAAAAATCAAATTATTTTTACAATAACAATTTATTTAGTGCCCAGTAACATTTCTGTAGAGCATATAAGAAATTCACTTAAAAATAAAGTAGGAAGAGTCAATCCATATAATGCTTTTTGGGAGACTAAGAGAATGGGAGGGGCCGTTAACTACTCGAAGTAAACAATACCAATGGAATATCTGACTATTTGAAATATGGTGAATGTAACTAATGATTGAAAGGTTAATTTTATTAGTTTTAATTATTTTTAAGTAAGACAACACATGTAACTAGTGATTATCATATTAGACAATGGAGTTCTAACATATCTCTAAAAATAACAAGAGTTCTTAGACAAAATATCATAAGCAATACAGAGTAAAGAGACATAATTAACCAGAGGCTGAGAAATAGAGAATTTTATTCCTTTCTTAATCAACATGTAGTGTTTATCAGGTTTAGAGTCTAGAGAGTGAAGCTCGATTGACAGGCTTTCAGAAGCTTCTTGAATATAATATAGTGTGAAGAATGGGTTGAGAGGTTTAGAGGAATTTAAGAAACATTAATTTTTATAAAAGGTAGCTATGTAAAAAATCAATATTAGAGAAAAAATATGTGTATTTCAAAAAACGGTGGGGGTGATAAGGAATGAAAGTACCTCAATCAGATGAAGAGTTAACTCTGAGGGACAACAATAGATAAGATAGACTCATATTTATGGATAAAACTGCTCACGGATGCCTACATATTTTCATATCTTTCTAATAAATTTCTTCTTTTGTTGAAGTTTCCCATAAGTTTCTGTTCCTGAGAAACAAAAACTTAATTAATAAAATAAATTAATGTCTTATTAATTTCTTCTGTTTGTAATTCTCCAGAGGGTGGAATGCTATTTATTTTATTAGGACTACTATTGCATTTTCCTTCTTGTAAAGACTTCTCTAAGGCACAAAACTGCTCTTCTCACTCCTTTATGAACCACTCTCGTCTAATTTATAAGAGCCTTGCAATACCTCTGTGTATTTCTTTAAAATTCTCCTAGTCCACAGATTTACTGATCATCTGCTATGACATATCATGCCTGATATTCAATGAGTACAAAAATATATATAATGTGATAAAAGCTAGTAGAGATTTGTACTTGCAGTTGTGGGGCCTTAGAAGTGGGAGTATTGACTCTGTCCAAAGAAATCAGGAAGTCCCTAGTAAAATATTATATTTGCTCTAGCAAAATAAAGACAAATAACAGTACCCAATCAGATGATAATAATTATAGGGACTGGATGATCAAAGGAAGTGAGAATTGAAAAAAAATAAAATAAAGGGCTGAAAACACTCTAAAATCCATTGGGGAATTTGAAATATGGGTCTGTATACAATGTAGAGGTGAAAGACATAATAAAGAAAAGTTTAGTCACATAGGCTAGACAAGCATACTGAGGGCAATTAGAAAATTCTCAAATGTCTTTTCTCATATTTTGGTTTGTTAGTTATATATATTAACCCCCCAACAAAATTCTATTTTTTAAATTTTATTATATTAGGTTTTTGAAGTTTCAAGCTGAGTTCTGAAGAAGCAAGGGTATTAGGAGGGAAAAATGAGAATGAAACAAGAAGAGATAATCAGCTTCATAAGGAATATCTGAAGGACTTTGTTTTGAGTTAGTATACAACTATATGATTTGAGGATCTGCCTTCTCAAAAGATTATACTTATCTAGAGTTTAAGAAAAAGAGTTTATTTTTACTTTGGGTGAAATATTGATCATTTTCGAAAATCAAACTAACAATTTCAAGTATCTATGAAGTTTGATTATAAACATATAAAATAATTTAAATTCTTTTGGTTGATTGATGAGCACATTACTCATCAGAACTAAAGGAGTAGGAAGCATTAAAAGGTAAATAAAAGGGCCTGAACAGGCTGTGACACAGTGGATAGAACGTCGGACTGGGATGCGGAGGACCCAGGTTCGAGACCCTAAGGTCACCAGCTTCAGCGCAAGCTCATCTGGCTTGAGCAAAAAGCTCACCAGCTTGGACCCAAGATCGCTGCCTCCAGCAAGGGGTTACTTGGTCTGCTGAAGGCCTTCAGTCAAGGCACATATGAGAAAGCAATCAATGAACAACTATGGTGTAGCAAAGAAAAACTGACAATTGATGCTTCTCATCACTCTTCGTTCCTGTCTGTCTGTCCCTCTCTCTGACTTTCTCTCTGTCCCTAAAAAAAAAAAAAAAAAAAAAAAAGGTAAATAAAAGGTATTCAGGACATAAAACAATTTTCATGTACTATCAATTTCCTGTGAAAGCATGGAAAGAGATCATAAGTTACTGGGAATGAATAAAGCTGGATTCAGAGGGATATTAATATTTCATGCATTTTTAACAATCATTTTCTAGGGAATTGAAAAGAAGTTTAGAGGAAAGTATAAGAAAATGATAAGTTGGTTTATGCAGAAAAAATGGTGACATCGCAAAGAATCTCAAAGTTTGTTAGTAAGAATATTTACATAAAAGTCACCTATTATAGGATTTCAGTTTATTTTGAATTTCTTCTTCTAACATAGAGCATTACTGAGATAGATAAATATAGATATGCATATGTGCATATAAATACACATACACATAAGTACATATCATATAGATATATATTGAGATATAGATATACATATGTGTATGTGTATTTATAGGTGTGTGTATATGTGTTAAGAAGTCCAAGCGTAGACTCATTGCTTATGCTTTTATGCTTTTTTTCTATCAAAATTGATAATATTAAAAACTGTGCTATAAGAAATATGTTTGACTGCTTAATTCAATGTTTATTTCTCCCTTTATCCCTTCCTAACACAACACCAATTGTGCTTTATACTTTCCTTAGGTAAGATAATACTAATTCAAAATTAATGAAATTCCATTTCTCTTTCTCAGAATTGTTTTAGAGATATGAAACCTGAGAAAGGTCTTGAGAATAGGTTCCAGACTCTTGTGAAAGACATAAAAGTAAAAATTACTTTTAAAAAATCTATATATTGCATTTAGGTATTGTACAGGTTAGATTTCACTCAGCAGTTCATTCAGATCTTATACATTTCAAAGAAGGTCTGTTTTTGCCACTAGCCCTTCTCCAGTTTTCAGCTGCTGAGCTCTGAGTCTTTGGAATGTTTTGCCTAATTAGAGTTCTTTTGTAAGCCTAAGGCATTGGGCCATCTTGTATAAAAATGGCCAGATAGTTATGTTACCAATATGATTTATAATGAATCCCACTTTCTGCTTTGAAGGTCTGGACTCTGAATTGGCCCAGGGGACTAAACCCGAATAAAATTTTGGACCCAAAACCTCAGGTGAGCAATGCTAAGTGCACTTTGTTGCACATTCTTATGAGAAAATCAAGCATATTTGTGCAACCCTACAGTGAAGGAACTCCTAAAAAATTTGTACTTGGTTTCTGCCAGACTTTGCCCCACATGCCCTTGGCTGATTTTAACCTGTATTCTTTCACATTAATGAACTGAAACCATGACATAGCAGCTTTTGAGTCCTTAAGTCTTCCAATGAGTCACTGAGCTTGAAGGTGGTCTTGGGGATACCTGAGTCAGACACAAAGTCTTATGCTGTTGTAACCCTATTAATGTCACTAAGTAAATTAGCCTTAGAATAAAGCCAATGCTGTAACAAATAATATTTTATAAATTTTGTCTTCAGGGCATTTATATTTTCCTAATCCTAGACCACATAGATTCAGGAAAAAACATATTTTATTACAACTTTCATAAAGTCAACTTTACTGAGGTATATTTAATATACAAAAGCCTCACATATCTAATATTTATATTTGATGGGTTGGAATATATGTGCATACACCTGAGTTACCATCATATCATGCAAGGTAATAAATAAATCCACCAGCTCTGAAAGATTTCTTGTGTCCCCTTGCATGCGTGTGTGTGTGTGTGTGTGTGTGTGTGTGCGCGCGCGCGTGCGTGTGTGTGTGTGTATGCGGCAATAACATTAGTATGAGATTTAACCTCTTAAATATTTTGAAATATACAATACTGTGTTTATTGTTGACTATAGCACTACATTGTACAGCAGATATTTAGATTTTTTTATCTTGTCTAACTATATCTTTATACCCACTAAGAACATTTTTCCATTTTCCCCTCCCCAAACTTTTTGCAACTACCATTTTATTCTCTGCATCTGTATGACTATTTTGGATATCTAATGTAACAAAAATTATATAGCATTTGTTCTTCTGAGACTGACTTATTCCATTCAACATATTGTCTTCCAGGTTCATCAATGTTGTTGCAAAAGGTAGGATTTCCTTCCCTTTAATATTAATTAACCACTGTGTTTTCAAAAAATATTATGGGGTACTTTACTAAAAAAAATACCCTTAGCCTAACCAGGTAGTGATGCAGTGAACAGAGTGTTGGATTGGGATGCGGAAGACCCAGTTTCTAAATCTGGAAGTCACTTGCTTAAGCGCGGGCTCATCCAGCTTGAGCAGAGGTTCACCAGCTTTAGTGAGGGGTCGTTGGCGTGAGCATGGGATCATAGACATGACCTCATAATTGTTGGCTTGACTCCAAAGATGCTGGCTCAAGCAAGGGGTCACTTGGTCTGCTACATCCCCCTCGTCAAGGCACATATAAGAAAGCAATCAATGAACAACTAAGGTGCTGCAATGAAGAATTGATGCTTCTCATCTCTTTCCCTACCTGTCTGTCTGTCCCTATCTGTCCCTCTCTCTGACTTTCTCTCTGTCTCTGTCAAAAACAAACAAACAAACAACAATACCTTTAGATGAGGACAAAGAAGGACTCAAAATAAAATAGATTCTTACATGTGCATATTAATGCATAATGAGTTTTAACAGAGTTCTGTTCTTTCTTCGTATGTGTATTCAACCATTAGTAGTCTGAGAAAAATATTAGCATAGCAAAGCATCTTTATTGATTGTTATCACTTTGTTTTAATAAATTATTTCAGATTTTACATACCTGATTTGATCCAACACTACTGAATATTACACTGCTCAGAAGCATGGCATGCTCAAATTACTTAGCTAAAAGAAGAAACTAGATTATAAATCTAAATCCATCTCGTTACAAACCCATACCATTTGTTTTACATCACAGTTTGTCTTCATGTCATTCTATATATTCCAGTATTATAGTATGTGAATTGGTAGGAATTTATACCATATTGTAATAGTTTACATAAAGAAAAAAAGCCAGAAAAAGTAGGTAGAAAGTATAAAAAAATTATTTTGAGTAGTTTGTGAGCTAGAAGGGAAGAGGTGATTGAAGAATGTGCTTTTGTTTGTTTATTTGTTAGTTTGTTAATAAGATAAGGAAGACTTAATCATATTAAATATAAACTGTGAGAAAGAGGTTAAATGTGAATATAGAGATTAAAAAGGGAATAACCGAGAGTGTAAGGGTAAATTTTCAGAGAAGGATAATTTTCTGGTTTTTCACAGTTTAATGGAGGGATTAGACTCCCTGGCAGATGATTAAGTGTTCTAGATCAACCTCCACTTAATCAAATCATATTGTTTCTTTATCTTTAGGATATTTATTGCCTTTTGACTACCAGCTTGCTAAAATCCTAAAAAATGCCACTCTGTTGGAGAAATTCATTTACAAGTTTATTAGAACTCCAAGTCATTCAACTTAGCACATCCCTAGTACCCAAAAGAATGACACTTGAGTGCAGAATGCATAATAGTAGAAGACATTTAGGTAGCATCCTACAACCTTACTTTTCTGCATTCTACTCTGTACCTTCAAGTTTACGACTGATCCTAGATTTAATATTATGTCAACACCCAAAAATAGATGTAATTGATCTTTCTAAATTCTTTATATACCTCTTTCTTCCCATTTTGCTGAGTTTCTCTTTGCACAGAAAGTCTGTAAGAATAGCTCAATTAAAATTTTCTGCAAATATCTTTGATTGCAATATTCATTTTAATCTGTTTTATAATTATTATTTAATCCTTAATTTAATACTATAACTAACACCTCCTCAAACTCCTGGATGCTTTTACATAATTAATACCTAGAGGGATTCATCTCCCCACTATTAAGAATCAATGTTGATTGTGAAAATCATTACAAGTACTTGCAAAACATTATAAAATAGTTAAGAAAATAAGTGAAAGGTAGTTACTTGTTTAATGACAAAATAAAATAAACTTTTTGAGCCTAATGTAAAGTCTGATTATAACATCTACATGTAGTTATTCTTTGAGGGAATGGGCCATACAGTGTTTAACATATCATTGGTTGGGTTCTGTTTAACATTTCAAATGACCTTTTAAGAGGTCACTAAATAAACTGAATTGTTTCAAAGCTACACTAAACAAATGGGCCGAATTTTATTTGCAGCACTTCCCCAACAGAAAAGGACTTTTGCATAAGAATACTTGTTTTACATTGTAGGGACCTAACATTGTTCAGTAACACTAAAGTTATTAGTTCAGCAAACTAATTAATCTTTGCTTTTAAATATCCTTTCTATTTCTCTCTGTTGACAATTGAAGAACTTTCAGAAAAATA
This sequence comes from Rhynchonycteris naso, assembly GCA_037038555.1. Classification (NCBI taxonomy): domain Eukaryota; kingdom Metazoa; phylum Chordata; class Mammalia; order Chiroptera; family Emballonuridae; genus Rhynchonycteris; species Rhynchonycteris naso. Next base: position 77,218,166 of record CM073002.1, read on the forward strand.
CACATGAGAAAGAATAATAATTTAAGCCTTCCTCACAAGATCAAAGTTTGCATGACAACCAGCCCTGGAGGTGTGAAACATTCTACATTCTCAGAAATAGACAGGCTGAACTCTTTTCAGGCAGACAGTGAATTTAGTAGCTCATTAGTAAATGAAACGATTTCATAGCACCTATTTCAAAGCACCACTTCTGATTAAAAAAGCAAAAAGGAAAACTGATAGCTTACAAGCTAACTTTAGTATAGTGCCTCAAAGAAGGGTTTATATAAAATTTGAATTTTCCCTTGAATATATTGGAAAATCTGTTATCAAGCCACATTAAACAATCAATTGAGTTTGAGCAATGCGCTCTTCTTTTGGGAGTGCCAGCACTCTCCAGGTCTCCACTGCGGCTTACTGTCTCTCTAATACTGAATTCCAGTGGTAACTTGCTTTACTGTTGATCCATTTCATTGATTTATTGTAACTGTTAGAGTCCTGTAAGTATCTTAATTGATAATCCCTAATCAAAATAAAAATTCTTTAAATATTTTACATGAATACAGTAGTTTGATAATTTTAATTAAACTTTGACCTTAGAGTGAGATGAATGTTAATACCAGAGTACTCACACAGAATGTTCCGATGTGATTATTGCCATTGTCATTATCTTTCAATTAAATGCAAGCTGGTTCTGAAACCCAGATATGCAAGTCATCCTTTACTCAGAATGAGAAATAAATAACTAGAACCATATGAATAAATTAAATCATTTAAGAAATCTGTAAATTAATGATTGTGCTCAGATTATGTACAAATACTGAGGTACTGTCTACCAAGAGAGGTGGTTTATATCATGTGATGCTTTTGAGGATATTAGAGGAGTACATATTAGTCACAGTCCTTCATTTTGCCTTTAAAGCAAAAGTGCTCATTGTAACCGATTATGCTGTGTTGTCTGCTGGATGCATATTTCAGAGAGAAAATCTTTTTTGAAGTTCAGAGCCTTTTCTACCCATTGTACATGTGGATGGTAGAGTAGACTTTTCTAACAATGACTTTTGCTGCTCTTGCCACATTAATATTCTCTCACTAAAAAGAGGAAAAGAGAGCTGACAAAAAGCTTTCTCTAGAAAACTAGGGTAGATTTCATACTAATTTGCATTATTTTTCTTAAATTAATAAATAATGGTAAACACATTTTAACTTCTTAATGGTATTAGTAACTCTAACTTAAAAACTAGAACTGTTAAGATATTCAAGATAATATTAAGATGTCCAGCAATATCAATCTTAACAATTAGAAATGTTACTGAGTGTACAAATAACATAAACAGTCACCTAGATTATCAAGAATATAATCGCAAAAAGCTTGTCAACAGAGTAATGGTCATGTGTGTAAGGTAAATATAGAAAATGCCAAAAGACCAAGCACTTAAAAAAGGATATATAAAAAATTTAAAGAATAAGTTCACATTATTTTGAAATATAACCACGCCTTGATAAATAACTTGACCAACTACATAACTTCTGCAAATTTTCCCAGACATAGCACTCGGGAACAATTTTCCATGGGTTGCCTGCCTTTCTGAAGTACTATGAGCAGAGGCACTAATGGCAATTGTTTTGAACTATTTTTTCAGAAATTCTTATATTGCAAATGGCCTTGAAAGTATAGTGTTTTACTTCAGGGAACAAGAAAGGTGGGACATAATTGCTTGTAACCCAAAATAAAAGGTCGGAGTTAACCAAACTCAGGGTTCCTGAACTGTGTCATAAACCCACTATGTGAATGATACCTATCTGGGGCACTGTTTATCTGAAGTGCTTGGAGAATAAAGAAAACTGATGTGAACGTTAAATTCATGCTGTGATATGACAGCATAAATTTTCTGACCCAGAATTCTCATGTCTTTTGCAATCAGTCACCAAAACTATGGCAAATTAAATTCTTAGTGTTCAAATGAGTGAAATCTTAGATCTTTACAGTCCTTAAAAGTGCAGCAAACTAAAAAGTTTTTTGCACAGCTAAAGACAATAGGAACAGAATAAAAAGACAAACCACACAATGGGAAAACATATTCGACAGCATATCTGATAAGGGGTTAATAACTAAAATTTATAAAGAACTTATAAAACTCAACAACAGGAAGACAAACAACCCAATCAAACAATGGGCAAAAGAAATGAATAGAAATTTCTCCAAAGAGGACATACAGATGGCGACTAGGCATATGAAAAAATGCTCAACATCACTAATCATTAGAGAAATGCAAATTAAAACCACAATGAGATATCACCTCACACCAGTCAGAATGGCACTTATCAGCAAAACAACACAGAATAAGTGCTGGCGAGGATGTGGAGAAAAGGGAACCCTTCTGCATTGCTGGTGGGAATGCAGACTGGTGCAGCCACTGTGGAAAACAGTTTGGAGATTCCTCAGAAAATTAAAAATCGAACTGTCTTTTGACCCAGCTATCCCACTTTTAGGAATATACCCTAAGAACACCATAGCACTATTCGAAAAGAAGAAATGCGCCCCCATGTTCGTGGCAGCATTGTTCACAATAGCGAAGATCTGGAACCAGCCCAAGTGTCCGTCAGAAGACGAGTGGATTAAAAAGCTATGGTACATATATACTATGGAATACTACTCAGCCATAAGAAACGATGACATCGGATCATTTATAACAAAATGGATGTACCTTGATAACATTGTACGGAGTGAAATAAGTAAATCAGAAAAAAAGAAAAACTGAGAACAGCATGATTACATACATAGGTGGGACATGAAAGTGAGAATATGAGACATGGACAAGAGAGTGGTGGTTATGGGACGGGCGGGGGGAGGGAGGGAAGAGAGGGATAGGGAGGAGGGGAGGGACACAGGGAAAACCAGATTGAAGGTGACAGAGGACAATTTGACTTTTGGTGATGGGTATTCAACACAATTGAATGATAAGATAACCTGGAGATGTTTTCATTGTACATATGTACCCTGATTTATTGGTGTCACCTCATTAGAATTAATAATAATAAAATATATATATATATATATAAAAAAAAGTGCAGCAAGCCCTTAGCTTATATATACTCTCTCTCTCTCTCTCTCTCTCTCTCTCTATATATATATATATATATATATATGTGTGTGTGTGTGTGTGTGTGTGCGTGCGTGTGTGTGTGTGTGCGTGTGTGTGTGCGTGCGTGTGTGTGTGTGTGTATTATTTTTTTTAATTTTTTTTCTTAAGTGAGAAGCAGCGAGGCGGAGAGACAGACTCTCTCATGTGCCAGGCCTGGATCCACCTGTCATGCCCTCTTGGGGGCAATGCTCTGCTCATCTGGGCTGTTGCTCTGGTAGCAACTGGAGTCATTATAGCGCCCGAGGTGGAGGCCATCGAGCCATCCTCAGAGCCAGGGCCAAACAATTTTTATGTTAATAACTGGACCCCATTTTCAAATCTTTGAAGATTCTGGGTTGTTAATAGATGTTGGTTTTTACAGTCACTGAAGCATATAGTTCTGGAAACATTTGCTCAATTATTCAATCTTTGTTTCTGATAATAAAATTTCATCCTAGCCCAGTTCATTGATTGAACAGTAAAAATTAAACTTACAAAAATGAATTCCACAACAAACCACTCCATGACTAACCTTCCTGGATCTCCCTGCATCTGAACACTACTAATAGTATAAAATTAGTTAAGTGAATAAGCATCACCTAAAATAAGAATATTGGATGCTGGATGCTGCTAAGTCAACCATTTTTGGACACATTTTATGACCTTGAATGTAACAATGATACTGAAACTTGTTTAATGCACAATAATAACTTTTCAGTTGATTTTAAGCTTTCAAAAATTTGAAAGTATTTTGTCTGAAGTTGCCTTGCTGTCTCTGTTTGCTAAGCTCCTAGCACTGGATGTTCCAACATACCTCCGAAATTGCACTTTTAGAGCTGAGGCTCTTTCTATGATTGCATTGATGCAATTACAATTACAATATCAAATCCACAGATTCCATGTTTTATTTCTGTTCTTGGCTTTTGATTAGGAATAGCTCAAGTTTTTATATCTACTATATTTTCTGTAATTTTGTTAAAATAGTATTGCAAGGCAATATCTATGTGGAACAAGTTTCTGAAAAATGAATGACAGGTAAAGTTTAAAGTAGCTAAGCAGTTCTCTTTTTCATATAAATACTTTTTTTTAGCACTCCTGGCATACTCCCATGTAAAATTCTGTTGATAGTAAAATAAAATTCCAGGTTAGTTTGTTCCTTATGAAGAAGAACAGTGAAAAGAATGTCTGATAGATGTTATGTTTATCTTTTCTTATTAGGCTGAAGAGAAAGTACCTTATATGTCATGAAGACCCATGGCTTATTCATGACATTTTTCCTCTAATACTGCTAACAAAAGGGTTATCATTTTTCTTGTAAGACATCTGAGAGGTAGCACATGAAATACAAGATTGCAGAGAACACTCAAATCTTTGACATTATCTTTATAAAAATTTAAACATGAAGATGTGAATGAATTTGCCTTTGGCCACAAAGTTTATCAAAGAGAAGACAGAATTTGAACTACAAGATCTTGATATGTAGTACCTAATTCATTGCTTTTCTAATTTACCATACTCAGATGGGTCCCTTGGTTTTATTGTAAGTTTACTGTTAATTTAAAATAAAGTTTAAAGCTGTAGTTTCTTTAATTTACTGATAATGAGCAAAATCAAGTCTAAGAAGCAAGAGTTTATCTAAGCTGCCTCGGTATCCTTTTTTTTTATTTTATTTTTTGCCAAATAGCCTGTGGGGGATAACTGACACTAAACCTGTCATGTGAGAGCATGTTCTAGATAACAGGCTGGTGAGTCACAAGCAAATGTGACTTGTTATGACTTCCCCAACAGTCCTTTAAACAGTGACCTTTGCCTTCCAGGGACATCCTCTTGTATGCCCTTAGATAAAATGCCCTTGGAAGGTCTTTCTTGGTTTGAATTACCCAATTAAGCCTTAACCAGGGAACCACAAAGCATTTCTTTGAGGGGCCTGTAGGGCCTTACTGACTCTTTGGTATATTCATTAAAGTCATACGTCTTAGATTAGAATATTAATTTTCTACATTAAATCAGATTAATTCATTATTAACTGATTAACTTATTATTGTAATAATATAAGTATAGCTGATCCTAGTAAATGTTTATCTAGCTTGAATCTTCCAACTCAAGGTTAGTTTTAAGTGTAGGTAGAAAGCACAATCTTTGAGTATGATGCTTTTAGCACTATGAAAGGATCCATGACAAAGTTTATAATTCTACATTCCCTCCTCACCTGTGCCTGCAATTTCTTTAAAACAGAAAAGTTTCTCTCTATATATAAAATGTTTAGATTAATATGTGTTATACTTTACAAAGAGTTATGTACAGGTATGTAATGTCTACATATTATTGTAGTTTATGCATATTATCATTTATTTTATTTGTCACTAACTAAAAAATACTTTTCTGAAATCATATAAATAAGTGTTTTCATGAACATCTTTCTATAATACCTTTAGCTACTTTTTAAATACTTTTTTTTTGGTGAATATTTGCACATTAAATGATTGGGTCATGTTGGGCAGATAAAATATATTATGCTCACTTTGTTAAAGATGGCACTGCCCACATGCAAGTTTTAAGAGTAAGCTTTTCCCCACACCCTTGACTGATTGGATGATGTGGGGTGGTGCACTCTCATGAGGAATCCTCCCATTATGCCTCAGATAAGTGACTTTGTATCAAAGACTTCCCTGTTTGTAGATTGGATTAAAGGTTTGAATTTCTACACTATAAAATGGGGCAAGCTAGGAGCTTGCTCTCTCTTGGTTCCTAAGGTTAACATTAGAGAGGACAGCAGATTAAGGCCACATGGAGAAAAGGAGAAGCATCCAAGATGGTGGAGTGCTGAGGAAGAATCCAGTTTGCATAGAGTTTGTGCAGGAGAAGGAGATGGGGAACAGAGGTGATTAAGTCTGGTTAGCTAGAAACCTTTGATTCTAGGAAACTCGGATAAGTCAGTAGCTTTGTGAGCACTGAATGAGTGGGTTTTGGAGCCCAGTATGTGTTTTTACTTGCCCGCTGAGTGCAAGCTAGAATTAAAGCTGATGGCTCACCAGTTCCTGGCTCCATTGTTTCATTACCGACTGTCCGAATTAAATGCGAACCTGCATGAGCCAGTCGGCTGTGATGGTGGCCTCGACTATTGGCTTTACAGGCCACATATAGAATTTGAAGACATTGATACATACAGTAGATTTATTTCCCCCCAAGATAAGAAAATAGACATAAAAAGTCATCAAGAGTTTATAAAAGTGATTTATCATCATTGAATAATATAAATATTTATTTTTTGAATGGTACCACACTGTTAAATTTTTTATTATTAAGTGAGAGGTGGGAGAGAGAGACAGATTCCTGCATACCTTCCTACTGGGAAATGCTCTTCCCATCTGGGGCCACTGCTCCATTGCTTGGCAAACAAATTGTTTTAATGCCTGAGGCCAGGCTATGGAGCCATCCTCAGTGCCCAGGGCCAAGTTGCTCCTACCATTCAAGCAATGGCTGAAGGAAAAGAAGAGAGAAAGAGAGAGAGAAGGGAAGTGAGAAGGGTGGAGAAGCAGATTGTCACTTCTGTGTGCTCTGACCAGGAATCGAACCCTAGACTTCCACAGGCAGGGTCAGTGCTTTACCACTGAGCCAAACAGCCAGGTTCTAATATTTTGAGACCTAATATTTTCTTTTTAGTAAATATACTGTGTTAGTTCTTTACTTATTTATATATCAATTTCTCTACACTTTTTTTTTGTATTTGATTTGTTCTTTGACATAACAGTGTGTGATATTCCTTTCTCTATGCGTTCACTGGCATTTTTAATTGGGATGGTTTTGGACTAACCTTTTTTTTTTTTTCATTTAGCTAATCTATCATTACTATTAAGCTGCTGTTTTAGTTATCATACTTTTAAAAATATAAAATACATTAACTGGAAAGATAAGATTTTTTATGTCTTTCTTTTGTTACTTTTTTACTGTTCTGACCTATGTCTATTTCTTTAATTTTGTTCTCATAGTTTTGTGTTAAATCAGTAGTAGTGTTTTGAGGTCAATAAAATATTTAGTCTGGGGTGTTTATAGGTCACGGAAAACTACAGATTCTCTCCAGAGAGAAAGGTATTGCATATCAAAAGTAAAGCAAAAATTGTCTTATCATATTCATTTCACACATATGTAAACTTAATTTCATGACCATTTTAAAATTTGACAGTAATGACAGCTATGTATATATTTAAAGTGAAAATAGTTTTGAAAGCAAATAAAAAACAGTGGTTAAAAAACAAAATATCTTTATATATTTTTGTAATGTAATAAAATTTAAGTTAATTGAAAACTTATATGATTGTTGTTTTTCTCCCCCCCCTTCTTTTCTAAGTGAAAGGAGAGGAGATAGAGAGACAGACTCACACATATGCTCTGACCAGAATCCACCCAGCAACACCATTTGGGGCCAATGATCTGCCCATCTCGAGCCATGCCTGCAACCAAGCTATTTTTAGCTCCTGAGGCAGAGGATCCAGGGAGCCATCCTCAGTGCTCAGGGCCTATGCACTTGTACCAATTGAGCAATGGCTGCAAGAAGGAAAGAGAAAGAGAAAAGGGGGAGGTGGGAGTGGAGGAGCCGATGGCACTTCTCTTGTGTGCCCTGATCAGGAATCAAATCTAAGACATCCACACATGAGGCTAACGCACTTCCACTGAGTCAACTGGCCAGGACCTGTTGTTTTTCATAAAGAATATAAACATATGCCAGGCAGTTCTCTATTTCCTATTTTTCAGCTTTGTGACTGATAGAAGATTTAAGACACTTTTCTTTTTTTTCCTATCCAATGATTTAGTTATATGAAACTGTGAGGTGTTACTTCTTTTTGTTAAGAGCATTTGTTATTTGGCTTTAGTTAGGAGAAATGATGACAGAATCTGTGATTTGTTTCATGGATGCATCTTTTTCATTTTCATATAATTTCGTACATCTTGTAAATGTTATCTGCTTCATGTTGAAAGTTAATTGCAAAGCATTTGGTTAAGAGTAGGCTTGTTGTGATGGGTGTATGTGTTATTAAATTTGCATATTCTTTATGATTTCAAGTGATTAATTATGTAAGATGTGAAGTTTAAGGTAAATCTTGTTTGATAAACATAGTTAAGACTGGGTTCGGATTTTAAAAAATGATTATTCAAAAGAAATTTCAAATCCTGATATAAATTTACTAAAGAGCAAACTTTTAAACTCTCAATATACAACATTTAATTACGTTTTCAGTGAAAGTACAAATCAAAGATCAATCGACCTATAGCTCACAAGAGTTAAGGTTATATAAGAAATTTCATATCAGAATGCTTATTAAATATGTGCTTTGCTAGAACTCTGCAAGTCAACATTTCAATAGAATATTTATTTTCATTGGCCTAAAGATCCAATTTCTTTCTGAAGCTGACATTTTTTCAGCTTGATAAGATCTAATGAAACCCAGTCTTTTTCTCTTTCTCTGTCTCTAATAAAAACTATATACATTCCATATATAGTGATATATTATATTCCATATAAGATCTGAAAGGACAAAATGTATACCATCAATAAGTTAATGAAGTAAATTAGTTTATGTAGCTGTTCCAAACCAATTTTACAAAAATCTTCAGACCATATTGTAGGTTGCTTTTATTTTTTTATGGTTTGTGATTTCTATCCTTTGGTTTTACTACATTTTCTAGTTTGGCTTCTTTTTTTACAACCTCAGAAAATATGTAAAATGACCTTCATGACTGTAATAATAAGTGTCAAAACAGGATTTGAATATATTTTTTATTTAATTTTGAGAAAATATTTTGTCTTCCCATCTATTATATTGTCATAATTGTTAAGTGTTATAAGCCTCTTTGTTCTTTTAATTAAAATATAAATAAGATATTATATTAATGCAATCATCATTTTATTGCCTTTACACAGTAATAATTCTGATAATCCTAAAGCACTGAAATGTCCAATACCAAACAAAATAAGGTATCATAAAGCCTGCTTCCTTAATTCCAATACTCAGTATAAAAGACAACAGTGAACACTGCTAAAGCTTTTGATGGTTTAGAAATTTGTTAACAGATCATTCTGATACTTGAAAAATACTATAATAATTTAAGAGGTAATGAAACTTTGGAAGCCAAACTTAAGAACTTTTCAACCTTTGCTCTTATTGGAGCTAATGAGTAAAGTAGTAGACTACATTGACATTCAAAATATATGCCCTTCTTGGACTGAACTGAATTTTAAGAGTGCTTTGTGATAATTTGTATACCAAGTAAAATTTCTCATGATAGATTATTCAATGGCTCTATTGTCCAAGAAAACAATCTATAAGCTGAATGAGAATCAACTCTAAGGGCATACCTTTTACCACTGTAGGCAGGGGATAATTCAAAATGCAATCTACACTCCTGTAACAAATAAAGCCAATAACTCTAGATATTATAATACACCACTAAATAAGTCCATGTATTGTGCTAGCATACATTGTGAGGGATCAAAGTAACAGGTAAATAACCAATGGAGTATTCTCAGTCTATTCTCATGCACCTATAGCTTAACTTTATTTCTGGCTACTCTGTTCTTATTTTTAGTTACTTGACTCCAGAATGTCTCATGTATCAATGAACTTGCATTACTTTTTCAGTCTAAAGCCATGTCAACTATGGGTGGTCATTTATATGACAATTATAACTTTGAATTTTTGCAGATATGTAAGACAATTATATTTCATTTCATTTACCATAAAAAGCCCATCAATTATTAAGATGAGGGTTAAGCCACTTACCAAAACCAAAGAATGAGATGGGATAAAACTATATTCTCTTGTAACTCTAGAACCCCAAGTAATACTGTACATACTAAGCTTTATGCTTCTCGCTGGGACAAAGCCTATTTGCCACTGATAAAAATTAACTAATGCTCATTAAAATTTATAAGAGTGTATTTAAGCTAACATTGATTGAAACTGGGCATCACCAGACTAGAAGTGGTCAGAATCACTTTGCTGACAGAAGCTAAGGAAAAGGCTTCTAGGGAGCAGGCACAGAAGCAAAGCAAAGCTTCGGCCATCACCACTCATCCCTCCTATATCCTTGTCCACCTACACTTGCCACCACAATCAGCAAATTGTTGTACTTAAGGGAAAGCTTGAGCACACAATACCATGCGTGTATACAGATATGCTTTAGAACAGGAAAACTGACATCTGTATAATTTTGTTAAGCAATATAAATAAATAAATATTGATTTGTCTCATAAAAAAGAAACTAAACAAGGAAATTTTTCAGTTTTCTGTAGCTTAAATGGTTGCTTTATCTTGGAAAGCTTAGTTGGATGTTTGTACTGGTTGTTCTTTTTTTTAATTTTTTTATTTTATTCATTTTAGAGAGGAGACACAGAGTGAGAGAGAGAGAGAGAGAAGGGGGGAGGAGCTAGAAGCATCAACTCCCATATGTGCCTTGACCAGACCAGTGCAGGGTTTTGAACTGGCGACCTCAGTGTTCCCAGGTCAACGCTTTATCCACTGCGCCACCACAGGTCAGGCTGTACTGGTTGTTCTTAATTTTTTTTTTCTGGAAAATAATAACATTTACAGGAATTGACCCTGGTTTAGGTTTTGGTTTACACACATAGGCTACCAAAGCATTAGAGGCATCTCAGTCTGAAGGCCTCCGTGTTTAATTATGTTAATACCTTTCACTGATAGTATGTTCTCTGAAGCCAGACATTGAGTGGTTTCTACACATTTCTAACATTAGAAATAATGGTGTTGCAGACTTTTGTAATTACATGTGTGTGGAAAGTCAGACAACCTAATAGAAAGTGAATTTTCAGGATACCAAATTGTTTCATGGCATTTAAAATATTACACACATTTTAATATCTACCAAGACTGGCATGGTTTACCAGTTTTTATTTTGTATGTAAATACATTTAACAGTTATCACCAGTCATTTTATCATACCTCTATTATTGAACTGCTTATCTTGACTTATCATTTACTCAGGTATATTTTCTAGCAGTTTTTTGTTTTTTTTAAGAAGGACTCATGAGTACTCTATTCCTTGGATTTTTAGATAAATAAAAAAATAAGTTTGCTTTATCTTCAAGAACAATTTGCTTGTAATATGATTCTTGAAACATACAGTTTTTCAGACCTTCATAAATAGTGCTCTAACCTGTTCTGAATTGATATGGAGAGGGCTGAGGTCATCTTGAATTTTTCTTCTATACAACTCACGTTTCTTACAACAAGTCTTATAACTTTTTATTAATCCTAAACACATGGTAAATTTCTCCAGATATATGCTTAAGTTGATTATTCTGCACTATTTATTTCTGGCAAACTTTATTTCCTTTCAGTACACAATTTAACATTGTTTTTCAGATAAAGTTATATTTCAATGTTTTCCTTACATTTATTTTATTTTTAAATCAGAGTTACTATGGGTAAATTAGATAACTTCTGTCTGTTTTATATACAGATAATCTTTTTATAATCATTTTATACTCACTTTTATTTACCATATTGTTGTCCATGATTTATTCAAGCCTGGACTGGAGAGAAGTGAGAAGCATCAATCATTAGTTTTTTGTTGCCGTTGAGACACCATAGTTGCTCATTGATTGCTCTCTCTCATGTGCCTTGACCGCGGGCCTTCAGCAGACGGAGCCACCCCTTGCTGGAGCCAGCGACCTTGGGTCCAAGCTGGCGAGCTTTTGCTCAAGCCAGGTGGGCCCGCGCTCAAGCTGGCGAGCTCGGGGTCTCGAACCTGGGTCTTCCGCATCCCAGTCCAATGCTCTATCCACTGTGCCACCGCCTGGTCAGGCCATTAGTGCAATAGTTTTATCTTTTATTTACTTTCCACAAATATGCTAGTTCGACTTTCAGGTCATTCTTATCTAACACTTTCTTTCATGAACCTTAAGACTCTCTTTAAAGAGAGCATGTATTTTTTTGAGATAGTCGTTATGCTTTTCTAATGTCATCCTCCAGTTTTTTGAGCAATTTCTCTGATGATGCAGCCTTTCCTTTGTTGCTTTACCTCTTTACCTAGTAATATGTAACAAGAGTTTCTTTTCAATACGACAAAATAATTGCTTATTAAAGAATTGTTTGAAAAAAAGGATGAAGGTGTTAGTCGGTGTAGTCTGAAGATCTAATTTTTACTTTTAAAATGATGTCTAAAAATGTTTTATTTCTTTCCCTTTGACTGCTTGTTCTCTTCATCTCTGGCACTCAAAGAGTTTGGTAGGGCTCACAGCAAAGCACTTTTGTTATAGTTCCTTCCATTGGTATGAAGCTGATGCAGAAGGATATAAAACACACTCATTCAACTGGGTAGAATAGTAACATGGTAAGCTAGAAAATACAAGTTTTGTTTCTTATTTAATTTTCATCTACACATTAAAAATAGCATTTTCTACAGTTTAGTTACTATACTTAGACTGCCTCTCTCGAAGGTCCAAATATCTCACAGTCATGCCACCCATATCTTAAATTATGATCCTTTCTGGAAGCTTCATAGCAATACTGTAAAACAAAAATCATTTCAGAAGCCTGGGAGAAAGGCCCTCCATCATCTCTCTCCCATGGCCATTTTATCTTGCTTCCTGTTTTTGAGCCTTTGCTTGTTTTGCTGCAGCTGCACTCAGCATCTTATTTTCAAATATCCACAGCATGCCTCACGATCAGCACTTTCTGTCCCTTCTTTTCTCAGCTGTCCTCAAGGCTCGCTCTTCTAACTTACTGATCTTTACTCAATGCTGTTTTGCACCACCTCCCATTCCCACCAACAGCACCTCACATACCTTTTTTGTCCTTTTCTCTTTGTTTTATTATTTTTCATAGTATTTAGCTCTTTCAAACATATTATATATTTTGTTTTTATATCTTAAATATATAATTCTGCCTAATAGAATTTATGTTGTTTCAATGGTGCTACTACATGTTCCAAGTATAAAATAGACATTCAAGAACACTTTTGAATGAATGAACAGAGTAATCAAGAATAACAATTTAATTCATTGTTTCAGCACACTGTTATATATTACAGTTTCCATGTGTGTTAATTGATTTTACATATTATGCTATCTAATTTTAACTAAACTCACTCATACCAAGTAGACAGACTTAGAAATACACTTGCAAAGAAACTGAAGATTAAAGATAGGGCTAATACTGGAAAGATAACAAACAAAAAAATAACAAACAAAATTTTTTGTACTTTGAGGATAAAATTTTTTTTTTTACTTTATTTTATTCATTTTAGAGAGGAGACACAGAGTGAGAGAGAGAGAGAGAGAGAGAGAGAGAAAGAGAGAAAGGGGGGAGGAGCTGGAAGCATCAACTCCCATATGTGCCTTGACCGAACCAGTACAGGGTTTTGAACTTGCGACCTCAGTGTTCCCAGGTCGACGGCTTTATCCACTGCGCCACCACAGGTCAGGCGAGGATAAAATTTTTATTAGCTTAATGAGGTAAAATCATTAATAATCTAATAAAATCTGGTAAAAATAAAGCTCTCTGAGATTATTATTATAAATGATTGAAATAGAATTTATACATAGTGCCTGACCAGGCAGTGGAGCCGTGGATAGAACATTGGACTGGGATGCAGAGTACCCAGGTTCCAAATCCTGAGGTCTCCACCTTGAGTATTGGCTCATTCGGCTTGAGTCTGAGCTCACTAGCTTGAGTGAGAGGCTGCTGGCTTGATGTGTGATCATAAACATGACCCCATGATCACTGGCTTAAGCCCAAGGTCACAGCTTGAGCAAGGGATCACTTACTCTGCTATAGCTCCCCATTCAAGGCACATTTGAGAATGCAATCAATAAACAACTAAATAACTGTAACAGAGAATTTATACTACTCATCTCTTTCCCTTCCTGGCTGTCCCTCTGTCTGTCTGTCTGTCTCTGTCACATACAAAAAATAATTTATGCATAATATCTTAAAAGAATATTATATCCTATGCTGTCCTTAGAAATTTAATTGTAGAAGTTAATATAAAATGTAAATAAAAGAAATAATATGTTTCTTTGTTTAACCTATGATTGGGATAAATAACAAATACTGACATCTGCCAATATATAGATTTTGGTAGTACATCCTCACCAAGACTTGTAAATATATTTTTCTCTACTATACCTCAATATAATAATAATAATAATAATATCCTAAAAATAACAACAGCACTCTGAATTTCATGAAGTTTGTTCTGTGTGGTAGAAGGTACTGAGATTTTACATGTATTCTTATTATTGAAATGAAAAGATTGATACTTAGAGAAGTGAAATTACTAGTTTCATATTACTATGTTCATATACCTAGCTAATAACAAAGTCAAAATTTAAACTCTAGAAATTCTAATTACAAAGCCCATACTTTTAAGCACTAAAAAAAATAACAAAAATGATACTAGTGAAAACTAAAATCATCCATATTAATAGATATGTACACATATTCATAAATACTCAATACATTATTAAATAAATAATAAAACAAATTATTAAAAAGGTGCTTTTCTAATGGGAAATTTATTATTCTAATAGTTAAGTACATCCAAATGAGCAGTAAGTACATCCAAATGAGCAGACATCAGTGCTCCTTATCTCTAATCAAGGTAACAAAAATGTAGATGTCTACATTCTTCAACTTGTCAGTTGACAGCAAACATTCTGTGAATGCCTTTTGATCAAATGTTATTAGATCAGTACTAGAAAATATTTTCTCATCCACTATAAGCATCTGCAGAACTATCAGGACATATTTGCATATTTTTGTTAAATATGCTCCAAATTATTGCCAGCATTTTTTTTCCACAGAATAACTTATTAGTTTTGTTTCTGTTGTCAGTATCTTGACTTAAGGAAGATGTTATTATCTGCTATCAATACCTACAGTCAAATGTCAAATCTTGAAAGTGAATCTCAATATGATTTTCTATGCCCTCAAATTATAATTTACAAGGTATGGTTGCATACCCTCTTTCCAAACTCATTTCTTTGAACTTCCTGCTCACCTATATATCAAGCAATACCAAATAACTTTATTTCATCTGATATGTCATACTATGATATGTGTCTGTCTCTGTATTCCCCCCCCCAAAATGCCTTTACAACTTAGTCTGAGAGGCAAAATTTTTAATGCTCCTGTACAGAATTCTTACTCCTAAAACAAAATTGAAGCCTACCTTTTTGCATGGCTTTGAAACCCTATATATACTTATGTAATTAAAAGCATTACATTATTAAACATTTTTAGAACAAGAGTGATGTCTAACTACTTTAGCATCTCTAGTGTTTAACATGACAATTAAGTTGTATTAGGAACTTGATAAGTATTAAATACAATTAAATTTCTATAGCTTTATAACATTTTATAATAAAAGCTTCGTTTTTTAGGAAATGTCTACTTTAGGAAAACTTTGTCACTACAGAGTTGGAAAAACTATTTACTAATAAATTAATATGTATTTTTACTTTATCACAGTTAATTTTTTTATAATTGGAGTTTAGAAATAACAAATACAAGCAAAACATAAAAATAATTTTATTTTTAATATTGGTTTTATGCCTCTATGAGAAAATAATAAGACCAAGTCATAGTTTTCATTAGGACAAATAACAATTTTGTTGACCTTAGAATGACCTGTAAAAATGCAACTGAAATAAATTTATTATTGTTAATTGCTTCATTTTTCTAACAATATTTATTTAATTTTGAGAGTAAAAATGGAATTTTGGAAAAAGAAAATACATGATACAAGTACTTTTTAACTGAACAGAGGATTCACTGACCCAATGAAAGAGTCAGAAGCATTAGTAATGTCAATCAATACACATAAAACCAAAAGAATTAGCATTTTTCATGTGAGTGAATGACTATGGACACTTGGTTTGTCATATGATGCTGTTAATCAGAATAATTTATTCTATGGGAAATAATTTCTCGGTAATAGCCAAGGTCATCTACATACAAAGTGGGTTTGATTATTTTGATTAATTGAATTCAATATACATTTTGAGTTTTATTTCCTTCCAAAGTACTTCACTGAATATCATAGAGTAAGCCACATTTTTAATCCTCAACATGCTTCCAGTCAAAGTGTACAAGAAAATTCAAAGCAACTATCATTAGGAAATTTTCAATTACTAAAAAAAAGTACATATTTTCTTAAAAATGGAGCAAGTTAAGAATTATTATAACTAATAAGTTTAAGTATTTGGGAAGTTAAAGGATAATGATAATATAAACTATAACTTGATATACTGAGTAGGGGCTTTCTAAAGTATATCATTGTCTAACCACTATGCCGCATACCCAAAACAAATACAAAACAATATTGAATATAAAATGTAATGAAAAAAATAAAAATGAAGTAAACTAACAATTAAGGCTAAAAAAGTTTATAATGAAAAATATAGATTATAGACAATATTTGTTATTATATATAACACTATATAATAACATATTATAAAGTATAATAAGTAGATATTCATCATCAAACTATTAAAATTCAAATACTTTATGTATTTCATCAATAAATATTCAAATATGCAGCATAAATTCAGTGTTAACTATATTCATCTAGTTTTTATGATCACAGGTAATAAAAATTTTTACTACTTCTATTTTCTAAAGTGTGTTATGAATCCTTAGTGTCATAAGATATGTATCTTGATGGTAAAACAGAAGAAATTCATTTAGAAAGTTAGAGAACAAATTTAGTAATTAATTACAAATATATAAATAGTTCCTTAAAAACCAAATTTTATCAGATATTGTTTAGGACCAAGATGAATAAACTATTTGAGATTTAGGTGTTTTGTTTTTTCATTTGTTCTGTGTTTCAGTGAGTTTATTTACCAATATCTATTAAATACATAAGAGTAATGGTCACATACGGTTATGTCACACATCCTGGAGATAGTAACCAAATATAATATGTCCTTAAATTTCTTTTAAAAGAATTCTTAGCATATTAGAATAGAGGTAGCTTAAAATGTCTACATATTTTAGTTTTTTCATAAAAGTTCAACAAGAGGAGAATTATAATTATTGGCAAGATGGTGAACTAACATAATAAGAATAAACCCTTTGTTCCAAGCACCTGGAAATACTGCAAAAAATATAACAATGAAACAACTATAACTGCACCCCTGAGATTACTAATAATAAAAAAGTAATCTTCACTTTCCATAAATGAACAACAGAAAACTTCTAATAACTAGATATGATTAGCATTTAAATAATTGCATGTTTATTCTGGTTGTCACTGATCACAATAGCCCAAAATTTGGGATTTTAATGCTTAACAAAAGGTAAAAAAACAAGCTGTAGATATGCTTGAAGTGAGAATACCTAAATATTGTTGCACATAGTGTAAGTGTAATTACAAAGGGTTCTCCCACAGGCTGAGAGAGACTCCAAGGAAGCAGAATCCTCTGGGAAATAAAATTCTTGACTTATACTTCTTATAGATTTGAGGATAAATTTACTTTCCCTAATTCTGTTAAGAAACCTTAAGCTAGGAAAGTAACATAAAATATATTTATGAACTATAGACATCCCAAAGATCAAGCAAACTCAAGGTGAATGAACTTCCCATGGCTAGCTTGGCCCAATACCTACTACACAATTAAGCTTCACTGAAAATAAGGTCAAACTTAATACATGCAAATGTAGATACACATGGAAACAATTCACAATGAATAAGAATTATTAGTAAACAGAAACCATTCATAGCACCAGCAATTAAAACAATAAAATAGCTAAATAAAGACTATATTTAAATGATTAAAGAAAAAGAAGGAAAAACAAAACATTTTGGAAAGCAACTGACAAAATAATACAAGAAAAATTCTGAAAATGAAATGTGAAGTTTCAGGAAATTCACAACAAATATCGTTAAGTATACATGATTTCAAAGAGAATATGTTAATTGGAGCATGATAAAATGATAGGGGATTAATTGCAAAGAAGGAAAAAATATGTGAAAGAGTAATTATTGTTAAGACACATAGAAAATAGAATAGAAGCCTCCTGCAGAGAATTAAAAGAAATTCTGGCTTAACTGGTAGTGGCACAGTGAATAGAACATTGACCTGGGACACTGAGGACCCAGAATTGAAACTCTGAGGTTACCCGCTTGAGCATGGGCTCACCAGCTTGAACGTAGCATTGCTGGCTTAGAGTGTAGAATCACAGACATAAATCCATGGTCATTGGATTGAGTCCAAATATCACTAGCTTAAAGCCCAAGGTAGCTTAAAGCAAGGGCTCACTGGCTCGGCTGGAGCTCCAGGGTCCAGGCACATATGAGAAGCAATCAATGAACAACCGAAGTGATGTAATTATGAGTTGATGCTTCTCATCTCTCTCTTTTCCTGTTTTATTCTGACTGCGTTTATCTCTCTTGCAAAAAAAGTTAAATAATTAATTAATTAATTTAAAAAGGAAATAAATTCTGGATACAATGAGTATTAGAAATGTAGGAAAAACAAATTAAAAAATGGTTATAAAATTACCAGAATTGATGAAAAATATAAATTCCTTACATAAAAAATCATTATAAGTCTCTAACAAACTGTTTCTTTTTGTCAGTGAAACCATATAGAAGGTGAGAGAGGACAATTTGACTTTGGGTGATGGGTAGGCAACGTAATTGAATGATAAGATAACCTGGAGATGTTTTCGTTGTACATATTGTACCCTGATTTATTGGTGTCACCCCATTAAAATTTATTTTAAAAAAATCTCAAAGAAAACTTTTCTAAGATACTGTCTTATGTGGGTGTGAAACAAAGTAAAATTTTAAATGCTTTGAAGTAAAAACATAAAATATCAAAATAAAAACGACTTTGAAAGCATGAAGAGAGAAAATACAAAAAACTATATTTGAAGAAGCAACACTTAGGAAAGAAAAAAATATTAATATTAACAGCAAAAACTAAAGAACAGATAATAGTATAATTAAATTCAAAGATTAGCTAATTGTCAACCTAGAATTTTATAAGCCGATGAAATATTGCCCGAGGGAAAATAAAATTATTTTTAGCTAACCATTGACTATTTCAATGCTAAACTTGCCCGAAAGAACCACAAAATTATGTCCTCCTAAGTTAAAAAAAAAGTTACAAAATAAATAAATGGTAAATAAAGCTAGAAAGCATAAAGAATTTATAAAAAGAAAATCTTATGTAATAGCTGTATAAAATAGTAAGAATAATAAATTTTGAAGAAGGTAGCATAATATACAACTAAAGACAAAAATAATTAAAAGGTAAAACAGGAAGAATTTTTTTAAACTTTTTTTTTTATTATTTTATTCATTTTAGAGAGGAGACACAGAGTGAGAGAGAGAGAGAGAGAGAGAAAGAGAGAGAGAGAGAGAGAAAGGGGGAGGAGCTGGAAGCATCAACTCCCATATGTGCCTTGACCAGACCAGTGCAGGGTTTAGAAGTGGGGACCTCAGTGTTCGCAGGTCGACGCTTTATCTACTGCGCCAGCACAGGTCAGGAAAAACAGGAAGAATTTTAACTTAAAATATTCTAAAGCTTTTCTCTTCTGGCTGAATAGCTCAGATGGTTAGAGCATCATCCTAATATAGCAAGGTTATGTGTTCAGGCCTGGGTCAGGGCACATACAGGAACAGAATGATGTTTGTCTCTCAAATAATTTTTTTTTAATTAATAAAATACTTTTGTTGTTATAAAGGAAAGAGAAAGATATTAGTTATCTTAGAATAATGTTATTTTTAAAGTATTTTAACATTTTTAAGGCATGTTAAATATTTAGAGTAATCCCTAAAAGAAAAAAAATAAGGTGTAATATTATCCAATCATTAGAGTTAAGAAAATATAAATAAAAAACTTAATAAAATATAAAACAGGGAAGAAACAAAACACTTGTAGAAAATGAATAAATTTAAAAACTACACCAAATAAGATTGTATAATTAAATGTTAATACATCAACAACTGTACACATACACACATACACACAAATAAATGAACTAAATTTAATTCACTCCTTAAAAAACAACGATTTTAAGAAAAACAAAACAGAACAAATATATGTACTTTAAAAGAGATGCACATAAGGACTCAAATAAATAAAATTAGAAAGGACAGTGGAGAAATAACAACTGACACAACAGAAATACAAAGCATTGTAAGAAAATACTATGAAGAACTATATGCCAAAAAATTAGACAATCTTGGTGAAATGGACAAATTTCTTGAATCATATAACCTTTCAAAAATCAATCTGGAAGAATCAGAACACCTAAACAGACCAATTACAGCAAATGAGATCGAAACAGTTATCAAAAAACTCCCAAAAAAGAAAAGTCCTGGGCCTGATGGCTTCACAAGTGAATTCTATCAAAAATTCAAAGAAGAACTAATTCCTATTCTCCTCAAGCTATTTCAAAAAATTCAAGAGGAAGGAAGACTTCCAAACTCCTTTTATGAGGCGAGCATAATTCTGATCCCAAAACCAGGCAAAGACAACACAAAGAAAAAAAATTATAGGCCTATATCCCTGATGAATTTAGATGCTAAAATTCTCAACAAAATATTAGCCAACCGGATTCAGCAATATATGAAAAAAATCATACACCACGATCAAGTGGGATTTATTCTGGAGAGGCAAGGCTGGTTCAATATTCGCAAATCAATCAATGTGATTCACCACATAAACAAAAGGAAGGACAAAAATCACATGATAATTTCAATAGATGCAGAAAAGGCATTTGATAAAATCCAGCACCCATTCATGCTCAAAACTCTCAGTAAAGTGGGAATACAGGGATCATTCCTTAACATGATAAAGGCCATCTACGATAAACTGACAGCAAACATCATACTAAATGGACAAAGATTAAAAGCAATCCCCTTAAGATCAGGAACCAGGCAGGGTTGCCCACTTTCACCACTCTTATTCAACATAGTTCTGGAAGTCCTAGCTACAGCAATCAGACAAGAAGAAGAAATAAAAGACATCCAAATTGAAAAAGAAGAAGTAAAATTGTCACTATTTGCAGATGATATGATATTGTATACTGAAAACCCTAAAGTCTCAGTCAAAAAACTACTGGACCTTATAAATGAATTTAGCAAGGTGGCAGGATATAAAATTAATACTCAGAAATCAGAGGCATTTCTATATACAAACAATGAACTGTCAGCAAAAAAAGTTAAGGAAACAATCCCCTTCACTACTGCAGCCAAAAAAATAAAGTACCTAGGAGTAAATTTAACCAAGGAGGTCAAGGACTTGTACTTGGAAAATTATAAAACATTGATAAAAGAAATCAAGGAAGATACAAACAAGTGGAAGCATATACCGTGCTCATGGCTAGGAAGAATAAACATCATTAAAATGTATATATTACCCAAAGCAATTTATAAATTCAATGCAATACCAATTAAAATACCAATGACATACTTCAAAGATATAGAACACATATTCCAAAAATTTATATGGAACCAAAAAAGAACACGAATAGCCTCAGCAATCTTAAAAAGAAAAAATAAAGCAGGAGGTATCACTCTTCCTGATATTAAGGTTTACTATAAGGTCATTATACTCAAGACAACCTGGTACTGGCATAAGAACAGGCACATAGATCAATGGAACAGAACAGAGAACCCAGAAATAAACCCACAGCTTTATGGACAACTGATATTTGACAAAGGAGGAAAGAACATACAATGGAGTAAAAACAGCCTCTTTAACAAATGGTGTTGGGAAAATTGGACATCTACCTGAAAAATAATGAAACTAGACCATCAACTTACACCATTCACAAAAACAAACTCAAAATGGATAAAAGACTTAAATGTAAGCCGTGAAACCATAAGCATCTTAGAAGAAAACATAGGCAGCAAGCTCTCCGACATCTGTAGCAGCGGTATATTTGCCGATTTATCTCCACGGGCAACTGAAATAAAAGGCAAGATAAACAAATGGGACTATATCAAACTAAAAAGTTTTTGCACAGCTAAAGACAATAGGAACAGAATAAAAAGACAAACCACACAATGGGAGAACATATTCGACAGCACATCTGATAAAGGGTTAATAACTAAAATTTATAAAGAACTTATAAAACTCAACAACAGGAAGACAAACAACCCAATCAAAAAATGGGCAAAAGAAATGAATAGAAATTTCTCCAAAGAGGACATACAGATGGCCAATAGGCATATGAAAAAATGCTCAACATCACTAATCATTAGAGAAATGCAAATTAAAACCACAATGAGATATCACCTCACACCAGTCAGAATGGCACTCATCAGCAAAACAACACAGAATAAGTGCTGGCGAGGATGTGGAGAAAAGGGAACCCTTCTGCACTGCTGGTGGGAATGCAGACTGGTGCAGCCACTGTGGAAAACAGTTTGGAGATTCGTCAGAAAATTAAAAATCGAACTGCCTTTTGACCCAGCTATCCCACTTTTAGGAATATACCCTAAGAACACCATAGCACTGTTCGAAAAGAAGAAATGCGCCCCCATGTTCGTGGCAGCATTGTTCACAATAGCGAAGAGCTGGAACCAGCCCAAGTGTCCGTCAGAAGACGAGTGGATTAAAAAGCTATGGTACATATATACTATGGAATACTACTCAGCCATAAGAAACGATGACATCGGATCATTTATAACAAAATGGATGTACCTTGATAACATTATACGGAGTGAAATAAGTAAATCACAAAAAAAGAAAAACTGAGAACAGCACAATTACATACATAGGTGGGACATGAAAGTGAGGGTATGAGACATGGACAAGAGAGTGGTGGTTATGGGATGGGGGGAGGGAGGGAAGAGTGGGATAGGGAGGAGGGGAGGGACACAGGGATAACCAGATTGAAGGTGACAGAGGACAATTTGACTTTTGGTGATGGGTATGCAACACAATTGAATGATAAGATAACCTGGAGATGTTTTCATTGTACATATGTACCCTGATTTATTGGTGTCACCCCATTAGAATTAATAATAAAATAATATATATATTAAAAAAAAGAGATGCACATAAAATGAAATAAGACACAATTTAAAGAGATCGAAAAGAGAAATATGTTAACTAATAAAATGAAAAATAGTAACGTATAAAAAATATAAACAAGAATAATTATTCAAGAAAAAAACTAATTAAATAATAAAAAATACATCAAGAATGTGTCTATTATTTATCTAGAAATATGCCATGAACAAGTACATTCTAAAATATGTAAAGCAAAATGTGACAGACATACAATAAGAAATTAGCAATCCACCTTAGTGAAAGCTGATTTTATACATTTCTCATTAATAGTTCCAGTAGACTGAAGAAATAGTCAAAATATAGAAAATATGAGCATTTTCTTTAATGAACACAGTAGAACATAGCACCCAACACTTAGAGAATATATTCTTTCAATCACACATAAAACATTTACAAAATTGCCAATATACTAAACCACAATGAGAAACTCAATAAATGGTAGTGGATTAACATCAAAGTGATGATATTCTATGATCTCAATGAACAGCAAAAAGATTATATCCAACCACTTTCATTTGAAATGTCAAAACATTTTTTTAAATAATAAATTGAAATAGAAAATTTTAATTGAAGTATGATAAATAATTAGAATTGAAGTAAAGTGAAAACATTATATAATGATATACAGGAGACCAAAGAGAACTTAACTCCAAGAAAAAGCTATAACATCACTACACATTTAAATATTAGAAAATAAAAATGTAAAGAGTGATTTAAGCAGTTACCTTATACAAACAGAAAAGAACAAAATAGCAAATTAAAAATATCAAATAAAAATGAAAGAAAAATAATTAGAATATATAAATAGAATCAGATACCAAAGACAAAGTTGTCAAAGTCATAATCTATACATTTAAGAAAACTAATACAATTATCTATAAAGTTGGCTACATAAAAAAGAAGGAAAGCATAAATAAGTAACAATGACATTGAAAGGAAGAGTGTAACTACAGGTATACTGGAGAAAGAAAGTTATATAGACAACTTTATGCCCATAATTATAAAAATTAGGCAAACATTTAATTAGAAAAATGTATCTTTAAACACAGTTTTAAAATTGTAAATAAACTTGATTTATAAATTAAAAAACTGAAATTGGTAATTAAAAAATCTAACCATGGATCTGACCAGTTGGTTCAGGCCCAGCATGTGAAGGTCCCGGGTTTGATTCCTAGTCAGGTCACACAGGAAAAGTACCCATCTGCTTCTCCACCCCTACCCCTTCTCACTTCTCTCTCTCTTTCTCTCTCTCTTTCTCTCTCTTTCTGTCCTGTACTGTGGCTCGATTGAAGTGAATTGGCCCCAGTGCTGAGGATATTCCATTGCCTCTGACTCAGGCACTAAGAGCTTGGTTGCTGAGCAACAGAGCTACACCTCAGATGACAGAGCATCGCACTCTAGTGGGCTTGTCCAGTGGATCCCAGTTGGGGGCACATGTGGGAGTCTGAATGATAAGATAAGATAACCTGGAGATATTTTCATTGTACATATGTACCCTGATTTATTGGTGTCACCCCATTAGAATTAATAATATATATATATATATATATATATATATATATATATATATATATATGAAATTTAAAAAATACTAACTCTTGAACCAAATTCAGAAGAATATATATGTATTGACAGGCAGAGAAACATAGACCATACTTATGTTTTTCTCCCAATTCTTATTAATCAGATGACCATAACAACATCCTCTTTAATTATCTTTCCTTTTCCAAAGTGTCTTCTGGCTACTAAACCTTCTTAAACAGAAATAGCTTCAAGAAAAGCCAAATCTGCTTTGAATATCAATTAAATATGATAATTCTTAGAACTTTTATTGTGCTGACCATTGATTAGGGTGACTGGATAGTGCAAATATAAATCCAATATCAACTTTCGATGAAAACTTTAAGTAGTTAAAATTCACTTGAAATAATGCAGAGAAAGGAATTAAAACACTTGAGAAAACAGAATTCCTTGATTGGGTTGACTATGGCCCACGACTTTTTAACTAGGACCACGGCAGAGAAGTCTTAGGTCAAGGAGTCAGTTTCTTCTGTTTTCAACTAAAAACCACACACACTCACACTCATCTACAACACACACATAAGTCACTGGTTGGGGTCTTCAGAATATAGAGTTTGACAGGTTGACACAGAGTTTGTGGTTCTAGAACTATGTTAGAATGAGAAACCTTTAAAAGGGAGGGGGAGGAAGCAGGATGGGGCAGAGGAAAAAAGGTGGATGTAATGCAGGACAACAAAACCGCAGTTAACATGGAGGGCAGCTCTGGAGTGAGTACTGAAAGTCAAAATGCCCCATGTCAGGTGGAATGACTGCACATTTCTTCCCCTGCTCACTCTTGATGAGTGAAGACTGCCTAGGGAAGAGCACAGCTGGGTCAAGGGGCTCTCAGTAAACCAGAACAGACTTTAAAGGAGATCACAGTTCAAGTTCTTTGTTAAAGAGTTGGAATAAATAAAATTGTTTTCTCCAACTGCAAACTTTGTAAAATACCATTTATAGAATTGATACTTATGAAAAAGGATGAAATTTATGTATGCAAGAATTTCATGGCATATAGGAATTTTCAGATTCTTTCCTTGAATTTATTCTTCAATATCTCTGAAGAATAAATCAGAAAAAATTAACACGTTATTACTAGGTGAAACTTCATTCTCTAATATAAAATGCTAATAAACTAAGTAGAAGGAATTGCAATCTTTCTCCCTAAACAACATAGTTGTGTGGGCTGAGGTGCAAGGTAGGCCTCCCTTGCCTAGTTCTAAACAAACAGATAAAAACAAATCTGGGTCCGCTTCTTGTTACCTCTCCTGAGCAAATCTGTGAATGAGAAGATTTAGCAGGAAAAGAAAGCTAATCCCAGTGTTTAGGGCAGAGCTGACCTGAGATTTCTTTCTTGGTTACACAGGCTGAGGTAAAAAAACCAGAGGAAGTTCATAAAGTGAGAAGAGCATGCTCTCCTATATTTACTACTTGTAAAGCTCCATTCACTGAAAGCAAGGTTCCCACACTAGGGAACCATGTACTGCCCTCTGGTTGTCTCAATACTAGCCTTTGGAATTTAAAAAGTCCAAAAGAAAAAGAATAAAAAAAAGAAAAATGAGTTGTATTTTTATAAAGAATAGAAATATGCTCATAACAATATTTCTCTACAATTTGATTCACCCTCTTTGCTTATGATCTTTAATTCCTTTCAGAGGTCAAAACCCTATGGTTATAGTAACTTAAATTATCCTGGTATTGCCTGGCCTGTGGTGGCGCAGTGGATAAAGTGTCGACCTGGGAACACTGAGGTCGCCAGTTCAAAACCCTGCACTGGTTTGGTCAAGGCACATATGGGAATTGATGCTTCCAGCTCCTCCCCCCTTTCTCGCATTCTCTCTCCCCCCCCCCCC
Source organism: Rhynchonycteris naso (assembly GCA_037038555.1). NCBI lineage: Eukaryota > Metazoa > Chordata > Mammalia > Chiroptera > Emballonuridae > Rhynchonycteris > Rhynchonycteris naso. The sequence continues at coordinate 77,244,742 of CM073002.1, forward strand.
TCTCACTCACTCTGTGTCTCCTCTCTAAAATGAATAAAAAAAAGAAACTTTAAAAAAAATATGAAAAAAAATATTATCCTGATATTTGCTCAATAAAAACTTGTAATTCTAATCTGTAAATTTAAAGAATATTGATGGGATAAAAAGCTAAAAGAAGGCAAATGTTTCTCTTCCTTTAGATTCTTAACTAGATCTTGTGCAATTAAGGAGATAACTTTCTAGCAGACATTTTAATAAATTACTGTAATCTACAAGTTCTCTGAAAACTCCCACTCTTTTAAGAACCTTTATTTTATTATTTCATGGTTGTTAAAAACTTTTAACTCTAGGTACATTTCCACTTCTCAGAACACTATATCTCTCCTTGTCAGCCAGCTAGAGATTCTAAATGAATTATAAAGGTTAAAGATAGCTTCATCTTTTTTCTCCTTTAGACTGAGAGAACAAGCAGTGAAATAGGTAGAATTATGCTCTCTCTCAGTTAATTTTTTTTCTTCTTTTTAACAGTTTCTCATGAATATCTTCCAGTGCCTCTGACAAACTCTCGAAGAAGTGGAATTAGGTGTCACAGTTGTAACTGCCAGGAAACTCTCTGAGAGCTGGAAAATGTCAGGAAGCAATGGTTTATAGCTATTGGGTCCCAAGAGTGTCCTCTTGGTCTTGTGCCTACAGTGTAATAAAAGGCTGTGGTTTGTAGATGAAAGCACCATGTTTGGTAATATAAGCTAAAAGCAGATGGAAATTCAAAAGTTCAATTCTAGCCTGAGTTCAGCCCTTTCTAAATGATTAATATATGACCAAGTAGGATTTTAAATTTTCAAAGAACTAACATAAATAAGAAAAATTTTGGAACCTGGAATAATACAGATGTGCTTATGTATCTGTATATGTGTGTGTACCGGCTCAAACAATTGGTACTGAAGTGGGGACAGACAGCAGCTGTAACATGGGAAATATAAACTGATACTTTGGAAGGTTTGAAAAAGTGAATCTGAAAACAGCCTCAGTTACCTCATGCACCTGATGGTTTGATTTCGGAACCAAGAAGGCTCCCTTGCTGTATGTGCTCCAGTAAATTTATAAGAGTGACATAAAAGAAGATGTTTTATGTTATATTATTAACATACTGCTTTATGGCATTAGTTGTTGCAAGTCTAGTAAAATATTGTGAGCATTAAATGCTATTAATTTGAGACTTAAATCAAATGAAGTGAATTATTGATGAGATTTTAACTTAAAATCCAGTCAGTACTAGAGTAACTGTTCTGGAGGGAATAATGGGAATCTAAGGAAGTATACTCAGAGGATAGAGAATTTAGAGAAGTGTGGTGGCTGTTTGATGTGTGGGAAACACTGCTTCTCATTCACAGCCTCACAATCCTTAGCGCTGTCTCAGGCAGCATGCTGAAGGAACGTCTAAAAACCTTGTTAGAACTGACATTTGTTTATTCCTTCATATAACACCTGACCTGTGGTGGCGCAGTGGATAAAGTGTCGACCTGGGAACACTGAGGTCGCCAGTTCAAAACCCTGCACTGGTCTGGTCAAGGCACATATGGGAGTTGATGCTTCTAGCTCCTACCCCCTTTCTCTCTTTCTCTCTCTCTCTCTCTCACTCTGTGTCTCCTCTCTAAAATAAATAAAATAAAAAGAAACTTAAATATTTCTTCATATACCAACCCTTAAAAATATATTAGACCACAATGAAGCAAAAACAGGAGTAAATTATTTTTTCTCCTCATTCTCTCTTTCTCGTCCTTTAAGAGAAAGTTGGGTACAGATATTCAAAGTGACAACGAACAAAATATGTAAAATATTGAATTTCTGTAAAACTTTGAAGGTATAGATAAATATATAGATGCATAATTTTAAACTTAAACTCTATATTGCCTACTCTTATTTCCTTTGATCAAAAATTTAGTATTGTTTATATAGCTGTTTATTTTCCAGGTCCTTGGAACTTATTATTTTCTAAAGACTTTATTTATTCATTTTAGAGAGGACAGAGAGAGAGAGAGAGAAAAGGTGAAGGAGCATAAAGCATCAACTTCCATATGTGCCATGACCAGGCAAGCCTAGGGTTTTGAACCGCCAACCTCAGCACTCCAGGCCAATGCTTTATCCACTGCAAACTTATTTTAAAGGTAACAAAGTATAGGTTGAAAATCCTGGGTCTTTAGAAAGGAGACATTTTTTTCTACTGCCATTTACTAGCTTTGGATTTTGAATGATTCACTTCAATTTTGTTTTGTTTCTTTTCTTCTCTCTAAATAAAGTATTAAAATATTTATAAGATTTACAGAAAATAATTTGAAGGCAATTATAATAAATAATATAGCTAGTATAGACAGTGTTCTATACAGTAAAACTTATTGAACATTGCACTATAAAATTAGAATAGTCTATAGGTAATATTCTTTTAACAAAAATTAATTTAAGCAGTAACTAAAATAACAAAGGAGTCATATTTTAAAACTTCATGTTAATAAAAATATATTCACATAAAAATCTCTTATATTAAATCTGGCAGGGATCTTAATTATTATCAGCCAGAAGTGCTTTTGATTGCTTTAGGCACAGAAAGAATTTATTAAGGAGATACTGGTTGGCTGTCAGAATCACTGAGCAATTCTCTAACTATGATCCACAACTACACAAGAAAAGCCTAAACTCAGGCTACAGAACCAGTGTGATGGGAATACCACCACAAAATACTATAGTTCTTTAATGCACACATTTTCTGTAACTGCAAATTCAAGAGAAAAAGAAAGGATTTACTTTGGGGTCTGCTGTTATTTTTATTAGTTCTCAACTGGTTTATCTGATGTTGTTTTCATTAGGAGCTCCAATTGTTACCTGAACTGTAGTTACAAGAAAAGTTGAAAAGCTATCTGATATATTCAGCAGTTAAAATAGTTAATGGACTCAGTCACCTAGCAAGACATAAATCAGAAACACTTGGAGCATAAAATAGAGGTTCAAACTTGATAAGCAAAATAAAGGGGGAGGCCAAGTTTATTATATTAATATTTCAATACACAAAAGAGATGGTATTTTCTCTATTCTAGTCCATGATCATTTTTTTATTGAAAGAGACAGACAAGATAGACAGATATTAAGGGAGAGAGATGAGAAGCATCAGCTCATAGTTGCAGAGTTTCAGTTGTTCATTGATTGCATTGTCATGTGTGCTTTGACTGAGGAGCTTCAGTAGAGCCAGTAACCCCTTGCTCATGCCAGTGACCTTGGACTTCAAACCAGTGACCATGGGGTCATGCCTACGATCCAACACTCAAGCCAGTAATCCCGTGCTCAAGCTGCTGAGCCTCTGCTTAAGTTGGATGAGTCCATTCTCGAGCTGGGCAACCTTCATTTGAACTTAGGTCCTCAGCGAACCAGGTCAATGCTCTACCTATAGCACCACCACTGGGTCAGACCATGCTCTTAGTTTTAAAAATAAAAACTGGTATAGTTCATGCTTTTCTCTTTTTTTAAAGGTTCAATTCTCATTTGTGTGTCCTAGTTATAAATTGTAATAATGATGTGCATCAAAATATTATTATTTTTGTTTAAGTATTAGTTATGGGTTACCGAATGTGCTCAGTCCCATATAATAGCTTTAATTTTACTTTAAGTTGACCTTTCAACTATTTGATACTGTGGAGGTTGGTTTACTTCAATAAGTTCTGCAAACTGATGGTTGTACAATTTGCATTTGATCCTAAGAATGACTATGATTTGCAGCCTCAATGAATTTCTCTATTTCAATGTTTCTTTTAAATGTTGTCACAGTACAAATTTCTGGGAGCACTCATAAAATACTGATATAATAGATTATAGAATGAGAGATGATTCTAATGAAATACTACTTAACATTGAGTTTTCTTTAACTTGTGACTGTATGGGTACCTGCAATTAAGAAGAAATTCTTATTTCTAGTTGGATTGAAGCTGCAAATATATTCTTTTCTGAGTGAAGAAATTAAAATTTTTAGTTTGATATAGTCATACTCATTTATTTTTTCATTTATTTCTCTTGCCTTTAGGTTCAAATTTGTAAATTGTTCTTTACAGTCAAAGTCCATGAGTTTAGTACCTATGTTTTCTTCCATGTAATTTATTGTTTCAGATCTTATATTTAGGTCTTTGATTCACTTTGAAATACTTTTTGTGCAGGAAGACAAATTATAGTAAAGTTTTCTAATTTTCCTGGTGCCATTTATTTAAGAGATTTTCTTTTCTTCATTGTGTGATTTTGGCATCTATGACAAGTTATTTGTTCATATATATGTGGTTTTCTTCTGGGCTCTTGATTCTTTGTCATTGGTTTGTATGTCTGCTTTTCTGCTAGTACCATGCTGTTTTGCTGATTGCGGCTCAATACTGTAATCTAAGTGAGGTAGTATGATATCTTTGGCTTCATTCTGTTATTTCAGGATTGGTTTGGCTATTCAGGGTTCTTTATAGTTCCATATAAACCTAATAATTTTCTGTTCTATTTCTTTAAAAATAATGTTGAGATTTTGATGAGGATCACATTAAATTTGTGCATTGCTTTAGGTAATATGTCCATTTTAGCTGTGTTCATATATCAAAATAAAAAGGTTCTACATAGCAGAATAAGTTGACACTGAACAAATAGCCAATTAAAAGGGAGATGATAGTTGCAAGCAAAAGCTCCAATAAGGGGTTAATATCCAAAATATATTAAGAACTCATAAAGCTAAGCAACAAACAAGCAAACAATCTAATTAAAAATTGGGAGATCTTTTAATTATACAAACGTATACCTGAATATACATTTGTTCCAAGAAGACACAGAAATGTCCAACAGACTTGTGAAAAGATGTTTATCTTCACTAGCTATTAGAGAAATGTAAATCAAAACTGTAATAAGATACCACCTCACACCTCTTAGATTGGCTATTATAAATAAGACAATTAATAACAAGTGCTGAAGAGGCTGTGGAGAAAAGAAACCCTTAGTCATGCTTGTGGGAATGCAAATTAATACAACCATTATGGAAGAAAGTATTGTGGTTACTCAGAAAATTAAGAATAGAATTTAGCATATGACTCAGCACTTCTTCTACTACACATCTACCCCCAAAACTCAAAAACATTGATACATAAAGACACATGCAGCCCCATGTTCATTGCAACATTATTCACAGTGTCCTATGATAGAAGTTTAGATAAAGAAGATGTGGTACATAAATAAAATGGAATACTTCTTTGCCATAAGAAATTATGATATATTGCCATTTATGACAACACGGATGGAATTTGAGAACATTATACTGAGTGAAATAATTAAATTAAAAAAAAAAAACAGAAGAAAAGAGAACAGAGAGAAAGGGGATGATAGGATGGGATAAACCTGAAGGGAAGGGGGAAGGATGCTGCAGGGAGGGGAGCAAGAGAGATGGGAAGGGGAACATGGTGGAGGGGGGATGCATTCACGGTTACCCTAGAAGCTATGTAAACAGATAAAGTTAAAATAAAAAATAAATATAGAACTTTACTATAAAAAAACTAAGAGCTACATAATTTCAGAAATAGGTTGATATAAAACTGAAACTCATGGACATAGATAAAACTGAAGTGGTTATTAGGGGGAAGGTATAGTGAGTGGAAGAGGCAGTGAGGAAAAGGGAGTAAAGAGGGACAGATATATGGTGACAGAAAATGGTTTGACTTTGGGTGATGGGGATACTATATAATCAACCATTCAAATCCTATAGAAACATTTACTTGAAACCTATGTACTCTTATTGATCAATGCCTCCCATTAAATTTGATATTCTAAATAAAATTTTAAGAAAAGATTTTAAAAAATTATTTTGGTTTTTGTGTAATATCAACAAATTTGTATGTAAAATTGTATCAAATTTGTATATAAAAATATATACAATCATTATAATTTTAAATAAATAAAAAGTTGGTTAGTTCATTTTTGTATAGAAAAATATGCATAAATATAGTGTACTGTTGTATTTTGCTTATATACCAAAATAATCTAGAATATTTTTCTTTACTCTATTTTACATAGCGGTATAATATGTAAGCATGAAAGAAATTTGGAATAAAATGAAAGTGTTGAAGTTTCAAAGATTCCTCCAAATATTCCCATTTTAAATCTTTATATATATATACATATATATATATATATATAAATATATATACATTTATATATATATAAATGCTTATTTTTATCACCTTCTATAGAAAACTATAAAATTAAAATAATTGCTTATTCATAGGAAAGACTAGCATGGATGTAGTGATATAGCTCTCTATTCTATTTAATAAAATTCTTTAGCTCATTATTTTTAAAGCATCTATTCAGGAAACTCTTCTAAGAAGATTCTTTCAAATATATATTTTTTAATTTTTAAATTCAATTTAGAGAATCAACTTTAACATGGTGACATTGACCAATAAAAGTACATAGGTTTCAGGTCAATATATTTATAGCATTTGAACTGTTGTTTATGTTGTACACACAGCACCCAGTGTCAAATCATTTTCCATCACTTTATATTTCTCCCTCTTTACACCTTTCCTCTGACCCCCTCCCTAATCCTTCTCCTCCATATCCCCTCCCCCCCGGTAAACACTTCAGTTTTATCTATGTTCATGAGTCTCAGTTTTATATCCCATCTATGTGTGAAATCATACAGTTCTTAGCTTTTTCTGATTTACTTATTTTACTCAATATAATGTTCTCAACTTTTACTCATGTTGTTGTGAATGACAATATGTCCTCATTTCTTATGGCTGAGTAGTATTCCATTGTATATATGTACAACATCTTCTTTATCCGATCTTCTATCAAAGGACACTTTGGTTGTTTCCATGTCTTGACAACTGTAAATAATGTTGTAATGAACAGGGCAGTGCATGTGTCTTTATGTACCAGTGTTTTCAAGTTTTGGGGGTAGATATGCAGTAGAGGGATTGCTGCACATTATGGTAGTTTCCTTCTTAATTTTTTGAGAAATCACCATACTTTCTTCCATAATGGTTGTACTAATTTGCATTCCCACCAGCATGAATAGGGTTCCTTTTCTCCACAGCCTCTTTAACTGTTGTTATTACGTGTATTGTTGATAATAGCTAATCTAACAGGTATGAGGTGGTAACTTGTAGTTTTGATTTGCGTTTCTCTAATAGCTAATGAAGATAAAAATATTTTCATATATATGTTAATCAGTTGTATGCCCTCTTGGAAAAAGTGTCTGTTCAGGTCCTCTCACCATATTTTAATTGAACTATGTGTTTGTTGCTGAATTTTGTGAGTTCTTTATATGTTTATTTTGGATATTAACATTTTAATGGAGATATTGTCTGAAAATATCATCTCTTAATTCAAAGTGGATCAAAGACCTAAAATTGAGATCTTAAACAATAAATTACATAGAGGAAAACATAGGTACTAAGCTCTTCTTCCTTGGTCGTAGATAACAATTTATGACTTTAACCCCAAAGGCAATGGAAGTAAAAGCAAAAATAAATGAATATGACTATATCAAACTGAAATGCTTCTGCATTGCAAAAGAAAATGACAGTAAAACAAATAGGTAGCCAGATATTTTTTAGAGTTCAAACTATAAATTCTTATACATCCTGAGTCTCTCAAGTCATAGCCAGTATGTTGGAAATACCACCTGAAAAAAAATTATCTGAAATGTCTGGCATTTGCCCATTAGTAACCAGAGTTCATACAAAAATTAGTGGGAATAAAGAAGTTTTGGATAACTGCTTATAGATGATAAGATTTAGAAAATAGAAACTAGCTACTAGATTTTATTTAAATGTTTTTATTTATTTCTTAATATTTAAGTTCTATGTACACTTACTAAGCATGTTGCATTCCTAGATTGTCACTTTCATCATCATGAGAATAGGTAAGAATAGAAAAGAAATCAACATGGAGGAAGAAGTGGCCAAGAGAATAATAAATACTTATTATAATTTGAGATCTTGTAGAAATTATCTTATATTCTCTTGTTTCTCAAATTAATGTCTACAGCATTATATATTTTTAATAAAATACAGAAGTTTCTTAGTCTCCTTTTTTAAACTCCTAGCAAAACTGTGTCTACTTTAATCAGTTTTGTTTGTTCTGTAGCTCTTGTCTTTCTATTAATTAAATATTTTACACTTTGAAACAGTACTCTATTTTAAACAAATGTATATCTTCCTTTTGTACCACAACACAAAATAGCTCTGTCTCTTTTTAAAAATCAATCAATAAATTAAAAAAAGAAAATTAAGCCCTGGCCAGATAGCTTGGTTGGTTGGAGTGTCATTTGGAAATGCAGAGGTTGCTAGTTTGATTTTCATGTCAAGGCACATACAGGAGACACTCGATGTTCCCCTCTTTCCGTCTCTCCCTGCCTGCCTCAAAATAAATAAATAAAAATAAATAATTAATTAAATAAAAGAAAGTATCTATGTCCATACAACTAACAGAGGTGGAAATGATAAAAAGAAGTGGGAAAGGTCTGACTATAAACACATACCTTTATTAGAAGAGAAAATAAACATTTATAAAAGGAGAAATATAAATTTGTGACTGCTTTTGATTTTGATAGTGTTAAGAAGCTAAATGTCTAGTTATTTGTATTTTATTGTATCTTGTTTCATTATTTCTTTCTCTAGTTTAGCTCAGATTCATAGTACACACAAGAAAGAAAATAGAAATTCATGATTTTTAATTAATGCTCAACAGACATGTAGGTTATACAGTTGTTCGAATGATCCTCCACGGAGCATGTGAGAAGAATTTGAAATGACTCCAGCAAACAAGCACTCTGGCTGAGTCTTTCCAGCACCAAGTAGAGAAATTACATTTGTATGAGATACTGCCAAAGTTAAAACTTTCAAGCCACATAGTTTTGACATTATAGAAGGATTTTTTGTATGTGTATGTGTATAGTTGCCATATTTCTTATATGCATTTGGTCTTTGTCCACAATTCTTGGCTCAAAGCTCCCAAACCCTTGGAATTTTCTGAGTAATAAAATCAATGAGATCATCTTTTGTCTTAATATTTCTTCTCTTGTCTTTGGTTTGTGAAAATGATTCAGAACAAATATGGTGAAATGAGTATCATGTGACTTATACAGTGCTCCTTTTCACCACAACTGGGTTTATTTCAATGAGGTAAGTTTTGGAAACAGCTGAGAATATTAAGCACCTAACAAAAATATGTAAGAAAAATCTATTGTTATAGCAATAGAATTCAACACCTTTTAGTAGTTAATATCTCGAGCAGTCAGAAAGTTAGTATGAATATAGCTAACTTAAAAAGTTTTTTTCTTTTTTAATTATTTATTATTATTATTAATTTTAATGGGGTGACACCAATAAATCAGGATACATACGTACAATGAAAACATCTCCAGATTATCTTATCATTCAATTGTGTTGCATACCCGTAACCCAAAGTCAAATTGTCCTCTGTCACCTTCTATCTGGTTTTCCCTGTGCCCCTCCCCTCCTCCCTATCCCACCCTCCCCTCCCACCACTCTCTTGTCCATGTCTCACAGTCTCACTTTTATGTCCCACCTATGTATGAAATCATGCTGTTCTCAGTTTTTTTTTCTGATTTACTTATTTCACTCCATATAATGTTATCAAGTTTTATCAATCAATATGATCTAATTAAAATTTCTAGACTACTCCACCCAGAAACAACAAAATACACATTTTTCTCAAGCTTACATGAAACATTAAGAATAGAGTGAATTCTGGGCTGCAATCTACAATAGAACAAATTGAAAGGGAAAGAAATTATAGAAAGTATTTTTTCAGACCACAATTAAATTAAATTAGAAATCAATATCAGCAAAATTTAGCTAGAAATTCCTAAATATTTGGAGATAGAAAACATGTTTTAAGAAAAAGAATTTTAAAAGTCTTAAGAGAGGGATTTTAAAAATATCTTAAGCTAAATGAAAATAATAATAAAACATTAAAATTTGTGGGATGTAGTGAAAGCACCACTTAAGTGAAAATTAGACTATTAAATGTTTATTAGAAAAAAAGGAAGATTTAAAATTAATAATCTATTTCTACTTTAGAAAACTAGAGTTAATAGTATTAAGCTTAAAAGAAAAAATAATGAAAATCATAGCATAAATAAATAAAATTGTATAAAGGAAAAAACAAAAGAAAAAATAAATTCAATGAAATAACAAAAGACAGTTCTTTAAAAAACCAATAAAATTAATAAATTTTAGCTATGTTAACTAAGAAAACAATAGTAAAAATACGAATTAAAAATGAAAATAAGTTGGCCCTGGCCAGTTGGCTCAGTGGTGGAGCGTTGGCCTGGCATATGGAAGTCCCGGGTTCAATCCCTGTTCAGGCCACACAGGAAAAGCAGCCATCTGCTTCTCCAGTCTTTCCCCTCTCCTTCTTCTCTATCTCTCTCTTCCCTTCCTGCAGCCAAGGCTCTATTGGAGCAAAGTTGGCCTGAGCACTGAGGACGGCTCCATGGCCTCTGCCTCAGGTGCTAGAATGTCTCTCTGGCAGCAGCAGAGCAACGCCCCAGATGGGCAGAGCATCACCCCCTAGTGGGCATTCCAGGTGCATCCTGGTGGGGCATATGCAGGAGTCTGTCTGACTTCTCCACTTCTAACTTCGGGTATTTATACTGATTGTATGAATATTAAATGAATAGTAAAAGATTAATATAAACAATTGTATACCCACAAGTTTGATATATTAGGTGAAATGAGCTAATTTAAAAGACATTAAATATCAAAACTCACACAAAGACAAATAGATAGTCTAAATAGGTTCATATCTGGGAAAGAAATTAAAAAGCAAATACCAATGTTAAATGGTTTTAGTAGTGGATCAACTGTGGAAGTTACATTGATAGGATGTACTATTGATATGATGCTATGAAAATGGCATTTTACCTATAGTCTTTCTCTTAAAAATATGTAAATTTGGTCCAATCATTATATATATATATATATCAGATAAGCCCTGGTAAAAGAGACATTCTGTCTGAAAAACTGACCAGTAGTCCTCAAAGTTGTCAAGTAATCAAAAACATGGGATATCTGAAACTCTGCACAGCTAAGAGAAGCGAAAGGACCCATGAAGAATAAATTTAATACTAAATCCTAAATGAGGTCCTAGACAGAAAAATAGCACTCAACAAAGCAAAAGAAAATCTAATAAATCATGAATTTTAGGTAACTATAAAGTAGCAATACTGGTCACTAATTGTAAGAAATGTGCCAAACTAACGTGAGATGCTCAAAATAGAGGAAACAATATAAAATATATAAAAATCCATTTTTATATCATCTCAATTTTAAATATATCTAAAATTGTTATAAATATTATTTTAAAGGAATGTTTTATATCAATAATATAAATTTTTATGTCCAGAAGCTTTAAAAAGTAGGCAAAATAAACACAAAGAAGGTAGAGTGGTATTTTAATAAAGATAAGATCAAAAGTTAATGCAATTCAATACAGGACAATGAAACAGAAAGTTGTTTCCCTCCCCCAAGAAAGAAACAATCAAATGACTAAAACTTTAGTAAAATGGACAAAAATATAAAGGGAGAAGGCATAAATCACCAATATCAAGAATGATACAGAGTATATCACTACAAATTTTGCATCCATTAAAAGTACTGTATAAGAAAAGATTACAAAAAGTTATGTTTATAAATTCTAAAACTGAGAAGTAATGAATCAAGATCTCAAAAAGCTGATGCCAGCAAACTCAACCAAGATGCAATATACGATCCTATAGTTCTATTGCCACTAAAGTTGCTGAATTCTTACTTAAGAGTTCAGAAATAAGGAATCTTCAGGACCAGATGATTTCACTGGAGAATTCTATTAACAATTTTAAAAAGACTTAATACAAATTTCATAATACTTGGCCAGAAAACAAAACAGGAGGAAACACTGTCAAACTCTTTTAATAGGATGCTATTACTGTGATATCAAAATCAGGTAAAAAGTAAAGATCAATAACAAAACACACAGAAAAACACCGTATCTTCAAACCATTATCTGTTATAAATTTTGATACAAAAATCATCAATAAAAAATTACCAAATAACTTTTTTAAAAATTTGTATTGATTGATTCTAGCCAGAGAGGAAGGGAGGGAGAAAGAGAGAAAGAGAGACAGGAATATCAATCTGTTCTGTATGTGCTCTGACCTGGGATAAAACTGACAACCTCTGTGCTTTGGGCCAATGATCTGTCCAACAGAGCTATCCAGCCAGGGCTCAATATTAGCAAATAAAATCCAATAATACAGTGAAGGGATTAAGAAAAAAGATCTCATAGACACAGACAACAGTTTAAGGATTGCTAAAGAAGGGAGAGTGGGAGAAGTTTGAAAAAGTTAAATGGGGAATAAAAGATGATGGAAGGAGACTTGAACTTGGAATGGTGAAAACAATGCAATCAGAGTTGATGTATTATAGAATTGTAAATTTGAAAACTATGTAATTTTATTAACCAATGTCTTTCCAATAAATTCAATTTAAAAAAAATAACAATATATGAAAAAAAAATTAAACACCATATCAAGTGGGATTTATTCTGCATTGTGCAAGGCTAGTGCAGCATTAAAAAAACATACCATGAAATATTGTTCAGCAATCAAAGAAACAAACTATTGATTCACATAGCAACTTTTATGGAAAAGTATATAAGCTGAGTACAAATAAAAAATTAAAAAAAAAAAACATATCCCAAGATGTGACATACTGTATGATTATATTGATGTAACATTTAAAATTACCACGTTATAAAAATAGACACATCAGTGGTTCTCATGGTATGAGAGTGAAGGGGAAAGAGGGAGGGTGTTTGTGATTATAATAGAACAACACAAGGAATCCCATGCTCATGAAAGTATTTTGTATCTTGACTGTGGTACTTGATTCATGAACTCATATGCAGTAAAATTTCATAGAAGTAAATCATTTATACATAAATTAGTAAAAGTAAATCTGGGGACATCTAAATAAGATTAAATTGTATTAATGTCTATTTCATGGTTATGATCTTTTATTAAAATTGTTCAGGATGTTACCACTGGGAAATCAGATTTAAGAATACACAGGTTCCCTCTGTTTAATTTAATACTGTTGCATAGGAAGCTACAATTATTCAAAATAAAACTTAAATAAAAGGAAGAACCTTGGAACCCCAGCCAATAGCTCAGTTGAGTAGAATGTCATTCAGATACGCCAGCATTGCAGGATCAATCGTGATCAGGGCATATATAAGGAAGCAACCAATGAATGCAAAAATAAGTAAAACAACAAATCTGCTTCTTTCTCTTTATCTGTTCCTTCCTCTCTCTCTCAAATCAATAAATAAAAAATTAAAGGACTCTGGATACTGCATTTGAAAGCTTTTAATCTCTGTCAGGTTTTTCTGTGCTTTAACCTTGGTTAAAGAAAAATTTTTTTCCAAGGTCAGAGAGAGAGTCAGACAGAGGGATAGATAGGGACAGACAGACAGGAAGAGAGAGAGGTGAGAAGCATCAATCATTAGTTTCTCGTTGCCGTTGCAACACCATAGTTGTTCATTGATTGCTTTCTCACATGTGCCTTGACCACGGGCCCTCAGCAGACCGAGCAACCCCTTGCTGGAGCCAGCTACCTTGGGTCCAAGATGAGGAGCTTTTGCTCAAGCCAGATGGGCCCGCACTCAAGCTGGCAAGCTCCGGGTCTCAAAACTCGGTCTTCTGCATTTCAGTCCGACGCTCTATCCACTGCGCCACCGCCTAGTCAGGCTAAAGGTAATTTTTAGTAAAGACTTATTTGAGTTTATACAGTGGAGTTTTATGAGATCATCAAATGTCCAGTTCTTCATAGTTGCCACTGTAATAATTCAAATGAGTCATACTTTATGATAAAATATTAGCTAATGAATCCTTTAGGAGAAAGAAAGAGAGGAAAAATGGGCCAGAAGAAACAGGCAGGCTCCAGAGCCACCCCTGATTTGAGTTTGCTAAACTGAGAAGTTTAATCAAAGATTTAGGTCATGTTGTATACTGATGTGAAGTTACTTCTGGGAAGCCAAAACTAAAATGGATTTTAAATTTTGGTAACCAGGGAGTTATTTCGCTTGCATGAGATGCTGCCAAATGGAAGGACATAATTTGTTTTTATTCATGATCTCATTAACTGCAACTTTTAGAGAAACATAAATGGACAAACTTCTGATAAGTTGAACTGCATAAAAGTGAGGGTTCACAGAGCATACCTTGAAAAAAAAACTGTCCAACTCCACTCTTAGATACTAGTTGGCACATTACTTCTGAAGTTACTCAGATGCAAACAACATTGGATTAGACATATGGTGATAATAAAGTATCCTCTAAGTTTATACTTTTAACCTAAGTGATGACCGGTTGTCAAAGTGGGCTCCAATTGGTGCCTGAGTAAGATTCTTTTACTGTTAGAAGAGCAAAGTGATATAAGTGAGGCCGTAGCAACATGTTAATTCAACTCCCTAAATAAGATTGAATAGTGGAAATGTAGTATAATCGTTCAGAGAGGAGACCATAAAAGTAAAAGAAAAGAAATAAAAATCTCAAAGTGAGTAAAATTTTTCAAATAGTTAATTAAAAATGGGTCAACAATGGAGATACATAGAAGAGCTACTGAAATTTTAATGGACCAGGAGAAGAAATTAGGTGGTCTGGTAGCTTTAGTAACTCTTCATATTGTGTAAGAACCATGGCAGTGAATTTATTCTAAATAAATATAGGTCTTTCTCTTGCTAGTCAGCTATAGAACATCTTTAAGGGTTTCAATTCAATATCTGAATGCATTTGATAATTTATATATATAATATATATATTTTGCTATGATTAATCAAATTAACATTATCTAGCTTGCCAAAATTAAATAACATTTTGAAAGAATTTGTTAAAACTTTCATAAAATTTAAATTACACTGGTGAAATGTGATAAAAGAGGTACTAATCTTTCAAATTATTATTTAACAATGTGTCTTGAAATATATTGTAAACTGAAATGTGAGTTTAATGTAAAAGTTAGCAAAGTCTTATACTTATTAACTATATTGAGTGAACTTAAACCTTATTATTAACCTAGTGGCCTGGAGGAGATTTATGTGTGTATGTATAATTTTATATGTTTTATATTATTGGTAATACTTTTTCATATTTGTGCTTCCAGAGACTCAATCTGAATTGACTCCATAAACACTGGGAATGGAAGAGGCAGGCAGTTTATGTAGCAGCTATGAAACCACATTTGCCTGTCACCATTGGGAAGAGAGATGCATATAAGATTAGACTGAAGCCACATATTTGTCCTCCTTTCAACTTTTCATCACATCTTTTTCTTTCTTGTGTTCCTTTATGTCCCCATGAATCACTTTTATTTTTTGAAAAAACAAAATTTTTAAAAAAAAATTTACTTAAACATCGCTGACTGAATAGCTCGGTTGGTTAGAGCATCATCTGGATGGGCAGAGTTTGCCCATTTGTTCCCCAATCAGGGCACATACAGAAACAGATTGGTGTTTCTGTCTCTCTCCTCCTATTTCTCTCTCTAAAATCAATCAATACATTTTCTAAAATTACTTAAACATATGGAAGTGCTTCTGTTCATTTAAACAATTGAAAAGCTTTTGATCCTTTTTTAAAACTATAGTATAATATATAAAGACTTTCTACCCACTTCTGTCAGCTGCTAATTGAAAAGAGTAGATATATATGTTATATTAACAGAGTTAATATAAATATGTACAAAGTAAAGATACAAAAACTAAAATACCTTCCTTTTGTGTTATCTGCTGCTAGAAAACTAAAATGACAGTTGAAAATCAATTTTACCTTTAACATGTACTTTTAATTAAAGTTCTCATATCATTTATCTGCTGGTAAAGGAAAAGTATTTATTTATTTATTTGTTTATTTATTTATTTATTTTATGTACTGCTTCCTTGGAGATCCAGATTTAGACATCTACGATTTCATTCTGATTAAAACAGATAAATGAAAGATGTATGCAGGTATATACACATTTTTCTTGATAATACATCAGGTAGTTACAAATTTCTCTTGATACTTTAGGCAAAACTCACAGAAAGAAATGAAGAAATTCATTCTTAGTTTGCTTTTTTTTTTTTTTTTTTTTTTGGTTTGTTTAGACAACAGTACGCTTTTCTTGTCTTCAGAAGATTTTTGTTGGTAATGGATCTACAAATTGCCACGAGCATTTAAAAGCATTTTAAAGTGGTCTTATATTGACTTTAGGATATTTATTGATGCCTTTTTGATCACAACGTCTGAAATGCTTTTAATGTGCATCTCTCCTCTCTTCTGCACTGCCTTTGTTCTTTCTCTTTCTCAGGCCTTCTCTTTCTCTCAGTGGGTTTTCGTGTGTGGTGCTCAGCTCTGAAAAGTACAGCAATGTAATATTTATTTGTATAGAATTTTCCTTGATCATGGAAAGCTGTTTCTCTTGCCTTTCTGCTTTATAATGGAAAAGAAAATGTTCATTATACAGAGATTTATAATTTTATTTTGCATTTGAGATTGCATTTCTGCTCTTACCTCTGAATGTTCTATCATGTACTGATTTTAAAAAACACTATATATGAACAATAAAATGTGCATTTTAAATTGTGTGGTGATTATCTGGTAATATTTTCTTGGGCTCTTATCACTCAATATTTCCTTTCAACATGTGACTATTTTAGGAGTTGGCCTATTAAAATTCAAATTAGGTAGCAAGGTGCAAACTGTCTCATGAATATTTTTCTTCCTCTTTTGCAAATTCTTCTTCATGTTTATCACTCTCACAGTTGCTTTACTTTCCATGATGTTGAGTTTTCATACAAAATTACTGTGTAAATATATGTGGTTGTTCTTAAATGAGAAACATGCACATTTCCATCACGTTGCCTCAGAAATGGAAACTGAACCAGTTAGCACATTAACTAGAATATAAGAAGCTAATTAAGAAATCCCTTACATCCTGAGGATGAGTTTAGTAAAGAAGCATGAGGCAGTTTTCAAAGTTTTTAATATCACATAACAAGTTTTTGATGTGGGCAATGTGGTTATCTCACTCTTGGGGTTTGTGGTTGTAGCCTAAGTTATTTATGAAAATATGATTTCTCAATGCTTTGGACAAATGTGATTTAAGAAAAGGAGGCAAAGAATATTTTATATATCACTGAAATGACAGGTTAATATTATTGGGAAAAAAGAGCAGAAATACACACTTTTGCATTTCAGTATTTCAGTTTTGTCAATAGGATTGGCACTATAATTATCTCTGAATTAGTCATAAGCATATATACTTGCTAAGAGTGAATATAAGCTAAACTGTAACTTTAGCTTATATTTTGTTCAAAGAGATATGACAAGGAAGGGGGCGAGAAGTTCAAGGTGAGAGAGAAGTCAAGCATTTGACTTAACTGCTGAAACTTAAAATTGTATTTCAAGGGATGTTGCTGATAAAGACAGCTTCAGAGAGTCTCCACTTTATCAAGAAATGGTAAATCACAGAAGCAGGCAGCTTCCAACAGCAAAAATATAATCAGTGTGAAGACATTAGCACATGACAATATGCCAACCTCTCTTCCCCCAAAGTTCTCCCCACCTTCCATTGATCACCTGGCCTTTAACTCCTCTTAAAACAGGAGAGAGAGAACAGAAAAGCATTGTTTTGATAGAAGAATATGGACAGATGTTTTTCTTAATTCTTTTACCTATTGATCCTTGATTTACATGCTGATTCATTCCATAATTATCCTCTGAATATACACAAAATTTTTGGTGGGTGAAATGTTTATGTTTTGTTTCTGTCTTACTCTTTTTTTCATTCAGTGAGAGGAGGTGAGGCATAGACAGACTCCCACATGTGCCCCAACCAGGTTTCACCTGGCAAGCCGACTAGGAGGTGATGCTCTGCTCATTTGGGGTGTTATTCCATTGCTCAACAACCAAGTTCTTAGCACCTGAGGCAGAAGTCATGGAGCCATCCTCAGCACCCACGGCCAACTCGCTTCAATTGAGTCATAGAGGGGTTACAGCGTAGTAAAGAGTAAAATGGGTCAAATATATGATGACAGAAGGAAATTTGAGTTTATCTGATAAACTCTCAATGCAATATGCAGATGAGGTATCAGAATTGTATAGTTGAAACCTATAAAATTCCATTAACCAATGTCACCTCAATAAATCTAATAATATATGCTAATAAATTCCAATTAAATTTATTTCAATCTATACAAATTTTTGTTTCCAAAATTATGACATAGATGAAACAATATCTTAATCAGGATGATAAAAGACAAATAGTGAGAGATTAGGCAAAGTTTTGAAGTGACATTGAACAAATAGTTCTCTGATCCTCAGGATTTATAATTACTAAAGTGCTAGGTTCTTCTCCAGCAAGACTATAATAACAATTAAATAAAATTATCATGTGAAATTCCTCATACCATGCTTAAAACATGGTAAATACTATAATCATAGTAGGCTCAACAAACACTTTCTATTATTTTCTTTTTCTACATAATATTTGCTTAATAAAATCACATCTTCTGCATTAGCTTCCTTCAGATGAAAGCATGACATCGTCAAGTATACCGACAAAAATAAAAAAAGAGCCACCTTTTACCTATGTTAGGGAATTTATTTTCGCATTTATTTATTTATAATTAAAGTATAGTTGACATACAATATTTTATGTTTTTTCAAGTGTACAACATAATCATCCAACTTCTGCTAAGGAGGCTGACACACACTAAAACAATAAACAAACATTAGTCTGAAAGATAGATACTTTCTTATAGATAAAACTTACATTCAATTCAGCAAAGGTATATTATAATATAGAAATTCTCATAGTGAAAAAAGGCATAGAGTGAAAATTTTTCCATTTGCTTCTACCTTTAAACTCAGTCTTTAAATATTTGCTTCATTCAATAGCATTGCTGAACAGGTCTGAGGAAGCCATTGGTATTCAGTTAGCCCTCTACAGTACAAAAAAGACTAAAATTTTGCTCAGGTAAATAGAGAGGGGAACCGTGAAAAACCCATCTAAACAGTAATTGTTTTCTGAAAATTGCAAATGTTAATAGGAGTTATAAAAACTCAAATATATGAGACTATACTTATATTTATAAAATGTAAATGATAGAAAATACATTTCTGAAGTATACATTATAGTAAAAGAAGACACATTTATATAACTGCACACTGAAAGATATTTTTAATGAAACCTATAAAATAAAAGATAAAAGGAGAATTGGAAGGGTTTTAGAATTTGTTTCAAAGACAAATATATCAACACTGCTAGCAACAAAACACAATAAATAATATAGAAAACTGAATGAAAAATATCTCTAATTGAATGCACTGTAAAAAGAGACAAATTAATGAAACATAAGATGATTTGCATAAAGAATCGATGAAGCTGATCCATCAAATCTGTAACAGATGTGACTACAGAAATAAACTAATGAATAAATCAAAGAACATATCTGAAGACATGAAAGTGTGTCATTGAAATAAAGCAAAATATATATAAAATTATTATAATCAAAACTTATTTTAAAGTCTACAACCAGATACATTGGATTTTAAAGATAAAGAATAATATGTGATATAAATTCAGTTAAAAAAACAAACAAACAAGCAAGCAGATTACCTCCAAATACTAAGGCAAAATTTAATTTTTGCCTCACACAACTCTTGAAACATGACAATTTGATAAAATAATTTCAGTGTGGCCATTTTGACACAGCCCATTTTGCATTTCTCTTTTGACAAATAAATATTTTGATTTAACTTAGCAAAAAGTTAATTTAGTGTTATTAATTTTTAGAATTGCCTAATATGGGCCCTGGCCAAGTAGTTCAGTTGATTGAGAGTGTCATTGAAAAAAAAAAAAAAGGTTTTGCAACCAAAAAATGTAAGACTGAGTGAGAAAACAAATGCTTCCCTTTCCCTTCCCCTCTGTCTCCCTTTCTCTCTCTGTCTCTCTAAAACAACAAATAAAAAAATAAATTTAACCTCGGCTGGATAGCTCAGTAGGTAGGAGTATTTCTTCAGAGTACAGAGGTTACCGGTTGGATTTCCTGTTCAAGACACAATCAGAAGCTGCATGATGTTCCTGTCTCTCTTGTCTTTTGCCTCTCTCAAAAGAAGTAAATAATTTTTTTAAATGCCTAATATGTAGAACAAACAACAATTTTAAATAAGCATTGTTTCATTGACTCTGCCTTTGGTTGTATCATAAGATTGTCTAATTATCTCTTTTTGATATAAAAAATGTTAATAGTTGATTATCTTTCATTATCATTTTGCTTGTTTTTAATCTGTTCTTATATCTGTATCAGCTTTTCTTTATATATTTTATTGCTTCTTTGTTATATAAAGTTTATTCTATCTACATATTTTTATTGTACTTTTCCCTTTGACATTTAAAAAGTTACTACATTGGTCTGATTTTATGATAAATGTTATCATAAATTTTAAATTTGTATGACATTACTATCTTGATTTCATATTTTACTTTAGTTTTTGCATTTGTTTATTGTGTCCTTGAATAGTATTTACATTCAACCTACTCAAGACAATTTGTTTTTTGCAAAATTTTTTGATATCATATATTATAAAACACATTCCAAATATTACCTTTATAATTGATATTTATCATTTTTCTTATATTGCCTAACTGACATAAGGTTTTCTATATTTTCCTATAGGACAACTTTCTTTAATCACATATTTCTAAACACCTTGCAACTAGAAAGGAAAAATTGTAATCAGGGTTTTCTTTTCCTTAATTATTTTAGCCATCTGTAGAGTGAAAGTGCTTATAGATACAATATTTATTAATTTTACAAAGAAACCCATAGAGGCCTGACCTGTGGTGGCGCAGTGGATAAAGCTGTCGACCTGGGAACACTGAGGTCGCCAGTTCAAAACCCTGCACTGGTCTGGTCAAGGCACATATGGGAGTTGATGCTTCCAGCTCCTCCCCCCTTTCTCTCTTTCTCTCTCTCTTACTCTGTGTCTCCTCTCTAAAATGAATAAAATAAAATTAAAAAAAAGAAACCCATAGTGTACATAAATTTCTCATCTTCTTTTTTCCCAATTCTCTTTTGTTAGCATGCTCTTAGAGTTTTTCCCAGTATTTTAGATCTAAAGTATTGTTATTGTATTCTTTTAACATTACTTCAAATTTTATAATTTTAGCATGTAGTCATTATATAACAGCATTTTATTGACACATTTTTCTCTTTGATTAAGAATTTCTTTTGAGCCCTGCCTGGATAGCTCAGTTGGTTGGAGTGTCACCCAGAGCATGAAGGTTATTGGTTCAATTCCCTGAACAGGTTACATACCGGAGGAAAAAAAATTTTTTTTGGTAACCCTGTGCACTATTGGTGGGAATGCAGAATGGTGAAGCTACTGCAAAAAGCTGTATAAAGTTAGCTCAAAAATTTTAAATAGAACTGCTTTACGACCCAGTGATACTACTTCTGAGAGTTTTTCTGAAGAAATCTGAGACACTAATTAGGAAATAATATATGCACTATTTTCATTACTGCATTATTTACAATAGCCAAGATTTAGAAACAGCCCAAATGTTCATCAGTTGATGAGTGGATAAAATAGCTATGTTACATTTACATAATGGAATACTATCAGCTGTGAAAAAGAAGGAGATATGCCCTTTGTGACAAAGTAGATGGACCTAGAGAACATTATACTAAGTGAAATAAGCCAGTCAGAGAAAGACAAGTGCCATATGATTTCACTTATATTTGGAATCTAACAAAAAAATGAACTAACAAGCAAACTAGATCCAGACTCAGAGATAGAGAGCAGGCTGATAGCTGTGGGTGGAAGGGATTGGGAAAGGAAAGAGAGAAAGAAAGAAAGAAAGAAAGAAAGAAAGAAAGAAAGAAAGAAAGAAAGAAAGAAAGAAAGAAAGAAAGAAAGAAAGAAAGAGAGGAAGGGAGGGAGAGAGGGAGGAAGGGGGAAGGAAGGAAGGAAGGAAGGAAGGAAGGAAGGAAGGAAGGAAGAAAGGAAGGAAGGAAGGAAGGAAGAAAGGAAGGAAGGAAGAAGGGAGGGAGGGGGGAGGGGGGAGGGAGGAAAGAAAAACTAATGGGCATGGGCAGGAGCGGTGATTGCAGGGGTAGGTGAAAGAGGATACAGGGGATAAATAGTGATGAACAGAGACTTGACTTGGGATAGTGAATGCAATATAGTGGACAGATGATGTGCTGTGGAACTGTACACCTGTACAATTTTGTTAACTATTGTCACCCAAAAATACAATAAAAAATTTCCTTTTAAGTACAGGTACATTTTAATTGTGGTTAAATTCTAATGACAACATTTAGGATGTAAATTAATCTTAGTCAAATTAAAAATTCTTTACACTACAGAATTAGGGGGAGTATGAGAGATATGCCATCATCTCCTATAAATGCTTTCAAGTTCTTATTAGGACTATAAAGGCAACTTAAGAGCTGCATATGGAATGGATTCATTTGCCCTCAATGCAATATTATTCCCTGAATTATGTTTTGACAAGGTTTCAGCCTACCTTGAAAAAATAGCATTTAAAATAAAACCTCTAAGTAACTAATTTCTATATTTTATACGATTTGAGTATATTATTCACTACATAGATACTGTGCTCTCTATGAAGATGCACAGGGATAATTTCTTTCTCTGGTTTTAATAATGGAATTGTGATTCTAACAACATTTTAGCTATTATATTAATATACCATGAATCATATAACCACTCGTAAAATTCTTTCTCTTGACTACTTGGATTTTAGAGTTAAATTTATGACAATACATTGGTACATTTTTTACCTCATGCACATTTTTATATGTATCTCATTTTTCAATATTTATTTACATGAGGTGCCCAATTTTTATTTAATATTTTTTATTTATTTTGTCATTTAATTTATGATCTTTGTGAATTGATCTCATTAAGAACAAGGTGAAGAATAAATTAATAGTAGTATTGGACATCTGTGTGATGTGCATCATTTTAATAAGCAAGATTACAGATAGAATTTCAAGCCGTATAAGATTAAGTACAAAATAACAATTTTTAGTGTTATCAAAATATAATAAAAAAGGCAATTCAGACTATTGAAATAGTTAGAAAAGACTTTGTGTAAGAGATAAGGTTTAAGCTTAGTTTTGAGTGATTGATAAGATTCAGATAGAGAAATGGAGGAAGTATTCTTGTATTTCAACAAAATGCAAAGGAGAAAACTAGAAAGGTACATTTGAGGACTTGTGAAAGAAACAATCTCACTAGAACTAAGGGTCCTGAAAGTAAAAAAGGTAATAGTTAGAACAGGTATTTGGAGAAGGAAATGTAAACGTTTTAAAGGTTTTGTTATCAATGAACAACTACAAATTTTATCCTTCTGGCACATGGGTATCATTGATAGTTGATGGAAATATATATTTTTTTTTACAAGGACAGAAAGAGAGAATCAGAGAGAGGGATAGATAGGGACAGACAGACAGGAACGAAGAGAGATGAGAAGCATCAATCATTACTTTTTCGTTGCCGTTGCCACACAGTAGTTGTTCATTGATTGCTTTCTCACATCTGCCTTGAACGCAGGCCTTCAGCAGACTGAGCAACCCCTTGCTGGAGCCAGCTACCTTGGGTCTAAGCTGGCGAGCTTTTGCTCAAGCCAGATGGGCCCGCGCTCAAGCTGGCGGCCTTGGGGTGTCGAATCTCTGTCTTCCGCATCACAGTCTGACGCTATATCCACTGCGCCACTGCCTGGTCAACGCTGATGGGAAGAATTTTGACATTGAGGAAACTAGTTTTAAAAGAAAAAACTTATATTTCAATACTGTCATGGATGAACTTAGAGGGTATTAGACAAGGTGAAATAATTCAGTTAGAGAAAGACTATAACCATGATTTCACTTATATGTAAAGTATAAAGAACAATATAAACAAAAAGCAAAACAGAATCAGACTGATAGATACAGAGAACAGATTGATGGTTGCTAGAGGGGAAGAATTTTGGAGATTGGGTGAAAAGGTAAAAGTATTAAAAAGTACAATTTGGTGGTTACAAAATAGTCATGGGGCTACAAAGTACAGCATAGGACAGTAAATAATATTGTAATAATTATGTATAGTGCCAGGTGGGTACTAAAAACATCAGGGGAACATGTTATAAAGTATTTGGTTGTCCAAGCTGTATGCTTCACACCTGAAACTAATAGAAAATAATATTGAATGTTAACTTTAATAGAAAATAATAAAAAAATAAAAAGAACAACAACAACAAAATGAATAAATTATATAAGGTTGCAGAGATAGAGATAAAGATGCCCATTAGGTAACTATCATAATAGTTAAGCATGATGCATAATACAGACTAAAAATATCTAATACAGTTGTGAGTATACAGTTTTTTCTCATATTATTAATTAATCATTAAATTATTTTTATACAAACAACTATAAACATACTTTTGCCCCACCCTGTATTTTGGTATCCATTCAATATTTACTCTATAATATAACTTTTCTTTTGAAGTATAATATAAACTGAGGATGGAGATCAATCAAGAAAAAAGAATCTAAGGAGTTGCATAGAAGACTCACATTATTATTAAATAGAAAATAGTTCATTAGCTGTAGTAGATCTTTTGCTATTTTCATCATACTACTAAAAATATTGGTATAGACATTCATGTAGTTGTGTTCACATCTGGTGAACAAAAACAGAAAAAACTGATGTAATTTCACTTTATCAAAAAATAAGAAATATAAAAGAATGGTATTTTCTTACTCTTACTTTTAATAATCTACTCTGATTTGGGAAATATTCATGAGGTCTACAAATTACAACTAATTCATTTGTATACACCTTGAAAAGAGAAAAAATAGATCTGGTACTTTACTGTTGTGTTAATTTAAATTTAAAATTACATACTAACTACTTTTTCATGTTGTTTTATTGATATTCTTTTGGTTCAACTTCATTGATTAAATGAGACAAAACATATGGTATTGAGGTTTTTCACTTATGTTTTCATCAAAATTGAGTAAAATTCAAATGGTACAGTATCTTCTAGTCTGAATAAAAGTCCTGGTTTTATGGGTACTTGTTTTATTATTCTTTTCTTTCAAGGGCTGGCTTCTTTAACTTGTTGCTTAATATTTACTAGTAGAAGTATAAAAATGATACTTTTACAACCCCACCTTTTGATATATTATAAACAATTAAAACAAATATTCTAATATAAAATTCCTGAGTCATTATAGCTCCTAGAAATAATAGCCAAAACTTGGTAATTAGGGAAGGAGGGAGTAAAAGAAGAAACTTCCTGAAAGTTCTTACTGCATAGGTCACATAACATAAGTGTTGACTCCACCATGCATAAGAATTTTGTGAAAGAATGTAGCATCCATAGTTCCCATTGAAATACTGGTCAGTTTGTTGATTTAAATTTACTTGTTCTTTATTTTAAATATTGTATTTGTTCCCATTTTGTTTTCTTTACTTTAAAATAAGATATATTCAGTGTGCATAGGGATTTGTTCATAGTTTTTTCTATAGTCTGGTCCTCCAGCGGTCTGAGGGACAGTGAACTGGCCCCCTGTGTAAAAAGTTTGGGGAACCCTGGTCTAAAGGATGGCAAATCTGGGTGTCTGTCAGAGTTTCTGAGAAGAGTAAATTCTGGATCACTTTAAATTCCATGAAATATTCCCATACAGGTCTGAACTGACAGCAATTTCAGCTACCATATCTTAACTCTCAAGTTGTGTTTTTACCTAATACTCTGTTTATTTATAAAAAGTTAAAAATCATAAGTATAAATTTTCCTCTTATTATCTTTGTTCGTGATATTGATTTCTTTTGTTCTGTTTCTTTTTTAAGAAAGGTTTTATGTAAAGTACTCAAATCCAACTTTCAATTCCTTTTTTTTTTAGTTTTAATTTATCCATTTTTAGAGGAGGGGGGAAGAGCAGGAAGCATCAACTCCCATATGTGCCTTGACCGAGCAAGCCCAGGGTTTTGTACTGGCGACCCCAGTGTTTCAGGTCGACACTTTATCCACTGTGCCACCACAAGTCAGGCCCAACTTTCAATACTTAATCCACTTTTCATAAAAATTAAACTAGAGAGCAAGAGGTTTGATCAAAAGTTGCATATAAGCAAAACTTTAACTTGCATGAAATGATACAAATGTTAAATATAATACAGATGCCCCCAGGTTACAAATGAGATAGGTTCTGTAGGTTTGTTCTTAAGTTGCCTTTGTATGTTAGTTGGAACAAGTTCATTTACCTAGTAAATACAACTTAGATATTTGTTTCAATATAGTATTTATTTTTACCATTCTGTGCCATATAAAAACTTAAACATTTCAAACACAACCTTAATAAATCTTAGATGATGCAGAAAATGATGGATTTATCAGAGAGGATGGGAATGATGTTAGAGTTAGGATCTGATTCTGCTGCAGGAGTCAGTTTTTTGAAGTCGGCATCAAGGGAGGTTTGTACAGAGCTTTTCCTTTTCTCATCGTAAATGGCCCTGTAACATTTCAGGCCTTCAGTAACTACCGTACACTTTGGTGAACCTCTCTGTATCAGGATCTTGCTCCTTTAACTTTGCCATCTCTGTTTAAGTGAAACAAAAACATTAGCTAACTCTTTTGTAGAAAACTTATTCAGTTCTGGAGTTTCTGTTTTCTTTAAGTCTCTGTTTTTCTTGTTGTTGTTGTTTGTTTTTTTCTAAATGCTATCATCTGCTGCTCTAGTTCTGTAAGGTCTTTACTGGTTAGTTCTTTACCATAGGAGTCAGGTAACTCTATGATGTCATTTTCACTAATGTCCAACTAGTTGATTACCAATAGTCCTTATGGTGCTCCATTCATACGTTGTAAATTAGTTGATGTTTGTAACTTGGGAGCTTACCATATATTGATATTTCTAGTTCCAGCTTCTATTTCCTCTATTGCTAAAATCCTCATCTAGTTAATGCCTACTCAGGTATACTATAATTTTCTATTGGCCATTTTGTTAAATAGAGACCTACATTGCCTAAAATTCCTCTCCTGTAGGGTTCCTGGTTAGAATTGGGCCAATGTGCAATTTGTGGGATATTTAAGAAGTGAAAGGGAGTTTTTTAGTTAACAACCACTACATTCTAAATGTCTTTTTGTGGTCACATAAATGGCAGAGAGACTCAGAAGGACCTCGTGCTTTCCGGCTTGTTTCTTCTCTCCTCCAATTGTGTTCTTCTCTTCTACCTGGTTGCTGACAACCTGAAACTAACAGTAGCCTATACCAAAACAGAGGTAAATGTGGCACAGAAGCAAGAACTTCTTCTCAAATTCCCTTTACCTTAGAGGACTAGATTTTCTTGGCTTCTCAAATTCCTCTGCAGGCTTCCATTAATCTACTCAAGAAAGCAACTTCAGGCAAAAATGAATGACATGTTTTCTGATTCTGCAACTCTTCCCTTCCACCCTTCAGTTCCCTTATTTCCTTGTATGACTCTGTGAGATTTAACACTTTTACTGTATCCTGATTCTATAATCACTAGAATGACTCTCTTCCCTGCTGAACCCCAACTGATACATAAGCTTTCATATTTTAACTCTAATATTACTCACTTGGGGAAATTTTGTAGGGAAATAATTATTCAGTGGCTCTCACCCTTTATATCTTCTAATCTAGATAAAGTACTCTCCTAAATACCTCATACTTGCAGTATCTGTTAATCTCTGAAACCTATCTACTGAGCTATCCATCTATATATTAATGTATTATTAATGTTTGTTTCAACACTAAATTATAAGAACTACTAGGACAGAAAAATATCTGACTTGTTATTCATTATATACCAACTGCTGGCATGGTGTTTGGAATAGGGCTCACATTAAATACACATTTGTTGAATAAACAAGGACATATGAAACTCGTGTTTTATTTAGAGGGCTTTAAGCAAATATGGAACTCTATGCTTGTATTTGTATTCAATCATATACTTATGGCTCAAATTTAATCAGGGAAACTAGACTGGTATAATTGTATCACTTTAAAAACATTTGTAACATTTGAAAGCACGACTTTTTCTTTATCAGAAGCAGTAATATAACAGGGCCATTAGGTATAGCTAGATAAATTGCCCTACAAAACTTCAGGGTTCATTTATATAGTCTGGGATATAAAAGATGCACTTTAAAGTTCTTCAACACAAGGGCTTTGACTATAAATGATGGTGGCTAAGAATCCATCCATACCAGTAGTAAATTTTGATATTATTGTCAATGATATTTTAGCACATTTTTTCTCTTCAAGTCATATATAAATATTGTTAATGAAAAGTCTTTACATTTTTTAAAAAGTTGATTAACACTTGTATACATATACTAATATTTTTAAATAATGAAAATCTAGCCCAATTTTTCCAAGTAAATCACAAATTCATATAGTAGATGTATCAGTCAGTTAGATCATAAATACAGAGCTTACTAGAGGTATTTCAAATTGAAGGGACTTAATACTGAAATTGAGAGGTTTGCACAATTGCTGGACAAGCTAGAGCATGGAATATTAAGAAGCTCCTAGTAGGTTAAAACCAAAGAGTGTAGGGATTGTAAAAAAACTGACATTGATGTTTCCAGAGGACTACAGCAATGAAGTGAATGATTCTTAGGAGAACACATGGAAGTTGATGCAAAAACTCATGACTAACACCTTCCAAAGCTATCTGCCTGCTCACAGCTGTTGCCT
This sequence comes from Rhynchonycteris naso, assembly GCA_037038555.1. Lineage (NCBI taxonomy): Eukaryota > Metazoa > Chordata > Mammalia > Chiroptera > Emballonuridae > Rhynchonycteris > Rhynchonycteris naso. The sequence goes on from CM073002.1 coordinate 77,273,566, forward strand.
GAAGAATAATTACATCTCTTTTTCTTCCATTTCTCAAATATTTTGATAAGCCTCTCCTTGGTAGAATCTAACCTTATTGGCAGTAATAATGATTAACAGAAAATCCAGTTTCCAAGTTCTACATTCTGTCATACATTAGAAAGCTAAGAGGGTAAAGGAGTATCTAAAATAGTGATTGTTTTTTATATAGAAAGCCAGTTAGAAGAATTTTACCTCCTCAAACCTCAACGAACAACCCAGGTTTTCTTTTTTCTTTTTCGTTATTATGGTATATTGGTAAAATTTAAAGCTCTTCTAAAAGTGTTAAGATTGTACAATTTTATTTTTTCACACATATGCCACTTTATTCTTAAATAATAACTAACTTTTCAAATTATACTTTTGAAGGAGAGTTACAATGCATATAGAGAGGTTTGAAGCAGCATATGTGTAAAAATATCTGAAAAAAATGAAAGTTTCTGGACAGATGTTAAAAGAGTCTTGTAGAAAAACTATCAACATTACATCCCAATTCTAATTTACTTTGCATCAGGCATTTAAATTTATTATCTTTAGGCCATATGTTCCAAATTGAGCCTGATTCTATATTCATGAATCAGTTGACAATGAATAGTTAAGTTGTGCTAATTCACAAAGGTGAAGTTGAGTGAGCTTATTTTAATGGTAGAATATTTGTAACTACACGTTTTACATACCACCAGAAAACTTCCAAAAAAGACCTGCCATATGTTTTAAACCGTGATGAAAATTGTTTTTAAAAAAGCTGCAGCTTTTATGCAGCTATGCTTGAGAATATTTTAGCATTGCCTTTAAATTTCTATTTTGAGAGTTTTAAACTTGGCTCTAAAATTCATTGTAGACTGAAAGTTAACATGTGAATCTAAGGAAATATTAAGGAACAGAATTTGTCAAATAATTAAATGGTTTCAAAACTTTATAGATCTTTAATACCTTGGACAGACTTAAATTATTAAAAGGAATAAGCTACAACCATAAGTCCATAAGTCACATGGACTTATGGTTGTAGCTTATTTAGGTATGACAATAAACTGGCTCAGCCTACCAGTGACAATCTCTGTGAACACTGCACTCTATTCCATAAAAAATGCAGAAAAACCTACAGGCAGGAAAAACTGGGGGTAAAAGGTAGCATTCCTTGAACTTCCAAAGATCTGAGTTCAAAACACCAAAACCATGTTCCAGATTATCTGGAAAGTAGCCCAAGGGTAAGGGGGAAGCAATATTTTATTAGTGAAAAATTTAAAACTAGGTACGAAAATGTTTAAATGGGACCTGAACATATAAACTAGAAAACTTTCACTTGAGGGAATTACTGAATATTATGTGAAGAATGTTATTTTAATTTGTGATGTAAAGCACAATTTTCTCACCCCTCACCCAGCTCAATCAGTGTCACTATAAATTATCAGCTCAGACAGCTTGCAGAAGGACAGACTTAAACCTGTCTACAGCATGGTTCCAAGAACAGCATCCCTTGAAGACATTGGTTAATCCTCTTAGGTTTAATCTGAGGTAAGTGAGCTTCTGAATTTTGTCAAAGTCACATTGAAATTGGAGGAATCTGGGTCCTATTATTTTTAGCATGTGTGATCTTAGGAAACAGAGTAACTTCTCTAAGTTTTGACTTACTAATCTATAAAATGGGTGAAAATATAACTATGAAGTACCAACAATGTGATTAGCATATAACAAAATTCAATAAATTTTTGATGCTATTATTTTATATTATATGGTAACCAAATACTCTTTCATTGACTAAAACCTCTTCATATACCTTCTCCAGCTATTATTAAAGAAAAAAAAGTGCACCTGATTACTTTTGATTCTTCTTCTAATAGTGGTATCATACTTGTGAATATCAGAAAAGGGAAAAATGTAGGAGAAAAATAGTGTTCTAGGATTAGGACCAAATTTATTTTTCTGAAATATCATGACATGATGTAGGTATTATCTTTTATATCCACCTCATCCTACCTTAGTTTACTCAATAAACATTTATTAAGGCCTGCTATAGGCCAAGTAATGTGTTAAAAGCTACTGAGAATTTTTTTAAATGTATTTTGCTCTCTAAATCTTGTAGTTCCAAGGGTAAAAATTCTAGGAAAAAAATAATTATAATATGCAATATAAATTGATAACGCTAGATGCAGGATGTATTTATATCAATGTGAAACCTTTGGCAAGGTTTCTTAGAAGATATGATAAAACAAGTTTTAAAAAAAAATTTAGGATGATCATTTGAATAAAAGGAGTAACGATCTTTTAACAGCTGAAAGAACACAAAAACAAGCTAAAAGAGTTAGAATAATTCAGTTTGGGGAAAACTATATAATTATAGTAGTAACACATACAGTAAGAAAAATGTGTAAGGAAAAGCCATTAAGGGTTTATCCCAAATATGAGAATCTACCACAGAAGAAAATTGGTGAGATTAGCTATACATATGAGAAAAATTATTTTCATACAGTAAAATTGAAATCAGTGAGATTAATAGCAGATATGCTATAATTCTAACAAAATAATTTAATGTTTATTATTTGTATAATAGTAAGAAAGACATTTGATCTGAGTTAATCTTTTGAGCCTCTTTTCTTCTTACAATTTAAATTTAATATCAACAACAACAATAACAGTGTAGGTTAAGGGGAAGCAAAATATGTTACTCTAAAATAATAATATTAGGTGAAAACAAAACGCAGCATACAGATAATGTTTTGTAGAATTGTGCACCTGAAACTGGTATAATTTTTTAATGAGTGTCACCCCAATAAATTCAATAAAAAGGAAAAATGAAAAAATAATAGTAATAATAATAATAACAACAATTGTGCCAGTTGAGAGGAAGCAGAAAATGTGACTCCAAAATGTGCCACTTCCTGGCATGTGTATTGTTTTGAACTAAGGGCAACAAATACCCTTCAGACTTTACCTCTCCCTTAAATGCCAAGAAGAAATTTGATAGGGGACCTATGTCAGAAAGAGAACTGTTATCACAGATAACTTTCTATGTGGGAAAACCGATGTGCATGACAGAGCACACATCTGTTTATCAAACATTAGCTCTTCTTATTTTCCTATAAGTTGTCTTACTCCCTTTTGAAACCAGAACCCCTACTTTCTTCTCCTTACCTCCAAATGATATACAAGCCTCAACTGTCTTTGAGTCTTATAATTTTTATGGAGCTCTCATATGTATAAAATTATTGTTTTTCTCCTATTTATTTGTTTTCTGTCGGTTTAATTATTAGACCAGCTAAAGGATCTAGAAGAGAAGAAAGGAAAAATTTCCCACTCCTATAGGGTAAGAGTACCCGCCTAAGATTAATCTGAAGTTAGGTAAGAAAATGTACATGAAAGCACTGAACAGTATGGCCACATGAGAGCTGCACATGTTTGCTCATACCTTTCATTTCAATTCACATTGGTTCATGTGCATAAGCACATGGAAGGGGACATTTGAGCTATTAGATATCTTGTTTGTGATCATGTGAGGAACTAGGGAAAAGAGGGTAACAGGTGATAAATACCTACATAGCTTCTAGGGCAATGCTTCTTATAATTTAATGTGCATAACAATCACCCAAGTGTTTTGTTAAAATGCATAGTCAGAGTGAGCACACCTGGAAGGGGGCCTAAGAATATACATTTCTAAAAACTCATGTTTATCAGCCATGAACCACCTTTTGATTAACAAACCTTTAAGAATGTTGGTAATTTTATTGATGGCCCTAGAAAGTAAAGAGGCAGATTTTTAAAAAGCAAATGCAGGAGATACAGAATTAGCATGCTGAAATGTTACTGAGACTCACTTTGTAGATCAGGTTCTATTTCTCACAACATATTTCTTTTTTTCTATTAAAACTATAGATAGCACATGTACTAATTCTGTGATTTTATTTCATACTATTTAATTTCAGAAGGTGGGTCAGAAGACAATCTCTGCTTATTTTTTTTATTTTTAAATTACACTCTAAAATTAAACATTTTAAAGTACTGTACATATTAATCAGTGGTGAGATTCAGCTGGTTTACATCGGTTCAGTAGAACCAATACCTAATTTTTTGTTGAGTCCGGTAAACTGGTTGTGAAAGTTCACTTGTAATCAGGGTTCTCTCTAAGGTGGGTGCCTGCGCAGCTGCCCAATGTGGACATCACAAGTTTACACTCTTTACTAATTTTTAACATTCATCTGAGCAACAGCGTATTCTAAGCATCTGTAGTAATGTTCATTCCATCCATAGGTGAAAAAAATTGCAAGTGAGGACGGCAGTCACAAAGCAATATGGAAATATCTTAAATAACAGTTTTATTGTTTTACATCAGGTATTATTTAATATTTTTCATTAATATTTTAAAACACTTTTTTTATAACACAATCTAGTTCTGTGTACTTCTTTTATGGTTCTTAGTTAAGTATTAAATACATAAAATAAGAAGCTACCTTTTGGTGTATCATTCTTTTATACTTAAAACAGTCATCAAGACAGAGAATTGATTGTTAAGTTATTCGAATCCCACCGCTGCCTATTACCAAGTCTTCAGGACATCTCAGCACAGATTATTGGACACCAGAAGGAGGAGGAGCAACAGCTGAAGTTGTAGGGTGAGGAAATTTAAAGGTCCAAACTGGTAAAAGAGATAATGTGTTCTACTGCTTTTTTTGCAGATTTGTAGGCATGAAATTTCACATAGAAAGACCCAGCAGTTACTTGGGAGAGCAAAGTTGTCCTTGCAGAAATTGGACATATTTTTTTAAAAAAATGCATTTCAAGTACCTTTGACCTAAGATGAATTTAAAGAGAAGTACCTTGTTATTGAGCCCTGTGAGAAGTTTTTCTTGTTCAGCACACTGAAGACTCTTATTAATTTCTGGGTAGTTAAATGTCAGATATCAAATAGTGGTTGAGGACATATCAAACTTGTATTTGGTCTAGAATGCTTCACATACAGTTGTGTGACTAAGACAATAAACATAATAATTCAACAATTTTTAACCTGGATTAAAAAATTTTTATAATAATAAAAATATATAATTCTGAAGCAAATTAAACTTAAAACATAGTTTCTTAGGCAAAAATCAAAATTTGATTATAATTTTTCTACACTGTATATTTTAATATTTTATATTTAGTATTGTTATTGTGAATTGGAATAACAGGAATTGGAGGGTCCTTGCTGAGTAGAGCACATTGGTGGCACTTTATTAAAAAGAATTTAATAAGACAATATTTTAGGCAATATAGCTAAAGCCAAACTATATCTCCACTTTTATTTCAGGATGGCCATTCTCTGTAGACACAATGGACTTGGAATCATTTAGTAAATCTCATTAATGCCTAAAAGGAAAACCAATAATGCACAGAATAAATGATTAATCAGGTACTAGTCACCTTGTGATATTGTCCAAGGTCATTCAGTATATCATACACACAAGTTTTTTATTTAAAACATATTATAAAATCTAAATTTTAAATCTCTTTTAAGCTTTTTTTATGTAATAAAAATTTTAAATTTATCAGTTGCAAAGAAAAAAAAACCTTAATTTTTGGATTAAATAAAATGTGCCATTTTGGTACAAATTGCTATTTTTTGTCTATTTTTTCTTGCTTTGTACATCTGTGCATTTGTAAAATAAAAACTAGTTATCATGGTAACTGGAGAATCACATGTAATATCGCAGAGCTAAAATACTTCTTCTTTAACAAATATTATGTTCAGTATTTATTTGAATATGTGCAATATTACTTTTAAAAAGAGAAAATATTCTACAAGTCTATTTCATAAAACTATTTAGTATATTGTTTAAGTGTTTTTCAACAAAAAATCTTATTGTCATTTAACAACAATAAAATCTATGATAAAATAAAAATAAAGGAGATGAAAAATTTAAAACTATAGATGAATCAGATGACAAATGAAGAATTATTCTTTTCCAAGCAGTATAAATTATTTTTTTAAATACTTTCAAATTATAGTAAATAAAGATATTGCAGCAAAATTATAAAATGAAGGAAAAAAAGACAAATACCAGCTCCTGAAATGTCAGCATTTACCATAAAATTGCTGTTTATTTTACCAGCATTCTGTTGATAAACTAAATTTAATTAATTAATTTAAAGATTCATTAATCAGGCAGCATCTCATTTACACAAGATGGAGGGTTTTATATAAAAGAGGTTGGGTCAAGGAAGTTATCAGCAAAGGAAAGAAAAATAAAGTTTATTAGAGGAAAGTGAGAGTTCAGGTGTTAATGGCTTCTCACTGGCTGAGCTGTGGTATTTCTATTGATTGGTCTTGATGTTGAGGAAGAGGTATATCTTCCTTTCTTCTACTGGAGTATTGTAATATGTAGTTGCACTTCTTATTTGGGAGTGCAAGGTACAAGTCTTTCTGTTGCAGTCTGTTTCTGATTTAACTGACCTTGAGTTGATATCATCTTTTTCTCTGGTACAATTGATGATTTGTTGTTCTTGGTAATTGACCAAAGAGTAATAGAGTATGAGAACTCACTCTATAGGTCTTTATTTTTTACCTGACATGCGCACCAGGTGGTGATACTCTACCCATCTGGGCTCGTTGCTCCAAGCCACCAGAGCCATGCTAGTGCCTGAGGCAGTGGCCATGGAATCATCTTCAGCACCCAGGCCAACTTTGCTCCCGGGGAGCCTTGGCTGCGGAAGGGAAGAAAGAGATAGAGAAAAACAAGAGGGGGAAAGGTGGAGAAGCATATGGGTGCTTTTTCTGTGTGCCCTGGCCGGGAATTGAACCAAGGACATCTACACGATGGGCCGACGTTCTACCACTGAGCCAAACAGACAAGGCCAGGCCTTTCTGATTCTAATTTTACTTGAGGTTTCCTTTATTTATTTTCACAATTCTATTTCCCAAGGTGTTTTATGTGTAAATTTAAACTAACTAAAACATAAAGGAGACAGTTATGGATTAAACTTAACCACATTTCTAGAAGGAATAAAATGACTCTGGCTCTAAAAATGTCCAAACCACATTCCAGAATGCCAAGAGACCCTCATATATATATGCAATTACAAGTTCTTCTATTATTTGTTGATTATCTTTTTAAATTATCTTTAGATCTTGTTACTTCTGCGTTTGACAAAGCAGGGTGCACTACCTGTAGCTCAAGATTTTTACTTTCTCTACTTTTAAAATAGAATAAAATTGTGATTCCCCTTCTGACGAAGGAAGAACACGTGCAGGAACATTCTGGATATGATAAGCTATTCTTAAATTATTTAGCCGTAATAAAAAAATGGGAATGGAAACAAAGGATGGAATGTTCATGGCAGCCAGAAGATTTATAATATGATGGATGGCTATGAAACTGAGCCCAGTATGTATATTATCTAATTAACCAGAAACTGAGCATTGAGTTCATGTTCATCTTCTCAGAATAAGCAATTTCCATTGTTCAAAAATATTGTTTACGTAGCTCATATTTATTAAAGTATGTGTGACTTTCATGCAAATTTTCTTCCTTTGCAAAAAATGATGTGTTCTTTAGCTTTGCAACAGTAGCATGCCTGTCTCCATCATTATTTCTATAGGTTTGCTTTACCATGCCCTAAGAGTGACTTATAATGTCAATGTTTCAAAATAAATGAATAATGTAATTTTTTCGAAATAATTGTGTGTGTTATGCTAGAAAAACATTGTAAGAAAGATATTCAAAGTCAGGAAATATGTCTCAAACTAAGGAGTTTTTTTTTCTCATCCCCTGACTAAAATCCCTGTAAATCAATAAGAACTATAGCATCTGGAAAAATAAATAGTGATAGACGGAGACTTGACTTGGGCTGTTGAACACACAATACAGTGTATAGATGACATGTTGTAGAGTTGTACACTTGAAACCTGTATAATTTTGTTACCCAGTGTCAGCCCAATAAATTCACTAAAAAGGAAAAAAAAAACAAAAAACAGCCAACATCTCTTGCTCATGCATTGGAAGCTTCCTTCACAGTCTTGTTCTCTTCTGCTTCCTCTTCATCTTGTCTTTGTTTTTGTCTGCCTCCTCTGAGAGGCATACATTAAACAAAGCCAGGGAAATTATCTATAAGGCAAGAATTTTAACTCAAGACATACTTAGTTGCTATAACCCAGAACAGTTAAATGATACCAAATAATGTTATTAAACCCTGACCAGGCATTGGTGCCGTGGATAGAGCATTGGCCTGAAATGATAAGGACCCTGAGGTTGTCATCCTGAGCCCAAAGGTCACTGGCTTGAAACACAAAGTTGCTGGCTTGAGCCCAAAGTCACTGGCTTGAGCAAGGGATCACTAGCTCAGCTGAGTGCCCTGGTCAAGGCATGTATAAGAAAGCAATCAATGAACAACTAAGGTGCCACAACCATGAATTAATTCTTCTCATCTCTCTCCCTTCCTATCTGTCTGTCCTTGTGTATCCTTCCTGCCTCTCTCTCTTTCTGTCTCTCCCACTTTTTAAAAAAAATTATTAAATAAACAACATGCATAAGTAAGAAAATTATGTTTAAAATCTTATTCTCACATAGGTGATAAATATAATTGCACAGGTTAAAATTAAGAGCTTTAACCAGACCAAGTATTTTTTGTATAAAAAATTTATTTATCACAAGTCAAACAATAAAGGGTATAAATATAAAATTTTGTTCATTTGATAGGATTGTAACAACATCAACATTACAATTGTGATTGGCACCATATGTGTGTGTATTGAGTGATTAAGTTTCTAAGGCCATGCCAAGCACTTTCCATATATTTTTAAATCCACGCCAAACTCTAAAAGAGGTGGATATTATGATTATTTGACTGAAAAACCGTTGAAGATGTTAGTTGAGTTGCATTAGAGCATAGATTATCCTGAGTATATCTGTATAGAAAATGGAAATTATTTAATATTAACTAAGTGGTAAAAAGGGATAAATTCAAAGTTAGTTCTTAAACAGTGTAGATCAGGGGTCCCCAAACTAGGACCAGCAGGCAGCATGCGGCCCCCTGAGGCCATTTATCCGGCCCCCACCTCAGCATTTCTGGAAGTGCACCTCTTCCATTGGTGGTCAGTGAGAGGAGCACAGGATGCATCCGCACCCATAGTTTCCATTGAAATACTGGTCAGTTTGTTGATTTAAATTTACTTGTTCTTTATTTTAAATATTGTATTTGTTCTCGGTTTTTTTGTTGTTTTTTGTTTGTTTGTTTGTTTTTACTTTAAAATAAGATATGTGCAGTGTGCATAGAGATTTGTTAATAGTTTCTTTTTTTTATAGTCCGGCCCTCCAACGGTTGGAGGGACAGTGAACTGGCCACCTGTGTAAAAAGTTTGGGGACCCCTGGTGTAGATGTAAGATGATACAACATTTTTTAATTCTGAACCTCCAGTTTTCAATGATGCCCAACAGGCAATTGAAGCAATGACATAATAAACTACTCTCTGCTATCTATTAAACACATACTGGTAATTTTCTTTTTTATTTAAATTTTATTTAAAATTTATAAGCACTGTTAATATGTCAATGTGATTTAATGTTAGTTACAGTGAGCAGTACCTTATACCTCCAACTTTCCCTTTCCTAAACCCCATCTCCTTCTGGGCTGGAAAAAGAGATGTCAGAGTTTACAATTCATATTGCCCAATTTTCTCTACAATAACTAAAATAAGAAAAGTAGAAATGCTAATGTCCTTAATGTAGAACATTATCTATCAGGCCCCTTCTATGTATGAGGGTTAAATTGTTGTCTTTGGTATTTCATAGAATTTATATAGCTGTTTTCATGAAAAAGAAACTCAGAAATTATTTGTGTTAAATCAAATTTCTCAAAATAGTTTTTACATAAAATTAATTCAAAACAATATTAAAAGCTGTCTTGTTTAAAAAGAAGAAGCATGATTCCATAACAAAATATTTTCAAAATTCTGGATGCCTTTTAAATAAAAAAGAAAAACTTCTTAGCACCTTTAATATGTTAACTCTTTTAATATGTTAACACCTTTAATATGTTAATAGTTTCAACAAGCAAACAAACAAATATAAGATGTTGAATTTCACAGACTAAGTTAGCCATGGATTTTACCAACCTCTCTGGTGGAATCTCTTGCAAGACTGATATTTCTTGAAAAATTGTTTTGAAGACATTGCCATATGTATACCAATATACATATTATTTTCCAAACAGATACTATACTTTGAAATAATTTTGCCTTTGCTCATATGATTATTTTATATTTGGAATATTCTTCTGCTCTCCTCATTTTTTAATTTCACCTGCTGAACTTGTACTCTTACCTTAAGGTCAAGATCAAATATCACCTTTTCTATCAAGTAGCATTTCTTAACTTCCCTGGAACAAGAATAATATTTAGCCTGACCAGGCAGTGGTGCAGAAGATAAAGCATCAGACTGGGATGCTGAAGACCCAGGTTCGAAACCCAGATGTTGCCAACTTGAGCTCAGGGTCACTAGCTTGAGCAAGGGGTCACTCGGTCCTCCTTGCCCGGGTCAAGGCACATATGCAAAAGAAATCATTGAACAACTAAGGTGCCGCAAGGAAGAATTTATACTTTTCATCTCTCTTTCTTCCTGTCTGTCCCTCTCTCTGTCTCTGTCACATAGACACACAAAAATAACAATATTTAATATATTTTAAGTAGGTCTATTATGACTCTTATTTTTGTAAAACTCTCTCATCAGGTAAATGACAAGTCCATTTGGAAAAGAAACATTATTTTGTCTGACTTAATTGTGTGTATTTTTAATTTGCTAGACAATCGAAAAGGTTTTCATGCAGAGAATAACATAACTCAACACCAAAGCAGTGCTTTAGAGAGAGATTAACTGCTGTAGCAGTTAAACATAGGAGAGATTGTGGCTGAGTAACGTGTAAAGAAATAAACAGTCATCCAATGAAAACAATGTAGCCTGAATGAGTGTAGTAACATTAGGGATGGAAAACTAATAACAAGAGATTTGATAGATACCTGAGATACCTCACTGGTAGATTATTAAACCAGGGAAAGGACCTAGCTGCACAGGAAAGGGAGAAGTTAACGATGACTTTGATGTCTCCTTGCTGGGTTTCTTGAATTGTAGTAGTACCAGGAAGTAAAATTAATAAGCTAATTATTTTATATCATTGTATACAGGAGAGTAATGTTTTTAAGAGAGATACAAGAAAGAAGAGTTTTGAGAAGTAGAAATTCACAGTCTTACATATACTCAGAGTAGTGGTGAGGAACATTTCAAGAAAGATACGCCTTCTACAATTTTTTAGGAACAGCCCAGGGGTAACAAGAGATAATTTGGAAACCAGTGCAATTGCAGTGATTATAGTCAATTCATTTCTATTCACCGTTTTACTTTTAATCAATGTAATATTTTTTGGTTTTGAAATAAGTTTAGTGTTTGTTCATATATATAACAATAAAATAATAAAAATTACAATAATGAAGTAAGACACTACTATTGCCTAGGATAAATAATTAGAAATCTGATCATACAGTTATTTAAATTTAAAACATTTATATTTAATTCAGTTTAATTTTAAAATTAAAAGTATTGTCCTATTTTGTACCTTCAGGCATGAGGAATGTGTTCTGCATTGACTGTCTCTAAGCTCAGGGTTTTTTTTGTTTTTTTTTTTTTTTTTTTTTTTTACAGGGACAGAGAGAGAATCAGAGAGAGGGATAGATAGGGGCAGACAGACAGGAATGGAGAGAGATGAGAAGCATATATCATTAGTTTTTCATCGCCGTTGCAACACCTTAGTTGTACATTGCTTTCTCACATGTGCCTTGACCGCGGGCCTTCAGCAGACCGAGCAACCCCTTGCTGGAACCAGCGACCTTGGGTCCAATCTAGTGAGCTTTTGCTCAAGCCAGATGGGCCTGTGCTCAAGCTGGCGAGCTCAGGGTCTCAAACCTGGGTCTTCTGCATCCCAGTCTGATGCTCTATCCGCTGCGCCACTGCCTGGTCAGGCTAAACTCAGTTCTTGACTGAAAATAGACTGCAAACCAGGTGTAGTTGGAATCTGTTGGCTGTTGCCTGAAGCAAGCACTCCTGCTTTTCAGCTATGGAAAGCAGCTGTCAAAATGCCTTTGACTTGTATACACATATGCATGATGTTTGCAAGATGCCAAAGGCATTTACATTTAAAGCAGCATGACTCTAAGCACACTGTCTCCTTTCCTGCCTTAGCCATGTATAATGTGAGATATCACTGTATATTTGCAACTACAGTCAACCTCATGGGAAAGCATCATCTCTTGTCATTCACAGGAAGACTGAGAAAATCCAAATAGGAAATTCACTCTAATGAGTAGAACAATCACTTTCAATGCTATCTTGTGTAAAACATATAATGACTTCTGATACAAACTTCAAGAAATGCAGGCATACAGAAAAATGTATATGTCTAATCAAAAGACAAACTTTAAAAGTATACTCAAATGAAGTACTAATTAATATTGCAAATCTTTTCTCATATGTTCTTTTTTTCCATTTCATAAACTGTCACTTTGGCTATCTTGGTTATTATTTTTTGTGTACTTCTACCCATAACATGGTTAAGTGTCTATTGATTCTACGAATGTTGTATTTAAATGTGAATAAAAATTTTTAATCATGAAACATGACAGAATATTATTATTCTAAAGATTATAAGATTGTTTTGGTTAACAAAGAACAAAATAGTTAAGTTGTATAGATAAGGAATTATTGTTTAGCATTATTGGTTGTATTTTGATCAACAAATAATTATAAAATAAGTGGAAATTAAAAGCAGAGTTTATTTTCCTATTATACGCAATATATATTTTAAAAGAATTTCATTAAGTTGCTTTGTACCAGTGAGCCTTAATGGTATAAAATGACCTAAACTTCTGGATATTCACATTTTCCCTTAGAAAAATCATCTTTATGGGATTCTATGAGTGAACCTAAGAGCCAAAGCTGACACATTTTTTTAAGTAACAGACTTAACTGTAATAAGCTCATCATTTAGTTTTTAAATTAAAAAGAAGAAAAGGAAGAGGTAGTACAGAGTTGGGGGTTGAAAGGATTGGAAAACAAGAGAAAAAAGAAAGGAAAAAGAAAAACTCATGAATTTGGACAATGGAGGTTGCCAGAAGGAGAGAAATAGAGGTAGGTAGAGATGGATATTGAAGGAATAAATAGGGGGCCTGACCAGGCATTGGCACAGTGAATAAAGCGTTGAACCAGTATGCAAAAGAACCAGGTTCGAAACCCCGAGGTCACAAGCTTGAGCGCGAGCTCATATGGTTTGGGTGGGCTCACCAGCTTAAGCCCAGGGTTGCTGCTTGAGTAAACGGTGACTCAGTCTGCTGTAGCCCCTTGGTCAAGACACATGTGGGAAAGCAATCAATGAATAACTAAGGTGCTGCAACAAAGAATTGAGGCTTCTCATCTCTTTCCCTCTATGTCAGTCTGTCCCATTCTCTGTCTCTTTCTGTCCCTGTCACAGAAAAAAATCAACCAATCTATAATAAGTAAATAAATAAATAAATAAATTGTGATGGACAAAAACTTGACTTGGGGAGGTGAACATAACAATGTAACATACAGAGATGTGTTGTAGAACTGTGCACCCAAACCCTGTATGACTTTGTTAACCAGTGTCGCCCCAATAAGTTTAAGAAAAAGAGAAAAATTAAAAAAAGAAAGTGAAAGTACTCTGCTTTTTTTCAAAACCTGGTGTATTTAAACCCAAAACAGAACAGATTTCTCATTATGAAGCTTTCAGTTTCAGACACTTGGAGTGCTATCAAATTACATCAGAAAATCTATATGTACCATTACATATATAGTTAAATAATGAGAATATAGTGTTTTTTATGTTCTTTTATTTCTTTTATGTCTCTATAATTTTTGGAAATAAATTTAATCAAACTTTCATTTTTAAATAAAACTCATCTTATTTATTGTCAGTATATCTCATCCTAGCTTGAGTTTCTTTTAATACCCTGAACTCACTTTTCTTTAAAATTTACAATTTTCATATACTGTATGTATATTCATATTTACTTAGTTGTTATTCTGAACTTTAGAAAATAGAAATATAATTGATATGTTATTAAAGGGTCATGTATTTGTTAATATCAATATTTTATATTTACATTTATGAAGAATTTTACAGGCCCTGGTTGGTTGGCTCAGTTAATAGAGCATTGGCTCAGTGTATGGAAGTCCTGGACACACAGAGCAAACAACCATCTGGTTTTTTTCCCTTCCCTCTTCTCCTTTTCTCTCTCTTCCCCTCCCTGAGCCAGTGGCTCGATTAGTCTTAGTGTCAGCCCCTGGCATTGAGGCTAGCTCGTTGGTAACAACATCAGCTTCTGGTACTAAAAATAGCTCAGTTGATTCAAGCATCAGCCCCAAACAAGGTTTCAGAGTCCATCTTGCTCACAGAACTTGATGTCAGAGCCCACCTGTTCTGTAAGCGATGGTTTAGGCAGTGATATTCCCAAGGTGAAGAAAGCACAAAGATCCACAGGAAGATGAGACCTGCTGCAATGCTTTATTCCATGCTATATTCCAAGCAGTTCTCTCCTAGAAGTCCTGGCACCATAAATATAGTGCTTAGAGACAACAGCAGCATGAGGTCAACATTATATCAATGAGGTGATGTCAGTTGCTGAATCAGGCAGCCAAAAAAAAAAAAGCATGGCTGCCTGAAAAGTAGTGGCTGCCCTAGAAAGGCGTGGGAACTAGAGCTGAGTCAGGCAGCCCAAAAAGGTGTAGGAGCTGGAGCTGAGAGAAGTACCCCAGAAAAGCATAAGAGCTAGATTGCCTCTGCCATCTGTGTTGTTAACCCACATCCTGGGTTTTTCTGTCAGGCCCAAACGCATCACCAATACAGGATGAGGGCTCTGGTATGTAGGGCATCTCCTTGGGCCCAGAAGCTGCAGCAGGAATGCAGGGTACAATAAGCCACCACCAGGCAAAGAGTAACCAGAGTCATAACAGTCCAGACTCAGCAGCAGTTGTTCCCTATGTGCTTCCACCAGGTGGTTAAGGGGTCATTCTGAAAAGCCTGCAGAGCGTAGACCACCCCATCCATTTCACTCAGTCTTAGTGATCAGAAATGTATACATAACATTCTATGTGTAGTAAGGCACATGCACCCCACCCCCAGAAGGATCAGACTTCTGATTTTAGGTAAGGCATCTGCTTCATCATTTCTGGGAATTTGCAAAAGGTGGTGTCTAGGGACATGGTTATCACCATCCCTTCCCTTTGTTCTCTTTTCCAGAACTCTTCTTACATGGGTCGGCCCCAGAGTGGTTGGCTCTCAACAGTCCACTATTGGGCAGCCCATCAGGGAAGTTACAGAGTAAGGCCATGATAAACCACCCAGCTATTGTTACAGACATGCACCTGGCCATGCTCATGTATCAGGACTAGCCAGATGGCCTGCACTTTTTCCCATCGGCTGCTCTGGCCTAGTCCTGTCTCAAACCATAGTTAGTCTATGTCCAGCCATACATCTACAGCTGTCCATGTGGGGAGACTCCCCCAACTAGATTCATCCATATACCATGCCTCTGGCATGGACACTTTCCTTTCTGGGATTTGTTATCTCTTCTTCCAAGGGCACTGAAGGCATTTCCACTTCTTCTGCCTGTGTTTGGTTGGCCACAGGGACTAGAGCTAAATGTGACCCATTGCTCTAGATATGAGCCCCACTTGGACAATGTAGGTACCTGGGCAATCCCTGACCTGGGTGCTTTGTCCAGGAATGCAGCCACCCTATAACTGGGTAGGTGGATAGGACAGTCATGGGTGTGGCTCCCGTGATTGCCTCACAGGGGTGCAAGGTTGCATTGACAGCTGCCAGTTGCTTCTCAATTAAGGAATGTAGACCTTTACTCCCTTCCACAGTTGAGAACAAAATCCTAAGAGTACCTTTCTGGACCACTGAGCTTGCCAAAGGCTCCAGCCACATCTGTCCTCATGCATAGAGACTGTCAAAAGGAGCAGTATATTGGGGTCTGTGGTCTGAAGGATCTGTGCTTGGGCTATGGCCCTTTTCATTGTGGTAAATGCTGCTTCATGGTCACCTGACCATTGTCGTAGCACCCCTTTTTTATAAACCCATAAAGAGTATTTGCTATTTAAGCCAAGTAGGGTATAAATACTCTCCAGTATTCCAACAAATCCAAAAATATTTATAACTGCTTCATCATAATGTGCCAAGGATATGGCTGGATTTTGTCAATGATCTGTCTTACCAGATCAGAAAACTCCCAAGAATTTGACAGACAATCCAGACCCCTACACTTTGCTAATATTAATGGCCTGACGCCATGTTTCTAGGGCACCTTTCAAACTCTCTGCTGCTGTCTCTAGATCTGAAAGAGAATCAGAAGTTAACAATATAACATCAATAAATGAGAAAGAGCCACTGTGGGCAACTTGACCCACAAGGCCAGGTCTTTGGCCACCTAAACATGATAAATAGTCAGAATGTGCAAGACAACAAAATTCCATTGAACCTTTCCCAGGTGAAGTCACTGTTCCTGGCTCTCCAGAGCAATGTCTATGAAGAAGAATGTGTTGGCCAAATCCACTACACAGTTGCAGCATCCCAAAGTCAGAGTCAATTTGTGTATAAGTCCAGTACGGAGGGTACCACCGCATGTAGTAGTGGCATGACCGCACTCAACTCCCAATAGCCCGCAGTCTTAATCATGTTCTGTTCGGTTTTAGCATGGGCCACACCGGGGAGTTGTAAGAACCAGCCTCTTCCAGTTTCAAAACAGTTTGTCCCATTTCCTTATGCCCTCTGGTCCTTCTGTGTGGGAATGTGCGGCCAGCTCCGCAGCTACAAAAGAACCTAGGAAGCGTGACCTTTCACTTCTCTGGACACAGCTCAGTGTTAACCCCCCTTCCGAGAGGCAGACAGAGTTGCAAGTGGGAAAGTCCCACATGCCTCCGCAACACGGCCTTCACAACCTAAACCTAAAGGCGAACTCCTACAGTCCTTGCAAGACATCCATCCCTAAGATACTGTCAGGGGTAGGACATAGGACATTGCACAGCTTAAGAGGAAGTACTCCCATCCTCAAGAGAGAAATTACTGGCTTCCCTTGAACAGTCTGAAACCAAAACCACCAGTGGCTACTGGGATCCCAGAGAACCGATCCAGGTTCCTGTATGGGAGGGAGCACTAGTATCCTTCCAAGCTAACACTTATTCCACATTAAAAGGGGACTAGCAGATTGCCAATTTCATGTGGGGCCTCTAGTCCCCACTCATTTCTATTAGGCAGATTCCCTGGCTTTCCCTTATTTAAACTAAAACAAGGCTTGGGGTTCCCTTACCCCTTCAGCCCCTTCTTTTATGGTTAACTGCGGATGCAGCACAGGCAGTCCATACATCCTTGTGGTGCCTTATTGTACTCCTCGCTTGCTTTGTCCACCCACGGCAACCACAGACTGCAGGTCAGCAGCCCAATTATAGTGACCCAGGGCGGCCATTTGCACTTCACCACTCCCCTCCCCTCTAGCTGCCACTGTCATCGCCCCCTGGCTCCAATGATTGGCCATGCTCTATTTGCTTCTTAACCAATGAGCAAGCCTGTAACACTGGAGGTGGACTCATGCAGAGAGGGGAGTCTAAACACAGGCGCAGTGCCCTCTGCTTGCATCTCCTGAACTGAGCCATGGAGGGTCTCCTCTAGGGCCTGTATCCTCTTCTCCAAGGCCTCCTCCATCCACTGCAGCTGCTTGATCTGTGCTGTTCTGCTCCCACAGCCATAGATGTTTCTTCTGTAGCAGTGTCAATGACCCTGCTCACTTCCAGGCAGTTTTCAGGAAGTTCAGTTCCAAAGCCTCTAAGGCAGGGGTTGGGAACCTATGGCTCACGAACCAGATGTGGCTCTTTTATTTTATTTTTATTTTATTCATTTTAGAGAGGAGACACAGAGTGAGAGAGAGAGAGAGAGAGAGAAAGGGGGGAGGAGCTGGAAGCATCAACTCCCATATGTGCCTTGACCGGACCAGTGCAGGGTTTTGAACTGGCGACCTCAGTGTTCCCAGGTCGACACTTTATCCACTGCACCACCACAGGTCAGGCCAGATGTGGCTCTTTTGATGGCTGCATCTGGCTTGCAGACAAAACTTTAATAAAAAAATAATAACATTAAAAATATAAAACATTCTCATGGATTACAATCCATTCATTTCCTACCGCTCATGCTCATGGTTGCCGGTAGTTGGAGCCAATCACAGCTGTCCTCTGGGACAACACCAAATTTTTATTGGATAATGCATAACTTACATGGGTCATTGTATGGCTCTCATGGAATTACATTTTAAAATATGTGGTGTTCATGACTTTCTCAGCCAAAAGGGTTCCCGACCTCTGCTCTGAGGCATCTGATGTGGATTCCACCAGGTCTCAGTCTGTTGAGGCTAAACAGGTAAATAGGGCCACTGCTACCAGGTACAGAACCCTATAGCAGTGGCCACATGTCACTGCCGCCCTCTGAGGGTGCCAGGGCTAAAGGAGTACAGCTAGTGCTCGATTTACGACCACGATTGGTTCCGACAGACCGGTTGTAACACGATTTGGTAGTAAGTTGAGTAGGCTATATGTACAGTACTGTGAAATGATGTTATAAAAATCTTTAAGTCAGCCTGACCAGGCAGTGGTGCAGTGGATAGAGCATCGAACTGGGATGCGGAAGACCCAGGTTCGAGGCCCTGCGGTCGCCAGCTTGAGCGTGGCCCCATCTGGCTTGAGCAAAAGCTCACCAGCTTGGACCCAAGGTCGCTGGTTCCAGCAAGGGGTTGCTTGGTCTGCTGAAGGCCCGTGGTCAAGGCACATGTGGCACATGTGAGAAAGCAATCAATGAACAACTATGGTGTCGCAACAAAAAACTAATGATTGATGCTTCCCATCTCTCTCCATTCCTGTGTGTCTATCCCTCTCTCTGACTCTCTCTCTCTGTCCCTGTAAAAAACAAAAAAAAAAAACAAAAAAAAAACCCTTTAAGTCATATTTTATCATAATTTTCTTTCATTATTGTTATATATCATATTATTTTTGTTCATTTTATGCCATTTTTATCATCTCTACACCATTTTGTTTATTTTTACATTCGTCAGGTTTAAGTAAAACACTGCATTACCAGTACAACTGGTTTAATATTTGCAAAACATACAAAATTACAAAATACAGGTGCATACAAAGACTGCTCCAGACGTGAGTCATGGTCGTAAAGTCGAATGGTTGTAAGTTGCATAGGGGGTAAGTCGATCAGTACCTGTACTCACCAGATCCTGTCAACTCCACTAATTGTCAGAGAGCATCCTACTCACAGTACCTGATGTAAGAGCCCACCTGCTCCACAAGGGGTGGTTTAGGTGGTGAGATTTTCCCAAGGTAAAGAAAGCACAAGGAGCTGCAGAAAGATGAGACATGCTGCGGTGCTTTTTTCCATGCTGTATTCCAAGCAATCCTTTCCTAGCAGTCCAGGTAAGGTAGACAATAGTGGCATGGGGCCAACATTTCATCAGTGGGAGAATGTTGCTGTGTCACTGTTCGGCAGATAAAATATAATATGCTCACTTTGTTAAAGATGGTGCTGCCCACATGGAAGCCAGTCACCCAGGTGATATTATTTGCCCTTATGCTTGTGATGGCTGTGGGGGAAAAGTTGTAATGTAAGCAGGTCGGGTCATTATAGCTTAAGGCTTTGTTTTAAGAGTAAGCTCTTCTCCACACCCTTGACTGATTGGATGATGTAGGGTGGTGATGTAGGGAGGAATCCCATTATGCCTCAGATGGGTGACTTTGTATCAGAGACTTCCTTGTTTGTATAAATGGATTAAAGGTTTGGATTTTCTATGCTATAAACTGGGGCAGTCCGGGAGCTTGCTCTCTCTTGGTTCCTGAGTTCCTGAGGTTGGTATTAGAGAGGAGAGCAGAGTAAGACCACGTGAAGGCCAGGAGAAGCAGCCGAGATGGCAGAGTGCTGAGGAAGAAGGCAGTTTGTTAAGAGTTTGTGCAGGAGGAGATGGGAAACAGAGGTGAATAAGTCTGGTGAGCTGGAAAGCTTTGATGCTAGGAAACTCGGATAAGTCAGTAGCTTTGTGAGCACTGAATGTGTGGGTTTTGGAGCCCAGTGTGTGTTTTTGCTTGCCCGCCGGGTGCAAGCTAGAATTAAAGCTGATGGCTCACCAGTTCTTGGCTCCGGTGTTTCATTGCCATCTGTCCGAATCCAATGCGAACCTGCACGGGTCTGGTGGCTGTGTTCCTGACCCCGACTACTGGCTTTACATTTGGCGTAGTCTGTGGCAGGATTCGATACAGATCAGCATGGAGCCGCCACCACCTTTGAGCGGTGGAGTAGAGAACTGGCTGCTGTTATGGTTTCCCATAGCTGTTTTTTGGGGGACTGTAGGCTGGCTGACTTTTACAGTCATGCGTGAGGAAACTGAGAGCTCTATGGAAGAGGCTGCCCAGGACCTGCAGGCTGAGCAGTGGAAGGAGCTGGAGGAAACGTGGGAGAAACAGATGCTGACCCTGGAGCTGAAGGAAGCGCTGGAGGAGGAGGCTGACCAGGTTTGCGAGATTCACCTGGAAATGGAGCAGACGCTGGAGAAGGAATCACATGTTCGTGAGCTGGAGATTGCCCTGGATGTTGTGGAGACCCAGCAGCGGCATGAAGCTGGGCCTGAGGCCGGGGCCGGAGCTGAGGCCAGGACTGAGGCTGAGGCCGGGGTTGGAGCTGCAAGGCCTGCTGAGCAGAAGGCAGTGGTGGCCCGGAGATCAAGCCCAGCAGCAGGAGCTGGTGTTTTTAGTTCCTCTTTGGAGGATGAGGAGAATCGGGCTGGAGTTGCAATCTGCAGTCTCCAGAAGGTGAGAGCCCAGCAGCAAGGTGTAGCTATGCTGCCGGTAGGTCTGCGATTTTGGGACATAGGGGTGGCTGCCATCATGCTTCCTAGAGCAGAGATGAAAATGCTGACTTCCATTGCCACATGCTTTTCTTTAGGACAGTGTGAGACTTGCCATGATGGCAGGAATGAAGGGGGAGGCTAAAGCCCTATGTGTGTGGACTGATTTCCTGGACTATGACCGGATGGGCACAAGCTCCTTTGTTGAATGGACTTACAGATTTTGTACAATGTGAAATACCTTGATGGGGGTGGGGGTGGCTTTACTGGAGGCCCTCCCCCTGCCCCAGGAAGCCTTTCAAATGGCAAGAGAGAAGGCCGAGGACATTTTGCACTTTTGGCAAAGTGCTTAGAGACTGGTGAAATGTGTGTACCTTTGTAATTTTTGAAATTGTATGATTTGTCATGCTGTTGTAATTTGTGTAATATGCCTAATTTCCTTGTACAGGAATGCCAGTGGTGTAAATTGTGGGTAGTAAAGTGAGCATAGGGGTGAAATGTTCGGCAGATAAAATATAATATGCTCACTTTGTTAAAGATGGTGCTTCCCACATGGAAGCCAGTCACCCAGGTGATATTATTTGCCCTTATGCTTGTGATGGCTGTGGGGGAAAAGTTGTAATGTAAGCAGGTCGGGTCGTTATAGCTTAAGGCTTTGTTTTAAGAGTAAGCTCTTCTCCACACCCTTGACTGATTGGATGATGTAGGGTGGTGATGTAGGGAGGAATCCCATTGTGCCTCGGATGGGTGACTTTGTATCAGATACTTCCTTGTTTGTATAATTAGATTAAAGGTTTGGATTTTCTATGCTATAAACTGGGGCAGTCCGGGAGCTTGCTTTCTCTTGGTTCCTGAGTTCCTGAGGTTGGTATTAGAGAGGAGAGTAGAGTAAGGCCACGTGAAGGCCAGGAGAAGCAGCCGAGATGGCAGAGTGCTGAGGAAGAAGGCAGTTTGTTAAGAGTTTGTGCAGGAGGAGATGGGAAACAGAGGTGAATAAGTCTGGTGAGCTGGAAAACTTTGATGCTAGGAAACTTGGATAAGTCAGTAGCTTTGTGAGCACTGAATGTGTGGGTTTTGGAACCCAGTGTGTGTTTTTGCTTGCCCGCCGGGTGCAAGCTAGAATTAAAGCTGATGGCTCACCAGTTCTTGGCTCCGGTGTTTCATTGCCATCTGTCCGAATCCAATGTGAACCTGCATGGGTCAGGCAGCTGTAATCCTGACCCCAACTACTGGCTTTACAGTCACGCAAACCAGAAAAGGCGTGGGAGTTGGACCTGAGGCAAGTAGCTCAGAAAAACATGGAAGCAGACTGTCTCTGAAGGCTATGTGTTAATAGGAGCCCACATTCCAGGTCTTTCTGTTAGGCTCCCACATAGGAGTTTCCAGGTGTATCCTGATCAGGGTGAATGTGGGATTTTGTCTTACTATCTCCCCTCCGCACACTTAAAAAAAATTTACAGTGATTGAAATAAATTTTAAAGATAAAATTGACAATACATAATACTTGTTGATACATGATTTCAGAACAGATCATAAGATTCAAAACAACACAAAAGTGTGAATAGATCTCCCTATCAAATTATCTCCAATAATTTATTATTTTTCTTGATTTCTTAATTACAAAATATGTTGGCTTGCATTGGCTTCCATATTCTCAGCTACTATCTCTGCACAGAGATTCCAGTTATCCCCAGAACCTATGCCCGACATTTTCATTTGTTTTCCATGAGCTTTTGCCTACAAGCACACAATTCTACTAAAAGGATAATAATTATATCTCACATTTGAATTTATTTCTCCAAGAGTCCTGCATTATAAGTGCTCAACTAATGATGAGTCAGTTGATCATCTCCCCCGCCCCTCCCCACTCACACACACTCTCTCTTCTAGTCATTTATCAGGGCCTACCAGTTTTCCTCCATAGGTTTTACAAGACTGTCCTTTAATCTCTTCCAGATCCACCCTCTTCTACTTTAATCAAAGTCACCATCAGAGATAATCCTAAAGCTATTGCAATTATCTGCTAATTGAACTCCCTCCCTCAGGAATCTTGGTAATGCAATCCATTACATAAAGCATTGCCTGATTTATCTTCCTACAATGCTATTTTGTCTCTGTCAAACCCTGCTTGAAAATCTACACATATCTCTGTAAAATAAAATTCTAATTATTAAGTCCCAAATTTAAAATCTTCACAGATTGCAGGCTACTTCATTTTATTTAAACTCTATTTAATGAATGCCCAATACATGCAACTTTTCATCCTTGATGCCAGCAGTACAGTTAGGTCAGAACAAAGAACCTACCCTCCCGAAGAAAATATTCCAACAAAGTCTTGCCACTCACGTGTAGTCTTTCTGCCTCTACACCAATGATTCTTCCAATAATTCTTCATAGCGCAACTCCAATTTCATTCTCCTTTAATGTATTCCATTGAAAGGAGAAATGCTCATTACTCACTCTCATGTTTTTCCCTGGAATAAAAGGTTTTGGATGTGCCTTTCATTTTTTTCTTTTTCTATAGTTCTTTACTGAATCCTCACCATGAGAGTAAAAGTGACTCTCCTGATTGGCTGTTATATAGAGAGAAGAAAATGAACCCACGTAGCTCAACTCCTTTATGCTTTTCTCTCTTCAGGAGTAGCTTGTTCTCAATTTATATTTCTTCTCTCCTTTGCAATAACTATACTATCTCTGAATGGAAGAAGTATCTGTGTTTGATCATCCCTGCTTGTTACTAAGTACGTTTAATAGAAGGGAAGGAATGCCAGATAGCCAGCTTGTTTGTGTCAGCAGTTCTAGTCTCCTTCTAGTGTCAGCTTTACAATTAATAAAATTGATAATTTGATCTCCTTATGTATGAGTGCTTTGTCCATTTCTATCTTGATGTAGAATTGGGAGAAAAACTCAGTGACCATCCCCCACACATAATATCATTAAAACATTCTTTTCTCAGGTTTTTGTAATATAATCTAATGTAGTCAAGTTATTCACCGTTTTGAATTTATTTTTCTATTACCAAAAGTAACAGCTGCTTTCACTTACCAAGTCTTTTTACATGATTTTCTGTTTACAAAATACTTCTTTTGACCATATCTGCATCCCATCGGATTAACAGAATGTCCTGTACATAAAGGTAAGATGATTTAGTTTTAAGTTTTGCAGTTTAAGTACTATATAGAAACCTGGAAAGAGTCACTAATGAGTTCCAAAGTACCTGAAATGCCTTGAAAATGTAAGGATATTGACTTGGGGCTAGAATACGTTTCAGATCTAAATAAACCATGAGTGGAAGGCAGATAATTTTGGATAAGAAATTCATAGCAGGTAAAACTTAAATATGAAATAAAGTAAAAGAAATATGGTCTGTTTATGAGGAAAGTAAAAATATGAAAGAGAAAAGAAAAGATCTTTCTGAAAATTAATGGAAAGTAAGTTTAGTTTTCAGTGTTTCTTAAGTTATAAATAGGCTTAGCCTGACCCGGTGGTGGCGCAGTGGTTAGAGCATCGGACTGGGATGCAGAGGACCTGGGCCTGAAACCCCGAGGTCGATGACTTGAGCACGGGCTCATTTGGTTTGAGCAAGGTTCACCAGCTTGAACCCAAGGTCACTGGCTTGGAGCAAGGGGTCACTCAGTCTACTGTAGCCCCCCCATCCCTGCCCCTGTCAAGGCACATATGAGAAAGCAATCAATGAACAACTAAGGAGCTGCAGCAATGGACTGATGATTCTCTTCTATTTCCCTTCCTGTCTGTCTGTCCCTCTCTCTGTCTTTAATTAATTAATTAATTAATAATAGGCTTAAAAATTCAGCAGATTGGTTTCAGACTATGTGCCATAAATAAATAGTCTAATAAAACATTCCATGATTTCCTGTAGATTTCTTATTCTCTCATGATATTAGGTTAGGGCCATCTGGATAGTTATGGCCAAAGGACTGTGAATAGAAGTGACATGTGCTGCTTCTGGCCCAATGCAGTTTAAAGTTGCTAAGTTTCTACTATTCCTATATTCCCCTGCCTTAAAGACCAAGAGTTAAAATAAAAATATCTCAAAATAGAAAAGCTATTTGTTTCTTTTCACTAGATGGAGAAAAACTCTGGCTACCTACAATGGATAATATGTAATTGAAAAATAAACATTTGCTATATTAAAACACTGAGATTGGTTGAGATGGATAATGTTAACTAATCATAATATTTATTTATTGACTGATAAGGAATTTGGAGCATGACAGGCTAAATTCTGTTATTCTAATTTTATTCTTGCTATAAATTAGCAACAATGAGTAGCATGTAACTGAAGTAATAAGCTAGCTAATGTTTGTACAACTTTGTTGCAGAATGCTGAGCAAATATGTATTTTGCAAATGTATTCTTCAAGCTAATCCTGCAACTGGACATCACTAGAAGTGAGATGTTATCTAATTCATCTTGTGATAAATATTTACAGAAAATATCACTGCATTCTGTTAGAAGTAAAAGCAAAGTAGTCTATGGGAATAAATTAAATAATTCCTCTCTACTTCAAAATCATATGCAGTAAGAAATGTAAATAGAACAATTTGGCTGGTATTTATTGCTGTAGAAGAATAAAGAGCAATTACTTAAATGGAATTTTGAGGCCAGAATTTGAGACATATTAGTACCTATAGTTTGAAGTTTGTTTAGAAATATGGAGATGTAAAATTTTGAAACAAAATTACATATGAGATTTGTAAGGTATTTTTCCCCGCCGAGGAAGAAGAAAGAGCATAGCTACCAAGTGTGGATAAGCAAAAGTTTTATTTAGTACAGCCCTTCCCGGATAATGTTCTCTGGTCCGGGGAACAAGGGCCAGAGAAGTTGCATGGAGCAAACGGCGTGGAGGAAATTTAAAGGGTCGTCTTGGGTGGTCAAGGTAATATGACGTGGTGAAATTCCATTGACTGATAGATGGTCGCTCTTTTCCAAAGGACTCCTGGGAAGTTTGTTTTGGCGTGCATGGGTGTGGTCAGTTACAGCCAAAGTTCCCCAGTCTGGTTCCTCACGTGACCTTACCCCATTGCCCACCAACCTCACATTCCGACCTTTTATGTTAGATAGTAGTACTGTTATTCATCTGGCTACTTCCTGCTGGTTAAGGGAATCATGGGGAAGGGAGGTTGGAAGGTGGTGGCTTTGAGGGGAGTCGCAAGGAACATTGGTTTGACTGTGACTCAAGAAACGTCGCTGATGCAGTCCTCTAAGAACTTTAAAAAAGAGGAGCAAATATGAGTAATATGCTGATAATTAGAATAGGATTTCGGATAGGGGCAGCCCAGGTGAGGATGGGTGGCTGCCATTAGGAGTTACACGGGTTATAGAAGAAGAGATTCCTGCACAGTTTCTGTTGCAGACGGTTGGGAACTTGGATGTTTTCTTCCCTCAGGCAAGTCTCATTGAACAGCATTGTTCCCTGCTTCCGCTCACTCTGGCAGCAGGTTTCTGGTGGAAGGGACAGGAGCAACAGGGGCATCTGCAGGGCCCAACCTTTTAGTGAGCCGGAGACTGACAGGGCCAAGTGGTTCTGATTGCTAGCGGTCTTGCATGGGGGCAAGCTTGAAGTGGGAGACATGGTTAGAAATGAGGGTAGTATTGATTATAGGTGAGCCCTTGGTAGTAAGGAAGCCCCTTTTCTTTCAGAGGGTATAACTAAGGAGTGTGAAAAGGGGATTCCATCCAAACTGCATGTCAGGGGTGGAGTGCGGAGGGGAAAAGAAGGGGTCCCATTCACTCTCATAACCAAGACCTGTGAGGGAACTAGAGGTCCAGAGTGTGATGGAAAAACAGAAAAGGTAGCCCCCATGTCCACAAAAATAAAATGGACTTACCTGCTCTTGCAGCATTACCCTGAGGTTTGGTGAGGGTGATGGGGGTCTTCGAGTCTGGGCTGCATTAGTGGTCCATGAAGCTGAGGAGTTCAAGCAGTGGGCCCGTCTGGCTGGCTTGGCCTCCCATTTGGGTGGCTTGTCCTCTGCGTAGAGGCGCTGAGGAAAAGTCTGTAGCCCAAAGGGGTAATCGCTCCATCAGTAACCGGGCTGCTTGCAGTTAGGGCAGAGCTTAGTGGAAGGTCGTGGGCAGGAGCACTGTTGGGCACAGTGATTCTGCTTGCCACATTTAAAGCAAGCTGCTGGTTGGATTCCTTTTTGCGGCCTGGACTTGGGTTGGGCACCACCTGTGCCTTGGCCCTGTTGCTCTGCCGGTCTCAGGGCTGCCACAAGTGCCTGGGTTTGGAGCATTACCTTCTGCTGCATGTGGGCCTGGTGAACAGCCTTGGCTTTTTCCTATTAGTCGTGACTATTGAAAACTTTAAATGTCATGTTCACAGGTCTTGAATAAAAGTTTGGGGGTGAGAATAAGAGGAGGGGGGCTCCTGGGCAGCCCTACACCCAGATTCAGCCAGAAACACCAAAACCAGAGGCAGGACAAGGCCAGGCCTTCCTGCAAGGAAACTGGGGTTGGGTCGTGGGGTCACAAGCCCTGCAAACTGGTGTGAGGGCCAATGCCCGGCAGAGGTTGACCTGACTGAGGTGGGGCTTAAGAACACAGTGGAGAGTGGGGAGAGCTCCTAGCCAGCAGGGGAGGAGAAAGAGGGACTGGCATTTGCAGGTGAATGAGAAACAGGATCTGGCAAAGGGAGGGGAGGAGCCCTATAGGACCGTGGGAGCCGTGCAGGAGGGGAAGAGAGTTGGGGGTCGGCTAAGGAGGAAAGATCAGGAGTGGATGGTTTAGCTGAGGTTTCTCTGGCCAAAGAGGGCCTGCACTGTGTAGCAGGCAGCACAGAGATTAGGTTGGGAGTACAAATACTAGAAGCTCTGAATGTAAGGGATCTCCAACCAGTTCCCAGTTCTTTTGGCGACAGTTAAATTGGCGAGGGTGTTAAAATTGAAAGTCCCTTCAGGAGGCCACCTGGTTTGATTATCCAGTGGGTTCTGTGGCCTGGCCACAGCGGAGACGAAGAACAGTTTCTTCTTTTTTAGGGAGGGAGAGATTTTGGATAAGGCACTCCAGGAGTGTTATGGAGTCAGGTTTAAATTCCTGTGCCCCCAGGGCTGCCCTCAGTTCTCGGAGTGATCAGAGATGAGAAATGGCATCCTGCAACTCAATCTCTGGCCACGGGATGGTTAGGTAAAGTGGAAGTGACCAGGACGTCCCCATGGGCACACATGCACTCGGAACAGAAAAGAGGTCCCTGACGCAGCTGCAATTATGAACAGGGAGTCTGGCAGAAAGAACTGAGGGGAGGCTGGAGGGAGAAGACTTACCCAACGTGTGCCAAAATGGGTGGAAAATCGAAGATTCTGGTTCTTTCTCAGAAGGGAAGGGGAGAGGAGCGGCCCCAGCGGACTTCAACTCCTCCCGGTTTCGGCAACAAATGTAAGGTATTTTTCCCCACTGAGGAAGAAGAAAGAGCATAGCCACCAATTGTGGATAAGCAAAAGCTTTATTTAGTACAGCGCTTCTCAGATGATGTTCTCTGGTCCAGGTATAGAGGCCAGAGAAGTCTCATGGAGCAAACCATGTGGGGGAAGTTTAAAGGGCCATCTAGAGTGCTCAAGGTAATATGATGAGGTGAAATTTCACTGGCTGACAGATGATCGCTCTTTTCCAATGGACTCCTGGGAAGTTTCTTTTGGCATGTGTGGGTGTGGTTGGTTCCAGCCAAAGTTCCCCGGTCTGGTTCCTCACATGACCTTCTCCCATTGCCCACCAACCTCACAATATTACTCTGAGTACTCTGAGTTCTTACTTGTAGATTGCAAGAGAAGCTTCTGTTTAATTTTCCTGAAAAAGTGATTATAAAAATATATCATGTAGTTCAGGGACTGTTTAGGGACTAAATGATGAATCTCTTATTAGACCTCAAGACACAAACCGGAATGGTGCTATAGAAGTGGTCTTTAAGGAAAGTATCATAGTCTTTCTTTTCTTGTATGTGTTCCAGTACTGTTTCAGTAAAGGTCCCTGTTAGTCATTGATGCCTCCAAACACATGTATCTTCACCACCTTTCTAACTGAAATATCTTTTCTTTCTTTCTTTTTTATTTGTAGGAGAGAGTGAGAAGGACAAACAGAACAGACAGACAGGAAGAGATAGAGGTGTGAAGCATCAACTCATCGTTGTAGCACCTTAGTTGTTTATTGATTGCTTTCTCATACATGCCTTGACTGAGGTTCTCCAGCCGAGCCAGTGACTTCTTGCTCAAGCCAGTAATCTTGGGCTTCAAGCCAGAGATTTTTGGGCTCAAGCCAGTGACCATGGGGTCATGTTTATGATCCACACTCAAGCTGGTGATCTTGGAATTTCGAATCTGGGTCCCAGACCAATGCTCTATCTGTTGTGCCACTGCCTGGTCAGGCATCACTTTTCTTACTAATGACTCAAAATTTCACACCAGTGAGTTTCATTGGTGGATTCTAGATCACATGCCTATGCCTTAGGTGCACAGGAGGATGTAAAGCAATTTTCACTCTTTTCTAAGGAAATTGTAATATAGAGGTAAAAAAAAATCAAAACAAAAATTATTTTCAAAAGTGTTGAGATGTAGCATGTGAATATTATAAAATAAGTAAATTCAAAAAGATTGGGGAAAACTTAAAGAAAACTATTATTTTTATTTGAAATGTTTTTTTAAAAAGGTCTAGTTTAAAGATGCCAAAGAAATAAGTTTTTATTTTTTCAGTTGTGTAACATAAATGTCTAATTTAACGATTTGAGTTGTAGAGATTCATTATAGTGTTGTGTTGATATACTGTTCTCTGATTCCACTATGGCAAAACAAGAAAAAAATCAGTTCTTTGGAAAGAGCATAAGGATTGTTAGGCATCGTGTTGAAATAACAGAAATATCTGAAGATCTTTGCATGTGAGATAGAATTTCTACCTGCCTGGTTTTATTTACTATAAGTGGTAAAAGTTGAAACCAGAGGATGAGAGACAATGGTCTAAGTGAGCTTGTAAAGTCATCTGCTGTATTAGAGTTCTATAACTCTTTTAAAAGATTGCTCAATTTTCATGAAATTGCATGTGGATATTGAGAAAGTCATTTCCTTATGCATAAGAAGCTTAGGAAAAATGTTACTTCAAACCATAAACTACTTCTTAATGAAAAATGATATAAATATTCTCCAAGAGTAGGAGAGAAACTGTTTCCTATTATTTCACATGTAATTCCTGGCAAATATAATTGGTTTCTCAATCATACTGAGCCTGATAAAATAACAAAAGAAACTACTATTTTATTGACTGTCAGACAAGTGACCTCTTATATTTAATATTGTCCTCAATTTAAATTCACCAGTGACCTGTTTAATTACAAAAGATACTGTTATCGCAGTCATTATCTTTTGTAAACTAAGAACAGAAAAGAAAAAAAATATTGTTTAAAACAGTAATGTTTAATTTAGGAATGTTAATGTCACTAATTCTAGGAAATACCGACATGTAAATAGTGAACAGTTAATTTAAAGATACTGTTGCAAAAACTAGCACAATGATATATTACATTAAAAGGAAATAAAAAAGTGACTACATGCTTTGTGTTTCTGAAAAGAAAATAAGTAATCATGCATATGAAGGCTTCTGAGATAAAATTCCCCAAGAGACATATGGGTTTAAAGAAGAGCCAGCTGACAGACATTTCTTCTTACAACATGGGCTGAATAAATAAGCTCAATAAAAGACCCACAGGAATAGAAACTTTAATTTGTGGAGCTAATGTGTCTGTAATCCTAAATTGGTCAGGTTAGCTTAATTGAAATGGTGAAAGCTTTCTGCTTGTTTTAACAGACTCCAAGTATGAATACAATGGGGTTGGCTGAGTATAAACTTTAAGAAGGGGCTTATAAATTCATGGCAAGTTAAAAATTGTGCTTTACCCATTGAAAATTAGTCTCCACAGTCAAAAATGAATTTGGGGGCAAGAAGAATAGAAAGAAAGGGTTGGTTTCTATTAAGAAACAAATTATTTTTTTATTATTAATTTTAATGGGGTGACACTAATAAAGCAGGGTACATGTATTCAAAGAGAACATCTCCAGGTTATCTTGGCATTAAATTATGTTGTATACTCATCACTCAGAATCTAATTCTCCTCTCCACCTTCAATCTGATTTTCTTTGTGCCCCTCCCCTCTCCCCTCTCCCTCCCTCTCTTCCTCCCACCCCTTCCCCCCCAGGAACCACCACACTCAAACAAACAAACAATCCAATAAAAAAAATGGGAAGAGAACATGAACAGACACTTCTCCCAGGAAGAAATACAAATGGCCAACAGATATATGAAAAGATGCTCATCTTCATTAGCTATTAGAGAAATGAAAATCAAGACTACAATGAGATACCACCTCACACCTGTTAGATTAACTATTATCAATAAGACAGGTAATAACAAGTGTTGGAGAGGCTGTGGAGAAAAAGGAACCCTCAATCACTGTTGGTGGAAATATAAAGTAGTACAATCATTATGGAAGAAAGTATCATGGTTCCTCAAAAAACTAAAAATAGAACTACCATATGACCCAGCAATCCCTCTACTGGGTATATACCCCCAAAACTCAGAAACATTGGTATGTAAAGACATATGCAGCCCCATGTTCATTGCCTCATTGTTCACAGTGGCCAAGACATTGAAACAACCCTAAAGTCCTTCAATAGACAACTGAATAAAGAAGATGTGGTACATATATACCATGGAATACTACTCAGCCATAAGAAATGATGACATGACATCAGATCATTTACAACAAAATGGATGGATCTTGATAACATTACACAGAGTGAAATAAGTAAATCAGAAAAATCTAAGAACTACATGATTCCATACATAAGGTGGGACATAAAAAAGAGACTAAGGAACAAACTATTTTAAAAATAATGAATTAAATTCAGAAAGAACGTGACTTAACATTGGTTTTTGCAAAATGTCTGGGTTTTTGACTAAACATTACTAATTTGACACATTTCCCAATCCACATGGCCCCTAGTAGTTAAGCAGGTGCTTACAACAGCATTCTGTCTGCTGCTGATAATTAGGACTCCTTTGTCATCAGTAGTAATGCAGTTATTCGCTTTTTTGAGATCAATGTCTAATATTTATTGAGCACAAACTATATGCAGGACATGCTATCAAATGTGCAGCTATAATTTCACTGAGCTGTACTGAAAGGATCCCCTCCCAAAGGTGACTCTTTAGCTTTTTCCAATATAGCAACTAGACTCTAGTAGAGTCTAGCAGTATAAGGAACTATGTTGCTTTTTACAAAATTTGCATATCATAAGTTTTTGTACCCCAGGCATATCTCTCTCAACCCCTGGCAGAGAATCTCATACAAAATCTAATATTTTACTTTGCTGACAGTTCTGTTTCTAATATTTAAATCAGTCTGGTTATGGTTTTGATTTGTGCACAGTTGTTTTCATTTCCCACTTGATGCCAGCAACTCTGGAAATCTGCTTTGAATCAGTATGATCATTTGACTCCTGTGATGGACAAAATGATGGCACACATCACCCTCTTTTTTCTTTGACCTTGCCCTCTCCTTCTAGATGAGCGCACCCAAATGGCAAATCTATGAATATGCTATTTACATAGAAAGAAAGGATTTTGCAGATTTAGTTAAACTAAGGGATTTGGGATGGGAAGATAGGTGATCTGGATTACAGGGGATGGGGAAATATATTAACTCACATTGTCCTAGTAAAAAGGGTCTGTTCTAGTCCTTTCAGATCACACACCCATGCACCCCAACCTTGCCCCCACCCCAAACAACTACTGTTTGTATACTCTACCAGCTTAGATTAAGTATAACTATTTTTGAAATTTCCATATATGGAATCACACAGAATATACTCACTTATATCTGATTTATTTATTCAACTTAATCTTTTGAGATTCTTGTATTTTTTTTGAATTAAATAATTTTAGTATTCTATTTTTATGCTCTATATTGACTTTTTAGCTGCACATTGCTATTCTTATTTTAGTGCTTTCTCTAGAGATTACAGTATCTATCCTTTACTTAGTAAAGTCAAATTCTATCTTTAAATAAATATTTAAATATTATTACATCAATAATGCAAGACTATCTTGTAGAAGTTTTGAAAATAGCTTTTAGTCTTATTAGTGTGCTAAAGACAAATATTTCTCTTTTACTTTTTGTCTCAATGGGAGAGAAATGAGAAACATCAATTCTTCATTGCAGCTCCTTGTTGTTAATTGATTGCTTTCTCATATTGTAAAGCCAGTAGCCATGGCCACCATCACAGCCGCCTGACCCATGCAGGTTCGCATTTGATTTGGACAGATGGTAATGAAACAAGAACTGGTGGGTCATTAGCTATAATTCTAGCTTGCACCCAGCGGGTAAGAAATACACACAGTGGGAAAACACTTTCCTTTTTATTCCTAAAGCCATTGACTTATCTGAGTTTCCTAGAATCAAAGGTTTCTAGCTCACCAGACTTATTCACCTCTGTTCCTCATCTTCTTCTCTCTTCACAAACTCTGCACAAACTGACTTCTCCCTAAGCACTCCACCATTTTGGCTGCTTCTTCTGGCCACCTCCATGTGGCCGTTCTCTGCTCTCCACTCTAATGCTAATCTCAGGAACCGAGAGAGAGAGCAAGCTCCTGGTCTGCGCCATTTTATAGTGTAGAAAGCAAAACCTTTAATCCAATATACAAACAAGGAAGTCTCTGATACAAAGTCACTTAGGGTAAGAAAGGCTTAGTTTTAAAACTAAGCTTTAGGCTATAATGACCCGGAACAACATGATCTCTCCTTTTAAAATCTTTTGACTTGAAAACACTCCCCGAACACTCATTAATATAATCATGCCCATTCCAAGCAAGAAGGGCAACTAATATTATCACCTGGGCAATGAGCTTCCATGTGAGCAGCGCCATCTTTAATAAAGTGAGCATAATATATTTTATCTGCCTAACACATA
Organism: Rhynchonycteris naso; assembly: GCA_037038555.1. NCBI lineage: Eukaryota > Metazoa > Chordata > Mammalia > Chiroptera > Emballonuridae > Rhynchonycteris > Rhynchonycteris naso. The sequence goes on from CM073002.1 coordinate 77,307,475, forward strand.
TGTGCCTTGACTGAGAGCTACAGTAGAGCGAGTGACCCTTTGATCAAGACAGCAACCTTGGGCTTAAGCCAATGACCTTGTGCTCAAGCTGGTGAACCCACGCTCAAGCTGGTTAAGCCTGCAACTCAAGCCAATGACCTCAGGGTTTTGAACTTGGGTTGTTTGCATCCCATTTCAATGCTCTATCCACTGTGCCACTGCCTGGTCAGGCTTTATTATCTCTTCCCTTGGAGTTAGCTTGATACTTTCTAATGACATGTATTAAATTTACTCATTCTTTGTTCTGAGGTGCTCAAGCTTGCATTAAACTATTGAATAAATTGTTAATTTCTAATATTATGTATTTCAAATATGGAATTTTTTACTTTTTATTACATTACTAAAATTCTTTATGTGTTTCCATGTATCATTGTCTTTTTTTGTGTGTGTTATATCTTGAGTTTTAGCATTCTTAGTATAATAAATGTTTTTGTTAATCCTCTTTGCTTGTTACTATGAGCTCAAACTATTCAAATTAGTTAGAGTAAGTGGAAAAATAATTTTAATAGAGAAAGGGCTTTGGGTCAGAAAAACCACAAGTGTGCTTCTGAGATCATTCCTGTTTCTCTAATTACCTGTCTTCAGAACTGTTGCAACCATGAGTGAAATTTTTAAGACATGAGTAACTGTGTTTTATACATTCTTCAGTTATGACTGAATTTTATAGCCAACAAAAGTTACCAGCTTTTTGTGTTTTCTTGTCTCTGTGTGTGAAGATTACATCACTTCCCTTCTTTATAAAGGAAGTTAGAGTTTAGCAGTGGCCTTTAGAACTAGAGCTCTTTTTCTCACTCTCAATTTTTGAAGATTAATTTGTCATAAGGCTCTGTCACTTCTTCAATAGGCATACCTATTGAAACAGGAATATCTATCAGCAAAGGGTAGGAAATACAGAACATTCTTCTAGTAATTTACATTGAATGTCAACAAATGAATATTAGTAGCTGTTAATAAAAATAGTCTTTTACTCTGGCAGATTCTAACAGTGACCTACCAAATGCCCATTTCTTCTCTTCCTTATTAACAGAACTACATTCTGTAATGAGTAGCAATAACAATTTATATATTTTTAGGTTCTCTTGCTGCTAAGGATAACTGCCTGATATATTTGGGGCCCACAAGGTTTATTTATATCTCTGAACTTTTTCCTAGATTTTCTAGACTACTCTGATCTTCCTCAATTTTTTTTTCTAATTTTGGCATCACCTTTTTACATCAATGGTTTTTTCCTTTGGTTAATGTTGGGCAGATAAAATATAATATGCTTACTTTGTTAAAGATGGTGCTGCCCACATGGAGGCCCATCACCCAGGTGATATTATTTGCCCTTATGCTTGGGATGGGTGTGGGGGAAAGGCTGTAATGTAAGCAGGCTCAGTCGTTATAGCCTAAGGCTTAGTTTTAAGAGTAAGCTTTCCCCCACACCCTTGACGGATTGGATGATGTAGGGTGGTGCACTCTTCTGAGGAATCCCATTATACAGGGACTTCCATGTTTGTATAATTGGATTAAAGGTTTTGATTCTACGGTATAAAGTGGGAGAGACCAGTAGCTTGATCTCTATCTCTTGGTTTCTGCTATCGCCATTGCAGGGGCCTCCCTGATCCCTTGTCCTCCATGGGAAAAGCTAGTTTTCTGCTTCTCCCTTGTCTTCTCTTGTGGCTTGCCTGTATTGGTGAGACACCAATAAACAGAATGGCCTACCATCCTCCGACTCTGCCATTTTTTCACCGTCAGCCCGAATCCAATGGGAACCTGCATGTGAATGGCCATGATGGCGGCTCCTGGCCTTACAGTTAATTAAAGGGAAAATATCTTGCTATGTTTGCAGTAGCCATCTTCAGATCACAGTAGAAGGGCTGAAAAAATTACAGTAGTCTTAACCTTGAGCTAAATATTGTAGAAAATTCTCATTTCTCTATTTTCTGTTTAAAAAGCAAAATAAATACTTTAAAAATTATTGATTGATTTTAGAGAAATGAAGAAAGCGAAGGAGGGGAAGAGGGAAGGAGAGAGAGAAAGAAAAACATCCATTTTGTTGTTCCACTAACACTGGGGAAGAAAATTTTTGTTGCATCCACAAAAACACTTGTTCTTACCTAATTCAAGTGTGCTAATCTCAAATATGACATTAATCTTTTTCTATAAGCTATAGGTTTTTTGCAATTCAATATTTTATGTTTTCATCTTATTTTAAAATTTTTAACATTTTGTTTAAAATAATGAAGTAGACTGTCTTCTTGGGCATCATCTTTGTGAAAATATAACAATTTATATAATGCAGTAAATACACTAATACACTAAAAGATATGATTGCATCAGAATTTGTCTATAATTTTGAAATAGAACATATTAAAACACTTATTTTAATAACTAAATTTGTGTAAAACTTATTTAAATTCTACTCAGGCAAAAATTTGCGTTTGTAGCTCTTGCATTTGTGTACTTGCTGAGGACAATCTTGTTTGATGCTCCAGCAGTAGTCTGCTCATCACTAACAGCTCCAAGATTTTCAAGAAACTTATCAAGATGACTGTTTAGGAAGTAAATCTTAATGCTCATGTTACATCCAATGTCACAGAAAGCCAACAACATCCTTTGAACCAGAAGTTTATAGTTTTTTGCTTTTTTGTTGACAAGGAAGTTCTTTGTAACTGCCACAAAAGACTGTCATGCTGCCTTCTCCTCCTTATTCATCTTCCTGGAAAATTCTTCATCACATATGAGGGTTCAAATTTGAAGTCCATTTAATATATATTCCTGCTTTTATCTTCTCAAGAGACAAGACAGGAAAAGCAGAAATTATATGTTGAAAGCATTCACTTTCTCTATTCAAAACCTGAACAAACTGCTTTATTAAGCCCAATTTGATGTGAAGTGGGGGAAAAATGATCCTGTCTCAATTAACTACAGATTCATTCACAATATTTTGTATCCCTACTTCCAGAGCTTCACTTTTCGGCCACTCCTTCTGTGCCCAGTGTTTCTCCTGAGCTCAGCTGTCCCTCAAACACAGAGATCAAGAATACTTTGTGGAACCTCTCTGTTGTCCTAGCTGAAAATTGACCATTTTAAGAGCCACACAAATGATCCATTTATACTCCTCATACTTCAGAAAGTCGAGGACAATTTTTATGTCATTACAATCTTCTTGCAGATGATTTGAATAACCAATTGGAACTTCTAAAAATAGGCAACATATGCATGTGTCACAAATGATGAAATATTGTGCCTTTGATGTTGAAGTGTGTAACAGCCACATATATAACAGAAGGTATCAAGACTATTCTTACATTTACGTTTACTTGAAGAAGCCATGATTCAATCTTAAAACAAGAGGATGTTTTTATCAGATAATATTTTTTTACATTTAAAAACAACTACAATTATGTCAAAGTGATGCTTGTAAAACATTAATTGCCTTGTAGTTATGTTGAATCCAAGAGTCGTTGCTCTTTAACTCCAATTTAAAAACTAATGCATGCCATTAATTATAATGAAAATATATTAAAATTGCATAAAAACTAGAGCATGCACTGAAAAGAGAATTTCAGATTTGCAATAAGTGATATAGAAATATATAGAAACAGTTCTAAAACCTCATACAACAAAAATTTAAAAAAAAATTGTTTTCCAGTGTTATTTATGCAATCATTGATTGATTTGTATATGTGCCCTGACTGAAGATTAAAGTCACAACCTTGGCATATGGAGACAGTAATTTAACCAATTGAGCTACCTGGCCAGGCATTTTTTTTTTCTTTAGTTTTTTTTTTTTTTTTTAGGTGAGAAATGGGGAGGCAGATAGACAAATTCTCATATGTGCCTTGACCATGATCCACCTAGTAAACCCCCTAGGGGGTATGCTTTACCCATCTGGGGCCATTGTTCCATTGCTCAGCAGCTGGGGTATTTTAGAGCCTGAGGGAGAGCTATGGAGCTAACCTCTGCATCCATGGCCAACTTGTTCCAACTGAGCTATGGCTGTGGGAGGGAAAGAGAGAGATAGAAGGAGAGAGGGGAGAATGGGAAGGGTGGAGAAGCATATGATCACTTCTTTGTAAGGGATCACCCATTCAACCTTGAACCCTCTATGCCTTAGATTGGGGAACTTTAGTTTAAAGCCCTGAGTAAATGTCTCTTAGAATCAAACACCAAAAAAGTGTGATTGAGTGACCTTTGTGCAGACATAAAGGAATGCATGTTAACGGGCTTTAGAAAGTTAACCTAGAGATCCTAGATTGTTCCTTCCTTTGTGCTTATTAATTAGCAAAAGAAAATAATGTTCTGACCAAATTAGCTCTTTCTCCATGTCAACAAACCGGCCATTAATCATTCTTCCTCTTGTCACCTGATCTCCCTCCCTTGTAATCCTGTTACCTCTGTTCTACTTCTGATAATAAAAGCTAAGGCAGAAGGATATTTAGGAGGTCTCTCTTTTGCCTCCCTTCGCAGCCCTCTCTCTCTCTTCCTCTTGACATAAGTTTGTGTCTTAAGTAGGTTTTTTCCACATGACGATGGTAGTTCCTGACAGACTGGAGTACTACACTTCTCCTGTGTGCCCTGACTAGAATTGAACCTGGGACACTCTACTGCTGAGCCAACTGGTCAAGACAAAAAAATTCTTTTTTTTATTTTATTGCTGAGTTGAACACTAGTTTTCACTAATATGCTTTTCTAAAGTATGCATTTCCTAAAGGTACTTATAATCTCATAAACATATTAGAAGCAAAGCCACAGAGAGAGACTAATATAAAATAAAATAGCTCATGCTAAGTTAAAGTTGAGTGATAGTGATATTATTTTCTACAAAGATGAATAGAGATGTAGTTGTGGAGACTAAAACAAAAATAAAACTGGAAGTAAGCATTAAACTGTTTTCATTTTTTAAAAAGAAAACACATAGGTGGGAGGAAAGAAAATGTTGTTCAGTGCCAGGATTAAAATATAAGCAAGAGTATGGAAAAATGTATTTATCATTGGACACTATGTTTTTATGACACTGCACTGCAGTACTTTTTGTGTAATATTTATTTTTTCTTAATATTTGAATGAATCCAATACATTTTATTTATCTTTGCTTTCTAGGTTCTAGTGATGTGCCTGAAACACAGATGGTAAGCAATTTTCGTTGAATGAATAAATGAACATATGTATTTAAGCCAATGGTTATAAAGCAAAATGACAAGGACACTCAGTACATAATATTGGAGATTTTCAATGTTATTTACTCTAAACGCAAGAGTGTTTTTAGAGTTGGAAGATAAAAAATTTGCAGTTTCATTTTCAGAAAATAAATGATCATTGGATTAACAATACATGAAATACATAAGAATGGATCTCCAATTAGAAAATGCATGTAATATACCAACAATAAAATTAATGTGCTTTAAATTAGTAGAATGAAATAAAGACTACAAGGAGGCATATGAAAAAAAATAATGTAAAAAGAGAAAAATGTAAGTTTATATAATGAGTAAAATATAAAAAAAATGTTTCTCAATACCGAAACAAGGGAACCTCAGTGAATTATAACATCCTTTCCAGAAATACATAAGTTTGCTTCAAGCTAAAAGATGTTTGACTTTGTATATGCAGAGTTTGAAGGTTTGCAGACAGTGATGTTTTGGTAGAAGTGATCAGCAGATATAGAGGTGTGAAAGTGAAGCTTTGACGGAGGTAGCCTGAGAATGTAGTTTTAACTGAAGATGTTTAAGATAATCATGAATTATCAAAAACAGAGCTTAGGGTATATTCCTAAAAGTGGGATAGCTGGGTCAAAAGGCAGTTCGATTTTTAATTTTCTGAGGAATCTCCAAACTGTTTTCCACAGTGGCTGCACCAGTCTGCATACCATAGCACTGTTCGAAAAGAAGAAATGCACCCCCATGTTCGTGGCAGCATTGTTCACAATAGCGAAGATCTGGAACCAGCCCAAGTGTCCGTCAGAAGACAAGTGGATTAAAATGCTATGGTACATCTATACTATGGAATACTACGCAGCCATGAGAAACGATGACATCGGATCATTTATAACAAAATGGATGTACCTTGATAACATTATACGGAGTGAAATAAGTAAATCAGAAAAAAAGAAAAACTGAGAACAGCATGATTACATACATAGATGGGACATAAAAGTGAGAATATGAGACATGGACAAGAGAGTGGTGGTTATGGGATGGGGGGAGGGAGGGAAGAGTGGGATAGGGAGGAGGGGAGGGACACAGGGAAAACCAGATTGAAGGTGACAGAGGACAATTTGACTTTTGGTGATGGGTATGCAACACAATTGAATGATAAGATAACCTGGAGATGTTTTCATTGTACATATGTACCCTGATTTATTGGTGTCACTCCATTAAAATTAATAATAATAAAAAATATATATATATAAAAAAACCCAGAGCTTTATGATCTGGTCTTACAAAGTGAAGTAAGATCTCTAACGAGACTGTAGTGAAGAAGTCATTGACAGCAACTGAGAAGGAACTGATAGAAGGCTAAAAGGAGGATCACAATGAAGAGTTTTCAGTGGAAAAAGATGATCAAGCTAACAGATCTTTCCAACATCAAAAGAAAAAATATAGTATTTATGCAGAGAACTCTGGATTCAACAATAAAAGAGTTTTGTATCATTGAAGAAAGAAATTTCTGTAATGGTATGGGAGAAGTCAAACTTTGTAAAGTTAAAGAGTGAGTGGTTCATGAGGACATGGAAGCAGGGCACATAGGTTTTTCTTTGATGATTAGGGTGGTGGAAAAAAATGATGCCTTGAGGGTACATTTATGTCAAGAACTATGAAGGGTTGAAGAATTTATTCTATTTGCAAGTTTGCATTTAATCTTGTATGTTAGGACAATACAAAGACTCCTGAGTCAGTGAAAAAAAAAAAAACAACTTTATTACTCATATTAATACCTATATCAGCAGAGTATCATCATTTGTGCATCTTTCTTTCTTTCTTTCTTTCTTTCTTTCTTTCTTCTTTCTTTCTTTCTTTTTCTGAAAGAGAGACAGGAAGACAGGATGGGAGAGAGATGAGAAGCATCAACTCATAGTTGTGGCAACTTAATTGTTCACTGATTGCTTTCTCATATGTGCCTTGACTAGGGCTCTCAAACTGACCCATTGGCCTCTTATTTAAGCTAGCCACTTGAATTTAAGCCAGTGACGCTGGGCTTCAAGCCAGTGACCCTTTGCTCAAGCTTGTGAGCCTGCACTCAAGCAAGAGACCTCAGGGTTTGGAACCTGGGAACGCTCTCTTCACTGCACCACCGCTAGTCAGGCTGCATAAGTATCTTGTGTCAACTGAGATGCCTGCACATGCAGTGGGTTTAATTATTGGTGATGAACTCAAGATTTAAGGAACCCATATATAATGGGCAATAAGCTTTTTGAACTTTGTCATGAAAGGAGAGATAAGCATGATGATACTGCACAGTAAAGAAACTTTCTCTTTGTTTCAGAGGGAAACACTATCTCTTCCTTTCAAAGCTTTTTTCTATATAAATACCCTTGAAAAGATAGTCCAGAACAAAGTTAATCAATGCCTTTCCTTGAAATACATGTAGAAATGTAAGAGAGATCCATGGAGAAATGCTTCCCTATATTTAGATTGAAAAATAAAACCTAAACATATGAGAAACATTAGATTGTTTGTTAGAAAACAAAATCTGTAGCAAAAATATGTATTAATAATACAGAAGGGAAAAATAAAATCTTTGAGGAAACAAATTGGAGTACAATCAAGCCTACAGATAGTAAAATAGCACTGCCAGAAATGTGCATATTTGGAGATAATTTACTTCGGAAAAGGAAGAGACTTTGCAGAGTCACGTCCATATATACAGAAAATTAAAAACCGAAGCAATTTTCTCCTAGTGATTAGAAGTGGAAGAAGATAAAGTTTTCAATGAGTGTATATCATACCCTAAATTATTTGAATTAATGGACATGCTATGAACTCAAAAGCAAGAAATCCTACTTATATTTTCATTGTATTTAAGCATAAGAATGTGTGTTCCTTTCTTGAGTCTCAGATAAGTTTGTGAGTAAACATAAATTTCATCAGTTGTTTGACTATAATATGGGATCTGAGACCTACATGACAAAATACATTTAGCTACCAAGTCACATGAAATAGAAGAAAGATGCTTGAACAGAAATAACACTATTCATCTTCAGGGAGGTCACAAAACAAATTTTGCTGTTGACAGCTTTATATTCTGACAATCAGTTATCTTCAGGTTTATTTAAAGGAGTATAGGTACAATTGATTGAAGTTAAGCTGCCTCATTCTAGGCACTAGCCCAGCAGTAAGATAGCTGCATGTTCTCCTGGACTGAGGCACTTCTAATTCATATATTATCTAATTTGTTTCCTTTACTTACAAATTAAAACAGAGGGGGATAATTTGGAAACATTTAACCACATCAACACATAAACCTAAAAGCAAATTTATCAAGCAGTTAAGTAAAAATTTACAACAAATTGTTGGTACATTCAATTACAAGGTGGGCTTTAACAATTGCATTCTTCCCAACAGGGTGTTAGTAAGAAATCATTAATGTCCCATTTTCATTTGTTTTTGGCCCTCTAAACAGTCTATCAATAGATCATTGTGAAGAATACCTATGAAAGCAAAAAAACCTTCTTACAATCAAGAACTCCAATATCTGTTATTCTCCATGTAAGCTCTGTGAGGACTCCCAACTTATCCACCTGTTGGCAGAGTTCTGATGCCAGACTGTCTCCCATCCTAAATTTTCCTATCATAGCTCAAAAGCAGAGGTTCTGACACAAGCTCTTTTTCTGAACCACACTTCTTCCATTTCTATACCTTTTCTCATTTTCTGCAATTCAAGATCACTCAGCATTTTAGTGAAAAAATTTTATGATAACATTTCTACTGATAATTCACTCTACTTAATTTTCCCCTATTTGCATAAGTTCATATATACATTCTGAAACCTCAAAGCTTTTGAAATCTTAGAGTAAGTGATTATGCATATCTTGCATATTTATGATACAAAATTATAGAACAGTTTCAAAAGCTTTGAATTTAATCAATAATTCTTTGAAGGCTCTGTTGCTCTTTCTGCAATTTATCAAAAATACATTTTGTCTTTATACACATTTCTCATATTTTTTTCAATCTTCAAGCATTTTATTGTTTAGCCTACTTATATCTTCCTTTCTCTCTCTCTTTTTATCCCTCTCTGTCTCTCTTTTTTCTTTCTCCTCTCTCTCCTTCTTCTTTTCTAATGGTCTACCATTGATCTGTAACCTGCCAGTATCAAAATAATCTTCTTTGAAAATTCCATATTGTGTTATCTACTGTTCTTAAATACTTTCCGATTGGTTTTCTTTGTGACTAAATTTATTTAGAATAAAAATAATGATTCATGTTTGTTTTAAACATATTCTGAAATAGGAGGATAAAGTCTATCTCTCAGGCAAACAAAAACTTCTTAAATAATGCAAGCACTCAGTGCTGCTCATTTGTTTTCAATTTTATTTAGACTCTCCAGAAAACATATGCAATTTTATTTCAAAGATTTTGGACAATCTCCACATGGATTTACTAAACATATGCCTTGACCCAAGGGTGATACTGTAAAAATATTTAGCAACCAATTTAGCACAGGTACTGGCCAATCTAGAAAACCTGCGGCTAAAATTTAGAACAAAATCTTGCAGAATATCTGCTGTGACAACCATTAACTCTTCAGTGCCCTTTCGCTGGGAATGGGGAACAGGAGGACCTCTGTGGTCAAAGTAGAAAACAGCTGCTGCCAGAACTAGTTATTTGCAAATCTATTCAGAAGATTTTCACATTGCAACTGCTATTGTCATGCCAATGAGTTCTGGCTAAATATTACTTCTAGCTTAACTGCTTGCTGCTCATTTCCTTCCAGTAAAATATTCCAAATAATCCTTTCAGTATTGTCTAAAATACCTTAGTGGTAAAATACACCTTCACTGGGACCTCATGTTAATATTTAAATGTAGGAGTTATACCCCTGCCCTTTAAATTCAATTTTTTATGCTTGGGAGGGGTCTGGGTAGTTAAAGCTTCCACAGTTGCCAAAGGAAGTTCAGAAAACATTGGCACACTTTATGTAATCCTCACAACAACTTCATAACTGGAGCAGTACAAACCTTATGAGGCCTATTTGCTGATGATAAAGTGAACCAAATCAAGTTTATAACTTGCTTAATATTAGCAAGAAGGTCTTTTGTTTCTCATTGCAATAGTATTAGATGATTAGATTTGACTATTTCCCCATACTAATTTTTTAAAAAGGTATCTGTAAGATATTTTTCCTGACGAGAAAGAAGGAAGGGGGGCCGGGGGCCAAAAAGTGTGGAAATAGCAAAGGCTTTATTAAGTACGGGGCATCCCACCTGATGTATGTCCTCTGGTCCCCAGGTTCAGAGGCGGTAGGACTCTCAAGAATTAAACTGCGTGAGAGGTATTTAAAGGGGTCCTCTAGGGTGAGTGAGCAGTTATGAAATCTCACTGGCTGATGGACAATCTTCTCCCAAGGTCCTTTGGGAACTTTCTTTTGGTGCGCAAGAATGTGGGCTGCCCTAGCCAGAGTCCGGGGTCTGAGTTCCCCGCCGGACGTTCCCCATTAGCCACCGACCCTACAGTATCATTTATTTTAGAATTTTATTTTTGCATGTCTATTTGTTTATTACTTCATGTCTTTTTAAATTTTATTTTAGATTATCTATTCAAAAACTACTTAGAATTATGTGTATTTGTCTGCTCAAAATCAAGCACAAAATATTAGCCTCATTAGCAAAATATTATGAGAACAATTTTTAACATAAAATGTTATTGTTATCAGAACAAATAGGGGTGTGAGTTGTCCATCACCACTGAATCCAATTAGTTATAGAATCAGAGTCCTAAGAGTATAAAGTGTCTTTTATTTAAATTGCCAGCAACCTGAGAAGGCAGGGAGCCTTCAAATGCATTCACTACTGCCTTAACACTCTCCTGGTGCTCACTGTTTTTATAAGATTCAGGGGCTCTTAGTAATGGTGCAAGAAGTGAAGTCCATCAGTTAGTCACATAGACAAGGGGGAGCGAAGAGCGCTATCCTTGACATAATGCACTACCTGTCTTTGTATTCCTGCCGTGACAAAGTAGTTCATACTGGCCATCCACTTTCTCAGTCTGAGAGTTTCTGCCAGATGTTTACTTCCAAGGATGTGTCCCAGACTCTCCTGCAAAGATAAAGTTCTTGTCACATTTCAAAGCGGAAGGCCATGGACTATTAACAAAGAATAGCAAGCAGATACTTCTTAACCTTTAATCTCCTATTGATTACAACTAAAACTTACTGTTTCTGAAGCCAAATATCAAACTTTAGGGTTCCCTAAAAGTTTCTTTTTAAAGTAAAAATTAATAGAAAATAAAGAAAATTTAATTTCTCTAAAGTGCACATAAAATTAAAAATAAAACAGGAACTTTTGAAAACAATGACTGTTCAACCATCTTTCTTTGCATCACCTGTTACTTCTATAGAATACTGGTCTTTTTGGTCTGCATTTCAGAAATAATTATGGAGAATGTTTTAGCCTTCCTGTAAATGATTTGCTTTTTCATCTCTGAAGTTAAAATATGTTGTTTCCTATCAGAAGAAGACTAGTATGTATTAAATATATACAAAGTATAATTGGTAACCTTAACCAATAAAGAATGAATGATTAAAACTGGGCAAAATAATTTTTAGTGTGAAGGCTGAGGCATATCACTCTTTGAAAAATCTGAATGTGGTGACATGTCACTCATTTACAAAGCATCTGCTTGGAGAATTCAATCCAAGTGGCTTTGCCAATTAAGAAAAAAAATCACAAGGCCCATCAATAATTAATTAGAAAATGGCATTGCACTAGACTGAGGTGAACTTTCAGATATGAAAAGGTATTTGTTTTGGTATTGACTTGTATGTAGAATTGGACATATCAATGTGACTGTCAAGTTTAAATTCCTACTAATTAGGAATTCATCATTGTATGGATCACTATCTCTCAATAAGGGGATTTAGAATAGGACCTAATAATATAAGGTTATTGTAAGGTATTTTTCCCCGCAGAGAAAGAAGAAAGGGACCGGATCCACGAAGTGTGGAATAGTAAAGGCTTTATTGAGTACCGCGCTGCCCACCCAACGAGGTTCTCTGGCCCGGGGGACATAGGCCAGAGGAGTCGCATGGGATGATTCGTGTGAGAGATATTTAAATGGTCTGTAGGATGGGCGAGCTAATATGATGTGGAGAAATCTCACTGGCTGACGGACAGGTGTTCTCTTCCTAAGGACTCCTGGAAAGTTTTTTTTTTGGCATGCTTGGTTGTGGGCAGCTCTAGCAAAATTCCTGAATCTGGGTTCCTCACATGACCTTCCCCCATTATCCACCGACCTTACAGTTATTCTTCAGGACCTCATTCTTGGCTTATACATAAAAGGTGTTTCAAAGAGTAAACAGAAGAGACAATTTGCTCAATGTTTTAGGGACTGTTAGTAGCTATGTGCGTACAAGGTAATAATGCTAGAACATCTGAGAATTTTCACTTATTTTTTTATGTGGCTATTCAATAGTTTTTCATGAAGTAAGTCTTTGAACCACATATCAGAATTATTAGAGTGTTTATCAAAGGCATATTCCTGAGGTCCTCTGAAGAGAGTTGATAAACAGGTATCTTTGTTTTGTTTTTTTATTTCTTTTTATTTATTCATTTTAGAGAGGAGACACAGAGTGTGTGTGATAGAGAGAGAGAGAGAGAGAAAGAGAGAAAGGGGGGAGGAGCTGGAAGCATCAACTCCCATATGTGCCTTGACCAGACCAGTGCAGGGTTTTGAACTGTCAAACTCAGTGTTCCCAGGTCGACGCTTTATCCACTGCGCCACCACAGGTCAGGCATTTTTGTTTTTATTTATTATCATTCCAGATACTTCTTATGCACAGTGAGGTTTCAGCACAACTGCTCTTAATATTATTGAGTTAGGTGCTGTTCTGTAGAACCATGACCTATAAAATGTATAGACAGGACTAAGTGTATCTACGAACATACAACTACAACATGTGATTTGAAGATTAAAAAAAAAATCTGCCTTCACCATTAACAGGACTACTATAAATCTTCCACAATATTTAAAACTTTATTTTGTAAGATTATTTCTTGAGATTAAATAAAGTTATTATACAACCTGTTCTACTAAGCCTTCTGTTTAGGTAAATCAATATTAATATTAGTAATAAAAATAATTTTAACTCTTTTTCGAAGTCTTTTATCGGGTGTATTTCCTCAGAGGTAACTAGAGCAAGATATCAAAGGAATAAGTGTTTATTGGTAAGACAGAAAATAGTTATATATTTCTTCCCATATTGTACTTACATTCTATCTTTTATTATAAACAGCTACATGTACAAAGATAATATCAACATTGTGACTCATAAATTTTTGAAGGGCAGGGTCTACTTTCTCCATATTTCTATCACCAGGGCTTCAGGACTTATTAGACTGCTCAACACATGATGATTATTGTCTGAATAATAATACCATTATAAATAAACTAAGAAAAAAATCATGGATTGATGTTTGGAAAAAGTCAAACCACTGGGATACCAATACTCTCTCTCAGAGGAGAAACCAAGGAAATCCAAGGTAGAATAAAAAAGAAAGATAGGATGGGATGCATTTAGATTTTCTTTTAATTCTGGCAGAAGTCAATATTTCATCCCAAAATAAAAGGGGAGCTGTCTCTGAAACTCATTATTTTAAATAAATATGTAAAATTTGTGCATATATACTTACACTTATATGTATATGCATTTGTGCTATTGATAACTGTATTACTCTATCTATATTAAATTTAATTTAGTGATTGTGTTGTACAGTGATAGTTTTTTAAAACATGCATGTGTTTTTGTTTTTTAAAAAAATGAAGCAGCCTAAACAGATGGTGGCGCAGTGAATGGAGCATCGGACTGGGATTCAGAGGACCCAGGTTTGAGACCTTGGGGTCACCAACTTGAGTGCGGGCCCATCTGGCTTGTGCAGAAGCTTGCCAGCTTGGATCCAAGGTCACTGGCTCGAGGAAGGGGTTGCTCTGTCTGCTGAAGGCCCACGGTTGGGCACATGTGGGAGAGCTATTAGTAAGCAACTAGGGTGTCGCAATGAAGGGCTGATGATTGATGCTTCTCATCTCTCTCCATTCCAGTCTGTCTGTCCCTATCTGTCCCTCTCTCTGTTTCTCTCTCTGTCCCTGTTTAAAAAAAAAAAAAGTATTTATAAAATCACCATTCGACAATATATTATTGCTTATAAAACACTAAGGTGAATCTAAAACAGTTTGAAAATAAATAGGTTACTTTTCACTTTTATTTTTTCAAACAATTTAAAAATTGATTTGAGAAAGAGAAAGGAAGGGAAAAAGAGAAACAGAGAAAGATCAACTTGTTCTACTTCTTTTGCATTTATCGATTGATTCTTGCATGTGTCTCTACTGAGGATTAAACCCTCAATGTTGGAATATCGGGGTGATGCTCTAACCAACTGAGCTACTCATTTTTAAAATGTCACATTGTATCTTTGGTTAAGAATTGACTAGGAATCATAGGATGAGTTTGTAGTCTAAGATCAACTACAATACTTTCTTTAAGAGTCTATACTGGAAACAGTTTTATTGGTAGTAAGATAGGCATGAATATAAAAATTATTTACCGGAAGTGACAATCTTATTGTGAAGTTTGAAAGAAGTAATGTGCACAATTTTATTATGTAAAAATTAAAGCATATATTTATGCTATAATCAATTTCAAATATTAGAGTTATACCTTGAAGGCTTCTTTTGGGCTCTTGAGACAGTCCTTTGAGTAGTATCAGATTTTGACTTTCTGATGTTTTATTCAGCTATTTTATAGCTTCTATTTTCTGAGCAGTCATGTTAGTAGCCAGAACAACTGACACAAGATCGAAAAAGTTAAAAAGATCAGATGTCTAAGTTAAAGTTATTATTTGTTACTTTGTTTATTTTTGTGTGTAAGCACACTTGTTCAGAGTTGTTTGTAATTGGCTTTGTCTTAATCCTATTGTTAAACCTCTGAAAAAGTTACTAATTTTTCTTTTGATTAAGTTCAAATCATTTAATTTGTGAGTAGCAGGGAGAGAACGAGATTTCAATGCTTCACATTCAAATGTCTTCATAAAGTACGGAAATTTTGATTCTGAAAACAGAAGCATATCCATTTTCTGCTTCAGTTGATGTGATAAGACCATGACTGCTGCTACTAACAATTTTTACATATCAATCAGTCATTGTGGTAAGATAAAATACCACCTCTCTGAAGGACAATAATAACCTAATTCTCAGAACCAATAAATGTGTTATGTTATATTCCAAATGAGATTTTGCGTATCTTATCAATTTTAAATCTTGACATGAACAAAAGCAGGTGGATTATCCAGGAAGGACCAATGTAATTACAAGGTTCTTATAAGTAGTTGGAAAAGTCAGAATTAGAGGAAGAGATGTGAAAATAGAAGCAGAGGTTATTCTTATTACTATTTTTTTTCCTTTATAATGTGAGGAGGGGAGATAGTGAGATAGACTCCCACATACACCCCAACCAGGGTCCACCCAGTTCCCTATCTGGGGCTGATGCTTGAATCAACTGAGCTATCCTCAGCACCCGGGGCAAACACTTGAAACAATAGACCCACTGGTTATGGGAAGAGAAGAGAGAACAAAGAGGAAGAGGGAGGGGGAGAGAAGCAGATGGTGGCTTCTCTTGTGTGCCCTAACCAAGAATGAAATCCAGGAAATCCACATGCCAGGTCGATGTTCTATCCACTGAGCAACCGGCCATGGCCAGAGGATGTTTTATAAGTTTGACTGTGTTTAGGTTCCCCATGTGATGTGATACATGCTAGTTGTCTTTCTCTGATTATCACCTTGATTTTAAGGCTCTAACTTCCATAACTGTAAATAGTAAGTTTGGGTTGCTTTAAGAAGCTAAACTTGAGCTAATTTGTTACAATAGTACAAACATCAAATATAGACATAATAATAATTTTCATTGAACTGTAAAAACATAGTATGGGAAAAATTGTTAAAAATTTGATCTATGGGGCCACAATGCCTGAATTAAAATTTATTCACTATTCACTAGATGAGTTACTTTGTTAAGTATTTGTCAGTTTGAGTAGCAGAGGATAATAATAACACCTACCTTATAAGGTTTCTGAGAAGATTAAATGAGTAAATAAATTTAGAGCTATTATATCAATGTGACAGACACAATAAGTTTTCATAAGATCTATGATATCATTAATCATTTTATCATTCTCATTATTAAAGTTTTAATTATAATTTACTTATTCTTTAAAAATATTTGCACTTTTATTCTATAGTGGCCATTTAGTGGGGAAGATATCAAATACATTTTGCCAAATCTCTGTATTCAGGGAATTTATAATTATAAGAGAAAAGTAGAGTATGTACGTAAATTACTGCAGTGTGGGATAAAAAAATGCGGATGTTATGTTTTTTTGTTTGTTTGTTTTTCGTTCTGACCATCCTGCTTTTGAGTCTAGCAAGTGTGATGGATAATGTATATTGTATCTGTCCTTGACTGTAGGGATATCTCAATTGTTGTACACATTTTGACCCAATTATATTGGTAAAACTTGTTTTTATTTGAAAAAAATAATGATCTGGAGAGAAAGAAAAGGTGTTTGACTCTGCTATATGCTGAATTGTTGTTCATAAATTCTTGCACTAGATGAGAAGTTACAACCTTTATCATCACAAAGCTCGTTCACAGTCACACAGTTGTCAGATATGGAAGTCATCTTAGAGTTAGTGCTTAATGAAAAACAAAACAAAATAACCAATAACAATAACATAACTGTGCTTTATACCAGGTTGTGACACCACTTGTTCTGCTAAGAGCGCTCATATATTTTTTTAATTATAAAGTGACAGCTCAAGACCATAGATTTTAAAACCTTAGATAAGAAACAAGAAAATAACAATTTCTGAGTTTATGTAGCAATTTTACTCTAAAATTAACTTTCACAATCTCAACATAGATTAAATAGGTACTATTTATTTTCAGATGTCATCTTTAACAAGAAAGCCATTCAAAGTTAAATAATCTGTTAGCAGAACTATGAAACAATAAATATCATCACCATCATAGAAAACATATTTAGAAAGAGATTTTTGTTATAGGTTTGTTTTGGATTGTTTTGCATGCTTCTTGTACTTTTTAGAATCCCAAAATGACCCTTGTTTCAAACAGGGCTCAATTTGTACACATGTGATTAAAAAATTAATTATAGACACCTTCAACTGAACAAGATGCTGGGATAGAGGCATGGCAGCCACTCAATGATGTTCCACCACTCTGTAATTTAGGAAGGTCACAAAAACAGTCCACTTACATAATTAGCTTAATATTTCCTCTATTTCTCTGGAGACAATCTGAAAAAATTATCTTGTTTAAAATGTATGACTGCTGTTTGAAGTTAATGGAAGAGCATGAATTAGACATAACAAAATAAGCCAAAATATTAAGATACAATTATAAAAGAAAAAGATTCATAGGAATTCTAGAAATTTTATTTTTAGCTGTTTAAGGTTAAAAGAAAATTTTTATACTTATTTTTCCCAGAAATACTCTCAACTCATGAATGCATGCATGTTGTTAAATCTATAAAACTAAAAATTATGGCACTACATTTGACACATAACATTATGTGGGTTCATATGACACATAACATTAAACTCAGAATATTTGATTTTGCATCATTGGCCCTATTAAATATTATTTAATTCACAAAAAAGCTATTATAAAAAGTCAGTGTTAACAACAAAAACTATATAATAGAAGCCTATATTGTGACCAATTTACCTATTTTAAGAAAGTTATTATTGCATTATAATCTTCACTGAAGTTCTAGATCTTCTAATATTTCATCAAGCAACTTTAAATACATCCTTATACTCTATTTTTTTTTTTTTTATTCAGGTCCATTCTTGGAGGATGAAGACTTTGACTAAAAAATAAAACATTATTTATGAGGAATCATCTGACACAAAGCTATATACCAAATCTAGGCAAAATATGATAGGTTTTTCTATAATCAGCTATTTTGATGTTTGTGGAAGCAGATTTTGACAATTGGATAATATATTTTAACCAACCATGGATAAAACATTGCCTTCTAATGTTACGGTACTTTTAGGTTAAAACAATACAGGCGTGTGCTAGGATCTTGTAATATTGGTGTTCTTTATTTGAAAATCACCAAAACTCACTATAGCGTATTTAAACCTAGGGAAACATTTAAAATTATTTTGGAAGAAGACAAAATTTGTGGTAAGATGAGCTAGGCTAGAAATTGGACAGGAAATAATACGTTAAGTGGCATTGGTCTTACAGCAGGTGACGTGTAGTTTGAGACCCTTCTGGAATGAAATTGAATTAAATATGCTTAAACCTTTTTTTGTGGCATGCTCACATCTCTGATTCTGATGGACCTTCCTTGGTTTGATGTAGAATTTGAAATTTGCCAAGGGCAGACCAGTGCATACACTTTAAAGCCTCATTGTACTGTACAGAACAGAAAGAAGGAATTTGAATATAATGAGGAAAGAGGAATGAACGCTGACACTCCAACAACACAATTCAACTGTATACTACAAATTTAGTCTTATTTTTTAACAATTTAAAAATAATTACAGCTAAGAATTAAGAAACTCAAATATTGTTTTCATTATCTATTAGAATTTCATTAATGACAGTAGCAGAAAATGGACTAGCTGGGGCAGGGGTAGGTGTAAGGGTAAAAGGAAAGTTTTAAAAAATAAACTTGTCTTGAAATGTACAATTTTAGAGAGTTCTCTTCAAGCTGGATTGATGATTATGTGTGAATCTTTTATCAACAAGAACCTGGAAATAAATCAAGCCTCTTATAGGTATACTCCAGACACCTGACAACTTCTTTTGTATTAGATGCAGACTAAATTATTTGGATTTTTATTTAAATGCAATTTCATGTAAAATTTAAATTATACAATACAGAAAAATAGCTCTAATTGCATAATGCATTATCTTAGCAAATAAATAACATATAATTCACGGAGTATACAAATGACACTCATAGAACTTTAATACATTTAATTATGTTACTCCCACTTACCAGTAATTTTATAATCACTTGGCATCTAACTCTTTATAAAGTAAAATTATTTAAAACTTTTAATATCCTAACAAACAGAAACTTTTTTCCTTTATTTAACAAGTGACATCTGCTCTACTTCAATAATATTTTTTCAAAATGAGGTTACTTTAGTATTTCCTTATTTTGTCAAATAGCTTTGCTAAAGATTGCAAAAATGAAGTCCCTAAAGAAAAAAAATTACAGAAATGTAGACATGACACTTTGCTGATGGTAGTTATGTACTTAAAATTTTATAAAGAGTTATTTTAGGCATCTATTTTCCTCTATTTTTTAAGCTCAACCACACACAGAAAAAGTTTAAGCACTAAAAATCTAGCCATTTACCAAGTAGGATATTGATCCTTATTTAAATGACAATAATACTATAGTATCTATTGAAAATATAAATCAATCATCCTACCTCATCACCTAGACACACAGTTGTAGCTCTGATTATGCAAGTACAATGATTTTTAAAAAGTAAAACTCTGATCAGAGATTGCTGCTGTTGTCACCTGATCAATCACCGCACAGATCTCTTCCCCACATTATCTATCCTTTCTCAACTACCATGCGCCATACTCATACATGCACACACTGGAATGTGTTTTAATGCTGTGGATTGTTTACTTGGTCTAAACAAGTAAGCAGCCAGCTCTATCATTTACTAAGTATGAAACTTCAGCTAAGTTATGTACTTAACCTCTCCAAGCCTCTCTATCTTCATCTGAAAAACAAAGATAGACACCATGAGTATTTTCGATAAGCGGAAAGTGCTTCTGTTGCAAGTATTGCTATTGTTGCTGTAGAACTTTTAGGAGGATAACTAGTTGTGATATTAGTATGTGCTCATGGTTTATCCTCTGTATTTGAAAATTCACTTCCAGTCATAATCAGATAGAAACATCTTGTTAGAAGATCATTCTTAGAACATAGCACATATAAAAAAGGATACTTATGAAGCCTAGGATAAATCATAACTCTGATAAATCCTGAGAAAATTCAACCATTAAAGAAACCTATTTCTGTTTTCATTTTAATCTTCTCTTACTTGTTTAGTTATGACAAAAATCAGAATATGAGAAGAGACTAAGCAGTACTGACTAGTGACAAAATTTAACAAATAGGGTTATATAATAATTTATCATCAGAGTCCAAAACACATTTGACTAAATTATCATTACAATACATTCTTTTTTATTTATCTGTACATAATTTACCACTATAATTAATTTAGGATTAAAACTGAATTGTAATGCTTCAATCAATAAGATCATAAGAAAGATAAAATAATTTTGTATTAAAAATATCTTTAAATTGTAACTCTGCTTCCAGCTCTTTATTTTTTTCTTTAATAAAATAGCTGATGTCTGACTACATGTCCAACATCACAACAATCAGCATTTAAATAGGAGAAGTCAGTTTTTTTTTATGTCTGGCATAAACAATATTTTTTGTAGAAGATCAGAATTTTTAAGAACATAAGAGCTAAAGATATAGAAACTTTGCTCCGTTCTGGTATCACTCTTTTAGGTCTAGGCCTCAAGATAGAGCATTTACAATTTAGAAATCTCACTCTTCTTGGTAAAAATGAAAAATAAATTCTGAGTGAGAGTAGTATGAAGGAACAAACACTTAACTAGTAAATAGGGGGTCTGGTCTAGTCCTGAGTTTTATGCTATCTATCTTGGTAACCTCAAGCAAATAAACTAGCCTTTCTATAAAATGAAAGGTTTGGGAAACTATCCTAAGCATCATTTTCTTGTTAATATTTCTTGGGGAAAAAAAAATCTCCACATGTTATTTTAATGTGATATTTTTCACAGCACACACGAATACCACACATACTCCACACATATAAATATGTGAATACCTATAGATACACATTATTCAATCTTTCTTTCTCTCCCTTTTCCTTTGACAAATTTAGAAACTCATAATCCAATACTCTTACTCTTATTAAGCAAACAAGAAATCTGAAAGGATCTGTCATCAAATCAGGAGGATTCTGTGTCAGATTTATTTCTCTAGGAAAATGTTTATGCCAATAATAGAATTCAAGGACTGACTTTTGTGTAGAAGTAAAATGCCTGTTTTTGCTAGTAAAAGAAAAACGGAGGATAGGTCCTTAATTATCCAATGAAAAAAAAAACTGCTCAGCAAGTGCTTAAGTGAAATTCTCCCTCTTCAGTTAAGATACAAGTCCACCTAACACACCTCTATTTTTATTAGTGGTTCTTACCATTTTGTCCTCAAGTAGGAAGAAACATGTTTAATTCTAGCCTGGGTAAAAATAGAAGTAAAAAGTAACATCAGCTCTCACTTCTTCCCTGGTGAAAAGATAGACTTGAAGACATAATTGGCCCTTCTTGACTCTTAATTTGTATGACTGACAGTTAAAACACCTTGTGCTCAATAGAAACCAAATTGAGTACCATAGTAGAGAGACAAGCAACAGCCAAATTGAAAAGTAAATTAGATGTGCTTGTCTGAGTTTGAATTTGCCAGGCTTTTTACTTTATCTCTATGGCAATGTGTAATTTCATCTACAAGAAGGTACAGAGGGTTAGAAGGGCCATCAGGAGTAGAAATAAATTCCTACTGATCTTCTAAAGAACTATATATCTTGTTGGTCTGCCTCTTAGTTTCTAAATAAGGAGATGTCTATTATACAAGCAGACCATTTTTAGGTTATGTTAGCAAACCACAATCATCTTTTCATATTACTCACTAACCCAGGATTGTGCTACCAAGCTACTATGGCTTATACATATTCTTTAGTTATGGGAAGGGGTTAATTTGATTCTTCAAACTCTTCCTTCTAACTCTTCAACAGAAGCATTAGAAAATTGCATTATATGACCCGTATGTAGTGTCTTTACTGGTACAAAAAAAAAATCCACACCAGGAGAAATTCTTCTTGACCTTCCAAAAAATCAAGGCAGTATTATAAGATTCTTTTATACACTTTTTAGGAACAAGAAACAGATCAAGGATGAAAATAAATAAATGATGATCTAACTGATTCTAGCTCTCCTAGCTACAACAGTAAAAGAAATGGAATTGAAGAATTGGATTAACCTATCTGCCCTTTCCTTTTCATTTACCTACACTTTTTTTTTTTTTTTTACCAAATTAACAGGAAAAACATATCAAAGAGTGTATTCCAGTGATGAAGTAACCATCCTGACAAACATGGTTAAAAGATGCTTATTTGCTTAGTAGCTGAAAACCCAGACATTGTTTTGAAAACTCCAAACCCATAATCAAAAATATAGCTATAGACTTTTTAAAAATTAAATTTATTCAGTGACATTGGTTGATAAAATTATATAGTTTCAAGTGTACAATTCTGTGATATACTATCTGTATATTGCATTGTGTGCCCATTATTTATCCTGAAATATTCTTCCATGAACATATATTTGACTCCCTTACACAAACTTTTATTCTACTTGTAGATTAAATGGAGAGCATCTAAACCTGATTTCTCATTGTTCTTACTCTAATAAGTACCAAGATATTGGAGAAAGTTTAGTGTTCTATGTAATTATTTAAAATTCATAAAAATTAATAATATAGCTAATATTATTTGTTTATTTCTCTAAATTTATATGTTATTTCTCTTTTCATCCTCAAAATAACTTTCAGAGTAAGGTACAACTAATATCTCTATTTAACAAATGAGAAGATAGTTTTAAATTTTATGTGGGTTCATTTAACCAGTAAGTAGTAGAGTCAGTGTTCAAGCCTAAGAAGTCTATGTCCAGAATGTCATTTAAGTATTCTATCATTTGGCAGTATAGGATTATAATTTATACAATGGATTTTACATTACTGCTTTGAGTTACGGGACATTTTAACAAATATACTGTTATTTAAATTAGAGAAGGGTTTGGTATCTTAATTAAAATTCCATTCATTGCAATTTTGTTTCTGTATAATACCATCACTGTTCTTAGAAAAGTAAAATTTGAGGCATCTCAGATATGATCATTTCAGACTTGCCAAATTCATCATGTAAAAATAGAGGAATATTCTTTATTATATTATCAAACTTAGATACTATATAAGAAAACTACGTAAACTAAAAGCATTAGTAACATGCCCCTGAAATTTATAACAGAAAACTATCAAACATAGAACAGGGAAAATAACTTAGTCATTAATGCTTTACACTGTCAAATTAACTGCTTCAGATGCAAACCTTGGGGTTCACATTCCTTTTTTGAATAATACTGGTTGAGTGCCTTGCAAATATGCACTAAAATCTAGATTAAACTGGAAGATGAATTAGTTCAAGCA
This sequence comes from Rhynchonycteris naso, assembly GCA_037038555.1. NCBI lineage: Eukaryota > Metazoa > Chordata > Mammalia > Chiroptera > Emballonuridae > Rhynchonycteris > Rhynchonycteris naso. The sequence continues at coordinate 77,331,068 of CM073002.1, forward strand.
TATTATTAATTCAGCTTCTCTTCATTAGACATTCACAATGTGTATGTCGTTCAATGACTGCAGTTTAAAAATATAAAATCAAATGAAGTAAACATTACCATAACTAATATTAATTCAAAAACATTAAACTTTAGCAATCAACCTTACAAATGAATTAATAATATCAGGATATGATGAACAACACTCCTGTTTGTTTAAGAATGGTACTTATACACAGTCTAATGAATTGAGAACATTTGTTAAACATACACAGTATGTATACAGAATGGGTGTTATGCAAGACTTGAAAATATTTAATGAAGATGACAACTTCACTTATGGTACTTATAATAAAATATGTCGTTATAATAAAATACTGATGAAAATGTAATTCAACTTTTTAGGAAAAATTATTTCTCAACCTTCAATGTTTAGGGAAGTTTATTAATAGTCTACATCATTGTCTAATTTGAGCTACTTACTATATTATAAGATACATATTTATTTATTTATTTATTTTGAAACAGAGTCAGAGAGAGGGATGGACACACAAGAAGGAAGTGAGAGGGGAAGCATCAATTCTTTGTTGCAGCTTAATTGTTCAATGATTGCTTTCTCATATTGCCTTTACCAGAGGGCTACAGCAAAGTGAGTGAACCCTTGCTTAAGCCAACAACCTTGGGCTAAAGCTGGTGAGCCTTGTTCAAACCAGATGAGCCTGCACAGGTGAGCCAGCATTCAAGCCAGCAACCTTGGGGTCTTGAACCTGGGTCCTCCTCATCCTAGTCTGATGCTCTATCTACTGCATCATCACCTGGTCAGGCTAAAGTATGCTTTTAGCCTGTAAGTACACCAAGGTCAAAGATCATACCTCCTCACTTGGGGCTAAATTCTTTGTATTTACTAAAAAGCTTGCCAAATATTGGATCCCTTTTCTTTGTTTTTCTTTTCTTCTTCCTAATTTACTTTATTTTCTTCATTTTTTCTTTCTCTTTCTTTCTTTCTTTCTTCATTCTTTTCTTTCTCCCTCCCTTCCTTCATTTCTTAAGTGCTTTCTATCTTACTTCTCTCTCAAGAAAGTCTAGTGAGAAGGCAGGCAAACACATTTATGGATTGAGACTTTCTCAAGGAAAGAAGCAGCATCTTTTTACTAAGACAGTCTGAAAGGAAAGACAGAGAGAATTTCTTGTGTAAGTGGCTTATTTTTCTCTTATCTTGAACTGTTTATTTTATAGAAGCTGGTATCGCAATTTGACATTATACCATTACTTTTATTGCTTTGTGTTTACCTTGAGAGAAAAATATAGTGACTTCCATGAAAGATTCCTACAGTTTTCTTTAAGCTTAGATTTATAATAATAAGCATTCAATAAGAATCCATTACTGTAACCAAGCAAGGAGTTTATCCACCCAGTGATGTGATGGCAAATTATGCTGATGCTGTGGAGCAGTGAAAAAAAGTGAAATTTATTGGATAGCACTACACAGTGGAGAATAGACCACTTGTGCAGAAATACCTGAGCTACATGATGGCTTGCAGACAAGGAGTTTTATGAAACAAAAATAATGAATAAGTAAAAGATTCATGGCTGTGGACTATGTTGATTGGTCAGTTCTTATGTAAACTTCAAAAATCAAATCAAATAAAAAACCTGATTTCTTCCTCCTGGTGGCATCTTGTCTGGTTTTATGTGACTATGGCCAGGTGGACTTGAACAGAAATATAGGTCTGTAAGACATCCTGGAGTTGTAAGCCAGTGACATTATTTTAAGAGCAGAAAGAAAATAACAGAGCTATATATTTCATTTTTAACAAATTACCTTCATCTGTTATTTTAAGCAGAGTGCACCTTCTATTTGTTGCTTCCCAGTCACATCCACAAGACCCAAGATACGATTTAATTCCAGTTTAGCTATGACTATAAAAATGGCTAATTTAATCATTTTAACAAAAAGATAAATTCTAATATATAGAGTCAGTTTTGATTTGCTGTGGGCTTCAATATATCCCTATACCAAAACAGAGAACCTTCCAGACTAGAGGGATAGAAATTTAAGTTTCTATTTGGGAAGTATAATGCTGGCAAGAGCATTGTTTCCCACCCATGACAAAGCAACATAAAAAGCTGGATAGTGTATAAATCAAACTTTTCTTAAACTCATCAAAGAACTGAAGTGATAAGGCAACAAACTAACCAAAATATCTATGTAAAACAAGTGTTTCATACAGAGAGAGCACAGAACTGAGCTGACCGGGGACAGGTGCAATAAACCGACAAACAAGAAAGAATTCAGCTAACATTGAAACACATTGCTGAAAAAATGAGTACGAACAAGTGTGAAAGGAAATTTAAAAAAACACAATAATAATTCATGTCTATTTGCAACATTTACTCCACAGACCTCAAGAGGTAATGATGAGAAATACAGGGGAACAATCCTTGTGTAAGTCCAGGGAAGAGGACCTTCATTCAGGAAAGGCATGAAATTTCACTCATTTACAACAAAAGTCTAAACCACTGGCATAAAGAAATAAAACCCCCAGGTAAAAAGCATTTGCATCTGGATGAAAGGATTTTAAAAAGAAGTCTATTCTTATGAAAAAGAGGAAAAAAGGTACTCAAGACTCAGATCCTTAGAGATTCTCCACTGTGGAAGGGGCAGTGGATCCTCAGACCATTGAGACTCAGGAATACACAACATGCCTAAAACTAAACGTGAACCAGAACACTAGAGACTATCTGTGCTCTCCATACAAAGTACCAGGTTATCAAGAGTTGCATGATAAATAACAGCAGTCTACTATATGAGGATAGACTTGTGAAGAAGTTTATTACCTGACACAAAAGTTCAAGAAAAAGGATCTAAAGCAGAGAATGGAGCAGACATGGATAAAATTCTCTAGCAAATTAGACCATACATTAAATAAAAGGCAAAAGTAGAAATAATTTAAGTTTGAAGCACAACTAGGGTAACAATAATAAAAAAAGAAGAAGAAATATAGTTTATTATCTCACATAGAATAACTTAACTTGCCACACTAAAGGCTTAGCAAAAGAAGTTTAACATTTCCAAGAATGAATGTTATATGCCTTGGTCTCTGCACTCTGGCAAGTTTTCTAGTTGTCAACTAACAACTATAATACGCACAAATAAGCAAGAAAAAATAGCACATTTTTTCAGAGACAAAAGTAACCCACAGAACCAGATTCAGACTTCACTTCAGTGTTGGAAAATAACTATAATTAATATTACATAATTTTAGTTAATAATATTATATAATATAATAAAATATTATAGTTATTAATAAGGCTAGTAAAATAATGTTAAAATAACTATATGTTATTTCTCTGTCAGTTGATCAAATATTTTAGTCTATTGAGAAAACAACTGGCAACACAAATAGAGACAAGTAGCAAAAATACAAAAACTAAAAGTAATAATCAAATGGAAAAACTTGGAAATAGAGCTGAATTCTGCCTCTGATGGGCTCATCAACAAATTCAACACAGAATAGAAAAGAAGCATTGAACATGAATATAAATCAGTAGAAAGTATGCAAAGAGAAACACAAGGAGAAAAAAGAATGAGAAATAAAACAAGGTTTCTAAGAGCTCTAGAAAAATATCTAATATGTCAAAAAGTAAAATCTCAGAAGAAAAAAGAAAAGAATAAAGTATGACTTTTCATACTTTCATTTGAAAGATAAAGACCAAGACTGCAAAATATAAATTCCAGAAATTCAGCAAACACCAAAGTTATAAATACAAAATCCTCCCTCACGTATACTTATTGTTGGGCAAACAAGTTTTTAAAATTTGTTTGTTTAGGTTTTCTCACTTGTATTTTGCACTGGCATGGGGCAATACCGTGTGTGTATGTGTGTGTGTGTGTGTGTGTGTGTGTGTGTGTGTGTGTGGCCTGCAGGTGCTTGCCCTTTGGGCAGCAGATGGCAAATTACAGAGTGCCTGCCTCCATGGGTAGGGGCAAGTGTTTGCTATTGTTTGTCAGAAAGGGGTATTTTCGCTCAGCCTGTTTTGCTGGTGGGGGCCTGTGAGTCTAGTATGGCCAGAGTAAATCCTACAAGTCCTGAGAGGGGTTTGGGGCTTAAGAGCTCTGAGAGAGAGGGAGGCAGTCTTCCCTACCTGTTTTCTTGTCTGCCCTTGAGAAAGTTTAATAAATGAAATGGCCTACAATATTCTGATTCCACAGTTCCTTTATTGTCTGCCTGAATCCAATGTGAACCTGCATAACCGTGGCAGCTGCCACTGGCCTTACACTTACTTAAATGCACTATTGGCAAACTGATGAAAGGTTAAAAAAAAAAAAAAAGAAATCTACCAGAGAATGATATTCATAATTGCAGCGGACTGCTTGACATAATAATAAAAAATGCACCGGATTTGTAAGTGTAAACTACACAAATTAGAAGGCAATGGAATGACATTTTAAAGTACTGGAGAGAAAATAACTGTTTACTCAGAGCCTTATACCAACAAAAATGACTTTTATATGTGAAGAGCCACATCGCTCTCAAAAACATTTCTGAAACAGTAGAGAGAGGAACTCCAAAGATTCTGGCAAAACAATAACATAACTGAAAAAAAATTATTAAAAACAAACAAACAAAGAACAGTATCTTAAGAGCATGAAGTTGTTTTCTATCATTGCTAACCATAAACCTAATGGCCAATACACCATAAATATACTATATTACAGTTCTAAGGTTCAGAAATCCAAAATAGGCCTGTCTCAGCTAGAACCAAGGAATCAACAAAAATGTGGATTCTTCCTGAAGACTTAGGAAAAATCCATTCCCTTGTCTTTCCCAACTTCTAGTAGTCACCCACCTTCCTTGCCCCATGACCTCATTCCATCTCTAAAAATGGTAGTGTCTTTCTTACCTTGTATCACTGACCAACACTCCTGCTTCTCTCCCTCTTTCACATCTAAGGGTCTTTGTGATTAATTTATCCCACCAGAATAATTCAGAATAATCTCCTTCATTTTTATGGAAATTTATTATCAATCTTAATTTTATTTACAAATTTAATCTCTCTTTGCCATTTGATACAATTTATGGACAGTTTCTTGTGATTAAACCATAGACATTTGGGGACTATTATTAAGCCTCTTGAAGTCCAGCTTCTGATATAAAAAATTCACATCCATTCCATATGCAAATACATTCATTTTATCTCAAATTTACCAAAAGTGTCAATCAGTTTGAGTATCAATTCATTTTTTAGTAGTTTCATTACATCAAAAACTCTAGATCTCATTATCTAATTCAACTAAATTAGGTATAGTTAAGACTGGGAGTATAATCCACACTGAAACAGAATTTCTCTTCATCTATAGATCTGTAAAACAAGTAAATTTTTATTTCTCTCCTAAAATAAAATAGTAGTATAGAAATAGATGAACAGTGATAGAGAGTCCAGTCAAAAAGGAAGAAAACAAAAGGGAAAAAATAAGTCTGCTATCCCAAAGCAATACAAAACCCAGCTTGGAAACAATATTATGTTTCAAATCTTGAAAACAATACCTGGTGTTTTAAAGTTCTACTTACTGGGCTCACAGCTCAGTTACTGTAGTCATTCTTCCTTCTCATGAAAGGTAGCATGTGTTTAAAGCTTGGTACTTTTATCATTCTGTTTTCTGCCTATAGAATTTTGAGAGCTCAGGCTGGTTAGCTTAGTGGTAGAGCATTGGCCTAGTATGTAGATGTCCTAGGTTCGATCCCCAGTCAGGGCACACAGGATAAGGGTCCATCTGCTTCTTCACTCTTCCCCCTCTTCCTTCTCTCTATCTCTCTCTTTCCTTCCCACAACCAAGGCTCCATTGGGGCAAAGTTGTCCCTGGTGTTGAAGATGGCTTCATAACCTCTGCATTAGACACCAGAATGGCTGCAGTTGCAATGGAGCAATGGCCTGATGAGCAAAGCATCACACCCTGGTGGCTTTGCCCGGTAGATCCCAGTCAGGCATATGAAGGAGTCTGTCTCTCCACCTCTCAGTTCTCACTTCAGAAAAATACAAAAAAAAAATGAATTTTGATAGTTTGACAATTTCTTTTCATTTCTCCTTCTCCCTGTGCCTTTCAATACAAGTTGACAGTGTTTCTGCTGGTATAAAATTCTCAAATACCTTGTGCATCTCCCATGTATATCACATGAGTTACTATTAGACAAAGATTCTATAGATCTTTCTTGAATAATCTCATACCTATTTCGAGCTTCTGCTGAGATATCAGAGGGAATTTATGTCACACATTTAATCTCACAATGCCATTTGTGTGACTGAATACTCAGACATTTTAATCTTTCTGAGGCATATAAAATGATTAATTTAGCAACAACCTTGACTTTCTGTCCAAAGCAGCATATTATAGCAGTAAATTAATTTTGGTATGCTTTGCAATTGAGACAGCCTGAGAATTTTTCAATTAACATGTCCTGATTCCTTTATGCCTAACAATTCTTCCATCAGTATACCTTCTTTCTCTCACATTTTATTATAGAAAGCAATAAACAAATAAGACCACACTCTCAATAGTTAGATTGAAAAATATTGGGATTAAAACCTGGTTGGCACAGGGAACATGAACAGAAACTCTGACTAAACACACAAAATATGGGCTACTCAGATACAAGGAAGGTGCCTAGTAACCGAGGTTTAAAAATAATATCAGAGACTTCTCTGACGGTCTGGTATACTATGTACATACCCAAGTCTCTGTCTTTTTAGAAACAATTAGAGAAGGAAATTATAAGGTACAATTTCCATTTTATATGTGGGACCAAAGTAATAATAATATCAATAATAATAATAATAGTAAGAACAACAACCACCCACAAAAAAAGCAATATTTCTCTCCAATGCTTTTACATTAATCTTGCACTTAATTGGTGTGTAAATATATTGAAAGCTCAAGAAAATACAGTGCTGAATACATATAGCTGAATTCATTTATCCTCTAATGTTTTCAAGTCAACAGCTAACAAGTATAACCTTGGGTAATAGCTTATTAAGAAATTATCAATACAGCAGAGTTTATGTCATTCTTTCAACATAACTTATAATGAAATCATTTCAACAATATTTGACTTGTGTACTTAATTCTGGTACAAGTCCCCAATGTCACTGATAAAACGAATATAAATAGCTTCAGACTTTAGGTATTCTTTGACTATTCAGTGTAATTATCTCATCAGCCATTTCCAAGTTGCCTTTGCTGTCATTCCCTCCACCCTCTGCCAATTAGTTTTTCTTCATGCTTCAGACTCTTTTTTATTTAGTAATACAGTGCAAATTTCGACACATTTTGATGGCGTTCATCAAAGTATGAAGGCCTTGATTTTCTCATTAGTAATCTTTCCTGTTTTAGCATGTTTTTATTGATTTTTGGCTTGAAACACTACTTTCAACATTCTTTAACCAGAATTCTTATTTTGTTGACACATTTTTGTTGCCTAGAGGACTTTTTAATTTTTTTCTAATAATAAAGTATTAAAATCATTAGAGGGAGAGAAAGGGAGGAGGAGCAGGAAGCTCCCATATGTGCCTTGACCAGGAAAGCCCAGGATTTTGAACTGGCAACCTCAGCATTCCAGGTAGATGCTTTATCCACTGTGCCACAGGTCAGGCTGAACTATTTTTATGAAAGTGTCTGATCAGACATTAAGGCAGGAATAATCATTTAAATTTTTATTTGTTTTGCTGTTTTCTTGTTTTTAATTCAGAAGACTGAGGGATGAAAATTTAAAGAAGAAAAAAAGTACCATGAGGCATTTCTGAAAATCACAGGCTGTGGAAGGTACACTCAGCTGGGCTATAGCAAACAGTCTTACAGGGAGCACACAGAGTCATGTAAGGCTGGAGATCCTTAATTTTTTCTCCTCCTCACTCTCAAGTAATCTTCTTGAAAAATAAACAAATGAACAGCTCTCAATGCATCTCTTCTCCTCTTCATTTTTTTGTGTTTGAAGCCTAATAACTAGACTTTCTTAATCAAATATCTTCCTCATGATGTAGGGGCAGTGATATCAGCATGAAGAATAAGAGTACAACATAGAATCAGAAATCATTTTAGTTTGCTTAGACTAAGGAAGTTTCTGAGATGTAGATCTTCAATACTAAGACTGAGTGAATCCCAGGTATTTCCTGACAAACCAAGAAGAGTGTGTCACCCTAATCCAATGGCAAGTCAACTAGTATTTGGTGACTATTGTGTTCCAGATTCCAGCACAAAAGAATGATCATGTGTGTCAGATGAGGCAATTAGAAAATCTTCAGAAATATCGACTCAAATATTTTTAGGGATGGATGATTAATATAAATGAATTTAACTGCATATGGATATTTAGATTGTCAGAAAAGAAATACTTTGCAAACTTAAAAAATAATTAGTTCATAATTCCTGATAAATCATTATTCTTTATCACCAGATTAGAAAATGCAGTGCAAGACATTTTCAAAAAGCTATTTAAACACTGTGCAGCATAATGGTTACATTTACTAGCTGAATTTGTATCAGAGCAGAGACTTTGGTGGCTGACAGAATTTAAATGCCAGCTGCATGCAAGCCATGTATAATCTGTATAGTTACAGTAAGTTTCATGACCTCCTTGTGCCATAGTTTCCTAAACTTCAATAGTGCCTTCCTCAGAACAATGTTACAAGAATTAGAACATTTATATATGCAAAGAATTTAGAACATTGGTTCATAATAAATATGAAAAAAAAGCAAGTGTTAATTATTTACTTCTCCATCTTGTCATTCATTCAATTAACAAATAAATACCTATCAATATTCATGACATGACTTATGTTTACTCTATCTCCAGAGCCTAGAAAAATACCTGGCACCTACAGTGATAGAATTTTGTTAAATGAAAGAGTGACAGGGGTATTGGTTAAATGAGAAAATTTAAGCTAGTTTCCTCAGCCTATAACACTTATTATACACAACCTGAAATGTCATCATAATAAGCCATGAGTAATATACAGTATTCACTTAGATTCATTTTAATTAAGAAGCATTGAAGAAATGTAGTTTGAGATAGCCAGTGGAGACGATTTGACAAACAATATTCTGGTAGAATATTAAGCTACCACCCTCATGTCATAGATGCTGTGAGCCCACCTCAGATGCCCATTTCAGGACTGTCAGATATATTCCCCTGGGTACCAATTATTATGCTCCTTTGGGAGTTGCCTGAGATAAAGGAAGCTGCCCCTACAAAAGTCATACCTCATTCCTGAGATAACCTGTTTCCAGTGGTTGATATACATGGGTGTGTAAACACCGGCCCCATTGCCTCAAGTCAGGATAGCTCCAAGAGCCATCTCAACTTGCGTCCACACAGTGTTGGCTCAGGTGTTGTAGTCTTCTTCTGCCCAATCTCCATTCTTTATTTTCTTATTCTGTATATTCATTTCAACAAGCAGAAATTTTGAGAATCAAATGAAATAACAAATAAAAAATGATCAGATGTACATTGCAAACACTCAGTAAATATCATGTTTGCATGTTTATTATTGAAGAAAACAACCTATTTCATATAAAATCTATATAGTATTCTCTTCGAAGACTGATCCAGCTAGCAACTGAGAAATTCTCCTATCAAATAACTTACTTTTGCTTTGACCAGGTGGCTTAGTCTATAAAGTATTGACCCAGTGTACCAGAGGTCAAGAATTAAACTCCCAGTCCAGGCATGCATGAGAAGCAACCAATGAGTGTGTAACTAAATGGAACAATTAAGTAAAACAAGTTGATGCTTCTCTCTCTCTCTCTCTCTTTACTCCCTTTCTTTCTCTCTTTCTCTTTCACCTCCTTTTCCCCTCTCTCTCTCTCTCTCTCTCAAATTAATGGGAAAAAAAGAAAACTACTGTATATATTGAGCTATTGTGCAAAAAAATCTTTATGTAATGCTCTCTAATCAAAAATATTTCCCTGACTTTGGGTAATGGGTATGCAGCACAATTGAATGATAAGATAATCTGGAGATGTTTTCATTGTACATATGTACCCTGATTTATTGGTGTCACCCCATTAAAGTTAATAAAAAATAAATTAAAAAAATATTTCTCTGCATAGCTTGTACCCATTTTCTTCTATAATTACATAAGATAAGTATAATTCTTTAACAATTTTTCACATTTTATCTTGACTATAAAAAAACTTTTTCTATTACCTATAATTTTTTTTCATATACCTTTGAAACAAATTATAGTTGCTTTGGTTTTTGTGCATTTGTTGTCTTTTGTTTGATGTTTCCAAAATATCATGGGCTCAATCTAATTCACACCTATGCTTGCTGGTAGCATACTAGAGAATCTCCTCAGGGGAAAAAATTGTTTATTTCTATTATACCCCTTGTACCATGTCCCCCCATAAATACTTATATAGATAAATCTGTGGAGTCATATTAGCCATTGTCCTAGCAGAATAAAAAGATCTTATTAAAGAAATTATTCAGGAGAGGAGCAAGATGGCGACTGAGTAGGCGGACGTACCAACTTCCAACTCCCAGAACCAAAGTGGATTACAACTCAATTTTAAGAACCATCACCTGGACAAACCAACTTTGAACAAAACTAAGTGGACTCCTCAACCAAGGAACACAGAAGAAGCCACATTGAGACTGGTAGGAATAGCGAAAACGCGAAGAGGGCTGCCCAGCTCCCCGGAGCAAACGGCAGCACGGAGAGACCCGTGTGGCGGGAGGAAAGTTTGGCGGAGAGGGAGGGACCTGGGTCCCAGGAACCAAGCCCCAGCCTGCAGTCCCAGAGCCTAGAAGAGGCGTTTGGACAGTTTTGAGCTGTGAAACAAGTGAGGGAGCTTCCAGGCCTACAGTGTGGAGTATTAGGTCCCTTCCTACTCTGCTGAGGGCTGCTTAAGGTTTTGGGGCGGCAGGACGCTGAAAGGCAGTTCTGTCGGCGTGGGCAGAGGCCAAGCCGGTGGGAGATCGGTCTAGCCCAGAGGGTCGGAGGGGAAGCGCCAGAGCGGTCCGGAAGCTGCGGGCCCGCCTTTAATCCCACTACGGGGACAAAGCGGGAGGCCAGGGACGGGCAGGCCCTGTGCAAGCCAGACCGGGCCACGGGGACCGGGCTAGGACCAGGGACGGGCAGGGGCTCGCGGCTGAGCTGACGCTACCAGTCCCCCCCCCCAGGCCGGAAAAACCGCGGTTGGCCAGTATACGTGCGCGAGCGGGCTCCGAGCGCGGGAACGGGGTGGACCCCGAGACGGGTGGAGGCTCGCAGCTGAGCCCACGCTATTATCCCCATCCCGCCGGAGAAAACGCCTAACCCGCGGAACTGTAGCGAGCAGGCTCCGACTGCTGGTTCTGGGAGGAAGTCCGGAAATAGGCTGGGTCCGCAGCTGAGGAAAGGTGCTCACCTCTACCCTTGGTGCTAATCTTGTGGCTTCAGTCACAGCCCCTCCCACGGAGGAGAGGCAGAAATCACAGCAAAAGCCACAGTGGGCCGGCGCTGGCAACACTCATACCCAACCACCCTAGGCACCGGCAGAGGGGGTGGGGGGCCTGCAGATAGACCACACCTAGAGAACACAAAGGCAACATCTACTGGACTCCAGTGGCCACAACTTGCTTATACACAGAAAAAATGGGCAGGCAGAGGAATGCAAACCAAATGAATCAAGAGAAATCCCCAGAGAAGGACCTGAATGAACCAGATATAACCAAATTACCAGAAGCAGAATTTAGAATAATGATAGTTAGGATGTTCAAAGAAATTAGAGCAACAATGGATAGTCATTATGAACACCTAAATAAAGAGATAACAAGTATAAAAAATGAAATTGAAATAATAAGAAAGAATCAGACAGAAATGACAAATACAGTATCAGAACTGAAGACCACAATGGAAGGAATTAAAAGCAGGATGGATGACGCTGAGGATCGAATAAGCGAGTTAGAGGACACAATAAACAAAGGCACAGAAGCAGAGAAGAAAAAGGAAAAGAGACTTAAAAAATGTGAGGAAACTCTAAGGGAGCTTTGTGACAACATGAAGAGAAACAACATTTTCATCATAGGGGTGCCTGAAGAAGAGGAGAGAGGACAGGAAATGGAAACTTTGTTCAATCAAATCATAGCAAAAAACTTTCCTAAATTAAGGCTGGGAAACACTCCACATATTCAAGAAGCACACAGAACTCCATTAAAGAGAAACCCAAAAAGATCTACACCAAGACACATCATAGTTAAAATACCAAAGCTAATGGATAAAGAAAAAATTTTAAAAGTTGCTAGAGAAAAAAAGGCTATCACCTACAAAGGAGCCCCCATAAGGATGACATCGGACTTCTCAACAGAAACACTTGAGGCCAGAAGGGAATGGCAAGATATAATCAAAGTAATGCAGAACAAGAACCTACAACCAAGACTACTTTATCCAGCAAGGCTAACGTTTAAAATTGAAGGAGAAATAAAGAGCTTCCCAGAAAAAGAAAGCCTCAAGGAATTCATAAAAACCAAACCAATTCTGCAAGAGATACTAAGGGGCCTTTTGTGAACAGTTTAAAGGGAGGAATGAATAGAGCAAAAGAAGAATACAGCTTTAAAGAATAAAATGGCAATAAACAACTACATATCAATAATAGCCTTAAATGTAAATGGATTAAATGATCCAATCAGAAGACATAGGGTAGCTGCATGGATAAAGAAACAGGACCCATACATATGCTGTCTACAAGAGACACACCTTAAAACAAAAGATGCTCGTAGTCTGAAGGTAAAAGGATGGAAAAAAATATTTCATGCAAATGGAAATGAATAAAAAACAGGGGTAGCAATACTTATATCAGACAAAATGGACTTTAAAACAAAGTCTGTAGTAAGAGATAAAGGAGGACACTACATAATGATAAAGGGAACAATTCAACAAGAAGATATAACTATTGTAAATATCTATGCACCAAATATAGGAGCCCCGACATACATAAAGCAGACTTTGATGGATATAAAGGGCGAGATTAACAGCAATACTATCATAGTAGGAGATTTCAATACCCCTCTAACAACACTGGATAGATCCTCAAGAAAGAAAATTAATAAAGAAACAGCAGACTTAAAGGAGACACTAGATCAACTTGATTTAATAGATATCTTCAGAACTTTTCACCCTAAAGCAGTAGAATATACATTCTTCTCAAGCACTCATGGTACATTTTCTAGGATAGACCACATGTTAGGACACAAAAATGGTCTCAATAAATTTAAGAAGATTGAAATCATATCAAGCATTTTCTCTGATCACAATGCCATGAAACTAGAAATTAACCACAAAAAAAAATGAAAAATACTCAAACACTTGGAAACTAAATAGCATGTTATTAAATAATGAATGGATTAACAATGAGATCAAAGAAGAAATAAAAAAGTTTCTAGAAACAAATGAAAATGAGCATACATCAACTCAAAATTTATGGGACACAGCAAAAGCAGTTCTGAGAGGGAAGTTTATTGCACTACAGGCATATCATAAGAAGCTAGAAAAAGCTCAAATAAGCAACCTAACCCTGCATCTAAAAGAACTAGAAAAACAACAACAAATAAAACCCAAGACAAGTAGAAGGAAGGAAATAATAAAGGTCAGAGCAGAAATAAATGACATAGAGGCTAAGGAAACAATACAGAGGATCAATGAAACAAGAAGCTGGTTCTTTGAAAAGGTAAACAAGATTGATCAACCTTTAACTAGACTCACCAAGAAAAAAAGAGAGAGGACTCAAATAAATAAAATTAGAAAGGACAGTGGAGAAATAACAACTGACACAACAGAAATACAAAGCATTGTAAGAAAATACTATGAAGAACTATATGCCAAAAAATTAGACAATCTTGGTGAAATGGACAAATTTCTTGAATCATATAAACTTCCAAAAATCAATCTGGAAGAATCAGAACACCTAAACAGACCAATTACAGCAAATGAGATCGAAACAGTTATCAAAAAACTCCCAAAAAAGAAAAGTCCTGGGCCTGATGGCTTCACAAGTGAATTCTATCAAAAATTCAAAGAAGAACTAACTCCTATTCTCCTCAAGCTATTTCAAAAAATTCAAGAGGAAGGAAGACTTCCAAACTCCTTTTATGAGGCGAGCATAATTCTGATCCCAACACGGGCAAAGACAACACAAAGAAAGAAAATTATAGGCCTATATCCCTTATGAATTTAGACGCTAAAATTCTCAACAAAATATTAGCCAACCGGATCCAGCAATATATGAAAAAAATCATACACCACGATCAAGTGGGATTTATTCTGGAGAGGCAAGGCTGGTTCAATATTCGCAAATCAATCAATGTGATTCACCACATAAACAAAAGGAAGGACAAAAATCACATGATAATTTCAATAGATGCAGAAAAGGCATTTGATAAAATCCAGCACACATTCATGCTCAAAACTCTCAGTAAAGTGGGAATACAGGGATCATTCCTTAACATGATAAAGGCCATCTACGATAAACCGACAGCAAACATCATACTAAATGGACAAAGATTAAAAGCAATCCCCTTAAGATCAGGAACCAGGCAGGGTTGCCCACTTTCACCACTCTTATTCAACATAGTTCTGGAAGTCCTAGCTACAGCAATCAGACAAGAAGAAGAAATAAAAGGCATACAAATTGGAAAAGAAGAAGTAAAACTGTCATTATTTGCAGATGATATGATATTGTACATTGAAAACCCTAAAGTCTCAGTCAAAAAACTACTGGACCTTATAAATGAATTCAGCAAGGTGGCAGGATATAAAATTAATACGCAGAAATCAGAGGCATTTCTATATACCAACAATGAACTGTCAGCAAAAGAAATTAAGGAAACAATCCCCTTCACTATTGCAGCCAAAAAAATAAAGTACCTAGGAGTAAATTTAACCAAGGAGGTTAAGGACTTGTACTCGGAAAATTATAGAACATTGATAAAGGAAATCAAGGAAGATACAAACAGGTGGAAGCATATACCATGCTCATGGCTAGGAAGAATAAACATCATTAAAATGTCTATATTACCTAAAGCAATTTATAAATTCAATGCAATACCAATTAAAATACCAATGACATACTTCAAAGATATAGAACACATATTCCAAAAATTTATATGGAACCAAAAAAGAACAAGAATAGCCTCAGCAATCTTAAAAAGAAAAAATAAAGCAGGAGGTATCACGCTTCCTGATATCAAGGTTTACTACAAGGCCATTATACTCAAGACAGCCTGGTACTGGCATAAGAACAGGCACATAGATCAATGGAACAGAACAGAGAACCCAGAAATAAACCCACAGCTTTATGACAACTGATATTTGACAAAGGAGGAAAGAACATACAATGGAGTAAAGACAGCTTCTTTAACAAATGGTGTTGGGAAAATTGGACATCTACCTGCAAAAAAATGAAACTAGACCATCAACTTACACCATTCACAAAAACAAACTCAAAATGGATAAAAGACTTAAATGTAAGCCGTGAAACCATAAGCATCTTAGAAGAAAACATAGGCAGCAAGCTCTCCGACATCTGTAGCAGCGGTATATTTGCCGATTTATCTCCACGGGCAACTGAAATAAAAGGCAAGATAAACAAATGGGACTATATCAAACTAAAAAGTTTTTGCACAGCTAAAGACAATAGGAACAGAATAAAAAGACAAACCACACAATGGGAGAACATATTCGACAGCACATCTGATAAGGGGTTAATAACTAAAATTTATAAAGAACTTATAAAATGCAACACCAGGAAGACAAACAACCCAATCAAAAAATGGGCAAAAGAAATGAATAGAAATTTCTCCAAAGAGGACATACAGATGGCCAATAGGCTTATGAAAAAATGCTCAACATCACTAATCATTAGAGAAATGCAAATTAAAACCACAATGAGATATCACCTCACACCAGTCAGAATGGCACTTATCAGCAAAACAACACAGAATAAGTGCTGGCGAGGATGTGGAGAAAAGGGAACCCTTCTGCACTGCTGGTGGGAATGCAGACTGGTGCAGCCACTGTGGAAAACAGTTTGGAGATTCCTCAGAAAATTAAAAATCGAACTGCCTTTTGACCCAGCTATCCCACTTTTAGGAATATACCCTAAGAACACCATAGCACTGTTCGAAAAGAAGAAATGCGCCCCCATGTTCGTGGCAGCATTGTTCACAATAGCGAAGATCTGGAACCAGCCCAAGTGTCCGTCAGAAGTCGAGTGGATTAAAAAGCTATGGTACATATATACTATGGAATACTACTCAGCCATAAGAAACGATGACATCGGATCATTTATAACAAAATGGATGTACCTTGATAACATTATACGGAGTGAAATAAGTAAATCAGAAAAAAAGAAAAACTGAGAACAGCATGATTTCATACATAGGTGGGACATAAAAGTGAGAATATGAGACATGGACAAGAGAGTGGTGGTTATGGGATGGGGGGAGGGAGAGAAGCGTGGGATAGGGAGGAGGGGAGGGACACAGGGAAAACCAGATTGAAGGTGACAGAGGACAATTTGACTTTTGGTGATGGGTATGCAACACAATGGAATGATAAGATAACCTGGAGATGTTTTCATTGTACATATGTACCCTGATTTATTGGTGTCACCCCATTAGAATTAATAATAATAAAATATATATTAAAAAAAAAAGAAATTATTCAGAAAAGGCAGATCTCCTAATTGTTCAGTCATGATTTTATTTCTTACCAAAAGAAACAGAAAGTTTTTTACTAACAGAAAGCCCTTATAAATATCTTTATAAATTGAGTGAAAATGGAGTAAACTGAGGAAGTGGGACACATCTATCTGTAAACAAGGAGAATTCTTGTTCTTGTGGCCAGGGACAGCTTTCTCTAGAGAAATTTCTCAATACAGGATGACAGGATGCTGGGATGTTTTAGATATACATGAGCCCTTATTCCTTTTTCTATTCTTTTTGCCAGATAATTATAATTTACTCCTACATACTTTTATTATAATACTGGATAGCATAATCAACTGAAAGAGAAAAACAGATGGATTGATAATTGCAAAAAAATCTCTTTCAATTTTGTAATTTTCTAACTTCTGATGCTCTCATTTTTAAAATCTCTACAAGTGCAACACAATATGTTAAAGAATTCAAATCAATATAATGGTCTATAGAGTACCCTGTAAAAATATTGCCTTTGAGGTACCTAAAACTTACAAATGTGCTTTACATAAGTTTTCAAGAAACAACAGCATATACAAAAAAACATAACACACACACAAACTCATACTTTGCACAAACAGAACCACATAATTACGACTTCTTTGGTGGAGGAGGTCTAAGATGAAATAACATGTTGGTGCTGTACTTGTCAGAGAACAATTGATGCAGTGTGGATCTTTCCTAACTTCACTATGATAGTTGGCAGGTGTACCCTCATTTTTGATGACATAGATTGGGATAACTTCATAGTGCAAGCAATCTACTGAGACGAGAGAAAAATAAACTTTAAAATGAAAGATAATAGAGAAAAAGCAATCATCATTACTCATTGTTTTTTATTTCTGTTTTTCTTTAAGTGGCTGTTTTATCTGGTTCGAAGAACATGGCAGATGTTCCCTATGCCTTTGTCACAGGGACTGACAGGTTGTCTAGAGAGCAAGAGTACCAAGGCTGAATTAAAGAAAAGCAATATGTTATGATTCAGAAATAAAAACAAATATGGTGTTTTAACATACATTCTCAGTTGCATTTCTTGCATGTGTTTTTGAAAATCAGTGAATGCCTTCTGGTTTATTCCATTTATTTTATGCAGTGTATGAAAAAAGAAATTGTTTGCTGAACATTGTAGTAGCATAGTCTGGCATAACTTTACCCAGCAATAAACAAAGTAAAATAAATTTGGTAAATCTCTGACCATGAGCACATGTAAAACTTGCACCATTATAAATCATACGCTACGATTCTCAACTGCTATCAAGGTTTTAGACTTCAAACATTGTTATTTTATCAGTATCTCTGGCTCACTTTTATTTTAATTTCTGCTTTTATTTTTATCAACTTAGACCTTCCTCATGTTGCCACACATAAATGGTCAAGTAAAAGACAAATAAATAGTAGGAAGAATGGTTTCTATATAAAATATTCAAAAATCCTATAAGTTCCATATACTGTTCAGAATACTGTTGCTAAAAAAGAAAAAACAAAATGCTGTTGCTATATATATTTGTTGGAGACTTCAAAAAATCTCTGGATATCTTAGGATTATTTTCAGTGTCCAACTGAAAAATTAATTCTAAGGAAAAATAAATTTCACAGGGCTGAATTTTAAGGTGTGAATTGTCAGCTTTATATTTCTTCAAATCTCTGTAGAGGATAAGAAAGGTTTTATGGAAATCACTGAAAGGAAAATAAAAAGAAAGCATATACATACCTTTTTTAAAAAAATTATGCAGGCAAGTGACTTATATAAGACCATGAGGCAGATAACATTGCAAGGATGTTTAGAGTGTTCTATTGAGTGGCTAGGAAGAAAATACAACCTGTTTTGTAAGAAAATATATACAAATGCACACACACAAAGACACAAACCTATTTGAACAAAATAACTGGAGAACTATTTCAAATACGTTTCAAAGAATAGTATATATTGGTGTTCAGTTGCAAGTGAGAAAATATTCAAGTCTTACAAACTTGAGTTTTGTTTTTAATTATTGGCATACCTAAATGAGAACTTAACTAACTGCTAGATCCAAAGGCTTCAAATGATAATATCGGAAGCAATAATTTCTCTGACTGGGCTGGTTTATTCTTGTTTGTGCTTTGCTTTTATTTTCAGAAAGCATATTCCAATATGATGGGACGCTAGCAGTCCAGTCTTACATTTTTACGGTACATCTGTGAAAAAGCGAGTTTATCTCCTTTAATTTCAGTAATGGTATTTGAATTAAGTACTTCTGAATATCCTTCCTCTAGTCAAATACATTAATAACCACCAACTGTGGACAGGTATTGAAAATTGATAAAGTAAGACTAGATTTTATGTCAAAACTTGGAGTTAGGGTTTGAGTCAGTTCTTAAAGATCCATGTAAACTAATGATGAAAATGGGGATTCTTGAAGAAAACTGAGAGCCCTGTTTTCAGCAAAACAGAGATGGTTGCATATTCAGCAAAAACAATAGATTTTTTTTTAGAGTCTATCCTTGACAAGTAGTATAATAATATGTAAATGTTTATTGTGAGTTTATTAGTAAAGAGTTTTTTGTTTTAAATTATTACATTAATTCAACTAACAGTTCTTCAGAAATATTATAACTGCCTGTTTTTTTTTAAATTTTATTTAGAAAGTTAAATTTGAAGAAATGACATTGATCAACAAGAGTACATAGGTTTTGGGTAAACATATTTATAGCACTTGAACGGTTGATTGTTGTATACCCATTATCCAAAGTCAAATCACTATCAGTCACTATACATTGGTCCCACTTTCTTTCCTGACACCCTGACCCAGAAACCCCTCCCCCTAGTAACCACTTCACTTTTATCTATGTCCATAAGTCTCAGTTTTATATTCCACTTATGTGTGAAATCATACAGTTTTTAGCTTTTTCTGATTTACCTATTTCACTAATATAATGTTGTCTATATATGCTGTTGCTATATATATTCGTTGTAAATGGCAATATGTCATCATTTCTTATGTCTGAATAGTATTCCATTGTATATAGGTACCACATCTTCTTTATCTAATCCCATATCAAAGGACACTGGTTGTTTCCATGTCTTGGTCACTACGAATAATGTTACAGTGAACATGGGGCCGCATATGTCTTTTTGTATCAATGTTTTTGAGTTTTGGAGGTATATACCCATTAGAGGGATTGCTGAGTCAGATGGTAATTCTACTTTTAGTTTTTTTGAGGAAACACCATGCTTTCTTTCATAATTACTACACTAGTTTACATTTCCACTAGCAATAAATGAGGGTTCCTTTTCTCCATAGCCTTGCCAACACTTGTTAATAGCTATCTTGTTGACAAGTGTAAGGTGGTGTCTCATTTTAATTTTGTTTACACTTCCCAAAAGCTAATAAACATGAGTGGTTTTTTACATATCTGTTGGCCATTTGTGTGTCTTCTTAGAAAAACTCTCTGTTCAGACCTTCTCTTCATTTTTTATTAAATTGTTTGTTTGTTGCTGAGTTTTATAAGTTCTTTACATATTTTGGCTATGTTCCCATAAAATATGTATATGTATGTATATATATATATATATATATATATATATATATATATATGAATATGAATATATATATATATATATATATATATATATATATATATATATATATATATGGCCTCGTATCATCTCCCATTTGGTTGGCTGCCTATTTGTATTTTGTCTGTTTCTTTTGTTTGTGTAGAAACATTTTAGTTGAATATAGTCCCATTCATTTATTTTAGCCTTCACTTTCCTTGCCTTTGGGGTCAAATTTGTAAATTGTTCTCTATGGTCAAGGTCCATGAGTTTTGCAGCTTTGTTTCCTTCTATGTAATTTATTGTTTCAGATCTTATATTTAGGTCATTTATCATTTTGAATTGATTTCTGTGCAAGGAGACAAACTGTAGTCAAGTTTTATTCTTTTGTATATGGCTTTCCAATTTTCCAAGCATCATGTATTGAAGATGCCTTTCTTTTCACTATTGTGTGCTTTTGGCTCATTTTTCCCCTCAATGGTAATTTATTGAAAACTATAGTAAAATATCACAATCAGGATAATGACATTGATTCAATCAAGATATAAAACATTCCCATCATTACATAAATCTCTTGCGTTGCCTGTTTATAGCCATACCCACTTCTCTCTTGCCCTTATCTTCTCTTTAACATCCGCAAACTATTACCTGTTTTTCATTTCTCAAATTTTGTATAAGTGGAATAATACAGTACATAGTCTTTTGGTATTGATTTGAGATTCATCCAAGTTATTGCCTCTATCAATGGTTCATTTGTCTTTGTTGCTGAGTAGTATTCCATGGTGTTGATGTACCATCCTATGTGTAACCATTGAAAAATATCTGGATCATTTCCAGTTTGGGTCTATTGCAAAGTAACCTAATTTGTACATTTCTGTAATTTTTTTTTTTATGAACATAAGTTTTCATTTCTCTAGAATAAAGAACTAAGACTGCAATTGCTAAGTTGAGGTCACCTACTAGTTATATTTTAGCTTTGCAAGAAATTACTGTGTTTTCCAGAGTGGCTGTACCATTTTATGTACCCATAAACAAAGTATAAGTGACTCAGTTTCTCTTATTCTCACCAGCATTTGATATTATACTATTTTTTATAGTAGCCATTTAGATAGGTATGCAGTAAGAACTCATTAGAGTTTTCATTTGCATTTCCCAAATGGCTAATGATGTTTAACATTGTTTTATGTGCTTAGTTGCTGTTGGTACACTGTATCTTCTTCAGTAAAATGTCTGTGCCTATTTTTTGAAGATTATATATATATCTCCTTTTATTTCTGTGCTCTCATTTCTGTTCCATTTGCCTGTGTGTCTGGTTTTCTTCCAATACCATACTGTTTTGATTATCATGCCTTTGTAGGAAAATTTGAAGTCATGTAGTGTGATACTTCTGGATTTATTTTTTTCTCAGGATTGCTTTGGTTACATGGAGGTTTTTATGATTTTATACTGAATTCTACCAAGTATTCAAAGAAGATTTGGTACCTATTTTTCTTAAAGTCTTTCAAGAAATAAAAGAAGAAACAATACTTCCTAATATATTTAATGAGACCAACATAATTCTGATACAAAAACCTGGTAGACAACACACACACAAAAGGTAACTACAGACCAATATCTTTATTAAATACAGACAAAATACTAGTAAATCAAATACAACAACACATTAAAAAAATAATACAACACAATCAGCTGGGATTTATTCTAGGAACACAAGGATAATTCACCATGTGGAAATCAATCAGCGTATACATCACATCAACAAAACAAAGAGCAAAATTAATTGTGGTACATATTTACAAAGAAATATATAAATATAAATATGATATTTTGTTAAAGAAATCATACCAGTATGCTACATATACAGAAATTATGATGTATATTCACAGAGTATCTATCTTGTTTTGCCTCCGACTCTCTCTTTAAAATTCATTCATTTATTCCCCTTTTCTTGCTTCAAACTTAGATTGTTCCATTGAATTTTCTAATGATGTAAGGTTGCAAACACCTTTGTGCTAACAGAAGAAAACATACTTATAGTTTGATACTTAGATGTGCAGTCCCATCTAATAAGTTTCTCTTCTCATTTAATACAAAGTTATTAAATCCTGAGAATGCTGCTTGTATCCCACCTGCTCACTGGTAAGGGATTAAGTTTCAGTGTTCTCTTCTTTCCTTACCCTATTTTTTATTAAGTGTGAAAGTATAGGAGGAGGGAGAAAGAAACTATTAGACAACTTTTAGTAAATATTGTTGGAAGCTTGATCTTGCTGATGTTTATAATTGACTCATTAGAGAATGTTTAATATTTGAAATTATTGTGACTTTGGTCATGGATATATAACTTTTTGCTTATGTCAAAGCCCATACATAGCTTATCTACCAAAATAAGGGAATTTTATTATATGGCATTAAAAAATCAACTATGAAATGTGAGGAACTGATTATCAACTATAACAATGAAGTGTATTACCAATCAATAATAGCCAAACCAAAATGGTTAATATATAAGAGAACTAACCTAAGTAAGTTAGACAACAGTATTGTATAGTGATGGAAAAAAACTTGACCTGAACACATAATACAATATGCAGGTGATGTATTATACAATTATACACCTGAAACATATAAAATTTTATTTACCAATGTCACCACAATAAATTCAGTTAAAAAAGGAAAAAAACCAGTATTTTTCTATATGGCTAAATATTAAAATAACTCAACACAAATTTTATATTATTTTAGTCAGTAAATTTGTTTTTCATGGAACTATGGCTCAGCAATTCTAAAATGTTTTATGTAAATGCTGCAGTTAAACAAATAAGAAAATATATTGTAAATAATGTGAGTCAGGTTCCTTTCTACTGCAGAAAGAAGTTACAAAAAAAGAAAAGCAGGTAGGCTAAAATGAACTCTCTGGTGGCATTGAATTAAAATCACAGATGTTATTAACAACTCATGGCATTTAAATTTATATATTTAAGTAGAAACATTTATACATAAATATAGATGACTATTAAGGTAGTCAGTACCTGGGTCCCAGATAGACATAGATCTATATTTGAGAAATCCAGCTAGAGAGAAGAAGGAGGAAGTCATTTCTCTGAGCCTACAAAAAGATTTTAAACTTTAGTTTGAACTCACTAACCTTAGTTTTCTCAAACTAAATCACTCAAATCAATAGCACAGCCCTGCTGGGTACCTCAACTGGTTACAACATCCTCACCATACTCCAAAGTTATGGGTTTGATTACTGGTCAGAGTTCATAGAAGAATTAACTAATGAATGCATATGTAAGTGGAGCAACAAACTGATGTTTTTTTCTCTCTCTCTTGCCCTTCTCTCTCTCCCAAAAATCAAAAAATAAATAAAAAATTTAAAAATATCAGTATCAGGTCCTGGCCAGTTAGTTCAGTAGGTTACGAGCTTCTTCCCGAAACAAGGATGCAGTTTTGATCTCTAGTCAAGGCTCACGTGGGAATCAGCCAATGAGTGCATGACTGAGTTGAATAACAAATAAATGCTTCCCTTCCCCTCCCCCATCTCTCTCTATCTTTTTCTGGCTCTCTAAAAACAAACAGCAAGGGAAGAAATTAAGCCCTGGCATAACAGTTTAGTCAGTTGAAGCTAGTCTCGAAGCACTGAGGGTGCCGGTTTGATTCCCCAGTCAGGGCATATACAGGAGCAGCTTTGTGTTCCTTTCTCTCTTTTTCTCCCTGCCTCTCTTAAATAAATAAGTGAGTAAATAAATAAATAAATAAGCTAGCACACACACACACAAAAAGAGCCAAAAATCTGGCAAGCTTTTTGATCAAGCCAGATGGGCCTGCGCTCAACCTGGTTGAGGTCTTGAACCTGGGTCTTCCAGGTCCCAGTCCAAGACTCTACCCATTTTGCCACCGTCTGGTCAGGCTGAGGTGGATTTCTTGTAGATAGCATATATATGGGTCTTGTTTTCTTATCTATTCAGCTACCCTATGTTGTTTTATTGGAGCATTTAAGCCATTTACATTTAAAATGATTATTGATAGGGATATTTTTTCGCCATTTTATTCTGTTACTATGATCTCTAGTCATATTCTGTTACAATGCTCATTTGTTTTTCTCTTTCTTCTTCTTTTTTTTCTCCTTTCTTCCTTTTCTTCTTCAAGGAGACACTTTAACATTTCTTGTAATATTGGTGTAGTAGTGACAAACTCCTTTAGCCTTTTCTTATCTGAAAAGCTCTTTGCTTCTTCAGTTTCAAATGATAGCTTTGCTGGGAAATGTAGTCTTGGTTGTAGGTCTTTGTTAATCATCACTTTAAATATTTCATGCCAATTCCTGCTGACTGAAAATGTTTCTGTTGAGAAATCCACTGATAGTCTTATGGGAGCTTGCTTGTAGGTAATTGTATTTCTCTTGTTGCTTTTTAAATTTTTTCCTTGTCTTTAACTTTTTTTATTATTATTTTATTTATTTTAGAGAGGAGACACAGAGTGAGAGAGAGAGAAAGAGAGAAAGGGGGAGGAGCTGGAAGCATCAACTCCCATATGTGCCTTGACCAGACCAGTGCATGGTTTTGAACTGGCGACCTCAGTGTTCCCAGGTCAATGCTTTATCCACTGCGCCACCACAGGTCAGGCCCTTGTCTTTAACTTTTGTCATTTTAATTACGATGTATCTTGGTGTGGGCCTCATTAGGTTCATCTTGTTTGGGACTCTCTGCACTTCCCGGACTTGTGTGTCTTTTATTTTTCTGATTTTCTCCACTAAGTTAGAAAAGGTTCCAGCTATTATCTCTTTTTTTCTAGAAAAAAACAATTATTATTTGTTAAGACTTTATTTATTCATTTTAGAGAAGAGAGAGTGAGAAGCAGGGGGAGGAGCAGGAAGCATCAACTCCCATATGTGCTTTGACCGGGCAAGCCCAGGGTTTTGAACCTGTGACCTAAATGTTGCAGGAGGATGTTTTATCCACTGCACCACCACAGGTCAGGCCCATTACTTCTTCCAATAAGCTTTTCATCCCTTGCTCTCCCTCCTCTACTTCTAGTAACCTTACTATGTGGATGCTATTATGCTTCATGTTGTCCCAAATACCTTATGCTATCCTTCATTTTCTAAAATTCTTTTTTTTTTTTATTATTCAATTGGGTGTTTTTTTCTCTACTGTGTTTTCCAAATTGTTTACTAGATTTCCTGCTTTGTCCATCCTACTGCTTATTTTTTCTAGTGTATTCTTCATTTCAGATATTGTTTTCACTATTTCTGACTCATTCTTTTTTATGGTTTCTATGTCCTTTTCCATGCTGCTGCAGTTCTCCTTGTATACCTCATAGTTATCATTAACTTTCTTGAGCACTCTTATAATCATTTTTCTTAACTGTGTATGTGACAAGTTGCTTGTCTCCATTTCATTTAGTTCATTTTCTGAAAATTCCTTCTATTCTTTCATTTGGGGGTATGTTTTTTTCCTCTCATTTTGTCTGCATCTTGTGTTTCTATTCATTAGATAGACCTGTTACAAATCCCAGTTGTAGTAGGGATCTTATGTGGTATGTGTGCTGTGGGTTTCAGTAGTGCAGCACACTTACCACATAAGTGGAAGCTGAGTTATACCTTGTTCACCTGAGCTGGGTGCTCCATGAATGTCCCTTGTGTAAGTTATGCGGATCTTATTGTAATTCAGTCTTGATTGTTATTGGCTCATTTGTGCATGACATTGACAACGAGACTTGATGACTATGCGGTTCTACCCTCACCATGGTGTGCAAGCTTTTGTGCAGGTACTGACCACATGACGCAGAATTTGCCTCATCCAGATCTGGTGTTACTGAAATCTCCTTTTGTATATGCTGCTGGTAAAATTTATTGGATCCTTCTCTGACGTTGTCTGAAGCTAGTCACTGAGCTTCTGGGAAAGACTGTTGCAGGTCAATATCAGATGCTATTTGTGACTGACCCTGGACAACCAACCTTTTGGAGTTGCAAAGTGACCCACAGTTTGTAGCTGTCTCTGCTGAGTTTGGGTGTGTGCAGGAAGAACAGAGCTGTGCACCCAGTTCAGCTATTATCAGCACTGGGCCCAGGAGCAAGTCAGCAAAAGTCCCAAGATACCTCAAGATATTCCTTTCTTTGTCTCTTTCTGACAGCTGCCTGTTAAGCTCTGCCACTGAAAGAACCTCTAGTGGTATTCAAAATTCATGAGGTAGATTCTCACTGAATTACCAAGTAGGGGCAAGTAGTGTTCCCCATATTGATAGAATCAATCTCAGGCTGTGGTAGGTCTATAGCCACTCAGCAGAAGTCTCTGTGTATACTAAGTCCAGCTGCCAACTGCTGGGCACTTGTATACCTTCGTGCTGGGACAGCATCTCAGGGAATTGTCAGAGTGAGGCCAATAGAGTTAATTAAGTCAAAGCAGACCAATACTTGGCTTTTGAAGAGATAGCTTTGCACTGTTTGTGTGTACAAGGGAAAAATGGTTTCTTTCCTAGAGCCACACAACTCAGTCTATTTTGGATTCTGCCAGAAGGATTAAGAGCTCATCAGGGTGAGGCTGCTGGGAGTCATGGGGCTACTGGAACTGCCTTGAGAAGGAGGAGTTAGTCAGACTTCTTGGAATATGGAGGATATGGCACCAGTGCCATAGTCACACAACTCATTCTTTCCTGGATTTTTTCCAACCCTCAGCAGGTAGAGTCACCAAGAATCAAGTGGTTGGGGCTTCCAGGAGTCTGAAAGTTGGGAATAGAGGATAACCACTGAGAAGATTCAATCAGGTTCAC
Organism: Rhynchonycteris naso; assembly: GCA_037038555.1. NCBI lineage: Eukaryota > Metazoa > Chordata > Mammalia > Chiroptera > Emballonuridae > Rhynchonycteris > Rhynchonycteris naso. The sequence goes on from CM073002.1 coordinate 77,358,082, forward strand.
AGGAATGAAGAGAATTGCTACCATCTCTAAGCCAAACAACTCAGTCACTGACAGCCTCCAAGTCTGCAACTTTCTACACCCTAGCCAAGGCATTTGAATCCTTAGCAAGATGCTCCTTAGCAGGTGTAAGCTCTGCAGAATAGGGTAAGAAAGTGTCCAAAGGGTGGGGTTATTGCTTTCCCCCAGCTGATGCCATTCCACCCGAGAAAGATGGTGTGTGTGGTATGGGAGAATAACTCAGCACAGGAATCTTGGTGGCTATTGCTTCAGCTATCTTCCCAGAGCCACAAACGCCAGAGTCTCTTCACACTAACCTAGTCTAGTCAGCTCTTCCACTGTAAAAGCCAAAGCTGAGTGGCTTAGCACAAAATTTTGTGCATTGTCTCTTTAGGAGGGGGCCTGTGTTTCTAGTGGACCACAATCTGAATAAACCCTGTTGTTTCGTTAACACCAGGTCAATACAGTGCTACCTTGAGATATGAGTTTAATTCATTCTGTAACCAAGCTGGTAAGTCAGTCAATTTGTATATCAAATTTCTCCCATTTAAAATAACTGAAATAGATTTAATCTGTTCTAGCCATGTGAAACGTCCCCAAACCATCCTAAATTATAAAAAATACATGTTTTTAATTAAGAAACACACATGTATACTTTACCAATGCATAACAAAATATATGAAAAAAAAGAAAAAAGTATTATTTAGTACTATATTCTTACCTTGGAAACAGACGAGTGTGGCTAACGGAGGTGAATGGTAGAGGAGGAGGGAGGGAGAAAGGGATGCAGACACTGTAGAGATGTAAACTAAAACTGCACTTTCTTAACACTAAATGTAAACTAAAACTGCATTGTTTTACTTTAAACAAAACTAAAACTGCACTTTCTTTATTTAAAATGAAACTACAAAAACTTAGTTGTAGAAAAATGCACTTTCTTAACTTTAAACTTAACTTAAGCTTAACATTTTATATTTTTCATTTAATCATCACCTGTTTTTGCCTTTTTGGTTGCACTTTCACTTGCAGGAATTTTGAATAAAAATCTATCCAAAGAGGCTTGCTTTGCCTTTTAAAATGTTATGGGAATGTGACAAAAAAGTGTCATTAAAAAGTGCTGAAGCACAACCAGTTGAAACTTTTTCTGGGTGTTTCTTTTTAATGAAACTTGAACTTCTTTCACATTGACAGCATGTCTTTAATTTCACTAGTAGAAATCACTTTCTCTGACTCTACCTCCTCCTCACTACTAATCTCTTGCAGAAGCTCCGTATGTTGCATCATCTGTAGCTCCTTCAATTCTTCAGTCAAGAGTTTCTCCTCATGTTCCTCAATGAGCTCGTTTAGGTCACCCTCATCTACCTCCAGACCCATCAACTTTCCGAGGGACACAATCTCCACCAACGTTTCTACCTTGGTCTCGGTCTCTGGTTCAAATCCTTCGAAGTCCCTGTTTGCAACAACATCAGGCCATAACTTTTTCATGCCGAGTTTAATGTTCTTCTTGTAACCTCTTGCCATGCCAAGTCAATAATGCATAAACATATCACGATATTGTAGCGATCTTTCCAAAACTCTCGAAGGGTTAGAATTGTATTCTCAGTCACCTCAAAACAGCGGCAGAACAAGTGCTTTGTGTAAAGCTTTTTAAAGTTGGAAATGACCTGCTGATCCATAGGTTGCAAGATTGAAGTCGTGTTGGGTGGGAGGTAGAGGACTTTCACAAATTTGAACTCATCGAGAATGTTATCTTCCAGACCATGTGGGTGGGCTATAGCATTTTCAAGAATTAGTAATGCTTTCATCAAGAGTTTATTTTCTTGAAGATATTTCTTCACTGCAGGACCAAAGATGAGATTTACCGATCTAATAAATAAATGCTGCGTAACCCATGCCCTAGCATTGGCGCGCCACATAACCTGCAATTTTTCTTTAAGAATCTTGTGAGTCTTAATGGCTTAAAATTTTTTGGAATGATACACTAACAGTGGCTTTACTTTACAGTCACCACTAGTATTTGCACACAATGTAAGAGTCAGGAAGTCCTTCATGGGTTTATGGTTTGGCAGCTTCTTCTCCTCTGCTGTGATGAATGTCTTCCGGGGCATTTTTTTCCAAAACAATCCTGTTTTGTCACAGTTGAATACTTGTTGGGAGATGTAGCCTTTCTTTGCCATAAGTGCAGCAAAATATACGATGTACTCCTCAGCTTCCTTAACGTCAGCACTCACAGCTTCACCATGCCTCACCACCGATTGGATGCCAGATCTCTTCTTGAAATTTTCAAACCAGCTGTGACTTGCCTTAAACGTATCTTCTGCTGCCTCCTTTAAGGTTGATGGTTCTTTCTTCTTCAAGTTGCCATGAATAATACATGCCTTTTCGCATATTACAGTCTCTGTCACTGTATCTCCTGCCAACTCTTTTTCACCCACAACAGCAGAAGCTTATCCATTTCTTCATGGATATTTGTCTTTAATTGGTACAGAATTGTAGTTCCTTTCACTAAATTTGCACTTTTGATGGCATCTTTTTGTTTAAGGATGGCACAGATTGTAGATGTATTGCGGTTGTACAGCCTTTCCAGTTCAATCACTTGTATACCACGCTCATTTTTTTTTATTATTTATTGATTTACTTCTATCAACATCATTCTCTTCTACTTCTCACCACTGTCCTTTACACTGATTTTGTTTGGCCCCATGATAGCACACAAAAAAAAGTTACTAAAAAATGCAAAAATGATGCCGGAATGAGTACAGCACACAAGATTCTACTTGATTCTGCAGATTACATGTGAGAAAAAACAAGATGCTGGTGTTGTGCTGCTCATACTGGACCCATGTGCCAACATGCCAACTAGCAGCAGCTTCTCAAATCATGACTCATATCTCGAAATTTTGCTCGGATCTCGAACAAATATATGGACCAAGTCACAGCTCATATCTTAAAAAAATATTGGTCTGTCTGCTCATATCTCAATGTACCACTGTATGTATCTTAATTTTAATGATATTGCTATGATTATGTAAAGTGTAAACATTAGAAGAAAATGAGTGAATAGTATCTGGGACCTATCTGTAATATTTTTACAACTTTACTAAAATTCTAAAATAAAAGATTTAAAATGCATGTTTCATCATTCAAAAAAGAGTGATAGTATGCTAGTATTTTTAAAGTATTGTACATATAATTTTAAAAGATCTAATTAAACAACAAAAAGTATGATTAACATGTTACAATAAATATATTTCTCAAAATTTACTGGTATCCTAATATACATATATTATAATTAATTAGGCTAGTGATTAATGACACCATGGAAAAATTAGGGGTTAATTTAAAACAGTGTAATTCTACAATGTCAAAATTGGTGGAATAGACTAAGGAAAAAAGGATATCAGAGTTAGAAAAAATAGCAATGATAGCAATTCGGAGGTTGTTCAGAGGAGAACATTTTTAGGAACAGTAGCTAAAACTTAGGCAAGAACACAGTTGAAAAAAAAAAAAGATTTTATCTCTGAGAAATAAAAACCACAGAGGCAAAAGCCTTCTTACACTCAAATAAACATAAAATGTAACTCCTAAGCAAAAACGTACACTTGTAGATGTAATTTATGATCACAGTTAGAATACACAGATAATAGAAGATGGGATTCAAGTGCAAGATTTCAAGATACATTTAAATCCTTTATTGGATAAGTAATCATTATCTTCCAGTTCCAGAAGGCTTTGTTTCATGGGATAATTTGTTTATTTATTTTTTTCAAAGCATCCTATTTCAACCCTAGAACCCATGCAAGTAATATTATCTACATTTTATGGATTAGGATAAAAAATTTAAATTAGTCATTTGCCGTTTTGCAGCCAGCTGGTAAAAGAGCCAGATCTAAAATCACTCTTATCCTTATTCAATACTCTGTTCAATGTCTTATACTTCTGCCTTCTTTTTATATTACAACCTAGAAATATCCATGTTTTTAGAAAATAAGAGCAAGAAATAACATTTTATAATATTAGAATTTAAAAACTGAAAAGAACTATAGAGATCAGTTAGTCTAACTCCAAAATATTATATCTCAGAGAGTAAGAACCAGCATAAAGGCATTCAATTAGTTACCATTATGGATGACCATACCCACATTTCTTAGCTTCTGACTCTTTCTATGTCAAGTGCTTTATTATTCTGAAAACTGACATAAATAAAACTAGTGACAAAACTAAAACATTTTATTCATGAATTTAATGAAAAGAGTCTCAATTTACAAGAAAAAAAGAATAGTTATATAATTGCTTCTTTTTTTTAGAGAAAATTATTCAAATTAAGTTATTTTTATGCCATCATCTAACTCAGTAAAAGGTTATGTCAGCTCTTGTGGCCACATTGGAGTAGTTAATATTTACAAGTATGGGCATTGTTATTAATAGTCCAGATTCAAACTTGAAAAAGAAAGTTGGTGGAAGTTGGGTGTATATTGAGGCAGCAGTCATTACAGTGAGTCCATACAACATCACTTGAGAACAGTATTTTAACCATGTCCTCCTCATTAATCAGAAGACAGGCTTGCATGAAGTTAGCATAGGACAGCTTCATACCCTCCACAGAATTCAGAATCTGTGAAACATTTGACAGGAAAGAGAACAGATTGTCACAGTAATTTGATCTGTGTTTCAAGGGTAGAACTGTAGTTATACTGCTAAACAGTGCATAGATCATTTGAAGCAGGTCCCTGTAAACAAAAGGATATGAGATGTGAGACAATCACTTTTTTTTTTCTCCTCCTCTGCCTTCATTTCCCTATCCTTCACATTTTCCAGCTCCTCCTCTGCCTTCCTTCTTGCCACAACCCCAGGCCTTATACATTTCTCTCAAGCATGCTAAACCTCTCTCTGATTATTTTAGTAATCTTTCCATTATCATTATCTAATGCCCACCGTTGAAAAGGTTGGAAAGTATGAACCTTGATAAATAAAAAAGGTATTTAAAGAATACAATGGATTCAGGCAGTTTCTGTCTCACAGAAGCATAATTGTATACTGAAGGATAACAGTAACCCTGTTGGTAAAACTCAAACTAAACACAGTAACTAAAGCAAACTTAGAAAGCTGTGTACATCTCCCTATCATAGTTATTTAAAATAATAAAGTTCTCAAGAAAACTTGGAGACAAATATAAAATTTTTAGTATTTTTGAATTACTAATTTTGTCCCACATGGATTTGCTGAGATAGTCATTACTCCCTCAAGTAACATTATCCTGGAATAACACTGAAAAAAAATGTGCTAATTAAACTAAATAGGAAAACTATTTATTAGTGAATCTATTGTAGCATCTTCTAAAAGAGGCATAATGAAACTAAGAAAACACTATGGTTAATCTTAATGTGTTTTTCTCAAAACTGATTACAAAAAATCAGGTACATGTCTACAAGTCTTGCCCAATAAGTGACTGAATAACACAGTTAACTGTCTTTATCTTTTATTTGCTCTGTTTAGGAGTTCTTTGACACTGAGGAACAACATAAATGCAGTGGCATCCAAAGCAAATAACAATAATATCATATATGTTATATATAAAATAAACTATATGCACATTACTATTTTCTTTATAAATCATTTTAAAAGATCAGTTGTTATTGCTCAAAAAACCTATACATATTTTATTTGGAAATTTATACACTACACAATTAGAGCAATGTTATCTAGAGTGAAGTATAGAAGCAGACCCTGAGCTCAACCAACCATTATAATACTAATGATACTAGCTGCTATTGGTTGAATGCTCACAATGTGTTTGCCTTCATTTTTCATGTGGTTCATGGAATAATTTAATCATTACAAAACACTATGAAGAAGTAACATTTATATCCTCACTAATTTAGCATTGTGAGCTAGCAAATAATCTAAACTCTCTGTGCACCTGTCTTCTCACAGAAGATTAAAATAATATATACTGCTCACAAAATTTAGGAGATCAGGAAATGTGCAGATACTTCAATATTTTTAGCATTTTGTATGGTGCATTTTCACCAATAAAATAAAAGTTGGCAGTGCATCTCATTTGCATAATTGAACAACTTTCTTTGACTTGTCATTTGCTTTTCTGATATTCTTATTTAATAAAAAAGTCAAAGGCTTTTTTATCACTTCATATTCATTTTGAAATATCTCTTAATTTTTGTTAACAGCATATTTTCAAAGTACATTTAAAGTTATAGAAAAATACTTATTATATATTATATTTAAACAGTCAGCAGAGTACAGAAACCAAGTATATTTTAAGATATAAAACATGTATACAAATATATATTTGTATGATATTTTTCTCTTGCCCACACGTAGATTCTACTAATTTTTCTAAACTCTGTCTGAGGTCACTAACAGTGCAAAACCTCATCCATGGCATTCTTTAATCTTGACAACCAGTAGTGACAGGTCTATCAAGTTCTACTAAAGACTATTGTGTTGACTAATATGATGAATCATTCAACTCAAAAATTAAAGTGTTCAAAATTACTGAAAAATTGATAAGAAAAATCTTAATTTAATATCTAAATGCAATGTTGCACTGTTGTTTTTTTGTTTTGGTATTTTTTGTATTATTATTATTTCACTTTGTAACTCTACTACTTATGAACTAACTATTCATTTAAATTCATTTTCATACAAAGGAAATTTGGAGCAGGGAATTTATTAATTCATTTTTATTTCAATGTTAAATTTTGTATTTAATTCATGCCAAACAAGAGTCAGTAATTGAAGAAAGTGTCATTCTTTGCTGAGGCTGGGTTTTTATCTATGGTCTGTCATTTCTGAATCACATGCAATTCAGAATGCCCTTGAGTCATTTCCTGTTTATCTTTGTGAATTAATAATGCTTCTTTTGTTTTTCTCACACAGCTCTTATGATCATATTAGTCATATACATGAAATTACATAAAAAATAATCACTTTTTTTACTCTACATGTTTTTCTCTGTAGACACAAAAATAAGATTAAACATGAAAGGATTTTATGAAGAGAAATGTTTATGAGAAAAAAATGGGGAGGAAATTAGGGGAGGCTGGGGTGGCCCTCAGACTGCAATACAAGTGTGAGCCTGAGTGAAGGAAGGTAGATGGAAGGTCCCAAGTGTAATGCAAGTTCATGGAATATAGTACCGTGAAAGGTTTGGTAGAATAGTCAGGCAATCCTTGACTCAGCCTTCAGAGGAGTATCATATATACCAAAGAGGGTTCTGTCTTAGTATCACCGCAGTGCTCAGTCACTGGCTAAGGGAAGCTCTTCGGAAGAGGCCTTGGTGCATATACAATCTGCTGCCCTTGGTCAATTAGGATCTGTGTAGCTGGAAATTTGGAAAGCACATTCACATGACCACTATACTACTCAAGCATTTATATTTAAAATTATAATCATAGTTAACATGTTAAATTTGACTTATTGGTATTGTTGCATTGAGGATAGCTGTATATCTTTAGTGTAACACTTTTATAAATTTATAGTGTGTTTCTCTTGTTTATTGTTAACACTTAGAAAACAAATGTAAATTTTTGAAAGAGTTATTCCTGGGTACTAAATTACTATATAGACATATAATGGTATATTATAATGAAGAAGAAAGAAAAACTAAATTTTACATTATAATCTTAAACCTTATACTATCTACCTTTGAAGTTCCAAATTCTCCTTGATATAAAATTACAAATAAATGATGAATATCATTTATTTATCCCAGTATATTAGTTATTTGGTGGCTTCAGGAAAAAACATCTAGTTAATATCTTCAAGAAGGTTTTCTGAATCTTTTTTCATTTTCTCCTTTGATTACTAAAACACAAACACAAGCAGTAACATACTTTGAATTAAATCTGTACTCTACAGAAAATTCTAAATTTTTGTAATGAAACAATACTTTTGTCTAAGAAAATTAAAAACGAAAAAGAATGAAGCATACTAATATAGTACTTGTTTACTCTGTATTTTCTGTTGAGTCTTGCATGAAAATTTATATTTATTTGTAAATATTTTTAAAATCTAAAAACAGAGTAGGGAAATATATGTTCATAGCATTTAAGTAGATGCATCAGAATTCATCTACACTAAAAATTATCTAGACCATGAGAAAATACCTCTAGTTTTCTTTTAAATATTCATCTGTTTTTTAAGTAAAATAAAAATTATTAGAATTTATCTTAATTATCAATAGTAACACTGTCTCAAATTATAGTTTGAATGGTCACAGAAGCAGTAATAGATAAAAAATATTGCTGTTAAGCAGTCTACAAAAATTATTCTTAAAAATCATGACTCCAGGACCCTGCTTGAGAAACCAAATACATTGGTGAAGTATCATCTATGGTCCTTAGCTTCACTGGTCTACTTGAAATTAAAAGACCAATAGATTCAACCACTTAATAAAAGAGTCCAAGCTATATGTTGTTATAGTCTCAGCTTCACACAAAATTCCTAATTTTGAGAAGAAGTTTGTTAAAAAAAAAAAAAGAAAGAAAAGAAAAGTAAGTTGATTAAATTAGAAAATTCAGAATACCTCATTTCTCTGTATGGAAGTAACCAATGGTTTTCTTCTAGGAAATAGAAAAAATCAAACTCAATAGAATGCCCAAAGGCCATATTAAATCAGCACCTTATTTCTGCGCCTTAAAACTTAACACTTTCTCTCTTCTCTTTATTTGGGCTAAATAATGCTTCCTATTGTCAATTTAAAAAGAGTGGTTTCTTTTTCAAAGACTTTCTAGATTTATTTGCTTGTTTTCTTCAGGAGGCTGGTTTTAATCATCATTCATAGCCCAGCTTAAATAACACTCAAACATCATCTCCTTAGAGTCATCTTTTCTGACCACTTTATCTAAAATATATTCTCAGCTCCTGCCCAATACATAGTTTCCTTTATTGCAATATCCTGCGTTATTTTCTTTGAAATCTTTTCCTTTGATTTGAGAAACAGGGGAAGGGAAAGGGTGAGAGGGAAGCATCAACTTGTTGTTTCACTTAATGGTTCCATTTAACCACGCACTCATTGGTTGCTTTTTATATGTACACTGACTGGGTATCAAACCAGCGACCTCTGCTTCTTTATGTTTTTTATAAGACTTATCACAATATAAAATTCATTATTCTCATTATATGTTGCCCTTCTACGTTTAAACACATGAGTATGATGGGATGTATCCACTTTATCCTTAGAGCCAAAAACAATGTCTGTAAATAGTGTTATTCAAAAAGGACCTTTCCTGTATTTGGAAATTAATTATTTAAAGATACAAGGTACATGCTTTGAAATTCACTGTGAATTAATTCATCTTAATAAGCTGATCAACTAGAAAACTATGATGTTGTTTATGTGCTGGTATTAATACCATCTTATGTTACTTATTTCAGGAGCTAACACAGAAGCTTGTAGTTTCCTGCCTGGATAGAAAGTCCCTATTCAGTTCACTTTTCTTCAAGTTTACTTGTTTATCACACAGCTTCTAAGTTATTGGAAATAAAAATAAATAATGCGTTTAAATATGTGATTGCATTCGAGATCAAGCTACCTTATTTTGCATATCTACCACCCACATTTTTATACTAATTGCTTTTTTAAGGTTGAGGTTAGTTTTCACTTTATTGTCCACCACATTGTTCATTCAAGAAAAAAAAAATCTATTCCATATGAATTAACAAAGTTTGCTACATGTGTTTTATAGGAAAACTAGCAACTACTTTTTATTTTATTTATTTTATTATTTTATTTTAATTTAATTTATTAGGTAATATTGGTTTCCAAAACGATACAGGTTTCAAATGTACAGCTCAATCAAATACCATCAGTACACTGCATTGCATACCCATCAACCCAAGCATCAGTCTCTTTCTATTCCCATTTCTTCACTCCCCACTTTACCCACCTCCACCTACCCTCCACCTACTCTCCACTTTTCTTTCCCTCTGCCTATCACTACAGTGATGTCTGCCTGTCTATGGGTTTTGAATATTAATCCTTTTACCTTCTTTCATCCTGCCCCCCAACTCCCTCCTTTCTATAGCTATCAGTCTGTTCCATATGTCCATGTCTTTGTTTCTCTTTTGTTCATCACTTTATTTTGTTCATTAGATTCCACAGAAGAGAGATCATATAGTATCTGTCTTTCTCTTCCTGGCTTATTTTATTCAACATCATAATCTCCAGGTCCATCCATGCTGTTTCAAAATGTAAGATTGTCTTTATTTATTGTTTGTTTTAAGGTTGAGTAGTATTCCACACTGTAAATGCACCACAGTTTTTTTTTTAACCCACTCACCTACTGATAGGAACTTGGGCTGTTCTCAAATTTTGGCTAGTATAGATTTAAAATAGAACCTTCCTTAGAGATTCACAGAATAGAACTATTCTATGAAATTCAAATGGCTTTTCTGGTACTTTGTAGACTTCATAATCTAAAAAGATGTACATTGACAGAAAATGCATAATGAATGTGGTATCTAATTCATTTCTCCATACTGAATAGTCCATCAGAAAAAGAGATATTTTCCATGTTTCCCTAACAGTCATATTATCATATATGTTCCATATTGTAACATTTATTACAATGTGTTATTTTCTGCATACATTTTTTACCCTACTGGATGATAAGCAAAAGAAAACAGCAACCACGTCTACTGGTCCACATCAGTTTATCCCTTGTACCCAGTATAAAATCTCTCACCATACAGTACTAAATATTAGTTAGAAGACTGAATTAAGTAAATAAATGCCAACAAATACTATATGTATATATTTTAATAATAAATTTGACCTGCATCTTTCTTAAGATACACTCTGATAATTACTTTAAATGCACACACAAAACTACTTATCACTGGAAAAAATAGTTACTATCCCTTGCTGCAGTAGTAAGGTTAAGGTGGGGTTGATAATATTAAAATAAGTGTTTCTTTGTCAGGAAAATTCTTTTTGATTCCTGGATAGTGAAAATAGATTGACACCTAAATAGCAATTGAGGCTATTTAGTTATATTTATTTATAACAGCTCATAAGAATTCAAAAGTAGAGTTAGTTCGTCTAAATAAATGAACAATATCTTTACCATTTCCCATTACATAAGGAAAGATAAAGTTTGACAGTTGAGAGTAATAACTTATTAAATTATTGCCAGTGGAGTTGTATGTAAATACAGAAGTGGCCGAAGCAAGTTTTGGTTTTATTTAATTTGACTTTAATTGGTTTTAGAAATCATTTTCACTTAAGCAATGCTCAGAAAACATTGACGCATAAGATGGTTACAAACTCTACTACATGCACACTAGAATATAATCTTCAGTTAGAATATGTTAACTTGCCTGACCAGGTGGTGGCACAGTGGATAGAGTGTTGGACTGGGATGCAGAGGACCCAGGTTCAAGACCCCAAAGTCACCAGCTTGAGCGTGGGCTCATGTGACTTAAGCAAAAAGCTCACCAGCTTGGACCCAGGGTAGCTGGCTCCAACAAGGGGTTACTCGGTCTGCTGAAGGCCCACAGTCAAGGCACAAAAGAGAAAGCAATCAATGAACAACTAAGGTGTGTCTCAACAAAAAACTGATGATTGATGCTTCTCGTCTCTCTTCGTTCCTGTCTGTCTATCCCTCTCTCTGTCCCTGTAAAAAACAAACAAACAAACAAACAAAAACAAAATGTTAACTCTAAAAAAATAACTCACTCTTTAATTTTTCACCTGTTGTCTAATGTACCTTAATTTTGTTTAAAATCGGGGTCTAATTTCTGGTCAATATGACATGACCTACACACAGACTGTTGAAAATCCATAAAAAATAGTGTTGCTCCTACTTAGGATGTAGAAAGTTATGAGAATGTCATCCCCAATATAAAAAATGTTTTAAAAATCTGTAAAATCATACAATTTCTTGAGCACATCAGAGAAAAGAATAAAAAAATTGTGTATGTCAAGGGGTGAGAAACCTTTCAACAACAAAAAAAAGAAATTTATCTTTTTTAATATATGGAAGGAAGAGGTGATTGTCATAAATGTGGGTAAAATAAAATCAGTTATACTTTTATAAAATCTTAAAAGGTCAGATGTGGGCTAGCATATTAACCTGGCATACTTGGTAGCCCTAGAAACAGAAAGTTTAAAATTAATCTCAAACCTGACCAGGCAGTGGCACAGTGGATAGAGTGTCAGACTGGGATGCGGAGGACCCAGGTTTGAAACCCCAAGGTTGCCAGCTTGAGCACGGGGTCATCTGGTTTGAGCAAGGCTCACAAACTTGAGCCCAATGTCACTGGCTTGAGCAAGAGGCCAATAGGACTGCTGTAGCCCTCCTCCCCCACCCCGGTCAAGGCACATATGAAAAAGCAGTCAGTGAACAATTAAAATGCCGCAATGAAAATTGATGCTTCTCATCTCTCTCCCTTTCTGTCTGTCTGTCCCTATCTGTCCATCTCTCTGATGGACATGCATGTGGGGTGAGCTGACACTTGGTGGCACAAGTAAGCCAGATGTGATTGGCTGCCACTGGGAGACAAGCATAATGCTGTGCATGCTTCAATAGACTCCTCCCTCCACAGGATGTAAAGGCTTTAAGCTGATGGTGCAGTGGCAGTGAATCATTTCACCTGATGGATTCTTACAAAATCCATTAATTCTGTTGTAATGGAAAAAATAAAATCTGTTTGCTTTTGGGATATGGGTAGAAAACACTTCCAAACCCACACACAAACAATGATTCATTGCTGATGAGGTAAGGTAAAAGAAAACAAACAAACTAAAAACCTCCATTTCTGGGCTCATGTTTAGGTACCAACATTAAGAAAAATCTAGCACCTTTGATAACACTGGGGAAAAAGTTTGTTTGTTTGTTTTTTTCTTTTTCATTTTCTGTCTCTTGAGTTTTTAGAACTGTTTCTATATACTTCTGCATCGCTGATTTCAAATCTAAAATCTGGTTTTTGGTGCATACTATAGTTTTTATGCAATTTTTATTTTTTTTTTGTTACAGTTAATGGCATGCATTGGTTTTTAAATTGGAGTTAAAGGGCAACGAGTCTTGAATTGAACATAACCACAATGCAATTAATGTTTTACAAATATAACTTTTACATGATTGTAGTTGTTTTTACTTGTAAAAAATTATCATTTATAAAAACACCCTCCTATTTTGTTTTAAGATTGAATCATGGCTTCTTTGAATAGGTGTAAATGTAAGAATAGTCCTGACACCTTCTGTAATATATGTGGCTGTTACACACCAACATCAATGGTGCAATATTATATCATTTGTGGCACGTGCATATATTGCTTATTTTCAAGTTCCCCTTGGCAATCAAGACAAGACTTGGGCTTCTCATATTATGTGTCATAATTGTGAGGAAATGCTTTGTGACTGAACAAAAGGAAAATGCAAACTAATGCCTTCGGTATTCCCATGGTTTGGCGTGAACCTAAGGACCACAGCAGTGACTGTTATTTCTGTCTGATCCATACAAAGGGCATCGGCAAAAAAAAATGGCATATGATCGCATATCCTAATATTCCTTCAGCAGTAAGACTTATCCCACACTCTGAGACACTCCTGGTTCCAGTTTTCAATGGTTTTATTTTTTCTAAAGATGAAGAAAATGAACCTAGTGATCAAGTGTATTTTGATAAGATGCATGAGGAAATTGTAGAATCTGAAGGGTCTTCTTCTGATGCCAAGCAGTCATTAACCCCTCAGCAGTTTAGCCAACCTGAATTGAATGACTTAGTAAGAGATGTGGGCCTATCAAAGAAAGCAGCTGAGTTATTAGTTTCCAGGCTTCAAGAAAAGAATGTACTTCACTGGTCAGCTAAAGTATCCCATTTCAGGAAGCATGAACATATTTTTGTAGACTTTTTTTCCGAAGACAAACACTTTGTTTACTGTCATGATACCAGTAGTCTTCTCATCCAGCTAGGTGTTACCACCGACAGAATGGCAGCTATTTCTTGACAGCTCTAAATGGAGTCTGAAATGTGTTCTCCTACACAATGATAATGTTTATGCAGAGGTTTTAAATGGTTGTTCAACTCATCTGTGAGAAGATTAATGTCCTCTATTTTCTGAAGTATGAGGAGCATAACTGGATCATTTGTGTGGATCTTAAAATGGTAAATTTCCTGCTTGAACAACAGAGAGGTTTCATGAAGTATCCTTGCTTTCTGTGTTTGTGGGACAGCTGATCTCAGGAGAAACAATGGACACAAAGGAGTGGCTAAAACATGAAGCTATGGAAGTAGGGATGCAAAATATTGTGAATGAACCTGTAGTTAATTGAGATGGATCATTTTTACCCCACTTCACATCAAACTTGGCTTAGTGAAGCAGTTGGTTCAGGCTTTGAATAGAGAAAGTGAATGTTTTCAACATATAATTTCTGTTTTTCCTGCCTTGTCTTTTGAGAAGATAAAAGCAGGTGTATTTGATGTAACTAAATTCAAACCCTCATACATGAATGAGAAGGAGAAAGCAGCATGGCAGTCTTTTATGGCAGTTACAAAGAACTTCCTTGGCAACAACAAAGCAGAAAACTATGAACTTCTGGGTCAGAGGATGCTGTTCTCTTTCCATGACATTGGATGTAACATGAGTGTTAAGATTCACTTCCTGAGCAGTCACCTTGATAAGTTTCCTGAAAATCTTGAAGCTGTTAGTGATGAGCAGATTACTGTTGGAGCATCAAACAAGATTGTCCTCAAGGATTACACACACGCAAGAGCTACAAACGCAAATTTTTACCTGAATAGAATTTAAATAAGTTTTGCACCAATTTTATAATTAAAATAAGTGTTTTAATATGTTCTATTTTAAAATTGTAGACAAATTCTGATATGATCTTATCTTTTAATGTATTTATTGCATTATGTAAATAATTATATTTTCACAAAGATGATGCCCAAGAAGACATTCTACTTCATTATGTTGAACTAAATGTTGAAAATTTTACAATAAGATGAAAACCTAGAATCTTGAAAGGCAAAAGAATTGTAGCTTCCAGAGAAAAACTAATGTTAGATTTAAGATCAGCACACTTGAATTAGAAAAGAACAAGTGTTTTTTTGTGGATGCAACAAAAATTTTGTTCCCCAGTGTAATGAAATAGAAAGACCCCCTCTACCTAAGACTAATCAGAGGTAAAAGACAGAGTATGGCTGCAATGGACAGGAAGGACAAGAATATTGAGGAAACTTACGGATGAGGACCAGGGATATAGGGCCTGCCTAAGTCTTCTTACTCTGCTCCAAAATAAAGAACACCTCCTGGCTATGCTGTGTAGAACCAGCAAAAAGCAACACCCACGATAGGGGGAAATCATAGAGAAAGATTCGCTCTGTGGGACATGTATTCAGTAACTGCTGAAATTTGAGAGTGAAGCAAGAACCCTAAGAAAAAGTTTCTGGCACTGCACCCCCATTCCAAACATAAGGTAATAGCTGGCCAGCATAAACAGTCCTCATTAATGGCTTGACAAAAGAAGAGGTGTACAAGGTATAACTACAATTTACCTCATTTCCTACTGTTCTTCTTCAAAAGGTAAAGAGATACACAAATGAGCAAGTTAAGAGGTATTTTCAAGGTAAAAAATTATCAACAGAACTTGATTCGAAGACTATACAGATGCTGAATATATCAGAGAGGGATTACAAAATAATTATGAGTAATATGATAAAGGATCCATAGTAAAAGGTGAGCAACATGCTTTGAAAAAATTGGAAATATTCAGCGAAGAAGTAGTAGCTACACAAAAAGTGAAAGGAAAATTTTATTTATAGAAACATAATACCAGAAATAAATTCCTGTGATGAATTTAAGAGCAGACTGGGTACAACTGAGGAAAACAAAACAAAAAAAAATTGTTGGGCAAATATTATCTAAGATCAAACATAAAATAAATAAATTAATTAATTAAACCAAACCAGAGTATCCAAGAGCTGTAAGATAGTATAGCATAATGGTCTTATGTTTTTTGTAATTAGCATTTTAGCAGGATGAAAAAGAGAGAATTGGTTGCGAGAAAATTTGTTGTGATAATGGCTCATTTCTCAAAATTAGTGGAAGACAAATTACAGATGCAAGTAACCCAGAGAATCCCAAGCAGGGAAAGTAAATATATATAGTGCCTGACACTTAGTAGCAGGGAAAGTATATATATATATATATGGTACCTGACACTTAGTAGCCAAAGTGCAGATAAAGAAAGGTGAAAAAAATTATCTGATAAGAAACCAGAAAACTTGCCTGACCAGGCGGTGTCGCAGTGGATGGAGCATTGGACTGAGATGCGAAAGACCCAGGGGTGCCTCAGTCTGCTGAAGACCCGCGGTCAAGGCACGTGTGAGAAAGCAGTCAATGAACAACTCTGGTGTCACAATGGCAACGAAAAACTAATGATTGATGCTTCTCACCTCTCTCCATTCCTGTCTGTCTGTCCCTATCTGTCCCTCTCTCGGACTCTCTCTCTGTCCCTGTAAAAAAAAAGAAAGAAAGAAACCAGAAAACAAAAAACATTACATATAAATTGGAAGAACAAGGAAAAATATAACAGACTTCTGCTTTGATTTTTACTAATTTTTTTTACTTGCTTTTAATTTTATTTGTCTCCTTGCTAATTTATAGGGTTTTTTTTATCACTATTATTGTAAGGAAGACACTGAAGAGCAAATTTAAGATGTTTCTTCTTTCCTAATATAAACATTTTGTGCTGTAAAATATCCTCTAATTACTGATTTAGTGACAACTCAAATTTTTAATATATTTTGTTTTAAATTTTATGTAGTAAGAAACATTTTTCAATTCTTTATTTGATTTCTCTGACTTATGTTTTATTTAGAACTGTTATTTCATTTCCATATATTTGGAGATATTCCGGAGATCTCTTATTTTGTTACTGAGTTCTATTTTAATATCATGTGTCAGAGAATATACTTAACATGACTTAAGTTCTTTTAATATATTAATAATGTATTATTATAAAGTATTTAATATTTAAATACTGAGATATTTCCTGTTATCCTGGCACACAAATTAGGATTTGATTCAGTTGTAATCAAATACCACTTACACTATGATTTCAGTTCTTTTAAGTTTGTTGGCAGTTAGTTTTATGACCAAAATATGGTTTATTTTGGTATGTGTGCTATGAATGTTTGAAAATAATGTGCATTTTGCTACTACTGGGAAGAGTATTCTATAATTGACGATTAGATCCTATTAGTTGATACTGTTATTGAATTCTTTTATATCCTTGCTTATTTTTTCCCATTTTAATACTTGATGAGAAAGTATCAAAGTCTTTATAATTGTATACTTCTCTTTTATTGCTCAGTTCTATCAGCATTTTTAATATATTTTGAAGTTATGTTCTTCAGTGTAAAAACATTGAGGATTGTTCTGTTTTCCAGTTGTTTGATACTTATTTTATAATAGTCCTCTTTGTCTCCTCACAGTTGATCCTTAACAATAAGAATTTGAAATGTGTAGGTCCATTTATACAGTATTTGGATTTATTTCAATTAAATACTTGTACTGGTTTTTTATTAATATTATTATTGATTGATTTTGAGAGAAAGAGGAAAGGAGGGAGAAAGAGGGAGAGAAGCATTCATTTGTTTTTCTACTTAGTTGTGCATTCACTGGCCACTTCCTGTATTTCTCTGACCCAGATGGCGCTTACTTTGGCTTCTGCAGAGGACACTTTACCCATTGAGCTAACTGGTCAGGGCTGTATTACTTTTGATAGGTGGTTTGGAGTCTATGGATATGAAAAGCCAACTGTATGCATTGATGCATGCCATTTTATTCGTTTCTTAAAATATTTTCATTGATTTGGGTAAGGGGGAGCATCTACTAGTTGTTCCAATTAGTTGTGCACTCATTGGTTGTTTCTGCTATGTGCCCTGACTGGGGGTGGAACCATCACATGTGGCGGTTACCCTTCCAGGGCTTAATATATACCACTTTAAATGTGGAAATTAATGTGGATGTCCTGGGTTTGATTCCTGGTCAGGGCACAGAGGCGAAGTGCCCATCTGCTTCTTCAACCCCTTCCCTTCTTCTTTTTCTCTTTCTATCTTTCTATTCCCCTCCTGCAGTCATGGCTTGGGTTGGAGCAAGTTGGCCCCAGGCACTGAGGATGGCTCCATGGCCTTGCCTCAGGCACTAAAATAATTTGGTGGCAGGCAATGGAGGAACAGCTCAGATGGGCAGAGAGCATCATCCCATAAGGAGCTTGCCAGGTGGATCCTTGTTGGTGTGCACGTGGGAGTCTCTCTGCCTCCCCGCTTCTCAATTAAGAAAAAAAAATGTGAAAATTGTGCATCCACAGATTTTTGGTATCCAGAGAGGTCCTGGTATTAACTCCCACAGATATAAAGAGAAAAATAAATTTTTGGAGAGCCAAAAATTATACATGGATTTTTGACAGTACAGGGTTTGCATCTCTAAGCCCTACATTGATCAAGGGTCAACTATAGTTATATTGCTCTTAAATCTACTTAATCTGATATTAATATAGCTATCCTTGTTTTCCTTTAGATAATAGTTGCCTTATATATTTCTTCCCACCCTTTCACTTTCAACTTATCTACATCATTATATTTGAATTAAAGCTTGTTGCATAGTTGGCTCTTGCTTTTATTTTTCCCCTTTATTAATCTCTGTTTTAAGTAAAGACTTTTAACAATTTACACTTAATATAATATTACTATATTCGGGCTTAAGTGCAATTTAATTTTTTATTATCTACTTGTTCAATCTTTTCTACTTTTCTTTTAGTACCCCTCACCTCAGGTTACTTAAATATTTGAGAAAATTTTATAATATTTAAATAAATGAGAAAAAATCTTATTTAGCCACTCATGAAAGTACCAACTCTGGTTCTCATCATTACTTTGTGCAAATACACATTTCTTTCTCATATCATTTTCTTTCTGCCAGAAGAGTATTTCTTAAAACTTCTTTATAGTATAGGTCTGATAGTGAGGAATTCTTACATATTTTGCATGTTAAAAAGTCTTTGTCTCCCTTTTTATTGAAAGAAAACTTTGTTGGTAAATCGCTTTTGACAAGCTTTATATATATAACTTTAAAGATGTTTTTGTTTTTGTTAACTTTCTATTTTTTAACAAAGCCCAATTTATCAAGTATGTCTTTTAGAAGCCATGATGTTTTCTTTTTTAGATTTTATTTATTCATTTTAGAGAAGGAAGAGAGAAAGAGAGAGAGAAGAGGGAGGCACAGTAAACATCAACTCCCATATGTGCCTTGACCAGGCAAGTCCAGGGCTTTGAAATGGCGACCTCAGTGTTCCAGGTCAACATTTTATCCACTGCGCCACCACAGATCAGGTTAATGATGTTTTTATACCCCCTTCTCACTTACCTTTATCCTTACTTTTTTCTTTAGTTCACAAAGTACCTTTCTCTCCAGCTCCCTATTAGGTTTTCTCTTTTCTCTAGTGTTAAGTAACTTATTTATGATATTCCTCAGTATAGTTTGTTTTTCATCTTTGTTTGTTTATTTAGGACACATTAAGATTATTTTAGCTATGGATTGATGATTTTAATTAAATCTGGAAAAAATTTAGTAATTTTTCCTTTAAATATATCTTGGTCTCATCTCCTGCTCTACTTTGGGGACTAGAATTATAAAATATTTTGGTTATGCTTGAGCGGTTGTGGCATAGTGGATAGAACATTGACCTGGAGCACTTATGTTGTTGTTTTCAAAGAGATTGCCTGGTCAAGGCACATATGGCAGGCAATCAATGAACAACTAAAGTGAAGCAAATATGATCTATTCCCCCCGCCCCTCTCTCTCTCTCTCTCTAAGATAACTAAATAATATCTTTAAAAACTTATTTGGTTACACTGGTTTTTTTTGTGAAATTTCTTATTACTATGTTTTGTTTTGTTTGGTTTTGTTTGTGTGTGTGACAGAGACAGAGAGAGACAAAGAGGGGGACAAATAAGAAAAGACAGACTGGAAGGGAGAGAGATGAGAAACATCAATTCTTGGTTGTAGCACCTTAGTTGTTCATTGATTGCTTTCTCATAGCTGCCTTGACAAGGGGCCTAGAGCAGAGTGAGTGACCCCTAGCTCAAGTCAGCAAACTTGGGATCAAGCTGGTGAGCCTTGCTCAAACCAGATGAAACTACACTTAAGCTAGCACCCCTGGAGTTTTGAACAAAGGTTCTCTGCATCCCAGTCTGATGCTCTATCCACTGTACAACTGCCTGGTCAGGCTCTTATTACTATATTTTTAAATTCACTAAATTTTCAATTTTTAACCTGCCATTAATCCCATTTAATAATATGATTTTTATCAAAGATATTTTAATATTCATCTCTAAAAGTATGATTTAAAAATAAGATATCTTTCAAGTATGTACCTAAATTTTTGTATCTTTTTTTAAAATTTCTTTTTATTTTATTTATTTTAGAGAGGAGACACAGAGAGAGAGAGAGAGAGAGAGAGAGAGAGAGAGAGAAAGGGGGGAGGAGCTAGAAGCATTAACTCCCATATGTGCCTTGACCAGACCAGTGCAGGGTTTTGAACTGGTGACCTCAGTGTTCCCAGGTCGACACTTTATCCACTGCGCCACCACAGGTCAGGCCAAATTTTTGAATATATGGAATACAGCAGGAGTTGGAAACCTTTGGCTCATGAGCCAGATGTGGCTCTTTTGATGGCTGCATCTGGCTCACAGACAAATCTTTAATAAAAATAATAATAACGTTAAAATATAAAACATTCTCATGTATTACAATCCATTCATTTTCTACTGCTCATGTTCATGGTTGCAGTTGGCTGGAGCCAATCACAGCTGTCCTCTGGGACAACACCAAATTTTAATTGGATAATGCCTAACGTACACAAGTCCCATTGTGAGGCCAGAAAATAAACTTCCCTCCTTTTAATCAAGTAGTCAGGTAGCTGATTGCAGAAACCCTTTTGAAAAAGAAGATGGCTAAAAGAAAAGAAAAGATGAGGAGTATCGTACTTTTCAGCAGGAATGAACAGAGTAATTTGCCTTTGTAAAGAAAGCAGTTTCTGCAGCGTGTCTAATATGCAAAGATAAAAATGCATTGATGAAATGGTCAAATATAAAGTGGCACTTCGACACACACCATACTACATTTGCATTGAAATATCAGTGAGGAACAGCAGGAAGAAAGCATGTCAAGAGCTACTGTGCAGAGTGCAAGCTAGTCAGCAGCAACTCATGTTTGAACCAAACAAGGTGACTAGAATTTGGCTAGCTTTGCTGGTGCTTTAGCAATTGGGAAAAAGGGAAAGCTATTCACAGGTGGGAGTATGCCAAAGCATTCATGCTTGATGTTGCCAATGAACTTTTTGACGACTTTTCGGATAAAGACAAGATAATCAAATGAATAAAAGACATGCCTTTGTCAGCAAGAACTATTCACGATCGTACCATCATGATGGCAAATCAGATTGAGGCAACACAAGTGAAGGACATAAATGCAGCACCATTCTTTTCTCTTGCTTTGAATGAGTCAACAGACGTAAGCCATTTATCCCAGTTTAGTGTGATTGCAAGGTATGCTGTCGGCGACACACTATGTGAGAAAAGCCTTACAGTTTTGCCTATGAAAGAGACAAAAAGAGGGGAGGATTTACTCAAGTCTTTCACTGAGTTTGCTAAAGAAAAAAATCTACAGATGGACAAACTTATTTCAGTGTGTATTGATGGTGCTCCGTGCATGGTGGGGAGAAACAGAATTTGTAGCACTTTTTCGTGAACATGAAAAGAGACCCATCCTAAGTTTTCACTGCATCCTACATCAAGAGGCTCTTTGTGCTCAAATGTGTGGTGAGCAGCTTGGTGAGGTGATATCCCTGGTCATTTGGCTGGTCAACGTTATTGTTGCTCGAGCTTTAAATAATCGCAAGTTTAAAACACTGCTGAATGGAGTTGGGAATAATTTTCCTGGTCTGCTTCTGCACAGCAATTTGCATTGGCTGTCAAGAGGGAAGGTGCTCAGCTGTTTCACGGCTTGTCTGAGCAAAATCCGGACTTTTCTTGAAATGAAAAACATCGAGCATCCTGAGTTAGCTAACAATGAGTGGCTCCTGAAGTTCTACTACCTTGTGGACATGTCTGATCATCTGAACCAGCTCAGTGTGAAAATGCAAGGTGTTGAAAATATAGTCTTATCCCTTCAACAAGCAGTGTTTGCATTTGAAAACAAGCTGGTACTCTTCATCGCTGACATTAAAACAGGTCGTTTACTACACTTTGAAAAACTGGGAGAGTTTAAAGATGTATGCACAGCAAGTGACCCTGCTGAACACCTTGATGTCCAGCAGCTAGTGGGCTTCATATCTAATCTCCTGCGGTAATTCAAAGCGCACTTTGGAGAATTTCATGAGTGCACTCATCTTTTTAAGTTTATCACCCATTCACACGAGTGTGCAGTGGACAACGCTGACCTATGTTACCTCCCCGGTGTCTCCATCAGAGATTTTGAGCTACAAGCTGCTGACCTTAAGGCCTCGGACATATGGGTGAGTAAGTTTAAGTCACTGAATGAAAATTTGGAAAGACTTGCACGACAGCAAGCAGAGTTGGTGAGCAGACACAAGTGAGTAGAAATGAAAAAACTTTAACCCACGGACCAGCTGATTGTCAAAACTTGGAACATGCTTCCTGTCACATATCACACACTGCAGTGTGTGAGTACTGCTGTACTGATAATGTTTGGCCCTAGGTATGCATGTGAGCAGTTTTTCTCACATCTAAAGAATGTTAAGACCAACATACGATCATGCTTAATGAATGGAAGTCTCAATGCTTGCATGAAGTTTAACCTCACCATGTATCAACCAGACTACAAAGCCATCAGCAAAACCATGCGGCACCAGAAGTCGCATTAATGGTAAAAAGTACTTTATTTATCATTGGTTAGCAACAGCATAACAACGTTATTAAAAATAATTCAGAGACTTATTGTACTTCAAAAGTGTTGGTCTTACATACAATGCACACATTTACTTGTATTTAGTGTTAAACATATTGTATGGCTCTCACGGAATTACATTTTAAAATATGTGGCACTCATGGCTTTCTCAGCCAAAAAGGTTCCTGACCTCTGGAATACAGTTATAACTTTTAATTTATAGCTAAATTTAACAGCTTTATCTCCTATGGGTCTGTTTATATTGATTCCTTCTTCACATGTCTAGTGATTTTTAATTGGATTCTATTGATTTATTTTTTACATATCTTTTAATTTTTTATTAGATACAATGTGTTTTATTTTTAGGTTGGTAGATATTTTATGTTTCTATAAATATTTTAAAATTTTTACTTTTTATAAAAGTGAATATTTTACTTTTGGAGGTGGTGGATATTTTATATTTTTATCAATATTTTAATCTATGTCTGGGATGAAATTGGGTTTCTAAAAAGAATTCTTTCATTCTAACATTTAAGACTCATTAGATAGGCCTGGGACTGTGCTCTGATTAGGGCTAATTATTCTCCTCTACTGAGAGATTACTCTGCTATGTACTCTATTCAGTTTCCACTGAATTATGAAGTTGTCCCGTATCTCAGCAATAGCATGCACTATTCCCTTTAAAAGCATCAAAGAATGTTACTTTTAATCCCTTCATGTGTCTCTTTCCCCAGTCTCAGGTAGTTTCTTCACAAAGATAAATATAACCAGTATGGGTGGAATACTTGAGGAGAACCTTTTGTAGATCACTGAAATTCTCTTCTGTGCAGCTCCTTCCTGTATAATATTCTGTTTTTCAAACTTGAACTACCTTAGTCTCCATAGACTCTCAGCTTCGTCATCTCAAAGAATTTTTCAGGGTCTTGCTTAGTACCTCCTCTCTGGATTGTAGCCTAAAAACACTCTCCATAAAATAAAGCTCAGGCAATTACTGTCTTTCATTGATTGATGTCTTAAAAACAGTTATTTTTATATATTTAGTCTGTTTTATTTTTTGGCTGTTATAGGCAGAAGGGTAAAGCTCATCTCTATTATTTTATTTTTATTAGAAGTAAAAGTGAGTAAGTTTTCAAAGCTGGAAAAAGTATGTGCATTTTTGTTAGATTTTCCCTGTATTTTTTGTTATTTTTGTGAATTATATATAATTTACAATATCATTAAAATAATAAATCAGCTTTAGTGAGAAGATAGATCTTTGATACTTAAGCTATATTACAACATTTGGGAAGAGTAATAAAACAAAAATCATCCAAACAACATTGTGTTGTCATGGCTTAATAACTGATAGGATCAGGACAGCATTTCAGACTGTATAAAACATGAATATGCATTAAGATTACTTTGAATCATATTATGACATCAGAATGAAGTTTCAAGGGTATTCTCTTTCCCATCTTGATTTCAGGGCAGACGGTAGTGTCAAAACATTACCATATTGTAATAAGAAGCTCACTTATTTCTTTCTTCTCCCTTTAAATTTATCAAGTTTTGGAATGGTCTGTAATGATCATACTTAAGCTTTGGATTTTGAACTTATGAACAAACACTTAGCAAACAAGCTAAAATAATCAATAAGTAGTCAGCAAATTCAGACACTGTTATATTGGACTACTTTAAGGTCAACTATTATTTCATTAACAGAGTTTTTTCACTGGAGGATTTAAACATGTTGAGGGAGTTCTCTTTTTAAGTGGATTGGCAGTTCACCTTCATGAGAGTATATGACAAAGCACAGATTTCTCTAGTTTTGTCTCTGTCTTTCTCCAGTAACTCTATTTACCTCTCTCTGAATAATAGTACTTTATTGGGAAAAATAGTATACAAATAATTTCCCTATATTAGCTATCAAAATATTCAATAAAATTTGCATGAGATATCAACCCAAGTATGTAACTAAAATTAAAGTTTTTTTTATTTTTAATGACTACAAAAACATCTACCTTTCTGTTAGGTAGAATAATGGTTCGCTAAATAGATCTATATATTAATACCCATGATTAATGAATATATTACCCACTATGGTAATAGGAATTTGGCTCATGTAATTAAGAAACTCGAGATGGGGCCTGACCAGGCAGTGGTGCAGTGGATAGTGTTGAACTGGGATGCGGAGGACCCACGTTCGAGACCCCGAAGTTTCCAGCTTGAGCGTGGGTTCATCTGGTTTGAGCAAAGCTCACCAGCTTGGATTCAAGGTCACTGGCTTGAGCAAGGGGTTACTCGATCTGCTGAAGGCCCACGGTCAAGGCACATATAAGAAAGCAATCAATGAACAACTAAGGTGTAGCAACAAAACACTGATGGTTGATGCTTCTCATCTCTCTTCATTTCAGTCTGTCTGTCCCTATTTATCCCTCTCTCTGACTCTCTCTCTCTGTCCCTGTAAAAAAAAAAAAGAAAAGAAACTCGAGATGAGGAGATCGCCTTGGATTATTTGTTGGAGTTTAATGTAATCACAAGGGTTCATATATGACAAATACAGAAGTAGAGAAGGAGAAGAAGGAGAAGAAGATGTGACAATGAGTGCAGAAGCTGGAGTAATGCGAATACTGAAGGACAAGGCCACAGACAAAGAAAATAGGCAGCGCCTAAGAAAATACCAAGCCTCTCAAAAATACAAAAAAATGTATTGCTTCTAGAAACTCTACCAGCACCTTGACTTTAGCTCAGTGAGACTGATTTTAGATTTCTGACCTCATGATGATCGTGTCTTGTATTACAGCCCTCCACTGTGGCAATTTGTTATAGCACAAGAAGAAATACACTCTGTAAATCACTTTTTAGTCTTTCTTAAAATCTTTATGCAAAGTAGATTTTTCTACCAGGCTATAACCTTTTGGTTATAAGTAGTTTTAAACACCACGTTGCTCACAATAGTGTCTTTTACCATGTGTGTTCTAAATATAAAGTCTCATCTCACCACTAATCAGGTCCATGCAATGGAAGGTCCCCAATAAATAACAGTACTAAGCATTAACAAAGAATAGATTTTGTGATTCATGAAGCATGTAATAAGTCAAATAAGAATATAGTCAATACTAAGTATTAACTTTCCTGCATTTTCTGAGTTCATCTTTCTAATTTTTGGCTTTAGATTGAACCTATAGTCTTGAATAAAAAATTAAAGCTTAAATGTTACATATTTGTGGCAGAATATATACTACTATTTAAGTGGCTGCGGAAAAGATGTATTAGGGTGTTTTTTATTTCCCTTTATAACTTTGCAGTATTATAGTCACAAATGAATATACATATACAGAGATTGGGAGACTTAGGTCTCCCAGGTTTAGAGATGTTGAGAAGAATTTTCTTAGAATCCGGCTTGGGTTTGAAGGTCTTCCATTCTTACAGTTAAAGTTTATTATGTGCTGATGAGGTAAATAGATTATCTTTTATTTTTGGTGAGGGCATAAAAGAGTTGTGACAGGGATGTGAACTCTGAGGGAAGAAGAAACCAGAGAAGTTTTTGCCTCACTAACTACAGCTTCCATATGTACTTTGGAAAATTGTCAAAGTGGAGAGAAAATGAGCTGCATATTGAAGAGCTAGGATTGCATGTGAACTGAACTGCAGGGCTCAATTACCCATCCTCAAGCTGCACGACTGTGTTTTGTCTTTTCCTCAAGGACTACACCATGTGGACACTTATCATTTAAGAAATTTGCTGAAGTAATGGTTTGAAATCTTCATCTTCTTTTAAGAAAAAGCTAAAAATGAACCCATCAGATTGGAAATAAAATGGTGTAGTGAGATCATTGTGATATATCTTATATAATATCCAATTAAAATGGCAAATTCATTATTGGGAGGATTCTCTATGAGTGTCTCATATTTCTGCAAGTCCTGTAAACTAAGACAATGAAAGCTTTTATTCCAGACTAATTTTTCAAGGCCATTTATGGAGTAAACAGCCTTGGAAGATAGTAATGGTGCCTCCCTCCAGACAAGACTTAAAGACAGGTTTATTGGAACCTTTATAAAACCCCTTTATAAAAAGTAGGGGTTTTCTATATGGGCAGCGTTTACCTGTGTGTTCTTAGTCATGCCTGTGAGATGTGACGTTATCATGGAGAACTGGGATGAACATGAAATGAAGCTTATACTGCTTGCTGTGCAGTGAGTAACAGGTGCTTTGTCTCTGATCCTGGAGATTATGTCTTCTACCAACAATCATGAAACTATCGCAGCTTATTTGTTAGTTTACAGGTAGAAAACTTTGAAATCTTATGTACATTTAACTGAGTTTCTAACATTTCACCATTTCACTGAGTTTTTTCTACATTGGTAAATTAAGGATTCTCATATCAACTGATTACATTTAGATCAGTGGTTCTTAACCTGGGTTCTATGGAACCCTAGGAGTTCGATGAGTTGGTCTCAGGGGTTCAGAGAAGCCTCTGCCACGGAGGTAAAGGCACACTTGTGTAAAGTCGTGATGACATGCCCTGCTTGGCCATCACTTGCTGCAGAGGATCACGTTACATTGCCTGGCCAACCAGTGCTGTGGGGAATTTAGTGCGTGCAGTAGTCAATGGCTGTCATAATTGTACGCCATGTGGTTTCTTTCTTAATATTTTAATCCATACTAAATATATCAAGCAAAAAAAGAAAGTGGTCTGACGGATATGTACAACATGGATTCACATGTATCATGGAACGGAATGGGAGTCAGCATCCTATCTGCATGATATGCAATGCCAAGTTGAGCAACTCTAGTCTCGCATTGGCAAAACTAAAGGAACACTTCTTGAAGCTGCATGGGGATGGTGAATACAAGAACACAACGCCTGCTGAAGTCAAGGTGAAACGAGTCAGATTCGATGAAAGGGCCGCTCTGCCTGCTCTTGGATTTGTACCCATTAACTAACCAATCCTCACAGCATTGTACAAAGTTGCTTACTTGATCACAAAGCAGGGTAAGCCACACACCATCGGTGAAACACTCATAAAACCAGCTGCGTTAAAGATGGCAAAGCTGATACTCAGAAAACGGCCAAAGGTAAATTATCCCCAATTCCTCTTTCAAATGACACCATCAGCGACAGAATAGAGAACATGATTAAAGACACCTTGGCTCAAATAGTTGCAGATCTAATTTCAAGTCTGGCAAAATTCAGTCTTCAACTTGATGAGACCACAGATGTTTCTAATCTAAGATAGCTTACTTTTTTTGTGCGCTATGTGAAAGAAGACATAATAAAAGAAGATTTTTTTATTTTGTAAGCCTCTTACAACAACTAAGGCAGCTGATGTGAAGAAGCTTGTAGATGACTTCTTCAGAGACAACAATCTTTTATAGGATATGGTTTCTGCAGTTTGTACAAATGGAGCTCCAGTCATGCTGGGAAGAATGTCTGGTTTTGGCGCGCTAGTAAAAGCCGATGCATCACACATCATTGTTACACATAGGCATGTGTTGGAAACTAAAACCTTGCCTCCAAAAATGGCAGATGTATTAAAAACTGTGTTGGAATGTGTGAACTATTTGTGAAATAGTGCTCTGAGGCACCGCATCTTCAGTGAGCTGTGTAAAGAAATGGGCTCTGAATTCAAGGTACTCCTGTACCATTCTAATGTTTGGTGGTTATCCTGGGAACAGGTGCTGAATCGTGTTTTTGCCATGCATGAGAAATTAGCCATGTTTTTGCAAGAGCATCAACACTGTCATGCAGATTGCTTCAAAAATCCTGAATTCATTGTGATTTTAGTGTACATGGCTGATATATTCACAGCTCTCCATCATCTCAATCAGCAGATCCAGAGTGGTGGAGTCAACATCATGGGAGCGGAAGAAAACCTGAAGGCTTTTCAAAAAGAACTACCATTGAGGAAACAACTACTAGAGAACAATAACTTCGCAAACTTTCCCTTTCTGGATGACTGTGTAAGTAAGATTGAAGATGTGTCTGGAATCGGAGATGGTTCTGTAACCGTGAAACTGGAGCAAACAATTGCCACGCACTTAGATGAGTTTGCAAAGTCTCTCAACAGATATTTCCCTACAAGACAGTCATATCCAGCATGGGTGAGACAGCCATTTACGTTTACTGTTGAGACAGCGGATGTCAATGATGAATACCTTGACAAAATCACTGAAATTCAGCAGAGTGAGGTTCAACTGCAGCGCTTCAGAACAACAACACTCTCAACTTTTTGGTGTCGACAAATGGAAAAGTACCCAGTTATTGCTAAGAAAGTCCTGGAATTTTTTATACCATTTGTTACAACATATCTTTGCGAGCAATCCTTTTCGAGGATGCTGGACATAAAAACGAAGAAAAGGAACAGACTTTGCTGTGAAGATGACATGAGAGTAGCACTTGCCAAGATGAAACCACACATATCCGAACTGGTCTCCCAAAAACAACAGTAGAAGTCACACTGATTTGCAGGTATGTAATTTGGGCAATGCTTTATTCTGGCCCCAAAAAAGTATTTTGTGGATTCAAAATGACAAAAAACAAATTAAATTTAAAATTAAAAAAATTAAGTTATTAAAAAATGTTAAATTTTTTAAAAATTTCTAATTTATTTTTAATTAGTAAAATAGTAAAAAAAAATATTGTGGGGGGCTGAAATTCTTTTATGGGGCCGAAAT
The DNA here is from genome assembly GCA_037038555.1 of Rhynchonycteris naso. Classification (NCBI taxonomy): domain Eukaryota; kingdom Metazoa; phylum Chordata; class Mammalia; order Chiroptera; family Emballonuridae; genus Rhynchonycteris; species Rhynchonycteris naso. The sequence goes on from CM073002.1 coordinate 77,387,680, forward strand.
ATTTTTGGGGACCAGAATAAAGTAATACTGTAATTTGTTGTGAGTTCATGCACTTTGTTGGTTTTGTTCTTTGAGTAAGGTGATGTTCATGTATGGTTCATTTTGTACACCAGTAAAAAAATATATACCTATGTCTTGAATTTGGAAAAATAATTATATTTTATTTATCACTAAAGAAGGGTTCGGTGAATACGCATATGAAACTGGTGGGTTCGGTACCTCAGAAAAGGTTAAGAACTACTGATTTAGATGTATAATTTCATGCTATATACTATGACACAAATTAAATAAACATGTAGACTGACTCAGTGATTCTCAAAATGCAACTCCTATTCCATGTAAATAAGAACCTCCAGATGTATCTATAAGTTTATATTCCTAGGTCATAAAGCATCCTTATTATAATAGAATCTTTGAAAGTGGGGTATAGCAATCTATAGTTTAAAAAATATTCTCAGCCAATTCAAAAGCATGCTAATGTGTGTTTGGTGTATTAAGAATTATTTCTTAGAAAAATAGTTGTGTTTAGAAAAAAACAGATTAGTGAGAAAAAATTATCAGGTCTTTATTTTTGTCAAAACAAACACTAGGCTCCACACTTAAGAGAATTCTTTCAAGTTTCAAACCAATCTATGATAATACTTTCATCATTTGATATTTTTAAGTTTGCAAGTTCAGCTCTTAAAAGGTTGATTTTGGGGCTCAGGTGTTTTTTTGTTTGTTTGTTTAAAAATATTGTTTATTTCATTTGCAATGAGTACATATTGCAGTGTGCTACTTAGATTATTATTATTATTACTTATTTCTTTTTCTTTTTTTTGTGACAGAATCAGAGAGAGGGGCAGATAGGGACAGACAGGAAGGGAAAGAGATGAGAATCATTAATTATTTGTTGTAGTACCTTAGTTGTTCATTGAATGCTTTCTCATATATTCCTTGACCGGGGAGCTACAGCAGAGTGAGTGACACCTTGCTTGAGTCAGCTACCTTGAACTCAAGCTGGTGAGCTTTGCTCAAACCAGATGGGCCTGCGCTCAAGCTGGTAACCTCTGAGTCTCGAATCTGAGTCCTCCGCATCCCAGTCCGACGCTCTATCCACTGCGCCACCACCTGGTCAGGCCAGATTATTTTTTTTACATAGAGACCCAAACAATAATATTTCAGCTGTAGGAATATGTAAATGAAGGATATTGATATACTCTGTAAACCAATCATTAATTTTTCTTTTTATTTGTTAATAAAATTAAAACCATAAATTTATTGAAAAAGAATAGAAAGGTGTGGACATAGATCTTCTCTTGGCTCTTTCTCTTCCTGGTTCTGAAATCATAAACAAATAGCAATATCTGAGTCTGAAACTGTATAAAGTAGTTACAATTAAATTATATAACCTACATAACTTACCTGATACACAGAACTCAATAGGTATCATTTATTTTAATGCACTGTGTAGTAAAGTTTATGAACATTAAACATGATAACACTAAAAATTACTAAATCATTACAAAATTTATATCACCAACAAGTTTTTAAAGAAACATATGCCTGTCTGAGCAGGCGGTGGCTCATTGGATATAGCGTCAGACTGGGATGCTGAAGACCCAGGTTTGAGACCCTGAGGTCACCAGCTTGAGCGCGGGCTCATCTGGTTTGAGCAAAGCTCACCAGCTTGGGCCCAAGGTTGCTGGCTCCAGCAAGGGGTTGGTTGGTCGGCTGTAGCCTCCTGGTCAAGGCACAAATGAGAAAGAAATCAATGAACAACTAAAGTGCCACAACAAAAAACTGATGATCGATGCTTCTCATCTCTCTCCGTTACTGTCTGTCTGTTCTCTCTATCCCTCTCTCTGACTCTCTCTCTGTCTCTGTCAAAAAAAAAAAAAAGAAACATACACCTAAATATGTTTATACAACTAGATACCTTTATCATGAATACCAATTCATATCACTATCCAGTAAATGGAATATACACCTTTACACATATTCAAAGACTGAGCATAATTTTTGTTCCAACTTCTTGCCAATGTTAACTTCTAAATAAAAATTTTCTGGGAGTGTAGACATAAATAGAAAGCTTTAAACAACTTGGTAATATTCCTCCTCTTCCTAAAGCAGTAGTTCTTAACGTGGGTTCTATCAAACCCTAGGGGTTCTATGAGTCGGTCTCAGGGGTTCGGAGAAGCGTCTGCCGCGGAGGCCAGGATAAAGTAATACTGTAATTGGTTGTGAGTTCATGCACTTTGTTGGTTTTGTTCTTTGAGCAAGGTGATGTTCATGCACAGCTCATTTTGTACACCAGTAAGAAAACATATACCTATGTCTTGAATTTGGAAAAAAAATCATATTTTATTTATCACTAAAGAAGGGTTCGGTGAATGCACATATGAAACTGGTGGGTTCAGTACCTCAAAAAAGGTTAAGAACCACTGTCCTAAAGCTTTTCAAAATCATTGCCTTTAAATTCTGAAATGGGAATTGTTTTACTGAATAATTTTCTTACTCTGACTTGGCCAAATAGTACTTAGATTTTTTTCTATTATTTTCTATGTCTCTCTCTACATCTCAAACTCAAAAAATATTAGAAGAAAGAATAATCTTCAATATTTCTAAACATTTTAAAATTTATTTAGAAAATTAACTTTAAACAGTGACATTGATCAATAAGAGTATGCAGATTTCAAGTAAACATTTCTATAGCATTTGAACGGTGGATTATGTTGTGAACCCTTTACCCAAAGTCAAATCATTTTCTGTCACCTTATATTTGTTTCTTTTTACAAGCCCCCCCTCCTTCTTCATCTCTCTTTCCCATGTCACCTTCCCCCTCTGCCACATCCCCTAAATGTTTTGTAGAATTTAAAGAAATAGATTAGATGTGATAATTTCACTGAAAGATTTACAATCTTTCCTATCCCTCTGACCACCTTAATTTAGCAAACTATATGTATGATTATGCAAATGAATTTTGCAATAAGTTCACAAAAAATGACTTTTTTAAAAAAACACATTTTCTTATAAATTTAAAATTAATTCATTATGTATTTTAAGAATTAAGGTACTTTACATGTCACTTTTACATGTAAAAATCTGCCTCAGATATTCAGGTAATGTACACTCTGGGATCCATAGATATAATGCAGGTACCATGTTGATTAGGTTTAGGTTTGGGATAAATACAAAAATAAAAATATCTGGTAAAGGATTTAAACAAAATTCCAATTAATTTTCTACATTGAAGAGATCCAGAGGTCTGTAGTTTCAGAATGGTGTAAATGCTCCATATGTGCTGGCCTAACTTACTTTTTATGTCTAAATTCTGTCATATTCAGCCTGTGCCTTCTACTGCATGTTAGTAAGATGCATTATTATATTATGTAACATAAAAAAATAAAAGAATTCTTTCTCTTTTACAAGGAAAATAAAAAACACTTTCTTTAACTCCTCATTACCTTTCTGCTTACATTTTATTGGAAGTATTTAGTCTCATGGCCAGACATAGTTGCAAAGCAGTGGGAGAACAGAATAGCGACTTTTCTTTATTCTTCCTTTTTTTTATTATTCAGTGAGAGGAGGGAAGGCAGAGAGACAGACTCCTGCATGTGCCCCAACTGAGATTCACCTGGCAAGCCCACTAGGGGCAGTGCTCTGCCCATCTGGAACCACTGCTCCATTGCTCAGCAAGGGAGCTTTTCTTAATGCCTGAGGTGAAGGCCACAGAGCCAGCCTCAGGACCTGGGGCCAACTCACTCCAATGGAGTCATGGCTGCAGGATGGGAAGAGAGAGAGGGGGAGGGATGGAGAAGCAGATGGGGGCTTCTCCTGTGTGACCTGACCAGGAATCAAACCCTGGACATCTATACTCTGGGCCAACATTTTACCACTAAGCAAACTGGCAAGGGCATCACTTTTATTTCAAATGATAATGTGATCAGCTAATATTAAGGAATTTATTACTACCAATAAAGGAAATTATTGGTGTATAGGGACTTGACTTAAATCTGTCTTACAAATGTTAAATGAAATTATTAGGAGCAACATGAGAGGGAAGGAGTTGATGTATACTTTTAGTTGATCCAGTGTGTGGATGTCCCAGGTTCAATTCTTGCTGAGAAACTTTTAATATTCTGAGAAATTCCTTCAGAAGTATTTTTCTAACTACAAATTTTATTTACCAGATTAAAAAATATATCTTATCTCTGTTAAAAGCAAAACAAACAATAACAATAAAAAGCTCTGAGAATTGTTTTAAATTTCTCATTTCTTGGAAGTAGAGATGAAGGCTATTACCAATTGCTTGACATATTACTGATATTATTTGAAATTAAGTTTGTTATAATTTTACATAAATATCCAGACTGAAAACCTAAGCAATATATTATCTAAAATAATAAATTCTAAAACTACTGTTTCCTGATCTACATTTATCTCTGAGATAATGCACTCTAAGTCCTTTTACAAAGCAGGAATATAAGAAAATTATTTAATTATTTGCCTTACTCTTAAACAAAAATCTTAGTCTCCTGAAACAAATAGTAATTTTTTTATCATGTTGATTTTTTTTTTTTTTACAGAGACAGAGAGAGTCAGAGAGAGGAATAAATAGAAACAGACAGACAGAAACGGAGAGAGATGAGAAGCATCAATCACCAGTTTTTTGTTGTGACACCTTAGTTGTTCATTGATTGCTTTCTCATATGTACCTTGACCATGGCCCTTCAACACACCAAGTAACCCCTTAAGCCAGCAACCTTGGGTCCAAGCTGGTGAACTTTTTGCTCTAACCAGTTGAGCCCATGCTCAAGCTGGCAACCTGAGGGTTTCAAACATGGGTCCTCCACATCCCAGTCCGACGCTCTATCCACTGCGCCACCGCCTGGTCAGGCTCATGTTGAATATTTAATAGAGGAGGATAATATAGCTTCTTTTACTCTCTCTCTTTCTTTATCTCTAATGATACATATTGCATTTCTGGAAAATGTCATGAAAAAGAACAGAGATATTCCTTGTTAATATTCAGTTCAAAATTATTGAGTACATAAAGAATTGACAGTTACGTGGTAGGTGACAAAAAATTCTAAGCTTCAGAAAGTAAAGACAATGTAGCATAACATAAAAGGCTTTGTAAAGTATGTTTTCTTTTGTATCACACACATCAGTAAAAATGTTATTTATTTTTTGGTAACAGAGACCTAAATTAGCAATTAATTAAAATACTGGGTTCTTTTTTTTTCTATCTTGTAAAAGGATGACATAATGTGATTAGATCAGAGCTATTTCTGTGATTCTATAATTTCATCAGGGACCCCAAATCCTTCTACCTTTCTGCCACTCTACCTAAAACAAGTGCATCGTTCTGCACAATTGCCTCATTAGATTAAGCTCCAGCCCATAATGTTCTCCTTGTAAGTAGAGGAAGATGGAAGCAGCACAAACAATAAAGAAATTGCTGGTTGAATCAACCCAAATTAGAATTCTTTGCTGGAAGCCCCATTGCATGACTACTAATTACATAACCTGATCCAAAACATTAGTCACAATAATAGCCCTGTCTCAGAAGGAGGCTTATAAATGTAACTTTTCATCAGGGGATATCGCTTCTCATGAAAGTAGCATCTTAAATCTGAAAAGTAGACTGGTCACTGAGATTATAACTAAGTTTCAGCCACATTGTCACCTCACAAAAACTTCCAAGAAATATGTAGCATTTACAACAACCGAGGATTTACAACACTGAAATGATTCTACAACCCTCCTATGTTGCCTGAAAATGACTACTCTCTTGGACCTCAATGGAAATTTAAGCCTACTTCAACATTTGTGACTTTGTGTAGAGAGCAGTGAAAACAGCACTAAAAATAAAGCATCAGTCAAAAAAGCAAAAATTATTCTTCTGGTGAATTTCTTTCTTAACCTTTTTATAGAAATAAATACTGAAACCAATTATCTTTTTTTGAGTGAAGAATAGAAAAGAACATTATTTTTATAGGAAAGAAAATTGTCTAAGACCCAGGAAATACATTTCTCATTTTCATAAGACATGTTAGATTCAACTGATCTTTTCTGTGCAGTTCCATATCTTAATCCCAAAACAGCACCTTCTCTAGTGATTTATCTACCTGTAACTATTAATGACAATCAGAACTCCTTTTCAAAATAAATTTTAATACATTTTTGGTTATTTTTATTTATTGAAATCAGACTGTAATAAATAATAGTCAGTGTCCAATGGAAACCAAATTTTCAAAATGAAACCTTTTAAAAATGACTTTCTTTATCCTAACAGTATTCACAGAAAAAGAAAATACATATTTATTGGTATCATATAGTAATTATGTGTTTTAAAATCCAGGAAAAAAATATAAATATTCACATGTAAATTATTTCAAAGAAAAATTTAAATCAATATTTACCTTTTATTGCATCTAATTGCAGATAACATAGTAGGCTTGTAAATAGTTTAAGACTCAGAAATTCAATATAAAATCACCAATGCTTTTTTAAAGATAACAATCTATATTTATACCTAAACTCTTTACCTTCTTTTTGTAGTTATCAAAAAGAAAGAGTACATACAATGTACTTTCTTTAAATTTATTGAGTGACAATTGTTAATAATATTAAATACATTTCAAGAATACATTTCTCTCATACATGATCTGTATATTGCATTGTGTGCCCACTGCCCAGTCAAAGCCTCTACTGTCATCATTTATTTGACCCTTTTACACTTTACTACACCCTCACTCACCATCCCTCTGGTAACCACCATACTGTTGTCTCTGTCCATGAGTTTCTGTTTGTTTCTCCTGTTTACTCATTTGCTTCTTTCAGTTTTATATCCTACATATGAGTGAAATCATGTAGTTCTTAGCTTTTTCTGACTATTTCATTTAGCATAATATTCTCGATATCCACCTATTTTGTCACAAATAGCACTATTACATTTTTTTTCTTGTGGCTGAGAGTATCCCATTGTATATATGTAACACATCTTTATTTAACTATTTATTGAAAGACCCATCAGTTCTTCCATATCTTGGCCACTATTAATATGCTGCAATGAAATTAGGGTGCGTGCATTTTTTCAAATAAATATTTTAAAAATTTCAGGTAGACATCTAGAAAAGGGGTTGCTGAGTCATATAGTAGCTCTATTCTTAATTTTTTGAAGAGTTTTCAAATGGTTTTCCATAGTAGTTGTTCCAGTTTACATTCTCATCAGTAGTGAATAAAGGTTCCTTTTTCTCCATAATCTCTTCAACACTTGTTATTTACTTGGCTTGATGGTAATAGCCACTCTAATAGATGTCATAATGAAGACAACGCAAACACAATTTGAAAATTTAACCATCTATATTAGTGTAATTTTTTCCTTTATTTATAACTTATTGGTGCCTTACTAAACATATTTTTATTCAATGCCTAATATGTGTTAGGTTTCTTAGTCATTGTTCAGTGTACTAGATTAAGGTAAGTATTTATAGCCAGCATTAACATTATCTGTTTACTTATCTTTTTCCTGACAAATTTATTACCTCAGCTACTTCTACTCTATTGAGCAGCAAATTGAGAGAATGGTATAAGATTACACATAGTGTTAAATTACAGATAATGCAATATTAAAAATCATGATACATCTAATAAGTGATTTGTAAGGTTAAGACGGGGAGGTAAAAATGGCCTGGAGTGGCGTGACCTGTGGTGGCGCAGTGGAGAAAGCGTCGACCTGGGAACACTGAGGTCGCCAGTTCAAACCCTGCACTGGTCTGGTCAAGGCACATATGGGAGTTGATGCTTCCAGCTCCTCCCCCCTTTCTCTCTCTCTCTCTCTCTCTCTCTCTCTCTCTCTCTGTGTGTGTGTCTCCTCTCTATAATGAATAAAATAAAAAATAAAATAAAAACGGCCTGGAGTTATTTGGGAGGTTGATGGATTTAAAAAAGACAAAGAAAATAAATAAAATAATTAATTAATTAATTAAATAGGACAGAGAAGGAAAATCACTTTAGTTAGGAAACAGATGTAACAATATTACTTGTCTTCATTTATCAAAAGAAACAGTTAAAATAAAATTAAACTTTTCCCTGGCCAGTTGACTCAGTGGTAGAGCATCAGGCCAGCATTTGGAAGTCTGGGGTTTGATTCTCGGCCAGGACACAAAGGAGAAGCAACCACCTGCTTCTCCACCCTTTCCTCTCTCCTTTCTCTTTTTCTCTCTCTTCCCTTCCCACAGTCAAGTCTTCATTGGAGCAAAAGTTGGCCCAGGGGCTGAGTATGGCTCCATGGCCTCCACCTCAGGAGCTAGAATGGCTCCGGTTGCAACAGAGCTACTCTCCAGATGGGCAGAGCATTGCCCCCTAGAGGACATGCCTAGTGGATCTCAATCAAGTGTCTCCTCACTTCTCACTTCAGAAAAATAAAAATAAAAATAAATAAATCTGCTATTATATGTGTAGCTGTATAACTATATAAAACCTGTATAAAGGAAAAAGTATAAAGTTGATGATTTCTTAGTAGTGCAATACATTTTAATAAGCCATTCAATCCATATTTCACACTTTATATTAATGTAGAAAAGAGGATGGTTGAGTCAAGCTTGGCTGAATTAAAAGTATACATTGTGATGGCAATTATCAAAATCAGAAAAGTCATGCCATTTTAAAATCAAAGAGGCATGTAGATGCTTAAAATTGAGGTAGAACCATCATTAGTGATTTAGGTAAATAAAGATTTATAACCAGGAGTAAATACAGGATGCTAGGATCCATAGAGTTTTCATTATTAGACATGGGCTTCATTTTGTAGGTGTCTTGGCTTAAGTTAATTGTCCTGGAGTTTGGAAAAAGAAGGTTGAAAATTCTCTTTCTTCTGGAATCACAAAGAATAACCATTTCTGCATTACTAAGAGCTAATAAAGTTAAGTTTGCAATAAAATTTTAATGTAATTTCTAGAATTATTGAGTCTATTTACTAAGTAATTAAACATAAAGTAGGTACAGTATATAGTTTGTTAATAAATATATTTATATAAGACATTTGGACTTCAAAAATCATAGACAAGTTGTATAAGAATTCTTTACAAATAATTTATTATTTAATGTAAACAGGTGGCCTGACCCGTGGTGGCACAGTGGATAAAGCGTCAACCTGGGAACACTGAGGTCGCCAGTTCAAAACCCTGCACTGGTCTGGTCAAGGCACATATGGGAGTTGATGCTTCTAGCTCCTCCCCCCCCCTCTCTCTCTCTGTCTCCTCTCTAAAAAAATAAATAAAAAGAAATTTTTAAAAAAAGTAATGTAAACAGGTGATTTTCAAACTCATATGTGGTATGCTAATTAGTACACAGGGGATCACTGGAGGACATTAAATTAATGTTAGACAGAAGTCAGACTTACCTTTGTTAGACAAGCCTTAGCTTCTGTAAAAGACATGTTTCTGCCCAAGTGCATAAATAAGGCCTGTTTTTGCCTATATGCATCATACCTTTAACAATTACCTAAAAAGGCTAAAAATAAATGTGTATGTATATGTGTGTGCTTGAAATGAAAAACAGAAAAAAAGATATTCACTTTTTGTGTAATTCAAGTCTCTTAATTTAAAGCAAAAAGCCTGTCCCATAGAACAAAAGAAAACTTTAGCTCAGCTTGAATATAAGTGATATATTTGTTAATAGAAATAAGTTTGGATAAAACCAACTAAAACTTAGAACTTAATCTAGTTAGTAATGGAAAGTCATTGAAGATCATTAAGCAGAATGATAATGTGATTAAATGATTTTATGATAGTTATTTAGATGGCTGTTGAAGTTATAAAATATGCAAGAATGAGGCCATATTGACTTGCACTATGATATAAACAGTGGAAACAAAATACAAAAAAAAGATCAAAGAAATAATTTTGAGACTGACCTTTATTGTGTTTGGGCCATATTAGATTCTATTGGATTAAAATATATTAAAACTTATGACTGACATTTTAATTTGTATATAGAACTACAAATCGTTGTCATTATCATCATAAGATACAGAAAAAAATAGAGGAAAAGAATTGAGTAGGAGAATAGAGTTAAGTTACTGACAACCTAAATTTGGGGATGATGTGAGATGTGTTATGTAGAAATGCTGTGAATATAAAGTTTCATAGAATAAGACTTATTAATATTCAAGATTAAATTTGAGAGGATCAATATAGGATCTTAAAATAAAGGTGCAGATTAGTTCTAAGAAGAAACATTTAGTTACAAATTTTCCAAGTTAAATACCCACCATTAGAAGGCTCATCATCACTGGATAGTTAGAGATGGAAAAATTAGAGAAAAGAGCATACTACATTGAAAACTGGAAAGACACCACAAATATACAAAAACTCTTAGAACTAATAAACAATCTCAGTAAACATTCAGGACACAAAATCAACATACATGACTTTTGCTTTTGGTAGTAATTTCTTAGATATAAGACCAAAAGCACAAGACAAAATTGAAAAATATATGCTTTACTAAATCAAACCTAAGTGCTTTATTTAGCCCAGCAAAGGAAACAACAAAATAAAAGGACAATTTATGAGAAGAGAGAAAATATTTCAAAGCCAGTTATTTGATAAAGAAGGATTTATTATTTTTTTAAATTTTACTTTTATTTTAGAAAAGAGAAAGGAAAAAAGAGAGAGAAAAGAGAGAGAGAAACATCAATTTGTTTTTCCACTTATGTATGCATTCACTGGTAGATTCTTTTATGTACTCTGACCAGGGATTAAACCTGCAACCTTTGTGTATTAGGATGATGCTCTAACCAACTGATCTAACCAGTTAGGGCAAGGAGTAGTTATTTACAAAAGAAAATGTAAGTAAATTCTACTGTCAGTAGCAAAATATATTAATACTACTAACAACAATAATAATAATACAAATGGCCTTACTCCAAAATGGGGAAATAAACTGAATAGACACTTCTCCAAAGAAGACATAAAAATGGCAAATAGATACATAAGAAAGTGCTCAACATTACTAATGATCAGACAAAAACAAAGCAGAGTTTCTTCCTTTCACTTTTATTCAGAATAGTTCTGGAAGTCTTAGCCACAGCAATCAGACAAGAAGAAATAAAAGGCATCTAAATTGAAAAAAAAGTAAAACTATTATTATTTGCTGATGACATGTAGCTAGATAACCCTAAAGCAGTGGTTCTCAAACTTTTTGAAGTTGGGGTACATTTAAAATCCTACAAATAATTGTTGGTGCACTATATACAAATTTCTGAGAAATATGCTATAATAATAATAAATATTAAAGAAAAAAATATAAAGTCCAAGCGTGCTTTTTTTTTTTAACAGGGACAAAGAGAGAGTCAGAGAGAGGGATAGATAGGGACAGACAGACAGAAACGAAGAGAGGTGAGAAGCATCAATCATTAGTTTTTCACTGCCATTACGACACCTTACTTGTTCATTGATTGCTTTCTCACATGTGCCTTAACCGTGGGCCTTCAGCAGACCGAGCAACCCCTTGCTGAAGCCAGTGACCTTGGGTCCAAGCTGGTGAGCTTTTGCTCAAGCCAGATGGGCCCACGCTCAAGCTGGTGAGCTCGGGGGTCTCCAACCTGGGTCTTCTGCATCCCAGTCCGACACTCTATCCACTGTGCCACTGCCTGGTCAGGCCAAACATGCTTTTATGATAACTAAATTGAATAAATATGACAAAATTAAATTTATTCTGACATGAAAAAACATTTTTATGTTACATTTTTTGAGTTATGCTTTTTAGAATTTATAAAAAAGGGGTTAAAAATGACAAAAAAGTTACTATATATATATATATATATATATATATATATATACATTCTTAGTAAGATTTAGTAAATTAGGCAGGTCCTGGCATGAATGTGTTAAGTTTTTCCATTCTTATGTTTATGAGAAACATGAGCCTGATGTGTCCTAGCGATTTCTTCAATGTTTGGGCATATATTTGAAAGGCAAACTCTCATTTCCTCGTCAATACATTGAAGAATTTCTCTTTTTTTTTACTCTTAATTGTGTTGGGGGAAGAAAATTCTAATTCACATAAATAGACTGTTGAAAATTTTAGTAAAATGTTCAAAGCTTTTTTATATATATTGCCACATATTCTTTTTTCATAAAAATCCAAAAGGCTTCAAGAGACAATTTCTTTTGTTTAATCATCAACTCAAAACCCCCACCATACATTTCATCTTAATTTTACACTAAACAAAGGATAGAAGAAACTTGCCTCCAGTTTTTCTGGGGAACATGGGTGGTAGTGTAAATAGTCCAGCACCACAGTTTAACAGCCTTTTGCAATCTAACCAGGCAAGTAAAGTGTGGGGTTGTGCTGACTGTCAGCTTACAGCCAATTCCCCATACCTCTGTCCCCCAAAAATCTAAACTCCAAAAACCTTATTGTTTTTTTTGTCCCCAAAGGCATATATTTCTCTGGAATACCATAGGGTGCATCTGGAAATCTTCTAGGGTGCACCAGTGTGCCTGGGTACACACTTTGAGAACCACTGCCCTAAAGTCTCAGTCAAAAAACTACTAGACTTGATAAATAAATTTAGCAAGGTGGTAGGATATAAAATTAATATTTAGAAATCAGTGGCATTTTTATACACTAATAATGAACTGTCAGAAAGAGAAAGTAAGGAAACAGTTCCCTTTACTATTGCAACAACAAAATGATAAAATACCTGGGAGTAAATTTAACCAAGAAGTTAAAAAACTTACGCTCAGAAAATTTTAAGATATTAAAAAAAGAAATCAAGAAAGATACAACAACTGGAAGCATATATCGTGTTCATAGATAGGAAGAATAAACATCATTAAAATGTCTATACTACCCAAAGCAATCTATAAATTCAATGCAATTCCTATTAAATTACCAATGGCAAACTTCAAAGTTATAGAACAAACATTCCAAAAATTTATATACAACCAAAAAAAAGAACACAAATTTCCTCAGCAATCTTGATAGTGAAGAATAAAATGAGAGGTATCACGATATCAAGTTATACTACAAGGTCACTGTATTCAAAACAGCTTGGTTCTGGCACAAGAATAGTCATAGAGAGATCAATGGAACAGAACAGAGAATCCAGAAATAAACCATCACCTTTGCGGTCAATTGATATTTGACAGAGGAGATAAAAGCATACAATGGAGTAGAGACAGTCTCTTTAATAAATGGTTTTGGGAAAATTGGACAGCTACATGCAAAAAAAAAAAAAAAAGGAAACTAGACCACTAACTTCCACCATTTACAAAAATAAACTCAAAATGGATAAAAGACTTAAATGTAAGTCATGAGACCATAAAAAATTTGGAAGAAAATACAGGCAGTAAATTCTTCAGTATCACTCATAGCAATATTTCTGCCAATATTTCTTCACAGGCAAGTGAAGGACAAAATAAACAAATGGGAATATATCAAACGAAAAACTTTTGTATAGCAAAAGATACCATTAACAAAATAAAGCGACAACCCACATAATGGGCGAATATATTCATCAATACATCTGATAAGGTGTTAATAACCAAAATTTATAAAGAACTTCCAAATCTCAACACCAGAAAGGTAAACAATCCAATTTAAAAATGGGCAAAAGAACTAAACAGACACTTCTCCAATGAGGACATACAGATAGCCAATAAGTATATGAAAAATGTTCAATGTCACTAACCATCAGAGAAATGCAAATTAAAACCACAATGGGAAACCACCTCACACTTGTCAGAATGGTGCTCAATAACAAATCAACACACAAGTGCTGGTGAGGGTATGGAGGAAAAGGAACCTTCCTGCACTGCTAGTGAGAATGCAGACTTGTAGAGCCACTGTGGAGAACAATATGGCATTTCCTCAAAAAGTTCAAAATGGAACAAGTTATTGTGGGATATGCCAAGAATGCAATGCCTTGACTGCCCTTTACCTGAGTCATTTCTCAGCAAATAACTTTGAAGAATGAGGGAACATCCCCTCCCTCCTGGTTCCCCATGAACAACAGGCTTGTGTTTGCCCATCATAAGAGCAATAAATTCTCCTAGTTCAAAAGTACCTCCAGGTAATAGAGCCCACTGAGTGTACAGGCATCTATAATGGGCCCTCTTTATCCCTCCTTTGTGTTAGAGACATTATGGGAAATGAAGCAAACCAATGTGAATTTCTGGCTACTACCCTTCTTATAAGTAATAAAATCCTTTGTCTTCCAACCAGAACTCCTATTCCTTCTGCCAAACTCCATAAAACAGTAACAGGATAACTACTTAACTTGCAAGTAAGGTTAAATCCCAGATCCTCACAGTTCTTGTAAAAACAGTTGTCTGCTCTATTGCTGCTTGAGAGAAAAATTCGTCATTGATAGAATGGTACACTGACTTCTAATAGTGACTTTGTTTCAGAATATGAATTTTTATACCTGCTTACTGCTTTGTTTTAGATTTTTATAATTCAGATAAATCACTAAACTTTTTGACCTTTCATTGTGACCCCCAGTCTTTTTGTAGATAATAAAAGCACTTTATTTATAAATTTAGTTTTTATTAAGTACTTTGGCATATTTGGATTTAAGATAGCATTTTGTATGAAACTAAGGAGCAAAGTTTTTTACCACAATAGAATCTGTGAAGTTCTTCATCATTTTTATTTATTTTTTTATATAATTCATCTTCCCTTATACCTTTTCTATGAAATTTATAGACCTTAGGGTATACCACTAATACTAAGAACTGGAAGGTTAATAAACTCAAGAACACCAAAAAGTAACTGTTATGGGAACATTAGTAAAAACTACAATAATCGACTTAATATATGTTAAAATTGGGGTTACCAAAGTGCACCCCTAATAAAAAATATTTTTACACTACACTGACTATATAGACTCAGTGGTGATATTGCCATTCTATTCCTTAATATGAAGATAGAATATAATAAAGATAAATGTTTTAGCTTTTTCTTTTTGATCTAACCTACTTTCTTTTAGTCTTCTGTTTTTATAACATTCCTCACCGACTGCATTTACCTGAAGAAGTAATATGCAAATACATTATTTTTTTTTTGATGATTCCAATCTTAGGATGTCTTTTAACTCAAAATGCATTACTTATTAATTACCTTTAGAAACTAAAAGCAGAAAAATAAAGTTGTTCTCAGAAAGATCATTGGAATTCTTTGGACTGAATAATTTTATATCTTTTGTATTTGATATACAATACTTACGATGCTTTTGTATAAATCAATTAGAAAAATGCAGATGTAAACATGTCATCAAATACAAAGTGTTATATTTACTTAAAGCATATGCATTAGTTTCCCAGCATGCCACAACAAAGTACCACAAATTGGATGACTTAAAATAATAGAAATTTATTCTCCCACAGTTCTGAAGACCAGAAGGTCAAAATCAAGGTGTTAGATGGACCATGATCTTTCTGAAGCCTCTATGGGAGGATCATTCCTTGTCTATTGTAACTCTGCTTGCTTCAGATATTACTTGGCTTGTGGAAGCATATGTCCAATCTTGGCCTCTATATTTACATAGCATTCATTCCTCCTGTACCTGTCCTCTTCTTATATGAACATTTATCATATTGAATTAAAGTTACACACTACTCTAGGATTATCTCATTTTAACTAATTTCATCTTCAATGTTACCATATTCAAATAACACATTCTGAAGCACTTGGGATTAGGACATAAACATATCTTTTGGGGGGAGATAATTCAACCTATAATAGTCCATCACTGGCTTCCCAAAATTTAAATTTTTCCCACATGTAAAATGCACTTCCCCCATTACCACATACCTCAAAGTCTTTACCATTTCAGTATAAGATCTTAATGAAAAATCTTATCTAAATATCAACAACACAAAATTCCAAATCTCATCATCTAAATCAGTTATCAATAAAACTTGGGGTATGAGTTATCTTGGAGTAAAATGGTCTTTATCTGTGAATCTGAGATCTGCTTTCAATATCTAATATTAAAACATTAAAGCAGAAATAAAATCAATATATCTTTTCCAAATGGGTAAAATTGGAGGGAAAATAGTCATAGATGCCAAGCAATTCCAAAACCTAGCAGGGCAATTCCATGAGATGTCAATGGCTTGATGCTATGCCTCTTAGCCCATCAGAAAATTAGTTGTACCCTCTTAGCACACAGGAAGAATTTTCCTTCACCACTGTCCTTCAGGGAAGTCCCAGAATTGCCCTTTAGTGGCTCAACTGTCCACTTTCAAGTGGCACCTGTACATCATAAAATATTGTCAGTAAACCAGGTCCAAGATTTATTTTCTCAGTCAACTGATGACAATGCTCCAGGCATCTACAGGTAAGGGCTGGGACAAAGAAGATAAGGTAGCAGGAGTGGAGACCATAGGCTCTGGAGCCACTTCTTTGTGTAACTGACCTGTGCCTCAGGGCCTTCTTGAGCTTGATCTCATATGTTTGATAATAGAGTGCTGCAGTGCATGCCCAATTAAATGGCAGGTCAGTTAGCACCCAATTTATAATGCACAACTTTGTGGTAAATTGGTGCCTCATGGTTAAGTTTTCAGTCTCTACTATGCCCCAATATTCTGATTTAGAATTTCAACATATATTTTTGTGGGGAGACACAATTTAACCTATAACATCATAGCAATTATTAACAATAGTAATTACATTCATTTTTACTGATTTGTTACTACCGTTGCAATGCTGAATTTATGTCAATGCATTCTACATTGTTTCATTCTAATTACTTGACTTTTAAAATAAGATAAGTGCTATTTTTAATCATCCAGGTGCAAGTGTTTACTCTTGCTGATAAAGCACAGTAAGAAAATAGAGGCTGATATGCAGGTGTCACCCCAAATTACAAATTACATACTTAAATTAAAAAGTAATGGTGCCTATTACTAATAACTATCATTTATCTTTTTTAAAATAGTTTTTATTCATAGTATATTTCAAACAAAATTCTAAATACTGAGTCATGAAAATGAAGAAAACATACAAGTCTTCTCCTATCCAAGCTCCTATATCTTAAAGGATGGAGACAGGATGTAAAATAAATTTAAAATCTATAACACATATAGAGGTCATGATTAATAAATGTTATAAAAAATAATACAGTTTTAAAGAGGCAGTGATTGAGTTGAGCTATTAAATATATCTATTTTCTATAAGGCATTTTACTAAGAATTTCACATATCATTACACTAAAATCATAAAGTATTAATAAAATAAATGTATAGAATATTTACAAAATATAGGTATTATATTTTAATTTTATTATTGAAGAAACTGAGGTACAGAAATTAATATATTTCTCATCACTTAAATGTAAATAGAAGAGGAGCCAAGAATCAAGATAAGGTCTGTTTTTACCTTATTAAGACTATGCTTTCTCAAATCCCACACTACATTTGCATGTATATAGTTTATATTGTGCTCAGTATGGAGAAGCAGCCAAAGATTGTTCTGAAAAATATATTTATGATTTGTTTACATTACTTTTTCTTTTTTTAACTCTAATTATTTGTATATATAAGTAATGCTTTATTATAAATTATTCTATTGTTTCTATAATTGTGCTCCTTATTTAGATAATAATTTATCATATGCACTTACTTTACCCACACAGAAAAAAATGTATGTTTTTATGTAGGCAGAATAATTAGAATTTTATTATATATATATATATATATATATATATATATATATATATATATATATATATATATATATCTTATGGGTTATGGAATCCAAAACTACCTAAACTTTGTCCTTGACTATTAATGTGTACTCACCCCTGTAAGATCTCTGATATATATATATATATATATATATATATATATATATATATATGCCTAGAGAAGACAAGATAGACTATTAATGTGTACTCACCCCTGTAAGATCTCTGATATATATATATATATATATATATATATATATATATATATATGCCTAGAGAAGACAAGATAGAAAAATATTCTTTATTGGTAATTGTGGCATTTTTCTAAATTTCATAAGGACAGCTCATATTTATATATAACTACAGCTTAACTGATTTATGAACAAAGCATGCCATAAAACTTTAACTGAATTTCAGCTTTCTTCATCTAATTTACATGTCTTATTTTTTAAAAGAAATTTTTATTAGTTTTTATTTATTGTGCTAACAGACTCAAGTGTCCCACTCAATATAACACCCTCACCCCTAACCTTCATGTCCCTAATTACACCCCCTTTGCCCCCCTCCTCCTAACTCCCTGTCCCCTTTCCTCTCAGATTTGCTGTCTTGTTATATGTATCTATGTGTTATATATATAATTTTACTAATCCCTTTACCTTCTCTGATCCCATTCCCTCAACCCCCTTCCCTATGACAGCTGACCCTCTGCTCCCTGTGACTCTGCCTCTGCCTCTATTTTGTACCTGAGTTCACTTTGTTCATTATATTTCACACACAAGTGAGATTATACATTTTTTTTCTTTCTCTGCCTGATTTATTTCACTTAGCACAATAATCTCCAGGTCCATCAATGCCATAGCAAAAGGTAAGATTTCCTTGCTGGTGGCTGGTGGGAATGCAGACTTGTGCAGCCACTGTGAAAAACAGTATTGCGTTTCCACAAAAAAAAAATAAAAATGGAACTGCCTTTTAACCTAGCTACCCCACTTCTAGGAATATATACTAAGAATCCCAAATTCTTATTCTGATTCAAAAGAAGATATGCATCCCCATGTTAATTACAGCATTGTTTACAATAGCCAAGATCTGGAAACAGCCCGAGTGTCTGTTAGCAAACAAGTGGATTAAAAAGCTTTGGTACATATATACAATGGAATACTATGTGACCATGAATTTCAGCTTTTATAATACTATTTCCAGAAAAAAAAATATATACCATTGTTGGGAAGACTCAGACAATATAATGTGATTAATATATAATACTTAAGGTAAAATTTGATTCCCTATCTCATATTTTATTATTTGTTTTCTTTTTTTTTTTTTTTTAATTTTTATTTTATTCATTTTAGAGAGGAGACACAGAGTGAGAGAGGGAGAGAGAGAGAGAAAGAGAGAAAGGGAGGAGGAGCTGGAAGCTCAACTCCCATATGTGCCTTCACCAGACCAGTGCAGGGTTTTGAACTGGCGACCTCAGTGTTCCCAGGTCGACGCTTTATCCACTGCGCCACCATAGGTCAGGCCTATTTGTTTTCTTAAGTGAGAAGCAGGAAATCAGACAGACAGATTCCCTGCATGCAGGGCATCCACCCTGCCTGCCCACCAGGAGGCGATGCTCTGCCCATCTGGGGCATTATTCCATCGCAACCGGAGCCATTCTAGTGCCTGAGACGGAGGCCATGGAGCCATCCTCAGCACCCAGGTCAATTTTGCTTCAATGAAGCCTTGACTGCAGGAGGGGAGGAGAGGAAGGAGAGAGGTAAGGGTGGAGAAGCAGATGGCCACTTCTCCTGTGTTTTCTGACTGGGAATTGAGCCTGGGACTTGCACATGCTGGGCAGATGCTCTACCGCTGAGCCAATCAGCCAGGGCCTTTCCCATCTCATTTTTAAAATATCATTTTAGTTGAGTGATTTCTAAGCAAGTATGTTTATCTTATGGGACAAACTAAGAAAGATATTTAAAAATAACTATACATTTTAAAAAATGGTTCTTGCCTTGGCCAAATATTAGAGAGAGAGGCCGGCCAATAAAGGGAGTCACAACTTACCCAGGAGCAGAAATATCCATAAGAACAAGCAGAACAGGAGTAGGATAACCTGCAGTGTAATTAACACATTGCTGAAGGCTTGGTGAACAAGTCTGAGAGTTAAATGTGCCAAGGGAACTTATTCAGTCATAAGTTGTCCCCAAAGTCCTGTAAAATTTACCTCCAGGAACTGGGCCAAGTTCTTACAGTGTATTTCAGAGAAAAATTTTCTCCTCCTTTATGTAGAAGAAGGGGAGAAGAAGCCATTTTGAAATGCCCTGTAACACTGTTCTTTTTTTTTTTTTTTTTAATTGAGAAAATTAAATTTAACAGGGTGACATTGATCAGTAAGAGTACATAGGTTTCAGGTAAATATTGTAATAGCATTTGAACTGTTGATTGTGTTGTGTGCTCAGCTTCACAAGGTTTACATCAGGGAAAATTAGTTAACTAGAACCTAATCTAGTGGGCTATTTATCAGACCTTAACTGACCTAAGAAAGGCAAATACAGTGGTACCTTGCGATATAAACAGACCAACATTTTTTTTTGAAGATATGAGCTGCGACTCTGTTTGTATTTTTGTCGAGATCCGAGAAAAATTCTGAGATATGGGTCATGATTCAGGAAGCTGCTTCTAGCTGGCACGTTGGCACATGGTCCTGTAACGGCAATTTGATATACGAGTTGACTGACTTATAAGCTCAGTTACAGAACAAATTAAATTTGTATCTCAAGGTACCTTTGTACACAACTCAAATACATTCTTGCCAACCTGTCCTACCTAAAGAGAGACAAAAATTAAGAAACTCTTGTGAAGTAGACAGTACAAAGGCACTAAAAAAACTGAAATTTAATTATAAGACAGAATGCTTTCCCTCCCCTCACATCTCACCATTACATTATTAAAGGACTATTTACAGAAGTTTTTTTACCTAGTAAAGTTATTTTCAACCTTTTTCATCTTATGGCACACATAAACTAATTATCAAAATTCTGTGGCAAAATTAAAATATAATTTTTTGTTGATCTGACAACAAAAAATAAGTATAATTTTGATTCAATTCAGTCCCACTAGACAGCTATTGTTTTGTTGGTTATTGTCATTTTTTATTTGACAATCTAAGGCAAAAGAGGTCAGTTTCCTTGACTAAACAGTGAAGTATTGCATGTTTTAAAAATTATTGCAGCACACCAGTGTTCTATGGCACATCAGTTGAAAATAACTGACCTAGTACATCATTTCTGGCTACAAAGAAAAGCATTATAATGCGTAACAAAAAGGAAAAAAGAAAATATAAAGAGACAGAATAGGCATCTGGATCAAACATGCAGGGATTTTGGAATTAATAAGCTCAGTAATTTAAAACAACTATGGCTAATATGCTAAAGGTTTCAGTAGATAAAGTAAATTGCGAACAAGAACAGATAGCACTATAAACAAAGAGATGGAAATCCTAAGGAAATAAAAATGTGTTAGAAATAAAAAAACTGAAACAGAAATAGAGAGGGCCTTCAATGAACCTTTTAGTAGACTGGACACAGCTACTCTAAGTCAGAAGTTATATCAATAAAATTCACAAAAAATAAGTAGAATCAGAACGGAATATTCAAAGATTGTAAAACAATTACAAAATATGTAACATATGTGAAACAGAAAGACCAGAATGGAAGTAAAGGAATGAGAAAAAGAAACAGAAAAAATATTAGAAAGAGTAGTGATTGAGAATTTTTCTCAAATTAATGTCAGAGACCAGACTACAAATCCAGGAAACAGAGGACCAAGCAGGGAAAACTACACTTAGGCATATAATTCTCAAACTACAGAAAATAAAGTACAAAGTCCTTAAAGAATAAACAAGAATAAAACAGTTATCTTAAAAAGAACTAAGATAAGTATTACATCTGATGACTTCTCAGAAATTATGCAAGCAAGAAAACATTTAAACTGTTGAGAAAAAATAAAAATAAAATTAGAATTCTGAATCTGCAAATTGTCTGTCAAAACTGAAGGAGAAATAAAACCAATAAAATTTGATAAAATGTGTTGCAAATGTACTTGTTTGTAAGAAATGTTAAAAGAAGTATTTTAGAAATCTATCCATTTCTTACATAACAGAAATGGATAAATTCCTAGAAATGTACAACTTACCAAGACTGAATCATAAAAAATAGAAAATCTGAATAGACCTCTAATGAGAAAGGAGATGAACTCAAATCAAAACTTCCCCGCAAAGAAAAGCCCAAGAACAAATATTTTCACTGGTGAATTCTACAAAATTTAATAATAATAATAATAATAATAATAACAACAATTATGTCAAGATGGCAGTAGAAGTAAATGCAGTACTTATGTCCTTCCACAACTACATCAAAACTACAACTAAACTACAGACAAACATCATTCAGAACCTCATGAAATATAACTGAATGGAAGTCATAAAAATACAAATACAAAAAGAAGCAGCTACATTAAAAATGGTAGGAGGCGCAGATATGCAAAACAGGCTATCTCCACAACCAGGTATGGCAGATAAAAGTCAAGAGAAATACCTTGGTTGTGAAAATCTCCCCTGAGTGTTGAGGGTGTCCCAACCCCAAAACAACCCCCAGTCCTGGGCCCAATGCTAAGAAGAGAAGTTCCCATAACTTTTAGCTATAAAAACCAGTGCATATTGTGGATGAGTGAGATTAAGAGCTATTGGAGTTCCTGGTACTCCTCTTAAAGGGCCAGTGTATGGACTTACTTAGACTCATTCCCTCTGAGTTCCAGTGCTAGGGTAGCAGCTCCAAAGGCAACTGAAACATTCGGAAGGGAACTGAATTGTCTGGCATTATTACTAGACTAGAGGGGCAGGTTTTCCAGAGACAGAAGTGCTGGCAGAGGCCATTGTTTTTTACTGAGCTTTCCCCACAAAGAACCCACTAGCAAGAGCCATATATGAGTCTCTAACAACCTTGCCCACGCTGTTAACCCTTCTCTGATGCTTCCCTGAGACCCTGCAACCACCACCTTGTAGCTCCCCCCAAGCTGTTTCCAGTGGTTCTTCCATACCAATGGCCTGTCTTGGCTTATATTTAGAATTTCTTAAAATCTCTCAAGCTAGCAGAATCTGGCCTTAGCATGTCCCATACCTCTTGTTACATCTCCCTAGGCCCAGTGCTAGCAACAGCTGCCCTTGGTTTGCAGCTTGGCCTCTCCTGGGTACCTCCAAGACCTGAACGACTAGTGGTCGTCTGCAGATCACTTTGTCACTCATGCTGAGTAGCCTGGAAGAACACATATGGTAGCTGACTTTGTCATGTACCTCCTGGGAAGCCCCAAAGTCAGTGCACTCAGTGAACAGCTTCAGACCTTCTTAAAACACCACCCAAACATTTCCACCAGTGACACAATTAAGGAGCAGACTCATAAGGCACCAAAGCCCTGATGAAATAAGTCTTTCTCTGTGAGGCTTGTCCCTACACAGCTGATTCTCCAAAATGGTCACAGCCAGTCCTAACATCTGATCATCCTGGGGATATATCCCTCCCATTTTCATGTCAACAAAAACCAATGCTTTGTTACAACAAGAGGATGTACAGAGCCCACACAGAAAGATGCACATGTAGTGCTTAGCTGAAGTGACTGAAGAAACTTTGCCACTGAACCCTATAGCACAACTAGTACATTAGCCAACTTTACCAAGCATGGAAAAATTTAGTGGCTCTATCCAATATATAGAAACAAACACAAAGAGGCTGCCAAAATTAGGAGACAGAAAACATGTCTGAAATGAAAGAATAAAACAACACTGCAGAAAAAGAACTAAAAAAAATTTAACTAAGCAGTCTACTAGATGGATAGTTGAAACACTGGTTATACTAATGTTCAATAAACTTTAGTAAGAACCTCAAAAGCATAAAAAAGGTCTAGTCGCAAATGAATGATACACTAACTGATATAAAGAAAAATTTACAAACAAACAAAAAAGAAATGGTAAATGAAGCTGAGAAGCCAAACAGTGATTTGAGATAGAAGAAAAATAAAAAAGCACCATACCAGAACAGCAAACAGAAAAAAGAATCCAAAAAAAAAATAAAGAATAGTGTAAGGAGCCTCTGAGATCACCTCAAACATACCAGCATTTGCACCATAAAAGTGCCAAAAGGAGAAGAGAGAAAGCAAACTGCATTGCAAGTCCAGGTTTGAATCCTGGTCAGGGCACACAGAAAAAGCGACCATGTGCTTCTCCTCCCCTTCTCCTTTCTTTCCCCTCTCTCTTTTCCTCCCTCAGCCATGGCTTGATTGATTTGAATGCATTGGCCCTGGGCTCTGTGGCTGCTCCACCTCAGGTGCTAAAAATAGCTTGTTGTGAGCATGGGGCCAGATGAACACAACATTATCCCAGACAAAGGTAGCCAGGTGGATTCCAATCAGGGTGCATGTGGGAGTCTGTTTCTTTACCTTTCCTCCTCTCATTTAAAAAAGAAAAGGTAGAAAATCTATTTTAAAATAGTAATGATGGAAAATTACCTAACCTGGTGAAGGAAATAGACATAATATCCAAGAGACTCAACTCTAATTTGAAAATAAAAAATGGTTAACAAACCTGATAATAAAAATTGCTAATAAAAGACAAAAGAGTTGATAAAAACTTCACAAAATAGCCAATAATCATATAATTTTTCTAAATGACATACACAGGGAGGGGTAAAATTAAGTTTACAGTTGTGAGTATGCAAAACACACAACTTATTCTTGTATTTTTATTTACTAATTATTAACTTATTTTTTATATGAGCAACTATAAACCTACTTTTACTCAACCCATGGCATTAAGTGCTAACAAGAACATATATAACTAAGAGTAATGTATTAAATTTTGGGCTAAGGTGTTGCAGTTTTACGTAGAATGGCAAAAAGACCTCTGTGATGATGCAATGTTTTTGTGTAGATTTAATGAAATAAAAGAATGAACCATGAATATCTCTGAGAGATGATCATTCAAGACTAAAGGACAAAAGAATTTGATTTGGAACCAGACCTTCCTTTCTCAGAAACACACACAAACACATACAATCATAGCAAGCAAGTATGGCTCAAGCAGAAAGAATAAGAGAAACATAGTTACAAAGGTAATGGAGTGCCAGCTCTTTTAGGGCCTTATAAATCAGAGTAATGACTGTATTTGTGTCCTATTCTCCAGCTAGTCATTTTATATTTATTTTAAAATACTTACAATAAACTAACTAGTGATGTAAAAGTGTTACTGAGAACAGTCCTGAAAACTTAAAAAATTCTAGTCACTGATTACACTGGGGAACAATATTATTGTTCCATCCACAAAAACACTTGTTCTTACCTAATACAAGTGTGTTGATCTCAAATCTGACATAAGTTTTTCTCTGTAAGCTACAGGTTTTTTTGCAATTCAAGATTTTAGGTTTTCATCTTATTGTAAAATTTACAACATTTAGTTTAACATAATGAAATAGAATGTCTTCCTGGACATCATCTTTGTGAAAATACAATAATTCATATAATGCAGTAAATACACTAATACAATAAAAGATATGATTGCATCAGAATTTGTCTACAATTTTGAAATAGAACATACTAAAACACTTATTTTAATCATAAAATTTGTGCCAAACTTATTTAAATCCTATTCAGGCAAAAATTTGCATTTGTAGCTCTTGTGTTTGTGTACTTGTTGAGTATGATATCGTATGATGCTCCAGCAGTAGTCTGCTAATTACTAACAGCTCCAAGATTTTTGGGAAACTTATCAAGATAACTGGTCAGGAAGTGAATCTTAATGCTCATATTACATCCAAGTCACAGAAAGCCAACAGCATCCTTTGAACCAAAAGTTCATAGTTTTCTGCTTTTTTGTTTCCAAGGAAGTTCTTTGTAACTGCCACAAAAGACTGCCATGCTGATTTCTCCTCCTTATCCATCTTTCTGGCAAGTTCTTCATAATGTATGAGGGTTCAAATTTGAGGTCTATTGAATACACCTGCTTTTATCTTCTCAAAAGACAAGGCAGGAAAAGCAGAAATTATATGTTGAAAGCATTCCCTTTCTCTATTCAAAGTCTGAACAAACTGATTCATTAAGTCAAGTTTGATGTGAAGTGGGAGAAAAATGATCTTGTCTCAATTAACTACAAATTCATTCACAATATTTTGCATCCCTACTTTCAGAGCTTCACGTTTTGGCCACTCCTTCTGTGTCCAGTGTTTCTTCTGAGCTCGGCTGTTCCACAAACACAGAAAGCAAGGATACTTTGTGAAACCTCTCTGTTGTCCTAGCAGAAAATTTACCATTTTAAGATCCACACAAATGATCCAGTTATGCACCTCATACATCAGAAAGTTGAGGACAATTTTTGTCATTATAATCTTCTCACAGATGAGTTGAACAACCAATTGGAACTGCTGCATAAACATTACTGTTTTGTAGGAGAACACATTTCAAACTTTATTTAGAGCTGTCAAGAAATAGCAGCCATTCTGTTGGACTGTAAGTGGTAACACCTAGCTTGTTGAGAAGACTGCTAATATCATGACAGTAAACAAAGTGTTTGTCTTCGGAAAAAAAGTCCAAATAAATTTGTTCATGCTTCCTGAAATGGAATACTTTAGCTGACCGGTGAAGTACATTCTTTTCTTGAAGCCGGGAAGTTGACTTAGTGGCTTTTAATTGGCCCAAATTTCTTACTAAGTCATTCAATTCAGGTTGGCTAAACTGTGAAGGGGTTTATGACTGCTTGGCATCAGAAGGAAACCCTTCAGATTCTACAACCATTTTCTCATGTATCTTATCAAAATAACTTGATCATCATGTTCACTTTCTTTATCCTTAGAAAAAATAAAACCATTGAAAACTGGAACCGTTAGTGTTTCAGAGTGTGAGATAGGTTATATTGCTGAAGGAATATTAGGATATGAGATCATATGCTGTTTTTTCTTGCTGATGCCCTTTGTATGGATCAGATAGAAATAACAGTCACTGCTGTGGTCCTTAAGTTCATGCCAAACCATGGGAATACCAAAAGGCATTCCTTTGCGTTTTTCTTTCGTCCAGTCACAAAACATTTTCTCACAATTATGACACACAATATGAGGAGCCCAATTCTTAACTTGATTGCCAAGGGGAACTTGAAAATAAGCAATATATGCACGTGTCACAAATGATATAATATTGCGCCTTTGACGTTGAAGTGTGTAACAGCCACATATGTAAAACAAGGTGTCAAGACTATTCTTACTTTTACTCCTACTCAAAAAAGCCATGATTTAATCTTCAAACAAAATAAGAGGGTGTTTTTATCAGATTTTTTTTTAAATTTATAACAACTACAATTATGTAGAAGTGATGTTTGTAAAATATTAATTGCCTTGTGGTTATGTTCAATCCAAGAGTCGTTGCCCTTTAGCTCCAATTTAAAAACCAGTGCATGCCATTAACTGTAACAAAAAGAAATTAAAATTGCTAAAAACTAGAGCATTTATCAAAAAACGGATTTCAGACTTGGAATCAACAATGCAGATATATATAGAATAAGTTCTAAAACTTCATTCAACAGAAAAAGAAAAAAATATATTGTTTCCCAGTGTTGTTGTAATAGATAGAATAGATAGAGAAGAACATATTTTTTCCTATTTTATTCCCATCAGCACATTTAGAGATGGAATCTTTACATAATTCAGTGGTCACATTATTACCTTGAGAAATTTCAGGAAGCCCTGAGGCTTAAGAATGTTAACAATGGTAAACCTTGAATAGCCTAAGAGAATATATTCACTGACACCCATTGTCAGGAAGACGGGAAGAGCATATATAAATACATAGACACACAGAGAAAGCAATGGCCAGTTTGGCTAAGATGCAATCTCATACCTGGTCTCTGGTTTAACTTTAACTTTCAATTTCCAACTAGAATATTTGCACAATGTACACATTTAAATTTATATTTGATTCATGTGTGCTTCACACATTGACTTTCAAATAGCCTTTAAGACAATATGGAAAATTTAAAAGTCTATGACTTCAGCATTAAAAAAGTTAAGAGTTAAGCCTTCCCTTCTAGTTACTTGAGTACATTGATAAGCAAATGATTTCACTAAGAAATCTTAGATAATATCTTCTGATTTTCCAGGGCTGTCATTATGGTAATTCTAATTCCACATTGTTATTTTCTTTATATTAGGCAGAAATTAATCTAAAACAATTTTCTTACACTCAGGCTATTTATATATATATATTCAAATCTGACGATTCTACTGATTCAATGTAGTAATAATTAAATAAATAAAAGAGTTTTCTTGTGAGAAGGAAAGGTCAGGCCATAAGAGATTCAGACTCTAGTTGACTTTTATTATTTGCATCTGATATTTAAGTTTCATTCCATGAAAAGTCAGAAAACCTCTATGCAATCTTTAGATTATAGGTATAGTTTAGTTTATATGGTGCAAATCCCCTCTCTCCCCTGTCTCTATTGCTAAAAAAAAAAAAAAAAAAAAGACAAGAAAAAAGAAAAAAACGAAGATAGCTAAAATGATCCTGAGATAGCTGTGTCTTCTTCACCAAGTGTTATCAAGTTATTAAATATTTTCTCCCTCTCAGCTTTACCATTCCTTCATCTATTTGACAGAGTCAGGAAACTGGTGTCATGCTTATGTTCCTTCTGGTACAAGATAAAAGTGTTTGCCTACTAACTTCAAATAAAAAATGAATTTGTCTAAAATATGTTTCAGCCTTTGATGTTGAATCTTCCCCTTTTATAAGTAACATAATTGTTAGGTTGCTTATTGTCTTTATTTTTATTTTTTTCATGAAGTGAGAAGAGGGGACAGATTCCCACATGTGCCCGACCGGGATTTACCCAGCATGTCCACCAACCGGCAGTGCTCGGCCCCTCTGGGGCATTGCTCTGCTTTATTCAGAGCCATTCTAGTGCTTGAGGCAGAGGCCATAAAGCCATCTTTAAACAACTGGGCTAACTTTGCTCCAATGGAGCCTTGGCTGCGGGAGGGGAAGAGAGGGATAGGAAAAATGGAGAGGGGGAAGGATGGAGAAGCAGATGGATGCTTCTCCTATGTGCCCTGGCCGGAAATCCAACCCAGGACTTCCACATGCTGGGATGACTCTCTACTGCTGAGCTAACTGGCCAGGGCTTGTCTTTTGTTTTTAGAAAAAAAGTCT
This sequence comes from Rhynchonycteris naso, assembly GCA_037038555.1. Taxonomy (NCBI): domain Eukaryota; kingdom Metazoa; phylum Chordata; class Mammalia; order Chiroptera; family Emballonuridae; genus Rhynchonycteris; species Rhynchonycteris naso. The sequence continues at coordinate 77,416,583 of CM073002.1, forward strand.
AGCTTCCTATCTTTCAAACATCAATTGACTTTTGAAGTGAAATGTTGGTCAGAGGAGTGGCCCAGCTATATGCAAACTTCACAGTGCAATTTTTTTTCACTTTTTTTCTTTTATTTACCTAATTGAATTTATTAGGAAGACATTGGTTCATAAAACCACACAGGTTTCAAGTGTACAACTCAACAAACCATCATCTGTCCAACAAATTGTGTTTTCTCAACCCATAGCAACCTCTCTTTCTGTTCCTATTTTCCATCTATCTTCCCACCTCCATCTAAGTCTCTCCACTTTTTCCCTCTGTCCATCATCACACTGTTGACTTTGTCTATGTGTCATATGTATATGTTTTTTTGCTAATCTCTTCACTTTCTTCTACCTAGTTCCCCAATTTTCTTCTTGTCTGGTAGCTGTCAGTCTTTTCCATCTGTACAGACCTCTGGTTTTATTTTATTCATCAGTTTTTGTTGTTGTTGTTTTTCATTCGATTCCACATGTAAGTGGGACCATATGGTATTTCTTTTACTCTGAATGACTTATTTTACTTATAATAATAATCTACAAATCCATCTCTACAGTTGGAAAAAGTAAGATTTCATTCTTTCTTATGGCCACATAGTATTCCATTGTGTAGCTGTATCACAACTTTATTATCCACTCATCTACTGATGGTCACTTGGGCTGTTTTCAGATCTTTGTTATTGCAATTTTATTGCAGTTAACACTGCAGTGAACATAGGTGTAAAAATATGCTTTTAAATTAGTGTTTCAGGATTCTTAGGACATATTCCCAGAAGCGGACTATTGGGTCAAAGGCAGTTTCATTTTTAATTTTTTGACAGAACCTATACTGTTTTCCACAGTGGATGCACCAGTGTAGATTTCTACCAGAAATGGTTCTTTTTGGATAAAAGTTAATCTAAGGCTCAAAACCATAAAAATCCTAAAAGAAATCAGAGGCAATAAAATCTCAGACATCTCTTTAAGCAATATTTGTTTTTGACATATCACCTTGGGGAATAGAAGTAAATAAAAAATAAACAAATGAAATTATATCAATTTAAAAAGCTTTTTCACAGTGAAATAAATCATCAACAAAATGAAAAGACATTCACTGAATGGGGGAACATATTTGCTAATGCATCTGACAAGGAGTTAATATCCAAAATTTATAAATAACTCATACCAACACCAGGAGGACAAAGAATTCAATTATCCAATTAAGAAATGTGCAAAGGACCTGAATAGACCCTTCTCCTAAAAAGGCATATAGATGACCAATTGGCAAAGGAAAAAAGCGAAACATTTTCTTCTCCTCCTTTTGGTGGCACAACTAACTCTCTTGCCACCTTCATACTTTAATTCTCTACTTACCTACTCAGGATCCAATAGACATTTATGTTCCATTTGTAAAAAATTTTAAAAGGTATAATTTTATGTAATTAAATATGCCTTATTACACTTTGATTCCACTAGTGGATAATTTTTTATAAGTGCTTTACAAAATCAATAATCTAAGTTCATAATTATTAATGATGGCTTTTTAAAATGCAATAAGGGATACCATTCTACAACTAGACAGAATACAATGCCTTGGACTATAACAGAAGAAAAAAACAACTGAAAATTATAATGATGATATATAAAAATGCAGAATTTCTACCTAATACTAAAATTAAAATATACTTTAAAATTTAAAATAGAAAATATCTATATAGGAAACATGACTTATAATATATGAAAAGCATGTAACAAATACCGTAATAAACAGCATGCAATAATGTAACAAATACCATTATAATCAGTAATAGTTTCAATAATTGGTGGCTCCATTTTGGAATTTTTACTGTACTGAAACGTCAGCTGCTTGACCAGGCAGTGGCACAGTGGATAGAGCATTGGACTGGGACAAAGAGGACCCAGGTTCAAAACCCGAAGTTACCAGCTTGAGCATGGGATCATAGACATGACCCCATGGTTGCTGGCATGAGCACAAGGTCACTGGCTTGAGCGAGGGGTCACTCACTTTGCTGTAGCTCCCCAGTCAAGGCATATGTTAGAAAGCAATTAATGAACAACAAAGGTGCCACACAAAAACTTGATGTGTATCATCTCTCTCCTTTCCTATTTGTCTGTTGCTATCTGATCCTCTCTTTGTCTTTCTCTCTCTGTTGCAAAAAAAAAAAAAAAAAAAAAAAGAAAAAAGAAATATCAGCTCAATTAAGTAAAGACATTCTGATAGTTCCCCATAAAGTCGTGATAGATTTTTTTAAATTCAGTGAAAGTAGGGGAGGCAGAGACAGACTCCCACATGTGCCCTAACAGATTTAGCATACTCTGCCCATCTGGAGCATTGCTCTGTTGCTCAGCAACCAAGCTTTTCTTAGCACCTGAGACAAAGGGCATGGAGCCATCCTCAGGGCTCAGGTCCAATTTGCTCCAATAGATCCATGGCTGCAGGAGGAGGAAAGAGAGAGAAAAGTGAAAGGGAGGAGGGATGGAAATGCAGATGGACACTTCTCCTGAGTGGCCTGACCAGTAAGCAAACCCAGGACATACACACACCAGGCCAATGCTCTCCCACTGACCCAACTGACCAGGGACATAATTAAATTTTATAGAGCATTTTGAATGCTAACAGAAAAGTAGATGTAAATGTTTTTTATGTAGATATTAAAGGAATGGCTCTAATGTGACTGTACATATTTTGTTGTATCACACTTAATTTTACGCAGAAATTATAGATGACTGGTGGGAAAGTATAGTTATTAGTTATATCATATTTGCATATTATTACTTGTATTATTCTCAGTACTTGAAATACTATGAAAGTGTGTTTTTATAAATGCATTTTGAACTCTAGTTTCTTCTTTTGACAAGTACTAAATGCCTGATATCTAGTTGTAATAACTATTCTCATTTTCTTGAATTTTCTGTGGTTCTTTAACTTTTCCGTGTTTCTATTGCATAAATGAGCTCTTTTGAGAGAGGTAAGTATTCACCACGCACACATTGTACAAATGTGCTATGTAGAGGTCGAGTGTACTTTGCAAAGAGATCATCCTAGAAAAGATATAGGAGATTGGGGAGAAGATGGCGATGGAGTAGGCAGACGTACCAACTTCCAACTCCCAGAACCAAAGTGGATTATAACTCAATTTTAAGAACCATCATCTGGATAAACCAACTTGGAGCAAAACTAAGTGGACTCTTCAACCAAGGAACACTGCAGAAGCCACATTGAGACTGGTAGGAATAGCGAAAACGCGAAGAGGGCTGCCCAGCTCCCCGGAGCAAACGGCAGCCCGGAGAGATCCGCGTGGCGGGAGGAGAGTTTGGCGGAGAGGGAGGGACCTGGGTCCCAGGAACCAAGCCCCAGACTGCAGTCCCAGACCCTAGAAGAGCCGATTGGACAGTATCGAGCTGTGAAGTAAATGAGGATACTATTTGGGAAAAAGAGAGAGTCTTCTCAGACCCAAAAATCTTTTTAAAGGGACAGCTCAGAAAGGCTCTCTCACAACCACGCACCCGGGGCTCCGGGGAACTGGGACAGAGGAGAGGAACAGAGCAGCGGGAACAAAGAGTGGACTGAAGGCACGAGGACACTCTGAGGGACAGCCACCCCGACCCATGGGCTAAGTCACTTCCCTAATCGAAAACGAATATTTCCCCTGGAGCTAGCAATACCAGAAAAGGGAGACAGGACACTAGCCAAACAAGCTCTGCCGCGGCAATTAGAGCAGACCTGCCTAGAGGGAGGGAGCTCCCAAGCCTACAGTGTGGAGACTTAGGGCACTTCTAGCCCCCTGAGGTTGCTGAAGCCTATGGTCGGAACAGGACGCCGAAACGCAGTCCTGTCTGTGTGGGCGGAACAGTGAGAGCTCGGGCTAGCCTAGCAGTGGCAGAGGTGACGCGCTAAAGCTGTCCGGCAGCTGCGGGCCGCCTGTGACCCCACTTGTGGGGAAAAATACGGGCAGAGATCAGCCCTGCGACCCTGCGCTAGCCGGCCCTGACCGCGGGCACCGGGCCAAGACCAGGGACGGGCGAGGGGCCCGAGGCTCACGCTGCCAACCCCGCCCAGAAGGAGAAACCCCGGCGTGCCATCTGTGGGCGCGAGCGGGCTCCTAAGGCGGGGGCGAGGGAGACACTGAGACCAGGGGAAGTTCCCTGCGGAGATCACGCTGCTCTCCCTGCCCGGCCGGAGAAACCGCGGAGTACCGCCCTACGTGCGCGAGCTTTCTGCGACCGTGGGGGCGGGGTAGGAGCCGGAACGACCGGAAGCTAGCCACTGTGCGCACGCCAGCAAACACGCCCGGCCCAATAATCCCCGGTTTTCGGTTTCAGTCCCTGAGCAGGAGGGCCCAGGCCTCGAGGGCGGGGCTAAATTCTGGACGGGCAAAGGCTCACAGCTGAGAGCACGTCAAAAGCCCCGCCCAACCCACAAAACAGTGGCGAGCAGGCTCGGACTGAGGGGGCTGGGCGTAAGCCTTCCAGAAAAAGTCCGGGTCCGCAGCTGAGCAAAGGTGCTCACCGCTGCCCTGCGCGCTAACGCTAGTGGCTTGAGTGACAGCCCCTCCCGCAAAGGAGAGGCAGAAACCACAGCAATAGCTGCAGTGAGCCGGCGCTGGCAACGCCCACACCAAACCGCCCTAGGCAGCGACAGAGGGGGTGGCAAGCCTGCAGACAGACCACACCTGGAGAACACAAAGGCAACACATACTGGACTCCAGTGGCCACAACTTGCTTACACTCAGATAAAATGGGCAGGCAGAGGAATGCAAACCAAATCAACCAAGAGAAATCCCCAGAGAAGGTCCTGAATGAACCAGATATAACCAAACTACCAGAAGCAGACTTTAGAATAATGATAGTTAGGATGTTCAAAGAAATTAGAGCAACAATGGATAGTCACTATGAGCACCTAAATAAAGAGATAACAAGTATAAAAAATGAAATTGAAATAATAAAAAAGAACCAGACAGAAATGACAAATACAGTATCAGAACTGAAGACCACAATGGAAGGAATTAAAAGCAGGATAGATGACGCTGAGGATCGAATCAGTGAGTTAGAGGACACAATAAACATAGTTAGAGAAGCAAAGAAAAAAAAAGGAAAAGAGATTCAAAAAATGTGAGGAAACTCTAAGGGAGCTCTGTGACAACCTGAAGAAAAACAACATTCGCATCATAGGGGTACCTGAAGAAGAGGAAAGAGGACAGGAAATGGAAACTTTGTTCAATCAAATCATAGCCGAAAACTTCCCTAAATTAAGGCTGGGAAACATTCTACATGTCCAAGAGGCGCACAGAACCCCATTAAAGAGAAACCCAAAAAGATCTACACCAAGACACATCATAGTTAAAATACCAAAGCTAATAGATAAAGAAAAAATCTTAAAAGCTGCTAGAGAAAAAAAGACTCTCACCTACAAAGGAGCCCCCATTAGGATGACATCGGACTTCTCAACAGAAACACTTGAGGCCAGAAGGGAATGGCAAGATATAATCAAAGTAATGCAGAACAAGAACCTACAACCAAGACTACTTTATCCAGCAAGGCTAACGTTTAAAATTGAGGGAGAAATAAAGAGCTTTCCAGACAAAGAAAACCTCAAGGAATTCATTAAAACCAAACCAATCCTGCAAGAGATTTTAAGGGGCCTAGTGTGAACAGTTCAAAGGGAGAAAAGAATATAGCAAAAAAAAAGAAAAATACAGCTTTAAAGAATAAAATGTCAATAAACAACTACATATCAATAATAACCTTAAATGTAAATGGACTAAATGATCCAATCAAAAGACATAGGGTAGCAGCGTGGATAAAGAAACAGGACCCATACATATGCTGTCTACAAGAGACACACCTTAAAACAAAAGATGCTCATAGACTGAAGATAAAAGGATGGAAAAAAATATTTCATGCAAATGGAAATGAAAAAAAAGCCGGGGTAGCAGTACTTATATCTGACAAAATGGACTTTAAAACAAAGACTGTAGTAAGAGATAAAGAAGGACACTACATAATGATAAAGGGAACAATTCAACAGGAAGATATAACTATTATAAATATCTACGCACCAAATATAGGAGCCCCGACATTCATAAAGCAGACTTTGATGGACATTAAGGGCGAGATTAACAGTAATACTATCATAGTAGGGGATTTCAATACCCCACTAACAACACTGGATAGATCCACAAGAAAGAAAATTAATAAAGAAACAGCAGAATTAAAGGATACACTAGATCAACTTGATTTAATAGATATATTCAGAACTTTTCACCCTAAAGCAGTAGAATATACATTCTTCTCAAGCGCTCATGGTACGTTTTCTAGGATAGACCACATGTTAGGACACAAAAAAGGCCTCAACACATTTAAGAAGATTGAAATTATATCAAGCATTTTCTCTGATCACAATGCCATGAAACTAGAAATCAACCACAAAACAAAAATTGAAAAATACTCAAACACTTGGAAACTAAATAGCATGTTATTAAATAATGAATGGATTAACATTGAGATCAAAGAAGAAATAAAAAAGTTTCTAGAAACAAATGATAACGAGCATACGTCAACTCAAAATCTATGGGACACAGCAAAAGCAGTCCTGAGAGGGAAGTTTATTGCACTACAGGCATATCATAAGAAGCTAGAAAAAGAACATATAAGCAACTTAACCCTGCAGCTAAAGGAACTTGAAAAACAACAACAAATAAAATGCAGGACAAGTAGAAGGAAGGAAATAATAAAGATCAGAGCAGAAATAAATGACATAGAGGCTAAGGAAACAATACAGAGGATCAATGAAACCAGAAGCTGGTTCTTCGAAAAGGTAAACAAGATTGATGAACCCTTAACTAGACTCATCAAGAAAAAAAGAGAGAGGTCTCAAATAGATAAAATTAGAAAGGACACTGGAGAAATTACAACTAATACAACAGAGATACAAAGCATTGTAAGAAAATACTATGAAGAACTCTATGCCAAAAAATTTGACAATCTAGATGAAATGGACAAATTTCTTGAATCATATAAACTTCCAAAAATCAATCTGGAAGAATCAGAGCACCTGATCAGACCAATTACAAGAGAGGAGATTGAAACAGTTATCAAAAAACTCCCAAAAAAGAAAAGTCCTGGGCCTGATGGCTTCACAAGTGAATTCTATCAAAAATTCAAAGAATTAACTCCTATCCTCCTCAAGCTATTTCAAAAAATTCAAAAGGAAGGAAGACTTCCAAACTCCTTTTATGAGGCGAGCATAATTCTGATCCCCAAACTGGGCAAAGACAACACAAAGAAAGAAAATTATAGGCCTATATCCCTGATGAATTTAGACGCTAAAATTCTCAACAAAATATTAGCCAACCGGATTCAGCAATATATGAAAAAAATCATACACCATGACCAAGTGGGATTTATTCTGGAGAGGCAAGGAGGTACAATATTCGCAAATCAATCAATGTGATTCATCACATAAACAAATGGAAGGACAAAAATCACATGATAATTTCAATAGATGCAGAAAAGGCATTTGATAAAATCCAGCACCCATTCATGCTTAAAACTCTCAATAAAGTGGGAATACAGGGAACATTCCTTAACATGATCAAGGCCATCTACGACAAACCCACAGCAAACATCATACTTAATGGACAAAAATTAAAAGCAATCCCCTTAAGATCAGGAACCAGGCAGGGTTGCCCACTTTCACCACTTTTATTCAACATAGTTCTGGAAGTCCTAGCTACAGCAATCAGACAAAAAGAAGAAATAAAAGGCATCCAAATTGGAAAAGAAGAAGTAAAACTGTCACTATTTGCAGATGATATGATATTGTACATAGAAAACCCTAAAGTCTCAGTTAAAAAACTACTGGACCTTATAAATGAATTCAGCAAGGTGGCAGGATATAAAATTAATACCCAGAAATCAGAGGCATTTCTATATACAAACAATGAACTGTCAGCAAAAGAAATTAAGGAATCAATCCCCTTCACTATTGCAGCCAAAAAAATAAAATACCTAGGAGTAAATTTAACCAAGGAGGTTAAGGACTTGTACTCGGAAAATTATAAAACATTGATAAAAGAAATCAAGGAAGATACAAACAAGTGGAAGCATATACCGTGCTCATGGCTAGGAAGAATAAACATCATTAAAATGTCTATATTACCCAAAGCAATTTATAAATTCAATGCAATACCAATTAAAATACCAATGACATACTTCAAAGATATAGAAAACATACTCCAAAAATTTATATGGAACCAAAAAAGAACACGAATAGCCTCAGCAATCTTAAAAAGAAAAAATAAAGCAGGAGGCATCACTCTTCCGGATATCAAGGTTTACTACAAGGCCATTATACTCAAGACTGCCTGGTACTGGCATAAGAACAGGCACATAGATCAATGGAACAGAACAGAAAACCCAGAAATAAACCCACAGCTTTATGGACAACTGATATTTGACAAAGGAGGAAAGAACATACAATGGAGTAAAGACAGCCTCTTTAACAAATGGTGCTGGGAAAATTGGACATCTACCTGCAAAAAAATGAAACTAGACCATCAACTTACTCCATGCACAAAAACAAATTCAAAATGGATAAAGGACTTAAACATTAGCCGTGAAACTATAAGTATCGTAGAAGAAAACATAGGCAGCAAGCTCTCCGACATCTGTAGCAGCAATTTATTTGCCGATTTATCTCCACGAGCAAATGAAATAAAAGGCAAGATAAACAAATGGGACTACATCAAACTAAAAAGCTTTTGCACAGCTAAAGACAATAAGAGCAGAATAAAAAGACAAACTACACAATGGGAGAACATATTCGACAGCACGTCTGATAAGGGGTTAATAACCAAAATTTATAAAGAACTTATAAAACTCAACACCAGGAAGACAAACAATCCAATCAAAAAATGGGCAAAAGAAATGAATAGAAATTTTACCAAAGAAGACATACAGATGGCCAAAAGACATATGAAAAAATGCTCAACATCACTAATTATTAGAGAAATGCAAATTAAAACCACAATGAGATATCACCTCACACCAGTCAGAATGGCGCTCATCAGCAAAACAACACAGAACAAGTGCTGGCGAGGATGTGGAGAAAAGGGAACCCTTCTGCACTGCTGGTGGGAATGCAGACTGGTGCAGTCACTGTGGAAAACAGTTTGGAGATTCCTCAAAAAATTAAAAGTCGAACTGCCTTTTGACCCAGCTATCCCACTTTTAGGAATATACCCTAAGAACACCATAACACTGTTCGAAAAGAAGAAATGCGCCCCCATGTTTGTGGCAGCATTGTTCACAATAGCGAAGAGCTGGAAACAGCCCAAGTGTCCGTCAGAAGACGAGTGGATTAAAAAGCTTTGGTATATATATACTATGGAACAATATTCAGCCATAAGAAATGATGACATCGGATCATTTATAACAAAATGGATGTACCTTGATAACATTATACGGAGTGAAATAAGTAAATCAGAAAAAAAGAAAAACTGAGAACAGCATGATTTCAAACATAGGTGGGACATTAAAATGAGACTACGAGACACGTACAAGAGTGTGGTGGTTAAGGGATGGGGGGAGGGAGGGGAGGGTGGGATAGGGAGAAGGGGAGGGACACAGGGAAAAACAGAGAGAAGGTGACAGAGGACAATTTGACTTTGGATAATGGGTATGCAGCACAATTGAATGATGGGATAATCTGGAGATGTTTTCATTGTACATATGTACCCTGATTTATTGGTGTCACCCCATTAAAGTTAATAAAAAAAAATGCATTGGATGGACAACTAAATAGAAAAAAAAAAAAAAAAAGATATAGGAAATATTTTTGTAATTACCCCCCAAAATTTAGATGGCTTATCCTTCTCTACATAACAGTAGATGTTTTTGTTCTGAGGTTTAGGTTTAAAACAAAATTTCTCTAATTATTTTATATGTAAGATAGAACTTTAGCTGATTTTTATAATTTTAATCTATAAATAGCCATAATCACTAGAAATTAAATAGCAATAAAGTGATATATACTTGTTATTTTGTTTGTTTATTTTTTTCTTTCTGAAAGTATTGGTGATAGATAGACAGACTCCCACATGCACCTTGACCAAAATACACCCAACAACCCAGTCTTGGGCCGTTGCTCTGCCCACTTGGTGTCATGCTTGCAAAGGAGCTCTTTTTAGTGCCTGAGGCAGTAGCTCTACTGCTGAGCAAACTTCCCAAGGCCAATACTTATTAATATTTTATAAAATGTATGTAATATGTAAGTACTTAAAGTTATAGTAAAAAATTAAGTTGATATTTAACAAAATTGTCAGATAAATGCTTATTTTATATTCATGCCTGCTATATTAATTGCAGTCAGTCTGTGTAAAACATTGCACTGGTAATTAAAAGAAACATATGGAGAAAAACAAATAATATAGTTTAGTAAACCAAAGTCTTAACTTATTAAATATCTTACAGTAGAGTAGATAAAAAGGACATGTAGGTCCTGTCCAGTCATGTCAGTCAGTTTGAGCATCATCTTGCAGCACTAAGTTTGTGGGTTTGATCCCCAGTATAGGGCACATACAGAAAACAACCAACAAACACACAACTAAGTGAAACCACAGTATTTCCCCTCTCTCTCCCTTCCTGCTTTTTCTCTCTAAAATCAATCAATTAAAAAAAAAAAAAGGAAAAGGGCATGGACACAATAAACTAAATAGCGTGGGAGGACATTTAATTTGAAGCTGTATATGACAAGAAATCATCTTTAACACTTACTGAGTAATTGTAGGTGTTTAGAATTGTACTAAGATTTTGGTTAAATGTGTTAAATTAATAGTATCAATTGCTTTAAACAACATACACATTTTTCCAAAGTCATAGACTTGATAAATTTTAGAATTAAAAAGAAACCGTCATTCCTAAGTGTATATTTCTTCCTTCTGGTATTTAAAATAAAAGGTATTTTCAGAAAAGCCTTTCAATTTATACACAAGAGTTAAATCTTCAATTGCTTTTTGGCCTTTTGGTTAAGATCAAGTGAAGATTTTTACCTTTATATAAAACAAGTTTTTCTTTGTAGGAATTAAATCCGTAGACTTAGCCAACTTTTATTTTTCCAATATGCAAAATTCTAGATTTAAAACATCTCACTTGTTTTCAATTATTTCATGGTTGCCACAAAACTCTTTAAACCACATTAATTTTAATGAATTTCACTACTAAAGAGCAGGTGATATACAGTACTTTTAGAAAAGGGACATAGTTTCATCAAATGACAGCTATGAAAAAGTGATAAGCTAACTATAGAGAATACTTCAGGAATAGCATGAGCAAAGGCCAAGCAGAAACAGAAAAAAAGAATGACTAGTCTATGAAATTTAATGTGATATTAATCAAATTGCTTTGGAATTTAAAGGTGAGACATAAAGCCAAATAAGTAAGCAAGTGCAAACCATGAAAAGACTTGCATATCTTGTTAAAGTATTAACCTGAAGAAACATGGAGCCATTTTAAGGGGAAAAAAAGCACTAATTATGTGTTAGCATCATTTAGAGCAAAATGAAATTGTTCAACTTGACATTTATGTATTTATTTGAAGGTGTGTGATGAGGCAAGAACAGGTGTAAAGAAGTAGCAGTCAGTGTTACTGCGGCACAGGCATCGAGTGAGTGGTATTATAATGTGGAATGTTTTTAAGTCTTAGTAATGAACATAGTTGTAGAAAGCATCCTCCTATATTAGGAAGAGGAAAATAGCAATAATGCTATAGCCCTTGATGACCCAGATGATTTGTTAAACATTTAACATCAATAGTATTTGGTCCAATTCATGGAATCAAAAAAACTAAACTGGAACTAGTGTGTGCTGCAGATCTGCAGGACATCTTTTCAGAGATGTGGGCTATAGCAGGAAAATAAAAACATAGTCGGTGTGTGCATGTGCCGGTATATACAGATACATTGATAGACATATAAAGAAAAATATCTAAATAACTTAGTTTGGAACTCTGAAAATCCTATAATTTAATATGATGCTGAAATCTAATTAGTATATATTTGAAAATGTTTTGAAAGGCTACATTAGGTTATATAAATATGCCTAATTAAAGGCACAGATATGTTGGAAATAAGCTTCACAAGGATAACTGGAACACATATATTCAGAAAGATATCATCATTATTCAAAAATACTTTATCTTGCAGAGGAACAAACTGACTATGGAAAGCTGTGTGCAACAATGAAAGACGTAAGGTAACTAAAAAAGAAAATGTTTCCTTAAATTTCTCACAATTATTTTGAGACTCTGAAGAATGGAAAACATCAGAAAGAAGAATGCAGATCCATGTAGAAGTTTATCAAATCCTCATGTGGTTAAGGCAAAGGGAAAGGCATCTCATAAAAGAAAGAGACTTTCTTCATCTAGACCCATCATATTTTGACAGATCAAAATATGACATTTTCACCTATTATTGAGAAACCTGTGAACAGGTTTAAGATTTTCTTTTTAAGTGAGAGGAAAGAAAATAGAAAGACAGACTCTTGCATGCGCTGGACCAGGATCCTCCGAGTGATTTCTGTTTGAAGCCAATTCTCGATGCTCGAATCAATTAAGTTATAATCATCACCCGGGTTTGACGCTTAAATCAATCTACCCACTGGCTGAAAGAGGAGAAGAGAAAAAAAAGAAAGAGAGAGGGGGAGAGAAGCAGATGGTCTTTTCCCATGTGTTTCCTTACAGTAGACAGAACCTGGGATGTCTATTTGCTGGGCCAGTGCTCTATCCACTGAGCCAAATAGTCAGGGTCCATTTAAGATATTAATTAAAAAAAAATTAGAAAATAATGATACAGATTTTATTTCTGGTAAAAGCTAATTTTCAAAATCATACTATGTGACAAACTATTTTAGGTACTATCTGCCAAAATTAAATTTAAAAATTAATAAATAAAATGTTGTCTTCTTTTTCCTTTAAGTATTATGAGTTCAAACATTCAGAAAGAGTTTCTCAAATGAAGCACTATTATTCTTTAGCTTTTAGCTTGGTAGTGATTCAATAACAAGATAGTAAATTATTAAAACAGCATTTTTGCATAAGATTAGTAGTATCATTTACTGCTTCTCATATGTGCCTTGACCAAAGCTCAAAACAGTGACCATGAGGATCGAGGTGGCACCCTCAGGGTTGAGTCAGCATCCTTGAAATCTGAATCAAGTGAGTAATCTAAGGATCGATCCAGTGACCTCAATCTAGGTCAAACTCTTGACCTTGGCTCCAGAATCATGCTTTATCTACTATGACACTGGTCAAGATCTTTATCTTTTAAAACCATTTTTCATTATTTATTTAAGCTGATATACAACATTATATTAATTTCATTTGTAAACCAGTGATTAGATATTATATAACTTACTAAGAGATCACCCTAAGTCAAATACTGATCTGACACCATACATTGTCATTAGAATGTTATTGAATTTTTTTCTATGTTGTACTTTATGACCATCCCTATGACTATGCTGTAATAATCAATTTGTACTTTTTATCTTTCACCTTTTTCATCCATCTCCTCAACCTCTTTCCAATATGGCAACCATTAAATTGGTTTCTGTGTTTGTCAGTCTTTTTCTGTTCTGCTTGCCAATTTATTTATTTATTTATTTATTTATTTATTTATTTATTTATTTTAGATTCATTTGTGTACAGATACCTATTTAATGCCATTTTATTGTTCATATTTTTGTTTTTATTTTTTCTTCTTCTTCTTAAAAATGATCCTTTAACATTTCATGTAATACATGTTTACTTTTGATGAACTATGTTAGCTCTTTCTTGTCTTGGAAGCTTTTTATCTGTCCTTCGATTCTAAACAATAGTTTTGCTGGGTAGAATAATCTTGGGAGTAGGCCTCTGTTTTTTATTATTTTGAATATTTCTTGCCAATCTCTTTTGGCTTTCAAAGTTCTTGTTGAGAAATTAGCTGACAGTTGTATGGGAGAATCTTTGTAAAAAACTGCTTTTCTCTTGCTGCTTATATGATTTTCTCTTTGTATTTAACCTTTGGCATTTTAATTATGATATGCCTTGGTATGGGTCTCTTTGGGTTCATCTTATTTGGAAATCTCTTTGCTTCCTAAAATTGTATGTCTATTTCCCTCACCTGGTTTGGAAAGTTTTCTATCATTCCATTTTCAAATAAGTTTTCAATTTCTTTCTCTCACCCTTCCTTCTTGCACCCTCATGATGCAAATGTGGGTACATCTAAAGTGATTCCAGAGGCTTCTTACACTATATTTATTTTTTTATTCTTTTTGTTGTTGTTGTTGATTGTTTTCTCTTTCTTATATTCCAAAACACTGATTTGATTTTCCACTTGGTGAACTCTACTCTTGATTCTGTGTAAATTATTCTTTATTTTGGTTAGTATATCTTACATTTCTGACTGGTTGTTTTTCTTTATGGTTTCTATGTCCTTTTTTATACATGTTATCCCTTTGTTGAAGTTCTTACTTACTAAGTTCCTTGAGTATCCTTATAATTATTGTTTTTAAACTCTGTAATAGTTTGCTTATCTCCATTTTGCTTAGTTCTTTATCTAAAGATTTCTCCTATTCTTTCATTTGGTAAATGTTTTATTGTTTTCACTTTTTAGCTACTTTCATGTGTTTGTTCCTATATATTAGGTAAAGCTTCTATGTCTCACAGACTTAGTAGAGTGGCCTTGTGTAGTAGGTGTCCTATAGGATCCAGTGGCACAACCTCCCCTGTCACCAAATATGGATACTCCAGGCCTGAAACATGAGCCAAGATAAGTGATTTTTGTATATATAATAAAACACTTAAAATAACTTAGGTGGACTTAAAAATTAAGTCAAACAGGTTTCAGGGAATCAGCTGGGTGGGGCAAACACTGTAAGCCAGGCTCATGGTGCCCACCTGCTGGCTTTGTGTGTGCTTATGTGGGAGTGTGTCTCAAAATGAAACAATAGACTCTGACAGCATTTTTATTTGGCAGAAATCTGCCACACTAGCTCTTATCCTGATGTCTGATAATTTACTTCTTTCCTATATATCCCTGGTTTCTTTCATGTTGCTGCTCTAGTGCTTGAGTTCAGAAGGAATCTGAGTAAGCCTATGCACAGGCCCTTTAAGGGGAGCTGTGTGAGATCCCTGCAGGTCTCTGTTTCACTTAGCTATGATTTTCACTGGTTTTTACAGCCAAAGTTTCTGCTACTGGAATTCTGGGATAGGGGTCCTGGTGTGAGTCTGGGACCTCTCAGTCCTCAGGGGAGACGATCAAAACTGAGATATTCTTCCTGATTTTAAACTGCCACATATGGGTATGGGAACAGCCTATTCTACATCTCTGCCCCTCCTTGATATGGCTTCTTTAATTTGCTAGTTGTAGGATTTCCATCCAGCACAATTTCAAGTGTTTCTGAATGATGGTTGTTTGGTAGTTTAGTTGCATTTTAAATGTGGTTGTAGGAGAAAGCAAGTGTCTAAACTGTCATCTTAACTTGAAGTCTAGGTTAATTCTTGATTCTACAAAATTTATTCCTGAAATATATTCCATAAACTACAATTTATTAAGGCCAACAGCTTTAAAACTAAGAATGCTCAGCAGAATTAAACATATAGAAAAACCTAAAATAATTTTGTTGAAGTAAAATAAAATATATTATTTTGTCAAAAATACTATTAAAGTTTTGTTTTCTAATAATGAAGGTAATAGTTGTAATGGTAGTCACTCCTTAGACCAATTCCATTGAATGAATTAATGTGTAGAACTGATGACTCTTCATTAAGGAATATGAAAAAAAAAGAAAGAGACAAAAAGTTATTTTAAAGTTTTGATAACTTAGCAAAGTATCAAATATTAAAAAGAGAAATCTTGGTGAGGATGTGATTCTATATTTCTATGTTTAGATTATAATTTATATGTATTGTGAGTGGAAGTTGCCAGTAGCCATTTTAAATGTAACTGTTCAATACTTAATTATCAAATTTTAACAGCTATCATTTAATGAGGACTTAGCAGTATTCCATGAGTTTTATAGAACATATCATATATAAATTTTAAAATGTTGTTAAACAAGTATCACTGTATCAGAAACCACACCATATAGAACAACAAATTTAATAGCTTTTGTGTATGTTCTGATGGCTTTCCTGACCTGCCATGCCCTCCTCTATCTTCTCTACTTGGACTTCCCTATTTCCTGAGACACAGCATATTGAAATTAGGTCAGTTAATAACCCGAAAAATGTCTTCTAAGTGTTAAAGGAAGAACCACATGTCTCTCACTTTAAATTAAAAGATAGAAATGGTTAAGCCTAGTGAAGAAGGCACGTCAAAAGCTGAGACAGGCTGATAGCCAGACTTCTTACATCAAACAGATAGCCAAGTTGTAAATGCAAAGGAAACATTCTTCAAGGAAATTAAAAGTGATACTCCAGAGAACAAATGAATGATAAGAAAGTGAAACTGCCTTATCAAAGTGAAGAAAGATTTAGTGCAGTGGTTCTTAACCTTTTTTGAGGTACCGAACCCACCAGTTTTATATGTGCATTCACCTAACCCTTCTTTAGTGATAAATAAAATATGATTTTTTTTCCAAATTCAAGACATAGGTATATGTTTTTTTTGCTGGTGCACAAAATAAGCCGTGCATGAACATCACCTTGCTCAAAGAATAAAACCAACAAAGTGCATGAAATCACAACAAATTATGGTATTACTTTATTCTGGCCTCCACGGCAGAGGCTTCTCCGAACCCCTGCGACCGACTCATCGAACCCCTAGGGTTCGATAGAACCCAGGTTAAGAACCACTGATTTAGTGGCTTGGATAGAAGATGAGATCAGTCACAACATTCCATTAAACCAACACCTAATTCAGTGCAAGACCTTAACTCTCTTAAATTTTATGAAGGCCAAGGAATGTTAGGAAGCTATAGAAGAAAAGTTTAAACAGAGGTTGATTCATGAGGTTTAAGAAAAATAGCCATGCCTATAACAAAAAAATGCAAGGTGAAGCAGCAAGTGCACATGCAGAAGCTACAGCAAGCTTCCCAGATCTAGCTAAGACAATGGATGAAGATAGTTATACTAAACAACAGATTTTCAATGTAGACCAACAGCCACATACAAAAAGAAGATGTTATCTTATATTTTCATATGTAGAAAGGAGAAATCAATGCCTGATATCAAACTTCAAAAGACAAGATGATTCTCCTATTAGTGAGTAAGAAAGCTAGTAACTTTAAGTTAAAATCATTTACCATACTGAAAACCTTTGGGCCCTTAATAATTATGTTAAGTATACTCTGCCTGTGCTTTATAAATGGAACAACAAAGCCTGGATAACAGCACATCTGTTTATAACATGGTTTCTTGAATATTTTACGCCTACAGTTGAGACCTAGTGTTTGGAAAAAAATACTCCATTTATATTACTGCTCATTGACAATGTACCTGGCTACCCAAAAGCTCTGTTGGAGACATACAATGAGATTAATTTGTTTTAATACCTGCTAACACATCTATTCCTCAGCCCATAAATCAGAAAATTATTTTGACTTTCAAGTCTTATTGTTTAAGAAATATATTTTGTAAGGCTATTTTTTCTCTGATGGATTAATTTTGGTGGCTCAAGACTTCAGGATTGGAAGTTACTGCAGATGTGGTGAAAATAGCAAGAGAACTATAATTACTGTAGAAGCAGAGCTTGATGATGTGACCAAATTGCTAAAAACTCAAAACTTTAACAGAGAAGGAGTTGCTTCTTATAGATGAGCATAGAAAGTAGTTTCATGTGACCAAATCTACTACAGGTAAAAATGTTATGAAGATTGTTGAAACAACGACAAAGGATTTAAAATATAACATAAACTTAGCTGATAAAACAGCTACAGGGCTTAAAAGAATTAAATCCAATTTTATCATTAGTGAAAGAAAGACTCAAATGCTATAACAAAATTTATTGTTGTCTTATTTTAAGAAATTGCCACATGCACCTCAACCTTTAACAATGACCACCCTCATCAGTCAGTGCTATCAGCATCAAGGCAAGACTTTCCACCAGCAAAATATTTTTTGACTTATTCAAGTATCAGATGATGGTTAGCGTTTTATTAGCAATAACATATTTTTAAATAAAATATGTACTTGTTTTTAGACATAATGCTATTTCACACTTAATATTCTATTGTATAATGTAAATATCATCTTTATATGTGCTGGGAAGCCAAAAAAGTTTACGAGACTCACATTACTGTGATACTTGTTTTGTTGCAGTGGTCTGGAACTGAGCCCACAGCATTTCCTATACATGCCTTTATTTATTACCCTAGTTAGTCCATGATCCTTGAAGTTTTATCTTTCAATTAGATATTGGAATAGAGACAGTTATAAAAATTTAGAGTAAAACAACCCTGAATTCTCTCCTTCTTCATTAATATTTCTAGATTTCTGGTTCAGTGAAAGAACTTAAAACTTTTCTTAACTTTTATATGCTATACATTTTTCTTTTGCAAAAACCCATTCACCTTTAAAGTGGGAAGACGTTGATTAATATTCCTATATACCATGGCATTTCCATGGTGTTTGCATTTTGTGATGTCATGACTTCTCCATATGTGGGTGCAGGGTAATGCCCAGGCTTAAGGAGTCAGTTCCAGCTTAATATAAAAATCCAAATTGTATAAATGCTTGATTTATATCATTTACAATTTAAGCAAAGTCCCAATTAGTTAATGGAAATTTAAGATAATAAAGATGATTAAAATGCATTAGTAACATTCATCTCATCTATGTATCTTTAAATGGCCAAAATCCTTGAATAACTTTATGTAAGAGATTAAATTTTAGAAACTTACATATATTTTTCTGAACTTTCACTGAATGCACTAAGATGCTAATTTGCACCCCGTAATATATATATATATATATATATATATATATATATATATATATACAGTCACAAATTGAATAATCCATACAACTAAACTATTTATTCCAATCCAAACTGATATATGATTAAATATTACTATTTATCCACCTTCCTCCAACAGAATTAGTTAAAGTAGTAGAACATACTTTTTAAAGTATGAAATACTTTTTTTGTGGTGCTTTCTAACTTATATTTTTGTGTATCTAATAATTTTAATTTTAAATTCTTTGCACTGCCAGTAGAGGTAAAATGTGATCACTAATGTCAGTCAAAGGCCTACTCACAGTTAATTCTTTGGATGAATTGCTCTGCTTTTGTCAGTATAACCCAACTGCCAATTGTGCTCATCTTCCTGTTTTCTAACTTTTGGGCTCTGTGAATGTATATGCCTGTGTTTAATGTTATAGCCATGATGTTCTATCCTCACCCACATAGCCATATATTTCTAAGTAATATTTGAAGACGCAGCTCTGAAAATAAAATCAACAGGAATTAAAAAGAAGTGGTTGTGATCTAAAGTACTTGGCTGTGTCCTTCCCCATGGAGATTAATAACACCCACAGTCCAGACAAAATATAGACTCTTCACCACTATTTTTTTTTCTATTTCCACTTAGTAATAAATCCCTTCACATTATTTTATCAAATTAAAAGAGAAACATAACACATAGAAACATTTAATGATTTTTAAATCATCTGAATATTTTTAACTCTATTTGTAGTTTTTTATCCTCATATGTTTTTATAATAATAAAATATGTGTACATAATAATAAAGTCAGGAGAAAATATATCCATATCTAAAATACATAATTCAGTGCTTTTCAACATTCTTTTTTCAATTTATTTATTCAAAAAATATGTTGAATACTTACATGTACTGAGCAAATAAGAGTATGGTTTCTGATCTCAAATTTTAGCGTGTTGACAAAGAATAAATAATTTCAATACATGTATTATGTTCTGTATGTAATAAAGCTATGCAAAAGATAGAATGACAAAACAAGTGATTAGTTCCCAGAGTTGTGGTCAAGGTATAAAGATGCTTTTTCAGGTGGGCAATTAATTAAGTGGGTCTTGAGTGATGAGTAGAAATTTACTTGTAAGTTTTATTATGTATAATTCTTGCCAGGCCAAAATTGATTTCCTTGTCCCAAGGGCATTCCTCTGAGTGTGTCCCTTACAAACTTATATCTCGCCTGGCCAGGCATTGGCGTAGTGGATGGAGCTTCAGACTGGGACGTGAAGAACCCAGGTTTGAGACCCCGAAGTCGCCAGCTTGAGCACGGGATCATCTGGCTTGAGCAAAAAAAAGCTCACCAGCTTGGACCCAAGGTCAAATATGTTATCATTAAAAATATATATATTATTTTATAGAAATTATTTATTTTCAAGAATTACCATTTATACTGGCATATATGCATATTTCTATTTATACAGGAATTATACAATTAAACCACATTTCCTATACAATTGTATAGGAATTATACAAATAAACCACATTTCTACAAACAAAACCAAAGCTTCAGAAAAAGTTGATTTTTTAAAATACTTTTCTAAACTTTATTTTATATATTCATTTTAGAGAGGTGGGGAGAGGAAAAGAGAGAGAACGAGAAGGGGGAGAAGCAGGAAGTATCAACTCCCATTTGTGCCTTGACCAGGCAAGCCCAGGGTTCGGAACTGGCAACCTCAGAACTCCAGGTCGATGCTTTATCCACTGCGCCATAACAGGTCAGGAGAAAAAGTTGATTTTTAATGTTATCTGTTTACTTATGTTTGTTTTTTTTTTTTCTGGAAAGATTGAAAGAATTTCAGACATAAACTTCTTGACGATCACCAAGAACAAAAAAAATACGAATAAAATAGCACATGACGCCGGGTGCTTTGTGGAGGCACTGAAACTTGAACAAGATTGCACAGCTTACAAGGAATTTAGCTAGCAGAAGAGACTAGGAATGGCATTCCAGAAATGGAGTACATGGAAATTTCAAGTAAATGGAATTTGAAGAAACTATTTTGACTGATTTTGAGGGGGAAAAATGTGTGTGTCTGAGGACAGATCTTTAGCTTACTTCTCTAAATTCTGGGTTATATGCTAGTGTTAGTAATCAAAGTCATGAAATGGGAAATAAAATATTTCTTACCATATCACTTAACCTCATTATTTCAGTGTGCTCCCACTGTGGACTTAAAATTATTCTGTGGAATAATAAAAAATGTTGTGCTCAGAATCTTAAAAAAAAACAAAACAAAACACTCTCTGTTCTATCCACTAATTCCAAAGCAAGTTACCTACTTTGTAAGCACAAGAGTCAACACTTTTATGTCTATTAACTCTTTATTAAGTTGATTTATAAGATATACCAATTTCTTCAGGCTTTCTTAATGTAACCCTCAGAAACTCCTACACCTTAATTGCTGGTGCAAATGACCTAGTTATTTTTAACTTGTAACTTTGCTGAAATTCACAGAGCAACACCCCAAAGTTTAGTAACCTGTAATAAGGGAAATCCTGAGTGTTGCTTTTTATCTTTTTACTTTTTAAAGATTAGAAGAAAATGTAATTTGAGTGAAATAAAAATAGAGATAATAAAAAAGCTGTTTTTTAAATGATTCTAGCCTGACCTGTGGTGGCGCAGTGGATGAAGCGTCGACCTGGGAACACTGAGGTCGCCAGTTCAAAACCCTGCACTGGTCTGGTCAAGGCACATATGGGAGTTGATGCTTCCAGCTCCTCCCCCCTTTCTCTCTCTCTCTCTCTCTCTCACACACACACACACTCTGTGTCTCCTCTCTAAAATGAATAAAATAAAAATAAAATAAATTTAAATGATTCTAAACACTGAGCTTTTAGGAAGTATAAAAACTGAATTAAAATTATATGCACAGAGGGGTTCATTCATAACTTCAGTATACTGCTGCCAAAGTGAGGAGTCAGAGGAGTTCATAATTTGTTTTATAATTACTGTATATTTTATCTCTCAAAATAAAACTCACAGTCTTTGAAAATAGGGATACTATGTAGTGGCAGATACATCATAGCTTCATAATAAATACTGTTGAGAGAATATATAGACAGATATAATTCAACAGGGAGTTTGTTACATCCAAAACACTTAATAAATATGAGTTTGTGACATTCAATGAAGAGAATGCAAAAAATAGCATTTTCACACAGTCTCTCTATAACTTTTCCATAAGTAACTTTAAATGCTGGCAGGGAAATAACTGATTTTATTGCAAAATTAAAATAATAGCTAACCAGTTGGAATTTCTTTGCTATTCAGATCCCTTTTCTAATAATGACCTTTTTATAAGCCAATGTAAGCAACTAAGAATCCTCACAACAAAACATTCTGATCTAATTATATGCCTTTTGCAGCTCTTTCATATCGGGATCATGCTAAACCCAGTAAATGAAACACACACACACACACACACACACACACAAACACACACACACACACATCCTATAACTTATTTGAGAAATTGGGATATCTATCAATGTCATGTTTCTTATAGATGTGTAAACTGTGCTATTTTAGGAATATAATCTAAAATTTTAGGTGCCTTTAGATTCAGAAACTTTGAACTTTCGCAGACCATGCTAAGTCGTCATACTCGCATTAATTTCACAATGCTCATTAGGCCTTCCACCCAGAAGCTACTGACAGTCCTCTCTTAAACCTCTCATCAATTCATGTTATATGGCCTGAATGGAACCAATAATTTTCATGCCCCATTGCCAAAATCTAGCTGTTACATTTCCATGACTGTACATAGCTATGTGAAAATATAGGTTCTTCCAGTGAGACATAAAAAACTGCAGGGTAGAAAATATTCAATTTTCACATACTCCTGCCCCCATTTAGTAAATAACTTTTACCTGTCTCTCTTATCCTTATACTCTTAATCTATTTTCCACGTAACATTCTTTTGCAATAAAATTCTAATTTTTTAAAACTTATTTATGCTATTTGTCTTAATTGTCCTATGTTCCTTCTTATTTTTTATTTTATTATTCTGGGAGGGTAATGGAGGAGAGATAATGAGGCCGACTCATGCATGCGCCCTGATGAAGTCCTCCCAGCAATTCCATCTGGGGCTAATGCCAGAGTAATAAGCTATTTTTAGCACCTGAGGCTGATGCACTCCAATGGAGTTATCTTTAGTACCCAGGTTCACGCTCAAACCAATTAAGCCACTGGCTGCAAGAAGGAAAAAAGGAGAGAGGGGAGTGAATGAAGGTGGGAGAAGCAGATGGTAGCTTCTTCTATGTGCCTGGACCAGGAATCGAACCCAGAATGTCCATATGTCGGGTCGATGCTCTATCCAATGAGCTACAGGCCAGGGTCACTCCTTATTTCTTATATTCATTATTCATTGACCAAAACATAACTAAATTTATTCAAAAGAACTGACAGATGCACAAAAGTAAAAGGTTTCATGTCTTATTTTATTCTACTGAATATAGCTAATGACATTAAATACATGTCTGCCCCTTTGTCTGTACTTTTCTTAAACAAGGCTGACTGATAAATAAGGAAATAAATAAATATCAGATGGTTTAGAAACTCTCAGGACTATTTGTAAGTTAATCATGGTGCAAAAAGAAAGAGCAACTCTTCAAATGTTCTGTGATATCCTAGACTTCTACGGTATAGTTTTTTCCTTAGATCATGAAGAATTTAAGTAGCTATAATAATTTTTATATGTAATTTGCAGAAAATATTCATCAATTCCACATTCCTATTTCAAAAAGACAATGCATTTCATTTGTCAGTCTGGACCTGGTAGCTCAGTTGGTTAGGGCATTGTCCCAATATGCCACGGTTGTAGGTTTAATTCCTCTTCAGGGCATTTACAAGAAACAACAAGTAAATAAACAAATAGGTGGAACAACATATCTATATATAAAATTAAATAATTAAAAAAAAGACCTTTGCTTTCTTATATACGTAACTCTTTATACTGATCTCAAAATAATAACAGTGGTGGACTATCTCTCCATGGGAGAAGAATCAAGCTAAACAATACAAAACAATATATTTTAAAAAACAGAAAAAAAAGACAATTAAGCCTGACCTGTAGTGGCGCAGTGGATAAAGCGTCGACCTGGGAACACTGAGGTCGCCAGTTCAAAACCCTGCACTGGTCTGGTCAAGGCACATATGGGAGTTGATGCTTCCAGCTCCTCCCCCCTTTCTCTCTTTCTCTATCTCTCTCTCTCACTCTGTGTCTCCTCTCTAAAATGAATAAATAAATAAATAAATAATTTTAAAAAAAAAGAAAATTAAGAGTTAGTTATTTTGTATGGCCTATTTGGAGAAGTGTCTATTAATTTCTTCTGCTCATTTTTTGATTACCTGAAAAAATGATCAACATCACTAATTATTAGAGAAATGCAAATTAAAACTGCAATGAGATACCACCTCACACCAGTCAGAATGGTGCTCATTAACAAAACAACACAGAATAGGTGCTGGCGAGGATGTGGAGAAAAGGGAACCCTCCTGCACTACTGGTGGGAATGCAGACTGATGCAGCCACTGTGAAAAACAGTATGGAGATTTCTCAAAAAAATTAAAAATGGAACTGCCTTTTGACCCGGCAATCCCACTTTTAGGAATATAACCTAAGAATACCAAATCACTGATTCAAGAGAAGATATGCACTGCCATGTTTATGGCAGCACTGTTTACAATAGCCACAATCTGGATACATCCCAAGTGTCCGTCAGTGGACGAGTGGATTAAAAAGCTTTGGTACATATGCACAATGGAATACTATGTGGCAGTGAAATAGAAGGAAATCTTACATTTTGCGACAACATGGATGGACCTAGAAACTATTATGCTAAGTGAAATAAGACAGGCAGAGAAAAAAAATCATATGACCTCACTCACTTGAGGAATCCAAAGAAAAATTTGAACTGAGGAGTGGAATAGAGACAAAGACAGGATCAAAGGGACCAGAGCAAAACAGAGGGAAAGGGGATGAGAGAATGGGATCAGAGAAGGGAAAGAGATTGGTGAAATTATATATATATCACACCATTATAGAGAACAGAAAAGCAATAAAGCAATTACTAGAGAGAAGTGGGGAAGGCATGGGGTGGAGGGTGGCAAGGGGGAGGTTGAGAAGAACATGGGGATAGGGGGATGTAATAAGTGGGACATTTGAGTCTATGTAAACACAATAAGTTAAAATAAATAAATAAATTAAAAAAATAAAAACAGTCAACACATACAGTACACACATACACACATACACACACACACGTTATTTTTTCGCAAGTTATTTCATTGAATATTTATTAAAGAGAGCATTTTCTTCTCAATTTTCAAAATTTGATTTTATTTTGTTGTAAGGCAACACATTACAATGACAGTAACAAGTTTTTTGTTTTTTTTTTTTTTTTTTTTGGTTGTCCTATGTATCATTTCTACTGGTTAATACATGAAGGGTTAATATCTTTTCATTCTAAAATTAGAAAATATAGTGTTTTGTAGTCACAACATTATCAGGGACATCTGGCAGGATGCATTAATAAACAGAGAGTTTTGACATGGTAGACTCTCAGCACTATTATTTTACAGATCTGGAAATGATTAAGAATTTTGCAAATCAGACACAAGCAATGCCCATCATAGTAACAGAAGTCAACCACTGAGCCAATTTGTTGTGCTAAGGAAGAAGTGGTTTAAGAAGATGAAGAAGTTAAATGGGGATACTAGAGATTCATGTTAATACAAAAACGAACACGTCTACTTAACTTTGCATGAAAAAAATCGGTCCAAATTTTGTGCAATCTCACAAATCTCATTTCCACAAATTCTCTTTCCAGTTAGTCTGCATTTATCCAAATATTTACTATGAAAGTATAGATTTCTGCTAAGATGTGCAATGAATGGTTTGTCTAATTGGAAGACTTAAGTTAACATTTCCAGGAAAATATTCTGCTTCTATGAGTTGGGCTTTCTGCATCAATACATAATTTATTATTCTAATATTAAATCAGAGTTTGAAAATCAATTTATTTAATTTACTTAAAATTACCTATGTACTTTTTTATTTAAACAATGAAGGCATAATAATCCAAAAGACAATCACATAGTATATTTGTTTTACTATAGCTATAGAAATTTAACAAAATACTCTATTCACATATGTACAGTTCTGAAAATTATTTAGTTTATAAGCAGTGTTTAAAGTCTTTCAATATTTTGCCAAGTTGGGAATTAAATATGATTTCTTTTCACTTTTTTATGTAATTAATTGTGTTTACATAGCTTCTAAGGTAACCCCGAATGCATCCCCCCTCTTCCCTGTTCCCCTTCACATCTCTCTTGCCCCCTCCCTACGAAGCCCTCCCCCCTTTCCTTCAGGTTTATCCCATCCTATCTCCTTTCCCTCTGTCCTCTTTTCCCCTGATCCCTTTGATCCCTCCTCTGTCTCAATTTCTTTCCTCAGTTCTCAATGTTCCTTGGATTCCTCAAATGAGTGAGGTCATATAATATTTTTCTTTTTCTGCCTGGCTTATTTCCCTCAACATAATAGTTTCCTGGTCCCTAAATATTGTTGCAAAAGGTAATATTTCCTTCTTTTTCATGGCCCCATAGTATTCCATTGTATATATGTACGGCGACTTTCTAATCCACTTGTCCACTGATGGACACTTGGCTGTTTCCAGCTCTTCGCTATTGTGAACAATGTTGCCATAAACACGGGGATACATTTTTTTTTTTTTCAGTTGGTGATATGGTGTCCTTGGGATATATTCCTGTAAATGGGATAGCTGGGTCAAAGGGCAGTTCCATTTCTAATTTTTTGAGGAATCTCCATACTGTTTTCCACAGTGGCAGCACCAGTCTGCATTCCCACCAGAAGTGCAAGAGGGTTCCCCTTTCTCCCCTTCCTCGCCAGCACTTATTCTGTGTTGTTTTGTTAATGAGAGCCATTCTGACTGGTGTGAGGTGGTATCTCATTGTGGTTTTAATTTGCATTTCTTTAATGATTATTGATGTTAAGTATTTTTTCATCTGCCTATTGGCCATCTGTATGTCCTTTTTGGAGAAGTGTCTATTCATTTCTTGTGCCCATTTTTTGATTGGATTAATTGTCTCCCTGGTGTTGAGTTTTACAAGTTCTTCATAAATTTTGGTTATTAACACTTTATAACATGTGTTGTCTAATATGTTCTCCCATTGTGTCGTTTCTCTTTTTATTCTGTTCATATTGTCTTTAGCACTGCAAAAGCTTTTTAGTTTGATATAGTGCCATTTGTTTATCTTGTCTTTTACTTCACTTGCCTGTGGAGATAAATTAGCAAATATATTGCTTCAATAGATGTTGGGGAGTTTACTGCCTATGTTTTCTTCTAGAATGCTTATGTTTTCATAGCTTACATTTAAGTCCTTTATCCATTTTGAGTTTATTTTTTTCCATGGTGTAAGTTGGGGGTCTAGTTTAATTTTTTTGCAGGTATCTATCAAGTTTTCCCAAAGCCATTTGATAGACTGTCTTTACTCCACTGTATGCTATTACCTTCTTCGTCAAATATCAATTGTGCATAAAGATGTGGGTTTATTTCTGAGTTCTCTGTTCTGTTTCATTGATCTATATGCCTGTTCTTATGCCAGTACCAAGCTGTCTTGAGTACAATGGCCTTGTAGTATAACTTGATATCAGTAAGTGTGACACCCCCACTTTATTCTTCTTTTTCAAGATTGCTGAGGCTATTCGTGTTCTTTTTTGGTTTCATATAAATTTTTGGAATATGTGTTCTATCTCTTTGAAGTATGTCATTGGTATTTTAATTGATATTGTACTGAATTTATAAATTGCTTTAGGTAATATGGAAATTATAATGATGTTTATTCTTTCTAACCATAAACACGGTATATGCTTCCATTTGTTTGTCTCTTCCTTGATTTTTTTTATCAATGTTTTATAACTTTCTGTGTACAAGTCTTTAACCTCCTTGGTTAAATTTACTCCTAGATACTTTATTATTTTGTTGTGATAGTGAAGGGGATTGTTTCTGTAATTTCTCTTTCTGACATTTCATTGTTCATGTATAAAAATGCCTCTGATTATTGTACTAATTTTATATCCTGGCATTTTGCTGAATTTGTTTATTAGGTCCAGTAGTTTTTTGACTGAGCTTTTAGAGTATTCTATATACAGTATCATATCATCTGCAAATAATGATACTTTTACTTCTTCTTTTCTAATTTGGATACCTTTTATTTCTTCTTCTTGTCTTATTGCCATAGCTAGGGCTTCCAGTACTATGTTGAATAAGAGTGTTGAAAGGGGGCATCCCTGCCTGATTCCTGATTTTAGGGGAATTGCTTTTATTTATTGTCAATTAATTCTGATGTTAGCTGTGGGCCTGTCATAAATGGCCTTTACCATGTTGAGGTATGTTCCCTGTATTCCCACTTTGTTGAGAGTTTTGATCATAAATGGGTGCTGAATTTTATCAAATGTTTTTTCTGCATCTATTGAAATTATCATGTGCTTTTTCTCTTTCCTTTTGTTTCTTGGTGAATCACATTGATTGATTTACAATTGTTGTACCTACCTTGCCTTCCCAGAATAAATCCCACTTGATCATGATGTATGATCTTATTCATGTATTGCTGGATCCGGTTTGCTAATATTTTGTTGAGTATTTTAGCATCTAAATTCAGCAGGGATATTGGCCTATAATTTTCTTCCTTTGTGTTGTCTTTACATGGTTTTGGAATCAAAATTATGCTTGCCTCATAAAAGGAACTTTGTAGTGTTCCTTCTTGAATTTTTTGAAATAGCTTGAGAAGATCTAAGAGTTAGTTCTTTTTTGAATATTTGGTAAAATTCACCAGTGAATCCATCGGGCCCTGGGGTTTTGTTTTTTGGAGGGTTTCTGATAACTGTTTTGATCTCTTTTGTTGTAATTGGTCTGTTTATGTTTTCTGATTCTTCCAGATTGATTTTTGGAAGATTATATGTTTTAAGGAATTTGTCCATTTCACCTAGGTTGTTTAATTTTTTGGCATACAGTTCTTCATAGTATTTTCTTACAATGCTTTGTATTTCTGTTGTGTCGGTTATTATTTCTCCACTCTCATTTCTAATTTTATTTATTTGAGTCCTCTTTCTTTTTTTCTTAGTGAATCTCATTAAAAGTTCATCGATCTTGTTTACCCTTTCAAAATACCAGCAGTTGGTTTCCTTGATCCTCTGTATTGTTTCTTTAGCCTATATGTCATTTATATCTGCTCTGATCTTTATTATTTCTTTCCTTGTACTACCTCTGGACCTTACTTGCTGTTCTTTTTCAAGTTCCTTTTGATGAAGGGTTAGGTTGTTTATCTGAACTTTTTTAAGCTTCTTAAGGAATGCCTGTAGTGCTGTGAACTTCCCTCTCAGGATTACTTTAGCTGTCTTTCATAAATTTTGAGTTGTTGTATATTCATTATCATTCATTTCTAGAAATTTTTTATTTGTTCTTTGATTTCTTTGTTAACCCATTCATTATTTAATAACATGCTATTTAGTTTCCATGTGTTTTAGTATTTTTCAGCTTTTCTGTTGTGGTTGATTTCTAGTTTCATGTCATTTTGATCAGAGAAAATGCTTGATATGATTTCAATCTTCTTAAATTTGTTGAGACTGCTTTTGTGTCCTAACATGTGATCTATCCTAGAGAATGTACTATGAGCACTTGTAAAGAATGTTTATTCTGTTGCTTTAGGGTGAAAGGTTCTAAAGATATCTATTAAATCCTGTTGATCTAGTGTGTCCTTTAAGTCTGCTGTTTCTTTGTTAATTTTCTTTCTTGAGGTTCTATCTAGTGATGTTAATGGGCTATTGAAATCTCCTACTCTTATAGTATTGCTGTTGATCTTGTCCTTTATATCCATCAAAATCTTCTTTATATATTTAGGTGCTCCTATATTAGGTGCGTAGATATTTATGATGGTTATATCTTCGTGTTAGATTGCTCCCTTTATTATTATATAGTGACCTTTTTTATGTCTTACTATGGCCTTGGTTTTAAAGTCCATTTTGTCTGATATAAGTATTGCTACCCCAGCTTTTTTTTTTTTTCTATTCCATTTTCATGAAATATTTTTTTCCATCCTTTTACCTTCAGTCTATGGGCATCTTTTGCTTTAAGGTGTGTCTCTTGTAGACAGCATATGTACGGGTCCTGTATTTTTCTCTATGTAGCTACTCTTTTGATTGGATCATTTAATCCATTTACATTTAAGGTTATTATTGACATGTAGTTGTTTATTGCCATTTTATTTTTTAAATATTTATTCCTTTTTTTTACTATATTTTTCCCACTTTGATCTGTATACAACAGGCCCCTAAATATTTCCTGCAGCTTTGGTTTTGTTGTAATGAATTCCTTGAGTTTCTTTTTTGTCTGGGAATATTTTATTTCTCTTTCAATTTTAAATGATAACCTTGCTGAATAAAGTAGTCTTGGTTGTAGGCTCTTGTTCTACATTACTTTGAATATTGCCATTCTCTTCTAGACTCAAGTGTTTCTGTTGAGAAGTTGGATGTCATTCTTATGGGGGTTTCTTTGTAGGTGATAGCCTTTTTTTTTTTTTTCTAGGAGCTTTTAATATTTTCTCTTTATCGCTTAGCTTTTGTATTTTAATTATGATTTGTCTTGGTGTTGGTTTCTTTGGGTTTCTCTTTAATGGAGTCCTCTATGCTTCTTGCAGTTGTGAAACTCTTCTTTGCATCAATTTTAGGAAGTTTTCAGCTATTATTTGATTGAAAAAAGTTTCTATCCCTTGTTCTTTCTCTTCTTCTTCATGAACCCCTATTATGCGGATGTTATTTCTCTTCATGTTGTCACAGAGCTCTCTTACATTTTCCTCAGACTTTTTGAGTCTCTTTTCTTTTTTCCTGCTCTGCTTCCATGCCTTTGTTCATCTTGTCTTCCAACTCACTGATTTGATCCTCAGCTTCAACCATCCTGCTTTTCATTCCTTCTAGTGTCTTCTTCATTTCTGATATTGTATTTGTCATCTCTTCCTGTTTTTTTTTAATATTTTAATATCCTTTTTTATACTTGCTATCTCTTTATTTAGGTATTCATGATGACCATCCATTGTTGTTCTAAGATCCCTAAGTATCCTAACAATCATTATTCTAAACTGTGCATCTGGGAGTTTGGTTATTTCCATATTGCTCAGTTCATTTCCTGGAGGATTATCTTGTGGTTTCATTTGGATTGTACTTTTCTGTCTTCTCATTATGTCTGTGTGTTTGGGTGTGTTGTTTGTAGAGCTGGTTGAGTCTAGGCTTGGTGTTGTATACCTCCAATTTTTAGTTGTGTTATTTCTAGATCTTCTTGGGTTGGCTTCAGCTGTTGTTTGTAATCCACTGTGGAATTTGGCATTTCTAATAGAGCCACTTTGAAGTCTTGATTTGTTTTCTTCTCAGTTTTCTTAACTTGTTGGTAGTTCTGTTTACTGATCTCAGCAGGAGGCTGATTTAAAACTATATTCAGGTTTGTGGTAGGTGTAACCTGAGACTCTGAAGACCTGATCTGCCAGTTACTCTCTCTGGGTGCAGAGTGCTTTCTCAACCTCAGTAGGAGTAGGTGTATCTCAGATCTCCATGGAGAACTGAGTTACTGACCCTCCTCCTCACTTCTTGTTTTCAGCTGTGTCTTTTTTGTGCTGATTGGAACTGGAGAGATATTTTGAGAAGACTGACCTGGAACCACTTTAGTCTTGTGTTCTTTGGAAGGATCAATCTTTCCCCTTGCAATGGCCTCCTCCAGCACCTCCCCCAGGTATGGCTGCTTCAGCACTGGATTAGTCCTGCTGCTCAGGTCCTCCCATGCATTCCACTGTTTTTCACCAGCTGTCTCTCCCCCTTACTTTTGGAAAACAAGCCAGCTCTTTCAACACACCTAGTTCCCAGGTCCCTAGGCCAGTGACTGTGAGTGATATTTTCTACTGTTTTTCTTAAATTGAGAGCCTTTCTGGGTTCTCAGCCTCACCCCCACCCCTTTGTTCCTTTAAGCAGGGGAGGCTCACCACTCCTCGGTGCTCCCCACCAGGCTCGGTGTGGCTTCTTTGCTCCTTGGATTTTGAGAGCAGTTCTTATAGTTCAGAGTTGGTTTTTCATGCTGGTTGTTCCTAAATTATTTTGTAATGCAGTTTGGTGTTGTGAGCTGGGAGTCTGTGTGTCTGCCTACTCCACTGCCATCTTGTGTCTCCTAAATATGATGTTAAGTTTATAATTTTCTTGTTCTAAGATGTTTAAATAATGAGTGGGTTTTGTTAAAAATATTAGTAGAAACTAGACATTATAGAGTACTTTTTGGTTTATCACATGAATACCAAATGTACTTCATTACTGGGGTAAATTATGTGACAAATAAGATAATTTTTTTTTTTTTTACAGGGACAGAGAGAGAGAGTCATAGAGAGGGATATATTGGGACAGACAGATAGGAATGGAGAGAGGTGAGAAGCATCAATCATTAGTTTTTCGTTTCCGTTTCAACACCTTAGTTGTTCATTGATTGCTTTCTCACATGTGCCTTGACCGCGGGCCTTCAGCAGACCAAGCCACCCCTTGCTGGAGCCTGCGACTTTGGATCCAAGCTGATGAGCTTTTGCTCAAGCCAGATGCACACGCACTCAAGCTGGCGATCTCAGTGTCTCGAACCTGGGTCTTCCGCATCCCAGTCCGACGCTCTACCACTGTGCCACCGCCTGGTCAGGCAAGACCAAGTTTTAAATAAAACTAATAAAATAATATTAACTTTCTCATCTATTCCAATTTTTTCTTGTCAAGTATTTTAAGCATTTGACAAAATAAATATTTTTAATGTAACTTAAGAAAACTAAGAAAAGCACACTTATACTATGAAGACAATTTTGAAAAGGATGCTAGAATATTTCTGTTAAAGTTGGGATTCAGGGTAAAAATCAAAACAAAGTAAATTACTTACAGTCAGTCGTATTTCACTAGTCAATGTGTCAATGTGTACATTCTCAAGAGTATCATTGACATGTTGAAAAATAAATTAGTTCTTTGACTCTGCTATGCTATCTTTAGTAATACAACAATAGTTTATAAAAGGAGATCTCGGTGGACCTAAAAGAGTTTATGTTATTTTCAAAGACCTGACTGACTACTGAAGATTAATTTATGCACTAGGGAAATTTTCTTAAGTATTAAATTGGTAATTTTTTGTCTGCATCCAATGAGTCTATTCTCTTTGAAAAGATATATAGATATTAGGGAGTGCTTTAAATGTCTCTAATTATTTCATTATTATTTTGAAGTCCCTCTGCTGAAGACAATAATAGCTATTAAAATGTAAATGAGCATTAAAAAAAGGTTTTTTTCTGACTTATTTTTGTACCTTCTTTCAGTTTGTGCTATAAATACCTTTAACATGCAAAAGATACTCTTCTTCCTTTTCTTGTAATAAAAATATATACAATAGAGTCTTGGACAACTCCCAATACCTGCAATATAAAATTATGTCCTCATTATTGCCTCTCTAATACAAATAGGGTTTTAAATTCACTTTTAAGATATCAATTAAGTAGAAGATGTAATCAAAATCAAAATAGTTTTGGGTAATTACATGTGTGATACACATAAAATTATCAGGTATTATATATAGGGTATCAGATTATAAAGCTGTTTGGATTGGCACATTTATACCATATCTATTGCCAGAAATTAATTTGCTGCCAAGAATTTAGACATGACAATGAGCAGCAAATATGACTATTTTTTCTACTTGTATTTCTTTTTTCTTTTCTTTTTTTTTACGACACAGAGAGAGAGAGAGAGAGAGAGAGAGAAGGACAGACAGGAACAGAGAGAGATGAGAGGCATCAAATCTTGATTGTGGCAGCTTAGATGTTCATTACTTTCTAATATGTGCTTTGACCAGGGGGCTACAGAAGAGGTAGTGACTTCTTACTCAAACCAGGGACCTTGGGCTCAAGCCAGCAACCTTTGGGCTCAAGCCAGCAACCATAAGGTCATGTCTATGATCCCATGCTTAAGCCAGTGACCCTGCACTCAAGCCAGCTGAGCAGGCACTCAAGCCATATGACAAGATGAGCATGCATTCAAACCTGCGATCTTGGGGGTTCCAACCTGCAAATTCCGTGTCCCAGTTTGATACTCTATCCACTGTGCCATCACCTGGTCAGGCTCTACTTATATTTGTTACTGCAGTGTTGATATAGTTCTATTGATTTATTCTGCTGTGTTTTTCTACTTTTTATTCATTGATATTAAATCATATTTTCAATCTCCACCCGGACCACAGAGCAGTCCAATAGTACCACAGTTTGAGGAGTTGTTTTTTTATATAATATACATATTCTAGGATCTGGCAATTTCTTTCAGAGGTGATCAAGCCTAATCTGTTGCATTTAATAATATCATAGTTAACAAATGATGGAAAAGTAAAGCTATGTTTTTTAATATACCTTCCATTTATTTAACTTATTATAGCAATGGTTTTATATACTAAATATTTTTGTTGCCTGACCAGGCAGTGGCACAGTGGATAAAGTGTTGAACTGGGACGTGAAGGACCCAGGTTTGAAACCCCAAGGTCTTTGGTTTGAGTGTGGGCTCACCAGCTTGAACACGGGGTCACTGGCTTGGGCATGGGATCTTAGACAAAGGAGATTTTATAAAATAATTTAGAAAATAATTTGAATGGAATGGCTATGAAAATATAATACAGCTGCCAATACAGTATTTGTGATAAAAGTTATAACTTTAAATACTTATCCTAGGAAAAAGAAAGATTCCAAATTAATGGTTTTAATTATCTTAAAAAATTAAAAATAAAGAATTCTAGAATGAATAAACAGAAATTAATGAAATGTATTAAAAACAGATAAAATCAAAAGGAATAAAAAACTGTCACTTTGAAAAATGAATAATATTGATAGACCTCCAATTATTCTGATCAATAACTAAGAATATACAGATAGCTAGTACCAAAAAGAGGTTATCACTGAAAATATGCAGATAGAAATTGTTTTAAAGTAATATTCTAAACTGTTCCATTGCTATAAGTTTAACTAGTTATATAAAATGGGCAAAATATCTTGAGTGACTAAAATTACTGAAATTGGTCCCCAAACAGATGAAAATGTAAATTTCTGTACATCTAATATAGAAATGAATTTTATTATTAAACTCTCTCACAAGAGATGTCTAGGCTCAGCTGACTCATTTTAAAATCCTATCAGACTTGTAATGAAAAAGAAGGAATAAGAACCCCAGAACTAAAAAAATTATGAGAGGGAGTTTTTGGCAAATTACTTTATGAAGCCAGCATTCCCTGATATGACAGAGAGTTATTACAAGGCACAGAAAACCTTACAAAAGATTTTCAATATAAAAGTGTGATAACCCATCTTTACTGAGGAATCTAAAGTTTGTTTAATATTATAGAGTTGATCACTGTAATTCACCATATTAACAGAACAAAAGAGAAAATATTATAATCAACTTATTACATAAATAAGACACTTCACAAAATGCACCAATACATGATTAAAACACAGCAAAATTAGAAAGGAATTAAATTTTCTCAAAAGGAAAAAAAAACCTACTATGAAAGTACTTCATGATAAAATACTAAATTTTTCTCCCTATGACCACAAAGAAGACTGGAACATTTTTATTCAACATTAAACTGGAGGATCTATCCAGTTCTTAACACTTGAAAAAATAATATAATGCTCTAGGGTGATGTAGTAGATAGGGCGTTGTGCCTGAGTGCTGAGGTTGCTGATGCCGGCTGGATCCCAGAGTTCTCAGCTCTACCCAAGATCTCTGATTTCAGCTCCAATAAGGGCACTTATGAAAAGCAATCAATGTCTTCACAGCTAAGAGGAACAACGAGTTGATTAGTTGATGATTTTCTCTTTCTTTCCTTTTTTCCTTTCCTGTCCTGTCTGTTTTTCTCTTTTCTCACTCTCAAAAAAGGGAAAAAAGCAATTTAAAAATGATAGAAAGGAAGAAAATGGCAGATTTTTTTTTTTTTTTTTTTGTATTTAGAACAGTCGTTCTTAACATTTTCTAAGGTACCGAACCCACCGGTTTCATATGTGCATTCACCGAACCCTTCCTTAGTGATAAATAAAATAAGATTTTTTTCCAAATTCAAGACATAGGTATATGTTTTTTTACTGGTGCACAAAATGAGCCGTGCAATAACATCACCTTGCTCAAAGAACAAAACCAAAAAAGTGCATGAACTCACAACAAATTACGGTATTACTTTATTCTGGCCTCCGCGGCAGAGGCTTCTCCGAACCCCTGCGACCGACTCATAGAACCCATAGGGTTCAATAGAACCCAGGTTAAGAACCACTGATTTAGAATATTCTAAGAAATTCTAAAAGTAATTATTGCTCGTAAATAAATTTACCAAGGTTTCAAGATTTAAGATTAGTAAAGAAATTAATTTTATTTCTATAAAATTTCAATATGCTATTGAATATTACAATGAAATTACATAATTTACAATCACATAAAATTAAAATATTGAGTAATACATGATAAAGTATGTATAAGACTTGATCATGGCCCTGGCTGTTTAGCACAGTGGTAAAGCATCCACCTGACATGTGAATATTCTGGGTTCAATTCCAGGTCAGAGCACACAGGAGAAGCGACCATCTGCTTTTCCTTCCCTCCTCCTCTTGCTCCTATCTCTCTGTTTCTCTCTCTCTTTCTGCCTTTTGCTCCTACAGCTATGGCTCAACTGGAGCACGCCATTGATTCAAGCACGTTAGCCTCTCCCTGAGGCACACAAAAAAATTAGTTTGGTTGTAAGCATGGCCCCAGATAGGCAGAGCATCAGCCCAGACAGAAGTTGCCAGTCGGTTCTCCATATCAGCCGGGATGCATGCGGAAGTCTGTCTCTGTATCTTCCCTACTCTCACTTGAAAAAAATAAATTAAAAATAAAAGCCTGTTCATTTAAAACTGAAAAATGCCACAGAGAAATTAATAAAAACCTAAGAAATTGACATTTAATATTGTGAAAACATCAATTCACCTTAAATTGATATGCAGATGTAAGTCAATTTCAACAAAATTTTTAGGGAATATTTGTATAAACTAATTCTAAAATTTATGTAAAAGAACAGTTGCAGGTTTTGCATTAACTGATTTCAAGGTTTACCATAAAATTATCAAGCGTGTGATGGTGTTCTGTAGTGTGAGGTTAGATATATTAAGTGAACATTATAGAGAATTTATAATTAGACACACAAATATAGTTAATTGATGTTTTAATCTAGTTCCCAAGATATTTCAAGCATGATCAAATGAATATCCATAATAGAAGAGGGATCAATATCTATAATTTCATGACATTATTAAAAAGTAACTCCAAATTTATCATAGATTGAAATGTAAAAGGTAAAATGGTAAGAAGTTGTAGAAGAATAAAATCTTTTAGCTGTGAGTTATGCAAAGATATGTTAGTAGGACACAAAAAGTACAAATTATAAGAAAAAATGAATTAATTAAACTTTAGCAAAATAAGAGTGTTCTGCTCTTTCAAATGTGCCATAGAAAATACAAGTATGTACACATGAAACTTCTATAATTTTATTAATAAATGTCACAATAAATTCAATTAAAAGTTTTTATTAAAAATAAAATAAAAATATAAGCAAAAGATAAGTAACTAACATTTATATAAATAAATATATACCTACATGTATGCACATACATATACAAATAAACACATGTAAGCAGCATGTGAAAGAAAAAGATCTCTGGCATTGTTATCCAACTCCTCACAATGAAATTTGTTTATAACAAGAACACAAAACTTA
This sequence comes from Rhynchonycteris naso, assembly GCA_037038555.1. Lineage (NCBI taxonomy): Eukaryota > Metazoa > Chordata > Mammalia > Chiroptera > Emballonuridae > Rhynchonycteris > Rhynchonycteris naso. Next base: position 77,454,429 of record CM073002.1, read on the forward strand.
ACTTTTTTTCTTTGTAAGACCCACATATTCCAAGACTAGAGAATTATTCTTCATCTCAAGCTAATGATTAATCTGCTTATTTAATATATTTTCAATTTATTAACTGTAAAATCCATTCATTAATAAATTAATATGGAACTCTACATTTCTAAGTATTATAAGATAAAAAAATACATCTGGAGAAATAAGTTTGATCATGGTTTATATAATTTAACTAACTTTTTAAGAGATGAATCTGAACCATTTTTTCTTAACATTAAAAATATATTTTTGGCAAATTGAATTGAGTATTTATAGTGAAGATTGTCACAGTTTGTGATTTTTTACAAAGAAGTGCTACAGTTCTATTTTAAAAGTATATGCTTCTATAAAAATTATGGTTAGTCAACCAGGAAAATCATATTGAATGCAGAAACTAAATTTGATAATTCAGAGGTGTTTTACTAATAGTCTTTATGAAGCAGTGTATTTTTCAAATACATAGACAAGTGGTGTATGGTGAGCATTTCCTGCTAAGTAATTAGAGTTGCAAACACAAAATCTGATAATTTTACTTGAAAACAGAAAAAGCATCATTTTTTCTTTTCAGAAAAAAGCATCATTTTTAAATTTTAAAGAATAGGTGCAACTACTCAGCTCTGTAGAAGAAAGTAGGAAGGGAAAAAGTCCTTAAAATTTGGGGGGTTAAATTGTAGATCAAAGAAAATTAATGTAATAAATAAGTTGAATATGGATAAATAATTTATTCATTCATTCCTTTATTTATTCATTAATCATATTATTAGTACCTTAAATGTTTAGACGTAGATCAAGTTTCTAAAGATAAGGGATATAGTAGTGACCAAAACCCCACTATAATGGAGCTTATATTTTAATAGACAGAAACGGACAAAACTTAAATATAGAAGTAACGTATAGTATACGTTATTATATATCAAGATAATTAAAAAAAGAGAAAGGTTTATGATGAAATCTACTTGGAGAATAGACAGCGTGGTTATAGAAGAACTTAATGTAGGTGGTATTTGAGAAAGAGCTGAATAAAATTAGAGCATACAGCTCTCAGTAAAAGAGTGTTCTAGAGGTAGGAATTAGAAAAAAAATATTCCAGAGAGAGGCAATAATTAGAGAAAAGGCCAGATGTTATGACATTCCTAATATGTTCTTAATATATTTTTAATATGAAAAAATCAAGGACATAATTGTACCTGTGACTCAAGGATTCAAAACTTCTGTACTACTGACATTGGGGCCAGCTCCTGTGGGAGGTTGTCCTGTGCATTGTAGGATAGCTAATAACATCCCTGGCATACTTATGTATATACACCATGCTTCTAGCTGTGAAAACTGTCTCCATATATTGCTAAAAGTCCTTAGTTAAGGAAAGAGGAGGCAACATTACCGCCCTCTGCCCATCACCATGGTTTAAGAACCACAGATCTTGAGAAAAGAAACAAGAGGGGAAATGACTAGAGATATTGAGAAAGAGGGAGAACTAAAAGTCAATATAGGCAAGTTATTGTAAAACAGTTTAAGGACCTTGACTGCAGTGATTTGAGCAGAGGAGGACGTTTCATTGGGGTCTTTCTATTGATAGGTATGAAATAGAATGAAGGGGGGAAAGAGTGAAAACAAAGCAGGTGGTTAGGATGCTCTTGCAATATTCCAAATGAGAGAAAAAAAATCATTGAAAGGTAGCAAAGGAAGTAGTAGGAAGTGGAGAGTTCTGGATCAAATAACAATTATAGAATAAACAAGGTTAGTTTGGGGATATAAGAGGAGTTATATAATTTTTATGGCTAACACAACTATAAGAGTGAAACTGACATTTATTAATAAGAAAACAGACTCCTGGTGAAACTAAATTTAGGCAGAGTTAAGAAATATTCAGACCCATAATTTGGTTTTCAATACACTAAATGTGAGCCAATTATTAGATATCCAAGTGAAAATTGAGTAGAAATTTGAATACAAGTGGCGAGATTTTAGGGCACAGGCTGGTGTTGGACATATATATTTGTGAGTGTTCATTCATCATGTATGAGATTGCTCAGGAAGCAAATATAGATATAAGAAAAAAGAAACTCCCAAATAGTTCTCTGAAACATCACAACAGTTAGACATCTGGAGAATGGGCAAATAGAGAATTGAGCACATTTTCATAAAAATTTAAGGCTGAACATATGTTTTAACTATTCTGTAGAAAATTTTGAGAAGTATAAAGATAAGGCAAAGTCTGCAGGTCTTCAAAAAAGTAAAATATGACAGATTATGTAGGAGATGGATACCTATAGTATCCAACACAGCAGAGACTCAATAAATATCAGCTATTATAACTGATACTTTGAGCCTTAATGCATAAAGAAATGGTTGAGCTCTTAATGAAAATGAACAAATTAAGTGGCATAGCTTAATCTATCGTAAAATTAGTGGTAGATATGGAAAGAGTCTCAGTATCATAGTATAATATCTTTGTAGAAACAGTTGGTAGTATGTTTGAGATGTATCACTAGTGATAGACAAGTGATTTTTATTTTAAAATTATTAAACAGTTATATGTTGATGGGAGTAGAAAAGTGTTCTGAATAAGCAAAGACAATAGATGAAGAGAAAGGACTAAACTATGAGAAATGTTGACATTTTTTGCCAGGGTTGGAGGAAGAAAAAACAGAAGAGAAAGAAAATATATTGAGTTAGGTGAAAGAATCAGAAAGTCAGTAGCAATGTCAGGTTTTCCTGAGAGATGGGAAGATGAGGGAGACTCAAAAACCACTGTGTTTTGCATCTAGGAAATTATTTTTTACCAGGGAGAGTTATGATTAGAAGAATGCTAGAGTGGTAGCCCGATTCTGAGGGGGGAAATTATGTAGTAATTTAGTTAATGTAAAGCCTAATGGAAAAATGAAGAAAATAAATTATATCTACATGTTATATAAGTAGCCACAAAATATTTTTAGAAAGTCAATTATATTTTAGTATTTTTTAAAAGATAACTAAAACTGGTTCACTTAAAGACATATATAACACTTAACCTGAAAAAAAGAGCGAGAAAGAAAGAATAAATATAAGGGTGTGCATAAGGTAAAATCTGTTATTAGAATTGATGTCAGAACTTTGTGGCACCAAAATACAAATGAGTATGGTAGCGCAAAAACAAACTGGGAGACACAAGAAACCAGGTAGAAGAATAAATACAATATATTTAACCTTTAATAAAATCATGACTGAAAAAAATTAAGGACCTTAAAATTATGCTAGAAATTCAGAATGAGAGATTCAATTATAACCATATGTAGACCCAGTAGCCACAGCTATCACAGCCAAGCATGTGCAGGTTTCTACTAGATTCAGACAGATGGTAAAGAAACAGCAGAGCCAAAAACTGGTGGGCTATACCTTTATTCTAGCCTTGCACTCGGCTAGCTAGTAAACACAAACACACAGGGCTCCAAACTCCACTCATTCAGTGCTCACAAATCTACTGACACATTCAGGTTTTTCTAGAATCAAAGACCTTCCACTAGTCTCCTCTGGTTCCCCATCTCCTTCTCTGTACAAACTGGCTTCTCCTTCAACACCCCACCATATTGGCTGCTTTTTCTTCTCAGCATACTTCCTTCTTGTTATCACTCTCCAAAAACATGGCCTCCTTCCTCCTCCTTTTTCTTCTCCTTTAAACATTTTTGGCATGACAACCCACATTAGCATATCAAAGCCCCTTCCCAAGCAAGTAGGTAATTAGCAGTATCACTTAGTAGCACCATTCACAAGAGCAGTGCCAATTGTAACAAAGTGAGCACAAAAATAACATTTTACAAACTTATTTGCCCAACATTCCACCCCTTTTTGCTCACTTTGCAATCCACAATTGATACCACAGGCATTCCTGTGCAGGGAATTAGGCATCATACAAATTATAGCTACAGCACAAGTCATACAATTTCAACAATTACAAAGGTGCCCTTCGCTGTGTCTTTTTAAGCACTTTGCCCAAAGTGCAAAGTGTCCTTGGTGCTTATCTCCAACCACATGAAAATCTTCCTGGTGTAGAAGGGTCTCCAGTAGAGCCATTCCTCTCCATCCATCAGGATTTCTCACATTGTCCAAAAGGCTGCATGTCCATCCAACATGGGAGCCAGTTCCCCCTCTGGTCGCAGTCCAGAAAACAGTCCACACACATGGAGCCTCAGGCTTCCTGTGTCATTTCTACCATCCTGGCAGGTCTTATAGCATTGTCCCAAGGGGGAGCAAGTGGCAATAGTGGCCAATATTTTCACCTCTGTTCCAGAAAACACACTGCCATCACCCCTTTTGTCTCACAAACCTATCAGGGGCTTAGTAGGTATTCCTTGCTGCTGGGTACTCACCTTCTGAAGTTTGTGGACAGCAGGTTTAGTCCCAGTCTCCTCATCCTCAGAAGAGGAGCTAAAAATGCCAGCTTCTGCTGGCTCAGATCCACTCTTTTGGCATGGCTTCATCTTAGGCTTCAGCAGCTGCCAGCTCTTGGCAACTTCCAGAGGAAACTGCAACTCACAAACCCATAATTTCTTCTCCAGAGACAGCCCCATTTCCAAGTATAACTCAGGAACCTGGTTGGCCTCCTTCTCCAGGGCTTGCTCCAGTTCCAGGGTCTGCATCTCTTTCTCCCCTGGCCATTCCAACTCCTTCTATTGCTTGGTTTGTAGGCCTTGAGCAGCCTCTTCCATAACCCTCTCATTTTCTTCTTACAGGGCTGTAAAAGTCAGCCAGCTTATGGCCCCAAAAGGACAGCCATGGGGAACCATAACAACAACCAGTCCTCTATCTCACCCCTCAAGGGTGGTGGTGGCTTCATAATAATCTGATCTGAATCCTGTCACAGACTACACCAAATGTAAGGCCAGTAGTTGCTGCCATCACCATCAGGCACATGCAAGCTACCATTAAATTCGATGGACAGTAAAGAAACAGCGGAGTCAAAAACTGGTGGGTCATACTTTTATTCTAGCCTCACACCCAGCCAGTGAGTAAACACAAACACACAGGGCTCCAAACCCCACTCATTCAGTGCTCACAAAGCTACTGACACATCTGGGTTTTCCTAGAATAAAAAGGCCCCCCACCAACCTCAGTCCCCTCTGGTTCCCCACTTCCTTCTCTCTTCTCATTTCTGCACAAACTGGCTTCTTTTTCAACACTCCATCTTGGCTGCTTTTTCTTCTCAGCACACTTCTTCCCTGCTTTTACTTTCAAAAAACATGGTCTCCTTCTCCCTCCTTCTTCTTCTCCTTTAAACTTTTTTGGCAAAAAAACCCCTTCTCCAGCACACATTAGCATAACAAAACCCCTTCCCAAACAGGAAGGTAATTAGCAGTATCATCTGGCAGCACCATTCATGTGGCAGCACCATTTTTAACAAAGTGAGCAGAAAAAAAATCACATTTTCCAAACATATTTGTCCTACACCATACATTGATACTAAAAAGTAAAGAAATAGAATTTGTTATTTGTAAAGGTTATTCAAGAAGTCTAACATAAATAAATACTCTGAGGCCTAAGAATATTTTGCAAGGATGGAAGAGCCATGATTTTCTTTAAAAGATAAAGGGTTTGTGTTGGGGACCTCAAACCAACAGGGTCCTTGCAGTTTAGATTTTTGTGGGACAGAGGTGTGGGGAACTGGCAGTAAGCTGACAGGCTGCCCAATTCTCCATCTCACATTCTTGATTAAGTTGCTAAAGGCTAAGTGTTTCCCCACACCTCCATGTTAGCTGTGATGCTGGATTGTTTGCACAGGTCCTCGCCCCTCTGTCCTTCAAAGAGACTGGAGGCAGCTTTCTTTTTATCCTTTGTTTTGTGAAGTTAAGATATTATGTATGGTGGGGGCTTTCTGCACTTGAGAGAATTCTTGGATTGCCTTTGTAATGTGACTTTGTTTTAAAGATGTCTTTGATTTTCTAATAACTTTACTCTGCCTATAAATAAAGTGGTTTGGGGGTGGAGATTTTCTCTTTCAAGCTAAAGGCATTGCAGAGGCCTCTCAATCCAATCCTTTTTCTCTTTGAGTTTATTTCTTCATTCCACACTGTTCTCATTCACAATTACTAACTACGCTAGTTTGCGGCAGATTTGCAAAGAGTAGTCCTTGATAGTAATTGACAAAGGAATACAACATTGAACATAAACTAAAACTGTGAGTTAGAATACAAAAAAAGAAATGTTAATAGCTGCAGTTTAGGGTAAGTAAAAAGAAAACTGAAGAAAAACTCAGGTAAGGTCATGTACAAGACCTAAAACTTTACTAGGTCCCAAGACAAAGGGACTATAGAAAAATGCAGACATAAAAGGATTAATGTGGAGGTAATGTAAAAGAAAACATCCTATCATTGGGTTTAACAATATGCCCTTTTGAATTAATTATGTTGACTATTATAATCTCATTATAAAAATAATCGCATGTTATATCCAGAGGCAAGATATAGCATTAGATTTAAAATGATAAGTTTACTCTTTAATTATTATCAAGAAGAGTTTATGCTAACACATTTTTTTTTAACTTTAAGAGGGAGGGCCTCTGTGACAAGACTAAGCACTACCTCTACTACTGATGTTTCTCTCAGAGAAGTGGGTCCCCATTATTGAGTACTTACAAAGAGTTAAAGAGTGAACCAGATATTGAAGATTAAGACAACCTATTTCTGCCTGACCAGGTGGTGGAGCAGTGGATAGAGCGTTGGACTGGGATTCGGAAGACCCAGGTTCGAGACCCCGAGGCTGCCAGCTTGAGTGTGAGTCCATCTGGCTTGAGCAAAGTACTCGCCACCTTGGGCCCAAGGTCACTGGCTCCAGCAAGGGTTGCTCGGTCTGCTGAAGGCCAGCGGTCACGGCACATGTGAGAAAGCAATCAATGAACAACTAAGGTGTTGCAACGGCAATGAAAAACTAATGATTGATGTTTCTCACTTCTCTTTGTTCCTGCCTGTCTGTCCTTATCTATCCCTCTCTTTGACTCTCTCTGTCCCTGTAATAAAATAAAAAGACAACCTATTTTTTCTGCCTACAAGAAACTTATAATTCAACAAAGTAAGACAGGCATGTACCTTCATATCTCCCAAGTTATATTGCATGCTAAAAATTAAATTACATGATGAGAATGAGGTTGTTTTATTTCATCATTAAAGAATAGGCACTTCAAAAGTGAGAAAAGCAAGAAAATAAAAACTGATATTTTATAACCAGTCTATATACAGAAAAAAAAAATGTTGCCCTAAATCTGGAAGGATTTTCATGCAGTTTTTAAAGGTGAGCACACTACTGGTGATGATCAAGATAAAACCCACCCAGAACCAGGTTATTGACAAGTGTGAAAACCCCTTTCTGAAAATAAAACCTCTATGAAGCACATCAGTTATTTAAGACCACCCACTATGCGGGAGAAAAAACAAGTTGGAGATCGTGTATTCTGATATCCTATCTTCATCAACCTTTACCTTGAAAACTCAATGTAGAATACTGAGATTAATGTGTGATGTGATAGATTAGATTATTATTCAGCAAATATTTATTCCCTTTTCCTTCCCCTTGTCTCTTAGAGTAGACTGGACTTCCTGCCACTCTCTCCAATATTGTGAATGTCCACATGAATTGCTTGACCAGTGACAAGAAAGCAAACATTATATGAGAGATGTTATGTTGCTTTTGTGTTTGCCATCCCATTTGCCATGAGAAGAGCATGCTCTGTTCCCAGATTAAGAGACAGGTAGAGGTGACCTGAAACCAACCTCTAGCCTAAAGCAAAGCCACCTAGTTAATCCAAAAAATCTTTAAAAGAAAAAAAGATTGTTTTTTTCATATAAATTATGATATGTGAGGTGTTGTTATTGTTAGCATTTTTATACTAGAAGCTTTACTGAAACATTTGATGTTATATAAATGTCTATCAGCCAAAACAAAGCATATAAAATCAACTGCCCCAAAGCTTACCATCATTTTTTCTCATGAAACAATTGGTATGTTGGAATAGTCTTGCTAATCTAGACTAGGGTATCCTGGGTGATTCCGCTTCTGGTGTAGCAGCTGAGCAGTTGTACCTATCCCTACAGGTTTGTACATTAGCTACAGTGACACTGCTGCCTGTGTGTTGATTCTGCCGCTGGGTGGGGAGAAGGGTGCAACAGTTACCCATGGGATGAATATAAGCATTCACTTATTCCAGAGAATGCTAAACAGAGAAATGATAGCAACTTTCTTTCTACACTAGGGAATAAAAAGGCAAGATCCTCAAAATACCATTCAGAGATCCAGTAATACTTGACACTTTTTAGCAGCTCTAATTTCTATGAAATTTGTCTTTCATAAACAAATCTTTTTTAAAAAATATTTTATTAAATTTATTGGTGACGGAAGGAGATTTGACTATGAGTTAATCTTCTAATGTTGATGGCAGACATGCCTGAGGACAAGCAGAAACACTTGAGGTTTCCTAAGGCCTATGTTTAAAACTGCCACATGCCACGGGCAAAAACAGGTCAAATGGCAAAGCCCAATGCCTATGATCCCATCCCATGAAGAAGCTATTGAAATATGGATACAGGGAGAACAGAAAAACTGGGTAATTTTTTACTCTCCCATTACACATAACTCAATAGCATTTGATCACAAAACATGTGAATTCTCACCACAGTCTCTGCAAATGAGATTTAGGATCTTCATTTAACATCATCTACCTCAAAACAATCTAATAATGAAAACTATAAAAAGGCCTCCTATGAGCTTACAAACAATACTCTTCTTAGACTGTGATACCCACTACATTTTTTCCTATCTTGCTTGCCAATTTCAATGAAGCCTGTCTTCTACCACTACCTATCAGCCTACTTTTCTCAGTGTCTCCTATAAAATTGCTAGTCTTGGGACTAGTACTGTCATATCTTGATAATCCTAAAACTGCCAACACAGTCCTCTGCTGAGTATTCTGTCCAAAGATATTTAACTGTACAGTGGAAGATCTAAATGGTATCTTAATATAAGTAATAAAACTTTAATAAAAGGTATTATATTATTTGATATTTACACAAAACTATTTGTAGATGCCTTACCCAAAGCTAAATTTTAGAAATTAAGTACAAATGTTTGCTCTTCTACTGTACAGAATATATATTTCTAGTTTTCCTACAACCTCAAAGTTAATAGATTAATTAACTGAGCATTTAAAAGTAATTAACAACATGGCCAGTTAACTCAGTTGGTTAAGAGTATTGTTCCAGCCTGACCAGGCAGTGTTGCAGTGGATAGACCATTAGACAGGTATGCAGAGGACAGAGGCTCAAAACCCCAAGGTTGCTGGTTTGAGTGAGGCTCATTTGGCTTGAGCACAGGCTCACCAGCTTGAGCGCTGTGTCACTGACTTGAGCATGGGAACATGGACATGACACTATAGCCACTGGCTTGAACCCAAAGGTCACTGGCTTGAAGCCCAAGGTTATTTCCTTAAGCCTAAGGGTCACTTGCCGTGAACCAGCATGGCTAGTAATTCCAGGTCCTTTGTTAAAGATGGTGCTGCCCACATGGAAGCCCATCACCCAGGTGATATTAGTTGCCCTTATGCTTGGGATGGGCATAGTTATATTATTGTGTGTGGGGGGGATAGTCTGTAAGCAGTCAGGGTCATTATAGCTGAAGGCTTAGTTTTAAGACTAAGCTTTTCCCCACACCCTTGACTGATTGCATGACGTAGGGTGGTGCATTCTTATGAGGAATCCCATTTATGCCTTAGATAAGTGGGTTTGTATCAAAGACTTTCTTGTTTGTAGATTGGATTAAAGGTTTGAATTTCTACACTATAAAGTGGGGCAGACCAGGAGCTTGCTCTCTTGGTTCCTGAGATTAGCATGCGAGAAGAGTGATTACGTTCTAGGAGAACCTCATACTGTAGGAGAACAGATTATGGCCACCTGGAAGAGAGGAGAAGCAGTTAGATGGTGGAGTGCTGAGAGAGAAGCCAGTTTGGGCAGAGTTTGTGCAGAGAGAGGGAAGTGAATAAGTCTAGTGAGCTAGAAACCTTTGATTCTAGGAAACTCGGATAAGTCAGTAGCTTTGTGAGCACTGAATGAGTGGGTTTTGGAGCCCTGTGTGTGTTGTTACTTGCCCGCTGGGTGAAAGCTAGGATTAAAGATAATGAGCCACCAGTTTTTGGTTCTGTTATTTCATTACTGACTGTCCGAATCTAATGCGAACCTGCATGAGCCAGGCTGCTGTGATGGTGGTCCTGGCTACTGGCTTTTCAAAGGACAAAGCAGAAAACCTGCTTTTCCCATGAAAAGCAAAGGATTAGGGAGGCCCCTGCAATGGTGATAGCAGGAACTGAGAGAGCAAGCTTCCAGGTCTGTCCCACTTTATAGTATAGAAATCAAAACCTTTAATTCAATATACAAACAAGGAAGTCTCTGATACAAAGTCAGTTATTTGAGGCATAATGGGATTCCTCATGAGCGTGCACCACCCCACATCATGCAATCATTCAAGGGTGTGTGGAAAAGCTTAGTCTTAAAACTAAGCCTCAGGCTATAATGACCCGGCCTGCTTACAGCCTGTCCCCACACCCAATACAAACTATAAGCGAGAAAACATATATATCATATTTACAAACTTATTTGATCATCAGTATTCCTACAATCAAAGGTTTCTACCTTGCCAGTCTTATTCACCTCGGTTCCCCATCTCCTTCTTTCTGCACAAACTCTGCAAGAACTGGCTTCTTCTTCAGCACTCTGCCATCTAGGTTGCTTCTCCTCTGCAATCCTAATTTCAGGAACTGCAAGAGAGAGAGCAGTTTATTTTATAGTGTAGAAATTAAAGCCTTTAAGCCAGTATACAAATAAGGAAGTCTCTGATACAAAGCCACTTATTTCTATTAAAGTGTACCACCCCACATCATGCAACAGTCAAGGGTGTGGAGAAAAGTTTAATGTTGAGAAGATCTTAGTATTAAAAGAGTGGGAAAGGTTTAGTCTTAAAACTAAGCCTTAGGCTATAAGGACACTGCCTCCTTACAGCCTGTCCCCCACACCCAATGCAAACTATAAGCGAGCAAACATATACATCATATTTACAAACTTATTTGACCCACACCTGGCCAGAGAGCTTGGTTGGTTGGATCCCAGAGGACAAAAGTTGCTGGTTTGATTCCCTGGTCAGGGCACATACAGAAGCAGCTACATGTTTCTGTCTCTCTCCTCCTTACTCTCTCTCTCTCTAAAAAAAAAAAAAAAAAAAAAAAAAAAAAGAATTAACAAGAAATATTTAGATTTTAATTTAAGCTCACTATGTAGACATTGTATTTTTAATTTTATTTAATTTTTTATTTGAGAAAGAGAGAGATAGAAAGAGAGAGAGAGAGAGAGAGAGAGAGAGAGGAGAGAGACAAGAAGTATCAACTCATAGTTGCTTCACTTTAGTTGTTCACTGATTGCTTCTCATATGTGCCTTGGTCCGGGAACTCAAACCAAGCCAGTTACTCCTTGAACAAGCCAGCAACCTTGGGCTCAAGCCAGGGACCTTGGAATCATGTCAATGATCTTGCGCCTAAGACAGCAACCCTGAGCTCAAACTGTTGAGCTCACACTCAAGCAGAGATCTTGAGGTTTTGAATTAGAGACCTCAGCATACCATGTCAATGCTCAATCCACTGTGCCCCCTAACGTAAGACATTATGTAGAAACATTTTGAAACTGATCTTCAAGAACTTGATAGGAATAATTAAAAATCAGTAAAGATTTAATCAATCATCATCTTGGTTTCTTTTTTAGATTAATAAATTTAAATTTTTTTAAGATTACGTCATGAATAGTTTGTGGAATTTTTTAAATGATGTGTCACTTTATAAAGAATTTAAAACAGTAAAATAAATTATCTAGATACTATATATAGTTGCACACTTTGTAGTTACATATCTGTAATCTAGTAATTTGGCACAATATTTTAGCAGGAAAATACTTTCATTTCTGGACTTTATCCAATACACTTTCCTGTACATAATAACCTTCTCAATTTTCATCCTTGTCTTTTGCTCTAAAATGGAGGGTTTTCTTGTCAATTCTAAGAGCTTAAAAATCTCTCAACCCATACTTTATTTTTACAAAATAGAAGACCAATTTAGATTATATTGTTAAATTATTCATATGATGGGATGACTTATTAATAATCACAGTGTTTTTCTCTATTGCTTTTATAGAGCTGTTTTAAACTAATGCTTTTCTTTTCATTTTTAATCCAGTATTAATCCATTTAAGAATTTGTAGCTGAAATTCTATTTTGATGTACATGATAGTTAACATTTTTGTGCATGTTCATGTAATTTACAATAGAAAGCAAAGTACATTATCCAATTACATGTTGTATTGTCTTGGTAGACACTATATATCATTTACTTCTTTCATCAAGAGAATTTATTCCTATTATGTATTTGCAATAATTTTAGTGCCAATCAACCAATCATGAATTGAAATTCCAAGCTCTTCAGTTTCACTGAGCATTGTACATTACTTCAGTTACAAATGAGATCATTTCTTCTGTATAATATTTAAGTTCAATTTTTGAATTTTCTGTATACTTATGAGTTTTTTACTTTTTTCTATATACCCAGATTTAGATTTAGTTAGATTCAATCATCTAAATGCTGTTATCACTCACTAATAAATGTTACAAAAGTGATATACCTCTGTAAATATAGATATATGTTTTGAATGACTTTCAAAGCAGAATAAATTTATTTTAAAATGACTTTGAAAGCAGAAAAATTTTATTTTACAATCTCTGACTTTTAATACTACAAGCAATTTAAGCCACATCATTGCATTTTTTTTCCATTTCCAACTGTGTTCATCTGAAGTTGTCACAACTGGTACATGTTATAAAAGCACTTTTTTTTTAAGTAAGAGGAAAGAAGATAGTGAGACAGACTCCTTGTGCACCCCAACTGGATCCACCTGGCAACCCTTGTCTGGAGCCAATGCTTGAATCAACCAAGTTATCCTTAGCATCCGAGGCTGAACTCAAACCAACTGAGCTATCCTCAGTCACCGGGGCCAATGCTCAAACCAATCAAGCCACTGGCTATGGGAGGATAGAGGGAGTGAAGGCAAGAGGAAGAGAGAGAAAAGCCGATGGTCACTTCTCTTGTGTGTCCTGACCAGGAATCAAAACTGGGACACCCATAACTGGGCCAACTCTCTCCACTGAGCAAACCAGCCAGGACCAGAGCACTATTTTTGTGGTGAGTGCACAAATGATTTAATTTTTGACATTATAGAACTAGATAAAAATTCCAACAGTTCTAACTTTAACACAGTTCACTATTAAATAAATCTGTATATTGTTACTTTCAGTGAAGAAACTCTATATAACTTATAACCATACTTGCCTACAACAGTTAAGGACTATTACCTCAATTAAGGGTTTTATCTATATTATTAGTAAATCAAGCTATTTCTTTGGTGGCTGGGATTATTAAAACTGTTTGTTTTTGTAGCAGGAAAGTTTTTCTACTGCCTTTAAGAAACATTTAAGAGCTGGATGGTTTCGCAGTTTTTCCATCACCAAGCACTATTGCTTTTCCCTTTATTCAATTATCTCTGCCTGGAGCATGTTCTCAGATCTTAAGCTGTCTAAACTGAAGTCACCATGAGAACAATAACCTTTGGAGGTCGATCATTCAGACTTCCTAGAGATATTTCTTAAGAATAAAAGAACAAAAATTAATGCTTGAAAAGTTACATATTTTACACCAAAAAATTGTGATTCTCTTCAGGGCAATATATGTCTTTCAAAAAGGTAATCATAGCTTTAAAAAAAATCACTTTCATATATATGCTCCAAATACCAATGTAATTCTCTATTTCCCACCCTCAACTTTGGTAGGGGAAATTCATTTGGTGTTTTACCTTATTAGACTTGAAAATCAGTGAATTTCCAGAGTGAGGTTCAGAACACATAAAAACGTATGAACATGAGCAAAGAAGCACCAAGTCATATGACCTTAACATTGGTTTATTTCACAACTTAAAAATTAGTCCAAAAAATATAATGGCACCAGAATCACTTGAAAATAATTCAGATAAATATAATGTTATAAACAACCAACGCAGTGGGAAAAGGTTTTGGAGATGTACTGGACAGGGGGGCAGTATCTGCAGCAGGTTATTTTAAAAAGGAATTATGTAAAGAATAAATTTCTAAGGCTATTGTTTCATATCAATTTTGACTAAATTTAACAACAGATTATAAACAGTATGGAGCTTTCTCAAACAATGAAAAATAAAACTACTATATTATCTAGCAATCTCACTTCTCCATGTATATCCAAAGGAAATTAAAAAATAATAGTGAAGAAATATCTGTGCTCCCATGTTTTTTGAAGCATTATTCACAATAGCCAACATATGGAAATAACCTAAGTCCATCATTGAATAAATGAATAATAAATAAATATGTATAGATATAGACATATATGTAATAGAATATTATTTAACCTACAGGAAGAAAAAAATTCTGCTATTTGCAGTATTTGAGGGTACTATGCTGAGTAAAATAAGCCAGGCAGAGAAAGACAAAGACCGTATGGTATCATTTATATGTAGAATCTAAAAATAAAATAAGTCAAATGCATAGTAAGAGAGAGTAGAAAACTGAATATAGGGAATGGGGGTGGGGTAGACAAAGGTTGTGTAAAAGGGTACTATAAACTTCCATCTATAAAATGAATGAAATCTGAGAATCTAATGTGAAGCATGGTGACTGCAGTTGATAACACTGTATTACATAGTTGAAAGTTACTAAGAAAGAAGAACTTGAATATTTTCCTCAAAATGAGGAGAACCTTTTAATAACATAAACATACAGTATGTCCGTAAAGTCCTGGTGCACTTTTGTGTTGTGACTGGTCAAAAGTGCACCATGACTTTACGGACACACTGTATATCAAATCACTGTAATGTACACTTTAATATTTTACAATTTTATTTGTCAATTTTACTTCAATAAAGGTGACTTTTTTAAGTGGACAAGAAAAACATATTTTAGATTAACTATGCTTGAAATCTGAGAGAAGGCTATGACTATAGTATTATCATTGTCCTTAAATAGAGAAAACTAAAAAGAAGTTAGATCTTATGGTAAGCGTAAAAATAAAAGTTTATGTCTTTATTATTCTGAATTTGTTCAAAAATTAAAATTTCTCTAAAATAAATTCACTGATTCAACAAATACATACTGAACACGTACATTATGCCAAGAACTATTTATATCCTGGGAAAATAATAGTAAAGAAAATAAAATCTCTATTCTGCATTGTATTTGAAAAACACTGTCACCTAACAAGTAAATAATAGATATATTAAAAAGGTAGGACTAAGTACCATGAAGAAAATAAAGTGAAGTCAGAAAAGGAGACAGTGTTTGGATGGTAAGAACAAAGGTACAGTAAATGCTACTTTCCACAGAGTGTGCAGAGAAAGTTTCTCAGAGATGTTAACTATGAGACAAAAACAAAAGTCACTAACGTATTGACACGTGAACATCTGGGCACAAGGTGTTCAAAAACAGGCAAAGAACAAAGTTCAAGACATTGAGAAAAGAGCATCTTGTATGTTGTTTTTAAGCAAGATTAGGGAAGCCTGTGTACCAGTGAGCACGCATACACATCAGATGGGTAAAAGCAGGTTAAATAATAAATGCCTTTTGGCATTTCTTTGAGTGAAATAGGGACGTACTAGAGGGTATTGAGCTAAGAAATACCTTAATCTGAAGTAGGCATCTTTTCTAGTTTCTGGTGCTCTAGGCTGGGGCACCTGGCCTGGGGCTTAGGACCCTCACCTCTCAAGGCAAACTTCCCTTCAGCAGAGTTCTTCAGGACCCTTAAGCACCCCTTGCTCTTGGGAGAGGGAGCAGCCCTTTTTGAGTCTCTGCCCTTCCTACCATTCTCAATGTGCTTTCTTTGACTCCTTGATTATAGACTCCTTTTTATTTAGTCCAGAGTTGTTTTTTCAAGATGATTGTTCTTACATTTAGTTATAACTCCAATTTGGTCATGGGAGCCTACAGTTGGAAAGTCTGGTCTGCTTACTTTATCACCATCATGGAATCGTATTCCATTTCTTTATACCCCTTTATGGAAAATTCAGAGGCATTTTCTATATGTTTTCTGTAAGATGTATCTATTGCTATATCACCAACAATACAAAAACTTAGTGACATTTGTGTTTATTATAAGTCTGCAGCCTGCTAGTCATTTCTATTGATCTAAGTTCAGCTCCTCCTGTTTTTTTTCAGTAAGCTTTTAGATCTACTGGTTTATATGAAATGGTCTTATCTGCACAAAGTACTTGAATAAGAAGACTAAGTGTACCAGGCCTCTTGAGATCTATTTTCAGAATTGGCTAAGTGCCACTTGTATTCCAGTATACTGGCCAAAGCAAGCCCAGAATAAAGAGGTGGGAAAAGACTCCACATCATTATGGGAAGACATGCAAGTCACATTTCAAAGAAGTATGTATATAGGAGGAGAATAATGCAGTGCTTTAAAAAAATCTGCCACATCTTTTCATACTACAGAGAGTAGTATGATTCTAGGTGAATAGCTCATCCCAGGCTAACCACCTGAACCTGTGTCCAATGCCCATTTTCTTTGCCTTTCCAGTGAACCAAAGCAGCCCACCTAGACTAATTTCTTTAACATTGCTTAGAATCAGAACAACCTCACCTGGGCTCTCTCCTGTTGTTTCTTTTGTCCTTCCTTGTTTCCCTGCTCCATCTTGAATAAACATACTCTCAAAATTATTTGAACTCAAGTTGCGAAATCTATTTTGCATGAAGTCGAGAACCCACACACTACAGGCCAGCCTGAGGTAGACCTGCTCTGGCCTGGTACCTTTCTGATAACATTTGGAGTATTTTAAATATGTCTTCACTTCAGGGAATTTACATGCTTATTTTCTCTGCCAGAAATATTCTTTACCAAATATTCAAATATCTACCCCACACATTTCAATCTCTGTAATTTACTCAGCAATGATCTATATTAACTAGAAATGATCTCTTCTCAACTCCAGCAATTCCTATCCTCTTACAGTGCTTCATTTTTCTTTAAAGCTCTTTTATTCATGTTATATGGTGTATATTTAAAAATTTGCTTGTTTTGTGTTATTTGTTAGACTGTAAGTCCCATGCAGACAAGAATTTTATGCTATTTTGTTCACTGCCCTCTCACACAGTATTTGATATATAGTAGATACTGAATAAACATATCTTTTTAAAGGAATGAAAGCCAAAGAACAAAATGAGAGCTTGTTGAAAAGTATATTATAATCCTGTGATGGCGAACCTATGACATGACATTTTCAATGACACACAGCCGCATATGGCTGCATACCAGAGAAGTATGGGGCCGCATGCCGAGAAAGACATTTCATCCTCAGCTCCTGCATGGCCAGGTGCAGTAGCCAAGAATAAAACATTTGCTGTAGTGTAGACACTCTGTGCCGGAGGTCTGTAGGCCAAAACAACAGAACTCCGGCACAGAGCGTCTAGTTCTAGAACTTCCAGTTAGGCCGTTTTTCTCAAAGTGACACACCACCCAAGT
This sequence comes from Rhynchonycteris naso, assembly GCA_037038555.1. NCBI lineage: Eukaryota > Metazoa > Chordata > Mammalia > Chiroptera > Emballonuridae > Rhynchonycteris > Rhynchonycteris naso. Next base: position 77,472,043 of record CM073002.1, read on the forward strand.
TATGCTCGGTTTTTTGGCAAATTTTGACACACCAAGCTCAAAAGATTGCCCATCACTGTTATAATCCTAGCCAAAAAAAAAAAAAGCCTTTTTTTACATTCTTATCTTCATAGACTTCTTTGTTTTCTTGTCATATAGTCCATAGCTTGCCGTACTCTTAATACTGACCTCTCTCATACATTCAATCTGTTTATGTTGCCTTTGTCTCAAATGTGATGTGTATAATTGCATTCTTCATCTTCTATTTCAAGGAGACTTTTCTTATATTAATGTCATCACATACCTCAAATTTTAAAGATATTTACTCTCATTTTATTGTATTATTATTATCTTTTATGATAGAGACAGAGTCAGAGAGAGGGACAGATAGGGCCAGACAGACAGAAAGAGATAGAGATGAGAAGCATCAATTCTTCATTGTGGCACCTTAGTTGTTCATTGATTGCTTTCTCATATGTGCTCCAGCAAACCGAGTGGCCCCTTGCTCAAACCAGCGACCTTGGGCTCAAGCTGATGAGCCTTGCTCAAACCAGATGAGCCCGCACTCAAGTTGGTGACCTTGGGATCTCAAACCTGGGTTCTCTGTATCCCAATCTGATGCTCTACCTATTGTGCCCCCACCTGGTCAGTCTTAATGTATTATTTATATTACTTTTGTCCCATGTTATATTGAAAGTTTCATAAGAGCAATGCATATTTAATTCTCTTTGAAATGCTTCCAAACTCTTATCATATTGACTTACAAAGAGATTCTCAATAAATATTTATGAAGCATACAATATTATGGATAAATTATGAATACCTACTGCAAATAGTATATCTTATTTTATATATACATTATTACATAAGCCAAAAACAAAACAAAACAAAAAAACAATAAAAAACTTATAATATCATAAAAGGAACCAATGACTATACAAATACGTGATACAGATGTGGAAAGAGATTTTAAAAGTTTCAAATTCCAAGTTCAGCGAAGTCACTATAACCTCTTTATTCTCCCCATTTTAATTCTATATTACTTTGCAGTCTGGCCACAAATGCTAATGCAGTCTCTCATATGTCTTGATTGGACAATATAATGGACTGCTTTTAATGAAATCAGTTTTAAGATCTGGGACTGATTTGGACACAGCAATCTCTTTCAAACCTTCTTTCCCTCAGTCCACAGTAATATTCAATTAAACTATTGCAATTCTGGTAGCATAAAAGAACAGCCCAGGAAAGCATTCCAGCCATCAAGAAGACAGCAAAGAACAACATAGCTAATTATATATATATTTCCTCCAATACCTAAAATAGAACTCTTCTTGACAGTTGTCCTTGTGGAGGGAAAGATCTCAGGGCAGAGATGCCTCTAAACTTGATTTTACCTTCCACTTTCACTGACCAAAGAAAGCATACCAAAGTTTACCCCAATGTGGGCACCAAATTTATGTTCATTTTCCAGAACAGTTGGAGCTCTACTGAAGGTACTATGACCAACTCTGTATATTTTAACTCTACTAATACATATCTATGTAAAGTCTCTTTAGGAGCAAAATGAGGTTAGAGTGGAAAAAACTGCAAACTTCTACTAATATGCATTATCAAATAGAGTTGTTTTCATCTTAAATTTGAGTACAAATTATATTTTCATTACTTTATATACATTTTATTTATTCTTAGTTATAAACATAGTAAGTAGTTATTATAATTATGATTTACAGTTATTTTTTTCAAAGTCACATGTTTGGTACATTCCATTTTTCTTCAAAGCTCTTATCTTCATATAGCATATTATATACATTTTTAAATTTGCTTGCTTTGTGTCATTTGTTAGATTGTAAGCTTCATGTAGACAAGGGTTTTAGATTATCTTGTTCACTGCCTAATACTACTATACTTGACATATAGTAGATACTGTATATATTTATTTTTGTATAAATAAAAAATAAAAATAAATATTTTTTAGTTCCTTGGCATGACATGTTTTGCAAAACCATACAGGTTTCTAGTGTACAGCTATAACATAATCTCTATATTTTTTCTAAAGGAATGAAAGCCAAAGACCAACAAAAGAACTTATTGCAAAATTGTTACATGACAACCTCTACAATTTTTGTTCTTACCACTACCATTTATGTTGGAAATAGTATTGAAGATAGTGTAGTCATTCACACTGCCACTCAATAAATATTTTAAAATTACTCAAGGTATTTAAATCAGTATGACAGATTTACATATAAAATGTTGTTCTTGACCTCTGAAAGTTGAAATCTACTGAAGAAGATATGCAATTCTTCTCTTTTTTTCAATGACTGCTTTCCTTGAACACATTTAAATAGTTGAAAACAGTTTGTTCTCCTGAGCAGATTACATTTCTTTCCTCAATCTACAAATTTGATTACCCTTGGATTTACTTGGCAGATTCTGTTTTTTAAAGATGGCATAGCTGCTTTCAAATTATCATAAATTCTTATTTGAGTAGTTGAATGAGGAATTATTTTAATGTGTAGAGTAGGATTTGGCACTTAGGAGAAAATGTACTTATAAATTTATATTACTGAGTAATGTAATATGGTCTCATAAATTCAATGTTAAAATATACATGAAAAACTTTCAAATCTTTAATAACCTTTCTGACCTGGCCAAGTAATTCAGTTGATTAGAGCACTGTCCTGATACGGAAAGGTTGTGGGTTTGATCTCCAATTAGGAAACAATACAAGAATCAATCAATGAATGCATAAATAACTGAAACAACAAAACCAGTGCTTTTCTCTATATATGTCTCCCTCCCTTCCTCTCTCTCTAAAATTAACATATATATTTTAAATCCTTTTCAATACCAACAGTTAATTAAATTTATAGATATATACATTGGAGTACATATCCCAAGGACACTCAAATTCAGCAGATAATAAATTGATTATTTTTCCTTCCAACTGTACTTTTCCTTTTTTTTTACAGGGACAGAGAGTCAGAGAGGGGGATAGATAGGGACAGACAGACAGGAACAGAGAGAGGTGAGAAGCATCAATCATTAGTTTTTCGTTGCCATTGCAACACCATAGTTGTTCATTGATTGCTTTCTCACACGTGCCTTGACCGCGGGCCTTCAGCCGACCGAGCCACCGCTTGCTGGAGCAAGCAACCTTGGGTCCAAGCTGACGAACTTTTGCTCAAGCTAGATGGGCCCGTGCTCAAACTGGCGAGCTCAGGGTCTTGAACCTGGGTCTTTTGCATCCCAGTCTGACGCTCTATCCACTGCGCTACCACCTGGTCAGGCCTGACTTTTCTATTTTTGCCATATAAATCTGACACCTAAAATTAAAACAGGTGATTATCCAAATCAACCTTTCATTTTTTAATCCTCTATTACATAAAGTCTACCAAAAGAGTTCTTATTTTCTTCAAAATATAATATAACTTTTTTCTTTCTGATTTCTATTTACCTGTTGATCTGGTTTTCTAATAACTAGATTCAAAATAAAAATACATGGAAATGTATATTATTAGGTAGATAATAGGAGGTAAAAATAAGACAAATATAATACTCTGAAACTTAACATCTTGTCCCAGCTTGGACTCAATTGTTCTATTTTCATGGAAAGCCTTCACAATCTATCTTACCCACAGCCAACAGATTAACCTTTCTAAAATAACATCTCATTATGTCAATTTTTTGCTTCAGTGACACCTGATTGCTTAAATTCAAAAAAGCACAAATTCTTCAGTAGATCAGTGAGGTTTCTGTTCCAACTCCCTTCCTTTGTTTTAGAAACATAGTACTCTATCATCCTTCAAGATATAACCTATGCTTCAACTAAATGTATGATTTCCATTTCTCTGGACATCTCTTGGGCTTTAGTCTGGCTTTACCAGCTCTAAGCACATATTTAGTTTTGTAAGAAACTGTCAAACTCTCCTTTTTAAGAATAAAAGTATTGTCTTTTTCCTTTAAAATTTTATTTTTCTATTATTTTTTTTAGAAAGAAAAGGGAGTAAAGTTGGCAGAACATCCCCTGGTAGGGGTTTGCCAGATGAATCCCTATCAGGGAGCATGTGGGTGTTTGTCTTTCAGCCTCCCTGACTCTCACTTAATAATAATAATAAAAATATGGATGTTCCTTTTTCATTTTCATTTTTTGTGCCACTAATTCTTTACAGAAACATAACCAGTTACCCTCTAGAATTATGCACATTATGAATTTGTCAGTTTGCTCCTTAGTAGTATTATTTAGCTTGTTCTTCTATTCTCCATATTTTTGATAATTTTAATTATTTTCTAAACTAAAAGTATTTTCATAAGAATGTCTCAAAGAAGGTACCAGGTGTTTTACACTGCATAATTAGAAGAAAATAATGATTGCACCACTATTAGGAATACAAATATTTCAATGGACTCAAATGATGAGTCAGTCTCCTGCATTCTAAAATCTGTTCTCATTCTTTCCTTTTACATTTTCACCCATTGATGATCAATATCTTTAAAAAATTAATTAGAAGATATAAAATAGTAATTTTTATAATTGTATAAATTCATCCACATTCATTAGCTAGCATTTTCTGTAAAAAGGTATTTTCCTTAGTAATCATGACTATTGGAATAACCTAAAATATGGTTTGTACAAGAAATACAGAATGAATGGTTAATAATTTCTTCTAAATATCCAAATACTACAGTTAGTTTTAACTAATCTAAAATTAGATTTGAATTTTTTTTTGGTTGGTTTTCTCCTTTTTATTGCATTTTGGACAAGGTAATTTATTCAATAGCCTTAAATTAATTATATTTCCTATTCTTTTTTTATCCTTTTATCTTTGGACATTAGAAGTCATTTATTTCTTTTTTGTGTGTGTGACAGAGACAAAGAGAGACAGAGGGAGGGACAGATAGGACAGAGAGACAGGAAGGGAGAGAGAGAGGAGAAGCCTCAGTTCTTCATTACAGCACCTTGGTTGTTTATTGATTGCTTTTTCATATGTGCCTTGACCAGGGGGCTACAGCAGACCAGGTGACCCTTTGCTCAAGCCAGCAAACTTGGGCTCAAGCTGGTGAGCCTTGTTCAAATCAGCTGAGTCCACGCTCAAGCTGACGACCTCAGGGTTTTGAACCTGAGTTCTCCGCGTACCAGTCCAACAGTCTATCCGCTGCCCCACAACCGGGTCAGGCTATAAGCCATTTCTTTCTGACATATCACATTAAGTTTCCTTAATTATTTTTCTTTTTCTAATAGTTTGCTTGTTTCTGTCACAAAGAAAAGCTGCCCTAGAATTATTTTGCATATTTCTTGTCACTGACCTAAAGCCAGCCATTAATCCAAGCAATTCTGGCTCCTTTTAGTGAAGGGTTCTAATTAAGAGACATACACTGAATACTAGATGTACATTCCTCTCAAATACATCCAATATAGAGGAGATTATAAACACCATTGTGGTTTAATACCCATAAAAATCTAGTCAGTAATATGAACAAGATGTCCATTTAATAGTCTAAAATTTTTATGTGTTCTTAAGCTTATGTTTACATTTCAGTATTCCAAAAAATTTTATTCTAACAATATATATTGTTGCTCTTAAAATATTTTATTGCATTATAAACACAGAACAAAAATTTAAATTTCTTTAGGTTAAAATATGTGGCTTTATCTTGAGCTATTGTTACAATTATTACTAGTATGCAATTACAGTCATATACCACATAATGACCTTTTGGTTATCAATGGACCACATTTAAGATGGCAGTCTCACAAGATCTTAATGGAGCTGAAAAATTTGTATTGCCTAGTGATGTCTTAGTGCAAGATGTTATGTACTTCTGATTATGCTGATATAAACAAACCTATTTTGCTGCCACTTGTATAAAAGTATGGTGCATACAACTGCATTGGTAGGCTAGACCATCTAGGTTTGTGTGAGTGTACTGAATGATGATCACAAAACAATAAACTTACCTAATGACACATTTCTCAGAACTTATCTTTGTCATTATGTGGAGTATGACTGTATAAGAAATACATATCTGATTGAAACAACAAAATTAAAAACTTGGATTGAAACTGTTATGCAAAAAACTCAATGCAAATGTGCATATTAAAGATATAGATAAGATAGTTTTGGCAATTTGATTAAAGACATGGGAAAGAGTTTATTAGATTCAGTGTACCCTCAGGAGACAATGCACCATAATAACTTTTGAGAGAGTTAGTTTCATGTCTTTCTTCTTTAGGAAGAAGAGAGATTGCGAAAAGCAGAAAAAATAAAATAAACAGTAAATCTTTCCTCACAGGGTCTTAGCTTCCTGGACAGATCTATCAACATTAGAGTAGAATTTTTAAAAAGTCATTCTCATCTCTTAAAATTCTCCATACAATGGTAAAGACATTGAGGCCTCCAAGGATATAAAAATTCAGTTTTAATACTATTGATTTAAGACACAGATGTTGGTATAGTATAAGAATAGACACACAAAAAGTAAGTTATTTGTAAGATAGCCTTGTTAATTATGAACAAGAAAACTGAAACTGAAGAATTAATACTTTCAGAAAAATATTTTAATACAAAAGTTTATAAGATGTTTAAACACTACAAAAAAGCTACTTGGCTGCCTGTGGCCTAGGACTCAACTGTTTAAGACTGCTGGAAGAACAAGAAACCAAAGCAGCAGAAAAAACATTCAATGAGTAAGTAGCAAGATGAATAGCTCCCACTCTTATACATGAAGATAACTTATTGACATACATGGTTAAGATGCTTTTCAGTCAGCAAAGTGAATGATCTCCCCACTGCAATCTTGCTGAAACCAGACAAGGCAATGCCAGGAAGGAAGCATTCCCCTAGGAGATGAAAATTAATCATTGAAGTGATCAAGGACAAATCAGTGAGAGCCAAGACCACTTACTCATGATTACTCATGATTTCTCATGATTTTTTCTCTGTAAAACCTTTTGTCTGTACACCACTTGGGAGTTAACAATAGCTTTCTTCTTCTCCTGGGTGGTGCCATTTTCAATAAAATAGTCAATCCTTCTTCACTGCAAAACCCTGTATAAGATCTCATTGACTTACTGAGCACATTAGCAGGCACAAACTCTCATTTTGATTGCAAAATGTATCATGAATGAAATGTGTAATATCTAAGCCATTTTGTTAAATATTTTGGGGGGGGTATTTTTAATTATTTTTATTTATATATTTATTTTAGAGAATAGAGACACAGAGAGAGATCGAGGGGGGAGGAGCAGGAAACATCAAGTCCTGTATGTGCCTTGACCAGGCAAGCCCAGGGTTTTGAACCGGTGACCTCAGCATTCCAGGTCGATGCTTGACCCACCGCGCCACCACAGGTCAGGTTCTAAGCCATTTTTAAATTTAGTTTGTTATATCCCACTTTTTAAGGATGACTCTTGGTGCTCTTATTTTTATTCCATGGTGTGGAGAGCTATGAATAACTATTCATGTATTTTATTTATTTATTTATTTATTCATTCATTTATTTATTTATTTAGATGAGAAGCACCAATTCTTCATTGCGGCACCTTATTTGTTCATTGATTGCTTTCTCATATGTGCCTTGACCAGCGGCTAAAACAGAGTGAGTGACCCCTTGCTCAAGCCAGAGACCTTGGACTTAAGTCAACAACCTTGGGCTTCAAACCAGCTACCTTTGTGCTCAAGCCAGCAACCATGGGGTCATGTCTATGATTTCATGCTCAAGCCAATGACCTTGTGTTCAAGCTGGATGAGCCTGCACTGAAGCTGGTGACCTTGGGGTTTTGAACCTGGGTCTTCTGCATTTTATTTTAGTGTTCTATCCACTGTGCTACTGTCTGGTCAGGCTTCCTTATTTTTTTTTTTAATTGAAAAAAAATAGGACAAAAGAGAAAGAAAATAATTCAATTAAAGTTTCAAAGAAGATGAAAAATAAGTCTGTTCTTTCTTTATATATAATAATTAATGCCACTCAATTTAGTTGACACTGAACATCTAGACTAAACTGATTATCTCATAATTCTTTAGAGTTCAACAAATACATTGAAACATTGGCCTTATCTATTGAATGAAATCAATACCAGAAATTTTTATAAAGCACCCTAAAGTGACAATGATTATTAATTTCTCCCTTTCCCCCTCCCTTTCTTTCGCGTTCATAGCTTATGCTTTTAAGAGGTCATTCTTCATGAACCAGTAAATTAGTCAGTGTTTTCCAGAAAAATAGGATTAATAGGATACATATAAAGTGATTTATTATAAGGAATTGGCTCAGATGATTATGGAGGTCGAGAAGTACTAAGATCTGTAGTCTGAAGGCCCATTAACTAGGAAGGCCAATGATGTAAGTTCCAGTCTGAGTCTGAAAGTCTGAGAACCAGGAGACCAATGTCCCACCTTCAGACCCTCAGGTATAGAGAGCAAAATCTCTCTTGCTCAGCTTTTTTTTTGTTGTTGTTCTATTCAATTCTTCACTGGATAAAGTTCTCAAATTTAGGGAAAAGTAGTCTGCTTTACCCAGTCTATCAATTCAAATGTCAATCTCATCAAGAAACACTCTCACAAAGATATGCAGAATATTTATATAACTGGGCACCACATAGCCCAGTCAAGCTGATACATGAATTTAACCATCATTGTTACATTTAAAGTCTCTGGCATTCTAGCAAGAAAAGACATGGTATATTTTTTTGCAGGCATAGAGGGTGAGGAGAGTCCCCAAACAAAATAACAATAGTAACAAAATCTGTTTAACTAGGGCTTTCCATTAATAAAAAACTGCTTTGATATCTAAGTGTGAAAGTGATTGTCAGTTAATGCTAAAATATAAGATTTCAACTGACTAAAAGACCAACAGGTCTTGTAAGAGAGAATAGAGCAGCTTGAGTTGAGGCATTTCAAGAGGATTCCTTGAAACAAGGGGCTTAAATGAGTAAATATTAAATTAGAGAAATGTACAAATCTTGCCTTATAATTGCATGGGGTCAGATTTGATTGCCGATTAACAAATGGCCCATAAAGATTCCTCAGCACACAACATAATGTTCCAGCGAGTGTTTTCTATTTCTTATTCTTAGATATGGTTTCTGAGAAAAGAAGAAATCAGTTTTTATATAGTATCACATCTTTTTCATTACTTGCTTTAAGCCCCTTCAAAAAACTGTACTCTGAAAATAGAAAGTATTCTTATTCTGCCTCCTTCAGAAGTTTATTCATTTCTTTTTGCTCAACTTGTTACTGAATATGACAAATTAAGGTTTGACTAGTTAATATTCCAGAGTTATAGTTTTAAGAAAAACACATTAAGTGAGTCTAGTGAAATGAATAGTTATTTTTTGTTTCTTTCCTTCCCTTTACTTTTGATGGCTTCTTATGATCAAATGAATAATTTTCATTAAGACTTGGACCTGTCTGAGAACACAGAATGTGTTGAGTATCTCATAAAACCTTGAGTGATCTATTTTAATATATCTAAAGGTCTTTTAAAAATTATCTTTATTTATTGATTTTAGTGAGAGAGGAAGGGAAAGAGAGAGATACAGGAACATTGATCTGTTTTTGTATGTGTCCCTACCAAGAATTTAACCAGCAACATATGCACTTTGGGACTACGTTCTAACCAACCTAAACTAACCAGCCAGGGCTTTAGAAAGGTATTTATCTGAACAATTTACATCTTAGTTTCCCAAGAGCAAATGAGAGTCATTACTCTTTTTCAGAGTAAACATATGTCAAGCATCAAAAAAAGTCACAAATGTCAGTCATACATAAAAGTAATAAATGTAAGTCTCTGTAGATATTATTGTCCATTATATCAAACTTTTTAATAAATATCAGTGAATTTCCATATCACTCCTATAATTTAAAGCATTTAATACTTTTGCCAATTTTATATAAAATAAGATAATTACAGATAACAAACATGTTAATTAGAAGTTATTCCTCATTCTTTTCTGTTTTCAGTTTCATTAAACCTAAAACCTATAGAAAGAAAAATTAAGCTGTACATCAGCATAATTGAATAGAATAAAAAAGTTGTTTCTGTAAGCAAGTTTGAGCTTAATTTCTTGAATTTTTAGTATTTTCTAATTATCTTTTAAGCAGCAATGATATTTCTTATGCTATGTGTTAAGTATCCAAAAGAGAAAAAGATTGAGAAAATATAAACCAATTAAATAATGAGGGAGGAATTTAACTGAATGTAGTGCAAAATATCTCAAGCAAAATAAATCAACAATATTAGCTTTGGTGTACATTACTAAAAAAACTAGCTAGAAATAAAATGGGGAAAATATAAGGACTGAAACCTAAAAGTGAATTATTTATTTAACACTCAGAACACTGATATAATAAAAAAATTGAAAGGAAAAATTTTAAGAACTCAACAACCTTATGTTTGATAGAAGCAAACCCAAAGCATATTAGTCACCAAATAATCATACTATGTTAAGAAGGCGAATCATAGGAATGTCCACAAACTCTAAAAACCGTGATACTGTTTTATTTTCTCCGGGAATATATTTTGAAAAACGTTATGGTTTTTAGTATCATTATGTCATATCTTTCAGCCTACATGAATATTGAGTGTATTTAATAAACTGCATCTAAAAGTAACTGAAATATGTGGTACTCATCAGTTATCTATATATCTTTCTCAGTGGTTCAATGGATCTGTAGGCAGTTTTTGGAATCTATATTCTTCTTTGGTCATTTTCATCATCGCTGTTTTGGGTACCTGTGAGTTATAGTTCAGAGAGTGCACTTAATGAAAATACAGACTGCATATATATATATATATATATATATATATATATATATATATATATATATATATATATATATATATATATATATATATTTAGAGAGAGGGAGGAACAGGCAGACAGGAAGAGAGAGAGATGAGAAGCATCAATTCTTTTTTTACAGGGACAGAGAGAGTCAGAGAGAAGGATAGATAGGGACAGACAGACAGGAACAGAGAGAGGTGAGAAGCATCAATCATTACTTTTTCGTTGCCTTGCAACACCATAGTTGTTCATTGATTGCTTTCTCACATGTGCCTTGACCACGGGCCTTCAGCAGACTGAGCCACCCCTTGCTGGAGCCAGCAACCTTGGGTCCAAGCTGGCGAGCTTTTGCTCGAGCCAAATGGGCCCGCGGCTCAAGCTGGAGACCTCAGGTTCTTGAACCTGGGTCTTCCGCATCCCAGTCCGATGCTCTGTCCACTCCGCCACTGTCTGGTCAGGCTAAATCTTAATTAATCAATTTTTTTAATTGTCTTGTCTAGGAGAAATTACATAACCTTTATTCACCTCAGTTAACTAACCTACAAAACTAGAATAATGTAAAGTTCTGAGCACATTGTTCAAAATTAATGTTGCTGTTATGCTCCTTTAATAGCACTTTTTTATACCTTATAATAGTCGTAAGTAAAAAAAAAAAAAGCTATAGTATAAAAAGTCATTTTCTTTTATATTCCTATATTTTTTCTTTAAATTAGTTCATATTCATGGAACCTTACCTTACGCATTTTATTTATTGTTTAATTATTTCAAAAACACTTACTGGTCTACTACGATGTGCCAAACATTATCTAATACTGGGAATACAAAATGAAAAGGTACAATCACTGCTCTTAAAAAGCTTACATATTTTAGGGGAAAAGTGGAAGAATAAAATACAGTAATATATCTATGATAAAATAGATATATAATCAGAGATCTTAAAAAAGTATAAGGCAAGAAGCTAATTGTTTAGTTTGTCTTTAAAATTTTTAAAGCAATGCTTAAACCTGACCTTGGAAAATGAATAGTGCTTCTCAAATAGAAAAACAAGAGACATAGGAAATGAAAATTTTAGCCATAACAAAAAAACACAAACACAAATACAAAGAGATGTGAAATTTTAGTTTATCAATTCTAACTATTCTCTTCAAAAAATTACAAATATATTGCTATGTAGCAGTATTCTTGGTTCCTTAATACACTTTCTGTGTATGATTTATAAAGCAATTCTTTTTATGTAGGTACTAATGTTGATTTTATGTCCAGAGAACAGTTATCTGGAAGTAAAAAAACTCCAACTTATTTAATTGTCTCATTTCTATTTTTAATTTCAAAACATTTTTATACATAATGTAGTCATATGGTTCTAAAATTAGAGTACAAGAGGATACACATCAAAAATTTTTCTTCTCACAGACACTCATTTGTCACCCTAAATCACTGCTGTTTATCCTTGTTTATGCTCAGTTACTTGGTGAATGTACTAGCAAGTACTCTTATATATTCTTTTCCACTCTCCAAAAAATCCTAGATATCTTTTCATGACAGCACAAACAGTTACGTTTCTAATTACTGTACTTTATCTTATTTAAATAGTCTTCTAATGATAGACATGTAGGTTGTTTCCAATCTGCTGCTATTTTAAATAATGCTAAAATGAGTATCTTCTTTTAACATACATCATTTTACTTATGGATAAAATGTCTCTATAGCCTGAATTGAAAGAAATAAGATTTTGGGGTCAAAAACAGGTATATTTATAATTATGTTCAGTACTGAAAATCTACTTTTCATAGTGTTTATATTTCCTATGGTGCCCATATTAAAACCAGCAACATAAAATGTTTCTGTTTTCCCACATCAGGGGAAAAAAATGTGAGTTATTTTTCATGTATTTCTGAGGTTATTTTCTAATCAATATAGATAGATAGATATAGGTACATAGATACTTATTCCTAAGAATTCTGATTATATATATAAATATCAGATTTGATAGATTAGATAAATCAATTGGTATGTAAGTATATTTAAGTGGTGTTTGAGTATAGTCTGTTTTACATTTTTTGTTTTACATTATATGTAGAAGTGAGCATAGTTTTATTACTTTGAGTCATTTTAGGTAACTTTTTATGGACCACTTGTTCCCAAATGTTTCTTCTTTTATTCCTCTTTGGTTTTGATATTGTTCCAACATAATTGTAGGTGTTCTATATAGAAAGTGTGTGTGTGTGTGTATGTGTGTGTGTGTGTGTGTGTGTGTGTGTGTGTGTATATATATATATATATATATATATATATATATATATATATATGAAAGTTGTCATTGCTCTTTATTTTTCTTTTAACATTTACTTATTGATTTTAGCAAGAGAAGGAAGAGATGGAGAAATATCAATCTGTTTCTGTATGTGCCCTGACCAGGGATCAAACCAGCAATCTGTGTTTTAGGATGATGCTCTAATCAACTAAGCTAAGCTATTCAGCCAGGGCAATATTCTTTATATATTAAAATCAAACATATGTATACTAAATCTATAAGGCATGATTCACTATAAGCAAAGTCAAAATAGAAATAAAAATTATTTTAACTGATTTTCCGAAGGTTTGTTTTACTTTTACCTATTTTTACTAGAGTATTTTGCAGTCAACAGAGATTTTGTTTCATACTAATACTTAAAAACATAATTCCCAAATATGAAATTCTAATGGCAAATAAACATAGCCATAAAAGATGGTAGATATACTTAAATTCAAACTTGAAATTAGTGCTATTAATTTTTTATTACATCAAATGAAAAAAATAATGAGTATCAGCTTTAGTCTAATAAATTTCATATGTATAGATTTTAATTTTATTTTGAGGTGACATTTAAATGAGACTTTTAAGTGAATCAGAAAAAGATAATATTAATCATTAACACCTAAAATAAAAATTCTTTGCACAGCTTTGGAAGGTGAACTCAATTAAGGGTTGATATGCTGATCATTTCTTGCATAATATTTTGTGAAAGCATCTTTGGATGATTTGAAAGGAGAACATACCATATCAGGCAAAAGAGCTTCTTACATATTTCAGAATACTTTGGTCTACTAGGCACTGTGACCGAATGGACAAAATGCATGTGGCACAAGTAATAACCAAATGAAATTTGATCTCATGAAGTAATATAGTTATTTTAGATCCCTTCTATACGTTATTAAGCAATATGGTTGAGTACTAGTCCTTTCACTTTAAGTTTCATTGAAATCAATGGTGTGGCCATCTCATTCATATATTCATATATCTTTTATGCATTTAAATTCAAAAGCAAATACTCCACATAACCAATTTTACTGCCTAACAAAAATGTTTTAATACTGCATTGAAAACTCAAATGTGTTTAACAATTTATTTTTGAAATACCCTAAATATACAGAAACCAGAAGGTTTTAAGATGGTGTGATTTGTAATAGTCACTGCATGCTACCATTTTAAAAAAACAAAATATACAGCATAGAATGTACATTAAGTAAGTCATAAGGTTTTTACATAGTACGAATGATTCAGTCTGAGCATGTTGTGAGAGTTCAGTCATTAAAACATTTTTTCCTAGATGCCAAGAAGTGAACACCACCTTGCTGAGTCTCCAATCCTTGGTCAAAGCAGCTTCCAAACACAGTGAGAAATTAAAAGTTTTCCTGACTGGATTATTAAAACACATAATGGTCAAATGAACTTCAAAATACACCTATTTTTTGTGAATTCTTAACTGTCTTATATACAAAACTAAGAAAAGTAAAATTCTTTAGACTATTAGATCATTGAGAAGTCAGTTCTTTCAAATACACACATATAATACCACAATTTCTATTATATCGATGTTCTCTTTGGGTCTTTTCCATAAACTAGGTCAACAGCAATAATAACATTTCTATTACAGTCATGTGGTACTTAACTACTTTCTGGTCAACGATGGACCACACACAATAGTGGTCCCTTAAGATTATAATGCAGCTCCATTTCCCATAAAAATGTGGTTCAAGTGGAATACTTATTTCTCTTACAGGAGCAATATTTCTGGGTCTTGGCAGTAAATTTCCTCTCACTCACAGAACCTCAATTTTGAATGCAGATTTTATACTCCAATGAGTCAGCCACTGACCTGTTTCAGCACAGAGGAGCCTGTCCTGTCCCCGTGGAGCTACAAATTCAGAGAATGCTACAGCAGTCCCAGATCTAGCACGATACTCTGAAGTATACATTATTGTATATTCTTTGTTGCAGACCTAAGATACTATACAAATCACGGGTCCATAAGAGTTACCTGAGCAGGCATTAAGTTCTGCTCCTTTAATAAAAGCTTTCTGTGATAATGTAGAGCTAATCTGTCTCTTTACTTTGTAATGATGTAAAGCATAGCTAAATTTTATTTCTTCTATCAGTTTAATGCCAGAAAAAGAGTCCTTTTTGCCATATATGGTCAATGGGACTAAAAACACATTTCCAAAGTCAAAATACTGAGTCCTCAGTTCTAGACCCTCTCTATGTTAAATACCTTTTTTATTTTTATAAATACCATGAAGTTCCTTAATCTGACCACTGTTTCACCATGCAACAGCCAAAACCACATTGTCTTGACAACGCTCCACACGCCTTTTTTCTCCTTCTTGATTTCTTATTCCTACTGATCCTGAGTCCACTTTTTACTCTTTCCTGACATTAATTATTAGGGTGATTTATGCCTCACCCAGCCAGTTTTTCCTTGATACTTCCAATCAATCCAGTTCACATGTCTGTTCATGGAGCAGCATTAATGGCTTTGATGTTCTATTTCTTATAGTAGCAGGAGTAGGGCTTATAAGACACTATTTATAAAGTCTACAGTAGTGTATAGTAATGGCCTAGGCTTTCATATTCACTCACCACAAACTCACCCGAAAAGACTGCCAGTCCTGTCAGCTCCTTTCATCCTATACAGTTATACCACTTTTTATTTTTTATACCATATATTTACTGTAACTTTTCTATGTTTAAATGTGTTTAAATACAGAAACACTTGACCATTGTATTACAATTGCCTGCAGTATTCAGTACATGAACATGCTATTCCGGTTTGTAGCCCAGAAGCTATGCCATATAGCTTAGGTGTGTAGTAGGCTATACTATTTGAGATGTGTAAGTACACTCTGAGATGTTTGCACAGCAATGAGATTGCAAACAATGTATTTCTAAGAATGTGTCTCTGTCTTTAAGCAGGAATGACTGTGTTTTATTGTTTTGTAAAGAGGCATTCAGAAGTTTTTACTTATATACTTTCTGTTGTAACACAAAAGAAAGAAACAGAAAGGGACCAAAACAGTGTATCATTGCCCTACAATAACAGACAGGTTAGACAGCTCTAATAACGTGATTATTACTAAGGTGACCAACATTTTTACAATGAAAAGGAGGACAAAAATAAATTGAAGAAAACAGTATCATAAATAAAAGAAACACTTTATTCATTGCAATAATAATACACTATAATATAATAAATGCATAATAAAAACATATTTTATATTGTAATTATGCTTACATGCCTATTAATTTTTAATAATAATTTAAGAAAAAAGTACTCGTTTAGATACAAATACGTCACATCATACGCAATGGATCGACTGCATCAATCAAATACAGACATGGACATTTACAGATTAGTCTTCTAATATCAAAAAGGAGGACATGTAGGACACTTTTGAGGGAGGATGGAACTTACAAAAGAAGGACTGTCCTCCCTAAAGGAGGATGATTGGTCTTCTTAGTATTATCAATAATTATATTATTATCCTTGTAAATCTTACATGGTTATATATTTTACCATGTTTTGGCAGTGACTCCCTATTGAAAATTTTAACTGATATCACTGTTTAACTCTAGTGTCTTTCTGAGGCAAAGGAATTTTAAGTAAGATAAAGCAGTCTAACTAACGAGTCACAGCTACTTTGGGGGACCATATTTTACATTGCGAAAGTAATGAGTGCCCTCTGGTGTGAGTTCCAGGTAGCCCTCATTTAGGTTTAGCTTTCTGCTCATCTTTATAGAGTACGGATTCTCTATGTTTTATCATAAATAGCCTCATCTTTCATCAACTCTTTCCAACTCAATTCTTAGACCACAAAAAGTACTAATAAAAAAAGTATGTTTACTGTGTGATTACTATGTTCTAGGTCAGTGGTTCTCAGAGTGTGCGCCAGGGCGCACTGGTGCACAGTTTTCCGGGTGCACTCTATGGTGTTCTAGAGAAATATGTGCCTGTTGGGGACAAAAAAACAACAGGGTTTTTGGAGTTTAGATTTTTGGGAGACAGAGGTGTGGGGAATTGGCTGTAAACTGACATTCTGCCCAACCCCCCAGCACACTTGCCCGATTAGGTTGCAAAAGGCTGTTAAGCTGTGGTGCTGGATTGTTTACAGTACGCCCCACATCCCCCAGAAAAATCGAGGGCAAGTTTCTTCTATCCTTTGTTTATTGTAAAGTTAAGATGATAGGTATAGTTGGGGTTTTCTGCACTTATAAACACAAGAATGAAAAAACTTAACACATTCGTGCCAGGACCTGCCGAATTTACTAAATCTTACTAAGAATGTATCTATCTCTATATATATAAAAAGATAACTTTTTTGTCGTTTTTTTTTAGATTTGACCCCTCTTTTTTACGAATTCTAAAAGGCGTAAATCAAAATAAAATGTAACATAAAAGTGTTTTTAATGTCAGAATAAATTTAATTTTGCTGTATTTATTTTATTTAATTACCATAAAATCATGCTTGGACTTTATATATATATATTTATTTATTTAATATTTGACTTAACTATTATAACATACTTCTCATAAATTTGTATATAGTGTACCTACAATTATTTGTAGGATTTTAAATGAGCCCTGACTTCAAAAAGTTTGAGAACCACTGTTCTAGGTACTCTATTGTGCTCTTTAGTTGTACTATGACAATTATTCTTACAATGGTTCTATAAAGACTATTTTCAATCCTCCTACCCCTTTTACAGATAAGGAAATTGAGTTGGAGAGAGATCTTGCCCAGATTATTCCACTTTGAAGATGAAATACAGAGACTAAAACCAAAAGTCTGTTAACCTGTTTAAATTTTTATCTAATGGATTCTAAACATTAGTATTAGTGATAAACATCTTCAAAAGTAAAATAATCATTGTGATTCTTTAGACTCTGCAATTAACTTGGGACTTTTCAAAAAAATATAAATAATAGACTGGGTCAATTAAGATGTATGAATGAAAACTCCATGTGAAATGTTTCAAAAATATAATTGTAAACTTTGACAAGATTGCTAAAATACAATATCTATTAAAAAAATAAAAGACAACTGCTAGAAGACACTTAAAAATCAAACTATTTTAGATTTGTTACAGACACACAGGTCTTTTGCAAGGATGTCATTCAAATCCAAAAGTCAAACTATTGTATAAATCAAAAACATACTTATTATTTTTTGATTGAAAGTTTGCTCCAGACTATATTTACTGCCAAAATTTAAACTTGAGATATTAGAGTGGTAATAAAAATTTCATGTAAGATTTGCTTATGTACTTTAAATAATATTAAAAATGAGTTGTAAACTGGATGCATAAAAGAAAAAATGTGTATGGTTATTGATTTTCCTTAAATAAGAAGGTTTTGCTGTTGCTGTGGTACGAGGCTTGCCACAGGAATGTGGACAGCTTGTTAATGTCCAGACTTAAAGATGAAGTGATCTATTTTTAGACAACTAGAGAGTTTTTGCATCTTAGGATTCTATAAGATAATGTTGCAAAGGTCATTACAAATAATTAAGTAAATCTCTGACCTTGAAATGTGGGTTAAATTTATGAGGAAAGAGAGGAATAGGTTTAAGTATGCATCTGAGGAATTGACTCAAAATAGTGAAATATTATGAAGCGCACAATGCCTAAAAAATCTATCCCTTCCTTGAGTGCCATTGACATTAAAAAAAACCAAATTATTTCATTCTTCTTATTTTTCTTATACCTATATGGACATAATCCAATATCTCTTGGTCAATCTCATATAGGGGATATCAGATATGAAATAAAGCTTTTGAAATGAACTCTATCCCGATGGAAGTGAAAAAATGTTTTTATATGTAATTAATTACTCCTAGATTTAATTTATCAATTTATTTTATATAAGTCATTATGATCTTTACCTATATAAAATGATCATCTTAAGAATAAGCAACAGAATAATGTTTTCACAAAGAAATCTATATATCTAATTTTAAATGCAGAGGTATGATGTGTGTCCCCAGCAAGTAGAGTGAATCCTAAACAATTTTCGTGTGAATTACACAGTCTCAGATTTAACATCTTCCTTAATAAAGAGAGACAAAATGTTTGCACAGAGACTATTTATTTTTTAAAAAAATATTTTTCTTAAGTGAAAAGTGGGGAGGCAAAGAGACAGACTGCCGCATGCACCCCTACTGAGATCCACCTGGCAAGCCCACTAGGGGTAGAGCCATTTTAGTGCTTGAGGCAAGGATATTGGAGCCACCCTCAGCACCAGGGCTAACTTGTTCCAGTGAAGACCTGGCTGTGGGAAGGGAAGAAAGAGATATAGAAAAGAAGAAGGGGAAGGGTAGAGAAGCAGATGGGCGCTTCTCCTGTGTGCCCTGGCCAGGAATCAAACCTGGGACTTCCACATGACTGGCCAATGATCTACCACTGAACTAACCAGCCAGGGCTGGGATTTATTTTGAGACAGCATTATGTTTAAATAAACCTTTCATTTTTTAAGTTAGGAAATGTACTATCAGAAACTGCATGTAGGTATTCTTCTATTATTTCTTGGCTATTACATAACGTTTTTCAGTTAAAATTTCTAGAACTATTAACAAGTACATACTGCAATTCCTGATCTTAATGTTTGCCTTCAAACAAATTATGGTGTTACACACTAAAATCTGAAGTTGATCATTTGGCTCTTTCATTGTGAGGTATTTCCTCACAGTGATTCTTAATATATTATACTTCTGGTTGAATTACATGTTCCTATTTTGATCACTGAATTTTATTAAAAACATTGTCATAAAAATGTATTTAAAGATATTTATATTCATGGTACTACTACACATTCTCCTTAGTAATTATCAGCAAAGGGACACTCACAACTCCTGTTTTCAGTATCCTATGAATATTATGAGGTTCTGAAAATTCACCCTCTGGTCCCACATTTAGGATCAAGACAGGACCTATTTTTCCCTCCTTCATACTCTTTAGTTCCCATCTTCCATTCCTTGTAGGCTCACAAAAGATTTATCTCTCTTCCTCCCTGAAGAACAGTGCACACTTGAGAGTCAGCCATATGGGCTCACATAGACCTGGATAGCATTACTGAGAGAAGCCTCAACTCCTCCTGGCATTCATGCTTCCAGGACACATGCACTAATTTGATATCATCGTCACACATATTGTTCTAATTTTTTACTTCTCAGAGTCAGTGTCTTCTCAGAGTCCCATGCTATGCAAATCTGATCTAGGAATGCACACTTCTAGACCATATTCTACTTGTATCCCTATGCATGACTTAGAGGAAGTACCCTCATCTTTGAGCCACGTTTTACTATTTTAAAACAAAGGGATTATTATGGGACAGATTATGAAGCTACATGGGCATTAAGTTGTCAATTGGTTATTGATAACTTACCATTGCTCAATATATTTGAAATCATTACTTAACTCAGCCTTTTGTATTTATTTATAGAATGGTGACTATATTTAAAGGAGATGGAGAGTTAAACAGCATGTGCCATAAAAATAGACTCCCTACTCAGTCAGATATGAAAGTAACTTTTAGTCTTTTATATAAAGCTGATAAACCAGGGAATGTTTTGATGAAAAAAGTGAAATGAAAACCAACCATGCATATGCTAATAATAAATGTATGCTTAATAATGGAAAAAAATATATTTTCTCTATCTTGTGTTACAAAGCTGGTGTGAAATTCAAAAAACTCTCTCTAGTTGATGCCATGCATAGTAGTTGACTTACTGAATGAAAATAACTCAGGACATGCTAAAAAAATGATTTTTAAATTCTGTGTCCAGATTTGTTACAACAAAAACACTTGAAATGTTAACTTATAAAGATAATTGTGATTATTTTTTAAATTGTGATTATTTTTCAAAGTCTAAAGAAATAGCATCACTGACTATTGACAATTTATTCTTTAACAAACACCTACCATGCCCTGCCAAGGACTGTGATTGAGAACCGAACTCAGAAACTGCTATCCTAGAGAACATTATCTAATAGTTCGTATTGTCTGTATCTTTAAAAAATTAGTCATATTTTCCATAGTCTATAAATTATCAGACATAAGAGACAAAAATTTTGGAAAATTCTTTGAATGTAAAGCGAGGTGAAAAATCTCAAAGAGTATTTCAGAAAATTATGGCTCTTAGCTTGTATAATTGAATTTTTGTAAGAAAATAGAACTTAAAATTTCTCACCAAAAAAGGTAAATATATTTATGCTGTAATAAATTTATATAAATGCTGTAATAAATATTTTAGTAAACTCAATGGCTTTTTGGAGGAATCCTTTTACCATATATATGTATACCTAAACATCGTATTAAATATCATATTCTTATTTGTAAATTATACCTCTATATAGTTGGAAAAAATGATGGCTCTTATCATGCAATGTTATTAAATCACTAGGGACCTTTACAAATAGACTTAATGTATACTTGCCAGAATAGTTAAAATTATATAATTTTCCCATATTCTGTTTTATATTTTCAAAATAACTCATTTGGAAAACCATATTATTGACTATATTTACAATTATACATGAACTAAGTCTATCTTTAAAATTTTTATTTATGTATTTTAGAGAGAAAGAGAGAGAGAACAGGAGAGTAAGTGAGAGAGAGTGAAATATAAAACTTGTTTTTTCACATATTTATGCATTCATTGGTTCCTTCTTGTATGTGCACTGACTGAAGATCAAACCTGCAACCCTGGTATATTGGGATGACACTCTAGCCAAATGAACTACACGGCCAGAGCAAATTAGGCCTATTTTTTTTATTTCTTTGATAATTAATTGATAAATTTAATTCTATATATTTAAAGTATACATGATATATATATATATATATATATATATATATATCTTATAGAATAATTACTAAAATCAAGATTTTAAGACATCCAACACTTCACGTAGTTAACATAGGTAAATTTTGTGTGTAATAAGACATACTCTCAGAGACGATGTAGAGTAGAAATTTTCTGTTGTAATATATATAAGGTGTGAGGATCTAAAGTACTAAAGTACAGATTATGGCTATCATTAATAATACAGTATCATGTACTTGAATTAAGACTATTTTGTTTTCTTGACAGAGACAGAGAGAGAGAGGGAGTCAGAGAGAAGAACAGATAGGGACAGACAGACAAGAAGGGAAAGAGATGAGAAACACCAATCCTTCATTGCAGCTTCTTAGTTATTCAGTGATTGCTTTCTCATATGTGCCTTAACTGGGGGCTATAGCAGAGCAAGTGACCCCTTGCTCAAACCAGGGACCTTGAGCTCAAGCCAACTACCATGGTACCATAGCTTTCATGTCTATGATCTCACGCTCAAGCCAGCAACCCTTAACACAAACTGGATGAGCCTGCACTCAAGACCGCTACTTTGTGGTTTTGAACCTGGGTCCTCCGCATCTCAGTCCACACTCTATTCACTGCACCACCATCTTGTCAGGCAAACTAAGACTACTTTAAGCATTAAACTATTTAAGATAATCTGATATTGTTTTATTTGTATTCTGCATAAGTCAATTTTTTATGTATTATTGAATAAACTGTTGTCATTACTGACTTTCTTATTTATTATACATAGCTCATGTCTCAATGTCATATTTTTATTCTTGATAATCATCTTCATAACATAAAAATAATATAAATAAGAATTACAACTGCAAATTTAAAAATGTAAATATCATTAGAAATACATTCTCTAAGAATTTGAGATTGGGTTGAAAAGTGAAAAATATAATCAATGTACTGTTTTATCTATACACAATAGTATCAAAAATGATTTTTTACCAATTTTTTCACAAAATAAGTGTTGTTTCACAGAGATGATAACAACATATATCACAGTGTTATTGAGTACATTAGATCTAAGAGTTAAAACTCAAAATAGAAATATATCCTGTATAAAAGTTTTCCTAAATAATTATCTCCAAAATATGTTATTTAATTGATATCAATAGCAACAGTGAAGTAGATATTAAAATTTTCTTTCACAGAAAAGACTCAGAATTGATTTAAAAGAAAAGTCCAGTGCAAATTCAAGAACTAGAGAAAAATCTGCTTAAAGCTAAACTTGAGTCATTCCACAGTAATGCCATATTCTTCTCCTGCTATAAAGATAAATCATATAGGGATCTTCTAATCAATCATATTTTGGTACCTTATTATAGGAAGAAACTACTTGTCTCTAAACAGTGTCATCTACTGCTCATGGATCAGGTTTATCTGGGCACAAGTGTCCAGTGGCATGGGGAAACTTATCTATGTGTGTATCTCCACTAGATAAGCCAGCCTGTCCATGTCTGAGTACCCTGATTTGAATTAAATTTAAAAATAAAAGAAAGTTTTTGTTATTAATGGTAAATGATTCTGACTTCAGGAATGTGGCAGTTATTCATATCCATTTTCATTCTTAATCCCTGGCGCCATATTCAAATTCAAGGAAAAAGGAAAGTTTTTGGTAAATGAAACAGTTGCTTTCTGTGAGGTATAGACAATGCTACTATATGATCCTAATTCTGGCACATACACAAGGAGGCAGAATCTTGTTTGCTAATGAGAAAGACCAGAATGCGACTTGACTATTTTGAGAGATGAAATAACCAAGAGAAAGCTTGACCGTGTCCAGTACAAGAGTTCAACTAAGCCACCTGGTAAAACAACACCAATTACCAGCAGCTCTTCTCATGCTTAAAGGACCAGTGATGACCACAAATCAGAGAACAGAAACCTGCAGCAGAGAAACTCCAAAAGGAGGTCAAAAGCCCTGGGAAACTGTTTAAAACAAGTAAATGCAAATCAGTCTTTTCTGAAAACTTCTAGAAATATTTAATAGGAGTGATGAAGAGAGAAAATGAAGTTATTAATACCCAATATTAATTTGTCCCTGTTTGTTTCTACAACCCAGTAAATCTGATAATATTAGGCCTCACTTATCTTATAACTCTTTATGGACAGGTCTCTTACCCAGATTAACTTGTCCTCTAATTGACTCTTCATTTCCACTTTAGAAAATACATATTAGGTCAATTTTAAATTATCTGAGGCAGCCCTAAAGCCATCAACCAACGAGTGAGAGAACTAACATTAGAGAGAGCTAAGGATTTTGTTGCTTTAATATTGCTGCTTACTGAAAGGCTAAATTAACTGCTGCAATTGTCTTTTTGGAAACATCCTTAAAAACTGCATCAGAAATAGAAAAAAATAAAATAAACTTCATAAGGATATCCATTTATCTAATCCCATTTAATGTTGTGTAAAACATTATTTGGAATAATATATTCTAAAATATGTTATTTAGAATAATTATTTATATATACTTTATATGTCCAATATTGTCTGTCAGTGTGATAACACAGGAAAACTAAATTAAAGTCAAAACCACTAGAGAAATGGAAATGAATTGGTTATTATTTTTAAATGACAGAAATATCTACATAAAGAAGCAAAAGATTTTGAAAGTTGTTTTAAGGGGTTAAAGGGTTCAATAGTGATAATTCTTAGCAAGAATAAGTAGCCTGTCTCATGAGTGATATAATCTTTGCTTTTTGTGTAGGGAGTTGTTTTACAGGTGTATTGCTAAGGACTCAATACACCAGTACTTCTTTGGAGACTAAGTTAATAAATATCTCTCACATCAAGCAAGTGTCCTGAGCGACATTCCTGCATACCAGATTGCAACCACCTGCACCCTACTACATGACTAACTGCATGCTTAGTAATATATCATTAACCTCCCCCAAAATACATAAACTGACCAATCAGCTGAAACCATTAAGGCAATTTTTTTTTTTGGTTTTTTTTTTTTTTTTTTTTGTCTTTTTTAGAACTCAGTCCTCTGCTTTCTCAAGTAGCTGGCAATATTGATTAAAGACACTTTTATACCTACTTGGTCTCTGTCTCTCATGAATTGGCAGACAACATAAACCTTGGCTTGTTCTGGTAAAAATTTTAGATAAAATAAGTTTAAGCAAGTGCTAACTAAAGATCAATATATAAAATTTAATTGCATTCCAATGTACCAGTCAAGATTTAAAAAAATATCTTAAGAAAAACATTTCAAATAGTATCAAAATGTTGTAGAATATCCACAAAAGTATAAATAAAAACTTGCAAGATCTATACCTAAAAAATCATGAAATGTTTTTGAAAGTTGATAAAAAAAAGAGCTAAATCAATAGAGACATATTTCATTGACTTGGGTAGAAGACTTTATAACATTAAAATAGCAATCTTCCATAAATGGATAAGTTCTCTCCAAGTAAATGCATGGATTCATTGAAACTTTAATCAGAATCTTAACAGGGTATTATTTATTTTATTTCATTTTTTTTTAACAGGGACAGAGAGAGAGTAAGAGAGAGGGACAGACAGACAGGAATGGAGAGAGGTGAGAAGCATCAATCATTAGTTTTTCATTGCCATTGCAACACCTTAGTTGTTCATTGATTGCTTTCTCACATGTGCCTTTACCGCGGGCCTTCAGCGGAACAAAGCAACCCCTTGCTGGAGCCAGCAACCTTGGGTCCAAGCTGGCGAGCCTTCGCTCAAGCCAGATGGGCCCGCGCTCAAGCTGGCGAGCTTGGGGTCTCGAACCGGGGTCCTCCGTATCCCAGTCCGACGCTCTATCCACTGTGCCACTGCCTGGTCAGGCTTAACGGGATTTTAGAAGTATGTGAATAATTTTTTTTCTAAAGTGTATCTGGAAGAGCAAAGCACCATTCTTGCAGAATAAAATAGAGGATTTACTTTTCTTATAATACATATAGATGATCATAAAACAATAGTATATAAGGTGCATGGTATTACTGTGTGGCAGACTAATTGATGAACAAAAAAGAACAGTCTAATTAATGGAATCTTATGTGCCACAGACTTTTGGTATCTAGATGAATAAAAGGGATTCTATGGAAGTCATCTCATGAGATGATTTGATTATAAAGTCCTAACTGGGCAGGTCATGGCAAAAAGTCATGCTCCAGGCATCTAACTTTTTAGTAAAATATTTTTTTTGTCTTAAGCAAGTTTTGCCAATTGTTTATGTACATCTAAGCAACATACATATGCCCTAACTACTCTCAAGAGAGTACATAATCTTGTTAACTACCCAGTAATCTAATTCCTGCCTTACTTTCTCCCACTTCCATGCATTCTTCTTTAAATTCTTTCTTTAATTTCAAATGCATAACAAAAACTGCAAAACTGTTATTCTCTAGAGCACTAGAGATCTTGCTCCCAGCATATATTTTAAGCTTGCCTGAAATAAACTCTTATAAAAGTTCTCTATAGGTTTGCATGTTTCTTAAATCAACAGGTATCGGGCCAAGATAAAATGACAAGTCAGAGAAAAAAAAAGCCAGAAAAAAATGTTTATTCACTAGCAAAAAATAAAATTGGATTCTTACCTCTCACTACACAATAAAAAAGAATGAGAGATGAGAGAAAGATATCAATTCCTGATAGACTAAGAATTTAAATGTAAAAAGCTAACTTTTGAGACTTAAAGATACAACCAAATGTTTTTCTAATAAGGATGTCCTGAGCAAGAAATAGAAATCTCTAAAATAAAAAGAAATATTTATCTTAGTTTATGTGAAAATTAAAAAAGTTCTCTTCATCAATGGATTTCTTAAAGGAGGTCAAACTTCAACCACATCCTTGAAGTAAACATTTGTAACACCTATTACTAACAAAATATTTTTCAAAATACAAAGGAGTTGTAAATCAGTAAGAAATAAAACAAATAGCCCAACAGATAAGAAAGGCATTTTATAAAAGAAAAAATAAAAAGATAGTAGGTATATAAATTGACATTCAAAAAATCAGGAAATGTAAAGCAATATTAAAATGACATATCACTTAATATTTTAATTTGCAAAAATAAAGTAGTCAAAAAATATTAAGTAGTCAATAACAAATATTGAATAGTATAGATCAACAAAAAATATCTCACACATTGCTAGGGCAATTTCAAATTAGTTCAAAACACATTTAGAAAAACTATTTGACATGATCTTTACCTGCTGCAAATTGTGACACTGATAGTGCAAGATTGTGTACTGACTATCTTAGCAGCTTGGTGTACTGTGCAGGAGGTGTGATACAAAAATGCATTTACTCACAGATGAATTATAGGATAAATTTATTATTATTAATAACGATAATAAAAATTATAAAAGCAAAATCAAAAGGGAATTGAACTTACATAACCTAAAGTAGAATAAAGGAAAAGCTTAATGTAATCAACACAACAATAAGCTACACAACTTCACTAGACAGAGAAACATTAGCCTGGGCTCTACAGTAATAACTAGTTAAAACAACAGACCAAGAAAAAGATAAAATTATGAGTATGTACAAATCTCATCCAAACATGGAGGAACACATCACCAGACCGGGAAGCCTCAGACTGGGCTCCAAAGTCAGCCACCCACCGCAGGAATCAAGGAGGAAAAGTTCTCTAGAGCTTCAGGGGTGGTCTGGCACCCTACCAATTTTAAGGGAAAACTTTGGCTGAAGGCCATTACACAGGGACCTTAGTGTATAGCATGTAGGAACAAAGAAAGCTCATCACATGCTGGAATAGTTAACTTTGCTGGCAGTCAAATGGTAAGAACATCTTCCCTGGCTTCAGGGGAAACTGCAGCAGGAAGTGCTATCTCACCATGAATAAATGACTCAGTCATTCCTGTGACCATTTTTTGTGACCCTTATTGTTCATGTTTAATTGAATTCAAATTCATATTTTTTAACGTACAGTTTCTTCTCATTTGGATAACATATTATTTACTGAGGGGAATGAGGATGGGAGGTTGGATTGCATATCACAGTGCCCAGAGATTTAATGACCAAGTTTTATCTTTTTTCCCACTTTCTCTTAACATCAAAGTAAAAGTTCATGATGTCCAGTATTTAAAAAACAAAACAAAACAAAAACCTAAAACAAAACGACCCTTACTACTCAGTTTTCTTTTTTTGTTAACTTTTATATTGGTAGAATAAGTTCTTTTGTACCAGCTCAACATTTCATTTAAAATATTTTTTAAAAGATATTTTATCTATCATTTAAATTCTTTGAATTGGGATAGACATTAAGTTGCACCAAAATTTCAATATCAGAAGTGCTCCCTCCTTATGGAGGTAGAATATAACACCTCAAATCTTCAGGGTAGGATGCACACAGTGACTTTCTTCTAAAGAGTTTAATATGAAAAGAAGAAAATATATACCACTTAATGGTGGGAAAACCTGACAACCACTAAATGAGCCAAGTAAGTGGTCAAGAATAATAATATTATTGCTAAGACATTTTAATACCATATACTTTTGATATTATAGAGAAAAATGAACTTTACCTGTCATGACTTTCTCTCTTCAAAACCAGTAAATTTAGGCCCTGACCAGTTTGCTCAGTAGTAGAGCATCAACTCTGTGTGTGGAAGTCCCGGGTTCAATTCTGGGCCAGTGTACACAGAAGAGCCCATCTGCTTCTCCATCCTTCCTTCTTGCCTTTCTCTCTGTTTCTCTCTTCCGCTCCCACAGCCAAGGCTCCATTGGAGTAAAGTTGGCCCTGGTGCTGAAGATGGATCCATGGCCTCTGCTTCAGGCATTAGAATGGCTCTTACTGCAAGGGAGCAATGCCCCAGATGAGCAAAGCATCACCCTCGGGTGGGCCTGCTGAGTGGATTCTGGTTGGGTGCATGTGGAATTCTGTCTGACAGCCTCCATGTTTCTAACTTTGGAAAAATACAAAAAGAAGAGAAAGAAAAAAAAAGCACCAGTACATTCAGTACAGTGATGAGAAAAACATCATACACACCTATATTCAAGACCATCATAAAAAATACCTGTCCAGTATTCCTCAAATGACAAGCTTATCAAAAACATAAAGTCAAAAATATTGTCAGACTTAGATAACCTAAGTAGCCACACTGCATAAGTATAATATAGCACATCCAGAAAAAGGTCACGAGTGAAAATAAGGAGAAGAGAATAAAGTATAGATTGTAGTTAATAATAATGTACTAATATTGGCACATTGGTTGTGACAAATGTACCACAATAATAAAGTGGTACACTATAAAATAAACTAGATTGGGGATAAACAGGACTCTCTAGAATATTATTACAAATTTTCTGTATCTGTAAAACTTTTCAAAAGTAAAAAGTTCACATAAAATGCCTATACATAAAACACATGCAGTGGTGAAATTTGTTAAAACTATAATTTAACTGAAAATAGATGCATCTTTTACAGTAATTTGTCAAAACTATAATTTAACTAAAAATACATGCATCTTTTACATGTAAAAAATACATGATTGTGTCACTGACAGTTCTATTTAAGTGATTGACTTGACTTTTCTACAGATTATGTTGTGAACATAATTTCAAAGTTGAGGAGACAGCAGCTTTTCCTTTTTATCTAAGATTTTTAAGTCACACTTAAATCTTACATCATTATATATTATATTTGATACATTCAGCTATAGTAACCTTGCTCTTTCTACCTGAGAGCAAATGTTTGAATTTAGTCAGCCTCCTCAAATATTTGAAAGAATATTTAACTTACATTTAATTCTTTATGTTAACTCCAAAGAATCAAATTAGTCTATTAAATTTATGTACTTTTAATTTTTTATTTATTATTTATTTTTTAGAAAGAGAGAATGAGAGAGAGGAAAAAGAGACAGAGGGAAAAAGAGAGAGAGGAAGACATCAATTTGTTATTCCATTTATTTATGCATTCAATGGTTGATTCTTTTATGTGCTCTGACTGGGGATCGAATTCTCAACCTTAGCAAATCAGGATGATGCTTTAACCAATTAAAGCTACCCAGTGAGGGCAGTACATTAAATTAAAATCAGAGCTTGACCAGGCGATGGCGCAGTGGATAGAGCCTCAGACTGGGATGTCGAGGACCCAGGTTTGAGACCCCGAGGTCGCCAGCTTGAGCGCGGGCTCATCTGGTTTGAGCAAGGCTCACCAGCTCGAGCCCAAGGTTGCTAGCTAAAGCAAGGGGTCACTTGGTCTGTTATAGCCCCCTGGTCAAGGCACATATTAGAAATCAATTTACAAACTACTAAGGAACCGCAATGAAGAATTGATGTTTCTCATCTCTCTCCCTTCATGTCTGTCTGTCCCTATTTGTCCCTCTCTCTGACTCTCTCTGTCTCTCCCACAAAAAAAAAGAAAATAAATAAATTAGAAACGAATTTACAATGTATTTAAAGATTTTAGTACTCAGTAAAAAATAATGATTATACTTCAATTGAATATATCATCCAATTAGATCTGACATATACAGTTTTTTAAATATTTAGTGTCAGGGATTGTAGTAGACACTGCAAAAATGTAAAATTAAAATGAAAAAGATATTTTCTTTTACTCTTTGGGGGACTTCAAATTCACCTTGGAAATCTTCTGCTAGTTAATTCAGTGGTTGCCTTTTAGGATCACAAGAATTGACACAATGATTTATAGATAATAAATGTTCAACAAAGGTAATGTATTGACATATTTCCAATTTGCATTTACAAATATTAATATCAATCAAAATAGATTTTTTATATAACACATTTTTATACATAACATTTAGCAAGATATACTCTATATTTCTATAAAAACTATGGTAATATTTGCATCATAAAAGAAGTTTATAATTACCCTGATAAATAAATACAAAGATAGCATAGACCAAAAAGAGAAATCACTTCTAGAACAGAACACAAAATCATACAGTATTAAATATATGTAATTCAAATTATACCTGCACTAACAGTATTGTAAGGGAAAAAAAGCCTGAAAAATTAGGATGTATGACTAAACAAGGACAAAGTAGTAATAAATTTCATGTTTTGCTGAAAGCCATTCATCAGTTTTCAGAGGCAGCACACCCAGGGATTAAATGAAGGCTCACATACCAGGGGAATGAGTAAAGACTGGTCCTAAGAAGAAAGAATATTAACTCAGAATTCCCCACATAAAGCAAATATCCCAAAAGAATAATATACTCAGCAGGTGAATTAGGAAAACAAATAACAAATAAACAAAACAATCTTGTAAAAGCATAAAGGTTAGCTTTGTCCCCAAATTAGAACTGAGTAGATTGGAAAATAAATGAGAAAAAAAAATATATCCCCTTAACTATAATCTTATAATTGCAGGTAGTAGTGCAGTGGATAAAGCATTGGACTGGGATGCGGAAGACCAAGATTTGAGACCCCGAGGTCGCCAGCTTAACCGCGGACTCATCTAGTTTGAGCAAAAGCTCACCAGCTGGGACCCAAGGTCACTGGGTCCTCCACATCCCAGTCAGACGCTCTATCCACTGTGCCACCACTTGGTCAGGAAAAATTTCACATTATTAGTATTAAAATTAAATATGACTTAGTCCTGGCCAGGTAGCTCAATTGCTTAGAGTGTAGTCCCCCTAAGCCAAGGTTGTCAGTTTGATCCCTGGTCAGGGGACATACAAGAATCAACCAATAAATGCAAAAATGTGGAACAAAAATTAATGTTTCAGCCCTAGCTGGTTGGTTCAGCAGTAGAGCATTGGCCTGATGTGTGGAAGTCCTGGGTTTGATCCCTGGTCAGGGCACACAGGAGAAATGCTTATCTGTTTTCCCACCCTTCCCCCTCTTCTTTCTCTCTCTCTTTCTCTTCCCTCCCGCAGCCAAGGCTCCATTGGAGCAAAGTTGGCCCAGGCACTGAGGACGGTTTTATGGCCTTCACCTCAGCGGCTAGAATGGCTTCAGCACATCCGAACAATGCCCCAGATGGGCAGACCATCGCCCTTGGTGGGCATGCTGAGTGGATCTCAGTTGGGCGCATGTGGGAGTCTGCCTGACTGCCTCCCTGCTCCTAAATTTGGAAAAAAATACAAAAATAAATAAGAAAATTTGATGTTTTTCTCACTCTCTCTAAAACCAATGAATTTAAAAACAACTTATTTTTAAATATCACTATTAGATTTTTAAATTTTAATAATACTTAAGTATAAAACAATTGGACAAAGCTGAATAAAGAATTAGTGATATAAAATATAGTCCCATAAAAATTACTTAGAAAGACAAAGACATAAAAATAAATGATTAAATATAAACTCTGTCAAATCATATTTAGAGGAGCTAAGAATAAAAAAATTTCAGAAAAGGCCATTTTATTTTGATCACAGTAAATAATATCCTAGATTTTCTTTAGAACACTTTTTCAGACTCAAGAAACTCAAAGAATTACAAAAGGAATAATAAAAAGAAAATTCACAGTTAGACATATTATGGTAAAAGAGCAGAGCAAAAAAGAAAAAGAAAGAAGAGCTCTTAAAAGCAATCAAAGAAAAAGAGCAGTTGATCTGCAACGGAATGACAATCAGACAGATAGCTCTGTTTCATTCACAAAAAACAAAACCTGAAGAGAATGAAAGACCATCTTTCTATTGATCCAAGTATGTATAATTGTTTGTGGTATTATTTTTTAAAAATATTCTCTGCTTTTATTTAAAATAAATTTTCATTTTTAATGTGGTAAAAATGGTTCATCGTTTTCTTTATGGATTGTGTTTCTATGTCTTTTTATTTTGTAATAAAGACAGAAAGAGGGACTGATAGAGACAGACAGGAAAGGCGAGATGTGAAGCATCAATTCTTGGGTGTGGCTCCTTAGTTATTCATTGTTGGCTTTCTCATATCTGCCTTGACCGGGAGGCTATAGCAGAGTGAGTGACCTCTTGCTGAAGATAGAGACCTTAGGCTCAAGCTGGTGACCTTTGGGCTCAAGCCAGTGACCATGGGGTCATGTCTATCATCTCACACTAAAGCCAGAGATCCCACACTCAAGCTTGTGAGCCCACACTCAAACCAGATGAGCACATGCTCAAGACAGCAACATTAGGGTTTTGAACCTGGGTCCTCTGTGTCCCAGTCCAATGCTGTGCACTGTACCACTGCCTGGTCAGGCTTATGTCTTTTTTTAAAACAATCCTTCCTTATCCCAAGTTCATGAAGAACTGTATCTTGTATTTTCTTTTAAATTAAGATTTTTTTTTAAATTAGAGTATATTTTGCAATACACAACTAAGGAAAGATTCCATTTGGAATATAAAATTAACCCCTACAAATCAATAACAAGACTAAATAATAGAGAACTTGGGAAAACACATAAACAGGCATTTCCCACAAGGGCTTCAAAGTTTGTAATAATTACATTTAAGTTAGGTTATATGAACATTGATTCTTTTTCTACTTTTTATTGGCACATAAAAATTTTCTGCCCACATCAAACATGCAGAGAAAATATTTATGTTAATAAATGATGTGAAATCACTACAGGATAATGTATAATTAAAGATCTAGATAATTTCCGCAGGGTTTTCTCGGATAAAGTAAGCACAGTGAACTTGGATGAGTTGTCACATGCTTTTTTTTTAGGTGCAGAGATTTGCACTGAAAAATTCTTGACAGGAAAAAAAATGAAAGAGAGAAAGGCAGGGATGAGAAAAGAAAAGGATTAAGGAAAAAATGAAGAAGGATATTATACATAGGAAGAAGTAGTATTTAGGGTTGGCAAATATGGGACAAATTTAAGTAAAACACCACCACTCTATCACCATTCTTTTTTTTTTTTTCTTTTCTGTTACTAAACAACCTTCTCTTAAGCTGTTCAGTTTGCCTCTTGAAATACGTCAAATGACTCATTTCAGGGTTACCTGGAGAGTATTGCCTTTGTATGGCTCCTTCCTTTTATCCATTAAGCTATCATTCCTGCATGGCACAGCTAGCTCATTTGGTGCCCTTGGAGAGCCTTTGCAGGTAAAAAAATATTTCACATGCAGTTAGGTTGGTGAACTCTAAACATCACTGAACTCTAAACAAATCCATTCAAAAAAATAATAGCACTAGAGGGATCTAGAACTGCTAAAAATAGAATCATGCTCAGAGATGAAGTGGCCCAAATACTGCTTTCCCTTAGAGTCCAGAATGGAAGCAGCTTTATAAATGACATAAGGAGAGCATGCAGAGGAATGAGTTGAGGCTAAGGTAGCCTGTGTGTATCTATGCACATTTGAGAATTGTGATTAAACTGAGGCCATATTTCATTTTACTCCTATTTTCTGAAAATAAATGTCTCTTTATATGTAGCTAAATATTGAAAACCAGATATATAAAATCAACTATTTACAGTCAGTTTTTCTTTCTTAATATAAGTTTAATTCTTACCAAACAATTAAATTTCATGAAATAAATATGATTAGATTCTTCCTTTAGTCAAAATAACTAATGACTATATTGGTAATGCATTATTCACATGTCCCAGAAAATGGTCACACAACTGATTTGGAGCGTGATCCTGCAGACCACCAGTTGCAAAGGAAACAATAAATGTGCCTAATAAAGTTTTTTGTCTCAGCTAGATAGGCAATTAAGGAATACATACTGCTCTGCCGCAGAATTTTCACAAATAGGATACCTAAACCATGTTGCTGGCTCCCTTAAACTTCTGAAGAGGAGAAGAGGTATCTTTGTTTTTTAACTTTATATATTTTAAGATTTTATTTATTCATTTTAGAGAGAGGAGAGAGAGAGAGAGAAAAGAGAGAGGAGGAGGGGTGGAGAAGCAGAGGGTCGCTTCTCCTGTGTGCCCTGACCGAGAATCAAACCCGGAACATCCAGGTGTCTTTTTAATTACATTCATTAATATAATATTGGTTAATAAGATTATATATATTTTAACTCTCCAGTTCTATGACATATAATCTGTATATTGCATTGTGCGCCACCGCCCAAAGTCAGATCTTCTATTACCATATATCTTGGATCTCTTTATCCTTTACTAGTCCTCCCAGATCCCTTCCCTCTGGTAACCACCATACTGTGGTCTGTGTCTGTGAGTTTTTGTTTGCTTTTCCTGTTTGTTCATTTGGTGCTCTCAGTTTTATATCCCACATGTAAGCAAACTCATCTGGTTGTTGACCTTTTCTGTCTGAATTATTTCACTTACGATGATTTTTATAAAATCCATTTATGGTGTCACAAATGGCAGTAATCATCTTTTTTTTTAGTTTAATTGTTTATTGATTTTAGATAGACAGAGGAAGGGAGAGAGAAAGAGAGAAACACTGATTTGTTTTTCCATTAATTTATACACTCATTTGTTGATTCTTCTATGTGCCTTGACCAAGATGGAAACCGCAACCTTGGTGTATTGGACCTTCTGGTGTAGCTCTAACCAACTGAGCTATTACTCAGGACCTCATTTTTTCTTATGGCTGAGTAATATTCCATTGTATATATGTACCATATCTTCTTTATCCAATCATCTATCAAAGGACACTTCACCTGTTTTTATGTCTCACCCACTGTGTTTTTGAAGCCTTCTCTTAATAACCTTTCTTCTGATAAAGAATGATGACTTCCATTGATTCAAACTGTTGATTCCTACTGAAGCAGCCAGATTGGCTATCTATTTAGACTTAAAAATAACCTATATCAAGTCAACCCAAAAGATTTTATTATGTAGGCCTTTGATAATGTGAAGAAGGCTAAAAGTAGAAAAAGATTGTGGAGGGTCCAGAAAAGACCCAATTAGGTATGACCAAAATAAAAATAAAAATAAAAAATAAAGCTGCAACAAAAAAGCATTATTTGTTGCACTTACACTTATTACATTAAAACTAGATAATAAGAAAGCAGTTTCATAAAGACCCAAGAATGTTTTGATTTATCTGATAAGCCCTTCAGATTGGCCAAAACATTTTATAGATTTTTGTTTCTAATTTCATTATAGATAAAGGAAAAATTATGTAAGTAAAACAAAAATATTTAGTCAATTCAGAACTTTATTTTATGTAACAATTTTATTTCAAAATGGGAACACTGTAGCACTGTTGGGCAGATAAAATATATTATGCTCACTTTGTTAAAGATGACGCTGCCCATGTGCAAATTTTAAGAGTAAGCTTTTCCCCACACCCTTGACTGATTGGATGATATGGGGTGGTGCACTCTCATGAAGAATCCTTCCATTATGCCTTAGATAAGTGACTTTATATCAGAGACTTCCTTGTTTGTATATTGAATTAAGGTTTGGATTTCTACACTATAGAGTGGGGCAGACCAGGAGCTTGCTCTCTCTTGGTTCCTGATGTTAGCATTAGAGAGGAGAGCAGAGAAAGGCTATGTGGAGGAGAGGAGAAGCAGCCAAGATGGTGGAGTGCTGAGGAAGAAGCCAGTTTGTGCAGGGAGAAGGAGATGGGAAACAGAGTTGAATAAGTCTGGTGAACTAGAAACCTTTGATTCTAGGAAACTCAGATAAGTCAGTAGCTTTGTGAACCCTGAATGAGTGGGTTTTGGAGTCCAGTATGTGTTTTTACTAGCCCACCGGGTACAAGCTAGAATTAAAGTTGATGGCTCACCATTGTTGGGTTCTTTGTTTCATTACCAACTATTTGAATCTAATGCGAACCTTCATGAGCCAGGTTGCTGTGATGGTGACCTTGGCCACTGACTTTACAAGCACCTACTGTGAAGTGAAAAAATTAACTATGGATGGTGAAATATGCATCCTAGGTACTTTTGAGTGTCATTTTTTTTTTAAAAAAATAAGGATACCCTTTCATTTATCTTTTTTTCTTCTCACTGTCATTTCTCTTTTTCTAAAATCACTTTTTGTTATCACAGACATAAATCCTAATATAGATTACTGTTGGGATCCTAAGAACAAATACAGTGACCACAATACATGAAAAGCACACTTCCAACTTTTATCAACAACCAATTGGAGCAATCATCCACTCCCTTCAATATTCATTACCATGACCCTAAACACTCATTTTTGTACAATTCAGTGGTTTCCTTTATGGGCTGAAGGTTGCAGAAGAATGAATACAAATAGGTACTGCATAAATTTCAGTTTTTATTATATTTTAAATTATTTTTATGCTAATTAAAAAACTACTATTTAGAATTAATTTCTTTATATTGAGAGTACATTTATTAAAGCTGGGGACAATAAAGAAAATAAGGGCCTACAATAAAAGAAGCAACAGGAGAGAGCCAAAGGGGGAGGGCTACTGTCAACTCACTGGAGAGTCAAAGAAAAGGCCCCGTTGGGAGACAGGCCTCGCTGCCATAGCCCACTTCTTCCCTGGTTATAAGTTTCTTGGGATCCCTTAGAGTTTAGGAGATTCACGCCTGTGGGGAAATAAGAGGAGGAAGGGAAAGGCATGAGTGTGTCTCTGAAAGAGAAAGCATGTGTATAACATTTAGAATTTGAAATTAAAATTTGAAAGTATATGCTGTTTTTATATTGTATGTAGGTATGTATGTACGTATATGTGTAAATCATATGTATATGAAATTGTGTCTCTTTCTGAAAATAGTATTAGATGATCAACCATATTATTTTAAAACAATATAGTCTGATTATTTCCCATTACTCAGGTATTGTGAACATGTGACATCAAACAATGAATAAAAAATACAGTTATTTTTGGTAACTGAATTCACAACTTTTGCCTTCTGTAAACCCAATATTTTTGCCATAAAAAAGCAAAAACAAAAAAACAACAAACAAAACACATTATTTCTGACCATTTTAAAGGAAGTAAAGAAATGCCTGTGAAGAATTTTTAATAAGATAAACTTAGCTCAATAGCCTCTGTTCACCATAAGCCAATTTTTTAAGGTTTTCTTACAATGTAAGCATTTTCTCAGTGTAAGTGATTATAATAATAATACAAATCATAATTCTTTTCTAGATGGAAACCTGATATAGCAGTTATTAGCTCAGTATGACTTACCTGATTAGTAATATATAAAACAAAAGACTGATACTATACGGGTTTATCATGTTAAAAATACCAACTTTACCCAAAGGTTTTAAAAAAGCTGGATATTTAATAATAAAATTCATTTTCAAATTATTCTTTTACTTACATGATTTCCATGCATTCAAGTTTATGGTATAGTTGTCAAAGCTGACATTTTTTGTGCTTTCATAGTTAATTTTCTGAAGTTTCTTTTTTCCTCTTCTTTTTCATTCTCTTGCTTACGATACACATATACAGACACACCCTAACACACACACACTCACCCAGAAATCCACTGTTGCAATAAATAATTTTATGGCTTTATAAAAATAGATCATCAAAAGGAAGAAAGGTGAGTCAAACTGTGGTCTTATGAGTTTGTTCAGGTCCCCAGGTACTATTATTATGTGGTGACTGAAGATACATTTATTACACTCTGCAATGTTTAAAATTTTAATTTTC
This sequence comes from Rhynchonycteris naso, assembly GCA_037038555.1. Classification (NCBI taxonomy): domain Eukaryota; kingdom Metazoa; phylum Chordata; class Mammalia; order Chiroptera; family Emballonuridae; genus Rhynchonycteris; species Rhynchonycteris naso. The sequence goes on from CM073002.1 coordinate 77,510,395, forward strand.
CGCTATGAAGCATCTAAGGTTTGTCTGGAATAGTCGGAAATGTGTTTCTAATTGCTCTTTCCATGCAAAAGAGATAAAATAGATTATCAACAACAGGACTATTAATCATCCATCTAAGTGCAGTTTCTTTTCTTCATGCAATATTTATAAGTGTTTATATAGTCCTGGCTAACGCCAGCAATCAATGCCTACCTGATCAGCCGACCTATGTAATTATCAAATACCTGAAACTCACCAAGAGAGTATTCTTGTCTTCTGTTCTAGAATGTATTTGTGATTAAAAGGAGGAGAATGTAAAAAAGGAAAAAAAAAAGATATCTTTTTGAAGTTTCTCTTAGAAAGGGAAAAATGGTCTAGCTGCATTTTTCTTGTACATAGCAGAAGCCTTTTTACTGCTGTCTATTTTCCTACAAAAACTATAATAAAAAGTAGGAAAATATGGTTTTTGCTACCACTGTATTTCTTAAAGGCATCTCAATGCATAATTTATGTGATACTGGAGTTATGAACATCCAGTTACTTGGATAATTTGATTGATAACTTTCAGAACATAAGGGGCATCTTCATCAGTTTACAAATATTGTCTGGTGCATGTCTTTTGTTATTTATTTTGTTATTTTTACTTGGAATACAATTTGCTTTCTCAGGGTGATTTCCATTAACCACAGGTCAAGCTATTCTTACCTTTAATGTTTTATATTGTTAGTTAAGCTTATATAGAGCGTTATAATTCAACAAAGGGTATTACAATTTTTTCTTTTATTTATTAAATATCAAATAGTGCATGATATTGTAAGATTATAACTCACATTTGAAATTTTATAAATTATTCTTATAGTGTAACATATATGTCTATAAACTAGTATGGCTTTTAGTACTTGTTATACTCTTAATTTACAATTACGTTAGTTATCAAAGTTAACTTTTGGCCTTATACATTTATCCTCAAGAATCAAACAAAATAATTCTTAACTCTGTCTTCAATAACTTAGTAATTTATAAGTATAAGCTAGGATAGAAGGCCACACCAGATTCTATAAATTATAAAAAGAAGATTCTGGCCCTGGATGGTTGGCTGAGCAGCAGAGCATTGGCCCAGCATGTGAAAGTCCCAGGTTCAATTCCCAGTCAGAAGTGACCATCTGCTTCTCTACCCCTCCCCTTTCTCTCTCTCTCTCTTCCCCTCCAGTAGCCATGGATCTAATGGCTTGAGCAATTTGGCTCCAGGTGCTGAGGATGGCTCCATGGCCTCACCTCAGGCACTGAAATGGATCCATTTGGAGCAATGGAGCAGTGGCCCCAGATGGGCAGAGCATCACCCCTTAGTGGGCTCGCTGGGTGGGTTCCAGACCAGGCGTCTGCAGGAGTCTGACTGTTTGCCTCCCTACCTCTCCACCTCTTACTTAATAAATTAAATTAAAAAATAAAATATGTTCTAAGTTAAGTTTAAATAATTTATCTTAAAATTTATATTTTAAGAGGAAAAAGACACCTACAGCAAATTTTATACCATAATACAAGCTCTATATGTGATTATTGAGAAAATGTGGTGAGAGTTGAGGAAATTATAATTGTTGGACAGAGAAAATGGGACAACAATCATATGAAGAAGAGTAATTGCAATCGGAATGCGAAAAAAAGAAGAGTTCGGGTGGAAGGGGCACTGTAAGCAAAGGCTAAGGTGTTGAAATGATTTGTGTGTCTGAATAGGCAGATCTAGAGGTTGTTGAGAAAAGCATTTATGCAATCAAAAACAGAATGTACAAGCATGGTACTGAACTTCAGTCCAAGTATTTGTATTTTGTTTTGTAATAAAAATTGATTTTTAAATGATCCCTAGGTGGTGACAGATCAGAAATTGAATTTTATAAACATTTATTGAACCCCAGTTGCAGGTAAAAATAAAGTAAAAAGACTTGCATGTGTAAGAGACAGGCTAAACCATCACCTCAAAAGTGCTCTTAAACTAGTCCTGTGCCGGGCCATAGGAGGACAAACCTGTTGAAGGACTATAGCTAACCAGTTAATCGTGGATGAAAAAACTCTGTTTTGCTTTTCCTCTTTATGGCTGGAATTTTTTTAAAAATGTTAGATTGTTAGGAGAAAAATTGGATTAGGGTCTGAAAATTTGTCCATTACTTGGCTGGACCTTTTATAGGAATCTGGGCTGTGAAATCTCCAGAACCTGTTACTGACACATGCAATTTGCTTTTGTATTTTCAGGACTTAGTGTCATTCAAGACACTGGGGATATGTGAGGCAAGACATAGAATGAGGTCACAACTGTGGCTTTTTTATACACTTTAGTCATCACCACACTATTCTCTTTCCTTCTTACTGTCTAACTTCATTTCTTCCCCCCAAACCTCCCTTTCTTCTCCATTTCTCTTGTTGCTGTTTTTTTTGTTTGTTTGTTTGTTTTATTTTTGTTTTTAACATTAATCTTTTCCATTTGACTATCTTCTCCCTTTTTCAACCCTTTCCTCTCTGGTGTTAAAAGGCACAATAGAAGTATAAGAGCTGGGACTAAAAGAAAATAGTGAGCCCCTTATTTAATAATTTTTTATATAACTTTCTTCTTTTGTGGCAGAGACAGGGAGAGTCAGAGAGAGGGACAGATAGGACAGACAGACAGAAAGGGAGAGAGATGAGAAACATCAATTCTTCCTTGCAGTTCCTTAGTTGTTCATTAATTGATTTCTCATATGTGCCTTGACCAGGGGGCTACAGAAGATTGAGTGACCCCTTGTTCGAGCCAGCAACCTTGGGCTCAAGCTGCTGAGCCTTGCTCAAACCAGATGAACCCACACTCAAGCTGGTGACCTCGGGGTCTCGAACCTTGGTCCTCCACATCCCAGTCCAACGGTTTATCCACTGCACCACTACCTGGTCTGGCATGAGTCCCTTATTTAGACACTCAGGTGTACTCATTCTGGGAAAAGCTGATTCCTGAGTGTTCACAGACCTCAATAGAACAAGAAGAGAAAGGTAGTGATAGTTATAAAAGCTAAGGAATGGCTTTGCCTTAACAAAAAGTTTTCTTCTGCTGGATCTTTATGTGTATGCTTTTCCTATCATGGTTATGAGCATCCCAGGTAGCACTGACATCAGTGATGAAGGCTTGGATACTCATCAGATAGAGTGGCACCATCAGGGGAGTTCCCTTGCCAGCATCTTGCTAAGGAGGGCAAGCATAAGAACAGGTTTTGTGACAGAGATATTCTGGGTGTCTTCACCTCACTAAGCATCTGAAGTAAGGACAAAAGTCTACAGAAGAAGAATTAGGGCAGAGGACACATCCTACCTACTATACAAGAGGCAGTGACCACATACTCTCAATGAGCATGTTATAATCTGTCATTTTTTCTTATAATAAACAAACATATAATCCCAAATTTTATGTACTCTAAATGATAGCGAACAGAAATAGTAAATTTTAAATACTGCTAATAAAATGTATACCACTACAAGATATAGATACTTAATATGCATGTATATTTATATTTTTTCAGCTGTTTTGGGTGTGTTTCCTAAGATATTTTGTTCTCTGAATATGTCTAATAACACCACAAAATGAGCAAGTGTTTACATATACTATGAAAACTAGACTAAATTTAAGCTATCAGGAGGAAAAATCTGGCCTCATGCCAAAGACACTCCAAAATTTATCTTTTTATGTGAAATTCAAATGTTTGCCACAATTATTTAAAGTGGCACATCCTGTCACAAGAGACTTTATATAATAAGAGAAATCCTTGGAATGCTTAGCATGACAGTCTCCTCCAGTGTTAGTACATCTGTTCAGTGTCGTCGCAGGTATGTAGCCTTTCTGATGGATAATGGAAATTAACTAACCTAGCACGTGTTATATTACAATGTTTTAGCAGCAGAATTTAGCACAATTTTACTGATATTCTTCCTTTAAAAATATTTGCAATTTTCATTTTCAAGGACAGTGAAAATCATTTGAATATTATTATCAGATTTCAATTCTTTTGAGTGTAAGGGCATTATCACAGAAAGCTCTTGTTGCTCAAATAAAATATAAAGCATGTGGGTAAGAAATAAAAATGTCCCAAGATCTCAGAGGCAATTAAGCCCATTAGTTGCAGTTCTCCTTTAAGAGGGAGAGCATAATCTAATTGAATGACCATATGAACTATTTCATTAGGTTGATGCTTTGTATTTTAGCATAGCTAGCATTTACAAAAAGAACCCGTCACTTGGAGAGTCTTTGAAATGGCCAAAACAGACAATTTATCATCTTGTTCGGCTCCTTACTGACTTTTTATATTATATAAAGATTTAAAGATGACTGCTATCTAAGCACTGAACAATTATTTTAAGCATAGCTTTCTATCACATATTCTACTGAGATGCACGTCTAACATGACGCTGTCATCAGCTTTGAACAACTCATTTATCAGTTAACAAACTCAGGAGGAGGAAATTGCAAGGCTATATTAAGGCCAATCAAATGTCAGGTCAAGAGGCTGCTTTTGATGGAAATGATATAAAATTTTATAAGTGCTATAAATTTTAGCTCTCCAGAAGGAAACTGATTTTTATTATTTTAGCGTGTTGCAAGGTAGTTGCGGTGCTGCTAATAAAATGATTTCTCAGTAAGCTTTCAGTATATCTACAACTAATACTATCTTCCTCAAACACAATATCAAAATCTCATATGCACAACAGCTCCCTTAATTAATCAAACAATTCTCTTGCCCTTCTGTGAACAATGGCCTGATATTTAACTAATTCTATCTGGCCAAGAAAGCTCCCCCCTGTTGAGAAGAAATGAACAAGTCATAAGTTATGTATCTCTCTCTCTCTCTCTCTCTCTCTCTATATATATATATATAGATAGATAGATAGATAGATAGATAGATAGATAGATAATTGTCTTGATTAACATATTAAGTGTCTTAATTAGGATTTCCATTCAATATAAATATGTAATAAAAATGTTTTTTAAATAATTTATAATAATAAGATGTAAGAAATATGTGAGAATCTGTTAAAATATGGCTAGTGTACTCCTTGAATTAAAATTGGAGCTTGAAATTATTTTCACTATAGTGCCAATATCACCAAGAGTGTTATAAAATAATCTTTCCAACCAAGACATCTTGTGATTTTATTATGCTTCTTGTATGATAATACACAGAATTTGGTGTTTGACCTAAAAACCAGAAGATCTTTAATCTATATGAGATGTATTTAGAGTTTTACATAACCAATTTATAAATTAACTTTTGGGGAAAATCATACCTATAAAACTGTCCGTTTTCTGTTTGTTCTAGAAAAAGAGGATATTTGAAGTAGCAGTTTTTCAATGAAATTTACTTATTCTGTAAAATGGCTTAAGTAACTTTTTATAGATTACTGGAAATTTCAAAAATAAACCTATGTGACAGAATCAGAAAGCATTTTTTGTTTGCTTATTTTAATTCATTTTGTGCTATTCAGTTAACCAAGGATCATCACAAAACATTTTTTTTTTCAACCTAATATAAAAACTTAGGTGACTCAATTGCCCACTGCAGTGATAATCTTGAATTTCATCTCCTCACTATTCAGCCACTGTAACTACTTATAAAGTAGTTAGTTATTAAGTACAATAATAAAGAAGTAAACTCATTTTTTTTTTTTTTTACAGAGCCAGAGAGAGAGCCAGAGAGAGGGATAGATAAGGATAGACAGGAACGAAGAGAGATGAGAAGCATCGATCATCAGTTTTTCGTTCCAACACCTTAGTTGTTCATCTATTGCCCTCCCACGTGCCTTGACAGCAGGCCCCCAGCACACCGAGAAATCCCTTGCTGGAGCCAGAGACCTTAGGTCCAAGCTGGAGAGCTTTTAAGCAAGCCAGATGAGCCCACTCTCAAGTTGGCGATCTCGGGGTCTCCAATCTGGGTCCTCTGCCCAACACTCTATCCACTGCACCACCGCCTGGTCAGGCAAGAAGTAAACTCATTTCTACGGAAGGGAATAATTTTTCATTCTACAGTAGTCCATATATGCAAATCATATGCAAAACATGTGCCTGCCTCTCCATCTTTGTCACAGGGCATCCAAGTTCAACCAGATAATATATTTTTTTACCATTCTGGCAAGGAGTAATAATGGCATCTTTTCAGGTTCAGCCTTCATTGGCAGAGTCTCTGAAAGTGTGGCTGCACTCTATCCTCAACTAGTTAAAGACAACCTCAAGAGTTGTCTCACATATGCACTGAAATAGTTATTACTACTGCTCTTCCACTTTAGAAAATATCAGTTCTTGTATTTCTACATCTGACACTATGTTTGAGTCCATTCATGCAAGTTTTTCTGGTAATATCCAAATATTAACCTTATTTATTTATTTATTTATTTATTTATTTATTATTTTTAATCTTTTCAAAGCTAGAAGCGGGGTGGCAAACTCCTACATGTATCCTACCTGGATCTACCTGGCATGCTCACCAGGGGAGGATGCTCTGCTTATCTGGGGTGTTGCTCAGTTGCGGCTGGAGCCATTCTAATGCCTGAAGGAGAGTCCTCAGCTCAGGAGCCAATGTTGCTCCAGTGGAGCCTTGGCTGTGGAAGGAGAAGAGAAAGACAGAAAAGAAGGTGAGAAGGAAGGGTAGAAAAGCAGAAGGGCGCTTCTTCTGTGTGCCCTGCCCGGGAATCAAACCCAAGACTTCCACACACTAGGCCGATGCTCTACTGCTAAGCCAATCACCCAGGATCTTAACCATTTTCTTTTTAATATTTTAAATGTATTTATTTTCTTTATTAATTTTAATTTATTGTGTTTACATAGATTCAAGTGTCCACTGAATGCATCCTCCGCCCACCCCCGTGTTCCCTTCAATATCCCCCTTGCACCCCTTCCCCAACACCCTACCCTCTTCCCTCCAGGATTTGCTTTTCTGCTCTTTATAACACTTTGTTTGTATATGTAATTTCACCAATCTTTTTTTCTTCTCTGATCCCATCTTCTCTTTTACTTTCCCTCTATTTGCTTTCCCTCTGGTCCCTTTATCCTGCCTCTGCCTCTATTCTGTTCCTCAGTTCCCATTGTTCATTGGATTCCTCAAATAAGTGAGGTCATGTGATATTTTTCTTTTTCTCCCTGGCTTATTTCACTTAACATAATAGTTTCCAGGTACATCCATGTTGTACCAAAAGGTAATATTTCCTTCATTTTCATGGCCCCATAGTATCCCATTGTGTATATGTACCACTGCTTTTTAATCCACTCATCCATTTACAGACACTTGGGCTGTTTCCAGATCTTGGCTTTTGTAAACAATGCTGCCATAAACATGGCGGTGCATTTCTTCTTTTGAATCAGTGATTTGGTGTTCTTAAGATATATTCCTAAAAGTGGGATGGCTGGGTCAAAAGGCAGCTCCATTTTTATTTTTTGAGGAATCTCCATACTGTTTTCCCCAGTGGCTGCACCAGTCTGCATTCCCACAAGCAGTGCAGAAGGGTTCCCTTTTCTCCACATCCTCGCCATCACTTATTCTGTGTTGTTATTTTAATGAGCACCATTCTGACTGGTGTGAGGTGATATCTCATTGTGTATTTAATTTGCATTTCTCTGATGTTGATCATTTTTTCATCTGCCTATTGGCTATCTGTGTGTCCTCTTTGGAGAAGTGTCTATTCATTTCTTTTTCCCAATTTTGATTGGATTGTTTATCTTTCTGCTGTTGAGTTTTACAAGATTTTTATACATTTTGGTTATTAACCCCTTAATAGATGTATTGTTGAATATGGTCTCCCATTGAGTGGTTTGTCTTTTTATTCTGTTCATATTGTCTTCAGCTGTGTAGATCTTTTTAGTTTGATATAGTCCAATTTTTCATCCTGTCCTTTATTTCACTTGCCCGTAGAAATAAATCAGCAAATATATTGCTGCGAGAGATGTCGAAGATCTTACTGCCTATGTTTTCTTCTAAGATACTCCTAGCCACAAAAATCAGACAAGAAGAAGAAATAAAAGGCATCCAAGTTGGAAAAGAAGAAGTAAAATTATCACTATTTGCTGATGATATGATACTGTACATAGGGAATGCTAAAGTCTCAGTCAAAAGACTACTGGACCTGATAAATGAATTTAGCAAGGTGGCAGAATATAAAATTAATATGCAGAAAGCAGAGGGATTTTTATACACCAACAATGAACGGTCTGAAAGAGAAATTAAAAAAACAATATATTCTTTCAAATTAGTGTTTCAGGTTTTTTTGAATGTATTCTCCTAAGGGGAATTTCTGGGTCATAAAGCATTTCCATTTTTAATTTTTGAGAAAACTCCAGTTTATTTCACCATGACTGTACCAATTTACATTCCTACCAACAGTGCATAAGTTTTCTTTTCTACATATATATGTCAGCACTTCTTGTTTATTGATTTATTGATGTTGGACAGTCTGATAAGTGTAAAGTAACATCTCATTGTGGTTTTATTTTGCATTTCTCTGATAATTAGTGACATTTAGCATCTTTTTATATGTCTATTAGCCATCTGCATGTCTTCTTTGGAGAAGTGTATAATTGGATTGTTTGTCTTTTTTGGTGTGGGATTATATTAATTCTTTATAAATTTTGGACATTAACTTCTTAACAGATGTATCATTGGCAAAAATGTTCCCCCTTTCAGTAGATTGTCTTTTCATCTTGTTGAGGTTCCTTCACTCTACAAAAACGTTTTAGTAGTCCACTTTGTTTATTTATTCTCTTTTTTGACTTTCCCAAACAGACATATCAGAAAAGTTATTGGTATGAGAAATGTCTGAAATATTACTGCCTATGTTTTCTTCTAGGATTATTATGGTTTTGAGTCTTATATGTAAATCTTTACTCCATTTTGAGTGTAGTCTTGTGTATGGAGTAAGAAGATGGTCTAGTTTCATTTATTTCTTTTTTGCACATATCAGTAAAAATGTCCCAACACTATTTACTCAGTAGACTATCTTTACCCCTTCTATGTTTGTGCCTCCTTTGTCAAATTTCAACTGACCATAAAAGCAGAGGTTTATTTCTGGGCTCTCTATTCTGTTTTATGATCTATCTGTCTGTTTTGTTTCTTTGTTTGTTTCTGTGATTTTTTTAGAAATCAAATTTAATAGGGTGAAATCGAAACACATAGGTTTCAGGTAAACATTTCTATAGCATTTGAACTGTTCATTGAATTTTGTGTCCATCACCCAGAGTCAAGTCATTTTTCTTCATTGTATATTTTGCTCTTTTTACTCTCCTCCCTCTGTTAACCATTCCACTTTTCTCTATATCTATGAGTCTCAGTGTCTGTTCTTAAGTCCATACCATGCTATTTTGGTTCTATGGACTTTTAGTATAGTTTGATATCAGATGGCATGATTTCTGCAACCATGTTTTTCTTTCTCAAGATTACTGGGTCTATTCAAAGTTTTTGGTGGTTTCATGTAAGTTTTGGAATACCTATTCCAGTTCTGAAACATATCTTGTTGGTATATTATAGGAATTGTTTTGATTTTATAGATTACTTTGAGTTTTATGGTCATTTCAATAATGTTAATTCTTCTATTCATGAACATGGCATACGCTTTCAGTTATTTATATCTCTCTTAATCACTTTCTTCAGTATCTTATAGTTTTCTGAATGCAGGTTTTTTACATCATTGGTTAAATTTATTTCTAAGCATTTATTTTGATGCAGCTGTAAATGTGATTGGCTTGTTGATTTCTCTTTCTGATAGTTTATTATTGATGTATAAAAAGAAAATGATTTCTGGATATTTATTTTTGTATCCTACTACTTCACTGACTATAAATTTTAGTAATTTTTTGGTGGAATCCTTAGGGTTCTTTATATACAATATCATGTCAACAGCAAATAATGACAGTTTTAATTTTTTTCCTTTCCATTTTGATGTCTTTTATTTCTTCTAGTCTGATTTCTGTGGCTAGAAATTTCAGTACTATGCTGAATTAGCGTGGTGAAAGTGGACATCCCTGTCTTTTTTCTGATCTTAAGTAAAACACTGTTTTTGCCCATTGAGTGTGATGTTGGTTGTGGTTTTGACATACATGGCTTTTATTACATTGAAGTATCTTCCCTCTGTTCGTACTTTGCTTAGAGTTTTTATCATAAATGGATGCTAGATTTTGTCAAATGCTTTTGCTACATTTATTGATATGATCATGTAATTTTTATCCTTCATTTAGTTATGTGGTATATCACAATTATTGATTTGTAGATATTATATCAATCTTGCATCCCCAGAATAAATCCCAATTAATTATGATATATTATCTTTTTAAGATATTGCTGGATCTGGTTCATTAATATTTTGTTGAAGATTTCTACATCTATGTTCATCAGGAATATTGGCCAATAATTTTATTACTTTGTAGTATCTTTATCTGGTTTTGTAATTAGGATTATGCTGGCCTTTTAAAAGGAGCAAGGGAGTCTTTTCTTCTGCTCAATTGTTTTGGAATACTTCCAGGATTGGTGGTGGTTTTTCTTTAAATGTTGGATAATATTCACCTGCAAAGCCATCCAGTTCAAGCCTTTTGTTTGTCAGAGTACTTTAATTACTACTTCAGTTTTATTAGTTTTAATCTATCTATTCAAATTCTCTGATTCTTCATGATTAAGTTTTGGGAGGTTGTATGTTTCCAGGAATTTATATATTTCATACAGATTTTCCAATATGTTGACGTACAGTTGTTTATCATATTTTATTACGATCCTTTGCATTTTTTTGTGTGTTGGTCATTATTTCCCTCAGTTCTGAGTTTATGCATTTGAATTTTCTCTCTGTTTTTCTTGATGGGACTGATATAAGTTTTGTGTTCAAAAGTGATCTATTCTACAAAATGTTTCTATGTGCACTTGAAAAAGATGTACATTCTGCTCTTCCAGGTGAAATGAACTACATATATCAATTAAGTCCAACCAAGTGATCTAGTGTGTCATTTAAGGCCACCATTTCCTTATTAATTTTCTGTCTGAAAGATCTATTTATTGATTTATTTTATATATATATATATATATATATATATATATATATATATATATATGCGCTCTGGTTTGGTGTAAACTCTTTACAAGGGTTATATTCTGTTGTTGGATTGTTCCCTTTATTATTTATGTAGTGTCCTTCTTTTTCTCTTACTATAACCCTTGTTTCAAGTCCATTTTGTCAAATATAGGTATTGTTACCCTAGTTTTAGTAAAATTTATTTTTATTTATTTTTAAGTAAGAGGACGAGAGATAGAGAAACAGTATCCTGCATACGCCTTGGCCAGGATCCACCCAACAACCCCTGTCTGGGGCCAATGCTCTGCTCATCTGGGGCTATGCTCACAACCGAACTATTTTTAGCTTGTTAGGCAGAGGCTTCTTAGAACATTCCTCGGTTCCTGGGGCTCATGTGCTTCAACCAGTCAAGCCATGGCTGTGGAAGGGGAAGAAAAAGAGAGAGAAGGAGGAGGGGCTGGGGTGGGGAAGCAGATGGTCACTTCTTCTATGTGCTCTGACTAGTAATCAAACCTAGGATATCCATACACCAGAATGACTCTTTACCACTGACCCAACTGGCCAAGGCCTTTTTAAAATTTTCATTTGCATGAAATATTTTTTCCATCCCTCAATTTTTAGACTGTGTGTATCTTCTTTTCCAAGGGGACCTCTTGTTTTCTTACCCATTCAGCTTCCCTATGTCATTTGATTAGGGCTTTAAGCCATTTACATTTAAAGTGATTACTGATAGGTATGTATTTATTGATGTTTTATATTTTTTTTAATATGTACTGCTTCTATATCTCCTTCCTCATTTCCTTTTCCTCCTTCTTCCCTTACTTCTCTCCCTCTTCCTCCCTCTACTTGGAAGACCCTTTAACATTTCTTGTAGTACTGGCTTGGTTGTAACAAACTGCTTTAGCCCTTCCAGTGTGTTCTCTCTCTCTTTTTTTTTTTATAGGGACAGAGAGAGAGAGAGAGAGAGTCAGAGAGAGGGACAGATAGGGACAGACAGACAGGAGCAGAGAGAGGTGAGAAGCATCAATCATTAGTTTTTCGTTGCCATCACAACGAAAATTAAACAGTTCTTTAATTCTTCTTTAATTTTAAGTAACAGACTTGTTGTGTAATGTAGTTTTGGTTATAGGTCCTTGCTGTTTATCACTATAAATATTTCATGCCAATTCCTTCTGGCCTGAAGTGCTTCTGTTTAGAAATCAGCTGACAGTTTTATGGGAGCTCCTTTGTAGGTAACTAACTGCTTTTCTCTTTGTCTTTAACATTTGCCATTTTAATTATGATGTTTCTCAATGTGGCCTTTTTGTGTTCACCTTGTTTGGGATGCTCTGTGCTTATGAGACTTGTGGCTTTATTTTTCCTTTACCAGGTTAGGGAAACTTTTGTTTTTTTTATCATCAAATAGGTTATTGATACCTTGCTTTCCCTCTTCTTCTTCTGGTACCCCTGTGATATGAATGTTGTTATGCTTCATGTGGCCCCAAAGCTCCCTTAAATTATCATAATTTTTTAAAAAGTTCTTTCTTTTTTATTTTCTTGTTTCTCTGATTAGGTATTATTTTGTTTATTTGTTTTTACATCATCTTCCTAATATCTGATTCAGTATTCAGCTACATCTAACCTCCTGTTTATTCCTTCCAGTGTGTGGTGTTTTCTTTTTTGTTTGTTTTGTTTTTGTGACAGAGACAGAGAGAAATAGAGGGAGGGACAAATAGGGAAAGACAGACCAGAAGAGAGAGAGATGAGAAGTATCAATTCTTCATTGCAGCACCTTAGTTGCTAATTGATTGCTTTCTTATATGTGCATTGACCAGAGAGCTACAGCAGACTAAGTGACTCCTTGCTTAAGCTAGTGAGCTTGGGCTTAAGCTGGTGAGCCTTGCACAAATTAGATGAGATCTATGCTTAGGTAGGTGACCTCGGGGTTTCGAATGTCTATCCACTGTGCCACCACCTGCTTAGCCCTTCCAGTGTGTTCTCTCTCTCTTTTTTTTTTTTTATATGGAGACAGAGAGAGAGAGAGAGAGAGAGAGAGAAGAGAGTCAGAGAGAGGGACAGATAGGGACAGACAGACAGGAGCAGAGAGAGGTGAGAAGCATCAATCATTAGTTTTTCGTTGCCATCACAACACCTTAGTTGCTCATTGATTGCTTTCTCACATGTGCCTTGACCGCGGGCCTTCAGCAGACTGAGCAACACCTTGCTGGAGCCAGCGATCTTGGGTCGGGTCCAAGCTGACGAGCTTTTGCTCAAGCCAGATGGGCCCATGCTCAAGCTGGCGAGCTCAGGGTCTCGAACCTGGGTCTTCCACATCCCAGTCCGATGCTCTATCCACTGCGCCACCGCCTGGTCAGGCCCAGTGTGTTCTTGATGTCAGCTATTGTGAAGATATTTATGACTGGTTCCTTTTTATGGTTTCTGTCCTTTATTTTATGGTTGCTATCTCTTTTGAAATTCTCACATTGTTACATTTTATGTTGTCTGTAATGTCCCTTAAATTATTCTTATTTTTTTAAAAGTTCTTTTTTCATTTTGGTACTCTGATTGGATGTTTTTTGCTACCTTGTCTTTCAAGTCACTGATTCTGTTCTCTGCTTTATTTATAATAATATTATCCCTTCTAGTATATTCTTTATTTCAGGTACTGTATTTTTTATTTTTTTTACTTTTTTATGGTGTCTATATCATTTTCATTTTGTTGTATTTCTCATTAAGCTTCTTAAGCATGCTTTATAGCCATGTTTTTAAAGTCTTTATCTGGTACGTTGTTTGCCTCCATTTTGTTTAGCTCTTTTTCCGGAGTTTCCTCCTGATCTTTCATTTGGGGCATGTTTCATTGTCTCCTCATTGTGGCTGCCTGTTTGTGTTTCTTTTTCATGTGCGTATTAGATCTACTATGTCTCATAGTCCAGGTAAGGTTGCCTCATTTATTAGGTCTCTTGTGTATCCAGTGTACAGTCTTCTTTGATCACCTGAGCTGGGTGCTCCAGGAATGTCTCTTCTGTGGGTTATGTGAGCCCTCCTGCTTTAACTGAGTTTTGATTGCTATTGGCCCATTCATCCAATCATGTGTAGGTTTGACTCGGCCTGCCTGACTGTTAGTATCAACTTCAAACATATTGTATAAGCTGCCATATAGATGATAAGTGGAATTTGATTCAACAGGTCCTGGTGCCAGCTGAGATCTCTCTTTAGATATACTGCTCGTGAATATAGTTGGATGATGCTCTGATGTTGTCAGAAGTTGGTCACAGGGTATATTGGTTCTTCAGCCTCTTGAGGGGACTTAGGTGCTGGTCAGGGTTAGACACTATCTGTGACTGGACCTGGGCAACTTGTTTTGAACTACAAAGTGATCTACAGTTTGTAGCTGCCTCTGTTGTTCCTGGATATGCACAGGAAGGACCAAACTGCACATCGAGGCCAGCTTTTACCAGCACCTGGCTCAGGGGACTGTCAGCAATAGTCTCAAGACCCTCTGAGATCTGTGTCTGCCTTCTTCTATCTGCCAGCTGCCTGGTAGGCTCAGTTACTGAAAAATCCTCTGGTGATATCAAGTTGCATGAGGTAGGTTCTCACTGAGTCACCTGGTAAGGGTAAGTTGTATTGACTAGATTGATGCAGGTTCAAACTCGGTACCAATGCTGTGTCTGAGGACACTCAGCAAATATCTCAGGTATAGAAAATCTAGCTGCTATTTATTGGGTGCTCATAGACATTAGTGGTGGGGCAGGGTCTCAGAGAATCATCAGGGTGAGGCCAGCAGTTTTTATCAGCACCAAAACATAAATGACCACATAAATGAAGGACTCTGCATTGACTGGGCATTAAAAAAAAAAAAAACAAAAACTTCTTTTTTAGAGCCACACATCTTAGTCTATCCAAGATTATGTCAGGAGCCTGATCTCAGCAGCATGGGGCCACTGGGAGTTGGGAGGATGGGATTAGTGGATCTCCTGTGCTGAGGAGGTACCATACAAGTTTGAGAGAAGATGGAAGGGGTGGCCCCTGTCTCAAAGCCATACCACTTAATATGTTCAAATATTATACCCGTCCCTTGACAGGGTGGGATCACCAGGAGTCAAGAGGGTGGGGAAGCTTGCAGTACAGAGGGTAGGATAGGGCTAGACAAATGCCCATAATGGGGACTTACCAGTCAGCTTCTTGGCATTGTGGGGTGAATGGCCTTTGCCCCAAAGCCATACCACTTAGTCATTGACACCTTCTGAGTATTCCCAGACTTCTGCACCCCATCTCAGGAAGCTGAGCTCTGCATAGTAACAAAAGGGAGTTCGATGGGTGGACTTATTGCTTTTCCCCAGGCTAATTCTGTAAGGAAGGCAGTTCTCCACCCAAGAAATATGACATCTTCAGTGTAGGACAGTGACTCAGCATAGGGTTCCCAACAGCTGAGGGATCAGCTGTTTCCCAGAGCCATACAACCCAATCTTTCCTAACTTGACTACAATCTGCTGCACCCTCTTTTTGCTTGGACCCAGCGTCAGTGAGTGAAAACAAGATTTTGTGCATTGAATTTCACAATGGATGTATGAATCTTTTTAACTCTGGTGCTCTGGGTTGCCAACACTGGCATGTGCTTGAGGACCCATGCTTCTCTGAGAGAACCTCTGAAGCTGAGATATCCCTCTGGAATGTTAGACACTAACACTGGGAACAGGGACAGCCATTTTTGTATCTCCATCCTTCCTACCAGTCTTGATGTGGACTCTTTTCTAAATCCTTAATTATAAGACATTGTTCAGGTAGTCTTTAGTTGGTTATTTAGGTTGGTTGATATATATTAGTTGTTATTACAGTTTGGTTCTGGGAGGAGGTGATGAGTGTAACATCCACCTAGTCTGTGCTATATTGAATCATTTTAAAAAATTATTTATTATTGTTATAATCATTTTTCAGAAAGTCAGAGAAAGAGAGAGAGATACAAGAAAGGGGAGAGATGAGAAGCCTCAACTCACAGTTGTGGCAATTTAGTTGTTCATTGATTGCTCCAGCTGAGCCAGTGACCATTTGCTGAAGCCAGCAAGGCTCAAGCCAGATGAATCAGCACTCAAGCTGGTGAACTCAGAGTTTTGAACCTGGGACCTCAGCATCCCAGGTTGACACTCTAAGGACTGCACCATGATTAGTCAGGCTAATTTTTTTTAATATTGTTTGTTAATTTTTTATTATAATTGACATTTATAATTACATTAGTTTCAATTGTACACCTCAATGATTAGGCATTACATGACTTACTAAAGGATCATCCTGATAAACCTCATATCCATCTGAAACCATACATAGTTATAACAATATTATTGACTATATTCCCTATGCTGTACGTTACACCCCCTTGACAATTCTGTAACAACCGGTTTGTACTTCTTAATTCCTTTGCCTTTTTCATCTATCTTTGTTACCCCCCATTTTATCTGGCTACTATCCAGTGTTCTCTGTATGTGTGAGTCTGTGTCTGTTCTCTTTATTCTGTTTTTTAGATTCAATTGTTGAGAGATATGTATTTATTGCTATTTTATTGTTCTTATTTCATATATATATATATATAATTTTTTCTTCTTCTTCTTCTTCAAGAAGACCCATTAACATTGTATGTAATATTATTTTGGTGGTAATGGACTCGTTTTGTTTTTTCTTTTCTAAGAAGTTCTTTATATGTCCTTCAGTTCTAAATGATAGTTTTCCTAGGTAGAGAAATCTTGGTTGTAAATTCTTGCCTTTCATTACTTTGGCTATGTCATGCCAGTCTCTTCTGGTCTAAAAAAATATTGTTGAGGAATCAGCTGACAGCTTTATAGGAGCTCCCTTGTAGGTAACTAACTGCTTTTCCCCTGTTGCTTTAAGATTCTTTCTTTGTCTTTAACCTTTTGCATTTTAATTATGATGTGTTTTAGCATAGGTCTCATTAGGTTCATCTTTTTGGGAATCTCTGTGCTTCCTGGACTTGTATGTCTATTCCCTTTACCAAGTTAGGGAAATATTCTGTTATCATTTTTTCAAATAGGTTTTTAATTTTTGGCTTTCTTTCTTCTCCTTCTGGCACCACCATGATAGTAATGTTGGTACACTTAAAGTTGTCCCAGATGCTCCTTACACTATCTTCATTTTGGAATGCTTTTTCATTTTCTTTCTGCTGTACAGATTGTGTATTTTATGGTTCCTTGTACTTCTAATCAATGATTTGATTCTCAGCTTGATCTACTTTACTGAAAATTCCCTGTCATATATTCTTTATTTGAGTTACTGTATACTTCATTCCTGAATGAATGGTTCTTTTTTGTTTGTTTTCTATTTCTATCTTCAGTTTTTATGTTTCTTACATCTTTGTTGATAGTCTCATTAAGTTCGTCTATCTACTTTTTCCCTAAGTTCATAGAACATCCTTACTAACGGTGCTTTGAAGTGTGCTTCTGGTAGATGGCTTGTCTCCATTTCGGTTATATCTTTTTCTGGAGTTCTGTTCTGTCCTTTCATTTGAGACATGTTTCTTTTCCTCCTCATTTTGACTGTTTTTCTGTGCTTCTTTTTATGTATTAGTTGGATCTGCTATATCTCCCAGGCCTGGTAGAGTGGCCTTATGTAGTAGGTGTCCTACAGGGTCTGGTGGCACAGCCTCCCTGATTACCCAAGCCAGGAACTCTAGATTCATCCCGGTGTGATATATGTACACTTTTCTGTTGTAGTTGAGCTTTACTTACTTTTTTCATATTAATTTAAGGGATTTACCCCCAGGTTGATTAGCTGCAAGGCCTGACTGTGACCAAAAATCAATGTGGAGGATCAGCTATATTCATGGGTCCATCCCACAGAGCAAGATTTATTTCAGTGAGGCTATGATGTCTGCCGAGTTTGTCCCTTCAGTGTGTCACTTGTGGCAGCAGTTAAATTGTGGTTTTTTGATGTTGTCTAAAGCTGTTCACTGGGTTCTCTGGCTCTGCGGGCTCCTGCGATGTACAGGCCAAGATCAGTCACCACTTGTGTTTTGCCTGGGATCACTAGGCATGAGCTACCAAGTGATGCAGATGGCTTCTACTTGTGCTGAAGTTGGAGGTACCTTCATGTGGTCAAGCTGTGAACCAAGGACAGCTACCAATAGTGCAGGGCCAAGGGTGACTTAGTAAGAGGTATGGGATATGCTAAAGCCAGATGCTGTTTGTTTGAGAGATTTTAGAAAAATCTGAAACAAGAGGTAAAACAGGCCATTTGTATGAAAAAGCTTTTGGAAACAGCTTGTGTGAGCTTGAAAGTTGGGTAGGGTGGTGCTTCAGGGAATTACCGGGGTAAAACAAATAGTGTAACCCAATTGATGGAGTTGTAGATATGGTGCTCACCTGCCATCTCTGTGGGGGGAGGGTTAATCAAAGGAACGATAACCTCTGCCAGGAATTCTATCTGGGAGAAAGCTGCTTTCCACACTTCACTCTGATACTGGATAATTCAGTTCCACCCTATATGTCTCTGGTGTCTTTCAAGCTGTTGCCCCAGTGGTGGAGCTCAGAGGGAGGGAGTCTGGTAATTCTATGCATGGGCCCTTGAAATGCAACTGCCTGGAACTCCAGCAGCCTTCCACCTTACTCAGCCACACTCTCTGCTAGTTTTTATGGCCAGAAGTTATGTGGACTTCTTGTCTTGGCACTAGAATTGTGAGCAGGGTTCTGTTGTGGGCTGGGACAGCTTGCTTTCAGGGGGAACCTCTGTAGCCAAGATATTCCTCCTATTTTAAACCATCACACATGGGTGTAAGACCAACCTGTTCCACATCTTTGCCCCTTCTACTAGTCTCAATGGGGCTTCTACTATACTTTGTTGTAGGACTTCCATTGAATGAGGGCTCATGTGATTCTGAATGATGGTTGTTCTGTATAATTTTGATGTTCATCTGGGTTGTGAGAATTTTTAAAAATTTTTGTTACCGAGCAACAAAATATGCAAATCATCAACTTGGCTTACTGGCTGTATGATAGATTTAGGACTAAACAAGCCTCATTTGTACTAAGGATTGTTTATAAAAGTCAGATAAGGTTTTAGTCAGGAACAGGAAATATGAGTACATCATAGCTTGGATAGTTTGTTTTTCCTTTTGTGTAATGTGGCCTTATAAGTAAATAAATTCTAAGAAGTTAGTTTAGTTTTTCTACATCCATTATCAACACATATTCTATCTGGTATATTTTGTATTCACTACATTGAATAAGGAACAAAGAAAACTTCTGGGTTTTGATACTTTAAGAAGGCTAGGTTAGATCTTTAGTTCCTCGGTCTAAGACTCCCTCTAAAGTAGCGTTGTTCAGTACAAGTTTATGAGACGATGGAAATGTTCTGTCATGTCAGAGCTGTCCACTGTGTTAGCCACTAACCACATGTGGTGATTAAGCTCTTGAAATATGGCTAGTATGCTGAGAAACTAAAATTTAAATTCTATTTAAATGTAATTACTTTAAATTTAAATGTAAATAGCCACATGTGGCTAATGGCTACAATTTTGGACAGTGTAGCTATAGAGGATTATTAACAATATGTTCCACTTGGGAGGGTTTAATTTGAAGACGTCAATACATCAGTTATAATAAATGATGACGGATCAAGCTTGAACAATATTGCAATCTACTCCTCCAGCAGAAAATTTGTAGACCATGTTTAGCTGCATGCAAACTTGAGAAGGAAATCAGCATACAGCAGTGTAATAAATTGAAAAGGCAATTTCAAAGGAAATGTAAGTAACATTCAGTTAAAAAAAAAACTATACTAAAATGAAGACAGAAGAAAAGAAAAATCCTAAGTCAAAAGAAACCAAAAACACACAGTAAAACATTTCCCTTTTTCTCATTCATCTAGAGAACAGAAGCAGAACAAAAGGAAGAGATTCAGAAGGACTGTGGGTAATCCGAGAGTCTCATTGTTTCAATGTGTGCAAGTATATATAAGGCAAAGGAGAAATAGGGTAATAACTGCAGAAACATTGATTTGAAAAGGTATGAGCCACTAGGGACATATAGTCCAAAACATTAGTACCACAGTAATCTGAAAAACTTTTAGAACTTACAAATTGAACTATTTATTTTGCAAGCATGACAAGATAAACATTTTAAATGATTTGCTTACTATAGTCAGTACTCTGAAGTTATTTTTCTATGCTTCCTGCTTAAAAAAAAATAGCAGCCTGACCTGGTGGTGACGCAGTAGATAGAGCATCGGACTGGGATGCCGAAGACCCAGATTCGAGATCCCGAGCTCGCCAGCTTGAGTGCGGGCCCATCTGGCTTGAGCAAAAAAAAAAAAAAACTCGCCAGCTTGGACCCAAGGTCGCTGGCTCCAGCAAGGGGTTGTTCGGTCTGCTGAAGGCCCGCGGTCAAGGCACATGTAGGAAAGCAATCAATGAAGAACTAAGGTGTTGTGACGGCAATGAAAAACTAATGATTGATGCTTCTCACCTCTCTCCTTTCCTGTCTCTCTGTCCTAATCTATCCCTCTCTCTGACTCACTCTCTGTCCCTGTAAAAAAAAAAAAAAGCAACACAGACAAAACATCCAAAATCTCTCTTTATCGTAATGATGCATGACAGGTTATGAATGTACATTTTTTGACAAGAAAATAAAAATATACCCTCAGGATGCAAATTAAATTATGCTTCCCTGAAATCCTCATTTTGTATTATTTTAAGAAGTGCCTGCATCTGTCACAGCTATTTAACACATATTTATTAGGTTATTCCACTGGTGATGGTGGGCTTTTTGTCTAGGAGATGAATTTCTTTCACTTATACTTCTTGCAACTTATTTTCACTTGTATAGAAATAATCTGTTGAGTTTTTAGATATTTACATGCTGGTCTTTAAAAAGTACTATTTCAGCATGCATTTCTTGCTGTAGAAGAAAGAAAAGGCAGATGTTGTTTAGTTATTACATATTGGTGACATTTTATTGTTTAAATCACTAAGCATTAAACAAATCATTAATTGGCTACTTATTTATACAAGGGCACATAGCATACCCTAAAAAGCATATTCAAAAATAGCTTCTTAGCATAGTTTATAGAATAAAATGAGTGACACATATTAATTATCAGAAGCCATGGGGAAGGAGTGTCCTAGTTACCCAACTGAGAGCAAGTTACCTGGTAGGAGAACCGTTCTGAATTTTGCTTGTGTTTTAAAACCAGCCCTTTCCTTTTCAATACCACAGTGATATATAAATATTAAAGAAAACTATAGTACTAAAATACAAATATTGCTAATATTCTGGCTAATTTCCTTTAGGTGTTTTTTTTGTTTTTTTTTTTTTGTCTATGTGTCTTTATTTTACATACCTGTAATCATACATTTTCAATTCTTATTGATTTGCTTGGCATTAAATGACTAGCATATTTCCCATTACTTTATAATATTTAGAAACACTGTTTTCTTACTGACTCTATACTTTTAACAAAATCCACTATGACTGAATGACTAACTCAAAGATTCAAGAATCGTTATCTAGTCTGTAAATTACTCAGAACTCTTAATGTTTGAAATTCTCTTGCTTGTTAAAATCTTCAAAAGTAGTTCAGTAAGATACATAAGATGAACCCAAACCAGTAAAATTTCCTTCTCATATATAGTCTAGCTGATTCAGCTCTTTTAGAAGAAAGGCAAAACTAATTTAGAAAACCACCTTTTAATTCTCAGACTGTCACTGATTATAACCTCCCTAGCTTTAAAGCCTGACAGTGAATGGGAAGTGCCTGAGGCTAGGTGCCAGAAGAGCAAAGCAGGATTTGGATCAGACTTGTATGAAGCCACCAACCCCCTTGAAGGGTAAAATAGAGGAGTGGCTGTTCCCAGTGGTTCTCCTGTTGGGGACCATGGACTGGGTGCTTTTACAATCCTGCAAGAAGAAACCAAGAGCTCTGTGTGATAAGCTGCATGAGGTTGAAAGCTCCAGAGTGAGCTGAATGCTAAGCACCAGTGACAGCATTAACTGGAGCGAGCACTGGAGAAGGAGGCCTACCAAGTTCAAGAGCTGTAGTGTGAGACACAGGCTTAGTGCCAATAGCACCTGGAACTGAAAGTCTCTGCAGAAGGAATTGCATGTCCTGAGTTGCAGATTGCCCTGGAAGCTGAACTTTGGCAGAAATAGCTATTGGAGGAACAACTGTGGGTTCAGGAGCTCAAGTCCCAGCTTCAGGCTGAGAGCTGGCAGCCACAGGAGCCAGAGCAGATGTGGAAGATAAAGTTCTATTCCTGACAGTGGAGTGGCTCTGAGTCAGTGGTAACAGGCATTTTTTACTGTTCTGAGGGGAAAGTTTTGGCTGCACCTGCCATCCACAGACTCAGAGCCTCACTAGTGGTTGCCAAGAAGGTAAAGACCCAGCAGCATATAGTCCCTCAGGGACAGGCATAACCCCCTACCCCCAGGTAGTGAACCACTCTGTGGTTGGGCCCTACACCCAGGCAGAGCTGATGGAGTTGGGGGGTGAAATTCAGGCAGAAACTCACTGACCCCCTGGCAGCTTGCTTGCTGCAGTTGCGGGACATATGGGGTGGATGGCATCATGCTCTCCAAAACAGAGATAGATCGTAAGGTTGTGAAGGCTGCTGCTCATGCTGCACACCTACCCCCCGCACCCCTCACTAACAAGAGAAATGGGCCTATAAAAGTTACCTGAAGGCAGATGTGGGTAGATTTGATTGTGGTTGGGGAAGAGAGGGAGAAATTGGAGGGCAAGCCTAAGGGACTCATGTTGGAACTCTGGCAGCAGCTTGAGTCAGAACAGCAGTTCCAGCCATTGAAAAAGTAGAAAAACCAGGTGACACTGGCATCCGTCAGGTAAATGGCTGGCATTTGGGTTCAGCTACTTCACTGAGTCCTGTGAACTTGAACCTCTGAAGGGTTTGCATGGGGCTTATGGCAATGAACAGCTCACTTATGGAAAGGTGCTGAGGTCTGATAATAAAGAGTTATATCGCTACTTGCCTGTAATGGACTTTTACCTTGATGATTTGCACAGACAGCTCAGTTGCCTATCATGGACTGCTTGTGAATAGTACTCAGAGAGACCCTAATGGACAGAGGGCCATAGCATCTGTGGAGGCCTTCCTGTACCAGTAAGCTGTTCCCATCTAGTTGCAGAGATGCACCAAAGATACTTTGCTGCTTCAGTGGACATGATCATGGACTATACAGGCACTCTCAGCTACTTTGGGTAGGAGGCTATAGGTGGGCCTCCAGTTAACATCCTGGGCAGAGTGGTCAAGAAGACATTTTGAAGGGCACCTTTGTGATGTATATAATGTACCTACTGTGAGGCAAGCAACCCTAAAGGGGTGGAATGTGGGGCCACTGTGTTAGGCTTGTTCACTGGTTTACGAGCTGCAAGCCCTTTGCCTGATTGGTGCGTGGGTGCATAGCTTTGCCATGTGTGTATGGCCTACATAAAGCTATGTGTGCTTGCAATCAGAGGGATTGTGGCCAGCAGATTGTAGATTGCGGGCCTGCCACTGTGAGGAGCCATTTTCACTGTTTGTTTACCGAAGAAGAGGTTTTCCCCTGCCTGTTTGCTCATTCAACATTGTAAGACTGTATTAAGTGATAATGGCTCAACTTTTTCTACCTCTCCCATTTCTCTACCATCTGCCCAAATTCAATGTGGACCTGCCTGGCCTTGGCCACTGGCATTACAGGTCCCTTTTCACCATCTTCAGAGACAGCAAAAGCAAGTGAGGTCTTTCTTACATGGAAACATTCTGACCTTGCTCCTCTTGTCATTTTCTTCTCTGACCTTTTTCTTTTGCTTCTTTCTTTTACCCTCATAGTCCTTGGGATTACAATGACCTCACCTGGAGGATCCAGGGTAAATTTTCTGTCTCAAGGACCTTAATCATACATACAATGTTTCTTTTGCTATGTCAATTAACACTCACAGGTACTGGGACTAGGATGTGGATGTTTTTAGGAGGCCATTATTCTGCCTGTTATATACCTACAGCTATGTGTAAAATGAGATAGAAGAATTTAGTGGAGAGGATCAGACTGAACTGAGAAACAGGGAAAATATAAGTATTGTATTGAACTAAGTTGTTTAGCAGTTAAGAAGGACAAGTTAACTTAAGTCATAAAGGATAAGTAATCTTGTCTACCACATAAAAGAAGGGACAGCTTATCTGCATACAGGAACAGATATAGATACAGATATATATGTGTAGATATAGATATCTCTATTGATTAGTCTGTAGGTGTATAAAAAGACAGAGAAAGGGTTACAGAAATGAGAGAAAAATTAAAAGTTGGAGCTTAGAATATATGATCAGTGAAGGAGCCCGTGTAAAGTGAAAACATGCAAGATGGGAGGTTTCAAGTAACAGTTAGTCTTAAAAAGTGTTTTTCTGCCCAGTATAATTTAAAGGAGGATGCATTAAAAAATAGCAAAATACATCAGGATCCCAATAATGCTTAATAGCATAAATGTGCAGTGGGTCAAATCATTATGATACTGAATATTTCTCCAACAAGGCTCAGCCCAAGCAGAATAAAGGAGAGACAGAGGGATGAGAACCTATGTGTAGTGCTTCAGTGAGTGTCCCAAGAAGTTTAGAATTATACTGATCACCAGAGCATTAAAGATACATATACACTTGGTCATAACATACACATTAGGAGGTAAGAAAATTTAGTAATTTAATTAATGATTTTATTCTCATACTGCTATTTTGTGTGGTTGTTTTTATAATAGATCTCCATTATCTCAAGAGCTTTAAAAATGTATAACTAAGTCCCTAAATGGACTCACTTGAGAATATGGGAGCATTGGCTTTGATTTCATAAGTACCTGTATTGGATTTTATCTGTCACTCATTAGTTATTTAGCTAAATAAATGGCAGCCTTAGTTTCCTTATGTGTAAAATAAAGTTCATACTTAACTTGTTGAGTTTTAAGGATTAAAATATATAAAATTATTAATAATACTTGACATATAGGATATTATATTTAATCAGCTATTTTGATAACACTATACATTGGAAAAGTCTCAAAATATTTTTGATAAAACTACCTGACCAAAATAATAACTAGTTTCAAGAGTTGCTTTTGTTTTTCACTTTTATATTTGATAAATGATATATTTTAGAGATTTCCTTTGGGTTTTACAGTAAATTGGCAAAGTAATGATTTTACATTTGGTTCTTTTCTTAATGTCTAATGGAAGTAAAATAACTTCTAGATTATTTCAAATGCAGTGGAAACATAAATAGCAATAGTTTGCCAGCTGCAAAATTGATGCTGAAGGTACTTAAATGACACAGAATGTTGAACGGCATAATCACAAGCCAATTCACAAGCTACCACTTGGCTGAAAACATGAGTTAATGGTTTTAAGTAAGTAGAACATTTTCCCCTTGAAGTAGTTTGTAAGATTGAAGCTCAAGAGTTTTGAACAGTCAGTATGTTGTTATACAACTTCCGTTCTGGAGCCCGTTCTTGTGTTCTCCCTAATAATCCCACCCTGTGTGAATTTTAAGGATCATACACCTGTAAGGTGCTTGTTCAGCCTCTAGATGGCACTTTCAGATTCTTGATAATTCTGTTTGTGGTTTGTTTCTCCCATAAATAAGCTTGTATATAATACAAAGCCATATCTTATTTTCTCCAGTGAATTAACACTGGATAGGCAGAATTCACATATATGATGCCTGTGGTTGAGGCCAGGCAGGTTCACATTGAATTTGAGCAAATGATAGCGGAACTGCAGAGCTGGAAAGCATTGGGCCATTCCCATTTACTGGAAACAAAGAAAAATTTGCTTTTCACAGTGGAAGGCAATGGATCAGCTAAACTGCCCCTCACGGTGGCAGTTGAGGGAACCAAGGAACTACCCCTCATAGAGGCAAGAGAGCAATCTGGGAGAATTCCCCCTAGGAAAAGCACCCATACCTTTTCATAGACACACACACATGACTTTCTGCCATGTGCTCATGCACTAATTGTGTAAAGTGCTTGCTGCCTATAAACTAGTGAGCAAGCGTAACACAGTTGTTTTCCCCACAACATATTTTAAATATATTCTAGTTCTTGGAATATCATTTAAAGGAAGTTTTCCCCCAGAATAAACACTTAGCATTAATGGGAAATCATTACATTTTAACACTCCCATTTTGCCACTTCCATAAATTTTCAGATATCTCTCAGCTACGAAACAAAACACAAATACTTCATTCTATGTATTTCCCTTGGTTGGAAAACATCTGTCAGTACCTTTTCCTGTACACATCCTCAGTGACACTCCAGAATGGCTTACTGGTCACCAACTCTGCTATATCAGGACTCACAGCTTTGCTTTCAGTTAATAAAATACTTAGATTATGCAGATGAGTGGTTCCTGTTCCTTTTGTTTTTAGTATCAAGGCTGTGCACTTCATCTCTGCCTCTTCTATACAGCCTCTTCCCTATGAAACCAGTAGTCTTTCTTCTCCTTTATGTCCCAAAATGCTGTAATCCAATGAGAAATAATGTGTAGAAATCTATCATATAAACCATTCGGTAATTTTGTCACCTCCACCCTATGCTTTATAAATTTTTTAAGTTTTTATTTATTAATTTTACAGAGAGAGAAGAGAAAGGGAAGGAGGAACATGAAGTATCAAGTCATAGTTGTGTCACATTAGTTGTTCATTGATTGCTTCTCATATGTGCCCAAGGTATTCAAACCGGCAACCTCAGGATTCAAGATTGACATTTTATTCACTGAACCAACACAGGCCAGACCCCTCCACCCTATGTTTTATTCCCTTCATTAAATACAGATATAACTTAAAATGGAGGAAATTACCGCAGGCCTACCTCATTTTATTGCATTTTGCATTATTGAATTTCACAGGTGTGTCTTTTTACAAACAAAATGCAAAGTATTTCAATGACATAAAAATTATGAGCCACTTTATTTTGGTGGTCTGGAACCAAACCCACAATGTCTCTGAGATATGCTCATGCTGAAGCTGTATAGAAACGTTTTGTGCAAATTTGCTTGTTTAGCAAACTGTTTTCTTATGTGAAAATCTCTGTACTTGTTCTTTCACTTTTATTCTGGATTCCATCACTTCTCACTGCCTCAGGGACATATCAGAACTCTGAGACATTCTCTCAATCATTCATTTATATTTAGCTTTTGTTATTTTAATAGCTCTTGGGCTGTAACATTCTCTAACTTTTCTTATCCTAAACAACAAGAAAGCAAGTCCTTCCTATATCTCATTTTTCCTTTTCATTATGATTTTATCTCTTGTCTTTCTAACAAAGCTATGGTTCTTTGAAAATAAGAGACACTTGCTGTCCCAATTACTTCACTTTCCATAAATTGTCAGCTTGTGAGGAAGGCAGGTATCAAAACAACAGAAAGCTTACCTTAAAACACACATTTCCCCTGCCATATTGCATTTTGACATTTCCTTTAGAAAAACGATACTTCAATTTTGAAAAATGCTTCCTAGCTGATTTTTTTATGGGAATCACTATCTCAATGCAATTCCTCAGAGTTAACACTATTCCCCAGAGTCTTTTCTTGTATGTCTGCCAACTGGCAAACCCTAATGCCCTTTTACAGCCTTATCTATCTGAGCTCCCTGAAGTCTTTGAACTTGTTGACCATTCCTTCTTGGTAATCCTTTCTTACCTAGGCTTCCTTTATATTGCTTCTTTGTTTTACACTTACCACCAGTATTGCTGTCTCTCCACCACTCTTCTATTTTTCTATGATCTCCTTAAGAGTCTTGGATATGTATATATTTTCAGCCTACTTATACACTGACAGGTCCAAATATGTCTCTCTAGGCCATATTTCTTTCCTGGGTCCTAGATTAATGTATGTTTCTTCAAGCACCTGGCACTGTAAAATGCATCTGAGTCCTGCTCAAACTTAAAATTCTTTAGCTAAAATATTTTAATTATTTATCTGTTTGTCTTTCCAATTAGCCTGTGACCTCATTAAAAGCAGAAATTAGGATATATTTATCTTAATATTTCTAGTACCTTACATTGTGTGGATTTAAGGATCAAATATTAGAAACTAATATATTTCATAATCATCTTGTCTGTGAATACAGTATATGTAAACTCTGTGTAGAATGGCCAAATTAACACAAAAACTTTCCATAGAATTCTGAATTAACAGAGAAGTAACATAAGAATGTTACATGTGGTAAATGATAAAGGAACATTTTAATTAAATCTCTAGGCACATTTATGACTTATAACTGTTAAAAATATTTTTCTGTTCACCTAAAATATGAGAAATTATTTAACCTATTATAATAATAGATAGTATTAACTTCTCCATTAAGTATCTGTAAGCTTCTTATAAAGGAAGGAAAAGAGTTTGAATTGAAACAATTATGGTCTAACATAGGGTTCAGCAAACTACAGCTGCTGCTGGCAGAGTGAATGTGGCCATGGCTTGTTATTGTATAGCTAGCATGCTAGGAATGCTTTCTTATATTTTTAAAGGGTGCTTAAAAAAATTAGAAGAAGAAGGTGGTGAAGAGAAAGAGGAATTAGAGAAAGGAGAGAGAAGAAGAGACTCTTGGTGTTGGCCTAGTTCAGCAATGCAAGTCAGATATGCAATACATATATTTCAATCACAGACCAAATCAAAATGATAGGCTTAAGATTTATATCTGCTTATCAGCTCCATCAAGTAATTACAATCATATTATATATATATATATAATGTTTATATGTCTAATATCATTTTATATTAATCTATTAGATATCAGATATATCCAAAGATATACTAGTCTTTCTCATACTAGACAAAAGTCACAAAGGCCTTATATTTTAGTATTTAATAGGAGTTGGAAAAACACTTAAGACTTCTGTTTGTAATAGTTTCTGTAAGTGTGCAAATTGTTTGATCTAATTGCAAACATGAGAAAGTATCTAGTTAAAGAAATGGACAAAATACTATAAAATTTGTTTCAGATTTTTACCAATCATTCAATAATTAATCTAAATTTATTTATTTATTTATTTATTTATTTATTTATTTATTTTTTACCCGAAGTTAGAAGCCAGGAGGCAGTCAGACAGACTGTGCCCGACTGTGATACACCAGGCATGCTCACCAGGGGGCATTGCTCTGCTGTGACCAGAGCCATTCTAGCGCCTCAGAAGGAGACCATGGAGCCAACCTCAGCACCTGGATCAACTTTGCTCCCATGGAGCCTTGGCTGAGGGAGGGGAAGAGACCATAGAAGGAAAGAGAGGGGGAAGGGTGGAGAAGCAGATGAGCGCTTCTCCTGTGTGCCCTGACTAGGAATCGAACTCGACACTTCCACTTGCCAGGTCAATGCTATACCGCTGAGCCAACTGTCCAGGGCCTTAAATTTATTTGTTCTTAATTTTGATGTTAACAGAGTATTTTGATATAAATTTTAAAATTTGTTATTTTAACAAATTAGAAATTGAGATTAAGCCAAGATTCTTGTGACATTCAAAGAAATATAGAAGTTTACATAATACAGCTGATGCTGTGTTATCTATCGCAGACTGTATCCACTACTACCTGACCTGGGTGGGGTTTCGGAGAGTTGTTTTGTGGAAAGCTTACCTTTAGCGTTCTTCTCTGTTGTCTCACTTTTACAGCACTAGGGGAATTGCCCAGTTCCCAACACCACTGCATTTTTGCTGTGCCTTAAGCGCAGATCTGCATTTTCCCTCTACATATTTATATGCTAGTTGGTAAAATTCTAATTAAAAAGAGGCCAAGAAGACATGTTATGGCAGATTTGATATTTTTGGCTTTTCCCTTTCCTTTTCCAGGCTCCCCCCAACTTATCCCTATCACTATCATGGCTATATGGTCATGATTTATATTCTAGACTGAAGATCTGTATTAGATGATAATGTACGTGGGTTTCAGAGGCAGAAGAAAGTAATATATCATTCTTCCTTGTCTCCTTTTACCTGGAAACCACAGAGATATCTATAAGTGACGTACTTGCTTTGTGAATTTTTTGGATTAAAATTTTCAAATGATTATATATAATGACAGAAAATTGCATAAACCTAAATGTAAGCAAAGCACTAAAAACTGATATCCAGTTTTAGAGTTATGAACAAAGACACAAAAAAATTGTATGTTTAAAACTAAAATAAAAATGAATGTAGAATTCAGTCTGTGCATATTGAGGGCAGGTATGTTATGTCTAGAACAACTGTAACTGTAGATCAAATTAAAACAATGACAAAATTGAAACCTGTTTGTTTGCTGAAGGTTTTTGTTACATATGAAGTATAGTAGTCACCATTATCTGTGAGAGATGTGTACCAAGAACCCCCTTGAATGCCTGAAACCACAGATAGTGCCAAATCTTATATACCATGTTTTTTTTTCTATACCTACATACTTATAATAAAATTCAACCTATAAATTGAGCACAGTAAAAGATTAACAACAATAATAATAATAAGTAAAACAATTCTAATAATATACTTTAATAAAAGTTATGTGAATGGCTATGGGGCCATTATTTAAAAAATAAGGGTTAGTGGAACATAGGCATTGTGATACTATGACAGTTGATCTAATTACAGAGACAGATACCTAAGTAACTAAAGGATGGACAAAGAGATGATTAACCACTCTACTCAGTACATCGCACATTTAAAACTTATCAATTATTTAATTTTTGAGTGTTTCACTTATTTTCAGACCACAGTTAACTGGGTAATTGAAAGCAGGGAAAGCAGACTGTGGATAAAGGCGGGACTACTGTATACAGAAAGATTAGAAGAGTCCTTGTGGTTTTGAGGCAGGATAGCAAGATGTTACAAAAATTCCTTGGCAACTAGGGTGGGGAAACTGAGACAAGATTAACTATAAACAAGGACAGACAATTTCACCAATTTATAGCCAGCTAATGAATCGCAAGACCTTATCTTCCTTAAGCAATGACACTTTACAATAAATGGTGTATATCTTTC
This sequence comes from Rhynchonycteris naso, assembly GCA_037038555.1. Taxonomy (NCBI): domain Eukaryota; kingdom Metazoa; phylum Chordata; class Mammalia; order Chiroptera; family Emballonuridae; genus Rhynchonycteris; species Rhynchonycteris naso. The sequence goes on from CM073002.1 coordinate 77,541,382, forward strand.
CTCCCTAATCAGAGAATAAATAGCTTAAATCACACCGATCAATTAAATAGAGAACAGAGACCCAATTAATGTCATTTGTGCCAGTCAAAACCAAGGAAGGATGAAGTCAGGGGAATAAATAACAAAAACCTGATTACAGCCAGACAGACCCAGATAAAAGTAAGGTGACCAGAGAATAACTCCAGAATCCCTAATACACTCATTTTGATGCATCAGGATATTAAAGGATGCACCTGGAAAGCTGACGAATATTCTGCTGAAACCCTCCCCCAAGACCTCCCCTAAGATTCTCTCTGCAGAAGAAAGATAAAAACCCTCAACATAAAGCAGGCCAGTGTGGGCTCTCTCTGGAACATGGCCACACCTTTTCTTGGGCATGAATTTTTTACTTTCTTTCTCCTAGTCTCTATGGGTCCCCATGAGACTTGCAACCAGGGGAGCAGTGGACTTCATCCCTGAACCTTTCTCTGAAGCCCATTTTCCCCTGACCTTCTGTGAGCTGAAAGAAGCCCCATCTGGCTCACTTCTGTCACTGTGACTTTTAGTTCCCAGTGAGCTAACACCTGCTCTATCTTGGCTCACTTCTTTCCTCTAAAGCTTCAAGGGTACCAAAGCAACCCAGCTGAGGCTCTCTACTGTTACTTCTTCTATCCTAAGTCTTTTCTTTGTTTTGCTGCCCCCAGCTTTAACAAACGTACGTTCAAAATTACCTGGACTCATGTTATGAAATCTTTCCTGCTTGAAATCAGGAACCCACACATTACAGGCCAGCCTGAGGCAGACCTACCCTTGGCCTGGTCTGTGGTCCTATAACAGTTTTGTGAGGGAAAAAGAAATAAAAATCAACTGAGGGCATGCTAATTTCACCATTAATAAGAGAAGATATAGAAGAATCTGAGTGTAAATATAACATACATGTCAGCTGTTTAAAATTTCAGAAGTAAACAAAGATACTTCTCATGAGCTTCTAGATTACAGGCAGAAATTTTTGAAACAGATTTCTTTACCTAATTTAGAAATAAACATTTGATTATAGTAAAAGATTTCATAGGATATTTGAAGTAGTATAACTTTCAACCACAAACTGTATTGTAATTGGTCACTCAAGAACTCTCTGGAAAGATGACTTAACAATCAATCTCATACAAAATAGTAGTCAAATTGTTGAAATCAAGTGTATTCTGATGATAAGTTATGTCTTACTACCTGGTAAAAATCTTTAGCATCATGAGTGTAAAATAAAATAATTTAAAAGGCTTTAGCAAACAAATTCCTCTCCAGGGTTGAGGGGAATATTACAAAAAAATCCTAAAAGAGTTTTGAAAATCACTGACTCAAATAGAAAATTCATGAAATCTGAGATTACACCAAATTAAATAGGCCCAATTCAACTCAGTGTTATGAAAGAATTGTCAATATACAAAGGCAACAACTTTGTTTGTATACAAAATCACTCAGATGCCTCTGAAAATCAGTAACTGCGAAGTGTAAAGCTAAATTTCCAAATTCATGCACACGCTATTTTAAAATTATAGATAAGATGGCCAAATGGGGCAGAATAATAAAAAATCCAAAGTTATGTAAAATGAGCAAGGCTTTTCAATTATTTCAACAAGTATTAATTCATATGTATTCCAAATATTGATGGTCACAGAAAGTCTTATTAATTTCCCTTATTGAGAAACATGTATACCCCTCGAGACTAAATTAACTTTTTAAAAAATAATATAATTTATCTTTTTTTTCCATTATGGAGAGCAGGCTTTTTTAATTGTGAGGAGTCCAGGTCTGGGTTGCAAAATAAGTCAGCATAACACTATGAAGACTACGTCTCATATTATATTGCCAGTCCTGAGTATTACCACCCCCACCCCTTAGTGTCCAGGTCTCCAGATATTTTATCTTTTTTTTTTCAAGTAACTATAGTATCTACCATTTAAGTATTCTTTTTTTAATTATTTTTTTATTTATTCATTTTAGAGAGGAGACACAGAGTGAGAGAGAGAGAGATAGAGAAAGAGAGAAAGGTGGGGGGGGGGGAGCTGGAAGCATCAACTCCCATATGTGCCTTGACCAGACCAGTGCAGGGTTTTGAACCTCAGTGTTCCCAGGTTGACGCTTTATACACTGAGCCACCACAGGTCAGGCCATTTAAGTGTTCTTTTAGTGAAAATGCCCTGGACTTTTGATTTGCTGCCTCCTAAGTCATTTGCATAATCACATTTATTACACTACTCAGAAAAGATATCAGAAAAAGTTTGCTTATTAAGTGAAATAATAATCATTTTTGGATTATTTTACTTACATAGGATCTCTCCAGTAGAGTTTCTTACTTGTGAATCTTTTCCAAAATAGAGCCTTCCATTGACTTTTCAAAGAAATGTAAAAGGGTGACGTTAGAGTGATAGGACATGGGGAGAATTAGACATAAAATATATCAGTAAAGACTTTATTTTTAAAGGAACTTTAGCAATCACCCAGTCGAATAACATAAATAATATGGGAGAAATCTGAGGTTCCAAATGGTTAAGGGCAACTTGGAGGAAACCAAAATATATGAGCTGGATGAAGAAGAGTCTATTTTGGTTAATTAAATATTTCACTCGGATTCTCTTTTATCATTTATCTTTTCTCTAATGGCATAGAAAGAAAGAAACAACACAACTGTCTTGCTTCTGTGAGGAGCTTTGTGTCTGAATGTACTCCCATACAGAGTCCAGTATATTTTGGCCTTGGATAGGACCATTGTACTAAAGCTGTGGCATCAGACCCTGGCCTCACAGGCTATGAAGACACAGGCTATGTGGAAGTATTAAAGTGTGGTATTGTGAAGGTGGAACTCTCACTGCCTGCTGAGAACTGAGCTGGGCTGAATGGACCGTTAGTTCCACTTACGTTCCTGAGTGCTCATTTGAGGTCAAAGAGGAAGTTGACCGAGTATACACGTAGGAAATGGCAGGGGGCAAATGAGACCGATGAACTGACTTCTGCTCCAATAAGTGTTTTTTTTTTTTTTTTTTAATCTCCAGAAGCTGGTTCTTACTAGGAAAATGCTGTCTGAGTTTGAGATTTTATTTGCAAATATTGTTAATACTTTGGATTGAGGTTGCTTTATGTGCAAAAAGGAAAGCTTGCCATGAACAAAAATTAAGACTGATACTAAAGGAAACAATCTGAAATTTGAATACATAGCTTCTCTGAAAAGTTTTATTTATTTATTTATTTTTGACCCAAGTGAAAGCGGGAGCGGGGTTAGTTGGCAGACAGATTCCCGCATGCTCCTGACCAGGATCCACCTGGCATGTCCACTAGGGGGCAATGCTCTGCCCATCTGGGCAATTGCTCTGTTGCAACTGGAGCCATTCTAGCACCTGAGGTGGAGGCCATGGAGCCATCCTCAGTGCCCGGACCAACTTTGCTCCAATGGAACCTTGGCTGCAGGAGGGGCAGAGAGAGATAGACAGAAAGGAGAAGGGAAAGGGTGGAGAAGCAGATGGGTGCCTCTCTGTGTGCCCTGACTGGGAATCGAACCTGTGACTTCCACATGCTGGGCCGATGCTCTACCAATGAGCCAACTGGCCAGAGCCAAGTTTTATTGTTTTGATCAGAAAAAGAAACATACTATCTCTAACTATAACTATTATTATTATTACTACTTGGTATATTCAGGTATCTTCCACATGGCTAGCACACTGAGCCTCATAGATAAACAAATGTAGGAATTAGAACCTTGTGCTATGTGACCTCACTTCTCATAATTGCAAAACTTCCTCACAATCTTAATTTTAAAAAAAAGTAAAAACAAATTTTGTGTTTTCTAAACTCTGATGAATACTTGCACTTTTACTCCATAAAAATCACAGTTAATGCTTTGATTTAGCATGCTAATTTTTTTCAATTGACTTATTTTAGAGAGAGAGAGAAATGGAGAGACAGAGAGAAACATCAATTTGTTTTTCCACTAATTTATACATTCATTGGTTGAGTCTTCTATGTGCCCTGAGTGGGTATTAAACCTGCAACTTTGGCAGAGTTATCTTACCAAGGTTAATTTTCTTAATTTCTTTAAATGCACTTAGTGTAGAAATCCTATAGTTGACTGAAAGAAAAAATATTATAATGTGGAACAGACAGAAATGTTCATTTAGTTGCACTACTTGATGTGGTAATCTGTCATTCCCACTTAGACAAAATTGTATAAGGCCAATCTGACCTTTGTGTTGTGACTTTGAACCTACCTTTGAGTTTATATTTGTATTTCTTTTAGTACATTATCCTTTGTCATTGTTTGATGTTGTATAAAATATTTTGTTTCTTCTTTAATTTGAATTAATAGGGGTTAATAAAATTATATGGGGTTCTGGTGTACAATTCTATAGTACATCATCTGTATGTTGTATTCTGTGTTCACCACCCCTAGTGAATTTTTTTTTCTTTTTCTACACTGAAGCTGTTCTAAAAAAAAATACATAAGAAGTTGCAGAAATAGTGAGGAATGATGATAACAGGTAAAAACATAGAAAAAGCAATAAAAAATATTAGGACAGGGACCTAATTACATATCACCAAATCAGAAAATAATAATGCTGAAAATGTTTTGAGAAATTTCAGCTAGTCTATATTCTCTGTCTTTTGGCAAACTTAGTTAAAACAAACCAACAAAACCTTTCCATATGTAATGCCAGTGATTGAAGCCAGGTAGGTCCACAATGAATTTGGGCAGACAGTATCAAAACTGTGGGGCCAGAAAGTGTTGGGCATTATCACTTAATAGACTCTCTCACAACAGTGGATGAGCAGACAGGGTAAAACCTCTTCTCACGGCAGCAAGTGAACAAACAGCGAAATAACCCCTTACAGTGGTGAATAGGCAACGCACGACCTGCCATCTGCAATCTGCCCTAAGGACAAGCACCCATAGTCTTACATAGACTATGCCACATGCTCACGCACTATCAAGCAAAGTGCTTGCAGCTGGTAAACTAGAAAGTAAGCTTACCACAGCAGTTTTCCCTACATTCCACCCTTTTAGGGTTGCTCACCTCACAATGTATGTGACAGGAAACTTTCACAGTTGTCCCTGTGTAAAGAGTGAGGCACAGTACAGAAAAAACAAACTACAGCAACAGCACAAGTTATACAGTAACTACAAAGGTATTCTGTACAATGTCTCCCTGACACTCTGTCCAGAAAGTTAATTGCAGGCACACCTCTAGCCCCCTACTGCATGGTGGGTGGGAGGACCTGATTGTAATATAAGAGGGACTCCGTAGGTGCTGTGCCCCCGTCCCAACAAGGTCTCTCATAGTACTGTCCACAAGCAGCATGTCCATCCCGCAAGTGAGCTGGTGCCCCCTCTGGTCTCAGTCCAAGAGTTTATCACACTGCTCAGTGATCAGTCACAGCTGTCTGAGCAAATCACTAATGTAAAGGTCCATTAAAGGCAACTAGCCATACAGCTCTTTATTAATGGGTCTTAGCACCTTTCCATAAGCTCTCTTTACAATGCCACAGCCCCAACCACACCCCTCACAGGGCCTGGTGGGGTCAAACACATTCAAGGCCTGTGCTGCCTTGACAATTCTACTGCTGCAGCTGCTGCTGCTGCTGCAAAAAATCACCTATTACCCTCCAATGTCAATGCCTCCTGCACATTACAAGGGGACCAGTAGATTGCCAATTTCACATGGGGGCTCTGGTCCCCTGTCGATCCCTGTTAGGTAGGTCCCTTGGCCTTCCCCCTACTTAAATTGGGCTAACAAGTCTTGGGGATCCTACTCTTCCACAGCTGTCTTCAACAAGTATGCTTGCAACTGTGCAACCTGAATGCCAGTCATTTTCTTGGCAGCTGCCAGGGCCACCCACTTCCCCCTCTTTTTCATTGGCTGGAACCTTTGTTTCAGCTTACGCTGCCATCAAAGCTCTAACAGGAGTTTGTTAAACCTGCCATCCAATTTCTATTTGCCCCAGGTGCAATCAAATCTACCGAAATCTGTGTTTGGGTAGCCTTCACAGGCCTGTTTCTCTTAGTAGTCGGGGGGGGGGAGGTGCAGCATGGGAGGCAGCCCTCACAGCCTTATGGTCCTGTGCTGTATCCAGCTCCCCCAAATTCGCCACCATCTGTGTAACCCTGTTGATTGACTGCTCCACATAGGGGATCAGGATAGCTACTAGTGACCCAAAAGGGGCTGCTGGGGCACTACAGAGAATAAGGTTTCTCATCCCTGCTATAAACACTTTCTAATGTGGCCCACAGGACCTCAGTTTGAAAGCAGCATTTTTATACCTAGTTCCTGAAGGAACTGGAGCAGCTCACTGTAGGACTGCCACTGACTATCTCCAGCAATTCTCCAGCATTCTGCCTGACCATCTGAATGGCAGCCATTATCCATTCTGATAGGGTATGGTTTCCTAAGTCGTCATGGCAGTTCTGAAGACACTGCCTCAGGAAGAATTGTGTGGTAACGGCGGCCAATTTCTTCATCTCTGTTTTAGAGAACATGATGCCATCTATCCTTATACCCTACAACTGCAGCAACCACCCTGCCAGGGGCTTAGTAGGTTTCTGCCTGAATTGCACCCCTAACTCCATCAGCTCTGTGTGGGTGTAGGGCCAGATCACAGAGTGCTGCACTACCTGCATAAGGGGTTGTGCCTGCCCCTGAGGCACACTTGGCTGCTGGATTATTACCTTCTGGGTGACCACTGGTCAGGCTCTGAGTCTGTGGATGGCAGTTTCAGCCTGAACCTCATCCTCAGAAGAGGAGGAGTTGGAAATTCCTGCTCCTGCTGACTGAGAGCCACTCCACCTGCATGGATGCTGCTCCTTCTTTGACGGCCATTTTAGCTCCTGGAGCTGCTGGCTTTTGACCTCAAGCTAGGACTCAAGCTCTTGAACTCAGTTTTTTTCTCCAACTATCACTGCCAATGTTCAGCTTCCAGGGAAAATTGCAGCTCAGAAACCGGTAATTCCTTCTCCAGAGACCATTCTAGTTCCAGTGCCATTGGTGCTCAGCATGCATCTCACACTGCAACTCTTACACCCAGTCTCCTCTCCAGCACTCATTTCAGTTCATGCCGTTGCTGTTTCTCAGGCTATAACATGATCTGTAGTTCTTGAATCTGCAGCTCTTTCTCCAGTGACCATTCCAGCTCATGCCATGTTGTCACTGGGTCTGCAGCCCATCCTGAAGGTTTTTTACCTTGGGCATCCTCTTACACAGAGCTCTCAGTTTCTTCTCACAGGGCTATAAAAAACACCCAGCCCACAGTCCCCAAAAGGAGAGCCACAGGGAACCATACACTAGAGAACAATGACCACTCCTCTATTCCACTATTCAAGGGTGTTGGTTCCATATCAATCTGATCCGAATCCATTACAGTGTCAGATGTAATGCTGGTAGTTGAGGTCAGGTAGGTCCACATTGGATTCAGGCCGACAGTAGAAACACTGCAAAGCCAGAAAGTGTTGGGCCATTTCCATTTAATAGATTCTTGCAATGGCAGATCAGCAAACAGGCAGGGGAAGACCTCTTCTCATGGCATCAAGTGAACAAACAGCAAAACAACCCCTTCACAATGGCAGACATGCAATACACAATCTGCTATGCACAAGCCACCCTGAGTGCAAGCACCCATAGCCTTACATAGACTATTTACACGTGGTGCTGCCACATGCTCATGCACTAATCAGGCAAACTTCTTGCAGCTGGTAAACCAACGAGCAAGCCTAACACAGCTGTTTTCCCCACACCATACTTTTCTTAAAGGCTAGCAGATAAAAAGATTTTCTAAACTTATTTTCAGAGCTCAACAGATTGACTCCCTTTTCAGCAGGTCCTTTCAGATATCTAATTTAAATCTGATAAGCTTTCACTTAAGTCTATTTCTTCACTAGCTTTAAGTTATAATAACCTATAGTAAAAAATTTTAGTACAATTCCAAGAAATAAAGAATAATAAGGAATAGTCACAAAATGGAACTACCACTTCTTTATCTTAATTCACATGTATTTTTGTTTAATTTTAACGTTTTTGTACACAGCATATGAAACTACATTATATCTTTTAAAAAATATAATTTTAAAGATGGCAGTAAAGATTTTTTAGATGGTAACATTATTGTAAAGAGAACAAATACACATATTCCAGAATAGTGTGTAATCAAAATGATCTTGAGTAAATTATCAATTGAGCCATTTGAGATTCATTATGATGAACAGTTGGCTATTGAAGTCTTTCTTCCTTTCCTCTTCCTCTGTTCCTTTCTTTGAGACACTGTCATTTAGCTTTCATTCCTAATTGTTTTATAAAACATTTAATCTTTAAGAGCAAAAAAACACAGAATTGACTAGCATATTTATCATGCTACTTCTGATTGCATGGGGCAGATAATGTCAAGATCACTTGAGTTTTAGGGAAAGGATTTTTCATTCAACCCTAAAGTCTGCAATACCTGTTCATTTTTTTATTTACTTATATATTTATTTTGTGAAGTGTCTAACAATTTAATATTATCTTTTGCATTTGGAAACTTAAAGTCCCTGAAAAATTAAAATATTTTTAAAAATTTTATTATTCAGTCACAGTTCATATTCAACCCTATTTTGTATTAGTTTTAGGTGTACAACACAATGGCCAGACAATCATTTGCTTTACATAGTGATCCTCCTGATATTTCAATTACTTATCTGGCACCATGCATAGTTATTATAGTATTATTCATCATACTATTCATACTGTATTCCACATATCCATGACTATGTTGTAACTATCAATTAGTAGTTCTTAATCCCTTCACCTTTTTCACCTGGCTGCCCAATCTTTTACCCCTTTGGCAACCACCAATTTATTCTCTATACCCTTGTGTCTTTATTTTTATTTTGTTTGTTCATTTATTTTGTTCTTTAGATTTCACATAAACATAAAATTGTTACAGCAAGAGCGATGACTTTGATTCTTGTCTTGCTTGAGAGAAAAAATTCAATCAACAGACAAAATGCAGCAAGTAAAGAAAGAATTTGTTGGGCATACAGGAAGAAAGAGGAAAAGGCAACTTGGAAATGGTTTAGGGTGTTAGCCTGGGATGAGCTCTTGCTTGCCTACTGCTCCCCTGGTTGAAAGTCCCATGAGGTTCCTTAGAGCTTATGGGAAAGAGAGGGGCAAGGACAATGCACCTGGGAGGAAGAAGAAGAGAGGAGGAGGGAAAAGGGAAAGGCATGAGTATACTATCAAAAGAAGTACCTCTGTCCTGAGGGATTTTAAGGATGGGGACTTTAGAGGAGGATCTTAATACAATATTCATTTGTTCTTCATGTGTGTTCTTTCAGAGTCATGTTCTCCACTGATTGGTTGATGCCAAGACAGGGTATCATTACTCAATGCAGCTGGTCCTGAGGTCAGCTGTGGATTTTCTTTGTCCAGTTTTGCTGTGTTTCTGATCCTGGAGCTGAAACACAACTAAGACCTTGATATTATCTCTAGGGTTAATGTTTAAGTACTATTTTTTAGCTTTTTCATTTGCTCCCCCTTTAAGGGAATCTAAAATCACATGACTTGTGATATATCAGGGGAGGAGAGGTCAAGGGAGAGAGTCCAAATTCCATGACTAATAATATGGAATCAGGGGGTCTAGACTGCATGACTATCTAAGGAAAGAAGGGTCATCCTGGGGGATGAGGTCCCTGTTTTCCCAGTTTTGATCATTGCTATGCATTCAGGGCTTTCTGCCCTGGTGGCTTTCTATGCCTGGCCTATAATCCTTGCTCTCTTCATCAGTATAAATACCTACCATAAAATCATATGATATTTGTTTTTCTCTCTCGGACGTATTTTGCAATATCTTTTAGGTCCATGCCTGCTCTAGAAAGTAAGAAATTTTGTTTTTTTCTATGGCTTAGTAACATTTAATTGTGTGTGTGTGTGTGTGTGTGTGTGTACACACACACACACACACACATACTCCACACTTTTTTATCTACTGATCTAATGATGAGCACTTGAGTTGCTTTGATGTCTTGGCTATTGTAAATAATGTTGTAATGATCACAGGGTACGTATATATTTTCAAATTAGTGTTTTGAGTTTCTTCTAATATATACCTGAAGTGAAATTGCTGTGTCATCAGGCAACTCCATTTAATATTACTAAGAGAAAATGTCAGAGAATTTAGTGCATAGGTTTTCTTCTAGAATTTTTATGGTTTCAAATCTTTCACTTAAGTCTTTAATTCATTTTGAGTTTATTTTTGTATATGGTAGAAAAAGATGGTCTATTTTCTTTTCACATTTCTGTCTAATTTTTCCAACACAATTTATTGAAGAGACTGTTTTATCTGGTTGTATGTTTTTCCTCCTTTGTCAAATGTTAATGGGCATATAAGCGTGTGTTTATTTGGGGGCTTTTATTGCATTTAATTGATCTATGTGTTAATTTTTATGCCAGTACCATTCTGTTTTGATTACTATAGCCTTGTATATAGTTTGATATCACTAGCATAATTATTTTCAGTTTGTTCTTTTTTTCTTTTTCACCATTGCTGTCAGGGTCTTTCACAGTTTACTATAAATTTTGGAATAATTTTTCTAATTCTGTGAAACACAACATTGATATTTTGATAGGAATTGCACTAAGTCTATAGATTGGTTTGGATAGTATGAACATTTTAATGATGCTAATTCCTGTCCATGTGCACAGGACACACTTCTGTTGATTTGTATCCTCTTCAGTTTCTTTCTTTAATGTCTTGTAATTTTATGAGTTCAGTTCTTTTACCTCCTAGGTTAGATTTAATACTAGGTATTTTATTTGTCGATGCTATTTTAAATGGGATTGTTATCTTAGTTTCTTTCTGATAGTTCATTATTGGTACAGTGGTACTTTGACACATGAGAACTTTAAACCACGAGCAATTTGAGAGATGAGAAGTCACTCGTGGGAATTTTGGCCTTATGTCAAAAGCAGATATTTGAATCATGAGCTTCCACCACCTTCCACTATATAGCCTGTTGAAGATTCTGAAAGGGAGGAAGAAACAAACTTCAATAGCAAGGTTTTTGTTGAAATGGCCTTTAAGTGAAAGTGAGGAAACTGTGGTGAAAAAACCAAAAGTCAGTGAAGAAAATGATGATGATTAAGCAAAGTAAAAAAATAGTAATTAAATTTAGCAATAAACTTACATATCACATGTAGTGTGTAAGTTAAATTTTGCAATTAAATGTAGCGTTAAGTGTGTAGAGAGTAAGTTATGTTAAGCAATAGTGCACAAAATGAAAACCTCCTCCACCAGTCTCCTCCCCCTCTGCCAACATCTTCACCTGACCTTGAAGGTAAATACACTTCATAAGCCAGTTTATTTCTTTACAGTCTCTGTTATTGTGTGTGTGTGTGTGTGTGTGTGTGTATTTGTTATTTATAAAGTAGATTTTCTTATTTAAAAGCATATAAAAAATTTGTGTGGTTTTTGGGGGCCAGAACGAATTAATTGCATTCCAATTAATTTAAATGGGAAAATTTAATTAGACACATGAGCAAATTGAGTCATGAGCTTGGCCATGAAATGAATTAAACTCGTGTGTCAAGGTACCACTGTACATTAAAGTGCAACCAATTTCTAAATATTTATTTTGTATCCTGCTACTTTACTGAATTCATTTATCAGTTCTAGTAATTTTTTTTTTTTTGGTGAAATCTTTAGACTTCTCTATATATAGTATCATGTCATGGGCAAATAATGACTATTTCATTTCTTTCTTTTCAACTTGGATGCTTTTTATATATTTTTGGTTGATTATTATGGCTAGGACTTCCATTACTATGTTAAATAAAAGTGGTGAAAGTGGACCTCTCTGTCTTGTTTTTGGTCTTAGGAAAAATGCTTTTAGTTTTTTCCTTGTTAAGTCTGATGTTAGCTGTGAGTTTGTCATATACAGCCTTTATTGAGTTAATTATGCTGCTTTTATTCCTACTTTTCAAAGAGTTTCTTCTTTTTATCATAAATATCATAAATAGTAGCTTGTAGCTTGATTTTATCAAATGCTTTTGTTGCTTCTATTGATACAATTATATTTTTTATTCTTCATTTTGTTTATGTGTTATATCACATTAATTGGTTTGTGGATATTGAACCATCCTTGCATCCTATGTATAAAACCCATCTGATTATGTTTTTTCATCCTTTTAATGTATTGATATATTAGGTTTGCTAATCTTTTCTTGAGGATTTGTTCATCAGGAATATTGGCCTATAATTTTCTTTCTTAGTTATATCTTTATCTGGTTTAGGAATTAGAATAATGCTGGTCTCAGAAAAAAAAGCTTGGGAGTTTTCCCTCCTCTTGAATATTTTGAGAAGAATAGAAATTCACCTGTAAGGCCATCCTTTTCAGGACTTGAAACATCACAGATTTAGAAAAAGAAACTAAGAGTTATAAATCTTCCTAGCTTTTGAAACTAAGTCTATTTCTTCTGTTCTGATTTAAAGGAATAAGGTATAACTTGTCTGTAATAGGATAGAATTTGAGTTGTTTTTCATGAAATCATATTTTTGAGAAGACTGAACATAAAATTTCACAATGAGGATTTAAATATTTATTACACATCTGATTATTTTCATTTCTTTTTATTTAAGCTTCCTCATTTTAAACAATATTTGTAATTGAAACATTATAGCAATTTGAGTAAACATATTTTCTACTGTGTCTTATAATCTTCACATTTAGAAAAATAACATTCTGTTTTATTATCAAGATTATATTCCAGTAGTTTGCATTTTTTAAAAAAGCTATAAATAAAATGAAAAGAAACAAACAATTGGGTTTCAGTTATGAATAAACATGGGATTAAGGCAACTTTAACATAAATTTTATGTATTTGAAAGTATACTGAATCAGTACTGATAAACAAATGTCATTTAATTCCTGATAAGGAAGTGGAAATATTTATTGACTGCCCTCAGGTTTTATAAAGCAATATCCTTAAAGATTTATTGATAAAGAAATGAAAAATACTGACATTTGTCTCAATAGAAATTTATGATATTCTAGTAACTTTTCTAAAAGCATGTATCTTATAGAAGAATATCATGCTTGTTATGGAACAATCACTAAACCATTTTTGGAGTTAACATTTGCCTGTAGCCCTATGCCTGATTGTTGAGATTGTATCTGAAACACCAGATGACTCCTTCATTTCCATTTCCCCTTATCACAATTTGAGTTTTTTCTAACATACACAATTTACTTTGTTTTTTTAAGCATAATAGGTCCCACATACAACAGTTTAAATAGTTTCTTAAAACAGCTACTGTACTTTCATTTAAATGGGCATAGTCTGAATATTTTTCCAAAAAGACTACTGTACTCATACAAATTAAAGGTGTAGTAAGGTACTTTTGAGGAGAAAAAGTTGGATTTATCTATTTTCACAGTCCCAAAGTCCTATCGAGTTATAGTATCAAGTCTTATGTTATAACTAGATATCCAGGTTTTCTCCATTTTCATACATGTAGAAAGATAGTAATCACATTTGAATTTATCTGTCTCATGATATACAAGTGAATTGTATAGCACTTCTAGGATAGATGCATTTAAGACGTGGCAAGTGGAACACCAAGTTTTTTCCCTCCTGTGTTGATTTAGTTGTGGAACCAGATGGTTTTAAAATTTTCAAAAACATAATAGAATGATGTACAGATGTTATGTGGCTAAATGACTGGCACCATTTTTATTCTAATCTTTATCCAACCTACTAATAACTAAGGTGGTTCAATTTTTTTCCTGGTAGGATAAGAATATCCATTTGAGGTTTGGATTTCCTCTAAATATTGATTTAAAATTTTTTATTTTCCACATTTATGGTTTTAGGTTTTTACCTCTGCGCTGTCAGTGATAGTATTTTGATGGGTGTATTTACCATAAACCTTAGGGAAACTGCTATTGAGCTCTCTGATGTACATGAGAGGAAATATTTGGTTCCGTTTCCTGACAGACTAGATGCAATTTCTCTTCTGATGAGCTTTCACACTGCCAATGAACATGCCATATGTTTAGACACATGGTTTTATTTTTGTGATCTTTCAAATTTAATTTATTTTATGTAGCCCATGGCTGAGATCATCATTTATAAGTTTCTGAGTACCGGGATTGGTGTCAGGTTTGAAAGTGTTCTGCTTTGGGCAAAAATGAAAGTATTGCTTCACTGCAAGGCATGAATTCAGAGAAACATTTATATTGTTATTAGTGAAAACTTCTTGGCAAGTTCATTTTTTATTAGTACTTGGCAGTGGTGTACAATATTACATAGAATAGATGTAAAGGAAATGTTACCCACATATTGATTTAAAGAAACAATGTTATAGATTACATATAGTTAACCATTCTATGCATTATTGCTCCTTGCCACTTTTAAAATGCAGGCTCTAGATTGAATTAAAAAAGAAAAGATTGTTTCCTTTCTTATTTTAATCCTGATTATTTTTATATTATAGTATTGTCAGAATTGGATAAACTAGAGAACATAGGGGAAAATGACTAAAATGAGTTAGTATTCAATCTCTATTCATGACTACTTTTTGGCAAAAGATCATGTAAAACTCCAATTGGGTGTCTTGAAAATAATCTTTATTTTCTCTTACTGTCAGATAAACTAAAAAAAAATATTTCAAAAGGCCAGAAGAAGCAAAAGCCACTATACTAGCTCATGTTTCCAAAACAATAGGTATATTAACAAAAGAACATATTATTACTACCCAATGTTCTAGAAATAAAATAATAAAAAACACACTGACTTTTTTTCAAGACTCTATTGGTTTCTTGGTTTAACAAGAACCACCAGCAGGCCAAAATATTTTAGTGAGCTTAGAAATTTCATCCAAAAAATAAAATTTTTAAATATGAGACCTGACAATATGTAATATTTATTGTATATATCAGAGTGCTTCAAAACTTTTTCGCCAGTACAAAATCTTATTGAGTATTGTGGTTAAAGGTTTTTAACCTGGTATTAAGAAACAGCAAGGAATGGATGGTGTGAAATATTATTTTTCAAATTATACCATGGACACTCATTCTGCCTAGTTCTACAAAGATTGACCAAAGGGTCTTAAATTTTGTAAATTCTGTGTAATTTTCTAATGGATCCAATTAACAGCCCTTATTTTAGTAATGAAATATTGGTCTGAATAAAGCATCCAGGGAAGATTTACTCTCTGCCTACTCCCCCTATCCAAGGCGCTAAAGAATTATATATATTATCATTAATTATTTTATATTTGTTAACTCAACAGACATGGTCTGAATAACTGTACAAATGTATAGTTGTTTCATTTTAAAAAGGAAAACCTTCTGTTCCAAGTAATGTAGAGAGCAATCAGTTGGCTATCTCAAATTAATTGTACTGCTTGCTTAAATATCCAGAATATTTACCAGAAGATCAGGCAGTCATTAGTGACTTTTACTCTTATTGCATTCTTTATTACTTCATGGTAACATCCACCAGAAAGAAAAAAGAAAACACACACACACATACACATACACACACACACAAACACACACACATTGTTTTCTAAGCTTCTACCTCTATGGCCAGGAGTTAAGGATAGGTGGGCAAGAATTATGATTACAGACCCATTTGCTGCTCATGAAAAGGCACATTTTAGTGATCATACTAATTTCATCTGGTAAGAATAGTTGTCTGATGCACAGTTAAGTTTTCAAAAAGTTAAAAACATATATTTTATTTTTCTTTTTTATATTGAATTTATCATGGTGACACTGGTAAACAAAATTATACAGATTTCAGGTGCCCATTCTATAACACATCTTTGTACACCATATTGTATGTTCACCACCCCCCATGTCATGTCTCTGTCCATCACCATTCCCCCCCCTTGTATCCTTCTCCACCTCTCCACCCTGCCCCCTCGCAATCATTACATTGTTGTCTGTTCCCATAAATCTTCCTCTGTTTTTGTTCTTTTTTGCTTAATCCCTCCTCAAAATGCATTGTTTAATGAGATGATACCACTTTTTGAATAGTAGATGTATATCTATTACAGATGCCCTTATATTTAAAATGATCCCTAAGAGCCACCTCAGCTTCAACAAAATAAATTTAACTCATAATTTTGTTTGATAAGAAAGATATTTAGGCCCAAATGGCAACATGGACTAGTGTTTCTGAAGGTTTCCTTTGCCAAGAATACAATCTCAAGCTCTGTCAGTCATTTTTTAAAACATTATTTGATGGAATGAATATTCAAGAAAGATTGCTTACATATCAAGCAGTCTATCTTCTTTTAAAATAATATAGATTACATTCTTAGAAGTAACTAAAATAGCAGGAAGCAGATCATCTGGTTCATTAGCATTTGTTAGAGGAGGTCACCAAGAGGGTATAACTGCATGTTGACCAATGAGCTGGATCTGAGCAATTGGAGGCCCTCACCTACTCCCTGTCTTAGAATGTATGTGTTGCCCACTATTTCCCCAGCACAAGGTGTTTCAAGGACAGAGCTGTGAGATAGTACGATGCTGTTGATACCAAGTGAACTGAATATACAACTGAACCCAATGAAGGCCTCTATATAAACTTTGAAGATTCTGGCTGACGAGGGTGTGCAGAGATATTCATCTTTCAGCCACCTAAGACAAACCTCGTATGTAAGTTCCCTTGCTTATTAAATCTGCCACCTACCAATCTGCAGTGGCCTGCCTTCTCCTGGGAAGCTCCCTAGTTTGCAACCTAACAGGACTCCTTTGCTGAATTTCTTCTCATGAATTGGCCTTCTGAATTGGGTTCTGGTATGATGCCTTCAGCCTATATTGAAAATTGAAATTGGTGTTATGCTTATTATATGGCTGTCGTGAAGAATACAGTTTATTTCATCCTACAATGGTTTTGTTGTTTTTCTTTTTTTAATCAGAAATCCTAGAAAAAATTACTGTATAATCTTACCACCAAAATGAATTGTTCTTCTGATAAATTTATTTTTTCATCTATTTTAAGTTATAAATTATATAACTGATAAATTACATCTTTTCAAACAGGATTGAATATTTTCTAACAAAATATTTTTTGTTACATACTATGAGCAAAGTGCAATGATGATTCATGGAGTTTTTCAGTGACAATAACACTAACAATAGTAACTAATATTTATTAATCCCATTATATGCTTTAGCAGTGTTCTAAAAAGGTTAATGTATTATCTGTTTACTATTATTACCACTGATTTTCAGCTGAGAGAACTGAGATGCTGAGATTTGAAGGGATTCAAGAACTTGCCCCAAAATACAAAGCTAGTAAGAGATATTTTTCAAGTCCAGACAGTCTACTGTAACCACTGTATAACATTGTCTTTCAGTTAAAATAGAGATATTTTTTGGCATTCTCTCTTGATTTACTTATAAAATTCTGAAATACATACTTAGACATCAATCCTTAAATATTATTTCACAGTTTGGAGCACATAGTAGGTACTTGGTAAATGTTAATTTACTTACCGGGCAAATGTCCAAACACAATTATATAGGTATATGGATCTTGCATCCAAGATCCTATAAACTCATTGTTGTGTTACTGCAGTTTTGCATATTTAAAACAAACTATAATATTATAACCATAGGTTAGATCGAAGCAGAGGTGGGTGAGACTTTATTGACTGATTTAGAAAATGAGTAGAAAATTTAAAAAAACATTTCTTCAAAAGGGTGTCCCTCGATTGCTATATGTTACTTGTGGCAGGATGATTTCTGTATTTGAAAAAGAGAAAATGAATAGTACTGCATTCATAACAACTGCTCAAAGTGTTTTGACTAAGTTAAAGAGGAAAAGAAGTGCAGGAAGGTTTTTGTGGGGTTTTTTGTTTTGTTTTGTTTTGTTTTTTGTGAAGTGTGCATACTTGCTACAATAAAGAGTACCTCCTGTATTTTGACCCTTTATTCTATTGAATAGTTTAGTATTAAATACACTCTTTCCATTTATCAGAAAAGTTTGCACTATGAACCAACAGACTTTGGTTGTTTGGCTATTTCCCACATTGTACAGCTCTACTACCCTTCATAAATGTTGTGATGAGTTTAATATTTTAGAAACAAATACTAAAGATTGTTGTTTTATTTTCCCCACTCTTAGAGTTTTAAAAGCTTGAATTTGAGACTTGTTAAAATATCTGAGAAATTTTGAAATAAAAACTTTTATAAGTTTTAAGCTTGAACTCATAAGAGAAACAAAAACCAACTAGTAGCAGGAGGCTAGCGACTGATTAGGCTCATCCAAAATGCTTCAGCATTTGAGTACTCCCACGTCAGTGCTTTTTTAGAGTAAGTGACTAATTTAAATATGATTAAAGCTGAAAGCTGGCTGAGATTTGTGTAATCCAGATTTTTATTTGGTGTTTCTATGAGAAGTCTTTCCTAGACAATATGAAACAGAGTGGGAAGGTGGTTTGCAACCTGGGATCCTTTTCCAACACGTATTGCTGGAGAACAAATAAAACTTTATTATACTTTCATAGAGTTCAATTTTATGAATCTCTAAACTTAGAAAACCAATGATGAGCTCTTTAAAATTTATTGAGCCTTATTTTATTTTATTTTTTATTTGACATGCAATGTTAGTTTCAAGGATATTACCTATGAATTTGACTTTTTTATTATTATTATTCAGTGAGAAAAAGCGAGGCAGAAGGACAAACTCTCACATGTGCTCCAATCAGGATCCACCAGGCAAGCCCACTAGGGAGTGATGCTCTGCCCATCTGGTGCGTTGCTCTGTTGTTCAAAAACCAAGCTCTTCTTTAGCACCTGAGGCAGAGACCATGGAGTCATCCTCAGCACCCAGGGGCAACTTGCTTCAATAAAGCCATGGCTGCAGGAGGGGAAGAGAGAGAGAGAGAGAGAGAGAGAGAGAAGGAGAGGAGGAGGGGTGGAGAAGCAGATGGGTGCTTCTCCTGTGTTTCCTGACCGGGAATTGAACCCAGAATATCCAAATGTCAGGCCAATGCTCTACCACTGAGTCAACCAGGCAGGGTCAGATTTGAGATGTGTAAACATTGTGAGATGACTACCACAATAAGTCTAGTTACCATATGTTACCATACAGAGTTAATACAATATTATTGAACCTGTCATTCATCGATGGTCACTTGTTGTTTCTATTTTTTGGTATTTTCAATAATGCTGCAATAAACAGAGGAGTACATATAACTTTGAATTTTTGTTTTATTTTCTTTTGCTCAATACCCAGAATGGAAATTGCTGGATCATATGGTAGTTCTATGTTTAGTTTTATTAAGGAAACTCTAAAGTGGCTGCATCAATTTATATTTCCACCAATAATACACGTGTTTCCTTTTCTTCACTGCCTCACCAACAATTGTTTCTTGTCCTATTTTGATAATAGTCATTCTGACAGACTGAAGTGACATTTCATCATAATTTTGATTGCATTTCCCTGATAATTAGTGAGGTTGAACATCTTTTCATGTGCCAGTTTGCCTTCTGTATGTCTTCTTTGGGAAAATGTCTGAGATCTGTTGCTTATTTTTAAAGTAAATTATTTGTTTTTTCTTGTTATTGAGTTGTGTGAGTTCTTTATATATACTAGATTATATATATATATATATATATATATATATATATATATATATCTTATATACCATAAACATATATTTATATATTAGATATATTATTGGATATATGATTCGCAAATAGCATCTCCCCCTCAGTAAGCTGTCTTTTCATTTTGCTTATGGTATTAGTCACTCTGCAGAAGGTTTTTAGTTTGATGTACGGCAGCTTCATTTGTTGGCAGCTTCATTTGTTTACTTTTGCTTTTGTTTCCTTTGTCTTTGGTGTCAGGCTCAAAAAATAATTGGCAAAATTGATGTCAAGGAGTTCACATACTATGTTTCCTTCTAGGAGTTTTATAGTTTCAGGTGTCATATCAAGCTTCAATACATTTTAAGTTATTTTTTGTGTATGATGTAAGATAATGGTACAGTTTTTTCTTTTTCAGGAGGCTGTTTAGTTTTCCCAACTCTTTTATTGACAAGACTCTCCTTCCACATTGTATATTCTTTAGTACTTTATTTTAAATTAATTGACCATATTTGTGTGAGTTTATTTCTGGGCCCCCCATTTTGTTTTTATGTATCTGGACTCTCTATGTATCTGTTTTTTTGTTGTTGTTGTTGTTTTTTGCCAGTACCATCCTGTTTTGATTAAGATGCAATTATAGTAGAATGTGATATTGGGTAGTTAGTATAATACCTTCAATTTTGTTCATCAAGATTTCATGGCTATTTGGGGTATTAAATGGTCTCATATAAATTTTTGGATTATTTGTTATAGTTCTGTGAAAAATGGCATTGGTATTTCAATAAGTATTGCATTGAGTCTATAGATTGCTTTGGGAAATTTTGGACATTTAAACAATATTCATTCTTCTAATCTCTGCACATGGAATTACTTTTTATTGTTTATGTCTTCTTCAATATTTTTCATTAATATGTTAGAGTTTTAATAGGTCTTCTTTTATTTCAAAGCACTTATTAAGTAAAAGAAGAAAAAGCATTATCTTGCTGAGAATATATTATAATATCACTGATTTTATTTAACCAATATAGATCTTTAGCTGTGCCAGGCACTACTCTAAGATATTGAGATTTTTATCTCTTAAGTTCTTGATATACATTAGTAAACAGAATAGGTATACAGTATATTCTTATAGTACTCACCATGTAAACTAGGCCAATTAACTCTTTGTGATACTATGACTACAAACTGGATTGAAGAGTACCATAATTTTTTTTTTCCTAAGCAAAACAATTATCTAAAGAAAATTCACAAAATTATTTCTAACTCTGTAGAAATAAAACAACTTAAACTAAGAAATATTCAAGTTCTTTTTTTTTCTTATTAATTGTAAGGTATAATAATTCAATTTCCAAATGTTGCTCCTGCATTCTGTTTTCACATCGTAAACTTCAAGTTTACAGAACTATCTGTGGTTCTCTGTATGTCATATTCTCTCTGGCTCTGTTCCTTTGTCCTCTTCCCGGTACTTAATATATTTCTCCAAGTTTTAATTTTGCCTTTATTTTTTAAACCTGGTCAATGGTTTTTATTTTTCAGTGTTAATCTCAGACATCAGTTTCTCCAGGAAATCTTCCCATTCCTCAGCATTTCTCATCACACCACAGTTACTTGTCATTCTCCTAACAGCTATGATAAACCAAATTTAAGTTTGAATTATAGTGTTAAACACAACACCTCAGATAGAATGACTGACATCTGATATTCAGATACTTACAATTTTGAATTCTGCCCATCTTTTCAGCTTTATCTCTTCAGTAGCTCTCTGCATAACCAATGGATCTATTCTAAACAAAATCAGCTACAATATCCTAATTATTGCTTTCATATTTTTGTTCATGCCATTCCTAAAGCATATCCAACAAGAGTCTACCCATGTGTCAAATCTCAAATTCAATTTTACTCATTTTATGAAGTTTTCTGTGGTGATAGTGTTACATGTAGACAATTAAAATAAATGCCAAAATAAAAATAATACTATTTGTTTACTAACATATATTCCCATAACAAGGCAATCAGGCTGTCTATAAAAGTTTTTTTTCTTGCAAATGTGCTGGTAGTGTTGTTTATCTTAGATTAAAAACATTATACAAAGGAATTTTTAAAAATACTTGATAGTTGTGTAAAGTTTAAGCAATAGTTATTACTGAAAAAAATACTCAGAAATATATGCTTATATTTTACCTCACTTATTTTATATTTTATTGTGTAAAGTGACAGAGTCAACATAGTTTTAGATGATACCTAAGATAAGATTGGCACGATAGTATATTTTAAAATAATATGGTAAAAATATTTTAAAGATTATGGACTTACTTGTACAAAATTAATGATCCAGTCTCATAATTGAAGTTGGTGATGTAGAAAACCTCACTATACAACAATTTTAAGAATAAGTGACACTTAATAATAGATTTTTAATCTGATTGAGACTGAGAATCCCTAGTTGAGGGTAGATTTAACTTCAATAATTTTTCAATATGAGTTAAAGTATTTAGATATTATCCTAAGACTAGTACAAATAATTTGAATAAACTAATTTTGATATTTGAAAGCAAACCATACTTGGCTTTCAACATAGTAAACATTGAGAGTAATCAACTTGACTCTAAATTAGACATTATGTGGATTTCATCACTGGAGTAATACAGATGGCTACTCCATATATTTACACAAATTATGTGGTCCTGGGCATGTGGCTTACAAGAAATTTGGTAATGCAAATAAAAAGTAACTTAGGTAAAAATTTAAAATTTTCAATTTACAAAATAGAAGAAAGAACTAAGGAACCTAACCTCAGGAAGTTCAACCCCACATATCTCCAAGGACTTCAGTGACTCACACCAATATCCTCTCTTCTCTTTTTTCTTCTTTTCAAGGGGCCTTTAATATTTCTACACAATGAAGCTGCACAAAATAAAACTGTGTTAGCTGGCTGTTTCTGATCTAAGTCTTCATAGCTTTATAACCTATGTAATCTCATGGAATTTTTTTCAGACTACAAAACACACATGAAGAAAAATCACAAATTACAAAACTAATAAATCTCTCAGGGGATGGATCTGGACCACCTTAGGAAAGTGTTCACCTACTGGTCTATTACCGTAGGCTTGAGGGAATTGTAATTATGATTGGGTCAGCATGAGTCATGTAGGACATCTATGGCTGGGTCACAGATAAATGTAGTAACTGGAAGCTGTGACTGTAATTACATAGTTGGACTAGAGGAAAAGGAGACATTTATCAAAGAAGTTTATTTCTTTAAAAAAAAGAGAGAAGAAATTTGGAAGAAAAAAGAATTTATGTGCCATTATAGATGAAGGAGCTATGGCCAGTTAATTCTGGGTGACCTCATCTCATACGTCCTCAAGCCAGTGTTGACAGAAGGGAGAAAAGTACAGGGTAGATCACCAAGAACTAACAAGAGGTAGGGTTCAGGCCTTAGCAAAATAGATCAGAGTCAGTCCTCCATTCCCAATAGGGGTAGGAAAATGAGTCAGAAATCTACTTATGTGTACCACTAAGATATGTGTGTTCATATTAGAATTGTAGATTAAAAATTTTGGTAGAAATACATTAAGTTTAGGAGCTTTTAATTTTATCCCTGACAGATTTTACATTTGTGTGATTACCATGTTTCCCACCACCATGTGTACAGGCAATGATAAAAACATTTTTCCTGACTAGGATCAGCTCTCATGGACCCTCTTAGCAATTGTATCTATGAGGGCCAACATGCACATTCTTATCCTTCTTCATAAGGTCTAGTTTATCCACAAAAATTTAACAATAAAAAATCAGTGACTAGTAAAATAATATTGATTCTTGGCTACTTGTATATTATAAGGATTTGAGGGAGAAAGCTGGATTAATATGCAAAAAATAACTAATGACTAGATGAAGCAAAAAATAGAAACCAGAAGATAATCATCATTAGAAAGATATATTTTAAGAAAATGCTTTTCTTTTTGTGGAGAGAATAGGAATAATAGTAGAGCACAGTGAAAAGTCACTCTTTGAGGAATGACTTTGTTCTAAAATCATCTCATTATCTATAAATATTCTAGAAAAAGTGCTGTAATGATATTTAAACTAATTACCTTTGTTTTATTATTTAAAATAGTTTATTCATTGATTTTAGGGAGAAGAGAGAAAGAGAGAAGTGGGGGAGCAGGAAGCATCAAGTCCTAGTAGTTGCTTCTAATATGTACCTTGAACAGACAAGTATTAGGCTTGGAACCAGCAATCTCAGCACTCCAGGTCAATGCTTTATCCACTGAGCCATGTCAGGATGCCTTGTTTTCTTAACTAGATTCTAGACCCGTGATGGTGAACCTATGACACCTGTGTCAGCACTGACATGCATAGCCATTTTCAATGACATCGGCCGCATGCGGCCACATACCAGAGAAGTATGGGGCCGTATGCCGAGAAGAGAAGGACGTTTCATCCTTGGCTCCTGCATGGCCATGTGCAATAGCTGAGGATAAAACATTTGCTGTAGTGTAGACACTCTGTGCCGGAGGTCTGTAAGCCAAAACATTTTTGTTACTTAAACTATAAATATCACAAAATTATGCTTTTTTTCTAGAAGTGACACACCACCAGAGTTATGCTCAGTTTTTTGGAAAATTTTGACACACCAAGCTCAAAAGATTGCTCATCACTGTTCTAGACAATCATTATCAGTTTCCAGATTATTTGGGGTGGGCCAATACTCCAGTGAAAAGCAGGAAAACTTTTGGGCCACAGTTTTGTAATCCTAATTTTTTAAAAGAGTTATTTTTAGTACTTTCTAAAAAGCCAATAGAAAAGGATATCAAAATTGAAACAAAAAATATTAGCTGTTTTAGCTGTTTTCTAGCTTTCACCTAAAGTTGATGTATTCCTCATGTATAGACTAATAAAGTTAATGAAATACATATTTCGAAGATATCACATTAATAAGAATGAGTGAATTGAAAAAGTGTCACCTGAGTTTTGCTAATTTTCTGCAGGTTCATTCTCCCTGCAGCTGGTACATATTTTTAATTTGACAGTATAGAAGTGTTTGTGATGGGGAAACCAGCAGAACTTTTTTCTTTTCATAAAGAAAAGAATGCTAAAAAGTGGAATAATTACAACCACATTTTAATTTTACTCACAGCAGTTAAATTATTTAAATGTGTCTTCTGCCGTCAAAATAAATATTTTTTTAGTTAACAAATATTTTATTCCTATTAGAATAGTTCCATATCTATTATCTTAGCTTTACATTTCTGTGTTATTAAAAATGGGAAATAAAACCTCACAAAATGGTTCTAAATTAGAGTTCTGGGGTCAAATTATATTTTCTGATTTTCTTAGATTATTTCACTAGGAAAACTACAAAATATATCAATAGCTAAGTTACAGTCTCTTATATGTACTTTAAATTTAAGTTAAGCAAGAGACATTATATTTCAGGCCCCAAAGAAAAAAATCTGTTGATTTCATTATTGGGTTTCTGCATCAGGATATTAAATGCTATCTAGTTTTATGTTAGACTTTAGAGCATGACAATTTTATTGATTATATCAAGAGCTTGATGGCTTGGGGCTGCTGATATTGAAAAAAAAAACAAGACACTTTTTCATTTTTATCCCATTATCTTTGGTGTACTCAGCTACAGTTTAAATTTTTAAATTTTGAAAAATATGTTCTTAATGATATTAGTTTCAGTGCATTCACAGAGAGAGTCTGAGAGTAAAACTTTTATATGTTTTGGTTAGGTTCTTAAATTTTTAGTTCTAATTTTGTTTCATGTTAAGCTATGTTGTCTGTCTCCATGATTTAAGTGAGACAGTATTCTTATAATATTACTGTCTATACAAAACCTCAGAATACAGTGATGAGGTAATTAGAAACTTTCCTCAATATTCCCATTGTGTAACTTCCCTACTTTATAAACTTAAGCTCAAAAGGATCAACTGCACAAAGAGATTTTTTACTTTTTTATTATTTGGTATATTTCTTATTTGATAGAATAATAATTGCACATATTGACTAGCAAAACAGTTATGGTGTAATTATACTATTATCAACATTTTATGCTATTATATCCAGGGCTGAATCATAGAACAGTTCAATATTTTAATGATTAAAAAGCTCTTTGAAATTAGGAATCCTTTTTTATCATTTAATAAGGAAATAAGACAGAAAAAAAAACCACCTAAAATAGTTTATTTCAGAAACAGAATTTCTGGAATGTCAAAGTAAGGAATTACAAAAATTTACTCATCCATAAAAACAACCGGGACACTGGAAAAAAATGTTAAAAATCAACTTTTCTTTTTTACTCTGGAAAATAACAAAAACTTATACAGTACATAAATTCTATCTTAATCAACCTGGTGTCAAAGAGTGCATATGTCATTCAATCCTGGTTCACCAAAATAGCTTCCTGAAATCTGTCTCCATGGATGGACACTTAGATTTTTTCCATTTACAGATGATATTGTGTGTGACATAAATTTTGGAGAAACTGAAAAAGCAGAAATAACCTAAAAAGTAGTCAACCAAACCATAAAGAATCATATTCTAGTGAATGGTGTAATGAGTTGTCAGTGCTTGAAAAATATTAATATTTAATAGGAATTGAAGAAGATCTCATCAAGCCACATCATGAGAGTTGAGCCTCATTCAAGGTCAGACCCCAGGGGAAGACAGAACAAAAGTCTTAGGAATGAGGCAGCAGATTTATAAAGGGAATCAGAGGCATTTGGGTCCTAGTTCATGTCACTTCTCAGCCATTTACAAGCTCTGTGATTTAAATTATACATTCTAAGCCTTAAATCTTCATTTGTAAAACAGCAACACTAATACTACATACCTCAAAGCTCTATGCATATATTAAATGTGGTAATTGCGACTAAAACACCTAGCACAAGTCCAGGAATTTGATATTCATTTTCTATTTACCTATAGGTAAACCGAAAAGAAAGAAAATGGGTCAGTTTCTTATTCTCATTCTACTGAGTTGCAACATTAGAGACATTTGTGTAATGAGAGTGAATTTCAACCTTTATATTTAGTTATGTGGTAAAAAATAGCCATATTTGGCTTAATTTTATTTTATTATGGATCTATGTTCAGTCTCAGTTATTATTTGGTACTCTTTCTCAACCCTGCAGTTTAATTATAAAAGACTCATTGTCTGTCTACTTTATGAATTAAGGGACCAACTGTGCTGCATTCTAAGATCATAGGGTCCCTTATGATCCAGGGGTTTTCTACTTCTCTGCCATTCACAAACCCAGATCAGGTTAATATACCACAGCTTTTAGGTACACACTGTGTACCAAGTCCTTTTGATATTTGCCTGCCTTCTAAGGAAGTTTTCTCAGTTATGTTGGGAACTTCTCTCCTCCATCAGCATTGTAGATACCCTCTTTGGACACTGCTCCTCATGTAAGAAAGAGGAGAGGGAAATATGTCTGTTATCTTAACACACTAGTACCTTAGAGATAATTTAGAATAACAAATAAACCATGGCATTGTCTAGACTTATTAATTGTGTTCCCAGAGTACCAGAAAGAATGTCACTATTGGTAACTGTAGATCACATATGCAATTTAGTTTCTATCATCTGAGACAACATTGAAATAGATAACATCTGACATATTACACCTATAATTACATATTTTAATGCAATGTGTGATGGTTAATTTTGTGCATTAAGTTGGAGGGGTTCCTTGATTAAAGATATAAAATGGTAAATTTCAGTAAGAAGGTTGCCCTCCATAACATAGGTGGGCCTCATCCAACCAGTTGAAAGCCTGAACAGAACAACAAATATTGCTGTTCCAGAGAAAGAGGGGATTCTCCTGCAGACTGACTACAGACTTTTTTGCATTATTGGATCTCCTAGGTCTTCTCCAGATTTCCAGTATGGGGAAGAAAAGTATTTTCTCTATTTTTCTAGATCCTTTTAGCTGGCTTACTAGTTCAATTGACATAAGACAGATTAACAGGAGAAAAGCAAATGCAATTGCTTATGTACAGTAGCCTCACATTGACATGGGAGGCCCAAGCAGTAAGGCAAGTGAGACATATATTATCCTGATATAAGAAGAAAGGGATTGAGGCCTGGGGCTTCAAGTGAAAGGAAGACAATTTACAAGAAGATGGGAAGAGTAAATGTTCAGTAAAGAGATGTTTGCTCATGCTATACAGAGGTAATGGGACACAGAAATTTTAACAAACTTTCTGCTGACCTTTTCCCAGTCCACAATACCTAGTCCATACTCTGTCTCTCCCTCTCTCTCTCTGGTGATAGCTGTCTTTCTGAACAAGGCCCTCTCTCTAAATTCTTTTAGGCAGTTAAAAGTAAGGTGTAAAACTCTTTCTAAGGTATTTCGGTCTTGATTATCTTCAGCTCAAAATTACTTGCATTCCAAAGTGGCACATTTTTGGAAAGCTCTTTCTGAAGCCATTCTCTGAGGGGTGCCCACACTTTTTTCAGCTTGCGAGCTACTTATAAAATGACCAAGTCAAAATGATCTACCTACAATAAAAATGCAAAACATAAATTTATTTCTTCTATATTATCATTATTTAAGTTACTATTATTACTATTTAATATTGTGTATTCTTCTTTCACCTTTCTCCTTCTCAGCTCTCTTTTCGGAGGAAAGTCAATGTCATAGTTTTTATGAACAGTTCGAAAAAGCTGCTCCACATTTCCCTTCTTTGGAACAGCAATGGCACACAGACAGATGAGGCAAACGCACTTAGAATATGACATAGTGAAAAAAATTCCCTCCCATTCTGTATGAAAGTGGTAGGTTTTGGGTTTCTTACTCAGACCAGCTATGGCACTCATTTTTATACCCTTTGTTGTATTTAGTTTAAATAAATTGAAGGCTAACTACGCAGCAATGTAACTGAACAAGTTAGTGCGGTTTAACGCGCATGCGTAGGGTGTCAAAAGTTCAGATGTCAGATTGGCTACCCTGTATGCCAATCAAAAGACAAATGTCTTTTTAATGTAATGTGATCTACCCACACTTCCTTTGCGATCGACCAGTAGATCGCGATCTACGTATTGAGCACCCCTGCTCTAACCTATACTGCAGAGTTTGAATTTGCCTGTATCTATAATAACATGAGTCAATTTTTATAACAAATCTTCCATATATATAGCTATAGATATATATATAGATATATATAGATATAAATATATAGAGATATATAGATATATATGTAGATATATATCTATATATACATTATATAGATATAGATATAGATAGATATAGATAATAGATGATATAGATGATATAGATATAGATATAGATATATCCTATTCTGTTTCTCTGGAGAAACCTAATAAATACAAGACCTATCAACTTTTAGATATATAAGAAGGAGGAAATTTTGTTTACCATTACTCTGAAAAAAAATCCTACTTTACTCATTTTTAAGGTTCATGCTTTTTGATCACAAAGACTTTAAGATTTACCAACCAAATTGAAAGGAGAAAGATGTATCTATATTTGATATGTATACAAAAAGTAGAAAGGATGAGGATAAAACAGACACAAGAAAATCCATGTGTATATAAATTTTTAAAAAATGCATTACTTAATAGCCATTTTCTTCTCCAAATGTCAATACTGGTATAACGAGCTGTCATGTAAATTAACCTGATATTTTATTTTGAACAATTTTCAGAGGTTATTGTGTCAATCTCTAAGTAATTCAATAACACATACAGAGATTTTAAACCATTCAGCTATAATTGGAATGTCCTTTGGAGAGCTAAAAAGAAAAGGCAGCTTTATGCTTGTCCAGTATGGCATTATAGTCTTACCAAATCAAGAAACCAGAACAGATGACCTCTAAAGCCTCTCTCATGAAGATATTTTTATTACAATCAGGCAAGCTTTGCATTTAAAACCTATCATATATTAAGCTATGGAATATTAAATAATAAGATCACATGCAACAGCATTTTAATGCCATTAGTTTCCAATAAATTAAATTTGCAGAAATAGTTATGTTTTCCTGAGAGGAAATATTAAAATTTATGAGTATTATAAAGGACATCATAACTAAAGCAAAGCAGACTACATTTCTGTCAATAAAGGATAAGAAATTTTCAATAGGTCTTTACCATAAAGTTATTAGAAGTCAACAACAACAAAAATTTTCACTGAAAAACGTGTGTAGAATTTACTTGAACTATGATAATAAAAGATAAAAAGTTAGAAAGGTAATTTAAAAATAGCTGATATTGTTTATATTTACTAGGAAAGGGAAAACATCAACAAAGAGATTAAAGAGAACATGACGTCATTTTAAAATAGTTAAGAAGAACAAAATGGTAAAAGATAAAATAGAACCTATTAAAAAAAATTGGTAATAGGAGCCATAAAAATAGATAAACAATAATGAGATTTAGAAGCAGCAGTAGTTTATTGCAGCAAGGATGTTTAAATTTTATCAAATGTTGTCAAATGTCTTTGTAAATTATAAACTGAAAAGTAGTACAAAAATTGAAGTATATTTTAAAATCTTTTATTTGTTCTTTTTGTCAGTGAGAAGAGGGGAGGTATTCACCTGGCGACCCCATCTGGGAACAATTCTCAAGGGCTGAGCTACTTTAAGCACCAATGAAGCTATTCTCAGTGCCCTGAACCACTCTGACCAATCGAGTCACTGGCTATGGCAGGGGAATAGAGAGAGAAGGGGGGAAAGGAGAGGAAGAGAAGAAGATGGTTATTTGTCCTGTGTGCCCTGACTGGAAATTGAAACCAGGACATCCATATGTCAGGCCAATGCTCTATCCAATGAGCCACCAGCCAAGGCTATTTTAAAATCTTTAAAAGTGTAACAAAATATTACTTGAATGCTCTCCACTCTTAATAAAAATATCTCATTGCTAATATTTTTGTTTTTATTACTGACAACAAAGTATTAGAATATTCAAATATAATTATCCATTATATTCAAAGACACTAAAAATATTTTTTTAATTTATTTTTTATTAACTTTAATGGGGTGACACCAATAAATCAGGGTACATATGTACAATGAAAACATCTCCAGATTATCCCATCATTCAATTGTGCTGCATACCCATTACACAAAGTCAAATTGTCCTCTGTCACCTTCTATCTGGTTTTCCCTGTGTCCCTCCCCTTCACCCTATCCCACCCTCCCCTCCCTCCCACCATCCCATAACCACCACACTCTTGTCCGTGTCTCGTAGTCTCACTTTAATGTCCCACCTATGTATGAAATCATGCTGTTCTCAGTTTTTCTTTTTTTCTGATTTACTTATTTCACTCCGTATAATGTTATCAAGGTACATCCATTTTGTTATAAATGATCCGATGTCATCATTTCTTATGGCTGAATATTGTTCCATAGTATATATATACCAAAGCTTTTTAATCCACTCGTATTCTGACGGACACTTGGGCTGTTTCCAGCTCTTCGCTATTGTAAACAATGCTGCCACAAACATGGGGGCGCATTTCTTCTTTTCGAACAGTGTTATGGTGTTCTTAGGGTATATTCCTAAAAGTGGGATAGCTGGGTCAAAAGGCAGTTCGACTTGTAATTTTTTGAGGAATCTCCAAACTGTTTTCCACAGTGACTGCACCAGTCTGCATTCCCACCAGCAGTGCAGAAGGGTTCCCTTTTCTCCACATCCTCGCCAGCACTTATTCTGTGTTGTTTTGCTGATGAGCGCCATTCTGACTGGTGTGAGGTGATATCTCATTGTGGTTTTAATTTGCATTTCTCTAATAATTAGTGATGTTGAGCATTTTTTCATATGTCTTTTGGCCATCTGTATGTCTTCTTTGGTAAAATTTCTATTCATTTCTTTTGCCCATTTTTTGATTGGGTTGTTTGTCTTCCTGGTGTTGAGTTTTATAAGTTCTTTATAAATTTTGGTTATTAACCCCTTATCCGACGTGCTGTCGAATATGTTCTCCCATTGTGTAGTTTGTCTTTGTATTCTGTTCTTATTGTCCCATTTGTTTATCTTGCCTTTTATTTCATTTGCTCGTGGAGATAAATCGGCAAATAAATTGCTGCTACAGATGTCGGAGAGCTTGCTGCCTATGTTTTCTTCTACGATGCTTATAGTTTCACGGCTTATGTTTAAGTCCTTTATCCATTTTGAATTTGTTTTTGTAAATGGTGTAAGTTGATGGTCTAGTTTCATTTTTTTGCAGGTAGATGTCCAATTTTCCCAGCACCATTTGTTAAAGAGGCTGTCTTTACTCCATTGTATGTTCTTTCCTCCTTTGTCAAATATCAGTTGTCCATAAAGCTGTGGGTTTATTTTGGGTTCTCTGTTCTGTTCCATTGATCACTGTGCCTGTTCTTATGCCAGTACCAGGCAGTCTTGAGTATAATGGCCTTGTAGTAAACCTTGATATCCGGAAGAGTGATGCCTCCTGCTTTATTTTTTCTTTTTAAGATTGCTGAGGCTATTCGTGTTCTTTTTTGGTTCCATATAAATTTTTGGAATATGTTTTCTATATCTTTGAAGTATGTCATTGGTATTTTAATTGGTATTGCATTGAATTTATAAATTGCTTTGGGTAATATAGACATTTTAATGATGTTTATTCTTCCTAGCCATGAGCACGGTATATGCTTCCACCTGTTTGTATCTTCCTTGATTTCTTTTATCAATGTTTTATAATTTTCCGAATACAAGTCCTTAACCTCCTTGGTTAAATTTACTCCTAGGTATTTTATTTTTTTGGCTGCAATAGTGAAGGGGATTGATTCCTTAATTTCTTTTGCTGACAGTTCATTGTTTGTATATAGAAATGCCTCTGATTTCTGGGTATTAATTTTATATTCTGCCACCTTGCTGAATTCATTTATAAGGTCCAGTAGTTTTTTAACTGAGACTTTAGGGTTTTCTATGTACAATATCATATCATCTGCAAATAGTGACAGTTTTACTCCTTCTTTTCCAATTTGTATGCCTTTTATTTCTTCTTCTTGTCTGATTGCTGTAGCTAGGACTTCCAGAACTATGTTGAATAAAAGTGGTGAAAGTGGGCAACCCTGCCTGGTTCCTGATCTTAAGGGGACTGCTTTTAATTTTTGTCCATTTAGTATGATGTTTGCTGTGGGTTTGTCGTAGATGGCCTTTATCATGTTAAGGAATGTTCCTTGTATTCCTACTTTATTGAGAGTTTTAAGCATGAATGGGTGCTGGATTTTATCAAATGCCTTTTCTGCATCTATTGAAATTATCATGTGATTTTTGTCCTTCCTTTTGTTTATGTGATGAATCACATTGATTGATTTGCGAATATTGAACCAGCCTTGCCTCTCCAGAATAAATCCCACTTGGTCATGGTGTACGATTTTTTTTCATATATTGCTGAATCCGGTTGGCTAATATTTTGTTGAGAATTTTAGCGTCTAAATTCATCAGGGATATAGGCCTATAATTTTCTTTCTTTGTGTTGTCTTTGCCCGGTTTGGGGATCAGAATTATGCTCGCCTCATAAAAGGAGTTTGGAAGTCTGCCTTCCTCTTGAATTTTTTGAAATAGCTTGAGGAGGATAGGAGTTAGTTCTTCTTTAAATTTTTGATAGAATTCACTTGTGAAGCCATCAGGCCCAGGACTTTTCTTTTTTGGGAGTTTTTTGATAACTGTTTCAATCTCCTCTGTTGTAATTGGTCTGTTTAGGTGCTCTGATTATTCCAGATTGATTTTTGGAAGTTTATATGATTCAAGAAATTTGTCCATTTCATCTAGATTGTCTGATTTTTTGGCATAGAGTTCTTCATAGTATTTTCTTACAATGCTTTGTATCTCTGTTGTATTAGTTGTAAATTCTCCAGTGTCCTTTCTAATTTTATCTATTTGAGACCTCTCTCTTTTTTTCTTGATGAGTCTAGTTAAGGGTTCATCAATCTTGTTTACCTTTTTGAAGAACCAGCTTCTTGTTTCATTGATCCTCTGTATTGTTTCCTTAGCATCTATGTCATTTATTTCTGCTCTGATCTTTATTATTTCCTTCCTTCTACTTGTCCTGCATTTTATTTGTTGTTGTTTTTCAAGTTCTTTTAGCTGCAGGATTAAGTTGCTTATATGTTCTTTTTCTAGCTTCTTATGATATGCCTGTAGTGCAATAAACTTCCCTCTCAGAACTGCTTTTGCTGTGTTCCATAGATTTTGAGTTGACGTATGCTCATTATCATTTGTTTTTAGAAACTTTTTTATTTCTTCTTTGATCTCAATGTTAATCCATTCATTATTTAATAACATGCTATTTAGTTTCCAAGTGTTTGAGTATTTTTCAGTTTTTCTTTTGTGGTTGATTTCTAGTTTCATGGCATTGTGATCAGAGAAAATGCTTGATATAATTTCAATCTTCTTAAATGTGTTGAGGCCTTTTTTGTGTCCTAACATGTGGTCTATCCTAGAAAACATACCATGAGCTCTTGAGAAGAATGTATATTCTACTGCTTTAGTGTGAAAAGTTCTGAATATATCTATTAAATCAAGTTGATCTAGTGTATCCTTTAATTCTGCTGTTTCTTTATTGATTTTCTTTCTTGTGGATCTATCCAGTGTTGTTAGTGGGGTATTGAAATCCCCTACTATGATAGTATTACTGTTAATCTCGCCCTTAATGTCCATCAAAGTCTGCTTTATGAATGTCGGGGCTCCTATATTTGGTGCGTAGATATTTATAATAGTTATATCTTCCTGTTGAATTGTTCCCTTTATCATTATGTAGTGTCCTTCTTTATCTCTTACTACAGTCTTTGTTTTAAAGTCCATTTTGTCAGATATAAGTACTGCTACCCCAGCTTTTTTTTCATTTCCATTTGCATGAAATATTTTTTCCACCCTTTTACCTTCAGTTTATGTGCATCTTTTGTTTTAAGGTGTGTCTCTTGTAGACAGCATATGTATGGGTCCTGTTTCTTTATCCACGCTACTACCCTATGTCTTTTGATTGGATCATTTAGTCCATTTACATTTAAGGTTATTATTGATATGTAGTTGTTTATTGACATTTTATTCTTTAAAGCTGTATTTTTTTTTTTTTTTGCTATATTCTTTTCTCCCTTTGATCTGTTCACACTAGGCCCCTTAAAATCTCTTGCAGGATTGGTTTGGTTTTAATGAATTCCTTGAGGTTTTCTTTGTCTGGAAAGCTCTTTATTTCTCCCTCAATTTTAAATGTTACCCTTGCTGGATAGAGGAGTCTTGGTTGTAGGTTCTTGTTCTGCATTACTTTGATTATATCTTGCCATTCCCTTCTGGCCTCAAGTGTTTCTGTTGAGAAGTCCGATGTCATCCTAATGGGGGCTCCTTTGTAGGTGAGAGTCTTTTTTTCTCTAGCAGCTTTTAAGATTTTTTCTTTATCTATTAGCTTTGGTATTTTAACTATGATGTGTCTTGGTGTAGATCTTTTTGGGTTTCTCTTTAATGGGGTTCTGTGTGCCTCTTGGACATGTAGAATGTTTCCCAGCCTTAATTTAGGGAAGTTTTCTGCTATGATTTGATTGAACAAAGTTTCCATTTCCTGTCCTCTTTCTTCTTCTTCAGGTACCCCTATGATGCGAATGTTGTTTCTCTTCATGTTGTCACAGAGCTCCCTTAGAGTTTCCTCACATTTTTTGAATCTCTTTTCCTTTTTTTTCTCTGCTTCTGTAACTATGTTTATTGTGTCCTCTAACTCACTGATTCGATCCTCAGCGTGATTCATCCTGCTTTTAATTCCTTCCATTGTGGTCTTCAGTTCTGATACTGTATTTGTCATTTCTGTCTGGTTCTTTTTTATTATTTCAATTTCATTTTTTATACTTGTTATCTCTTTATTTAGGTGCTCATAGTGACTATCCATTGTTGCTCTAATTTCTTTGAACATCCTAACTATCATTATTCTAAAGTCTGCTTCTGGTAGTTTGGTTATATCTGGTTCATTCAGGACATTCTCTGGGGATTTCTCTTGGTTGATTTGGTTTGCATTCCTCTGCCTTTCCATTTTATCTGAGTGTAAGCAAGTTGTGGCCACTGGAGTCCAGTATGTGTTGCCTTTGTGTTCTCTAGGTGTGGTCTGTCTGCAGGCTTGCCACCCCCTCTGTCGCTGCCTAGGGCGGTTGGGTGTGGGCGTTGCCAGTGCCGGTTCACTGCAGCTATTGCTGTGGTTTCTGCCTCTCCTTTGCGGGAGGGGCTGTCACTCAAGCCACTAGCGTTAGCACGCAGGGCAGAGGTGAGCACCTTTGCTCAGCTGCGGACCCAGACTTTTTCCGGAAGGCTTACGCCCAGCCCCCTCAGTCCGAGCCTGCTTGCCACCGTTTTGTGGGTTGGGCGGGGCTTTTGACGTGCTCTCAGCTGTGAGCCTTTGCCCGTCCAGAATTTAGCCCCGCCCTCGAGGCCAGGGCCCTCCTGCTCAGGGACTGAAACCGAACACCGGGGATTATTGGGCCGGGCATGTTTGCTGGCGTGCGCACTGTCGTTCAGGCTCCTACCCCGCCCCCACGCTCGGAGAAAGCTCGCACACGTAGAGTGGTACTCCGCAGTTTCTCCGGCCGGGCGGGGAGAGCAGCGTGATCTCAGCAGGGAACTTCCCCTGGTCTCAGTGTCTCCCTCGCCCCCGACTTAGGAGCCCGCTTGCGCCCGCAGATGGCACACCGAGGTTTCTCCTTCTGGGCGGGGTTGGCAGTGTGAGCCTCGGGCCCTTCGCCCGTCCCTGGCCTTAGCCCGGTGCCCGCGGTCAGGGCCGGCTAGCGCAGGGTCGCAGGGCTGATCTCTGCCCGTATTTTTCCCCACAAGTGGGGTCACAGGCGGCCCGCAGCTGCCGGACAGCTTTCGCGCATCACCTCCGCCCCTGCTAGGCTAGCCCGAGCTCTCACTGTTCCGCCCACACCGACAGGACTGCGTTTCGGAGTCCTGTCCCGACCATAGGCTTCAGCAACCTCAGGGGGCTAGAAGTGCCCTAAGTCTCCACACTGTAGGCTTGGGAGCTCCCTCCCTCTAAGCAGGTCTGCTCTAATTGCTGCGGGAGAGCTTGTTTGGCTAGTGTCCTGTCTCCCTTTGCTGGTATTGATAGTTCCAGGGGAAATATTCGTTTTCGATTAGGGAAGTGACTTAGCCCATGGGTCGGGGTGGCTGTCCCTCAGAGTGTCCTCATGCCTTCAGTCCACTCTTTGTTCCCGCTGCTCTGTTCCTCTCCTCTGTCCCAGTTCTCCGGAGCCCCGGGTGCGTGGTTGTGAGAGAGGTTTTCTGAGCTGTCCCTTTAAAAAGATTTTTGGGTCTGAGAAGACTCTCTCTTTTTCCCAAATAGTATCCTCACTTGCTTCACAGCTCAATACTGTCCAATCGCCTCTTCTAGGCTCTGGGACTGCAGTCTGGGGCTTGGTTCCTGGGACCCAGGTCCCTCCCTCTCCGCCAAAGTCTCCTCCCGCCATGCAGGTATCTCCCGGTTGCCGTTTGCTCCGGGGAGCTGGGCAGCCCTCTTCGCGATTTCGCTATTCTTACCAGTCTCAATGTGGCTTCTGCAGTGTTCCTTGGTTGAAGAGTCCACTTAGTTTAGCTCAAAGTTGGTTTATCCAGATGATGGTTCTTAAAATTGAGTTATAATCCACTTTGGTTCTGGGAGTTGGAAGTTGGTACGTCTGCCTACTCCATCGCCATCTTCCCTCTCTCTAAAAATATTTTTATCACAGACTTTTTTCGCTAATGATATCATAGAAGTATGACAAACTAATGTGCCAAAATACATCAAAAAGACTGCCATATTAATTTTTCTTTTTAAAATAATTAAATTTGTTGGCCTGACATTGATTAATATATTATATAAGTTTCAGGTATACAATTCTATAATACATGATCTGTAAATTATATTGTGTGTTCAGTACCCCACGTCAAATTTCCTTTCATTATTATTTAGCGCCCCTTTACCTTCTTCTTCCACCCCTCTCTTTTCATCTTGTAATCACCATACTGTTGTCTGTGTTTAAGTGGTTTTTTCTTTGCTTAATTCCTTCGCCTTTTTTACCAAGGCCCCCAATGTCCATTCCCTTTGACAGCTGGTCAATCTGTTCTCTGTATCTATGTTTGTTTTGATTTTGTTTGTTAGTTTACTTTGTTCATTAGGTAAGTGAAATTATATGCTACTTGTCTTTCTCTGACTAGCTTATTTTACTTATTTTAAGGCTCTCTAGGTTCATCAATGCTTTCCCCAAATGTCAAGAGGTTCTTCTTTTTTATGGATGAGTAGTATTTCATGGTGTAATGAACCACAGCTTTTTTATCCACTCATCTACTGGTGGGCACTTCAGCTGCTTCCCAATTTGGATGTTATAAATAATGCTGCAATGAACATAAGGGTACCTATTCTTTCAAATTAGTGTTTCAGGTTTCTTTGGATCTGTTTCTGGAAGTGGAATCGCTGGGTCATAAGGTAGCCCTATTTTTAATTATTTGAGGTACCTCCATATTATTTTTCACAATGGCTGTACCAATGTACATTTCCTCCAACAGTGCATAGGGTTCCTATTTCTCCACATCCTTGTCAACACTTATTTGTTGATTTATTAATAGGTGTGTGGTGATATCTCATTGTGGTTTTAAGTTGCATTTCTCTGATAATTAGTGACATTTAACAACATTTTATATCTTTATTGGCCATCTGTATGTTCTCTTCAGAGAATTGTCTGTTCAGGTTCTTCGCCCATTTCTTAACTGATAATATATTTTTTTATTTTGTTGTTTTTATAAGTTCCTTATAAATTTTGTATATTAACCTCCTATCAGCTGTATCATTAGCAGATATGTTCTCCCATTCAGTGGGTTGTCTTTTCATTTTGTTGATGATTTCTTCTGCTGTGCAAAAACTTTTAGTTTAATGTAGGCTTGTTTGTTTTTTTATTTTTATTTTTTCCCCATGTCCTAGAGATAATCAGAAAAAATACTATTATGGAAAATGCCTGAGGTTTTATTACCTGTGTTTACTTCTAGGACTTTTGTGGTTTTATATCTAACATTTAAGTCTAATTTATTTTGAGTTTATCTTTCTGGATGATAGAAGAAGGTGATCTAGTTTCTTTTCTTTCTTTTTTACTCTCCTTTTTCTTCATTCTTTTTTTTTTATTTTTGCATGCAATTGTTCTATTTTCTCAACACTATTTTTTTTGACAGACTCTCTTCACCCCTTTGTATGTTCTTCCCTCCTTTGTCAAATAGTAAT
Source organism: Rhynchonycteris naso (assembly GCA_037038555.1). NCBI lineage: Eukaryota > Metazoa > Chordata > Mammalia > Chiroptera > Emballonuridae > Rhynchonycteris > Rhynchonycteris naso. The sequence continues at coordinate 77,580,187 of CM073002.1, forward strand.
TGACTATAAAGGCATGAGTTTATTTCTGGGCTTTATATTCTGTTCCATTGATCTAGATGTCTGTTTTTATATCCAACGCTGCATTGATTACTATGACCTTGTAATATAGGTTGATATATGATATCTGGATTTTTTCAAACTTCTTTCTCAAAACTGCTGTGGCTTTTTGAGTCTTTTATGATTTCACATAAATTGTTAGAATACTGTTTTATTTCTGTGAAATATGCCATTGGTATATTGATAGAAATTACATTAAACCTATAAATTGCTTTGGGTATTATGGACATTTTAATAATGTTAATTCATCCTATCCATGAACACAGTATATGCTTTCACTTATTTTCTTCTTCTTCAATTTATTTTTTCAATATCTTATAATTTTTAAGTACAGGTCTTTTTAATTATTGGTTAAATTTATTTTGAGGCATGTTATTCTTTTTGAAGCAGTTGTGAATGAGATTGTTTCCTTAGTTTCTATTTCTATTATGTTCATTTGTGTATAAAAATGAAACTGATATCTAGATATTTATTTTACATCCTGCTACTTTTCCAAATTCATTAATCACTTCTAGTAATTTTTTGGTAGAATATTTAGGGTTGTCTAAATATAATATATATAGTTATTTATATGCAATATCATGTCATGTACAAATAATGACAGTTTAGCTTCTTTTTCAATTTGATATTTTTTATTTCTTACTCTTGTCTGGTTGCTCCTAAAAGGAACACTCAGAGCATTACAGGCCTAAATCATAAAAAAATAAATACTCAAACAATCTAAGTTGACAGTTAAAGAAACTTTAAAAAGAACAACAAACAAGGGAAGCAAGATGGCAAAGGAGTAGGCGGACGTACCAACTTCCAACTCCCAGAAGCAAAGTGGATTATAACTCAATTTAAAGAACCATCATCTGGATAAACCAACTATGAACTAAACTAAGTGGACTCTTCAACCAAGGAACACAGAAGAAGCCACACTGAGACTGGTAGGAATAGCGAAAATGTGAAGAGGGCTGCCCAGCTCCCCGGAGCAAACGGCAGCCCGGAGAGACCCGCGGGGCGGGAGAAAAGTTTGGGGAAGAGGGAGGGACCTGGGTCCCAGGAACCAAGCCCCAGCCTACAGTCCCAGAGCCTAGAAGAGGTGTTTGGACAGTTTTGAGCTGTGAAACAAGTGAGGGAGCTCCCAGGCCTACAGTGTGGAGTATTAGGTCCCTTCCTACTCTGCTGAGGGCTGCTTAAGGGTTTGGGGCGACAGGACGCTGAAAGCGGTTCTGTCGGCGTGGACAGAGGCCAAGTCGGTGGGAGCTCAGTCTAGCCCAGAGGGTCAGAGGGGACGCGTGAGAGCGGACTGGCAGCTGCGGGCCTGCCTTTAACCCCACTTACGGGGACAAAGCGGGAGGACAGGAACGGGCAGAAATCTGCTCTATGACCCTGCGCAGGCCGGCCCTGACTGCGGGGACCGGGCTAGGACCAGGGACAGGCAGGGGCTCACAGCTGAGCTCACGCTACCAGCCCCCCGCCCACGCCGGAGAAACCGCGGTTGGCCAGTATACGTGCGCGAGCGGGCTCCGAGCGCGGGAACGGGCTAGACCCCGAGACAAGTGGAAGCTCGCAGTTGAACTCATGCTACTATCCCCGCCCGGCCGGAGAAACCGCGGATTGCATTCATACGTGCATGAGCGGGTTCCGAACGCGGGGGGCGGGGTAGAGTCTGGGATGAGCGGAAGTATGCAGCTGAGCGGAAGCCAGCAAACATGCCCAGCCCAATAAACCTTGATTTCCAACCCTGCGCAGAAGGGCCCAGGCCTCGAGGGAGGGGCTAAAACTCCAGACGGGCAAACACTCACAGCTGAGAGCACGTCAAGAGCCCCGCCCAACACGCAAAACTGTGGCGAGCAGGCTCTGACTGAGGGTTCTGGGCGGAAGTCCGGAAATAGGCTGGGTCCGGAGCTGAGCAAAGGTGCTCACCTCTACCCTTGGTGCTAAGATTTGTGGCTTCAGTGACAGCCCCTCCCACGGAGAAGAGGCAGAAAGCACAGCAAAAGCCACAGTGGGCCGGCGCTGGTAACGCTCATACCCAACCACCTTAGGCACCGGCAGAGGGGGTGAGGGGCCTGCAGACAGACACACCTAGAGAACACAAACGCAACACATACTGGACTCCAGTGGCCACAACTTGCTTATACACAGAAAAAATGGGCAGGCAGAGGAATGCAAACCAAATGAATCAAGAGAAATCCCCAGAGAAGGACCTGAATGAACCAGATATAACCAAATTACCAGAAGCAGAATTTAGAATAATGATAGATAGGATGTTCAAAGAAATTAGAGCAACAATGGATAGTCATTATGAACACCTAAATAAAGAGATAACAAGTATAAAAAACGAAATTGAAATAATAAAAAAGAATCAGGCAGAAATGACAAATACAGTATCAGAACTGAAGACCACAATGGAAGGAATTAAAAGCAGGATGGATGACGCTGAGGATCGAATAAGCGAGTTAGAGGACACAATAAACAAAGGCACAGAAGCAGAGAAGAAAAAGGAAAAGAGACTTAAAAAATGTGAGGAAACTCTAAGGGAGCTTTGTGACAACATGAAGAGAAACAACATTCGCATCATAGGGGTGCCTGAAGAAGAGGAGAGAGGACAGGAAATGAAAACTTTGTTCAATCAAATCATAGCAGAAAACTTTCCTAAATTAAGGCTGGGAAACACTCCACACATTCAAGAAGCACACAGAACTCCATTAAAGAGAAACCCAAAAAGATCTACGCCAAGACACATCATAGTTAAAATACCAAAGCTAATGGATAAAGAAAAAATTTTAAAAGCTGCTAGAGAAAAAAAGGCTATCACCTACAAAGGAGCCCCAATAAGGATGACATTGGACTTCTCAACAGAAACACTTGAGGCCAGAAGGGAATGGCAAGAAATAATCAAAGTAATGCAGAACAAGAACCTACAACCAAGACTACTTTATCCAGCAAGGCTAACGTTTAAAATTAAAGGAGAAATAAAGAGCTTCCCAGAAAAACAAAGCCTGAAGGAATTCATAAAAACCAAACCAATTCTGCAAGAGATACTAAGGGGCCTCTTGTGAACAGTTTAAAGGGAGGAATGAATAGAGCAAAAGAAGAATACAGCTTTAAAGAATAAAATGGCAATAAACAACTACATATCAATAATAACCTTAAATGTAAATGGATTAAATGATCCAATCAAAAGACATAGGGTAGCTGCATGGATAAAGAAACAGGACCCATACATATGCTGTCTACAAGAGCCACACCTTAAAACAAAAGATGCTCATAGACTGAAGGTAAAAGGATGGAAAAAAATATTTCAAGCAAATGGAAATGAAAAAAAAGCAGGGGTAGCAATACTTATATCAGACAAAAAGGACTTTAAAACAAAGGCTGTAGTAAGAGATAAAAGAGGACACTACAAAATGATAAAGGGAACAATTCAACAGGAAGATATAACTATTGTAAATATCTATGCACCAAATATAGGAGCCCCGACATACATAAAGCAGACTTTGATAGATATAAAGGGTGAGATTAACAGCAATACTATCATAGTAGGGGATTTCAATACCCCTCTAACAACACTGGATAGATCCTCAAGAAAGAAAATTAATAAAGAAACAGCAGACTTAAAGGAGACACTAGATCAACTTGATTTAATAGATATCTTCAGAACTTTTCACCCTAAAGCAGTAGAATATACATTCTTCTCAAGCGCTCATGGTACGTTTTCTAGGATAGACCACATGTTAGGACACAAAAATGGTCTCAGTAAACTTAAGAAGATTGAAATCATATCAAGCATTTTCTCTGATCACAAAGCCATGAAACTAGAAATTAACCACAAAAGAAAACCTGAAAAATACTCAAACACTTGGAAACTAAATAGCTTGTTATTAAATAATGAATGGATTAACAATGAGATCAAAGAAGAAATAAAAAAGTTTCTAGAAACAAATGATAATGAGCATACATCAACTCAAAATTTATGGGACACAGCAAAAGCAGTTCTGAGAGGGAAGTTTATTGCACTACAGGCATATCATAAGAAGCTAGAAAAAGCTCAAATAAGCAACCTGACCCTGCATCTAAAAGAACTAGAAAAACAACAACAAATAAAACCCAAGACAAGTAGAAGAAAGGAAATAATAAAGGTCAGAGCAGAAATAAATGACATAGAGGCTAAGGAAACAATACAGAGGATCAATGAAACAAGAAGCTGGTTCTTTGAAAAGGTAAATAAGATTGATGAACCTTTAACTAGACTCACCAAGAAAAAAAGAGAGAGGACTCAAATAAATAAAATTAGAAAGGACAGTGGAGAAATAACAACTGACACAACAGAAATACAAAGCATTGTAAGAAAATACTATGAAGAACTATATGCCAAAAAATTAGACAATCTTGGTGAAATGGACAAATTTCTTGAATCATATAAACTTCCAAAAATCAATCTGGAAGAATCAGAACACCTAAACAGACCAATTACAGCAAATGAGATCGAAACAGTTATCAAAAAACTCCCAAAAATAAAAGTCTTGGGTCTGATGGCTTCACAAGTGAATTCTATCAAAAATTCAAAGAAGAACTAACTCCTATTCTCCTCAAGCTATTTCAAAAAATTCAAGAGGAAGGAAGACTTCCAAACTCCTTTTATGAGGCGAGCATAATTCTGATCCCAAAACCGGGCAAAGACAACACAAAGAAAGAAAATTATAGGCCTATAACCCTGATGAATTTAGACGCTAAAATTCTCAACAAAATATTAGCCAACCGGATCCAGCAATATATGACAAAAATCATACACCACGATCAAGTGAGTTTTATTCTGGAGAGGCAAGGCTGGTTCAATATTCGCAAATCAATCAATGTGATTCACCACATAAACAAAAGGAAGGACAAAAATCACATGATAATTTCAATAGATGCAGAAAAGGCATTTGATAAAATCCAGCACCCATTCATGCTCAAAACTCTCAGTAAAGTGGGAATACAGGGATCATTCCTTAACATGATAAAGGCCATCTACGATAAAACGACAGCAAACATCATACTAAATGGACAAAGATTAAAAGCAATCCCCTTAAGATCAGGAACCAGGCAGGGTTGCTCACTTTCACCACTCTTATTCAACATAGTTCTGAAAGTCCTAGCTACAGCAATCAGACAAGAAGAAGAAATAAAAGGCATACAAATTGGAAAAGAAGAAGTAAAACTGTCATTATTTGCAGATATGATATTGTATATTGTAAACCCTAAAGTCTCAGTCAAAATACTACTGGACCTTATAAATGAATTCAGCAAGGTGGCAGGATATAAAATTAATACTCAGAAATAGGAGGCATTTCTATACACCAAGAATGAAATATCAGCAAAAGAAATTAAGGAAACAATCCCCTTCACTATTGCAGCAAAAAAAATAAAGTACCTAGGAGTAAATTTAACCAAGGAGGTTAAGGACTTGTACTCAGAAAATTATAGAACATTGATAAAAGAAATCAAGGAAGATACAAACAAGTGGAAGCACATACCGTGCTCATGGCTAGGAAGAATAAACATCATTAAAATGTCTATATTACCCAAAGCAATTTATAAATTCAATGCAATACCAATTAAAATACCAATGACATACTTCAAAGATATAGAACACATATTTTAAAAATTTATATGTAACCAAAAAGGAACACGAATAGCCTCAGCAATCTTAAAAAGAAAAAATAAAGCAGGAGGTATCAGTCTTCCTGATATCAAGGCTTACTACAAGGCCATTATACTCAAGACAGCCTGGTACTGGCATAAGAACAGGCACATAGATCAATGGAACAGAACAGAGAACCCAGAAATAAACCCACAGCTTTATGGACAACTGATATTTGACAAAGGAGGAAGGAACATACAATGGAGTAAAGACAGCCTCTTTAACAAATGGTGTTGGGAAAATTGGACATATACCTGCAAAAAAAATGAAACTAGACCATCAACTTACACCATTCACAAAAACAAACTCAAAATGGATAAAAGACTTAAATGTAAGCCGTGAAACCATAAACATATTAGAAGAAAACATAGGCAGCAAGCTCTCCGACATCTGTAGCAGCGGTATATTTGCCGACTTATCTTCATGGGCAACTGAAATAAAAGGCAAGATAAACAAATGGGACTATATCAAACTAAAAAGTTTTTGCACAGCTAAAGACAATAGGAACAGAATAAAAAGACAAACCACACAATGGGAGAACATATTCGACAGCACATCTGATAAGGGGTTAATAACTAAAATTTATAAAGAACTTATAAAAAGCAACACCAGGAAGACAAACAACCCAATCAAAAAATGGGCAAAAGAAATGAATAGAAATTTCTCCAAAGAGGACATACAGATGGCCAATAGGCATATGAAAAAATGCTCAACATCACTAATCATTAGAGAAATGCAAATTAAAACCACAATGAGATGTCACCTCACACCAGTCAGAATGGCATTTATCAGCAAAACAACACAGAATAAGTGCTGGCGAGGATGTGGAGAAAAGGGAACCCTTCTGCACTGCTGGTGGGAATGCAGACTGGTGCAGCCACTGTGGAAAACAGTTTGGAGATTCCTCAGAAAATTAAAAATCGAACTGCCTTTTGACCCAGCTATCCCACTTTTAGGAATATACCCCAAGAACACCATAGCACTGTTCAAAAAGAAGAAATGTGCCCCCATGTTTGTGGCAGCATTGTTTACAATAGCGAAGATCTGGAAACAGCCCAAGTGTCCGTCAGAAGAAGAGTGGATTAAAAAGCAATGGTACATATATACTATGGAATACTACTCAGCCATAAGAAACGATGACATCGGATCATTTATAACAAAATGGATGTACCTTGATAACATTATACGGAGTGAAATAAGTAAATCAGAAAAAAAGAAAAACTGAGAACAGCACAATTACATACATAGGTGGGACATGAAAGTGAGGGTATGAGACATGGACAAGAGAGTGGTGGTTATGGGATGGGGGGAGGGAGGGAAGAATGGGATAGGGAGGAGGGGAGGGACGCAGGGAAAACCAGATTGAATGTGACAGAGGACAATTTGACTTTTGGTGATGGGTATGCAACACAATTGAATGATAAGATAACCTGGAGATGTTTTCATTGTACATATGTACCCTGATTTATTGATGTCACCCCATTAGAATTAATAATAATAAAATATATATATAAAAAAAAGAAAAAATAAAGCAGGAGGTATCACTCTTCCAGATATCAAGGTATACTATAAGGCCATTATACTCAAGACAACCTGGTACTGGCATAAGAACAGGCACATAGATCAATGGAACAGAACAGAGGACCCAGAAATAAACCCACAGCTTTATGGACAACTGATATTTGACAAAGGAGGAAAGAACATACAATGGAGTAAAGACAGCCTCTTTAACAAATGGTGTTGGGAAAATTGGACATCTACCTCCAAAAAATGAAACTAGACCATCAACTTATACCATTCACAAAAACAAAATCAAAATGGATAAAAGACTTAAATGTAAGCCGTGAAACCATAAGCATCTTAGAAGAAAACATAGGCAGCAGGCTCTCCGACATCTGGAGCATCAGTATATTTGCCGATTTATCTCCACGGGCAACTGAAATAAAAGGCAAGATAAACAAATGGGACTATATCAAACTAAAAAGTTTTTGCACAGCTAAAGACAATAAGAACAGAATAAAAAGACAAACCACATAATGGGAGAACATATTCGACAGCACATCTGATAAGGGCTTAATAACTAAAATTTATAAAGAACTTATAAAACTCAACACCAGGAAGACAAACAACCCAATCAAAAAATGGGCAAAAGAAATGAATAGAAATTTCTCCAAAGAGGACATACAGATGGCGACTAGGCATATGAAAAAATGCTCAACATCACTAATCATTAGAGAAATGCAAATTAAAACCACAATGAGATATCACCTCACACCAGTCAGAATGGCACTCATCAGCAAAACAACACAGAATAAGTGCTGGCGAGGATGTGGAGAAAAGGGAACCCTCCTGCACTGCTGGTGGGAATGCAGACTGATGCAACCACTGTGGAAAACAGTATGGAGATTCCTCAAAAAATTAAAAATCAAACCGCCTTTTGACCCAGCTATCCCACTTTTAGGAATATACCCTAAGAACACCATAGCACTGTTTGAAAAGAAGAAATGCGCCTCCATGTTCATGGAAGCACTGTTCACAATAGCGAAGATCTGGAAACAGCCCAAGTGTCCATCAGAGAATGAGTGGATTAAAAAACTTTGGTACATATATACTATGCAATACTACTCAGCCATAAGGAACGATGACATCGGATCATTTATAACAAAATGGATGTACCTTGATAACATTATACGGAGTGAAATAAGTAAATCAGTAAAAAAGAAAAACTGAGAACAGCATGATTCCATACATAGGTGGGACATAAAAGTGAGAATATGAGACATGGACAAGAGAGTGGTGGATATGGGATGGGGGGAGGGGGGGAAGAGTGGGACAGGGAGGAGGGGAGGGACACAGGGAAAACCAGATCGAAGGTGCCAGAGGACAATTTGACTTTTGGTGATGGGTATGCAACACAATTGAATGATAAGATATCGTGGAGATGTTTTCATTGTACATATGTACCCTGATTTATTGGTGTCACCCCATTAGAATTAATAATATATATATATATATATATATATATATATATATATATATATATATATAGAACAACAAACAAAGCTCTAACTGAATAGAAGGAAGAAAATAATAAATATTAGCCATAAATTAAAAAAAAAACGGACTCTAAAAAATAGGAAAGATCAATGAAACAAAGATCTTATTCTTTGAAAAGATAATCAATAATATTAACAAAACTTTAACTATACTCATCAAGAAAAAAAAGAGAACTTAAATAAATAAAATAAAAATAAATAAATAAAAAGAGAAGTAACAATTAATACCAAAGTGATACAAAGGATTGTAAGAAAATATTACAAACAATATTACAAACAACTATATTCAAATAATTGGACAATCTGGGAAAAATGAATAAATTTTTAGAAACATACAGTCTTTGTCTTTCATAACTGAATTGGGAAGATTGGAGAATCTGAATAAATTGCAGCTAGTAAAACTGAATCGCTGACTTAAAAACTTTCAAGAAACCAAAATCCTGAACTGAATGGTTACACTGGTAAATTCTACCAAACATTCAAAAAGAACAAACACCTATCCTTCTCAAACTATTCCAAAAAATTCATGTAAAAGGAAGAATCTTAAGCTTATTTTATGAGGCCAGCATTATCCTAATTCCAAAACCAGGAAAAGATAATCCAAAGGAAGAAAATTAGAGGCCAATATACCTGAAAAACATAGATGCTGAAATTCTCAACAAAATATTTGTAAACCGATTAGCAATAAATACATAAAAGAGATCATACACCATGATCAAGTTGGATTTATTCTGGGGCTGCAAGATTCATATATAATAGCTGCAAATCAATAAACGTGATACACCATAAAAAAAAATAAAGGATAAAAACTTTGTGATCATATTCACAGATACATAAAAAACATTTGATAAAGTTTTCTTTTAACTTAAGCTTTCTTATTCATGCATACATCCAGTATGCATAGCTAATGCTTGGAGACATGGTAGATGTTCATAAAGAAATCTTCTGCGTATGGTTTAGTATATTGGTTTTTTTTTTATTAATTTTAATGGGGTGACACCAATAAATCAGGGTACATATGTACAACGAAAACATCTCCAGATTATCTTATCATTCAATTGTGTTGCATACCCATCACCCAAAGTCTAATTGTCCTCTGTCACCTTCTATCTCGTTTTCCTTTTCCTTTGGAATATAGAAACAATAGTAGTTAACAAACAGGTTTACACTTTTTATCTTATATTACAATTCCCTTTAATTAATCTAATAATTAAGTGTGAATATCCTTATGAGTCTTTTGGGGCACAATTTTTATTTATCCTGTGTAATTTCCCATTGAGAGTAAGGACTCAGATATTTAGAATGGTGACTAATTAGCAAGGAGCAAGTAGTTGCCGTACTGGGATTAGCCATGAGGACACAATTCAACCAATTAGGAGATATATGAAATGATGCCTTTCCTTTGTAATAGATAGTTAAAGAAAGTAACCTTTGAAAAGAGGGATACATTAATGTGTCTATTGCATGCATTTGCAGTACTTGTTGTAATCACTGTCTCATTTTATGCACATTGTCTGCTTTAATTTACAAATTTTGTCATTAAATGTATTAGTTTCATTATATCCAAAAAAGAAAATCAATACGTTTGCTGATGGTTGATTTAAGTATGTATTACATTCCATTTGTTTGTCTATGTAATTGTCTAGCCCAGTAGCTGGCTCATAGTAGATAGTAAACAAAATTTATTTCCCCATTTTACATCACTCTTAAAAAATGATGTAAGCGTTTGTAACCCAACTTACTGTGAGTTAGGTCTATTTGTTACAGAAGTCATTAAGGCTATTACTTTTCTATACATGTCACTGTCTTTTTTTTGGGGGGGGCAGCAACAGACAGAGGGACAGATAGGAACAGAGAAACAGAAAGGGAGAGAGATGAGAAGCATCAATTCTTTGTTGTGGCTCTTTTGTCTCCTTAGTTGTTCATTGATTGCTTTCTCATATGTGCCTTGACCAGGAGGCTACAGTAGTGAGTGACCCCTTGCTCAAGCCAGTGACCTTTGGCTCAAGCCAGAGACCATGGGGTCATGTCTATGATTCCATGCTTAAGCTAGTGACCTTGTGCTCAAGCTGGTAAGTCTGTGCCCAAGCCAGATGAGCCCACGCTCAAGCCAAATGAGCCTGCACTCAAGCCGACGACCTCGGGGTTTTGAACCAGGGTCCACTGCATCCCAGTTTGATGCTCTATCCACTGCACCACTGCCTAGTCAGTCATGACACTGTTTTTATTTTATTTTGTTTATTACTTTATTTTAATTTTTTTTACAGGGAAAGAGAGAGTCAGAGAAAGGGATAGATAGGGACAGACAGGAACAGAGAGAGATGAAAAGCATCAATCATCAGTTTTTTATTGCCATTGTGACACCTTAGTTGTTCATTGATTGCTTTCTTATATGTGCCTTGACCACAGCCTTCAGCAGACTGAGTAACCCCTTATTCGAGCCTGCAACCTTGGGTCCACGCTGGTGACCTTTTGCTCAAAAAAGATGAGTCCACATCAAGCTGTCAACCTCGGGGTCTCGAACCTGGGACTTCCTCATCCCAGTCCAACACTCTATCCACTATGCCACCACTTGGTCAGGCATGACACTGTCTTTAAAGTAATATAAACTAATAATGAGTTAAACTTTTTTCTCATATACTTTCCTTATATACAGTGTGTCCATAAAGTCATGGTGCACTTTTGAATTTTGACTGGTCAAAAGTGCACCATGACTTTAAGGACACACTGTATTGACTTATGTTGAACTTTTATGTCTCTAAACTCCTAAGTCTGATTCCTGTGAATGTTTCAATCCAAGTCTTGCCAATAAATTGTTCAATAAATTTCTTTTAATAGAATAGCTCTTTCACTCTCCTTACCAGTAATTTCTTTTCACAATCCTCTCGCCTCTTTCTCCCTTCCAGCAGTCAATGTACTTTGTGAGGCTCTTCTGGGACCTCATTCAGGCTACAGAGAACAGAAAATCTCTGATTATCTAACAGTGTTGAAAATCAATCAATAATCAACATGGATTTTGTAAGAAGAAATACAGCTAAACACAAGGCTTTGGTGTTGGTTGCTAGACTGGTGGCAATCTGAAAGAAAAGTATTTCTTTTATACTAGCTATCAGTAGAATTTCAAGGCCAAATTACATTTTAATGATGATTTTTTCAGGCACAAGACTTACCTAAATAAATATGTCAAGGATTATTTATTATACTTTAAAAGAGAATAACGTATTTAATCATGAGTAACAATCTTAGAAAAGTGGCTGGATATCTTTGCGTACACCAAAAGAGAGATATAAGGATTACTGGAGGTTAAAAAAGCATAACTATAAAGACAGAAAATGAGCCAAGAGCATTCAGACTAAAGAAAAGACAAAAGACAAATCTACTATACAAGATACCAAGGGCAAAATATCAGATAAACTTTTATGACTCCAAAATGAATTACAAACATATAAAGTAGAAAATTTCCTTCAGAAAAGTTTTGAAATTAAGCATTAGTAATAATCTGAGCGTGTAGTCAAGAATGCAAGGAGATTTCTGTCAAGAGGGTAGAAACACCCACTCTTTCGAGTGAAATAGGCATTAAAAGATTGGTTTATGGTTATCAATGTGCTGATAGGCATTTTGCCCCTGCAGTCACTTCCTTTAATAATTCTCATCTATGGCTTTCAAATGCTGTAGCTTTTGGAATTGATTCTTATAAAAATATTTAAGGCCTCCAAATTCTATTTTTATTAGTATATTTAATAAGAAGTTTATATTTACTTACTAAATTATTCAGATTTTTGCTTTGGGAAAATTTGGTATAGGTTAAATATAGTTTAGATTTGGGTTCTTCTGTCTGGGCTGGATCTCAACCGTTAGAGCTATTATCTAGGTCCAGTGATTCCTGGATGGTTGGAGCAAAAATAAGCCATTCCTACGGTGAAAGCAGGTATAAGAAGGGTTAGCAGAACTGGAAAACCTAGAAAGCTGAAAGCAAACTGCAGCCCTTAGTGCAAAGGGTATAACAGACGTAGTAGCAGAGCAAGGAAGTGGGTGGCATGGACAGTTGAAATCTCTCCCTCAAAGGAAGTTTTAGGTGAGGTTCCTATGCATTTGTTAGCCAAGGGTAAAATCTGACCATTCCTTCTAGAAGTACTCGCTCCTGTGGTGAATGGAAATGGTGTCAGTTCAAAGCAACTGAACACCATTCTTGGACAACTTATATCTTTTGTTGTTCAACCATGTGCTTTTTGTTTCACTAACCTGGTACTATAAAATGAGATTATCTCCACTTTTCCCCCAAATGGTTAGGGCTGATTTAACCCTGATCTTCTTCAGAGAAAGTTGCACCCCTTTTAAGAATACCTCTATTTTATTCTTGAAAATTTCTTACAGTAGTAACTTTATTGTGCTCTAGAAAAGTCCCTCTATTTTCTCTATTCTGGTCTAATATTCCCCAATATTGTCACCACCCAATTGTTTAAACTGCTGCTGACTCATGGCTAAGCACAGTGACTCCACTGGTAGTTCTTTGGATGCTCTGTTTTCATCAGTTTGGGGCCTATGCTTTGCACCTCTCCTCACCTGTACTATAGAATAGGATGACTGGCTTATCTGATATGTAAAGTTCACTATACTCATTTTTGTTGAAAAACAATAATGAACATTAGAAAGTTGGGAACATTTCTCAAGAAGATTTTGTCAGGCTCCTCTGATAGTATAGGAAATATATTGGAAAAGGAACAAACTGCGTTTCTCAGAGGCACAAGAGGAAAGTGTATGAAAAAATAGAGATATACAAGTCTCAGGAAATTTTTATTGTTGGCATTGAATTTGACCCCCATCCCGGTTCCCAGTAGCGCATGATCCCTGTACAAGGAAATTAGGTACATTACACATATTACAAATACATGACAAATCATACAATTTCAACAATTACAAAGGTATATTTCACCAGTCTCTGAGCACTTTGCCAAAAGCGCAAAATGTCCTCAGCCTTCTCTCTTGACGTTTGAAAGGCTTCCAGGGGCAGGGGGAGGGCCTCCAGCAAAGCCACCCCCCACCCCCGACCCCCATCAGGGTATTTCACATTGTCCAAAATCCATAAGTCTATCCAACAAATGAGCTAGTGTTCACTCCTGTCGTAGTCCAGGAAATCAGTCCACGCACATGGGGTGTTAGCCTCCCCCCCCCCTCATTCCTGCTGTCATGGCACATTTCACACTGTCTTAAAGAGGAACACGTGGCAATCGCAGTCATCATTTCCATCTCTGCTCTGGGGAGCATGATGGCATCCACCCCTATGTCTCAAAATCGTAGACCTACCGGGAACATAGCAGGTCCTCCTTCCAGCTGGGCTCTCACCTTCTGGAGACTGTGGATTGCAACTCCGGTCTGATTCTCTTCATCCTCTGAAGAGGAACTGAAAACAACAGCTCCTGCAGCTGGGCTGGAACCCCAGGTTGCCTCCACTTTCTGCTCTGCTGGCCTTGCAGCTCTGGCCCTGGCCACAGCTCTGGCTCCGGCCTCAGCCCTGGCCACCTGTCACTGCTGACTCTCCACAACGTCCAGGGCATGCTGCAACTTATGAACCTGTGATTTCTCCTCCAGCATCTGCTCCATTTTCAAGCAAATCTTGCAAACCTGGTCGGCCTTCTTTTCCACTGCTTCCTCCAGCTCCAGGGCCGGGATCTATTTCTCCCACGTTTTCTCCAGCTCCTTCCACGGCTCAGTTTGCAGGTCCCGGGCAGCCTCTTCCATAGAGCTCTCAGTTTCCTTACACATGGCTGTAAAAGTCAGCCATCCTACAGTCCCCAGAAGGACAGCCATAGGGAACCATAACAGCAGCCAGTCCTCTACTCCACCACTCAAAAGTGGTGGCGGCTCTATACCAATCTTTATCAAATGCTGCCACAGACTATGGCAAATGTAAAGCCAGTAGTCGCTGCCACAACAACAACCACCTGCACAGGTTCGCATTAGATTCGGACAGTCGGTAATGAAACAATGGAGCCAAAAACTGGTAAGTCATCAGCTTTAATTCTAGCTTGCACCTAGCGGGCAAGCAAAAACACACACTGGGCTCCAAATCCTACTCATTCAGTGCTCACAAAGCTACTGACTTATATGAGTTTCCTGGAATCAAAGGTTTCTAGCTCACCAGCCTTATTCACCTCTGTTCCTCATCTCCTTCTCTCTGCACAAACTCTGCACTAACTGGCTTCTCCCTCAGCACTACGCCATCTTGGCTGCTTCTCCTGGCCTCCTCCACGTGGCCTTTCTCTGTTCTCCTCTCCAATGATAACATAAGGAACCAAGAGAGAGCAAGCTCCAGGTCTGTCCCACTTTATAGTGTAGAAATCCAAACCTTTAATCCAATCTACAAACAAGGAAGTCTCCGATAAAAAGTCACTTCTCCGAGGCACAATGGGAGGACTCCTCATGAGAGTGAACCACCCCACATCATCCAATCAGTCAACGGTATGGGGAAAAGCTTACTCTTAAAACTTGAAGGTGGGCAGCACCATCTTTAATAAAGTGAGCATAATAAATTTTATCTGCCCCCAAATAGTATATTTATAAACACTGAGTTTTGAATCCTTAATTTTGTTGTTATTATGTCTTAGTTTAGTTTGGAACTGCACTAAATCAATGCCCAATCCTTTACACAGCTGTGTGTGGGAGTGTTTTTCTGTTACATGAGTTAAAGTTAAGGTTAGGGCTCCATCTTTCTCAAGGCAAAGTCTGAATTTGGAGGTGAACATGAACATATAGGGTTCTTCTCCAGAGAGATATACATGAACCAAGTAGAGAGAATTTACAAAATCCAGATTTTTTTTTGACGGGGGGGCGGGGACAAAGTTAATTGATAAAAATTTTTGTCAACTCTTTATGGTTACTACTCTGCTAAGGAAACATATTTCAGTTAATAGACCAAAGGTCAAACCCTCTGTCTTAAGTTTTCCTCAAGAACAATAGAGACATTTGTTTCTTATCTATGTACAAACTGAAGCTTCAATTAAGTGACAACCAAACAAATCAAAGAGTGGTCTTCCCTAAAAACAGATGCTATTTCCCTATCCTAAAATGTGAAATGAGAATTGCTCTCAAAATGGCAGTCTTCCAACCTCGAAATTGAGACATTCTTCATCATCTGTGTTATTACAAGGATATTAAAAGACTGAGCATTGAGGATAGATAAGCCTAATACTCTTCTTAGGAGGAAATATTAACTTCTTAATACCATCCTTTGGGTTTAGTTCTCTTCCTGAACATGAAGATTATGTAGCTGCTCTGCTTATTTATGGTTCTCACATAGAATATGATATCAGTGGTAGAATTTTAATTATTTCATAATGTGTAGAATTTTTTCTTTTTTTTTTCCAAGTGAGAAGAGGGTGTTGGGCCGATAAAATATATAATGCTCACTTTGTTAAAGATGGTGCTGCCCACCTTCAAGTCCGTTGATATTAATGTGTGTTGGGGAACAGGCTGTGGGCAGGCAGGGTTGATATAGCCTAAGGCTTAGTTATAAGAGTAAGCTTTTCCCCACACCCTTGACTGATTGGATGATGTGGGGTGGTACACTCTCATGAGGAATCCTCCCAGTATGTCTCAGATAAGTGATTTTGTATCAGAGACTTTCTTGTTTGTAGATTGGATTAAAGGTTTGGATTTCTACACTATAAAGTGGGGTAAACCTGGAGCTTGCTCTCTGTCGGTTTCTGAGGTTAGCATTAGAGAGGTGAGCAGAGTAAGGCAATGTGGAGGAGGCCAGGAGAAGCAGCCAAGATGGCAGAGTGCTGAGGGAGAAGCCAGTTTGTGCAGAGTTTGTGTAGAGAGAGGGAGATGGGGAACAGAGGTGAATAAGGCTGGTGAGCTAGAAACCTTTGATTCTAGGAAACTCGGATAAGTCAGTAGCTCTGTGAGCACTGCATGAGTGGGTTTTGGAGCCCAGTGTTTGTTTTTACATGCCCAGCAGTTGCAAGCTAGGATTAAAGGTAATGGCCCACCAGTTCCTGGCTTTGTTGTTTTATTACTGACTGTCCAAATCAAATGTGAACCTGCATGGGCCAGGCAGCTGTGATGGTGGCCTTGGCCACTGGCTTTACAGAGGGGATATAAAGACACAGACTCTCATATGCACCCTGACTGGGATCCACCTAAACTATTGCAACTTAAATATTTTAAGCACCTGAGGCAGAGGCTCCACAGAGCCATCTTTGGTGCCTGGGACCGATGCAATAAAACCAATCAAACCATGTCTGCAAGAGGAGAAGAGAGAGGAAGAGATGGTTGCTTCTCCTGTGTGCCCTGACTGGAAATCGAACCTGGGATATCTACATGCCAGTCTGATGCTCTATCGTTGAGCCAACCAGCCAGAGACATAATTTTTTCATATTTATAATGTTTTCTTTTTTAGCATGACAGAGAAAGTGAGCGAGCAAAGAGATAGCGTTGGGCAGATAAAATATATTATACTCACTTTGTTAAAGACGGTATTGCCCATGTGGAAGCCCATTTTCAGGTGATATTAGTTGCCCTTATGCTTGGGATGAATGTAATTATATTATTGTGTGTGGGGGACAGGATATAAGCAGGCAGGGTCATTATAGCCAAAGACTTAGTGTTAAAGATTAAGCTTTTCCCCCACTCTTGACTGATTGCATGATGTGGGGTGGTGCACTCTCATGAGGAATTCCATTATGCCTCAGATAAGTGGCATTATATGAGAGACTTTCTTATTTGTAGATGGGCTTAAAGGTTTGGATTTCTACACTATAAAGTGAGTCAGACCAGGAGCTTGCTCTCTCTCAGTTCCTGAGGAGAGCAAAGAAAGGCTATGTGGAGGAGGCAAGGAGAAGTAGCCAAGATGGTGGAGTGCTGAGGGAGAAGCCCATTTGTATAGAGTTTGTGCTGGAGAGGGAGATGGGGAACAGAGGTGAATAAGTGGTGAGCTAGAAACCTTTGATTCTAGGAAACTCGGATAAGTCAGTAGCTTTGTGAGCACTGAATGAGTGGGTTTTGGAGCCCAGTGTATGTTTTTACTTGCCCACCAGGTGCAAGCTAGAATTAAAGCTGATGGCCCACCAGTTCTTGGCTCCGTTGTTTCATTACCAACTGTCCGATTCTAATGCGAACTTTCATGGGCCAGACGGCTGTGATGGTGGCCGTGGATACTGGCTTTACAGAGGGACAGACTGGGACAGATAGACAGGAAGGGAGAGATATGAAAAGTATCAACTCATAGTTATGATGCGTTAGTTGTTCATTCATTGTTTTCTTACACATGCCCTAATGGGGGGAGGGCTCTAACTGAACCAGTGACCCCATTCTAAAACCACTGACCTTGGTTTCAAGCCAGCAATCATGGGGTCATGCCTATGATCCCATGTTGATGCCAATGACCTGTGCTTGAGCTGGTGAGCCAAAAATCAAGCTGGAAAGCTCAGGGTTTTGAACCTGAGTCCTCTGTATCCAGGCCAATTCTCTATCCACTGTAACATTGCCTGGTCAGGCTAATTTTCCTGAATTTAAAAAATCTTGGTAGTTTTTGCAGTTCAAATTTGTGTTAAAAAGTTTTATCTCAGAGATCAGTACTTTTTATAAAGTTACTTTATCATATTAATTGTAGCTCCTTAATTTGTTTCTGTCATTTTGTGTTTCATAATAATGTAAATTTTTATGTCCATTATTTCAATCTAAATTTTGTCCAAGTATTGATTTTTCCAACAATTTTTAGAAAAACATGATTTAATATTTAGACTGTTGGCCCTTACCAATTTATTTGATTATTTCTACCAGATATATTTATTTTAATTTCATTCAAGACAGCATGAATGTAACATTGAATTGACAATATTATCAGTCTCAATAAATAACAACCATTACTCTTTAATGAATTGAAGTACTATGTGTCTTTTGTTGGGAAGTTCTGTTTATTGTGGTTTTAAATGGGGTGGGAAAGAGAAGGGCTACTCACAGAGGATTCAAGATCAGATGTGGAGGAACAGAGAAGCAGAGACAGAAACAGAACCTCTGAGCAATGCAGAGTTGCTACTTCTTTCTGGCTAAATGGCCCTTATGCTATGCATGGAAGCATGAAAATTCCCTGGGGCCCACCTCTCAATGTCAAGAGTATGAATAAAAATTTATCTGATCCCATTTTAGATCTTTCTTCCAAATGGCTTCTTATTCTGCTCTCACCTTGACCTTCAAATCTCTGCTAGACTTTCTGTGCTCCCAATTCTCATTATTTCTTATGGAGAGCAGTTTAAAAAGTTTCAAATCTCCAGTCAAAACTGCATAGTTTTCCACCTAAAGCCACATCTTCTAATTGATGTAAGATCCTGCAGATCTTCGCTATTTTGAACAATGCTGCCACAAACATGGGGGCGCATTTCTTCTTTTTGAACAGTGCTATGGTGTTCTTAGATTATATTCCTAAAAGTGGGATAGCTGGGTCAAAAGGCAGTTCAATTTTTAATTTTTTGAGATATCTTCATACTGTTTTCCACAGTGGCTGCAACAGTCTGCATTCCCACCAGTAGTGCAGGAGGGTTCCCTTTTCTCCACATCCTTGCCAGAACTTAATCTGCATTGTTTTGTTGATGAGTGCCATTCTGACTGGTTTGAGGTGGTATCTCTTTGTGGTTTTAATTTGCATTTCTCTAATGATTAGTGATGTTGAACATTTTTTCATATGACTATGGGCCATTTGTATATCTTCTTTGGAGAAGTGTCTATTCATTTCTTTTGCCCATTTTTTGATTGGATTGTTTGTCTTCTGGTGTTGAGTTTTACAAGTTCTTTATACATTTTAGTATTAACCCCTTATCAGACGTATTTTCGAATATGTTCTCCCATTGTGTAGGATTAAAAAGCTTTGGTACATATATACTATGAAATAGTACTCAGCCATAAGAAATGATGACGTCGGAGCATTTACAACAACATGGATGAACCTTGATAACATTATACTGAGTGAAATAAGTAAATCAGAAAAAACTAAGAATAAATGATTCCATACATAGATGGGACATAAAAATGAGAGTCAGAGACATGGACAAGAGTGTGCTGGCTATCGAGGGGGGTAAGGGGGTGAAGAAGGAAAATAGTAGGTGGCGGGGAGGGGCACCAATAAAACCAGATAGAAGGTGACGGCAGACAATTTGACTTCGGGTGATGGGTATGCATTATAATCAAATGTCAAAATAACCTGCCGAGGTTTTCTCTGAACATATGTACCCTGATTTATCAATGTCATCCCATTAAAATTAAAAATTAATAAAATAAAAGAAATAGATCCTGCAGAGCTGTGGAAACAAATTAACCCTCTTCCTTAGGGTTAGAAGCAAATAAAGAATATTGTGGTGTGCCTTGAGCTAGTTAAGTACACTGGTATCTTTCAAATCAGGTGATACTCAGTCCTTATATTCCTAGGGTACCAACTTACAACATTCTTTCAAGCACTTCTCTTTTTCTTGTCCCCTTGGACTTTGTTTTCTGTAAGACAGAAAATTTATAGTCAGGATCTTCTTCACTCTACCACATTAATAGCTTCAAAGAATTTTCATGGCTGAGACTAGGACGTAGAGCAGATAGTTTTGAATACAAATCTTTTCAGGTGGTATTACTCATTTTGTACCATAAGTAAATATTTTTCTTATGTGTAAAGAGGGGTTGACTGGAACCTCCAATCTACAGCTGTTTGATCAGAAGCACAGGTATAGCCTGGAATTGAAACTGGTATCTGAAGTGGGAGGGAGGTGCTGGAGGACAGTCTTATAGAACTGAAACTTAAACCTATAGAATATGATGATATCTTCAGTTAGACAGTATCAGAATTGAGTTGAATTCTTGGATATTTTCTGATGTCCAAGAATTCTTTTTGGGTATGGAGCATCCCCCACCTTGTTGTGTCCAGAAAAATCTATTCAGTACTATATTTAAAGTTTCCATTAGACATAAAGTATATTAGAATGTGCTTTATCACTCTGTTTTTCCAAAGCTCAACATTTAAAACATAATTCAGTGAACCTGATACCCACCGCATTACATTTTCTCAATATTCACAGTGAATTGGACAAATAATAGAATTTTACCTCTTTGAAACATCTAACATCCTGTTAAGTTTATGGCAATATTTAAATGTAAAAAGTCCCATTTTTTTTTTTCTTTTTGCACATGCACTGATTCTTGTGGGGAGATTTATTTATTTATTTTAAAGTCATGATGCAAATGTCATCAACCATACTTTCTTGCTCTGCTCCAGGCTCTAGTCTACACACAGTTTTTTATTAAAATATTACTTGAGCTGAGGACATCTGCAGTAATTGGGAACATGCTTTCTCCAGTACTTGATTTTAAATCCTCTATACATCTTAGAATTGTCTTAAAATTTTTCTGTGGCATGTTTGAGTATCACTGCACAAACAACAACTATGCCTATATCCAGAGTGGTGCCAGTTTGACTGGAAAATAGGCCAGCTTTTTATAAAGCATCTATAACATTTTTTAAATTAATTTTAATGGGGTGACATTAATAAATAAGGGTACATATGTTCAAAGAAAACATGTCCAGGTTATCTTATCATTCAATTATGTTGCATTTTTAATTAAGACTTTTATTCTGTCAATAATGCTAATCTCAAAATAAGGATCATCTTCATGCATAATACTATTTACTATTAAATGGTTTAAGCATTGAGAAAAATATAGCAAAAAATCATAGTGAGTATCTACCATCATCCAGTTTTATCAAATCTTAATATTTTGTCATGTATGCTTCTGATATTTTAATTAAACATTGCATATTTGAATACCACTACTCAATTATTCTTTTTCATTTCCCTCTCCTTCTTTCCAGAACTAACTGAAATTTTATCTGACTAAAGGGGTCCAATTGTCTGGGCCAATAAAGAAAAGCCCATTCAAATGCAAACAAGAGTAAGCCAAGAAAGTCCGGGTTTATTAGCTGAGGAAATAGCACCAAGTCCATAGTGACAGGAAAGCTGGTTTCAAAGACCTGGTTTCCTGATAGCTTCCAGCAGATGGGTTGTACAGGAAAATATTTTTATCAGTCATGGTGGCTAAAGAATTTGGGGTAATGGGCTCTAACTCATTAGCTGGAGCCAAGGTAGGAAGTAACTAATCATGTGTCAGATTCTGATGTCAGCCTGATGTGTGGTCCATAAGGTCATTCTGCTTTCATGGCCTGGAGCTAAAACACAACTGAAGTCAAAATGTTATCTTGTTAATTATATTCCACATGGGAGTGAAATTATATGATACTTTCTCTAACTGGCTTATTTCACTTAGTATAATGTTTTCCAGGTCAATCTGTCCTGTCAAAAACGGTAAGATTTCCTTTTTTTACAGCTGACTAGTATTCCACTATGTAAGTGTACCACAGCTTTTTACTCACTCATTTATTGATGGGCACTTGGGCTGCTACAAAACCTTGGCTATTGTAAATAATGCTGCAGTGAACATAGGGGTGTATATATTTTTTCAAATTTGTATTTCGGGTTTCTTCGAAGATATTCTCATAAATGGAATCAATAGATCATAAAGCATTTCTATTTCCAATTTTTGAGAAAACTCCATATTGTTTTCTACCATTGTTACACCAATCTGCATTCTTATCAATAATACACAAGGGTTCTCTTTTTTCACATCCATGCCAACTTGTTGTTAGTTGATTCATTGATGATAGCCATTCTAACAGGTTTGAGGTAACATCTCATTGTGGTTTTAAGTTGCATTTCTCAGATAATTAGTGACATTTAATATATTTTCATACATCTATTGGCCATCTGTATGTCCTCTTAGGAGAAATAGCTTTTCAGGTCCTTTACCCATTTTGTTTTTCCTTTTGTGTGTGTTTGTGTATGTGACAGAGACAGAGAGAGACAGAGAGAGGGACAGATAGGAACAGACAGACAGGAAGGGAAAGAGATGAGAAGCATCAATTCTTTGTTGCATCACCTTAGTTGTTCAGTGATTGCTTACTCATATGTGCCTTGACCCGGGGGCTACAGCAGACCGAGTAACCCCTTGCTAAAGCCAGCGACCTTGGGCTCAAGCTGATAAGCCTTGCTTAAACCTGATGAACCCGTACTCAAGCCGGCGACCTCGGGATTTTGAACCTGGGTCCTCCAGGTCCCAATCCAATGCTCTATTCACTGTGTCACCACCTGGTCAGGCCCTTTACCCATTTCTTAACTGAATTTTTTGTTTTTTTCTTTTTGTGTGTGTGTTGATCTGGTAAGTTCTTTATAGATTTTGGATATTAAATCATTATTATATATATCAGTGGTGAAAATGTTCTCCCATTCAGTGGTTTGTCTTTTTACTTGGCTGATAGTTTCCTTTGATGTGGACAAACTTTTTAGTTTGATGTACTCCAATTTGTTTATTTTCCTTTTGTCTCCTTGTCCTAGAACAGTGGTTCTTAACCTGGGTTCTATGGAACCCTAGGGGTTCGATGAGTCGGTCTCAGGGGTTCAGAGAAGCCTCTGCTGCGAAGACTAGAATAAAGTCATACTGTAATTTATTGTGAGTTCATGCACTTTGTTGGTTTTGTTCTTTGAGCAAGGTGATGTTCATGCATGGCTCATTTTGTGCATCAGTAAAAAAACATATACCTATGTCTTGAATTTGGAAAAAAAATCATATTTTATTTATCACTAAAGAAGTGTTCGGTAAATGCACATATGAAACTGGTGGGTTTGGTACCTCAAAAAAGGTTAAGAACCACTTTCCTAGAAGGTATATCAGGAAAAAAATACTACAAAATATATTGGATTTTATTTCTGTTTTTTTTTTTCTAGGATTTTTATGTTTTTGAGTCTTATATTTAGCTCTCCAATTCATTTTGATTATTTTTGTGCATATGGTGTAAGAAGGTGGTCTAGTTTCATTTTTTTGCACTTGTTTAATTTTCCCTAATAGAATAGATTGTCTTTACCCCATTATATGTTTTTGCCTCCTTGTCAAATATTAATTGGTTATAAAGGCACGGGTTTGTTTCTGAGCTCTTCATACTGTTCCATTAATCTATATATCTGTTTTGATGCTAGTACCATGCTATTCTGAATACTATGGCCTTATAGTATAATTTGATATCAGATCACATGATTCCTCTAACTTTGTTCTTTTTTCTCAAGATTGCTGTGGCTAATCAGGGTCTTTTGTGGTTTCATATAAATTTTTGGAATATTTGCTCTAGTTCTGTTAAATTCAGGAATTGCATTGAATCTATAGATTGCTTTGGGTACTATGAACAGTTTAATGATGTTAATTCTTTCTATCCTTAAACACAATATATGCTTGTACTTATTTATATATTTTTTATTTTCTAGTTTAGTATCTAATAATTTTTTAAGTACAGGTATTTTACATCCTTGGTTAAATTTATTCTGAGGCATGTTACGCTTTTTGAAGTGATTGTGAATGGGATTATTTTCTTAGTTCGTCTTTCCAATATGTTTATTGGTGTATAAAAATGCAAATAATTTCTGGATATTTATTTTGTATCCTGCTAGTTTACTGAAATCATTTTTAGTTCTAGTAGTTTTTTGGTGAAATATTTAGGATTCTCTAGATACAATATCATGTCATGTACAAATAATGAGAGTTTTACTTCTTCCTCTCCAATTTGGATGCCTTTTATTTCTTCTTGTTGTCTTATTGCTGTAACTAGGACTTCTACTCCTATGTTGAATAAAAGTGATGAAAGCATACATTCCTTTCTGTTCACAATCTTAAGGGGAATGCTTAGAATTTTGCCCATTGAATATAATATTGGCTCCAGGTTTGTGATATATGGCCTTTATTACATTGAGGCATGTTCCCTCTATTCCCATTTGCTAAGAGTCTTATCATAAATGGGCATTGGATTCCATCAAGTGCTTTTTATGTATCTATTGGCATAATTATGTAGTTTTTATTTTTTATTTAGAGACAGACTCATAGATAGTGAGCCGACTGGCAGCTACAGGGCTGGGTGAGGAGGATGGAGGTACAGGGCAGAGAAGAGAAAGAAGTCATGGAATGGACAGTACTGTGGTGATGGCCAGGGTTGCATGGGCAGGGACATTGGGAGGAGGTGGAAGAGGGTATAATGGGGACAAGTGGTGTTGGACTGAGTTTGACTTGTGGTGATGAACACACAGTACAGTGTACAGGTAATGTGTTACACAACTGTGCACCTGAAACCTATATAACTTTATTAATCAGTGTGACCACAATAAATTTAATAAAAAGAGAAAAATGATGTTATCTTTAACTTGACCAGATCTATGTTTCTGTGGCCAACAGACTGGAGGCTGTGTTATTAAAAGAGTTTAATACTGACCAGATTCTGATGTCCTAAAGACTTAATAATTAAAGAAAGTGAGTGGATCAATAGGAAAGAGATAAACAATCATGTTTAAAAAATGAAGTTTCTGTGTGGTTACAATATCTTTGTTGTTTACCAAAAAAATGTATGTCTATATTTTTGTTATATTTCTGTGTATTCTGAAATAATATTTAATATTTTATGTTGATAGAGTATATAAATGTTATCACAATATAATTGTTTCTCTGAAAGTTTTTCTTCACATTATGATTTTAAGATTTTGTTCCTATTAATACTTGTAGATGTAATTTATTCATTTTCTCTATGTAAAGATTTCATTGTAAAATACAGCACAATTTATTTCCTTTTGTCTTATTTTACCTAGGGTTTTCTTTTTTGTCATTGTTGTTGTTATTTTTACTACTTTCCTAGCAGTTACACTTTCAAAGGGCTCCTTGATACAAAGAATATAAGCCTTAATATGCAATTACTCTTTGAAGCCACTGAAAATTTGGAATGCTCAATCCCTAAAGGATTTTCCATTTCTCATTGGACCAATGTTTTTATATGTGATTATAGCTATTGAGGGTCTCAATCTTAGTTCACCACTAAAACTGTACATCTTTGAGCAATGGCCTGGAATCTCTATTTCAAGTGTTTATTATCTTACACCCTTATTTCTGACTTGCCATTTCTAACAGTAATTTTATTTCTAAAATAAGTGAAACAAGTTCATGTTAAAATAAACTTCGTTGATTTTTATTTTCTGCAAAAATCTAGGTCTTTTTTTCTACTCATAAACTGTTAATCTAAAAGTTCCTTACTGGGTTTTTCTAGACTCAGTATAGACAGTGAGAAAGAGCTTATCTTTAGTCCATTCATCACTTTCTGCCATGTTGTTCTTCATTATTTTTTTCTGCTGTCTCCAGCATAATCCATTGGAAACAAGAGTCTATCTTATTGGTATTACCACCAATTTGTCAGTGTTTTCTTTCAGCTTGAAACCATCTCCTGAACTCTTAACTTTCAACTTTGGCCCTACTTGCTCTAGGGTATTTGAATTTACTTGATTGTTTTCTCTTTTTACATGTTTGCTGCTTCCTACTGCAATATTTTAATTTAGTGTGTGTTTATATATGTGTGTGTATGTGTATATTTAGTCACTTAGATGACCAGTTCACATATCTCATATATATTTGGTTTCGGTCCACAGTTTCTGATTCAAGGCTTTCCAAACCCTGGGAATATAGAATGATAAAGTGTAGTTTGTTGTGTTCATAATGTGACTGTTGGAAAATACCTAAGGATGGTGCTGGCTGCAAGTGGAGCCATTCAAAGTATTAAAGGGTTGGAAATTAGAGTTAGAGGTCAACTCAATTCCCAATGGGTAATGATTTAATTAAGCATGCCTATGTAATGAGACCTTTCTAAAACCCCCAAAGAACAGGGTTTAGAGTGCTTATAGGTTGGTGAACATGTGGAGGTTTGGAGAGCGGACGGACAGTTAAGCGAGAGCATAGAAACTCTGAGCCTTTTCTCTGTACCTTGTCCTATGTATCATTCACCTGTTGGTTTCTGAGTTGTATCCTTTTATAATGAATAGGTAATCTTGTAAGTGAAATGTTTCTCTGAGTTCTGTGAGCTGTTGTAGCAAGTGAATTAAACCCAAGGAGGGGGTCATATGAGCCTCTAATTTATAAGCAGTTAGTCAGAAGTACCAATAACAACTTGGACTTTGACTAGAATCTTAATTTTAAAGAGGATGTTGTAGGAACCTTCAGTTTATAGCTGGTGAGTGGGTGGAGGAACAGTTTTGTAACACTGAGCCTTTAACCTGTGGGGATCTGCTGTGTCTCTGGGTAGATAGTGTTAGAACTGAGTTAAATTATAGAACTCTCTGCTGGTGTCTGAGAATTGTTTGGTGTATGTGAGAAGTCTCCCCTGCCCCCCCCCCCCATCCAGACATACACATTGTAATTAGGTCCAAGAACTATTTTTTGCTTCTCTTACTTGATTCTATTTAAGAGTACATGAACTCCAGAAGGCTCATTTGTTTTAGAGCTATTATTATTTAATACAATGCTAACTTTAAAATCATTGTTAAGAAACTGTCCTTATAATGTTTTCTCCTTGACTCCCCTTACCCCAATAAGAGCTCATCCAATGCAGTAATTTTTCTGGTGTTTTTTATTCTAAAAAAAAACGGGCAATATTTATATCTCATAAAATATTGTTCTTTTTTATTATTATTTTTTACTACTAGAGCCTATATCTGGATTATCAATTGTTAATGTTAAGCACAAAGTTATTTGTTTTATTGTCTTAATAGTTTATTTAATTTATCTATTAACATGATATAAAATTACTCAAGTGCAAACCATCTATTACTTCATGCTTGGATAATCTGAGGGTCATGAATAATGCCAACATCACCATTATGATATTTGATTTGGTACACTCAATAGACATGGTCCATGTTGAAAAAAACATGTTTTTGCTTTATTCTTCTACTGGAAAATATTCACTATATTTGCTAATGTTTAGTGCTAGAAGAGTTAATTACCTAATGATTTTTAAAATCACTTTAGATATGTCACAATCCTATTGTCTATAATCTTAAAGTATTCAAGTCCTTACTTCATGGTTTAAATTTTTAAAATTATTTATAGATGCTTATTATTAGATCTTTCTTTTGGTACTTTTCTGTATCTACGGAAACTCTGGTTCAGTGATATTTTTCTTCAAAGAGGCATGAGCCAAAATGCTAAGCCATCTTCTTCTGAGATCCATCTTCCTACCTTGAGTATAAATGAAGATTGATGAATGTAAAGCAGTTGGGAAGAATGCTTTCTGAAAATGTTCCTTGTATACTGATTGTCACTATTCCTAAGAAAGTGAAAATCTCTTTGGTTCTCAGAATTACTTAGCTATTACCAGGAATTAAGTCATTTCACCATAGAATATCAGGAGGTCTTAGAGTGTATCTAATAAAATCTTATTTACCAAGGAAGAAATAAATAAAAGAGTCAATATTTGGACAGTTTCAATTTTCAAAACGTAATTTTTATATAGTTCATCTAATAAATTAAGGAGGAAATTTTTACTAATTTACCAGTAAGTTATCTCTAGAACAGGGCCACTGCACTGTAAGAATTCATCTCTATTATCTCAATGACATCATTTGTTCTGTTCCTCATCTTGCTTACCTATCATTAAAACATTTTTAAGACAGTAGATACATATTTGGAATGAAAAGAAAAAATATTAGAACCACAAAAGAATTTTCCTTAAGGGAAATTAGGACATTCCAAATGAAGATGGACTAGCAAAATATACTAGTGCAATTCTTTGCCAGCAGGGAAGCATCCTGAATCATTTACTTTGCTTTAAGCCAGAATCTTCTTGAGTGATGAATGTGTAGCATTCCAAAAAAAGTCATTTATGCGTGAGTTCCTCTAGATCATGGAAGGCATTTTCCTAAAAAAATAACAATAAATAATTATTATGTTTTCTGATTAATATTGCAAAGTCACTTTAACAACAAGGTGCCTAAAGGCATTGTTATTGTTTTAATTATGTGTAACTCTCATATGTGTCATATTCCTATGGGGAAATTGCTTTCTTAATTATCAAGTCTTCCTATCTCAGTAGTGACGGCCATTTCTAGCATTAAAGTAGAGCAGGATCTTTATTGGAGGTAGATTGGAGTTATACACAGGAGCTGTTAAGAAAAATTTTACTCAATTTATTTCTATATCTACATGACGGAAGGGGTGTCTCAAGATAACCACTCACCAGTTGTTCAGAATTGAAGACAAAAGGAGAACTGTACCATGGGGAGCATGCAGTTACAGACTTACATGGAAATACATTGCGATATAATTGTTTATAATAAGGACTTTCTCATCCTCAGTCTATATTTTTGTTCTTTCCCATTTGTATCTTGAACCATTTTAGAAATTATGCTATTTTTAATTAGAAATACTAAAAGCCACATTTAATTAGAACAGCAACATAGTATCAAACTACTTCAGTATTTCTTGGGTTTGAACTTTTCAAATTATTATCTTTTATTTGACCCAACACTGTATTTTCATTCAACTTCATGACCTTTTTGTAATGTGCACTGCGGTTGCAGAACTTTCAAATTTTAAAGTTAATTCTAACTTCACAAAAAGAGCTTTGTTTCTGAAAGTAATTATTTGTAATAATTGTCATGCTATTTTCTGAAGAGGTAAGATTTCTGATGTCACTTGGCCACCTCCTCCCTGTGTTGTTACTTGCTGTCAGACTAATGTGTGCTCTTAGCCTGCTGAAAAATCTGCATGGGTTCTTTAGGCCACTTGTGGAGGAGCAAAAGGGATATTAGTTTTTCTTTTTTTCCTTAAATTTATAACATTGGACTTTTCTTCTATTGGATTAGGGCTTGAAGACAATGAAGATAGCTAGAATGTGGATTGGAACAGTAGGGTCATTATAGTGATGCTGATTTAGAGAACATTTTTTATCTCAGGGAAAAACAAGTTAGACTTCAGGTCCCAAATCTACTAGCATTCTATCACACTTTCTCTTAAAGAATCTGACAAGACTTTGCTGCTTCTATATGTCTTCTTCAGCTCAAATCTACATTTTTACTTAAAATCAACTTTTAAAAACAAAGTAGTAAATTGTGGTGCCTGGTAAATATTAAGAGGGGTCAGATATCATTCTTTTACTATTTTAATCCCCTTTTGGCTGTGTTGACAATATCTGTATTTTTAACTCTTTTCGTCTTATTATAACTTTTCTCAAAACAGAGTCCTCATCGGTGAATTTCAAGTTTCAGAAGCCCTTCTCTATTATTACTTCTTATGAAAGAAGGGGAAATGTTTGCAAGTGGGTACAGCTACATTCTTATCAGTCAGTGTCAGATTGTACCTCTATTTAAAGATCACTGGACCAATATGGATCTGAAATAACGAAAATGCCAAGTGTGAGGGGTGATATGCCTTTGAGATTTGTCTTAACAGTTATATGAACTCAATTATAAACCCAGCTGGAATGTCTTTTAATTTTGAAAAGCTTAACTATCGCCTTCTGGAGTATTTATGTGTTTCTTTATTTTCTCTACTGTAATGGACACTTTTTCTTCAGTTAGGTGATTGGTGTAAAGGGCTGTATGGTTGGGGTTTGACATAAGATCAACTTTATGTCATTCCCTAGATTCTCAAAATGAGGACTTAATCTTTTTTTAAAAAACATTTTTTTTTTCTTTTAAAGGGAGAGAAAGAGAGTCAGAGAGAAGGATAGATAGGGACAGACAGACAGGAACGGAGAGATGAGAAGCATCAATCATTAGTTTTTTGTTGTCGTTGCGACACCATAGTTGTCCATTGATTGCTTTTTCACATGTGCCTTGACCACCGGCCTTTAGCAGACCGAGCCACCCCTTGCTGGAGCCAGCAACCTTGGGTCCAAGCTGGAGAGCTTTTGCTCAAGCCAGATGGGCCCACACTCAAGCTGGTGACCTCGGGGTCTCGAACCTGGGTCTTTTGCATCCCAGTCTGACGCTCTATCCACTGCGCCACCACCTGATCAGGCTAAAAAAAAAAACATGTTTTTTTGTTTAGAAATTAAATTTAATTCAATGACTAATCAATAAGAGTACATTGGTTTCAGGTTAACAGTTCTATAGAATTTGAACTGCTGATAGTGTTGTATGCCCATCACCCAAAGTCAAATCATTTTCTGTCACCATATATTTGTCCCTCTTTACTCCCCATTCTTCATCCCTCTCCCCTTGGTAACTACTACATTTTTACCTATGTCCATGGTCTCAGTTTTAATCTTACCTATATGTCAAATCATATCATTCTTAGCTTTTACTGATTTATTTATTTCATTTAATATAATGTTCTCAAGGTCCATCCACGTTGTTGTAAATGGCAAAATATCATTATTTCTTATGGCTGAGAAACATTATATCCAATCTTCTATGAAAGAATGCTTTGGTTGTTTCCATATCTTGACCACCATGAATAATGCTGTCATGAACATGGGAATGTATGTATCTTTATTTAAAAATGTACTGTATTTGAGTTTTTTGGGTGTATGCCCAGTAAAGGGATTGTTGGGTCATATGGTAACTTTATTAATTTTTTGAGATACCACTATACTATCTTCCGTAATGGTTGTATTAGTTTACATTCCTAGCAGCAGTGAATTAAGGTGTTTTGCTTTGTTTTCTCTCCACAGCCTCTCCACCACTTGTTATTACCTCTCTTATTGGTAATAGCCAACCTAACAGGTGTGTGGTGGTATTTCATTGTAGTTTTGATTTGCATTTTTCTACTAGCTAGCAAAGATGAGCATTTATCATATATCTGTTGGCATTTGTATGTCCTTTTAGGAGAAGTATCTATTCTGCTTTTATTTCCAATCTTTTCATTGAATTGTTTGTTAGATTATTGATGAGCTTTGTGATGTTTTTTAATATATTTTAGATATTAACCCCTTATCAGAGCTGTTGTTTCATTCTTTTGCATGTGGCTTTTCAAATTTCCAGCACCATTTATTGAAGAGAGTTTCTTTTCTCCATCATGTGTTTTTGATTTCTTTGCCAAAGATAGTCCATATACATGTGATTCTATTTATGGGCTCTGGATTCTGTTCCATTGGTCTGTAGGTCTGCATTTCTGTCAATATTATGCTGTCTTGATTACCATAAATCTGTAGTATAATTTAAAATCAGTTAGTGTAATATAACAGGCTCCATTCTTTTCTCTCAGGATTGCTTTGACCATTCAGAGTCTTTTATAATTCCATAAAAATCTGGTAATTTTTTGTTTTATTTCTTTAAAAAATGACATATAGGTTTTTTTGTTTTTGTCTTTTTCTTTTAATTTGTTTTGTTTTTTTTCTCTTTAAATTTTTTTATTTATTCATTTGAGAGAGAGAGAGACAGAAAGAGAGAGAGAAAGAAAGGGGGGAGGAGCAGTAAGCATCAACTTCCATATGTGCCTTGACCAGACAAGTGCAGGGTTTTGAACCGGCAACCTCAGCATTCCAGGTCGACACTTTATCCACTGTGCCACCACAGGTCAGGCCAATAAATGACATATAGGTTTTTTTTTTTTTTTTTTTAAATGACATATAGGTTTTAATAGAGATTGTATCAAATTTGTATATTGCTTTGGGTTATACAATCATTTTAGCTATCTTGATTCTTCTGATCTAAGAATATAGAATATTTTTTCATTTCATTGTGTCCTTTTCAATTTCTCTTAATAATGACTTGTGGTTTTCAGTATATAGGTTCTTCACATCCTGTGTTAAGTTTATTCTTAGGTATTTTGTTTTTATGTTGCCATTGTAAATGAATTGTTTTTCAATGCATTTTCTGAAGTTCTGTTGTTAGCATATAGAAAAGCAGTAGACTTTGGTATATTAATTTTGTATCCTGTGACTTTGGTGGTTTATTGTTTCTAATAGTTTTTCATTTTAGTCTTTGGAGTTTTCTATACACAGGATCATGCATTTGCAAAAAGTGGTACTTTTACTTCTTCTTTTTCATTATAGATGCCTTTTTATTTCTTTCTCTTCCCTGATTTTTCTGGCTAAGATTTCCATTACTAGGTTGAATAAGAGTAGAGAGAGTGGGAATGTTTGTCTTGTTCCAGATTTTAGAGGAAAAGCTTTCAGTTTTTCAACTTTTTATGTGATATTGATTGATGGTTTGTCATATACAATATTAGGCCCTTTATCTTAATAAATAAAATTTCCAGACAACATATTTCTCCCTCCTAAGATAATAGTTATGCTTTTATTATTTGTTGACTGGTAAAAATATAAAATGACTGATATTTACTATATGATAGATAATGATTTTAGATGGAGTTTATTAATCATCAAGTTATTTTAATAGGTAGATGAGCACAGAAGTGTGTGAAATGCATTTTATTCAGTCTGTAGGCAATGCTTAAGGTCAAGTAGGTATGATAATCTCTATTTGTTCCTCCATGTTGCTACCCTAAGACCCTCAGAGCCTGTCTCTTATTGATTGAAAACTACAGGCTGTTGTGGCATCAGCTGCCTGGGGTTTTATTAGGGCTTTAGATATATGATCATTTACTCATGAGATGAGAAACAGACTATCAAATACATTCTATGTGAAATGCAATTATTAACATTCTAAAAGGGAAAAAAGAAAGCTACAGACGATTAAATGACGTTTGGATTTATACCAGATCTGATATTTGTTATATTTATAAACCTTTATCTAACCCCCAGTCTTAAGAATAGTGTGTCTTATGTAT
This sequence comes from Rhynchonycteris naso, assembly GCA_037038555.1. Classification (NCBI taxonomy): domain Eukaryota; kingdom Metazoa; phylum Chordata; class Mammalia; order Chiroptera; family Emballonuridae; genus Rhynchonycteris; species Rhynchonycteris naso. The sequence continues at coordinate 77,613,592 of CM073002.1, forward strand.
ATGTGAACCCTCTTTAGCATCACTTAGTCCTCAGTTAATAAGGCTTAGCTCCATTGTTATTTAGTTAACATCTGACAAAAAGAAGTTTTATTTCTCAAATTTATTTTTAGTGAATGGCTATTAACAGTCATCTACCTTACTGATGATTTAAAATGAATTTCTACCAGAAACACGCACAAACATATATGTGTGTGTGTGTATGTATGTGTCGCTATGTGTATATATGTTTGACTTTGCTTATGAATAATACAAGCAGAAAATATGCATGCTTTCTAGCTCAGCCTTGTTCATGATAAATCAAGCTCATTATCCTCCCAGATCCATGTAAATTTGTGTCTTTTTCTCAGAATGTCTTGTACCTGAGCTTTTGTTTTATAAGAGTAGAGTTTTGAGTTTTTTATACAATTTGGAAGTTATTTCTTCCCTCAATACCTCATTATGACCTAAGGCATAAATGCTTCTAGAGATAATTGCTGTGTAAGGCATTTGGAAAGCCAAGATTCCAAGAGTAGGGAATGTGCCTATTCTGCCTATTATGGTATCTTAAATGTCTAACGTAAAAAACTTTACCTAATAAACCTCAATAAATATAGAATGAATAAACAAATATTCAAATGACTCTGGGTAATGAAAATTCAGTTTATGGTATAATTTTTTTTTTACTGAGCCCTCATAACACAACACTCAGTAGTTGTTCCCTCTTCTTATTTAGAAATAAAGCTAGGCAATTGTAAGGTCTAGGCATAAGAGTTATTTTGTTGGTTTTCAGAATCCAGATCATCATTTAACATGATAGTTCCTCTCTTATAATGAAATATGGCTACCTGGTTTAGTATTTAATAATTACCTTGTGGGTCTTAGTTCTTTTTTATTTGATGTTTTTCATAAGTCAGCATTTGTTGGTGTGTACTAAAGACACTGCTTCATGAGGATTTAGAATATGAGTTCTATTTCATTGGTGAGCAACTCTAGAAGTAATAGATTACTTATATAATGACAGGATTTGTGATGTCTGTTGAGATAAACAACATGGATCCAGTTAGTATATGACATTGCCACATTTTCAAGTGATAATATGACCATTAATACATTGATGCTCTTCTGTCTCCTTCTTCAAAGAATCATAACAGATTTCTTGGGCACATCTGAAAAACAACTAGACACAACAGACCAAAAAATACCTTTAGTACTATCTTCTCTTCTCTTCTCTTCTCTTCTCTTCTCTTCTCTTCTCTTCTCTTCTCTTCTCTTCTCTTCTCTTCTCTTCTCTTCTCTTCTCTCTTCTCCTCCATTCCCCTCGATTTCTCTCTCCTCTTCTCTTTCCCTCTCTTTCCCTGCCTTAATGGAGAAAATAAATTTCAAAAGTAAACACTACCTTTTTAGTGTGATACTTATTATCACAATGCCATGACCCTCTTAAATATTATAGAATGTTTTACCAAACCACCACTGTGTTTGTGCTTTGTTACGCTCCACATGGCTTTAGCAGTTACCCATGAGGGAAGGGTTTAAAACGCTGAGAAATGTATGAATCTTTATGGCTTATAAGATACCTTGTTGTGACTTACAATGAAATAAGTCTGCACAGCAGTCAAAGAGAGAGAGAAAGAGCAGAGAGGGAAAACAAGAGAACGTTGATAAAATTTTCATCTATTATTGAGATTTTGTTTTGTTTTGGAACCTTGCTTGTCAAGACTTGGGACATTTAATAAAAACAAATTTTATAAAGTTGTATATAAAAGGGACATCTTTAGGCTGACCAGGCAGTGGTGCAGTGGATAGAACATAAGGCTGGGATGTGGAAGACCCAGGTTCGAGACCCTGAGCTCGCCAGCTTGAGCGCGGGCCCATCTGGATTGAAAAAAAGCTCGCCAGCTTGGACCCAAGATCACTGGCTCCAGCAAGGGGTTGCTCAGTCTGCTGAAGGCCCATGGTCAAGGCACATGTAAGAAAACAGTCAATGAACAACTAAGGTGTCACAATGGCAATGAAAAACTAATGATTGATGCTTCTCATCTCTCTTCATTTCTGTCTGTCTGTCCCTATCTATTTCTCTCTCTGACTCTCTCTCTTTCTGTCCCTGAAAAAAATAAAATAAAAGGGACATCTTTAGTGACATGACAAAGAAAAGGTCAATTAAATTGACATGTTATGTCTAAGAAATGAGATTTTAATTATTCCACCTTTAAAAGAAATAATGAATGACTTCCACTCTCCCTTGAGTAAATTTGCACTGCAGTTAACATGAGAAAAAATCAAGGTCTTATCCCTGAAAATTTTATTGGGCAAAGTTTTCATAACTATCACACACATGAGTACAGAAAATTTTCTAGTAATAGTAATATTTCAAACAACAATAGTAAAATTGATTTCTGCTGGTTAAATCCTTGAAATTAAAAGAAGAACAACTAAATAAGATCCTTAAATATATTTAGTTTTTCAGAGAAGTTTACAAGATAAAACAAGGTTATTTTTAATCCATTTACTTAGCAGGGAGGTCATAATGAATAAAAACTGAACATTTTATGTCTCTAAATTGAGAGAACATGGTTCTTTACAACATTTATGTGATTCAAGAAGATTTAGTAAATGTGTGTGTACTAACAAGACTTCTCAGGGAACAAAATCACTTTTCCCTAAAAGAGTTGGGCTGTCTTCTGGGTTCCTATAGATTATGGTTATTTTTTTTTTCTTACAGGGACAGAGAGAGAGAGAGAGTCAGAGAGAGGGATAGATAGGAACAGACAAACAGTAACAGAGAGAGGTGAGAAGCATTAATCATTAGTTTCTTGTTGCCGTTGCGACACCATAGTTGTTCATTGATTGCTTTCTCACATGTGCCTTGACCGCGGGCCTTCAGCAGACCGATCAACCCCTTGCTGGAGCCAGCGACCTTGGGTCCAAGCTGGCGAGCTTTTGTACAAGCCAGATGGGCCCGCGCTCAAGCTGGCAACCTTGGGGTCTCGAACCTGGGTCTTCCGCATCCCAGTCCGATGCTCTTTCTACTGTGCCACCACCTGGTCAGGCTATTTATTGATTTTAAAGTGAGAGAGATTTGTTTTTCTACTTATTTATATATTCATTGGTTTATTTTTGTATGTGCCCTGACTAGGGTTTAAATGCACAACCCACAACCTTGGCATATTGGGAGGATGATCTCTAACCAAATGAGCTACCAACTCAGGGCCTTTTTTTTTTTAATGTTATGTTTATGAGACTAATCCTTGGTGTTTCTATGGTTCTTGCTTGTTTTTTAAATATTACTCTAATGGATATTACATTATATGCATACATAGAATAGATATGTAAACAATGGATGTACATTTTAGATAATGTTCCTTAACAAACTCTCATTTAATATAAATACTCATCAGCTCCTAAAGGAGTTGTATTAGTTTTCTATTGCTGAATAACAAATTAATATACATTTAAAAGTTTCATACACCGCCTATATAGTACTTCACAGTTTTGGCGATCAGACATCTGAATTTGACTAGTTTCTCTTTTCTGAGTCACTTAAGGCCAAAATCAAGATGCCAGCTATTCTGGTTTTTTATTTGGAGTTCCAGGACAGAATTCTCTTCGAATTCATTTAAATTATTGGCACAATTCACTTTATTATGGTTGTGGTACTGAAACGACACCTTGTTACTGGCTGTTGAGAGGAAGACATTCTTGGCAACTAGAAGTTGCTCTCAGGTTCTCCCATGAAGCTTTTTCCATCTTCAGAGTCAACTAAGGAACATTCAATCTCTCTCATTTTTCCTTTTCTTAAGATCTGGAAAAAACTCTCCTTCAAGGTGATTCAATTCATATGATTAGAATTAGACCCAACTGGAAAATCGCTTTTGTCATATAATGTAGTTTAATGATGACACTCATATATCATCACATTTACAGACTTTAGCTACACTGAAAGAGGAGGAAATTTTACTAGGTGAAGGTCATTGAGGGAATTTTAGAATTCTCTTCTTCATAGGAGAAAACCATAATTATTTAAAACCAATAATTTTTTTGTAACTGTCATATGTCTCAAATATAAGGTGTCTGCCTTTGCCTGAAAATAGGGTAATGATTTATCTCAGCATATGTGTGCTTAGGTATGTTAGTTATTTATGAAAGAGATAGAAAAGACTTGCTGGTGAACATGCAACACGATGATTCAGATGTTTTCAATATGATTTTCTAATTTGTGGGAAGTTTGACACTTATGTCAGATAGCTTCTACTATATAGAGGTTCTGAGCAGAAAAAGTAACTCTGATTAAATAAGATTCAAACCAACAAATCCAAAAGGCCACACATGTTGCACAAATTATTACTATATTTTACTAACAGTGACTATTTGAGTTCATACTATTATGATACCAACTTAATGAAAAAAGTGAGACTATCATATTTTATTTTCTTCTTTTTACACCATAATCTTCCAGAAATATTTGGGTCACCAAATGTAATGCTACTCTAATTTTTAAGAAGTACATGAGATCCAGGAAAATTACATGATTAGTTTAAAGTCACAAAGCTAGAGTTTTGAAAACTGAGACAAAACCAAATTTTCAGGTTTCTGAGCTCACACAATAATTAGAATATCTACATAGCTGCCTGTAAACATTACAATCTGTATAAAGTCTTGTACCTTACCTGTGCACATTGCTGCATACCAACTATGTATCACAGAACCTAGCAAATGAAGTGGATAGAATATTGGCTTTGGGGCTATACATAATTAGATTTGAATTCCGACTAAGTTATTTATGATTTTGACAACATCAGATAAGTCACTTAAACTCCTTGCATCACAGGTTTGTCATTTATTTCAACTAACATATAACTTGTAGGATGTATGACAACCGAACATAGAAACATATGTAAAATAGCAAATTAACTAAAATATGATAAATGCTAATTTTATTTAAAAATAACTTGTTACAAAAAATTGTTTCAAAAGATTTTAGTTAAACACATAGGACCCAGATAGGATAGTAGTGTAAGGCCATGGATTGCTGTGGACTGCTTCCTCTCTGCTGTTTTATGGATAACCTGAGGTAGAAGCAGAATGAAGACATAGGAAATAGTTCGGGTTCCTCTGAAAGCAGAACCTGAGCCAAGTCCTTAGCATCCCTAGGAAGTGGGAATTAGGGAGTAGTAAGAATGAGATGGGGTGGGGAGAAAGAGCAATATTCAGGTGCAGTTTTTAGGTTGTTCCTGTGGATACTTGGGACTGATTCCACAAGACCTAAGAAGAATAAAGAATCTCCCACACAACTGATCACCTGAATGAAGAACTGCCAGAAATATTGGATGAGGATTGTTCTGGGGCTTAACCCGCACTTCTACACTGAATTTACGCCTGGGTTGAGGGAGTTCCCATCTCCTAGGAGAAGACACCTAAATGAAAGTGGAAGATCCTGTAAGCATACTTGACAGGTAGAACACTGCCACCTGCAGCCACAGACAAGTATGAGCTGCAGATGAAATCAGAGGCTAGTTGAGAGACTCTAAAATGGGATCGGCAGAGACATCTACCACATGAAGCTAGAGTGGTTTTCCTCAGAGTGGTTAAGGCCAACAGTTTTTAGAATGATATGGCTAAAATAGGTCCACTCTCTTTCCTTTTTAAAATCCGCTACACTCATTAATCATCATGTTCAACCTAACGAGTATTGTCTATGTTAAACACACACTAAAGGAAAAATTTATTCTATGTTTTAACTTTAAGTACAACATAGGCTCCAAGGCAAAATGACCATGTGAATAGACATCAGCTAGTCAAGTGTTTTATATAATGTGGTCCTTAGACTACATACACACCAGAATTACAAATAAGACCCATAAAACTAAATTATCTCAGGATAGGTATATTTTTTTAATAATTTCTATACTGGAAGTCTGGGAATTATTATGCTATACCAGGGTCCCCAAACTGCGGCCCTCTGAGTCCATTTATCCGCCCCCGCCGCACTTCCAGAAGGGGTACCTCTTTCATTGGTGGTCAGTGAGAGGACCACAGGATGCATCCGCACCCATAGTTCCCATTGAAATACTGGTCAGTTTGTTGATTTAAATTTACTTGTTCTTTATTTTAAATATTGTATTTGTTCCCGTTTTGTTTTTTTACTTTAAAATAAGATATGTGCAGTGTGCATAGGGATTTGTTCATAGTTTTTTATTTTATAGTCTGGCCCTTCAATGATCTGAGAGACAGTGAACTGGCCCCCTGTGTAAAAAGTTTAGGGACCCCTGTGCTATACTATAGTCTCTCCTTATTCTTGGTTTGATGTTCCTTAGTTTCAGTTATGTGAGGACAACCATAGTCTAAAAAAATTAAATAAAAAATTCTACCTAAAAAAATTTCTAGAAATAATTTATGAATTTGAAGTTGTGCACCATTCTGAGTATAGTAGGATGAAGTCTTGTGCCATCCTGCTTTGTCCTGCCCAGGACCTAATTCATCCCTTTGGTCAACATATCTATACTATATATATATATATATATATATATATATATATATATATATATATGTTACCAGCTTGTTAGTTACTTAGTGGCTGATACCATGATGAGATCCATTATTATGGTATTAAGTGTTTGTGTTCAAATAGCTTCTATAAAGAGCTTAATTCTACATTGCAAATGCCTACAACTTCATCTCATCACAGAGGCATTTTACCATTTTGCATCATCACAAGAAGGGTGAGTACAATAGAATGAGATATTTTGAAAGATAAAGAGACAACATTCACATTACTTTTATTACAGTATAATTGTTCTATTTTACTATTAGTTATTGTTAATCTCTTGTTGTGCCTAATTTATAAACTAAACTTTATCACATGTATATGTATAGAAAGAAACATAGTGCATATAGGGGTCAGTACTATTGTGGTTTCAAGTGTCCTTTAGGGGTATTGAAATGTATGCCCCATGGATAAGGGAGGAACTACTGTATTTATTTTAATTTTGGGTTCTCTTATTTATTGTGTACCAATTCTCTTAAAACTTTTCTTTTTAATTCCTTCCATGGCAGTAAAATATTATAGAATTTTAGCAGTACCTCTCCTTTATATATTTTGGTGAAGGTATGGGAAAATCATTTGTGGAACTATTTGTTTTCATCATATTATGTGTAATGCTTGGAAGAAAGATTCCTTCATCCACATTTGTAAATGATTAAACATTACACACGCTTACTATGCCCTGAATATCATAGAATCATCTCATCAAATAGGAAGAGAGTAATGATAAATATATTATTAGATGTAACATATGATGGATGTTTTGTTTCAGTCAAGATACCAAAGCATAATGCTGCAATGACCATTGATGTCCGTATATACTTTTCAGGTGGTGTTTCAGGTTTCTTTCAATATAGTTCCAGAAATAGATTTGCTGGGTCAAAAGGCAGTTCCGTTTTCAGTTTTTTTGAGGTCATTTCATTACTTTACACAGTAACTGCAACAGTCTGCATTATCACCACCAATGCACAAGGGTTCTCTTTTTTCCACATCCTTGCCAGCACTTGTTTGTTGAGTTACTAATGATAGCTATTCTGACAAGTATGAGATGATATCTCATTGTGGTTTTATTTTGCACTTTTCTGATGATTAATGACATTGAATATCTTTTCATATGTTTATTGGCCATCTGCATGTTTTCTTCAGAGACGTGTCTATTTAGGTCTTTTACCCATTATTTACTATAGCTGAGATTTGAAAGCGGCCCAAGTTCCATCACTAGATGAGTCGATAAAAAAAGCTGTGGTACATTTACACAATGGAATACTACTTGGGTCTAAAAGAGAAGGCAATATTAAACTATCAAACAAATTAGAAAAAGAATCATAGTTACAGAAAACAGACTGACAGCTGTCAGAAGGAATGGGTGTTGGGGGACTGGGTAAAAATAGTGAAGGGATTAAGAAAAGAAAAAAATAACTGATAGACACAGACAAACAGTGTGGGGAGTGTAAGAAGAAAGAGAGGTAGGGAGAGCTGGAGGAGTATAAAGGGAAATAGATGGTGGTGGAGGGAGACTTAGTTGGGGTGGTGAACACACAATACAATATACAGATGATATATTATAGAACTGTACACCTAAAACCTATATAATTTTATTAACCAATATCACCCCAATAAATTCAATAGAAGTTAAAAATGAGATACCAAAGCATAGCTTATACTATGATTAGATTTTTGTTCAATGACCTAATATTGTTGGCACAATAGCTGTGTGGAAAACTGGCATGGCAAATGAATCATAGGTTTGTTGCTCTGTCTTTAAAAAGAAATAACCACCATACATGTTTCTTCAAAATTCCTTTTTCTCAGACACACGATAGTTTTCTTTTTACATATTTTATAAAATATGTAAAAAGTACCTAATCTTATTTAGCATATAGACAGTGATATCTGGACATAATGAACTGATTTAGGAATAAATACAATAGTTAAGCTCAGGATTTACTTTCTTATCATTTGGTGTCACTGGTCAGTTTTATGTTGGGTTTATAAAAAATATAATGTTTCTTACTAGAAATATGCCACTCAATGCAGGATTGACAAGTGTATGAACTATGACTTCCAAATTCCATTTTATTAAGTGCCCTCAGAATGCCCTTTTTATCATTTCATGTTCTCAGAACTCAAACAAGTTTTCCAATGAGATAAAAGTTAAAGTGATATTAAACATTGTCTCATAGCAAATTTTCTGGTTCTACTATACAATTTGACTGTTTTATCTTAAGGTTGCATTATATAGCTCTCCAAATTCCATGCTTTTGTTCTGATCTTTTCCCAAAAGAGCATCACTATAAAGGCAATGTAATAGAAACAGTAGAATTTAATGATTTTAGAGCATAATCTTTTATAATAATTACCTGTAATAGATCAGATAGTGAATGTTTGGAACTTATTATGTGTCATAAATAGGTAATTAAATATTTGAATGTTAGATTAAATATTTGAATGGAATAGATTAGATAATGAGATAGAAGGTATTGGGGCTGAAGTTCTTTGGGGCTGGTTACTTGGAATCTTAGTAATATCGTTTTTATGTAGTTGTTTGAATATTTAAAAAATCAAAATTAGCCTTTATATTACTACTTCTATTATTTAAGATACTCTCAGTTAGCTTTTATAATGGTTTGAAAACGAACCTAGAACCTAAAGCTAGAACAAAAAAAGGATTTGATACTTACCCATACTCACCCTCACACATACACACATACACAGACACACACACACACACACACACACACACACACACATGCACACTGTAATTTTTCACACAATGCTTGCATCATTAGCTACTTATTTTAATAGGCCACAGAAAATTTTATTAAAGGAAATAATGCTTTATAGAGGCACATGGAGCAAAACATTTAGATATTAATAATAAAAATATAGCTATAACTGATACATGCACAGTGCTTTTCATGGGTCAACCTATATATATGTTTTATACAAATATTGATTTATGTTTAACAAACCCTATAAATGTTTATACAAATATTAATTTTTGCTTAAAAAACTGATTAGGAGGTATCTAGTATTGTAATCTTTATTTTACAGATGAGGAAACTATGAAAGAGAAATGATTGGTCTAAGTCTGACAGTGGAAAGAGAGGTAAAAATCATAGTTTTTTTGGTGTATTAATTTAAGAAGCAAAGGTTTGTAGTTATTTATTGTAGGTCAACACCTCCTTCAGTAACCTCTTCTGACAACACATTAAGGTGGCCAAGTAGAATATGTAGAATTCATTTATTTTTATTTTATTTTTTTTTTACATGGACAGAGAGAGAGAGGGATAGATAGGGACAGACAGACAGGAATGAAGAGAGATGAGAAGCATCAATCATCAGTTTTGTGTTGGGACACCTTAGTTGTTCATTGATTGCTTTCTCATATGTGCCTTGACCACAGGCCTTCAGCAGACCGAGTAACCGCTTGCTGGAGCCAGTGACCTTGGGTCGAAGCTGGTGAACTTTTTGCTCAAGCCAGATGAGCCCGTGCTCAAGCTGGCGACCTCGGGGTCTTGAACCTGGGTCCTTCACATCCCAGTCCGATGCTCTATCCACTGCGCTACTGCCTGGTCAAGCTGTAGGATTCATAATGACAAATCTGAACCAGAGTAAAAAGGAGCCATTTATTATACTTTTTAAGACAAATATTAGTCTAATATATTTCAAAACTATTTTCACCTAAAATAATTTTAAAATATTTGAAAACTAAAAGGTGAAGTTATTTTTATTGATCAAGATATTAAAGAAAATGTCTTTTTAATTATGCCTATAATACAAAATTATACTTATTATAAATTTCATTGGTTAAAAAATATAAAAGCAAATAAACTGAATACCAATCTCTCTTTCATACACCCATACACACATAGAATTATTGAGATTTAAGAGATAGTCTGAAACATCATGTATCAAAAATGTGGGTGTTAAAGTCAAGTAATGCTTCTTCTTCTTTGTTTTTCAGACCATTGTATTATATTAAAGCCTTGATACCCTACACCAAATATGCTTATAGTCATCTGCACTTTTTTCTGTTAATAATGCAATGTGATAATAATTAATTTATTTTTCTATATTACTATTCACTTTTATTTAAGTTGATAAGTGGAAAATACATATTTTGGGATGCATCTGCTTTATTTTATTTTATTTTTTGCATCTGCTTTATTGATGCAAAACATATAAGAAAATTCAAGAATGTTTCAAGGATAATTTCTGAAGCAAGGACTGTTTATGCTTCAGAAATGTGACTCAAGTATTGAGTCCTATCAGAGTACTTGATTGTAATCGAAGCCTACTAAAAATGGAAAACTTTAATTGTAGCAAAATTAAGGATTTCTGTTTAATAAAGGTAACCATAGGAATATCAAGAGAAGATATTTGCAGTGTTAAAATAAGGTATGAGCTGTACAGATATCAATAATATTTAATAAACTTTTAGCAATGCATTATTTGAGAGAAAAGATAACATATAAAATAAATAGTAACTCAGAGAGGTAGAAATCAGAAATACCAGTAAGCATTAAAAGAGATGTTATTTCTCACTATTTATTGGAAAATAGAAGTTAAAAAACACTTTGCATTCTCCAAAATGTCAAATATTAGAAAGTCACATAATATCTAAACATAGTGAGAATATGGCAAAATGGGAGCCCAAGTGCATGGCTGTTAGAGATATAAATACTGGATAACAGTTTTGTAGTATCTAGTGAAATGAAGTGGCTATAATTTAGCATTCTCATTTCTGGGTATATTCTTTCAAAAAATGTATAACCTCATAGGAGAACATGCAGTGGAATGTTTATGTCACACTTGGGTGACAGAGAGAATTGGAGGGCATGCAATGACTATCACTAGAAAACAATAGGCAAAAATATAAGATGATATTAGAAGCACAATACAATTTAAATAAACACTCACCAGCAATACTACAATTTGGTTTCAAGGATATAGTATTATCTTTCCCCCCAAGAAAAACCCTTGAAAGATAAATGGGAAGGTCCCATACTGCTTACACTAAAATAGTACTTCTGTGGGAGTGTGGGTTTGACGAAAATAAAGAATTATTTAATAAAAGAAAAGCAGATTCAAATCAATTTTGAGTTGAAAATGATTACTCAATTCTGAGTATATATTCTAAAAACAAAAAGAAGCAAGCAAACAAAAAACCTGTGCATTATACCATCCTCTCCTTTTATGCATGCTATGTAAATAGAGCAAGAATGGTGAGCTAAAATGAAGTATTATCCGAAGATCTTTGGTGCTTATTTCTTAGTGGCTCTCAGGCCTCTGATGAGTCCCACTGTCTTCACAAAGATATTCAACTCTTCCAATATACTAAACTAAGATTGATCTATTTAATTTTTGTTACTTTGGTGACTTCAATTGTCATGATTTCTGATGAGTAACCACCATCTCATGTTACAATGCAGTGTTCCTTTGAGATGGTATACTTAACCTGAGAATGAGGGTAGACTTAGTATTGGCCACCAAATGTACTAGAGGTTGGACTGTAACCACCATGTAGAAAATGTGTAATTAAGAAAAGGTTGTTCAGATAGCTTGGTTGGTTAGAGCATTGCCCTGGTGTGCAGAGGTTACCAGTTTGATCCTGGTCCAGGGCACATACTGGAGCAGATCAGTGCTTCTTTCTCTCTCCCTTTATCTATTGCTAAAATCAATAAATAAGAATGAAAAAAACAAGTTGTTACGTTGGTTATTGCTGGGGGGAAATAGTGGAGGAGAGGAGAAGGAGGGTATGGGGGGATAAATGATGATGGATAAAGACTTGACTTCAGGAGGGTGAATACATAATACAAAGTACAAATGGGTGTTGTAGAACTGGTCACCTAAATCCCGTGTAATTCATTATGTTAACCAGTGTAACCCAATACAATTCAATAAAAGTACAGTTTTTTAAGAGTAAAATATTACTGTCTAGCCCTAGCTAATTGGCTTAGTGGTAGAGCATTGGCCGAGGGTGTGGGAGTCCTAGGTTTGATTCTCGGTCAGGGCACAAAGGAGAAATGACCATCTGCTTCACCACCCTTCTTCTTCTTTTTCTCTCTCTCTCTTCCCCTCCCACAGCTGTAGCTCTATTGGTTTGAGCAAATTGTCCCCAGGCACTGAGGATGGCTCCAGGGCCTTGTCTCAGGTGCTAAAATAGCTTGGGGTTGAACAATGGATCAATAACCCCAGACAGGCAGATCATTGTCTGGTAGGTGGCTTGCCAGGCATATCCTGGGTATGTGTAAGTTTGTGTCTCTGCCTCCCCGCCTCTCACTAATAATAATAATAAAAAAAATACTCTCTAGTTTGTTTTGTGCTGTGTGTGCTATTGATCATAACATTTGCAATTCTAATTAAAAAATGGGTGAACTTAGCAATAATGAAAGCTTAATAAACATATATTATAGAGAGATCAAATTATATTTCTAAAGTACTCCATGTAATTATACAAATCATAATTTAATTAATATGTTAATTTTATATTAATATATTCAAATCTCAATAGCTTAGACTTATTTTTTTCAAATAAAAGTTATGTTTATTTTTATAAAGGCAAAACTTATTTATTTGTGATTGAAAAAGAATAGAAGAGAAATATATACATTGTGTTGAAAACCTTATATGCTTGATAATGGTGAAGATTACACACAGAGATAATATACATTGAAAAATATTTCTTGTAATAGAGCTGATAAAAAACTAAGATTGAATTACCTAAGAAAGTAAGATTTATAACTTTCCATAATACCTAAGACTAATCATGAACTGATTTGTAAAATTTTCAGTAAATTAAAACTGATTGTGCTTGACAATAAATCAAATCAATGATTTAAAACTAGTTACATAAAGCTGTCTTTTTAGAAAAAGTAAATATTATTCACTGAAAGAAATGGACTATTGGGTATAATCTAAGATAAAATAATTATATTTTTAGAATTAATATTAACTTAAATTTAAAAATGACTGGTGATTAATAGTGATGCTTACCATTCAATAGTATAATCACCTACCTAATTGAACTGTCAGACTACTTTCATTACTGAATTATCAGTATTTTATTTTATTAATTAAAAGAATCAATATATGAAAATATAGTATATAGAATATATGGATATATAAAAAACCCAAAAACAATCTTAAAATTATTTTAATTAGAGGAAGACATCACTTTATCTAACATTACAAAATGAAGATTTTAGGTTGTATTGGTATTTGGAAATAATTCCAAATAAAAATTTTTCCTATTACCACATATAATGTTTAGGATCTTGTTGATACTATAGAACTTATAACCAACATATTTCCTAAAATAGAAGTCATGGAATAAAACAAAAATAAAATAAAAGTTGAGAGCCTTGCAATACTGCTATTATAATTTGTAGTCACTGCCAAAAAAAGTCTGTGTGAGTGAGGTAAGGGTGAGTGTCAGAGAGCATATAGCTAATTTTTTTTTAAAATAATAGTACTGGAAGCATTTATAGCATCTATAAAAATGTTTTATTTTTGACCAGTGACAAAGCTCAAAGTATAGGACAGACTTGACTATGCTATACTATTTTGGCATTTTTTCTGCTTTTAGATAGATTTTGTAATTTGTGGGTTAAAGTACTTACATTTATCATAATTCACCCAAATGCCCCATTCTACTTTTCAGAATCTTAGTCAATCCTTTACATTTTATGAGATCTGGCATGGCTCATAAATCTATTTATGTTATATTTTAGCAACTTGTAGTAGAAATTTCTGCTTTGCTTTTCAGATCCAGCAGTTCAATCCTGCATCTGTAAAAGATAAGAGATTCTTTATTATTAATCAATCTGGAAATTTAAAACCTTGAATGTATCTTCCTTTAAATAAAAAATCTCCAGCACCATCAGAATTGTCAGCCTCCTTCACCTTATTGGTATTATTCAATCTCATCATAACAATATGTCACAGCAGCCAGCTGGCCTGCCAGCATTTGCCTTCAATGTGTATTTCATTCCAGGGAATTACAAGATAATAACATATGGAACTATTCTGGCACAATCTGTGGACTAATGGTGTACCATTTCCAAACTACCAAGTCAGATAAACCAATTCTGTGAGTCAGTTTCTTGCAACCTTTAGTTACCAGATATTCTCTGAGGCAAAGTTCTAGGCATTTTAAACAGAGAAGGTTTTAATTCAGGAAATTTGATGGTCAAATATCATTAGATGTGTATGGTTATGAGAAGTTTCTTTTTAAAAAAATACTAAATCTTCAATTTAAAGATTAAATAATTTTAGTTGCAATCCAGAAGTTAGGCAGCTGCTGCTACTATCAGTATTGCTACCTCCACAATTCTTTTCATTCATGACACTGGTAACTACACACTGAATACCTTACAAATACTCATGCCTTTCAGGACATTTTAAGAGCTCTAGAAAGATTATTGTTATTCCATCTCTGCCTTTCAAGTCTTGCAAGAATGGATCTCATTATCAGAAACATAATTGTATCCAGTACCTTAGCCACAAAAAAACAAACAAACAAACAAACAGGCCCTTTTAGCCCCTGCAATACAGAATGGAGCACAGGAGGAATTGGTTGACTCAATCTTTTTAGCATCACTTGACAGAGTTGATCTTTTTCTTTCTTAAAGCACTCTCTGTTCTTATTTTCCATGTAATGACAATTTTCTGTTTTCTTTTCAAATACCATGCAATTTTCTAATACCTGCAATTTCCAAGAATTCTTTTTTGGATTAAATGAGTAAGGAAAATGAGGAAGAGGATATGTTCAAAATATTTGACACAGTAGCACAGAATTCATCTGAATTACTCTGACTTGGTGTTATTTATATGGAGATAGGATATCTCTGTGTTCATGTGCACATGCATATGAATATGGGGTAAGTTTTGGGAATAATCTTAATTTTTTTCTTTCTTTTTTTTTACCATTTTCCCTTCTTCTTCTACTGTTGTGGCTGTAAAAACCTTTTTATTTTTGATGGCATGCATCACAATATGGAATTCCTTGGCACCTGTTTAAATTCTTGAAAGGAAGCCACAAAAGAGACAGCTACCCCATTATAAAGAACCGTATATTGTTAAGTAAAATAAGCCATGTGATTTCACTCATCTGTGGAATCTAGTTAACAAAATAAGCTGGTGAACAAAATAGAAACAGATTTATAGATAGACAACAATCTAACAGCTGTCAGAAAGAAGCGTCATTGTAGGACTGGGTGTAAATGGTGAAGGAATTAAACAAAACCAATAAAAACTTCATATATACAGACAACAGTATAGTGACTATCAGAGGTAAAGGGAGGTAAGGGGAGGTAGAAGAGGATATAGGGGTGGATAAATGGGGATAAAGGAGACTAGTTTTGGGATAAAAAACATGAAATTCAAAACACAGATGATATATTACAGAATTGTACATCTGAAACCTATATAATTCTATTAATCAATGTCACCCCAATAAATTAAATTAAAAGTAAAGAACAGCTATATTGACTTTCATATAAAAAATAAGTAATTTTTACTTTGTTTTAATTTTGTTAGTTTCATGAATATTTCAGATTTATCAGAAGATAATATTAGAAGGTTATAAAATATTTTAGGCATAAGCAATAAAGTAATTATCATGACAGACAATTAAATTTAGGTTGGATAAGAACACATGGTATTTATGGATAGTTAGACCATATCAGTATCAGTATATTTATAACATCGATGAGTAAAAGCATTGTGAGGGTATTTAAACAAGTGAAAAAAATATAGAATGCTGTTTTATAGTGTATATTTGATATCAAGAGTTAATGGGATGTTCATTTTCTTGTGACTCCAAGACCAAAGACATAAACTTAGAAGTAAATGATTAAAGGTATAAAGGATCACCAACTATGAGAAAATCAACAAACTGAGAGGCCAGGTTTATGAAGTATCATTAAAAAGACATTCAATTAATCCAATACAATATCTTAAATAGTCTAGTTTTATTAATGAAGCCAGAATGGCAGAGAACTTATATTGGAATTCTCTAGACACTTTTCTCTTCACATTTTACAAAATTACATTTGGTGAAACAAAAATGAGTGTTTCTTATAATAAAAACATGAGCATTGATATCAGAATGCCCAGCTTCTGATCCTGGTTTAATCATTTACTAGTGAGGTGGCACTTGGCAAATGTCTTACTCTACTAAACATTTTTTCCCTATGATGTAAAAGGGATTTTGAAGAATAATAAAAGAAACTTTTCTAATGTCTTGGTTATAAAATTATTGCAATTATTGTATAATATCATGATTTTCAACTTTGCCTGATGATCTGGCATTAAATCCATCACTAAATTTACTATAGGGAGATTGGAGGAAACTATATTCATTATAACATTTAATGTTACAATACTCCCTTACTTTACACACACCCCCACACACTCTCACACACTCACAAACAGAGAAAAAACAGGAAGAACCTTCAGATTAAAATGCCAGGAGAAATTTACTTCCACTGAGAAACTGTTGAGTGTTCTCAAATTCTCCACAAGTCATATTAATTGATATTCAATTCCTTTTAACATTGGTGACTAAGTAAATAGAGTTAAAATTATGACTTAAGTATAGGAAAAGATTCCAAGACAACCTTCTATATTCTCTTCCCTCCTTTTATCATAGTTAACTTTAATTTATATCTAACATTTATTTATTTTTTATTTTTTACATTTTGAAAATCACTTCAATCACTTTAGGGGTGTTTATGTGTGTGTGTGTGTGTGTGTGTGTGTGTGTGTGTGAATAAATACCTCAATATTCTTGATTCTGAAGCTATAAACTATTGAATAAAAATGGGAGGTACAAAAAAATAGATTTCTACTTCTATAAAAAATATTTTTTTAAATTTAATAATAAAGAGATTTCTACTTTGGGACTAGAATAAAGCCATTCTTCTTTCATGTGGTACAACCGGAGCCTGTTTTATATATATATTATTATTATTAATTCTAATGGGGTGACGCCAATAAATCAGGGTACATATGTACAATGAAAACATCTCCAGGTTATCTTATCATTCAATTGTGTTGCATATGAAAAAATGCTCAATATCACTAATCATTAGAGAAATGCAAATTAAAACCACAATGAGATATCACCTCACACCAGTCAGAATGGCACTCATCAGCAAAACAACACAGAATAAGTGCTGGCGAGGATGTGGAGAAAAGGGAACCCTCCTGCACTGCTGGTGGGAATGCAGACTAGTGCAGCCACTGTGGAAAACAGTTTGGAGATTCCTCAGAAAATTAAAAATTGAACTGCCTTTTGACCCAGCTATCCCACTTATAGGAATGAGCCTGGTTTTTAATACACTTCCTTCTACATGTCTCATTTTGATTTAAAGATTAATTATATTCAGCCATGAGAAAAGATGAAATACTGCCATTTGAGACAATATAGATGGATCTTGAGAATATCATGCTATGTGAAATAAGTCAGAGAGAAAAAGTTAAGAGTCATATGATTTCACTCGTATATAGGATATACTATCGAAAGTAACAAATACATGAACAAAAAAACAAGTCACAGACATAGACAATAGTATGTGGTTAAAGTAGCTCTAATATATGGTGACAGAAGAAGATTTAACTTTCTGTGGTGGGCACTCAATGTAATATACAGATGATAAATCAGAATTGTACACATGAAACCTATATAATATTAACCAACGTAATGCCAACAAGTTTAATTAAAAATAAAATAGGTTAGTTGTGCATTTTTTATTGATATTGTTTCTTAATTCTGCTCAATTTATGTAATAATTATTATTTCTTTACATTGTGATTCCTAGAGTCCAATGAGGATTTTAGAGCTCTTTTCTCAATTTCATTTTTATTGATATCTTAATGGTAAAGTGAAACAAAAAGATGAGGTAGTGTTTCCTATTCTAATATTGAATGAAGTAGATAATATTTTAATAATACCCTATTTTTATCCCTGAAAGTAGGGATTGATACACTATGGCTGAGACACTATATTAAGTAGAAAAGTTGTGAACATATTTGAAAAATTATTCAGAGTTTAAATGTTTTTTTTTTCATACCAGCAAATGATTTCATCTTTGTCCTGTAATTTGATATTTTAAGCAAGAGGTGGCATTCTATATGTTAACAACAAGTGTAATTAAATAAATTAAACTTCATCCAATTTTCTACTTATTTTGATACTGGGAAGACTTAGGATAATTGTGGAATTTTAACTTTACATAAATTTCAAGAATGACAAATACACAAGAGTCAAGTAGAGAAAGTGCAGTTGCTATTGGTCCTGACAATAGTTCTGTGAATTTGATCACATGAAAAACCAACTAGGGTCTTGTAAATGGTTCTTTCCTATACATATTTATATTTAATTTTAGGAGATATTTGTTGTAGCCTTACTGTGTGAAAATATTAAGTTTTTAAAAGACAGAAGAAATAAAAACAAAAGAGTCCGAACTTCATAAAACAATTTTTGTGTACACAATAATTCCCAAGTTCAAAGAAAAAAAATATTTCTTTATGATGTGTACCTGATAAAATAAATTTACAAATTGCTAAATAATAGAAAATTATTGATGTAAGTATGTAACACTTGGCACTGAGATAACTTTAGAAAATAAGAGGTCTGAGGATTACATCAAGTTTAAATTCTTAATTCATTTGCCTGATTTTTGAGTTTTCTAAAAATATTTCTTACATTGTATTATATAATAAAATTTCCCACTACACTTACACACATCTATTGCCTCATTTTTATTTATTCATATTCATTATTTATCAAAAAAATATTGAAAAAAAATATATATATATATATTGAAATAAAAAATGAAATAAATAGACAAGTAGTTCATATTCATGGATAAGAAGATTCAATATTGTCAAGACCTCAGTTTTTTTTAATTTGATCTATAAATTTGTACAATTCCAATAAAAGTTCAAGTACTTTTTTGAATACTGACAAACTAGTTTTAAAGTTTATATAAAGAGGTAGAGAGGACCAAGATGACCAACTCAGTAGTGAAAGAGAATAATGAAGTAGGAGGACTGACTCTTCGATGTCAAGATGTACTATCAAGCTATAGCAATCAAGGTCATCTGGTATTAAGGAAAGGCTACACAACAAATAGATTACTGGAATAGATTCGAGGTCATAAATAGACCCACATAATAGAAAATAAATATGGTCAACTGATTTTTGATAAAGGAGCAAAAGCAATACAGTAGAGAAAAAAGAAGTCTTTTCAACAAAAGGTGATTTAATTGGTCATTCAAATGAAAAAAATAAATCTAGACACAAACTTTAAACCTTTTGCAAAAATTAACTTGATTCACAGACCCAAATGTAAAATGAAAAACTATAAAACTCTTAGGAGATAACATAGGAGAAAGCCTACATTGCCTTGGGTTTGGTGATAGTACAATACCAAAACCAAGGTCCATAAAGAGAAAATTGATAAGCTGAACTTCATTAAAATGTTTTTAAAAATTTGCCCTGTGAAAGACATTTGTCAAGAGAATGAAAAGACTCATAAATGACTAGAAGAAAACATTTACAAAAGAAATAGCTCATGAGAGATAGTTAACCCAAATATACAAAGAACTCTTAAAATTCAACAATTAGAAAATGATTAACTGATTAAAAACTAGACCGAACAGTTTGGAGATTCCTCAAAAAATTAAAAATTGAACTGCCTTTTGACCCAGCTATCCCACTTATAGGAATATACCCTAAGAACACCATAGCACTGTTTGAAAAGAAGAAATGTGCCCCCATGTTCGTGGCAGCATTGTTCACAATAGCGAAGATCTGGAAACAGCCCAAGTGTTCGTCAGAAGACGAGTGGATTAAAAAGCTTTGGTACATATATACTATGGAATACTACTCAGCCATAAGAAATGATGACATCCGATCATTTATAACAAAATGGATGGACCTAGATAACATTATACGAAGTGAAATAAGTAAATCAGCAAAAAAGAAAAACTGAGAACAGCATGATTTCATACATAGGTGGGACATAAAAGTGAGACTATAAGACATGGACAAGAAAGTGGTGGTTACAGGGTGGGGGGAGGGAGGGAAGGGTGGGATAGGGAGGAGGGGAGGGACACAGGGAAAACCAGATAGAAGATGACAGAGGACAATTTGACCTTGGGTGATGGGTATGTAACACAATTGAATGATAAGATAACCTGGAGATGTTTTTATTGTACATATGTACCCTGATTTATTGGTGTCACCCCATTAAAATTAATAATAATAAAATATTTTAAAAAGAGAGCAGAAACTTCAAAAAAAATACTAGACTGAACACTTTAAAAGACATATAACCTAGGAAAATGTATACTTAGGGCTCAGGAAAAATGTCAACTCTGTGAAATTTCAATACTTAAGAGCTAGAAAGGAGAAGCTGTTGTTCAAGTGCAGCCAGGGAAGTTAGACTAAAGCTTGATATAAGAGCAGAAGGAAGAGCATATTTGGATGAGGGTGTGGTCAACAGCATCGAATGCCACGTTGTGGTCTTGCAACATGAAGAGCAACGCTTGTCTTGTGACAATTCAGAGCTACTTTAGGTGACTGGTAAGAAGAGAAGCTAGACTAGAGAGGTGTGAGGCTGGGACATAAGAGAGTGTCTAAGAGGGCAAGGGACAACTGTAGTCATGGTTAGACAAAATTTTAAGTAGAGAAATATTTTATTAAAAAAATAAGGACCTTGAACATGTTTAAATACTAGATAGAAAATTTGTTAGAAAAGAAAAGGTTGAAAATAGTAAGAGAGGGGGATACTTTTCAGCCCAAAGTCCCTTGACAAAGCAGAAGGTGATGATCCTGCCTACCAGGCTAGGCAACTCTTTCTTTGTAACAGGTAGCCAATAAGGGATGGAGCTCAGATTTGGAGCCATCTGCCGGGGCTTCCTAAATACTTGTGTGCTTTAAAAGACAGAAAGGGAACTGTAATAAAACTAAAAGCTGCGGGAGAGGGCTTCAGAGTTCAAGAAAAAGAATCAAAAGTCAGTATGATTGCTTTGAGCAATCACTGAGAGAGCAGTTTCTGTAGCTTGAGGACAGTTGAGTCATACTGTGGGGGTGAGAGGGAAAGTGTGTGGGGAAGAAATATAGCAGTGGATGCAATCAGTCTGTAGAAAATGGCTGGGAAAAGAAAGTGAAGTAGAAAGTTTCCCCCTCCCCCAAAAAAGTGAGCAGGTGAGGATGAAGGGGAAGGTATTTGGAAGGTATAGAAGAGCAACCCAAGCAACCTACTTCAGGGCAGGTTCTTTCTCAGAATTTCCTTCCTTTCTCCCCTGCCAGGGCGGGACACAAAAGCACCATGGCCCTGGCTGCCCGCCCTGTGGGGCTAAACCTCACAAGCTGCTTGGAGAATGTCCCATCTGGTTTGTAAGCTGATTCTCTGAGAGGGCCATCGGCCTACCCAGAGAGGTAGAAGAACCCTTCTGATCAGGGCTATTACTCCTTGGGCCACTCAGGGGCAGCGCAGGAGACTCCAGGCTTCCCCCTCACCTCGCACCTCACGGCTTGGCGCAAGTTTGCAGAGTTGTAGCAGTTCCTTTTTCCCTGCCTGCAGTACACCTGCACTCAGCCTCTACCAGACCCCCTGGTACAGCTACATTGCCCAGAACTGGCAGGTCCCAGGACAGCAGCACTCAGGAACTCAGGCCCTGCCCAGCAAGAGCCAGTTCACATGGGGTGGGTGGGAAGGGGAGTCAGGGAGAAAATATGGGAGTAAGGTGAAGATTTTCATTTAGTGGTCCACACCCCTGGCCAGTTCCCCACATGGCCACACACAAAGCCAGTTGACCGGCAGGTGAGGCTTGTATTATATTCATTTTACCTGAAGAATGTCCTTTAACATGT
Source organism: Rhynchonycteris naso (assembly GCA_037038555.1). NCBI lineage: Eukaryota > Metazoa > Chordata > Mammalia > Chiroptera > Emballonuridae > Rhynchonycteris > Rhynchonycteris naso. Next base: position 77,636,001 of record CM073002.1, read on the forward strand.
GTTGTAATAAATGGTTTTGGATTCTTTCCGCCTTTGTCTACATAAGTTACTTTTTAGCTTCCATTTTGGAAAATACTTTCATTTGTTACACATTTCTTAAAGTTTTTCTTTCAGAACTTTAAGGATGCCAATCAATTGTCTTTTGTTTTGCATACAAATTGAAGCAAGATTGGGTTCTGTTGTAGCTATCATTATTCTCAGTGATTTTTCTGCTTCAAATTCCTTTCAAGTTACTTTGTACAAAAAAGGTCCAACTTGGGTTGTCAGAAGGTTTTTCTCTCAATGTTTCTTTTCTATTATATTTTAATTTTTCTTGTGTGTTCTCACATCAGAATCAGTCTTTGAATTATTCTCTGGGTTCCTACCCCAGAAGCAGACTGCCATAACTTGCTAGTCAATGTTGAGCAAGCAGCCTGATGATGGAGTCAGGGAAACGTTCTCTGTAGTCCTGGTTCAGTTCCAGTCTTAGACTAGCTTTGTGTTCCTGGTGCTTAGAGATGAGGCTTTCTCTGTGATCTTGCTATGACTCCTTTTGCCAGATATAAGATACCCCTCACAGCCAGAATCTGGGGATTCACTAAGCCACCTTCTAAGGGAAGAAGTTTGTGGGGACTCTTACAATGAAATACGGGATGAGACCTCTGGTTAACAACAGAAACTGCACAAGCAGTACTAGCTCCCATGACTTTCTGGGCTGCCTGCCCTAGCTCCTGCTCCAACACATATTTGGGCTACCTGGCTAAGCTTTGGTTCCCAGGCATTTCTAGGTCAACAGCCCACAGACTACCCTTTTGGGTTTAGGGTAGCTAGCTCAGCAAGCTAACATCATCCCACTGATGTAATGGTTGATATAGTGTTGGTACTATGCCACTATTATCACTAAGCCTTCTATCTACTCATGTCTGTACTGCTGGAATGGAAGCAGCAGCACAGACGAGGCAGGAATAAAGCATTGAAGCACTTATTGCCTTCCTCCTGCTCCTCATACTTTATACTTTCTTCACCTTGGGGGACTCACCACCTAAATTATCCCTTGAGGAGCAGGTGTGCTCTGACAAAGTTTTTTTTTATTTTCCTGTTTTTTTGCCCTAGCTGTCTGACCCTAGTCCTAGCTCAATTTTTTTTTTTTTTCTGGAGGGGAGAAGATTTCAGACAAAACTGTGCTTTCCTGCAATGGTCTCTTATTCCAATATGTCATTCTGCTCAAGTTGTTCTTGTTGTCTTCTGCTGACATCCATGGAATTCATTCTGAGTTGAGTATAAAATCCCTGGTGTCTGTGACTCTTGAACATTTTATACTCCTACATTATCCCACAATTGGCCTTTAGCAATTTTCTAAAAATTTTAGCTGAAATCTTCCTGTTAGCTTATGTGATAGGTCAGTGTTCCTCCTATGTTCTACCCCAGATAAGCCACCACTCACATATTCTTGAATGTGCCCATCTTTCCTTAGCTTTCAGCTAGTTTCTTTCCCTTGTGACCTAAGCTATCTGTACAGCTCAGGACAAATTACTTACAACTTTGTAGATTATTAAGCTTTTTATTATTGATTGAATGGGAATAAAACTCTTTCTACCTTTTCTATTAGCTTTCCCCTATGTATAAGATATACTCTTTTCCGAAAAATTTGTGGTTTAAAAACTGGGTGCGTCTTGTACAGTGGTGGTAGGTTTTTTGTTACTTGCATTTTCTGGTTTTTCACAGTGATGAGGAGTTTTATAAATTTTATGATGAATAAAACTTGAATGTAGTAATTTTATGTAATACTATTTTTCCTACCTTTGAGCCCCCAAATTAAGATTTGTCTTATATGTGGGAGTGTCTGATCCATGTGGAAATAGGGTATAACCTAATTGGAAGCCAGAGCTTTTTGGAGAAAGTTTTTGTTCAGATGGAGACTATTAAAATTGGTGCTGGAATCACATAAGAAAGTAGTGTATACTTGTGTTGGGCTACTGTAATTATCCCATTAGCGGCTGTATAAACATCATTGTTTGAAAACATAGCTCTGCTTTAGAACCAGAAGAAAAATTTATCTCTATGACCAAAATGTGTCATCTCATATTGTAAACATGATGCCTCTGTCATATCATTGTTAAACTTTAGTGTTGGAGTAGCTTATTATTTTATTATTACTAATAGAGTAGCAGATTAAATGAATGTTCTTATGTAGAAATATAAGGAGCTATAAAAATGGCTATTTTAACAAAATCTCACAGTAGAAAAGAGGATTTTATTCACTGTTAATTTAAAGTTTTGGTAAATGTATTTATCCTGGAACATTTAAAAATGTGAGCATAACACTTTTTTTACAACCAAACAATTAATTTTAAGAAATTACAATTCTTATTTCTAATATGTTACATTATTTCCATTAAATTTCATGTCATTACTCTTGTAATTATCCCATTTAACTTAATCAGTGTGAAAACTACTTGAAAACAGTTATATAAAAGATACTAATCCATTCTTGACTTCCAATGAGTAGAATAACAACTGTCTGATGCACTCAGGAAAATATTTTTTCAATATTGTTATTAGTAATAGACAGCAAGTATTGGATATTTATCCAGCTGGGCCCAAAAGTTAGAGGCAAGGTAATTCTGAAAATTATAAATAATAGCCATTTATCATGAATGCATTATGCCCTCATATTATTTTTTATACTGTTATTGTCAAAAATTTGATAAAGATATAGGACTATGACCTTTATTTCTGAGCTAGAAGTTCATTAATTCAATAAATATTTATTGATTGACTATTAGAGGACAGTTGCTCTTTTAAAAACTGGATTCAGAAGTTTCAAGAACAAATAGAAGTACTTGTTTCACTTTTATATTAATTTTTCTAATGAGATACGTGGGAGAGCTTGAGTTTGCATGTCATAAGTTGTAGCATTTGGCTGCAGATTCAATTGCTATTACTATTTGTCTAGCATTTATAAATGCTTTATTTTGATTTGAACAATTAATTAGAAGAGTGTATGTGTATTTTCTTCTCTAAGTTTGTCAATAAAATTGATGTGGCACTAGACTAGAACATGAATTATTTGGTTCAAATTTAAGAGATGGCTAACTTAAAAGTTTCATTCATTGATTTTTTCTTTTTGATTGTAAGATATTTTTGTGGCTCTTTTCAACACTCTGTGCATGAGTCAGTTCTGAGTTTTCAGCAGTCTTAACAATATGAGCAATAAGAATCTCTTTCCATGTCTAGACTTAAGATTGAATTTACATTGTGTAGATTTTTCATTTTATATAGTTTGCTAGAGCCAGATCTTACTAAATTTGTGTGAGCCAGTTAATTAATTAATTTTTTGAGGGGGGCAGAGAGTAAAAGAGATAGGAATATTGATCAGTTCTTGTATGTACCCTGACTGTGGAATCAAACCAGCAACTTTTGAGCTCTGGGACAACACGTCAACCAAATGAGCTATACAGCCAGGTTTAATATTTATTGATTTTTAGAGAGACAGTGAGAGGTTGGGAGAGAGAGGGGAAGGGGGAAGAAAGCATATTTTTTTTTTCTCGGTCGTGCATTTTTGGTACCTTCCCTTGCGTGCTCTGACCGGGAAAAGTACCCACAACCTTGTTATTTTGTTATGATGTTCTTAATTGACTGAGCTAACCAGCCAGGGCAGAACCAGTTAATTGTTAAATTTTGGGGGGATTTGTGACCCAGTTGTTTAATATTTGGTGGCTTAAAACCTGGAAGAGTGGTGTATTACAGTGGAAGCATTTTATTATCGTGTTTTGAGGAACACTATATCCACTTTAAAAGATTTTCTAAAATGATTCATAGGACTTAAAATACAGTTTTATTACTGATTGTATTTTACTCAGATGTAGTAAGGACATATAGCTGGATCATCAATGAAAGAAACATAAGTACAGTGTGAATTACTCCATATACAGGCTTCCCTATGCTCTTTCCTTTTCATGAAATGTCACATGGAACACACGATTCCCCATCTATGAAAATGCAGCAACATGTATGCAATGTTTTTGCTGAGAGAAGTTGATTAAAGATTCATAGCTGTGGTTTTTATTAGAAGCTGATCCCAAGGCACCCTCCACATTATACATATACCACATACCAAAATTCTAGATTCTTAGAAGGAAAGCAAATGTATTATAAAGCACATTGTTTGGACCAACACTCTAGACACAATATACCACCCTGTCATTTAGGGAATTGAAGGAACAGTCTTGAAATATAAGTTCTCATACACCAGCCAATCTTGAAAGTAGACCTTTAAAGGACTACAATCATGAGCCAGCTATGTTAACCCTTTATGAACAATTAACTTTGTTTCTGGTAACCTAATTGTAAAAGTCTAATATGCTACTTATAATATCCAAGTTTCTAAATACCTATGTGTATTAATTAGAATAACCAGATTATACTGGGTGGCATGAGGTAATGATGGTGGTCACTGTGCCCTCAGGTAACCATGGAGAAAGAACTCAGATCACCATTCTTTCCAATGCATACAAAATGGAAGTATTTACCACCAACAATGGCTATAAATCCATGCAGAAAAGACTTCAGAGCAATTAGGAGATTCAGAGCTTAAAAGATAAAATCACATCTGAGAAGTTAATTGGGGAGAAACTGTGGATTACATCTGGGCCAAGGAAAAAATTTAATAGAGCTGAGTTGGAGGTTCTGAAATAAAACCTTGATAGTAGTGGAGACATCCTTGCAATGTTAGGAGAGGGATAGGAATCCAGATTGGCACCAATATTAAATTTCTCCTAGAAGAATATGGAATCATGGTTAGTAATGATGCTGTGACTAGAAATATATATTGTAAGTATTTCTGTTCTAAAGAAGCTTGTTTTTAATGGAGTCTTGAATAGGGAAATGAGCTGAGCTGTGGGGAAGGCTGTGCCTGGAATCACTAATGATTCAGTGGATTCACTGCCCAGCATCTCACCTTTGTGTATCCTTTTAGTGTGACATCGAGTGCCATAAAACCAGCAGCGGCTATTCTATGAACAGGTTCTGTCTGTGTCCCACTTAAAAGACTCATTCTGAATATTTTTTGAAATTTTTTTGTATTTTTCTGAACTTAGAAGTGGGGAGGCAGTCAGACAGACTCCCGCATGCGCCCGACTGAGATCCATCCGGCATGCCCCCCAGGGGGCGATGCTCTGCCCATCTGGGGTGTTGCTCCATTTAAGCCTGAGGCGGAGGCCATGGAGCCATCCTAAGAGCCCTTGCAAACTTTGCTCCAATGGAGCCTTGGCTGCAGGAGGGGAAGAGAGAAATATAGAGAAAGGAGAGGGGAAAGGGTGGAGAATCAGACGGGTGCTTTTCCTGTTTGCTGCCACCCTTTAAGAAAAGTTTTTTAATCTTAGTTTCAGGGAATTTCCTCTTCTTCCACTGGAGCTGTCTGACCTGCATGAGATGTTTTCCTCTGAGAAGGCATGGCTTGCTCAGATTACCAATAAATTTACTGAAGACCTGTAATTCTATGCTAAGAAGTGTGGTGACATTCTTGGAATAACCAGTAAACTAACAAAGGACCAACAAGAGGCCAAGCATGTCTTTGAGCACATCTTCTAAGTAAGGGAGTTCAAGAAAGTGAACCAGGAACATGACATTGATACAAGTAAAACTGCATTTCAGGACACTGTTTGAGGACCACACCTCTTAAAGCATTCTCTGCTTCTTGATTTGTAAACTGTTTTTCAATGGTTCTTAAACTTCTTTTTCAAAATAGTTTATTTACTCTTTCTTCTATGGGCTATGCAAGGTCTGTATATCTTCTGTAGTGCCCAGATAAGCATAACATTTCTTAGATCCTTAAGTAAGATATGTTTCATTTTTAAAAGTAAATCTGATTGAATCTGCACTTTTGTAATTAAAAAGAAAATAATAACCAGTTTAGAATAATTATATCTATTAATCAGGTTATCTAACTTTCCACTATTCAGTACAGTTATGAAAACTGGATCTTCTAGCCTCCTTCTCTGTGCATGTCCCATTATTCACTTTACACATTTACTCCTTCAATAAACTTTCTCTGACATATATACTATTAACATAATTCAAGATATATAATACAGAATAGCACAAAATTACTTCTAAAGTAATGTGTGTGGTGAATATGTATGTATTGGGATATAGAGATTGTGAACTTTTGGTTAATACTATGAAAAACCATCTAGGGGCAATAGAGAGTGACAGAGTTGAATTTGAGCTAGTTTATATGGTGTTTTCAAGTCAGGCCATTCTGGCAAGAGGAAAATTGAACAAAGGAGTCAATAAAGTAAACGAGTTAAGTTATAAAGATATCAAGAGGCAATTACTTCCATGAAAATTCCATGTTCCAGAAGCAGAAACTAATGGGAAAAGGACCAGGAAATCAATGGGGTTGATATAATCAATGTAGAGAGTCCAAACAGAGGACATCAGAAAGATAGAGCAAATGGAAACAGATATTTTAGGAACTTGTAGTTCATATCACCATCTTTAAATTTCCCTCTGAATGAGAAGGAATCCAAAAAAGTTTTTGGGAAAAGTTGAGATACTATCTACATTTAAAAACTTAGAGCAAATAATATGTTTAACAGGTTAGGTGGAAGCAGAGAGAATATTAAGAGTATTTCGCAATAATCTAAACGTATATATAAAAAGTTGTGGTGAGAGTCAGAATAGTAGCAGTGAGTAGAAGTGGTAAGAAGATTTCTAGATTTTGACACCAGAGCCAATAGAAAAAGTTTAGAACAAATAGTATCATCTTTTAAGATGATGCTTTCAAAGTTCTTTAAGAGTTGTATACTGTACTTGAAAGAGAGGTATAGATATTAATTGAAGAAAACTGAGAAAGAAGCTTGACTTTTGGGAATCAAGAATTTATATTTAAATGTGTTATATATGCTAAATAAACAGGGTGGGCAAAAGCAGGCTTACAGTTGTGAGTACCATAAACAAAGTTTATTCTTGTGTTATTATATATTATTGTATTATTTTTCATATGAACAACTGTAAACCAACTTTTACTCACCCCGATTTTATCGTTAAAAAAAGATGTTTAATAAAACAGTGGAATACATGAGTATGAAAATGGGGAGAGGTGTGGTTTAGAGATAAAAATTCAGGATTTTTCAAATTAATGGTAGTATTTAAATCTATGGAAATGAAACACATCACAAAGTTACAGTAAAAGAGTTACAAAGAAAAAGTCATAGGGGCATTCTAATTGGTACAAGTGTGAAAGTTAAGTCAATACCTGCTGTAGGGGAACAGCTATTGTTAGGCTTGCTTGCTTGTTTTCCAGCTGCAAGCTTTTGCATAATTAGTATCTGAGCATAAGCCACATGTGAATAACCTATGTAAGGCTATGGTACTCCCTCTATGAGAATTGCTCGCCTGCCACTGCAAGGGGTGCTTTTCCTGATTATTTGCCACCAAAAGGGGTGATTTTCTCATTTGCTCACTTGTTGCTGCTGTGGGAAGCAGTTTTCCCCTGCCTCTTCTTCTACTGGCTGTAGTGAGAATCCAATAAACAGAAATAGCCCAACGCCTTTTGGCTCAGTGGTTCTGTGGGCTGCCTGAATCCAATGTGAACCTGCCTGGCCTTGACCACTGGCATTACACCTGGCAGTGAGCAGGATTCTGTTCTGACTGGTATGGAGCTGCCAACACCCTTGAAGAGTGGGATAGAGAAGTGGCTGTTCTTTAGCATGTAGTTTCCTGTGGCTACCTTGTTGGGACCTGTGGGCTGGCTGTTTTTTATAGTCCCACAAGAAAAAAAACAAAAACTTTGTGTGAGAGGCTTCCTGAGTCCAAGAGCTCCATTGTGAGCTGGAAGCTGAGCACCGGCAGCAGGAGATGCTGGAGAACGGGCTGCATTTGTGCTGGTGGAGTGGTTTTGAGTCAGTGGTAGAAGTTATTTCCAATGCCTCTGAGGAAGTGGAGAAGGAGGAGGGGGTTCAATCTAAAACTACCTTCGGCAGACTCAGAGCTCAGCCAGAGGTCACCCAGAAGGTGAAAACGCAGCAGCAAGAAGTCCCTCAGGGGCAGGCACAACACCTTTGCATGTTATGGAGCACTATGTGTTCTAGCTCTACACCATATGGAGTTGATGGAGTCAGGGGCAAGATTTAGATAGAAACTCACCAAGTCCCTGGCAGTTTGGTTGCTGCAGTTGTAGGACATTGGCAGAGGTGGATTAAGGTTGGTTGAATCCCTGGGCACCGAAGAAAATATTGGGCCCCTTAAAAAAGAGAGAGACAGGGGAAATAAAATTACATGTTTAACCATATTTTTAAATAAATAAAAAATATTATGTGCTATTAATGTTAAAATTGCACATATGAAACCAAACTTGGAATCATTAGAAAAAAGTGTAAAGTTGAGGTTTTGCAGGGCCCTTCAGAAGTTGGAGCCCAGGGTGCACACCTCGTGTGCCCACTGTTAAATCTGCCTCTGTACATAGGGGTGGATGGTATTGTCCTCTCTGGAAGAAAGATGGAGAAATTTTCTGTCATTACCACTCAGTTCTCCTTGAAGCAGCCTTTTCAGAACTGCCATAACAACCACCCAGGAAGCCATTCCCTATTAGAATGGGTGATGGCTGCCATTCCTACGATCTGGCAGAATGCTGGTGACGTGCTAGTGGGCAGTGAATTGATAGCTGTCATATACTGAGTTGCAGCAGGTCCTCTGGGAACAGAGTATGAGGAATGTTACTTTCAATCAATGGTCCTCTAGGCCAGATGAGGTATTTATAGCATAGATGAAAGATCTTATTCTCCAGGGCACCCCATCTCTTTGTTTAGGTCACCAGTGGCTATCTTGGGCTCCTATGTGGGGCAGCCTATCAATGCTGTTACATAGAGGGAAGCAGATTTGGAGGAAGGAGAAGCACTGTGGCACTATAAAGGTGTGTGAACTATTGCTGTACCCCCAAACTAAGAAGAGAAACTGGCCCACAAATGCTACTTGAATGCAGATGTGGGTAAATTTGATTGTGGCCAGGAAAGATAAAGAGAAATTAGATGCCAGGTCTCATAGTGTCCTGTTAGAGTTTTGGGGTAGTTTGATCCAGAACAGAAGTTCTAGCCTCTGACAAAGCAGGGGAGGTTCTGGCTGGTAGCTCAGTGGATAGAGCATTGGCCCAGCATATGAACATCCTAGGTTTGATTTCCAGTAAGGGCACACAAGAGAAACAACCATATGCTTTTCTCCTCCTCCCTCTCCCCTTTCTCTCTATCTTCCCCGCCTGAAGACAGTGGCTAGATTGGTTCAATCTTCAGGCCTAGGTGCTGAGGAAAATTTGGTTGGTCTGAGTATGTCAGTTTTAGGTGCCAAAATAGCTCCGTTGATTTGAGCATCAGCCCTAGATAGGGTTGCCAGGTGGATCCCAGTTAGGGAGAATGCGGGAGTCTATCTCACTGTTTCCACTCCTCTCACTTAAAAAAAAAAGAAAAGAAAAGAAAAGAAAAGAAAAGAAAAGAAAAGAAAAGAAAAGAAAAGAAAAGGAAAGAAAAGAAAAGAAAAGAAAAACCAGGGGAAATGAGCAACCCAGCAGCTACCTTGATAACAGTTGGTATTTGTCCCACATGGTGACAAAATCACACAATGGAGTCAGCTTCCAAGAAAATGGTTGATGCTCTTGTTGCACGACTGTAAAATCATATGTTGGAGGAAGCTGAGGAAGAGGAGGATTCCAAGACTCATTGCCCCAGTTTGAATAGGAAAAGGCCAAGGGATCTGTCTAACAGGGATGGGCAGGGCCTGGAGGCCCCAGGTGGAATTGGCAATCGACTGGTTCCCTTCTAATGTGCAGTAGGTGTTGGCCTTAGTAGACAAGGTGCTTTTGCAGCAGCTAAGATAAATGTCAAGGCGGCACACGCCTTGAATGTGTTTGACCCCACTAGGCCCTGTGAGTTTGCTGACGGTTTTGGATGGGGCTTGTGGCAACAGACAAAGTGCTTATGGAAAGGTGCTGAGGTCTGTTATCAAAGAGCTATATGACTATTTGCCTGCAGTGAACCTTCAACTTTGGTGATTTGCACAGACAGCTGGTCTGTCTATTGTGGACTTATCATCAAGTGGTATAACAGACACTTGAATCAGGGAATTTGATTAAAAAAAAAAGTGCCAGCTCTATTGCTGGATGGCATGCCCCTTGTAGACAGTATAAAAAACCCCAATGTGAGGGTGGGGCGGCACCTGTGCAGGCCTTCTTGTACCAGGAAGCTGTCCCATTCAGTTGCAGACATGCACCAAGGACAATTTACTCAAGTTGAGCCTTGAGCAGCAGAGCATTGTGCTCATGCCTGCCCCAATAATTCATTGAGGCCAAGAGCTTCAATGGACATAGCCCTGTACTATACAGGCACCCCCTACTGATAATGAGTGGTCTTATTGGCACTGTGGGGTAAAGGCTATCTGTGGATCCTCAGTTAACTCCTTGGGCAAATGGCACCTGGCCACCTAAGGTAAAAATGTATATTCCTTGAGTGCTCAGGGAGACATTGTGAAGGGCACCTTTGTAATTATTGTCATTTTTGGTATAGCTTGTGCCTTGGTAGTCTGCTGCTGTAGTCTCTACTGTTTCTGTGAAATATGGATGTAATAAATGTACCTCACTTCTTACACAGGGACCATCACTGAAGATACCTGTGGCAAAGATTGTGAAGTAAGCAACCCTAAAAGTGTAGAGTATAGGGAAAACAACTGTGGTTAGGCTTGCTCACTTATTGTCCAGCTACAAGCACTTTGCATGATTAGTAAGTGAGCATGTGGCGGAAAGCCATATGTGTGTAGCCTATATAAGGCTATGCGTACTTTCTCTCTGTGCAGATGGCTTGTCTGCCACCAGGAGAGGAGATTTTTCTGATCGCTTGCCTGGCACCCCAATGGGTGGTTTTCCCATTTGCTCACCTCCCACTGCCACCAGAAGTGGTTGTCCTCTGCCTGTTTACTCGCCCACTATTGTGAGAATACAATAAATGAGAATGGCTCAACACCTTTCATCTCCATGGCTCTTCTGTGACCTGTTCAAATCCAGTGTGAACCTACCTAGCCTTGACCACTGGCATTACCCCTGGTGAAGTGGGCCAGATTCGGTTCAGACCAGTGTGAAATGGGCATTACACCTGTAGAGGAAGGTAAAAGAAGTAGTCAGGGAAGTAAGAGAACCAAGAAAAAGCAGTTTCTGAAATCAACATGACAAAAAGTTTTTTAAGAAGGAGGAAGTCATCAACATTGCCAAAAGTTTCTGATTGTATTAGGTGAAGTTTGAGAATTAATCAATACACTTGTTCCTGGTGATATTGGCAAGAACAAATTATATAAATTGCATGATGCTAATTATATAATTAGTGTGGGTTCAAGAGAGAATAGTAGGAACAAAAAGATAGACAATTACAGATGGCAGCTAGAGAAGTATTTGGGTGTCAAGAGAGTCTTTTAATATCTAATAGGTACGAATACAGTATATTTACATATGATAAAAATTGTTTAAGAGACAAAAAGCTGATCATGCTGAAGGTGAAAAGAAGAGCATCACGCGTAGTGAGATAGGATGCAGTCCAATGTGTAATTGGGGGGATTATCCTTATGTGGGAATACTGACACACAGAAAAAGCAGAAGAAAATGAAAGCAGAAGATTAGATGTGGGGTTGGATGGCCTGAATATTTCTATTTTGTCAATAAAATAAGTGCAATTTTAACATTTGGAAATAAGAAATGCTCCAAGGGCAGCGCAGTGGGGAGAGAGGTTATGTTAGTTTGAATATAGAGAAAAATGAATATATTATTTATCAGAAGGGTGGGTAACTGAATTGGTTATAAAAATAGAATAGAATTTCCAAACAATAAAGGATCTAAAGTAGTTTATTATCAATAGATAATATTACAAAATATGTTAAAGGGACTTCTAGAAGAAGAAAAATAATATTATGAATAATAAAATTGCAGTAACTACATGCCTATCAATACTTTCTTTAAATGTAAGTGGATTAAACGCTCCCATCTCAAGGCTTAGGTGACTGAAATGATAAGAAACTAAGATCCATACATTTGCTGCCTATAAGAGACCCCCTTCAGATCAAAAGATACACACAAACTAAAAGTAAAGGGGTAGAAAATGATATTTCATACAGATAAAATTTTTTTTAAAAAGCTAGGATAACAATACTTATGTCAGACAAAATAGACTTTAAAATAAGGATATAATAAGAGGGAGCCCAGCAATTCAATTCCATTTCTGGTTATTTACCTGAAGAAACCCAACACACTAATTCAAAAAGAAATCTGTATCCCTTTATACACTGCAGCTTTATTTACAATAGCCTAGTTATAGAAGCAACCTGAGCATTAATAAAAGTAAAGATGAATGGATAAAGAAGAAGTGGTACATGTACACAACAAAATATTATGCAACTTTAAAAAAATAAAAATTTTGCCATTTACAACATGAATGAATTTAGAGGGTATTTTTGCTCAGTGAAATACATCAAACAGTTAAAAACAAATGCCAGATGGTTTCTCTTATATGTAGAATCTAAAAAACAAATGAACAAGCAAACGGATACAAACTCAGATATAGAGAATATTTTGATGGTTGCAAGATGTGAAGGGTATTGGGGGAAGGGGTAAAAAAAGAGAAAGAGATTAAGATGTACTACATATTTCCAGCTATAAAAAAACATGGGGAGTTAAAGTATAGTGTAAGAAATATAGTCAATAATAACTACATGGTGTCAGATGGGTACTAGATTTATTGGAATGATCACTTCATAAGTTGTATAAATAATAATCACTATGTTATAAACCTGAAGCTAATATAATATTGTATGTCAACTATAGTTAAAATAAAAACAAATACAATAGAATTAAATGAAGAAAGACTGTTTGAGATAGATATGAATTTAAAATTAGTTAGCCAGTTCAAGTCCTTTAACAAGCAGATGCCAAGTTGGAATTAGACATGCAAGATATTTATTGGGGAAAATGCCTGTGAAGGGTAAATGTTAGATATAAGTGAGTAGTGTCCAAGACTGCCATGTAGGTCTGACACCTGTAAAATGTGAGGAAAAACTGAGTAAAATGGTTTCAGACTGACGTGCAGGATCCACCCAGGTTGCCCACTAGGGGGCGAAGCTCTGCCCATCTGGGGCATTGCTTGGTTGCAACTGGAGCCATTCTAGCACTTGAGGCAGAGGCCATGGAGCCATCATCAGCACCCAGGTCAACTATGCTCCAATGGAGCCTTGGCTGTGATAGGGGAAGAGAGAGATAGAGAGGAAGGAGAGGGGGAAGGATGGGCGCTTCTCCTGTGTGCCCTGGCTGGGAATCAAACCCAGGACTTCCACACACCAGACCAACACTCTACCATTTAGCCAACTGGCCAGGGCCTTCATACTGCTTATTGATTGGGGTCCTCACACAATTTTTTTCACCTATGAATGGAATGAACATTACTATGGGTGCTCAGAATATGCTGTTTTGCATCTGCATATTAAAAAAGAGTAAATAAAGTAAATGTGTGATTTCCACATTGGGCAGTTGCATAGGCACCCAACTTAGAAGAAAGTCTGATTACAAGTGGCACTTTAACAACCAGTTTGTCAAACTCAACAAAAAATTCTGCTGAACCCGTGTGAACTGGCTGAACCCCACTACTGAGAATGTGTAGTTGCAAGGTAGAAAGTCCTGTGTGCAACACTTCCTTTATATGCTGGACCTGCAGGTGGAATTCCTGGCTGTGGTTTTCAACCACAGTCCTTGTAAGATATCTATCCCAAAAATATATTCAGGGATAGGAGATAAATATAACTTGTACAGCTGAAGAGGTAGTCTTTCTATCCTGGATGGAATAGTTATTGGCTTCATTTGAACAATTTGACCTCTATAACCACCATTGGCCACTGGAGTCCCAGCACACAGCTCTGGGTTCCCAAAGAGGATGGAGTAGTATCTACTATCCACCAAGGCCAACACCCATTGTACATTAGAAGGGGACCAGTGCAATGCCAATTTCACATGAGGCCTCTGGTCACCGCCAGTCCTTCAGTCTTTCTTTTCTAAAACTGGAACATGTGTCTTGGGGGCCCAGTTCTCCCTCAGCTATCTCCATCATATAATCTTGACATTGTGCGACCTGCACATCAACTGTTTTATTGGTCACTGCTGAGGTTGTCCGCTTTCCCCGCATTTTTAGTGGTAGGGACCTCTGTTGCGCCGTAAGCTGCCGCCGAAGCTCTAACAGAATTTTATTTATTTATTTATTTATTTATTTAAATTAATTGTGTTTACATAGATTCTAGGGTAAACCCGACTGCATCCCCCTCCCCCATATTCCCCTCCACATCTCACTTACCCCCTTCCCCCTTCCCTTCAGGTTTCTCCCATCCCATCCTCCCGTTTCTCTCTGTCCTCTTTTCCTCTGTTCCCTTTGATCCCTCCTCTGTCTCAATTCCTTTCCTCAGTTCTCAATGTTCCTTGGGTTTCTCAAATGAGTGAGGTCATATAATATTTTTCTTTTTCTGCCTGGCTTATTTCACTCAACATAATAGTTTCCAGGTCCCTCCAAATTGTTGCAAAAGGTAATATTTTCTTCTTTTTCATGGTCCCATAGTATTCCATTGTATATATGTTCCACTGCTTTTTAATCCACTCATCCACTGATGGACACTGGGACTGTTTCCAGCTCTTCGCTGTTGTGAACAATGCTGCCATAAACACGGGGGTGCATTTCTTTTTTTCAGTCGGGGATATGGTGTCCTTGAAATATATTCCTATAAGTGGGATAGCTGGGTCAAAGGGCAGTTTCGTTTCTAATTTTTTGAGGAATCTCCATACTGTTTTCCTCAGTGACTGCACCAGTCTGCATTCCCACCAGCAGTGCAGGAGGCTTCCTCTCTCTCCACATCCTCGCCAGCAATTATAATGTGTTGCTTGAGCGCCATTCTGACTGCTGGGAGGTGGTATCTCATTGAGGTTTTAATTTGCATTTCTCTAATGATTAGTTATGTCGAGCATTTTTTCATCGGCCTATTGGCCATCAGTATGTCCTCTTTGGAGAAGTTTCCATTCATTTCTTGCGCCCATTTTCTGATTAGATTGTTTGTCTTCCTGGTGTTGAGTTTTACAAGTTCTTTATAAAATTTGATTATTAACTCTTGATCAGATGTGTTGTCAAATATGTTCTCCCGTTGTATGGTTTCTCTTTTTATTCCGTTCATATTGTCTTTAGCACTGCAAAAGCTTTTAAATTTGATATAGTCCCATTTGTTTATCTTGTCTTTTATATCATTTGCCTGTGGAATAAATCAGCAAATATATTGCTTCAATAGATGTCGGAGAGTTTACTGCCTATGTTTTCTTCTAGAATGCTTATGGTTTCACGGCTTACATTTAAGTCCTTTATCCATTTTGAGTTTATTTTTGTGCATGGTGTAAGTTGGTGGTCTAGTTTCATTTTTTTTTCAGGTAGCTGTCCAGTTTTCCCAACACAATTTGTTAAAGAGACTGTCTTTACTCCACTATATGCTCTTACCTCCTTTGTCAAATATCAATTGTCTGTAAAGATGTGGGTTTATTTTGGCTTCTCTGTTCTGTTCCATTGATCTATGTGCCTGTTCTTATGCCAGTACCAAGCTGTTTTGAGTACAATGGTCTTGTAGTATAACTTGATATCAGAAAGTGTGATATCTCCCACTTTATTCTTCTTTTTCAAGATTGCTGAGGTTATTCGTGTTCTTTTTCGGTTCCATATAAATTTTTGGAATATGTGTTCTATATCTTTGAAGTATGTCATTGGTATTTTAATTGGTGTTGCATTGAATTTATAAATTGCTTTGGGTAATATAGACATTTTAATGATGTTTATTCTTCCTAGCCATGAACACGGTATATGCTTCCACTTGTTTGTGTCTTCCTTGATTTCTTTTATCAATGTTCTATAATTTTCTGAGTACATGTCTTTAATCTCCTTGGTTAAATTTACTTCTAGGTACTTTATTATTTTGTTGCAATAGTGAAGGGGATTGTTTCCTTAATTTCACTTTCTGACATTTCAATGTTCATGTAGAGACATGCCTCTGATTTCTGTGTGCTAATTTTATATCCTGCCACCCTGCTAAATTCATTTATTAGGTCCAGCAGTTTTTTTACTGAGCCTGTAGGGTTTTCTATATACAGTATCATATCATCTGCAAATAATGATAGTTTTACTACTTCATTTTCAATTTGGATGCCTTTTATTTCTTCTTGTTGTCTGATTGCTGTAGCTAGGACTTCCAGTACTATGTTGAATAAGAGTGGTGAAAGGGGACACCCCTGCCTTGTTCCTGATTTTAGGAAAATTGCTTTTAATTTTTGTCCATTGATTATGATGTTGGCTGTGGGTTTATCATACATGGCCTTTATCATGTTCAGGTATGTTCCCTGTATTCCCACCTTGCTAAGATTTTGATCATAAGCGGGTGCTGGATTTTATCGAATGCTTTTACTGCATCTATTTATATTATCATGTGGTTTTACTCCCTTTTTTTTTGTTTGTGTGGTGAATCACATTAATTGATTTATGAATATTGTACCATTCTTGCCTCCCCAGAATAAATTCCACTTGATCATGTTGTATAATTTTTTTTATATATTGCTGAATCTGGTTTGCTAATATTTTGTTGAGGATTTTAGCATCTAAATTCATCAGTGATATTGGCCTGTAATTTTCTTTCTCTGTGTTGTCTTTGCCTGGTTTTGGAATCAGAATTATGCTCGCCTCATAAAAAGAACTTGGTAGTGTTCCTTCCTCTTGAATTTTTTGAAATAGTTTAAGAAGGATAGGAATTAGTTCTTCTTAGAATATTTGGTAGAATTCACCAGTGAATCCATCTGGCCCAGGGGTCTTGTTTTTTGGGAGCGTTTTAATAATGTTTCAATCTCTTTTGTTGTAATCGGTCGGTTTAGGTTTTCTGATTCTTCCAGATTGATTTTTGGAATATTATATGTTTCAAGGAATTTGTCCTTTTTACCTAGGTTGTTCAATTTTTTGGCATACAGTTCTTCATATTATTTACTTACAATATTTTGTATTTCTGTTGTGTCAGTTGTTATTTCTTCATTCTCATTTCTAATTTTATTTATTTGAGTCTTCTCTCTTCTTTTCTTGGTGAGGCTCATTAAAGGTTTATTGATCTTGTTTACCCTTTCTAAAAACCAGCTCTTGGTTTCATTGATCCTCTGTATTGTTTCTTTAGCCTCTATGTCATTTATTTCTGATCTGATCTTTATTACTTCCTTCCTTCGACTACCTCTGGGCCTTACTTGTTATTCTTTTCCAAGTTCTTTTAGATGAAGGGTTAGGTTGTTTATTTGAGCTTTTTCAAGCTTCTTATGAAATGCCTGTAATGCTATGATCTTCCCTCTCAGGACTGCTTAAGCTGTGTCCCATAAATTTTGAGTTGTTGTATGTTCATTATCATTCATTTCTAAGAATTTTTTTATTTCTTCTTTGATTTCATTGTTAACCCATTTGTTATTTAATAACATGCTATTTAGTTTCCATGTGTTTGAGTATTTTTCAGTTGTGGTTGATTTTTATTTTTATGGCATTGTGATCAGAGAAAATGCTTGATATGATTTCAATCTTCTTAAATTTGTTGAGACTGCTTTTGTGCCCTAACATGTGATCTATCCTAGAGAATGTACCATGAGCACTTGTAAAGAATGTATATTCTGCTGCTGTAGGGTGAAAATTTCTGAAGATATCTATTAAATCCAGTTGATCTAGTGTATCCTTTAAGTCTGCTGTTTCTTTCTAATTTTCTTTTTTGAGGATCTATCTAGTGATGTAACTGGTGTATTGAAATCTCATACTATTATAGTATTGCTGTTTATCTTGCCCTTTATGTCCACCAAAGTATGCTTTATATATTTAGGAGCTCTTATATTAGGTGCATAGATATTTATGATGTTTATATCTTCATGTTGGATTGCTCCCTTTATTATTATGTAGTGACCTTCTTTATCTCTTACTAGAGCCTTGGTTTTAAAATACATTTTGTCTGATATAAGTATTGCTACACCAGCTTTTTCTTCATTTTCATTTGCATGAAATATTTTTTTTCCATTCTTTTACCTTCAGTCTATGTGCATCTTTTGTTTTAAGGTGTGTCTCTTATAGACAGCATATGTACAGGTTCTGTTTTTTTATCCATGCAGTTACCTTATGTCTTTTGATTGGATCATTTAATCCATTTACATTTTTTTTTATTAATTTTAATGGAGTGACACCAATAAATCAGGGTACATATGTACAACGAAAATATCTCCAGGTTATCTTATCATTCAATTATGTTGCATACCCATCACCCAAAGTCAAATTGTCCTCTGTTACCTTCTATCTGGTTTTCCCTGTACCCTCCCCTCCTCCCTATTCGACCCTCTCCTCCCTCCGCTCACCCCGTAACCACCACACTCTTGTCCATGTCTCATAGTCTTACTTTTATGTCCCACCTATGTATGAAATCATGCTGTTCTCAGTTTTTTTTTTTATTTACTTATTTCACTCTGTATAATGTTATCAAGGTCCATCCATTTTGTTGTAAATGATCTGATGTCATCATTTCTTATGGCTGAGTAGTATTCCATAGTATATATGTACCAAAGCTTTTTAATCCACTTGTCCTCTGATGGACACTTGGGCTATTTCCAGATCTTTGCTATTGTGAACAATGCTGCCACAAACATGGGGGTGCATTTCTTCTTTTTGAACTTAATCTATTTACATTTAAGTTTATTGTTGATATGTAGTTGTGTTTTGCCATTTTATATTTTAAAGGTGCATTCCTCTTTTGCTATATTTTTTTCCCACTTTGATCTGTTTACAACAGACCCTTTAACATTTTCTGTAGCTTTGGTTTTGTTGTAATGAATTCCTTAAGTTTTCTTTTGTCTGGGAAACTCTTTATTTCTTCTTCAATTTTAAATGACAGCCTTGCTAGATAAAGTATTCTTGGTTGTAGGCTCTTGTTCTGCATTACTTTAAATATTTCTTGCCATTCCCTTCTAGCCTCAAGTGTTTCTGTTCAGAAGTCGAATGTCACCCTTATGGGTGCTCCTTTGTAAGTGATAACCTTTTTTTCTCTAGCAGCTTTTAATATTTTCTCTTTATCACTTAGCTTTTGTATTTTAATTATGATGTGTCTTGGTGTAGGTTTCTGTTGGTTTCTCTTTAATAGAGATCTATGTTCTTCTTGAACTTGTGAGACCTTTCCTTGCATCAATTTAGGGATGTTTTTAGCTATGATTTGATTGAATAATGTTTCTAGCCCTTGTTCTATCTCTTCTTCTTCAGGAACCTTATTTTGTGGATGTTATTTCTCTTCATGTTGTCACAAAACTCTCTTAGGGTTTCCCCAGACTTTTTGAGTCTTCTTTTTACTGCTCTGATTTCATGCCTTTGTTTATCTTGTCTTTCAACTTGCCAATTTGATCCTCAGCTTCATCCATCCTACTTTTAATTTCTTCCATTGTGGTCCTCATTTCTGATATTGTATTTGTCATCTCTGACTGATTCTCTTTTAATATTTCAAAGTCCTTTTTTATACTTGATTTTTCTTTATTTAGGTGTTCATAATGACCATCCATTGTTGTTCTAAGATCCCTAAGCATCCTAACAATCATTATTCTAAACTCTGTGTCTGGAAGTTTGGTTATTTCCATATCGCTCAGTTCATTTCCTGCAGGATTCTCTTGTGGTTTCATTTGGATTGCACTTTTCTGTCTTCTCATTATGTCTTTGTGTTTGGGTGTGTTGTTTGTAGAGCTGGTGGAGTCTAGGCTTGGTGTTGTCTGCCTCCAATCTTCAGTTGTGTTATTTCTAGGTCTTCTTGGGTTGGCTTCAGTTGTTTGTAATCCACTGTGGAATTTAGCTTTTCTAATATAGCCCCTTTGAAGTCTTGATTTGTTTGTCTTCTTTTCAGTATTTTTTACTCAGTCGTAGTCTTGTTTACTGATCTCAGCAGGGGGTTTATTTAAAACTGTATCCAGGAATGCAGTGGGTCTAATCTGAGACTCTGAAGACCTGATCTGCCAGTTACTCTTTCTGGGGGTGGGGTGCTTTCTCTGCTTCAGTAGGAGGAGGTGTATCTCAGAGCTCCATGGAGACCTGAGTTACTGCCCCTCCTCCCCACTTCTTGTTTTCATCTGTGTCTTGTTGTGCTGATTGGAGCTGGAGAGATATTTTCAGATGGTTGACCCGGAACCACTTTAGTCTTGTGTTATGTGGAAGGATCAACCCCTCCTCCAGCTATGGCTGCCTCCAGCACCTCTCCCAGGTATGGCATTGGATTAGTCCACTACTCAGGTCCTCCCATGGCTGTCTCTCTCTCCCCCTTTCCTTTTTGAAAACAAGCCAGCTCTTTCAACACAGCTCATTCCCAGGTCCCTACTATAGTTCAGTATATGTTGCCAAGTGGCTGTGGGTGATATTTTCTACTGTTTTCCTTGGACTGAGAGCCTTTCTGAGCTCTCAGCCTATCCCATCCTTGTTCCTGTAAGCAGGGGAGGCTCACCGCTCCTTGGCGCTCCCCACCAGGCTCAGTGTGGCTTCTTGCTCTTTGGATTTTGAGAGCAGTTCTTGTAGTCCAGAGCTGGTTGTTTCTAAATTAATTTGTAATCCAGTTTGGTGGTGTGAGCTGGGAGTCTGTCCATCTGCCTAATAAACTGCCTCTTGTGTCCCCTTTTGATAGGATTTTATTAGACTTGCGATCTAATTTCACTTTATCAGCCCCACCTGCAATCAAATCTACCCCACTCTGTGTTCAGGTAACCTTATAGGTGTGTTTTTCTTGTTATTAGAGAGGGGAGCATAAGCAGTAATCTGCACAAACTTATATTTCCATACTGTCTCCAGCTCCCCCAAATCTGTCACAGTCTCTGTAACTATATTAATAGGCTGCCCCACATAGGGGCTCAAAATAGCCACCAGTGACCAAAAAAGGGCTGATGGGGTATTACAGTAAATCAGTAAATAAGGTCCCTCATTCCTGCTGTAAAGACTTTCTTATCTGGCCCATTAGACCTCAGGTTGAAAGGGACATTCTTCATATCTAGTTCCTGGAGGACCTACTGTAGTTCAGTATATGTTGCCACTGACTCACTGCCCCCAGCAAGTCCCCAACATTCTGCCAGACTGTATGAATGGCAGCCATCACCCATTCTAATAGGGTATGGTTTTCTGTGTTATCATGGCAGTTCTGAAGCTGCAGGGAGAAATGCATCATAATTGTGGCTAATTTCTACAAATCTGTTCCAGAGAGCACGATGCCATCCACCTCTTTGTCTCACAACCATAGCAACCAAGTTACCAGGAGCTCGGTGGGTTTCTGCCTGAATTTTTCCCAGAGTTAACTCCATTAACTTTGTCTGGGCATTGAGCCAGACCACAGAGTGCTCAACTACTTGTGAAGGGGGTTGTGCCTGTCCCTGAGGCACTTTCTGCTGCTGAGTTTTTACCTTCTGGGTGACCACAGCTGGGTTACGAGTCTGCAGATGATAGTTTCAGTATGAACCTCCTTCTCCTCAGAAGAATTGGAAATGACTACAACCAATAACTAAGAGTCACTCCACCAGCAAGAATGCAGCTCCTTCCTCATTGCCCACTTTGGCTCTTATGGGTGCCAGCTCTCAGACAGAAGCTGAAGCTCGAGCTCTTAAACTGCAGTTGTTTCTCTAACAACCTCCCACTGCCAAGTTCAGCTTTTCTCGCAAAGTACAGCTCATAAACCTGCAATTTGTTCTCCAGTGATTGATTGTTCCAGTTCCAGGTATCATAGATGCTCAGCCTACATTTCACACTGGAGATCTTGAATATGATCAGTCTCCTCCAGCAACTGTTGCAGTTCCTACCACTGTTGTTGCTCAGTTGGCAGCTCATTTGTAGTTTTGATCTCATGCAGCCTCTTACACAGAGCTTTTGGTTTCTGCTTGCATGGATGTTAAAAACACCTGCTGCACAATGCACAAAAGGACAGCCACAGGGAATTATATGCTGGAGAACAATAACCACTCCTCTATCCCACCCTTTAAGAGTGTTGGCAGCTCCATACTTATCTGATCTGAATCCTGACTACTATGCCAGTTGTGGTGCTGGTGGCTGAGGCCAGGCAGGTAGCTTTATGTTAGATTCAGGCAGACAGTAGAGGAATTGTGGAACTAGAAAGCATTAGGTCATTCCAATTTATTGGAGTCTCACAAAGGGTGGGGGAGCAAACGGGCAGGAGAAAAATGCTTCTCACAGAAGCAGGTAAATGAACAGCAAAATGGCTCTTTGCAGTGGTAGGCAAGTGATCTGCCCTGAGGGAAAGTACTTGTAGCCTTACATAGGCTATACACACATGGCAAAGCTACATGTTCATGCACTAGTCATGTAAAGTGAAAGTAAGAAAGTCTAAGACAGCTATTTTCCCTACAGAAATATAATAATAATAAAATATAGCAACACTATGTTTTATTATTATTGTTATACTGGTTTACACATTAGAAAAGTGAAGCCCAGGAAATTAAACTTGCCTAAATTTATACAATAAATTATGGCACCATAGAGAAAAAACAAGCTGACTTCAAATTCTCTCTCTCTCTCTCTTTAAGTGAGAGGAGGGGAGATAGAAAGACAGACTCGCACATGCATTCTGGCAGGGATCCGCCTGGCAACCCCCATCTGGGACTGATGCTCAAACTAACTGAGCTATCCTCAGCATCTGCAGCCAATGCTTCAGAGGGGCAGAGAGAAAAGAGGGAGAGAAAGAAAAAGAGAAATAGATGGTTACTTCTCCTTTGTGTCCTGACTAGGAATCAAACCTGGAATGTCTACATGCTGCGCTGGTGCTCTATCCACTGAACAAACTGGCCAGGGCCTCAAATTTTCTTTTAGTTGCTATATTATATCATTGGTGCTAGGCACTAACTATGTCTCTTTATATATGTCTGATGGCCACATTTTCAATACATTCAAAGATTTATCTCCTTTTTAAGTTCTCCACATTAAGATAAAGTAACAACACTGTCTACTTACAGAAAAACTAATAATCCTATGTCAATACAAGGCCATTATTAGGTACTTGTTGCTGTCCTTCAGACCCTGAACACATGCCTTTGTGCTTACATCTATTGATGCTTCAGGGTACCTATTTTTGGTTATAGCTATAATCATAACTGTCAAACAGAATTGTATGTAATTTTTTTTTCTCTTATAGTTTCAAGTCCTATTTTCATTGGAATCATTGCTATAGAACTTGGAGCTTTTCAGATCTGGCCTCTTAAATCAGAAACAGAAAAGACTTTTCTACAGGATGATAGATGCTTCCAGATGTGTGTCAAAACAAAGCAATATATTTTTAACCATTTCTCTCATTCTTGGTCCAGGAGTTACACTAGCCAAACTATATCAGAAAATTAATTAAAATTGTCCTTCTCTGAATTTCTAATCTCATCTACATTGTATAGTCTCAAACTGGACTCTAGCTTATATTGTTTTCTAGTTACTTCATGCTTATTATTTCTCAAAGTAGGATAACTTTTTTAGACTATTACATTTTTTACCAAGGCTTGTTGAACATTAAGCAACAGTAGATATTTAAGTAATATTAAAACATTGTAATAATACATGATCTATTACTGTATTAACATTTGTTAAAATATAGTGGCGTGCACTTAAGACAATATAAGCTGCTAAATGTTCAACAAGGTATCCAAAATTTTTCAAAAACAATCTTATTATTGATTATTATACATAAAATTAACTACATCCTATTTTAACATTTCTTCCAAATAAAAAGTAGTTAGGTAGTATCCTTAAGTAAACCTTGAATTGATAACTAAGATTAAATATCACTTTTTCAAAATCTCATTAAATGAATATATATATATTTCTTTTTCAGGTGAGATGAGAGGAGAGAGATAGACAGACTTCCACATGCACTCTGACCAAGATACACTTGGTAACTCCCCATCCAGGACTGATGTTCTGCACTCCTGGGGACCATGCTCACAACGGAACTATTTTTAATATCTGAAGCAGAGGCTCCAGGGAGCCATCTTCAGTGACCAGAGTTGATCCACTCAAATCAATTGAGCCATGACTGCTAAACAAGAAGAGAGAGATGAGAAGAGGGAGAGGGAGAATCAGATAGTCACTTTTCCCGTGTGCTCTGACTGGGAGTTGAACCCGGGCCATCAATACACTGGGCTGATGCTCTACCAATCAAGTCAACTGGCCAGGGCACAATTTTTTCAACAGTAATTATTAATTTTTTACATTAATAAAATAAGAAAAATACAACACTCAGGTGTTACTTCTTAATATTTTATGATATATAATTTTGAGAATTTGATAATAAGTTGTGGACTTGCCCACTACTTTACCCTCCTTTTCAAAACAATGTACATAAACATATATAGTATTTTCATGCTATTTGCTTTGGAAATACTGTATATTTTATTGTATTGAAATAGATTTTGTTTGTAAAAAGTATAAAACCAATTAAAAATATTTTCATACTTCACTTTTGAAATGAAAATAATGGCTTACTTTCAAAAGAGACATAAATGCAAATTGGGCAAATTAAGCCAAAAAGTAGAAAATTAATTCTACTTAAAAGTATTTTTAAGTGAGCAAGTTGTTGCCTGACCAGATGGTAGTGCAGTGGCTAGAGCATACACCTGGGGTGCTGAGGATCCAGGTTTGAAACCCTGAGGTCACCAGCTTGAACACCTGCTCATCCAGCTTGAGTGCAGTGTCACCAGCTTAAGTGTGGGATCGTAGACATGACCCCATGGTCGCTGGCTTGAGCTCAAAAGTCACTGGCTTGAAGCCCAAGGATGCTGGCTTGAACCCAAGTTCACTGGCTTGAGCAAGGGGTCACTGGCTTGGTTGAAGACCGCCCCCACCCATTCAAGGCACATTTGAGAAAGCAATCAATGAACTGAAGTGCTACAACTATAATTTTATGCTTCTGATCTCTCTCCTTTCCTGCCTGTCTCTCTCTCTTTCTCTCTCTCTCTCTCTCTCTTTTCTCTCTCTCAAAAAAAATAAAATAAATAAAAGAGTGAGTTGCTGGTATTTGACTTGAATGAGATGTTAGTATTTTAGATTTGATTTGACATGGCAAAGCTCCTATCATCTTTAATATCCAATTGAGCTTTTTAACTATTCATTTTAATAATAATAAAAGTTTGATTTAACTCACAGAGAATCACAGAAACACTTCAAATCTAAATTCTTATGGTTACAAACAAGGATTCGTTTTTGTCAAGGAATTCTTAATGTTTTTTCCCCAAAGGTTCGAGTCAGATTTATGTTAGATTATTTACTTTCTTTCAAATAAGTGAGTATATATATATATATAATTTGCTATTTGGTATTATCCATCTTATTAAAGCAAGAAAATACTAAAATCTGTACTTTAATTTTAAAATATTATGAGAATTACATTTTAAAAATGTCCTGTTTTGTTTTCTGGTGTTTGCAGACTTCAGCCTAAGAAATTGATAAGTCCTTGTGATTCCTGATTTTCTCAGTTTTATGTCATCTCAACCCTCTTCTAGTAGCAACAAAGATCAAGGTGATTGCAGTAAAAGCCAGGTGTTCATGCAATGTGTCACAGGCCAAAATGATACATCAAACCTATGGGAAAATGGGCTTTCCAATGACTGTCTATACACAGTGATGATATCTGATACAACCAATGAGAAAACAGGAATTTATCACCATCCAGTTTATTCATTCTTACTATGACCATTAACCTGAAATGTTGGTATTGCTGAAAAGCTGTTCTGGTCTAAGACAGAGCTTACTAACGACTATACCTAGGAGGAGGGTATTGTGGATGGCAAGGAGCTGCTGTGCTGCTGTGGGGCCATCGAATGCAGAAGATATCTTTCTTAGAGGACAACCTTCTTCCTCATCTTAACCGACCTCTTTTTATAAACTTGGTCTTCTTGACTGTTGGACTCTGACCTCCAAGTCTAGTGTAGCTACTACCCCAGCTTCTATAGAAGTGGGCGTTTTGGATCAGGAGATTTCTACCAATGTGGTGCTAACAGGCAGGGTCACTCCTCCACGTACATGGGGGTGGGAGGAGTTACTACTCTAACCTGCACCTGACATCCTTACAGTACTATTACTCATCCTTCCCATTCTACGTTTGTTCAAGTGTTCTTCTAGCATACTTTATTCCTGGAATGAGGGCTATGTATTTAGCATACCTAGTTTGAATTCTTTTTTTAACATAATGGTAAGACTTAAAAAAATATTATTGATTGGCAACTCATATATAACTCCTTTTAATCTTTTCTTTTTACTGTTTTTAAAAGGTCAGAACTGAGACTCATGAAAGTGGTGTTGTGTAGGTTTGTTGAATTTCAGCTCTTTCTTGTTTGTTTATCTTGACTCCTCACATCTTTGTGATCACACAAATTATAAATGTTGTATAGGCATCTTCTCTTTACTCAATTCTCCAGAATAAATTATTGGTTCAATATGTTGTACTAAATTTACTAACTGCACAAATCACTTCTGACAGGATTATAAGTTTGTATGTATGTAACACAAACATACAATAGCTTTGCCTAAAATATATTTAATATAATTATGATCAAATGTACCCCTAAAGGCTCCCCTCACAAGTTCCATCTGTTTACTTAAGTTTTCATGAGCCTACATAAAAGCTCACATTTAATTTTTTACATTCTTCTCTTTGGATAAGTATTTCCCAACAGGGTCCTTATAAGTCCTCTACTCTTAGCTAACGATTTTCTGAAGCATCAATAAAGATGACAGCTGAATCTTGTTTTGAAAGATTTACTGTACCTCATTTCTGGAGCACATTTATCTGCCTTTTATAGCCGATCCATGAGTGTGCTTTTCCCTGATACATTACTCTGAGAGTTGACTTTTCATATTGTTTCAAAATATTAAGCTCCATGCTTTTGGCAGAATGTAGTTTCAGGCATTTTGCTTGTAAAAGATCAGTTATACCTTGAGCATTGGCATTCATTGGAACAGTGATTTCTAAAGCATTGTCCTTGGGAATTTTGGGGTTCACTGAAACCCATTCAAGGAATCTGCAAGGTCAAAAAAATTTCTCTATACTAGGATATCATTTGCCTTTTCAATTCATTTTTACATGTGTGGAGAGTAGACTTTTCCAGATACTATATTATTTTTTATGGCAATGGAATGAATGCAGAACCAAGTATAAAATTTTGCTGTTTCTGGTAAGAGAGACATTAAAGGAAATTGTAAAATGTAAACAATACTATTTTTAATCTCTTTTTTTGTTGTTGTTTTAGGAAGTATAAATATTTTTATAAACATTTCATTTATGTTAAAATTTAATGGTTATATTATGTCAATTTTAAATGAAGTGATAAAAAGATTTTTAAATTTCTGTTTTAATTTTTAATACAGTAATTATAGACATAGCTTACATAAACAAAAACTTTTTGGGATTCTCTATATCTTTCAAGAGTATAAAAGAGTCCTAAAGACAAATGCTTGAGAAACACTATTATGGAGGATGTCTTAACTCTTCACAAATTTTTAAATATAGTCAACGTTCTTCATAGAAATTGAGAACAACCTGTAAAGCCAGCTCTGGTAAGAAAAAGTATTATTTCAAGTACTATATTCATCTGGGTTTTGGTCATCTGATCTACATTCTTGTTTTCCAGGACTTTTGAACCTAGTGGAATCCTCTGTGGTTTCTTTTTAATTTCCCAATTTAATGACAATGTTAGCCCACAAAGTTTTTGTAGGAACTGCATTAATTTTTTTAAGTTTAATCTATTTTTCTTCATATTAACATTAAATTGACAAATTCGCTTTTCTCTCCGTATACTACTTTTCTGATTTTTTCTTTTTTTTTACCAGCCATAATCTGAATGAGAGGTAATACATTAATCTGACATGGTGATATAAATGCTCTTTTGTCCTCAACAGGAGCACAAAGACATGTAAGTTGGAGGAGTCTGTAAATTACTCTTATCTCCCGTGTCTTGGGTTAGGGACAATTTCTCATGTTTTTTCATCTTTCATTGGCTTGTACTGAACCTTTATAGAAGATACTACGTTCAGGTTGTGAATGGCATTTGCTGTCCTGCTATCTGTATACCTGTGTTATGTATATATAATTTTACTAATCCCTTCACCTTCTCTGATCCCACCCCCTCATCCCTCTTCCCTCTGACAGCTGTCCCTCTGGTCCCTGTGACAACACCTTTCCCCCATTCCATTCCTCAGTTCACATTGTTCATTAGTTGTTCTTTTTTAATTGGCTTGTTTGCTTTCTTATTGTTGAGTTTTAAGAGTTCTTTGATTATTTTGGATAACAGTCCTCTCTCAAATACATCTTGCACAAATAATTTCTCCCTATTTGTGGCTTATCTTTTCATTCTCTTGACAATGTCTTTTACAGAGCACAGGGTTTTCATTTTAAGGAAGTCCAATTATTAATTCTTTCTTTCATGAATCATGTCTTCGGTGTTGTAATCTAAAAAGTTATCATCATGCCCAAAGTCATCCTAATTTTGTCCTATGATATCTTCTAGGAGTTCTTTATTTCCATTTAGGTCTATGAATTATTTTGAGTTACTTTTTGTGATTTCAGTTTATTTTTGCATTTGATTATTTAGGTTGTAAAAGATGAGTTGTAAACAGGTGTGAACAACATTAAACCAATGAAGCATTTCTTTATTTCTTGCTTATTTTTAAAGTGTATTACAAGTGTCCAGTCTCATTCCAGCCATTAAATCTGTAACATAGATTAGGGATGTCTCAAAATAAGGCACTAGGATGGTTGGAACTTCATGATACAAGGAATACTTCTTATTTGTCATGCACCACTACATTTCAGAGTTGCAAGAAAATAAATTCAGCGTCATAGTCTCCCATGCCCCTTTTTAGGGTACAAAATTAAACCCTGTGTGGATAATTTCTCTGAGCATCTCATGTAATATTTTATTCCTTGAAGCTATTTCAAAAGGAGTAATGCTGATATTACTTGTCTCTGATTTTCAGAGGCTTAAAGTTCTGCTAATATCTCATGTCACCTGTGTATATTCTAACAGATAGTAAAATAAGCATCTTCTTTATTTTCTATAAACATATTCTGTAATAGAACTTCTTTAGGATCTTCAAAAATGAATGAAGTTACTTACAAAATTTAAAACCCAAATTTTGCCCAGTATAACCTTTATATCAGCTAATAAATTATTAACTTTTAAAATGCCATTTTAAGATATTGTATCTAGTTGGCTAAAACAAGTGTTTTTGTCTCCTCTACAAATGTGCATAGGAATAAACAATGTGTTAGTGGAGGTGCATTTTGCTATCAAAGCCTTGCTTGGTTCTGCCAGTCTTTCATTCACTCGTGAACACTCAGTGATTTGTTCAGTAGATCCTGTACTCTGCTCCATCAGAGTGGCTGGGGAATATGGATATGAAATGACAGAAGAAGAACATATGTATAAAGAAACATAACGCATCTGCCCTAGAGACAGTTTTAGTCTATTTGAAAGTATTTGCGATACACAAGGAAGTAGTCTGGGAACATGTTCTGAATAAAAAATACCTTTTATTAAAATTCCAATGTTCTTTGGTAAAGGAGGAAAATAAACAAATACATGGTTTACACTTTCACTTGGTTATATGGTATATCAAACATTTTACGTAGAGTTTAACATTTACTTCTTACAATATTGCTTTCTATAGCTCTAATGTTATAGATCACTCTAAACATAATTTAAGAACCTAAATTCAATGTTACAGGAATAATAAAGATGTCAAGTTGTTATTTGATCTCATATTTAACTTATCTCAAAGCTCATGTTCTTTTTACCATTTCCTGTGGTATAGGAAAATACCAAAAGTTATTCTAAGATTTTTCAATCATATTGTGAAAAGTAAGACAAAAGTATTCTTTTAATCTGCATTGGTACTGAAATTAAATTTTACCATTCAGTTTTTTACTAATGGTAATATAAGTTGGGAAAGATCTTTTGAAAATGAAAATATTCATTCATTGCAGAAATAAAAATAGTTAAAAAGATTATGGACAAACTACTAAAGTTACATTTAAAAAATATACCGGAGTCTCACCAGACAACGGCGCAGTGGATAGAGCATTGGGCTAGGATGCAGAGGACCTAGGTTTTAAATACCGAGGTGGTTGGCTTTAGCGCGCACTCATCTGGTTTGAGCAGAGCTCGCCAGCCTGAATCCAAGGTCACTGGCTTGAGCAAGGGGTCACTCAGACTGCCGTAGCCCCCTGGACAAGGTACATATGAGAAAGCAATCAATGAACAACTAAGGTGGCGCAACGAGGAATTGTTGCTTCTCATCTCTCTCCCTCTCTCCCTTCCTGTCTCTCTGTTCCTATCTGTCCCTCTCTCTGTCTCTCTCTTTGTCCTGTCACAAAAAGTATACTAGACTTAAACAAGAAGTCTTATCTTTCAAATAGTGAAGACAAAGTTTACCAAGTCATTTTACCACACTTCCCCCTCTTTGCTCACCTGCCCCTACCTTTACCCACCTTTTCTTCTCCTTATTGTTACTCTGTTGTCTGTATGTATGTGTTATGTGTATATGTTTTTAGGCTAATCTTTTCACTGTTTTTGATCCAGTCTCCTCTTTCTACTTCCCTATTAGGGTTGTTCATCCGTTCTCTATGACCCTGCCTCTGTTTCTGTTTTGTTTCTCAGTTTATTGTGCTCATTTGATTTCACATATAAGTGAGATCATATGGTACTTGTCTTTCTCAGACGTGCTTATTTTATTTAGCATAATAATATCCAGGTCCATTCATGCTATTGCATGGTATTCCATTGTTTAAATGTACTTTTTTATACACTCATTTACTGATGGACATTTAAGCTGTTTACAGATGTTGTCTATTGTAAATAATGCTGCAATGAACATGAGGTTAAATATCTTCTTTTGAATTAGTGTATGGTATTTTTAAGACATAGTCCTAGAAGTTGGATAGCTGGGCCATAAGGCAGATTTATTTTTAATTTTTTGAAGAAATTTTGTACTGTTTTCCACAGTGGTTCTTCAATAGGTATTTAACCCTTCCTTTTCCTTTGTACATAAAATTTTCAGTGTATTTAGAGTTAAGACAGACAATTCAATAATTTTTCTCTGGAATCAAATAATTAGAAGTGGGTTATCTGTCTCTCTGTTTATGTATGTATGTATGTACATATGTACATATGTATGTATGTATCTATCTATCTTCATCATCATCATCATCTCCCTCCTTTTTTTCTTCCCTCCCTCCATCCCTCCATTTTGGTGACAAGATTGGGAATTCAGATATGTTGAGGCAACCCTATATGTAAGGATATTTTGTACTTTTAATCACTGACATTATAGCAACAGTGCTCTGTACATTTTCCGCTGGATTTTTCAGACTGCCTCAGTTAAAAAACAAACAAACAAAAGCCATTATCAGCAGGAGTAATGTTGATACATTAGGCAATGTTAAATTGAATACTTGCTGGAGGATAGCTTATATGGGCATAGCTTGCAGAATAGCTCCCAAGAATATCATTATAAAAAATGAAAACTTAGGCCATTTCTCCTATAACTGTTTTAATACTAATGAAAAAAAACTTTAAGTTGTCATATTTTTGAGCAGTAGTCACAAGTATAGGACATAAGAGAACATAATTTAAAAATCTGTGAACATAAATTGTGTTGTTCTAACCATGAACTCATGATTTGATAGTAATCTAGTCTTAAATTTCAAATAACTATTATTATTTTATAAAATTTAAATATTGTTTAAAAAATCAAATTTATGTTACTACTGTGATTCAATAGATTAAAATTTTCACAATTGAAAAAGAGCTTCATAAACTGCAAAACACCATAAAATCAGTGATTTACAATTTACAAAACATTTTTGCATTATTATTGGTTATTTTAACATACTATTACTCAGCTTTATTCTGTGTGTGCTGAGGTATTTTCTACACCAGCTCCTTTTACTATATCCATCATCTGTTTTTTTCACCCTAGCTGTTAGCTGGGCATATGATTTTACTTTTTCTGCGCCCTTAACCCTCAAATTTAATTCAATAGATATACACCTTATTCTTTCTTTAAGTTATTTTTCAATTTTTTCTCTCACTTATTTTCTATTACTTATCAAATCCCTTTCAATTTGTTTTACAGTATTACAGTCACCTTTTTTATTGAGATATAATTGAAATCTAATATATTAGTCCTAGGTGTTCAACATAATGATTTGATATTGTATATATTGTGAAAGAATCACCACAATAAATCTAGCTAACAACTGTTGCCATGCATAATTATTCTTTTCTTGTGATGAAGACTTTTAAGATCTACTCTTAGTAACTTTCAAATATACAATACAGTATTTTTTATTATAGTCATCATGCTGTACATTATATCTCCATGACTTATTTTATAATTGGAAGTTTGTTTGTTTTGACACCTTGTTCATCAATTTCTTTCCCATTGGCCACTACCTCTGTCAACCACCAATCTGTTGTTTGTATCTACAAGCTTGATTTCTTTGTTTAATTCCATATATAAATGAGGTTATATGGTATCTGTCTTTGTCTTATTTCACTTAGTATAATGCCTTCAGGGTTCATCCATGTTGTCCCAAATGGCACAATATTATTCTTTTTATGGTTGAATGATATTCCATTGTATACTATATACACTACATCCATCAATGAACACTTAAGTTCATTGAATATCTTTACTATTAAAAATAATGGGATTGCACATATCATTTTGAATTAGTGTTTTTGTTATCTTTGGATAAATATCCAAAAGTAGAATTAATTGCTGAATCATATGGCAGTTCTATTAATTTGAGGGGGGACCTTCATACTGATCTTCAAAGTGGCTACAACAATTTACATTCCTATCAACAGTGTACAACGCTTCCCTTTCTCCACATCCTAGTCTACATTTGTTATTTACTCTCATTTTATCACAGCCATTATAAATGTGTGGTGACCTTGTATCCTATATCTTTGTATCTACAGAACTACATTTACCTTTATATAATTGCTCTCCTCACTGAATCTTGCTTTCATTAGTAAAAAAAATATATTTTTGAATAATCTGATTCAGCATTTTCAAAATTAAATGTATAAGGGGTCCTCAAGTTACAATACAGTTTATTCCTACGACAGTGATGTAACTCAAATTTGGTATAAGTCGAAACACACCCTCGCCTAAGTCACTTACCTATCTTAACACAGTTGTAAAATCATAATATTGAACTTAAAAACACAACTAAGCTACAGAGAAAGGAAAAGGACATAAATATAGTGTACTGTTCATTGTAATGTAGTATCAAAAAAATAACAAAAAATGAGTAAGCTGAAACACATGATTTTTTTAAAGTTTTTATGAGAGTGAGCATTGTAAACTCAAAATGTCATATGTTGAGAATGTTGTAACCTGAGGACCTCCTGTGTATGGAAATCACGTAGCCATCTCATTAAAATGCCAGTAAATGAGTAGATCTGAAATGGAGCCTGAGCTTCTGCATTTACAAGCTCATACATGATACCAGTATTACTCTACAGGTCATACTCTGAGGAGAATCTTAGTAAAACCTCAATTGCTCATGTTATTCCCTTTTGTTAAATTTCTCACAGTAACCCATTCCTGTTGAAATGAAGTTGATTTACTTGAGTGTGAAATGCAAAGTTATTCTAGATCTTCATCATATCCTTGAGATTTACAAACATTGATTTTAGGCACCTCTGTTTCTCAGCCGGAAGTTTTAATATATATTCTACTAATGCCTATGTGACTATTGACTCACACTTTGTCCCTGCTTAGGTCTTTTACTTTTCTTCTTTAAAAAATTTTTATTGATTTTAATTTATTTTGCTTACATAGATTCAAGGGTCCCACTGAATATATCTCCCTCGCCCTAACCCCCACGTTCCCCTTGATACCCCCTTTGATGCCTTCCCCCAATGCCCTCCCCCCTTCCCTTCAGGATTTGCTGTCCTGCTCTCTATAACCCTGTTATGTATATAAAATTTCACTAATCTTTTTCCCTTCTCTGATCCCATCCCCTCTTCCCCTTTTTCTCTGACCTCTTTCCCTCTGGTCCCTTTGATTCTTCCTCTACCTCTATTTTGTTCCTCAGTTCACATTGTTCATTAAATTTCTCATATGAGTGAGGTTATATGATATTTTTCTTTCTCTGCCTGGCTTATTCCATTTTTGCATAATAGTCTCCAGGTTCATCCATATTGTCGCAAAAGGTAAGATTTCCTTCTTTTTCATGGTTGTGTAGTATTCCATTATATATATATATATATATATATATATATATATATATATATATATATATATACACACCACTGTGTTTTATTCCATTATATATATGTGTATATATATATATATATGTGTATATATATATATATATATATATATATATATATATATATATATATATACATACACCACTGTGTTTTATTCCACTTGTCCACTAACAGACACTCAGGCTGTTTCCAAATCTTGGCTATTGTAAACAATGTTGCAATAAACATAGGGGTGTATTTTTTCTTTTGAATCAGTGATTTGGCATTCTTATGATTTACTCTTAAATGTGTGATAGCTGGGTCAAATAGCATTTACATTTTTAATTTTTTGAGGAATCTTCATACTATTTTCCACAGTGGCTGCACCAGTCTGCATTCCCACCAGCAGTGGGAATTCCCTCCATACCCTCGTCAGCTCTTATTCTGTGTTGTTTTGTTAATGAGCACCATTCTGACTGGTGTGAGATGCTATCTCATTGTGGTTTTAATTTGAATTTCTCTAATGATTAGTGATGTTGAACATTTTTTCATCTGCCTATTGGTCATCTGTATGTCCTCTTTGAAGAAGTGTCTATTCATTTCTTTTGCCCATTTTCTGATTGAATTGTTTATCTTCCTGGTGTTGAACCTTACAAGTTCTTTATAAATTATATATTAACCACTTATCAGACTTATTGTGGAATATATTCTCACATTGTCTTTAGCAGTGCAAAAGCGTTTTAGCTTGATATAGTCCCATTTGTTTATCCTGTCTTTTATTTAACTTGACCATGGAGATAAATCAGCAAATATATTGCTGCGAGAAATATTGAAGAGCTATGTTTTCTTCCAAGTTGATTATGGTTTCACAACTTACATTTAAATCTTTTATGCATTTTTGTTTCTTTTTGTGTATGGTGTAAGTTGGTGGTCTAGTTTCATTTTTTTGCAAGTACTTGTCCAATTTTCCAAACACCATTTGTTAAAGCGACTGTCTTTATTCCACTGTATGCTTTTACATCCTTTGTCAAATATCAATTGTCTATATAGGTGTGGGTTTATTTCTGAGTTCTCTGTTCTATTCCATTGATCTGTATGTCTGTTCTTATGCCAGTACCAAGCTTTTCTGAGTACAATGGCCTTGATATTAGAAAGTGTGACACCACCCACTGTATTCTTCTTTTTTAAGATTGCTGAAGCTATTCATGTTTTTTTTTTAGTTCCATATAAATTTTTGAAATATTTTTTTTCTATCTTTGAGGAATGACATTGGTAGTCTTTAACCTTTTTGGTTAAATTTACTCCTAGGTACTTTATTTTTTTGTTGCAGTAGTGAAGGGGATTGTTCCCCTAATTTCTCTTTCAGAAAGATCATTGTTGGTGTATAAAAATGCCTTTGATTTATGAATATTAATTTTATATTTTGCCATTTTGTTAAATTCATTTACAGGTCCAGTAGTTTTTTGACTGAGAATTTAGGGCTTTTTATGTACAGTATCAGGTCATCAGCAAATAATGATATTTTTACTTTTTCTTTTCCAATTTCGATGCCTTTTATTTCTTCTTCTCATCTGATTACTGTGGCTAGGACTTCCTGAACTATGGTGAGTTAGAGTAGTGAAATGGGCCACCCCTGCCTTGTTCCTGATCTTAAAGGGATTGCTTTTAATTTTTTCCCATTGAGTATGATGTTGGCCGTGGGTTTGTCATAGATGGACTTTATCATGTTGAGGTATGTTCCCTGTATTCCCACTATGCTCAGAGTTTTGATCCTAAATGGGTGCTGGGTTATATCAAATTATTTTTCTGCATCTATTGATATCATCGTGTGATTTTTCTCCTTCCTTTTGTTTATGTGATAAATCACATTGATTGTTTTACAAAAATTGTACCAACCTTGCCTCCCCAGAATAAACCCCATTTGATCATGATACATAATTTTTTTCAAGTATTGCTGGATCCTGTTTGTTAATATTTTGTTGAGAATAATATCATCTAAATTCATCAGGGATATTTGCCTATAGCTTTCTTTCTTTTTAGTGTCTTTGCCTGGTTTGGAATGAGGATTATGCTCGCCTCATAAAAGGAGCTTGGTAGTGTTCCTTTCTCTTGAATTTTTTGAAATAGCTTGAGAAGGATAGGAGTTAGTTCTTCTTTGAATATTTGGTAGAATTCACCAGTGAACTCACCTGGCCCAGGGGTTTTGTTTTTTGAGAGCTTTTTAATAACTGTTTCAAACTCTTTTGATGTAATCGGTCTATTTAGGTTTTCTGATTCTTCCAGATTGATTTTTGAAAGATTATAAATTTTAAGGAATGTGTTTATTTTGCGTTGGTTGTCTAATTTCTTGGCACACTGTTCTTCATAGTATTTTCTTACAATCCTTTGTATTTTTGTAGTGTAGTTGTTACTTCTCTATTCTCATTGCTAATTTTATTTATTTGAGTTCTCTTTTTATTTTTTTGGTGAGCCTGGTTAAAGGTTTATCAATCTGATTTACCTTTTCAAAGAACCAGCTCTTGGTGTCATTAATCTGTATTGTTTTTTTTTAGCCTCTCTGTCATTTATTTTTACTCTCACTTTTATTATTTCCTTCCTTCTATTTCTTGGCTTTGTTATTTTTCTAGTTCATTTAGATGTATTGTTAGGTTGTTTGAGTTTGTTTTTATTTTATTTTTTATTTTTTGATTCTTAAGGTATGCTTGTAATGCTATAAAGTCCCCTCTAAGTACTGCTCTTGCTGTGTTGTATGTTTATTTTCATTTATTTTAAGAAAATTTCTGATTTCTTCTTTGATCTCATTGTTAACCCATTCATTATTTAATAGCATGCTGTTTATTCTCCAAGTGTTTGAATGTTTTTCTGTTTTTCTATTGTAGTTGATTTCTAGTTTCATGCCATTGTGATCAGAGAAGATGCTTGATGTGATTTCAATCTTCTTAAATGTTGTAACTCATTTAGTGTCCTAGCATGTGGTCTATCCTAGAGAATGTACCATGAGCATGTGAAAAGAATGTATATTCTGCTGCTTTAAAGTGCAAGATTCTGAAGATATTCATTAAATCCAGGTAATCTAGTGTGTCCTTTAAGGCTGCTGGTTTTTTTTAAATTTTCTTTCTTGAGAATCTACTCATTGATGTTAATGGGGTATTAAAATTCCCTACTATTATAGTATTGCTGTTGACTTCGCTCTTTATGTTCATCAAAATCTGCTTTATAAATTTAGGTACTCCAATATTAGGCACATATATATTTATAATGGTTATATCTTCCTGTTGGATTGCTCCCTTTATCATTATGTAGTGACCTTCTTTATCCCTTACTCTAGCCTTTGTTCTAAAGTCTATTATTTCAGATATAAGTATTGCTACCCCGGCATTTTTTTTTTCATTTCTATTTGCATGAAATATTTTTTTCCCATCCCTTCACTTTCAATCTGTGTGTCTCTTTGTTTTGAGGTGGGTCTCTTGTAGACAGCACATGTATGGGTTCTACTTTCTTATCCATGTAGCTACCCTATGTCTTTTGACTGCAGCATTTATTCCATTTACATTTAAGGTTATTATTTACATATAGTTGTTTATTGCCATTTTATTTTTTAAATCTACATTCTTTCTTTTCTAGATGTTTTCCCCCCTTTGTTCTGTTTACAACAGGCCCCTGAACATTTTTTGCAGCATTGGTTTGGTTGTAATAAATTCCTTGAGTTTTTTTTTGGGGGGGAAAGCTTTTTATTTCTTCTTCCATTTTAAATGATAGCCTTGCTGGATAAAGAAGTCATGATTTTAGACTCTTGTTCTGTATTATTTTGAATATTTCTTGCCATTCCCTTCTGGCCTCTACTGTTTCTGTTGAGAAGTGAAATGCTATCCTTATGGAAGCTCCTCTGTAGGTAATTGACTGCTTTTCTCTTGCAGCTTTTAGTATTCTTTATATATCCTTTAATTTTGGCATTTTAATTATGATGTTTCTTGGTGTAGGTCTCTTTGGGTTCCTGTATAATGGGATTCTCTATGCTTCTTGAACTTTTCTGACTTTTTTCTTTATCAATTTAGGAAAGTTTTCAGCTATAATTTCTTTAATCAGTTTCTCTTTTCCTTTTTGTTTCTCTTTTCCTCAGGAACCCTTATGATGCAGATGTTTTTTCTCTTCATGTTGTCACAGAGCTCTCTTAGAATTTCCTCCAACGTTTGAGCTTTTTTTCTTTTTGCTTCTCCACTTCTGTGCTTTTGTTTATCTTGTCCTCTAAATTGCTTATTTAATCCTTTGCTTCATTCAGCCTACTTTTAATTCCTTCTAGTGTAGTCTTCATTTCTGATATTGTATTTGTCATTTCTGACTGGTTCTTTTTTATGATTTCAATGTCCATTTTGATGCTTGCTATCTCTTTATTTAGGTGCTCATTATGTCCATCCATTGTTGCTCTAAGCTCTTTGAACATGCTAACAATTATTATTTTAAACTCTGCATCCAGTAATTTGGTTATTTTTATCTCATTCAGTTCTTTTTCTGGGAATTTCTCTTGTTGATTCATTTAGATTGCATTTCTGTCTTCCCATTTTGTCTGTTTATAGACTCCTCTTTGGGGTTTGCTGTTTCTGTAGCTAGCTGGATCTAGGGTTGGTACTGTCTGCCTCCAATTTCCAGTTGTATTGGTTCTAGCTCTTCTTGGGTTGGCATCAGCTGTTCTTTGTAATCTGCTGTGGGCTACTTGTCTGCTGTCACAGTTCTTTTTGCTATT
Organism: Rhynchonycteris naso; assembly: GCA_037038555.1. NCBI lineage: Eukaryota > Metazoa > Chordata > Mammalia > Chiroptera > Emballonuridae > Rhynchonycteris > Rhynchonycteris naso. Next base: position 77,675,084 of record CM073002.1, read on the forward strand.
TGTGTCAGCATTTTCTATGTTTTAGCTGGGCCAGGTGTGTAGAGCCCTTCCTTAAGATAGCACTCTAACAAGTGTTAAGTTCTGAACTGATGTTCTCTGTATCTGACCACTGGATGTGCCTGCCCTGGACCTCCCTGGCCAGAGCCTGGTACAGATCAGTGAGGGTCACTGTCTATGACTGGTTTTTATCAACTTTTTTATAGCTACAGGAAATTCAGATCTTGTGGCTGCCTCTTCTGGGCCCAGGTGCCATTGTAAATATCAGCTGCACTCCTAGGCTAGCTTTTATCTACTCTTGGCCTGGGGGAAGTTAGTTTAAAAGTTCAAGTACACCTGAGATCCACTTTCTGCTGCCTCTTACTGCTGGCTACTTGTTGGGCTTAGTACTATAATTCAGAGATTAGGTATGGTATTGGATATGGCTTGCCTCTAAGCCTCAGGTGTCATTCTATCCAGACCTTTATTTATTTATTTTTCTTATTTTATTTTATTTTATTATTATTTTTTAGCCCTCAGAATGGTGGGGTCACAAGAATCCAGTGGGTGTGGCCTCTGTGTTTCCAATGTGTGGTCTGTCCACCAGCCCGCCGCCACCACAGGTGGGCTTGTGTACATGTGCTTGGGCCCCTGGTTTCCGCTGCCTTGGGCAGGCTTGAGTGTGCTCACTCAGGTTGCAGCCAGGGCCGCCTGTCCTCTGCTGTGGCAAGTGAGCTTGCTCATGCACACTTGGACCCCCACCTACCAGCATGCCCTCCAGGGAATACTCAGCAGCGTGAGGGGGCAGTGTAGCTCAGACCTCAGTACTCACTACCTCTGTCCCTCATGTGTTCCCTGCTTCTAAGTGCCTCTTTGCTCTGATGAGTAGGAGAGCCTCTGCTGGGTGGAGTAATTTCTTCCCTTTGCTTGTGTTGCGGCCCTCAGGAAAAATAGTCACTTTAGATTTGGGGAGTCACCCAGCCCAGGGTTTAGGTTGGCTATTTCTCAAAGTGTCTTTCCTTGTGCCTCCGAGATTAGACTCTCTTCGGGCAACTCCAGTCCTCGTAGGGCTACCGCTTCCAGAGCTCCAGGTAAGTGGCTGTGAATGAGGTTTTTCTGTGTGGTTCCTTTAAGATGGAGCCTGAGTCTGAAAGTTTTGTCTCTCACAAACAGTATCCTGGCTCTTTTCTCAGCTAAATACTGTCTTTATTCCTCTCCTAGGCTCTAGGGCTCTAGGCTGGGGCTCCAGTTCTGGGACTGAGGACTCACAACTCTCTGGGCAACCCACCCAGCTGCAGGAGTTCCTCTGGGCCGCTGCTCATTTCTGGTCATGGGGCAGCCCTTTACATGTCTCTGCCCTTTATACCAGTCTTGGTGTGGTTTCTTTGGTGGTCCTTGGTTGTAGAATACTCTTAGTTTAGTCTAAAGTTGGTTTTTCAAGATGATTTTTCTTAAAATTAAGTTGTATTCTAATTTGGTTCTGGGGAATGGGAGTTGAAACGTCTGCTTACTCTGTCGTCATCTCGCCTCCTACCCTCCCCAGGCTTTCTTCTTTATCAGTTCCTCTAGTCTTCCAAGTATCACTTTAATAGTTAGCTTCTCCCAACAGCCTTTAATGGCAACCTGAAGCTCGGATTGGCTACTCTTACCTGTACTCCCTTGTCACTCTTGATTGAGACTCATGACTTCAGATTGTTCTGAAACTATTCAGGGGTATTTATCCCATTGGATTGTGAATTTGAGGCCATGGTATTTTTATCTTTGTGTCCTGCAGGGTTGGTAAGATACTGATGCATAAAACCTAATTAAATATTTGCCTAACTCAACTGAAGTTATATAAGATCACTTCTCAATTTGTCCTGTTTATGGTCAAGCAAAGTCACAAGATGGACTCTGTATTTATCTCTGATAGAATGGGGTCATACATTGTATTTCTTAGTAGAGTGGTGGTACTTGTTGAACTCATCAATTGAGCAATGCTATTGGCTGGGTTCCCCAATTGCTCTTGATTGGTTGGGGCCTCTAGCTGTGCTTTTCAATTGGATGATGCCACCAAGTCCCATGTTCAGGTTGGGTCACAGACAGGGCCAAAGGATAGGTCAGAGACTCAAGGTATTATGTGTTACCCAGTGGGGCCACAATCTGTGCCCTGAAGTTGGGTAGGTATGGAGGTTGGGCTTAGTGATCATTTGGGCTGCTGGCTGTGCTCTGCTCTTGGGCAATGTCCCTGTCCTGGATCTTTTATGGGCTAGAACCTCCTTCTGTTTCCTGCTGCTGGGTGTAGCTAGATGCTGCTCAACAGGTGAACAGAGCCACTAGGGTCACTAGCTGTGTTTCTTGCCTGGGCTAGGCTACGGGCTGGGTTCAGCAGTGAGGCAGGGTCATAGGCTGGGTCAAAGACTCTAGGGTTACTGTTCAGAAACACTGATCATATGAGGACAGAGCTATGCTCGACATTTGAGCAGTGCTGCTGACTTGGCTCCTTACCTGAGGAGCCTGGGCTTTCTTACTTTCCTGTACAGGTTTTCTGCTCAGGCTTTTTGGTTTGGCAGAACTGAGACTATACTCAGCAGTTAGATGGGGCTGTGAATCTGTTTGGGTTTTTGTTGTTGTTTTTGGTTTTTGTTTTGCTTTTACTTGGCTGGGCTTTAAAATGAGATTCATGGCTGGTATGTACTGTTAGCTAGGCAAATCATGTGGAACTACTACCTGAGCTTACTGTCCAGTTGGGGTCACCTGCTCAATTCTGCAGGTGTGCAGAATCATGAACTGGGATCTATACTCAGGCACCCTTGCAAGCAAGAATGCAGTCCACCAAGACCTGAGTGCTGGATAATACCAGTCCTGCCCCCCCCTTTTCTGTGTCAATCTGATTCCCAGCAATTATTCCCTGCAGGTGGGCTTTCCAGAAAGTTTCCTACAACACTGAGGCAGCTGATTGTCTGCCTTGGGTTTTCTTTTTCCATGGGAGAAAGCCCACTTAGTGCAGTGCTGTAGGGACTGGGAAGAGGGTGATGTCAAACTGAAACTGTCTCTCTTACTTTTCTGATGCTATCCTTCTCAGTTTGGTGAGGATGCTTAGGGCTCATCTTGGGGTTCAGGAATTTTCACAATAGTGTTTTTAAGTGAGAGGAGGGGAGATAAAGAGACAGAATTCTACGTGCACCCTGACTGGGATACACCCAGTACCCCCATCTGGAGATGATTCTTGAAGTAGCTGAGCTATTCTCAGCACCTGAGGGTGATGTTTGGACCAACTGAGCTAACCTGTGTCCAGGGATGATGCTACAATCAATTGAGCCATTGGCTGTGGAAAGGGAATAGAAAAAGAAGGGGGGAAGAGAGGAGAAGAGAAGCAGATGGTCACTTTTTATGTGTGCCCTGACCAGGAATTGAACCCAGGACTTCCTTATGCCAGGTTCACACTCTATCCACGGATCCTGTCAGGGCTGCAATGGTGCCTTGTCCGTGGATAGTTGCTAGTTGTTCTTCTGGTGAGAAAGAGTGAAGTCAGAAGTCTTCTGTGCCACCATCTTGATGTATCATCTCCTTTTCTTCTTTCTTACTTTAATTGAAATGCAATATTTCACCATTAACTATCACATGACATTGACAATTATTTGGAGAAATTATATTTTTTAATTTGAATCATATTAACTAGCCTCATTTTACTAAAGATTATTTTAAAGCAAGACTAGATGTTTCATTTTACCAGGTAAATGTACACTCCATACATCTATGTATACAGGTAAATCTTTTCTCATTTTCATGTGCTACCATAGCAATGTACATAAAAATAATCCCCATACTGCCTGGAAAGAAATGGTTAGTAGCTAATCCTGTGGTTCTTTTTATAGTTTCACAGATGCCTGGTACTTTAGCTTCTGGTCAAATTAGTTTTGCAACATCCACTTAAGAAATCCATAACAAACAATAAAGCCAGTACAAATAGAATCACACCATGAACTGTGTGTTAGACCAACACAACCTGTACTTCATCACTGATATTGTTTATTGAATAGTAACCTGCATTGATGATATGTAGCAGCATTATAGACTATGAGTTAGTCATTACTCTTAAAAAGCTCCATGACTAGCAATGTGCAATGGGGCCATGGAATTTATAGCTTTCTTGTACTTATGTGGACATATGTGTCTCAAGTGCAAACTTTTCGGGGGACATAGGAAAACAGCACTTAAAAGTCATAAGACCATAGTATCCTCACTTTCCTATTGCTTTGTATTCTACATTGTTACCTGTTTTATGTTCTTAATTAAAGTTAGGTGAATCCGGTGTTGTATGAAATGTTCTACGTCTTAGGAGTTTTATTGTCAATTTTAACCCAAAGTCACTATTGCTGATTGAACAGAGTGAACTAACATGGAAACATCTTCACATCCTGGAATAAATTTTGCTGGAATATAGTATATTATTCTTATATTTCTAGTTTTATTCCATATTTTATAGGAATTTTACAATTATATTTCAAAAATAATTTATATTATTTTTCATCATATTTCTGTTCAAGCACCATACTAGCTTAAAAATTGTATTTTTTAATTTTATATTTGTTTATGTTTTATTTTTTCTTTTCTATTATTACTAATTTCTTCTGATATCTACATTAATTTGTTCATCATATTGTAATTTAGATTACTCTTTTTTCCTAAATTATCCTAAGTAAAATACTGAGCCATTTTTTTTCCATTTTTAAAAATAGTCTTTATTTTATTAACTTTATTTGGGTGATATTGATTAATAATTTTTCTATTCAGTTTTTACCTTAAATCAATAATAGATACACATAGGTGGACACACACACACACTTTTGATGCTAAAATGCAATTTGAAATATATCACATACTCACACAGTTGCAGACCATGATGAAGTTAGTCTCATCACACATTAAGATGACTAATAATAAATGTCCTTTTTTTGTATTGATGAGTCTTCTGGTTTTGAGTTTGGTAATGTCTGCCTGAGTCATGCATACACTAGTAAAAAGAAAATCTCAATACTTCTGTTTACAGCTATGATAGAGTATTGGACTTTCCTTAGCACTGTAAATCATTAGGAAATCAGAAAAAATCCCTGAAGCCTCTCTTTTCATGTATTGGATAACTAAGTAGGGTTGAACTATGATCAATGAAAAAAGATAAACAAATAAACTTCATGCAACAACAGTTCCTACCTTCGGCTGGTGAGAAGTGAAAGATATAAAAAGAAACAAAAAGAAATTTCTAAAGATGAGAAGTATAAGTGACAGAAATGTTTTTCTAGGTAGGTAAACATTACATTAAACACCTGCAAAAAGAAATGTCATTGATGCTGAAGACATAGCAATAGACACTATGCAAATTGAGGCACAGAAAATAAAAAAGACTGGAAAAAAAGGGACAAGGATTCATTGACCTGTGGGATAATATCAAGCAATCAAAATTCCATGTGAAAGATGTCTTGAATAGAAACTATGCAAATAGAAAAACTATGGAGTGATGTGCTAAAGACAAAAATAAACAAGTTAGGTGCATATATACTCTAAACACATTTTTTATTAGAAATATTTGCCAAGCTGCTTACCTTTTCTAGTGTAAATAAGAATGTGAGGAGAACTATATAAAGAAAAAGATTTTATAAATGAGAGAAATAAGTATGAAATAATATTCTTTAATATATATTTTAATTAGGTCATGACAGAAAAAAAAGAAGCAATTGAAATATGGATTACTGAAATTTTATTTTGATTATTTTTTTCAGAGAGAAGGAAAGAGAGAGAGAGATCAATCTGCTGTTTCATTTATTTATGCATTCATTAGTTGGTTCTTGTATGTGCCCTTACAAAGGACTGAATCTGCAACCTTGGTGTACTCCAACTAACCAAGCTACTCAGCCAGGGCTAATTATGAACTTTTAATAGCTCAGAGATGATATTTAATTAAAATGGTCAAACAAAAAAATATCTTTAGTCTAATTAAAACATTAAATATCTTATATATTTTGTGTCTCTGGCTGCCTTAGGTCTGACCTAAATGCTGCACTTCTAACTTTAAAGTACTTTCTCTTATAAGTTCACCTATATGGAAACACAAAATCAAAATTTGCAACATATCTAGAGATACATTTTAATACTTTCTGTAGATTTCTTTATTTTATGGAATATATATAGTCTAGTAAGTTTGCTCAACTCCATTTTCCCCTACTTGTTTCATTTTAAAATCTGATAATCAACGGCAGATCCAGGTTTTGTGGTTTCTAAAGCCTATAGAGTTTTCCGGGGTGGGGGGACTCTTAAGGAAAAGGATAAAAAATTAAGAATAAAATTAGATATACAAGTCACTATTTAGGATGAGAAAAAGATTAACATCAAATTGAAATTTGAAAATGCTGGTAATTCTATCATAAAATCCAGAAATGGGTATTTTTTTTCTGATTATATAGCATATATAGTATTATTTCTTATAATTTTTATTTTATACTATTTTAGTGCCTCTTTTTATGACAAATATTTTATAATATGATAATCTACAAAAAGAGTAGCAACAATTTTTAGACTTTTTTCCAAGCATACGTTGACTTTTTTTTTTTTTTACTATATAATAATGACAGTTACTATGTGAAAAATATTTTACTTTACACAACATACTTGATGTTTGTAGTACTGCTAGGGGTTTGTGCCCCTAAATATAGGGATTTTCATAAATTCAAATTTGTGCTATTTATATCAGACACAAAATAGTGTGGTATATTTATAATTTTAAATACTATTTATTGAGTATTTTTTCACTGGAGTGAATTTCTTTTTTACCTATGTCAATGAAAACTGAAACCTCCAGTTAAAAAGTTATATATCTGTTACCTGGGTGAATGTTCAGAATCTCCTTTTTGTGTCCATGCATTTCAAAACTTAGCTCTTCTTACTTTCCAGTACTTTTGGAGCCTGCATCGGTAGGACACGTTCTTACCTCTTACTCTTTACATTGGTGATTGTTTGCTGGGTGAGTCAGTACAGTGGACTATAGGCACATTCTTGGCACTTTACATGAATACAACTAGCAAAATTTAAGTATACGTGAACGTGACTTCAAAAAGCATAAATTAATTTTACCATGGCCAAACTACATGTAGTTTCAATTACTTTTTATTCTTTGCATCGTGCTCACATCACTAGATAGACATTAAAGGAAAGGAAATGTGATGGGGGGAGATTCGAGAGGAAAAGACAGTGATGTCAACTGATTATAGTTAAAATGCTTACTCTTGCACATTTTACTAAAATATGTGACCCCCAAAATACAAAACTGGTACCCATTCCTGGACTTTGAAAGTGAGTGGGCCATGAAGCTTAAGTTTCTTATATGTTCAAATTAAAGTTTACTTAGGATAGAAAAATGTAAATTCTATATAATTTGCATATGCTATGAAATATCCTTCTTTTCAGCCCCCCCCCCAACCATTGACAAATATAAAAACCATGCTTAGCTTGGTGGCTGTACAAAAACAAGCAGTAGGTTGAATACAATCTGTGAGCTTAGGTTGTCAACCCTGCTTTAATAGTTTATAATCTAGAAGGAAAGAGAAAAAACTACAGTTACTCTAATATTAATACCATACTGTAAGTCATTAGAGTGTCACATATGCCATTCTTTTAGAGCCATGAGTAACAGGGGCTAGCTGTTCATGTGCATCAGGGGAGATTTTATAGAAGACAATGAAGGAGCAAGGCACTGCTCTAGCTGGTGGTTGTCAGGAGCTGTATGGGGCAGGACCATTTGAGACAGAGAGGCATTCTGAGAACTGGAGGAGGTGTCTCCCAAGCAGAAGGGAGAGGAATTTCTTATATCTGCCATATATGGAAACAAAAGTCATCACTTGGCTAATGAGGTCCATTGTGGCTCAGAAGACATAAAATTCTTTTTTTAAAATGGAATTTATTGGGATGACATTGGTTAACTAAATTATACAGGTTTCAGATGCACAATTCTACAACACACATCGTCTGTACACTGTATTATGTGTTCACTACCCCAAGTCAAGTCTGCATTATCATCACTTTCTCCCTTATATCCTCTTCCACCCCCCTAATCCCCACTACCCCTTGGCATGATGTTCTAATCTTTTTACCTTTGCACTGAACTATTTTCATTGTCCACATTTATCATGTGGTTTCCCACCTTCCAAAGATTCTCTCTGCAGTGCAATTCATTACTAAAGCATTTTAATATTCTCAGTTATGTCATATTCATCCATTGTGACTTAGGTCAGTCATCAATTCCAAGACATTTTCCCTAAATGTCCAGGTAGGTCCAAGTGCCTTTTAGTCTGCTTTCCTGGCACTCTGCTCATATCTTATCATGACACTTGCCTTATTACATTGAAATTGTTGATGTATGAATCAATTTCTTCAACTTGATGATAGCTCCTAAAGAAAAAGAACTATTTCTTTTTGTTAATTGTTGTATCCCTGTCATTTATAATAGTTAAGTGAGCACTAAATGTTACTGATGCTTTATATATTTGATAAGCATATTAAATAATAAATCCAGGTTACACAAGCTAACTTTATGGCCTCCTGATGATTTGACTTGAATCATAAACTTCTCAAAAATATCACTAATTTCTCTCCTTAGAAGAAGCCTCCTGAATATCAATTTTCCCCATTTGTCACAAGCTATTTTGTAGACAGTTTGAAATTGAGATTATTAGCATGTATCTAAGTGCACACTTGGTTTTTACTATATGGCTTACCCTCTTTCACTGATGCTGGACCTCCTCTTCCAGTAGAAGTGACTGCTTCTTCTCCTCTGACTCTCTCTGGATACACCATCTCCTCTCTTGCTTCCTCAGCGTGAGCTGGACTTTTCCCTCAGGCTTATTCAAGTTCATGAAAAAAGTCTCTGTCAAATTCTTTCTGCTAAAATACTGAGCATGCTTATATCCGCAAGAGAAAATAGATGGGATCTACCTTCCCATGACTATGTTATCTACCATTATTTATTTATCTTTACAGAAGTGTCTGCATTGCTGTTGCATAGGACTTTTACAAGTGGGTAATAACATAAACTTTCTCATTAGAGTTTTTTCAATTAATTTCATATTTAGTATCAAAACATTTTTCAATAGCTGATTTTTTTTTTTGTAAAAAAGTTGATACAGTGTGATTACAAGTTTTTTCTCTGTTCCTTGTTTGAACCTGGAATAAAATTTATTTCTGTACTTAAGTACAGGGCTCAAGTTTCCTTTCCATCATCTATTACCTTCAAGGAAGCAGTGGAGGTCAACACATTACTTTCTACTTATTGTAGGAATAAATGGTTTTAATTGTGGTAAAAATACTTCATATAAAACATTGGCTTTCTGGAATATCTGCCTGTATTGATAACTGTTCTCATCAATAAACAAATAAGAGAAATTCTTAATATAAAAATTTTAAATTCTGAGTGAGGAAGGATTCTAATTGTGGTAATGTTCTCACAGTTGATAGCATTTTGGAATACACAAATAATTCATAGTAAACTTTATCTTGCCAGAACCTATAGTTTCACACAGAAAGAGTCATGGTCATTTTCCTAGTAAGGCTCCTCTAAAAAAAAACCCAAAAACCATAATCAGAATTTGAACAATTTATTCTGAATGCAAATATCTACTTACTTCAATTATTAAAATTTTTATAGCTTTTATAAAAATGTACATTTCCTAGGACTGGGTAGTCCTATTTGAAATAAAGAAGAAGAAAGAAAGAAAGAAAGAAAGAAAGAAAGAAAGAAAGAAAGAAAGAAAGAAAGAAAGAAAGAAAGAAAGAAAAGAAAGAGAAAGAAAGGAAAGAAAGAAAGAAAGAAAGAAAGAAAGAAAGAAAGAAAGAAAGAAAAATAAAATAGAATGCTAAATTCTATATCATAACACATTCCCTTCTTCTATCAGTCATGTTGGTTTGAGATTTTAGTTTGTATGTACTTTTTAGGAAACTTTAGAATGTTGCCATCATCTTTTGTATTCAAGTTTTTTCTTACTAATATTTTAAATGTATATTAGTTTAATGAATATACTTTTTTATTAGCTTGAATCATAAACTCCTAGTTTGCTGTATTCCTCTCATTTGAAGAGTCCTGCATATCAGTTGTCTCCATTTGCCTCAAGCCTATTTTGTGGACAGTTTGAAAATGACCAAGTATGATCTAACTTAATTATGGTCTCCAGTGAAACTCAACCTTTATGAAATAGGACTCCAGATGATTCAGTATTTTAGCCCCGAAAGAAAAAAAAAATTGCTGTTCAGTATTTGATAAAGGAGCCAGTTTCCTATAGGGATGTTCTGCTTGCCCAGAATGAGTTTTAGGAACCATTAGATTTCATTAACTAGACTACACCATTTGGAAGGAATGTTCCTCCTTTATTCTGCTTGACTGTTGGATTGTGATAAGCCTTTTCCCTTTTGCCAGAGTGACTAGCTGATGTAGTTCCCTTTCAATGAACGTAAGAGCCAGGTGTCTCACGTGGTGGTTCTGCTTTGATAGCCACATGAGAATAATTCTGGCTTGCTTATTAGACCAAATAAATAACAGGAAAGGGCTACATTACAAGGGAGATGCTGTTATTTACTTTATTATAGCAAAATGTCCTAGAAAAACACCTGGCTATAGTAGTTGAAATAAATTGGTTGGATATTTATTCTATGAATAAGGGACCCTTTGAAAAAAAAAATAGACAATAATCAGACCTACCTCAAGGAATACTTTACTAGTGCTTCTAGTCATGTAGAATAAAATTTTCAAATCTTAGGCGCAACTTCATGTGGTTAAGTTACCTGATTCAAAAATTCCTACATATGTCATTTTTTTGTTAATGGTCCATTAGTCATCAAAACTTAGTTGTTCATCTGGGCTCTCTGCCAAGCTCTGGCAGTATTAAGGGGAGCTCTGCCTGCTTTAGGAATATTACATAGCCTCCCTGTTAGTTATTCAGTTGTCTAATTGTTTGTTCTCTAGTCTTAGCAGTGATATTTTATACACACACATGTACACACACAGACATATTAGCCACAGAAGACTTTTCAAAATCAAATCTACTGGAAAACCCAATACATAAAACAGGTACGAAAGCCTTTCCATTAGTAAAAAATTTTGAAGTCAATTTGTATTTTATTTCTACAATATTAATCAATAGAAATATTGAAGATGATCCACTGTAAATAAGAATTTTAAATTAAATGCTATAAATGACAATAAGCTTATACTATATTTTAAAATCATGTAATTTCTAGTATTCCTTTTCATGTCAGTATAATTTTGGTTCATATGTGTAATTTCTTATAACTTATACCAAAATTTTGTTTTTGTTTTATGTATTTTATTTTGCATTCTGGCTTGTAATATGTAAACTCCACAAAATCAGATATCTTCTTTATTGTTTCATTTGAGTAGTTTTTGGTACTACTTACAGTAGGTGCTAGAAAAACAAATATTTGATATGTTAATTTATTGAATATCTTTTAAGGTCAAAATAAAATAATAATAACAATAACAATTACAATTATTTTTGAGCATCTGTTTTCCAGAAGTGACTTATTTGATGTAACTCACATATAATATAGAATTATGTATGCTTTACAGACATTAACTAATTTAATACTTATAATAACCAAAAGATTAGTTAAGTTTCCAAAAATTCAGACCCAATCTATATCAGAGGTGAAATTAAATTTCAAACAATCTAACTCCAGAGTAAAACTTAACCATTAATGCTACATTAAATCGCTCAAAATGAGCTAAACTCAACGTAACTAAAATGAGATATTTTAAAATAAGTTAAATTTAAATTACTCAAAATTAAATTTAGAAAATTAGTTCATCCATCACACTAATCATATTTCAAGGTGTCAATAGCTGCACGTAACTAGTGGATATTGTATTTGACAGTGAACAATAGAACATTTCCATCACAGTAAGTTCTTCTTTAACACTGTTGATCTAGAACAGGCATTGGCAACTTTTGTCTGTAAAGGGTCAGATAATCTTTATTCTTTGCAGGCCAGACTGGTCTCTTGCAATTACTCAACAACCATTTCAGTGCCACACAGCCATAGACAATATTTAAACTATGAGTATGGCTGTGCTCCAGTGACACTGTATTTATGGACAATGAAATTTTAATTTTATATTACCTTTATATTTTATGAAATGCTATTTTTTTTTCCCTCAAGCATTAAAAGTATGAGTTATCTTAACTCTCAGGTCAGGTAATAACAGGCAGGGGGCTGAAGTTTTCTGATCCATAGATCAGAATTTCTCCAATATTTTAATTCTAAATTGCTATAATTTATGGTATTCACAAATTTCAACAAAATAATAATCTAATTGTGGAGCATTAATAAGGACTACATTTAAGCCTTATTTTCCCATGCATTTAACATAATTTGAATATTTAAGTACTATATTAATTATTAAAAGGAAGTTCAGTTAATTGAAGACTTATCTCTCAAACTAGTTAATTACTTTATGCTAAGATACACATCTAATGTGTGCTGCAGTATTTACAGAACTTGGAAAATTTGTTGGCCATCGGTAGAAACTTGGCTCTTCTTTCTTGAGTGAGTGAATAAACTTAAAAATTTGGAAATATTTTCATGAGCTGTTGCTTGTTGTATAGACAATGTTCAACATGTCATGATTCTTAAATACCAACAGTGGTACAACATAAAGTATTATCATAAACACTTTAACAAAGTAGTATAATAGTGAAATTGAAAAAGAAAGAATTAAGGTTAACTTTAGTTGAGATTATATCAGCAACCACATCATTTGACAATATGTAAGGTTTTACAACTTTGTCATTTTTAAGAGTAAACTAAATAGCATCCTGTCATTTTTATTTACATATATATATATATATTTCAAGTTATTGAAATAACAAACCTAATGAGTATTTACTAGGTACAGTAAGTAGTACATCATTACATCATTATAGCTTTCCTTCCACATGGTATGTCATCTTAGAGAACAAATAAAAGACCTATTTGTTTCTAATTCTAATATTTTTTTGAGTATTCAGAGTGTAGTAAAGATTTTACAAATTATCTAAAAGAAAAATATAATCCATAAATATAGGCCAGTGATTTTTAATGTGAAGCTAATTTGACAGTACATACAATTACTAAAAATTTCTTCCAATTTTTTATGATCTTAAACTTGCATCCTGAGTTAACTACAGAACTGTCTTAACATTCAATGCACTACACAGCATAATGGTGGAAAGAGAATAAGGGGCAAATGCTCTGCTGGTGTAGTGATCTATAACTAATTAGAAGGAGTTGCACCCTGGCAGAATAGCTCTGCTGGTTAGAGCATTGACCAGAAGCACAGAGGTTACCAGTTTGATTCCCGGCTAGGGCACATGCAGAAATAGATCTATGTTACTCTCTCTCTCTTTTCCTCCAGAAAGAGGAAAAATAAATAAAATAAAAAATAAATCAACAAAATAAAATTTAAAAATTACTTAAGAAAGAGGAGTTGCATCCTGATTGTGGCCTTACAGAAGCATAAGTATAGTTATAACTTAAATTTTGGAAAGAGCTACAAGTAAGTCTAGATTTGAGGTCATGGTACTGGGACTCTTTGAAAGCTCACTAAAAATAAAGGTTATTACACAAAATATTGAACAATTTGTTTAATATCCTAAAATAGTAAGAAACACCAAACATCAGATCCTATAAAAACTGAGGACTTGATAAAATAAGAACATAGTGATAGAAGGAAACATAAGATAATGTCAGATTATATTATATTAAAAAACTAAGGACCTGACTAGGCGGTGGTGCAGTGGATAGAGACTTGGACTGGGATGAGGAAGACCCAGGTTTGAGACCCCGAGCTCTCCAGCTTGAGCGCGGGACCATCTTGCTTGAGCAAAAAAGCTTGCCAGCTTGGACCCAAAGTCGCTGGCTCCAGCAAGGGGTTGCTCGGTCAGCTGAAGGCCCACGGTCAAGGCACATGTGAGAAAACAATCAATGAACAACTAAGGTGTTGTGACGGCAATGAAAAACTAATGATTGATGCTTTGATGCTTCTCACCTCTCTCTGTTCTTGTCTGTCTATCCCCATCTATCCCTCTCTCTGACTCTCTGTCTCTGTTAAAAAAAAGAAAAACAAAAAAACAAAAAAACAAAAAAAACTAAGAAATGAAAAATACTCAGGACCCATAAATGTAAGATTAAGGTGATTTTTAAAATACTGTAATTAAACTAAATGTGATATAAATGGTATTATAGATCCTTCTAAGAAGATCAAAACATTCTAGGTGATTTATAGGTGTATAGGAAAATAAAAGCTGGTGTTCTCAGGAAATAAAAAATAGCAAAGGACTTATCATTAGGATCAATTACTCTGAAAAGAATATAAAATCCTTGACAGAAAAATAATTGTCAGTATCAAGATGAAATATGAATTTTTTTAAAGCATGTAAATAATGTCTACATTTCTAGAATTAGGAATATTTGACAGCTCTTTTAGAAAATTAATAATTCATGTTGAATTTTATGTTAGAATATTTTTAATCATGTAACTAGTATTTTGACTTTACCAAAATCAGTTATGAACACTTAGTTATAGTAAATACAGTTATTTTATAACATAGGTATATTGAATAATTTTGCATAATATTATAGAAGATATAAATATTAAGGTGTCTGCACTTAAGTAAATTGATGTTCAAAGACTTGTAAAGAGACAAAATTTGTATATATTTTCTTCTTTAAAAACTTCTCCAGCCTAACCTATGGATGTGCAGTGGATAAAGCATTTACCTGGAACACTGAAGTCATCAGTTCGAAACCCTGAGCGTGCCTGGTCAAGACACATACGGGAGTTGATGCTTCCTGCTCCTTCCCCTTTCTCTGTCTCTCTCTGCCTCTCTCTCTCTCCTCTCTAAAATTAATAAATAAAATTTTTTAAATATTGAAACTCATTCAATAGATGTCACATAGACACATACATGTATGACTGTATCTAAAGCAGAATTTTATTGAATAACAAAAAATTGAATTATTAAATTAATAAAATTCTCAGTAATGGAAGTTTAGATTTTCTGGTATGTTGAGCTTTGATTTGAAAATTTTGCTCTTGTGACATCTTTTCATAGAGATAAAACCATTAAAATGTTAAAAGTTATAAGAGTTACATCAATACAAGACCACTAATGTGACTAAAAGTCATCAAGGAATAATAGTTTAGGTCAGTGGTCGGCAAACTCATTAGTCAACAGAGCCAAATATCAACAGTACAACGATTGAAATTTCTTTTGAGAGCCAAATTTTTTAAGCTTAACCTCTATAGGTAGGTACATTCCTTATCGAGGGAACGCCTGCACATGGTATTTTGTGGAAGAGCCACACTCAAGGGGCCAAAGAGCCGCATGTGGCTCGCAAGCCACAGTATGCTGACCAGGGGTTTAGGTTCTTTCTTGTCAACACTTTCTTACCCAAAAATTTTGGGAGTGTGTCCTTCAAAGGGCAATTGTTTTTAGATCTCAGTATTTTCTACAATACAGAAATAGTCCTCCTATTATAAACTTGATGTATGTTGACATAGTCTATTATTCGCTCTTAAATCTTATGTGTTACTTTTAAATCTATTAGAAACCAAGGGAAAATAATATGGCATAGTCAAAAAGGCATTAGTGATCATGGTTTTTTGGGGCATAATATGATAATCTGTCAGTGCTTTTTTTTTTGCAGCATAACAGATAATAGTATAGCTTAATAGAAATAAATGAACATAATTTTTTTTTCTCAGAATGTGATTGAATTTTAATATAGGTTAATAACAAATATGCAAAAATTAACTTTCAGGGAGAAATGGAGAAATGCTATTTTAAAATGCTTAGTTATATAATAGGGCAGCTGTAGGAGAAAGAAGAATTTTTTTTACTTATAGTTAGATATTGTATAGTTTTATGGTTTCTGAGATTTTGGTCAAGCTCTGGTAAGCATACTCAATGGTAAACTGAACCTACGGCTGCAGTGAATTTTTCTTAGAAGTCAATGATAGCCTAATTCTCTGAATTTGTTTTTGATTAGATAAATGTGTGTAAGTCATGAATCATGTGGGTTTAATTCACTACAGAATCGACAACTCTGTAATAATTTATATTGAGAGTGTTTTGTTCTATTAGAATTTAAAGATTGAATAAAACTTTATTTTGATGGATTGCTAAATATTTGGATATAGTTCTCTGTTTTCCAGTTATTATTTCCCTGGATTTTAAAAAATTCCATATTTCATATCAGTTTCCACAGTTCTTCCTTTACTTTAGATTGATATATTTAAAGTTAGAGACCTTTTCAAGAGTTGTGGAAACCTAGGATTTTCACTATAATTTCACTCAAATTTGATAAGATGGTTTCATATAAAAATTTATAGAACATGCTTTAAAAGTCTGTAGTTTTGATTGCAACTTAATTGGGTTGTATCTAAACTGACTGGATCATTTTTATACTGAATGATCTAGTGCCCCTGTGATTTACTATCACCAGGAAAAAAAAAATCTCCTGAAGAGGTGTAGAATTTTTATGGAAAATGCATTTTAATTGTACTCTTCAGTTTTATGACTAAGGTTTAAATTACTACTTGGCCCTTACTTATTTTTCTAACCTGACCTAACACCACATATCGCTCTAAATCTTCTGTGCCCAACATATTGTTTCCCTGCTGCTCCTTTTCATTTCGTGAACCATCCTGTCCTCTGTGTTCTGGTTCATCCTGCTTTTCCTGTTTAGAATTCTGGCTGTCCCTTCCCTCCCTTTCCTCATTTCCTTTTACTCAATGTTTCCATTCATATTATTTTCAGGGTCCAGTTTTTGTCGCAATTTCCTTAAAATATTTCCAAACTATCTAACCTCTTACTAATCTCTCCCTCTCCTAAAATCCTCAATTAATTTTTTATACTTTGTCTGGAACTTGACCTATATTTTGGTTCATTGTTACACACACACACACACACACACACACACACACACACATACACACAGATTTATTTACTTGATTGATTGATTGATTGATTTTAGACAGATGTGGGGGAGCATTCATTTGTTGTCCCATTTAGTTCTGCATTCATTGGTTGCTTCCTATAATGTGCCCTGACTGGGGATCATACTTGCAACCTTGATATTTCAGGATGATGCTCTAACCAACTGTCCTGACTGGACAGGGCTAAATCTATTTATCATCTATCTATCTATCTATCTATCTATCTATCTATCTATCTATCTATCTATCATCTATCTATCTATCTATACCTATCATCTATCTATCTATCTATCAATCATCTATCCTTATTTACAAATATCCTGTTATTTCTAATGACACCAGACTTCAAGGGGATCCCTGGACTGTAAGAATTATAGTTCACTCTACACAAGAGACTAAGAAAAATATTCTATGTGCAGTCTATTAGTGTCATTGTTTGTACTGGGTGCTAATATTGTTAGCCTAGAAGAGCAGGAGTTATAAAGATTAATTGTAGTCAGTTTCTTTTACCTAAACTCAAGTCATAATTTCTGGATTTCCCTAGAACAACTATTTATGCAACAAACACTTATGAGTGACTACAGAGCATAGTTCTACAGTCACAGAGCACTTTCTCTGGAAAGAAAGTGTTAAAAAAAAGTCTGAAGTATTTATCCTCATTGAACTTATATCTTAAATTCAGAAAATTACCTGAATGCTTCTTCAATAAAAGCAGCCCAGCATTCACACTATATTACAACATAAATTAATAATTTTTATTACAAACAAAATCAAGTACTCATTACCACTTAAGCTCTTAAAAACAGAGGTTTGATTTGTAACTATAGTATGGGTCAGTGTAGTAATTAAGAGGATAGGACCTAGAGTACCCAATCTTGGATTCAAAAAGTGGCTGTAGGAACTTCTGGTTTTAGCTGTGATTTATAAAGAGATTGGAAATCATCACTCCTCTCTCCACAACAAGAAAATGTTGAACAGACTTAAAATCAATGACAGTGCAAATTGCCACCTGAAAACTGAAGAGACAGATGGACCCAGAGAGTCACAAATAAGGTCTGCTTATCTGGATCAGTACCCACTAGAGCCATCAGCTAATAGGAACACTTAATGGTAATTCTGATTAATTGCTAAAGGCTTAGTACGGAGCAGCATGAGAATAAGAAACTCGTGGGGATTGCAGCACTAAGGAAGTTTTACACATTCATGGGTTTTAACTTCCAGGAATCATGACAGGTTCACCAAAGAACCAAGAAAGATCCCTTTGTGCATCTAGTAGAGAAGTGGCAAAATTAACCAATGTGATATAAGATCGTAACAAATCATTTTTTTTCTAGGTAAAAGACTTTACCAGATCTTTGCCCTGGTAGAGTAGCTTGTCCTGATATGCCAAGGTTGCAGAATTGATCCTGGTCAGGGCAGGTACAAGGATCAAGCAATGACTACATGCATAAGTAGAACAATACATTGATGTTTCTCTTTCTCGTTCTTCCCTTCTAAGAAAAAGAAAATTTTTAAAAAAATAGACAAGTAAAAAGAAAAACTTTACCAGAGCCTTATTTCATTGAGAAGAAGGCATTTGAGTCACTTTAGACTCATAGTCTTCATTTTTATTTACAGATTGGGGGGAAAAGAACTAAAAGACATTTGTGAAGGTCAGGACTCAGGGATATAGGCCCATTAGAAGACTTAGATTTAATCATAAGATTATCAATTACTTTCTCTCTTCTACATCTACTGTATTAGTTTTCTAGGGCACC
The DNA here is from genome assembly GCA_037038555.1 of Rhynchonycteris naso. Taxonomy (NCBI): domain Eukaryota; kingdom Metazoa; phylum Chordata; class Mammalia; order Chiroptera; family Emballonuridae; genus Rhynchonycteris; species Rhynchonycteris naso. Next base: position 77,693,834 of record CM073002.1, read on the forward strand.
CATTAAAAATATTACTGACAGTGTTGCTTAAAAAAACAGAAATAAATTTTCTTACAGTTCTGGGGGTAGGAAATCCAAGATTAAGGTATTGTAATCATACCTGTTAACAGGTATGATTTCTCCAGAGGTTTCTCTCCTTGATTTATGACTTGTGAATGGCTCCTTTTTTTTTTTTTTTTTTTTTTTTTTGTATTTTTCTGAAGTGAGAAGTGAGCGTGGGGGTTGAGGGGAAGGCAGACCCACAGACTCCCACATGCGCCCATCTGCATGCCCACTAAAGGGCGATGTCCTGCCAATCTGGGGTGTTGCTCTGCCACAATTGGAGAAATTCTAGCGTGGGAGGTGGAGGCCATGGAGCCGTCTTCAGTGCCTGGGGCCAACCCAGGACTTCCACACATGAGACTGACATTCTACAACTGAGCCAACCGACCAGGGCCTGGTTGCTTTCTTGTTATGTTCTTTGTGTGTGTGTGTGTGTGTGTGTGTGTGTGTGTGTGTGTGTGTGTGTGTGCGCGCGCGCGCGCGCGCATGCGCTTGTGCTCATATGTGTGCGCATTCAGGTGTCTCTCCCCCTTCTCATAAGGACACCAATATTGGATAAAGGCCCAACCATATTACCTCATTTTACATTAGTTACTTATTTAAAGACCCACTTTCCAAATATATTTTGAGATGCATGTGAGTTTTGAAGAGACACAATTTGATTCAAAATAACTATGACCAGACCAACAAGTATCCACTATTATTAAAATGAATTACAGCTATAAGAATTAAAAAATAAAGACTATTTCTTAGGAGTTTTTGGAAAAATCACAGAGGCAACTAAAACAAAGACAATAGAAAAATTTGAAATTCCCTGTACCTATATATACAAAAAGAAAAAAATAAGTAAACAAAGCTTACCTCCTAGCCAAATTAACAAATCTGATACTGAAATTCTAATTACCTTAGTTTTTATTACCCCATATATTTTGTCTGACTTTAAATCAATAAAGTATAAAAGGCATGATAAAAGATAAGAAAAAAACAGTCTAAAATAACAAAACATCAAAAACAGACTCATATATGACATAGATATTAGAATTATCAGAAAAATAATTCTTTTTTTTTTTTTTTACAGAGACAGAGTGAGACAGAGAGAGAGACAGGGACACAGACAGAGAGAGAGGTGAGAACCATCAATTCTTTGTTGGTGTGGCACCTTAGTTGTTCATTCATTGCTTTCTCATATGTGCCTGGACTGGGGGTGAGGGGCAGCTACAGCAGAACAAGTAGCGCCTTGCTCAAGCCAGCGTCCTTGGGCTCAAGCCAGCGACCATGGGGTCATGCCTATGATCCCATGCTCAAGTCAGCAATCCTGCACTCAAGCTGGTGAGCCCAGGTTCAAGCGATGAACTCAGGGTTTGGAACATAGGTCCTTTGCATTTCAATCCTACGCCCTATCTACTGCATCACCTTCTGGTCAGACAGAAAAAGAATTTAAGATAAGTATAATTAGTGGTAAGGACAGTAATGAAAAAAATAGACAACATTCAAAAACAGATGGATATATAAGGAAGACAAACTATAGAAATCAGAGAACATTCTATAAATCAAAAGCAACATAACAAAAATAAAAAATGCTTGCTGAGCATCTGTAGACTAAGATGGTCAAGGAAATAATCAGCTTAAAGTTAGATCAGTAAAAACATTATCATTAAGGTTCAAAGAAAAGATTATCAGAACTAATAGAACAGAGTATTCAAGCACTGTGGAATAATTTGAAAATAGGTAAAATCTATGTAATTAAAATATAAGGAGAAGAAGGAACAGAGTAGAAGAAATATTGACATAAAAATGTCTGAGAATTTTCCAAAATCTCTTAAGCAGATCTCAATAGAACTGCAAGGAGAAATAGGAAATAAAAACCCCTCTATATTATACTTGGAGACTTCAATATTCCTGTATTATCAATTATCAGATACAGAAGGCAAAAAATCAGTGAGTATATTTACATTTAAAAGCATTAGCAATCAACTGAATTCCTAGGTTGCTTTCTTATCTTGGCTATTGTAAATAATACTGCAGTGGACATGGTAATGCATGTATCTTTTTGAATTAGTGCTTTTGTTTTCTTTCAATAAATACCCATAAGTAAAATAATTAGATCATAAGGTAGTTTTATTTTAAATTATTTTTGTGGAACCGCCATAATGTAGTGGCCACACGAATTTACATTCCCAACAGCAGTGCATGAATGTTTCCTTTTCTCCACATCATTGCCAGCATTTGTTATATTTTGCCTTTTTGAAAATAGCCAATGCAATAGGTGTGACATGGTATCTCATTTTGATTTTGATTTGCATTTTCCTGATGATTAGTGATGATATGTATCTCTTTTTTTGTGTGATGGAGAGAGAGAGAGAGAGAGACAGAGAGACAGAGAAGAGACGGAGAGGAGAGGAGAGGAGAGGAGAGGAGAGGAGAGGAGAGGAGAGGAGAGGAGAGGAGAGGAGAGGAGAGGAGAGGAGAGGAGAGGAGAAGGGAGGAGAAGAGAACAGATGAAGACAGACAGGACAGAAGAGGGATGAGGAGCATCAATTTTTATTTGTGGCACCTTAATTGTTCATTGATTGCTTTCTCATATGTGCCTTGACTGGAGGGGCCACAGCAGACAGAGTAATTCCTTGCTCAAGCCAGCAACCTTGGGTCCAAAATGCTGAGCTTTGCTCAAACCAGATGAGTCCGCATTCAAACTGGTGACCTAGGGATTTTGAATCTGGGTCCTCAAGTCCCAGTCCAATGTACTATCCACTGTGCCACCACCTGGTCAGGCGATAAGTACCTTTTCATATACTTTTTGGTTATCTATATATCTTCTTTGGTAAAACATCTATCATAATGTCTGCCCATTTTTGAATCAAAAATTTTGAGTTCTGTGAATTCTTATTCTAATTTGGATAATAACCCCTTCCAAGATATTTGGTATGCAGACATTTTCTCTCATTGAGTCATTTTCTTCAAATTATTAGTTGTTTTCTTTGCTATGCAGAAGCTTTTTAGTTCCATGTAGTCCTGCTTGTTCATTTTTGCTTTTGCTGTCTTTGAAATGATGTCAAATCCACAAAATCATTGCTAGGACTAATTAATGTCAAGGGATTTGTCACTTATGTTCTAGGAGTTTTATGGTTTCAGGTCTTAAATTCAGGTATTTAATCCATTTTGAGTTAATTTTGTGTATGGTTTAAAATAGTGGCCCAATTTTATTCTTTTGTACATATTTGTGCAATATTTTCAACATTATTTTATTTAAAAAATTGTACTTTATCCATTAAATATTCTTGGCTTTGTTGCTATAAAATAATTGAACATGTGTGCATGAACTTATTTCTGGATTCTCTATTTAGTTCCATTGATATTTATTTCTGTTTTTATGCTAATACTATATGGTTTGATCATTATAGCTTTGTAATATAGTTTGAAACCACCTTTATATTTTCTCTTCTCCATACATATTACACATTTTCTTTTAAGGTTGTCAATAAATCTTTGTAATTTTATTCATGAATTTCTTGATTATATATTGAGTAACTTATTCCTAGCTACTTATGATATACGTTGTTTTAAAGAAGTATTTTTAAGAACTACATTTTTAAAAAAGCTTTTTGTTTTAGAACAGTTTTACATTTACAACAAAATTCAGAAAAAGGTACAGAGATTGTATACTCTCTGCTCTCACATTTGCATCTAAACGTGGGTTCTGAATGGTACACTTTTTTTTAAACCAAGGATGAATTTACATTGACATATAATCACCCGAACTCCATAATTTAATTTAGAATTCACTCTTGTTATTGAATGTTCTATAAGTTTTGGATAAAAATTTAATGATGAGTATCCATCATTGTATACCATACAGGATATTTCCACTGCCTTAGAATCTCTCCATATTCTGCCTCTTCCACACCCTCCTGAAAACCACTCACTTTTTCTTTTTGTCTTCATAGTTTTGCCTTTTCCAAAAAGTTGTATAGTTAGAATCATACAGTTTGTAGCATTTTAAAATTGATTTTCTTCACTTAGAAATATGCATTTAAGCTACCTCCATGTCTCTTCATGCCATGATAGCACACTTGATTTTAGGACTCAATAATACCCTATTATCTGGATGAACTAGTTTATCCATTCACCAAATGAAGAACATCTCAGTTGCTTCCAAGTTTTAGTAATTCCAATTGGTCTATCACTATAGTGGTCAATCATTGTTGCTTAAATCATTTTAAGTATGGCAACATTTTGCTTGAGAATCTTTATAGTCATTTAATACATTTAATGAATGTAGAACAAACTACGTGGGTCTTTGTTTTTTTATTGGGTCTATTTTAGTAATTTGTTGCATGATTTTTATTTTAAAAAAAGTATTTATTGTGGCTCCAAACATCATAAAGTGATAATATATAAAATATATACCGACAATTAGAAAGCCAAATCTATGCTTAAAAACATTAATCTTTTTCAGGTATTATAAACAGAACAGAAACAGATTGATCAGTTAGTTCTAAAGCCAAAGACAGTTTGAACTATGTTCAGAAGTACCTATTCAGTTCACAGATTTAATTTAATAATGAGTGTATTAATTTCATTTTATTTACTTTGAGTCTTTCAACTAGTTGTTGAGGACTATATTTTAATTATTATTTAATTGATGCTAGGCCCAGACGTTATTTTTTTTCTTTTAGTAAGCAAAAATTAGAAATGAAGATTTCCATGGCAGATTAACATTATGGCCAAAGAGTTATTATAAGGTGTCATTTTTATTTGAAGAAATAGCTAAATTATGAGATGAAAAAAAAATTTTCCATAGTCATTGGAATGATGAGATTTTTGCATGGCATTTTCACATTGGGGCAGACGATGATGTCAAGGGACACTGCTAATAATTTAGAGTCCATTTCTACTGTTGTCTTATTAAAGATAGGGTGCAATGTCCAAACACTGCTCCATCATTTTCTCAGTGTTCTTTCCTGATGACAGTTGTTCCCAGTAGACAAATTGTTAGTCAGATCTGAGAATAGTTGCAGCTGTTGTGCATTTTTAAATACAAGAATCAGGGAACATGATTATAAATTAGACGGAAATCTGGTTTTTGTACTTATCTGTGTAGAGACAATAAAATATTTCCAAGTTATTTTATTTAAAATTGTTTACTCCAGGGCCTGACCTGTGGTGGCGCAGTGGATAAAGTGTCGACCTGGGAACACTGAGGTCACCAGTTCAAAACCCTGCACTGGTCTGGTCAAGGCACATATGGGAGTTGTTACTTCCAGCTCCTCCTCTCTCTCTCTCTCACTCTGTGTCTCCTCTCTAAAATGAATAAAATAAAAAATTAAAAAAAAAAAAAAGCTAAAATTGTTTACTCCATACCTTTGAAATACATAGAGAATGACTTGAAGACACTGATATGTTTACTCTGAGAGTGGAAGCCAAAACTTTGTAATCCAGTCACACTTTGGAGATCCACTATAGTCCCACAGGAAGATACAATTTAATAAATAAGAGTCATTTCTTTCAAACAAATACAGACCTTTGAATATTTAAACTTTATCCTTTGTATTTTATTCTTGCTTAGTATTATCATCATTTATTTTTGTTTTTCATTTTTCCATTTGGGGGAGGATCACCTAGCTATGTAGGTCGTGGACATTTCTAATTTTTGCATTATTTATTTTTAGCATTTTAACATCTTGGAACTCTGATTTCCATTTCAAAATGATTAATATTTTGGTATTGTTCAGAATAAAATTATTATTAAAACACAAGTGCTTGCTTTTAAACACTTTTTATTTGGTTTGCTGCACATTAATTTGCCTTTCTTTTACTGGACTTTTTAACATAATATTTTTTTTCAATTACAGTTGAAACACAATATATTATTAGTTTCAAGTGTACAACATAGAATACACTTATGTAATTTGCAAAGTGATCACTCCAAAAATCTAGTAACTATTTGACAACACACATAGTTATTACAATATTATTGACTATATTTTTATGCTGTACTTTACATCTTATAATGTTTATAACTGTTAATGTGTACTTCTTAATTCCATAATCTATTTCTCCCATCATCTAACCCCCTTCCATCTGGAAACTATCAACTTGTTCTCTGTAACTATGAGATTGTTTCTGTTTTGTTTGCATGCTTATTTTTTTAGATTCTAAACATAAGTGAAATTATGTGTTTTTTTTTTTAATTTTCTGACTGATTTCATTTAGCATAATACCCTGTAAGTTCATCCATGTTGTTGTAAGTGGTAATATTTCAGTCTTTTTTATGGATGAGTAATATTTCATTGTTATATCATCCTTTCTTTACCTATTTATCTATTGATGGATGCTGAGGTAACTTTGTTATTTTGGCTATTGTAAATAATGCTGTAATGAACATAGGGGTGCTTATATATTTTTTGGATTAGTGTTGTGGGCTTCTTTAGAGAATAACTGGAAGTGAAATTAGTCAGTCATTTGATAGTTCTATTTTTAATTTTTAAAGAAACTTCCATATTGCTTTTCACTGTTGCTGCCCAATTTATAATCCCACCAATAGTAATCTGCCTTTTCTTCTGTGATGTTACCATCATTTATGCTTTCTTCTTATAATAATTCTCATTTTCTTATATCTTCTATGTCCCTATAATAAACTTTGAAAGCTGTTATTTAAAATATTTTAAAAATATTTTCTTTTTTTAAAATTAGTATTTTAAAAAGATGAAAATAATGTTTAGGCTTTATTATTTTATTTGAATTGTCAAATAATGTATAAGATATTCTTACAAATTTTACAGTCTCACAAATATAATTCAAAAAAACAATAGCAAGAAAAGGAAACGAAAACTTCAAATATTTAATAATCTACTTCTCCATGTGTGAAAACAATGATGAAAAAAAATTTGCTCTTCAAAACAAGTACTACATTGATTTTTGCTATTCAGTCAAATTCTTTCCTTTTTGTTTGTTCTTCAGAGACAAATCCTGGCTTTATTCATTTGTTCAGTTTCGTATTTGTAAAGGATGATGTTTTTTTCATTGACTATTAAACAATGGATCAGCTATACTCAGTTTTCACCAGTTTTGTATTGATTTGTAAGCACTAACTATTTTCTTATAAGTGGGTGTTAAACAGTCTTCAGATAAGTGTAATTGTTTGGGTGAAATATACTGATAATAAGCATCCTCACTGTGGAAACAACAGAATAAAAAGAAATCGCTTGAGTTGTGGTAGCACAGTGGATAAAGTGTCAGCCTGGAAAGCTGAGGTTGCTAGTTCAAACCCTGTGCTTGCTTTATCAAGGCACATATGGGAATTGATACTTCCTGCTCCTCCTCCCTTTCTCTTTCTCTATTTTTTCTCAAATAGATAAACACAATCTTTTTATAAAAGAATAAAGAGAAGTCATTTGTTTAATATCATTTAGAAAACTTGTGAATGATGAAAGAGAGAGTCAGGAAGTTTCATTCTTACATTGATTCTTAAATATTTCATTTTCCAAAACGCATTGGCAAAAATGGTAAACTAAATAATTACCTAAGTATTAAAATATTTTGAAAAGTCAGGGTTCAGAAAGAAATTACTTTATGTCTTAGTAAGACGTTATGATTTATGAACCTAGAAGAATCACACTTTGCTATTTGAACAAATCGAAGAATCCTTAATTACTTTCAAGATTTGTTCATCTCAGTACCAAGTATGAAAGGAATCACTGAGATGTAGACTATTGAGGAAGGAAAGAAAAGAAAACTGACAATAGAGAAAAAATATTTTTTCTTATGTTCAAAGTAGAGTAATAATAGCATTAAAAAAGGATTACCTGACACAAATTCTTTTCAGGAATTAATGGTGACAACACAAAAAAGACAAATGCTTGGTAATTGTGATTTGTGTTGTCATTTTATTGCCCATTTATATAAAAAAAGTTAGGCTTTTAACATACAAAAATACTTGCTATATCCCTGTGGGTTGCGCATGCTTTAATATTAAAAAACTCAAACGTGGCTGGTTGTCTCAGTGGTAATGCATCGGTCCGACGTGGGAAAGTCCTGGGTTTGATTCCTGGTCAGGGCACACAAAAGAAGTGCCCATCTGTGTCTCCACCCTTCCTCTTCTTCTCTCACTCTCTCTCCCCCTCCCACAGCCAGGACTCCATTGGAGCAAAGTTGTCCCAGGTGCTGAGGATGACTCCATGGTCTCTGCCTCAGGGGCTAGAATGGCTCCAGTTGTAACAAAGCTATAACCCAGATGGGTAGAGCATCGCCACCTGGTGGGCATGTCTGGTGATCCTGGTCAGGCATATGCAGGAGTCTTTCTCTCTGCTTCCATGCTTCTCACTTAAAAAAACCCCACACATGTAAAGCCAGTAGCTGTGGCCACCATCACAGCTGCCTGGCCTGTGCAGGTTCACATTTGATTCGGACAGATGGTAATGAAACAATGGAGCCAAGAATTGGTGGGTCATTATCTTTAATCCTAGCTTGCACCAGGCAGGCAAGAAATACACACAGTGGGAAAACATTTCCCTCTCCATTCAGGGCTCCCCGAGCCATTGACTTATCAGAGTTTTCCTAGGATCAAAGGTTTCTACCGAACCAGCCTTATTCACCACTGTTCACCATCTCCTTCTCTCTGCACAAACAAGCTTCTCCCTCAGCACTCTGCCATCTTGGCTCCTTCTCCTCTCTTCTACTTGGCCTTTCTCTGCTCTCCTCTCTAATGCTAATCTCAGGAACTAAGAGATAGCAAGCTCCTGGTCTGCCCCTTTTTATAGAGTAGAAATCAAAACCCTTTAGTCCAATATACAAACAAGGAAGTCTCTGATACAAAGTCATTTTTCTGAGGCACAATAAGATTCCTCAAAAGAGTGCACCACCCCTATCATGCAACAATCTAGGATGTGGGGAAAAGCTTAGTCTTAAAACTAAGCCTTAGGATATAAGGACCCTGTCTGCTTACAGCCTGTCCCCACACCCAATGCAAACTATAAGTGAGCAAACATATATATCATATTTACAAACTTATCTGACCAATAACACTGTTGGACAAATAAAATATATTATGATCACTTTGTTAAAAATGGTGCTGCCCATATGAAAGCCCGTCTCCCAGGTGATGATATTAGTTGCCCTTCTTGCTCGGGATGGGCATGATTATATTAATGTGTGGGAGGACAGGCTGTAAGCAGGCAGAGTCATTATAGCCCAAGGCTTAGTTTTAAGACTAAGTTTTCCCACCCTTTTTGATGTAGGGTTGTGCATTCTTATGAGGAATCCTCCTATTATGCCTCAGATAAGTGACTTTGTATTAGAGACTTCCTTGTTTGTAGGTTAGATTAAAGGTTTGGATTTCTACCCTATAAAGTGGGGGAGACCGGGAGCTTGCTCTCTCTTGGTTCCTGAGATTATCATTAGAGAGGAGAGCAGAAAAAGGTCACGTGGAGAAGGCCAGGAGAAACAGCCAAAATGGTGGAGTGCTGAGGGAGAAGCCAGTTTGTGTAGAGTTTTTGTAGAGAGAAGAAGATGGAAAACAGAGGTGAATAAGTCTGGTGAGCTAAAATCCTTTGATTCTAGGTGTAAAGCCAGTAGCCACGGCCACTATTATACTCGCCTGGCTAATGAAGGTTCGCATTTGATTCGGACAGTCGGTAAAGAAACAACGGAGCCAAAAGCTGGTGGGCCATCATTTTTTTGGGGGGGGGCATCATTTTTTATCCTAGCTTGCATCTGGAGGGCAAGTAAAAACACACACTGGGCTCCAAAGCCCACTCATTCAGTGCTCACAAAGCTATTAATTTATCTGAGTGTTGGGCAGATAAAATATATTATGCTCACTTTATTAAAGATGGTGCTGCCCACATGGAAGCCCATCATCCAAGTTATATTAGTTGCCTTTATGCTTGGGATAGGTTTGATTATATTATTGGATGTGGGGGATAGACTGTAAGTAGGCAGAGTCCTTATAGGTCAAGGTTTAGTTTTAAGAATAAGCTTTTCCCCACACCCTTGACAGATTGGATGATGTGGGGTGGTGCACTCTCATGAGGAATCCTCCCATTATGCCTCAGATAAGTGACTTTGTATCAGAGACTTTCTTGTTTGTAGATTGGATTAAAGGTTCGGATTTCTACACTATAAAGTGAGGCAGGCCAGGAGCTTGCTCTCTCTTGGTTCCTGAGATTAGCATTCAAGAGGAGAGCAGAAAAAAGCCACGTGGAGGAGGCCAGGAGAAGCAGCCAAGATGGTGGAGTGCTGAGGGAGAAGTCAGTTTGTGCAGAGATTGTGTAGAGAGAAGGAGATGGGGAACCAAAGGTAAATAAGACTGGTGAGCTAGAAACCTTTTGTTCTAGGAAACTTGTATAAGTCAGTAGCTTTGTGAGCACTGAATGAGTGGGTTTTGGAGCCCAGTGTATGTTTTTGCTTGCCCAACAGGTGCAAGCTAGAATTAAAGCTGATGGCTCACCAGTTCTTGGCTCCATTGTTTCATTACTGACTGTTCAAATCTAATGCGAACCTGCACTGGACAGGACACACACACACACACACAATCAGGATAACTCTATTTATTTGTTCAACAACAGGTGGATGTAGGTTAAAAAGAAAATAAAGGAAAATTGAGGTTTATTTCTAGGTCACCGCTTTATGTATATTCTTGTAGCTGTACCTCCTATAATAAATACATAACATGTACTATTTACTTTGCGTTAAGTACTGTGTTAACCTGTTACATTCATTATCTTATATGTATAGTTTTAGGGAAAATTTGCTTTGTGGATGAGGAAACAAAAAAGAGGATCAGAGAGGAATGACTTCCCAAAATTAAAGGAATTCTTAGTACATGAAAGAGCTGCAATTTGCACCCAGGCAATCTGATTCCAGAACCCTCATTCTTAATTTTTAGGCCATCGGTCAGGCTTAGTGCTGCCAATGTTTATGGGTTTATTTTAGCATCATCTCTTCCATTGTGTTTACACAACAAGCACCACCAACCTCTGGCAGAGCCTGTTCTTTAGGACACTATCTGAATTAATAACAAAGACGGTGTGTAAAGCCAGTAGTCAGGGTCAGGATCACAGCTGCCTGGCCCATGCAAGTTCGCATTAGATTCAAACAGACGGTAATGAAACAACAGAGCCAAGAGCTGGTGAACCATCAGTTTTAATTCTAGCTTGCACCCGGCGGGCAAGTAAAAACACATGCAGGGCTCCAAAACCCACTCATTGAGTACTCACAAAGCTACTGACTTATCAGTTTCGTAGAATCAAAGGTTTCTAGCTCACCAGACTTATTCACCGCTGTTTCCCATCTCCTTCTCCAGCACAAACTCTGCACTAACTGGCTTGTCCCTCAGCATGCCACCATCTTGGCTCCTCCATGTGGCCTTAATCTGCTCTCTTCTCTAATACTAACCTCAGAAAACCAAGAGAGAGAACAAGCTCCTGGGGTCTGTCCCACTTTGTAGTGTAGAAATCCAAACTCCTAATCTAATCTACAAACAAGGAAGTCTCGGATACAAAGTCACTTCTCCGAGGCACAATGGGAGGACTCACGAGAGTGCACCACCCCACATCATTCAATCATTCAAGGGTGTGGGAAAAAGCTTACTCTTAAACTTGCACGTGGGCAGCACCATCTTTAACAAAGTGAGCATAATATATTTCATCTGCCCTACAATCCACACCTATGCTCACTTTACTTCTCACAATCTACACCACCAGCATCCCTGTACAGGGAAATTAGGTATATTACACAAATTACAAATACATGACAAATCATACAATTTTAGCAATTACAAAGGTACATTTCACCAGTCTCTGAGCACTTTGCCAAAAGTGCAAAATGTCCTCGGCCTTCTCTCTTGCTATTTGAAAGGCACCCGGGGCAGGGGGAGGGTCTCCATCAAAGCCGCCCCCACCCCCCATCAGGATATTTTACATTGTCCAAAATCCATAAGTCCATTCAACAAAGGAGCCTGTGCCCATTAGGTCATAGTTCAGGAAATCATTACACACACATGGGACCATAGCCTCCCCCCTCATTCCTGCCATCCTTGCAGATTTTACACTGTCCCAAAGAAAGCATGTGGCAATGGCAGTCAGCATTTCCATCTCTGCTCCAGTGAGCATGATGGCATCCAGCCCTATGTCCCAAAATTGCAGACCTACCAGCAGCTTAGCAGCCACTCCCTGCCATTTCAGCTGGGCTCTTATCTTCTGGAAACTGTGGATTGCAACTCCAGCCGTATTCTCCTCATTCTCAAAGAGGAACTGGAAACTTCAGCTCCTGCCGCCGGACTCAAGCCTCAGGCCGCTGCTGCTTTCTGCTCTGCAGGCCTTGCAGCCCCGGCCCCAGCCTCAGCGTTAGGTCAGCCTCAGCCTCCTGCTGCTGCTGGCTCTCCACAATGTCCAGTGCAATCTGCAACTCACAAACCTGTGATTACTTCTCCAGCATCTGCTCCATTTCCAGGCGAATCTCACAAACCTGGTTGGCTTCCTCTGGTGCTTGCTCCAGCTCCAGGGTTGGCATCTCTTTCTCCCAAGTTTCCTCCAGCTTCTTCCACTGCTTGGTTTGCCGGTCCCCGGCAGCCTCTTCTGTAGAGCTTGCAGTTTCCTCACACATGGCTGTAAAAGTCAGCCATCCTACAGTCACTATAAAGACAAACATAGGGAACCATAACAGCTGCCAGTCCTCTACCATGCACCTCAAGGGTGCTGGCTCCATACCAATCAGTATCAAATCCTGCCACAGACTACACCAAATGTAAAGCCAGTAGTTGCTGCCAAGGCCACTATCACAGCCGCTCGGCCCATGCAGGTTCGCATTAGATTTAAACACATGGTAATGAAACAACGGAGCCAAGAGCTGGTGAACCATCAGCTTTAAGTCTAGCTTGCACCCGGTGGGCAAGTAAAAACACACACTGGGCTTCAAAACCCACTCATTCAGTGCTCACAAAGCTACTGAATTATCCGAGTTTCCTAGAATCAAAGGTTTCTAGCTCACCAGACTTATTCACCGCTGTTTCCCATCTCCTTTTCCAGCACAAACTCTGCATTAACTGGCTTCTCCCTCAGCACTCCACCATCTTGGCTCCTTCACCTGGCCTCCTCCATGTGGCCTTAATCTGCTCTCTTCTCAAATACTAACCTCAGAAAACCAAGAGAGAGAGCAAGCTCTTGGTGTCTGTCCCACTTTATAGTGTAAAAATCCAAACCCCTAATCCAATTTACAAACAAGGAAGTTTCCAATACAAAGTCACTTCTCCGTGGCACAATAGAAGGACTCCTCAAGAGAGTGAACCACCCCACATCATCCAATCAGTCAAGGGTGTGGGGAAAAGCTTACTTTTAAAACTTGCACGTGGGCAGCGCCATCTTTAACAAAGTGAGTGCAAAGCCAGTAGTCAGAGCCATTTTCACAGCCGCCCAGCCAGTGCAGGTTCACATTGGATTCGAACAGTCAGTAATGAAGCAACAGAGCCAAGAACTGGTGAGCCATCAGCTTTAATTCTAGCTTGCACACGGTGGGCAAGCAAAAACACACACTGGGCTCCAAAACCCAGTCATTCAGTGCTCACAAAGCTACTGACTTATCTGAGTTTCCTAGAATCCAAGGTTTCTAGCTCACCAGACTTATTCATCTCTGTTCCCCATCTCCTCCTGCAGAAACTGCACAAACTGGCTTCTCACTCAGAACTCTGCCATCTTGGCTGCTTCTCCTCTCCTCCACGTGGCCTTAATCTGCTCTCCTCTCTAATACTAACCTCAGGAACTGAGAGAGAACAAGTTCCCGGACTGCCCAACTTTATAGTGTAGAAATCCAAACCCTTAATCCAATCTACAAACAAGAAAGTCTCTGATACTAAGTAACTCATCTGAGGCACAATGGGATTCCTCATGAGAATGCACCGCCTACATCATCCAATCATTCAAGGGTGTGGAGAAAAGCTTACTCTTAAAACTAAGGCGTAGGCTATAGCAACCCGGCCTGCCCACAGCCTATCCCCCAAAACACAGTAATATCAACAGACTTGCATGTGGGCATCGCCATCTTTAACAAAGTGAGCATAATATATTTTATCTGCCCAACAGTGAGCATAATATATTTCATCTGCCCAACAAGGTGTTTTATGCAAACATCTGATTAAGAGAAAAAAAAGTATAAGTTTTCTTTTTTAAACTAATGTTTAGGAAAATAAATAGATACATTTCTAAGAAAATATAGCCAACCTAATAATGTTATATATCTACTTTCTCTTTAAATTCAAATTTGTCAAATTAAAACCAGTCCCCTAAATACTGTGATAAAGTGCCAAGGAATTCCAACAATTGTTAGCATTAGTATTTTAAAAGGAAAAGTCAGGTTCTCTTACACCTCCATTCTGAGGAAGAAAAAACAAGAAGATAGAGCCTATCTGAAAACTTCCTCTTCCCCTTCCTTAAGAACATTTAGGAGACAATGTTTAAGTATCTTAATTAAAATTTCCTACACTGATCCTAACTCTTTCTCCCCTCCTGGAGTCATGAGAGTGACCTATACCTCTAGAGAAAGGGATCACAAACCCACTCCCCTTGCTTGAAAAGCCTGTATTCTGTAACATTTTATATGCTTTCTAATAATCATCCCTTTTGAAATTCTTCATATGTATAAGGGGACTAGCTTATTAGGTTTCCTAGTAAACTAGCCCCTACACTGTCAGCAAAGTTAATTTCATTTAGCTCCTCTCCTTAACTTAAGCTAAACATTTCATTTCCTACTATTGTGGCCACAGGGATAGGTTGTAAACCCTAGAAGATTTGAGAATGTCTTTAATATGTAAAACACTTATCACTACTATGTTATCTCAGGTCTTAATATGTAGGAATGTTTTTCCTTTTAGTAGATTCTATAGATAAATGTTGTAAGCTTAGCAGAAAATTACTTTAGTACCTTGCTTCCCTCTTTTTTCCCCCCAACCAGTATGTGATCATGTCTTTATAACCAGCCTCAGAGCTATATACTGGGCTGCACAATTTTGGATAGCTATACCCCGTGTAAATCACTGGCTTAATAATAATAAAGCTCCTCTTAAAATTTCTTCTGTAACTTGCCTTGGTGTCTCTATGTAGCCCATGGATTACAATACTTTATAACAGTACAATGACCATTATTCTCTTCATAATGCCAAATGTACATTAAACACATATATACACTTTTATTCCTTTTTTTATTTATTTTTATTTTAAGTGAGAGGATGGAGAAAGAGTGACAGACTCCTGCATGTGACCTAACCTGGACTCACCAGGCAACCCACCCTCCCCATCTGGGGCTGATGCTCTGCCCATTTTGGGTCATGCTTTCAACTGAGCTATTTCTAGTACTTGAGGTGGGTGTAGAATATAAGCTGTAGGCCTGGCAAAGTCATTATAGCCTAGGGCTTAGTCTGAAGGCTTAGTCCCATCCTTTTAATACTAAGATCTTTTCAAAACTAAGCTTTTCCTCTCATCCTTGACTGTTGTATGATGTGGGGTGGTGCACTCTTATTAGGAATCCCATTTATGCCTCAGATAAATGACTTTGTATCAGAGACTTCCTCATTTGTATATTGGCTTAAAGGCTTTGATTTCTACACTATAAAATGGGGGCACACCGGGGCTTGCTCTTTGAGTTCTTGAAATTACCATTACAAGGAGAAGAAGCAAAGATGGCGGACTGCTGAAGGAGAAGCCAGTTTGTGCAGAGAGCAGGAGATGGGGAACAGAGGTGAATAAGGCTGGTGAGGTAGAAACCTTTGATTCTAGAAATACTCAGATAAGTCAGTGGCTTTAGGAGCCCTGAATGGAAAGGGAAGTGTTTTCTCACTGTGTATATTTCTTGCCCCCTGAGTGCAAGCTAGGATTAAATGTAATGGCCCACCAGTTCTTGGCTTTGTTGTTTCACTACCATCTGTCTGAATCAAATGTGAACCTGCATGGGCCAGGTGGCTGTCATGGTGGCCGTGGCTACTGGCTTTACACCCTTCCCTCCCCTCCTTTCTCTCTCTCTCTTTCTCTCTCTCTCTCTTTTGCTTTTCAGCAGCCATGGCTCAATTGAGTTGAGTGGATTGGCCAGACTCTGATGATGGCTTCGTGGAGCCTCCCAATGCAAACTATAAGTGAGCAAACATATATATTATATTTGCAAACTTATTTTACCCACATTTCACCTCTTTTTCTCACTTACAGTCTAAAGCACAGGTATTTCTGCACAAGGAATTAGGCACATTATACAAATTACAACAATATGACAAATCATACAATTTTAACAATTACAAAGATACACTTCTTCAGTCCCTAAGCACTTTTCGAAAAGCGCAAAATGTCTGTCCGCAGACTTCTTTCTAGCCATGGGAAAAAGCTTCCCAGGGCAGAGGGAGGACCTCCACCAAAGCTGCTCCCCACCTCTATCAGGGTATTTTGCATTGTCCAAAATCTGTGTGTCCATCCAACAAAGGAGCCAGTGCCCACTCCGGTCATAGTCCAGGAATCAGTCCATGCACATGAAACCACAACCATCTCTCTCATCCCTGCTGTCCTGGCAGTTCTTACCCTGTCCCAAGGAGGAGCATGTGGCAATGGCAGTCAGCATTTCCATCTCTGCTCTCGATAGCATGATGGCAACCACCCATATGTCCCCAAATCACAGACCTCTCAGGAACGTAATAGGTACTCCTTCCTGCTGGGCTCTCACCTTTTGGAAACTGCAGATTGCAACTCCAGACCAATTATCTTCATCCTCCAAAGAGGAACTGAAAACATCAGCTCCCACTGCCAAGCTTAAGCCCCGGGCCACAGCCGCCTTCAGCTCTGTGGGTCTTGCAGCCCCAGCCTCCCGCCACTGCTGGTTCTCCACAATGTCCAGGGCAATCTGCAACTCCTGAACCTGTGATTCCTTTTTCAGCGACTGTGCCATTTCCAAGCAAATCTCACAAACCTGGTTTGCCTTCTCCTCTGTGCATTTTCCAGCTCCAGGGTCGGCCTCTCTTTCTCCCACATTTGCTCTAGTTCCTTCCACTGCTCAGTTTGCAGGTCTCAGGCAGCCTCTTCCATAGAGCTCTTAGTTTCCTCACACATGGCTGTAAAGTCAACCAGCCTGCAGAACCCAAAAGGACAACGTATGGGGAACCATAGCAGCAGCCAGTCTTCTACTCCACTGCTCAAAGGTGGTGGTGGCTTTATACCAATCTGTTTTGAATCCTACCACAGACTACTCCAAATGTAAAACCAGTAGCTATAGCCACCATCACAGCAACCTGGCCCATGCAGGTTCGCATTTGATTAGAACAGACAGTAATGAAACAACGGAGCCAAGAACTGGTGGACTATTACATTTGATCCTAGCTCTCACTTGGCAGGCAAGAAATACATACAGTGGGAAAACACTTCCCTTTCCATTCAGGGCTCCCAAAGCCACTGACTTATTTGAGTATTCTTAGAATCAAAGGTTTCTACCTCACCAGCCTTATTCACCTCTGTTCCCCATCTCCTCTCTGCACAAACTGGCTTCCTTCAGCACTCCGCCATCTTGGCTACATTTTGCAATGCTAATTTCAGGAACTGAGAGAGTGAACCCCCAATCTGCCCCCATTTTATAGTGTAGAAATCAAAACCTTCAAGCCAATATACAAATGAGGAAGTCTCTGATACAAAGTCACTTATCTGAGGCATAAATGGGATTCCTCATAAGGGTGCACCACCCCACATCATGCAACAGTCAAGGGTGAGAGGAAAAGCTTAGTTTTGAAAAGATCTTAGCATTAAAAGGGAGGGAAAGATTTAGTCTTAAGACTAATCCTTAGGCTATAATGACTTTGCCAGCCTACAGCCTGTCTCCCACACCCAATGCAAACCATAAGCGAGCAAACATATATATCATATTTGCAAACTTATTTGACCCTCAAAGGGAGAAGCTGATGGTCACTTCTACTGTGTGCTCTGACCAGGAATCAAACCTGTAACTTCCACAAGCCGATCTACTCCCTACCAGTGAGCCAACAGGCCAGAACCCACTTTTATTATTTTCATTTAACTAAAATTTCAAAACTGGAAATAAGCAGTTTTATTCTCAATATAAGAAAACAATGATGTAACTTTTTAAAGCAGAGAAACAATAAATAGGAAATAACTTTTAGTTAATTTTTCATGCAAAAATGCTAACCATTTTAGATTTTGTATAGAGTGCTTAAAAGACAGATACAGACAAAACTCCCTATTATTGGTGCACAGGTCTGGCCACTGGTTTATTTTTACACTTGTCATAGTGAAAATTTTACATTCATTTCCAGTAGGTGATTACCAACTATTTCTCTGAACATATAAAAGTAGGCTTTCCATGAACAAAGGACTTTGCACCTCCAGTGTCTTGCACAAGTTTTGTATGAAGTAAGTTCTCAATAAATGTATGCAAGACGACTTAATAAAACAATTACATTTTTTAGTTAGGAAATGATATTTTGTGTAAAAATATATAGTAATCTAGAAAGAATGGTATAACAAAAATTCAATTATTTTTATTTATTTGATTACAATTAATTGCAATTTGCAATTACTATTTTTTCAGTTTATACAATTTAAGAATCTTTTTTGTTTTCTTTTTTAAAGGTCTACAGGCTCTATTTTGTTTAGGTTTTCTTAAGGGATCTAGTTCTAGGTGGACATTAGATAAAGGTAATTAAATACATATATTTTTATACCTCAGAGAGCAAAAGGAAAAATAATAATTCAAAATACTACTTAACTTTCTTTACTTTGATAAGATACTCAGATCATGGGTTTTAAAGCTAGCTCTTACAATATCCAAATCATTTATTGGTTTCTCATGTAAAAAATAAATGTATCTTCATGGCCAGAAATAACATTTTCTCTCAATTCCCATGGTCCAATACACCTATTTTTTATTCTATATAATGCCTTACTATAACACCATGCATTAAGAATAGAAAAAGTTATTAGGTAAGTGCTTGAATTCTAAAGTAAGCCATTTTTTCCTGTTTTCATCTGAGTAATTCCATAACATGATGGTTATTCCTCTGACATAAGTCACTTTAAAAGATGGCCCACTTGCTTCTTTGAATAGTCGTAATGTTTAGAAGAGAGTGTTCTATAGTCACAACTGATGCTGTCTGTTATGTTACTACAAGATGAGTCATTGTTTTAATACTCTTACAAAAAGTTAAGAATGCATTCAGGCATGTTCAATCGATTTGAAATAAGTCTCCCTTAGGATAGCACAGAGTTTTTTTTTTTTATTTCTAATTTTCGAAACAACATGTTTTTGATGAAATGTTTCAGATCAACAGCTTGGAAGACTGATGGCCTCTCAAATCCCCCAAACACTGCCAATAAGGGTGATTGCTCCATGAAATTACAACTCTATTCTGGAGATGATTTTTTCAGAAGCCATGAAAATAAATACATATTTTTAAAAATACTTAGCACTCTTTGAGACTGGGGTTACTGTAGAATATATCCTCTACTTTTCTCATTCATTCATTCATTCATTCATCAACAAATATATTGGGCACCTATCATATTTCAGATACCATACTGCATTCCAAAAATGTGAGCATGAATAAGATGGAGTTTCTATCCTTCAGGGTTTATAAATTATTAAATGAGATGAACAACTGAGAAGACAATTCCCAGCAAAGCATCACATGCTTGCTGGTAGATATTTACTTGTTATTTACAGAATGACAAAACACTTACCTGAAAGGCTCTACCAAAGATGCATCATATATTAAAATGTTTAAATGCTTTAGCATACTTATATCCTGAAAAGAAAGAAGCCATTTTAGTTTCTTTGTAATATTTAATACACAACAAAGGCAACCTCTTACTATGATTGAAAACCAGATGTTTAACTAACTTATTTAAGAGATATGTGCAATGAGGAGATATATAATTTTAAAAAAATCACTAAACCCTGAAGATCTCTCTTTTTTAAAAGAAAAGCTATAGAAATGGAACTGTGTTACAGGATATAAAAATAATTGATATTGCAGAATACTTAATCTGATACAAATTATGTTCTCTCCCCAGCTTTTTCTCTATAGTTTTTCTTATAAAGATTAAAATGGTTCTTGAATGTATATTTAGCTGTATAGTGTTTTTTTCTGGTCTTTTTCTTTTTACACTATTTATCAATTCTTACACTTTTACCTCTTCTTATACTAAAAAAATATTTTAAGACTAATGTATTAGCCTGACCAGGTGGTGGCGCAGTGGATAGAGCATCAGACTGGACGCAGAGGACCCAGTTTGAAATCCCGAGGTCGCCAGTTTGAGCGTGGGCTCATCTGACTTGAACATGGGCTCACCAGCTTGAATCAAAGGTCACTGGTTTGAGCAAGGGGTCACTCACTCTGCTGTAGCCCCCTGGTCAAGGCACATATTAGAAAGCAATCAATGAACAACTAAAGTGCCGCAGCAAGAAAATTATGCTTCTTATTTCTCTCCCTTCCTGTCTGTCTGTTCTCTCCCTCTCTCTCTCTGTCTCTGTCCCCTTCCCCCCAAAAAAGGACTAATATATTATTTTGAAATGCCTGATACAAGTTTATTTTTTCTTCTATGAAGTTTTTCTTTAGGAGACTCTCATATATCTCTAAAAACAGTCCTTGATTATACATAATTTATTTACTACTTGGTCTTTTATTTGACATTTCTAAAAATAAATTAGAATTGTTAGTATTATAGTTAGTCTATTGTTATTGAGAATTGTGAATTGGGATGGAAAATACCTTTTCATGGTATATTAATTTGTTACAGTGAAATACCTCTTAAAATTATTTCTCTGATTATATAAACATCTAAAGTATGAAATAATTCATACTCATAATAACAAAACCCATAATTAACCACTATTTGTATTTTAGCAAAAGTGATTCTATACTTATGTACTTCTTACATACTTGATACTATACATACACAGTTTTAATCCTTTTTAGATTAACATTGTAACCTTTTCCCTCTCTCTTTAAAATATTCATATTTAATAGCTGCATTACATTTACATGATGTAGTTCATTTCTCAGTTCTTGGACTTTTACAGTTGAATCCATATTTCAAATATTAAATATTTTCTTTTTATTATTTTGAGCTTCATGTATTATTCTCCCCCTTGCTGTCATTGGATCCTTGCTCTAGTTAATGAGACACCCTAGTCTCACTAAAGGTTAACCCTTCCACCTGTGCTTCAGGTCCCATGCTGTCACCTTTTTCAAGGCTGTTAATCCTGACGCTTCTCTCTTCTGCACCATCAGTTCCTCCTTCTCTATTGTATTATCTTTATCAACATAATGCATTCTTTAAGTTTTTTCATCTACTTAAAAACTCTGCATTTTAATTAAGATAACCCCATTTCTTTTTTCCCTTTTATAGCACCTTTGTATAGCCCCTCTATATTTACTTTCTCATCTGCATTTTTCCCTTCATCAAGTTCAGCCAGGCTTCTACTTCTAACATGCCACTGAATTGACTCTTCCTACATAATCGCCAGTCATTGTCTTATTATCAAATACAAAATGTCCCTTCACAGCTCTCAAATTGCCTCATTATTGAACTCATTTTTATCCAGTTTGACCAATCCTATTTTCTGAAAACAAATATTATTCTAGATTTCTTGTGTATTATACTGCATTGAATTTTCTTGACTCAATGGTTGCTCCACCTCAGCCTCCTTTGCTGGCTGCTCCTTTACATCTGTTTTTCAGGACTTAAAGTTGTTATCATTTCTTTTTCTATTTATAGTTTCTTCTAGAAAATCTTGTTTACTGCCATGCCTTTAATAATATACCTAATGCTGATTTCCATTTTCAGTCTTGATCTCACTCCTGAATTCTAAGTTCAGCCAACTGCTACTTTACATTTCCACACTAATATTAATAACCATCTCAAATTTACATACTCCAATTAAACTTTTAGTTCACACACTCTTTGGGTATGACATCTTAGTAATGTTGCCACTATCTACCAGATGCTTCAGTCGAAAAGTACTGGTTACTATGGATGCCTCTATTATCTTAATCTTCACAACCAATGTGCAAGGAAATCTATCAAGTTCTAATACAGAAGTCCTTTCTTTAGCCATGGGAGATACTTTTAGGACCCCATCTATGGATGCCGGAAACCACAGAAAGTACTAAATTCAGCAAATCCTAGGTATTTTTCCCTATATATACACACTGATGGCAAAGCTTAATTCATTGGGCACAGTAAGAGATAACAATAACAAAGTAGAACAAGTATGACAATATACTCTAATAAAAGTTATAAAAATGTTACCTCTCAAAATATCTTCTTATACTCTGTGTACAGTGCGAATATACTGGAAAAAGGGACAATGTACATCTTGGGCAGCACAGAGCAGAATGGCACCTTGTTTCATCAAACTACTCAAAACTGTGAGCAGTTTAAAATTTATGGATTGTCTGTTTCCTAATATTTTCACATAATATTTTTGGAAGTGATAGGCACTGGAAAACGGAAAGCGTAGGTAAATGAAACTGAGGAAAGTGAAACCACAGATAAGGCAGGACTACTGTACATGAAATTCCCATCTCCCTACTGGCACCTTAGCCTCTCTCTACAAGACCCTTTTCATTGGTTGCTTAATTTGCACACTTGACTGCTTATAATTCATGTACTGACATTTTATTTATAAAACACAAATCATACTTCTTTCACTTATTTGCTCAACCACATTTATTTGCTACCTACTGTATTCATTACAAATCCAAATATTTTACTCTGACTTTGGATCTCGAATTAATAAGACCTTGCACAACAGTATGACTGTTTCATACAATTCTCTTTGCACTTACTGTTTCTAGTCACTCTATCATTTTTATTTTGTTTGTGGTGGTTTAATATGCTCAATTTTATAACTTTAATGCTATTGTTCTACATTTGGTATGACTCTCCCTTTTCTATTGATGGTTCCCACATTTTTTATTCCTCGACCTAAGTGCAACTTATTTGCTAAAGCTTTACCTTAACGCCCAATGAAAAACAAATTCTCAGTCTCTCCATCACATTATCTGGCTTTATTTTCATACTTTATTATTTTTTTTGTTTATTTATTATATTTATAATTTTTTTATCTTCTATGAAAATGTCAACTCTATGAAAGCAAAGACCTTACCATATTCTTCTCTGCTTTAATCCCAGAGCCTAGAAAACATGTGAAATTCAGGGCACGAAATTGAAGTTATTTTTTACAGATGCATTGTTGTCTGTGTTTCTAATATTATTTCCCTAGAATTGATACCTTTAAGTCAAATAATTTAGTTTTAGCCCATTATTTTTTCAGAGGCAACTATAGTATGATTGTTAAAATTAACAAAAAAAAATATGACTCCCAGCTAAACTGAATTTTATATAAACAATAAATAACATTTTTGTATGTTTTATACCATAATTGAGACATGTTTAAGAATAAAAAAACACTCGCTTGGCCTGTGGTGGTGCAGTGGATCAAACGTAGATCTGGAATGCTGAGGTCACCTGGTCAAATCCCTGCGCTTACTTGGTCAAGGCACATATGGGAGTTGATGCTTCCTGCTCCTCCTCCCTTTCTCTCTCTCTCTCTCACTCTCTCTCTCTTTCTCTCTCTCTACGTCTTTTCTCTAAAATGAATAAATAAAAAAAATAATTTAGAAAAAGAATAAATCACTCATTTTTTCAATCTGAAATTGAAATTCAACTGGCATCTTATATATTGCTTGGCATTGCTATCCTCTATGTATTCCCAATTAAAATGGATAAAAATGATTATGTTATGGTCTTCTCTTCATCATTTTGTAAAAATACAAAGTGTATGTGCATGCACATGCCTGTGCACATGCACACACTCACACTCACACACACAAACTCCAGAAGAAAGCCCAATAAAATTATAGAAAAATTTAACTTTACACTTAGATTGTAATATGTTTTACAAGATATATTTTTATACTTTATTGAAATACTTCTTGAAGCCCTAGTCATTCTATACAATAACATTGATGCTCAATACTCCTTTCTAAATCTACGTATGTATCTTAATAAGATCATAATGTTGTTTTGATATAAATGGCTATTATAAAATTTTATTTTTCACAGAAAAGCTGTGTAATGTTGTGTGTACATGAAAAAATAACAGTCAACTTGGCATCTCTTGTCTGTGGAATCTAGAAATATGAAAATCAGAGTCCAAGATGTGTTAGATCATTGAGTATGCTAAAAAAATCTCTGGAAGACAGTTTCTGATCTAGAACTTTCAAATATTCACTTCATATTTTGCATGCCATTTGATCATTCTAGAAAGAAATTTGACCCATAACTAGACTTGGAGTTAATTCTTTTCTTTTTGAAGAACAACTAGCAAAGAAAGTTAGAATTTAACTTTTTGTTATTTTTCTGTAATTGTAAACTAATGTAAGAAAGATGCTGACTATAAGTGTAAGAATTCTATAAAAATGTATTTTTGTCATTTTTTAAATCCATAATAAGGTTCTAACATGTTGGAAACTTAAAAAGAAAGTATAAAAACTTAGGAGCCACATTAAATTAAATGACAACTTTGAAAACTCTGAAGTAGAAAAGATTCTCATTTGGAGGTCTCTGTATTTTAAAAGCCTCACATTTAAAATTGCTGCAAGTAACTATCATAAATAGATGAAAATTTTCACTTATACTAGATTAGGGAATGCATTAGGTGCTGAGAATGTCCTTTCTATTGTCCTCAACCAGAAAGATTTGACTGTTTCCTTCAGCAGTTCTAAAAAAATATAGTATTTTCTAAGTTTTTACCATTATTTGTTGGCAATGCCTTTTTAATCCCCTGTGACTTAAACCAACAGGGTATTATGCGTAGCAGTGAGAAAGTAAGAAAAGTACAAAGGAACTATGCTGGCCTGGCTGATTTCACCACTTTGTAACCATTTTACCTTTATATTCAGAATTACAGAATTAATAATTATATTTAAATTATATTTTTTTTCTATTATAGTAACAGTGGTTTATATGTACTGAGTCCTCACTACAGTGTGTATAATGTGATATATAAGTATCTACCAATGTAAGCATTCTTTTCCATTTACCTCCAAATGAACATTGTTTAATAATAATAACCTTCCAGAAAATCCATCATGAATTGTAACTAGTAGCTAGTTAGCCTGTTCCTCTCTATCTCTGGGCCTTAACTGTCATAGCATTCAGGTTTGGGTCATCAAGGAAAGAGCAAGATCTCTAGTCTCAAAAGATTTGAGCTTGAGTTTTATGTTATTAGCCACATGTCAGTAAATACCTATTAACTAATTTGAGTCTCAATTCCTATTTAAAATACAAAAACTGTATTATTTAATAAGAAAAGGAAATAACGAAGACAAGCACTTATTACTGCATTTGATGTATAATAGTAAGTATTCAAAAATGTTCTTCTAATTTCCTCTTCTCCCAAGAAGGCCTAAGCCTTTACACTGTATTAATACCTTACTCTTATTGAGTTCATATTATGTACCAGACAATATCTGACTGCTTTGTTTATATTGTCTTATTTAATTCTTAAAGTGGCTTTATGAAGTGGTTTCTACTATTTTTTATCATTCTTGTTTTATGAGGGAAAAATGAAATACTGAAGCTCAAAGATATTAGTCATCTTCAGATATTATCTTATTCTATTTTGGCTTCCTTATCCACCTGATCACATAGAATTTCTGCATGCAGTCTTTTAAAGATATATATTGTACTAAATAATACTCTCTATCAATTATATTTCAATTTGAGGATCCAAAGTGGCTTAATTGCCCAAGTATAATGTAGTATGTTAGACACTATAGAAAGATACATTTTGACTGAGAGTCACTGTCCTCAAGAAATTCAAAATTGGGAGTGGTTTAATTAGTTCCAATCTCAAGCCTGTTGACTGAAGAATGAGGCTTATTCTATGATCACTAGAACAAAAAGAAGAAAATAATATGTATTCTCTTAGGCTATTAAAAATTAGAAATTGCTATTATAGATAAAATTTCCAACACATATAGCTGAGAATTTATATACATGCTAATAAAATTTGGGTCACCAGAACAATTTATTGAAGTTAATGCAATTCAATTAGAGGAAAAAGAATAATGAACATAGAGTTAACCCAAAGAAGTAATTTTTTTTTTAAACTGGGCAAGCCCAGGGTTTGTTTGTTTTCTTTTGTTTTTACAGGGACAGAGAGAGAGAGAGAGTCAGAGAGAGGGATAGATAGGGACAGACAGGAACGGAAAGAGATGAGAAACATCAATCACCAGTTTTTCGTTGCCATGGAGACACCAGAGTTGTTCATTGATTGCTTTCTCACACGTGTCACACGTGCCTTGACCGCTGGCCTTCAGCAGACCGAGCCACCCATTGCTGGAGCCAGGGACTTTGGGTCCAAGCTGGCAAGCTTTTGCTCAAGCCAGATGGACCCTGCGCTCAAGCTGGCGACCTAGGGGTCTTGAACCTGAGTCCTTCTGCATCCCAGTCCACCGCTCTATCCACTGCACCACCGCCTGGTCAGGCCCAAAGAAGTAAATCTTAATTTAGACACAGTTCAGTTTTCTTACTATATTGCTGGGTAAGATAATAAAATTTAGAACTGAATTTACTGGTATATACACTCACTTATGATAAAAACTTGAAAAAAAAAATAGAGTGTAGTTCTGTCTCCTGTAAGCATTGGAAATCGAGATGAGAGGTCTTTTTTGTTTGTTTGTTTCTTTTAGACACATGACTATTATTTTCTCATTTGATTATTAGAGAAGTCCAAGAGTGATATTTAATAAAATATAATTATAATTATAAACTAGTAACCTTGTATAACTTTAACTTCATTCAAGAAAATACATGTGGATTTAATGTCTTTTGCTGTAGTCTATATTATTCAGGGCCTGAATACCAGCATTATTTTAAACTTCAAACTAATGGAAGCTTTACTTAGAGTGACTTTAAATTATTAAACAATTACATTCACATTGTGGAATAAAAGTTCATTCTATTTTTCTTTTCTGTACTGTAATAAAAAATAGATTGCCAGGTAGGCATTTGCTTATTTATTTCAAACAGCAAAATAGCGGGATTACATTAAATATATAATTATCTCTTTCTCAGTTGTTGATTGGCTATATTATTTACTTGATTTTTTGTATAAATACGAACAAGGAGTAGTCTGCATTCTTAACACAGAAACTTTATATATAAATAAAATAAAAAGATAATTAATTAAATTTCTAGCCATTGAAAGACATCTTTTGACCTCTCCTTTCCTACCTGCCACATTACTAAAGTCTCTATCAAAACAAATACTAAAAACAATTTCTGGCTAAATGCGAATAGAATTGAATTATTTTAACTAAACATGTCATAATACTATCAGCCATATCAATATTGTTTGGGAGATAATCTCAATATTATCTCCCATGTTCTGTGCATTTCCTTCAGTTTTTCTGCAATTGCTCAAAACATTTGGTAAACTAAGTTTTGGAAATTACTACTACAATTGGAAGCATGTTTATTTGAATAATTAAAATTATGACAATTCTATTACTATAAACATTTTTAAATAGGAAAAAAGTCACAGAATATATTTTTAAGAAAAAAATAATTCTACATATGCATGTATTTGTGTGGTGTTGGAAAGGTTTTTTAATAAATGTTGCATTTTTAGTAATGGGAGTACAGAAGTTTGCTAAGGCTGCCATTAACAAAATGCTACACTCTAGGTGGATTAAACAACAGAAATTTATAGTTTTAGAGTTCTGGAGGCTAAAAGATTGAAATAAAGGTGCTAGCAAGATTGATGTGTGTGAGGGCTGTGATGAAGGACTATGGTCCAGGCCTCTTTCCTTGGTTTATAAATGGTCAACTTTATATTCACATGGCTTCTTTTGTTATGCATGTCTATCTAAAAATTTCCCTGTTTATAAGGTCATCATATTGAATGAAGACCCACAATTGAATGCTTTATTTTAACTTTATTGTAAAAGTTTTGTCTTGAAATAAGGTTATATGAAGAGCAGAGGCAGATTAAGGCTGGTTGAGGCCCCAGGCAAAGAAGAAAATACAGGGCCCCATAGTAAAAAGAGAGAGACAGGGAAAATAAAAATACATGGTAACCATATTTTTAAATTAATAAAAATATTATGTACTATTGATGTTAAAATTGCACATATGAAACCAAACTTGGTATCAGTAGAAAAAAAGTGTAAAGTTGAGGCTTTGCAGGGCTCTTCAGAAATTGAGGTTCAGAGCGTGCGCCCGGTGTGTCCACCATTAAATCTGCCTCTGATTGATAGAGTATTTGTTGAGGGTGCTTATTGAGATATTGATTTATATGCAACAAATAAACACATTTTCAGTGTTCAGTTAAATTAAAAATTTTAATTTGTACAACACAATTACCACCTAAAAAGCAATATTGATTATTCCCTCCACCCAAAGCCATGCATATGCATAGTTTGTCAATCCTCTCTCTTCAAAAGCAACTCATTGTTTAGATTCATATATTATGCAAGCTTTGCTTGACTTCTTTTTTCAACATAATCTTTTGGTAATTCATTCAGATTGGTTTCTAAATCTGCAAGTTCCTTTCTTTTTTTCAGAGTATTAGCTATTGTCTGAATATCTCAAAATTTGTTTATCTAATCTCTGATGGACATTTGGGTGTTTTCCAGGTTTTGCTTATATAAGGCCTCTGTGAATATTATTTTACAAATATTTTTGTAGATACATTTTTTTTTTACTTCTTTTAGGTAAGTATCTAGGAGTGAAATAGCTAGGTCTAGGGAAAGAAACTACTAACCAACTTTTCCAAATTGTTCCACCTTATATTCTCATTAGCCATGTATAGGAGTTTCAAAATATTTGTTTTGTTTACATTGCCCTTCTTCACTCAGAAATTGTTTGAGCCTGACCAGGCAGTGGCGCAGTGGATAGAGCGTCGGAATGGGATGTGGAAGATCTGGGTTCGAGACCCCGAGGTCGCCAGCTTGAGCGCGGGCCCATCTGGCTTGAGCAAAATCTCGTCAGCTTGGACCCAAGGTTGCTGGCTCCAGCAAGGGGTTGCTCGGTCTGCTGAAGGCCCGCGGTCAAGGCACATGTGAGAAAGCAATCAATGAACAACTATGGTGTCGTAAGGGCAACGAGAAACTGATTATTGATGCTTCTCACCTCTCTCCGTTCCTGTCTGACTGTCCCTATCTATCCCTCTCTCTGACTCTCTCCCTCTGTCCTTGGGAAAAAAAAAAAGAAATTGTTTGAACTTTTTGAAAAATGCCCACCACTACAATCTCTATAAGGCAGTAAGAACACAAACAGTGGGGTGAACACACCATGTGGTGTACAGAGATGTGTTATAAAATTGCACACCTGAAATCTGTATAATTATGTTAACTAGTGATATCCCAATAAAATCAATTAGAAAAAAGAACACAAAAAACACTTTTCTCTGACTTATACAAGAGTGTCACACACAATTGAAGTTGAGGGTAAACCCAAACTTCCTTTTTTTTCAATATTTTTTTCTATTCCATTCTCATTATATCACACTGTAAAATGGTTAATATTTGAGCCTTTTATCCATTTTGAGTTTATTTTTGTGAATGGTGTAAGCTGGTGGTCTAGTTTCATTTTTTTGCAGGTAGCTGTTCAACTTTCCCAACACCATTTGTTAAAGAGACTGTCTTTACTCCATTGTGTATGTTCTTACAACCTTTGTCAAATATCAATTGTCCATAAAAGTGTGAGTTTATTGCTGGGTTTTTCTGTTCCATTAATCTATATGCCTGTTCTTAGCCCACCACCAAGCTCTTTTGAATAAAATGGCCTTGTAGTATAACTTGATATCAGAATGTGTGATACCACCCACTTTATTTTTATTTTTCAAGATTGCTGAGGCTATTTGTGTTCTTTTTGATTCCAAATAGATTTTGGAATATTTGTTCTATATCTTTGAAATATGTCATTGGTATTTTAAAAAGAATTACATTGAATTTATAAATTGCTTTGGGTAATATAGACATTTTAATGATATTTATTCTTCCTATTCATAAATATGGTATATGCTTTCACTTGTTTGTGTCTTTCTTGATTTCTTTTATCATTGTTTTATAATTTTCTGAGTACAAGTCCTTAACCTCCTTGGTTAAATTTACTCCTAGGTACTTTATTTTTTTGTTGTTGTTGTTGCCTATTTCCTCTGCACATTTTTTATAATAGCCAAAATCTGGAAGCAACTCAAGTGCCTATCATCGGATGAGTGAATAAAAAAATAAAAAGTAGTACATTTACACAATGAAATACCACTATGTCATAAAAAGGAAGGAAATCTTTCCTTTTGCTACAGCATGCATGAACCTGGAGAGTATTATACTAAGCAAAATAAAACAGAGAAAGACAAATACTATATAATTTTACTTATATGTGGAATGTAATAAAAAATAAACAAAATAGAAACAGACACATAGATATAGAGAATAGACTGATGGCTGTCAGAGGGGAGGAGGCAGAGGGGCTGGATGAAAAAAGTGAAGGGATTAAGCAAAAACAAAAAATGCAGATAGACAGGACTACAGTATGGTCATTACCGGAGGATAAAGGGAGTGTGGAGAGGTAGAAACTAGTAAAGCAGTGATAAATGGTTGACAGAAAGAGAGTTAACTTGGGGTGGTGAACACACAATAAAATATACAGGTGATGTATTATAGAATTGTATACTAAAACTTACATAATTTTATTAACCAATGTCAGCCCAATAAATTCAATATTTTTTAAAAAAAAAGATTTTAGGCATTGGATGAGAAAAAAGTATTTTTTATAGGAGTAAGTAATGCTAGCTACCACAACAAACAAACCCTGTATCTAAAAGCAATAAAAGTTTTTTGCTCACAGGAGTCTAAGTGGCTTCCTTATACCTCACAGCTATGCCCTTTAGGGCATGTGGCCTTTATAGCCACCAAAAGGAAGTTGAAGAGGGCAGTAGAATTATTCTGGGTACTCTGAAGTGCCAAGATTGTGAGGACACTCCATTAATTCCACACATATTTTATTAGTCAGAACTGAATCATATGTCTACAACTAAACCTCAGTGGAGACTGGGAAATCTAGTCTTCTGTCTCTGAAATGAGGAAATGGTATATTGTAAATACACATCCTGTCATTGAATTTTCATGAGGGCCAGAGTGATACTCACACTAAAACATTTCTCATGGATAGCTTCCACATTGAACATATCGCCATTGCTACTAAGCACCAGTAATGCTAGGATCCTTGCAGTCCAAGGAACGGTTGTCAACCAGCCACCTGCCTGGAATGCTATTCCAATTCATGGAAGTGTCTAACTTTATTATAGTTTACACAACACTGAATACTTCAAGACTAGGAGTTTCCTCTCTTAAAAAAAAAAAAAAAGAATGCAAGTCTTTTGGCACTCTTCCAATTTCCACAGTATCAACTTATTTTCGCTAAGAGTATCAGGGAAGGAGAATGCTCTCTGTACCACACAGGGGGCCTGCTTTAGTGATGTGTGCACAACAGCCATCAAATGGGTGAAGAAAACAAAACTTACCTGTCAATCTCACTGCTTGTTGACTGAGCCACCTTGGCTTCTGAAGATCCTAAAGTGCTACCCTTTTGTTTGCCTTCTCACATCGTTTTCCTTCAAATCCAGATTCTGTTCAGATGTGATAAATTGACCAAAGCTGTTTTCCATAACAAGATATAGCTTCCAGGGAATTCATGGATGTGACCAGTATGACTTTACCCTAAAAGGTTGAAATTACAATGTGTAAAATTGTCATACATAGCAATGATGTTCAAAGCTTTAAGTAATTGCAAATGACAAATTTTACTAAAAATTGTTCAAATAAATATTTTCTTACCCTTAAATGATTCAGTTTGTGTTTCCTTAAAAAAAGAGAGCTAAGGGTGGGGGGGGGGATGGTCTGCTATCTAAGTGCACTACAATTACCATATGAGTAGTTAACATTGATGTAATAACATGCTCTAATCTAAAGACTTTATTTTGGTCTCTTCCATTTTTCTCAAAGATGCTCTTTTTTTTTAAATTTTTTGACAGAGAGAGAAAGAGATAGATAAGGCAAGACAGACAGAAAGGGAGAGAGATGAGAAGCATCGATTCTTTGTTACAGCTCCTCAGTCTCCTTAGTTGTTCACTGATTGCTTTTTCATATGTGCCTTGATGGGGAGTGCTACAGCAGAGCGAGTTATCTCTTGCTCAAGCCAGCGACCTTGGGCTCAAGCCAGCAACTCCATGCTTAAGCTGGTGAGCCCCTGCTCAAGCCAGATGAGCCCACACTCAAGCCAGTGATCTCGGGGTTTCAAATTTCTGCATCCCAGTTTGATGCTCTATTCACTGCATGACTGCCTGGTCAGGCCCAAAGATGTTCTTTTACAGCAAAAAGAAATTCAATGTTATGTGTTGTTAATCCTCTAGTTTTTCTTAATCTGGAACCATTCCTCAGTCTTTCTTTGTTTTTATGACGATGATGTTTTGAAGAGTACAGACCCAGTGTTTTGGAAAATGTTCCTCAATTTTCACTTACCTGATATTCCCTCACAATTAGAAATAGATTATGCTTTGTTTGGCAGAAATGTTATTGAGTAATATTGTGTTTTCTCAGCGAATCATATCAAAAAGTATATGGTATTTATTTCTCCCATTTTACTGATAATGTAAACTTTGATCACTTGACTAAACTTATAGACGTCTGTCAGGTCTCATCACTGTAGTCACCATGTTTTCCCTTTGTTATTAACAAGTATGTTGTGAAGAGATACTCTGCAATTATGTTAGTATCCTGTTATTCCTCAGACTTTCACCTGTTAATTTCAGCATCCCTGATGACAATGGCATGAATCAATTTTGTTATGATGGTTGTAAAATTGTGAGTTCTATTTTTTTTAAAGTAGAGTAGGGGAGATAGTGAGACAGATTCCCACATGCATCCGGACTGAGTCCACCTGGCAATCCCTGTCTGGGGCCGATGTGGGAATCAATTGAGCTACTTTTAACACCTGAAGCTAATATTCTTAGACCAGTCAATCTATTCTCAGCATCCTGGCTGAAGCTCAAACCAATCAAGCCACTGGCTGCAGGAGAGGAAGATAAAAAGAGAAGGGAGAGAACCAGATGGTTGCTTCTCTTCTGTGCTCTGACTGGGAATCAAACCAGGGACATTTGTACGCTGGGCCAATGCTCCATCTACTGAGCCAACGAGCTAGGGCACTGTGATTTTCTGAAAAAATCAATTAAAAATATGAACACACTTTAGAAATTTGTGTTATTCATGCACATGGGTCATGACCATCTTTTGTGTAGTTCTAGTTTTAGTATATGGACTTGTCACCAAAGCGAGATCACTAAAAAGATATTTCAAAAAGAGAGGGAGTGAAATTCATAATCCCAATCCTTACATAACTCTTCATTTCATCATATATTTTCCAGTCTTCCTGTGCTTATGTGCATAACATGTAGTCTGTGAACATAAAATATATAAAATTTTTATTTAAGAATATAGCATATTTTTTGATTTTATTTATTCATTTTTAGAGAGAGAAAGTAGAGAGAAAGAGAGAGAGAGAGAAGAAGGAGAGGAGCAGGAAGCATCAACTTCCATGTGTGCCTTGACCAGGCAAGCTCAGGGTTTTGAACTGGCAACCTCAGCATTCCAGGTCCATACTTTACCTACTGCATCACCACAGGTCAGGCATAATATAGAATATTTTTACTGATTTTCAAGATAATTTTTGTATAATACTCTCTTTTATAATACTCTTTACATTTATTAACATTCATCCATTACTGTGTATCTCACAAACTGTTCCTCTTAGAATCTTCAAAAATTATTCTTTCTCACCTCTATCACACGGGCTAGTCCTCTACAATGGAATGAAGCTTACCAACCCTTTAGTATATATTTCAATGTAAATGATACTTTAATGAAGCTTAGACTAAACCATGTTCTTCTATTATATGCTTTTCTGTTCTTCTTTAAATAATTATCACAATTTATAAGAATATATTTCTTTAAATCAACAAAGAAAATTCTGTCTCCCTAATGAGACTGTGAGTTCCTTTAAACTAAGAACTCTGGCATCTATTACAATACCAATATGCTCATAGACTCCAATGAACACAAATGGAATCACTGAATGCCTATTACTGAACATTTCAGTTGTTTCTATTTTGAATTGCATGCCCTGATAAACACTGTCATGCATATACTTGTTTTCCATCATAACATAATTAAAAACTTTATATTAATCTTAATGGACCAATGGTACATTCACTTTATTTTAACACTACTACAATTTTGAATTTGTAGCTCAGGCTTCAAAACAGTCATGCCTCACAGCTTCTCAACAGCAATGACTTCAACAATCCTCACTTATATCTTGGATGCAAGTTCTTCTATAAGTTGATTGAAAGAAATTCTTTAGTTTAACTAAAGATTATGCCTCCCTAAATTTCTGTCCTTTCTAACATTAAGTGTCATTTTATCAGAAATAATCACTTAGTTTACTAAAAGAATTCCATCTCTTAGCAAACTGTTATTTGATTGCAGATTTTAGAATCTTGTCATGTTACACACTCAAATTGAAAGAAACCTAGAGAAACCTCAGAAAATCTCATTACAGTTACATATCTTCATACCTCTTTATGTCTTACAGATGTGGTGACAATTGAGACCCAGACAAATTAAGGAACCCTGGGAAATCTGACTAAAAACCTCACCTTCATTCTCTCTTTCTCTTTAGATGCCCCATAAATAACAGCTTTTTCAAACTAATTTTCATTGAAATTGGCCTTCCGTGCTTAGTGCCCTTCAATACTTTTACTTCACATACGTTTTCTTTTTTTACAAAACCTCTTAGTGAGTAGCATTTCTCTTATGGCACCTCCTAAACTATGTGGCAGAATTAACATTCTTAAAGCCAAAACCTTAAAGGGCAAAGCACTTGGGTTTTACATTTACATGCTGAACCTCATAAACAAAGATTTTCTACAACAATCTTCTCTACTAGTGTTTTTCATGTAAAACTTCTTTTGTAATGAAGATGACTATATAACAAGTGCTGACTCTTTCTCTGATCTCTTATGCATAAACAATAAAGAATGTACTCAGTTTCTTTACTTTTTTTTGTGGGTGTGATAGAGACAGAGAGAAAAACAAGATAGGAAGGACAGACATGAACAGACAGGAAGGGAGAGAGAAATGAGAAGCATCAATTCTTCATTGCAGCACCTTAGTTGTTTATTGATTGCTTTTTATATGTACCTTGACCAGAGTGGCTACAGTAGAGCAAGTGGCCCCTTGCTCAAGCCAGCAACCTTGGGCTCAAGCCAGTGACCTTAGGGTCAGGTCTATGACCCCACACTCAAGCCAGTAACCTTGAGGTTTCAACCCTGGGTCCTCTGCATCCCAGTCTGACATTCTGTCCACTGCACCACTACCTAGTCAGGGAAGAATTTACACAGTTTCAAGCTTTATACTTCAACTCTTCTCTTCCCAGTGCTATTCAAGACAATCAAAATATAGGCTTAATTTGAAAAAAAAATGGCCATGACCAATTTTGTTGATTTGTTATGATCACTGCAACTGTTAGATGATGACAAGGGACCTTGAAGAGAAGCTATTTTCTACTTAATATCTGTGTGGTTACATTAATCAATGGAAGAAACATTAACATAAACTTCTTCAACTTAATGAATAGGAATTTACTGAGGTCATAATTACATAATTTAGATATCTTGTGAACCTTTTTACAAACCATTCTACTATCTCTATACTACTGCTCATGAAAAACTTGTTTAGTATTCACTGATTAAGAAAAAACACTTCAAAGAGTTTATGTTAATTATTTCATTAGGTCCCATTGATTGGATTTCCTCATTTAATGTTTCCTCAAATCCATATCACTGAAAAGTGACATATAGTTTTACAAATATTGAAATGCATGCCCTGCCTCATTTTTACTACATCGATGGGTTTGATTCTTACATATAGTTATCATGAATGTTTAAATGATCTTAATTTATATGATTGCTGCAAATGACAATATTTTGAAGTTACCTTATGTGATTAATTTGCATTTTTATATCTGTTTCAAGCTGAGAAGATGATGTGATATTTCTTTTCGCAATTACTTATTTGTTCTAAAGTTACTTTAAATCTTCTATTGTGGGCTTAAAACTGAATCCAAATGTGGTAGTAAATAAAGCTCACTTTCTCCTGCAAAATGAAAAGATTCTCCCTTCTAAATGAGAAGATAATCATGTACTAAAACATGGTATAAGCAGGGGTAGAACCAGAGTTTGTGAGGTCTTGAAACTTAGGAAATTTTGAAATCACTTAAAACACAAAAATCCCTCAATATTGCAAATATATAAAACTTCGTTCATATGAATACAGTGTCAAAATGGGTTTTGGAAAAAGTACAGGTTAAGTCAGGATTCTTGAATTTGAGCTTCATGAATTTACTACAAAGTCACTTCTGGGTATGAAACAATGTAATAAAGGTTCTGCACACAGCAGAAGGGAATAACAATAACTGAAAGGACTAGAGAAGGCATTTTCATAGAAAAAGGACTTAAAAGGCAATACTTCATATTGCCAAAATGATAGTGTTTACTCTCCAAAGTAAGGAATATGTGAGGGGAAAAAAAGAGTTGGTTACACATTTGACATTTTGTGTTTCTTATAACTTTTATAGTGAAAATACATTTTTGTGTAACTTTGTGTTGTCTGATCATTTTGAACACACACACACACACACACACACACACATATACACAGAGATGATACTTGAACTAGGCACTGAAGACTGGCTTTATAAGAAAAGATGGAAGAATGTCTTAGCTCAGGTTACTAAGCACCTGAATCTACCATCTGAACACCTATAGCAAATACCATAGATTGGGTGGCTTGAGCAACAGACTTTAATTTCTCACACTTCTGGGGGCTGGGAGGTCCAAGGTCAGGATGCAACATGGTGAGGTTCTGGAGGGAATCCTCTTCCTGGCTTGCAGGTGGCTGCCTTCTTGCTGAGTCCTCACATGGCAAGAGGTGGGAGCAGGCAGAAGGATTGGTTATATTTTTATAAAGGCACTAATTTCATCATGAGAATCTCACCTTCATGACTTCCTCTAAATGTAATTAATTCTCAAAGGCCCCTCTTCCTAATACAATCCATTAAGGGGTAAGATTTCAACCTTTCATTTTGGGGGAACACAAAATATTCAGTCAGTAACAGAGAGGATCAATCCTGAAGGCAGGAACAGATTTTGCAAGGATATGAAATGAAAGATGAAGAGAATGACTGAACATCTGTTATAAAGCAGGCTGTTTTCATGCTTTAATGGGTCCAAATCACAAAGTGTTTTGCATAGTATAACAATCCCCATATGCAATCTCACCTTAGCTTCTTAAGAAGAAATGTATAAATGTATAGAATATATCCTAATTTAAGATATAATGTTATAGTTAACTCAGCTACATAAAATAAAGAACACAGGTTATCAAGCCAGAAACAAAATAAATTAATTATGTATTCTTATAAAGATATTCTTCAGTCTACCTGTCAGGGTAAGCCCTTTTTAG
Organism: Rhynchonycteris naso; assembly: GCA_037038555.1. Taxonomy (NCBI): domain Eukaryota; kingdom Metazoa; phylum Chordata; class Mammalia; order Chiroptera; family Emballonuridae; genus Rhynchonycteris; species Rhynchonycteris naso. The sequence goes on from CM073002.1 coordinate 77,731,503, forward strand.
GTTATGTATTCTCATTTTGGCATAAAGAGATGCAAGAAAAAATACTTTAATATCCAAAGTTTAGCTGAATGAATATTTTGGGAAAATTGTATTACAGTACTTTTCTCTGGGAATTTTTGTTTAATTTTAGGACCCTTTATAGTTACCTGGTGAGTTTCATGGTTTTTTTAAATTATTATTTCTTCTGAAGATGCTTACTTTGTAGTTTGCTTGGTTTAAAGAATCTAGAACCTAACTAAACATTATAAATCAATACAGAGTATTCCAGCTTGGCAGGTCTTCTAGACAGTTCTTGCTGGAAAAGCCTAACAAAGCACAATTCAGTATGTCACTGTAACCATGGGAACTGCCTGCCAGAGTCTCTTCATTCAATGTATAAGTCAACAACTTCAATTGTTTTTCCTCTGTAACACTGATGTTTCACAAGCAGGATCAAAATTTTGACTATTCAAAGTCATTCTACCAACCTTTGTGAAACACTTACTTTGTATGAGACACTCTCCTACTCTAGGAAGACAAAACAGTAAAACATAATCCTGCTCTCTAAGAAGTCATTCTGAGAGACTGAATAGGCAATTATGGGATGCAGTGAGAAATTCTGTCATAGAGATCTCTCTTTCTATGACAAGGTGTACTAGTGAGCTCCCTCAGGCAATAAAATCATTAAACTGAGGACAAAGGAGTATTAGTGGTAAAGTCATATTTAATATAAGATGTTGATGGTATTTTTCTTGAACATTAATCCTGACGATTATAATGTTACATAACATTTTGTATATCCATATTTTTGTAAAAATTGGTCCTGGTTCATAATTGCAATTAACTTTTGACATATTTTAGTATTAAAAAAGAAATGCAGTGTCCCAATGAAAACACCAGTAATTCTAGCTCCTTGCACCAAGTTCTATTTAAATATAGAATTACAAAATATTTTTCTAGTTCACAGATTTCCAGAAAATTTATGTGTAACCCAAATGGCATATGTTTTGCTTTTGGGTCACCCCTTCCCCTTCTTCTATTAGAAACCAATGCCACCAAATAAATTGTAATTTTTGTCATTTTATTGAAAACATTGTGGTAAAGGAGAAGCTCCTCTCTTGAGTATTAATTATTACATCTCTCCTTTACTCTGACCTTGCATGCTGCAGAACATAACTTAACCTTACTCTTTCCTTTTTCATATAAAATATTTTTCTCTTCATCTTAAAATACAAAAGGCCAAAACATAGACTACTTAATTATAAACCTTAGAAGGAGCTTATAAAATATCTTCTCAATTATTATCTGCCAGGATAACTTCTTTCTATATAATTATACAAAGATAAAGCTTAATTTATTTAAATTTTCTAAATATATAGGACTATATAACCCTATATAACTCTTATATTATTAGAAAAAATAATAGCTAATATTTAATGAACAATTACTATGTGCCAGGCACCACTTCTAAATTGACATAAGTAATGTTTATCTAAGTGATAACTTACACAGTTGATCCCTGAACCACATGGGGCAAGGAATTCCAAGCCCTATGAAGTAAGAAAAAAAAAATCCACCTAAAAGCCACAGTTGGCCTTCTGCAATCACTGATTTCCAATAACACTTCAAAAATAGTTTTATATAAGAAATGTCATTTAGTCTTCAATCATATGATCTATATATAATACATGCATTTGTCCTCCACATTTTTAATAAAGCCACATTTTATTCCATTCACATTCACTAAATCAGGGAACTGAGACACGGAAGCTAAGCAGTTTGCCAAGGTCATTCAACTGGAGTGGTAGAACTGGGGCTTTCATCAGAGGCTTGGGTTCCAAAGAAGAATGAATAGCTTTATCATAGTCTCAGCCGGTAACTAATCCTCAGCTATGTTCTAATTTACGAGGGACAAATTAGCAGAGAATTACACAGATTCACAAGGCAAATGTTTAATATATAGCACTTCTGTGTAAAAGAGGGGCTTCAGAGAGTGGCTCTGAATTCTTGTACAGAGAAAGTAGATGTTGGCTAGATGAGCAGTCTGATTAGATAAATAACAGAAAAAAATCCACAAGATTTTCTATAACTTAAAATATTTATCACTAAAAAATATGTTATTTTCCTTGTCCTTGTGCCATTTTAACTAATTTGTGATAGTTTCCAACGAAAGCAAAAATGCTTTCTTTAAATTTTTTCTCTCTTTCAAAATCTCTCAAACATAATTCTCCACAACTGAAAAAAAACCCCATAAATATTAAAGAAAGGAAAGATAGATGAAGACAAAACTGAATTATAAGAAATGAAACTAGGTATAAATATGGTTTTTGTCCAGCTATTTTGTTTAGAACATCCCTCTCAAAAACATTTATGATTTAGACAGAGTTTAGAGGAATGTGGTTTTTGAAGTTGCTTATATTTCTGACTTTATCCTTTCAGAACATTCACTTGCTAAAATTCACTATAAGCCTGACCTGTGGTGGCGCAATGGATAAAGCATCAACCTGGAATGCTGAGGTCGCCGGTTCAAAACCCTGTACTTGTCTGGTCAAGGCACATATGGGAGTTGATGCTTCCTGCTCCTCCCCCTTCTCTTTCTCTCTCTCTCTCTCCTCTCTAAAATAAATAAATAAATAAAAATTAAAAATTAAATAAAATAAAATTCACTATGTTTTCTATTATAATATAACCTGAAAATATAAAATGGGATAAAATTAGCATTGAACAATTTTACTCTCTAGACAAAGACTTGATGAAAAATTCACTGATGACAAAAGGAAATATAATTGAATAAAATCAGATTTTATGAATTTTCCTGTATATTATAATTATACACAGTTCTTTTAAAAACACAATGCTTAATATACAGTACACAGCTTTTTTCACTTTATAAGGTGTATTCACATGCATTTCTGATTTATTTCCTCAGGAAAAACTTACAAAATGCTATTTGAGGACATGAAGAAGTAACAATAAGTGGAGAATAATTCAGTGGGAACTACAAATATCACAAAGATGTACATTTTCCTCAAATTTATCTAAATACTAAATGATTTTTCAGACAAATTTCCAACAAGGATTTTTATGGACCTACAAAAACTGATCTTCAGATATATGTGGAAAAAGTTACAGATACTAAATTGCCAAAGCATATTTGCATATGAAAGAAAAGCAAATCCAACAGGTTTTATATAAAACTATTTTGATTTTGGAGAAGGTACAAGGTGATATTGATGAAAAAATAAGTGAAAGGAACAGGCTGGTGAGCAAAAGCAAAGATCTATTCATTTATGCAAATGTGTTATATAGCTGAGGTGGCATTATGTATCAGTGAGACTGATTCAAAGTTAACTGAGAATAATGATTATTTCTTAAAGAAAAGCAAATATAGATCTCTATATCAAGCAAAGCATACCTTATAATTCAGAAAGGAAAAAAACATAATGTCCGAAAGGTATTTGAAGAAAGTTTATCCTCATCAATAACAACAACAACAAAAAATCAGAAAAATGAAAATCATAGTCATATGAAGCAGATTAGGAATATTTGAGAAGTTATAATACTTAGTTTGGCCAGGATATAGAGAAAACAAAAATTCTTAAACACTGTCAGGAATATAAATGAACACAATTACTATAGAGAACAATTCAACATTATCTAATAAGATTGGAAGCCCATAAACCCAGTAGGCCAACAACTCCAGGTATAGTATACTATTGAACACTACCACAAGTAAAAATGGTTCCACTACATGATATACTTGGGAACATTGTTAGTGATAGTAAAAACTGGAATACAAATAAAATGTTCATCAGTTGTTTTCTTTCACTTCGAAAACATATATATTGTACATCCTATGTGCTGGCATTATTCTAAGAGATTTATAACTTATTTAACCTTTATAACAACTCCATGATGTAGGTACTAATGTAATTCTCATTATTTAGGTGAGGAAAGTGAAGAACAGAGAGGTTAACTAACTTCCTAAAGGTCCCACAGCAATAAATATTAGACATAGATTGAGACTCTAGTGACCTATGACTGTCAGCAAAAGGAGGTGATACAGCTAATAAATATTCATTGCTTGACTTCTGGAAGAAATTTTTTATACAACTGATACAGAGTTATCTTGACACATTTCATTTTTCTTAATGGTGCAACAATAATTTCAAGCCTTATTATTGTTATTAGTCCCTGCAATTATGTAATAATCATGATACTTCATTTCTAACTCTCCAAGAGAGAAGAGGAAAAATCCACAGGAAAGATGATTAGAGAGATTAGACCAAATGGTCTTGATAAATTTTCTATTGTAATTTTAAACAAAGCCCTAGACACCATCTGACTAATTGCATATATTTCTGGAAAGCTTGAAGGTCTCCAAATAATTAAGCTGGGAAGTGGGAGAAAATCAGTCAGGAAGCTGATATCTCCCTGGACACTGCTACAAACTGGCAAGTGGCCTGAAGGCCATGGTGATGCCAGCAGTGTGAGCACCAGGTAGTCCATATTAGCGGCTAATTCGGTCTCACAAGCAATGGTGTGTCAATCCAATTTGGAAAAGCTTTTTGGCTGCAAGAAGCATTTTAGAGCAAGTTTAGTAGAGAGAAGAAAGAAAACTTGAAATTAAATTTAAAACATCTTTTTATAAGCTAAACAACAATGGTTTTGTATGCGCTAATCAAAATGCTCTGTCATTCTTCATCAGCAACTGTTACATCATTTGCTAAAGAATAAAAAAGTGTACAAGAGTCTGGTAAATTCTTATTTGCTTCATTAAGTTGCTGAAAACAAAACAAAACCAAAGCTGTTAAAGGCATCCTATGAAGATCTGGCTATCATTAAAGTTCCCATCCAGCAAAAGAAATTTGAAACAGTTAAAGAACATTAATAGAAGAGTTTTTAAATTTAAGAAAGAGGTAATGACAAATATCAATATTGGCAGCAGACAAGAAATATTTTAGCTATAAGACCTAAACTTCTTTCTGGCCAACAGTCTTTACTCTTTATTTAAAATACTGAATTTCTTTCTTAGTGAGAATATTGATATTCTCAGCCATGGTAGAATGACATAGAAATGTGGTTTTTATATTAAATAGTCTCAATACATGCCATTATAACTTATATTCTAGAATCTTTGCATATTTTAATATAGATGGATTAGTTTCCAAGAGCTGACATAACAAACTACTACAAACTCAGAAATTTATTTACTCATAGTTCTGGAGGCTAGAAGTTCAAAATCAAGTTTTGACAGGACTATGCTCCCTTTGCAGGCTCTGGGTGGAAGAATCTTCATCTACCTCTTCTTAGCTCCTGGTGGTTTCCAGCAATTCCTGGGGGTCTGGGCTTATAGCTTTATTACTCTAGTTCAGTGGTTCTTAACCTTTTTTGAGGTACAGAACCCACCAGTTCCATATGCGCATTCACCGAACCCTTCTTTAGTGATAAATAGAATATGATTTTTTTTCCAAATTCAAGACATAGGTATATGTTTTTTTTTTGTTTTTTTTTGTTTTTTTTACTGGTGCACAAAATGAGCCATGCATGAACATCATCTTGCTCAAAGAATAAAACCAACAAAGTGCATGAACTCACAAAAAATTACGGTATTACTTTATTCTTGTTTTTGTATTGCTCAACTTCTTTGTTCCAGAGACACTGTTGATGAATGCTTTCAGACCACAATGTAAATATCTAAGCAAAATTCTACTCCAGACAAGCGAGCTTACTTGCATTTACCTCAAAGTCCCATGATCCACAGACCACTGTGACTTGACCAAGCTGTGCACATATTTTATAAGGATTCATCACCCTTTTCCTTTTGCATATATTTTGCTTACTTATTTAAAATTACTTCTTAAATTGTTGATAAATCAACCATGAACACTTTGTGGTCAAGAACTATGTCTTTGTCTTCTTCAAATCCCTGGAACCTAATTCAGACCTGGAATATGTAAGAGTTCAATGAATAATAAACAGCTAAATAAATGGAACTACCACTAAATAGTAAATAAAAAAAAAAGAATCATCAAAATCTACTCCACAGGAGGGTCAGGGTCATATTGAAAAAGGTATTATTCAAGTAAAATATTTTTTTTAAATAGAGGTTTAAGTAGGCCTTCTTCTACCATAGCAAATTACACTTGAATGTCAGACAATTGCTCTATTAGGATATTAAAAGGCACTCATTTTATTTGTAATTTCAGGTGCAACTGATAAGACAACTGATCAAATAAGAGAGAGCACATTCTAAGGTACAAAATTAATATTCAGGACTTAAAAAAAGACTGTAAATTTTTTTTTTGTGATCTTAGATGATGATTGTCAACCTGCAACCCAGAGATTGGAAGGCAAATAAAAAATCTTAAAATTTCAGGAGGATTTATAAAAAGAGTTGCTGGTGCCTTATGAATGTCATTCTTCTCTCAAGGTAAAGATGAATGCAGGAGGTACTTTACCCCTCTGCCTAAATTAGAGAGAAAACGTTCTTAGGGGGATGGCTACTTAACTTTATTACACTTCACTTACACTTTGGAGGACATTGGAAACTGATGACTAGCTCATTCTTTAGACATCTGGAAAGTGAGAGAGAGTTTGGCTAGCTGCCCATCTGAGGAAGGGGTCCAGAAGAGCTAACTGTTGCAACTAGAAAGAGTCAGCACTTCTAGAGTGTACCAGGGCGGAGGATGGCCACACAGGAGTAGAAAAGGCATTAGGCTGACTAGAATGGTAACTGAAATTCAAGGATGGAATTCCCCATTTCACTCAGAGAAAAAGCCAGATTTTTACAAGAATGTACCTAATCTATGCTTTCCTTCCCAAAGTCTTTCCCCTTATCTCTACAATCTTCTCTTAGTCCTCTCTCTTTGTTCACTCCCCTCCACCTCACCATGGATGCTTCTCCCTTCCCCTTCTGCTTTAATGTGTTTCTATAAGCTGTTCTGCCAGCCATTCACAGGACACGCTCCCTGACTTCCTTTAGGTCTATGTTAAAAATGCGGTGTATCAGTCAGCTTTAGCCAACCACAAATTTCTGTAGTTTAAAGCAACCACAGTTTGTTATGAATCATGATTATGTGGGTTGGCTAGTCTAATCTTCTTCTCTGAGCCAACTCAGCTCGAGCTGGGTGGTCTTTAATGACCTCTGTTGAATGGCCTTTAGCCTCAGCTGGGACCTTAGTTAAAACCGTTTGGAAAACTGAAAGCTCTATCTCCAGTTGGGCCCTCATCCTCCAGCAGGAAAAACAAGACATCTTTACTTGGTTATACAGGGTTATTTAGCCACAACAGGAAGCAAATCCTACTGCCCAAGCATTTTGAAGCCTTTGCTTTGTTCACAATTTTTAATGCCTGTTAGCCAAAGCAAATTGCATGGCCAAGCCTAGATTCAAAAGATGCAGAGACAGATTCTATTTTCTGAGCAGCAAAATCACATTGCCAATTACTGAGCATACAGGAATGGGAAGAGTTAGAACATACTTTGTCAATTAAATTTAAAATTGCAATTTAGCCCCATCCAAACAATCCTGATCTCTCATAACCTGCCCTGCTTTTTCTTGTCTCCGTAGTATATGCCACATTTCAACATATTATGTTATTTACTTATTATGCCTATTATTTACTGTTTTGCCTCTTCTTTTAAATTATATGTTCCCAAAGGAGAAATCTTTGTTTGTTCACTAAATAACTCACTTAGAAAGTTTCTGACACATAATAGGGACTCAATAAGTGTTATTTGAGTGAATAAGTGAAAGACCCATCAACACTCTGAGGACAATTAAATCTCATATTCAGCCAGAGAAAGTACCTCATTCACCTCAAAAGATATGAAGATAGAAAACCCCCCAGCAATGAGGAGGTGTTAGGCTGGAGTGATTTCTGAAGACTCCCTTAAACTAACCTGAGATAAAGTTCCATTTTAAAACAAACAAAACAGAACAACAATAATCTGAGAGTCCAGCACAAATTCATGACAGCATTACTCCAATGTTAACTTCCCTACCTCTTTAGTATTAGAAACATAGATCAGTGAAAAAGAGGAGAGGTCAATCATTTCCTTCATCACCACCCCATTAGGCAATGGCTAACCTGCAACAAAACTGAGTTCAAAATGTAACAGAAAACAGAGTCAGATTTAGGATTACTCACCACCCTTAATGCCAATAGAGATGATGACTGAGTAAGTATAATGGGTGTTGCCATATTGCAGCAACTTGAAAAAACAGGTGACTCCTGTTCAAAAGAACCATCTTGACATTCTCCTGGTTCTGGTGGTTTTTATAGGGTTCAGGAGCAAAAGGAATAAAAAGGGAAAAGTCCATGCAGTTAGTCACATAACAGTATGCAAGAGGTAGGGGCTCAGCTACAGAAACATCTCCCCTGCAAATTCATTTGATGTAGCACAGGCCCAATTAACATGGTTCTATCTCATATCCTCGATAACTCTTCAAGGCAGCAGAGGCAGGTGTCCCCAGGAACAGCTGGGACCTGGTACCTCAGAGACCAGGTGCCTCTGGGAATTATCTGTGAAAATACTCTGTTTCTCAGGATACAAAGTAAAGATTAATTTTTTTATTAGATTTTATTTATTCATTTTTATAGAGTGAGGAGAGAGAAATAGAGAGAGTGAAAGGGCGAGGAACAAGAAGCATCAACTCCCATATGTGCTTTGGCCAGGCAAGTCCAGGGTTTAGAAACAGGGACCTCAGTATTCCAAGTCAACACTTTATTGATTGTGCTGCCACAAGTCAGGACAAAAGTAGAGATTTAAGATTGGTGAACTATATTTCTAATTAATGTATAGGTTTTAACTTTTTATAGTAAATCCTGTGGGTAGACTTTTATAAACCACTATTATGATTTAAACTCCCCTAATTGTCAGGTCCCTCCCCAATGTAAGCTTTCCCTGAAGTTCCTGCAAAGGTAAATGTTTTGCTACATTTCAAAGTAAAGGCCAGGGAGCCATAAAGAGAAAAAACAGCAAGCAAATTAACTATTTTCTAACCCTTACTTATCTCCTATTCATTACAAATGAAAAGCTACCATTACTGAAGCTAAATTTTTAACTTTTGGGCTCCCTTATTAAAAAGAGGAAAGTAAGTAGAACTCAAATGAAATTTGAAGTTTTACTTATCATGTGAAATGAAAACTATAAATTGGTGACCAGAGATCTTTGTATCTCTGAAAGAGATCCAAAAAGTCATGAAGCTTCACTTAAATTTCATCCAGAAGAAAGGACAATACAAGCCCTGATTGAAATTAAAAGAAAAGTGTAGGCATCTTTATCGTAAAGTAATATTTGACAAAGGAAGCAAGAGTATGCAATGGAGTAAAGATAGTCTCTTTAATAACTGGTGTTGGGTAAATTGGATGAGTATATGCAAATAAGTAAAACTTAACTGTTCCTAGTGAAGCGACAAAACCTCAATTCTTGTCTTGCTTGAGAGAAGGAATCCAATCAAGAGACAAACCAGATCAAGCAAAGCAATGGTTTATTGCCTATGCAGAAATACACTCAAGAAGGCCTGAGAAGGCCACTCAGTTGCACAAATGAGTCCCTTGATTAGTTACAGGATTTAGGTATTTATGGGTTTTACTTCCTAGACATTCCATTTCTGTTTTTATGTTTTTGTTTTATTTTATCTTTTTTCCCCAGCTTCTTCTTCGCATTTATCTGTCATCGTTATATTGCTATGTGACTGCTACAAATCAGGGAACTTGAGGCCACCAGTCTGGGTGTGGTGAGGTCAATTTGAGCTTAAAGATTTACCTAGACCCTGCATACCAGGAGTGCATGGAGACAATTCATTGTTTTCCTGTCCTGGATCATGTCTAACTAGCTACCTAACCTAAAAACAAACAAACAAACAAACAAACAAAAACCACTAGCCTACACTATACACAAAAATAAACTCAAAATGAATAAAAGACTTAAATGTACTTCAGCTTTTTTATCCACTTATCCATTGATGGACATTTGTAAGTCACAAAACCATAAAAATGTAAGTCACAAAACCATAAAAATTCTAGAAGAAAACATGGGCAGTAAAATTTCATACATCTCTCGTAGCAGTAATTTTGCAAATATTTTTCCCACGGCAAGCAAAATAAAGAAAAAAATAAACAAATGGGACAACATCAAACTTAAAAGCTTTTGCTCAGCAAAATAAACCATCAACAAAATGAAAAGACAATCATGGGAGAGCATATTTGTCGATATATCTGATAGGTAGTTAATAACCAAAATCTATAAAGAACTTATAAAACTCAACACTAAGAAGACAAACAATAAAATTAAGAAATGAACAAAGGACCTTAATAAACTCCTTTTCTTATGGCCGATAGTCATAAGAGAAAATGCTTAATGTCTCTCATCATCAGGGAGTTGCGAATTAAAACCACAATGAACTATCACCTCACACCTGCCAGAATGACTACCATCAAGAAATTAACAAACAGCAAGTGCTGACGAGGATGTGGAGAAAAGGGAACCCTCCTGCACTGTTGGTGGGAATGCAGGCTTGTACAGCCACTGTGGAAAACCATACGGAGTTTCCTCAAAAACTTAAAAGTGGATCTGCCTTTAGACCTAGCTGTCCCACTTCTAAGAATACACCTTAAGAATACTAAAATATTAAAACAAAGGAAGATATGCTTCTCCATGTTCATTGTAGCATTATTCACAATAACCAAGATCTGGAACAACCCAAATGTCCATCAATGGATAAGTGGATAAAAAAGCTGGAGTACATTTACACAATGGAATACTATGCAACCTTAAAAAAGAAAGAAACCTTACCTTTGCAACAGCATGGATGGGCCTGGAGATTATTATGCTAAGTAAAATAAACCAGGCAAAGAAAAGCAAGTACCATATAATCTCATTTACATGTAGAATCTAATAAACAGAACAAACTGAGGAACAAAGTAGAAACAGAGGCACAAACACAGAAAACAGATGGACAGCTCTCAGACAGACAAGGGAATTGGGACTGGATCAAAGAAGGTGAAGATTTTAGCGAAGAAAACATATACAACATTGATAACATTATACGGAGTGAAATAAGTAAAACAGAAAAAAACTGAGAACAGCATGATTTCATACGTAGGTGGGACATAAAAGTGAGACTATGAGACATGGACAAGAGAGTGGTGGTTACGAGGTGGGGGAAGGGAGGGGAGGGTGGGATAGGGAGGAGGGGATGGGCACAGGGAAAACCAAATAGAAGGTGATATAGGACAATTTGACTTTGGGTGATGGGTATGCAACATAATTGAATGATAATATAACCTGGAGATGTTTTCTTTGAACATATGTACCCTGATTTATTAATGTCACCCCATTAAAATTAATTAAAAAATGTGAGAAGAAGAAAAAGAAAAGAAAACATATACACATAACACATAGATACAGACAACAGAGTGGCACTAGCCAGAGGGAAAGGCATGGGTGGGGGCTATAAGTAGGAGGATGAGGGCAAAATGGGGAGAAATGGGGGTAAAAAGAGACTTTGTTTGGGGCAGGGGGGTATGATGAGGGGTGTAGAAGGTGTTATGTTGAGTTGTACACTTGAAAATGTATATTTTGGTGAACCATGTAAACACAATATTTAAAAAATATTTTTTTAAATAAAGTCTGGGCTGATGAAGTGGGAGAGCTAGCTGGGGGGAGAAATAAAATGGTTTACAATACATGCCACAAGTCACACGTGTCAAACAATGGTTGTTTTGCTCTTTCAATAATGAGAGATGCAGCTGCAAAAAAAAAAAAAACAGACTCATTCTATTTTATAGGAACACCTTTTACAGAAAGGAATGGAGGAAAAGAATGCTTATGAAAAACATGAAAGAAAGCTAACATTTATCGAATATATGCAAGGAATAAAGACAGTGAAGGAATTTATAAAATCTTTTTCAAATGCTATAAGCTAAGTATTATAATTTTATATATGGGGAAACTGAAGCACAAAAATATTAATGCCTAGTCCATTTATGAAGTGGCAGAACTTGGCTTGAAACTGCATTCTGGCTGGCTCTAAACTCCGTGTTCCTCTATTATAAAGCCACCTCCTTCCACACTGAAGCACAGTTAGATATAAATCCTCTACTCAATTAGTTTATAATCTTGCGATAGTGTAAGACTCTGGAGAATGTCCATAAATTACCACCAGACAAGATCCTAAGTGCTTTAAGAGAGGCACTGGGAAGGCAGAAGAGAAAGAAATTGCTATCACCTGAGGATCAGGGGAAAATTCCCAGAGAAAATGAATTTTAATTTCACTTCATAATTATGATAGAATTAAAGCTCTGGTTTGTCTTCTCTTGTATCCTTTCTTTGAGAATTATGAGTCAGATTTACCTTTTGTTCAAGTGTTTAAATCAGTAACTAAACTCTTCTCCATTTTATTTGTTTATTTGTTTGTTTGTTTGTTTCTATTCAGTGAGAGGAGGAAAGGTAGATACAGATTCCCACATGTACTCTGACTGGGATCTATCTGGCAAGCTGACTAAAGGGTGATGCTCTGCCCATCTGGGGCATTTCTTCGTTGCTCAACAACTGAGCTCTTTATACAGCCTGAAACAGAGGCCATAGAGCTATCCTCAGTGCCCAGCACCAACTAGCTCCAATTGAGACAGGGATGCAGGAGGGTGAGACAAAGAGAGAAGCTAGAGGGGGGAGAAGTAGAGAAGCAAATGGGCTCTAATCCCATGCGCCCTGACCAGGAATCAAACCGAGGACATCGACACACCATGCCGACACTTGAGCATTGAGTCAACTGGCCAGGGACTACACTCTCTTTTTCTTCATAAATTTATTCTCCTTTCTTTTTTTATTATTAATTTTAATAGGGTGAAATTGATAAATCAGGGAACATATGTTCAGAGAAAATATTTCCAGGTTATTTTGACATTTGATTATATTGCATACCTATCACCCAAAGTCAGATTGTCCTCCGTCACCTTCTATCTGGTTTTATTTGTGCTCCTCCGCTCCCCCACCCCTTCCCTCACCTCTTCCCCCCACCTAGGGTAGCCAGCACACTCTCGTCCATGTCTCTCAGTCTCATTTTTATGTCCCATCTATGTATGGAATCATATAGCCCTTAGTTTTTTTCTGATTTACTTACTTCACTCAGTATAATGTTATCAAGGTCCATCCATGTTGTTACAAACGATCCTATGTCATCATTTCTTATGATTGCTGAGTAGTATTCCATAGTATATATGTACCAAAGCTTTTTAATCCACTCATTCTCTGACGGACACTTGAGCCATCTCCAGATTTTCACTATTGTGAACAATGATGCCACACACATGAGGGCACATTTCTTCTTTTCAAACAGTGCTATGGTGTTCTTAGGGTATATTCCTATAAGTGGGATAGCTGGGTCAAAAGGCAGTTTGATTTTTAATTTTGTGAGGAATCTCCATAGTATTTTCCACAGTGGCAGCACCAGTCTGCATTCCCACCAGCAGTGCAGGAGGGTTCCTGTTTCTCCACATCCTCGCCGGCACTTATTCTGTGTTGTTTTGCTGATGAGTGCCATTCTGACTGGTGTGAGGTGATATTTCATTGTGGTTTTAATTTGCATTTCTCTAATGATTAGTGATGTTGAGCATTTTTTCATATGCCTATTGGCCATCTGTATGTCCTCTTTGGAGAAATGTTTATTCATTTCTTTTGTCCATTTTTTATTGGATTGTTTTCTTGGTGTTGAGTTTTACAAGTTCTTTATAAATTTTGGTTATTAACCCCTTATCAGACGTATTGTCGAATATGTTCTTCCATTGTGTGGTTTGTCTTTTTATTCTGTTCTTATTGTCTTTAGCTGTGCAAAAACTTTTAGTTTGATATAGTCTCATTTGTTTATCCTACCTTTTATTTCACTTGCCAGTGGAGATAAATCAGCAAATATACTGCTGCGAGAAATGTCGGAGAGATTACTGCCTATGATTTCTTCTAGGATGCTTATGGTTTCACGGCTTACATTTAAGTCTTTTATCCATTTTGAGTATGTTTTTGTGAATGGTGTAAGATGATGGTCTAGTTTCATTTTTTTTGCAGGTAGCTGTCCAATTTTCCCAACACCATTTGTTAAAGTGGTTGTCTTTACTCCATTGTATGCTCTTTCCTCCTCAGTTGTCCATAAAGGTGTGGGTTTATCTCTGGGTTCTCTGTTCTGTTCCATTGATCTATGTGCCTGTTCTTATGCCAGCACCAGGCTGTCTTGTGTATAATGACTTTGTAGTAAACCTTGATATCCAGAAGAGTGATACCTTCCGCTTTATTTTTACTTTTTAAGATTGCTAAGGCTATTCGTGTTCTTTTTTTTTTTTTTTTTGGTTCTATATAAATTTTTGGAATATGTGTTCTATATCTTTGAAGTATGTCAATGATATTTTAATTGGCATTGCATTGAATTTATAAATTGCTTTGGGTAATATAGAAATTTTAATGATGTTTATTCTTCCTAACCATGAGCACGGTATATGCTTCCACTTGTTTGTATCTTCCTTGATTACTTTTATCAATGTTTTATAATTTTCAGAGTACAAGTCTTTAACCTCCTTGGTTAAATTTACTCCTAGGTACTTTATTATTTGGTTGCAATAGTGAAGAGGATTGTTTCCTTAATTTCTCTTTCTGACAGTTCATTGTTGTTATATAAAAATGCCTCTGATTTCTGAGTATTAATTTTATATTCTGCCACCTTGCTGAATTCATTTATCAGGTCCAGTAGTTTTCAACTGAGACTTTAGGGTTTTCTATATACAATATTATATCATCTGCAAATGATGATAGCTTTACTTCTTCTTTTCTAATTTGGATGCCTTTTATTTCTTCTTGTTGTCTTATTGCTTTGGTTAAGACTTCTAAAACTATGTTGAATAAGAGTGGTGAACAGGGGCACCACTGCCTGGTTCCTGATCTTAAGGGGATTGCTTTTAATTTTTGCCCATTTAGTATGATGTTTTCTGTGGGTTTGTCAAAGATGGCCTTTATCATGTTAAGGTATATTCCCTGTATTCCCACTTTGCTGAGAGTTTTGATCATGAATTGCTTCTGAATTTTTTCAAATGCTTTTTCTGCATCTATTGAAATTATCATTTGATTTTTTTCCTTCCTTTCATTTATGTGATGAATCACATTAATTGATTTGCGAATATTGAGCCAGCCTTTACTCCCCAGAATAAATTCCACTTGATCATGGTGTATGAATTTTTTTATATATTGCTGGATCCGATTGGCTAATACTTTGTTGAGAATTTTAGCGTCTAAATTCATCAGGGATATTGCTCTATAATTTTCTTTCTTTGTATTGTCTTTGCCTCTTTTCGAGATGAGAATTATGCTCTCCTCAGAAAAGGAGTTTGGAAGTCTTCTTTCCTCTTGAATTTTTTGAAATAGCTTGAGAAGGATAGGAGTTAGCTTTTCTTTAAATTTTTGGTACAATTCACTTGTGAAGCAATCAGGCCCAGGACTTTGTTGGGAGTTTTTGATAACTATTTCGATCTCATTTGTTATAATTGGTCTGTTTAGGTGTTCTGATTCTTCCAGATTGATTTTTGGAAGATTATGTTTCATTAAATTTGTCCATTTTACCTAGGTTGTGTAGTTTTTTGGCATAGAGTTCTTCATAGTATTTTCTTACATTACTTTGTATTTCTGTTGTGTCAGTTGTTATTTTTCCACTCTCAATTCTAATTTTATTTATTTGAATCCTCTCTCTTTTATTCTTAGTGAGTCTAGTTAAAGCTTCATCAATCTTGTTTACCTTTTTAAAAAACCAGCTCCTGGTTTCATTGATTCTCTGTATTGTTTCTTTGCCCTCTATGACATTTATTTCTGCTCTGATTTTTATTAATTTGTTTCTTCTACTACTCCTGGGTTTTACTGGCTGTTATTTTTCTAGTGCTTTCAGATGCAGGGTCAATTTGCTTATTTGAGCCTTTTCTAGCTTCTTTTGGTATGCTTATAGTGCTATGAACTTCCCTCTCAGTACTGCTTTTGCTGTGTCCCATAAATTTTGAATTGATGTATGCTCATTATGATTCGTTTCTAGAAACTATTTTATTTCTTCTTTGATCTCATTGTTAATCCATTCATTATTTAATAACATGCTATTTAGTTTCCAAGTGTTCGAGTATTTTTCAATTTTTCTTTTTTGGTTAATTTCTAGTTTCATGCCATTGTGATCTGATAAAATGCTTGATATAATTTCAATCTTTTTAAATTTGTTGAGACTACTTTTTTTTCCTAACATGTGGTCTATCCTAGAGAATGTACCATGAGTGCTTGAAAAGAATGTACATTCTACTGCTTTAGGGTGAAAAGTTCTGAAGATATCTATTAAATCGAGTTTATCTAGTGTATCCTTTAAGTCTGCTGTTCCTTTGTTAATTTTCTTTCTTGAGGCTCTATCCAGTGATGTTAGTGGGTATTGAAATCCCCTACTATTATAGTATTGCTGTTAATCTTGTCCTTTATATCCATCAAAGTCTGCTTTATGTATTTTGGGGCTCCTATGTTTGGTGCTTATATATTTATAATGATTATATTTTCCTGTTGAATTGTTCCCTTTGTCATTATGTAGTGTCCTTCTTTATCTCTTACTACAGCCTTTGTTTTAAAGTCTATTTTGTCAGATATAAATATTGCTACCCTGGCTATTTTTTCATTTCCATTTGCATGAAATATTTTTTCCATCCTTTCACCTTCAGTCTATGTGCATCTTTGCATTAAGGTGTGTCTCCTGGTAACAGCATATGTACGGGTCCTGTTTCTTTATCCACGCAGCTACTCTATGTCTTTTGATTGGATCATTTAATCCATTTACATTTTAGGTTGTTATTGATATGTATTTGTTTGTTGCCATTTTATTCTTTTAAGCTGTATTCCTCTTTTGCTATATTCTTTTCCCCCTTTGATCTGTTCACAACAGGCCTTTTAGCAACTCTTGCAGAATTGGTTTGGTTTTAATGAAATCCTTGAGGTTTTTTGTCTAGGAAGCTCTTTATTTCTCCTTCAATTTTAAATGTTAGCCTTGCTGAATAAAGTGGTGCTGGTTGTAGGTTCTTATTTTGCATTACTTTGAATATATCTTACTATTCCCTTCTGGCCTCAAGTGGTGTTGTTGAGAAATTGAATGTCATCCTTGTGGGGTCTCCTTTGTAGGTGATAGCCTTTTTTTCTCTAGCAGCTTTAAAAATTTTCTCTTTACCACTTAGCTTTGGTATTTTAACTATGATGTGACTTGGTGTATATTTCTTTGGGTTTCTCTTTAATAAAGTTCTCTGTGCCTCTTGAACATGTGAAACATTTTCCAGCCTTAATTTAATGAGGTTTTCTGCTATGATTTGATTAAAGAAAGTTTCTACCTCTTGTTCTTTCTCTTCCTCTTCAGGAACCCCTATAATGTGGACGTTATTTCTCTTCATGTTGTAACAGAGCTCCCTTAGAGTTTCCTCAGATTTTTTGAGTCTCTTTTCTTTTCTCTGCTCTGCTTCTGTGCCTTTGTTTATATTGTCCTCTAACTCGCTGATTCAATCCTCAGCTTCATCCATCCTGCTTTTAATTTCTTTCATTGTGGTCTTCAATTCTGATATTATATTTGTCATTTCTGTCTGATTCTTTTTTATTATTTCAATTTCCTTTTCTATACTTGCTATCTTTTTACTTAGGTGTTCGTAATGACCATCCATTGTTGCTCTAAGCTCTTTGAACATCCTAACAATCATTATTTTAAATTCTGCTTCCTGTAATTTGGTTATATCTGATTCATTCAGGTCCTTCTCTGGGGATTTCTCTTATTTCTTTTGGGTTGCATTTCTCTGCCTGACTGTTTTGTCTGTGTATAAGAAGGGTTTGGCTACTGGAGTTCAATCGGTGTTGCCTCTGTGTTCCCTAGGTGTTGACTCTCTGCAGGCCCACACCCCCCTCTGCCGCTGCCGAGGGTGGCTGGATATAGGTGTTGCTGGCACCAGTCCTCTGTGGCTGTTGCTGCGGTTTCCACCTCGCCTCCGCAGGAGGGGCTATGTTCTTGTGCCCGGCTCTTCAAGCCTCAGCCGGTCTTGACCTTAACCTCTCTCCCATGGGTGGGATTGTGCACCAATCTCAGGCCACAAGCCTGTACACCAAGCGCAGAGATGAGCTCCTTTGCTCAACTGTGGGTCCCTGTAAACTGGCTTCTCCAGCCTGGAGGGGCTGTTGGTGCGTGCTCAGCTGCGAGCCCAGGCTTCCACCCCGCCCCCACAAACCTCAGCTGTTTGGCTAGGAGGGGTTGCTGGTGCATGCTCAGATGTGAACCCTGGCCTCTGCCCCGCCTCTGGGGGAAAGCCGGTTTGTGTAGGGCTTCAAGCCTCAGAGGCCAGATGAGGCTGCATGCCCCTTTGCCCCTGCCCAACAGCGGATTTCTGTCCATTCTGGGCTCCTGCTTTTCCCCCACAGGTGGGGTTGCAGGTAGGCCCAACGCCACTTTTGCATGTTCCCTTCGCCCTCACTGGGCTAGACTGAGCTCATGCTGCATCCCGCCACCACCTGCCCTCTAGCAATCCCTCAGCAGTATTGGTGGGGGTGCTGCAGCTCAAACCCTCACTCTCTATACTGTAGTCCTGAAAGCTCCCTCCTTCTAAGCAACTGTGCTCTAATTGCTGTGGGGGAGCCTGTTTGGCTGGTGTCCTGCTTCCCCTTGCTGGTTTCAGGGAAATATTTTTTCAGATTTGTAGAGTGACTCAGCCCAGGGTTTAGGGTGGCTGTCCCTCAAAGTTTTTCTCCCTGTGCCTTCCAGATCGCACTCTCTTCTCTCTGCTCTGGTCCTCTCCTCTCTCCCTGTCCCCCGGAGTCCCAGGTGAGTGGTTGTGAGAGAAGTTTTCTGCGCCGTCCCTTTAAGAAGAATCCTGGGTCTGAGACAACTGTCTCTTTCTCACAAGCAGTATCCTAACCTGTTTCACAGCTAAATACTATCCATACGCCTCTTCTAGGCTCTGGGTCTCCAAGCTGGGGTTTTGTTTCTGGGACCCAGGTCCCTCCTTCTCCACTACACTCTCTTCCCACCATGTGAGTCTCTTCAGGCTGCCTTTCACTCCAGGGACCTGGGCAGCCCTTTCTGTGTTTTTGTTTTTCCTACCAGTCTCAATGTGGCTTCTTCAGTGTTCCTTGGTTGATGAGTCCTCTTAGTTTAGATAAACGTTGGTTTATCTAGACGATGGTTCTTAAAATTAAGTTATAATCTTGGCCTGACCTGTGGTGGCGCAGTGGATAAAGCGTCGACCTGGGAACACTGAGGTCGCCAGTTTAAAACCCTGCACTGGTCTGGTCAAGGCACATATGGGAGTTGATGCTTCCAGCTCCTCCCCCCTTTCCCTCTCTCTCTCTCTCTCTCTCTCTCTCTCTCTCTCTCTCTCACTCTGTGTCTCCTCTCTGAAATGAATGAATTAAAAAAAAATTTAAAACAAAATTAAGTTATAATCCACTTTGGTTCCAGGAGTTGGAAGTTGGTACATCCACCTACTCCATCGCCATCTTGTCCCTATTATTCTCCTTTCTTTTACACACACATAGACACAAAACTACGTGAATAAAAGACAGAGGGTACACTTCTCACACCTAATATTTTGTGTATATATAACATATTCACTCTTAAAGCAGTTTGGTCTCCCATTCATTATTGAAAAGATCTAAAAATGAGTATTAGTACATAAATCATTATAAATTTTATTAATGTTTATACATGCTTTGACAAATATAATTATTATTTCTAGCAATTTTCTTATTCTAAATTTCTAAGTTGGCAGCATAAATTATATCCTTTCAAGCTGGAGGAAAGAACAAACATATAATAAATATCACTGTGCATATTATAAACCATATATACAAGTTCAAATGTGAAAGGCATATAGTTAACATTAAAATTAAAGTGACTGAAAATTATCAAGTAAAACGGGCACTTTATTTGGCCTAAACTACATATTTAAAATATATAAATGACAATAATTATTTTTATAATTATATTCTCTAAGATTATAAATTAATATAGAAAATAGTTGCAAATTTATGTTTTATCATAAATGTCTTTTTGTAACTTGTATAGCTTTAATATTTTTATTGATTGAACTTAGAGACAAAGAGAGAGGCAGAGAGAGAGAGAGAGAGGGAGCGGGGGGGAAGCATTTATTTTGTTGTTCCACTTAGTTGTGCATTTATCAGTCATTTCCTATATGTACCCTGACAGGGGATGGAACCTGCAACCTTGGTTTTTTATGATAATGCTCCAACCGACCAAGCTTACCAGGAAGTTCTGTAATTTGTATAGCTTTTAATTAACCAAGAGTTTCAAAGCTCACTATGAAATAACAGAAAAAATCTGTTCTAAGATAAATTGATCAAACATAGAAACCAAAATCTGTTTAGCCTACCTATTTCTCCTCAAGAAACTAATGCATGTTTTAAATTGAGCCCAACTAAGCAATGAGAATCAAATGAATCCAAGAGTTTAGCACTTTAGCTTTGCCTCAAATGTGATTAATGAATCACATAAGATTCAGCTCTTTAATTAGATTAATAATGAAATAGAAGAAAATTAAAAATATTTTTGACTCTGTACCAGGCCCTTTGTATATATTATTTCATTAAAATATTACATGATATTTCTGAAAACAGAACACACAGTCTGTTCCTATGGGTCTAATATTTATTGATAGCTATATTTTTGTACTGATATATATTGATATATAGATATAGATATAAATATATAGATATATGTATGTATATATATATTTGTGCTGATGTATATATATGTGTGTGTGTATATATATATATGTATGTGTATATATATATATATATATATATATATATATATATATATATACATATATATATATAGTATGGCATTGTTATCTTACCACGTATAGCACAATTTGAAAATGTTCAGAAAATAAAAGAGGAGTTTGAACCAAAAGTGGTTTTCATCCTGGATCTCTTTGAATGGCAATCCCAATACATAATAATAAACTCTTCCAATGGTTCAAGTGCAGCCTTAATCAATCCAGTGCTGAAACCATTCTCCCCTCCTCAACCCGTTTAGTTGTCTCTTTCTTGTTGTTTTGTGGATCTGCAATTAGAAATGCAAGACTGAGAAGCATTGTGCTGCTCAAATTCCACAATAGCATATCGCCCCACTACAGTCATTTGGCTCCAACTTAAGCAAAGGTTGACCTTCAAGGCTTGTCAATATCCCATTCATAGCCCATGGTAACTTCCACTCTGCTGCCATTTCTAGAGACCCAACCATTGCCTCATAAGGGATCCACAAAGAGCCCTTGCTTGTTTGCATATGGTGCAATGACAGTCCAATGAAATCACTGCCCTGCTTGTGTGCTGATTTCGGGCTTTCAACTTTGCTGCTCAGTGGCTCTTGGTGTCACTCTGCTTAACTTAACTCATTCAGGCACCTGATGTTGAACATTTCTAGGAGACCCCATCTACATTCTCATATTTGTCCCTGTATGGACTTTTGTACACATTTGTCTGCAATTCAGGCCTCTAATGCAATTGCTGGGCCATAGCGTATAAATATATACAATTTGACTAATAGCTACCAGGATGCTTGCCAGAATAGCTGCATCATTTCTGCCAGAAATGCACGAAAATCCTCACTGGCTATTTTTATTTTTAGGGTAGTTGCCTGCACTTAAAATCTATACTCAAGAGTTTTACCCTCATTTTCCTTTTTAGTTTCTTAAATATAGAAAATATTTATATCTTGAAGATTTTGTATTATTTTGGGCTTCTTTCCCCATTTCCTATTTCCAACACAATGTTGATGTGATTTCTAATTTATTTTCCTCAATCTGTTCTTTCAAGAATAATAATAATATCCTCCAGTTGTTTTGGTCATTACTTCATGCATCTTTGGTAGCACACTGTGCTTTTATGTATCTTCTTGTTTCAGTACATTCTCCAAAAGCTTTTCAAAGTGGGTTTCCATATGCTAAATATTTTGAGGCCTGATTGGCTATAATGTTTTTGGTTCTACTATGTAACTATGGTGTAAAAAAGCCTAATATCAATCTAAATATTTTTCCTTCTTAGGTGATATGCTTCTTCTTTTGGAAAGCATTTTTCATTTGTTTTTTGATGTTCTAGAATTTAATTGTAATATATCTAGGTAATAATAACTAATACTAAATAATGATTATTTATAGGCATCATTCACAGGGTTTTATATATAATAACCTATTTACTTCTCATATTAATTTTTTAAAATAAAAAGATAAACATTTTACTATACCCATTATATTGCTGAATAAACTGTGTTTACATTAGGAACTATTTTAAATGAGTTCTGTCATGATTTTTAACGCTTGGATATTAATATTCTTTATTTCTTCAAATATGCATGTCTTCCCTTTGTTCCCAACCACCAGCACCCCCACTTCTCTTCTGAGAAGATTATTAACTGACTATTAGCATTTTTATTTCTATTCTCTTAACGTTTTCATTTATTGTTGTATTTTCTCTTGTTTCTGTTACTGTCTAAGAGTGTTCAATCTGATCTTCTAGCAAACAAATCTTTTTTCTAATGAATTCTTCAGATTATTTATTTCTTCTGTTCTTTATTTCACCCATTATATTTTTCATATTTACTATTTCCAATTGATTTTTTATGGCTTCTCCTATGTATTACTAACATTTTTTATCTCTAAGTATTTCAATTAAAACTTATTTCAAATTCTTAACTCATCTGTTCTAAGAAATCTGCTGCATATGATATTAGTTTGCTACTTTTTATTTAGATTTTGTTCTTTCTACTATTGAGATATTTTTCCTATGAGCTCATAATTCTGTTTTATAATATGAATTAAGGAAGGGTCTAAGTTATATTCCTCCTGATGAATTTATAAAAAGAAAAATGTGAGCCTAAGTTGGTGTTTTAAATTACCAAAGAACTTCTCTCAGTCACTGTCTGCTGTCACTCCACTAGACAAGTCTTCTGAATGATTTATCAAGATGACACAGATCCCTTGAAACAAAATCCACTAGCTGTAACATTTAAAGGGAATTAAGGCAGGGAAGTACAATCTCTGGCAGCTGACATCTGCTCCATTAGCATCAATGGAAATTTTGCAGACCCTAATATTACACCCTGGTCACTGCAAGGTCCAGGCTGTTGCCACAGATTTCTGTGCAGATGATGAAGCAAAAACAGTCCAAAACAGCGTACAGAAAAGCAAACTCAAGGAAACTGAAAACGTCTCTCCTCAGCTTTCCTCGCACGGCTGCAGTTTAACCAGGCTGCCCGTCACCGTCTGCTGCTTCCCATAGTTTTTCCATCATTTTCAGATCCATGCTTCCACTGTTTCCTCAGGTAGATTTAGGAGAGAAAGCAGCAGACTGTGTTAGTTCACTCTCTTCTCAGAAACCAAATTCTGCCTTTCTGATTTTTCTGTCTTTTTTTATTTGAAAATGAAATAAAATTCAGTCAAGCTCTCCTAGACTTAGAAAGATGGCTGATCAGGTCATTTACAAACAGCAAAGCACCAGCTCCTTCTTTTTGAATGTTTCACTTTCCAACTTCCTGACACTCTCTCTAATCAGCCTGCATCATCTTTCCAGCTACCAGAGGGTATGTTTCCATGACTTTCAAGCCATTCTTCTTCTGGCCACAGAAACTTCTAGAGCCCTATATACTACGATATACATAAAATCCATGAATTGTTCTAGATAAATGGGTGTCATTACCATCAGGAACTAGACCCACAACTTCTCATTTTTCAAGTTATTTTAGGAACTACCGTGGATCCTGCATTTTTAACTGGTTCTTTGCTTGCAACTTTCCATGGTTCACACGGCACACTAAACAATGCTTGGCTATCTTAAAATGAAAAAACAAAGACCCTCACAAAAGTATAGGTTGCTTATGATGGGCACCAAAAGACATTTTAACATTTTAAATTTGTTTTGGGAAAATACAAAAGTCTTACCACATCTTGACTATTGCAAGAATAAATTCAGGGTAATCTAAATTCAGAATTTCTTCCTTCAAAACATTCTTATTGTTAGCCTGACCTGTGGTGGCGCAGTGGATAAAGCGTCGACCTGGGAACACTGAGGTTGCCAGTTCAAAACCCTGCACTGGTCTGGTCAAGGCACATATGGGAGTTGATGCTTCTAGCTCCTCCCCCCTTTCCCTCTCTCTCTCTCTCTCTCTTTCTCTCTCTCTCTCTCTCTCTGTGTGTGTGTGTGTGTGTCTCCTCTCTAAAATAAATAAATAAATAAAAGAAATTAAAAAAAAAAAACATTCTTATTGTTAATGAATTACTCAGGTATTGCACCTTCTGTGCATTTTGTTCAAAAGGAGCAAAGCTGTTTTTTTTTATTTAGAGCAGCATCTGTGATTATGGACCAACTAATTAACTTGTCTGATATGGAACGGATGATGCAATTTTCACTTTAATCTTTTTTCTCTTCCATATGAACAGGGTTGCTGCTTATAAATGCTATGACTGCTGTTAGGAAAAGGCTTATTTTAAAAACTTGCTTTAAGCTCTTTTGTATACCTACCATTAAGCTTCCTTAGCAATAGAGAAGATTTTAAAATGCCAACTAAAGTAAGTTAACTGTTGATTTTCATATATTATTATTTATAAAAAGCAAGATTTTTCTTCAGCATTTTCTGAGCTTCCTTTCAGTCTTTAATATTTTAATCAAGTATCACTGCTACTTAATAAAACAAACAATAGCATGGGAAAGAGACACTCTCTATGCTTTCTTACTGAAGCTGTGCATGGCAAAACCACAGGAGAAAACCAAGATTGCAGAAAATTTCAGCTTCTGTAAGGAGAACTGATGGGGAGGAGGGCATGCTCTTATTCTGCTATTTTAGTTAGAAGCTTATTCCACTTTTGCAAAAGAACATCTCCTGTTGTTTTATCGATTAGATATTACTCTTTGTCAAAGTATAGAATCAAATTAAAACTAAAACTAATTAGTGACATAGTTTAAAAACAACAACAAAAAAAACCCTCTTACCAATAACATTTGAACATTTTGCAGAGAAAGAGAAAGAAAACTCCAGAAGCATGCTTCTCATTGATCCAAAAGAAATCTGTCCCACCCAGATATGTTTAGACACATATACTTCATCTAAAAAAAATGGCAATTACATTAATATTGATAAAAATAATGAATTGCCTTCCAAAGAGGAAAGCATAGACTGCAAAAAGACATTTTTGATGTATAGCTCAAGAAATAAAAATTTAGATCCAGGACACAAGGCATGTTGGTTGATTTATAAAATGTCTTACTGCCTTGGGTTCGAGTGCCAGTAAGTATTTTAGATCATCAATACCATCATTCTTAATATATGCTTTTTAGAACAGTTAAATAGCTGATGCAGTATTTCATTTATGACCATCCTGAGTAGGGTTGTTTTATGCAGTCTATAGATTTGAAGAAGGGAAGAAGTCTGGTCAGGTGGTTAAATGCATATTGGAAATCAGCAATATTTCTGCCACTGCCTATACCTGTAGTGTGACCTTGAAAAAACTGCCATGAAATCTGAGGACCTAGAATAGACCTTAGAAATCTAGGCCCTCCAGTGCCATGTCCTCTCTGTTGAGATTAGTTCTATGATTTTGTTCATACTGTCTATATTACACTTGGAAGATTACAATAATAGCAATAGTAATAAGTCTAACAAAACATCAAGCACTGTTGTAAATGTTTTACATGAATCAGTAAATTTCACCTGCAAAATAGGCCACAATAAAATGTACAATTTCTGTTCTCATGTTCAAGATAAAAAGATTAATTTTAAATGTTTTAAGTTATTTATTCAAATTTACACTGCAACACCAGAGCCTGCACTTTAACATTTAGAGTTTAATATTTTAACCTACATTGGTATTACATCAAACTGTTTCTAAAAATTAAGCCTGTTGAAGGCACAGATGTTGTTATTTACATTTCAAATACTCAATATCACTTAACACACTGTTTCCTAGACATACAGAAATGCTGGTTAATAAATTCATTTTATAGAAGGTGAATGCTCTAGATATTCTCAACATCAGCCAATCTTTATACCATTTTCCACTCCACTCCGGGTCTCCAAGAGGCTGATCTCTATAGACTTTCACCCAGGTCCCTTCACCCTCTGGCTGCACATTGGGTCTGGCCAATGAAGAAGGCCATCAGAGTTTGAAAGGTAAGAGAAGGAAGAGATCTGAGATATTTTTCTAGCTCCATCAGTTCAGCTCAGGGAGGTGACAGTGGCTGCTGTCTTGCCAAAAAAAAAGTCACAACACCTGTCAGGCAGCCATAACTATAGTTACAGCTCTTTGGAGTCCCATTAACTACTCCCTCCCTTGGCCTTTCAGGCTTTGTTAGCTCTGAGTTGACACATCATCCTTTTTTGGTTTCCCTTAACCTTTCCCAGAACTGCCTAATGAGTACCTTTGTTAAATTCTCTTTAATTACTCTGTGTAAGTCATCTGTTTTCAGCCAGGAAACTGACTGATAAATGACAATAAAGCTTGAAAACAATAACAGTTTGCCAGTGATCACCATTTATATCTCTGCTAGCAGATAATAATAGTCAGCATCAGTGAGTGCATACTATATAACAGGCACTATGCAAATAGCTACCTGATGCTCTTTTCAGTTGGTTCAGTGGTAGAGTGTCAACCCAGCATGTGTAGGTCCCAGGTTTGGTTTTCAGTCAAGGCACACAGGAAAAGCAATCATCTGCTTCTCCACTTCTTCCCTACTCCCTCTTTCTCTCTCTCTCTATCACTCCCCCTCCCACAGCCATGGCTCTATTGATTGGAGCACATTGGCCCCAGGTGCTGAGGATGGCTCCTTGGAACCTCTGTCTCATGCACTTAAAATAACTTGGTTGTAAGCATGGGCCACAGATGGGTAGAGCATCACCCCAGACAGAGTCACCAGGTGGATTCAAGTTGGGTGCATACAGGAGTCTGTCTATAGTCTCTCTCTTAAGAAATAAAGTAACTACCTGGTAATAGAGTTTAATATGTTCTTTAAGAAATGCATTCTATTCTATGTTTATATTTGACTGATCTCATTACAATTGGTGTGAATGTTGGCAAGTTATTTAATTAGTCTATGCCTGGACTGCTCATCTGCTGAAGAGGGATGATAACACCTACTTCATAAATCTGTTAGCAAGTCCCTATCATGTGGTAAGTACTCTTCAATTTCTATTAGAACAGTGGTTCTTAACCTGGGTTCTATCGAACCCTAGGGATTTGATGATTCAG
This sequence comes from Rhynchonycteris naso, assembly GCA_037038555.1. NCBI lineage: Eukaryota > Metazoa > Chordata > Mammalia > Chiroptera > Emballonuridae > Rhynchonycteris > Rhynchonycteris naso. Next base: position 77,758,767 of record CM073002.1, read on the forward strand.
TCTCGTCGGTCTCAGGGGTTCAGAGAAACCTCTGCTGTGGAGGCCAGAATAAAGTAATACCATAATTTGTTGTGAGTTCATGCACTTTGTTGGTTTTGTTCTTTGAGCAAGGTGATGTTCATGCACAGCTCCTTTTGTGCACCAGTAAAAAAACATATACTTATGTCTTAAATTTGGAAAAAAAAATCATATTTTATTTATCACTAAAGAAAGGTTTGGTGAATGCGCATATGAAACTGGTGGGTTCGGTACCTCAAAAAGGGTTAAGAACCATTGTATTAGAATCTGGTTCTCTGAACTTGGAGTCATTGCCATTTTTTGATGAAATTGGACCTTATAAAAACAAAGAAAAAAGCAAATAAAACAACATTGTTCAATCTACTTAATTTAATTCAGACTCTACAACACTAGACTGACTTGTTTTTCTCACATAAATATTGCTCAAATATTTTAGAGAATGCCCAGATTTTTTAATATTGACCCCAACTGACACATGTGAACATCCTTTCTCCACCAAAGTCTGAGGTAAAGACCTTTCCGAGAACAGCACAGCCTTCCCTGCCAGAGACTTCTCTAGCAGGGTTCTCTCCTTCAGGTACTTCATCAATACCTGTGGCCCTTATATTCTAAAACACGTGCCCAGCTTCCTGATGGTTCTCTGAAGCACCAATACTTTCTTAGAAAAACTAGAGAAAAATCCCTTTTCAGCTTTTATTTTAAATCTCCCTTTCTCCAATATTTAAATCTTCTTTTATGTAGGTTGGAAGTGGGTGATGAGCTAAAGATGGCAGGGATTCTAAAGATGGCCCTGCACTTTTCTATTTGTTGGTGTTTGGGTTATCCTTGTCTCAGATTTCAATCTTCAGCTATAACTACAAGATATAAATTACCTGGAATTTCACCACTGAAGGAACCACAGCAAAATTTTGGTAAACATTTGCATAATCGATATTATACCAAAATATTCTTTTTATCAGTTTCTGTCCTTTTTCTTGTATAATTCTGCTTTTCTCTTCCCTTCTCCCTTCACCTATATAACCAGTATTGACAATCTGGTTTATGTACTTTCACAACCTATGATCATTGTACATAATAAAAAGAGATTCTTATTATTTGTTTTACAAAGAGTGATCATAATTTATATGCTTCTCTGTCTTATGTTTTTATTATTTAATACTATGTCTTAGTAATCTCTCCCAAGTCAACTTTCCCAGAGAAAATTTTATTTTTCTTCGCTGCCTTATTCTATGTCATGAATTTACAATTATTTAATCAACCATTCTCTTTTGATGGACATAGATTTTGTTTTCAGTTTTCATATATCACAGTGGTTTATTTTTCTGTAGAATAGATTCCCAACTGAGGCAATGCTGAGTTAAAGGGTGTGTGTATTTTAAATTAAATATCTGTTGCCAGATTTGTTTATAAGAAAGCTATAATAAAACACACACACACACACATTTTTACTTGCAAAATATGATCTTACACTTTAGCTTATGACGCTACACAGAATATTATATCTTACTATTTTTATCAACTACCATATTTCCCCATGTATAAGATGCACCCTTTATCAAAAATTTTGGGTCTAAAAACTGGGTATATCTTATACAGTGGTTGTAGTATTTTTTTCCTTTTTTTTTTTACTTGCATTTTCCACTTTTTTGCATTGTTGTCTTTTTTTCAAATTTCAGGCCCCAAAATTAAGATGCGTCTTATGCATGGGAAAACATTATATAAAGTATGTCATTTTTTTTTTCTTTTCCAAGTAAGAGGAGGGGAGATAGAGAGACAGACTCCTGCATGTGCCACAACTGGGATCCACCTGGCAACTCCTGTCTGGTGTGGATGTTCTGCCCATCTGGGGTCATGCTCACAACAGAGCTCATTTTAGCACCTGAGGGGGAGGCTCCATGGAGTCATCCTCAGAGCCTGGCCAACCAACTCCAACCAACTCAGCCTTGGCTGTAGGAGCGGAAGAGAAAAAGAGAGTGAGAGAAAGAGAAGGATGGAGAAGCAGATAGCCACTTCTCCTGCATACACTGACTGAGAATCGAGCCTAGGACAGCCACACACCAAGCCAATTTTCTACCACTGAGCCAACTGGCCAAGGCCAGAATATTATTTTTTAAAATAAACATTTCCTGAATACCAGTGAGGCTCAAATCCTGTCAACACATTTATTGGCTCTCAGGATCAGTTTTGTAAAAAATGTATTCATGCATGTCATTCATTTGTCTACTGGTTTGTTGTTGCCATTTTCTTGTCAATTCATAGGGGTTCCTTTTAGTCTAAAATTGTTGCTGTCTCATATGCAAGATGAATATTTTCCTTAATTACTCATTTATTATAGATTTTCTTTATGGTATATTTTGCCATAGAAAAGTTTTTCTAAATATTTATATAGTTAAATGTCTATAGTTTTTTTTTTCTTTTCCAAACAGAGTTTTTTATCTTTGTTACATAAACTTTTCAAGCTCCTAGGTGATACACAGATTTATGTAATTTTTAAGTATGTAAGTTTAAATATATAATTCATTAATTATTTTTTATATTTAACAAAAGCCAGATTTATTTTTGTCCTGTAAGATTGCCATTTGTACTGGAACTATTGATTAAGTAAAACTATTATTTAACAAATAAAAAATTATTATAAATTATTTTAAATTCTATTTCTGCGTGCCTATTCTAGCTCTAGCTCACATTTTTATTCCAATGTTAACATCATATTATTTTCATTGCTATGTTTTTAGAGTATATTTTAATATCTAATAAAGCCTATCTCTCCTCACCATTCTTCTTTTTCATAATTTTCTTAGCTATTTTCAGAAAATGTATTTCTTTTATTCTAAATTTTTAAATTAAATTTTATTGGATGACACTGGTTAATACAATTATAATGGTTTCAGGTGCCCAAATCTACAACAACCTCTGTACACTTTGTTATGTGTCCACCCCTAACAAGTGATGTCTTTGTCCATCATCATTTATTCCCCCTATTCTCTCCTCCACCTCCCCACCTTATGCAATCATCACAGTGTTTATGTTTATAGGTTATTTCTTCTTTTTTATTTTTGCCCTTTTTAGCCTATTCCTCCACCTCCCTCACCCAACACCCCTATCCCTTGACAGCTGTCAGCCTGCTCTCTAAGTATGAGTCTGTTTCTATTTTGCTTGTTAGCTCATTTTGTTTATTAGATTCCCATATGAATGGAATCATATGGTACTTGTCTCTCTGACTGGCTTATTTCACTTAGCATAATGACCTCCAGGTCCATCCACACTGTTGCAAAGGTAATATTTCCTTCTTTTTTAAGGCTGTGTAGTATTCCATTGTGTAAATGAACCACAGGTTTTTATCCTCTCATTTACTGATGGGAACTTGGCCTGCTTCCCAATAATGGCTATTATAAATAATGCTGCAGTGAATGTGGGGGTGCATATCTTCTTTCAAATTAGTATTTTGGGACTCTTAGGATAAATTCCCAGAAGTGCGGATGTTAGATCAAATGGTATTTCTATTTTTAATTTTAAGAGATAACTTCATACTGCTTTCTACAGTGACTATACCAATCTGCATTCTCACGAACAGTGCATGAGGCTTCCCTTTTCTCTATAGCCTTGCCAGCGCTTGGTGTTTGCTGATTTATTGATGATAGCTACCTGACAAGTGTAAGGTGATATCTCATTATGGTATTAATTGGCCTTCTCTGATTAATGATGCTTAACATTTTTCATATGTCTATTTCCAATCTGCATGTCCTCTTTAGAAAAGTGTCTATTCAGGTTTTTGCACATTTTTAATTGGAATTTTATGGGTTGAGTTTTAGAAGTTTCATTATAAATTTTGGATATTAATTGTTTAGCAGATAAATCAGCAAATGTTTTTCCATTCAGTGAACTGTCTTTTCATTTTGTTGATAGTTTCCTTTTTTGTGAAAAACCTTTTAGTTTAATGTAGTCTCATTTGTTTATCTTTTCTCTCATTTACCTACCATGCCTAAGGAGATATATCTTAAAAATTTTGCTGTGAAAAATTAAACAAGGATGTAAAATACCTGTAATCAGAAAGTTATAAGACACAAACATGTCAAAGCATATACTGTGTTTATGGATGGGAAAAATTAACATCGTTAAAATCTTCATATTACCCAAAGTAATCTATAGATTCAAAACAATTCCTATCAAGACACTAAGGGTGTATTTCACAGAACTAAACAAATATTCTAAAAATTTGTATAAAACTATGAAAGATCCCAAATAATCAAAGCAATCTTGGAAAAGGAGAACAAATATAGAGGAATCATGGTACCTTACATGGTACCTTACAAGGCTATATAGTGAACAAAAGCATGGTACTGGCATAAAATACAGACATAGATAAATGGAATAAAATAGCCTAGAAATCAACCCATTGTTATATGATCACATAATATTTTACAAAGGGGGCAAAAGTATACAATTGGTTAAAGACAGTCTATTTAATAAGTTGTGTTAGGAAAATTAAGCAGATACATAAAAAAATTAAATGACTATCTTTTCACATCATTTACAAGAATGAACTCAAAGTAGATTAAAGACTTAAATGTTGGACACAAAATTATAAAAATCCTGGAAGAAAACATAGGCAGTTGACTTTGGGTGATGGTTATGCAACATAATTGAATGATAAGATAACCTGGAGATGTTTTCTTTGAACATATGTACTCTGATTTATTGGTGTCACCCCATTAAAATTAATAAAAATAAAAGAAAAAAATAGTAAAACCTTCATAACTATTTTTTTTAAATTGTTCAGTTTCAAAATATAATGTTATTTAAAAAGAAGATGTCACCAAAAATATTTGAAAAGTCACTTCAGGTGAATGGGGAGTATGATTTTATAAAAATAAGTCAATAATTTTTATTCTAGGTTTGATAACCATTAAATAGAAAGGAATCTTCAGAGATACTGTAAAATCCTTCATGATAACATAAGAAAAACATAAATCCTTTCATTCCATCAGAAATTGCACAAGTATGTACTCATTCTCATAGCAAATTTATCTGCTCAAAATCACCTTCATAAATTTAAGATGTTTTGGAACCATTGATTGCTACTGAGCTTGAGGACAGGAAAAGCATTTGGGAATCTAATTTCTATTCAGTTGTGGTCCATAGATTTAGTAAATGTGTGTGTGGTGATGGGGGCAATAAGGGGCAAACTGAGGGGTCATTCTATCAGAAGGGAAATCAAAGGTTTAAGCAGAGGAAAGAATGGTAAGACTTGATATAAAAATTGCCTTAATTTTTCTCTTCTATTTTCTTGCATTACACAACTTTATATACATTTCATTTCAATAAATTCAGTTGACATTCCACTTTTACTTCTTCCCTTAGTGCCATTTGTTCACAAACACATCCCTAAGCTCTCTAGAAGTTATCTATGAAGAGAAGCACTAAACATCTTGACGTGTTGTTGTTTTAGGAGTCTAATTCCTTGGAAACAACATCAAGACAAATAAAGCCATTCAACTTTTAATCATGGGTGATATAAATCATCATGTCATTTAAATCTAGAGTCCATAAATCTCAAGAAAAATGTGGGCTTATGACACAGGGATGCAATTTATCAGTATTGGCGTTTCAAATTTGATTAGAATGAAGGGCTATGGTTGAATACATTTTTGCAATTCTGCTTGCAACTGCACCAAAATGGAGGCTCTCAAGTTCACATTCTATTGGTGTATTAAGTATTGGATTCATATTTTCCCTGTTCAGACTAATTGCTTCTTTAATCTGTGATTGCTGACACACATGTGCAGTTATGCAAGTTAATAGGAAGGAAGATGACTCTGATACTCTTCCGTTTCATTATGTTGTTTTTAATTTTTCTCACTGTTAAGACACCATTACTTTATTTGATGGTTTAATAAGCAGGAAATCCAACAATAAAATGTAAGTGTTTAAGATAAAAATTAAAAGTATACCATCAGACCCAAGGCCAAATGGATTAACTGAAAATACAGATAATGTTGTGAAGGGTGGTAGAGGTTTACCCTATTGGAAGTTACTTCGTGTTTGCCTTGCTTAGCTTGTTCAGATTACCTATATTTTAGTAAACTTTCAAAATCTATGCTCTCAGGTTTCGATCTACTTTCCCTAATCTCATAGCAGGCACACTTGCTGAGAAAGTAGTCTGCAGCTGATTGATAGGCAAATGCATTTTTAGAACAGAATGGAATGAAGTTGAACCAATGCAGTGGCTAAAATAAGCAACCAATTTAACTCTATTATAAAGACAGCCACCCAGATCATCCCTCAAGAAATTAAAAATATCGGGCTGCAATACTGAAAACATATATTTGTTCTTTTTGCCATGCATCTTTTATATACATCTCAGTCTTTCCCTCCTCCTCACTAAGGATCTCATCGCCCTCTTGTTCTTGAGGTTTCAGAGCTGTTATTATATTCACACTCTCATGTGATGCTTCTGTTAAGTTTGGTTCAGCATTTCCATTATAAAACTCATAAGCTTCCAGAACAAACTTATTATAACTGTCTATGAGAAAAAAATTGTTCCCAGCTGAAACTCAGTATATATTATATTCATTTTCAGTCCAGAAGGCGCTCGCCTTCTTTAATATATTATAAAATTAAATTTCAACTCATTGCTTTTACTTTCTTTAGTTGTTTCTGTCAGTATGATAACACAAAAGAACAAAGCAGGCAAGCAAACCACTGTTCATCTCACATTTTGCCCATTTTTTGAAGATATTGTTCCTTTTTCATTTCTAGCCTAAATTCAAAGATTCAGTTCTTTTCACAATACCCTGATAGTCCCTTTCATCGGTACTCCTTCTAGTCACTCCCAGACTATTAAAATGTAGGGAAATGGCCAACCAGGAGGGTTTTTATTCCCGCCATACTCAGAAGCAATCATGAATTAAAATACATAAGATATAAAACATTAGAAACTTTCTAAAAATTACTTCAGGATAAAGCATTAAAAGAGATATTATGCTAATTAAAGTGATCCCATTTTGGGGACAAAGTACCTGAATAGACACTTCTCCAAGGAGGACATACATATGGCCAACAGACATGAAAAGATGTTTAACATCACTAATCAGAAGAAAAATGCATATTAAAACCACAATGAAATATCATCTCACACGTGTCAGAATATCCATCATTAATAAATCAATAAGCAAGTGTTGGTGAGGATGTGGAGAAAAGAGAACCCTTGTAAATTTTTGGTAGGAATGCAGATTGGTTCACCACTGTGGACAATATAAGTTACCTCAAAAAATCAAGAATAAAACTGCCTTATAACTCAGTGATGCCACTTCTGAGAATATAGCCAAAGAAATCTGATACACAATTGGAAAGAATATATGCATCCCTATGTTCATTGCAGCATTATTTACAATAGCCACAACTGGGAAGCAGCCCAAGTGGATGAGTAGAGAAAAGGATGTTGTACATTTACACAGTGGAATACTACTTAACTGTAAAAAAAGAAGGAAATAAATCCTTTTGCTATAGCATGGATGGCTCTGTAGATTATCATGCTAAGTGAAATAAGCCAGTCAGAGAAAAACAAGTAACATATGATTTCACTTATATATGAAATGTAATGAACAAAATAAACAAACAAAATTTAAAAAGACACGTAAGTACAGAGAATAGACTGACAACTGTCAGAGGGAGGAAGTAGTGGGGCAAGGTGAAAAAGGTGAAGGGATTAAGCAAAGAAAAGCTCATAGATACAGACAACAGTGTGGTGATTACAGGAGGGAAAGGGGATGGGGGAAGGTAGAAGAAGGTAAAAGGGGAATGAATGGTAATTGTGTGGTACAGTGTAAAATGTGTTATGGAATGGTACACCTGAAACCTATGAGATTTTTATTAACCAATGTCACCCCAATAAATTCAATTCATCTTTAGAAGAAGCAAGCCCAGTTTTAGATTAAGTATTCACAATTATACAGGATATATCTTTAAATTGTTTTACTATTTGATGGTGGGGAAAAAAGGAAAGTTAAAGCAAGCTTGTAAAATGGAAATTTAACTACTAAATATTGCTACAATTGTTTTCCTTTAGTAAGAGGAAGTTATATCAAATTAGTTAACAGTATTATTAATATACTTTTTAACATATCTGAGAAGATGTTTCTATTTGTTAAACAGACACTTGGTTTTCGAGTATGTCTTCAAAATTAATATACATCAATGAAATCAATGATGATTAAACTCCCACTCCTCTGTCTGGTAGATACCTTTAAGAAAGAAGGTGCTGCCTGACCTGTGGTGGCGCAGTGGATAAAGCGTCGACCTGGGAACACTGAGGTCGCCAGTTCAAAACCCTGCACTGGTCTGGTCAAGGCACATATGGGAGTTGATGCTTCCAGCTCCTCCCCCCTTTCTCTCTTTCTCTCTCTCTCTCTCTCACTCTGTATCTCCTCTCTAAAATAAATAAAATTTAAAAAAAAGAAATTAAAAAAAAAAAAAAAAAGAAAGAAGGTGCCAGGGAAGACATGCTCAATAAAGAAGTTAACAGTAAGTCAATGGTTGAAAAAACTATAAATGGATTGCTGATTACAGGCCTAAATTGCTATGTTTGGCATCCATCTTTTTCTGGCTTTACATTGACACCCATTCCTGTTTCTAACTCCCCACTAAACAGATGATTTGTAGAGAGTTAGTGCAGGCGCTTCATGGTACAGAAACAACTTGTAACTAACTCTGCTTCTGCCATGAAGCCACTTTCATCCTGAGGCAAAGGACGCTTGTGTCCATTGATATTCCCTTTATTGTTCTTAACACTTGGGCTGAGTGAAGAAGTTTTATATCTGTACCCAAGCTCAATTCAGAAGCCTCTGTATAGTAGAAGCCAATAGATAAAATGTATTAGCATTCTGCTGGGACAGGCATGTTGATTCAAAGAAAAGCCTAAACATAAAAATGCAGGCATCTTCAGCATCCTACAGTGAAATAAAATGGACAGAGCTGATACTCCACTGTAGATACAAAAAAAGCTATATAAACATCTACTTCTTCATGCAGACTATCAGATGATATTTAAATCTGTACAGAAACCTTTTTTGAAAACTTATTTCAAGCTCAGCAGTGTGCCAGGAGTTGTGGAGTGTTACATAGAAAAAGTCAAAGATAATGACTGTGCCCTGAAGCATTAACACTCCTGTCTGTAAACTAACAAAAATGTCATGAGTCTCAAATTAGACAATGTTTTTGAAGCCACTTTGTAAATAGCTAAGTGCTATATATTTGTTGGTAGATACTAATAAATAACTGCTGAAATAACAATAAACATATTTTAATTTTTTAGAAAATTTTCAAATCCTAAAAATAATATAGCGGGTTGACACTTTCTACATAGCATGGTATATAATTTTCTTTCATAGAAGCAGAATAGGCTTTGAAGCAAAAAAAAGAAAAAAAACACCCTATCTCTGGTAATTTACTAGTTATGTGAACTTGGCAGGCAACTTTGATCCTTCTGAGCTTGAGCTTCCTCATCTACATTAGAGGAAAATAATTTCTTCTTCGAGTAGATGTTGTATGGATAATTAAATGAATTAACATAACCAAAATGCCCAGGATAATAACAGTCACTTTCTCTACTTGCTTCTGTAAACAGAATATCATCAAAGTTTCTTCACTCAGTTTATATCTGCATCGTGGTGATGAATGGGAATGACAAGCAAATATATCTTTTTTTGTTTGTTTGTTAGCTGAGCAGAAAAAGAAGCCCATTCTTAAATGTAACTTCTAAAACACCAAAATGTTTTGCTTTAAGTCTTTTGTTGAAGCAGAAAACTGACCAAATATGAGTCGCTAATATCTGAATAAAAGATTGTACTATGCTTTTTAAAGTCAGAACTTAGTAGAAACCACACACTCGAGTAAACTTACATTTCACACTTTATTTTTATTTTATTCAATCCCGATAGACAAAAAATCCTTTGTGAACTTCACTTGAATCTTGATAATTGCATTAAAGTAAGTTCCCTAAAAGTAAGAGTAACGGCCTTTCTTTTCATCTCACAACAGCTAAGTTACCTTCAGATTTCACCAGAACAAACCAGAAATAGTGGGTGAGAGCTGGCTGATTGCACCTGTGAAATGATCAAGCTACATTTCAATTTGCCTCTCAGTCCCTTCTCCTCAGGCTTTACCAATCATTTGGCCTTTAATGGTTCTCTGTTGCTGTTTATCACTCTCTATCCCCATCAATTTTCATTGCTCTCTACAGCTTCTTTATCACTTTTTGTTGTCAAGAACATAACTACTTTTGGATCAGATGTTTGCCATAAATTTCTGAAATAGACATCTAGCCCATAAAGAACAGAAATGAATAGGCTAGTTTTAAATGTCACTGGTAGATAGTTCATGTCAGTAGGTGTGATTGTTAATACTATTACATCTCTAGTTCAAAATTGACATTTTTCCAGTGCCCGAGGCATAATTATTTTCATCCAAATGACTTGGAAGCCGGTATTACAGCCTCCACCTACACATTATATTTGACCAAAATACTGACATAAAGCAGAATCACAAAAATCTATTTATGTTTGCTCTTTAATGTTGGAAGACTTGATTTCTTAGGAAATATCTTATTCACATGAAATAAAATTTGATAGCATTAGCAATTACTGACTTATGCTTTAGATAAATGTCCACATATGGGGGAAAATTGGGTTTCTTGATTCTAAATGTTGCAAAAATGGTAATGACACTGAAACTTTATATACCATTTTTCAGCTGACAGTACAATATAAGGTTGAGTTATACACTCTTTAAATGAAAGCTTCCAATAGAAATGCTGACAGGCCCTTTAGTTATAGGGAAGTATTTGCCTCTAGAATAATAGCAATATATTATATTTAAATGGATCCTTTTATAAAGCACTTTAAAAGATGTCTCCTTCCTATACACATGTACCTCTCATGAAAGTCAATAGCAAAGCTATATATCTATTATTTATTTAGTTAGTTATTAGGCATTTATTACATTTATGAGATTCACCCATCATTTATTAGCCTCTGGGCACCTTTGCAAGTTTCAGAGCTAAAAATGTAAGAAGATAGTCTAAGTCATTATGATTTGCAAGTTATTCTAGACACTTTGAAAACAAGATATATTACTTCAGCCTTATTATCTTAGAAGTTCAGTATACCTTCAAAAATACACATTTATCAGAAGAGAAACATTTAGACTGATGTAACTCAAAATTACTCCATACGTTAGAAAAAGAAAGCAGAAGGAGTAATATCAAATCAAAGGTATTTAATATTTTTTAAATTTATAGTTGATATAAGTGGAATGCTATGGAGAGGTTTGCATGAATAATGTATTTGATTATCTACATCATTTTCTCAAATAAATGTATGTTGCATCACTATTATGTGCTTAGTATTGTGCACAGGTACAGAACTTTAATCTTAAATCTCAAGTGGGGCTAATAGCCAGAAAGAGCGCCAAGATTTTTACTGATACTATTGAATTAAAAGTTTGTTGTCTAAGAGTGCTTTCTCTATATCAAATATTTTGATTCTAATAAATATCAACATGTTACATAGTTTAATTTCAAAAAGAAAATGAAAAATACCTAGACACTTTTTTTTACCTCCCAGGTCTCAAGGTCTTTATGACCATCCAGGAAAACTCCAGATCTGAGTTTTACTTCAGTCTCTCTAGTCCTATCATTGAGAAAATACAGGGTTCAGGGTGTGGAGTGACTGGAATAATAGGATTTTAGTCAATTAGACATAGAATAGCAAAACTTTATACTGTCTGACTGGTGGTGGCACAGTGGATAGAGCATCAACCTGGGACACTAAGGTCTCAGGTTCAAAACCCTGAGGTTGCCAGCTTGAGCGTAAGCTCACCAGATTAAGTGAATGGTCACTGGCTTGCATGTGGGATCATCAAAATGACTCGATGGTCACTGACTTGTGGTCAAAGGTCACTGATTTGAGGCCTGTGGTCACTGGCTTGAGCAAAGGATCACTGGTTCAGCTTGAGTCCCCCATTCAAGGCACATATGAGGAGCAATCAGTGAATAACTAAACTATGAATGGCACAACTATGAGTTGATGCTTCTCATCTTTCTCCCTTCCTCTCTTTCTCAAAAATAAAATATATAATATATATATTATATATATATTATATATATATATATATATATATATATATATATAATATATATATATACATAGAGCTTTATATCAATGTAATAAATAGCCTTGGTTAGTTATGAACCTGGTGGTTCATCATTCTAAAGCCTTAGCAGGTAAGTAACCTACTTCCAACTGAGAAGTATGTCTAAAATTGTTTTTGAAATGTCAGAATAAAAACTACTTTATAAATATAAAGTGCTTACACAGCATAAAATTTCACTCTATATGTCCTCTGTCTTTACTGGTAGAGCTTATCTTTCATGACCTGTAGCAGCTGTGCTTTCTTATTGCTAATCTTTGACTTGGTCAAGAAAAGTTGCACATACTGCTAATTGTTAAATGCGAAACCAACCACCATATACAAAACTAAGCCTGGTAAAATTTCCTACACTCTGACCACTAGCAATCAAAATTCAACTCTATCTCCCCAGGGGCAGACAACCAAAGTATTAATTTACTGTACCTTGGAAAGTTCTTATCAATTTCCTGGTTCAATTTCTTTTGCTTCAGTACAAAGGAACTTCTCCAGTGCACAATTATAAAAAAACATTTGCAACTAAACCTAGCCCAGGACATTTGTAGAACAATATCACACATTTTGCTTTCAGATGGCAAAAAGACAGATAAGTGGGAAACTTTGTAATGTGAAGTAAAATAACCTTTAAGAATCCAATGTTTCTCCCATATTTTCCCCACAGTATCATGTTTCTAACTAGGCACAAGTGCAAAGGTATATTCAACATTAATATCTAAAGGCATGTGCATATTATAAGAAATTTTTATTGCTTGTTAGTGATTTGATTAAATGATACTCCAAGGGCCATAAAATAGTTTGTATTTATCTTTGAAATTATATTACTTTCAGAATAATTTTATAAATAGTAACATCAAATACTTTCAGAGCTTGGAAAACATATCAAATACAAAGAGATAGATATGATTCTTGTAACCGCATCCCTATCCAGACTTAAAATTAGTTTCTGATAAACTCAGAAATTTTCAATTTATGATCAGAACACTTTAGTTCTCAGACATGAACTTCACACTTTTGTCTCAAATAGCATGTGTCTTCAACCCTCATCAAATCTGATTTATGAAGTTTGCAAGCATGGCAAAGTGTGTTGATCTTAGAGGAGATATTTATATTTCTTCTTTTTCCCCCTGTTCTAAAACGTTTTTTCGCTTTATCATTCAAGCACCTTTTTGACAAGGGACCTGAAGGAAGATGACAGTGCCAAAGTAGAAGATGCTGGATTAAAAAAGAACTTGAGTGTTCCCAACACTTCCTGCAATTACAGATGTTCATTTAAAAATAGAAGGATATTCATTATCACAAGACTAAAGTATTTTTATTTTATTTATGGAAAAAGTAATAAATCCACAAGTCAAAGTAGAGAGAAGAAATGTCAAGGCTGGTAAAGAAGGTTATTATGGGATTTTTATCCTTTAAGGGACCTTATTTTTCACAATGGGTGTCTAAGAGGAATTTCATCTCACTGTCTTACAAGTACTGGAAGCTTTGTATTTTAGCCGCCTAGGTGTACTCTCAGCAGGTTTCCTGCTAGTCTCCTGTAGTTTTTGCATGCAATACTGCCACAGATGCTATAACTCTGGTTTACAGTAGTTAATCACTGCTGTGAAATACTGACTGTAGACGAAAATGGATTCTTTGAAAAAAAAAAAAATGATAAGGTGGCCCAACAACTCTCCTACCTTGGAGAAGCTTTGTCAAGTCCTCCACTTTAGGAGGCCATGATGTTTCTCTGAATTTCCATTTCTGTTATGGCTGATTAGTGACTACCTAGCTCCTGTTTTTCCTTATGGGGGTGCTAACTATTGTTGAGGGATATAGGTCTCTTTTGCCTGTCCTTTGAGGCTGGATTCCAAACAAAATGCTTATTCATGAATGTTTATTGATGATAACATTTTGGCAGTTTAGAGCAAAAGAAGTATTGCATGAGAAAGAGTGCCAAGTTTTAATCTGAGGTGAGTAGAGATATTCCCTAATTTCCTTACATGAGTGTTGTCACATTCTTCATTACACCAAAGCATTTTGAATCCTTCTACTGCCAGATCCCGTTTGACCCATCAGTCCCACTTGGAACATGTTTATCTTTCTTTAGTGTTTTATTGGAAGTGTTGATTTACTTATCTCTTCTCCCTGCAAGAATATGAAATCAAGGCAGAGAGGAAAGAAAGCAGTCTTGGTCATCATTTTATTGCCATTGCTGAACAAAAGACCTGGCACAGGATGGCCTCTAATTAATTTTTTATGTACAAATGAATAATGAAATTGTCTTTGTTAACATGGTTGTCCTTGTTATGCAGCATTGTAATACAGAAATGGAGTCCACAAGAAAATTAAGTTTTCTGTATGATGCAGAACAGAACATTAGTTGAAAAGGTAGACCAACTTTGGCATTTGTCAATCTGAAATTCCAGTTGTCTGGCTAAAAACCTTTCATTTAATGGCAAATACAATTGTAAAGCTATCAGACAAAATTTGAAGATTTTATTAGTCAAGACATTCAGTTAGAGCAAGCCTTTGCTGAAATCAATGCAAATAATTTATAGGCATAGCTAATAAGTTTGGGAAGCTCTGGTACCAAAATCCTGGGAATTTGCTCTAAATCTTCAAATTACTCTTAACCAGGTAAGTAACTGTTTTGTAAATGGATAGTCACCTATGAATAGTTATTTCAGAATAGATGTGTCCCTTTCCTTCTGGGAACATGAGTTGTGAATTTTCTCTTGCCATTCCATACCATCCCCTGTAGAACTCAAGAACATTCTATATCTTAGACAAAAGTGTATGTGAAATGGTTAAAGGGTAAAAACCCAAGATTTTGCACCCTGCAAGGAGTGTTACATACCATTGCATTGCAAGGTCAAATGATTGCTTGTTATTTTAATTGTTATTTAAATTATCTCCCTAGGTTGGTGATTTTTAGCTGATTTTTCATCTTCCCAAAGAAGCAGAATTTGACACAACTCACTGAAACTGAAGCTGTAGTTAAAAGAACATAAATAAAAACACATTCATAAGGACTATCCAAGCTAAGTTAGTCTAAGGTAATTGTTCTCATTGTGCAGGTCCCCGGACCAGCAGCCTTAATCTCACCAGAGAATTTGATTGAAATTCAAATCCTTGGGCCTCATTCCAAGTCTACTGAATCAAAAGTCTATGTGTGGGGTCCATCAATCTTTAATTAAACAAGCCATCCAGGTGATTTTAATGAATGGTGAAGCTTGAAAACGTATTATTTAAGTAGATAAGTAAGTAAAACCATGCATTTAAAAAAATACTATGTAGAAGACATCACCTGATCTACCCACATAGTCCATGCAGATTCTGTTAAAATAACATTTAGCACAACTACAAATGCAATAATATTGGGCAAATGAGTTTGTAAAATTTGTATTTTTAAGTTGACTCACTTTTAGTGTTAAAAAAATTATGCTGGGCAGTGCCAGGTATGTGATCTGTGAAATTTCAAATTACCTTCCTGCTTGGGAAGGGCCATTGTCTTGCTAATGTGTGCAGGGAGAGAGAAGCCATGTTTCACAGGAAGAACAGAGAGAATGAAGGTGTGCAGTTGGGGAACCATAAGTGAGAGACTCTGTGAGCTCTACTGAGGTTTTGGGGGCCTTCGAGTCTAGGAGAAATTGGAGAAGATTCTCCTGGTTATGGAACTGAGAATGTGTCCGTGGCTTTGGGAACACTGAGTGAAAGGGAAGTGTTTTCCCTGTGTGTTGCTCCTTGGAGAGTGCGAGACTTTAATAAAGGAATGGCCCACCATTGTTTGGCAGCATTGTTTCTTTACCATCTGCCTGAATCTAATGAGAGCCTGCATGTGCATGGCCACAACAATGACGACTACTGGCCATACATTTAATGACCCAGATCGAAGAAATATCCATGTTTGTGCAACTGTGGGTAAAAAACACACTTAAATACACACACACTGCAGACAAAGAATGTCATATTAACTTACCAGGTATCAAGATATGTTAATTATACATTATATTAGAGTTGTATTATATTGTTGTAAATTGTTATTATCTATAACAATAAAGACAATGTAGTTTGGCACAGGAATAGCCTAATTGACCAGTAAAAGAGAAGTTAGAAAGCCTATAAGCCAACCCCATATTTATGGAAATGTAATGTCATATAAGTCACCAAAATAAGCAGGGGAAAAGTGATTCAATAAATAATAATTTAATATACAGTTTTCTGTATAGCAGTAAAATTAAATTCAAAGCTTATTTCACATCAGCAACAAAAATCAATGCCAAGTTGTTTGAGACTTTAAAATGTAAAAAGCAAAACTTAAAAATGATTTTAAATAAGTATTTTTTACTGACTTTGGTGTAAGAAAATTTTATTCATAAGATATAGAAGTCATTAAACAGAAGATACATTTGAAAATTATACGTATATTAATTAACAAATTCCATTAATTTTAAGATGTATTTTAAGAAGAAAAAACCCAAACCACACTCAGAGGAGCCATTTATAGTACATATAACTGATAAAGGATTACTATCAAGAACATAAAAAGAATTTCTACAAACTTCTTGGGAAAATAAAAAGACAAGGTGGTCAATAAGTATATGAATAGATATATACTTGCAATTAGGAGAGTAAATCAAATCAAGATTACAATAAACATTATGCTACGTAAAATAAACCAGTCAAGAAAAGACAAGTGCCATATGATATCATTTGTTTGTGGACTCTAGTAAACAAAATGAACTAACAAACAAAATATATAGAGAGCAGACTAACAGCTGTGAGGGTGGAGGAACTGACAGAGGCAGGTGGAGAGGCTGAGCAAAAATGGACAAAAAAAGTTAAAAAATTTATGGACATACAGAGTAACATGGTAATTGCTGAAGGAGGGAGGTCAAAGAGGGTATATGAGGGAATAAATGGTGATGAAAGAAGACTTGACTTGGGTTGGGGATTGAACACATAACAATGGGGAACTTATTTTTCCATTTTCGGTTGCATGAGGTTTTTGAACTAATTCTATATATTTCAGCATTACTGATTTCAAATCTGAAATCCGTTTTTTGGTCAATGCTCTACTTTTTAGCAATTTTAATTTCTTTTTGTTACAGTTAATAACATGCATTGGTTTTTAAATTGGAGTTAAAGGGCAATGACTCTTGGATTGAACATAACCACAAGGCAATTAATGTTTTACAAACATCCCTTTTACATAATTGTAGTTGTTTATAAATGTAAAAAATTATTATCTGATAAAAACACCCACTTATTTGGTTTAAGGATTGAATTATGGCTTCTTCAAGTAAGCATAAATGTAAGAATAGTCCTGGCACCTTCTGTTATATATGTGGCTGTTACACACTTGAACGTCAAAGGCGCAATATTTCATCATTTGTGACACATGCATATATTGCCTATTTTCAAGTTCCCCTTGGTGATCAAGACAAGAATTGGGCTCCTCATATTGCATGTCATAATTGTGAGGAAATGCTCTGTAACTTGACAAAAGGAAAATGCAAAGAAATGCCTTTTGGTATTCCCATGGTTTGGCGTGAACCTGAAAACTACAGCAGTGACTGTTATTTCTGACTGATCCATACAAGGGCATTGGCAAGAAAAAATGGCATACAATTGCATATCCTAATATTTCTTCAGCAATATGACTTATTCCACACTTGAAGACACTCTGGTTCCAGTTTTCAATGGTTTGATTTCTTCTAAGGACAAAGAAAGTGAACATGGTAATCAAGTGTATTTTGATAAAATGCATGAGGAAATGGTTGTAGAACTAAAGGGTCTTCTTCTGATGCCAAGCAGTTATTAACCCCTCAGCAATTTAGCCAACCCAAATTGAATAACTTAGTAAGAGATTAGGGTCTATCAAAGAAAGTAGCTGAGTTATTAGCCTCCAGGCTTTAAGAAAAGAATGTATTTCATAGGTCAGCTAAAGTATCCCATTTTAGAAAGTGTGAACAAATTTTTGTGGACTTTTTTTCAGAAGACAAACACTTTGTTTACTGTCATGAAATCAGTAGTCTTCTCAGCCAGCTAGGTGTTACCACTTACAGTCCAACAAAATGGCAGCTATTTGTTGACAGCTCTAATCAGAGTTCAAAGGATGTTGTTTGCTTTCCACGACATTGGATGTAACATGAGCGTTCAGATTTACTTCCTGAACAGTCACCTTGATAAGTTTCCCGAAAATCTTGGAACTGTTTGTGATGAACAGACTAATGCTGGATCATCAAACAAGATTGTCATCAACAAGTACACAAAAGTAAGAGCTACAAACGCAAATTTTTTCCTGAATAGAATTTAAATAAGTTTTGCACAAATTTTATGATTAAAATAAGTGTTTTAATATGTTCTATTTCAAAATTGTAGACAAATTCTGATGCAATTATATATTTTAGTGTATTAGTGTATTTATTGCATCATATGAATTGTTATATTTTCACAAAGATGATGCCCAAGAAGACATTCTACATCATTATGTTAAAGTAAATGTTGAAAAATTTACAATAAGATAATAACCTAAAATCTTGAATTTTGAAAAAACTGTAGCTTACAGAGAAAACCTAATGACAGATTTGAGATCAGTACACTTGAGTTAGGTAAGAAAAAGTGTATTTGTGGATGCAACAAAAAATTTTGTTCCCCAGTGTATAGTGTACAGTGGATGTCTTTTAGAATTGTCCACCTGAAATCTTCATGATTTTGTTAATCAGTGCCATCACAATAAACTTAATTAATTATTTTTTAAAAAAGTACTGCAGGAGATATTATTTCCCTCCTATTTAATTGGCTAAAATTAAGAATATCAACAATATTGTGTGTTTAAGAACAAAGAGATTAATAGGACCTCTTTATACATTGAGATATAAATGTGATATTTACAAGGTGTCTTAAAACAAAGTGAGATTATCTTTACAAGTTAAAATAATGACTAAATATAACTTCATAATTTTATTCCTGGGAAAACAGTCTCTAGAACATCTTACAAACAAGTATCAGGGGAGAACGATGAAAATATTTTCTATAGTACTAATTGTAATTACTAAAACCTGGAAACAATATAAATTCCCATCAAGAGGAATATATATTAAAGCAATTTGACTATTAACTATTGCAACATGGAGTAATTTTAGTAATATAAAATTGAATGAAAAATAAAGTCTCAAAAGAGTACAATAGTACAACACTCTTTTTATGAATTTCAAAAACAAGTAGAACTAATAATATATTCTTTAGGGCATTGTTCATCAAAATGTGTGTCAGGGCACACAGGTGCATCCTAGAAGATTTTCAGGTGTTCCCTATGGTATTCCAGAGAAATATATGCCTCTTGGATCCAAAAAACCAACAGGGTTTTTGGAGTTTAGATTATTGGGGGACAAAGGTGTGGGGAATTGGCTGTAAACTGACAGTCTGCCCAACCCCCCACCTCACTTGCCTGATTAAGTTGCAAAAGGTTCTTAAACTGTGGTGCTGGATTATTTACACTACCCGCCCTGTTTCCCAGAAATTCTGGAGGCAAATTTCTTCTATCCTTTGTTTGGTGTAAAGTTAAGATGATTTGTATAGTGAGGGTTTTAGTATGATTAACATAAGGTATTGTCTCTTGAAGCCTTTTGGATTTCTATAAAAGAAGAATATGTAGCAGTATCTAAAAAAACTTTGAACATTTTACTACAATTTTCAACATCCTACTTATGTGAATTAGGATTTTCTACCCTCAACACAATTAAGAGTAAAAAGAGAGGAATCTTTCAATGTATAGATGAAGAAATGAGAGTTTATCTTTCAAATATTTGCTCAAACATTGAAGAAATCACTAGAACATATCAGGCTCATGTTTCTCATAAACACAAGAAAGAAAAAAACTTAATACATTTGTACTGGGACCTGCGAATTTACTAAATCTTAATAAGAATATATTTATATATATAAAAAGATAACTTTTTTGTCATTTTTTAAATTTTTAGCCCCTCTTCTTTACAAATTCTAAAAAGCATACCTCAAAAAATGTAACATAAAAATGTTTATTAATGTCAGAATAAATATAATTTTGTTGTATTTATTTCATTTACTTACCATAAAAGCATGCTTGGACTTTATATTTTTTTAGTATTTTACTTAATTATTATAAGATATTTCTCATAAATTTCTATATAGTGCATCTACAATTATTTGTAGGATTTTAAATGCACCCAACTTCAAAAAGTTTGAGAACCATTGCTTTAGGCATATAAAAATGTTCAAGAGAATGATGAACACAAAGTTTCAGGTAGAGATGATCTCTAGATAAAGTTGAAAGAAAGTAGAGGAACACAGAGTTGATTTGTTTTAGATGTTCAGTAGAATGTACCTTGTATTATTTAAAGTCAATAAAAATTAATATAAAAAGTGAATGCATACAAAAAAAGATATTGCAAAATGATCGTAGATTATGATTAAACTAATTCTTATTTCTGTGATAGTTAAATTTAAAAATATATAAGAGAGAAGAAAATATTTACTTTTTAACCCAGTTTTATATTCACAAAGTCATTTTTTAAAAGAGAGCCTACCAAAATGTATAATATTAACACTTTCTAAATCTGAGTAAACCCTGAGGCTTTAAAACACAGCTGGCATAATCTCTTTCTCCACATCTCAATCTGAAACACCCAATCTGAAACACCCCACATTCTGTTCTTTATGGGTCTAAATGTATTAGGGACATGGCCAATCCAAAATACTTAATGAAGATAAAACTTTATTCCCTGACAAAGTTCTAGAAAAAAAGATGTAAAAATAAATGCTTTGGGAGTAAAAAAAAACAAACATGCCTTAATATGTGCCAAGTAGTATATTACTGACTCTGTTGTTTCTCATTTTGGCTCTGTAAATAATATTCTGTACATCCCACTGTTCCATGATGAAATTCTACTTTTTCTATGCAAGTGTTTTTAAAGATGCTGTTTGCATATTAACATTGGTTTTCATTCAGGGCTACATTTTGGATAGAAGGTGTACTAAGTAGGTGCTCTGGATGTTTTCCTACAGAAACTCAATCATTATGCCTAACTTTTTTATGGGGAAATAAATTCTGAACTGCAAACAAGGTATTTAGTAAATACCCTTGTAACAAAACCTTCCTTTCTCAATCAAAAGGTGAAGTGTCTCATTGTGCTTCTTACCTCCTTTTTTCTTTGTACCTCAATTCCCTTGTTAGTAATACAGAAATAATAATCTATCTTCCAGGGAGAAGATGACAAATGAATGGGATAATTAAGAGCTGAAATCATTGTCTGTATTCTGTTTTTTCTGAGTCTCAAGGCCACAAATGCATATATGTGAGTCAAATCTTACAAAGAAGAAATATCTTAAAAACTACAATAAAAGTTCTTTTTAAAATGCATAAAGATCACTGTTCTCTGAAACTTAGAATTTGCATTCTAGTTCTATCTCTTTCTCTCACTTTCTTTGGTCTGTAGAGGATGGGAAAGTTATTCAACTTCTCCAGTCCATAAGAATAACATCTTAATAATGAAGAGTGAAGCAAGTGGTCTCTAACATCCATTCTAGTTTTCATAATCTCTTATTTTATAAACAATATGATTAGAAAACATTCATTCAAAAAATGTGTTAGAGAAAAGTGCTGTTTTTACCAATTCTAAAATTAAAGAACTTAAATTCCTATGACACATCAGACTGTTAAAAACCCAATTGTCTCTGGGAATAAGAATTTTATTTTTATGGGATATCAATCAAAGATCCATCTTTAAAAGTTTGAAGATGTTTCAAAAACAAAAATTCTAATTCAGATATCTGCTGTTATATGACTCATGACATCACTGATGGACAAAAATGAGGTAGATAAGTATAATAATAGAGTAAATACTTGAAAACAATATTTCATTGATATTTTTATAAAATATATACTACTTTTATACTATTTTATAAAAGTCAAGACTAACTAATAGCATACAATTTGTTTTAAACCAGTTACAATTTAAAAATTAAAATAAATATGCTTACATTTACTGAAAACTAAGTCTAATGCAATAAAGGAAGACAAAAATTGAAAAAAAAATTTTTTTTAAGGTGAGAGTAGGCAAGATAGTGAGGCAGCCTCCCTCATGAACCCTGACCAGTATCCACCTGGTACCTTTATCTTGGGACAATGCTTGACTACTGAGCTATTTTTAGTGCCTGAGGCTGATACTCTCCAAAAGAGCTATCCTCAGTACCTGGGCCACGCTGAAACCAATTGAACCATGGGAAGAGAAGCAAGAGAGAAGGAGGAGGGATGCAGATGGTCACTCTTCCTATATGCCCTGACTGGGAATCGAACCTGGGACATCCATAAGCCAGTCCAACACTTTGTCCACTGAACCACCGGCTAGGGCTGAAAAAGTTGTTAAGAAGGTTATACTTCTGAGGCATCAAAAGTTGAATTTGGAATGTAGTTATTTTACTGGTATCTGAATGACTGTTTCATTTTTAGCCAAGGCAAGGAAAATTAAAACTATTCAGGAAGTATGCATGTCATAAATGTAACTACTACTTATTTTAAATCATTTCATTCCCTTTCATGCTTTTTTAAAGCAGCTGTTGCCATCACTAAATGTTTATACCAATCAATCAACCCCTTACTCCAACATTTACAACAAAATCTAGAAACCACAAGCTTCAGTATATTAATCTACTCATCTTGACTGCAATAAAGAGAAATCAAATAAAAAGCATTTTATGTCAATGGTTAAAAAGCTTCACCTACATTTACACTTATATTTAGCTGTTTTGAGTTTGCAAGCTCAAGTTTTGGAATGAAATGGGGCCAAAGTTTCTGAAGTCTTGGTGTGAGATACAATTGAAATCCATATGGTATCAGAAAGGCATAAAAGCTGCAATCCTATTGTGCTTTGCCTATAAGAAAAGAAGAAGAAGAAGAAGAAGAAGAAGAAGAAGAAGAAGAAGAAGAAGAAGAAGAAGAAGAAGAAGAAGAAGAAGAAGAAATTTCCATCAGCATTTTAACTGAATTTTGAAAAGAAAATTTATGTGAACATTCTTGTGAGAACTTTTCCTAGCTAAACAACATACAATATATGATGCGTGGTTGCTTCTCTGGATCTCAGAGTAGGTATTTGAATAGTCTTAGTAGTCAACTTCCAGAATTTCTAGATAGATAATGAAAAAGAGGAAAAATTTGAAGGGAAGAGAGAAAGAGAGAGAGCCTTAAAAGAAGCAAATGATATCTGATAGCCTACCAAATATTATTTTAAATTTTGAATGTTAAAATACTAATCATTCTCTAGGCAAAACATTTTAACAAACATCATTTTTCAACACTTTAGAGAAGCAAATGGGCAAATATCTATTTATTTCTATAAATTCTATCTTCAGTTTTCATGTTACATTTATTGTAAAATGAGGCAAAGAAGTAGGCAAGAAAAATTTTGTCTTGGGCATAATAAGACCCATAGTCTGCTCTTATTTGGGAAAATCTATGCATAAGTGGAGATTTCTGTCTTCATTTACTCTGAACACTAACACTCCTGATACAACAGAATAGTCCTCATTAATTTATGGAATAGATTAAAAAAATCCTGTATCCACACAGCAAAATATTTTTCTTCTATTAATTCTAAATAATACTAACATAGTAAAATTTAAAGTTTTAAGTTATAATTGTTTGAATCACTTAAGTACACAGGTGATTCTTGAACATCATGAGGGTTAAGGGCACACTGACACCTGCACAGCTAAAAATCCACATAAAACTTTTACTCCCCCCAAAACTTAAATACTAAGAGCCAACTGTAGTCAGCAGCTTTATCAATAAAAGCAATAGTCGTTTAAGACTTTTTTATGTTATATATATTATATACCGTATTTTTACAATAAAGTAAGCTAGAGAAAAGAAAATAGTATTAAGAACATCATAGAGAAGAGAAAATACATTTACAGTATTTACTGGAAAAAAAATAGGCATATAAAAACCCATGCAGTTCAAACCTGTATTGTTCAAGGATCAACTGTAGTCTCCAGAAACACTGTCCATCTTATTTACTACACTATCCACTCTACCTAGAACACATCTGGCTTTCAACTAACGCTCTTGTTGAAAAAGTAGATAGATTGAATGTTTCCTACTTGGTAAACTTTATAAATAATTGTCTAAGGCAGTCTTTTCAACTGTCAGTCTGTGAACCAGTCCACCAGAAATTTTGTGCTGGTTCACAAAATAGTTAACCACCCTGATGTTGTATGAAGATTATGGACCCAGAGTTCTCAGTCAAATTTGCTTATGTTCACAGTGATTTCTGCCTTAGCAGTCTCCAAACTAATTCTATTTTTACTGATGCCCAAGTATAAAAGGTTGAAAACCGCTGCTCTAAAGTGATAAACATGTTTGTATTTGCATTCATGGCACAAGAAGACAAAATAGAGCGAAAGGTGAGAAATGAGATAAGGTGTGCATTTAATGGGACACATTCATTGCATGGGTTTGCTTCCCTCTTTCCATATTACACTGACTTTGACTTTAAAATCACTAAGCATGTACACAATTCCCATTAAAATAAACCATTGCATGTGTCAAAATTGCATGAAAGCTTCAGCAATATCCATTTTGATATTTTTGTTTTGTTTTGCCTCCCCCAATCTTAGTACAGTACTTGACACATAAAGATGTGCAATAAATACTTGTCAAATAAATAAATAAAATATGAGTGAATGAGTGAACATCCCAAAATTTACATCCATCAGTAAAAAATGTTATCAATAAGTAATTTGTATTTGTTTACTTGATAATCTTCTAATATATGGCATGACAGACTTTCCTAAGGAAACCATGTACTTCTAATCACCAGTGCAGAATAAAATAACTAATTAAAAATTATTCCAAAGTAGAATTTTACATATAGAATTCCTTTTTTTTTTTTGTATGTTCATGGCAAGAATAACCAAACCACTGACATATAGTTAGATCCAGGAGCTATCCAGGGCATTGAATATTCTCATGATAGCAAGACAGCCCTGAATGTTCCTTCTCCAGAAATATTTGAAGACACATCTAAAGCAAATGGGAAGCTGGGACATCACAGTGAATTACAGAAGGATGTACCAAGCACATTCTTTTACTCAGTCCCATTCATTGCTAAACAGCCTGGTCATTTGTGGTGGCATAGACAAAGTCCATTGTGCTTAAAGAAGACTCTCAGGTCAATGTTTATTGTTTCTAGGTTAAAAAAGAATTCTGGAGATCTATATCTAATATGTCAGCAGAGTGCTCCATTTAATTTTCTCCACTAAATCAGAGAAGGATGAAGAGACATATTCAGCTTAAAACTTTCTATCATCTATCTATGTATCTATGTATCTATGTATCTATCATCTATCTATCTATCTATCTATCTATCTATCTATCTATCTATCTATCTATCATCTATCTATCTATCATCTATCATCATCATCATCTATCCATCATCATACCTAGTTTTAAGTTAGCAAACATGGAGAAAAACAAAGTGGTGCAAATAGGACCTGAACTGTGCTCATACTTAATCTAATAGGAAATACTCAAATGAA
The DNA here is from genome assembly GCA_037038555.1 of Rhynchonycteris naso. NCBI lineage: Eukaryota > Metazoa > Chordata > Mammalia > Chiroptera > Emballonuridae > Rhynchonycteris > Rhynchonycteris naso. The sequence continues at coordinate 77,784,546 of CM073002.1, forward strand.
AGAAGTTATTTCCCTGCAAAGAACTAAAGTGTGGATTCTGAGAGAGGGGTATTAGTCAATGTAGATAGCAGTATCTTCTGTAAAGACATCTCGCACAGATCTTTCTGGGTTTTGCAATGCCTGGGGACCAGCACAGGAGAAGGGACACAGACATGGGAGGGAAAGGAGTATCCATGTGAGGAGTGACTTCCCACATGGATAATGTGCTCTTACTGAGGAGAAGGATGAACACAAATTCATTTAACCGATTTTCCTCACTGTATTCTCCACTGTATTCCTTGAATCAAGAATTTTCGTTAGTAGGTTCTGCCTTTTAATAAAATGGAATAGCTCTCCTTTTCTCAACTTTCAACATCTCAAAGGAGTATTTACTCTACAAACTCAAGATTAATTCTTGACACTGCTGTGTGTGCAGTTTTGCAATGCAATGGTTTTACTTCTGTACCAAGAAATTTTATGTCTTGAAAAGGAACATGTCACAGTCACTAAAATTCCAACTGCAATCTTCAGGAAGTCTCACGTGAGTGCACCAGCAGCCCAGAGAGATTCCCATTCACGGGAGGACCGGCCTGGTGTCCAGAGCATAACAAAGTACAATCAAACTCAGGGTCTTCATTAGCCCAGCCACCACTTCAGTGCAGTACCCCTTTATCCTCCTGCCTGATATTCAGCCCTGGCAGCCTAGAAAATTAGTTAAGCTTTTCAGTCTTAGCACCCCTGTAACAAACGTGTGGAGCACCGCATGACTTCTTCCACCAGCTGGTTTTTCTGGTATTTGAATGAAAGTTAAATAGGAAGCAAAGGGGGAGGCGGGTGACAAGCTGAAAACTGCAAAGAGGACAAAATACAGAAATTTGGGTTCAGAATGCCAGGGAGGGGGTGGGGTATGATGGGCTGATACTGCCATCTAGTGACTGCATAAAACTAGGGGAAAAATACTAAATATCCAAGTGGATTGATGTTTTTTATTTTTTAGTTCTAGGAAAGAAAGAAAATACTTTTAAAAATGAGGCGGGCCGTGATGAGGACGAATGTTTCTGCCTTAATAAATGGCTTTCATCGGTTTGGTAGTCTAAGGATGGATATAAAGAAAACCTTACCAGTGAGCTGCCTTGTTGCCTTAACAAGTATGTTCTCAGCTTTTCTATTTGAGATTTCAACAGATATCTTTCTCTCTTCAAACATTGGCTTCCCCTTACCCTAGGGTTGAGAGATTTAGGAAAAAATAAACAAAACATGATCCTAGACCAACTTGGGATTTAGACAAGCAACTATTTATTTATTTATTTTTAAGTATAAGTATGTCTCATGCAATATTTAGGACATACTTATACTAAAACCAAAATCATCCTTTATCTGAAATTAAAATTTAACCAACCATCTTGTATTTTATCTGACAACCCTACCTCACTCCTAAGTAAAGGCAATATTTAGCCAAAATTTTAGATAACAAGTTTTTATTATAAGGACTTAACTGAAATGACAATAAGGAAAATATATTACTTTTACTATCTTTGTACCGTGACTATTATTACAGGTCCTGGTATGCTAAATGATAAATAAAAATAATTAATAATAAATGTAATATTTTAGGTATTGAATTAAGTAAAGTCTGTATTGATCATTCATACTGACTTTTTATTTACTGTGTGACATTGGGATGAGCTAAATGCTGGAGAGAAGCAGACAAGGCTTGAAGAGCTAGTAATTAAAATATAACCCAAATTAATTACCACTCAGTGATTAAAAAACTATATAAATTTTTTACATGACCTTAATGTTATTAGTGCGGAGGTTATGTGTAGATGGACAAAGAGTTATGAAACATGAGTAGGAAAGAGTCCTAACTCTGAAAGACTTTCTATTTGGAAAAAAACGGGAGTAAATCAAAAAGACCTAAGCATCTTCCCAGCTTTATTTTTCACCTTTAACACACTTGACAGCTTAACAGATCAAATTCTGCTTTTTAAATTTTGACTTTTGATGAGAACATTTCTCTCATTTCACTTTGTTGAAAGACGAGGTTTAAACATCACACTGAACAAGGATAGCTTGTCAAATGCTATCAAGAGACTGTGGGTTGAATAATCCTGTGTATTTAGGATAACCTATTCCGTTGATAGATGAAGTCAAATCTTCCAGAATTTACTGAAAACATATTTTGAATGATATACAACTGTGGTCATTTTTCAGCTTGTGTTGTAATCAATAATAATAGATGATTTTCCTAATATGAGAAACAGTAATCTCACTTGGTATTGAAATAGCCACAAACCCCCCAAAAAACTACTGAGTAAATGATCAACACTCTTTGTTGACCTTTGCCTGCTTGCTCTAAATCACTTCAACTGCCAGCAACTTCTGCTTGCTTCCTTTCTTTCTTTTTTTATTATTTTATGTAGAATATGGGATTAAAAAAATGTTAGCTTCTCTGCCCTCAATCTTCACACAACCCCTACACAATGATACCATATCAGTGTCACTTCTTTGCTCATTAACACTAGACAAATAACCAACTTTCAGTGATTTAGTTTTCTTCATCAGAATGGGGTAAAAGAGCTTAGTTATGGTAAGCAAATAATTCTGAAGTTCCTAAAGTGGACCACATTCATTAGAATGTGAAGTTTTCCAATTATTAAAGAAAACTAGGAATGCAACACATTTTGCGTAGAATGATACTCTAGCACAGGTTTACATTGCTTAACATAATCAGTGTAGTCCTCCATAAGGTATCAATTTAGGTCACTTTTTATAGCAATTTATAGTATAAATTAGGAAATATATTATCTTCATTTTTATTTTTTTCACTTTCCAGTGATTGCCAACAAATCTCCTTATACTTCACACTTTTACTCTTAGTCAAGTAGCTAGAAAAAATAAGCAAAGAATAAGTACAATAGACGAAAAAAAATCTTTATTATTCCTTCCTTTTATAAGAATTGTTCCATTTAAGCCTGACCTGTGGTGGCGCAGTGGATAAAGCGTCGACCTGGGAACACTGAGGTCGCCAGTTCAAAACCCTGCACTGGTCCGGTCAAGGCACATATGGGAGTTGATGCTTCCAGCTCCTCCCCCCTTTCTCTCTTTCTCTCTCTCTCTCTCACTCTGTGTCTCCTCTCTAAAATGAATAAAATAAAAATAAAATTTAAGAATTGTTCCATTTAAATAGCAATGTGTATTTGAGATTTTCCTCCAACACCTATATATTTTATCAACTAAATAATTTTCAGGTTATGAATACTATATTAGTTTTATTTAGGTAACAAAATTATTTTATAAGTACATAAATGTATAAAATAAAAATACAAGATTTGCTCTATTAATCTCACAGGATTTGTGTAAAATAAAATAGCATGGACTATAATAAATAATATATTATTGGAGATAGTATTATGGGTTCATTATGTGTATATGTGTGTCTTGTGAACAGACTTATTGATAACTTTTATTCCAGACTATCCTCTCAAAAATGTATTTTCAAAATTTTTTTTTCATGAGTTGCAAACAGCCTTAGAAGACAGAAATAGTGTCACCCTCCTGGGAAGAGAGCAGATTTATTTGCTGACCAATATAATAAAGATAATAAAACATAGTGAATTCTTTTTAAAATTGGACAGGTTTGCTTGAAACCATTTTAAATATTAGCATTTTTCAGCTGTGACACAGCACACTGCATGCACAACATCTACCTGGGTTATTTCCAAAGTGACTCTCATGGATTGTGGGGGTGGGGAGGAGAACCAGTGTTTTGAAATAAATAATTAAGTCATTTTTCTGACCCCAAAAATCTCATGTCTTTTTTCTAGCATTCATGGCTTTTAGGTAGGATCTCAGACCCTCAGTGTTCTTAACATAAGGATATTAATGTGAACATTTTTTTAGTTATCTGTAAATCTTTACAATTATAAGGTAGTATTATTACAGTGGAGAGTTGCCTAAAAACAAATTGTGTCTGTGTGTGTATTTGGGTCTAAGTGCATTGTGGGTAGGGGAAAACATTTGAGTCAGCATCTCCCCAACGTAATCTAATTAATGTGAACAATATTGTAGCATGACCTTGCAGCTAGTGCCTTGACAATGACTATAGTGGGGAAAATAGCGTTTCAAACACTATTGTACTATATTCAGAGTTTTGGACTCACAATATTAAATTTATTTTTCCTGTGGGGATGTTAATATTAAAAATAATATTTTAACTAAAGCTGAAAATAAATAAATAACCAATTTTATTTTGTTTGCCTTTCAATATATATATATGTAGTACACTCATAAATTTTAGTATATAGTCACATAATACACAAAGAACAAATTTGAAATACTATGGTTTTTAAAACAAGAAATCACAAAATGCAATAAATAATAGTATAATTTATAACTAACATCAGCAAAGGAAAAATATATAATAGTAACCCTGTAGCCATAATTCATAAATTCAAAAAAATATCTGATATAAAACTGAGACTTGTGGACATAGATAAAGTAAAGTGGTTACCTGGGGGATGGAAGGGGGGGAGGGGAGTAACAATGGACAAACAAACAATGATGAAAAATGATTTGACTTTGGGTAATGGGCACAAAATACAATCAACAGTTCAAATGTTATAAAAATTTATGCCTGAAACCTATGTATTTTTTTATTAATTTTAATAGGGTGACACCAATAAATCAGGGTACATATGTTCAAAGAAAACATATCCAGGTTATCTTATCATTCAATTATGTTGCATAACCACACCCAAAGTCAAATTGTCCTCTGTCACCTTCTATCTGGTTTTCCCTGTGCCCCTCCCTTCCTCCCTATTCCACCCTCTCCTTCCTCCCCCCACCCCGTAACCACCACACTCTTGTCCATTTCTCATAGTCTCACTTTTATGTCCCACCTATGTATGAAATCATGAAACCTATGTATTTTTATTGATCCATGTCACCCCATTAAATTTAACTTCAAAATTAAAAAAGTATCTGAGCACATTTATGCTGCCCAAATAATTGTTTTTGTTTTCTTCTCTTTAAAATCACTACTATTTTCCCAATATCCTTCTATGTCATTTCAATTGCCTTGAACAAGAGCTATTGCACCATTTAAATGGATGCTAATTATTGTCTTTCTAAAAATGATTAAATGAAAATTAGAGTCAGTGACACTATCCATATACCCCAAGAAAAGCTCAACACATTTCGATAAATGATAAGAAGTCATCAGGAAAGAATTTCATTGAAATGTTTTAGTCTATTAAGCAAGAAAACTGAATATATTTTTATGTACTGGTATTTTCCCTTTTCTTCTTTAGACTTCACATCTCAAAACTACCAATTTCCTAAAGAACTTACATATGAAAGGTAGTGAATGAATTGTTATATGTCTGCCTCATTTTGCCAGCAATAAAGCAGCTTAAATGGCCATTTCAGAAACTGAGAGTAAAGAAAAGTGGTCAGAATTCAAGACTGGCCCTACAAGCTCTTAAATGCTGTCTGTCCTAACTGCACACCACCTTCATTCAATGGGCTCACTAGGCTGAAATAGAGATGAGGACCCCTTCTTGCCTCTACTCTTCTTCAGTTAAAGAATCAGCAGAAGCTTTAAGTTGAGAGTTAATTTGTTGTTTTTCCCAAGCACGTGAACTGGTTACTGTCAAGGTGGGTCCATAATCCAGACTGTTTTCATTACCATGGATTCAGAATTCAGGAAAGTGTTGTTTTTCTTTTCTTAAAAATTTACTTTAAAAAACTGGTAAGGAGAAAGTGGTGAGCATGGCGCATGTGGAGACAAATGTGGGGACCAAAGAGCCTTCAGTGGTTTGGGGGGTTAGCTCTGTTCCAAAATATGGACTCTTGAGCCCACAGCCACTCTGAAAACTCCCTTTGTGTGTCCTGGCTAAGGGCATATTAATATGCACTGCCTTCTTATAGCCAGCACTACAGATGGGAGAAAAGCAAAGCAGCCATTACTGTAAAAATTCTACTGACAAATAAAGCATTTCAAATTTTTACTCTTAAAAATGTCCCTTCAGAGCATAATCTTGAAAAACTTTGTCGTTCTCAATGCCTAGGGAAGGAAACTGAGGCATGAAAGGTTAAGTGAGTTGCCCAAGGTCACCCAGGAAGTCAGCACACTAACCAGAAATAGTACCCAGGACTCCTGCCTCTCACACCACAGCTCCAACCACTGGACCATGTTTCCTGATGGCAGCGAAGCAACAGACCACAGCGGTTTGCCAGCAACATCAAATAGCATTTTGCCACTGTAATTTACTTCGTTCGGAATTAAGTAATAATACCATTTTACCTTAATCTATCACCTTTGGTCCCAGAGGAGCCTAAAGTGCTAAGTGCTTTAGTTATGAGTTTTAGCAGCTTACATATAAATCTCTTCACACACCATTAAAATGCAGCTGTCCTTGGAGTCAATGTTGCATCTGTTAAACATAAGTATCCCAACTGTAATACATTTATTGAGCACCAATGAAGTGCTAAATGTTAGAGAGGATGCGAAATTTGAATGTAGAAACATCATAGGAACAAAGAAATAAAGAAAACTTACTTAAATTGTTGATGACATAAATAGAAATGAGACTATTACATGAATACACCTTCATTTCTAGTAAATATAATGATTAAGAGGACTGAAATACTGCTTTTAATTGTACAAAGAACCCTTAGATAAGTGATCTGAATATGTGAAAACAATAGTGTAGAATACAAATAATGCTGTTTCAGACTCATTCCAAGGCATTCTAGTAATCTCAACCTTTTTCTTCCCTTTCTTATTCTTTCTTGTGTTCTCAGGCACTTGCAATGACAAATTCTAAATAGCCAAGTCCAATAAGTTTAATGTAATATGACCTGATTTCTTAAAGGGAATCCATTATATAACTGGAAGCATTTCTTTCGATAATGTGGAGAGCTCCCACACCATACACCTTAAAATGCTACATGCCATAAACTTCATGCATTTAGGAAATGTGCAATAGAAATTATGATCGGAATTAATAAGAATTATCTTTGTTGTTTTTTTACAATCACATAAAAAGGTAAGGGGAAATAAAAGAGCTAAAAGGAATAGAAATTCCATATGAGGAAATTATTCTATTTTTGAGAGCGTACTTTGGTTGGCCAGACCTCACTGTGTAGCACTTTTGTGCCAAGTGATTGTTTGAATACAATGAACAAATTGATCTAGTGTTCAGAGAGAAAAAGGCAAAGAAACATGGTAAAGGAACCTACTTGATGTGGTTTGGGATGAACCAACAAATGGATCACATTGTACAAAACACAGGGCTTGAGAATAAGAGTGAGAAGCTTTTCCTTCCATCTTCTATCCTCATTCTTGGAGATATCAAAACAGAACAAATGCAAAATAAAAGGTCTTCTTTGCCTTGTTATCTATTAATTCTCAAGTTCTTGATAGCTTTCAGTATGTTTTATATGAACAGTTAATAAAATCTACTGGATGAGGGTAATCTGAAAGAGCAAAAGACTGGATAAAAGAAGTAAAGTTTCATTGTTTTTAAAGAACTGTTGTATGAGTTACTATAAACTCTACTTTGGATTAATAAATAGCTTTAAATAATTTGGAAATATTATTATTATTATTATTTATTCAGAGAGAGAAAGAGACAGATTCTCGCATGCATCCCAACTGGGATCCACTGGCAACCCACTAGAGGGTGCTGCTCAGCAACTAAGCTCTTCTTAGTTCCTGAAGTGGAAGCCATAGAACCATTCTCAGCACCCGGGGCCAACTCACTCCAATCAAGTCAAGAAAAAGAGAAAGAGAGAGGAAGAGAGAAAGAAGTGAGAGGAGAGGATGAAGAGTAGAGAAGCAGATGGACACTTTTCCTGTGTGCCCTGACCAGGAATTGAACCCAGGATATCTATATGCTGGGCCAATGCTCTACCACTGAGCAACCAACCAGAACCAATGAAAATATTTTAAATTACAATATATTTTTTAGATGTTAGCTTTTCAATACACACACACACACACACACACACACACGTAATATATGTAAGTGTAGTAGAAAGAACTTCAGCAAAAATAGAGAGGTTTCAAAAATGTAAATTGGCCAGGTGTTCAACATGATTCAACCACATGATGCACTTGCTAAAAAGACTAAAGGATGTCTTAGATTGCAGTCCCTTATCTATTTACTCAACATGGTTGCAAGTCTGTAGCTTGTGCCAGACATAAGGGTATCAAGTGATGAATGTGCAATTACATATTGTCCTTGTTTCAAGGAGTTTAGTATATTATTTAGTGGGAAAATGGTTTAAAATAATAAAAAATGGATGAATGAATAAAATTATCATTCGATATGATATATGCCAAAATAAAGTTGTATATATAAAGTGATATTTAAAAACAAAGCAAGAGGAAAAGAGAGCTATACAGGAAGATATTAAATTCTACACAATAAATAAGATTTTACCAGAAAAACAAACCAACAAAAACATGGCTTAGGGGTGGAAGGGGTAGATTTTAGAAGCAGAGTACCTAAAACTAGGATGAAAAATTTTCTATTCTACTTGGTATATGGCAAACTCCACATGAATAAATGAATTACATAGAATCACTTTAGTGATAGATTTAAAAGTTGTTCTTTATGGACAACTGAAGTCAATGGAGATGCTGTGACTTCAAAGAAGAAAAACATTTGTGTTCTTTAGCTAAAGATTATCATGTGAAAAAAAGAGAACAGCTTGTCCTGTTTAGCTTCAAAGAACAGAATAAGGAGGAACGTTGGGGAGAAATTAGAGCAAAGCAGACGTTAGTTTGCTACATGGACAGACTTTTTCAGAGAACTTTTCCCAAATACAACAAGCTGTCACCATGACTGGAGGTATTGAGACTGAATGAACTACTGGCAGAGATCTTACAGGAGAATTTAACCATCATGTGGGTGAACTGACATCTATGATCTTATTCTATTCTAGCAGTCTATAAATAGTAATGTAAAACTAGCCAGAATGGTGGAGGGTTTGGCTTGCTTTACAAATACACTTTATCTTAGCTCAGGTTGCTATAGAAAAATTACCATAGCCTGGGTGGTTTATAAAAAATGTAAGGTGATGTCTCTCAGTTTTGGGAGCTGAAAATTCAAGATCATGTTGCAAGCATGATTGAGTTCTGGTGAGACTTCTGGGTTGCAGACTGCTGATTTTTCCTGATGCCTTCACATGGTGGAGAGCAGAGAGAGGAAGTCTCATGACTCTTATAAAAACACTAATTCCATTCAGGAGGGCTCTACCCTTATGATCTCATCTAATCCTGTTACCTCTCACATGTTCTACTTCCTAATACTAGGGGCACTGTTTCAACATATAAATTTTGGAAGAGGGTACATTTAGTCCATAGTAATGGTGTATCTCATGTTAGGTTTCTGGAACTGAGTGCCAGTAGCATACAGGCAAACTGTATCCCCATAACATATTCTAAAAGGTATACAAAATCACCCCTACAAACTTTGTTACCTCTGTCCTATGTAAGGAAAAATAAGGAATTCAAGGCCAATTGACTAGAAAGAAAACGATGATGGAAGAAAATCATAAATAGAGTATTGTTGCATTTTTCTTCGCTTTCTACAAGGAAAGAGAGATTATCTTTTTCCCTAAATCCAAGCTAAGTGAGAGGGTGCAGCAAGTCATGCTCTGTAAAAGCAAATGAGGGGCAGTCGCACGGAAAGGATATTAACCACCAGACTTAATATTTTTGGAACTTTGGAACTGTGGGTTGGATGCCATCTGCTAAAAACTAAATGTTTCCCTCCAAGATTCATATGTTTAAATCATAATCCTGAATATGATGGTATTTGAAGTTGGGACCTTTGGGAGGTGGATAGGTCACCAAAGTGGAGACCTAATTAATGAGATTAGTGTCCTTAGAGAAAAGAGAGCTTCCATGCCTCTCTGCCATGTGAAGACACAGGAAAAAGATAGCTGTCTGTGATCCAAGAAGGGTGTCCTCACCAGATAACAAATCTTCCAGCACTTTGATCTTGATCTTCTCTGTCTCCAGTACTGTGAAAAATAAGTATCTGTTGTTTATATGCCACTCAGACTAAGGTATTTTGTTATAAAAGCCCAAATGGACTAAACTACTTCATGAGGACTAAGAATGTATACAATGAAAGAGGTCTTTGGAAATTTTAACATATGTCCCTTGGAATTTGGGGATCATAAAGACCAGTGTATGAATCCTGTCTAAAAAAAAAAATAAAATAAATAAAAGCAATGAGAGCAGACAGCTGTGTGAATTGGACATATTTTCAGAGTTTGATTGAACAAGGGTACTGAATTTCCCTATCAGCCAGGTATGTACTGCAGAAGAGAAATGGACCGAATCCTTTTTGAAAGGATCCTGCCTTCAAGGGCTTGTTGCTGGCCTGAGAGAACCACAGAGGAAATCCATGGGCAGGAGCAGAGGAAGAACTGTAAGTTTCAGTATAGAGGTCATCAGTATAAACACAATAGACTGAGAGTTTGTAGTGTCTTAAGAATTCACAAAAGTCTGCCTGTGGTGGCACAGTGAGTAGAGCACTGACCTGCAACACCGAGGTTACTGGTTGGAAACCTTGGTTTTTCCCAGTCAGGGCACATATGAGAAGCAACTACTATCATTTGATAGTTCTTATTCTTCTTCCACCTTTCTTTCTTCTCTAAAATCAATAAATAAAATTTTAAAAAGAAACTATAGAAAAAAGTGATTAAAAAATGACAAAAGTCCTCTATGAGTAAGCACTGCATGTCAGAGACCATGAAAGAAACAATTAAGAATTACACACAAAGGCAGGTCAGCAATTTTTTGTCTTTGCCTCTTCATGTCCCTTCTCCTTGTCCCAGAGGCATCTGAAGCAGAAAAGCAAATAAAGGAAGAATTGGAGCACGAAGTACTAAAGGAACAAAGTTGTCCATCACTGGTCTTGGAATTCTTTGGCTATGCTTGACTGGGTATAAGCAAAGCTTTCAACTACATGGAGGACAAACTTTTAACTTTTTTTCAGATTAAACTGAACTACTTATCTGAGAAAAGATAGTATCCTAATGCCAGAATAGTTATATCATCTTCCCAAGATTTCTTCAACAGGTGGGGAATGAATATTAATTAAAAATTGTAAAAAGCAACAAGGGAAGAAATAACTCTTTTCTAAATGCATTCCTTAAATTTAAGACATTTTTTAAAACTAATAAAAAAACCCTATTCTATTAAACCATCTTTAAGTATTTTATTAATTTAAAACGTCTCTTATTTATTTATTCAGAATATTCCTAAAACTTCCGGTATTGTCCACCATATTTTGTAGCAAAATATAATTGAACTCTTAAGTTAGAGCTTATAGTATATTAAAATAAATGCATTAACATTTGCATTTAGAACTTCCTTATAAACAAAGATACTATGCAGCAATAAGAGAAATCAAATTTGGGAGAGAGCAACAAGCATGGTAATTACGTTTTTGCTGTGATCTAACGTCACTCTTCTTTGCAGTGAAAATCAGCAGGATGAGCTTTCATTCTTGGAAACATTGACTGGTGTTATTGGTTATTGTAAACACACTCCCTGCATATGCTGTGAAGTTTGCCTAATCCCAGTAGGAGCCAATACAAGTTTATGCTATAATCCTATATTACATAGAATGACTTGGTAATATACAGTTCATTCAGAACTGTTTCCTAGAAGGTTTTTATTGAGTACTTCAAAATCCACACTGTGCATACAATTTAGAGTCTATCAAAGCAGATGAGAACATATTAGGCTTACAGTTATCGAGAACAGTTGCAATCAGCCTCCCCACTCCAATTCATTATTAGTGGCCTCTTATGGTACTGTGCTGAAAATGATTCTATAATCACATCAAGGAGTACCGTGAGCAACTAGCAACATGTGCCATGAACAAAGAGAAGGCAGAGGTGGCAAGTGGGCTACATATTTGTCATCTCTGAATTAAAACCTATTTTCCTTTCACTATCGCAACTGATATTGAGGTAAAAACAGGCTGTCAATTCATGTTGAAATGGAGATAAAACTATGGTTTGACAACAGACAGGTAGCATCAAGTCATTTCACAATATTCAAAATGGCATGCAACTTTTGATCGCAGGTGTTTGTCTATTAAGCCAATGTCAGCAGCATATCTTTAGAGGGGACAGAAGGCATAGAACGGGAAGAATGAGCAACTGAAGATTTAAGCATTGCAAGTCCATAGGTCCATATGGTGTACAAATGACCAAAAAGCCACTGTTTATTCCAGCTTTCTTGGGAATTAAATATACACACACTTATCAATTATTATTCACAGTTATGTTTGATAAAGTCATGATGGACACTGAATTAATTAAAACTAAATCATTGCTCTTAGTGAAAAAACAGGGTTGGGTTTCTGAGAGCCTCTGGCCATATTTACATTAACTGGTCAATACATAAATTTATTTTATGGGTGTGTTTCTGTTTAAAGACATCTTATTTAATTTATATTGTGATTCATTAACATTGAGCTCATACCCAACAGCACTATAATTCATGCCTGAGTGAAAATTTTTGTACATGTTTTCTCCGTAAGGTACATCACAGCCTCTTGCACTTAGAAACGTCAGAGAGCACTTCTGCACTATGCTTGGTGGCATTGAAAACAATAAAATCACCAATAAGTAGTACCCCAAAACATGGCAGTAATTAGATTATGAACAGGATGCTTATTTACAGTTTGAAAGCAGAACATACACATCAGGTGACTCAAATATTTTGTGGACTTTCTGCATGTTTGCAAATAGTCAGAAGGATATTATGAGTATTGATTTTGGAGCTACAAACAAATTTTAGCAAACAGATAAATTTAAAAATACAAAATCTGGAAATAATGAGGATAAGCTCTGTGTGTAGTATAAATGCTAGAATACTAGAATTTTTAGATTAGAAATAAAGCTGCAACATTTAATTGACATTGAGAGTTCACATTTAATTGAAGAATTAGAACTGGCACAAGTAAAATATCTTTTAAAATGTAACCTGAATATGTAAGGAGACTAGGCCCAATTATTGAAATGTTAATGAAAAATTGGAAAATGAGTCTTTGGAGGCCTTAAAGCAGACATTTTCTTAAAAAGTGGAAATTTTTCTAAGTTCTTCAGTCTTGCACAGAATTTGTGTAAAGGATGTAGCAGATAAGGTCTTCTTTGTAACAGTCCAAAATAAACAAGGAGTTGGAGGCAAGAATGATGCTCTGAGGGTCCCCTGCAGCACCCCACAGTCCACAGACATGGAAGCATAGATGCAGGAAAGAGGAACAGAGCCAACAGGACCAGACCGCGCAGAGCACTGTGCAGAGACCTGAGTATTCATTGTGTTGGAAGAAGTACCCACCAGTCTGACCTTCATATACTGATTTCAGGCTCAAGCTCCTACAGAATAAGGGCTAGGCCTCTTTTGTGTATGTGCATTTAGCTAAATTAATGTAGCACTCTGCACAGAGGGCACTGTGATAGATTTGATTCTTGGTTATGCCTTCTCTCCTGCCTTGCACAAAAGAAGTGAATGATTACAATGGTTTTCCCTTCCCCGGCCATCTCACAGTGTGAAGGCAGAGTGCTACTTCTCAATGTCATTGCCTCTCCCCAGGATAAAGGAGAGAAAATGACTTTTAGAGTTGTGATAGAGTCAGAGGTAATGTCCATGAGAATTTATTTCTGAACACTTCCTGAGAATAAATCCATGTATGGCCAGTACTTGCCACCATTGTGGCCATGCACACGCAGGTTCCTATTATATTAGGGAAGACAGTAAAGAAACAAGAGAGGCGTAAAGAGTGGGCCATTTCTTTATTAAAGTCTCACACCGGCCGGTGAACAACGCACAGGGAAAACATTTCCCTTTCACTCATTCAGAACTCACCAAGCTACTGATACATTACCTGGTTCCACAACCAGGAGAATCTTCTTCGGTTCCTCCTAGAATCAAAGGCCCCACCAGTCTCAGCGAAGCTCACAAGAGCCCCTCAGCTCTGGTTCCCCATCAGTACACCTCTCTGTCTGCACAAACTAGCTTCTTCTACAGCACTCTGCATTCTCTCTCCTCCTTCTGCTCCTCTCTTGTCAACATGGCTTCTCTCTTCTTCTCCAACAGCAAACATTAGCAAGACAATGACCCTTCCTAAGAAGGAAGGTAATTTGCAGTTTCTCAGATCACATACCTGACACTGTCCAATGCCATTTTTTAACACTAAAAGTAAGCAAACTCAAAAAATACAAATTTTACAAATTCATTTGCCCAACAGTCCATGATTAAACTCTGTGCTATTGTTCAAAATAAAGGGCTCCAACAGTCTGCAACTAATGTCACACTAGAGGATTATTGTCATATCTGAAAAATGCTTACATATCTTTTATTGCCCTACTTTTAAAGAATATAAATGTTGTTACTGTTGCTACAAAAGTTCTTATTTACAAAAAAGAAGGTAAGCAGATGGATGGTGTAGGGGTAAAGTGGCAGATTCAGGCAATCCTCTTGATCAGAGGACAAAAACATTTTTATGTAAAAGTTAAAATAATAAATATTTCAAGCTTTACGTGAGTGTGGTCTTTTTCACAATTACTCAACTCTGTCATGAGAAAGCAGTCATAGATAATATGTAAGTGAGTGAATGTGACTGTCTTTCAATTAACTTTATTAATGGGCATAAATATTTAAGTTTTAAATACTTTTGACATATTATGAAATATTGTTCTTTTATTTTTCAACTGGTTAAAAATGTAACTGCCATTGTTACCTTGCAAGATGTACAAAATTGATTTGGCACAAGAGCTGTAGTTTACTGATCTCTGTTTTTTATGTTAAAGAAGATAAAGAGCCTGACCAGGCAGTGGCGCAGTGGATAGAGCGTCGAACTGGGATGCCGAGGAGCCAGGTTCAAGACCCTGAGGTTGCCAGCTTGAGCACAGGCTCATCTGGCTTGAGCAAAAAAGCTCACCAGCATGGACCCAAGGTTGCTGGCTCGAGCAAGGGGTTACTTGGTCTGCTGAGGGCCCATGGTCAAGGCACATATGGGAAAGCAATCAATGAACAACTAAGGTGTCAAAATGAAAAACTGATGATTGATGCTTCTCATCTCTCTCCATTCCTGTCTGTCTGTCTCTATCTATCCCTCTCTCTAACTCTCCATCTGTCCCTGTAAAAAAAAAAAAAAGAAAAAGAAGAAGAAGAAGCTAAATATATTTCAGAGTATGAGAAAAAGAAGAGAACCAGGAGGCAAGCTAGTGATGTAATTGTGAATACAGGTATGGACAAGTTCTTAGTCTCAAAAAGGCTTAAGTACTGCCCCAGAAGGTACGTTCACAGACTGCAGCTGCTCTAGCCATTAATAAAGATATTCCAGAGCAACAACAAGGTGATTGCTCTGTCAACCAAAG
Organism: Rhynchonycteris naso; assembly: GCA_037038555.1. NCBI lineage: Eukaryota > Metazoa > Chordata > Mammalia > Chiroptera > Emballonuridae > Rhynchonycteris > Rhynchonycteris naso. The sequence continues at coordinate 77,799,945 of CM073002.1, forward strand.
AGCTAATGCCTCTTTTTAAAGCAGTGGCATTCAGGCTTACAGTCTTAATTCAGGTCTGCCAGTCTGGCCTTCTATATTTAATTAAAATTTTTGCGCTGGTCTTTGACAGAATTTTCACACTGAAATTATAGTTCAGAAAGGGTACTTACTCACTTGCAGGTAACAAGATGTTGGCTGTGGGTTCTTAGCCATTTGATCATCACTAGAACAATAAAGAGTAGACATAGATTTCCATTACCATAAGGTGACCAGACGTTCCGCCTTTGGCGGGACAGTCCCGATATTTAACTATTTGTCCCGTGTCCCACGGTGTTTTAAAAAAGTCCCGATTTTTAGAAAGAATGCACGAAAAGCTAGGGAACAGCAGGAAAACGGAAATGGAATATACGGTTTTCAGTGGGGAGACCCCGCCTTGACCTGGAAGCACCCGCACTGCCGCAAGAGCTGGCTGCCCCATGCGGGGAACTGAAAAAAAAGAACTTCGGGCAAGACGTACCTGCTGGGGCGGCAGCTGTCAAGTCCCCTGACTACCCATAGGCTCGCATCCTGGACACCAGCCTGCAGCTCCAGGCTCTGAGGGGCGCAAGCTGCTCAGTCTCCAGCCGGTGGTGGGGCTTGATGAAGGGAGCATGGCCACCACAAGGACGAGTCCAGGCGGGGTGTGTGCACGACCGCTCGTGTGCAAGCACACTGGCGGCGAGCACACCGGGGGTGCTGCCCTGCCTGCTCCCTTCCGTTCGGGACCGTGTAACCCGATCCCTCTGACTTACTCAAAATTTCCCATATAGAAATATTTCTGAAAATGATCTTTTTAATGAGGTATCATTATTAAAAAATATATATTGATAAGGAAAAGGTTAAATCTTGGACATCAGCAAATATCACAATAGAGAACAAATGGTTAGAAATATTTCATCATTTTGAAACAAACCATGTTCCATACAATAATGCACTAAAAATTGTGGAATACGCACTGTCTTTACCAGGAACTAATGCTGCGACTATGGTAAATAAAGGTGGGCATCAGAAAAATCACAATTAAGTGTTGAGACTTTGAAAGCCATTTTATGTGTGAAATATAATTTAACAAATTCTTGTGAAAAATTTCATGACCTTTTAAACAATGACAGCGATCTACTAAAAAAAAATTCCCTCAAATGGGAAATATGCCAAAGAATAAAATAATACTATACATAATTTTTAATGTATTATATTTGTAAATTGTACTTATGTTGAAATTTAAAAAAATATATTACGATACTATTTTTGCATTCTATGAAAATTTATTTTGCTCCATATAGACCAAATTTTTAATTAAGACCCCCCCCCATCAATGGTGTCCCACTTTATTAATTTTAAAATCTGGTCACCTTACATTACAAGAATTCTAACAACAAAGATTTTTAAATCTGAAAAAGGGTGACTTTTAAATATGGCTTTGAATATGGTGAACTATGAGATTTGGTTTTGCAAAGATAAACTCTGTGAATCCGCTATTTTATTCCAGGTGCTATATGTCATCTTTTTCTCCAAGATATGTGCAGGAGCTAGGTTTTGGCCTCATATAAGAATAATCAGTCTCTCTATTGTCATTCAAGTAACTAACAGGTTCTAAGCCCCTAATCTAGACCAAGAACTCACATGAGGGTTTGATTTATGTTTCACAAGACCCTTACTCTGATCACCATTATTATGACTGCTCTGCAGATGACTAAAATGAGACACATAAGTGCTATTGTGATTTATTCAAGCTAGTATGTGACAGAAACAAGATTCAAACCGATGTCTACCTGATCCCATTACAATATGGTAACTCTCTGTTGATTTGTAATATGAACATATTAGTAAGTTAAACCACTTTCTGAGGGTTTGGGAACTTAAGGTTTCCTGAATTCAACTAAGAAACAAATGGTAAATATAAAAACCCTCTAAACTGCTCCCATAAATGTCAATGTTCAGAAATTCAATATTTTGCATTTTCCTTAAAGAAAAACCCATCAGCCATCACTCAGAGACCTCATGTTTTTATGACAAATATCATTTTATTCAGTTTGCTTATTAGGTTTTCCAATTCCAAACATCACACAAAATAATTGAGGAAGATCTGAAGAATAGCTTATCTGATAGCTTAACAGCTGGAAAAGAAGCAGAAAATAATGAAGACATAAGGATGCAAAATATCTAGCTGTCCAGGACCATTTAGTGTGGTAACTTTACTCTCTTTTATATTGTGGTATAGCAGTTAATTTTCAAAATTAAAATGATCATCAAAAAATGCTTAAATTTTGCTCATCAAATTCTGCTTATAAAAGCAAGAAAGTTTGTGAAACATCTAGGACTTTTTAAAAAATCAAAACTAGTTTAAAACATTAAAGAAAGTTTAAGAGCTTTAAAGGACATATATCAGCTATACACAAATCTTATTCTGCTGTCTACCGACACCAGATATTTTTTGCATATGGTCAAGTCCAAGCCAGAGGACCTTTGTAACTATCTTAACCAGTGTCTGGGCACCTATTAGGCTGTCTCTAAGGGCAGTACATATACATAGAAATGCCAAGAGCTGAGTCAAATAACTCCTCACCAAAGGATTAATCTTTAGAGGTACCATGCCAACAAAAGATATAAAATCAGGAACCAGGAAACAGAATTAAAGGTCAATTTTAAGGAAAGCCATTGATCATTCCTTAAAGTTGAAGAGTTGAGGCAAGAGAAGAATAAACCAAACAAAGGGAATTTTTTTTTTTTTAAAAAAAAAGGGTTGATAGAAACAAGTAAAGGATAAAAATCAGGTCTTGCAGATGAAAGCATTTTTTCTCTCGATTAAAGCCAGAATGGTGCCTCATTCTGGTCACAGATCCCATGAGTCCTCATGTCGACACAAGCCAGGTTACAAAATGCAACTCTGGTAGCACTTCCCATCTACTCCAGCTCTTTGCTTTACAAATTCTTGGTTCCTGTCCTTCCCCTATTTTTTTCTTTCTCTCTCTTTCTTTTCTTTCCTCTCTTTCTCTCTCTCTTTCTTTCTTTTTTTCATTCTTTCATTTTTTTAGGTGAAAAGAAGGGAGATAGTGATTCAGACTTCTACATGTGCCCCAACCAGGATCCACCCAGCAACCCCATCTGGGGCCAATGCTCAAGTACTGAGCCACTTTCAATGCCTGAGGCTGATGTGCTCCAATGGAGCCACTGACTGTGGGAAGAGAAGAGGGAGAGAAGAGGGGGCAGGGGAGAAGCAGATGGTCACTTCTCCTGTGTGCCCTGACTGGAAATTGAACCCAGGATGTCCATATGCCAGGCTGATGCATGATCAACTGAGCCACTGGCCAGGGCCCCTCTACTTTCTTATATCAAATTAAACATAATCTTAGTACTTAACACATGTTCCTGGTACTGGAGTTTATTTAGTTTTGTTTTTAATTCAAATCCTTAGTTTACCTTCTTTAACGACTGTTTGCTTTTTAGGGAAGAACTCTTCCTTATGAATGCTTTTGTCCTTAAAAATAGCATGTGGGGCTCTACAGAAAGGTATTTTCTAAACACAATATCAGAGACTAAGAATTTACAATAAGATATCCAAGTTTATAGATAATTGCACTAAGGAGAGGAAGCATAAATGTAAGTACTAAGGAAGTATTAAATTTGAGTATACCATACTCAAATTTTATTTTTTATTTTAAGTAAACCATAATGAGATCAATGCTTATAAATTATTTGTAAATCTTTGAGTAAAAGAGATATTATGAATGTAGAATATAAGGGGATATTTCCAGTTAGAAAGAAAAGAGTCATGAGGTAAGAATTTATTAATAGTCTGAATAATATAAAATATTGTAGTTTTATTTTTAAAGTAAAATAACTGAAAGTTTGAAAAACTATTTTTTTACTAGATATTATAGTTAAATTGTTTGTTTATATGGAAAACAATATTTGGTAAGTTCCAGACTTCATGTCAAGATTATTTCTTTAAGCATTTGGGATATTTCAGTAGCCTTTAGCTAAAATTAATAGATAGAAACTAAAACTCTTTCTATATACAAAGAAAGGTTTTGCTGAACATGACGAAGCACAATTTCAGTCTCTAAATTATTAAAGCCCTGCAATCATAAGTAATGATTTGTTTTTTCTAATGTGAACATGTCTAAGATATAGTTCTATTCAGAGAACCTGATGATATATGTATTTTTTAGTTGTGGACCTATAACTAACCAGTTTTAAAATTCTCTGCATATCTTTATGCTCATCTGAAAAGAAGATTTTTAAATATATGATCTTCATGTTTCTTTTAATAAGAAATACAAAAAGTGTTTTTGAAATGGAAATCTTTCTCTAAGATGAAAGCTTTAGTGATTGTTGAACTACACCAACAGTAATTTGGCATTTCCTCGGTAGTTTTTGGAGTAAGTCAACGTTTCAAACTTTTGAAGATGATAGAGTATGACTCTAGCTAACAATCTCAAAATCTACCTAGCTTCTGTCATGTTCATTAGAATTATTTTAACCCTAACCATATCAGAACTCTCTTCAACAAACTATATTTCATCTCAATCAAATCCGTCCTTATAAATTATTTGTAAACCATATACATCTCAAAAATATGTCTTTGACCTTGCTTTTGATTTGGGAAACATATTTTGTGCTGTGAACCATTGGTAGAACTTATGATAATGGAAGCTGTTGCATAGTTAATTTCTGTCTAGTGCTTTATAAATTACTAAGATTACACATTACACCTTTCCTAGGAGTAGGGAGAAAAAGCTATGTTCATTGAAGTTTCTCAGAGATTACTCTAACTTTTCTGTGTATTTTCTTTCTGTTTTTATAGGTTTTCTTAAATGTATTTTTTTGCTATGAATGTTCCTCCAGTCCTTGTAGGATCCATTAAAGTTACTAAATAAAACATAAGAGTTTCATTAAAATATAATTAATCCCATGGGAATATTATCAAGAATAAAAGTAACAGAACATCTTTTGTTGGGACCTTCCTCATGGCAAGGATGTGAGAGAATACCAGTAGATGGTATGTTGTTCAAATAATTAAGAAAATTAAAATTATAGACATCATAAGAATGATTACAGACAAGATCTATGTTTTTCACATGCTTTTTTGTGTGTATTGCTTATATTGTTTGTTCTTAGTATCAGGAACTATGTATTGTTAGCATGATTTTTGAGCCTTAATACACCAAAATTATGGTTACCAATGAATCTAGAACTCTTAATAGTAACAATTGTTTTTTATATCATAAAAAGGCAGAATCTATAGAATTTGCCCCTGGACCCACTATATTTCCAGAAGTATGGTTGTAAAGATACACAAATAAAATGCTTAACAGAGTGGGAACCTCCCTGCCTATGCTATCTCAAAAGTGGGTAATGAAAATTGCATCAAGAACATTATTTAGTCATAGATGACAGACTTATGACATCTCAGCCTATAGAAGCCTTCTGTGTCACTAACTTTAACTGAAAAAATTGTCTTTTGAAAAATATGTGATAGATAATTCAGCTATAATATACATTAACAATGCTGTTTACAGCAATTTGATTTCTAACTTTTTATTTAAAAAAATCTAGATGCAAATGTTAAAATACAAAATTCAACTCAGTAAAAGATTTTATTGGCTTTATTTAATGATTAATTAATCAGGCAGTGACCAATCTAGCAGATAGAAAGGAGCTCCAAGTTGTTGTACAAAATTAAAGAATTTTATAGGCAGGAGAGAGCAGAAACAAGGAAATTATACTAAGCATGAAAGAGTAAGTTCAGATATTTCCAAGGAAAATTTAGAGGCCAAAATATGGAAGATCTGGAGGCAATGTTAGGGAGTTCTACATTCGTCTGAAGGGCATTGTTCAGCCATTTTAATCACATGAATAACATGTTTATTTGTATTTTAAGAACATAACCCTGGATAAGATATATATGATAAGCTAGAAAAGGTCTGCCTTAGTACTTTCCATGTCATGGTATTTATCACACTTTACCTGGAATATTTGTTTCAAACTTTTGCTTCTACTAAATTACATAATTCATTAAAGCAGAGGAAACATCCGTCTTGTGCACTACTGTATTCCTAAACAGGTTATCACTAAATTTTTAATAAAATAACAAAGACATGAATAAAGAAATAAATGGAGGAACATTTAGGTTGTTATTATAGGATTCCACAAATGTAAATGGGGGAAGGGGTTAACAAGACTAATGTAGTGGCCCTAAATATAATTGGACAGATTCAAGAAATATTTAGAAGTAAAATTTAGAGATTATTGAAAATGACAGGAGTAAAGTCATGGAAAGACAAGAATTTCTAGTTTTCTGCCTTACAAAACTAGGATGATAGTGATACCTTTGTCAACTCTCTCCACTTAACTATCTCACTTATTTTCCATGATGTGTCAGCACTGAGCTTCATTCTCTTCACCATTCTATTCACAAATTATTTCTTAGACTGCCCTGCACAATTAGCTATCATTTTTAGATTGCAATATATGTCCCTTGAGCTCCTTAAAATCAGATTTAAAATCATGCTTTTCAAAAGTTTGAGCAAAAATAAAAAAAGTCATAGGAAATAGTTTATAAGCTAGTGGTAAGAAAATATAGATGACTCTCAAATTTAAATAAAAACTATTATTGAGACCTATTATGTGCAAGACCCTGGATAGAGATAATTAGGAATTGCATTGTTTTACTTTAAAGCTAGGGCATTTATGTCCTAGAATGCACAAGTATTAATAAATATAAAGCAATATATGATAAGTGCCTAATGAGTGGTAAAGAGAATGTCTACCTGCATTCAATTGATGGAAATATTCCTTGTAGTGGAGCACAGGGCAAGGTATAGAAAGGACCTGGGAAGCTCCAGATGTTCTAAATTTCTTCTCAAAAAAGATCTGAATCCTTCTTGTTAATGACTACATAAATCCCTGTCATGGGTTTTCCATAGAATAACCTGATGTATTTCAAGTTCAACGTTTTTGCTTCGAACTACAGCTAGCAATATTCCTGAGCAGACAAAGCTAACATCCAACAGCTGAATGTATTTGGATTGAATTAAAAAAATATTCATGGTTACAAATGTGAAAAACACTGATATTTATGCCAGTCATCAAATGAACAAATTAGTTACTTAATTTTTCTAGCCCTCATAATCTCAGTACCCTCATATACTTTTTGCCAAAAAAGAAAAAACAGTGATATCTGGAGAAGTAAGAGAAAAATCAGAGCATGTTATCATGCACATAAAAACTAGACCATTGGCATTAATATTTCTCTCTCAGTTTTGTGTGTTTATCAGAACAGCAAGCAGATTTTCCTTTGGCTCCTGAGGAAATAAAATGCGGCAGAAATCTCATGTTTTTAACATGATCTTTTCACTTTAGATAGTCTAAGGTGTCATGGGAGAAATGAATGAGAGCAATGAAGGCATTAACAAAGCAAAATTACATAATGATAGGTGATGTAGTGGCTAAAAGTAGAAATATGAAAAAAAAAAAAATAAACCAGAAATACTTGTCTGCATAACTCTTTCCACTTGAAACTTGTGTGTGTCTGTGTGTTTACTTTGCTAGTGTGACTGATGTTATTTTTCAGTGTTAATGAGAAATAGCCAGCAGCCTTTTTTTCTTACTAGAAATTATCTAAGCAGGAAATTAAATATATATAGAAGAAAAGAGAACGTGCTTTTTATAAGAGCAGACAATCCTAGAAAGGGGAGCAAAAACAAACAAATCAAAAAGTAATCAAATGAAGTGAAGTAGAATAAAAATTCTAGCAATGTAGGAATTCAACAGAGAAAAATGAGTGCGGAAGTAAGGGCTCCACAGTCTAGGTGTCTTGGTATATTTTACTGTTCCTTTCCATGATAAAAAAATTTTGTGAAATTAAAATGGGTAATGAACATTAATCAAACCAACTTTTGTTTATTAAAAGTTTTTTAGGGATAATGTTTCATAAGAGACTGCCAACTAAATCCTGTTACCATTATGGAAATGTATGGATGTCTCCCAGCCTTATATCCAGTAACCTAGAAGGTGGGTTTTCAGAGCAGGATATGGTAGGTAGAGCAACAGGGCAGGCGTATTAGAGAAACATGGATAAAAGGAGTAGTTGATTAAATTTCCAAAGGAAACTTGAACCTAAACAACTGAATTAACACATTAACATTAAACTGCCTTTACATGTCTAAATAGAGAGAAAACAAGTTATCTCACTCTTTCAAATTACTTGAGCTAGAAGCTAGTCTCCCTTAAAGGAAATAAAGCATAGAATTAACATTGAACCTGTCAGAAAAATTATTGATTTCTGCATCAAAAGTTATATTTGAAGAAGCATAGTGGGGTAGGGTAGAGGAATGATACAAATAAACAAATCTGGGTTTGAGATGTTTTTTTTTTCACTCATTCATTGTGTGGTAACTTAGCCCTCTGTTTCCCATTTTACAATTATGCAATGGTGTTTTAACACATGAATACAAATAATTTGTTCATTCAATAAACAGTTTTGCAGTGCTGATGTGACAATATGAATCAACTACATTCTCAGGTATTGGTGATTCAGGAGTTAACAAGTAGAGATGGTTCCTGACCTCATGAAACATTCTAGTAGACAATATACTAAATACATAGATGCTCAATAAACTGCAGATCATGTTTTGTTTATTAGAGGAGTATAAAAGGTACTTGGGGTAATAGGCAAGAAAATTCCTTATATGCATCAACTATTACCTGCACACATGCATGTAGGTTAGTCTTTGCTAAGTGGAAACCAAATGTGGATGATTTGAAATAAAAACTGTACTATTTTGACACATGCACAAACAACTTTGACAGAATAAGAGAGCTTGCTGATTGAAGAGGTTGATGAGAAAAAAATATGTGTGTGGTTTTACATGTATGTGTGTGACTTCTGTAAAAACCCATCCCAGCCACCCATTTCATAGTCAGCAAGATTTCCACAATTAAAGAAGCAGGTATATGCTGTATTACTGATCCCCTACAGGCTCACTGTGAGTATCCAGAGAGTTTTCAGCATAATAAAAACAAAATTGAATACCTTTTTGGGCTGGTGAATAGGTTGCATTATTTAGCTTATTATAGTAGTAGAAAATTGACTTATTCAGAAAGACTCTCATGGTATATGCTTCTCACAGTGCTAAGTCTAGGAAAAATTTCTTCTCCCACCACCCAACTACCAGAGGTGCCAGAAGCAAAGACTTGAAATTGAAGAGAGTCTTCCTTTAGTTTTCAAAAGTGTCTGGTATGTAACTCCAGCATCTTAAGATGCTGTTTTGTTGACAGATAAAACCCCAGACTAATTACTTCACTCAGAAGAAGAACCTTTCAGGAACCCTGTGTACATGATTCAAAGCTGTCTTTCTTCTTCTGCAAGATTCTGTTTAGGTTGCTATTATAAGTTCCAGAGGCTATCTCTAAGCTGAAGCATTAGAAGAGATCCAAAGGAAGCACTGCTCAGTGCTGAAGAAATTAAAAATCTAAGTCTGGAAATTTCCTGGACAGCAGCAGCCCTATTTCTGTGCAGGATCCAGCAAAAGCCCAAGTGGAATTTCTTACTGAGACTTTAAGAGCAGGACTGCGTTTCCATGGTACTGTAAAAGCTGCAATAAAGAAAATCCAGGGAACAAATGCTAAAATAGCAGTTCCCTTTGGAAATGAAATAATGAGGTCGAATGGAGTTAAAGAGGCAAGAAGAATGAAGACAGTTCTTTACAGGGATACATTTCTGTAATAAATTGAATGACTCTTCTCTGATATTGTGAAAAAGAAGCTCTATGATAACCAAAGATATGCCTGTATTCAATTTAGCAGATAATACAACAAAAACAAAAGTGAAGTCAATTTTGTTTTTTAGAATTATAGGAACTTTTTGATATATTTTGTTCTTATTTTATCTTTGATATTTTTAGTTTTTCTAAATGGTGATATATAAATTAGGTCAGTAAATAAATCTATTTAAAGTAAAATGAACTGGTAGGCATTAGAATGCTCTCTGTTTCATAACCACATATAAGACTTTCTCCACAGTGAGCCCCTTGTGATATAAATCTTTACAAATGACCTATGAAATCCACATTAATCAGGACCTAATTATTTCTACATATGAGGAACACAGGGTGGAAATCATAGAAATCACTGAATTAGAATAATAAAAAGGGAGTGACTTATTTAGTATCAAATTAAAGGTTAAGTCTTGGAACCCAAAACCAAGATAGGCAGTGGACTTGAACAGGGATTAAAACCATTAAATGAAATCCAAGTTATACACTCAAATCCCTCTGGGATTGTTGGTCTCTTCTCTGCCTCTTTCTTCACATGATTCATTCACTCTTTTTTATTATTAAATTTATCTGGGTGACATTGATTAATAAGATGATATAGGTCTCAAATGTAGATTGCTATAATACACAATCTATATATTGCATATGTGCCAATCACCCAAAGTCAAATCATTTTCTGTCACCATATATTTGGCTCTCTTCACTCTTTCTGCAAAGATGGTATTTCTGCTTTTTTGTTCACATAGTGGAAAATTGCTATCCTCCTCCAATTGGTTCTATTATGCCTCATACTAGACCCAGGGGATAAATAGAGAAGCTATGCTGACTTGAGTTCAAACACTGGCCCCTATTTATCAGAGTTGAATTTTTTTTTCCCCATGACAGTAAATTTTTCTCAGAGGTCTTTACTGGTCACAAGCAAATGTTAGAAATCTTATTGGGCTCTTCTGTTCCGTGGCATGCCACCTCTATAGAGCAGACAGTAACAATTTAACCAATATTTCTAGGCTTCCGTGGCTAAACAAAAACTTAAACTAAGACTTTATCCAATTCCAATGTTCTGGAGCTGAAAAGCTTAATAGACTCATCTTTCTACTCTCCAAATTGGCCATTTGCTATCCTCCTCATGCTCTTCTCTTCAAATGGCTAACACTTCTCCATATAGCATTTTAAAATATACACTATCTGATGAGAACTACTTCAAATTCTCATGCCAAGTTCTCTAACTCTGCTCTATGTCTGCACTGTCCAGCATTGTATCCATTAGTTTTGAGGCTATCGAGCACTTAATATGTGACTAATCCAAAATTGATGTGCTGTAAGTTTAAAATGCACATACAATTTCAGACTTAAGATGATAAAAAGAATTTAAAATGTCTCAATAACTTTATCTTAACACATGTTGAAATAATATTTTGATATATGAGGTTAAATAAATACATTGTTTAAACTAATTTTAATTATTTCTTTTTATGCCTTTGATGTGGCTATAGAAAATTTTACATTAAGTATGTGATTCATAATTTCTATTGGACAGTACTACCCAGATCCTATCCATTCTTGCCTACCCAAGGTCTTTATCTCTGCCATTATTTCCCTCTCTTTCCAACAATAGCAGTTCCCTCCACATTTCTGGGTCATTTTTACCAGCATACAAATTTACTCTTTTATTCTATTTTAAAAATAAGAACTTCCTTCAATTTTTCTCCACATTTCTTTGTAACTCTTCAGCACAGAATTCCTCAAAAGATTTCTTTGTCTATAATCACTTTTCTTCATTTTCCTCTTCCTTTGCTCTTCTAAAGACCACTCAACTTAGATTTAGTTCTTTTTATTTGGGTCTCTTATGCCATTCATTTTACCAGTAGTATAGTTGGTTCAATCTGGTCTTCTTAATCAAGTTCTCAGTAATACTTGATGTGGCTTATCACTCACTCTTTGAAATATATTTTTCCCTAGTCTTCTCTGAGTATATGGTACTCCCAGTGTCCTTTGCTAGTTTCTGTTTTTCTTCCCAACTAAAAATACTTTAGTGTTCAAGAACACAATTTTATATACGTTTATCTGAACTCACTGAAACTTCACTCACTCCTTCATCTAGTCCTGCTCTTGGCTTTCACTACTATCTATATACTGATAACTCCAAAATTTATTTCTGTCAGCAAAATGCATCCATGAGCTCCAAACCCATAAATCCGCTTGGATTACTATTAGGTTTCCTAAACCTTGCACAACTAAATCCAGTCCTTGATATTTATTACTCAAATCTGCTCTTCTTTCAACCTTTCAATCTCAGTTATGGTATCATATCTAGTCAGAAGCTCAGGCCACAAACCTATAGGTCATTAGTCACTTCCTTCTACTACTGCACCCCCACATTCAATGTCACATTCATATCAAGCTTGTTTAGCATGAGACATCCACAAGAAATACATGGACTAACTTAGTGAAAGAAGGGTCCTCTATCACCTCCAGCTTTTCCCTCATATTATTTCAAAAATCAGAATCCTACTTTGTGCTGAACTAAGTCTAATAGTTTGGTCACTTATGTATAAGAGAGTGAAGAATCAAATATCTGTAATTCACCATAACATTAAACTGATTTCTTGCTCTGGGTTTTAGAAATTTCAGAATCTAAGACAGCTTACAGGCAGATTGAGATTTCCATAAAAGGTTTTTATATTTTCAAAGCTATATATACCTTCTTCTTTAGGTTGACAAACAGCCTTTCTTATATGACCCTGTCTTAATGTTTACCAAAAAAAAAATTATTGGGAGACGGTTTATTGTGTCTCACCTTTACTTCAAATAGAGAAACTTCCATTTAATATTACACATTTTTTACTACGGGTCTATTACTTATAAACCCACTGCCTGAATAATTTCGGTCAAGTTACCATTTGATAGCTAAGAACATCAACAAACTTAATTTAAGAAAATCAGATAACATATCAGAAGAATACCAGAAATTTTGCCAAACCTTCCAAAGGACGGATCAGTGGCGAAAAAAAAATTACTTTCTTCAATTTTCTATTTTATTTCTTAGCCTGTGATAGCCTCTTTTCTTTTTGAACAGTGACTTTTTTTTATTCTTCAATTAATATAGCAGAAACTAGCTACATAGGTTTTCTATTGGGGGGGCAGTTTGTTCATCTTTGCTTTCTTTTTTTTAAAATCATCTTGTAACTTAAGTGCCAGAAAGACCAAAACAATTCTGAATTACTGGAAAAAGGAAATCTGTTGTTTTTAGCTTGCATCCTGACTCAATCTCGGGTTCAATGGCTATGTTATGGGGTCACTGGATCCATGCTTACTTAGCAGTTGCTCTGGGTATAAACTTCCGAAAAAGAAAGAAAATGCAGGATCTTTAAGAAGGAGGCAGGGAAATGATGGAAAGCAAAAATTTTTTGCATGTTTGGTATTATACCAGAAATGGAGGAAAACCTAACTTCTATTTCCTGCCTATTGCTTCCCTAGAACACTTCATTTGCAAGAAACAATGTAGTTCTACCTGACAGTTGGATCCCCAGTGCCAAACACTGAAAATTATATAAAGGAACTTCAATACATGTGAGTTTAATAAATAAAAAATAAATTAAGAACAACTTGAAACATAAGAGATGATGCAGAAATAACTGTAAAATAGAAAATTATAAGCCAAAGTGAAGGGGAAGAATCATGGAGTTGTACCTTAAAGAATGGATACAAATTTAGTAGATACTAGGGTCTAAAAGCAGAATTTTACAGCAATAATATAGAAAAAATATTTCAAAGTAAAAATAATCATTGAATTATTAAAAAAGTGAGGTGTTATTTATTAAGGAATAAGGAGCCATTGTGGGAGCTATAATAATTTATACTATTATAACTTCTTAATTGTTCTTTAAGACTCATCTCTGTAATCTGCTAAAACATCACTATAATGATGATTATAGATGTGTTGGAAATGAGCAAGATACTCAAATGAGACATGGAAGATGCTAATACAAATTTTCACATTATTGATGCTAATGTTTTTTTGACGTTTTATCTGTAGAGCTTTCAACCTTTATCCATACAATGTTTTGATATTTTTCTCTTTTTACTTTAAGTATAAGATCACTAATGGAAAGTATATACCCTTTATAACAGAAGAAGAAGTGGTGCTACATTTTTATTAACAGGACAGAGATATTTACAACTATGTTTATAACTGCACCAACCAGCTCAGAAATAAGCTATAGGCTTTCTGGGGTGTTTATACACATCACAGAAGACGGTAAAGTGAACAGCTTATTGTTTGCTCTTCAAAAAAATGAAAAAATTATAAACAAAAACTTAGAGATGTGCTTGCCTCTTAAAAAGGTGTGACTCGGATCCTTTTAAAGATATTAATATACTAGTAATGTTGTTTGGTTTGAAAGGCATATTAAAATGCAGTGGATGCCCTTGATTTCCTTATTTACAGTGGTGAATCTATTTAGATTTTGAATAACATAATTTCTTCAATTTAAATCTCTAAAGCTGGGTTTTATTATTTAGAATTGTTAAACACTTTGCAGTTAATTTGTTTTCTGGGAAAACTTTACTAATTTACCCATACAGTCATTTATTACAGAATGTAAGTTTGTCAAAAATGTATTGTTTCACAAAACACCAGGCATTATGGAAACTAGTTTAAAAACACACTTCTTGCCTTAAGTTCCTTCTGGGGTAAACAGCCATGTAATCAGAAAATTCTAAGAAAATTTAATGAAAATTAAATGAGAAGTTAGTAAGGGTGTTCTCGGGACCCCTAATGTACACTGAAAGGGGCTTAACCAGATAACGAGGTAAAAATCAGCCCAATTTTTCAGCAATAAGAACAGAGGAGCCAAGCAAAAAAAATATAAGATCAGCTCCTGGGAAACTGGAAGAGGAAGAGCTCTGTGCAAATATTGCGCCTGTCTTATAAAGATTGATGGATAGACTGAAGTGCATAGTAACTCCAGGACTGGACCTCATACTTCCTCTATTTTGCTACATTTACTTCCTACTACCTAACAACATATCCCTTATTCAAAACGATGTGTGATAACAAAATATTGGAAGACTGTAATCACCTGATGACTGTAATTTATAGAGTCCATTAAAATATGAACTGAAAATGAGTACTTGTGTCCCTTCTAGCATTTTTATATCAGGCTTATAAATGTTTAAGCACTATATATGGTTTATCTTATTTAATATCAAAAAATGTTAAGAAGTTTACACTACTATCTTTATTTTTTAAATTATAAAATTGAAGGAGAGAAGGGTTAAGAAACTTTCTCAGGATTGCACAGCTATAAAGAAGCAGGATAGGTATTTAAATTCAGGCAATTTAGCACAAATATCTGCACACTTTTAGAGTACATTATGCTATCAGACTCATCTAACATTATAACTAGCTTGATGAAATGAAGAGTGAGGAGACAAGAACTAATAGTTTAAAAATGGTATGTTGTCCCTGACTGGTTGGCTCAGTGGTAGAGTGTTGGCCCAGTGTATGGAAGTCCTGGGTTCAATTCGCAGCCAGGGCACACAGGAGAAGCGCCCATCAGCTTCTCCAACCTTCCTCCTCTCCTTTCTCTCTCTCTTCCCCTCCAGAAGCCAAGGCTCCATGGGAGCAAAGTTGGGCTGGCACTGAGGATAGCTCCATGCTTCTGCCTCAGGCACTAGAATGGCTCCAGTTGCAATGGAGCAACATCGCAGATGAGCAAAGCATCACCGCTTGGTTGGCATGCCGAAGGATCCCAGTGGGGCGCATGCAGGAGTCTGTCTGTCTGCCTCCCCACTTCTCACTTCGGAAAAATACCAAAGGAAAAAAATGGTATGTCATTTTTATTTTTCCTATGAATATTATATTATCAGATAATAATGCAAGTGTGTGTACATGTTTGAAAAGAGGTATTAGACCAATAATCTTGAAATAAAATAAAACTACATATATAAAAGGCACACTGTATACTTGTGAAATGAGATCCCAAATGAGTAACATTGAAACCAAATTCAGTAAAATTGTTGAACTTTAAGTGGCTCTATAACTATACAGAAAAAAATTAAATTATTAATAAAGAAAACAAATAGATTTCTATTAATGTCCTCAACAGTTTTTTAAAGAAAGGAAATATGCATAAAACATCAATAAATGAAAAAAAAGGTATAAAGTAAAAGTGGAGGTCATTTAATTGCCCTTAAGTTAATTTATACATTTAAAATTATTTATAAAAAATATTACTCAGCCATAAGAAATGATGACTTTTGCCATTTATGACAACATAGGTGAATCTTGAAAACATTATTCTGAATAAAATAAGTAAATCAGAAAAAGATAAGAGCTATATGATTTCACACATAGGTGAAATATTAAACTGAGACTCATGAACATAGATAAAAGTGAAGTGGTCACCAGGGAGAGGGGGTTTTGGGGGAGCAAGTTGGGGAGGGGAGTGAAGAGAGACAGGTATATGGTGACAGAGAGTGATTTGACTTTTGGTGATGGGACACCGATTGATTAATGGTTGGAATGTTATAGAGATGTTAACCTGAAACCTATCTATTCTTATTGATTAGTGTCACCCTATTAAATTTAACTTTATAAATAAAAGAAAAATATTAGCAGGATTATTTTCTAGAAACAAACAAATCATTACAGAATATAAAATAATAACCCCGGTAAAATGGTAAGAAAACTTTAGAAGAAAAGCAATATTGGGGGAGTGGCTAGTTCTATTGGATATTAAATATCTTTTGGGGAAGTCTTTCGCATTATTAAAATACATAGAAATTTTATATGAGTCAGTGATATATTCAAAATGAATTAGTTTCTCCCTAAAATTTATGTCCACTCTGAACCTCAGAATAAAAATTTTATTTGAAAATAGGGTCTCTGCAGATATAATTAGTTAAGGATACTCAGACAAAATCAGGTATTCTTGATTTGGAATGGAACCTAAATCCCATGACTGGTGTCCTTATATGAAGAGAAGAGGACATAGACATACAGAAAAGAAAGCCTTGTGAAATAGCAGATATTAGAACTATGAGTTACCAGGAACTGGAAGAGTCAAGGAAAGAGTCTCCCTGGTTCAGTCTTCAGAGCAAGAAAGTTCTTGATATTTTGACTTCTGGACGGCAGAACTGTGAGAGAATAACGTTTTGTTGTTTTATGCCACTTAGTTATATTGGTAATGATATTGTAGTTATATGAGAAAATGTTCATAATTTTTTTCTTCTTTTCCAAGTGAGAGGAGGGGAAATAGACATACTACTGCATGAGCCCTGACCGAGATCCGCTTGGCAACCCATCTTGGGCCAATCCTCTGTACATCTGGGGCCATGCTTGCAACCAAGTTATTTTTAGCACCTGAGGCAAAGGCTCAGAGCCATCCTCAGTGCCTGGAGCTGATGCACTCAAATCAATTGAGCCATGGATGTAGGAGGGAAAGAGAGAGAGAGTGAAAGAAAGAGAGAAGGGGAAGGGGAGGGGTGTGTACCCTGACTGGAAATCTGACCCAGTACATCCATATGTCAAGCTGATGCTCTACCACTGAGTCAACTGGCCAGGGAACATATATTTAAAATTGCAAAATAGTTATGTTGGGTAACCTGTCAAGATATTTAGGATTTGCTTTAAAATAGTTTATTTAGTAAAGGGAAAAATAAAAAGTAATTTAAGCAATAGAGAAAATCTTCATAATTATTGAATTTGGATGATGGATAAATGAGTTTTCATTGTACTATTCCCTCTGCTCTTTGTAAAGTTTAATAAAGTTTCAAAAAATAGAAGATAACATTGAATATTTTTTTCTACAGGGACAGAGAGAGAGTCAGAGAGAGGGATAGATAGGGACAGACAGACAGTAACAGAGAAAAATGAGAAGCATCAATCATTAGTTTTTCGTTGCCGTTGCAATGCCACAGTTGTTCATTGATTGCTTTCTCACACGTGCCTTGACTGTGGGCCTTCAGCAGACTGAGCAACCCCTTGCTGGAGCCAGCGACCTTGGGTCCAAGCTGGCAAGCTTTTGCTCAAGCCAGATGGACCCACTCTCAAGCTGGCAACCTCGGGGTCTTGAATCTGGGTCTTCTGCATCCCAGTCTGATGCTCTATCCACTGCACCACCTCCTGGCCAGGCATCATTGATTATTTAGCAAACTTTTTTAAGGTGGGAATAATTTTAAATTTAGAAGCAATATAAATAATCACAAATTAAAAGATCAATTGATTTGACTACATAAAAATGCAAAACTTATTTAGGTTTTAAGAATATCCTTCCTAAAATAGACTAAGTACCTGAAAAATATATCTACAAAGGATCAGAGTGTTTGTTATGTAAGGACAATATAGTTGGGAAAAACCCTGAGATTCCAAGAGTTAAAAATATAAATAAAAAGACCACAGCTAATAAAACAAAGAAAACCTCAGTTTAGTTAATTTTTAAGACTCTTTGTAAGAAAAACATATATAATATGAAAAACTATGCATATGTTAAAATATTTATTACGTATAATTTACAATAGCCAGGAAGGAAGGAAAGATAGAAGGAAAGAAAGAAGGTGAGAGAAATCGGAATCAATCACCTTATACAAAAGTAAAATAGGTTATGATCAAACTTCTTGTGAAAAATTATTTAGTCATTACCAATGATAGTTTTATAAAGAATGCAAGATAAAAATGTATCCATTATTGCTTCAACAAAGTTTTGGACCATGTACTATGTATCAGGAAGTGTACTAGGCATTGGAAATATAATAATGAATAATAACACCATTCTTGCTTTTATGAAGTTTATCATCTAGTAGAGAAGGATGTCAACCAAACAAAATCCCATAAATAAATGTAAATGCTATAAATCTAGAAATCATTGGAAGAGAAGTACATGTGCTTTTTATCTAAAGAAATTTGACACCCCCCAAAATAAATAACTAAACAAAAGAAGACTTACATGATCAAATAAAGATTGTGTTAAATTCTGAAAGATAATGTGTTAACTTGGTGTAAATGAATACAATATTTCAGCAAAGAAGAAGCATGTGCAAAGGTAACTATGGGTGAAACAAATATGGTAACTGTGAAGGGCTCAAAAAAGATCAAGTTATGGACTGAATTGTATACTCCAAAAGTTCAAATGCTGTGGCCCCAATTCCCAGTGTTACTACATTCAGAGATGGAGCCTTTAGGTGGTAATCAAAGTTTACTGAGGTCATAAAGGTGAAGATCTAATCCAAAACAATTTGTGCATATATAGGAAAAGACAATGAAGAGTGTGTTCTTTTAATTTCTCTCTGTGTCCCTACTATGTGCCCACACAGAAAAAAAAAAAAGTGGTTGTTTTTTAAGCCAGAAAAGAGTTCATACCAGAAACTGAACCCTACTGAGGAGGAAAAAAAAGAATTTCTTCCCACCTTTCTAGGATCACTGTTGCCTCTACCATGTACCGCAGAGAGAGATTTGGGAATGCTGACATGGTAAGAACTCTTATCTCCCTCTGCTGGCCTGTGTTAGATGCCCTATGATCCTTTTATTTTCAGCAATACCAAAGTGAACAGTGTTCCAGCTGGTTAAATCTCCTGCCTGCCTCACCAAAATTGTAAGGGTGTAAAAAAATAAATTTCTCCTACCTTTCTAAAATCTTCTGCCTGAGTTAATCATCAAATTAACATGAGACAGATTAACAGGAGAAAATGCTCCAACTTATTAGTTTATACATAGGAGTTTCATAAAAATATGGGACCCAAGAATGGATTGTAGAGTTAAGACGTATATTCTCCATCTTTAGCTAAGGAGAAGTTGGTAGAGTCTGATTTGGAAGTTTAAAGAGCAGGAAGGTCATGCATATTAAGATGGTAAAGCAAATACATGGTAAACAATGTTTTCTAGACCATCTTTAACAATGGGGCACAAAGAGAACTGATCAAAGGACCCTTGCTAGGTTCCTCCTTACCTACCAGACACTTAGTTCATATTCAACTGTAGTTATCTATGATATCTCCCTTCCTCGAGCAGACCCAGAATTTGGCGAAGGCCTAAGGTTCCTTCTGAGTCTTTGTTTCTTGAAAATAATCACCTTAAAATAATCAGTATCCAAAAAGACAAATTTTGGAGTGGTGAACTCTGATTCCACTCACTACCAGAACTTAATTTTGCACTTTCTTGCCTCTAGAGCTCTGAGAAAATAAACTTCTGTTGTTTAAGCCATGCAATGTGTGGTACTATGCTACAGCACCCCACACAGACCGATATAACCAATGTAAATAAAATGAGGAGAAGTGGCTAGAATTTAGTCCAAGATGAGGCTGGAGAAGCAGGTGACATCCCCTCTGCAGAAGATGTGATTTCATATGAAGATCAACACAAAACCTTTCAAGGGCTTTCAGAATAATATGATTAGATTCACATTTTGAGGAGAACATTGTAACTACAGAGTGTAGGTGGGCCAAAATATAGGCGGGCTGGGAAGATACTGATAACATCCAGGAAAAAGAAACTAGTAGCTTGGATTTAGGAGGGTGGTAGAAAGCATAGAGAGACATGACCAGAGGCAGGAGATATTGAGGAGGTAAGAAATAGAGGAATTAGTAATGAATTGGATTTTCTTATATAATATTAAGTAAAAGAACCAAAAGAAAAATTATAAATCCATTAAGATACAGCTAAATCTGAAAGAAACTTAGGGTGGAGATTTATAAACTGTAGATAACATTCTCATTTTTCTACTTTCCAAGATATCAAAAATAAGGTCATATTATGCTTCTCCATTTTAAACAAAAACATTATTTTGTTATAATAGCCGCAAAATTATAGTCAGGGTTACTCCTTAAGGTACTCGAAATGTAACTATAGGTTTTGCTAAGATTTTGGGTAAAATTAGCACAATTATGAGAGACCTAGTGGTAGGAATTATTGCTGACATTTAAATATGCCACAGAGAGTCTACAGGAAAAGAGATATTTCAGCACAGAAAAATTCAGGTAGAGCTGAGACCACTACCAGCAAGGCTACCCTGGTTAATTTTCTTGAGAGAGTTTTTTTACAGATAGGTTGGCAATTATGACCCTTACCTAAAGCAAGTTTTCCAAACCCTTTGAGGCTTTGATTCATTTATTACCTAAAAAATGGGGTCTTTACAGTATTTTCTCTATAGAGGTGCTGTAAGGATACAAAAAAAATAAGGCAGGTAGAGTCCTTTCAACAGTGTGTGTCATGTGTGAAGTGCTCAGACTTACAGCCCTAGTAAAAGAGGGGTGGCAATAGCAGTAGCAGTAAGAATGGTATTTGTTATTGTTTATTAGTATTATTTCTCTCTACATTTAAATTTAATTTTTTTATTACAGTTTATATTTAATATTGTTCTGTATGAGTTTCAGGTGTACAGCATAGTGGTTAGACAACCATATACTTCACAAAGTGTTCCCTGATATTTCCAGTACCCACCTGGTACTGTACATAGTTATTACAATATTACTGACCATATTTTCTAATGTTGTACTTTACATTCTTGTGACTATTTTGTAACTACCGATTTCTACTTAGTAATTTCTTCACCTATTTTTCCTAGTCCTCCGAACCCTTTCCCCTCTGACATCCACCAGTCTGTTCTCTCTATATATATATGAATATATTTCTATTTTATTTGTTCTATATTTTGTTCTTTAGATTCCACATATAAGTGAAATGATATGGTAGTATTTATCTTTCTCTCTCTGACTTATTTGACTTAGTATAATTCCCTTTCGATCCATCCATGCTGTCACAAATGGAAGATTTCATTCTTTTATATGGCTGAGTAATATTTCACCATGTAAATGTATCATTATTTTGTTATCCACTGGTCTGTTGATGGTCACTTGAGTTACTTCCATATCTTGGTTATTGTAAATAGCCATGCAGTAAACACGTGGGTGCATATCTTTTTTCGAATTAGTGTCTTGGTTTTTTTTGGATATATACCCAGAAGTGAAATCCCTGGGTTGTAAGGCAGTTCTATTTTAATATTTTGTGGAATCCCCATATTGTTTTCTATAGTGACTGCACCAACCTGCATTCTCATCAACAGTGCACAAGGGTTCCCTTTTCTTCTCATCCTCATTAACACTTGCTGTTGTTGTAATTTATTAATAATAGCCATTCTGGCAGGTGTGAGTTGATACCTCCATGTGGTTTTAATGTTCATTTTTCCAATGATTAGTGATGTTTAACATCTTTTCATATGTATTTTGGCCATCTGTATGTCCTCTTTAGAGGAGTATCTATTCAGATCCTTTGCCCATTTTTAAATTACATTGTTTTATGTTGTTGAGTTATATGGTTTTTTATTAATTTTTAATAAATTTTGGATATTAATCCCCTATCAGAAACATTATTAATGAATACCTTCCTACTTGTCTTTACATTTTGTTGATGATTTCTTTCACTGTGCAAAAACTTTTTAGTTTAATGGATTGCCATTTGTTATTTTTGTTTGATTCCCTTGTCCAAAGATATATATCAGAAAAAAAAATAATGCTAAGAGAAATGTCAGCGATTTTACTGCCTATGTTTTCTTTTTGGAGTTTTATTGTTTTAAATTTTACATTTAAATCTTTAATCTATTTTTATTTTATTCTTGTATATGTTTTGAAAAGGTGATTTAATTTCTTTTTTTTTTGCATATATCTGATCAATTTTGCCAACATCATTTATTGAATAGACTATATTTACCCCATGTATGTTCTTACCTTCTTTGTCATACATTAATTGATCATATAAGTGTAGGTTTATTTCTGTGTTTTTTTACTGTGTTCCATTGATCTATGTGTCTGCTTTTATTCCAGTATCATGCTGCTTTGATTACTATAGCATTGTAGTATAGCATGATACCTTCAACATTGTTGTTGCTCAAAATTGCTGTGTCTACCTAGGGGCTTTTGTGGTTCCATATAAATTCTTTTATCTATTTGTCTTTGTTCTGTAAATGTGCCATTGGTATTTTCATAGGTATTACACTGACTCTATAGGTTGCTATTGGTAGTATGGACATTTTGATTATGTTAATTCTTCTTTCTCATGAGCATGATATACATTTTTATTTATTAGTATCTTCTTCAATTTCTTTCTTCAGTGCCATATTTCTTTTAGTATAGGTCTTTAACCTCTTTGGTTAAGTTTTTTTCTATTTTACCAAATTCATTTTTTATTTCTAGTAGTTTTATTTGTGAGACCTTTAGGGTTTTCTCTAAATAGTAACATGGCATCTGATAATAGTGACAGTTTTACTTCTTTCTTTCAGTTTAAATGCCTTTTATTTCTTCTTCTTGTCTGACTGTTGTGGCTAGGACTTCCAGTACTATGTTAAATAAGAGGGGTGAAAGTGTACATCTCTGTGTTGTTTCTAGTTTTAAGAAAAACACTTCATGTTTATCCTTGTTGAGTGTAATTGTTGCCAGTGGATTTGTCGTGTATTGCCTTTATTATGTTGAAATACATTTTTTCTATTTATATTTTCTGAGAGGTTCTATCATGAATGGGTGCTGGATTTTTTCAAATGCTTTTTCTGCATCTATTGATATAATCATATGACTTTTATCCTTCATTTTATTTATGTGATGTATCACGTTAATTGATTTGTGGATATTGAACCACTCTTGCATCCCATGAGAGACTCTCACTTGATCATGGATGGTATATGATCCTTTTAATGTATTGCTGAATTCGGTTTGCCAATATTTTGCATTTTTATTGCCTGGTATGTGGTTAAAATAAAATGGTTTTTACCTTAGTTATGAGATGTGGGTTTAAGTTAGGAGAAATTATTATGTATTGAATGGGAAAAAAAAATCAGTTTACAAGGATTTTAGAAATAGATCTTTGTTTAAGTTAGTGTAAGTCAGCAATTCCAACAGTTCAGGTGAGATAGACAATACTTGGTAGTCACAAGTAGAATCTTCTGCTATGATGTCATCTGATCTCTCTTGAATGAGAATAGTCTTTTTGAAACTGGAAAGGTAATATCAAAAACATTTTGAAAATGCTAAATCCTTGTGAAATGTTGTCCTAGTTATCTAGAAAGCTTTGAAAGGTCAACGGTAAAAGAAATATAAGGTGATTGAATTGAGAGAATTAGTCAACATGATTCTCAAGCAATATCAAGGCAGTTATTAGGTGAGCACTGGTTATTTCTAAATTGCCTTCATGGAATAATATAAATAAAATTGCACTTTCTAGACAGATTATGCTTTATCCTTTATATTGGTAATGTAATAATAGACATATCAAAGTTGTTTCTTAAAAATGCATTGTGGATCCAAGGATGTATTTAGTATCAAAGTTCTGGCTTTCCTTATTATTTTCATCTCTTATTGACTTTAGACTAGAAGCAGGTTACTTAACTCTAAGCCTTAGTGTCCTCATGTGCAAAATGAGGAGTATAACACCTTATTCACATGGTTATTTTAAAAAGACTTAAGTAATGGAAAATATTGCAAACACTTTGCATATGCCTTAACACATAAGTTTAAGAAATGCTCTCTACTTTCCCCCCCTTTCTTAAATCTGTCACTATTTTTAGAACATCTTGTCAAGAAAATATGCACAATAGTGGAATTAAACATACAGTTTCAGATCTTTTTCAATTTAAATTTTATTACTATATGGGTCCAAGAACAAGAACTAGATGATTATTTTAAAGTACAATTTTTCAATGAAGATATATTTAATATGTAGACATAATTTGGAAGCATACAGAAAGCAGATTTTATTGACGTCTGATGAATACATTGAATTCAAAATTAAAACTACAGTAAGGCATTTCCAAGTTCAGTGTATTTTACTCTTTTTTTTTATTTAGTTTAGATGGAAGTCTCTTCCAATGTCTATTCAAGGAAAACATTTTGAATTTTAATGAGACCATTTGTGTTCTCAGTGCCTTGCTGAGTGGCAGGTTATGGAAAGCAGAGATAAATATTGTTTGAATTGAGAGTACAAAAAATGAAACATTTTTATAAGCTTATCAGTGTTTTGCATTCAGTGAGCCCCAAATATAAAACTTTAAAAGAAGGTAAGTCACTATTTCCACTCTTTTTTCAACAAGAAATTTTGGAGATGTCATCTCAGTGTTACTTTCCAAGCACCTCTTGCTTCTAGGTTTCTTAAAAAATTTTGAAGTAAGCAAACAAAATATTCTCTTCTGTTGTACAATACTAACAATGCTCATTTATTTCAAAAAGTTTTTACATTTTTATTAAGGCTTTCTGAGTCTACTTAAGTCTATTTTGAGCTCAGAGGTGATGTTCCATAATTTCTGTAACTGAAAAATTGTTTAATCTACAAGTTTATTTTGTCTTTTAATTTCCTGGTACCTGAAAAAATACTGATAAATGACTACCTCTCATTGTTCTGAATACCAAGTATAAAATGTTGTCTGTGTTTCTGCATTTAGTATTGATTCTTCAAATGGAAAAAGTATCTATAAAAAACACAAGGGAATCAAGAAGGCTTTTAGATTCAGTCGTAGATTCAAGTAGGGAAGGCAACCCAGAAGTGGTTTTAAACTGCCTGGAAATTGCTATTATAGTAAAAAGGGCTAGAAATCCACAGTCTGTTAGTAAACCCAATTCTTATCATAAAAACTGTCAAATCACTGATACACCGTGCTAGCTTTGTGATGTTGTTCTTAACAGTTTATAATGATTAGTGTAGAATCTGGTGGTACAATAGTTTCAAGTCATTTCATGAAGCCTTGGCCTCAGATCACTGGCAACCCCTTTTTCTTTCTTGTACTCCTAGATCTGTCTTACAAAAGCTTTCAACTTGAAAAATCATCACTTCTTACAGAGTAAAGACAAAGGGGATGGTATTGGGCTACTGTTGTGGCAAAGGAGTCTCTTTTCTTAAAAAGTGCAGGTGGAAGGTTAGACTAATTGAACCATTTAGTGGCTGCATGTCTTTAAGTGCTTTCCAGATTGAGGGGCCAAAATCTATATTAACACCTCTGCCCTTAGCAATGAAGTCTTTCAAGTCAAGGAGCTTTGGCCACAAGTCTTAAAGGACTCAATAGAGCTTGCTAAATAAATAACATGAGAGTGTGAATTGTGACATTTTAATGGATTATGTTGGATCAGAACCAAAAGAGGGACAGAGGAGCTGGTACCCATCATGGTCAGTTATAAAATGTCTCTCCCTTGCTTCTTCCAAGCCTGAGTCATTCACCTTTATGTCATTTGAATTAGAATAAAAATGCTTTTTGACCAAATGAGTCAGTTGATCTGTGAATGTTAATTTGTCAAAGGCATTTGGAAAGGTTAACAGTGTATTGTGCTACTCAAAATCTCTACCCTACATCTCTGCAACACACCACTTGCCTATCATAAATATGTTGAACTAAAGGTTTAAGGACAAAGTAAGATCGACAGCATTCAAAAACTGGTCATGCAGAACCTGTAGGTACCCTTTTGAAACTTTCCAGTGTGGGGGAAAATACATGTGACCATACTGATTTTTTTTTTCAAAAACAATGTTTTATAAATTGAGTATTAGTATATTACTTGTCTCTATTTTTCTACATTGTTGTATCCAGTCAAGTGATTTCATAGTTTCTTCTCTTCATTAGTAGGCCTGATTGCAAGATTTACATTATTTATGTATTGAGTCACCAATTAATTTGAATGTGTCAGCGATCATTTTTTTTCAAATTTGTTCAAATTATTTTATAATGCATCTACAAATTTTTTTTAGAAAATGAAGCAATAGCTGTCAGTATTGTGCTCAGATTGTGTGCTAAGTCAGGTATTAAATTAAGCACCCTACAAATGTTAAAGAAGAGGAATAGACAGTGAGATAGATAGTAAGACAAATTTTTAAGCTACAGTAGTTATAATAGTTTGTCAGAGTCAATCACAATCCATACAAAGTACATTTAATTTAGGTTATTTTAGGAAACCCCATGACTGCAGGTTTTCTCCCCAAAAGAAATTTGACATTTTACTAATCAAGATTCTTCTTTAGATTCTGTTATTATACCTTAAGAATATTTTAAGTAAAACAACATTCCCAAGTTTTACTTTCCTATGGTACTTTAAAACTCTTTTTCTTGATTAAATTCCTTCTTTTCCCATTCATTATTCTCTTCTACTTTTTTTATGGTCTTCTGTAAGTTAATAGCCTACAAAAACTATAATAAAGTCCCTGGGAAGTCTCCTCCTATTAAAAGAAATCCCACTCCACTGTGCCATATTCAAATTAGTTTCCCAGAAAAATAAAAATCAGATCTTGCATGAAGAATTTTAACTTTGTTACAAAGTTGTTACCTCTTTTAAACAGGTAGAATTGACTTAGAAGTATAATCCTATGAATTCACTGGAGGAAAATGTCAAAGCCCAGAAAAAAAGTAAAATTGATCTTAAAGATCTAGAGGAAACTTAGCCCCCAAAGAGAAAGAACAAATGTCAGCCAAGTTAAAATAACTGGGACAGGTCATTACAGTGCTTGTTTAAGACATTGGCATGCTTCAGAAGATCTAAAAGGAAGGAAGAGTTAGTATGGGCTAACGGAATATTTCTGTGACTGGTAGGAAATAAGTAGAGCTGGAAGATTTTAATTTGAGAAGAATTTATAAGTCTCTGATTTCATAACCTTCTATTTTGTTCTAAGCATCCAGCCTACCAATATAGAAATATTTCTTAACACAAGAAAAGAATGGGTATATTCGGTGGGACACTTGAATCTATGTAAACACAATAAATTAAAATCAATAAAAATTTAAAAAGAAGAATGGGAAGAAATTCAAGAATTTGGTGGTTGACTTTATATGCACCACATTCTTTCTTACTGAAAAAAATATTTGAATCCCTTATTCTACTACAAGGTATTTATGAGAATGTGATCTATCATTTTCTTCCTAAAACCTAGTCATGTTTCAATTCCTAAGTCATGTTTCTATGCCAGTACTTTCTTACTCTCAAGAAGACTCTAGTGTGACCCTAAGACTTCTAATTAGGCACTAGACTAGTTCATTTCAGCAATGCCCATAGTCTTTGAGAAACTGATTTCACATTTTTTCCACCTAAATTTTCTCACATGATTTCTGTTTTGTTTCATGTTTTGTTTTGTCTTGGCAAGCCCATTCCCAGGTGCCTGGGAGCGTGTTTTCACACCTTACCTTCTTAAGAGTACTTCTAGTAGCTGACTTTTTCCACCCTGGATATAGACATATACTGCTCACAAAAATTAAGGGATATTTCAAAATGAATATAAAAGGATTAAAAAAAAGAAGCATTCAATTTTTTGAAATTAAACAAGGATATCAGAAAAACAAATGACAAGTCAATAAAGTTGTTTGATTATGCAAAGGAGATGTAAAAGCAACTTTTATTTCATTGGTGAGAATGCACTATAACAAGAGGCTAAAAGTACTGGAGCATCTGCACATTCCCTAATCTTGAAAGTGCACATCCTGCAATTTTCCAACCCTTGCAATTCCTTTGCAACACGATTTTCCCTAATGCGAAGCCTGGAGAGCCATAAAACGTCTTGAAGCTGGTCAAACACAGACGGCAGTGGCAACAGCTCTTGGAACATTCCAAAGCATGATTAGCAGACTATGGAATCACTTTCAAGAGACTGGCACCATGTGAAGAACACGAGGACAGGGTTGACCATCTGCTATGCTACAACAGCAAGAGATGACTGCTACTTGACCTTACTGGCAAGAAGGAACAGGCGCAACAATGCAACAGAGCTGCGGGGACAGTTTCTTGCTGTCACTAGATGATGGATATGTACCCAGACCATGTGAAATCAGCTCCCTCATGTTGAACTGCATGCCCAGTGACTAATGATATGCACTTTGTTATCTACTGAACACTGTAGAACCTGTAGAAAGAAGGTGGGCTGATGGGCATCATTGTTGGACCTGTGATGAATGGTCAACTGTCCTCTTCTCTGATGAGTCATGGTTCAGTCTGAAGCCTGACAATCATCATGTCCTGATCTGGGATGAACAAGAAACATAAGAGAATCCACATTTCATGTGAGAAAGGGACTTCTTCGGCGGTGGTGGAATCATGATGTGGACTGGCATCAGCATTGGTGGTCGTACAGACCTCCTATTCATCAGAAATGTATCCCTGACTGCTATCAGATACTGAGATGAGGTCCTGTACCCTATAGTGGTACCCCATGCTGAAGCAGTTAGAAACAAGTTTATTTTCATGGATGATAATTCAAGACCCCACCGTGTGCATCTCATCAACAATGTGCTTCTGGAGGCAGCAATCGAATGCATGGACTGGCCTTCATGTTCTCTAGACCTGAATCCTATAGAACAAGCTTAAAAGGCACTGGGAAGATTTCTTACAAACTGTCTAATGCCTCCCACAACACTTCTTGAGCTGGGAGTTGCACTGGAGCAAGAGTGGCAGAAGATCCCACAAGAACTGCTGAACAATCTGATCTTGTCCATGCCTCATTGTTGACAGTGTGTTTTGATAGGTCTGGGAGACACCTTACTGAACAGTCAATGTGTGTCACTCTCATCCAGTTTGGCATGCTTCTGTTCACCCCAACCAACATGTCACTTGCTACTCAGTCAAAGGAATGTTAAATTCCATCAACCTGAGTCAATTCAATGTGCTTATTTTAAAAATTATAAGCATATATTATATATTATATAACATTCTCTGGAAAATTAATAATATAGGCCTGACCTGTGGTGGTTCAGTGGATAAAGCTTTGACCTGAAATGCTGAGGTCACTGTTTCGAAACCCTGAACTTGCCTGGTCAAGGCACATATGGGAGTTGATGTTTCCTGCTCCTCCCTCCTTTTCTCTCTTTCTCTCTCTCTTTCCCCTCTGTATAATAAATAAATAAAAAATAAAACAAAAAATAAAATTAATGATATAAGCAGAAGAGAAAACAAATAATCTTAAAGAAAAGTTGAAATCATAAAATATAGTTTACTAGTGACACTGTTTATAGAAAATATTTAAATTTAGTCTTTCAAAGTATAACTTAAATTACTTAAACTTCTGGGTAGAATTTTGAGATATGATCTAAAACTTACATCATAAAATTAAAGTATTATGCCAGCATTTACATATAGAAATTTTGTCCACATTCCATCAGAATTGTCTTTATGAATTAGAAGCAAAGTTAAAAGAGGTATCAGCTTTTCTTGGCCTGAATGGAAAAGAAATGCTGATAGGTTGCTAGTAGAGGTCATTAAGCATCCGGATATAAAAATCAATAAAACTATACATTTATGTAATAGAAGGTTATTGAACACAAAATTACAGATTAACAGTAAGGTTCTGTTGAGAGGTTTGTGTTCAAGTTAGACTTCTCAGAAGTCCTCTCTCCTGTCATGCTCAGAAATAGCAATATGCAAGAAAGCTGATGGAATTTGGCACCATTTCAGACACTAAAAATTGGATATTATGTATTAAATTACAT
Source organism: Rhynchonycteris naso (assembly GCA_037038555.1). NCBI lineage: Eukaryota > Metazoa > Chordata > Mammalia > Chiroptera > Emballonuridae > Rhynchonycteris > Rhynchonycteris naso. Next base: position 77,830,171 of record CM073002.1, read on the forward strand.
GTAATTGGGAAAGTATGAATGAGTCTTTGAGATAGAAAATGTCAACCATTTCCAGTTATACAGGAATTGGTTTGATTTATAATGACTTTATAAATAGTGAAATAAAAGGAAATGTATGTACTAAAATATTAGAGCAGAATAGAAAAAGATCAGTGGAGTTTTCAATTACAAAGAGGGCCAATGCTTTTCAAATGAAAAATGATTGATGTTAAATTAAGAGAGGAAAGTAATAAATAAGTTTACCCTAGGATTAGCATTCTAGCAAAATGTAGAAAGTGTTGTAATAACCAAAAGACCAATAGACGGAGACACAAAATAAATAATGCAAGGCAAAGTCTAGCTTTAAAACAGGGAAAGAAAAACCCTAATTGCAATTTCCGCCTACTGTTCCAAAGCTAATCTATTTGTTCCATGATAAATCTGCAGATAGTTTATTTTACTTCTGACTGTGTGGAATCAAAATCTTGCCCCAGGTTTAGCTAGATACTCAAACTTTGTTTCTCTTAGAGACTCAGTAGGGCGGCCAATAGTAAAAACAGCCAAGCACTGGGATTTAATATGTTGTCCATAAACTTAAAGACTGCAGCTTGATGGAAGTGTTGATTTTTCTAGGCAGTAAGTATACTAAGCAACACAAAGAATACTTGGTTTATATAGTTACTGAGTCCATGAACCAACCCAATTTGCATTTGAATATCATATTCTCTTAAATCTTTTATCTTACAGTTATTCCAAGCCATGATTTTACAGCTCTTGCTGTTTAATGAAAACAATTGCAAATGAAAGCTCACTGCTATAACATTTTAGAATTTAGTATTTGTCTCTGGGAGCATTTTTGTGCCAGTTTCTCTCATCACAATCCCTGAATCTGAATGACCTGAATAAGTAATACTGTTTTCCTTCTCTTTCTTTGGGAGTTGATAATATCTCGCATCCAGTAATAAAATCATAATGTCTTCCAATCCTAGCACACTCTGTATATTCAAAAGATTTAGAAATGTATTGAGCAATTGACCACGTCTAGTTAGGCTTTTGTCTGGTTTTTCCAAAGCTCTGAAGAATCTTTTAAAGAGGTAATTAACACATGCTCCTCCTCTGTCTGATTTACTTCAGAAGTAGTTCCTATTATAGAGAACAGAAAGACCTGAACAGACGTCTCTTTTAAAAAATAAAAAAAAAAGTATTATAGATCTGAAAGAGAGAGAGACAGAGATGGAGAGAAACATCAGCTTGTTTTCCATTTATTTATGCATTCACTGGTTGATTCTTATATGTGCCACGACCCAGAATTGAACCTGCAACCTTGACGTATAGGGACCACACTAACCAACTGAGTTACCTGGCCAGGGCCAAGCGTATTCTTTTTCTCAGCCCCAACACAGAGTTAGTTTGTTACTGGAAGAAGCTGGGTACAGTGATACCTGTAGCACTTAGCCAATCAAATATAGTACCAACTGGGGACTAAGTGGTAGAAGAGTGTCTTTAATCTGAGAAGACAAGAGATATCTATCCACAAAGCTGTCTTACAGTCTCAGGTCTGCTTGTGGTTTTATAAGGTGATAGGAGTTCATAAGTAATGGGCTAGTACATGTACTGTAGTTAGTCACATACCACTACAGGAGGTAGGAGTCCGGTTTGCTGGAGTGTCTTCTGGGAATGTCTTTCTGACACCGGCACAGGTCTATCTGGCATCCTTCACGTTGCTGAAACAGCCAGTATCTGGCTCCTCTGGGAGCCATCTGTGCCTCTGGAAATTTTCTGTAAGACAACTCCCTGTAGTTCTTAGACAACAAAATAAAGATTAAGGTTTTTGAACTAAGCTTCTAGTTATCTACAGTGCCTTAACCCCTTGCAGGAAATTCTGTGGCTGAGCCCTTACAAGAAATTATTGTAACTTAATCCCTTACATAATTTCTTATTGATTATGACTAAAAGCTACTATTACAGAAGTCAAATTTTTAACTTTTAGGTTCTCTTATCAAGTTGATATATAAAATAGGCATTTAAGGTGCATGTGGAATGAAGAGAATAGAGTTCCTTTCTAAAAACCACACAAAAATAAACAAAAATTATTTTGAAAACAAATCTATAAACCTTGTCAAATACAAAAATATTCTGGACTTGGTAAGGAGAGATTTTATTCAAAAGGATAATTGTAAGAGGTTGGAAATGACTATTAGACCAGGAATCGGGGAACTGTTACAGTGCACTGGGAAGAATGCTATATCCATAAAATCTGCAAGATTCTTATAATAACACCACAGAATCTTTATTTTCTTAATATGAATGTTTCTTTCTTAGTTAGCTTTTTCCAGTCTAATAGCACCACGACAGACTGCAGGACCCCAACTCCTTTTATCATTAAGCCCTTAAGACATCAGTTTCTGGCCAGCATCAAACTGTCATAAGAATAAAGCCTCAGGTCTGTTGATCAAGGGAACAGAGTTTCAGTCAAACTAAAAATAATATCTTGACCTCAGTTGTGTTTGAGCTTTAGATCCATGAAAGCTGAAATACCATAGGACAACATCTTAGGAAACTGAGGCAGAAGGACACCATGGCTGACATCAGGACTTGATGCAATGGTCAGCTACTCCCAACCCTGTCTCCAACCAATCAATAGAACCCTAAACTCCAACACTATTAGTCATCATGATTAAAAATGTTTCCAGTATATAATCTGCCCTTGTGCAAACAATGGGGAGTGAGGGCTTAGAGAACTAACTCTACTTTTTTTCTTGGCTCAGCGGCATTTCTTTTTCTTTTCTTTTTTTTTTTATTATTATTAAGTGAGAGGCGGGAGGCAAAGACAGCCTCCAGCATGTGCCCTGACTGGGATCCACATGGCAAGCCCCTACCAAGTGATGCTTTGTTCAGGTGGGCTGCAGCTCCATTTACAGAGCTATTTTAGCACATAAGGTTGAGGCCATGGATTCATCCTCAGCACCTGGAACCAGCTTTGCTTGAACCATTTGAGCCATGACTGTGGTAGGTAAGAGATAGAGAGAGATGGTGGAAGGGGAGGATAAGCAGATGGTCACTACTCCTGACCAGGAATCGAACTCGGGACTTCCACGCCAGGCTCACACTCTACTGTTGAGCCAACTGGCCAGGGTCAGAGGCATTTTCTTAAGTAAACCTTTCCTTTCTTTGCTGCAAACTCCTGTTTGCATTTTATTGGGCTTTGATTTTCTGGAAAATGTGCCCCTTTAGTTCGGAAATAGTTTTAATAGTGAAGTTGGCTACCCTGTATAAAAGAAAAGATTCTTTTATACAGGGTAGCCAACAAGGCTAGAGAGAGGATAAGATGTGGCAAAGGGAGATAAAAGTTGAGGGGTGTAGACAAAAAAAAAGGGCTTTTCTGGAAAGTAACCTCACAGGGTAATCTGATTATAAGTCATGGTGGGCTATTTTATTATTTTCCACACACCAGGCATATAACAGTCTAGTAAAAGTTCATGTTTGGCTTAAGCAAGATCTGTCCAATGTTTCTATGCATCTAAGTTAACACACTTACGCTATAACCACTCTCAAAAGAGCACTTAATTTTGTTAACTATACAACAATCCAACCCATTTTGCTTCCCCCACCTCTCTGTAATCTTTCTTAAATTCTCTTCTTAATTTCAAGTGCATAAAAGAAACTGCAAAATTGTTATTCTCAGGAGCTTTTGAGGTCTTGTGTCCCAGCTTATGTCATCAGTTTGGCTCGAATAAACTCTTCTAAAAATTCTTCACACATTTGAATTTTTTCATGTCAAGAGGAGGTAGGATCCAATAGCAGGTCAGAGAAAGTTTTACCCTGAGACAACCTATATTTCAATTTTCCAAGAAGGGCCTAATAGAAGGGTCGATACTGTATCAGACTGAAGGCAGGTCAAAGTTCAGGGACTTGGGAGAAGGAGAGAATTGTACCAAAATTTGGTTAATGAGCACTTTGTTCCAATTAATTAGTGAGGACAAGCAGTTCAGCTAATTTTTTGTGACAGAGGGGATTTGGAGGGTCTATCTCTGCCTTATTATAGGTAAAAAAAAAAAAGGCATCCCACAGCCTATCTAATTTTATCTAAGTCATATGGGGTGGATCTTTGCAGTATTTCTTCAGAACACATAAGGGTGAGGGGATTCCTTTCAACTTTATTGTTTACCAGAGCACAGAAATGGAAAATTCAATATTGTAGTCTTTTATGTAAAGACATATTTACTGTTATAAAATTTTCTCATTTGGGGGATCCCATCCCTAGTGCTGGCCTGACACATAAAAGGTTTTCAGGATTTTACAAGGTCAAGGGTAAGCCTTCTTATCTTTTACAAGAAAGATTATAAACCCCTTGCATATTTTCAACTCCATTTCTGCCTTGATTTAAGCATGTTAGCAGGCAAAAGTCTGGGTGTAGGAGTATAAAATAAATGAAGTGTTCTTAAGCTGTCTTAACTTTAAAATCCTTATAGTTAGAACAATCTTATTTTAGACCTATTTGACAAGGGGTAAAAAGAGCCCTGTGAATGCTAATTAAGATCACGGACTGTCACAAAGTTGGATTCTTTAAGAAAAGGGAGAATTGATTTTGTATGAACACCAGCCAGTTTACATTGATATAGAAAACCACATCTGTGGACACTCCAACTTTTTACTCACAGACACTTCAATCATCATAGCCACATACTACCTCATTAGATAATAGAGGTTATTTGTTGTGATTACTGGTGTCATTTGTGTTACTCTTACTTACCCTTTAGTTTTACACTGCTCTTATCATTCCATAGAATGTAAAGAATATTCAAATACCTGATTGACCTTAAAGAAATCCTTCATTTCTTCTGCCTTGAACAAAAGCCTACTGTGTACTTTCAAGAGTCTCACATAACTGGAGATGACACCATGATTGGGATTTCAGGGAAAATGGACGATCTGAACAAAATAGCACAATCCTAAAGGTGAAAAAGAGATGCAATTTAGGTCATTTTATTTCTTATTTCATTTAACCTTCTCTACGCAAGTTATTTTTAATGACCAAAGTTTTATTGGTGACTTACAAATATCTTTTGAAATATGGTTGAATTTAGCTTTCAATTCTAATCTAGATATTTTTCAGTTTCTAATGAATGGTAGTTTCTGCAAAGTCAGAATTTATTCTCCCACATATCTGTCAGTAATGGAATAGCCAAAAACAAAGCAAAACAAAAAATCAATTACTGTAGATAAATAGATGTTTTCCAGAACACTAATAAAAATTATTATGTCTCTGGTAAATAATTTTGATCTCGAAAAGATCTGGCCTGACTTCCTCCGTACCAGAAGATGAGAGCCTTTCTGTTTTCAGATGCTCTCCTTGTTACGCCACTCGTACTCTCCTTTCGAATCCATACCCTCAGTGACTGAATGAATCAGCAGATGCGGTAAGTTTCGATGCCTCTGAGCACCTACATCCTGGAGTTTTTGGAAGACCACCCAGGCAAAGCAACAGAAAATATTTGATTGGTGATTCATGAATAGGTGTTGTAGACAAAAGGTGGAGTGGCAGCGTGGGGCTTGGAAACAGGGATCCAGAGCTGCTGCTAAGACTGTTTTCTAAGAAGCTAATCTCTAATCCCCACTTAAATTTCCACTTTGAAGACATACACACAATTATTAACATTCAAACATTCTTTGGTCTTTAGTAAATAACAAAATAATTTCATTGTAAATATCACTTTAATCATTCAATAGAAAACACTCCCATGCCTGACCAGTGGTGATGCAATAGACAGAGGGTCCACCAGGAAGCTGAGGTTCTCGGTTCCAAACACCCGGGTAGCTGGCTGAGTGTCGGGGATCCCAAATTAGCTGGCTTGAGCCCAAAGGTTGCTAGCTTGAGTATGAGGTCACTGGCTTGGCTGAAGCCTCCCGGTCAAGGCACATATGAGAAGCAATCAATGAACAACTAAAGTGCTGCAATTACAGGTTGGTGCTTCTCATCTCTCCTTTCTGTTTCTCTCCCTCTCACACACACTCTAAAGAAAACACTCTCACTATCTTCAAATTTATGATATATATATTTAAAATGTATATATATTTATATATGTCTATATTTATATACATATATAAATTATATTACATATTAAATACATATCAAAATATATAAAATATATGTATTACATTCAAATTTAAATATAATTTATATGCATATATAACTAAAATTTCTTGCTCCCTCTTCTTTTGGCAAGATGCTTGATAATTTCAATATCATTTTGCTCCAAGAAAGATCACTCTTGAAAGTGAATACATATTGGGCTCAGATAAATTCCTAACATTGTGTGAATCCTTCACCTAATTAATGAGAGGTGAGTCTCTTAACCTACTGCCCAGGTCCCATGGCAGATTATTAGCACTATTGCTTTGATGGATCATTTTAAGTCCTTCTCTTGGGAAAGATATTTGAAAGTCACATTTAAATAAAAATCCAAAAATTACTGAACATTAATTCTCTTCTAGTCTCAAATGCTATTTCTGGTGAAGGTTATGGAGGCAATTTTAATGGGAGAAATACACCATTATTTAGTTATACTTGATTCCCAATACGCAGGAAACGACTTTAGCTAATCTTTTATCCCCCGACCTTCTCTAATGATATAATGGATTTCATTCATCTTGGAAACAGAGAATGATGTGGAAGAGAAGAGAACTAGAGTTCATGGAGGTTTATTTTATCTCTTCAACCCAAACATAACCCTCAGGGAGGTAGCATCCTGATCAAAGCTTTCACATGATTTGTAATTTTATGTTGTATCCAAGAAAATCCTTTTCTTTTTCTCTCTCTTTTCTTATCCTCAACTGATACATTAGAGTAAAACCAAAGAGGTGGTTTTTTTTGTTGTTGTTTTTTGGGGGGGTTTTTTTGCACACAGAATTATAAAGTGGGAAAGAAATAAACCCAATTCTCTCCAAAAGAGAGACAAACTCAGAGAGTGTAAGTAACTTGCCTAAAGACATAAGCTTGTTAGCAGCAAAACCGTGACTTGAAAGTCTCTTGACACCAGTGTTCTTCCTGCATGAGGCCACTTAAGAATAACTTATGAATTAATCATTTTTAAAAAATGAAGCTTAAATCCTTTCCTGTCCTGCCTTAAGACCAAAAAAATAAATAAATTTGGTAGGTTCAGGTGCCAAAAATAAAATTATGGAATTGCAATTACATTGAATTTTCTTAATGTTACAGTAAAAGTTGCTTATGGAAGGAAAACAATGGGAGGTGAGTTTGAAACTTTAAATTTTACAAAACTTTTAAGTAAAGAGATATATTCAGAACAACAACCAAAACAGTAACTAATGGCAAAGGGAGATTTTAAAAATACAAAATAATGCTAAAAACAACATTGCAAAGTATTTCTACTGTCAGGAAGGCAAGCGACCAATGAAGGAAGAAATGAGAATATTGGTGAGTGAGCCTGGAAGTGAAGATGCTGCGGATGGAAAGATTCATCTATTAAGAAAGCAAAGAGCAATATAATTCACATATTAAATGAACACCAAGTATCTGTCATCAAGCATTGATTTTGCATTTGAGCATTAGAGGGGACCTCAGTCCAAAGGCAAAGATAAACCAACAGTGCAAAGCCACAGAACTGGAGACAAATAATTAGAGAATTTTATTTCCAGGAAAATGGGAGCACCATTAATGTAAAAGTTAAATAAAAGGTTGGCTTATCTTTCTGTATACACATGTAAGTCCTATTATCTTTATAGGGAGTTCATGTGTGTCCAGAAGAGCCATTGCCTTCTTCCTTAAGTGAGAAAATAGGACTGTATGACTAACAGTACTCTGGCAGAGATTATAGGTGGTACTAACAAAGTCAGGGCACAGATGGAACTTTTTCTAAGACATTCATCTTCAATTGAAAAGAGTTTTGAGGTATAAGCCATGGATCACTTATTTAGCAGAGATTTACATCCACTCCTCAATGAGTAGAGCATTGAATTTGCCCTCCAGATCTTAGAATTTCTATCAGATGTAGCTGCTGTAATTAAGGCAGAGTAATTTTCTCAGGTAAGCTCCAATGTCTGCCATGTCAAATGTACAACATTGTCTCTTATGTTTAAAATTAGTATTAACCTTTTTATAGTAAGTCTTCCTAAGTTTATATTCCACAAATTTTTGTAATTATATAAAATACTTAAATTAATTTTTAAAAATCCACTCCCCTCCCCAAATGCACATACATCCTTAACATACACATTAATAAATAACAAAAATTCATATGAAGATTTTCAGGGGCCAGCAGTAAATGCCACTACGTTAAAAGTGTACATAACTATAATTAATGGAAAGAAGTACTTTAAAGTTTTCCCGAGGCATCAGTGTTCATTTTTAGGGCAAATGGTAATCATGTACTAAGAGTTAACTAAAAAGCACTCAACTGGTAAAAGTTGATAATTTAAGCTTTATTCAGGCTCCACATCAGCTGGTAAGAAGCTATGGGATTAACAGGATACTTACCCAAAGATAACATCTGGCATTTGTAGTAGCACATAAGGTAGGACCTAATCTAATGCTCTGGCCAGATATTGCACATGTTGCAAAGTAATTCTTTGTAGCTAAGACTCTGTTGCCAGCTTACTACCTATGCCCACCTTGTGATCCCTAATGAATGAGCATGTGAGAATTTCTTGGAGAAGCTGTAAAGATGATTTGATCACAAAAATCAGCACTAGAACAACAAACTCATAAAGGACAGATAGGAGAAATGAAATCACTTTTAAATCTCTTATTGAATGTGGGACAAGTGAGATATTCTTAAAAGGGAAAAACAAACAAACAGATAAACAAAACAAAACAAAAATCCTTACTGAAAAGAAGAGCATCAGAGATGCCCTGGACTGAATATTGAATGCTAGCTGATTATTACTGAAGAAGCTAACTTTAAGACTGTTTCTTCTTGCAGTTGACTCTAATACTTAAACAGTTATGAGGCATTTATTTATTGTAAAGCACTCTTATTCATTTTCTTTTTATGGAATTTTCTAAAAAGTGGAAAAAATAAAATTTAAACCTTGCGTGTTTGGGGTACAAAATCTTCGGGACACCCCTGAGGATATGTCATGCTTATAAATGTCGTCAGGCATGCACAGTGAATCAGATAAGATGTAACACTCAGCTAGTGTCATTGAAAGTCAAGTTTCCAATTTGAGAGGAATGACAGTAAAGATTGGTGGAAAAGGACACAAAGAACAAGGTAATTTTGAGGAAAGTAAATGAAGAAGCAGCAACTGTTGTCAGTGGAGTATTCTCTCTTCTTTAAGAGAGCAGTTTCCACTTGTGGAGTTGCAGATGGTTTGGAAATTTTAAGATCAGAAATAGTATCAGGTAAGCAGCAGTGACACATGAAGCAATAGGGCAGAAAATAGGACTAGGGGGAGTGGCAGGAAAGACACAGAAATAGTGTGCAAGAACCCAGGACCATGCCTGCTAGGCACAGGGACTTTCTGTGTCTTAAGACCCAAGTGCTTGTATTAATTGAAGACAAGAAATCAAACCCAAAATCCAGGGAGAGTTAAGAGTGAGCTAAACCCTTCTTCCTCTGTGTCCTCAAAATGTATATTACAATGCATAGTAAATGAGAATTATTCATCTACTTAACTGTCTCCTTCACTGAATTGTTAGCTTCTGTAAGAGTTGTGACTATGTCTTACACTTCTCTCTTCCTGTCTTCTAGCACCTTAAAAAGTAGTTGGCATAATGTAGAAGCTCAAAAATATTAATTGGAAGAGAAACAACACTGGTGGTATTTAGGAAACTGCCATTGTAGTTCTGCCTTTAGAATTAACCAGCCTTGAAAAGCCATTTTCTATTTGAGACTTGGGTTTCTTTAGTGGAAAAAAAAAATATGTCTTTCCAGATAACTCTGAAATTCTATTACTTCAAAAAAAAATCTAGGATCAGGGTTGGTGGGGGGTTCTTTCAGTAGCTAAGTACCAGTTTTTACTAGATATGGTACTTTCACAAATGGCATAAGTGAGTGCACCTTTCCTTTGCACTGAAGATTGGGTCTGCCTGGCTGAACTAAAACACCTGAAATGTCTTGCCAGAGAGGAGCAAACAGCACAGGCCAGAGCAGACTGGCACAACACAGAGCAGACCAGAACAGAGCAGGGCAGAACACAGCAGGGCTGTCTAGCCGGAAAGGGGCCTGGCTCCAGAGCTGCCTCACAGCCATGCTGTACCACAATTGAGCTGTTTTGCGCTGAATAAAGTGTTCTTCTTCACTGCAACCCCCCCGCCCAAAGTGGTATAGTTAAAAATCAATTTTTTTGAGATTTTAACTCATCTTAGTAAGTATACTAAACACTTAATATTAAATTAACTACTACCTCAATGATAACATCAATAAATTGTGAGAAATATATCCTTAATCTCTCCAAATTTCTCCCAAATTAAAACATACTGCTTTTACTATTCCCATGTAAAAGCTCCAAGGTTATTACTTGTATTGATTTCATTTCTAATTGTAAGGAGAACTCTTAGAGTTATGTGTTAAACTGATGAGTTCTAACCTGACCAGGTGGTGACACAGTGGATAGAACATCAACCAAAACATTGAGGACCCAGGTTCAAACCCTTGAGTTGAGGGCTTGAGCGCAAGCTAACCAGCTTGAACTCAGAGTCCCCAGCTTAAATATGGAATCATAGACATGACCTTGTGGTCACTAGCTTGAGCTCAAAAGTCACTGGCTTCAAGCTCAAGGTCACTGGCTTCAAGCTCAAGGTCACTGGCTTAAGCCCAAGGTCACTGGCTTAAGCAAGGGGTCATTGGCTCAACTAAAGGACCCCCCATCCTCATCAAGGCAAGTATGAGAAAGCGATCAATGAACAACTAAGGTGACACAACAAGTTGATGCTTCTTATCCTCTCTCCCTTTCTGTCTATCTGTCCCTGTTTAGCTGTCTCTCTCTCACACACTAAAATAATAATAATAATAATAATAATAATAATAATAATAAAGTAAATAAGTTGATGAGTATATTGATCTTCTAGGTGATGTCTTTGTAAAAGAAAAAAAAAGTTGCTTATATTCTGAATGTCTTTATTCTTCCAAAATGAGGGTATTTAATAAAGACTGGGAAAATTAAAAATTAATTCTGTAAGAGCATATTTATTTGCTTAATTATCTGTGTAAGCCATGGTATAATGAAAATATTGTAATTGTGCCACTTTTCAAAGAAACACTAAGGAGAAAATTATAAACATCATGAATGGGGAATTGTGCATGCAAAGACTAATAGCTACAATAATGTTATTCAGAACTGTGCTGGTAATTTGCCCCTGAGGGGGTAAATTTGGAAAAAATATGTGTAAGGTTTAATCATGTGACTATCACTTAATGGGTACTATAATGCAAAAGCTACACACACCACATTGAACATTTAGTAATAATTATTTATTTTAGTTATTCTCCTGGTACTTCTCTATTATCTCTAATTGCCATGCTCTCAAAAACAGCATCCTTTGTATGGCTCCTGCTCAACAAGTAAAATGTACTGGTGGATACAACATAAAATTAGCAATTAGAGATTTTTTTTTCTTTCAGTGCTTCATTGCTGAGGGCTTATTCTAAAGAGGACAAAATAAAATAAAATGAATAGATGAAGTTCTTCTACCCTGAGACCTAGGAATCTCCACTGGTAGAGTCTTTTTATTAAGCCTTTTTCTTGGGAATTATTTGTCAGCAATGTCAGACAAAATGGCTTGTTTTATGGATAGAAGAGCAATCTATGTGTTGTTTATGAACTGTGTTGATTATTCTGCATTTGCTAGTTCTTATACATTTGCTTCTCTCATTCTACTCTTTGCCCCAGGAGACCAACTTTTGTGAATTGCATCTCCCACTTGTTAGTTGGTTTCCAGTTGGGTAGGTCAATGGCATCAGCATGTAATCAAGGGCTTTGGCACCATCCCTCTGTCAATAACTGTACATTTCTAAGATTGTAGCTTCTTCTGGTGTAAGCCTTCCTCCAGGACTCCAAATCTCGCTAGAAGTTCATACCAATCTTTATTTCTCTTGTCCTTTGTTCCCCAGGGAGTTAATTGTATACTATCATTGCAAGTCTTTGGGTTCCCTATCATTCTTATATATCCCCTGACCTGTCTATATCTTTGAACTGCTATTTTAATAGAAATCTCATTATTTGAACCATCGGAGGTAACTTCTTTTTCCAAGACACTGGTCATAAGTCTTAATGCACTTAATCATAGTTAATGATAAATGATTTTTAGCATTTTGAATTGTTACTTGATTATAAATCAAAGATTGCTATTACAGTTATCTGTGCACCATTTCCTTCTGTAGCAATATACTGTAGCAGATACTGTGGTGTTCTCCCAAAAGAAATAAATAACCAGATTAAGTAGAGATAAAAAGTCCTTGCTTTTTGTTTCAATTTAGGTTAACTTTGAGGGCCATCACAACTACAGATCTTACCGTAAATTGGTTGATGCCTTAACATTTACTTCATATGGGCCAGCTTCTTTCTCTGCCAAGTTTTCAGATCTATCTACTGAGAGAAGTCTCCAATATATATTCTGTATGCAATTCTCAGTTTCTAAGACTTTTTCCAGGGAGTCCAATCTAAGTTATACAGTGACTAGGGTCAACCTTGACTTGAGCTAATAAAGGAATATAGCAAAAGCTCCAAATTCATGACTATAAAAATTAAATCCTTCTATAGTCTCTCATAAAAATATTACTGTAGCCACTAGCACAGCTATTGTTGAGAATAGCAAATAAATTTTTCTTTTTCAGTGTTAGAGTTCTTTATACTAGGCACTCCCAGAGAATGACTTAAGTCTTAAAGAAATTATGCTGTGTTCCATCAGGTACTAGGTGAGTGGACATTTAAATTGTGACAACCAGTTATTCCCTAAATGATATCTGCTGTGTTCTGGCCTATTCTTCCTTATTTCAAGAACATGTCTGCCATTGCTTGTTGTAATGGGTTAGTTCCATGAAACCAAATAAGATCATGGGTTTCTACCTGACGCAGATGGCACATTATGACTCTGAGGAGTGAAGCAAGTCAGTCTTTAAAAAGAGCTGATAAAAAAGCAATCAGTGAGTCAGAAAAATAAAATAAAATCCAGAAACAGGTTTAAAGTTTGAGTTGTGAAAGTAAGACTATTGATAAGGATAGAACAGGACAAGAGCAGGTCAGCAATGAATGAAGAGTATTCTGGGCAACTGCACAAAGTCTTGGACTTTAGAGACTTGCCTACAAGTGTATTGATATGGGTGGATAAGACAGAGAAATAAAAAGATAATTTCAATCCTTACAATCCCTCTTCTCCCAATGACTTCTGGGGCAAAAACCATTAGTATGCTAATGTTTGCTTTCTATGAGGAGCTAGGGCAGCTCGGAGAAACTACACACAGTGCGGCCTTCAGTGAAAGCTTCTGCAGTTAGCTGAAATGGGTGAAAAAACCAGAGCCTTGGCAACAGCAGAATGGGAAAGCAAGAAACAGAAATGGGGAGGTAGGCAGGGAGCCTTTAAATCTATGGCAATGTAATTAGCATCAAGAAAGAATGTCAGCATAATATGCATATATTAAATAGATTATGTCTACTGAAAATGATTAATAGTAATGTTAAGGCTTTGTTATAGCATCAACCTCATACAACTCTTAGAGGCTTCTTTCTTCATAAAACAGTGTGAAATAAAATCTAGACAGATAAAAATGATGACCATAGTGATTGAAAAAACTTAAATAATCAATCATTCTTTTTTGGAAATATATGTTTATATATCATAGCTTAAAAGCTTACATTAGTTTTTGTTTCAGTGCTTGAAAGTTAGCAACAGAACAATGCAATTTTCTCTGCAGTAATGATAGCCTTGCTATGCCTACTTTACATAAACAAAAGATAAAAATTGCTCAATAACACAATGTGTTTATGTACCCCCCTCATTCTCTCAGCAGAGTTTAGCTAAATAAAAAAGATAATTTGAGATTAGTCTTTCATGGAAATGCTCTTTTAATAAAAAATAAACTTATTTTAACTAATACTTATTTAAACAGATTTAGAATTAAGAATCCTCTTTGAATTCAGGCTAATAAATTCAGTTTGATTCTAAGTACTTGTAGTTCAAACCAATTTTTAACAAAATATTTGTTACTGCAGCAGGCCAGATTTAGTAGGACTGACACCACAAGTAATGGAGACTCAGAAACACTAATAGAGTTACTCACAAAACAGTCTTAATGAACTGCAACTCACATTAATAATGATTTTTCAAGGTACTTTCTGTCCAATTTAATCTTATCTGTGGAGGTAGTATTTTCAGGAAGGGGTGGCCTTCAAGTCTTTTTTCATTTTAGAACCCCTCAATAACCTCCAAGTAGTTTAACCTCATAATGCTTTATACAAATTCCCATGTTTTCTCACAATATCTCAATAAGGAATAGCAGATTTGTGTTCTGTTTTCTTAGGAAGGTCATTGACAAGCCTAAAGCAAGAAGCACATGAGGTGCCTCCCATAGCATGCTTTTCCCCGTGTAAACCCATTTCCATTACAGGTTCTGGGAGGGGGCATAGAATCCTAAAATCTAAAATAGTACCCAAGAATTCCATACATTGTGTACATGCTCAGTGAAATATTTCCACTTGAGAGTGAATGAAGCCTGTGAATATGACAGAATTTTTTCTCCCTTGAATAAGTTGTGTTATATGGCAAAAGTGATGGGATGGTCACTCTTGCTGGATTCGAAAAAGCAAGTTGGCATGTTGTGAAGAGGGTCATATGGCAGGGAATACTAGGTGGCTTCGAAAAGCTGAAGGCTTCAGTCCTACAATCGCAAGGAACCGAATTCTGACAACAATCACATGAACTTGGAAGAGAATCATAAGCTCCAGGAAGAACATCTCAAACCCAGATGACACCTTGATTTTTAACTCTGTGAGAGCCTGAGCAGAAGACTCCAGTGGGACCCCTAATTCACTGGAGATAATAAATGATATTGTTTTAAATTGCTTAGTTTGTTTCAATTTGCTACAAAGCAATAGAAAACTAATACAGAGGGTGGGGCAAGTATGGTTGGGGGGTTGAGTAGTGTTAGTGACTCCCTTGTGCTATGTATATAAATTATTTGAAGTTTCTCAAAACTGCCTTGGCACAGGCCATAATAGTAAACAAGAAGGCAGTTTTGCCTATTGGTTAAGAGAATGGACCATGTAGTAATATTTTAGAGTTTGAATTCCCATTCTGCCTCTTAATGTCTGGACTTAAATAAGGAAATTAGGTGGGGTTTTTTTTGCCACAGCTTCCCTCATTTATAAAATAGAGATAATAGTAGTTCTTAAGATTTTTACACTTATTAAATGGCTTAATTTGTACAAAGTGCCCAGCTGGGTGCATGGTAACCATTCAATAAAGTTTAGCTATTATGAGACTTATGTTCCAGAAATAGAAACTCCAACACACTAACTTAGATAATTATTTTCTTTTTGTCTCAGGTAATAGAATAGCCTGGTAAATGGGAATAGCTTCAGATGCTGGCTGGCTGGGACATCAGGGTATCGTTCTATGTCTCTTGGTACACTTTCTTCTGTATATTCTCTTTATCCATTTTCTAATCCAGTAATAGTTGTTAGATGACTTTAGTTGACACAATCTTCAAACCCTCAAATCGTACCTATTTCCAAGGGAAAGAAAAGAAGAAAGGAAGAAATAGGGAGGGAAGGAAGGAAGGAAGGAAGGAAGGAAGGAAGGAAGGAAGGAATCAGAAAAGAAAGAAAGAAAAAGAAAGCTTTTTTCCCTAAGAACTCTAGCAAATGCTTCTTAGTATAGAAACAGTTTGGATGAAATATATACAAAACCAGAACAAAGCAGAGAAACCAGGGAGATGGGGCAGAATTCTCTGACTAAATTAATCATAATTCTTTCTTGAAATTGAGAGTGGGTTGATTCAATCTCATTTAAATTTGTGCCTAAGAATAGAGAGTATAAGGATTTCTCATAAGAAAATCAAGCCATTTGTTATGAATTAAATTATGTGTCTCAAAAAATGATTTCTTAAGAATCTAACCTCCAGTTCCTGGGAATATGACCCTAAATAAAAATAAACTTTTTGCAGCTGTATTCAAGCAAGGTGAGGTCATAGAGTAGATCCTAATTCAATATGACTCATGTGCTTATAAAAAGAGAAAATTTTGAACACGGACACAGAAAAGATGGCCATGCGAGGATAGAGGCAGAGATTAGAGAGATGATCTGCAAGCCAACAAAATCCCAGAAATGCTGGTGAATACCAGAAGCTAGAAGAGGCAAGAAAAGTTTCTTCCTTACAGGTTTCAAAGGAAGCATGGTCCTACTCACACCTTAATTTCAAATTTCTCATCTCCATAATAATAAGACAATTAAGTCCTATCATTTTAAGCCATTCAGTTTGTGATACTTTGTATGTTTGCCCTAGGAAACTGTTGGTGAAGATCAGAAGAAACTGAAAGTGAGATAGACAACAAAATTTTTCCTTAAAATCTAAAGAACAAATAAGGGTTCTTGGAAAATTAAGTTAGGTACTATATACATTGAGAAGTTTCACAGCTACTTACATACTTTACTTGCTACTTGCCACCTCTTTGTAGCACCTCTTGAGCTTAACCTCTCTGGAAACTCAATAAATAATTTGGCTTCCCTTCTTCTCTAAGAGACTGTAAAAAATTAAAGGCTAGATTCCAAAATAAGAATTATGAAAGTTTATGAAGTGGAGTCAGAGATAACTCCTCAGCTATGGATTAAGTGATCAAAGGGCCTTCAAAGAATTTATTTTAGAATTCATTGTACATATCCTGTGGTCTTAACAAGCAGTGTACACCACCAATATCATAGAGAAACATTAACTTGAAGTAGTTAATAATATAAATTTCCCTTCTAATTTCTCTCAACACAAAGTTTGTCAGCATGTGTATTTTTGTATTGGAGAAAGAGAAATAAATAAGGGGAAAAAACCTCTCAATGTACAAAGAGCACCTACTACGTGCCCAATTAATTTCATTTGGTCACTCTAGTCAGACTGTTAGAAATCTGTGCTTGTTTAATGAATAAAAAAAGAATAAAGGTTAAAACATTAAGAAAGTTTAATAATATATACTGTTGTAAGCTTAGTGTTGGCCCACAAAATAATCAGGTTATAGTGTTCTAGTCATAAGATACTGTAACTTTTACCTTATTTGAAAAGGCATCTGCATATGTAATTAAGTTGAGTCTTGAGATAGTGAGGTTATTTTGGATTATCCAGATGAACCCTAAATAAAATCACAAGTATCCTTAGAAGAGAGACAAAGTGAGATTATACTACATGAAGAAGAGGTTAAATGAAGGTGGAGGCAGAGAAAGGAATGATGCAGCCAAAAGCCAAAAAATTCTAGTAGCCACTAGAATCTATAAGAGACATAGAATATATTCTCAGCCCTGGCCTGTTGGCAGAGTGGTAGAGCATCAAGCTGGTATCTGGATGTCATTGGTTCAATTCCCTGTCTGGACACACAGGAAAAGTGACCATCTGTTTCTCTACCCCTCCTCTTTCCCCCCTTTATTCCCCTCCTGAAGCTATGGCTCGATAGGTTCAAGTGCATCGGCCCTGGGCACTGAGGATAGATTCATGGAGGCTCTGCCTCTGCCTCAGGCCCTAAAACTAACTCAGTTGCAAGCATGCTTCCAGATGGGCAAAGCATCGGCCCCGGACATGCGGTTGCCAGGTGGATCCCAGTCGGGGCACATGCAGGAGTCTGTCTGTCTATATCCTCTTCTGTCACTTGAAAAATAACAATAATAATAGGAAGAAGAAGAAGAAGAAGAAGAAGAAGAAGAAGAAGAAGAAGAAGAAGAAGAAGAAGAGGAAAAAGATATTCACATATTCTCTAATAGAGTCCTCAGAGAGAGTGCATTCCTGCTCAATAAAAGTGTTTTCAGACTTCTGGCTCCCAGAACTTTGAGGTAATACATTTCTATTGTTTTAACCACCAAGTTTATAAAATTTGTTACAGCAGGCATAAGACACAAGCACATACACCTAGCCAATAATTCTTAGTGTTTTGCTATGTGATGAGCTCTGCTAAAAGAAATATTGTGCAGCAAACCGAAGAAGTGGGTAGTATTATAATACACATTTCATAGAACAGAAAACTGAAGCACAGAAGATTGTCTCGTTCAGGTCACACAGCTAGTGAGTTAGGGTTGATGCTGGAGGTTCACAAGAAGGCCAAAAGAGGTTAAACCCATTGCCAATTTCTAGGTTCTTGTCATTGCACAAGAAAGAACTCAACAGTGAGAAAGAGAGAATCAGCAAAGCACAAAGATTTTACGGAAGTAAAAGTACACACTCAGACACGGAGTGTCGGCCAGCTTGAGAAGTGAGTTATCTCCAAGGGTTTCAGGAGCTAGGCTTAAATTTTGGGTCAGTGGGGCCTGACCTGTGGTGATGCAGTGGATAAAGCATCGACCTGGAATGCTGAGGTCGCCGGTTCAAAACCCTGCACTTGTCTGGTCAAGGCACATATAGGAGTTGATGCTTTGTACTCCTCCCCCCTTTCTCTCTCTCTCTCTCTCTCTCTCTCTCTCTCTCTCTCTCTCTCCTCTCTAAAATGAATAAATAAATAAATTAATTAAAAAAATTTGGGGTCAGTGCGGAGGAATTCATGAAGGGGTGAATCTGGTGGAGTGGAGGCAGAGTGAATGGAGTACTAGGTTTCCAATGTGAAAGGGAGGTTTTGTCCTTATTTGGGCATTTCTGGAACTATTGTGGTATTTATTCACAATAGATACTAATTTACCTGTAATGCTCTTTTTCAGTCATGGTGCTTGGCCCAGCTGGATAGAACTAGACCTTGTTTGTCTCTGCAGGTTTTTTTGCAAGCTTGTTTCTGTACTGAGTGAGAGGGAGGAAGGTCCTGGTACTTTATTCAGTCTAGCTTGTTTTACCTCAGGGTTACTAACTACACCACTTTGCTTAAAATTGTTCCAGTTTTATCACTGAAATACCTGTATTTCAGGAAATCTTTTGATTCCAAAGAATTTTGGATGGTTGGTCATTCTATACCAAAATTTGAATCTAAACAATCTCATGCACACAAGGTGTTCTTAAACACTACAGCCCATGCCCTCCATTTTAATTACTGCCACTTGGGTAGTGAGGCATAACATGATTTTAATCACCTAGGACCTGGTCCAAAGCTTATGTTTATTATCCTATAACATATCACATCTCTGACCCCACAGCCCGAGGTATTCAACAGAAGCATTCCTATGCATCAAAAGAATAGACGTTACCTTTTTGTTTTGTTTTCTAAGGAATGTGGAGCTGGATGACCCCCTCCCCATTGTCATAACTACCTGCAAAACAGTCTTTATTTGTCTGAAAAGTTCCAAGTAATAAGGGCAAAGTTTACATTCCCCATGGGCTTCTGTCCTGAAATAAGACTGAGAACTCACTAAAGTCTCCGAGTGAAGAGACAGAAGTGACAGGTTAGCTAAGTCACCTGGTCTATGACACTGACTCAACCTAAGCACTTTATTTCAGATTGAGTCAATCTACATCTGAATGCTTTTTATACACTATGGATTTTTTCTAAAAAAAAGACCTTCTAATTCTATTGATATCCACTTTCTGATAGCTATTGCTCTTGTTAAAAGTCCTATGCCACAGCATAAGCCATCTTTAAGTACATTACCAGTCATATTAGAAGAATAATTTCAGGTATTCATTCTAGTACATTTCCTCAACCTTCCTGAACTAAAAGCACTTTAGTTTTTGGAGTTGTATCAGAAATAAAGAAAAAAAGACTACTAAAAGCTGAATTTCAATTTTTCTAATTTAGTCCTTTTATACTCTTCTTCATCCAGGCCTTCCTCTCCCACAAAAGTCTTCCTTACCATTTATAGTTCAACTTGAATCCTGTCTTCAAACAGGAAGTTCTGTCAATCTTGTTTATACACAAATAATAGTAAAATAAAAATGTATACAATATCAACAATACTGTATTTTATAGGTAGATAGATAATCTTAGATTATCTATACATGTAATCATATTTAATCTTCACAACTGCCCTGTGAAGTACATAGTATTCTATTTATCTTAATTCAAAAATCAGAAAATTAAGCACAGAGAAATAAAATAGTTTGTCAAGTTTACAAAGCCAGGCAGAGTTCACTGCTCTAACTCAGATCTACTAAAGTACAAATCTGCATTTCTAATCTGTAACCACATCATGATAAATTTCCAAACACTCATTGTATGTGTTGCACCTTTGTGGTTTAGTATATATTTTTTATTATTGTTAGGTAACTTTTTGTATGCATGTCTTGTTTACCCCATGTTACGGTAACTCTGCTGTGTGCTTCTGAATCTGCAACACTTCACATAGTGTTTTCTGCAGTATGAACATTGGTCTTCACCCAAATCTAACATGATAAAATTTGTCTTAGAAAAAATCCAAATACATGAAGCAGATGACCTCTAGCAGGTAGGAACAGGCTTAAGCTTATAGCCACAAAGAATCAATGCTTACCAAACCCCAAATGAGAAAGGAAACCATGTTCCGGAAAGGAATGTGGCTGGCCAACAGTAAGACTCCCCCTGGATTTCTGACCAACAGAACTGAAAATTTATGTTATTTTAAGCCATCAAATTTATGGTACTTTCTTAATGGAAGTAGAGAAAAACTAATATAGTATGCATCAATAAATATCTGCTTTTGTACATAAAATGTTCAACTCAATCTAGTGAGTTGCATGGAAGTTTGAAAGCATTATATGGTACAGACTCCTTAAGGCAGGGAAATTTCTCATTCAACTGGGACCATTTGTTATTAAGTATATCACACATCTAAGGATAAAGACAGAATCAGTTCCTTCAGCAGGTAATTTCAGCGCCTTATCATCCATATGATCAAGAAGCACCTCCCATGTCCAATAGAACTCTCTATTGCCATTGATTTCAGATTATTTTCTCTTGATTATTTCCTTGCGGACATAGAGTTTAATTGGTCAACATCCGCCTACTAAATGGTCTACAAATTATCAGACAATAATCAAGATTTCCTTTAGTGCCTGACCTGTGGTGGCTCAGTGGATAAAGCCGTCGACCTGGGAACACTGAGGTCGCCAGTTCAAAACCCTGCACTGGTTCGGTCAAGGCACATATGGGAGTTGATGCTTCCAGCTCCTCCCCCCTTTCTCTCTTTCTCTCTCTCTCTCTCTCACTCTGTGTTTCCTCTCTAAAATGAATAAAATAAAATAAATTAAAAAAAAAAAAAAAGATTTCCTTTAGAATTTTCTCACCAGAATTCAACATTTCCTCAAATGACTTTTTGATTTATATAATTATTTTTTATTCCCTTTATTTGGATTATTTTTTAAATGCTTAAGTAAATGGCATATATTTGGTTAGTACTGAGGCTAGGTTAGACTTATAGAAAGATTCCTCACTCACAAACCTTTTGTAGTGAGAAAACCATGCAACTTCACCAACTATAGTAATATGTAATTTCTCTGATTGGATAAATATTTGTTCAGCAATAATTATTCTTAGTTGCTTTCAATCTGTTTGGACTAAAGCTTATAAAATTTACATTGTTTTGTATAATCTTTGATCAGAAGAATTGAAAAGGAGAGAGATAGAAAGCAAAGAGAGAAGGAAATGAGAAATTAAATTTTGAATAGAAAGACATTTTTATAAAAGTCTGTTACTTTTTCTAGATATTCTAATAAAGATGTTTCTTTATCTGTAGAAGGACCAGCCTTCCCCAATCAACTATTTGGCCTTTGTACTTCCTTTTAAATCTCAGCCAACATTTCAAAAAATCAATATATCTTAGTAATAATTCATAATCCTCTCTATGTTGTCTTTGTTAGACAGTTGAAATAGTCATATCTTGCTAGCTGGGTGTTTAGAAAAAGTACTCAATAACAAAACAGGAATCACAAATCACAAGTGCAGAGTTCTTTGAAAACTGCTTCTCCTGCTGGGTTTGTCACAGGTTGAGCCAGGCATATCCAATAACTTTGAACGGAGCAAAATCAGAGTGTTCTTTAGAAAAATCAGTTGGCCACTTGCTTAATGTTCTTATTGTGCCTTTAAGGTAGAAAGGTCCTGGGTCCTAAAGAATCATACCATCTTCATTGATCTAAGTCAATGAAATACAAAGAATGCGAAAGAGCCCCTTCAATTCATATGCATAACAAAATGCCTTTAGTAGAAAAAATAAACAAATAAATATGTTTTAGAAATGTGTACTTGTTACAGTATGAGTCAACTGGCTAGGTTACATGGTTCCAGTTATTTAATCAGACACTAATCTAAGTATTTTAATGAAGCTATTTTGTACCAATGGTTAACATTTACAATAAGCTGACTTGATATAAAGATTACCCTCCATTTTGTGGGTGGGCCATGTTCACTTAGATGAAAGGCTTTAAGAGCAAAAGTAAATTTCCCTGAAAAAGAAATTCTGCCTCAAGACTGCAACACCAGTTCTTCCTCAGGAGTTTTTAGTCTGCCCGCCTATTTCACAAATTTTCCACTTTCCAGCCTCACAGTCACAAAAGTCATATGTAGCATAAATACTAGTTCAGTTTCTGTAGAGTTCTAAATAGTTCTAACTCTAGAGAGATGTAATACTAATTTTTGAAATTTTCAGATACTTTTGAGGTTTAAATATATAAAATGTTTGCAAATGTATTTATATGTAATATTATGTGTTACTATATATTTTTATAATTGATCAAAAACACTAAAATAAAACTAATACCTAATGAGACCAATATTTTTTTACATTAATCAAGGGCTTCTATACTGAGAAAATTTGAAAAGTGTAAGATGGTCAGTAAGTTTGGAGATTAAATTTTACCAACTTTACAGTAGCACAGACCCTATGCATTTACTATGATTATAAAAGGTGAAGAAGAGTGAAGGCCTGAGGTTCAGAGTTCAAAATCAGGGTGCTTTCAGCCAGCTGCCAGGCTGCAGTGAAATGAGCTGGCTTCAGAACCAAAACTCCTCTTCTTACCCTAGCACTTATCACAGTATTGCACTTATCTGTATTCCCTCAGAGGCTCCAAGAGGTGAAGGGTTACAATCTTTACTCACAACAGTCGTAGTAATAATTATCATATCTTGAATACACCTTATATGTGCCATGGCTCTTTATAGAGTATTACATGTATAAGTTATTCTTGAACCCCTGTAAGAAAGGAATTCTTTCTAACACTTCTTTTACACACACACACACACACACACACACACACACACACACACACATACACACACACTCACACACACAAAAACAAATAAACAAAAAGCTGGACCTTGGAAAAATTGTTGTCCAAAGCATCTATAGTTTTATGTTGACAATCTAACACTTATCACCATACTTGATATATTGTAGGTGTTTGTCAGTTACTTGGAGAATGAAGTAATACAGGTGTTTTAAAAAGAATCTGACGCAAATCATGTGTTTAATAGGTGAGGAAACTGAAGCCAGGAAAGGCAAAGTGGCATGTTCCATGTAACACAAGTGAATGGCATAGTCACTACCAGAAGCCAGCTCTCTTGACTATTAAGCAAGGATATATACATTTCATGTATCTGCTCCTTACAGATATAGCTTCCTAGGCCTTTTGTACTTTCAAAATATCTCTGCACCGACTAACCAAATATCAATTTTGGTCAGAGACAGAGAAAAGTTAGTTGGTAACCTCTTCTTCTTATCCATCCAAACCACTGCTTCTCAGGATCAATGCAGACTCCCAACATAGGTAGATCATTGATGATTTCAGTCTTCTTTTGATTAAAAACAACAAACAAATAAACATAAAAATCTTCTCTGAACTCATCTAATTAGTAAGTTGGTTTTTCTTTTTAGTATAAATCTTAAACCCTCTTAGTATATGGCATGTTTGCATATAACAAGTGCAACTTCCCCAAAAACCCTAGGAAGACCACCCTCCTTCCAAGTCATAAATGTTCCTGAGCCAGTGATTCGAAGAAACAATGTTACAAATATCTCTTAAGCTTTTAAATTCCTCAGTTAGAAACTATTTTCAAAAACATTAACTGAAAAAGCTAATTTTTGGTAAGACAATTTTTCTAAAAATTAAAAAGAAAATGGTACAAGTTATAAGTTCTGGAGGTGAATTAAAGAGTCATGGTAGTGTTGGCATTTTGCTGAATACATGGATTTGGAACCAAATTAACACATCTTAAGTGTGTATATTGGAGAGAGTAAAAAAAGAATAAGAGAGCCTCAGATTGAGAGCAAAAATCCCAGGTTGGGAAAAAAAAGCATAGGTTTCCAAACTCTCAAAAATCTTAGAATTAACAAATCTCTTGGCTAGTGGAACTCCTGAGTATTCCAAATATAAATTATCTATTTATATGTCTTAGAGAGGTCTCTAATCTGTGACCTGGATAAAGCCTTTGGAGGAACCCACCAATCAATAAGCAATTATCTGTAATGAAGATAAATAAGCTTCACTGTTCCAAGACTAAAAAGAAAAGAACTATAAGCTCTTCCATTCCAAGCTCTGATTTTTGGCCTGTGGAGATCTTCTTTGTCAATACAGAAATGTGAGCCTATAAAATCACACCACCTTTGATAACCAGATACCGAAATCCTTTAGTACTGGTGGAAGTACTAAACTACACTCTTAACATTCCATGGTGAAAATCAACTTACCTGTTCACCATATCCCAGCCCCAGTGATTCTGTGTGGATTCTTCCAGCACTTTAGGCATCCACTTGCACCGGCTTTATTAGAATATAGTTTTTTTCTTCAGATTTTTTAACTTCAATGGTTTTTTCTTAACCGTAAGTTTTACCTAAATGTACTCTTAGGAGTGAATTTTTCTTTTCACCTGTTATTCTCTATCACAAACACATTAATTTTCTTTATAGTTCCTATCACTATCTGAATTTTTTTGATGGCTTTTGGCTTTTCATTTTATTTTGTAGAGAATAAACTTTCTGAGGTCTGAAATATTTTTTATTCTCATGATCTAGCACAGTAACTGGCATGAAATAGATGCTCAATAACTATGGATTAAATGAATATTCTAACAAATATAAATGTATGAAAATAAAAATTGTACATTTATGTTTGGTCTACACCAGCAATTCTCAACCTTTTAACATAAGGACACACATAAACATAAACTCATTGCTGAAATTCTGCGGCACATCAAAAAATGTATATTTTCTACCTGACAAAAAATAGTTGTAATTTTGATTCATTCACACCGGACAGACAGCATTGTTGTGTTGACTGTTGTATTTATTTATTTATTTGTTTGTTTGTTTGTTTGTTTGTTTATTTTGGCAATCTAAGGAAAAAGAGGTCAGTGTTCCCAAATAGTCAGGTCTTGCATGTTTTAAAATTTCTTGGGGCACACAAGTAGAAAATTGTTTGTCTATGCTCATGTAGACCTGGCAGATGTCTGAAGTCTTAAAGCCTGTTTTTTTTCTATTCAATACAGACAGCTAATAAGTTGGGGGCATTTCATCTAGAATATTTTTACAAAACTGACACATGTAAATTTCTATATTCAGTTTAGCTTAAAATACAGCACCACAGAGACTTAAATTTTTGAGAGACCTTGAAAGTTAAAAAGAACCAGGACTTGGGTCCTGGCTGTGCAATTCATGCTAGTTATTTAATGTTCTTAATATGTTTGTCTTAATTATTTTCGTTTCCTTGTCTGTTAAATAGAAATATTAACAGTACCTTCCTGATTAAAAAGGTTAATTCCAGGATAAAAATAAGTAAGTATATAAAATTTTTAGTATAACATGACAATAAAAACTAAAAAAAAATGTAGCTTTTTACTCTGATCATTTCAACTGACAATAGCTATAGAGTCAGAAAGAATCTGGAAGCAACATGTTCACATGTTTTTCTTGCTCTAGACAATAGTTCATCATTAAAATACTGACTATAGCAAAAGGCATAATAGGATTATCAGAAATAGTATATGAATTATAACAAGGTATGTTATTCCTAATTTTTCAAATGCATGTGACAGATTTTAATGCTTTGGTCTGGTCTAACCAATGGTGCCTTCTATATGGCATTAAGAATATTTCCTCTGTGCTTCTTTTTGTTTTTTTAAGAATATGTGACATTTTATTATTTATTTGTTTATTTATTTCAGCAAGAGAGTAAATGGGAAAGAGACAGAGAGAGAAAGAGAGACAGACAGACAGACAGGAACATCAAGCTGTTCCTGTATGTGCCCTGACGGGGAAAGAACCGACAACCTCTGCGCTTCAGGACAATGCTCTAACCAACCAAGCTATTCAGCTAGGCCTCTTTGTGCTTTGAGAAATACCTGGAAGACATTTTCAAGAGCCAGTGACTCCCTAATTATAAAGAAATATTTGCCTTCAGTAACCAGTTTGCTAATAACCAAGATCTCAGAACTGCCGCATCAGTACTACTGAGAGCTTCTCCTGTGGCACCCCTTCAGTAATTTTACTTTATACCAGGTGAAGTTGTGTTGCATACAGTTTACTTCTCCTTTCTTCATTCTTTTTTCTCTTTCAAAGTCAGTGCAATTCTTTTTTAGATAAAGCAATCTTCCAGTAATACCTCTAAAGTAACCGAAACCTATAGTCCAGCTAATTATATGCCCTCCCAAACTCAAATCAAACCTTTCCACATTCTTCTGAGTGTTATAAACTTATTTATTTTAGTGCATCTTGTGAATCCCATCAGCAAAGGTTACTAGTGCAATCTTAAAACAGTAGGAAATGGCCCGTATTTGTCAAGAACTACTGTTCCAGCTGTATATCACATTAGCAAATTTTAAAAATTCCATTTGCAAGTAAAAAATCCTGTCAGTGAGATGTTTATAAGAGGATATTCTTGCCCATACACATTTAAATTGAAAAATAAAAAGTGAAAAGAAGATTGTTTTTCCATATCTAAAGTACAGAAAAGTAAGGCACTGCTCTCAGTAAAGTCAGCATTGGGTAAATTCAGTTTTGTACGCAATATAGCATACAAGAACATAACAAAGTGTAAAATGATGCCTATTAACAGTTCTACTTTTGAAAATGTACCTTGTAAGTAATGAAAACTACAGGTAAATTGACATTATCATCACTAGACCATAGCCATTATGTCCTCTCTTTTCTGGCTTGTTTAATTAATCAAACAATTTGAAAACTGCAGGCTGATTTCTAAGGGCATCTTGACATCAAATATGGGAGATGTGTGGGCCAGAAATCTCTGGACTCCCCACTTTCTCTGCCCTGCCTACCCTAACCCTTAGTGTGAATGAGTATACTGGCATAATAAAGCATGAGCTTGTTCTTTGAAACAAATACATATAATTGAGAGAGGGGGTTTATTTGTATTTTAGTATATAAGACTATGAAATTTTGAAACAAATAGGACATCAGAGCCTTGGTCTCAAAGAATGAATGGAACTTGTTGGCCTGGGGCACAAATAGGTAAGGCCAAACAAAAGCTAATAACCCAAAGGGAGAAGAAACAACTAGAAAAGAAAGGAGGAAACTTTCAGGTACCCTTTGACAAACAAATATTTTTATTTTTTGGCTAAACTCTGGAAACTGCATCTGCAATTCACTGTGAATAATTCTTGGCTTATTCCTAGTGATAAGCTGAGCCCACGAACCCTTCCAGTCACCCCAGAGTATAAACCGAAGTTGACAAAACTAATAATTGGTGAGTTTTCAGGTGAATGCAACCAATATGTAGAGCTAAACTCAGGCTTAAATGTAAAGCTTTGTTTGACCAAAGATTTTGTAGTCTTTGCCTGAATGTTCCAGATCATTGATAGAATACTGTTAACTGTGTTATATAATTCTGAAACTAATATTTCCAGTTACTGAAATAAGATATATTAGCAACAAAATATTTGTATTTGATAGTTTTTATTTCTACAATTAATCCTTTTCCTATATGTAAATCTACTGAATGACTATTATTAGAACAGCATAATCAAATGGTCAGAAAAAACTTCCATCACTAAGCCTGGGTAGATACACTCAAATTCTAAGACCAAAGACTTTGCACATATTAATTATTAATTGAGATAAATAAGACATAATTCTGTATAGAATTATTTATAATTAAATAGATTTAAAAACCAAATATATAAAAAATAATGAGATATAAGACTTAAGCTGATCAGCTTTATTATATAATTTCATTTTTTTGTTTGTTTATATAGACCAGGGTTAATATATAAAAAATAGCCTATTTTATTTAAAAAGGCTTTATAACATTGAAAAAATATGAATTACAAATTTTTGGTCCTTTAAACTGTCTTCTAACATTGTATTGGTCTATTTTCCTTAGGATGGCTTTTACCCATTTCTGAACATTACTGCTGCTGTAGGCCATTCAATAAAAATATTATTTCCTTCCTAAAAACATCTGTTATGATTTACTTCTATATTGTTTCTTTAACTCCTATTTAGTTTTATCCCATGGCAATGTTTTGAGCTGAAAAGTGTAACTTTAGTTTGCATTATACCTCTAAGAATTACTGATGTGAAGCTAGCACAATTTAAAACCAAGTGCAGCAATGATTAAAATAAAAGAATAAAAAGAAAAATGTTAGTGTTACTGAAAAATATGACTTTCAAACATTTAACCTGCAATGGATACATTTTACCATGTATGAGAGTAAATTGTTTTCTTCAGTATAACAGGCAGAGTAGGAATAACCTTTGAGAATTGAAAGATAGTTAAAATATTATACTACAATAACAGGAACAGGTTTGTGACCACAATACTTGTGGTTATTTTATTTACCAGACAAAGTATGGTGTAAGATCAGTTGCATGATATCTTTCTAGAACAAAGACATTTGTTGAAATGTCTTAGACATCAAGAAATTAAACATTCAGTTGAGGAATGACCTTCAAATAAAAGCTAACATTCTAGCACCAACCAGAGATAAGCAGTGGTTCCCCTGCTACAGAAGAGCTTCAAAGAGGCCAACTATAACTGAATGGAATGCATGTGCTAACTGAATCAGAAAAGCTTTTCTTATGAGTCTATCCCAACCTTCATTATTGTAAAGAAACACTGGAGAACCACACAAATCTTCAACATGTTAAGATCAAAGGGAATCTTTCCCTTTTTATCATCCCTCAAACACCCAGAAAATGTTTCCATGCTGGCAGAGATCCCAGGGAAAACTATCACAATTCAAACTTTATCAAAAAGTAAGAGTTTATATCAAAAAAGTAAATGGTTGTCAGTTTTTCAACAAACCAAACTTCATGGGTAGAAGATTGTCTAATCAGAGCTAAGTGAAGCCACGTACTAGAAAGTTTGCAATTTTCTAAGGAAACTATGATACATTAAGATGGAAATAAAATATTATATGGGTGACTATTGGCCAGTAAACTAATTTAGTTTCTTTCTTGATGGGATATATGAGAAGCCAATAATCACTGGAGAGATGAGGATAATTAGATGGGGACCCCAACATGCAAAGCACTCACAGAAGTTTAGAGAAAGAACTTCTGCCTAGGAATTGCAGCTACCCTTCCTCCTCCAAAACTTACAGTTCCCCTTCTCACCCCATGTCAGGTTCAAGTTCCTTAAGTGTAAAATGTGGAAAGCATAATGGATAAAGAATGCAAACTGAGATTTTGGCTGGAGTTCAATAACCATGATCCAAGTGTAATAAATTTAAGTTAATATGTTTTAAATTTAATAACAGAGCAGCTTCTCTGTAAGCAGCAACATTGACATCTATAAAATGGCAGATAATGAGCCCAGGCTCTAATGAATCTCATCACTAAATAAATGCTCTTCATTGACTATTTTGCATGATCTGATTGAATTTGTCTCTTACACTTTTATCTGGTAACGTAATACAGTCTCTGAATTCTCTTAAGTTCTATTTAGAATGTGAGATGACTTATAGACTGTTGTTCACAGATATCCTTCAAGCCTGTTTTAATATAAAACACCCTCAACTTAAGTTTTAAAAATCTTCAACCAAAATGTTTGAATGATATAGACCTGTGTGGGACTTAGGATAAAATCAGGGAAGTAAGAGTTTAGGAGTTGGAGAGAAAAGCACCAGAATATAACAGATAATACAATTAAAGGTATGGCACATACCAAAAATAAGCATTACTCATTTCCAAATTTTGTTTAAGGATCATCTTGTACCCAATAAAGTAATGTTTTTGTATAAATGTTGTTTGTTAACCACAAAATTCATCCGTACAGCCTATTATAATTTCTAATCCTGTCTGCTTAATGAATTTAATAAATCTTGTAAACTAATTTATAAATAGGTTTTTATGGACTAGTTTGAGAACTCAATCACCACTGACTATGCTGCATATATAATAAATTGCAGTTCAGATTTTTTTTTAAAAGATGTAGAATATATTTCAAAAAGTCAATAGTGGACCTGGCTGGTGGCTCAGTGGATACAATGTTGGCTGGGTACATGGGCATCCAGGGTTCATTCCTGGTCAGGACACACAAGCAAAGCAACCATTTAATTCTCTGCTCCTCCTCTCCCTCTTGCCTTTCCTCAGTAAATGGTTTCAGCATGGCCCGGGCACTGAGGAGAGCGTGGTTTGTCCCAGCAAGTCAGCCTCAGGTGCTAAAAATAGGTCAGTACTCAAACATTACCCCCAGACAAGGTTGCCAGGTGAATCCCGGTTGGGGCACATGTGGATGTCTGCCTCAATATCTCTCATCCTTTCACCTAAAACAAAAACAAACAAAAATCCTCAAGGGACTACAAAGAGGATGGAGTGAAGTGTTATTTTTTAATAAGTATAAGCTTCATTTTTGTGGGATGCAAATAGTTCTGGAAATGGATGGGGTCATGGTTGTAAAACAATATTAAAAAACCTAATATCACTGAGCCTTTCACTAAATTACCATTATGTGTTTTTATCACAATAAAAAGTTTTTAAAAAGTCAGGGTTAACTGTTATATTATATCTCTATGACTAAAACAATGTGTACCTAATTAGATTCAAAGAAAAATCCCTAAAGTTTATTTTCTATTTTACTGTATCTGAAACTACAAAAAACATCAAAATTATATTAGATATGAACTACAAAAAACTATTAAGTTACAAAAAAGACTTTTTGTACATATTGCAGATAACTAATCAATCTAGTAACACCACTCTTTATCAACTAGAATTTCCTTTATTTGCATCTCTTTGCTCAAAATAAAAACACAATTTTCTTAACTCATTGGTTAGAACTAAAATAGTAAGGTTTTATACCTACCACTTAATCTGTATCTTGATAACCATTAAATGTTATCTCAGTGCATACAGAAATTAATAGTGCCTTCTCTATCTCCTTTTCATTTGACAGTATCAATCTAAAATTTTTAAGGAAAAATCTTGGTCCTGCCATTTGGCTCAGTGGTGGAGCATTGGCCTGGTTTCTATGTCCCAGGTTCGATTCCCAGTCAAGCAACACAGGAGAAGCACCCAACTGCTTCTCCAATCTTCCCCATCTTCTCTCTCTCTCTCTTTCTCCCTCTCTCTCTCTCTCTTCCCCTCCCACAGCCAAGGCTGCATTGGAGCAAAGTTGGCCTGGGCACTGAGAATGGGCTCCATGGCCTCTGCTTCAGGCACTAGAAAGGCTCCAGTTGTAATGGAGCAACATCCCAGATGGGCAGAGAATCACCCCCAGTGGGCTTGCTGGGTGGATCCTGGTCAGGCACATGAGAGAGTCTGTCTCTTTGTCTCCCTGCTTCTCACTTCAGAAAAAAATACAATAAATAAATAAATATATAAATATATAAAGAGTTTTAAAGAAAAATCTAATAAATAACAAGAAGAACCAGAGTCTTGCATTTATAGATGAAATTTTTTATTTGCTTTTTTATTTCTTTGGCTTATGAAGTAATTTATCAAGGATTAATTATTCCAGTCCCAAAGGAGATTTTACAAATGAGTTTTCAGTGTTCTTTTAATCAAAAATTATTATTCTCCGCTGAAGTTGCTGATTCGAAACCCTGGGCTTGCCTGGTCAAGGCATATATATGGGAGTTGATGCTTCCTGCTCTTCTCCCTGTTCTCTATCTCTGCTCTCTCTCTCCTCTCTCTCTAATAAAAATGAATAAATAAAATCTAAAAAATAATATTATTCTCAAAAGAAGAGATGTTAGGTAAAAGAGCAAAAGCTGAGGTATGAGAATGCCACTGAGAGAAAATTAGCAAGGGAAAAGACAGAAGAAAGTTAAAGTCAATGATTGGTAGTGGATAAAAAGAAAGGAGGTCATGAGAGCGCAGATCATTTTTATGTTAGGTTCACAAGCATGTGCTGATTAACAGGTTCCGCTGGAAATTTCTAATAGACACAAAAAATAGTCAAAGGGCTTTTAGAACACCTTTGAGATAGCTGTTCATCTAGACAGGTAAGACAAAAATCATTGGTACCTTGTATTTCTCAAAATGGCTGCTTTGACCTAGGAAGAGACTACCTACTAGCTACAACTAAAAATAGGAGTGACAAAAAGGATGATTGCATTATTGCTAAATCTGAAACAAATTTATAGTCCATGCGGTTATATAGTTGAACATCTCTGGCATTAATGGACCAGGAGCTGAAGACATGTTTTGGTAAAAAATAACAAGGAAAGATACTGAGGGCACTGGCAAAGTAATGCACATTTTCCTGTGACACCAAAGTAACGGCACTCAAACTGTACATAAAATACTTTTACAAGCAGATCTCTTTCCAAGAAAATTAAAAGACATGTTTAATCTGTAGGAAAGTAAAACTTCCTGGGGTGAGGTCTCAGACAATTGAGTTTAAAGGTTCATTCTTTTTCAACTGTGGTATTTTGTTTTAACGAGGCACATGAAATGCTTCAATCTACCCCTTTGCCGCCTTAAAACTCCCATATGTCCTTAATAAGATTTTTAGAAAAAGACATCCCTCTCATTTCATCAAATTCAGCCATGTAAAGGATATCAAGCCTCATGAAGAAGAGAATTCCTTGATCACTAACTAAATAAGTAATCATAGCACAGGTGACTGTCACTCAAACCCTGTGGTATGAAGTAGCCAAAGTCATAAATTTAAGAGATACCTGATTTGGTCGATATTCTTTTCAACATCTGTAGTGGAAAATGAAAGAAATTAGGTAATTATTTTGCATGAAATTGACTCTCCTCTCTTGTTCACATTCAACACTTGCCCTCTCTACTTCACCCCTGGCTCATACTACATTTGGGAAATAAAAAGGTGAAGAATTAAGGAAAACATATATATATGTTTGATATATATATCCATACCGTAGAAGCTGTTTGATATTGAGCCAATTACTAAACCCTGTTGTGAGTCAATTTCATCTGTAGGATGAAAGGTTCTTATGAAAATTGTAAATTAAGTAAACTGATATTAGTCAAACATTGCTTCTGGTACCTCGTAAACTATATGTTACAGATTTTTTTATTATTCACATAGAAATATACTTCGATATTTTTCATTTACAAATTTCTCTTTAGCTACCAGGTCACCTCCCATTTATAGCCTCATTTCACCAATTTTCTTTCTATACAACTCTTCAAAATATTTTTTTTTCATATTTCTATTTCCGCACCTCCAATTTTTTATTTTCAGTATCCCTCCCCCTGCATGATCCCACTAAATCAGCTCTAAACTAATGTCACCAATGGCCTTCATATTGCAAAAGTGAGTGAGACTTAGTCCAGCAGAAACAGAACCCAGAGTGTGATGTAGATTATAACCACCCAAAACTTGCACAAGTCTTGGGGAGCATATTAGAGTATCTAAGATGTGAGATATAACTGATAAGTGTATCTTACTGAAAAAAGATAGAATTCAAATGCAGCCTCTCACTGTACTTGAAATCACTAACCCCCAACAATTTAGGTTATGTCACCAATTTTGGTTGGTGTAATGAGACTCGTTGTCCCATAGCAAGTTCTCTCAGGGTCTCACAGTACTCTTTGTACTTTAGACTTATTTAGGTTCCCTCTGAAGATAATCAGATATTCAAATATATTCATGATCCTTAAGTGTAGACAAATTATTTTCTAGGAGACTCATTTTTTTTTCAAATAAATGCATGAAACTAGAACTGCATACCAAGATATGTGCCATAACTTCAAATATAAATTATAATCAAGATTCCATTCTGAAATAGACAGACTCAGATACAAAAGGACATTGTGAAGTATTGGGATTTGTAAATTTACTTGTATTTGCACCTGAACACTGTGATCCTAAAGTTAGTTTGAACAAATGCACAGTAAGATAAAAGAACATCCCTTGTGGCATCTGATGGAATATCAATTTCTTTTTATTTTCTTGTGAAAGCTCAGGAAACTATTTCAAATTCACTTCACATATCTGTGTACAAATGTGCTGATACTCTGCATAAGTACTTAGCCTCATTTGAACATGAATGGGCACATATTATTATGATGCAATGTCCTGAGTAAAAACGTTAAAATTAATATGAATATGAACATCTGAAAACAGAATTAAGTCCAGTGATTATTTGTGTGTGTGTGTGTGTGTGTGTGTGTGTGTGTGTGTGTGACAGAGACAAAGAGACAGAGAGAGGGACAGATAGGAAAGGAGAGAGAAGGAGAAGCATTGATTCTTTGTCGTGGTATCTTAGTTGTTCATAGATTGCTTTCTCATATATGCCTTCACTGGATGGGCTACAGAAGACCGAGGGCCCCTTGTTCAAGCCAGCAACCTTGGGCTCAAGCTGATAAGTCTTGCTCTAACTATATGAGCCAGAGCTTAAGCCGGTGACGTTGGGTTTTCAAACTTGGATCCTCTGCGTCCCACTCCAACGCTCTATATACTCTGCCCCCATCTGGTCAGACAAGTCCAATAATTCTTATTATATAATATTCTCATTTAGAAACCTAGGCTACTATATAATAGCAGAATGATAATAACAAAGAGTACTTGAATGCAAAATTTGTTTCCAGTTGAGACTATTATCTCCTGTGAAAGTACTAACCTATATAGACAATGATTATACATTACATACACAGTCATATAATAAACCACAATATTTCTGTACATGTATGCTTGTAATGAATCTTTTTTAAAAATATTTTATTATTATTAATTCTAATGGGGTGACACCAATAAATCAGGGTACATATGTACAATGAAAACATCTCCAGGTTATCTTATCATTCAATTGTGTTGCATGCCCGTCACCAAAAGTCAAACTGTCCTCTGTCACCTTCTATCTGGTTTTCCCTGGGTCCCTCCCCTCCTCCCTATCTTTTACTTATAAAACCTGCTAAATGAAGTTAATTGCTAAGACATAAGACATGTCTGATGTGGTCACTAAGTTATAAACAGTCTATTCTAAAGACTGGCAATATATATATATATATATACACACACACACACACACACACACACACACACACACACACACACATGGAAATTAACAGATATATGTTATATATTGCCTACATTTAAATTATAAAGAATGTTAGGTACACTATAAAATATTATGTATGTAGTTAGTGGTAGCTTTTAATAAAATGAGTTTTATTTCTAAGATTTATTAACTCGATTCAGCCTAAATAGTCATTCAGCATAAACTTCAAAAGGCTTCAAAATATCTAGTACCAGTTTGGTTTTAATATAAGCAACAAAGTGATTATATGAAAGACTGAACAGTTGGATTTCAAAAAATGTATCAATCTCAGGTTAATTTTTAATAGTCTAATCAGAGCCATGAGTCAAGTCTATGACCTGGTGAGTAAAAATAGGATTATCCTCTGAAATGTAGGCTATATAACCTCTGTCTATTATCCCAGGTATTGTTAATCCTGGAATAGATTTTGGGGCAAGAATTTGAACTGATGGAAAGAAGGAACTTTTTCCTAGGACTTGGAGAAAAGAGGCATGAACTCTTTTATCAATCAGTGTTTTCCATAGAAACAGAACCAATAGGACATGAATGGATGGATGGATGGACGGACGGACGGACGGACGGATGGATGGATAAAAAAGATATTAATCATAAAAACTGACTCATGCAGTTATGGAGACTGAGAAGCCCTGTGATTTGTCCTGTGTAAGCTGGAGAACAAGGAAAGCTGGAAGCATAATTTAGTCTGAGTCCAAAGGCCTGAGAATAAGGGGCACCAATAGTATAGCTCCTCCCAGTCTGAGGCTGAAGGCCAGAGAATCAATGAAGAGGGGTGTATTGGTATAAGTCCCAGCATGCTAAGACCTGAGTACAAGAGCTCTGATGTCCTATGGCAGAAGTTGGATGTCTCAGTTCAAGAAGAGGGCAAGAAATTTCATTCACCTTCTTCTTTTTTGTACTATTTGAGCCTTCATGAACTGGATGGTCCTCTGCCTACATTGGTTAGGGCACACCATCTTTACTCAGTCTACTGATTCTATTACAAAGCTTTTCTATAAACATTCTCACAGACACACTCAGAAATAAAGTGTTACCAGCTATCTCAGCACCTCTTACCCCAGTCAAGTTGACAGTCAAAATTAACCACCATAGATTCCAAAAGATGGAAAGGCCTGAAATGATTCTTGGTGTGGCTTAACATTCTCCTGGCCATGAGGGAACAGAGTGGAAAAGAGTGGAGCCAGAAGGTTTTCACCCTTTGTCAGTAGCAGGTCAGCAGTGAGTTGGTCCTTGGCAGTCACAACAGGGCAGTACAGAGCCTGACTCTCACAGTAGCCAACATCTGGAAGAGCAAGTGAGTATAGTCAAGTTTAACTTTTGTACCCCATGTGAGATGGGAATGAAGCAGAAGTGGCATCTGTAGTACAGATAACTTTGCCTAGCAGAACTCAATTCATGAGTGTTTTTCAGCAACAGTCCTGGCCGACTGGTGGCCAGAGAGAGGATCAAGTCAAAGAATCTGACAATATTGTTCTGCTGTCATGTGAAGCGATACATTAAAAAAATTCTTAGAAATATGGGAAGGAGTTTCTCTGTGGTAGTAATTTCTTTCTTTTCTTTTCTTTTTTTGTGTGTGACAAAGAGAGGGAGAGACAGAGAGAGGGACTGACAGGGACAGACAGACAGAAAGGGATAGAGATGTGAAGCATCAATTCTTTGTTGTGGCACCTTAGTTGTTCATTGATTGTTTTCTCATATGTGCCTTGATCAGGGAGAGGGGGGCTACAGCAGACCGAGTGACCCCTTGCCAGCGACCTTGGGCTCAAGCTGGTGAGCCTTGCTCAAACCAGACGAGCCCGCGCTTAAGTTGGCAAACTCCGGGTTTCGAATCTGGGTCCTCCACATCCCAGTTCGATGCTCTATCCACTGCACCACCACCAGGTCAGTCTGAAATATATTTCTTTAGATTAGAAAGGTAAGCTACTCATTTTTAGTTTCTCAGTGAAGAAGGAAAACTTATGATAAAATAGCCAAAGATAAGTTTTTAGAAAATCAATTGAACCAAAATTAAAACTAAGAAAAGAATAAGTGATTATAAAACTGATTTTTATTGTCAAGATTGGCCAATTATATTTATCAGGACACTCAATGCCTGGTTCAAAGTTTCTGTAATTTAGTTTCAACATGATTTTCTTATTTTAGAGCTAAAATAAGGTGGTTTTTTTTCCCCTTGTTTGGTTGTTTTGCTAAGAATCATAGGCCCTAGAATATTTCTCATTTTGATTTAAGGGACAATCTCTAGTATGTATTTATGTATTTATTTATTTATTTATTTATTGGAGTGACATTTGTTAATAAAATTATACAGCTTTCAGGTGTACAATTTTATAACACATCATTTGTATATTGCATTATGTGTTTACCAACCCAAGTGATGTCTCTTCTAGTGTTTTAAAAATATTGCCCTTTGCAATCTGTTTTCTCATAATAATTTTATTTCATCTTATAAAGACCCTGTGATATAATTACTTTGTGATCATTTCATTTTTATTACTATTACTAGAACAATTTTTACATATAAACCAGGTCCAAGAAATTGAGATTTTCCCAAGATTATTAAAGTACTGATATTTAGAGACCAATTAAGCACATCATAAAATCTCCTTTTTTTACAAAACTCTTTTGAGTGTTATTTTTACAAATAGAGAGCCTTTTCCTAATATCTTATAATTACCAAAAATTTACTATAGGTTATATTTTGAGACAGATATTGTGTAAGTAAAGACACACTTATATTTGCAAATAACCATGGATATGTCATACAGGCTTTATTTGTCTGATTTTACATAACAAGAGAAACTTTAATCAACTTTGGTAATGTTTAAATTCAATAAATTACAGCTAAAGCTCTTTATACAAAGCAAAATGGAGAATTGCAGAAGAAGAGTGAACACTACAATTTGAAACTTAATTTGAAATGTTCTCAATATAACAGCGTCTTTTCAGGATATATTAAGAAGGCCAGTGTGATCAAATTAGTTTTTAAATATTTTTGAATACTTATATGTGTGTGTGTGTGTATGTGTGTGTGTGTGTGAGTGTGTGTGTATAGTCACTTAACAGATGTATATTGAATATTAACAATGTACTAAGCATTGTGCTTGGTCAAAAAAAAACATTGTTGGGAAAAACAGAAACCAAAGGAGCAATATATGATACAATATCCAGAAATGATCATTTTAGTGAGGGAAAAGAAGAGTATGTGAATGCTATTTGTTATCACAGGCAGAGTCTTTGCTAAAAAAGTTATTCTTCAAAAGTGAAGACACCATGATTTACAAAAGTGTTCAACATCCATAAAAAAGAAATTTTATCATTTGTGACAGCATGGATGGACCTAGAGGGTATTATGCTCAGTGAAATAAGTCAAAGAGAAAGACAAATACCATATGATTTCACTTACATATGGATTCTAAAGAACAGTATAAATGAACAAATAAAAATGAAACAGACTCACAACACAGAGACCAAACTGGTGATTGTCAGAGGGAAGGAAGGATTGGGGGGCTGGGAGAAAGAGGTGAAGGGATTAAGAAGTCCAACTAGGCAGTTACAGAACAGTCACTGGGAATAAACTACAGCACGGGGGATATAGTCCACAATGTTGTAATAACTATGCATGAGGCCAGGTGGGTATTGGAAGGACCTGGGGGTACTCTTTGTAAAGTATATGATTGTCTACCTACTACACTGTACAACTGAAGTTAAGCAAAATGATACTGAAAGTAAACTATAATTGAAAATTTTTTTTAAAAAAAGAAGAGTGAGGCAGAAAGAAAAAGAACGTAGACAAAAACTAACAGGGTGTTTTCAGGATATATTAAAAAGGCCAATGTGAACAGAGTGGGGCAAGTGATTCTTGGCGGGCTCAACTGGACGTGTGATAGGGAACTTGTGGAGCATTCAGACTGTGATATTTAGCCACTGAAGAGCTTTGAGCAGGGACAAGGTATGAACTGAACCATATTTGATTTCTCTGAATTTTTTGAAATTGAATTAAAAATTTAAATAAAGCAAAATGAGAAAAACGTAAGCGTACAGATCAGTGACTTTTTATATATGCATATACTATCAACATTACTCAGAATTGTGCTTTTAATCACAGTCGGGAGCTGGGGAGAATTAAAGCGCAAGGAAAGAGCATGGAAACTAGTTAGGAGGAAATGGTTCCAGTGTATGTAGCATAGACAGTGCAGGCTGGAGCTAGGTGGTAGCTTTTTGAAGAGGTAAAAAATGGAAAGTCGGAAATCGGAACTTACATTTCAACTTAGAGACAATCGATCCGTTTTGCTGTGTTGGATGCAGGTGTGTGGAAACAAGAAATCTAGAGGACGACTTCACAGTTTTGGTTCTGAACTGTGATAGTAACTGTTGGGGCTGCTGTTGAGACAGGAGGAGCTGACTGAGGTGAAAGGTATAAGGGTTCAGTTCTGGCTGTGTTGTGCTTGAGCTGGTCATTAGAATCGCTAGAGTCTGCAGCTCAAGAGAGAGGTTGGATGAAATAGCATTTAGAAAACAAGAGTCAATTAAAAAAAGGCAGAGAACAAAAAGCAGAACCAACAAATGCCTATGCAAGAAAGCATGGATGTAACAAGCACCGTAGGAGACTGATGTTTGGAGAAGCCACAAGTGTGCATGTGCAATTCTCTGTGGGAGAAGAGAGGGGCTGAATTGTGC
The DNA here is from genome assembly GCA_037038555.1 of Rhynchonycteris naso. Taxonomy (NCBI): domain Eukaryota; kingdom Metazoa; phylum Chordata; class Mammalia; order Chiroptera; family Emballonuridae; genus Rhynchonycteris; species Rhynchonycteris naso. The sequence goes on from CM073002.1 coordinate 77,870,290, forward strand.
CACCCTCACCCCCCCGAATTATATTTAGTAGCCTTAACCCTCTGTACCACAGAATGTGACTATATTTGATATAGGGTTATTAAAATGGAAATTGAGTTAAAAAGAGGTAATTAGGGTGGCCCCTAGTTCAATATGGTAGCATTCTTGAAAGAAGATGAGATTAAATAGAAAGACAGATGGAAGACTGTGTGAGAACAAAGAAGATGGCCACCTAAAGACAAAGAGTAAGGTCTCAGAAGGAACCAACCATTCCCACATCTTGATCCCAAATGTGTAGCCTCTAGAATAGTCAGAACATAAAATAGTCAGTAGCACCCAGTCTGTGCTACGTTGTTATGGCAGCTCTACTAAACTAATACAGGCAGCCTAAGGATTGATGGTTCTTTTCTGAAAAGTCCTAAAATGAGAAAGAAAAATGTCATTCTCCCAACCAGACACATTCAAATATTGCCTGCTTTTCCTTGCATCTATAACATATTACCATGTCATTAAAACCAAGTTATAAGGTATACCAGTGTGGTACCCACCTACCTTATTGGATTTAATGTTAAAAGAAACCATAACAATTTTATTACTGAATTCTTAGGACTAGCAACTAGTACAGGTAAACAAAACTTTGAAACACAAGTAGAATATAAAGTGCTAGGAGAAAATTCTCAGCCTAGTTTTAGAAATAAAGAAAAGGAATATGACCATACACCAATATGTTTAGTAGAGACTCCTATTTTTTCCCCTAATACCCAGTCATCTTTTTTCTCCTCTCAAGTACTTACTTAAGTAACTTTTAATAGAATACATATAGCCTCCTTTGTAACATGTGGTTAAGTTTGGACCAATAAGATACAGGTAAAGGGCTTCCAAAATGCACGCTTAGAGAGGTATACACCCTTTTAAACTTTCCCCTTTTTCTACAGTCTGGAATGTGGACATGACTGCTAGAGATTCAGCAGTCCTGTGGTGGAATGTCACCTGCTGAGTATGGCGGAGAAACAGAAAGAAATGTGGTCCTTGTCACCATGAAGCAATAACCCAGTGCTAGAAATAAATTTCTATCTATTTGTCACAATTACTAGTTCTTTTTGTTTTTGTTACTCATAATCAAATAATCTTACCTATGTATCTCCAAAGACACCTTTTTGGTAGTATAAACAAATGCCATACAATAAAAGATTTCTGTTTCATTTTTAATCAATGTTCTTTTGGTCAAATGCTGAATTCTAGACTTCAAATTTGGGCACAGAGTGGTACAACTTGTGCATTATACAATTCCATGGGACCTTATTCATGAAAGTGTGTGGGGATCACACTGCTGGAGTTCTACACTGACTCTGAGTCTAATTATCCCTATTTAACATTAATACAACTTTAACTTTCCATAATGATCAAAATTATATTTAAAAAAATTATTGTATAGAAAAAATATTTATATTTATAATTATCTATAATATTATTTAACTGCATGTTTTTTATTAATCACATGCCATCTATTTACTATTGAAATATTGTAGTTCATGTACGTGTATAATCTTAGCCAGTCTATAAATTTTGTTTTGATCACATACAGACTATGAATGTGCTATAGTAGCTGTGAGTCCCTGCTGCAGGGTCTAGGGCACAGTAATTAGAGCTACTAACAGAATATTTGAACTGTGACAACCCTTTGTTTACATAAAGTGGACAATTTAAGGTAGCATCGTAAGTACAGGGTTTTGTAATCAGAAAGACATATGTTTAGTTTCTTTTTCGCTTCTTAACTCTACTAAGAACTAGGACTATTGTAACCTTCACTGCCCTATTCAAAATGTGGATTGTAATAGTTGGGAGTATCAAATGAGATTCATGTGCAAGCACTTAATACAAAAGCTGCCAGACAGTAAATGCCCAGGACATGTTAACAATTATTACTGGATGTTCAACAATGTTGTTAGAGATTCAGTAAATGACAATAGAACTTCTTCATTTTGCAGATGAATAGACTGAGATAATTTGAGTTATGTCCCTGGATGCCTGTTCTAATTTTGCCAATTAACAGCTAAACCCGCAGTTTTTCTCTTAAACATCACTGGAAAGCAGACTCTGAAGGTAAGATATCCTGTCTGAAGCAGCTGTTATGACAAAATTATTGTCATTACCATCTCCCAAAATTTGCCTTTTTTCAGTATCTACTGAACTTTATGTATCAAGACTTCTTACTGCCTATGTTTTTAAACAAATATCATATGAATAACAGATGCAGAAAATAATGTTTTTATTGCATGTCTAATCTTTTAAAACAAATTATCTCAGATCAATTAGAAATATTATCTTTACAGATATTGCATCGCTAGCTCACTAGAATGTCTCAGTGTAGTTTTTTTGTTTGTTTGTTTTGACAGCAAGTAAAATGTGCACAGACTGTAATCTCTCAGTCAGGGCCATATGAACCAGATGTACTAAAGAAGTATGTTTTCTTAGCAGTCAGAACTGAGTCTTATAAGGGTCATTTTTCTTTTAACATCAGGTCATGCTGATAGACAGAATAGGGAAAGGCTGATTATTGACTGACAATTGTAATAATAATTTTTAAGTATAAAAATTAGAAATAAATTTTGTTAATATGAAAATTAGTACTTATGATATTTAAAAAGGATATTCATGACTCTTAAACCTTAGATGTATATCTTGATTATGATTCTACTCATATCGTTTTCCACATTCTCAGACACACATATATAAATTATGATGTAGATATAGATATATTAACAACTACTCAAATCTTAACTTTTGAACTAAATTTGTTTTAGCTAAGTATACTCAGTATAAACCATTATCCTCAAAAATCTTATTTTCTTTAAAATAAGATCTATCTACCCTTGCATGAAGTATGTGCTCAACGAATGGTTTTCAAATGAGTGAAAAATCAAAATTCAAGCATTTTTTAATGGGAAACTTACTGTCTACATAAAATAAAATAATGCTTTATTTATTTTTTTTGCTTTATTTTTAAACAAAAAGCAATTGAATAATACGTTTGGGTCTGTGGTGAAAAAAATAAAACCTTCTAAATTCTTCCCCAGTCATTTTCACATTTCAGAAACAATCACATTTAGCTTCCTCTGAGTATGTTTTTCTCTATTCAAAAATTGTACTGTTATTAATATACTAATATATTAACTTCTTGTTAAGGTAGAGGAGCTTTAATTGTCACCTGGCCCATCTTCATTCATCCTTCTTAGTACAGGTGACATCTGTGACCTCAGACAACATCCTTGAATTTCCTCTCTTCTTCCATCAACTATAGAACGTCTTTCTGTTGTTTTACTCTCTGCAGTCCAATACCTTTCCTCACTGTGCAGTTTAATGTCTTCCACCCACCAGCCTTATCAACTGTAACTTTACACTGGTATTTACATTTCCTTTGGTAATCACTTAAAAATTTTTATAGCTTATCTGTAATATATTTGAAAGTTGAGTACCAGAAAACTATGTGTACATTAATATGACTCTATAGCTATTTTTTTCTGAAGCATCAAGCAGTATACTAGCATTGTACTTTCTTCTATATAGGGCAGTATTTTTGGGCTCTCTGGTCTCTTCTGTACAGTTCAAATAAGAATTTTATTGCTCTTGCTTCAAATTTTAATTTATCAGAACCTTGAGTTCTTCCAAGTTCTAACTCGTTCTATCACTTACATCCAAGTCCCTTTTATCCCAACACCTGCCTTTCAGAGCCCACTTGAAAGTTTATAGTGAATATTAATGAAAACATGAATATAGTATCATTAACAACATATTTGGCATGATTAGTTAAAAATAAATGTTATTATAACATTATTGTAATAAGTTATCAGCTGAACAGAAGGCACCATTAAGTTAAAGCCCATTTTTTTGTTTACTATTACATCTTTGTTATCTAGCAACGCTAGATAACAATTTCAGTGTATCTTCTGAAAGTGACTCATCCATAGGCAACAAGATAAAAGGAAATAGTTTCCTGTGCATTCATAGTAAGAAGGTTTTTATACAGAATACATTATATTCTGTGACTTTTTTCAGTTTGATTAATTTAAAGCAAGTTACACTCGTAACATATTGGCAATTTTATGAGCACAGTTCATGAGCATAACAATAGTTCAGAATTTTTATTTTTGGAACCATGGGTAGATGGCCTATAAGTGAAGGCTTATTCCTTTCTGCTGTGTAGAAATGGCATAGCCTAAATTCTTCCATGATTTTTCAGAGTAATTTCAATGTGTTAGCTTTTACAATGTTTAAGTATCAATTTTCAAGGAACTAAATAAAAAGTTTTATGATATTCAGAATTATCTTAAATTTTAATTAAGAGAATTATACATTCTCATGCACTTAGAAGTAATAGAAAGAGTTCCTTTATCCTTTGTCCAATTTTCCCCAACAGTAACATCTTGTGTAACTACAGTATATAATGTCTCAATCAGAAAATTGGCATTGATACAATCCACTAGCCTTATTCTGATTTCACTAATTCTACATGTGTAGTGTGTTGTGTGTGCATGCGTATGTAATTTATCACATGTTAAAATTCATGTAATTATTACCTTAGGCAAGATAAGAAGCCATATCATCACCTTTACCATTGTGTTTTAACTTTAGATTTGCTAGGTAAATGTATATTCTAACCTCATTTAAATATCTTTCCATTGTCCAAACTCGGGCTCAATGAAACAAAATAAAGTTATTGGTTCAGTTTCAACTTACATAAACTTTTAAACCCTAAATAACTGCATAAATAACAGTCACACTAAATATAAAAAAATTACTAATCTCTAGCTCTATACTTTTTTGAAAGGTAAATACTTATCACTGACTTTTTTAAAAAATAAATTTTCTAGAAGCATCTTTTATAGATAATATTTGACCAATCCCAAATATGGCTGTCAGTAGCTCTTGCTTTCCCTCAAATATTAGCAAAGTATATCTTTCTAATTCAACCAGGGATTTGTTGGCAACTCTGAAAACTTCAATAAGCTTTTGGGGGGAAATCTGACAAGTATATTCCAAGCTATTAATGCTTTCTTTAATGAGCTACCTAGTTATATGTTATCCTGAAATGAACTCAGCAGCCTTACTTGTCCAGGCCACCTTCAAGCCCCAGGTACTCCTTTCATATTTCTCAGGACTACCCTCCTCACTCCAAGACAAGAAAAATGAAAGGAAATTAGAGAAACATCATAATGCTGCTTTTCTGCATGAAAATACCATGATTATCTTTTTTTCTAATCAGATGGGAGTAATTTTCTTGCTCTCCATCTGACTAATCATCGCCACTCTTCCCCCTCCCATCAAGTATCTGGCTGCTAAATGTTTACAGATTAATTTGCATGAAATGGTTCCTTAGCACAATCACTCACAGGATCAAATCCCTCTGCAATTTGATATAAACATTTTTTTTTCTGATGATACATCTGCTTTTAAAATAAAGATTTAAAGTTTAAAATAAAACTCAAATCCCAAAATGCTACCTATGTAACACCATAACTTTTAAAATCAATTTAAAAGAGCATAGTCATTAGACTAATACAAGTATTTTTAAGCCTCAGAGTACATTATGTGTTTTAGATCACATCTGTGCAACAAAAAAAAAATTTATATAGGGCTGATTAGTTAAAAAAAATACAGTTGCAGTCTGCTGTCAAAATAGAGTCACGAGATCACCAGATGTCTTGTCTACCTCTTGACAGCTCTGACTCCTATGCCACGTAGGATGAAGTGATTGAAGCCATCAGGAGTGATAAGGAATGACAATAATAAAAGATTTATGGTGCAACAAGACTGCCATTTTTCTAGAACTAATTGATTCTATGATTTTGTCAAATCAAAGACAGTTTAAAGCATTAGCTTGTGATTCTGTCAAACAATTATTACCTTGTTAACTTGATTTGTTGGTTTTAATACCAAATTACAGTCAGTTGAGGGACTTTGGAGAACTTTAAAACCAAGTGAAACTCTGCACCTCCCACATTCAGAGGAGGGCAAACAGTGGGCATTTTTCTTAGTAAGGGAGATCTGCCTGAGTTAAGAGTGTGGCAAAGGTTCTCAAACCAGCTTTATCTTAAAACAGAGTAACAATGACTTTTCAACAGTCAGACCCTTGAAATATGTCAGGTATTTATCAACTATCTTTGTCATGGTTTTTGTTGTTGTTATTCAACTTGTTTCCCAGAAAGCTCGAGATTAAAGGAAAATTCTTATTCAGTTATTGATTTAGTTGCAACCATTTTAATTTAATGCTTCAAAATAAGTAAAGTTAAACATGATATTTTTTTGTTTGTTTTTATAAAACAGGTTAGTTATCATCTGATATTAGAGTTACAAATTTTGGGGGGGAATGATTTAGTGCCAGGATCCTAGTGATCTGGTCCTTTATGTCTTCACTACCCCAAAGGGCCAGAATTCCGTAGAGAAGCTCAATGGTTAAACTGTGTTATCTCAATGTCACAACTTGCTCTGAGAAACTGGAGGGAAGGAGCATTAAACTTTTTTTATTCACCATCATTCTACCTGCCATTCTGGATGTCTGAAACAAACTTGGGACTTTCCCTGGCTGGTTGTCAGAGAGGCAGAGCAAAGATTACTACTTTCATTTTACAGATCATCAATATAATATTTATATTAGTTAGAGTGAGTAAGAGAGAAAATGAGAAAGAGAAGGAGAGACAGGAGAGTCAACGGTGTAGTTCCAGTTCAAAGGCTGTAATGGTAAGCTCAAGATCCAGAACAAGCTGATGTTTTAGTTTGAGTCCAAAGACAAGAAAAAATGATGTCTCAGTTTAAAGACAGCCAAGTGTCAGAAATCCTCATTCACTCTGGTATGGGAAGGAGGTTGGTCCATCAGCGTTTTTCAGTTATTGGTCCTACTCAGGCTTTCCACTGATTGTATGGGGCCCCCTGACAAAGGGGAGGGTAATCTGTTTTACTTAGTCTACTGATTTCAGTGTTAATGACATTTGAAAACCACCTCAAAAATATACCCAGAGTAATTACTTGACCGAATATCTGGGCATGCATGGCCCATTCAGGTCAACACAAAAATTAATCATTACAATGTATTTATTAACCTTATTTTTTTTATCATTTCACAATCTGTCCTGATATCAAATCATCATAGTTAACCTTTAACATATACAATATTATATATCAATTATATCTCAACAAAGCTAGAAAAATTAATCATCACACTATTATTTCAACATATGTGTGAACCATACACCACTAGAAACATCTGCATCCCCTGCAGTCTATTTTGTAAACTTCATATTTAGTGACAGCAAACCTGGCTTGACGGAGAGGCCAGCAGAGAATATACGTGAATATTCTGCTTATCTGTGATATATGGTGTTACATTTCTGGGGGAAATACTGTTTGGCATAATCTGTGGTGCTACCATTTTTCAGATTAATTGTCTGACCTTGGTCTACAAGCATAAACAGAAAAGTATTTCAGATAATGTTAGTTCCCGTCATAATTATATTCCGTGCACATTCAGGTGGAGAGGAGTTAAGGAGCATCTGTGTTTGCCAGCGGGAGCAAGAAACCTTGAACCAAAAACAAATGCATAAATCTAATTTTAGGTAGGATGCTAGCTATTAAAGGAACACTGACCATGGACAAGGAGATGGGAAACTGCAAATCTTTACACATCCAGAAGACAACATTAACGATGAATTACCATAATCTCATTCCTATAAAATGAATCTTCTGAATTGGCTTGAAAACCTTTGTGTGATTACATCCATTGGATACTGGGTACAATAAACTCCTTTTAATATATCCTAAAATTGGCTGCAGGCTTGCCAGTGTTAAAAACAAACAGCTATCAAATGGCTGTGTATGGAGAGTACTCTTAATCACACTGCATTCAGCAAAACAAACTCTATTTTCAGGAATTCACAAAATCATATGACAGTGTGGTGATTGATAATAATTGGAAAGTAATTCAGGATCCTAAAAGTAACTTTGCAATATATAAACATTTGCTTTACAAATCTTTTTCTGATTTACTATATATTAGAAATCAATGCATATCTGATTTTTAAATTGTTCAGGCATGTTTATTTAAAATGTGTGTCAAAGTAATTTAAATTGGAAAAGGTATGTTCATATCCCAGGTTCAGAAAAAGAAATTGAGTGACTGTGGAATGCTTGCAGAAATACATATATCTAGCAGAGAAAACAGTCACAGAGTTTGACATAACCAAAGCAGTCTGCCTACATTGAAGAATTATTTTTCATTTTGCTGACCATGGGGATAAGAAAGAAAGAGAGAGGGGAAAGATTTTTGTGTCTACCCAAGACAGCTGAACAAACCACACACAGCAGGCAGCCTGGCTTTCCATTGCATGGTATTTGTATAAGTAGAAAGCAAGTCAAAATTATCCCACAGACACTAAACAGTTGTGAGTCTACTCTGAAATGTGAAGTAGATGCAGCATTTATAGCAAAACTTATATTGCAAAAGCTGAGAAGCAAAAGGAAAATTCTAGTGGCATTTTGTGCAGACATAAAATTAAATGAGTGAGAAAAGTTAAAATTGCTCTAATAAGTAAGAATAAAAGTCAATATTTAGCTAAGCAATTATTGACAACATTTAATTCAGTGAGTAAAAATGCCACTGTTATATTTAGATGTTCCTTAATGCATTTACACTGAGTCTTATTATACCTCACTATAAAAAAATATACAAATTTTCTATGGCTATTTTGCTAGTTATGCTTTTGATTCATAGAAGTAAAACACTTGACTCTACATATCTCAGTTACATTGAATAATATATACATCTAAATCCAAAATATTACATTTACTTAATGTTAGCTTCTGAAAAAGCAGACAAAATTTCTCAAAGAAAAATCAATTTCTATAGAATAATTTTCCACTTCCAAACATACAAAATTTATTAACTAAAACACTTTAAGTTACATATGGTTGAAACATAGCCGAAACCAGTTTCAGTAAAGGGGAATTGAGACATCTAACTTGGAAGTCTAAAAGTAAATAAACTTCAGGTGTTGCTAGATCAAGAAGCTCAATGGTTCTCTTTCCATATCTTCCCTCCATTTCTTTCTGTTCTTTGTATATTGGCCTCATTCTATCCTTCAACAATCTGATTCTCTCTACATAGAAAGATGGGTGCTTGCTTATATTTTTACAGCTTAGAACCTAAAAGGAAATATTTTCTTTCTCTTAATATCCATATATAAAAATATTAGAAAGGATATAATTGAACCTGTTAGAGATATATATTTACTCTACTGATAATAAAAGAAGAATAGTCATATTTAGAGAAGCCTGAGACATTATTCCTATTATTAGGAACTGGGAAAGACATAACAAATAGACATGTTGTATGACATATTTTTAAAAGGACAATATCTCCATTTAGAATAAAGGTATTAGAAAAAAAAAAAGAAAGAAAGGTCAAAACCATACATTTCCACTTCTTTAAGCAATCAAAAATTTGGCATAATACATTTATATTTCTGTTTTTATTTAACTCCAGAATTCTTTTTATAAGATTAGATGTCTACTATCCCGGCATAATGTCCCAACATTATTGATAATGCAGCCACCATTTATTCAAAGTTCCATCTTAAGTATTATAAACAGTTATAAAGAAAGATAAAATAATCTTTCCAATAATTTTATAACTTATGAAGTTGTTGTGGATAAAAAAGTGAAAATACAACATCTTTCATCAAAAATTTAATATATTCTGCAAAACAAGTAAAAAATCTTATATAAATATTCTTAGGTATAAATAAGCATTTATTTATTTTTTAATTTATTGAGTTAAGTATTTTTCTTCCTTAGGGTCCCATTTAGCAAATTATTACACCAGGAAATTAAATGGTACTGAGCCACCTTTGATTTGCCCAAAACTCATTTGCCCAAAGGTGACCTAAGTAAGCTTTAACACTCCCAAGAGAAGGCTCATGTTGCTGAATAACCTATTTTTTTACAATACTTCTATTAAATAGCATTTACTTCTTTGTTCAACATAATTGCTTCAGCAACAGAAAAATCAGTGCAGGTATATTTAAGAACAAGGACATGTGGATAAGGATTCAAACATCATGCCTAAACACATTATTTAACGTCATACTTCCTTCTTTCATTAGCCTTTGGATTATAGATTTTGATGTGACCATTGGTCAATAAATCAATAATTTTTCTGGAGTATGTTACATTTGTCTGTTACTCTGTATGTTCCTATAAATTGTTTTCTGTTTTTTTTTTGTTTTTTCTTTTTTACTTGAAAGAGAAGAAGGTCATGTCAGAAATAAAAGTATCATCAGGAGAAAATGTTTAGACTGCAAGCCGTTCTGCATCATTGAAGAAAATATTAAAGTAAACATATAACCCAGGGAGGAGTCCTACCAAGCCATCCAAAACAACTTTTACCAAAATATAATTACAGGGCCTGTAAATATATTTGCTTTAATGGCTGGTACTACACCTACATTATAAGCACTCCATTTACCTGATGTACCTCTGAACAAATAAAGCAATAAAGGGCTTTGAAATACTGGACAGCAGAGAGTGCTTCTCCTTGGTTCTCAGTGAGTTACACCTGAGACTACAATCTAGTGAGAGAGAGGCCATTAGCCTCCTGCACTCTCTGATGAACCACACCTCAACTACCACTGAGTTCTCCCGGCATACCCATCATCTTGTTTTCCCTTTCTGACTGATTGAGTTTTTCCTACTGCTTTTACAAAACTGGAGGTACCAGAGGAGACCATATCAACCACCAAAATTTTTCCTTAATCTGTTAAACTTTCTATTTAGAGCTATATATACAGAGATTAAATCAGAAGTATGAATACCCTCATATAGCCTTTTCACTAATTATTGGTTTTAGCATAAAGAGGTCAGTCAGATCTAGGCAGGTTCAAAAGTTCAAACCTAAGACCTAAAGTGAATTAAGTTAGTAGAAAAATGAGAAAACTGTAAGGCAGAATATCACAAGTCAACAACCCCTACCCTGAAAAGCAAAGGTGTTCCAGAATTCACATTTTTCCAATTTTAAAAAGATAGCATTGTGTCCACACCATGTATTTTTGAAACCTTCAGTAGGTTGTGGTGCAACCCTTGTAATCAAACTCTCCAACAATCCACAGTGAAACTCAGGAATATTCTAAGAGGGTCAAATAAAGGCTAAGAATATACATATCAATTTACTTCAGATTTTCCCACTAAATGTGTTTGCAGAAAACAGGAAAAATCTGTTTTCAGAGTTGTTTGGGTTTGATTTGGAAAAAAAAAAAAAAGGAATATCATTTAACCTCTCATATTTGGCTTCTTCTCTTCTTAGACCTATCACCTCAGGGCTTTTCCACACTCTGCTAATAAGCTCTGTCCTGACCTGCCTGAATCCCAGCAATGGCTATAGCCCAGGCTCAAGCTGACAGTCTTTGATTTAAGTGTGTATACCTAGTCAGTAGTCCTATTAATGTTATACTTAGTAGGTGTGGACATAACAAGTTGGAAGGGGGTAATGCTGCTAAAAAAACATCACATACAAGCACACTTGTGATATTTATGCATTGAACTTGTCTAATTTTAATTCTATGCACTTTGAAAAAAAAGGAAGGAAAAAAATAATTTGAATAACGCAGGTGAATCTTGCCACCATTTTACTCAGTGAGTGAATAGCCTAGCATGATCATGAGATAAAAGGAGGAAGCCGCATTTTCCTGGTTGGCCTGGGTCACATGGATCCATGTGGTGTACACGTGCTCTGTGCTTATTCTGATTCCAGTGTTTAAAGTTGTTCTATGTTTTTGTTTTTTATTCACTTGTTCTGCATCATATGGCCCCTAAAATTAAGCCAGATGTTTTGTCTGGTGCTCACTCCAAGAAACAAGAAAGAAAATTAGTTGTATAAAACCAATTCAAGTTGCTTTGATACTATATATATATATTATATACATGCATATGGGACATTTTAAGAGCAACTTTGTATTGGATTTTTACTTTATATTGTTATTTATCATCTAATTTCTGGGAAATCTGCAATTATCCTTCATATGTAATTCATTCACGGCATTAATGGACATCCTATTTTTAGCAGAGGTTTTTGTTTAAAGGTGCATTGGAATAAGAAACAAGTATGTTATAGAAACTCAAATATCTGGATGATACAAAAAAAGACAGCATAAGACATGCACATACATTTTAAAATCACTGTTTCCCTTTGCACACATCTTAATGATTCATATAGAAATGCAGAATCATCTCCAAATTCCTGTATTCTTTAAAGCTACTAGATCCTGAAGAAAATACTATGAAAATTAAAATAATTGCGAAGTGCTTGTGCTTACGGATTATTTAATTATTTATAGATCAATCATTATCAGACCACAGCACGTCTATATCTACACTTCTAACTCCATGGTGTAACATTTCATGAATATGACATGATGATATTAATATTCCTTTATACAAAGGTAATGCTAAAATTTAGTTAATAAAAAAACTATTAATTTCCTTCTCAACTCTTGTTAATGAACATTGGTCCAGGAGTTCTGGAATTTTTCCTTACAATCAAAACATTTTTACTGAGAGTTCCCATACTATCGTATAATAAACATAGGATTAATCCATTTAGGCCAGTTTTCTTATGTGTAAAACAAAGTATTAGGTTAAATGATATTTAAGATTCTATCTGATCCTATACCCTAACAGTATATGAATATGAGCCAATGGACTGAAAGAAAATTTAAAAGCTTGTCACATATTCTAAACAAGTACATTCAAGCCACTTATCACTATTAGATTATATGCTGAGCACTATAGATCTGATAGTTGAAATAAAAAACCGTATCCTGCTGGTTTTGAGGCTTCTCTTTAGGAAAGAAAATTGTTGAGCCTCCTTTGTTACCTATTTTCTCAATAAAGTAGGACTCTGAACCCATTTTAAAAATGACAAAATGTAGCCTGACCAGGCCGTGGCGCAGTGGATAGAGCATCGGACTGGGATGCGGAAGACCTAGGTTCGAGACCCCAAGCTCGCCAGCTTGGGCGTGGGCCCATCTGGCTTGAGCAAAAAGCTCATCAGCTTGGACCCAAGGTCGCTGGCTCCAGCAAGGGGTGGCTCGGACTGCTGAAAGCCCGCGGTCAAGGCACATATGATAAAGCAATCGATGAACAACTAAGGTGTCACAACGGCAATGAAAAATTAATGATTGATGCTTCTCACCTCTCTCTGTTCCTGTCTGTCTGTCCCTATCTACCCCTCTTTCTGACTGTCTCTCTGTCCCTGTAAAAAAAAAATGGCAAAATGTATATGAAAAATAGTAACATTAGAGTCAGAAGACTTTCATTTAAGATCTATTCTGGCCATTTTCTAGTTTCATCATCTTGAGAAAATCAATGAATTTCTCCAAGTCTCTATTTTCTCCAGTAATAACATGGGAAAATTACCTCTATTTATTCACCAACCACTGTAGATTTGGGCGCATTTTGTAAACTCATTAGTCTTAGTCAAGAATGAGAAAATATTAAAACTGATGTGCACCCCATTCCTAGAAAATTATTTCTGTCACAAAAATATTAGGTACCCTGATTTAAATGGAAAATTTCAGAGAAATGAGTTTCCCTCTGGAAACTTCTCTGATGTGTGGCTTGTCATCTGGCTACTCTTAGTGGGTCAGAGTCTCTCCTCTTTATTTCTTTAAGTCTATTAACTCATATTGAAACCACTTGGGCTTAGGCTTCCTTCTAGAAAATATACCCTGTGACTCCTCAGTATAGAACAAACAACAGAGGTGCCATCAATGTTGGGTTTATGTGTCACATGCAAAACCTCAATTTCTTTAAATGGCTGGTGACAAATTTAGAACATTTTTATTTTTCAGTAAAAAAATAGGTCTACAAACATAGGGCAGTTCATTCCTTTGCGTTTCATATAAAACTTCTTTAAAAGCATTTAGAGAAAATATTCAATTACTTACTCCAGAGCTATTTTTTTAAATGTTAAATATTTTATACTAACAGAAAATTTCCTCTTGTATTATATAACCTAATCTAAATCTTTCTTGCTTCAATGTTTTTCAGCTTTATACAATGTTGAGAACTATTAGGAAAGTTAAAAAAACTTAAATTAAAGCTTTAAAAAGAATTGCAGGTAAGAGAAAATAAATAAAAATAAGCGAATTTTGAAGACATTTTATTTATGTCACTGGAAACCTCACAACTAATAAGGCTCTAAGCCAAAAATGTAGAAGGGACCAATAGAGTGTAAAAGATGATGCATTTTTGTTTATTTGTTTATGTGTTTTTAAGCCTAAATTTTTTTACACATTTCAGCAGATAGCTTTTTAACTAGGAGTGCTATTTCTCATAAAACATATACTACTAATTTTCACTTATTACAAACAGATTTTTTGCCTGTATGACATTGCCTCTTGGACCCCATACATGACTTTAATTAAGATCTAACTTATTCATGACTATAATTCAGATCTAACAACGAGTCTAGTCAGATCAGGGTAATTAGTCCCAGAGGGTATTGTAAGAGAGCTCATTTTTTCTTTGATCTTTACGTTTGGGCAAACAAGTTAAGGTACTGGTTTATTTGAATAATTCTATAATTTAGAGAACTCAATAATGTGGGAGTGAATTCACTAAATAAACAATTTTTAGGAACTTCACATATATGGCTCATGTGCTGGTGATTAATTTGGGTTGTGTGCCTTTACTGTGGCCCAGCAGTAACAATCAGGGTGATTAACCAACATCAAGATAATAAATTTTTAATAGCTTGTTACTAAGTTTATTAGAATATTTAAAGACAAGAACTTAACCCTTACATATCACATGCCCAATTGAGTTAAAATGGATTTGAAAGAATATCATATTTTTTGTTATTGAGTATTCTATTAAGAACTTATATAAACAGTTAACTGGTAAAATGAAATACCTTATATGGATCAGGGTGAAGTAAAGCAAAGCTGTTTCTCATTTAAAATGTTGTTATTACAGTATTCCTTTTTGTACTATCACTGCCTAATGTTATAGAACATCCAAGCTTATGCTTGTAATTCACTTTACTTTGCAACCACCTTCAACATTATAGAAGACTCCTCCGTCCCCTTTTATTTCTCTCCATTACCCTTATTTTATAGCACATTAATGCAGTAATTCTAGATTCTATAACCAAAGAACCCAGAGCCTTAAGTGCTTATAGAATATGCCTTATTAAATTCTTAGCCTAACATCTAGTATAGTCCATTCTGTTTAGTTTAGTTCAATATACTCTGAAGAGCAAGTCATTTAACCAAGAAAAAATATTAACATTCAGAATTACTTAGTGATGTGCAATGCATGATATTTGGTCTGTATCAGTTAGTTAAAAACAAGATAATATTACCAAGAAAAAAATATAAGTAGTGTCATGTGCCATATTAACCCAGTAGATGGTTAATGTTGATGGCTACAACCCAAATGTGTAGGACAATATCTTCCCACCCAAAAGACAAAAGTTCCATTGGAATAGAGCTAAGGTTGTAAATCAATAGACCAAAATTACTATCTCAATAACATATTTTTGTCATTGTTTTAATTATTTTTAATTTTTTTTTCAACTACAGTTCACATACAATATTTTATTAGTTTCAGGTGCACACCCCAGTGACTAGAATAATATAATTTACTAAGTGATTATCCTGATAAATCTTGTACCCGTCTGACATGATGCACAGTTATTAGATGTTTTATTTTTTATTTTTTGAGAAAGAGAGACAGACAGACGGAAAGGGAGAGAGATGAAAAGCATCAGCTCATAGTTGTGGCATTTTAGTTGTTCATTGATTGACTCTCATACGTGCCTTGGCATGGGAGCCTCAGCCAAGCCAGTGATGCTTTGCTCAAGCTGGTGACTTTTGGGCTGAAGCCAGTGACCACGGATCATTTTGATGATCCCACACTCAAACCAGCAGCAACCTACACTCAAGCTAGTGAGCCTGTGCTCAAGCCAGATGAGCCTGAGCTCAAGATGGCAACCACAGGGTTTTAAATCTGGGACATTAGCATCCCAAGTCATCATTCTATCCATGGCATCACCACCAGGCAGGATAGAACATTGACTATATTCCCTGTGCTGTGCTTTACATTCTCATGACTATTCCTTAAGGACCAATTTGTACTTCTTAATCCCTTCACCTTTGTCACCCATCCCCCCAATACCCCTCCTAACAGCAACTACAAAATGTTCTCTATCTACGAGTCTGTTTCTGCTCAGCTTGTTCATTAATTTCACTTTTTCGATGCAGTTTTTGATAGATATAAATTTCTTGCCATTTTACTGTTTATATTTTTTAATTTTTCTTTTTCTTCTTCTTAAAGAAAACCCTTTAAATTTCTCTTTTTTTAAAGAGTCAGAGAGAGAGTCAGAGATAGGGGTAGATAGGACAGACAGACAGGAACAGAGAGAGATTTAGAAGCATCAATCATTAGTTTTTTGTTGCGACACCTTAGTTGTTCAAAAACCCTTTAAAATTTCAGGTAATACTGGTTTGGTGGTGATAAAGTCCTTTAGTTTTTTTTCTTGTCTGGGAAGCTTTTTATTTGTCCTTAGATTCTAAATGATAGCTTTGCTGGGTAGAGTAATCTTGGCTTTAGGTTCTTGCTTTTCATAAATTTGAATATTTCTTGCCACTTTCTTCTGGTTTTCAAAGTTTCTGTTGAGGAATCAGCTGACAGTCACATGGGAGCTCCCTTCTAAGTAAAGAAACTCTCTCTTTGTCTTTAATGTTTTGTATTTTAGCTATAATGTGTCTTGCTGTGGTTCTATATGGGTTCATGTTGTTTGGAAGTCACTGTGCTTCCTGGACTTGTATGTCCATTTTCTTCATCAAGTTAGGGAAAGTTTTGTCATTATTTTTTCAAATAAGTTTTCAATTTCTTGTTTTCTTTCTTCTCCTTCCTCCATACCCACAATACAAATGTTGGTATGCTTAAAGTTGTCGTAGAGGCTCTTTACACTTACTTCAGTTTTTAGGATTCTCTTTTCCTTTTGTTGTTCTGATTGAACATTTTCTGCTTTCTAATATTCCCAATGACTGATTTGATTCTTGGTATCATACACTCTACTATTGATTGTCTGTAAATTATTCTTCATTTCAGTTAGTGTATCCTTCATTTCTGACTGGTTCTTTTTTATGGTTTCTATGTCTTTTTTCATATTGTTGAAGTTCTCACTAAGTTCTTGAACATTCTTATAACCACTTTTTTGAACCCCGTATCTGGTAGCTTGCTAACCTCCATTTCATTTAGTTATTTTTCTGGAGATATAACCTGTTTTCATTTGGTACCTTTTTTTTTCTCCACATTTTGTCTATTTCCATCTGCTTGTCTCTATGCATTAGGTAGACCTGCTATGTCTCCCAGACTTGGTAGAGTGGCCTTGTACAGTAAGTGTCCTGCAGGGCCCAATGCTGCAGCCTCTCCAGTAACTCAAGCTGGGTGCTCCAAAGGAACTGATGTCTGAGTTGCATGCAATATCCTGTTGTTTTCTGTTGGCATCACTAAAAAAGTTGATCCCCAAGCCAATCTGCTGTGAGTATCACCTGTGAATGCAGAGAAAAATCTGCTGTACAGAAGTCAACCTTAGGAAGCAGGACTTCTTTCAGTGGGGCTTTGGTGCTTAGCATGTCTGCCTCTTGAGTGTGTCACTAATGGAGGTGGTAAGGTTGTAATCTGGCATGCTCTGAAGCTGTCCACTGGGTAAACTGGTTCTGAGGTCTTCCAGGAGGTGCAAGGTCAGCCACCACCTACATCCTGGCTGGGGCCACTCAACATGAGCTACAAACCATCTCCAAGTGGCTGCTACTTATGCTGGGCTTGGAGCTGCCAGCATAAAGGGCAAGCTGTGAACCAAGGCTAACTACCACTAGTGCTGGGCCTGGGGCCACTTAGCAAGAGGTATGGGCTATGAAGAGGCCAGATGTTTTTTGTCTGAGAAGTTTTAGAAAAGTCTGAAGCGTAAGGTAAGAGAAGCCATTTGTATGAAAAAGCTACTGGGAAGAACTTGGGTAGCCCTACAAACTGAGTAGGGCAGAGTCTTAAGAATTCACGAAGGCAGGACAAATAGTGTGAGCCAGGTTAATAGTGACTCAGATATGGTGCCTGCTCTGTGGGGAGGGGGCTCAGAAAAGGAACAATGGCCTCTGTGTGCACTTTTATCTGTGAGAAGGTTGCCCACCCCCCAGCTCTTACACTGATATCAGACAATTCCTCCTTATGTGTCCATGTTTTCTTTCAAGTTGCTGCCCCAGTGTTGGAGCTCAAAGGGAGTGAATCTAAATAAGTCCGTACGTGGGCCCTTTAAGAGAAACTGCCTGGGACTTTCGCAGTTATTCATCTCATTCAGCCACAATCCCCACAAGTTTTCATAACACAAGTTATGAGGACTTCTCTTCCTGGCTTTGAAACCTTGTCTTGGGAAGTCTGGTGTGGAGCTTGAACCCCTGGCTCCTCAAGGGAGCCTCTGCAGCTGACATATTCTTCCTAATTTTAAATCACAACACGTGGGTGTGGGACTAGCCTAGATAGGATTTATTTATATCCCCAATTGTAGGACTTCCATTTAGCTAGATTTTAGGTGGTTCTAAATGATGGTTGTTTGGTAATTTAGTTGTAATTTTGGTGTGATTGTGGAAGTATTTAAATATTGAATTTACCTAAACCACCATCTTTACAAGAAGTTCCAATAATATCCTGATCCATTTACTATGTGATAGGTATTAATCAGAGCTGTTGGTAGGTGTCGAAATGGAATGAGGTAAACTTTGAGTCTTGAAAGCTTGAATTTAAATTCTAGATTCATTATCTTATTAGCTGTATAATCTTGGAAATGTTATTTATTTTTTGAGTCTTTCGTGCTTCAAACTAAAATGGAAATAGTGATTTTAACCTCACAGGATTGTAATAAAGATTGAATAAGATCATGTATGCTGATTCAAAAAGAAGAGTAGCTAGAATAAAGTATAGCCCTTTTTCTTGGCTTCTTCCTTTTCTTCCTTTCCTTCTTTCCTTTCTTCCTTTCTTCCTTCTTTCCTTCCTTCCTTCCTATCCTCCCAGTGGATCTCAATGAGAGATATTTCTCCTCTAAATTGGTAGTTATGAATTTGTTTTACAAGTTAGTTCTGAAAAGAATTGGGGGAAGAATCTCCTTTTCTCTTACCCATTCCATTTTCTTTTTTCAAATTTCTTTTTCTTTACCAATCAAATTGCAAGATTAATAATAGCTAACCCTATTGATGTTAAGAATTAATGTTGAAAATTACTTATTATAATTCTTAATTATAGTATATTAATATTGAGAATTAATAATAATGTTTCAAAACATTATTGCAATAGCCAAAGATATTTGTTTTGTTTTGTTCTTTTCTTCTTTCCTAAGTGAAAGGAGGGGAGAAAGACTGATTCCAGCATAAGCCTGGACTGGGATCTACCCAGCAATCCTCATCTAGAGCCAATGCTCTGCCCATCTGAGACCAGGATCTCACTAAGCCATTTTTAGTATCTGAAGTGGAGGTTCCATGGAGCCATCCTCAGCACCTGTGGTCTACATGCTAAAACCAATAGACCATGGCTGTGGGAGGGATAAAGAATGAGAAAGAGAGAATAGGGAGGGGTAGAGGAGGAGAAGAAGATGGCCGCTTCTCCTGTGTGCCCTGACCAGGAATTGAACCGGGACATCCACATGCCAGGCTGATGCTCTACCACTGAGCCAACTCACCAAGTCCCAATAGCCAAAGTTTTAGTCTGTACCTAGATCAGGTAGAGCAAAGAACATTTTCAAAACCTTAGTATCAAAGGACAGGATTGTTCAGGGATCAGTTAGGGATCCAGGGTGGGGAGAGAATAGATGATTGGAACAGAGAGGTAAGGAAAGAGTGTGTATAGATGAATGAAGTAAATTGGTAAACTAAGACCAGGTGGAGAAGTGTGTTTTGTGTTTTATAAGTCAAGGTTTTCCTTGTATTAATTAGATCTACCTTAACTAGTGGTCTCTAGAAATAACATTAATTACATTTATTTAATATAGAAGTCTTCCTTTTATTCACATCTCACTCAGATTAATTTAGTTTCAGAAGTTCCAAAAAGATGTTATCATATATAGTAGACTTATCTATAATACAGCTCATATCATGAGGAAAACTATTGTAGAAGTTATTATAGAAAGACCAAAAATTATTTTTATATAAATAAATACATGTCTAGAAACTCATGACATATTCATCATAGAACCATAATGATTGATTATTGTATTAGAACACAGTCTGGAAATTTATTGTACCCTAACTTCTATTTTAACTTTTTTTATAAATATAAAATAAAAAAGCATGGAATCAGGTTAGAATAAAGGGAATTTTATTTTTGTGTTTCATTGTTGAAAACTTACTCTGACAGATCTAAAACTTGAATCTGTGAAGGCATAGGAAGCCTAATATAATACAACACATTGAACAAATTATGTTACCCAGATCCGACTTTTATTTACAGCCATTTCTCCCTGTCCTCCTACTTTATCAACCCCACATCTATGTGTCCCATGCACTCATACTGCACTACTCAGAGATTTCTGAAATATTTCACCCTTTTTTCAAACCTTTGTACATGTTATTTTCTTTGCCTATACTATTTTCCTCTACTTATACACCTGGCCAAGGATCAACTGTCAATGTTTTTTAGTTGTTCCTTTAGAATATTGTCAAGGTAGTACATGGACAAGATAAATATAAAGTAAGTGGTTGAATGGCCTGGATCACAAGTTAGAGAAATATACTGATAGGAAACGTAGTGGGATCAGAGGTAACACAGAAATCGGTGATATTTCCATGTCTATAAAGTTTAAATGCAGGATTCAAATATTTATGAGTAATCTACTGTGTGTGTATGTGTGTGTGTGTGTGTGTGTGTGTGTGTGTGTGTGTGTGTGTATTCTTTGATACCTGTGCTCAAAGGCTTAAATAAGTCTCTCATAACAGAATTTCTCTTGTCATAATTTTGCTTTTTCTACCTAAAACTAGATATACTTCATTACTTGGTTTTCAGAGCTGTATCTCTGCTTTTGCTTTTTTCAAGTACAAGCCTGGTTATTTTTATTTTTAGGATAGATGAGTCTTATTTCTATGACTTCGTTTTTTTAGTCCATTAATGTAGTCATTCATTCAAGGGTTGCATACTTGCTTAAATACTGAGGTAAGTACACAAAAAATGAAGCTTTGGTTACTGATCTCTCCATCTACTGATGAAAATGAGACAAACGTTAGGATAAAATATAACTAGTGATTATTTTAAAATCCTAACACATGCTCACTTTATGTATAAGAGATTTGTTGATACACCTATGATATTGAAAAAGCATTAATATCTATATGCCTACCAATAGGATGAGTAGAAGATTAACTCTAATATGTTTATGTCAGAGAATACTACATAAGCACTAAAATTTATGACATGAACTATGAAAGTTTACATAATAAGATTACTATCAATAGTATGGAGTCAGGAAAGACAAGGAGATCATAGAACAATGAATAAAATAGAGACTCATGATATGAATAGACACTTCTCCCAAGAAGAAATACAAATGGCCAACAGATATATGAAAAAATACTCATCAAAAATACTCATTTGCTATTTGAGAAATGCAAATCAAAACTACAATAAGATACCATCTCACACCTGTTAGATTAGCTACAATCAACAAGACAGTTAACAACAAGTGCTGGAGAGGTTATGGAGAAAAAGGAACCCTCATTCACTGTTGGTGGGAATGTAAATTAGTGCAACCTTTATAAAAGAAAGTATAGTGGTTCCCCAAAAAATTAAGAATAAAACTACCATATGACCCAGCAATCCTTCTATTGTGTATATACCCACAAAACTGAAAAACATAGGTATGTAAAGACACATGCACCCCTATGTTCATCACATTATTGTTCACAGTGGCCAAGACATGGAATCAGCCAAAATGCCCTTCAATAGAGGATTAGATAAAGAAGATGTGGTACATATATACAATGGACTACTACTCCGCCGTAAGAAATGATGACACAGTGTCATTTACGACAACATGGATGGACCTTGATAACATTTTACTGAGTGAAATAAGTAAATCAGAAAAAGCTAAGAATTGTATGATTCCATACATAAGTGGGACATAAAATTGAAACTTATGGACATAGACAGGAGTGCAGTGGTTACCAGGGGGAATGGAAGGGTGGAGAGGGAGGGGGATAAGGGGAAGGGGAAAGCTTAGAAACAAAATATAGGGTGACAGAAGATGATTTGACTTTGGGTGATGGGTATACAACATAACTGACTGTCCAAATGATGTGGAGATGTTTTCTCTAAATTTATGTACTCTGGTTAATCAATATCACCTTGTTAAATTTAATTGTCTAAAAAAATAGACTCTCATTTATGAATATCCTTTAATAAATCAGAGACTGTCAACCTATGGAATGCATCTTATTTGATCTATACAACATTTTTTAACAATTTAGAATTTATTGTCATCATATAAGCCTTATTCTGAAGCTCAAATGTCCTTGGTCATCTCTTCTTTAAGTCCAAGGCCACTATTTTACTAGATCAAGAAATTTAAGCCCAGAAATCTTCATGGACTTTCCCAAAGACATGATGAAATAAGTACCAAAATCAGACCACATTGTGGGCCACCTGATGCCCAGGTCAATATATACACTCCCATCCCCAGAACTTCAAACAGTATGTTCAATGAAGCACAAGCTCTTGAGGTGATACTAGACACTGTTTAATACATTATTTCTGTGACCAATAAACTTAGGAAATTCTGAGTTAAACAGACTTAAGCAGATTTATTCACTGGGAAAACTTCAGTATGCTAATGTGTATTGATCAAGTAAAAATAACAACGTGTTCAATTATGTCCTCTATCTCCAGCTTTATGTAAATAAATTCTACTTGTCTGAAAATAATAGTTAGCAATAGAGAATTTAGTAAACAGTTTATAAATACAGTAGAGCATGTTGGTTCAAGCAAAATGCTTGAGTACAAATTTCAAACATTATTATCAGTTATAATATTTCTCAAGTAATTTTACTTCTCTGTGCATCAGTTTATATATCTG
The DNA here is from genome assembly GCA_037038555.1 of Rhynchonycteris naso. NCBI lineage: Eukaryota > Metazoa > Chordata > Mammalia > Chiroptera > Emballonuridae > Rhynchonycteris > Rhynchonycteris naso. The sequence continues at coordinate 77,893,430 of CM073002.1, forward strand.
AAAATCAAAATAATATTGATTGCACCTGCTTCAAAGATGTAAGGACTACATGTGTTATAGATGTTAAAGTTCTTAGAACCAGGTCTGGAACATACAAAGTGTTCAAAAATGATCAACTATTGTTAAAGGGGTTGATAATTACATTGTAATACAGGTAGCAAATATCTGAATAAATCTCAATATTTTTTATTTTCTACCAAAGGCTTTCTTTGGTCTGTGCATCATGGCCTTTTTCATGAGTCTCTCTACATACAGAGCTTAGAGACAGTGCCCCCATCCCTCCTTTTTATGTAAAGTTGTTTCTCTGTTCTATTTGAAACTTGGGTACCAGCCAAGCCACCTTTCTCCCTAAATTAATTTTTTCACAGCTTCTTCTCAAGAAAGCAGGACTCCCATTCCTCCTCTCTACCTCATAATAGAATTCTCTTCCCAACTATTAAGAAGAGAGAATCTTTTTCTTGGCATACATAAAAAGTTTTTTTCTGTTTCAACACCTTTAAAAAACTAGTCTTTGTTAAGTAATGCCTTGCTAGGTGCATTCTTTCTACTTAAAATATTCAATTGTGCATTCATATTTCTAGGGCTTGCTACTCTTTGAGATTTAGAATTCATTACAATACATCTTAGACCGCTGTAACAAAGAGACTTAAAATTATATAAGCTAAAGTCAGATAAGAATTGGCTTCCATCTCATCTGCAGGTATTTCAAGCATAGGTATTTCAAGTCTGGTAGTGGAGCCAGAAAGCCAGGCTGCCTTTATCTTGTTTCTCTTCTCCTCTTTAAGACTCACCTTCCACCTCTTGGCCCATATTTGCTAATCTAGCCCTACCATCACAAATACATTGCAGCCAGCAGAAAAGGAGAAACAGGCTAATGGTCTAGAGCACAAGAGTGCTCCCCACAAAGCCATGACAGTTGTTATACATGCATCATAAGTCTAAAGGCATGCCATTAAGGAGGAAACTAGGACAGAGCTGTGAGGTTATGTGCGAGCCAAAAGTCCTGTTACTTTAAGGAGGAAAATGGCTATCAGAAGACAAAAAGCAGACTCTGCCATGTCTAGATGAAATATAGTTGATAGTTCTGTGACTGACAGTCCCCACAGAAACGGTTCCCAAAGCAAAAGTCTCCCCTCCCCTACTTTCTGTCCTAAACTCTGGCTAAATTTCTCCAGTCAAAATATTCTAAACAGCCCTTAATATAAAATGGAGATATCATTGGGACGACTGAAGTAAAGTTAGGCTTCCAAAAGGAAGGAAGAAAGTATATATAAAAAGAATGAAGGTAGATTTTTAAGGTTTTTTAAGCACTTAAATTTAATAAATTTTATAATTATTAAAAGTTAATATTTTAAATTTAATCACACTTCAATTCTTTTACGTGGATGGTTTCTTGGTCTCAGAGTATATACTTCCTCTCTATATATCTACTTGTTTGGCTAAGACATCTTGTCCTATTGCAAATGGCAAGATGGAATTAGTTTCCATTCTTTGTCTCTATCCTTTTTTAATCAAGCATCTTTTTTGTTAATAATAGCCAAAATATTTTAGCATTTTTCCTTAATTTATCCCTCCAGTCATGTACATAATATTGTTGATCCCTTCTCACAGATAAAAAATTTGGGACTAGCAAGGATGCCACCCATGGTAATCAGTTGTCTATAGATACTAAACGTTAAAACCCTGCATAACATTTCACCAAACTAATAATCTCTTTTAAAAATAAAACCAAGTGGGTGACCACGCATTTGGTATAAACAACCATTGCAGAAGAAGTGAGAGGTTGTTTAAATTAACAGAAAAACTAAAGATGTGCCTAAAAAAATAGTAACAGTATCTGTTCAGTGTTTTTAATTGCATGATTCCAATGCTTCCTCAAAATGACTATGACCAGACCAATTTTTTTTTTACTAGGCAGAAATGATCATTGAAAACGTAGAACATTATCACTAATGAACAGCCTACAGTTAAATTATTTCAAACAGATAAATGATAATAAGCATAGTTTTCACTAATGATCTTTCAAAGGTAAGTAACACAGATTGAAAAAAAAAATCTTGACATTTTCATATCTAAAACATGTGCTTTGGCTTCTTCATTACATAACCTTGGATAAACAAGAGAACGTGAGTCTTGGGTGAGTCTCAAGAACCTGAGAGTCTGGTGTAAGTCGCGGCCTGTCTGCTTGTGTGTGCAGGTGCTTAGAGAGAAAAGGTGCCCTTGGAAATTGCCAAGCAGAATAGTAGAGCTCAGCTCCAGGTAGACACTGCCTTTGACCATGGATGTACTTCTATGCTGATTTACTAGGTGGCGACATAATCTTAAAAATAAGTATTCACATCCTGGTGCAAGGTTTTCAGCTCTCCATTTTTGCACTGATGGATTTTTTTTTCAATTTTGTATCATTTGATTCATTCTTCTACCAGAAAAACTATGAAACTGTACAAGCTGGCTTGAGGAAGACAAGATCAAAATCCCTCTGTAGAATGAACTGAATATAAGATCTTCAGTCTTTTGCTTCACTGGTTCCTGAGAGCTGATTAACATTCATATTTATTCCTTGTATATGTGGAATTATTTTATTTGCTGAAACATTTGAGAACAAAACACACACACACACACACACACACACACACAAACACAAATATACATATTTCTCAACATTCCAAAAGATAGTCCCCCTTATGGCCAATAAAGAAAGCAATCCACTATCAAATATTTTTGTAAATCAAAAACCCCTCACTTCTACCCCATCCACTTATCTATCGTCATATCTCAAACATCTAGCTCCAAAGTGCATAGCAAGTGCTTTATAAACAGTTGAAATGTAGAAATTCTAGTTATTATTATTTTAAAATATTTACTTCTAATATTCAGAACCAAAGTGGGAATATCTCACCTGGGAATTAGAGACATTGAGAAGACTTCTTTATCCTAGCTGCCTTTAGTTGGCCTAAAAAAAATACGCACTGGCCTGTGGACAATGACCCAAAAAATGCCACCACTATAAGTTCATGTAAGTTCCTCACTAATATTAGAGCACCTGCTCCATGGTCAGCATTGTGCTGGACCCTGTGCCACTGAGAACTAGCAAAGATGACAAGCCATAGTTCTATCCTCAAGAAGCACATGTGTTGGTAAAGCACAAATAAAATTAATTAGTTAAAATTGATTTTGACACAACATCAATTAGAGCTCAGAGAAAGGAGAGAGTAGAGTAGGTGAAATAAGTAGCAAGAGAAAAAAGGATAGAGGATGAAAACTTGGACACATCCTGGAAGAAGAGGGAAAATATTGACATGTTAGAGAGAAAAGGGGCAAGCAAGGACCAGCCTCCAGAAAGGGCTCTTGCATTTCGGATTGAACACGTGTTCCTTTAGGCCAGAATCAATGAGGAAAGGAGACAATCAGAGCTGAGAGTGGTCGCTACTTAGCAGTGGGTAGCAAAGTGTGATCAATAGAGTGGGGTTGGATTGAGGTAGGTAGTAAGAACCAGGAAAAACAGTTGATTTGATTTTATAGAAAATAGATTAGATTTCTGGAAGTACCAGAGCAACACTATGAATGAGTGGTTTAGGGAAAATTAGCCTATGAGAGTGGGAAGGATTAGAAATGGAAACAAATAAACCCAGGAAACCAGATAGAAGAGCAAGATGATAGTTCAGGTAAAAGAAGAAGAATGTCTAGGCTAGGAAACTGGCAGTAAGTATGCATTAATAACAACAAAATGCACCTCATATGCTAGTTAATATAGTCCCCGCCTCATTGATAAGTGAGACCAAGAAAAAATGAGTTTCCAAGAGTTACAAGCCTAAGAGGGTAACAGGGTGAACATTAAAAAATAAATAAATAAAATAAAAAGCACACAAAATAAGATGAAAAAAGAGCAATATCCAAGGAAAAAAACATGACCAAAATCTAAGACTGACTGATGTGGATGGATGAAATGGACAAAGGTGAGTCTTGGTAACTGGGATAATGGTGGTATCATAAAAAATTATGAGAAAATTTTGGAGGCACAGAGAACTACTGTGATTGTAGGAATGCTACTTTTGAGGTAACCAGTGTGTAAAAATTCGAGGAGGCAATGTGAAATGTGTTAAGGTTCAAAACACCGGAAGTGTAGGACACAATGGAGTGGTGCAAGATGAGCCAGTGAAGAGAATCAAGGAGGAATTATAAAAGAACGTTCATGAGTATAAGTTGAACTCCACACAAGAGACATTGGAAGATTAAAAAGCGTGGCAGGCAGGCTTGGGTGTTGGGTCTTGCCCATTATTTGGAGGAAAGGCAAAAGAAGCAAAACCAATAAAAGCGAGGTGTAAAAGTAAAGTAATGAAATAGAAGTGATAAGTGACAGTGATAACGAGAGAATTAGAACAGGAAGCTGGGAGAAAGAGTGTTTCAGAAGAAAAGAAGAAGCACAACAGTCTCAGTGCTTAAAATTATTTTTTAGAAAACTTTCAAGCCCTGGCCAGATATCTCAGTTGGATGAAGTCTCATCCCGCAACCCAAAGGTTGCCTGTTCTTTTCCAGGTCAGGTAACATACAAGAATAACTCTATATTTCTGTCTCCCTGTCTCTTTCTCCCTGCTCCTCTCTAAAACAAACAAACAAAGCAGAGAAACAAACAAACAAAAAAACATTTCACTTATTAAAATGCAAGTGTTAAATGATGTCCCTGAGAAACATGACTCATGGTATGCATGACCCTGTGCCGTCTCTCCCACATTGAATCTGAGCTGCCCTGTGACTTGTACTAACTGATAATATACAAGAGAAGTGACACTGTGACCATTCCGTACCTAGACTTGAAGAGGACTAGCAGTTTCTGCCTCCCTTTGCTTGTTTCTCATGGCTCTGAGATACAACATATAAAGTCAGCTCCCCTGGAACAGCTACCACAGAAAGAGGCTATGCATAGAGGAGAAGCCCTCAGAAAGAGAGAGGGCTGGCCACGCCAGTGTCTCAGGCCTCCACATGATTCTACTTGCCAGCGGAAGGAGCTATGGCCACCATCTACCTACAAATATTCAAGAAACCTCAAAGAAGACCAACAGAATATTGGCCAGCTGAACACAGTAAACACACGGAAATGCAAGAGATGATGAATGATTATGATATTAAAGCCCCTAAGTTTTGAAGTATAACCTGCCCCTAGGTAGCATGGTACCTTAGGCAATTCTAATTAGGAACATCCCTGTCACTTAGGAGCTTAACTGGTCTTATTTTGGAGATATTTTTTTCCTTAAGACATTAGTCATCTCATGAACCATTTCTCTTCAGGCTTTTCCGGTCCTTAACATTAACAGACACTTCTGTGGATCATGTTCATTTTCTTCTTGTGTCAAGAATAAAATGGGGGCAAAGAACATAATGGGAATTTGAAAAATTTAAATATTTATACCCTGAAGACAATTAAGTCAATTCGATATGGTAATGTTTTAAATGAAATGCTAATAAGCAAATGACTGTGTAATCTCACACTCTCCTATGGCAATCATTTAACAAAGCTCAGAGCAAGCTCTGTGATTTGATACTGAGGACCAAACTTTCAAAGGCAGCCTTCCCTTTGTGGATGCTGAATTTGGGACTGCCAGAAAAGGATGCTTGCTGAAAGCAAATACCATGTTACAGTTGAGCTATGACCGCCCTGACTAATTGCAGTCCTGCTCCCTAAAAACCTGCGTGGGTTGTCAGAGCCAGGATGAGGCATTGTTTGTGAGAGGAGAAAAGTCACCGTGGAGAATCAGGCTATAAAGGACTCATTGGTTTCAATGCCAGCCTCGAGATTTGTGAGGTCAGAAGACAAACGTAAAATACGAGGCTGCCTGAATGCAAAGTTGTTTAAAACTGACCTTGCTCACCTTGGAGGATAACCAAGGAACGGATTGTTCCACAGCTCTCTACAGCTGTCAACCATGAGGAGAGAGGATGTCAAGGTGGCTTGCGCAGCCCCTACCAGGGAGAGCTTATGTTCCCAGCCATGCAAGTCACACTGGATAATTCACATAGCCAGAACATGGTGGTGCCTCATTGCTTCCTTCACTGAGTACATTATTTGCATAACTTCTCTGCATTTTTCACCGACCTAACAGATTGCTAGCCGCTCTGTTTGAGAGAAAGCCTCTCCTCAGCAATCCAGCTTAGAAAGGGTGAGTGTAGCCAATTGTGGTTCTCAGCTGATAATATTATTCTGTCCACAGGGTTGCCTACATTAGTAAAAAACATTAAGAAGGAGACAGGAATTTTCTTAAAGACTCAGAGAGATGGGGTGATAAAAGAAAAAAAAAAGTGTGTTTTGTTTTCTTCCCAGAGATAATGAGACAAAAATATCTTTTCTGAAGGAGTTCAGAAATGTTATAGAAATTATAGTTAAGAGCCAGATAGGGCCTTGGAGCTGATAGGGTTGCTGATGGGGGCCCTGATCCCCTCCTCCTATGAGTGGACAAAGGGACACTAACAAACTGGATGTTCCAGGACACTACCCCTGGGCATCCGGGTGACTAACCCTGGTTTGGAAGTTCCCCTAGTTTATTTACAGTTAATCTTACATAAATCGCTGAAAGAGACATTTTTTCTTAATGACCACCAGCCCCCACCCTCAAGTCCCCTATTTAACCCTACCTGTTAGAGAACCAACCAGGGGCTGCTTTCTTTTACGAGACAGCCAGACAGGTTTTCTCTCAATAAAGCCTGTTGCACTGGTCTTTCGGACCCCGAGTGATTCTATCAGGAGCCATAGTGTGCCTTATGTTGTCCAATTATTTCACTTCACAAATAAGAAAAAACTGGGGTTCAGAAAGCTGTGTTTATTTTCTCAAGGTCACACTGTGTCTTATTAGTCAAAGTTCTCCAAAGAAATAGAACCAATGGAACTTATATAAAAAGAGAGGCAGAAATAAAGGTAGAGATAAAGATAAATAGATATATTGGCTCACATAATTGTGGAAACTGACAACTCCCAAGATTGGCAGTCACTATACTGGAGACTCAGGAAAGCCAATTTGCTAGTTCCACTGTGAATGCTGGTAGGCTTGAGGCCTAGGAAGAGTTATTGTTTCTGTTAGAGTCCAAAGGCAGGGGGAAGAAATGTCTCAGCTCCTTCTCGGGCAGGAGTAAATTTTCTTCTACTTGAGTTAAGGTCAGCCTCTTTGTACTATTAAAGCCTTCAGCTGATTAGATGACCCACTCATCTAATCTTCTCTACTTAGGCTACCTATTCAAATGCTGATCTCACCCAGAAATGACCACACAAACTCAAAATGCTCGAACAAACTTTGGTGCATCTGTATCCCAATCACATTGACAAATAAAATCAAATATCACACTCAGATTATTGGGGAAGATTCTAGCTTTGATCAGCTCTCCTAGCTTTTAGTTTAGTTCTTTTTGTACTATGCCTCATTGCTGATTCAAAATGATATTATGTGCAAGGTGTTTTAATAAACCTGGGTGATTCATTTTGATCAAGTGAATATCTCTTTAGCAAAATTATGTGAGGCATTATTCACTTTACTGATATTTGGATTAGAAAAGCAATAATTATTGACTTGTATTCAAAGCTCTCAGGAACCCTTGGAAGAGGTATTCCCGCACAGATCCTCAGTGATGTATCAACAGAGTCAGGGTTGGGGTAGAGTGTTTTCTGCCTCAGTATTCCTAACTTCTTATAGTAAAGTATATAAAACTAGTACTGAGAAGAATAGTCTCTCTCAAACACTGCTCACTTCTAACACCATACACTTTTAAGATCTACAAAATCCCCCCAAACAATAATATATCATGTCCATTTCTCTAAAGATTATATTAGTTGGCCTCACAAAACAGAATCATTCACTAGAAGATATACTGGTCAACTTCAAACCTGTGTTCTTATATTCTATCCTCTGACTACAAAACACTGGGAATTTGGACTTTGAAAATGAAAGTTATCACCAAGATAAATATGATTGTATAGCAAGTGTGCTTACATGCACTTTTCCCCACTAAGAGAGAATATGGGTTTAATATCAAGTAAACTTTACAAAACAATACTTACAAAAGAGGGGTGAATTCTAATTATTCCTCTGGAAAGATTCAGCATTAACAAAATAAGTATTTTTATTTTTCTAAATCCTTACAAGTCATATCTGCTGCATTGGAATTTATATACATCCCTCACATCTCTCCTACTGGAATAAGGAACACACATATATGTGAAAGGTAATTATACCCCCCAATTGAAATAAGGGTGACTCTATTCTTGTTCAGAATTCTGTTATTTGTGTATCAAATCGGGCTCATTTAGTCTTTCTTGTGTGCTGTGAGAACTGAGCCTACATGAGTATTTCTCCAAATGAGAAAGCAAAAACAATTATATCATTCCCATTTCATTTCAGCTTACTTAATAAAGGAGAAACAAAAGAGTTTAAAATTAATTGCAAAAGCCAGACTGGTACTGGGGACATTAATGAGAAGCTTTTATGAGCTATAATTTTTATTTATTTATTTTTCCAATTAATTATTTATTATATGCATTGGCTATGGCCAGTGCATAATAGCCTTCTGGGTTCATTTAATGCTGTAATTATCCAAAAACAAGCCCTGCCCTTACAACTTGTAACCTAATCAGACTCGGGAAAGCAGAACATTCACATATGGAGTAAATGAAATTTGCTGAACTCTTTCTCAAAATGAGATTTCAAGGAAATTTCTTTTCACCCAGTAAGACGTCATGGTGATTTCTATGTGCAACTATTGATCAATAAGTCAATAAATAAATTATTAATCAACTACTATATATAAGACATTGTGGGAGGCAAGATGAGAAGAGAGAAAAAAAACATGCCATGCTGCACATTTTAAACAAATCTAGCAGTGGCCTCCGTACAATGTGCCAGGCATACTACATATAACCTCTTTCAGAGCTTTACGTTAATCCAACATCAAAGACCTTGTCATCTCTACTTCTCCACCTTACAGACCAGGGAGCTGACTTAGTAGCTGAATGATCCATATCAACAATTTACCTCTTACCTGTTAAAGTAGCAAGATATATATGGTTACCTTTCTAGGTGATGTTTAGAAAATGAATTAAGTTACCTACATGCTGATAAAATAAAACTAGTACATTCTAATATTGTTTTTATTAGGTATATTCACATAATGTAAAGCTAACTATTCTAAAGTATAAAGTTAGTAGCATTTAGTACATTAGCGTTAGAAACAACTTTATATTTTAATTTGTCCAACCTGTTGATGTTTTAAAAAGAACATTCACTGACTGTCGCAAGTTCTGAGTTTTTGGCCTTGCTCCTTCAAACTAATGCTGTGACCTTGGTTGAAGTTTTCTAGAATTGAAATGTCTCTGTAGAATGGTCACTAATTTGTATTGTTTCCATCGAAATCACCTTGAGAAAGCGATTTAAGATATCTGGCATTGCTCTATCCCCAGAGTCTAATTCAATCAATTTGGCATATATGATTTTTAACAAACCAAATATAAGAAATTTTAGGCTTAATATATTTTTCTTTTTACAGGGACAGAGAGAGAGAGTCAGAGAGAGGGATAAATAGGGCCAGACAGTCAGGAACAAAGAGAGGTGAGAAGCATCAATTATTAGTTTTTTGTTGCCGTCGCAACATCTTAGTTGTTCATTGATTGCTTTCTCACATATGCCTGGACTGTGGGGCCGTCAGCAGACCAAGCGACCGATTGCTGGAGCCAGAGACCTTGAGTCCAAACAGACGAGCTTTTTGCTCAAGCCAGATGGGCCCGCGCTCAAGTTGGAGAGCTCGGGGTCTCGAACCTGGGTCTTCCGCATCCTAGTCTAACGCTCTATCCACTGCGCCACTGCCTGGTCAGGCTAGGCTTAATAATTTTTAATATTCCTTTGTAACTTTATATTTTACAATTCTAGAAACCATGATGTCATAATACAAAGGCTGAGTTTCTAAAAAAATAAACTACATTATAGAAAATCAAATACAGGAGCATTAGGTTTAACACTTGTGTAAAAATACGTGACATTATTATTATTATTATTATTATTATTATTTTACAGAGACAGAGAGAGGGATAGACAGGGAGAGACAGACAGGAATGGAGAGAGGTGAGAAGCATCAATCATGAGTTTTTTGTTGCGACACTTTAGTTGTTCATTTGAAGCTTTTTCATATGTGCCTTGACCGGGGGCCTTCAGCAGACGGAGCAACCCCTTGCTGGAACCAGCGACCTTGGGTCCTAGATGGTGAGCTTTTGCTCCAGCCAGATGGGCCTGCGCTCAAGCTGGCGACCTCGGGGTCCCAAACCTGGGTCTTCCGCATCCCAGTCCAACGCTCTATCCACTGTGCCACCACCTGGTCAGGCCCTGACATTATTTTTAATGATTAAAATTATTTGGAAATTTATATGCAAAGTGGATGTCTTCTGGTAAAAGGTAAAGCAAGAAGTAGAAACCAATTCAGGCAACAAATGGTCCAGAGAAAACCCAAACTCAATTTATTAAAATGGGCGATTTCTGAAAAATATAAACCAACAGCTCCTGCTACTCATCCATGTCCGGTCGTCATCAAGCTGCATGTTGATTCCTCATACAGGCAGTATGGTGACTCCTATTAAGAATGTATACTGGGCATTTTCTACGATGAGTCTGATACAAATGTTGATTTCATCTAAAAATACGTATTTTAACATATTTCTCTGATTTTTTTCTTTTTTCTTTCTTTTTTTCATTCAGTGAGAGGAGGGAAGTCAGAGAATGAGAGGAGAAAAGTGGAAGAAGCAGATGGGCATGTCTTCTGTGTGCCCTAAGCTGGAATCAAACCTGGGGCATCCACACGCCAGGCCCATGCTCTACACTGAGCCAACCAACCAGGGCCATACATTTCATTATTACATGAGGGTACTAAACAATGACATGGACAGTAGTTCATTTTATTATGATATAGCCAACCAAAGAACAAAAAGCTCATGTCATTTGCATTTATCTGATATCAATACTAATTCCTTTCTCAACCATTTTCTTCTTTAATCTTGGTTTGATATTTATAGCTCCACTTGCAAACAAAATTTAAATTGTTGATTCCTGGCAAATGTAGGTCTTAAATGATCTACTCTTAACTCTATATCCACTCTATTCGTATGCTTCCCTGGTGTCTGATGTGTCAGTCCTACTTGTCTCTACTGAGTTTAAATTTGTATAAGTTGATTCTGAATGGTTTATTTTTACTACTAGATGCACTAATGTGGAAGAGCTTCCTTGGCAAATAAGAACTATGCGGGTAGAGTGGGTATTATCTGAAATGAATTAAAGTTATAATGACTATTTTCCTCAGATCGAGTCTTTTTGGACAAAAATATTTTGTATATTATTTTCTACTACAGCTCATTTTTGCTCTATGTGAGAGTGATTTTTCTTTTCTTCTTCAATGCATTTCCCACTCAATTTTATAATAGATGTCACAGCACTTGCATTTTCCATTTTCCATCTTCCTTATCAAGAATCATCCACTGAAGATTGTTGTTCTCAGTCTTTCTTTGAAATGCAATGCAATCTTTTTTAAAATGCTACAAAATAAGTCTAAATATGTCTTCCCTGATTATCAAATAATGACCTTTCCAGATCTTATTAAAATCCATAACTGCACACTATTTTAATAACAAGTGTCTTGTTTTCTGATATCTTCCAAGAAACAACACAACCCTCCTTTCCCACATTTAGCCCACACCGCCAACACACAAACAAACAGCTGAATTCTTGTAAGTCTGCTTTCTCCTTTGATGAATTTCTGGTTGGTTTTAATATTTTGTTAGGACAAGGAGAGGGAAAAGAGGATGACTTAAAAGCTATGAATTTTAAGGTGCTTTGACTCTAATTCAGCTCTGTCCCTTCCCTCTCCTCAGTCTATCCTAAAGAATTTGAGTTTATTTTTAAAAACTAGACTAACCCACCTGTTCTCACTATCATTGATTCCCAGAGATCAACGTTGGCAAACCCCAAACTCTCACAAAGTCATGAGATAACCACTCACTTTGCCTATCAGATTTGTCCTACAGTCTCCTATTCTAAAATCACCTGCTGTGTTAATCATTTCCTTAATCTCCTAACTTCCATCCCAAAATGTGAATCCCAAAATAATAGCTACTGCTGTTTTCAAGTAAGATTAAAAAAGAATAGTACACAACACATGAGAAACAGCCACAACTAAAATTTTTCTGGACAGCTTAAAACTTTCTCAGCAGAAACAGATCTCTAAAAACCAAACCATCCATGGGAAACAGATAGATGGTAGCCATATGTTAATTCTGTCATGGTGAATGTGATTTACTCACTGTTTATTTATTTGATAACCACTGAAATTACATAAAATATTGAAATAGTAACCAAAGTTTAGTAATTCAAGGTTCATAATCAGTTACATGCCCAGCAATCATAATGTAAGGTAAGAAACTTTCAGAACTAAAAAGTCAGAGATAAGCTAAAGATCAAAACTAATATCCACAACCATAAGCAAACCCACTCCTTAGTTAAAGTTGACCTTTTCACTTTCTAAGGTTTATGAGGGAAACAGAGAATCTCAATTGAACAAATAAGGCTTTAGAAATAAAATTATTTACAAAGCCAGGTTAGCAGATAAGAATTACTTGTACTTGACAAATAAAACTTGTTTGAGCCAGACCAGGCAGTGGCGCAGTGGATAGAGCATCAGAATGGGATGTGGAAGGACCCAGGTTCGAAACCCTAAGGTCGCCAGCTTGAGCACGGGCTCATCTGGCTTGAGCAAAACCTCGCCAGTTTAGACCAAAGGTCGCTGGCTCCAGCAAGGAGCTGCTCAGTCTGCTGAAGGCTTGTGGTCAAGGCACATATGAGAAAGCAATCAATGAACAACTAAGATGTCGCAACGGCAACAGAAAACTGATGATTGATGCTTCTCATCTCTCTCCGTTTCTGTCTGTCTGTCCCTATCTATCCCTCTCTCTGACTCTCTTTCTTTCTCTGAAAATAAAACAAAAAACTTGTTTGAAATGTCTCCAATCTGATAATCAGCCTGATGCACAAGCTTGATTCCAAGTGCATCCATTCCTTAAAGAAAGGTGGGGAAAATCTGTGCGACAAAGACATGTATAAAGTTTCCCAGGCTAGACAGCACTGATGTTTTTGAAATCTCAGAAGGACAATGTGGCTGGAGTGGAGTGGATGAAGAGTGGTTAGAGACATCATGCGTAATGCCCTAGTGTATGAAAATACGTTAATGACTCGGTTAGTGTTATTAAGGATTCATCTCTCATCTATCAAAAATGAATTTAGTAAGTAAACTTTATAATGTGGCCAAGGTACTCAAACAACCATTATTATTTTTTCTAGTGGGAATAAAATAATTCCAAAAAAAATCTTATCTTTGTGTTAAACTGTAATTTCTTTTTCATTTTTAGTAATTTTAATTTATTGTGTTTACATGGATTCAAGTCAGCACAGTGTTTGTTGTCACAAACTGTGTTACAATTTCACCTCATTTGCTTACTGCTTTAAAGACCTTTAATGTAACATATTATTTTGCAATAAAGAAAGATTTTATATATATTCATAGATGTATATGTATACATGTGTACTTATGTATGTATATGTGTTTTATACCTCTATTTTATATACATGTATAAAATAAAGCTATACATTTTCTTAAAAATAAAAAAGAGTGACCAGAGACAAACTGAAGAACAGGTCAGATCTAGACCCTTGCTTACCCATAAAAGGATTTGAGAGTCCTAGTCTATTGGAAAATCTCTATGGGTTTATACTTTCTGGCTGCCATATGTAGATAAACCAGCTGCTATGATTAACTAGTGGTTGGCCAACACCATTTTTCACGTGTCACCAAGTCAACCCTCATCTCACATATGAAGAGCATCTTGAGACTTTCTCAGTGTTCACTCTCTCTGCTATGTTACCTTATATGCTATTTATACTTCTTTTACTCAGTAAAGTATGTATTTCTGCTACTAAATTATATGCAATAATATGTTTGACATATAATAACTGCAAGTATTAGTTCCTTCTTTTTCTCCTGAGCTACAAATAGTCACTCTTCATTTTCTCTTTCCTCCAGGGAAGGGTGATGCAGATTAATTAATAATTAGAAATTACCAGTAATACCACAATCAAGGAAGTTTGCAAAGCAAGATAAATGAGGCAGAAGAGGCAGTTGGCAAATTTAGGCAAACAAAATGGGGACAAACAGCCATGGACATGAAAATCCAGGGAAAGAATCAGGGTTTTTGTGAGTCAGAGGGAATAGAGCTTGCAGGAATGTGAAGATAGAATAAAGGAAAGAATGGTCCCTTGTTACTACCTGGAACAGGTTGATTTTACTGGTGAGGGAGTAGTTTATATGACCAGAAAAGAAGTGAAGAATCATTGCATTTTCTTTATTGAGATATCCCGTTTTAGCCTAAGGTCAGAGCCATAGAAGTAGCTCACAGGTGCTATTACATAATCATAAATAACATATGCTTCAGGAAGAAACAAGCTGCAGTGCTAGCAAAACCCTTTTGAGAGAAGACTGCAGATCCCAGTAAAAATGTCTCTACCTAGCCATTCCTTAATAAAATAATGGTAAAGAATTACATAGACTGTAGAGGCCTCTATTGTGGTTTAAATCTTTGAAGTATTTTCTTTTATTTCAGGCCCCCTTCCAACCTTGTCAAGGATTATTCTTTAAAGTTTTAATTACTCGCCTAATTATGGTGTCCACCCACTCTTTCTCTAATCATTTGAGCTCAGAGCCAGTGGTTCATAGGGCCATTTGATGAATAGTTCATTCATTTATTTCAATTTCAGATAGGAATGGAAGTCTATCCAGTAGTCATTTATAAGAATACTGCAAAAATAAATAAATAAATAAAGTTCCAATGCTTCCGAAGAGCAGGATTTCTCAAAAATTTTCTGATATATATCATAGAAATCTATGGAAGCCAAAATCTGACAATGGAGGAAGACTGGAGAACAACCTGCCTGTACCTAATTCACCTTGTGCATATTCTAGGTTTATGTAGAAGCTTATTTCCAAAGGTGTTCTCCAAATAGGGCAACTATAAAAGGAGGATTTGTAACCCTAGTTTACTCACACTTGGGTAAGGGCTGATAAGATCTAGGCACCAGTGACTGTGCAGGAATGGTCTGAGGGCTTAGGGTTGTGTGAGTATGAGACAGGATGATCTCAGAAGAAAAGTTTTCTGGCTTTGGTTAGACATGACGCTATTGAAGTGAGTGCTGGCATATGTGAAACTACTCTAGGATTTGGCATTGCATAGTTCCTTAATAAAAAGTAATTTATTATCCTGTAATCATTCTTCTTTCTAACTTGACACTCCCCCAAACTCCAGCATGCATGCATGCATGTACACATACACACCAAGGTTTGCATAAGGCAATCAAAAATTTAACATTGATTCTGACAGCAAGTCAAGGCAGATAAAAAACAAAGTAGAAAAATAAAATGTCTTAGGAGCAAATAACACATTATGCTTGGATGAACTTGCCTTATATAAACTTTCCTGAAATGTATTTTTTCAGGTAGATGATTTTGTTCTCATTGTTCAGTAATATGGGGAAAACAGAAAAAACAAAAGTGGCTTACAGGGAGAGAACATCATGCTAGAAAATATGGGTGGATCAGTCACACAGTGTACACAACCCCCAAAGCTCAATAGAAACCACATTTTTTTCCACTTGATATAGTTGCTAATTTCCTACATATCCACCAAACTAAGACATAAATTAGATGCCTAAATGCACAATATATACAAATCTGAATAACATCATGAGTAACAAATGATTTGAGTATACATTTGGATCTGTTTGTTTTTCACTATGATGTATAAAATTATTTATTTCTCTTTGGTGGGTCAAAGGTATTCAGTTACTTAACAGTCTTGCCTGAATTCAGTTCTATAAACATTCAATGTAAGTCTTATTTTAAAAGCTCTAGTGTTTTCCTTCCCCTAATAAGCTATAAAATTTGGCTCTGTCTTATTTAATGCATCCCTGCATCTAATTACCATATCCTGTTCATATAAACAGTATAAATAAATATTTAAAAAGAAGGGACCATTACATTTATGGCTTCAACTTCTGTGAGTTTTTATTCAAACATAGCTAATTAATAAGTATTAAACTTGAATATGCTATACCTTTTTATTTTAACAAACATAATTCCTTTTAAAAGTCTGTGTAAGCAGTTTAAGTGGTGGCTTTTATCTCAAGTTTTAAATATTCTAGATAAGGATAAGTAATGTAATAATTAACCACCTTTACCTCCTGAACAGAAAATAACAAGTATTTTATCCCATTAGTTATGATGCATTTGGCAACCATTAACTACTTTAACTCCTTATTCCATAAATAGTGATAAAGGGGCCTTCTTTTAAAATCTGAGTCATAAACATTTTGTCTATGACATTATGAGTGAAATCATTTTTAAAATAATCACTTAAATATGTAAAATGATTGAAGATTTTAGTTAAATTAAGCAAAGCCCTGTACCAAAGTGCACAAGATATGAAATATCTAATGAAATCCTAGTTGGTGAAGCAGCACACTTGATACATTCTATTCATATTTAATTTGTGAATTAAAATCTGAGAAATTTGGAGTAAACAAAAATGAGAAAGTTAGGCTTAATTTTCCTTTTAGTGTCTGTGGGAGAAAATAAAAATTAAAAAAATAAAACAGGACTTAAATTTTTTAAAAAGAAAAAATCATTCCAACTAGCAAAACTTAGATTGTCCCATTGATATTAAATAAATGCTCTTGAATCAGTCTTTATTTCCCTAACCTTTTATCGTCAGTATTAGTTAAGACTCTTCTAGTAGCAAGTAGCAGGGCTTAGTTTAAACTAACTCGAGGAAAAATAAGAGAATTTATTCGGTGACACCAGCAATTGCTCTGAACCAGCAACCTGTAAGAAATATACTGATGCCAAAACAGTTAAAATCAGATTGTTGATCACAATAAGGTCTATCTAGTGTGACTATAAATCACATTTTTCTATTTTTTTGTTATCATAATTTCTTACTTAAAATAGATATTTTGGATTATATATTGTAGAAAATGTGGGTTCTGTTATCTTTTTTTAAGTGTTTTAATTTTTGTTCTAGCAAAAAATTAATTATTCATTAAACAGTTTAAAATTGAGCAAGCATAATTTTCACTTGATTAATGCAGTTCTGTAAGAGCATAAAGTGTTTCCCAACTCCAATTTGCCAGAATTCAAATTCTTCCAAATTGTATATTTCCTGAGGTATTTTTAAAAATTTGGTTTTTGGTGGTACTGAATAGGTTTAAAATTGTCTTTACTAAACCTTGTGACATCTCAACTATATTCCAAGGGTTATCCCAGTGTTTAAAATATGAGTACTCTGTCTGGACCAGACTCTAATATTTAGCACTGTTAAATCTCTACTGTTGACCTCTGAACACTACACCAGCTGTTTTCAGTAAGTCTGATAAAGTCTCACCTTGCATGTATGCAGCCCAATTCTTGAGAGGGATAGATAGGGACAGACAGACATGAAGGGAGAGAGGTGAGAAGCATCAATCATTAGTTTCTCGCCATTGCAACACCATAGTTCAAGGTCGCTGGCTCCAGCAAGGGGTGGCTCGGTCTGCTGAAGGCCCCTGGTCAAGGCACATGTGAGAAAGCAATCAATGAACAACTATTGTGTCGCAACGGCAACAAAAAACTAATGATTGATGCTTCTCATCTCTCTCCGTTCCTGTCGGTCTGTCCCTATCTATCCCTCTCTCTGACTCTCTCTGTCCCTGTAAAAAAAAAAGAAAAGAGAAGAAACCAACCTTGAGATAATCTTAATATTTACATTAGCAAAGATATAAAAGGAACAATTATAAGCCCATTCTTAGAGGGGAGGGGGACAAGTGGGGTATAGAAGGGTCGATACGAGGGGAGGGGTGAGAGAGTTATATTCAATGGGATACTTGAATCCATGTAAACACAATAAATTAAAATTAATAAAAGATTTAGAAAAAAGTGAAGTGGGTAGCAGAAGGAGAGTAAAAAGGGACAAATATAGGGTGATGGAAATTGATTTGACTTTGAGTGATGAGTATACCTTATGAGCACATTCTGAGAATGCAAAGAAAAGATATGCAAATAAATGAAAAGAATATATGGTATTAAGGATTTAACTGAAAGGGGTCCTGAGGGAAATAATGTAAATTTAAAATAATAAAAGGACCAAATAAAAAATGTAGAACTAAAAAGTGAAGGAAAAAAATTCACCTAAATGGTATATTAACGTATATGAAATTTTTAAAAATTATCTCAACAAATTTGATAATTGACTAATAGAAACTGTGCAATGTTAACTACAGAAAGAACATTGAAGAAAACTGAAGAGATCAATAGTGATTTGTTCAATGAGAGTCTTTATATGTATATAATTTGAGCCCTAAAAGTAGAAGAGATTATAACTATAGCAAAGAAATGTTTAAGGAAATAAGCAACATTTTTTCCCCAATTTTGATAGAAAGTGTTTACTCATAGACGCATAAGATCAGGAAATTTCAAGAAGAATAAATACAAAGAAAACATTTAAGAACATCATATCCAAACTACTAAAAATCAAGTATACTAAAAACTCTTTAAAATAGAGAAAAGAGACAGATTATTTTAAAAAGGAAAACAATGAACTGTAGTTGACAATGATACAAATTATACCTAGTTCTTTTTATGAGAAATAACGAAAAACATAAGATAATGGAAGGACATTTTGAAAATGCTAAAAGAAAATAATTGTTAACCTAAAATTCTGTATCCAGTGAAAATAATCTTCAGAAACAAGAATGAAATAAAGACGTTCAAATAAATTAACTCTGGTAAAAGTTATTACCAGCAGGACTTCACTTACAAGAAATGTAAAAGAATGTTCTTCAGAATGAAGACAAATAATACCAGGTGGAAATCTATTAGAAAGTATAAAGAGCACTGGAAATGGTAAATAAAGAGGTAAATTTAATACACTACTTTTTTTTCTAATCATGAATTTCTTAAAGGGTGACTGATTCTGAGGCAAAAACAGTAACATTATAGTAACAGTAATAGTGTTTTTAATCTTTGTTAAAGAAAACAATGTAAGCATAATAGTACAAAACTGGAGACATAGGTAATGAAATTGTGCTATCCTAAGTTTATTAAATTTATCAAGTAGGACATAGGAAGTTGAAAGTGTTTGATGTAAAGTGGAAAGTGGAAAAGGGGAAGTCATACAATATTAACTTTACATAGATATTGATAAGTTGCATATTGGTAGGTTTTGAACAATAACAGCTACAAAAAAGTATATAGCTAAAAAGAGAATAGAAATAATAAAATAAATTTTAAAGCTAAAATATCAAATTAATTTCAAAGAAGGCAGGAAAGGAATAAAGAGAAAATTTAAAAAACAAATGGAGAAAAAATAGCAAAATCATAGATATAAGGTCTACCACATTAATAATTACTAAATTAAATGTACATTCACTAAACACTCCAATTAAAAGTCAGAAATGTCAATCCGAATAAAAAGCAAGACCAAACTGAACAGTGACTTCAGATAGTGTAATTTATGTGAAAATAAATAGATTGAAAGTTAGAGAGGGAAATGTATGTTATGAAAACACTAAGCTTAAGGAAACTAAAATGGCTTTATTAATAGCAGTCAGTGAGTATTACAAGAGATAAAGAGGGATATTTGATGATAAAAGAAACAATTTATAAGGGAGACCAAAATCTTACAAATATATATATTATATATATAGAGAGAGACATATACAAATATATATATATATAAATATTTTTAATCAAATTATTTATAAGCCAATGGAGCAAAACATATAAAAATAAAGGGAGAAATAAACAAATCTACAACATATTCAATAGTTTGAAATTTTCACACAAGCTCTCAGTAATGGGGAGAAAAGCAAAAAACAATATTAAATTATGAAGTATATAAACAGTCTGAATGATATTTTTTATCAGTCTGTCCTATCACTTCCAGAGTATTACACAAGTGCTCATGGAACATTTACCAAAATAGTCTTTCTGCTGGGCAATAAAATTAGCCTTAATAAATTTCAAAGTATTTAAATCATAGACTATGTTTTCTGATCATTAAAATAAAATATTTAATAAAAATAATGAGATATGTAAAAAACTATCCCAAATTATTTAAAACTTAATACAATGTATATTTTAAATAACCTATACATCAAAGCAGAAATCACAAGGAAAATTAGAAAAAATATCAAATCAAAGGTTAACAGAAATGCAGCATGACTAAAGAAACATTTAAAAGAAAATTTATAGTTTTAAATGCTACTATTAGAAAAGAAAGATTTGAAATGATCTAATATTTACATTAAGAATTGGTAAAAATAAGCAAGTGAAATCAAATTATATGAGATGAAATAAGGAAAGATAAAAACTAAACTTAAATGGACACAAAAATATAGAAAATGTAAAAAGTAAAAAGTTTTGTCTTGGCAAATATTTAAAAAAATGGTAAGTTTTTCCTCATCATTGTGCATAGTTATAATTTTATTTATTGTGATTATAATTTTAACATCTACTCTCTTAGCAATACATCACTATTAACTATAGTTACCATGGTATTCATTACTAATTAAATCTTCACAATAGTAATTAAAAAAATAAGGCCCTGACTGCTCAGTGGTAGAGCATCAGCCTGGTGTGTGGAAGTCCCAGGTTTGATTCCCAGACAAGGGAATATGGGAAAAGCACCCATCTGCTTCTCCACCCCTCCCCCTCTCTTTTATCTCTATATCTCTCTTTATCTCCCACAGCCAACGTTCCAATGGAGCAAAGTCAGCCCAGGAGCTGAGGATGGCTCCATGGCCTCTGCCTCAGGCACTAGAATGGCTCCAGTTGCAATGGAGCAATGACCCAGATGAGCAGAGCATCACCCCCTAACGGGCTTGTCGGGTGGATCCCAGTCAGACACATGCACTGCACAAGTCTGTCTCTCTGCCTCCCTGCTTTTCACTTCAGAAAAATACAGGAAAAAGAAGAAAAAGAAAACAGGAATTACCGATATAAAATATAAAAACAGGGTTACCACTTTAGGTATTATAGGCAGTAAAGAGATAAGTGAATATTATTAACAATTTTATAACAATAACTTTGATAACTTAGATTAAATAGAAAATTATTTGATAATATGTTACCAAATTGAAATAAATTGTTTCTGAAAAACGTTTTATTATTTAAACCTTTATTTTAATTTAATTTGTAACAACTTAAACCTTTCTGCCCAAGAAACCACTTCAAACTGGGTTGTTTTCACTGGTGAATATAATCACACATTTAAGGAGGAATATAATAGATAATACAGTCATGCATCAATTAGCCATGGAAATATGCTCTGAAGAAAATATCGTTAGACATACATCATAAAGTGCACTTAAGCAATCCTAAATGGTACAACTTATTGCTCCTAAACTACAAGCCTATACAGCATGTTACTGTACATAACAATGCAACATGAAATCAAGCGCAAGAGAAAATTATACAATAAGGGGGTGAGGTAAACATGATGTGTATGAGTCTGCAGAGAGCATAACACTGCACATTGTTTCACAGCAAATTTATTTTATTGGTAGAAAGAGCTCACTTTTAAATAATAACAAAAAGCATGGTGTAGTAAATATATAAATCAGTAACATAGTTGTTTATTATCATTATCGAGTATTATATGCTGTGGATAATTCCATGTGCTACACTTTTATATGGCAGGCAGCACAGTAAGTTTGTTTACATGGCTTCACCACAAACATTTGAGTAATGCATTGTACTCTGTCATTACCATAGCTATGACATCACTTTTATGAGAGACTAATTGTTTTATTCAGGGACAATTTCAAGAATTTAGCAATCTGTAGAGGTCATTTTAAAAGTTGTTACATTTTTGGAATGAAATGCAAGAAGAACAAGTCAGATTTATAACAACTGATGGAATGTGTATGATTGATCAATGGCATCAACATGGCTAAAAAAATGTGTGTAGGAGCGAGTGAGATGTAGAGCTTAGAAAAGAGGAACTATCTCATTTGAAAAGGATATACCTCTGCCACAGACTCAGCTTCATTATATTCTTATGAGACCACTGTTGTATACACCAGTCGTCGCTTATCAACACATTATGTGGCACGTGACTGTATTAATTTATTCAAATTTTTGTTTAAAAGAAAAGTGGAGAAAAAAATTCCCAACTCATTTAGTGAAGCCAGCATAATCTTGATACCAAAGTCTAAGAGAAAGATTACAAGGAAACTACTCTCAATCTCCTTCATGACATAGACACAAAAATCTTCAAAATTAGAAAATCAGTATCAGCAATATATATATAAAACATATTACAAAAATAATACAAGTATAATAAAAGATTATAAAAAAGAATGCATTTGGTTTCACATTTAAAAAATTAATCAATGTAGTTCTCATAATTTCAGCATAAAGATGTACCTATCCTACAATCATTTCAGGTTATAGAAAGGGCATTTGGCAAAATCCCAAAATCTCTGTTTATAACCACCAAAACCTGAAAGTACAAATAAACTTTCTTACTATTGCTTCTAAAATCCTATCAACTTAAATTAGACTAAATGGTGAAAGACTGAATGCTTTTTCTTCAGGTTAAGAACAAAGAAATGGGTCTTTGTATTGGAGGCACTAGCTATGTCATAAGGCAAGAAAAGAAAAGGCATACATATTAAAAATTAAGAAGTAAATAAGGTTTCTATTTGAAGGCAATTATCTATGTAGAAGATTATTTTAAAGAAAATCTCTAAAACTTCGCAAATAAATAAGTCTTAAAAAGCTTCCAGTATAAAGGGTAAATATAAAAATAATTTGTATGCTATGGGTCAACAATAAATATACAGAATTTGAGATAAAAAAATAACAATATCATAAAAATACAAAATACTTGCAGCCAGTTAAGTAAAAGATATGTAAAACCTCTGAAATAAAAATTTTGTATTATTGCTGAGAGAAAGTAAAGGATATATAAATAAAATAAGAGATATAACACGTTCATGGGTTAGTCAACTCAATACTGTTAGAATGTCTATTCTCCCTAACTGATCTATAGATTCAGCACAATCCCAAATACAATATTGATAAGCCCTTTTCTCCACCTAATAGGCCTTTTCTGCAGATATTGACAAGTTGATTCTAAAACTTATAAAAAAAATACAAAGATCTAGCACAAGCAAAACAATTTTGGAAAACAACAGTTTGATGACTCACTGGAATTACTCTAAAGGTACTGTAATCTAGACCATGGTATTAGCATAAAGGTAAACCTATAAATCAGTTGAAAAAAATAAAGAGCCCAACAGTAGATCTACACACATAAATCTATTTTAACACAGATGCCAACATAATTTAATAAAATTAAGATATTATTTAGAAAAATATTCATCATTTTCCAACAAGCCGTAAGCCGGAGATAGGAGGTAGAGAAAACCCTCTCACAGACACGAATTTTGCTATAAGGACCAATGTGGCTGTTAGGTCAAAGATAACTGGGCAAAGCTGAGACAGGTACCGCAATTGCTCAGTTTCCTGTACTCAATGTAATCCACTGAGTATTTGATTAAAAGTAACATACTAGCTTTTCTAATTGACTTATAGATAATTGCAAGCTTAATTGTAATTATATTATTTAAAAAAATACATATATGGGATGAGCAACATAAAAAGAGAAAATACTTTTTTTTTTTCAATCATATAGATTTAGGTTTTTCTATTCTTTCTTGTTTGATGATAGAACTTCTTGGCAGAAAAATAAAATGTTTCCATTAATTATTTATAACATGTTTCAGTTATAAGTGAAGAACCCTTAACAGAAAATTGACTTTTGTTTTACACAGTAAATAAGTGCAACTAGAACACATACATTTTGTCAAATAGAATATTTGCAATATATTATTGTTAATTGCAGAAACTTATTTTAATTAAATCGTTCTTGAGGAAATTGGCTTGATTTAAATACAAAAAAACAACTGCATAAATGTCTCATTTGTTTCTGCTCATTTGGGCCCAAGTAATACTCTCTCAAAAAGGTTTTTATTTTCAAATGGGATTTACAAAATATTAAGTTATTGATGTGAACTTTTTTATTCATTATTACTACAAAGCTAACTATCACCAAAATTCATTCATACCTATTTGACACATGGGATGTGGTCAAGATTTGGAGACCCTAGATATTATTACATTTTCTTTTTATCTCCTCACAGTGTTCATGCAATTTAATTTTCACTGCATCATTTTGTTGATATTGTGTCAATTTTTAAATTCCCTTCCTCCCAAAGAGCTAAAATATAAAAATAGGACAGAGAAGGAAAGTTATATTATCACTGACTGTTTTTTAAATACAAAGAACGTTATTGGTGGCAGATGAATTTTTGTTCTGAAGAACTTCACCTTTCTCTCCTTTCTCTTGCCAACTGAAAGAATTAAGCATTGGTAATTAACTATTTCAGTGAATTCAGATTATGAAAAATGTCAATTTGAATCTTGGACCATTTAGCACTTATTGTCCATGAAAGATAAAGGTGAATGCTTCAGTCTGAAATATGTTAACTAACTACAAAGAAATTTCAAGAGACAATTGTAAATCCTTTAATATGACTAATACCCTTTTGAACAGACAGGAATTTCCTGCTCTATTTATACTATTTCACCAAATATGTAAGCAAATCCTTGAACATTTTTATCTTTATTCTCTATTTTGAGCTACTTAATTCTACAAGGATAAATTGAATTCACTCCATTGTTTTATTTTTTCTTTATAAACAGGCAAAAAAATTATGAAGTAGAAAAAAATTCAATATATAGGAGTTCATTGTATATCAAACCATTTGCACACTGTTGAAATAGAGACATATTTGAATTGTATCTCCTGGCTTGCTCTGCCATTAATGTCATCACGTAAAGGGGATGAGTCATCACTAATGTAACCATTCAAACACAAAGATTGGCAGTAAGGACCTTAGGAGGAAAGGACTCAACTTCTACAGTCACTGAATTTTAAGTTTCAAATAATGCAAATAAGTATTGGCATATTAAAGGGTACATCGCACAGTAATTTTTCTCTCTACAATTAGATTATACTGGCCATTACTTCATGGGAGTTTTTTATCTAGAGGAAACATATTGTAAGAGAATGGCGGTGGAAATTACCCGTGCATTTTGGAAGAAAAATTTGCTTCGTAGTTTGCTTTTTAAAATGACAAACTACAAGAATATGAAATTTCCCATTTGCCATTATGATAAAACCAGCACACTGAGTTAATGAAGGGTTCTTCTGGACTGTGGAGCAAACCCTTGCAGCTGCCAATCTTTATTAATGTTTTCTCTTCGGTAATCTGTCCCCGGTTCTGCCATCTGGTAAAACTGGAATCATGTGTAGTTTGTGTCTGCAGTGGACTTGCTGTGCATATGTGAAAGCCCTTTCCATTCCTAGTCTTCTTACTAACCTGAATATAACATTACCTAATTCTAGAATACTAATCATAAAGTATTTTTTTCCTCTCAGTATTTACCATCGACATAATACTACTACTATCTGCTTACAGTTATCAAAAGAACAGAAAAATCCTCTAAAAGACAACATTGTCCCCAAAATATAGTTATTTGACTCTATATAATTAGATTTTTAAAAAACACATTTATTAATTTAGAAAAATAAATGTACTTGTTTGTTTTGGCTGCTCTTTTGACCCAGAACCAGAATATTGCCAGTAAATCCTTTGCCAGCACCACAGTTGTGACTTAGTAATCTTGTGTTTTCTTATAATTATCTAATTCTATACTAGTATATACATATGTCTTTTCATCCATTGAGAAAGCAGAAAAAAATGAATTGTTTTTATTGTGCAGGAATTCGAGGTAGGTATATTGTAATGCCATTACTGACATCAGACAGACTGGAATACTACTGATAAAAATGGTTTTATTTTTCTGAACACTCATGCAGTAAATCTACTTTATGTATGTCTCCAAAGAAAGTTTGAGTCCTACAGGTATTTTCTTTTCCATGAAAATAATTATTCTGCAAAGGAAATAATAATAACTTAGTTAATTTGTTATATAAATTTGAAATTGGATTGATAAAATTTTCTAAGGTGAGTGTATGTGTCTCAATGTCTTAAACAAAACATACTACCTCTTTCAAAATGGAAACCTCTGACTTTGAAATAGCATTTACAGAATATTTGATATAGGCAGAGTAAAAAAGAAAGGCATTGTATTAGCAGAGTTTATGACTGATACCCACATTAAAAGTTATAAATAAATTATAAATACATTATTTGTACTTATGCTTGAACCGTTCTGCTCCTAAACCAGCGTGCTACTGTGTCAGTATACTGCAACATGAGGCAGCGCTAAGTTGATGCGATGGTATGTTAATGTTCACAGATTTACTGAGGCATCACACTACTAGAATGATTAGGTTTGGTATACATAATGTCATGGTGTCAGCAATGTTGATGTTGGCTTAGAATCCATTCAAATTAGCATGACTCATGGATGGCATTTATTATATACTAAGATGTTGCTCATATGGCAATATTAAAGATAATACTTCTGTGGATGTAACATAACAAACCCCTGCCCAACTGTCAGAAGAACAGATTAAACAGAGTTTAAAGGCAACATTTGATAAACAAAGGACTGAAGCATTAGGAATTCCAGTCACCCAAAACCCTTGTGTTTATATCTTTATTGCAATTTTAGGCCGTATTTACATTACAAAGACATAACTCCTGTGTATGCTGTTGGGTTTTATAGAGGCTTCTCTTAGGCATTTGCATTAGGAATTCAGTTTTGAAATGAAGTCATTCCCAAATTAGGACAGTGTTGTTTGTTAATATGAAATTTATACCCAGATGCCCAAATGACTCTTATAGTAATTAACCAAAATTAAATACTGGAATACTGCAATTTTAAAAAACCAAGCTGATAATTTTTAAAAAGAGACAGTCACCTTATATAGATCAAATTTCAATGTATTTACTTAATCTGCCACCATTTCAAGAGCCTTGTCAAATATACCCATTTCCCCAGTAAGAGTAGAACAGTGGCACATTAAAAGCCACCACATTACAATGTTATTTCTTTGCTGAAATCAAATATATAGTACTTGGGCTTATTTACTTTAGAGCTTCACTTCCAAATGCTCATTGCATTTTATAATATAATCTAATTTTAGTAATCACCGTGTCTTTGTAGCACCGGTAGTTAGAAAATTGCATTTCTATCTTCCAGCTGAGTAATTGAATAATAAAGAGTAAGTCACTTCTCCAAGGTCACTCAAATGAGAAAGGACATAAATACCCAAACAGAATTCATGGCCAAAACACATACAGTTTCTAGAACAAATCTCATACCTCCTCTGAGTTCTCCTTTTGGTAGCTGTGTATAAACAAATTACAGGAAACTTTAACATATACTATTACACATAATCCCCACAACCATGTGAAAGTGGGTATTTTTATCCCTGTTTGCTCATGAGGAAAATGGAAGTTTGAAAGAGGTAAATTGATTTTTCCCAGGTCAAATACGTGGTAATTGACAGAGCTGGGATCGAAGGTCAATGGAACTTTGAAAACAGCTTTCTTTTCTTGTCCCCATTACTACAATTACATTTTCCTGAGTCCCTGCTATTTCTGCCAATAAAAGCATATTTTATTTTATTTTTTTACAGGGACAGAGAGAGAGAGTCAGAGAGAGGGATAGGTAGGGACAAACAGACAGAAATGGAGAGAGGTGAGAAGCATCAATCATTAGTTTTTCGTTGCTGTTTCAACACCTTAGTTGTTCATTGATTGCTTTCTCACGCGTGCCTTGACCGCGGGCCTTCAGCAGACCAAGCCACCCCTTGCTGGAGCCAGCGACCTTGGGACCAAGCTGACGAGCTTTTGCTCAAGCCAGATGGGCCCGCACTCAAGCTGGCGAGCTCGGGGTCTCGAACCTGGGTCCTTCGCATCCCAGTCCGACCCTCTATCCACTGCGCCACTGCCTGGTCAGGCCATATTTTATTTTTTAAGATCTGTCTCAATGTCACTGGCTCCACAAAGTCCCCAAGACCCTAATGTTCCCCCAAGAAATCTGTATAAATGTTTTGCCTACATAAAACATGTGGTTTATCTCTTTTTGTAGAAGGAAGCATTAGAAAGGACCAGTCAGCCTTGCATATAGCACTTGTTCAAAGAATATAGATTGAAAAAATGAACAAAGCTATGAATGAAATTATTAACTAAGGTAAAAAATTATATTTTATTTGTAAATAACAACAGTTATAGTAGTTGACAGTATGTGTATTTAGAATATTACCTAACCTCCTCATCCAGGAAAAAATGTATAAAGAACATGTGAGTGGCCCTGGCTGTTTGGCTCAGTGAATGGAGCCTTGACGCTACATGGGAACGTCCTGGGTTTAATCCCCGGTCAGAACACACATGAGAAGCAAACATTTGTTACTCTTCCTTTCCCTCTCCACCTTTTCTTCTCTTGCAGCCAAGGGCTCAGGAGGTACAAGCCTCAGCCCAGTGTGCTCAGGATAGCTCAGTTGGTCCAAGCACTAGCCCTAGAATGGGGTTGCCAGTGGATCCCAATATGATGGATCCCAATTAGGGCACATGAGGGTGACTCTCTAGCTACCCTCTTTTAACTTAAAAAAAAAGAATATGAAGATTTATTCTGGCCTGAGTATAAGAGAAGGCGGGGCTAATGCTTAGTTATGGGAAAGAGCAAGGTGGGAACACAGCCCCTGTATGAGGTGAGGGTAATTCAAGGAACCTGGGAAGTTCTTAAAATTCAGATCTGAGAAAGCAAAAGATGGTGAATCCTGGATCTTTCAAAACTGTGTTTACTCTACTCATAACAGAAACTTTTCAACCAAGGTGGGTTTTTTTGAACACACAGATATTATTCTTTTCTTAACAACTTATCAAAACAGTGCCCCAGACTATTTCATGCATCTAAATTGCCCTTAATATTTGCAAGCTCAGTCAGGTAGAAGGTAGGACAGAGGAGGAGTCGCTTTCTTGTGACCTCATTGGACTACAGTCTATAAGGACCATGAATGTGTCTAGATCATTATGTCACCAGTACAAAACAAAGGGTGTGTCACTTTAAGCATACTTAATACCTTTAAAAAAAATAAGCAAACAACCAAAACTCAGATTACTGTAGTCTATTTTATCTCTGCTCAAAATACTGTGCAGGACATGATTAGCTTAATAATTTACAATGTGTAGTATTGGGCCTTAGTCTGGATGTGGTTGAAGTCTTATTTGTCAGCACAAATAGAGTGAATTGTTTTTCAGATGCCGACTCACATTACCTTAACTCACAAAACTGATAAAGCCAGAAATACAACTGATTTATTTCAGTATAAAATTTACTTGATTATTTTTTTCAATTCTAGCTGGCTCATTATCTTGCTGAAGACAGAAAGTATGGGCAGTAGTAAGGCAGGAGGTTCAGACGCAGAAAATCAGTCTGGTGTTGCTGTGGGATCCCGAAGAAACCACAAGCAAGACCAGATGGAGAGGACATAGCCTTTATTACTCACATGCAAGGGCAGCACTGATGGCAACTGGTAGGAGACAGCTCCATGCCCCCCTGAGGGGGGGATGTGGTTTTTTATAGCTAAGTCCTGGGTAATTGCTTAAGTAAAACTCTGTCTGTAAGCAAGCAAGTAGGTGAGCAGGCAAGCCGGAGGTAAGGGGGAAGCATACGTGCAATTCTGTTCTGTTTTCGATAATATCTGGTGACTCAGTGTCTTTGTCTTTAGTAAAACTTTGCAGGTGCAGGTTTATTATTCTCTCTTCTATAACTCATGGCCAGGATCTATGACCAGGATGCCAGGGAGTTGGGAGGGGGAAGGACCATGTCTAACATTGACCCTACAGCAGTCCAATTGTAATCAAAATGTTCTTGAGACTACAATGACAACAATGAATATTTATACAAAACCAGCATCTTGTCATAAGGAGGGCCTTGATGAAAGGGGCAGGAGTAGCCAAACATCTTTGGCCAAACATTGTTTTTACTCACCAGACTACTGTCAGCCTGGGTCTAATCCCCACTACCTCCCTCACTCTCCTTTTTCTTTGTCCTGAAGGCTATTATGTTCTCCTTTAATAGATTCATTCATTTTTGTGTGTGTGTGACAGAGACAGAGAGAGGGAGAAATAGGACAGACAGGCAGGAAGAGAGAGAGATGAGAAGCATCAATTCTTTGCAGCTCCTTAGTTGTTCATTGATTGCTTTCTTATATGTGCCTTTACCGGCTGACTGGGGGGCTACAGCAGACCCAGTTACCACTTGCTTAAGCCAGCAACCTTGGGTTCAAGCTGGTGAGCTGTGCTCAAACCAGATGAATCTGGGTTTACTCCGGTGACCTTGGGGTTTTGAACATGGATCCTGTGCATACCAATCCAATGCTCTATCCACTGTGCCACCACCCGGTGAGGCAGACTCATTCATTTTTAAAAATCTATCTTAATATATTTCACTGGGTTACTATCAAGCCTTACAGGCCTGGGAGCTAGTCTGCTTCTTGGGTAGTTGTGAACTTTCTCACCTCTGTTGGCAGTAAATTTCTTCCCTTACAGCAAGAAAGGCAACTGGGCTTATCTCATTTCAAAGCTCCCAGGGGAAGCCCATGTATCATGATGTTATAACAACAATTTGATTAAAAAGTAATTCATAAGAAAATAATAATTTTGAGTGGCCTTTTCTGAATAGCATGTCAAATTCTCACATTGTCAAAAGAAGCATAATTGTTCATGAGCCTTTACTGAGCCCATGGTGCTCTTTTGGTCTTACAAATAAGACTGTTGGGTCTACCTGTAGGCCAATCCAGCACAACTTGGTCTGTAATCATGAGATATAAGTTCTCACAGCTGGGCATCCCATATTTCCTACAGACGGGGTCCCCATCAAGTGCTCCAGATACTAGATGAGACAAGGGACACAGGCAGCTTTACATGACTCTACTGGGAGGGATATGAGAAAATAAATACTTTGACCTCACTTTGTTTTCTCTCTACCTAACCTCCCTCTAAACTCCTCCTATCAGCCCCTTCAGTCAGAGAGAAAGAGCAAGAAGGAGAAGAACTTAAGGGGCAAATTGGGGCTATCTGAAACAGTATAGAAAAATGCAAACAAGCAATGGTAATTTGGTCAAGTACCTTTACTAGATTTCAATCTTATTATTTTTTTAGAATAGGAATAACTATGCTACAGAATTACTATAGTTGTTAAATGAGCTAGTTCACAGAAGAATGTTTTACAAAGCACCTAGTGCATTTGTAAAACATTCTTCTGTCAAAAGTGCACCATGACTTTACGGACACACTGTGTTGCAGTTGCTACCACTATCACAACCCAACCGCTCTTCTGCCCTCATTCACTTCCAGCAATCTTTTCAGCTAAGCCTCTTTTTCCTGAGGCTGGACTCCTATTCCTGAATCCTGGCTTGTAAGCAATACTTTATCAACTAATGATCCAAATGGTTGATGTTAAATTTTTGCCTTATTCCTATCTTCTAGATTCCCCATAATTAGTCTTCACTGACCGTTATCACATCTTTGACTTACTGATAAGAATTGCTTTACTGAATTATCCACAGATGATAAATGCAGATGAACAGTGCTACATCTGCTGAATATTACAATCTCCTTACCATAACATTAAGTGGTATTAACCAATGTTCCCCAAATAAATTCAATCTAAAAAAATGAATAAGTGTAAAGAGAATTTCTCGGTATAGGACTTTCTAATCTTATGTCTTTTTTTCTTAACTGACTACAGCTGATACAATCATATTCCATGATATGGTAAGGAGAAGAGTTGTATTTTTAAATCCTTGGTGTTATTCAGAACCATGTACATTACTGTACATTTAAGAGTGACATTTAGAGAATGAAAGGATGGATGCACCATTAGGAATTACAGGTCTGTGTACAAAAGATACAAATGCAAACACAAAATGCCTTGGTCATTTTCTGTTTTCTTCCTGAGCTTCTATGGTTTATGGCTGAAAGCTTCATTGGCAACAAAAATCATTTTGAAAAAAAATCATTACCAATTGCATAAAAATTTGATAGTTAAACTGTATTAGGTGATTGTTGGCCATAACTTACTGAAAATATGAGCGTAAATGGAGCAAAACAGAGAACTGAGGGTTGTTCTGAGACTCTGAATACCAACAGTATATTTGAATCCAGTAATTTACTGCTGCCAACTTAGTTCTATGAAGCATTTTAAACTCTAGTGTTGGCTGCAGTAGTCATTTGATGGATGAGGGGGTTTTGTTTTATTTTCCAACAGGTTTATGTATTTTTTTCTTTCCTTGGCAATAAGATTCAACTATTGCTTTTCTCCTCTTAAAGGCTTACTCTTCTCCGCTCATGTTAGAGGTTATGAAGTAATATGGAAAATAATTTTACTTTTATTCTAATACTGTGCCTGCAAATGAGGCAGAATTGCTAGCTTTGTTTTCTCAGGGAACTGGAATCTAACAAAAAGCCATTGTCATAAGGATGAGAAAAGGGTGGACCTGAGTAATACATCTATTACTTATGCGGGGCACCTGAAAAATATCTAAATGGACATAATTTATATTCCAGTATTTCTCAGGTTAATTTAATTTCTTGCACTCTAAATAGTTGGCTAGTGTGACATATTACCAATGGAAGGTAAAATTACAAGATTGTATTTGGGACTACATAAATAACAATGCCTTTAATAAAAGGTAATCAGAAGATGTAAAATCCTCAGCCAATTCTGCTGACTCCTGGCCTAAAGCCTTGCATATTTCTTTGCAAAGCTTCATGAATTGAAAATAGTCATGAGTTGTGTTGATGCTGTGACTAACACAAAGACCACATCTTTTGAAAAATGTGAAATGGCATTTAAATTTTCTTTAGTGTTACATAAGCAACATGGAGAAATAAATGAATCTGAGTATTCAAGTCTGGAGTAAAATAGCTATTTCAGACATTTGACAGGAATTAAAATGAATTCTCTAGCCAATATGTGTCTGTTGATTGAGGGTTTTAGTAATGGAGTAGTCACTGGACACTGGCAGGCTCCCCAGAGGCATGCAGAAATGCTACTCACAGTGTTCCAGTGGAACACAGAATCTAGGGAGGAATCTTACCTTACACCATTAAACTTGTTCCTCACAATATGGTACAGCATCTAGACACAAATTAGCTGTGAGATCTTGGATTCATTTAGCCTATACTTCAATGGGAAAAAATAAGAGATTTGGGTAAGACAATATTATAGTCTTTTACGAAATTAAATTATCAGATTCTGAGGTACTTACAATTGACTACCTCTAGAATAGCAACATATTCAAATGAACTGAAGTTTATTTTTAAGTTCATGCAAGCACAATTCCAATTTTAGCAATTGTATGCTGCATTTTTGGTGGACAATTTGGTTGGCATGTTCTTTAACACATACATTTCTTCAAAGGATGAAAAAGAACTCTTCTTAGAGCATTTGTTATTGTCAGTTTCCAGTTAAACATCAACAGTGTGACAAACATTAATTTGATGTATTTTTCCCAAGCCATTTTCTCCTCTTTCTCCTGTTAGTCATTTTATTGTTTCATATCATTTTTTTATCGATTTTCTGGAATTGTTAACTCAGAATTCAATGCTTATAAATAAAATAAGCGTCTTCTTAATAACCAAAAGTTCTCAATTCCCATGCACATCTCACCAAAAACTTTGGACCAAGTTATCCTAACACTTTTGTGGTAGTTGAAGAAACCCTAAACCAAAGGCATTCAACCCTACCATAACTTATGGCCTGTGATGTGTGTCCTAGAATTAAACATTCATTCGTTGTAGGTGCACTATGGAGCACTATGATTATCTGTTCTGATTAGATCCTTTTTCTAAGAATCTTGAATTCTCAGAAGTGAATTAAAAAAGAATTCAAAAAGAAGAGAGAGGATCAGAAGATACAGTGGCATAGAAGAAAACAGGAACCATGAGACAGGATTAACCATGAGTAAATGAAAGTCAGAAAGTAGCCTTTTTCCCAGCAATAGCAGAAACAGAAATGGAGAAAACAAACTCATAGATACATACAACAGAATGGTGCTTACCAAATGAGAAAGGAAATGGGGAAAAGGCCAAATGGGTAAAGAGACTCAAATACATGGTGACAGATAGAAATTACATTTTTGGTGGTGAGCATTCAATAGAGTATACATATATTGAATTATACCTGATATTTATATAATGTTACTAACAACAAAAAATGAATTACTTTTATTTTATTTTATTTTATTCATTTTAGAGAGGGGACACAGAGTGAGAGAGAGAGAAAGAGAGAGAAAGAGAGAAAGGGGGGAGGAGCTGGAAGCTCAACTCCCATATGTGCCTTGACCAGACCAGTGCAGGGTTTTGAACTGGCGACCTCAGTGTTCCCAGGTCGACGCTTTATCCACTGCGCCACCACAGGTCAGGCACAAAAAAATGAATTACTTTTAAAATGAAGAAGTAGAGTACTGCAGAGCAAGTATGAAACTGAGTTGAGGGAATAATTCATTACTAGAATTGTTAGACCACTAGAGCAGCTTAAATTCTTACTGAGTTCCACCTCTCATTGAGGCCTGATTATGTATCTGCTGAGACTTTGTTCAGTGCTTTCAGACTCCTCTATGTGAATTCCAATAAAAAAATTATACCATATAAAGAAATCTGTGCACCTTTCTGGGTTTTGCAACCTGAAAGAGTTTGACATAGCTGAGATTCAATAAAATTAACCTGTTATGCATCTGGTCCAAAATGGGCTCATCCCTGAGCTTGCAAAAGCCTATTATCAAAGGTAGGTAGAAAGAAGTAATCATAAAGTTCACACTAGTCAAGACCTAGATGAATAGCTCAGTTGGTTGAGAGTGTTATCCCAAAATGCAGAGGTTGTTGGTTCAATCCCAAGTCAAGGCATACGGTGTTCCTGTCTCTTTCTCCCTGCCTTTTTCAACAAACAAACAAAAAATTTATAAAGCTCACATTACTCTATATTTTGGTTTTAGTAAAGGGATGAGAACTCGGGGAATCTAAAACTAAATTTTTATATTAGATGAGTATCTACAAACTGCAGTTATCCATACCATCCTTACTCATCATTTGCAGGGATATTAAAGATTGAGGTGTAATAAGATTATTTTGTAAATATGGTTCATGTTACTGCTTTCATAAATCCCTAGTATAAGCAGTATGGTTTATCATACTTACCAGAGAATGTCAGAAGAATTGTATAAATTAGACCACAGTATGCTTACTCTGTCTGCTAGTTGTTGAAGTATTTATCAGCATTCTAATTAGCGTCCTGCTTATGAGGCTGAAAGAGCTCAAGGCCAATTTCTCATGTAGCTCCTGTTGGTGGGCATGATTTCCAGAAAAGCATGGGTACAGCTAGTGTGTACCTTGTAGATCAGCATTAATGTTTTATTCATTTTATAGCTAGCAGCAGTTTTGCAGGCAATATCTTTCTGAAACAGTGGATTCAGTACAAATAGCAATGCAGCTATGATATGGTTGCTCTGTTCTATCAAGTGGAAAACTTTAAAAGTAAAACCTGTGTGATTTGAATATCCTTGTAAACTGTGTTTAATGCACCCTTAAATGAAAGGAAAGGAGTTGATTACAGAAACAAAAGAATTTCAATACATTCCTTATTTCCCATTCTGATATGATGCGAAGTAAAATTCTGGGATGTCAGGAGAATGAAAGCCATCACTGAAGAGCTATTTCAGGAACCAAGATGCCAGAATAATATTTGATACATGAAATAAAAAAAAGGACAACATTTGCCACTCTGATTTATTTTGTTAGTCAGGCAACCAACCAACAACAAATTTGTTTTTCTCAGTAAATTGCTAATTTGAGGATGAATATTTTTTTCTTTTTCCTTCAGTCCATTTATTTCTATGTTTAAATGGGGATTCAAAATAGGAGGGAGTAAGATAACTCATTTCTCCGAGTAAAAGATTACTAGTTTTTACATTGTTCATAGGTCTGGGATAGGTACAGTTATAGCTGCTGACCAATTTTACTCATTTATTTATAAAGATGGAGGGCTCTGGCTGGATTTTAAAATCTGTAAAGGGTCAACATTATCTACTCATATAATTACTTCATCAAAGGCATGGCAAAACCTTATAATAGTATTGTGCCCACGGCCATCAATATTGTGTCCCCACATGATACCTTCTACTACATCTTCCCCTCAGTTCACAGGAATGTCCTGTAATTTATGTGAATCATAGAAGAAGATTTGAGAAGCCTGGCCTGACCAGGTGGTGGCACAGTGGACAGAGCATCCAACTGGAATGTGGAAGACCCAGGTTTGAGACCTCGAGGTCGCCAGCTTGAGCATGGGCCCATCTGGCTTGAGCAAAAGCTCGCCAACTTGGACCCAAGGTCGCTGGCTTTAGCAAGGGGGGTCTCAGTCTGCTGAAGGCCAGCTGTCAAGGCACATGTGAGAAAGCAATCAATGAACAACTATGGTGTCACAAGAGCAACGAAAAACTAGTGATTGATGCTTCTCATCTCTCTCCATTCTTGTCTGTCTGTCCCTGTCTATCCCTCTCTCTGTTCCTGGAAAAAGAAAAAAAAAGAAAGAAAAAGAAAAGAAAAGAAAAGAAAAAAATGATTTGAGAAGCCTGAAGTGATCCTCATAATATTACCTGATTGATAGATGCTGTAAACCTTGGTAATCCTGCACATTGGTGGTATTGAAGGCCAGGAAAGTATTTTTTAACTTTCTTCTTTAATCTTCAACATCTCACCCAGAAAAATAATTTAAGGCTAAAGAAAACCATAAAATATAGAGATAGATATAGGATGCAGAAAATAAGGAGAATGCTCATTATCAAAATGCCTTTTTATTTTCTGTGATAAATTTTTACCTTATTTTGAATACCAAACTGAGCTGGTCAAGCTAAAACAAGTTGTTATTAAATGTTAAAGAATAAAAAAATGCAGGGTGTTTTTGATGTGCTTTTATGTGGTTGCTGTATCACAGCTGGGATTTGTCATAGGTCTTACTAAAACAGAACCAAGACTTGGTTCCAGTGAGGCACTTTTGGTTTGAGAAGAAATTTTGTTTATCTTCCATCTTTTGTCTATGACTTTCACTTAGTATTTTTATTTTAGTGAATTTTGGTTAAAATAAGTATCAAAATAGTGTACAGCTTAACAGGAATACATGAAAATAAAAGGAAGAAACAAAGCCAAACTCTGTCCCCTCTAAGCATGAGAATATTTTTTTATCCAGCTTTCTATCTTTTGTTCTCTTCTATCTTTACTATATCTCAGTATTAGAAAATACATCTATAGAGAAAATGACTTAATATTTCTTCTTCTGATTGAGCACCTTCTTTATGAAAGATGTTACACTGGGCATCATGGAGGGTAGAGGGAAAATGGTGATTGAGACCATGCTTTCCAGACTAAATGACAAATTAAGGTAGAAGGATGATACAGTCTAAAATATGAAACATGAAAGACTCAAGATTAAATAGAAAAAATAATTTAAGGAAGACCATGAAAGATAGAAATTGAAGAATGAAAAGAAATAAACCATTTGATATACAAAGGAGGCATATCAAAAAAATTTTAGTCTATATTCATGCAGTAAAAGTGTTAACTACTTACATAAGGCAAACTTCAGACAAATTTAGAAAAGGGCATCCTTCTGAAGTATTGGAGAGTAAGGTGTTGGTGGGATGTGAAGGCACATTTTGGAAATTAAGGTTATAAAGAGAGACAATGACCCACATTGGTTGAGTGTTATCCAGCATGTGAAGATGGTCATGGAAATATTTGAGGAAAAGATTAATCTAAGAAAACATGTGATAAAAGACACCTTAGTGATAATGGACTGGTGTAGTAAAATGGCAGATACCAGTTAATTACTATAGCCTGGTCAGTTTCAATAAAATGTAAAAATAGCTCATAATTCTTTGGTGTGTTAGAATTTATAAGGTTCTCTCATACATTATTGATTTAAATACTGCCTTATATACATGCAAAAAAATCAGAAATAAAATTAAAAAAAGATATGAGATATTTTAGAGTTATTTTAGATATCAAAGGATCTGAATACTGCTTGAATATGGACAATGAGAAAACTGTCAAAGAACTTCAGTCTTTGTTGAGAGCTATACACTACCATCACCACCACCAATATATTGAGGACAGGCTTAGTATTAGACCCTGCGCTGAGAATTTATATTAGATGATCTTATTTAATCTTCTCCACAGCTACTATATATGTAGTCACTTCATGTTATAGATGAGAAAACCAACACCATGGAAATATTAAGAAATTTATCCAAGGTCATATAATTAACATGTAAGAGAATCAAGACTGGTTTGAATCTGAAGCTGTCAACATTAGCATGTACTACCTTCCTTAATACTTGTCAGTGACCAGTATAGAAGAAAATTCTTTGTTCATATCTTCCTGTTTTATGTGAGATATGCAAACCTTATAACAAATTTAATTTAACCTTTTTTTAGGTTATTTATTACTTTACTCAAGGATAAACAATACTTTCTTTTACAATATGAGCCAGGACCCTGTCAGATTTTATTATAATGGTGACAGATTCCATTTAAGACACTTGGCAATCTCTTGCCTCTCTAAAATTTGATTAAAATGGTGTACAAATAATAAACTTTTCTGCCAAGAGACTGTAGCATCATGATAGAGTCACCTTCACTCTTAGATACTGGTTACATCAAAAACTCTCAAGCCTCAATGGAGTCTAAAATATTTTTCTTTTACTACGTAGTCACAAATGACAATATTTGCATTCCCAAGGTTTTTATATAAAGTCACAAAGTCATTTTCAACATGCTGACTTTTGGCACACCTATGTAAACTATTGTGAGTTTCTTTCGGAATCTAACTCC
Organism: Rhynchonycteris naso; assembly: GCA_037038555.1. Taxonomy (NCBI): domain Eukaryota; kingdom Metazoa; phylum Chordata; class Mammalia; order Chiroptera; family Emballonuridae; genus Rhynchonycteris; species Rhynchonycteris naso. The sequence continues at coordinate 77,932,456 of CM073002.1, forward strand.
AATTCTTCTGTCCAGTGAGACCAATAAGAAAGTTATTGCTTCAGTACACTAAGTGGGCCTTTAGTGGCATGAGCAATTAATGACTTGCCCGTAAATGACTCTTAATTACTTGTTAAAACTATTTCTTTACAGAAAAGATACAAGCAGTGGGGGGAAGAGTATTTAAAGAGTATTGTCTCTGGTTAAGCAGGGCATGAATTTGCTACAAAGGGTTGGAACTTGCTCTGATAGAATTGAAGGTAATTAAAATCTAATTGTAAGATCTAACCATTTAAATTGCAATTTAAACTGGTCAAATAGGATTGAAACCAGAATACTTGCCAACCTTTGTGAGACTGTGAGAGATTCACTGTGTATACATGAATATTTGCTTATTCTAAATTAAAATGAACATTGGGTGGATGAGATGAAACAATTTATAAATGTATATGACTTTTCACTTGTATAAAATAATGGTAGTGAGGATTTGCATCTTACAATGCGTAATGACAGAAAACAACTGACAAAATTAAAAGCTTTCAATAACAAACAAAAGATGATTAGGTATTGCTGTTTATGAGATTTTATTATTCTACCATGTATAGTTTATTACACAAAGTCTGAAGATGGGAGTTTTTAATTCTCAAATTACTTATATTGCTGACTTAACCTACAGCTGCGTGGTTAGGCTTAACTGTTATTCTCTTTTGAAGTGTGGAAAACTTAAAGTTACAATAAATGTCTTCATATGTATTTATACTATTTTTATTATAATGTTAATGCATATTATATATTCATGTATTTTTACACATGAAGTAGAAGAAACACTGCTTGCATTTCTTACAGAAAATTAATAAAATACAACAATAAGGAACCTAATGGAAGTTTAGTGAGATTGTGACTCACCAAAGTGAATGAAGGTCTCCCAACGTTTTGTACAACATTCTTCCTTATGATCAGCAATTCCCACAATTTGGACGGTCTTGAGGGCCCTGGGTACAGCTTACTTTTATTGCCACCCACCAGATGTCCTGTGTTGTGGGGGATAGGATGTGCCACCTCTGTGTCTGTCACACTCATCTTGTTCCAGATGACCAGGAACAGGATTTTCAGGCCTCCATGGTCAAATAAAATCTAAATCTCTGGACAAGGTCATGAATTATATAATACACGGCAAGAATAATGTACTACTAATAAAAGACAGATATGAGTAAAATCAATTTTTATTTTCTATTTCAACAGTGTTCTTTTAAATTGAAATTGTTTTCTAATTAAAACATTTTTTGGTTGTAATTCATCTACATACAGTTTTCTCTACCCCTCCCCCCCACACACATCCATACACTTTTTAAGAACTTTAGCTTCTTGTGCTTTATTTATAGTAAGACTGGAACCCTCATAACATTAACACATAACCTATAGGGAACTCATTATCTCAAATGGAAACATAGGTTAAAAAAAATAGTTCCAATAAAAATTAAAAAGAATATAACTCTGGTTGTCTTTCCATTAGCTTTATTGAAATTGTAGGCAAGCAGATGTTCATAAAAGATAGTGTATTATTGTATTTTCTCATAGAAACAATAGCTCCCATGGAAATTGAAAGGTGTGTTCTTTACAAAGAAAGGCATAAAAATAAAAATAAACCTAGATTAGGCGAATGTTGTCAGGAAAACAATCATAAAATTTTTCTACATCTTTAAGATAAAATTATGCTCAGAGTCCAACAAAATGAGTATAAATATCCAGTATAGATTGATTATTTAAGAGGGCACTCTATACTATAAACTCCAAACACTGCACATGAATAAAATTGTCTTATGCTATAAATTAAAACTATTTAAAATTAATATGCCATTTATAACATTTAAACATTTAATTCATAATAGTTTTGCTTGCTTCCTTAGAAATTTTGTGATTTAAATGGCCTGGGTCTCAAATTTCTGTCTAAGGAAGATTAAAATGACTTTTTTTCTCTTTCAGAGATTACATCGTAATCTAATGATCCAAGCTTTAAGGTGCTGACATAGCCCAACAGAATATATAGCATGAGAGAAGTAAGCTGAGAATAATAAGCATGATAAGAATTCACATGCACTGGATCCCCTGGAGGTGGCCAACCATCTAAATTTCAAAATGGAACCTCAGACAGACTTAGACATCATCTGTGCTGGTATAAAACTTCATGGGGAAAAGTGATAGAAGAAACCTCAAAAAGGAATCTTCCAGCAGCAGCTCATGATTCTAGCTTACAGTAGAACGGGATCTGGATAGCAATTGATAGAAATAAAGGCAGAGAAAAGGGCTATGCAGGTTGTCAGAAAAGGGCAGAACAAGTCAGGAGTTAAAACTAAAGTTCATTCAAGAGGTGCAACAAATAAACGCAAGAGTGTAGTCTGATGGACACACAGATGTCCAGAGAATTCTAAGATACCCAATGGCAATGGATCTTAGATATAACAAGACAAGCTTAAGAAACTATCACTGCCGGGTTTGTCTTCCATGGTTCCAAACTGGGTCCTCAGTAACCTGCAGTTCTCCTGCCTGGAGCGGGCAGTGACCCACACTTCCCCCAACACACAGACACTGAAATGTTCAGTGACCTCAACATGCAAGGGCTCAAATGTCATTCAGTGCTCAAAAAATCAAACCTGGTTTCTAGAGTTGTTCTGGTGATAAACATTCTTTTCAACAAATAGTCTTGATCATGCACAACGTATTTAAAGCAGTATCCACAGCCTTACTTTAAGCTTTTGCTGAACAGATAAATCTTGTGAATTTGATCTGCTTGTTTCTTTCTTACTTATTAAATTGTTTGTTTTTTCTCTCTCACCTAATTCTCCAAAGAGCACTAAGGCTGCCAGAGAAAATACAAATCGGGGCCTGGCAGATGTGTTCGGAAAGGCAAGCAGTAGCTATACTCCTCCAGGCTGGAGCTATGCTACCTAGGGAGGTGTTTATGGTTGGGTTAGATGTATATGGCCTTGAAGCTTTTCATTTCAGTTTTTGTAATCCCATTTAGTATTTTATTTTATTTAAATATCCTAACATAAATACAGAGAGAATTATTGCCTTTGTTTTAGAGATTGGGAAGCTAACTTGGAGAAGTGGTAAGTGATAAGCACACGTTTGTGTTTCAAAACCTTCATGCAGAATCTGTGCTCAATTCTTTTCTCATTGTAGATCCTCAAAAGTATTTGCTAAATGAATGAAGGGATGATTTTCTCTACCAGAATACTATGGTTAAGGCACAAGAAAGAAAAGTAAAGACAAAACAGGGATCTTGAGGATAATTATAACAGTTAACATTAGTTGTATGCTTACTATATGTCAATCACTGGATAAGTACCTTATATTTATTTATCCCTAGAACAACCTGTAAAAGTAGGTTGTGTTACTTTTCACATTGTACACATGAGAAAACCACAGGATATGTTTCAATGCTGTGATTCAAACCAAGATACACTGATACCACAGTCCATGCTCCCACCTTCCTACCTAATAACAAATTAAGAAACCATAAGTCATAATAATGGCAAGGAGCAGGAGCAATAGTAAGGAGAGATCAGGTGAGGTGAAAGATCTAATATTTACTGAGTTCAGGGCTCTTGCATAAATTATTCTAGTCCTCAAATTAACCTTAAAAGTTGTCATGAGAATTTTCACTTCATAGATACAAAAACGGAAGTTAAAAGAAGCTGAAATGACTTCCCCCAGGTTTTACAGCTAAAAAATGACAAAATTCTGACTCATATTAGGTCGTCTGAGTCCAGAGCACATTTTGTTTTTTATTATACAATATTACCAATGGCCAAATCTATACAGTCTACACAACAGAAATTTTCCTTGTACAGGCTCAATCATTGTTCCTAAGGAATACAATACAATATAGAAGAACAGGGACATTCTGGTATGTGTGTCTTGATCAGAGAACAATCTTTATCTGAAAAGTTCATTCCCTTTAAGTATATAAATTACTGCTTCCAGAGAATAAATAAAGAGCCTTGACAGGGAACGTACACACCTGCCCAAGCAAGTCAGCTGAATCAGCTTTGGTGATCAATAAGTGTAATCAATCTGGTTAAAACACTGTATAGATTGATTTCATAATGGAGGTGGATGTCCAGTTCAAGATACCAAATAGTCTGGCTCTTTTTATTTTGGGACATATAGTAATCTCTTTTTTCAACTTTCAAAATTGTATTAAATCTTATTTCCAGGACAGTGCTTCTCAAATTTTAATATGCAGTAAAATCAAGCATAGGGCTTGCTAAATAGAAAATGTGGGGTTCCCCCAGAGTTCCTGATTCAGTAGGTCTTGATTGGCTTCTGAGAAACTGCATTTCTAAACAATTCCCAGGTAAAACTGGAGGTACTGGTGAGGGAAACTGTCCTTCAAGGACTATGGTTCTAGAATTATTGCAAGTCTCCAATTTATTTCCTCTTTCTCCAGACCAATGTTGGCTATATATGATTCCAGTTCTCAAAAATAAGTGATCTGCTTTAAAGCAAAGTGCTCCATTCCTTCATTTCAAGTAAAACCCCAGGGAGCTGTAAGTATTGGTTTACAGAATTTATGCATTTTATAGTGAGTTTCACATTTACCTTGAGCATAGAAAGCACAGACATAGATGAAAACTAAGATAAAAGTTAAAAACAGTCATGCCCATACTTTTGCGATTTATGCATAGGTCTTCAAAACTCAATTTTGTCCTACATGGTTTGAATTTCTTGGGGTAGCCCTGTCTAATCATTATAATCTAGAAAGGTTCACCTAATCAATAATGTAGGACTTGTTCACTTTTCTCCCAATAATCAGATAGAAATAAAATTTTGCTCATGCTTTGCAAATGATTTTTTTTTAAATAATTCTCATAGCTTCACTGTAAGCCTTAGACTTTTATAGTTGTCAGAGCTCAGCTTGGGAAAGCTATGACTGACTGTTTCTTTTTGACAGTGCCTTTGGAACAATTATTTAATGTGAGCATTATTTAAATGCGAGGGTGGATTGAATATATCTTGGTGTGGGTTTTTAAATTTAGTCTCAACATCTTCTCTTCCATCTACATTTAAAACTGCACATTATTCTTTGCTTCTTGACTTCCAGTGAGAGCACAGAATTTAGATATTGGGGGAAGTAATTTAAACTGAAGAACAAAAAGGCACACATTGATGTGCTTTCTTTGGCTCTGTTATTCCTTTAATCCTATACTAAGAAAGAAAAATGTTGATTTTAACCTGAGGCAAAATGCTATTCCTTTTGCACAATACAGTGGACAATTTAGGAAGAAATATTTTTGAGAAAAATTTTAACTTAAAATGTTAATGAGTTAATAGAGGAAAACTGATGGAGCCTTTTTTCCACAGACCTGCAGGAATTTGGACCTTAGAGTTTTATTTACAATAAAGTCCTGGCTGCCATTTCTAAGGGATACTTAATAGGTAACGTCAGGAACAAGAAGAGTAGAGTGAGATAAAAATGTATAGAAAATAATTACTTGTTTATTTGAAAATATGTGCAGTGTTGCACTGTAATATGGAGAATTTCTGTATCTTTTTTACATACCCTTTCTCTCAAAAACCGATAAGCAATGGCCTTATCCTCATTCTGGAAATGGCCTTTGTGTACAAATAGCATTCATTACATGCAGCTTTTCTGAACTCTAAAGGGGCAAAAGAAAAGAGATTATTTGTAAATAATGCTGGCATGGATATTTTTTTTACTTGGGGTGAGAAAGAAAAGTGCTTGGATATTGTTTTCAAACATTTCAGACATCAAACTCCAGATAGTACGGGCAAACATAATTTTCATTGTTGACATAATGAAGATGATGATGCTTTTTAACCATTTTCCAGAGTATAAACTCATTTTTAGTGTGAGCTTGGCCATGTGACCATAACAAATGCTAGCAATGTGAGAAAAACAAATGAAAAACAATGACTCAGATAGCTCATTTACTGCCGCCAACAGAAGCCAGAGTTTCCAAAATTCTGCTTAGTTTCTGCTGTTGTATAATTGCAAGTGCATTGCAGACCATTTAAATGTTGCGTAACATGTTAGAATTGTTTAGAAATAAACAAAGCAACAGCATTTTTATTATCAGAAAAATTTGGCTTTTTTTTTGTTTTTACATGTACAGTTATATGCTGATTAGATTAGGTACAAAGAAAGTTTTTCAGTTGATAAAATTACATAAAGTTGAGGATTAATGCAATTATCTCAATAATATAAATAAAACATATTCCCATCTTCTAAATTAGCAAAAATTAAAATTGCTTTTGTTACTAAAACAGGTCGGGTTCTGGAGTAACTTGTTGTAATCATCAAGAAGACAATCCAGATGGAGTGTATAAGAATGTCTTTAGTTCATAAATACCAGTACCCTGAGAAGGGAGGGGAATCTTGTCCACAGAGCTGCCTTAACACTCTTCTGGTACTGTAATTATAGGGTCTAGGGGCTGTTAGTATGGTATATTTGGCAAAAGGTAAAAAAGAAAAAAGAACAAGTCTCTGCAGAAATGTCTCCTCTGCAAGTTCTTCTGATGTAGTGCAGGCCTAATCAGCATGGTCCTATTTGCTGTCCTTGGTAAATCTTCAAGACAGCGGGGGCAGGGGTCTCCCAGGAACAGCTGGGACCTGGCACCTCAAGGACCATGTGCCTTTGGGAATTAGTGTAAAAAGGATCTCTGTTTTCTTAGGATACAAAGTAAAGTTATAAGATTGGTGAACTGAGTTTTTAAATAATATATAGGCCCTAACTTTTCACAGTGAATCATGTGGCTAGGCTTTTACAAACAACTATTCTAATTTAAACTCCCCTAATTATTACCCCCCCACCCCCAATGTAAGCTTTTCCTGACATTCCTGCAAAGGCTACATTTCAAAGTAAAGTCCAGGAAGCCATTAAAAAACAATAGCAAGCAGATTAACTATTTCCTAACCTTTACATATCACCTACTCATTACATCTAGAAAGCTACTATTACTGAAGCCAAATTTCTAACTTTTTGGCTCCCCTTACACTTTCTGTTTTAAATTATCTGCATATTTTCTTTAAAAATGAAAATATGCTAGAAAGTAGTATGAAAAGAGTAATACTAAAACCAACTATTTTTCCTTACTGACCAAAGCTATTATTTCTATTAATTTTATTCTTGTCTTTTTGTGTGTGTGAGTTCTTATTTATACATACTGTTCTATATCCTGCTTTTTTTCTTTTCACATTATAACATTGGCATTTTTTCATTTGGTAATGATTTTTAATAACTGGTTTTCAGTGTCTACATATTATTATATGTGAGTAAATGATGACACTGCTTGAGTAAGATAGGTATAAATGAAACCTTCTAATGATAGCTTGCCACATGGACACTCAAAATAAAAATAATATTTCCCAGACACCATTGCTGGTAATGTAACAAGGTGACTAAGCTTTTGCCAGTCCAGGGAGGATGGAGTGTGAAATAAGAGAAATTCTCATTATGTATCTATTACAAACTACAAAGAAATCATTAAAGTGTTTGTATGGCAAGTGTCCAAGGCCACCATCACAGCAGCCTGGCCAGTGCAGGTTTGCATTAGATTTGGACAGTCAGTAATGAAACAACGAAGCCAAGAACTGGTGAGCCATCAGCTTTAATTCTAGCTTGCACCCGGTGGACACACACTGGGCTCTAAAACCCACTCATTCAGTGCTCACAACACTACTGACTTTTCTGAGTTTCCTAGAATCAAAGGTTTCTAGCTCACCAGTCTTATTCACCTCTGTTTCCCATCTCCTTCTCTCTACACAAACTCTGCACTAACTGGCTTCCTTCCTCAGCACTCTGCCATCTTGGCTACTTCTCCTTTCCTCCACGTGGCCTTAATTTGCTCTCCTCCCTGCTCTCTGCCCTCCTCGTAGAATGCAATCAGTCTTCTCCTGGAACAATGTCATCTCTCTTCCTTTTAAAACCTTTTGGCGCAAAAACCATCCCCCAACACATATTATCATAATCACACCCATTCCCAAGCAGGAGGGCAACTAATATCATCACCTGGGCAACAGGCTTCCATGTGGGCAGCATCATCTTTAACAAAGTGAGCATAATATATTTTATCTGCCCAACAGTGTTCATACACATTTTAATGAGAGAGAGTGAATCACCTTTGTTCCATTTGTATTATGAGAGTGAGGGCTATGCAAAAATATATATATTTATAATTTATTTTTTAAAACTTAAGAGAGATTACTGGGTTCAATTTCTCTCTCAGTGGTCACACTGCATCATTTTCTGCCATCTTATTTTAGCAACAACAAAATATATGTCAGCAAAACAATAGCTTTAAAAAAAACAAATCAGCCCAATTCCCAAGTAGTAAATAAGTTCTAAAAAGTACTATAATTCCACTAAGGTAATTTTTCATTTTAGTTAGTTGTTCACTACTGTAAAAAAAATTATCAATTGCATACAAAATGAGAAAAGAGAAATAGCTTCAGGACCTGTATAACTCTGAGGCAGAGTTGTGTGAATTTGTGAAACCACAACTCTCCCTGGGCCTTCCAGTGTTAGATTATTCAGTAATACATCCCACTTGGGCCAACACTAATATTGCTATGCTCCAGATGAAAACTAACCTCAAAATTTAAGCCACATTGCCTTAGACTAGATCCAAATAACGGCACTTCTCTTTTCAACATAGAATATGGAAGAAAAAAATGTGATAATTATATTGACAATTTTAGTAAAATGGAAAATATCCAGATACTGAGCCAAAAAAGGAATTGGAGGTTTGAACTATGCAGATAACAATCTGAGCTCTCAATTTCACTTTGGGAAGAATATGAAGCATTTTGCAAATGAAGTTTACAGAGCAGAGCTTTCTTTTTTTTATTAATTTTAATGGGGTGACATTAATAAATCAGGGTACATATGTTCAAAGAAAACATCTCCAGGTTATCTTATCATTCAATTATGTTGCATACCCATCACCCAAAGTCAAATTGTCCTCCCTCACCTTCTATCTGGTTTTCTTTGTGCCCCTCCCCTCCCCCCCTCTCCTTCCCTCTCCTCCCCCCCCCTATAACCACCACACTCATGTTCATGTCTGTTAGTCTCTTTATGTCTCACCTATGTGTGGAATCATGCAGTGCTTAGTTTTTTCTGATTTACTTATTTCACTCCGTATAATGTTATCAAGATCCATCCATTTTGTTGTAAAGGATCCGATGTCATCATTTCTTATGGCTGAGCTTTCCAAATACTGTGTTTAGTAGCCATGAGTAGAAAACCCCTGAAACCAATTCTCTCCTCACTATCACAGCAAACAGGGGCATGAATCAAGACTATTTTAGGTCTCCTGTGTTATTCAAATTTGCAGAGACCCATGCTGTGTACCAATAAGCTATCAGACAAAATAGTCTCACAAACATTAAAATATAACTAATATTTATCCAGTTTATAACTCTTTTGAGCCTCTGGAGGAGACAGGCCACCATCATGAGAAATATGGGTGGTAGCTACTAAGAATCTACTTTTGTCTCCTAGCAGTGAACATGTTCCCAATCAAGAAAGTGTCTCACCTGACCAGACAGTGGCACAGTGGATAAAGCATCAGACTGGGACGCAGAGGAACCAGGTTCAAAACCCTAAGTTCACCGGCTTGAGTGCAAGCTCATCTGGTTTGAGCAAGTCTCACCAGCTTGAGCCCAACGTCACTGGCTTGAGCAGGGGGTCACTAGGTCTGCGGTATCCCTACGGTCAAGGTACATATGAGAAAGCAATCAATGAACAACTAAGGAGCCACAAAGAATTGATGCTTCTCATCTCTCTCCCTTCCTGTCTGTCTGTCCCTGTCTGTCTCTGTCTCTGTCACCAAAAAAAAAAAAAAAAAAAAAAAAGGGCATCTCTCTTCCCATTGTCCAACACTTACCTTTTGGCATTTGCACACTATTCTCTCTGCTTTGTTGTTTTATGTTCCTTACTGCATCTGCCCTGTCATCACCACTGATATCATCACTCACTCTGCTCCAATGACTTCCCTGCAGGATGTGGGGTCATCTGTACTTCGATCCCAGACCTCCTTCTACCTTCTTACTCTTGATGATGTGTGATAACTTGGTGTGACTTTGGAGCTCATCACTGCAAACTGACTTATGCCCTTGTCTTTTCTCTATTTGATCCATATTGTTAGCTAATATAAAAGAGGATTCTCTGCTCATAAGGCCCTACCTCTATACATTAAATATTTCAAAACCATTTTGATTGTAGGCTGTCAAACTTTGTAACATCTAAATGTTTTCATTCCCTTGCTATTACTAGATTGATTAGGACTTGGTTTTCAGCAGTGTGACATATATTAACTCTGCATTTACGTAATTACCGGTTGTGATAGTTCATTTGGTGTCAATTTGATGGGGTCATGAGTTGCCCAGATATTTGGCCATTTTTCTGAGTGTGTCTACAGGGATTTTTTGGATGAGGCTAACATTTGAATAAATGAGTAAAGTATATACATCGCCCTCCCTAAAGTTGGGTGGACCCCATTTAATCGATTGAAAGCCTGGGTAGAACAAAGAGCTGACAGCTGATGATGAAGAAGAAATTCATCCTGCCTTCCGCCTTTCAGGCTGGGACACAGGTTTATTCCTGTGTTGTATTCAGATAGAAACAACAGCTCTTTCTGGATCTTGAGCCTGCTGGCTCAAGACCCTTGTCAGCCTTTATAGTCATGTTGCCAATTCCTTAAAATAAATCTATGTGTATACATTTATTAGTTCCCTCCAACTCCGGGAAATCCTAATACCCCAGCTGACTCTGGTATTTATTTTGTCTACTACCCAAGTATGTTTTATTTCTTTTCTAAATTGCAAATTTTGATTGTTCTTTTTATTAAATGGCTCACCACTAGTAAATAATTGAGAAATCTCACTCTCAAAAATAATTCATCTATGATCAGCTTACCTTTTTCCTGTAAGCACAAAATGAAAGCAACATGTGTTGGCCTAATTGTTGCTATTGTCACAACAGAAGCATTCCATATTTTTCCAGTTCTCTTCTGCCCAGAGCTCTGGGAATCCCTCAAACTATACTGCATATGTATTTCACAAACAAGTGTCTCCCATGGACTTCTTCTCCTGCTATTTCTTACTTCTAGAAGTTTGCTGCCTTACATTTTCCAGGACTGACAAGACCCTTTCATAAACTATCATTTTGTGATGTTCTCATAGCTAATTGCCAATTCTTGAGGACCCAGAGCAGTGATCACTTGTGTAAGACTTCATTCTCTCCAAGTTAGGAAAGTGATTTCTCCTCAACTCTGTGTCCCATCTCAAACAAGGGATGACAGCCCAACCCTGATGAAACTGTCATGAGAGACTGGGCATAAGCAGAGTTCCTTGTCTCTTCAGTTTCCACTTTCCCCTCAAAGCTTTAAAAACTGTAGTCTCAGTTTTAGTGAGAGCTCAAACCGAAGGTCAAGTGTACTATTTTCTCAACCTTCAGCTGATTTCATAGATAAGTCTTTCCACACAGGGCCATAGCCAGGAAGCTCAGTCTAAAGAGGACAAGCTGCACGAGCTTCATGGGGAGGTCACTGCCTTTCTTGGTGGCATTACGCAGCTTATTTTAAATGTAAACATCCATAATGTTTGTGAAAGAGTAAGACGATGATATAATGTTTTTTTTAAAAAAAGAAGTCACTATTGCCTGACCTGTGATGGTTAAGTGGATAAAGCGTTGACCTGATACACTCAGGTCACCAGTTTTAAATTCCAGGCTTGCCTGGTCAAGGCACAGGTGGGAGTTGATGCTTCCTGTTCATCCCCCCTCCTTTTTATTTTCTCTCTCTTCTTTCTTTCTTTAAACTAACTAACTAAATAAATAAAATCTAAAAGAAGTAACTATTTTAACAATATTAATTAACAATTGTTTTATTAAACAATCATCTTTTACATGTCATCACACCTTACACCTGAAGTGCAAAAAAACAGTCTGAGGTATTAAAACTGAGGAAACATTTGCACATATTTTGTAAGGTTTTACACTATATTTAGTATAGCTAAATACTACATGCAGTGGCAGGTTTACAAGAACAAAGCTAGTAGAACAAATCTGGTTAGTCTCATTATAGCTCTAATTCTCTCACACTGAGAGGGTGGCTAAAATAATAAGATTTAAGTTGCTTGCAAAGTTATAGGCCTGTCAGTTTTATGATATGGTAGCTATAATTTAAAAGGTCAACAGCTAAAATAGTAGCCATCCTCAAAGCACAAAACTCAAGCTGAAAAAACAGTTTCAATGGTATAATGTCCCAGCCTAGTCATAGGATTTAATTCTCAGATCAATGGCAATTCACTTAAAGTATCTGAAATGGATTTCCAGAATATTTAATACAATCTGTACATAGTTAGGGTCATATATGTAGCATGGTCTATATATTTATTTTTGTAAAATTATTCCCTTTAAATTACAAAATGCATTTGTTAACACAGATAAAGTTCAGAACGGTCACATCAAAGTTATTTTAAAGTAACATAGCAAAAATTTGATTTTTAAGTGGTAAATCTTTTTATATTGAAGAAATTATAGAGATTTAGAAGATCCCAAGTCACCTTCAATGAGAAAATTGAGACAATTATCCATGTAAATATTGTACCATAAAACTTTCTTATGAACTAGTCAAGCAATTTGGAGATAAGAACATTTTTGATTTGATGATTAACTTAATTTATATTAACTTATAGTATAGATATTTCATTTAAAACAAATCTAAAATTGCATAGTAATTTTTATGTAGTATAGTAAATTAAGTACTAAATAAAGGTCACAAATGTTGAAATGAAATTAGTTTCTACAGCAATTTTTATACTTAATACAGCACTTCTATATTTTGGTGCTTGTATTTGAACTGTTTTATTTGTTCAATTGTGTGGATAGCTTGAACAAAGGTGAGGTTAATTTTTTTTTTGTAGTAAGAGTCCACTTAAAACTTGGCTTTTAAAAATTTTTTGCAAAACTGTTAAATGATTAAATGCTTTTTGAAGTTTATTATTAGTGGAAAATACTGTTTGTTTTGTGGTGATTATGATACCTCAAGAAGAAACCTAAAAAAGAAAGCTTCCTTCGCTCTATTTATTTTGCCAGTATTAGAATTTTTTAGGAAAAGAAATATCTATTTTTTTTCATGGAGATTCTCCAACAACACTCTGAAAAACTAACTTAACCTTTTTATTCTTTGTTCTAGAAAAAAACACACACAAAACAACACTTAAATTGTGAAAAACCTACATAGGAACACTACGATTATAACTGAGGATAATATCCTCTTCTCACAAGTCCAGTTTGCTTCCCTATGTAATGGTTCTTGATAAGAACAATATTTGCAGTGGCCACACTGCTGGAAGCACAGCTGCTGGAGGAAAGGCAACACATGGTGATTTAACCCAGAAGGGAAACTGATCGCAGCTAAATGAATAATGAGCTAGGGTCACCTAGAATGTTTTAGATGTTAACAGCTTTTCCTACTATTTTCTCAGAAATGAATGATCTAAGACATTTCCTACCAGCTGAGTGAAAAAGGTGAAGGTATAAAGCAAAAAAGAAAAAGAAAATAAAAACATGAACACACAAGAGTATGTTGATCACCAGAGGGAAGAGAGATGGGGGAGACAGTAGAGAGTAAACAGGGGATAAATGGTAATGAAAGGAGATTTGACATGGGGTGATGAACACACAAAACAATATACAAACAATGTATTACAGAATTGGACCCCTGAAACCTATACAATTTTACTAAACAATGTCACCCCAATAAAGTTTTTTTAAAAGGATACATTTACCAAAAGAATTTCTAAACAAAATACATGTCATTACACATGGAAATCAGTCAAAAATACAGTAGTTAAATCTCAGATGTCTAAAGTGGCCAATCTAATTGAAGCATATCCCCAGACTGAAATTATCTGAAATGAAGCAAAAAGCAGCATTCATTTTAAGACTGCAAATCTAACTGTCATTGCATTGAGTTTTAATGCTTAAGGTAAAAATGTAATAAATTTTATTTTTATACCTATCTTTTATATCTATAAACAATAATCAAAATAAAATAAAATATAACTTACCCTGAAAGATCTAAGTCCTGAATATTGTTTGCTTATTGCCAGTATAATCATTGGTGCCATACAAATATGGATGACCACATCCATAAATGACAATGGCCATATTATCAAAATTCTTTCACTAGCATCATGCTAAAGAGCTATACTGTGAAATCTACCAAACCTATAAATATCAAGTGTTGGCTTGCATTCAATTCAAATAAAACACTGACTGCAGTCACACATGGTATGTCAGTAAGCCTTTTCTCCAAAGCTAGGGCCTGTTACAGTTAGTCAAAGACTGGGTTTCTTATGCCATTCAACACCAAACTTGTAGGTGCCTTCCGGTATAGAAGGGCAACAGAGCACAGGAGAAGAGAAAAGCTCATGACTCCCAGAATGACCATTCCTGATATCAGTGCACTGGTGATGGCATTCAGCTGGAAAGGAGGTCCATTTGGAGAACCTACAAGTAATAAAACAAACATAGTGGAAACGTCCAATATCAAAGTTCTCTTACCTTATGCCAATACATACATGCAAAACATCTGTCATCAGTATGTTATAGAATAATAACCTGACACTGGATCATGCAACAATCTATTTGACTATATTTCAACCCAATAACCAAAAGATTATATGATTTAGAAGACTGGTATCCATTAAGCAGCCAAATATAAAAATAAAAATAAGAATAGTTATCTATAAAATTTTATAAAAATACCAACAGGTCACAAATAAGTTCAGAAATCCCAAGTGAACTGTTATTTAAAATATAATAAACTTATAAAAGCAGAGCTCAATGTATTTAATTGATTACAGATTTGTACCTGATCACCACAAAGAAAAAAAAAAGCCTTTAAATTATAAAAAATATATATACTTTTAGCTTCAATATACAATAATTATCTTACCAAGCTGTGAATTGTTGGTTGGAGTTTCATCTGGAATGGGGAAAAGAAAAAAAAAAGAAAAGCAATATTGTGTCACCAAATATTTACCTATGTTTATTATAATTCTCTAATTACATTTTACCAACCTGTCTCCTCACCTTCTACCATAAGCTCCATGGTGAAGGTAATAATAAAAATCTCTCTAAATTGTTTTGCTTTCCAATATTTTATTCCACATTGTGAGATTTCATCATCTATTTGTTCCCCATGCCCACACCTACCACTGCATTGGGAACACAAATCTAATCTCAAAATATTACCAGACTGTATTTTTTTCTGCCAGTTTTGCTTGATCATTACCTCTTTAGTCATGTTAATGGGGCAGTAATTGTTAATAGTAACTGCATTTTTCATTGCCCTATACCATGACATTTGTTATTCAGTTATAAAGAAATATTCATCATTTAGTGCTGCTCTACTTTAAGTGTTGCTAATTTACCCATTGTAATCTACACAAACATCATTTTAAGTTCTAAGAAGGTAAGTTCACATTTAATAACTAATTGAAAGGAAAACATGATGTCTGAGCTTGTGTGTTAGTTTTATTTGCATCTGGGAAGTAAAAGATTGAAGCTGTTGATTTTTCACTTTTCCCAGGCAAACATAATAATAGATGCAATAAACACATTCACTTGACTTCACAATTTTTGTTATTAATTTTTTACTCATATAGTAATTAACCCTTGAGCTTGTATAATGAGTGAACTTCATATTTGTGTTTAAATATGTGATTGTGTATGAATCTGTGAGTGTTCATTATTTGAACCATACAATGTGCACAGTAGTGACTTTAAACAGAGTATAAATATTATGGCAATTTGTATGCATGTAGTGCCTTACAGTTAACAAAGTGCTGTTTCATGTTATCATATTTAATCTTCATAATAGCCATATGGTTTAGATGTGATGGCTATCCCCATTTTACAGATGAAGAAACTTTCATCTGTCACAACTTCCATGACAAAGTAAACATATGTTCAAATAAAAGCTCAGTTTCAGCATCCTTCTTCTGAAATAATCTAAACTGGCCAAATATTTTTAGAAAAAATATTTTAGTCATAGAGATTAATATCTCAAGCAATCAAACTCCAGGATTAGTATTTGAAACCATTGATAGGAGAACTTGGTGAGATAGTTTTAAACATCTGATACCATTTCTTTTCAGAAGTATGAGTCTTGGCAGAAGTGATGGCTCTGCTGATTGATCCCTGAAGTACAATGGCCCAAATTAATGGAGCACGCATTAACAAGAATCTTTAGAATGGTGCGGTGCATTACTATAGCACAAAAAGAAAAACAGCTCCAAATTTCTTTATAAGGCACCCTTAGGCAAATGCTAACCTCCAACTAACACAATTTTCTAGATACTTTCTTTTCATGAAAAGAGATGGGATGAAGAAACTGTGATGAATTAATCCAAAAGAGCCATTTGGTTCTTTCCTAAGGCAAGGTTCCTTTCTAGAACATGGAGGAGAATATACAATACTCTAAAATTCTCTCTAACAGTAATTCTTTGTTTATAAATCAAATTCATTTACTCTAAAACAGGTTTCTATTAAAAATAGAAATCTCTTTCTTCCTATATATCCCAATTTGGGCAAAAGTACCCTGAATATATTCTGCATATTGAGGGGAATAAAAGAAGTCAGAATATCTCCTCCTCTTACACACAATCTTCAACACTTTAGTAAGAACAATAACCCAGGTGTCACCCATTAGGATTTGGCTGTGAAGAAAATCTCTATGTGAAGACAAGTGTCAGATGAGCCATACCAGCTCCAGGATTGAGGAATCCAAAACTGAATGCATTCTACCTTGACAGATGGCTGAAATCAAAGTATGTAATATGAATATTGCTTAGAATTATATTTGATAGTGGATAAAGGTAGAGAGAATAACTTTCTCTGTTTGCTGTCCCTGGTGTCCTGCAACATTAGAAGTACCATTAGAATTAAAAAATAATAATAATAATCAAAGAACTGTTGATTCCACAAGGGGGAGGTAAACATGTTCCAGAAGATTTTTGTCAACAAGCACTTTTGTTGTTTTCTCACGTCCACTTGTTCTTAATGTAGACATAGACACCAAAAGAAACCTTCCAAAATTAGATCAGATCAGAATATTAAACTTGGTGGGTTCTTCAGAAACACGAAGCAGGCTGAGAACCAACAGGAGAAAAGTGGTAGCAGCAACACAATAGCTACTTGAAAGTCAGATGTGGCAGATAAATTGTCATTCTCTGCTTTTATCTCATAAAAGTTGTTGAAATAAATGTGAAAAAATCAACATTAGTACAAAGAGATATACAAAATGAAACAGCACAAGCTAACTATTTTTTTAAATCTTTAATTACCTATATGGAAAAATGGCATATGTATTTTAAGTTCTGAACCTCCAAACTTTTTTCTTTCCACCCTGTTGTGTTTGTTCATATATTGTCTCTACCTTTGAACTCTGAGGTCCTTGAGGGCCAAGACTGCGGTCTGTTTTCTATTATATTCCAAGTTTTTACCAGAGTGCCTATCCCACATAGGGGGCTATTATGCTTGGATGAATTATTAACTACCCATAAAACTCAAATGGTACTAGTTGAACAAGAATGTGTCTTGGATTTCTTTATTGGAATTTATGCGAACACATGATTTTTCTAGAATTGTGCACCATGATAAGCATTTCCCTAACAAATAGTTTCAGTATTTGAGAGTTTAAGAGAAGTACATTTCAGGACTTTAGTGGATTTTGAATGTTGAGGATGTGAATATTTTCCTACATCAACTAACATAATGATTTGACAATATTAGGAAAAAGCAACCAGAATGGGCTTGATCTCATTAAAACACAAAACGAAAACATAGTTCTGAGGTTTAACATCTTATTAAACTTGACCTAAGCCAGATGTCTAGGGGAAAGGAGTGGTTCAATAAGTAAACAAAGCAAAAATTGCAAGTATCAGAGAGGTGGAAGATAGTAAATCAAGCCTGAAATTGGACTTCTTTATATAAAACAGGCCATAGGATCTGGAGAGAGAAATTCTAGCTGACCTATGGTAATAATACAGTGAACCTGATGAAATAAGGTAACCTTGGTTATCAAGCAGGTTCCTAAATTTATATTAGTTTTGCTTGTGAATGGATATGGCTTAATTTTTGAGTTCAGTGTTTATGTGGAATTTAAAATATTATTTTTGCAGCATATTAGGGTATTATAATGTAAACACTGTTATGTATTGTCCTCTACACAGTGAGGCCACCATAATCACCAAAAAAATAAAATAAAATAAATGAGTAACATCCTACTGCTATTTATCTAGATTATGAAAAACAAGTGCACAGAGAGTGAGAGAAATGAAGGGAGGGGGTCTGTAAGTTTTGAACAAGATCCTTTGGGGGCTTTGCCCTTGGAGAGGCTGAGGTGACTATGAGACTACCTTGGTGTGTAGGGGAATAAATGTCACCTTGAGGTGGAAACAAGTTGAAATTGGAAAGGAAGAAATCCAGGCATGACACCAGTGGAATTGTGATTAAAGGCATTATTAGCTTGTTGAGTTTTAACATACATGTATTGGGTGACTAGATATGATGTGAGTGAAACCTACAAACTTGATATCTGGTTAGTTATAGAATTAGAAAGTTCTACTTGGTAATCTTTATTGAGATATGGGGGTTTTAGAAATTTGGTCTTTTTAAAAATTATCTCCCACTAGCAAATTATTTAAAATGTATAATCTTTAAATTCAAAGAAATAAAATAAATTTAATTTGGTCCAGTTAAGAAGGAGGAAAAGAGGCTAATAAGGAGAAGAAGCCATCTACTCCACATGAAAAGAGAGATGTCTCTTTCAAGGTTTGTTTCTTACAGCAAGCCTACTCTAGATATGCTCCATAGAAACAAAAATATTTTTATTGTGCCCACCCCAAAGCATTCCTAAAACTTGGCAAAAAGAGCCGAGTTTTCATGCAGTGTGATTCTATAAGCTATTTTAGACAGCTAGATAGAGATAAGATTTGGGCCTTTTACAAATCACAAACCAGTCATTTTCAAACCATGCAAAATACCCACCAAACCCTCAGGCACTGTGAACTGTCAACATTTTATATTTCACAAATCCCTGCATTATTTAGAAGTCCTATTAGTTTTTTTTTTTTTTTTTTTTTTTTTTAATGCTCTGTCTATACAAACACAGAGGAGTGAATAATTAAAGCAATTGTCTGGGGTTTTCTGGCCCTAACCATCATTTTTTACTTAATTACCTAATTTGGGCAATTTTTTTTTTCACTGTGGTATAGGAGGCAAAAAAGAAAAGATAAAGATAATCTAATTGAAACACAATAATAGACTTACAACTAATATAAAATAGAAAAATAATTGTTATAATATAATCCAAATTCGAAATCTGGGGCTTTGTTTGTTTTGGTTTTGGTTTTCTTTTTTAAAGACAAAATTAGAACTACAGAGTCAAAAGAAATCTTTAAGGCTACTTTTTAAAAACTTTATTTTAAAAATAAATAAACATTTTCAGTGAAGTAAAATCCCAAGTCACAAGCATATTAGGACAAAAGCTAGAACTCTTCAGATTAAAAAATTTTTAATTTGTATTGTTCATACTGTATGTCTATTTTATTCTGGATGTCTTTGGGTTCATGCTGACATAAAGCAATATCACTTGAGAGAGATAGAACATGCACACGCATATATTTGTACACATGACGACATATATATAGGAACTGTTTTGTCCATTAGATTCATACCCATGATGGGATATGAATGGGTAGATGGGGGTGTGCAGTATTCAGGATCCTGGTAAACAAATGGTACTCAAACTGGGCAATTTAAGAAGAGTTTAATAGGATTATTAATAAAGTTGTAAGGAATTCTCACAAGAAAGTAAAGTTACCTTAGCTATGAGTGAAGAGGTGGGTATCCAGAACTGAGATACCAGCTCTGTTGAGAGAGTTTGACAGAAGCTGTATGGACTTCATCCCATTCTCTGACAGTGCCATCTACAGGCCAAGCCCAACCAGAAACTGGATGGCAAGGTTGCCTATGGACCAAGTTCACATGGGCAAGTCTTCAGGGGCAGAGAGCAGGGCAGGGAAAGGCTGAATGGATCCCAAGGGGCAAATGAAACTGTCCTGGATAGTATACATAGGTGTGTGTGTGCACGTGCACACACGTGTGTGTGTGTGTGTGTGTGTGTGTGTAAGGGAAATGTGGTAAAGACAATATTGCCCTTTGTGTTAATTGAGTAAACAGAAAACTACTGTGAATAAAAGTTGTTGAGCAGTTTATCTCGTCTCACTGTTAATTAGAACTCTTTGGAACCACTTTGAGTGCTACTTAGAAGCCAAGTAACAAGCCTTTATGTAACTGTCTATTACTACACACCCATGGAGGGGCGATCTTACCACTCCGAGTAATGATGGGCCCAGCGGAGAGGACAGCGTTTCCAGATGTGCTCTGGGGGTTCCAAGTGGTCCTTCTCCCCGCATCTCTCCTTTCTCTGTGGCTGCAAGTCTGAGGAGTTAATGAAAACAAATGAAATTCCACACCAGCACAAAATTGTTTCTTTATGGCCATTTGGAAAGCAAATTCTTTTCGAAGAGATACCACATGTTTAATTTTATTCATTTACTTCTGTGCATTTATTTAATTACTTTACATATAACTGCTACAGTGTTTCTTATCCTGGCTTGGGTCACATTTCTTATTTCCTCCCGTTATAATAGTGCATTGCGTCATTAATTTATATAGCTCAGTGGCTATCCTGAAAAGGGTCTTTGTTTATCAAATTTTTGCACTTTTATTTCTCTTAAGCCCTTAATAAATCTTTCCCTGAAATGTTGGTTAGCACAGAGCCAAGGTAATGTGGACTCTCCATTTAACCCCATCTGGTAAAACTAGTTAGGTGCAATCAATAACTTTAAAAAAAATATGCAAATTTGAACATAAATATAAATATGCTAAAATCATTTCAAATTAAAAAACGTGCCTACATTTTTCTCAGGTTAATATGACCTTAGGAGGTCCGTCAGAAATATAATATTTTAATTCACTAGTTAATATATCTATATTTTATATGATGGCTTTAAGCATTTTAAATCCACACATTTTACAGCTTTTAATTTTTAATCCAAGGGATTCCCAGGCCACCTGGCCCCAATCTCCCTTTCTAATGCCAACCCGACCCCCACCCTCAAGTTTTCTGATCATCTTCCATTCTGCCTCACTGAAGGACCTGAAGTTCCCTGGCTACTGTTTCATGTCCGTGACTCTGACCTTTGGTATAGAGTTATCTCTCACACTTTCGATTTTGTCCCTTTGGGGTTCGTCCATCTTTAGGCGCAGCTCAAGCTCCATCTCTTCCACCAGTACTCTCAATATCTCCTGCTCCTCTCTCTCACAGTGATGAGCACTGCCTCTTACTACAGGCCACATCTATGTCTGCCTTTGTGCCATAACATTTTTGTCTTGTTTTATTCCATGACTATGTTCTGCTTCTAAAAGATAAACTAATGGAATTCAGAATTGATGCATGAATCTCTGTATTCCCAGTATAATGCTTGGCACAGAGTAGGCATTCAATAGATCTTTACTGGATGAATGACTAAATCCTATTTCAAACAGTTTGACCTGATGCAAATCAACTCTCTCAGGAGAAATTAGTGTCTAGAACTTGATAACCTTTCAGCTTAGATCAATTTGACAATATAGAATAAAGTTGTTCAAAAACATACTGGCATATGGAAGGGGCAGTCATCAGCTCTGCAGAGCTTGGTAACGCAGTGCAGGAAAACGGTGGACATTTTCTGATTCTTGTGCTTCACAAACCGGAACACTTCAAAGGAAAACAGGCCCTGCTGGCTTTTGCCATTTTCAATGACAGTGGTCTGAGGATCTTTGTCACAGCTATATTTTAGGGAATGTAAAAACAAGATATTACTAGAAATTACCAGCCCACTGGGACATGTAAATAAAATTCTGCAGTATTAAGACTACCCTACTACATTAAGGGTAAAATCATGTCATGTTACATTTAACAAGAGAATAATCTAACTCAAGAGCTATGATAAGACTGACCTAGATCATAAAACACAAATATATCAGTTTCTGATTATAATATTAGTGTCAAATTCTAGAGGTACTTTCACATGCTTCAAAAATTCAAAAAGTATAAGTATATATAGCAAAAGTCCCTTGCCGTCTCTGACCTTGTCCACATGATTCACACCCACATACAAACCTGCCAAATGTGATCCCACTTGTATTGGTTCCTCCCAGGGTATGTGCAAATAGAAGCACAAGCAATATATATTTTCATTGTTCCCTACTTCTTAAACAAATCATAGCACAGCCTATAGTTTAAAATTTTAACAATGTATCATAAGAGCTCTTTCCATGACAATTCTTAGCAAGCATCTCATTCTTTATCCACAACTGTATAGTATTCAATTGTGCACTTAAGCTAGAGTTTGTTTAGTTTCCTATTTATGTCCCCGTGAATATTCTGCTTTTTACAAACGAGTAAATAATAGGAAGCCTTATAAAACAGCATTTTGAATATGTGCAGGGTATCTATACAATATATCTGTGAGATAATTTGATAGATTTGCCACATTGCCCTCTATAAATATTGTTACATTATTGTACTTCCTCGGTAATGTTTGAAAAAAATCCTTATTTTTCTCCTAGAGTTACCTCAACAAACCCTATGAAAAAATCTTTGTATTGTTCCCCATTTGATAAGAAAAATAAACTATCACCAAATAATTTAATTTGCATTTTTATATACATTAGAGTCAATGGGGTTTCTTAGTCTGAAACTGTTTATATCCTTTGCACAAATTTCTACTGTTGGCCTTTTCTTTCTGATTCTTATGAGTTCTTTATATGTTAGGAGGAGGGGATTCTTGCTTGTTATATTAGTTGCATAGGTTTTTACTTTGTTGTTTAGCTTTGGACTTTCTCCACAGTGTGTGTGTGTGTGTGTGTGTGTGTGTGTGTGTGTGTGTGTGTGTGTACATGTGCACATATATATGGTTTTATTTGTATGTTAAGTTTTCAATATTTTACTTTATGAAATCTGGAATTAGGGTTGAAGACCTATTTTCCTTACAGTGTTTTATTTGTTGTTGTTATTTTGTTGTTGTTGTTATTGTTGTTTTACAGGAACAGTGGGAGAGTCAGAGAGAGGGATAGATAGGGACAGACAGACAGGAACAGAGAGAGGTGAGAAGCATCAATCATCAGTTTTTCGTTGCAACACCTTAGTTGTTCATTGATTGCTTTCTCACATGTGCCTTGACCGCGGGACTTCAGCAAACCGAGCAACCCCTTGCTGGTGCCAGCGATCTTGGGTCCAAGCTGGCAAGCTTTTGCTCAAGCCAGATGGGCCTGCGCTCCAGCTGGCGACCTCAGTGTCTTGAACCTGGGTCCTCCGCATCCCAGTCTGACCCTCCATCCACTGCGCCACCGCCTGGTCAGGCCCTTACAGTGTTTTAAAAAGTATTTCTTATTGTGGTATGTTATCTTCTAGCACTTTTAAAGTAGTATTTTAACACTTAAATTCATAATCTATTTAAAGTTTATTATGGTATATTAAGTGAAGTATAAATTCAGTGCTATATTTTCTTATGGTTATCCATTATCCAACACTATTTTCAAAAACTCTGTTTATCCCAGTAGTTTGTGATATCACAGTCTACCATATAGTTTATTCCTACATGTCTGAATCTATTTCTCAGCTTACTATTCTAAATTTTTGTCTATGTGTAGTTTTACATTGCATCACGTTTATTAAATAATTTTAGAGCTTTTATTAATTATAGTATCAGATAGGGCCTTAACTCCCTTTTCCAAGTTCTATTGTTGTTTTATTATGGATTTGTCCTTTATCAGTTTTTTCTTGATTAGAGTAATTTGTGACTATCTATTTTATGCTTTTTTCAAAACACTTCCTTGTTCTTTATTTCTTCCATAATATTGAGTCATATTTCATTTTTTAATATTTATCTTTAATTTATTGTGTTGACATCACTCAGGTGTCCCATTCAACATAACACCCTCTACCCGCCACATCATACCCACCCCATGCTCCTTGCAAAGTCCTTTTCTACTTCCATTACAACCCTTTTGCCTCTCCTGCCCCTATCTCCAACACCCCTTTCCCTCTGGATGTTCCTACCCCGTTGCCTATTCTATGTGTCATGTATATATATTTTGCTTAATCCCTTCACTTTCTTCGATTCTCCCCATCCCTCTGACAGCTGTCCATCTATTCCCTGGAATGCTGACTCTGTTTATATATATTTTTTAATTTTCTTTTTAATTTTTTTATTTTATTCATTTTAGAGAGAAGACACAGAGTGGGAGAGAGAGAGAGAGAGAAAGAGAGAAAGGGGGGAGGAGCTGGAAGCATCAACTCCCATATGTGCCTTAACCAGACCAGTGCAGGGATTTGAACTGGCGGCCTCAGTGTTCCCTGGTCGACGCTTTATCCACTGCGCCACCACAGGTCAGGCTGACTCTGTTTATATTTTATCCTTAGCCCATCCATAATGTCGCAAATGGTAAGATTTCCTTCTTTTTCATGGGCACATAGTATTCTTTTATGTAAATGTACCATACTTCTTTATCCACTGGTCCACTAATGGAGACATGGGGCTGTTTCCCGATCTTGGCTATTACAAACAATGCTGCAATAAACATGGTGGTGCATATTTTCTTCTGAATTAGTATTTTTGAATTCTTAGGATATATTGCTACAAGTATGAGAGCTGGGTCATAAGGCAGTACAATTGTTTAACTTTTTGAGGAAACACCATACTGTTTGCCACAGTAGCCGTACAAGTCTAGATTCCCCACAGCAGAGCTAGATGGTTCCCTTTTCCCCACACCCTCGCCAGCTCTTGCTTTGTGTTGAATTGTCAATGAGCTCCATTCTGGCAGGTGGAGTTATATTTCATTGTGGTTTTAATTTGCATTTCTCCAATAATTAGTAATGTTGAGCAATTTTTCATATGCTTATTGGATATCTGTATTTCTTCTAAGGAGAAGTGTCTATTCAGGCTCTTTGTTCATTTTTAAATTGGATTGTTTACCTTTCTGGTGTTGAGTTTTATAAGTTGTTTATAAATTTTGGTTATTAACGCCTTTACACATGTATTGGCGAATGTGTTCTCCTATTGAGTTGACTTTTTATTTGTTAATAGTGTCTTTTGAGTACAAAAGGTTTGAGTTTGATATAGTCCCATTTGTTTCTTTTGTTCTTTATTTCACATGACTGTAGAGCTATATTGGCAAAAATATTGCTATAAATGATATAGGAAAGTCTATTGCCTATGTTTTCTTCCAAGACTTTTATGATTTGGCAACTTACATTTAACTCTTTTATCCATTTTGAGTTTATTTTTGTGAATGGAGTAAGTTTTGTAGTCTAATTTCATTTTTTAGCATGTACCTGTCCAATTTTCCCAACATTATTAAAAACTATCTTTACTCCATTGTATACTCTTGCTACCTTTTTCAAATATTAATTGACCATAAAGGTGTGGGTTTATTCCCGGGTTCTCTGTTCTGTTCCATCGATCTGTGTGCCTGCTCTTATGCCAGTGCCAGGCTTTTAGCTTAATTTCAGGAGAGACAGAGAGAATCAGAGAGAGGGACAGATAGGGACAGAAAGACAGACAGGAAGGGAGAGAGATGAGAAGTATCAATTCTTCATTGCAGCACCTTAATGGCTCATTGATTGCTTTCTCATATGTGCCTTGATCAGGGGGCTACAGCAGACTGAGTGACCCCTTGCTCAAGCCAGCGACCTTGGGCTCAAGCTGGTGAGCCTTGCTCAAACCAGATGAGCTCGTGCTCAAGCTGGCAACCTCAGGGTCTCGAACCTGGGTCCTCCACATCCCACTCCAATGCTCTATCCATTGTGCCACAGCCTGGTCAGGCCCTCTGACTTTGTTCTTAATTTTCAGGATTGATGAGGATATTTGGGTTCTTTTTTGGTTCCATATAAATTTTTGAAATATTTTTTCTAGATCTGCAAAGTATGTTGTTGGTATTTTAATAGGAATTGCATTGAATCTATAGATTGCTTTGGGTAGTATGGACATTTTAATGATGTTATTTCTTCTATCTATGAACACAGTGTATGCTTCCACTTGTTTGTATCTTTCTCAATGTTTGTTTCAAGGTCTCATAATTTTCCAAGTAAGTACAAGTCTTTTTCCTTCTTGGTTAAATTTATTTCTAGGTACTTCATTGTTGTTGTTGCAATAGTGAAGGGAATTGTTTCTTTAATTTGTCTTTTTAACAATTTATTGATAGTGTAATAAAATGCCACTTATTTCTGAATATTGATTTTATATTTTGACACTTTGCCAAATTAATGTATCAGGTCTAGTATAAATCAGACAGACAGGAAGAGAGGGAGACTTGGCTGACTTTAGGGTTTTTTATGTACATTGTCATGTCATCAGAAAATAATGACAGTTTCACTTCTTTTCCAATTTGGATGACTTTTATTTCTTCTTGTCTAATTGCTGTGGCTAGAACTTCTAGTACTATGTTGCATAAGTGTGGTAAAAGGTGAAACCCCTGTCTTGTTTCTGATCTTAAGGGGATTGCTTTCAATTTTTGCCCAATTGAGTATGATGTTGGCTGTTAGTTTGTCATATCTGGCCTCTATTATGTTGACATATGTTCCCTCTATTCCCGCTTTGCTGAAAGTTTTGATCATAAATGGGTGCTGGATTTATCAAATGCTTTTTCTGTATCTATTGATATTATCACATGCATTTTATTTTTCGTTTTGTTTATGTGATGTCTCACATTTATTGATTTGAGAATATTATATCAACCTTGCCCTCCCTGGAATAAATTCCACTTAATTATGATGTATGATCTTTATAATGTATTGTTGAATCTGGTTTGCTAATATTTTGATGAGAATTTTAGCATTTATGTTCATAAAGGATATTGGCTTATATTCTTTCTTTGTAGTGTCTTCATCTTTTGGAATTAGAATAATGCTTGCCATGGTAAAAATGAGCATAAGTCTTTCCTCCTCTTGAATATTTTAGAATAGCTTGAGAAAAATAGATATTAGTTTTTCTTTGAATATTTAGTAAAATTTGCCTGTGAAGCCAATGGTCCAGGACTTGTGTTTCCTGGGAGTTTTTTTTTATAACAGTTTCAATTTTATTTATTGTAATTGATCTGCTCAGGTTTTCTGATTTTTATAGATTCAGCTTTGGAAGTTTGTATATTTTTAGGAATTTGTGCATTTTTCCCAGGTTGCCCAACTTTTTGGCATAGAGATCTTCTTAGTATTGTATTACAATCCTTTGTATTTCTGTGATGTCAGTTGTTACCTCTCCTCTTTCATTTCTAATTTCATTTATTGGGGTCCTCTTTCTGTTTTTTTAGATGAGTCTGGTTTAAAGGTTCATCCACCTTGTTTATCTTTTCAAAACAACAGTTATTGGTTTTATTCATCTTCTGTATTATTCTTTTAGCTTCTATATCAATACTGCTCTGATCTTTATTACTTCCTTTCTTCTACTTCCTCCGGTCTTTGTATTTAGCTCTTTTACTAGTTCTTTCAGATGCAAGGTTAGGTTGCTTATTTGAGCTTTTTCTTGCTTCTTGAGGTATGCCTGTAATGCTATAAACTTCCCTCTAAGGGCTGCTTTTGCTGTGTCCCGTAGATTTTGTGTTGTTGCATGTTCATTTTCATTTTTTTCAAGGAAATTTTTCATTTCTTCCTTGATCTCATTGTTAATTTGTTTCTTATTTAATAACATGCTATTTAGCCTCCAGATGTTTGAAATTTTTTGTTTTTCTATCGTAGTGAGTTTTAGTCCCATACCATTGTGGTCAGAGAAGATGATTTATATGATTTCCATCTTCTTAAATTTACTATGACTTGTTTTGTGTCTTAACATATGTTCTATCCTAGAGACCATGTACACTTGAAAAGAAAGTATATTTTGTTGCTTTGAGGTGAAATGTTCTAAAGATACCAATTAAATCCAGTTGATCTAGTGTGCCATTTAAAGCTGCTGTTTCTTTGTTGATTTTCTACCTGAAGGATCTATCCATTGATATAAAAGGGGTACTAAAATCCCATACTATTATTGTATTGCTGTCAATCTCTCCCTTAACATCCATCAAAATCTGCTTTATATATTTAAGTGCTTCTATACTGGGTGCATAAATATTTATACTGGTTATATCCTCTTGATGGATTGCTCCCTTATTATTATGTAGTGACCATTTTGTGCCTTACTATAACCTTTATTTAAAAGGTTATTTTGTTAGATATAAGTATTACTATCCAGGTTTTTTTTACTATTATTATTTCCATTAGTATGGAGTATTTTTTCCCATTGCTTTACTTTCAATCTATGTGTATCTTTTGTTCTGAGGTGGGTTTCTTGTAGACAACATATATATGAGTCTTGTTATCTTATTCATGCAAATATCCTATGTCTTTTTTTTCTTGTGATGCATACCTTTATTTATTTATTTTTATTAATTTTAATGGGGTGACATTAATAAATCAGGGTACATATATTCAAAGAAAACATCTCCAGGTTATCTTATCATTAAATTATGTTGCATACCCATCACCCAAAGTTAAATTGTCCTCTGTCACCTTCTATCTGGTTTTCTTTGTGCACCTCCCCTCCACCCTTTCCCACCCTCTCCTCCAACCCCCCACCTCATAACCACCACACTCTTGTCCATGTCTCATAGTCTCACTTTTATGTC
This sequence comes from Rhynchonycteris naso, assembly GCA_037038555.1. Taxonomy (NCBI): domain Eukaryota; kingdom Metazoa; phylum Chordata; class Mammalia; order Chiroptera; family Emballonuridae; genus Rhynchonycteris; species Rhynchonycteris naso. The sequence goes on from CM073002.1 coordinate 77,961,237, forward strand.
CCACCTATGTATGAAATCATGCTGTTCTCAGTTTTTTTCTGTTTTACTTATTTCACTACATATAATGTTATCAAGGTCCATCCATTTTGCTGTAAATGATCTGATGTCATCATTTCTTATGGCTGAGTAGTATTGCATAGTATATATGTAACAAAGCTTTTGATTTGAGTATTTAATCCAGTTACACTTAAGATTATTATTGAAATGTACCTATTTATTGCCATTTTATTTTTTAAACATGTAATCCTCTTTATCTTGACTTCTGTTTTTCTTTCCTCCTCTTATAGCAGGTCTTTAAACATTTCTTACAGGCATGGTTTGGTGGTAATGAATTTCTTGAGTTTTCTTTTGTTGTTGTTATTGTTTGTTTATTTGTTTGTTTACCCTGGAAGCTCTATTTCTCTTTCAATTTTAAATTATAATTTTGCTGGATAGAGTAGCCTTGGTTGTAAGTTTTTGTTTTGCATCATTTTTGAATATTTCTTGCAAATTCTTTTTGGACTGAAGTGTTTCTTTTGATAAGTCAGATGTCAGCATTATTGGGGATTTTTTATAGGCAATTAATTGCTTTTTTCTTTCAGCTTTTAGTATTCTTTCTTTGCCTCTTTTTTTAAATTTCTTTTTATTTATTCATTTTTTAGAGAGGAGACACAGAGTGAGAGAGAGAGAGAGAGAGAGAGAGGAGGAGGAGGAACTGGAAGCATCAACTCCCATATGTGCCTTGACCAGACCAGTGCAGGGTTTTGAACTGGTGACCTCAGTGTTCCCAGGTCAACGCTTTATCCCCTGCGCCACCACAGGTCAGGCTCCTTGTCTCTTATCTTTGGCATTTTAATTATGATGTGTCTTGAGGTGGACCTCTTTGGGATTATCTTTAATGGGAATCTCTGTGGTTCTTGAAATTTTGTGGCTTTTTTCTTCATCAACTTAGGGAAGTTTTCAGCTATGATTTTTTTAAACAAGCACTCAATTCATTGTTTCTTTCTCCTTCAGGAATCCCTTTAATGTGGATGTTGTTTCACTTAATGTCACAGAGATCTTTTATAGTGTCTTCAGCCTTCTTGAGCCTCTTCTTTTTGCTGCTTTAATTCTGTGCTTACATTTATCTTGTTCTCTAAATTGTTGATTTGGTCCTCTGCTTTATCCAATCTGCTGTTGATTTCTTCTAGTGAAGTCTTCATCTCAGCTATTGTATTTGTCATTGTCAACTGGTCATTCCTTATGGTTTTAATACTTATTAAATTCTCATTGTGATCATCCATTATTACTCAAAGATCTTTGAGCATCTTAATCATCATTATATTAAACTCTGTGTCTCGGAGTTTAGTTACTTCCTTTCATTTAATTCTTTTTCTGGGTATTTCTCTTGTTGATTTATTTAGGTCTCATTTCTTTGTCTGCCCATTTTGCCTGTGTATTAAGTAGTTCTGCTGTGACTTCCACATTTTTTGTGATGTTATTTTGATGATTGGCTCAGTGGTACTTATCTCTAGGTCACCTGAGTTCTTTGCTTTAAGAATGATTCTTGGGGTTATATTTATCCTCCTGTTGTAGGTGCATCTTTAATGTTGCTGGCCATTTCATGGGTGGCATTAACCCTTTAAGATGGTTGGCTCTGAGAAGCAACCTTGATCATTTATATTAAATGCTGTGCAGTGTCTGTCTTATGGGGCATAGTTATGCTGGACTCCTTTTGTCATGTCACTTATGTGGCCAGTTGAGTTTAGTGTTAGTGACGTCTTCCACCCCTTATCAGTTCTGTTGGTTCCAGACCTTCTTGGGTGGGTTTCAGGAATGGATTGATGAAACCCACCTTGGGCTACCTGTCTGGAGCTACCACTCTGTTTGCTGTGTGAGTCTGTTTCTGATACCTGAGTGTGTGTAGGAAGGGCCAACCTGTGAGTAAGGATCAGCTTCCTCTTGCTTAGAACCAACAGTAGCTTCATAAAATAGCCCAAGTTTCACAAGATTTGCTTCCACTTTTCAACTACTTTACCTTCTTGTGAAGCTGTCTGGTCTTCCACACAGTCTTCTGTAGAAAGACTATATAGTGGGCTCAGACTGGTCTCACCCCAGCGACCCTCAAGAGCTTGCAAGCTTAGTGCATTAAGGCAGCTGAAGTTGAAACAACACATTTGTGAGATCCTCTGCTTCCCAGATTTCTTGGTCAGGATCTCAGCAGGAGAAAGTGGCCCTTACTCCAGAGCTTAATCCCTGAGCCACTTTTGGAAACTCCAAATATAGTTTTCTCCAGCAGGGTGAGCAGCAGGTTCAGATTGGGTGGGGTTGCCAGTCCCCTCTGCAGAATATCCTTTTAGTTATGAAGCCCCTCTTCTCAAGGACCAAGTTTGAGAGAGTCTTTGTTTGTGGCTGATTGTGCCCCCACAGAAGATGGTTATGCTCCATGACCATACCCAACCGTACACTATAAAAAACTCACAATTTGAATGTCTGAGCTCTAAGTCTTTCTCCCTTTTCCTGTGAAACTTAACCAAAAGGGGCAAAATATTTGGGACTTGAGCTGGCTGACTGTGAATCTCTGCCTTATTCAATACATGCAAGCTGCTGTACAGGTGTTCACCACAAAATGCAGAATTCCCCTCATCTGGATTTGGTGGCTGACATGCTCTCCCTTGGAAGAATCAGAACTACAAAACAGACCAATTACAACAAATGAGATAGAAACAGTTATCAAAAACTCCCAACAAAGTCCTGGGCCTGATGGCTTCACAAGTGAATTCTACCAAAAATTCAAAGAAAAAACTAACTCCTATGCTCCTCAAGCTATTTCAAAAAATTCAAGAGGAAGGAAGACTTCCAAACTCTTTTTATGAGGTGAGCATAATTCTGACCCCAAAACCGGGCAAAGACAAAACAAAGAAAAAAAATTATAGGCCAATATCCCTGATGAATTTAGATTCTAAAATTCTCAACAAAATATTAGCCAACCGGATCCAGCAATATATGAAAAAAATCATACACCATGATCAAGTGGGATTTATTCTGGAGAGGCAAGGCTGGTTCAATATTTGCAAATCAATCAATGTAATTCATCACATAAACAAAAGGAAGGACAAAAATTACATGATAATCTCAATAGATGCAGTAAAAACATTTGATAAAATCCAGCACCCATTCATGCTTAAAAATCTCAGTAAAGTAGGAATACAGAGAACATTCCTTAACATGCTAAAGGTCATCTGTAACAAACTCACAGCAAACATCATACTAACTGGGCAAAAATTTAAGCAATCACCTTAAGATCAGGAACCAGGCAGGGGTGCCCCCTTTCACCACTCCTATTCAACATAGTTGGAATTCCAAGCTACAGCAAATGGAAAAGAAGAAGAAATGAAAGGCATCCAAATTGGAAAAGAAGAAGTAAAACTGTCATTATTTGGAGATGATATTACATATAGAAAACACTAAAGTCTCAGTCAAAAAACTACTGGACTTGATAAATGAATTCAGGAAGGTGGCAGAATATAAAATTAATACTCAGAAATCAGAGGCATTTCTATATACCAACAATGAACTGTCAGCAAAAGAAATTAAGAAAACAATCCCCTTCACTATTGCAACCAAAAAAAAAGTTTCTAGGAGTAAATTTAACCAAGGAGGTTAAGGATTTGTACTCGGAAAATTATAAAACATTGATAAAAAAAATCAAGGAAGATACAAACAAAAGGAAACATATACCGTGTTCATGGTTAGGAAGAATAAACATCATTAAAATGTCTATATTACTCAAAGCAATTTATAAATGCAATGCAATACCAATTAAAATACCAATGACATACTTCAAAGATATAGAACACATATTCCAAAAATTTATATGGAACCAAAAAAGAACATGAATAGCCTCAGCAATCCTAAAAAGAAAAAATAAAGCAGGAGGTATCACTCTTCCGGATATCAAGGTATACCACAAGGCCATTGTACTCAAAACAGCCTGGTACTGGCATAAGAACAGGCAAATAGATCAATGGAACAGAACAAAAAACCCAGAAATAAACTCACACCTTTATGGACTACTGATATTTGACAAAGGAGGAAAGCACATACAATGGAGTAAAGACAGCTTCTTTAACAAATGGTGTTGGGAATATTGAACATCTACCTGCAAAAAAATGAAACTAGACCATGAACTGACACCATTCACAAAAACAAACTCAAAATGGATAAGACTTAAATGTAAGCCATGAAATCATAAGCATCTTAGAAGAAAACATAGGCAGCAAGCTCTCTGACATCTGTAGCAGCAGTATATTTGCCGATTTATCTCCACGGGCAAATTAAATAAAAGGCGAGATAAACAAATGGGACTATATCAAACTAAAACGTTTTTGCAAACTAAAGACAATAAGAACAGTATAAAAAGACAAACCACACAATGGGAGAACATATTCGACAACACATCTGATAAGAGGTTAATACCAAAATTTATAAAGAACTTATAAAACTCAACACCAGGAAGACAATCCAATCAAAAAGTGGGCAAAAGAAATGAATAGAAATTTCTCCAAAGAGGACATACAGATGGCCAATAGGCATATGAAAAAATGCTCAACATCACTAATCATTAGAGAAATGCAAATTAAAACCACAATGAGATATCACCTCACACCAGTCAGAATGGGGCTCATCAGCAAAACAACACAGAATAAGTGCTGGCGAGGATGTGGAGAAAAGGGAACCCTCCTGCACTGCTGGTGGGAATGCAGACTGGTGCAACCACTGTGGAAAACAGTATGGAGATTCCTCAAAAAATTAAAAATCGAACCACCTTTTGACCCAGCTATCCCACTTATAGGAATATACCCTAAGAACACCATAGCACTGTTAGAAAAGAAGAAATGCGCCTCCATGTTCATGGAAGCACTGTTCACAATAGCGAAGATCTGGAAACAGCCCAAGTGTCCATCAGAGAATGAGTGGATTAAAAAACTTTGGTACATATATACTATGGAATACTACTCAGCTGTAAGAAATGAGGACATCAGATCATTTACAACAAAATGGATGGACCTTGATAACATTATATGAAGTGAAATAAGTAAAACAGAAAAAAACTGAGAACAGCATAAATTCATACATAGGTTGGACATAATAGCAAGACTATGAGGCATGGACAAGAGTGTGGTGGTTAAGGGGTGGAGGGAGGGAGGATAGGGAAGAGGGGTCACAAAGAAAACCAGACAGAAGGTAACAGAGGACAATTTGACTTTGGGTGATGGGTATGCAACATAATTGAATGATAAGATAACCTGGAGATGTTTTCTTTGAACATATGTACCCTGATTTATTAATGTCACCCCATTAAAATTAATTTAAGAAATCAATAAATATGTTTGACTGCTGAAAAAAACAAAAGAAAACAAAATTACCACAATTTCATCAGACACAAATCGCCACTGTGAACCTTCTAAAGTATTTCTTTACTGTCTTTGCATCATATACAAATAAAAGAGGTTTATTATACATGCAATTATATATGCTGGTTCTTTAACTTCATATTTAATACATTTAAATTTTTTTTAATTTATTTTATTTTTATTTTATTCATTTTAGAGAGGAGACACAGAGTGAGAGAGAGAGAAAGAGAGAAAGGGGGGAGGAGTTGGAAGCATCAACTCCCATATGTGCCTTGACCGAACCAGTGCAGGGTTTTGAACTGGCGACCTCAGTGTACCCAGGTCGATGCTTTATCCACTGCGCCACCACAGGTCAGGCTAAAATTTAAGAACTGTATATTTTCAAGTATAGAAACAACCTGAAGATAGAATGAGAAGAAATAAAATAGAACCAACTATTTTTTCCTCTATTTATATAATTACATGCTTGTGGTGCCTGGGAGAACTCACAATTTACTGGTTATCCACAATTCACTGAGCCATTCCTTTATTGCTGAACATTCAACTTATTTCAATATTTTACCATTTTAAATTACATTGATAGAACAGGAAACTATAAATATTTTAGAATATGCTTCCTAATTTGTAAACAGAATCAAAGAATATAAAATCTTTAGATTTTTTTCAAAAATGTTTCCCAAATTATCACTTCCAGTGATAGAATATGTGTATCAGTTTGACCATAACCTCTGAACAGCATCTGAACCTTGATTAACCAATAGAGCATCTTCTTTTGGTTTCCCATCATATTACTCGTATTATGTGTCAATAAGCAGCCATGATGTGAGCCAACTGCATTTCACAAGTGTGATTAGAAGCCATTGCTTGATTCTCTAGTCTGTTATGCTGTCAGATAAAAATGCTGAAAGGGAACTGAGATGATTGAATGTTTTTATGATCAATGTCCCCTTTTCCCAAAGGTAGATTACAATCACTTCATCACTGTCTATTGGGGAATGATGTTGAAGTTATTGGCTTTGACAAAAAAAAAAAAAAAAAATAGAGTGGTAGCCTATTTTATACTTTCATATTAAATACTGATAAATGAAGAAAAGCATTTTGGGATCTAAATTATCTATACCATTACTTAAATTTACTCTCCTTTTGACATGCAATGAGACAGTCTAGCTGTGGATAAATAGTACCCTCCCATTGCTTCCTCTTATTGCCAATAAAATCACAGCCATGCTTTTTCTAAGACAGTGAAATATTCCCACATGTCCTTAGCATGAATAAAACATCTTCGATGAACTTAATTTACTTGTAGCTCTCATGCAACAATAGCCTTATCAGCATTTTATGTTGAAAACTGTCTTCAATTTTTATACTTCCAGCTTTAGAAGGACTAAAAGTTCAAAATGTAAAACTATAAAAGTAGCCTATAATTTGTTTCTCTGACTTAGATTTTCTAATTCAATTATCTACAATTGGGTCTTTGCTATCAAGGCAGGACATAGACACCTACCTAAGGAAGAGATCATAACGAATTTCGTCATTTGGGTTCCCTGATGGGGTCGTGTAGCAATAATCCATTAAGACATTCCATCTGCAGAAGAAGCAAGCATAATCTAGAGTCAGAATATCCTTTCAAGTATTAGTTACTAGTGTAAGGCAAGTAAATATTGACAAATATCTTACCCCATGGGTGTAGTTTCTTATTAGTTATTTGCAGAGGATTCTTATTGATTATTACATTTTCCTAAATCAAAGATGTTTTAAAATCTGCAATAAATTGTCATCTTACATCAAATTGGGTTAAAAGTAAGGTTAATACAATACTACACACAGACACCAATTGTGTACAAGAAAACTGAATGATCAAAGTCCAAGGAAACAAAATCGAATGTGAACAATGGCCTTTTTCTTAAGTTACGATCTCTAACATATGACAAAGGATACTATAATACCACATACAGCAAAGGAATTTGTTGCATAAATTGTACACTCTAAATTATGCCAGAATGGGGGGCAGGAGCTGTGGGAGTGGGAGTCCATACAGACACTGTGTTAGGTAAAGGAAAGCCATGAGGCAAAGATACAGCCTTCCTTCTTAAGGCCAGATTGTTCCCACATTTATACATTACTTCATTCCAACTCATGTTATAAAAATTACTAGTCCATGGAAACTGAATGTCAATGTAATGAAGAAAAAAAACTCTTGCATTTAGTAAGACTATTTTAAAAACTTGCATCTATGTAAGAACAAAAATACCAAGAAGACAGAGAGGGAGAAGCTAAAGTAGAACCAATTTTCTAGAGTATACTAATCTCTTCAAGATACAAACTTTAAGTAATAATATGTGAGAAACCTCAAATAAGCCATTTAAATGTTATAATTTTTATAGGGTGTGACTGAATCTTTAGCTTTCGAATTCCCTTTCAGTTTTGATCATTCTACATTTTCCAAATATCATATAAAAATCGAAGGGTTTTGTTTTTTTTATTTTCAGCAATGTTTCTGGGGATTATTTGACATACATTTGGCCCAGGTCCTTATGGAGAAAGTTCTTTGGTTTCTTTAAATAAACTTTTTATTGAATAATAACGTACAGGTAGAAAAATGCAAAAATCATCAGTGATCACAAAATGACTGCATCAGATTAATCAACTTTCTGATCATAAAACAAAATAAAACATTCTAGTATCCCAGAAGATCCTCTATAACTCTTCCAGTCAGTGCCTCTCCTTCTTTATGAGAAGAAGGCTTGCTATTTTCCAATTATTGACATAAAATGAGTGTCACCCTTTAATCTTTGTATTTTGTTATTTCTGTTTATTAGCATGCCTAAATAGAAATGACAGCATTTTTGAAATTAAAAATGAAAGAGCTAATTTTCTGATTTATGAAGTTTTAGAAAGCTAAAATGTTTTAACCAACAAGCATAAGAGTTTGAAAATACCTGCCATCCAGATTAGTGGCTTGTACAGCTGCATATACTTTGGTTTTTAAAGGTAATCCTATACTTGGGATAATCAGCTGCTGGCTGTAGGTTGAATCCTAATGATAAAAAAAAATAAACACTCAATCATTGCCTTTCCAACAATAGCATATTTACAACTTAAAATAATAATGTCATATAAAAGGGGCAAATCAACATAAATCTACTAAAACAACTCCAGAAATCTACTAAATCAACTTCAGAGAGAACCTAATTAACTAGTTTTTGTCAAAACTGTCCTAAACCATATCTAAGTAACAAATTTATTTTCATGCATAAATCTTTTCTTCCCCAGTTGACCATATATAATGGTAAATGTTCATCCTATTTAAATTACATTCAATGGTTAGTATTTAATTTACTTAAATTAATATTCATTTTAAAAGTTTATTTAAATTAAATCTGCTTTAGGTTAAGCCCTATGCCACTGGAATTATATATCTTTATACACTTGATCATATTTACCCAAAATCACTTTTCTGGCAATTTGAAAAAAAAGACAAATTTAAGAGAAAACCAAAAAAAGTAACCAACATGTTCTCCAGCCATTGAGCTCTTGAACCAAATACTTGGTGGTTACTCTGCAAAGGTTACCTCAAGAGCTCATTCTATCGTTTTATCTTTTTTGAAGCCAATTCTACAGAGCTATTTTATATCACTCCCCGATGTACAGTAGATTAAAGTAGCAGATTAGAAATTGAGAAGTAACCTCTTGAATTTGTTAAAGAGAGAAAAAAGACTGTGGAATGCAAACAAAAAAAATCTCCTAAAAATGTAAGCTTTCAAATCTTTCAATCTGAAGGCAAATTATTGCCTCAAAATTTAATAACTCTGAAGATACTGCTAGTCTACAGCAAAAGAAAGTTTTTTTAATGTTTACTTTGGAATCTCAAAGTCATCAAACAGAGCAAAATACTCTGTGTCAGAAGGCTGAAAAGAAAGCAACAGAATTTGAATTTTTAAAATTAAAACAATAATAATTTGTATGCTTCACTCTTTAAAGAGTTGTTTTCTTTTGGAATATTTTATTCCCAAAAGAAGCCAGATAAATGAGGGAGTATATGCTGCATTCATTTTTCATATTTTTTCAGTAAATGATAATAGCTCCGCTAGCCATCCCTGACAGGTGGTATTTTTATTTAATTATCTTTCTGGCTCCCTTTCCCAACTTCTCCAAGAAACCCACAGTTCAGAAACTATACTGTACTTTCCTCTTATACTTGCATTAATAATGTCCAGAGGAAACTTACTTCTGTACAAGCATTATACTGCTAAGTCATTTGAAAATGATGTGACTCAGCTATGGTTTAACCATGAATCATCAATTTTTTCCTTGAAAAATTGCTTCTAAAAGGCAATTCTCTGACTTTATTTAAAATAGTTGCCTTTATTCATTTTAGTACAATATTGTTCCTAAAATAAACAATTTATTTTAGTTTTCTCTTCAACTTTTTAAAACATTCATAATTATCCTAACTTTATTTTAGAATTACTGTTTTTGTATCTGCTCAGAAAACACTGATATTTAGGCATAATTCAAATTCTCAAGGTCATCCTCACTTTCTATTTCTGCAAAAGAGAAAACTGGTATTTATTTCACAGAAATAAGGCCACAATGCAACTTGAAATAAGCCACATATATGGAAAAGGTGTAGTCAATCTATCATTACTTTTTAAAGTACATTTTCTTAAGTACATTCACTAAATCCCAGAACACATAAAAAATAAATCAATTGCACTGAACCCAAATTGAGTAGGTATAACTTTCTTCTCCAAATGACTAACCAGAGATTAAGAGTAATGGTATGGAATACAACTTTTCTTCATTCCTAAAGGTTAGGAATTAGAAACTACATGTGAGATAGAAAGGTGTGGGCCCTCATGGTTCTAAAATAGTATTTAACTTGAAATGCTACAGTGAAATTAGATTTGAGTAGCTTAATGTTAGTGTTCCAAACAAATAATAAACATGATTTTGGGTCAGTTAGTAAGAGTATATTAAAATGTTTTTCTATAATAAATTACTAGCTTTTTAATGTCTTATAGCATGACAAAATACTATGATGGTACCATGTTAAAAGGAAATAGTAGTTTGGGACAGTGGAAATTCTCTGTAATGATAGACATATGCCATAGATATTTGTCAAAACCCATAAAAAATAAAACATTAAGAGCAAACTTAAATGTAAATGATGAACTTCAGTTAATAATATATCAATATTGATTTCTCAGCTGTAACAAATATACCTCATAAAATAGAAGAAATTAAGTGTAGGCAGAGGGGGTTTGTGGGAACTTTCTGACCTTTGAGATCCATTTTTCTGTAAACCTAAAGCTACTCTAAAAAATAAAGTCTGTTAATAAAAATATAATTTTGGAGGAAAGAGTTGAATTCTATTAAATAATGTTTTAGTAAGTGATGTTTAAAATTCAATTTAATTTTTATTCAACTGATAATAATACTTTTATTACAAACTGATTAAAATGAGATGTATTTTGGCACTCACTACCTATTTCATTAATAGTCTGATACCCAAGAATTCATAGCTTTTACCATAGAATTAAAATCTTAAGGTTACCATTCAATTATAGACTTCTAGCATTAAGAGTCTATAAATTCTTTGAAGAATTATGTTTAGTTAGCAACTGGACTATTAATTATTTCTCATGATAAAGAAAAGAATTTAACAGTAAATTTCCCTTCAAACTCACACTTCTAATTTTTGATTTTCTGCTTCTTCAGTGAGAAAATATTTTAATTTCACAAAAAATAATGATATCATTGGATGTCATGTGAGTATATCTTTCACTTTTTTTAGATCAGGAATTGTCATCCTTGTTTCACATTATATTATAACAAATATTATAACAGATAATATGGAACCCACACTAGTCAGTCATCTTAGGGAACATATATATATATATATATATATATATATATATATATATATATATATAAATTTTTAACTTAAAAATACCATTCACAACAATAATAAATGGTCATATGGGAAATGAATACTAGTACATATTTGCTGAGATTTTAGAAGCAAAATATTTGGCAACTTCTTACATAAGAAAGTTTAGAAATGACAGAAAATGATACCAACAAAAGCAATTTTCATTCCAACACATTTTAATTTGTTGTTTAAGCTCTGTGGTGTCAGACTACAAACTCATAAACATGATTTTTTCAATACCTTTGGAAAATGTCCTACTACAATATTTATAGCTCATTATATTCAAAGTAGTACTGACTTTAAAATCAGTTGTGTGAATTATAACACAGTGCCATGAAGACATAAATAATAATGTAAAAATCAGAATCATAATTTACAAAAATGTTAGTTGATAAATTAAAAAAGTGATATTTAAATCAGGCATTTAAAATAGATGAATAAAAATTTTAATCAACATGAAAATATCATTTAGAGAATTAATGTTAGAATTATAAATAGATGTCCATGTATTTTTCACATTTTGCTGCCAGTGTTGATAATTACATGACAAAAGTTTATACAATATTATGTAGTCAACTCTAATTATTTTAAATGTGACCGAATTGACATCAATCAAAAGTCATATTAAAACTATTAATGCAGCCTGACCAGGCAGTGATGGAGTGGATAGAGTGTTGGACTGGGATGTGGAAGACCCAGGTTCAAACCCCGAGGCTGCCATCTTGAGTGCAGGCTCATCTGGTTTGAGCAAGGCTCACCAGCTTGAGCCCAAGGTCATTGGCTTGAGCAAGGGGTCACTCAGTCTGCTGTAGCCCCCACCCCAGTCAAGGCACATATGAGAAATCAATCAATGAACAATTAATGAGCCTCAATGAACAATTAAGGAGCTGCAATGGAGAATTTATGTTTCTCATCTCTCTTCCTTTCTGTCTGTCTGTCCCTATCTGTCCCTCTCTCTGACTCTTTCTGTCTCTACCACAAATAAACAAACAAAAAACAAAAAAATTATTAATACATTCTTTGTGAAGCATGCCGTCAAGGTAAGTATTATTCAGACTATTCCTATCTCTTTATCACAAAACTGCAATTCCCCAAATCTTGATCCTGAGTATGGATCACTTTCATACACACATAAACAAATATATACATTTAAAAGTAGATAGACACTTGGAAAGCTATGCAGAATCACTTTTGTGGAATAAATATAAATCATTTATCAATGTTTAGAAAATAATAATATTTTTATTACACCTTTATTACACCTTGATCACTAATATATATGAAAATGGTAGAAAAGATGGATAAATGTTACCATAGTATAACAAGGTTAATGTGCCTTTCAGTAGATTTTTATATAAAAGCCATTCACATAAATGTTTTCTCATAATGGTAAAAGAGAAATAGCATCCTTCACCCATCAACTTACGTTATAAAGGAGCAGGTTCAAAGTGCTGACAAATGTACCATTGTTCTCTTTCACAGAAATAGCAGCTGAGGACCTAAAACAGAGTTAGGGGAAAAAAAGGAAAGCACTGATGAGATTTTAAATTAAAAGTTTCAGCTATATCTTAATGTTAGATTTAAGGCACTAAAATTATTCAATAAAACTGACATACTATTAACTAGATGCAGAGTGGGCATACAGTTTAAATCACTACAGATAGATAATCAAAAAGCAAGGACAGCCAAGTAAAGGAAAATTGTTCTTTATGATTTTCTTTTTATTTATAAAAGCATTTTTTCCCACTTTTCATTACCTATTTGAAACTTTTTGCAGAAAATAATTTTAATCTGATACAAATACATTTTCACCAATTTTATTAGAATAGAAATTTTATGAGATCACGAATTTTGTTTTACTTTTTTCACTACTAGAACATCACATGACACATATAGGTGACAATATTTACTAAATAATTGAGTGAATGTCCATGCACAGAGAAATACAGGTATGTGTTCAGTGGGGAGGTGGGAGGTAAGCAGATTAAGAGACTATGATACCTTAATGACCTGCTTTCCTCCACACTTATATCCTTTAGACTGAAGGCCTATTTTTCTTGTTTTCCACTTTAAAAACTTGCTTCTGACCAAGGTATTTATCATCATTGTGCCATTAAAACCAGCATAAATATATTTTTTATCTGAAGTGAATTTGTGTTCACATTCCCTTCTAACTAAGATTAAACAATTCCACTTTGATAGCAAACTCTAAAATTGGAAGCAGAAAGTTTTCACTTAGTTACCCCATTTTGTCAAACAATATTTGACAAATCCAGAATGAATATGTTGTAATGTATATATGAATCTGTATCAGAATATGTGCTTTTGGAATAACAAGTGAATATATAACTATACACAAAGGCTATAACTTCAGTCAGTATCTGGAGTTCTTTAACTGGTGATGCCATCTTTCTTTGTGAATCATCAGCACCTGTGCAGGTTAACCCTCAGCAGGAGGCATTGAAACCCCAGATTCTAAGAGAGCAGAATACAACAGTGAGAGCACATGGCAGAGATAGAAGCCAACCAGGATTCTAGTGAATGCTTTACACATTGGAAATATATAGGACAGGAGCTTCCAAACTGCATAAGCACCTGGAATTCTTACATTCTTAGGCTATTCTGAAAGTTGCAAGAAGAACCCAAGGAAACACCTGATTGGTTAGAACGAGGTTTAGTTTGGGGGGGGGGGAATTTATGGTATAATAAATATACAAAATTTATATCTATTAGACTTCTTGAGTTGTTAATAAGGGTCATAACCATTTATATAGATGATAAAGATGATAGATTAGATAGATAAATAGATAGATGATAGATAGATAAATAGATAGATGATAGATAAGAATACATAGGGTTTCAATTACATTAGCTTAGCTACCCTCAATACATACTTCTAAAGAATCCTTATAAATCTTTGTAAGTCCCTGAAGGATAAGAAATGACTCAAACATAAAGATAATATGAGACATCAAGAAAAAAATGCTAACTTACGAAGCCAGTTGTGTATTATTAACCAGATATTCCAAAGGATAACTACAACTAAATTTGTAAAGAAGCCCGGGTAGATAGCTGATGATTGTTGGTGGATCTGGAGTATCAATATATCCTGAAATATTTCCTATTTGTACTGAAGTTGTGTTTCCATAAGCACTGATTCCAGGAACTGTAGATACCTGTTAGAATAGTAGATCAAGTTCAATAATTAAATAGCTATATATAAAAATGCACATGTCATATGCAAAATAAAACATTAGACCAGATCATTTCTAGGGTCTGTTTCAACTGTAACATATGATGATTTGTAGATTAAACAAACATAATGCTATTTTTTAAGTAATTATATGTGTCTTCACTAAGTGAAACTTTTATTTGCTAAAGACAGTTCATAAATAAAAAAAGTGATAGATTATATGTTCAGAGTAGCATAACAAGTAATTTAAAAATGCTCAATAGTTTCAAATTCTGTGGCATGGTTTAAAAGACCCTTATTGATGTGATCTTGTTTTATACTTTTTTACCTTCCTATCTCCAGGCTTCTGTTCTTGGTTAATAATGCACCAGCCCCAGAGCCCTTACTGTTCTGTCCTTTGTGCGGACTTCCTCTGCCTCCTCTCTCCCTCACTTTGCCATGACATACCCTACTCCTCCCCTGGATCTCATCTACCCTAAGAAACTGCTGACTCTCCCAAAAGTAGTGCTTGTCTCCTGCATAGCAGAGATTGAAGTGATTGAGCAGCCTCCTGACTTGGTGTTCCCTCAGCCATAATCAGATCCCCTTGTTCATGTTGACACCATCTGCATAGAACACTGAACCCAGAATTGAGGCCCCCAAAATAAATACTGAAGAAATGATTTAAGGTCACAAATTTTCTGAGAGTCGATCTTAGTCGGTCTTTCTCTGTGGCACATGGATACCCCCATCTACTTCTAGGGCAATAGTTGTTCATATGTGGATTACACAGGGACCATGAATTCCCAGAACTTATAAAAAAACAAACTAGTATTTATGTGTGTATGTTCTTGAGACTGATGAGTTTTCACTGTAGTCTCCAACCCCACTAAAATTTAAGAACTACCATTTTAGGAATAGCCAACAATGTTCTTGACCTTCTTAATACCATAGAGCAGGGGTCCCCAAACTTTTTACACAGGGGGCCAGTTCACTGTCCCTCAGACCGTTGGAGGACCACCACATACAGTACTCCATACACTGACCACCAATGAAAGAGGTGCCCCTTCCAAAGTGCGGCGGGGGCAGGATAAATGGCCTTAGGTGGCCGCAATTTGGCCCGCGGGCCGTAGCTTGGGAACCTCTGAGTGGAACACAGCTCCTTTCACAATGTCAAATACCCATGTGACACTCAATAGGTCTTTTTTAACACATATTACGGAGACCTATAATACTTAATTTTTAAAAATATAGTAAACTTTAGGCATGAACCTAAGAGCACATAGGCAAAGCTGAGGCAATTATCTAGCTAATTCATAAACAGAGCCAGAATTATTATGAATAAAAATATTTTTATGCTAATTCAAGATTTAGTAGTGTACTTAATTTTTCCCATGTAATGTTGTCCTAGGAACAGACTCCAAAGTGGGTGACATCAAAGACAAAAATGGAAAATAAGCAGTTCTTTCTCTCATCTCACCACTTACACGACAGGCACACCAATTCTGTCTGTGAAGCTTGCACGCACACAACACACACACACACCAATTTTTACACTGAATCATTTTACTTTACAAAAAGAAAAAAGCACACACACACACACACACAAACACAAGCTTTGCCTGCACTTCACTTGAATTGTTTTGTAGGTAGCAGGGCAAGAATTAAACTCAGAGAAGTTAGCTTGGTGAGGGACAGGATTTGGGGGATGGTGGGAGTAGAGGAAGTGCTGCCTTTCTCCACAAAGAGACACAGACATGCAATAATCAATCTGTATTGCAGCCCCTTAGGCCTACTTCATAACTTCTCTTCACAGAACTCAGAGAGATGAATAAACGTTTTTAATAGTCAACAATACTCAAGCTGCAGGCTTGTAATGGTTATTTATGGGCACAATATTCTAACTGACCTCTGGAAAGAGATAAAGAAATCTCTTTTACCTGTTACTTCTCTCTCTTATCAAGTCTTAAAAACTCTGTCCTTGGAATAAGCAAGTTGTCCCCCTTAATCCAAAACAATAGTTTATAAAGATGAAAAGCCAATTTTTTCCTTTTTCACTCGGTTAAGTGGTTCTGCTCACTGTAGCTCCTTTTTGTCTTTGCTGGATTTGTCAATAAGATTTTATTTAAACAACCAAAATGAAAATACAGTACTAAATGATTTTCAATGTAAGACTCCCCAAATCATAACATTTTTTTATTTCAATTAATTTTAATTCCCAGGAAAGTCAATGGCTTATTCAATTCTATTTTTGGTGTTCAATGTGTGAATAAGTAAACAAATAGCATAGACTAGTAGTTTTCAATCAGGATAGAAATATTTGAAGTGATGTTTCAATATTGTCAATGACTGGCAAGAGTGCTATTGGATTTCATGGGTAAGATTGGAAATGATAAGTATTTTGAAATTCAAAGGACAGTCCTACATGATGAAGAATTTCACACCGGATATGCTGACAGCCCTCTTTTACAAAACACTGGTGTGAATTATTCAACGTTAAACATAAGACCTAGACAAGTCTAAGTTTCTCATTCTATATGTCATCTTTCTTTCTGAATGAGGTCACTAGAAAGCAATAGGCCAAGTGATTCATTGCCAAACTCACTGGAACAAACAATTTTGTATGATAAGATACTTCCATAAAAAGCATGAGGAACATAGCTAATGACAAACTGTAAGGGAATATTCATCAATGTCACTCACACAAAATAATGCTGCTTAGAGTAGCACAACCCATTTCAGGCCCGTCAACTGCCCAGCTACAATAAAGGAAACCTTTTCCGGAAAATAAAATTGTATGTTTGGGAGCAGAATCCTCAAGCAGCAAAGGAAAGTGATTTGTTCAGTTCTATTGGAATTTTTTCTTGAAAGATAGATTGAACTTCTGGTTACTTCATGAAATGGGGAGTTTTTTTTCTTTAGTTATGATCCCAAACCTATTTTACAGGAATCTTACCACTAAGTTATTGCCACAGCCCTCCAAGGTGCTGAGATTGATGATGAAAATAACCACCGCGGGAAAGGTGTTGTTATTGATGAACCCCCTACAGTGGGAATCCCCATGTCTTCCATTCAGAGCCAGATCAGTTTCCGAATAACCGGAAAAAAGTACTGTACAAAAATTAATCTTCATTGTAATGGTCTGCACCCCACAGTAGACACTGATGTCTCTTTCAGCTGAAATAAAAATACATAAAAAAAAGCATAAGTCACAAAAGCACAGTAGTGGATACAAGAATAACTTTAACATCCCCTGATGTGTTTTTTGCCCCCTCAATCTGCTTAACTCACTCTTATATTTGAATACACCATAACCCAATGTGAAAGGTATGTTTAAAAGTAGCCAGGAAAAACAGTATTTTATTTCGTTATTTGGGGAGTGATCATTAAATATAGAGATTATAGTTCATCTCTCTTATATAGTAGATGTGCATTAATTGTTGTTTGAGTATTATCAAATCATTAGAGAAGTAAGTAGAAAAAATCAAGTAACTGAGGAAATTCAGAAGTAAAGTAACAGAATTATTTAGATATGTCTACAATAGTGAAGCACACCACTAATGATGCATAATTCTCAGGGTAAGGAAGAAAGTTAAAATCCATCCTAAACCAGAATGAGCACTTTGCTATTTTGTAACGTCTCTTATACAGAATGCAGAAACAAAAGCCATCCACTAGAATTCCATTTTATTTTACCCATGTTAAATCACACTAAAAAAGAAAATGAAAAATATTGTGCTGATACTGTAAACAAAAACGCAGAACCTACTCTAAGAAAAGCTTGCCAATCACTGTGCCTCAACAAAAAGAACTAGGTGTGGATTCGTGAAGCCCAATCAGCACAGCTTTCCATGACTCTGGATTGACAGCGATGGGATCTATTCTAGGTCACTAGAGGTGAGCGTGTGCGCACACACACGCACACACACACGCATACACACACTCACACACACAAACACTCACACACCTGCACACATATGCATACACACACTCAAACACACATACACACACAAACACGCACACACATACACACTCACACACACGCACACACATACATGCACGCACACACATACATGTGCGCACACATGCACACACAGACACACAACACACGTGCACAAACACATGCACACACAACACATGCACATACACGCAGACACACACACTCACACACATACACGGACACACAGATGCACACACACGGACACACATACACACATAAGCTTTTCATATCCTTATTTATTCTTTTACATGTTATGAAAAAAGATATGCAGAAAATTGGAAAGTTGCCAGCTAGGTAACATGCCTTGGACAGAAGTTTTACTTTTATTGATTTTGGTAACTGTTAAAAGATGAATTGTGCCCTTTCTCAGAATAAAAAAAAAAAAAAAATCCAATGATGTCCTAAACCACAGTACCACAGATTGTGACTTTATTTGGAAATAGTATTATTCAAATATAATTAGTTTAACTGAGGTCATACTGGAGTAGGGTAGGTCTCTAATCCAATATGACTGGTGTCCTAAGGAATGCTATGTGAAGAGACAGAAAAATAGAGAGAATGCAATGTGAAGACAGAGAACAAAAGTGAAACATCTATAAGCCAAGTAATGCTAAAGATTGCCAGCAAACTCCATCAGAAGCTAAGAAGAGGCAAGGAAGGATTCTACTTAGAGCCTCACAGAAGCATAGCATCATTCTGCAGACACCTTGATCTTGGACTTCTAACTTCTGGAATTAAAAGAAAATGATTTTCTAATGTTTTAAACACACAGTGCAATCAATAGTTCAAATGCTATGGAGATGTTTACCTGAAACCTATGTACTATTATTATTGATCAAAATCACTCCACTAAATTTCATTTCAAAATACATTTTTAATTAAATTACCCTGTTGTGGCACTTTATTATGGCAGCCCAAGAAAATTAATGCAGTAAACTTCTTACTTTTTAACTGTAGTTTTACCATTTTGATAAAGAATCTGAAACACTCATCAGGTTTTCAGACTGTGGACACAAAACATAATCTGGGCAGGCTATTTACAGATATGCACTTGATTGTTCAAAAGTAAAAAAGAAAAACAGACAAATTAGTAGATTTTTTAGTCAATGATAGGGTATTTACCTATATAAATGTAAATGGAATTCTGGGATTTTTGGTGTTGAATTAATTTTCTTAAATACTTCAGTTCTGATATAAAGTTGAAGTAAGTGTTCAATGACATATTTTATTGGAGCATTTGTTCTCTACACACTTTTTGCTAGCAAAGTGCATCATATTTTCAGGAGCTGAGTAAGTCAATATGAAACTTATCTGTTTGGTTATGATTTTAAGCTAATTATCATGCAAAGAAAATATTTTTCATGACCAAAAGATAATATTAAGCTAGTTATTACAGAAAACTTCAAGCAATATTCCCATTGGGGGAAAAATGAAAGGAATTTATTATGAATTACACTTTACTAACATAGAAAATAATAAATTTAACTCTCATTGGGGAGGGTATCTCTATTAGTGTTCAGAAACATTAACTGTTTAAATGCAACCTTGACTTTAAAATAATGCTCTTTACTAAAAGAACAGAGTTCATTTTAACAATGGTTTATTGAGTGCCTACACCTTAAACCTACTGATTTGTCTCCATTGTCATCAGTGTGCCAGTGGGCGTTTAACTAATTAATTATCAATTAATCACACGCAGTCCCAAAGCAACAGACTGCACTGTAGGCTTACAAAGTAGTAACCCTTGTTGTCAAGTAGTTTGTAGTCCGTAAGTGAAGATAGACATGATCCACATTTTCAAATGGATTGGGCAGAGACCTATGGGATTGTGTAGAAAGTGAACCTCACCCAGACCAGCTGGTTAGGAATGGCTTCTTAGAGAAGATAGCATTGAGCTGAATTTTGAAGTATCAATACCAGTTAGTTACATAAAGTGAAAATTTTATAACATGGTGGGGACAACATAAATAATAACACAGTGTGAAAAAAATGCTCAGACTAATGGAGAGCTGGATAGTTCCCTTTTCATTATAATTTAAAATACAAAGAAAGAAGTGTCTGGAAATGACAAGTGGCAAGCACACAGGCAAGATCACAGAAAAGCTTTGTGTATAAAATAGTCTCAGTAAAGTAACAAAATGTCTGCCTGAATGTCACACGAAATTCTCAGCTACTAGAAAGTTCACTAAGTACTCTCTTTATGCCCAGCGAAATAGAAAACAAGTATCATTGGTATGTCATAAATGTATCAAATGAATATATATCATTAAATATGTTACAAAAGAGAAATATTCTTCTTAAACTAACTGAAGACAAACTTCTTCACTTTTTTTTGAGAGGAATCAATTGATGCTTACAATAGCTTTACAGATGACAGTGGTTACTTTGTTCAGATGTATAGCTCACTTGTCTTTTCTGTTTTATAACTGAACACTTATAACCCCTGCAATGGAACTGAATTTGCTACAAGCTGATCCTACTCAGAGATGTGACAAAAAACTAAAAGCTTTTTGCAGTATAAAAAAAAGACCTGTTCAAATCCAAGCTAACTCCTTTTTCTAATGATTTTTCACTGTCCCTTCCAAGGAACACATTTTTTTTCCTGGTTGTAGATACTAAAGACATCCACTCAGCACAATTTTTCCATTTGTGAGTTTCTGAAGGGGGTAAAATGTTTCTTCAAGTTGCCAATAGGAAATTTCTGCCAAAAGTAGAGAATTTTTTTAGAGATACTGAATAATATTTGCTCTCAATAACTAAGTTTTTGAGGCCTCTTATTGTTCAATCCCTGCCCTGAATTCTGACTTCTCTTGGGACAATACTCAAGTATTAAACAATTCAATCAGTACAAGCTAATAATAACAACAAAATGTTATTCTGGTGTTTTTTGTTCAAAGATACTATGTATATTTAAGATGGCAGGCTTGCTTACAGAGTTTAATGTTGGCAAAATGGCACTTTTTTCCTCAATATTTTAACCAAGCCAACCATTTCACAGAAATTTAAATATACAGCATTCAATCAAATTCAGGTTAAAATAAAGAAATGTTCTGTATTTCTCTCACCTATCAATCGGACAATGAGCTTTCTCAAATTTTCTAAAATTATCAAATTTTAAATATCCCATCACACTGTCAATCATCTATTTTTGTATAAAAATATGACCTGATTTGGGGCTCATAAAATACGGTTGCATATAAATAAGAGTAGTGGAGATAGAATCAATTCTAAAAAATTATCACTCTACTTCTTTATCCACAATAAAGTTTCATTCTTAGAACACTTAATTACACTTTTCCTTTTAGAAATATTTACGGATCTATTTGCAGCATATCAGTCATATAGCCAAAAAGTATATGTAACTTTCTTCTTTTTCTCAACAACTGTATTTTGACTAGATTAAAACTAATGGCATCTAGCTTGACCAGGCAGTGGCACAGTGGATAGAGCCTCGGACTGGGATGCGGAAGACCCTGGTTTGAGACCTCGCGGTCGCCAGCTTGAGAGCCAGCCCATCTGGCTTGAGCAAATGCTCACCAGCTTGGACCCAAGGTCGCTGGCTCCAGCAAGGGGTTGCTCGGTCTGCTGAAGGCCCGCAGTCAAGGCACATGTGAGAAAGCAATCAATGAACAACCATGGTGTCGCAACCGCAATGAAAAACTAATGATTGATGCTTCTCATCTCTCTCCGTTCCTGTCTGTCTGTCCCTATCTGTCCCTCTCTCTGACTCTCTCTCTGTGTCCTGAAAAACTAATGGCGTCTAAAGAAGGTTAAGTATTCCTAGCCTATGATAGATGGAATAATTTTCATCACATATCAATATTGTTAAGTTTGAGAACATTTTATTTTACTGGTGTCAGAATATTTAACACTTTTTCTTATTACCTGGAATAATAAGGGCCCAGATAAATGCAATTATTTAAGTAATTTGCACACGTATATTCTAACTGAATAGGATGCAATAGAAATGAGCATGGCAATACCTCCAAATTGTGCTCTTGGCTTGCACTTGGCACTGCAATGCAGTGGCTCAAAATGTTCCTTGACCAATTCTATAGAAAAGTAAATTGGTATGAAAAGCAATTTTTGGGATAAGTGCATAATGTAAAAAATAAATAAATAAAAAGGGTGAGGTATATAGAAACAGAAGTTAAAAACACAAAATTAGTGTCATCAAATTTATATAAGCTAGAAGCTATTCTATTTATTTTCAATATCTAAATCATACGCTATTTCATGTCAACAACAAATTTAAAGTATTTGTTGTATATATATTATGCATGAGCCTCTGTGATAAAAACTGAAGATAAAGACATTAACAAGACTCATATACTTCAAGGAGCTTATGGTTGAGTAGAGGAGACAGAAGAAAATCAGACAACTATAATATAGCCTTATAATGATATAAGAAAGTTTTATACCATCTTATATACAGTCATGTCTTGGTAGGGCAGAGGTGTTTGGAAAAAATTGTTGCGAAGATATAAAATAGTTCCAACTGGCTAAATTTTCTAAAGAATTGAGTAAATGCTGCATTAAGAAAAAGGAATGTCAAACTGGTCCTCAGGTTTCCAGCTTTAGTGACTGAGGGGCTTATTTTCTGAAATAAGGAATATAGGAAAGAAAAGATAAGCTCAGCTTTTGAAAGGCTGAGGTACATATGGGAACATTCAAGCTAAATATACTGCAGGTAGTTGAAAATATGAGTCTAATATTTGGAGGATAAAAATTAAAAATATAAATTTGAAAATTACCAAATATCGAACATGTCAATAATTAAGAACAATGATAGATGAGCTACTCATGGTAGTATTCAAATAAGAAAAAGAATAGGCTGAGAACCAAAAAAAAACAAAAACCTAATATCTACGTTGTCCTATAATAATACTTTTTCTCATTTCCCCAATAAAATATAATTATTCTTCTGTGTTATTTCCCTTATCACTTTAGCTGTAAGTCTACAATATTGCTTACACTATATCTAAGATGGATATTTACTTTCTCACTAAATTATGAACACATTGAAAGCTCTGGGTTTCCCCAGATACCTAAGAAATGCACAGCAAATGTTTATTAAAATATACTTGATTCAATTCTTTCACAAAAAGCACACATGGTTTCTAACTTTATAATATTAAGTTCTAAGATTCACAAACAAAACAAAATATGTACACAGTTAATAGAGATTTGTTTGAACTTTTCATCCAGAACTTGTATTTCCTATCTGTATTTTGCCAACTGCCCAAGATGATTCTTATTTTCCAAGTTTTAATCTAAATATTTAATGTCAGATATTTTCTGACTACTAATAAAGAAAATTCAACCCATTAAGTAATGTAAATATAATAGATTTTTATTTTTTGTTTAGGTATTTAACCTTTTTAATTGCATTATTCTTGGTGGCCAATTATCAATTCACATTAATAGTGATAGATTTGCTGATCCCTGTTATCATTAATAGCAAGCAAATGCATGACAGCCCCTGAGGTTAGCAGAAACACAGTGGCTATGTAGTGACAGAGCTAGCAAAGCATCACAAGTGCCATGTCTAACCAGCACTTATTACACTTGACTGTGCATATGCATTACTAGAGAATTTTATTAAAACGTGAATTCTGATTTAGTACATCTGCATAGGGCTTGGTTTGTGCATTCCTCACAGACTCCCTGGTGATGCTAATGTTGTAACTCTCTTATTTAAAGAGTTGAGTTTGTTAATCACAACTATATATTTTGACTTAGCAGAAGACACCCTTAGGTAGATTCTGTCTAGTGATATTAAATACTCCCACCAAATTTCTAGAGGTATGATTCACATGCTTACAAGAGGGATAACTCTGTATAAATAAGGGCCAGGGGAAAGAGAGAGAGAGGGAGATGGAGAATAAATCATAAAGGGGATGGATGTGTTTTGTCTCACTTCCTTTTCTTGTCTGAGGAACTGACTGGTTTTGAATCTCTATGAAAAATGATTTATGATAAGCTTTGTGAGACTGAGCCCAAATAAGTCTATTCTAGTGCTCAAGTGGCAATGTGTAAAACATGGAAAGAGGATTTTTCTTCGCCTACTCCCACCTCCACCCCACTCCACAGACCACAACAGTTTAATAATTGAAGGAACAAGACAGTCCACCTGAAATGGCAGCAGCTATTTCCTGGGCACTCTCTGAAGCTGTGGGTGGAGACACAGGGAGTGAACGGGTGAGTCTATTGTGAATGGATGGAGGCTCTGGGCAGTTCAGTGTAAGTATTCCCATGAATGTGATTGCACCTGTATCCATGGTTTATCCCTTAAAAGTAATATTGGTTTAAAATGGAAAGTATGAGCCAAAATATCTTCAATATAATAGGAAGAGCCTTTTCTGTATGCTGAAGAGCACATTGCTTTATAGTACCATAGAAACCTTACCTAGAAATAATTTATTTTCTAGTAGATGCTCCAAAACTAATTTATACCATTTAAGCAGATTATAAGAGTAATTTATATATCATTTCCATTTCTATCTCTGTAAAATGAGAGTAGCAGTATTTGGCATTACATAAACAGAATTGCTTAAAGAACAGATGTTATATATACTGCTTTAACTCACTTTTCAAAGTTAATTTTCCTCTTAAGTTTTTATACAATATGGAGGTTTTGTTGCTAAAAGATCAAGAAGTCCCAAAGAGGTACATCTATATGAAATGCCAGCGCTGATGAAGAACTTAAAATGAATTAGAAAGTCAAGGTTTCTCTCTGTACTGAGCAGGTTTCTGACCACCTTAGTTTTCACATCTGTTTTTGTTAGCAAATGCAGGCCATTGGAGCATTTGCTATAGGAGCACGGGGGCACACTTTGCAGACTTATATTAATACGGGCTTCTCCAAATTGGAGAAGTTTGGTCATATTTTTCAAGAAGAAAAAAGCATACGGTTTTTACTTTCACAAGCAGAGAAAGTGAAATATTCATTCAATAAAGAACTTCAGTAATAAAGTAAAGAAGGGCAGGTACTCTGAATTATTCAGTCACTGACCTCACTGACTAATTGTTCTTCCCTCCACTGCAGTTTATCACTGTGGATTAATCAGGATATGATCAGCAGTCGCTGCCTGGATCAGTTATTTTGCCTCCTCTGGTTCAGTAATTAGAGTCACAGATACAAAATGTGAAGCAGACATCCTCTTCACAACTTGAGATACCAACACACTGCTAGAGGAGGGAGGCAGGAGAACCGTATCTGATCCACACAGAAAGCCAGTGCATATTCCCTAGGATAATTATTCCAAATCCACTCCAGCTTTGTTTCAGGCACAGAACAATGCAATGATTAAGCAAAACCTAACATAAAATTAGATGGTTCATTTTGCTAGACCTACCCATGAATTATATTGATTAAATAGGTGATTCTCTACTTTATTTCTTTTGGGACACCAGTAATCATTTAAATTTTTTTCTTGTGATGAGAACATTTAGGGTCTACTTTCTTGACAATTTTAAAATACATCATAAAGCAGAGTTAGCTATCATCACCATGTTGTACATTTTATCCACAGCACGTATTTATTGTATATAACTGTAAGTTTGTACTTTTTAATCACTTTGATCCAATTCTTTCAGCTTCCTCTCCCATCTCTCATGACCACAGATCTGGTCTCTTTTTCCTCGAGATTCTTTTGTTTTTATTCTTTTTTTGTTTTGTTTTGCTTGCTGGTTAAGTTTGAAGATTCCACACATAAATGAGATCATACAGTATTTACCTGTTGTTTGTTTGTCTTTCTCTGTCTGACTTATTTCACTAAGCATAATGCCCTCAAAGTTCATGTATGTAATTTCAAATGGGAGGACTTTCTTTATTTTATAGCTAAATAATATTCCATTGCATGTATGTGTATGTGATATATATGTCACAACTTCTTTATTCATTCATCTGTTGATCCACACTTAGATTGTTTTAATGTCTTGGTTATTTTAAGTAATGTGGCAATGAACATGGGGGTGGAGAGATCTCTTTGACATATGGATTTTGTTTCATTTCAATATATACCTAGAAGTGGAATCGCTATGCTATATAGTGGTTCTATTTTTTAAAATATTCTGAGGAAACTCCATATTGTTTTTCACAGCAGCTGCTCCAGTTTATATTCCCAGTGACATTGCACGAGGGTTCTTCTCTTTCCTTACATCCTTGTAAGCATTTGCTATCTCTTGTCTTTTTGGTGACAACCATACTAATAGGTATAAAATGGTATTTCATTGGGGGTTTGATTTTCATTTCTCTGATAGTGATGATGAACACATCTTCATATACCTGGTCACCATCTATGTTTTCTTTTTTTAAAAAAAAAAATCTCTATTCAGGTTTTTGGCCCATTTTTAATTGAAATATTTGGTTATTTGTTTACATCATTGTTTAAACTTAGTATTCAAAGTTTACTTTTAGGCATCATGATTTGATAAAAAGTGTCCTAGTTTATTATGTTTGTTTGTTTGTTTTTATCTGCCAAGTACTAATTTTGCAGCATTAGATGAACTCTATTCTTTGATTTTCTCATCATAAAAAAAGTAAAAAATGGTTTTGCCTTATTCACATTTCCTTCTTAATCTCAAATGCATAAAAGTAGCTGCAAAACTATTATTCTCTGAAATATTTCAGATCTTGCTTCCCTACATTTGTCATTAGTTTGGATCAAATAAAATGTTACAAAACTTTTTATTCTTTCTTTATTCTGTGAAAGGAGAGGAGGCAAAAAGACAGACTTCCACAAGTACCCAGATGTGGATCCACCCAGCAAGCCCACTAGAGGGAAGTACTCTGCATATATGGGGCGTTGCTCTATTGCTCAGCAACCAAGCTCTTCTTGACGCCTGAGGTGGAGGCCATGGAACCATCTTCAGTGCCCAGGGCCAACTCATTCCAATCAAGCCATGGCTGAAGGAGGAAAAGGAGAGAGAAAGAAGCAAGAGGGAGAGGGGTGGAGAAACAGATGGTCATTTCTTCTGAGTACCCTGACCGGGAATTGAACCTGGGACATCCACAAGCCAGGCTGACTTTCTACCACTTAGATAACCAGCCATAAAATTTTCTAAAAGAAAATAGTATTGTTTGTTTGTTATAAGAAATAAAAAAGAAAATTATGTAATGTGGGATATCAATATATAAAACCTATTGTTTCTATTTTATTGATGACTTTTAAATAGAATACAAAATGATAAGGTATGTAACTTAACTTACATTCAGTTTCCCCATGATTCATTTGTTCACCATAAAACAGTGTCAAGCCACAAAGTTTCTGGTCCATAAACCTAATCTCTCCTTGATTGTGCATTTATCACTAGAGACTTTTTTAGAGGTCTGAAAGTATAAGCTAATCCTTATAAACTATCATTTTCTCCTCAAAAAGAGCTCATCCCAAAAGGTACTTCTCAGTCACAGAGGTCAAATGCATATATCTGTATATTTCACTCTGGCCAAATAATTCCTCTGTATTCAAATATTCAACTGTAGTTTCAGTTTTATTCTGGGCAAGCACAACTATAATGTTAAAAGGCATGTGTTTATTCCTTGTTATAAGCTTGAAAAGCCAAGAGTTAACAACCTTAAAATTAAATGTAATCCTTTTAAATTTGAAAAGAGTAAGACTATGATGTTTCTCTTGGTGCCGGGATAAATGCCATGGAAATTAAAGAAAATAATTTTAACGTCATGAAGCACAAAGGCCAGATAGGGTGAGATGATTACTCTCATCATTATCAACATTACTTTGCATTTAGATAGCCCCTGTCCTTTGCCATACTCATTCTCATTCTAGCCAGTTGCTTAGTTTCTGAGCAGCTTGTGAAGCTCCTAATGACATCAAGGGAGCTCCTGATATAGAAGGGAAGAGTGAGCAATTAACCTTTAAGCTTTATTTGCTCACTCTGGTCTTCTTTTTTTTATGACAGAAACAGAAAGAGAAACAGAGAGAGGGACAGATAGGGACAGACAGGAAGGGAAAGAGATGAGAAGCATCAGTTCTTCATTACAGCACCTTATTTGTTCATTGATTGCTTTCTCATATGTGCCTTGACTGGGGGGTTACAACAGACCAAGTGACCCCTTGCTCAAGCCAGAGATCTTGGGCTCAAGCTGGTGAGCTTTGCTCAAACCACATGAGCCTGTGCTCAAGCTGGCAACCTCGGGTTTCAAACCTGGGCCCTCTGTGTCCCAGTTCGATGCTCTGTCCACTGTGCTGCCGCCTGGTCAGGATGGTCTTCTTTTGTAAACATTTTTAAAAAATGGACTTACTTGAAAAGAAAACTTAAAGCCTCCCCTTAAAATTATGACTTGTCTGGATTTCAAATATTTTTAAATAGAAATTTTAAATTGTAACTCTGTGTGTGTGTGTGTGTGTGTGTATATAGATTTAGAAAGATTGGGTATTTATCTAAGCCAAGCAAGATGGTACTAAAAGAGGTAAGACACATAAAGATAAATACAAATTAAAAGTAAGAGGCCTAAGTCTCCTTGTTGAACATAAAGGAAAAAACTTCTACCTCCTCCTCTTCAACCATTTATATCAGAAAATTTGTAAATGTAAGTACTTTATTCTCTCCTTAAAATGCATATAAATCTTGTAAAAACTTAGACAGGTTTTTCGTCAGCTCTATGACCTAGAAATGTTTTTTCCAAGGACCTGGGAAATATTCTTGAAAATGTAAACTTAAAAGAAGAATGCATTCCCGCCCCCCGGAAGGGTGTGAGCCTACCTGCAGTGGGATACTTGCTCTAATTAGCAAAAAAAAAAAGTACCTCCTTTCATAAAGATATGAAAGTTTTATTTTTCCTTTGGCAATATGCTACTACAATTACCAAGCAATTTAGGATGAACTATATGTGACAAATGGTTCTGTCCAGTCCTCTTACTTCAGGACTAGTTATTGTTTATCCTGAAACGATATCCGTAATGGGTTGCATGTGCTTGTCTATATAAAAAAGATATATTTCTGCCTTTGCAACCTCTTAGTAGATTGCCTGTGATAAACACCACATTCCAGTTCCATTCTTATTGAATGATAAAAGTGTTTTTGTTGTTTGTATTTTTCTGAAATGAGAAACAAGGGGGTGGGAGGGAGGATGCAGACAGACAGACTCCTGCATGCACCTGACAAGAATCCACCTAGCATTCCCACCAGGGGGCAATGTTTGGCCCATCTGGGGCATTGCTCTGCTACAATCGAAGCCATTCTAATACCTGAGGCAGAGGCCATGGAGCCATCCTCAGTGCCCAGGCCAACTTTGCTCCAATGGAGCCTTGGCTGCAGGAGGGGAAGAGATAGACAGAGAGAGAGGAGAGGGGAAAAGGTGGAGAAGCAGATGGGAGCTTCTCCTGTGTGCCCTGGCCAGGCATCAAACCCAGGGCCTTCACATGCTGAGCCGATGCTGTATCGCTGAGGCAACTGGCCAGGGCTTAAGAGCATTTGCATCTACTGTCTTTGTGGAGAGGATTTCCAGATTGGGAAATTTTGTTTTTAATTAAGTTTTTCCTACACATGATTGTACTTTTAATTGAAATAATGGACTCAAGAAAATATGTCTGTTGCCCTTAACCAGAAATGTATATTTGACTCATCTGCAAGTTTTAAAATACAGATTCCCAGCACCATTTTTAGAGATTCTGCTACCTTATATTTGGGATGAACTGTGGACTCTACACTTTAGTAACTAGCCCAGGTGATTTTGGTACAAGTGGTCAGTGGGCACCAGTGAAATGAATGTTATAACATAATATTAAAAAATTTACCACATAAAAAATTGCATATTTTTTCCTGTCCTACTCATTTATTGGCTCATTTGAATGTTTTATTTACCTTTATAGATACATAACTATCACATCAGCTAATCCTCTCTGCTAAGCAATCTTTTTACATATTGGTTTTCTTTTACATCCATAATAGAGTAAGGTTTGACCACCCTTCCCGGACCTCAGCCACACATTGGCCGCTCACTCTTCAGAGAGCATCTTCTTCCCGCTTCACTGAGAAGATGAGAACAATCAGCATCTCTCAATTTCTCTGCCTGTGCCTTTTCTTCCTCTTTCTCTCCTAACTCAGAGAAACAGCTACCACTTCTTCAAGGTTAACTTCTCCACCTCTACTTTAAATCTCTTTCATATTTTATTTACTCATTACCTCAATTATTTTGTTATTAGTATCTCTGAATACTTTCTTTACTTATGTATACTCAGGTGTCTCTAGTTCTTTAATCCTAAATTTATTTCTTCTCATTTAATAGCTGAGTCAAGTTACTCCTTCCTTTCCTTCATCAAAGTTATCTAGCAGGTAGTCTATTTTCATACCTTTTATTTTCCTATTCCCTCATTTCTTGCTCATGTACTGCACAGGGATTCAACTCTTGTATAGAAATTTTCAGTTTCAACCTCTCTTTTCAGACCCAGCTCCATTTTTTTCTAATACTAGAAAAGTAGTAGGTTGCTACTCTAAGTTCTAAAAGCACCTCAAATTCACTTTTTCCAAACCCCAATTTTCTTTCTAAAGTATGCAAGTGCCCTGTACTTTTACTGTCTGCTAAGAGTATCAAATCCAAGTTCAAAATATATTCTAGTCTTCTCTTTTTCTCACTTTCCACATCAAATCAGTCCTCAAGTGCTGGTAAGTCCACCATACAGTATATCTTAACAGCTTTTGCCTTTTACTGCTCCCAGTCACTGCCTTGTTGTTTCCTTCTGCTTCTAGTCTCTCCTAACATGATTCTATACCTTTCCCAATGTCTGCTTTCTAAAACAAAATATGACCTCATCAAATCCTTAAAATGGTGTGTTTAAAAAGACTCGAAGACCCATCATTGCCTATAACATTAAGGCAAAACACTTTTATTACACAAATAACACACCCAGTATTCTTGCAAAATAACTGAACCTGAATTTGCTCAAACTTCTAGCTCTAATTAGTTTATAGGATATACAGGAAAAGGAGAGCATGTTAAATGACATGTCAGAGTCGCAGTCAACTACATCCAGAGTGTCAGAGTTCTACAAAACAAATGACCAATTATTTAAAGAGATAGATAGCATTTCAAAAAAGCACAGGACAAAGAGAAGCTGCTGCTAAAATAGATTTAAGACAACTTATTAACAAATGTGGATGTTTTAGAAGCAAAGTGGCTGGATATTAGATGATATTCAGGAATAAATGTTAAATTTATTAGATATACACATGAAGTATAGTGATTTAAATGTTTTCATTGTATATATTATATATATATATATGCATGCATATGAATTAATTTTAAAATATTTCATATGATTTTATTTTAAAATATTCTAGAGGTGGGGGTGGTAAGAACAGAATGATAAAATTTATAAATTTTAGTAATTGATAAAGCTGATAATCAATGCAAGTGCTCTTTTTATTAATCACTACTTTTGTATACATTTAAAATTTTCCAAAATAAATAAAATGTAAAACACAAACAAACAAAAAACCCAACTAATATCTGGTATTCAAAAGCATTAACAATCCTGCATACCTGTTTGGACTTACCTGTAGACATTCCCTATCCTGACCACCATATTTAACTTAATATGACCAGCACTTGTATCCTAGCTCTGGGCTCATGAAGACATTCCTTCACACTTTGGTCTTAATTCTGGAGCAAGCTAGATTGCCATTCTGCAGGTACACTAGAAATCTCAGACTAACTATGTAACAGCCTACTGATTACCCTGAGCAAGGATGTTGATGTCCTACATGCTCTGGATATGGAAGGACTGAGAGATTTGAAGAATGTAAAATGTGGTAGAAGTTATTTCAGTTTGTATGGCAGATTTAAAAAAAATAGTTTCAGATTATCTAACTTTTATTTTGAAAATAAACTTTATCTCCACATGAAGTGACTAATACTTAAATGAATTGTGGGATTATTTCTCCCTGAGTGCAGATTTTAAGAACCTGAGAGACATATTTGTCATTATGGTCAAAATCTCGTATCTGTCCCATTGATATGTTGCTGTGAAATGCACTTCAAAGCTGGCCTTGTACTTTAATGGTAACCAATAGTAACTTTTGAGCTCTGCAATGATGTCACAATTATTTTCTTAAGTGCTATTCCTAAATAAGCCTGTTAGCATATACGAGCAGTTTTGAGAGACTACATTAACTTATGAGGGAAAAAGGCATATATTAGGCAAATTTTGAATGAAATTATCCTCTCCCAATTTTATCACCCACTAGCCAATATTTTTCACATCTGTGAGCAGCCATTATAATGATATTAACTACGATGAACACTTTATATGTTAATGTGGGCATAATATACAACTCTAGAAAAATGTCTTTTGTTATTTGCCATTTGTTAATCCATTTCATATGGAGGAGTAATTGCCACATTTTTCATTTGTATTTAAATGATTTATTTTTCAAACATAATCACTCTTTCCAGATATAATTAGAGAAAAGATTAGGCTCAAACTTACCAGGAAATCTGCTGTGGAGGTTGGCATCACAGTTGTAGCCATTGAACTGAGCAGACCCTGGAAGCACTCTAATTGTTAGAACCAACAGCAGCCGTATCCGTTCCATTGCAAAACCTAGAAAAGAGTTACTTATGTGGACATGCCTAGCCTTCACTCTTACTTACTGAAAAGACTGAGGCTGATTCCAACTGACTGTTGGATAGGCCAGCAGTCTACATTCATGCAGTTAAAGCTCATTAAAGGCTTAAGAATGATCAACAATAATTAGCAGCAACAAAGCAGAAATTTTGGTGACAATATTTCAAAATTATTTTCATTTTTGGCTTTAGTTTGCTAAGTGTGAAAAAAGTCAGGTTTTTGTAATGGTATAAATCATAAAATTTGTAAAATAAAAATATTTTATTCTAAATGGGAAGAACTCAAACCCAATATTTAGGACAGTATAGTTAGTCAGACTGACCAACTTGGAGACAACATTACACTTTAAAATACCAATATACATAAAGGCAGAGAAACATAACACTTTGCAGTTGATTCTCAGAGAATCCCAATACTCTCAATGACCAAATAATATCAGGAAAAATTTTCACTATACAAAGGAATTTTAGACTACTGCTACTTCTCCAAATCAATGGTTTGTTTCTCATTTTGTCAGAAAACACAGGAATAGAGGAGAAAAGAGAACAAAAAGCACGAAGTGTGGATTGACACCGTAGTTCCACCAGTGACTGCTTATTGATGGGTGATAAATGATATAGACATATGAGAACCTTGAATTCTTAGAAAAAAGTAATGAAAGGTGATTTGATAAGTTTTTTAATTTGTTTTTTTTTAAAATGCCTTTCTATTGGCCTGATAAAGTTAAAACACCTTCCAGGAGAGTATTGTCTGTTCACAAAAACAAACCAAAAATTTTGTGTTGGTGGTTGTGGTTTACGCATAAAAAGCAAAATTAAATAAAACTGGAAATGGTTTGTGCAAATAATTTAGTGTACTTCAAAAGTTTGAGGTTTAGGGAAGAAAATGATGTTTTAGATGTCCTTAAAGGTTTGACCTTGGATAATTAATCAAGTCTTTAGCACACGGAAGGAAATATATCTTGCTTTTAAATCACCATTTTAGTATAACAAGTTTATGGTAAACAAAGTCATGGTGGTGATGATGTGGGAAAGGAAAGCATGAGTTTACTCTCAAAAAGAGACCAAAAAAAAATAATAACTTGAAAGGAGCTTCCTTCCTTCAGCATTATAACATACTGTGCAGGCACAAACCTAATGACTTTTGGGAGAATAGCCACATGTCGCTTAGTTCTGCTCCCGCAGGACAGTCACTAACAACAGGCTCACACAGGTGGCTGACGCAGACTCTTGGCTCTCTTGGCCATACCTGCACCTTCATTGTCTAGCTCAGCAAGATACTTTAGATACATTGTCAGCCCTGCTATTTTGGAGTCTTCGAAAGACTACCACTACCAGGAACAATAGCAACTTTTTTTCTGAGTGGTACATTCTGTTTCACACTGAACTAGGTCAACTTTGTCACTCTTTTCTAATGATGGTGCCCTAAAGTCCCTGAAGGTATTGAAAATCTAGATTCACATTGTTGTCTTTAGAGATATCTCTTACTCTTGAGATTCACAGAGTCTGCTATTTTATTATTCTGAAATGCTTCCCAACTTTCATATTCTCTCATCGGAGAAAAAAACACTTATTGGGTGCACAGTGTACACATGGAAGGCCCTGTTTGCTAGAACACTGACTTTTATTCTCTCATTCATAATCTTAATCATAGTTGGATGATGTTAGAATTATTACTCCAGGTAAAGAGAAAAAAATGTCTTAGAAATTTTAAGTGAATGGGAAAGTAGAGGAACTAAAATTCTACCTCAAATCTGTCTGATAATAAAGTTTGTTACACAAACTACCTAAATATATGTTACTAAATAAATTCAATTTTTTTTCTTGGTTGTCATTTCTCATTAGTTGTTTTCTTTATATTTTTAAGTGATTTACCCTTTAATAGACCTTTCAACTGAAAATGAATAAATAAATTCTCATATAGGAAATGTAATATATGTAATATATTTTATAATTTGGACATAATACAGAGAAAATTATTGTTTTAAAGGGAAAGAAAGTCTGTATTGTGAAAAGAATGAGAATTATTACTGTAGACAAAACTGGACAGATTTGTGTTTAAACTATATGAGGACCTCAAGCCATTTGAAATAGCTTACTGACAGCAATAGCTAGTCTTAGCTCTACCACTTCAGACGTGATCTGAGGTTGTCCAAAAGAAGTATGCCTCTCCCTTTCAGGCAATGAACAGGACCTCCAGCACTGTCATGGAGATTGACACCCTTAATAAACATTTTTGAAAAAAAAGAAGGAAAGAAAAAGGTAGAAGGCAGCTTGCTTTAACAAAAAAATACATTTATTTGATATCAGCAGATGTAGATTCAAATCCCCCTTTAGTCATTGTCTAGATTTGTCACTTGAAAATCAAGATAATGATCAGAACATAGCATAGTCTTGACACACTAAAGGCATTAAAATATTCGTTTCAAGGTCATCACACATTGATGTAAGTTGCTGCCGGCACAGGGGCATCCAGTGCCAGAGCTTGTGCTCTGTTGGGTAAGCCACATGCTCTGGAGCTCGACTGCCCTACACGACATGTTCTATGAACTAGAGGCAGTCCTGATTAGTTGAAACACAATTTTTCTATTTATAATGTTATCTGTACTGGTCTGCGTTATAGTCTTAAGATAAAATGAGCAGGGCATTTTTAAAGACATCTACATGTATTGTATAGGTAGTATCTACATTTTGGTCCATGTAACACTGGCAGTGCTTATGGAACTTTCAAGACTTTGGGAGGTTTTTTTTTTTGGGGGGGGGTTACATTTCATCTACATATTAAAGCAAAATAATAAACTATTAGCTGGAAAACGTCCTCTTCTTAATCCTATCTCAATCACTTCTTCTGCACATAGAAAACTCTGAGCATCAACTCACAGTAGTAAACTTGGAGATACTACCTTGCCACAGTTCCTAAAGTTCTTTCTTAAAATAGTATTATTGGGATATGAAAACTATGCTGAGATTAATTACACTCATCAGAGCATAATGTCCTGTTTGCTTAGACTTCTTAGCTTCTAAACAGGTGCAGTGCTAGACATATGTACCCCATTCCTAATGTAGTTTTAAAAAAGTAGCTGAGTTTCATGTTACAAGGTAGATTTTGGCTGTCTGCTGTGGAGTGACCTGACATGCCTGCTGTCCCACTGTGACTCCAGTAACCTCTAGTTAGAGCACCAAAGCAGAAGCATTTTTCACCTTCTCCACCTTAAGTAGATGCAGAAACCAACACTCTACTTTGGTACTAACAGTGAGGTACAAGACTACCTAATACAGCCAAATTACAAAACATTAATAGTAATTAGATAATGACCTTGAAGATACGTGTGCAGAAGGTTTTGTACACATTTCTTAATTTAGAACTTTCATAAATTCAAATTGATGAGGATAGGGAGGAGGAGGGTTCCATACACCACGTTGAATTTTAATAAATTCCGAAGTGTTGATTTAAAAAAAAGTCATGTGCGTCTCTTAAACTGGTACTAATAAGTTCTCTGTTTTCTACATAGCAATACAAAGGAATTTGCTGTCAAATATCTCAGTATTTCTCATATTAAATATTATTTTTAAAGTAACTTTTCCAAAATATGAATTTTTAATTTATTTGTTTAAGATTGAACTTGGAGTCAGAAAAATATAATTTAACTTTCAATTCTCACTCAATTTTATATAATGATATAGTTCTGTCATAAACATGGTTCTCTAGATTTTATGTACTCTATATATTTTTAACTTTCCCTTTAGTAAGATCTGCTTTGTGCTAAGCACTGTGCTGTGTTGAATATCAACTATTAACATAGATTTAACTTTTACTCATATAACAAACGTGGGAACAGAAGCATAAAGTTTTTCATCGACTCACTTGGTACCACATTGCTAGGAAATGGCAGAGTAGTCTTCAAAGCCAAGCTGGAGCTTTGGATTGTTACACTACTATTTAACCTAATGGGAACTTGTCAAATAAGTAAAATTAATGCCCTGCTAATTTCCAGAAAGTGAACTATATTAACAATGTATGCTTAAAATATGCTTTGAGCCTGAACAGGCAGTGGTGCAGCGGATAGAGCGTCAGACTGGGACATGGAAGACCCAGGTTCGAAACCCCAAGGTCACCAGCTTGAGCGTGGGTCCATCTGGTTTGAGCAAAAGTTCACCAGCCTGGAACCAAGATCACTGGCTCCAGCAGAGGGTTGCTCAGTCTGCTGAAGGCCTGCAGTCAAGGCACATATGAGAGAGCAATCAATGAACTACTAAGATGTCACAACGGCAACAAAAAACTGATGATTGATGCTTCTCATCTTTCTCCGTTCCTGTTTGTCTATGCTATCTACCCTTCTCTCTGACTCTCTCTCTGTGTCTCTGTAAAGAAAATGCTTTGAACTAAATGATTTAGATGATTGAGGCAAAATATTTTAAATTTCTACCTAACTGTCATGACTTTATTTCATTTAGGCAGTCAGTGCATAAAGAATATTATTCTTTTGTCTGACCAGGTGATGGCACATTAGATAGAGCGTCAACCTGGGACACTGACGACCCAGGTTCAAACCCCCAAGGTCATCAGCTTGTGCGTGGGCTCACCAGCTTGAGTACAGGTCTCCAGTTTGAACATAGAATCATAAACATGACTCCATGGTCACTGGCTTGAGCCCAAATGTCACTGGCTTGAAGCCCTAGGTCACTGGCTTGAGCCCAAGGTTGCTGGCTCAAGCAAGGAGTCTCTGGCTTAGTTGAAGCCCCTATTCATGGCATGTATGAGAAAGCAATTAATGAATGACAAACACTGATGAGTTGATGCATCTTATCTTTTCCCCTTCTATTCTGTGTTTCTCTCTCTCTTAAAAAATATTCTTTTTACAATTTGATTTAATGATAGTACCAGTAAGTTTTAAGAGCTGACAATTTACCAGAAAGAATGTTCTTTTGTTTTTTTTATTTTGTTAAGCACTTTATACATAAGGTAGGTAAATTATTATACTTACCTTGGGGATAGACATAGAAATGTTAAGTAACTATTCCAAGGTTAAATAGACAACTAGTGTTAGAATCAAAATTCAATGCACAATGACTCCAGAAACCACTCTCAACTATTAAGTGGCACTGCTTTTTAGAAAATGATTCTTATAGCAGGAAGTCAGATGCAATTTGGCAATTACTTGGTAAATTTGATCAATAGCAATTTTATGCCTACATTTATTTATCAATTATTATTGAATGCTTATATGAGCCTGGTACTGTCTAGGGGAGCTGAGGAACTGCCATTAGAAAATTTTTATCTGCAGAGAACTCATATTCTAGTGAAAGAGGTCAGAAGAAAACAAACTCTATAAGTAATATACAGGCTCTATTTGTAATAAGTGGTGTGGAGGAAAATAAAGTAAAACAAATGATAGCAAGTTCAGGGGTAGAGGGCAAGGAGTATTGCAATTTTAAATGGGATGACCGGGCATAAAAATCAATTTATATAAATGAAGCTCAAGGGGAGAAAAACTTCAGTTATGAACAAACAGATCTACTTGTCTTTAATTTGCACTTCACTTTTTTTTCTATTTAGACATTTCCCAAATAAAATAGACTTTAAGTGCATAAATTATTCTCTAAGAATAACTTGGACACTTTGAACAGCTACATTAACCTTTTCAAATGAATAAAGGTGGCTCATAATGCCCAAAAAAAGTAATTCATTAAATAGCACCCATGTGACCTAAGGAAAAAAATGAACATGTTCACAGGTGCCTTTACCTACTCTTGGAAAATAGGTTTTACAGAAACAAAGAGGGTCACATTTTATCAAAGTTTCATACTTCTTTAACTTTATCATCTTCATATAGGCCAGTCTGTATCATGCTGTTCCAGTTGGGAAGAAAAATAAAAAATTCAAATCAAACATCATTTCTTTACAAGTCTGATCATTACTTTAAGATTTATGTATTTTCCATTAAACAAAATATGCTTGTTTTGTCAAAAAGATTCACAGCAATATGAAATGGGATTTTTGGCATTGGCAATGGCCCAGTCCTCTTATTCTCGGCCATCTCTGCACGTACTGACCAACTAGCTACTTGGCACAACCTTACTTGTCCCAACAAGGGGCAGAACCCTATTTCTGGTGCTTCTGTATCATCCACCCAAGCCTGCTCCTCAGAAGAGATCAGAAATAGTTCATTAGGCTTTAAATAACTACAGAGTTTTCAAATTTCCCAGGAAAGAAGGGGGTAGAGAAATGTGTATTTTAAGAGAGGTCAAAGTTTTAGTTAAAGGAATAAAGTCTTACTTAAAGCAACCAACAGGGCCCAGGTAAGATCAGGTGCAAAAAGGCATTGAATTACACAGGCAGACAACCATCTTGCTTAGGTAAGTCACATACTAATACAAAGACTTGTTTGTAGAAAAAGAATATATTAGCTAACACTTCAAAATCACCCATTTTAAAGCACTGCAAACCCTGACTGTTTAATGAAGAAACATTTTCTGATGGGGTATCTACACGGAAGCTCTATGTTTTTTTTTTTTTTATTTCTGGGTTGCACTAGAACATTAGAGACAACATATATAGTCAAAGGAAAATGAAAGCATAAAACTTCCATCAGAAATATCCATTATTATGTACATATATGTATATTCTTTGAGATAGCATGTCTTTGTCTCGCAAGAATAAAACACACCTGTACTTTTCAGAATAATGCCTCAAACAAAGAAGGAAATACATTTAGCTATCAAGAAAACATTCAAAAGTTCTGCAACTCTAATGTTGATGTATACCAAAAGGAAATATGAATGCTAAAGGCTGTTCCTAAGAGAAAATACTACTCCAATTTTTTCTGCCACAAAGTGAGTGTTCATTTATTTCCCTTTGCCCGTCTTTCTCATTAATCTTTCTGTTCAGGGTTTTCTTGAGTAATCTATAGCATTTAAATGATCTACAGTGTTTAGCTTAGGACATTTATTCTAACACCTTAGTTTTGGGAGGTAATAATAGATTGAGGTAAGTCTAAAGCTTTTTTATAATAATTTACCAGGTTCATTTTCAAGATACATTATATTCTTCTGAAACAGCTTTGAAAATGTTAGTATGTTGACTTTCTTCTTTCATGAAGTACAATAATAAATTAATAACTTAATTTTTAATTAATTTCTTTTAATTAATTCAGTAATTAACAATTATATAATTATTTTAGAATGAACATATTTCTTTCTCAATAGAGATGATATATAAAATATTTATAAGCAGCAGCCAGAACAGGAATTGCAAGTCAGAAGCAATACCATGCTGATATATTCTGGCTGAATATCAACCCACTTCCAAAACATCAAAAGTATTTGTATGGGTACCATAATGATCATGGCAAGATAGGTTCATAACTTGGTGACTCTTGCTTATGAATAAAAGAGCATCTACCTATTAATGCTCCACTATGTATTTTATATTCTTCTGATAATTTATCCAATCATTTATTCATTCCACAATTTTTACTGAGCGGTTTCTAAGTGTCAGACTCAAGGAACTGGGAATCCAGTAGTGAGCAATACAAACTAGATCCTTACTCCTAGAGACTTTACAAACTAGAGAAAATAATACTCATTAAACTAGTAATTGCATACTAAAAATATACATACAAATGTATTTAGTAAGTGCTGTGAATAAATAAATAAACAGTGCCTCCAAAAAATATAACCATAACACATAATTTAGATAAGCAGTATCAAGAAAGGCTTTCTGAGAAGTGCCACAGTTGACAAGAATTAAAGGATTAATTTGCATTAGTCATATGAAGTCTGGAAATTAGCACTCCAGCTAGAGCTCATTGCACAATCACAAGTCCCAAAATATAAAAATACTTATTTTTTTGTAAAGTTTGAAAGAAGGTCCATAATACAAAGCAAAGTAAAAGGATAAGGAGAAAATTCAGAAGTTTCCGACAAAGAAACGTAGTGTAGCCGATTTCCTAAGTGGAATGGAAAGCAACGGAAGGCCTTTAAGTTGAAGACTAAGATGGTAATGTCATGAGCGAGATAAAGTAAACAAGTTTAGAATGTTATTTTTAAATGAAAATGGCAAGACTTGGTGTTAGAAATTCTAAGGGCCATGTAATTAAGAGAAAGGACTCAAGGGTGCCTTTCGAGTTTGTCTTGGTTAACGAGGTTAACAGCAGTACAAAGATTGAGACAGAAAGAAAATGGAGGAGGCACTTATGGCAATGGGAACAAGATGAAAAAAGGACCAAGATATCAGTGCATTTGGACCAAATGCATGGGGCCTTAATTTTTTTACTATTTAGAAACTGAAATACTATAAAAGATGGAACACATTTTAAGGAGCTGTATTGCAAATTTGTTTT
Source organism: Rhynchonycteris naso (assembly GCA_037038555.1). Classification (NCBI taxonomy): domain Eukaryota; kingdom Metazoa; phylum Chordata; class Mammalia; order Chiroptera; family Emballonuridae; genus Rhynchonycteris; species Rhynchonycteris naso. The sequence continues at coordinate 78,002,651 of CM073002.1, forward strand.
AAGTTGCAAGGACAAGCCTCTGTTGCTTATCACAGACGGTATTATATAAATAAAATATGTATTGACAGGAGAATGTTTCTAACACAATCAGAGGGATAGCATCTTACTGAGCAGTTAGGGTCCACAGCTACCACATATAATCAAAATTACCCCTGAAATTTCTTAAATTTCCTATCTTTATGTGAGATTCATGAGTAATAGAGCAATGTTTTCAAAAAGTTTCTTCATAATAATTTCTGTTGCTCCATCTTTTAAGGAAGATGATAATAAAAGTTATATGAAAAAGAAAATATTGCCTAATTCAGACTTCCAAATATGTTTATTTTACACTCAAAGTAGAGAGAACATCCATAAAAATTTATGGTTCTCGCCTTCTATAGACAAAGGAAATTTTTGGCTCTCCAACATTGGCCTCCAAGAGCCAGGCTTGGAAATCTGAACACGGAGTTTGCACTAAAACCCACAGAAGAGATGTGAGATAAGATATTTCATAAATGAAATGCTTTGCCTCACATGAAGGAGCTTGTAGAGGAGTGGGAAAAGTGTTTATACTCCAATGTAGGGAAGAATCCTGCTGCTCAAGTTAGATAAAAATATCCAGGTGATACATAGGATCTATAAGCAAAAGGAGCACATGCCTGGCTTTTTGTCTGCAATCTGGTACTAAGTATCTGTCGCAGAGCCCGTGCCAACATTAGGAAGTCAGAATTGAGTGGCTATTATAATAGAACAGATCTAGCCAAAGAGAGGCTTGAAATAGCTTCCCATATAGTCTCCCTACTAACATGGAGATACCTTAAAAAGCTTTGGAACCCTTCAAGAGAGATAGGGAAAATCAGAATGTGCTATACCTTGCAGGGAAGCCAGTAGGTGGTGGAGATTGCAAGATAGATGGACCAAAGCCAGGGACAGCTGGGGAATGTATCAGAAGCTCTGAGTTCCACAGAAGCAGTAAGAAATTATATGTATGAGGGAGGAGGAACAGCCTCTGTTAGGAGATAGAATAAACCACTGTGCCTTCATCATTTTCAGAAAAGAAATCGTAAGTTATGCTAGCCATGGCAGACACAGCAAGGGTGGTGATGATACCTGAAGACCAAATAAATAAGAGTTACTTATTAAGCCCAATTAGAACCACAAAATGGTAAAAGAACCAAATACCCTCACCAAATGCCAAGAAAATCCATTTTTAAAGAGGCTAACGTAGACAATAATTAGTACTATTTATTTTATTGACATGCATTTTATAATTTATTATTTATATAATTATTATTGATAACTATTAAATACTATTGATTTCCTTGGCTAGATAACTCAATTGGTTAAAGCATCATCCATATACACCAAAGCTATGGGTTCAATCCCCAGTCAGGGCACATACAGGAACAGATTAATGTTTCTTCTGTCTGTCTCTCTCTCTCTCCCCCTTCTTTTCTCCCTAAAATCAATCAATAAATTTAGAAAAAAATACATATTTATCAATATTATTTTTTTAAAAAAAATATTACTTTTTAACTGTCACTGCAACCTTTTGAGACAGGTACTATAATTGTCCCTACTTCACAGGTGAGAAGAGAGGTGTGTAGCACAGAGAAGTTAAGTAACTTGTCAATGGCTCTCACGTGGAGGTGGGGAATACAGTATCTGAACCCAGGTAATCTGGCTCCAGAATCGGTGTTCTTAAACCTACACTATGCTACCTTCCCACCCTCCCTTTCTGCACACAAACCTTGAAGAGGTTAGAAGAAGAGAGGTAAGACCCGTCAGACTATGACTTGATAGTCACCCCCAAAGAAATTAAATTTCAAACCAGCAGTGACTAAATTCTAAACCAGAATTATCATAAAATGGCAAGATTAGATGTTTACTGCAATATGTAAAAAACAGTTTTTTTCATAACTTGAATTCACATAATGAAAAATAACAAAAACTTTATTTTGATGTATTTATGACACAAATGAATTTTATGTACACTCTGTTAAGAGACATGCGTAATCCATGAGCTCTTCACAGCTAGTTTTTCTTTTCACAGTTGAATAGATGAGATCTATATTAGGAAGGTTACATTCTCAGAAGCTGGAGCTACCACAGTATATAACACAGCTTTGAGATATGGAGATTCCAATCAGATATTATTTTTCTCATATTTCTGTCTTACTTTCTCTATCTGTTGTTGTAGTGATAGTAAGTTTCAAATCATTTTATATTAAGTTTTAGACATTTTGATCCTTAATATTTTAGCACACATCTCTTAAAAAAACTTTCTCCACATAACCAAAATACATTACCAATTTTAACAAAAATAGTATGAACTCATAAGAGCATCTTTTATTGCATACTCAGATTTCTTCAATTTATCAAAAAATATGCATTATACCTGGTTTTCTCACAATCCAAGATCCAAAAATGGGACCAAGATAATAGCATGACAACATGCAAAGGTTTATCCATTACATTTAAATTATTATATTCTTTTAGCTTTTTATAATATAGAAAATCCCACTGCTCTGATAGCATTTTACATCCATAAGAATTTTATGGTCCTACCAGACAAAAAGAATGTGAAAAAAATATAATATTTTGTCAAAATAAGAAATATATAAAGCTGCATAAAATTTGTTCAAGTATCTTAAAAGTTAATAAAATGTAATAAAATATTAAAATTTGAATGGTTGGGGTCACAAAAAGTAGAAACGGGAAATGTAAAATATGTATCTAAAAAATGTTATAATGTGGGTTGCATGGGCTGTATGAGTTACGTGGGTTGTAGCAACAATAGATCAACCTCTTCTCTAACTGACCAAGTTTTTATATATGCAATATATAAAGTCATGATGCATGATGGTTAAAAATGAGAATCTACCCATTGTCCCAGTCAAAAGCGCTGGCTAATAAGCAATTACAGTTAGTTTAGAAGATAACTGCTTTCCAAGTGTGTTAGCAACTCTTTACTCCAGGAATATGTCGACCTAGAAGTCTTTAAGATAATCAAAAATTAGAGAATCATTTTTTTATGCTAAAGAATCTATGTATGTTGGTATTTTTACTAATTCAAATGTGTTTGAGAATTTGACAAACAGTTTAGTCTTTTTATTCTTATATAAGATCTGTAATTGGGTAAACAATTAAGACTTTCTGTGTAAAATTGACATGCCACCAAGATTACATAAAATATTGAGATATATACAAAAATATTGATTAACCAAATGTAAAATCTGTATTTTATTTGTAACGATTAATACTTGAGATATCTTGTTATAACACATACTTGAATTCACTCAAACATATTAAACTTCCTTTAAAAATTATTTAGTATATTTGATTTTCTTCTTAGTATATTAACTACTTTTGCATATAAAATAAAATATTTCTCAAAAATCAATTAAAGCCTGATTAGGTGGTGGTTCAGTGGATAGAGCGTCAGACTGAGACACGGAGGACTCAGGTTCAAAACTCTGAGGTTGACGGCTTGAGTATGAGCTCATCTGGTTTGAACAAGGCTCACCAGCTTGAGCCCAAGGTTGCTGGCTTGAGCAAGGGGTCACTAGGTCTGCTATAGCCCTCTGGTCAAGGCACATATGAGAAAGCAATCAATGCGCAACTAATGTGCTACAAAGAAGAATTGATGTAAGTTTACTAGATTTGGCTGGTTAGCTCAGTGGTAGAGCATTGGCCCAGTGTGTGGATGTACTGGGTTTGATTCCTCATCAGGGCACGCAGAAGAAACATCCATTTTCTTCTCTACCCCTCCCCCTCTCACTTCTCTCTCTCTCTTTCTTTTTCTCTCTTTCTTTTTTACCCTTCCTACAGCCATGACTTGATTGGAGCAGGTTGGCCCTGGAGACTAAGGATGGCTTCATGGCCTCCATTTCAAATACTAAAAAGAGGTTGGTTGTGGAGCAATGAAGCAATGCCCCATATTGGCAAAGCATCACCCCCTACTGGGCTTGCCGTGTGGATCCTGGTCAGCGTGCATGTGGGAATCTCTCTCTCTCCATCCTTTTCTCTCACTGAATAAAAAAAGTTTACTAGACTTATAGACAAAAGGTTAGAATTTAAACTTAAAATTTTAAGAATAAGTAGGTTTGCTTATTTATAGCTTTAATTGAACATTAATGCTTAAAAAGTTTAGAACATATTTTTCAATTTTTTAATAGCAAGAAACAAGAAAACCTCACATTAATCACAGAATAAGTGGTTGTTATGCCTCAGAAGCCATGTTAAACATAGAATTCACATCTTTAAGCACTAAAATCATCCATCATATGTTGAGATGTTTACACTCAGAGAGTTACAAGGGAGCTAAGATCTCCTAAAGGATATCAATTTGGTGTTGTCTGTCTCACATTTACATAGATTCATAAATAAATGCTCTGATTAGAATAAAAATAACACTACAAATATTATTTAATTAATTGCATTTCTCTTTTTTCCCCAAGGATATATAGTTGAATTTGTTGATGATAAATGTTACTTGGTATGACTTCACGAAAATCACTGAATATGTATTTCTAAATATGAGTTTCTCCTCTTAAAAAAGTTTTTAATAAAAAGGGAAACACTTTAGCTTTATAATAGTTACATTAACAACATTAAAATGTCTAGTAGTTAACTAAAGAGTGCACTTTATGGCTTTGGAGTAATGAAAGATTTCTTAGGAAAAAATATTGCTTTACCATCATAAACTATAGTCTGGGCCTCCCAAAACTTTCCTAGAGGCTTACTAAGGTATTTTTGTTTTCATGAAATGAAGTGTTTGAAGAGAACATGACTAAGATGATTTCCAGCTATAATGAGCCAATTAAATCATGATGTTTTAATAAATGCAGGAGAAAAGAATGATCAATTCCCCTTCTTTCTAAAATCACCTTCCTTATCAGAATTTAGGCTTTACTATACCAGCAGACTTTAGAGATCTTCCATTTTCATGCCCTATCCTTGGCAATTGATGAGATGGCAAACGGTGCATCTAGAACACCCTCACATCTATCTCTTTATTTTATAAGAAATAAAATCAGTAAGCAGTTTTATAGCTTAATCTCAATGGTGTTAAAGAAAGGCTATATAACCCTCACACTTTTGGGTGGCTTTGTCTTTTCACAGACTAAAATGGCAAAATTAAAATTACATGAAAGAAAATAAAGTTACTACTGGTTTTATACTTTTATTTTTTCCCCTTGTGTCTACATTTTTTGTTTGTTTCTCAAAGGTTTCAAAGGCCTTTAGGAAAGCAAAGATCACAGAATAATATATGCTGATGGTAATTTAAAACAGCCCTTTGTGCTGCCTCAAATACATGTTCAACCCTGTTCTTATTAGTGCTCATGTTTTTTATTATTATTATTATTTGTTGAGCTGTTTGGAGGATGTAATATTAGCCTTCATGACACTACTCTGAGAAACTCTTTGAAGCAAACAAATTTGCTTTTGCTTCTTAGATATGGAAATTGACTCAAAGAGGCTAAAACTTTTGTAAGTAGAAACTTGTTATAAATAATATTTAAAAAGTTAACTAAAAGCAGGTCCTGAAATAATAATTTCTAGTATCTTTAACTTAGCTGTTACCTTACAAGTTCAAAACCCCAAAATATGATAATCTGGGGCATGATAAAATCAGTTCCACAAAAGTTTTAGCCATTGGGTCAGGTAGCATATGTACAAATGCATTACTTAAGAAATAATGTTCAGCCTGACCAGTGGTAGCGCAGTGGATAAAGCGTCAACCTGGGAACCCTGAGGTTGCCAGTTCAAAACCCTGCACTGGTCTGGTCAAGGCACATATGGGAGTTGATACTTCCAGCTCCTCCCCCCTTTCTCTCTCTCTCTCTCTCTCTCTCTCTCTCTCACACACACACACACACACACACACACACACACACACACACACACTCTGTGTCTCCTCTCTAAAATAAATAAATAAAATTTTAAAAAAAGTTAAGAAAAAAAATTTTTAAAAATAAATAAAGAAAGAATGTTCATATCAGGGAGAACTTAAAATTTAAATCCTCCTATTTAAACATTTCAGTTAGCACCATAATAACTGTTTCTATTTTATTAATTGAAATAATTATTCATAGATCACTGGAGGTGATCATTACATCAAATCTGTACTCTGAAAATTAGTAATTAAAAAGAATTAGACATTAGTTCTGACTTTCAAATAAACAACATTTCTGCCTTAATACAACCCATAAAAAAGTCTGAAGTGTGTGTGTGTTTGTATATGTCTGTAGGAAATAAATAAAAATGTTAAAGATTATGTTATTATTTTAACCTCTTGTATATTTGTAATTTATTATAATAAATACTCAAATCAAGTGACCTATAGGTAATTTATTCTGTGATACCTATAACTCACTTTGCTTCTCTAAGACCCTCTTGTTATCTATAAAATATGAACCCAAATTATCTAAGTGACTAAATAACTATTACAAGGTAAAATCTAGTTGCAGAACATTTTTAAAGAACATATCATCCTTTAGTATAGTGAGAGAAAAGAAGCAAAAATTAACCTAACTTATTCATAAGATCAAAGTCAATGGTTCAAGATATTAGAGTATGAGAGCTATAAAGAGAAGGCAAGTTGCCATTACTTAGAAGATAGTTTATGAGTTTTTATGTCTTTGGTAAAATAAACATAATTCTAACAAATGCATAACCTTGCAATAGAGTTAGGAATATAAATTATAACTAGATACAAGTTTGCAACTCCTGTGTCATAAAGTAAATGGTCTCTGGCATCCAAAACACCAGGCAAGGTTGAGAGATGGCTGTGGACCATTGTAAGCAAGTTAAGCTGTCCTTATAGTGGATTTCATTAGAAGTTAAGTGAGGAGAAGGAGGTGATCAGAGAAGGAAATGAATAGGACATTACTATGCATGAGACTGTAGACAATGCTGCGTTATAACTAGTGAATCAGGGATTTTGAAAAATTTGAACACAAACCCTTTCAAGCATAGGATACCCTTCTCTGGAGAGTTGATTTCACTTTATTTTGGTAACTAACCTATCAAGAATAATTTAAAAACCAAAGCTTATTATGAAAAAATAAAAATGTCACCCAGCAATACATAATCAATAGCTAAGTGAATTTCAATGGATGTTTAGTTTGTTTTATTCACTGGATGACCCATGAAAAATATAAAATATAAATGGGACTTGATAAAGAATAAGAATTAGGCCTTTGAAAATAAAAAATAATATTCTTTTCTCCTACATATGACTTTAAAAAATGAGAAACTCTATAAGAAGAGTCTGCCTCCATCAGAAAGAGCAATATAAGAATAATTGGTATTTCAGAAGAAGAAGAGAGGAAAGGAATGGAAATCCTATTCAAATAAATAATTGATGTGAACTTCCCAGCTTATGGAAAGAGTCAGTTCCTCAAATCCAAGTAGTAAACAAGATGAGTAGTTACCTCTACCCAAAAAGACATTCTCTAAGTTAAAAGAAAGAAGTAAAAGGCATCCATATTGGGAAAGATGTAAAAATATCACATTTTCCAAATGATATAATCTTGTATATACAAACCACCAAAGACACCAACAAAAACTATTAGAAACAATAAATAAGTATAATAAAGTTACAGGATACAGCATCATTATACAAAAATCTACTGTTTTCCTATATGCAAATAATAAAACTTCATAAATTAATTAAAAATACAATTCATTTTATAATTGCAGCAAAATAAATAAAATACTTAGGAATATACTTAAAGTATGTGAACAACCTATATAGTAAAAGCCACAAAGCAATATTAAAAGATACTGAAAAAGACACAATGAAATGGAAAATTATGCCATATTCATGGATTGGAAGAATCAACATAGTTAAAATGGCCATATTACCCAAAGCAATATATAAATTTAATGCAATTCCTATTAAAAGTCCATGTCTTTTTTAAAAGAAATAGAACAGAAAAATTGCCAGATTTATATGGAACCCTAAAAGACCCTGAATAGCCAAAGCAATCTTGATAAAAAAAGAATAGTGGCAGAGATATCACACTACTTGACTTTAAATTATACTACAAAGCTATGACAACCAAAACAGCATTGTATTGTCAGAAAGAAAAAAATACAGACATACAGACAAATGGAACATATTTGAGAGTCCTGATATAAAGACACATATATATGGAAAAATCATCTTTGACAAAAATAGTCAAAAATACACAATGAAGAAAAGAAAGCTTCTTCAATAAAAGCTGCTGGGAAAACTGGAAGGCCACATGCAAAAGAATGAAACTTGACTACACCTTTTCCTTATGAACTAAGATTAATTCAAAATTGATCAAAGACCTAAATGTAAGCTCTTAAACAATAAATTATATAGAAGAAAGCATAGGCACTAAACTTATGGATCTTGGCTACAGAGAACATTTTATAAATTTGTGCCTCAAAGCAAGGGAACTAAAGGCAATAATAAATGAATGGGATTATATCACACTAAAAAGCTTCTGCACAGCAAAAGAAACAACAAAACCAAAAGACAGCCAAGCCAACCAAATGGAAGCTGATATTCACAAATAATAGCTCTGATAAGTGGTTAATGCCCAAAATATATAAAGAACTCACAAAACTCAACAACAACAAGCAAACAATCCAAACTGCTATACCTGATTCTTGCTTGTCCCACCCATGTTCTCTGGAAGAGGCTGGAAGCTAGTTTCTTATTGGTGTAAAGTTAGATTTGAATGGTATGGTGGGGGTTGTCTTTGAGTTGCCTTGGAAACTTAATTGAATTGTTAATGGAACATATTTTTTCCTGAATACAGACAATGCACTTTTGGGAGCAGCCATGTTACAGCTCAGGAACAGTAGTACTGTGCCAAATTCCTAAACACATTTGTAGGTATATATCTTTAAGTCTCTGTCTATCATTTATTCAATTTCATACCTTTTCTTGTTCGAGACCCTGTAATAGACTCCTCGCGGCTAGACCATGACATGGTTAGCCTGGGGAATGGGTGAGGGAGAGAGGTGTAAAAAGGGGCAAATACTGGGTGTCAAAAAATGATTTGACTTTGGGTGATGGGCACACAACACAATCGGCAGTTCAAATACTATGGAGATGCTCACCGCAAACCTATGCACTCTTAATGATCAATGTCACGTGTTGGGAAAAAAATATATACTATGCTCACTTTGTTAAAGATGGCACTGCCCATGTTTAAGTCCTTTGATATTAATGTGTGTTGAGGGGCAGGCTGTGGGCAGGCCGGGTCATTATAGCCTAAATATTAGTTTTAAGAGTAAGCTGTTCCCCACATCCTTGAATGATTGGATGATGTGGGGTAGTGCCCTCTCCTGAAGAATCCCATTATGCCTCAGAGACTTTCTTGTTTGTAGATTAGATTAAGGGTTTGGATTTCTACACTATAAAGTGGGACAGACCGGGAGCTTGCTCTCTCTTGGTTCCTGGGATTAGCAGTAGAGAGGAGAGCAGAGAAAGGCCACGTGGAGGAGGCCAGGAGAAGCAGCCAAGGTGGTGCAGTGCTGAGGAAGAAGCCAGTTTGTGCAGATTTTGTGCAGAGAGAAGGAGATGGGGAACAGAGGTGAATAAGTCTGGTGAGTTAGAAACCTTTGATTCTAGGAAACTCGGATAAGTCAGTAGCTTTGTGAGCACTGAATGAGTGGGTTTTGGAGCCCAGTGTGTGTTTTTACTTGCCCGCCGGGTGCAAGCTAGGATTAAAGCTGATGGCTCACCAGTTCTTGGCTCTGTTGTTTCATTATCAACTGTCCAAATCAAATGTGAACCTGCACTGGTCAGGCGGCTGTGATGGTGGCCTTGCCCACTGGCTTTACATCACGCCATTAAATTTAATTTCAAAATTAAAAAATATATTCCATATATAGGTGGGACATAAAAATGAGACTCAGGGACATGGACAAGAGTGTGGTGGTTATGGTGGGGAGGAAAGAAAAGGAGGGAGGAGGGGAGGGCACAAAGAAAACCAGATAGAAGGTGACAGTAGACAATTTGACTTTGGGTGATGGGTATGCATCATAATGAGATGTCGAAATAACCTAGAGATGTTGTCTCTGAACCTATGTACCCTGATTGATCTATGTCACCCCATTAAAATTAATAATATATATATAAGCAATTGCATCACAATTCAATTAAAAATGAAAGGAAATCTAAATTAACTCTTTTTACTAAGCACAAATCAAAGCAATGTAATAATGAATAGCTTTGTTTTCAAGCTATCTGTATACCCTCAAGAGTTTATTGAGCCCTTTAAGAGGATGCTACGCCCCATAAGCCCTGCTGAAAATTGTGGGTTGAAATTAGAGTAACTTTTTTGAAATAATTATTGTGTGAGGATGTTAGTTTAGTACAGGGGTCCCCCACCTTCTTACACAGGGGGCCAGTTCACTGTCCTTCAGACCGTTGGAGGGCTGGAGTATAAAAAAAAAACTGTGAACAAATCCCTATGCACACTGCATATATCTTATTTTAAAGTAAAAAAAACAAAACGGGAGCAAATACAATATTTAAAATAAAGAACAAGTAAATTTAAATCAACAAACTAACCAGTATTTCAATGGGAACTATGGGTTCAGATGCAGCCTGTGCTCCTCTCACTGACCACCCATGAAAGAGGTGCCCCTTCCAGAAGTGATGCGGGAGCTGGATAAATGGCCTCAGGGGGCCACATGCAGCCTGCGGGCCATAGTTTGGGGACACCTGTTTTAGTATGTCAAGAATAACACTTCTCATAAAATAGAATAACATGATATTATAGGTTGAAATGGAATGGAATGTGTTTGTAAAATGTAAAAGTGCTGTGCATGTATATATGGGTATATGTTCTAGATCTCAATGTAAAATATCATAGTGTAGGTTGGATTTTTAAAAAATTGAAACCTACTTGATTTAGAACATGGTAGCAACCTGGTACACATGGCTCAATGCCCCTACTTGTAAACATGCTTTCATTGGCCTCACTAAGGAAGCAAACAAAAGGACAATAGCATTTCTAGACTGAACTACTCACAATAACAGTATTGAGAGAAAATATATTTCAAATGCTCTGAGGAAGAACTTGAAGTTGGTTTACAGTCTAATTGATTATTTATGTCTTAGGAAGATGTTTGTTATAAATTTATATTAAAAAAGTAGAAGCAATAGATATGTGTTAAAGTAGGTTTGTGAATTGAAGGAGAAAATTAAGAAGGAGATTTTTGCATAACAGGAACACTGATGGCAAAGAAGAAAAGTGCAAAATATTCAAGAGGCTGAAGAGAAGACAGTTTATAACAAGTGTTTTCTCTTTTACTTACTGGTAGAATGCTATAAACAACCCATAGAGAATGGAACCTAAGCTTCCTTTTCCTTTCTGCTTCCTAATAGATGAAAAAGTCATCCCTAACCCATAAAACAAAAAATAGCCATTTGTTGAATAAACAAAGGGTAGGGATTGGTAATTTTGTTTAATTTTGCCAAGAATAAATTAGTGTTGATACAATCATAGTAGCACAGAACAATCCCCTGTGACACATTAACAAGAAAATGCCACATTTTTAAGGCAGCTATCTAGGATGCAGGTATGATCTACAGCTAAGTACAGAAAATGGGTTATAAGAAAAGAAGACTCCTAGAATTTCCTTCACCTTCCTCACTAGGCAACATTAACCAACTAATCACAGGGCTGAGCAACACAAAATAAGACCTTCTAAATGCATGAACATCACTGCTTAAAACTCCATGTTCAAATCTCTGTTTCTTAGCTACCTAAGTCAGACTCATCCAACTGGTAAATTTGTAAGAAATTTATAAGTAAATCATACACTAATTCCTTCTAGCTCTGGAACACTGTCAGAGGGCCACCATTTGAAAGTTGGTATAGGTTCAGAAAAATGAAAATGCCATTTAACTTTAATGCAAATAAGAAAGTACATTTACTGGTAAAGTTTTTTTTTTTAAGAGAAATCATTTCAAAGCCAAATATAAATGTGAGGGGAATATTTTGTATCCATAGCACAGTATCCCGAGTTAACCTGGGGGGGGGGGGTGTAAAAATTAGATGCCCACACCTCTCCCCACAGTAATTCTAACGAGCATTCAGGGTTGAGAAACACTGAGATAGAGGAAGGTTTGGTTAGAATTGAGATTCCATTTCTAGTTGTCTTTTTCTTTTATTGATAAGCAGATTCTTCTTTTTTGTCTTGTTTTTTTTTTCTTTCACCATGGCTCTGCAACAAGAATCGAAAACCAATTCAAGAACAAGAAAATAAGGAAGGGCAATGCTGCCTAATGCTACAAAGTCGGGTAGCATCAGTAAGCTATGAGAGCTTACTCTCACAGGAATCAGCCAATCAGCAATATAATACATTTATAAAACTACAGAAAAATACATTATGCTTAATTTTTTATTGCTTTTATATAGTTCTGACAAAGTGAAAGTATTAAATCAGAAGCAAAACATTTATGAAAAAAGAAGTAGGGATTTTTCTTTCCCACTGGAGAACTTTTCCTCCTGTGGCTTTCTCTGATTAAATGATGTAGGATTTTACATTTTCTTAAATAATTATGATACTTCACATTTTTACTTAATGAACTTATAGGTAGACTTTCTGATCATATGTCCCACTCAAAATCCTTTATCATTTCCAACACCTTCTGGAGAAAACCCACCTCTATGACATAGCCAGTAAACCCCCCCCCCCAAGATAAGATTTCTACTTACGTACCCAACATCGGGTTTTTACACTCCCATACCTAGCTACACACCCTAAATTTCTTTGCTGTCTCCATCTGGAAAACATCTCTTCCCAATTCCACCCCTCTAAAGAAACATTTCTACATTCAAGAATCAACTTAGACATAGTTTTTCGTTCAAAATATTTCTTTATTAAAACAAACCTTCTTGCTTTTAATTGTCAAATTGACCACTTACTCTTCTCTCTTTCCATCAGTTTGTGCATTCTTCTAAAATAGTAGTTCTAAAAATACATTACACTTATATCAAGCACTATTAACATTTCAAATGGGATAATTTTTTTGTTGTGGAATGTTTTCACATCATTGTAAAATGTCCTTGGTTTCATTCCCCCTCAAGTCACGACATCCAAAAATCTCTTCCGCACACTGTCAAATGCCTCTTGGGGTCAAAAGCAGCCCAGTTGACTAAGATGTACATCTTTTTTCTCCCTTAATAAGCCTGTAAGCTTCATGAAAATAATAATATTATATTAACCTTTGTACTTAGGATGTAGCAGAATGACGGGTCCACTGTAGGTTCTCAAAATACGCTTGTTAAATGAATGATTATTATGATACAAAAGGGATAATGCCATACTATCACAATGCAGAAAATCAAGTGTATCAACATCTTGTCCTTAGCAGGATAATGTTTCACTTTTTAAAAATTATATCATTAATAAAATTAAAAGTTCCGATATTATCTAAACAATTAAATTAAAATCCTCAAATTAACTCACCCATGACTAGATATAATTTACATTACTTTTTATATGGTTTTAACATAAAATATAATAAATCTGGGATCTAGAACTTGATTTGAAATTACAGCTATGTATGTAAAACTTCAATTTAAAATTTCTTCAACTTAGTCATTTTCTCTAGTTTAAAAACATGTTCAGCAAGTACTTTTATGTTCTCAATAGCTTTAATTAATTGTTTAACTTAAAAAACATGTTAAGTGAATACTTTTTATGCTCTATAAATAATTTTTTTTTAGTTTAAAAATATTTGAAACTGAAAAAGCATCATCCTTAAATAATACAATTCCTTGCTGAATCTCCTTTTCACTCCACTAATACTGAGGGCACACATTTCTGTTATAAAATTGATAAGGAATTTTAGAAACCAGAAATATATTACTTTAATTTTAAATGCTTATTCAAAATAAGTTTCTAAATAGAATTTCTGTCAGAAATCAAATACATGAGCACAAATACATACGATACAAAATACACATAAGCTTTTGAAATATATATATAGTCTATGGATAATGATTTAAAATCCACAAAGTATTGGTATTTTAAATTATGCAATTATTTTAACTTCTTAAATCCAAATAATGGTAAGTTATATTTGACATAGAAAGAAAACATAACCATAAATACCAATCCCACAATATATCTTATCTAAAGAAAAATAGTTTTATTTTAAAGTACAATTTATGTAACGCACAGAAGATTTATTTAGTGGTTTAATGATGCTGTGTTCAACTGAAGAGATAGCATAGTAATATGGGCACTGGCTACTTATTATATAAGCAGATTTGAGCAAATATCATACTTTAAATTCTAATATGTGATAATAAGTGTTCTTCATTATTTCTTGCTCTAATGATGCAATTTCATATTATGTGTTATAAGCTGTTGAGTTAGTTCTGACTCCTGATGTCCCTCTGAATGAGTGATGTACACAAAATCTTGTCTTCAACAGACCTTCTCAGCTCCTGTAAACTCATGCCTCTGACTTCTTTTACGGAGTCAACCCGTCACATATTTAGTCTTCTTCTTTTCTTATTGCCTTCTATTTTTTCCAGTATTTTGTCTTTTCCAAGGAACCCTACTTCTCATGATGTACCCAAAAGACAACAGCTTTGGTTCTGTCATTTTTGCCTTCAATGATATTTTAAACTTATTTGCTCTAGGGCTCACTGATTTATTTTTCTACCAGTCAAGGGTACCATAGTGCCGCCTCCAACACCATATTTTTAATGAATCATCTTTTTTCCAATCAGTCTTCTTCACTGTCCAACATTTTCATCTATGCATAGTAATTGGGAATCTGATAATTATGTTATTGAAAGTTTCAAGTTAGTCTCATTTTATAATCTTAACTTTATAAACTAATAAAGCTATTGATATTTTCACATGGCCTCAACTACCTTTTAACCAAATTTTAATTTATTTTATTTTTATTTTATTCATTTTAGAGAGGAGACACAGAGTGAGAGAGAGAGAGAGAGAAAGAGAGAAAGGGGGGAGGAGCTGGAAGCATCAACTCCCATACGTGCCTTGACCAGACCAGTGCAGGGTTTTGAACTGGCAACCTCAGTGTTCCCAGGTCGACGCTTTATCCACTGCGCCACCACAGGTCAGGCATAACCAAATTTTAAAAAAATGGTTTTTGTATTTAGCATTTAAATTTTTCACAAATAAAGCAATAGAAATAACAAAATGGTCATATTAATCTAACTTTAACTTTGTTATTCTGAAAACTTAACAACTTTTTTTTTCAAAGTATAGCTCTATAGTTTCTAAATAGTTTTGTCACTTTAAAAAACCAAAAGAGCACACATATTATTTTAGTATTTTTTATATTTCTTGAGGTGCTAGTATATCTTGTGAGATCTAGAAAATTATTGCTTTAAACCAGGGGTCTGTACACCATGGCCTGCAGGCTGAATTCTGCCCATCACCTATGTCTGAATAGAATATTAGCAAATGCAGTTTTTATATTTTTTAAATGATTGAAAAAAGTCAAAAGGATGATGTTTCATGAAAAGCAAGAATTATATGATATTCAAATTTCAATGTCTATAAATGAAATCTTGGAACACAGCCATGCTTACTTGTGAATGTATTTTCTACGGCTGCTTTTGAGCAGAAAGACAGATTTAAGTAGTCATGACAGTGGCCCACAAAGATTGAAATGTTCACTGTCTAGTTCTTATAGAGAAGTTTCTCAACCCTGCTTTAAACTATTAGTGTATGACAGTGTGACTATATGCATGCAACATGTACATCGAAAGAAGAAGAAACAATATATTTCCAAGAGGATTTCTTTCAGCCAATATCATTTTTTAATTTTTTTATTAATATATATTTTTTGTAAGTCTTGGTAAAGGCCATTGGCCAGCAGCAGTAAAATACCTTCCATGATATTCACTCAATATTTAGAAAAGTATTAGTAAACTGTTCAAATCATGATTTACTATTTTGAGTTATTTTCTTCACTTTATCATTGAAATATTGAGAGGTTTGAATTCCAATAATTCCCCATTTAAAATCAACTTAGACATCTAATAACAATCAGCAATGACTCTGAATCTGGAAAACATCCTACTGTTCATTTTATCACATTTTGGTCAAGCTTTTATGCCTGGCCTTAAAGCCACACCATTTTTAAATAAAGGCAAAACAGAGCAAACCATATCAAATTTAATTCACAGTCTTGATTCAGATTACATTTTAACTTAAAAATAGAAAAGGGGAAAATTTTGGTAAATTATTCAAAAACATTGCTAATAGGTATTTAAAAATACAAAAGATTATCGTTCTCTACTAATGAACTTAAGTTCATCCAAGCTATTGAAAAAGCTACAAAATATAAATCTTCAGTAATTCAATATATAACATAACTAAATATATCATAGTATGAGCATCTGCTCATGCTTCAAAAGTTACCTTTAAGATAATATTTTTTAACAGAATATTTCATTGTTTATTACCTCTGAATTATTATAATAGGCTTTTTTGAAACAAGTGTGTGAGGGAGCTTTAAATATATTGAAAGAAATGTAGAATTTGCCATGATATCTAGCATGATCTTGCTACTATATTGTGTGATTCTTACCAATAAAGATTACTATATTTCATTTTGAGGCTGTTTTGTAAAATCTCTAAAATGAAAGTATAGATTTTTATCTTTATCTAAATATTCTATAATCTGTAAAAAATACTCAAAAATTACTTATGGACATTAAAAATGTATAACTAGAAGCAATGGTTTGAATACTAGCTGTGATATGTGTCTCATAAAACTAGTGACTGCAAAATAAAATAATAAATATATTTTATTATGTAATAAAAAATACTGGGTTTTAACTAAATTCATTCTTTTGTTGTTGCTACCAATTTTATTTATACTGACAGTTTTGAATCTTTTCTTTGTCCCTATAATGAATTAAATAAGGCCAATTTAGGGTAGCAAAATAAATAACGCCATACTTCTGACAACCAACGATATTATTAACTCAATACGTGAACCCAAGAAGTAACGTCTCTTGCTTAACATTCAAAATAACTAATTCTACCAAGGGAAATCTTGAAATGGAAGAAGCCTTAGATATCCATCACTCAATAAGTAGAAATCACAATGTTTTCTCTGAGTCATGGATGACTTTTCCTATATCACATGAGATTACATGTCAATTCATACAATATTAGGTTAATCATCAAAATAATTTTCATTTAAAAAAAATCAGACCACTACTTTCAATGATTATATCATCTTTATAACTAGAGATTATGCCTTACATGTTCAGCCAGCTTTTTAGATATGATAATACATTGATAAGAAAGCTCAAATATAAGTTGTCTGTTTGCTTCCCTAAATGGAACATCTACGGGCTATAGCTGACTGATGGTAGACTGTGGACAGGACCTAAGTTGGATATTCAGTGGTGAGGCAAATCTTGTATAACATTAGACCACAAGCTCCAACCTCAAAATTGAAGAAGCTGCCAAAAGAGTCAGTCCTTCCTTTCTCCAAATCAAATAAAAATATTTGGAATGGACTGCCATTTACAAAATACCATTTTGTTTCTACTTTTCGACACCCAAATGAGGGAAGATACTTTTCTCTTCCTTTTGCTATATTTAAGGTATTTCCCAGCCCAACTCAGACCCATCACTGAAACCACACCACCAGAAGAGTTTTACTAGAGGTTGCCTGGTGTTATAAAAAATATATTATTAAAATAAAATGAGTTTTCTGTGCTTACTAAAAAGACATTTGCAGTCACTTTAAGTGGCTTCAGTGCTGGGCACTTACCCAAGTCCCTGGTTCTGTGGAGTCAGCTGTCCTCCATGTGCTTGGCTCTGCTGCATGTGACTGAGTGTTCAAATGTCTGGCCTTACCAAACTTTTTCAGAAAAGATTCAACCCTTCAAATGAGAGAATAATTGTTCATTATGAGAAGTCTTAAAAAAAAAAAGAAAGAAAAAAAACTGGATTATAAACAGCAAATGCTTTCAAAGGTTTCAGAAGACTTTGCAAGTCTAATCATCACCAACATGAAACTTGAGCTCATCTTTTATTAGCCTTTGTTTCCTTCCAACTATATTTCTTTCAATTATTTCACTCCCTTACTCTTTTTCTCCTACCTGTTTTTGATCTTCTATTTTATACTGTATGGAAGTCTTGAGTGGTATGTGTGAAGAAAGCCACCGTCAGCCTGATGAGGGAAAGCCTGCTCATCTGAAAAAACAAAATCATGAAGTAAGAAACAAGGTCTGAGATTGGACTGAAAGTTAATCTGCACAGTTATCAATGTCCTGTTGTGCTTCGTGAAAGATTCCTGGTCCTTTCAATACTACATTTCATGTAGTGATGAAAATTGGATATAGAATATCATCGTGAAAACCGGTTTGATTGAGAAAATAATGACTAAGAGGCTGTCAATGCAAGAAAACCAACAGGACCTAATTGTAAAGAATGAGCTAGAAACTGAACCTGCTTTATAAGCTCTGCTTTTGTTTAGGTACCTCCAACCAACTCTCACTCCACCAGCCTTTGGAGACTTGGACCTAGTTTGGACGTCACCTAAGGATTCCACTCTAATAACAATTACAATTTCTCATTGGGAAGAAAAGTGGGAAGCTGGAATTCAGGTCCCATAGCGAAAGCTCTTCAAGACACTGTGGCCCTAGTAAAGCTACACCTTATGCGCTACTGTGGCTAAGGATGATTGTGGAGAAGACTGAAGCCTACTGTGTAGGTATATACCACTCTATTGACTGTTTAATAAGAATGGCTATTCTGAAAAAGCACTTTCCTTTATTAGTAATACCACTGGAGTATATGCATTTATAAAATTTTATTTTGTTCAGTTGGCTCAGGATACCTTAACAACATTTACGTTCTCAATTGCTTCTGTGATAAGAGGCAAGTTGCCAATGGCTACTGTGAATGTAAATTAAAATACAAGAATTTTCAGCCTTTTAAGATTTCTACTCAGTCCCCTGAACCAAACTTTTTCTCTAAAGAGTAAGTGAATTTAAAGCTAATGTAACTACTAAAACAAATAATAATAGCCAGAAGCTATTCACATTGCCTTCGATCTGTTTAGTGTTAAGAGATTTTAGAACTTTTCACATCAAATGCACGTTCATGTTTTTCAAGGTCATGTCAGATCCATAAACAAGCATACTTATATTACCGTTCTATAATGATAATATGAAATACACAAATCTACCAATTTTTTTGATACTATTAATAAAAATTATTTGTATTTTTGAGTTTAAGCACTCTTATTAAAAGCATAAAAACAATTTTAGGAAACTTCTTCTTAATCATGTTGACAGGATCTGCAGCCTTCCCTCATTCTCTAGGGGCCGTTTTACTCTATAATGAAGGTTTTGAGCTAGATGCTTTCAAGCAGTGTTCTAGATTTTACTTTGAAAGCATGACCATCATGTCCTCCACCATTTAAAAATGAAAATGAAAACATAACAGTTTCAAGTAACAATTGATATTTTCTTCTATTTATAGAAAAAATAACCAGTAGCTTCTATCCTATGAGAAAATAGACATTTCATAAATATTAAAAGCCACTGCCCTCATACTCTAAAAATTGGTTAGCTAAAAAGACAGCAATTCCATTAAGAGGCTTTCAGCAAGGAAAAGATAAAATAGTTGAGATAAAGTATTATTTGTAACTATTTAATTTTTTAAATGTAGCAAACAGCAATGTTGTACATTCCAGAAACTTTCAAGAAAAATTTTAGCAGTTTTCTGAAAACTCTGAGTCCTTTACTAGGGGATTTCTTGTTTTACAGGCTGTGTGATTTGGTTGAATATTTGATGAGTAGAACATGCAACATACGCATGTATCAGGGAATAATTTTAAGCATATAAAATATGCATCAGTGTCTGATACAACCAGAAGTGGAAATCTGAGCAGTTATCCTGTCCAGAAAAGGACCTAATGTGTCATAATAGAAAGAAAAGTGAACAATGAATTTACGTTCCTACAGAAGGCTGAATATAAGACAGAAGGCACTCTGACTAGTAGCTGCTTCTTTAAACTAGATGGCTCATCCCTGATTTCCTTTAAAAATTATACAACTAAACCTCCAATGGCTGAATTGCCCCAGCTAGAAAATGAAAGTAAAAAGCTCTCCTGATCAGATGAAACCATAATAAAGCATAATTAATGAGTCAGGATTTTAAGATCTTGCTTACAGGAAAGTTACATCCTTTCTATCATTAAATATAAGGGGATGTGGGGGAGGGGGATGAGGTTCAGAGAAGGGTGCAAAGAGGAACAAATATAAGGTAATGAAAAATTATTTTTTTGGGTGATGGGTATACAACATGATCGACTGCTCAAATGATGTGGAGATGTTTACTGAAAATCTATGTACTCTTATTGATCAATGTCACCTTGTCAAGTTTAATTTTCTAAGTAAAAAGAAAAAATATATATAATTACAATTATATATATAAATATATATATATTTTCAATTTGAAACATGAAGGTAAGATTTAAATTTTTTTTATTAGAGTGAAACTTATAATGATGAAATTGACATTCACCAGCAGTTTATACAATGGATAAGGAATGAAGGTCAATTTCTGCTGTAGTCTCACGATGTTACCTGTCAGTGATGGAACTCAGAGCTCAGTCTTTGCCCTCCTCATTTCACTATAAACTAGGTATCTGATATTGTATTAGTTTCATGATGATTCCATCTTATCTAAGTCTATAATACTTACTATTTTTTCATGAATTATATGATGTACTTAGTTATAAGTCTTCTCCCTCTAGATACATACCTGAATGCAATCCCCCCCATGGGTTCTCTTTGTATTCAATTGCTTTCCTAGTGCTCAGAAGGATGTCTGGCATATGAGGCCCTCAAAAATATTTTAATAAATAAATGCATGAAAAAAAAAATGAAGGATTGAAGAACATGTATATAGTTCTTTATTATAACTTGATAACAGTACAGTGTTTCTCTCAAAGTTAAAGGAAAATGTAGGGAAGACCAGATTTAGCATAGTTTTCTATTTAAACAAAGTTTTAACTTCACACAACAAAACGTATTCTAAAATAAATATTAAAAATTTGTATCTCTAAACCTCCTGGCTTGATCAAGTTTATACCAGCCAAATAAATGTTTAGCCTCACTCACAGAAATTATTTTTTTTGTTTTAAAATGGACCTGAACTCAATGATAAAAAAAGAAAATATATAAATGTTTATTTTTATTGCAATTGATGTAATCAATTAAACTAGCAGCCAGAAAATAGTTCTGATTTCATAAATCTTCCCTCCCCAGCTTGCCTTACTTTTCATTCTCAATGGCATATAACCATATTGTAGATACAGCCTAACAGCTTTCTTACTGCTCAGCTGAAGTGTAGAAGAGCTGCTATAGGTTTTTCGGGTACTTGTAAAATCAGCTGTGGCCCATGTATTCTCACACACAAATGAATTGGCTCTATGTCCTAATGAGATTTCAAGTTACACAGCATTGTAGACAAATTATAAAACAGATTCAGCCACACCCAAAAGAGGGCCCAAACAAGCTCTATACATAAGTACAGTTGATTTTCCAGCTCAACGAGAAATTTAAACAAATATTACTAATCTCAAGAGCCTAAAAACTGAATAAATTAGCCTTGCTTCTTGATCAGCATAAATTGTTAGTAGATAAGTTAGCAAGCAGCTATAAAGTTAAAGCTTTATTGTACTGAAAATATTATTGTACTACATAAAGGAAAAATGTTATTAAAAAAATGCTGAATTTATTACTTTACAACCACTAGTGGAAATACTGATATATTGTTGCTTATATATTACATAAATCTTAAGTCTTTGGGGTTTTTTTAAGATGTTTTTAGAGATTTTCCCCTGCCTACAAGACTTACTGATATATGCTAGATGCTTTCAATGAAGATTTAATGGCTATTGTAGTATTTATAGTACGTAATTTCTTGGTAGTAATTAATTTATAGATGATCAATTCCAGAAACTAGCTCTACTAGGTATCTGATATTGAATAACTGTAAGAACATTTAAAAATCATCCCTAGATTTATAAGGTATTTCCTTGTTTCTTGAATTACTTAAACACACTCATTTTTTTAAATGCATTACATTTAAAATAATTGTAATTTGGAGCGGTGATGGTCATACAAGAGCAGTTTCTGTGTCAGCTCACCAGCACAGCCCTATGTACCAACAAAAGCACTGAAATTGTGGTTTGTGTTTCTAGTAAATCTTTGTTGAAATCTACAGACTGGATAATGGTAGGAAAATTGTTCTAATCATGTCTCTATTGTCATAATAAGACAGGCTTATTCCTTTTAAAAACAAGAATTCTGAGAAATTTCGAAGCCAGAAACTCAGACTATAGCAATAGTTTCAATACACATTCTGGAATGGTGGGAATTTGTCCTGGCATCCTTATTTAAATTGAGCATCACCTCTTTTCTAGAACAGGGAACTAACTTCAAGAACTAGGAAGGTTAGAAGGTAATGTAAATAAATGATGTGAGCCACCTGGTGTATGGGCATACAGGCACGAGTCAGTAGCTGGAACCATGGCCAACCCTAGAGCACAAAGCTTGCTTAAAGGCAACAGTGACTACATTCTTTCAGGAAGTTGTTGTCATGCAGAAATATATGACCCAGCATTGCCAGAAATTGCAATTTTTTTTATAAAAAGAGCAGATTAAGGTTTTTATTTGCAACCCCTCAAGTTTTATATACTGTTTTGTGTTTTTAAATCATTTACACATGTTGGACTAAATTAAACAGTTTTTCACATGGACTAGAAATCTGAATAGTCAATAATATTTTCTTATTAAAGAAAAGTGAGATCGTTTTCTGTTAAAATTTTGTTCTTTAGGAGTAGTACTGCCCAATTAGTCAGCAATAACATCTTCCCAATTCACAGAGGGAATTTCTTATGCCCATTTATACAGTCACTATAGTGAATGTTTACAAGACCCAATATCACAGTGTCATGCATATAATTTTATCAAATTACAAAGTACAACATTTTGAAAGAACAAATGGTAAGTCTAAGTGTATCATCTTGATAATTTACTATAATTATTTCAAAGTAGATTGATTATGTCATTATAGTCATTTCTTGACACATTCATGAAGGTATTTGGTGGCACTATCCTGACAAAAGAGGATAGAAGATAAAGAACAAAATTAATGTTTCCTAGTCTTTTAAACCTATGGCTTTGAACATAGAATGTGTCCATTATGGTTGAAAACGCAATATTATAAAAAAGTGTTCATTCCTTGTACTTTTCTTCGTGAATAGAACAATACTAATCAATTTTTCTTCATCATTATTTAAAAAAATGTTTCTGCCCTCTCCATATAGCTAACATTAAATATAACAATGAAAGAGAAAGATCCTATTGATTCTGTTGGACAACCCTGACTAATACAGCAAGCTAACTTTATACGTGTTGCTGCTAAACTCCAACTCCCCTATCTTATACCTTAACACATTTTATTCTTTTTAGTTTTTATTTGTCTGCACATGAAATAAAAGATTTATATTTATTCACAATAAGCTGTACCTTATTAAAGTCAACGCATTATTCTTGGCTGAATAATTCTTTTGGAGACTAAATTCTGGTTTTTTACCCAGGTTTATCTCAAATACAGAGGATAAAATCATACATAGTTCATCCAAGCTAGTATCTGAAGTCAGATCAATGTAAGTCACCTGTCTTGCTTCAAAACAGTCTTTATCAGCCATAGCCGATGTAGACTGTTGGATGTTCTTACTATTTTTTCCAAATGTAAAAAATTACCTTAATAAATCTTTTGAGTTATACTACAAAACATATTATGATCAAATTGAATGGCATAGTTTATTCTTGCTTAGCTTATTAAATTCTCAGGAAAGACCACACTTTTTGATTGAATAATTTCAAATATTGAATTGAGCCCTTGTACCTCAAGAGGATTTAAACCATCTGCTAATTCTGCCAGGCAAATGTTTTTACATCTCTCAGCTTTGGAGAAGTAGAATCCAATTTCACCCAAGTCCCATCTTTTTAACCCACAGTTAAATACTTTGTCTATGTAAAATAAACTTTTGCAACCGCCTTGTGTTATCTGAACCCAATGTGTTTCTTTCCCCACAATGAACACAGATGGATACGTTAAGGACACTGAAAGAGTATTTGTTCAAACAGACACAATTCTTTCATAGAATCTGATGTCTTTTAAAAATTATTTCCTGAAACATGTGTTAACTTTTATATAAACAATTAATAGGTCAAATAATACTTTCCATTTTTCCCAATAACTATTTTGGAAGGTGAACATTGTTACATTCTGAAATGTCACAGAAATCTTTTGTTATTCTTATCTCACTACCTTTCCCATCCTCCTTACCCTCTTTCTGAACACAGACATGTGTAGCAAGCCTTTCAGAAACAAGGAATCCTTTTAGGTCTTAGATACCTGGGCCAATTCCCATTCAACAGGATTCCTATGCACTTCTAGGTGCCAAACAGCAACTCTTATGTTTCTCCAAAAGAATTCTTAGTAGAGAGGGGATTAAACTCTAAGTGGCTTCCCGATTTCACCATTTCTGAAGGCCAGTGCTAGGTTGCTGAAAGTTCACTTCATTTGTATTATCAGGAGTCTAACATGCTTTAGAAACTGAGTGAGTGATGTAATGATTTGTGTGTGTGTGTGTGTGTGTGTGTGTGTGTGTGTGTGTGAATGAAATATTGGAGTAACTAGAAATCTGTTGTGTTAAAAGCACATACACACTTTTGAGCATCTTTTGACTTTTGAAAACAGTTCTATGCTGTTCTGAATGTCAGGTTTAAAAGCAGAATGTATTGTAGCTTAAGTAATAATTGACATAAAAACAAAAGTAAAAAATATATGTATTAGCTCAATACATATTCTCAGCTCCATTCAAATCTTTACTTATTTAAATAAAAAAGTAAAAGGTCCTCAGGGTGGGAATGCAATAATAAATGTCGTCTATTAATACCAATAGCCAAATTGTAGGAATGTTTTCGCATATTCTTCCCCAAGCAGATAAACATACAGTCAAGATTTAAAAAGGAAACATAACTCACACTGATTGAGGGACTCACCAAATTATCAAATATGAAATTAAATAGGAAAGAAAACACTAAAAATATTGCTTTTATGAATATAAACAGTCATCTGGAAAATGAGTTTTATACAAATATAATGAATTTCCAAGAATAATTTCTGCAAAGTCTCATCAATGGTGTTAGGCTGCTGTAAGCCTTAGTTAGTACCATCTTGATAGCAATTCCTTGTCCTAAGCATTGCGCAGCCTGTCTGAAGCAGGGGACGGCTGAATATGTACATTTAAACCATATGATCATGCAAGGCTATTTGCAAAAACTGTACTTGAGCCCACAGTGAGCTCTGACCTCGAAATCAAGAAGGAACATTGCTGGAACAAACAACTTTGGTAAAATCAGTTTATAACCACTATTTCAGAAAGATATGAAAATTACATAGGCAAGAGTTATTTACTGGAATTTTTCCTAAGTCATTGTACTTCTTTTCAAGTTTAAAGAAATGCAAGCTAGAAATAAAAAGATGAGTCAGGAAATCAATACTGAATCTAATCTGAAATTAATAAATAAATTGAATATCTTTGATACTTTAGCACATTTTTAAATTCATTTATTTTTCATGATTCCTATATTACAAGGGTATTATATTTGCCAATAGATTTATGTGGGTCTGTTTTTTGAAGACTGACCCAAGGCTCATTGTACTAAATATGTGGTTAAGAAAATCTTTTCAAGATTAAATGCTTTTTTTCCTCTCATGCCAATTGTCATTACATTTATTTATTTATTCTTTATTTTTAGTCATGGCTGAAGTAGGTGGTTTCCACCTACTTCTAAACTGATTTAAAGAATATTATAAGTAACAGGAATAGATATAATAAATCTATTATATAAAAACTTAAAGAACAGTATAAGAGGAATTCAGTTTAACAGTCTAAAGAAGCACTGACTAAAATTGAATAGTATCTTCAATAGAACTACAGAAATGAAGAACACAGACATTCTTCTTGGCACACTCTTTAAATGATATTTGAGAAGTTGTGATAGATTTTTTCTTTCTTGTTATTCTCTCAATAATCTTCTAAGAATTTTTCTTTCTTTCTCAATTTTAGCTCTCACTTTCTTTCTTTCTTTCTTTCTTTCTTTCTTTCTTTCTTTCTTTCTTTCTTTTTTTTTATTTTACAGGGACAGAGAGAGAGTGAGAGAGAGGGATAGATAAGGACAGACAGACAGGAACAAAGAGAGATGAGAAGCATCAATCATCAGTTTTTCATTGTTACACCATAGTTGTTCATTGATTGCTTTCTCACATGTGCCTTGACCGCGGGCCTTCAGCAGACCGAGCCACCCCTTGCTGGAGCCAGCACCTTGGGTCCAAACTGGTGAGCTTTTTGCTCAAGCTAAATGAGCCCGCACTCAAGCTGGTAAGCTTGAGGTCTCGAACCTGGGTCTTCCACATCCCAGTCAGATGCTCTATCCACTGCGCCACTGCCTGGTCAGGCTAGCTCTCACTTTCTTCAGAAATCATCTCTATGCCAGTCATTTTTAACTGCCCTCTTAATATTGACTCACTGTACCTCTCTTTCTAATTAAACACAAATTATTCTAGTGGTAATGTTTCTGTTTAAAAATACTGAGCTTCCCATAGCCCCGTGAATCTAAAAATGGTTTTATGACTCAGTTCTGGGTAAAGAGGTATAATGTACAATTAAAGTTTGGGTTTTCCACTGCGTTATTTTCTTCCTGCAAAACTGGGCAAACTTACTCAATATATCTTTACTCTTTCTCTTTTCTCTTTCTTCCTCCCTAGAACTGAAAAGTGGTGTCTAGAGGACAACAGAATTTTTTCTGATAAGTCTGAAAATGGACTGGTACTAAGAATGACAATGCTAAAAAATAGGGGGAGTTGGGGACCTTGATGTCATCATGTCACTAAAACAACTCTCGACTACTGTCTGCCTCTAGACTCTATGTCACATGAAGAATAAATAAAATAAAATATAATAAAGCACTTTGAGTGTCTGATATACAGCTGAATACTTCAACTTAGACTTCCTTTATGTGTCTCAGCTCCACTATGGTTTAGCTGCTCCTCCTTGTTTCCATGGAATCTTCTACAATCCCAAACACAATATTTTCTGTCTTTCACTATATCATAAATTTTAAGAAGACATATATCATGTCAATCTTTCAATCAATTATGTCCCTAGAATTATGCCCATGTCTACATAACACATAGTAGGTTTCTAAAACATTTGTTGAATGGAAGAATAATAAAGAAATTATTGAATAAGTACAATGCCCACTTCTGTCTATATCTGCTACTAACACCATGATCCAAAACTATATTTGTTTGTTTTTTATCTAGACTACTGAAGTAGCTTCCTGTTTCTCTCCTGCTTAAAAAACTTTCCATTAACATGAAATATTTTTTACCATTACTTTTTTTCAGTCTCTGTGTATCTTTCAATTTGAAGTGGGTCTCTTATAAGCAATATATGTATGGGTCTTGTTTTTATTGCAGTATTATTTACAATGGCCAACATATGTAAATAACCTAATGTTCTTTGGTAGACAAATGGATAAAAAAGTGGTACATGTACAAAATGAAATATTACTCAGCCATACAAATAAATGAAATCTTGCCATCTGCAACAAAATGAATACACCTAGAGGGTGTTATGCTAAATGAAATGGGTCAGAGAGAAAAAGACAAATGCCATGGGATTTCACTTATATGTGGGATCTAAAAAACCAAAACAAACAAAACAGAAATAAGCTTATAAATACAGAGAACATTTCGATTGTTGCCAGATGGAGAGGTATTTGGGGGGATAGGTGAAAAAGTGGACATGATTACGATGTGTAAATTGCTAATTATAAAAACAGGGTTATATAAAGTACAGCATAAAAAATATAGTTAATAATATTGTAATAATTGTGTGTGGTTCCAGATGGGTAGTTGACTTTTCAAGTGATCATTTTGTAAGTTATATAATGTCTCGTCACTATGTTGTACACTTAAAACTAATATAATATTTTACATCAACTCTAAAAGAAGAAATATATTTTAAAAATATTTTTATACCTTCCCAATAGACTTAGAATAAAATCCACATTTCTGTAATGTTCTGTAAAGCTTGCCATGATCTGTCCACTCTCGACTTTTTTGAATGTTTCTCCTTACCTTCTCTTTATTACACTCCAGTCAAACTGCCTTTCTCTCAGTTACTGAAATATTCCAAGTTCATAATCACCTTAAGATCTTTATGCCAGATGTTCCATTTCCACAGATTTTCAAATGACTAGTTTCTTCTTTCCTCAATCTAAAGGACCTCATTGAGCACCCATAAACTTCCTGTGGGGCTGAAGAAACATATTTTCGTTTCTGCATTGTTAGGGCTTTATGAGAAATTTTTACTAAAATTTGAAACCTGGGCTAAACCACAATCCTTAGAAGGTAATTTATAACTGAATTTATAAAGTAAACTCCAAATGTACGTGTTTACATTTCAAGGAGAGTTAAGACCAAGGACTTCAGAGACATTCCAAAAAGTGGGGAACCTGGATTCTTATTTCTTTTCCAAAGAAACTCTCTCAAAGGCTGCCTCTCTCACTAGTATAAATGTTCAGATTTATTGTTTAGGGGTTTTGTTTTGGGAAGGTGGTGGGTGGCAGAGGTTACTGACCTATAATACAGATACAGTGTTTTTAGAGTGACCTCTGGTTCTCCTTGCATAGTCCTGGAAGGAAAATGTTATAGTACAAGGGAACCAGAACATTATTTACTATAAATAAGTAATCATAGCCTGACCAGGTGGTGGTGCAATGGATAGCGCCTTGGACAGGGATGCAGAAGACCGAGGTTCAAGACCTCGAGCTCGCCAGCTTGGACCCAAGGTCTCTGGCTCCAGCAAGGGGTTGCTTGGTCTGCTGAAGGCGTGTGGTCAAGGCACATGTGAGAAAGCAATCAATGAACAACTATGGTGTCACAATGGCAATGAAAAACTAATGATTGATGCTTCTCACCTCTCTCTGTTCCCTTCTGTCTGTCCCTATCTATCCCTCTTGCTGACTCTCTCTCTGTCCCTGTAAAAAATAATAATAAATAAATAAATAAATAAAATAAGTAATCATAAATCTTCTCTGTTCCAGAAACTTCATGTTGGCATTCAGAATAGCATTAATAAATATAGCATTAAAAACCTAACACCTCTTTACTTTCTTGTAGTTTGTGTCATTATCCAATACTGGGTATTACACATCACTCTATGATGTGCCCTGGGCTCAGAGTTTTTTCTATGTTTATAACTAGTGTCAAAAAAAAAGCTTATAGTTGGAGATGAATGAATAATTAAATTAATCCCAAAAAAACAATTTTTTTTGAAAACTGGATTGTATAGTTTTTACTGAATTGCCTGATAGAAAAGAAAAAATTACAAATTTTAGAAAGAACTATTAATTATCTCAGTTGGCCTCTGGAAAAAATAATATCTGTAACATACATCTATAAATTAAGTTTTTATAAATGCCTGAAATGAAGATATTTTGTCCTTTTAATAAACTGATTTCCTTTTCTTAGCTACTAGATGTATAATTAATGCTATTTATACTTTTATATAAATACTGAATAATTTATCTGTGTTCTTGATCAGCTACACAGCGACTGAATTGGGCAGAACTGACTCTGGATGGTGGGTCATGAAGATGTACACCTAAAACTTGTGTGATCTTATGGACCAACGTCATCCCATTAAATTTAATTTTGAAGTTTTTTTAAAAAAAATCAATTTTAGTTTATCCCAAAGTTCTGAACAAAAAGTTATTAAATTCTCAGAGTTCTGCATCATACATTAACTAAAATACTTTAGAAGAGCTTACTTTAGTAATTATCAATCTCTATTATGTGAGCACTGGAAACAATTTAAATTTGTGTATGATTAGATTTTGATGGAATTTTAAGATGAGTTACTCCTAGGATATACTTTGCAGAACCTGCATGGTAGATGTGGTAAGTATTATTCACTTGGATGGAAAAATATCTTCAAAAAATGATGAGTTGCATGTTTCTGAAGTTGATTCTGAGCACTTCTCATAATATTTGTACAATTTGTTCAAGCTGTATTATAGAAATCAAATAAATATATTGACAACATAAATATTTGGAAAATAATTCCTAAAGATTTCATGTAAAGAGAAAACAGGTTCTGAATTATGGTGGTAGTGAGGAAATGGTTAGAATTTCCAATTCAACTCTAAGTTCTTTGATAGAAAAAGTTGCTGTTTACTCTTTTCTGTGTAGAGACAGCACCCAGTATAGTGCTGTGCCAATGGGAAGAACACCATCAGTCAAGTGGTCTTCTGAGACATAAGGTTACATTTTTTTACAACAGAAAACCCCATATCAAAGCTATAATATCCTCTAGGTCCTTTAAACTTTAAACTATTTCTTATAGTAAAAATTATTTACTCTCTAAAAACTGATAAGTGTATCATATTTTTAATAAGTTCTATTAAAAAATCTAGTCAAAATTATCTATAATTTGAGGAAGAAAGAAACAATATATAAATTTCAGAAAGTGAAGCTAATTATAATCAACATATTTAACCAACCTCTAAGAAAGTTATCCATCTTAAAAGATTATTTACAAATGTGTTGTAACTGTGGATAATGACATACTAAAATCTCATTGGGAAGACTCCCACCAAATATAACTGATAGAGAACCATATGGCTGGAGCATCCAATCCCTTCAAGAGGGTGAAATCTGGGTAAACAAGAGTTGAGAATGAAATACGGTGTATATGTATCTCCAGTATACTTCATAGAACAGGGTACTTCGATTGTCCTCTAATCTTCTCAGCAGTTACATGCTTATAGTAAAGAAGGTTGAATATCAATCTATTAACATTTTTTCTAAAGATCACCTAAAGTTTTATTGTTTGATATTTCTTAAAATTATCTGATGTCAAAATAGACATCTCTTCTGAGAAGAAAAGGAGCATATCTCTCAATTGCAGTATTTTCAACCATTTATCAGTTTAAAATAAATCAACTCATGAGAGTATTATAGATTGGTAGACATAAATCAATCTTTTAGAGGCTAATACCTACAAAGAAAGATAAAATTAAGTTCCTGAATTTACAAAACTGAGAAATAAGATTCAAAGCCATAGTGATACCACAAGTAGCACTACATTATTATACATTTTACATATACATATACATTATATAATTTATATATTATACAGTGTACAAAGCAATATTGAACAAGTGATGTTCTTGTTAATTCCTAATCCTTGCAAAGAAATATATTTATGAAAGCTTGAGACAGGAGCTGGATACATAATTGGTAGGACTTAGTGCAAAATGAAAATACAAACTCCTTGTTAAAAAGGTAAAGTAAAAAATTCTTATTTAAAGAAACATACAGATTATGAGCTGCTCTCAGTATGACTTTTATTTTGGGATCATCATAATAGCAAATACTTTTCTTATGAGTCATCTGCAGTTTATGACATTTGTAATACTGAAGATAATAATCTATAATTCCTATTGTTGTCAGGTAAAGAAATATTACAGCAGCTGTTACAAGCTTGAAAGACGCTGATGTTTTCCTAAAATACTTATTTTTTTTTTCTTTCAAGAACTAGGAAAAATAGATACTGCTAAGTTAAGTACTTTGGGTAAAGGATCTAGAGCAGTGGTTCTTAACCTTTTTTGAGGTAGCGAACCCACCAGTTTCATATGCGCATTCCCCGAACCCTTCTTTAGTGATAAATAAAATATAATATTTTTTCCAAATTCAAGACATAGGTATATGTTTTTTTACTGGTGCACAAAATGAGCCGTGCATGAACATCACCTTGCTCAAAGAACAAAACCAACAAAGTGCATGAACTCACAACAAATTACGGTATTACTTTATTCTGGCCTCCACGGCAGAGGCTTCTCCGAATACCTGAGACCGACTCATCAAACCCCTAGGGTTCGATAGAACTCAGGTTAAGAACCACTGACCTAGAGGATACTATAGCTTTGATATGGGGTTTTCTGTTGTAAAAAAAATGTAAACTTATGTCTCAGAAGACCACCTGATTGATGGTGTTCTTCCCATTGGCACAGCACTATACTGGGTGTTGTCCCTACACAGAAAAGAGTAAACAGTAACTACTATCAAAGCACTTAGAGTTGAATTGGAAATGTTGAATTGGAAATTCAGACCATGTAGGACAAAGCTTAAGGGTTAGTAAATCCTGCTTCTTCTTGGTTCTGGTCTCTACTTAGAGCAATGTCATTGCTTACATTTAGTTTTTTTGATACTGGAGGGAAGAAATTTTCCATCGTATGTTATATTGAACCTAAATAGGGCAGCACAAAAGTAAAAGAAGATTTACTATAACCTCACCTTCACCTGAAATGTTATTGCAGTTGTAACACCGGTTAACATGTAATCCCTGGAGTTCTCCTCTAGGACAGTTCCCACACTTTCTAGTATTCAGAATTTTTAAATGAATGTTTCAGAGAGTGTAGAGTACTCAGGCAGTCTGTGTTTCAAAAGCTCAAAATGAAAAAGATACAGAAATCCTTTAGACTACTTAGTAGTAAATTTTCTTGTTGTGTTTACCCTTCTGACCCAACTGAATAGGAATGCATATCTTCTCACTGCATTCTTAATAAGGTTATTTACACTGTGTATTCAATGAATTTGTGCCCTATGCAATAAATCCTCAACTCTGAAATGTGTGTGAGGGTATAGACATCATTATTGGAGGAATTAACCTTGTAAG
Organism: Rhynchonycteris naso; assembly: GCA_037038555.1. NCBI lineage: Eukaryota > Metazoa > Chordata > Mammalia > Chiroptera > Emballonuridae > Rhynchonycteris > Rhynchonycteris naso. Next base: position 78,035,487 of record CM073002.1, read on the forward strand.
TAAAAAGCACTCTTATTGAAGCTCTGTATTTTGATTATTCAAAAGTGGCAAAGGAATACAACAAGTTTTCTGCAGAATTATAATAATCAGCCTTGCCAATAGCTACTTACTATAAATAAGTATATCTTAAAATTCTTAACAAGTGAAGAATTCTAACTTCACTTTTAAAATATACTGGTGAGTTGTCTTTTTGTTTTTGTTTTTGTTTTTTAGTGCCAACAGAGTAGAAGAATATTGGTAATCTCTCTCTCTCTCTCTCTCTCTCTCTCTCTCTTTACATAGAGAAAGTCAGAGAGGAACATATAGGAACAAACAGGCAGGGAGAGAGATGAGAAGCATCAATTCTTCCTTGCGGCACCTTAGTTCTCTTCATTTATAGCTTTCCCATATGTGCCTTGCCTGGGGGGCTACAGCAAAGCAAGTGACCCCTTGCTCAAGCCAAGGACATTGAGTTTCAAGCCAGTGACCCTTGGGCTCAAGTCAGAGAACATGGGGTCATGTTTATGATCCCACACTCAAGTTAGCAACCCCGTGCTCAAACTGATGAGTCCATGTTCAAGCTGGATGACCCTGTGCTCAAGCCAGCGATTTTAGGGTTTCAAATCTGGGTCTTCCATATTCCAGTCCAATGCTCTATCTATGATGTCACCATCTGGTCAAGCTGAATATCTCTGACACATAGAATTAAGAGTTTATTCATCATTAGTGATCTCTATTTTAAACTGGTTGGGAGCCTGACCTGTGGTGGTGCAGTGGATAAAGCGTCGACCTGGGAACACTGAGGTTGCCAGTTCAAATTCCTATACTGGTCTGGTCAAGGCACATATGGGAGTTGATGCTTCCAGCTCCTCCCTTCTTTCTCTCTCTCTCTCACTCTGTGTCTACATGCTAAAATGAATAAAATAAAATTATATAAACTGGTTGGGCTGAGCAAAGCCAGGACACAACATAGACACAATGGATCCTTTTCAAGACTCACTGTCTGCTGCTCACAGCTCCCAGTGTTCCTCAGGGGTTCTATGTCCCACCCTCCACTCAACCATAATGATGTACTTCAACAATCTGCAACTAAGACACACCAGGGTAAGCTAGAATTTTATTAATTGTCTGATTCATTAAGAGGTTTTAAAACTCTAAGGGTATGATCAAGTTACTAAGCTATAGCTCAAAAACAAGTTAATAGGGATCAGAAAAAAAGCAAGTATGTTCTCACATAGGTAAATGCCTAAGGTAGATCACCAGACTTCAATTCCAGACATTTTCTGACAAAGAGAAAGCCCTAATAATGAACATGAAACTTAAAGATTCTTCCTTTATTTTTCCCTTCTCTAATTCATGATAACTATCTCCTCTTCCTTGTAGCTTACATAGACACAGGAGAAGATATTTCAGAATCAATAATTGTGAAGAATATTAAAATGCTTGGGAATAAAAGCTCATTCCTCTGATGTTTTTTAGGGCTTTATATGTACCAATAGAGCCCAAGCTCTATGTCAATCAGGAAGCCCGACTTGATTTCCCTTGCAGTGGGACACTCCTGCTTAACAGCAGGGCTGGCAGCCTCTTTGAGACTACCCTTCAGGTGGCTATGAGGATTCCATTGGTATCAAGGCCAATTGCCACTGGAGGAAAGACACGACTGACATACAAGTTAGTTGCAAGAATAACACAGGCAGTTTATCACTCAGAAATCCTATGGCCTGCTTGGGTAGAGCTTAAGGGGACTGCATCAGTGTGCTCTCCTTAGTTGTCCTTGGTCAGAGTGGCATGGAGTCAGTCCACATTCAATATTTGAGTCTGGACAACTGACTGCATGGGACCCCCTCAGCTTTAGTACCCTTCCTGACATATGTCTTCTAACATGTGTTAATCTGCAGGATTACCACATCAAGCCATTTTTTGGGAGTTCCTCACAGAGAGTTATTTTTATTTATATATAATTTCACACACACTAACTGGGCCCTGAACTGAAGGCATATTCTTGCCTATCATGTCGGTACACACTAGATTAGCTCCCACTCAGAGACTGTAGCCTTACTCACTTGCCTTGATGACTTTTAATATATCCTAATTTATTTCTATATATATTTTATATTTTTTAATATTTCTACATATTTAATCACTATAACATTATATTACTGTAACATTGCATAAGACTCAACTGTCAGGTCTAAGCATTCAAGAGAAAGGATTTCCCTCTCTTCTGTGTGAATGCTACAGATTTATAGCATCACAATAATACATATCATCCCTCTGCTGATCATAGTACAGATAGAGCTACAAGGGCGTACTTATTTGAGAAAATTATAGAGCTCAGACTTGCATGTTTCAATGTCTGTAGGTTATATTTCAGAAATGCAAATATTAATAATTATATTCAATAGGGGTGGGAAGTGGATAGAGGCAAGGATAAAACAAGCATGACTAAATATGTCTATTTTAAGTTGGGCTATGGCACATAGGAGTTCATTATACTATTCTATTTATTTTGTATATGTTTGAAATTTCCCAAAATAAAAGGTTAAAAATATAAATGATTTTTGTAATATATATATATTAGAAATTTAATTTAATGGAATGACATTGGTCAGTAAGAATACGCAGGATTCAGGTAAACATTCTATTACATTTGAACTGTTGATTACATTGTGTAAAGCCAGTAGCCACGGCCACCATAACAGCCGCCTGACCCATGCAGTTTCTCATTGAATTGGGACAGATGGTAATGAGACAACAGAGACAAGAACTGGTGGACTATTAGCTTAAATCATAGCTTGCACCCAGCGGGCAAGAAATACACACAGTGGGAAAACACTTCCCTTTCCATTTAGGGCTCCCAAAGCCACCAACTTATCTGAGTTTCCTAGAATCAAAAGTTTTTACCTCACCAGCCTTATTCACCTCTGTTCCCCATCTCCTTCTCTCTGCACAAACTCTGCACAAACTGCCTTCTTCAGTACTCTGCCATCTTGGCTGCCTCTCATGTGCAATGCTAATTTCAGGAACAGAGAGAGAGCAAGCCCTGGTCTGCTTCACTTTATAGTGTAGAAAATTAGAGACTTTAAGCCAATATACAAATAAGGAAGTCTCTGATACAAAGCCACTTATCTGAGGCATAAATGGGATTTTTTATAAGAGTACACCACCCCATATCATGCAACAGTCAAGGGTGTGGGGAAAAGCTTAGTTTTGAAAAGATCTTAGTATTAAAAGTGTTGGGAAAGTCTGGGTCTTAAAACCAAACCTTAGGCTATCACAACCCTGCCTGCTTACAGCCTGTCCCCCACACCCAATGTAAACTATAAGCAAGCAAACATATATATCAAATTTACAAACTTATTTGACCAACAATACCCAATAGAGGAATTGCTGGGTCTTATGGTAGTTCTAGTCTTAATTTTTTGAGGAACCAACATACACTGGCTATACCAGTTTACATTCTTATAAGTAATGAATGAGGGTTCCTTTTTCTCCACAGCTTCTCCAACACTTGTTATTACATACCTTGTTGATAATATCCAATCTAACAGGTGTGAAGCAGTATCTCATTGTAGTTTTGATTTGCATTTCTTTAATAGCTAGCAAAGATGAGCATGAGCATCTTGGGCATTTTTATGTCTTCATGGAAAAAGTGACAGCTCTTATCCTCTTCCAATTTTTTAATTGGATTGTTCACTTGTTTGTTGTTGAGCTTTGTGAGTTGTTGTTTGTTTTTGTTTTTAACAAGGACAGAGAGAGAGTCAGAGAGAGGGGTAGATAGGGACAGACAGACAGGAACGGAGAGAAATGAGAAGCATCAATCATTAGTTTTTTATTGCCCTTGCGACACCACAGTTGTTCATTGATTGCTTTCTCACATGTGTCTTGACCGCAGGCCTTCAGTGGACTGAGCAACCCCTTGCTGGAGCCAGCGACCTTGGGTCCAAGCTGGCGAGTTTTTGCTCAAGCCAGATGGGCCCGCGCTCAAGCTGGAGAGCTCGGGGTCTCAAACCTCGGTCTTCCACATCCCAGTCCGATGCTCTATCCACTGTGCCACCGCCTGGTCAGGCAAGCTTTGTGAGTTTTTTATATGTATTGGATATAACCTCTTTTCTGAGCTGTTGTTTGTGAATATCATTTCCAATTTTTATTGGCTTCTTTTTTTTTTCTCGGTTTATTTTGTTGCTGAGAAGCTTTTTAGTTTGATGTAGTCCCATTCATTTATTACTGCCTTTACTCCCTTGCCTTTGGGGTCAAATCCATAAAATATTCTCTATGGCCAAGGTTCATAAGTTTAGTAACTATCTTTTCCTTTATATAATTTACTGTTTCAGATCTTATATTTAGGTCTTTGATCCGTTTTGTATTCATTTTTGTGTGTGGGGATTAACTGTAGTTAAGTTTCATTCATTTGCATGTGGCTTTTCAGTTATTCTAGCACCATTTATTGGAAAGGCTTCTTTTGTTCATTGTCTTTTTTCTCCTAACAAAAAAACTAACATAGAACCATATATATGTGGTTTTATTTTGGGGATGTCAATTCCGTTGGTCTGTATGTCTGTTTTTCTGCCAATATCATGTTGTTTTGATTATCATGTCTCTGTGTTATAATCTGAAGTCAGGTAGTGTGATACCTCTGGCTTTACTCTTTTTTTCTCAGGATTGCTTTGGGTATTTGAAGCCTTTCATTGTTCCATATAATTCTGGTAATATTTTGTTCTGTTTCTTTAAAAAATAACTTCAGGATTTTAATAAGGATGCATTAAATTTGTATATTGTTGAGGGTAATATGGCATTTAAACTATATTGATTATTTTAATCCATAAACATGGAATATTTTTGCATTTTATTGTGTCTCTTCCCACTTCTTTCAATAATGCTTTGTAGTTTTCAGTATATACGTCCTTCATATTCTTTGTTAAGTTTATCCCTACTTTGTTTTTGCCTTTGTAAAAGAAATTGTTTTTTGTTTTCTAAAGTTTTATTGTTGTCATATAAGAAAGCAGTAAACTTTCATATATTAATTTTGTATTCTATACTATATTTGTTTATTGTTTCTAATAATTTTTTAGTGGAATCTTTGGGGTTTTCTTCAAGAGGATCATACCATCTGCAAAAAGTGATACCTTTACATCTTTTTTTACCAATATGGATGCACTTTATTTCTTTCTCTTGCCTGATTACTCTTTATCATTATGAAATGTTCATTTTTGTCTCTTGTTATCATTGTTGTCCTGAAATCAGTATCGCCAGGCATGAGTATGGTTACAACAGCTTTTCTTTGAGTATTATTTGCTTGGAAGATCATTTTCCAATCTTTCTTTTGGAGTCTATATTTGTCCTTGCAGCTTAAATTTGTCTCCTGAAGTCAGCATATGATTGGGTTTTTTGTTTTGTTTTATTTTGATCTAATCCACTACTTTGTGCCTTTTTTTACTGGTGAGTTGAGTCTATTTATTTCTGTGGTAATTAATGATGCATGAGGGTCTCCTATAGCCATTTTATATCTGTTTCCTAGTAGCTCTGTGTCCCCTTGTTTTTCTTCCTTTGTGTTTCTGTCAGTTGTTCTGTTTGGTGATATTCTATGCTTCTTTCCTCTGTTTCTTCTTTTATTTTTTTAAGCTCCATATTTTAGTTTTTGTTTTTTTGAGGGTGGTTACCATTAGGTTATTGAGAAAAAATAGTTTTATACATACAAGAGTCCTTTGTCTTATGAGTTCTTTTGTACTCCATCCTCCTTTGCTATTTCAGATATTTATCCTGTCCTCTTTCATGTTTTTGCTGTAACAGATTATCCTTGTTTATACTGTTACCTTGTTGGAGCTTTCACTTATAGTTTTCTGGGTTTTTTGTTCTTTGTATTAGGTAGAATAACCCCCTTGAGTATTTCCTGCATTGGAGGTTTTCTGATGATAAATTTTCTCAGCTTCTATATGTCTGAAAATGTTTTTATTAGCTCTCTTTAGTATTTAAAAGACAACTTGAATAGATATACTGATCTTGGCTAGTAATTCCTCTTTCAGTACAGTGGTACTTTGACACATGAGTTTAATTCATTTCATGGCCGAGCTTGTGACTCAATCTGCTCATGTGTCAAATCAAATTTCTGCATTTAAATTAATGGGAATGCAATTGATCCATTCCAGCCCCAAAACCCATAAATATATATAGAGAGAGAATATAAAGAAATAAACTGGTTTATAAAGTGTATTTACCTTCAAGGTCAGACAAAGATGCTAGCGGACAGGGAGAAGACTGGCAGAAGAGGTTTTCATTTCTTGTGCTTTCGCTTTACGTAACTTACTCTCTACACACTTAACATTATATTTAATTGCAAAATTTAACTTACACACTATGTATGATATGTGACTATCACTAAACTTAATTCTATTTTTTTACTTTACTTAATCATCATCATTTTCTTCACTGACTTTTGGCTTTTTCACCACACTTTCCTCACTTTCACTTAGAGGTGGTTTCAACAAAAACCTTTCCATGGAAATTTGTTTCTTTTTTTCTTTCAGAACATTCAGCAGGCCATCCAGTAGAGGATAGCGGAAGCTCGTGATTCAGATATTCGCTCGTGACTTGAAGCAAAAAATCCCACGAGTGACTGCTTGTCTCTCAAATTGCTCATGATTTAAAGTACTCGTGTGTCAAGGTACCACTGTACTTTGAGTGTTTGCGTCCAGTCTCTTGTGGCTTACAGAGTTTCTGCTGAGAAATCTGATCATAGCCCATAGGACCATCCTTTATATGTTGTGTTCTTCTTTTCCCTAGTTACCTTGAGGATTCTTTCTTTGTCATTGATTTTTGACAGTTTTATTGCAATGTGCCTTGGATATGACCTGCTGGGGTTGTGTTATCTATGTGTTTTGTTTGTTTCTTGGATTCAAGGATCTAACTCTTTCCAGAGGTTTAGAAAGTTTGCATCAATTAATTTTTAGTAAATTCTTCATTTTCTCCTCCATTTATTCATCTTTTGATATACCTATTATTCTTACATTGCCCTTTCTGATGACCGAGTCAGACAATTCTCGTAGAGCTCTCTTATTTTTTTAAATTCATGAGTCTCTCTCTTCTTCTCTCTGTAGCATTTTTAGTTTCCTGTCTTCAATGTCACTGATTCTGTCCTCTATCTGGCCTGTTCTGTTATCTAAACCTGAGACCTCAATTTTCAAGTCAGGTATTGAGTTCTTCATCTCTGTTTGGTTCCTAAATAAATTTTAACCTCTCTGGTGAAGTACTCATTTTGTTCATTAATTTGTTTCCCAAGCATATTAAATTGTCTACCAGTGTTTTCTCGCATCTCACTGAGTATTTTCAGAACTTCAATTTTGAATTTTCTTTCAATTAACTCCAATAATACTATATGATTGAGATTGCTTTTTAGAGATTTTTTTTTCCTGAACTGTGTCTCTTCCTTGAGCAACCATTGTGTTAGATTTTTCTCTGCCTGCATGGCATTTGAGAGTGCTATTGTTAAGAAATCAAACAAAACCAACAAAGAAAATCTAAAAATAATAAACAAATAAATAAAAATATATAAAATACAAAGGGAAACACCACAAAAAAGCAAAGAACTAAAACAGAAAGACAAAACAAAAAGAAATTAAACACAATATAACTCAACAACAAAAAGAAAAGAAAAAAAGTGTGATATTGTGCTTGCAGGAGGTTTTTCTATTATTTTCCACTAGATGGCACTGATTACAAGTTTTAGCTCTGTAAAATTCTCTGGCTGAACTTCACTGAGAAGATGCAGTTGTGATGATGGAGGTGGAGCTGTGGTCAGGAGGGTGGAGTGGAACATACTGTCAGTACCTTATGGCATGCTTTGTAATGGTGCTCTCAGGCATCCTTGTGCTCCTTCCCACATTTTCCTGTTCTTTGGTAGAAATAGTGGTTCTGAAGCATACATTCTAGGGTTGCCACTGTTACTCCCTGTACCACGTCAAGAGAGGGAGGCAGGATCTGGGAGCCGAGGGGACGACACTTTGTATTTTTGTCTCTGTCCTGAGTTTGGGCTGTGGGCAGACTACAGGCACACTGGCAGTGACCCTCCTCTCAAATGCTGTTTTGGTTTTAGTACTTAAGTGCCCCCCAATCACACCACTACCCTCAGGAGAAGAGGACCCAAACCCTTTGGGTTGCTCCCCTCTCCAGAGCTTGACCTGAGTGCTTCTTACCTTTTGCTCCTCGTTTTTACTCTTCTCACCTTTAGCTACTTAGATGTGCAGATCTTTCAACCAAGACTGTGAGCCCATTCTTTGCTGAGTTATAGCTGTTGAAACTGTTGATGTTTCAAAGAAAGAGATTAAGAGTATCACCCATACCACCATCATTCTAAAACATCTCTGAAAAATTGAAGGCAAGACCCTCCATCAACAGAAAGATTAAGCCTTTGTTGTGATTCTTATTTTATTGCAATGGTCAGGAACTGAACCCACAATCTCTTCAAGGTATTAAGGTTAAGTGACATCATGTCTGGGCCCTAATCCAGTCCCTAATCCAGTTTAACTAGAATCCTTATGAAAAGACAGAAAGACACCTGAGATGTGTGTGCACATAAGAAGCCATGTGAGAACACAGTCTACATCTACAAACCAAAAAGGGAGGCCTGAGGAGAAATCTAACCACTCAAGGAACAAACATCATTCAAGGGAACAGATGTCCTCCTCACCCCCTCTTCCAACTTCCTGCCCACTCAAGCTTGCTGCTCTATCTGGGCAGTTAAGACAAGATATGCTCTAGAGGATGGGGAAGTGAGGTCTGAACAAGGCAGCAGAAAAGTTCTGAGAACCAAACTGAGTTTTAAGACTTGAGTGAGTAGAGGGCAGAGGAGGCAATGAGTAAAGGTCAAAACTTAAGGGATAACTCAGCTGCTTTAGAATGCTTTAATTATTTGAGTGTTGCATGTGTCTCAAATGAGAAAATCAATGATAGACGCAGTTGAGGTTAGCAGGGATCATGCCAAGGTGTTCACATTTGGCTGACATTTCACTATATGCTATTTAATAATCAGGCTGCAAACACACATTGAGAATATACTTGTGAAAAATTTGAAATGAGAAGGAATATCCTCTCATATGACAATAGAAAATTTCAATCAACTTTTACCATAAAGGTCTGTTTTAAATATATATATATTTTTTTTTTATTGAATTTATTGGGGTGACATTGGTTAATAAAATCATATAGGTTTCAAGCATACAACTCCATAACACATCATCTGTACACTGCACTGTGTGTTCACCACCCCTTGTCAAGCCCCCCTCCATTTACCTTCTATCCCCTCGGACCCTTGTTTACCTCTCCCCAGCCCCCTTTTTCTCCTCTAAACAGATACTTTAAAGGGAAGCTCTGTGTCCTCATTCAGCTCTTTGGAGTTATAAAGAAAAGATAACAGAAAAGTCATTAGCCAAGATTTTGGCACAATTTTCCATTCCTTGGGGGTGGTTTTGTTTGTTTATTCTTGTTTTTGTCTCTGAAACAGAAGCTAAGCCTCTCATTTAATTAAGTGTGAACTAGAGTTAGTCAGACTTGATTTCTTCCAGTAATAACAAGTTATAGGAATTTATAATTTTCACCAATAAAAAAAAACCACTTGCATTAAATATCTGATTATTGATCTGCTTTTAAGTTGTGTTATTCTCTGTTTTAAATATTTTTATAAAATAAATGGTTTTTGTTGTGAAAAAATAAATACAAGTTGTTTCAGTTTTGTTTTTTTTTTTTTACCAAGCCACAACCACAATTTTTATCAATATGAAGATCACAATTAAAATCCACTCATATATTTGACATATAACAATGCAGGCTAAAGATATCACCTTCATACAACCTGACCTGAAGGAAATAGATTGACAATTTTTAATTCCTAGGTCTTTACTAGAATAAATATGGGCATTAAAGAAGATTGTTCATAGACATCAAGAATTATTTTATTGCCTTAGAGAGTCAAGGGCACCAAGTGAAAAACCCTGCAGAGTTAAGATTTTCTTGGACTGCAGGATTCTTTGTATTTCTTTACACTTTAAATAAATTGAGCACATCTAGAGTTATCAAAATATTTTCTCTACTGACTTAGCCTTTAGTTATTATACTATTTCCAAAATTCCCGGGTTAGAAATTTTTAGTTTTTTACCATTACATGCTATTTCATTTAAAGTATCAATATACAGATACTAAAGTCTTTCTAAACATGTTTACTTGATGTTCAAGCATTGGTAGCATCCAAAGCAAACAGAAAACTGCTTTATGAGCATGCATGATTTCATATTAAATGAGAAAGTGTTAGTGCTCAATAAATGTGCATTGAATGATTGAATGATAGAAGAGACATATTTAAATGAATAAAAAGTATTTTATAAAGAACTTCAGAGACAGAAATAAAGAAAAAGAGTAAGATACCTAAGCAAAAAAGGAAAAAAAAAAGCATTTGAAAAGATTTTAAAATTTAGGCTGTTAGAAAGCATTTATGGAGATATTGTGGGCCAAGAAATGCCACAATATATTGAGGCTCTTAAAAATTGCATATAATATATAATACTCTTTACTCTAAAAAGAACTATTAGTTTAAGGGCTGCTAAGAGAAGTAGTCAATTCTCTAGCCATAGGAAAACGGTTATAGGGGTAATTGTGGACAAAGTTGGGGGAGTGGGGATGAAAAGTAACTTTGCTTAGGGCAGAGGGTGCATGATTTGCTGTGCAGATGGCACACCATATATTGAGTTATACACTTAAAACCTGTATGGTTTTGTGAATCAATGTCATCCCAATAAGTTCAAATAAAAAAAGAATCTCTAGGAAAAACTGTATTTGCCTACAAAATACTTATTGCAGAGATAACCTTAAGTTTATATTTGATTTTGGTTAAAATTCATTTCAAAAGATCTAAACGTTGAAACCTAAAATAAAACAAAAAGGTTTGTGAAGTTTAAGTTACCTGAATTATTATCGCTCCTTCACTTTTTATCACCCCTTTACCATAGCTTGTGTGCCAAATATTTGAGTAGCATCAGCGTGAAAATTCAGATTATCCTAAGCACTCATAAATGAGGGACAATGTCAAATCTCTATTATGCTCTCTAGACAGTGGGTGTAGAAAGCATAGCAATCCAATAATTATCAATGTCAAAGGCCAACCTTAAGAAATTTAAATTCATGCAAAATTAGCTGTTCTGAGTTCTGTCATGGTTCCTAAGTAGTGCTCAATTTCTTACTTCAAAGAGCACCAGAGACAGTCAATGCTCTTTCCAGTAACAGTCAAAACATATACCCAACCTTTTAAAGTGTTTTGTGAAGAAAACCTGTAAATTAGATGACTGAGTGCCCATAATAGGCAAAACATTCAGAAGAGATAAGAACAAAAGCTTCCTTGCATTGTACACACTTCATATACAACTGTTAAGACATTTAGCTTTGCAGCAGCAAAAGCATAGAATTGTACAAACCTGTCAAATGTTCCTATGTTACTAAGACAGGACATAAAAAATCAATAATGATTGCATCTAAAAATTTAATTTCAGCAATTTCTGATAAATATATAGTTTTGTAAATCAATGTCATCCTAATAAGTTCAAATTAAAAAAAAAAAAAAAAACAACTCTCTAGGAAAAACCTTTTGTCCATAACACATTCATTGTGGGTATAACATTAAGTGTAAGTTTGACTTTTGTTAACATTTATTCCAAAAGATACAAAAGAAACCTAAAATTAATTATATATATAACTGCTCAAAAAAATTAAGGAATATTTGATCACTTCATATTCATTTTGAAATACCCTCTAATTTTTGTGATATATATATATATATATATATATATATATATATATATATATATATATATATATATATGACTTTATATTTTCTTATAGAGGAAATATACTATAGTTGTGTTGTTGACATTGGCATGCAGACTGACCATACAACCTCAATTTTCTCTCACTGACAACTTTTTGATGTTTTTTCTCCTCTAGGGCTATAGTTTGTTTTCTTCTTAGAGTCACCTTAACAATGAGTTATGATAGAAAATTTGCCAGAAAAATGTTTATTTGTGGGTTCAGTTGGTTAAGAAAAAGCTAATCATGGCAAGGTCACAGGCTCGTATTGGTATGGAATCCATAAGAAAAGGAAGTAATCCACACCTGAGGTCAACTCCTGCTCAAGGTCAGTGGCCTCCTGTTGGAATAGCATAAGCCAAAGGGAGACTGGCTCGAAGAGTGATGACATCTTATTAGTTGTAGTGGACAGTCAGTAACATGTTTCTTCTTACTTTTTGTATTAAAATCTGTGAGTTGCTGAATTAGATTTGGAAAGAAAAAGAGGGGTCCAGCAACATCTCTGCCTCCGAGCACCACACAACCCAAGTTAAAAAAGGAAGATATATAAAGAAAAGAAATAAATAATAAATTATGAAGTTGGTGTATTTTTAAGACCAAGTCAATGGTGTAGCCAGTAAACATGGAAGAAGTGAAGAAAAAATAGTAATATTTGGCATAGTCAGGGAAAACTTCTGGAAAAGGTGACTTTGGTGCTAGTCCCTCAGAGAATGGTGAAGGCAAAGGATGGGTATTTGGTAAAGGCTTATCCCAAAGAGAAGCTTGATACCCTCCATCTAGGTTAAAATATTGGAGAGCTTGGGCTTTCAGTGTGCATAGCATGAAGTCAACTTCTGTTTTTGTCCCGGTACCACTATGCCTGTGGATCACCTTTTATTTCTCAAGGGAATGCAGGAGGCTGTGTTCAGGAAAAATATTCCTATCTAAAATCTGCTGAAAAATGTGCAAATTAGGAAAAATCATTACAGCCCTTCACTCCTGAAGGCTTTCTAAGCTCTAGCTTGGATCAAATTAGAGCCTCATAAAGCTACATTTCATGACACCTTCACTTAGCTTCTAAAATGTCCTTCCCTGATAGTGTTTTAAATTTTTGCTGAGTAGAATAGTAGTTACCAACAGCTAAAGAGTTGGGAAAATGTGGAGATGGTAGTCAAGGTACAAACGTTTATTGATGAGATGAATATGGTCTATGGATCTAATAATACAGCATGATATACAAAACATATTGTATACTTCAACTTTGCTAAGACAATAGGTACTAAGCATCTACACTAAAATAATAATGATAATACCACGAATAATATGAAGCTATGAAAGGTGATGGGTGATGGTTGTGTTAATTAACTTGATTGATGTCATTATTTCACAATGTTCACATATTTTGAAGTATCATGTAGTATAAATTAAATACATATAATTTTTACTTGTTAACTTTACCTCAATAAAATTATAAAAAATAAAATTAAACTCTCTGGCTTGGCAAAATTTATCAAAAATAATCATCTCGTACCCTTTGATCCAATTGTTTCAATTCAGTCATTTATTCCTATAAATAACCTCTAAGTGTACAAATATGTTGGCAGAAGACAAGTTATGTGAATTAAGTTATATTGTTAATTAAGTATATATACAACAAATACAATGCAGCCATTTAAAAAGGGTAGTACATGTCTATATAATACTGATCTTGAACTAGCACACTAGGAGCCGACACCTGAATGATGAGAAGGAACTATTCACATGAAGGTTTAGAACAGGGGTTAGGAATCTATGGCTCATGAGCCAGATGTGGCTCTTTTTATGGCTGTATCTGGCTTGCAGACAAATCTTTAATAAAAAAATTTTTCATTAAAAATATAAAACATGCTCATGTATTACAATCCATTCATTTCCTACCGCTCATGTTCATGGTTGCGGGTGGCTGAAGTCAATCACAGATGTCCTTTGGGGCAACACCAAATTTTTATTGGATAATGCTTAATGTACATGGGTCATTGTGAGGTCAGGAAGTAAACTTTCCTCCTTTTAAGCAAGTAGTCAGCTAGCTAATTGCAGAAACCCTTTTGACGAAGAAGATGGCTAAAAGAAAAAATGATGAGGAGTATCGTACCTTTCAGCAGGAATGTACAGAGAAATTCGCCTTTGTGGAGAGAGCAGGTTCTGCAGTGTGTCTAATATGCAATGATAAAATTGCATCGAAGAAATGGTCAAATATAAAGTGGCACTTCAACACACGCCATACTATATTTGCATTGAAATATTCAGCGGGGGACAGCGGGAAGAAAGCATGTCAAGAGCTATTGTGCAGAGTGCAAGCTAGTCAGCAGCAACTCCGTGTTTGGATCCCACAAGGTGACTGAAATTCGGCTAGCTTTGCTGGTGCTTTCGCAATTGTGAAAAATGGAAAGCCATTCACAGATGGGAAGTATGCCAAAACATTCATGCTTGATGTTGTCAATAAACTTTTTGATGAATTTTTGGATAAAGACAAGATAATCAAATGAATAAAAGACATGCCTCTGTCAGCAATAACTGTTCACAATTGTACCATCATGATGGCAAATCAAATTGAGGAAACACAAGTGAAGGACATAAATGCAGCACCATTCTTTTCTCTCACTTTGGATGAGTCAACAGATTTAAGCCATTTATCCCAGTTCAGCGTGATTTCTAGGTATGCTGTCGGTGACACACTACATGAGGAAAGTCTTGCTGTTTTGCCTATAAAAGAGGGGAGGATTTATTCAAGTATTTCACTGAGTTCACTAAAGAAAAAAATCTACGAATGGATAAACTTATTTTGGTATGTACTGATGGTGCTCCATTCATGTTGGGGAAAAAGAGAGGATTTGTAGCGCTTCTTCGTGAACATGAAAAGAGACCCATCCTAAGTTTTCACTGAATCCTATATCAGGAGGCTCTTTGTGCTCAGATGTGTGGTGAGCAGCTTGGTGAGGTGATGTTGCTGGTCATTCAGGTGGTCAACTTTATTGTTGCCCAAGCTTTAAATGATTGTGAGTTTCAAACACTGCTGAATGAAGTTGGGAATAATTATCCTGGTCTGCTTCTGCACAGCAGTGTGCATTGGTTGTCAAGAGGGAAGGTGCTCAGCCATTTCACGGCTTGTCTGAGCAAAATCCGGACTTTTCTTGAAATGGAAAATGTCGAGCATCCTGAGTTAGCTAACACTGAGTGGCTCCTGAAGTTCTACTATCTCGTGGATTTGACTGAACATCTGAAACAGCTCAATGTGAAAATGTAAGGCATTGGAAATACAGTCTTATCCCTTCAATAAGTAGTGTTTGTATTTGAAAACAAGCTGAAACTCTTCATTACTGACATTGAAACAGGTTGTTTACTACACTTTGAAAAACTGGGAGAGTTTAAAGATGCATGCAAAGCAAGGGACCCGGCTCAACATCTTGTTCTCCAGAAGCAAGTGGGATTCACATCTAATCTGCAGTTATCTAAAGTGCACTTTGGAGAATTTTATGAGTGCACTCATCTTTTTAACTTTATCACCCATTCTCATGAATGTGCAGTGGACAGTGCCAACCTGAATTACATCTCCGGTGTCTCCATCAGAGATTTTGAGCTACAAGCTGCTGACCTGAAGTCCTCAGTCATGTGGGTGAATAAGTTCAAGTCACTGAATAAACATTTGGAAAGATTTGCACTTGCACGACAGCAAGCAGAGTTGGCAAGCAAACACAAATGGAGAGAAATGAAAAATCTGCAACTTGCAGACCAGCTGATTGTCAAAACTTGGAATGTGCTTCCTGTCACATACCACACACTGCAGCGTGTGAGTATTGCTGTACTGACAATATTTGGCTCTACGTATGCATGTGAGCAGTTTTTCTCACATCTAAAGAATGTTAAGACCAACCTACAATCATGTTTAACGGATGGAAGTCTCAATGCCTCCATGAAGCTTAACCTCACCACGTATCAACCAGACTACAAAGCCATCAGCAAAACTATGCAGCACCAGAAGTCGCATTAATGGTAAGGAGTACTTTATTCATCATTGATTAGCAAGAACATCACAACGTTATTAAAAAGAATTCAGAAACTTATTGTACTTTAAAAGTGTTGGTCTTACATAAAATGCACACATTTAGTTGTATTTAGTCTTAAAATTATTGTATGGCTCTCACAGAATTACATTTTAAAATATGTGGCGTTCATGGCTCTCGCAGCCAAAATGGTTCCCGACCCCTGGTTTAGAATATGCCAGCTGAAGGTGACAGCAAAAGCAAAACACCCATAGTGCGATGCAATATTCTAAGAAGGCCACCTAAGACTGAAATGGGATGGATGAGGAAGGGGAGGAGATGAAGACAGATCACAGGTAAAACAGATCGCAGGTGATAGCTGTGAAGGTGATGGTAGAGAGTGGCACTGTATCCTGACTACAACCAGAACCAGTAGAGTATGTTAAGCAGAGGCCATGGTTTACATTTTAAAATAGTCACTCTACTCTCTGCGTGAAACTTGAATTGTGTAGGGCTAATAACAATGGAGTGGGGATACAAGATAGGTGGCTGTTTGCTGCAGGTCATGCAAGAGACATGGAGTGGTGACAACTCAAATTTGCAAAGTAAATGGTTTGGGAAAATATTATAAAAATAAAATGCTTATTTTCTCTTCCTTTACATAATTCTTTTTTATTTTTAATTTCTAACATAATGGTGTTTTTATACACCTGAATTTCATTGTCTCAGTTTTGAAAAAAAGCGAAGACACTTCTCAGTAGGAGTGTGTGTGCATCTGAGTCCTTTATCTGTGTGCTTGTGTTCGTTCAGAGGTTAGAGCTAAGGAGCAACAGCATGAAAATGCATATGGAATGAGCGAAAGCCAAAATTCCAACTGACCTGCCTTCAAACTTGTGCTTTTAAAGATTCTATTTTCTTTGTATTTAACAGAGGAGAAACATTAATAGCTATACTTGTGGTGGTATGAAGATAAAGTTAATATTAAAAGTGTATGGCACATTGGTACATTGAAGATGGTCAGCAATTGCTTGGGATTGAAATGGGGAAGACCAAGTATATCATACTATGGGGATAGACCTAGTTTTACAAGAAGCAAGGTAGGGTGCCAAGTAGCATTTCAGAAAAATAGTATACAAGTAGTTCTAGGAGTTAGTATATAAAAGGAAAGACTAATTAAGGGATTATTGCATTATTCACAGCACCTACATTAGAAAGGGAAAGGAGCGATCTCATTATCACCAGTGAAAGACCTAGAAGAGAATGCCTCACCTCAGGTCAAACAACAAATCAGGGGCAGAAATGAGACTGGGCTGGAAAATTATGCTTCCTAGTCTAAGTATACCTATTCGCAGTACACTAGTTCTCAGACCCCTGCTGCTTACATTATTCAAATAATCATGTGAATCTGGCTATTCACATTACATTTTGTAAATATTAAAGTTTGCTGCAACCTACTAGATAAATATACAAATGGTAAAAAAGAAAAAAAAGCAAAAAATTATACTTTCTTCCAAGTTCTAAAATGTTTTTCTTCTTTGACAGTGTTTTGTTTCTGTTTTTTTTAAAGAGAGAGACAAGAAGGGAGGGAGGAGAGAGATGAGAGCATCATCTCACAGTTGCTTCACTTTAGATTTTTATTGACTTCTTTTCATATGTGCCGTGACTGGGGGTCTCAAGGCAAGCCAGTGACCCCTTACTTCAGCCAGCAATCTTGGGACTATGTTGATCATCTTGCACTCAAATTGGTGACCCCACACTCAAGCCTGTGAGCCTGTGCTCTAGCCAATGAACTCAGAGTTTTGAACCTGGGCCCTCAGTAATCCCTGGCTATTGCGCAATCCATTGCCAGTACCAGTCAGAAGAGTTGTCTTTGATTTCTATTTCTTTCCTAAAATTAAAGGTTTTATTTTAAATGGCATCAAATTTTTCTTTCTTGCCCTACTGAACCTCTATGTCTATGTATCTCTGTAGTATGTGTGTGCATTCACATACACATTTATCTCCAGCATTGAAGTAATCTGTCATATTAAGTCAACAGCAGAAAATATTTCTAAAGAAAAATTATCATTCAGTTTATCATATCTTTAGAACAAGTAAAGGTTTTTACACACACTTAAGAGGAAGTATTGTCATCAATAAATGTGAGAATTTAAAACCATGGTGTTTAGAGAAAGGAAGAGCTGACCCTATGAAAACAAAACAAAATAATTTAAGATGCTGTAGTAAACTATTGCTATAATTTCATTGAGATCCAGTTCATATTCAAATAAAGGAAATGTGAGTGAGGTTGTATTCAGAACAGGTAGTGTGATGTCATCCTCCAGATTCACTCAGCAGGAAGGAGCTTCCTGCAGGTACACCTCACCAGACCTAGAGATGCACCTTTTGGGACAAGCGACAAGAACCTATGTAACAAAGTATAAACATCTCTACTTTTCAAGTCTGAGAATTAATTTTTAAACACCTCATCAGAATTCTCCTACTTGCGTCCAGTTTATGACTGAGGGAAGCACTCAGGTTATTTTTGAGTGTCAGAACAGGACTGATTGACACATGGATCAGAGAGTCTCTTGTGAATTGCTCTCTAAGCAGCAGTTACTTACAAGGAAGGGGCCTTACTGAAATCCACCCAGTGGAGGTCTGCCATTAACTATTACAATAACTAAAGCAGTAAGAGGAAAGAGACAATGGAGATGAAAAGAGGACCTTCTCTTATAGTTTGTCATCGATTCCCATTGACAAAGACACTCTCCTTGACCAAACTTTAGTTAGGCTCCTCTGAGCCTTCTTCTCAAGTAGGCCTTGACCTTGGCTTTCCATATCCATACCTGCTAATCTCAGTTTTAACAAAAAATTTTTTTGTATCTTCAATACCTGATCACTTGTTTTATAGCCGAACAAGTTTCTCATCTTCAACTTTGGTATCTGATCACCTTGGCATCCACAAAATCTTATTAAATTGGTTTAGCAGGAATCTCCTTACCCTTAAAATCTCCTCTTAGTAAAGTTTTACCCACGGACCCCCTCACTTTGCTCCTTGGCTATAGATCCCCACTTGTTTTATTAAGAATTGAGTTCAGTTTTATACTGAAATCCCTTTCCCCCACTTTTGACTATGCCTAGCTCCGTTTCTCTTTTGACTCTAGATAGGGGTTCGTTCTCCTTGCATTTCTTGTAACACTAATAATTCCCCTGATGCAAAGATAAGGAAGCCAAAAGAAGAAGGAAATGAAATAAAAGGAGAGGAAAAGAAAATCTGCTTTCGACAGTGGAGGACAACTGATGAGGAAAACCAACTGCACCTCTCAGTGGTGGGGCACTATCTGATCTCATTGTCCCTGAAGGGAAGCACTTATATCCTTAAAATAGTGCTGCCATGTGCTTTTGCACTAAATGCACAACGGGCTTGCAGCCAGTGAACCTGCGAGCAAGCCTAACGTAGCTTTTTTCCCACAATTCCCTCAGCCACTTTGCTTGGAATAGTAGCCAGTTGGAGAAATGGAGACCATGTGTCTACCACACAGGGGCTGGAAAGATAACAGCATGTTTGTTAAATCACAGACAAGTTTAGTGTAGGTTGTAGAACAGGAAAGGGGTAGAAATTACAGTAGTTAAAAAACAGGATTTAGAGAGATAACCAGCATCACTCCATCTGAATGCTGCCTTTGCTACACTGTGATCTTAGAGAAGTTACGTATCTCCTCCCAGGCTCAGTTTCCTCACCAGGGATGTGTTGTATTAGCTATTATTCATATTATTATCAAATGTATTAAATTCCCAAAGGGCAAGTTTTTTTTCAATTTGATGTCTTCAAAAATCCAAATGTCATATAAACAATATAAAATAATGTTTTCATCTGAAAAGCAGAAGAGTAAGATGCAACCTAGCTGTTTTCATCCTGCATAGGGAAAACTAGTCTGCCTAAAGGAGCTTTTTCATTAACTCATTTGAGTTCTTTGCATTGGAAGCATCACATGCAATTTAATTTTTTTCTGAAATCTGGATCTTTAATTGTCACTTAAAAGTCTTTTTAAAAAATTACACTATGAGGGCTCTGTGGCAGCTCAAGTATGCAGAAGACTGTCACATCTAGGTAATGCAATTAGAGGCAGAAGATATTGCCAATGTTTCAGAGTAAGTCATAAGACTTTAAAGGTAGTGAATCATAGCATGGCTGATCTATGCATCATGAAGGACTATCACTGGGCATTAACATCTGCCTGAGAAATGCTTCTAACTAGGTTTTTAAGA
Source organism: Rhynchonycteris naso (assembly GCA_037038555.1). Taxonomy (NCBI): domain Eukaryota; kingdom Metazoa; phylum Chordata; class Mammalia; order Chiroptera; family Emballonuridae; genus Rhynchonycteris; species Rhynchonycteris naso. The sequence goes on from CM073002.1 coordinate 78,055,559, forward strand.
GAAGCTATTTAAATTCCAACAACATGTAATCCAATAGATGGTAAAATAGAACTTTGAATGAATAAGAATCAAATGCAAACACACTACCTCAAAATGACAGTATCTATCTTTAAGGAAATTGCAAGCATAGGTTATGAAAAGCAGCATATCAAGATCAAACAAATCCCGATAGCCTAAAGAAAATCAGAAGAATTATTAGATTCTGACTATGAAGAAAATTTGAGTTCCAAGTTTGATTTTCATATTAAATATGCAAGTGCATTGATCAAGATAAGTTAGTTAACTTATAAAGCAAAACTTTGTGTTTTGTATTCATTTCCAAGTCTTTTATGAAATTAGTTTTGTGTCTTGCAATAGATGGCATGTTTGAGACAAAGTAATATGATACTATCATTGTGTGTGTAGAGGTGTATTAGTTTCCTTGTTGCTGTTGTTGCAGATTACTACAACCTTAGTGGCTTAAAACAACAGAAATTTATTATCTAATAGTTCTGGAGGTCAAAAGTCCAATAGGATTCCACTTATCTGACATTAAGGTATCTGTAGCTCTACCTTCCTTCTGGGGGTATTAGGGAAGCATCTATTTCGTACTTTTCCAGCTTCTAGAGGCTGTTTGCATTATTTGTCCTGTAGTCACTTTCCATCTCCAAAGCTAGCCATTGCACAATTCTGACCTCTGCTTCCATCACTGTTTCTCCTTCTCTGACTATCTTGCCTCCCTCTGTCCCTTGGTATGTCCCAGTTGATGACATTGGTCCCATTTGGATATTCCAGCACAATCTCTCCATCCCAAAGTCTTCATTTAATTCCATCTGCAAATATTTTTTTTCTATTAAAGTAACCATAGTCACAGAATCTAGAGAAGAAAACCTGGACATCTTTCTGCCTGCCACAAAAAGCAAGTTGGAGATGAATGGGGAGAACTTTATCATTTTAGACATTTAGACTTTTGACCATAAGCAGGAGAGTATCAACAACGTTTGTCACCTACTTTCTAAGTACTTCTTTCCTCTACTTCACTAAAGCCTTTGCCATCATCTGTTCTCTGATCTAAATTTCCATTCACTTTCTAATCTCACAACTCAGGTATTTTTTCTACTGCTGTTTCCTGGGTCTTGACTTCTTCTCTCCCTTTTCATTGTCCTGAACAAGAGTAGCCTTTTGAGCCATGGCTGGATAGCTCAGTTAGTTAAAGTGTCATCTTTTTATGCTAAGGTTTCAGGAACCGGAATTCCATCCCCAGTCAGGGCACAAACAACAAACAACCAATGAATGCATAAATAAGCAGAATAACAAATTGATGTTTCTCTCTCTCTCTCTCTCCCTCTCTCTTTCTCTCTCACTCTCCTTCCTGTCTCTCTAAAATCAATTTAAGTGAAATATTAGTCTTTAGAAAGGGACTTACTAACTTCTTAAAAAGCTTTTTCCAGGCCAAAAATCTATCAGATATGTACATATACTATCCCCTATAACCTTTCAAATTGTACTTCATAAAATTTAGAAATATACAAATGTGGCACAGAATCTATTTGTTTAAGGAAGGCAGTTCCATGTCTAAATGAAAAGGGTAAACCACAAAACCAGGTTCATGCCCAGAGACATGAATGACCACATCCTGAGGACTGTGGCCAACATTCTGGTTAATTTTATCAGCTCCATTTTAAAATCACTTCAGTAAGCTTCATAGAGACTGAGGGTAATTCTTAACTTTGTTATCAACATCAGTGATCAATGGACAAAATTTTTTTCCACTTTTTTTCAAAAATAAAGGAAATAAAAAACAAAAATCTATGTCAATGAAACTTTTGAAGTTTCTAATTTAAACATAAAAGCCAGGAAATGCAAGTTAAGTATCTCAAGAGAACATTAGCTTGTTCATATTTCATGTACTTTATTTTAAGGTATATCACTTAACAGTATAATTAGCAATCAAAAATATTTTATCTGTGCTCTGTGGGTGTTTGATGTTATTATGAGGTCCTCGATTTTTACATTTCCTGGCTTTTGTGTTTAAATGTATTACCTTAATGTTGCATTATTGTCGTGTCTTACATTAGTTATTGATGGTTTGTAAATGAAATAGATGCCCTAGCAGGTCTTTCTACCTCCAACTTCCGTGGATAATTTCTGCAGACATACATTTTATGAACCAATATTACAGAAGCTCTATAAAAACCATAATGGAAAACAACACAATTCTTGCTGAAATGTATGGGGGTTCTAAAAGGTTTTATACTTTGTAACAATTACGTTGAATCTCTTTGAAAGGTTGTTACTTGTTATGTTTCTTTATATCATCACATCAATTTTACCTTGAGCTGAAAACATATTTTAAAAAATAAAGCTCCACAGCAATTTCTAAACTATCAAAAGGCTTTTTAAATACAGCCTCATAAAGCCTACATTATGCTATTTTCTCTAAAAATCACCAAGACCCCAGGTAAAGGTCAGTGAGTCTGTACTTAAAGATATACTAATTGTGAAAATCATTTCTTCGATATTTATGATTTTCTATTGACACATTTAAGTGGCAAATGGCAAAGTCATAGTAGTTTAAATATCAAATACATTTCTAATTAAAGTTTTTATTACATATAATTTATAATATTATAATATAATATATAATAAATTAATAATATATTAAACTTTCTATTACCAACTCAAAATTTAGCTTTCAAACATAATAAGTCGTTTTAGGCAAAATGGAAGAAAAAGTTTCCACAGAATAGATGCTATGTATGAGTATGAATTCATCTGTTCACAAGTCAGGTGAGAAATACTTTCACTACATCTATTTGTCCTCAGACAGCTTCCCAGCCCACAACCCCCAGTTCAAGATAAAAGAGTGAACGGGATTCAAATCCTAAACTTCCATTATTTCCTGTATAAATCCATATAGTATTATGCTAAAATACTCTTATCCTTCATAGTGCACTGAAAAAAGTTTGTATATTAACAATTGTTAAATCTAAAATTAGATATATGATAAACATTTCTGTTCAATGTAAGAGCATCTATGAGAAAATAACTTTTTTGCTATATCCTATGATTTTACTGGCACACTGAGGCCATGGAAGACCACAGCAGCTTAGTACAATCCTAGGCTGGTAGTTGACTGACATGATGTCTTAATTTACCAATTTAGTCATCTAAGAAAGAGATGCTGAAAGTTTTGGTGCTTTGTATTTACATGTTCTAGTTAAATTTTAATATTAGAAAACTAGTTCCAATATATAATCATAGTATACATATAAATATATATAAATATATTTCCCCGCAAATTCATATTACTTCAGCCTCATGGAACAAATTATAAATGTACCAGATGTGCTTTTTAAAGGGAGAGAGAAGAAGATTGTATATCTCTTTCTAAATTTCAAACTAATGTTTTCCAAAATTTCCCTGTTCAATAAGTTTTGATTATGAGGTACATAACACCACAAATATATTCTCTGGAAAGACAGTCTATTATTGTATCTTACTGGGGAAATCAACACCTTTGCATGATGGCGCTCAATAAAAGGTGCAACTGCATTTGAAGTTCAAGTTAGTTGTGGGAATAGGGTTCTCGTACAGTCCTTAAAGAAAAATCTCTGAACATTCCTCTTGATGCCAAGGTTTTCGTCCAGCACCAAACCAGTAGCACTAAGTACCTGAGAAAAGATGGATTGTTAATAAGGTAGAGGTCAGGAAATTTTTTCTGCAAACGTTCAGATAGTAAATATTTCAGTCTATGCAAGCCAGATATAACCTCTGTTACATAGTCTGTGTGTTTCCATTTGTTTGCTTGTGTTGCGTTTTTCTTTTCAGTAGCACTTTAAAAATGTAGAAACCATTTCTAGCTATGGGCTATAATTATGCCTGCAGACCATGGTTTACCAACTCCTGTTATGGAGGAAGGGAAAATACCAAGTTTAATTCCCTGCAAGGTGAATTTTGAGTTTTTGATATAGTGATCCTTTGCTGCCTAAGAAAGCATTCCAAAGTTCAAAAATGCAATGGCAATCATTAATTTGCTCACACATCTGCAATGTGTATCGAGCTCAGTGGGCACAACCTTGATGCATCAAATAACGGTGAGTTGAGAACTCGGTTGGGACTGGAAGAGCAGGGTCCACGGTGGCTCACACAGGGTTGGTGGGGAGGTTCAGGCTGTTGGTTCCTTCCAGTGAGCTTCTCTGTGGAGTTGCTCACATTTCCTCCAGCATGCTGACTGTTCTAGGAGTGAATGTCCCAAGAGAACTAAGCACAGCTGTATCACCTTTTACAACCAGCTTCACTAAATCATCACCACTGTAGTCCCAAGTTCACTCAGAGTCAAGGAGATGGGGAGCAGACACTCTACTTCAATGGGAGGAATACCAAAGGATGGAGACATTGTGGTGGCCCTTTTTGGAACATATAATCTCATGGTACCCAAGCAAATTTTTCAAAAATATATATATTTTTTCTTTTTACTTCTGGTGTGGAGCAGGTTTGAACAGAGTTAAGTAAATAAAATATACCTTTATAATCTAGTCTTAGAGAAGTGTTTGAAATACTGTACTTTATAAAACTTCCTGAAAATCTAATATATTTATTTGTAAGATTTACATATGGAAACTAGATTTTATATACTTCTTTCACACTCACATACACACACACACACACACACACACACAGATGGCAGAAGGTCAACCCTTCAGCTTCTGTAAAATGAGATAAGAAAGCCAAATATGTTCAGCCAAAGAAAGCCAAATATGTTCAGCCACTGTGAAAAGAAGTATGGAGTTACCTTAAAAATTAAAAGTGGAACTGACTTATAACCCAGCATTTCCACTTCTGGGAATATGTCCAAAGAAACCTGAAACACTGATTAGAAAGAATATATACACCCAATGTTTATTGCAGTGTTATTTACAATAGCCAAGATTTGGAAGCAGCCCAGGTGCCCATGAATGGACGAGTGGATAAAAAAGGCTGTGTTATATTTACACAATGAAATACTACTTGGTTGTAAAAAAGGGGATAAAAAAGAAGGAAATTTTACCTGTTGTGACAGCATGAATGGACCTAGAGAGCATTATGCTAAATAAAATAAGCTAGTCAAAAAAATACAAATACCATTAATTTAAATTATATGTAGAATTTAATTAACCAAACAAACTAACAAACAAAATAGAAACGCACACAGAGGGAAGTAGGATGAGGTAGAGAAAGGTAAAGGGAGATAAATGATGATGGAAAGATACCTGACATGGGTGGTGAACATGTTGTACAATATATAGATAATGTGTTATAGAATTGTACCCCTGAAACCTATATAGTTTTATTAACCAATGCCATTGCAATAACTTCAATTTTTAAAAAAGGGTCAAGCCTGACCTGGTGGTGGCACAGTAGATAGAGCTTAGGACTGTGACCCAGAGGACCCAGGTTTGAAACTCCAAGGTTGCTGGCTTGAGCGCCAGCTCATCCAGCTTGAATGCAAGGTCACCGACTTGAATGTGGAATCGTAGACATGACCCCATGGTTGCTGGCTTGAGCCCAAAAGTTGCTGGCTTGAGCCCAAAGGTTGCTGACTTGAGACCAAGGTCACTGACTTGAGCAAGGGGTTACTGTTTCTGCCGGAACCCTCCAGTCAAGGCACATGTGACCCAATCAATGAACAACTAAGGTGCCGCAACTATGAGTTGACATTTTTCATTTCTCTTTCTTTCTGTCTGTCTGTCCCTCTTTCTTTCTCTCTTTCTAAAGAATTTTTTTCAAGATATTAGCATACCAAAAGAGAAGCATATGTTAAATGGTTCCTCTCTTTCTGGTGGCTTCCCAACGACACAAAAGATTTATTAAGTCTGTAACTTGAAAATAACAATCTGATCCCTTTCTAAGATTTTTATTTGAGAGTCTAGAATATCACTGGGCTTATATCCCTATGTTTGAGATGCTTTTCCATTTTAGATTCTTAAACCTACCTTTAAATTGCTTCACTTTGCAATATTCCAATAAGCTCTTACAGGTTGGGATATTGATCTACTAGACACATGACTATGAATGATGAGTTAAGCAGTGTGTGGCAAGGAAAAGACAGGCTGTGGTTTGCACCGCTGCCCATCTCAGCAATCAATTTGGAACACCACAACTTTATCAATTGTTTAGAGATCTATATCCATCATGAAGACCCAGAGCAACAAACCATGTGTTTCATGTTTGTTGAGATTTGATTTGATTTTCTCCTGTTCAAGGAGGGAGCTGACAGGCAGCCTTAATGGAGACATCTGCATCATGATGAACTGGCAGGGTAATGCGCAACTTAAAAACCTGTTCTTTGCTCTGAGTAGCTGAGCATGCCAGACTTAACTGAGTTCAAACTTTCAAGGGATGTTTTTATGGATTTTAAAACACATACGCTCTATTTCTCAGCCTATTGTGAGTACAGATACGATTATAAATTGTAGTTACATGCTGTTATAGTATTTCCTTTGATAATATGATAATGCTAAAGTTTTTCTAAATAGGAGAGACTTAAAAGGTAGAAATTGGGTTGAGGACTGAAACTGGGAACCTGCTTTAAAGCTACTTAGAATAAAAAACTCACTGTTCTTTTTTTGTGTGTGTTTATTGCTGATGCTTAAAATTGCCTGTACAGGAAAAGTACATGGTTTTAATGTAAATTGTATATTTATTTGGAGTGCCTTGGAGAAGTCTTAAAAAGACTGTTAGCGTCTAATTCCTTCCTTCATCAAATCATGCTTTGTCATTGTAGGGGAGGAAAAATAATTCTCTTATTATCCTTCCAAATGTTTACTGGGGTCCCTATAAGAAAACCATATTAACGAAAGAAAAACAAACAAGTTTATTAACATGTATAACTCCTGTATGTATATGAGATCCCCAGGGGAATAAATGAGTAATTCTTTAAAGTAGCTTTGAACTCAAGCTTAAACACTAACTTAATAGAGGAATGGAAGGAGTGATGGTCTCTGAAGGTACAGGAAATGATTTTTAGGAAAGATAAATGGGTCTTTTGAAGATAGATGGAAGGCATGATGGTTTGGCACAAAGTTTGTCTGGGTGTGGTATCAATTTATAGTTTCCCTTCCTGTGATGTGTCAGTTCCCCCTGAATAATTTAATTCCCCCCTGAAAGTATTTGATGACAACTGAGTTCTCTCTTTAAGCAGATATGGAGAATTTAGAAAAAGCTTCTCTTTACATTTGCTGTTTTTCAAGTGCCTTCAGTGAAAGATAACATAGTAAAGCAGAACATTTTTTCATGACAGATCCTGAATTCCTACAGTCATATTTTGAGCTAGCATATTCTGCCACCCTTCACATTAACTCTGAAAACTGTCTAAGTCACCAAAATAACAGGGAGGGTATTACAAATTAGATATCCCTTTTGGCCTCATTTACAAGCAACCCTTAGAAACCTTCCTTAAATTCAAAATACATTTACATTTTTTCAATATCCAATATGCTATCAACCTTATCATTTTCACATAATGCAAATAATTCTCAATAATTCTTTTTTCAATCAGCATCAGAAAACCATGACACTCAAGATCTTATTTAAGAATATAATCATTAACTTTCTGTTGTATTATCTAAAGGCCTGGCAAGAGAAAAGATATTAAAAGTGACCATCTAAGAATATGCCATCTATCTGATCCTTGGATTATAAATTAAACTCAATCCTATCTTTGGATCAAGTTATAGAACCAGAAAGCTATATAAATGTGTCACATTAACCTAGACCCATACAGAATCATATTCTATGAGTTATGTCATGTCTCAATATTCAGCCCTAAATTTATACCTACAGTCTAAATAAGAAAGAAACAAGAAGCATGTTGCATAGTACTATAAAATCAAGATAGAATTACTGCCTTTTAGATTACTCAGAACCTTTTACATTGAAATTTGTTGAATAGAAAATACAATGTTTTCTTTCTGATATGGCTTGAAGTTGCTTGGACATGGCAAGGACATGGTTTAAGTTAGAACCTAAGTTCATTTATGATAGCTTGGAAGAGTCTGATGGAAAGTAATAAAACTAAAAGCCCCCCCCCACACACACACACCAAGAATAAACTAATAAATAAAACAAAAACAGACTCATAGATACAAAGAAAAGATTGACAGCTGTCAGAAGAAAGGAGGTAGGGGACTGGATGGAAAAGGTGAAGTGATTAAGCAAAAAAAAAAAAAAAACCCAGAAAACCTCAAAAACTATAATATTGTGATTACCAGAAGGAAAGGGAGGCAGGGCAGAAGAGGAGAGTAAAGGGGGATAAATGGTGATGGAAGGAGACTTGGCTTAGGGTGGTGAACACACAATACAATGTATAGATAATGTATAATAGAATTGTACCCCTGAACCCTCTATAATTTTATTAACCAATGTCAATCCAATATATTTAATTTAAAAAACTAACACACACACACAAAGAAATAATAAATTTCTCTTAGAGTTTAGTGTCTAGGAAAATCCTTGAGTCATCATATTGTGTTTTTCATTTTTTGATTCCAGAAAATTCACTAAATTAAATGTAAAGGAATAAAACATTATAACTAATAATGAGTAGAGGCAATCTTTCCCCTACCAAGGCCTACCAACCCATTCTTATTTCTTAAGAACTAGCCTTCTTCATTTACTTAATTAACCTACTTGAATCATATGGGTACCTGAGTGTGTAGCCTGTCTCTGCAACAAAGAATCAAAAAGGGAAGGTAGCACAACAAAAATAAGTGTGGAAAAATGAAGTGTTTGCTTGAGTAAGTAAGCTTGAAAAGAGATATGGTGGAGATTGGGGTTTCTAAACATCAAAACAAAAGTAAGATGTTGAGGTAAAAACAGAAACATTAATTAACTAAAAGTCAAGCTCCTGTCTCTCTCCATCATCATCTCGCACTAAGGGATCAATATCTTGGACCAAAAAGATAATTTTCTTCTCTAAAGGATTTCCCAAATGCCAAGCAAAGGCTTACATTCTGACATTGTTAAACAGTTGGAACAGTCACATACCTGTCCAACCGCTCTAAAGTAAACTTATCAAAAGTCTCAACTGTGCACTACACTCTGATGTGCTTTTATTGCTTTGTTTTTAAATATGAAGTGGCAGCAAGCATGAGATATATAAAGCAAGCCTGAAAATTAAAATAACTAATGTTAAAGAGAAAAATGTCATTCCAGAGGAAATGGATATAATGTAAGGTTTAGAAGACACCATTAACATAATGGAAATAACATCTTCAGAAATATATGTATACAAAGATAAATTGGTAGATGATAGATAGATGATAGATAGATAGATAGATAGATAGATAGGCCATGTGTGCAGAGAAAACCAAAGATATTTTTTAAATTAAAAAAAAATGATAGCTTAAAAAAGTGAATTAAAATTACTGAGAGAAAAAATATATATAAGTATTACAAAAAAAAACTAGAAAAAAAAGACAGAATATGAAAGAATATATAACAGATAATAGAGAGCATATCAATGTATTATATAAAAAATCCAACATCTAACCAACTAGAGTTTAGATGATCAAACCATAGTAAACAGAGATAAGAAAATCATAAAAGGAAAGTGAGCAAGAATTTCTCAAAACTCAAGGACATAATTGCAGAATTAAAACAACAGACTAGTGTTCAACATAATGAATGGGAAAATATTCACATCTAGACATGGTATTATGAAAATTAGGAGTGCCAAAGATAGAGAAAAAAATTTAAATGATTCAGGGAGGATTAAAATGTACCAGCAAATGAAGGAAAATGACCATCAGAAGTTATTATCAGTGCTGGATGATGAAAAATTATATAGTTACTCCTTCAAAATAGTAGAAAAAATAATTCTTAACCTACAAGAAAGTCACAGAATTATAGCTTTGAACCAAGAACTTGTGTAGATTGTTAAAGCAGGAAAACCAGCTAGTGTTTAAGGATAGTGGTCTCTGAGAAATGAGCTCAAGAATGAATATCTAATATAATTTTTAAATGATAAATAAATACAAAAGAAATTAATAAAGAAACGGAAGCAAGGCATTTCATTGTCCACAAACCTGATCACCTTTTCAATTTACCAACCTGATACAGTCAGAATAACGTGAAAATGTATATTAGCTATCAAAATTTAAAATGGCTACAGGCAAAATACAAATATATATATATATGCTTAAAATTTAATATGCTTTCATCAAACTTAATTATGCATAAGTGAAAAAGACGGAAGCTGAAGATGCAGGCAGGAAGAGAAGGGCATGGGTGCTAATATCCTTGTCTGATTAAGTGAGGAGTCAAGAGGTACAATTCATAGGTAATATACTAGGAAAATAATACAAATTTAAAATTAAAATTAGAGAAGAAGCTAGAAGAGGATTGAAAAATAATAATGTAATTTAATAGAAGGCTAGAGAAAACGTTAGAGAAGAGTAGATGGCTAAATCTTTGTTATTCTTGCTAAATAGGTGTCAAAATAATCAGGAAACCATGAATTATTTAGACATGCTAAGGTGACAAGTAGGACAAATAATTCTGCATTACTTTACTTTTAAACAAGTGTATATATTTTTTATAACAAAAAAAATGTAAGATTGATTAAAACTTGTAACTGTCAAAATGTAATGATAAAGGTATTAACATTTCATATATTAATGTTTTAAATATTATGGTTTCCATGTGTCTGTCATATACTTATTTACTTCAAAAGGCTGGCTTTGGGGCTATGAGACCTACACACTATTTTTTAGACACCATTTTATTCAATTTATTTCTAAAATGTCAAGAAAGACACAAACAACCTCTTAGGTACTGAAATTGCTGATCAAAACTAAGTTTCCAACAATAAATATATCTTCTTTCAAAAATTTTACAAACAAGTTCAGAGAATACAAAAATAAATTCACATACAAAGAACAAATGAAAAATAATTAAAAGTGTATTCATAGAATTACAGAATGGAGAGTAACCCTTTGTATGGTTCCCGGAAGAAAATTTCTCAAACCTGGCTACACAACAGAATTACCTGTACTTGAAAAAAAGTCTCATTAAATCAATTCCTTGGGGTTCACTGCCTAAGCTTGGCCAGTTTAAAAATAGCATATAAGTGCGTTTAATTTGTCACTGGGGTTGAGATCCGAGGTCCTATAAAGAGGGACTATTTTTTAGTGTTTCTATAAAGAATCCCTTTCTAGCTTTCTGGGTGATTTATATATTTCTTTGGAATCAGAAAAAAAAAATCAGGTAAGAAGTGGAGAAAACAGAAAAAGTATAATTCTCTTGTAGGGATTAAAACATAACATGCAGCATGGAGACAGGACTGATGCAAAGAATTTTATAGGTCAGTGGGAAGTGGGAGCAGGAAATGGTGACTTAGAAAATCTGGACACTGAGTAGGAGCAGAAAGAGAGAAGTTTCCTGTATTTTTGCCACATTATAAGTGGGTATTCATAACCCTATTTGCTACTAACAGGGAGTCATACTTACAGATAAAATGAATACTAATAAATTTATATGCATGTTATATAAACTTAAACAAGTCCTATGAGTAATGTCATAAGAAATAAGTTTAGGAAACAAAATAAGTCCTTACTGCCACTGGCAATTTTGGTACATGATTTTGTGTAGTAAGTGATGTGAACTGTTTCACTATTTGAATATAACCCAGTATTGTTTACTGGTGTTTAGCAGATTTTGGGTATGCATTATCAGTTGCAGTTCTTTATAAATACTACTAACTAAAATATTTCATTTGTATTTGTAATAATTTGTTTAGATATCCATAAGAACTATAAAGAATGTTGAAAATATTTTAAGGTTCATCAGTAAATTTGAAAGATTAGTATTTTTTGGAAATTTGGAAACATTACAGCTCCCTTTATATTAAAAGTCACTGTTGCACCAATTGTAGGTGAGTGCTTTAAAAATCAAGTATTCACACTTCTTCCAAATGACTACTTGACTGATAAGAGGAACGGATTTTGCGAAGAAGTATGCATATACATTGTTGGTGGTAGCATTGACATTAAACCAAAAAAGAAACAACTAGTTTCATTTTTTTGCAGGTAGATGTCCAATTTTCCCAGCACCATTTGTTAAAGAGGCTGTCTTTACTCCATTGTATGTTCTTTCCTTCTTTGTCAAATATCAGTTGTCCATAAAGCGATGGGTTTATTTCTGGGTTCTCTGTTCTGTTCCATTGATCAATGTGTCTGTTCTTATGCCAGTACCAAGCTGTCTTGAGTATGATGGCCTTGTAGTAGACCTTGATATCTGGAAGAGTGATACCTCCTGCTTTATTTTTTCTTTTTAGGATTGCTGAGGCTATTCGTGTTCTTTTTTGGTTCCATATAAATTTTTGGAATATGTTTTCTATAACTTTGAAGTATGTCATTGGTATTTTAATTGGTAATACATTGAATTTATAAATTGCTTTGGGTAGTATAGACATATGAGACATGGACAAGAGTGTGGTGGTTACGGGGTGGGTGAAGGGAGGGGAGGGTGGGAAAGGGAGAAGGGTAGGGGCACAAGGAAAACCAGATAGAAGGTGACAGAGGACAATTTGACTTTGGGTGATGGGTATGCAACACAATTGAATGATAAGATAATCTGGAGATGTTTTCATTGTACATATGTACCCTGATTTATTGGTGTCACCACATTAAAGTTAATAAAAAAAAAAGAAACAACTAACTGGACAATTATGGCAAAAGACTAAAGGAAAATATTCACATGGGTACAGTCACTAAAGAAGCTGAGGCAAAAAAATACAATTAATTCATCCTCTTGAATTCACAGAACTGTAAGAAAAGAGCCTGACCAGGCGGTGGCGCAGTGGATGGAGCGTCGAACTGGGATGCGGAAGACCCAGGTTCGAGACCCCGAGCTCGCCAGCTCGAGCGCAGGACCCATCTGGCTTGAGCAAAAGCTCGCCAGCTTGGACCCAAGGTCGCTGGCTCCAGCAAGGGGTGGCTCGGTATGCTGAAGGCCCGCGGTCAAGGCACATGTGAGAAAGCAATCAATGAACAACTAAGGTGTCGTAATGGCAATGAAAAACTAATGATTGATGTTTCTCACCTCTCTCCGTTCCTGTCTGTCTGTCCCTATCTATCCTTCTCTCTGACTCTCTCTCTCTATCCCTGTGTAAAAAAAAATAAAAATTATTAGCCATTTCTCTCACTAGTCCTTCATAGAGTCAGCTTTCCTTTTTCCATAATTTCTGAAATAGAATAACCTCCAGTTCCAAGCTGGCAAGTGTTCTAACAAGATTCCTTGTATCTGTTAAGAAGAGATAACCAAACCTGTCTCCGAGAAATAGCCACCTCATTCTTTGATAATGCTCCCCTTCTTCTCTATTAAATTAGTAATTAAATTTTAACTAAAATCTAAATGAAATAAATAAAGATACCTAATATTTAATATTAAAAACATAAACACTGAAAATGTTGGTGTGTCTTATTGTCTTTTTTCCAATATTAGTAATAACACAACCTACTGTGTTTATCCTGTCACCTTGCCCATCAAGACAAAGAAAACCTGAGAGCTAACTGCTACAATTAGTTTCAGAATAAACACTAGGCATTTGTTCAGCTTAATTATTTTTACCCTCCTTTTTATTATTCATATTTTGATAGTTTTACTTCAGATATTATATTTCTGTGTTTGATGGTACTAAGGAGCAAAAAAGAACACACATGTTTTGAAAGCACCTAATGTCCATACCACTTCTATACTTAATACTCAAAATTACACTATGGACTATGTATTATTATTTTTATTTTCCAGATTGAAAACGGATTCAGATGGATTTAATGAATTTGCGAAGAAAATTGTAGCTAATTATCGATGAATCCAGAGCTGAAATTTAAAGCTGGATGTTTCTCACTAAAAAGCCCATCCTTTCCTCTGTACCATGGCACCATTTTCTTTCCAGAGAAACTGCACTTACTATCAGGGAAGTGACAACAGATATTTACTTGTTTGAGACTATGGTACAATTAGAGTGGATATAAGCATTCTCTCTCTCTCTCTCTTCACACATACACACACACACACACACAGACACACACACACACCTAAACTCCAAAGATTTATGAGTATAGACAATGTATAGGAAAAGCAAAACATTCACAAACTGGTTCTGAGCCTCTGAATGACTCCTGAACAATGACATTTTTGTTTATTTTCAAGTCAATATAGGAAAATTGGATATGGACATCAGGTCTGAGGGACTACACAAAGCAAGAGAGAGTGTGGATTATCTCCACTGATAACCTCTGAAATCAGAGCTGGAGAACTACGATGCAAGGTGCGATCCGAGATTTCTCAAACATTTTGGCGTATGACAAGACTGAATTTCTTTTAATGTCCTCTATTCTAGATCAATGTCAAAAAGAACAAAAATGGGAAAAATTTATCTTTTAGCTGCAATACTGCCAAACAGAATAAAATTATTAAAATGTGTGAGGGGGTGATTGAAATGTATAAGTGTATAAAACTAAACTGTTAATAAATAAATCTGAAATGTTATAAGTGGGCAAGGTCTTATGAAATAAATTTTCTACATATATAAAATTTCAGATTTTGACTACTATGGTTTCATTACAGGAACAGAATAAGGAAGGAGCAAGATGGAATGGAGTAGGCGGATGTACCAACTTCCAACTCCCAGAACCAAAGTGGATTATCACTCAATTTTAAGAACCATCATCTGGATAAACCAACTTTGAACTAAACAGAATAAAAAAAGCATACTCACATAGCTTCAATTATCTTTCACATTACTGGAAAGAAACTGTAAATGTATAATAGAGCAATTTGCTATGATTCTGGTACAATCAAAGCAAATGTTATAAAACAAATGAAACATTATAAATATAATCGGAGAAGCACAATTTAAAACAATAACACGAAAGTTTTGAAAAAATATAAAACTATTCTTATAGAATTTACAGCTCCATTTGCTCCCCACCTCCAGTTTGTAAACTTATCTATCTACCTATATATTTATTTACTTAACTGCTTTAATCAAGGGAACAACCCCATTGTCACATTTCATTAAAAGTGGTCTAGAGGCCCTGGCTGGTTGGCTCAGTGGATAGAGCATTCTCCCAGCCAGTAGATGTCCCAGTTTGATTCCAGGTCAGGGCGTACAGGAGAAACAACCAATTTCTCTTCCACTTCCTTCCCCGCTTCTCTCTCTTTTCCCCTCCAGCAGCCAGTGGCTCCACTGCTTCAAGCATTGGCCCTGGCGCTAAGGATAAGTCCGTTGGTCCCAGCGCAGGTCTCAGATGCTAAAGATAGCTCAGTTGATTCTAGCATTGGCCCCAGACAAGGATTACCAAGTGAATCGTGGTTGAGGAAATGCAGAGTCTGTCTCACTAACCTCACTAACTCCCCTCCTCTCACTAAAAAAAGAACAGAAAAGAAAAAGGTAGTCTTGAGATAAGCACTGGAGAAGGAGGTCCTGCTGGTGCTGCAGAGCTCCCATACAAGACACTTACTAAGCTAAAATGACTCCCACACTAAATGACTACACAGATTTTCATAATTATGTGGGCTTTCTTTACACTATTAAAACTGGTGAAAATATGTTTTATTGCCTTATTCAGCATTGGCAAGTCCTCGTTTGCATCCTGGATTTTTTAACTAGCTAGTTTGAAACATGTTTTAAAAATTGTATTTAGTCTTTTTTTGTATTCGGAGCAATTATTTATTTTTAAAGTATTTTACAAGGAAGTCTCAAAAATCATTTTTATTGGCTCCTCTGAAAAGAGAGTCAAGATTATCCTTTCATTTGCAAATGGAGAAGAGGGTACACTAAGTTTAAGTGAATTGATCAAGGTCCTATCATAAGAATAACTTATGAATGGATGTTTTTATCAGGATGTTATCGAAGAGTTTAAAAGAAAGCACTGTGTACAGTGAAGTTATTTTATTGTTTCTTTAAGTGAAGATGCTTGCCTAACCAGCGGTGGCGCAGTGGATCAAGTGTTGACCTAGAATGCTGAGGTCGCTGGTTTGAAACCCCAGGCTTCTCTGATCAAGGCATGTGTGAGAAATAACTGTGTGTTGATGCTTCCTGCTCCTCCCCCATGTCCTTTCTCTCTCATCTTCCTAAAATCAATACACTAAATGAAGATGGTTTAGAACCAAGACACTAAAGTCCCAAAAGGTATACAAATATGAGAAATTCTAGGATTAATAACCAAATAAACTTTTAGCAACTACAAACACCTAAAGAACTAAAATACAGTTTCTTCCAATGGCTATGGTTTTTGGTTCTGAAACCACATGTTTACATAATCCCTATATTACTCATTAAGTAACTTTGTAAGTCATTATATATAACTTACTTAGATCTATCAGCTTTGGCACATGCAACCTGAGATTCTTTTTAAAATTATTCTTACTGCCAGAATTAGTTTAAAAAAATAGTATATGGTGTCAGAGCTCACAGAAGCAGTTGTGCTCACCTTTGAGATACAAACTCTGTATTTTCACATGCTCTTCATTATGTACCTCGGAGAAGTCCTGTTGATATCCTGTAAGGAAAGCATGCTCTTAGTTGATTCCTCTTCCAAATCAGCCCCAATTCTTCTGTTAGCAATTACAGCAAACAGAAAGCTGTGTAAATTAGTCACAAAGAATGCTGAATTACCTTAATCTAGACACTGTTCAGCAATTCTTTAGTGGAGATTAAAACAAGCACAGAAATTGGAAAGACAAGAAAGAGAATGAAGGTCACATAAAAGAAAAGTAACTAAAAGTTTTTAGCTCATTCATTGATTTGCTTCATGAATATTTATTGCCGATTTTGTACTAGACGTGGACTAGGTGCCAAAATAACGATGGAGAGAGCAAGCAGACATGACCCCTGCTTTGGTGGGGCTTACCATTTGAATGTGAAAAAAATATATTTTTTATTTCCATTTCATTGCTTTTACATTTAAGAATAGAGATCCAAAACCTAACCTGTGGTGGCACAGTGGATAAAACATTGACCTGGAATGCTGAAGTCATTGGTTTGAAATCCCAGGCTTGCCTGGTCAAGGCATATACAAGAAGCAACTACTACAAGTAGATACTTCCCACTCCTCCTCTCCCTTTCTCTCTCTCTCCCCCCTCTCTAAAGTCAAGAAATAAAATATTAAAAAAAATAGAGCGCAAAATATAACATTGGCAAAATTTCACTCATCTTGCTTCTCCTTTTTTCCTAGTCATCAGATGCCAAGGTTTGACTCCAGCAGCCATGACCTCAGGCAACATACACAATAAAATGAGAGCCATAACTGCCCTTACTTAAAGCATATTGTGAATATTAAATGAATTATTCAATGTAAAACAATGAATAGTATGTGGCATATAGTAGAAGTTAATTAATGTTAACAACTTGCTGTTATAATAGTTAGGAGCCTTCTCACAAATTGTCTCGCTTGTATCCTTTAGTAGTTATAAGAAAATTTATAAGGGATAGTGACAGTCTCAATGTTTTAGTAACAATCTCAGTGTTACAAATTCTGGTAAGTGAAGAGATAGCTCATTAGTAGACACTCTTTATGAGGATGGTTAGCATGTGCAGTCTGTTTTACCCATCTTAGGGCTGGGTAAGTCTGTTCTGGATAATTGGTAGCAGTTCACAAGGCATGGGTGGGCACTATGGACAGTAGACAAGCCATTACCTGAACTGACTGGTCCAGATGCTCCTTTTGCTTCTAGAGCCCACACTAGCTCCTGTACAATAAGCCAGAGCTGAACAGGAAACCTACAGCAAGTACCACAGGGATACTAAAAACACCGGTTTCCAGAGGTCATAAGAGACGTCCTTCTTGGGAAACCCAGTACATCTGGGTGAAGAATCTGAGCATAGATAGACTTTCTGCAGAGCAGGCATTAGCTTATCCACAAAAATACTGATTCGTGTCAAGTTATTTTGATGCTCTTGTTACCCCACAATTTACTTGATTTAGAATATTCTAATTCTACTGCTCCTTAATAAAACTTTAGAAAGTTTTTCATTGGTAAACATTTTTAAAATGTATTATTAAAGCTTTCCAATTTCTACCTATAGTTGGAAGCAGCATTTTTTTCTCACTTATTTTCACGAAAGTAAAAAGTGGTTAGTATTGTTTTTTATAAAAGATAAGGTTGACTGTCAAGAAGCAATTCCCCATCCTGCATCATTTTTGGCACACTGATAATTCTGCTATTAGTTTAGGCTGCGGTTTAGTAAGTGAGCAAGCACAAAGGCTGGTGCTTTCTAATACTAGTCTCCAGGGTAAAATAAATTAACCCAAGAAATAGGTCCCATCCCTAAGCAACAGATGGCTACTTTGAGGCTAGGGGAAATTTGAAAGTTAAAATCAGACACTCTGAGCTTAGTGTTTAGTTATTGGTCTCCTGCTAAACAGAATGATTTTTTTTTTTAAGTGAGAGTAGGAGAGATACAGAGACGGACTCCCGCATCCGCTCTGACCATAATTCACTCAGTGATTCCAGTCTGAGGCTGCTGGCAATCGAGCTATTTTTAGCACCTGGGTCAGAGGCTCAATGGAGCCAGTCTCAGCAACCCAGACTGATACACTTGAACCAACCGAACCATTGCCGCAAGAGAAGAAAAGAGAGAGAAGAGGAATGGGATAGGAGAGAAGCAGATGGTCACCTCTCCTGTGTGCCTTGACTGGAAATGGAACCTGGGACTTTCACATTCAGGTTGATGCTCTACTGCTGAGCCAACCAGCCAGGGCTCAAATGATTTTATGTAAGTAAATTTTTAATAAACAGGCTGAAATATGATTCTCAGTGAGCAGCACTATTCTTCAAAAACTTCATATATTTGAGAAGTAACTACTTATTTTGATAAAAATTGTTGTTACTCAAGCCTTGATTAGAATTTACTTTGGAAATTTTCTTTTAAGTTAGAGGAAGAGAGACAGTGAGGCAGATTCTCACATGTACCCTGATCAGGATTCACCAGCATCCCCATCTTGGATCAATGCTCCAGTATCAAGCTATTTTTCGCACCTGAGTCTGATGTGCTTCAACAAAGTTATCCTCAGCACCTGGGACCATGCTGATGTGAATCAAGCCACTGGCAACAGGAGGAAAATAGGGAGATAAGGGGGAGTGGAAGGAGGTAATAGCAGATGGTTGCTTCTTCTGTGTGCCCTGACTGCATGAGCGCAGGCTCACCAGCTTGAGTGAGGAGTCACTGGCATGAGCGTGGGATCATAAACATGACCCCATGGTCCCTGGCTTGAGCCCAAAGGTCACTGGCTTGAGTCCATAGTTTCTTCCTTGAGTCCAAGGTTGCTGGCTTGAGCAAGGGGTCATTCACTCTGTTGCAGGCCCCCTCCGGTCTAGGCACATGTAAGAAAGCAATCAATGAACAAGCAGTCAACTAACAACTAAGGTGCCACAACAAAGAACCGATGCTTCTCATCTCTCTTCCTTCCTATCTGTCTGTCCCTATCTGTCCCTCTCTCTTTCTGGCTCTCTCTATCACTGTCTAAAAAAAAAAAAGTATAACTATGTGAGGTGCTTGATGGGTTAATCAGTGGTATTGTGGTCATAATCTTGCAACATATACGTATAGCAAATCAACACACTCTCTACCTTAAATTTATACAATAGTATATGTCAATTATATCTCAATAAAGCTGAAAATAATAAAAAAAGGACGAGGCCCATTTATATGTAATAGGAGAGAAATAATTATTTAGGAATCTGTCACCATCCTTGGATCACATCCAGAGGTCTTTGGCATGATAGCTTTATCACAAATTACATACTCATCACTGCTTGCCCATGTAAGTCAGTAGATTCTAGCTGCTCACAGGAAAGGAGAGGATAGCCACATCAGGGCTAATCCACTATAGACATACAGGAGATGTACTAATTCAGCCCCCTGATGATCTAGAAGGAAGCAAGAGTGGAAAACTACCAAAAGCAAGCAGCTTCCTTTCTCCCCACGGGCATATACTTATGCAAAATAAATCATTCTTGAGATAGTGATTAATGTTTTATATTTTCCTACTTCTCTTTCCGATAAAATTAATGTGCATCTAGTTACTTATGAAACTGACTTCTTACTGCTTTCTCAAAAGCTAGTTTACTATTTATGAATGTGGTTAGCTGCTGTGCTTTTTATATCTCTTTAATGGCCTTGATAATGTTGAAGACATTAAAAGTTATTGTGTTTTCTTCATTTAATGGGCTTTCTCTTAGACTCCCTTGGGTTGGGGTGAGTGGTGATCTGACAAGCAGACCTACTCCAGTGTTCGCCTCTCTGTTCTCTTTCAATGTCTGGTAGGGGTGGAGTCCTTGCTGCTGTTAACCCAGTAACCCCATGTGAACTATGCTGTTCATCAGTGGACACAATCTGGAGTGACATTTATATAAGTTCTAGTGTAGAGTGTTGTTGGCTGATCTGTCTCAGACATTTATGCAGCTTTGTATGCTGTCACTTTATCTATTTGTTACTGGAATTGAGTCACAAATTGCTTTTGCTGAATAGTTAAACAAGACTGGACCCTGTTTGCATGAAATGGTGATCTGTAGATGTTCTCAATGTTAATAAGTTGTCTCTAAATCTGATTCCCTGGTTCTGTGTTTGAAGTGATTAGGGTATTAATGTTAAAAATAAAAAACAAAAAACATGAGATACAGGTAAAGTTCCAGGTCTCTTCTTCATTGTCTGAGTGATCTGGTCAAAATCTTTAATCTCTAAATCTCAGTTTCCTCAACTTTAAAGTAATTAAAGTTATTATCTGCCTCATAGTGTGACTGCAGGGATGAACATTTATATGGTTAAAACACATAACACATGATTAACACAACAAATGGTAGTCATAATCAAATATATTTAATTTTACAACTACTAATATATCAATAGACAAATTCTATAGAAGTAATTTTACAATTATTAATATATTGATAAACTAGTAAATTCTAACTTTAATTTCTTATGTTATAAATATGATATATAAATTTATTATATATTTCCTCAATAGTCACCTAACTTAGATGAGAAATAGATAAAGTTTTATTTTCTTGAATGTGCTTTTAAAAGATTGCTGGTAAGTTGTATAATGTAGCAGAGAATGAAAATAACTTAGAATAGAAAGTGATGGCCTTGTCTTGTTGGCTCAGTGGTAGAGTGTTGGCCCAGCGTGTGGATGTCCTGGGTTTGATTTCCAGTCAGAGCACTCAGGAGAAGTGACTGTCTGCTTCTCCCCCCCTCTTCCTCCTTCTCTTTCTCTCTCCCCCCATTTCGCAGCCATGGCTAGATTGGTTTCAGCACATCAGCCCTGGGCACTGAGGATGGCTCCTTGTAAACTCTGCTTCAGGAGCTAAAATAATTCTGTTGTGAACACGGCCCCAGATGGGCAGAGCATCAGCCCCAGACGGGGTCACTGGGTAAATCCTAGTCTGTGTACATGCAGGAGTCTGTCTCTCTATCTCCCCTCCTCTCACATGGAAAAGGAGAAAAAAATAATTTCAAAAATCATAATATTTTGGAAAAAAAAAGAATAGAAAGTGATTCAGAGATATGTCTAAGTATTATCAACACGAGTCCCACAAATGCTGTTTTATAAAAACTAGCTATAGGCTGGAAGTTATTATGGTGGCAATACATTCATAGCCATTGTACACAGGTGATCTGTCTTCTAATTCTAAAATATGAGCCTGATTCTGTATCATATTAATACCTATTTTAATATGTTCAGGTACCAGATTTCAATGATATTAGGTTTTACAAGCTCTCTAACTTTTAATATTTCTAAAATATTGAGATTTATATATAATATATAAATATAATTATCATATATAGTATACTTATAATAATTTCAGCTAACAATATATTGCAGACTTTGTTGACATAATAAGCTCATCGTAGGTAATTTCCATGAATGGATTTTTCAAAATTATGAAAAATTATACTTCTATGCAAAAAAAAAAAAAAAAAGTCAGTGGATTGATATTTCAATTCCCTCTGCCAGCATCTTATCAGGACTTCCTGAACAGAAGACTCCTATATATCTTTCTTGAAAAGTTTTATTTTATTGGGAAATCTCTTCTCTGAATTATGAAGAACTTAGGCAACTAAAATATTAGACTATGGACTTGAATTTAAGGAATGACAGCTTAATAAGAAGACAAAGACAATGTTCAGGAAGATAGCTCAATTTAAAATGAAGGATGAAAATCATTCTGAATCAACTTTCATTCCAGAAATGGAATAAAGCCTTGCCACCCCAAATTGTGCAACTCTGACTTGTTTAATAACAGGAGCCACTGAAACTCAGACATTGGACATTATCAGAGATGGAAAACTTTGGAAAGCATAGTTGTATGGTTAGACAATAATGGCAAGAAAGAACAAAGTGAGCTTCCTTGATGATTCCATTCCTTGATAAACTTCATAAAAATGTTGTTCATATCTTAGTAATATATTCAAATTTCTATGAAATAAGATTAGTAGGTCAGCATAAGAACTAAGAGGTGTATTCACATAGCATAGACCTAATTTGCATAGTATAGTGGTGTACTCATAGTAAGATAATCAAGTGAGAAATGATAGTGATGGTGCCTAACACAAAACCTACACAGCTGGGCAGACATGCAAACAAAGTTTGAACATAGCCCATTCAAGGAAGGCAAGGCATGGTGGCCAAGGATCATGAAATCTTAACCACAATTAGGGTAATTTATAAGCACTGAATTTCCAAGGAGTATGAAATATGCCAACAGGTTGTGAAAAAACAAAATTGAGAGACTTCAGAGGCCCTATTCTGAAGCCCAGATTAGCAATAGGCATCAGGGAAGACTGCTAAATGTTAGGAGTTGGCCTCCATTTTTTGAATGAAAGAAAGCTCCAGGCTTTAAAGGGTATCTGGGGAGATGTGCAGTGCATGAAATGGTGATCGCTACTAAAGCTCAGTGTTATAAATTTGTGATCCATCAGATGCAACAGACCTATTCTCTATTAAAGGAGACTGATATAAAAGCCATGTAAAAGTCTTAGTGATCAGCAAAATGACAGATGTTCCAGCAAGAACGTCTTAATGACAGTATGCTCAGTCTGAACACTAAGGAGGGTGATCCAATGCAAAAAACCCAGCAAAAATGAAATAGATAGATTAGAGCTCCTATAATTCTTTCCTGATTACAAGGTAGGGTTTTTATTGAATTCATTAGGGTAACTTTGGTTAATAAAATTATATAGGTTTCAGGTGTACAATTTTATAATACACCATGAATATATTCTATTGTGTGTTCACCACCACTCCAACTCATCACCTTCCATTACCAATTATCTTCCCTATATCCTCTTCTACCTCCCTACTCCCTTCCTTCTGGTAATCATCATGCTATTATCTGTGTCTAAGACTTTATTTTTTATTTTTTGTTAAATCCTTCAGTTTTTTCACTCAATTAAACAACAACCCCTCCTTTCTGAAAGCCATGAGTATGTTCTCTATATATGTGACCATCTTCATGTTGTTTGTTAGTATTTTTTTATTAGATTCCACATATAAGTAAAAACATATGGGGCTTATCTTTCTCTGACTGGCTTATTTCACTTAACATAATGCTCTCAAGGCCCATCCATGCTGTTTCAAATAGTAAGATTTATTTTATGGTCAATTAATATTTTTAAAAGAAGCCAAAAACAGCCTGACCTGTGGTGGCGCAGTGGATAAAGCGTCGACCTGGGAACACTGAGGCCGCCAGTTCAAAACCCTGCACTGGTTCGGTCAAGGCACATATGGGAGTTGATGCTTCCAGCTCCTCCCCCCTTTCTTTCTCTCTCTCTCTCTCTCACTCTGTGTCTCCTCTCTAAAATGAATAAAATAAAATTTAAAAAAAATTTTTAAAAGAAGCCAAAAACTAACAATGGGGTAAAGATAGTTTATTCAATAAATGGTGTTGGAAAAGTTGAACAGATATGTGCAAAAGAATAAAACTAGACCACCATCTTATACGTACATATGAATAAACTCAAAATAGATTAAAGACTTAACTATTAGACTTGAAACAAGAAAAATCTTAGAAGAAAACATGAAAAGTAAAATCTTGGACATTTCTTATAGCAATAATTTAGCTGATATATCACTTCAGGCAAGGGAAACAAAAAATAAACAAATGAGACTACAAAAAACTAAAATGTTTTTGCACAGCAAAGGAAACCATCCATCAATAAAATAAAAAGACAACCCATTGAATGATAAAACATACTCTCCAAGATACATCTGATAAGGGGTTAATATGCAAAATATATAAACAATCTTTGCAACTTTTTTTTTTCCAGGAACAGAGAGAGAGTCAGAGAGAGGGATAGATAGAGACAGACAGATAGAAACAAAGAGAGATGAAAAGCATCAATCATCAGTTTTTTGTTGCGACACCTTAGTTGTTCATTGATTGATTTCTCATATGTACCTTGACCACAGGCATTCAGCAGACCAAGTAACCCCTTGCTGGAGCCAACGACCTTGGGTCCAAGCTGGTGAGCTTTTTGCTCAAGCCAAATGAGCCTGCGCTCAAGTTGGCGGCCTTGGGATCTCGAACCTGTGTCCTCAGCATCCCAGTTTGATGCTCTATCCACTGCACCACTGCCTGGTTGTGCCAAACTTTGCAACTTAACACCAAAAAAATAAATAATCCAATTAAAAATGAAGATGGGACCTGAATAAACACTTCTCCAAAGAGGACATACAGATGGCCAATAGACATATAAAAGGATGCTCAGCATTACTAACTGGAAAACAAAATTTTTGATACATCCACAAAAATACTTGTTCTTACCTAATTTGAGTGTGCTGATCTCAAATATGACATTAGTTTTTCTCTGTAAGCTACAGTTTTTTCGCAATTCAAGATTTTAGATTTTCATCTTATTGTAAAATTTTCAACATTTAGTTTAACAAAATGAAGTAGAATGTTTTCTTGAGCATCATCTTAGAGAAAATATAATAATTTATATAATGCAGTAAATACACTAATACACTAAAAGATATGTTTGCATCAGAATTTGTCTCCGATTTTGAAACAGAACATATTAAAACACTTATTTTAATCATAAAATTTGTGCAAAACTTATTTAAATTCTATTCAGGCAAAAATTTGCGTTTGCATTTGTGTACTTGTTGAGGACAATCTTGTTTGATGCTCCAGCAGTAGTTTGCTCATCACTAACAGCTCCAAGATTTTCGGGAAACTTATTAAGGTGACTATTCAGAAAGAGAATCTGAATGCTCATGTTACATCCAATGTCGCAGAAAGCCAACAACATCCTTTGAACCAGAAGTTCATAGTTTTCTGCTTTTTGTTGCCAAAGAAGTTCTTTGTAACTGCCACAAAAGACTGTCATGATGCTTTCTCCTCCTTATTTATCTTCCTGGAAAATTCTTCATCATGTATGTGGGTTCAAATTTGAGGTCCATCAAATACTCCTGCTTTTATCTTCTCAAAAGACAAGGCAGGAAAAGAAGAAATAATATGTTGAAAGCATTTCCTTTCTCTAGTCAAAGCCTGAACAAACTGCTTCATTAAGCCAAGTTTGATGTGAAGTGTTGGAAAAATGATTCTGTCTCGATTAACTACAGGTTCATTCACAATATTTTGCATCTCTATTTCCAGAGCTTCATGTTTCAGACACTCCTTCTGTGTCCAATGTTTCTCCCGAGCTCAGCTGTCCCACAAACAGTGAAAGCAAGTATACTTTGTGAAACCTCTTTGTTGTCCTAGCAGGAAATTTACCATTTTAAGATTCACACAAATGATCCTTTTATGTTCCCCATACTTCAGAAAGTCAAGGACAATTTTTATGTCATTATAATCTTCTTGCAGATGAGTTGAATAACCAATTGGAAATGCTGCATAAACATTGCCGTTGTGTAGAAGAACACATTTCAGACTCCGTTTAGAGCTGTCAAGAAATAGCCACCATTCTGTTGGAGTGTAAGTGGTAACACCTAGCTGGCTGAGAAGACTACTGACATCATGACAGTAAACAAAGTGTTTGTCTTTGGAAAAAAAGTCCACAAAAATTTCTTTATTTTTCCTGAAATGAGATACTTGAGCTGACTGGTGAAGTACATTCTTTTCTTGAAGCCTGAAGTTTAATAATTCAGCTGCTTTCTTTGATAAGCCCAAATCTCTTACTAAGTTATTCAATTCAGGTTGGCTAAACTGCTGAGGGGTTAATGAGTGCTTGACATCAGAAGAAGATCCTTCCAATTCTACAACAATTTTCTCATGCATCTTATCAAAATACACTTGATTACCATGTTCACTTTCTTTTCCTTAGAAGAAATAAAACCATTGAAAACTGGAACTGGGCGTGTCTCAGATAATGGCATAGGTCATATTGCTGAAGAAATATTAGGATATGCGATCATATGCCATTTTTTCTTGTTGATGTCCTTTGTATGGATCTGACAGAAATAACAGTCACTGCTGTGGTCCTTAGGTTCACGCCAAACCATGGGAATACCAAAAGGCATTCCTTTGCATTTTCCTTTTTTCCAGTCATGAAGCATTTTCTCACAATTATGATACACAATATGAGGAGCCCAATTCTTGTCTTGATCACCAAGGGGAACTTGAAAATAGGCAATATATGCACGTGTCACAAATGATGTAATATTGCGCCTTTGATGTTGAAGTGTATAACAGCCACATATATAACAGATGGTGTCAGGACTATTCTTCCATTTATGCCTATGCAAAGAAGCCATGATTCAATCTTAAAACAAAATAGGATGATTTTTTTTATCAGATAATAATATTTTCCTTTTAAAAACAACTACAATTATATAAAAGCGATGTTTGTACAACATTAATTGCCTTGTGGTTATGTCTAATCCTAGAGTCATTGTCCTTTAACTCCAATTTAAAAACCAGTGCATGCCATTAACTGTAACAAAATGGAATTAAAATTGCATAAAAACTAGAGCATGCACTAAAAAACGGTTTTCAGGTTTGGAATTATCCAAACAGAAATATATATAAACATTTCTAAAATCTCATGCAAAAGAAAATAAAAAAAAAAATTGTTCCCCAGTGTTATCAGATAAATGCAAATTAAAACTGCAATGAGATGTCACTTCACACCTGTCACAATGGCTATCATTAGTACAACAACAAATAAATTTTTTCAAGTATGTGAAAAAAAGTGAACTCTCATGCACTGTTGGTGGGAATGCAGACTGACATAGCTACTGTGGAAAGCAGTATGGAGTTACCTCAAAAATTTAAGAATTGCTTTATGACTCAATTATTCTACTTCTGAACGGTATCTGAAGAAACTCAAAACACTGATTCAAAACATTATAAGTGCCCCTATATTTATTTCATCATTATTTACAATAGCCAAGATCTGTAAGCAGCCCATGTCCATCAGTAGATAAGTGTATAAAAAAAACTGTCACACATATACACAACAGAATATTACTCAGCCATAAAAAAGAAGGTAATCTTAATACATATGTTTATTAAGGAACCAGGAAATGACTTATCTGGGAAGATAAGCATGGTATCTAGGAATTGAGCTATCTATGGCAAGTGAGGCAAATAATAGATCTCAAATACCAAAGTACTGAATGTGGCAAAATCAATGAGTTCACCTGTGGAAAAGCTGGGGCAAGTAGAGGAAAGGGAATTGAGATGTGAGGTCTTGTAGGGAGTGGGACAAGTACATAGAAACACGGCATGCAGGTACAATGAGGAATATGCTACCTCAGCGGAGAATCCTAGAGACATGAGTGTCTTTATACAAGTTGGGAAGATAAAACTCAAATGAAGCTGAGTCCTTGAAAGAAACAAACCTTCTGAACTTTAGTGGTCCTTAAAATAAGTCAAGGCAGACCTCTTGAGCTATGTGAATATTGTCTGAAAACATTCTCTGAAGTTTACTTAAACGCTGTGACATGCAGATCTTCTTCCTTCCCTTCAAAGAACATCTTAGTAACCCTTTAAAGCCTGCTTTTTGGTACACTCAAATGATTATCTTCCAATCTTACACTGAAATTAAAGCTTCATCACATTCCCAAGGTCTCCTTGGTATGACACTGTGGTGTGTGTGTGTGTGTGTGTGTGTGTGTGTGTGTGTGTGTGTGTGTGTGTGTGTGGTGTGAAAACTGGAGAGAGAAATGAAGGAATTCTGAATGAATTAAATACTGCTATTATATGTAGCATTTTATTTTCCATAATTTTTGAATGAATTAGTCCATTTATAGAAGCAAGCTTGAATATTAATGGATGCATATCAATATTATTGATCAGAACAACAAAACCATACTTGAAGGTGGGGACTGAGAAACTGAAATAAATTCAAAGTGGGCACCACCACAGAAACATTTCAGAAGAAAGAAAAATTTCTTGTATTTCAATGAAGTATTTCTTTGCCACTTCTAATTAAAACACTGAGAAAGAAGGGCAATGTTTTTCCAAATTTCTGAGTTCTCATAACCAATAATGCCAGGTTAATGACTGGAGAAGAAAAATTATGAAAAATTTAATAATTTTTCCTCTAACTGAAATGTGTCTTTTTGTTCAATTCCATCTTTATTTTCATCTACACTGATATGTATCTTCAATATTATATGTCCTTTCTTACAAATACAAGTATTATGAGTTTTATCATTATTATTAATGTATTATTGACCATCAAGAAATTACTCAAGTTCATAGAGGTCACTCTTTCTTTATAATATACAATGTGTCACTTAAGAAAAATAACTGAGGCCTGGCCAATGGTGGCACAGTGAAAAGAGAGCATCTACCTGTAATGCTGAGGTCCCAGGTTGGAAACCCTAAGGTCGCTGGTTTGAGCACAGACTCACCATCTCCAGCGTGAGGTCACCAGTGAGTGCATGAGATCATCAACATGACCCCCTGGTCTCTGGCTTGAAGCTCAAGGTCACTGGCTTGAGCAAGGGGTCACTGGCTTGGCTGGAGCACCCCTGTCAAGGCACATATGAGAAGCAATCAATAAACAACTAAAGTGACACAACAAATTGACCCTTCTTGTTTTTCTCTCTTCCTGTCTTTTTTTTCTCTCTAAACATAAAAAAATAAATAAATAGTAACTGATTTGTACAAGTGTAACATAAAGGGAACCAAGTACAATTTAAAAAAGAAAGAGTTAATTTATTTTAAGATAAAATGTGAAAGAAGATGGGACAAATAATGAATAAAGTGGTAATGTACAAAAATTGTTATATTTCTTTAATTTAAAGTAAATAAATATGCATTTGTATATAGTGTAATGTGAAGTGAGAAGAGGTTATTGGAAGAGAAAGTAAGACTAATACTATACATGTTTTAAATAAAGATAAAAATCAATACCAAAAATATACCCAGTAGAACTATATAACATACCATATCAAGACCTCTGCCTGTCCAGGTGGTGGCGCAGTGGATCGCGCATTGGACTGGGATGTGGAAGACCCAGGTTGAGACCTCGAGCTTGCCAGCTTGAGCGCGGGCCCATCTGGCTTGAGCAAATGTTTACCAGCTTGGACCCAAGGTCACTGGCTCCAGCAAGGGGCTGCTTGGTCTGCTGAAGGCCCACATTCAAGGCACATATGAGGAAGCAATGAATGAACAACTAAGGTGTCAAGGCACATGTGAGAAATGAACAACTGTCTTACAATGGAAAACTGATGATTGATGCTTCTCATCTCTCTCCGTTCCTGTCTGTCTGTCCCTACCTATCCCTCTCTCTGACTCTCTCTCTGTCCCTGAAAAAAAAAAAAAAAAAAGACCTCTATATTTATTGGAATTAGAAACAAAATCTCCAATAATACCTCAGAGAAGAAAATCAAAATAAAAATATACCAGAAAAGGTACATATATAAGGACTTAATTCACACTAACATGTAAAGACAGTAAATGAACGAGCAGTGATTAAAGAGATAATTAAGACAGTATCTATAAGAACAAAAGAAGAATAAATTCTTTGTTAAGGCAAAAAATCACCTACTTTATCATTTTTTTCTCAGCTGGACCAGATGACTTGAAACTTAGGGACCTTGAAAAGCAATTTATAATAAGGGTGAACACTCTTGGAAATAATTTGATTCCTTAAATGCAATAAGTACTGTCATTTTACATATTTATTACTTATTGTCATTTAACCATAAACAAGTGTAAACTCTTCTGACATAAAAAATATATTTTGTATAGTTTATATAGTTTACTCTGTAGTCAATACCTCAACCTATAATGTTCTCAACAGGCAGTCTAGCATAAGAATCTACTCGATTAAAGCATGTCCTAATACAGAATTTGAATATATAGAAATCATGTTTTTGTAAGCAATTTTTATTTCAAAGGAAGTTTATGATGATTTCTCAATATACATTAGAATTGTCCCATGGGCACGAGGGTAAATTAGATTGAACAACAAAAATCATTGGAAAAAATAGAATTTAACTAGCTATGCAAACTATAGCTTATAAAAGTACTCATCTTTTCCAAGATATATGTTAACACATTTATATGTTGGAATATTGACCAATAAAATTTTAAGGTAATAGATTTTATTTTAAACTTACAGGTAGTTTAATTTTTTTTCTGACAAAGACAGAGAGAGGGACAGATAGGTACAGACAGACAAGAAGGGAGAGAGATGAGAAGCATCAATTCTTTGTTGCAGCACCTTAGTTTCTCATTGATTGCTTTCTCACATGTGTCTTGACAAGGGGTCTACAGCAGACCTAGTGACCCCTTGCTCAAGCCAGAAACCTTGGTCTCAAGCTGGTGAGCCTTGCTCAAACCAGAAGAGCCCGCACTCAAGCTGGTGACCTAGGAGTTTTGCACCTGGGTCCTTTATGTCCCAGTCCGAAGCTCTATCCATTGTGCCACTGCCTGGTCAGGCGGTAGTTCAAATTATTCAGAATTTCATAATAATTGTATTTTTGTTAGCATATATAAGCAACAAAATAAATATAAGCCTTTATTTTTTTAGATTATTCTGACAAGTTCTTTCACTTTAGCCTTTTTGCTGCATAAAGTGTCTACAAAATGAACCAGCAACAAGTGACGGATTTCATCCAAGAATTGTACCAATGGGTGTTGACTGGGATGATGCCTGGGTCGCTGTATCTTTAAAGAAAGTTTCTGAGAGATCACAACATAACAAGCATATGTGTGATTCAGAAGATTGTTCTAATTTCTGGCTACAAACTCAGTGATGGTAATCTACACTAACTATGTACAACAGACTAAATTCCAGCAGACAATCTCTTTCTTACAAGGCACTAAGGGTTCTGAGTTCTTTGCTAAGTATGGGTTCTACAAATCCTTAGTACATTAGTAGACTTGTTACTCAAGCTTACTGATTCTGGTTTTCTAATATAAAATATGCATCTTGATTGAAAAAGAAAAATTATGTTAGGCCACCAAAGAAGAATGAAACTAACAGTAGTCTTCAAATGATACCTAAATCTCCATTCAGATAAAATGCCTCACTGTCTCTAAAGAGTTTGGAGGTAGCATGGTTAGTGATTAGATAAACAAGAATAATCATATAGCCTGACCTGTGGTAGCACAGTGAGTGAAGTGTTGATCTGGAACACTGAGGACACCAGTTAGAAATCCTGGGCTATCTCAGTCAAAGCACACATAGGAGTTGATGCTTCCTGCTCCTCCACTCTTCTCTTTCTCTCTCTCTCTCTCTCTCTCTCTCTCTCTTTCTCTGTTTCCTCTCTCTAAAATTGAATAAGAAAGAAAGGAAGGAAGGAAGGGAAGAAGGAGAGAGGAAAGAAAGAAAGAAAGAAAGAAAGAAAGAAAGAAAGAAAGAAAGAAAGAAAGAAAGAAAGAAAGAAAGAAAGAAGGAAACAAAGAAAGAAACAAAGAAAAACATATTAGTAGTGTCAACTCAGGCAGTTATCTGACATAAAGAGTATTTGAAAAAGCAACTTTATTTATGAAACTAGACAAATTACTTTCCATCTTTTATCCCTAAGTGTCTTATCTGAAAAATGAAACTAATTATAGAACTATTGGGAGACTTAGAGAGATTCCAATCATGTTAGTTACTTATATGAGAACCAACACAAATGTAATATATGTAGTGGTAAAAGAGTAAAACTAAATGGTATAAATTCATGTGTCTTTTTCCCCATTTGGAAGAATGGAGATAACTTAATCAAATACTCAGAAATATTTAATGAGTACCAAATGTGTGTTTAACAGTGCAAATTAGCAGATCAGTAACTGCTCTAATTTAAACCCATATTCTATAGGGAGATAAATAAGATTCTTTTGTGTTGACTTTGGATTAATTGATATGGTTATACCTACTGGAAGAATGAAACCAAAAATTCTATTCTCCACCCTACATCTGATGTGATTTCACATATGTGTTATCTCTTTCATTTGGAATCCCACTGTTACACAATCTGTCTTAACAACATACGGTTGGTAGAAAGAGTGCATCTAGGTATCAGTAATCTATTCAGTAATGAAAAGTCCATTCTGGCTCAAAGATGACTCTAACACTGGATTGCAGTGTGTTGGGTTTTATTTTTGCTAGGACAACTACTCTTCTTATGAAAAGAAAAACTCAAAACATTCTCTTGCTGAAGAATAAATGAGAATGATTCATTTCCAGTTATTTTCTTTATGAATGTAGTGGCTTATGGAAAGAACAAAAAGTATCCACTTGGCTTACATTAGCCTTTGATAAAATTAAATAGATCTGTTTCAAAGTAGATTTTCCCACGATACTGGTTAGAGACAATGCAAAACTTCCTGCTAAGTGGTCTCCAAGATCATGAGATTAAAAAAGAAGAAAAATTAACCATGACATGAAATAATAGTTCTTAAAATGCAAAAGTTGAAACTAATCTATCTCTAAGAATGTTTTGAAAACAAAGCTTAATTGGAGAATATAGTGTTTGGTCAAACAAAAGCAAAAATTACCAGTTGTTTATTTGAATGGATGTTTCCACTGGGATATTAATGGAGAGAAATGAATGCAAGTTAGAAGAGGGAAAAAATGATTTCTTTGCAGATATGGAGCATGCTTTTGTTAACTAAAAAGCATATTAAAGGAGAAAAGAATTTCAAAAATGCCCCCATGACACCTGTTTAAATGTAATACCTTATACTTCTTTGAGCTTTTTGTTTACATATATTTAAACCAGTTTTCTTCAATTGGAATAAAGCTCCATTTTGAAGGAATTCACAGAAAATTCAAACTCAAAACATACTTCTCATTAAAAATATTTGGTAAAAACTAAAGATACAGTAAGATTTTTGAGCACTAGAAATAGTATTTAGCTTAAATTAAACTTTAATTCTGACTAAATTAGAGAAATATAAAAAAGTAGATAAATAAATCAGATATCCAACTTGGCTAACTCACCATCTCCAAGTCTATTCAAATATTACCTTCACTACAAGGCCAGTGTTGACCACCCAATTTAATATTATAACTTGACCTCTCCCTGGCATCTCAGTCACTTTATCTTGTTCTCTATTGTCTTTCTTCCATAGCATTTGAGAATTGAGACCATCTGCATTCACAGAGCTTACGCATAGCACTGAGGCCTGAGGCCCCAATATAAACATGATGGAAGACATTTCTGCTCCAGAAGGTAAGGCTATATGTAATCCAATAAATAACTTCACTCTTTGCTTCAAGAAATGCAAACTAAATAAGCCAGACAGTTTATTTATTTGGGCAATTACCTCTCCTATCAGGCAATAGATTGTTAATACTTAATAAACACTTTACTTTTCAAGAATCTCTACTGATGCTAACTATAATATTACAAACTCTGCTCAATCCCATCATTTTCTCCACCCTGAAAGACACATCTTGAGCCACTTGACCTCAGGTTCCAAAAAATATAAACACCCTTCACCAATCTGTTGCCCTTTGAGGCACTATTAAAATTTTATAAATGTGATAGTTTCCATTTTACCTTAGTAGGTCAAATAAACTTAATTTTGCAAAATCAACAGTTTTGCTTTAGTCTTTTTTTTATTATTATTAATTTTAATGGGGTGACACCAATAAATCAGGGTACATATGTACAATGAAAACATCTCCAGGTTATCTTATCATTCAATTGTGTTGCATGCCTGTCACCCAAAATCAAATTGTCCTCTGTCACCTTCTATCTGGTTTTCCCTGTGTCGCTCCCCTCCTCCCTATCCCACCCTCCCTTCCCTCCCCCCACCCCATAACCACCACTCTCTTGTCCATGTCTCATAGGCTCACTTTTATGTCCCACCTATGTATGAAATCATGCTGTTTAATTTTTTTTTTATTTACTTATTTCACTCCGTATAATGTTATCAAGATCCATCCATTTTGTTGTAAATGATCCGATGTCATCATTTCTTATGGCTGAGTAGTATTCTATAGTATATATGTACCAAAGCTTTTTAATCCACTCGTCTTCTGACGGACACTTGGGCTGTTTCCAGATCTTCGCTATTGTGAACAATGCTGCCACGAACATGGGGGCGCACTTCTTCTTTTCGAACAGTGCTATGGTGTTCTTAGGGTATATTCCTATAAGTGGGATAGCTGGGTCAAAAGGCAGTTCGAATTTTAATTTTTTGAGGAATCTCTAAACTGTTTTCCACAGTGGCTACTCCAGTCTGCATTCCCACCAGCAGTGTAGAAGGGTTCCCTTTTGCTTTAGTCTTTTGGAGAGTCAAATCAACACATTTATCATTTTCAGACATAGAAGACTTTAATTTTCATGTTTATTGCTTATTTTAGGTCTTTCCCAACTAGAAAGCAAGTTCCATGAAGGCAGGAATCTTTTGTGTTTTATTTTACTGATATCTTCCAAGTTCCTAGGACTGAGCCTGCAATTTAGAAAGTATGTATTTAACAGGATGACATCAGAGTAATGGTGGCATGAAAGATACTCCTGATCTCTTCCCTTGAAATTTTAACAAATTGAACAACTTGCAACAAAGGAAACCCCAGCAGGGCTCGCAAGTGTGCCTGAAAAATCCGCATACTGAATGGACTAAAGATGGGAAGAGTTACAAAAGAAGGCAGAAGATAAAACACACTTGCAGTCTACTCAGAGAGAAGCTCAGAGTGACTGTTTTGTTTTGTTTTGTTTTTTTTCTCTGAGAGGACTATCAGGAGGAAAGAAGCTCAGACTGATTGTGTCTTCTCTGTAGGGATACAGAGAGGGAAGCCCACAGTGACTGAGTTTTCTTCTGCTAAAAGAAGCAAGGGAGATTGAAGGGCAGAGCAGAAGGTATTAAACCAAAGCAGCAGTAGAATGAGGGTTATGGTCATTATTCCTGTTGTCTGCCCACAGCCTGCACTCAATGCAGATACAGAGAAAACCAAAGTGCAGACCCCCAGCCTCCAGACCCCACCTCCCTCACCTTGTGGGTACAGAGAGTGGCAGAGAGAGAGATCCCACAGCTAACTCTCCAGAGTGACTCTTTCCTTTTAGAAAAAAGGTACCCCGCATCTCATCCCTTAGTCTGTTGGGACATGGGGAGGAGTGCCC
The DNA here is from genome assembly GCA_037038555.1 of Rhynchonycteris naso. Lineage (NCBI taxonomy): Eukaryota > Metazoa > Chordata > Mammalia > Chiroptera > Emballonuridae > Rhynchonycteris > Rhynchonycteris naso. The sequence goes on from CM073002.1 coordinate 78,091,054, forward strand.
AGAGGCCTGAGATTGTCATTGCAAACACTGTAAGCTATAAAGCCAAAAAACCCTAACAACATGCCGCACCAAACAACAAGACTGCAACCTCACCATCATTGTGACAATTACACAGAGCTAAAATTTGTAATACAGCAACATCTACTGGAAAAAAAATAATAACCTCTCAAGTTAATTTTTTCCTTTTCTTTTTTTTTCTTTTTCTTGTATTCTATTTTTTTTCCTTTGAATTTTATTTTAGTTTATTTTAATATTAAAAATAATTTATTCTTACTTTTTGGAGGGTATATTTATTGTATTTGAATTTTTTGGTTTTTGTTCTTTGTTTTCTGTGGTTTTTCTTTTTTTACTTGTCATTACTTTTTAATTTTTAGTATTTTTATCATATTTTTCCATTTTTATTTTTTATTTTTTTTTATTTTTTGTTAAAGTTCTTAAGAATACCTATCAAATTTCATCAAGGAAGAAGAAATCAAGCACCATGGTTACACAAGACAGAGATATAGTTCAGAAAGAAAAGAAAAAATCTCCAGAAAATATCTCAATCACATGGAAAATGTGGAGTTAAACAATAGATAATTCAAAATTTAAGTCCTGAAAATACTCAATTAGATTCAAGAAAACACCAAGCAGCAACATAATGAGTTCAGAAAACAAGACAAATACCTCATTAAAAAAAATTGAAATTTTAAAAACAGAGATGAAAACTCAATACATGATTTGAAAACTGAAGTAGAAAGTTTAGTTAATACAGTAGGACAGATAGAGTAGAGAATCAGTGAAATCAAGGACAGGCAACTATAAATAAAACAGAGGGAAGAACAATGACTTAAGAATTTTTAAAAGAAAATAATTTTGTACGAAATTCTCTGACTTCAACAGAAAGAACAATATAAGAATAATAGGTATAACATAAGAAGACTAAAAGAAGGAAGGAATGGAGAGATTATTCAAAAAAGTAATTGATAAAAACTACTTATGCTTCCAAAAAAAGTTAGATTCTCGAATCAAGGAAGCAGAATTTTCATTCTTCTCAAGTACACATGAACTATGCTTTAAAATACATCACATATTTGGTAACAAATAAGTCTCAACCAATTCAAAAGATTGACATCACACCAAGTATCTTTCCAACCACAGTGGAGTAAGACTAAATAAAAGTCAATAGCAAAAGAAAAACAGAAAAATTCACATCAATGTGGAAACAAAATAGCATTGCTTTCGAATGGATAAGCTAAGAAACAAAATTTTTGTTGCTTCCAAAACAACACATGCTCTTACCTAACTTGAGTGTGCTGATCTCAAATCTGGCATTAGTTTTTCTCTTTAAGCTACAGATTTTTGCAATTCAAGATTTTAGGTTTTCATCTTATTGTAAAATTTTCAACTTTTGGTTTAACAAAATGAAGTAGAATGTCTTCTTGGGCATCATCTTTTTGAAAATATAGTAATTTATATAATGCAGTAAATACACTAATACAATAAAAGATATGATTGCATCAAAAATTTCTACAATTTTGAAATAAATCATATTAAAACACTTATTTGAATCATAAAATTTATGCAAAACTTATTTAAATTCTATTCAGGCAAAAATTTGCCTTTGTTGCTCTTACATTTGTGTACTTGTTGAAGACAATCTCATTTGATGTTCCAGTAGTAGTCTGCTCATTACAAACAGCTCCAAGATTTTTGGGAAACTTATCAAGGTGACTGTTCATGAAGAGAATCTTAATGCTCATGTTACAGCCAATGTCATAGAAAGCCAACAGCATCCTTTGAACCAGTAGTTCATAGTTTTCTGCTTTGTTGTTGCCAAAGAAGTTCTTTGTAACTGCCACAAAAGACTGCCATGATGCTTTCTCCTCCTTACTCATCTTCCCTGCAAATTCTTCATCACATAAGAGGGTTCAATTTGAGGTCTATTGAATACACCTGCTTTTATCTTCTCGAAAGACAAGACAGGAAAAGAAGAAATAATATGTTAAAAGCATTCCTTTCTCTATTCAAAGCCTGAACAAACTCCTTCATTAAGCCAAGTTTGATGTGAGATGGGGAAAAATGATTCTGTCTCGATTAACTACAGGTTCATTTACAATATTTTGCATCCCTACTTCCAGAGCTTCATGTTTTGGCCACTCCTTCTGTGTTCAGTGTTTCTCATGAATTTGGCTGTCCCACAAACACAGAAAGCAAGAGTCCTTCATGAAACCTCTCTGTTGTCCTAGCAGGAAATTAACCATTTTAAGATTCACACAAATGATCCTGTTATGCTCCCCATACTTCAGAAAGTCAAGGACAGTTTTTATATCATTATAATCTTCTTGCAGATGAGTTGAATAACCAATTGGAAATGCTGCATAAACATTACCGTTGTGTAGGAATACACATTTCAGACTCCATTTAGAGCTGTCAAAAAATAGCCGCCATTCTGTTGGACTGTAAGTGGTAACACCTAGCTGGCTGAGAAGACTACTGATATCATGACAGTAAACAAAGTGTTTGTCTTTGGAAAAAGTGTCCACAAAAATTTATTCATGCTTTCTGATATAAGATACTTGAGCTGACTGGTGAAGTACATTCTATTCTTAAAGCCTGGAGGCTAATAACTCAGCTGCTTTCTTTGATAGGCCTAAATCTCTTACTAAGTCATTCAATTTGGGTTGGCTAAACTACTGAGGGGTTAATGACTGCTTGGCATCAGAAGAAAACCCTTCAGATTCTACAACTATTTCCTCGTGCATCTTTTCAAAATATACTTGATTACCAAGTTCACTTCCTTTGACCTTAGAAGAAATAAAACCATTGAAAACTTAAACCGGAAGTGTCTCAGATTGTTGAGATAGGTCGTATTGCTGAAGGAATATTAGGATGTGTGATCATATGCCGTTTTTTCTTGCCGATGTCCTTTGTATGTATCAGACAGAAATAACAGTCAATACTGTGGTCCTTAGGTTCACACCAAACCATGGGAATACCAAAAGGCATTTCTTTGCATTTTCTTTTTGTTCAGTCACAAAACATTTCCTCACAATTATGACACACAATATGAGGAGCCAAATTCTTGTATTGATTGTCAAGGGGAAATTGAAAATAGGCAATATATGCACATGTCACAAATGATGAAATATTGCCCCTTTGACAATGAAGTGTGTAACAGCCACATATATAACAGAAGGTGTCAGGACTATTCTTCCATTTACGCCTACTCAAAGAAGCCATGATTCAATCTTAAAACAATACAGGAGGATGTTTTTATCAGATAATAATTTTTACATTTAAAAATAACTACAATTATGTAAAAGTGATGCTTGTAAAACATTAATTGCCTTGTGGTTATGTTCAATCCAAGAGTCATTGCCCTTTAACTCCAATTTAAAAACCAATGTATGCCATTAACTGTAACAAAATGAAATTAAAATTGCATAAAAACTAGAGCATGCACCTAGAAACAGATTTTACATTTAAAACCAGCGATTCAGAAATATATAGAAAAAGGTTTAAAACCCCATGCAACCTAAAAAGAAAAATAAATTGTTCCCCAGTGAATGGATAAAAGAAGCAAAAATAAATTAGAAAATACCTTGAGACAAATAGAAACAAAAACACTACCAAACTTTTGTAATGCAGCAAATGCAGCATTAAGAGTGAAGCTTACATACAAACAACAGCTGATGCGAACCCAAGAAGACCTTAAAAAAGCAAAACTGATAATTGGGGCATGCAACACTAACCCTCAACTTAGCCAGCTCTACAAACAACACACCCAAAAGAGGAGGATATACCCAGACAAAACGAAAAGACAGAGAAGTGCCATCTAAATGAACCAACAAAAGAAACCTTCAGAAAATGAACTGAGTGAGATGGAAATAAGCAAACTACCAGATGCAGAGTTTAAAATAATGATTGTTAGAATGCTGAAAGATCTTAGAACAACAATGGATGGAGACAATGAATACATAAATAAAGAGATACCAAGCATCAAAAAGGACTTTGAAATAATAAAGAACCGGTCTGAAATGACAAATACAATATCAGAAATGAAAACTACACTAGAAGCAATTAAAAGTAGGCTGGATGAAACAGAGGATCAAATCAGTAATTTAGAAGACAAGATAAATGAAAATACAAAAGCAGAGCAGCAAAAAACGAGGCTAAAAAAATCTGAGAAAACTCTAAGAGAGCTCTGTGACAACCTAAAGAGAAACAACATTTATATCATAGGGGTTCCTGAAGAAGAAGAAGAGAAAGAACAAGGAATAGAGACCTTGTTCAATGAAATTATAGCTGAAAATTTCCATAAATTGATGGAGGGAAAAGTCACCTAAGTTCAAGAAGCACAGAGAACTCCACTAAAGAGAAATCTACACCAAGACACATCATAATTAAAATACCAAAGCTAAGTGATAAAGAGAAAATATTGAAAGCTGCTAGAGAAAAAAGGCTATCACATACAAAGGAGCCCTCATAAAGATGACATCCAATTTCTCAACTAAAACATTTGAGGCCAAAAGGGAATGGCAAGAAATATTAAAGTAATGCAGAACAAGAGCCTACAACCAAGACTACTTTATCCAGCAAGGTTATCGTTTAAAATTGAAGAAGAAATAAAAAGCTTCCCAGCAAAAAAAAAAAATAAATAAAAAAAGGAAAGAAAAAAACTCAAGGAATTCATTACAACCAAACTAATGCTACAAGAAATGTTAAGGGGCTTGCTGTAAACAGATCAAAGGGGGAAAAGAATATAGTAAAAGAAGAAAATAGCTGTAAAGAATAAAATGGCAATAAACAACTATATATCAATAATAACATTAAATGTATATGAATTAAATGATCCAATCAAAAGACATAGGGTAGCTGTATGTTTAAGAAAACAGGACCTGCCTGACCTGTGGTGGCGCAATGGATAAAGAGTCGACCTGGGAACACTGAGGTCGCCAGTTCAAAACCCTGCACTGGTCTGGTCAAGGCACATATGGGAGTTGATGCTTCTAGCTCCTCCCCCCCTTTCTCTCTCTCTCTCTCTCTCTCTCTCTCTCTTTCTCTCTCACTCTGTGTCTCCTCTCTAAAATAAATAAATAAATAAATAAATAAATAAATTAAATAAATAAAGACAACAGGACCCATACATATGCTGTCTACAAGATACACACCTCAAAACAAAAGATACACATAGACTGATGGTAAAAGAATGGGAAAAAATATTTTATGCAAATGGAAATGAAAAATAGCTGGGGTAGCAACACTTTTATCAGACAAAATGGACTTTAAAACAAAGGCTGTATAGTAAGGGATAAAGAAGTTCACTGCATATGATAAAGGGAGAAAAAACAAGTAAAGTTTATAGTCATAAATCCCTATATTAAATAAAAATAAATGACTAAACTTTACTCTTAAAGGCACTATCAAAAGAACAAATTAAGTTATCCCCAGGAAGAACATAATAAATATTAGAACAGAAATTTTAAAAAAAATAGAGAATATAATACAATAAAAGAAATTGACAAAACTGAGAGTTGGTTTTTGGAAAGATAAACAAAATTGACAAGCCAGACTTACTTAAGCCAACAGGGTACTCAAATAAACAAAATCAGAAATGAAAGAGACAATGTTAACATTAATGCCACAGAAATAAAAAAAAGACCATAAAACACTACTGTGGGAAATTATACTACAGAAAGCAGAATAACCTAGAAAGTGTATAAATTCCTAGACATCCAATCTACCAAGACTGAATTTTGATGAAACAGGAAGTCTAAACAGATCTCTAATTAACATGAAGATTGAATCAGTAATTAAAAACCTCTCAACAAAATAAAGCTAAGGACCAGATGGCTACACTGCTGAATTCTACCAAACATTTAAAGAAGAATTAATACCTATCTTTCTCAAATTCTTATAAAAAATTGAAGAGGAGAAACACTTCCAAATTTATTTTAAGAAGCAATATTATCCTGCTACCAAAGCCAAAGAAAGATGCCAAGAGGAAACTATATGGTAACATCTCTGATGAACACAGATTAAAAAAAAAAAAAAACTCAATAAAATACTAGTCTTTCAAATTCAACAGCATATTAAAAGGATCATATACCATGACCAACTGAGATTTATCACTGCAAAGGATGGCCCAACATGTGAAAATTAATTAATATTATATACTAAATTAACAGAATAAAAGATTAAAACTGTATAATCCCATCTCAAGAGTTGCAGAAAAAGCATTTAACAAAATTTCATAGCCTTTCATAATAAAACCTCTCAATAAACCAGGAAAGAAAAAGAAAACTACCTCAATATAACAGAGGCCATATATGGAAAGTCATACTCAATAGTGAAATTTTAAAGCTTTCCCTCAAAGATCAAGAACAAGGCATGATCTCTCACTAACTCTTGTCATTTTGTTGAACATAGTACTGGAATTCTTAGCCAGAACAATTGTGGAGGGGGCATCAATATTAGATAAAAAGATATAAAATTTGTTTCTGCAGATGATAAGATCTTACATGTAAATAATTCTTAAAACTTTATTTGAAAAACTGTTAAAATAAATAAATTCAATAAAGTTAGAGAATATTGAGCCAACATAAAAAAAAAATCAGTTGCATTTTTATACACCATCAATGAACTACCTGTAAAAGGAATTATGAAGACAATTCCATTTATGATAGCCTCAAAACAAAACCCTTAAGAATGAAGTTAGCCCTGGAAAATTGGCTCAGTGGTAGAGCATCGGCCCAGCATGTGGATGTCCTGAGTTTAATTCCCAGTCAGAGCACACAGGAGAAGTGCTCATATGCTTCTCCACCCCTCATCCTCTTTTTTCTTTCTATCTCTCTCTTCTCCTCCCACAGCCAAGGCTTGGAGCAAAGTTGGCCCGGGCACTGAGCATGGCTTCATGGCCTCTATCTCAGGCGCTGAAATGCCTCTGGTTGCAACAGAGCTATCCCTCAGATGGGCAGAGCATTACCCCCTAGTGGGCATGCCAGGTGGATCCTGGTCAGGCACATGCAGGAGTCTATCTCTCTGCCTCCCTGCTTCCCACTTCAGAAAAAATACAAAAACAAAAAAGAATGACACGCTTGTACATGAAAAACTATACAATATTGATGAAAAAATTAATGATAAATATAAATAAAACAAATTCATAAGCACATTTGTTTTTAACACAAATTCATAAACACAGATGTTCATGTTGTTAAAATATTCATACTACCTAAGTAATCAAAAATAAAATTCCTATTAATAGCACTTATTACAGAAATTAAAAAAAAAAAAAAAAAACACCCAGGAGATGACATCAGAGTAATAGCAGCATTAGAGATATACCTTTGATCACTGCCCTTAAAATTTTAACAAATTGAACAGTTATAATACAGTGAAGGAGACAGGAATAACACAGCAAAGGAACCCCAACTAGGCTCATAGGCATGTCTGAAAGATCTCCTCACCCAATCAACTAAAGGTGGGAAGGGTTAGAAAACAGAGGTGAAAGATAAGATGCACTGGCTGTAGGCTTGGGAGAGGAGTGAGGCCCGGAGTAACTGGATCTTACTCTGCTGAGAGTAGCAGAGAAAGGGGGAGAATTTTTTGTGATACTGAACCAAAGTGGCAGAGTGTGGGGTAACTGCTAGTGTTCCCACAGATGGCCTAAAGCCTAAACTGGTCAGAGACACAAAAATACAAAACGCAATCCTCCAGCCTCTCAGATAATGCTTCCCACCCCATCACCAGTACAGAGAATAACAGAGACATACCACAGCTGAATAATACAGGTACTCTGTGTTTGCTCCCCTGCTCTGTTTGAATGCATAAATGAGCACCCAGGGGCTTGAGAACACTATTGCTAATGCCAGAAAGCCCTCACAAGTCCCACCCATCATCGCAAATGCAGCCCGGACTCCACCTTTGTGACAGCAGCTATTCAGCAGAGTTCAGCCTGGTATTTTACAGAAGTAAAACTTGTAATACAGTGCCATCTACTGAAAAAAGATAGATTAACCACTTGAAAATATTTTCTTCTATTATGAATTTTGTTTTTCTTTAGTTCTTTTTGTTGGTGGTTTTTATTTGTTTTGGGGGATTTTTGGTTCAGTCCTTTGCAATTTTTCTCTTTAATATTTAATTTATTTATATTTAATTTTATTTTTAAATTTAATTTTTGTGCTGGTTCCAGATCTTCGCTATTGTGAACAATGCTGCCACGAACATGGGGGCACATTTCTCCTTTTCGAACAGTGCTATGGTGTTCTTAGGGTATATTCCTAAAAGTGGGATAGCTGGGTCAAAAGGCAGTTCGATTTTTAATTTTCTGAGGAATCTCCAAACTGTTTTCCACAGTGGCTGCCCCAGTCTGCATTCCCACCAGCAGTGCAGGAGGGTTCCCTTTTCTCCACATCCTCGCCAGCACTTATTCTGTGTTGTTTTGCTCATAAGTGCCATTCTGACTGGTGTGAGGTGATATCTCATTGTGGTTTTAATTTGCATTTCTCTAATGATTAGTGATGTTGAGCATTTTTTCATAAGCCTATTGGCCATCTGTATGTCCTCTTTGGAGAAATTTCTATTCATTTCTTTTGCCCATTTTTTGATTGGGTTGTTTGTCTTCCTGGTGTTGAGTTTTATAAGCTCTTTATAAATTTTAGTTATTAACCCCTTATCAGATGTGCTGTCAAATTTGTTCTCCCATTGTGTGGTTTGTCTTTTTATTCTGTTCCTATTGTCTTTAGCTGTGCAAAAACTTTTTAGTTTGATATAGTCCCATTTGTTTATCTTGCCTTTTATTTCAGTTGCCCGTGGAGATAAATCGGCAAATATACTGCTGCTACAGATGTCGGAGAGCTTGCTGCCTATGTTTTCTTCTAAGATGCTTATGGTTTCACGGCTTACATTTAAGTCTTTTATCCATTTTGAATTTGTTTTTGTGAATGGTGTAAGTTGATGGTCTAGTTTCATTTTTTTGCAGATAGATGTCCAATTTTCCCAACACCATTTGTTAAAGAGGCTGTCTTTACTTCATTGTATGTTCTTTCCTCCTTTGTCAAATATCAGTTGTCCATAAAGCTGTGGGTTTATTTCTGGGTCCTCTGTTCTGTTCCATTGATCTATGTGCCTGTTCTTATGCCAGTACCAGGCTGTCTTGAGTATAATGGCCCAAGTGTCCATCAGAAGACGAGTGGATTAAAAAGCTATGGTACATATATACTATGGAATACTACTCAGCCGTAAGAAACAATGACATCGGATCATTTATAACAAAATGGATGTACCTTGATAACATTATACGGAGTGAAATAAGTAAATCAGAAAAAAAGAAAAACTGACAACAGCATGATTACATACATAGGTGGGACATAAAAGTGAGAATATGAGACATGGACAAGAGAGTGGTGGTTATGGGATGGGGGGAAGGAGGGAAGAGTGGGATAGGGAGGAGGGGAGGGACACAGAGAAAACCAGATTGAAGGTGACAGAGGACAATTTGACTTTTGGTGATGGGTATGCAACACAATTGAATGATAAGATAACCTGGAGATGTTTTCATTGTACATATGTACCCTGATTTATTGGTGTCACCCCATTAGAATTAATAATAATAAAATATATATATATATAAATTTAATTTTTGTTGTTGTCTTTTTGCTTGATTTTTTAACAATAACACTCTCAAGTGCCCTCAAGACAGAAGAAAATATTATAGTTTTCCAAGAAAGATACACAGTTCAGAAATAAAATAAAACATCTCCAGAAGCATTTTCAATCACATGAAAAGTTGAAGTTAAATAATAACAATTTGAAATAGAAGTTCTGAAAATACTCAACAAGATGAGCGAAAACACTGATAGAAAACTAATGAGCTCAGAAAAAAAAACAAATACTTTGTTAAAAAGACTGAAACTTTAAAAACAGAGAACTTAATACAGAAATTGAAAAATGAGCTAGTGAGTTTAGCTAATAAAACAGACTAGATAAAGGAGAGAATCAGTGACATCAAAGACAGGCAACTAGAGATGATAAAGAGGTAAGAAGAGAGAGAGACTCAAGAATTCAAAAAAATGAGAGAATATAGGAGAATTGTCTGATGCAATATAAGAATAATGAGTATTTCAGAAGAAGAAGAGGAGAAAGTAATGGAGAACCTATTCAAACAAACAATTGATGAGAATTTCCCAAGCTTATAAAAAGAATTAGATCCTCAAATCCAAGACAAAATAGAATAGTGAGTTACCTCAACCCAAACATACCTACTCCAAAACAAATTATAATAAAACTGTCAAAAATCAATAACAAGAAAAGAATCCTCAAAGCAACTACAGAAAAAAAGAACACAACATATAAAGAAAGACCCATCAGGCTATCATCAGACTTCTCAGTAGAAACTCTAAAAGCTAAAAAAGAGTGGATACAAACATTCAAAGTATAAAAGAGAGAAATTACCATTCAAGAATATTTATATCCATCAAAGTTATTCTTCGATTATAAAGGAGAAATAAAAACGTTTGCAGACATATAAAAGCTGAGGGAACTTATCATCAGAAAACCACCAATCGCAGAAAATACTCGAGGGGGTTATTCGACCAGATACAAAGATCAAAACTATAAGCAAAAGCTCCAACAAGGTGACAATAAAGAATAAAGGCAACCCAAAGTCAGCAGAAGAAAGAAAAAAATTTAGAGCAGAACTGAATGAAATAGAGAATTAAAACTAAAGAAAAAATTAATCCAACATAGAGCTGGTCTTTGAAAATATCAATAAAATTGACAAATCCCTAGCTAGACTCACTAAGGAAAAAAGATAAACATACTCAGAAATGAAAGAGAAATTACCACAGACATCATAGACATGCAAAGGGTCGTAGTAGAATACTATAAAATATCATATGCTGCCAAATTCAACAATCTAAAAGAAATGAATAAATTCTTAGAACTAAAAGTCTTTTTAGACTGAGTTACAAAGAGTGGAAAACCTAAACAGACCAACGATCAGGAAGAAAAAAGTATAGAAACCCACAGAAATGTGGAAATTAGACATACTTCTAAAAACATAACTAGGTCAAAGATGAAATAAAAGCAGAGATCAAAAGATATACACAGACAAACAAAAATGACAACACTACATATCAAAATTTCTAGGATGCAGCAAAAGCAGTAATAATCAGAGACTGATCAGATCAGAGACTGATTTTGGGTCAAGGGATGATTAGATAAGACACTGATTTAGATCAGAGGTTGACTGGATCAGATACTGATTAGATCAAGGGCTGGTTTGATCCAAGACTGATTAGATTAAAGGCTGTAGAGAGAAACTAATAGAGGATGGGAGGAACTAGAAGAGGGGACACATTTCCAAGTTGGGGGCTTCAAAGGAAGGGTTTATCTAAGTAGAGCCGGCAAGGATGACTAAGAGTGTGCTAGAAGAGAAAGTAAAAGAGGAAGAACTATGTATTTGTGCAAAGGCAAAGTTGCAAGCCCAATACAAGTAGATGGATGTTGGGCAGATAAAATATAATATGCTCACTTTGTTAAAAATGGTGCCACCCACATGGAAGCTCCTCATCCAGGTGGTATTATTTGCCCTTATGCTTGGGATGGGTGTGGGGGAAAGGCTGTAATGTAAGCAGGCCAGGTCATTATAGCCTAAGGCTTAGTTTTAAGAGTAAGCTTTTTCCCCACACCCTTGACTGATTGGATGATGTGTAGTGGTGCCCTCTCCTGAGAAATCCCATTATGCCTCAGATGGGTGACTTTGTATCAGAGACTTTCTTGTTTGTAGATGGATTAAGGGTTTGGATTTCTACACTATAAAGTGGAACAGACCAGTAGCTTGCTCTCTCTTAGTTCCTGAGGTTAGTTTTAGAAAGGAGAGCAGATTAAGGCCACGTGGAGGAGAGGAGGCAGCCAAGATGGTGGAGTGCTGAGGAAGAAGCCAGTTTGTGCAGAGTTTGTGCAGGAGAACATGGGGAACAAAGGTTCTAAAGCCAGTAGCCAGGGCCACCATCACAGCCGCCTGACCTGTGCAGGTTTGCATTAGATTCGAAGAGTCGGTAATGAAACAACGGAGCCAAGAACTGGTGAGCCATCAGCTTTCATTCTAGCTTGCACCAGGAAGGCAAGCAAAAACACAAATTGGGCTCCAAAACCCACTCATTCAGTGCTCACAAAGCTACTGACTTATCCAAGTTTCCTAGAATCAAAAGGTTTCTAGCTCACCAGACTTATTCACCTCTGTTTCCCAACTCCTTCTCTCTACACAAACTGCACAATCTGGCTTCTTCCTCAGCACTCCACCACCTTGGCTGCCTCCTCTCCTCCATGTGGCCTTAATCTGCTCTCCTCTCTATTACCTCAGGAACCAAGAGGTCAAGCTCCTGGTCTGCCCCACTTCATAGCATAGATTCAAAACCTTTAATCGAATCTAAAAACAAGGAAGTCTCTGATACAAAGTCACTTATCTGAGACATACTGGGAGGATTTCTCATGACAGTGTACAACCCCATATCATCCAATCCATCAAGGGTGTGGAGAAAAGCTTACTCTTAAAACTAAGCCTTAGGCTATAACGACTCGGCCTGCTTACAGCCTGTCCGCCATTACACATTAATATCAAGGAACTTCCATGTGGGCAGCGCCATCTTTAACAAAATGAGCATAATATATTTCATCTGCCCAACAATCCACCCCTATGTTCACTTACTACCTATAATCTACACCACTGACATTCCTGTACAAGGAAATTAGCCACATTACACAAATGACAACAGCATAACAAATCATACAATTTCAACAATTACAAAAGTACAAACATTTCACCAGTCTCTGAGCACTTTGCCAAAAGTGCAAAATGTCCTCAGCCTTCTTTCTTGCCATTGGAAAGGCTTCCCGGGGCAGTGGGAGGGCCTCCATCAAAGCCGCCCCCGAACCCCATCGGGGTATTTCACATTGTCCAAAATCCATACGTTCATTAAACAAAGGAGCCAGTGCTCACTTGGTTATAGTCCAGGAAATCAATCCATGCACATGAGGTGTTAGCCTCCCCCCTCTTTCCTGCCATCCTGGCAAGTCTCACACTGTCCTAAGAGAAGCATGTGGCAATGGCAGTCAGCATTTCCATCTCTGCTCTGGGGAGCATGATGGCATCCACCCCTATGTCCCAAAATCGCCAACCTACCAGCAGCTTGGCTGACACTCCCTGCCATTTCAACTGGGCTTTCACCTTCTGGAGACTGCAGATTGCAACTCCAGCCCAATTTTCCTCATCCTCCAAAGAGAAACTGAAAACACCAGCTCCTGCTGCTGGGCTCGAACTCCGGGCCACCACTGCCTTCTGCTCAGCAGGCCTTGCAGCTCCAGCCCCGGCCTCAGCCCTGGCCTAATGCCACTGCTGGCTCTCTACAACATCCAGGGTAATTTCCAACTCACGAACCTGTGATTCCTTCTCCAGCGTCTGCTCCATTTCCAGGTGAATCTTGCAAACCTGGTTGGCCTCCTCCTCCAGTGCTTCCTCCAGCTCCAGGGTCAGCCTCTCTATCTCCCACATTTCCCATGTTTCCTCCAGCTCCTTCCGCTGCTCGGTTTGTAGGTCCCGGGCAGCCTCTTCCATAGAGCTCTTGGTTTCCTCACGCATGACTATAAAAGTCAACCAGCCAACAGTCCCCCAAAAAACAGCCATAGGGAACCATAACAGCAGCCAGTCCTCAACTCCACCGCTAAAAGGTAGTGGTGGCTCCATACTGATCTCTATCAAATCCTGCTAGAGACTACACTAAATGTAAAGCCAGTAGCCAGGGCCACCATCACAGCCGCCTGACCCGTGCAGGTTCGCATTAGATTCGAAACAATGGAGCCAAGAACTGGTGAGCTATCAATGGAGCCAAGAACTGGTGAGCTATCAACTTTCATTATAGCTTGCACTAGGCAGGCAAGCAAAAACACATATTGGGCTCCAAAACCCACTCATTCAGTGCTCACAAAGCTACTGACTTATCCAAGTTTCCTAGAATCAAAAGGTTTCTAGCTCACCAGACTTATTCACCTGTTTCCCACCTCCTCTCTACACAAACTGCACAATCTGGCTTCTTCCTCAGCACTCCACTACCTTGGCTGCCTCCTCTCCCCCACGTGGCCTTAATCTGCTCTCCTCTCTAATACCTCAGGAACCAAGAGAGCAAGCTCCTGGTCTGCCCCACTTCATAGCATAGATTCAAAACCTTTAATCCAATCTAAAAACAAGGAAGTCTCTGATACAGAGTCACTTATCTGAGACATCCTGGGAGGATTTCTCATGAGAGTGTACCACCCCACATCATCTAATCAGTCAAGGGTGTGGAGAAAAGCTTACTCTTAAAACTAAGCCTTAGACTATAATGACTTGGCCTGCTTACAGCCTGTCTGCCATTACACATTAATATCAACAAACTTCCATGTGGGCAGCACCATCTTTAACAAAGTGAGCATAATATATTTTATCTGCCCAACAGAGGTGAATAATTCTGGTGAGCTAGAAACCTTTGATTCTAGGAAACTCAGATAATTCAGTAGCTTCGTGAGCACTGAATGAGTGGGTTTTGGAGCCCAGTGTGTGTTTTTACTTGCCTGCCAGGTGTAAGCTAGAATTAAAGCTGATGGCTCATCAGTTCTTGGTTCCATTGTTTCATTACCAACTGTCCGAATCTAATGCGAAACTGCACTGGCCAGGCGGCTCTGATAGTGGCCACTGGCTTTACAATGGGTGTGGCTAGAACTGAAGCTAGTTGGGTCCTGGGGCCATTTTTCCAAGGGCTTTCTAAGCCATGCTGAGGAGCTGGAGGATCTCCGAATGTGTTTTGAGTGGACACGTGCCAGGACAGAGCACAGACCTTTCTGTTCACAGAGGCATAAGGGTCCCTGTTCCTCCTGCTTCTATTCATGGATGTGAAGGTAAACAAAATAAAGAGTAAATGTGGAAATAGGTTTACTGAAGACACAGGACTCCAGTTTGCGGTCCCCTGGGGCACCTCTTCCTAAACTGAAGAGCTCTGTGCTTTTTGATATCCACTTCACAAACAACCAGCGCACCATGTCCAAAGCCCTTGGCACAGATTAAAACACACACAAGCCCTACTTTCAGGAAGTCTTTTTCCCAGTGCGATTTTCATTTGGTTTTTAAGACTTAGAACAGGGTTCCCAAAACTACAGCCCACGGACCGCATGCAGCCCCCTAAGGCCATTTATCTGCCACCCACCACACTTCCGGAAGGGGCACCTCTTTCACTGGTGGTCAGTGAGAGGAGCACAGGATGCATCTGCACCCATAGTGCCCATTGAAATACTGGTCAGTTTGTTGATTTAAATTTACTTGTTCTTTATTTTAAATATTGTACTTTTTCCCGTGTTGGGCAAATAAATCATATTATGCTCACTTTGTAAAAGATGGCGCTGCCTACATGGAACTCTGTTGATATTAATGTGTGTTGGGGGACAGGCTATGGGCAGGCCGGGTCTTTATAGCCAAAGGCTTAATTTTAAGAGTAAACTTTTCCCCACACCCTTGACTGGATGATGTGGAGTGGTACACTCTCATGAGGAATCCTCCCATTATGCCTCAGATAAGTGACTTTGTATCAGAGACTTCCTTGTTTGTAGATTGGATTAAAGGTTTTGAATCTACACTATAAAGTGGGGCAGATCGGAGCTTGCCCTCTCTCAGTTCCTAAGATTAGGATTAGAAAGAACAGCAGATTAAGGCCACATGGAGGAGAGGAGAAGCAGCCAAGATGGAACAGTGTTTAGGAAGAAGCCAGATTATGCAGTTTGTGCAGAGAGAAAGAGATGGGGAACAGAGGTGAATAAGTCTGGTGAGCTAGAAACCTTTGATTCTAGGAAACTTGGATAAGTCAGTAGTTTTGTGAGCACTGAATGAGTGGGTTTTGGAGCCCAGTGTGTGTTTTTACTTGCCCACCAGGTGCAACCTAGGATTAAAGTTGATGGCTCACCAGTTCTTGGCTCCGTTGTTTCATTACCGCCTGTCCGAATCAAATGTGAACCTGCATGGGCCAAGCGACTCTGATGGTGGCCGCGGGCACTGGCTTTACATCCCGTTTTTTTTATTTTTACTTTAGAATAAGATATGTGCAGTGTGCATAAGAATTTGTTCATAATTTTTTTTTATAGTCCAGCCCTCCAACGGTCTGAGGGACAGTGAACTGCCCCACCCTGTGTAAAAAGTTTGGGGACCCCTGACTTAGAATAAGAAGCTAGGATCAATTTACAAATGATCAGTGGAATGGCGTCCCAGCGTCCTGTTACGTTCTGCTTTCGTGTTAATAAGTTCAACAGTGAACACAGCTCCACATTATTAAAAAAGAAGCAGAGCACGACTGTTTCTTCCCAGTCATCCTATAAATGTGCTTCCCTTGTTCTTTCAGAATTATTAAAAGCTAACTATTTTATGTTTAAATTAAGGTCTGCATGGGCAACAGTTTGTGGCCATGTGCACGTCCCAGCAAAGTGGTGTTTCAGTGGTGCCTTGGCTCTCCTGTGGATGGCTGGTTTCCATTTCCTGGGCGATGACAGTAGTTTCAGGTCACTTCTCTAGTACAAGCAGTTGGCAGTCTGAGCTCACATGCCCAAGGATTGCACTGTCTGGGTGTTTGTCACCAAACAAATACAAATAATTGAAAGCAACAGAAAGCAAAGATGCCAATTTGGTAGCTTGGTTCGTCTGCAGGAGATAAAATAACTTTGATTTAAAGGGAGAGAAAAACGACACCCTAATGAACTCCAGGATACTGTAGGACAGTTTTGCCATTTTATCAAGGGAACAAGCAAATCCAGTGCAACTCAAAGTGCTAATTACCTCTGGGTTATGCAAGATAGTAACCTGTGTGACCAGGGAGACAAATCAGAACAAGTTTTCACAGCAAATGATTGGGCTGTTCTCACTGAGAACCACCCCACTCCCCCAATCCTATCCCTGCAAAAATACAAATAGAAATTGCCTGGCAGTTCTTTCTAATCAATCTGCTTCTTGAGGTACTAAACTACCCTTGGTCTTCCCTGCACAGCACTCTGCTCTGGTCAAAGCGTGATAGATCCTCTGCCCTTGGCTGCCTCCATTGGTGACACTTCTGGAAATTAGCATCTGCAAATTGGCCACTAGGAGAGTATGGGGCACCTGGACACAAGCCCACCAATCAAGTGGAATAGTTTCTCAGTGAAAAGGCAGCCTATTAAGAGTCAAAATATTTCATTCAATTGCAGCTTATCAGAAATTATTCAATTAAGAGTGTTCTCTTTACAAATGAAGAGCAGGAAGTATCTGGCATAAAAGGGTAAGCAAGGATATCATAGATTTATATAGAGAAACAAGAGAGACTCCAAGTAAACAACCTAACATCACATTTTAAGGAACTAGAAAAAGAAGAACAAAGGCAGCCCAAAGTCAACAGAAGAAAGAAAATAGTAAAAATTAAAGCAGAATTAAGTGAAATAAGGAACAAAAAAATTTTAGGAAAAAATCTAACAAAGAGCTGTTTCTTTGAAAAGATTGATAAAATTGACAAACTCCTGGCTAGACTCACTAAGGAAAAACGATAAGGGACTCATATAAACATAATCAGAAATGAAAGAGGAGAAATTACCAAAGACATCATAGATATATAAATGACCATAATAGAATAGTATAAAAGATTATATGCCACCTAATTCAACTGTCTAGAAGAAATGGACAAATGCTAGAACTATGCAATTCATAAAAAAGTGGAACACTTAAGTAGACTTATAAGCAAGGAGGAAATAGAAATAACTATCAAATACCTCCCCAGAAATAAAAGTCCAGGACAAGATGGGTGCACTACTGAGTTCTACCACACATTGCAATAAGATGTGCTACTTATCCTTCTCAAAGTCTTTCAAAAAATAGAAGAAAAAGCAGTACTCCCTAACATATGTATGAAGCCAACAAAACCTTGATACCTAAACATGGCAAGTACGGTACAAAAAAAGAAAACTACAAATCAATATCTCTAATGAATGCAGATGCAAACATCCTAAAGAAAATATTAGCAAATCAAATACAACATACATTAAAAAATAATACATCATAATCAAGTGAGATTTATTCCAGGAACACAAGGGATGGTTCTACATATGCAAATCAATTAGTGTAATATACCATATCAACAAAACAAAGAACCAAATTCATACATTTCTCTCAATAGATGCAGAAAAGACATACAATAAGATACAACATTCATTTATGTTTAAAACACTTTATAAAATGGGTATAGAAGAAAACTATCTCAACATGATAAAGGTTATGTATGAAAAACCATCAGCCATTATCAAACTAAATGGCGAAAAACTGAAAACTTTTTCTCTAAAGTCAAGAATAAGGTAAGATTACTCACTCTCTCAACTCTTATTTGATATAGTACTGGAAGTCTTTGCCACAACAATCAGGCAAAAAAAAAAAAAAAAGAAAAAGAAATAAATAAAAGGCATCCGTATTGTGAAAGAAGAAATAAAGGTATTGCTTTTGCAGATGACATGATACTATATATAAAAAAACCCCCAAAGACTCTACCAAAAAAATATTAGAAACAATAAACAAATAAAATAAATTGTCAGGATTCAAAATCAGTATACAAAAATTAAGTGGTGTCCAAAGAACTGCGGCCTGCTGCGGTATATAGAAACAAAGGTTGGTGAGGCAGAATTAGTGATTCTTCAGGCTGGACATCAAGACTTCCTATGAAATTTTCCATTGATTCAATTTATTAAACACATAATAGACAAAAAAAATTTAATTCATATAAAACTCAAAGAACTGAATAGTTAAAACAACTTTTAGATAAAGTAATGTTGGAGTCATCATATTCCCTGATTTTAAAAAGCATTACAAAGCTACACTAATTAAAAGAGCATGGTACTCTAAAAAAAGACAGACATACAAACCAATGAAATAAAATAGGGATCCCAGATATAAACCCATACACTTTCAACAGGGTGCCAATATCCAGTGCAGAAAGGATAGTATCTTTAACAAATGGTTTTAGAAAAACTGGGTATTTGCCTGAAAAAAAATAAAATTGGACCCTTATCTTATACCATACATAAAAACAATTCAAAGTGGATTAAATTTTAGTAAAACCTGAAATTGTAAATCTCCTAGAAGAAAACAGGAAAAAAGCTTTGTGACATCATTCTTGGTAATGATTTTATATATATATATATATCACCAAAAGTGTTAAGGCAACAAAACAAACAAACAAAATAGACAAATAAAACTAAAATCTTCATCACAGCAAAAACACACAAACAAAACAAAATAAAACATAAAAATAACCAAAATATTGTAAAAACAATCTATGAAGTGGGAAAAGATGTTTGTAAATAATATATCTGATAAGGGATTAATTTCCAAAATATATAAAGAACTCTAGCCGCTGAATAGCAAACAAACCCATAACCTGATATTTTTTTAAATGGGCAAAAGACTTGAAGAGACATTTCTCAAAAGAAGATAGGCAGGTATATGGAAAGACACTCAACATCACTAATCATCAGGAAAATAAAAATCTCAGAGAGATACCACCTCACACCTAGGAGAATTATCAAAAAGACAAGTGTTGGCAAGGGTGCGGAGAAACTGGCACCCTTACATGTTATTGGTCAGATGAAAAATGTTACAGCCATTATGAAAAACAGAATGGAGGTTTGTCCAAAAATTAAAAATAGGACTACCATAAGATCCAGCAATCCTACCTCAAGGTTTTTATCCAAAAGAATTAAAATCAGGATTTCAAAGAGATTTAGCATGCCTGTGTTCATTGCAGCACTATTCACAATAGTTAAGATGTGGAAACAATCAAGATAAATGGACAAAGAAAATGTGGTCTATACTTACAATTGAAAATATCCAGCCTTAAACCATAGAAAGTTTTGCAATTGCAATCTGTGACAACGTGAATGAACGTTGAGGACATAATGCCAGGTGACATAAGCCAGTTACGAAGGATAAATACTGCATGAAGTATCTACAACACTCAAACTCAAAGAAGCAGAGAATGGTGATTGCCAAGAGTTGGGTGAGGGGGAAACAGGAATTTGCTTTTAATGGGTATAATGTTTCAGTTATACAAGAGGAATAAGTGCTAGAGATCTGCTCTACAACATTGTGCCTATAATTAAAATTAGTATATTGCACATTTAAAATTTTGTTAAGAGTAAGGTGACAAAATTTTAAAATTGGTAAAGCGGGACACCATTGACCGGAAGGGGGAGGGGGTTCTTGATTAAAAATTTGGTCTATATGGAGCAAAAAAAATTTTCATAGAATGCAAAAATAGTATTGTAATATATATTTTTAAATTTCAACATAAGTACAATTTACAAATATAATACATTAAAAATTATGTATAGTATTATTTTATTCTTTGGCATATTTCTCATTTGAGTGAATTTTTTTTTAGTACATTGCTGTTGTTTGAAAGGTCAGGAAATTTTTCATAGGAATTTGTTAAATTATATTTCACACATAAAATGGCTTTCAAAGTCTCAACACTTAATTGTGATTTTTCTGATGTCCAAACCTTATTTACGGTAGAAAAAATGCGTTCAGTCACAGCTTTGGGGGTGACTTCTTGGCCCAGTGCTTTGGGGGTTCCTGGTAAAGACAGTACGTATTCTTCGCAGAGCCAGGAGCCACACGCCAGCATCCAGGATGCGGGCTTATGTGAAGTTAGGGGATTTGTCAGCGGCTGCCCCAGCAGGTACGTCCTGCCCGAAGTTCTTTGTTTTGGGACCCCACACGGGGCAGCCAGCTATTGCTGCAGTGCAGGCACTTCCAGGTGGAGGTGGGGTCTCCCTGCTGAAAACCTATATTCCCTTCCCGTTCTCCCGCCGTTCCCTAGCTTTTCGTGCATTCTTTCCAAAAATTGGGACTTTTTTAAAACATCGCAGGACAAATTGTTAAAAATCGGGACTGTCCCGCCAAAAGCGGGAAGTCTAGTCACCTTAGTTAAGAGGGTAGATTTCATGTTGTGTTCTTATCAAAGTAGATTGCCCACCAACTACACCATGCTTCAGAGGATAAGCCATATATACACAGAAGACTTATCATCTATTTATAATAGCCTCTTGAACAGTGCTTAATGGATGGCAAGTACTATTCTAAGTATTTCAATATATCACCTCATTTAAAACTCAAAATGACTCTTTGAAGAAAGTGATCTTAAAAACATTTACCAATTACCACAAGGGCACTGACCTATGAAGCAGATGCTGAACATAGTCCTAGGACAGGATTTTGCAGGCCTTCTACTGAGCAAATAAGCCCTTACAGAATCACTGGTGAGAGCAAAGGTGCACTGAGGCAAGAGGGAGACGCAGAGGCCTTGTAAAGCCAGTAGCCACAGCCTCCATCACAGCCGACTGGCCCATGCAGGTTCGCATTTGATTCGGATAGATCATAATGAAACAAGGAAGCCAAGAAGTAGTAGACCATTTTTTTAGATGTAAATGTATTTTTTTATTAAATCAAAGAAAGATACACTGTACATGATATCCGTCAATCATATGCTACTTTTTTTTTTTTTTTTAATTTTTAGCCGCGCACTCGGCTGGCAAGTAAAAAACACACAGGCACAAAAACCCATTCCCACATTCTCCGCTTCCACAACCAGGAGAATCTTTTTCAAGTTTCCTAGAATCAAAGGCCCCCACCATTTCAGCAGAGCTCACAAAGCCCCTCACCTCTGTTCCTCTTCACCTCCCCGCCATCTTGGCTGCCTTCTCTCCAACCACCACATGGCCTCTCTGCCCTGCAACAACCTGATCTTCTCTCCAAATGGCCTCCTAGCTCCTCCTTTTAAAACTTCTGGGCTCGAAAATTCCTCCTCCGGCACACATTAGCATAATCAAGCCCCTTCCTAAGCATGAAGGTATTAGTGGTATCACTTCATGGCGATGGCCATTCATGTAGGCAGCACCATTTTTAACAATAAAAGTGAGCAAAAACCAGAAAATACATATTTTACAAACTTATGTGCCCAACAGGCATTCATGGGGCTTGCTGCAGCTATTTATCTAGCAGTGTGAAGAAATTTCAATGTTTTAATGAATGGTAAACAGGTATATATCAGCTAAATATCAGTGGTTGAGATTGGTAATATTATTATCCCTATATCATAGATGAAGAAATTAGGTCCCAGGTAGTTGAGTGACTTATTCAAAGTCACACAGCCATAGAGTGAAAATATATATTTGAAATTAGGCAGTCTGACACCAGTTCTTGTTTTCATAATTGCTATGCTGTTCCGCCTCATATTTATAAAGAAAATCATTAGCTTTAAAAACAATGAATGGTTATCCAGCAACTAATGAATTCCAGACACTGCAGAAGGCAAGCTGTAGATGGATTCAAACATCAATTAAGTAGAATTTCAGAAAAGGTAAGGGCTCTAGCAAGAAGTGATAAAAGTCAGGAAAGACTGTAACTAAAAGTTGGAAAATTATCTTCAATAAACCGAAGGTGAAAATGTACTGTTTGCGCATATTATATGAATAATTGCTCTCATTTTCCATTATAATGTATCAGAAGACAGTAGTTTGGAAACGGGAATTTGTAAAGTTTCTGGTAACATCCCCAGAGATGCAGCAGCAGTAATTCCAACTGCATCTTGGCCAACTCTCTTTTCATTTTGGAAGTAGATGACTAGCCATGATTGGCAGTGATTGCTAAGGACAACAGAAGAAAACTGGATCAGTCATGCCAAGAATTA
Source organism: Rhynchonycteris naso (assembly GCA_037038555.1). Taxonomy (NCBI): domain Eukaryota; kingdom Metazoa; phylum Chordata; class Mammalia; order Chiroptera; family Emballonuridae; genus Rhynchonycteris; species Rhynchonycteris naso. The sequence goes on from CM073002.1 coordinate 78,113,811, forward strand.
TAAATGCATATATCATATTATTCTCTGATATTCCTCCCCATTTGGCACTCTTCCTGATACCCAACTACCTGATGCTGGTTCAGGATTTGTGTTAAAAGCTCTCGTAAACAATGTTCACCTAAACTGGATTGGTATCACCATTTGGAAATAAAATGTGGCACTGTTTTCCAATGTTAGATTAACCTTTCATTACAGTTAAAATAACAAAGTGGGTTTACCCTACATCCATCCCTTCAAATCATTTAATTTGACAACAGACTTAGGGTGCAGGTGGTATACTGCCTTTCTCTCAATTAAGAGATTTTTAAAAACGATGAACAATTTATTTTTAGTAGTTTCATGATGTTTTTAATAGCAATCATTAAAATCAAAAGCTTATACTAATATTTGTTTTTCTCAAATGCTAAATAATCCAAAAATCAAATGATAATTACAATACAATAAAAATATTGATCAAAAAAATATTGATCAACATTTAATAAACTGGAAAATGATACCAACTGCAGCTGAGAAACTCAATTCCGCAACACCAGCTTTCATTTCAAATGATCTCCAGGTAGCTGCTAGCCAATTTACCACATGAAAAAAAAGCAAAAAAAAAAAAAAAAAAAAAGGCTGACACTTAGTGGAAAAGACTCCAACTATTTAAAAAAAAAAAAGACATTCAGTAGAGAATAGACAATGTTGTGCTAAAAAGCTATGTTATCTTGCCAGAAAAAAATTCAATCTGTGCGCAAAATACCTCTTCCCATGTCTTTTGATCTGATGTAGCACTTGTCCAAATGGATGGGCTCCCTAAAGGGAAAACCCATTTCAAACTTTGAGGAGCTCTAACAAATGCGCAGCACTCAACCTCAGGCTTAAATATCCCAAATGGTCTCTTGCTGGTAATATGAGAACAAAATCAGTGTTTCGCTCAGAAAACAGCTTTCCTGGCTTTTCTCTTCTCTTCCATTTGTGCATTGATATGAAGATCAGAGTCATCGACTTGAATGTGATTTAGGATCTCAGTGCAGACAATGAGACATTAAACACTTTCTGGCCCTCTAAAATTTGTATTCAAACTCTTATCCTTTCAGGCTGTAATCACAATTCCATCAGGATTCAAGGGATTTGAGCACACTGCCTGCCTCTCTCAAATCGTAGCCAGTTAATGCCTTCTCATATAGCTTGGTTGTACAAATAACTGCCTGAGAAGGAGGATGTAACTGCTATTTTGACATATGCCATTTTATATGGAGCACAATATCGTTTTGTTTTAAAGCCTTTTTGTTTCAACTCAGTCACTTGAGGATTTGGAAAATAAAATTAAACTTTATAAACAGCATGGAAATAACGATCTACATTCACAAAGAAAAGGAGACAAAACCAAAATCACTATCATACTATAGCCAAGCAAAAGGAGTAGATTTTTTTTGTCTTTGTTCCTTTTGGTTTTTTTCCAAATAGATAAATAATGTTATTAACATTTATTCATTTCCTGAGACTTAACAACATGCATTGTTTCTTTCATCACCTTGCCAGTTTTTCTCAAAGGAAATTACCACTGCAAGCTCTTCATAAATCCTGTAACTTCTATAAGCTTAGTTTCCTCAAGGGTAAAATGGGAATAGTAATGTCTAGTTTGTGGGGTTGGTATGAGGGTTAGAAATAATACAAAAATCACCTAATACTGCCTGGAACATAATGGAAGCTGTCGCTGTTATTACTACCCAACAGCTATATCTGGACATGCAAACTGGAATAAAACACTGAGACGGTTTTCATACCAATTCAAAGGTAAGAACATATTTTCTTAAAGATTCAAGATAATTGAGGTAAATGTTAGAACATCTGTTTGAATTATAAAGATACACAGTTTGCTTCAATTTTCCAATTCAAATGTCCAGATATGGCTTTTGTGAATAGTCCCAGAGTAATCCAGGGACATTTGAAACTTTACCCATTATTGAAGGCACTCAGCATTAAGTTTACCCAACATTGATACATAGTTGCAAATATACCGCAAGACAAGCTTCCTTCATTAGTTGGGTTGCTGTCTTGGATATCAAAAACTAGGAAGCTAATTCAATATATAGTTCTAACAACTATCTCTCAACTAACTGTAATCAGTAAATTTCAAACTTGCCTGAATGCAGATTAATGGAATATATATTGTTGTGACACTGGGAAACAAAATTTTTGTTGCTTCCACAAAAACACTCGTTCTTACCTAACTCGAGAATGCTGATCTTGAATCTGACATTAGTTTTTCTCTGTAAGCTACAGTTTTTTTGAAATTCAAGATTTTAGATTTTCATCTTATTGTAAAATTTTCAACATTTAGTTTAACATAATGAAGTAGAATGTCTTCTTGGGCATCATCTTTGTGAAAATATAATAATTTATATAATTCAGTAAATAAACTAATACACTAAAAGATATGATTGCATCGGAATTTATCTACAATTTTGAAATAGAACATATTAAAACACTTATTTTAATCATAAAATTTGTGCAAAACTTATTTAAATTCTATTCAGGCAAAATTTTGCATTTGTAGCTCTTGCGTTTGTGTACTTGTTGAGGACAATTTTGTTTGATGCTCCAGCAGTAGTCTGCTCATCACTAACAGCTCCAATATTTTTGGGAAACTTATCAAGGTGACTGTCCAGGAAGAGAATCTTAACGCTCATGTTATATCCAATGTTGCAGGAAGCCAACAGCATCCTTTGAACCAGAAGTTCATAGTTTTCTGCTTTTTTGTTGCCAAAGAAGTTCTTTGTAACTGCCTCAAAAGACTGCCATGCTGCTTTCTCCTCCTTATTTATCTTCCTGGAAAATTCTTTATCGCGTATGAGGGTTTGAATTTGAGGTCCATCGAATACTCCTGCTTTTATCTTCTCGAAAGAGAAGGCAGGAAAAGCAAAAATAATATGTTGAAAGCATTCCCTTTCTCTATTCAAAGCCTGAACAAACTGCTTCATTAAGCCAAGTTTAATGTGACGTGGGGGAAAAATGATCCTGTTTTGATTAACTACAGATTCATTCATAATATTTTGCATACCTACTTTCAGAGATTCACATTTCAGCTACTCCTTCTGTGTCCAGTGTTTCTTTTGGGCTTGGCTGTCCCACAAACACAGAAAGCAAGGATACTCCATGAAACCTCTCTGTTGTCCTAGCAAGAAATTTACCATTTTAAGATCCACAATAATGATTCAGTTATGCTCCTCATACTTCAGGAAAATTGAGGACAATTTATATGTCATTATAATCTTCTCGCAGATGAGTTGAATAACCAATTGGAACCGCTGCATAAACATTATCATTGTGTAGGAGAACACATTTCTGACTCCATTTAGAGCTGTCAAGAAATAGCCGCTGTTCTGTTGGACTGTAAATAGTAACACCTAGCTGGCAGAGAAGACTACTGATATCATGACAGTAAACAAAATGTTTGTCTTCAGAAAAAAAGTCCACAAAAACTTGTTCACGCTTCCCGAAATGGAATACTTTAGCTGACTGGTGATGTACATTCTTTTCTTGAAGTCTGGAGGCTAATAACTCAGCTGCTTTCTTTGATAGGCCCAATCTCTTACTAAGTCATTCAATTCAGGTTGGCTAAACTGCTGAGGGGTTAATAACTGCTTGGCATCATAAGAAATAAAACCATTGAATACTGGAACCAGGAGTGTCTCAGAGTGTGGGATAGGTCATATTGCTGAAGGAATATTAGGGTATGCTATCATATGCTGTTTATTCTGGCTGATGCCCTTTGTATGGATCAGACAGAAATAACAGTCACTGCTGTGGTCCTTAGGTTTACGCCAAACCATGGGAATACCAAATGGCATTCCTTTGCATTTTCCTTTTGTCCAGTCATGAAGCATTTTCTCACAATTATGACACACACTATGAGAAGCCCAATTCTTGTCTTGATTGCCAAGAAGAACTGGAAAATAGGTAATATATGCACATGTCACAAATGATGAAATATTACACCTTTGATGTTGAAGTATGTAACAGCCACATATATAACAGATGGTGTCAGGACTATTCTTACATTTACACCTACTTGAAGAAGCCATGATTCAATCTTAAAACAAAAAAAGAGGGTGTTTCTATTAGATAATAATTTTTTACATTTAAAAACAACTACAATTATGTAAAAGTGATGTTTGTACAATATTCATTGCCTTGTGATTGTGTTCAATTCAAGAGTTGTTGCCCTTTAACTCCAATTTGAAAACCAATGCATGACATTAACTGTAACAAAATGATATTAAAATTGCATAAAAACTAGAGCGTGCACTGAAAACATATTTTAGATTTCGAATCAGCGATTCATAAATATTTAGAAACAGTTCTAAAACCTCATGCAACAGAATATAAAAATATTGTTCCCCAGTGTTATTTTCAGACACAGATAATAACATGGTGATTAGCAGAGAGAAAGGGGGTGGGGGTGGTAGAAGTGGATATTGGGGGATAAATGGCAATGGAAGCTGACGTCACTTGGGGTGGTGAATACCCAATACAATATACAGATGATGTATTATAGAATTGTGCCCTGTAAACCTATAAAATTTTATTAACCAATGCCACGCCAATAAATCAATTCTATTTTTTAATTGAAGAAATGATTTTACCTACCTAAAATTTAAAAAACAACAACAACAAATGGTGTTTCAGTCTCTAGGGACAATCTTAACAGTTGTGCAAGAAAAAGGGAATATACTGAAAGCTTCTCTTTAAAAGGTGGGGAGTTTTGAAGAGAATATATAAGGTTTTTAAGTGTAAGTAATACTTACCAAAGTATTTAATAGCTCTAAAATTTTGTACATATATGAAAAATTATTCAATAAAACAAGATGTGAAAATTGTCAACTCTATGTTTATATTCTGTAAATAATAGCAGAGCATCAACATGATGTTTGGGTCACTTGCACTGATGTAAAATTGTAATGTTTGGACATTAATTCTTAATAGTGCACTCAGCAATCCTGAGGATATCATTATTAATTTCAGTTATAAAATTAGAGAATCATACTAAATTGGACTCCTCTTATCCTTCCAGCTATGACATTGTATGACTCCTTTGCCATGTAACTTACCTTTAATTCAAGCCTAATAAACGTAAGACAAAGTTGAATTTAGAAACACAATTATTTTCATTACTAGACTGAACTCTGTTGGGACTCCCTAGATTATGTTACTAGACATAATATAAGAGAGGAGTAAATTCAGCTCAAAAAGCACTGGAATCAAGGATGAAGAGAAATAGAATAGCTCTGAGGAAACACACACACACACACACACACACACACAAAGGAGCTAAAAAAAAAGGCGGAGACACTAAGATTGGGACAGGTCATACAGGAATCACCAGAAAGAATATGTTATTGTCTAGAGGCAAATCAGCTGGACAAGACATGTAAGAAGGTAATGCCTACTTTTCTTTGTGCCGGTGGATCAATATTAATCTTGCAAAGAATTCTTATTAGTTAGATATTGGGGGAATCTCTTAGAAACTATGAGTCAGAAATTAGGTAATAAGAGAATAAATTTGAGTTTCAAATTTGAGTTAGTGTGAGAACTAGCAAGTAAAGACTGTGCAGCCCAAATGTGGCTGGCCAGTATCAAGAAACATCAAAAAGAATCCTCTGGACTCTATTCTTCCTTTCCACAATATGTAGCAGCAACCCTGTTTCTCCTTGACAATCAAGATGAGCAACTCCTTTATTTTCTTGTTGCTTCAAGAATAATAAAGGAATCAAATGGCAATCTTAGCTTTCAGTTAAATAGAACCTCCTTTCCTGGTTTTATCATATTTTTTGTTGGGAAATAAGAATTTTTATACAAGCAGAACCAAAAGATGCAGGAGGGAGGAGCATAAATTTTATGAGAGGATTATCTAGGATTAGAGGGAATAAACTCACTTTACTCAAATTTTTCAGGTTCTGGGGCTCTTGTATTCTGGTTATGGAAAAAATATATAGTCATTGGCTCAAAACATATATTGCATCATATCTAATGGTTCCTCAGCTCCACAAATGTTGTTATTCAAGCAGTTCTATAACTACGTGTCTAATAAGCCATTCCACTGTTTTATTAGGCCATCTGTGTTTTGAGATAAAAGGATATATGAGAAAACCAGTGACCCCCCCTAATAGGGTTAGCCCATTGCCTATACTCATTTATGGGTGTAATAACTTTCTTAGTCAAAAGTAAGATTATGTAGGATACATTGAGGCATTCAATTACTCCTGGATGATGTTATGAAAGAAACATTGAGGGCAAGAAAGGCAGAGTAAGTGTATTTTTCTGTGAGGACTAATTTTGCACCCTCTATGATGGAATAGGTCCAATGTGTTCAATATGCCACTTGGTGGCTGGTTGGTCCAAACTGGCAACAGGTTATTATCAGGGTCTCAAAGATGCAACCTGTTGTTGGCAGGCTAGAAACACAACAGTGATGATAGCTAGTTCAGACTTGGTAAAAGTAAGCCCATAATTTTAAGCCCATGAATAATAACCTTTATTTATGCAGCTGTAGCCACTTTGCTTATTAGCCCAATGAGCAAGCAGAGGATGGCTAGAGAAAGAGGCTGACTGTCATGAATAAATCATCTGGTCACCTGATGATCAAAAGCCTTAGCTGAAGAATGAACACTCACATGTAACACAAATATTCTCTATGTCTCTGTCTTATTCATGGTTCTCCAGAGAAACAGAACCAATAGGAGAGATTAGAAGTAGAGATAAATTATTAAGCAGTTGGTTCACACAATTATGGAAGCTGAGATGCTGCACCATCTGCTGTCTGCAATCTAGAGACCCAGAAAAGATGGTAATATAGTTTCGTCCAAGTTTGAAAGCCTGAGAACCAGGGAAACTAATTGTGTAAGTCATACTCCAAGTGCAAGAAATGATTAGAAAAACAGGCAGAGAGAGCCATTTCTCACTTAACCTGTCTTTTGTTCTATTAGGGCCTCCAATGGACTGAATGAGGCCCTTCCATTTTGGAAGAAAATCTACTCAGTCTACCAATTCAAATAGTATTATCTTCTAGAAACAACTCTTACAGACACACCTAAAATGTCTATTCTAACTCTTTAATTAGAATACATTTTTTACTTTCTAATAATCTAACCAAACTGTTTAACTTTCCTGTGATAAATTGTTTTATACCTTCAACTATCCCTTTTATTCAGGCAAGTAAAACAAGGTGTTCAAAGTTCTGCCCACGTGGCTTAGGGAACATTAGTGCCAGTGTAAGTTTTCTTTTAGTTCTGTGAGCATATTATGCAGAAGTATCTGTGAACAATGCCTTTTTTCCCCCTTTTTGTCAACTATTCATAGGGAATACCCTATGAGGCCATAGGTGTTGTTTGAGGAAGAGGTAGCAATGTAACAGGAGTAGGGGCCACATGCTCTTAACATTTACATATAAATTCAGAACATGCTTGTACATGACTTCATATGCCCACTTCTACATGATAATATAGTCCCATCACCCAAGCTGAATCATGCATTTGGTAGTCACATGACACACAGTTCATTGCAGGCACTTTAGGGCTCCTAGTCTTCTGCAAAGGAGAATAATTAGCAGAAGAGAGAATGAAAATGTTTCTCAAAAGCCTCCACTTAATTCTTTGCATTCAGCTGTCTAAAGAGTGACAAGAATATGAAAGATCTATGGGATATATTAGGGTATAACCTGGAAGTGGCATTTAAGACTATACTCATATTCCATTGGCCAAAACTTACCAGGGACTATTGGAAACCAAAATGTCTTTGAAAGGCAGTTCAGCTCTCCTCGCCCTGCAACACTGTCCACTCCCCAAATACAAGCACAGTCTCCAAAATACAGTCAGAAATAACACAGTTTAGATATATTAGTAGTTTTCAAAATATGATTCTTAGATCAGCAGCAACAGCATCACCAGGAAACTAATTCCTATACCACATGCTGTAATTAGTAAATCTGAATCTCTAGGGTTGGGATTCAGCAATCCGTTTTTTAACAGCTTTCCATGTGATTCAGACACACCCCATGTGTTTGTGAATTATTGGTCTGGAACCAAACTTCATTATCTTAATAGTTTTCCATAATCTCTTCCAGCCTTTCAGACACAAGAAGTGTTCCTATTGCTTAGTCAAGTCTTTACAACCTTTCTTTTAGCCACTACACTAACTCTAGGGAAGCCCTAGTAGGAATTCTTAGGCAAAGATCCACACCTTATATAGTTTTTGCTGAGCTAAAGGGAAAAAAGGGTGGGTCTCTTCATGCTTGGAGACATATGAGATTTTTTCACTAACAGCCACCTATATTTGTTTTCTTAATGTAAAAACTAGTTTAGACTAAGTCATGAGTCATATAACTTTAAAATCTAAAGATTCAAGAATAAATAAAGACTGGCCATTTCAAACTGGCAGAACACTATTGTCAATTACTCCAAAATTTCATATTCTATTGCCTTAATTGAAAATTCAACCTGAATCACCCCTACAATTTTTTTAAAATTAAGTTGTGGCCTCTAAACCATAATAATTTGGAGTTCAAAGTGAAGATTGCTTGTGAATACTAACTTTAATTGATTTTAATTTTAATTTGCTTTTTTATTAATAAATTCAATAATATAAAATTGACCTTTTATATTTGAGAAGCAATTAAATTTTATTAAATTATGATCTTGCATGTTTTAGTTTTGTAGCTAGATTGATATATACCATAAATTTTCATTAAGGCTAGATTTTTTGAGAAAGTAAACTATTCTCTGAATATAAATTGGTAATTAAACTATGAAGTTTTCAGAAATCTTTTGGTTCTCAATCATTAACTAATCTATTTCAGTGAAACTGAAAAACTGAGGTAATCAATTTATAATCACAAATTATTAACTAACACATGAACTTATACTACATTTTGAAAAGATCATATATATTGCTGTGTAACAGATTAGCAAAATTTAGTGGCTTATAATAATAAATATGTATTATTTCAAAATTTCTGGAGGTTAGGAATGTAAGAGTAGCTTAGCTGGTGGCTAGGCTGAGGGCCTTTGAGGAGGTGCAAGCAAGAAGTCAGTCAAGGCTACACTGTCATCTGAAGACCTGACTGAGGGAGGATTTATTTTTAAGTTCATTCATGTGGTTGTAGCAACGCCCCACTTATTTACCGACTGTTGGTCACAGGTCTCCATTTCTCTTCACATGGGGTTCTCTACGGCAGTTTGAGTATTCTCACAGCATGTCTGCTGGCTTACCCTAAAGCAGGGGTCCCCAAACTACGGCCCGCCAGCCACATGTGGCCCCCTGAGGCCATTTATCTGGCCCCCCGCCGCACTACCGGAAGGGGCACCTCTTTCATTGGTGGCCAGTGAGAGGAGCACAGGATGCATCTGCACCCATAGTTCCCATTGAAATACTGGTCAGTTTGTTGATTTAAATTTACTTGTTCTTTATTTTATATATTGTATTTCTTCCCATTTTTTTTGTTTTACTTTAAAGTAAGATATGTGCAGTGTGCATAGGGATTTGTTCATAGTTTTATTTTATAGTCTAGCCCTCCAACAGTCTGAGGGACAGTGAACAGATCCCCTGTGTAAAAAGATTGGGAACCCCTGCCCTAAAGTGATTGATGAGAGAGAGGCAGTGAGAGAGATACAGGCAGAGAGATTAGTCTATATAGAAGACACAACCTTTATAGCCTAATCTTGGAAATAACTTAGCCTCACTTCTGCCACAGGCCATTGGTCACAAAGACCAAGTTCAGTATATTATAGAAGAGGTCTCCGCAAAAGAAAACAAATAGGGTTTGGCAGTGGCTATTTTTCATACAACAGTCTTCATCTAAGATAATTATTATATTATATAATTCTAAAATGCCTAGGATTTCTGGAAATGTACTTCTGAAAAGTTTTTGTCAATATCTATTTTTCCACATCCATTCTCCTTCCTAGACTGTGAATTCATCTGGGGAGTTACTGCTTCTTATTCATGTTTCATTTCCTGCTCCTTGAACAGTGGCTAACATAGAGGTGCTTAGTAAATACTTGTTCCTCGTGATGAATTGTCTTAAGTTTCAATTCTCAAAATAGTTTACATTCTCATTTTTTGAAATTGAGGTAAAATTCACACAAAATAAAAAATACAACCGTAAGTGCTTATTTTGATAGGTTTTAAAAATTGTATATACCTCTGTCACCCTAAAGAGACATAGAACACTTCTGTCCTCCCTGAAAATTCCTATGTGCCCCTTTTTCTCACCTTGCACCATCAGGCAATAACTTTTTTGTTTCTGTAGTTATAATATAGTTTTACCTGTTACTGACCTTCAAATAAATCGAATAACTTTATGCCAAATGCTTAAGTGTTTGTTTGGGGGTTTTGTTGTAGTTTTGTGTGCTTGTTCGTTTGTTTGTTTCTGCTTAACATATACAGTGTGTCCGTAAAGTCATGGTGCACTTTTGACCGGTCAACCGGTCAAAAGTGCACCATGACTTTACGGACACACTGTATTATTGAGAAACATATTGCCACTTGAATCAGTCGTTCATTCTTTTTCATTGCTGTGTAATATACTAAGGTATAGATATGCTCCAATTTGCTTATCTATTCTTCTCTTGCAAAACATTTCAATTGTCTCCACATTTGGCTATTATGAAGAGAGCTGCTGTATTTGTTTACAACTTTTTTTTTCTGTAGACACATGATTTCATTTCTCTTGGGTAAATAAATACCATACAGCGATATTGCTGGACACCACTGTTTTATAAACTGATCAAAAGGCTTCTTTGTCTTTCAATCTGTTTTGGAGCTTAATACCTAATATTTAGGAAAATGAAGAGCGAGCAGAAATCAAAAGATTAGTTTTTACACTAAGTTTTTGGAAAGATGAAGAGCAATAGACAACGTCCTTTGGTACACAATTTGTGTATGAAGTCGCAAAATGGCTTTTCCACATTAGGTTAGAGGCACCACTGCAACATGCAAAACCTGTAGAAATGAGGAAGCAGTGCATACACAGAAGGCGGGCACAGCAATAACTACGAAGTGAACCTGCCCTCCATTCTCCTTGAAAAGTAGACACAAGTCGGTGGTAACTGTACTTCAAGTTCACCTTGCCTATCTCCCATTTCCAGGTCTTTTGACAAAAATGTCTTCTTCTTGTCATCTGTATACTTCATATCAATCCACTCACTTATTCACCTATCTAACAAATACTTATTGAACATTTCCTGTTTAACAGGAACTGTTCTGCAAACGAGGAAAAACAAAACAGACAAAAATCCCTGCCCTCATATAACGAAGTATATTTGCATATATATGATCAAAATATATACTTCATTTATTTTGTTTTTTCACCTAATAGATTAAAATCTTAATACAGCCTGACCAGGAGGTGGCACAGTGGACAGAGTGTTGGACTGGGATGCAGAGGACCGAGGTTCGAGACCCCGAGGTCACCAGTTTGAGCGCGGGCTCATCTGGTTTGAGCAAGACTCACTAGCTTGAGCCCAAGGTTGTTGGCTGCAGCAAGGGGTTGCTCGGTCTGCTGTAGCCCCCTGGTTTAAGGCACATGTGAGAAAGCAATCAATGAACAACTAAGCTGCTTCAATGAAGAATTGATGCTTCTCATCTTTCTCCCTTTCTGTCTGTCTGTCCCCATTTGTCCCTCTCTCTGATTCTCTCAGTCTCTGTCATAAGTAAATAAATAAATATTAATACAACAGATGCACTGGACTATTGGCTTTAAGGCCTGCCATAGCATTTCTCACATAATAAGTGCTCATTACAGATTTGTTGATTGCGTCAAAGAGTAAATGTCCCAAAGTTTGAGGAATGAAATAGTGACTATTATGCAATGAATACTCATTAGGTGAGTATACAAATTAAAGCTTTCTAGGAGGCAGCTCAGAATACTTTCAGTAATCTTGTATCAAATCCTTTTTAGAAGTATTTGGACTATCCTGAAATTTTGCCATATAGTACATGGTCTCAATCTCAACTAAAAACGAAGTTTCCTTTTCCAAGGAAAGTTATACCATTCTCAGAATGATACTAAAAAGCAAATTTAACTTAATAATGTCAGACATTTATCAATAGCTTAGTTACCACCAAATCAAATTACTTTATACTTGGCTGTGTTTAAACCTTTAGCTTAAATATAATTCTAGATACAAAGGGAAAATAGCATTTTACAAAATTCACCTGATTTAAAATAATTCATGTCTGAAAATCATTCATCTAAGAAAGCTGCAAACTCTGGGCTTGCAAGGCCATGCTGCTTTCAAAGTGAATAGGATCAAAGGGTTCAAAGAACATAAGAAATAATATTCTGACAGCAAAACACCACCATATAAAGAGGTTATCACAAGTGACTAGTGTTTGAGGATAAATCATCATCGCTAAACTGAACTATTTACCCATGACCTTATTTCACTTTTTTCTCACGATAAAAGTAGCACATCTATTATATAAAGTTATATAGAAAAATAAATAAATTACCAGGAATAATCACTGATGAATTTTGGTAATTTACTTCTTATCTATTTTCTTTGCATATGTTTTAGTTACTTGAGCCTTTCTACTTATTAAAATTGTGACTGCTTTTCATATCTAATACTGCAATGCAAGCTTTTCCCATGGCTTATTACAAATATTTCATTATACATTCTCGGTGACTACATTTCACCTAACTCCATATTTTGAATATTAACATTTTCACTTTTTTACTCTCTCAAATTAATGCTACATAAAATGTTTCTGGAATTTGAGAAATTTGTTGGCTGTGTTGGCTTTTGGAGACTGGGCAGGTAATTCAGAGTTTTTACCCAGGGTTTATTTGTTCTCAGGAATGAAATTAAACACTATGAATTGTCCAACACTTCCCAGGTGGACATGTATAGAGTGGATTGCCTTGCTACTCTCAATTCTGAACATCAAATGCCCCTCTTTTGTGTATATCTCGATTAAGAGTTGGGAAGATTTTTCTCTTAAAGGGTGGAAGCCATTGCAAAACAAACAAACAACATATATTTTCAATTACTATAAAGCCTCATAAATCTGAAACATAAAGTGGTAATTCCACTGAAAACCAGTTCTGACCTAATGAACTCTAGTGATCTGAAACCAGGATTTGATATAGACTCAGGATCCACATTTTCATATTTTAATACATAACTTAACCCCACTGAATTCTATAATATGTAACTTCTACAGATATGTCAATATTCTCTAAAGGGCAATATGTGTCCTTTTCTGGTTTTTTGAGAATATTGCATTTTTAAACCTGATTTTATTAAATGCAGAAACATTTCAATAGGCAAAAGATAAATGCAGAACTTAAATATTTCATCTCATTAATTTCAATAGTTTGTACTCAAATGGAAAGATACTTTCTCTTAAATCAAAACTGATCTAATCTGAAGTTTAATTTGTTGATACAGGTCCATTTATTTCCCTGTTCAGAACACAATGAAAGTGCAGACCTGTCCCTTCTGATTGAGGAAAACTTATCTGCTGAAATTTCCACTTTGTATTTTTAAACTACCCCAAGACTTTAAACAGGAGAAACCATGGAAAGAAGACAGCAACTGCAAAACAGGAGAATTACTGGATGAAAATGGTGAAGAAATGAGCCAAAAAACAAACACTTATATACATAACAAACAGCCACAAACAACAATGTCATGATGGCTGGAAGGAAATGGGAAGGGGTCTAGGTGAAGGCAAGCAGAAGTGGAAAAAATGGGGATAGAAAGAGACATTGCTAGGGCAAAAGTTGCACAATACAGCGGACACATGGCAGTTTGTTGAGTTGTGCACTTGAATCCTGAATGGTTATGTGAAACAATGCCATGTCAATCAATTCAATAAAATAATAAAAAGAAAAGGGAGTTAATGACAACATAAACATATGAAGCACACAAAAAAACATATACCTAGACCAAAATCTTATTATATTTTTCAAATCTAGTTCCAATAAGTTGAGACAATAGAGAGTCCGTTTTGGGTTCATGTTTCCTAAAACTGTAATAGTTGTAATGCCTGAGCACTAAGGAAGCCTCTTGAACACAGTGAACTCACTTAGAACATGTGGTAAACCAAAAGCCTTTTTAAACAAACTTTCAGAACTGAAATGAAATGCTGATATCAAATCATGATTATGGGTATAATTAAAGCAAATTATTCTGTCTTGTCATAGATGAATAATAAGGAAACAGTTAAGAAAATTCGAAGCAAAAACATAGTGGTTAACTTCAGGCAGATATGAAAGATATATGGGTGCTCCTTCACAACTCTTTTAAGTGTCAAGTGGATTCCTTGTAGGAAAACCATACCATATTCCATTGTACCAAAGGCGAAACTACAGAGCCAGAATAAATGTAGTCATACATAATTTCATCTTGTTCTACAATTTGCTAAAAGGGTTCTTTTGTTTTCAAATTAAAATATATATATATTTAATTTTCATTCCTTTTTAAAAAATGGTGCCCAATTCCTTAACACATCTTTGTCCACCGCATTGTGTGCCTACCTCTCCCGCCCAAGATAAATCTTCATCCATAACCACTTAGAATTTTTTAAAAATTTAATTCAACAGACATATAATTAGCTCTGAACTAAGTATACTTGTGGGTACTGAAAATATAAGGATGGGTAAGTAGTAATTTCTTCTTTCAAGGCATTTATTATCTAGTACAGTTTTAGGACACAAGATAATAGTTGCACTATGACCAAATGGGTACTGTCAGAGGTGTTTCAGCAAATGTCCATTTCATCTTTTGGTACAGATATAAATTATATGAGTCAATCCATACAGACATTATCTTACTTCATGTCCACAACAACCCCAAGTAGTGAGTATTATTGTTTCCATTCAGTAGTCAGTGGTAGTCAACCTGGTCCCTACCACCCACTAGTGGGCATTCCAGCTTTCATGGTGAGGGTAGCGGAGCAACCAAAGTAGTCAACCTGGTCTCTACCGCCCACTAGTGGGCATTCCAGCTTTCATGGTAAGGGTAGCGGAGCAACCAAAGTATAAATAAAATAATAGACTTAACTATATAGTAAGTTGTTTTATAAAGATTTATTGTGCCAAACTTAGTGGAAATCCAACATAAAGTACTTGGTAAATTATTATTATTATATGCTTTAACTTGCTGTAACTCTGCTTTATCAATTTTATAAAGTTACTTCCCTACTTTATAAATCACTATTACTATGGAAAAGGTGGGCGGTTAGAAAATTTTACTACTAACAGAGATACAAAAGTGGGCGGTAGGTATAAAAAAGGTTGACTACCCTTAGATGAATAAACAGATACTTGAAAAGTATGGGACAAGTACAAAGAAGAGCCAATATTCTAGGCAAAGCTCCATTGTGACAGTAAACCACAGTGCCTGAGATTGAGATAACTGCCTCCGTTTATTTTGCATGTGGAAACAAGTCAATTTTCTGGCACTGGCAACCATAAAAGTTACAGATATTTTAAGACATAATGCAATTTAATAGCCTTGATTACTGGAACACATAAAAATATCATCCCTTCAAAACAATTACTTTATACCCACATAGCCCCTTCCTCATCTCACTGTCAGCTGAAGAATATAGAGCCATGGTTATCCCGTTCTTTCTTAGGTTACTATATCCCCTTTACTTATTAACATTACTACAGTTCTTGCTTCTCTACACAATAAAAGCTGTTTCTTTCCTCATTTCTGATTCACGTTCAATCAATTCTAATCTGACTTTCATTCCAAGAACTGCAATTCACTTGCTTTGGCCAAGAACCAGTAAACCCTTCTATGTTCTCATCTTATTGCCTCTCAACTGCATTCAGCGAAGCTGTTCATGTCTTTCTTGGTTCACCTTGGTTGTTCTCCTTCCATGGCATAGCTCTGCCCAGCCTCATGGTATCCAAGCACCTTCTCCATTCCCTTTAATGGTGTTGCTACTAAATATCAATGGTTTGTTTGTTGATCCTGAGCCCTCTACCTCTCTTAGTATATACACTTCTTCTATGTAATTTTATTAACATCTATAATTTTATATGCTACAGTTATGCTTATAACCCCAAATTTATATTTACCAAATACCTCTCCAAAAAGTATACCAAATAGTCAATCAACTGACCTTCTGAATTCCCACTAACTTCTTCCCAAAAACATGCTTCTCTCCTTCACTTTCCCATTTCAGGAAATAAAATTATAATATGCAGTTTCTAAATAAAAACCTAGGAAGCCATTTTTGAAATTTTATATTTCTCACTTTTCTTATATTCAACCCAGCAACAAGTATCATCAATTATGCCTTTAAAATAAAGCTTGAGCCCTGGCTGTTTGGCTCAGTGGACAGAACATCAGCCTGGCATGTGGAAGTCCCAAGTTTGATTCCTGGTCAGGGCACACAGGAGAAGCAACCATCTCTTCTCCACCCCCCTTTCCTCATTCTCTCTCTCTCTCTCTCTTTTCCCCTCCTGCAAGCTACGGCTTAAATGGTTCAAGCAAGTTGACCCCAGGAGCTGAGGATGGCTTGACGGTCTTGCCTCAGGCACAAAAATAGTTAGCTTCCTGAGCAAGAGAGGAGCAGCCCCAGATGGGCAGAACATCGCTTGGTAAGGGGCTTTTTGGGTGATCCTGGTTGGGGCACATGTGGCAGTCTGTCTCTCTGCCTCCCCGCCTTTCACTCAATAAAATAAAAAAGAGAGAGAGAAGTAACCGTATGTTTCTTTTCCCCTTCCTCTCTCTCATCCCCTCTCTCTGCAAGTGGCTTGATAGGTTCAAGCATTGGCCTAGGGAATTGAGGATAGCTCGGTTGATTTGAGCATCAGCCCCAGATAGGGGTTGCCGGGTGGATCTCGGTCTGGGTGCATGTGAGAGTTTGTCTCTCTATCTTCTTTCTTCTCACTTAAGATAAATAAATAAATAAATAAATAAATAAATAAATAAACAAACAAACAAACAAACAAATAAATAACTAAATAAATAAAGCTTGAAATTTTCTTCTTTTCTTTATCTCCATTCTCATCACTTTTGTTTAAAACACTATATATATGCCACCTAGTTTCTTTTTCTTTGCCTGAGGAGACTTTTATAACCTACTACCACACTCCTCCTAATCTCTTTTACCTCCACTCCTTTAAAATAAACATTAAGTCAGTGGGGAAGCATGCACCAAGCATCAAAGCTTTCATTTTCACATCAAGGTCTAAAGGGAACTGGATTCCAGAGTTATTGGCATCTATAAATCAAAAAACCAGTCCACTGCCGGGAAACTTTGCCAACCACATTTTCTTCGTGAAGAGATTTAATCTCAAAATCAATGTCTCCACATCAGTTGCACATAAGACATGAACTAATAATTTTTAGTACATCCTCTCTTCTCTCTATTTTGAACTGTCAACTTTGGCAGACATAGGTACCAATTGTGAATAACAATCTACTCGTATACCATGAGAAGTGTGAATTTCTATCTCCTGAAGCAGCAGGGGCAATGGCATCTAGCACACCTTCGTGGTGTCTCCAGAGTTATGAATCCTCAAGATAAAAACGGAAAAACCCCACAGCAATTTTAGTATAGAAATCACGACCTTCTGCTACAAAATAAATCTTCTAGATATGTTCTTAATTTTGTATTTGATACTAGTTTTAAAACTTGTTAAGACTTCCAAGAAGCTCAACTTGCTGATAAATTAGTGTCTGCTCTAACTGACTTAAATATTCTAACTGTGTGGACAATCTGAAAGAGATAGTGGTGTAAGCATTTATGGTAATGCCGCACCTTCACCTGGCTGAATATACACTGGCTGATGTCGGACAGGAAAGTCCACTGGACAAGCACTTGAATAGCCAGGTGGTGAGATTAAATAAGCAACCTGGGGCCATATCATCTGCCTGTGTTCCAGGATAGGCAACCTGGGGAAAAGGGTATCCAGCACATTCTGAAGGTCCTTGGAATGCTACTGAAGGCTATTAAGGAGGATAGTCAGCCAATAAGTGTATTTCTGGGTGAGGACCATTTATTAGCAAATTTTGTTTATGATTTTAAGAGTTCTGTGTCGATGGCTGTTCTGGGGCTGAGCTGGGCAGTTGCTCTGCTCCCATGAGCCCCTGGGAGGCCCTGCACATCCGGTTATAACCTGCCATAAATTCACCAACAAAGAACCTGTTTATTAAATGGGTTTCATAGCTGGTCCCCACTCTGCGCTCTCTCTCGGGGTCCAGGTAGCTGCTGGAGTGCAGGAAAGCTGCAGGTAAGTCCACCAGCTTCCTATCTGATCCTACTGCTCCCTCCCAAGCAAAAACATACATCAATTAATTCAATAATATTTATCTAAAGTATAATATATGCTAATGACTGTTTCATCAGTGGGAAATAAAAATAATGACAAAAACTCAATTGTTATAGAACTTCATTCAAAGTGAGAACTGCATACAAATAAGCAAAAGTAAATATGTATAGCGTAGAGTGCCAGGTGGTGATAAGTACTAAGGAGAAAAATTAAGCAAACTCAAGCGTTGGAAAATTTCAGATTTTGCAAAGCCAGTTGTAATGTAAATAGAGTGGTGGAGTCCATTCTACAGCAGACAAAAAATTAAAATACCTTTAGTGTAATTAGATTCTATCATTGCATACCTTAAAATATTTCTAATGTGTCCCATTAACATCTACAGTAAAATCTTACCTTTGACCTCCTGCCTACCTTACCAACCTCTCCTTCATCCTAGTCTCCAGAAAGTCCCATTTATTTTTTCAGCATTATATGTTTCTACCTCAAGGCCTTTCCTCTCCTTGGAACAACATTCTATCTCTGCTGACTTCTAACAGTGTCTTATCAGATATCACCTTATACGCGATGCCTTTTCTGGACATTCTATCTTAAATCACAACCATCTGACAAGACATATTTACCTTATTTAGTCCCCTTATAGAACTTTTCACAATTATTTTAAATACATATATATTTTTTATTTTCTGTCTTTTACCACTAGAGCATATGCTTCATGTGAATACTTCATGAAGAAAGACCTTCATGCTCTGTGAGTCACTGCTTCATCCTTAACTCAGAATCATCCCTGGCATGAGGAAGCACTCTGTAAATACTGGGTCATTGATTGATTAGATGATTGACTATAAATTCTCATATCCATTGTCTTTATTCAAAATAATGTATTGGATACACACTGTGTGCCAGACATTGGCACAAATTTTTGACATTTACTGGGTATTTAGAGTATAGACTAATTATCCTATCTTATTCAGAATTGGAGAAATATGAAATTCAAGTGATAAAATGACCTTAAAAATGACTTTTTAAATCCAACCTTTCCAGGAAACTGAAGCTAAAGGATGTTGAGTAACATATTCAAACCCCAAAATTTAAAAGTACAGTAAAAACTTACCCCAGTTGCGAATATCTCACTGGGAACACATTGCCTCTTACATGATGATAACATGATAATGAGAATGTGAGCAGCAAAATGTCTCAAGGTTCCAGATTGTTGTAAATTTAGGGAATGTTCCCACAGGATGCCAAATGATATCAATGTTAAATATAGAGTACATATTTTTATAAATTTATGTAAAATTAATAGATAATAGCTTTTATTTGTTATTGTTGTTGTTTGGCAGTGAATCTTCAAATGGATATCCTTAAAGATCATTGTAAGGATCACATTTTCAACTAGACCAAATGGTTGGTGGATGTCCAAGAACATAGCTATGAAACATCTAAAATTTCATGTTTAGGACACATTTGATTCAAGGATTGACTATCATTATCTCCTTTGTCTCCCAAGACCTCAGTAAATAAGATACAAGATTTAAAAAGGTCTAAGTGTCAATCAAATGAATGTGGTTAGGGGAGCAGCAACATATAGAATAGATTCCCAGAAATCTCTGGAATGTGATGAGTGGAGGTATACAGTTGAGTAAGGGGATGATGAAGGAAGCACAGCGTGGTGTTCTCACAGGAGGACATTTGGATGAGAGGAAACCACTTTCTTTGGAGAATCCCAAGAGGCTTGCCGCTCGGAAATGTCCAGTGCTTAGGAAGCCAAAGGTTAGAAATGAGGCTAAAACCTGGGAGATAAATTGACAGTTAATATTTGATTGGAC
Source organism: Rhynchonycteris naso (assembly GCA_037038555.1). Taxonomy (NCBI): domain Eukaryota; kingdom Metazoa; phylum Chordata; class Mammalia; order Chiroptera; family Emballonuridae; genus Rhynchonycteris; species Rhynchonycteris naso. The sequence goes on from CM073002.1 coordinate 78,133,920, forward strand.
ATCTAGTGTCATATCTCACCTGCTAAACAAACTTCTAAACTAAATGAACCAAAGGTCCCATAATGTAGCCAGATTGCCAGTCTGGAGGTGGCATTTCAGAAGACTGAGTGGGCACCTGCCTATTCTGTTATGGGACTCTGTACATGCAAAGATGTCTCTGTGGCTTTTCAGTTTCTCTAGGGAGGAAACTTTGGTTCAGTTAGGGACAATGAGATCAAAGCCTGGAATTTAACCAAGAAAAACATCTAAAGTTTTCATTGAATGGAATACAGGTTTGGACAGCTAGGGTCACCTTTTTCACCATTTAGTAAAGTGAAGCCAATGTAAAGCAAAGCAGAGCCTAAATCCAGAAGGAAAGAAAGTCCTACTCACCTCAGAGAGGACCTGGATACAGAGGTGCTTTTATTGAAAGTTACCCATGGAGTTCAGAGAGTAAATCAAATGCATATTTGGTTTAATGAAATGTTTAACATCACAGAAAATATTATACTTCAAGATCATTTTTATAGTTTACTTTTGTTTTTCCAGTCTTATATAAATGGAGTTTGATTTGGAGAGGGAACATATTTAGAGATATGAGATAAAGTGGTGTTTCCATTTTTACTGCAGACTTCTGTGTTTTTTGGAGGGAAACTTTTGCTTCCTTTTATAAATAAATATATTTTTAAAAAATAAAAATAAAACTTTTTATGGAAAAATGTTAGAAAATATAAGAGCTGAGAGAGATAAGGACAAACCTAATGAATCTAAAATACAGGCATGAGGCAGTGAAGAACACACTTTTGGAAAAAAGTGAGACTATAAGGAAAGAAATGAGAATGCCTGAGGACAATGCTGAACTATGCCTTAACCCTGGGATGCTAGAAACCAGCATAAGATAAAGAGATTAGTCCACCCTTTGTGTTGCAGAAAATGACTTATTGCAAAAAACATCATTCTTTATATGACTTAGATCAGACTTATAGATGCTTCCTTGTCAACCTATGACAAAGATAGACACCCTTCCTCTAAATTCCCATTCTTTGCCTCCTAATTATTAGCTGACTGTTTCATCCCCACTGATAACTCAGAACAAAATGTTAGTTAACCATGTATTGGTTACATTTCCTTCCTCTAGGTCACTGGCTTTTGATTTACCCTCAGTCTGAGCCAGTATAGGACTTCTTCTAACCTAAGGGCAACTGTCTCTGACCTACCATCTTTTCACAACCATTCTCACTCATCCCATCTCCCCCAACCTGCTCTTTTCTAGCCTTACTTCTTCCGAAAGCAGAGCCCTTTTCTGACTAATCTTTGAGATGCTGGCAAGGCTTATGGCCCACACATTCACCCTATTGCCATGGTTTCCCTCCCTATTGCAGCAGTCTCTTCTCTCTGGCAATAAAGTCTCTCCTGACCTAATTCTGATTTTGTTTTTTATTGACTAATTGAAAGTTCAAGAAGATAATATCAACTCTAGTGAGAGGCTAAAAAAAAAAAGTCAGAAAATAGAATTCTCAGCGGAACTGAAATGAGCATACAGATTGATGTGTAGGGGAAGAAGGAAGCTTGCAAAGTTTTCAAAATGTCAAACTGATGTCAGAACTAGCATGCTAGTTGCCCACACAAAAGTCTTCTTGGATTCTGTAATACAAAGTAAGGTTAGAGATAATGGCTCAGCCCAGGATGGGAAGAGGGAAGGTAGGGCAGTGGTCAAAGGAGGCAGAAAGCCGGAGCCTATGGGACAGACCTGCAGTCTACAAATGAGTGATGGCAGGGATCACCTGGAGTGTGTGGTGATTCCTTTGCAAGCTCTCTCCTTCCCCTACACCAGTGGTTCTTAACCTGGGTTCTATCGAACCCTAGGGGTTCGATGAGTTGGTCTCAGGGGTTCGGAGAAACCTCTGCCGCGGAGGCCAGAATAAAGTAATACCGTAATTTGTTGTGAGTTCATGCACTTTGTTGGTTTTGTTCTTTGAGCAAGGTGATGTTCATGCATGGCTCATTTTGTGCACCAGTAAAAAAACATATACCTATGTCTTGAATTTGGGAAAAAATCATATTTTATTTATCACTAAAGAAGGGTTCGGTGAATGCGCATATAAAACTGGTGGGTTCCGTACCTCAAAAAAGGTTAAGAACCACTGCTCTACACATACCCTTAAAGGCAGGAGATATGGTCCAAGACCCACAGTGGATGCCTAAGACCACAGATAGTCCTGAACCTCATGTATGTATTCACACACACATATGTATGTATGTATGTATGTATGTATGTATATTATGATATAAATAAACATGATTATATATATATATATATATATATATATATATATATATATATATATATATATATATATATAACAGATTTGATAATCAAAGTGGCTTCCAGGTGACTAATAGGTCAGAGGCATATACAGAAAAATACGCTAGACAAAAGATGATCTACGTCCTGAGGGGAACAGAGTGGGAAGGTGTGAGATTTCATCACACTACTCAGAATTGCATGAAATTTAACACTTACAAATATTATGTTTCTGGAATATTTTTTTTTAATATTTGCAAACCATAGTTGACCATGGGTGGGTCACTGAAGCTGAGGAAAACAAAACTGTGGATAAGGGAGGGCTACTATACTGTGCTGACTGTTAAAGTAGCACCGTCACAAAAATCAAAATCCAAACTGTCAGCGCTTGTTTAGGAAAATATCTATCCATCCTCTTCTTCCAGGAGTATATCACAACAACAGCCTTCATGAGAGATTCCACATGTGCTGAATCTAAAGTTGTACAGGGGCCATAAGGAAGAACACCTTTTAGGCTGCTATCCTCATGATCTTACTTTTCAGTAAAAGTGGTGAATATTAGGCACAAAAATTAATCTTTCCTCACTGCTCATTAACATTGTTAGGGCAACTCTACAGGGCTGCTTGTATCCTTTGTTGTGAGGCAGTAATTCTAGAAAGAGTGACATTAGAAGCTATTTTAATTACAAGCATTTGCAGCAATCAATAAACTCATTATTATCATTATCATCCCTAGTATTAAGAACAATTGCAGCACAACCTTTGTTTTCAGACCTAGCAGATTAGTCTAAAGCAGTAATTCTCAGCGAGTAGGTAGAAAGAGATGCTATTCTTGGTACAGTGCATAAATAGGTGGATGTTTGTCATAATATAGCTAATAATTCCAAAAAAATATTCACTTCATGTATTTATATCCTTAATGTCCTTAAAGTTTACTATAAATGACAGGTGTAAATAAAAATCTGTTCATTGTGGGTGATTTAAATTTTGAAAATTTAAGAATAACTAATTTGAGGTTAATTTAAAAATTTGTAATATATTCATAAAAATATATGTGTAGTGTAGATCTTGAAGTTGCCACACTGCTATATAACAGGGTCTATGGGAAATATAAGCATTTATAGTCTAGGTGTATATGCAATATGTACAGACAGAGCTGTTCTACTGTATAAAAACAATCTGAATGCCTGAACACCGCAATCACAATACAATCTATTTGAAGTTTATTTCACACCTATTTGTTTTGTTGTCTGGTAATGCTTTTTAGTTTTTCAATAAACTGTTTTATTGATAATGAGCATAAAAGGTATAAGTGCATGTTTATTTTTTTAAATAAGCTTTTAAGTTCTGTTTCTCAAGAAAATTAATGATGCACATGTAATTTGTAATGTGTCAGTGTTTACCATCTACATTTAGAGTCATGGTGATTTCATGGACTGAAAAACAGAAGATGTCAGAATTTGCTGAAGAATTATCAGCATCCACTTCAGAAGTTGATAGCTGTTTTAAGAAAAATTGCTCAAAGGCAGTAATTTAACATGTACAGTTATACAACTCTATCAAGCATAACTTTTCATTAAGATTAAAAGAGTATGCTTTTAAATGAATTTCACTTATTTTTGTAAACTTATGAAATATGAAATAATAGCTGTTAGTGGCCTGGTTTCACTAACTGTAAAACTTTGTAAATACTTAAATGATGCCAGTGATAGGTTATGATATGCTATCAGCAGAAAATCAATTAATTCTAATAATTGTTTAATAATATTATCCAAATTATAGAATCAAAAATGAAGTCTTAGTAAATTCTTTCTGTCAAAAATAAAACATTTGACCTTACTTATAATCAACTTTAATGAAGTATATAGATATACACAATATATATTTTTATGAAGTGAGAAGAGGGGAGGCAGAGAGAAAGACTTCCTCATGCACCTGATCGGGATCCACCCAGAATGCCCACTAGAGGGTGATGCTCTGCCCATCTGGGGAATTGCTCTTTTGCAACTAGAGCCATTCTAGTCCCCGGGTCAACATTGCTTCAATGGAGCAGTGGCTGTGGGTGGAGAAGAGAGAGAGATAAAGGAGAGGGGGAGAAGGAGAGAAGTAGATGGGTGCTTCTCCTTTGTGCCCTGGCGGGGAATTGAACCTGGGACTTCCACATGCCAGGCTGATGCTCTACAACCAGCCAGGGCTTGAAGTATAATATAATTACAATAAAATTCACCAATTTTAATTGTATTGATAATATAATTTGACACATGTAATTCACTTAGGTAACCACCAATGCCATAGCAAAGACATAGAACATTTTCATATTCCCATCAACCAGTTATTTAGAAAAATTCTACAACAAATCTATAATACAGGTATAGATTAAAAAAATTATAATGCAAATTAATAACAATCATCTATTTTATTCATACTACAAGTTAAGATGTTCATAAATAAAGTTTTACTTATTGCACAGCATAATCTTAATTTACAATGCCCTCTGAAATTTGGTTACTAAAAGTTCTAGAATTTTAAAATGAATTCAATAAAATAGTAATATACAAAATAAATATTCAGAAGTTGATTGCATTTTTATACACAATAATAAACTATCATAAAGGAAAACCATTCCATTTACAATTGCATCAAAAAATAAAATATAAATAAATTTGACCAATGTTGTAAAAGCCCAGTATTCAGAAAATTACAAGACACTGAAAAAATAAATTGAAGAAGATACAAATACATGAAAGCATACACTGTGTTCATGGATAGAAAAAATGAACATCATTAAAGTATACATACTACCCCAAGAAATCAACAGATTCAATACAACTCCTATCAAAATACCAATGGAATAATCCAAAAATTTAATAGAACCACTGAAGTTGAAGGTGTCATGCTACTTCATGTCAAACTATAATTCAAGACCACAGTAATCAAAATATCAAGGTACTGGCATAAAAAATAAATCAACAAACAGAAAGAGGGGCCAGATATAAACCCATATTTATATAGTCAATTAATATTTGAAAAAGGAGTCAAGATCACACAATGAGGTAAGGATAGCTTATTTAATAAATGATGTTGAGGACATTAGACAGATATATGCACAAAAATGAAATGACCATCTTCTTATACCATATACAAGAATAAACTAAGTGTTAATTAAAGATTTAAATTTAAGACCCAAAACCACATAATTTCTAGGAAAAAACATAAGCAATAAACTCTCTGACATTGTTCTTAGAAATCTTTTTTTAACATATTTTCTGTTAGGCAAAGAAAAAAAGAAAGAAACAACTAAGACTATATCCTGCTAAATGGTTTTTACACAGCAAAGGAAACCACGAGTAAAATGAAAAGACAAATTACTGAATGAAAGAACATATTCATCAATTATACATCTGATAAAGGGTTAATATTCAAAATTTATATAGAATTTATACAACACAATACCAAAAGAACAAACAACCCAAGTAAAAAATGTGCAAAAGATCTAAACTTACGCTTCTCCAAAGAGAATTTATAGATGACTAATAGACATATAAAAAGATGCTCAATGTCACTAATCATCAGAGAAATGCAAATTGAAACCATAAAGAGATATCACCTCACACTTGTTAGAATGGCTTTCATCAATAAAACAATAACAAGTATCAGCAAGGATGTGAAAAAGCAACACTTGTGCACTGCTAGTGGGAATGAAAACTAGGACATTTACTATGAAAAACAGTATGAAGTTTCCTCAAAAAATTTAAAATGGAACTGCCTATGACCCAGTGATTCCACATCTGGGTAGATATCAGAAGAAACCTAAAATATTAATTCAAAAGAATACATGCACCACTATGTTCATTATAGCATTATTTATAATAAGCAAGATGTGGAAGCAATTCTAATGTCCATCAATAGAGATAGAGGAGAAGATAAAGAAGATGTGAATATATATATATATATATATATATATATATATATTTATTTATTTATTTATATATTTATATATATGAAATGGAACATCATGTGGCCATAAGAAATGAAATCTTGCCATTTGAAACAGCATAGATGGACCTAGAGAGTATTATCCTAAGTGAAAAATGTCAGTGAGAGAATGACAAATGTCTTATTATTTTACATATATGTGATTTTAAAGCACAAAATAAATGAATAACAAAACAGAAAAAGACTCAGATCAGAGAACAAATTGATAGCCTCCAGAGAAAAGAGGAATTGGAGGACTGGGTGAAAAAGGTGAAGGGATTAAGAAGTGCAGATTGGTAGTTACAGAACAGTCATGGGGCTGTAAAGTAGAGCATAGGAAATAGAGTCAATAATACTGTAATAACTATGTATGGTACCAAGTGGGTACTGAATATATAAGAGAGAATACTTTGTAAAATATATGATTGTCTAATTGCTATGTTGTATACCTAAAACTAATGCATAATTATACTGAATATAAAAAACATTTTCTAAAACTTTATACAAATTAAACTAATAGGATATTTATATTATTTGTTTGTCTTTCCACATGGACTTAGAGGGTTTTTTTTATTATTTGTATACATATATCTTAAACAAATACACTTATCAAAATGATCAAAGTAGAACCAATAAATAGATGATGTAGGGAGGAAGACCCAACTGATATTACCACTTAAAAAAAGAATAGTTGCTAATAGACTATGTGATGAATAGTGAGCTCCCTATCACTGGAAATGCCCAAGTGATGGATTAAAAACAACTAATCACACCTACTGTCAAGGATACTTTGGCATTGTATAGAGAATTTAAATATATGACCTCTAAGAAGATATATACTAAGACAATAAATTTTAGTGAAGTTCAGTTCTCTGTCATCAATAGTATTTTGCTCAATTTTATTTCATCTATATTATATATTTATAGAATCTACAAATACACACGGGCCTTCTAAAGGGGCTTCCCTTTCACTTCCTGAATAGAATAGATCTGTGTGCTTGTGTTGGTGGGTGGGGAGCAATATATATATATAATAAGTTATGTGTGTATACAGACATTTTCCCTCATACTCTTATCCATAGTACAAAATGCATATTACTTCTGAAGGAAAAATAATACTGTAAACCAAAACATGTATTTTCATTTAAAATATTTTTTTTTTATTTTTAAAGCAGTAAAAGGAAAAACTTTTTAATAAAGACAGAAACTTCTTTAAAAGGGGTTTTAAAATAAAAATACTAGTACGCCATAAGGCACTGCATTAAGGATTATAAGCAATGAAAGAAATTCATTCACATGAAAACTTAATAGTTCCTGATTTCAAGCACCAAAATAGAAACTATTTTTTTAAAAAAAGAGATGTTAGCTGTTGAGAAGGCTGGTTTAGTACCACCAATGTGCTCAGCACTGTGTAAGAAATATGAATATAGACTGGCCTTACATCTTCTGAACTTTGCTGATTGCACTATATGGAAAGATGCATCTGTTTCTCTCTTAAAAGAGATAGTAGAGTCTTTAAAAGGGTATTCAAGGAAAACTGCAGGGATTCTCAGGCAGGACTGTTAAGCACAGACCTCAATGCATGTGGCTGTTTGCTTGATGCTGTGTGTACCACACACCCAGTTAATGTTCATCAATACCATCTACAAAGCACTGAAATTGAGGCTTCACTTAGTGCTAACAGCAGCAACATTTCAAAGCTAGATACTACTGAAGACAAATGGATACTTTCGCTTGAAATATTGAGCTCTTACAAAAACATTTCTTCCCTAAGCTGAGGCTTGCTTATCTGTTTACCTTTAAATAAAGGGGAAGAAAGTTTACTCTCTATAATTTCTATAAAATAAAATGAATAAGTATAATAAAATGAGAAGCTCATGGAGAGTTTTGTGGAATCCAGAGATTTATTCCATTTTAAAAATGTATTTTCTTGGGGGTTCCTGTCAAGATGGTGGCATAGGTAATTATAGTATTCAAATCATTACACCAACATGTCAAAATTACAACTACAGAACAACCATCATTCAAAAGACCTGAAATCTAGCTGACCAGAGGTCCTACAAATAATTACATAAAGAAGAAGCCACATCAAAACTGATAGAAAGGGTGGAGATGCTAAAAGGGCTGGTCCCACACGCACTAGTGATGGACAAAAATCAAGAACAATAAATATCTCAGATGCAGAAGTTCCCCCTAAAAAGAGTGAAAGATCCCATTTCACACCAAGTCCCCCTAGCTCAGGGTTCCAGTGTCAGAAAGAGAAATCCCTATAACTTTTGGCTGTAAAAACCAGCTTGAACTGTGGCTAAGTGAGAAAAAGTATTGCTGGAGTTCCAAATGTTCCTGTTAAAGGACCTGCACATGGACTTACTAAGATTCACTTGCTTTCAGTTCTAATTTCAGGGAAATCTGGAGAGGAACTGAGTTGTCTGGCATAGGGAAAAAAGAGCCGGAGGAACAGCAGCATTCTCCCATAAAGAAGTGCTGGCAGAGGCCATTCCCACACTGACACAGTAGGTTATTCTGAGCCTTCATTAACCTGGCTAAGTCTGTTTGCCACCACCCTCCCCATTAATTCCCTAAGACACCATCCTACCCAACTAGCAGGCCCAACCCAAGACATTTCCAATGGTTTTACCATACAAACAGTCTCTCTTACTCCATGCTTCAAGCTTAACTAAAATCTCTTAGACCAGCAGCATCTTGCCTCAGCATGCCCCATATGTCTCCCTAAGCGGGCTCATACCTGACAGTAGTGGCAGCAGACCTTGCTTCACAGCTTGAACCATCCTTGAAACTTCCAACCCGGTACAAATAGCAGCCATTTTCATATTGCTTTCTGTGTCATGTGGGGTGGCTATGGGCAGGACACAGTTGGTGGTTCACTTTGATCTGTACCTCCCAAAAGGTCCCAGAGCCAGCACATTGAGCACAGAGCTTCATATCACATCAAAGCACCACTCATATCAAAGACACATTCAAGGGAACAAACTCAGCAGGCACCAGAACCCCTCTGCAGTAAGTCCTTCTCTGTGGGGTGGGCTCCCGCACAGATCATTATTCATAGTGGTTATAGCCTGTCCTTGCAGCAAATAGCTTGAGTGTAAATCCCAAGTGCCAACATCAATTAAGGTTCAACTATAAGAAGGTGTATACAGCCCACATGGGTGCCATACCTGGAGTACCCAGCTTGAGAAATCATAGAGGCTATGCTACTGGACCCTACAGGACACATACTACATAAGGCCACACTACTAAGCCTAAGAGACATAGAAGCTCTACCTAAGGCATAGAAACAAACATAGAGGGGCAGCCAAAATAAAGAGACAAAGAAATGTGCCCCAAAACTCAAAAAAAAACCTAAACAAAATAGAGACAAGCACTCTATTAGATGCAGAGTTTAAAACATGATTATAAAGATGCTCAATAAACTTAGAGAAAGAATAGACAAACAGTGAAATCTTCAACAAAGTTATAGGACACATAAAAACAGAGATAGAAAACTTTTAAAAGAACCAGACAGAAAAAAAGAATACATTACAGAGAATCAACACTGGAGTAGACAAAGCAGTGAGCAAATTGGAGATTTGGAAGATGAGGGAAAAAAAAAATCAGAACAGAAAATAAAAAAAGAATAAAAAAAAATGAGAATAGTATAGAAGCATCTGGGACAACTTCAAGCATATCAACATTTGCACCATGGGGATGCCAGGAGGAGAAGATAAGAGAGTAAGAAATTGAAAACCTATGTAAAATAAATAATGGTGATGGCCCTGGCTGGCTGGCTTAGTGGTAGAGCATTGGCCCAGCATGTGGAAGTTCCAGCTTTGATTCCAGTCAGGGCACACAGAAGAAGTGATTATCTGCTTCTGCACCTTTTCACTTCTCTCATTTTCTCTCTCTCCCTCTCCCATAACCATGGCTCAAGTGGTTCAAGCAAGTTGGCCCTGGGCACTGAGGATGGCTCCGTGGTCTCACCTCAGGAGCTTAAATAGCTCAGTTGCTGAGCAATGAAGCAGTGGCCGCAGATGGGCAGAGCATTACTCTGTAGAGGGCTTGCCAGATGGATCCCAGTTGAGGTACATGTGAAAGTCTGTCTCTCTGCCTCCCCACCTCCATGCCTCTCAATTTAAAAAATAATAATACTGGTGAAAACCCCTTTAACCTAACGAAGGAAATAAATATACAAGTCTAGGAAGTGCATAGAGTTCCAAATAAGATGAATCTTTTCAGACCCACATCAAGAAACATTATAATTAAAATGCAAAAGGTTAATGACAAGTAGAGAATCTTAAAAGCAGCAAGACAAGGACAACTGGTTATCTACAAGGTAGATCTTAGAAGACTGTTAGCTGATTTCTCATCAGAAATTTTGCAGGTCAAAATATTCAAAGTAATAAAATAAAGGAGCTACAACCAAGATTATTCTACCCAGAAAAACTATCATTTAGAATCAAAGGACAGACAAAGAGCTTCTCAGACAAGAAGAAGCTAAAAGAGTTCATCACCACAAAGTCAGTATTATAAGAAATGTTAAAGGGTCAGATTTCTTTCTTTTTAACAGCTTATTATTTTATTATGTAAATATGCCTAATGAACAAAAATAACTAACAAACAAAATAGAAACAGACTTAAAGATAAAAAACTTATAGCTGTTAGACAGGAGGGAGGTTGGTGGGCTTGGTGAAAAAAGGCAAAAGGGTCAAGCAAAAATCAAAACAAAACAAAAACCTTTATAGACACATAAGCATGATGATTACCAGAGGAGAAGCGGGAATGAGGAAGCAGAAGAGGGCATGGGAGAGTGCATGTTGATGGAAAGAGACTTCAATTTTACAAAGCTGTAATACAGTTTATGTATTATAGAATTGAACACCAGAAGCTTATACAAGTTTGTTAACCAAGGTCACCCCAATAAATTCAATTAAGAATAAAATTTAAAAGAAATTTTAAAAGATCTTCTTTAAGAAAATAAAAGATTAAAAATATGAATAATATAATGGCAATAAATACTTTCTATCAAGAATTATTTTAAATGCAATAACATTAAATGCTCCAATAAAAAGATACATGGAGGCTGAATGGATAACAAAACAATACCTTTACCTACACTGTTTACAAGAGACTCAATTCAGATCGAAAGACACACATACAAGAATGCTAATCCAGATTGTAAGCAAATTATCACCACTCTGAAGGGACAAGATGCAGGGTTAAATGAATACATTCGTGCTTGTGCTAGAGTAGGTGGAGCTGATCATAAAGCTGCTGTGTTTGCTACGGCTATGGCCGGAGCTCTAAAACAAAAAGGAACCTGTTACAATTGTGGGAAGACAGGGCATTTTAAAAAAAATTGTCGAAAGGGAGCAAATTTAAAACTAATCCAAAAAAGAAATTTTAATACTAAAACTAAGCCTACTAAATTGTGTCCAAAATATCAAAAAAAATATCATTGGGCCAATGAATGTTAATCCAAAAAGAACAAACAGGGTAGTTGAATTGTTACTCATCAAAAATCAGGGTTAGAATTTTCCCCTAATCAGGAAAACTCTGCAACGGGCCCGAGTCCCTGGGGCCCAGGACAAAATGCAGGAATGTCAACCTTTTCCATGAACAACAGCCAAAGTCATCTCAATTAATTAAAGTAGAAAATCTAAAAGCAGCCACTAGGAAAAGTGCTGCTACGAATCTATCTATAATCCAATCATATAATTTGCATCCCAACATGGAAATATGTAAATTATCAACTAGAGTTTTTGGTCCCATTCCTCAAGAATATTTTGGTCTCTTACTAGGACGTAGTAATTCAGCCCTAAAACGCATTCATATCACACCTGAAATCATTGACTCTAATTATACAGGAGAAATTCAAATTATGGTTAGTATAACACAACCCATCTTCCTTCAGGCGGGAGATCAAATAGCTCAATTATTAATTTTACCTTATAAACAGCTTCCTTCTCTTAAACAACATCGAATTGGTGAATTTAGTAGCACTGGAAAGACTGTGTTTTGGAAAACATTAATAAATAATGAAAGACCATCTATAACTCTTAATATTAAAGGTCTAAATTTTAATAAATTAGTTGACACTGGAGCTAATGTCTCTCTCATATCTCTGTCACAATGGCCACCTTCCTGGCCTAAAATACCAGTGTCTACTACTCTTTCTGGAATTGAAACAACTCAGAATGTCCAGCAAACTGTTAATAAATTAACCTGTTATGGCCCAAATAAACAAAAAACTAGTATTCAATTTTATATTATAAATATACCAATTAACATCTGGGGCCGAGATTTGTTACAGCAATTCGGAACATTTCTTCACATTCCTCATTTATCTCCTACTGTAAAGAACATAATATTTCGTATGAATTACAATCCTCTACAAAAAAACTAATAGCCACTATTTCAAAACCTCGAGCAATAGCCCTTAAATAAAAAATTAACAAACCTAAATAAATGAAACAGTGGCCTTTAACTAGAGAAAAGCTCGAGACTCTCAAAGAATTAGTCCAGCAACAATTAGTAACAGGCCATATAGAAAAATCTATATCTCCTTAAAATTCGCCAATTTTTGTTATCAAAAAATAATAATAATAAATAAAAATTCTTAATAGATTTAAAAGAAATTAATAAGTGTATTAAGCCCATAGAAGCTTTACAGCCTAGATTACCTCTCCCATCTCTTTTACCTCAAAATTATAATATATTAATAATTAATTAAAAAATTTGTTTCTTTACAAAAGCAAAATAAAAAAAAATTTGCCTTTACCATCCCAGAATATAATAATAGTCGTCCTACAAAACAATACCAGTAAAAGGTACTGCCTCAAGACATAATTAATAGCCCTACTATGTATCAGGAATTTGTAAATAAAGCCTTGCAACCATTAAAAATGGAATATTCAGACATTATATTATATCATTACATAAATAATGTTTTGCTAGCAGCCCCCACTGAGACCTTAAAAAATCAGTATTATATAAAATTAAAAGCTCTTTTAAAACAATATAATCTTATTATAACTCCAAAAAAAGTTCAATTACAACCTCCTTTCAATTATTTAAAATATATATTACAAAAAACAAGTATCAAGCCACAAAAAATTCAAATTAAAATAAATTCCTTAAAAATGTTGAATAATTTCCAAAAATTATTAGGTGACATAAATTGACTTTGCCCCATTCTAAATATTCCTACTTATACTTTACAACATTTATTTCAGACTTTAGAAGGAAACTCACAATTAAATAGTCCTAAAACTCTTACAAAAAAAACAAAACAAAAATTAAATTTAATACAAAAAAAAATCTCAAAAACACAGTTAAATTATTTTAATCATACTCGACCATTTAATATTCTCATTTTTCATACTCCTCATTCTCCTACTGAATATATTGCTCAACAAAATAAAATAATTGAATAACTTTTTTTATCAAATAAATTTAATAAAAAATTAACCACCTATCTTAATAAAATAGCTTTATTAATTTATAAAAAAAAAACATACCCGACAATTACATAATTTAAATCCAATCCGAATTATAACACCTCTTCAAAAAAATCAAATCAAACAGTTATTACAAATTAATAATAAGTGACAAATTGCCCTTGCCAATTTCACAAAAGACATTGACAACCATTATCCCCCCTCTAAACTATACTTTTCTACAACAACATTCTATTCTTCCTTATAATCCTATCACTTCCAGTCCTGTTTCTGGTCCTACTATTTTTACAAATACCACTAACAATAGGCGCATAGCCTATTAATGTAAAAACACTCAATTTGTAAAAAATTCCCCTTGGCCATCTATCCAACAATCTGAACTATAAACAATCTGCAAAGTTCTAAAACATTTTAATAAAACACCTATAAATATTGTCTCAAACTCTCAATACACAATATTTACCACTATCCAAATTACACAAGTCTCTTTGCCATTAATACCTCATACACCTCTAAAAAAATTATTTGCTTATTTACAACAATTATTATTTCAACAACGACATCACTGCTATATCACCCATATTCAATCCCATTCTCAATTGCCTGGTCCCCTTGTTCAAAAAAATACAAAAGTAAATCAATTATTAATAGCCTCTGTTAAGGCTACACAAAAAAAACATGACCTTCATCACACCAACACTAAAAGCCTACAACATAAATATCATATAACCAAAAAACAGGCTTCCACAATTGTTAAATCCTGTCCAGCCTGTACTCCTTTTCATATATCTCCACTATTATCAAAAAATAACCCCAAAAACCTTAATATCAATCAAATATGACAAATAAATGTTGTCCACATTCCTACATTTAAACAATTAAAATATATACATCACACCATTAACACATTTTCTCATTTTCAATGGGCTACCGCCCAATCATCAAAAAAAACAGACTGTGTAATTTCACATCTTCTCATTTGTTTTACTGTCATGAAAATGCCTAAAACTTTAAAAACAAATAATACCACACCATATCAGTCTATAAAACTACGTAATTTTTTACAACAATATAATATATCTCACATTACTAGCATTCCAAAAAACAGCCAAAGACAAGCTATTATTAAACAAGCCAATAAAACTCTAAAACAATATATTTATAAACAAAAAGGGGGATCTCGGGTGCTTCGTCCACAAATGCAGTTAGCTCAAGTATTATTCACCTTAAATCATCTCAATTATTGGACAACACAGAATACTACAGCCAGCATACAACATCACACTTCACAACAACAACACAATAATACACAACAACAAATAAAAAATTTTCGCGCTGGTACTCCTCAATCTGTCTGGATTCAGACTAATAATAAGAAATGGAAACAAGGCCTTTTGTGGCACTTGAGGCGAGGGTCTTCTTATGTTTCCGTAGGTACTAATTACTTTTGGATTCCATCTCGACGGGTGAAGATCTCATCATAAACAACTCTGTAAATGATATGCTTTTCCGGACCTTCTCCACTCTGAGCACTCAGCGCACCTTTACTATAGCTGCTGCGCAAGCCAACCCCCCTTCTTGGGAGCAATTGAAAAAGCTGTCCAAGGAAACAGAAAAAGTGCTAAATCGCATAAATCAACCTTTGAGTCCTGCCAATTTACTGCTGGCTATGATGGCGGTGATAACATGTCAGGTAAGTATGGTCCATGCTAACAACTATACTTATTGGGCATATTTGCCCAACCCTCCTTTGCTACAAGCTATAGCATGGGGTGATTTAAAAGTGCCAGTTTGTGTAAATAATACTAACCTACTTCCCTATCCATCATGCAACGGATGGGAGACGCATCATTCATGGCTTCATACACCCACTGTACATAATTATACTATAGCCTCATCTAATGTTCCTATTTATATAGACAATGATAGTATATGCCTAGACTTTTCTCATGAAGTATGGACTTTAAAACACAATTATTCTACATTAACTTCATCCATAATTGTATTAACCATGAAAAGTTTTAAGCAGTTAGAACATATTCACAATTCTACTCTTAAACCCCCTAATTTGCCTTTATGCACGACCCCATCATTTCTGGACCAATTCAGCATATAGACTGTGTCCGGTGTAGAGGTCATTTTCCTACCATGCTTGTAAATAATAGCAAGCATCACATATTAAATTGAAGTGCCCATAATACTTTTCAAACTAAGTTTGCTCACTATCGTTTAGGATGACATAAGAATAACAACACCTTAAATGGTTCTGCCAATGAAACAATCGTTTGGCGAGAGGGAGGCTTAGCGCCCCCACACCCTTTTTATGAAAACACTTCAATCCCACAAGGACAAATTTGGAAAATCCTTGCTTCTGCTGAACCTATACATATATGGAAAGGTAACATGTCTTTGCAACATAATACTTTGCAACCTTTTCACATTCATCTTTACAATAATAAAAGCATTTGGATTCAGGCATGTATACAATATCCTTACATGTTAGTGAAAGGACCATAGAGTTGGAATAGAACTCTAGGACGGATTACTTGTTCTGAATGTCAGTTAATACAATATACTAATATAACTTGGTGGAGTTCTTTTAATGCATCTGTTGACAAGTTGCTGTTCACAAGACTACGAACAGACCTGTGGTTGAATTGTCCAATTGTCTCGACCATAAAGTGATTCGACAGGACTAACCGCCCTTTACCATACTGTTGATGTTTTGCTGAAGCAGACACGAAGAATGGTGGGAGTTATACTTACAGTAATACTCAAACTTACAGCAGTCACTGCGACCGCAGCTGTTGCTGAAACGGCACTTTACCATAGCGTCCAGACTGCCGACTTTGTGAAGAGTTGGTACCAAGACGCCCATTCCTTATAAATGCAACAACAACAGGTGGACTCTCAGATGAACATAGACATTCAAAACTTGCAACATACGGTCAAATGGTTAGGGGAACAAATTACTGTCTTGACTACTAGAAGTTTGTTAAAATGTAATTGGAATTCTACTACATTATGTATAACATCTGTACCATATAATTATACCCAGCAATGGGATAAGATTAAAAAACAATTTGTTAGGACATCAAAATATTACGGAGAAAATAATAAAATTGCAAAATGCTATTGCAGAAACCTTTACCAAACAATTGCCTGATCTTAACAGCAAGAAAATTTTACAAAGTATGGCTAATAGTATTACTAATATAAATCCTTTTACTACTGTAACTAATATGTTTTCACATATCATTGTCAATACCAGTGTGATTATAATTGTTATATTTATTTTGTTTTTAGTCATCCGGCGATAGTTCAAAGACAGAGTAAAACAAGACAACAAGCAGATGCTTCAAGAACTTGTAAACAATTTATCTCTTTCTAAATAAAAGACAATTGGCTACAAAGCAAAATAAAGCAACAATCTACCATGTTATCTCTTATACTGCATAAGATGCAAGCTAGATAAAAAAGTAATATAGTCTTTATCTAGTATTAAGCTCTAGAAGTTAGAAAGGAAATGTATTATAAGTTTTTTAATAGATGAATACATCAGCTGTCAAAACTAAGTATTTCGAAAAGAATGTTGCTCCTCTCTCACTCTCGTGGCTATAAATAAATCTGGTTGGCCCCTAAGATGGCTGGTTAGTCAATGACGGGTAAGATTCCTGAAGGCAGGAACAACCTAAGACAGGCACAGTCAAAGGGGGGCCATCAAGAGAAGACTTAAGAACCAATGAAGGTGAGGCTCAAACCCTCACCCCGGAGAATGCATAAGACTACTCTCCTGAAGTAGTGATAATCACCCACTGTACGAGCCACCTAAAGAGGAGGAGTTTGTAGAAACTCAACAGCTGATAATACTATAATAAAATAGTCCCAAAACCAGTAGAATTTTAGGAAAATTTTAGTAACTTTAATAAAACTGTTGTTGCCAAAGAAATGACTAGGTATAAGTAGAATTAACTAGAATAGTCAATGTAGACTAAATAAAAATAAAAGAAAAAAGGGGGAAATGTAAGAGTGTTGTGATTTCTCATGGCTAAACCGTACTTGCAAACAAGACAGAGTGCCATGAAGGGTTAACTGAGTAAGCTGTGCAAATACAGTAACCTCATTGAGATAAAGACCAGTACAGGATGTGCTGAAGGACATGTGCTGCGGGCGGACATGTCCGAGCCCTTGCTTGATAGCAAAGATGGGCTGAGGATGGGAAATCGCTGGCCTTGAAGGAACAAGAGACAGGCTGTGTCCAAGTACGTAAGCTGTAAGATAGCAGCAGGATGTGGACCATCGCCAAGGCAGTGAAAGAGTATAAAAATAAAAAGCTGAAGTCCTTCGGGGCTGCAGTCTTGTTCGTCTTTGTGTGTGTTTGTGTCTCTTTGTTCATTCCTCAGGTCCCCCCGAGGACCCTTCAGGACCACCGGGACAGAGGAAGACATATGTCATATGATTTCTCTTATACATGAAAACTGAAAAACAAAATAAACAAACAAACAGGACAGAAACAGACTCATAGATACAGAAAACATTTTGATGATTCCCAAACAAAAGGGGGGTTAGAAAGATGAGTAAAAAAAGGTGAGGGGATGAAGAAGCACAAATTGGTAGTTGCAGAATAGTCACAGGAATGTAAAAGTACAGCATAGGGAATATAGTCAACTATTCTGCAACTACCAATTTAACTATGTATGGTGTCAGATGGGTACTATATTTATCAAGGTGATCACTGAGTAAGCTATGTAATGTCTAATCACTGAATTATACATCTGAAACTAATATAATATTATATGTCAACCGTAATTGAAAAATAAAAAAGTTAAAATAATGAAAGAATTTTAAAATGTATTTTCTAGAGCTGTACTATTCAACAGGGTAGCCTTTAGTCAAATGTAGCTATTTAAATTTAAATTTAATTTACTTTCATTTAAAATTGAATTGAAATCAAACACTTAATTTCTCAGTCACTCAAGCTATATTTTAGAGCTCCATAGCCATATATGTCAAGTGGTGATCCTATCAGACAGCAAAATATAGAACATTTTTTAACAGCACAAATTCTGTAGATGTCATTTTAGTGAAAAGCCATTAATGTCCTACCCAGTCTTTAGCTGTAAAAGCAATACAAAGAGAAAGTTAAAAATGTTATCAAATATACTTTTATAAATTCTTGCTATTTAGGGAAAAGATAACTATTTTACCTCAACTCTCTAAATTTGTTCTTAATATTTAACCATTGAACAGCTAATAGGGAACACAAAATAAAGGGTATGACACAGATAACAACCACTCAAAAAAGGTCCCACCACGGGGCAACACATTGAGCAGTTACAAAAACACAAAGAGGGATGGCTTAGAATTTAGGGACTTCTACAGCTCAAGAAGGCTGGAATCTTGGATTTTTTTCCTTGTATTATAAAATAATTTATATGCTCATTTAAACTAAATTGAGTCTCTGAATATTCTGAAGGTATATTCTAATTTACAGATTTCTGTAGAAGAAATTAATATAAGTGTATCAGATTATTCAAATGAGCTAAACTCAGATAAAATAGGACACATCTAATTGTTTCCAAGACTGACTATATTTCTGAATATGATTATCAGGGAAATGCCTGAGCTGACTTTTATGCAGCAGCAACAGAAACTGTCAAGGTTGTGGCACATAAAAATAAAGTTCATTTTGCTTCTACAAAAAGTAACTTTTGTTGCCAGACTTTTGCCATCTGATGTCTTTGCTACATGACTACAGTCATCTTCCAAGTTAGAGAAACTAATGTGGAAAAACAATGGTTGTAAATTGGATAAACAGGGATACATGAAACCCAAAAGAGCCACTTGCTTCTTTCAGGATCCCTGGCAAATCTCATTTTTCTGTTTTTACATTCCTTTACCCATCATGGTACATTTAAAATGACTCAAATTATAAATAAACATTGGTGGGAAGACTGCTATAAAATTGTGAAAACTTTATCATTATAATCTGTCAGACACATAATCCTAGAAAAACTAATATTTGGTCCAAGAGACCTAAAGCCTCCTCCTTCTGGACCCTTTGAACCCCTGCAGCTGGCTTCATTCATTTGCCACCTAGATTGGTTATCAATACGTTCTTGTTATTGTATGCTTTCCAGGTGGGTTAGAGCCTTCCTCTGCTGCAAGACTGATGCCCTTACAGTGGCACAGAAACTGTCAGAAAGCATGTTTCTCACTTGGGCTATACCTTTCATATTTTCCACTGACCGAGGCACCCACCTCACAAAGAAATCATACAAGTGTTACTGTCCATATCACTCTTCATTATCAGGCAAAATTGAGTGTGATATTCAAACTTAAAATCTCTAAACTTGCTGAATCTACTGGACTCCCTCGCCCTCAGTGTTGCCTCTGGCCTTGTGACTGTTCATAGTACCCTCTTTGGGAAACAAACTCATTCCATATGAGACCAGTGTCAACTGGTATATAACTCTCTGCTGATTCCTTGTTATCCCATGCTAACCTGACAAGCTACTGCATGTTTTTAATGTCTTATGCTAAAACCTATCACCAATGGATTAAAAAAGATTTCCATATCCCAGTTCATAGGATCTTGTTGGTCACAGTCTAGAGCCTGGTGATTGGGTATTATGGAAATATCATCAGAGAAAAACAATCCTTAAATCACCTTCGAAAAGATCTTACAAAACATTATTTCCCTAATGTTACTGACCACTAACATTGCTACAAAACTAGAGAACATTGAGCCTTGAATAAACATCTCACAGATATAGAAGGCTCCTTCTGACATCTGTTCCTGTACAGATGCAGGAGACCTCCAAATCAAATCGACAAGGAACAGGAGTAGCTGACATTAAGGTAGACTGTTTTCATCCAAGATGCCAGGTCACAATTTCATACTTTAACTAAACAAAACTCTTTATTCTTTTTTTTTTTTTTTTACATTGGTATTGACCAGGACAGATAGGGGCTCAGAGAATATCTTTTCTGATTTCTGGATTATCAAAGATTTTTATCTATCTGTGATGCTAGAGACTCCTCGGTCCTCCCTGTGTCCAATTTCTCTTCTATTCTTAATGTTACTGCAAATTACAATCAACCAAGAAGACTTTTACTGAGTTTACTTTTTATGACCAGAAAAACCTGTGCCTTGATTTTACCTTTGATTAGTGAGATGAGATTATCTATATCAAAACTACCCCTGCTCCCTGAAAGTTCTCATCAGCAGTGCCCATCTTTGCAAGGTATTTAGAACAACTCTTTTTTTCTTGCCAGATTTTTTTCCTGTCTGCATTAAAAATCTAACTGACCTTGGATTAAATAGGTAAATGCAGCAATCCTTATGAATGAATCCATCAACAGTGCCACCCTAAGTAAAATCATAGTGTCTTGACTGAGTTTGTCATTATCTGTGGTGGTTATCATTCTTCTTGGGCCTACAAATCCCTAGGTAGCTATCAGACAACCAAACAAGGACTTTTAGGTTACCTAACTGTGCCCCTAATTTTCCACAAAGAAAGATATCTATCTTATTGGCTGACTCACCTGAATTTACATTGTTGTGTTAAAAAGAACTTATTGAGAGTTATTCATAACTCAGAATTCACTTCCTTTGGCAAGATCCTACTTCCTGTGTTAAGAATAAATGTGAAGGAGAATATTATCAGATATATTGCAGAATCCATGCCTGAGTTTCTTGCTGCCCAACAAGAATTCTTAGACTTTCTGGCCAAAGCTGTTTTTGATAACAGAACAACTCTTGATTACCTTTTAGCTGAGCAAGGTAATTATGCTATGGCTAAGACCGCCTTCTGTACCTGGATTAACACTTCTGGGGAAGTTGAAAGTCAGCTACATCAAATATTGAACAAGCCACTTGACTTAAAAAAGGTGACTACTTTTATAGGGGATTTTTTTTTAAATTACTTAGTTTTTATTGGTTGGGTCTTAGGAACCATGAATCTAAACAGTAGGATTATCCTGCTTATAATAATCATAATAGTCTCTCTGGTGCATTGTGTTCTCTCAAAGGTTTTAAATGTAAGCTCACAGTCACTAACCACAACGCAAATGATTTCCTAAAAACTGGAACAGCAGTAAAGGAATGCAGAGGACAACCAATTTAAAAATTGTCAACCTGAAGTCATGATCTGTAAAAATTACAGAGATTAAGGAGGAAAAGTCATGACCTGTGTGTACCACACAAAGATTCAATAATATTTCACAAAAGCTGAGAGACTACAGAGTAGTGGCTGATAGCGGCACTAATGCATACATTTCTTTCATTAAGGAGACAATCGCTCACAAGTGGAAAGTTGTCCAAAAAAACAAAAGGACAACAGGTCCAAAGTGGAGTCACTTACATTGGGCCTCAAACAACAAACCAAGACAATAGCTAATTACAATTTAACCTTCACTAGAAATATGACTTTAAACAGCCAACCTGAATTTTCTGGTCAGCACTAGGAGGACTCCCCAATAGATTCCCTCTGTTCTCCCGAGAAAGTCAACCTGGCCTAAAACAAGGCATTCTTTACTTATAATTTTTCCTCCTCCTTGTCTGCCTTAAAAAGTGTTTCTCTTTTGTAGCTCAGTGGACTCCTTTCTATTGCTAGATGGGAAGTTGCCCGACTCATGAATCACTGAATAAAGCCAAGTTGATCTTTAAATTTACATTGCTAAGTTTTTGTTATGTAACATAAGTACACCCTAAACTATACCAAAATATACAATTCTTAAAACTAAAACTGTTTTTTGCACCTTTGAAAAATAATCAAATGTGTTTTAAACAAAAGCTCAACATTAAGCAACTTTTACCAAGAATGGATTCACTTTCTGGCTCCTGAGTCAAATTTCTGCTTAAAATGATAGTGCTTTCATTATTTTCCTAAAGTTTTAGCATTTCAGTAGGGAAAATATTATTCTTAATAAACCCAAATGCGATGCGAAATAGCATTGTTTTGGAAGTTTGTAGTGTCCTTCATGAATAATTTCAAGGTGAACTTCTTTCTCTTGAGTAACACATATTTTGTAGTATATCCAACTTCATCTGAAATTCTCACTCTCCAATCACTTGGCTTTGTGAAAAGCTACCCATTCTCAGTTAAAGCAAAGCAAATGTGTGAGTAAATATTTATATCTCTGTTCTCATTTTCTAGGATCATAAATCCAGAAGAGTATCATATCAGAAAACTGTAAGGATGACGTTTTTTCTTTAATAAAAGCAAGATTTTCATTTTATATTCCCTGCC
The DNA here is from genome assembly GCA_037038555.1 of Rhynchonycteris naso. Taxonomy (NCBI): domain Eukaryota; kingdom Metazoa; phylum Chordata; class Mammalia; order Chiroptera; family Emballonuridae; genus Rhynchonycteris; species Rhynchonycteris naso. Next base: position 78,156,887 of record CM073002.1, read on the forward strand.
ATTTACACTAATTCTCCTTCTGAAGGCTATTCTTTCTTTAATAAATTCAGTGTAATAATCTCTATATACATGTAACACACTTCCATTCTTTGTTATTTCCCATAGACAACACGATGAATGTGCTTCTCAACTATCAGTGACTTGCAATGCAAATGCAGAGTGCTACCCATCTCAACCCACCAGAGACAAGCTAACTCTTGTTAAGTCAGATTTTTAAAACTCTTTGCCTAAAGATAATATATTGTTGCTCAGTATTTACGATTATTCAGTTTACATTGAAATGAGTAGTGCAAACCATCAAAGAGTTTGTGTAACAGTCCTAGTGTATTCAGGTTTATAGAATTAGCTCATTTTCGTATTTAAAATCAGAATACCATTCTTTCTCCTAATTTTAACTAAAAACCTAAGGAAGATTATTATCTTAAAATTTTTAAGTTCCTTTTAAGATTAATATTTGTTGGGTCTACTGTGCAAAAATGAAGCACGGAGAAGTATCACACACTGAATGGCTAACTCAGGACTAATACTCAAGCCAAGTGTCATAAAATCCCGCTTACCAATGTGTTTTACTTGACAAGCTAAATGTTAAAAGATAAAATAAAATTCTATTGCGGTTGTCTTAAGGCATGAACTCTCCAAATTGCCATGTCACCACCACTTTCTATAAGGAGCTAACCGGTTTACACATTTCTTGTACCTTGCTGTCTCCCAAAGGCATTTCAGTCCTCAACACTCAATTTATAAAGCATTAGAAGTCTTCGATTAAAAGGGTTTAGAGTTTAAAAGATCTTAGAAATATATTGTCCAACCTTCTACCTTTACTAATGAGGCATGGATAAATGATTTGTTCAACATTAAATTAGAAGCAGAAAAGTAGGAAAATCAAATTTCTCACCTCTGATAATGCTCTTTGATTACAACACTTGTCTTCAGAGCTCAAAGTCTAAAATTTTCCTCTAACATAATATAAGTCTCAAGAGAGTAAGACCTTTCAGCTCTTATAAAATTATGTATTCTTGAAGTCTAAAACAGCACGAAAAATTTAATAAGCAGTCAATTTTTCTTAATTAAATGAGTATTGAATGCTTAGTCAGAAGTGCCATGGGAAATAAGAGGATTAATATTAACTGACTTAGGTTACTTGCCAGGTATGTTATATATGTGATTACATTTAATCCTTCCAAAAACAATGCAGGAGAAAAATTATTGCCCCATTTTATAGATGAGAAACCTAAAGCTAGTAGGTGACAGTACGCATAATCTATTTGATTCAAAATCTATTACTCTTTTCACTACAATGGTGCACAGTTGTAACACAAAAACCTTGATAAAGTCAATAATAAAATTCTTAGAATTAACATATTTATACATATTAGGCAAGTTAAAATATAGTAAGAGTTCTTACAATATTTTGAGCATTATGTTAAACTTTTTATAGTTTAATATTATGTGTTAACTACTATTTTTATTTCAATTTTTCAAATGATAAAACAAGGCACATAGAATTTATAAACTTGCTTAAAAATCATCTAACTAAAGGTTGGCAGGATTTAAAATAAATCCAAGAAAGTTGGCTTCATGGGAATGCAAACTGGTGCAGCCACTGTGGAAAACAGTATGGAGATTCCTCAAAAAATTAAAAATAGAACTGCTCTTTGACCGAGCCATCCCACTTTTAGGAATATATCCCAAGAACACTATACCACTGATTCAAAAAAAAGAAATGCACTCCCATGTTTATGGCAGCATTGTTCACAATAGCAAAGATCTGGAAACAGCCCAAGTGTCCGTCAATAGACAAGTGAATTAAGTATATACAATGGAATATACATATATACAATGGAATACCATGGGGCCATGAAAAAGAAGGAAATCTTACCTTTTGCAACAACATAGATGGACCTGGAAACTATTATGTTAAGTGAAATAAGCCAGGCAGAGAAATAAAAATATCATATGACCTCATTCATTTGAGGAATCCAAGGAACAATGTTAACTGAGGAATGAAATTAAACTTGAAAGGTAGGGGGGAGGGAGCTGATGGCAGGGGGGCAAGGGATATGTTGAGGGGAATACGGGGGAGAGGAGATGCAATCAAGGCAACACTAGAATCTATGTAAACACAATAAATAAAATTCAAAAAAAAAAGAAAGTTGACTTTAGCACCCATGCTCATAATTATTGCATTTAACTGACATATAGACTAAGATACTTGTTCTCAAAGTGTGGTTCCCTGATAAGTGGCAGCAACATTACCTAGGAACCTATTAGAAATGCAAATCCCCGCCCACACACACCTACTGAATTGGAATCTGTGGGAATAACTCTAAGCATGCTGTATTTTAATGGCCCTCTATATAATTCTGATAGATGCTAAAATTTGAGAATCACTGAACTAAGAAATGATGCAAGCATTTTAAAGATTCATATTTTCATATATAAACTTCTAGAACTTTTGCACATGCATGCACTTTAAAACTATATATTAAATTGTACTGTGTTGTAATTTATTCTTTCTAATCAATATGTCATGAGCCTTTTCATAATTCTTTTGAGAACATAACTTTCAATGGCATCTTAGCATCTGCTATGAATGGAATGTTTGTACCTCCTCTAACCAAAAAAAAAAAAAAAAAAAAAATCACTTCTATTTTTTATACTCAGTGAGAGAAGGAGAGGCAGAGACAGAATCCAGAATGTGCCCAGACCAGGATCCACCCAGTAAGCCTGCTAGTGGGTTTTGCTCTGCCCATCTGGGGGGTTGTTTTATTGCTCAGTAACTGAGCTCTTCTTAGCACCTGAGGCAGAGACCATGAGGCTATCCTCAATGCCCAGGGACAGCTCGCTCCAATTGAGCCATGGCTGCAGGAGGAGGAGAGAGAGAGAGAGAAGCAGAAAAGGGAGGGATGGAGAAGCAGATGGGTGCTTTTCTTGTGTACCCTGACTGGGATTGAAACCCAGGACATACAAACACTGAGCCGACGCTCTACCGCTGAGCCAACCAGCAGGGCCTAAATTCACATGTTGAAGATTTAATTATCAATGTGATATTTGAAAGTTGGAACTTTAGGAAGAAATTAACTTTAAATGAGATCAAAACATTGGCGATTCAATAGAATTAGTGCACTTATTAGAGGCAGAGACCAAAGCCCTTTCTCTTCTATGTAGAAATACAAGAAAGAAGTAGTCTACATATCAGAAAGAGGGCCCTGACAGGACAATAAATTTGCTGGCACCTTAATCTTGGACTTTCCATTCTATGATATTTTTTATAGCAACCTGTGCTAAGACAGCACTTAATCTATTACGTACACATACTAGTATTTGCTAACAAAATCCTTATTATATCAAGAACCAGGAAAGAACCTGAGATTTTGCCCTACTTGTAAGCTAACAAGCTAGCCTGTTGCTGGTTTCATGGATGCTGGCAGAAGACACAAGACTCCTGGGACAGAGAAAAAGACTTGATCATTCACAGCACACCAGGCAACAAGAAAACCAGCATCTTTGCATTGGTTCCTCTTGCCTCTAAGCTGACAAGAGTGTATCATAGTGTGATACCTGCCACAAAAGGGCTGTGTTACAGGAGAGGAACCCAGGGCCAAAGGTCCATGACTTTTTGACAAAGAGAAAACATTGCAGACAGTAGAAGATGAGCCAATTTTCTTCCTATAGAGCAGGGGTTGAAAGAGCCATGAACACCACATAATTTAAAATGTAATTCCATGAGAGCCATACAATATGTTTAACACTAAATACAAGTAAATGTGTGCATTTTATGTAAGACCAACACTTTTAAAGTGCAATAAGTCTCTGAATGCTTTTCAATAACGTTGTGATGCTGTTGCTAACCAATGATGAATAAAGTACTTCTTACTGTTAATGCGACTTCTGGTGCTGCATGGTTTTGCTGATGGCTTTGTAGTCTGGTTGATACATGGTGAGGTTAAGTTTCATGCAGGCATTGAAACTTCCATCTGTTAAACTTCCATCCGTGATCGTAGGTTGGTCTTAACGTTCTTTAGATGTGAAAAAGACTGCTCACATGCATACGTAGAGCCAAACATTGTCAGTACAGAAATACTCACATGCTGCAGTGTATGGTATGTGATGGGAAGCGCATTCTAAGTTTTGACAATCAGCTGGTCCCCAGGTTGAAGTTTTTTCATTTCTCTCCACTTGCGTTTGCTTGGCAACTAGGCTTGCTGTCATGCAAGTCTTTCCAAATCTTCATTTAGTGACTTAAGCTTATTCACCCACATGTTTGAGGCCTTCAGGTCAGCAGCTTGTAGCTCAAAATCTCTAACGGAGAAGCAAGATGGCAACGGAGTAGGCGGACGTACCAACTTCCAACTCCCAGAACCAAAGTGGATTATAACTAAATTTTAAGAACCATCATCTGGATAAACTAACTTTGAACTAAACTAAGTGGACTCTTCAACCAAGGAACATAGAAGAAGCCACATTGAGACTGGTAGGAATAGCGAAAACGCGAATAGGGCTGCCCAGCTCCCCGGAGCAAACGGCAGCCAGGAGAGACCCGCGTGGCGGGAGGAAAGTTTGGCGGAGAGGGAGGGACCTGGGTCCCAGGAACCAAGCCCCAGCTTGCAGTCCCAGAGCCTAGAAGAGGCGTTTGGACAGTTTTGAGCTGTGAAACAAGTGAGGGAGCTCCCAGGCCAACAGTGTGGAGTATTAGGTCCCTTTCTACTCAGATGAGGGTTGCTGAAGGGTTTGGGGCGGCAGGACGCTGAAACACGGTTCTGTCAGCATGGGCAGAGGCCAAGCCAGTGTGAGCTCGGTCTAGCCCAGCAGGGTCGGAGGGGACGCGCGAAAGTGCTCCGGAAGCTGCGGGCCCGCCTGTAATGCCACCTACGGGGACAAAGCGGGAGGCCAGGAACAGGAAGAAATCTGCTCTGCGACCCTGCGCAAGCCAGCCCTGACCTAGGGGACCAGGCTAGGACCAAGGACAGGCAGGGGCTCACGGCTGAGCTCATGCTACCAGCCCCGCCCAGCTGGAGAAACCGCGGTTTGCCATTATATGTGCGCCAGCGGGCTCCGAGCATGGGAACAGGGTAGACCCTGAGACAAGTGGAAGCTCGCATCTGAGCCCACGCTACCAGCCCCACCCAGCCGGAGAAACCGCAATTTGCCATCCTACGTGCACGAGTGGACTCCGAACGCGAGGGCGGGGTAGAGTCCGGGAGGAGCAGAAGTACGCAGCTGAGCGGAAGCCAGCAAACACACCCGGCCCAATAAACTGCAGTTTGTGACCCTGCGCAGAAGGGCCCTGGCCTCGAGGGCGGGGCTAAAGCTCCAGACAGGCAAAGGCTCACAGCTGAGAGCACATAAAAAGCCCAGCCCAACCCACGAAACTGTGGCGAGCAGGCTCTGACTGCGGGTTCTGGGCGGAAGTCTGGAAAAAGGCTGGGTCCGCAGCTGAGCAAAGGTGCTCACCTCTACCCTTGGTGCTGAGGCTTCTGGCTTGAGTGACAGCCACTCCAGCAGAGGAGAGGTAGAAATCACAGCAGAACCCACAGTGGGCCGGCGCTGGCAACGCCCATACCCAACCACCCTAGGCAGCGGAAGAGGGGGTGGGAGACCTGCAGACAGACCACACCTAGAGAACACAAAGGCAACACCTACTGGACTCCAGTGACGACAACTTGCTTATACACAGACAAAATGGGCAGGCAGAGGAATGCAAACCAAATGAATCAAGAGAAATCCCCAGAGAAGGACCTGAATGAACCAGATATAACCAAATTACCAGAAGCAGAATTTAGAATAATGATAGTTAGGATGTTCAAAGAAATTAAAGCAACAATGGATAGTCATTATGAACATCTAAATAAAGAGATAACAAGTATAAAAAACAAAATTGAAATAATAAAAAAGAGTCAGACAGAAATGACAAATTCAGTATCAGAAATGAAGACCACAATGGAAGGAATTAAAAGCAGGATGAATCACGCTGAGAATCGAATAAGCGAGTTAGAGGACACAATAAACAAAGGCACAGAAGCAGAGAAGAAAAAGGAAAAGAGACTTAAAAAATGTGAGGAAACTCTAAGGGAGCTCTGTGACAACATGAAGAGAAACAACATTCGCATCATAGGGGTGCCTGAAGAAGAGGAAAGAGGACAGGAAATGGAAACTTTGTTCAATCAAATCATAGCCGAAAACTTTCCTAAATTAAGGCTGGGAAACACTGCACACGTTCAAGAAACACACAGAACTCCATTAAAGAGAAACCCAAAAAGATCTACACCAAGACACATCATAGTTAAAATACCAAAGCTAATGGAAAAAGAAAAAATTTTAAAAGCTGCTAGGGAAAAAAAGGAGCCCCCATAAGGATGACATCAGACTTCTCAACAGAAACACTTGAGGCCAGAAGGGAATGGCAAGATATAATCAAAGTAATGCAGAACAAGAACCTACAACCAAGACTACTTTATCCAGCAAGGCTAACGTTTAAAATTGAAGGAGAAATAAAGAGCTCCCCAGAAAAAGAAAGCCTGAAGGAATTCATAAAAACCAAACCAATTCTGCAAGAGATACTAAGGGGCCTGTTGTGAACAGTTTAAAGGGAGGAAAGAATATAGTAAAAGAAGAATACAGCTTTAAAGAATAAAATGGCAATAAACAACTACATATCAATAATACCCTTAAATGTAAATGGATTAAATGATCCAATCAAAAGACATAGGGTAGCTGCATGGATAAAGAAACAGGACCCATACATATGCTGTCTACAAGAGACACACATTAAAACAAAAGATGCACATAGACTGAAGGTAAAAGGATGGAAAAAAATATTTCATGCAAATGGAAATGAAAAAAAAGCAGGGGTAGCAATACTTATATCTGACAAAATGGACTTTAAAACAAAGGCTGTAGTAAGAGATAAAGAAAGACACTACATAATGATAAAGGGAACAATTCAACAGGAAGATATAACTATGGTACATATATACTATGGAATACTACTCAGCCATAAAAAATGATGACATCGGATCATTTATAACAAAATGGATGGTCCTTGATAACATTATACGGAGTGAAATAAGTAAATCAGAAAAAAAGAAAAACTGAGAACAGCATGATTTCATACATAGGTGGGACATAAAAGTGAGACTATGAGACATGGACAAGAGAGTGGTGGTTACGGGAGGGGGTAGTGAGGGAAGAGTGGAATAGGGAGGAGGGGAGGGACACAGGGAAAACCAAATAGAAGGTGACAGAGGACAATTTGACTTTTGGTGACGGGTATGCAACACAATTGAATGATAAGATAACCTGGAGATGTTTTCATTGTACATATGTACCCTGATTTATTGGTGTCACCCAATTAGAATTAATAATAATAAAATATATATATAAATAAAGAAAAATCTCTAGCGGAGACAACGGGGATGTAACTCACGTCGCGCTGTCCACTGCAAACTCGAGTACATTGGTGATGAACTTAAAAAGACGAGTGCACTCACAAAATTCTCCAAAGCGTGCTGAGAATGACTGCAGGAGATTAGATGTGAAGCCCGTTAGCTGCTGGAAATCAAGATGTTGAGCAGGGTTACTTGCTGTGCATGCATCTTTAAACTCTCCCAGTTTTTCAAAGTGTAGTAAACAACCTGTTTCAATGTTGGTGATAAAGACTTCCAGCTTATTTTCAAATGCAAACACTGCTTGTTGAAGGAATAATATTTCCAAGACGTTGCATTTTCACATTGAGCTGGTTCAAATGTTCAGTCTTGTCCATGAGATAGTAGAACTTCAGGAGCCACTCAGTGTTAGCTAACTCAGGATGCTCGACATTTTTTATTTCAAGAAAAGTCTGATTTTGCTCAGACAAGCCACAAAATGGCTGAGCACCTTCCCTCTTGACAACCAACGCACAGTGCTGTGCAGAAGCAGACCAGGATAATTATTCCCAACTTCATCAAGCAGTGTTTTAAACTGGCGATCATTTAAAGCTCGGGCAACAATAAAGTTGACCACCTGAATGACCAGTGACATCACCTCACCAAGCTGCTTGCCACACATCTGAGCACAAAGCACCTCCTGATGTAGGATGCAGTGAAAACTTAGGATGGGTCTCTTTTCATGTTCATGAAGAAGCGCTACAAATCCTACCATGCATGGATCATCATCAGTACACACCAAAATAATTTTACCCATTGGTAAATATTTTTCTTTAGCAAACTTAGTGAAAGACTTGAATAAATCCTCCCCTCTTGTTGTCTCTTTCATAAGTAAAACAGCAAGACTTTCCTCACATAGTCTATCACTGACAGCATAACTTGCAATCACGCTGAACTGGGAAAAATGGCTTACGTCTGTTGACTCATCCACAGTGAGAGAAAAGAATGGTGTTGCATTTATATCTTTCATTTTTGTTGCCTCGATCTGATTTGCCATCATGATGGTACAATTGTGAACAGTTCTTGCAAACAGAGGAATGTCTTTTATTCATTTGATTATCTTGTCTTTATCTGAAAAGGCATCTAAAAGTTCATTGGCAACATCAAGCATGAATGTTTTGGCATACTCCCCATCTGTAAGTGGCTTTCCTTTTCTCACAATTGCTAAAGCACCAGCAAAGCTAGCCGAATTTCAGTCACCTTGTTGGGTCCAAACACGGAGTTGTTGCTGACTAGCTTGCATTCTGCAGAGTAGCTCTTGACATGCTTTCTTCCTGCTGTCCCCTGCTGAATATTTCGATGCAAATATAGTATGGCATGTGTCAAAGTGCTGCTTTATATTTGACCATTTCATTGATGCAATTTTATCATTGCATATTAGACACACTGCAGAACCTGCTCTCTCCACAAAGGCGAATTTCTCTGTCCATTCCTGCTGAAAAGTACAATACTTCTCATCTTTTTTTCATTTAGCCATCGTCTTCATTAAAAGGGTTTCTGCAATTAGCTTCTGACTACTTGATTAAAAGGAGGGAAGTTTACGTCCTCACCTCACAACAACCCATGTACATTATGCATTATCCAATAAAAATTTGGTGTTGTGCCAAAGGACAGCTGTGATTGGCTCCAGCCACCCGCAATCATGAGCATGAGTGGGAAGAAATGAATGGCTTGTAATACACGAGAATGTTTTATATTTTTAACATTATTATTTCTTTATTAAAGATTTGTCTGTGAGCCAGATGCAGCCATCAAAAGAGTCACATCTGGCTCACGAGCCATAGGTTCCAAACCCCTGCTATAGAGTAAAGTGCTATTATATGTTAGTGAGGCTCTGGTCTCTTTGACCTGTTAAGTTGCCTATAAAACTACTCAATATTACAAGACATACAAGCCTTGCAATCTTGTACACTTTATTAGAATGTGAAGGGATCTCAGGACACATGACGGCCCCACTCAACAATTATTAAACATTTACAAAACTTAACTTTTTATATTCCTTTTAAATAATGTCACAGAAAACCATCCTGTACTTAAAATTCTATATTTCTTGTTATTTACTTAAGATAAATTCTTAGGGGTAGAATTGTATGGTCAATAATTTTTTGTGTTTTTTAAGACTCTGATAAATATTATATTTAACAGATTATAGAAAAAGTATCATTTTCACCAATGTTTACCAATACCACAAAATTTTTGTATTCTTAATATTTGGAACTTTTCTTAAAAATCAAATTATTGATGGTAATTAGCATTTTATTATTACTGAAGTAAAATGTTTAATGCATGCTTTGGTATTTGTATTTCTTTTATGAATCAACTGTAAAAGTATTTACATTTTTTCCTCTTGAAATTTTATATTTTCTTATTGAATTATAAAAATCATTGATATATTTTTAATAATTTTTACAGGTTTTTCCTTTATTCAGTGATAACACTATAGATATAGATATTTCCTATATATGTCCTCAAGTATTTTAATATTAATCTGTTGAAAGAATTAGTGATTTCTAATTGAATAGACCAGACCTCTGTAAAGTATCTTATTAGTATCTCTAGTGAACCCACTTTGGAAAGATTACCCTACAGATCAAATAAAGCCTATTTTTCAATATTTGAGATTGGGAGTCCTTAGTAGGCTCAGCAGTTCAGTAGGAGAACTGAAGGAAAGCTTCAATAAATTTTTCTTCTAAACTTGCCTGGGTTCTTCTTTGCTAATGATTTAGTTCTGATGGTTCTTGCTCCTCTCTAAGCAATAGCCAAAACTTTTAAGGTAAGCCCGTGGTTTAAAATATAATTTGAGCCTGACCAGGCAGTGGCACAGTAGATAGAGTGTCAGACTGGGATGCAAAAGACCCAGGTTCGAGACCCAAAGGTCGCCAGCTTGAGCGCGGGCCCATCTGGCTTGAGCAAAGGCTCATCAGCTTGGACCCAGGGTCGCTGGCTCCAGCAAGGGGTTGCTTGCTCTGCTGAAGGCCCTCAGTCAAGGCACATGTGAGAAAGCAATCAATGAACAACTAAGGTGTTGTGATGGCAATGAAAAACTAATGATTGATGCTTCTCACCTCTCTCCGTTCCTGTCTGTCTGTTCCTATCTATCCCTCTCTCTGACTCTCTCTCTTTCTCTGTAAAAATAAATAAATAAAATATAATTTGAATTGGCTATCAGAATTTTATTTTAGTTCATATGTGTTGACTTCTCTATTATAAATTTTTGGGGGTGATATTTTCTGTTGTTTCTGCTTCTGATTTCCCCTTTGTCACATGATCCTGCTAGCTACAGTAGAACCATACATAAGAGTTACGCAGGATAGGGAAGTACAGAAAATGCTCTGGTTACAATACGGTTTCTTTCCTACAACGGTGACATACCCCCAAATTTTGGTGTAACTGTAAATCAAAACACACCCTAGCCTAAGTCACTTTCCTATCCTAACCCAGTGGTAAAATCATAATCTAGAACATAAAAACACAAACATTCCACGTCACTGTGTGTTCTTCCGTCACGTGCAACCAAACTAGTTCATCCACGTAGTCCATAAGTACGATGCTAATGGCATAAGCCAAAACACTCAGGTCTCAATTTTTTTAAGTTGCTATGGGAGTGAGCATCATAAATGCAAAACGTCTTATGTTGGAACTGTCGTAATTTGAGAACTATTAAAAGTGAAAATCTAAATCCTCTCAACTCAGCTCTTTTTTCAAGTTCTTTTGCTCTCTTTATTTTTTAAACTGTTGGTTCCCTTTTCATTTCTCCCTTCAGACATTTTTATGTGTGGTGATAGCACCACCCTAGCTCCAGCCATACTTCAACTAAAATTCAGTGATCAAAACACAAATGAGCTGGAGAAGCGGTTTTAAAAAAAAATTTGTAAAGTTCCACTGAACAACCTTATTGTTTTGTCTTCATGTCCATAATTATAACAGGTTCTTTCTAAACAGTCTTTTAATTCTCTTTCAGAATGAATTATATAATTTCTGAAATTTACCTTTTATAACATAAGTTTTTATAATACATGGAGTGCAATTATGAAAATATTGATGACCTATTATTTGTCTTTATACAAGATCAATGGTCTCTTGAGTATGTACTAACCTTGACATTATTTTAGATGACATTTAGCTCAGATCAATAAATCAATTGTTAATATCAATAGCAGTCAATATCTGCTTTTATAGTTAGAATAGAAATGAGTAAGAAGAACTTCAAATGAAAATTACCAATATTTTGTATTTTCTCATTATAATATCGTATATTTTGCTTTAAAAATGTTCTAAGTTAAAATTACTAAGATTTGTGGAACCAAGTTTTTCTGTTATATATCAGGCATGAATCATTATCTAGAAATGATTATAAAAGTCTAAGTATGAACAATATGTAATATTAAAATTACTTGCCATGAAATGCAACCTGTCTTGGTCCATTAAAAATCCACAAAGAAGTTTACCTGATTACTCTGGCCAAAGCTGGTCCTCATACAGTTAGCAAGCAGTAAACACTCTTCTAGTGTATAGTGAACCAAGGCTCTTAGGCCAGCAGGGAGAAGAGAAAGTACCAAAGCACTACTGTAGCCTTAGACTTGGAGTGTGTGGTGGCTGCTCTGAGAAAGCCAGGAGGAACAACCTTCCAGACACAGGTGAGCCAAGGCTGGGAGGTGGGTATTTAGAAGGGGTCTGAATATCTCTGTCAGCCCAGCCTTGACCCCTGTAACGTCTGCATCAGGAGGACCATAAGAATCTGGTCACCACCCAGCTATCCCACTTTTAGGAATATACCCTAAGAACACCATAGCACTGTTCGAAAAGAAGAAATGCGCCCCCATGTTCGTGGCAGCATTGTTCACAATAGCGAAGATCTGGAACCAGCTCAAGTGTCCATCAGAAGACGAGTGGATTAAAAAGCTATGGTACATATATACTATGGAATATTACTCAGCCATAAGAAACAATGACATCGGATCATTTATAACAAAATGGATGTACCTTGATAACATTATACGGAGTGAAATAAGTAAATCAGAAAAAAAGAAAAACTGAGAACAGCATGATTCCATAAATAGGTGGGACATAAAAGTGAGAATATGAGACATGGACAAGAGAGTGGTGGTTATGAGATGGGGGGAGGGAGGGAAGAGTGGGACAGGGAGGAGGGGAGGGACACAGGGAAAACCAGATCGAAGGTGACAGAGGACAATTTGACTTTTGGTGATGGGTATTCAACACAATTGAATGATAAGATAACCTGGAGATGTTTTCATTGTATATATGTACCCTGATTTATTGGTGTCACCCCATTAGAATTAATAATAATAAAATATATATATATATAAAAAAAAAGTCTTTGATTTTATGTTTCTGTTTTTGCAGCTCTTCTTGAATTTATAGTCAGTTTCTGAATTCTTCATTTTTCTGTAATGATCATCATTATACATGTATATCTATGTATTAAATGAATTAAATTAAAAAAAAAAAGAATCTGGTCACCAAATATGAACCGAGACAGCAAGATCTCTGAGGCAGTATGGACTGTGGGCACAAATCTGGGGCATAGCACCAATGAATGTTCCCACACCCTTATACAGCTGAACCATCATTCAGCATTTGCAAGAAAATACAAAATACAGCACACCAGACCCAGTAAGAGATGATCTTTCACTCTAGGAATATCCTTTCAGCAACATTTTGTCCTACTGACAAAGCTTAATATTATCCTCATTGTAGAAGAGAAATGTGTGGACAATCCGGTCCATTATTGCAGAGTAGGGATTGAAGGGTGAATTTAGAGCTAAGAGGCAATAAATTAATAACTGTGTTGTTGAACGTTTTTGCATGTTGTTTATTGGTGTTAATTCTTTTGCAAATTGTCTGTTTGTGTCAGTATCATTTTTCTCCTGAAAGAATTTTATATATTTTGCTTCTACAAATTCTTTACATGTTACAAATATCAATTTAGTTTATTATATATCCTACTTCATTTATAGTTTTGGGACATAGATGCTATTTAAGTTTTTTGTACTAAAATCTTTTCATCTTTTTATTTTGTCTAAATTTCTTTTGTCTAAATACTTAGAGATAATTTTCCCTATTTAAGTCCAGGCAAATAATCACCTAGATTATTATCTTCTGATCTATTTTATCTTCATTTAAAATTTAACTCAGGCAATTTTCTTTTGCATGTGACATAAGGTCGAAAACTAATTTTATTCTTCCCCAAATGTTTTCTAATTATCTCAAAGGCTAAATGAGCTATTATATTCCTTCTAACGTTTTTATGTTATGTCGTATTATTAAATATTTATGTTGTAGAAAGGAGCAAAAGTGGTTTCTTAGATACCTATGAACCCATTATACATAAGCAACAGATGGTAGCATGTTACCATGTTGTCTTAAAATTCTTTAAAGGCAGTAAAATATTATACTGTATAGAAAGCCATACCTCTCTATCATTCCCCAGAAGTAGCTAACATCTTAGAGGTGAAATGCATCATTAGCTGGCATGTTTTAATATTTTTGTTAAATATGTTTGCATGCATATTGTGTATTTTAAGAAGTGTACATATATGATATACTCTATATCCTTTAGCAACTTTTTTCTTCATTGTTTTTCACATGTATACATGTTCACACACACATACACTCTTTATTCATTTTACTACTGTGCAGTGTTCTAGTTTATTTAAAAAGTTATTTTTCCATTCTCTAATACTTAGAAGCAATGTGAACCAAAGTGATTGTAATGATTTACCCTCTCACCCATAACACATGAGAGTCACATTTGCTCCACCCCCTCAAAGTATGGTATTAACAGAAATATATTTTTGTAGATCTGTTGAGTATAAAATATTTCATTTATATCTTAATTTGCATTTCCTAGGAGTAGTAACATATATGTATTGGCCACTCAAATTTACTTTTTTGGGGATTAACTATTCATAAACTTTGCCTACTTTTCTTACAGAAACATTCAACGAGGAGGCCAATTGTTTTGGTAGGCAGAGCTCTGGGGTGAAGGTAGACTAATTTTTATAGTGACCTCAAGTTCTTTTCAAGAGGAAAACAATAGAAACACTAAATTCTGCATTACAGCAGCTTTGCGATATTGCTACAATTTTGGAAATGATTACTGTATTACAAGTAGCAGTCATAACAATAGCAGAAGCAGACATTTCTACAAATCTTGTAGGTTCCAGGTACTCTGCTTTCTATGTATTGCCATTTAATTTACACAACTCAATGACATAAATTCTATTATTACCTTTATTTTATAGATAAGAATCTGAAACTCAAAAAATTTGATACTTCGGCTTAAGCTAAGTAAAAGCAAAGGTAAAATTCAAATCTTGTTTACATGACTCCAGATCTTAGAATCTTAACCAGGCAATCTGTGAATTGAAACCAAATGTATAGGAAAGCAATGAGGGAACTTAGACTAGAAATCATCAGCAAGTAATAAACATCTACGGAACACAATAGGACCGATCTTCAGTAGTGACAACATATGGTAATGAGAAGCCATAAGTAGAAAACCAATGTGAACTTGCAATTATCTTGGAAATGTGATTGACAGCTTCTGGTCTGAGAAAGTCACTTGAACAACTTGGGATCATAAAGGAGAAGCACTTAAATGGGAAATGCTAAGTTTCCAGCTAATAAGAGCACATTGTTATTTTAACGATTAATTGGCAAAATAACAAGGAGTGATATATTGCTACTCTTAGTTGGTGATAGAAGTCATTTTGTATATGTAAACCTGATCTATAATGTATATTTATATATATTAGTGGATTGTGGATTTATAAATGCTTTGTAGAGGAAGGTGAAGATGTTTGGAACACAGCCATAGCCTTTGAGTTGATGGAACAAATAGTACCTAGTCTACCATAACATAATACAGAAAGTACTGGCAACTAGAAAGAATATTTCATAGAACAGAGAAACTATAATATTTCTTACTTTGTTACTTTAGTATGTCACTTTGAATTCAAGACTAGTCAGTGATTTAGAACCTAGTATAAGCCTTATAATCCAGTTTCTTCTAGTCACAATTTATCTAGTGCTAATTAAAAAAAAAAAAAATTAACGTACTCTGTTGTTCCTTTTTGTTTGAAAAAGAATACCAGTTTACAATTTTGTTAATGAGATTTATGCTTCTTTAAATCAATAGTAACTATTCAATTATAATTAATCATTTTAGAGAACATGCTATTGTTTCTTATAAATCCGCTGCTGCTCCTAATTTTACAAAATGCATTTTGATGAATTCTCAGCTATATTATTGTCATATTTACAGTTTTTAAAAGTTCTTTCTTAAATTTTTAAGGTTGATTGAAGAATATCTTAGAGATCTTCTAGCACAAATTTAATAAGAAAATTGTCACTCAAAGTAGTTAAAGAAATTGTCTAAGGCTTTATCTTTTATTAGTGATAGACTTAAGGAGGAAAATGCTTATTTCCAGACTATTCCATCAAGTGCTCTTTCCACTACTGGTAAAACTTTTTCCCAAACCCCTTCTTAGAATCAGAAAAAGCATATCCCACTCACAATTATGCACTCATCACTTTAATTTTTAGTAACTGATGTTAAGAGATACATATATATTGGCCTTAATTCATTCCTCCTCCTTATAGTCACATCTTTCGTCATATGACTTTCCTGTTTTGTTTTGTGTTTTTGTTTTTTATTTTTGACCATGTGGGTTACTCAACAATATATTAACAGGTGTGATTAACCAAATGTTTTCACTTGCTCTCTTGTGTTTCTGTCATGCAAAGAAAAGGACATGTTCAGGCTAGTCTGTTGTCCCAGAAGGAAGACAGAAGACACAGGAAACTGAGCCAACCCAACCTGGCTAGAAGAAGCCTAGAGCAAACTCTTAGGTGATCCATATATTCATGAGAAACAGTAATAGTTGCTTCAAGCCATTAGGTTTATTTATTTATTTATTTATTTATTTATTTATTTATTTATTTATTTTGATATTTCATTGTGGTAAGAACACAATGTGTTAAGTTACCAAAGGAGGGACGCACATGACCTAGTACATTTTATAAGAAGTTTATTTATGCGTCTGTGAACAGGTAGGCAGAGACCTTAATGGCATCAGCTGAGAGAAAGAAAAGCCTTATCCTATATAGGACTGAGTTTGGGTATATTTCTCGTCACTAAGGCAAACTTCTGTTACCTGTGGTGGTTTAAATAATGGGAGAACGAGGGTGCCACTAAGAAAAGAATGTTCAAATAAGTGATGGGGAATGACTAGCTATCAGGATGCTTCAGTGTCAGGCAGAGGTAAGATATCAACCAGGATTGCTCAAGTGGAGAGTCACAGGACCTAACTGCCCTGGCCCCTGGTCACCTAAAGCTCAACCTGGCTAGTTAACATTATTGATAAGGGATCCTGGACCCAAACCTAACAATAAGAAATACCCTCTTAAACAAATCTTAAGTGTATAATATATTATTGTTGGCTATAGGTACACTGTTTTACAGTAGATCTCTAAAGAGGATTCATTTTGTTTAATTGAAACTTTGTGCCTTTGATTAGTAACTCCCCATTTGTACATCCTAGCAGCCTTGGCAATCACCATTCCAGTTTTAATGTTATTCATTTGATTCATGTTAAATTGAATCATGCAATACTTTTCTTTCTGTGACTGGCTTATTTCATTTAGTTTAATGTTCTCAGGTTCATCCACGTTGTGACATTTGAGGAGGTTTGTTCAACATAAGTTTGTGGCAATAGATTACTGATAGTGCATACAGACTATAAGAAATATATCTGACATGTGTTGGAAAAATGTTTGTAAACTGTATAAAACAGAATATTGAGTTTTATCTATTATGAAGTCATGTTTTAACAATGTATATTCCAATTAGGACAATAGCTGGGTAATGATTAAGAGCATGGCTGTAAAGTGAGGCTGCCTATCTTTGTCCCTGGTCAGCTTATGATTCTGGGTAAATCGCTGTGTCTCTCTATCCTTTGTCAGACTTCAGATTTCTCCAAAGTAAAATTAGGAGACCTCTGCAAATAATAGCAAGTTATGATCCTTCTAGGCTGCATAGAAAGAATTCCTCATCACTCAACAGTAGAAAAGAGGTTCCCATGTGTACACAGGAATGCAATGATAAGCAAGCACATAAAAGGCAACCTAAGACAGAAACCTGTGATCAAAAACCTAATGAAAAACTTTGACATCATTGACTTCACAGTCTCAGGGAAGTTCAAAGCAATAATAACTAAGCTTAACAACTGACTCTCAGGGAACTACAGAATTGTGATCAGGCCAGAAGGCAGCTGAACACTGAATTAGCCCAGAGCAAGATCAAAACACCGTCTGCTTCTGAAGGACCAAGGTTAAAACCATCTTCCTTTCCTTAAACCCACTTCATAAAAACTAGTATAGGTAAAATCTTCTTGGGACACAGGGTCTGACAATTCTATCCTGAGCAATTCTCCAAAGTCCCTTCATCCAGACTTTAACATGTTCTGCCTGGTTTTCCAATGATAAGGCTTTCAAGTGAGGTGACAAGTCTCACACAAGCGTGCATAGCTGGTATTAATCTTAGACTACACACAGTCACCAAAAACAATTCATTAGCAATGATATTGCTTGACAAAACTAAAAGTCAAAATCATAAACAATGTCTTAGAGGGTTCTTTACATTTTAAATCACCTTATTACTATGATAGGAAGTATTGTATGATTCTATTTCTGAGACACCTAAGGAAACACAAGAGTTTAGAGATTTTACACCTACTTTATGACTAATCTTAAAACACAATTATCTGTGAGGGGGGCCTTGTTAAAGCTTAGACTGTTGCCTCCCACAATGCCCAACCTTTTCTATTTAGAAAGAATTAGGGTAGAAAACACGAATTCGCATTACTAATAGGTTCCCTAGTGATGCAGATGCTAGGATCCTGGCACTAGAGACAGAATAGAAACTTGGACTCTGCCTCACCAGGTGGTGGTACAGTGGATAGAGCATCAAACTGGGATATGGAGGACCCAGGTTCAAAACCCCAAGGTCGCCAGCTTGAGTGTGGGCTCACCTGCTTTGAGCAAGGCTCACCAGCTTGAGCCCAAGGTCGCTGGCTTGAGCAAGGGGTCACTCATTGTGTTGTAGCCCTCCCTCCCCCCCCCTCGCCCCGTCAAGGCACATATGAGAAAGCAATCAATGAACAACTAAGGTGCCACAAAGAAGAATTGAGGTTTCTCATCTCTCTCCCTTCCTATCTCTGTCCCTACCTGTCCGTCTCTCTGTCTCTACCTCACACACACAACAAAGGAACTCTGACTTTGCATCCAGTGCTTGCTTTGACTTTTCAAGCTGTTTTTCCTTGCTTCTTGGAATACCCTGTAATTTTTGTTGAAAGCTGGATATGATGTATTGAACAATAGTAATTGGGGTAACTAGGCCTTTAGTGTGAGGTTTTGCATTTATCTGACTAGGAGTTAGGCTGGGTTTAATGTTTGCTGTATGTGTAAGTACCCACGGCTTTAGTTTCTTCTAGCAGCATCTTTTTTTCTCTCCCATTTTCTTGTTTTCCTAGAAGCTCTTTCATTGATAGTTTGGGTCTCAATTGTAATTCACTGTTAGTACACAGCAGCTTTATTGATGTGGTGTTAACGTATCTGAAGAGCTTTCTATAATTTTAGGATTAAGTCTTCATTGTTTTTAATGGCCCTGAGTCCCTGAGTTGTGACTTTCAGAAGTGTTTTTTAGCCTTTTTTCCTCATTTTCTGTGAGGCTGATCGGCTACAGGCCCCAGTGGTCTGCGTGCTCTTCTCCATGTTAGATGAGGCTATGCTGAAGTTGCTTCCCACGAGGGATAGCCCTGTAATATGGCAAAGCTCTGGGCTTCTTTCAAAATGGCTATTTTTGCCTTATTAAAATTATAAGGATTTTTCTCTGATCTTCACTGTGAGAGCTCAGTAGGGTTCCTACAAGTAAATCTCATAAAATGTGAGGACTTCCCTTAAGACTGGGTCCCCAGGAGTTTTTAACTTTCAAGCTTGTCTACACTTAGCCTTCAGCCATTAGGACATTACCATGTAGATATTTTCACCCATTACTAACTCCAGGAACTTGTATGTACTCCTAACAGGCTGTGATTTTTTGCATTTGCTTGTCTCTCCAGGTTTTTTAGGTGGCTATTTGCTCTGTCACCTCATTTTTCTTATGGGTCTAAGAAATGTTGTTCATTTTTAGTTTTGTAAGTGTTTTATTTATTTTAAGGAAAGAAGTGACAATTTCTAAGAATGATGGTAAGACACTGGAAATCAGAACTTCTGGGAGACTATTCTTTGTGGACCACTGACTTACTAAGGAAATCATCACCTTTAGTCAACCACAAAATGCATGGAAGCTTTAGGCTCTATGATATAGTAACTCCAATATCCACCTTAATTACATCATTTTTATAGCATTCTTTCATTCCAGCTAATGTCTTGTATATCAAAACCAGTATAGTAGTGTCAGAGCAAGGAGATAGGACCCACCACCTATGACTGGGAGAAGATCCTATGACATACACGACTGAGCCTGGTGTTGCCTGTCCCTCATGCACAACCTCAGGTGTGTCTTCTTGGATGTTTTTGGCTATAAATACCAAAAACCCTGACTAACATTGAGCATTGGCTAACATAAGGCAAAAGCTAGAGGCTTAGTGGAACTCAGGGCAATGAACCCAAAGGCTCAGTTAGGTTGTCAAAGATACGGGTTCTTTCTACTTTTCGCTCTGCTATCTGCATCATTCACTTTATCCTAAGGTCAATTCTCCTTACGTTTCCATGAAGTTATCAGTAGCAATGAAGGTTACATGCTTTCCTGTCTGTCCACTGGAGGAGAGGAAGCACCTTTTCTAAGCTATCAAAGAAATGCTTTTTCTTCTCAACTGATGGGAACAATTTAAGCCATATACTCATCTCAAAGCCAATAATTAGTGCCAAAGGAAGTGATGGGCTGATTGGTTTAGGGTTAGGTTGCTAAATAGTACTTTCCAGGAATTATGAAACACTTGTTTGGTTTCAACTAATTAGGAACTCACCAAAGGTTCAAACAACTCTGCCGTCTGCAAATGGAAGAATAAGTTTGGAAGGTGAACTATATTGTTTCATAAAGCAGGCAAGGCTCAAGAGGACCTATAGAGCACAGAATTTCTGACATAATTTTGACACATAATAATATAAGTCTAAATTTGAGTGTGTACAGCAATAGTGACTAAGAATCACTCCAATGAATTATCTCAAAATTTCTGGTATTAAATATCCAAAGTGGCCTGATCAGGCGGTGGTGCCAGGCAGTGGTGCAGTGGATAGAGTGTCGGACTGGGATGTGGAAGACCCAGGTTCAAGACCCCAAGGTCGCCAGCTTGAGCGCAGGCTCATCTGGTTTGAGCAAAAGCTCGTCAGCTTGGACCCGGGGTGCTGGCTCCAGCAAGGAGGTGGCTGGGTCTGCTGACGGCCCGCGGTCAAGGCACGTGTGAGAAAGCAATCAATGAACAACTATGGTGTCGCAACGGCAATGAGAAACTACTGATTAATGCTTCTCACCTCTCTCCATTCCTGCCTGTCTGTCCCTATCTATCCTTCTCTATGACTCTCTTTTTGTCCCTGTAAAAAAAACAAAAAACAAAAACTACAAATTATATATATATATATATATATATATATATATATATCCAAAGTGCCTTGGACACACCATCTGCAATACTTACTGAAGATATTCCTCTAACGATCTTTTTATAAGAAATGAAATTCTTCTTTCTTCAAAATTTTCAGTTTCTTAATTTCACAACTATGTAGCAGAAGAAATATCAGATAAACTTCACCATTCTTTTCCTGTTGGACTCCTTCAAAGAGTTGTAGAGCATTATTTTCCTTTTGTATTTCAGCAATTTTGTAAGTGGGTTTCTTTCTTCTTTTTCCTAAGCTGATCATTATGTATAAACATAAAATCTGTAAATAGATTTTCTTAGTCAGTGAGCCATATTCTTGGGGGGAAACATAACGCATAATCATTATTAAAACGCATTCTCAGTAATACACACATCTTTATTATGTCAGTCTTTTGCCAAAAAAAAAAAAAAGATTGATAGTAAAATCCACTTAATTCTTCTTCTTCACAGAATTAAGCCATCTGCCTCAAAATGCACCACCAGCCTCTGGTAGATGAATTCACACATTTTAAAGCCCCAGAGTTACCATTTGAATAGAAATTGGACACTTCTTGTCATTTAGGAAGTTTTTACAAACTGGAAAGGCTTCTCGTTTGTTCAATTAAATGTGTGTGTGTGATGTACTTTATGAAATTTATCCCAAAACAGTGAGGACTGAAATAATATTTGAAACAGATGGCACAGCTGCTGTATTTAGAGGGCTACTCACGGACATAGATGGGACATTGAGAGAACTCGTAAGTGTAAGTCAAAATATTGTTCAGTCCAGACTCTCAACCACAGCCAGTAGAGATTAAAAAATCTTTATAATGTCATCCCCTTTTCTCATGGAGGTATGTGCAAAATGCTCAGATACAGTCAAGTGGAATTTATACTTTTCTCTGGATCAATTCTTTCTTCTCAGTTGAGCTTTAAAATGTTTAAATGCTGGATCTGCTGCCTCAAGTTTACTCTCTCTTGAATACTATTTGAAAATGGAGATATGTGCAGAAAGTACCATACCCAAGGAAATGTTAGATGGTGTGTGTGCATAGTAGAGAAAAAGCAAAATAGAGTGTTAAAAGCTGGAAGAAGAAATAGGAGAAACACCATAGAGATTATTTCTTGATTGCCTTACTTTTGTAAGAGAAAAAAACAGAGGCCAAAGAAGGTGAAGTGACTTTACTTCCATCCCACAGAACTGATCTCCTCAGGCTCATACCAGGGTGACCACCATAGACACTGTTTAATAGTAAAAGGAAGATTGGGTACTTTTGAATTTTATTTTATTTCAGTTATTTTACTTCATTTTGAATAAGATTATTACATCTTTTAAAAAGTCATATTTTTTATAAAAAATAAGGCGAGGTTAGAATGGCAAAGTAGAGAAAAAGATCGGCTTTCTTAAAATTACATTAAGGTAAAAAAATTTCAGAAAATAAAAGTATACATGCTCCAATTTCTTTAAATAATGTGTGTATGTTAACAGGTTATTTGGTAAACTTTTTTTCATTTCACATAAATCATTCAAACACAACTTGCAGCTTCTTTTAAAATACCAACAATGTCATATCCTAATCTAATCAATGAAGCAAGCATTCTAATGTAGACTTCTTGAATTCAGAATTCCTGAGTAGGTGAAATACATCTGAGCAAACACATACAAAAAGGCATAAACAGCAATCAGGAGGAAAATATTTCAACATCCATAGCAACAATTATTTTAAATAAAGCAGTGTCTGGGGCTTGAAGATTCACACACTTCCGTCTCAGTAGTGTTTTTGCAGACATGAGTGTTGAAAGCTGATGCCTATAGTTTATCTCAGGGAGATCCCTAAGCTACTGAAAATGACAAATCTCAGCAATCACATTTAGGCTCCCATCCTCTTCTACATTGAAAAAAATGGATAAAACCCTTAATAAGAAAAGCAGCAAATAACTACTTTGATCTATCATCTCAGCAAGAGCTAAAGAAAGAGAAATGAAACTATGGCCATCTTCAGAAGAACTTTCCCCAATAGATAGTGTTCCTATACTTCAGTGGAGTCCTCCCACAGAAAGCAAATTGATTTTCTGAAACATTTTTTTGTTATCCCAGGAACAAAATAAAGTCACAGTCTGACATGTTAACCTTTCACCACATTCCTTAGACCAGATCTCTGCAACTGGAACAAAGGAAGATTTGGGATCACCTCAGGTCAGAAAGTCTATTTCGGCCTGGACTTCAACAATTGGTTCATTTACCACCTTTGCCTCTCCAATTATTTTACCATGGCTCTTGTGAATACATGGTCATAGCCCAGGTTTTGTTTCTGTAAATCAGAGTGGTAGTTCCTAAAAATCAATACCTGCACATAACCAACATGTGAATGACCCCAGTTAGGGGTCTCCTCTAAATAACATTCCCGTTCTCTACCTTTTGCACTCAGGAGAAACAAAAAAATTTCCCTAGTGCCCTGCAAAGTTTTAACCTTCATGTTTCTGTTATATAACCTTTTAGACAAGTTTCTATAAAGAATTTTAAAATCAGAAAAGCTTAAACACATTGATCTTAAAATTTCTTTTAAGTTACTGACATTTCTTTTCTCACATATTAAGTGATGAAACCCAGTCAACAGCTAAAGAGTGTTTCCTTTTCTTTGATGTGATCTTGTGTTTTTAAAAAAGAAACTCATTAAAATTTCTTTCTATAAAGTTCTATATTAAGATATTTGAGGCATTGATACAAACTCACATTCATTCATATACCTGTGAACTGGGGTAGAGAGAGAATAAGAGAATTTGACTTGAAAAAAATATGATTACAGAAAACTTATCATTCAATCATTTTTAGCATTTTATTTTTCTGTTGGTGTAGTAGAAGGTCTACCCATGGTCACCATGGAGGGCTAATCTACCTATATTCATTCCCAGAAATTATAACCTGATGGGCAAGGAATTTATTGTAAGGTAAGAAAACATCCAAGTGGTTCATTTTATTTAGGGTCATCTGCAAATACATACTGCAAGAGATGATTTGGGGTTTTGAATTATACAGTATTAATCAAATTATGTTAATATGAACTACACGCTCTTTAGAAGTTGTCAGAAATTGAAAGAGTAAGCTCAGTGAAAGAGTTTCAACACAAGGAACTCAATAAGAAATATAAAATGAAGATGTTTATTAAACTCTAAAGAACATACTAAGACACACAATGAGAACACTCATCTTTCATCTGGTTGATAAAAGGAAGAAAAACATGGCTCATTATTTTCAAAATGCCATCAAATTCGTTGATAAATTCCTAAAGACCTATGAAAGTCAGAATGATAGTGGAAGGGCCATAGAGGCAAGGATGGTCATACTAGCCAATAACAGAATTTAAGCTTCCAAGCAAAATAGATAGACATCCTAGAAAATCAAAGTTGGCTTCTTTTTCCTCACTATGTATTCATAAGCCATCTGATTCTATTTCTTGAAGTATGTCTAAACTTCCTTGCAATGACTAAGACCTTCTCTCACTCTCTGCAGACCTCTGCAGTTTCCGACCTGAACCACAGCTATACAATTTTAATAATTGTGCTTTCTGTAAAAATAAAAATAAAAACACAATGACCACAAATTACCAAACATAGATAGTAGGTCAGATAGCAGCTATTCAGATCTTCAGTTTCTAAGGAAAACTGTGAGTTTGCTCAGAAACTTTTTTTCAGCCTCCATTTTTCTAACACTAGAAGATCCACATTCCTCAGAGCTAGCACTGAGCCCTCTGCCCAGAGTTCCCTTCTTCCTGACCTTATTACACTAGAACGCCACTGTCTCACATGCAGCATTACCCCTTTGTTCTTCAGTCTATAATTTTCATGTCAATAGTTGGTATATTAAACTTAATAAAACTTAAGTTTTGGTCTAATATTTGGTTTCATACTGTGAACGCAAACCAATATAAGTTATAGGGGCAAGTTATTTCATCTTATTTTCATATATTTCTTAAATATCCTACAAAATATAAAATCACTCTGCATTCTCCAGTTTAAACAAAAACTCCCTTCACACACACACACCACATATAAACACATTTAAACATACAATCTTGTAAATTTTAACATGTAAAGGACAACTTGAAGTATGCTTATTTATAAATAAAAATCTAAAGCTAACCAAAAGTTAATAAAAAAAATCCTAGGATCTGAAAGCCCACTTGGAATAATTTCATATACAAACAGTACACTTAAATAATATCTTAAAAACAAACATCTCATTTCATCTTTCCAATCAATGTCACTCAATCAAATGCATCATTGTATATAAACAGTTACATTCTTCTATAAATCTTGATGTCACTAGTTTTAAAAATGGAAGAAAATTTCTTAGCAGCAAATATATAAAGTTCCATATGGCTCTTGTTTATTTTTTTTCTAATTTCTGATGCTATTAAGATTCTTTCCCATAAGAAAAACATGATGAGACTGACAGTTTTCTGAAATCATAACCAGTATTTTGAAAGAGCTCACTCTTGGTTTCCTACCACTAAACAGTATAATGAGGCATAAATTGTTCATCAAAATGTCCTGAAATTTTAACAACTTTCTTTAGGCAATTGGTTTTTTCCTAACATAGATTTAAACTCTAAGAAGTCCTTATATATATAAAGGCAATGCATTATATTATAAAGTTCTTTATACTTTAGAAAACCTATTTCCTGTTAAAATTTGCTTAAAAATTGTTTCAAAGGGTGTGGCAGATAAATGGGAGTTATTGAGAGGTAGAAAGCTTAAAACAGACATTAGTCCTGAGGATGTAAATGATACAAATATTATATTTAAAACTCTATTTTCTGAAAAGCTTTAGAATTCCATGTTATCCCAAGGTGAGAAATTTGAGTATGCTTTAATGACACAAAATTATTTTCTAAAACCATTTCCACATATTCTCCATCAGCTCTTTCTTAAATTGGTCTGCTTATTACTAAGATGCCTTCATTCTCTTCATAGCTATTTTCCAGGATACTAAGAAGAAACATGCCAACCAAAATGTGCTACTGTTCTTTGTGATGTTTTTCAGATTTTTGTTTTTGATACCACTACCTTTCATTCTCTCCCTAAATCTCTTTGACTTTGACTTCAAAGACACTGAAAAAATATCAATTTTTTGAAATGTTATGGCCACAGTTTTCCTCTAGATCCCAAAAGATCTTATTTTTAAATAATATAAATTTTATGACCAATAACTTTATTATGATTATATTAATAACAATAACAAGGTCACCTGCCTCAAAAATCATTTTAATGCATAAGTAGAATGATCACAAACAATAATATTTATGAAATAAAGTCAAACCCTATATCATAACATTATTCAGTTATATCTCAATTCAAATGAAGCCTAAGTCTAAAACTTGTGTCCTAGAATTCACTTAGGTGCTTAAATGCCATCTATGATTATTAACCTACATTAAATAGAAACATAGATTTTAGTGTTTATTTCCAATTTAACACATGCAGATTTTATTATGGTGTTTTATTCCAAATAGACTGTCAGTTATTATTGACTACTTTGGAACATAAATTTATGAGAAAATAAATTTATTATTGCCTTATTGAGAATGATGGTAGTTGGCAATAAAACACAAAGAACCAAATTCTCTACTGAGAAGATTTTCGAAGTAGAAGAAGCAAATGCTAGTTTGAAGGGTGCTATTTAACTTTCTAGTACAATTACACAATCTTCACAGTAGATAACACTCGAAGAGAGGGTATTAGTGTCAAGCCATGGAAGAAGAGAATATCTATAACATGGAATAAAAAGATGTTTTGATCTAATTGTCTTCCTTTTCCACAGGGTCCATCACAACACAAAAACAAACAAAGCAGCATTTTTATTTATGAGGCTTTCATCTCTTGTCAGCAGGAAGAGCCTGGAAAGCTCTCAGATCAAGATGCTAATCTAATTCCAAGAAAGCTGATGCATTTTATCAAAGTTCTATAAGAAAGATGGCTTATGAATATGGCCAGATTGGAAGCTGCATAACTTTGCAGAGGAGAAATTCACATAAGAATTACAATGAGAAGAGGGAAAGAATCCCCTCATGACTTGAATTTCCAACAGCTCCTAGGATTAATTTACCCAAATTAAAAGTTCTTTACAGGGATGCAGCTGAGCTAGCTATTACTATAAAGAAATATATTAGAGCAAAGCTATTTGGAAGCATTTGAAGAATTCCCAGAGTATACCAATATAAGTAAGACTATTTTTTTTCATTCACAAAGACTACACTTTCATTACTACTCATTGCCATGAACTCAAAAGAGAAAAGAATATTTGGGTTTTTCTGTCTCTGGATTAACTTGGAGAAAGATTCCTATGATGTAAAGGCAGAATATATACTTGGGATATCAGCTCAGGATGGGGACTTTTAATTTCAGTTGGCAAAATGGCACAGAATGAGATAGACCACTAGAGAATAGGCTTGTTAAATACTCATATCCTAGACTACTTAAGAGGACAGTAGGCCTAAGATGAAGAGCAGTAACTTCCAGGAGCTCTCTGGGGAGCACATCCATGCCTTTCCCTTCCCCCTCTTCTTTGCTTCTGTAACTTTCTTCCTGGGTTTATGCAGCCCATATGGCTCACTTATACTATCTCTATAACTTTCTAAACAAACTTTTTCTTATAATTAAAAAAAAAAGAACAATGACTTCCTGTTGCTAAAAATTGGCCAGGAGGACAGCCTCAATGAGTCAACTAAACTTTCTACCAATAAAAGCAAATGAAGATTGTCAAAGAATAAAAAGGTGACAAACCACTGACCCTTTCCTGTCTTTTGCCTTCTCCCCTCCACGCATTCTCTCAAACTTGCTCTCCTTATATGATTTTACCTCTAAAATTATTTTTTATATGTCTAACAGCAAATTTTACCCTAGACTCATTGTCTCTGCTAAACCAGGCTTTCATTTCCAAATGTCTGCTATGGAGTTTCCCTTAGATGAAGGTTTAGAGTCTTAAATTTAACATGTGAAAAAAAACAAAAACAAAAAAATACCCTGGCCATTCAGGCCAGTTTTTATTTACTTTTTATTATCTGTTGATGAATTATATTCTCCCAGGTACCCAGGATGAAATATTCCAAACATCTTTGTCTTCTGTTTATCCCTCTATCTCTTCATCCTAATCCAATCAATCACCAAACCTACAAGGTTTCTATCTCTAATGACACCATAAAAATAAAATTAAAGGCTATTCTTTGTGAGAAGTTGTCTAAAGAAAGGAGTATCTAAAAATGATTGGAGAAGAAAAAGATCTACAGAAAACAAGAAATGATAAGAGAATGACCAGGATATGTTAAAAAAAAAAAGGGGGGGGCAGAGAGCAAAGGTAAATTCAGGGAAATTATTTCAACTTCTTCAGGAATAACTAGAAACTTTTTAAGATACTTGAAGTGCAAGTTGCCCACAGCTGAGTCAGGCAGCATCTAGTAATACAGGTAATGGATCTCATAGGGTGGAAGTTGAACCATCCCAGGGATCATGACCAAGAATTGGGGGAAGATTGTGACCAAAGAAAGAAATGTGGCAATTTTAGGGGATTCTCCTCTGGTTTGACCCTGAAAACAGTAGGCTCCAAAGATGAAAACTGTGTCAGCATGGGGAAAATATATTTACCAGATTTTATTCGCTAGTCTTTGAAGAATGTTTTTCAACTTAGTTAAAGTACTTGTAAATATAGTTTTATGCTGAACCTATTTTCATGCAGCATATATATATATATATATATATATTCAAAGGTCTACAATATAGGGGAACTTGACCATAAAGTAATATTTCTTAAAAGAAAGACTACAGGGGACCTGAAGATGGCAGCAGAGAAGGCAGATGCAGAGACTCCCAGCTCAAACCACCAAACGAGATTATAAGGTAATTTAGGAATGAACAATCAGAATGAAAAACCAACTTCTGAACTACAAGAACAGCTGTCAAAATCCAAGGAGCAAAGAAGAAGCCACACCAAGCCTGGTAGGGAGCACCAAGGAGTGGTGGGTCTCCCCTGCTTAAAGGAATGTAGGGGGGGGGGTGAGGCTGAGAGCCCAGAAGAGCTCTCATTCCAAGAAAAAAAATAGAAAATATTGCTCACAGTCACTTGCCTGGGGACCAGGGAAAAGGTGTGCTGAAAGAACTGGCTTGTCTTCCAAAAGAAAAGGAAGGAGAGAGAGACAGACGATGACGGGCAGAGGAATGCATGGGATGTCCTGAGAAGCTGACTCATTCAGGGCTGGAGACGGCCATAGCTGGGGGAGGGGTTCATCCTTCCACATAACACAAGACTAAAGTGGTTCCGGGTCACCCATCTCAAGATATCTCTCCAGCTCCAATCAGCACAACAAGACAAAGCTGAAAACAAGAAGTGGGGAGGAGGGACAGTAACTCAGGTCTCCATGGAGATCTGAGATACACCTCCCCCTACTGAAGCAGAGAAAGCACCCTGCCCCCAGAGATAGTAACTGGTAAATCAGGCCTTTCAGTCTCAGGTTACACCCACTGCATTCCTGGATACAGTTTCAAATAAGCCCTGCTGAGATCAGTAAACAAGACTCTCACTGAGTTAAGAAAACTGAGAAGAAAACAAAAAAATCAAGACTTGAAAGTGGCTCTACTAGAAAAGCCAAATTCACAGTGGATTACAAACAACAGCTAATGCCAACCAAAGAAGACCTAGAAATAACACAACTGAAAATTGGAGGCAGGCAACACCAAACCTAGACTCAACCAGCTCTACAAACAACACACCAAAACACACAGATATAATGAGAAGCTAGAGAAGTGCAATCCAAATGTAACCACAAGAGAAGTCTCCAGAAAATGAACTGAGTGATATA
This sequence comes from Rhynchonycteris naso, assembly GCA_037038555.1. Taxonomy (NCBI): domain Eukaryota; kingdom Metazoa; phylum Chordata; class Mammalia; order Chiroptera; family Emballonuridae; genus Rhynchonycteris; species Rhynchonycteris naso. The sequence goes on from CM073002.1 coordinate 78,186,827, forward strand.
AAAATAACCAAACTACTGGATGCAGAGTTTAAAATAATAATTGTTAGGATGCTTAGGTATCTTAGAAAAACAATGGATGGTCATAACAAACACTGTTGGGCAGATAAAATATATTATGCTCACTTTGTTAAAGATGATGCTGCCCACATGGAAGTTCGTTGATATTAATGTGTGTTCTGGAACAGGCTGTGGGCAGGCCGGGTTGTTATAGCCTAAGGCTTAGTTTAAGAGTAAGCTCTTCCCTTCACCCTTGACTGATTATATGATGTAGGGTGGTGCACTCTCCTGAAGAATCCCATTATCAGAGACTTTCTTGTGTGTATAATTGGATTAAAGGTTTGGATTATCTATGCTATAAACTGGGGCAGCCCGGGAACTTGCTCTCTCTCTCGGTTCCTGGGTTCCTGAGATTAGTATTAGAAAGGAGAGCAGAGTAAGGCCATGTGCAGGAGAAGCAGCCAAGATGGCAGAGTGCTGAGGAAGAAGCCAGTTTGTTAAGAGTTTGTGCAGGAGGAGATGGGGAACAGAGGTGAATAAGTCTGGTGAGCTAGAAACCTTTGATTCTAGGAAACTCGGATAAGTCAGTAGCTTTGTGAGCACTGAATGTGTGGGTTTTGGAGCCCAGTGTGTGTTTTTGCTTGCCCGCTGGGTGCAAGCTAGAATTAAAGCTGATGGCTCACCAGTTCGTGGCTCCGGTGTTTTATTGCCAACTGTTCGAATCTAATGCGAACCTGCGTGGGTCGGGCTGCTGTGATAGTGGCCTTGACTACTGGCTTTACAAACACCTAAATAAAGAGATAGCAAGTATAAAAAAGGACATTGAAGTATTAAAAAAGAATCAGTCAGAGATGACAAATATAATATCAGGAATGAAGAACACAATGGAAGAAATTAAAAGCAGGATGGATGAAGCTGAGGATTGAATCAGCGACTTGGAGGACAAGATAAATGAAGGCATGGAAGCAGAGCAGAAAAAAGAAAAGGGACTCAAAAAGTCTGAGGAAACTCTAAGAGAGCTCTCTGGCAACATGACGAGAAATATCCACATTATAAGGGTTTCTGAAGAACAAGAGATAGAAACTTCATTCAATCAAATCATAGCTGAAAATTTTCCTAAATTGATGCGGGGAAGGTTCTCACAAGTTGAAGAAGCACAGAGAACTCCAATAAAGAGAAAAACAAAGAAACCTACACCAAGACACATCATAATTAAAATACCAAAGCAAAGCAATAAAAAGAAAATATTAAAAGCTGCTAGAGAAAAAAAGGCTATCACTTACAAAGGAGCACCCATAAGGACTTCTCAACAGAAACACTTGAGGCCAGAAGGGAATGTCAAGAAATATTAAAAGTAATGCAGAACAAGAGCCTCCAACCAAGACTACTTTATCCAGCAAGGCTATCATTTAAAATTGAAGGAGAAAAAAAAAGCTTCCCAAACAAACAAACAAACAAAATCTCAAGGAATTCATTACAACCAAACCAATGTTGCAGAAAATGTTAAGGGGCCTGTTGTAAACTGATCAAAGTAGAAAAAGAATATAGCAAAATGTAAATGGATTAAATGATCTAATCAAAAGACATAGGGTAGCTGTATGAATAAGAAAACAGGCCCCATACATATGCTGTCTACAAGAAACACACCTTAAAACAAAAGATGCACATAGACTAAAGGTAAAAGAATGGAAAAAAATATTTTATGCAAATGAAAATGAACAAAAGCTGGAGTAGCAATACTTATATTAGACAAAATGGACTTTAAACCCAAATCTATAATAAAAGATAAAGAAGGTCATTACATAATGATAAAGGAAGCAATCCAATAGGAAAATATAACCATCAAAAATATTTATGAGCCTAATATAGGACCACCTAAATATATAAAGCAGACTTAGATGGATATAAAGGGCGAGATCAACAGCAATACAATAATAATACGAGGTTTCAATACTCCACTTACATCACTAGATAGATCCTCAAGAAAGAAAATTAACAAAGAAACAGCAGACTTAAAGGACACACTAGATCATCTCAATTTAATAGATATCTTTAGAACCTTTCACCCTAAGCAGCAGAATATACATTCTTTTCAAGTGCTCATGGTACATTCTCTAGGATAGACCACATGTTAGGACACAAAAGCAGTCTCAGCAAATTTAAGAAGACTGAAATCATATAAAGCATTTTCTCTGATCACAATAGCATGAAACTAGAAATAAACCACAACAGAAAAAACTGAAAAATACTCAAACACATGGAAACTAAGTAGCATGTTATTAAATAACGAAGGAGTTAACAATGAAATCAAAGAAGAAATTAAAAAAATTCCTAGAAATGAATGATAATGAACATAAAACAACTTAAAATTTATGGGACACAACAAAAGCAGTCCTGAGTGGGAAATTCAAATAAACAATCTAACCCTTCATCAAAAAGAACAACAAGTAAGGCCCACAGGTAGTAGAAGGAAGGAAATAATAAAGATCAGAGCAGAAATTAATGACACAGAGTCTAAAGAAACAATACAGAGGATCAAGGAAAGAAGAGCTGGTTCACTGAAGGGGTAAATAAGATCAATGAACCTTTAACAAGACTTACCAAGAAAAGAAGAGAGAGGACTCAAATAAATAAAGTTAGAAATAAGAGTGGAGAAATAACAACCGACACAACAGAAATATAAAATATTGTAAGAAAATACTATGAAGAACTGTATGCCAAAAAATTAAACAATCTAAGTGAAATGAACAAATTCCTTGAAACATATAATCTTCCAAAAATCAATCTGGAAGAATCAGAATACCTAAACTGACCGATTACAACAAAAGAGATCGAAACAGTTATCAAAGCTCCCAAAAAACAAAACCCCTGGGCCTAATGGCTTCACTGGTGAATTCTACCAAATATTCAAAAAATAATTAACTCCTATCTTTCTTGAGCTATTTCAAAATATTCAAGAGGAAAGAAGACTTCCAATTTTTTTTTATGAGGCGAGCAGAATTCTGATTCCAAAACCAGGCAAAGACAACACAAAGAAAGAAAATTATAGGCCAATATCTCTGATGAATTAAGATGCTAAAATTCTCAACAAAATATTAGCAAACCAGATCCAGCAATACATGAAAAAAATTATACATCATGATCAAGTGGGAGTTATTCTGGGGAGACAAGGATGGTACAAAATTCGTAAATCAATCAATGTGATTCACAACAAAAACAAAAGGAAGGATTAAAATCACATGACAATTTCAATAGATGCAGAAAAGGCAGTTGATAAAATCCATCACCCATTTATGATCAGAACTCTTAGCAAGGTGGGAATACAGGGAACATACCTCAACATAATAAAGGCCATCAATGACAAACCCACAGCAAACATCATAATTAATGGACAAAAATTAAGAGCAATTCCCCTAAAATTAGGAGCAAGGCAGGTGTGCCCCCTTTCATCACTCTTATTCAACATAGTACTGGAAGTCCTAGCTACAGCAATCAGACAACAAGAAGAAATAAAAGGCATACAAATTGAAAAAGAAGTAAAACTATCATTATTTTCAGATAAATGATACTATATATAGAAAACCCTAAAGTCTCAGTAAAAAAAAAAACTACTGGACCTAATAAACAAATTCAGCAAAGTGGCAGGATATTAATTTAATACACAAAAATCAGAGGTATTTTATATACGAACAATGAAATGTCAAAAGAGAAATTATGGAAACAATCCCCTTCACTACTGCAGAAAAAAAAAAAAGTACCTAGGGTAAATTTAACTAAGGCGGTTAAACACTTGTACTCAGAAAATTATAAAACATTGATAAAAGAAATCAAGGAAGACACAAACAAGTGGAAGCATATACTGTGCTCATGGCTAGGAAGAATAAACATCATTAAAATGTCTATATTACCCAAAGCAATTTATAAATTCAATGCAATACCAATTAAAATTCCAATGACATACTTCAAAGATATAGAACACATATTCCAAAAATTTATATGGAACCAAAAAAGAACACCACTAATCTCAGCAATCTTGAAAAAGAAGAATAAAGTGGGAGGTATCACACTTCCTGATATCAAGTTATACTACAAGACCATTGTACTCGAAACAGCTTGGTACTGGCATAAGAACAGGCATACAGATCAATGGAACAGAACAGAGAACCCAGAAATAAACCCACATCTTTATGGACAACTGATATTTGACAAAGGAGGTAAGGGCATACAGTGGAGTAAAGACAGTCTCTTTAACAAATGGTGTTGGGAAAACTGAACAGCTACCTGAAAAATAATGAAACTAGACCACCAACTTACACCATACACAAAAATAAACTTAAAATGGATAAAAGACCTAAATGTAAGCTGTAAAACCATAGGCATCCTAGAAGAAAACATAGGTAGTAAGCTCAACAACATCTATCGCAGCAATATATTTACTGATTTATCTCCACAGGCAAATAAAATAAAAGACAGGATAAACAAATGAAACTATATCAAACTAAAAAGCTTGTGCACAGCTAAAGACAATATGAACAGAATAAAAAGACAAACCACACAATGGGAGAACAGATTTGACAGCACATCTGATAAGGGGTTAATAACCAAAATTTATAAAGAACTTGTAAATATGTACCAAAGCTTTTTAATCCACTCGTCCTCTGACGGACACTTGGGCTGTTTCCAGATCTTCGCTATTGTGAACAATGCTGCCACTAACATGGGGGTGCATTTCTTCTTTTCGAACAGTGCTATGGTGTTCTTAGGGTATATTCCTAAAAGTGGGATAGCTGGGTCAAAAGGTAGTTTGATTTTTAATTTTTTGAGGAATCTCCATACTGTTTTCCACAGTGGCTGCACCATTCTGCATTCCCACCAGCAGTGCAGAAGGGTTCCCTTTTCCCCACATCCTCACCAGCACTTGTTCTGTGTTGTTTTGCTGATGAGTGCCATTCTGACTGGTGTGAGGTGATATCTCATTGTGGTTTAATTTGCATTTCTCTAATGATTAGTGATATTGAGCATTTTTTCATATGCCTATTGGCCATCTGAATGTCCTCTCTGGAGAAATTTCTATTCATTTCTTTTGCCCATTTATGATTGGATTGTTTGTCTTCCTGGTGTTGAGTCTTATGAGTTCTTTATAAATTTTGGTTATTAACCCTTTATCAGACATGTTGTCAAATATGTTCTCCCATTGTATGGTTTGTTTTTTTATTCTGTTCTTATTGTCTTTAGCTGTGCAAAAACTTTTTAGTTTGATATAGTCCCATTTGTTTATCTTGCCTTTTATTTCATTTGCCCGTGGAGATAAATCGGCAAATATATTGCCGCTACAGATGTCAGAGAGCTTGCTGCCTATGTTTTCTTCTAAGATGTTTATGGTTTCATGGCTTACATTTAAGTCTTTTATCCATTACTACTCAGCCATAAGAAATGATGACATCCGATCATTTACAACAACACGGATGGACCTTGATAACATTATACGGAGTGAAATAAGTAAAACAGGAAAAAACTGAGAACAGCATGATTTCATACATAGGTGGGACATAAAAGTGAGACTATGAGACATGGACAAGAGTGTGGTGGTTAAGGGGTGGGTAGAGGGAGGAGAGGAGGGAGAGGGGGGAGGATAGGGGCACAAAGAAAACCAGATAGAAGGTGACAGAGGACAATTTAACTTTGGGTGATGGGTATGCAACATAATTGAATGATAAGATAACCTGGAGATGTTTTTTTTGTACATATGTACCCTGATTTATTAATGTCACCCCATTAAAATTAATAAAAGAAAAAATAAAAATAAAAAAATAACTTGTAAAACTCCACACCAGAAAGACAAACAATCCAACCAAAAATGGGCACAAGTGACTGACCAGGCGGTGGCGCAGTGGATAGAGCGTCAAAAGTGCCGGTCAAAAGTGCACCATGACTTTAGGACACACTGTATATGTTTCCATCTCTATTTCATTTATATTTGCTCTAATCTTTATTTTCTACCTTCTTCTAATTTGAGCTTAGGTTGTTCTTGCTTTTCTAGCTCCTTTAGGTATAAAATTAGGTTGGACTATTTCTTTTTTCTGAAAGTAGCTATCCACCATTATAAACTTCCTTCCTAGAACTATTTTGTTACAGACAACAAATTTTGATTTACTGTTTCCATTTTCACTTATCTAAAGATTATTTTTGAGAAAGAGAGAAAAAGGAAGAGAGAAAAGAAAGATAGAGGGTAGAGAAAAAAAACAAGACAGAAGCGTCAGCTTGTTTCTCCACTTTAGTTGTGCATACATTAGTTGCTTCTCATAAGTGCCTTGGTTAGGGATCAAACCAGCAACCTGAGGCCCCAGTCAGCGACCTCTGGTTTCAAGCCAATTACCTCAGAACTCTGGGTTCATGGTCTGTCTACTGCACTGACCACCAGCCAGGCTAAAGATATTTTTATTTGTCCTTTGATTTCGTCTTTGATCCATTGGTTGTTTAGAAGTATGTAGTTCAATCTCCACATATTTGTGATTTTTTCAGTTTCCTCTTATAACTGGTGTATAGTTTTATAGCATTGTGTTCAGAAAGGATGCTTGATATGATTTTAACCTTTTAAATTTGTTAAGACTTGTTCTGAGGCCTAATGTATAATCTATCCTGGAGAACGTCCCATGCATACTTGAGAAGAATGTGGATTCTGCTGCTGTTAGATGGACTGTATATGTCTGCATGTGTGTGTTAGAATCATCTGGTCTAGTGTATAACCTAAGTCCAGTGGTTATTTATTGATTTTCTGTCTGAGTAATTTCTCCATTGTTGAAAGCGGAGTATTAAAGCCAACTATTATTTTGTATTACTATCTGCATTACACCCTTTAAATTAGTTAAGATTTGCTTTATATGTTGAAGTACTCCAATGTTGGTGCACAAATATTTATAAATGTTTACCCTATTGATGAATTAACCCCTTTACCATTGACTAAGGACCTTCTGAAAAAAAATAGATATTCCTGCTTTTTTTTTTTTTTTTTTTTTTTTGGTTTCCATTTGCATGAAATCTTTTCCTATCCCTTGAATTTCGATCTGTGTATCCTTAAAACTGAAGTGAGTAGGTCTTTTTTTCACTAATCCATTTATTTACTCTGTCTTTAGATTTAAAAACTCCATCCATTTATATTTAAAGTAACTATTGATAAGTATGGACTAACCATTGCCATTTTGTTCATTGTTTTCTGGATAATTTGTACTACCTGTATTCATTTTTTCCTCTTTCTATCTTACTTTGTGATTTGATGATTTCCTTTTGTAGTATGCTTCAATTCCTTTATATTTTGTGTATCTACTATAGGTTTTAGCTTTTTTCTTACCATGAAGTTTACACAAAACATCTTAAAGTTGTAAAAGTCTATTATAAACAAATAACTGTGAATTCATACAAAACTTTATATTTCTGCACTCCCCTCTTCCACATTTATATTTTTGATGTCACAATTTAAATTTTTTATGCTGTGTATCCACAATATAAGTTGGCATGTTGATATACTGGCAATATACAATGGGTATTTTTGCCTGCTGCTCTGCACTGAGCCATGGGGAGAGGGTAGCCACAACAAGTGTTTGCACACCTATTAACAACTGTTTCTTGATTGCTTTAGTCTTGTGGGACTCATGAAACAAGCTCCACTGGCTTTCAGAACTAAGTTCTCAACTTATTGCTCAAATGGCAACCTTAAATGTTGGTGGTGCTATATGTATGGTTCAAACACTTCGCTGCTCAGGGAGAATGCAAGAGTTGGGGGTTCCCTCCTGACCAAATAGTGCTATGCTGAGAGTAGGGTTTATGGCAAGAGTGAATCTCTGCTTCTTCTACCCATTTTTAATGTGGGTATTCACAACACGTAAAAGTCACTCAGTTGGTTTCATGTTTTCTCTCTGAGGGAGCTTCTCCATTTGCAGTTTCCTATTCAGTGTGTCTGTGGGAAGAGGGAAACTCAGGAATTTTCTATGTTGCCATCTTGGTCCAGAATTTACATTTATTTCAGGTAGTTATCCATTAAAACACTTTACTAAAAGTTAGAATTTGTAGTGTTCGAATAAGGGGCAGGCAAGGGTACTGTGAAAACTGTCATTTACACTAGACAGTTTGCCAAACTATAAGTAATATTTTCCTCTTTTCTAACCTTTGTTTATTTCAGGTTTAATAAACATGAAGTAGTGTGTGAGAAGTATCATACAAATCCCAAAAACATGAATGTGAGAGCCACTTTGCCAGTCTCCTCTCTGTTAATCCTTACTCTCTTGGCTCTCCAAGCCACCTTTCTTAAACAGACTTCTGATCAAATGACTTTCCTGGTAAAGACATCAATGATTTCTTTATTCCCTAATAAATAATGTTGAAACTAGTAAGCCTAAAAGCTTGCCAGTCTGATGTCAAGCTTAGCTTTTAAACATTCCAGCCTATCTTTTCATGGGTTAATGATTTAATAATAAATATTTTGGGAATGTGAGCTGAATGAACACTATTGCTAGCTGGAAACTGTTGGTCTTCTCAGTGGTTTTGGCAATGCCTTAGTGGATTTATATTTCAATAATATTTTCACACAATTGAGTCACTGTGAATTCTCTAAAATCATTTGAAATGATACTTCTTTAGATTGAAAAAAAATGATAAATCACTGATTGGGGGATTTTCAATTAAAGATAGAAGAATAAATGTATTTTTGTTTATCAGTCCTCCAAAAAAACACTGAAAGTAGAAAACTGTGGGGGCAAAATCATCTTTAATAAAACTGGGATTGCACAACTTCAAATATTAATCTAGGAAGGTTTGCCAAAAACAAAGATAGGGACTCATAACTGAGGAAGCAAGCCAGAAGAGTGGCAGAGCACAGCAAAGAAGGTAAGTGACAAATGTAAGTCTGCTTAGCAGCTAGCAGTGATATGTACAGATGTGTATACATACTAAATTGCCCATTAAGGACTTGACATTCAATTTTCCCTGCAACCCACAAAGACCACCTAATTATCCCCCCAAAATAGAGAACCATGCAAACTAAGAGGAGCCATACTTCAAAAGGAAGATGACAGAGAAGTTTTGGTAAGAAAGTTTCTGAGACTGCAATTCAAAGTTAGATTATTCTTCCCCTCTCCCACATCATTTTTGGGTGAATAAGTGCCCCAGGCCCAGGAGATGTCACTCAAAGATGAACAATAGAGTCAGTGCAAGATCTATATTAAGGTATTACAGAGAAGTTGAGAAAGACGATAAGAAGCAATATTAGTTGAAAACTAAACGTCCAAAGAGGCATTTGAAAGAAATTTATAAAAGAAAATTTCAAAAAAAGTGAATCCCAAATAAAGTTAACTTGGACACTGGGGGGAAAAAAGGTTCAAAGAACACAAAGAAACTAAAAGAGAGATAATAAAATAATTTAACAGATAATAAATGGAAGCAAAAATTAAATCATAACAAAAATAAAACCTCATGAGAAGCACCTAAAATTAGAAGAAAGTTTTGAAAATATAGTCAGAAAGAACAGGATTAAGAAGATCAAAAGATGCATGTAATTAGATAGACAGTGATAGCTCAGGAAGAAACACATGGAGAATCATAGTCCTTGTATTAATATTGAAGAAGATATAATAAAAAAATTCTAATTCTGTGGAACAAGATTTATAAACTGCCAAGGGAAATAAATTGGATCCCTAAATTGTATATTTACTCAAGTTTTATATTAACCAACAAAACTAATCAGAAAAGCAAAAATACAATCAATATAAAACACTTTTTAAGTTTTCTTGACTTTAAATATTTTTTTGTTTGTTTCTGAAAGAGAGAGAGAAAGGGAGACAGGAAAGGAGAGAGATGAGAAGCATCAAATCATAGTTGCATCACTTTATTTTTTCATTGATTGCTTCTCACATGCCGTGACTGGAGGGCTCAGCCAAGCCAGTGACCCCTTGCCAAGCCAGTGACCTTGGGATCATGTTGATGATCCCATGCTCAAGCTGACAACCCTGCACTCAATCTGGATGAGCCTGTACTCAAGCCAGCAAACTCCGGGTTTCAAAGCTGGGATCTCAGCATCCCAAGTTAATGCTATCCACTGTGCCACCACTGGTCAGGTAAAGTTTTCTTGAATTTAAAAGAAATGAGTAAAAACAAAAATTAAAATAAATTTACCAGGAAATCTGATGTGGAATGAAAAAAATGTAAATTTATAAATAACTAAGGAGAATAAGACTATAGAACAGAATGTAAAATACATTATTATTAAGAAGAAAATTGGTAGAGAAGTATGAATGTGTCAGTTTTTGCAAATTTCAAAGTAATAATTCAATACAAACCATCTAAAGCAGTGGTTCTTAACCTTTTTTGAGGTACCGAACCCACCAGTTTTATATGCGCATTCACCGAACCCTTCTTTAGTGATAAATATTATTTTCTTTTCCAAATTCAAGACATAGGTATATGTTTTTTTATTGGTGCACAAAATGAGCTGTGCATGAACATCACCTTGCTCAAAGAACAAAACCAACAAAGTGCATGAACTAACAACAAATTACTGTATTACTTTATTCTGGCCTCCACAGCAGAGGCTTCTCTGAACCCCTGAGACCGACTCATCGAACCCCTAGGGTTCAATAGAACCCAGGTTAAGAACCACTGATCTAAAGTCAAGAAATTGACTTAAGTACATATGCAAATTTAGAGAGCAAACCACCAATATTTAAACACAGTTTATGAATATTTCTAACTACAGAGTGGAAAAAAATGACACTTAGGTTATTTCCAAGTCCTGACTATTGTGAATAATTCAGCAAAGCACATTGGGGTACATGCATCTTTATGAATTAATGTTCTCACAATTTTTGTCTAGATACCCAGAAAAAGGATTGCTAGGTCATGTAGCACCTTTATTCTTAAAATTTTTTAAGAACCTCATACAGTTTTCCAGAGTGGCTGCACCAGATTACATTCCTACCAGCAATTTGTAAGGGTTCCCTTTTCTAGGCATTCTCTTCAACATCCATTATTTCTTGTCTAATTGATAATAGCCCTTGTCCTTCTAACAAATGTAAGGTGGTATCACATTGTGGGTTTGATTTGTATTTCTCTTATAGCTAATAAAGTTGAGCATCTTTATATATATATGCTGGCCATCTGTAGAAAACAGCATGGCAGTTCCTCAAAAACTTAAGAATGCAGATGCCATATGACCTAACAATCCTTCTTCTGAGTATCTAACCAAAAATTTGAGAACTATATTTGTAAATATATAGGTATTTCTGTTTACTGTAGCATAATTTACAATAGTCAAGACATAGGAACAACCTAAGTGTCTTTTACTGGATGATCAGATAAAAAAGATGTGGTAAACACACACACACACACACACACACACACACACACACACACACACACAATGAAATACTACTCAGCCACTAAAAAATGAAATATTGCCATTTGCAACAACATGGATGAATCTTGTGAGTATCACACTACATTAAATAAGATAGTCAAAAAAGGACAAGATCTACATGATTTTACTCATATGTGAAGCATAAAACAAAAAGCAACACATGAACAAACAAAAACTCATAGATACAGACAACAGAATGGTGGTTATTAGGGGAGAAAGAGTATGGAGGATGAAGTTATAAAGAGGATCAGATATATAATGATGAGTACACAATGGAGTGTATAGATGTTGTGTTATGAACTTGTATATGAAATTTATATAATATTAACCAATGTTACCAAAATAAATTTTATTTAAAAATAAATTTTTAAAAATAACACAAAACAAAACATAATTTAACAAAATATATTAGAATTTACGATCTAATTATTTGATTGTAATAACAAAAATAAATTGAAAAAAGATGACACAATATTTTATTTTAAAGGGCTAAGCAAAGTCTACCAGGCAAAGGGCAAATGAAAATAAAGCAAGCTTTGCAATATTAACACATAGTGGATGAGGATGAATTCAAAGAAAATATCATAACACAGGCAAAGAAAAAGATCTTTAAAATAATAAAAATACAATCCACATTGAATATTTAATCTGTTTGAAACCTTTATCCCTAACTAACTTAGCATCAAAGCACATATAGAAAATATGGCATGCAAGGCAAAGACAGAAGAAAGCAAGATAAGAGGAGTCTTTACCTGAACTCTTTGACTATTTAGCAAATCGAGGATTCAAAAGGATAATAAGCAGATACACAGAGTATTTAAATATTTGAATATTATAATAAAGTACACGAGGTTGACATTCTTAAAGGGGTTTTTTTTTAGATTTTATTTATTTCTTTTTAGAGAAAGATAGAGAGAGAACGTGTGAGGGGAGCACGAAGCATCAACTCCCAAAGGTGCCTTGACCAGGCAAGCCCAGGGTTTTGAACCCATGATCTCAGCATTTCGGGTCAATGCTTTATCCAGCCAGGCCTAGGGTGAATTTTTAAAACACAAAACTGATTATATCATCTTCTGGTTCAAATATCTTGAATGGCTTTCCAAACTAATTGTTATGGTTTCTGCTTGTTTCTCTAATCTATCTCCTGACACATTCCTCTTTAACTCAGTCATCCTAGACCTAAGAACTTCCAGTTTGCTCTCCTCAAATACCAAGGTATTATCACTGCCAGTTCTACTTTTCTGGTGGGTATGTTGTTCTCTCATGACTTACTGCTCCCTCAATCACTTCATGCTAGTCCCACTCAAATGTCACAATTCAAAAAAACCTTGGCAAAAGACCCTGTATCATAACACTGTCTTATCTCTCCAGCCTGGTCATTCCCCATTCCTTACCTGATTCATTTTTCTTCACAGTTTTTGTTAGTAATAAAAATGTATCTCCATTTATTTGCTTGATTACTTTCTGTCTCTTTTACTAGAATTAAAGCTCCACAAAGACAGAGATTTATTTTGTTCTTGTTCACTCCACCATTCTTATTGCTTAGAATAGAATCTGGCGTGCACACATGTAATTAAAAATGAATAAACATGCATTTATAAATTACTTTTTAAATGAATGAATAAATGACTCATTGAATTCTATATCTTCCAGAAAGAGACTGTATCCTTTTTTCCAAGCCCCATAGAACATGTACAAAAACTAATCATATATTAAGCTACAGAGAAAACCACAATAATTTTCCTAAATGCAAATAATACTAAAAGCATTCACTAGTTATAAAACAATAAAAGTAGCACTTAAATCACACAAAAAAAATTAACAAAAAGAAAAATCCAAACGATCCAAAATAGTGCAGAATAGAAAGTTATACACACCTCCTTTCAAGACCGAACAGGACAGACTGAGCTATATGATTCTCTGATAGGGGCCTTTTTTTTTTTCAAACACCGATGCAGAACTTTTCTTTCATATGGCTAAATCTTGGTCTGTTTGGACCTGATAAACTCTGTTGGCTTCACCCTGATGATTTCTTGAAACCTAGCCTACTATAAAGGTCTGGGCACAGAGCAAGTGGCAGATAGTCATGGTGTGCTCTGGGACTTTTGCTGGGTGGCCTCAGACCCAGCACTGACATAGAGTTAGAACCTGCATCAGTCTGCTGAACACCACTAGCCCCTACCTAGTGACTCACTAAAAACTGACCTCATGCAACTCCAGTACTGCCAGAGGCTTTTACAGTGACTAAGACAAGCAGGAAGCCAGCATCTGGAGGAAGGCAGCAGAACTCAGGGTGCTTTGGGTCTTTTCTTAACCTGTCCCCAAGCTTTAAACTAGTGGAAGTTTGTATTGTTGTCCAGCTTGGTTCTTGTCATGAATAATCAGGCCCAGCAAAGGCAGCAAAAAACTGTGGGTCACATTGCAGCTCTCCAGGGCCAGTCACAGGCAGTGTCTCAAGTTGACCTGCACTACAGTCCCTCTAAAGAAGCCCCAGAAACAACACACTCAGTGGGAAGCTACAGAAATCATTAGATAAGATTCAATTAACTTCACAAGTATCATATTCAAAGGCAGATTTCAGCAGGCTTCAGACTCTGCTGAGTCAAATATGGCTTTGTGTGGTCAGCACCTGCACAGCAGCTTATACATTGTGTCAGGGTCAGCCATCACAGTCAGCCAATCTGAGGGTTGACCTCATGCATGAACAGGCCATAACAATCAAAACTCACAATAAGAGGACTTACATAACCAACACTGAGACATTCTTGGAGCATAGAGCTCAGGTAATCAAGGAAATTGCATCACTGGGTCCCACATGACACCTTCTATGTATGTCTACTCTACTAAAACTGGGAGACATAGCAGATCTACCTAATATGCACACACACACACACACACACACACACACACACACACACACACACACAGAAAGCCAAATGGGTGGGAAAAGATACATACTCCAAATTAAAAAGAAATAAAAAACAAGAGAAATCTCCAGAAGAAATAAAAAACTAAATAATATGCAGGCAAACATTCTACCAGGCATAGAGCTGAAAGCAATGGTTATAAGGATACTCAAGGAACTTAGGGGAAAGGTGGATGAAATCTGTGAGAACTATACAGAGATAGTAAGAATGAAAAAGGATATATAAAACATAAAAAATAAACACAGTCAGAAATGAAGAATACACTAGAAGAAATAAACAGTAGGTCAAATGAAGCAGATATCAAATCCATAATTTGGAAGACAATATAGAAGAAAACATTTAATCAAAGCTTCAAAAAGAAAAAAGGATTTTAAATAATGAAGACATTTTAAAGAACCCTTGGAACATCATGAAGTAAAACAACATCCATATCATAGTAGTACCAGAAGGAGAAGAGGTAAAGTAAGGGATTGAGAATCTATTTGAAGGAATAATAAGTAAGAACTTCCTTAACCTGGTGTTGGAAAAACTCAAACAAGTCTAGGAAGACCAATCTAATTATATATTTACTATACTGCAGACCAATCTAGTTTTGAAATACAATAAATATTTAAGATACAATTGAAGAAAATACCCCACTCACCATAGCAAAAGGAAGGGATGCTCTAAAAATAAGCTTAACAAGAACCATGAAAGGTTAATACAAAAAATGATTAATTTTGCAATAATGTCAATTCTCCTCCGATTTAATCTATAAAATTAACACAATCTTGTTAAATGTTTAGAAATGTCTCCTAATGATGATAAGATGATCTAGAAAAATGTATACACCTATTTTCCTCAGACAACTCCATGAAAGAAGAGTAATAAGACAGAACTAGCCCCACCAGCAGCAGAAATGAAGTGGTACTAGCATAGGATAATATATACAGATGAAAGGGAAAAATAAATAACATAAAAATAATGCTAAACATACATGAAAATTTTATTTTTAGTAAACATAAAATTTTACTGTAGTAGAAAAATTATTATTCAATAAATAAGCTAAATAATTACCTATTTTTAAAAAAATTTAAATAATCTTTTACCTGATTCATTACTAACAAAATACATTCTACATGAATCAAATATTTAAATGTAAAAAATTAAAAGATAGAACTAGAATAAAATGTGAGTGAATATTTTTATAAACTAGAATGAGAAAAGCCTTCTTAAACATCAATCTCCAGAAATCCTAAAATAAGAATTTGTACAATGTTAGCATAAAAACTTTTTAATTCAATATACAAAAAAATTTTTACAAAGTCTAAATGCAAACTACAAATTTGGGAAAGAGTTTTTGAAACATGAGAGAATGAGGAATAATTTCCTTAATATACAAAAAAGTCTGACAAAATAGAAATAGTTTTCTATTCATAGTCATAGGATATAAACTAGCATTTCAAGAGAAAAAGAAGACAAATTTGTACACTTTCTTAAAGATATACAAATATAGCGATGGGATACCGTTGTTCTCTATCAGGTAGTTTGATAATACACAATTCCAGTGAGATGATTAGCAAGCAGTTCATTTCCTGAACTTTTGTTAGAGAGCAAATGCTGATACATCTCTGGAAGGACAATTTGGAAATATACAGTAAAATACAATATGCATATTTTTCATTTCATGCCAAGGAATCCTGCATGTAGGAATTTTTCCTCCAATTATACTCATGTGAGTATACAAATAGGTACACAAGGAGATAAACTGTAGCATTATTTGTTTTACTATGTATGCATTCATGGATGCATGTATACACACTCACACACAAATACATTACAGCAAGAATAGCATAAATGTTTATCATTAAATAACTGGTTAAATAATTACAGTGAAAACACAAAATAGAATAATGTACTACCATCTTAAAAAGATAAGTCTATGTTGTTTTGCTGATGAGTGCCATTCTGACTGGTGTGAAGTGATATCTCATTGTGGTTTTAATTTGCATTTCTCTAATGATTAGTGATGTTGAGCATTTTTTCATATGCCTTTTGACCATTTGTATGTCCTCTTTGAAGAAATTTCTATTCATTTCTTTTGCCCATTTTTTGATTGAATTGTTTGTCTTCCTGGTGTTGAGTTTTATAAGTTCTTTATAAATTTTAGTTATTAACCCCTTATCAGATGTGCTGTCGATGTGGAGAAATGGGAACCCTTCTGCACTGCTGGTGGGAATGCAGACTGGTGCAGCCACTGTGGAAAACAGTTTGGAGATTCCTCAAAAAATTAAAAATCAAACTGCCTTTTGACCCAGCTATCCCACTTATAGGAATATACCCTAAGAACACCATAGCACTGTTCGAAAAGAAGAAATGTGCCCCCATGTTCGTGGCAGCATTGTTCACAATAGCAAAGATCTGGACATTGGATCATTTATAACAAAATGGATGGTCCTTGATAACATTATACGGAGTGAAATAAGTAAATCAGAAAAAAAGAAAAACTGAGAACAGCATGATTTCATACATAGATGGGACATAAAAGTGAGACTATGAGACATGGACAAGAGAGTGGTGGTTACAGGGTGGGGGAAGGGAGAGAAGGGTAGGATAGGGAGGAGGGTAGGGACACAGGGAAAACCAGATAGAAGGTGACAGAGGACAATTTGACTTTTGGTGACGGGTATGCAACACAATTGAATGATAAGATAACCTGGAGATGTTTTCAATGTACATATGCACCCTGATTTATTGGTGTCACCCCATTAAAATTAATAATAATAATTAAAAAAAGATAAGTCTAAAGGCACTGTTTAAAAATGATAAGCTGACCAAAATGTTCTGGTAAGAGAAAGAGGCAAGGTGTAATATAAAGCAGTATGCATATTATCATTTAATTTGTATAATCAACAAGATTTTGGATGTACAGTATATTATATAATTCTTGTATACATATAGTAAAATCATCTTATAGAAGCATATAAAATTAACTTAATAGTTAACCTCTATAGTACAGGAAGAAGGATCAGAGAAAAAGATAATTTTACTTTTCATTTTAAACTAATCATGTAGTATTTGAATTATTTACTATGTACCCAATTTACTTTTGTATAATTAAAACCTTAATTTAGCTTGACCAGGTGGTGGCGCAGTGGATAGAGCTTCAGACTGGGATGCGGAAGACCAGGTTCGAGTCCCTGAACTCGCCAGCTTGAGCACGGGCCCATCTGGCTTGAGCAAAAGCTCACCAGCTTGGACCCAAGGTTGCTGGCTCCAGCAAGGGGTTGCTTGGTCTACTTAAGGCCTGTGGTCAAGGCACATGTGAGAAAGCAATCAATGAACAACTATGGTGTCGCAATGGCAACGAAAAACTAATGATTGATGCTTCTCACCTCTCTCTGTTCCTGTCTGTCCCTACCTATCCCTCTCTGTGTCCCTGTAAAAAAAAACAACAAAAAAACAAGAAAAACTTAATTTAAATAGTGAAAATAGCTTTTAATTAACCCAGATTCTAAAAGGTATGATCTCAAAAATTAAATAATGGTGTTAGGCCCTAATCACTTAGATTAACTTCTTTTTCTGTTCAGTATTTTTTAAGATAAAAATAATTTAAATTGTTAGAACAAACACAAGAAGAGCACTTGGCTATAACTCTAATGTTTTGTAAAGTGAATTCTCAGTTTGTACAAAGATATTTTAAATATCACAGTTGGCAATAAGAGTGTTCATGAAAAATAAGTGTGGATTCAAGTCCTAATTTAACTTTCAACTTTCTAAATCCATAAGTAAGTCAAAACTTCAGTCATTTTACTTCTCTCCTTTATATTTCCCACCAGCATAATACCCTAGGAGTCCATGAGTCATAGTTACACTTTAAAAAACACTTTGAGTCCTTTAGAAAAATAAATTGATGTGCAACAACTTTGCAAGAGGCCTATCAATGCTTTCTCTCCACCCTTTAATAAATTCTTCGAATGTGTCCCCTACCCCAGTAAAATTTACCTTACCAATACAGCTACTTCCTGTTTCCCTTCATTCCACAAGTTCAAATAATACTGTTTTCATGTAGCCAAACTCCCACTGGTTCTAATCAATCTAGCGCTTAGTTTTAGTAACCTGTAACTGATAATATTTCTCAGACATTGCTTTTTCAGTATGAAGCTATTTCTTCAATCTCCTACTAGTGATGTCGAATTATGCCCCAGAGGTATGATTCTAATAATGCCCCAAGCTTCTTTCCCAAACATCTATAAGACTTCAATGTAATAGCAATTTTCAAACAATAAAAAGTAAATGCGAGGAATTCAACTTTCTTGGTATGCTTAGAACTTTAGTTGAATGGGAGTTACTGCGAAATGTATTCCCTCCAGGAAACAGCTTCAGTTTATAGCTAACATCCTCCCAGAATCATGCATTGCTTTCGTACCAAAAATGCTCAAGAACTCGAACTATGAAACAGAGCCAGCTCTTCATATCTTTTAGGCAAATGTTTCTTTCATTTCATCAGAAGCTTATAGTTTTAAATTGTCAAAGAGAGCTTATAAATTTGAACATATGGGTTGTTTTATTATTTTATAGAGGTATTTGGCTCCAAAATGAAATTTTGCCCCCAACCTGATTTTCATACTCCCTTTGATGAGTTGTTATAAAATCCCACTGATTCCAAAGAGATGTCTCTTTATGGAACAGATGGGTGTCAGTGGGAATTAGGCAGACACTCTGAGGCCTATTATCAGGAATAATTTTTTTTCCAGGAAATATTACAGTATGAATACTTCTATTTCAGGAAAGTTTTCCCACAAATGAATCTTCATAATTGCCTATAGGGGAAAAGATTGTTTCAGCTGGTGAAACATGGATAAAGGGATTGCCTAGAACAAAGGAGAATTATAACCACATCCTCACCACAGCAAGCAATTTAGAAAAATTTAATGGAAAGATTAGAAACAGATACAAAGAGGAAATTTCCAAGGTGAGCCTTCCGGGATTCCTGCTATGTGACAAGGATTGAGGAAAACATTAACTTTCTTCCCTTGTGAGTTTATGACTTAGTGATAAAAGAGGTGTTTCAGTAATATCTGCCTTGCTTAAATCACAAACCAGATTAAAGAGAAATGCAGCCAAGTGCATGTCAATGGCAGTGACATGGGGGCCAGCAATGCAGGCCTGGACCACATAGAGGCAGAAGCAATTTAGAGAAGTGAAAGTAAAGATAGAACAGTGTCCAAAGAAGAAATGTAGCCCAGTGAAGGTGTCTCTCATCTAGAGCTTTTCCACCTATTTTCTTACAACAAACCAGCATGGAGTTAGAAAAGCCCTTTATGGCAAGAAGGAATCCAAGCCTCTGAAAGGCTGTTTTGCCATTAATAGAACCTGCCCTTATGGCGGAGGCTAGGTGGGAATTCAAAACAAAATTACATAGCTCTTAGTACTCTGACAATCAAATCTTATACTACACAGACACACTGCAGTTAAGCAAACTGCTGGGAGCATACCAGATGTTTAATAAATATTTGAATGAATATTAAATAAATAAATAAATGAGTAAATGAATGAATTAATTAATTAATGTTCAATTTTTATAACTAAATTTTTATTTAAATTCTGCCTGTTGGGCAGATAAAATATATTATGCTCATTTTGTTAAAGATGGCGCTGCCCACGTGGAAGCCCGTCGCCCAGGTGATGATATTGGTTGCCCTTCTTGCTTGGGATGGGCATGATTATATTAATGGGGTGGGGGGGACAGGCTGTAAGCAGGCAGAGTCATTATAGCCCAAGGCTTAGTTTTAAGACTAAGCCTTTCCCACCCTTTCTGATGTAGGGTGGTGCACTCTCATGAGGAATTCCATTATGCCTCAGATAAGTGACTTTGTATCAGAGACTTCTTTGCTTGTATATTGGATAAAGGGTTTTGAATCTACCCTATAAAGTGGGGCCGACTGGAAGCTTGCTCTCTCATGGTTCCTGAGATTAGCATTAGAGAGGAGAGCAGAGAAAGGCCACGTGGAGGAGAGAAGAAGTGCCAAGATGGCAGAATGCTGAGGAAGAAGCCAGTTTTGTGCAGAGTTTGTGCAGGGAGAAGGAAGGAGATGAGGAACAGAGGTGAATAAGTCTGGTGAGCTAGAAACCTTTGATTCTAGAAAACTCGGATAAGTCAGTAGCTTTGTGAGCACTGAATGAGTGGGTTTTGGAGCCCAGTGTGTGTTTTTACTTGCCTGCCAGATGCAAGCTAGGATTAAAGGTAATTTCCCACCAGTTATTGGCTCTGTTGTTTCATTACCAACTGTCTGAATCAAATGCAAAACTGCATGGGCCAGGGGGCTGTGATGGTGGCCATGGCTACTGGCTTTACACTGCCTTATTTACACATTTTTCTGTCCCAAATCCCCATAAAAATTTTAAGAGACTAGATTATGTTCTTGTTATCTTTGTATCCCCAGTGTAAACACATGGATCTAACCTGACCCATGATCTTCTCTGTTCTGTTTCACATAGTGATCAATCAAAATTGAGGGGGTAATCCCAGTTCACCGCACATGATTATAAAGCCAGTAGCCAAGGCCAACATCACAGCCGCCTGGCCCATGCAGGTTTGCATTAGATTCGAACAGTCGGTAATAAAACACAGGAGCCAAAAACTGGTGAGCCATCAGCTTTAATTCTAGCTTGCACCCGGAGGGCAAGCAAAAACACACACTGGGCTCTAAAACCCACTCATTCAGTGCTCACAAAGCTACTGACTGATCTTGAGTTTCCTAGAATCAGAGGTTTCTAGCTCACCAGCCTGTAAAGCCAGTAGTCGTGGCCACCATCACAGCCGCCTGACCCGTGCAGGTTCACATTAGATTCAAACAGTCGGTAATGAAACACAGGAGCCAAGAACTGGTGAGCCATCAGCTTTAATTCTAGCTTGCACCCGGCGGGCAAGCGAAAACACACACTGGGCTCCAAAACCCACACATTCAGTGCTCACAAAGCTACTGACTTATCCGAGTTTCCTAGCTCACCAGACTTATTCACCTCTGTTTCCCATCTCCTTCTCTCTACACAAATTCTGCACAAACTGGCTTCTTCCTCAGCACTCTGCCACCTTGTCTGCTTCTCCTGGCCTCCATGTGGTCTTACTCTGCTCTCCTCTCTAATACCTCAGGAACCAAGCATAACATCACCTGGGTGATGGGCTTCCATGTATGCAGTGACATCTTTAACAAAGTGAGCATACTATATTTTATCTGCCCAACAATGATCATCATCAATCCATGCACATTCTTTCTTCTAATCTTTTTAATCCTGGCTTTTTATAACCATTCAGCTGACATCCTTAATCGCATTCCTCTCTCTCTCTTCTAAGCATTGTCTCATAATTATAGACACTTAATAATTTTCCCAAAATTGAACTTAATAACTCAGACTGCTATTTTAGACACACTAATCACAAGATTATTCAGTATTGAGCAATGAGTTTGTTCTTTAAAATACTGGCCACTCTTTTTTTCTATATAGTATGTAGAATCAATCTAACTCTTCTCCACTCATATTACCTTCATGTGGATCAAAATGTTAAGCATTGGAGTATTGTTAAAACATATGCAATATACTGTCTAACAGTTTACATTCTGGTTCTTTCTGTTTTCTTAAGTAAACTGACCTCAATCAGTGATTTTTTCAATCACTCCCACAGAGAAAAATGTCAATTAATCTTTACATATTCATCTGTAAATTGAAACACTACTTTAACCCTTTCCAATATCTAAGGAAGAAATTGAACCAGAAGAATGTGTAAGTCCTTTCAATTCTACCATTCCATGATTCTAAAGACTCTTAACAGATAACGTGAGGTAGGCCTTTATTTGCTATTGTTTTTGCTTCAATGTCCCCTGCTCTTGCCTGCCTAAATTCCTTTACCGAAGCACTATTTCTACACTTTAACTGATAGAGAAACAAGATTACCTGATGTTACTCACCAGTCAGTGTTTTCTCCCCTTTAAAGGACAGGAAACTAGACTCAATGGACACAGATCCAAGGTGTCACTCAAACATGTGACAGACCTTACCTCACTTCCTACTCTGTTCTTCCTAGAGCATTAAACTCTCTCAACGTCCCTGGGACATCATCTTTTGTTTAGCTATCTCCCTGTGATGTGAGATCACCCATCGTCTTGACTCAACTTCCCGGCTACTGAAATCCTCTAGAAAAAATCACTGAATCCTCTTGATTTCTTTTTATGGAAATGTTTAGTCTCCACTGTCAGCTTCATCTAAAGAAACCAGTGATCCTTATTTGCCTAAACCTGAATGGGGTCTTAGGATAGGGAAACTAGTGATCCTTATTTGCCTAAACCTGAATGGGGTCTTAGGATAAGGAAACCAGTGATCCTTATTTGCCTAAACCTGAATGGGGTCTTAGGATAGGAAGACCAATGATCCTGGTTTGCTTAAACCTGAATGGGGTTCTAGGGTGGAAGACTTAACTATTGAGTAGTCCTTTTAACAAGTGTCATGCATAAGTTTTTCTTAAAAATTATTAATAGGAAAAGGTCCAACGACTGCTTACAGTGAGCTTAAACAAATAAAACTGAGCTTAATGGATTCACCACAGTCTAGAAACTGGCCTTTAACTTTCAGAAACAGGAGGAAATGCATGGTTTTGTTAGCATATTGAAGTAGTTCTGACTCTGAGTGGTTGGTTTTCATTAATCAAGTCCTCACAGACTTATATTATACATAGGCATGACAATTTATTTAGATTAGGTCTGACCATCAAGCAAAAACACTCATAGCAGCATGCTAACACATTCTCTCCCTGTGAACAAGTTATGTAAAGAACCTAATTATTATCAGAAGGCCACTCTTTAAATGTTCAATTTAAAAACATCATTATCAAGCAGAGCTGAGAACCAGATTCATCAGTCTCATTGGTGAATATATTTGAATAAATAAATAAGTTGGAAGTTAAATGATCAAAAGGTTACTCTAATGAATATTGACCAGAACAAGAAATACAAAGACTCTTGAAAAGTGTCTTCCAGTGTAGGTAATATGAGGTCTGTCTCAAACCAGGGGAATGTCACCTAAAGGACCATGCAGTGCACAATTCCAGAGGAACATTACTCACATATTAGTGTATACTTTGCATTAATATTCATCTTAGCCCTAGTATCATACTAAATACATTATTTACCTTGTTCTTTGCATTCACAATATATATTGGAGTCTGTCTTATATTAACACTAAAGAGAGATACCATTTTTCATTAAAATTACACAACTTTCCTTGCTTTATATACATTAAACTGTCTAACAGTTTTCAATTCAGAGGGCTAGGAGGCTCTTAATCTAATCTCCCCTTCTCTTCTCTGTGATCTAAATCTATTAGCTAATCCTTCTCTCTCCCTTATTTGCAGGGAATAAGTTCCCCCTTATTTTCAGGGAATGCATTCCAAGAACCTCAGTGGATGCCTGAAACCAGAATAATACCAAACCCTATATATACCATATTTTTTCCTATACATACATATCTGTGATAAAGTTTAATTTACCACTTAGGTACAATAAGACATTAATAATAATAAATAGAAAAATTATAATATACCATAATAAAACTTTTATGAATGTGGTCTCTCTCTTAAAATATCTCATTTACTGTACTCACCCTTTTTCTCATGATGATGTGAGATGACACAATGCCTACATGGTGACATGAAGTCAGATGAATGATACAGTCATTATAACATTGTGTTAGGCTGCTATCAGGATTCCTTGAACATGAGCACCAAAATACCATGACAGTCAATCTGACAACTGAATGGTTACTAAGTGACCAATGGACAGGTAGCATATATGGCGTAGATACACTAGACAAAGAGATGATTCACATTCTGGGTATGACAGAGCTGGAGAGTGCAAGGTTTCATCATGTTACTCAGAACAGTAAGTAATTTGAAACCTATGAATTCTTTATTTGTAAATTTTTTATTTAATATTTTGGAACAAGGTTGACTGCAAGTAGACTATGAAAAGCAAAACAATGGATAAGAACAAACTACAAGCATATCTCACAGATATTTAGGGTTCAGTTAGAGACCACCAAATAAAGTAAATATTGAAATAAAGTAAGACACAGAATCTTTTTAGTTTCCCAGGCATATAAAAGTTATGTTTACACTATACAAATAATCTAGTAAGGGTACAATATCATTATGTGTAAAATCAATGTACATGATTTAATTAAAAAGAAACAAAAACACTTTATTTCTAAAAAAATGTTAACCATAACTTGCCTTCAGTGAGTCATAATCTTATTGCTGGTGAAAGTCTCACCTTGATATTAAAAACACAGTATCTGTGAAGAGCAATAAAGCAGAGCACACACAATGAAATGAGGTATGCCTGTACTGCATTTTGTTTCTGCACTCCACTGAGACCTTCCCCATGATCCATTGACTCACTCAAGTCTTTCTCTTGATTTTCTAAACCTTTCTCTCACCCTTCTTTCACAATCAAGGTCCTAGAAAGAATGATCTTCACACAAAGACCCTTTTCTCTGCCATCCACTCTTCAGCCACGCCCTTGCCTCCATCATTACAGGGAGGCTTAGTTGATAACAATCACCAGCATCCCACTACCTGTCAAAAACAATTAAACTTTAAAATCCAACTTACTTAGCCTCCTTATTGACCACACCTTAATTGGAATTCTCTCCCACTTTGGTTCTGATGACATTGCTCAGTCCTGGATCTTTTTTAATATATCTTTTTCCCTTCTCAGTTTCTTTTGCTAGTTCCTCATTGTCTTCCAGACAGACTAAAGCCAGGATTCTTCCTTTGGCTCTCATCTCACCTCTCTCTATACACTCTTTAGACTGTCTCAAGCCTCCAACAGTTTTAACATGTAATTGAGTCTGTGGATTGTGAACCAATATCCACATCTCTACCAAAGGCCTCTC
Source organism: Rhynchonycteris naso (assembly GCA_037038555.1). Lineage (NCBI taxonomy): Eukaryota > Metazoa > Chordata > Mammalia > Chiroptera > Emballonuridae > Rhynchonycteris > Rhynchonycteris naso. The sequence goes on from CM073002.1 coordinate 78,212,084, forward strand.
TGAGCTCCAGCAGTTGCATCCCATTACTAGCTAGGCACTTCCATCTAAATGTCTCACAGGTTCCTTAAACACAACGTGGACAAAATTAAAATTTTTTCTTCTTATGCTGCCATATCTGTTTTCCCTCTTTCTTCTTTTTCTTTCAAAGGTCTTCAAAGTCTTGTAGTGTCGTCAACCATAGCAAAGGCATCTTATTCTCAGACCCCAGGAATCTGCAGCACTGTCCAATAGCTTTGTTGGCAGACCCAAAGATGAAGTTATGCTCATGAGAAACTCTCACATATCCTTTCCTAGACAAATTTGGGAGTTCAAATTGTCCCATTTGGCAATTACTCCTCCAATCCTCATCATAGTAATCAATCATTCACCATTTAGATATCTCAGATATTAGTCAAAAACTGGTCCAAAATGTTATTTAAACCAATAAGGCCATTAATAAAAATATCTCAGGTAGGTGAGGCGCAGACATACTGTACTCATTTCCTTGGAGGGGAAGAAGGGAGATGTACAGGGAAAAAAAGCTGGCACCTACAAATCCTTCTGGTAATCAAATCATGACACTTTTATACTTTAATGTTATACAATAAATGGCAATTGTAACTGGCTTTTAATAATCTCCTTAAAAATTAGCATCTTATTTGATAAATCCTGTGGATTACATTGTTTCTTGTACCTTGTTGCCTCAGCCAAAACTTTCACTTTATTATCCCATTATATTATCATACCTTTTCACTAAAAATTCTATTCTAGCAAATCAACCCTAGAAAAATAATCCAGAATACCAAAAGCCATATTTATTCACAAAGATTTTCATTGCAGCTTTACTGAAAGTAAAAAACTGAAAACTATTTAAACATTCAACAATATGAAAATGGCTAGGTAAATTACTCAATAGAACCCACATATTTGTTAATAATTTGAGTTAATATAGGAACATTCTTAAATTATAATGTTAAGCAGAAAACAAAATCCATGCTGATCATACAAATAGGAAACTGTGTACAAAAAGGTTCTTCACAGAAAAAATAAATTGAAATATTAGTTTTCAGGCCCTGGCCTGTTGGCTCAGCAGTAGAGATTGGCCTGGTGTGTAGAAGTCCCGGGTTCTATTCTCAGTCACGGCACAAAGGAGAGGTGCCCATCTGCTTCCTCACCCACCCCCCTTCTCTCTCTCTCTCTTTCTCTTTCTCTCTCCTCCTGTCCTGCAGCCATGGCTCAAATGGTTCAAATAAGTTGACCCCCAGTGCTGAAGATGGTTCCATAGCATCACCCCATGAAATAGTTTGGTTGCCAAGCAACAGAGCAATGGCCCTAGTGGGCAGAGCATTGCTCCACAGTGAGCATGCCCAGTGGACCCCTATCAGGGCACATGCAGGCATCTGTCTCTCTGCCTCCCTGCCTCCCACTTCACTTTTTTTTTTATGTTGGGGGGGGGGAGTTTGTATGATGAAATTTCCAGTAATTTATTTTCCTTTTCAACTGAACTTTTCATGCTAAACATTTATTATTTTCTTAGTAAGAAATATAAGCAACTTTTAATTTCCTTTTTTTTATTATTTATTCATTTTAGAGAGGAGACAGAGAGAGAGAGAAAGGGGGGAGGAGCTGGAAGCATCAACTCCCATATGGGCCTTGACCAGGCAAGTACAGGGTTTTGAACTGGCGACCTCAGTGTTCCCAGGTCAACGCTTTATCCACTGCGCCACCACAGGTCAGGCAAAATTAAGCAACTTTTAAAATATATACTTATAAAATCCCACTCGGCACAGTAAATAGATTCATCTTTATGGTGGGTTTGATAACACATTCTTTGAACCAAAGTACCATATTGGAATAGACCTAAACTTCTAAACTGAGTCATCTTTCTTCCTTCTCTAACTAACGGAATAAACTGGCCACTAAAAGTGTTAATAGTATGCACAAATAAACTGAACATCTGGTAATGAGACAGTACGCTTTCATCTCAAAGTCCAAAAAGGCTGTTAGAGGAACAATTGAAAAATATCAAAGACTGCATCAATTAACTATCCGATATTTTCTTAATCACACAAAGTAGGTCTCTAACACTTGGAAAAACACTGAAATTTTTATGTTTTAATCAAGGAAGAAAGCAGAGCGCTGAAGGCTGTCTTGAAGATTCAGCAATTAACCTACCCATGTTTACCATTTTGAAGAATTAGTTTACCTGCTGACCTCAATCTGCCAGAATTCTCCTAACTTTAAAAATGTGAATTGTGCCCTGGCCGGTTGGCTCAGCAGTGGAGCGTTGGCCCAGCGTATGCAGTTCCCAGGTTCGATTGCTGGCCAGGGCACACAGGGAAGGCACACAGGGAAGGTACCCGACTGCTTCTCCACCCTTCCCTCTCTCCTTTCTCTCTGTCTCTCTCTCTTCCCCTCCCAAAGCCGGGGCTTCATGGGAGCAGGGTTGGCCCGGGCGCTGAGGATGGCTCCATGCCTCTGCCTCGGGTGCTAGGATGGCTTCATTGCAGCAGCGCCGGACAGGGAGGGGCCGAGTTTTGCCCGCTGGTGGGCATGCCGGGTGGATGCCAGTCGGGCGCCTGCGGGAGTCTGTCTGTCTGTCTGCCTGCCTCCTGCTTCTCACTTCCGAAAAAATAAAAAGGAGAAAAAAAAAAGTGAGTTGTGACAATTCTGCAAACCAGTCTAGTGGGCAATCTGTCAAGGAATAACTGCTTACTGTCCATTACATTTTGTCTCTCCTAATGGAGTTATTGGAGAATATTTTAGGATTTTAACATGTTAAATTGACATGTTTACTGATTCTTACTCTCTTTGTGTGCATTACACATAGTGCAGGCATCTCATGTCGAAATGCTAAACTTTATAACTTGACACTCATCACCATAGTAGATAACTTCCTTAGGTTATTAGCAAATGTCACTAATGCAATTGAATACTAAGTATTAAAATAAAATGTCTGTCTTTAGGCCATCTTGATAATCTAAAATAGTAATTATGTGATGTGCATTAATGATAGTTTCTGACAATGAAGCTCTTAATTTTTTAAATCTGAAGTGACCTTTTCTACAGTTTCTTAGCAAAAATGTAAAGAAACTGCAATTAGACTATTGGGACTAAGTTATTCACCTTCTTTCAATTCAAAGCAGTGGGTGATACAAGAGAAAAAGTTCTAAAGTTCTTAGATTTGAACTAACTCTTATCCACCTCTGGTAACTTTGGCAAAGCTCAAAATAGCAGATAATAAGGTGGTTAATGTTTTAATTCTTTAACAAAAGGATGTTGAACCTGTTACAATTGCTCATTCTCTCCTCAGAACTTATTCAATTTTGTTTTCTTTGATTCAGGACAGTTGCTTTTAAATGGAAAAATCATATCTAGCCCAACAACGTGCTGCTACTTATACAGCAAGGGAAATTATAGCTCTGGGAATGAGACTGAAAGACAGAGATTGCATTTTCATGGTGCTATGATATTTCATATGGGTTAAATTCCCCCATTACTTAGTGAGGTGCACCGAGAATATATAAGAATATACAACTCTTTATCTTTGAAGACTTTCGTTGTTCTGCAGTACTTATCAGTAGCAAAAAAACACATTTATTACAGCCTACAATGGGCAGGTATATAAGCGGGTGTACTTGCTCTCACAAAGTGTATAATTTTTTTTTTTTATAAATGTTGAAAATTTTTAATATTTCTGTTATTTCAGAAAACATCCTTTGTTGACATCCTACAAATTACACCATCCAATAATGTCCCAATATTTTCTTCTTGTGAAGATAGTTTATATATCTTTTTGACTTCTGTAATATTTGTTATTTCTGGAAGACTTTTCAGAGAAACTGTATGACCCTCTACTTGAGATATTAGGTCTATTTGATCTATTTGTTTTTTTCCATCTTCAATGTAAACAATCAAAATTGAGGTGTCATTTGCTGAGATACCAAATTTTTTCAAAGCCTCTGAAATATTGTTATTTGGGGACAGGTTGAAAATAATTTCAGTAGGTAAAGTTCTCGTCTTCATTTTTCCTAGTTTGTAGAGATGAACTGCTTTGTTTGTTGCCACAAGTATCTGAAATGGATCGATGATCTACACTGTAGGGTTTATTAATGAACCATCCATAGAACCTTCCATGGCCTTTTTTCTCAAGTCTCCAGCATTTTTCACATCTTTAAATAACAGAAGAGTCACCCTGCATCCTGGAAAGAGGTCCAGCTGATGTGTTGACTGCATTTCATATGTAAGCAGGATTCTCCAGGACTCCTCCTTCCGGCCTCACAAAGTGTATAATTTTAATTTAAAATATATCACTCCTGTTAGGTCATTCCAAGAAGGACGTCAGACCAAACACAGGGATAAAACAATTTAATGGGGCATCTGTATACTGATGGCTTCAGACCTTAAGCACCTCAGCAGAAAGAGGAAAACAAGCCCTAGCCTAAATAAAACAGAGTTTAGTGGTATTTCTACCACAGGGTGAAAACTTCTCTTCACTGTGGCAGTTAAACAATGTGGGGTGGGGATTAATGACTAAGTAATTAAATAGTCAGGTAAGTGATGAGGGGGTAACTAACTGGCAGGATGTCCTAGGAAATAGATATTGGCCAGATTTACAACTACTTACCATATAAATAGCTACAAGAGATTAGGAAGGACATAAATCAAACTGATCTTGATAGCATGGGGTAGATTATTAATATAATGAGGATTTCGGAGAAGGGAAAATTTAAGAGGTTCTTGAGCAGTCTTGAATAGAATGCCAGAAAACATTGAATGGGACATCTTTGAAAAACAGCTTAGATTGAGTGAAAGGAGGGGGTTATGATAATTCCTTGTAAGGTTCATCATCTATCTCACTGCTGGCTTTGCTTGTTTTCTACTTATGTGACTGTCTATAAATTTTTTAGACAAAGAAGACTTCAATAAGAAAAGCAGAGCAAACCCCGAGGAAGTCACAGTCTTAACCATACTTTTCTTCCTGCAGAATACAGAATTTGAGGAATCGGTTTGGGTCAGGGAAAAAAAAAACAAGTTTTGGTAGATGGCCAGTGGGTGGGGATAAGTGCCATATCTTTCTTGTTAATGTTTAAGACTTTACAAACAGCTTCATAAGCCTCCATGGCCTGCCTTCCAACACAATTTTTAAGGCAAGAACTAGCCAGCTCTTACATTCCAGCCATCTGCATGCCTTGTTTATATGAAACACATGTTACACAAGCTAGCAGACATACACTAGTATAAATTACAGAGAAGACTTCACAATACAGTAGGTTCCCAGAAGTCAGAGGTTACAAAGCAGTTGAAAACTCTGAAACATTTCAGAGGAAAAACATTTAAATATATCTAACCTCCTTCTACCATCACAGAAAATAATTTCTCTGAGTATGCTTTGGGTTTTGCTTTGTCTTGAAATTTAAAATATTGTACTTAAGGTTTTTGCTCTTCTGACTTAATTCAACACTTTATGTGAAAATAAATTAATGTCTGGCTTGGAAAAACAGCAGTTTCTTCTGTTTTATCTTCAATTTATTTGCTCACCAGCATTTACAGTGCAGGACTACCCTCCCTAACTTATGTTTCTGCTTCCCTAACTATAACCTTGAAATAACCAGTTCTAAGTCCCTTGATTTTCTCAGAATGTATCTAAAATGTTCTCACTAAAATATATATATTTTTTTAATTTCTAAATTTCTTTAATTTATTTAATTAATTGTGTTTACATAGATTCTAGGGTAACCCTGACTGCACCCCCCACCCCCATATTCCCTTCAACATCTCCCTTGCTCCCCTCCCTACAGTGCCCTCCCCCTTCCCTTCAGGTTTATCCCATCCTATCATCCCCTTTCCCTCTGTCCTCTTTTCCTCTGGTCCCTTTGATCCCTCCTCTGTCTCAATTCCTTTCCCCAGTTCTCACTGTTCATTGGATTCCTCAAATGAGTGAGGTCATATAATATTTTTCTTTTTCTGCCTGGCTTATTTCACTCAACATAATAGTTTCCAGGTCCTTCCATATTGTTGCAAAAGGTAATGTTTCCTTCTTTTTCATGGCCCCATAGTATTCCATTGTATATATGTACCACTGCTTTTTTAATCCACTCGTCCACTGATGGACACTTGGGCTGTTTCCAGCTCTTCGCTATTGTGAACAGTGCTGCCATAAACATAGGGGTGCATTTCTTATTTTCAGTCAGTGATATGGTGTCCTTGGGATATATTCCTATAAGTGGGATAGCTGGGTCAAAGGGCAGTTCCATTTCTAATTTTCTGAGGAATCTCCATACTGTTTTCCACAGTGGCTTCACCAGTCTGCTTATTTTTTCATAAATATTATATTTGGAATTCTATTTATGCTTTTCTTTGCCTCTTAGAAACTGCTAATGGTATATTGACTTCTCACTTTTATTTGCCAAGAATTGAAGCAAAAGAGCTATAAACCTCAGAAATATATTTTTAAACTGGCTGGGGTTCCCCAAGGTTTAATTTTCATTTTGGTAAAATAAGTATTTTACCACTTCTCCCTAGAATCCAAGTTTCTTTTCTAATTTTCATTATGGTGGGTTATAGTTCTGCTTTCTTTTCTAAATTGAAATTTCCTGGAATTACTATATAGGAACATGAAAGTTATCTTTTGGAGTGCTAAGCAAGCAAAGGAGGATGATTCCAATGTTCACTTCATTACAAATCTAATAAATAAACACTAAAAAGCAAAATAAGAAGATGGTCATTGAAATGGGACCTTCAATCAATGTTACCTCTTCATAGCAGTTAATACTCCCTCCCCTGTGGCCACCACTATACCCTGATACCTGTTGCTTGGTACCATGGGCAAGGGCACACAGATGGCCACAGAAGAATTGCCCAAGGAACATAAGGTCTCAAGGTCAAGTTAACCAAAACTCTATAAACATGTGGAAAGCACTTTAAATCTACACTGTACTTCCACAGGCAGTTCTCAAGGTAGCTAAACTCACAGCAACATAATCATTGGACTCCACTATCACAGCCTCCAGTCTCTATCTAACCTTTAACTTACTATCTGCATTTTATAGATGAAGACACAGAAACTCAAAAAAGCTGATTCTCCTTTAAGTAAGTGAAAACCAAAGACAAACCCTGGTCTTCTAACTCCAAATCCAGTGATCTTTGTATTTTACCACACTACTTCCATAATAAGTATTCAAAATATTTTTATAGATTTCAACCTTGGCTATCAGCACCACCACCAAATCTAGAAATCTGGTAGAGAAGCAAAGATATGTATGTGTGTGGTGTTGTTGTATCAATAACTGAGTAGGAAGGATAAAAACACAAAGTAGCAAAGATAGAAAATAAAAACAAACAAATAATAGTTATGACACTCAGGAGCACCCAAGTTCTAAGCATGCTACTAACTAGCTATAAGTTCTTGGGCAAGTCATCTTTCAATGTCTCAAACTAATGCTCTGTAAAATGTGAGGTTGAACAAGATAAATTCCAAACTGTCTTCCAATACTAATATTTTGGGATTCCATGTTTAGCCTTGGAAGGAAGTTATGCTAGACTCTTGCCCCTGCCTCTTTCTTAGCCAGCAGCAAGCAACCAAATAGCTCTTGATCCGGGTACCACACTTGTGCTCTTCATGCTGCCATATAGGAAGCATGTGGCAAAACTGATCTGGATGTTCAGTCCACACACAAATGCCCCTTTTAGCTCTGTTCCAAATCCCTACCTGGTGCCCCAACACAAGTAAAAAATGGCATGACCCAAATCCCTTGCCCATGGTCTCTCAGTTCAAAATAAGAGAGTCTTCAGGCCTGTGAAAAATGACCCCACACTTCAGACACGATCAATACCTAACCAAGGAAGATAAGAATAATCATTATTCAAAATGCCAGAAGACATCAATTGCAATTGAAGCTGAGGTTCGAAAGAATCCTGTGGAAATATTTGTAAAAAAAAAGATCAGTATGCAGACTGGTGCAGCCACTATGGAAAACAGTATGGAGATTCCTCAAAAAATTAAAATTGAACTGCCTTTTGACCCAGCTATCTCACTTTTAGGAATATACCCTAAGAACACCATAGCACTGTTCGAAAAGAAGAAATGCGCCCCCATGTTTGTGGCAGCATTGTTCACAATAGTGAAGATCTGGAAATAGCTCAAGTGTCCATCAGAGAATGAGTGGATTAAAAAGCTATGGTACATATATACTATGGAATATTACTCAGCTATAAGAAATGATGACATCGGATCATTTACAACAACATGGATGGACGTTGATAACATTATACGGAGTGAAATAAGTAAAACAGAAAAAAACTGAGAACTGCATGATTTCATACATAGGTGGGACATAAAAACGAGACTATGAGACATAGACAAGAGTGTGGTGGTTACGAGGTGGGGGGAGGGAGGAGATAGAAGGTGATGGAAGACAATTTGACTTTGGGTGATGGGTATGCAACATAACTGAATGACAAGATAACCTGAAGATGTTTTCTTTGAACATATGTACCCTGATTTATTAATGTCACACCGTTAAAATTAATGAAAAGAAAGTGATCAGTATATGTCTGGGGTGCTTCAGACATATTTCGTTCTGTTTAAAGCAGAAATATGAACTTAGCAGGCTGTTATTACCTTCCAGAAATTCTGATTCTAGAGTCTATATGTGAAAAAAATATAAAACTCTAAGCTGGTAAACTGGATTCTGGTAAGAAGTAGCTGTGTAACCTTGTGGGACAATTCATTTACTCTTTCTGTACTTAGTGCTGCATCTGTGAAAGAAAGATAAGGGACAGAAAAGCGGATTTTAAAGTCATTGACATGTATAAAAATCTATCATCTAAATATTATTGATAAACTTAAAACAGCTTCTTCAAATAAAAAAAAATTAAATCCAAGCCAAGATTTGACTGATTTTTATATTTACAGAATGGGGGTATTAAACATTATATTCAGTAAGCTCAGCATACAATTTTAATAACTAAACTGTTAAAGCATAATGAGTGTTATTCATCCATGTCTAGCTATTTACCTGAATCTTTACTATGATTTTAGAAAATGAGACCTTCTGTGATTCTGTCTGAAAGAAAATAAAAGCGCAAGAAGCCTTCCTTTGAAGCCCTGCTGTGAAGATTAATGAAACAAAGTCCCCTGCTACGACCTTCAATTCCAAGTGATGGCCTCAGGAAGGGCCCAGTAGAAGTCAGAATTATTCATTCTCTTCCTCTCTTTTTCGCTGACAATTGGATAAAGACTGAAGAGTTTCAACCTGCTCTTCTTCATTGTTTTCCAGCTTTCAAATGGAAGTAAACTATCATCAGAATCTCTCTTCCCCAAAAAGCTTGGGCAGCTCGAGATTCCCAAACACCTGCAGGAGTTTTCTATTGCTGCATACAAATTAAACTTAGATTAAAATAACGCGCATAGAGTATGTCAGTTTCTGTAGCTCAAGGAGTCTAGGCTATCAAACTGGGTCCTCTAGGATTTTAAAGGTTGAAATCAAGGTGTTGACTAGGCTGCATTCTCATCTGGAAGCTCACCTGGGGAAGAATCTGCTGCGAAATTCATTGTATTTCTTGACAGAACTCATTTCTTTGGGTTGTATTACTGAGAACTCTGACTTTTTGCTAGATATTGGTTAGAGCTCATTCACAAGTCCCAGTGGGTGTCTTCCATTTTTAGAGATCTCCTGCAGTAAAGCATCTTCCCGACGTGGACTTATTTCATCAAGCCCACAAGGAGAGTCTCTCGCTCTGGTCTACTAAGACCAAAGCCATATGATGTAAAATAAACATAGGAATAATATCCTATCACCTTTGCCATATAAATAACCTAACCATAAGAGTGACAGTTCATTGTCTTTGCCATATTCTGTTAATTAGAAGCCAGTTACAGGTTTTGCCCACAGTCAGGGGAGAATATTACACAAATCTGTGAACACCAGATATTCACATGATTCATTAGGGATAACTTTAGGATCAGCCTACCAGACTGGCCCCTAAAGAAAAAGCAACAACCATCAGGTCCTGTAGCTGAAGTTCTCCACTGTAACAAGGGAATTTGCCACTCACCACTCCCAACTCCATTCCAATCAAAATCACTTCTACAGTTATTATGACTTCCCTAAGGCTTGAAGCAAGGCCAGGTTTACCATAGAATCTGTACCTTTATTCTGCAAAGTTAATTTATCGCTGAATGTGAGCCAGACCTTATACCAGGGGTCCCCAAACTTTTTACACAAGGGGCCAGTTTACTGTCCCTCCGACCATTGGAGGACCGGACTATAAAAAAATCTATGAACAAATCCCTATGCACACTGCACATATTTTATTTTAAAGTAAAAAAACAAAATGGGAACAAATACAATACTTAAAATACAGAACAAGTAAATTTAAATCAACAAACTGACCAGTATTTCAATGGGAGCTATGGGTGCGGATGCATCCTGTGCTCCTCTCACTGACCACCAATGAAAGAGGTACCCTTCCAGAAGTGCGGTGGGGCCAGATAAATGGCCTCAGGGGGCCGCATGCGGCCCGCGGGCCCGTAGTTTGGGGACCCCTGCCTTATACTATGTGGGTGAGGACGACAGAGCTGCAGAAACCCAACTCCAAGGACAAGGTTCAGTGACACAAATCCACTTTATTCAGGAAGTAAACTAGTTTATATGCATGGGTTCAGCCAATAGGATATTACAGCGTGTTCTTCAAGGCCAATAGCTAATAAGATTAGGGAGCTGCCTGGTTGGCGCTGAGTCACTTACTTACAGCGAGCGAGCTCCCTTCCTGGGTGTTCCCAGGAGGGATTAATTTGCTGGAGTGTTCTCACAGCATAACATCAGCCACAGCTGCCAGGTGAATGTTCTGTGCTCTATCAACAATACTAGTATGATAGACAGAATAATGTCACATACTCCCTCAAAAAAAAAAAAAAAAAAAAAAAAAGAAGTAAGGAAAGAGACAGAGAGAGAGAAGGAAGGAAAGGAAAGGAAATGGAATAAAAAGGAAAGAAAAGGAAAAGAGAGAGAAAAGATGTCCAGGTCTTAATTTCCAGAACCAAAGAATATGTTTGGTTAAAATGGCAAAGAGAAATTTAGGTAGAAGATAAAATTAAGGTTGTGAATCAGCTGACCTGGAGATAGGAAGAGTGCCATGAATTACCCATAGAGGTCCAATATAGTCACAAGACTCCTTGTAAATGAAAGAGGGAGGCAGATGAAATAGTGTCAGAGTGATGGGGGGTGAGAAAGACTCAAATGACCATTGCTGGCTTTAAACATAGAAAGATACTACTAGCCAAATCATATGGGCAGCCTCTATAAGCTGGAAAACATAAGAGTGAGGAGTCTTCCCAGAGCTTCCAAAAACAAACTCAGCTCTGTCACACCTTGATGTTAGCCTATCTAATCCCATTTCAGACTTCTGGCCTCTAGAAATAGAAGCTACTAAATTTGTGTTGTTTTAAGCAACTAAGTGGTAATTTGTAATAGCAACAGTGGAAAACTAATATTACTGGGATATGGGAGCACAAAGATAAAAAAGACATAGTCTTTGCCCTCCAGAAGCTGACAGGCAAATTGAGTGGGAAACATACAGATAGTCTCAGGGTAGGTGACACGGCCACTATTTGCTTCAGCACCAAGGTCAATATTTTAGTACCACCCTTGACCCCCTTCCTTCTGAGACTACTGCCTGATCTGCTTGTGGCCCTGGGGTAAAAAAAAAAGTTTGAGACATTTAGTTTAACCTATAATATAAAACTTTTTGTTAAGTGCCAAGAACAGGATACACAAAAATGAATAGTACTGATTCTTATCCTCAGAGAATTTAAAGTCTTGAAGAAAACAAACATATATTTGTAAATTTTATTCCATGATAAGCTCTCTAATAGAAATATGTACTGAGTCCTTTGGGAATATAGCTATGAAGGAATTAATTATGCTAAGAAAGATAAGCAAGAGGAAATGATATAAAGTTCTGGAAAGAAGAGGATCTGTGAAATGGATCTTGAAGAATCATTATGGCAAATAGACAAAGAATGTGAAGCACAAAAGGAAAACATGAAAATGCCTGACCCATAAAAGGACACATTGTATTTGAGAAATCTGAAGTGGCCCAGAGTAATTAAAACCTGGGATACAAGCTAAAGGAAGAAATAGAGGGATATCAAAATGAGACTGGCAGGCCCTGACTGATTAGCTCAGTTGATTAGAACATCCTCCCGAAATTCCCAGGGTTCAATCCCCGGTCAGAACAAATACGGGAAGCAACCAATGAATGCACAACTAAATAGAACAAGTGAATGCTTCTCTCTCTCTCTGTCTCCCTCCCTTCCTCTCTCTGTCTCTCTAAAATCAATCAATAAAAAAACAGACTGACAAAATTAAGAAAAGTCAGTAGAGAAAGGATCTATATGCCATGCCCACAGGCATGGACTCAGGGACACATAAGGCAACGTGCTATAAGGCCATAGCCCCACATGCATTTACGGTTATTTTGGTCCTATATGGAGACTCAGCTGCAGGGGTAAGAAAGTAAGTAAAGATAACTGATTGGAAGTCACCTCCATAAATCAGGAGAAAAATTAGGAGCACTTGACTGAAGGCAATGGATGTGGAAATAAAGAGGAAAAGAGAATTGTGGAGAGCTATGTTTGAAGTCTGAACAAGTGAATTCAATATGGGAAGTAAGGAAAAGGAATTAGAAAGAATTCTTTCCAGGTTCCTGTTGAGACAGCCTCGTAGAGAGTCACGCTTTTCAAATGTCAGAATGGAGCAGGCACCAAAATGGCCTGCATGTCTTCTGCAAATACCCACCGCCAGAGTTTCTGATGCAGTTGGCCCCGATTGGGATGCTGCTGTGGAGTGAGTTAGAGTAGGCAGGTGGAGAAGCAGGTTTTAAGAAGTGATAATGCAATTAAATTATTTAGTAAGAAAACAATGTTCAGTCTGAAGTCTTAAAGGAAGAAGCTACATAAATTTAGGTTGCGCTATCTTTAAAAGAAAACCTCTGCCAAAAACTAATCAGGCTTAGATTCATTGGTTTTGTATATCTGAGAAATCTCTCAGAGAACGATGTTATTGACTAGAATCTAGCTACTTTAAATCTAGAGCATCCTACTGTCAATTGTACCATGGTTTTTACCAATGTTGAGACAAATATAAAAGGAGAACTGTAACATTACTTTAGCTAAGACAAATTTTTTTAAATGAATTATAAATCAATTACTAATCATGTTCATTTATTTAAGGGGAGGGAGAAATAAAGAGAGTGAAATGCTTTGTGGGAATTACCAAAACTTATTTTTAAGTCCAAGATTATGGAGGCTCTGGACAGTTCCATACACATGCCTCATTGTGATCACTTTCCTTTTTATCTATCTCCATTTAAATGTCTACATGTGTGTGCTGACTCAAGTGTTCATGTTTATCTGTGAAAGTACATGGCCCTGAATATTTTTCTGTTTGTTTTACTGGGTAAGCAATAAAGAGATTATTTTTAACCAGGAATTTATGGTGTAAGATCATAATTTTACACCCCTACCGACGGCTGAGGAAAAGCTCGACAACACTAAATAGTCCAGGCTCACGTGTCACATGAACATGGTTATAAGGATGCAGACATTTCCCACCAGTGCAAAAAACTCAAGGGAGCATTTTAGAAAACTCACTGAAGTTGAGAACAGAAGAGAAAGTATGGGAGATGGATGAGGTGTGTGATCATGGTGGGAATGAAGCAACCGCTCTTCTGCTACAGCTCACCTCAGCAAGAGTAGAGAAACCCACAGAGACTCAGCAGCCATCACTGACGTGATTCATTCATCCTCCTAACCACTGTTTATTGTGCACTTACTATGTGCATGGCTCTCGTTTACAATCACAGAATGCTTTCCACCTCCATTATCATTATCATCAAGAATTTGCTAAGTCCCCATCCTGTACTTGGCACGTGGCTGAGTGTCCTTTCACTCATGGCATTGACAGATTAAAATTTAAGCAAGTGGTCTATAAAACCTTGAAGTGCAAACTTAGTATTACTATTACTTTTAAACTTACCTTTCTTTTTCCTACAAAGCAGTCACTTCTCTGACTGATAGCTCAACTCACCTTGATGGTTGTTAAGAAGTAGCCAGCAGTCCATCACACACATCCATGACACTGCAAATACCTGTGTTAAGACAAAAAAGTAAAAGGGTGTTTGCCCTTCCACCAACATGCTCAAGTTTGCAAGATGAAAATTTGAGACCTCCCAAAATTTAATACCTTCTCTATAGTAAGTTAGCCAGTCAGTGGAGAGTTAGATCTAGAATGCTGGTCGCCCAATCCTGGTCAAGAGTTATCCCACAGTTCCTTCAACTGAATCATCAGGTAAGGTCTTTTGACATGATGTAATAGCTCTATATTTGGTTGGTGGAAGCGGGTAAAGAAGTAGGGAAAAAGGCAAATGAATGAGGAAGTACAAACTGGTTGTTACAGAATAGCCACAGGGCTGTAAAGTACAGCATAGGGGTTAGAGTCGATAATAGTGTAATAACAATGTATGATGCCAGGCGGGGACTACAATGATCAGGGGGGTCACTTTATAAATTATATAATTGTCTAACTACTGCAAATGAAAAAAAATTTAAAGAATAAGTTTATAGTGATGTAAGAGCAGTTTTTAATGCAAAACTGACCAAAGGGTAAATTCAATTCATCTCCTAGCACCTGACAACTCAAATTAAAGTTGGTGGATCAGCAGCATTAACATTACTTAAGAGCTGGTTAGAAATGCAGGACCTCCTGAATCAGAATCTACTTGTTAACAAAATGTCCAGGGGACTCACAAAAACATTAAATTTTAAGAAGCATTGTCCTGGCTCATGAGTACCAAGCCAGCAGAGCTTTCTAACTGCATCGTGACAAACGGGTTATCATTGTCCTGAGTTGACAATTTCCTCAGCTCTCATGAGAGGTTAGTAAAGCCTGGATCATTCAAAGCCAGGTGCTTCCAGCCTTTTTCAGCCTTGTCCCCTGACCATACTGTGACGTACAAACACAGCTTGCATTTCTTGTGCGTATTAGGTACACACAGAGAAAGGTTAGGCACTTTTCATGTACTCTTCAAATGAAAAAGATTAAGTAGCATTGTTCTGTCCAAACGAGTGAACCTGAACAAGTGTTAGAAACATGAATTCAATTCTTTAAAGTGCTTTGATGTCATGAAACATGACATAAAATCATCAAGTGGTTCGATAGCAACACTAACAAGACACACTGAAATTCTAGAAGTAGCACAGCTCCTGCTTTGTTTCAAAGACTTACTATTTGGTATCCCAGGAGGCAAAGCGATATTTCAACCAAATGCTCTCTGAAAGTGACTTTTGGAACATATTTGAGGCACCTCTTTTTATCTGATGGGAAATGAAAGCTACTACATTGAATCAGAAGATGATACACTCTAAGAATGAGGAAGCCGGGCTTATAAAATATCCCCTTATCTTTTCCTATTGAGAAACCATCCACATCTTACTTCTTCACCAGAAAAATCTGACTTTACATGCTTGTTGAAAATGAAGCACCGGTATAAATAAAAGAATGTCAAGTCCATAACTCAGATTCTTTGTAAGGCACTTCAGTACAAAACATTTGACGCATTCAGCCATCTTCATCTCAGCCAAATCCACATCCTCTAGGCCTGTCTCATACAGTACTATACAATAGTCATTAGCCA
Organism: Rhynchonycteris naso; assembly: GCA_037038555.1. Taxonomy (NCBI): domain Eukaryota; kingdom Metazoa; phylum Chordata; class Mammalia; order Chiroptera; family Emballonuridae; genus Rhynchonycteris; species Rhynchonycteris naso. The sequence goes on from CM073002.1 coordinate 78,227,762, forward strand.
CATGTGGCTATTTAAATTTAAATATGAATTTACTTAAACAAAAAAAAAAATTTGGTTCTTAATTTGTTGCATTTCAAGTGTTTATTGCATTTTAAGTGTTCAAAACCACATTTGAGGAGCAGCTACCACAGTTCAGATACTGTAAAATATTTTCATTATCACAGAAAGTCCTACTGGAAGGTTCTATTTTAGCATTTCCTAATATACTATGTTCCTCTGTAAATTCCTACAGGAAAAAATGCAAAAGGTCTTTCTTTGTAGGAAGATTGTGGACCCAGGGCAGAGTCCAGGAGAAATACACTTAGGGTTTTTAAATCATGCCCCACACCCTCCCGTTACAGTAGTGTCTCTATTCCAGCACAACCCAAAATACCATACTGTAAAGCCAGTAGCCACGGCCACCATCACAGCCACCTGGCCCATGCAGGTTTGCATTTGATTTGGAGAGATGGTAATGAAACAACGAACCCAAGAACTGCTGGGCCATTATCTTTAATCCTAGCTTGCACCCAGCGGGCAAGAAATACACACAGTGGGAAAACACTTCCTTTTCCATTCAGGGCTCCCAAAGCCACTGACTCATACAAGTATTCCTAGAATTAAAGGTTTCTACCTCACCAGCCTTATTCACCTCTGTTCCCCATCTCCTTCTCTCTGCACAAACTGGCTTCTCCTTCAGCACTCCACCATCTTGGCTGTCTCTCTGCTGCAATGCTAATTCCAGGAACCGAGAAAGAGCAAGCCCCGGTCTGCCCCATTTTATAGTGTAGAAATCAAAACCTTCAAGCCAATATACAAATGAGGAATTCTCTGATACAACGCCACTTATCTGAAGCATAAATGGGATTCCTCATAAGAGTGCACCACCCCACATCATGCAATAGTCAAGGGTGTGGGGAAAAGCTTAGTTTTGAAAAGATCTTAATATTAAAAGGGCGGGAAAGGTTTAGTCTTAACCTTAGGCTATAATGATCCTGCCGGCTTACAGCCTATCCCGCACAACCAATGCAAACTATAAGAGAGCAAACATATACATCATATTTGCAAACTTATTTGACCCACACCTACCATTATAGCCACCATTAAAAAGAATTAAATTATGTCTGCTAACTCATCTATTCAATTCTCACAAATATTTCCATCCATGAGGTCATCCATTCAACAAATATGTATTGAATGACAACTGTATCTTAGGCACTGTGATAGGCACAGAAGACAGTGATGGACAAGACAGCTGTGTCTCTATCCTCATGATACTGAGAGTCTGGCAGAAAAGAGTAAATGAGAGATTGAAAGTGTGATAAGTACAACACAGGGCAAGTAGCAAATGATCTAACAGGATCTAGGTCTAACCTAGTCTTCTGGGTTAGCAAAGGCCTCCTGAGCAAGTGAGGTCTGAGAGATCAGACACTAGTCAGAGAAAGAGGGGATGTAAGGCCAGGAGCCGCCATTGTGGCCATTCACATGCAGGTTCCCATTGGATTTGGGCTGATGGTGAAGAAATGGCAGAGTCGGAGGATGGTAGGCCATTCTGTTTATTAGTGTCTCACCAATACAGGCAAGCCACAAGAGAAGACAAGGGAGAAGCAGAAAACCAGCTTTTCCCATGGAGGTCAAGGGATCAGGGAGGCCCCTGCAATGGCAATAGTAGGAACCGAGAGAACTCAAGCTACTGGTCTCTCCCACTTTATACTGTAGAATCAAAACCTTTAATCCAATTATACAAACAAAGAAATCTCTGTATAATGGGATTCCTCAGGAGAGTGCACCACCCTACATTATCCAATCAGTCAAGGGTGTGGGGAAAAGCTTACTCTTAAAGCCAAGCCTTAGGCCATAACAACCTGGTCTGCTTACATTACAGCCTTTCCCCCCCCCCCCACCCATCCCAAGCATAAGGGCAAATAATATCACCTGGGTGACAGGCTTCCATGTGGGAAGCGCCATCTTTAACAAAGTGAGCATATTATATTTTATCTGCCGAACAGGGGAGAAATAGCATTACAAAGAGTGGTAACACCACGGTTCATGTCTTTGAAGTCGGAAAGAATAAAACGAGAATGAAAAGAGTCAGTGTAGCTATCTCATAGAGACTGAGGAGAATGGCAAATGTCAGAGTGAGGCCAAAAGTCTCACCATCTGATTTGCATTTTAAAGGTCACTCTGGATGCAGAGAATGAACAGGAAGGGGGCAAATATGGATTCACTGGGATTATTTCAGAGTCTCTGCAGGGTCAGGAACTAGGTTCAAAGCACAGTAAATGAGGGCATATTGGTAAAAAACTTGGAGACAAAGAGAATCAAAACATCCTCAGATTGAATGTATGTCAAGAATGTGGGAAAAAAAGGAGTTTAAAAGTGGCTTTCAGATTTTCAGTTTTCGGGATGGGGTAAACTGGCAAGCACTGTAAAAGAAGTAGGTTGTGGGGCATCAGATATTAAGGTTAAATTAGGGGCTAGTGAAATTTGACATGTGTGTGAAACATCCTAAAATGGAGATCTGTGGTTATCGGGGTGTAGATGAGATTGAAACCCCTGGGGTCAATGAGATTACCTCAAGAAAAAGAAAAAGAAAAGGAACAGGTGAAAAAGAAAAAGCTGAGATCTCCTCACACGGAGTCCTGCAGTGTTCCACATGCCAGGCTGCATTCTGAGGAGGACAGTTCTGAAGAGATCTGCAATCTAATAAATAAATATTACAACCAGAATCACCAGTATTCAACTTCAGCAATTAAGCACTTGTGGCTGGCAAGAGGAAGTTTTTCCAAAGTTTTCTGAAACATTTCAAATATTTGAACACTTTCAGATCTCCATCGCTGTCTCTGGTTTAGAGCAGCAGCTAGTGTTCTGCTCGGATTTCCAACAGCCAGGTGCAGAAGAGCCCTCTTCCCCCCATTCCTTGAGGCACACTGCCATCTGGTGGCCATAACCTGGCAGTGGAAATCTTACCCTTTTCTCCTGCATTGGTTTGAGATCCACACACTTTTTAGGTTGATTTCTACCTAAACTAAGCTATTTTGGGCTTCTTTGATGGTATCATTGAACTTGAAATGTATTATAATTGAGAAGGAAGTTCAAGCAGCAGTAAAGGCAACGGCAGACTTTTTGTCTCTCTTTTCTTTAAATATATTATATGCAACCATCAGAACATGTAGGCATTGTTAATGGAGACAAGAAATATGGATTGCAGAGGTGCTCATAAATTGTTATAACATCATATACATGCTTCTATTAATGATATTAATCACATTTTAATTGATTTATAAAATTCAATTTACTTATGATTCTGGGGTTGTGCTGGGTATTTTGTTTGTTTGTTTTCCCTAGCATTAAAACAAAGTCTGGGCAAAAAAAAAAAAAAAAAAAAAAAAAGTATATAATGGTTGAGAAAATAAATCAACATCATTGTTTTATTTCATGGTTTCAGGGTCATTCAAAGGCTTTAGAATATAGCTTCAGCCTGACCAGGTGGTAGCACAGTGGATAGAGCGTCGGACTGGGATGCGGAAGACCCAGGTTCCAGACCTCAAGGTCGCCAGCTTGAGCGCAGGCCAATCTGGCTTGAGCAAAAGCTCACCAGCTTGGACCCATGGTTGCTGGCTCCAGCAAGGGGTTGCTCGGTCTGCTGAAGGCCCACGGTCAAGACACATGTGAGAAAGCAATCAATGAACAACTAAGGTGTCGCAACGGCAACAAAAAACTAATGATTGATGCTCCTCATCTCTCTCCATTCCTGTCTGTCTGACCCTATCTATCTCTATCTCTGACTCTCTTTCTCTGTACTTGCAAAAATAAAAAAGAATATAGCTTCAGTTTTAACAGAAAATAGTAAACAAACTCATAGTATACTTTTCTCTTTTTCAAAAACTTCTCCTCTTTATAATATGATAATATGTTAAGATAATATGTAGGATTACAGAAAAGTAAACTATTTTGAACATTCAGGGATGAGCTTAGGCATGACAATAGTATCTGCTGTATATAATGTTATTATCTACAACTCTTAAGAAACATGTTTCAATTTAAGTTAAATTTTAAACAAAAAACAAAACTCAGATGAAATTATTTATATAAAGAAACTGATAGTATCACCACTATTTTATGTAATTCAGTGAACCATGAAAAGAGTCAAACACTAAATCTTGTTTGTTCAAACTTCTCAACCACCACATAAAGTAATCTCATAGATTCTGTTTTTCTGAGAATTTATGATTGACAAAAGATCAAACACTCTTTAAGCATAACATTGAGTTGTTTTAGGAGAGATAAAATTCAAAGTCAAAAATCAAAGCAAAATTCAACAAATAACAAATTATAAAACAAAACAAAATGGTCAGTATTAAATCATGAGCTTTCTTAACTATCTGAGTTGCCTACAGTTCAGATGTTTAGAAAAACATCTCTATGGGAATATGATTGGTCTTTCATCTGAAAGAAAATTTTATGTCTCTAAAACCTACCATAATTATTGAATGAATCATTAGTGAATAAATTTGGAAAGTGTTGGGCTATGTAGCACCAGGAGGTGAATTAAATAAAACAATTTCTGTCCTTACATTAACTTAAAACCTGATGTAGCCAATGCATAAGTCAAATTACTTAAAAGATGAGAAAGCACTCTTCAAATTATATCATGCAAATCTGAGGAAGTATTGTTCTCATAACCAGGAGCGTTACATACAAACATCACTGTGGGGGAGAGTTCCATCGCAAACACACACACCCTATCCGACCAAGTGGATGGAATAAATTAGATGAGGGAATACGTAGCAGCAGATGTTAAAAACTTGTGGCAGCTGTGAAAGTAAGACTCAGCTTTGATACTTCCCACTAAGTTTTGGTTTGAGGGTTCACTGCTTGTGAGGCAGCTTAACAAAGCCCCATTACCCTTTTTTAAAAGTATCATAATTCTTTGACTCTCTTTCTATCTTAATTCCCAGAGTAACTATGGAGCAGCAACCAAACAGAAAATAGGAGGCCAGGTTGCCCAAAGCCCCTCTGCAAACGCTGTTCTGTTGTGCAGGGAGCAGTGGTGTGTGTTCAGTCAACGCAGGCAGTGAATTATGGGAAACATCCATCCCCTGAGTGTCCCGTGTTGCTGTGCAAGGAAGTTCACAGTGCATGTCTGAAGGATCTCTTTGCCCTGGAAAGTTTAAGCAAAGTTGAAACAAAATTTGCTCCCCAGTGGATGATCTTAAATCAAAATTTGAATGCCACAGGCTTGATTCATGAGCCTATAAAACCCTCTGAGTCCTGACACACGCAGACATATACTCACACCTCCAGCAAGTCTTTTTTTGCTCTTCCCTCTAACAATATTAACTTCCCTTGGGTCATCATCACATCCCAGCAGTTTGTATAAAAAAGTAAGATTGCAGGAAAAACAGCAAAAAAAAAAAAAAATTCCTCTTAAAGAGTACATGTTCTTAAAATACCTGACTACTCTATGGGATGTTAATTGGGGGATAAGTCTCCAACAGCAGCCTCCAGTTCATAGTCAGTGATTCACTTTCTTGCTCCTCTGTTTCTGTCACACAAATATTGAGATGATCTGCACTACCAAGTACCTACTGGAGACAACCCACTATGTCTGCCTAATTCAACCCTGTCCTAGTCATCTCAGGATGCCATAACAATATACCACAGACTGGCAGCTTATACAGCAGAAATGTATTTTTTTTACTCTTCTGGAGGTTGGAAGGGTTGGTTTCTTGTGAGACTGCTCAGCTTGCAGATAATGGCTTCTCTCTGGGACCTCAGATGGCTTTTTCTCTGTGTCTATGCATGGGAAGACAGAGAGTTCTGGTGCCTCTGTTTTTACAAGAATACTTGTTCATTGGATTAGTACCCCACCCATAGGACCTCATTTAACCTTAGTTATCTCCTTAAATACCCTATCTCCAGATCAAGTAACATTGGAAATTAGGCCTTCAACCTACAAATTTTGTGGGGACACAATTAAATCCATAACAAACCTAGATGGATTGAGAACTTAATATGGAAAATATGTGATACAGTGCTGGGATTCAGATAACTTAACAACTGGTTCTCTGCTCTAATGTCCATTTTAAATATAAAGAAAAATGATGTACCGAAAGGAATATGTTTTATGAAAACAGCTTGTCACCCCCTGGTTATTTGGTACTTTTTCTCTTTATGTTATATGTTTGCTTACTGAACTAACAAACACAAGGGAATTAAAATGTAGTATTTCATCAAAGGTATGATGAGTTTTATGAAATTAATAAATAAATATTACAAGTATAGTTCTGTCAAATTTTTTCACATATGAACGGAATGAACACTTAGAATACACAGTCGCACAGATGAATGCTCAAAAAAGGTGAGGAATGTAAATTTGTGACTTCCACATTGGGCAGCTGCCCAGGTGCCCACCTTAGAGAGAACCCTGATGACAAGTGCCATTTTAACAACCGGTTCGGCAAACTCAACAAAATGTTAGGTATCAGTTCTGCCAAACCCGTGTGAACTGGCTGAATCTTACCACTGATATGGTGATAGACTAAAAAAAAAAAAATAGAAATGAATAAGGCATTACCCCTTAGCTCAAAAAGTACACACCTTAACGTGGGGATATCAATGTGTTTACTAACTACTGTATTTCCCCATGTATAAGACGCTCCCATGTATAAGATGAACCTTAATTTTGGGGCCTGAAATTTGAAAAAAAAAAGTATTACATAAAGTTATTAAACTCCAGTTTTATTCATCATAAAATTCATACAATTTGTCATCACTGTCAAAACTCCCATCCATTAGCTTGTCCTCATCTGTGCCTGACGACAAATCACTGTCTTCAACAATGAGCACAAAAACAAGAGCGAAAAAGTGGGAAATGCAAGTAAAACACTACAAACACTATATAAGATGCACCTAGCTTTTAGACCTCAAATTTTTTTGAAAAAATATGTGTCTTATACATGAAGATCTATGGTATCTAGAGCCCAGTTCAGCTGTGAACAATTTGAATATTAGAATCTTGGAAAGTGCCAACATGTGATAGACAAATGAGAGCCAAAAGCTGAGTTTAACCAAGTGATGTTCTGTGGCAACGCATCTTTTGAACAGTCGCTCAGTTAACAATAAGAAGGCATCGGGCCAGTGAGACTAGAAGCAAAGAGGAAAGTTAGTGGTCTCCTATTATCCCAGAAGATGGAGAAAGAAAACTGGAACTAAACCAGAGAAATGTGATTCAGGACGAAGAGACAGATTTGAAAGACTTTCAGGAAATAAAGCCAAGAATATTTGGGAAAATTAATGATTTCTTCTATAGAAGACTTCAGAGGGAGCATTACTTTAATTATTTTTAATGTTTCTCATTTTACTCATTCAGTTAGCATTTCTCTTGGAAATGCTTGATTTATAGCCCTTGTTAGTATATGTTGAAAATACCTTTATTTTCATCTGACTTGCTTTCTTCCCAAGTATACTTTAATTTTACAAATTTAAACATTTAGACATTATCAGTGGTTATTGGCAATAAGACCTATTAATAAATCTCCAACAGTCTTAGCTACTAATATACAGGGTGGGCAAAGGTAGGTTTACAGTTGTGAGTATGCAAAACAGTTTATTCTTGTATTATTATTTATTATGTTATTATTATTGTTATTATTATTATTATTTGAGAAAGAGAGAGAGACAGGGACAGACAGAAAGAAAGAGAGATGAGAAGCATCAACTCATAGTTGTGGCACCTTAGTAGTTCATTGAATGCTTTCTCATATGTGCTTTGACCGGGGCGCTCTTGCTGAGCCAATGACCACTGCTAATGACCCCTTACTCAAGCCAGCAACCTTGGGCTTCAAGCAAGCAATCTTTGGGCCCAATCCAGTGACCATGGGGTCATGTCCATGAGCCCACACTCAAGCCAGCAATCCTGAGCTCAAGTCGGTGAGCCCACGTTCAAGTCAGTGAGCCCACGTTCAAACTGGATGAGCCCACACTGGATCCAGCAACCGCAGGGTTTCGAAACTGGGTCCTCAGCATCCCCAGGGACGCCCTATCCATTGTGTCACCACCTGTTCAGGCTATTATATTATTTTCCATATGAATAACTGTAAACTTACTTTTGCTACATTCTGTATTCCTTAATATAGACAGAGAAATTACATCTCAGAGTTAACTGTAAACCCTAAATTTATCTTACTGTCAGAGCTGAATTATTTCTTTTTTTCTCCTTTCATGTTCCTGATTCTACTGAGCACCCAGTTCTTTGCCTTGGAATCATCGTGGACTATCCCTTCCTCCCCAATTTTATACCCAGTAAGGCACAGAGACCTTTAAGCCTTCCTTTAGATTTTAAAGTGTAAAATGGTTGGAGTGGTGATCTTTTACCTTCTTGTTCCAACCCCTATCTTCTGCAGTACCAGAATTCTTCAAATTCTGTTTTGAATTTGTTTAAAACAACCACATACTTTCGGAAGACATAACTCTCCAGGCATTCAGATGTGAGGCCTCTCCCTGACTCCTTCAGGCAGAGTTAACATATTGTAATCGTCTGTTTGTTTGAGTCTCCCTCCAACTAGACCGTGAGTTTAAGTGCAAGAGCTGTATCTTGTAGAATCAGATCCACAGCATGCTGCTTCAGACCACGTAAGTACTTTGTTAGTTTGACTAATTATTTGATTAAGGAAGTCCTTGTGCTAAGGGAACTTGCATCAGTGATTGTATTATTTATAGTGTTGCGTGAATATATGTTGTTTCTCGCATTCACATGTAAAATACTTGGTGCCAGGCCACCATGTTAAACTTCTTGTTTCCACAAGAATGTAAGGGAATACCTTAAACCTAGAGGTGTCTGGGCAAAACTTGTGTTTGAAGTATCTCTCCACTCACCACTACACAAACTGTCAACAGGTTGGAGCCAAAACTCATTTCCCTACTTCTCGATTAATAAGTTCAGTTCAAGAGATAAGATGACCGTTTCTCAGATCCTTTCCCAAAATATATTGAGCCACCATGAAGAATTAGCTAGTCCTTGAACCCTACAGGACTTCCATCCCTGCTCTGTTTGAGAAGGAAGAGCAATAAGAGACTACAGTCATTGCAGGAGGTCAGAAACCAAACTTAAAAACCGAGTTCTATAGCCAGAGCCAACTGCTACTCTTTTGTCTTCCTTGAAATGCTGTCTTGCCCAGGCTCCTAAAAACCTTATGGCTCCATCTAGCTGCCAACTGCCAAGTCACCCGAGCTTTTCAGAGCCAAGCCGTTGAGCTCTGGAAATGAAAAATAAGCCCAGTCTTCACCCCACTCCCACTCATTTTCTCTAAAGTGAAAATGTTTTATTTACATAGGATGCCTCACTGAAAGAGGCACAAACTGTTACAAGGAACGGCATCAAAGCAACTCTGATGTTTTCTAGCTTGCCTTTGCATTATGAGAAGCCATATTTTAATCTGATACTCTTGAGAAGACAGGACTAAGTTTACATGTAGCAAACAGGTGGTTGCATGTAGTATGCAAATGGCTTGTTCATAAAAACGATAAAACATGTTTATTAAGTGTGCTTACTATGCATCTGGTGCTCTGCTGAGTGCTTTATACACTTTCTATCCTTTTGTGTGCATTCCACAATTTAACCCCCACAATAAGCCCATGTATTCACAATTATTCCTATGTATGAATGGGGAAGATAAGGCTAATAGAGGCCTGGCTGTGCCTAAGGATACACAACCACAAATCTGTAGTGGCTGAGATAAACGCAGCTCAGTATGACTCCAAAGCCTGCCGTCTTCACCACTGCTCCTGCCCAGCCTGCACCGGTAATCGAGGATGCAAGGGCTAATTATTGATGATGGCCAGAGGGTATAAGGTCACAGATAAACATGATGGGTCTTCTTGGAACAATTTTTCTCAATGACAACATAATTAAATACAGTTTAATACAGTACAACAAACATGGAGGCATATTAGTATAATGCAAACTTCACAGACATTTTTTAAATAAAAATAGAAGGCACCAAAAAAATTGTCTTTTTGAGGTGTTGTCCCACCTGAGGCTGTGTCTCTGACTCTACGTGCTCCTTTTCTCCCCACCATCTCCCCACTTCCAGGGGTATTTATTTGATCCTACACTTCATTAAAAAGCTCAGGCAAAACCCAGGCAATGACACACATTAGGAGACACATTCCAGGGACAGAGATACATGGGGAAGACATGGCAGTGGTCAGCTTTACTTACTAGGTAGCTGTTCATGTTACAGAACTATAGTCCCCAAGAAAGGGGTGGAGGAATGGGTACCAAGGCTTCCATCACAGGTGGGATTCCACACTAGGTCTGAGTAGAAGAATCCTGGGCAAGGTACAGTCAAATGGGAGAGAAAACAGAGTTATAGAATCCAAAGCTGAAAAGTTATCAAGGATTCACCCTTCAGGTCCCAGATTCAGGATCTGCTGGACAGGAAAGAAGAGAAAGAGGAGAGAGATAAAAGAAAAAGAGGGCTGGAGAAAGAAAACAAGGGAGCAGTGAAAAAAGGTGGGAGGCAGAGGGAAGAACAGAGACAGAGAGAGGAAGGAGGAGAGAAAGGGGGGGGAGAAGGAAATTGGGACACTTGTTAGTGCTTAACTATGTTACCAATATGTTGTGATCACCTAAATTTAGTCTTGGTCAGTATTTCAGGATATGAACCAATATCTAAATCCCGTCTCTATTTGATGAATTCTTTACCATATGAATCTTGGTAAGAGGTAGAAATTAATCCCACCCGCAAGCTGGAAATGTCAGCCTCTCAGATATATGACTTTAACTCAGCCGATCAAATGCACCTGCACAGAGGCAGCAGCTACCCTTCCTGCTGCTGGCAGGATTTCAACAGAACTTGGAGCTGGCATGGACTCAAAGTAAAGTCCATCATTAGATTCAGCTATAAAAATACCTAAAAGATGCCAAAAATCAAGCAAAGGTAGAAAATGCTATTTGATGGTGATGGAAGAATAGAACTTTTGCATAAAATCTAAAGGTCTTACAAACAGCCTTATGCCTCACGCCACTGTTTTCCAGTACTATCTGACTTTAGGAAATTTATAAATTTTACATGGAGATCTTAACCTGATGACAGATCAGCTTCCCTCTTAGTTAGCGTCTACATCAACTTGATTAGCAGCCCACGATGATTTCTTTCCTGTGCTCCTCTACCTCCATCTAGCGGACTAAAAGTCAACTGCAACTCTGGCTTCCCTGTAATCCGCGTTGAGTGCAGGCTTTTCCTTGGTTCTGTCATCACAGGTTGGTCTATTCAGGCTTTTGCGACTGGAAATCACTCCTACCTCTCAAGAGGTACAGTATCCACTTAGCTATGAAAAACAAATACCTTGAGGTACCCATCCTGCTCAGGGCTAGAATTGCAATTCAGGATATGTTGATTTAGTAGTGTCTGGTAAAATTGGGTTTGTGTTTACAGAATTTCCTATTTAAAACTCTACCCTTAGAGGATTCTGAGTTCACCAGGAATTTCTTCTGCACTGCAGTGCACACACAAAATGCTGATGAATCATAGAGTATTGACAGAAGCAGTAAAAGCTGTGGCTGACAAACAAGCGTGGCCAAGAGAGCCCTCCAGGATATGACTTGCATAGAAGTCAAAGGGAAACGCAGTAATAAAGAATCAAAGAGTTTTTGAGCTGCAGAAATTTTCATGATGACCTGATAAAGATGAAAAACAAAGCAGAGCAGAGGAAAGACAAGAAATGTGGCCCAAGGCCAGAGTCACCAGTACAGATTCTATGAGCTGTTCCTCTACCTCTTTCTCTTCCTTCCCTCAGGGTTACTCCATCTGTCTATCCAACCCTTTTCTCCTTCATATATATATTTTACAGGGACAGAGAGAGAATCAGAGAGAGGGATAGGTAGGGACAGACAGACAGGAACGGAGAGAGGTGAGAAGCATCAATCATCAGTTTTCCATAGCCATTGCGACACCTTAGTCGTTCATTGACTGCTTTCTCACACGTGCCTTGACCGTGGGCCTTCAGCAGACCGAGCAACCTTGCTGGAGCCAGCGACCTTGGGTCCAAGCTGGTGAGCTTTTGCTCAAACCAGATGGACCCGTGCTCAAGCTGGTGACCTCAGGGTCTCAAACCTGGGTCTTCTGCATCCCAGTCCGACGCTCTATCCACTGCATTACCGCCTGGTCAGGCTCCTCTTTATATTTATTATCAGGTTTTGTTTTTTCTATCAGCAAAATTTAGTTACCTTTACCACTGAAAAATTACTAAAATACAGAATCACAGAATGTTTGAGAAAAAAAGTGTTTTGCTAGACATCTAATTCCGTTTCCTGCATTCTGCAAATAGGATCTAGGGTCCTTCGCTCACTTGCCCACAGTCATGAAGCCAGGTAGCTGCAGAGCCGTTGGAAGACAACTCATCCAACCTGCAACACTCTGAATTGGAAAGGGTTGTCAGAGGGCAACTGCAGCCGAATGCAGCAATGTCCACAGGACCCTAAGGTAAGAAATATGTTTTCATTGGGGTGGGAGAAAACTTTTTAAGGAGAAATAGATATCAGCCTTTCTTTTTCCACTATTTTTTCCCTAGATGTCAGTTTCTGCCCCAGAAATAAAAAAATGACTTCAGGGAGCTGGTAGGTCACAGAAATGTCTGGAACCATACATACTGTCGTTGGCCTGCAGAACAGTAGATATGACCACTGGGAAAACTACAGAGTGTTTGCCCATCTGAAGGTATATGCAACTTAAAAACTGTGAACCCTATGCTGTCCTAGAACACTACTTCTGAAAGTCCCATTCAGCTTGATAACAGCCAGGTCACAGCCTGTAGTTCATGGGAGACTTCCAGAGTAAGACTTTCAGAGTGATTATCGATTAATCATTTCCATTTGAAGAAACTGTATTCTACTACAGCCATTCTCTCTAAGTTTGCATTTGAAGAGGAACGGCAAAAAGATGAGGAAAGCAAAACAGACTGGGCCAAATGCGATTGTACATGTAGAGCAAAAATGGTAAAAACAAGCTTAACTTACCATAGTCATTCTATGCAGCACATACGTTATGTGCCATCTGGTAGACTGGTTCATTGATTGTCACAGGACATAATTATTTCAAAAGACAATAAATTTGATTACCAGCAATGAAACTTTGTATCTATGCAAACTAGGAGAATGGCAATGGGGTGAGGAAAACACCCAGGTTTCCAGAATCAGAATGCAAGTTGTACCATTCAGAGGCCGGAGAGAGAAGCCCATCTCTTCAGGAACACTGGACTGACAAATATGGTGTTGTAGGGGTTTGTGGTGTCCACCTCACCCATCGGATGTTAGCCCTAATTCTGGAAACCAGATCTTCGATTTCACTGAATGTAAGTACTCTTACGTACATAATCTGCTGTTAGAGATTTCATCTATTGATTAAACTAGGGGAGAAAAGAAAATATTGCTCAACATCTACTGAGTATCAGGCAACTTGCTGGATATATTTTATTTGTCCTCTATTTTAATCCTCACAACCAATTCTGTAAGGGAGGTTAAGATGATTAGACCAAGATCGCACAGGTAAGATATGATGGTGGGCTGAATAATAGCCTCAAAAAATGTTTGTTTCCTCATCCCTAGAACCTGAGAATATTACCTTACACAGCAAAAAAGGCTTTATAACTATAATTAAATTAAGATATCTGATAAAATTCGTTTATGTTATGTAGGTGTCCTCTTAATGCAATCACATATGTTCATATAAGAGGAAAATTTGACTACAGAAAAGGGGAAAGTGGTATGACCACAGAGGCAGAGGCTGGGGCAATGTAGCCAGGAGCCAAAGAGTTCCAATAACCACCAGAAGTAGAAGTAGGAAGGAATAGAACCAATGGAATAAATCAGTTCTGCTGACCCCACATTGCCTCTTAAGACCCATTTTAGAATTGTAACCTCCAGAAATGTAGGAGAATAAATTAGTGTTGTTTTGAGCCACAGGGATTGTGGTAATGTATTACAGCAGCAATAGAAATTAATACACAGATGAACCAGAATGCTAACTCAGCTGTGCTCCAACTGGAAATCTACATTCTTTTCTCTACTTTACATTGCCTGCAATTTAAATGAAGAGTGTGGAATTACATATACAGACATATATTTTCATCTTGTCCCAATGTAAATATTCTTAAGATCTGGAACTGAGTAATGAATTGGATGATTTAATGTTGATTTGATTAAACCATTAGAATTATCCCATTCTTTGATTGTTGCTATGATGGTTCTAAACCAGGGGTAGTCAATCTTTTTATACCTACTGTCCACTTCTGTATCTCTGTTAGAAGTAAAATTTTCTAACCGCCCACCAGTTCCACAGTAATGGTGATTTATAAAGTAGGGAAGTAATTTTACTTTTTAAAACTTATAAAGCAGAGGTACAGCAAGTTAAAGCATATAATAATAATTATTTACCAAGTACTTTATGTTGAATTTTTGCTAAGTTTGGCAGAATAAATCTTTATAAAACAACTTACTATAGTTAAATCTATCTTTTATTTATACTTTGGTTTCTCCACTACCGCCCACCATGAAAGCTGGAACACCCACTAGTGGGCAGTAGGGACCAGGTTGACTACCACTGTTCTAAACAGCTGACTCAAAGAGAAAACATCAAAGAGATTTATATTTAAGTATGGCTAAATAAGTCCATAAATTTGACTCAGACTACTTCAAATACTTGGAGCTAAAATATTCGAGATCAAGTTGAAAATACTTTGATGCTTTTGACTCACCTTCTTTAGAAAGTCTTAAAGTTCAGCCTGACCAGGTGGTGTCACAGTGGATAGAGCATCCGCCTGGGGTGAGGGGTCACTGGCTTGAGCATAGCATCATAGACATGACCCCAAGATGGCTGGCTTGAACCCAAAGTCACTGGCTTGAGCAAGGGGTCACTGGCTCAGCTGGAGCCCCCTAGTCAAGGCACATATGAGAAAGCAATCAATTAAGGTGCCGCCACTATGATTTGATTCTTCTCATCTCTTTCCCTTTCTGTATGTATGTCTATCTTTCTCTTGCTCACTAGAAATAAAGAAAGAGAGAGAGAGGGAGGGAGGAAGGAAGGAAGGAAAAAAAAGAAAGAGAGAGAGAGAGAGCAAAAGAAAGAAAGAAAGAGAAAGGGAAAGAGGGACGGAGGGAGGGAAAGAAAGAAAAAGAAGAAAGGAAGAAAGGGAGAAAGGGAGGGAGGAAGGTAGGAAGGATAGAAAAAGAAAAAAAGAAAGAGAAATAAAGAAAAAAGAAAGGAAGAAATAAAGGAAATAAGGAAGGAAGGAAAAAAGAAAGAGAAAAAATGAAAGGAAGGAAGGAAGGAAGGAAAGAAGGAAAAAAGAAAGAGAAAGAATGAAAGGATGGAAGGAAAGAAGGAAGGAAGGAAGGAAGGAAGGAAGGAAGGAAGGAAGGAAAGAAGGAAAAAAGAAAGAGAAAGAATGAAAGGAAGGAATGAAGGAATGAAGGAAGGAAGGAAGGAAGGAAGGAAGGAAGGAAGGAAGGAAGGAAAGAAGGAAATAAGAAAGAGAAAGAATGAAAGGATGGAAGGAAGGAAGGAAGGAAGGAAAGAAGGAAAAAAGAAAGAGAAAGAATGAAAGGAAGGAATGAAGGAATGAAGGAAGGAAGGAAGGAAGGAAAAAAGAAAGAGAAAGAATGAAAGGATGGAAGGAAGAAAGGAAGGAAGGAAGAAAGGAAAGAAGGAAAAAAGAAAGAGAAAGAATGAAAGGATGGAAGGAAGAAAGGAAGGAAGGAAGGAAGAAAGAAAGGAAAGAAGGAAAAAAGAAAGAGAAAGAATGAAAGGAAGGAATGAAGGAAGGAAGGAAGGAAGGAAGGAAGGAAGGAAGGAAGGAAGGAAGAAAGGAAAGAAGGAAAAAAGAAAGAGAAAGAATGAAAGGAAGGAATGAAGGAAGCAAGGAAGGAAGGAAGGAAGGAAGGAAGGAAGGAAGGAAGGAAGGAAGGAAGGAAGGAAGGAAGGGGCTATGAACTTCATAGGTTTAAGCTATTCTTTATCAACATTTTTTTTTCTCTGTTAGCGCTGTCATGATACCATGAAATCTAAAAACCTGTATTCTATTATTATTTATTTTACAATGTCCCACCTTGATCAAATCACCCAACATTTCTGGACCTCACCTGTAGAGAGGGGCAACGTTAGGGAAGCTTGCCAAGTAGATCACCACTAAGGTTTCTCACAGTTTTAATATGAAATGATGTGGGCAGAATTTCCACAGCAAATCTTTAAGTGGATTTCAAGTGTGTTCATCTCACAAAGTACCACTAGAGGTCAGATGAACTTTAGTAATTCTATCTGTTCGGGACTACATACTGAGCAACTGCTGAACTTACATTGATGCCTTGCCTAGCAGGCCTTCCCCTAGCCCTTTCTAAGCTAGTGAATGTTGAGCCCACTATTACAGAACAAATTAGGAAAATCTCTGAAACCAGAAATTAGATTCATTAATCTGTCATTTGCAATCACCTAGTACCAGAGTTCTTATCTTTCTTTGCTTGCCTGAATGTTAATTGAATGAATGTGTCACGTAAAGCTCTGGTACATGGTGTTTGTTCATGTTATAGTGCTAATCAGTCGGCTACGTGGGATTGGGGATATAACACTATCTGCATCCTCTTTATGCACCGAGGTATAACTGTATTATAATATGTGACTTCCTGTATCTATGGCATTTGACTCATTATATACTGCTCATAAAAATTAGGGGATATTTCCAAATGAATATGAAGTGATAAAATATCCTCTAATTTTTGTGAGCCATATATTATTCACAGTAGAGTATAAAAGAGTAAATGAAAAAGTACAAATGAGTAACAGGGAATACATGCCACCCTTGGATACTTGCTTAGGTCCAGCTCTAGGGACAACTCTGAAGTCTGCAACATCAGATTTTCTATAGCTACCATTACTCGTGCAGTTCCCCCCCATCACTTTCACTTTTCCTCTTCCCACCATCCCTGGTCAAACTCTGCTCTCAGTGAGGATCCAAAGGACACAAATGTGGTAAGATGTCGACATCTGATGATGCATTTCTGCTCTCCTGGAACACTTGGGTTCTGTCAGATGGCAAAGCTTAGTAAAGGGTGGAATTCCAAAACTAGAATCATAGTCATCCCCAAAGGTAGCAATTTGGGGAGACAGAATGACTGACAGTATCTTCAACATCATCCCAAAGAGCTGAAATCACAAGCCAATGACAAAGGCCTTTCAGTAAGGCATACAGCCTGAGTGGCTAATTCAGTCTTTTTTTAAAAAAAACAGCGTTATTGAGCATTCACTGACAGCAAGTTTCTGTGTGAGAACCCCACGTCAGGTTCCTGCACTGGAGAAGAATATGGCTCAGTTCCTGACCCCAAGTGCTCTGAGCTTGCTCCCCTAATGTATGGGGTCACTGCTTGAGGACACAATGGTTTCTCATGCCTCTGCACTGTCTCCACAACAGGGATCTTCCCCTCCTTCTCTCTATCTCCCCTATACAGCATTAAAGAACAGAAGCAGGTGTGCAGGGTTCTGAGAGTCATGATGAGGATTCTGACCTGACCACCCAACTGGGTGTTTTAGATTACTTATCATTTCTAGAAAGCTCTGTGGTATAAGGGCAAGGCAAACCCTCCTACTGACTATCACTTAATAACACCAGAGGCAAGCCAATCTCAAAGCCTTGAGGACCTCTAAATTCTCAAGGTGTTGCTGCACTAATATTTAGGATCACAGCCTTGACAATCTCATCTTCAGCTTCTTCTATATGGAATCACCATTATGGCTACTTTTACCTTAAAGGACAGCTGCCACAAAATTCCCTTTGACATGTTGTCTCTTTGACTTTTCAATAAACACGAACAAACAACACCTTATAATTACCTGGTAGTTTGCAGAGTAACTCAGAAAATTTCTTCTTTGGGGATAAATGGTGAAGAACAAAGACCTAACCTGGGGTTGTAAATACATAATACAGTGTACAGAAATGTGTTGTTGAAGTGGGCACCTGAAACCTGTGTAATTATGTTAACCAGTGTTACCCAATAAATTCAATTTTTAAAAAATAGAAAAAAAGAAGGGAAAGCCCTCCACCTGTCTGTGAAGTTAAATATTATTTTACATATTTTCACATCTCACAGATTACTAGAGTTGGTAGGAGATCACCTTACTCCAGCCTCTCCACCAGACTTAACCATCTTACAGCACTGAATGAAATGCCTGGCATTTCCTGACCCACACCCCTTTTCTTCCCACCACCCAATACCACCTTTCATAAGCACCGTTTTACAGATGATAAAGTTCAAATTCGAATAAGCTAGATGACTTTCTCAACAGCTGAAATGGTAAAAGTGGAGCAGTGGGGTCTCAAACTGGATGAGGAGTTGTCCAATCCTCACTGCATAAAACCTCTCAGCATACCCAACGCTGTTGATCCTCTCCTGCTTTCTTGTGCCATCTTTTCTCGGGGTTTCCACTGCACTCTACCCTTGATTTTTCTACTATTATTCATCCCTTCTGATTCTCATTAAAGATGTTAGGACTAGCCAGTCTTTGTTCTTAGTTCTCTTTCTTTCTTAATCTGTAGTCTCTCTTTGATATCTCTCTTGTTCTAGTAGTTTTTGTTTGTTTGGACAGAGACAGAGAGAGAGGGGGGAACAGATAGAAAGGAAAGAGAGAGGGACAAGAAGCATCAATTTTTTGTTGTGGCACTGTAGTTGTTCATTGATTGCTTTCTCATATGTGCTTTGACAGGGGGCTATAGCAGATAGAGTGACCCCTTGTTCAATCCAGTGACCTTCAGCTCAAGCTGGTGAGCCTTGTTCCAACCAGAAGAGCCCGCGCTCAAGCCAGCGACCTTGGGGTTTCAAACCTGGGTCCTCCGCATCCCAGTCCAACACTCTATCCACTAAGCCATTGCCTGGTCAGGCTTTTATTCTTGTAGTTTTAAAATATCATCTAGACTACATTTATTCCTAAATTTATATCTCTAAGCCATGCCCCATTCTTGAGTTCCAGACTTATTTATCCAAATATCAACTTGTCATTTCCATTTTGATATTTCCACATATCTTAAACTGAACTCTATTTTCTCACACTAACCAACTACCTCTACATCCTTCCTCACTTTAATATACATCATCACTCACCCAGAAAGTCAAGTTTCATCTTCAAATTCTTCCTGTCTTTTTTCTTCCACATTCAACTAATCAAACAGAAAGTGCTGTAGATAGTCTTTTCCCAAAATGTATCCTCAACCTATTTCTTTTATCTTCAAAAATAAAATTTTAAAACAATAAAAATTAATAAACACTAAATATTTAATAATGTTTAAAATGTACTATTAATTTTTATGTGTTTAGTATTATAGTAATCTTTAGAGAGATATACTGAAATATAGATAGCCAGAGAGATAGATGATAGATGATAGATAGATATAGATGATAGATAGATAGATAGATAGATAGATAGATAGATAGATAATAGATAGATAGATGATAGATAAAATAATCTAAGATGAGGGTAAGTAGGGGAATATAAAATATACCATGCAGTGATAGTTACTAAAATTGGGTGACAGGCAGGCACATCAGCTTCATTATACTCTTCTATTATTAATTCATTTTTAAAATGCCATAATAAAGTTGTGGAAAACATTTTAATGGGTTGTCTTAAATAATGTAAGGCAATAAGAACATGTAAGAAGCTTCATTAAGAGGTAAAAGCAATGTCAATGTAATCTAACAAGAATTTGCACCAAGTAATTCAAAATTATCAAGACTCTATGAAATATATATTTATATTCACCATCTCTAAAGATTAGTCTTGTCCTTAATATTGTATCTTGAAATATTAGTCAATGGTAGTTTGAAAGCCAACATATTCCTAAGATACACACTAATTATGCAAAAAATGAAGACAAATGTCAACCGTATTTTTAGTAGTGGTTCCAAATACCATGCAATGGTTAACCCAGGTCTTTACAATATTCCCCTAAATATGTAATACATATTAAATTTACTACTTAAGGGGGGAAAAGTCATATATCATTGGGAAACATTGTCCTCCTTGCAGTAAAAACAGCTGGAAAAAAATACATGGGAAATAATATGATCCAAATTAAAATATATTCTTTTGTCAGAAAATACTATTAAATAATAGTAAACCAATAAAGATTTAAAGAAATAGTAAACCAATAAAGATTTAAAATACTATTAAATAATAGTAAACCAATAAAGATTTAAAGAAATAAGTATTACCCAGTATGGGAAATTTGCTGTACAATTGTATGAAAGCATACTTGGCTATGCTTTTCACATGTCTATGTTTATGGTATATTCTAGATTTTTTTTCAATAATGACGTATATGAAGCACTAATTTTCTAGTGAACAACTAAAGGAAAAGGGTATTTGAAGACTTATTCTACTTGGTAAATTACTTTTCTAATGTATGTATAAAAATAGTTTAAGTTAACCACTGATGGTGTGGAAGCTTTGAATGTAATAAAAAAACAATCATTTCTGACTAAGCTATGGAGAGAGCAAATCACATAATATTTTTGCTCTACCATTAGAAAACAAAACAGTACAGCAAAGAAGATAAAATAGACATGCAAAATGCTACAGATGTTGATTGTGAATGAATATCACATTATTTCAAGAAAATAAAAATAGTTAACCACAAAAATATTATTGTTGTTATTAGCAAGATAATTATTAAAAGTTATTTAAAATATGATTTATTTCATTTTGTCTTTTTTTACTTCTACACTTGTGTTTTATAACACACAGAACATAACACTTGTATATATTTGTATACTTTTTATACATACAGTAGTACATTCATATAAAGTATGTATACACGTTTAAGTTAGTTGGCTAATTTGTTTCATCTGATAGCCTACAGGATTCAGGTTGGAGTGTAGAAATTTAATGTAGCCTCATTTTCCACCTTAAATAGTTCTTCAGTATCTCCTTGCCTCTATTTATAAAAATGAAATCAAGTTACAGTGAATTTAAAAGGCAGGCTTAGAGGAAGAACAGGAAATGCCATTAAAGTTCATTGCTTAGAGTATGTTCAAGGTATTTGTTCCCAGGTATCCAGAATATGTACCTTGATACATGCTGACTGAAATGGGATGAGGAAATTGTGCCTGATGGTAGAATAAAGATCATTAACAGCTCAATCCTCACCACTATACTAACAATATAAGCCATGCAGGATTTCAAGCCATCCTCATGTACATGGAAAAGAACCAGTAAAAACTTTTATTGTATAAAGTTATTATTATTATTGGAACTGTATCATGATTAGATCAATTCAGCAAATCTACTGGATGACATGTCTCTTACGCAAACCTCCGGTATTGGAATTTCCCCTGACCTTTGATTTAGTAGCTAGTTAAACAAATAAATAATATAAAGAAGAACATTCTCAAAAGAGAAGGGTTTAGAAGTATTCTATTAGTGTGTCAGTAAAGAAAAATTTTCATCTATTTATTAAAATAAAAGATTTTTTAGAACAATGCTTCTTAACTTTCTATGAAGATTCACGGCAAGAAATATATTTTGCATTCTATTCCTATACACACATAACTAAGCAATGGAAAAGGATTTCATAAATCAATTTTTGCCCTTATTATGTGGAACATAATACAACATACCCATTTTATTTCATTTTATTCCATTATTTAGAATTCTAGTCTAACCTTCAGGAATTGATTTCCCATTCCACTAATGACTCTACACCTGCAGTAAGAAACACCCTGCTCTCACACCAACTGCCCAACTCTGCATGCCCACCACAACATTATTCTGCATATCTGAAATAATACAATTACATTTATTTTTTATATTGTATTTAATATGTTTAAAGATTCAGACAGTTTCTTTTCCTTCTCAGATAACAGTGAGTTTGCAAAACTTCACTGTTCTTAACAGGCCTGGATAAAGAACTAAGAGTCAGGCATTTAGTGCTTGGAGGACAAAGGGTGTGTACACAGGTGAGTGGGGGTGCTACCCATAGGGGCCCAGAAGGGCCTCCAGGTTCTGAGTGAGAACACAACAGCATGACCATGATGATAACAGGTAGATAATAATGGACCCAAACAGCACGTGCCAAGCACTAGGTACTATTGTAAAGCGCTTTACATATATCATCATTTATTTCTCTAACAACTCAGTGAGATAAGGACTATTGTCCACCTCATCTTATAGATGAAGAAAATAAAGGGTACTTTAGCCTAATAACTCTCCCATGGTCACCAGTTAGTAAGATGGCTAACTGGGATTAGACCTGGGACTCCGCTCTGAGAGTCATGTTCTTAAACATTACACTGTCTATCTTCAGATCTTAACTGAAATACTCCGTTTTTAAATAGTAATATTTTTTTATTTACATGCAAGTCAAATAAAACTTGTCCAATGGTTAATGTAGGTCCTGAGAAGACACTTTGTTAGTTCTTAGATAGGGAAACAAAAGAAGGGAGAGCCCAACATGAAGGGACCCTAATCTCAGAGTCAGAAGGTAGAGCTCATTCTTGCCTCTGCCTTGCTGTGGACTTTCGGTAAATTATGTTACCTAACTGGGCTTCAGCTCCTTTTCCTTAAAAATGAAAAATTGAGCCTGACCAGGAGGTGACATAGTGGA
Organism: Rhynchonycteris naso; assembly: GCA_037038555.1. Taxonomy (NCBI): domain Eukaryota; kingdom Metazoa; phylum Chordata; class Mammalia; order Chiroptera; family Emballonuridae; genus Rhynchonycteris; species Rhynchonycteris naso. The sequence continues at coordinate 78,250,391 of CM073002.1, forward strand.
TATAGCATAGACCTGAGATGCTGAGGACTCAAGTTTGAAACCCTGAGGACCCTGGCTTCAGCACGTGCTCATCCAGCTTGAGCACAGGGTCTCCGGCTTGCAAGTGGGATCATAAACATGACCACATGGTAGCTGGCTTGAGACCAAAGGTAGCTGGCTTGAGCAAGGCATCACTGGCTCAGCTGGAGAGCACCCCCCCATCAAGGCACATATCAGAAAGTAATCAATGAACAACTAAAGTGCCTCAACAAGTTGATGCTTCTCATCTCAACTCTTTCCCTTCCCATCTGTCTGTCTCTCTTTCTCGCTCACTGAGAGAAAGAGAGAGAGAGATTGAAACAGACGATCTTTAAGGACCTACCATTTCTAATATCTTATGAACTTAAGATGCTCAGGAGGAAAGGAAGCCCAAATCCAGAGAGAACAGTGAAAATAAAGAAGATGGTTTAACCCAGAAAGTGCAAAGGAAGTATCCGAACAGGTGAAGAGAAACAGAATGGGAACTAATGAGTGAAGAAAGAAAATACCCATTTGAGGAAAGATTCATGGATGTTGAGATTGGATCAGTGAACTCTCCTAGGATCCTACTAAAGAAAGTAAAATGTTGCAAATAAGATGATAGTTGAAGAATATTTACATGTCTTTGTTGGTTTGTTTGTTTAAAATAAGGGTGAGCTGCCCTGGCTGGCTAGCTCAGTTGATTGGAGACATTGTCTCAATACAACACGGTTCAGAGTTCAATCCCTGGTCAGGGCACATCCAAGAATCAACCAATGAAAGCATAAATAAATGGAACAACTCATTGATTTATTTTCTCTCTCTCTATGTCTCTATCTCTCTTTCCTCTCTCTAAGATCAACAGATAAATTTGAAAAATAAAATAAGAGTGGGCAAGAAACATAACAAAGTGAAACACGTTAACAGTATAACATAAGTGTGGAGCAGAAAATGTCAAACATAAGCTTTGCCAGTTAACTGAGAAATAGGCACAAGGTGGGGATTTGGGGATGGAGATTGCAAGGAGTGAAGCAAGAATCTACAGAAAGATCCCGGGAAACCTCAGAAAAGTAGTATGTCTTACTGGACCCGGGTCAGGATGTGAAGATAGTTCACATGGCCAGAATAATTCCTGTCACTGAACCATCTGTTCTGAGTTACTCAGTTTTTCCTCAGAAACACTTTGGCCAGATGGAGATGACATTGTGTGCTAAAAATTAGCTGTGGAATACACAGGACTGAATTTATTCTGAAAATTAATTGCTTTTTAAACTCCATCTGTCTGGAAAGGTTTTGAAAAGAACCTCCTAGAAATTAAGAGTCAAGCTAATGGTCCCTGGATATCCCTCGGTGCCCAGGAAAGTCTGTTCCACCTCCTTATGGGAATGAAGCAATCTTAAAATGTGTCTTTAAAACTCTCATAAGATATTAATTTTTTCTGTGAAATCAAGTACCCTTGATTTTGTACATAAATTAAGCTGATGGTCCCTGGACATCCCTCGGTGCCCAGGAAAGTCTGTCCCACCTCCTTCTAGGAATGAAGCAATCTTAAAAATGTGTCTTTAAAACTCTAACAAGATATTAATTTTTGGGGTGAAAATTAAGTAACCTTGATTTTGTACATAAATTAAACCAGTTTTCTTTTCTTTGATTGTGGCTCTTGTTTAAAACAATAACAGCAATACTGAATTAAAATACAGATTCATAGGCCCTCCCCCATCAGGGCATGGGAATTTTCATTTCTAACAAGCTCCCAGGCATAGTGCAGGCAGAAGCTTAGAGCTAAGTCCTCCACCAGACTGCATTCTCAGGGGTTAGCCTGAGGTCTGCAAGCACAGGGAACTGCTCCACGACCTGGTAAAAGCCCAAGACTGCCAGTGATATATCACTTGCAACTTGACAACTTAGAGCACTGAGCTAACTCACTTATTTGAGAAGTGAAAATTTCCCATACTAAGAAGACATTCCTTTGCACCCACCTTTCTTTTCTCTGATTTATTAGACATCATTCCAATGTGTATGCCAGCCTTCACGTTTTCCTCTTAGTCATCATCATTGAATACCTGCTACGTTCCAGAAACATTCTTTTTACTGAGGACACAAAACTCCACCCTCATGGAACTTATGTACTATTTAGATAGACAATAAACAGATAAATAAATAATATAGAATGTTAAGACATAATGAGTTTTACAAGGGGAAAAAAAAGAAAAAGAATAGAGAAAGGAAGTGACGAGAGTGCTGAGGGCATTACCATTATAAATAGGGCAATCCAATGGTCCCCATTTTGAAGGTGAGATTTAAGCAAGGAATTGAGGAAGGTGAGAAATTCATTTAGAAGGGAATTCCAGGCGGAGGGAACAGTGAGTGCAAAGGCCCTGTCATAGAAACGTACTTGGTTTGGCTAGGAGGTGGCTAGATCAGGGTCTAAGCTCAGTGAGACAATGAAGTGGAGCACTCCAAGATCATAAGGTATCTTGCCATTGTAAAGACTTTGGCTCTGGTCATCTGACTCAGTGGTAGAGCATTGGCTCAATGTGAAGAAGTCCCAGGTTTGATTCCCGGCCAGGAGAAGCACCTATCTGCTTCTCCACCCCTCCTCCTCTTTTTTCTCTCTGTCTCTCTCTTGCCCTCTTGCAGCCAAGGCTCCACTGGAGCAAAATTGGCCCAGGCACTGAGAATGGTTCCATGGCTTCTGTCTCAGGTGCTAGATTGGCTCTGGTTGGACAAAGCATCGCCCCCTAGTGAGCTTGCCAGGTGGATCCTGGTCAGGCGCATGAGGGAGTCTGTCTTTCTGCCTCCCCATTTCTCACTTCAGAAAAATTAAGAACAAACAAACAAACAAACAAAGACTTGGTTTTATTCTGGACAAAATAAGAGTATTAGATCTTAAGTAAAGTAATATGACTTACATGATTTTTAAATTAGATTTATTACAATTTATTACATTGCTAGATTAGATACAAAACAATGTTTAGCAGAGTCAGAAACCATAACCTTTGGGTTAAACTGGACAGACATTATTTACATTTCTACTGAACAAAATCTATAACAGAGAGTTGAGATTATTTTCTCTGGAATGAGTATTTTGCATGTTTTTATTTTAAAAATAAAATGATCAGATGCAGTTTGAACTTCACAAAACTTTAGCAAGTAAGTATGCTGTGACATTTTAATTCCCATTTTATAATTGAGAAACTAAAGTATAAAAGAGCAAAATGTTGTGCCTAAGATGTAAATATATAGTAAATTTAACAAATAAGTAGATATATTTATCTAGTAGATGACAGAGTTAAGACTTTAAAAAAAAATTGGATACCCATACAGTTCACTTAGAAAACTTGAAAATAAACCTTTAAAAGAACTAAATATTTATATTCTTATACTTTCTTCTGATAATAGTAATCATGAATACCTAGCATATGGTAAAAAAGAACTCACTGTAGTGATTTAGACATTGTGGGTTATTAAATTTAAGAAGATTGACCAGGTGCTCATAGTAAATGTTAACTCAGATGGTGAAACTATTATTTGCCCAGTGTTCCAGAAGCAGTAGTCACATGTTACATGTTTTGATGCCAAAACTGTGCTTTATTAACTTCTCTTTTTCCAGCACCAGGAAGCCCAGACTAGACATTCAATGGACATGACAGTCCTTATTTTCCAGAAGGAGTTCTCTTCCTATTTCCTGCTTAGGAGTTAGCAGCCTTTGTCTCTGCAGGGCCTGGTGATGTCTCTGTGTCCAGGCTAACTTGGCATTGGGGTTGCCTTCATGTGCTGCTTGTGCGTACAAGGGAGATGGTAAATAATAGTAATGGAGGCTAAAGCCTGTTCATCACCTATGCCCACAGGTACTCTTGATAGGAGATGAGTGGAATATCTCCATGACTGCCACAAGTAATGAAGAGATCAGGTGTGAAATTATCATCTAGAAAAGAGGGCAATGAATGGTCAAGAAAATAGTTGGTTTCTCCATCAACATTAAGGGCTTCTTGATAGTCATGTTTCTGACTTAAATGACTGTATTTTTTCCCAGGTATATGCACTTTCTTAGGTTCGGGTGCAGAGCAGACAGAAATCTGGTTTTAACAGGGTCAAAGTACTAATAAGTGAATACAGTGAAGCAAGAGAGGGGTAGAAATATTTGCAACTATGTGCAAAAAAAATGGGTAATAAGTGACATGAAACTTAATCTCTATGAAGAGGTAAGTAAAGAAATAAGGGGTTATAAACAGCGAACAGGCAGAAATATCAATAAAGTGAAATCCATGCTGGGATCAAGGGATCGGTGAACTTTGAGTACTAGAGACAGTGAGCTGAAAATACAGGGCACTAGAAGGAGAGATCAGAGGGTAGGATATGCAAAGTTAAGATTATGAGGTTGTCATAGTTATTGAAAATTATAAGGGCTATGATATCAACAAGAAAATGGGTGGTTAAGGTAGAACCAAAGACTGTAACAGCAACGGAGAGCAGAGCAGCTCCAGAAGTGGAAAAGGCAGACCGTTAGAGGAATCATTTACACAGGTATTGAAATCACCAAAATTAAGACAGAAATAGAACTAAAGAGAGCAATAAAGAGTCAGTAGCTAAAATCATCCAGAAATGAATGACCCAAAGTGCAGAAAATGAGGGAGAGTAAGTACACAATACAGCCCAATTAAATGACGTTCAAAGTGTAAAGTGTTTAGGGTGAGTGGAAGAAGAAGGGTCTGAAAATAGCAGTAAGAGAAAATGGGGATACATAAGTCACATTTAGACCCAATGTGAGAATAAAAACTGTCCCCAATGGTAAGGGCTACAGAGGAAGTGGGATCCTCAGAGAAGATCTTGGTTTTGGTCAGAGCAGGAAGGTGAATATAATGCCAGTGGCCAAGGCCAGGCAGATCCACACTGGATTTGGGCAGACTGTAGAGGAACTGTGGAGCCAGAGAGCACTGGGCCATTCCCTTTTAATACAGTTTTGCAACAGGACCAACAAACAGACAAGAAAACCACTTCTCATGCCAGCAGACAAACAAACAGCAAGGAATGGCCCTTCACAGGGGTGGGCAGGCAGTTCTCAATCTTCCCTGAGTCAAAGTATCTGTACCCTTACATAGACCATATGCATGTGGCTCTGCTATGTGTTCAAGCACTAATCATGCAAAGTACAAGTGAGCAAGCCTAACACAGCTGTTTTCCCAATAGTGAACAAAACTGTATAATTCAGGGTCCAGTCAGGAGAAGAGAGTCCATACCAGATAGTTCTTGTTATTCTAAGAACTATGTGCTAACAAAAGTATTGGAAGAGCTGAATTATCCAGCAAACACAGAGAAGCAATTCAGATGTTAGCAAGAGTAGGCTCCACCACTGTTATGGATGGAGAATATAGAAGAGGAGGTGATGATACCAGAATCCAGGAGCTGAGCCTCTCAGGAGGAACCAGAGCAAGAGGGAACTGAAACCCCAGAGGATAGCCACCCAGAAGAAACAGAAACCAAAGAGAAGCTGTAGCTACTGCTGGAGCGTGAAGGGGGAAAGAATGGGGAGGGATGCCCTGTCTTCTCCTTTCCTATCACCATTTCATGTCCCACCAAAGCTTTCTATTGGCTGAAATGAGATGGCAGCCAGTTGACAAGGGAGCGTTTGAGGAGCTCTGCCACCTATGATACACAGCACTGGAGGGAGGAGTGGTCATGGACTTGAAAATAAATAAACAAAAGAGTTCATTAAGATTTGGCTATGGTGTCCCATAAGTTCCAAAGAGTTCAAAGGTAAGATTTCAGGGTTTGGGGAGAGATTGGTTATGGCACAAAATTGGGGATTTACAAAGTTGTATGAAAATTAAATGTGGAAGTTTGGGGCTTCTTATAGCATCTGTCACAAACAGGAATTAAGAGAATAATAAAATTCATCCTGGTGAACCCCAGACAGCAGTCTTAGTGCCAGGCTGGATCCTGGGTTTTACTTTGTTTTGGCCACAATCTTAGAAGAGAGTCAAGAATTCACATAAGCCAAGGTGAAATAGTCTACAACAGGTGATAAGAGATGAATAATGCAAATTAAAAGAAGAAAAGGAGGATGGGATGGAGGGAGGGAGACAGAGAGAGACAGAAAGAAAAATGAAAAGAAGGGATAAAATTTATAACAATGTATGGTAATGAGTGTTAACTACATTTATGGTGGTGATCATTTTGTAACGCATGTATACAAATATCAAGTCATTATGTAATACACCTAAAACAAATATAATGTCAATTATATCTCAGGAAATAAATAAATAAATACATAAATAAATAGAAATGAAGCATAGCTAATAAAGCATGGCAGATATGTATCTTCTTCCACAAATTCTGATATGTAAGAAATAGAAATTTTTTTTTTTCTAGAATCCAATCTCTGTCTGAGGGTCCCATTCCACAGGGTCAGTAGAAATGTGATCTCATTTTTCCTGAGTTATGATTTTATCCGATTTCTAGAGTCTCACCTGGTCCTAAGGTGTATATGTATGCATGTGTACATGATTGATGTGTACATATGAGGCTGGAATGTCTGTGTGTTGTGTCCATGTGTTCGCGTGTCTGTGTGTATCTGTATAAAGTTGGGGAATTAAAGAAAATTTGCATTTGATTGGCATCTGCTGACCCATCCGTTATTTTTTTTTATTTTTCTTTTTATTTTATTTTATTCATTTTAGAGTGGAGACACAGAGTGAGAGAGAGAGAGAAAGAGAGAAAGGGGGGAGGAGCTGGAAGCATCAACTCCCATATGTGCCTTGACCAGACCAGTGCAGGGATTTGAACTGGCGACCTCAGTGTTCCCAGGTCGATGCTTTATCCACTGCGCCACCACAGGTCAGGTGACCCATCCGTTATTAACTCTCATCTTTGTGGCTACTTCGTTAGGGGGGGGAGAAGCTGTAGAAATGTCCTTTGTTTCTACAGTCCCTTCAGAAACACCTTTTATGTCATACTTGGATGCTAAGTACCTCCCTCACCAAAATATAATGTGAGAAACTCTATGAGGTTTCCAAAGTCTCATCTGGTTCGAATAATATCATGGAGCCATTTGCTCCAGTGTCTCATTTCCCATCCAGAGATGCAAAGGAAAGGGGGCATAGGTCCTTCCTGCTCTCAGATCTCACAAGCCATCTGGTGCTATTGCCAGCGCCCAGAATTGGCCCAGTTCTGGACACAGGAACTTTCTCAGGAACCCCCCAATTTTCCCTGCCTTTCTTATCCATTTCTATTTTGAATGCCCAAGGAATCTTTACTGATGAGTTAGGCAAACAGTGCAAAGTTTAACCCTTACTTTTCAATCCACCTCTGTTAAGATCTCTCTTCCCCTAATCCATAATCTCAAAGCCCTTTTCCTTTCCAGAGACAGTGAGTAAGGGCTAGTTATTTTTATGGGGTCAAGGAAGAAACAAAGAAGAAAAGATAATACCGTTAACACTTTACAAATATCATATCTCACAGAATCAACTTCTGAGAGAAGGTAAACTAAACTGAGAATTACAGAGGAGAAGAGAAAGGTTGAGAATATAGGAACATTTTTAAATGGAGATTACGGTTCAGCTCAGGGGCTATATTTTCTTAGATGTTCCCTTTTCATGGGATGGAACTTCTCAATCAGAAAAAAAAAATGGGGTGCTTTCTGAGATAGAGTTACAGGATGCTTACCAAAAAAAAGCAATCAACTGTATGCCATTATCACATGAATTTCTCACAACAAATTGTTAAGGTTAGTATAGCAATTATCTTTCACAGATGAAGAAATTAAGGCAAACTTTCTTCAGAATTTGTCCAAAGTCACACAGACCAGTGGAGATGAGAAAAATCTTGAGATGACTGGAAACATGTATTCCCCAAAACACATGGCTTGCTTCTTAAGAACTCTTATAACTGATCTTAAAAAGAAAACACGTTTTCAAGTGTGTAAAATTCTCTAATTAGTGACAAAATGTTTCTGTCATTGACAAAAGTTGTGATCTGACGTGAGAAAATGAAACCAGGGCATGACTCAGCATGGGAAAGTGGAAGTGATTTTGTGGGAACGTGTTTTCTATGGTAACCATAGAATACTCCAGTTTTGCTGGGGTTTCAAGTTTCTGATTTGCAAAGGTTCAAAGCTTCCTTAGAAGTACTTATGTCTCCATCACATGACTCCTAAGTACAGTACCCTTGGCCCAGCCCCTTGAGCTGTCTGGCACAAGCACATACTTCTGCTAGGATTTGTGTCCCAGGGGTCAAGCTGGATGCATGGAGGTGAAATATGTTACAAAACAGCTGCAATGGGAAGTCAGGGCTGGACAATTGATCAGTCTTTGGAGGACAGCAAAAAATCAGGCATAAGAAGTAGAGTTCAGCCCTGGAATTCAGAGCAGAAAGTTCAACCCCGGAGTTTAAAGCAGATTGGAAACTGGGTGAAAGGTCCGAAATTCAAATCTGCCAGAAACAACACAGAACTGAAAATAATAGTCAGGGGAAAGCTTGGACTTCCATTATTTACAATTAGACAGCAATTGGTATTACCAGAGAACTAAGTATGCTCTAAAGATTATTGCGAAGATTTCATTAATTTCTTTTTATTTTAAGTAAATATGGGTCATATTAGGCCAGTGGTTCTTAACCTTTTTTGAGGTACCGAACCCACCAGTTTCATATGCGCATTCACCAAACCCTTCTTTAGTGATAAATAAAATATGATTTTATTTCCTAATTCAAGACATAGGTATATGTTCTTTTTACTGGTGCACAAAATGAGCCATGCATGAACATCACCTTGCTCAAAGAACAAAACCAACAAAGTGCATGAACTCACAACAAATTACGGTATTACTTTATTCTGGCCTCCGCGGAAGAGGCTTCTCCAAACCCCTGAGACTGACTCATTGAACCCCTAGGGTTCGATAGTACCCAGGTTAAGAACCACTGTATTAGGCATATAGATTTTTGTGCTTTATTTTGACTTTTATCTTTTACTTATTTTTTATTGAATTTATTGTGGTGACACTGGTTCACAAAACAATACAAGTTTCAAGTGTACAACTCAATAAAACATCATGTGCACACTGAATCATGTGCCCATCACCCCAAGCAGTCTCTCTCTGTCCCCATGTTTCTCCCCTTTGCTCACCACCATTTAGCCCGTGGCTATCACCACATTGTTTCTGTATGTTAAGTATAAATATTCTTTGGCTAATCGTTTCACCTTCTTTCATCCAGTCCCCCCACACCCACCCCTATGACTGTGGTCACTTTGTTTTATGTATACATGTCTCTGTTTCTATTTAGTTCAACAGTTTACTTTGTTCTTTTTATTAGTAGTATTAGAGAGACAGAGAGGAATGGGGAGGGACAGAAATAGAGAAAAAGAGAGAGAGAGAAGCATTCATTTGTTGTTCCACTTGTGAATTTTTTTGGTGGCTTCCTGAATGTGCCCTGACTAGAAATCAAACCCTCAACCTTGACGTTCAGCATAATACTGTAATCAACTGAGCTAACAGGCCAAGCAAGGCTCATCAGTTTATTTTGTTCATTAGATTCCACATATAAGTAAGATCATGTGGTGCTTGTCTTTCTTTGACTGGCTTATTTCACTTAGCATAATAAACTCCAGGTCCATTCATGCTGTCACAAAAAGTAAAATTTTTTACTGCTGTGCAGTATTCCATTGTGTAAAGATACCACAGCTTTTTCATCCACTCATCTACTGACAGATATTTAGGCTGTTTCCAGATTTTATATATCGTAAATAATTCTGCATTGAGCACAGGGGTGCATATATTCTTTCCATTTAGCGTTTCAGAATTCTTAGGTAAGATCACTGGGTCCAAAGGCAGTTCTATTTTTAATTTTTTGAGGAACTCTGTACTGTTTTACACAGTGGTTGCAGCAGTCTGCATTCCCACCAGCAGTGCAAGAGAACCCCCTTTTCTATTCATCCTCCCCAGCACTTGTTTATTTATTGAAGGCAACCATTCTGGCAGGTATAAAGTGATATCTCATTGTGGTTTATTGTGGTTTTAATTTGCATTTTACTGATGATTAGTGACATTGAGCATTTTTTTTTAATGTTTATTGTCTATCTGTATGTCCTCTTAAGAAAAGTATTTATTCAGGTCCTTTGTTCACTTTTTAATTGGATTGTTTGTCTTTCTGGTTTTGAGTTATATAAGTCTATTTATATTTTGGAATTTAAACCCTTATCAGATGTACCATTGGTAAATATGTTCTCTCATTCAGTGGGTCCCCTTTTCATTTTGTTAATGGTTTTATTTTTTACCCTGAAAAACTTTTTAGTTTGATGTAGTCCCATTTGTTTATTTTTTCCTTTGTTTCCCTTGCCTGAGGAGATGTATAGGTAAAAAAATTGCTAAAAGAGATGTGTGAGATTTTACTGCTTATGTTTTTTTTCTAAGATTTTTATGGTTTTACAATGTACATTTAGGTCTTTTATCCATTTTGAGTTTATTCTTGTGTATGGAGTAAGTTGGTGATCTTTGCATGTAACTGTCCAATTTTCCCAACACCATTATTGAAGAAACTGTCTTTATTCCATTGTATGCTCTTGCCTTGCCTCATTTGTCAAATATTAAGTGACCATACAAGCATGATTTTATTTCTGGGCTTTCTATTCTGTTCCAATGATCTATTTGCCTGTTCTTATGACAGTGTCAGGCTGTTTTGATTATTATGAACTTGTAGTATAGTTTGATGTCAGGCATTATGATACCTCCAACTTTATTTTTCTTTCTCAAGATTGCTAAGGGTATTCAGGGTCTTCTATGGTTTCACATAAATTTTTGAAATATTAGTTCTAGATCTGTGAAATATACAATTGGTATTTTAATAGGAATTGCATTGAATCTATAGATTGCTTTGAGTACTTTGGACATGTTAATATATTAATTCTTCCAATCCATGAATATGTTATATGTTTCCACCTATTTGTATTTTCCTTAATTTCTTTCTTCCATGTTTTCCTTAGTTAACCTTATTCCTAGAAACCTTATTTTATATGTCATTGCAATATTAAAAGAGATTGGTTTATTAATTCTCTTTCTGATAGTTCATTATTGGTGTATAAAAATGCCACTAATTTCTGGATATTAATTTTGTATCTTGACCTTTGCTGAACTCATTATATCTACTAGTCCTTTGGTGGAGTCTTTAGGGTTTTCTAGGAACAGCAGCATTATTTTCCCCTTACTAGATCATGAATATGCCCCTTTATTTTTTAACCCACAGCACTTTGGTTTTTTCCTGTCACTGTTCCTTGCCTGGCCTGACCAAGAAAACCAGTTTGTTGGATCTGATGGTCACCTCCAATCCTGGCTCACTAGACTTATCTCCTTTGGCCAACCCTTTTATAACCAAACATTGCTCTCTTGACCTCTCAGTGTTCCTCTGCCCTGGTTTTTCTTTGGCTGTTTCCTCTGATTTTCTTCACAATTATTTTCTTCTGATAATTCTTGAATATGGGTGATAGGTGCCCAGAGACTGCTTCTTCTGTCATTTTAAATACTGTTTTGAACCCATCACCTCTACATTTGATACACAAAATCAAATCTTCAGCCTTTTTCTGTCTCCTGAATTTCAGGCCCTTACCTAGATTTTCCTGACTCATTAAACTCAACACACGCAAAGCAGAACTTATTTCTTCTCACATATGACAGGGTGTCTCCCTTTATACCTTGGAGACAGAAATCCCACAGTGCCATCTTGCCTCTTCACCTTGGTTACACTAATAAACACTGAACTAACAGTGATAGAACTCAAATACTATGTAAAGAGCTTTATAGGCATTATCCCATTTAATCCTCATAACAAATCTATGAGGTAAGCACTCTCATCACCTGACTTTACAACAAGGAAATGGGAGCCTAGGAAGGTAAAGACACTTGCTCAAAGGCATGCAGAAGTAAGTGGCAGAGCTCAAAGTAAATTTAGCAGTTTGTTTCTATAGCCTAAAGCCTGTCCTCTTAGCTCCACACCCTTACGAAATGACTCAATAAGGCTTGTGCAAAAGTAATTTTTACTGAGAAAACATGTGAAAAAACGTTTTCAATGTAAAAATGGATTAAGATAAAAAATACTCACTGTTGCCTGACCAGGCAGTGGCGCAGTGGATAGAGCATTGCACTGAGATGTGGAGGACCCAGGTTCAAGACCCTGAGGTCTCCAGGTTGAGCGTGGGCTCATCTGGTTTGAGCAAGGCTCACCAGCTTGAGCCCAGGGTTGCTGGCTTAAGCAAGGGGTCACTCGGTCTGCTGTAACCCCCACCCCACCCCATTGAGGCACATGTGAGATATAATCAATGAACAACCAAGGAGCCGCAACAACGAATTGATGTTTCTCATCTCTGTCTGTCTGTCCCTTTCTCTGACTCTCTCTGTCTCAGCCACAAAAAATAAATAAATAAATAAATAACTGTTTATTCAAATGTAGCAGTGTCTAACTGCATCAACCTGGACAGTTCAACTTGACACCCAGTCCTGGTTCCTTCATTTTACCATAGTCTTCTTTTGGCTAGACCAGTTCAGACTTCTTATCAAGGAAGATTTGACTTCCAGATCTCGTGGACTACTCAACTTCTTCCAAATGTTGCTTATTAAGATCAGCCTCTGTTCTTTAGTAATGGGCTTCATAATGTTTTGATTGTTCCTCTGAACCCAGCATTATCCTGGCAATAAGGAAGGTACCCATCTACCTTAACACTGAGCTTCAGGCTGCTCTGAAACCACCTCTCTACTTCTCTTTAGAAGATTGAATTTTGGGGTTCTTGTTTAGTTTACTTTTGAACTGAAGGGAAGGGTTTTTTACATTTTCCTATTAAATTTTATCTTGGTAGATTCATCTTATCATTTTAGCTGATCTATGTTAAAATACTAATTCTGGGATTCAACAACTTTGATATTCCTCTAAGTTTAAATTTATTCATTCATTGATTAAAATGTGTATAATTTATCAAGTACTCACTAGGTGCTAGGTACCATTTTAATGCCTGGAAATCCAACAAGGAACAAGACAGACAAGACTTCTACTTATGTGGAATTGACATGTCTGTACCAAGGGGATGAGAAACGGGAGAAGGGCTAGGAAAAGGTGGCATCATTAAATGGTGGGGAGAGAGAATGCCTCTTTTGTCATCCTCCAAGAGTGAGATGAACATGCCTTCTAGACCTTGTGACTTTCATAAAAGTCAAACTTATCCTTCTCTCTTAAGATGACAAAAAGTACACCAGTGCCTAGTTGATTCTAGGTATATTCCTTCAACCAGTAGTACTGCTCTGTTGTCAACTGGAATGCTCTCTGAGAACCTGGCATAAACTGTCTGTTGATTTTCCTCCAAGTAGTCACTCAGGTGCCCTAAATGAACTTTCATAACATCCTTGGGAGTATAACTGGTCTGACCCACATTACCAGTCTAAGGTACAAACACAGTTAAATGTATTTAATTTTTCTAATATATCACTTAAATTCTAACTAATTTTTCTAAGAGAACTGCAAAGTAAGAGGGGCTTGAAAAGATGGAACCAAAAGGTCTCTATCAGCCTTAATCTCCTGACATAGTTTTGAGCTTGTTTTCTAGACACAGAGGAGTGTAAAAGAACACACCGTTTAAACTGCATCCTGCTTTCAAGCCAATTGCCATTGCCTAAAATAATTTTAATGACCTACTGCAGCTGGTCAACCAAAGAAACAAATTACTCTCCTAAGCCCAGCTGTTTCTTGACAAAAACCACATTGCCTTTGACAAACCAATAAAAGCCAACTCCCTACCTCATTCAGGGCTGGTACTATTGGTGCCTGACCATTTCTTCTCTTGGAAAGTGATAAATTTTTCTGCCTCAGTATTTTCACTTTTTGTGAATTCTTTTACAACTGTCATCCCCAGCTGACCTAACAGAGATACCAAGAGACCTTGCCTTTATAAAGCCTCCAAAATTCCTTGGTACTTTTTCCTTAAAATTTCAGTCCCATGTTTACATAACTAGTTGAAACCACTTTTTTGTGACAGAGACAGAGAGAGGGACACATAGGGACAGACAGACAGGAAGGGAGAGAGATGAGAAGCATCAATTCTCCGTTGTGACACCTTAATTGTTCATTGATTTTTTTCTCATATGTGCCTTGACCAGGGGGGCTACAGCAGACTGAGTGACCCCTTGCTCAAGCTGGTGAGCCTTGCTCAAACCAGATGTGCCCGCACTCAAGCTAGTGAGCTCAGGGTTTCGAACCTGAGTCCTCCGCATTTCAGTCCAATGCTCTATCCTCTGTGTCATGGCGTGTTCAGGCCAAAACCACTTTTGAATTTTCAAGTAAATATAAAAATTTGACACAAAGGTAATTTGCTATCTTCACCTTTATATTTAGAAGAGGCTAGAATATTAATTTTTGAAAAAATGCTATTTTTATCAGCATTTAGGAGAAAGGAATCTTTTCTTCAAAGAAAATCAAAATGAAAAAAACTCACAAAGGATTTAAACATTAGTAACAATAGGTTTTAAAAGCCTTGATTTATGCATATAGTAAAAGTAAAAAAGAAAGTAGAGATCAGGGGTCTATTGTAGAAGTCTGATCTACACTACCACCAGAAATAGAGAAAATGTTCTTCCCTTTTCCGTATTCTCCATTTTCTTTCCCTTTTCAATTTCACCTTCGAGAAGGGGAAGCCAAAATGGAGAAGAAATATACCGGGTTGAACTGGAGTAAACTGTAGAACCTGGATTGGATAAAATTAAGCTGGCCAAGATAGAAATCATTTTAATTTGCAGTCTTCCAAGCTAGTCCTGACATCTCTCCTCAGGCATTGGCAACTTACCCCACAACCAGAGAACCACAGCCAAATTGCTGGGGAATTTCAGTGACACATCACTATTCACCTGCCCTCGGCAAAGTACACTCCCACACCCTCCTACCTCCATCTCACTCAGCCTGGTTCTGGAGGCGCCTAGAACTTGGCACCCAATGAAGCCATTTCTCCCAGCAGAGTCAGTCTTTCATCAACTGTCCCAAACCCTTTCTGACCACTCCAGTAAGCAATACATCCTCATGCTTTGTCTGATCTTGGTTATCAACTCTAAATTTAGAGAGAGAGAGAGAGAGAGAGAAACCCCAGTTATTTACATCTTAGAAAGAGAAAGAAGTTTGTTAATTAAAATACAACTCTTGGAAATAAGATATGTTTTATTAGGTTTCAATTGCTCTATGCAGGTTTTGTCTCATCCAGTTATTGAAAAACACAGGGCACCCATGTTATTCAGATGAACACAGCTGCACCCTCCTATTAGTTTTGCAAATGACTTGTAGCAGTGGCATGGGACACAAAACAAAGAAACAAACACTTTGGTTTCACAGGTGTATTTATATGTCCAAGTCTGTCAAATTCATACATTAAACAAGCGCAATGTTTTTCATATCAATTATACCTCAACAAGGCTGTTTAAAAATAAAAAAGAGCCATTCCTTAAAAGAAGTGAGGTTTGACCTGATAGTTCTTCAGACCTTTTTGGAAAGTGCAAGGAATTCTGGTGCATACAATAATAATAATAACAACAACAATAACAGCAGTTAATATATATTTATAATGCACTTTACATATATCATTTTATTTAAATTATAGAACAATTATTTGAGAGAAACTATATATTATTGCAATTTCACAAAGTAGGGAGTTCCTATTTTAACTAGTCTTTTTTTTTAACAGTGAAAATATTTTATTAATTTTAATGGGTGACATTAATAAATCAGGGTACATATGTTCAAAAAAAACATCTTCAGGTTATCTTATCATTCAATTATTTTGCATACCCATCATCCAAAGTTAAATTGTCCTCTGTCACCTTCTATCTGGTTTAACTAGTCTTCCACATATCAAAAAACTTATTCTAGTGTTCTACTCTTAGAACTGTGGATATGGAAGTTTGGGGCCAGAAAGACTCTTTCTTTCACATACCACACCAGTGGTGGGATCCAGTAACAACCAGGTCTCTGCTCTAATGACCATTTTAAGTATAAAAAAAGATATACCAAAAGGTAGTTTATTATTTCATTAATTTAATATTCCAATAAGAACAATAAAAGAGGTACACAAAATTAGATGATGTTATAAAAAAGAGTTTTAAATTATAAATGAAAAAAATATTAAATAATACCTGACAAAAAACAATAAAACTGCTATTTAAGATATTTCCACTAACAGCTTATCACTTCCTGGTTGTTAAGCACTTTTTTTCTTCAGGTTATATGTTTGTTTACTGAAGTAGCAAACATGAGGGAATTAAAATGAAATATTTCATCAAAGCTATAATGAGTTTTATGAAATGAATAAATAAATATTACAAGTATAGTTCTGTCAAATTTTTTTCACCTATGGATGGAAAGAAAATTACTATGGGCACTTAGAATACGCTGTTGCACAGATGAACATTAAAAAAGAGTAAGGAATGTAAATTTGTGATTTCAACATTGGGCAAGTGCTCAGATGCCCACCTTAGAGAGAACCCTGATTACAGGTGCAATTTGAACAACCAGTTCACCAAACTCAACAAAATATTAGGTATCAGTTCTGCCGAGTCGATGTGCCTGGCTGAATCCCACCACTGCACCACACCCACAGGCAGCCATCTTCCCTTTCCTGCAGCAGACAGGCCTTATCACATTCCACAGATGAGACTAAATGATTTAATATTGCTTTCAGCAATTACATGAAGAGGCATATGATTAAAACAACTTATTACACTCATTTCTTAGCAACTCCCACAATATTACATTTATAAAATTCTCCACATAAACAAATTTTCTTTGGCTTAAATTTCTCTGCAAGAAATACTGCTTCAAACACATTGGTACTGTGGCCTTCCTAGAATAATTCTTTGTAGGCATGAGTATTTGTTAAAACAAAGGCTATGTTGTCTGGTAATAAAAGCCAAGGCAAGGTATGAAAATTAATCTTATGGTAACCACGGATAAGATAACCTTGAGCATGTACCTGCATGTAAAGTACTGCATAGAACACTTTCAACTCAAAGTCTTTCCTGAGTTGCAACTCTAATGAGAAGCCAACTTGAAACGTTTTACTATTGTTTACACTTCTGCATGATATTTTGCATTACCTATTAGTACACTGAACTTTTGATTATTGCCTAACAAATAAGTGCTTGTGGTAGGAAGTAGAGAATTGGAGTGTTTCCATGGACTGAACATTTTGAAGAAGAAAAATAAATAAATAAGTAAATAAGAAACACCTTTCCAGAAAACACAATTGACTTGAGTTACATTTCTTGCAAAATTTTATTTCCATTTTTCTGTTTCTTCATAAAAGATTAACTTTGAAAGTACTTTTTACACAGTGATGGTAAGATATTTTTGGAGGCATCTGAAACCAAAAACTTGACTGAGCAGGCTTCTTCTTTTTTTAGAAAAAAGTTTATCTTATTGTTATAAAAGTACATGAGAATTACCTTCTTAACAAATTTTAAAATGTACAAGACAATACTGTTGACTATAGGTACAATATTGTACAGCAGATCTCTACAAAACTTATTTATTTTGCTTAACTAAAACTTTATGCCTGTTGAGTAATAACTCCCTATTTCTCCCTCCCTCAGGCCCTAACGATCACCATTCCATTCTTTTATTCTATAAATTTGAATATTTTTGATACCTCCTGTAAGTGGAATCAAGCACTATTTGTTCTTCTATGACTGGCATATTTAGCATAAAGTTTCATCCAGGTTATTACATATTGAAGAATTTCTTTCTCTTTTAAGACTGAATTATATTCTATTTTATGTATATATTTTCTTTATTTGTTCAATCCACAATGGACAATTAGGTTGTTTCCACATTTGGATAGTGTGAGTAGTGCTGTAATGAAGTGAGAGTGCTAATATCCCGTTGATGTCTTCATTTCAATTATTAGGGATAAATACCTAGCGTTGGTATTATGAGACTGTGTGAACCTAATTTTTGCACATCTTTATACTGTTTTCCATAGTAAATGCACATAATTTTTGCATTCCCACTAACAGTGTGCAAGTGTTTTAATGCTTCCATATCCTTGCCAACACTTGTCTTTGTTTATTTGTTTGTTTGTTTTTTGACCACAGCTATTCTGTTAGTTGTGAGGCAACATTTCATTGTAGTTCTGACTTGTATTCAAGTCCAATGACATTTTCTACAAAAATAAGAAAAGCAATTCTAAAATTCTTACAGAATCACAAAAGACCACAAATGATCACATCAATCTTTAAAAAGAACAAAATTGGAGACATTACGCTTCCTTATTTCAAACTGTATTACAAAACTCGGCAATGACAACAGTATGATGCTGGCATAAAGACAATATATAGACTAATGGCACTGAGTTGAGAGCTCAGAAATAAATTCAAGCATATATGATATCGATGAAGTACAAAGAATGTGCAATGGAAGAAGGATAATCTATTTAATAAATGGTGTTGGGAAAACTGAATATCTACATGCAGAAATTGGAACCTTATCTGAAACCATGCACAAAACAACTCAAAATGGATTAGTGACTTAAATGTCAGAACTGAAACTATAAAACTCCTAGAAAAAAAAATGTATAGAAAAGCTTCATGACATTGGTCTTGGCAATGGTCACAAATATGACAAGAAAAGTACAGGCAACAAAAATAAAAATCAACAGGTGGGACTACATCAAATTTAAAACCTTCTGCACAGTGAAAGCATCAACAGAGTTGAAAGGTAATTTATGAAATGGGAGAAAATATTTGTTAATTATATATCTGTTCAGAGGTTGATACCTAAAATACATAAGGAATTTATACTATTTTATATGCAAAAGTATTAATAAATGGACAACAAACTTGAATACACTTTCTCTCAGAAAAAGACAGCCTGTTTCTTCTTGCTCCACCTTTTACATTCACATTTAGAGATAGTTGTAAGGCAAAAGATTAAGTGATATTTTAGTGTCTAAAGAATCCGTTAGTCTCTGAAAATTGCCAGCTCTTTTAAGACAGAAACTTGATCTACCTTTCTCATCCCCAGGACTACCACAGTGCTTGACACCCAGGGAGGGGATGATTATTTGATGAATTTAGGTGATTAAAAATTAACACCAATCTGGCCTATGTGCTCGCCCCATAAGAGGAGAAGTTTACTGCGGGGTAGGGAGTCAGCACAGTGATAATAGACCCAGAACTGTCAAGTCCTTCCCCAGTGGCATAAAAAGGATGCTATTAAGCAACAAATAATCATAACATACTTCTTGTTCTAAACACAAAGAAACTTATTTTCAAAAAACATCTGAAAATAAGAAACAAATAATTAATGTAGTCATGCATGTACTAAAAGAAGGTAAACCGTTTAGTGTTATGATGCTTACCAGTGTTACTATATATGAGCAGTGTGAATACCTGAAGTCAACAGATAAGATATTGCTACTGTATTTTTCAGAACTTGTTCAAAAAAATCAACAAGATATCTGAAATCTGGAAAATGTGTACTGTCTGCATGAATGAATCTAGTCTTTTGGTCTTATAATTCTTAATTTTAAAGAATGTGGTTTTCATCTTGCTGAGATGAATAACAATGGCATCTAAAGCTAAAGTCAGCGCTGAGAAAGAAAGGGGACCAGTTTTTCTTCACAAGCTTACTACATTGAGGAAGATACTTCTTGCTGAAACACAGGCACATAATATTCAGCATACCTTTCTTCAACCTTAAAATTGCAATATATGGAGGCTCTTCCTCACTCTACTATTCAAGTTAAAAGAAGCATCTGTCTGGAAGGAGCCTGAACACATGCCTTGTGCTATGTGTTGCAGCTGACACCAGAGAAACAGGACCACATATTATGTGGCTCTGATAGAAAGGGGGCTTGCAAGCATGAGTCCCACAGGACTAAAGCAAACAAACATCACTTAACGGGCATGCAGCACTCACCACAGCTATCCTCCCAGGGCTCAGAGGAAACAGAGGAGGCCAAAGATGCATACTTTACAAGCTGCTGCTTGAGGATTCAGCTTTTAATTAGTACACATCTTCTCCTTCTTGCTTGCTCTAACAAAAAAACCAATCCACTTGTATCTCCTTAAAAGGAGCATGTACACACATCTAGTGCCCCAATTTCTACAGCTGCTACCCAAGGGAATATCTTCCAAATCACTGAAATCTCAAAGCCAACAAGGCCACATGCCTTGTGCTGTGCCTATCATCAGTGCCACAGATTATAGCAAACAAGAACAATTTTAAACAGGTGCACCCCAGCAACTATACACTCAGATACAGTGTAGTAGGAGCAGGCAAATATGCCCATCTCCTAGTTACCCAGCTGCTACTTCTAACCAGGCTGTATCTAGGTTCTGACTGCAACCTTCCCCTTTGAGGCACTAATGGGTTTGGGAATACCTTCAACTACTCATAGTCACTAAGAACAAAGAAGAAGGATTGGCCCCTTACAAATGTCTGAGAGACAACCAGGAACTAAGTCTGAGCTAATTGATAAAGTTCATCTTCACAAAACCACTCTGTCAAGACCTGTAGATATGGGTGTTATATCTCATGAACAGAAACATATACAAAGAGTCAAGGGAAATAAAAAAACAAAGAGATATGTTCAAAGCAAAAGAATAAGGTAAATTTTTATAGATCTTAATAAAACAAAGATAAGTGATTCACCTGATAAAGAATTCAAAATAATGGTTATAAAGATGCTCACCAAGGTCAGGAGATCATGCATGAATGAAGGAAAATTCAACAAGGAAGTAGAAAATATAAAATGTATCAAACAGATATCATAGAGTTAAAGAAAACAGTAATTGAACTGAAAAACTCAATAGAGGGGTTCAAGAGCAAACCAGATTGATGGAAGAAAGGATCAACGAACTTAAAAACAAGCCCATGGAATAAAGTCATAAATACAAAAAGAAGAAAAAAAATTTTTTAAGTGTATATAGCTTAAGTGACTTATGGGAAAACATCAACCCAAAAGGAGAATAGAGAGAGCAAGAAAGGTGCAGAAAGCTTACTCGAAAAAAAAAATGGCTGAAATTTTTCTTAACCTAAGGAAAAGAACAAACATCCAGGTCCAGAAAGCTAAAAAAAGTACCAAAAAAAAAATATGTATTTAAAGAGGCCCACACCAAGACATATTACAAACAAATTTTCAAAAGTTAAAAACAAGGAAATAATCTTAAAAGAAGTAAGAGAAAAACAACTCAAGTACACTGGAACCCCATAAACCTACCAGAATGTTTAGCAGAAACTTCATAGGACAAAAGGAAGAAGCATAAAGTAGCTGCCAACCAAGAAACTCTATCTGACAAAGTTCTCATTCAGAATTGAAGAAGAAATAAATCATTTTTCAAACCAGTAAAAGATTAAGAATTCAGCATCACTAGGTTAGCCTTACAAGAAACATGAAGGGGATTTCAGGCCAGAAATAAAAGAAGTCAATTAGTGACTGGAAACCATATGAAAGTATAAAACTCATTTGGTAAAGGTAAATATATAGCTAAATTTCAAATACTCCAAGATTGTAATGGTGATGGTTCAGATCACATAAAACTCTTGTATAAAGGTTAAAAGACAAAAGTATTAAAGATAACTATAACCACAATAATCTGTTGATGAATACACAGTATAAAAGATATAAATCGTGACACCAAAAACAAAATGTGGGTAGGGGAGTGTAAAAAAGGTAGCTTCTAAATGCATTCAAACTTAAGTTATTAGCTTAAAATAGTGTTATAACTAATAGTTTAAAATGTCAGTATGTACAACACACTAGAATTTACATCTGCAATATAATAAAAACCTGTCAACTTCAAAGTGTTTGATGAGGTGTAGTGTTAACCAAGTATTTTAAGTGGTATGTGAGCAAAAACACTTGACCATCATTGTTCTAATCAGCGTGCAGCTTTCCATTGGTTTAAAATATTCAAGTTGTCTGTGGGATGCCGCTTGTTTGATGCCACCTGCTGGTCCTGCTCTAACGGCACACCTCCCACTTGACTCAGTGCATTAACCTTCCGTGGAGCACTTCACCTGAACTCTCTGAGACTTTAGGTACTGAAACAGCAAAGAAAAAAAAAATTAGGATGATAATTTAGCCCACAACCTAGAGAGATATGAGAATGTGAGTGGGGAGTTATGAAAGAAAGTGGGATCTGAATGTCTGTGTGAAACCTGAGCATCTTGTGCCTAGCAGGAAGGTTAGTGTGATTCCATCTTCAAAGACCAACTTATAAAGGCTGTCTTGCACCCAGAACTTTGGTCAGGAAGTACCGGTGATGAAGGGATTTGAAATCGCTCAAGGCAGGTAGTGTGTAATCTTTGTACAAATTTAAGGCCTTTTTCCCAAGGCATAGAAGTTAGCTATGTAAGTGATGATTACAGCCAGAGTGGTATTTTTAAGATACGAAATTATTCATTTCCCAAATTTGAAACCTTACAATAATTTTCTAACACTCATGCTGACATTCAAACTTTTTAACTTAGCACACAAGCGCTTCATGGTCTGGCCTTTGCCTAGTTCTCTAGCTTACTCTCTCAACACTCCCAGGTAACCCTCTGCATTCATTCTAGCCAGCATTCATTTTTTTGTTAGCTCTCCTTGTAATTTCTTAACAAGGCCTGGAAGCCTAGAAGTAAATCAATGACTAAACAAGGAAGTAAATAAATGTACAGGGTGGGGAAACAATAAGTTTACAGTTGTATGTAAAACAGATTTTATTTTTTTATTAATTATTGTATTATTTTTCATACTAAAAACTGTAAACCAACTTTTGACCCACCCTGTATAAATAAAAGGAATTATACACAGAACAAGGAGAGAGAGGAGTTGAAGTAAGAAACAGCACAGCCTGACCTGTGGTGGCGCAGTGGATAAAGCATCAACCTGGAAACACTGAGGTTGCTGGTTCAAAACCCTGGGCTTGCCTGGTCAAGGCATATATGGGACTTGATACTTCTGGTTCCTGCCCCCTTCTCTCTCTCTCTCTCTCTCTCTCTCTCTCTCTCTCTCTCTCTCTCTCTCCTCTCTATAATGAATAAATAAAATCTTTAAAAAAAAAAAGAAACAGCACAAAGTGAAGATTCAGGAGGAAGAGTAGAGTGGGAACTGAAGAGACAGAGGGGCAGAGGGAAACAAAGGGCTCTTCTTACCCACATCCCATGGCAACACACAGGCCTCCATGCCTGCTCAGGTGCCTATGGCCTTACCAGAATAGACCAGCAAGGCTCAAAAACCAGCCCTTCCACTTATTAGCTACGTGACCTGGTATAAATTACTAATCTTCTCTAAGTCCCAGTTTCCTCATCTCTGAAATAGAGAAAATTACAATAATCTTCGTCATAGAGTTATTATGAAGATTAAATCAAATAATGCTTATGATACATACCTGACAGAATGTCATGTACATAATAAACACTCCGTAAATGCTCTCTGAAAACACATTTCTAGCTAATGGTGAGGAAGAAGAGATGCATTAGAATGTATCTTTTAGCTGAAAGATAATCACAAGTGTAAGCTTGGGTTAGGGTCAAGAAGATTTTGATATTTCTGTCAGTGACAGAGTTTTAGTGGTTTGCCTTTTGAAATAAAGCGAAAGAAATAATCATATGAGGTTGCCATATGAAAGATCTAAGGAAGATCCAGGCTCTTGGCAAAAAGAAGCTTCACTTAATAGAGCCTGCATTTCTCAAGCCTCCCCAAGTGGCAAACAAATTCTTCTCAAATGAACAGTGAGAGTCTGCACCTATTGACCCAACTGCTAGGTGGATATAAAGGTAAAATATTATCCAGTTGAATTAATTATTATATCACATTGCACTGGGTGCCTCTACCATGGATTAGTTTCCTTGGTTGGTCACATATTAACAATCATTGTCGTGACATTTTAAACATGCTGCTTGATTAGTAGTTCCTGGCAGCAGTGGCTGATAGCAGTTACTGGAATCTCTGCTTACCGGTGATTACGTAACATCTACACCTAGCCGTAAGGTTAGTCAAGATATTCTTTAATGTTTGACCTGAGAGTCATATTCACCAGACTGATCTCCTGACTACTCACCATATTTTGCGTTTCCTGCCCTTGTGCCTTTGCTCACTCTCCTTCCTCCATCCAAGATGGTCTTTTTTCCTTTCAAAGTGTCCAAATTCTAGAAGTCATTTAAGATTTAGGTCAAATGTTACTTTTGTCTGTCATCAAATTAAGTAAAGATAGTTTGCATCTGAATTCCCACTGTAGTTTCTGTCCAGTGTTTTTAGCTTCACATCTTATATTTTCCTTACTAGCACAATGTCTTGCATACAATTGGCATTAAATATGAGTTTATTAAAAGTATAAACTAGTGACCCACTCCAACTAAGGCTTTTATAAATTACCTGAAAATGTAAACAAACATATCATCTGAATGAAAGAAAAACACTTAACTCCCTATAAGGAAATCCTTTTATTTTCTGCCAACAGTTAGGTTTACTTCCTGCTCATGTGCATCCCAAAAGGCTTGGGAAGGAGACTCAAAGCAGAATGAATTCTAGAATTTGACCTCTGATTTATTACCCAAATTGCTTGGTCTTCCTCTTACTTATTGTATATTAAAACCCTGCCCGAAGTAGTGGTAGCAAAATTCAGAATTAGATAAATTTAAAAATGATGGATTTAAGTTGATACATTGGACGGAAAAAAGAGCAAAGATGCTCTCCATTGTCCCCTTCATCTCATTTTCAGAAGAGTCCTAAAGGGCTAAAATGACCCACACTTGACTCAGGGTAAATATTGGGCGGATAACAGAGGATATTTATGTGGGCTCAGTATTACATGATATTAAGATATTATTTTTAGTTTCATAAGATTGAGTAATGTCATACTTATTATGAAATATAAACCTTTATCTGTTAGAGATGCATGCTGAGAAATGACATGATTGCTGAGATTTGTTTTGCATTAATAGAAAAGGAGAAATAAAGAGAAATAACAAGATCAGCAAATTACTGGGAAACATTTTTTATTCATTTTATGTTGCATGAGGTTTTAGAAATATTTCTATATTTTTCTGCATTATTGATCCCAAATATAAAATTTGTTTTTTGGTGCATGCTCCAGTTTTTATGCAATTTTAATTTCATTTCTTACAGTTAATGGCATGCATTGGTTTTTAAATTAGAGTTAACGGGCAATGACTCTTGGATTGAACATATCCACAAGGCAATTAATGTTTTACAAACATCACTTTTACATAACTGTAGTTATTTTTAAATGTAAAAAAATTATTATCTGATAAAAACACCCTCTTATTTTGCTTGAAGACTGAATCATGGCTTCTTCGAGTAGGCGTAAATGTAAGAATAGTTCTGACACCTTCTGTTATATATGTGACTGTTACACACATCAACGTCAAAGGCGCAATATTTCATCATTTGTGACACGTGCATAAGTTGCTTATTTTCAAGTTCCCCTTGGCGATAAAGACAAGAATTGGGCTCCTCATATAGTGTGTCATAATTGTGAGGAAATGCTTCATGACTTGACAAAAGGAAAACACAAAGGAATGCCTTTTGGCATTCCCATGATTTAGTGTGAACCTAAGAACCACAGAAGTGACTGTTAATTCTGTCTCATCCATACAAAAGACATTGGCAAGAAAAAAGGTATATGATTGAATATCCTAATATTCCTTCAGCGATATAACCTATCCCACACTCTGAGACACTCCCAGTTCCAGTTTTTAATGGTTTTATTTCTTCTAAGGACGAAAGAAAGTGAACATGGTGATCAAGTGTATTTTGATAAGATGCATGAAGAAATGGTTGTAGAATCTGAAGGGTCTTCTTCTGATGCCAAGCAGTCATTAACCCCTCAGCAGTTTAGCCAACGTAAATTGAATGACTTAGTAAGAGATTGGACCTATCAAAGAAAGCAGCTGAGTTATTAGCCTCTAGGCTTCAAGAAAAGAATGTACTTTACCAGTCAGCTAAAGTATCCCATTTCAGAAAGTGTGAACAAATTTTTGTGGACTTTTTTTCCAAAGACAAACACTTTGTTTACTGTCATGATATCAGTAGTCTTCTCAGCCAGCTAGGTGATACCACTTACAGTCCAACAGAATGGCAGCTATTTCTTGACAGCCCTAAATGCTGTCTTAAATGTGTTCTTCTACACAACACTAATGTTTATGCAGCAGTTTCCATTGGTTATTCAACTCATCTGCAAGAAGATTATAATGACATAAAAATTGTGCTCGACTTTCTGAAGTATGAGGAGCATAACTGGATCATTTGTGTGGATCCCTAAATGGTAAATTTCCTGCTAGGACAACATAGAGGTTTCACTAAGTATCCTTGCTTTCTGTGTTTGTGGGACAGCTGAGCTTGGGAGAAACACTGGACACAGAAGGAGTGACCAAAACGTGAAGCTCTGGAAGTAGGGATGCAAAATATTGTGAATTAATTTATAATTAATCGAGACAAGATCACTTTTCCTCCACTTCATATCAAACTTGGCTTAATGAAGCAGTTTGTTCAGGTTTTGAATTGAGAAAGGGAATTTTTTCAACATATTATTTCTGCTTTTCCTGCCTTGTCCTTCAAGAAGATAAAAGAAGGTGTATTTGATGGACCTCAAATTCAAACCCTCATACGTGATGAAAAATTTGCCAGGAAGATGAATAAGGAAGAGAAAGCAGCATGGCAGTCTTTTGTGGCAGTTACAAAAAACTTTCTTGACAATCAAAAAGCAGAAAACTATGAACTTCTGGTTCAAAGGATGCTGTTGGCTTTTCGCAACATTGGATGTAACATGAGCGTTAAGATGCACTTCCTGAACAGTCAGTCACCTTGATAATTTTCCCGAAAATCTTGGAGCTGTTAATGAAGATCAGGGAGAATGCTCTCATCAAGATCTGAAGACAATGGAAGAGCTTTATCAGGGGCTATGGGACAGAAATATGATGGCAGACTACTACTGGAGCATCGAAAGACATTGTTCTCAACAAGTACACAAACGCAAGAGCTACAAACGCAAATTTTTGCCTGAATAGCATTTAAATAAGTTTTGCGCAAATTTTATGATGAAAATAAGTGTTTTTTCATATGTTCTATTTTGAAGTTGTAGATAAATTTTGATGCAATCATATCTTTTAGTGTATTAGTGTATTACTGCTTTATATAAATTATTATATTTTCACAAAGATGATGCCCAAGAAGACATTCTACTTCATTATATTAAACTAAATATTGAAAATTTTACAATAAGATGTAAACATAAAATCTTGAATTGCGAAATATCTGTACGTTATAGAGATAAACTGATGCCAGATTTGAGATCAGCATACTTGAGTTAGGTAAGAACAAGTGGTTTTTCTTTTTGATACAACAAAGTTTGCTCTCCAGAAAATTGTTGAGTTAATTAATTAGTATATAGACACTCATTATACTATTCTTTCTAATTTCGTGAACTAAAACATTTCTACCCTTAAAAAATTGAAACAAAATAGTTTTAAGGAAATATTTATCCTCTCCAAACTTGATTTTTGTATGAAAATGACAAATAAGGGGGTGGAAAGGGAATTTTTATTCTCTATATCACACCAGTCTGTGCCATTTGATTTAATCCAGACCACACTAATCATTACTGTATCATGTTCTCTTTTAAGTAAATCAGAAAGCTACACATGGGCAGCATAACCTGGAAAAAATATCTGCAGTTTTCACTTCAATCACATTAAAGTCATTTATATTGTGCCCTTAATCAAGATTTCAGTCTTATCCCAGTTCTTCGGTGTTTGTGTGTTATTTCTTGAAGCCATAGTGATGTTTTAAAAAAAATCAGTTATACTAAAAAGGTGGGAGGGGTGTAAGAAAAAGGGGACATAAGAAGTATTTTATAGGTTAATAAATTTCCTGGCGGGCTATTCTGGTAATAATTCAGGTAAGCACTTAATTACCCAGCATATTTGTAAAGTATCTTTTACAAAAATTAATTAATAACCCTGTCCCTTTTCTTATCTCCTCCCCCCATATCAGACAAAGGTTAAGAAATTTCAAAACTTTTTTCCCTAGTTTTAATCAAAATAACCCCAATTTTCTATTTACTGAGTAATCTAAGGCATCGAAATGATTTGTTTTGCTAAATGTTGTTCGTTGACATTTGCAAATATCTCCAAGGACTGGAATTCTCAGACACCTAAGGAATATTTTTCGTAGTTTCCTCTCCTATCAACCTCACCACCTCCCTCACCAAGATAAGCATATGTTCCTAGCAAAACCAAAATAAAACAAAAAAAGCAACCCTGTACATTTTTGGTCCCAATTTCACCAAGTGTCAGATAGTAGAAGAGGGTAGAATAAACAGGCAGAAACTGTATTAATTCCTCGAATAGATTTGGCTTAGCAACTTACTTCAGAAAAAAAAAAAAGTCCAGTTAAGTGGAAAAAAAAAAAAAGACTGGTTATCTTGGTTACTTAGAGCATTTATCTCAAAATGCCAAGTTTGTGGTTTCCATTCCTGATAGTCAGGGTCAGGGCACATATGGAAAACAACCAATGAATACACAAATAAGTGGAACAACGAACAAATGTTTTTCTCTTTCTCTTTCCTTCTTTCTCTCTCTAAACTCAATAATAATAATAATAATAATAAAACTTAAGTAAGCCCTTAGCCCTTTTATTTGCTGCTAATTGCATAGAAAGAATTTTATAGAGTTGAGTGACTTAGTAGTGCTTCAGCAAATCAAAGCTGAGAGGAATGGAATTAACTAAGCTTAAAGAAGCCATTAAAAACTGAAATGTGTCAGCCTACATTTTCACATGCTTCTGTATACTTCTGTACATTCGGCTATATATTGTGACCAAACAAATCTTTCAGAAAAATTATTAATTCAGCATTTCCTAGATATGTTTACAGAATTGAGCTTTTACTAATTATTACCAGGGGAAAAAAAGGACTTCATGGTCAAATAAAAATTTGAGGAAATTCTTCGTCAAGTCAAGTTCAAGTATCTCTCTACTTTGGGACTTTCTAGGGCCTTTAATATAATTATAGATCTGTAAGAAAAGAATTGCCATAAGACTAGGACAAGGTTCAGAAATCATCTTAAATAAAAAGAAGTTATTTTTAGAGCTAGTGTTCCAAAAAGATATTGATTACTATAATCTGAAAATATACACAGGCACACACACACACACACACACACACACACACACAGACAATATAAACATACTAAAAGATATGAGTGAAGCATTATTTTTCATTGGTGTGAACAAGTATAAAGGCAACTAAACTTGTGTGCCAGCAAGCCAAGGAATCTCTCTTTCACTCAAAGAAACAAGAGAGACCTATTTTTCCAATAACCTTTCAGACTGTGAATTTCGAACAGTTTCTTCCAGATCTAGAAACAGCAAATCCAGGAACCGAGAAACCAATAATGAAGAAGATAAGATGTTCTTTTTGCTGCTTTTAGGTGAAGAACTTTTATAGAGGTGGCAGAAAGGCAGGCTTTTTATAAACACTAGAAAACTTACTAAGACCTGGCCCTGATTTTCTGTAAAACCTGGAAACAAATCAGTAGGTAAATTATTGTTTTTTCTTTTTCTTCCTCAATTAGAATAAAGTTAGTCTTTCCTATCTATCTCCAATGCTATAAATATCTACTCAAATAGCATTTATTAAGTTTATACTGTAAGTGATAATTATTATAGCAGCCAAATGGATTCTTGATGTGGTGAATTTGATCACTTTAGCTCTCTTGATATAATTACCAATCAAAACAATTCCACTTCAATGATCACAATTTTGTTTCACTAACAACAACAATAAAAAATAATAGTAATAGCCTGCCCAGGCAGTGGCACAGTGGATAGAGCGTCAGACTGGGATTCAGAAGACCCAGGTTTGAGACCCCGAGCTCGCCAGCTTGAATGCGGGCCCATCTGGCTTGAGCAAAAGCTCGCCAGCTTGGACCCAAGGTCGCTGGCTCCAGCAAGGGGTGGCTCAGTCTGCAGAAGGCCTGTGGTCAAGGCACATGTGAGAAAGCAATCAATGAACAACTATGGTGTTGCAATGAAAAGCTAATGATTGATGCTTCTCACCTTTCTCCATTCCTGTCTGTCTGTCCCTATCTATTCCTCTCTCTGACTCTCTCTCTGTCCTGGAAAAAAATAAATAAATAAAATAATAGTAATAACTGAGACAATGACTAGAGCTCATTCTTGAACTAGATAGACTTCAATTCCAATTACTTCATCCATTGGGACTATCAAAACAGATGAGTTGTTTTTGTGCAAGACTGGTATTGTAGACTTGTTTTAATTCTTGCATTACACAGAGTAACAACTCAGTTTACTTTTCTATTTACTATATGTTGGAAAGGAAAATTAAAGCATGTCTGCCTAAATTGTTCATGTCCTTGGTATACTCCACCAAGAGCTCATTTCCTCTTGTTAGTCATAAAAAAGAAAAGCAAATGCAAATTACCATTCTAAACAGTGCCAACACTCTAACCAATAAGCCAAAAATTTGGCTAATTGTAATTCATTGTAGGAACAAGAAAGATTATAAAACAGAAAAGCATAATTAAACACCTATGAATACCTTAAAGTTTTGGAACTGTTTTTGCTATTAATATTTTTATTAAATATAAACATTTGTTATAGAATAATATATGCCTACCATTACTTCTTGGATTTTTTATTATATTTATTTATTTTCTATCATTAATACTCAGTGATTTTATATGAGAAAAATGTTCAGAAATGACCTTTTTAAATATTTTAACTAAATAAATTATTCTTTTAGAAAAATGAAATGAAAAATTAACTCCACTGGAGTTGTCCCACTGCTGCCACTGTTTAATTAAGGGATACCAAAACTTCATGCTAAGGATCTTGTCTCCAAATATTTTTCAGGGTTCCACCTTGTGGAATACTAGAACAGTCAGTGCTAGGTACTATGGGGAAAAGGAACTTCTCAACTGTGGTCCCAGATTGAAGGCAAAGGAGTAGATATTATAGAAAAGGTGATAACTAAGAGATATGATGAAAAAGAAGCCATGCAAAAGAATGAAATTTAACTACAGTTTGTCCCCCTGAACAAAAAATTCAAAATGAATCAAAGACCTAAATATAAGATCTGAAACAACAAATTACATAGAAAAAAACATAGGTACTAAACTTATGGACCTTAGCCATAGAGAATATTGTATGAATTTGACCCCAAAGGCAAGAGAAGTAAAGGTGACAATAAATGAATGGGACTATAGCAAACTGAAAAGCTTCTGCACAGCAAAAGAAACTGACAACAAAACAAAAGACAGCCAACCAAATGGGAGATGATATTTACAAACAGCAGCTCTAATACGAGGTTAATATCCAAAGTATATAAAGAAATCGCAAAGCTCAACAACAAATATTTACTTCCTAAATAAACTTTGTGACTATGTGTGTTTAAAAATGTATTTAAAAATTAAAATATAAGAAAATATGTTAATATCAGTTTATCAAAGATTATGTCTAGTTCCATAACATAGTTAACGTACACTATCACCATCCAGTGGGAGCCTAGCTAATTTATTTTAAAAATGAGTCAAATTCATGAAAATAAAACCTGCAAGTCAACAATGTAACAAGTAATTTCAGATATCACAATTCTTTTTAAGATTCTTTTTTTCATTCTTATTTATTGAATTTTTAGAGAGAAAGAAAGAGAGAAGCATCGACTTCAAATTATACTACAGAGTATAATTTATTCATATTATAATCATAGTATAGTTGTAGTTCTTTAGTATAATTTAAGGTGTACCTACAACCTTGGTATATTGGGATAACTCACTAACCAACTGAGCTACTCCATCCGTATCCATTAAAGATTCATAGCCAGTGGTCAGAATTGCCTAGGGAAAGGTCATAATCATTAATAACTGTGACCTTTAATGGGAAAATTCTGCCTCATCTTGATGCTGGGGTCCAGAGGTAGGTATTTTAACAGAAAGTGACTGGTGACCAGTCCAGCCCTTCACAAACATGGGTCTTTGTTTTCTTTATGTTCAGAAAATGACTTACGGATTTTCAGGCTTTACATTTTCTTTTTCTCACAGTTTCACCTCTTCTCCACACAACCTAATCTGACCTCTATATGGATTATTCCACAGTAGTCTAGATGCCATCCTCAGCTCTACTTATACTGTTGTTGAAACAGTCTAAGAGAGAAACAGGTTGGAAATGATGATCAAGCCATCTGTAAGAGCTTCAGGGGCAAGACTTGAGTCAAATCTAAGCCCATTAATAATCAGGTAAGCAAAGTTAAGTGCAATCCTACAGAATCAAGGGACAGAGCTAAGGTTATTAAAGGTAGGTATCAATATGACCAGAGGTAAGATCCAACCCTGATAGCAATCTAGCACACTGGGGGCAGGGGAGGGTGTGAAATAGCCAGAAGCCTTATAAACCACCATTAAACTTGATTTATTAAACAAACAGAAGTCTATAGTCATGGAAGACCAGTTCAAATAGCAGGTTGTCTGCAAGAATTATCAAACCATTCTTAGGTTATTGTCCTCATGTTATTATAAGCAGAATGAAATAACCTCTCCTGAAGTTTTCTTAAATCATCCACTTTAGAAAAATACCTGGAGGTCATAATAAGAAAGATATGAATTGAATCTTTATCTTTTGTGAGTAAACATCCTGATATGGATGAACTGGAAATGATTACTGGCTTTTTGTTGCTGTTGTTGTTGTTGTTTCTTGCCAAAAGATAAGCATTTGCTTACTTGAATAGTGACAGAAAAGCCTGTTTTCTATATATGGAATGGAACCTAATCCACCTTTATAAGCATAAAAGAAATGTTTTCATCAGATTATCTTTGGATTTAGTTCAACACTGGACTCTCACATAGTGGCAGTGGTTTTCCATGGAATGGTTGCATGTCAAATACAAAGCTGGTTTAAGTGTATCCTCTGTACCAGAACTCCATGGATACACAGGAATAAGAAGATGTAAACAAAAGATAAATGTGGATACATGAATGTGGAGTGGCATTAAAGGAAACAGTGGAAGGTTTTGATGGAAGAAAGAAAGCTAAGGAGAATTTTCCATTAATTTTTGGGTAGAATATTGACTGAGTCTGACCATTCTGTTATAATGGCAGCAGCCTCTGTGTCCCGCTTTCTGCCTGGCTGGCTTCCCTTTGTGGTCACACTTGACTCTTGACATCCATGAGAACTTAATTCTAATAGAGTTCTTGCACGCAACCTTTGTTTATTTAGTGCAGATTATGTTAAAAACTTTTGAAAGAATGAGTAATGAAATTAATCCATAGCTTGAATATTATTTATTCTTTTAAGTTTTCCATTTCAGTCCTTTAGTTATCCTTTTTTGCTTGTTTTTATTTTACTGTTCATTTAACACTTTGCAGATTGTATGTAGAAAACCTTATTTTAGTACACAATAAGAGAATTTTGTTGATTATGTTCTGTGCACTTCTAGATATATTTTTTGGAGGTGTTCTTAATTCATAGTCAATGAAAACCTAAAAATATATAAAGGTCATTTTATTTTTACATTTCTTGATGAAATTCAAGAAATTTCATCATAAATCCCTCTCTTTTCCACTTTGCATGAGTTTGAAAGCCACAATCTTAGTCAAAAGAACCATAGCTCTATGTAAACAATTCAGGCAATAAAGAGAAATACCAAAAAGGAGAATGAGTATCACATGAAGTTGAAGTGCAGCCCCCACAGATTTCCAGTGGTAGATAAAAATCTATACTTTGTGGAGTATACGCCTCAATGTATTTCTGTGCTTATAGACACATATAGAAATGAATACACAGGCTTACATGAAAGAGATATTTCTACTCACGTTGCTTGAAATAACATGTTTTCACTCAACCATATCTTGGAAATAATTACATGTTCATAAATAAAGAACACCTAGTAGCCTGCAAGGCTGAGGGTAATCAGGTGCTACTTACCTCTCCTACTATCTGTAACTTTTATCTCCTTTACTTCTCCCGCTTTAGCCCGTGGCTTCATTGTTACCCCTCAGATACACAAAGCTTCTACCTATCTGAGGGCTTTTATATTTTATGTCCAGGTTTTTACAATCCTTTTCCTACAGTTCTTTCTTAGACTGGTCACCTAATGTTTGCTGTTCTTGTTTCAGAAATTAATGTCCCCTTTCTGAGAGGTCTTCCACGTTGAATCAGTTTATCTAAAGAGGCCACCAGTCACTCTATGTCTGATCACCATGAATCACTTCTATCACAATGTTATCTCTGTCTAAAACTATCCTATTCATCTGTCAAATGACCAGAATACTTTTTTTAATGAATCCTTTAAACAGTAATTAGGATAATAAACTGACTGACTAGCTATACTTCAAGTAAATCAAAACACTATCAGAACCTAAGACTTCAAGGACAATGTGCATTACTTTAAATAACTGACATTGAGTTATATCTTCTTTTTTTTTAAAGTTATTATCTCTTAACAGAAAAAAAACAACTGAAATTTCCTCCAGAGCATAGCAAGGATACTCAGTTATTATTTAAAAGTTAAAGATTTAAGCCAGCTTTCCAAAGCTTTTCTTATTACAATATTTATAAACTGTTGGAGAGTTAATAAAATATAAATTTTAGCATCATCAGCTTTCAATAAACTAAATTAACTTTATGTTGTAAGGAAGATTTAAAGCTCACCCTAAATGATGAGGCTTCTATAACATAAAAATAATAATATCCTTTTTTTCAAAATCCAATAATCATTAGCTTCCTATGAAGATGGCAAGCATAAGCACACATGGTACATGGAACTTTCTGCAACCACATCAAAATTACAACTAACGTGCAGAACAACTATCAGTCAGAACTTCCTGAAATCTAGCTGAACTGAATTCTTATAACTAAAGATAGAAGAAGAAAAATAAAAGCCACATTGAGACTGTTGAGACTGGTAGGAACAGCAGAGACACTGAATGGAAAAGGTTGGATCCACATCCATGTGTAGAAGTTAAAAATTAGGAAGAGTATTTTGAGCTGGGGAAGTTCTCTCTAAGGAATGAATGGTCTGACCCACATCAGAATACCTAGTCAAGGGTTCAATTGCCAGGAAGAAAAGTTTCCATAAAGTCTGACTGTGAAAACCAGTGAGGATTGAGGCTGAGTGAGACTAAGGGATGCAAGAGTCTCAGGCAGTTAGTTCCTTTTAAAGGGTCTGTGCATGAACTTACTTAGACTTACTCCCTCCATGCTCCAGAACTGGGGCAGCATCTTTAAAGGTGCCATGGACATAAACTGAGGAAATGAATTATCAAGAATCAAAACAAGGGCCAGAGGCAGCTTTCTCTTAGAGAGAAGTGCTGGCATAGGCCTTTGTCCCTTTGATAAGTCCTCCCCCACAAGCAGGCTTCATATCTGAATCTCTATCAACTTAGCTAACACTGTTCACCCTGCCTTATTGATTACCTGAGACGAGACCTTGTCCCACCCAACTTTTGGGTCCACCCAAACCCTTTCTAGAGGCTTTTTTATATAAATGGCCTCTCTTGGCTCATGCTGCCAACTTCCCTAAAATGTCTCAAATAAGCAACATCTGGCCTCTGTGTTCCTTGCACTTTTGCTAATGGGTCCCAGTTCCAGCTAGCAGAAGCCACCCAGCCTTGTTTCACAGCTTGGCCTTTTCCAGGCACCTCCAAGCCTAGCACAAGTGGCAGCCACCTTCAGATGGCTCTGTAGCTAATGTTGGGTGACCTCAGGCAAGATACAGGTGGTGGAGGTTCTTGACCTGCACTACTCAGGGGGCCTCAGATCCAGCACACCCGGTGGACAGTTCCAGACCACACCGAAGCACTACCCAATAACCTCCACAAGAGACACACTCAAGGGGTAGTCTCGGCCAGTACCTGGCACTGAGCCCCACTGAAATGAGTTCTATTTCATGGGGTTGGCCTCTGCACAGCTAGTCTTCCACAGTAGTTACAGCCAATCCGCACAGCAGATCAGCCTGGGGATAAACAGCTCCAATTGATATTCCAACATCTATCAATGTTTAAAACTACAACAAGAGGGTGCACGCAGCCCACAATGGGGAGCATCTGAAGCACTCAGTTCAGGTGACTAGGGAAGCTGTGTCACTGAGCCTTATAGGACACCAACTACGTAAACCACTCTACCAAGCTCAGGAGACATAGCAGCGCCACCTAATATGTAGAGATAAACACAGGCCGGTGGACAAAATAAGGAGACAAAAAAAACATGTCCCAAATGAAAAAAAAAAGAAAAAAACAAAACTCTAGTAAAGAACTAAACAAAATGGAGACAGGCAATCTACTAGGTGCAGAGTTCAAAACAATGGTGATAAGGATGCTCAATGAACTTAGGGGAAGAATGAAAAAACTTAAGGAGAACTTCAGCAAAGAAATAGGAAACATCAAAATGAAAGTAGAAAACATAAAAAAAAGGTAGAAACCAGACAGAAATGAAGAATACACTAACTGAAATGAAGAATGCATTATAGGGAATTAAGAGTAGAGTAGATGAATCACAGGATCAAAGCAGTAATTTGAAAATAAATAAAAAAAAACTATTGACATCATAATTATGTCAATAGTTAAAGACAAAGAGAGAATCTTAAAGCAGCGAGATGAAGGCAATTAGTTACCTACAAAGGAGCTCCCATAAGACTATCAGCTGATTTCTCAACAAAAACATTTCAGGCCCGAAAGGATTGGCATGAAATATTCAGTGATGAAAGGCAAGGACATACACCCAAAACTCCTTAACCCAGCAAAGATATCATTTAGAAACAATTGACAGATAAAAAGTTTCCCAAGAAAAAGAACTAAAAATGTTCATCACCACCAAACCAGTATTACAAGAAATGTTAAAGGGCCTTCTTTAAGAAAATATAAAAAGATTTCAAAAGATGAATAATAAAATGGCAATAAGTATATATAGATATAGATATATAGATAGATAGATATAGATAGATAGATATGCATTTGTGTGTATATATATATATACATATATATATACACACACATTATATATATATTAAGAATTACTTTAAATGCAAATTGATTAAATGCACCAATCAGTAAGACAAATAGTGGCTGAATAAATAGCAAAACAAGTCCCTTACATATGCTGTCTACAAGAGGCTCACTTCAGATTGTAAAACACACACAGACTGAAAGTAAAGAGATAGAAAAATATATTTAATGAAGATAAGACCCAAAAAACAAAACAAAACAAAATCTGGGGTAACAATATTTATACCTGACAAAACAGACTTTAAAACAAAGGCTATAGCAAGAGACAAAGAAGGATCCAACAATTCTAGTTTGGGGTATTTATCCAAAGAAATCAAAATACTAAACTGAAAATATATATTTCCATATGTTTGCTGAAGCATTATTTATAATAGCCAAGATATGAAGCAACTTAAGTGTCCATCAGTAGATTAATAGGGAAAAAAATGGTACATGTATACATGGAATATGATTCAGCCATAAAAAAGAATAAAATCTTGCCATCTTCAATGATGTGAATTGATCTAGAACGCTGGTTCTTAACCTGGGTTCTATCGAACCCTAGAGTCAGTCTCAGGGATTCAGAGAAGCCTATGCCACAGAGGCCAGCATAAAGTAATACTGTAATTTGTTGTGAGTTCATGCACTTTGTTGGTTTTGTTCTTTGAGCAAGGTGATGTTCATGCACAGCTCATTTTGTGAACCAGTAAAAAAACATATACCTATGAATTTGGAAAAAAAATCATATTTTATTTATCACTAAAGAAGGGTTTGGTGAACACGCATATGAAACTGGTGGGTTCGGTACCTCAAAAAAGGTTAAGAACCACCGTTCTAGAGATTCCAAAGGGAATTCTATCTCTTCCTGAACAGTAACAAAAAGATTTTTCTGGCTGAGGCTGTGCTTACAAAGATTATTTTCATTCTCATCTAAGTTTCATGGCCCTCAACATCCTCCAAGTGATTTAGGCAAAATTTCTGGCGCCAGTTAATTAATTCTTTCTGAACAGCTCACCCTTGATAAAAAATAATAAATAAATAAAATTTAAAAAATACTTTTATTATGCATCTCAGTAATACCAGGAAGAAAAATTCTATTTCTATGCCAATATGTCCAACAAGCATTCAAAGAGAAGTTGTTGGGCTTGTTTGATTGATTGTTTTAAAAGTGGCAATACTGAGGGCAGTGAGAAGGATGTCTTTTTACTCCACCTTAGTTGAGGTTCAGAGAATGTGACTGTGGCCCTTGTAAGCTCCTTGATGTAGGCATCCTCTGTGA
Organism: Rhynchonycteris naso; assembly: GCA_037038555.1. Classification (NCBI taxonomy): domain Eukaryota; kingdom Metazoa; phylum Chordata; class Mammalia; order Chiroptera; family Emballonuridae; genus Rhynchonycteris; species Rhynchonycteris naso. The sequence goes on from CM073002.1 coordinate 78,288,678, forward strand.
ACAAAAATATTGTTATTCAAAACCATATATATCAAAACTGGTAATTATATATTCAAAAAAATAATTGCAGCCTTTCTCAAATATTAAGCCAAGCATCCCCCTTCTGACAATTGAGTCACTGTTCTTCTTTCCTTCATTTGGCTGTGTTTATATGAGTAAAATAAGATCATGGAGGACATGGTGAATCTAATCGATTTAACCTCACAAAATTTCATTGTACAAGTTAATTTGCTAAATAGAAAATAACTTATATTTTGTAAACTACTTGTTGCTTGGAAAAATACAAAGTGATATCATAGAAACTGTGAATAAAGTAAAATATATCTTTGCTTCCCTCATACGCTGCCTTTCTGTGATTTTTCCCCAGCCCCCATACCCTTTATCTAGAAACATATTGTCTTATATGAGGGCCATGTGTGGTTATTTAAATTTCCATTTAAAATAAATAATATTTAAAATTCAGTTCTTCAGTCACACCTGACACATTTCAAGTGCTCAGTAGTCACATCTGGCTAGCAACTACTGGGTTTAATAGTATAGATATACATTTTTGCCACTACAGAAGGTTCTAAAGCACAATGCTGGTCTAAACTCTATCCCCTCTGTGGCTAGGGTTCTTCTTACCAGGCCATTCCTTCCAAAGCATCTTCCCATAATTTTCTTCCTTCCACTTCTTTTGCTTTTTTTTCCCGTGAGCCTTCTCATGGTTCCTCATAGAACGTACTGTTTTGTAATTCCTTCCTAGAGGGCCTTCCTGTCAATTTAAATAACCTGAGAAACTAATCCATAGTTAGACGATTTGTAGATGTACAGATGTATGTGTTCCTTCTCCAAAATAACACATTTGTATAGCAGAACGCTTTTAAAAGTATCATGCATTTACACAAAAGGTTAACTCTAAAAGCAATGGTTTTAAGTATCATGGTAGCCTGGAAACTTTGGTGGACAAACCTCAGGACACAAGAGCCTTTAGAGCTCCTTTCAAAGCACATTACCCGTTGGCCTGTTCACCCACACTGGTCTCAGGTAACTCTGTTGTTTTGTCTCCTAGGAGTCCTGGGCTACCCAATACTACATGTTACCATTCAAAAGGTCATGTTATGCTTCTGACAGGGAATAGGAATAGTAGGTCAAAAGACGTGTTTGTTTTGCTTGTAACTATGAAAAATTGTTAGAGTTCAGGGTGGGGTTGTTGGTATCACAGTCCACTTACTCTTTGTCATTCTGGGCTCCCTGCCAAGGCACCGCACAAACAACAATGGCAAAATAAGAGATAAGGCTCTTTGTAAGAGTATGGCAAATGTTTCCTTGTCCCCCAACACAGGGATCTGATAAAAACTGAACTGGCCAATGCAGCTTAGGCCAGGACACATAAGAAAGAAAAGGAAAAGATTCTTCATCCTCTAAGTAAGAGAGGATCAGGTGTGCAAACAGACTGTAGCTTGCACTGTAGGGCCACGCACTAAGTCAGAGAGAGGCAATGGGCTCTCCTGACCAGGGGAACAGTTCTTTCCAGTCTGCTTACTGCCAGCAACAAGAAGGCAAGAAAAATGCCCACCTCCTCAGAAGGCCCCTGCCCTCTTAGCATGCTCATGAAAAAAGATAAAAGAGAAAAAGAGTATAGCCAGGTCTGCCTCAGAAGTTAGTCATGAGCCATACCATGTCCCACATTCTGGATTCAGCTGATTGCTTCCTCAGAAGGTCATGTACCTTGATCTTTAATATACAGAATCTTTTCTATTTCTGAACTAAACTGCATCTGCACAAAAAAATAATACAATCAATGGTATCTCTCCCATGTTTTGTTTGTTTATTTCTGGATTTTAGGGTTTTTTTTTTTAATTGTTCATCAAAGTATTTAATGTGCATGGCATTAATGGTGAAATAGTGCTAAAAAAAATTGTAACCAAAAAGCGGTACCCTGGGTTTACCTCACCTCTCCCCAGAGGCTACCACTTTTATCATTTTGTAGCTGTTTCTTATGGTAGATACCTAAATATGTCTTAATACCATTTTTATACTACTGTCAAATTAAAACATCTCATTATGGAAAATGTCAAATACATGCAAGTTAGAGAGTAGCATGGTGAACCACCCCATGCATCACTGAGTTTCAATTATTATCAATGTATATCTAATCTTATTTTATCTATACAACTACCTATTTATTCACCCACCCATCTCAACTGTATTTTTTAAATCAATACAAAATAAATCATTTTGACCATAAAAATCCCAATATATATATTTAATGCATATCACTTAAAAAGCAGTTCTTTTTAAAATAGTATATTTATAATCAAAATACCATGATCACACATCCAATTTAACAATTATTAAAATATCATCAAATTGTCACTCTTACTAACAGCCATGATGGTCTTTGCCCAAAGACATTATTTCATTAGGACTTCTCGCAAAAGTTTTAAATGGTTCATTTCTTCCCACTGAAACATTCTTTAATGAAAATACATTCACATTTTTTGAAAAATAAATATAATTAATGTTTACTATTAAAAATACAAATACAATATTCAGTTTTGCATACTGTGGATTATAATACCAGCCCCCAAAATAACCACTCTAAAACTTTAGCTTATATTTTCCCACACTTTTTGTTTACAACAAATAACATACGTGCACATGTGTCATCATATAATATATGTAATATAATAGTTTTTGATATTCTCATTTTATTTAATAACATACAGTAAAAATTTATCTAATGCACACATATAAACTTTCTTTATGACTACACAATAATCAAATGAATGACAATTCCTGCTTTCCCAAAAGTTGGCTAATTTGATAGAAGAAAAAAAAAATACAATATACTATTTCAAGATTCTTTGCCTAGATAAATTGAGCATTTTAATATACTTATTGACCATTTGTTTCTCTTGTATAAATTACTTACTTATATCCTATCACCATTTTTCTGTTGGGTTATCTAAATTTTATTGATTTATGGCAGGGGTCGGTAACCTATGGCTCGCAAGCCAGATGTGGCTCTTTTGATGGCTGCATCTGGCTTGCAGACAAATATTTCATAAAAATAATAACGTTAAAAATATAAAACATTCTCATGTATTACAATCCATTCATTTCCTACTTCTCATGTTCATGGTTGCGGGTGGCTGGAGCCAATCACAGCTGTTCTCTGGGACAGCACCAAATTTTTATTGGATAATGCATAACGTACATGGGTCATTGTGAGGTCAGGAAGTAAACTTCCCTCTTTTTAATCAAGTAGTCAACTAGCTAATTGTAGAAACCCTTTTGACGAAGAAGATGGCTAAAAGAAAAAAGATGAGGAGTATCGTACTTTTCAGCAGGAATTCACCTTTTTGGAGAGCAGGTTCTGCAGTGTGTCTAATATGCAATGATAAAATTGCACTGATGAAATAGTCAAATATAAAGCAGCACTTTGACACATGCCATACTACATTTGCATCGAAATATCCAATGGGGTATAGCAGGAAGAAAGCATGTTAAGAGCTACTGTGCAGAGTGGAAATATTTTCTTTGAACATATGTACCCTGATTTATTAATGTCACCCCATTAAAATTAATTTTAAAAAAAAGAAACTAACAGAGTGCAAGCTAGTCATCAACAACTTCGTGTTTGGACCCAACAAGGTGACTGAAATTCAGCTAGTTTTGCTGATGCTTTAGCAATTGTGAGAAACGGAAAGCCATTCACAGATGGGGAGTATGCCAAAACAGTCATGCTTGATGTTGCCAATGAACTTTTTGACGACCTTTCGAATAAAGACAAGATAATCAAACGAATAAATGACATGCCACTGTCGGCAACAGCTGTTCACAATCATACCATCATGATGGCAAATCAAATTGAGACAATATAAGTGAAAGACGTAAATGCAGCACCATTCTTTTCTCTTGCTTTGGATGAGTCAACAGACGTAAGCCATTTATCCCAGTTCAGTGTGATTGCAAGGTATGCTGTCGGTGACACACTACATGAGGAAACTCTTGCTGTTTTGCCTATGAAAGAGACAACAAGAGGGGAGGATTTATTTAAGTCTTTCACTGATTTGCTAAAGAAAAAAATCTACTGACGGATAAACTTATTTCGGTGTGGACTGATAGTGCTCCGTGCATGGTGGAGAAAAACAGAGGATTTGTAGCACTTCTTCATGAACATGAAAAGAGACCCATCCTGAGCCCTGGCCAGTTGCTCAGTGGTACAGCATCGGCCCAGTGTGTGGATGTCCCGGGTTCGATTCCTAGCCAGGGCACACAGGAGAAGCACCCCATCTGCTTCTCCACCCTCCTTTCTGTTTATCTCTCTCTAGCCCTCCCACAGACTAGGCTCTATTGGAGCAAAAAGTTGGCTCAGGTGCTGAGGATGGCTCCATGGCCTCCACCTCAGGCGCTAGACTGGCTCCGGTTGCAACAGAGCAATGCTACAGAAGGGCCAAGCATCGCCCCCTAGTGGGCATGCCAAGTGGATCCTGGTCAAGTGCATGTGGGTATCTGTCCCTCTGCCTCCCCATTTCTCACTTCAGAAAAAAAAAAAAAGGAATCATGGGAAGATAGTGGTTTCAGCTATGCCACTTACCAATTGTGTGGCTTTGGGCAAGTTACTTAACCTCCTGGAGCCTCTGGTTCCTCATCTGTGAAATAGAAATAATAATACCTGTCTCACAGAGTTGTTGTGAGGACTAAATAAAGTGATGACAACCCTGGAAAAAAAAAAAAAAAAAAGAGACCCATCCTAAGTTTTCACTGCATCCTACATCAGGAGGCACTTTGTGCTCAGATGTGTGGCAAGCAGCTTGGTGAGGTGATATCGCTGGTCATTCAGGTGGTCAACTTTATTGTTGCCCAAGCTTTAAATGATTGCCAATTTAAAACACTGCTGGATGAAGTTGAGAATAATTATCCTGGTCTGCTTCTGCACAGCAATGTATGTTGGTTGTCAAGAGGGAAGGTACTTAGCGGTTTCACAGCTTGTCTGAGCAAAATCAGGACTTTTCTTGAAATGAAAAATGTCGAGCATCCTGAGTTAGCTAACACCGAGTGGTTCCTGAAGTTCTACTCTCATGGACGTGACTGGACATCTGAACCAGCTCAATGTGAAAATACAAGGCATTGGAAATACAGTCTTATCCCTTCAACAAGCAGTGTTTGTATTTGAAAACAAGCTGGAAGTCTTCATCGCCGACATTGAAACAGGTTGTTTACTACACTTTAAAAACTGGAAGAGTTTAAAGATGCATGCACAGCAAGTAACCCTGCTCAACGTCTTGATCTCCAGCAGCTAGCGGGCTTCGCATCTAATCTCCTGCAGTCATTCAAAGCACGCTTTGGAGACTTTCATGAGCGCACTAGTCTTTTTAAGTTCACCACCCATTCACACGAGTGTGCAGTGGACAGTGCCAACCTGAGTTACATCCCTGATGTCTCCGTCAGAGATTTTGAGCTACAAGCTGCTGACCTGAAGGCCTCAGACACGTGGGTGAATAAGTTCAAGTCACTGAATAAAGATTTGGAAAGACTTGCATGACAGCAAGCAGAGTTGGCGAGCAAGCACAAGTGGGGAGAAATGAAAAAACTTTGACCCACGAACCAGCTGATTGTCAAAACTTGGAAGGGGCTTCCAAATACCACACACTGCAGCATGTGAGTATTGCTGTACTGACAATGTTTGGCTCCACATATGCATGTGAGCAATCTTTCTCACATCTAAAGAACGTTAAGACCAATCTACAATCACATTTAACAGATTGACATCTCAATGCGTTCATGAAGCTTAACCTCACCACATATCAACCAGCCTACAAAGCCATCAGCAAAACCATGCAGCACCAGAAGTCGCATTAATGGTAAGAAGTACTTTATTCATCATTGGTTAGCAAAAACATAACAATGTTATTAAAAAGAATTCAGAGACTTACTGTACTTTAAAAGTGTTGGTCTTACATAAAATCCTCACATTTATTTGTATTTAGTGTTAAACATATTGTATGGCTCTCACAGAATTACATTTTAAAGTATGTGGTGTTCATGGCTCTCTCAGCCAAAAAGTTTCCTGAACCCTGATTTAAAGTGGGTTAAAACATTTTAATTTTATTAAAAGTATATAAAATTTGAATGTATTTCTATTAAAATATAAATAAAGTTTAAAAAGAATTTCAGATTGGTTTCTTTCTCCTTTCATTCCTTTAATTATGCCTTTCTTAACTGCTTTTAAGAGTTTTCTGTTCTTTTCAAAGTTTTATGAATATTTATTTATAAAAACAATCATTAAAGTTGAAATATCGGCAAAGATATTTCAAAGATATCACCCCTCCATACCCCCACCTAGTAAGTAACTAGGGAAAATGCTTTCCAAATAATAGTAAAATTGAGAACAAGAAACTGTGTCCATATAGAACCTTAGGTTGCCACTGACTTTAATTCATGTATTCAATCTTTTATTTATTTAATAAGTGTATAGTGTGCTTCTACGATGCTGAGTACTGTATAATGTGAGTTCTTTCCCAGCTCTCTCTAATATAATTATTCAATCTTCCTGAAAACTGGTCCTCATATTGCCCTTCAGACAGCCATCTTCAACACCATACCGTATGGGAACAACCAAGGAAACACTCTGGCTTACAAAGCCAACAGTGCCAGTGCAGGGGCCTGGTCTACAACCCCAGGGCTTGGGAAGCTGCCTTGATAATGGAGCATATTCCAGGACAAGGCTCAGGGCCTAACTCATCAGAAGTCTTCCTTCCAAAGGGCTCTGTTCATTCACATTAACACATATAAATATATCCATTGCTTATGTCCATTTACAAAATCCTCCTACAAGGCAATTTGATTAAAAGACCTGGCCATTCAAAGCCTAGTCATTATATTAGCCTGCCCCACCCCACAGCAATGGCTTCTCAATGATTCTAAGATCCATTAATACCTGAGGACGTGACGGATCTGGCAGTGGTGCCTTCTAATAATTAAATGCTTTGTGAACACATATGATACAATACCTGTTATTTCTGCTATAATGAAACAATATTATGTTTTCATTAATCATATGGGCTCAGGAATCAAATGGCCTGGGTTCAAACTCAGGTTCCACAGTAACTAGCTATGTGACCTTGTGCAAACCATCCACTAACATCTTTGGGTCTCAGTTCTCAAATCTCTAAAATAGAGATACCAGTATGACCTAATTCACAGATTTATAGTGAGGATTAAATAAGTAAAGCACTTAGATGAGTATCTGGCACATAAAAAATGTTCAATAAATGTTAGGTCTGTTTCTTGTTGTTTTTTGAATACCATATGTTCTTGCTGACTGGTGATAGCTAAGAAAATATATGAAATGAACAATTTCTTCACGAACAACAGAAAAGATTTCTATCACTAACTTAAAATCTACTCCCGTAACCAAACTTGAGAAACTTGAGGGAGAGTCTGGTATCGCTACTGGGGTTCTGCTGGGGTACAGCTGCTTCCTGTTCTAAGAATCATTCTAAAAAGCTAACAATGAGATATATAAGATTCATAAAATATTATTTAAAACAGATTCACATAAACAAGGATAAAACATAAAATGGAACCAAACTAGAGCTAAATATAATATATATATATATATATATATATATATATATATATATATATATATATACACACACACACTAGCTAGCAGAGCTTGCTAGCTGAGCTATATAATATAGAGGTTAAAGGTCCTCAAAGAAAGATAAAATACTGTTTTAATGTGTCTTAATCGGCAGGGATGATGGGACAGGGAAAACTGATTGATATTAATGTTAGGCTCTTTATATTCTAATGGCACAATTGTGATGAAGCTAAGCTTATAGCTGCTGTCCCACTATATGGCCCAGGTACAAAGGCCTATCAGAAAATAAGACAAGAATAAATAAGTAAAGAAACTAATTTTACCTGACCAGGCAGTGGCACAGTGTATAGAGCGTCAGACTGGGATGTGGAGGATCCAGGTTTGAAATCCCAAGATCGCCGGCTTGAGTACAGACTAATCTGGTTTGGACAAGGCTCACCAGCTTGAGCCCAAGGTCACTGGCTTGAGCAAGGGGTCACTCGGTCTGCTGTAGCCCCCTGGTCAAGGCACATATGAGAAAGCAATCAATGAACAACTAAGGTACCACAACAAAGAATTGATGTGTCTCATCACTTTCCCTTTCTGTTTGTCCCTCTTTTTGTCTCTCTCTGTCTCTGTCACACACACAAAAAAATCTATTTCAATTTCATCAGTCTGCCTCAGTACCACTCTATAAAACCAACTCTTGGACCAACTCAAGTATGGGGTCCTGGGGAGAAAAAGAAAAGCTTAAAAAATAATTAATATTTTTATTTATCAGAAGAGTCAAATGTCTTCACATATCTTCAATACTCTATATCATTGCCTCATTTAAAAATGGTTCATCAATTAATTGTTCATCAATAGAAAACATGCTACAAGGGGGAGCATATTAAAGATTTATCACCAGAATGATGTGTACGTGACTGTGAAGGCAATTTGCCCACTGTTTTCAAAGCCAGTTAGAAATTGTTAAATTGGTAAACCATGGTAGAAATTTGGCAAACATTAAAATACATCCTTTTAAACCTGAAATAGGCAATATTATTTAAAATTTTAAAGAAAAACTTAAGTAAGACATTAATATGGATTATGTGATAGTTTAGGCTCAGAAATATGGAAGAGATGGGACAGTAAGGAAATACAGATTCTTGCTATGTTTTAATGTAGAATGAGTTTTACCTAATGGATCTGAATTAAAAATTCAACTTAAATGCTGTCACAACTTGATTGGGAAGAGAATTGCAACTAAGCACTTTAATAACCATGCCAAACCTTCTCTCAGTCCGTCTATTCAGCCAGACTTTCATTCTCCAATGCTTCCACTAAGTATATGGGGGAACACAGACAGAACACATCTCCCCTAAGAAACCCCACTCTGAGTTTCTTTACCCCTGTGGCAGCTCCATTTCCTCAGACTCAGATCCGGAAACCAGAATCTACTTGGACTCCTCCCTCTGCCTTCTCTTCTCCCTTTCCTTCTGTAGTCAGTAGTAATATCCTGTGCTTCTGTCCCAGCTAGGTTTCTTGCATGAATCTCCTATTTTTTCTCATAACCCTTGCCCTGGAATACCATAATGCCCATCTGCATATCCCTAGCTTTTAGTCCGCCCTCCACACAACTCATGGCATTCTTATAACCACAGTGATTGAGAACCCTAGATTTTTTTAAAAGTACCCGTAAGTGAATTTTCTTCTGATCTTTCTTATAGCTTAAAGTAAAGCAGCTATTCATACACTTGAAGGTTTTAAAACCTTAACTCATTCCATGTGACCCTCAAAGAACTCCAAATAATGTACATCTCAACATCCTACTCTTGATCTTCAGAAGTTCAGTCTTTTTCATATCCCTGCATCTTTTTGGATAACCTTATGGAAACTTCAGCAAGGAGCCAACACAAGATGAGTAATGGTGTAGTGACTCAGACAAGAACAAGATGTCTCTGAATGAAACAAAACAGTGTACTCCAACCATAGGAAATTGTTAGCAGGAGTCATCTTGAGAAGAAAAAAGAAGTCCTGAAGCAGCACATCTGTAGATGACAAAAAAATTTCCTCACGGTGCAATTGAATTAAACTAGTGGTTGTCCTTTAAGTAAAGACTCCATTGTTTAAAATTTGCTGTCTCTTTTAATCCCTTAAATAAAATTTTCTTTTGTGTAATACTATTTAAATTTCCCTTTGGGGCAGAAATTTTCTAAGCTTCTGTTTTGTTCTGTGAGAGGACTATTGACCCATTGAAAGGGGGTCTATCAATTCCCATTATTTTCAGCTCTTGGTATGTAGTTGTGGTGCAGACTGCTGGCTTTCAACCCAATATTCATTCTCTTTTTACTTATAACAGTGTCCACATGTTCAAAGGCATACTAATATTTTCAGATAAAACATATTTTCTAGCCTCCCTTACAGATAACAGTAGCCACACAACATAGTTCTGATCAATAAAATATAAGCTGAAGTCATTGGGAAAAAAAAATGAAATCACCCAGCTGGCATACACCTTTTTTGCTCTTCTCGCTAGAATATGGATACAAGGGTTGTAAAGAAAGCTGTAGCCAACAATTTGAAACCATGAAAGATGGTCAAGAGAATCATAATGACTTCAGCCCCAATAGCCTCAAGCTTGTGAACCAACACCAGCCACCATCTCTTTCTCTTTCTGGGTTTCTTATTCCATGAGAAAATCAATCACTGTTTAATTACTAACATTCATGTTTACTCTTAAATGCAACTAATAAAAAATACTGATGTAGTAGCTTAAATGGAAAATAACAGAAGTAATCAATATGTTGTTTATGATCTACTATGTATATTTCCTTTTATATGCATAGTATGTGTGCGTGTGTGTGCATGCGTTTGTGTGTACTTTCAGATAATGTTATGGACTAAATGTTTATGTCCCCTGGAAATTTATATGTTGACACCTTACCTCCCAATGGGATGGTATTTGCAGACTGAGCATTTAGGAGGTAACTAGGGTTGGATGAATGATGTCATGTAGGTGAGGCCCCATGATGATATTAGTGCACTAATAGGACACAGCAGAGAATTTGCTCTCTCTCTCTCTCAGTGTATGCAAAGAGAAGGTCATACGAGTACACACTGACCTAAAAGTCAAGAGAAGAAGCTTTATAATAAAATCTACCTTGCTGGCACCCCACCTTCATAATTGTGAGAAATAAATTGCTATTGTTTAAGTCACTCTGTCTATTATATTTTGTTTGGCAGTGTGAGCTAAGACAGATGATTTCTGAATCCAAAGAGGATCAGTTACTATTTCTGTGACCCCGTGTCTACATAGCAACAATTTCATCTCAGCATATTTAATTTATACTTCTGAGTCTTTTTTACATCAATATAGTAATATCAATAAACTCAAAGGTGTGATAAACACATAACACCTTAAATTTTTTGTATTAATTGTATTGACACGTCTAGTATGCACCATCCCTTCACTGGATACAAGCTCCAGAGGAATGGAGTTTCCATTTGCTCTAAAATATTTTCTTGAGAAAAACTGCACACATCATTTTACCCTTTTTATCCCCAAAGATTAGGATGAGGTTCATTAGCTAAACTAGCATTTAGCTAACTAAGTGGTAATTGGCTCGCTAATTGGTTGGACACTGTGTCCCATGAATGAGACAGATGTGTTGTAAAACCCCGACATCTTAATTTTTGTCTTATCAGACAAACTACTTCATATATTTTCTAAATATATTTTATATAAACTACAAATTCAACCCACTAGATATATTTAATAATTATCACTTATTTAATATATTCTTAAGACTACCATATTTTTTTCCAAAATCAAAATTCTTAGTGTGATAACAAGCTCTTATTACTTAAAACTCTTCTACCTAAAATTACTATTAACATTCAACAAACCCTTCCAGATTTACAAAGTCCTTCACAAATAACATTTAACTCTTGTTAAATCTCTATAAACTAGAAATTATTATTTTATTTATACAAATGAACAAGATGAAGCTCTGGTAAAAAAAAAAAATACATGGATAAATTGCTTATCTTCATGATCATCAAGTCAATACACATTAAAACACAGCAAAAACCATTTTTCCAAAAACTTAGCCATGAATATCAATAATACTAAGCAATGCTACTGAGGGCAAGTAGAAGACTCATTTTTGTATAGCTAATTGAAATATAACCTGGTGCCATTCCTTGGTGAACCTATATGCAGCAAGAATTTTAATATATCTATACTTTTAACCTGCAATGTCATTTATAAGACCTTTTCTTAAAAGAAACAAAGACAAACAAAAAAAAGAACAACCTAAATATCCAACTGTAAGATGTAGTCTATTAAACCATGCATAGTGTGCAGTTAATAAAATGATGCTTAGTAGAATATGCAAAATAATTAATGATAATGTTTAAGAAATAATAAATAAAATTATATATGTGTATATACATATAATGTATATGTGTGTGTAAATATATATATATATATATATATATATATATATTCCTTAAGCATGTATTATGTATAGTAACTTTTTTATAATGAATACAAAATGGAAAAATTCAACAGAAAGGGTGAAGAAGACTAAAGTGGAGAAATCTGGCAAACTCTACTTCAGCCAGTTGATCAAGGTCAATATCATGTTGAGAGTCTAAAGCCTTGATATGATGTGATGAAAACGACAGTTTACCTCTGGTTTTGCTTCCAAAAACCCATAACCACAGTCTAATCATGAAAAAGACAACAGGCAAATTCCAGTAGAAGGACATCCTTCAAAATGCCTAACCAGTACTCCTTAAAACTATCAAGGCAATTAAAAACAATAATAATAAACTATCACAACCGAGAGGAAACTAAGGAGACAAAACATTTAAATGGAATGTGGTATCCTAGATAACCTTTTTAATCAAAAAAAGACATTAAAAAATTAAGAAAATCTGAATACACTACACATTGTAATAATATAATACATAACAGTGTTTTTCAACTGCCAGTCTCCAGACCAGTGCCAGTCCCCAGAAATGTCATGTTACTTCATGAAAGAGTTAACTACCCTGATGTTGTATGAAGACTGTAGATCCAATGATTTTTGATGAATTTTCTTATACTCAGAGTGATTTCGGCCTTAGCAGTCCCTGAAATAATTCTCCTATTTTCACTGGTTCCCCAAGTGAAAAAGGGTTGAAAGCCACTATTATATAACATTATAATACTGTACTAATGTTATAACAAATTTGGAAACTACAAACTTACAAAATTTTTCTTCAAATATGAAACAGTTCTATAAAACAAATTTTATTTTTAAAAATTCTACATATTTCCCTGGCCAGGTAGTTCAATTGGTTAGAGTGTAATCCTGATATGTCATTTATCAGGTTGCAGGTTCCAACCCAGGCAAGGCACATACACTGGAGAAAAAAATATTCGTTGCATTCACAGAAACACTTGTTCTTACCTAATTCAAATGTGCTGATCTCAAATCTGACATTAGTTATTCTCTGTAAGCTACAGTTATTTTGAAATTCAAGATTTATATTTTCATCTTATTGTAAAATTTTCAACCTTTAATTTAACATAATGAAGTAAAATGTCTTCTTGGGTATGATCTCTGTGAAAATATAATATATACAATGCAGTAAATACACTAAATGATATGATTGCATCAGAATTTGTCTACAATTTCAAAATAGAACATATTAAAACACATATTAATCATAAAACTTGCGCAAAACCTATTTAAATTCTATTCAGCATTTGTTGCTCTTCCGTTTGTGTACTTGTTGAGGACAATCTTGTTTGATGCTCCAGCAGTAATCAGCTCATCACTAACAGCTCCAGAAGTTTCAGGAAACTTATCAAGGTGACTGTTGAGGAAGTGAATCTTAACACTCATGTTATATCCAATGTCGTGGAAAGCCAACAGCATCCTTTGAACCAGAAGTCCATAGTTTTCTGCTTTTTGGTTGTCAAGGAAGTTCTTTGTAACTGCCACAAACAACTGCCATGCTGCTTTCTCTTCCTTATTCATCTTCCTGGCAAATTCTTCATCACGTATGAGGGTTCGAATTTGAGGTCCATCAAATACACCTGCTTTTATCTTCTCGAAAGACAAGGCAGGAAAAGCAGAAATAATATGTTGAAATCACTCACTCTCTCTACTCAAAGCCTGAACAAACTGCTTCATTAAGCCAAGTTTGATATGAAGTCGTTGAAGAAAATTGATCCTGTCTCGATTAACTACAGGTTCATTCACAATATTTTGCATCCCTCCTTCCAGAGCTTCATGTTTTGGCCACTCCGTCTGTGTCCAGTGTTTCTCCCGAACTCGGCTGTCCCACAAACACAGAAAGCAAGGATACTTTGTGAAGCCTCTCCGATGTCCTAACAGGAAATTTACCATTTTAAGATCCACATGAATGATCCAGTTATGCTCCTCATACTTCAGAAAGTCGAGAACAATTTTTATGTCATTATAATCTTCTCGCAGATGAGTTGAATAACCAATTGGAACCGCTCCATAAACATTACTGTTGTGTAGGAGAACACATTTCAGACTCCGTTTAGAGCTGTCAAGAAATAGCCGCCAGGCCTGATCTGTGGTGGTGCAGTGGATAAAGCGTCGACCTGGGAACACTGAGGTCGCCAGTTCAAAACCCTGCATTGGTCTGGTCAAGGCACATATGGGAGTTGATGCTTCCAGCTCCTCCCCCCTTTCTCTCTCTCTCTCTCTTTCTCTCTCTCTTTCTCACTCTGTGTCTCCTCTCTAAAATGAATAAATAAAAAGAAATAAAAATAATAATAATAAAAAAAGAAATAGCCGCCATTCTGTTGGACTGTAAGTGGTAACACCTAGCTGGCTGAGAAGACTACTGATATCATGACAGTAAACAAAGTGTTTGTCTTTGGAAAAAAAGTCCACAAAAATTTGTTCACACTTTCTGAAATGGGATACTTTAGCTGATCAGTGAAGTACATTTTTTTCTTGAAGCCTGGAGGCTAATAACTCAGCTGCTTTCTTTGATAGGTCCAAATCTCTTACTAAGTCATTCAATTTGGGTTGGTTAAACTGCTGAGGGGTTAATGACTGTTTGGCATCAGAAGAAGACCCTTCAGATTCTACAACCATTTCTTCATGCATCTTATCAAAATACACTTGATCACTATGTTCACTTTCTTCTTCCTTAGAAGAAATCAGACCACTGAAAACTGGTAACCTGGAGTGTCTCAGAGTGTAGGATAGGTCGTATTGCTGAAGGAATATTAGGATGTGTGACCATATGCCATTTTTTCTTGCTGATGCCCTTTGTATGGATCAGACAGAAATAACAGTCACTGCTGTTGTCCTTAGGTTCACGCCAAACCATGGGAATACCAAAAGGCATTCCTTTGCGTTTTCCTTTTGTCTGGTCATGAAGCATTTCCTTACAATTATGACATGCAATATGAGGAGCCCAATTCTTGTTTTTATCGCCAAGGGGAACTTGAAAATAGGCAATAAATGCACGTGTCACAAATGATGAAATATTGCGCCTTTGACGTTGAAGTGTGTAACAGCCACATATATAACAGAAGGTGTCAGGACTATTCTTACATTTACGCCTACTCAAAGAAGCCATGATTCAATCTTAAAACAAACTAAGAGGCTGTTTTTATCAGACAATACTTTTTTACATTTAAAAATAACTACAATTATGTAAAATTGATGTTTGTAAAACATTAATTGCCTTGTGGTTATGTTGAATCCAAGAGTCATTGCTGTTTAACTCCAATTTGAAAACCAATGCATGCCATTAACTGTAACAAAAAGAAATTAAAATGCATAAAAACTAGAGCATGCACAGAAAAACGGATTTCAGATTTAGAATCAGTGATGCAGAGAAATATAGAAAAAGTTCTAAAACCTCATGCAGCATAAAATTAAAATAAATTGTTCCCAGTGAATCAACCAGTGAAGGCATAAATAAGTGGAACAAGAAGTCAATGTTTCTTTCTCTCTCTCATTTTCTCTCTCTCTAAAACCAGTAAATAAAAATAATTTTAAATTTTTTCATATGGCAGGATAACAATTCTATTTTAAAAAGAAAAACAAATATTTTATTACTAAGTAAATAATAGCTACCAGCATGTTAACAGTGACAGTGTTTTGGTAGTAGAAACTAGGTGATTGTCTTTCTAAATATTTTTTGTATATTTTTCAGATTATATTCCATGAACATTTATTACTTTTAGAATGTAAAAGCATAAGCCTAGACACATTAAATAAAGTATCTTAAGTTACAGAATTAGAAGTTAGTAGGATACAGAGTTAGATGTGACTTCAGGATGTCCAATTCTAAGTCATGAGTTCTTTCCATTATCTTGGGAAAATTTACTTAAACTCTGAATCTTAGCTTCCTTTACTAAAAAATAAGTATATTATTATTACCCATTTTGTACTGTGACAGTGAGGAATAAATACAGTATTTATAAATCACTTAGATTAGGGCTGGACAAGGAGTAAATAAAAAGCTGCTGCTATTATTGATCATGCTGATGATGGTGGTGCCTTGAATTGCCCCTAGACTCACTGTAACTAACAATGAAAATGATACTCTGATAGCTGAATTGTGGTGGTCATATTTTGTGTTTTGTAATAAGTGAAAATTAGCAATATCAGTAAGTACGTTTCTCCCCTTGAAAGTAATAATCTATTAATACATGTGTGATATATCTGTCTTTCAGTAAAACCATAGGAATAAGTAAAGACTAAAAAAAACACAGGTGGTACTAAATAGAACCTATGTGGCCTATGATAAGAAGTTACTATTTAGTTACCAAAAAGTTTGAAGAAAATAATTGAACTCTAATATAACTCAATAATAAAAATTATTTGGTTTTCATATTAGAGATTTTGAGTAAGACACAGGGGTTAAAAACCTGGATTTTTGGCATCAGACCTAGAGTCAGGGCAGATTCAACACTGTTACTTTCTGTGAGTTCAAGTAAGTCCTAACTCCTTGAAAATAATAATATTGTGGTCATTGGGAACATTAGGTGACACATGTATATAAAGGGCTTACTGTGCTCAAGAAACCCAATAAATGGTACTAGTATTATGCATTAGATTTTCAATAACTTGTTAAATTCTTAATACATTACAGAGCTTCCCACCACCTCATCCTCTACTTGCTATTTCAACTTTAGCTCAGATTGTTGAAAATTCATGATCATTTGCTCAAGTTCCCAAGAATCATTCATTAAAATGACCTAGCAAATGTAATCTTATTCAAAGACAGATTCTCAATAAGAAAAAGACTCAGAACACCTGAAATTAAATGTTTTTATTGGATTGATCAAGCTTTAGCAATTAAAGCAATAGGTTTTAAATTATTATTGCAAACAGAGCTTGGTGAAATCAGGTTTAGTCAACAAACTTACTCTACTGCTTGTTTAAATGTGTTTAAAAATTACAGGAAATTAAAATGCAATATTTCTTGTTGAGATAATAAAAGACAACCAAAAAGTTACCAATTAAAATGTATTAAAGTTAAGAAAATGAATTATGTAAATTAAAAACGGATTAATTCAAAATAGTTTAGATGGATAAAAAGAATGTGCTTCTAGGGAAAATCCCTCAACTCCACTTCCCATGTTGCTTTTGTAGATGAAGACAAGTAACCAATTTCTTCAGTTCATTGTAGATCTTCCGGAACTGAAGCATATTTATTTGAGGAGTTTTCAAAAGTAATACTACATCTAAGCTAGAAATGCTGATTAGAATTGAATTATACCAGTGGTTTTTAACCTTTTTTGAGGTACCTAACCCACCAGTTTCATATGCGCATTCACCGAACCCTTCTTTAGTGATAAATAAAATATGATTTTTTTTCCAATTCAAGACATAGGTATATGTTTTTTTTACTGATGCATAAAATGAGCCGTGCATGAACATCACCTTGTTCAAAGAGCAAAACCAACGAAGTGCATATACTCACAACAAATTACGGTATTACTTTATTCTGCCCTCCGCAGCAGAGGCTTCTCTGAACCCCTGAGACTGACTCATCGAACCCCTAGGGTTTGATAGAACCCAGGTTAAGAACCACTGAATTATAGCCTTGTGTTTAAGGTTTTATGATATTTAATCTTGTAGAGCACAAGAGCCCACAGAATAAAATAATGCGTTATAAATCATGGCCTTTCTACCATATGTATTGTAAATCATGCTTTCACCAAACTACAGAGATCCTGTACTCCTCCCTTTCCTAGGGCTCCAAAAGAGACAAGAATTCTTCTTATTAAACAGGTTCTCACAGTTTTAATTATGACACAGAACTGATTGTGTAACATTAAAGTCAGCCAAACTTTGTTTTTGCTTCTAAAGGGTGTGTTTGTTTTTTTCATTCCAACCCAGCACAACACATGCTGGCTTTGAGTTTTACCCTCTGAATACAGATCACTCATTTTCTCTTTAAATTATAGATTGAATACAGGGAAAGTAACTGATTGTTTAAGATATCTTTAGGTTAAACTTTTTAGTACCTTAATTTGGAAGGTTATTTTAGTATTGGATTATTTTGTAATCATTGATCAAAAGATGGTTAAAATTCTAGGCTCACAAAGGCAAATTTGAAACTTCAGGTCTCTTCAAATATCTTCTTCGCAAATGACATGAACTAAGATTTTTTAAACTTAAATTTAGATATGAGAATGAGACCTACCATGTCTTTGTAAGAAATGGCTATGCTTAGTAAAAACGTGGAATACATCTTAATGATGTTCTCTATATTGACTCAGAGGAGCATAGAAAAAAATATTTCATTCATTGGATCTGTTTTTGGTCTGCTTTTGAATGCAGGGTGTGAAAGATTTAAATAAATATACATCTTTTTCTGTTGAAACCAGCAACAGAACTATCACGTCCAAACAAAATTTATAAACAGAAATGTCAACTACCTTAATAAAAAGGATATTGACAGATGCATCATAAATAGAACAAATTCACTGTAGTCCGCTCTACAAACTGATTTGATTCAACAAGCGATCTAACCTCAGATTGCATGAGGACCCGATATATAATTTGTTGTGCTCAATCACAATAAAAATGAGAATCAAGCCCCTTAGTTAAAAATTATTAAGGAGTTTATGATGGTGACAGTAGAACATTAAACCAAATATGAGACTTTACTGAGCACCGGGGACGCTATGCAACAACACAGTTCACACGCCAATGAAGCCAGCCCTGGGTTGCACCTATTCTGTCAAAACTATCTGCATTACTATCTAGATATGATTGAGTGCTTACTACATATGAAAGCTAAGATACTGTGCTGCGTCTTTGAAAGACCTTATCCAGAGGATTTGGATATTATGTCAGGCCCAGTACCAAATAACCCAGACACAACAAAGTTGATAGAGAGATCTACATCAGGATATAAAGGTCAGATGCCACCACATCTCAGGATCATTTTCCACATGTATTCACATTTGCCAAGAACTCTCATATATCAATCCTCTTTGCCAAGTCCTTCTATATCCCCACCATGCATTTGCATCTGGATGTGAGTATGACTTTACACAGTATCTATGCACATTTAATCTCAACAGGTCAAGACCACACAGAATTCCATACATTGATAATATGGATCACTCTACCTTCAATGAAAGAATGTCCAATCTTCTGTACTGGAACACAAAGAGGGAAAGTTCTTTCTTTTTTGTTTATTGTTGCTTGTTTTGGGGGCTTTTGGAGTTTTTTATGGTTAATAAGACTGTAAGGAACTGTGAAGCAATAAGGTAATCCCAGTGAATGTATCAGCAAGTGCTTCGGCTAGGAGAGATACTACTGGAAAGCAGTTCCACACAAAGGCCAAATAAATACCTAATGTTGAATTAAAAAGAGATGAACAAGAGAAGATAAGGATAGGCTAAGAGTGTTTCGAAATATAAAATCAATGAAAAGCTGGAGAGACCAGTGGACTTTTACAGTTTTCGGACATAGTTTGATGAAGCTGTGGATATATCAGAGAAGTGTTTTTGCCAGAGCCTATGACAGTGGTTCTTAACCTTTCTTGAGGTACCGAACCCACCAATTTCATATGCGCATTCACCGAACCCTTCTTTAGTGATAAATAAAATATGATTTTTTTTCCAAATTCAGGACATAGGTATATGTTTTTTTACTGGTGCACAAAATGAGCCGTGCATGAACATCACCTTGCTCAAAGAACAAAACCAACAAAGTGCATGAACTCACAACAAATTATGGTATTACTTTATTCTGGCCTCTGCAGCAGAGGCTTCTCTGAACCCCTGAGATCGACTCATCGAACCCCTAGGGTTCGGTAGAACCCAGGTTAAGACACTGGTCTATGAGAAGTCTCAGGATCAAGAACAAAATCTTAAAATATAAATGGTACTTCAACACTTAAAAGATGATTATCATGAATCCTAAAAGAGAAAAACAAATCAAAATTGTATTGGGATACCATATCTCACCTACTAGATTAACATAAACCCATAAATTTGACAGCACATCCTGATGGTGAGGCAATGAGGAACCAGGCACTTTCCTACATTCTTAGGAAGGGTCAAGTGGTATAATACCTATAGAGGTCAATTTAAAAATAGCTATTAAATTTACAAATTTACCAAAGGTATGCGCCCTTTGACCTAGAAATCCCACTTTTAGGAATTTGTTATCAGATATATTTTTATGCATTAGAAATGATGGATGCATATTTTCTATGCATACAAGGTTATTTAATATGACATATTATAATATCAAAAGATAAGAAGGAATCCATTGAGCTATTATCAGAAGTCTAGTTAAATATATTTACCTATATTAATAAAATTTAATGCTAACCAGCTATGCAATTGAATAAGGAAACATTCTACCTAAAGAAAGGATAGACTTTTTATATACAGAATATATTTAATATGCTCTAATTATAGTAATTGGAAAAGGGGACAAAATACGTGTATTTGACAGTGTTTACAGAAAGGATTTCTGGAAGAAGGCAAAAAAATCCCTAAAAATAATAAAAATAGTTACCTATAGAAGTGTGAGAACTGGACAAATAAATGATAATAGTATTCTTTACTGCATATATGTTTGTAACATTTAGATTTTAAGACACATGAATATATTGCCTATTTTTAAATTTAGAAATTTCAATAAGTCAATGCATGACCAAAAATAAGAGAAAGATTAAAATGCAATAAGATAATACAATCTAACCTCTTTATGGTTTACAAAGAAAACTGAAGCCAAGAGAAGTTATAACAACCTCAAATCCAAAGACAGTGGCAGAGCCTACCTGAGAACCATAAAAAATTGAACAACTCAGCTGAAATGAAACACAGAAACACTTTCATATGCAAGTCATCAAAGGTAGCAGGGTGACCAGGGACCTTGAAGTCAATAAATTTGATATTCCTTTTTGTCATTATTTCTCTTCCTGAAGCTTAACATTGGAGTGAAGTTTATACCCTAATAAAAGTGTTTGACTGCTAATTAAAATTGTCAAGATATGTGTTACCAATACTTTTAGTAAGAAATAAAATAGCCAAGCACATGGAATATATCAGACAAAAAGTCTCATAGAAAAGAAAACAAAGCAAGAAGCTGAGTACTGGGAAACTAAGGTACCAAATTGATTTAGAAGAAATAAGGGCCCTCTGTCAAGACCTGGAGAAGGTTCATTAACCATTCTACTGAGATGAGTTTTGAAAGGGCCTATAACATCAGAATCACTTGGTGACTTTCATAGACAGTCCACACTCGGTACTGTCCTCTTCCCTCTTTTCCTACCTTTATTCATTTCCTGACAATATTCATGCAAGAGCCTCTTTATTCTTCTGAATAAAAAAACTCAGAAGTGATGTCTTTTTCCATTTTCATGTGCCTATTGTGTCCTGTGCCCAGCACAGTGCTTTGAACATACTAGGCTCCTAGATTTCTAGAACATTAAAAGCAGAAAGCTCTTAGAAAACATCTAGTCCAATTTTTTTTTTTAAGTGAGAGACAGAGGCAGACAAACGGACAGACAGATAGGAAGGAAGATAGATGAAAAGCATCAATTCTTTGTTGCAGCACCTTAGTTGTTCATTGATTGCTTTCTCATATGTGCCTTGACCGGGGGACTACAGCCAAACCAGTGACCCCTTGCTCAAGCCAGTGACCCCTTGCTCAAGCCACCAATCTTGGGCTCTAGCCAGCAACTTTGGGCTTCAAGCCAACGACCCCGTGATCAAGCTGGTGAGCCAGTGCTCAAGCTGACGACCTTGGGGTTTTAAACCTGGTTCCTCTGCATTCCAGTAGATGGTCTATCCACTGTGCTACTTGCCTGGTCAGGCTGGTCCAATTTTTTAAAATGTATTTCGAAGCAACAAATTCCCTTTCAAATAAAAAAGCTATATATAAGAAACATTTTTTAAAACAGATATGTTAGCTTGAAAGGGAGCTGGGATGGGAAAGGCCATTAAGGTTGACTCACAATAATCTCTTCCTTCTTCCTTTTCCTATACCTTGGGATCAGAATTTGGAAACTATTAATGCAGTGAAAACTTTTAATTTTCTTAATGGAGACATTCCTTAAAGGTTTTTACAGTGAATTAACATATATAATGCAGGGCTGGTGAGCTGCAAGAGACAGGGTCATCATATTCCCCTGACCTATGAAGATACCAGTTCTGTCTAGCTGAACAGGGTGAAGTATGGGGAAAACAGAATTGTGTAGACTGAAAACACTTACTCTCTTCTTTCCTAGAGTACATGTTTGGAGGAAACTGTCATTAGGAATGGGAAACAATATCTATTTTGTCTGGTTATTCTCAGTTCATAACCTTTCTGGAATAAGTTAAACAGCTGCCTCCTTGAGGAGAAATGATTAGGTGCAGGGAAAGCATGAACACAGTGGGCACCTAGCCTAGTTCATCAAGGATCATTCATGAGCATCTCCTTATTTGACACATTAATGCCAAAGCAATTAGCAGAAAACTGAAAAACTAGGGGTTTTTTTATTATTTGGAAAATTAAATCTAATGAGGTGACATTGATCAATAAAAGTGACTAGATTTCAGGTAAACATTTCTATAGTATTTATACTATTCATTATGTTATGTACCCATCACCCAAAGTCATATTATTTTCTATCACCATGTATTTGTCCCACTTTACTTCCCTCACCCTCACATCCACCCTCCACAACACCCTCCCCCTGGTAACCACTTCACTTTTATCTATGTCCATAAATCTCATTTTTATATCTCACCTGTGTGTGAAGTCATATAGTTCTTAGCTTTTTCTGATTTACTTATTTCACTCAGTATAATATTCTCCAGGTCCATCCATGTTGTCGTAAATGGCAATGTCATCATTTCTTATGGCTGAGTAGTATTCCTTTGCATATATGTACCACATCTTCTTTATCCAATCAATATCAAAGAACACTTTGGTTATTTCTATGTCTTGGCCACTGTGACTAATGCTGCAATGAACATGGAGGAATATTTGTCTTAGTGTACCAATATTTTTTAGTTTTTTGAGTGGATATCCAGTAGAGGGATTGCTGGGTCATATGGTAGTTCTATTCTTAATTTTTTGTGAAACCACTACTCTTTCTTCCATAATGGCTTTACCAGTTTACCTTCCCACCAGCACTGAATGAGGGTTATCTTTTCTCTGCAGTTTCTCCAACACTTGCTATTACCTGTCTTGTTGATAATAGTCCATCTAACAGGTGTGAGGTGGTATACTCACTGTAGCATTGATTTGCATTTCTCTAATAGCCAGTGAAGATTATCATCTTTTCATATATCTATAGGCCATTTGTATGTCTTTTTGAGAGAAATGGTTGTTCAGGTTATCTATCCATTTTTTGATTGAATTGTTTGCTTGTTGCTAAACTTTTAAAATTCATTATATAATTTGGATATTAACCCCTTATCAGACCTGCTGTTTGTAAATATCATCTCCCATTAGGTTGGTTGACTTTTTGTTTTGTTGTCAGTTTCTTTTGCTGTGCAGAAGCTTTTAGTTTTGATATAGTCCCATTTATTTATTTTTGCCTTTACTTCCCTTGTCTTTGGGGTCAAATTCATAAATTGTTCTGAATTTGTTTAGTTTCTATGTTTTCTTCTATGCAATTTATTGTTTTACATCTTATATTTAGGTCATTTATCCATTTGGAATTAATTTATGCAAGGGGACAAACTGTGGTTGAGCTTTATTTGTTTGCATGTGACTTTCCAATTTTCCCAGCACCAATCATTGAAGAGGCTTCTTTTTTTCTATTGTGTGGTTTGGGCTCCTTTGTTGACAATTATGTGTACAAATATGCGGTTTTATTTCTGGCTTTCGATTCTGTTCCATTGGTCTGTATGTCTGTTTTTCTGCCAATATCATGCTGTTTTTATTTTCGTGGCTATGTAGTATAATTTGAAGCCAGGTAATATGATACCTCTGGCTTCATTCTTTTTTCTCAGGATTGCTTTGGATAATCAGGGTTTTCTATGGCTCCAAACAAACTTGGTGATACTTTTACTATTTCCTTTTAAAATGACATTGAGATTTTAATGGGGATTGCATTAAATTTCTATGCTTTGGATAATATGGCTGTTTTGACTATGTTGACTCTTCCTATCCATGAACATGGACTACTTTTTCATTTCATCATGTCTTCTTCAATTTTTTTTTCAATAATGCTTTGTAGTTTTCAGTATATTGGTCCTTCACATCCTTTGTTCACTTTATCCCTAGGTATTTTATTCTTTTTGTTGCAATTGTAAAAGAAATTACTTTAGTTAATTTTCTGAAGTTTCATTGTTGGCATATAGGAAAGCTGTAGAGTTTTGTATAGTGATTTTGTATCCTGTGACTTTACTGTATTTGTTTATTGTTTCTAATAGTTTTTTTGTGGAGTCTTTGGGATTTTCTATATATAAGGTCATGTTATTTGCAAAAAGTGATAACTTTACTTCTTTCTTAATATAGATGCCTGTTTTAAAAAGTTTGTTTAGACAGTTTGATGTTATTGGGAATCCATAAAAATATGAAATAGTAATCCTTTAGTAGATTGTGTACTACTTACTGATATGCCTGCCAATCTTTTAAATGGTGGGACACATTAATAATAAATAAATGAGATTATTTAAAAGACAGGTGCTCTGAAGAAAATAAATTAAAAAGGTGTTGATTTAGACCTAAAGGGGGTAGTTATTTGGCAATAAGAAATAACCCCCAAATATCAAAGTCCTAAGACACTAAAGTGGAGTTTTTTCTTACACATGCCCCTACATACCACATAGCAGAAGGGCTCTGTTCCCTGTTGTTCTCACACCTGGATAACACAGAGGCTGATGAGACTACACCATCATATCACCTCCATCTATGTCCTAGTAGTTAAAATTTGGCCTGGAGTCTTGCCCAAGTGCAAAGGTGTCAAAAAAGTATTATCTTCCTATGTATCTCAAAGGAAAGAGCACTATGGATTAACACACAATATGGCGTGGGGTGGAGGGGATGTGGAGAACATAAAGACTGATTAAGGTGGTCTAAGAAAAACTTTAAAAAAGATATATCTGAGTTGAGACCTGAGTGATGAGAATGAACCTGCAGACTAAAAAGCAGTGGGAAAGGCATTTCAGACAGAGAAAATGATAAATGCAAAAAGATTGTTAGGCCAAAACAAGTGTACAAGGAAATCAATGAAGGCCAGTGCGACAAGAGCACAGTGTACAAGGGAAACAATGGTATGGGATGTGGCCGGTGAAGCTAAATAATGAAAGGCCTTGAGGATCATAATAATGGAGTTAGATTTCATCCAAAGTGTGCCTCAAATTCAAGTTGACTACTATTCTCCTTCTTTTTTTAATGTATTTTAATTTATTAGGTTGACATGGTTCACCAAACTGTTTCTTCTTTTTAATGAAAGCAAAGATCCATCCTTACATTACATAGAAAATAAATGTTCACATTTTGCTTATCAGAGTTTTCCGTTTCTCATACAAAATTGAGCTTTTACCTTTTTCATATTCACCTCAGGTTCACCTTTTGCTAAGCACTTGAAATACCACAGAACATCGTGACAGGCTTTATAGTGTTTCCTGGAACTTTTCACCTCAGTTCTGTGTTTTCTCAGGCCTCACTTCAGAGTTCTGATCAGTACCCAGATCTGTGCTCTTAGCTAATGACAGAACACACAGTCTCTGAAAGGGCAAGAAACAAGGAAGTTACTATTCTGAGAAAAAAAAAAGAACAAATTTTATTTTCTTATCAGAGAAACATCTCGTCTCTATTAGAGCCTCATATTTTTAGAACAGAACCAAATATAGAAAGCATTTTACTGCCTAAAGAAATTATCTAGATTGATAGATGTGCCAGAGTTGACTGAGTTTCCAGAGTTTTCCAAAGGAAAAAACCTTGAGACCTTTATCTTCCACACCATTTATGTTTAATGAAAACCTCTTTAGGTTTAAAACATTGTTCCTTGCTCTCCAAAAAGGACTAATGTAATAAAACCAGGCAAGTTTTTCTGAACTTCCAGTTTCTTATCTATGAAATAGGCGTGATCGGTAATAGAACAAAACCAAACGAGATGATAGAGCTTCTGCCGAACGGGCTCGCCCTCCTCCCACTTCTGGCTGTGTCAGGCTGCCTCATGAAGACACAGGCATTTTCTCAGTGGTCCATTTGGAGAAGTAAACTCAGTCCTATGGCCTGAACAGCAGGAGGTTTCCCAGGTGCCTTTGTGAAGGTCACTAATCTAAATATCCAGTGATTAGTGTGTGAAATTTGGCTGAGCAACTCACCTGGGTAGAATAGTTTGGGTTATTTTTGTTTTGTTTTGTTTACAGAGACAGAGAGAGAGTTAGAAAGAGGATAGACAAAGACAGACAGACAGGAACAGAGATTGATGAGAAGCATCAATTATCAATTTTTTGTTGCAACACCTTAGTTGTTCATTGATTGCTTTCTCATATGTGCCTTGACTGTGGGCCTTCAGAAGACCAAGTAACCCCTTGCTCAAGCCAGCAACTTTGGGTCCAAGCTGGTGAGCTTTTGTTCAAACTAAATAAACTCATGCTCAAACTGGCAACCTCAGGGTCTTGAACCTGGGTCCTCTGCATCTCAATCTGACGCTCTGTCCACTGTGCCACTGCCTGGTCAGGCGGGTAGAATAGATTGTTAAATAGCAATGTTTTGTTCAGGATACTCTGCTAGGGTGTCCCTACTACCAGTCAAATAGTAGAGTGTAATCCCGTTATGGAGAACCTATAACCCATGTGTCAACACTGACACGTGTAGCCATTTATGATATGCGGCTGCATGCAGCTGCATACCAGAGAAGTATGGGGCCACATACAAGAAGAATTTTTCATCCTTGGCTCCTGCATGGCCAGGTGCAGTAGCCAAGGATAAAAAATTTGTTGTAGTGCCTGACCTGTAGTGGCGCAGTGGATTAAAGCCTCCACCTACACCTCTGAGGTCGCTGGTTTGAAACCCTGGGCTTGCCTGGTCAAGGCACATATGGGAGTTGATGCTTCCTGCTCCTCTCCAGTTTCTCTCTCTCTCTCTCCCCCCTCTCTGAAATGAATAAGTAATAAAAATAATTTTTAAAAAAATTGTTGTAGTGTAGACACTCTGTGCCGGAGGTCTGTAGGCCAAAACAACAGAACTCTGGCACAGAGCATCTAGTTCTGGGACTTCCGGTTAGGCCGTTTTTCTCGAAGTGACACACCACCTGAGTTATGCTCAGTTTTTTGACGAATTTTGACACACCAAGCTCAAAAGATTGCCCATCACTGGTGTAATCATTAAACATGCAAACTTTGAAGTCAGGTCATCACATATCCAATCACAACTCAGCCACTTACCGGCTATTATTCTATCTCTTTACACTTCATTTTCCTTTGTTTGAAAATAGGACTTGTTATATTAGGTTATTGTAAGGATTATGAGATATTTCATGTAACTCTGTCAGCACAGTACATGACCCATGGTAAGTCTCATAAACATTAACTTTCATCATCAGCATCATCCTTATCATCATCATCAGTGGATGATGTTACTACTTAAAGTTTGAGTCACTAAAAAAAAATCTCTCAAATGATTTGGGGATGTCAATTTTTCAGTTTCTAACTATCAGGCTTAAAGATTTATAAATTATTCCAAACAGTAGATACAAACCAGAGAAGAAATGCTAAAATTTCTACTATGAGAAATTTCTCCGTCAGATATGCTATTTTATTTTTTGACAGAGACAGAGAAAGAAACAGAGTGGGGGATAGATAAGTACAGACAGACAATAAGGAAAAAGATGAGAAGCATCAGTTCTTTGTTGTGGCTCCTTAGATGTTGATTGATTGTTTTCTTATACTGTATGTGCCTTCACTGAAGGGCTACAGCAGAGCAACTGACCCCTTGCTCAAACCAGTGACCTTGGGTTCAAGCCAGCAACATTGAACTTCAAGCCAGTGACCTTTGGGCTCAAGCCAGCAACCATGGGGTCATGTCTATGATCCCACATTCAAGCCAGCAGCCCCACGCTCAAGCTGATGAGCCTGCACTCAAGCCAGATAAACCCATGTTCAAGCCGGCAACCTCAAGGTTTTGAACCTGGGATCTCTTAGTCCCAATCTGATGTTCTATCCACTATGCCAATGCCTGGTCAAGTTTCAGATATGCTTTTAAAGTTTTGCCCTTCTCCTCATGTTTATACATTTGTTTGTGTTTTTCTTTCCTAAGTTAAGGTGGAGAATTTCTTTCATGTCACAACCCTTTATAACCAAAGTTTGCTCTTAGACAACATTAAGCCTTTTTTGTTAATTTCAGCATTGTATAATGCATGAAAAGTGAAATCAGGTTCCAGTTTTAAGATAATTCTATCTTATGCTATTATGAAAAAATAATATTGTGAAATCATGTGTAAACAGTAAGTTTTTATTCAAGCATTAGCCATTATTATAGTTATTATTTCCTTATAATTCTCAAATATTATAAATCTTTGTCACGCAAACTGTAAAGGTATCTGGGTTAACTAGTTTAACAAGTTTTATGTGAGACCAATTGTGAGTTGCACTCTGTTCACCGATGTTTAACACTATGAGATCTGTCCTTGGAACAAGTCACAGAAACCAGAAAATGAGCAAGCAAGTCTAGATGACAACTAAAGACCATAATTTACTCACAGAAACCAGAAAATGAGAAAGCAAGTCTAGATGATAGCAAAAGAGCAAAAGTCCATAATTTACTCCCAATGATCTCTTTCCAGTCGCATGAAACTCTTTAAAATGCTAAAGTCCACAATAGATGCCAGTATGGTTTCTCTTGTTCAGTAGACAATAGTCTCACAATTAGTAGCTTGTTCAGATAAAATCTATTCTAAAGACCCACAATTTGTATCAAAAATTGAATCTTCTTTTACCTGAATTGTTCATATAAGTATTTTTACTATAAAATAATGTTTTGCTATGTAATACCCAAAATTAATAGAAAATTTTCAATTTTCCCCACTTGATATAGTGTTATACACTCAATGTATGGTATAATAAAAAAGGAGAAGTGTAGAAGCTATCTGAGCCTGTCTCATTGACCCCTTTTCTTCTTCTCCTATTGCAAACACTTTACTTTAAGCTCTTGTCATATCAAGAGCAGGTTTATAGAAAAGTTTCCTAATCAGATTACATGCTGAGATGTTAAATGAGGAGCACATAGCTCACACTGCATATGTATTAATCCATTCTCTCACACAACTCCATCCAACTTTCATTTTCATTTGTTAAAATAGTCAATATACCAAAAGTAGATCATGTATGTGTGTATACATATATTTACATATATATGTATATATAGATATATTCAATTTAGACTAAATAAATATTTTTAAAATCCAAACATCAAAATTTTTAAAAAGCAGAAAAGCATATCAACTCTTTGCAAGAATAATGTTTGATGCTTTGATTAATTAGAGAATTATATACACAAAAGAAAAAAAATATTAGAACTTGATATTATAATTTAAAATTACCTAGAAATGAAGTAGACACCAATACTCTTTAACAAATATTATTCACAGTATTCCCATCTATAGCATATATTTTTAAAATTATACAAAATGATGAGAAAAGCCATTGATATTCCAACAGATAAATTGACAAGACACACTCAAATAATTTATACCATAATAAATATAATTTACAAATAAATAAATGGAGAAAATGCATAATGTAGCTAGTAATAAAAATAAATACAAATTAAACAATAAAGTAAATAGAAAATTAGTGGAGAATAAGGTATGCAGTCAGACTCTAACTTAGATTCTAATATGGCCACTTAACAGTCGTAAGACTTCTGCAAAGTGTTGACCTCTATCAATTCAGTTTTTTCATCATGTGATTATAATTGCCTCACACAGTTATTTGAAGGATGAAATAAGATAACCTGGTCAAAGTACCTATTAAAATACTTAACACAAAGTAAGTGTTGAATAAATGATTGTTAGTATGGTGATTATTGCTACCATAGTTATTGCCATGTAATACCTTAGAAGTTAACATAATGCTTTAAATGTTTTCATCTGGTATTGCCAAAGTGGTGGTGAAACTAGGGTACCCAAATTTTTCTAAGTTGGTTTAACTTTAGCGAAGTTCAAGCATAAAAATGTTCATACACATTTGTAAATATATTTTAAGATAATTCAATAAGAAAAAATGTTGTTATTTAGCAGAACATTTTTTATAAAGTTAAAGCAACAGCATAAATATTTGACAATTCAAAAATATGTGCTTGCCTGACCAGGCGGTGGCACAGTGGATAGAGCATCGGACTGGGATGCAGAAGACCCAGGTTTGAGACCCAGAGGTTGCCAGCTTGAGCACTGGCCTATCTGGCTTGAGCAAAACCTCGCCAGCTTGGACCCAAGGTCACTGGCTTCAGCAAGGGGTGGCTCTGTCTGCTGAAGGCCCGCGGTCAAGGCACATGTGAGAAAGCAAGCAATGAACAACTATGGTGTCACAATGGCAACAAAAAACAAATGATTGATGCTTCTCACCTCTCTTTGTCCCTGTCTGTCTGTCCCCATCTATTCCTCTCTCTGACTCTCTCTCTGTCCCTTTAAAAATAAAAAGAAAAAAAATATGTGCTAAACTCAGACATCAGTGGAAGATTATATAGCCATTAATGACATGGTTGAAATAATACTGAATGAAATAAAAGTAGATGATTGTGTTTGTGGTATGATTTAAACCATGTAATGATGTCTTTAGATTCTGGAATCAAGTCCAAATTTCAATATTTGAATGTCTTAGAAAAGGTTAGAATTTGGTTATATATAACATTTCAGTCAGTTCTACAGATAAAGTAAAGTTCAGAATGCAACCTGGGAATCCAACTGCAGTGCAGAATGTCACTTCTGTAAAAATTCACTAAATTTTGAGCAATTCATTTAAGGAATATCTTTTTTAAATGCCATATTCATTCATTCATATGTATAAAAATATATATATATGACTTTTAATATGATTTAGTTTCATATTTAAAGTCTTAAAAATATATAAATATAATTTGGTCTTATATACATCAAAAGACATAAAAGTACTTTGTAAAAAAATGTTCAATGAAGCATTTAAAGATGAAAAGAGAAGAATCTTAAGAAAATTCTGAGATTAATACAAAATATATATATATTCAATTAAATATTGTACAATTATTGATTTTAGAGAATTTTCCATAGTATTGAAAAATACTACTGTGATAATATATGGAAAAGTATCATATAAAATTGAGTAGAGTATCTTTACATTACATTTAATTAAAATAATAAATATAAATTGAACCTACCTAGACTTCTCTTCTTGAACATTTCTCTAGAGTTAACTGTGGTCTTCAAACATACCCTGGCTTTTAAATGCAACCACTTGATCATTCTATCCTACTTCTAGAACATATTCTTGTAGCATATCAGTTCATTCAAAATTCAAATACATATATACAATAGGTGGTTATTACATACAAAGCATGGTTCTGGGAGCTGGAGACACAAAACTGAGTAAGATTTTTTGCCTAACCATGATGGAATTACCTTCCAGACAGGGCGATGAGCACAGTAGCAGAGCAATGTGGTAAATACAGGGGACGGCTAGATGACAGAGGTTTTAACAAAGTGCTTTGCAAGCTCAGCTCTCTGATATATGTGCTTATTCTCTGCAAAACCTTGCTTGAGTAGCTATTCCAAAAGGAGCTATTGAATACTTAACTGATTGAAAATAAACTAAATAAATGCACTCAACTGTGAAAATAATTCAGCTAGAATCTACAGACTACCTTGTCATTTCAATCAACTTAACAAATATCAGTTGATTTTAAATCCAGTAACATACATATTAAAACAGCTGGCAAAGAAACCATCAGTGTCATCAGGAACAACAAAAAAAATTTAACTTACACTCTTCTCTGCTTTCAAATCAGAAGTCCTAGAAGTTCATGTGCATAAAAATCTTTCATCTGAAAGATTTATTTTAAAAAGTAAATCCAGTATATCTGTAGTGAGCACCAGGAATAAGCACCTGAAGTTAACCAGATGCAGTAATACAAAGACTATACCTTAAAATATATCATTTTAAATAATTTATAAAACATATATTGTGAAGATAATGTTCTACATAATGATAACTTTAAAAATAGCATCTTACTTGAGGAAAACACTTTTTGTAAAACACTGAAAGCAGAAAAAAGTTAGATTTATTGTTTAAAAAATGAACTAGCTGTGATAGACTCAGACATTAACTAAAGACATTATACTACAAACATCTGTCAAGATGACGTACTCTATTCTGTTGCTTGTTAAAGTGGAAGGCAATGTTATGAAATTGGATTTTTCTCATCCAATCTTAACTTTAGGCTAAACTAAAATTTATCTTTGGAAGTGGTATTCATCAAATTCTCCTGTAGATTTTCTGTTGGTGACAGGTACACCTACAGTTTTACTGACTGACGTGTCAAAATCTTGAAAGCAGAAAATTATCAGAAAAATGAAATTTATAATTAACTTATAACTGCCACTAACTTACAAGTTAAGATTTGCTCGTAATAATTGCAGCGCTTTTGAAAAACTGCCACAGTAAAGAGAAGGAGAAGTGCGTAAAACAGATTTTTTTATGTGGAGAATTGGTTCCAGTAGGCAACAGTGTTAACTGGGTTGTTTGACACGAAATCCAGAAATGTTACACAGGATTTGTAACCTATGTTACAAATGATCACAATGATGAGGAAGAATAATATACTAGAAGAAAAGTTAAGACCTTATTTCTAATCTCAGTGCCACAACCAATAGGTTCTACAACCTGACTAAATCACTTAACCTCTATGAACTTCAGTTTCCATATTTGTAAAATGCAGAGTGTGACATTGTGTCGACACTGATAGATGCACATGATGTATCGAGAATATTGTAATGCCATTGCCCAGCACAGTCTTTCATTCCTAATAAGTAATCAATTAATATTTGGTAAATAAATGAATGAACCAATAAGTTTGCACAGAATAAAATATATGGTTCAGTAGTTTCTTTAGGCTTCTATAAAATTCAGCATACTAAATTTTTATCAGTCAATGAAAACTTATTTTGACCTGTTGTCAAGAGAGGTTATAAAAGAATCAAAGGATTCTCGTTGAGGAGAATGATGTTTAGTGGGTTCTGTATTCACATGTAGGTAAAGACTGGCACCCTGGCCTCAACCTGGGTACAAAGGAAAGCAGCGAGTAAAATCTGGTAAAGGATTCTTGAGGAAGTGGGTTGAGATCTTGAACCAGGTAAGATTGATGTACTAGCAGATAATGGGTTTGGGAGAAGAGGTAAAATCAGAAAAGGATCAGTCATTCTAGTAACAGAACAACCAGGTTCACTTAACTAGAAACAAGATCTTGAAAAATAAATGAGGTTAATGGGTGGCTAGAAATTGTTAATGGTTAACAATTATCATCATTTTTTCATCAGGAATAAAAAGGGTAGAAAATATTTCTGTAGACTTTCACTGTCCAACATGGAAGCTACTAATCACGTGTGGCTATTCAACATCTGAAATGTGACTGGCCTACTTTGAGATGTACTGTAAGTGTAAAATGCATACCAGATTTCAATCCAGACTCAGTACCAGAAAAACAAGAATGTGAAATATCTCACAAATACATTTTCATTATGTCCTGAAATAATAATGTTTTGGATATGGTGGGCTAAATAAAATGGCTTGTTTAAACTGGTTTCACTTGTTTCTTTGTACTCTTTTATGGTGGCTACTTAAAATTTTTAATTGTATTGGTGATTCACATTAGGTTTCTATTGGACAGTGTTGCTCTAGATAACATTTCCCAGTGGCAGTCATCAGTAGTATATTGCAGGACAGAGTGGATTACAGGTGAATTGGGGACTGGCTAACAGGTAAAAGAGCAGGGAGGGAGGAATGAATAAGACACAGTAGAATATGAATCAACAGATGAAAAAAATATATAACTACTATAAATTTACAGATAAATTAATGTATTAAAAGTATCTATTCTGAAATATCACCTTAATCATAAGACATATAAATTAGATATACTGTCCACAAAAATTAGGGGATATTGCAAAATGAATATGAAGCCATAAAATATCCCCTAATTTTTGTGAGCAGTATATATTTAACTTTATATTCATAGATAAATTAATATATTAAAAGTTTCTAATCTGGAATAATATCATGATTAAAAAAGACATAAATTAAATTAAAATTTAAAACTTTGGGCTTCCCACCTAATATAGAAGTTTTACTCAATAATCTTATTTCTTTCCTGCCTTTATAATTCTTTCTGAATAAGAGAGCTTTCAGTGACCCCATATTCCTGCTATTCTCAAGCCTGGAGATTATCTGATAGCTTCATAGAAGATTTTATATCCTGTAATTTTGACAGCCTCAAAATTTAACAATCCGAGACACATACTATGTGTTCAATAAATATTTGTTTTGAATAGGTAGAGGATACAGGTAGAAAAAAATATTGTTATAAATAAAATAAGAGTAAGTGGGTTCCAAAAGTATCCAAGAACTTTCATTCATAAAGAATATACAGTGAGGCCTGACCTGTGGTGGCGCAGTGGATAAAGCATCGACCTGGGAACACTGAGGTCACCAGTTTAAAACCCTGCACTGGTCTGGTCAAGGCACATATGGGAGTTGATGCTTCCAGCTCCTCCCCCCTTCCTCTCTTTCTTTCTCTCTCTCTCTCTCACTCTGTGTCTCCTCTCTAAAATGAATAAATAAAAAGAATTTTTAAAAAATTAAAAAAAAAAAGAATATACAGTGAGTTAACTGTAAATGCATGAAGTTATTTCTGGGTTTTCTATTCTGTTCCATTGATCTATATGTTTGTTTTTATATAGATGACCAGTGTCATACTATTTTAATTACTGTAGCTTTTCCATGTATATCATTTTTCTAATATAGTTAAAGTCAAGAAGTGTGATACCTCCTGATTTGTTCTTCTATCACAAGCTTTCTTTGGTTATTTGGGGTCTTTTGTAGATCCATATGAACTATAGAATTTTTTTCTCCTATTTTTATGTAAAATGTCATTGAACTTTTGATAGAGATGGCATTTTGATTCTGTAGAATGACTTAAGTAGTATTTTAACAATATTAATTCTTCCAATCCATGAGAACAAATTTTCTTCCCATTTATTTCTGTCTTTTTTAATTTATTTCATCAATGTCTCATAATTTTCAGTGTAAAGATCTTTCACATTCTTGGTTAAAACATTTCCAACTATTTTATTGTTTTTAATGCTGTTATAAGTGGGATTATTTTCTTAATATTTTTTCAGACAATTTGTTTTTAGTGTGTAGAGACAACTAATTTATATATATAATAATTTTGTATCCTGAAACTTCATTAAATTTATTTATTAGTTCTAACATTTAGGGTTTTCTATGTATAAGATCACGTAATCTAGAAATGAGGAAATTTTTACTTTTTATTCTATTTGGATGTTTTCTTTTTGTTTAGTTTTTTGCTAGTTTGTTTTTTGATCTAATAGCTTCAACTAGGACTTCTAGTTTTATACTGAGTTAAAGTGGTGAAAGTGAGCATCCTTGTCTTATCTCTGATCTTAGAAAAAGAGCTTATACTTTTTATCTTTGAGCATGATGTAATCTGTGAGTTATTAATATACAACCTTTATTATATTAAGGTACATTCCTTCTATACCTAATTTGGTGACAGTTTTCATCATCAAAGGATTTTGAATTTTGTCAAATGCTTTTGAGATGATCATATGATTTTTATCTTTCATTCTGTTAATGTGGGTATCACATTTATTAATTTGCCTATGTTGAACCATCTTTGCATCCCAAGGATAAATCCCACTTGATCATGGTGTTTAGTCTTTTTAATGTGTCTGTTAAATTTAATTTATTGGTATTTTGTTGAGGATTTTTCTATTTATGTTAATTGGGTATTGACTTGTAACTTTCTTTTCTTGTACTGTTTTTCAATAAGGATGACAAGAATACACAAGGGAGAAATGACAGTTTCTTCAATAAGTAGAGTTAGAAAAACTAGATGTTCATATGCATAACAATGATATAGAACCCATAACTTACACTATATACAAAAATCGACTCAAAATGGACTAAATACTTAAAGAAAAAATCTGAAACTGTAAAACTACTAGAAGAAAACATAGAGGAAAATCTTCTTTACATTGGTCAAGGCAGTGATTATTTTTTATTTTACCCCAAAAGCATAGGCAACAAAAGCAAGAACAGACAAGTGGGATTGTATCAAACTAAAAAGCTTCTGCACAGCCAAAGAAGAAGTCAACAGACAGAAGAGACAGCCTCTGGAATGGGAGAAAATATTTTCAAACCATGCATCTGATAAGGGGTTAATATCCAAAATATACAAGGAGCTCTTACAACTCAATAACAAAAAGTAAATAAATAAATAACCCAATTAAAAAATGGACAAAATCACAGCTCTACTTTTGTATCTAGTAGAAGCATCTGTACTGCCATCCCTATTTTCTCCTTTGCTGCTCCTAATACAATATGTGACCTACTCTACTTTTCAAAAAGTATTTTTACATAATTATTGTATGCACTCTTGTTTATAAGTGCCTGATTTAAAAAAAAATAGACAAAGAATCTAACTAGGCATTTCTTAAAAGAAGACATAGAGATGGCCAACATATATATATATATATATATATATATATATATATATATATTAGTGCTCAATGTCACTAATAATCAGGGAAATGAACAATACAACCACAATGAAATATCTTTTCACACCTGTTAAAATGGCTACTTTAAAAAAGACAAAAGATTAGTGGTGGTGCAATGTGGAAAAAGAAAGGAAATCTTGTACAGTGTTGGTTAGGAAAGTAAATTGATACCTTTTTCTATATAAAAAAGAGAATAGAGTTTCTTCAAAAAATTAAAATTAGAACTACATTATTATCCAGTAATCACACTTCTGGGTATATATCCAGAGCAAATGCAATGAATATCTCAAAAAAATATTCTCACTTCCATGTGCATTGCAACTTTATTCACAATAGCCATAATTGGAAGCAACTTAAGTGTTCATTAATGTATGGATGGGTAAAGAAAATGTGATATAACATATATATTATTATAGAATATTATTTAGCCTTAAGAAAGAAGGGTAGTTTGCCACTTACAATATCAATTAACCTGGAGGCATCATGCTAAATGAAGTGAGCCAGACAGAGAAAGACATACTATATGATCTCAGTTGTATGTAGACTCTAAAATTGTTTAACTTGCCCTGGCCAGTTAGATGAGTCGGTTAAGATCATTGTCCCGAAAAGGCAAGGTTCCTGGTTTGACTGCCCAATCAGGGCACATATAGGAGCAGCTCAATGTACCTGTCTCTCTCTCTTCCTGCCTCTCTGAAAAAATAAAAATAATAAAATTGTTAAACTCACAAAAGCAGAATACAATGGTGGTTACCTGGGGCTGAAGAGTAGTGAAAATGGAGAGATATTTGTTTAAAGGCACAAAGTTTCAGTTAAGTAGGATGAATAGTTCTGGAGACCTAATGTACAGCATAGTGCCTATGGCTAAAAATACTTCGTTTTTCACTTGAAATTTGCTAATACCATAGATCTTAAGTGTTCACACCACACACACAAAAAGAAAACAGTAACTATGAGACGTGATAAATATGTTAATTAGCTTTGCTTGTGGTAATCATTTTACTATATACATAATTCACAATAGATATCATACAGCATGTGTGTGTGTGTGTATACATATGTATATATAAAATATATGCGATATTTATTTCTTAGTTATACTTCCAAAAAGCTAAGGAATAAAAAATAGGGCTTAATGGAAAGAATTGCAACATCTATTTGCGTTACTCAAAATTTCCTTGCTTCCCCTCTGATAAGCTATAAGAAATATGTAAGTCTCTCAGCCACCTATGAGATCAAGTGTAAACCAGAAATTTTGCTTTTGGTCTCTTAGTGAAGTGATTCTCCCTCTACATCCAACCATTTCTGAGATTCCTTAGTTTTCCAGAGTGAAAGAAACATGTAAGATCACCTCATAGTGGTTCTCTGAGGATATTCATTATATAAATGGCATGCCCATCGATAACAGGTGCTCACTGCACTTTATTCCACCTCCCTTCTCGTACTATCTAAGAACCCACCTGGATGTTGTGATGCAGCAGTTGAAAACTGCTAAGTTGAACTACTCTATGC
Source organism: Rhynchonycteris naso (assembly GCA_037038555.1). NCBI lineage: Eukaryota > Metazoa > Chordata > Mammalia > Chiroptera > Emballonuridae > Rhynchonycteris > Rhynchonycteris naso. The sequence continues at coordinate 78,326,995 of CM073002.1, forward strand.
CCCACCCCATACTCCACTTTCTCCGGGGAACAAGAAACAAGGTCCTCATTTCCCAGCCTGCAATAACATTAGGCTGGCCCTCAGTTTTGGCTGCATTGACAAAAGCTATCAACAGCTTTAGAGAGCCCATCCATGAGTTCAACCAAGAAACTGAGGAGAACAACCAAAGGATACTTCCCTGGAATCTTCAGTGGAGGTTGCTGGTATAGGTGGGAAAAACTCTCTGATCCAGGAACACTCTGTTCCTGACAAAACTCTAGAATTTCTTTATCTTTACCAATGTACTTTCTACATTGAAGCCGAAGACCATAAAAGAGGATGAATAATCTCCTCATTAGGTCAATTTCAGACGGACATTGGTTACTAATTCTTATTGATGGCCCTAAATATTGTGTTTGATATTTCTTGTTTATTGTTATCAATAACCATACAACTGAAAAGGAACAGCACAGATAATATGACAAGACAAATTTCTTTTCTTGGTTATTAAATATGTTTTACAGTGGCATTTGTATTTAGAGCTTAATTCACTTTTTTAAATACTGACACTCACAAATTGCATTGTAAATTCAACTAGAAAGAGATTTCATTAACCTTGTGTCATTCTGATTAAAAACTGTGTTGTCTCTTGAACTGACGTTAAAAAATAAAATGGAACCAAATCTCTGGCTTTGCTAAAGAAGAAACCCATATAAAAATTTCTCTCCTAAAGCTTAGTAGACTCCAATAGCAAGGAATTAAAGCTGTCTTCACAGGAAAAATTAAAGTGTGGAGAAAATTCTCTATGTTAGTTCAGAGTTCAGCCAGAAAATTGGAAACCATACTAAGTATTTTAACCAGGAATAGATTCAATATAAGAAATTAGGTGCTTATAAAACTATTGAAAATTCTGGAGGAGTAAAAGTCAGGAGGGGCTGCCATAAGGTTTGGGCATTGTGGCCATAAAGAAAAAGAAAGAGGCTGCCACTCCAGATGAAAACCAGGCACAAAGCTGCTGCTATCTTCTAGGCTTTTAGTAGCTCCAAAATGGGTGAAATTGAAAACTCTCATGTCTGGATATTTGGGAAGCCTACTCATCACCCACCACCACAGCCGGGGGACGGAAAAAACAATCTGTCCCTGTTCCTTCGTCCACTTTATCAATTCCGGAGCTTGCTCATTGGCATGAGTCTTGCCGGTTTGAAACCCTGCTGGAAAAACAGCCGGAAAAACATAGCTCCCAAGCTTTCCTGTGTCCTGGTTCAGGGGAGAGTTTACAAGGGTGTGCAGGTAGACAATTCTGAAACCAGAATTACTTCAACAGGTAAGCAAATCTCCAAGCCACATCCTCCTCAGAAAAGAATCCAGAAATACACCTCTTTTGTCCCTGAAACAACTCTATGACCACAGTTAATTTTCAAGGGCATATGATCATCTCCCCAAGCATTCTGTAACCCTAGAAGATAAAGTAATGCCTACGGACACATTACAGAGAAAATGCTAACAGCCAACATGAACCACATTACACAGCCTCTACCCGGAAGACACACCCTTAAAGGAACTTCATGGAAGGACCTGGAATCTATTATGTTAAGTGAAATAAGCCAGGCAGAGAAAGAAAAATATCATATGACCTCACTTGTTTGTGGAATCCAAGGAACAATGTGAACTGAGGAAAAGAATTAAACCTAAAGGGAAGGGGGAGGAGCTGTTAGGAGGGGGCAAAAGAGATGTTGAGGGGAATACGGGTGAGGGGGGATGCATTCCGGGAGATATTAGAATCTATGTAAACACAATAAATAATATGACAAAATTAAGTTTATTCTGACATTAAAAAAAAGATAATGAAACCTTTTCTTCAACAATAAAAATTCCCCTTAAAGAAAAACCTCCCTCCAAAAAAAAGAGGATTCCCTCTGTTTAAGGTTAGATTTATTCTCAATTCTCTTCGTAAATATTTAATTTTGTTTTCTGGACAGATGACCAAATTATTTACATCAAGAAAAATAGTTCATAAATTTTCTAAAGGTAACGTTTTGGACAAGTATCACATTTCTTTTCATCTATAAGAATACTAACTTGTCTCTCTTCCTCTGATTTTATACTTTGAACTTGTTTTTATTCTTTCGGTTTCAGTTAAAAGTGACCTTTTAACTGGGGATTTTCCATGCATGAACTTTTTCCAGAATAAAAGCCAAAGTTTTCCCATTTCCACCAACCTATAAAAGGGTTTTCTTTTCTCTAAAAAAAAAAAAAAAAAAAATTAAGACTGTTCCAGATGCCTTTATTTTCAAATCTTTCTTAGACTCAATATAATAAGGAAAAGGCATAAAAGAAAGCTCTGTCATTTGAAAAAGGGTCATATTTTGATATCTTGTTAATTGTACCCTTCATGTGGATCTTTTAAGGACTTGTGAAAGTATGCAATAATAAATGCACCCCTTGAGCTTAAGAGCACATTTCCCTGATGGACTAATGTGTCCACCTCCATGCCACACTAAAGTGTAATTTTACCAGGGAATAAGTATGCCTGTGAAAGCATCTACAGAACCTCAAAGTGGATAGTAAGCAGAAAAATATTGTTGAAAAGGTTGAGGCAGGAATGAGAGGGCCAGAGCCTGCCTCTCACTGTAGTGTTGCGGGGCATAACTTAGATCTGTGTATATCACAAAGCTCACACTCTTCTTCCAGGTTTAGGATTATAAGTGGATGACTTGCCCTTTGAGTTGTCTGATATTATCATATCTAATGGCAGAAGACTTTTCCAGTAAGTCATTTCAGGAGCAAAGGGCTCCCTTGGGAGAACTGGCTATCAGATTGAGCAGACCACAATTCTCAGAACTCCTGGTCACACACCCTCTGAGGGTTCTGGGCCAAGGCTACTCAGTCCAATAGGTGAAAATGGACAGCTATGATGGCTTCCTAATGCTGGTTTGTTCAGCCAACCCTGCACCAGAGCACTGGCAGGACTGGCCTTAGCTGCTAGCTATGCTCTACTGACCAGGGGGAATCAAGGCCCAGAGGGATTCTAGTTCAGTTTGAATGAAATTATGGCCAGTGGTAATTCATAATCTACTGCTTTGTCTAGGATACATCTTAGTACATGCTCACTTCATGAAGGAGTGTTCAAGAGCCATACACTCTGGTTTTCAGCCCTGTTCTGCCATGTACCAGCTGTGTGACCATGTGTAAATTAATTCATCTCTCTTGGGCTACTTATTCCCCTGAAAATTTGGGATGAAAACAAGGTGCATACCTCATATATTTATTAAGGGGCTTAAGTGAAATAATTCAACTGAAATGTTTAGCACAGAGATGATTACACTGTAAGCACTCAATAAATGATATCATTAGTATGTTTATAGTATAGAATTTGTGTTTCTCATGTCTATTATTTATTCTGTTAAAGTTAGTATATATGTGTTTGAGAGAAAGAGAGAGAAAGAAAGGGAGAAAGAGAGAAATGCTGTATAAAACATAGAAAGGCTAAAGTTAACAGAAATTAAGTAATCAATCTAGAGTATATAATATTGAAATAGCATTTTATTAAAAATAAAACAAGTTAATTTTGAGTTATAAACAATTTTCTGGACTTTATGAAGGCGTTATTCCATAAATCTGTTTAGCTAATTATCCACATTGTATGGTCAGCACTCTTTGTTACCAGAAGTTACAAATGGGTTAATCAGAAATTGACCTATATGTACTTACAATTGGCAGGACACACTAAGGTCTGTCTCTTAGAATAAATAGAAATGTTATTGCAACCATAAAGTACCTTTCCTTGTCCTTATACCTGTAAATAAGGTACTATACCTAGCCCATATTATGGCTTCTTTACACCTTTCAGCCTAAAGATTTTTCCGTGCTGTTAAATTTTTATTACCTTGTGTTTTAGAAATGACTGTGAAACTTCAAATGAGCAAAGAAAAAGTACTGGAGAGAAATCATTTTCGGCTGATAACGATCTACCCACCTATTTCACACAGCCATATCAAATTCTTGAGAAGACACTATAACCTATTTTTACACAAAACCTTGCCTTTGTGGCTATCAAAGAAATTCACTTCTCAGGGGCAAGCATTACTTCTTTCTTTTACATCTGGCTCAGTACCTAAATGACTTACCCAAGGTTATACCAATCAAACTGTAGGATAAGAAATAGGAGGACCCTTTGGATTCCCACACCACAGCCTTCTACGTCAAGTATTTTAATTGGTTGTTCAAATAATTAAATGAGATGGCATTGGGGCATGCTGAGTTATCACTGAGCAGTCTTCAGCCTTTTCAAATCCTACTTGGATATATATGGATGCATAAGATTAGAAACTGACCTACATAACTAAAGTCAAATATTATTTAAAACATTGACATTTTGAAATTCAGTCATACACACACACACACACACACACACACACACACACGGACACACACAGAATTGAAGAATAGATGCAAACAAAGTAAGTGACACTTGCACTGTAGGATTCCATGTCCCCTGCTCTTGTCCTCAATCACATTTTGTTTCTAAATTGACTACTAAAGCTCCCTAATTTTATACTATGTGAGCAAATATTTAATGACTTTTTTTCCAAGTAAGAAATATCTCTTAAAGATTGGAAGAGTTTTGGCATCTATAGCTGCTTCTCTATTAAAAACAGATGGTAGAGGTTAACAAGAAATCAGTGAGTCAGAGATTTTAATGCTACTTAAAACATCAGCCCTGCCTTTAGAATCTAAAATTACATCAAACTTCAAATTATGAAATGCTCTTGACGTCAGTGAAAGACACAGTAGTCAACTGAGATCACTTTTATAACTTTATGATAACGCCTCACAGATAAACCTGTGCTATGGGCTTTTATGTCAAGATCATAAAATTACCCTTCTGGACTTCTCAAGCAGTTACCCGTTAACCACAAATACACTAAATCCTTGCAAACTATGAGTCATATGACCAACCATGGACAATATACATGATTTCTTGTTGCGAACATAAAACAAATGATATAGAGAAACCTAGAGAGAAGTTTCATTTCTCTTTTTAAATATGCATGTGTTGTTTTTAAGGAATTTAAGTTTGAACCTAAGCTATTGAAAAATATCCTCAACGCTAAGGGTTTTTTTCAATTTGTCAAAAATTTAACAAAACCAATTCAAGTGTTTGAATATATAGTTAGCTATATCAGATCTCTGTTTACATCAGGCTCCAAAAACATTGTCTGATGTCACTTTACACAGCCTAATGAAACCATATTTTCATCTGGAATTGAACAACTTCAACCACAACAGAAAGAACTGATTCCTTGTCTCACTTCCCAGTCAGCAATTCCATTAGAAGCTTTTCCCTTTCTCTAAACTTAAAAAAAAAAAAAAGTGCATGTGCAAAAAGGGATTGGTTCAACAAAGAAGGAAAATTAGCCCTAAGTTTTGTACTTCACTGACATATTAAAATCTGAAACTTTGATTGAATCTAGAAAGCACATGTCCACATAATCTCTGGCACACCTGATGCAGCTCATGGATCTGAGATCCCATGAGATCTTTCTCCACTAAAGTCATGTCCAAAGGCTAAATACAGATAAACATTTTATTTGTGTGTGAACATAACTATGGCCCTGTAGCTCCACTTTGGAGACAGGACATAATTTATTTTTTCAGTCAGTACAAACAAGAATAAAGAAATACTATTCTTTCACCACCATAGAACATTGAGTAGAGAAGTACAAATGTTAACCATCCTGACATCACTCTAGTCTATTGTGATATATCTAGTTTATATTCTGTGTAAAATGAGTGGGTTTTTCTAATGCTTTTAAGATATCAAAATAAATTGTGCTGACTGGAGGTACCTTGGGAGTTCTATTTGAGAGCTACTATTATGGGGTATTATATACACAATAAAGTAGATTTATAAGGTCTAGAAATTGTGTTATCCAATATATTGGGAGCAGACAGCAGAATGATACAGGTCAAACCAATTGAATTTAGGTGTATGAACGGCAGTGCAGATAATAAAAGGATATTATTCTCAGGTCTAGGGAGACAAACTCTTGTTAGATTATTTCTAACTTCCATTGTATTACATAGACTTGGCGTACAAATTCCAAAGCAGTGGACCTGTATTTCCCAAGAGCAAGTAAGCTCTGTCTTGAAATTTTTTTGGAAAGATTGGTTCTGTGTTCATGTACCTGTTTGTGTATGCACTTAAAAATAACATGTAGAATTATACTGATAATAGCAAGAAAGATACCATGACTTTTCTGTTTTTTACCTTTTTCTGTAAGATAGTTCAACCTTCTCATATAAATTTGTATCATCTGTTAAACGTTTTATAAATCTTTCAGAAAATTCACTATTTGTCTTTTGACAATTATATTTTTTAATTAAAATTTTTTTAATATCATTTATTAGACCAAAAATTTTAAGCAATTTTAATGTAGTCAAATCTGTGCATCTTTATTTACGGTTAATTTCATTCCATATGCTGAAGTATGTCTTCCAGTACATATTATTAAACAAACTTTCTCTTAAATTACCTTTGATATTTTTATTCTGTTTCTTCACTTATACCTTTAATCCACTTGGAACTTATTTTCATTTCATGGATTGAAGTAAATAAATATCTATGAATATGAAAAGATGCTCATCTTCCTAATATCACTGAAAGGAATACTGCAGCAATGTGGAGTATTGTTTTTCTCAAATCAGACTTGCAAAAATTATAGGATAGCATCACCCCTGCTGGTTAGCATGTGTATAAATGGGCATTCATATTGCACTGCTATAAGCCTGAGATTTGAAATAGTCTTTTGGAAATGTAATCTGACAACACATTTAGTTTTGGGAATCAAATACCCAAAAATTTGAACAAGCATTGATTGATATATAAAATTTTTTTTTAAAGAATTTTCAAGCAACACTTTCTTAAGAGCAGAAATCATCTATTAGTCCTCTGGGAAGAACTTGTGAGCCTGCAGCTCCTTTGGAAGATTATTTCAGAGACGGGACTGAGGGACCACGGAGAGTGAGACAGGGAACATTAAAAAATCAAAGTGAGAGTGATCACTGCTGAGGCTAACAGGCCCTTGGTTCTGCCGCCTGAATGACTCTGTAAAAAAAAAATTATGCAAAGTGAAATAAGTAAGGTAAAGAAAGACAAATGCCTTGTTTTTACTTGTATGTGAAACCGAGAACAAAACTAAACAAATAAAACATAAACAGACTCATAGAAACAGAATCTAAATGGATGGTTACCAGAAAGGCGGGAAGAGTGAAAAGGGGAAGAAGATGATAACTAGTAATATTGTGATAAGTTTAGAGTGATATTATTGTTAGAATTAGTGAGGTGATCACAGTGTAAAGTGTAAAAATGTTGGATCATTATATTGTACACCTAAAACTAATATGACCAATAAATAATTGTATAACATCTATACATTAAAAAATAAAAGAAAATTACCTATTTGGTTTGCATTATGTTTCTACTGGATAGTGCTGCTCTAGAAGAACATTTTATCTTCATGTCAATTGTTTTGATTTTTTTTTAAATAGACAGAGAGAGTCAGAGAGAGGGATAGATAGGGACAGACAGACAGGAACGGAGAGAGATGAGGAGCATCAATCATCAGGTTTTTGTTGCCATTGCGACATCTTAGTTGTTCAATGATTGGTTTCTCATATGTGCCTTGACCGCGGGCCTTCAGTAGACTGAGCAACCCCTTGCTGGAGCCAGCGACCTTGGGTCCAAGCTGGTGAGCTTTTGCTTCAACCAGATGAACCCGCGCTCAAGCTGGCGACCTCCGGGTCTCGAACCTGGGTCCTTCCGCATCCCAGTCCGACGCTCTATTCACTGCGCCACTGCCTGGTCAGGCAATTGTTTTGATCTTTAATTTTTATTTATTTATTTATTTATTCATTTTAGAGAGGAGACACAAAGTGAGAGAGAGAGAGAGAGAGAGAAAGAGAGAAAGGGGGGAGGAGCTGGAAGCATCAACTCCCATATGTGCCTTGACCAGACCAGTGCAGGGTTTTGAACTGGCGACCTCAGTGTTCCCAGGTCGACGCTTTATCCACTGCGCCACCACAGGTCAGGCTGTTTTGATCTTTACTTATCAGAGTTACACCTTCATTTTATGCAACCATCTCTCAGAAATTACGTTGGTTTCCATACCCTCCAAAGTACCTGACACATAATAAGCACTCAGTAAAAATGAGCTGAGTTAAAAAGGATTTTGGATCCCAAAAGGAGGTGTTTTCTATGAAAGAGCTGTCTTCAAAGAGAGGATTTGGTGATTAAGATGTCTTTCGTGTCTTTGGCAGCAACATGATGTGTAGGAAAAAAAGACAGACTACACAAGGGTAAGAAGTAAGTGTATGGTAAGTAAGTACAGGCTGTAAACTTAGATTCCTTTGTTAACAGGAATATAAAGATAGCAATTTAGGTGGTTTAAAATAAAAAGACTTAAGTATACTTTTGTGAAAAAAGATAGCATTGCTAAACCTCACTCCAGCATTACAACCACCTCATGCCCCCCTTTTCTCCCTTTTAATGAGCGTTTAATCAGCTGAACAATGACACCAACAATTAGCAACAGATTTACTTCTTTTAAGGCCACCTTTCAAAATGGTACACTGCCCGACCTAGGGGGCATCATGCACATAGGCAACCCTAATACAATGTGTCAGTGATGGGTGGAGGTCAAGGAACAGGTACAATTCAGGAAAAGAGTAACAATATCTATTGTCCACAATAACTGGTAATTTTTAAAAATATGAAATTTTGATAAGGGAAGAGCTTTATTACATTATTCTTGTCGATGATTTCTTGGACATGGCATCAAAAGCACAGGCAACAAAAGCAAAAATAGATAAGGGGAACTACATCACTCTAAAAAGCTTCTGTACAGCAAAAAAAACCAATGAGCATGACCCTGGCCTGTTGGCTCAGCAGTAGAGCATGGGCCCAGCATATGGATGTCCTGTGTTTGATCCCTGTTCACAGTATACAGGAGAAGTGACCATCTGCTTCTTCATCCCTTCCCCTCTTTTTTCTATCTCTCTATTCCCCTCCCACAGCCATGGCTGTGACTCAATTGGCCCTGGCACTGAGGCTGGTTTCATGCCCTCACCTCAGGTGCTAAAAATAGCTCAGTTGCCAAGCAATGGAACAACAAGCTTGTATGGGCAGAGCATCACCTCATAGGGGCATGCCAGGTGGATTCTTCTCAGAGCACATGTGGATGTCTGTCTCTCTGCCTCCTCACTTCTCACTTAAGAGAGAAAAAGAAAGAAAACAATGAGCAGAATAAAAAGGCAAACTAGAGAGTGAGAGAAAATATGTACAGCCACATATCTGATAAAGGGTAATAATCAAAACATATAAGGCACTCCTACAACTCAATAGAAAAAATAATAATAACCTAATTTAAAAGTGAGTAAGGTACTTGAATAGGTATTTCTCAAAAGAAGACATACAAGTGGCCAACAGGTGTATTAAAAGATGCTCAACATCATAAATCATCACAGAAGTGCAAATCAAAACCACAATAAGCTAAATGGATGAAAGATTAACAAGTAAAAAATGGTAGTAACAAAATAGTCACAGGAATATAAAGTAGAGCACTGGAAATATAGTTAATAACATTGTAATAACTATGTATGGTGCCAGATGGGTGCTGGAAATATTAGGGGAGCACTTTGTGAAGTATATGATTGTCTGATCACTGTACTACACACTTGAAACTAACACAAAATTATACTAAATGTAGGCCCTGACTGGGTAACTCAGTTGGTTAGAGTGTCATCTTGGTATGCCAAGGTTGTGGGTTTGATTCCCAGTCAAGGTACATAAAAAGATCAACCAATCAATGTATAAATAATTAAAACAACAAATTGATTTTTCTCTCCTCTCTTCCCTCTCTCTCTTTTCTTCTCTCTCTTTCTTTATATTTTTCTCTCTCTCCCCTTCTTTCTCTCTCTCTAAAATTAAATAAATTAAAAAATATATTGAATGTAAACTGCAATAAAAAAAATACAATGAGCTATCAAACCTATAAGGATGGCTGGCTATCATAAAAAAGACAAAATGCAAGTGTTGACATTGAGGATGTGTAGAATTGGAGCCCGTGAGTAACCTTGATGGGAATGTTAAAGGGTACAGTTATTATAGAAAATAATAGAGGTTCCTCCACTATATGATTCAGTTTCCACTTCTGGTTATATGTCCAGAATTACAAAAAAAAAAATATTGCGGTCAAGATCTCAAATATATTTTTGTACTCCCATGTTTATTGCAGTATTATTCACAATAATAGCCAAGATGTGGAAGCAACTAAATGTCCATTAAGAAATTAATGGATAAAGAAAATGTTGTATGCACATATAATGGAATATTATTCAGCCATTAAAGAGCAGGAAATCATGTCATATAAGACAACATGGATAAACCTTGAAAACATTATTTTAAGTAAAAGAAATATCAGTCACAGAACAAATGCTGCATGATTCCTCTTATATGAGGTATCTAAAGCCGTTAAACTCATAGAAGCAGAAAGCATTATGATGGTTGCTAGGGCCTGGGAGGAGGGGAGTCTGAGATGTTGCTGGTCAATGCATTTAAAGTTTCAGTTATGTTAAGATGTAAAGTTCTTGAGATCTGCTGTACACATTATGCTTATAGTTAAAGATCGCTGCACTGTACATTTAGCAATTCATTAAGAGGGTGGATCTCATGTTGTAAGTTATTTACCACAATACAAAAATATATTGGCTTTTTAATAATTTAATCTATAAATTTTTCCTCATAAAATTCACTGTTCAATGCCACTGGTATAACAAATATTTAAACTGACTATGTTGCTCAAATCCTTGTAACAGAATTGAATAAAAACTTTGATTAAAAGATAAACTTTAAAATATGCATTATAAATTCACTGAATTAAAGATTAAAAATCTTAAAAGTTTAATAATTTCTTTATATGAATGGAGAAGTTCATAAATTTAAATGTAAAATCACTTGGTATTTCCTACTGATGCCAAGTTTTATCATATCAGCAATAAGAGAGTTTTGTGTTTTTTAGTTTTCATGGCATAGTTGTAAAAGACTTCCTCTTACAGAAAAAAGATACTTTTGAGGGGGAAATGCTTTGATAAATACATATGTAGCATTAAGTAAGGCTCATGGGCTCTGGTATTGGGTGTTGACAAAACTTTGTAGAAAAATAAAAGTTGCTCTATATCACCAAGAGAAAGAATTGGGAGCTTCAGGGGAAATTCATGATGTCCAAAGTAGAAAGTAAAGACAGAAGGGAAAGAGAATAAACAAAATGATGGACTGCCATGTCACCCTTCTTTAGGACTCTAAAAATCTTCACAAAGTCTACCCAAAAATATGTAATACTTATGCATTACATTCTTAGGAAGTCTGGTGAATTTGTTGCAGTTTAAAAACTAGACTGCTTTATACAAGTATCATTTCTAAAATAAACCAGATGTTATTTATAGCTCCTGAGTAAAATCTAAATGAATGACAATAAGATTATTTGAGTAATGTGGGTTATGTGCTTCTTTAGCTTAAACTAGCCAGAAAATTGAAGAAAGGTATATATTTGGTGTCTAAATGATCTAAATTTTTCCCCCCATAACTCTATTGCAGTACACTTTATTTCTTCAGAGTTTTATGTATGTGTATGCTTTAAAACTGACCCAAATGCTAACTAACCTTTGGGCCTTTTTATCTTTAAGTATTGTTTATGGTTCAAAATGCCAGGTTTATTTTTTTATTTTGGACTTTCAACTTTTTATTTAGCAATTATCTCTAGTTGCCAAGTTCAAATGTCTTCTGGGGCAGGGAGTTCACAATACAAACCCTCTCAGACAGAGAAGGTGGTAGATAGACATATAAAATAGGTTGATGTTATCAATATCAAACTCCTGTCTTTGGTTCCTTGTTTTTTAAAGTTTCTGTTCAAAAACTTTCTCAATCATCTGATGCAACTTAATTCTAAAGCCTAAAGAATAAAATTGCCTTATTAAATTAATTCACACTAACCACAAGGAACCCACTTCAGATTAAAAGACATACACAGACTGAGGGTAAAAAGGTAGAAAAAAAGATATTTCATAAAAATGGAAACAAAAAAGAGCTGAGGTAGCAATACTTATACCAGACAAAATAGACTTTAGAACAAAAGCTATAAGAGACAAAGAAAGACACTTTGTATTGATAAAGAAAGCAATCCAACAAGAGGATATATTCCTTATAAACGTTTATGACCCAAAATAAGAGCATCTAAATATATAAAGCAAATATGGACAGACATAAAGGGAGAGATTAGCAGCTATACAGTCAGAGTAGGGGACTTTAGTACCCCATTGTAAATAACAGGTAGAAATACCAGGCAGAAAATCAACAAGGAAACAGTGACCGTAAATGACACATGATAACAGATGAATTTAGTTATTGTTTTTAGAGCATTTCACTTCAAAACAGCAGGATATACTTTATTTCAAGTGCACATAGAAACAGCATGGTTTGCAATAGCCAACATATGGAAGCAACTTAAGTGCCCATCAATGGACAAATGGATTAAGAAGATGCAATACATATGCAAATGGAATATTACCTAGCCATGAAAAATAAAATCCTACCATTTAAAACAACATGGATGAACCTGGAGGTTATTATGCTAAGTGAAATAAGTAAAAACCAAATACCATATAATTTTACTTATATGTGGAATCTAAAGAACAAAATAAATGAACAAACAAAACAAAAACAGACTCATAAGTACAGAAAACAAAACTGATGTTTCCCAGATGGGAGGAGGAATTGGGAGGCTGGGTGAGAAAGGTGAAAGGATTAATAAGTAAAAATTCGTAGTTACAAAATAGTCACAGGAGCTTAAAGTACAGCATACAGAAAATAGTCAATAATATTGTAATAACTACGTATGATGTCATGGGGTACTAGACTTCTATGGAGGATCACTTAGTAAATTATGTAAATGTCTGATCACTATGCTGTACACTTGAAACTAATATAAAACGTATTGACTGTCAACAGAAACTAAAAAGTAAAAAAAATAAATAAAATTGCTAAACAAACAGGAAAAATAATTAATTCAAACTTAATGATCTCCTGAAAGAAAAATAAAATGAATTCCAAAAGAAGTTACTGAAAGTGGGCAATGCTAAGCATAAAGTAATGAATCATAAACAGCAGAACATCCAATAGTAGGAGTAGGCTAACGTGAAAAATATATTCTAGAAAATACCATACCACTGACTGCCTGGTATTCTTATGCCTTATTCTAATCTTGACCTTTAAGTATCCCTGTGTCTCTCAGAGATAATGATGGAGAAAATACTCTATTCTAAAATACTCTATTGTAAAGTGTCATAATTCTTTAGAAGAAACAAATATGCTTCCTAATTCCCCTCCCAGTTTGAGTTATGCAGGAATAAACCAACCAACAGAGTTCATCTCTCTTGGATTTCACCAGTGGAAAGCAAACTCTTGTGTATATTATTGATAAGAAATTAGTTTGGTCCCATGAGCACTCTGACAAATAGGCAAAGCACAGCATCATAGTATATCAGAACTGCTCCTTGAAAGCAAAGGCCGTGTCCTTATATTTGCCAGATTGTTTTACCCTTGCAGTGCTCAATAAAATCTGCTGAACAAATTATCTCAAACATTTAGTAAAATTTTCACCCAGTAGAGGAATAAATTCTAACAAATAAAAACCTCCACTCAACTACAAATTTCATGAAAATAATGTTTTGTTCATGGGATCTAAACACTGAAAACCTGAATGAATACATTTTTTAAACATATTGTTGGCTGTAACAGTGAACCAAAGAGATTAAATTTAACAGACTGATTTAACCAACAAAATGATGTTGAAAAGAAATAGAATGTTCATAATTTAATGTAAAATAAATGTATATGCACTCCAGCTTATTTAGACATAGAAGATAACTAGATTAAAAAATAGACTTAAATGATATGACATCTCTTCATACACCTGAAGGGCTGTCGTAAGTAAAGGAGGTTGAATTTGATCTCTGTGGCTTCAGATGCAGAATAAAACCAGTAAATTGAATTTATAAGGAAACCTTTTTTAAAAAGATGTTCTAATCCACAGAAATACAGATAACAGGACAGCAAATCCTAGAGGGAAGAGGGGAGGGAGTGGGGGGTTAAGGGGGGGTATAAAAAGAGACAGAGGGGTGGGGGGTAAGGGAGTTATATTCAGTAGGTCACTTGAATCCATGTAAACACAATAAATTAAAATTTTTAAAAAAATTTAAAAGAATAAAAATTTAAAAATTAAATAAAATAGAAGACATTCTGATCATTAGAACTGACCAATGGAATATACTGCTTATAGTCTATTATTCTCATCTGCTTGATGATTCTATAGGTAGAACATCAAACTATTTTTCTTATTTAACTTTTAGATTGTGCATGCATAATTTTAAAATATAACCACAAGGATCCTTATAAGAGACAGACAGAAAAGAGAATCAGAGATTGTAAGAGGGCTTTGAAGATGAGGAAAAGAACCACAAGCCAAGGAATGCAGGCAGCCTGAAAAAGCCAGAAAGGGTAAGGAAACAGATTCTCCAACAGAGCTTCCAGAAGAAATGCAACCCTGCCAACACCTTGACTTAGCCCAGTAGAGTCTGTTTCACACTTCTGATTTTATACTTCTGACCTCTAGAACCATAAGATAATAAACTAGTGTTTTTTTCAGTCACTAAGCTTGTGCTGATTTGCTACAGCAGAAAATAAAAAACTAATATACTTTTTATTGAACCAAAATGATTCTCCCTGAAGCTTACACTCATTGGTCTTTGGTTCACATTGAGTAGGTTTAATTCCTCTCCCATATGAGAGCACTTCAATAATTTCAAGATAAAATCTTGGCCTCATTAATGCATTCCTTTTTCAGCTTTTATATTTCTAGTTCCTTTATCCTTTTCTCATATGACTGGATTCCAACTTAATTTGCTTTTTTATTCTCTGTCTTCTAAAAAAGTTCTTTTTTGTTCTGTGGCTTAGAAGAAATCCTGTTATCTAAATGTCATCTGACCAACACAATGGTATAATTCTTTGGTGGCAACAAACTCTGTTGACATATTATATCACATTTATTCCATCTTCTTTTTCCTTGAACTTTTGTTGAGTACTGATGCATAATACAATACAATTTAATAAGTATAATTGTGTTTAGTAATTTGGGTTTAATACAGAACAAGTCATTCTTACATTAGAAAAGCGGTTTCTTGACATTTCCGTGAACATATGGCTATAGAAAAAAATTCAACTAATAAAAATATGTTCATAATTACTTATGTACAATTATTCAGTTACACTTTCTTTTCTTTAGAAATCAAACATCATTCTGGTTTCTGTTTCATTGTACATGTAATCAAATTTTTACCTTTCTTTTTCTTTCTCATTCTCTCTAGAATATTTTTAAATCTGCTTTTTATTCCCAATTTTCTGAAATTTCACAATGATATGATTTGGTTTGTTTTGATTGTGATACTGGGCACTAAGCAAAATTTGTTGATCTTCTGTTTTTTTCTTTATATATACTTTTCTTTCTTCAATTTGTCTGTTTTCTCTTTATGAGATCTTGGACCACTTGGATTGTTTATTTAATTTCTTCTTTTGTCTCATGATTTCTATCTTCTTGTTCTGGTTTGTTCATTTTGGGGTTGTTGTTGTTACTTTATTGTCTGGTTGAGATCAAGTAGATTTGCAGGTTAATAGTGCCCTGTAAAATGGGAGACCTCAAGTCTCAATAATTTCAATGAACATAAAAGGCTTAACAATGACATGGAATGGCTATTTCACATGGTCCAAAGAAATAAGAAGCTTTGAGCTACCATAAAACTCATAGCCACAAAGGAGGAGGTAGGCAAACTTGTCTGGGCAAAACCATAATAGTGGTCTTCCTAAAGCAGTGGACAGTGTAACACCATAAGGTTTTTGTAGTACCCCAAACAAGCCATATCAAACAAGAATATCAAACGTTTTTCACTGCTACTTCAGCACCATTTTTTACTACCTTTGTGAAATGGAGATAATACAAGATGGAGGAAAAGCTCATTCTGCATTTCATTTAAGTATTTTTATAAGAAAAGAAGAGAAAATAACTCAATTTTTAAGAGACTGTCTCAAATCAGAACTACTTCACATAACCCACACTAAGTTTTTAATAATCTTTTGTATTTGTTAAAAACTTTTCCACTTGACTGTTCAATTAATGTACTTTGCAAACTTTGTTTTATTCTCTAAACCCTTATCATAATGTGGCAGGAACTTGTCCCTCCATCCCTTGAGGGC
Organism: Rhynchonycteris naso; assembly: GCA_037038555.1. Taxonomy (NCBI): domain Eukaryota; kingdom Metazoa; phylum Chordata; class Mammalia; order Chiroptera; family Emballonuridae; genus Rhynchonycteris; species Rhynchonycteris naso. Next base: position 78,343,334 of record CM073002.1, read on the forward strand.
ACTAGGTAGTAAGGACCTTGCCCAGATCAACAAGCCCAGAGCAGAGGATGACTTTATTTCCTTTAAACCTTTCTCATTCTTTTCCTGTCATGCAGAGTGAAAAATGAGCCTTCAGTCTCATCTGACAGACCAGAGCTGCTAAAAATCCATCCAAAAAAAATAATAAGTAAAGAAATGACTACCTTCAAGTCTTCTCAGAAAGCTTCCTATCTGCTTTAGGGAGAAGCTATTTCTATCCCACTTTCTTCCTTCTGGTTCCTCCATTCCTTCACTCCCAAAGCTCCTTAAGCTAAAATCTCTTTAACCAGAGATGAAAAAAAAATCTTTTATTCTGTGATTAAAGATATAGCTGAAAATGCCAATATCATGAGATCAAAAATCACATTTACTTTGAAAAAAAATATTTTTTATTTGTTGATTTTAGACATAGAGGAAGGGAGAGAGAGACAAAGACATCCATCTGTTTCTGTATGTGCCCTGACTGGTGATTGAACCAACAGAATGATGCTCTAACCAGCTGAGCTCTCCAGCCAGGAGAAAAAAAAATCACATTTACTTTGAATCACAAAATAATTGGTCTGAAAATTCCTTCCTGGCTGAGGGAAAAAGCAAACTTTTATTTACATTTTATTTATGTTATTATTTTTGTTTTTATTTACTGATCCCAGAGAAAAAGGCAGAGAGACAGACAGACAGAAACATCAATATTTCCTATATTTTTTAAATGCAAAAATGTCAGGGAAAGACTGGAGAGAAAGAAGTAAGAAGCACTAAAACTGTGCTTGTTTTCAAACTGCAGCCAGTTCACAATTTTGCTTGGGGCCCAGTGCATGAAAGGACTTTGTGCTCGGCAGGTCCTAAGGAGTTTGACAAACAACCCGCACAAGATTTTTAGAATCAGGAAACCGAAAAGCCAATGATGGCAAACATTCTCACAGACCACATTTCTAGCTCATTCTTTTCAACAAAATGTGATAAAGTAACTTTTATTGAGAGAAGATAAGGTGTTAGGTTTTGTTTGTTTTAAGAAAAAAATCGTTTAAAATTTTTTAAAGATAAACAGCTCACCTGCTTCTATATTCTGAAAAAATACAAATTATGAGATTTCAAAGAAACATTTTGAACTAGGATATGTGGTTTTCTTGGGTAAAGAATTTTGTTAAGAGAATAGGGCTTCACTGGAAAAAGTTTGTATCAAAGACAGAGGCCCTGAGGGTTTGCCTTGATTCCTGAAATCCCTATCAGAAATCACTCCTTGAATTAAGAGATTGAAAGTTATGTTACTTATGAGGGAGACCCTGTAGTCCTATCCTATTTCTGATCCTTATAATAAATCATATGACCTCTCTCCTAAAATTGGTATAAGAACTAAATGTGATAACATGTGAAAAGCATAATGCCAGACACTCAATAAACCATTTTACTATTTTTCTTTTAAACCACCTATTATCTTCAGACTCTGATGAAGAATAGGAAGGCAGCCAAGCACAGGTTGCTTAAGAGCCATTCAGGGCATCACCCAAAGATGTCATGCCCCTGTACACTTGTTTAAAGGTTCAGATTAAGAGTTCAGAAATGTGTTAAATAGTTCACAAAAATGTTTTTAGTAGTCTGGAGCCTAAAAATATAGAAGAAAGCTAGGGAAGAAATCTAATCAACCTTTTGTTCCCAATTACCCTTAAGTTTGCTCCTCAACGTGGCCATGCTCATTCAATGTCTATTTGAACGCTGAGAACTTTATCCAGCTTCAGTCCCAGGGGAGTCTCAGAGGTCTTCCTTCCAATTCGTGCCAAAAACAAGAAATACAGTCAAAACACAGATAGATTGCCCTGGGAATCCAGGTCACCAGTGGGTTCATAAGGAGTAGCATCTCTATGTCACCATTACAGGTGAGCAGACAAGTTAAAGCAACTCATAAGCTCGGTGCTTTGAGAACTGCAAAGTAAGGAGGGCTTCCAATGTAGACACTGAGAAATTTAAGGGAGTAGTTTTAAGGTGGGGGTGGGGGGTTGAGGGTAAAGGATTCTAAAAGATTTCATTAAAGACCTGGAATTTCAATTTTTATTGTGTAGATTTATCAAATTTCTCAGAGATTCCACGAAAACTCAGAATCACCCATGAGAACCATCAGGGCCTCTTTCTCCAGTCTAGTCACTGGTTTTATCTGTCTGTTCTTTCTTCGAGTTTCTTGCATCTACCTATTTCTTCCCATGACCACTATCCAAATTCAGACCCCACCCCCTCAAACATAACACTATCATTTCATAATGCTGCTGCTGCTTCCTTCTAGTCTCCCGCCTTCTCTTCTGAGGAAAAATCCTCTAAAAATCCTCCTAGCCACACGTGAAACTGTAGCAGGATCCTCAACTAGAGCATGAGAAATATTCACCTTAGAATATCTGAAAGACTGTTGAGGTATACCGAAAGGATGTCGGAGGTGGGAGGTTGACTTGAATGAAAGATTGAAAATAACTCTTGAAAAAGAACTCATCAGAGATGAGAGGCCCTCATATAAAAGCATGTCTGATAATAAAGCTTCAGTGTTATAAAGGAGGACAGATTTTTTAGTACACTCCCAATTAATCAAATTTTCCACTGGCCCAGGCCCCAAGGACCCATGAGAGAGTCCGCAGGGAAAAAAGGGTTAAACAGAAAAAATTACACTTAATATGAAGACAAACAAGAGAAGCCCACTCCATCTGGGAAGAAAAGGAAGTTGTGCTGGTGCACAGAGAAAGCAGCCATGGTAACATGGGCTCCTTGCATGGCATTAGCTCTGTCCAATGTTTAGTTTTAATAATAGAAGGTAGAAGCTGCCAGTGGTAGGAGGGGATTTCCCAAATTCTCCCCAAAGCCATCTGAGTGTTCTTGGCACCTTTTGCATGTGCTTCACCAAGATCAGCAGTCCCAGAAGCAAGTGGTCATTGATAGCCAAAGCAGAGAAGAACAGGACAAGCTGGGTTTGAGCTGAGAATACTGTGTACATTAGCATGTGTGAACTAAACTGGGGACTCTACAATTTTTTTAGAATTTCCTTGAAAGAAAATTGTAAGGCCCCACCTAAGATGGTGGGGACATTTATACTATTGTTGTGGTCCCATTTTTACCTTGGGGCTGGGATGCCTTGGGGAAATGTGGTAGTTAGCCATAAAACAGTTCATCAGAGAAGAAAAATTACTGTTGGTTAAATGCCTAGTGTAGGTAAGGTGCCATAAGTACATTTTGCATATATCTCATTTTATCTTTACAAGAACTATACAGATCAGGTGCTTTCATTCCCCTTTTAAATTAAAGGTGAGGAAACTGAGGTTTAAGCTGCTACATTACCTGCACAGGTACCCACTACTGGCCAGGATTGTGCCCAGTTAACCTGAATTCAGGACCTTTGTGTTTCCCATTTTATTTGCACCTGTGTAGGAAAAGCATCTACAATGTCTGCTACCAAATGGATAACATCAAAACATCATTGGTTTGCTAGCTTTCAGCCATCGGTGTTGTGTCCTGAATGTGCTCTGTTAGCATCACAAATCATCACTAAATATTAACAATCCAGACTTAGAGACCCATTATGTTACCTTTACAAAAACATTTTATGTTCAGGAAGGAAAAGAGAACAGTTGGTTAGTCCCAGTGACTGCTGTGAATCTCCTTTATCTACACCATCAGAGAAATTCTAGAAGGGATCTATTACAGTGAATAGAATGAAATGAACTTGGCTTTGTGCCTATGAAAGCTTCATGTCAATGTTCTGCCTCTCGGATTCCAGATTCCATTGGAAACATACTCTGTTTGATTTTATTAAGCATTCTTTGCCCTTAGGGAACTTGACTCTCTTTGGGACAAACACATATTTGAGTAACCCTAGAATATACCCCTCAGCTCTACGTTCCAGTGATAAAGTCACACTCCTGAAGTGAAAACAGCTTTGCTTCTTTGTTTGAAGTGTACACAGAAGCCAAATGTGTGTGTTAGTGGTAGAAGTAAAGAGAATATGAAGCAGTTGAAGAAAAAGACATCTCACATTGACTTTATCAAAACTAAACTCATCATCTTGTTCCCCAGTCTTGCTCCTCTTCTTGGGTGTTCTACCTCAATAAATAGACAACATCCATCCAATTGTCCAAACCTGAAACCATGCATCAAAACTGTTTTGTCTTCCTTTCCACTCACATCTAGTCCATCACTGAATCCTTTCATTCCTAGTGTCGAATTATTTCTCAGTCCCTACCTTTAACTTCAACCTCACTTATACACCTAAAATCACAATTAGCTCTTCCCTGATTTGCAGAAAAATTTTCCAACTGTTCTTTCTCCATCTTATTTGCTTCATTAAACCAATCTCCAACAATATCAAGGTGGTCTCATTTTTAAAATTTTACACATAGTAAAATACACACAATATTTACCATCTTAACCATTTTAAACATGTAGTCAATGGTGTTAAGAATGCTCACATTGGCCCTAGCTGGTTGGCTCAGTGGTAGAGCATCAGCCTGGCATGTGGATGTCCTGGATTTGATTCCTGGTCAGGGCACACAGAAGAGGCACCCATCTGCTTCTCCCCCCTACCCCTCTACTTCTCTCTCTCTTTTTCTTCCCCTCCTGCAGCCAGGGCTCCACTGGAGCAAAGTTGGCCCGGGCACTATGGAAGGCTCTCTGGCTTCCGCCTCAGGCTCTAGAATGACTTTGGTTGCAATGGAGTAATGCCCCAGATGGGCAGAGCATTGCCTTCTGGTGGGCATGCCAGGTGGATCCCAGGCGGGCGCATGTAAGAGTCTGTTTCTCTGCTTCCCCACTTCTCACTTCAGAAAAATACAATAATAATAATAATAACAAATAAAGGATGCTCACACTGTTCTCCTACCATTATCACTGTGCATGCATAGAACACTTTTCATCTTAAAACTAACATTCTGTACCTATTGAACAATAGATTCCCCTTGAAACCATCATTTTTTTTATTTTATTTTATTCATTTTAGAGAGGAGACACAGAGTGTGTGTGTGTGTGTGTGTGTGTGTGAGAGAGAGAGAGAGAGAGAGAGAGAGAGAGAGGAGAGAGGGGGGAGGAGCTGGAAGCATCAACTCCCATATGTGCCTTGACCAGACCAGTGCAGGGTTTTGAACTGGCGACCTCAGTGTTCCCAGGTCGACGCTTTATCCACTGCGCTACCACAGGCCAGGCCATTTTGTTTTTTTATCTGTAAGTTTGACTACTCCAGGTAGCTCAAATAAGTGGCTTCATTAAGTATTTATCTTTCTGTGACTGGCTTGTTTCATTTAGCATAGTATTTTCAAGGTGTATCATGTTGTATCATGGTTCAGAATTCCCTTTCTTTTTTAAGCTGAACAATATTCATTATGCATACGCTCAGCATTTTGTTTATCCATTCATCTGTCAGTAGTGACTTGGGTTGCTTCCACCTTTTGGTTATTATAATAAATACTGCTATGAACATGGGTGAACAAAAATCTCCTAGAGTCTCTGCTTTCAATTTTTGGGGTTCATATCCAGAATAGAATATCTGGATCAGATGTTAATTTTATTTTTAATTTTTGAGAAACTGCCATATTGTTTTCTTAGTGGCTACCCTGGTTTACATTCCCACTAACAGGCCATAAAGTTTCCATTTCTCCATATTCTCATGAACACTTGCTATTTTATGTTGGGTTTGTTTTTTGTTTGTTTGTTTGTTTGTTTTTATAGTAGCCTTCCAAATGTGTAGTATCAGTTTCTGAGTCTGATTTTCATTTCCCTAGTGATGAGTGATGTTGAACATTTTTCAAGTACTTATTAGATATTTGTATATTTTCTTTAAAGAATGTCTATTCAAGCTCAGTACCCATTATTTAATTGAGCTGTTTTTCAGTTGTTGAAATATACTCTCATTCTTATCTCCCATTATACTTTTTAATTTATACCTACAGCTTTATAAATCCTCTTTATTTATAACTAAAGGCTGTTTTTAAGGTCAATAATAGCCTAAAATTATTGTGTATTTTTAGTAGATTTTTCTTTTGTCAATATGAAATGCCAACTACTCTATTTTAATGTATTTTGCCCTGAATTTTATTATCTGTGATTCTGATATTACTATACTAGATATTTGTCATTGCTGATTATAACAGCAAATCATTTTAACAGCTTTACTATGGTTTAATTGACATATGAAAACTGCAAATATTTCATGTATACAATTTTATGAGTTTGGACATAAGCATACACTGGTGAGTTCATCACCATATCCATTACCTCCAAAATTTTTCTTGTGATTCTCTGTGGGCTTTTTTTTGAAGGAGGGCAATAATAACACTTAATTAAAGATCTGTTTTTTAAAAATAATTTTAATAGACTATTTTTGGAGAAGTTTTAGATTCCCAGAAAAGTTGGATTGAAGAAATATCTTTTTTTTTCCTAGATTTTCAACATTCCAGGAATTTGTTTTAACTTTTATTTTTCAATTACAGATTATATTCAATATTATTTTGTATAGTTTCAGTTATACAGCATAGTGGTCAGACCATCATACACAACACAAGGTGGTCTGCCTGATATTTCAAGCACCCACCTGACACCATTCGCAGTTATTAAAATAATATTGTCTTTTTAGGTACATTCTCTAGTATAGACCACATATTAGGGCACAAAAGGGGTCTCAACAAATTTAAGAAGATTTAAATCATATCAAACATCTTCTCTGATCACAATGGCATAAAACTAGAAGTCAAACATAAAAGAAAAACTAAAAAATACTCAAACACTTTTAAACTAAATAGGATGTTATTAAATAATGAGTGAGTTAACAATGAAATAAAAAAAAATAAAATAAATTCCTAGAAACAAAATTTATGGGACACAGCAAAGGAAGTACTGAGAGAGAAGTTCATAGCATTACAGGTATACCTTAAGAAGCTAGAAAAAGCTCAAATTAACAATTTAATCATTCATCTAAAAGAACTAGAAAAAGAACAGCAAGTAAAGCCAGAGATAGTAGAAGGAAGGAAATAATAAATATCAGAGCAAAAATAAATGACATAGAGGCTAAAAAAATAATACAGAGGATCAATGAAACCAAGAGCTGGTTATTTCAAAAGGTAAACAAGATCAATGAACCTTCAACCAGACTCACCAAGAAAATAAAAAAGAGGACTCAAATAAATAAAATTAGAAATGAGAGTAGAGAAACAACAACTGACACAACAGAAATGCAAAAGATTGTAAAAAAAAATACTATCAAGAACTGTATGCCAAAATATTAGGCAACCTAGGTGAAATGGAAAAATTTTTTGAAACATATAATCTTTCAAAAATCAATCTGAAAGATTCAGAAAACCTAAACAGACCAATTACAACAAATGAGATCAAAACAGTTATCAAAAACTCCAACAAACAAAAGCCCTGAAACAGATGGCTTCACTGGTGAATTCTACCAAATATTCAAAGAACTACAAACTCCTATTCTTCTTAAGCTATTTCAAAAAATTCAAGAAGAAGGAAGATTTCCAAGCTTCTTTTTGAGGTGAGCATAATTCTGACTCCAAAATCAGGCAAAATTAACACAAAGAAAGAAAATTATAGGCCAATATTCCTGATGAATTTAGATGCTAAAATCCTCAACAAAATATAAGCCAACTGAATCCAGCAAAATATGAAAAAAATCATACATCATGATTAAGAGGGATTTATTCTGAGGAGGCAAGGATAGTACAATATTCGCAAATCAATCAATGTGTCCATCACATAAACATAAGGCAGGACAAAAACTACGTGATAATTTCAATAGATGCAGAAAAAGCATTTGATAAAATCCAGCACCCATTCATGATCAAAACTCTCAGCAAAGTGGTAATACAGGGAACATACCTCAACATGATAAAGGCCATCTATGAAAAACCCATAACCAACATCATACTAAATGGACAAAAATAAAAAGCAATGTCCGTAAGATCAGTAACAAGACAGGGGTGCCCCCTTTCACCACTCTTATTCAACATAGTTCTGGAAGTCCTATTCACAGCAATTCGACAAGAAGAATAAATAAAAGGCATCCAATTTGGAAAAGAAGTAAAACTATCATTATTTGCAGGTGATATGATACTGTATATAGAAAACCCTGAAGTCTCAGTCAGAAAACTACTGGACCTGATAAATGAATTCAGTAAAGTGGCAGAATATAAAATTAATACTCATAAATCAGGGGCATTTTTATACACCAACAATGAACTGTCAGCAAAAGAAATTAAGGAAACAATCCCCTTCACTATTGCAACAACAACAAAAAATAAAGTACCTGGGAGTAAATTTAACCAAGGAGATTAAAGATTTGTACTCAATAAATTATAAAACATTGTTTAAAAAAATCAAGAAAGATACAAACAAGTGGAAGCATACACTGTGCTCATGGTTAGGAAGAATAAACATCATTAAAATGTCTTCATTAACCAAAACAATTTATAAGTTCAATGCAATACCAATTAAAATACCAATGACATACTTCAGAAATATAGAACACATATTCCAAAAATTTATATGGAACAAAAAAAGAACATGAATAGCTCAGCAATCTTGAAAAAGAAGAATAAAGTGGAAGGTATCACATTTCCTGATATCAAGTTATACCACAAGGTCATTGTACTCAAAACAGCTTGGTACTGGCATAAGAACAGACATATAGATGGAACAGAACAGAGAACCCAGAAATAAACCCACACCTTTATGGACAACTGATATTTGACAATGGAGGTAAGAGCATATAATGGAGTAAAGACAGCTTCTTTAACAAATGGTGTTGGGAAAATTGGACAGCTACCTGCAAGAAAAAGAAACTATATCATCAACTTACACCATTCACAAAAATAAACTCAAAATAGATAAAAGACTTAAATGTAAATTGTGAAACCATAAGCATCTTAGAAGAAAACATAGGGAGTAAACTCTCTGACATCTCTCGCAGCAACATATTTGCTGATATATCTTCATGAGCAAGTGAAATAAAAGACAGGATAAACAAATAGGACTATATCAAATTAAAAAGCTTTTGCACAGCTAAAGGCAATATGGACAGAATAAAAAGATAAACTACACAACGGGAGAACATAATCGACAATACGTCTGATAAAGAGTTAATAACCAAAATTTATAAAAAACTTGTAAAACTCAACATCAGAAAGATAAACAATCCAATCAAAAATGGGCAAAAGAAATGAATAGATCAAGAAATGTTCAACATCACAAATCATTAGAGAAATGCAAATTAAAACCACAATGAGCCTGACCAGGCAGTGGCGCAATTGGTAGAGCATTAGACTGGGATGAGGAAGACCCAGGTTCAAGACCCCAAGGTCACCAGCTTGAGCGCACATTCATCTGGTTTGAGCAAGGCTCACCAGCCTGAGCCCAAGGTTGCTGGCTCCAGCAAGGAGTCACTCGGTCCTGTAGCCCCCTGGTCAAGGCACATATGAAAAAAAAAATCAATGAACAACTAAGGTGCCACAATGAAGAACTGATGCTTCTCATTTCTCTCCCATCCTGTCTGTCTGTTCCTATCTGTACCTCTGTCTGACTCTGTCACACAGAGACACACAAAAAAAAACCCACAATGAGATACCACCTCGCACCAGTCAGAATGACACACATTAACAAAACAACACAAAATAAGTGCTGGCAAGGATGTGGAGAAAAGGAAACCCTCCTGCACTGCTGGTGGGAATGCAGACTGGTGCAGCCACTGTATGGAGATTCCTCAAAAAATTAAAAATGGACTGCCTTTTGACCCAACCATCCCACTTTTAGGAATATATCCCAAGAACACCATATCACTGATTCAAAAGAAGAAATGCACCCCCATGTTTATGGCAGCATTGTTCACAATAGCGAAGATCTGGAAACAACCCAAGTGTCCATCAGTGGACGAGTGGATTAAAAAGCAGTGGTACATATATACAATGGAATACTATGGGGATATGAAAAAAAAGGAAATATTACCTTTTGCAACAACATGGATGGACCTGGAAACTATTATGTTAAGTAAAATAAGCCAGGCAGAAAAAGAAATATATTGTATGACCTCAGTCATTCGAGGAATCCAATGAACAATGTGAACTGAAGAATGCAATTGAGACAGAGGAGAGATCAAAGGGACCAGAGGAAAAGAGGACAGAGGGGAAGGGGATGATAGAATGAGATAAAACTGAAGGGAAGGGGGGAGGGCGCTGTGGAGAGAGGGAAAGAGAGATGTTGAGGGGAATACGGGGGAGGGAGGGATGCATTCAGGGTGACACTAGAATCTATGTAAACACAGTAAATTAAAGTAAAAATAATAATATTGTTTTTTTAAAGTGAGTCTTTTTATACCAAAATATAGCTGGATTTTTAAAAATCTAATCTGAGAGGCTCTTTGATTCACAAGACAAATGCCTGCACGTGCAAGACTTAATGGCAAAGGTTAAAGGATGAACAAGAAAGATAAGGGCCCTCTTCTCCCAGGGCCAGTTAATCTGTCCACACATTACTGTGGTTACTGTTTTATGTGTTCTTGTTATTTTGTATTTTCTCCATACTATTCCTTTACTTTGTTTCTATTCTTTCTCTTTTTCTACATTCTGTTATATCAACCTATTTTACTTTGTTGTTTTTTTTTTACTGAATTCTTGGAAAGTACAATTATATATTCCTATAATTTTAACAACTGTCCTTAAATTTTTACCATGGATTCTTAAGTATATTTTTCTAATATAGTTAACTGTGTTCATTATTTCTGTTTTATTCCTGAACAAGATAAGAAACTTAACATGGTTTTGATTCCCTCAATATTTCCCCTTCATATTGACTATTTGATAGTTCAGTGGAATTTTAATCCCAGCTGCTACTAAACCTATGTTTTTGGTATTTCTGCTGTTAGAATTAATTACTATCTTAATTCACCAGTGTTTTATCATTTTCCTCACTTGCCACTGAAGCCATTAATACTTGATGGAGTATACATTCTTTAAAAGACCTTTCAGCAATGGTTTATTTGTGAAAAATTTCAACATCTTTTTAGTCTGAAAATATGTTAATCTTAATTCCTGACACATAGTTTGGAATATAACTATATCTATATTATAGGATTTTTACCAGAATTTTTTAGTTTTATAGTATCTAATATTATTGATGATAAATCTTATTATTTTTTCAACTACAGTTCACATTCCATATATTCAATATTAGTTTCAGGCATATAGCATAATGGTTAGACAATCATATACTTTACAAAGTGATCCCCCCCCCAATATTTTAAGTTCATACCTGGCACCATACATAGTTATTACGTTAATGACTATATCTCTATGCTGTACTTCACATCTCTGTGACTGTGACTCTTCTGTAACTACCAGTTTGGACTTTGTAAACTCTTCACTCATCCCAAAACCCTTCATCTGGTAACCATCAGACTGTTTCTCTGTATTTATGAATCTGTTTCGATTTAGTTTGTTTGTTTTGTTCTTTAGATTCCAGATATAAGTGAAATCATATGGCATTTTTCTTCTCTGACTTATTTCACTTGACATAAATCTGATATTATTTTAATGCTTATTCATTTAGTTGTTATTGTATCTCTGGCACACTTTAAGGTATTCTCGTTATCATTTTTTTAATGTCCAGAGTAAAAGGGGATTTTCTGTAGTCTAGAAGTCCAAGATCAAGGTGTCAGTAGGGTCGGTTACTTCTGAGGTATGAGGGAGACTCTGCCCCATGTCTCTCTCCTAGCTTCTGGTGATCTCATCATGTTCCTTGTCTTTTATAGGTGTCATTCACCCTGTGCCTTCACATAATATTTTCTCTGTGTATATCTGTTTCTCCACTTGACATTCATTTTACTTATTTATTTTATTGATTTTTAGAAATACAGAAAGAGGAAGGGAGAGAGAGAAGCATTCATTTGTTGTTCCACTTATTTGTGCATTTACTCATTGCTTCCCATATATACCATGATGGGGGAACAAACACGCAACCTTGGCGTTTTGCAATGATGCTCTAACTGACTGAGCTGACCAAACAGGGCCAGCATTCATTTCCTAAGAATATTAGTCATATTGAAGTAGATACCTATTCTATTCCAGTATGAAACCACCTTAACCAGTTATATTTCCAATAAGGTTACATTCTAGGGTACTGAGGATTTAGGTGTTAACATAAGAATCTGGGGAAGGACCACAATTCAACCCTAAACCAATCAAGACTTTGTAGCTAAGGTTTCTGTGCCATTGCCTTTAATTTCACCTCCACCAAAAATGTTAATGCCTCATTCTGAAAGATATCTAAGAAGAAAAAGTTCAAACCCTTTTGTTATTGAAATGGCCTTTAACAGAAATAATTTGATAGCACAATCAAGAGTGACTTCAACATACTTGCTTCCTGCAGATATGTTGCCTGCAAGGCAAGGATAATAATGAGGCCATTACAAATCCAATGAGGAATCCTTGGTAGGTATTACTCATCTACATCCTAAAGAAACAACCTCTTTTAAGGATGATGTGCCTTACAAATAACAGCCATTTAAGCATTTATGTCAGAAGCTATTTGTTCTCTAGAAACAGGTTTTGTCAAAGGAGCAGAAAAAATTACTTATTAGAATTCGTTTGCAGTGCCCTCTATTTTGAAGTCAGTAATATATTCTGTTACTGATCCTGGTGCCACACTACATTCTCAGCTATTGTATTCAACAGCATCACCAACTGAAACAAACATTTCACTTATTAATTTTTCAACAATAATAGAGACATAAATTTCCCGAAGGCAGGTGGATTTTTGTACAAATGCTAACGGAGCAGAGTGCTTGTGCTGACAGATCATAAAAGAATTATTATTCAATATTCAAAGGTAATAAACCTTGGAGAAACAGGTTGGATTTAAGAATAATCTTAGATTCTAAATAAGGATTCAGGTGAATCCAAAGCATTTCATCAGCCATTTGTTGTTGATGTTGTTGCTTTTCCTCTTGGCCTATCCTAAAATTGGCTTAACTTACTCAGTGTGAGACTCCCAGGTATATTCACAAGCCCATATCAGGAATCCATCATAAATACCAGCTACTAGCTCCTTAGCCTCCTCCTTAAAAGGTCAGATTTCAGGAAATCATCAAAAAATTATCCACATTAAGATTATGTAGTACTAATAACTTACATATATTTTAAATGACACTCAATCCTAAAGAGCTGAAGAAATCTTTTTGTAATTTTAAGCCAAGAAGGAAGAACTTTGAAGATCTGAATTTCTCTAGAACCCTAAAAGTCACCCATTTTTCCTACATGTGAGTTTAAAACTCAAGAAGTTCTGCTCCACCAGCTTCACATATCTGACCTGTACAAGCATTATTTGGGTTTGAGAAGGGGGAGTGGAGCATTAGACTGATTTCTCCTGACAGTGAATGAAGCTCAGCTTTCTTGGTAGCTTATTGTTGACATAACTATAAAATGTGGTTTACAAGACACGTAATAAGGTACAAAATAAAAGATGAGAAATTCTACCATATTTCTCCCACAAAAAAGGAACAGTATTACAAAGAAGAAAGAGGACAATAAAACTCAAATAACTCACCACTCAGCAGACACATTTGCTTCAACCCTGATAGGGGTGCCCAGCTGATTTACCCAAGTCTATTGACTTTTAAAATGTTGGCAGGACAACTAGGCATTAGTCATGGTTGAGATACTCCACTACTTAAGAATTAGTCTTGTGATAGCTACACACACACACACGCACACAATATCACACTTGAATCTGGCTATGGATCAAACAGTCGATTTATAGGAGAAAGAAAGTTTTAAGTTAGTATTAAATGATATTATAGAGATCAATTTAGCAAAATTCAGACTAGGAAGCTATGAAACAAATGATCCAGTTTCTTTAACAAATAAATGTCAAGGAACAAAATATGACATTAATATCCAAAATTTATAAAGAACTTATACAACTCAGCACCAAAAAAAAAAAATCAAATTAAAGCGTAAGCAATAGGCCAGAACAGACATTTCTCTAAATAGGGCATACAGCCTGACCTGTGGTGGCGCAGTGGATAAAGCGTCGACCTGGGAACACTGAGGTCGCCAGTTCAAAACCCTGCACTGGTCTGGTCAAGGCACATATGGGAGTTGATGCTTCCAGCTCCTCCCCTCTTTCTCTCTTTCTCTCTCTCACTCTGTGTCCTTTCTAAAATGAATACAATAAAAAGAAATTTAAATAGGTCATACAGATGGCCAATGGACATATGAAACAATACTCAATGTCACTAATCATCAGAGAGATGAGCATTAAAACTGCAATGAAATATAACCTCATACCTGTCAAATAACTATCAGCAATAAATCATAAATAACAAGTGATGGTGAGATTGTGGATAAAAGGGAACCCTTGTGCACTGTTGGTGGGAACATAGATTGGTGCAGCCACTATAGACAGCAGTATGGAGCTACCTCAAAAAATTAAAAGTGAAACTTTCTATGACCCAGCAATTTCATTTCTGGACTTATACCTGAAGAAACCCAAAACACTGATTCAAAAGAATATATGTGAGGGAAGGGAAGATGGCAATGGAGTAGGCAGACTTATCAACTTCCAACTCCCAGAACCAAAGTGGATTATAACTCAATTTTAAGAACCATCATCTGGATAAACCAACTTTGAGCAAAACTAAGTGGACTCTTCAACCAAGGAACACTGCAGAAGCCACATTGAGACTGGTAGGAATAGCGAAAACGCGAAGAGGGCTGCCCAGCTCCCCGGAGCAAACGGCAGCCCGGAGAGACCCGCGTGGCGGGAGGAGAGTTTGGCGGAGAGGGAGGGACCTGGGTCCCAGGAACCAAGCCCCAGACTGCAGTCCCAGAGCCTAGAAGAGGTGTTTGGACAGTATCGAGCTGTGAAGCAAGTGAGGATACTATTTGGGAAAAAGAGAGAGTCTTCTCAGACCCAAAAATCTTTTTAAAGGGACAGCTCAGAAAGGCTCTCTCACAACCACGCACCCGGGGCTCCGGGGAACTGGGACAGAGGAGAGGAACAGAGCAGCGGGAACAAAGAGTGGACTGAAGGCATGGAGACACTCTGAGGGACAGCCACCCCGACCCATGGGCTAAGTCACTTCCCTAATCGAAAACGAATATTTCCCCTGGAACTAGCAATACCAGCAAAGGGAGACAGGACACTAGCCAAACAAGCTCTCCCGCGGCAATTAGAGCCGACCTGCTTAGAGGGAGGGAGCTCCCAGGCCTACAGTGTGGAGACTTAGGGCACTTCTAGCCCCCTGAGGTTGCTGAAGCCTATGGTTGGGACAGGACGCCGAAACGGGTCCTGTCGGTGTGGGCGTAACAGTGTGGGCTCGGCTAGCCTAGCAGGGGCGGAGAGGACGCGCAAAAGCTGTCCGGCAGCTGCGGGCCGCCTGTGACCCCACTTGTGGGGAAAAATACAGGCAGAGATCAGCCCTGCGACCCTGCACTAGCCGGCCCTGAACGCGGGCATGGGGCTAAGACCAGGGACAGGCGAGGGGCCTGAGGCTGAGCGCACGCTGCCAACCCCGCCCAGAAGGAGAAACCGCGGTGTGCCATCTGTGGGCGCGAGCGGGCTCCTAAGGCGGGGGCGAGGGAGACACTGAGACCAGCGGAAGTTCCCTGCTGAGCTCACACTGCTCGCCCTGCCCGGCCGGAGAAACTGCGGAGTACCACCCTACGTGCCCGAGCTTGCTCCGAGCGTGGGGCGGGGTAGGATCCCGAACGACCAGAAGCTAGCCGCTGTGCGCACGCCAGCAAACACGCCCGGCCCAATAATCCCTGGTTTTCGGTTTCAGTCCCTGCGCAGGAGGACCCTGGCCTCGAGGGCGGGGCTAAATTCTGGACGGGCAAAGGCTCACAGCTGAGAGGACGTCAAAAGCCCCGCCCAACCCACAAAACGGTGGTGAGCAGGCTCTGATCGAGGGGGCTGGGCATAAGCCTTCCGGAAAAAGGCTGGTTCTGCAGCTGAGCAAAGGTGCTCACCTCTGCCCTGGGTGCTAATGCTAGTGACTTGAGTGACAGTCCCTCCCGCAAAGGAGAGGCAGAAACCACAGCAATAGCTGCAGTGAGCCGGCGCTGGCAACACCCACACCCAACCGCCCTAGGCTGCGACAGAGGGGATGGCAAGCCTGCAGACAGACCACACCTAGAGAACACAAAGGCAACACATACTGGACTCCAGTGCCCACAATTTGCTTACACTCAGATAAAATGGGCAGGCAGAGGAATGCAAACCAAATCAACCAAGAGAAATCCCCAGAGAAGGACCTGAATGAACCAGATATAACCAAACTACCAGAAGCAGACTTTAGAATAATGATAGTTAGGATGTTCAAAGAAATTAGAGCAACAATGGATAGCCACTTTGAGCACCTAAATAAAGAGATAACAAGTATAAAAAATGAAATTGAAATAATAAAAAAGAACCAGACAGAAATGACAAATACAGTATCAGAACTGAAGACCACAATGGAAGGAATTAAAAGCAGGATGAATCACGCTGAGGATCGAATCAGTGAGTTAGAGGACACAATACACATAGTTACAGAAGCAGAAAAAAAAAGGAAAAGAGATTCAAAAAATGTGAGGAAACTCTAAGGGAGCTCTGTGACAAACTGAAGAGAAACAACATTCGCATCATAGGGGTGCCTGAAGAAGAGGAAAGAGGACAGGAAATGGAAACTTTGTTCAATCAAATCATAGCAGAAAACTTCCCTAAATTAAGGCTGGGAAACATTCTACATGTTCAAAAGGCACACAGAACCCCATTAAAGAGAAACCCAAAAAGATCTACACCAAGACACATCATAGTTAAAATACCAAAGCTAATAGATAAAGAAAAAATCTTAAAAGCTGCTAGAGAAAAAAAGACTCTCACCTACAAAGGAGCCCCCATTAGGATGACATCGGACTTCTCAACAGAAACACTTGAGGCCAGAAGGGAATGGCAAGATATAATCAAAGTAATGCAGAACTAGAACCTACAACCAAGACTACTCTATCCAGCAAGGCTAATGTTTAAAATTGAAGGAGAAATAAAGAGCTTTCCAGACAAAGAAAGCCTCAAGGAATTCATTAAAACCAAACCAATCCTGCAAGAGATTCTAAGGGGCCTAGTGTGAACAGTTCAAAGGGAGAAAAGAATATAGCAAAAAAAAAAGAAAATACAACTTTAAAGAATAAAATGGCAATAAACAACTACATATCAATAATAACCTTAAATGTAAATGGATTAAATGATCCAATCAAAAGACATAGGGTAGCAGCGTGGATAAAGAAACAGGACCCATACATATGCTGTCTACAAGAGACACACCTTAAAACAAAAGATGCACATAAACTGAAGGTAAAAGGGTGGAAAAAAATATTTCATGCAAATGGAAATGAAAAAAAAGCCGGGGTAGCAGTACTTATACTGACAAAATGGACTTTAAAACAAAGGCTGTAGTAAGAGATAAAGAAGGACACTACATAATGATAAAGGGAACAATTCAACAGGAAGATATAACTATTATAAATATCTACGCAGAAATATAGGAGCCCCGACATTCATAAAGCAGACTTTGATGGACATAAAGGGCGAGATTAACAGTAATACTATCATAGTAGGGGATTTCAATACCCCACTAACAACACTGGATAGATCCACAAGAAAGAATATCAATAAAGAAACAGCAGACTTAAAGAAGACACTAGATCAACTTGATTTAATAGATATATTCAGAACTTTTCACCCTAAAGCATTAGAATATACATTCTTCTCAAGCACTCATGGTACGTTTTCTAGGAAAGACCACATGTTAGGACACAAAAAAAGCCTCAACAAATTTAAGAAGATTGAAATTATATCAAGCATTTTCTCTGATCACAATGCCATGAAACTAGAAATTAACCACAAAAGAAAAACTGAAAAATACTCAAACACTTGGAAACTAAATAGCATGTTATTGAATAATGAATGGATTAACATTGAGATCAAAGAAGAAATAAAAAAGTTTCTAGAAACAAATGATAATGAGCATATGTCAACTCAAAATCTATGGGACACAGTAAAAGCAGTTCTGAGAGGAAAATTTATTGCACTACAGGCATATCATAAGAAGCTAGAAAAAGAACATATAAGCAACTTAACCCTGCAGCTAAAAGAACTTGAAAAACAACAACAAAAAAATGCAGGACAAGTAGAAGGAAGGAAATAATAAAGATCAGAGCAGAAATAAATGACATAGAGGCTAAGGAAACAATACAGAGGATCAATGAAACCAGAAGCTGGTTCTTTGTAAAGGTAAACAAGATTGATGAACCCTTAACTAGACTCACCAAGAAAAAAAGAGAGAGGTCTCAAATAGATAAAATTAGAAAGGACAGTGGAGAAATTACAACTAATACAACAGAAATACAAAGCATTGTAAGAAAATACTATGAAGAACTCTATGCCAAAAAATTAGACAATCTAGATGAAATGGACAAATTTCTTGAATCATATAAACTTCCAAAAATCAATCTGGAAGAATCAGAACACCTAAACACACCAATTACAACAAATGAGATCAAAACAGTTATCAAAAAACTCCCAAAAAAGAAAAGTCCTGGGCCTGATGGCTTCACAAGTGAATTCTATCAAAAATTCAAAGAAGAACTAACTCCTATCCTCCTCAAGCTATTTCAAAAAATTCAAGAGGAAGGAAGACTTCCAAACTCCTTTTATGAGGCGAGCATAATTCTGATCCCCAAACCGGGCAAAGACAACACAAAGAAAGAAAATTATAGGCCTATATCCCTGATGAATTTAGACGCTAAAATTCTCAACAAAATATTAGCCAACCGGATTCAGCAATATATGAAAAAAATCATACACCATGACCAAGTGGGATTTATTCTGGAGAGGCAAGGCTGGTTCAATATTCGCAAATCAATCAATGTGATTCATCACATGAACAAAAGGAAGGACAAAAATCACATGATAATTTCAATAGATGCAGAAAAGGCATTTGATAAAATCCAGCACCCATTCATGCTTAAAACTCTCAATAAAGTGGGAATACAAGGAACATTCCTTAACATTATAAAGGCCATCTACGACAAACCCACAGCAAACATCATACTAAATGGACAAATATTAAAAGCAATCCCCTTAAGATCAGGAACCAGGCAGGGTTGCCCACTTTCACCACTCTTATTCAACATAGTTCTGGAAGTCCTAGCTATAGCAATCAGACAAGAATGGGACTACATCAAACTAAAAAGCTTTTGCACAGCTAAAGACAATAAGAACAGCATAAAAAGACAAACTACACAATGGGAGAACATATTCGACAGCACGTCTGATAAGGGGTTAATAACCAAAATTTATAAAGAACTTATAAAACTCAGCACCAGGAAGACAAACAATCCAATCAAAAAATGGGCAAAAGAAATGAATAGAAATTTTACCAAAGAAGACATACAGATGGCCAAAAGACATATGAAAAAATGCTCAACATCACTAATTATTAGAGAAATGCAAATTAAAACCACAATGAGATATCACTTCACACCAGTCAGAATGGCGCTCATCAGCAAAACAACACAGAATAAGTGCTGGCGAGGATGTGGAGAAAAGGGGACCCTCCTGCACTGCTGGTGGGAATGCAGACTGGTGCAGTCACTGTGGAAAACAGTTTGGAGATTCCTCAAAAAATTAAAAGTCGAACTGCCTTTTGACCCAGCTATCCCACTTTTAGGAATATACCCTAAGAACACCATAACACTGTTCGAAAAGAAGAAATGCGCCCCCATGTTTGTGGCAGCATTGTTCACAATAGCGAAGAGCTGGAACCAGCCCAAGTGTCCGTCAGAAGACGAGTGGATTAAAAAGCTTTGGTATATATATACTATGGAACAATATTCAGCCATAAGAAATGATGACATCGGATCATTTACAACAAAATGGATGTACCTTGATAACATTATACGGAGTGAAATAAGTAAATCAGAAAAAAAGAAAAACTGAGAACAGCATGACTTCATACATAGGTGGGACATTAAAGTGAGACTATGAGACATGGACAAGAGAGTGGTGGTCACGGGATGGAGGGAGGGAAGGGAGGGTGGAATAGGGAGAAGGGGAGGGGTACAGGGAAAACCAGATAGAAGGTGACAGAGGACAATTTGACTTTGGGTAATGGGTATGCAGCACAATTGAATGATAAGATAATCTGGAGATGTTTTCATTGTACATATGTACCCTGATTTATTGGTGTCACCCCATTAAAGTTAATAAAAAATAAAAAAATTAAAAAAAAAGAATATATGTATCCCTACATTCATTGTGATGTTATTTACAATAGCCAAGATTTGAAAGTGGCCCACATTCATCAATAGATGATTGGATAAAAAAGCTGTGGTATGTTTTTAAAATGAAATACTACTCAGCTGTAAAAAAAGAAAAAAAGCATATCTTTTGGGACAGCATGGATGGATCTGCAGAGTATTATGCTAAGTGAAATAAGACAGTGAGATAAAGAAAAATACCATATGATTTTATTAATATATAGCATCTAATGAACAAAATAAACTAAAAAACAAAATAGAAACAGACTCATAGATACACGGGAAAGGCTGATAGCTGTCAGAGGGGAGGAGGGTTAGAAGACTGAGTGAAAAAAGTGAAGGCATTAAATAAACAAAAAAACTCATAAGCACAGACAATAGTATGGTGGTTATCAGAGGAAAAGAAGAGAGGGTGGGACAGGGTAAAGAGGGCATAAATGGTAATGAAAAGAGATTTGGCTTTGGATGATGAACACATAATACAATTATAGAGATGTTGCATTAATAGTTGTACGCCTGAAACCTATGTAAACTTATTAACCAGTGTCACCCAATGGATTCAATAAAAATTTTTTTTGTTTTGTTTTGTTTCTTTTTTGTTTTTTATATATATATATATTTTATTATTATTAATTCTAATGGGGTGACACCAATAAAACAGGGTACATATGTACAATGAAAACATCTCCAGATTATCTTATCATTCAATTATGTTGCATACCCGTCACCAAAAGTCAAATTGTCCTCTGTCACCTTCTATTTGGTTTCCCCTGTGTCCCTCCCCTCCTCCCTATCCCACTCTTCCTCCCTCCCCCCATCCCATAACCACCACACTCTTGTCCATGTCTCATATTCTCACTTTTAGGTCCCACCTATGTATGAAATCATGCTGTTCTCACTTTTTCTTTTTTTCTGATTTACTTATTTCACTCCGTATAATGTTATCAAGGTACATCCATTTTGTTATAAATGATCCGATGTCATCGTTTCTTATGGCTGAGTAGTATTCCATAGTATATATGTACCATAGCTTTTTAATCCACTCGTCTTCTGACGGACACTTGGGCTGTTTCCAAATCTTCGCTATTGTGAACAATGCTGCCATGAACATGGGGGCGCATTTCTTCTTTTCGAACAGTGCTATGGTGTTCTTGGGGTATATTCCTAAAAGTGGGGTAGCTGGGTCAAAAGGCAGTTCGACTTTTAATTTTCTGAGGAAACTCCAAACTGTTTTCCACAGTGGCTGCACCAGTCTGCATTCCCACCAGCAGTGCAGAAGGGTTCCCTTTTCTCCACATCCTCGCCAGCACTTATTCTGTGTTGTTTTGCTGATAAGTGCCATTCTGACTGGTGTGAGGTGATATCTTATTGTGGTTTTAATTTGCATTTCTCTAATGATTAGTGATGTTGAGCATTTTTTCATATGTCTATTAGCCATCTGTATGTCCTCTTTGGAAAAATTTCTATTCATTTCTTTTGCCCATTTTTTGATAGGGTTGTTTGTCTTCCTGTTGTTGAGTTTTATAAGATCTTTATAAATTTTGGTTATTAACCCCTTATCAGATGTGCTGTCGAATATGTTCTCCCATTGTGTGGTTTGTCTTTTTATTCTGTTCTTATTGTCTTTAGCTGTGCAAAAACTTTTTAGTTTGATATAGTCCCGTTTGTTTATCTTGCCTTTTATTTCATTTGCCGATGGAGATAATTCAGCAAATATATTGCTGCTACAGATGTCGGAAAGCTTGCTCCCTATGTTTTCTTCTAAGATGCTTATAGTTTCACGGCTTATGTTTAAATCTTTTATCCATTTTGAATTTGTTTTTGTGAATGGTGTAAGTTGATGGTCTAGTTTCATTTTTTTGCAGGTAGATGTCCAATTTTCCCAACACCATTTGTTAAAGAGGCTGTCTTTACTCCATTGTATGTTCTTTCCTCCTTTGTCAAATATCAGTTGTCCATAAAGCTGTGGGTGTATTTCTGGGTCCTCTGTTCTGTTCCATTGATCTATGTGCCTGTTCTTATGCCAGTACCAGGCTGTCTTGAGTATAATGGCCTTATATTATACCTTGATATCTGGAAGAGTGATACCTCCTGCTTTGTTTTTTCTTTTTAGGATTGCTCAGGCTATTTGTGTTCATTTTGGTTCCATATAAATTTTTGGAATATGTTTTCTATATCTTTGAAGTATGTCATTGGTATTTTAATTGGTATTGCATTGAATTTATAAATTGCTTTGGGTAGTACAGACATTTTAATGATGTTTATTCTTCCTAGCCATGAGCACGGTATTTGCTTCCACTTGTTTGTATCTTCCTTGATTTCCTTTATCAATGTTTTATAATTTTCTGAGTACAAGTCCTTAACCTCCTTGGTTAAATTTACTCCTAGGTATTTTATTTTTTGGATGCAATAGTGAAGGGGATTGATTCCTTAATTTCTTTTGCTGACAGTTCATTGTTTGTATATAGAAATGCCTCTGATTTCTGCGTATTAATTTTATATCCTGCCACCTTGCTGAATTCATTTATAAGGTCAAGTAGATTTTTACTGAGACTTTAGGGTTTTCTATATACAATATCATATCATCTGCAAATAATGACAGTTTTACTTCTTCTTTTCCAATTTGTATGCCTTTTATTTCTTCTTCTTGTCTGATTGCTATAGCTAGGACTTCCAGAACTATGTTGAATAAGAGTGGTGAAAGTGGGCAACCCTGCCTGGTTCCTGATCTTAAGGGGATTGCTTTTAATTTTTGTCCATTTAGTATGATGTTTGCTGTGGGTTTGCCGTAGATGGCCTTTATCATGTTAAGGAATGTTCCTTGTGTTCCAACTTTACTGAGAGTTTTGAGCATGAATGGGTGCTGGATTTTATCAAATGCCTTTTCTGCATCTATTGAAATTATCATGTGATTTTTGTCCTTCCTTTTGTTTATGTGATGAATCACATTGATTGATTTGCGAATATTGAACCAGCCTTGCCTCTCCAGAATAAATCCCACTTGGTCATGGTGTATGATTTTTTTCATATATTGCTGGATCCAGTAGGCTAATATTTTGTTGAAAATTTTAGCGTCTAAATTCATCAGGGATATAGGCCTATAATTTTCTTTCTTTGTGTTGTCTTTGCCCGGCTTTGGGATTAGAATTATGCTTGCTTCATAAAAGGAGTTTGGAAGTCTTCCTTCCTCTTGAATTTTTTGAAATAGCTTGAGGAGGATAGGAGTTAGTTCTTCTTTGAATTTTTGATAGAATTCACTTGTGAAGCCATCAGGCCCAGGACTTTTCTTTTTTGGGAGTTTTTTGATAACTGTTTTGATCTCATTTGTTGTAATTGGTGTGTTTAGGTGTTCTGATTCTTCCAGATTGATTTTTGGAAGTTTATATGATTCAAAAAATTTGTCCATTTCATCTAGATTGTCTAATTTTTTAGCATAGAGTTCTTCATAATATTTTCTTGTAATGCTTTGTATATCTGTTGTATCAGTTGTTATTTCTCCACTGTCCTTTTTAATTTTATTTATTTGAGTCCTCTCTCTTTTTTTCTAGGTGAGTCTAGTTAAAGGTTCATCAATCTTGTTTACCTTTTCAAAGAACCAGCTTCTGGTTTCATTGATCCTCTGTATTATTTCCTTAGCCTCTATGTCATTTATTTCTGCTCTGATCTTTATTATTTCCTTCCTTCTACTTGTCCTGGGTTTTATTTGTTGTTGTTTTTCTAGTTCTTTTAGCTGCAGGGTCAGGTTGCTTATTTGAGCTTTTTCTAGCTTCCTATGATATGCCTGTAGTGCAATGAACTTCCCTCTCAGTACTGCTTTTGCTGTGTCCCATAAATTTTGAGTTGATGTATGCTCATTATCATTTGTTTCTAGAAACTTTTTTATTTCTTCTTTGATCTCATTGTTAATCCATTCCTTATTTAATATCATGCTATTTAGTTTCCAAGTGTTTGAGTATTTTTCAGTTTTTCTTTTGTGGTTAATTTCTAGTTTCATGGTGTTGTGATCAGAGAAAATGCTTGATATGATTTCAATATTCTTAAATTTATTGAGACCATTTTTGTGTCCTAACATGTGGTCTATCTTAGAAAATGTACCATGAGCACTTGAGAAGAATGTATATTCTACTGCTTTAGGATGAAAAGTACTGAAGATATCTATTAAATCAAGTTTATCTAGTGTCTCCTTTAAGTCTGCTGTTTCTTTATTGATTTTCTTTCTTGAGGATCTATCCAGTGTTGTTAGTGGGGTATTGAAATCCCCTACTATGATAGTATTGCTGTTAATCTCGCCCTTTATGTCCATCAAAGTCTGCTTTATGAATGTCGGGGCTCCTATATTTGGTGCATAGATATTTATAATAGTTATATCTTCCTGTTGAATTGTTCCCTTTATCATTATGTAGTGTCCTTCTTTATCTCTTACTACAGCCTTTGTTTTAAAGTCCATTTTGTCAGCTATAAGTACTGCTACCCCGGCTTTTTTTTCATTCCATTTGCATGAAATATTTTTTTCCACCCTTTTACCTTCAGTCTATGTGCATCTTTTGTTTTAAGGTGTGTCTCTTGTAGACAGCATATGTATGGGTCCTGTTTCTTTATCCACGCAGCTACCCTATGTCTTTTGATTGGATCATTTAATTCATTTACATTTAAGGTTATTATTGATATGTAGTTGTTTATTGCCATTTTATTCTTTAAAGTTGTATTCTTCTTTTGCTTTATTCTTTCCTCCCTTTGAACAGTTCACAACAGGCCCCTTAGTATCTCTTGCAGGATTGGTTTGGTTTTAATAAATTCCTTGAGGCTTTCTTTGTCTGGAAAGCTCTTTATTTCTCCTTCAATTTTAAACATTAGCCTTGCTGGATAGAGTAGTCTTGGTTGTAGGTTCTAGTTCTGCATTACTTTGATTATATCTTGCCATTCCCTTCTGGCCTCAAGTGTTTCTGTTGAGAAGTCCGATGTCATCCTTATGGGGGCTCCTTTTTACGTGATAGCCTTTTTTTCTCTAGCAGCTTTTAAGATTTTTTCTTTATCCATTAGCTTCGGTATTTTAACTATGATGTGTCTTGGTGTAGATCTTTTTGGGTTTCTCTTTAATGGAGTTCTGTGTGCTTCTTGAACGTGTGGAGTGTTTCCCAGCCTTAATTTAGGGAAGTTTTCTGCTATGATTTGATTTAACACAGTTTCCATTTCCTGTCCTCTTTCCTCTTCTTCAGGCACCCCTATGATGCAAATGTTGTTTCTCTTCATGTTGTCACAAAGCTCCCTTAGAGTTTCCTCACATTTTTTTAGTCTCTTTTCCTTTTTCTTCTCTGCTTCTGTGCCTTTGTTTATTGTGTCTTCTAACTTGCTGATTCGATCCTCAGCGTGATTCATCCTGCTTTTAATTCCTTCCATTGTGGTCTTCAGTTCTGATACTGTATTTGTCATTTCTGTCTGATTCTTTTTTATTATTTCAATTTCGTTCTTTATACTTGTTATCTCTTTATTTAGGTGTTCATAATGACTATCCATTGTTGCTCTAATTTCTTTGAACATCCTAACTATCATTATTCTAAATTCTGCTTCTGGTAGTTTGGTTATATCTGGTTCATTCAGGTCCTTCTCTGGGGATTTCTCTTGATTCATTTGGTTTGCATTCCTCTGCCTGCCCATTTTATCTGTGTATAGGCAAGTTGTGGGCACTGGAGTCCAGTAGGTGTTCCCTTTGTGTTCTCTAGGTGTGGTCTGTCTTCAGGCCTGCCACCCCCTCTGCTGCTGCCTAGGGTGGTTGGGTATGGGCGTTGCCAACGACAGCCTACTGCAGCTACTGCTGTGATTTCCACCTCTCCTCCGCGGGAGGGGCTGTCACTCAAGCCACAAGCCTTATTACCAAGGGCAGAGGTGAGCACCTTTGCTCAGCTGCAGGACCAGCCCGTTTCCGGAAGGCTTACGCCCAGCCCCCGCAGTCAGAGCCTGCTCGCCACAGTTTTGCGGGGTTGGGCGGGGTTTTTGACGTGCTCTCAGCTATGAGCCTTTGCCCGTCCAGAGTTTAGCCTCGCCCTCGAGGCCGGTGCCCTCCTGCGTAGGGTCACAAACTGCAGTTTATTGGGCCGGGCATGATTGCTGGCGTTAGCTCAGCTGCTAGCTTCCGATGGATCAGTACTCTACCACGCCCCCACGTTCGGCACCAGCTCGGGCACGTAGCGTGGCCAGGCGCTGAGATTTCTCTAGCCGGGCGGAGCTAGCAGCGTGAGTTCAGCCGCGAAAGCTGCTCACGCGCCGGGCAGGGCCAGTGGCGTGAGCTCAGGCGCGGAAGCCGCTCGCGCGCCAGGCGTGGCTAGTAGCATGAGCTAAGCCGCGAAATCCAGCGCTCGCGCAAACAAAGGATTTCAACCCACCGCAGTTTCTCCCTCCGGGCGGGGTTGGCAGCGTTAGCTTAGTCGCGAGCTCCTCGCCCGTCCCTGGTCCTAGCCCCGTCCCCATGGTCAGGGCCGGCTTGCTCAGAGTCGCAGAGCCGATCTCTGCCCGTAGTTTTCCCCACAAGTGGGGTCACAGGTGGCCCGCAGCTGTCGGATCGCTTTCGCGCATTTCCTCTGCCCCTGCTGGGCTAGACTGAGCTCTCATCGGTTGTGCCTCCGCCCACGCCGACAGGACCGCTTTTCAGCATCCTGCCGCCAACATCCCTTCAGCAGCATTTAGAGAGATAGCAGTGTCTTAAGTCTCCACACTGTAGGTTTGGGAGCTCCCTCCCTCAAAGCAGCTCTGCTCTAATTGCCGCGGGAGAGCTTGTTTGGCTAGTGTCCTGTCTCCCTTTGCTGGTATTGCTAGTTCCAGGGGAAATATTCGTTTTCGATTAGGGAAATGACTTAGCCCAGGGGTCAGGATGGCTGTCCCTCAGAGTGTTCTCGTGCCTTCAGTCCACTCTCTGTTCCCGCTGCTCTGTTCCTCTCCTCTGTCCCAGTTCCCCGGAGCCCCGGGTGCGTGGTTGTGAGAGAGGGTTTCTGCGCTGTCTCTTTGAAAAGATTCTTGGGTCTGAGAAAACTCTCCCTTTTTCACAAACAGTATCCTCACTTGTTTTACATCTCAATACTGTCCATACGCCTCTTCTAGGCTCTGGGACTGCAGTCTGGGGCTTGGTTCCTGGGACCCAGGTCCCTCCCTCTCCGCCAAACTCTCCTCCCGCCACGCGGGTCTCTCCGGGCTGCCGTTTGCTCCGGGGAGCTGGGCAGCCCTCTTCGCGTTTTTGCTATTCCTACCAGTCTCAATGTGGCTTCTGCAGTGTTCCTTGGTTGAAGAGTCCACTTAGTTTGGTTCAAAGTTGGTTTATCCAGATGATGGTTCTTAAAATTGAGTTATAATCCACTTTGGTTCTGGGAGTTGGAAGTTGGTACGTCCGCCTACTCCATCGCCATCGTTTTTCCTCTCAATAAAAAAATTTTAAAATAAACTTCAGAAATATATCAACCAGTCAGTCACAGAAACCTTATTTAAATACACAGTCAAACAAACAAACAAAAATTACATAATAAACCATTTATAATTTGAATATCCCCTAAATAGTTGATGGTAGTAAGAAAGTATTGGTAGTTTGGATGAGATCATGGCGCTGTGGTTCTTTTTATTTTTAAGGTCTAATCCTCTAGAGAAATATGAATGCCTTAAATGGGTTGTTAAATGACACAGCATTTCTGAGATTTTCTTCTAAATAATAAACAATGTGGAGGAAAGTGGATGGGAGTATAGTTGAAAGATCAGTCATGAATTAATAATTGTCAAATCTAGTTAATAGGTAGGTAGAGGTTCATTATGTCATTTTTACTTCCTTCATATACTAAAACATTTCTAATAAAAAGAGGGTAAGACATTGAAATTATATACAATAAAAATTTGGAGAAGCAAACAGAAACTTGAAATTGATGTAGAGCACCCACACATAATACACCAGGTTACAAAACCAAATACCAGTTGAAAGGTATAGGGTAGGGTCCCTTTCAATGGAGCCAAAAATTGATGACTCAGCTCAGCATGCTCACCTGTGATTTTGAAAGAATGACTCTGTAACTCAGTCTTAAATGTACATTGCATTCTGATATTTTAAATGCAGAATTAAAAACTCAGAATGAAATTACCTCAGCCATATGCAATGGTAGATCTTTCCTTAGTTGGGTAAGTAAATTTTCAACTCTGTGATGGTATAGAAATAACTAAGGCAATTTTGTTCTCTGGCAATTTTGTTCTCTGGCAATTTTGTTGAGAATACATTTTTTAATCATGAGGATAATTTAGGAGTGCTTGATATTACAGTTGAAACAATCTGACAAATAATTCTTTTTGAAAAATCTTTTACTGGTTTTAGAGAGTTGAAAGGAGAGAGAAAAACATTGATTTGTTGTTCCACTTATTTATGCATTCATTGGCTGTCTCTTGTATGTGCCCTGATCAAGAATTGAACCCGGAAACTTGGTATATGTGAAGACAATGCTCTAGCCAAATGAACTACATGGTCAAGGCTTGACATTATAGTTCTTATGATTTCAATTTGAAATGTGTAATTGATACTTGATTTAAGATATTAATCCAAAGAGTATAAAATGCTTTGAGTGTGTGTGTGTGTGACATTTGAAAGTTGAGGACCTGATATACTAGAGCTATAAATTGCATTATTAGACATACAAGAGTTGCTTGAGAAGATGGACTTGAGAAGATGGTACCATGAAAGGCATTTGATGTGTCTGAGAAAATCAGGAAAACAATATTCTATACGTATTTTTTAATATTTAAGAAAATTTTATTTACTAACTTTTCAATGTGGTCAAGTCTTTGAGTAATTTATAATTTAAGAAGTGGGAATATAGAATATAAATTTGAAGATTTCACTTAAAGGCTTAAGGTAAACAATGTGATTTAATTACAACTTTAAATAATTGAATACTCATTTAAGATCACATATACTCCTCTCCAAACATAAGATTTTCTCCCAGAAATTAAAAACTTAAATGACACTGTAATTATGACTTCACACAGGCAGAATCAAAATGGACAATCTGACAAATAAACCTTGTTGGCAAAAAAAAAAGAAAAAAAAAAAACAGAGGAGACTATTTAGACAGAGCACAAACCACTTTTCTTTATGAGAGTGGGTCTACATGAGATTATGATAAGCAGTAAAAAAAATAAGAAATACATTTGCTCTGATTTTTTATGAATAAAGAGAAATAATTAAATTAATTTATTTCTAATTTTCAAGATTAGCTGACAAATTTGAAGAAACAAGTAGCTTTTTGTTTTCAAAATCCAGGTAAAGATTTATTATTGGGTTGTGAAATCAATTTAGTGAATTACTGTCTTACATACTAAGGATGAATACTGACTATTTCATGAAACTTTTGTTTCCATTGAGTTTACTAGGTACCTACATATATATTTCTTATTGTGCATGATGTTCAAAATAATCTGAAAGTTACCATTACCAATTTCTAGGCCTATTTTAAATCTCCTTCATGTTATTTTTTTCCTAAAATGTAAATTTGTTATTTATTTGCCATATTTTTTTTAATTTCACATGTACAACATATTTTAATTACTCTAAAATCTTAAACTAAAGATTTTTAAATCACTTATAATCCCAACCACTCATTTTATAGTATAAAAAGGATATTTATTTATATTTACCAAAATTTCTCTTAAAGAATTTTATACTGGAGAATAAAATATTTGATGAGTCTTATTTAAAATATTAGGTAAAATCCTGAAAGATCCTGACTGGAGTAGATCCTTTCTATGTGAAACAATGGGAGAAATTTTCTATGGCCCAGAACAAGAAAGAATTTAAGAACAGAATGAGAATAAAGCCACTGACATGGTAGAAGGTGTGGGTTCTATGATATGACCTTCTCATGGCTCCCTGAAGTCACTCTTAAAAAATTACTAAATTCATAAGAACCAATGAAAAATTTGAATTTCATACCATTGAACATGAGTGAGATAAGCACATAAAAAGGTAGAAATGTGAAATCATAAAGAAAATACCACCAAGAATTGACAAGTATTTTGAAAAAGTATTTCTTTCAAGGCCATGATACTGGATTTCAGATTAGGTTTAATCATATCAGTCATATAATTGTCATAGTCTGTGGTGTGACAGACTTCCAAAACAGGTATGAGGATGTGTGTATAAAATACATGTGTGTACATGTATGTGTGCATGTATATACATATATATATATATACACACTCACTTTTTATTAAAGTGGAATAATTCTACATATGTTGTTTTAAAGTATAGGTATCTTTATGAACAAATAACATGGTATCTTCATACAATGCATTCTTATACAGTTACACTTTCAACATTTTAAAATATGAATGAATGGCCATGAACAGTCAGGGAAGAGAATCTCGGGGACACTGCAGCTTCACCCTGACACCAGGGGGGTGCATCAGTTTAGAGCATCCAGTTTAGAGCATCACACCAGTGTATAGTGTGTGTTGATTCATGCCATCATTTCTGGTATGCAAGAGGGATCTTATAGACATGACCCTCGCTTGAAAAACTCTAAGATCTGGCAACACTAAGCCCGATCCCGAAGGGTGAACTGCTGAACAGGAGCAGCAACACCCTTTGAACTTGGAGTGTTTGCTCAAGCTCTCCCCACACACACCACTTCTTATGCTCCCTCAAGTCTTGATTCTGTAGGTATTCAGTTTTGTAATTCTCAATACTATTTTTAATGGCTATATAATACAGCAATTCCACAATAAGCAACCTAATCATAAACCTGTGTAAACTTTATAGTTATTTTCTTAGTAAATTACTTAGAAGTATAATGTGTGCACTATATACTTTAATAGGTATTGCCCTCAATTTGTACCAATTTAAATTCTTCCTGGCATTAAAAAAAACAATACTTATAATCTTTGACTGTATCCAACAATAAATTAGTTAACCATTCCCATTCTAATAGATGAAAACCCATAGCTAATTTATTCTTCTAATTTTTTTTAACCACAAATAAAGTTAACCTCTTTTTTATGTTTCTGGCCATTTTTGCAGTAATTGCTTTTTGATATCTCCAGACCTTTACTCAGCATTTTTCAGTGATTAAAAAATAATTTTAAGTATTAAAAATCTTAATTGATAGTTCTTATCGGTTTATTACCTATCTTTAAACATTATTCATGGTGAACATTTATTACAGTGCAGGAGAGTTGTCACATAGAGATTTTTTATTTTATGTAGTCTGATCCATTAATTTTTATAAGAGCCAATTTAAGAAAAATAAAAATGTTAACTAGGTAATATTTTCTTTCAAATAGAACAAATTTACCTTTTATTTTAAAATAGTATATTGTTTTAAACAATCCAAATGATACAGGAATAGTTAAAGAAGAAAGTAAAATTACTCATGAATTCTACCATCCACGGCGATTTGTATCTTTTTCTTTTTTTTTTTTTTTCTAAAGTGAGAAACAGGAAAGCAGAGAGACAGGTTATGAACAGGCATGTGCCTGACCAGGATCCACCCAGCATGCCTACTAGGGGGCAATGTTCTGCCCATCTAGGGTGCTGCTTCATTGCAACTGGAGCCATTCCAGCTCCTGAGGCAGAGGCCATGGAGCCATCCTCAGCACCCAAGCCAACTTTGCTCCAGTGGAACCTTGGCTGTGGGAGGGCAAGAGAGAGATAGAGAAAAAGGAAAGCGGGAACAGTGGAGAAGCAGATGGGCACTTCCCCTGTGTGCCTTGGCCATGAATCAAACCTGGGACATCCACACTGTGGGTCGATGATCTACCACTGAGCCAACCAGCCAGGGCAATGATTTGTATTTTAAATACAATGTATTACAAAAAAATACTTTCATTACAAGTTTATTGAGCTCTTTGGAGGGAAAAAATGTATATTCTTATATATCACTATCATTGATAAACAGAAGACTTTTTTTGGTAAAAATTTATTACTATCTTTAACCACCTCTTTGTAATTATCTTGGCTTGTTTACAAAGTAGCTACACAGAGGCAGCTTTCTGATCTTTTATTTTAGTCAAATGGTGGGACTCTTCTTAGAGCTGGTCAAGCTGTATGAGGCCTTTGAATGATAGGTAACTCACTGAAGAGCAAGTACACAGGGAAGCTAGGAATTTCCTCTTTATTCTGGTGAGCTTTTAAGGCTAACAATCAAGTGTTTTCACTCTATCTGCTTTTTCCTTGGTCTTCTGAGCTATATTAGGGAACATGAAGCATAAAATTCTAAATAGTGGGAAAGGTAAGTCAAAAAGCAGATTTCTTTTTAATTTTCTGAGGAAATTCCATACTATTTTCCACAGTGGTTATACCGGTCTGCATTCCCTCTAAAAGTGCATGAGGGTTCACTTTTCTCCACATCCTCACCAATATTTGTTATTTGTTGATTTGTTGATGATCGCAATTCTGGCAGGTGTGAGGTGATATCTCATTGTGGTTTTAATTTGTAGTTCTCTGTTGATTAGTGATCTTGAACATTATTTCATATGCTTATTAGTTATCTGTATGTTCTCTTTGGAGAAGTGACTTTCAGGTTCTTTTCTTTCTTAATTGGATTGCTGTCTTCATGGTGTTCAATATTATGCTTTATAAATTTTGGATATTAACTTCTTATCAATCTAATGAACACAGTAAACTATCCAACAAAATAAAAACAGAGGCATGGACACATGGAAGAGTTGGACAGACAGCTGTCAGAAGGAAGAGGGGCAATGAAAGAAGGTGAAGGGATTAGCCAAAAAACTTATATATATAACACATAGATACAGACACAGGGTTGCAATAGCCAGAGGAAAAGTGAAGGGGGTGGAAGTAGGAGGAGGAGAGAAAAGGAAGGGTGAAATGGCGTTGGAAAATGACTTTGCTTGGAATTGAGGGTGTGACGCAGTGTGTAGATGGTGTTACATTGAGTTGTACTCTTGAAAACTGTATGGTTTGGGCAACCATGTAATCCTAATAAATTGAAATTTAAAAAGTCTAAATGGGATATGAGCACTAAAGGAAAGAAGCCATATTCTGCACCTTCAATGCCTACTTCCCATCACTTTTGGAGATTTTCATTTTATATTTATTTTTATAATCTAATCACTTTACATAAAGGAACCTGAAGCATTTAAACTCAAATTTTCTTTCTCTAAATTCACTTATAAACTCTGTTTCCATTTCTGTGAATCCACTTGTTGGCAAACACACGTACTTGATATAGGTGCAACAACACAAATATCTTATTTTGTGTTACTTATTATTCACATAAATAATCTCTTATGTAAGTTTGAGTGCACCAAAAGATTCCCCCAGAACTTTTCTTTCTAATGGCTTTGTAGCATTTCACCTTCTTATAATATCTCTATTTATTTGTCTAGCTATTGCTTCTTGAACATTTGAATTATTCTCAGTTATATTGTCCTTTTAACTCAAAGCATGTCTGTATGAATTACTTCTTTGGTTGCTTCCCTGGGTTTATTTCCTGCACCAACCCAAGGTTAAAGGTTAAGGACAACTTTATAACTCAAGAGAGAAGCACTTTCAGTGAAACAGCTGTGGTTTCGTCATGTGATTTCCTTTCACCACAGTGAGTTTCATTAGCACTGATGAAGGAATTAGGAAGAATTTCTCTGGTGGGAACCACCCAGCTGTGGTCCACCGCCCATGGCCACTGCTGAAAACCCACTGACATTTTATTCACATTCCATCAGATCTAGGCCTTACAGAAATTGGTCAAAGGTGAGTCGGACCCATTCACTCAGAAAGAACATGCTTCTCTGAGGCAGTTGTCGTTGTCCTTTTTACTAATCTCAGCATGTTGTTCAGATCACAAAGCCTGCAAAGCAGACAGCAAGCTTGGACTTCAGGTCCCAGGCCCGCCTTCAGAGGTACCAGGTTGTAATGGAGGATACCCACCTGACCCACATTATCCATGAACAGTTTTCCCTGGGCCCTAGTGTCTTTGGGATATATGTAGTCCATTTTATGAAGATTGCCAACCCTACCCACACTTCATATAGCACCTAAGTCCTAACACCACGGATACCACTTCCACCAACCAACAAATGTCTTTTGAGGGTATACTGCTGCCTTTGGCCTCTAGTCTAATCTCAGTTCAGTAGCCACAGGGATCCATGTAAATGTAGGTCAGATATTGTCTCCCTTCTGCTCAGAACCCACTTTATCCCCTCTCTAAAATCTTCTCAAACCAAAAATCTTTTGGTGGCTAAAAAGCCCTGTGTCATCAGGCACCCTGTCTACCTAGATCATACTTCCCCTAGAAAGCAACCAGCATGCCTCATCACCTTCGTTCCTTTAGATATTTGGCCAAATGCCACATTTCAGTAAGCCTTTCTTGAATCCTGTTTGAAATTGCAGCCACCCATCTTGTCATTTACTATTCTTCTTTATTGTGTTATTTTTTCTCATAGCATACATACACTTATGCACCTACTACATACACATCCATGCCTTTATAGTAGGTCCCCACCACTGCGTTCTCAGTCCCATTCCTGAGATTTTTGCTTATTTTGTTCACTGCCATATTTGCAATGACTTTCATGATGACAGTTGGCAACTAGGCAAGAACCAGACATGTATTTTTCTGTAGAATTACCTTGCACAATGCTAGGTACTAGGGGAATACAAAAATTTACAGAGATGATCCCTGTCCCTACCCCAGAAACTCTTGGGAGTTTGACTATTGTTAATACTTTATAAAGTTATATTTCTAAGGCTAATAACCTAGAAACTGCATAGTTCCTCTTAGACACTGTTACTGTACCTAAAGGAAGATGCCTCTAAGAGGAGGAGATAGTTTCTGGGCTCTGGTTTTGTGGCTGAACCACCTGGTTTCACACAAGTGTTTTTGGCATGGACAAATAAATATCTTAGCTTATTTCTTTTTACTCGATTGTACTTTTTCTGCAAAGATATTTTATTAAAATAGTAAAGAATAATAATTGTCAATTTGTAACCCTTAAGTCAGAGAGGCATATAGTACAAAGAACTTAACAAATCTTTTAGAAAAGTTTTCTCTTGATTCAAAACGAGACTTAGCACACCCATTAGGATGACTAGTATTTATAAAACAAATTTAAAATAAAAAGGATCAGAGAACAGTTATAGAGGATATAGAGAAATTGGAATCTTGTACACTTTTGATGGGAAGCTAAAATGGTGCAATCACTATGGAAAACAGTATGACATCTCTTCAAAAATTTAAAAGTAGAATTATCATATAATTCAGCAAATTCACTTCTGGATCTATACCCACAAGAATTGAAAACAGGATCTCAAGGAGATCTTTTCATTTCTATATTCATAATAGCCAAAAGGTAGAAACAAAAGTTAACCAAAAAGGTAGAAACTACCCAAGTGTCCAATGACAGATGAATGAATAAACAAGGCGTGATCTCCACCTATAATGGAATATCGTTCAACCTTAAAAAGGGAAGTCTGACATATACTAGACAAGAATGAACCTTGAAGACATTATGCTACATGAGATAAGCCAGCCACAGAAAAACAGATACTATATGATTCCACTTAATAGTACCAAGAATAGACAAACTTATAGAAACTGAAAGTAGAACAGTGGTTGTTAGGGGCTGGACAGGCGTGGAAATGAGGAGTTATTTAACAGGCATAGAGTTTCATTTTTGCAAAATGTAAAAGTTTTGTAGCTTGGTTGCACAACAATGTAACTATACTTAACACTGCTGAACTTAACAAATGGCTAAGACAGTAAATTTCATGCTATCTGTATTCTTTCACAATTAAAATTTTTTGAATAAGTAAGCACTTAGAAAATAAGAGAAATCTCTCTAATGGACATTTGAATACATGAGCACCAACTCCTTCTTGTGAAAATACTTCATATCAAAACAATATATCAAATATATATATCAAAAACATGTTTTTTCAAAGAGGAAATAATCAGCAGGTATTAGATGGTCTACAGTGGGAATACCACAGTAACGTAAAAATTTCTCCATATTGTACTTTCCTTCAGTTTTCTGAAATGACTGTCTTCTAATGGAATCAGAACTATTCCTGATTGAAGAGTGGGAGAGAGGACACTTGGCATATATAAGCTTCACCACCAAACTGATATGACATATCCACAAAGGGCTATTGGTTCACAAGGGAGAGTGCACTTCACTGTGCCTCCCAGGGATGAAATGGTTTAACAGAGAAAGAAACTAGTGATCTGGAGTTTACAACTTAATTATTGGCTAGTGATTAAGATGTCTCCTCATTGTAGGCAGAAGACCCAGAATGTGGAAGCTAGAGAATCATCATAGTAGTGTGTCTTTCAGCATTGGTTTTGATGAATACTGTGGTGCTTTGAGTGTATAAAGGTGCATAGGAAAGATCAGTGGTAGAAGAAAATATTCTATTTATTATCTTTGAGAAATATATTTAATCTAAGTTCAGCTTTCTCATTTGAAAAATGGAGATAAAACTACTAGCACAGAGTCGTTGGGATGGTTAAATGAGGTTAACCAAAAAGTCCTATCTTAGTGCCTAGCAGTGCATGAGACACATAATCATTATTAATTACCAGTATTATGCTGTAAATCATGAATGATCTTGTGATCTAAAGAACAAAATATGAATTATATCTTGTAAAAATGCAAAAACAATAAAGGATTCTTTAAACCTTTAAAAAATTATAAGAGTGATATGAAGAGATGTATGTTATAGAAAGAAAACACTCAGGTGACTTTGGAAGTGGACAAGGTCGGGGAAAAATAAAGGAAGAGAGATCAGTTTGGCGGTGAAGACTAGGTTCCAGGTGACAGACAAGGGGCATGATATGAGTAGTTACAACATAATTGGCCCAAAATCCAAACTGATTCAGTTTATTCTCAGTCAGCGGGAATCAAGTGAGCAGAGGAAAGGCTTCTTTTGTTTAATTCTCTCTGTGGCTCCCAAGAGGAAGTGAAATCACAATAAAAAAATGATAGATCTTTTCTGCCCTAACTCTGCACATGAGCAGCCAGGTGTCTATCTGCTATATGGAGAGCGGAAAAGAAGCTGACTACAAGGCCTTTTGCTATTAAACTTCCCAGAACCTGAAACATAAAAACACTGGACATAGGGACTGAGATTCCACCAGTGACTTAGAAGATTCTCCTTGATTTGTTCACCCACAACTAAAAGGAGAGGCTGATTCTGAAGCAGTGATTCATTACAGGTGAAACAGATTCCAAAATAGACCTGGTGTTTTGAAAAATCTTTTGTATAATCCTATTTAGATACAAACAAGGACTTTCAAAATATTCTTACTAGCAGTAATCTTTATTTAAAGTAAATAATGCGCAGACCCACAATATATAAAGACATAAAAGGCTCAACTGTTTCGACTAAATATGGATGTGCTCTGGTTGAGGTGAATATGGGGAAGGGAAGCAGAGCAATTTCCTCTCAACAACCTTTTTCATGCTTCTTCTAGAAACCAGTTTAAAAACCACTTATGCAAGGATAAGTAAAACTTCTGCTGTCATATAGGAGGCAGCTTTTTCAGGTTGGACTTTGAATGCTACCGAATAGGAGTAGACGTGTAGTAGAATGAACTTCTAATACAGTATACTAACTATATATCCCCACCGTCCCCCACCTCCCACATATTCTTTGCTTTCTAGCTTTTACCCAGGAGCCATATAACATTAATTCCTAGGTCAGAGCCAAAACAATGACGGCCAGAGAACAAAGTCACATAAGTTCTAGTCATGCATATCTCAAGCCGCCAAGTATAATTTTATAAATCCATACCTTATAAAAAATAGGTTCTGTATGGTATGGCTTTTTAAATATCAAAACTGAGTTATCAACATAAAAAATAACTTTAGAAGAATTCTTGCCTAGTTACTTGGAGTGAAGAAAAGTTATTTAATAATCTCTCTGGACTCAGAGAAGACATAGGCAATCTGACTGCTTGGCCCCCTTCTAAATTCCTTAAGGGTGAGAAGTAAGAATGATCCAAGTTCTCTTCCATCTGGAG
Source organism: Rhynchonycteris naso (assembly GCA_037038555.1). NCBI lineage: Eukaryota > Metazoa > Chordata > Mammalia > Chiroptera > Emballonuridae > Rhynchonycteris > Rhynchonycteris naso. The sequence continues at coordinate 78,381,663 of CM073002.1, forward strand.
AATTCTTAAGCTGGGCCTCACTCCTCATGGATAGATCCATGAGACAACAAATCTACTACAGATTTTGATACATTTACTCCACATCACTTTGGTTTGGCAACAATAAAGTTAAAACAAAGAAAAAGCGCAAGACTCTGGCTCCAGAAGGGCCCTAGAGAAGTATCCAAAAGCTTCCCATGCCTCTAAGATGGGCATGAGAAGTGGCTGAATGAGGGCCCTGTGACTGGAACAAGAATTTCAGTTTTATTTCCCTGAATTGTGAATCATGCAACGCAAACCAAAACCTACATGACTAAGTAATCACTATGATAACTTAATTTACCTAATGTTTTCTGCAGTCGGAGATGAGGATTTGAGGTATAAAAATAATAAAGCACATTTTTGTGCAACTAAATTTATGACTTGTGGAAATTTGTATCTAAACCACTAGAGTAAAGAATATTTTGTTATCTAAAATTCCAATCTATTCAAGTTAGTTTTATTAAAGCACTGTTCAGATAGATTGTAAAATTTGAAAACAGAGATATACAGTGGTTTCTCCATAAGAACAATAACAGAGCCACAATCTTATTACTAAAAGTCCTAGGGCAGATGAGTTTCTGAACTCAGAATATTTTAGATTTTAGAGAGGTAAGACTGTTTATTATACAATATCCCCAGAAGAGTCTAGGATAACACATCACAATCAAACAAAATATGAATATACACGCTATAGAAGATAAATACTACAGAAAAATAAGGACAATCAGTGAAGTTGAAGTTTTGTCTGCAAATTTTTTTCCTGATCAGTTTGGGTTTTGCTGTCCAAGGATTTTTTTAAAAAAGTTTTCCATGTTCAGAGCTTCTCAGATTTTGGAGTTGAAGATTAGGAACTATGAATCTGTAGAAAGTCTAACATGGTTCAGTAAAGGTATCAAAACACATTGAATCACAGCGTTATAGAGAGCAGGAGAGCAAATCCTGAAGGGAAGGGGGCATTTTGGGGAGGAGTCAGAGAGGGTATCAAGGAGAACACCAGGGAGGAGCAGAGAGATATATTTGGTAGAATACTTGAATCTATGTAAGCAGAATAAATTATGTAACAGTGAATCACAATGATATATCACCTCATGCTTGTCAGAATGGATATCATCAGTAAGTCAACAAACAAGTGTTGATGAGAATGTAAAGAAAAGGGAACCCTTGTGCATTCTTGGTGTGAATGCAAATTGGTGCAGCCATTATGGAAAACAGTACGGAGTTTCCTAAAAAAAATTAAAAATGGAACTGCTTTATGACCCAGCTATCCCATTTCTGGGAATATAGCTGAGGAAACCCAAAACACTGATATGAAAGAATACATGCACCCCTATGTTCATTGCACCATTGTTTATAATAGCCAAGATTTGGAAGTAGCCCAGGTTGTCTATCAGAAGATGAGTAGATAAAAAAACTGTAGTACATTTACACAATGAAATACTACTCAGCCACACAGAAAAGGAAATCTTATGCTTTGCGACAGCATGGATGGACCTAGAGAGTAGAATGCTAAGTGATATAAGCCAGTCAGAGAAAGACAAGTACTATATGATTTCATGTATATGAGGAATCTAATGAACAAAATAAGTTAACCAACAAAATAGCAAAAGACTCATAGATATAGAGAACAGACCAATAGCAGTCAGAGGAGAAGAAAGTTGGAGGGGGAGGGCTGAGTGAAAAAGGTGAAGGAATTAAGCAAAAACAAAACAAAACAAAAAACACTTCATAGACACAGAACAGTGTGGTGATTACTAGAGGAAAATGGGGGTATGGCAGAGATTGAAGACAGTATAATAGAAACAAATGGTGATGGAAGAAGACTTGACTTGGGGTGGTGAACACACAATAAAATATACAGATGATATATTATAGAATTGTATACCTAAAACCTACATAATTTTATTAACAATGTAATCCCAATAAATTCAATTTAAAAAAATAACAATGAAACTTAGGTTGTACCTTAAAGACTCTGTAGGACTTGAAAGAGAGAGAAGATAAACTTTTAGACAGAAGCAATGATATGACTAAAAGATGTAGAGGAAGATAGACAGGTCTAATATGTCCCTTAAGAAGGCTAGTGGTAAGACCTAAGATTTGAAAGGTAGGTTGGGATGAGACTTTGGAAAATCAGGCTAAAATTTAAGACTTTTTGTAGAAAGCATTCAGAGAGCATAGTGACTTTTAATCAAGAAAAAGTTGTAATTGTTGATGCACACGATTGAGTGCCAAGAGCAGGCAGCTCCTTCATGACAAGATACAGCAAAGGGAGGAGCAAGATCTACCACCAGTTAGCCCTATGAATCACCTTCAGCTGAGATTCAGCCAGGCAAGGAAGGTACAGTGTCTCAGGGTCTTTGTCCTTAGTTCAGAATACACTCAGGACCAGGACTTTACGATGGAATAGTAGGATGTCTCAACTGGCTGGAAACAGGAGTCATGTGTCCCTCACAACACAGAAAACCATTGGGGGAGTAGGAAGGAATTCATAATCAATTTGTACAGTTTTAGGAATACCTAACACATGGTACTTGCTGGTTAACTGGTTTATTAGTTAAAAGAGCCTAAGTTATGTGAAGTAACAAGATAACTCTTAAATTTAAAAAAATGTATTTCTTCTTCCATGTCCAGCATGGTCAGTGGACTATTCTCCTACACACAATGCTGAAACTCAGGCTGAAAGATGTTCAGTCATCTTGAGCCCTCACTACCTGGAATGTATAGACCACCAATTTGCCTTGGCCCAAAAGAGACATATATGTCTCTTCTACTTATATCACTCAGTCAGAATTAGTCACAGCCCAAACCCATGGCAAAGGAAGCTAGGAACTAAAGAAAAACACATAAACAAGTTAGTGAGTTCTAGCTCTCTAAGTCACAACTGAACAGATTTAATAATAATTTAAATTTTAAAAAAAAACAGTTTTAGGATATAACTATAGAATTGAAGAAAATATATTTACTTAGCATTAGTTATGCATACATGCTTGCCTTATTTGTTAAGTCTACACATCTTGAATTATTCTGAAATTCTTTCTATGCCAAAATTCAAGATATAAATTAGATAATACTGAAATAATTTTTAAAAATTTCAAATAAAATTTGAAATTACCTATGAATTGTGTATTTGTTCAGGTATCCCTCACCACAAGACTTGTTATAAAGGCAACTATTTTATTTATCAAAATATAAAATTTATCAATAAACCTTTTCCAATTCAAGACAACAATTAATGATTATAAAGTGGGCATATAATCTTTTTCTTTACCATTTCAGATAATAAGCAAATTCAGTCCAGGCAAGTGTCAGGGGTGGTCACCATTTTAACAATCAAAGTCATCATTTCAAAAGATTAATCTGATGACAATATGCTTAGTGGATTCAAGATTATAAACAAAAAAAGGAGCTACTACCAAAATTCAGCTGTGAAGTAATGATTGTGTGGCATTTCACAAAAGAAACATTCATAAACAGAAATCTTCTTTTAGGTTTATAATTGCCAGGGACGATCCGGCCTATAATTTCAAAACTTTATTAGGGCAGAGGTTACCATATGGAGATGATATTTCCCTTCCAGTCCGTTGGTGCCTTTCTTTAAGTCATAGGAGATAAAGTTGCCACAACCACAAGCCCTGACTCACACTATTGGTAAACAGAGCAGAAGTAATGTCACAAGGCATGGGGCTTGCTGAGCAGGAAGCCTGAAATAGCAAACCCCAGAGCTTAATTTAGAACACTTACAATGTCGAGCTTGTAAAAGAGCACTTAGCTGCCACTACAAAGAAAGAAAAAAGAAGAAAAAGAAAGAAAGGAAGAAAGAAAGAAAGAAAGAAAGAAAGAAAGAAAGAAAGAAAGAAAGAAAGAAAGAAAGAGAAGGAAGGAAGGAAGGAAGGAAGGAAGGAAGGAAGGAAGGAAGGAAGGAAGGAAGGAAGGAAGGAAGGAAGGAAAAGAAAGAAAGAAAGAAAGAAAGAAAGAAAGAAAGAAAGAAAGAAAGAAAGAAAGAAAGAAAGAAAGAAAGAGCAATGTAGTGGCATTTTCAAAAAATATAAACGATGGTCTTTTAATTCATAGATCAGTTAGAGATAAAATACTTTAACTTGGAAAAGCCATAATGTTAGTGACAAAGCCTTATTATGACACTGAATTTTTGGCAGAGGCATCTTCAATTGTGATAGTTTTTGTCAAAAACAAAGGTTTGAAGCATTCAAGCTTTTATTTATCCTCCTTCTGACTTGAAATAGCTATTGGTTGTTTGGGGAATTTGTTTGCTTATTTATCTATTTAGTTTAACTTGGTTCTGTTTAAATTGGTTTAAAAGTCACATTCTCAAGGATTCACAATGTAAAAGGATCTTCTATGAAGGCAACAAATTTCTGATTTTTTTCTCTTCTATAAGACTTCCCCATTAAAAGCCTACATCAGCCCAATACTAAGGTAAGGTAGAAAAAAGTGAAGAGTAAACTCAACATAATAAAATTCTAATTTCATTTGTTCTTCCTACACTTTTCTAGACTCCGAACATCCATAGGAGAAAAAAGGCAAACCACTGGCCCCATCTGCCCTTACTTCATTCAACCTCTTCCCCAGCTCACAAACTCATTTCTTTGAAGATGATAATTCCTTTAAGCAACACGGAAGTGTTTTTTCAGATGTTTCCTCGTGGTTTGTCTCCACAGGACTCTGAGAAGCTGTAAGAATGCACAGGTGCAGACTCAAGGCCCAGCTTTCCCAATATCACGGAAAGGGATTGTACATCACAGGGCAGAAACATGCAAGTTTAAAGAAAATGCTTTTCAGAGTTACTGGTAATTTATATATGCTTTTCTTCTTCTTTTTTTTTTTTTTTTTTTTTTTTTTTTTTTGAGAGAACATCAAGGGCAACAATCTCAAAAATATTTAAAGAAATACAGAGAGACTTGGGAAGCTGTGCCACACAACTTAATAAAAACAAGTTACAGTCTTTGTTTCCAAAAGAGAAATTAAGATAGAGGCTACAAACTCTAGATAAGTAATGGAAATACTATCTTATCAAAGAGATGAAAAAACAGTTGGATGGTGAACTTCTAAAGATTAAGTGATGCCTCATTAGAAACATGGTTGTGCTAAGAACAAGACATAGGAGACTGAGTTTATTTCATTTCTTTTATAATCTCCATGAGTACTGATGAAGAAGTGTGAGCTGGATACCATGGCAACCTAGGCATCATGAATATCAAATTTGCACACTTAAAATTATAAGTGTTGTTCACTGAGTTAGCTCCAAAAAGATCTCAGCAAGATGAAATAATGACCTGTATTTTAAAACATATTTATACCATAAATGAATAAATCTTTGTTTTAATATTTTTCTCATAAAAGCTGAGGTGTCTATAACTTTTGAACTTTTTATCTATCATATAATCTCATATTTTACCCTACAAATTATCTTTTTGGTTGTTTGTATCTTAAACAGTGAAATCCCAATACTTTTCCTTTGCAATTTTTCAATACTTCTATACTTAGAATGACTTTTCTCAGCTATAATGAAGGTAGAAATTTACTGATACATTTACCATTTTTTTATACTTTAAAATTTTTACATTTTAATTGTTAAGATATGCCTGACCTGTGGTGGTACTGTAGATGAAGTATCAATCTGGAATGCTGATGTCGTAGTTTCGAAACCCTGAGTTTGCCTGGTCAAGCCACATATGATAAGCAACTATGTATATATACTGCTCACAAAATACCATGAATTGAGGCTTCCCGCTCCTCTGCCACCCCCTTTCTTTCTCTCTCTCTCTCTCTCTCTCTCTCAAATTCAATAAATAAAATCTTTTTAAAAATTAAAAAAAATCTCAAGATATTTCCAATTTATCTTTGTGTATGGTGTAAGCTTAGGATTCAAATGCATTTTTATTTTAAATAATCAAGTCTCCCACTCATTTAGTGAATAATCTACCCTCTCTCTTCTAATTTTCAGTGCTTTCTTTATCATCTGTTATGTTGTTATTTTTTCCTGGGGTCTGCTTATTAATTATATAACAGTATTTTAAAGATTTAATTTCAAAATGAAAAAGAGGACTTATCTGAGATTGATTGGTAGGAGGATACGTGTGATAGAAATTTACCTTGCAATTCTATCAATTTTTAACTTCTGTCTTAATATCAGCAAAGGAAACTATCTTTTTTCTATACTTCCCCTATCTGTCCTTGAGCTTCAAAACCTTACTTTAAAGCAAGTAGACTACTGTTGGAATAGTAGCTATTGCCACATGACTGAGTGATGGCCAAGAGCCAGAAGAATGCTAGTTTTATCTGGTGTTATCTTCCCTGAAGAATAAACCCAGAGTGTAATAGTGGTGGGACCATTATCATCAGAGTTGCTCAGAGATGAGGTAATTTCATCTTGCCACATCCTGGTTGTATGAACTGGGTGTGGTTCTATGCATCTATTTCTTCATCACAAAATGAGATAATATAATAGCTACATCACTGGATTCTTGTGAGAATTAAAGATTGCCTTTTATTTTATTTTTTTTACAGGGACAGAGAGAGAGTCAGAGAGAGGAATACATAGGGACAGACAGGAATGGAGAGAGATGAGAAGCATCAATCATCAGTTTTTCGTTGTGACACCTTAGTTGTTCATTGATTGCTTTCTCATATGTGCCTTGACCGAGGGCCTTCAGCAGACCAAGCAACCCCTTGCTCGAGCCAGCAACCTTGGGTCCAAGCTGGCAAGCTTTTGCTCAAGCCAGATGGGTCCGCACTCAAGCTGGCGACCTCAGGGTCTTAAACCTGGGTCTTCCACATCCTAGTCAGACGTTCTATCCACTGCACCACCGCCTAGTCAGGCATGATTCTTGTGAGAATTGGATGAAATAATATATGGGTGGAATTTGACAATGCTGATCACATAGTTGATTTTCTGCCCCTCCCCTAACTGCCTCTGTCCAGCAAGAGCCCAGTGGTACATGAGCATAGCAGCCATACTCCATGTGCTTTATTGTGCAACTGAACCAAAACAGGACTTTTACTAGAGGGGGTGGTCACACAGGTTTCCCAATCACCTTCCCCAATAATCTTTGCCCTAATTTAACTTCTGTGTAAACCACCCACAAGGTTTAAGAAAATGCTTACTGGCCCAAGACCTTCCTTCTATATAATCTTGTCCACTGATCCCTTTCTGTCCATCCTTTCTCTTAAAGTCTGGCAGACAGTTGGTTCAAGTGCATAACAGAAACTTCCCAGAATAGAGGCAGTGGATTTTAGAGAATATTCAAATTATGAAGATACTGTAGTAGAGTCATCTGAACCACCTCTCATCTTCTCCCTACTCCTAAGGGTGAGAGTGAATCTAAATGTTAGAGAGAAGTTATTAAAGCCAGACATCATTTACCACCAGCTAATATGAAAACATATTGTAAGTACTTCAGGGTCAAAGAATCAGTGCATACTGTGTTAGCAATATTAACCAGAGTAATTGTTCAGGAGAATATAAAATCAGATGATTATGTTAGGTACTGACAATCAGTAATGCCTGAAGCTGTAAAATTTCTAATCCACAAGAAAGGACTAAGAGACTAGAAATTTGTTATAATGAGGATCCTAGAAAAAAGTTTTAATGGGTAGAAAACATCAACAGAGAAGGATTTAAAGGAAAAGAAACAGTGAAAATAAAAGAAGGAAGAAATATTAAGAAAAGGATTGTCCCTGTTCTCAAGGCCAAACACATGAACCTTGGTCCTTGTGAGAATGTGAGTATGAGAAAGCCATAGAGGTGGACTATGGGCAAGGTACCTGATTTCCTCCTCCACCCACAAATTTGTAGAACTTTGAGGAAATTACCTGGGCTCTCCAGTAAAATATTGTGTGAGCCTGCACTGGGGTTCAGTGTGGTTTTAACTGAGAGAAAGTGAGTCACTAACTCATGATTATATGAGGGCATTGCTAGCTTCTCACTGTGGACTGTTAGGCAGTGAGGAAAATCCAACTGCAGCTGGTGGCCTGGCTGAAGACACACTATGACAATCCCTGTCAAATAGTGAAGGAACGGGGTTGGCTCATAGGCAAGAGTGGCTTCAATGTTTTGGAAATGGCTCGTTCCCTAGTGAGCTGCCAGTCTCCCCATTTCCTCCAACAGACAGAGTTGGGTGCTCCCTTCGCCATCCTTAGATATTTGGAAATCCCAGCTCATTCTGCCTGGGCCCCATGTCCACCTTTTTTAAGCTTCATGCTCCTGTTACCTGCCAGTACTATCTTAGATTCTGTTTTAGAAACTTTCCCTGGGCCTTTCCCCTGGGGTCCAGTACCTACTTCCTAATTTAACTCCCCCAAGCAGAGCCACTTACCTCCATCAGCATTTCCTGCCTCCCAAGCCTCACCGCCTGCTCACACATTTTACTTTTTATTTGTCTCTATCTGGCCACACTTTTAGGGCTTTATTGACCACCTGTTCCCTTAGCACTAATAAATTAATTTCTCCTAGAATATCTTTTTTTTCTCTGTAAATCAATTTATCAATTGATTAAATATAAATGCCGTGCAGGCAGAGTTTTTGGTCTGTCTTGCTCATTGCTGTATCTTGAGCATCTGGAATAGTGCCTGCATCCTAGCAAGGTGTCAGTGAATATTTGTTGGGTTAATTAACAAATCTCACTAAGAAGTAACCTTTCCTTTCCACAACTTCTCTTCTAGTATCAGTAGCTAACCTTCAGGCAGAAGGTACTCATCTCCTTGCCCTAGTAAACCCAGAGCCATCTCAAGAACTTTAAGGTCATATTTATATTTCAAAGAGAAACAGCCATCAGAAGAGCTGGGTTTTTCTTACACATTTTAAATACCTAAGACCCCATATTCCCATCCCTTACAAATGCATATTATCAACTCTAATCTTTTTGGGTAACAGGGAAGGTGGCATTTTTTAGTCCGCCAAACTTTTGGGTAGGAAGAAAAGTTTTGAGAAAAAAAAAACATATTTTTCCTTTCCTGTACAAACTCAGAGTGTGGCTCCACTATATTTGATGATGCATATTTTTAACTACCAACAAGGAAAGCAGACATTAAGAATTTGAAACTATTAATGAACATGAAGTAGTTTTTGCTGCGATCACTCTACATTTTAGGTTTGAACAGTGGCACAGCGGTAAATAATCTCAGGAGTCCACTGAGCTCAGCCAATAGCTGTTTAAGTTTAAACAAATCATTGAAGGTCCCTGAACATTAGGTGCTCATGTATAAAATGGAGAGGATAAGATCTACTTCACAAAGTGTTTGGTGTGAAAATGAAAGATAATGAATATAAAGCAAATGATATTAAAATCGGGTATACAGTAGGTGAACAATAAATTATAGCTCTTATTTTTAGTATTTATATCATTTCTCAAGAGGTTATTAAAGTCCTAAAGTACCGTGCCTACAATTAAGATAAGAATCCATAAGATGACGTTGATGTCTTTATGGCCTGAGTAGTAGAAATCATCTTGTCTCTTTTTTTTTTTCCATTTTATGAAACTAGAAAAGGACTTTGCCCAGAGTCTCCTTGTCATATCTTTTGGTTTTTAATCCATTCAACCAACCAAATGAGAGATGACATTTATAAACAACCGTTCCAATAAAAGGTTAATATCCAAAATATATAAAGAACTCACAAATCTTAGCAATAAGCTGTCAAACAAATCTAATTAAAAAATGGGGAGAGGAAATGAATAGACACCTTTCCCAAGAGGACATACAAATGGCCAACAGATATATTAAAAGATACTCATCTTCACTAGCTATTAGAGAAATGCAAATCAAAACTACAATGAGATACCACCTCACACCTGTTAGATTGACTATTATCAAGAAGACAGGTAATAAATGTTGGAGAGGCTGTGGAGAAAAGGAACTCTCATTCACTGTTGGTGGGAAGGTAAACTGGCACACCCATTATAGGAGAAAGTATGGTTGTTCCTCAAAAAATTAAGAATAGAACTACTATATGACCCAGCAATCCCACTACAGTGTATCTACCAAAAAAAACTTGAAAAAACTGGCATGCAGAGACACATGCACCCCCATGTTCACCACAGCATTATTCACAGTTGCCAAAACATGGAAACAATCAAAATGTTCCTCAATAGAGGATTGAATAAAAAATATGTGGTACAAACCCTGGCTGGTTTACTCCGTGGTAGAACATTGGCCTTGTGTGTGAATGTCCAGGATTTGATTGCCAGTCAAGGAACACAGAAGAAGTGATCATCTTCTTTTCTACCCTCCCCGCTCTCTCTTGTATTCTCTCTTCCCCTTCCACAGTGACGGTTTGATTGGTTCAAGTTCATAGACTCTGAGCTTTGAGGATGGCTCCATGAAGCCTCTGCCTCAGGCACTAAAAATATCTTGGTTGAGAGCATGGCCCAAGATGGGCAAAGCATTGGCCCCAGATAGGGGTTTCCAGGTGAATCCCGGTCAGGGTACATGTAGGATTCTATTTCCCTTCCTCTCACTTGATAGAATTAAAAAAAAAAAAAAAAGATGTGGTACAGATATAGAATGGAATACTACTCAGTCATAAGAAATGATGACATATTGCCATTTATGACAACGTGGATGGGCCTTGAAAACATTATACTGAGTGAAATAAGTAAATCAGAACAGGCTAAGAACTATATGATTTCACACACATAGGTGGAGTAAAAAAATGAGGCTCATAGACATAGATAAAAGTGAAGTAGTTACTGGGGGAGTAGTTTGGGGAGGAGAGAGTTAGAGAGAAGGGTAGTAAAGAGGGACAAATATACAGTGATGGAAATGAGTTAAGTTTGAGTGATGGGCACACAACACAATCAACAGTTCAAGATATGTTTGTCTGAAACCTATGTACTCTTATTGATCAATGTCACCCCATTAAACTTAATTTCATAAATAAAAATTTAAAAGATATAGAATAGAGCTCTGTTTTTAAATACATAATTAATAATATACAGAACACAAGTTTATAACCTAAAATGGAGGTAACTACCAAAGGGCAACAATTTGGTAGCTTTTCCCTAAATACTTAACTAATAGTGTTTATTTTAATACCAAATCTTGATAACATTTTTAACTTTTTAAATCATTAAGTCCCTTTCTTGAAATTATAGTCAAATCAAGGATTTAGGGCTTTTGGTTCTTTTAGTGTCTTTCTGATGGTGCTTTCTCCCAAAAATGTCTAGTTTTCCTCCTCCAGTTAACAATCATATATAGTAGTTAGACAATCATATACTTTACAAAGTGTTTTCCACAATATTTCCAGTACCTACCTGGCACTGTGCAGTATAGTCAGCTACAAGATTATTGATGATACTGTACTTCCTATGCTGGACTGTACATAACCTTGACTATTCTGTAACTACCAATTTGTACTTCTTAATCTCTTCACCTTTTTCACCCAGTCCCCCAAACTGCTTCTCCGCTGGCAATCCCCCGTCTGCTCTCTGTGTCTGTGAGTCTGTCTCAATTTTGTTTTCTCATTTGTTTTTCAACAGTTTAGGTAACTTTCACTTGGTAAATGGAGGGGGAGTCTTCATGGTTTACTCTTTCATTGGGAAAGCTATTGAATAACTTTATCTTGTTATAGCTGTTTAAAGATTCATGTTCCTCATTTTGTTATTTTTGGCTTTCATTTCTCTAATTAAAAGCACTGATTTCCCAGGAACAGCAAAGACAGCAGACAGATGCCATATAGTGCTTGAGAAAACCTTGTTTTCAGTTTGATATTGCCAAAACTGCATAGATGCTTTAAAGAAAGAAACAAAGTGCAGAAGTTCTAGACTCATCTATGCTCATCAACAACTCGAGAGCTGAGTTCCTTATTGTCATTGCTATTGTCTCTTATTATTATCTTTTCCTTTCTTAAATTCAAAACCAACTTACTCTGTCATTCTGGCCAATTAATTTAACCTGTATGGCAGATTCTCGACGCGTTATCTTGTCACTCATCAAGCTCACAGGTATGCAGTGAAAATTTGGGAGACTTTGCAGACTTAAAGAATATTAAATGAAAATGTTATTTAATGGTAATACAGTGGAGATGTATCAAGAGAGATTGGAGACAGGTATGAGTATATGGGCTCCCAGTAGACACCCAGATATGTTAGCCAATATATAACATTGTGCCTTGTGGAATCTAATTGATTGTGAACTAGTTCACCTACATCTTCAGCCTTCTCTTGGATGGACCTCCTCTGACCTTGACCTGACAGCAGGTCAAAACTCCCCAATAGTGTGTGTTTACTTCTGCCACTCCTCAGAAATATAACAATTCAGAAGGCTACATATTTCTTTTTGGACATGTTAAGTGGGAAATACTACTGAACATCCTTATGGAGATTACCTGGATTATGGGTGTAAACATAGATTTAAAACTTAGAATTCACATAATATATTTGTGTAGCATTTGATGACCTAAAAGCTGAAACCCTTGGCAAGACAGGCAAAGTAGAGAGGTGAGGGTGAGCCACAATAATAAACTTAATTTAGTGAGCGGATGATGGACTAGAAAAGAAGGGTTAGAGATGCAGGAAAAAGAGAATGCAGTGTTGGAAGCTGAAGGAAGAGTCAGGATCAGTTATACAATTTTCAAAGTTCAGTGCAAGATAAAGATATGGGGCCCCTTTTAAAAAATTATTAATATTTTCCAACTGGAGACAAAAGAGCCCTAGACAGAGTACAGTCTTTTTAAGTGTGGGGAACCAATGTGACTGCACAGATTGCATACCTGTGTATTTTGTTACCACTTGATGAACTCTTAATTTGGACATTTACCCATATTGCTGCATACAACTCTAGTTCATTTATTTTCACTCCTCTACAGTATTCCGTTATGTGAATGTATTTCAATTTATTTCTCCATTTATGTGAGATGGATATTTGGGTTGTTTTTGGAGTTTTATTTTTTGTTATATTCATGCACACACATGCAAGAAGAGCTTCCCTAGGTTATGAAACTAACAGTAAAATTGGAATGTCATAGAATACACACACAAATGCAGTTTTAGTTGTTAATACCAAACTGTTTTCAAAATAGTTACATCAGTTTTCATATAATCCCACCCACAGTACATGAAAGTTCTCATTGCTCCATATCCTTAGTCACATATGACAAAATTTGTCAGTTTCTGACATCTAAATATAACCTTCATTTTATTTTCCTGACTATAAAAAAAAACATCTTTCATGTTATTTGTATATAAAAGTACCTTATTCTTGTAGTGTAAGAAAATATCTTTCTTTAATTAAAATCGGTACCACAGCCGGCTGTTGTTAGTATAAATATACCTTGTTTTATTGAGCTTCACAGATTTTTTTTTTAAATTGAAGTTGAGGTCTTCCACCAACAAAATAATTGTGATCTGTTTTATTGTGCTACTCACTTTATCACAGTAATCTGCATTATCTCCAAGATGTGTCTACATTGGAAAGTTTTCCAATCAACCACAAAGAACCCTAAAGACTTACAATCTTGTCTTCACTTAGATGAGAAACTTAGCCAGTTTCAAACAATTATACTTTAGGATTTGATGAAGTAATACAGTCTCAAGATGATGATGCTCTGTAAAACTAGCTTTGTATTAACCGACTATAGCTGTTAAACCTCGCTACACGTGGAATTATTCAATGCCATGTGCAGAGACAAATTAGCTTCAGGGTTAGATTTCATGTGGAAGAAAGAATTCTCATGCCACACAGCATTATGCAGCTCCCAACCTAGCAAGAACAGGAACTAGGGAAGAAAACACAAGCATCTATTGTTTGGTGAAGAGTTTACTCCATTCAGGAAAGGACATGTGGAAACCATGGGAAGTGGAAGTATTTCGCCATCCCCAGCCCAACCCAACCTCACCTCTGCTTGACACTTACTTCCCCTACACTTTCTGGAGTTCCCCAGAAATGTTCTCCTCATAAGTTACTGCTTCCTTTCTATAATTACCTAAATGTTTTGTATCGGAGAAGACTAAGTATCTTGAGGCAAGGAATCTCCAAAAGTGAGTTGAGGTTAATTAGCTTACTAGCTATACGTGGCCATAAATTCCAGGTTCCTAAGTTAGAGAGAGGAGAAGAGATGTCAACTCAATTTGACAGAAATAAGTTAAGCAGCTACTATGGCCAAAAAATTTTATAGAACCCTTGCCACTTAGTAAACAAACTTTCTATATCAAGAACAAGAAAGGATTCACAGCTCTTACTCTAAAATAGAAAGGCCACATCAAGCCACACCCTAATTGCAGCACATCTTTGTGCAATACATGTAATAAAATGTTATATTTAATCAGTCTGTTCCTCATTTTTTTACCCAATATCTACTGTGAGAAAATTAGATTTGACATTTCTTTCCAAAGATCCTCAGTAGTTCACAACAAATTATTGCCCTAGTCCACTCTCCTCTAAACTAAAAATAATAATAATAAGATTTCTTGAGTGAATACTGTGTGCCAAGAATTATAGCAGGCATTATATGCATACCATCTCATTTAAAGCATTACAACTACCCTTTGAGGTAATATTCTTTGCTGCTGCTGTTGTTTTAGGTATAATTTCCATACAATGAAGAGCATATATTTAAAGTGTATGATCCAATGTTTTAAAGATGTATGTATATTTTTCTGAAACCACCACCACAATCAAAACAATGAAGTTATCTATCACTCCCAAACGTTTCCTCATGACCTTTTATAATCCTTCTCTGTCACTCCTTCCTGTTCTCTTCCTCCTTCTCATCCCAAGAAAATACTGATCTGTCCCTGTAGATTAGTTTGCAATCTCTAGAATATTTTAAAATGGAATCCTATTCTACAGTATGTATTCTCTTTTTCTGACTTCTTTACTCAACGTAATTATTCTGAGATTCACCTATGTTGTTGCATTTATCAACAATTCATTCTTTTTTATTGCTTCAGCCCATATTCTATTGTCCAGATATTCAATCACCTGTGAAGTTTGACTTGTTTCCAGGTTTGGGCTATTAAATATAAAGCTGCTACCAATTTCTATATACAAGTTTCAGGAGTATATACTTTCACTTCTCTTGCATAAACATGTAGGACTAGAAGGACTTAGTTTACATGTAGATATATATTCAACATTTTAAGAATCTGCAAGTCCTATTGCTGCTATAATAATTATCAAAAATTGAGTGATTTAAAACAGCACAAATCTATTTCTTACAGTTTTAGAGGTCAAAAGTCTAAAGTCAAGATATTGGCCAAGCTGTGTTCCTTCTGGAGCTTCAGGAGAGAATCTATTTGCTTTCCATTTTTAGCCAATAGACTGCCTACATTCCTTGACTCATGTTCTCTTTCTTAGGACACCTTAACTTCCTGCTTTTGTGATCTAATCTCTTACTACTGACTCTAATCTTCTTGCCTTTCTCGTATAAGGACCTTGGTGATTATATTGTACTCACCTTCATAATTCAGGAAAATCTCCTGGATTCTCAAGATCTTTCATCTAATCACATCTACAGCCTTTTACCATGAAAAGAAACATAGTTACAGATTCCAGAGTTTGTTTAAGATAATGAACATCTTTGAAGAGCCATTATTTAACCTACCAATCTGTCTTCCATTAAGGTTATATCATTTTACATTCCCATCAGCAGTGTATGAATTCTAATTTCTCTACATCCTTACCAACATCTGTTAAGGTCAGTCATTTTAATGTTATTTGCTCTGATAGCTTTACATCAGAATTTTATTGTAATTTCAACTTGTTATTCTTGAATAACAAATGATGTTGAACATCTTTACATGTAATTATTTCCCATTTATGAATCTTAGGTGAAAATATCTTTTCAAACCTTTTCCCATTTTGATTGAGTTTGATAATTTTTTTATTGTTAGAGTTTGAGAGTTCTTTATACGTTCTGAATACAAGTCCGCTATGTACAAATATTTTATGCTAATTTGTGATTTGTCTGTTTTTATATTGTCTATCAAAAAGTAGAAATTTTTAATTTTAATTAAGCTCAATATATAAACTACCTGTATTCTTTTATTAGATTGGGCTTTGGGTACTATAACTAAAAAATCTTTGCCTAACCTCAGGTTTAAAAGATTTTCTCTTATGTTTTCTTCTAGACATTCTCTAGTTTTAGATTTTACATTTAGGTCTGTAATTCATTTTTAATCAAGACTTGTTTATGGTGCAGATATAAGCTAAATCTCTTTGTTTTGCATATAAATATCCAGTTGTTCTAGTATCATTGGTCAAAAAACCCATTCCTTCTTTACTGAATCACTTTTACACTTTCAGTTGTTCATTTATGTGTGATAGATTCTCTGGTCAATTACATTCATGTATTTGTCTATCTTTATACCATGAGCACACTGTCTTAATTACTATAATTAATAATAAGACTTGAATTCAATAGTCTTAGTGTTTCAAATGTGTTCTTTTTTAAGTTGTTGGTTATTTTAAGTCTGTTGCCTTTTCACTTGAATTTTATAATCACCTTGCAATTTATATATATAAAGCCTTGAGAATTTTGGTTGAGGTTGTATTGATCGGATGATTTGGGGGAGAACTGACCTCATAGCAATATTGACTCTCCTGAGCTATAAATACTGTATATTTCCCCATACTTGAGTTCTCAGTGATGCTTTAGAGATTTCAGTATACAGGTCTTGCTCATCATTTGTCAATATAACTCTAAGTATTTTTATATTTTTTATGCTATTCTAAATGGTATTATTTTCAATTTTTTGATTGCTCATTGCTAGTTTATCCAAATATAATTGATTTTGTATATTGTATCTTTCAACCTTGATAACTCATTTATTAGATCAAGTACCTTTTTTTAAGAGTCCATTAGATTCTCTATATGAAAAAGATCCTGCTGTCTATGAATAAAGAAAATTTTATTTCTTCTTTTACAGACTGAATGCTTTTTTCCTTTGGTTATTGCTATAAATTTCCTTGAAGCTACTGACTTAGCAGCATCCCATACATTTTTATATGTTGTGGTTTTATTTTCATTCTGTTTACAGTACTTTCTAATTTCTCTTTTGATTTCTTTTTTGACTCATGAGTACTCTAGAAATGTGTTTGATTTCCAAATATTTGGTAATTCTTCATAAGATCTTTCTGTTATTGATTTCTAATTTAATTTCATTGTGACCAGAGAACATATTTTGTATGACTTCTATCCTTTTAAAATTATTGAGACTTGTTTTATGGCCCATAATATAATTTTTGTAAATGTTCTATATGCATTAGGAAATAACCTGCTATTGTTGAGTGTTTTGTAAATGTCAATTAGGTCAGGATAGTGATGGTTTTGTTCAAGTTACATGTCTTAACTGGGTTTCTGTTTATTTGTTCTGTCAACTATTGAGAAAATTATATTGAAATACCTTATTTTAACTGTGGATTTGTCATTTCTTCTTACAGTTCTACAAGTATTTTGCTTTATGTACTTTGAAGCTCTCTTATTGAGAGCATGAATATTGAGGAATGTTATTTCCTCCCAATAGGTTGACACCTTTATTATTATAAAATGACCTTCTTTGTCCCAAGTAATAGTCTTTGCTTTGAAATCTATTTTATCAGGCTTTCTTTTGATCAATGCTAACATGATCAAAATATATATTTTTTCTAACCTTATAATTTTATTCTTCTTGTGTCTTTACATTTAAAGTGCATTTCTTATAGCCAGCACATAGCTAGATCTTTCCTTTCATCCAATGTGATAATTTCTACCTTTTAATTGGGGTGGTTAGCTCATTTACAATTAATGTCACTATTGATATGGTTAGATTTAACCTATCATCTTGCTTCTTTTCTCTATTTATTCCTGTAGTGTGTATTCCCTTTTGTACTTTCTGCCTTTTTCTGAATTAATTAAATATTTTTATGATTGCATTTGTCTCCTTTGTTGACTATAGTAACTATAATTTTTTTCAACAGTATACTTTCATTTGCTCATTCTGGCCTCTATGTTATTTTTGTCATACATTTTAATTCTACATATGTATGTGAGTTTTCTAATTTGTTTTATGCATAACGAACTGCCATAAACTTACAAGCTTAACACAACACTTTGTTTTTATCTCACAGTTCTACAAGGCAGAAAACTGAAGTGACCTGGCTGGGTTTTCTGCTCAGAGTTTCACCGGTTGAAATATAAATATCACTATATTATGTTCTCATCTGGATCATGGTATATTCTTCCAAATGCATTTCTATTACTGACAAAATTCAGTTCCTTGTGGTTTTAAGAATGATGTCCCCATTTCTTTGTTGATTGTCTCAGCTTTCTGTAGCTAATCTCCAATATTTGCACATAAACCCATCCATTTACAGAGCTAGCACCAATCAAATGTTCCTTGTGCTTACAATCTTTCTTCCTACCTCTTTTGTTATCAGATGGAGAAATCACTATGCTTTAAAAAGAATGATACTAGTTACAATCCACCTGGATACTCTCCCTATCTCAAAGTCAATTGTGCATAAAACATAACGTGGTAGGTAGAACACAACATAACAACAGTGATATCATTATATTTGACAGTGCTAAAAGTGAGGGCATGGATTCTTGGGGGGTCATTTTTGGAATTCTACCCAGCACAATACATTATAAACTTCACAATATATTGTTATTATGTTTTTAAATATTTCCTTTTAAAATATTTAAATAAGAAATAATATATTTACCCATGTCTTTACAAAGTCCAGTGCTCTTTATTTTTTTATGCAGATCCATATTTTAATTTATCATTTTCCTTCTGATTGAATGAGTTCCAATAATATTTCTTCTCTTGCAGCTTTGCCAATGATGAAGTCTTTAGCTTTTTGTGCGTGTAAAAATATTTCACCTTTGTTACTTAAGATATTGTTACTGGGTACATAATTCTAGGTGACAGTTTTTCATTTTGATGTTTCATAATGTTGAGTCACTGTTTTATCAATTGCATTGTTTCTGATGAAAAAACTGCTATCCTTGTTATCTTTTTTCCTCTATACATAATGTGTCACTTTTACTAAGTCAGACTTTCTCTTTATCAATATTTTTTAGCAATATGATAATAATGGGCAGTGGTGTAATTTTCTTCTAGTTGTTTGCATTGGTTTGCACTGTATGCCTTGGATTTATAGGTTTATAATTTTCACTAAATTTGAAGAACTTTTAATCATTATTTACTTTAAATAAATATTTTGTATTTTTCAGGAGCTCCAATTACATCTATATTAAGCTGCTTAAAGTTGGCTCATGGCTCACTGATGCTTTATCAATTTCTTATTTCCTTTTATTCTGTGTGTTTCATTTCAGATTGTTTCTACTGTTATGTCTTCAAGTTTATTATTCTTTCTGCAATGTCTAATCTGCCATTAATTCTATCCAGGGTATTTGTTGTCTCAAGCATTATAAGTTAAGCTGAGACTATTTTATATCTTCTATGTTCTTACTTATATATTTTATAGAACATATAGAATGCAATTATTATAAATTTTTAGGCCTTGGTCAGTAGTTCTCAAGAACCCAATAATTTTCTTGCTTCTGTAAAACACTTCAGCTTTATATTGTTTCTAATTCCTTAAAGAGATTACAACAGTGTATACGATGGTTAAAACTGTGATTACTCTCTCTAAGCAGGTGCTGTTATATCTCTTTTTATGTTGCATAAATTGTCATAGAACTTAAATTTTTTTATTTCTATCTCATTCAGCACTTTTCATAGTGAAATGCAAATGACAGGTATATCATTAAAGGTCTTGAAGGTGATGTGCATTCAGAACTTCCTAGAATAGCAAGGCATCTCTTTGACAGATTCCAAACCAGACCACTCAGGTTGATGCAAATGACTTTTCTGCTGAGACTTTTCCACTAGGCACAAAACAAGTAGCTAGTGACATTCAGGATCCCAAGTGTGTTATATTAAACAAAAGAATGATTTAACTTCCTTTTTGGTAAAGTTAAAAAGTTTAAACCAGAAATCTAAATACCCCTTTTTAGCATTATTTCAATTTGTCTCATCTTATTTTTCAGTAAATTAATGGGCATACAGCTTTTAGTTTTCAACACCATTGAGAATTTAATGACCTGTAAAGAAACAGTTGAGAAATTTGCACTTAACACAATACATTTATTTTGTTTTATTTAGAAAATCAAATTTAACAGGATGACATTGATCAATAAGAATACATAGATTTTATTTGTATAGCATTTGAACTGTTGATTATATTGTATATACCCATCACCCAAAGTCAAATCATTTTCTAAACATTTTTTTTTTTCCTAAGAGAGAAGTGGGGGGGTGGGGCAGACAGACAAACTCCCGCATGCACCCAACTGAAATCCACCCAGCATGTGCACCAGGGGATTTTGCTTGACCCCTCTGGGGAATTGCCCCACTGCAATTGGAGCCATTCTAGCACCTGAAGCAGAGGCCATGGAGCCATCCTCAGTGCCCAGGCCAACTTTGTTCCAATGGAACCTTGGCTGTGGGAGGGGAAGAGAGAGATAGAGAAGAAGGAGAGAGGGAAGAGTGGAGAAGCAGATGGGTGCTTCTCCTGTGTGCCCTGACTGGGAATCAAACCCAGGACTTCCACACACTGGGCCAATGCTCTACTGCTGAGCCAACCGACCAGAGCCATTTTTAATCCTTTACAAGGATTTCACCTTCAATTTGTCTTTTTGCAAATAAGATGTTTAGGTACTACAGTCAAGTGTACTATTAATAATATATATTAGTGAAAGATTTTTGCTGTTGTGTTGGTTTGAGTGATGAACAGCCATGGAAATCTCTGTGAGGTAACCTCCTGAGGAGCACTCTGTTGAATTTACTCCTCTTTTATATCTTCACATTCAATTAAGTGTATCAATAGTCTCTTCATTCTCAAAACAAAACCACCACCACCAGAACAACAACAACAACAAAGCAAAAAAGTGGGAGAAACCTTTCTCGTGTCTTAAGATATTGTCTTATGTCTATTCTTCCCCTTAATATCAAACTTCAAATATTTGCAACCTCCACTCCCTCATTCCCTATTCACTCCTAACTCCTTTTAATCCGGTTTTCCCCTATTAATTTACTATACCATAGTCTTGTCTAAAGGTAGACTATCAGAGGTCATCATCTGATTATGCAGCAACAAACCAAATTCTATTTAATCTTTACAACTCTGCAATATTTGACATAACAGCTCACCTTTTCTTGAAAGTCTTCTGCTCTGTTTGCATTTATGGCACAACATTCTTTCAGTGTTTTTCCTACATCTACAATTCAAATTCTTCTCTGCCTGTTTATCAGACTCTTTTTCTACCCCTAACTCTTAAGTACAAGATTTCCCCCTATAATTAAGAGTTCTCCAAAGATTAGAGCTCACCCTTAGGAACTCTCCCTTGATCTCACTTATACTCTCATACCCACTATTCTCATCCAATATTATGGCTTCAACTATGATTTCTAGAAATGTTGCTCATGACTCTTCATCTCAAGCTCTCTACTTCATGCTAAATTCAGACCTTCATTTTTTATTACTATGGGAGACATCTCCACCTAGAGTTTCCTTTACCTCACACCATTTTAACAACTGAATTTAAAACTTTTCTTTCAAAATTTATCCCCTCTGTATTTAGCAATTTATTGTATAGCATAATTGTCTACCCAGCCATTCAGGATCAAAGCCTCTTATTCTCCTTGATTCTAATGTCCTTGCCACTTCAAAATCAATGGCCTAGTTCAGTGGATCAGATCTCACTCTTATATTTAGAACTATCATCTCTTCTTCATTGTCATGGCTGCCAACTTGCTCTCATTATTTCTACATAAACTAGGGAAATCCATGTGTCCTTCAATCTTTCTCTTTCTCTAAAACATAGTCTCAATTTTGCTAGTCTAATCTGGGAGTACAGCTCTGAGCAAATATAACTCCTTTGTCAAATGCCTCTGACTGCCCAAAACTTCTTAACTTCTTAATGTATAAAATATCACAAACTAACTTTTTACCTTTATTTCTTTAAATACCTCATCATATACCTAATACCTAAATTCAATCAAAACACTTCTTTTTCAAAAATATAAGTGCTTCTCTACTCTAAGCCTCCAGTTGGTTTGCAATGTTTCTTTTTCTGAAATGCCCTTCTCCATGCTTTAATTCTGTACTTTCTTCAAAACCAGATAAAATTCACCTTCCTAACTAAATCTTTTCTATTATTTTTAAATCTGGTTGTATGTTCTCAATACACTCAATTCCATAAAGCTTTATGCGTCATTCTTTTTATTTTTAGGTTGTATTGCAGTTATTTTTATATATTCTGTTTCCCTCAGTAGACTGTGAACATTTTTGCATTGAACTTACCTTTGCACTGTTTATGATAAATGATAAAAATAATCAATAAGTATGTAATGCTGACTTAATTAATCAGTCAATTCATCAAATTTCATGTTTTATAAAGAGAAGAAAACAATATGTGGAATAAATTCCTTGCTCTCTGAAATAACTATAATGCAAGGGAATGTTTAATAAATGTTGTTGTTGAAGATATAATCAGTATTCTAAGGCAGCCTTGCAGTGAAGATGATTGAGGGTATCTTCTTGAAGTATTAGGTATTTGTGATAAACTTGAAAGAATAGGTAGTATTTTGTAAGCAAAGATACAAAGGAATACATTTCAAATTCAATACATACAAAGGCATTGAGGGACAGGAGAGGATAAAGTATTCAGAGAATAATGAGTAGAATAGCTTAACCAAAGAAGAGAGTCCATGTGACGGATGCTGAGAGATGAAGCTAGAAGATGCAGGTTACAGTTAGATTATGTAATCTTTGTCTAATTGATGGGTGAGATGGGTGTCAACAACAACGAACACTGAGCTTCACCACCATCAAAATTATCAGGCTTCAGTTGGCTATGGTGACTATGAGAGTTTTCTTACTTTTTCACAGTTCCTAAGACAGCATGCTATTTTATAATAGTCTGTTAAAGATCTTCTTTGTTTCCAATTCATGCATTTATTTATTTATTTAAAAACCTACTATATTTCTAACATTTTTCAAGACCCTAAAGATTTCAGATGAATAGATATGCTTCTAACCCCAGAAGTTTCACATTTCAGTAAAATGACAAACTAGTTTTTTCCTGACAAAAACTATTACACAAATGACACAAGGTGTTTTTTATTTTAGATACAAACTAAGTATGCTTTGTAATTCATCTGTTTCATTTTGTTTTGTTTTTACTTTGGTTGCTTACTGGGTTTGTCAGTTAATGTATATTATTTTATAAAAGAGAAGGGAGCTGGTGACTTTTATTTTTCATTAAAAAAAAAGTTCACTCCACAGGAGTAACAGATTTTTGTGATTAAGGAAATGATTAACTATCTTCTCCATGAAGGAAAATACCAGAAATGTTTTTAACCTGTAAGTATACTATTTAAATTGTTGCTAGTATAATTTCCAAAAATTTCAGACTTTATTTAACCTAGAAATTCTCGCAGTTTTGGAGGCAGTAACGCCATTTCGAATTATTTTTAACATAATTACTGTAAATGATAACTGAGATTTCACCCCCCCAACCAAACATCTAACCTAACCCACAAACTATTAAGAAATGCTCCCAAATTATTTTTTGTCCTAATGGGGAAGAGGAAGAAGAATGAATTAGGGATTTTTCTCTCTTGGATTCTTGGTGACCTCAGACGATTAAAACTTTAATTAAACTACTCTCACATGAAACTGCTGACACCATTCTTTTGGTGCTCATCAATTTCCTCTTTCTTTTCAACATTTCCTCTTTTGAAGTTGTTTTCTATTAGTGTAAATACATTTTTTTATATAATAGTTATATTTTTTAAAGGCAGCTGATAAATCTGCCAAACAAGTTGACATGGCTATCAAGTGAAAAACCAAATATAGCTGCAGTGATGCAATGGTAAGTTTCATGTGCAATACCGTCTTTCTCCTAGAATAATAAATAAACAGTTTTTGAACAGCAACTTCATCATAGTTTTAATAACTGTTAAAAGAGAGATGTTTAACAGTGGTATTATAAAAAGAACTAAAGAATGCCCATCTATATCCTGCTTGATTCTTTAAATGGCACAGGGTAATTTGGGGAGGGGAGAACTAGGATCAGCAAAAAACCTAGAATATCAATCATCATGAAAATGCAATCAAAACGACAGTAATTTAGTAGACGGCAAGATGGTGATGGAGTAGGCGGATGTACCAACTTCCAACTTCCAGAACCAAAGTGGATTATAACTTAATTTTAAGAACCATCATCTGGATAAACCAACTTTGAACTAAACTAAGTGGACTCTTCAACCAAGGAATACTGAAGAAGCCACATTGAGACTGGTAGGAAAAGCGAAAACGCAGATAGGGCTGCCCAGCTCCCCGGAGTGAACAGCAGCCCGGAGAGACTCACGTGGCAGGAGAAGAGTTTGGCGGAGAGGGAGGGACCTGGGTCCCAGGAACAAAGCACCAGCCTGCAGCCCCAGAGCCTACAAGAGGCATTTGGACAGTATTGAGCTGTGAAACAAGAGAGGATACTGTTTGTGAGAAAGAGACAGTTTTCTCAGACCCAGGATTCTTCTTAAAGGGACAGTGCAGAAAACCTCTCTCACAACCACTCACCCAGGGCTCTGAGGAATGGGAAAAGAGCAGAGGATCAGAGCAGTGGGAAGAGAGTGTGGACTGGAAGGCACGGGGAGAAACATTCTGACGGACAGCCACCCTAACCCCTGGGCTGAGTCACTTCCCAAATCGAAAACAAATATTTCCCCTAGAACTAGTAATACCAGCAAAGAAAGACAGTACACCAGCCAAACAAGCTCTCCCATGGCACTTAGAACAGAGCTGCTTAGACAGAGGGAGCTTCCAGGACTACAGTATGGAGTGTTAGGGTCTGAGCTGCAGTGACCCTACCCACACTGCTGAGGGCTTGCTGGAGAGATGGGGAGCAGCACACTGAAACGCGGTTATGTTGATGGGGGCAGAGGCCCAGCCGGTGTGAGCTCAGGCTAGCCCAGAAGGGGTAGAGGGGACGTGTGAAAGCGGTCCTGCAGCTGTGGCCCACGGGAGCCCCACCTGCTGGGGAAAAGTGGGAGGCAAGGAATGGGCAGAGATCAGCTCTGCGACCCTACGCGAGCCGGCCCTGACTGAGGGGGCGGAGATAAAGCCCAGTAAAGGCAGAGGCTCACAGCTGAGTGCTAGCCAGTATCTCTGTCTGACCGGAGAAACTACAGTGAGCAGGCTCTGACCACAAGGGCTGGACAGAAGCATGGGAACAGGCAGGGTCTGCAGCTGAGCAAAGGTGCTCACCCCTAACCTTGGTACTGAGGCTTGTGGCTTGAGTGCAGTGTGCAACCCCACCTGTGGGGGTGAGGCGAAGGCCCAGACAGGCTGAGGTTTGCTCTACAAGTGGGCACCAGAACACAGCACATCCCAAGGAGGAGAGGCGGAAATCACAGCAATAGCCGCAGGGGGTCGGTTCTGGCAATGCCCATACCCAACCATCACAGGCAGCGGCAGAGGGGGTGGTGGGCCTGCAGACAGACCACACCTAGGGAACACAAAGGCAACACCCATTGGACTCCAGTGGCCACAACCTTCTTATACACAGACAAAATGGGCAGACAGAGAATTGCAACCCAAATAAATCAAGAAAAATCCCCAGAGAAGGACCTGAATGAACCAGATATAACCAAATTACCAGATGCAGAGTTTAAAATAATGATAATTAGGATGTTCAAAGAGATAAGAGAAACAATGGATAGTCATTACGAACATCTAAATAAAGAGATAACAAATATAAAAAAGAAAATTAAAATAATAAAAAAATATCATACACCATGATCAAGTAGGATTTATTTTGGAGAAGCAAGGCTGGTTCAATATTTGCAAATCAATCAATGTGATTCATCACATAAACAAAAGGAGGGACAAAAATCACATGATAATTTCAATAGGTGCAGAAAAAGCATTGGATAAAATCCAACACCCATTCATGATCAAAACTCTCAGTAAAGTGGGAATACAGGGATCATTCCTTAACATGATAAAGGCCATCTATGACAAACCCACAGCAAACATCAAACTAAATGGGCAAAAATTAAAAGCAATCCCCTTAAGATCAGGAATCAAGCAGGGATGCCCCCTTTCACCACTCTTATTCAACATAGTTCTGGAAGCCCTAGCTACAGCAATCAGACAAGAAGAAGAAATAAAAGGCATTCAAATTGGAAAAGAAGAAGTGAAACTGTCATTATATGCAGATGATATGATATTGTATATAGAAAGCCCTAAAGTCTCAGTCAAAAAACTATTGGACCTGATAAATGAATTCAGCAAGATGGCAGGATATAAAATTAATACTCAGAAATCAGAGGCATTTTTATATACCAACAATGAACTGTCAGCAAAAACAAAATTAAGGAAACAATCCCCTTCACTATTGCAACCAAAAATATAAAGTACCTAGGAGTAAATTTAACCAAGGAGGTTAAGGACTTGTACTTGGAAAATTATAAAACATTGATAAAAGAAATCAAGGAAGATACAAACAAGTGGAAGCATATACCGTGCTCATGGTTAAGAAGAACAAACATCATTAAAATATCTATATTACCCAAAGCAATTTATAAATTCAATGCAATACCAATTAAAATACCAATGACATACTTCAAAGATATAGAAAACATATTCCAAAAATTTATATGGAAACAAAAAGGAACACGAGTAGCCTCAGCAATCTTAAAAAGAAAAAAGAAAGCAGGAGGTATCACTCTTCCGGATATCAAGGTATACTACAAGGCCATTATACTCAAGACAGCCTGGTACTGGCATAAGAACAGGCACATAGATCAATGGAACAGAACAGAGAACCCAGAAATAAACCCACACCTTTATGGACAACTGATAGTTGTCAAAGGAGGAAAAAGCATACAATGGAGTAAAGACAGCCTCTTTAACAAATGGTGTTGGGAAAATTGGACATCTACCTGAAAAAAAATAAAACTAAACCATCAATTTACACCATTCACAAAAACAAACTCAAAATGGATAAAAGACTTAAATGTAAGCCGTGAAACCATAAGCATCTTAGAAGAAAACATAGGCAGCAAGCTCTCTGACATCTTTAGCAGCAATATATTTGCCGATTTATCTCCATGGGCAAATGAAATAAAAGGCAAGATAAACAAATGGGACTATATCAAACTAAAAAAGTTTTTGCATAGCTAAGGACAATAAGAACAGAATAAAAAGACAAACCGCACAATGGGAGAATATATTCGACAACACGTCTGATAAGGGGTTAATAACTAAAATAATAAAAATTTATATATATATATATATGTGTGTGTGTGTGTGTGTGTGTGTGTGTGTGTGTGTGTGTTATAATAGTCCATATATATGCAATGGAGTATTATTCAGCCATTAAAAGTAAAGAAATCTTGCCACCTGTGATAACATAGACAGCACTTGAGGGCATTATTGCTAAATGAAATAAGTCTCACAGAGAAAGGCAAATACTGTATTATCTCTTAGATAATCAACTCTATGAGTTGATACTTCTCATCTCTCTCCTTTCCTGTCTCTCAGAGAGAGAGAGAGACAGATGAAGTCTATTCCTCTTTGTTCTTGAACCCAGGCTAAGCCTTAGTGACTTGTTTACCAATGAGAATAAGGACATTCTGAAAGTTCCAAAACTAGGTTGTAAAATACCTTTCAACTGTCACCTGGACCTCTTTGACTGCTTTCTGGGAACTCTTGCTTGAGCAAAACTGGCTCTCAAATAAGGAACAGATTTCTACCTTAAGACCACCATGTTGTAAGAAGATCAGGCCATCACCTTTGCATCTCTCTACTCCTTCATCCTCAGCTCATGAACATTGCAAAAATTTATACTATCAAAAGAGAAAACTTATATCTTCTGCCAAACAATAAACCTACCTGAACTCATACATTCTCTATATTTTCTTTTATTAAAATAGAAGCTTGAAGAATGAGGTATGTACAGAGATAGAGAGGCCAAGGTACAGTGAGATACCTGACATCTCAGAAAGAAACCACCTTAGAAATGAATCCTCTAGTCTCAGACACCCCAGCTGATGCCATGTGAATCAGAGATATACTAACCAGCTGAGCCTTCCTGAATTCATAAACTAAGAACTCATGAATAAAATAAAATTGCTAGCCCTGGCCAGCTGGCTCAGCAGTAGAGCTTCAGCCTGGTGTGTGGAAGTCCGGGTTCGATTCCCATCCAGGACACACAGGAGAAGTACCCATCTGCTTCTGCACCCTCCCCCCTCTCCTTTCTCTCTATCTCTCTCTTCCCCTCCCATAGCCAAGACTCTAGGGGAGCAAAGTTGGCCCGGGTGCTGAGGATGGCTCCATGGCCTCTGCCTCAGGTGCTAGAATTGCTTCAGTTGCAATGGAGCAACGCCCCAGATGGGCAAAGCATCACACCCTGGTTGGCATGCTGGGTAGATTCTGGTTTAGCACATGTGGGAGTCTGTCTCTCTGCCTCCCCGCTTCTCACTTCAGAAAAATACAGAAAAAAAAATGTTATTGTAGGATGCTAAGGGGTTGAGTGGTTTATTGAAACCAACCAGGCAGTATTAGATAACTTTTATCTTGGAAAAGGCAATAACTTATTTTGAGAGTAATATGCAAATATTCAAGATAAGGGTTAGGCTCTCCTATTTGCAGACCCAAGGGCTTAGAAAGTATTTAACCCACTGTCCCAACATCTCACATCGCTTCTTATAAAGAGAACAACAGTACAGGAGGTGCAAGAATTACCACATGACCATAAAATTCTAGTCAAACCTCATTCTACAGCAAGCAGGATCAGCTAAAATACCAAACAGGGGGTACTTGTAAGTATAGTAGTGGCATGCTTTACAATGTAGTACTTTAAGTAGTTAACCTTTATATGGTTCCTAGTAGGTCTCTAACAGGTAGAATACATGGGTCAAGGAACCCAGAAGGGGAAGCAGAAGTGGCTGCCCTCACTATCACTCCTGGTGACCTACTTGGGGAGTTTCCCCAAGTTGTTGGACAAGCTTCTTACTATTACAACTCAGGGCTCTGCAGGTTCAGAGGTCTCAGTTCCCAAAGGGGAAACAGCCACCAGCGGACACAGGAAAAGTCCCACTGACCTACAAAGCACCTTTGCTTTCTGAACCCTTTAGTTTCTCATTCCAAGATACAAGCACACAGTAAGAGGAGTCATTTGATGTGGGCTGCCCCAGGAAGAGGACCGGCACTAAAGGCTAAGTATCGACACCATTCCCAGCAGCCAGACAAGTAAGATTTTCTGTCCTGTGGGAGAATCTGGGTAGTGCATCGTACTGGTTTCTATCTGATTTACACTCTGTCTAAAGAAAGGAATAGGAGGGAACTTTTATGTCAGATTTGTACTTGATCTCAGAAAAATTCCTAGTAGTTGTGAAAATAAACCCAGGAAGTATTGTTTGAGCTTTAGTTGTAGAGATTGGAAACCTTAGTGAAAAACAATGGAACATAGTAGAAAGTCCAGAAACAGGTTCAGACATAAAATCAACTGATAATTGACAGAGGTAACCTGTGGTTGAGTAGAAATGGAAAGTCATTTTAAAATGTAGTGCTGGCCTGACCAGTGGTGGCGCAGTGGATAAAGTGTCGACCTGGGGACACTGAGGTCGCCAGTTCAAAACCCTGCACTGGTTCAGTCAGGGCACATGTGGGAGTTGATGCTTCCAGCTCCTCCCCCTTTTCTCTCTCTCTCTCTCTCCTTCTCTCTCTCACTCTGTGTCTCCTCTCTAAAATGAATAAAATAAAAAGAAATTAAAATGTAATGCTGGGTAAATTGTATTTTCAAGTGAAAAATAATGCATTTTTCTCCTTATTTCACATCATGTTAAAACGTTAACTGCAGACAGATTATAGAGCTAACTGTAAAGGATAAACTTTTAGAGGAAAACAAGTTGTGAAACATTTATCAGCACGTGGACATCCCACTCCTCCACCCCGTCACTTTTCACCTTGGCCCCTCTCTGCTTCTTCCTCAGCTGATGAACACTGAAAAGGCTCATACTATTGTAAGAGAAAACTCATATCTTCTGCAAACAACAAACCTACCTGAACTCATACATTCTCTATTTTCTCTTATAAAATAGAAGCTCTACCTCTGTCTTATCAAAGAATAAACAGACAAGTAAGTAAAAATAAACAAAAACATTCTACTTTTATTCTAAGTCCTCTTTCTGTATCTCAGTTTCCACACCTGCACAAAAAGTAAAGCTAGTAAGAACTCCTATATCATTGGGTTGTGATGAGTATTAAATTAATGATGTGTAAAAGAACTTAAAGAAGTGTTAGTTACTACTCTACCCAGTCCAATATCTTGAGAAATTTGACTATCTTTGTGTTCTCCACTTCCTCACCTCTCCTTCATGCTTTAAAACAAAATATTAATTAATGTTGCACCCATGTAAAAACCTCTGGAAAGTCTTCCCATTGCATGTGGGATAAAATATTAGTCCTTTAACAGACAGTCTACAAGGTCCTATGTGATCTGACCCCAGGTCATCTCATGCTATCTCTAAATTTTTCCATTCTTTTCAATCATACCTCAGATAACGTGACAGGTTTTTTTTCCCCACCATCATTTCAAGATTATTCCTGCCTTTGTGGTGGTGGTTTTCTTTTTTATCTACCTCCCCCATAAGCTACCATAAAAGTAGAGATCATGTCTGTTTGTCTGTTTTTTCAGCAATGAATCCCCACCACACATAAAAATGTCTGATACATACCATGTATTCAAAAAATGTGTGTAGCCTGACCAGGCGGTGTCGCAGTAGATAGAGCATTGGACTAGGATGCGGAAGACCCAGGTTCGAAACCCCGAACTCACCAGCTTGAGCAGGGGCCCATCTGGCTTGAGCAAAGGCTCGTTAGCTTGGACCCAAGGTTGCTGGCTCCAGCAAGGGGTTGCTCGGTCTGCTGAAGGTCCGCGGTCAAGGAACATGTGAGAAAGCAATCAATGAACAACTATGGTGTCGCAACGGCAACGAAAAACTAATGATTGATGCTTCTCACCTCTCTCTCCATTCCTGTCTGTCTGTCCCTATCTATCCCTCTCTCTGACTCTCTCTCTGTCCCTGTAAAAAAAAAAAAAAAAAAAAATGTGTGTAGACATCAGGAAGTAGTAGTTCATGAAAAAATAAAATAAAATTCTAATCTGACTTCCTTTTGTGTCATGCCAGTGAAGCTCCCTCATGATTCCGAAGCCAGCAGTCACGTATCTCCCACACATGTTATTCTGTTTCCCCAGTAGTCCACAGTTCAGTCTAAGGAACTCTCCTCTTTTAGCTTCTGTGAACCCCTCTTTCCTGGTTTTTCTCCAATCCCACCATGGTTTTATTGTTTGTTTGTTTGCTTGCTTGTTTCCTGTTTTCTGTTATGTATTCTTTAGAGTCTCCTGACACTCCCTGGATATCTAGGTTTTGAGTAACCCAGGGCTGGTCCCAAGAGTTCTCTCTCCCTAGGTGATCCATGTAATCCATATTAAACTTGACATGCTGCTTCAGTATAGAAATTGCATTCTCACTCTACACCCTCTCTGTACCTCCTATTTGTAACATCTATCATTTTCTCACTGCAGGCACACACAGGCAGCAAGGCGATCATGCGTGAGATGAGGAAGAGTGATTTTACATTTTAACACATGGCCACAAATCACCTCCCTGAATGGATTTAGTTCAACACATTTTCTCTGTCATTCATTTGCCACTTCTGTGTGTTCCCCTTCAATAGTCACTGTACGCTTCCTGCAGAGGTTAATCAGAGGTACTACACTTGCTGCAGAGCCTCACTGAGTCAGAAATAAACAAGATCAGCATAAGCAAATAAGCTATGATACATCCATTTCTCACATTCTCTTTCTGGCCAATTCAAATACTGCTTAATCTGTCTTAATTAGGGCCATGCTTTGAAAAGGGCACCATGTTAAACACACACACACACACTAGAAGGGTATTAAAGAACATTACTCAAGATAAAAATATTTGATTTGATATTTACAGGCAGAGAGTTCTACAGCTTTATGTCCGACAAACACGTTTTGGTTAGGAATCAATGTATTTTCTTCTTTGCCTGGTACCATCCCTTAAAAGTATGGTTGACAAATGAAAAGGGGAAGAAAAAACTCTCTGGAACTTAATCAAGTTATTCTTGGCCTGGGTACTTGCCTGAGCAAATGTATCTCAGAATTAGAAAGCTGATCACCGGTGAGGAAAGACATGTCTTCACCAAGAGAATCCTCCAAAGACTTTAGAATTTAAAATCATAGAAAATGTATAGCAATAAAAAAATAATGATTTAGAGTATTGTTTTATTTACTACATCGTTCCTATCCATCCTTTGTTTCAACTTTTTCTGAACTATCTCAGCACAATGAAATGCTAAATTAATTCAGGTTCTGGATGACCCTAGCTCACCTCCTGAAGCAAGGCAGTAAGTAGCTAAGAAAGCTGACTTGTTTATTTTCTTCCTCCCACTTCATAACTTAGTCCAAGGAAGGATTATGTAACAGTTTATTCTTCTAGAGGGATAATCCAGGATCATACTGTACCAGGTTTCTAAGAAAGAACCAAGGCCAATAATGCAAAGAAGATAAGCCACATATCCCCTTAGGAACAAATAACCAGACAAGTGGCAATAGACCACAGATTTAAACTAATTTATGGAGAACAGCAACCGAAGGAAGGAGTGGTTGTAGGCTTAGTTTAGCAGAGGAAGGTTAATTCTAAATACTGGTAGTGAGGACAGCAGAGAGAAGCAAGCTTATTCACTCCACACACTGGAACCCTGCTTCACCGTCAATCTCCCTCAACAAGTCTGTGAACTCTCCCGAGGCAGGATGGGATCTGTCTTCATGACGTTTCTAATCCCAGAACCTAGCATTCTCCTAGGTTGATAACAGGAACCCAAAAAGTATTTGTAAGTGAACAAGGTGAATACGTTACTTTGCTTGTGTATCTACTGATAGGTTTATTTACTAATACAGCCTTGAAATTCATCTTCTATGTTCAAGATTTTCCTTAGGGAGCTAGCCTAACATTATAGCTTTATTAGTTGGAATTCATAAAATAAACTAGCAATAAATATAAAATGTTAGCATAGTACAATATTTTACTGGTTTTCTTTTGCTGCTATAACATATACTGTAAACCTAGTAGTTTAATCTAATACAAATGTATTATCTTACAGTTCTGGAGGTTAGAAGTGCAAACTGGCTCTCACTGAGTTAAAATCCAACTGTCAATGGGTCTGTGTTCTTCTCTACAGGCTGCAGGGGAGAATCCATTTGCTTACTCTTTCAGTTTCTAGAGGGCATCCACATTCCCTTTCTCCATCTCTAAAGCCAGCCACAGGGGCTGAGTTATTCTCAATTGAATCTATCTGACCTTATTCCATCATCACATCTTTCTTTACTCAGCTATAAAAGAGACTCTTTTAAAGAAATATGTAATTAGATTGAACCCACCTAGATATTCAGGAAAATCTCAAGTCAAGATCCTTACTTTAGCCTGTCCGGGTGGTGGTGCAGTGGATAGAGCATCAGACTGGGATGCGAAGAACCCAGGTTCGAGACCCTGAGGTCTCTAGCTTGAGCACAGGCTCATCGAGTTTGAGCAGAGCTCACCAGCTCGAGCCCAATGTCACTGGCTTGAGCAAGGGGTCACTCAGTCTGCTGTAGCTTCCCAGTCAAGGCACATATGAGAGAGCAATCAATGAACAACTAAGGAACCACAACAAAGAATTGATGTTTCTCATCTCTCTCCCTTCCTCCCTTCCTGTCTGTCTGTCCTTATCTGTTCCTCTCTCTTGCTCTCTCTGCCTCTGCAAAAAAAGAAAAAAAGGGGTCCTTACTTTAACCATATCTGCATGGCTCCCCATCATATATAAAGTAATACAGTCACAGTTCCCAGATTAGGACATGGACATCTTTGGGGAGCTATTCTTTTGCCACCACAAGTGTCTTCCAGTCAAGTATCATTGCGCTGTATCAGGTAAGTGTCCTCATCCCTTCTTAGAAGAGCCCTGTTCCCCTGAAGCAAGTTCACTGTCAGCCATTCTCAGCTTGGGAGGGAAATTCCTCTATAAACTAAATCATAAGATACTACCTTAGGGCAAGCCCCCAAATGCCCTCTCTCTTAACAAGGATTTTCCTGGCTTTGCTCATCTCTCTTACAGTAGTCACCTGACTAACTGCTCACATCCAGGTGTGTCAAGCTTTTTCTCTTTTTCAAAGAGACAAAAACACTAACCATGCAGAACCCTGCATCTACTAAAATACAGTGAAGACTGAGAGAGAAAAATGTAAATTAGCCCTCAGAGGAAACCCTTTCAGTTCATGTTTCATCAGAATGGTGTCTTTCCACAGTGAAAGGTCACTCATCAATCTAATTGTTATTATAGGGGTTTATTTTTCAATTTAGTGGTGATAATTTTTCTTACTTCTGCGCTTCGCTTTTTCCATCATTTAGAATCAGCTAATACCTTTTTTTTCTGCCTTTCCTAGTTATTGGATAGTATTTTTCCCAATCCAAACATTCCTGGGAGTGACTCCATCTTCCCTCCCAACCTTCCTGTTTTTGTTTCACAGCACTTGCTCCCATGGGATTGTGTTCAGACAAGTACTGATTGGCCAAGCTTTTATTACCATTCCAACACCATGATGCCAGCAGTTCGGAGAGAGTCCAAGATATTTATTAGCATGAACTTCTGAAGAAAGGACAGCTGAGTGTTTTTCAAATGACTATAAGCTTCTCTTGAGATTTGACTGTTTATTATAAACTAAGAGGTTATCTTTCTGCTTCTCCAGGATTTGAATGTAGGAGCAATAAAAGAGCTTACATTAGATTTTTCTGAAATATGTTTTTCATATACAGACTGTGTTGCATCTCAACCTTCTATGAAAACCTTCAGTAGCCATAAACAGTTAAAGTGACACTTTCAGAGGGCCAGAGGATGTGTGATTCAGAAATAAAACCTAAAGCACTATGTGTTATACTGATTTCTGCAGGTAGTGAGAATTATAAAATGCTGGCAATGGAAATTTCCATCTCTTAGCGTCGGGAAACATTTGAAATATGAGACAAGTCCTCCTACCACAAAGTTTCATTAAGGTATTTAACTAAAATTCCAAATAATCATAAAGATCAGATATTAAGTGAGTCTTAACTTACATGCTGTAACTTCCTGTTCAATCTTAGTGCATCAAGCTTCTCTCCTTATCGACAACGAGGGATTCATTCTTTCATTCCCTGGCAGACACACAATAACTGGGTGCTCCTGTGTTTAGCCTCCTAGCTTTCCTGGGACACCATTGCAAGTTATGTCTACAATCCCCTGCCATATTTGTGTTACTCACATCTTCACTGAGTAGCCAAACCACACTTTCTATAGGACACGCTCTTGTACATCATAACAAAGCTTTGGAGGTGACCAGAGAATCCTGCCTGAGTCCCAAGCTATACCTCTTTCCTCTTGACTAACACTGACCTTGGCTTCCATGGCTCAGGTTTTGATCTTTTCTCTTCCCAGGTACTGGAAGGGCACAGGTCACCTATTTACTTTTGCTTGCCATTCTTTGTCTCCACTGGAGGTCCTCATCATCTACATTCTTTTTATTGTAACCACCAGAAGGATAACTTATTCATGATTCCTGTTACTGACAATCACAATCTTGTTTCTCCTCCACCCAATGATGTGTATTTCTATGCTTTTTTTTAAGACTTGTCTTACTCAAGTCTTCTTCTTTGTTGCACAGCCTACTTATTCTATCATATTTCCTACATTTATGTCTCTGAGTTTATACGGGTATGACTGTAGTATTGCCCAGTAAGTACTAATGTGCACAAAACCATTCTGAGAAATATAAAGGCTCAATTGCTGTCAATGTTTATATAGAAGGATAAACACACAGAAACCTACCTTCTTTACTTATGAGTAACAATTAGGGCATCTCCAGAGTCAATCAGTATTCTACCTTACTCATAATTGGCTTGCAATAAAAGACTATTTCAAATAGTGAATAAGGCAGTGCCTTTACAGATCTATTGAAATACAGATCTAAACAGGTGTAAAACTTATCACAAATATATCCACTTTTTATATTCATTCAAGGGTTCCTGGTTTGAAGCCTTTAGCATGAGTCATAAAACCAAAACAAAATTTAAAATAAAAGTAAATTGTTCACTACTACAGAATTCTTAGAAAATAAGTGACTGTTATCCTGTAGTACCCACCACCATGCTTAGTACATAGTAAGCTCTCATAAATGGCTCTTGAATGGAGTGGCTGCATTAATGAATTAATGGTATAGGAAGAAAGTAACAAGACTTATTTCCATATCTACTGTACCTCAGAACATATATGCTGTTTTATGAATGAGTGCCTAGCATTTTGAAAAGAAATAGATTACTGAATGTGAATCAAGGTAAACCTAGTAGTGATGACATAATGATATGCTATTTGGCTTCTTCTGCCTGTCACAGCTCCCAACTTTCTTGTCAGAACTCATTCTGTCTTTCTTACTGAAACTATTGTTCATAGTCAAGGTGTCCGCAAGGAAAACCATCAACAACAGGGAAAGCTAACACTTTTAGTCATTCCTTTTGAAGACAGCTCACCGATCAGCCTTTCTCTTTTCACTTCTACAAACTCTTCAGCAACTAGCATCTCTCCCACCTCACCTTGTGGAAATATATAACCTAAATGAGGAATGAAATAGCAAGAGGCAAGAGAAGTACAATTTCAATTCTTTCTTTTTTTTTCATCTTCATAAATTTTCTTAACCTCAGAGAAGCAACAGAACCAAAGCTGGGTCTTACAGACTTGAGATTCCCTCTTAACTCACAGATTCACTCTGTCTTAGAGAGGCAAGTTCAAGCTTTGGTCTATTCTGAATTACTCTCATTCTTGGTAAAAAAAAAAAAAAAAAAAAGGAATTCATTTGGCACAGCTGTCCAAGGACATGAACCTGCTCTATGGAAAATATAGAGGGTACAGTTAAATCCATATTCCCAAATTTTCTACTATTGGATTCAAAAACCCCTCTTGATAATGAGAATAAGAAGGAGATGTAGAAAGTGACCAGGTGGTGGTGCAGTGGATAGAGTGCTGGCCTGAGATACTGAGGACCCAAGTTCAAAACTCTGATGTAACTGGCTTGAGTGGGAGGCTCACCAGCTTGAACATGGGGTCACTGGCTTGAGTGTGAGATCATAGATGAGACCTTATGCTCACTGGCTTGAGCCCAAAGGTCACTGACCTGAAGTTCAAGATTTCTGACTTGATCAAGATTTACTGGCTTAGCAGAAGTCCCTGGTCAAGGCACATGTAAGAAAGCAATCTATGAACAACTATGTGTCTTAACTATGAGTTGATGCTTCTCATTTCTCTCCCTTTCTGTTGGTCTCTCTCTCTCTCTTGCAAAAAAAAATGAGGGATAGAGGTGAGTGACAATATAACATTAGATGATTCTCTTGTTTCCCTCAAACTGTGTCTCTTAGACCCAGATTTATATCAGACACTTAGTTTATGTTACGAAGCATCAATTTTGATAACTGTTTCCACAGCTTTACCATAAAGATAAGGTCACCTGCTTGCTTCTTCCTCAGTCAATAAGTATGCATTGTTACAGCTTCCATCTTGCCTACAATTCAACTGCTTACTCTAATAATATGGGAAAGATATATAAAGATTTTCTATAAAATGATAATTGGGATGAAGGCAGTATATTTCAGTTTAGCTGTAGAGTCACTATCAGTTCTAGCTCATCCAAGAACTAAAAACTAAACTGCTTCTATAGTCTTTGAACACCAGCAAAGACCAACTGGGTCTAAAAAAACATAGTTCACAGATTGTTAATTGCAGTTTTATATAATCTGGTTAAACACTCTGAAGATTGTAGTAGGGAATAGTAATTGGCTCTGTGATCATAGTGAAATTACCAGTATTTGATTATAAAGGGACTAAGTTTCAATCAAAGGCAGTTGCTGATCCCATGCTGGCTGGCAAGATGTTCAATGTACAAGGCACTTGTTTTTTCTTCTCATTCACCACCATCCCTAACATACACAGTTGGCCCCGTTGGCCGTGGGTAAGTTGCCAGCCCAGTTTCTCCCAGTTTCTCTTCATCTGGAAAGAAAGCTACCCATAGAGCCTGCCAAGTAGTATATTTCAAAGATAAAGGCATGAAGTTTGTTCCAGAAAGCCTATCCTGATGTCAACCTAAGAACACTCACATATAAATTTTATTTCCAAATGCATACTTTGCACCAGTATCAACATGCCCTTGGATTGTTCCTGACTTCTACACTTCAAATCTGGAGCAGCCTTATGTGTCCTTGGGTGGTGGATTTTTTCTATCTCTGCCAGAGCTGGAGGCTTTCAGAACATTAGGTCAAATCTGGCCTAGTGGGTTATTGTTCATAGAAAGCAACCATAGATTTCTGAAGACAAAAATCATCAGCCATTTTCTAATAACTGAATAAAGGAAGGAAGGACATTAGCCTATCCTACATTAATGCAAGATTAATCTCCCTGATGGTCTTAGGTAATGCTCCATCTCTGTGTTGAAGTCAACTCTACTTGTCACACATTATGAGATGGCCATAGGAAAAAAGTGAAAAATGATACTACATTCCTCTTATTTGCAAGTGGCTCTCCAGAATTCTCTTCCATATACTACTCCCAGGTCTCTGTGGTCAGCTAATAATTTTTTAATCCCACTCTTTAGTGGAAAACATACAGGTCCCAGCAATATTTTATGTGTGAATTAATATGTACAAATATATTCAGTCTTCTATTAGTTTACTCCACACAAGATCTTCATCAGAAAATTTTTACTAGAATAAAATGCATTCAAAAATGTACCAAAATTCAGTGAAGACTCAAGGTTAGTCAGTTTTTGACAATGGGGATTTCTACTTCTAAATCTTTCTCTTAAACTTTACTTTGAAAAAAGCCCTCTCTGTCACCAAATCTCTCACCATCTCATATACCAACGGGCACACCACCTGGAATTTGGACAAAATAATGTGTAAGGGTTTAACCTGATGAGAACAAAATTCCTAGATCCCGAGGAGGTACTGAGTGTGAAAATCAAAAGTACCAAGATGTTTTTGGTTGTTGCTGTGGTCATCTCAAAGTGACCCAAAATGTAGTAAGGACCTGGGTCCCTGAGTGTCTAGTGTTTCACTTCCCAAGGATGTCTTTTAACTAAATAGAAGCAAGGAGACAGGGTTAGGAGGCTTTGCTTTGCCTTGTAGGCTATGGAGAACAAGAGTTTCATAGTAGAAATAATGTTCGGAGAGAATACATATAGCTCTTTAAAGATGAGAGGCTAATGATTTAAGAACATGAGGTTTGGATGGTGGCAGTGACAATAGAGGGAAAAGAAAACAAAGAAAGTAAAGAATTATATTTTTAAAAATTTGTTGGGACATGGTAGTGAATAAGAACTGAAGGATGAAGAAAATATTCCGGGTTTAGAAATATGAAATTGGGAACAAATTGGGGAAGTTTTAAAAGAAGATAGGTTTATCCCAGGACTTCTGAATGACTTTATAATAATAAAAATCTCTAAGTTGGCAGCTTTGAATAAGTATCAAAACTCAGGTGACAATCTGGAGCTGGATAAATGGAGGCAAATATTATCTACAGAGAGGTAAGAGGTAACATCATAAAATAACCCCATTATCCAGTGAGTTAAGAAAGTATAGAAAGAAAATAAAAGTCTTTTAGGATATGCCACTAGGGAAGAGGTGAAAGGTAGGAAAGATGAAAAAGATAGTGGTACCGATTCCTATGGAAAAGTACAGAGACAATAAACAAACATCCCTGGATTTAGCTAGGTAGCCACTGATCTGTCAAGGGAGATGGTAGAAGTCCCACTTCTGTCTCCAACTGCTATATTAAATAAATAAGTACAGAATGGTAATTCCTTGAACCCAAGCAAACACCAGTACTTTGCAGAGCAACATTCAGACAGTTTCTATATGCCAGTTCTATAAATTTAGAGACATAATGAGGTTACTTAAAAAGTTGGCACTACTAGGACCCAGAGGCCAACAGAGCATCTGTGCCACAGCCTGTGGCTCAGTTGCATTTTCACCCTGTAGCTGAGGCAGGGATCAGTGACTTCAGCCTGGGAAACTCCGTGCATGGGTATTCACCGTGGAAATGC
Organism: Rhynchonycteris naso; assembly: GCA_037038555.1. Classification (NCBI taxonomy): domain Eukaryota; kingdom Metazoa; phylum Chordata; class Mammalia; order Chiroptera; family Emballonuridae; genus Rhynchonycteris; species Rhynchonycteris naso. The sequence continues at coordinate 78,421,879 of CM073002.1, forward strand.
TTGCAGCCTGCCTTGGGAGACTTCTGGCCACTCTCCATAATAGTGAGGACCTTTGGAGATTTGACTGAGTGGGTCAATTGATTGGTAAGTTGGTCAAGTTTTATTTTTATATGGCTTTTTTTTCTTTCAGAGAAAGAAATATTTCTCAACAGGCTGATGGAGCAATAAATACTGGACATCTGTGTCCTGAGCCATGGGCAGCTCAGATACAGAAAAATTCTAGCCTATGAATGAAATTACAGCGCCAAATATAGGCAGCATCATATGAGGTTGCCAGGTCAGAACCATGATAAACAGACCAAAGTCAAATTCCACTGGGTGTGGACAAGTTGAGAGAGCCAAGCAGGTCCAGGAATAAAGGTAAGTTGATGTGTGAAAAGATTGGAAGTGATTTGAAAGAAGGTAAGCCTAGGTCAGTGGTCAGCAAACCGCGGCTCGCGAACCACATGTGGCTCTTTGGCCCCTTGAGTGCGGCTCTTTGGCCAGCTTAGGGGTACTCCAATTAAGTTAATAACAGTGTACCTACCTATATAGTCTAAGTTTAAATAAATTGGTTCTCAAAAGAAATTTCAATCATCGCACTGTTGATATTTGGCTCTGTTGACTAATGAGTTTGCTGACCACTGGCCTAGGAGACTCCATGATATTGTGGTAGTTTTATAAGCAGGGCTCAAAGCTTCTGGCGTAGGCATCTTGGTATGTGAAAGAAGCCAACTCATAGCATATACTTTCCCCTGTGTCTATGAGTAAAAAAATGTCTGTCTTACTCAGTTTGCTTCATATGTTCTTTGTACCTCACACTTCCTTGCTGAGATGGCTTTGTTCCCATCCTCCAGCACTTCAAAATACACTGCTCAAAAAAAAATTAGGGGATATTTTATCACTTCATATTCCTTTTTAAAATATCCCCTAATTTTTATAACCATTATATAGTGCTCATCCACTTTTGAAATTCCCCCTATTTCCAAAACACTCCACCCCAGTTCACCCTTCCACCCATGACACTAGTCAGACTCCCACAAGTCTTTGGTAGATTTCTAAATGCTGTTCCTGGCTCAAATCTTCCTGTGATGAAACTGAAACCAGTTAGTTATCGATGACAAGCAGCTGACTCTTTACCAATAAACACAGTCAAAAGGCAACTAAGACACTAATCTCTGGGTCAGCCTTGATCTCTGCTAGAGCACTGTAATGGTGCAAGGAAAATACCGTAAGCATCGGGACTGCCCCTTCAATGCTAAAGACAAATAGGACACTGCTATTGGAACAGAACCCCTTGAAAAAGGATCCACCTTGGCACCTGTACCACCACAGAAAGACTAAGAGCTGAGTCAAAGCGGATTCCCACCTGAGTCACTAGCCCAACAACACTCTAAGTCTCTGGGAGCCACAGCATCCTGTACAGCAAATCCTCTTTTTTCCTTAGAGGACCGTTTTCACGTGTCTGGCTCATTTGATAGTTTACTTCTGCCTACCTGCTTCAGCACTTAAACTACACTCACATAATGTTTTGGAACATTAGCAAAACAATCTTGGACACAGGAAACTTCAACACAAACCCAAGTGTTCAATCATTAGCCAATATTTAAAGAACAGTACTCAAAATAGTTTTAAATGTAGCTGAGTGTTTAAAAATAAACAAAACTGAGTACACACTTCTGCATTTTGGGATCCATATTAATATGTAGCTGGCTGAGCCCACTTCTGCCTTCTCATAAACAGCAGAGTCTAGACAGATGTCAGACTGCATGAGTGTTCTGTGGTCACCCTGGCTGTGCAAGAGAAGCCAATTACTGTACAACCATACAACTCATGTTTGTTCACTAAAATGTTCTGTAAATAGCATTTTATAGTAGTTTTAATTTTAACAAACTAATTTTAACAAACTAATATTCATCTGTTAACAAATTAATTTACAAAACTAACCAAATCCAAATCGAATAGATTGTGTAAATATCTGATCAGTCTTTTGGCAATTTGCTTATGCACACACACCTATCATGAAATGGGAAATTCTGTGTGGGTCCTGGAAGTCTATTGATGGAGAGCAGAAAGACTTACAGTCACCAGTCAGGCACAACAAGAAGCAACATGACCCAATCTGGACCATGGATGCTCAGGACTATGACTTCAAGAAGGTATACTAACCTTCTCTGCCTCCTCAGCCCTCTCACTGTATCTTCTTCTTACTCACTTTTAATTAATGACCTAGCTTTTTATTTTACCAAGATGGCTAAAACCATCTTAATATTTCTTGTCTACTATTTAATTTCTACAGCTTGTTCCTATACTTGTCCTCACATTTAAGTCATAACTAGCTTTCTTGCTCCCTGTTTTTCCCACCTCCATCATTCCAATTTTCTACCCCAACCTCATCTATCTTCTAAAATTCCAATTTCCACTGTGGCATTCTTCTGCTCAAAAACCTTCGAGGAATCCACGTGTCTATTAACGTGGCCCTCTAAAATTCGACCCTGGCTATCATCAATATAAATGTTTTCAATACAGATTATTCCTTTTTATATTCTATATTCTGAAAGGAGGATTGTCGTCTCTTCTGTCTTACTCCAAGACTTTCAGAAAATAAAGACTGAGACAAAGATTATTCAAGGAAAGTGCAATCCCAGGACAAGAATAAAGGAAAAGAAAAGTGAGACAGGGAAAGATGGCAAGCAATATGAAATGGAATAACAATAATGGCCTCTACTTCACAATGACTTTGAAGAATCTTAGGATGCCTCCAGACAGGCTAGTCAAAACAACTATGTTTCAGATGAGCCTGTTAGAGGAAGAAAGGGAAAGTGTTCTTATCTGCCCAAATTCTTTCCAGGTCTTGGTTTTCTTTAGCCAAAGTCAACTCTCCCACACTTCTAAGTTGCATCTTTTAAACCTTTTTAAAGTTGCTTAAGAAGCCAGAACCCATGCTTATCAGTGATAGCTCATACAAGTATCAAAGTGGTAGTAGGAGGCAGAGACGCTAAACATGGAGTTGGCCAGTCTCAGACGGTAGAACCTCATAGATCACACATTCTGTCAGGCTCAAGAACTCAGGCAAAACAGATAAGTGAAAGAGGTAAAGGTCCTAGAAACAAATGAGACCAAGAAAATCTGAAGAAGTATGAAAATCCAGTAAGCCATCTTCCCACCTAGACAAAGCCAGCCCTTCCATAAAATTTACTCATTGATTATTCAATTCTCCAAATTCTTTGTTTGGGTATTTGCTTACATACTGATAGGTTGTGAAGGTTACTAAAAGTGGTGTGTGTGTGTGTGTGTGTGTGTGTGTGTGTGTGTGTGTGTGTGTGTGTTTAGTCTTCATTAAATTTTAAACTTATTAATGGCAAGTACTAAGCCAGTATTTCCATGTATGCCCATCTCAACTGGCACAGTATGGGGCCATAAATTGTATACCATCTGTAGTTGTTTAATAAGTGAAAAAACAGAATAGCTCAGAGAATAGATCTGGGAGTCACTTTAGCCTAACTGAACACAGAACAGCCTCTTTTCTTATGACTTCACAAAAATAGTCTGAGCTTGCAAGAAACCCTAATGGACACCTAAATCATTCACTCCTTCATTTTCTGTCAGTAAATAATTAAATTATTTACTACATAGTGAAAAATTAAAATGATACACATTCAAAAACCACTTAAAAGCAATTGGTCATAATTAAAAAAAGAAGATGAGGATAGAGACTCAGTACAGGAAGGAGCATTGGTGGATGCCCTTTCAGCCCCTTCCCGAAAGCCACACAACTGAATCTTTCCCTGTATGACTCCTATCCTTTTTGAGCCACTGTCCCTCCACCAAAGCCCACAGTCAAAAGTTTAAAAACTTCAATAAAATCAGTTATGAGAACACTTAGATGCTGTCACTGTCCCACAGCTGGGGACATTCCAAAGGAAAACCAAGCCCTAAACCAGAGAATCATTTCTCACCAAACCAAGGCAAACAGTTGATTCCTTCACTGATCAACCTTCCAATGAAACCAGATGTGATCTATGCAAGATATAACAACATTAAACCTGAGACTTCCAGTTATTTTCTGACAAGTCTTTATCAATTAGTCAGGAGAAAACTTCTTTCAGTAGTCAAGTGGTTTAAATTACTACCAGGTTTTAAAAACTGACATATTGATGACCAGATAACTATCATCCAATATTATTGGATGACCTCAGTGGTGCTTAGACTAAGATCTTATAAACATCTCAGTGGGCAGATGCTATATTTTATGCATGATCTAAATATTGATGAACAGCAGATGGAGGAATAGCCATTTTATTCATTATGCTTTATCATGTGGCAGATCTCACAGGAGTTTGTGAAGCTTCAAGTTAGCCAAAAAGAGTTCCTCCATATAAAAGCATTGCTACTTCTTTATACAATTCCTTTTGAAGGATGAAGAAGTCAGAACCAGTTTGAAGAACTGAAATCAAGCTCATCAAGGCTATTAGTTTGAGGCAAAAGGAAGTTGTCTCTAGTTCACAGCATATCTACCAACTTACAAAGTTTCTTGATAAGCATGATTTCCAAAAACTCAGTACCAATTCATATCAATGAGCTTTTTGTTATGTGTTCTAGGAGTTTCCTGTTTTCAGGTCTTACATCTAAGTCTTTAATTCATTTCAAGTTAATTTCTGTGAGTGGTGTCAGATAAGGGTTAAGTTTCATTCTTTTACATGTGAAAATATCCAGTGTTTTTCAGTACCATTTATTGAAGAGACTTTTTTTCTCTCCATTGAGTATTCTTGGCTCCCTTGTCAAATATTAGTCAAAATAAATTCATGCATGTATTTATTTTGGGACTTTTGATTTTGTTCCACTGGTTCATTTGTCTTCTTTTATCCCCATACCACATTATTTTAATTATAATAGCTGTCTTGTATATTTTGAAATCAGAAAATGTAAGATCTTCTGCTTTGTTCTTGTCAGAATTTCTTTGGCTATTTAGGGTCATTGTGGTCTTCTCTTCTCTTTGGAAGTTTTTAAGAAGTATTCCTATTGCCTGACCAGGTGGTGGCGCAGTGGATAGAGCATTTGACTGGGACGCCGAGGGCCCAGGTTTGAGACCCCGAGGTCACCAGCTTGAGCGTGGGCTCATCGAGTTTGAGCAAGGCTCGCCAGCTTGAGCCAGAGGTTGCTGACTTGAGCAAGGGGTCACTCAGTCTGCTGTAGCCCCCCCCCCCCATCAAGGCACATATGAGAAAGCAATCAATGAACAAGTAAGGAGCCACAATGAAGAATTGATGTTTTTTATCTCTCTCCCTTTCTGTCTGTCTGTCCCTATCTGTTCCTCCCTCTGACTCTCTCTGTCTCTGCCACACAAAAAAAGAAAAAAGAAATACTGCTATTGGTTTGTCTTTAAATGTTTGGTAAAATTCACCAGTGAAGCCATCTGGTCCTTGGCTTTTCTTCATGAGGGGATTTTTGTCTACTGATTCAATATGGTCTATTCATACCTGAAATATGGCAAGTCATTTACAAGTGTTCATTTAATAAATAAATAAGGTTATGAAGCCTGGAAAGGAAAGATGGGAACAAGCACAATTATATACTACCAAGAGACAAAGGGATTTTGGAGATCAGCTATTCCAACTTTCTCTTTTCATACCTTCCTTGATAGCTTTAACTTTAAACATTATTACTAATTTACTCCCTGCAGTACTACAGCACCTGATTTGTATATGGATCACCTTGTTTTGGTTGGTTAAATATATGATTGTAAATTCTTTAAGGGACTATAATCATAAACAGCACATTGTTGGACCTGGGCAGGTAGCTAAGTTGGTTAGAGTGCTATCCTGATATACCAAGGTTACAGGTTCTATCCCTGGTCAGGGCACATACAAAAATCAACTAATAAATGTATAAATAAGTGAAACAACAAACTGATCTCTCAAATAAATAAGTAAATATTAAATAGCACATTGCTGATGAAGTATAAATGTGGAGGTTTTAATAAGTAAATAAGTGAGAAAAAAAAGGTATGAGCAAAGTGAGAAAGTCCAGATTGAAGTTGAAAGGTGACTGGCTAGATAACATCTAACTTACACTCCAAGAAAAGCATTTATTTAGTTGATTGAAAAGTATGTGGGTCCCACCCAACATGCCATTGATTTCCTCATTCTTCTGTCACCTCAGCAGGTGTGGCTTATCATTGGACTCATCTTGCTTGTTCTATTTGTGCTGTTACCTCTGCTCTTCATTCTCTCTGTTCCTTAAACACCTAAGTGGGTCCTTACCCTCTGTATTACTTCTTAGCATCAAGACTACTCTAGAAAGAGGACACCACAACCCAGGATGAATGCCAAACTAAACAAGCTATAGCTTTCATAACAATTAACATTTTTCTACTTTTACCTCAAGACTCAAGTTTCTCTTCCAAAATGGGGGACACACTTTAAGGTCACAGTCTTGCCCCATCACTACTCTCCAAAGTTCCTCTTACACATGTCTCTCCACAGCAACCGCTACTCAGCACCGTTTATGGATCCAACATAAAATTATAAATGTAGTATGAAGACATTTCAGTGTTCCACTTTCAAAAAAAGAGATTATTTATTCAGCTCTGTTGGAGTGAATACTTGTGGTCCCTGAAATGACAGAAAAACGTAATGGGTCCAAGTTTCATACACAGGCATTTTATTTCAAGCCTTCTTTGAGTTTTTCCTGGTACTTAAACTCTATCAATTCTATACCTTCTCCATAGTTCAATTTCAACATTCCATTGTGTGGGGGATTGTACAGTAGATTGTGGAAAGAAGGAAATCTTTGCACCACAGATGTTGCATTTGCCACCTCAAAGGAGGATAATAAGTAGAGAGCTTTGAACTGGTCATAAGTTTGTAGAAGAAAATGAGGAATAACTTTTCTCCCCAAAAAAACGCACATTTTAGAGGGGAATGTTGTCAGGTCGATGACTTTTTAATCTCTTGTTTACCTCATCTTGTGTTCATAGGATTTCCTTCTAAAGAACCAATGACAGCTGGGCCTCAACCCACAGGTCAGGCTCTTTGACCATTAGGTCTTTGAGAATATAAAGAATAGTCAAAGTTTAGAGTAGGAAGAGACCTTACGATAACACAGTCTAATTCCCTTATTAATAGTAAGACTTGGCCTAGAGAGGTAAAATGACATGGTTATAAAACTCATTAAAATCAGAACTAGAATTTGAGTTCAGAACTCTTAATTGCACTGATACTGGACTTTATGTTATGGTACATAATAATAAAAGAAACATGAAAAATTCTAACATTATCTAAACTATTAATACAACAACTCAGTAGCAAGAATGTTTATTATTTTATTAAAAATATTTCCCTGTTTAACTTTAGCATCTTAAACTCTTTTGGCAGCCAGATGTGTAGCACCTGTGCCTGAGTTAAGAACACTGTATATTTCCCCTGCCTTCTCACATTAATATAGGGTTCTGGCTTCTCCCTATCCTGCTCTCTGAGGACTGCTCTGCCAAAACCAGACATGCCCTCACTTTTGTGGTGCACAATCAGAAGCAAATGGCAAGGGAAAAGGAACACCAATGATGAAGAAAAGTTTTCCCTAGACTTGGAGAAAAGAGTGCCGCAGAGTACAAGAAAAGAGAATGGGAAAGGAACTGGAACAGTAAGACATGTTGCTCAGGGTGATGTATCCTCTTCCAAGACTCAAGAAATACACAGAACTTGAGTTATTTTCAAATTACTCTATGCTTGCTGGACTATGATTTGTTCATCATAGCATTGCTTTGAGATAGAGCCATGTGGGCAATTAAGAGAAAAACAGTGTAAGTTCTGCTTTAATTTTTTTTTTACATTCATACACCATTTTTATTCCACTTGCCTTTGCTTTTTGAGAATGTCCCTTTTTATTAAGGTAAAAAAATTATAGCTCTTACAACAGCTTGTGGAAATAATTCTAGTCTTTAAAATATTCAGGTCAATTGATACAACATTACCACTTTTGAGATTTTCTAGGAAAGTAAATGATACTACTTATGTAAAAAGCTTAACTTCATTTAGAAGTTTATACCAGGTTTATAATAATATAAAATCTGGAAACCATAAAAAATGTCTAACAATAATGGAATAAAAATATCACAAGCATTAAAAATACTATTATGTAATAAATGTATATACAAAAATTATAATAGCACTGGGAAGGCTTAAAATACAATGTTTAGTAAAAGGAAGGGATTCAAAATAAAGGTACATGAACATCACCCAGCAGGTTTAGAGCTTAATATCTGTATTTTTGCGTAAGCTTCGAAGTCATTTTCATCTATACCAACTCCGTAACTATATAAAAATGTCACATACAGACATATGAATGTGTGTAGATAGATGATAGATAGATAGATAGATAGATGATGGATAGATAGATAGATAGATAGATATAGGTATATATACATATGGAAAATCATGTAAATGCAAAATAACAAGCTAAATTATTTCTCATAGAAATCAGATTCTTGCTTGTTTGCATAATGATATACTCAGCCAATTGTGGTAATCCCATTTCTTCCGAAAGATAGATACTCTTCCAGTCACCCTTACTACATAAAGTGGTCATACAATTCTATTCTGGCCAACAGGATATAAGAGGAATTCTTCCTGGGGGTTTTTAAAGAGGTTTTCTTTTTGTTTTGGTTTGTGTTTTTTTTTGCCTTTTGATAGAGACACACATTCAAGAAGAGGCTGTTTAAAAAAAAAAAAAAAAAGAGCCTGTTGGTGACATGTCTTTTTCCTTATTTCCTGAGATGATGTTTGGAGCTATAGCAGCCCCTTGGCAATCATAATGCGAGTGTGCCAGAACTAAAAGTTAGTTATGAATCAGACTTGAGCAGGAATAAATTGGAGCAAGTAAAACCTCCCCTGGCTGATAAAACAAAAAGAAAAACAAGAAAAGAGAATGGGAAACATTCCTCTTTTGGGTAGTCCATTACAAAATTTAATCACTATAAATAGGTGGTTCAAACAGTATTTCGACTGGTCAGAACATATATCTGTAAGAGCAGGTGTCCCAGGTATCCTTTGTTAATTTTACACTTAAAGACTTAAAAAGGATATAGGTGCGAGGTAGGGGCAGGATGGCGATGGAGTAAGCAGAAGTACCAACTTCCAACTCCCTGAACCAATGTGGATTATAACTTGATTTTAAGAACCATCATCTGGATAAACCAACGTTAAACTGGACTGAGAGGACTCTTCAACCAGGGAACACTGAAGAAGCAACATTGAGACCAGTAGGAAAAGCGAAAACGCAGAAACCCAGCTCCCCGGAGCAAAAGGCAGCCCGGAGAGACTTGTGTGGCAGAAAGAGAGGCTAGCAGAAGGTAGAGACCTGGGTCCCAGGAACAAAGCCCCAGCCTGCAGCCCCAGAGCCTAGAAGAGGCATATGGACAGTATTGAGCTGTGAAACAAGTGAGGATACTGTTTGTGAGAAAGAGACAGTTGTCTCAGACCCAGGATTCTTCTTAAAGGGACGACGCAGAAAACCTCTCTCACAACCACACTCCCGAAACTCTGGGAGACAGGGAGAGAGGAGAGGACCAGAGCAGCAGGAAGAGAGTGTGATCTGGAAGGCACAGGGAGAAAAGCTTTGAGGGACAACCACCCTAAACCCTGGCCTGAGTCAATCCACAAATCTGAAACAATATTTCCCCTGGAAGCAGCAGGGGGAAGCAGGACACCAACCAAACAGGCTCCCCTGAAGCAAACAAGAGCACAGTCACTTAGAAGGAGGGAGCTTTCAGGACTACAGTATGGAGTGTTAGGGTCTGAGCTGCAGCGCCTCCACCCACACTGCTGAGGGCTTGCTGGAGGGCAGGTGGCCGTGGGATGCGGAAGAGCAGTTCTGTAGGGGGACAGAGGCCAAGCCGGCTGGCATGAGCTCGGTCTAGCCCAGCAGAGGCTAAGGAGACATGCGAAAGTGGTCTAACGGCAGCAGGCCCGACCACGACCCGAACTGCAGGTGAAAAGCAGGAGCCCGGAATGAGCAGAGATCCACTGCTGGGCAGAGGCGAGCAGGCACTCAGCCCCACCTGGCCTCTGAGGCTTGAAGCTTTGCCCACGGAGGTGGGGCAGAAGCCCGGGCTCGTAGTTGAGTGCACACCAATAGCCCAGCCGAGGAGTCAAGGTTGGCAGGGATGGGAAGGAGGCCTGGCTCACAGCTGAGCACTTAGCAGCAGCCCATCCCAGCCGAGAAGCCAAGGTTGGAGGGGGCGGGGTGGAAAACTGGCTCACAGCTGAGTGCGCACCAGAAGACCCTCCTAGCCGGAGGAACAGGCTGACAGGGACCTGCAGCTGAGCAAAAGTGCTCACCCTTGCCCTTGGTGCCAAGGCTTGGGGCCAGAGTCTGGTGCGTAGTCCCACTCATGGGAGAGGGGTGAAGGCCAGACAGGATGAGGCTTATGGAGCCGGGCACGAGAACATAGCCCCTCCCACGGAGGAGAGGAGGAGATCACAGCAGCAGCCACAGCTACAGGCACCGGCAACACCCACACCCAACCGCCCGAGGTAGCAGCAGAGTGGGTGGTGGGCCTGCAGACACCACACATAGGGAACACAGAGGCAACACCCATTAGACTCCAGTAGCCAACTCTTCTTACACACAGACAAAATGGGCAGGCAGAGGATTGCAACCCAAGTGAATCAAGAAAAATCCACAGAGAAGAACCTGAATGAATCAGATATAACAAAACTACTTGATGCAGAGTTTAAAATAATGATAGTTAGGATGTTCAAAGAGCTTAGAGCAACAATGGATAGTCATTACGAACACCTAAATAAAGAGATAACAAGTATAAAAAAAGAAATTGAAATAATAAAAAAGAACCAAACAGAAAGGACAAATACAGAATCAGAACTGAAGACCACAATGGAAGAAATTAAAAGCAGGATGGATGAAGCTGAGGATCGAATCAGCGAGTTAGAGGACACATTAAATAAAGGCACAGACGCAGAGCAGAAAAAAGAAAAGAGACTCAAAAAATCTGAGGAAACTCTAAGGGAGCTCCGTGACAACATGAAGAGAAATAACATCTGCATCATAGGAGTTACTGAAGAAGCAGAGAAAGATCAAGGGATAGAAACTTTGTTCAATCAAATCATAGCTGAAAACTTTCCTAAATTAAGACTGTAAAATATTTCCACACATTCAAAAAGCACAGAGAACTCCATTAGAGAGAAACCCAAAGAAATCTACACCAAGACACATCATAGTTAAAATACCAAAGCTAAGTGATAAAGAGAAAATTTTAAAAGCTGCCAGGAAAAAAAAAAGCCATTACCTACAAAGGAGCCCCCATAAGGATGATATCTGACTTCTCAACAGAAACACTTGAGGCCAGAAGAGAATGGCAAGATATATTCAAAGTAATGCAGAAGAAGAACCTACAACCAAGGCTACTCTATCCAGCAAGGCTAACATTTAAAATTAAAGAACAAATAAAGAGCTTCCCAGACAAAAAAAATCTCAAGGAATTCATTAAAATCAAACCAACTCTGCAAGAGATGCTAAGGGCCTGTTGTGAACAGTTCAAATGGGGAAAAGAATATAGCAAAAGAAGAATACAGCTTTAAAGAATAAAATAGAAATAAACAACTACATATCAATAATAAATTAAGTGTAAATGGATTAAATGATCCAATCAAAAGACATAGAGTAGCTGCGTGGATAAAGAAATAGGACCCATACATATGCTGTCTACAAGAGACACACCTTAAAACAAAAGATGCACATAAACTGAAGGTAAAAGGATAGAAAAAAAAATTTCATGCAAATGCAAATGAAAAAAAAAGCCGGGGTAGCAATACTTATATCTGCCAAAATGGACTTTAAAACAAAGGCTGTAGTAAGACAAAAAGGACACTACATAATGATAAAGGGAACAATTCAACAGAAAGATATAACCATTATAAATATCTACGCACCAAACATAGGAGCCCTGACATACATAAAGTAAACTTTGATGGATATAAAGGGTAAGATTAATAGCAATACTATAATAGTACGGGATTTTAATATGCAACTAACAGTACTGGATAGATCCTCAAGAAAAAAAAATAAACAAAGAAACAGCAGGCTTAAAGGATACACTAGATCAATTCGATTTAATAAATGTCTTCAGAACTTTTCACCCTAAAACAGTAGAATATACATTCTTTTCAAGCGCTCATGGTACATTTTCTAGGATAGACCACATGTTAGGACACAAAAGTGGTCTCAACAAATTTAAAAAGATTGAAAGCATATCAAGCATTTTCTCTGATCACAATGCCATGAAACTAGAAATTAACCATAAAAGAAAAACTGAAAAATACTCAAACACTTGGAAACTAAATAGCATTTTATTAAATAATGAATGGATTAACAATGAGATCAAAGAAGAAATTTAAAAGTTTCTAGAAACCAATGATAATGAGCATACATCAACTCAAAATTTATGAGACAGAGCAAAAGCAGTAATGAGACGGAAGTTCATAGCACTACAAGCATACCATAAGAAGCTAGAAAAAGCAAATAAGCAACTTGACCCTGCATCTAAAAGAACTAGAAAAACAACAGCAAATAAAGCCCAGGACTAGGAGAAGGAAGGAAATAATAAAGATCAGAGTGAAAATAAATGACAAAGACGCTAAGAAAACAATACAGAGGATCAATGAAACCAGGAGCTGGTTCTTGGAAAAGGTAAATAAGATCGATGAACCTTTAATTAGACTTACCAAGAAAAAAAGAGAGAGGACTCAAATAAATAAAATTAGAAAGGAGAGTGAAGAAATATCTGACACAACAATAATACAAAGCATTGTAAGAAAATATAATGAAGAACTCTATGCCAAAAAATTAGACAAACTAGGTGAAATGGACAAATTTCTTGAATCATATAATCTTCCAAAAATCAATCTGGAAGAATCAGAACATCTAAACAGACCAATTACAACAAATGAGATCGAAACAGTTATCAAAAAAATCCCAAAAAAGAAAAGTCCTGGGCCTGATGGCTTCACAAGTGAATTCTACCAAAAATTCAAAGAACAACTAACAACTATCCTCCTCAAGCTATTTCAAAAAATTCAAGAGGAAGGAAGACTTCCAAACTTCTCTATGAGGCGAGCATAATTCTGACCCTGAAACCAGGCAAAGACAACACCAAGAATGAAAATTATAGGCCAATATCCTTGATGAATTTAGATGCTAAAATTCTCAACAAAATATTAGCCAACCAGATCCAGCAATATATGAAAAAAAAATCATACACCATGATCAAGTGGGATTTATTCTGGAGAGGCAAGGCTGGTTCAATGTTCGCAAATCAATCAATGTGATTCATCACAATAAACAAAAGGAAGGACAAAAATTACATGATAATTTCAATAGATGCAGAAAAAGCATTTGATAAAATCCTGCACCCATTCATGCTCAAAACTCACAGTAAAGTGGGAATACAGGGAACATTCCTTAACATGATAAAGGCCATTTATGACAAATCCACAGAAAACATCATACTAAATGGGCAAAAATTAAAAGCAATCCCCTTAAGATCAGGAACCAGGCAGGGGTGCCCCCTTTCACCACTCTTATTCAACATAGTTCTGGAAGTATTAGCCACAGAAATCAGACAAGAAGAAGAAATAAAATGCATCCAAATTGGAAAAGAAGAAGTAAAACTGTCATTATTTGCAGATGATATGATATTGTATATAGAAAACCCTAAAGTCTCAGTCAAGAAAACTACTGGACCTTATAAATGAATTCAGCAAGGTGGCAGGTTATAAAATTAATGCTCAGAAATCAGAGACATTTTTATATACCAACAATAACCTGTCAGAAAAAGAAATAAAGGAAACAATCCCCCTTCACTATTGCAACCAAAGAAATAAAGTACCTAGGAGTAAATTTAACCAAGGAGGTTAAGGACTTGTACTCGGAAAATTATAAAACATTGATAACAGAAATCAAGAAAGATACAAACAAGTGGAAGCATATACCATGCTCATGGTTAGGAAGAATAAACATCATTAAAATGTCTATATTACCCAAAGCAATTTATAAATTCCAATTGCAATACCAATTAAAATACCAATGACATACTTCAAAGATATAGAACACATATTCCAAAAACTTATATGGAAACAAAAAAGAACACAAGTAGCCTCAGCAATCTTAAAAAGAAAAAAGAAAGCAGGAGGTATCACTCTTCCTGATATCAAGGTTTACTACAAGGCCATTGTACTCAAGACAACCTGGTACTGGCATAAGAACAGGCACATAGATCACTGGAACAGAACAGAGAACCCAGAAATAAACCCACAGCTTTATGGACAACTGATATTTGACAAAGGAGGAAAGAACATACAATGGAGTAAAGACAGCCTCTTTAACAAATGGTGTTGGGAAAATTGGACATCTATCTGCAAAAAAATGAAACTAGACCATCAACTTACACCATTCACAAAAACAAACTCAAAATGGATAAAACTTAAATGTAAGTCATGAAACCATAAGCATCTTAGAAGAAAACATAGGCAGTAAGCTCTCCGACATCTGTCGCAGCAATATATCTGCCAATTTATCTCCACGGGCAACTGAAATAAAAGGCAAGATAAACAAATGGGACTATATCAAACTAAAAAGGTTTTGCACAGCTAAAGACAATAGGATCAGAATAAAAAGACAAACCACACAATGGGAGAACATATTTGACAATACATCTGATAATGGGTTAATAACCAAAATTTATAAAGGACTTATAAAACCAGGAAAACAAACAATTCAATCAAAAAATGGGCAAAAGAAATTAATAGAAATTTTTCCAATGAGGACATACAGATGGCCAATAGGCATATAAAAAATCACTAATCATTAGAGAAATGCAAATTAAAACCACAATGAGATATCACCTCACACCAGTCAGAATGGCGCTCATCAGCAAAACAACACAGAATAAGTGCTGGGGAGGATGTGGAGAGAAGGGGACCCTCCTGCACTGCTGGTGGGAATGCAGACTGGTGTAGCCACTGTGAAAAACAGTATGGAGATTCCTCAAAAAATTAAAAATCAAACTGCCTTTTGACTCAGCTTTCCTACTTTTAGGAATATACCCTAAGAACACCATAGCACTGTTCAAAAAGAAGTAATACGTCCCCATGTTCGTGGCAGCATTGTTCACAATAGTAAAAATCTGGAAACAGCACAAGTGTCCGTCAGAGGATGAGTGGATTAAAAAGCTTTGGTACATATATACTATAGAATACTACTCAGCCATAAGAAATGATGACATCGGATCATTTACAACAAAATGGATGTACCTTGATAACATTATACGGAGTGAAATAATTAAAACAGAAAAAAACTTAGAACTGCATGATTTCATACATAGGTGGGACATAAAAATGAGACTATGAGACATGGACAAGAGTCTGGTGGTTACGGGGTGGGGGGGGAGTAGAGGGAGGGTAAAGGGGGAGGGAAGGGGCTCAAAGAAAACCAGATAGAAGGTGACAGAGGACAATTTGACTTTGGGTGATTGGTATGCAACATAATTGAATGACAAGATAACCTGGAGATGTTTTCTTTGAACACATGTACCCTGATTTATTAATGTCACCCCATTAAATTAATAAAAATAATGTATGGGTTAAAAAAAGAAAAAAAAATAGGTGTTCCCAATCAGCATGAGCCAATGAAATATATGCAGGGTAGTGACAAGTTACCTACATTTATTCTTAGAGACCCAAGAAAAACTTGTAACCAATATGGGTGCAGAGTCAAAACTTTCAGGTAAGTGAAATGTCCATTATTACAAACGATGCTGTTTAAGAAATTCCAAAATGCTTTTTGAAATGGCACAACTCCTGAAACCTATCTAATTTTATTGATTAATGTCACCCCATTAAATTTAATTAATAAATAAAAAAATTTTATTGTAAAAAGTAAAGAAATAATACTCCCCCTAAAAAAGAAATGACACAACACTACAGGATTAACAATGCCCTCATCATCCTATTGAATCTCTTTATTAACTTTGAAACTCTAAGATTATTGTAAGACTGATGAAAAGTTGGCTTCCACAAATGTATCTACCTTGTCAGCTGAAGTGACGTGGAGCAATCAGTAATATTTCAAGGACATGTGTTTAGGCTACACAGATGTCCAGGAACACAGCAAGCTGCTCTGCTTGACCTCTGTTTTCTTAGAAAATAATTTTAATGCCTTTTTGCATATGAATAATATCATGTAGATCATGGCTTTAAAAATATTAATGCATATTTATCTGTGGCATTTTCACAAATGTGACCTTGTGTCTGTGAATTCATGACATTTTTCTCACTTAAAAAATATAGATGACTACAACACAGTGGTAATGTGGAAAGGGAGAAGCAAAACTGATTACAGTAGGGAACAACATTTTTGTTGCATCCACAAAAACACTTGTTCTTAACTAATTTGAGTGCACTGATCTCAAATCTTACATTAGTTTTTCTCTGTAAGCTACAGCTTTTTGCAATTCAAGATATTAGGTTTTCATCTTATTGTAAAATTTTCAATGTTTAGTTTAACATAATGAAGTAGAACGTCTTCTTGGGCATCATCTTTGTAAAAATATAATAATTTACATAATGCAGTAAATACACTAATAAACTAAAAGATATGATTGTATCAGAATTTGTCTACAATTTCAAAATAGAACATATTAAAACACTTATTTTAATCATAGAATTTGTGCAAAACTTATTTAAATTCTATTCAGGCAAAAATTTGCATTTGTAGCTCTTGCATTTGTGTACTTTTGGGGGACAATCTCGTTTGATGTTCCAGCGGTAATCTGCCATCATATTTCTTTCCCATTGCCCCTGATAACACTCTTTCATCATCATTAGATCTTGATGAAAACATTCTCTCTGCTCATCACTAACAGCTCCAAGATTTGGGGAAAACTTATCAAGGTCACTGTTCAGAAAGTGAATCTTAATGCTCATATTACATCCAATGTTGTGGAAAGCCAAAAGCATCCTTTGAACCAGAATTTCATAGTTTTCTGATTTTTGTTGCCAAGGAAGTTCTTTGTAACTGCCACAAAAGACTGCCATGCTGCTTTCACAAATGAGGTTTAGAATTTGAGGTACATCGAATATACCTGCTTTTATCTTCTCAAAAGACAAGGCAGGAAAAGCAGAAATAATATGTTGAAGGCATTCACTTTCTCTATTCAAAGCCTGAACAAACTGCTTCATTAAGCCAAGTTTAATGTGAAGTGGGGGAAAAATGATCCTGTCTCGATAATCTACAGGTTCATTCACAATATTTTGCATCCCTACTTCCAGAGCTTCACATTTCGGCCACTCCTTCTGTGTCCAGTGTTTCTCCCGAGCTCGAATGTCCCACTAACACAGAAAGCAAGGATAGTATGTAAAACTTCTCTGTTGTCCTAGCAGGAAATTTACCATTTAGAGATCCACACAAATGATCCAGTTATGCTCCTCATACTTCAGAAAGTCAAGGACAATTTATATGTCATTATAATCTTCTCGCAAATGAGTTGAATAACCAATTAAAACCACTGCATAAACATTACCATTGTGTAGGAGAACACATTTCAGACTCCGTTTAGAGTTGTCAAGAAATAGCTGCCATTCTGTTGGACTGTAAGTAGTAACACCTAGCTGGCTGAGAAGACTACTGATATCATGACAGTAAACAAAGTGTTTGTCTTTGGAAGAAAAGTCCATAAAAATGTGTTCACGCTTCCTGAAATGGGATACTTGACCTAACTAGTGAAATATATTCTTTTCTTGAAGCCTGGAGGCTAATAACTCAGCTACTTTCTTTGATAGGCCCAAATTTCTTACTAAGTCATTCAATTTTGGTTGGCTAAACTGCTGAGGGGTTAATGACTTCTTGGCATCAGAAGAAGACCCTTCAGATTCTACAACCATTTCCTCATGCATCTTATCAAAATACACTAGATCACTATGTTCACTTTCTTCGTCCTTAGAAGAAATCAAACCATTAAAAACCGGAACCAGGAGTGTCTCAGATTTGGGGATAGGTCGTATTGCTGAAGGAATATAAGGATATGTGATCATATGCCATTTATTTCTTGCCATTGTCCTTTGTATGGATCAGACAGAAATAACAGTCACTGCTGTGGTTCTTGGGTTCACGCCAAACCATGGGAATACCAAAAGGCATTCCTTTGCGTTTTCCTTTTGTCCAGTCGCAAAGCATTTCCTCCCAATTGTGACACACAATATGAGGAGCCTAATTCTTGTCTTGACCGCCAAGGGGAACTTGCACGTGTCACAAATGATGAAATATTGCGCCTTTGACATTGAAGTGTGTAACAGCCACATATATAACAGATGGTGTCAGGACTATTCTTACATTTACGCCTACTCAAAGAAGCCATGATTCAATCTTAAAACAAAATAAGAGGGTGTTTTTATCAGATAATAATTTTTTACCTTTAAAAACAACTACAATTATGTAGAAGTGATATTTGTAAAACATTAATTGCCTTCTGGTTATGTTCAATTCAAGAGTCCTTTAACTCCAATTTAAAAACCAATGCATGTCATCAACTGTAACAAAAGAAATTAAAATTGCATAAAAACTAGAGCATGCACCTAAAAACAGATTTCAGATTTGGAATCAGCGATACAGAAATATATAGAAAATGTTCTAAAACCTGAAGCAACAGAAAATGAAAATAAAAATTGTTCCCCAGTGTTATATGTGTTCTTCTAGAAGAGGTTATATATTCTGATGAATTCTAGATCAAATATAGATTAAAATTTTGTTTAAATATGTTTGTTTAAATGTTAAATGTATCCATTAGAAGTATAGACAATATTTCTTAACTTAAACTATCTGAGGTAATATATAACATATCTAAGTTCCAACTTTAAAGATTCTGACTCAGCAGGACAAGGATGATGCCCAGGAGTTCTTATCTTTATAATTCTTCATACATGATTCTGGTCATAAGTCCGGGATGGAAGTAACTTGGCAGACTAGCATAGAATCTGTGTATGGAAAGCCCTGGGTCACAAAATAGAAGCTTCCACCCGAAATTTAACCTTCTCAGAAGCAATAAGAAAGAAGTTTCTTCATACCTCACCACCTCTGAAAAATCAGAAGAAGACTGAAAAAAGGAAGAATAAAGGAAGGCGGAGAGACAGAAAGAGGCAGAGAAAAAGAAATCAGCCTTTATCACCATTCTATTCACCATTAAACTAAATGTTCAGTATAATAAAATAAAAGAAGATGATAAAAGAGAAACTAAAACACTGTCGCTATCTTTCTATGGTGTTACCTGCCTAGAAAATTTAACAGAACCAATTAATGACGAATTATAACTTAAAAAATTCAGTAAAATCACCAGATAAGATAGCAATGCAGAAAAATCTATTCTTTTCAGCTATGTTAACTATAGCCAGTTGAAAATATACAAAGAAAGAATGAGTCTCTTCACAGGAGTAATGAAACTATTAAAAGCCTAAGATTAAAATTAAATGTATAAGATCTAAATAAATAAAATGAGGCACATTTAAAAAGAAACTGAAAAGATGAGAGAAGTGACCACATAACTGGACAAGAGAACACATAGTATATAAACTTCTCCAGTGAAATTAAATGAAATGAAAAAAATCAAAGAAATTAAAAGTATAAGAAGAAATTAAGGGAAGACAGATTTATAATACTAGAGTAGTGAAGACATTCAGAAAACCCCAAGTCTATCAAAAGCTAAATTGACTGATGATACAACTATATAAAAAAGTAAACCCTCCATTTCATTTTTAAAACACTATAAACAGAAGACAAGCAACAAAATGAGAGCAAATACTGGCACAATACATATCAAAAGAAAAATAAGCTTAATAACCAGAATATGGAAGAGTATACATAAACTAACAAGTGATAACCCATTTTTCTTAAATTGGCAAAGGATACAAATTGGCAATTAACAGAAGAGGAAATGGAAATAATTATATTAACAACAATAACAATAGCTAGCATTCAGTGAGTAATTAGCATAAACATCTTGCAAATATTATCTCATGAAATTCTCCTAACAACCCTATAAGGCCCAGAGAAGTAAAATAATCTGCCCTTGGCTGGGCAACTACAAAACATCAAGTGAAAGTATTGGGGTCTTCACCCAGACAACCTTATTCCAGGGGCTTTGCTCTTAATGACTACCCTTTTCAAGCAATAAGTATATAAAAATATATTCAACATCACTAGTATCAGAGAAATAAAAATTTAATTCCTGTTTTAATTTTTAGTTCAGAGTGGCAAAACGTAAATGAATTGATAATACCAAAGTTCAGTGAGAATGTGTGGAAACTTTCCTTTGGTGGGGCGTGATTCGCTTCAGCTTATGCATGGAAAAATTTGGTAGATTTTTCACTTTTAGGTATTTCCTAGAGAGATGTTCACAAACTGGCCTAAGAATGTTTAATGCAGCCTTGTTTGTAATACTGAAAAACCAAAAATAAGTTAATGAAAGATCACTTGAATTGCAGGGCAACCATTCTGTGGAAGATCAAGAAGTCATGACCAAAAATATAGCAAATTTCTATGGACTGTCATGGGAAAACATATTACCCTCATATATTGCTAGAGGGAGAGAAAGTGATGCAACTGTCATGTAGGGCAATTTGGTAATGTCTGTCAAAATTACAAATGTACACATTTGACCCAGAATGCCACTTCCAGAAATTTACTCTATAGATATTCTGTTATGTGTGTGAAATGCTCTGTATACAAAGTTATGTATTGCCATGATTTTGAAATTGAAAACAAGCTAAATCGGTAGGTGACAGGTTAAATAAATTATGAGAACTCCATATAGTGCAATACTACCAATTAAATGCATTACTATAAAACTGTAGTACATTCTATATTGCTGCAACCATTAAAGAAAAGGAAGGCTTCTTTCAGCTAACCTGGAATAATCTCCAAAACTTATTAAGCTTTTTGAAAAGAAAGGTACAGCCTTGGCCAGTGGCACAGTGAATAATGTGTTGTCCCAGAGTGCCAAAGTCACCGGTTCAATTCCAGAGGTGATGGCTCAATCTTGAGCATGCCAGCTCATTCCCATTTCTGAGGTTGCTGGTTCAAGCCCCAGTCAGGGCACATATGAGAAGCAATGATGATGCACAACTAAGTGGAACAGCGAATTGATGTTTCTCTCTCTCTCTCTTCTCTCTCTCTCCCCCCTTCCTCTTTCTCAAAAATAAATAAATGAAAAGTAAGGCACAAATAAGTATTTATATTATGCTATAATTTTAAAAATAATAAATAAGAGGATAACGACTATGAGCAAAGAATCTCTCTGAGTAGCCACACAGAAAATGGGTAATGCTGCTTGCCTCCAGAGAAAACGGCATGATTGAGACATTTTCAATGGTGAAAAATTTTTCATTTTCTTTTAATCTTTTGAATTCTTAATTATATACATAGACTTATTCAAAAATACAAAGGTGAAAAACAAAATGAAGCTGCAGAACATGTGAAATGTGGACTCAATATTTGTGAGATTATACTTCATTATTTCCTTACATATATATTGATGTACCTGTGTGCATAGAAAAGGGTCCAACATTATTCACAAAGGGGAGTAGAAAAAGAAGAGGATTTTACCCTTTATGGTTTAATATTATATAAAGTTCTAAAATAACAACACAGAGATGCACATACATATACACAAATACACACACACATATATACTCATGTATTCTTGTACGAGTGAAAAATAAATCTCCTTCAAAAGGGTGAAGGAGAATGAGAAATCTTGATATAACATTCCTGTTCTAATTAATGTTAGGTAAATCACCAAGGCCTCAATTCTCTCATCTACAGTATGAAGAGTGGGTTTGGCTTGCTGCAACCGAAGGTCATTCTTGCTTGATATTCCAAGAACTGAATCTATTAAATCCATAGCCCAATAAAATGATAAATGATTATTAACCAATCATTGAGATAGTAAGAAAGAGTACGGCATGCTACTACTTAAAAGGGAATTGTGTTTTAAGAGATAACCCCTGAAAAAAAAATCTCTCAGGTTAATGAAACTCTAATGGTAAGATTTCAGGTATAGAGAAAGATTTTCTTCAGAAACCCTTCTGAAGTTCCTCCAATCAGTTGTTGGCCATAAAGCTGGTTTGGGCTACACGCCACAACATTGTTGTGTGACCGCATAAAATAAAGCACAAAACCTTGACAGTTCTGAACATGTGAATCAAATAAATGGTCCCACCAGCTGTTCCAGACAGAAAACTACACAACCTATCTCTTTTTCTAACTACTTCCTTTAACTTTCAACATAATTTTTACTTTTGTTTGTTGACCAAGGCTGTTGTTAATTTTCTCACTGAAGTCAGAAGATATACTGCTCACAAAAATTAGGGGATGTTTCAAAATGAATATAAAGTGATCAAATATCCCCTAATTTTTGTGAGCAGTGTAGATACAATTCCAGATCTTTCAACCATAGACTTTACATTCTGTCCCATATGAAAAGTAGTTATCTCACTCTGTAGGTGTATTGTTATACAAATATGGAAAGAATCTGAACTAAGGTAATTTGAATAGTGATTTGAGCAGGTCTTTCTCTTTTGTTTAAATATTAAGTAGTCTGAGTTAATGAATAGTGGAAAAGAGGGTAAGAGGTCACATCAAATGGGTTTTAGAAATCTTTCTGGCTCACAACCTCAAAATATCTTTGGTCTGGTACCACCATAGTGGTAGACATTAGAAAAAGGATATTGTAAGTCAGAAGAAAAAAAAATAAAGCCTTGACCCTAAAAGTTGTGTAAGATGTTTGTTCAGGTTCTGGTCCTACAGGAGCTAACTCCCCTGTATGAATGCCAAAATCTACCCAGAAGTATTGCAGAAGATAGAATATTTGTCCCACTGTTAGAAGTCCTGTGTTTAAGTTTTGGATCTTTACTCAATATTTATATGACCTTAGGCCAGGCTCTTACTCTGAGTTGCCTGGGTTTTTTATGTAAGGGCTATCCTCCAGAACTTAATTCCATCTTTCTCTGCATTGCTTGAGGCCCTTTAAGCACTTTGCAAGAACTCAACAAGTATTCACTGATCAGTCTAATACTATATACCTAGCATGTCCTAGGGACTTTTCTGTGTGGCCAAGGAGTTAAAGGATTCAAATGAATTCTGGTTTACATTCCAGATCTGTTCCTGCCATGGCACAGGGTAGGTAGGAGTCAAGAGTTCAGTTCCTGGAGTTAAACACTCCTGGGTTCAAATTCTGGCTCACCACTTTCGACCTCTCATACCTTAAGCAAGTTATTACTCAACCTCTCTGAGCTTCTGTTTTCTCGCCTATAAAAATACTGGTACCTATTTTATATGGTTACTGTGAGAACTAAATATCATAATGCTTGTAACATACATGAAGTACAGTACATTGTAAATGCCCAAAATAATATGACCAATATTGTTACTGACCTTGGACTAACCTCTACAGCTGTGCCCATCTTTTTTCTGACTATGAGAACAGCAGTGTTTGCCATTACTTTCTCAATAATGCTATGTTACTTCTACAGCATCCCAACCAGTTCTAAACTTTCCTGGCTAGCCATTCAGTATGAAATTTAAGTTCCAGCTTGTTCCTATCCATCCATCATCTTCTGAAAGCATTTGCAATACAATTCCTGTTATGTTAAATTTATTAAATAGTACTTCAATAGAAGCATGAAATAAATGCACGTTGTTAAGTCTTTTTATCCCAATTACTATTTTTCTTCAGATTCCAACTTCGGTGCCACTTCCTCTGTGTAGTCTATCCCCATCTTCTTGCTTTCATGCTCCATACCCTGAAGTTACTCGTTAATTTCCTTTTCTCAATACCTTAGTTATTTTTTCTATTGTAGCAACTGTAATTGTGTTATATTTATGTTTGTTTCTTCTTCTATACTGCAAGTGCCTGAAGGTTGGACTCTAAGTCTTATTCATCTTTTATCCCCAAATACTACCACACTACCTACCTAGTACATACTAAAAAAGTGTTTGTGGGATAAACTAGAAATAAAATGAATTATGAGGTTTTACCTCAGAAAAGTTTAAAAACTTATCCCCAAGTGGCTAGAAAATAGCTTAGGGAGAAAGCTTAAGGCAGGATTGGGGAGTTGCTACAAATACAGTATAGCAAAGCAGAAGGTTCTGAGTTTATAACTCAATTCATGCTCTATTTATTTTGATTTCTACTTCTCTGACCACAGAGTTACTTACAAGAGGTCAAAGCAAGACAGAAAAATTCCTAGATTAGTGTTTGGAACTTGGATTCAGTCCCAGCTCTGCCATGAACTGCCTGTGTCACTATCTGTCTATAAGTCTGTGTTGGACATAACGATGCATAAGGTCCTTTCAGACTCTCTTCTCAAACAGGCACAACATCTGAATCCATTGTCATTAACTTGATTCTACGCTAGAAAGTTGAGACAAATACTATCAACAACTTATTCCAGAAACTTACAGCAACTGGTTGCCACAGTCAAGGGTGGAACACGGATAGAAATACTGCCTGTCTGGAGCCCAGCCCTGTAAAGGCACCCACACCTAGTGGCACCAGGGAATTAAAGGGAGGAATTAAAGGGAGGGTCAAAGCTTCTCTGTCTTCTGCCAAGAACAGGAAGTTCTCACACCCGTGGAGCCAAATGAGTGTGTTGTTTTGGCAATCAGCATAACCACAGCTCCTAGATTTCAAGTAGACGTGCAAGGATGTCTTAATCTATGTCCCTGCCAGGCACCTGGGGACAGAAATTGCTCAAGCTCTAACTCTAAAAACAGGAGTCTTGTCTTTAAGTCATCCTGTTTGCTGTAGTCACTGGGGCATCATCTGAGTCTAACTAGATTCAGGACCAAGTCTAGAGTTGAGAACTTGATCAACTCTAGACTTGGTTATTTGGTTCAGACACCCACATCCAAATTGACTGCTTTAAAATCTTGAAAATGAATAGTCTAAAAAGGTGGATTGTGTGCACATATTTTAAACTAAGAAATCCATCCAGCTTCTCAGAAGACAAAATGAGTTATGAGTCGTAGTTTATTTTAACATTAAACATTTATAACATGAGAAGTTTCAGCTAATGCACTAGTTTGAGTTTCTGAAGAGACTCTGGGAGTCTCTGTGCTGAGTAAACATTTAATTTTTATTGATATATAATTAACATATTATGAAAAATATCCCATTTTTAGTATATATATATATATAATTCAGTGGTTTTTCAATTTATTCAAAGGGTTGTGCAACTATCATTACTATATAATTTTAGAACATTTTTATCACCCAAAGAAAGAAATCTCATGCCCATTAGCAGCCATTTTCCATTCTCTCATGCCCTCAGCCCTCAGCCCCTGGCAATTGTTCATCTGTTTTCTGTTTATGGATTTGCTTATTCTGTAATTTTATATAAATGGAATCACAAAACATGTGGCTTTCTGTGTCTAGCTTTTTTCTGTGTTACTTTCCTATTCTGCAATTCTAGACCACAGACTCTAATAAGAAAGACTCTATCTTAAAGATATCACTTTCTTTTCCCAAAAATTCTTAAAGATACTATATAAAATGCTTAAAATATATAACTTATGGAACAAGAACCTGGTCAGGCCATATCTCCACTCCACAGGAAAAGACACTGTTCAAACTTCTCAGGTTGATTAAGGTGTGGCTTAGATTTAAAGATGTCCCCTAAGACTGAGCAGAATATTATGAGAAATTCAAGGACATTAGAGGCCCAAAAAGTTCTAACCCTGGCACAATCATTCACTAATTCTAGGGTAACCTTGAGTAATCTATTTAATTTCTTTGTTGTTTTTTGTTTGTTTGTTTTGTTTTGCTTTTTGTGGCTTTATTTTTGTTGTTTTGTTTTGTTTGTCTGAAAAATGAGCATGATCACAATATATTTGTGAGGCTGGCATGAAGATTAGGAAAAAATACATGAAGTACTTAATACCTGGCATAGGGAGGACCTTCAAATTATTAGTTGTAGTACTTCTAACATTATTTTTCTCCTCCTAAGTGCTTTTCTTTATCACCTATGACAGATGTTCCAAAAACTGAACAAAGAATTATATTGGGCAAGAGTATTCTTGCCCTCAAGGAAATAACATACTATGAGAAATAGACATCTTTTCTTTTTTTAATCTAAGACTATATGTCCCTGTTATACTTTAATCTGAATAGTTAGTGTTGAAGAGAATTGGAGTAAAGAGCATTCTGTGTTATTTGTGCATATTTCATACACACTACTGGGCTAGAAACCTGTGTTAGCTCAGCTCTTTCAAGAAACATGCCACGATGAAGTTGGTCCCGCAGGAGATTTCTTGGAAGAAATGCCTATGAAGAAATAGAGTGGAAGCAGCCATCCTAAGTGGGTAGAATCCTCAGACCATGAGGCAGGTCTGACTCCTGAGGCAGATCTGACAGCTGAAAATGAGAAGGAGACAAGAAAGATCATGGGACAATCAGAGGTCAGACTGCAGTACAACTCTGGAAAGGTCTAATCCAGGCTGGCCGGGAATCCCCAAGCAAAGATAATTCATTAGAGGAGTGCCACGTTGGGCAGAAAGTGCCTGGTTTGGGTACCTCTCCCCCACACACTAGCTGAGAGAAGGCCAGAAAGAGAAAGGAAGCAAGGGCCAACCCGGAGCTGCCACAGCTAACCAGATCTCTAAAGCAGATTCTCATGAAAGTTGATTTGAGCAGCACATCTCCAAGGCCTCTACAGAACTCCTGAGGACAATCATTGTTGGCATCATTATTTATGTTTAGTCTGTTCTCAATAATGGTTTGTTCAAAGCTGAGTAATTGATGGTTTTCAGCAGGTTGAGCAGCAATGTATTACTCAATCCAGGTGGATTCAGTGTCATAATTCCTGCAGAAGGGAAATATTTTTCTTCATTTGAACTAAATGCCAAGGCCCAACAAATATTCGTATGTCATAGAAGATAGAAACCCACAAAAGAAATTGGGTGGGATGCTGAGGCAGTGTACTGACAGCAACAAGAAAAACTATCATGCAGAAGTGACTCTGAGGCCTAAATTAAACCCACCTTTGAGTTAATTATCACTTAATTTCACTTGTACAGATACAGTATGAAGCAATTGACAGAAGGTGTGGCCTCAAAGGTAAAAACAAGATAGCAGATAAAGTGTTTCTGAAACAGACAACAGAGAGGAAAAAGCCTTTGAAGCTCAGGGTGGTGGAAAGATTTTAATCATGGACGTACCCTCGCCTGAAGCACCCAGCCACTGGAAAGCAGGTCACCACAGCACCCACCAGAGTCCTGAAGAGGATAACTTCAGTTTTCAAAGAATTAAAATAGATAGAGGTGAGGCAAGAGGAAGAAATGAGTCACAAATCTGGAGATAAAATGAGATCTCTGCATTAGTGACCACAGATAAAGGAAAGCAGAGAGAGTAGCAATATTCTTATGGGGTATATTTCTCACTTTCATACAAAGCAGCCATCTACTTTAATTTAAAGTTATATATTGAACACCTGCTATGTACAGAATAAAGTAGAGCAAGTTTCAAGATCATCTACCTGTTTAACAAACATTTCTGTGCACCTACCATGTGCCAGGTATGGGCTAGACTTTGGGGAAACTCAGAAAATCAATCCTGCTCTCAACTGTGCCAAAGAGACAGACACACCAAACATTTAAAAGACAACATGAACATTATAGACCATGCAGTTATAGCAGCTGGCCTACGTGCTATAAGAACACTCTCAGTAGGGCGACCATATAATTCTCTATCTAAATTAGAATGCTTTGAGAGTAGAAGGGGGCAATATCAATAATTACGCTGCTACAACATGCACAAACTGGGACTCTTCCTGGGTAAACCAGATGAATGTCAACCTAACCACCGGAATAAAAGAGGAAAGGAAAAAATTAGGCAGAGAATGGGGGGAGGGGTTAGAGGTAGGGAGACAGGCTACCTTGTCTTCAATTAACCTTGAAGAGTATAAGCTGTTAAAGAAGAAAGGGAAGAGAGACATGGGTAAGGCAGAGAAAAAAAAAAGAAATACCTTAAAGAAGCTATAAAGATCCCTGGCCCATGGCTCAGTGGATAAAGTGTCGACCTGGTATATGGACATACACAGTTCGATTCCTGGTCAGGGTACACAGGAGAAGTAACCAAGTACTTCTTTCCCCACTCTTTCTCCCCTTTCTCTTACTCTTCCCCTCCTGCAGTCAGTGATCTGATTAGAACATGCCCTGAGCATCAAGGATAGCTCTGTTGGATTGTATCAGCCTCAGGCACTAAAAATAGCTTGGTCCTCAAGCATCGGCCCAAGGTAAGGTTGCTGGATGGATTGCAGTCATGGTACATGCAGTAGTCTGCCTTACTATCTCCCTTCTTCTCACCTAAAAAAGAAAAAGTAAAGAAAAGCAATCAGAACTTTGAACCTGGATCTTGAAAATAAACCCACTTAATTTTACTGTAGAGAAACTAAGAGGGAGTGGTTAAAAGAAAAGCAACACTTGTTAAGCACCCACAATGTGCTATGTCAAGCATTTCTAAAGACTGATCTTATTACGTACTGCCTAAAATATAGGTATAGTTACCCTCAGTTTGCAGATGAAGACACTGAGGCTCAGTAAAGTTAAATAACAAAGCTGATATTTGAATCCCTGCCTGTGAACTCCGAAGTCTGCACTCATAAAACTAGTAGTACAAGCAGAACTACTACCTAGATCTTTTCTCATTTCCGAGCTACTGCTGCTTTTTACTGAGCTATACAATGTCAGTGAATTTTTCTGGGTTTGGTAGTGCTCCCCAAAACTCCTGCCCACGTGGAACCTCAGAATGTGACCTTATTTAGTAATAGGGCCTTTGCAAATGTGTGAAGTTAAGATGATATCATACCAGATAAGTTGGCCCCTAAACTAATGACTGATGTCTTTAAAAGAAGGAAATTAGAGCACAGACACACAAAGAGGACAATTCCATATAAAGGCACAGAAGCACCCAGAGGAAACCACCATCTAAACACAAAGGCAGAAATTGGAGTGACACGGTTACAAGCTAAGAAAAGCCAAGGACTGCTGGCAACCACCAGAAGCTGGAAGAAGCAAGGAAGGAGTCTTCCCCGGAGTCATCAAGTTTACGGTACACTTTGTACAGAGACCTAGTAAACCAATACAGAGCTGGGGAAAGAAAGAGCAAGAGACAGAGCAAAGAGAATGAAGATGGAAGGAAGGTTATAGGAAGGTCAGTGGCAAAGAAACAGAGCCTTAGAAATTCTAAAGGAAACATAAATGGAGCAAAGGAAAAGGTGATGTCACCAAAACCCCAAAAACCAAAAATAGTTTCTTTGGTTCCATGATGATATATCCCCTGATCTCTAACCTCACTATTCTCAACATTACTCCCTCCTGCTTTTAAAGTTCCTATAAGATAGCTGATTATCTCTGCCCAAGTACAAAGGAAAGAGTAATGAAAGTTAAGAAAGAATTGAGATGAACTGTGGATAGGACCGAAACACCACTGTGAATGTCAGCTATGAACGATGAGTCACAACTTCAACTAGTAAAGTTAATTTTGATAAGTGTGATAATAAGCAGTCACAAAAAAATAGTAAAAGGGTATGCAAACATCAAGCTAATAGAGGGAGAAATGGAATAATAGAAACATGATAATCAATCCAAAACAAAAAGTGAAGAAAAAGAGGAAAAGAGAGCATATAACAAGACGGGAAGTAGAAAGCAAAGATTAAAATTTAAACCCAAATATATCAGGAATTACATTAAATAGAAGCTAACTAAATAATCCAATTAAAGACAAATCCTGTATTATTGAATAAATAAAACAAAACACTATATACTGCTTACTAAGGCATATCTAAAATAAAAGGGTACAGAAAGACTAGAAGTAAAAGGAAGAAAAGAGATATGTCATGCAAACACTAAAACATATAAAACTGTCTTTGATTGGATTCCCTTTGAAACAGATCGAGGATGAACATTCGAGAGCATATAGTTTATTTGGGAAGTGATCCCATGAAGCTCCAAGAGAACTGGGAAGGATGAAAGAGAAGGAAACTGGGGCTTGAAAGATCAGGTTACTATTGTGGGCACCTGGGACTGAACTCACTGAGAATTTCTGAGAGATGATGTGGACTATCCCTCAGAGACAGTCTACCAAATAGGGGATGAAATGGAGGTATGTATCCTCCAGTTCCCGTCTGTCATTGGGTGAGGGATGCTCCCGGGGCATCAGCTACCCAGAACTGCTGGCCTGCTTGCCTGCTTGGCCTACACATTGGCCAAACTTACCAGAGAAAGCTCACAAGTGGACAGCCACAGATGATCACAATAGAAAACCATCAATGTGCACAGAAATTGCATGAGCCAAGGAAATAAGAGGATATTAACAGGATCTGATATATTGTTAAAATAGACTTTAAGGCAAAAAGTACTACTAGAGGTAAATCTGACCACAGTTCAAGCAAGCTAGAATTAATACCCAATAGTTAACTGAAAACACCTGCTTGAAAATTAAATTATGTTTCTAAATAATCTGTAGATCAATAAAAAAAATGTTGAAAGAATTAGAAAATATTTCAAACTAATAATAATAAAAATATGTCACATGAAAATTTATCAAATGTATTTAAAGCTATACTTAAAGAGAAATTTATAGCCTTTAATACATATTAGAAAAACAGGGAGTGTGTAAAATTGTGACCATCTTGAGAAAATAAAAAGAAGAGCAACTTAACAAACTTTTAATAAAACGTATCAACAGAGACAGAAATTGGTTTTGTGAGATGATTAATAAGTTTGTGAAACCCCTGAAAAACTGATCAAGAAATAGAGAATACATAATTAAAATTGGGAAACAAAAAGGGTTCATCATATCAATAATATGTTACTAAGCATATCATTAGACAATGTTAAAAATTACTTCAAAATTTTTTTAATTTATATGAAATAGGCAAATTCCTAGGAAATTACATTTATCAAAACTGAAAAAATAGAAAATCTGAATAGTTTTATAATTTTTAAAAGAATTTAATTATTAATGTAATTATTAAGAGTGTGTGTGATATTGGGCTGTGGCCAGTTGGCTCAGCGGTAGAGTGTTGGCCCAACATATGGATGTCCTGGGTTCAATTCTTGACCAGGGCACACAGGAGAAGCAATCATCTGCTTCTCCACACCTTCCCTCCTCTTTTTTCTCTCTCTCTCTTCTCCTCCCGTACCCATGGCTCAATTGGTTTGAACACATTGGCCCTAGGCATTGAGAATGACTCCATGAAGCCTCTGCCTCAGGCTCTAAAAATAGGTCAGTTGCAAACACGGCCCCAGATGGGCAGAATATCAACCCTAGACTGAAGTCTGTCTCTCTATCTCCCCTCTTCTCATTTGGAAAAGAAGAAAACAAAATTTTTTTTAAAGTGTAGTATTGACACAAAGATAAACAAATAGAAAAATGGAATAGAATACCAAGTCTAGAATCAGACCCAGATATTTATAAACATTTAATGACAAAAATGCCCTACAGAGCAGCTAGAAAAATATATTATTGTCTTTATTCTTTCTTTTATCTTTTTTTTCATTAAATTTATTGGGATACCATTGGTTAATAAGATTATAGATTTCAAATGTAGATTTCTATGATACATAATCTGTACATTGCATTGTGTGCCTATCACCCAAAGTCAAATAATCTTTTGTTACCATAAATTTTACCTCTTTTATATGATTTCACTCGTATGTATGATATAAAACTGAAAACAACAGATGAACAAACAAAAACTCTTAGACACAGACAATAGTATAGTGGCTACCAGAGGGAAGGGGGTAGTGAAAGATAATATTTTTAAATAATGCTAGGACAATGGATATCCATGTGGAAATATATATATAACCCCAACATTACACTATATAGATAAATCAATTCCTCATAGATTGAAGGTCTAAATGTTAAAGGCAAAATAAGATTTCTAAAAGAGAACATCTATATTCCTTGGGAATTGGGAAAGATTCCTTAAGTTAAATTGACAACTAGAGAAAAAAAGTTAATTGAAATTAAATTATAAATTGTAAATCATTGAAAAAATTAAGTTGACAAACCTAAAATTAAGAACTGTTTCATGATAAATATTAAGAAAATAAAAATGCAAGCTACAGAAAGATAATATTTTCAGACCATAAACAATAAAGGAATTATATCCAAAATATTATGTAAAGACTTATATGATCAAAGTTATCATCACCAGTATCGGAATAAATAAATATGGTGTTTCCTGATGTAATGCATTAAGAAGGACAGAACAACAGAAGAACACTTCTGTGGTATTTCTGACCAAAACTAATAACCTAAATCAAATCATGAAGAGACAAACTAAGGGCAATTCTAGAAAACAAATGGCCTATACTTTTTAAAAAAGTCAAGGGCATTAAAGGCAAAAGAAAACTGACAAGCAAGTCCAGACTAAAGGAGACCAAAAGAAAAACATGACCACTAAACGCAACATATTCTGCATTGAATCCTAGACCAGAAAAGGAGAAAAACATCAGTAAGACAATTTGAGAAACTAGAATTAGGTCTATTTTGATAATAGTACTGTATTGATGATGATATAAGTGATTATATACAAAAATCTATTGATTCCAAAAATTATACAGTGCTTTTTATATGAGATAATCTTCTTGTTTTTAGGAAATACATGAAAACACATACTGAATTATTTAGTGGTGAAGAGGCACTATGTCTGCAGTTTATGCTCAGTTGGTGTGTATATGCAGTGATCCACCTTGATAAAATATAGTGTGGGCTAAATTATCCTGAATATAGGAGCAATACTTACTCAGTTTCAACCTCAGGGAATTTATGGATCCCTCTGAAAAAAGTATATATGTATATATATATATATATATATATATATATATATATATCCTCATGAACCCCAAAAGATATGTCCAGGGTCTATAGTTTTAGAAACACTGACTTAAGAAACTAAAATCTTAATAATTAGAAAAATATTTTTTATCAAAATAAAATATATTATCAAAATATACCCATAGAGCCTAAGAAAAGCTAAACTAGGTAAGATCTTGAAATCCCTCCATTTCAATAACAATAAAAATGTCTGGGTTTGACATTTTATATATAAGGGTGGGCAAAAGTAAGTTTACTGTTTTAATATAAATAAATAATACAATAATAAATAAATAATAATATAAGAATAAACTCTCACATACTCACAACTGTAAACCTACTTTTCCCCACCCTGTATACTAATTTAGAATCACCATGTAAGGCCAGTGTCATTATCCCTACTTAAGATAAGAAAAGAAATTGTTTTCTTTCATGCTCCTTTCTATGATCTTTTTTTATATGCTCAGCAATGCTCTAGGATACTGGGTGTCTATAGGGGAAAAAAAAGCAGTGAAATCATTCTTGGACTGAAAGAACATGTAATCTAAAGAAGAATTAAGAACAATATCCAAGAAAAATAAATCAAGTACTTAGGTAAATACTATAATATACCTTATACATACTAGTGTGGCACAAGTTTAGATTTTTCCAAATTCTAAGGCACCTATAAAGTGACCCCAGGTGACAGGTGAGAAATGGCTGTACCCCTTTCACCCAATTTCCTAAGCCCAGGCACTGGTCTTTAATCTAAGAAGGCAACATGGAAATTTAAATGTTTACAGAAAAGGCAGACTTGAAGTCTGAAACCTTGGAAACCTTGTCTTAGTCAGGTGGCCATTACATCACCTCATGCCACCTTTCAAAGAAAAGAGCATTAACTTATATGATTTTTGGTTCCAGATGGCCTATGTCCAATTACAGACTTGGCCACTCACCAGCTGTGTGACCTTGGGCAAAATAATATCCTCTTTAAAGCTCAATTTCTTTGCCAACACAATAGAGGTGCTGATAACTACCTCATAAAGATCTCTGTGAAAATTAAATAATTCTACATGTAAACACTTTTAACCCAGTAAAGGGACCATTAAATAATTAGTAAATGTAGTTATTCCCAGCCAGTAAACCTCCGAGGTTTACTAAGAAAGGTGTTGCCATAGAAATCCAGAGGCTCTCAAGTTTTCATTTAGAGACTTCTCTGTGATAGGGAAACTCAAAGAAATTACCATCACCCTCTAGATTTGGAGCCGTGATTTGAAGGTGAGGCTGCCATGGCTGACACAGCTCTGGTAAGAAAAGGCAGAATGACAGGTGCCCTGCTCTCAGTGAGAACCGAGGCAGTCCCATGCATATCCCACACCAGAATGAACACCAACATAAAATAACAAGGTGGCTTTTCTCTCTCCTCTCTACCTTCCCACAGCCCCTTCAGATGCAAAGCCTTCTACAGGAATCCGGTGTCCTCTGCTGTTCTCCAATGCCTTTATTGTCCTATTTCTTTGTCTATCTTACTTGATTTCATCTGGTGAAACAGGGTAAGACTCAAGAGCCCTCAAGTATAATTTACCCCATTTAGTCCCTTGATTTCTATATATATGGGAACTGAAACTTAAAAAGGCCAAGTGACTTGACCCAAAGTCTTTGGCAGAATAGGATCTAGAATCCAGTTCCCAGGTCATTACTCCCTTTCTACTGCGTCCTGATTTTCTAATAACTTTGACCTCTGAATTATTTCATATTCTACAAAAAATGGAATTCCTTCTTAATACATGTCTTTGAACACAGTATATTAGATTCCCATGGCTTCTATAACAAATTACTATCAATTTGATGCCTTAAAATAATACAAATTTATTTTCTTACAGTTCTGAAACCAATTGTATTAGGACAAAATCAAAGCATCAAAAGGGCCATATTCCCTCTAAAAGCTCTAGGGGAGAATAATTCTCCTCGCCTTTTCCAGTCCTATTAGCCACCTGTATTCCTTGGCTTGTGGCCTATTCCTCTATTTTCAAAGACGAAAGCATAGCATTTTCTCTCTGTAGTTCTATTTCCTTTTGCCTTCATGATCTTCTTATTTGTGTCAAATTCCTTTTGCCTCCTTCTTATAAGAACACTTGTGATTGCATTTTGTGCCCACCTGATAATCCAGGATACTCTCTTTATTAAGTGAGCTTTAACTTAATCATACAATGCTTGCAAATTATCTTTCACTATAAACGGTAACAACCACAGATTCCAGGAATTAAGAGCTAGTTATCATAGGGGGTCATTATTCAGCCTATCATACATGGTAAGTAATATAATGAAATGATATAAATAGTTTCCAAAATTGTAGCCTATCTGAAAACACTATATGCAAGCTGAAAATGTTGAGGTTAAGGAAACTGTCAGAAAAACCTAAGACCTGGAGTACAGTAAAATATTTATATATTTGATTTTATGTGGATCTTAGTTCAACAGCCCAACTGTAAAAAGACCTTTTTTAAGTGATCTGGGATATTTGAATGTAAACTGGAAATTAGAAGGTACCAAGAAATTATTCTTGTTAATGGTAGATGTAATAAAGGAACTGGAGTTATTTAGGAAAATGTTTATATTTTTACAAGGTACCTAATGAACCATGTATGGGTGAAATGACATGAGCTCCAGCATTAACTTTAAGAGTCTTCAGCAAAAGGGTGGGTTTAGTAATAAAGCAAATATTCCTAATTATTGAACATGGGTGCTGGGAATATGGGTGGTGGGGGCAGTTTCATAACACCATTATCTCTACTGCTGTGTATATACATGAAATTTTTCAAAGGGCAATTACAAATATAGAGACTCCATTTCAGAATATAAATTACCTGTTCCAATCCTCAGGGCTCAGTATCTGACCAGTTGCCACATAGGGAAGATAAGCAAACGAAGTGAAGAGGCTGCCTGCTAGGAATAAAGGGGCATGAAGCAACTGTGACAGCAAGCTGGTGTTTAGTGTTTGATGGGCTGCTTGCTTGGTAAACATTCCAAAAAGAAAAAGAAAAACTCAGGTTTTGACAATAGAACACGTTTGTGTTTGGTAGTTGGTTATGTTTCTGTTTTGCAAACCCCTTTCTCCCTGTGTTTTCATGGGATTATGAGACCCAGTATAAGACTCCTTTCCCCAATGAATCTGAAAGGAAAAGGAGAATGAAACCATCAGCCTCGTCACTCATGCTTCCGGTCCCTTTTTCATAATACTGCCAGAATAAGCCTTCTAACAAACCAATAGAATCTTACCTCTTCAGTGGCTTCCCAGAGCATGTCAGACAAAGTTCAACTGTCTGGATAAGACACACAAGACCCTTCAGGATCTGGGCCCTCCCAACGTGAAAATCAATTAATTCTAAAAAGGAATTCATCTTCCCAAAAATAAAGGATAAAGATAAAGAGGTTGTATGTTTGAATACCAGTCTAACAAAGAATTTTATAACAAACAGAAATTAACAGTTAGTTTTCAGATATTAGGGCAGCAATAAAATTCAGTTTGGAGTTCTTAACAAACAAACCCAGACCATTCATTCCAAGGAACTACTCAGCATTTAATAGCAAATTCACACTCTTACTTGAAAGGCAAGTGATAAGGTGATTGGCATGTGTCCCAGTAGAGCCCAAGCTCTATGTTGATCAGGCGTCCCTGATTCTACTTCCCTGTGCAGTGGGACACTCCTGCTGCTTATCAGCAGGGCTGGCAGCCTCTTCGAGACTACTCTTGAGGTGGCTATGAGGATTCTACTTATGAGTGCCAACACTAACTGCCACCAGAAGAAAAGCACAAGACCAACACACAAGGTTAGTTACAAGAATCACACAGGCAATTTATTACTCACAAATCCTTTTGGTATGCCTAGGTACAGTTTAAGGGAGCCCATTGGCATGCTTCTCTCGGCTGTCTTTGGTCAGAACTTAGAAGGGCGTGGAGACAGTCCACGTTCACGTTGGAATCTGGGCAACTACCTCAGCAGGGGGTTCTCAGCTTTAGTACCTATTCTGGCCAACACCTTCTAACAGCTGTCAATCTACAGGATTATCACCTCAAACCACCTTTTTGGGAGTTCCTCACAGGGAGCCCTTTTTATGTTAATCTACTGAAATGTCACATCAAGCCATTTTTAAGATGTTCCTAGGGAAGCTTCTTGTTTATGTTAACCTACAGAGTTATGATATCAAGCCACTTCTTATTTATGTATAGCTTCACACACACACTAACTGAGCCCTGCTCGAAAGTCAGAGTCTGTTTATCACATCTGCACACACTATATTAATTCCTATCCAGATAGCATAACTTTATTTAATTTCCTTAATTAATTTTAATATTATATCTTAATTACTTTTCTATATCTTCCATATTTTTTATATTTCTATATATTTAATTACTATAACATTATATTACTACAACAGTATGATATTAAAAATATATATATTATCTAGGTAGGCTGGCAATCTTTTTTTTCTAAATCAAAAATCAAGACCCTAGTCTTACAACAGGACAAAATGATTTGATGTTCCAACTGTCCCGGAACTTCAGGACACGTGCATGGACACCATAGCAAATATTTTCTTTACATCAATAAAACAAAACCATACAAACATGTTTTTGAATGGTAAAGGGTCTCCCAGATTACAAAATTAGATGTTTTTGCTTGCAAAAGTTGCTTAGACACTCAATGCTATACACCATCAATCACCCCTCACAATAAGCTTTCTCCTGTTCCTGAAGGCTTAATTGGATTTGAGAAATAAATGTATTTGTAATAAATAATTATATACAAAGTACTACATAAATACAAATTATTTAATGGAAATTATTACCCAACAAAGCACTTATTCCAAATATTTGGCTTATTCTTGGAGCTCCTTTATGGTTAGGCAACCACTATCTTCTGTGTTTTCAGTTTGTCTCTTCTTGCTGGAAGTAAATTGGTGTGAAGCCAAGATTTTATTTACAGACAAACTGTTCTCTCTCTTCTCTGAGTGACTGTGTATCTATTATCTACCTGTTTTAATTTAAAATGATTATATATTGATCACAATTTTTCTCTATTTCCCTTAAGGCTTTTCATATATATACACACACACATTCTTTTTAATTTCTTTATCCCAAAGTTTAATTACCAAAGCCTCAAAACTTTTTTTTCCAAAAAAAAACGTTTCTTCATAAGAAAATGTCTTCATGGTACTAGATTTGCAATGACTTCTTGGACATAACAGCAAAAACACAGGCAACAAAAAATATGTAGATAAATTGACTTCATCAAAATTAAAAGCTTTTGTACATTAACAAACACTTTCAACAGAGTGAAAAGAGTCTGACCGGTGGTGATGCAGTGGATAGAGCATTGACCTGGGATGCTGAAGACACAGGTTGGAAACCCCAAGGTCACCAGCTTGAGCATGGGCTCAACAGCCATGGGGTCACTGGCTCAAGCATGGGATCATAAACGTGATCCCATGGTCACTGGCTTGAGCCCAAAAGGTCACTGGCTTGAAACCAAGGTTGCTGGCTTGATCAAATCATCGCTGGCTTAAGCAAGGTGTCACTGGCTTAGCTGGGACCCCCCAAAACAAGGTACATCGGAGAAACAATAATGAACAACTAAAATGCAGTTATAAGTTCCTGCTTCTCATCTCTCTTCCTTCTTGTCTGTTTTTTCTCTGTCTCTCTCTCTTTTTCAGAGAGAAAGTTAAAAGAAAACCCACAGAATAGGAGAAAATATTTGTAGTCATTTATTTGATAAAAGATCAATATCCAGAATATATAAAGAACTACTACATATTAATAAGAAAAATACAAACAATTCAATTTAAAATTGAACAAAAGACTTGAAACTTGAAGAGATATTTCTCTTAAGAAGATATACAAATGATCATTAAGCATGCAAAAAAGATGTCAACATCACTAGTCATTAAGGAAATGTAAATAAAAGCTACAATGAGGTGCCACTGCACACCCATTATGATGACTATTATTTTTTTAAATGGAAAATAATAAGTGGTGAGGATCTGAAAAAACTGGAATCCTTGTGCACTGCTTGTAGGAATGTAAAATAGTATAGCTGTTATGAAAAACAGTTTGGCACTTCCTCAAAAAGTGAAGAATAAAATTACCATATGTCCCAACAATTCCCTTCTAGGTATATACCCAGAAGAGTTAAAAGAGGAACTCAGATACTTGTACACCTATGCTCATAGCAGAATTAGTCACAATAGCCAAAAGGTGAAAACCCAAATTGCATCCATACATAAATGGATTTTAAAAAAAAGTGGAGTATATACATACATACAAAGCAATATTATTCAGTCTTTAAAAGGAAGAAAATATTTTTTTAATTTTATTTAGAAAATTAAATTTAACAGGGTGACATTGATTAATGAGTACATAGGTTTCAGGTAAACATTTCTATAACATTTGAACTGTTGATTATGTTGTGTACCCATCACCCAAAGTCAAATCATTTTCCGTCACTGTATATTTGTCCCTCTTTACTCTTTGCCCCTACTCCCACCCCTTTGTTCACATCCCCCTCCCCCTGGTAACCACTTCACTGTTATCTATGTCCTGAGTCTCAGTTTTATATACCACTTATGTGTGAAATCATATAGTTCTTAGCTTTTCCTGATTTATTTATTTCACTCAGTATAATGTTCTCAAGGTCCAGTCACGTTGTCATAAATGGCAATATGTCATCATTTCTTATGGCTGAGCAGTATTCCATTGTATAGATGTACCACCTCTTCTTTATCCAATCCTCTCTCAAGAGATACTTTGGTTATTTCCATGTCTTTGCTACTGTGAATAATGATGCAATAAACATGGGGGTGCATGTGTCTTTACTTACCAATGTTTTTAAGTTTGGGGGTAAATACCCAGTAGAAGGATTGCTGGGTATTATGAAAGTTCTATTCTTAATTTTTTAAGGAACCACCATACTTTCTTCCATAATGGTTATATTGATTTGCATTCCCACCAACAGTAAATAAGGGTTCCTTTTTCTCCACAGCCTCTTTAAGACTTGTTATTATCTGCCTTGTTGATAAGACAATCTAACAGGTATGAGATGGTATTTTATTATAGCTTTGATTTGCATTTCTCGAATAGCTAGTGAAGATGAGGAGCTTTTCATATAATTGTCAGCCATTTGTATGTCCTCTTGGGAAAAGTGCCTGTTCAGGTCCTCTCCCTATTTTTTAATTGGGTTGTTTGCTTGTTTGTTACTGAGCTTTTGAATTCTTTATACACTTTGAATATTAACCCCTTATCAGGGCTGTTGTTTGCAAATATCTTCCATTTAGTTGGCTGCCCATTTGTTTTGTTGTCAGTTTCCTTTGCTGTGCAGAAGCTTTTTAGATTGATATAGTTCCATTCATTTATTTTTGCCTTACTTCCCTTGCCTTTGGGGTCAAATTTATAAATTGTTTTTTCCAGCCAAGGTCCATGAGTTTAGTACCTATGTTTTCTTCTATGTAATTTATTGTTTCAGATGTTATATTTAAGTCTTTGACCCATTTTGAATTAATTTTTGTGCATGGGGACAAACT
This sequence comes from Rhynchonycteris naso, assembly GCA_037038555.1. NCBI lineage: Eukaryota > Metazoa > Chordata > Mammalia > Chiroptera > Emballonuridae > Rhynchonycteris > Rhynchonycteris naso. Next base: position 78,462,362 of record CM073002.1, read on the forward strand.
GTAGTCAAGTTTCATTCTTTTGACAGATGTTAAAATATGGATGAAACCTGAGGATAATATGCTAAGTAAAATAAACTAGCCATGAAAGGACAACAACTATATGATTCCACTTACATGAGGTACCTACAGTAGTTAAATTCAGAGACAAAAAATAAAACAGTGATTACCAGGGGCCAGGAGAGGGTGAAATGGAAAGTTGTTGTTTAATAGATATAGATCATCTATTTGAGAAGGTGAAAAAGTTCTCAAGATGGACAGTTGTGATGGTTGTACAACATTATTAATGTATTTAATGCCACTAAATTGTACACGTAAAATGGTCAAAATGTTTGTGTTATGGTTATTTAAAAGTGGTAATTTTTGTTATATGCATTTTATCCCAATTAAAATAACTTTTATTTCTTAAGGACCTGGTCATTGTGCAACATCTTTGGTGTTTTACGTGAAGCCCAGTAATGCTAGATAATAGATACCAAAAAAAATATTTGCTTTATAATTAATCAACTGGGATGTATCTCAGTTTACATTACATTGGTTTTACATGCACAGAAATGGGAAAGGAAGACAAAACAAGAAACATGTACTTAGCACCTACTATGCTCCAACCATTGCTAGAGGTTTGATATACCTTAATTCACTTAATCCTTGAAAACTCATAAAATTCAAAAGAACTCATCATAATCAGAACTCCAATTGAGTGTTTTTTGTTCACTTACTGTCCATGCTTTTACATATTGTATAATCTTCATATTTATCAGGAAGCCAACATATGAAGTGATTTTATGTAGATGTGGGTCAGTTTCCATCCAGTTGACTTCTGTAATGCAAGCCTAGCCCCACTGGCAACCACAACCACAAGATTTGATGTGAGGCCCCATGAGGTAGCTCTACAACAATGAAACTTCTAAGGACTATCTTCAGAGCTGCACACTAGCACTAAATAAGGAATTAAAGTGATTTCTTTTATCAGTAGAATCCTGAGTGCATTTAATTGTTCACTTTTGTAGTCAAGGTTCCAGGTCTGGCTTCCTTTAATTGTGGGGATAGGAGTAGGATGACAATGAGGACTTATTAAAGATTTTTGGATGAGAGTCTACCTTAGTCAGTTTAGGCTGTGATAAGAAAATACCATAAACTAAGTGGCTTAAACAATAGACGTGTATTTCTCACAGTTCTGGAGGCTGGAAAATCCAACATCAAAGTGTCAGCAGATTTGGTTCCTGGTAAAAGCCTGCTTCCTGATTTGCAGATAGTCACCTTCTCAATGTGTTTTCACATGGGAGAGAGAGATTGAAGAAGAGACCCCTCTGGTCACTCTTTCTTTTCTTATAAAGAATTTAATGCATCATATAGGCCCCATCTTCAAGACTTTATCTAAATGTAATTACCTCCCAAAGGCCCCACATGCTAACCATATTATATTATATTGGGGGTTGAGACTTTAATATGTTAATTGGAGGAGGGGGCAAATTTAGTCCATGACAGAGACCCAAATCAAGAAGATTGGTTGGCCTCAATGATGGCCAAAATCATTAAAGATTTCAAGAACAGATTTCAAGAGATTCTCCCAAAGATAAATTGAGGACTGGCCTTGGAGATTGAATTGGGGGAGGAAGATAAGGGGGGGGGGAATATAAGGACAGTGGGGTGAGGTGATAACACTACCTCAGGGACCAGAATGTCTGGCTTTGTGGAAATTTTCAGACTCTGACTCCTACAGTTTTCCAGTGTTGCACCTGAGAATCTCAGTGCTGCAGCCACTGCCTCCCTGGCTAAATAGCCCGTGGGCCTGTGGGTCTGTATGCAAGGATGCGTGGATACATGCTTGATGTATCTTAGTTGTGGAAATGTGCTATTTTTATTTTATTTATTCTATTGATTACTGATCATTTCTTTAAAGTCGGTTTTTGATGCTTTATTCAAGCAATATTAGATTGGCCCATGCATGTAGAACTGAAAATATTAATGACAGTAATAGTTGTCAGGAATGATTTGATCTCAAGAGTTCCACGACTTAGGATATCTTTCATACCAAGAATGAGAAAGAAATATAGAGTACTTAATAAATTATAAAAAATAAACAAAAGAAGAAGATTGGTTGGGCAAAACTGGTGTCCAGCATATGATTGTATTTGGAAATATGGAAGTAAATGCCTATATTTTAAAGGTTTCATCTGTTTGTATCAACACCCAAACTGCTTCCCAGTGTTCTCCAGATTGAATGATTCTACTTTCTTTAACTTTTACCTAAGAGTCAACTTGAAATAAAAACAAAAGCATTAAAGAGAACCAGGGGATTTGAATTCAAATCCCAACATAATAGACTTATGACCTTGGCAAGTTATTTCATCTCTTTTGGTCTCAATTTTATGATCCATAAGATGACAGCTCGCTAGAGGAAGTGTAGCATAGTTCTAGAAGCAGCCTGCCTAAAAGCAAATACCGACTTCTCAACTCACTAGCTGTGGAACTTCAGGTGACCTCCTTACTTTCCCTGTGCGTTAGTTTGCAAAGCTGAAAGATAAGAAAAATAATAATATCCAACTATTGCGTTAATGAGGAGTAAATGAGTTAAAGCGTGTAAAACCCTTGAAACTATATCCAGTACATAATAAGAGTTAAATAAAAATTAACTAACTCTTATTATGTGTTCAACTGTTTCTTTTAAAAAAAAATAGCCCCAGACATTTAAAAACATTTCAGAAATGTTTTCTTTCATAAATCTTACTGCCAGAGAAAACTGAATCTTGTAAACACAGCAACACACCACAGTTTTGCCTTTGACAGCTGAACCTATTTAAAGTAAAAAGTAAACATTTAATGTAAATTCTTTTAATAGAAATTTTAAAGAAGTTTAAAGTTTAAATGATTTTCCATGGAGCTGATTATCCTGAAGTCAGCATTCCTGCTTGCAAATAGAACAAAATATAAGTGTTTAAAATGTGCAACTTAAATGCCTTAATTCTTTGGAAATCTTACTTTTACTGCATATGCAAGCTCCATTAATAAAGAGATATTGCCTCAGAAGAGAATAGAGAAGCCACACAGCTGTTATGTGTTCACATGTTGTCAGAGTAAAATGCTATGTGTGAGATAAGTCACTGCAGGCCTGACTGGTTCTACTGTCTATAAGGAAATGATGAGAAATGGGAATCAATTTCACAAAGACGTCAAGGATTGAGCAATGGAGAGAATCACTATTTTCAACCAAGGTTTTCCTTCTTTTCTCTCTGCTCTACAGCCCTACCCCTGCCCCTATTCCTGCCATGGTTTCCAAAGCTGCATTCTCAATAAAAACTTCTTAGGTGAAATGAAAGACAATTACATGTGAATTAGGAAAGTTGGTTGTCCATTCTTCTTTTACTGAGTTTATTGAGGTGACATTTGTTAATAAAATTATATAGGTTTCAGGTATCCAAGTCTATAACACATCATCTGTATATTTCATTGTTAGTTCATCACCCCAGGTCTCCTTCCATCACCATTTATCCCCCCCCCATACCCTCTTCTACCTGCTCCCACTCCCTTCTCCCTCTGAAAATCACCATACTGTTGTCTGTGTCTATGAGTTTAATTTTGTTATTGCTTAATCCCTTCACCTTTTACCAAGTCCCCTAATACCCTTCTCCTCTGATAGATGTCAGTCTGTTTTCTGTGTCTGTGAGTGTTTCTACTTTGTATATTTTGCTCATAAGATTCCACTTATAAGTGAAATCATATGTACTTGTCTTTCTCTGACTGGCTTATTTCACTTAGCATAATGCTCTCCAGGTCCATCCATGTTGTTACAAAGTGTAACATTTCCTTTTTCCTCACAGTAAAGTAATATTTCATTGTGTACATATACCATAGCTTTTTTAAAAAAATTTATTTAATTAATTGTGTTTACATAGATTCTAGGGTAACCCCGACTGCATCCCCTCTCCCCCATATTCCTCTCCACATCTCCCTTGCTCCCCTCCTTAGAGCACCCTCCCCCATTCCCTTCAGGTTGAACCCATTCTATCATCCCCTTTCCCTCTGTTCTCTTTTCCTCTAGTCCCTTGGATCCCTTCTCTATCTCCATTCCTTTCCTCAGTTCTCAATGTTCCTTGGATTCCTCAAATGAGGGAGGTCATATAATATTTCTCTTTTTCTGCCTGGCTTATTTCACTCAACATAATAGTTTCCAGGTCCCTCCATATTGTTGCAAAAGGTAATATTTTCTTGGCCCCATAGTATTCCATTGTATATATGTACCACTGCTTTTTAATTCACTCGTCCACTGATAGACACTTGGACTGTTTCCAGCTCTTCACTACTGTAAACAATGCCGCCATAAACATGGGGGTGCATTTCTTTTATTCAGTCGGTGATATGTAGTCCTTGGGATATATTCCTATAAGTGGGATAGCTGGGTCAAAGGGCAGTTCCATTTCTAATTTTCTGAGGAATCTCCATACTGTTTTCCATAGTGACTGCACCAGTTTGCATTCTCACCAGCAGCAGTGTAGGAGGGTTCCCCTTTCTCCACATCCTCACCAGCACCTATAATGTGTGTCTCAAGATATCTCTCCAGCTCCAGTCAGCACAAAAAGACACAGCTGAAAACAAGAAGTGGGGAGGAGGGGCAGTAACTCAGGTCTCCATGGAGATCTGAGATACACTTCCCCCTACTAAAGCGGAGAAAGCACCCCACCCCCAGAGAGAGTAACTGGCAGACCAGGTCTTCAGAGTCTCAGGTTACAACCACTGCATTTGTGGATACAGTTTCAAATAAGCCCCCTGCTGAGATCAGTAAACAAGACTGCCACCAAGTTAAGAAAACTGAGAAGAAAACAAATAAATCAAGACTTCAAAGGGGCTCTATTAGAAAAGCCAAATTCCACAGTGGATTACAAACAACAGCTGAAGCCAACCCAAGAAGACCTAGAAATAACACAACTGAAAATTGGAGGCAGACAACACCAAGCCTAGACTCAACCAACTCTACAAACAACACACCCAAACACACAGACATAATGAGAAGAAAGAAAAGTGCAATCCAAATAAAACCACAAGAGAATCCTCCAGGAAATGAACTGAGCAAAATGGAAATAACCAAACTTCCAGATGCAGAGTTTAGAATAATGATTGTTAGGATGCTTAGGGATCTTAGAACAACAATGGATGGTCATTATAAACACCTAAATAAAGAGATAGCAATTATAAAAAAGGACATTGAAATATTAAAAAAGAATCAGTCAGAGATGACAAATACAATGTCAGAAATGAAGACCACAATGGAAGGAATTAAAAGCAGGATAGATGAAGCTGAGAATCGAATCAACGAATTGGAAGATAAGATGAACAAAGGCATGGAAGCAGAGCAGAAAAAAGAAAAGAGAATCAAAAAGTCTAAGGAAACTCTAAGAGAGCTCTGTGACAACATGAAGAGAAATAACATCCACATAATCGGGGTTCCTGAAGAAGAGAAAGAACAAGGGATAGAAACTTTATTCAATCAAATCATAGCTGAAAACTTCCCTAAATTGATGCAAGGAAGGATCCTATAGCTTTTTTTATCTACTCATCTACTGATGAACACTTGAGCTGCTTCCAAATCTTGGCTATTATAAATAATGTTGCAATGAACATAAGGGTGCATATATATTTTTGACTTAGTTTTGAGGTTTCTGTGCATATATTCCTACAAGTGGGATAGCTGGTCCATAAGGCAGTTTCATTTTTAAGTTTTTGAGGTAAGTTTATAATGCTTTCAACAATGACTGCACCAATCTGCATTCCCACCAACAGTGAGTGGGTTCCCTTTTATCAAAGCTAACACTTGCTATTTGTTGATTTATTAATAATAGTCATTCTGACAGGTGTGAAGTGATATCTCATTGTGCCTTTAATTTGCATTTTTCTGATGATTAGTGATGTTGAGCATCTTTTTATATGTCTATTGCCATTTGTATGTCCTTTTTGGAGAAGTGTCTATTCAGGTGCTTTGCCCAATTTTTAAATAGAATTTTTGTTATTTTTGTGTTGAATTATATAAATTCTTTATAAATTTTGGATATTAACCTTTTATGATATCTATTCTTGGGGTTGTTCATTCTTGATTTGTTTCTTTGTTCAGTTGGCAAATCACAACGTCTAACTTGGGTCCACGAATAGATTAAGTGGTTTCTATTTGTGGCCATAGAGCAAAGCAAATGGCAAATCCACCAATTTTCTCAGGCTTCTTAAGCTCCTTTGGGTACAAATATTCCTTAAGAAATATGCAAGAATCCCAGAAACAATACTTGGGGGAAAAAAATCTCAAAGATTACTATTTAGATGACAGATGGTCGTTGACTCCCTTGTTCTGCTCAAGAATGGGACATCTCTCTATGTAGCAGTGTGACTCAGAACTGGTTCCAACTTAGATTACTGGTTCCTTATCTTGAAATGATAAGTTTAAGTAAGTTTAGAAGTCTATATTTACCAATTTGGATTCCCACTTCAACTGACATTTCATTTATTTTTGACATGTTCCACCTTCATCAGATCTTTTGCTTCCAGCATAACTGAGACAAAATCACTTAGAACCCATGAGTCAACAAGGCCAGAAGAAGTTGGGAGTCAGGACTATAAGACAATTTGTCAACGTAAGTGGACACACTTAAGTTCTTGTTAAATTTTCTCATAATTTATTCCATGCAGAGTTACAAGTAACCAGTGAAAACACATTGGCAGACTGAAATTTTAAATTACTGAGAAGGTCTCACTTGATCTTGTGGAATATAAAAAGAATGACATGAACATGTGGAGCCTCATAATGTTAGCTGACCCTAGTTCATTGACAAAATCAGTTGACCTCAGTCTGAATCATTCTGGGCAACACCACTTAACAAATATCAGAGAGTCAGTTTTATTTATTTATTTATTTTTGCAAGGAAAAAAATAAAAATAATCTTATTAGTCATGGGTAATATTTTATTACAGTTTGGATCAATTTTGAATACTTTAAATGCATATTCTGCTTGATTAATATCAACAAGTAAATATGGACCGATATAGCTTAAAATTTTGAACACATTTTCTACTTGGGTTCTCCTAAAATGAATTATCCTTGCTATATAAAAACATAAAGTAAATGAGAAAGAAAAACTTTAAAAGGCTTATTAAAATATCAAAATTCAGTACAAACTCAAATATAAGACTTTTAAAGCCATATTTTTAACCTAGCTCAATATAATCTTACCAAAAATGCAAAATTTAACTACAACTTATTAATCCCTGAGTTCAAGAAACATATATTCCCATCTTACCAGTTTAGAAGAAGAATAAATATTTTCATAAACCCCAAATACATTGACATACAACCTATGCATCCATAATGTCATAGGATGGTGAAAGGGACTTAGGTGAAAGAGAAGAGACAGAATGAGTTTTTCCCTTTTATTCTGCTGTGGCCACATCACTCACATTAGTTGCTTCTTAGAATTTCAAGCTCAGGAGGTTTTGAAAAATTAGTTAACTACTTTAAAATGCAGAGCCAACTAAGGTCTCATACTTGGTTACTCTAGTCTGTTTGCAATTCCCTCTTAATATCACACTTTTCTAGATATCGGCTTTGATTACCCAGCCAAAATACATTAATTCCTTCCTAATCAAAATTCATAACACTTTAGAAACACTAATGTTGCCTTTCTCTTACTCTATGTTATAGTTATTTGTTTCTGTTCCTAAAAGCAGGAGCCATGTTTTATATTTAAAATAAAAATTTATAGTGCTTATGCATAGTAGTCACACAAATATTAACTGAATAAATGGGTTCATGTCCTTTTATTTTTCTGTCATGTATCATTATCTGGAAAGACATCTGCACATTCTAATGCAGAGGACAGACTGGCAAGAGTCCAAATTTCTTTTTAATGTACTTGCCTTTCTATTTATATCATACTTAAACTAATTATCAAAAAGCTTAATTTCTGAGAGTACACAACTGTGAAAATAATGGAGATATACCAGAAAATGTTAAATGAGTAGCAAGAAGAAATTATTTTGGGGTCTCTCCCTCTACAGAGTGGAGTTTTCACTGCCAACACATCAATTGCTGCCATTTGCAAATAATTCTACTGTGTTGTTGGAGAAAACAAAATGAATTACAAATAAATGTAACTTCAAAGAAAAAAAAATCATTTTGACATTAAAACTCTTTCATCGCTATTTTAGGTCATGTTTCCTGGAGAAAAGACTGTAGTGGAGATTTGCTTTAGGACAGGGGTGCTCAATATGTCAATCGCGATCTACTGGTCCATAGCGAAGAAAGTGTGGGTAGATCGCATGACATTAAAAAGACATTTGTCTTTTGATTGGCATACAGGGTAGCCAATCGGATGTCTGAACTTTTGACACCCTACGCATGAGCGTTAAATCGCGCTAATTTGTTCAGTTACATTGCTGCGTAGTTAGCCTTCAATTTATTTAAACTAAATACAACAAAGGGTATAAAAATGAGTGCCGTAGCTGGTCCAAGTAAGAAGCCTAAAACCTACCACTTTCATACAGAATGGGAGGGGATTTTTTTCACTATGTCATATTCTAAGTGCGTTTGCCTCATCTGTCTGTGTGCCATTGCTATTCCAAAGAAGGGAAATGTGGAGTGGCTTTTTCAGATGTTCATAAAAACTATGACATTGACTTTCCTCAGAAAAGAGAGCTGAGAAGGAGAAAGGTGAAAGAAGAATACACAATATTAAATAGTAATAATAGTAACTTAAATAGTGATAATATAGAAGAAATAAATTTATGTTTTGCATTTTTATTGTAGGTAGATCATTTTGACTTGGTCATCTTATAAGTAGCTCACAAGCTGAAAAAGTGTGGACACCCCTGCTTTAGGATTTATTGGTCTCGGGAACATCGGTAAGGGGTTGAAGAAAGAAGGATTGAACATAAGGAGAAATTAAACTGTGATATAGAAACAACAGAGGTTTCACCAAATGCTATAGGGAGTTCAGGGGCTGAAGTCATCCTTCAGAGCTGTCCCAAATTGAGTCAAGGAAGCCAAGGTACTTTGCACATCACCTAGTCATTGGGTACAGGCTGCTTCTAAACAAGGATTATAGGTTTGGGCAAGAAAGCTCCCTTAGGCTGAGGATAGTCCTCAGAGACAGACTTGGCTGAAAGGTGTCAGCAGCCAATACTCTTGGGAACTGAGGAAATGAGTGCCTCAGTCTTGAAGTGGGACACTCAGTACTGAAATACACTATCCCATACACAAGCTAATCCACACATATGGCCAAAGAAATGAATGTATATAAAAAATCAGTACTGCTATTTAACCAAGAGAGTCAAGTCACTAAGTCACGGATATTTTTAATATTATATTGGGTAATTATTGAGAAAATAAGGTATCTAAAATATAATTTCTGTTATTTTTTTTCATCAACTAGCTAGTTATAGTGGAAATATTACCCTATATAGTGATTTAGTTAAATGAAATTAAGCAAAGAATACTTGGATCCATTGCTTTGTCAAAAGAGACTGATAAAAACAGATAGTCCCCTTTTCAGCTATATGACATACTGCTAATGCTGAAACTAGATGAATAGCATTATAGTTAGGAATATAGGTCCTAGTGGCACCTGGAGCACAGTATATTCTCTTCAACGATAGTGTGAAAAGTTAAAGTTACTATAAAGTACTCAGTAATATTGATCAGTATAGACATTCTTAAGAACAAATGCCAAATACTCACAAAACTCCCAAAATTGCTACTATCTAGGTATTGTGTGGAATTATTACTTATAAAAAATAGCTTACATATTTTTCTTATGGAAAATCAGTTTGAATGCACTGATGAGATATCAAGAGGGTTCCCCCAGTATAAAATACCCTAACATGCTTGAGTTAGCTCAAATTAGTGCAGTAACCATCATCCTAAAAATCAGAGTGGTCTATCCTTAGAACCCTTAGCCTAAGACCCAAGACACTAAAAATAATAATCCTATAGTCAGAAGAATACTACACAAATGGAAATACTAACAATTGGAAGCTAAGCAAGAACAATATCATGGAGGTGTTATAAAAAAATAGTTAAAACACAGAGTGCAGACTGGTGAGAGAGGGGAGAGGGCTGTGAGACTGGGTAAAAGAGGTGAAAGGATTAAGTACAGATGGGTAGTTACAGAGTAGTCACAGGGATGTACGTAGAGCATAGGAAATATAGTCCATAATACTGTAATAACTATGTATGGTGCTAGGTGGGTACTGGAAATGTCAGGGAAAACACTTTGTAAAGTATATGATTGGCTATACTTTGCTGTATACCTAAAACCAATACAAGATAACATTGAAAGTAAACTGTGGTTGAAAAATAAAATTAAAAGTAATTAGGAACGGGAGCCCTAAAACAGACTAGAAAAAAAAATCTCACAGTACCATTTTTTTGGTATGTACATTTCTAGGACAAGTTAATCAACTTTTCTGAGCTTTAGTTTCTCATATGGTAATAGTACCAACCTCACTGAGATTATAGTGCCATCAAGCTAAATGGTAGACCAAAAGGACCCAGCATTCATTTCTCAACAAAGACAATTTAGGCAAGAGTAATGACTTTTTTAAAAAGTTGAATATATCCTTTAAAGAATAGATGGGAGATGTTGAGCAAACAGCTGTGTTAGGCTTGCTCACTTGTACTTTGCCTGACAGGTGCACGAGCACTGGCAGCACCACGTGTGCACAGTCTGTGTAAGGCTGCGGGTGTTTGCCCTCAGGGCAGCAGACTGCAGATTGCAGATTGCCTGCTGCCATTGGGAGGGGCCATTTTTGGCTATTGTTTGCCTGAGGCCCCTCCCTGGCCTGTTGCTTGTTGGTGGGGGGGTCAGGAAGCAGTTTTCCCTGTCTGTTTGCTTGTCCGCCATTGCAAAACTAATAAACGGAACGGCCCACCATTTTCTGGCTCCACAGTTCCTTTACCATCTGCCCAAATCCAATGTGAATCTGCATGGCCACAACCACAGGCCTCACAGGAGATATGATACATTGTGACAAAGTTTGTTTGGTTGCCACTTCTAGTATCCTCCCTCACCATAAGAGTTAATCCTCCCTGGTTGCTGAACTCCCAAGTAGGGAATTTATGACAACTAAATTCCATTTGGAAAACCTGTCTTTAAGCAGATAAGGAGAGTTCTAAGAAAGCCTCTCTGCATTTACTGTTTTACAAGCACTTACAGTTCAAAATAATCTATATACCAAAGAAGGATATTTTAAGGTGGCATGTCCTGAACTCCTTCAGAATCATCTGGGAACCTGTGAACAGAGTGATAATGAGGTTCCACAGCTAGTTGTGTCGCATGTTTTCTGGCTCAGCATGAGGTGGGGACGGCCCTAAAATGAAGTTTGAAAATCCCCCTCCCCCTCGTAGATTCTGGCTCAGTGCTTTTCATCACTGCTTTAACACACGTGTGTTTTGTGGACGAGAAAGGGGCTCTGTGATAAAGCTGACAAGTCCAGTGATGGAAAGTACCCTCACAGGGTGATCTGCTCATAAATTCCTAACTGGACAGGTAATGATGGTAGGTAACCATGCTTCAGGTATGCGTCTTTAGTAAAAGGTTTACTTTTGCTTTAAGCAAGTCCTATCCATTGTTCTTGGGCATCTAGCTTAGCACACCTTTGAAATGCCAGAGTAAGCCTCTTTTTCAGACCCTCTGCAAGTAACCACCCTTGAGAAAGCACACCTTCTTGTTGGCTACCTTATAATCCAACCCCACCTTGCTTTCTCCCAAATCCATGTAATCTTCTTCATCTTCCCTCCATAATTCCCAAGGCATGGGAAGCTGAAAAACTGTCACTTGGGAGCATTTGAGAATTTTTTTTTTAATTTAAAAAATTAAATTTAACAGGGTGACATTGATCAATAATAGTACATAGGTTTCAGGTAAACATTTCTATATCATTTGAACTGTTGATTATTGTTGGGAAAATAAGTTTATGATCTGTATTTTCTGGTTTTGCTCACTTTTATTGTTAAAGATGGTGCTGCCCATGTTAGGCGGCTGATTACCTTCATGCTTGGGAAGGGGCTTGGTTATGCTAATGTGTGCTGGAGGAGGGACTTTCGTGCCAAAAAGTTTAAAAGGAGGAGCTAGAAGGCCATTTTAGGAGAGACTACATTGCTGCAGAGAGGAGGAGACAATGTTGTTGCAGGACAGAGAGGCCACATGGTTGCAGGGGGAGAGGCAGCCAAAATGGAGGCGTGCAGAGGGGACTGTGTGAGACTATTGGACCTTTGATTCTAGGGAAAAAAACAGAGAAAGTCAGAGGCTTTGGGAGCCCTGAATGAAAAGGGAAGTGTTTTCCCACTGTGTGTATTTTCTCACCCACCAATCACGAGCAGAAATAAAGGATGACCCACCAGTTATTGGCTCTGTTGCTGCATTACGATCTGTCCGAATTAAATGGGAACCTACACGGGGAAGGTGGCTATGATTGTGGCCGCAGCTACTGGCCTTACAATTATGTTGTGTACCTACCTGTAAGGCCAAGGGCCGCTGCCATCATGGTCATTCACATGCAGGTTCTCATGGAATTCAGGCAGACAGTAAAGAAACAGCAGAGCCAGAAACAGCAGAGCTGGAGGATAGTGGGCCGTTCTGTTTACTGGTGTCTCACCAAGACAGGCAAGCAACAAGAGAAGCCAAGGGGAAAGCCTGCTGTTCTCCTGGGGGCAAGAGAAAAGAAATCTTATTGCACATCTCAGTGGTGGGGACAGAACCTCTCTTCCCCTTCTGCATTTTCCTTTCCAAAACTTTCTGGCAAGAAAACCTCTCCTCCAGCAAACATTAGCAAAACAGTGACCTTTCCCAAGCAGGAAGGTAATTTGCAAATTCACAGACTACATATACCTGGTGCTGCCCAGCCCCAATGCAAACTATAAGTGAGCAAACATAAAATCATATTTCACAAACTTATTTGACCAACAGTACCCATCATCCAAAGTCAAATCATCTTCCATCACATTTCAGATCTTGCTCCCCAGCAATTGTCATCAATTATCAATTTGGGCTTAAATAAATTTTTTTTTTTTAACAGAGACAGAGAGAGAGTCAGAGAGAGGGATAGATAGGGACAGACAGGAGCGGAGAGAGGTGAGAAGTATCAATCATCAGTTTTTCATTGCCGTTGCAACACCTTAGTTGTTCATTGATTGCTTTCTCACATGTGCCTTGACCGCGGGCCTTCAGCAGACTGAGCAACCCTTTACTGGAGCCAGCGACCTTGGGTCCAAGCTGATGAGATTTTGCTCAAGCCAGATGGGTCCGCGCTCGAGCTGGCGAGCTCGGGGTCTCAAACCTGGGTCTTCTGCATCCCAGTCCAACACTATATCCACTGCGACACTGCCTGGTCAGGCTAAATAAATTCTTATAAAAATTTTTCCAAAAAACTCTTAAGTTATAAAATATCTCCAAAGCTCCATGATAACTGAAACAATGGTTGCCCCAATTGTTGTCCTGGGACAGCACATTCTTATATTATGGTTTCAAACTTTTTAACTCACAATCCCTCTAAAAGATTTTTGAGAAATTATCTGCCTCTTCACATTAAGTGTAATTTTTTATTACAGGTTTTTAAATTTTATTTTTTATTAAAAAAGAAATGTATACATTTGTTGGGCAGATAAAATATATTATGATCACTTTGTTAAAGATGGCGCTGCCCATGTGGAAGCCCATCACCCAGGTGATTGGTTAGGATGGGCATGATTATGTTAATATGTGTAGGGGGAGGGCTTAGGTGCCAAAAGGTTTTAGAAGGAAGAGAGATCACATTGTTCTGGGAGAAGAGGGATTATGTTCTAGGAGGAGAAAGGAGAGCAGAGAAGGGCCACATGGAGGAGAGGAGAGGCAACCAAGTTGGCGCAGTGCTAAAGGAAAAGCCAGTTTGTGCAGAGAGAGGGAGATGGGAAATAGAGGTTGTAAGGCCAGGAGTCACGGCCATTATCACAGCCACCTGGCCCATGCAGGTTCTCATTAGATTTGGACAGTCGATAATGAAACAACGGAGCCAAGAACTGGTGAGCCATCAGCTTTAATCCTATCTTGCAGCCTACAGCCCCCAAAAGAACAGCAATGAGGAATGATAAAAGCAGCCAGTCCTCTACTCCACCACTCAAAGGTGGTGGTGGCTCAATGCTGATCTGTATCGAATCCTGCTGACTACATCAAATGTGAAGCCAATGGCCAAGAGAGCTTCGCATTTGATTCGGACAGTCGGTAATGAAACAACGGAGCGAAAAACTGGTGAGCCATTAGCTTTAATCCTAGCCCGCACCTGGCGGGCAAGTAAAAACACACACTGAGCTCCAAAACCCACTCATTTAGTGTTCACAAAGTTACTGACTTATCCGAGTTTCCTAGCATCAAAGGCTTCTAGCTCACCAGCCTTATTCACCAATGTTCCCCACCTCCTTCTCTCTACACAAACTCTGCACAAACTGGCTTCTCACTCAGTGCTCCAGTATCTTGACTGTTTCTCCTGACCTCCTCCACGTGGCCTTTCCCTGCTCTCCTCTCTAATGCTAATCTCAGGAACCCAGAGAAAGCAAGCTCCTGGCCTGCCCCACTTTATAGTGTAGAAATCCAAACCTTTAATCCAATCTACAAACAAGGAAGTCTCTGATATAAAGTCACTTATCTAAGGCATAATGGGATGATTCCTTATGAGAGTGCACCACCCTAAATCATGCAATCAGTCAAGGGTGTGGGAAAAAGCTTACTCTTAAAACCAAGCCTTGGGCTATAACAATCCTGCCTGCTTATAGCTTGTCCCCCCCACACACAATAATATAATTACACCCTTCCCAAGCATAAGGGCAACTAATATTATTACCTGGGCCATGGGCTTTCATGTGGGCAGTGCCATCTTTAACAGAGTGAGCATAATATATTTTATCTGCCCAACAGTGGTGAATAAGGCTGGTGAGCTAGAAACCTTTGATTCTAGGTGTAAAGCCAGTGCTCAAGGCCACCATCATAGCAGCCTGGTCTATGCAGGTTCGCATTAGATTCTAACAGGCGGTAATGAAACAACAGAGCCAAAAACTGGTGAACCATCAGCTTTAATTCTAGCTTGCACCCGGCAGGCAAGTAAAAACACACACTGGGCTCCAAAACCCACTCATTCAGTGCTCACAAAGCTACTGACATATCCGAGTTTCCTAGAATCAAAGGTTTCTAGCTCACCTGACTTATTCACCTCTGTTCCCCATCTCCTCCTGCATAAACTCTGCACAAATTGGCTTCTTCCTCAGCACTCCGCCATCTGGGCTGCTTCTCCTGGCCTCCATGTGGCCTTAATATGCTCTCCTCTCTAATGCTAACCTCAGAAAACCAAGAGAGAGCAAGCTTCCAGTCTGCCCCACTTTATAGCATAGATTCGAAACCTTTAATCCAATGTACAAACAAGGAAGTCTCTGATACAAAGTCACTTATCTGAGACATACTGGGAGGATTCCTCATGAGAATGTACCACCCTACATCATCCAATCAGTCAAGGGTGTGGGGAAAAGCTTACTCTTAAAATTTGCACGTGGGCAGCGCCATCTTTAACAAAGTGAGCATAATATATATTATCTGCCCAACACTAGGAAACTTGGATAAGTCAGTAGCTTTGTGAGCACTGAATGAGTGGGTTTTGGAGCCCAGTGTGTGTTTTTATTTGCCCGCCGGGTACAAGCTAGGATTAAAGGTAATGGCTCACCAGTTCTTGGCTCCATTGTTTCATTACCGACTGTCCGAATCCATTGCGAACCTGCATGGGCCAGGTGGCTGTGATGGTGGACGTGGCTATTGGCTTTACAACATTTTATGAAATACAGTTAATGAAGTCTGACTAATTGGAGATGTCAACGTCAGAAATGGGAAAACCTGTAAGAATTTTTATGAGTTTATTTATGCAAAACTTTCGACAATTTCCGGGAAGCAAAGTTTCAATGGACTGAGAAAGTCCTCTGGAAAATGGCAGCTTGGCAGCTTATTTTATACATTAGAATCAAAGGGGAAGACATAAGGGAGTTACATGAAATTGACTGGTGATAGATTAGAGAGTCAGGAGAAAGCAAAACAGGGAAATCTCAGGGATTAGATGACAAGTAAAAGTGTATATACTGAACCTTCTTTTACATAGACAGGCATAAGATAGTTAACAGTTAACTAACATGATACAACAATGAGGGGTTGGTTGTTTTCAGCTCTGGTGGGATACCTTCCCTGAGGAAATCTGGGAAAGAAGATTACCCATACTTTTCAAAGGCCTATTATCAAGTACATTATTATAGATGCAAAAGACAACAGACAAGCTCCGTTAAGGTAAGCCCTGCCCTTTGTTTAGAGAAAAATACCACCCTAGGACATGACTACCCATCATGAACTGCTTTTAGTTAAAAAGTTTTAATTTCAGACGATTGTGTCTGGTTACTTTAGGTCTCTGAGTCAGCAAGGCCACCAACCAGGCCTCCCTTGAGCTTGTCAGGTCCAGCATGTGGCTGCTTTTTTATCCACAGAGTAAATATTTCATAATATGACTTGATAAATAGGTCTTAACTCTTATTGAATAAAGTGTAGCTGCTCTGTTAACATATCTAGAGAAACAGCATTGCCTCTGTTAAGAAACAAAATTCATTTCCTGACCCTATAAGACTGTGCTGGAAATTAAGTATGATACATTTGACTAGTTCTTCATATTTTTCAAAGAAAGCTTCATACTTTTTTTTTTTTTGTATTTTCCCAGTTAGAAGTGGGGAGGCAGTCAGACAGACTCCTACATGCACTTGACTGGGATCCACCCAGCATGCCCACCAGAGGGTGATGCTCTGCCCATCTGGGGAATTGCTTCGTTGAAACTGGAGCCATTCTAGCACCTGATGCGGAGGCCATGGAGCCATCCTCAGTGCCCGGGCCAACTTTGATCCAATGGAGCCTTGGCTGCAGAAGTGGAAGAGAAAGACAAGAGAGAAAGTAGAGGGGGAAGGGTGAGGAAGCAAATGGGTGCTTCTCCTGTGTGCCCTGGTGTTGAGCAGATAAAATATATTATGCTCACTTTGTTAAAAATGGTGCTGCCCACGTGCAAGTCCGTTGATATTAATGTGTGTTGGAGGACAGGCTGTGGGCAGGCTGGGTGGTCATAGCCTAAGGCTGAATTTAAAGAGTAAGCTTTTCCCCACACCCTTGACTGATTGGATGATGTGGGGTGGTGCACTCTCATGAGGAATCCTCCCATTATGCCTCAGATAAGCGACTTTGTATCAGAGACTTCCTTGTTTATAGATTGGATTAAAGGTTTTGAATCTACCCTATAAAGTGGGGCAGACCAGGAGCTTGCTCTCTCTTGGTTCCTGAGGTTAGCATTAGAGAGGTGAGCAGATTAAGGCCACGTGGAGGAGAAGAGAAGCAGCCAAGATGGCAGAGTGCTGAGGAAGAAGCCAGTTTGTGCAGACAGAAGGAGATGTGAAACAGAGGTGAATAAATCTGGTAGCTAGAAACCTTTGATTCTAGGAAACTCAGAAAAGTCAGTAGTGTTGTGAGCACTGAATGAGTGGGTATTGGAACCCAGTGTGTGTTTTTACTTGCCTGCCAGGTGCAAGCTAGAATTAAAGCTGATGGCTCACCAGTTCTTGGCTCCGTTGTTTTATTACCGACTGTTCAAATCTAATGCAAAGCTGCACTGGCCAGGCAGCTCTGATTGTGGCCTTGACTGAAAATACTGGCTTTACACCTGGCCAGGAATCGAACCTGGGAATTCCACACACCAGCCCGACGTTCTACCACTGAGCTAGCCAGCCAGGGCCAAAAGTTTCATACTTTTATCTCTCTTAATGGGCTTTATCTCTAAACTATCATTTGGTAGAACCACTGCTCTTTTTTAAGTAACTTTTTAATTTTAAAGTATAGTTTACATACAATATTATATTAGTTTCAGGCATACGGCATAGTGATTAGGCATTTATATAATTTATGAAATGATCAGCTCAATAAGTCTAGTACCCTTCTGACACTGTTTATAGTTATTACATTATTGACTATAGTCCCTGTGCTGTACTTTATATCCCATTACTGTTTTTATAACGGGCAAATTATACGTCTTAATTCCTTCCCCTTTTTCACCCATCTCCCAAAAATTCCTTTCCATCTGGCAACCATCAGTTTATTCTATGTGTTTGTGAGTTTGTTTCTGTTTTGTTTCTTCATTTATTTTGTTTTTAGATTCCACGTGTAAGTGAAATCATACATTATCTGTTTTTACCTGTCTTTTCACTTATATCCTCCAAGTTCATCCATATTATCATAAATAGCAAGATTTTATTCTTCCTTATTGGCTGAGTAATAGTCCATGTATATATGCACCACTTCTTTATCTAGTCATCTACTGATGTACACTTAGATTGTTTCCATATCTTGGCTACTGTAAATAATGTTGCAATGAACATACAGGTGCATATACCTTTTCAAGTTGTTTTAATTTTCTTCTGATATACCCAGAGTGGAATTGTTGGGTCATATGGTAGTTTTATTTTTAATTTGGGGGGGAATATTTGTAATCTTTTTCATAGTGGCTGCACCAACTTACAATCTTACAACCAATGCATGAGGGTTCCTTTTTCTCCATATCCTTGTCAACATTTGTTGTTGACAGCCATCTGACAGCTGTGAGGTGTTATCTCATTGTGGTTTTTGACTTGCATTTCTTTGATGATTAGTGACAATGAGCATCTTTTCATATGTCTATTGGTCATCTGTATGTCCTCTTCTCAGAAATGTCTATACAGGTCTTCTGCCATTTTTTAATTAAATTATTTTGTTTTGTTGGTGTTAAGCTGTATGAGTCCTTTAGAAACTTTAAATATTAACCCTTTATCAGATGTATTATTGGAAAATATTTTCTTCCATTCAGTAGGTTGTCTTTTTGTTTTGTTTATGGTTTCCTTTGTCATGCAAATTATTTTAGTTTGACATAGCCCCATTTGTTTATTTTTTCTTTTGTTTCCCTTGTCAAAGAGACATAGCCAAAAAAAAAATTACTAAATGTGTTGTAGAAGAGATTACTACCTATGTCTTCTTGTAGAGGTTTGGGGTCTTACATTTAAGTATTCCATTCACTTTCAGTTTATTTTTGCCTGTGGTATAAGAAAGTGATCCAATTTTGTTATTTTGTACAACTCTGTCCAGTTTTCCCAACACCATTTATTGATAAGACTATCTTTACCCAATTGTATATTTTTGCCTCCTTTGTCATAGGTTAATTAACCATGTAAGTTTGAACTTATTTCTGGGTTCTCTATTCTATTTCATTAATCTATATGTCTGTTCCTATGCCAATACCTTGCCATTTTGATTAGTATAGTCTTATAGTATAGTTGACATTAAGTAGCATGATATCTCCAACTTGTTCTTTTTTCTCAAGATTTCTTTGACTACTTGGGGTCTCTGTAGAACCACTAGTCTTGATTCTTGATGGCTTTTATAGAGACATTCAATGGAATATAGCTGAAAATAACTTGTCCCTAAAGGTGACTCTCCTGTTTCTCAGAATTTTCCTGTACATTTTGACTTTCTGGGTTTAATTCAGCCCACCACTGAGAGCCTTATTTTCTGGGAACATATTCAACTATTGGGGAGAGAAGAGGATATAATTTCTCACATAGCCCGTGGCTGTCCATTGAGCCCTGCCCTAACTGCAAGCAGCTCGGTCACTGGCAGAACGATTGCCCCTTTGGGCAGCAGGCTCATCCTCAACGCCTCTATGTGAAGGACAAGCTACCTAAATGGGAGGCCAATCCAACCATGTGGGCCCATTGCTCAAACTCCTAGGAGACAACCTGGACTCAAAGAACCCAGGGTATGCTGCAACTACTGTCCATCTCATTTCTTGTGGACATGGGAGCTACCTTTTCTGTTTTGCCACCACACTCTGGACCTCTAATTCCCTCGGTTAAGGGAATGAATGGGACCCCTTCTTTTCCCCTTCGCACTCCACCTCTGACATGCAGTTTGGACGGAATCCCCTTTTGTGCACTCCTTCTTAGTTATGCCATCATGCCCTGTACCCCTTCTGGGTCGAGACATTCTTCACAGTCTCAGAGCCACTATCCAGCTGACAGCATCTTCCCACTTACTCTTACCATTCCTCACTACCAAGGACTCCCCCATAATCAATGCTACCCTCATTTCTAACCATGTCTCTTGCCTCAAGCTTGCTCCCATGCAGGATCATTGACAGTCAGAACCATTGGGCCCTACTCATCTGCGGCTCACCAAAAGGCTGGGCCCTGCAGACCGTCCTGTTGCATCCTGTCCCTCCCACCAGGAACCTGCCACCAGAGTGAGCTGAAGCAGGAAGCAATGCTGTTCAGTAAGACTGGTCTGATGAAAGAAGCTTCAATCTCCTCAACCGTCTGCAAGAAAAAACTAAGCAAGAATCTCTCCTCCTACAACCCACTGAACTCCTAATGGCAGCCACCTATTCTTACCTGAGCTGCCTCTATCTGAAATATTCTTTTAATTATCAGTGTATAACTCATATTTGCTTCTATTTTTAAAATTCTTACAGAACTGCATTCATGAAGTTTCTCAACTCATGGCCAAACAGATGTTCTTCCTCCTGACACCCCTCAAAGCCATCATCAGCCCACCTCCCCTCCCCACAATACCCCTAACTAGCAGGAAATAGCCAGACAAATAAACGGTGCCCCTATTCTATTTAACAAAAAAGGCTAGAATGTGGGGTGGTCAGCAATGGGGGACAGTCACGTGAGGAACTCAGATCCCAGACTTTTGACTAGGACCGCCCACACAACTAAGCACACCAAGAGGGACTTCCTAGAAATCCTTGTGTGTTTTTACTTGCCTGCCAGGTGCAAGCTAGGGTTAAAGCTAAAGGCCCAGCAGTTCTTGGCTGCGTTGTTTCATTACCTACTGTCTGAATATAATGCGAACCTGCATGGGCCAGGCAGCTGTGATGGTGGCAGTGGCTACTGGCCAATCACGAACTAAACTAGAAAGTTTCAGTCTCAATTCCCTAATTATATAAAAGAGTATTTAATTGATCTAGGCTGGTCAAGTTACCACCTCTGTTCCAATCAAAGTTTGTACATCATAGAGTATAAACATGGCTTCTTCTGTAGGCAAAGCTGAAAACATATATAAGAATAAGTTACATTAGTGTCACTGCCTGGTGGAAAGAATAGTGGTAGTCGGTCATGTTATATAATATCTGAGCCAGTCTACAGTCTTTAAAATATATATATAAAATATATTATATATATTTTATATATTTATATATTTTTATATATTTATATATATATTTTATACTTTTATTTTATATATATTTTATATATTTTTTTTTAATGAGCCTATACCATTAAGAATCAATGGGTTTTCTCTGACTTTTGCACATATACATATATATTCCTATAAAGATCAATTAGCCTGACTAGACCGTGGCACACTGGATAGAGCGTTGGACTGAGATGTGAAAGACCCAGGTTCGAGACCCCGAGCTTGCCAGCTTGAGCACAGGCCCATCTGGTGTGAGCAAAAGCTCGCCAGCTTGGACCCAAGGTCGCTGGCTCCAGCAAGGGGTGGCTCGGTCTGCTGAAGGCCCACGGTCAAGGCACATGTGAGAAAGCAATCAATGAACAACTAAGGTGTCGTAACAGCAACAAAAAACTAATGATTGATGCTTCTCACCTCTCTCTGTTCCTGTCTGTCAGTCCCTATCTATCTCTCTCTCTCTCTGACTCTCTCTCTTTCCCTGTAAAAAATAAAATAATAAAACAAATGAATATGCTTTTAAAGATCAATTAAATTACCATTGCAGTTATGAGAGTAAAATACCTCTTTTTACAAATGTATACCAATATGTAGTTCTTTCTCTAAACACAGTGAATTCTTCTATAACACAAAATCTACCCAAATTTTGAGGGGTTTTGTGTTGTAAAGTTATACCACATTTAACTTCTTCAAGTGAATAGTTTCAAATTGCATTTTCAACTGGGAGTATGGATCAGTGGTTAAAAACAGGAAGTCTAATGAGTAAACTTGAAACCAGTGAAAATACAAAAGATAATGAGGGAAATTCAGAAAAAAAACAGAAATTGTCTACTGATCTGACAGTCATGGAGTGGCTCCTAGGTTTTCCCACATGAACCTGGTGGTAAAGTGTGATTGCCATATCCTGTCACACAAGCAGTAAATCAACAGGAGGCAATCAGAGGCTCTTCTCACACACTAATTTAAAGTGTTTTCCTCAGTATTTTGGATAGTTAAGTTCTATGACCTTTGCTCAAGAAGTTCCAGAATAATAATTGTCTGAAAACATAATGGTAGCATAATTGTTTAAAAACTAACCTTGCAAGCCCTGACAAAGTAACTCAGTTGGTTAGGACATGTCTTCATTGACAAGGTTGCAGGTTTGACCTCCAGTCAGGGAACATACAAGAAAGAATCAACCAAGGAAGGCAATAAGTGAAACAACAAATCTCTCCCTCTCTCTCTCTCTCTCTCCTCCCCTTCCTCTTTCTCTAAAATCTCAATAAATAAAAACCAATCATGCAAATGTTAAGGAAGAGCACCAGAATTCAATGAAAAGCACAATCAAAAAGACTAAATAGAAATGAATTCAAGTTCCCCTCAAAAATGTTGGAACCCCCTTAAAAAGCAAAGCCTATAAACTAGTAGAAACTAGAGTGGAGCAGAGGATGGCAAGCAGAAAAGCTTCATGTCAACTCATTTTTATGGCTCCAAAAGTATAAACAACTGTTTGGAAGAATGAAGTTAATGAGACTCTTTTGTGCTTGCATTTGAATTAAAACATCAGTATTAGTAATCTGGCCATTTGCTCAGTTTTTGCTTCCTATATTTATGATGGTGTATTTGATTGTAAAATGATGGTAAAAGAGTTTTCACTGAGTTGTGATATGTGTTTAAATCTAGGACACAAATCTTTAGGAGGGTAACAATCAAACCCTGAAAGCCCAAGCAATTTCTGCAAAACTCGCCAAAACACACTTTCTGAGAGCTTTCTCCTGATTTTCAAAATGTGTTTGAATCAACTACTTATAGTCCATATTATCTTAAAAGTATGTTTTACCCTTCTTTTTTCAACAAGTTCATGATGAAGTGGAACGTTTGCAACCACACAGATGTAAGCTGTCTTAACTAGAAAAAAGTCCTGGTCAGGGATAGACTGCTCCTTTTCATCTTAAAGAACTTTTTAAAATCATTGATTTTAAAAATCAGTGATTTGGCTGCTCAAAGGCCTCCTGGGAAGACACCAGGTTCTCACTGAATGATGTGAAGTTGTGAAACGAACGGCTTCTGGAAGGTTAGATGTGACAATTATGTATCTCAGCCAGGGCAAGCCTACTTGTCCTGACGTGATGGAGAGATCTGGCAGATGGAGGCATTTTCTGAGATGCTTTCCTTCCTCTGGGATCTCACCCTTGGAGACATTCCATCACCCTCGAGAAGGTTCGGGAAAGTTCTCTCACAAACTGCAGCCCACCAATAACAGGCTATTATTGAGCACCACTAGATTCTCAGTACTTACTTTATCTCTGCTTATGACAAAGTGACAAGTGACTTTACACAATGAATAGAGGGATACCAAGACCACACCAGCCTGTTGAGCACATGCTGAGATTTGGGCTTCTTCCTGTGATGACTTACAGCTCCTTTTCAGGATGCTGTCATTTCCTCTCTTTACCACATCTCATTCTCGCCAGGGCATTTCCTCTATTTTACAATACCAGGCAGTTTGCCAGCATATCTTCTGTCTTGGGATATTCATCATTACGTTCTGCCAAGAAATAGAATGGCATTAGAATGGAGAGTGCTTTCAAAACCCCCTCACTCTGTCAGCATAATCTTAGTTATTGCCACTTTTCCAGAGACTCAAACTTCTTTTCATTTCCTACTTTTCTGATCCAATCATTCCCAAAATGACTGCCTTTCTGTTTTCTTCTTCTCCTTATTATTCCTCTTTTCTCTTTTGCCTCTCATAAACAGTGGCTCTGTTGTTCTGTTGTGTATAAGGCATTCATGTTTACAAATGGGTCAGTATATCTTAGTTCTAAGGGTCTACTATACTAGCTACTTCAATATATATAAATTAGGCTCTCTCTCTCTCTCTCTCTCTCTCTCTCTCTCTATATATATATATATATATATATATATATATATATATATATTAGACAGTCTCAAAAAGTTATTGTCTCATAAAGAAAGGATGGGCAAGTATGAACTATAAATAAATAACCACTCCAATGGTGAATAATGTGGAGATAATAAGTGCAATATCTTTGTGGGGAAAAAGAGAGAAAAGTTCCAAATGTTTGGGTGAGCAGGGAAAACATCATAGTAAAAATGCAGTTGGCAGATAGAGGCAACTTAGGTGGGAAGGCAACAGAACAGAAAAGTAAGGACAAGTCAAAGGAAGACAGCAGTACCACTTCGCCGAAATGCAGGCGGTGTGTAGGAACATTTTGGTATATACCGGTAAGTCTCTGAAGGTAACTTGAAATGTTTGTTTTCCTACTTCATTTTCTGGGAAATACTGAGACCATGATGGTTTCTGAGCAGGGCAGTGGCCAAGTTTGAGAATGCTTCAGAAAGATGAACTAGGCAGAAGTATGGAGGTTCAACACAAATATCCAGGGCAGGAGCTGGGGCCATGCAGGAGCCACAGCAGTAGTCCAGACAAGAGGCAATGTGGGTCTGAACTGAGGAGACAATGACAAAAGGGAGGAAAAAGGAAAAAGAAAAAAAAAAAACATGATAAATCGCTTCGTGTCAGGAACTGCATGAAGTACCCTTGATAAATATTATCCCATTTCAAAAAAAAGAAAAGGGGCGTAAGAGTCATAACCAGGGTCATGGAAAAGAATGAGATTACTGTTTATTGAGGGGTGAGTATAAAAGGTACAGCCCTCAGCCAAACCTCTCAGTTGGCCATACAGCTAGTGCTCGACTTACAACCACGATTGGTTCCGACAGACCACATAACACAATTTGGTCGTAAGTTGAGTAGGCTATATGTACAGTACTGAAATGATGTTATAAAAATCTTTAAGTCATATTTTGTCATAATTTTCTTTTATTATTGTTATATATCATAATTTTCTTTGTTCATTTTATGCCATTTGTATCATCTCTACACCATTTTGTTTCTTATTTTTACATTCGTCAGGTTTAAGTAAAACACTGCATTACCAGTACAACTGGTTTAATATTTGCAAAACATACAAAATTACAAAATACTGGTGCATACAAAAATACAAAATACTGGTGCATACAAAAATACAAAATACGTGTGTAAAAAATACCGTAGGAAACATTTTCCCAATTGCAAAGTGCTGCTGGAAGCTAGTCCGCACTGTGATACACCCAGTTGGGCAACATTTGCGCTGCCAGACGTGGAGAAGTCGTGGCTAGCGATTGTGGTCATAAAGTCGAATGGTTGTAAGGTGCATAGGTCATAAGTCGATCAATACCTGTATAGAGAATGTTTTTTTTCTCATTTTATAGATAATAGTACTAAGACTTCATGAGCTTAAGTAATTTGGCTCAAGGCCAAAAGGATAGTAAATAACAACCATGATGTGAACCCAGACACATCTGACTCCAGAATAGATGCTTTTGCCACACTGGATTCCACAAAGCCTACAGAGTCTACAATATTCAATGATTTATTAGGTACGGAGCATGAGAAGTGAGCAAGAATAAAAAATTACTTGTCAGTTTTGAAAGATGACTCAATAATAGTGGTGTCATTAATAAAAACAAAACAAAGACAATCAAAGTTTATCGAGTTTGGTGAGTGTATGTTATTGAGCTTACTTTTCAATATTCTGAGTTTGAAATTCTGGCTTATTATCTAAGTAAGAAAACCCTAGCCACAGTTGGAAATTGTGAGATTTGGGAATCATCAGGTGAGAGATTTTGAAATGAAGGGAAAGAGATTGAAGGTAAAGCATATGAGTGGATGAGGAGTTACCAGAAGCAAAGAATGCGGAGAGTATTTTCAATGTGGAGCAGAAAGAGGAAGAAAAAGCAGCTAGTTAATAAAGTAGTAAAAGAGAAGTCCTCAGAAAAATAGGAGAACCAGAAAAATGCGGCATTACAAAGGTCATAGGAGGAGAAAGTTTAAATAAGTGAAATTTCTGCAGCGAGTACAAGGTGCTTGAGGACTGAGAAAAACTTATTAGATTTGTTGGATATGAAACACCTGATGATCTTCCAGAAGGTGATTTCACCAAGGGGTAGAGGTGGAAGCCCTGTTAAAGGGGTTAAGCAGTGAATGTATGAACAAGAAGTGGAAGCAGAATTTGTATTCCTTGAGAAGTTTGGTGACGAAGGAAAAAGAGATAAGTAGTGACATGCTAGAGTAGCAGAGTCAGAGGAGGGTTGTTTCATGGTAGGGAGGACCCTGACCATATTTGTGGGCAACGGAGGAAAAATTGAAGATGAAAGAAAAATAAGACCTAAAGGATGAAGTAAAACTAAGAGGAGGTAAGCAGTAACAGAATCAAAAGCAGTTTTCTTGGCAAGAAAAAGAACAAGGTACCTTCCTCTGAGCTAAAACGGGGTCAGAAAGTTATGCTGCAGGAAATATTGAGAGAGTTCACATGGAATGGCCTCATACTCAGTAAAAACATAAGACAAATAGCTAAATAAAACAGAGAAAAGTAAGTCCTCCCAAAAAATTTGGAGGTCATATTCTGAAAGGAAGAAAAACACTGATGTAGTCAGAGAATAGAAATTCAGTTTTGAAAAGTTATTAAACTTCCAAGATTTTCTTTGGCTAATTTCCATGGCATTTTTTCCACCTTTTCCAGAATCTAAATGTGTTTTTCTCTAAAATCTAATTATGTATCTCTCCCCTTGGACTGTGTGGTTATAACATGGCCAATGGAAACAGTCTTTCTGGTTGTTAGAAATGAAGCAACTCTGTCCTCTCATCTGTGCTCTTTAGATATTTCAAGATATTTACTTCGGTCAAGTTGGCAAACGTAAGTACTGATTTCAATGGCTATCAAATACATTGTGATTTTGATAGTCTACAAGAAACAAATGCCATTTCTTAGCAAGGCATTAATATTTTACATGAATTAGCAGCAGAACTTTAAAATAAACTCAGTTACTAGAGCTATTTTCCTACCTCTTTCCATTCACATTTAATCACTAGGAGCTCATATTCATTGATTTGGTATTCCATGTGGGGTGCACGATGTACCTGAATGATATTTAATCACTATCATAACCTTATGATGTATTATAATTATCATCTCCATTTTGTAAAGTAACTAAGCTGTAAGTCAAGTGCCTTCTCCAAGGCCTTGGAGCTAATAATGGTAGTATAACTGGAAATAAATATGCTATATTTATGATTTACTGATATTCATCTAACTAGCCATAAAATAGAGCCAAATAAGAATGTACTAACAAAGAATGTTTATAAAATAATTTCTGTAAATGTTAAATCTAGTCTGTTGCTCTTATAATTATGATTTAATATTACTAGTTTAGAGATCACAGTATGTATTCTGTATCACAGTTATGCATTCTGTAACAGATCAGAACTATTTAATCAACCTTGTATTTCAACTCTGACCAAGCTCTTCTTACACTTAAAAAGCCTGTTCCCCTCCAGCCAACACACATCAAGGATTAATGTCCAAGCAAGAAGAATGAAGAATAAACAGGAGCTACACCTTGTCCCCCACCTTGCCTCACTCCCACCACACTGAGGCTTGCGGTTTTGATTCTTGTTCAAGGCCAAGAGGACAGCCCTGACTGTGGGAACCTGTGGACACTGGTTACATGAAACAAAACTTCTAATATATAAGTCACTAGCTAACTTCAGTTCCTGTAACAACCAACAAAACAGACTCCAACCTTTAGATGTGCCAACTTCATGAGATGTGTGGCCTTCAGTCAGTTATCTTGACCAATTGTGCTGAGTCCTCTCAGTAAAGAACTCTCAACCCCCTCCTTTGAATATTTTTATTAATTCCCTCTTCTTCTCCCTCCTTACAAAAACTTCTGCCTGCACCAAAAAAAATGAATGGGTTTTTGAAGACAGGAGTGCCCCCATCTTCTCAGGTGCCCAGCACTTGAATAAAACTCTTTCTTCTGCATTAGCACCGGTCCTACAATTATTGGCTATTCATCATGGCAGGCAGCTGGACCTGAGGGCCATTTTTCCAGTTTCATTAGAACCAGCCTCAGGCCTGGACTGACTTAAAACCTTGTGTACCGAAAGACTAAATTGTAGCATCTCGCAATTTAGTCACATATTGTGTTACGTACAGTTTTTTTTTTCTTCTTCTCTAATTTATTTGGTTATCTAAGAACTTTTTTTCTTTTTCCCTTCTTACCATAAGAGTATCATTTTCTTTAAATCATACACCAAGTCTAGTATCTTTGGTACAGACTCTGGAACATTGCACATGTTAAAAATATATGGAAGTAAACTAAAACCAACTTAAAAATTATTAATCTTACTTCCTTTTATATCACATCTTTGTTTCCACTATACTCTCTACACTCATCATTCCTCCCTCATGGTTTCAAGAGAATATTCAAATTTGGGAATGTAAATATTATTGTGAAAATAACATTGTAAAACCTTTTCCATAAATAAGACTGCTAAAGTCAAATGTGTAAATACAATGAGATCATCAAAAATTACCTAGAAAAGTTTAAGGTGAGGATTTTACCCAATTAGAGCTGATGTTCACCTGTTTATGCAACAGTAAGTACCCTCTGTTTGCATGGCCCAGTTCTTGTCCTTTATGAGTTCCAGACAAGTCAAAGAAACAGACAGACAGATGTCCTGTGATTACAGAACAGCCCAGTAATGCCAGAACAATGGTGGGGAGGATGGCTGAACAACAGCTTGAGACTTTCTCATTATTCATGATACGCATTTCAACCTAACTTCCCAATATGGGCTCATTTCCTTTTTGCATCAATGTGAAGCTTCAAATGAAACCACACAATGTGTTTCATTTCAAAATGAAACTCATTATACAGCAAAGCAGTGAATCATCCTCAGGGGCCATGAAATTTCAATTCCAGTGGTTTAAAGACTGGCTGAGTCTTTTCACATCATTAAGGTGCATTATGTATTCTTTAGCTAAATATTTTTATCACTCATATTAATTTATCTGATGATTGTCAAAGTAGCAGATCTTTGTGCTATGGTGATAAAACCTGCAACTCTCCACATCACTAAATTACAAAGACCTGGAAACAAGGAGAAAAGAAAGTGAGGAAACCATTTTTCTTACTGACCTAGATAATAAAGGACCTTAAAAATTTGATCACGGCTCAGGCCAGTTGGCTCAGCGATAGAGCATTGGCCTGGCGTGTGGAAGTCCCGGATTGGATTCCTGGCCAGGGCACCCAAGAGAAGTGCCCATCTTCTTCTCCACCCTTTCCCCTCTCTTTTCTCTCTATATCTTTCTTCCCCTTCCGCAGTCAAGGCTCCATTGGAGCAAAGTTGGCCCGGGCACTGAGAATAGCTCCATGGCCTCCACCTCAGGCACTGAAATGGCTCAGATTGTAGCGGAGCAACAGCCCAGAGGGGCCGAGCATCGCCGTCTGGTGGGAATGCCGGGTAGATCCCGGTCAGGTGCATGCAGGAGTCTGCCTGTCTGCCTCCCCCACCAACACCACCACCCACCTGCTTCTCACTTTGGAAAAATACAGAAAATAAAATTTTTTTATCACAATTTTTCCATTATAACTATCCTCACAAGCTAATCTTATATTACTATTTAAACTTTATTAAGTGCCCTACAGAATTTTTGTAAGTTAACAGAAGGCTGTATCTTTTCACTTTGGAAAGTCATTCAATTAAAAAATATATTAGCACTAGAAAATCTTACAGTGAAGAGTGAACCCAGGTCAATAACACATTCTGTATTCATGAGGATGTCTTGAATGTAGCTTCTTACATGATGGGTGATATAATAGCTTCTTCACTGTTTCTCACACTCCACTTTGGAAAAAAAAATCTCAATGATTTCTCAGAATTAGAATACAGGTCACTGTGAAGCAAGCAGCCAAGAAGGTCCATTAGATTTCACTGGACCCTTAACAAATCCATGTAAAACCAAAGCAGAGGGAAACTGAAAGTCTGTCTCAGTAACACAGAAACAAATTCACCTTTACCTCAAATTTTAGCTAATTTTCAAAAAGTATGCTTCTGTAAAATTCCCCCACTCAAGCCAGTGACCTTGTGCTGACAAGCCTGTGCTCAAACCCAGGGACCTCAGAGCTTTGAACCAGTGACCCCAGCATTCTGTGTCAACGTTTATCCACTGTGCCACCAGCCGTGCCAAAAGTATGCTTATGTATAGTAAATCTTACAATGATAGTAGATCATCTTAACTTTCATACTCCTTCTTTTTACCTCATTTGTTACTACTTCACATTGTGCCCATGCATTCTCACTTTGGGCCTGCCAAGCTAAGGTTATGTGAAGAATGTACAGACAGGTGAGTCAGAAATGTTCAAAGTAAGTCTCAAATGCCAACACCAAGGCTGCAGATCACATGGAAACCATGTGATGGCTTCCAATGGCAGTAACGTGCATCAAGGCAAGAACTTTCATCAATGTAGTGCTCCCTGAAAAATCCTAATAAATCACCAACCATATATGACAAGCAAGGAAATTGATGGCCTATATCCTGCCTCTTTATTTTGTGTAATGGTGATGTGGCAATAAACTAAAAAGAGGTGCTTGGATTTCCCAACTCCTGACAGTTTGGTTTTGGTCAAAATCAAGGTCCTTCTTAAAAACCAGAAAGATGAGTTAGACACAGAACTTCCATTATGACACATCTTCTATCAACCCTACCAATTTTAGTGCATACCTAGATCAAATCCTAGTCTTTTCTTCTTTCCTTATGATTGAGTCACATCATACTCTAGACTTTTGTGGGTCAGGCCATAAAGTAAAAATATAATGTAATTCAAATTACCCTTGATAACTACTTGAGTTCCTCCATAGTGTTCAATGTCTTCTGTAGGTGATCTTATCAGTTCTTCTCTAATGTTTCTCTAGGGCTTTTGATTAATTTTTCAATTTCTACATTGACCATGTAAATAAATCCTTCACCACTTACTTACCAAGACCCTTGAAAATCTGTTTCATGTCTTTATTGTTGCTCAGAGACACCCTTAAAATTATTCAGACAATATTTCATGGATTACCACAAAAGACATTGACTACTTCAAGCTTGATTGAATCTTCTGCCTGAGTAGAATGGACAAGTAACCATTCAACTGCTCATCCCAAAATTTACCCCATCTTTTTGTCTTCCCACCTCTATACAGTCTTTACTCTTCTCTCTCTCCTTTTCTCCCTCCTCTTATTTCTGCAAAATTTCATTCAGATAAATCAATTACTCTTAACATGATAATCTTCTGTATTGAATGAATATTCTTGAGAAACATTTATAAACCTATTTGCCTAACTTTTTCCCACCATAACTATTACTATTTATTGCTTTTGTTCATTCAGTCATTCATTCATCCCACAAATCATCATCATTACACACCAACTTCATACCAGACACCATTCCATGTATGGGGTATACATCAGTGTTAAAATAAGCAAAGTTGCCGCTCTCAAGGAACTCACTTTCCAGTAGGGCAGAGAGTAAATAGACATATCCCTAACAGACTGTCAAGCAGGAGTGAGTGCTAAAAAAGGGAGAGACAAAGGGGTCAGACAAAGCCTCTGAAAAAGTTACTTGGCAAAAGATTGAAGTGAGCAAGGAAACAAACCATGTGGCACCTGGGGGAACAGTGTTAAAGATAGAGGGAGCAGCAAGTGTAAAGGCCCTACAGAGAGTATGGATTTAGAGTTTTCCAGAAACAACAAGGTAACAAACAGTATGGATGAAGCTGAAAGCTCAAAAGGAAGAAAGACATGAATTTGAGAGTTGGACAGAATACAGAAGGACTTTTGGCTTTTATTCATGGATGCTATGGATTGGTTTGAGTGGGAGGTAGCAAGGCCTGACAATGAAAGGGGTTTTTTTGGAAGGATTTTTCCAGCTACCTTGTGGAGAGTAGCAGGAAAGGGCCATCTGGAGGTAGGAAGACAGAAGACTGGGGAGGCTCCTCCAACCCCTTCTCATTGCCTAATATCTCAAATTAGTATTTTCCAGTATTTGCCTTTTCTTTCAAGGAAGAAAATGAAAAAAAGATTTCTAGTTAAGTTTTATTACTAAACTACATATTTTTCACGGAACCCTCTCTAGGTCTGGCTCTCTACCAAGAAATCTGCTTTGAACCTGGCAGTGAGAGCAAGGCCACCTGGTGCACCGCTCCTTCATGGATGCCATGTGGACCCACTGAACACTGCACTCTTACTAATTTAGGATTCTTCCTTTTCACTTTCTTTTAAATGCAAAGATTCTAGCAGCTTTATCAAAAGCATAATAGCTTGAAATAAAAAAATCAATGTTAGTTGCTTAAAAAGAAAAGATAAATGTTTCTACTAATAAAATAATATGTATTTAATATAAACAGTATATTTACTTCTGAAGCAAATAATGGCCCTGGCTGGGGGGTTAAGTGGTAGAGCATCAGCCTGAATTGTGGATATCCTGGGTTCGATTTTTGGTCAGGGCACAAAAAAGAAGTGCCCATCTGCTTATCCACCCCTCCCCCCTCTCACTTCTCTGTCTCTCTCTCTCTCTCTCTCTCTCTCTCTCTCTCTCTCTCTCTGTCTTCCCTTTCTGTGGCCCAGGCTCGAATGGAGCAAGTTGGCCCCAGGCATTGTGGATGGCTCCATGGCCTCCACCTTAGGCATTAAGAAGAGCTCATTTGTGAGAATGGCCCCAGATGAGCAGAGCATCACCCTCTAGTGGACTTGCCAGGTGGATCCCAGTTGGACACACATGGGAGTCTGTCTCTGCCTCCCCTCCTCTCACTGAATAAAAAAAGGAGAAGAAGAAAATAGCTGGAGACAATTACCTTTAAAAATTCACCTTCTTGAAAGGCCTTCAGAAAAATTGTGAGAGATCTCTTAAGTTGTTAAAATCTGAAATTTTTTTTACCATGCCACATACACACAAAAAAAACCTCCCCTTCATATTCTCATTATAAGGAAGATGAAGAAGCAAGTCTCCTTCCCTTGAGGAAAAGTTTTTCCTGGTAAGTGGATATGTTTTTACAACAAAGGACCTGTCACCTCAGATTTGTAAAAACTAATTCAATAATTCTTTTTAAGTTTTTTGTTAAATGCCCATCCAGATAGAATTTTTAGTGGCATGAGAAATCTATGAATGTAAGTTTTGAATCCATAAGAAGTAATTTTTTCACATTATCTTGGACTTATTCAGGAGCAAATAGTAAGATTTTTTAATAAAAATATTGTAATGCAAGAAATATAATGCAAACTATCATCACTTAACTCCCCATTTCTCATATATATGTATGTTGTATGCATGTATGTATATATATATATATATATATATAGAGAGAGAGAGAGAGAGAGAGAGAGAGAGTTATACACATACATGTATACATTTATAAAATTTTTATCAAATTTGCCTGAGATATTTTTGTTTAAACCTCTGGCAATCCACACTACCACCTAGCTCCACGAAGTGCCATCACACCCTGTTCTAATCACTGAGCACAACTCCACTGCCTGAGTCTGACTGTCACCTGCTGGGGTCATGCCAAAGAACAAATAATGTAGACTTGACTCTTTTTTTTTTAGGGAATGTGGGTTCATTGAAGATTTCAGATAAGAGAAATAATGTAATTTTTCAACACTCATTAATCAAGCATTTGTTGTACACTCTCTATGCAACAGGCACTGTGCTAGGCAATGGAGATACAGCCACAAAAAAAAAAAGACATAACCTGTGCCCTTATAGACCAATATACAGCTGGTAGAAAAGAAGCTGGTTGACAGCCGAGTGTTAGGGCCAATAGGCAGTAGTAGTCTTTTGTAATCATCTAAGATGGTAGAGTTGAAGGAAATTCAAGGGGTATGTCAAAGATGGCATTAACTGGACTCTGTCAGGCATTTCACTGTCAGGAGTCCTTTCCTTTCCAACCATCAGTTAATGTCCTCCAGGATTTTCCCTATGAATGTTTACAAAACTTCAGAACTTGAAGCAATCCAAGTTCAGAGAACTATACCAGAGTACCCTGCTTTATTTGCCTATTAATAAGTAGAATAAATATTGCCAATGGATTTAGTCAAGGATTTGAGTACCTAGCTGTTATGGTAACAAAGAAGAGGAAGCACATCCAGAAAGGGTATGACACATAAAGTTTTGTTTTATAAAGCAACGAGGATGAAGCAAAAGTACTCAAGTTCATATTAAATAGACACTTTTCATCACTCTCAATAAAGTACTATACTACTTTCCAGTACTTCAATGGAAAACGAAAAGGATAACGTTTTGGCACAATCTGGAATCTGGCAGTCATGATGTTTAAGCAGCCTACAGGCTGCCTTTACCTAGGGTCTCCTCAAAAGAAAGTGCAGGCTGCTCCATGTCAAGGGGAAGGATCCTTGAAGTGCTATTTTGTTAGCTTTTCAGAAACAAATAAACAGAACGGGATTAGGATAGAGACACCAAGTTTTCCCCAGATTATCATCTGATACATTTAGCTACCCAGAAAAGAGGAAATTTTGTTGTGATGAATGAGCTCATCAGTGGGGAACAAACAGCCCCCAAGTGTATATTCCAAGTGAGAAACCTAGACATTTCACTCTTTGACATGGTTGATCCTGCTCAGTCTGGCAGCTAGTTTGCAAAGGTCCTAAACCAAGCTTACGTCAAGGTGAAGGCAGTGGTTACTGTGTATATATTTCTATATCTAACCAAATAATTCTGATTTCTCAATCTTTGCAGATAAGAGGCTGTGAATAAAGAGAGAAATGGTGATAAACTAAGAAAAGTGGGCTCTCAAATGCCTGCTTTTAGGCATTATTGTTTTAGTTATTTAGATGCACACCACACCACCTCACAATATACTAAACGCCATAAAACAACGAACATGCTATTATGTACCTTGATTCTGGTGATCAGGAATTTTAGCAGAACACAGAGGGATGACTTTGCTCTGCTTAGTGATGTCCGGGCTTTGGCTTGGTGACTTTAAGGGTGTGGCTGGAATAACAGAAACAAGAGAATCCACTTTCCATATGGTTTATTTAATGACATGTCTGTCATTTGGCCTGGGCTGGGTGCAGGACAAACTCAGCTGGGGCTAGTGAGCAGGGGGCTTACATGTGACCCCTCCAGCTTAGTAGTCTCAAGGTAATCACTGTTCTTACATGAGGGCTCAGGGCTCAGAGGACAAGCATTCCAGTGAACAAGGAAAAGCTGCATGATGTTTTGTGACCCAGTCTCAGAGGTCACCTAGCATCATTTTTAGTGTGCTCTATTGGTTGAGGTATTCATAGGCCCACCCAGATTCAAGTGGAGGACACATAAACCCCACCTCCTGATGGAAGAAGTATCCCAAAGAGTTGCAGCCATGTTGTTAAGTGGTCTCAGTTACCTTCCATGTAAGACACCACCATCAACAGAAAGTCAGACTATTATTTAGAAGCACAAGGAGATATGGGAAATAAGGAAAAGTTTCATTAGGTACATGTGAGGTGAAATAAGAGGACCATCTTTACAAGAATAATCTCATTGGAGCACACCAGGAACACTCAAAATTTAATTTCTATGTAGCTCTGTTACTGGGAACAGTGCTTCTCTTTTTTTTCACTTGTTTCATAAATTTATTATTATTATTATTATTATTAATTTTAATGGGGTGACATTAATAAATCAGGGTACATATGTTCTAAGAAAACATCTCCAGGTTATCTTGTCATTCAATTATGTTGCATACCCATCACCCAAAGTCAAATTGTCCTCTGTCACCTTCTATCTGGTTTTCCCTGTGTCCCTCCCCTCCCTCCTCTCCCTCTCTCTCCTCCCTCCCCCCACCCCGTAACCACCACACTCTTGTCCATGTCTCATAGTCTCACTTTTATGTCCCACCTATGTATGAAATCATGCTGTTCTCAGTTTTTTTCTGTTTTACTTATTTCACTCTGTATAATGTTATCAAGGTCCATCCATTTTGTTGTAAATGATTCGATGTCATCATTTCTTATGGCTGAGTAGTATTCCATAGTATATATGGACCAAAGCTTTTTAATTCACTCATCTTCTGACAGACACTTGGGCTGTTTCCAGATCTTCACTATTGTGAACAATGCTGCCACGAACATGGGGGTGCATTTCTTGTTTTCGAACGGTGCTATGGTGTTCTTAGGGTATATTCCTATAAGTGGGATGGCTGGGTCAAAAGGCAGTTCAATTTTTAATTTTTTGAGGAATCTCCATACTGTTTTCCACAGTGGCTGCACCAGTCTGCATTCCCACCAGCAGTGCAGGAGGGTTCCCTTTTCTCCATATCCTCACCAGCACTTATTCTGTGTTGAACCTTCAGGACCTTGACCACTGGCATCACAGTGCATTTTGTATACTCCTCTGTTTACAGGCTGTTTCATTATAAGACTAATAACCCCTAGGAACACCTAACACAGTCACTCTTTCCCATTACATTCATCTGCTATTCCTTCAAACCTGTCAAAAATCCATAATAGGTGTGACATGAAGTGCAGCCTGCATTCTAAGTAGTAGTAGCAGCAGCAGCATGTGGAAACTCGTTAAAAATGAAAATCTGGGCGTTTATCCTGGCTGGTTGGCTCAGTGGATCAGCATTGGCCCTGAATATGGATGTTCTGAGTTTGATTCCCTGTAGGGCACACATGAGAAGCAACCATATATATATCTGGGCCTTAAACCAACCTACTGAATTAGAAATCTCTAATTTCTGAAGGTAGGACTCAGGAATATGTTTTAATAGGCCCTTCAGATTATTTGGAGGCTCAAGTTTGGGAAGCACTGTTCTACTGATAGCTACAAGTAATAGAGGGCTTTACAAGCAAGAGGTGGGACTT
This sequence comes from Rhynchonycteris naso, assembly GCA_037038555.1. Lineage (NCBI taxonomy): Eukaryota > Metazoa > Chordata > Mammalia > Chiroptera > Emballonuridae > Rhynchonycteris > Rhynchonycteris naso. Next base: position 78,499,385 of record CM073002.1, read on the forward strand.
GAGCCCAAGAACTTGAGCCAGAGAAAACACAGTGCCCAAAACCACACCCAACCACTTTACCTGTAGCATATGTTGCACCATGCTGGGTTTTCCCTTATTTGAGGGACCAGCCTCACCTGGACCAGTCTCATTTCACAGTAAGAATGATGATCATTTTCAATGACTCACACCCAAACAACTCTGTCAATTATAGGGCAATGGTTCTTTAATTATAATACAAGATTTCTTCTCCTCACTGTTCACTGCGAAGGCACCCAGAATAAACTTGTTGCTATAGCTCTAAGTGAAGGGAAAATATGTTCATCGTGATTTATCCAGGGACAAGGACTCTCTTTAATTCATAGATTGATCACTGGTTTGCAGAAATATCTAAAATGTTCTACTCCTTCCTGCCTCCTCTCTTTTGTCCTCTTTGCTGTTTGCCAGAACATTTGTATCCACAGGGAGAATGACAGAGGTTCACCTTTAAATAAGTTTCTCAGTTCCTCGGGACACCTACAAATGATTCACTGGGAAGAGAGACCAGAACAACTAGCCAAATAATGTGTATTTTTATTTTTATTTTATGTCATTTTAAATGAGAGGAGGGGAAATAGACAGACTCCTTCATGTGCTCTAGCTAGGATCCACCCGGCAACTTCCATCTAGGGTTGATGCTTGCACCCAGCTATTTTTAGCCTTTGAAGCAGAGGTTCCATTGAGCCATCCTTATCCACCAGGGCCGACAGCTTCAAAATTGAGCCATGGCTGCAGGAGAAGAAGTGATAGAGAGTGAGAGGTAGGGGAAGAGATGCAGATGATAGCCTCTTCTGTGTGCCCTTACCAGGAATTAAACCTGGGACTTCTACATACTGGGTGGACACTCTACCACTGAGCCAACAGGCCAGGGCCTACAATGTGTATTTTAACTATGAATTTAAATGCTCATTTTTATATATGAATAAAATAAACTTAAGAAACTTAAGGTGCCATCACAGGTAGGCTCAGAACAAAATTGATTTTTTTTAAATCAAAGAAAAGACAAAAGAATTAATACAAGCACTTTGAAAAACTGGCTGGAAATATCTATAATAACTGAATATACCCCAAATTTGAAGTATTTCATTTACAGTAAATACCCAATAGAAATATGTGCAGATAGTCACCCAAAACCATGTACAAAAATGCCCATCACAGCCTTATTCACAATAGCCAAAACCTGGAATCAAAGATAAATGGTAATATATGGTATTCATGGAATATGCACAATATATACAACGGAACACTATTAAATGAAAATGAGCAAATTACTGCTATATTCAAGAGCACAAATATAATATGGAGTAAAAGGAAGTATAAACCAAAGAGTATATATTATAAAATTCTACTTCAGTCAAGTCCCAAATTATTCCATGGTGATAGAAGTCATAACAGCATCTACCTCTGAAGAAGAGAGTAATTACTAGAAGCGAGTTATGAAGGAAGTCTACGCGGAGCCAGTAATTTCTTGAAAGCTGAAAGGTGGTTCTCTGTATACATGAATCAATTGTACACTTAGGATTTGGCCATTTTTCTGTTATACTTCAAGTTAAAACATTCCTTCAAAAAATATTTACCTTTACAAAACAGAAAAGAAAGAGAGAGAAGGAGAAAAGAACCACTCAAGTAGATTCATTTGGTACCAAACTATGATTTAAGTGGTTTCTTATGTCAAACGCCAGCCTTGTTACTTATTAAAATATGACTTTGGTTAAAGCATTATTTAAATTTCTCTACAAAATTAAGATGCAGTAATTCATTCATCCAACAAAATATATCAAGTGCCTACCATTACAGGCACTTGGGATATAGCAATGAGCAAAGCACATCCAAATCCTTTCCCTCATACAGCCCATTTTCTGGTGGGAAAGAGAGGAAAAGCATCCACTCTACTGACCTCACAGAATCTCTGTGAATCTTGAGAGAGAGGTCATGGGAAGAACCTGCTACCCAAAGTATGGTTCCTGGATCAGAAACATCAGTGCCACCTGTAGATTTGTTGGAAAGGCAAATTCAGACCCCCTCCCCAGACCTACTAAATCAATATCCTCATTTTAATAAGACCTCCAGGTTATCTAGAGGCATATTAAAGTTTGAGAAGTACTGTTACAGCACTTTGTGGACATAAAGTGCTGTCAAAGGTAGACTATTATTATTATTATTATTCATGCTCATTAAGAAATTTCTGCAAGCCTGGTTTGTAGACACATTCCTGTCTCAGCAAATAAGGGATGTAAGGGGAAGTAAGTATGTGTTTACTCCCATCTTAAAAACTGCTCTATCTCCAGAATATGTTGTTTTAGACTATTTTCTGTCAGCCTCAGGTCTCCAAGTCAATAAACTCCTGCATCAAAAGCTCCATTGATGAAAATATTATTGATGAACTTTATTGCTGGGTTTTTCAATTGCTTCAACACCATTTCCTGGTTATCCAGCAGTAAGCCGAGGAAGAGTACTTTGATAATGTAATAAAATACTGATCAATACAGACTTCAGATTTACAGGGTTTTATTGACATCTTGGTATGTCCCAGATCCATTATGTGTCTTTCATCTCCTCATTGTTTGGAAGGTCTCTAATCAGACGTGTTTCAACAGTGCTTTGTGGAAGCGAGAGCCTGGAAGGCCACTGTCTGGTAGAGGAGGATGTTATTCTGAGAAAAGGGACTAATCAGGCCTTCATCAACTGTCTTATTAGACAAAAATACTTTGTCAAATTGTTCCTACAGCAGTGTTACTCAAAATTTAATGTGCAAACAAATCACCCTGAAATCATACTAAAACGCAGTTGGGATTCATTAGGTATGTGTTGGGGCTGAAAATTCTTTGTTTCTAATATATTTCCACTTTATGCTGATTCTACTGGTTCCTGGACTACACTCTGAATAACAAGCTCCTATCCTACAGGAACTCAAGAGGAAGAAAATTAGTAATTTTGAACCACAAGTCTCTGCCAATATACACAATATATATCTTCTGATAAAAATCAATGTCCAACAAAGCAAAGTAAATTTTCTTAGTGCTTTTTTAGTAATTTAGAAATTAAAACATCCATATTAAAACTATAAATGTAGTTTTAATATTTAATATAACCATTTCTATAAAAACTGGAAATATACTAAGATTTGTTTTCTTTTTGCTGCTTTCTATATTTTCCAAAACATTCCTTAATTTTACAATATGAAAACAATTAATGCCAGTTTTTTAAATGTGTATTTTTACTAATTTCCTGCGAAACACCATGAATACTGGGTAAAAATTCTTGACTCTTCTGTAAATATCAGGAAATGTAACATATATTCAAGTTCTCTGTGCCTCTCTCCCAGATCCCACCGTAAGGACAACTCTGAGGGGTATAAAATGTTAAGTTGCAGTGGACTCAAATATCCAGCACTACATGTTCTAACATAAAGAATTGTTTTTTTGGTTCTGCCTTCTTAAAGGTAAATATATATATGGGTTCATTAATAGTAAATAACTGCTACTGAGAGTCTTTTATGATGAAAAAGTCTTCCCAGAAGTATTTCGTGAATGCCTTTGATAAATTCATGATTATCTTAATGCAATTCAAAGACAAAATCTGGCTCATTTTCAAACTCTTGAGACAAAAACAAGAGTAGTTAAATAGAGATTATTGTTGATGAGTTGGTCCTATAAGCAAATAGAAAAACGTTGCAAGAGTGACAAGCAGTCGGACTGTAGCTTATTCTCTTAACCACTGCTTACACTACCTGTAATGATGCTTGTTTCTAAATATTATTTTGAGCACTTATTATGCACCAGAGACTGTATAAAATACATTAGATGGATTCTCTCACTTAATACTCACAACATATATTCTCTATTTTATAATGAGGAAACAACATCAGAGAGGTGAAGTAACTCAACTATGAATACACAGTAAGTGGCAGACAAGACAGGAAGTGACTGATTCCAGGCACTATATGTCCCAGTGACACTTTGTAGAAATCAGTGAGCCTATCAAAAATATAATATATACTAAAATCATCTCACATTTGTTCTCTGACTTCCTAGGCTCATAATCAACCCCCAGTTTGCGCTTTAGCTGTTTTCATTATGGTAGCCCACTAATTGTTTTATAGCCATTGGTTAACTTTATCTTGTTCACTAGGAGCTTCAGAGAAATTCTTGTATTTTCCTAAATTGACTCTTTACATGGATTTTATAATTTTCTCATTGTAAAATAAAAGTTTTATAGATGTGTTCAGGAAAAGATCAAAGCTGCTATTTCTTATCTCCATCATTATCATCATTCTACATGTTATCTGGTTTTCCATCTCATTTTGACTCAGTTTTTCTCGTTTGTGTTGTCCTTCAAGTTGTAAGCCCCTTTTGGTCAGAGACCATGGACTTCACATGAAAACAACAGAGCTTCAGAATAAAAGACTGCAAGGAAAAGACTGCTAGCAATTGCTGCTTCTGGGTTAATGGGCTTATGTGTAATATTTATCCTTTCTATACTTTTCCAAATTTTTCACAGAGTGATTATAATTAGAGAAAATCACTGTATCAAATCATGTTAACTTTTCCTGTCTAGGATAGCACATGTTAACTTCTGTAAAACATAAACACTGAAAAAATGTCTAAAAGTGACACCAGTAATAAGTAAAAATTTTACATTAAACCCAAGGCAAAACTTGTATGTGCTGGAGGCCTAGTGAGAGGAGAGCCACTCCAACAGGGAGAAAGGAGGGAAGTTGGAGGCAAAACATTTTAGTGACCTCACCATTGCTCTCCTGAATCCAAGTGGCCCAGGTTTATAAGCTTGCAGTGTACTTTCCACAAGTTCAGAGAATAAAGCCTGACTGTGCAAAGTACAGCACACAGAATACAGTCACTAATACTGTAATAACTATGTATAGTGTCTGATGGGTACTGGAAATATCAGGGGGACCACTCTGTAAAGTACAAGATTGTCTAACCACTGTGCTGTAACCCTGAGGCTAATCCAAAATAATATTGAATGCCAACTGTAATTGAAAATAAAATTTTTAAAAAAACTTCACTATATTTCACATGAGGAGAACAAGCACTGTAGTAAAAACATGATTATCACCTGCCTCAGTGCACCAAGCCATTGACTGTCCCAGAGATACTTTTCCTAAGTAGTGTCATGCTTCTGAAATTTTGTCTGTAATGCCTTTAAGCACAGACTCTGATATAAAATATACTGAAGTTAATTAGTTCTGGAAAGGTTTTTCTTCTTCAATTTCAGGGGGAAAAAACTTAAAAGCTAAGAAGACTTTTTTCCAATGTTTATTTTATTGACTTTAGAGAGAGGAAGGGAGAGAGCAGGAGAGAGACAGGAACACCTGTTCCTGTATGTGCCCTGACCAGGGATTGAACCGGCAACCTCTGTGCTTCAGGACGATGATCCAAACAACTGAGATATCTGGCCAGGGTGATTTTTCTTTTTAAACAATGATTGAGTCCTCTAGCATTGCTAATATTTTGAAATCAGTAGAAACCATTGCTGTTTGCTTCCTGATGATCTCATTATTGTTGCTTCTTCTGGTGTCATCAGTTGGTTGCTGTTGACGTCACGCAGCACTGTTTGAGTTGCAGTCATCACGCAAGTGCTGCTGAAAGGACAGCTGGTAGGGAATGACAAAGAAAACATTGGAACCTCTCCTATGCATGAGTCAGGAGGAAACTGCTGCTGTCTGCACGGCCCACTGAGGGGACACGCACCCTGAGCTGGAAGCAGCGGAGGTGATCACAGCTGTTCTGGTCAGCACAGCCTCGAGGTGCAGAACAGAATGGCTGCTCCCAGAGATTGGGCCCGGCTACGAAGCAGAAATTACAGCTGACAGATACAGGGAAATAAGAGGGCTGAGGGAATGGGAACACTTGGTTCTGTAAGGAATAATAAAATCTGTGACAGCACCTGTGGGAGGTGAGAAGGAAGTACAATTTTACAGATCTTCCTTAATTCCTTCCCGAAACATGGAGTTTCCTGTAGGCTAGGATCCTAATGAGATAACTCAGTGAATCTTTGATGGACCATCATTAAAAGCCCGGTGTCATGATTTGTAGGCTGATTAATTGGGTTCAAATCCCACTTCTGACAGCCATCTCAGGTTGTTACTTAACTCTCTCAGCCTTGGCTTCTCATCTGTGAAAAAAAAATAATGGTACTGAACTCATAGAAATACTATAAGGATTAAAGGAGGGGACATTTATTAAAAACTATGTATGGAAGACAAAAAATAAAAATAAATAAAGACTATGTATGTAAAGTATGCAGTCCCTGGTACACGGTAAGCCTACAACCAAATGATGGCTAATACTAATTGTGTGTGTGTGTGTGTGTGTGTGTGTGTGTGTATGAAATTGTGTGTAGACATATAAATAAATGTGTGTAAATATATACATATAAATAAATGTATATATACATATATATAAGGTATCTTTGGGATATCTCATGTACTCTTTCTGTATCTCATGGCAAAGAAAAATGAGAAGCATTCTGGTTTTGGTTTTAAGTTTATTGAAGGTGAATAAGAGCATGTAAAATGTTTTGAATGTCAGACCCCCCAAAATGAGTCCAAATAACAAGGTGTCATGATAAAGTTATCCTGTCTTCTTGGTTAATGGTTTTCCAAATTCACTGAGGGCCAGTTTCAGTAAAATACCGTGCAGCTTCTATATGCCAAAGAAAAATTGCACAGAATAGAATTTAACAGGCAAGAAAGATGACTTTATTCAAGATTATTGCAAAAGACTCTAATCTATTGCAATAGAAGAGAGATATAGGACTTAACTTCCTTAAAAACAAAAAACAGTAGAGTTTTTAAGTGCTGGGGTCAGCTAATGGAAAAGTACTGGAGGATATTGAGGGGAAGTGGTTAATGTGATTGAGTCATCTGTGTCTGCTAATTGACATATCTCCTGCCCTTCAATAGAGACTGGGGGATCTAGGAGTTATTTTTCTTCCTTTTTTCTTCCTTTTTTTTCTTGCATTTTTTCAATTACACTTACATTCAATATTATTTTGCATTAGTTTCAGGTGTACAGTATAGTGTTTAAACAATCATATACTTTACAAAGTGATCCCCCTGATATTTTAGGTATCCACCTGGCACTGTACCCCTGTATAATAAATATTATGATATTATTAACTATATTTCCTGTGCTGTACTTTATATCCCTATGGTAAGTATTATCTGTCTTGATGATTATATTTCAAAGAATAGTAATTCCCAGATCCTTGGAAAAGATGATCCTGGTCAGTGGTGGAATTCAAATAATTTAACAACCGATTCTTTGGCCTAATGACCACTTTAAGTATTAAAAAGACAATGTACTGAAAGGTGGTTTATTATTTCATGCATTTAATACTTCAGTAAGAACAATAAAAGAGGTACACAAAACTAGATTATGTTATAAGAAAGAGTTTTAAAATGTTAATAAAAAATATTAAATAACACCTGGCAAAAACAATAAAACTGTTATTTAAGATATTTATATATTGCTTCTTGATTGTCATCCTCACTTACAATTTTTTTCACATATGGACAGAATAAACATTACTACAGGCACTTAGAATATACTGTTGCTCAGATGAACGTTAAAAAAGAATAAGGAATGTACATTTGTGACTTCCACTTTGGGCAGCTGACCAGGTGCCCACCTTAGAGAGAGCCCTGATTACAAGTGCCATTTTAACAACTGGTTCACTGAACTCAACAAAAATTAGGTATCAGTTCTGCCTAACCTCTGCGAACCGGCTGCATCATCCCACTGGTACTGGTTTGTAAAACAGACAAGAGACTCAAAGAGGCAAAGAAAGAATTTACAACTTTAAGATTTCTAAAGTAAATGCTTTAAGGGAGAGAGAAAGGATAGTGACCTTCAGTCAGGAAGAAGACTGTCTAAAGTTTAGTCAAGCTGAGGGGCATAATAAGGTCATTTTGGTCATATTCCTAGCTTAGCATAATCAGTCTTAATGCATCAGTTAAAGAGAAAGCCACCTACGGCATATTTTCTCTGGTGCCACCAGGTACCATCTGTTAAAACTAGGTCCCCTCTCCCATCTGTAATAACCTGCGTCCTTATTAGTAGAGACATTCCCACCATCTGAGTCAGTCCCTCATGTCAGACAAAGACGGGTGCACCACTTGTAGAGGAACACTGTCACCATGCTGCTCTGATCTGGGGCAGCAATGAAGGATCTGCATCTCTGTTAGCCCTGCTGTCAGTGTGTGGCCTGTCACAAAACTTTGAGGTACATAAAGTTTCTCCCCATTCCCTGACCCAACTTCTCTTCTTTTTCCCATTACTTCTTAATGTTTCAGATACCCTATGTCTAGAAATTTTCCTCTCCTTTCCTTTCCTCCCAAATATCTTGCTCCTGAATTTTATACCAAAAATGTCAAAAACTGGCTAAACGCTTAGAGAAAGCCAGAATGTGTGAATACTACCTAAATATTAAACTAAGTGTTCTGAACAACTGTGGGTTAGAATCTTTTTTCTGTTTTATTTATTGATTTTTAGAGGGGAGGACAGGGGAGAGAGAGAGAAGGGGGGAGCAAGAAGCATCAACTCCCATATGTGCCTTGACCAGGCAAGCGCAGGGTTTTAAACCAATGACCTCAGCATTCCAGGTTGATGCTTTATTCACTATGCCTCCACAGGTCAGGCGTGGGTTAGAATCTTAACAGACCTTCCCCTTAATGCTGAAAGTGCCCCTTCGCAGAAAATGGCTGCCACACTGAAACACAAGGTAGTGAAGTAACAGTGGGGACCCAGCCTGACAAGGACCAGCCCTCAGTAGCTCTGGAGTGGTCTGGAGCCCGGCCAAAGAAAGCAGGCTCTAAGTGGATACTTAGAGGTAGGCGAAGATGGAGATTAAAGTACTTGAGAAAAGATATCAAAATAATACATTTAACCAAAGTAGCATGTTGAAGACCAATGTTTCCCCCCGCTTACTTTTGCTTCAAATGAGTTCTAGAGCTGAAATAATAAGGAATCCAAAAAAGGACCCAGCTATGCAATTCTATCCTTCAAGCATAATCTCAAGTCTTTCCATCTGGCCTCAAAGGTATTTTATGAGAATTTATAATTTTCCAAATACCACTTCAATTACTTCTAGTCCATCCAACAAGACCAGTTTTAAACATATGTCCTCAGAGCACAAAGTGAATTAATATATGTAAAGCAAAAGAAAAGAGTGTTTGGTACATTAAAAAAATGCTATATAGCCTGACCTGTGGTGGCGCAGTGGATAAAGCGTCGACCTGGGAACACTGAGGTCGCCAGTTCAAAACCCTGCACTGGTCTGGTCAAGGCACATATGGGAGTTGATGCTGCCAGCTCCTCCCCCCTTTCTCTCTCTCTCTCTCTCTCTCTCTCTCTTTCTCTCTCTCTCACACTCTGTGTCTCCTCTCTAAAATGAATAAAATAAAAAAATTTTAAAAAATGCTATATACCTAGTAGGTATTACATTATTGTTATGGTGACAAGGATGAGGATGAGGATGATGATGATGATGATGATGATGATTTGTGGACCACAGCCCTGATTGTGAGCCATTTTGGGCAAAGGCAGAGTAGAAAAATGCCCCACTTATGGCTGCTGGGTCAGCAGCACAAAATAAAGAAACTCAGTAAATTTCTCAAAAGAAAAATGAACTTTTCCTGTTCATAGTAAAGACATAAGGTAGTAGAATGGGTGGTATTTTTCTAGAGAGATTTCCCTAAAGATGCTCTTCTTACTACTTACTACCTTGTATCGGTCAACCCCAGAAAGTAACTGAACTTGTCTTCATTTGGGGTTGCCTCTACACAGCAGCACAGATACATGCAAGACCTGGATGTGGAGTGTTCCCGACTCAGGCGATCTCTCTGAAGATATTTCTTAGGAGAAATTCATCAGAAAAGCAGATATAAACAAAAATTCTGCGGTATTTGAGGGACGGTCTCTCTTGACTCCTGTCAGCATCCTTGAAAGTTACCAGCTCTATTTATTACATAACAAGAAGCAGCAAAAGTAGTTCTCCTTCCTGGGGAAAGCCAACTTCCAAAAAAAGCAATAGCACTGTTGATATAGGGTAATTTAGCGCTAAACTGACCCAGCAGGGTGTTTTGTTGATTTTTTTTTCTTAAAAGGGAACAGTGCAGTAAAGACAGTTTGTGTTTATGCATGACCTAAATCTTTCACTTCCTCTCACAGGAGAGAAGCAGATGTTCAGAGCAGGGTTGGGGAGGGAAGGAAGAGATGAAGGACATGAACAAAATCATGATTAAAATTGTTATTTAAAACATCAGCCAGATGCTCTTTCTCTCATGTAAATGCTTAAAAGTTTAATACAGAATATTTTCTTCATCTCCAATCACACATCAATTCTTTATGCTCTACTGACTTCACATTTCTTTAAAGGCACAAATGCAATGAAAGCAGAGTCAGCAATTAACACAAGCCATCTTTTTTTAACAAATGTTGCTGGGACAATTAGATATCCACAGTCAAAAAATGACTTTAGATCCTTTATAACAACACAACAATTAGCTCAAAATAAATTGTAGATATAACATTAACATTTTCTATTAAATGCAAAAACTAAACCTATACAACATTTAGAGTATTTTTATTTATTCATTTTACAGAGGTGGGAGAGAGAAAAAGAGAGGGGAAGGAGCAAGAGGCTTCAACTCCCATATATGTGCCTTGACCAAGCAAGCCCAGGGTTTTGAACCAGCAACCTCGGCATTCCAGGTCAACATTTTATCTACTGCGCCACCACAAGTCAACATTTAGAAGAAAACAGAGAAAATTTCTGTGACATTAGATTAGGCAAAGATTTCTTAAATATGATGTCAAAAGCACAATCCATAAAAGAAAATGTTGGGCCTGGCCTGTGGTGGCGCAGTGGATAAAGTGACAACCTGGAATGCTGAGGTCGCCAGTTTGAAACTGTGGGCTTGCCTTGTCAAGGCACATATGGGAGTTGATGCTTCCAGCTCCTCCCCCCTTCTTTCTCTCTTTCTCTCTCTCTCTCCTTTCTAAAATAAATAAATAAAATCCTTTTTAAAAAAGAAAAAATTGATAAATTGGACTTCATCAAAATTTAAAACTTTTGTATGTCAGAAAACACTATTAATAAAAGACAAGTCACAAATAGAAAATATCTCATAAAGAACTTATATCCAGAATATATACAGATCTCTTAACAATCCAATGATTAAAAAAAAACAAATAACCTAATTAATAAATAGGCTAAGATTTAAATAAACATTATAAGTAAAAAGATATATAAATGCCCAATAAGCAAATAAAAAGACACTTAACATCATTTGTCACTAGGGAAAAGCAAATTAAAGTTGCAATGAGATAGTACTTCACATCCACTAAAATGACTAAAATCCAAAAGGCAAATAATAATAATTGTTGATGAAGACATAGAAAAACTAGTACCCTTATACATTGTTGGTGGAAATGTAAAATAGTAGCACTACTTTGGAAATCAATTGGGCAGTTTCTTAAAAAGCTAAACATAAATTCAGCCCAACACCCAGCACTTCTACTACTAGGTATCTACTCTAAAGAAAAACATACATCCATCCAAGGACTAATACATGAATGTTCATAGCAACATTATTCATATTAGCCAAAACCTGAAAACAATCCAAATGTCCATTAACTGATGAATGAACAAAATGTAGTATATCTACACAATGGAAAATTGTTTGGCAATAAAAAGGAATGAAGTATTGATATATGTTACAATAAACACCTTGAAAACATGGTCAATGACAAAACAAAAAATGTCAGTGACAAAAAGCCTTATATTATATGATTCTGTTTATACAAGATGTCCAAAATAGATCTAAAGAAAAATAAAGTAGTTTAGTGGTTGCCTGGGGATGGAGAAGGAATCTTTTGGGGATAACAAAAATATCCTAAAATTCCGTTTTGATATTTTAACAATTTTATATTTAGTAAAAATTATTGAATTGTACAGTTTAAACGGCTGATTTTTACACCTCAATAAAGATATTTAAACACACACACACAAACCAAAAACCAAGTCAAAAAATATTAAATTGAAAAATTGTCAAATTAAAAATAATAATGGAGTTTAAAACTGACCTTCCTGACAGCCAAGGCTAAAGCAAAGAAATTCACAGGGCTATATAACTTAATTCTTGTGGGGTTTTTTTAAGGTAGCAGGCAAAACTAAATACTTTAGGAAAAAACTTGTTTTTTCTGGCTGGGGAAATAATATATTATATATATCTTTATATAGGTGGCAACAGCACAGTGTTTATTGCAGTTTTATCCAAAGAAATAAAAGAGGAAAAGAAAAACAATCCAAGATGTTCCACATATGCTATTTCTCATAGAACGCCTCAATATAAGTTGAAGAAATGTTATTAGGTCTTTGAGTGAACACAGAATTTTCTCTGTGAAACTGGTACAATACACTGCAAAATGAAGTTTGGGGTACTGTGACTTAATACCAGAAAGTTACTAAGAGAAACTAAAGAAATGAAAGGTTAGCATCTCTATTTTGTTGTACTTCCAATATACCATTTTTCTCATCGGGACTTTCACAAGATTGCTATAGAGACAAACAAAATTGATTGTACTGATGATTTCATTATTTTCATACCTATTTCTCTGTGGCTGACTGAAAGAAGATTCTCATACTCAGACTCCAAACACATACCCGGTGAGGACTCTAGGGAGTCTAATTTATGCTCTTGCCCAGTAGTATACAACCTTAGCAGAGTGGCTAAGAGCATCTATAGGTAAATAAGACTTTTCTCAAGAAAGAAGCTTTGACTCTGTCCCCATGGCAGTAACAAGTACAGCAAAGCCCTTAACTTCTGTACCTACAGCACTTAAGAAATATCCTTGCCCTGAAAGATTTTTAGGGAGAAGCTAGCAACCATCTGTTCCTGCCACTTATGAACTGTAATGTGGCTCTTATGAAGCCATTAATTCAGAAGAGATCTCAATCTCCATGGCTCCAATGAGCACTGTAACAGATCCCAAAATACACACCACCACCCTACCACCCCTGAAATATAACTACACTTATCTGTTTGATAGAGCCGTGAAGCTCTATTACACAAGAACACATTCTAAAAAAAAAATAGCATATTTGACACTGAGTTTTTACTCTGATAGAAACCAACTATTCTGTGTAGGATCATGTCATTAGCACAGAGAACAATGGAACCTGCCCATTTGCTATGGCAAGAAACATAGCATCTGCTTTGTCTAAAAAAAGTCTACCTGAATTATCATAAGTTAAAATCAAAGAACTGGGCAAAGCCATATTTAATGCTACCTAAAATTAAAGTTTATCCTAAGGAGCCCACTGTGTTTCACAACGAGAACTGGGATAGAGACACTGAAGAAAAATAGAAAGGCTTCATCTTAAATAGACTTCACCACATCACTTTAGATATATGCCACGAAAATCTTAAAATGTTCTTCATTTCAACAAAACCAAAAGACACCCCGCAAAAAAAAAAAAAAAAAAAAAAAAAAAAAAAAAAAAAAAAAAAAACCAATTAAATTATGGACACAAAACTTAAATAGGCTTGTCTCCAAAGAAAATATGCACATGGCCAATAAGAACATGAAAAAATGTTCAACAGCACTAATCGTTAGGGAAATGCAAAACAAAACCACAATGAGATATCACCTCATACCCATTAGGTAGGCTACTATAAAAAAAAAAAAAAACCAACAATAACAGAAAGTAAAAAAATGTTTGTATGGATATGGAGGAATTGAAACCCTTGGGTACTGTTGGTTGGAATGTAAAATGATGCAATCTCAATGTAAAACAATGTGGTAGGTCTTCAAAAATGTAAAAATAGAGATACCACGTGATCCAGCAATTCCTCTTTATGGTATACACTCAAAAGAAATGAAAGTAAGAACTCAAGTACTTGTACACGTATGTTTATAGCATCATCATTCACAATACTCAATATATATAAAATGAAATATTGTTCAGCCTTAAAAAGGAAGAGAATTCTGACACATGCTACAACATGGATGAACCTTAAGAGCATTATACTACATGAATCAAGTCAGTTGGTCCATCATAAAACGTTAAATATTATATGAGTCCACTTATATAATAAACTAGTTTTGTGGTTGCCAAAGGCTGGGGGATGAGAGACTAGGGAGTTGTCAAATGAATATGGAGTTTAACTCCTGCAAGATGGAGAATGTTCTAGAGATACAGCAATGTAAATATAATCAATACTACTCAACTTAAAAATGATTAAGAGAGTAAATTTTATGTTAGGTGCATTTTTACCAACATTTAAAATTCTTGTAATGTTCTTAATCAATTTCTCCATTAGATAAGTTTCATGCCAACAATTCACTGTAGAACTGAATCCAAAGGCTACCAGAATCAAGCAGGATGTCAAATCAACAGACCTGTGGTTTCATTAAGAAGAAAGCTGATATCGAGTCACCCTCTGGAAGTTGTTGGGTACTATACTTTGAGCTGCTCTTCCCAGGCTTTCACTACATCTTTACCAGGCTGAACCTTTGAGAAGTGAAGACAGAAACAGTAAGATGAAGATGAAAAAGTACTGGCCCAGAAACCTAACACCTCATAATAACTTTGTTCTTACTTGCTGTATAATTTGAGCCTCTGTGGTTGAAAAAGCTAGAAGCCCTTTTGATACTGTACTTCTGATTGCCCCCCACCCCCAGTCAGGCGGATTCCAAGCTTTTAAGTGCCTTCCGTTTTATAGGACTAGCATCTAGCTCAGTTTCTTTTCCTGTTACATGGGAACAATAATAATAGATCTTCATTATTCATTGTTCTCCCCAATTCCCTGTAATTAATTAATTAATTTTTTCATTCATTTAACAATGTTTATAGATGAACAACAATGCACTATGCAAGCAATAAGCATATACTGATCAATATAATGAATTTTTCTTCTTTCAAAGTTCAGAGCTAACTAGGGGAGCCAGTGACATAACAAAAATATTGCAAAACAGGACAATAAGTGCTACTGTAGAAATAAGTATGGGGTTAAATTATGACCCAGAGCAGAGAATAATCAATTCTGCTTTTGGGTGGTGGAGTGCAACAGCTCCATAGTACAGAAGACATTAGAATCGTTTCTCAAAAGAAGAATAGGTATTACCAACTAGATAAAGAAAACCTGATTTTTCTCTTTGGAATGGCTTTTTGATCTTTATATAAAGGTACCAATGCTTAAGGAAGTAGTATATCTTTAGTCAATTGTAAATATTTGAGATCTGAAGGGTTAGAAATGAGATGAGAGAGGCAAGGGGCAGACTTTAGAGAACATTGTATACTATGCAAATGACTTGGCTTCGTGTAGTTGAAAGGGAAACCCCAAAATAATTAAATCACAGAGGTGACAGGACTGGGTTATTTAGAAGGGTATGAACTTTGGAGGGGGATTGCAGCCAGCAAGAAAAAGCTGGATTCAGTTCCTGTCTGGCTGTCTGGTTAGACAGAATGTTAATATAGAAGGCTAGGTGGGGCTTGATAAAGGCCTGCACTAAAGCAAAGGCAAAAAGTAAAGGCAAGGGTGGGTCAGATCTGAGAGATATTTAGGGGACCGAACAGACAGGAATTCTGCCTATGCTTTTGGACTGATGCAGAGATCAAAAGTAATATGAATATAATATACTCTACAAAGATGACCAAACTGTGTCAGAAATGTCTGCTACATAAAGACATATATTTTCTCCAATGTATATAAAAATTTATGTGACTTTAATAGAAAGTTTTGAAAAGATAAAAATTCAAACTAACTTATTTTATGATAAATCTTTAATACAAGTGCAGTGACCATGAAACACTAAAGTTGATGGATATGGTGGTGGTGAAATAGAAGTAGGGAGAAAGATTGAGAGAAAAGGGGCCGATGCTAGTGTAAGACTGTCATGGGTCCATGCCCTATGCTCTACAAGAACATACTTATTTCAATAGAGTATGGGCCTTTGCTACCCAGAACCTTCTGAGAAAAAGGTGGTTTCCTCCCAAGGTCATTAATAAAAAGACCACTTTAATCTTTTTCCATCATTTTCTTTCTAGATAAAAGAGGGCCAACTACATGACTTAGAAAAAGATGTTGCTTTGTGAAAGTGAGATCTGGAGGAGCCTAGGTGAGTGGTTTGCATATGGCAACAGTAAAATGAGCAAGAACCTGCCAGTTCCTCATGGCTTCATTCACATACTACCCCAAGGGAATTGGCCCCTCATTGCTCTAAGAGAAAACCCAGGATTAACTACACATTTGTGAGTTCATCAGGTGGTCAAACATTAGACAGAGGGAAAGATACACACAAAGGCAGAAATATAAAACAATGTTGTGTTGACTTATTTGCAAATGTTTGAAACCTGGAATGATGGGAAATAAAAATATAGAAAGAGGAAAAGTCTGGATCTGGAAAGATCTTGAATTTTGTGCAAAGGAGTTGGTATGTAAGGGAGAGGGACCCCCAGAAATAACTCAGTCAAGGAAGAACTAGGATCAGGTAATTTAGAAAGACCTGAAGAAAAACCTGTGAGGAGGATGAGTTGTGGTCCACAGCCTGGTAAGGATGAGATTTGAAGAAAGCGTTTGCCCAGCAGGAACATATGGGGATCTAACGACGGTGTTTACCTTATACTGCTTTCCAGGCTCCGGAGAACTTAACTCAAGGATCCCACTGTAAGCAAAGTGTCAGGTTTTTATTACCCTGCCATTTTTATCACGTATAAGCCTTTCTCCATACTGGCCTCTCAGCACCAACCTGAGAATCCTGGGTTCTTGGGAGGAACAGAGAAGAGGAGGTTTTAGTGGAGTGCCATTAAATCATCAAGGAGAGGCACCTGGCTATAAAACCCACACCACGTGTAAGCTAGGAGAGTTTAAGTATGGCTCAAACCCAATGAACGCCTCGCTCTGATTTTGCCCTCCCTACCCTTGGGTGAAAATGAGTTAAGCAAGGGAGTACCAGGCAGAATGTTGGAGCAGTCTAGCTTTTTATAAAGAAGAAGGCTCCATGGTCATAATTAGGAGAGAAGAAGGATTTCCAGGGTTCTAGAATTTTCTGCTTTTTAAATATTTTTTATTAACTTTTCCTATTCTTTTTTAATTTAGACGACTCCATTCTTTAGCTTTCTCTCTAATCTAGTTCTCTAGCACAGTATATTTTCTCTCTTCTTTAGAAACCCTATCAGTGTGCTGAGTACTTAATAGATCCTTAAAATCTGTCAATGAACTCATTTTTAAAGGTTAAACTGAAATGAAGAATCAAGATTTAGATGTAGTAGATCTATTGATTACTGGGGGTAGAAAAACAATTTCAATAATATATATTGCTGCCATCCTTGACTCTCTAGTCCAAAAAAAGGCATACTAAAGACCCAATGGCTCTCAGCCCTGGGGGGGTAGCTCTGTTGGTTAGAGTATCATCTGAAAGCACAGAGGTTGCTGGTTGGATACTCGGTCAGATCCCCGGTCAGGGCACATACAGGAATAGATCAATGATTCTCTTTTTCTCTCTCTCCCTTTCCCTTCCTTTCTCACTAAAATCAATAAATAAGCATTTAAAAAGGTTAAGAGAGAGAGAAACCCAATGGCTCTAACTTGACTGACTCTCTGCTACAACTCTATATGGCAGGTACCCTACCTGTGAATGTATAGACTGTGGGAATCTCATCACCTTCGTAAGCAGCTTTTCTGGCAGAACTGAAACCTGCTTCCCCATAATGGGCACCCAGTGCTCATACTTCCACTCTCCCACACAGAACAACTTTCATCCTTTTCTTATTGCAGAGAACGGGGACAAAAGAGGCTAAAATCACAAGCACTGCAACCTTTGCCTTCAGCAAACTCCAGGACCAGTGCCCTATGTTTTGCAATTGTCACTCTTTTAAAATAAATTATTTTTCAATTACAGTTTACATTTAATATTTTGTGTTACTTTCAGGTGAATGCACAGTGGTTAGACAAGCACATACAATACAAAATGGTCCCTCTGATATTTCAAGTACCCACCTGACACTGTACATAATTATTACTATATTATTGACTATATTTCCTATGCTGTACTTTACATTCCTGGGACTACTTTGTGACTATCAATTTGTACTTCTTAATCCCCTCACCTTTTTCTCACAGCTCCTAAAACCTCTCCCCTCTGGCAACCAAAAGTTTGCTCTCTGTATCAATTAGTCTATTCCTATTTTGTTTGTTTGTTGTAATAATTACTCTTTGAATTAACTGCCCTTTGCAAGTTGTTTTTCTGTTTCCCCTTTGCCCTTCTTTTCCTTCCCTTTAGCTTACTCTTCTAATATATAAAGTATGTAGAATGTGATCTTTACCAATGTGGGATAAATTCTTGGTTCTTAAGCCATTCCCAGTATAGAGCACCATACACAATCTCTTCTTGGGTTTTGGATTAAGACCTAGTTTTCAGAAATTAAATTTCGGTGGATTTTTTTTGTCCGACTTTTGTAGCTTTGTTGAGAAGGATCTCATAGAGAGGGAATATATAGAACTCCTGAATATTCTGGCAACATGAGATTCCAGAATCTTCCTCAATCACTGTTTAGTCACCTTGCTACTAAGATGACTGCCCAAATTATTTTAAAAGAGCAATTGAGTCAGAAGTCAAAATGCAATTTTGAAATATTGTCTCTCTCTCTGTGTGACTTCTCTTCCTCCCTCTCTAGAATAAGTGGGTAGGTGACAGGTGGATGTGTGTGTAGCAAAATATGGGAGGAAGAGGTGGGCTAGGTGGGTGAATTTTTCTTGGTGTGGTTGGGTATCACAGCTTTTTATGGTTATTCTGCTTCTTCCCTTCTAGCCCTATTTTGACCAACTCTTTCCCCACCTCTTCACCCTAAGGCCCAAAACCACAATAATTAAACACACAAAACAAATAAAACTGCCTCTTTGTGAATATGTCTCTCTGGTCACGCCATCCCTATAAGAGACTCCTCCCTCATAAACAGTAATATGCAGGAACTATTGATTGAGCCACACAGCAGATTCTGAACCCTCAAGGCAGAGGGGGAAGAAAGGCCAGAGTTTCTGGAAAGGTTTGGACTTGTTGGTTCTTGGAAACTAGGGGGAGGGTGGGGTAAAGGCACGCCCAGGAGTACTGGCAGACTCAGAAGGGAAAGGAAGAAAATTCTCCAGTGTTTGCAACCATTAGTGCCATTTGTTCATTAAACAAAATCTATAACTTGATTGGTTCCTTGGACTTCTGGCTGAGGGAGGGTGAAAGGAATCTCCTAGGATTGTAGATCTGGCGTGAATATGAAAGAGCTGTTTTTAAACAACTTTCTACTGTAAACTTGTAAGGAGACCTTTACAATTCATTCTATTTCAGAAGTCTAAAGCTCCACTTAAAGTCTAAATCCTAAAGGATTAAGTTCTAAAATGACAGTTGTGAATTTTACAAACTTCCTGTCATTATAGTCCTAGCATGGGGTGACAAGTTTACCTGAGAGCACTAAACCTCACCTGGGAGGAAGTTTTAGAATATACTGTAGCCTGGGACTTGACCAAGACCAATCAAGTCAAAAATACTGCCAGTTGAGATATTGGTACCCTGTAAAACTTCTCAATGACTTTAATGAGCAGCCATGGTTGAGAACCACTGCATTATTTAAGTAAATTTATCTACAAGCATTTCCAGAGGTTTATACAATATTAACATTGGGCTACATTCTGGAACTACACTACAGATAAAGAGGTTCTGTTGACCCTTTGAGAGAGGAACTAACAATGGCTATTGGAGCCTGAGGAGGGCTCAGTCTGAGGAGGGAGGATAATCAGGAGAGAAGAGTGTTCAGGAATGAGAAGAAAGACTATGCTTCTAGGAGGAGCTTGTCCTGGTCAACAGGATCTGTGTTGCAGACCAGTCCCATAATATGATAATTTTAAATGTTTCTTACTTTGGACAACAGGAAGATTATTGTTGACTTTGGTGAGATCAGTTGCAGTAAAATTTTAGTTTGCTGAGTAACTAAGGAAATGAACAGATATATAGACTCAAATGTTAAGAATTCTGGCTGAGAGGTGATAGAGAATCATTGAAAGGGAATAAAGGGTCTGGACATTTTTTTCCAGTTTTACTGAGATATAACTGACATATAACATATTAGTTTAAGGTGGACATTAGTGATTTGATATACATATATCTTGCAAAATGATTACCACAAAATGTTTTACACCCATCACCTCACATAATTACAATTATTTATTCTTGTGAAAAGAATACTTAACATCTGCTTCTTAGCAACTTTCAAATGTACAATATCGTATTGTTAACGTTTGTTATCATGTTGTACATTACATCCCAAAGCTTATTTATCTTATAACGGGAAGCTTGTACGTTTTTTTTATTATCTTCATTCATTTCCCCAGCCCCCTACCCTTCACCTTTGGAAACCACAATCTGCTCTCTGTTTCTGTGAGTTTTGTTGTTTTTTTTTTCAATTCTACATATGTGTGAGAACACAATGCATTTTTCTTTCTCTGTCTGACTTATTTCACTTAGCGTAATGCCTCATTGTCCATCCATCTTGTAGCAAATGGCAGAATTGCTTTCTTTCCTAGGGCTAAATTTTATACACATATATGTATAAAACAACACATTTTGAGTTTTTAAAAAGTGGGTGAGATGTGAGTACATGCTAAAAGGAGAAGGATGAATGAAGATATAGGGTTGAGAGTAAATAATGATTGAAACATGGTTCCTGAGAAGGCAGAAGAGATGGGATCCAGAGTGCGGGTCAAAGGGATTAACCTTGAGCAGTAAGAGAGAAGAGACCCTGCTGTCCTGTCATGGAGGGGAGCATGGAATAGCTGGCATGGATGCAGGTAAATGTTTAGGCATGGGCCTGTGCAGGAATGTGAGATGTTTGCCTGACGGTCTGTAATGCACAGTGATGTGGAGGTGAGGTTTGTGGCAGGGTTTCTTGGTAAGCCCTTCCCCTCTGCGACCTCTAAAACTATTGAGATAAAGCAACAGCCTAAGTAGAGCATAACTTCATTTCTCACTCTCCTTACTCCCTCCTGACAAATAGAATCATGGGGAGAGTTGAGGGGAATTTATCAACATTGTTAGTTAATCCGAGGGTTCTTTTCCTTCCACGAGGCTAGTTGACTGGGGACCTGTTAAGGTCCCAGGTTCAATACCCCCAGGTCACCAGCTTGAGCTCAGGCTCACCTGGAAAGAGCACAGACTCATCCAGCTTGAGCGCAGGCTCACCAGCTTACGTGTGAGATCATCAACATGATCCCAAGGTTGGTGGCTTGACCCAAAGGTCACTGGCTTGAGCCCCCTGGGTTAAGGCAGGTATGAGAATCAATCAGTGAACAAGTAGAGTGATGCAACTATGAGCTGATGCTTCTCATCTCACTCCCTTCCTAACTGTCTCTCTCTCTCTTTCTCCCTCTTACTCTAAAAAAAGTGGGGGGGGCTTAAAATCTAGTAGCTACACTACAAAATAGAAAGCATCACAAATACTGTTGAAGATCAAGACATTAATTACCAATCTCTTACTAACATTGTGAAATTTAAAGAATTTGTGTAACTAAAGGGACAGCTCCATAAAATTCATCCAAAACGTCCCATCATCTTTCTTTAGAAGTAAAATCAGCTGCATAAAGCTGCAGCTCATACTTTAAATAGCACTTTATTACATAAAATTTGCCTCACAACCACAACAGGAACTGGCAAAATAGAATTTTTTTTTCCAACAATTTTTTCCACTAGCTGCTCAGCAAAGTTTTAGAATAGCCTTCAGGGAATCTCACTAGCAAGTCTATAGAATTATGTGGATTGTAGACTCATAATTATTCAAATTATGTTTTCTTTTAGTAACTCAAATGTTCTCTTTTTTGTGTTAAATAATACTTCATTTTTTGATACTCAGCAGTTTCTTCACCGCCAAAACAATTTCCTTTTTCTGAACCTCCTTACATAGACATACATACAATAATTCAAGAAATTCCAGAAAGTTTTATCTTAATTAAAACAATGCCTAAAATTAAGACTTTTTAAATGCAAATTACAGGACTCACTGTTCAGTACAAGATTTTTCTCTGCAAAGAAGACAATGTTGTACGATAGATAAAGCAGAGGACTAATAAAAGGTGAGATGAGCTATGTTATGACCTGATATTATTTGCTTTGCCACCTCTCCTGACCTCAATCTTTTTATTTTCAGAATTGAGATAACCTACTACACAAGGTTATTAGGAGCCATGCCTGTGAAATCAATTTTTAAGAGGTTTATATGTGCTATTGTTTTCATTATGGTAAAAAGTTATCAACTCTGGATACACTTCCCATGAGATATACATAAGACAGGAAAGACCAACAGGGAGGCACTGGCTATGTTGTTGAAAGAATTGGAACCAGAAGGGAAAGGGTGAAAGTTAAAATTGGGAAGAGGGTGTTATGGAGACGATATTATTGGCCTAGCACAGAGTGATGTGAAGGAAACAAAGCAAGCAAAATGACTTACCAAAATCTAATTTCAGAAAGCATAAAGATTTGTGTCTGCATGTTCTAACTCTGCCAAAGCTACAAGCATCGTCTCTGAAGTTTGGCCTTTTTAAAACAATGTCAAGTAAGATTTGTTTGCTTGCTTTTTTGTTTGTTTGGTGGTGGTGATGGTTTTTGGTTTTTTGGTTTTTCTCATATACAGTTTTGCCAAACTGAAGACAGGATGCTGTCTATGAAGAGAGATGCCTCAGGTTGTTTGCTTTAAACAGGCTCACCTTATCTGTGCATCCAAATTATATTTGTTTTTCCTTTTCAGTGTCCCATGTTATATCTAGTCAGATGTCTGTCCAACTTTGGAGGAATACAATATTAATGGAGAATAATATTAATGCCATCATAAAAATGTTATTAACCGAGGTAAAAGTATATAATTTATTATCTCTACTGTATACTAGATATTTTGCACATACATTGTCATTCAATCCATAAAATTTATATTTATATAGGTGGTAACATTTTACAGGGGAGAACTCAAAGGTTTGACAGATTCAATGACATGCTCAAAGTCAAATACACAGGAAATTCTCACTTGATTATAAGTGGCTCTAATGCCAGTGCTGTTTAGCAGACAAGAAAGACTGTATAAGTTTATGTTCTACCCAAGTGATTCCTGGACCAAAAACTTGAGCGAAACTTCCTGGGCTTGGTGATAGCAGATATTGGCATACTGCACTCCAGAGAGACAAAGGGCAGCTCAGAATTCACCAACTCCCTTTATATTTGAACGTTAGTGACTTATGACAGAAAAGTAGTACTGGATTATCTTGTTCTAACAATAGAAAGCCAGACAACCACTTGAAAGAGACGACTAAGGGCGATTTTATGGGGTAGGAACCGATACCTCTAAGGTTACTTTAAATTCCAAAAGTCCCTGATTTTTAGTGCCATTTTCTAATTTTGTAAACCTAACGGTAATTATGTCTCATTATTTTAAGAACAGAACAATTTCTACTAATCTTCTCAACCCTAGAAATTAGAATATAACGTTAAAAATCATCAGTTTTATGACATCTTTTCATCAGAAAGGAATTAGGTCAATTCCTTGTCCTTGTAACAGGTAACACTTGGGTTCCTAAGACATGCCGGAATGTGTCTACAGTGTCACAAGTCTGGGATATGTTGTTCCCACCAACTCAGTCTCCTGAAATCAAAGCAGCACCTGGGAAATGACAGCTTACAACGAGGTCTATCTAAAATGCCATGCTTCTCGGAAATACCGCATGCCATTTATTACTCATGAAGCTTAAGTGAAAATTCTCAGCTACTACCACTCCTTCTCTCCTCCACTAGATACCCTCAATTCCAGAGTTTATAAAGCAGAAAGATATTACAAACTTTGAAACCAAAACTACCTTTTAAGAGACCTGAAGTACTCAGCCAACCTTTGGAAATTCAAGTCTTAGCAGAAAGCCAAGACCATCCATTCACAAAGTTGTTTCCTCTTAAGAACCCATGCATCTTTTATCTCTGTTCTGCCCCCCTTCCATTTGTACAACCACCACGTCAAACATACCCAAACTTGAGGTTGGCACCACCCTTATAACCATATGTAAGTCACTGCAGGAAGCTGCAATGATGCAGATTGAATTCGCTCCACAATAAATCAGTAGTGCAGAAGTAGTGCCAATACAGCAGTGGTGCTCCTCAAACACAGTGCAGCGAAATGCGTATCCCGGCAGAATTTAAGGGTATGTTTTCCAGCTCACTCCTGATACTTCTTAGCCTGACTCCTTCTTGAATGAAGCCTTTGTTTTCTGCTCATGGGGTTTTTCCATAAATTCAAATGGACTTCCAGACATGGCAAATAGATGAGGTTGGAAACAGAAAGTCCCAGTTTTTGAAACGTGTTTTTTATAAAGGTGCATTGGTCTGTCAACAAACTCGGAATGCCCAGGGCTCCTTTCAGAATAATCACGGTGTTCTGTTCAGTTTCAACAATCCAAGAATAAAGTTTTTCTTCTTTTTGCATCAGAATCATCCAGAGAGATTATAAAAAATATAACTTCCCAGATTCACTCTAAGCCCACTGAACCAGAATCTCCATGGGTAAAAACCAGGGATATCTGTTTTAACAAGCTGCCTACTTGATCTTGATAAAAATGCAAAATTGGGAGACATTGCTGTGGCCTAAATTGGTAATATGAAAGTATGAAATCATGGTGTTAAACACTTTCTGTATAAGTAGGATCTTTCCTGAAATATGTAACTGTCAGAAGAAATGACTGCTTACTTTCCAGAAAGCTCCAAGCTTACTCTCGCTTGCATTCAGTTAGTCAGAGGGGGATTCTTATCCAGACCTTAACCCCAGTCATAATGAGAGGAAGACATGGAATATTTCCTTCCTTTTCCCACCCACTCTCATACCTCATTAAGAACTGGCTGGTCCTAAATGTGGCTGCTTTATTAATAAGAATCATACCCTATGTCAGTGTTTGATTTTTACAATGAAACGACATGATTTGGAGGACTTAGTGTCTTCACTTTTCACAATGGAAGACTAAATCTCTGCTTCCATGGCAAATATGTTGAACCCAAACACCTTGGGACTAAGTTTCCTGGGGTAAAGTTCATAATATTAGTATGACTGAATACAACAGAGAATGAGCTGGCTAGCAGTGTGACTTGTTACTAGTTCAAACCTGAGTACAGTGATAACTTTGAATTTACTCTGAGCCTGAGTGGAGAGGAAGTTCAAAGTCAGTTAGCCACTAATAGGAAACTTATGTTTGCTTTCGACATCCCCTGTTTTCCCCTTTTTTACTTCCATAGTTGCAAGTTGAGTTTCTATACGCAAGCAGACAGCTATGGGTAATCCATTTGAACTAATGCCGACTGACTAGGTCACTTAGAGATAGATGCATAGTGACTGATAGAAAGCTGGAGAGAACTTCAGTGTCAAACAAAATAGGATCATCATCTTCTTATAAAATAAGAGAATACTTGATCAAAAATTTTCCAAAACATAAAAATATAGTAAATCAAAACATAAAAATATAGTAAATCAGATTTATGAAAATTGTGAAATTGTAAAAGTAATAATATAGTAAAACTTTATTCATTGATTCATTCAGCAAATGTTTATTGAGCATCTATAAAATGGCAGACACTGTACTATGCACTGAGGATTCAAAGATAAATGAGAGACTTGACCACAAAGAGCTTTTGTTTCTAGTAAGTGGGAGACAAAAATTGCATAGATAAGCAATAAGGACTTCCAGGTGTTATCACAAGTAGGTGAACAGGTAACTGTGGGGGGAAACAGCCAAGTGGTCTTTGGAAAGAAGGCAGGAGATAGCTTGTGTTCAGTTTTCAATGAGTGGGTGTTCCCTAAATAGATAAAGTGAGAGGAGGAAGGACTTTCAGGGAAGTAGGAATAAAAACAAAAAGACATAAAATATATGGCACAATTGGAAAATATCAAGTACTTTGAGAATACGGGAACATCACAGAGTACAAGGAACATGACCCAATAAGGATGATTCTGAAGAAGTAAGTGGAGGCCTCATGAAGAGCTAGGAATGATACACTAAGGTGCTGTGAGTTTGTGGAGGGTTCCAGTGGAGAGTTTAAAGTCTCAGCATCTTAGAAAGTTCACTCTGGGTAAAATGTAGAGACTAAATATAAGCAAAGGAATATTAGAGGCTTAGAAATCAATGTGGTAGCCATTGCAATAATCTGGACAAGATCACAAAGCCTGAATTAAGGCAGCAGTAAAAAAAACAGAGTTGTGTACAGATGTTAGTGCCAGTAAGAGAGCACAACTGATAGACTGACAAAAAAGCAATAGAACTTTGTTTTATTCTTTCAGGAAGTCAAGTTATTTGCTTAAATGATTTTATGTGGGGTGTAAATGGGTAAGGCAACTCTCTAAATTCAATTTTATGTCTCTGGTAAAGTATTTAGGAGTGTTACTGAGCAGTAATATAGCTGAAATATAGACAAAGCTGGACAGAAGCTAAAAGAAGAGCCAAAGTAATGTAAAATAAGCAATTCTTCATAGAGGTAAATGGTTGGTATACAATTTGACTGGAGAGGGAGTTTGGTAAGGCAGGGAGGAAGTAGAGTAAATTGTCTCTGTCTCTTTGGTTGTGGTAGTTACATGACTCTTTACTTTTGTAAAAATTTATAGATATGTATACCAGAAAATAAATTTTATGGTGTGTAATTTTTTAATAGGGAGGAAAGGTAAAGAAAAATAGGCAAGTCTTAACAACAAATCAGTTTATAACAATCTAAGAAGGAAAACCTATTTACTCTTCGATACTCATTCATTCATTCACTCAACAAATAGTACACATTGGGCACAAACTTCATGCCAGAAACTATGTGCTGTGTTAAATACCTGATGGGAAACAGGCCTCATGCAGCCTGCAGTCTAGTGGAAAAGATATCTGTTAAATAAATATTTCTGTAAATTCAATTAAATTATGATAGAAATAATAATAGAAGAACATATTATGAAAGCATGTAACAAGCTTCCCTGAAGGAGTGATATGGAAGCTAAACACTGAAGAATAAGTTTAAGTTGACTGAAGGTGAAGTGAGGTGATCAGGGGCTTAGAAGAGCACCTGGGAGGAGCCTGACGTCAAAGCTCTCACATACCATACACACTCTCACATGCTCGCATGTGCTCCTGAACATACTCACAAACTTTCCTACCCATTTACACATAATTGCATGTTGGGTTTCTCTCTAAACTCCTTTCTGCTATGTAATACTTCTATAATGGAAACTGGCAAAAGCTTTCTATAGACTTTTCTTATCTACCACTTATCAGTTATGTCATCTCAAAATATCATTTAACCTACTTGTACCTCAATTTTTCTCACCTGTAAACAGAATTATTAATAAGCAACTAGCATTTTAACATTGGGTTATTATAAAATCTAAGAGAGAAGAGATAGCTATTAGACTCAATTTATAGAAACAACATGGACAAATTACTCTCACCTGCATATACTAACTTCTTATGATTGAGGCCTGTGTCCTGAGCCATAACATGGGATTCATGACTATGAAAAATGGTTTCTTAACCAAGAAAGAAGGTTTGTGGCTACTCCTTCATAAATCCACTCTTGTTTACTTAATTTTTTTTTAATTTTTAATTTTATTCATTTTAGAGTGGAGACACAGAGAGAGAGAGAGAGAGAGAGAGAAAGAGAGAAAGGGGGAAGGAGCTGGAAGCATCAACTCCCATATGTGCCTTGACCAGACCAGTGCAGGGATTTGAACTGGCAACCTCAGTGTTCCCAGGTCGACGCTTTATCCACTGCGCCACCACAGGCCAGGCTTGTTTACTTAATTTAATCATTAAGAGCAAATCTTGCAAACTTTCACTTCCAGGTGTGATAGAGCAACTGGTATTATACTAGCCCTATTGCTATAAACAATAAAATGGGAGATAATACACGAGACAATTGTTTTTAAGTATTGGACAACAAAAAAAACATAACATTGTTTCAGCTGAGAGAGAAGAAATCCATAGGTAAGCCTCATGATTTCCCTGGATCTCTGCCTAAGCACAGTTATTCAACCATGACATGGTAAGCTAGAATCCAAGCAGAGCACAGTGGTCCTGCTGAGATGAAGAGGCAGAGATCCGAGTACAGGAAAGCTGAAGTACTGAGACTGTAGAGCAAGGCACCATAATTAAGAAAGGCATATTGAGGATTGAGAGAAGGGAGAGTTCCAGAAGTTGTGCAGAAGTTTCCCTATGAATCCTTGACTTAAGGCTAAGATGCACATATAGTTACTACCTGAGGCCTGTAGTAACTATGGAGAGCATTTACCACAGAGACAAGAGTACATTAGAAATACTTGATATCTAACAATCTAGTAGATATTGAAGTTCTGGTCAAGACAGAGTGGCAAGATATTGTTATGAATTTACTAACACACCAGGACTTACCTGAGATACCAGAAAAGATTAGAACCATGCTCCAGGGTAAGGTTCATTCAAGGTTTACCCTAACAAAATCTAAAACCCAGCATTTAGAATATTTGCTGTGAAACCCAAACTTGGAGGTTGGCAAGATAGAGGGGCTTGAGAAACATACTGAACTTTCCAAATATGTACCCTAGCAAACTATAAAAAAAAAAAAAGCCTACAGAAGTGCGAGGTAATTAACCAGTAAATGAGCTGCCTAAAAGAAAAAAAAGGCAATGCTTCTGAAAGGAAGATAACAAAAGTCCAGAACCAACAATAGTCAGTATACAATAAAAAAAGACATTAGTAGATATGAAAAAAAAAAGCAAACATGACCCATAATCAAGGAAAAAGCACTGGCCCCAATATCACTGAGATGATGGATTTAGAAAACAAAAATTTTAAAGCAACAGCTGTAAATATAGTTCAAATAATTTATTTTCAAAGAATTAAGAAAATACAAATTTAATTAGTAAAAAGATAAGAAAGCTCAGAAGAGAAATATAAACTATAAAAAAGAGCTAAATAAAAATTTTAGAACTGTAAAGTACAATAACAAAAAGAGTCACAAAAATTAGAGATGGGAAAAGAAAGTGGTGAACTTGAACAAAAAAAAGAAAGAATTATAGAAATTATCTAAACTAATAAATAGAAAGAAAATAGACTGAAAAAAAAAGCAGATCCTTAGAGACCTATAGGACAACTGAAAATGGTCTAAAGATGTGTAACTAGAGATCCAGAAGGAGAAGAATGTGAGAATGGGGCTAAATAGACTTTTTAAGAGAAATGACAAAGAGGCAAGCCACAGACTGGGAGAAAGTTTTGTAATACATACACCTGACAACTGATTCATATCCACAATATACTTTAAAATTCTTACAAGTTAATAATAATACAAACAATCTAATTATTTTTAATGGGCAAAAGACCTGAACAAATGCTTCACCAAAGAGGATATATGAATGAATAGTAAACACAAGAAGAGAGGTTCAATATTATTCATTATCAGGGAATTGAAAATTTAAGCTACAATAAGATACCTTTAGAAAGGCTAATATTTTAAAGACTGACAATATCAAGTATTGAGAAAGTTGAAGAATCTTTTTTACATTGCAATAGAAAGTAAAAAATTGTACAATGACTTTGGAAAACAGTTTCGACAGTTCTTTTCTTTTTAAGTTAAGCATACACTTATATGAACCTGCTACTTTTCTCCTATTTACCAAAACAAAATAAGAATATATATTGCCTGACCGGGCGATGGCACAGTGGATAGAGCATTGGACTGGGATGCGGAAGACCCAGGTTCGAGACCCTGAGGTCGCCAGCTTGAGTGTGGGCCCATCTGGCTTGAGCAAAAGCTCACCAGCTTGGACCCAAGGTCACTGACTCCAGCAAGGGGTTGCTCGGTCTGCTGAAGACCCAGGGTCAAGGCACATGTGAGAAAGCAATTAATGAACAACTAAGGTGTCGCAACGGCAATGAGAAACTAATGATTGATGCTTCTCACCTCTCTCCGTTACGGTCTGTCTGTCCCTATTTATGCCTCTCTCTGACTCTCTCTCTGTCCCTAAAAAACAAAAACAAAACAAAACAAAAAAGAATATATATTCACATAAAGACTGTTCATAGCAACTTTATTCATAATAGTCAAAAACTGGAGCAACCCAAATGTCCACCAGTAGGTGAATGACAAACAAATTGTCATTAATACAATAAAATACTTCTCAGCCATAAAAGATATAAATCAATAAGAGCAACAATATAGATGAATCTCAAAAACATTATGCTGAGTAAAAGAATCTCAATGCCAAAAAGCACATAATGTATGATTCCATTCATATGAACTACTAGAGCAGGCCACCAATGGTGGCCTGGAGCAATGGGCAGAAAGATGGATTGACTACAAAGGGATATTGTACGAGGGCATTCTCTGGTGTGAAGAAAATGTGCATATCTTATTTGTGGTGATGGATATATGGGTGTATACATTTATTGAACTATATGCTTTAAAGGTATGCATTTTATTGTATGTAAATTATACCTCACAAAGTTGATTTTTAGATACTTGTCTTACTCTTAAAATTATTAGACTTAACTTTATCATCATTCTGTAATGAGTCAGTCATTCAGCAATTAATTTTATAAGGAACAAGTTTATTATGAATCACACACAGGCACCCTAAATAAATGTCTAATTATTTGTGTTATATTTGTTTGTGTGGCTGAAGAATCTGATGCCCTTTAAACTAATAAAACTCCCACCCATCATCATTAATTCTAGGCTGCAGAAGAAAGCATGAATTTAGTTCTCATCTTCTTAAGTGTCTTCGGTAACTATTTGTTAACCTTTCCTGAAGTGAGTGAGTGCCTGTATTGATTTTATAAACAAATTCTACCACCTGAAATCTTGGCTGCTGAAGAACAGAGGGGTACATTCCTTACAAAATCTGCTCCTGTCTCATTGAAGAGGTAAATAGTTAGAGTCTGACTGCATAGTTAACCAACACAACTGCTGGTTCAGATGAGCTGTCTTAATCTCCTTTCCTTGCTCAAGGGCCCTCTTATAGACAAAACACAGGCAATACGGGAGCTAGACTTACCTTTCCTTGAAATTATCCTATCTGATGGGGAAACTGATGGATAAGAACAAGATAACATAAATGAAGAGCACTGCTAGCCTGTGAAATGTGTGCTGAGATGATTGCATCCATGTATTGGAAAACCTCCCTTGCTGATTTGGAACCTTAATAATAACACAGGGCATTCTTTCTGACATCACAGAGGCTGAAATTGGAATGATATGAAGAATATTAGTATGGCCCCTGCACAAAGGTGACACACAATTTTGTGAAACGTTTCATGTTTTTATATGTGAAATTAAAAAAAGAAACTCATAGAAAAAACAAACTTGTGGTTACCAGAGGTTGGGGTTGGGATTGGGGGTGGGGTAAGTGAATTGGAGGAAGATTATCCAAAGGTACAAACTTACATTTATAAATACTGGGATGTATTGTATAGCATAAAGGCTATAGTTAGCACTGTTGCATGATATGCTTGAAAACTGCTAAAACAGTAGATCCTAAAAATTGCATCACAAGGAAGAACAAAAATCTTTTCTAAATGTTTGAGGTAATGTATATTAACTAAACTTATTGTGGTAACATTTCTCAATATATGTACATCAAGTCATTATACTGTACATAATTTATACAGTGCTGTATGTCAATTATAGTTTAATAGAACTAAAAAAGAAGAATACCAGAAAATGCATAAAATTTTACTACAAATTCAAACCCTGTGTTGCCTATTGTATTAGTTTTCAATTGTTGCATAACAAATGACCACAAATTTAACTGCTTAAAACACCAGACCAGAAGTCCAGGCAGGCTTAACCGTATTCTCTGCTTGGTGAGTCACAAGGTCCAAATCAAGGTGTCGGCTGGGCTGTGCTCTTATCTAAAGGCTCTGGAAAAGACTCTCCTAAGCGTATTAAGCTTGTTACCAGAATTCAGTTCCTTGCAGGACTGAGATCCCATTTTCTTTCTGGTTACCTAGAAACTACCTGCATTCCTTAGCTCATGGCTCACTGTCTCCATCTTCAAAGCCAATAATTATAGGCCGAACCCTTTTTGGCTTAGACTCTGTCTTCCTCTTCTATGTCAGTCAGACAAAAAACTCTGCTTTTAAAGACCTTATGTGATTAGATCGGATGTACCAGGAAAGTAAGGTCAACTAATTAATCTTAATTATATATTACATAAATAAGTGGAACAACAACAATAAAAAATTATATCTGAAAAATCACTTTTGCTGTGTAACATAACATAGTCACAGGAGTAACACCAGAGGTAGAGATAATGGGGCCCTCTTAGAATCTAGATTTTTTTTCCCATACCACTGATCTTCTTTTCCTAGAAATACCATTCTAAAATTGTTTTTAGAGTTTTTTTAAAAACAAATGCTGCCAGCCAGTGATTCTGAGCCTGCTTTCCAGATTACAATGATTAGGAATAGGATACCACAGAGAATACCAAAATTAAAGTTAGAGGAACTGGCCCTGGCCAGCTGGTTCAGCGGTAGAGCATCGGCCCAGCGTGTGGAAGTCCTGGGTTTGATTCCTGGACAGGGCACACAGAAGAAGTGCCCATATATTTCTCCACCCTTCCCCCTCTCTTTTCTCTCTGTCTCTCTCTTCCCCTCCTGCAGTCAAGGCTCCATTGGAGCAAAGTTGGCCCCGGCAATGAGGATGGCTCTACGGCCTCTGCTTCAGGTGCTAGAATGGCTCCAGTTGTAACAAAGCAACACCTCAGATGGGCCAAGCATCGCCGCCTGGTGGGCATACTTGGTGGATTCCAGTTGGGCGCATGTGGGAGTCTGTCTGTCTGCCTCCCCGCTTCTCACTTTGAAAAAATACAAAAAGAAAAAATGGTAGAGGAACTGTGTTTAAATCTCAAATATTCAGGAAAAGAGAGAAGTCTATATGAGTCAAAAAAAAGCTTCCTAGAGGAAGTGGCACCTAAGCAGAGCTGTAGGAGGCACAGAATTTGGGTAGGCAAGAGTCTAACTAAACAAGTCAGGAAGAAACAAAGCATTAGTTAAGCAGTGATAAGACCTGCCAGAGAACCCACTGGGAAATAATAGAAGATATGAGACAGGGAAAGGTCAAGTTAAGATGGCTTTGTAAACAAGGGCAAAAGTTTGCATTTGATTCAATGAGCAATACTAAGCCTTTGAAAAATCTTTTAAGCTCTCTGTAAGAGTATGCCAAATGGTTGAAATTTTTTGGATTGATGAGAAAACCAACAAGATTAAAGGAAAATCATTAGAAATCTGTGGGGAGCAGACTTGTTTACTTATTAGAGATACATACAGATATTCTGTGATGGGTGACATGGGCTTTAACATATTTCAGAAAAAAATAAAGGGAAGAAACAAGAATGGTAAAATAAAAGTAATGAAGCTTCATGATAGGTACATGAAGCTTCCATATACTATTCTCCCTACTATTGTGTGTGTTTGAATGTTTCCATAACAAAACAAAACCAATTTCTGTTGTGGTAATCCAGAAGTGAAATCATGAAAACTTAGACATGGGTGATGGCAGGGTTAATAGGAGGAAAATGACTGAGTCAACGGACATTTTGATTTTGATAACAGATTTGATATAACAACTTCAACTAAAAAAAAAGAAACTAAACTGACTCGTTTATATAGCCTGAAAACAGAATAATGGAAACTACCCACTGTCAGTAAATTCCTGAACTTTAAATAAAGGACCTAGTTGGTTTGTCTGATTGAAATGTGTATGAAAATTAATTATCTGTATAAGTTAAATTTCTGTTTATACATTTCTTTTTTTGTCGATTGTACCTCATGAGAAAACTGGACTGATGTTTTTATAATTTCGGTAGTCTTTTTGGAAAAATATGCCTATTAAAATATAGCCTTATTTGGTATATACCAGTGGTTCTTAACCTGGGTTCTATCGAACCCTAGGGGTTCAATGAGTTGGTCTCAGGGGTTCGGAGAAGCCTCTGCCACGGAGACCAGAATAAAGTAATACCGTAATTTGTTGTGAGTTCATGCACTTTGTTGGTTTTGTTCTTTGAGCAAGGTGATGTTCATGCACGGCTCATTTTGTGCACCAGTAAAAAAACATATACCTATGTCTTGAATTTGGGAAAAAATCATATTTTATTTATCACTAAAGAAGGGTTCAGTGAATGCACATATGAAACTGGTGGGTTCAGTACCTCAAAAAAAGTTAAGAACCACTAGTACAAAAATCATTTTGTGGGACCTCACAGGTGCTTTTTTTATTTTTATTATTTATTTAGCGAGAGAGAGAGAAAGAAAGAAACATCAACCTGTTTTTGTATGTGCCCTGACAGGGGATCAAACTAGCAACCTCCGTGCTTCCAGACGATGCTCTAACCAACTGAACCAACTGGCCAGGGCAAGTAACTCACTTTTTAAAGACATGTTAATGTAATATATAATTTTTTAAGTTTTCTACAAACTTAGTCCAAAACTTTACCTTTTTAAAAAATTCACTGGGACTATTTTGGGTAGAAGCATCCAA
Organism: Rhynchonycteris naso; assembly: GCA_037038555.1. Classification (NCBI taxonomy): domain Eukaryota; kingdom Metazoa; phylum Chordata; class Mammalia; order Chiroptera; family Emballonuridae; genus Rhynchonycteris; species Rhynchonycteris naso. Next base: position 78,533,971 of record CM073002.1, read on the forward strand.
AAAGGTTGAAATATTTACTTGTTCTCCCCTTTGATATATTTAAATTTTCTTGAGATGGACATAAGTTATAATAGCCTGACCAGGCAGTGGCACAGTGGATAGAGCATAGGACTGGGATGCGGAGGACCCAGGTTCAAGACCCCTAGGTCGTCAGCATGAGCGCGAGCTCATCTGGTTTGAGCAAAAGCTCACCAGCTTGAGTCCAAGGTCGCTGCCTCAAGCAAGGGGTTACTCGGTCTGCTGAAGGCCCGTGGTCAAGGCACATGTGAGAAAGCAATCAATGAACAACTAAGGTGTCAAAACGAAAAACTGATAATTGATGCGTCTCATCTCTCTCCGTTCCTGTCTGTCTGTCCCTATCTATCTCTCTCTCTGATTCTCTCTCTGTCCCTGTAAAAAAAAGAAAGAAAAAAAAAAAAAGAAGTTATACCAGATAAAATTCCTGTCCTGGAGATTAAACAATTCTTATTTCCATATCTGCAAGAGCCTAAAAAGGAGAATTTTTTTAAAAAAATTAGTGAAATTCTGAAAGGAATAATTCTTGGGAGCAGAAGGGGAGAGATGTGTTAGATAAACGATAGTGATATCTACTGTAAAACACATTTAGAGCCAATGGGGAAAGACAGGGTCTCCACAGGCAGGCTCCCACTGAGTCAAATGCCCAAAGTGAGAAACCTTGAAGGTTCAAAGAGAAGAGCAGTTCCCTTCCGGAGCAGCCAACACCTGAGGCTCCCATGAGAGCTAGTCAGAACATATCCACACTCTTGTACAAGCACTTGAAACTAAAGTCCTACCTGAGATATTTGGCTGCAAATACAGAGAAAAGGCCACATGGATTAAGATACCACAAATTTTAAAAAATAAACTGTGATTTCAAACTTAAGTTGCAAATCAATTAAGCTAAGAGAACTAGTATTATTTAACAACCTGAAATGTGCTCCTATTGTCAGTCCCAAAGGTACTAAATTATTTCACTGGGTCCAATTACCAAGTCCCAAGAGCTAGAGAAATATTTCTTTTCAGATTAATAGTCAGAGCTTGTCACTTTAAAAGTAATATCTAGACCTAAAACAATATATTTCAATAGAATTTGGATAGTGGATCAGTATTTACTGTCTGAAATCATGGATTTTTTTTTTTAATTCACCCTTCACTTTCAAATATTTGTACTTTCCAATAAGTGCCCACTCCAGTGTTATCATCATTACAAGTTCAGATGGTTTAAAACACAGACCTTTAATGTGTGATCATATGCTCCCCACATGAGCAGCTCTAGATAGCGTGACTCAAGGTAAAGGGAAGCAGGTTTATTCATATGTGTACCAGAAAATAGAATGACTAATGATAATCAAAGAAGCTTTGTTGTAAGATTCAAATAATTCAATCTCTTTTAATTCTTATAATAACTTTTAAATTATAGCTCAATAATTATTTTATTGTTTCTACTAAAATTTATCAATATTAAATGAGTGTCCTGGTCGATACAAAATATAGCTAATAAATAGTACAGCTAATAAATGAAATGGAGATGATATAGTATACATTAAATCAATAATTGTGTAAAAAGAAGTTCATAGATTCTGAAGACAGACTACATAGGATTTCTAAGAAAGTAGCATTTATCTTAAACTTTATAAGAGGAAACAATAGTAGCAGAAAATATTATAAAGCCTATTCCCCTGCTCTAATGAGCTAAATGGTGTCCTCCAAAAGATATGTCCACATCCTAATCTTAAAAACCTGTGAACATTACTTTGCTTGAAGAAAGGGCCTGGGTCTTTGCAGATGTAATTAAGAATTATCTAGGTGAGCCTTAAATCCAAAGAAAAGTGTCTTTATAAGAAACACACAGAGGAGAGGCACTAGAAGAAAAGGATGAGGCCATGTGAAGATCGAGGCAGAGACGGGAGTTATGCTGCCAGAAGCCAAGGAATGCATGGAGCTGCTGGAAACTGAAATAGACAAGGAAGGATTCTCCACTAGAGCCTTTGGAGAGAGCATGGTCCTGCCAACACCTTGATTTCAGTCTTCTGGTTCGTAAATATGAGAGAATAACTTTTTCATTTTAAGCCACCAAGTTTGTGGCAATTTGCTACACAGTACTAGGAAACTACTAGTACACTTGAGAATTAAAAATTAGAATGACCATAGAAAAGTGTTTTCTGAAAGGAAAGAAAAGCAATTTAGGTGACTTCTAATCTCTCCTTCAAAGCCAGGTTCTATAGCACAGAATCCAACGTGCGAGGGACATAGTAGGCATACATCAGTATGCTACCACATCCCCAGATGGGCTTTCCAGCAATCTGTTCAGTTACCACTGCATGACTATTGCCCAGCCACAGATATCATCCAAAGTTTGCATTTTCTAATTTAGACGAAAATTGTGCATTAGAATCATCTTCATATATACTTACCAGGAGCCCTGAAAACCCTATAAATTTTGATTCAGAAATTCTAGGGTGAGGCCAAGGCATTTGCACATTTGATAAACTTCATAAAGGATGCTACTGTCAACCAAAGACTGATATCTTGACTTTAGGCTATTCAGCAGGTGGAGTGGCTATCTGGCTACTTCTATTTCAAACCCACTTAGGCTGGTAGGCAAAGGGAACATTGTGAGGGAGGGAACCAGGAGCACAGGGCTGGAGGACAAAGAATACATATAAGAAAGCTGGTCAAGATCGAGAAGTAGGTAAATGCTGTGTTCACCTCCTTCCATATCAGATCAGAATTACAGCTAAATTGTAGAACAATCAACCGGGAGAACCATCTGAAGACTAGCTGGACAGAAGTTTTCTACTAAATATATAAAGAAAAAGCCATGTCAAAACTGGTAGGAGGGGCAGAAACTCCAAATAAGCTGGCCCCACACCTACGTGTAGTAGGTGAGAATTGGAAGGGATATTTCAGCCATGGAGATTTCCCTGAAGAGCAAGGTATCCAAGCCCCACACTGGGCTCCCCAGCTTGGAGCACGAGCGCCAGGAAGAAGAGCCCCCGCAATATCTGGTTGTACAAATCAGTAGGGATTCTGTCCTCTTGGTGAGACAAAAGGCTGATGAAAATAAAACACAGGCATTTTATTAAAAGGCCCTAACACAGATTCACTCAGACACAGGAACCTTGGAAGGCTCAAGACACATACAATGAAAAACTGAGTTGTGTGGCTTCAGGATGGAGTTGGAGGGACAGCCACTATTGTCCTTGTGTTAAGCTTTCCTCCCCTACAGCCTACAGTGGGAGCTATCTTTCCTGTGTTGAGCCCTCCCCACACATGGCTGAATCTTCATTAGCCTGGTGAACACCACTCACTCTACCCTAATGACTCTCTAAGAACCTGCCCTATCCAACACATATACCACAAGAGACTCTTTTGGTAGCAGGTAGCCATCTTTGGGCTGTGCAGCAGTCATTTAAAGCTTTCAAAGGTCTGGAGGCTCCAGGCAGACAACTGCTAGCCTCCGTATATGCTGTGCCTTTTGTTGAGTGGCCCAAGGTTCAGCACTGGCACCAAATCTAAATCTGTGCTAGACTGGTAAACACCACTCACCTAACCTTGGTGTCTCTTTGAGACCTTGCCATACCCAACTTGAGTATTACCCAACACTCTTTCAACAGCTGACCCTAATAGGCAGGTGGTAAGCAATGGCAGATCTCTTGTGCCTTGCCTTTTGTTGATTGGCTCCAGACCTGGTACTAGTGGCAGCCGGCCTTGGTTTGCAGCATGGCCTCTACCACATACCTCCAGGTCTAGCACAGGTAACTACCAACTGCAGGTCACGTTTAAGCTTCTACAGGATAGCCCCAAGCTGGCCATCCACAGCATTTGATATTCACCTGCACTAGAACCCCTCCCTAAAGGCTCCAGAACCAACATATCTAGTGGCCTACTTCAGACTACAATAGAGTGCCACGCAATTAGTTCCACAAATGGCACATCAGAAGGGTGGTCTTGGAAAGCACCAGAGCCCACTGGGGTGAATCCCACTCTGTGGGGTCAGTTCCTGAACAATAACTAGAGTGCTGTGATCATGGCCAATATTCACAGCTAGGCAGCCTGAGAGTCAATCCCACCCACTGATGTGCCAAGAGTAATCAAGGCTCAATTACAGTAGGAAGGCACACACATCCTACAAAAAGGACACCCTGAAGAACCCAGTTTAAGTGATCAGGAAGACGGCACCACTGGGTCCTACAGGAAACCTACTATATGAGGACACTCTGAAAAGACTGAAAGACGTAGCAGATCTACCTAATATAGAGAAACAAACAAGAGTCAGTTAAAATGAGACAAAGAAATATGTCCCAAATAAAAGAACAGGACAAAACTCCAGAAAAAGAATCTAACAAAGTGGAGACAAGCAATGTACCAAGTGCAGAGTTCAGAATACTGGTTATAAGGATGTTCAGTGAATTTAGTGAAAACTTCTACAAAAAGATAATAAGCATAAAAAGGAACATGGAAACCACAGAAAAGAACCAATCAGAAATAAAGAATACAATAAATGAAATAAAAATACACTAGAAGGAATCAATAGCAGAATAAATAGAGAACTGAATTAGTAATTCAAAAGACAAGGTAGCAGAAACACCCAATTAAAACAGCACAAAGAAAGAATCCAAAAAATTAGGATAGTTTAAGAACCTCTGGGACAATATCAAGCATAACAACATTCTCATCATTATAGCAGTACCAGAATGCGGAGAGAGAGAATAAGAGATTGAGAACTTATTTGAAAAAATAATGACAAAAACTTCCCTAACCTGGTGAAGGAAATAGACATGCAAGTCTAGGATGCATGGAGAGTCCCAAACAAGATGAACCCAGAAAGGTCCACCCCGAGACACATCATAATTAAAATGCCAGAAGTTAAAGACAAATAGAGCAGCAAGAGAAAGACAGTTAACTACAGGGAGCTCCCACCAAACTGTCAGTTGATTTCTCAACAGAAACATTTCACGCCAGAAGAAATTGGCACAAAATATTTGAAGTGATGAAAAGCAAGGACCTACAGTCAAGACTACTTACTCTAACTAGGAGAGCTATAAGCTATAATGTGAAATTGAAAGAGAAATAAAGAGCTTCCCAGGCAAAAAAACAACCAATCAAACAAACGAAAACTAAAGAAGGTTAACACCACCAAACTAGTATTACAAAAAATTTTAAAGGGACTTCTTTAAGAAGAAAAACAAAAATGGACCATAAATATGAATAATAAAATGGCAATAACTATGTAACTATCAATAATCATTTTAAATGTAAAAGGATTAAATGTTACAATCAAAACACATAAGGTAACTAAATAGATCAGAAAGCAAGATTTATACATATGCTCTCTACAAGAGACTCACTTCATCAAAGGACACACACAGACTAAAAGTAAAAGAATGATAAAAGATATATCATGCAAATGAAAAAAAAAGAGCTGACGTAGAAATACTTATACAGAAAAAATATACTTTAAAACAAAAACTGTAATAAAATCAAATAAGAACATTACATAATGATAATCAATTCAACAAGAGAATATAACCCTTATAAACATGTATGCACTTGACATAGGATCACCTAAATATATAAAGCAAATATTGATAAACAAAAGGGAGATTAATGAAACAGAATAGAGAACCTAGAAACAAATCCATGTCAGTATGATCAATTAACCTATGACAAAAGAGGCAAGACTATACAGTGGGTTAAAGATGCTCTCTTTAATAAATGTTGTTGGTAAAAATGGACAGATACATTAAAAAAATGAAACTAGACCACCTTCTTACACCATATATAAGAATAAACTTAAAATGTATTAAAGATCTAAATGTAAGACACAACATCATGAAACTCCTAGAAGAAACATAGGCAGTAAACTCTCTGACATTGCTCCTAGTAATATTTTTTTCTGATATATCTCCTCCGGCAAAGGAAACCAAAGAATAAACAAATGGGACTACATTAAACTAAAAAAACTTTTGCAAAGCAAAGGACACCATCAACCAAATAAAAAAGTAAACTTACTAATTGGGAGAAAATATTTGTCAGTAATGCATCTGATAAGGGGTTAATATCCAAAGTTTATGGAGAACTATACTTCTCACAAAAATTAGGGGATATTTCAAAATGAAGTGATAAAAAAAAAGAAGCATTTGATTTTTTTTATTAAACAAGAGTATCAGAAAAGCAAACAACAAGTCAAAGAAAGTTGTTTAATTATGCAAATGAGATGCAAAACCAACTTTTATTTTATTGGTGAAAATGCACTATACAAAAGGCTGAAAGTACTGGAGTATCTGCACGTTTCCTTATCCCCTAATTTTTGTGAGCAGTGTAATACAACTCAACATCAAAAATATATATAACCAAACAATTCAAATAAATATGGTCTGAGGACCTGAACAGACATTTCTCCAAAGACAACACAAAACTGGTCAACAGAGAAATAAAAGAATGATAAGCATCACTAATCAGAGAAATGCAAATTAAAACTACAATGAGATATCAGCTCACACCTTTCAGAATGGCTATTATCAATAAGTCAACAAATAAGCGTTGGCAAAAATGTGGAGAAAAGGGGACACTTGTGCATTGTTGGTAGGACTAGAAATTGATGTAGCTACTATGGAAAACAGTATGGAGGTTCCTCAAAAAGTATAAATAAAGCTACCTTATGACCCAGCAATTCCACTTCTGGATAATTATCTGAAAAAATCCAAAATACTAATTCAAAATTTTATATGTACCTCTATGTTTATTGCAGCATTATTTAAAATATATGCAATGGAATACTACTTGCCCATAAAAAAGGAAGGAATTCTTATCGTTTGCAACATATATGGATCTAGAGAGTATCATGCTGAGTTAAATAAGTCAGAGAAAGATAAATACCATATGATTTCATTCACATGTGGACTCTAAAGAACAAAATAAACAAACAAAACAGAAAGACTCACAGATGTAGAGAACAGACTGATAGTTGCCAGATAGGTCGGGTTGGTGGCTGGATAAAATAGGTCAAGAGACTGAGAAGTACAGATTGATAGTTACAAAATAATCATGGGGATGTAAAGTACAGCATAGGAAATATAGTCAGTAGTATTGTAATAACTATGTATTTTGCCCTTTGGTTACTGGAAATATCAGGGGAACACTTTATAAGAATATGATTGTCTAACCACTATGCTATACACCTGAAACTAATACAAAATAATATTGAATGTCAACTGTAATTGAAAATATTTTTTAAATAAATTTTAAAATATGAAAAAAAAACCCACAAGCTAGATACACTTTCAGAACAATCTCCATCTTTATTCCTCCTAAAAATGTGCCATCTCTATAATGTTTCTGGGTCTGGTTTACACAGACTCCAAAGGTGAAGTGAGGTAGGTCATTGAGAAGATAAAGTAGAACCAGCTGATGAATAAACGTATTTTTAGATTAAATCATAGGTTTCACGTGATAAAACGTTTACTCATTGAAGTATAAAATATACTGAGACTATATAAATTTAAAAGGGAGTCATAAACTTAAATTCAGTTTAAGAAGTACTTACTAAAAGTACTTACTACTTTGTCACATGCTGTGCTAGGAGCAGGGTCTCAGATGATGAATAAGACGGTCCTTCCCCCACGCTAGTCTAGGCCACTAGCAGATAAACCAAGACCCAGCAGTCTGGTTATAACTCATCAAAAACCTTGTTCTCTGGCTTGATCTCAGTGGGACCCTTGAGAACTTAGCCAGTGGCTGAGTTGAATTTTCCTTAAGGTCATGTTCAACGCAGAATTGATGTTATATCAGAAAATGTACGTCAGTGGTACTGTGTTTAAGAAGTTGACATTTATTAAATAGTCTAGGAGTTTGAGGAAATTTTCCACTCCTGATTTAGTAAAAATATAGATAGGATATTAAATATTAATGATTTGATTAACAAATAACGCTGGAAGATTTGGTCTCTGATATTTCAGGTAATTGCTTAGTGAAATACCAAATTCCAGTCCTAGAGTTAGTCCTTTGCAAAGAGAGACAGCCTTATTTTTTAGAGTACAACTATGCCCATTTTCATGAATACATCATCAATGTTACTATTAATTTATATCACTCAGTTCAGAACTATGACATTCGTTAGTTCATAAGTACTTAATAACTCTGGCTGGAAAGGCCACTTTCCCCCAAGACCCAGTGATCCCAACCAGGACTGGTTTACATCCGTTCACTCATTTAACCAATATTTATAAACACCTACTATATGCCAGGCACTGTGCTAGGCACTGAGGTTGCAGCAACTGATAGGGGAACTCTTGAGTTAAAATCTTAGCTTTAGTTGTAGTTAATAGGCTTATTTGAGGCTTTAAATTTTAGGCTTAACAGATGGGTTTAGGGATTAGCGCATGCAAATAGTTGTTCTTCCAGGCAATTAAGCATTTGTCAGGCAGGACTCAGGTAGCAAGCAATTAACCATTTGTTGTCAAGAGGAGTGCACTGCTCAAATGTGTAGATGACTCTGCACCAGTATAAACAGCAGTTAACTGTAGAGCGAGGGTTAATTGGAGACAAGAGATCTTGGAGTATATATATTGGCCATAGAGAGACACTGGCCGGGGTTACCTGAATGCAGGTATGCAGGATTCTTGGAGGAAAGCCTCCAAGAACCAGATGTCCTTTATGACTGATAAGCTCTGAGACTCTGACTCTTCTTGTGTCCTTGTTCATGAAAGAAACAATAGACGTGCAGGGTTGGGGATGAAACAGATGGGGAAAAAGGCGTGGGTAGCTTTCTAGTTTTATCTGCTAAGCTATGGCTTTGCAATTTAATAAATATGCAGTGGCACTGTTTCTCAGGGTTGAATCCACCTAAGAGTTTCAGCCCTCTGCCTGGTTATTTAAATCTGGTGTCTTTTGCCTCGAGAGTCTGAACTGTAAAGAAATTCGTAACACAAATGAATGTTTGAAATGCCTAATCAGACCCTGACTTCGGAGGCTTAGGAGCCAAAACACCTTTTCCTTGTGTTTCAAACCCCTTCCCCATCCCCTTTCTTCTCGTTATAAAAAGGCCGGCCTGAGATAAAATGTCAAGATGGTTTTTGTTGGGGCGGGGGTTGGGGGGACATGCCATCTTTCCAGATCGCTGGCCATCTGAATAAAGTGCTCAGAAAGATTTAGTCCTGTCTGTGCACATTGGATGTGTAGGGACAGGCAGCACAAGACAAATATGCCAGTTTCACCTTGAACAAGTAGTCTCAGCTTCTGTGAGGCTCATTGTCTAAAACATGTTCCATCAAGTGCCACCCCCCATACCTCTTAGGCAGATATCACTCATTAGCCCCAGCGCACTCTCCTGCCAACTCTAGACTGTGTGAGGATCTTTCTAACACAAGATGAACTTCTTAGCCATCCAGATGCTAACCAAACTACACTGAATCACCTGACTCTCCCCTAAATTCTGCTGCCTTGGTTCGTGTCATTTTGTCTTTCCCCTCCCTCCCTCCTCCCCACTATGAACACCCAGATCAACTCTTCCAAACACACAGCTCAAGGAACACACAGCTCAACGACTCTGCCTTGGAGTTCCCCAGTTCTCCCTATTCGGATACAAATTCTTCCTCTTCTGACCTGTTTCTTCCCTTTCTCATGGTATCTAAAAAAGTGCATGTCAAGTCTCCACATATGTATCTTAGGATAAAAAAGAATATGCCTATTACATCTTCAGAAGCCTAATGTTATACATCATATGGCTCTGCACACACACACACACACACACACACAAAATCACATGCTTGCTAAGCTCTGGTTCAATTAATTATTATGAGAACTTAGTTTGAGTAAAGAGAAAGCATATAAGCTAACTTGGGAAAAAGCTTATTGTATATCTATGTTCAATGGGTATATCATTTTTACTGTTCTGGTTATCATGTTGCATTTACAACACAAATTACCCAAGATTGTATTTATATAAAAGAAAATACAAAGAAATGACAGATTCTTAACCTGTGAGTTGTGGACCCCTGATGGCTGTGATGACTTGGACATTGTATAGGGCACTTGTGTATATATGGATACATGTCTTTTCCCAGGGAAAGAATTCACCAGTTTCTCAAAAGAAGTTAGAAGAACTAAATTATGCAGTTAATGACTGAGACTGACAGAGATCTTGGTGTTGGTTCTCACACAAAAATGGTATGTTGGGAAAGTGAAGGATCCCATTTACTGCCTTTTCCAGATTTACATCTCTCAGGCTGATCCTGGTAATCTCCAAATAGTTTTTTCTATGTCCACTGTACCCACAAAATAAAATATGAAAGAATAAAATCATAAACATAAAGACAAACATTTTTAGCACATAAACTTTTATTTTTTTAAATTCAATTTTCACATAAACTTTTAAATGATCAAAAATATCTATTAAATTTCTATATTTTCAGAACCTAGTAAAGCTCTATGAACTTAGCAGAGTTTTTCTGATGTTATGTACCTTTAGGAAACCATATTCTCCAAAAATATCCCAATTAAAATGTATTAGCTAAGTTAAAGGTATTTAAATTAATAACTAACAGCATTTTTTCAACCTAGATAAATATAAACAAGGGACCAAGAAAAATAAATGCACATCCTTAAGACAAAGAGTATTATTGAATTAATGTTTATTTAAAACTATGCATGAATTTTTCCATGAGTATAAACAGTGGTTCATATAATAGCCATATTTACAGATACTATAACTAACTTTTGTCCATAAGACATACTAGATCAAACAATGTGATCAATTCAAAGACTTTTTTTTCTAAAGGGTTTAAGTTACAAAGATGATTAGTCAGTTGTTTGTGAAACTTCTCATTTAAAGAACATGGTTTTTACTAAATCAAATTTATACAATGAATTCATGTGCAATCACACCCACATACATGGTTGGTGATATGCCAGAGGTAAGCAAAATGATATTAATAGAAATAAGAGCTCTAAAAAATAAAGGATCTTTTTTTCCAAATGGTAGTACAAAATATCATGACGCAATATCATTATTTGACAAGAAAACCCAGTAACACGTTTCAATAGTGACTTTTTGCTGTTCCTATAAAGGTAATACAAAATTCTCATCAGAGCAAGTAAACTATAATAAATTCTAGAAAGTGAGCCATAAAGAGGTGTTCTCTTTAAGAACATGCAATTCCCTACAAATAATGTGTCTCATCTCAATGCATAAGAAAAAGCATATTTAAAATTCAAACACAGCTCTGTCAGCTACTAGAGAAACAACTTCCCATCCACTTCATCTACAAAGACAGATTCTGGGTGATGACACAGCTCCTTTAAATGTGTATAATTCTAAAAAATATTGATAATTACTTGTTCTTTTCTACTTTATTGATTTACAGATTTCAAATGTGGCCATGTTAATGACCAAATATGTACATATATTTTATAAGACAAAAATAACAATTATATACAATTTGAAAAATCAAATTTTAACCATGGTACCTTACATCTAGCTCAATGACTAGAGACTTTCCAACATCAAAAATAATTATCTGGTATTGCATCGGGCCAAATGAAGACTCAGTGTACACCCAGATTTTTTTTCTTACAAATGCTTTCATTTTTCTTTAAAGAATGTTGACAATTTACCTGCTTTTAAACTGGCAACAGCTACATGAGCAATGCCTTATGCCACAAATCAAAGCCTTTTTCTAAACAAAAGCTACTATTAATGAAAATCTTAAAATTAATTTTACCAATCATATTAAATTAAGATGTCTAGATCCCAGATACCTGGGTCTGAAATATTAAAATATGCCAAGAGGAATATTTTTCTTCTTTTCTTTCAATATAACCCACTATATAATAGTGAACTAAATATATTTGTTTCATAGAAACAACTTACATTTGCCAATACAGGGCAAATGGTCTATATACAGATACGTGAGGACTGCCTAACTGACAGTGAGTATTGCCGAACAGACTCCAAGTCAATGGAGCTAATATGGTGGAGCTCTCTGCTGAATGGACTTGCCCTTCAGGATCCGTCGGATCTGGAATGGAAATGAATAGGATTTGTAAGGTTTCCTTTTTTATGGTCAAAGTACCATAGTTACTTCACAGTTTCACTCCTTTCTTAGACACTCTACACCACTACTGTCCAGTTGTAAGTATATTAAGAAATAGCAACGTCTCAAGATTTAATGTGACTTAAAAAATTAGTAAAACTCTCTGACCAGGCGGTGGAGCAGTGGATAGAGCCTCGGACTGGGATGCAGAGGACCCAGGTTTGAAACCCTGAGGTCACCAGCTTGAGCGTGGGCTCATCTGGCTTGAGCAAAAGCTTGCCAGCTTGGACCCAAGGTCGCTGGCTCCAGCAAGGGGTTACTCGGTCTGCTGAAGGCCTGCGGTCAAGGTACATGTGAGAAAGCAATAAATGAACAACTAAGGTGTCGCAACGAAAAACTGATGATTGATGCTTCTCATCTCTCTCCGTTCCTGTTTGTCTATCCCTATCTATCCCTCTCTCTGACTCTCTGTTTCTGTAAAAAAAAAAGAGCTTCACAAATATAGGTTCCTATAATTCAGAGGTCCCCAAACTACAGCCCCCTGAGGCCATTTATCCGGCCCCTGCCACACTTCCGGAAGGGGAACCTCTTTTATTGGTGGTCAGTGTATGGAGTACTGTATGTGGCGGCCCTCCAATGGTCTGAGGGACAGTGAATTGGCCCCCTGTGTAAAAAGTTTGGGGACCCCTGCTATAAATTATGGTCATACAAGCGATGTCAATCAAAGAAACAGCTCAACTGCATTTCATATATTTTGTGATTATCAAAATATGGGGTGACCTATCTATGGCCACAATCACCCTCATTTCTCTCAGGGAAAAATTTTTAAAAGATTCAGTTCTTATTATTAAGAAAAGTTCAGTCATATGAAACTATCCAATCCCCAAAGATAATATATAACCATGTGATGAGTAAAGTATAATTTTATTTAAAGTACAAAATAGTTCTAGGTTCTAAATTGCATAAATAACCTTGCTATTTCTTATTTACATCAGTTAGTAGATAGAAACAATTGTTAACAGCTGATGTTTCATGAGCAGTTACTATGCACCTGGGACTCTCCAGAATACACTGCAGATACTGATTCATTTAACACCCCACACACCCATACTGACAGAACCTGCCTAAATAGCACCAGCTGACCTCTACCCGAACAATCCGATCTCCCTTTTTGTTTCAGACCAAGTGCCTGAAAGCATTTCCTGTCCTTTCTACAACCCTCACCTGTTCTCCCACAGGGCCATCAGGTACCAAATGCACTGGCTGTTCGTTCTCCAAGTTCCGCGTACTTGGGTCTGCTCCCTTCCTCATCAACAAGCGGACCGCATCCAGCTGTGTCACCCGATACTGCAGGCTGGCAGCAACATGGAGGGCAGTGTTCCCATTGTAAGCCTGGAGACAAAGAGACAGAATGACACCCAGCAGGAAGTGAGACTTTTTTGAGAACAGCTCAAAAGCTTGAAGAGGTATAAAAAAAATGTCAGTCTAACTCTTGCGCAGTTGACGCTTTCTTAAAGTACCTTTGCATTCACGAATGACAGGCAGCTGGGAAGCTCCAAAAAGTGGCGAATGAGTTCCAGATTGGCTTCTTCGGCTGCCAAATGCAGGGCTGTGCGGCCACTTTTACGATCCTTGTCAAAGGCAAGGGGGAAAAAAATAAACATCCGGACACCACGCCTTAATATGCTTTTCAGCCAATCCCTTCAATGTCTGACTCACCCTTGCAGATTCACCTTGCACACTCCTCCACAAAGCCTTTCTTAACCCCATACTAGACGAAATCTCTCATTCCTACCAAATTCACTATTAATTTGCCTATATACCTCTTATTACAATCTACCCTTGCATACAGGGTGGCCATAAAATATAGAAACATGGATGGTACTCTAATATGACACAATAAAACATTTAGTAAATACTCTCCTGTGTTTCTGGGCTTGGTAACCACCCTGTAAACTTATAATTAGTTACATTTCTTGCCTCTTCTACTAGACGTAAGGTCTCCAAGTACCAAATGTAGGTTATGATTTTGGCATCCCTCCCAGTTTCCTAACTCAGTGCACTGTACAGAGGAAGTACTCAGTAAATAAACTTGAAATTTGAAAAGAAAAATATACTTCCTAGTTTAAAAAACAGAAGATTAAGACTACATCCCACAACGATGAAGCAACCTTTACAAGAAGCACTGCCCTGATTATCTGTGTAAACGGCAACCAAAATTACAATATCCATTTTGAGAATTTTTTTCCCTTTCAAACAAAGACTAATTTATTTCATAGCTAAATGATCTTTTGCCAAAAGATCTAATAACCCAAAGATTAAAAGCAAATCAAGACAGCAGATAAGATGATCTTTTAAAATCTGAGCTTCTTAACTATCCACGCTTTGCTACTCAATTCCATTAATTTAGAAGGAGCGGGGGGGGGGGAGTTTTATTCTCTACTTGGGAATAGGTCTTTTTTCTATCACTACTTTTCTCCCCTATGTCATTTCCAAACCACTCTGTGAATTTACCTTAGCTTCCACTGATGCCCCCATTTGAATGAGACACTTAATGGTGTCAACCAGACTCTTATTCTTCAGCAGAAGCTCCTGAGCTTCAGGTGAATGGGGCTGTTGATTTCTCTGGAGCTCATGCACCACAGCATTATGGGCCACCACAGCGCAGTGCAGAGGAGTCAGGCCTAGAAAAAAATATAATAAAGCATGCCATCAAGTCTTTGGAGTGCTCTATAATTACAAACCCTGAGGATGGCCTCTGACTCGCCCCACAAATGGGCTCCCCAAGAACTAGTGAGGCAATCTGAATAATACCTCCACTGGTTCCATTTCTTGATCTGAAACTTAATATACATTTCGAACTAAGGGGCTCTTCTCTAAAGATGGCTTTTCACACAATGGTTTCACTTGCTTACCATCATAGTTAGTTGCCTCTAGATCCACAAACTGATTGCTCATCACTGCACCCTTCTGAATTGCCTGAAAATTTAAAAACAGGTGTGTTAGAAAAGATAAGCTACACAAGTATTCTAAAAGACAGGAGTCAGTCAACTCAGAATAGATTATTACAACTAGGTCCACATCTAACTCCTAATATCCAAGTCCTACCCCTTTGGCCCTGTGAAGGTGGAAGCCCGGCACACCGCCTCTTACCTGAAGCACCTGGGAGTGGCCCTTCTCAGCACAGACGTGCAGTGGGGTTCTTCCCCAGCAGTCGGTGGTGTTCACCTGGGCCCCGAGGTTCACCAGGTCCTGCACAATGAGATGCTGATTGGCAGCCACTGCCACCTGAAAGGCACTCTGTGGACATTCAGAAGAAGAAAATTGTTCTTAAACCATATAACAAGGAACATGAGCCTAAACTAAGACTAAGGGAAAAACCCACATAGAGAAAAGAAATCCTAATTAAAAGCAATAAGACACTGAAACACAAGAAAACGAAAATAAACTTAGGGTGTGGATTTATTACACCCACTTAGTCTTTGGTCAAATAACTACAAAGTTAATGTTAACAACTTCAAGGTTGATGGTGGCAAAGAGTCAACATCTCAAAGTTAATATCTGCTAAGCTCTCTCGGTCTCACGCTCTGAAACTATCTGTAGGTAAACATGAGACTGGCTGTGATTCTCTTCGCAATGACCACATCTTCGCCACTTCACTGCTAAGGTCCGCACCTGTCCATTGTGCTCTTTAATATCCAGCATGTGAAGTGCGTTCATCTTTCTTGCGAGCACATAGGCAAGTGCCCTTCTCCCTTGAGCAACAGCAATATGGAGGAATCTAAGAGATAAGAAAAGAAAAAGAGGTGAATTACTTCTGTTTCCACTAAGTTCATTTGTATAAAAATATTCATTCAGCCTCTATATCTTGATATGTTGGGACAATCAAATAAAGCATTGCAGAGCATAAATTGTCTTTCCTGCTAAGTTGATAATACATCTGAGTTGCAGTAACATGAGTTAGGCTATGAGAAATAAGGGAAGGAATGCCAGGCAACATACTGATCACTTTAAACCTGTTATTTCTAATATTCACTAAAAATCCTATGAGGAAGGTATTATCATTTTAAATGTCAAGAGACTAAAGCACAGAGAACTTAAAATAACTTGCCCAACGCCACAAAGGTGTCAGGACAATAAGTATTCAATCTAGAAATCAACTAGCAGTTGACCATGACTAAGACCAGTTTCTTTCAAAGGATGCAGATGGTGATACGTGAGTATCCCTTTACCTCATGTCCCTAATTTGGTATCTGTTTTGTCTAGAGATGTTCTTTTGTCTATGCTGGTCTTTTGAAGCCAGTTATTTAAAGACTCACATATTTTTGTTAACTTAGAAGAGATAATTTGTTCATCCAGGAAATAAAAAGAAAAGGAAAACTCTTTCTTGAAACATTCTGCTCACAAAAATTAGGGGATATTTTATAGCTTCATATTTATTTTGCAATATCACCTAATTTTTGTGAGCAGTATATTACCTATCATTGAACAGCGTTTCTACCTATACTGGTCATCTTCATTAGCCAGTCATTTACAAACTTGGTATACCTTAGAGAAATTCTTTGCCACTACGTGCAACAAATACGATTTACCAAAATAGGAACATGAGAAAAAGGGATACTCACGTGTCACCGTCTGCATCCTTCGAAAGAAACTGGTCTTGGGAAATATTTGCCAATTTGCCTTCTTCCTGCTCCACTTGCCACTGAAAAAACGACTTCCCTAACTGCGTGGTATTCATTGAATTTCCGAGGATGCTCTGGAATGGCAGTGAAGTGCTTAAAGGGACAGAGACTGCCTCATTCCCTGCCACCGTCTCACAGGCACTGGGTGGCATCAGGCTGAAGTTTTGCAGGTGGGCATCATTTTGTTGCTGAACAGCAGGGGAAGTGTGAACGGGAACAGCAACATCATCACACTCCCTGTGACTATTTAGAAGGGATGCAAAACTTTGATTTGCGCAGAACGGCACTTCTTCATTATCAAAGATGTTTGGTTCATAGCTGGGGGACTGGGAAGTTCTGGAATAAAGACTGTATTCCAGAGTTGGGTTGTGGGTATAGTGGTGCGGCTGCTGCTGCTGCATGTTCTGGTTCTGTGGAGAATACTGGTACATGGGAGCCTGGTCCATCACGTGTGGGGAGCCGCTGACTTGGAACGGTTGGAAGTTGTGAGGTGGCCTGAAGAGCGACCCTCCATGGAAGTCCTGACGCTGCTCTTGGGGAGAGCTCTGAGGGAGCACGGGGCTCACCCAGCTAACTTGGACAGTATTCAGGGAAACCGGGCTGCATTCATTCTTGATGTTGATAATGTTCTGAAGCAGATCGGCACCGCTGTCCTGTTTGGGTTCATTATAACGAGCATCTTCCATGCTCTCCACGGGTGTGGGCGTTTGAGGCGGTGTCTGGAAAGAAAGAAAAAGATAATTGCACACTCCCTTCCAAAATTCTCCCCGGAATATTCAGAGGACAATAGTGAGATACTTGCCAAAAACTGGGTATGCAGTGAAGCTGGCCTTTTGCAAGCTGTTCCATCAGAAGATGGGTCAGGTCCTTTCCTTTTCCCACTTAATGACACTGTGCCTGTCAATTCTACACCCAAGAGAGAATATGGAATCCGTGATTCATTTTATTTTGTAAACTGTACCCATAATCAAGCTGTATTATTTTACTCTGAAGCCCCCACAGTATCATGAATAAAAGTCACTCTTACCTGTGAACTGCTCTCTGTTTATACCTTGTGTCTATAAGGAAGAAAGTGGTCCCATTTAGTACAATATTTAATGGCTTCCTGCTTAATACACATCAATAAACATTCTTATCTCCACCACTCTTTCCAGCTCACCATGAACCTTTGATACAGCTATTCTATCAATATTTACTTTCTATCTTAATTTTCACTCTATCTTGTAACATCCCCCATTTTCTCTTTCCCCTTAGTTCAACTACATCAAGATCAAGTAAGGCCATTTCAGCTTTCCCTTTCTAGTCAAAATGCTCCATTTCAGTTGAACCCCATTTATTTCCTCGCCCCCAGTTTACCTTCATTTATTCATTCATTAAATTTCCCTTGAGCGCCTAACAAGTGCCTAGCACTGGGTTAGCTGATAGGAGTACAGCAGACCACGGGACACATATGCTCTCCGTTCCACAGTCTTTGTGTCTACAAAAGGCTTACTGAATAATAGAGCTAGTCAGCAAATAATAATTCAGCAGACTAGCTTTCCTGATCCCCGACCCAAAACAAAAAAATAGGTGCCACCTTCAAATCATCTGTGGCTTGGCCAAAAGCCTTCTGTTTATGACTTCGGATATGCAGGAGAAGTTCCTTCACCGAGTTCTTCACACGAACACCTTGAAAGGGTCCTCTGTGCTGCCTTCCAACCCCCATATGGGGCTCAACTGTTCAAAGAAAATAAAACAAATCCCATTTAAATCTCTTCACAGATACAAAGCTTAGTAACCTCAAAAAACATAGCTGTCTAATGTATCGAGTCCCCAGTCACAACACAAAGCCTTTCCAATTCACTCTGGTCCATGGCCTACATGTTAGTCCCCAGTCCTACTTAAGGGTTGACACTATGTGATTACTTTCCCAATCAAGCAACGTAAAGAATCAAAACTCATACACATGTGGTTCTGGGGATCTTCAGAACCAACAGGCAAACCCCAATTAAGCCTCTCTGTCTCTTTGCCCCATTAACCCATGAGACAGTATCATGGATTTGCCAGTCTAACCCTCATAGATCTGTAATTATTCTTGACTTCTGAAAAACTGGGGAGCAAGGGATAAATGATGAATTTGTAGTTTTTCAAACCAAAAGCTTTGTGTTCACATAAAAATTTAAGTCTATTAAACCACTCACCTAAGAAAGCACAAAACAAACTTTCTCCAAAGATCTCAATGTACCAAAGCCTAACAATGTCTTTGGTGTGTTTCTTCTTATTTCACTCAGTCAGTCAGCTATACCAAGAAATCCGCTTAGCACTCAAACGCATTTCCACACACCCACACGCAGGACTTCCCCCTCAGGGACAGTTTTTGGAATGGCTCAGAGGCCTTCTAAGTAAAAAGGAAATCTGTAATCTCACTTGATATTTAAACTTTAAAATGTAGTTTGTGAGTACAACATTCTACTTATGACTACTACTGTGTCACGCCTCTTGTGATGAGTTGAACACAAAGTAAATAAGCAAAACGTCATGAAATAAGTAACTCAGCGACTTCTTAGACAGTGGGAAAAAAAGACAATGGGACAAGAAACAAAGCTTAATATGAACATATATAACATAAATATAGGAAAGAAACAGTGATGGGGCAAATGAAATGTCTACTTGGTTTCATGTTTGAATCTAACAACATTTCTCTGGAATGGCAGCAGTTAATAACTGAACATCACAAGGAGAAAAATTCATTCTCAGAAATCCCCTATGGTTATGCTGCACTACACCAGGGAACTGGCAAAACAGTTTCAACCAGATGAAAGCAAAATATGCAAGAAAAGTTTCTAAATACACACACACACAATTTTTGCCTTTGTTGCACATTTAACCTACAGGAAGCACCTTATACAACCTAGTGGCTTAAATCACTTCTTTAAATGAAAATGAAAAACCCCTTTTTAAATTAAAAGGCAACCAAAACAGCGGTGGCTAGCAGCGGGGATCACCTAAAAGAGAACATTCTTTATATCGTGATTAGATTTTCCAACACTGGAGATTATCTAGAGGTGCTCTGGTCTACCCACAGCTGCATCCTGTTTTGCCCCAAACTGTGCTGGTCGGTTCTTAAAAAATAGAAACTAACCAATTCAGTACCGAAGAAACGAAACATCGTCTCTCTGTGTTAGGTATGGCTTAACCACTCTAAAGCTCTCAGAACAAAATCATGACCGCAGAAGTTCTGGGCAGACTCGAAACCCCCCAATATCACAAGCTAAAGGAATGCATCGAGTTGGTTTTCAGTCCGGCTTTGCCTTACATCTTGATAATATCAGTTTCTTTTCTTTAACATAACGTCCTTTTACTTAAAATTTCCACAAATATTTAGGAATGACCTTGACACAGTACTCAAACCATTATGCGCGCGCGCGCGCGCGCACACCACACACACACACGTTTCAAGAAAAAAGAAACTTATATCAGATCCAAAACTTCGCCATAGTAGGTGAATTATAGCTTAATAAAGCTGCTTTAGAGAAGGAGAGAAGAAAGAGAGAATGAGAATCTAATGTGGTTCTTCTCCCCCTTGCCCCCAAAAGTTGGAGCTCTCTGTCCAAAAGGCATTTCAAACTGCTGGACCACGCCCGGATTGTACAGACGGTCAAAGAGCATCGAGTTGTATCAAACGCCCGGCACAGGGTAACACATCCAGTGCTCGTCTAATAAACAAGAACTAGTATGAGTGTGTGCTGCCGCTAAGGAAGGCGCAGGGGCCACCTAGCACCTGGTGCAGGTATTCGCATCTGGGCGGCAGGACCCTCCCCTCCCAGGCCCTGTGGGCCACGACGGACCCGGTGCTGCGCCCGCCCCCGCCCGGGCCGACGGGTACCTTGCATCCGCTCCGCGCGGGCGCCGCCTCTCGGCCGGGACTCGACCGCCCCGCAGGAGGACACGGACGAAGCGGAGGAGAAGTCGGAGGAGTCGGAGCCCGGCGAGCCCGGCGCCGACGGCCCCGACGCCGAGCAGCTGGCGTCGCAGGCGCCCGGGGCAGCGGCGGGCGGCGACGCGCCGTAGAAATAGGCCAGGTTGAGCGGGCTGGTCATGAGACCGCAGTCACCGGCCGCGTCCAGCAGCCCCTCTCCGCCGCGGCTGTCGTCCAGCAGCTTGTCCACGATCATGCTCCCGGCCTCTGCGCTTGGGGATCCCCTGAAACCTGCGCCACCACGTCGCTGCGCGCGGCCGCCTCTGGGCTGTGGCTGCGGCTGGGACGAGCCCGGGACTACCGGAGGGAGGACGGCACAGGCACGGGCGCGGCCCGGGGCGGCGGGCGTATATATAACCGGCCTTCGGGGCCGGGGGCGGGGAGAAAAAAACCGCCGGGGCGCCGGCCCCCCGCGCCCGGCGGGGTCATTGGCGGCGTCGGCGCCTCCCCCGGCCCCTCCTCCGGATGCGCTCAGTTTCCAGTAAAATGTACAGGATGAGGCAATGTGCCCTCCGCCCTCGCCCCGCCCGTCCGGCTCCGCCTCAACCGACCGGTTGTTTTCTCGCCCTTCACCTGGAAACCCCGACCGAGAGTGGCCTCCCGCCTCCGGGACCGCGCCACCCCGCCCGCTCGCGGAGAGAAGCCGGGTTGGCGCCGCCGTCCCGGGCGCCCGGGGCGAGGGCGCGCGGCTGGCGCTAGAGCTGCAGAGGGATGGGGTGGGGGTGGGGGACAGCCGGAAACTCGTCCGCCAGGTTCCCGCGGAGTAGGAAATCGGGGATGGTGCGCGCCCCGCACCCCTCTGCCCCAGCCTCTCGCCTGCGGGTTTAAGACGTCTCTAGAAGGGTTCTTAAAGGCCCATCTCCTCCAGCGCCTCAAAGCAGCTTCTCTCTTAATTTAGTACACTTCTGACGACGTTCCTTTTCACGGGGTCCCAGATTAAATATAATTCGAAGCTAGTTTTCTGTATAAAAATTATAATCTAGGCAACAGCTATATATATATATATATATTGGGGGTGCGGTCCAGAAACAAAAAGTGCCCTATATCCTGCATAACTTCATATTGTGTCTGATAAACACAGGAATTTTGCTCTTTCCTGTCTTAAATACTTTTTAAAATGGATTTACAGAACTTTTTATTTAAATACTATTATTTATTAAAACCATGGCTAGGTGTTGGCAAGAGAAAAAGATGAATTATTATGTCCTTTCAAGTACACTGATACCTTGTAAGAATAAGTATGTTCATGCTACATAGTATATTAAAAGAAACCAATTATGATTCAATATGAGGGATAGGAGAAGTCTGGTGGAGGAAAAGAGGTCATGAGTACAATCTTGGTGGTAGTTGAGATCCACACTAAAGATGGGGGGGATTTCAGCCCACAGCATTTACAGCAATGGTTTTCAATGTTTTTACACCATAGGGACTGGTGAAATGGGATTATTTTGCATACCCCTAAAGCAGAAATCATCCTGAGTATAAACGAATTCGACTAAGATCATTGGGTCTATAATCTTCACTCATCAGGGTGGTTGACCCTTTCACAGAACAGTACGGGATTTGTGGCAGACTGGTCTGTGTACATACTAGTGGTCGAAATGAGCCAAGAACTAAGAGGAGTCGTCAGATGAAAGAAAACAGTCCCTTGTAGGATAATCAAAGGGAAGATAACATTAAATGTAAAAGGTAACTTGGTGCCTTTAGGTAGAGCACCTCCAGAGGCCAGCTGAGACAGTGGGTCTTTAATAAACAGTGAAAATGAAATACTTTGAGGTGGACACAATCTGGAAGCAGTTTAGAGGGTGACATGAAGGAGTCCATCCAAAGACCGTCAGAAGCCATTGCAGTAGCCCAGGAGGGAACTGACCTGATCCTGGGGCAGAGACAGTGGGAAAGAGGAAAATAAATGGACAGAATGCAGAGCTGGGCAGCATTGCTAGGGCAAATCCAGAGGTCTGAGAGCTCTGGTTCAGTTAGAGGTGGGGAGCCATGACGGGGTCCCCAATGAGGCTGTGGTTAGGGGCTGCATGACAGAGAAACAAGGATGCTAGGTTCAGATCACAGGGAAATAGGAAAAGCAGAATGTTATGCTTCCAGGTAGGAAGAAAGGATGGAGAGAGGGAGACAGTGAACTTGAGTTGGTACTCAATTAATTATTAACAGTGTGATAAGACCGTGTTGGGAGTTCCAAAATAAATATTTCCTTTCTCACAAATGTTGTATTGCTCCCAAAACTTCTTGCTGCCTTTCCCAATTTTTGGATTTTGGTAAGTTTTATAAAAAAAATAAAACAGAAACAACTCACTTGATGTAGCTGCAAAAAAATAAAAAGCTCCAGTAATTGCAATTTCTCAAGAGCTAACATCATCTAAAAAGATGCTCCAAAGAAGATGCTGGGCTTCTTCAGTACAATCTATTTGAGTTTATTTCCTTCCCTGTTCACAGCAAGAGCAGAGCGGTCTTTTTGGACACCTCTGACAGTCCAATAGGGAGTCAGTCAGCCAGGACAGGTATGTCAAGTCCTATGTCAAGACTGAGGTAATAGGGTATAATAGAAATGCAGAAAATCTCAAGTCTGGACACTTCGGTAAGGACTCCCATTTGGACGCAGATATGAGTGGGATCTCCACCCCTTGTGGGCTATAAGAACTCAGAGCTTTTACAATCCAACACTGGAGCTTGGCTGTTGCAGGGTCATGCTCAGAGCCCGTTCCACTGTCAGACAGATTTCCATTCCACCGGACTGTGCTGCTACTGCAGCGGCCTGGCTTGAGACAATGCCCACCTCTCCACCTGCAGATGCCACCAGTGACCAGGGCTTTGTGCTTGACCCTCAGTTTGCTCTCTTCTGTCTCTGTGGGCAACCTCTGTGTAACTCTACTGGTTTATTGGGGAGGTCCCCACTATTAAACCTGGCTTCGTGGGAATACACACTATGTGTGAGTGACTCCTTTCAGGAATTCTTCCTTGCTCACACCATCTCCACTAGTGTATTTCATATATAATAAAAGCCATAAATGGCCATTCAAGTAAATTTACAGACATAATTGATAGAAAATTTTTTTTACAAAATAAATTCTCCCCTTAAATTGCTTTCTGTTTCACTTGGTATATAAAAATTCAAACCTCAAAATCAGAGACCTCTGGAGAACTTTGTATAGATAAATATGATCAGTGAAAGACTGATGTCTCAAAATAAACATTCAAGGGTTTCTGTGAAATACTAAAGCAATCATACTATTTGAGAAGACCACCACAACCCCCAATGCCCAGAAGCCCACAGTCAATATGATTGTTAGCATCACTTCAAAATAAAAAATTTAAAATACTCTGCTTCATTTAAATGTTGAAATATATATTCAATTTGGTCTATTTGGTTGAATGATATGACACTGCCATTGATTTAATCAAATATGATAGAACATTCACTCAGTGGAAGGCAGGCACCATGTTAAGAGGACACTGGGAGAATCCACTGAGACTAATAGCCAGCACCAACTGTCCAACCATGTGACTGAGCCATATTTTATTATTTTGAGAGAGACACAGAGACAGGAGGAAGAGATGAGAAGATCAATTCATAGTTGCGGCACTTTAGTTATTCATTGATTGTTTCTCATCATGCCTTGACCGGGAGGCTCCAGCCAAGCCAGTGACCCCTTGCTCAAGCCGCAATCTTGGGCTTCCAGCCAGTGATCTCTGGGCTCAAGCCAGGGACCTTGGGCTTCCAGCCAGTGACCTCTGGGATCAAGCCAGGGATCTTGAGATCACGCTGATGATCCCACACTTAAGCTGGCAACCCCGAGCTCAAGCTGCAATCTCAAACTCAGGGTTTCGAACCTGGGACCTCAGCACCCCAAGTCGACTATCTACTGCGCCACCACCGGCCAGGTGTGACTGAGCCATTAAGTGAGGGGAGGGGAGGCAGAGACAGATTCCTGCATGCGCCCTGACCTGATCCAAACCCCTACAGGGCAATGCTCTGCCCATCTAGGGCATTGCTTTGTTTCTCTGTTACTCAGCAACTGAGCTCTTCTCAGTGCCTGAGGAGGAGGCCACTAAGCCATCTTCAGCGCCCAGGGCCAACTTGCTCCAATGAAGCCATGCCTGCAGGATGGGAAGAGAGAGAGAGAGAGAGAGAGAGAGAGAGAGAGAGAGAGAGAGAGAGAGAGAGAAAGCGAAGCAAGAGGGGAAGGGATGGAAAAGCAGATGGGTACTTCTCCTTTGTGCTCTGACAGGGAATCCAACCAAGAACATCTACATGCCAGGCCAGTGCTCTACCACTGAGCTAACCAGTCAGGGCCTGAAACTTATATATTTTTATTAATCAATGTCACCCCAATAAATTCAATAAAATTTTTTAAATATAAGAAAAAGAAAAATGTGTATAACTCAATAAATGAATATTTTCCAAATGAACCATGCAAGATCTTATGAAATAACACATTCCATTCAAGGTTCAAGAGAAAACAATGTATATTAATAAATCAGAGTGCAAAAATTTCATTGATATGGTTTCAAATTCCACATTGCATTAATTCTTAAAGAGTTCCCACTTTGGCATAAAATTAAAGAATATTCACAATTATCTAAAAAGTATATTAAAATATATTTTCCTTTTCCATCTACACATCTGTATAAGGCCAAATTTTCTTCATACACTTCAACCAAAACAATATATTGCAACAAATTAAATGCAGAAACAGATATGAGAATATGTCTTCCATAAAGCCAGACATTCAGAAATTTTCAAAAATGCAAAATAAGACTGTTATTAATGTTTTTCCTAATTTAGAAAATACAGTTTTTAAAAAATAAACTAGTAAATATTTAAAATTTTTGTTGATAGAATGTAGAAACTATCAAAGCATTCAAACTAGTAATTTCAGATGTACTAATTATTGTTGAACGCCTGGTTCTGGAACCTTCTTCCCATCGCCATCGCAATTTAAACTGTCCAATACAGGCCTTCATCTCTTCCCTAAGCTAAATGGTTGCCCCTCCAGCCTTGCCCACCTAAAACCATCCTCAAGACGACCACCAGCATGCTGTATCTACAACCAAATCTAAGAATTCATCTTTAAGGATCCTTCAATGGCTCCCTCACACCTGAATTCAATCTCCTTAGAAGGGCAGGTGTCCAACCAAGCCCTGCCTTCCTCCCGAGCCTCATCTTTCTCATTACTGACAGTGATACCAAAAGGAATATAGTTACAAAGCTCTGGGTCGTCTGCTGCCGCCTCTTCAAAGAATCTCTCCCCCTCCTCGCCTGGCCAGCTCTTGCTCATCTTCCCGAAGATTCAGTTAACATCCAACAACCCTGACGCCTTCCCTGACCGACCCTCTTCACCACCTTCACGCTCACCTCCAGTTTGGCCTAAGGGACCCCCTTCTATTTCTCCATAAAGACTTCTATCATGGTTCTTAAACTGTTTTGAAAGAATACTTTGATGAGTCTGTCTCTACTAAACTATAATCCCCCAAGACGTGTATCTCTTGTAAGGAGCCAACTTATTACTTAATGAATATGTAATTGAATGATGGAAACAAATGTAAATGCTTCCAAATTTATTTTATGTGCAATACCACACAGACATGAAAACAGATCCTTTGGCCACCTAAATTAGAATCCCTTCAGTCTCAGCACCTGGATTACTACACAACTATTTTCATATATTTTGTAAATATAAAATCCCAGCTGTCTTTTGCCCCAGGAATCTTTGGTTTATATCAACTCTGTAAATAATGTAAAATGTTTTCAGGAACTTTCAAAATAAATATCATGTTATATAATATGTTCATCTCTTAGATGGTTACCCTAGAAAATAATAATGTTACTTCCATTGCAATTTAAAACAATTTTTAAACTCTCAAAAACACTTAATCTTCTGAGATTTTTTTTAATGCAAAGGAACAAATTAGGCCATATATTTTCAAATACATTTCATTCTTCAATATAGAAATAACTTCTGATGGCAGACATTTTTCTAGGCACTGGGACACAGCAGTACATCAGAAAAACAAAAATCCCTGTCTTTGTAGAGCTTATATCCAGAGGTGTGAACATTCTGGTCATGTGCGCAGATGCTATTACTATTACTGAAGTACATATACTCAGTACTATCAGGACTAATATACATATTTCCCAAGGACACCTACAACATCTGACCTCCCAGGCTACGGCACACAGAGCTCTAGCTAGTATGATCCACAACCTGCTTCCTTACAAAAGTGCAACACATTACTTCATGTGTTTCAGCCTGGGAAGACCAAAAGTTGTCTTTGGAAATAATTTCCTACGTCCTGTTTGCAGCAAATTCTTAATAGCTGATACCAAAGCGCAGTCTGCCCTTATATTTCTGTTAAGGAAATTTCTCAAAGCAGGTAAATATACTTGTCTAGTAACCTAATCATCATACAGATGAGTTAGCAAAGGGTTTCCATATCTTGGAACACTTTGTACAGTGCTAACAGAATGAACTTGAACCACTTCTAAGTCAGTATGTACAGTATGTACAACCGTGCATACTATGGACCAGTTGTGTCAAGGCAATGTAACGCTGGAGTATCCCTGGAGACATCTCTCTGGATTTTTCTCATGCTGAAAGTATCTATAAAGAGATGCCTCATGTACCACTTTGTCCTACAAATATTCCCTGAATACCTGTGATGTGCCAGCTGAGTTGTCCACTATGTACATGTAAAGTAACCTTACTGTTTTCCATTGGGTACACAAGGCCTGTCCTCGTAGGGCGGGCAGAGGATCTCTGTGCAAGGCCACGTCACACAGCTAACCATCCCAATCAATCAGGTGCCCTGTGAACACAGGCTGAATACCAGCAGTGCTATGGTACCCCAACATGCCTTCCAGCCCAACTGAAATCCAAGTCCGTACTTTGGAAAATAAAGCAATTTGTCTTCCTCTTTAATACTTACTTTACAAAGAAATGAAAGTTTTTCTTTCTATTGGATTTGAGAAAATATTCACAAACTGAAAATGTGGACGTGATTGACACACATGATAACTCTCACATGATAAAACTCACATGATATGATGGAGTAACACTCGATGTTGGTCTGAAGGGCACCCTCGTGGACCACTCTCTGGTAAGTAATGAGCAAAACTCACACAAAGCAGCCACATGAAACTAGCACACTTCCCTAATATTCACCCTTGGACTGTTCTTAGCTCATGAGAGTATTTCTTAGTTTCTATATAATGATGAACTTTATCCATAAAAGACACAGAGAAATGTAAATGATGTTGATGAGCTTTGTCCAAAAGGGCAGAACTTTACAAGTTCTGTGGTTGCTTCTGCTTTCTCTGCCTTGTTGATAATTCAAAATTTTCATTTCTACCTATGTGAGTGAAACCACCATCATAAATCCTGAATGTGGGAATATTATCAACTCTTGCCTCCTTTAAAAAATACCGAAGTCTGAAATGCCTTAAACAGAATGAAGAAAGAAAACTATCTTCTCCCAGCTCCTCTTTTCCTCCCTTTTTTCCACTCTGCTCTCTTTTTTGTCACTCTTTCTCACACAAATCTGCAGACCCTAGACAGTCCAAACTTATTTTTCCTTCATATCTCTTGGTAAAGGGAACTCCCATCGTCTGGGAAGTTAGCTCAGCTTTCAGGAGCAAAGCTCTGATAAGCTGGATTCACATTGTAATGCAAATAAATAACTTTGTTACCTTTCATGGAAATATTTAGTTTTAAAGGAGAAAAAAAAGATTTTTTTCGATGGCAATAAATTAAGCCCAAAGGACTGAATGTTACACAGTTGAATTTGAGGATGTGAAGTTATTAACTAAACATTTTTGCCTACATGACTTGGCAAAAGCAAAACACTGAAAGACTTCCAAGAATTGTGTACCTGCAACCTGTATAATTTTTTAACAAGTGTCACCCCAATACATTTCATTAAAAACAAACAAACAAATAAATAAATAGAATAAAATAAAATAAAAAGACTTCCAAGTATTATTCTACTTCTCTTTAGGTAATAATTTAAACCATGTTTTTTCAAGAAGAAAAAGTTACATGTGAAAGGTGGGTTAATCTTAGCATAACGGCTTTTTAATATAGAAATAAGATACTATACTTGTAAATGTTCAGTACATAGCTGCTTAATAAACATGTTGACAGGACTGATCAATATGTTAAATTATCTGTTTTTTAAACTTTCATATTTATAATCTCCTTTTTCCTTCCCTTTTAAACACAGATAATACATGTTGTTAAATTAGATTAGGAATGAGAATATAATTCCATGCCTTATAATGAAGGCATGAATGCTTTACCTTCTGCATTTTATCAAGAAGAATTTTTCTTCTAGAACTTTTAAACTCGAGGTTTGGGGGCTTTTGGGAATTTTTGGAGGGTACTTTTTTACACAATATACAGGGATTTATATTGAATTTCTATAAAACAAGGACTGTAGCATGTGCCAGACAGAAAGAGCTAAGGAGAAGTTAGCCTAGATCGTGTATAGTAGAGACATCATTACTTCCAAAATAATAAAACATTATAGATTCACAATATAATCATATTTTGATATACTGATAAGATTAATAATAACTACTACTATTGAATGTCCACCATGTACTGAATACTATGTTGAGTACTTTATATATACTTTCGCTCTAATGTAATTGATGCTTGAGAAAATGGTCAAAGATTAAGGTAAAACACACAGTTATGAAATCTTGCCAACTACAACCCACATTAGCAAACAAAATACAATAAATATGTATATCTAGAAAAAGAATTTTATAAAGGAAGAGATAATATATTTGAATAATGAGGAAATCTGAACTCTTATTTACTAAAAGACTAGGTAAATTTTACACATTAATGACAATTATTAGTTGAAACAATCCCTCAAAACTGCTTTTATTTACATTTGCTATTTCAGGCCAGGAGTTGGCCTGAGAGCCAAATTCGACCTATTATACAGCCTGTCACCTAGAAATAGTTTTTACATTTTTAAGTAGTTATATACTGCTTACAAAAATTAGGGGATATTTAGACTGACCTGTGGTGGTGCAGTGGATAAAGCATTGACTTGGAATGCTGAGGTAGCTGGTTCAAAACCCTGGGCTTGCCCGGTCAAGGCATATATGACAAGCAATCAATGAACAACTAAAGTAAAGCAACTATGACTTGATACTTCTTGTTCTCTCCCCTCCTCTCTCTGTAAAATCAGTAAATAAAATTTTTAAAAACTTAGGGGATATTTCAAAAATGAATAGGAAATGATAAAATATCCCCTAATTTTTGTGAATACTGTATTTTAAATTATTATTTAAGTGCCTACATAATATCCTCCATCCTGTCTTAGTCCACAAAACCTAAAATGTCTACTATTTGGCCCATTACAGAAAAGGTTTGCCAACCCCTGCTTTGAAGCACTATAGTATCACGGCTTGGAAGCCTGCAAACTCGGCTCCAGCAGTTAGCAGCTATGTGACCTTGGGCAAGTCCCCTAACCTCTGAGCCTCGGCTTACTCACACATAAGCTGTGATACTAGTATGTAAATCAGCTTGCTAAAATCACATGAGATAATGCAGAAGATATGCAAACTATCTGACACCCTTAAAATGCTTAATATTAGCTCCCTTTCCGTTCCCATTAGTTACAATGGCCATTGAGTAAATCTACCCTATTTGTGTCTATGTGGCTAGGAGAGCAGGGAAGGACAGGCTACATATTAAACAAAAACCTGTCTAGTCATGAGGCAGGATAGTAAGAAGCTAGGAAAATTCGTTGGCAAGTGGAATGGGGAAACTGAGACAGATGGTTGAACAAACTGGCCAAGCAATTTACAGCAAGATAATAAATCACAAGGCCTTATCTTCCTTCCCTAACCAAGGACACTTAGGAGCAAATAGTTTACAGTTTCCAGACCATGCAGGGACAGACCTGTCTTGGTCCTGGTCCCTCCTCTGTGACATTCTTTGATGGTGAAACTGACCAGAGAATGACCCTGACCACGTTATAATAAGTTTATTTTTATGAATCAACATATTGAAGAACATACCTGGAAAATTGGATGCTCTATCAATAATCTCCCTTGAAACCTCCTCTAATATTCCTGCCTTTAGGAAACAGAGAAAACCCCTCAACACTGAGGAAGTGCGCAGTTGCTCTCCTCGGAACACGACCGCGCAGCTAGCTCCTTTTCTCAGGCATGTGCTTTTGCTTCCTTTCTCCCAAACTCTAAGGGTCCCTATAAGACTTGCAGCCTGGGGAGCATCAGGCAGCGGCAGCTCCTCCTGGGCAAGCCCCCTGAACCTTTCTCCAAGGCCCCTTTTCTCTGACTTTTCAGCGAGCTAAAAGCAGCCCATCTTGGTTCACTTCTATCACTGTGACTTTTACTTCTCATTGGGTCCATTCGGTCCTGTGTGGCTCACTCCCTACCTTTAACACTTCTAGGGAGCCAAAAGAGAGTACACATAGCACATAGGCTTTCTCCTATTGCTTCTTCTATCCTGAGCCATTCCTTGT
This sequence comes from Rhynchonycteris naso, assembly GCA_037038555.1. Lineage (NCBI taxonomy): Eukaryota > Metazoa > Chordata > Mammalia > Chiroptera > Emballonuridae > Rhynchonycteris > Rhynchonycteris naso. Next base: position 78,565,164 of record CM073002.1, read on the forward strand.
TTCACTGTCCCCACTTACTACATGTAATCTTAACATAACCTGGACTTGTTTTGTAAAATCTTTCCTGCACAAAGTCAAGAATCCACACACTACATCCTGGCCCAAAGCAGACCCACTCTGGGCCCCGTCCCTTTTGGATGACAGTCATACCGTGCTGTCTGCATAGGATTTTTCTCACAGAGCACTTTCAAATTTCGTCAAACTGGTTAGGGAGAAGCCCAATGTATTTTTAAAATCACATCTGTAGAACCTGTAAGTCAGAAAACTATTATCTGAACTATTCCTTAAAGATGCACCCAATTGGCCATAGGTTCAGTAAACAAGTTTTCCTGTTAAAATCCTTCCATTTTTCTCTGTTTCCAACAAATATGCACAAATTTCATCTCTTCACCTCTTTCTGGAATTTACAGACTTGTCCTCTTGCCCCACAGAGTGTCCTCTTCCCATCTGCACCATCCTATACAGTTTTAAAGTTCCACAAAATTTCTACCAAACTGTCTGGGGGACCAAAAGGCAACCCTGTGCTAAAGAGTAGAGGATAGCCAGAAACAAGGGTATCTTTGAGTTTCCTGCGTTCTGTTCACTTGCACCCTCAGAATCTGTGGTCAGTGGTTCTCTACCTTTTCCGCCTCCCAGCATGGCTGAGGGTATGACACAGTGCCATCAGTACGGTGCTCAGCTAGTACGATCTTCAAAATGGTGTTGTGTGGCCCTTGAAAACACTTCCCTAGAGATTCCCATAACCCTTTAAGGATGAATTCCCCATCTATTGGAGAACTATTGCTTTAAATTACTTTACCCAATAATTCTGGTATCATTTATACCACTCAGACTATTTGAAAAAGAGAGGCGAGATTTCATAAGAGTTTACCTGTATGTAATACAAACAGATTCCCTTTTCCTTTGATTTTGATTCCTTAGAATAATGAAGAAGGGGTGGATTTGGTTTAAATGCCTACCCTACCTATAGCTGTATTTTATGAGATGCCATGCCATACCATACATACCCAGTCATCTTCCTAGAGAAAATTATAGCAAAAGATGACAGATTTATGTTTGTATGGACTGTTGGACCCACATAAATACAATGAGATGCGAATCTTTAAATACGGGTATCATGAGTTAACAGGAAAAGAAACCTGACAGAAATCAAGTACCTCAAAAGTAAACTTCTGTGAAAATTACCAAACATACACACACGCAAAAAGATAACCTGGTCAGAGTAACCAGACTGCAGAAATACCTAGATTTTTTTTTTCTTATTTGTATTTTTCTGAACTGAGAAGCAGGGAGGCAGACAGACTCCTGCATGTGCCCAACCGGGATCTACCTGGCATGCCCACCAGGGAGCGATGCTCTGCCCATCTGGGGCGTTGCTCTGATGTGACTAGAGCTATTCCACCACCTGAAGAGGAAGCCATGGAGCCATCCTCAACGCCCGGGTCAACTTTGTTCCAATGGAGCCCTGGCTGCAGGAGGGGAAGAGAGAGATAGAGAGAAAGGAGAGATGGAAGGGTGGAGAAGCAGATGGGTGCTTCTCCTGTATGCCCTGACCAAGAATTAAACCCAGGATGTCCACAGGCTGGGCCAATGCTCTACCACTGAGCTAGATGGCTAGGGCAGAATGCCTAGATTTTTAAGAAAGTTATACCTACTTTCTCATAAAGAAATGCTGTTGCAGAAAAGGGACTAGGTGGACTTGATTTCAGGAAAGTAGAATTTAATGAAAAACAAAACTAAGTTTTTAGGTTATACATTTCAAGACTCTTAAATATATGTGTTTTTATTTATCTAAATGTATTTGTTAAAGAACAAAATTTTATTTTAAGGTAAGATAAACTCTGGCCAGTTGGCTCAGTGGTAGAGCATCACTCAGCATATGAATGTTCTGGTTCTGATTTCTGATCAGGGCACACAGCAGAAGTGACCATCTGCTTCTACAACACCCTCCATCTCCCCCCTTCCCACAGTCATGGCTTGATTGGCTCGAGTGAGTAGGCCCTGGGCGCTGAGGATGGTGCTGTGGCCTCTCCTCAGGCACTAAAAGTAGCTTGGTTGCTAAAGCAATGCCCCAGATGTGCAGAGCATGGCCCACAAGGGAGCTTGCTGGATGGATCCTGGTTGGGCCACATGTGGAAGTCTGTCTCTCTGTCTTCCCTGCTCTAACTTAATTGAAGGAAGGAAGGAAGGAAGGAAGGAAGGAAGGAAGGAAGGAAAGAAGGAAGGAAGGAAAGATGGAAAGAAGGAAGGAAGGAAGGAAGGAAGGAAGGAAGGAAGGAAGGAAGGAAGGGAAGGAAAGAAAGAAAACAGAAAATACCTATATCCAGCAATCATCAATTTAAGTTCTATTGATCATAAAAATTAACCTAATCATAGATTCATTCAGCACATATTGGTTAAACAGCTAGAATGTTCTGCACTCTCTCCAGGTATTAAAAATATAGTACTGAACAAAAAAGACAATCTGTGCCCTCGTGAAGCTTCCACTCTACTGGGAAAGACAGACAGTAATCAAATAGCTATACAGATACAATATTAAGTAGCAATTGTGTGCTATGAAGAAAAACAAAGCAAGGCAAAGGGAGAGGGCCCAAGGTGCTATTTTAGCTAGCAGGGTCCAAGAAAACCTCCATATTATCTTCCAAATCAGTGTGAGAGCAAAGCAGTTTAAGACCTGAGAATTCTTGTCTCCTGTCTTATTTGAACTCTGAGCAAGCTTCCCTAGTCTTTCAGGTACAACTCTGACCTGTATAAAGACTCCAGATTCCTCTCTCCAGCTCTGAGTTCTGATTCCATGTTGCCAAGGGCATAATCAACGGGTTGAAGACCAACTTGCCATATTCCCTCTTTGCTCCCTCTATCCCCACAAACAAACTATCTTCATTTTCTAACTATTTCTAGAGGACTTAAAGATTTGACCCTTACTGCTCCTTTATTCCATTGTAGAAAAGGCCTTATAGTTCCTCCTCCAAAATGCTGCCCACCGCCCCTGTGGTCCTCATTCCCACTACCATCACATTTAAGAGCAGTTGGAAGTTTGTTGGGGAGACGCATGATATACACATTTTCCCTTGCTTGGCCACACCTGGACCCTATGACCTCCCACAGGAAATTAAATTCCTATGCCTGCTTTTCAGTTCTTCTAAAATCCATCTGCCTCAAATCTATCTGTTAGCCACTGAATCGTGTCCCTCTTCCAAAATTCACGTTAACACCTAGTACCTTGGAATTTGACTGGGCTTTTAATAAAGACATAATCAAGTTAAAATGAAGCCATTAGGATATGCACTAACACAATCTGACTGGTGTCCTTATTAGAAGAGAGACACCAGGGATGCACGTGCAGAGAAAAGGCCATGAGCGAACACACGAGGAGGCAGCTATCTCTGCAAGCCAAGGAGAGAGGCTTCAGGAGAAACCAACACTGCCGCCACTTTGATCTTGGACTTCCAACCTCCAGAACTGAGAAAAACTTCTGTTATTCAAGCCAACAAGTCTGTGGTGTTGTGTTATGTCAGCCCTACTAAACTAATGCCTCATCACATCATACTTCCACCTCCCACTCAACATAAAGTCTTCATGAATTCTGAAAAATAGCACACTAATTCTTGCCCCAGACTTTTATCCAAGATAGAATTCTCACTTGTCATCTATACAGTCTTCATCCTTTGCTTTGAAGTAAAATAAATCCAACTCCATTCACTTAATAGCCATGTGATTTTAATTTATTCTCTTAAAACTGATTTCTCACTCATAAAATGGGTGCATTAATTCATTCTGTAAGAATGTGGGTTAAATGAGGTAGAATGAATGATATGTCTAGAACCAGTCCTGGCACATAGCGTATATACTCAGTGATGGTAGTTATAATTATTATCTGTTTTTCAAAGTGCCATTTAGTACTTGATTGTTAAGCATTCTAGCCTCTGTGGATCACCAGCCCAACTTGAAGAGCATATAGAAGAGGAGAATCATGGAGTCAAGTTTGCAGCCCTATGCCACAGTGCCTTGATGTCATCTGAGAATGCTGGAGTTAATGTAATAAGGCAGGGACACCACTCAGGATTTTTGAACTGAGCAGAAGCACGAGCCAAGCCACGCTTTCGGAAGGATAATGTGGCAGCTGTGTGGGTGGGAGACCTGCAACAGACAAGATGACAGGTCATGAGGACAGAACTAGAGTGGTGCCTTATGGGAACAGCCCAGGGGACAGTAGTTTAGAGAAATATTACAGATGTACAGTTGTTCATATAAAAATCTACAATAATGAATGATAATACAAGAATAAGCTGTTTCAAGTACTCGCAACTGTGTACCTACCTTTGCCCCACGCAGTAAAATCTACAGGACTGGCAACAGGCTGAACACAGAAAGAGAGCAGAGAGTCAAGGGTAACTCCAAGGCTTGAGAGTGACAGAGTGGGAACACCATGAACAGAAATACAGAAGCCAGGTGCAGGAGTGTGGGGAGGCACTGAGTTTGATTTTAGCCTTCACATTCCATTCTCAGTGCTGTTCCTGCCACTGCATGTCACCCCAGTATCTGCAGTCTGACCAGGGAGTCTGTGCTCTTCTCTTCCAGTACACTTCAAGAAGGCCTTTCAAAATTAATTCCCATTAAGACAAAAACATTAGGCCTTCCCAGAGGCTTGCATTTTAAGAGAAGACCCTCAAAATGAACAAGCATGCAATCTGGATGACTGACAAACATAAGTGAAGTATGGGGTGGAGAGAGCCTGCCCTTTAACGCAGTGGTTCTTAATCTGGGTTCTATCAAACCCTAGGGGTTCAATGAGTTGGTCTCAGGGGTTCGGAGAAGCCTCTGCCACAGAGGCCAGAATAAAGTAATACCGTAATTTGTTGTGAGTTCATGCACTTTGTTGGTTTTGTTCTTTGAGCAAGGTGATGTTCATGCATGGCTCATTTTGTGCACCAGTAAAAAAACATATACCTATGTCTTGAATTTGGGGAAAAAAACTCATATTTTACTTATCACTAAAGAAGGGTTCGGTGAATGGGCATATGAAACTGGTGGGTTCGGTACCTCAAAAAGGTTAAGAACCACTGCTTTAACATTATCACCACCCGTCCCACCTCCCTTCTGCTACAAATATTTTGGCGACAATCCGGCATCATCTCAAGATTCTGACGTGAGAATTGTATTTAAGAACCTCTTCCCATCTTATGCTAGATGCTGTTCAGCACCACAGATTAACAAACTGTTTTCATGGGCTGTTTAAAATATATGAGACATCAGCAGAGAATAGGAGGGCCAAGAAGGCTTCTAGCATATGAGCAGGTGCCATCCTTCAGACAGTTCCTGTTCCTTTACGCTGAGACAAGAGGTGCCAATGGTAACTTTGGCAGCCTTGGCTTCTAGCCCTGATTAACCACTTCCTTTACCCTTAACAGAGGTTTAAAACAGAAGTTTTGACAGTCTTCAAAATAGTTTTTCACAGGTTAGAAAATAAAGAAATTTTTCATTTTTTTTCTTCCTTATCAGTTATTTGTGCAACCAAAACTTGCGTAGTGAGTACTGCAGAGGTGAGAAGAGGTGGAGGAAAGAAGAGAAAGGTGACAATCATACATACACAACTCCATCCTTAAGGCGCGCTCAGTTCAATCCCTCTTCGTTCATACCTGTGGATCACCTTTGTAGTTCTGACCCTTTTAAACCTCCCACAAGGCTACGTTTCCTTTAAGTGAGGGATTGCATGGCAAGTGGCTTGCGATTTCAAAAGGATGTGACCCACATTCTAAATGCCTCACCTCGATGATTCTCAGAGGGGCCATTAGCAGAGACGCACTTGTATATAAGTGTGCACATTGTAGTATGTCGCTGCACACAAGGCTGAGTGTGCAGGGGAGGTTACTTTGTTTTACTCGTCGTGGTGCTGCATCATTCAGCAGACTATTTACGCTGAATTTCAGACTGCTCTCTATCATATTTTCATGGTGCACACTTTTCATGGGACTCTGCCAAACAGCGTACAAAATGAGTAAGAATGAAATCATGGTGCAGCTGCTATAGGAAATGGTATGACAGTTCCTCAAAATAGTAAACAGAGAACTACTATATGATCTAACAATCCCACTTCTGGGCACACACCTAAAAGAACTAAAAACAGGGACTCTTAACAGATACTTGTACAACCAGGTTCATAGCCGCATTATTCATAGCAGCCAGGGGTGAACACAACCCAAGTGTCCAAGGGACTACAGGGCAAATCAAGTGGGATAAATACGTACACAACAGGGTATTATTCACCCCGGTAAGAAATTTTGGACAAATGCTACTCCCTAGATGAGCCTTGAGGACATTATGCTGAGTGAAATAAGCCAGTCACAAAAGGACAGACATTGCATGATTCCATTCACATGAACAACCTAGAGCCATCAAATTCAGAGAGATACAAAGTAGAATGGTGGTTGTCAAGAGCTGGAGGAGAGGAGTGGGGAGTCATTATTTAACGATAGGGAATTTTAGTTTAAGAAGATGAAAAAGATCTGAAGGTGACCAGTAGTGACAGTTGCACAACAATGTGAATGCACTCAGTGCCATGAACTGTACACATAAAAATGGATAAGATGATAAAATTTTGTTATGTATATTTTATCACAAATCCTTAAAATATTAAACACTTAACGATAGAATAGAAGAAAATGTTTCTGAAAAAATATATATATGAAAAAAGAAATCATCCCTCTTCTGGAAGCAAGTGTTTTAAAAATCCATGACACAATGATACAGACATAAAGCAAGACACAAGACACCACAGGCCAGAGAAATAAATCTTTTGACCCCAACTGAGTAAGTATGTGTACAGCACTTACGTCCGTGTGTCTCAACCTTGCTCTCATTATCACACCCCCTAAGGAGACTTCTCAGACAAACCACAGATATACTGTATATCTCTTAACGTATTATGGTCTTTCAGATAGCCACACACCATTGTAACATCTAGCCCAGTGGTTCTTAACCTGGGTTCTATGGAACCCTAGGGGTTCGATGAGTCGGTCTCAGGGGTTCGGAGAAGCCTCTGCCGCGGTGGCCAGAATAAAGTAATACCGTAATTTGTTGTGAGTTCATGCGCTTTGTTGGTTTTGTTCTTTGAGCAAGGTGATGTTCATGCACGGCTCATTTTGTGCACCAGTAAAAAAACATATACCTATGTCTTGAATTTGGAAAAAAATCATATTTTATTTATCACTAAAGAAGGGTTCAATGAATGCGTATATGAAACTGGTGGGTTTGATACCTCAGAAAAGGTTAAGAACCACTGATCTAAGTATTTCCCCCAAAGAACCAATTTTGTCCTTGTGAACAATGTCACCCTCTTTGATAAGGCATGATTAGCCAATCTAAAATATTGGGTGCCATGACATGGGATTAGCCACCCTAGAATATTGGTTGCCATGACAAATAGCAAATTTGACTGAAATAATTAGAGGACTGCATACATACTAATAATGCTACAATGTATTCAAAAATCATATATCAATATTAAAAATATCTGCACACTGCTAAATATGTAAACAGAAAGTGAGAATTCATTTTTAATGTCTTCAAATATATGGAACTTGCCATTGTATGACTATAACATCTAGGTGATTAACAACATTTTGAGAAATTTAATTTAGATATCTACTGTCATATACAAAGAATGTAGTCTGACACAACCATGACAGAATTTATTTCCCTCCATCAGTGATTTTCAACTGTTTTCATCACATGGAACATATAAACTAATTACTAAAATTCTGCGGCACATCAAAAAATACATTTTGCTGATCTGAAGAAAAAAGAGGTACGATTTTGATTCATTCACAGTGGATGGCGATTGTTGTGTTGGCTGTTATCACTTTTTTGACAATCTAAGCGAAAAGATATCAGTGCCCCTGACTAAAAAGTCAGGTATTGGATGCTTCAAAAATTTCTTTCGCAGCACAACAGTTAAACATCGCTGTCTTATACGGTAAAATGACATGAAGATTTTATAGAGAAACTCCGTAATTTTTCTTATTAACTGGAACTTAAGGAGCCTTATAATTTTACAACTCCAAGGGTGAACCTTGGGCCACCAACATCAGCATCACATGGGAACTCACTAAACATGCAGATAAGCAGGCCCCACCTCAGACCTACTGAAACATCTGTAGTTCAACATGATGTGCAGGTAATTCCTAGCCACGTTAAAGTTTGAGAGACACTGCCTTAAAAAACAAATACCAAAATTTTCCTTAACTCATCAGAGAATTTTACTTTTTAATTATTAGTCCATTCACCTTAGACTGAGCCTATGGAAAATGCAAACTGGAAAAGAATAATATGAAATGAAAAAATCAAAAGCAAACAAACAAAAACAAAACACACATACCAGATACAAAACATACACATTTCTTTTTTTTTTTTTTGTACTTTTCCAAAGTTAGAAGCAGGGAGGCAGTCAGACTCCCACATGTGCCTGACTGGGATCCAACCGGCATGCCCACCAGGGGGCGATGCTCTGCCCATCTGGGGCGTTGCTCCACTGCAACTGGAGCCATTCTAGCACCTGAGTTGGAGGCTGTGGAGTCATCCTCAGCTCCCTGGCCAAGCTTGCTCCGCAGGCTTGGTTGCGGGAGGAGAAGAGAGAGATAGAAAGGAGAGGAGGAAGGGTGCAGAAGCAGATGGGCGCTTCTCCTGTGTTCCCTGGCTGGGAATCGAACCGGACTTCCACACCGGGCCGATGCTCTACTACTGAGCCAACCGGCCAGGGCCCAAAACATACACATTTCTATCGGTGACTATCTCTAAAATAAGTTTATTTGGATAGTTAGCTCCCTCACTCTGCAACAGCAGGCATGGGAGGGGACAGGTGAATGGGGTTCCCATGTGCCCACGGCTCCTCTCTGCAGAAGAACCAGCAGTGGGTCCTTCCCCATCTGTGACTAGGAATGCTCTTCCGAGCCCAAGCTTTCCAGCACAGAAGGAAATGGCCCAAGAGGAGCAAAGTAAATGAGCAGTAGGATTTCCCTTTATTGATGATGCCAGTGTAGTGTCCAAAAACGGCTTAAGAAGTAAGAGGCTGCCTCTCTCTAACCATTAGCTCAGCCGCTCCTATCAGTTCCACCGTACAGCTTCACTCTTCGAGGAAGCAAAGATTCTCCTGCAGCCTTCTCAAAATGTAAAGTGTTAGGTGGCTATCACCTAACACTCTGTCGGCTAAATCTCAACAACAGGGAGTAGTAGGTCATAGCCAGGGGTGAGCTAAGGAAAGGGAGGGACACGAGGGAATTCAGAGCCCTGGATAAAGGCTGACCTCTCCTCATTGTACCTCTGCTTACATGCCAGTGGCCGGCCTCATGGCAAGGGCACCGGCTATGGAGACAAGCCCTCTCAGGTTCAAATCCAGGCTCTGCCACTTCCTATCTGGAGGACCTGGAACTAACTGCCCAATCCCTCTAAGCCTCAATTTCCTCACCTATAAAATAAGGCTAATTATGTTTACCTCAGATGTTATTATGAGGGCTAAATGAGATCTTACTGGTGTGCTCCCAAATAGTGTTTAATAAATGTTAATTCCCTATCCACTAACTTTCCCAAGAAGCATAAAGTATTTTCATTCATTCAGTTTGGAAGGAAAGTATTTAACCTCACAGATGGTCCCAAATTAAAGGAACAGGAAGTGCTTTAATCAGAAACCACACATGTTAGCTTTTATGAGCACCGTCATGAAAACTGTAGGGGGCACGCTCTCGGAATCTGTTCAAGATTACATAACCTTGAAACTGTCAGTCAGCAGAGAGCTGAATTTCCCACTAAGGTACATTCATGTGTCCTCTTCTCATGGAAAATAGTAGAAATTCAAGTTGGTTAAAAGATGCTCAATCACCAACAAGATCTTACTTAGTTCACAAGAAATCACAGTAAAATGCCTATAAGTAAACTTCATAGTAACTTTGAAGCAATTTTAAAAATTGACTAACTGAAGAGATCTAAGAATCTCAGGAACATGAGAAACTGTCCCACTGCCCATTTTGAAATGACCATATCAGCCAAGGCCTAGGTAACATCTGGAAATATCCACCACCTTGCTCACCCTTGAGAGTTCAGCATCAGGCCGAGAAAGCCAAAAGGTGATGTTCTGCCTCCTGATCTTCCTGTTAACCTAGGGGGTGGGATCAAGAGACAGTCAGATCAGTGTCAGCTCTGAGCCAAAGGGAAATAAATGGTTTTCTCAGGAGCAAATTCCTTGTGGGTCTCAGAACAGTTATAAAACCTTTCCCTCTGGTAGTGTTCTCCATGGCTCTTTAACTTCTGAGAGGGTTTCTTTTGGTTTCTGAGAGTGAGATGGCTTTCAGGACAATGGAGAATGAGAAAGATTTGCCTCCATTACCTCAGTGAAAAAAAGTCTGTTAACTAGACAACTAAACTGTGCTGACCATGGTCATCACTTCCATGCTGAGGTTAACCAAAAGGTTAACAGGTGTGCTCTGCTCTGATTTCTTGTGCTAACTCCTCCCAAATGTCAACTTGTGCTAACTCTTCAATGCCTGTACCCTGCCCAACTGTGATTTAGCCTATGAAAAATGTTATAATGAAGAGAGATAGTGGATCATACACTGTATTCCAACGCCACATAAAACGATGTCTGGGTTTTCAGCATGTTTAGATGATCTGTGTGGTTGAGTCCCTCCTCTACCAGGAATTATAGAGGGCAGCAAATAAACTTTGGAATTTTTTCTTTTATTGTTTAAAACCATACCATCCAAGCAAAAAAAAAATAGTCCACCTGCTTAAAATTTACATATTAAATGTCATCCTGTTTGGGACATCCCCCAGCCCACATCAGCCAGTTCACTGATACCTGTAGAGAAAATCCTAATGCATCCTACCTAGAAATGTTTTTTTATTTGCACAAAATCCCTTAAAATACTTTATACAGATTGTTATATATCTGGGGTTCCCACTAAGTCATTAAATTTTAGATCTCCCTCATTCACAAAATGATCTTGTAATATTTGAATTCATGAGGTAATATAAGAATTCATGAGCACATGATATAAAACATTTCCATCTACTCAGATATACTTTTCCATAAAGAAATAATTTTATGCCCACCCTTGGTGAGAAAGTATACTTCTAAACCCACACTCAAACCTTCTGGAGGATTTCTGCCTTGGAGTATCACTACTCTTTCTCACCAACTGAAGATAAACTTTATATTATCTTTATGCTACTTTCATCACTCATTCCATCCATCTCCTCCATCAGCTTCTTAGTCCTTCCTGGGCCTCCAAGGCAAACAGAAAGGATTCACAGCCATTACCAAAATAGAAAAACATCCCAGATTTTCTTTCCCTAAAAAAACCATCCCCCAATATTTTGCCCCAACACAAAGATAATTATCCAAACATCAGAAAGGGATTCCAAAGGAAACACTCTGAATATGGGAAAGGGGGGGGGGGCAGGAGAACGCTGAGCATTTAAGATACTTTTCCATACTAAATATTAAATAATAAAAAATATACCTTTGTGTTTGAAGAGTCAAGTCATACAAATACGTAAAGGCAAATCAATTTGTTTCCAGCTGTAATCAGCGATAATAACCCAAGTACGTGAGAGCTTGAGAAAGACGACCAGTTAAGTTTCCTTTTGAGGTTACATGATAAGCAGCAGCAGTTAAGCAGCCTTTTTCTCTAAGGACCCGGCGTCTGACCTCGCGGCAGGAGACCAGTCCCTCCCGGCCCCCTTTATAGTGCTCGCTTTCTGTTCACACCCAGAGGGCTGGGGTGGGGGGCCGGGGGAAGCTAGGAACTGTTCTCTAACATACAGAATGTGGTTCAAACTCCCCTTTGAAAGGAGCTGCGTGGGCAGAGGGGCAGAGGAGGCGGGAGGGGACGGAGAGGACTAGGCTCGTGGATTTTTTTCTGCACACTGGAAATTCCCAGGCCGAAAAGGGCCCGAGTCCCGGACATTCCCCTTGACGGCGGGCTCCAAGACATGGACTGGAATCATGCAGCAGAATCAGAAGCAAATCTATAAAACATTTTTCTTAGCTATGCCTTTTAAAAAATGCCTCAATGAATCCACTGCCAGGCATTGGTGTTGCCTCGTTCGATTCACCTTCTCTTATTTCAATTTCTCCGTAAAGTCTCTGAATGTGTGTGTTGGTGGGGGAGGGAGGGAGAGTCGCTTTCTACAACACAGCTTTTCAAATATGGCAGTCAAAAAAGTATCGCTATCATGTGCCTTCACTGACAAATTAAAGGACGTGGAATCTGCGAGAAATAAAGCGGTAGTCCTGTAACAGGAAGGTTACGTTATTTTCAAGGGACGGGGGAGGGGGAGGGTGGGTGAATTTAGATAATGAACCACTGCGCAATACTGAAAGGATTTCTATGACATCTGGTTTCACTGTTGCGTCTTTTCCTTCCGGGACACTCGACCGTAATCTTCGCACTGCTCCTCCCCACCCTCACCCCCGCGGTGCTACAATCCAGCTGTAGGATTAGACAGGAAATGCCTGGTCCTCCAGTAGGAATGGACATCTAGAGCTAAGGACCAGTTAAAACAGCAGGTCTTTCTTCAAAGAAGTCTAACTTGCTCTCACTTAATGCAGAATAGAATACATTTAAGTTCGTTTTTTTTAAAAAAAAAGTTAAAATGTAAGTGCACCTTGAAAAAGTTCAAGTTCATGAGGTACATTTTGTGCCCTCTACCTTCTGCACCCTAGAAAGTCCTGCCCTCAACAACCCTCTTTTCTTCCACCCCCGCTCCACTGCCCCAGGACTCCTACATGCCTCTACGCTCAGGGGCTGTCTCACCTTCAAACGGAAAAAAGAGCACCTTGGAGATCCCATTCATTGCACACTGTGGAGCCAGGCATTCTAAGGGCACTGAGAATGTACTATGGACACAAACACTGAGAGAATAATACTTAATCCGAGAGAATAAATATAATTCAAGTGCAATTTCTAGCATAAGTGACTAGCTGATGTTAAAAAGCCAAATTTACGTAGACCCACAAAGATAATGTTGGGCAGTTGTTGTTTTTTGGGGTGAGGCTTGTTTTTATTGTCTCCCTTGGATGTTTATTTCCCTGTACCTCTCTCAGTAATTGCTATTTCCTTCAATAGAGCCCAGAAACAGACTCACCTCAGGCATGTAACACTTGGACATTTAAAGGCCCACCATATATCATCTCGTCAAAGCCAGATGTATCAATCTGAAACTACAGTATATACCTAAAGTCAGGCACTGTCAGCCAACTGGTTTTGAATAAAATGACAGTTGCTCATAATGGTAAAATCAATCATATTACAACACCAAAGGTCTTTGTATTGGCTAAACAAAGGTTACTTTTAACAGGATGACTGACGTCTTTAAAATATAATTTGCATAGAGGAACCTTATAGATTTTCCCTTTCACAAGTGGTATCAAATCAATCAATTGAGTTCTAGAATATGATGAGATCCACTAGATGAAATTCATGCTCTCTGGTTCCAAAATAAAAATCCATACTTTAACCCAATTAAATTGTATATAAACCACTGTTTTAATATTTTATTATAAACCTCAGTGTCCAACCATAATGGCCAATTTATATAAACAACATCATTGGGTAGGCAGACTTTTACAATTAAGGTATGAAGACTATTTAACACAGAAAAATATTTGAACGTTAAAAGAAAACATTGATACAAATTACATATTCTGTGGTTTTTAAAAAAAATGTAAGAAAATATACCAAAATGGTAACGGTCACTGAGTTCAGATCATAGAAGTATGGATTCTATCCATAGATTTTCCTCTAGACATTCATAATTAGATGAAAATAGTCACAGGGATGTAAAGTACAGCATAGGGAATATAGTCAATAATATTGTAATAACTATGTATGGTGTCAGATGGGTACTAGACTTACTGGGGTGATCACTGTTAAGTAAAAAAAATGTCTAATCACTTAGTTACATGCTGAAACTAATGTCAACTGTAACTGAAAAATATGTTTTAAAAATTATGTTTCCCTTTATAATGGAAAATATGTATTTAAAACAAACTGTATTATTTGACCTAAAATGAGCTTTTCAGAAGAAATTGAAATATTTTATCTAATTGTTCTGAGAAAAATTTAGGTAATATTTCAAATTCTACACATGCATTTTTAAAAAGAACTTCCACATTAGAGTAGAAAGACAGATTAAAAGAGGGACAGAAATGACTGAGAATACTTTAAGAAACTGTGTCAAGTCCTTAGGACCTATGTCACTAAATCAAAAAATTACAAAAACTGGACAAGATCAGAAGAAATCATTTGCACAAACAAGTAGCATCACTCCAAAGCCCTAGAGGAGCAGTATCCTCTCCCTGAAATTCTTTTAGGAAAATGGTAATAGCCTCATCCAGCAATTCTCGAGAAAGTGCTCAAAACTTTTTTCATTAAAAAGCAAACTTCTCTGGCCCTGGCCAGTTTGCTCAGTGGATAGAGCGTCAGCCCAGTGTATGGATGTCCCGGTTTCAGTACCTAGTCAGGGGACCCAGGAGAAGGGACCATTTGATTATCACCCCCACTCTCTCTCTCTTCTCTCTCTCTTCCCCTCCAGCAGCCAGTGGCTCGAATGGCTCCAGCATTGTCCCTGGGCACAGAGGATAGCTTGGTTAGCGAGTGTCAGCCTCAGGTGCTAAAAATAGCTTGGTTGAGTCAAGCATTGTATGGATCCTAGTCGGGGTGCATGCGGGAGTCTGTCTCACTATCTCCCCTCCTCTCATTTAAATATTTATTTTATTTTATTCATTTTAGAGAGGAGACACAGAGTGAGATAGAGAGAGAGAGAGAGAGAGAGAGAGAAAGAGAGAAAGGGGGGAGGAGCTGGAAGCATCAATTCCCATATGTGCCTTGACCAGACCAGTACAGGGTTTTGAACTGGCGACCTCAGTGTTCCCAGGTCGACGCTTTATCCACTGAGCCACCACAGGTCAGGCCTCCCCTCCTCTCATTTAGAAAAAAAAAAGGAAAAACTTCTCTTTATAAAAGTAGAACAAGTTGTAATTGAAAAAGGTTATGGACTCTTACCTACCTTAGTTCAAATCCAGACTAAAGTTCCTCATCTATAAAATGAAGTTAATATCACCTACACTACTAGGTCATGATCAGAATGAACTGTTATGGGTAAAGCACCTGAAATAATAGACAAGAAAGGTTATTTCCTTAGTTCTGTCTTCTCTCTTACCTTAGTCAGTATTTCTCGAAGTGCAGCCTCCACCATGGCATCAGAATCACTGGGCACTTGCCATCGCCCCTAATTCTCCATCTCTAGCCAATATTCCAAGTGATCCTTTGGTCCTCTTCAGATTCAGACAATAATTTAAAATCTTCTTTCCCCATTGATATATATATATTTTATAAACTTGAAGGTGGCCCTCAAGGCTAGAAAGGAAGGTCTTAGACTTTTTTTTAAGCTAAAAAAATAAATAAATAATTTGGCCCATTCTTCTAAGAGTGCATTTTCCCATGCTTTAAGCATCTGTCTTCAGTTCTAAAGCTTCCCCCCATTTTTTTTTTAACAGGGACAGAGAGAGAGTCAGAGAGAGGGATAGATAGGGACAGACAGACGGGAACGAAGAGAGACAAGAAGCATCTATCATCAGTTTTTCGTTGCAACACCTTAGTTGTTCATTGATTCCTTTCTCATATGTGTCCTGACCGCGGGCCTTCAGCAGACTGAGTAACCCCTTGCTTGATTCCCCATTTTTTTAAAAATGGACTATAATCTACTGTGGATCAAAAAAAAAAAAAAAAAGAGTACTTACTAAATGGCCTCAAAGTAACTTAAAGTAAAATTTATTTAAGATACCAATAGGAATAGCAAGCAGCTTTTGACTCCAAACATGAGAGAACTATATGTACCTTATGCCCAAATCAAGAAATACCTGTCATAGATTTCAGTATCTAACTTTAATATCTAATTAGGTTTTAACTTCTAATTTTGGTATGTAATTGAAAATGATATAGTAGGCAATTAGACAGGCAAGAGTAGAGCAGGAACAATAGGTCAAGTATGGAAGGTCACGGGGCAGAACCCCAGGTGCCCAGCATTGGGCAAATTGGGAGGACAAGTACAATAGGATGAGAACTGCCCCCAGAGTAACCTTTTCCTTTCCTAGCATAGCTGATCGTGTGGTTTAGATTGCATAATCTTAGGAACAAAGTCTCAGGTCTGTTGACCACAGAGACAGAGTTCTGGTCAAACTAGGGATAACATCAGGCCTCAATAGTGTTTCAGCTCCAGGACCAGAAAAACAGCAAAGCTAGGCAGGGTGATGCCAAGGCTGATGTAAGGACCAGCTGCGATTACTAATGACCCCCTGCCCTGGCACAGACCAATCAGTAGAGACCACGACCCTGTAAGGACATATCTGGGAAGCTGATGAATATTCTATTGAGATCCTCCCTTGAGACCTCCAGATAAAAACCCTTAAGACAAAAAACCCAGTGTGGCCCTCTCTTTCTAGAGGACCCCAGCACCTTTCCCCAGACCTCATCTTTCCCCAGTTGTGTGCTCTCTCTTTTTCCTCTTGTTCTCTCTGGAGCACCCCAGCATCTTTCTCCCTCTCCTTCCCCTGGGCATGTTTCCTTTACTTTCTCTCTTCCAAGTGCCAAGGGCCCTTCTTTAGCCTCTGTAACTTGTTTCCTGAGCCCATACAGCCCAGCTGGTTCACCTCTTCCACTGCTCACTTTTTCTATCCCTATAAGTTTCTAAATAAACTTTCACTTGTATTTGAGTTCCTTGGCTCTGGATTCTTTTCTTAGCGAAACTCAAGGACCAAGGTTTGACATCTGGTGCCACTTCACCGTTAACAAAATATAACAACCAAAAAAAGAAACACTTGAAATAGATGGAAGTAATTTTCGCAACTTTATAATAAACAATAGCACTCTGTACACAAAAGTCAATTCTTAAAACGCTCAAACTTCCGAACACAAAAATAAATTTCCATTTATAGATTTCACCGTTCCAGTTCCAAAAGTGCTTACTTTGGAATAAGTATTCATAATGTAAAACTTTAGCTGAATTAAATAAATAACAAGCACCCAATGCAAACACCAACCGAACATGGAGACTTTATACATACTGCTTTCATATCTCCCTTTTGCTTCTTTTCTAGATAAAAGTAGGACACTATAAATAGTCACAGTAGAACTTCTGAGCAAGGACACTGGTCTTATCAAGTAATTTAGAATGAGTGGATTATCCAGAGAAACTCTGAGATATGCAAGTCTGCAGTGTGTTACAGGAGTCACTGATTCTAAGCCTCCTTAGTTCATCCTGCTGAAGATGGACCGACTGTGTTGTTCATGCAGATGTGCTCCATTTCCTTTGCCAGATAAGTTACAAACACTCCACTGCCAGCCAAACGTGTCCCTTCTGTTTAGGTCAGGACCTTTTTCATCATACTTCTTTAGCACAGTAATCTCTCCTTCCACGAGAAGTTCATTGAAACATACTTATTTGCATCTTTGGTTACGAGGGCAGTACAGTATGTGGATGCTATTAATGGTTCTCTCTTGGCTAAGTCAAGACTAGAAAATATCCTCTAAGTAGTATAATGTAACCGGCAGCTTCTGAGCTCCTTACAAGTCACTATGTGAAATCCAGCTATTTTTGAAATTTTTTATACATCAATGGTATAACCATTCCTCCACAGTGCCACCCATGAACTTTCTGCAAAGCAGGTGATGGTAAAGGTCACTGAAAGTGATTCCTTGGGTCTTCTTCAGGGCTGGCTATGTCTCCAATGGGCACACAAAGGATAGAAACATGTCTAATTGGTTCTTCACAATAATTTCATCCGGATGTAGCTGATGGGGTAGATAATGGGCCAGGGTCATCTCCCAGGCATCAACTAGATATACTCCAATCCCTGAGAACATCTTCCGAAGGATGGTGTCCAGCTGAAAGTTGTACCAGTCACTGTTGAAAAGGCTCACCTCAGGTCCCAGCTCTTGGGCGTTGGCTGTCCGGATAACGACCACTGTCTTAGGGCTTCGATCTAAGAGCTGGACCACTGCTCGTCGGATGTTCCTAAGCCGCCGGATGTACACTTCCCAGGGGAAGGTGCTGAAATGAGACCATATAGCTATGGCAACCACGGTGTCCTTCCCTCCCACGATCCCATTCAGCTCATTGGCCACATAACGGAGCTCGTTACTGAAGACGGTGGTGAAGCGGATGGGCGGCCCGTGGCAGCGGTACTGGAGCAGGATGCTGTGCTTCTGATCCACTGCAAGGAAGGGACCCACGTTCTTCGGGCTACCCAAGTTAAACTCCACTAAGTCTGAAACAAGGAAAACTCAAATTTATAAAAACGTTCGAACCAAGCACACATATCATGATTCTTCTTTACTAGGTGGTTTCAGAAAACAATTTTTAAAATAAAAGTACAACAAAAAGGTAAATACAAATGTAAAGTTGACTGCACTTTGTCCCTCTTTGCCTCAATGGACCTTGATTTGAACAGTTTTTATTTAAATCTTACCATAAACATGACATTACAAATATAACATCGGTGACAGATTCTATTTCTGTGTCTATACCTCAGAAGCAAAATAACCTGTTTACCTCTATTAGGTCAAGAAATCTCCCTGTTTGTACTGATTGTTGAACATCTTAAAGTCAACTTAACATTTACACATTATCATTCTAACGAACAAATATTTCTTCCAGGGCAAGGGCTATAATTTCCGCTTTTTTAAGAACACATAATAGCAATTAAATACTTATTTTTGCTATTGTGTAACAAAACACCTCTGTTTGCTATTGTGTAACAAAATACCTCTTTTTGCTAAAAGCCAAAGAAAGAAGCAACTCTGTTCTTTTGACTTTCAATTTCAGCCTCTGGATGGAAAATTATGTTACAATTGAGATAACATCAATCGCTGACATAAGAGTAACAAAGACAGCAGCACAAGTTAGAATTCGATTTTCTCCCTTTCCTTTATCTAAATTATGTTTCAAAGTCTAGCTCCTCTGAGATCTTCTGAAGATCCCAGGAATTACTGTTTCCTTGTTACTTCTAAAAATCTGTACAACTCATGGCTTAATATGCCCCATGAGGAAAGAAGGCATGTCTCATATTCCTAATTTCTCCTGTAACTGCCTTACAGGAAACAGACTAAGTAACTTCTGGGGACCCAATTCAATCAACATTTCCTAAGTACCTGTTCAGAGTCAGCCACTTCAGTGCAAGAAGCCAGCAACGCTCAGATGGAGAATTCATTCCTTGTCCTTCAGGAGTTTCCAGTCAATTTCAAAGAAGTAACATCAAACTATAATTGTACTATACTCCTCACCTCACCCTGCAGACCCAGGCTCCTCTTCTAGACTGCTACTTAGCATTTAACCCCATTTAAACAGAATAAAAGCTCAACCTACCATTCTTTCTTTTGATTAAGATCAAGCACCAACACTAAGATTTATCAGGTGAAAATCTCTGCAAAGGGTACGGTGAAACATGATCAAGACAATGTGATTATTGCTATGAATGGAAATACCACACTACGTCATTAAAATTAAGAATCAAACAACTCCTGGAAGGTCCTGTCCGGTTAACATCAAACCATACCTATCATCCTGCCACACAAATTATTTCCTTTCTTGATTTTTTAATTTATGCTTAATCAACTAGAACTCAACTATGTCTCTTTCGAAAAAAACAAGCAAAATAAAAGCTGGAATTAACATCTTACATTTTAGGGTCATATCAACTTCCTCCTTTCCTTCTAAAACTTATATTTGAAGCCCTTTGAGAAGCAAATATCTTGTCCAGGGTCACACAGCTAATCAGTGCTATAAGCTTCAACTAGAACCCAGTACTTCTATCAATCTAGCACAACTCTACCAATGACAAAAAACTATCGCACATATTTCCAGGGTCAGAGTACTCTTTAGTCCTATAGAGGAATACTGCTTTCTCACTTGATGCCTTTCTTCGGGAACCGGAGTGAGCCTGCTTATTTCAAAGCTAACTTCATGTATTTTTTTAATGTTTATTTTATTGATTTTAGAGCAGTGGTTCTTAACCTAGGTTCTATTGAACCCTAGGGGTTCGATGAGTTGGTCTCAGGGATTCGGAGAAACCTCTGCTGCGGAGGCCAGAATAAAGTAATACTGTAATTTGTTGTGAGTTCATGCACTTTGTTGGTTTTGTTCTTTGAGCAAGGTGATGTTCATGCACGGCTCATTTTGTGCACCAGTAAAAAAACATATACCTATGTCTTGAATTTGGAAAAAATAAATCATATTTTATTTATCACTAAAGGAGTGTTCGGTGAATGCGCATATGAAACTGGTGGGTTCGATAACTCAAAAAAGGTTAAGAACCACTGTTTTAGAGAGAGTAATGGAGACAGACAGACCGAGAGAGACAGGAACATCTATCTGCTCCTGTACGTGCCCTGACTGGGCCAGAACTGGCGACATCTGTGTTTCTGGGCGATGCTCTAATCAACTGAGCTATCCAGTCAGGACACGATTTCATGTTTGAAAGAGTTTGAAAGAGTTAGAAAACAAAAAGCAAAATACCAACCTGGAACAAATGTAGTTAGGTATTCAAACCACTGCCTGATTGTTGAGTCACCAAATAAATAAACCACTTTTCTTTGTAAGCATTCTGTAATGTTGTCAGGGTCATTAAACTGGCGTATCTTAAAGTTTCTAGGCCTCCACTGATCTTTGTAATAATACCCGGAAGGAAAAGTTCCTGAGCCTTGATATAGTTCTAGGTTCCTAGTTTCTGAAAAGAAAAGAAAAAAAAATGAGATATTCTGAAATTTTCCAACAAATCAAGCATGAAAAATGATCCAAGAAACACAATTATGCCCAAATATTTGTTAGCCTGATAACACATGGGTAACATTTTCTGCTGTCACATCTCAGAGAAAACCCAAACTTTCCCCTTGTTATAAAAGGTTCTCCTTTGCACAAAAATGAGAAGATCTGAAATGGTTGTGAGGATGTTGGTGGACAGAAGGGGGGAAGGGGGCTTTTTCTTTTGAGCATTCTCTCTGATTATGCATGTTTTCATCAAAGCCAAAAATAAAGGCACACAACAACCAAGGACATGTGTAGATAAAAGCACTGTCCAGCACTATCCCAGAGTAGGAGACATTTCTCATCCAAATGCCTGTGAGGCAAGTAACAACTTAAATTCATATTTTACATGTGCTTAGTAATAGTCTACTGTTTGTTAGCCCATTAAAAAGGAAGTTTTAACCCATGGGTCTTAAAATCAAATACTAATTCAGAAACCACCAGAGAACCAAGCCAATAACATACAGTCCAAATAATTATTCCACACAATACAAATGGTTCAGAAGGTCTTTATGCACAACAAACAATATTAAAAAATACATCAGCAGTGCGCATGCATGGTCGCCTCGCTCCACATGATAACACAGTGCCAATACACCTTTCAGAGGAAGGGTCCCCATCCTTGCGCCCACCTCCCTTGGAAGATGCCACTGTGGAAACAACATGCTTTACATGTCTCAAAACAGACAGGAACTGTTAGTATTTCTTACCAGTTTACTTGGTACCAGACAAGACACTGCTATAAGCAACTGAACGTATTCCCTCATAAGAAGTTCATGGTAACCCTGTCAGGTAGGTCGGTCCTTTCATAGCAATTAAGGCAACAGGACCTCAGCCCCAGAGCAGGTGAGTGGCAAAGCCAGGAACTGACGATTCAGCAGGAGAGCCCCAAAGCCCTGTTCTTCACCACTGGGCTCTATTGAGTCTCAAAGACAGATGTCTGTAGATGTCAGCCATTTTCTCTCTGGCTTTTTTTTCTATGGTGTACACTTATTCACTTCGAACACTAATTCAAATCCACCATCTTCAGAAAACCACCTATCATTTTAAATCCCCTCCTTACACACCCAAGGTTCAAACCTTAATCATAATCCCGTAATTCCATAGTCTCACTTGTTAAACCACAATTCAAAACCTACATGCTTTTATTACTCATAAGATTTAGTTCGCTGATTTAGTTTTAGGTGATTATTTTCACTTAATTTGATTTCTTATTATTATTCCTATTATTCAAAATAATTTTGGCTTTATTTCCCTCTGAAAGATGCACTATTTGATAGATTTAATCTTTTCTCTAAGGCATCTGCTAATGTTTTGCAGGTTGAGGGCCTCAATTCAAAAGTAAACAGCATTTCTAAAAGTTTTATTTGGCAAATGTGATTATCAGTAAAAAAGCGGGGGGGGGGTAAGGTATATTCTTTTGTTGTTATGAGAATTGAGGGGATCAAAGTTGCCTGTGCTGGAGAGGTTTGTGAATCATGTGCTGTGGAAGTTTATCCTGCAGGGTTGCGTTCTCACTGAGAACATTCCACATCAACACAGGCACTGGTAGAAGCGGCGGCTAAGGGAGAGGGACCGGATACACCTTGGACTGGGCTCCATCCACACATCTATAATTTCCTGACCCATTCGTTGCCCTAAGTTCTTCAAACTGTGGGACTCTGAATGAAAGAAAAAGTATAGCAAATGCCAGACCTTGGAAGGTACTTAAAATATTTATTGAATAAATGAGAGGATAGATGAATGAATGAAGACATTGAAGGGCTAAAGACGGATCAGGCTGCTGCCTCAAGACGAAACAGCCCTTCATTCTCTTCATTCAGGTATTTATTTGGCTTACTCAAAAGCAGTTTCTCAATATGCGCCAAGTGTGTCTTTGCCACGTTACATCTTGCCCAAAGCTCACTCAATCACATCAGCGTGCCCGGCTGCACAGGCCGGAGCGCCCAAGCAGCTGCCTGGGGCGCAGGGAAACATTTCCTAGGACAGGAACTAAAAGTTATTTTGAAGCTACAATTTTTGCCACTGTTAATTCAGTAGACTTGGCTATTCTGTGTCAAATACATATAATAAAGAAAAGTTTATTATCGCACAGGAAACAATTGCCATTTCTATTCAAATGTTAGTTATATTTACTACTAGAGTTAAGCAAACCAAATCAATCACTGAACCTGACATTAATTCTTTAAACTTGCAGCTCTGGAT
Source organism: Rhynchonycteris naso (assembly GCA_037038555.1). Taxonomy (NCBI): domain Eukaryota; kingdom Metazoa; phylum Chordata; class Mammalia; order Chiroptera; family Emballonuridae; genus Rhynchonycteris; species Rhynchonycteris naso. The sequence goes on from CM073002.1 coordinate 78,588,225, forward strand.
AACAGCACATAGACTTTTAAAGTGAAATGAATGTACCTACACTGCCCTCTTACGGTCAGCTGAGACAAGAACACTTCCTCACAAATGGGTGATTTTAAGCAGTCAAAAGTTGTTTAATAAAGTCAGCATTTCTTGGAACTGAGAATGAATTTTCACATAAGATACCTGAGATAAGACAGCCTGTTAAATCAATAATATAACCCGTATTCCTAGCTTGGTAGCTCAGTTGGTTAGAGCATCACCCCGATACACCAAGGTTGTGGATTTGATCACCATTCAGTGCACATGCAAGAATCAACCAATGAATGCATAAAAAAGTGGAACAACAGAATTAACATCTATCTCTCTCTCTTTCCTCCCTCCCTCTCTCTCTTAAAAAATTACACACACACACACACATACACAGACACACAGACACACACACACACACAAAATCCTACTAAAATAATAATATAACCTTAATGTACTATACACGTGGAATAAAAATAATTTAAAAAATGAGTTAGTATTCAACTTATAATCTAGATGGTAAGAAAGTTTACACAGAGGTGGTTGTAAAGGCAGATAAAAAGATCTTCATGCCAAATCAAAAGGAATAGTTGTTATTTGCAAGTAAGATCCCTGTTTCTCTAAAATGTCTTGGCTTCTCTTTAAAGCCCACAGCTTAAATTTTCCTCCAAAGGGTGTCAACACATGTAATGCATTAGCCATATGAAGGCCATCTGGGCCACAGTGGGATAAAATAAGAGAAAAAAGAAAGCAGGATAAATTTCCCTAAATTATCTAGAAAGAGTGGGAGAGAGAGATACGGAGTGAATTAAGGATGAGGTATACGCGTGTGCACATACAGGCAAAGAGGAATACATGGTCCATGACAGGAAAGAAAGACCAGACAGAGAAGAAAGTCAAATAACTCCTTGACCAGGGAACACAGCGTGCAGAGGAAAGCTTGGGTGTCACCCCTGGGAGGAGGAAACAAGGACAGCGTGCGCCAAACCTTTTAGGCACGCCAGGCCTGGCGCTGGGAGCTGGACAAGGTCCTAGCCACACAGTCATGACAACAGCTTGAATTTGACCTTACCCTTTAATTCCCCCTACACAACCTTGGAGATTTGTTTTTTTCTTTATGTTTTAGTTCCTTAAAAGCTAAGCATTTTAAAGAGGAAAGTTAAAAATGCTATACAGGTAGAAATACCTGCAGATTCAGAAAATGTTGAAAGGGACCTCAGAGAATAGCTAGTCCAAATAACGTTGAGCAGACTTGCCACAGGTTCTCAGACAGCTGAGGAGACAGGCAGTGTGAAGGCGGTCCTGTCTACCAAGACATACAGTACATTACTGATACAGGTGGGGAAGTGGGCTTCCTTCCCCCACATGGGATATTAATTGGATTTTATATGTAGGATCTGAGCCCTCTGATTTTCTAAGTTAATGGACCTGCACCTTGGTTTCGTTATCTATAAAGTGAGTAAGTATCTAGTTATTTGAAAGGGTTGTGAAAATTCAATACCATAATAATGTGAAAGCACCTTTGTTTTAATAGTAAAGGGCTACACTGGAGCATAGGAAATATACTCTATGTTCTAAACATTCTGTATTTTGATCTGGATGATGACTTATTAGTTTTCTATTGCTGTGTTAACACAGCACCACAGATTAAGTGCTTTAAAACAAGGGGCATTTTACCCAGTGGTAGGATTTAAATAATTTAATAACCAGTTCTCTGCCCTAATGACCATTTTAAGTATAAAAAAAATGATATACCAAAAGGTAGTTTATTATCTCATGCATTAAATACTTAAATAGGAACAATAAAAGAGGTACACAAAACTAGATTATGTTATAAGAAAGAGTTTTAAAATATTAATGAAAAATAAACCTAACAAAAAATAATAAAACTGTTACTTAAGATATTTTCATATTGCTTCTTGATTGGTGTCCTCACTTGCAATTTTTTTTTCACCTGCACCTATGGATGAAATGAACATTACTGCAGGCACTTAGAATACACTGTGTGCAGATGAACGTTAAAAAAGAGTAAGGCATGTAATTTGTGATTTCCACATTGGGCGGCTGCCTAGGCGCCCACCTTAGAACCTTGATGACAAGTGCCATTTTAACAACTGGTTTGCCAAACTCAACAAAGAATTAGGTACTGGCTCTGCCAAACCGGTGCAAACCAGCTGAATCCCGCCCCTGATTTTACCCCACAGTTCTGTCGGCCAAGAATCTGGTGTGTGGCACTGCTGGGTTCTCTGCTCAGGTGTCAAGGTTGAAATCAGATGTCAGCAGGGCTTGTTCCTGCCTGAGCCTCTGGAAAAGAATCTGCTTCCAAGCTCATTCAAGTTGGCCAAATTCAGTTCTTTGTGGTTACTTGCCTTTCCTTTCCTTGTAACCAAGTGTCTTATTTCCCTGTCAGCCGGAGAATGCCCTTCAGCTCCTAGAAGCTGCCTACATTCCTTGCCATGTGGCCTCATCCATCTTTGAAGCTGGCAACCAACACTCTCCTTCACACGGAACCCTTCTCACACTTTCTTCAGGAAGAAACTGGTCCCTGTTAAGGGCTTATCTGATTAGGTCAGATCTATTCAGGATAATCATTTTTTTAAAGACAATTTTGTCATATAATTGAAGGCAAGGAATTAATAAGGGCATGAATCACTGGGAGTCACCTCAGAATTTGGCTACCACAGTTACAGAAATGTCCAAATGTAAAACTATATGTATTATATGCTTATGATCTCTGTGCTCCATTATATATAAGATACATCTCAATCGATAAAGAAACAGAGCAAAGAGCTATAATAATGTTAATATTCATTCTATTACTGTTAGATATAGTCCTATCCTAAACTTCCAATAAGCTCTCCCAAAAAACATGAGCTCTAGTTTAGCTGATGAAGTTAGAAGCCATCAAGGTCCCTAAGGCGTGATGAGGCTATCACAGTCTGGGGACCTCAGTACAGTACTTACAAAAATTCAATGGTAATTGTGTTGAATTACTGTCAGAAACCAGACACTTGTCCTTGACAAGGTAGTCTAGTCTAATTAACAATTGTGCTACATCGCTTCTGACTGGAATTATACCCAGGGCGTGGCAATAGCACTGGAAATCTCAATCAATCCACCAGACTCTAAATATGTACCTTGGAATAATTTTACCTTGGAGAAAAATCATTTAACTAATACATAAATAACAAAATTTCATAGGGTAAAAAAGACCCTCCAAAATATAAGATTCATAAATGAAATAATAAAAAGAGAGAGACTATGAACTCAAGCCTAGGGGGAAAAAAAAAATACAAGATGGACCTGAAATACCTTGTGGTGCCAGGAAGGAAGTACTCAAAAAACCAACCAACAAAAAAATGATGATTGAATTGAATCATAACCCAAAGAATGAATAAATAATCATGAGGCTACACTGATAAGTAAATAAATGGGAAAAAAAATAGACAACCGTTCCTTAAAGAAAATTCCAAACAACAAATGTGCTAGGAATGAGATAAATAGCAAGTCACCACGAGAATAGCGTGGAAACAATTGCCGCATGCAAGATCTGCTGACGCACACTAAATCAGTGGGTGAAAGCTTAAGTAGAAACAGAATGTTGACGTGGTCTCTGTGTTGATTTCCCGTGGCTGCTGTAACAAATTACCCCAAGTTCAGTGGCTCAAAACAACATAAATTTATTCTCACAGTTCCGGGGGTCAGGAATTCAAGATCAGTATCACGGGGCCAAACCCAAGGTGTCAGCAGAGCCCCGCGCTCTCTGGAGGATGCAGGAAGGAATTTGTTTCCTAGCCTTTTTAGATTAGCTCATGGCCCCTTTCTCCATTTTTAAGCCAGAGCGTGGCATCTTCAAATCTCTCTGCTTCTTCCATCTTCACCTTGCCTTCTGTCTTCTGTATGAAATCTCTGGCCTGACCTGTGGTGGCGCAGTGGATAAAGCGTCGACCTGGGAACACTGAGGTCGCCAGTTCAAAACCCTGCACTGGTCTGGTCAAGGCACATATGGGAGTTGATGCTTCCAGCTCCTCCCCCCTTTCTCTCTCTCTCTCTCACTCTGTGTCTCCTCTCTAAAATGAATAAAATAAAAATAAAATTAAAAAAAAAAGAAAAAGAAATCTCTGAAGGACACTTGTGATGACATTTTAGGGACCACTCAGATAAATCTACATAATCTCTCTTCAACACCCTTCACTTAATCACACATGCAAAATTTATTTTGCCATATAAGGTAGCATTCACAAATTTGTGGGATTAGGGTCTAGATATGAGGGAGGAGGGGTGATTATTTACCTTACCAGTCTCAAATTATCTCTCCAAAATACTGAGTAAATGCAAAGATACAAATAATAAGTCTAAAAATAAGCAAATTAATAAAAATTAGCTTACAGTGAAGAACCCTGGCAGACACAACTTTAACCAAAGTGATCAAGGGTAACATCCTTAGCAATGCACATGAATATTATGTATTGAAGGTGTCCCCTTCAAAGGACACCAACGTTAACATCATTAGCAATGCATATTGACACCATGCCACCCCTTAGAAAGGACACAACATCGTTTCTGTGCTATTCCTTCCAAAAATGCATACCTCAGTCTAATTATAAGAAAACATTAGATAAACCCAAAGTTAGTGAAGGGAAGACTAAGGATCTATGGAGAGACTAAAGGCAATGTGGGATCTTGCACTGGATTCTGGGGCGGAAATAGGACATAAGTGGAAAAACTGATGAAGTCCCAATAAATTCTATAGCTTGGTTATTAATTCTGTACTAGTGTTAAGTTCTTAGTTTTGGTAAGTGTTCTGTGGTGACATGAAGATGTCACAGAAGGGAAGCTATATAGGTAAAGGCTATATGGGAACTTTACTATTTCTCCAACTCCTGAGTCTAAAATTATGTGAAAACAGAAATTTTAAAAGAGAATGAAGGAAGGAAGGGTGGGAAGGAGGGCATGCATCCTTTGTTTAGGATCTTTGCATATCGCCTGCCAGGAACACTCGGGTGACCTTCAACGCAGTTGTGCCAAGCTAGACTTCTCCCATATTCTATAAGGGGAGGGAAAACAGGTTTACAGTTGTGAGTACGCAGAACAGAGTTTACTCTGATATTATCGGTATTTATTAACTATTGTATTATTTATTAGTATTACTTGTCTTCTTCGTATTACTATACTGCTCACAAAAAAATTAGGGGATATTTCAAAATGAATATGAACCAATAAAAAAAGAAGCATTTGATTTTATTAAACAAGAACATCAGAAAAACAAACAAGTCAAAGAAAGTTGCTCGATTATGCAAATGAGAGGCAAAACCAACCTTTATTTCATTGGTGAAAATGCACTATACAAAAGGCTGAAAGTACTGGAGTATCTGCACGTTCCCTGATCCCCTAATTTTTGTGAGCAGTGTATTTTGTCTCCTTACTTGCAATTTATCGTTTAGGTAACGATGGCTGGTAATGTAATCTCCTTTTGTCCACCCTGTACAGCAACTGCCCTTTTCTTTCCAATTATGTATGGTACCTGCTTCAAGCTAGTTTTCTTAAAGTCAGGCTATTCTGCTCCTACTGATTCAAGGTTGCTTTCTTCCTCTAAGAACCCTTCAAAAGCTCCACTAGTTACTGAACCTGCCTTCTCTGTAAACACAATCATACATCATAAACCCGCACCCACTTCCTGGGTGCAACTCAAAGCCTGTCAGGTACAGGTAAACCATCCGAAGCGCCTTCCGCTGACCATCCCTCTGAGCACCTGAGCCATCACGGGGAGGGCCAGCCAGGCGGCGGGGATCTGCGGGAGAGAGGACATGCGGTGATGGGACAGGGCCCCCTGAGGAATCAAAGATGAGGACGTGTGAGAAATGCAGTACTACTGGGAGATGCCACGTGCACTGACATCTCAGCAGTCAGGCAACAAAAGATAAGAAATTGCCATTAATTATGTTTCCCATGTGTACCTTCTAAAATTAGTAAGTCGCCGGGTTCACGTAAATCAAATACAGCTCTTCGTTAGGAAAAGATTGGGATTTCTTCTGGCACAAGATAGTGAACACCAGAGATACAGTGTTCTGTCTGCATCTGAGGCACAGATAAATTTCATTTAACCCACACTATTTTAAAAGTTTTGAATTAGATGTAACTGTTTTGAAATCTGGAGCTACTACATTTTAAAAATAGTATTTCTGGCTTTTCATGCAAAACAATCTATAGATCTTGCCAAACTGGGTCTACATTTCTGCAGGACGATAATCAGCAGGTGCTGAAGGGAGGCTGCCCCTTGCTCCTCAGTGCCCTTCCCACCACTCGCACAAGGCTCACACGTGGCCAAACCCACCATGCTGGACTCCAGTGCGTTCCCGAGACCCTCTGGCATCAGTGTTTGCAATACCCGCTGTGTGTGATACCACATATATGCTCTCCATCTGCATCTGATCTTAACCAGAAAACACAAGAAGTAATTGCTTGCTATCTGCATAAGCATCTGTAATAATGTTCATCCTTCCTTTCTACTAAAAGTCACTATAGCTAATTATATCTTTCCTGCAAAAACATAACACATTCATTTTCCTTTTGAATTTCATTCTTTTACTTTTAATGATACCCTATATCCGTGGTCGGCAAACTCATTAGTCAACAGAGCAAAATATCAACAGTACAACGATTGAAATTTCTTTTGAGAGACAAATTTTTTAAACTTAAATTACATAGGTAGGTACATTCCTTATCGAGGTAGTGCCCGCACATGGTACTTTGTGGAAGAGCCACACTCAAGGGGCCAAAGAGCCGCATGTGGCTCGTGAGCCGCAGTTTGCCAACCATTGCCCTATACCAATGGATCAGAACGACTTGGAAGGTTTGTTAAAACACAGACTGCTGCCCTGGCTGGGTAGCTCAGCTGGATGGAGCATCATCCCAATACACCAAGGTTGAGGGTTTGATCCCTGGTGGGGCACATACAAGAACCAACCAATGAATGCATGAATGGGTGGAACAACAAACCAATGTTTCTTTCTCTGTCTCCCTTTCTCTCTCTCTCTCAAATCAATCAAAAAGAAAACTTAAAAAACAAACAAACAAAAATCAGATCACTGTGATTACCCCCCAAGTTTCTGATTCCGTAGTCTGAGGCAGGACCCAAGAATTTGCAGCTCTGGTCAGTCCTCTGGTAATGCTGATGCTGCCAGTCCATAGGCTACAGTTTGAGGACAACTTCCCTTCACTAACCCAATGATTCTGCTTTTAAAGATATCCATGACAATTTTCCACCCACTTCTTAAATATATGTATCTATAACAGTGATATTCAGCAGAACTTCCTGTGATGACAGACACACTCTTTAAAAAATGCTATGCAACATGGCAGCCACATGTGGCTATTGAGCATATGTGACTAAAGGCTTAAATTTTTTATTTTATTTAATTTAAATTTAAATAGCCACATATGGCTAGTAGCTACCATAATGGACACAGTAGCTCTGAATGTTGCTGAGGAGCCCAAGAGTAAGGGGCGTGGGGGGAAGGTAACGTTTACACGAGCATAAATAGTAAAACCCGAGATTATGCACAGACGGTCTGATTTATTTTCATCTAACAGCCCTTCAGTATTTCCAGTTGTGCTCAGAAGTAACCATGTCATATTACAGGGTGAAAGAGGGGTTTGTAATATCATTGAAACTACAGCGCTTCAACCCACTTAGCAAGAAAAACAACAAATCATCGAGCTCATTCCTTTTTACCTTTTATTCTCCTGGGACTTACAGTCACCCAATCAGGTCCACTGGAGTTGATTGGCACTTTGATATTGACACCACTTTAAGAGGAATAAAAAGAGTACAGGCTTAGATTCAGGAACACTTAGTTTCCATTATGTATCTCTATTTATAAACGAAAAATGGGTGTTATTTCACAGAGTCTCATTAAGATAAAATATTCTCAAAAATATTAATCAACACAGTAATAATAACTAGGTTTCCTGAAATATGTAGGTCATATAATCTGAATAGGAATTACTAAATAGATTAATTTTCCACTGCTTAGCCCTTAACCCAAACTCCAGAATGACAAATTCTGGTTTGAACTGCTTACTCCCATTGGACTCAGAGAATGGCTCACATTGATGAGACTATTCTGCCGCTGCTCAGTTTTCCGGCTGCAGGTCCATGCAGCAGTAAGTCACATGTCAGATTCCACAGGCCTTGCCCAGAACTAAGATGAGTCCTGCTGTTGACACTTATTCCCAGTGCTCAGGCACTGATTAGCTCTTTAGTGTCCGGTTCCCCTTACTAAAACAGACTGTGTCTCATTCACCTTTTGTCTTCAGTCTTTACTAGCACAAGCCCTGGACTAGAGTCTGTGCTTGGAAACTATCTGCCGGGGGGCTACGTGAAAAAGTGGGGGAGACTGAAGCCCAAGAGAAGAATACTGAAAACTCGGTGAACTGTTCCAGAAACTAGGTCACAATATTTAGGCCTCTTACACTTAGACCGAAAACAAACAAAAAAAGTAAAATGCTAACTTTCCAAATTCCTGATATGGGAACTTGTAAGTCATGATTTTTTGTTTTGCTTTGTTTTATTAAAAGTCAATTCGAAAGAGATTTATTCTTAAGTAATTCTTAAACTGTACTGTATGCCAGCACTTCTAGAAGCCAGGCGTATAGTATAATAGTAAACCGAATGTCACAGCCTCTCCTCCTTTAAGCAACTGACATTGTAATGGGGAGAGAGACAAAAATAAAAATAAAACAAGGAAGGAAGTATAGGAAGCTATATTAAAGAATAACAAATTTTCACAGCTTAAATAAGGGATGTTTAAGAGAGTATATGACTATTAAAAGAGCACACATAAATTGTGTTCATGAGTTTAGAGCTTCAAGGTCAGGAAACAAAGAAAACTCCACCTCTGCAATTTCCCTGTAAAAATGTTTAACTTCACTCTAGTAACGCAGAACCAACAAGGCAGCAAACCCACATTAGGGACATTTTACCGAATCGTAATGTAAAAATTCTTAACACTAGAAAACAGGCTGGAGACCTTCTGGATTAAAGGAGATTAAAGAGATAACTAAACACACTGTGTGTAAACAAAGATTCAATTAGTTAAAATAGAAAAGGTAGCTATAAAGGACATTATTGGGACAACTGAAGAAAAATATAGACCGCATATTAAATAATAATATCATATCAATGATAAAAGTTCGAAGTATGGTAAGCGTGTTATGATTATATGTTGGAGAAAGCCCGTGCTCCTGGGAGAGGCATACTGATGGTGTTCAGTGCCATGTCTGCAGCTTCCTGTCAGATGGTCTGGGGAGAATTATACACAGACACACATATATTGACACACACACACAAAATAAATCAGGAGACATGGCAAAACATTAACAACAGTGCTTCTAAGTTAAAGTTACACGGTATGTGTGCTCATTGTTATTATTCTTGCAGAGTTTCTAGAGATTTGAAGTCTTTTTAATACAAAGCTAGAAAAAAAAGTATAGACCATGTTAAAATAAAGGGAAGCTTTTCATGTGAGAAGCTCAGTCTTTCAAAAGGTCTTCCTTTCTATTAATAGGATTATTTAAGCAAAGTACTGTTGTTCTGTCCAAAACCAACACTTTCTTTTCCCCTTAAGATTAAAAAACAAAGATTAGATCACCCTATTTATCCATCATTTAGGGACACAGAGACCAAGGCTAAGCCTCTTAATCCTTCCTGAATGGGCAACATTATGAGCCCCTTTGAGAAAAGAGGCAAAAACGGGCATTCGCTTAACATACTCAGGGCACAAGCTCCAAACAGTATAGGCAAAGATCCTTCCGACGATCGATTTTCATCTTTCCCTTTCCTTTTCAGTTAGCCTGGTGCAAACTTTTAGAATTTTAACAGACTAATTTCAAATGCAAAATTAAAATCAGTATCAGAGCTCAGTCAGATGTTCGTTCCAAAAACTTCGGCCACCTCAAACACTGCTTGCTCTGCCAGCCAGCCCCCAGCGAAGCAGAGCTGCTTAAAGGTTCCGCTGCAGAGAGCCATCAGCCAGCCCCACCCAGGACATGCAGGCACACGGATAGATATTATTTATCCTTCTGGATTCACAGGTGTTTTTTTTGGTTTTAGGGACAGGATTGGTGTTACACATATTTTTCAATTTTACACTGATTTCATTCGCTCACCTTTCTACCCCTTAGAATCTGAGTAAATTACAAGCTACGCTTCCTCCGCTTTGCAAGGCCACTAGGTAAACTGTAACACAACTCATAACTGAGCAGTCTTCCTACCCAGACATAAAGTCCACAGAAATAAAATAATTTGTTCATAGTCATCAATAAATGGCATGTCTCAGATTGAACATGGAATTAAAACGGAATCTAAAGTCCCGTTGTACTAATCCATACAAAAAACTAAGCAGTCTTCTCCAAGACAGTACAGCAAACACATTGAGTAGTGCTCCCTCTGCTGGCCTTTAACAGCATGGCATGACGCCATCGAATGTGTACGTCAACTGTTAGGAGTAAAGCGGACTCCAGAAGTGGAAAATCAGTTTTATTTTAGGAGCTCCTATAGACCACACACCTTAGGGTAGAAATTTTCTCCCTGCCAAGTCATGTCTGGATATAAAATATAAACTTTTTCAGTGTTCCCAGATGTACTCAACAAAAATATCTCTCTACGAGGGAATGTTTAAAAAGTATATATTTCATTAAAAAATCTTTTTTTTTACCTTCCGTCACATAATTGTACTTTTCATCATGTAGCTTTTATAACTTTTTATATCTGAGAAATGTTATTTTACCTCAGAACTATATAGAATGCTTAAGAAAATAAATTTTAATTAATACTAGCTTGCATGCATTCCATTCTGTACATTAGTACATATATTGATCACTGCTGAAAAAGTTTTACACTTATATTCAAGAATATAAAATTGTTCATCTAAAATATACAGTCTGCCATGGTAATACTGGTTTCCCATGCTTATCATTAAATTAACCCAGCAATGTTGCTAGATTCATTGTCTTTTTTTCTATTGATAAATGGTTGTATTTTTTGTTCAGTTTGTATTTTTCTGAAGGGAGAAGTGGGAAGCAGAGAGACAGACTCCCGCATGCGCCTGACTGGGATCCACCTGTCATGCCCACTAGGCGGCAATGCTCTGCCCATCTGGGCTGTTGCTCCGCTGCAACTGGAGCCATTCTAGCACCTGAGGCAGAGGCCATGGAGCCGTCCTCAGTGCCTGGGCCAACTTTGCTCCAGTGGAGCCTTGGCTGCAAGATGGGAAGAGAGGGATAGAGAGGAAGGAGAGGGGGAAGGGTGGAGAAGCAGATGGGCGTTTCTCCTGTGTGCCCTGGTCAGGAATTGAACCCAGGACTTCCACACGCCAGGCCAAGGCTCTACTGCTGAGCCAACTGGCCAGGGCCCTAGTAATAAATGTTGATATGATTTTAACAACTGATATGTCACTTAAAATTATTTTAGTATATTAGACATAATGCTAAAACACTGGCCCGACTACAAGATCTCTTACCAGATCTGTTCTTGGATGATTTTTTAAAATCTTCTCTGTGAATAAATGACCTTGCTTATACAGCTATAGATATGCGATATAGTTCTGAAATAGTGCATAAATATGAGGGTAAAAAATGAAAATCCAAGGGTAAAAAGTCTTTAATTTGAACCAAAATAAGCATTAAGCTTCACTTTTTAAAAAAAACTAATCAAAAAACATAAGCCTGTGTTAATTTTCTTCTGCACAACCTCCCCTGAATTGGGCCAAGTTCAAAGAGAAATAAGTAGCACAAAGTCAAAACAAGAAAGTCTCGGGGGGCGGGGGCATGCTGTGGTGTGAGGATGGTGCTGCATTGAGTTGTACACTTGAAACTTGTATAGTCTGGCAAATCATGCCAACCCATTAAGTTAAAAAACAGAAAAACAAGAAAGGCTCCTAAATATGACAATGTCTCCTAAATAGGACAAAGACGGCGAAAAGGGACTGTTACCCCCCAGAACAAGGCGCACGTACCTCTGGAAGAAAGCGCTCTCTGCCGTGGTCAGCAGGCCCTTGAGGTAGCCGCCTTTGAAATGGTTAATTCTGCTGCTGCAAGGTAGCTTCTTGGGTTTGAAGCAGAACCAGGGTTCTCCAGTGTAGAGGTCTGTAAAGTTACACAGGGGAAGACCCCCAGGAAGACACAGATTGCACTCGGTAGTTTCAGAAATTCTTCCTGAACGAAAAAGACTCTTGAAATAGACCCTGTCTGGTTTCTCTTCCTGTAGGTGCTGAAGAACTCTGATCCCTTCACTGGGGTGGACCAGAGATATGGACACTTTAACTTGACCTGGCCAGAGCAGAGTAAAAAAGACCTTGTAAAAGCCATTCTGGTAGTCTACCACTCTGCCCACAGCGCCTGCCTGAAGCTTAGGGGAGTGGATTCTGGCCTGCAGGTAGTCTCCGCCGTACTTCTTGGGCTTTCTCTGAAAATCCTGTACGTGAACCAGCACCTCGAGTTGGCTTCCCACCTCGAACAAGTCTGCAGAGTTCAAGACGACGAAGTAGCTGGAAGAAGGGTCACTGCTCTTCAAAAAGGGGACAAGGCCCACATCAGGCACCTGCCACTGTAAGGCCGTCAGCAAGGAGTCCTCCTCTACACGCTCCTGGCTGGACAGAGTCTGGTGCTCATAGCCACAGTACAGATTCCGGCTAGTTTCTGTCACCTGGGATGAAACAAACTGTCCACTGCCGCTGACGAATGTGGCTGAGACAATCTCATGGTCCAAGTACTGAAGAGAAAAACACAAAAAAAGAAACCACAGCTACAATAAATCTCCTTATATTTAACCAAATAAATCTTGGCTTCAATTTAAATTTTAATAACTACTTGGGATGAACTGCTTCAAAAACCAAAGCTCATTAGTTTTCTAGGGCTGTTATTGTAACAGTGAAATCAAGATGAGAAATAGTCAAAGAGGGGTCCCCAGACTTCTGCGAGATTTACTACCACCAGGAGCTCAATCAGGTTCCGACAGTAAATATTGGAGAACCCCCCAAATGCGTGCTTCCAAATGAAAGGAAAAGGTATGATTCTGAAATGTACCAAAGCATTCTGTTCTTCTTAACGAGGCCTGACCTTAAGAGAAACCACTTTACCAGACGCTGGGCTATAGGAGCTTTATCCTAGCCTAACCGAAATGGGATAAGGAACATACCCAACTCTAGTCCTTTCTAACCATTCTGTCCAACTAAAGGGGTGGGGTTGGACTAAAAAGTGCTTTGGAAGTGCACGTCCCAGGAGCACAGGCTCACGAATGGACTGAGACTTAATTACAGGATGATAAAATGCTTCACTCCCCCCACACCTTACCACCACACCACTAAAAGCCTATTTCTCAGAGTTCCTTATACCCAGGTATGTCATGGTCAGCTTTCAACAAAATAATATGAGGTGTACTAAAAGGCAAAAAACAGCTTGAAAACTCAGGGCCCTGGCCAGTTGGCTCAGTGGTAGAGCATCAGCCCGGCATGTAGATGTCCTGGGTTTGATTCTCAGTCAGGGCTCACAGGAGAAGTGACCATCTGCTTCTCCACCCCTCCCCCTCTTACTTCTCTCTCTCTCTCTCTCTCTCTCTCTCTCTTCCCCTCCTGCAACTATGGCTCATGGCTCAATTGGAGTAAGTTGGCCCCAGGCGCAGAGGATGGCTCAAAAGCCTCCACCTCAGGTGCTAAGAAAAGCTTGGTTAAAAGCTTTTTCCTTGATGAGCAAGGGAGCAACGCCCCAGATGAGCAGAATGTCGCCCCCTAGTGGACCTTCTAGGTGGACCCCAGATTGGGCGCATGCAGGAGTCTGTCTCTGCCTTCCCTCCTCTCACTGATTAAACAAACAGGCAATAAACACAGAACAAGCATCAGAAACAGACTCATATATAAAAGGAATGTTGGAATAATCAGAACAGGAATTAAAACAACTAATGGAAAAAGCAAGCAACATGCAAAAATAGATGGGCAATGTAAGAAGAGAGATAGAAATGATAAAACAATAAAAAAGAAAAGCTAGACAGAACAGAGAGAATTTTTAGGGCAAGGAAAATACTCTGTATGATATTATGATGGACAGATGGCATTATCATTTGTCCAAATTCACAGAATGTACAACATCAAGATTCAACTCTAAGGTAAACGACAGACTGCGGGTGATTACGATGCATGGATAAAGGTTCATCCTTGGTTAGAAAAATAAAGATAGTAATGGAAGAGCTATGCATGTAAGGGGTCAGGGAGCATATGGGAAATATCTGTAACCGTTCTATAGTGTAAACCCTGCCAGTTGGTGAAGCAAGGGCCTGACTTCAACTTTGATTGGCCGGGCATCCATTTCAAAGTGGCATCCACTTCAAAGACAGCTATTTAAATACACACACACACACACACACACACACACCCACACACACACACTGTCTCACACAACTAGATACAGAGCCAGGCAGCCTGCTCTTCTCCAGGCTCCTTTGTTTAACGGATCTTTGATTAAGATCACTATCTGAGGCACTTCTTTTCCTCTTCCCATGCATTAAATTCTCACTCTTATGTTTTAAATTGGCCAATAAAATGTGAACCCATGAAACCCTGGCCCCCCTTGACCCCAATAAAAATAGGACCCCAGGTCCCCAGTCCCTCTCGTTCTCTGCCCCAAGTGGGCAGTGTACCCTCCAGGACCTGTGAGGAATAACCTTGTTCTTCTTTTCTGTGGTTACTGCTGAGTGTGTCCTACAACCATCAGAAGAACCACAAGGGCCAGTCCAGCCACAACAATGCTTATCAAAGACTGAGGCCGGCACAAAAAACTTCCTCTCAATTTTGTAGTAAACAGAAAACTTCTCCAATAAACAAAGTCTTTAAAATAAAAATTAAAAAATTGAAAGAAATGCCATAGATCAAAAACGCTTGGAAAGAAATGAAAATGCCTCTGAAGAGCTAGCTCCGCTGAGGAAAGAATCTCTGAGCTGGAGGCTATGTTCACAGAAACTTCCAAAACTAAAAAGCAAATAAAAAATTAGGAAAAAAAGAATGAAAAATTATTCAATATTCAGGAGCTGTGGGACAAATCACAGACACACACACACACACACACACACACTGGGAATTATTGCACAACCTTTTTAGTACCTAGCTCAGGAAACTGCATCTCACATCATGCAAGGAGTTAAACTGTAAAGGGGGAAAACGACAGAAAAACAGTAACAAAGCAGAACCAAAAACTACTCTCAATAGCTAATATTACATGTTATAAACTACGTACGTGTTACAAATGCCCAGCCTCCCCATCTATGTCAAACCACTCCGAAATACTATGCAAGATAAAAAATAATCCCTTGTCAGGCAAAAATACTCCCCAAATACAAGAATTATTATCTTCTTAGAATCTGTATTGTTTTAACTCTCATTTTCTTGACGCAAAACTTTTACTTATGAAATTCAAAATATTCTAATAACTGAATACAATATTTTAATATAAGTCTAATAACAAGAAGAATGCAATTCTTTTGGGGGAAATACATCAAAGCTAATGTTCCCTTTCTATTGCAAATGCCATCTTTATAGACCATTGCTATCTCTTGGGGTATATACCAAAACAGGTGATAGGCCAGATATTTTTAAATGAAATGGTTTCATTACTTCATACAAATGAACAACAAAAAAGCTGTACCAATACTTACACCAGACAAAACGGACTTTAACACAAAGGCTATACAAGAGACAAAGGAGATTTCATAATGATAAAGGGATCGATCCAATGACAGAATAATAACCGTTGTAAGCATTTATGTATCCAACATCATGAAACTGGAAGTGTCAGGGTCTGCGCCGTCTGTCACCAGTTCAGTCCAGTAAGTGGAGACAGGGATTGAATCTTTTATGGAGGTTTTATTCAGATGGCTGGTGATCTGAGGAGACCAGGGCTATGTTCCCAAAGACATCTCAACACCCGCCCCCCATTTGGAGCCAATCTTTTTATAGAAAACAAGGGTAGGTAAGAGTATTAGAATTTCAAAAGAGAGTTAATCACATCATAGTCAAAGTTAACTAGGCCATAGTCAGCAGATGTTCAGTCCTTAGAGCACAAAGGCTTTGTTGGTAGACTCCTGGAGCACACAAGTGAGCGACCTGTAGTCACCTAGGGCAGGAGATGGACTGCTTATAGATCTTCTGGGGCACAAAATCTTGTGAAGTCATGCAGGCCTGCTCAGGCATCCCAGTCCTGGAACAGAGCCTCTGCCTGCATTAGCCATTAAGCCCTGCTGACCATAAACAATGTCACCATTACTCAAGCTAAAATTTTAACTCTTGAGTTCCTCCTACCACATTGATGGGCACTAATACAGTCATAGCTGGGGACTTTAACACCACCTTGTCATTAATGAACAGACATTCTTCCAGACAGAAAATAAACAAGGAAACAGTGACCTTAAATTATACATTAGACCAGATGGATTTAGTTGATATTTTTAGAGCATTTCACCCAAAACAGACTATATATTTCAAGTGCACGTGGAACACTTTCTAGGATAAACCACATGTTAGGCAACAAAACAAGTCTCAATAAGGTCCAGAAAACTGAAATCACAATAAGCATTTTTTCTGACAACAATAGTATAAAACCAGAAATCAATCACACACAAAAAAGAGAAAAACATACAAATACATGGGAGCTAAATAACATATAACTAAACAATGAATAGGTTAATAAAATCAAGGAAGAAATCAAGATATCTTGAGACAAATGAAAAAAAAAATACAACCCAAAATGTATGGAACACAGCTAAAGCAGTCCTAAGAGAAAAATTCATAGCAATATAGGCTTATCTCAAGAAACAAAGAGACAGCCTAATCAGGTGGTGGTACAGTGGCTAGAACATAGAACTGGGACACTGATGACCAAGGTTCAAAACCCCGAGGTCACTGGCTTGAGTGTAGGTTCATCTGGCTTGAGTGTACGCTCATCAGTTTGAGCGTGGGATCATAGACATGACCCCAGAGCCTCTGGCTTGAGCCCAGCTTGAAGCCCAAGGTTGCTGGCTTGCGTCCAAGGTCGCTAGCTTGAGCAAAAGGTCACTGGTTCAGCTGGAGCCCCCTGGTCAAGGCACATATGCGAAAGCAATCAACGAACAACTAAAAGTGCCGCAACTATAAATTGATGATTCTCATCTCTCTTTCTCTCCCTCTTTCTCACTAAATTAAAAAAAAAAAAAAAAAAAAAGAATCAAACAAAAATGATCTCAAATAAATAATCTAAATAACCTCAGATGTAAAGGAACTAGAAAAAGAGCAACAAAGCCAAAGTGAGTAAAAAAAGAGAAATAATACAGATCAGAGTAGAAATAAACAAAATAGTCTAAAAAATATACAAAAAAGCCAGGAAACCACGAGCTGGTCAAACAGATAAAAGCCGTTGGGAATCTCACAGGTTGGGTTGCCACGTGACGTGAATGTTTCAGTAACCTGAGGAAGCTTGGGCTGCGCATTCCAGAGCAAACAGCAAAGGAACAAGTGCCCCTTGGATTTTGGTTGCAAATATGTAAGAGGGGAGAGATCAGATATACCTCTATAGAGCAGCCAGTTACAGTACGAAGATCCCTTCCAATCAAAGAGTGGATAGAAGGATTATTTACAGGACCCACTTCAGCTGTTGCCCAAGCTGCTCCCTTGCAGAAATGGCATGCATATTTGCAACAGTACACTGCTCTCTCCACAGTCTCTTGGGCAGTGAGTTACACACCATTCTGCTGAGGCCAATGCATTGCAAGGCCACTTCAACTCCTACTGTAGAGCCCCTTACATGACATGCCCTCATCAATGAAAAAAAGGTACTGTCCCCATCCCCCCAAAGCATGGCATTTTAAAAATATAGCTACATACCCTTTTGTAATCTTCCACCCTGCACAAGTGGGCAAAGGCCATTGCCAAGGCTGTTAGGAAAATAAGTTTGGCAGATGCCAGCATCGGGTTCTCCCTACCAACATGTGGGAACTGCTACGTGGGATGTTCCACTTACCACATCTGTTCGGAAGCTTTGGCTTGATGTTTTGATGCCAGAGCTAAAAAAAAGGGGGCAAGGTCCACTACCACTCAGAGCTCCCTGAGATACCAAACCACTGGAAGGGACACTTGAAAGGGGGTTGGCTAGCAACTTCCCCAAGTTGAACTTGTATGCTGAAATTATATTCTTTCTTTTTTTTTTTCTTTTTATTTATTCATTTTAGAGAGGAGACACAGAGTGAGAGAGAGAGAGAGAGAGAGAGAGAAAGGGGGAGGAGCTGGAAGCATCAACTCCCATATGTGCCTTGACCAGACCAGTGCAGGGTTTTGAACTGGCGACCTCAGTGTTCCCAGGTCGACGCTTTATCCACTGCGCCACCACAGGTCAGGCCCTATATTCTTTCTTATGAATCTAACATTACTGACCTCTTATCCCATATGAAAAATGCTATAGATAAGACTGATCAGATTTCCTTTGCTGCCTCATTTAGTTGCTGGCTTGCTTCTCTCCCTGGGAAATGACAATTGGTTGTGTTGGGGATCCACTTATGCCCAGTAGGCTTACTACGCTCTTGTTCCTGCTTGTACTGCTGTTGTGGTATAAGCATGCAGGACATCTCCTGATGTCTGGCACTAGGGACTCCTGACATATGGTCCTGGAAAACGGGCAAATAAGACTGTGTGGGGCACAAAGATGCTAGGGGCGGTACACAGATGTTGATATGAACAAAACTAACTCCTTATCTGTATTCCACATTTCATTTCATTTCTTAAGTTGCATGCTGAGACCTCTGACCAACCTCACTGCCCTTAGCAAGCTTTCTTTCTTTCCTTCTTTTTTTAAGTCAGAGGAGGGGAGATAGTGAGACAGACTCCCACATGCTCCCTGACCAGGATCCACACAGCAACCCCCATTTGGGGCTGGTGCTGGAATCAAGTGAGCTATCCTCAGTGCCTGGGGCCGATGCTCAGACCAACCTAATGAATAGCTGCAGGAAGAGAAGAGAGAGAGAAGGGGGAGAGGGATGGAGAGGAGAAGCAGATGGTTGCTTCTCCTGAGTACCCTGACCAGGAACAGAACCTGGGACATCCATACACCAGGCCGACGCACCATCTATTGAGCCACCGGCCAGGGCCACCAAGCTTTCTATCAAAGCTTTCTAGTTGATGATTATCCATGTTCCTTAAAATGAAGTCATAAATATTTTTACTAGTAATAGCTAGACTGTCACGACAACTGAGATAAATATCAAACTTGTAATCCCCAAATACAAGAATTATTATCTTCTTAGAATCTGTATTGTTTTAACCAGGTAGTATGGCTCCCAGTGCTACTACATTCTTTGTCCTTTCTCTCATCAACCATTAGCACCCAGGTTATACTATTAAAAAAAAAAGTACTACATCAGGGATCTGTTAATAGAGAATAATAGGCAGACTTCTGAGTTGTCTATTCCACTCTGACCCAATCTTCCCATAAGTAAATGACCCTCTAATAAATCCTGTTCTAATCTATGGAGTTGCCTGCTTCATTTGTCGGTCTTGAGATACCTTTTCCTTATGGTCACTATCACACCTCTGCCCACCATCGCACAACCAACGGCCCCCTCTCTCTGCCCTGACTGCCATGCCATGCAGCATGCCAGAACAATCCTGGTGACAACAGTTGCACACAAGGGTGGGAAGCCGCTTCCTGTCCTGGATAAACCAAGTCCCTTATGCCTGGTCATGTCAACACAAGTGAAATCATGACCATCGGAAGCACTTGCAAGCCTTCTTCCTGATGGCCACAGACACGCCATGGTGCACTTGTCCACGCTGACTTCAGAAGCATGTGAAAGTGAGAAGGGTGAAGATGGTGCCCCACGTGTGGTAAGTGTTTCCTGCCTCTCAGGAAACATCTGGACCCAAAGTGTTCATGTCAGACAAGCAAAAGGCAGCTATTCTAGAATTTTTTAAACCTTTACCAAGAAAAAAAGAGGGATGTTACCAACTGAGGCTGAACAGTTTGTCAGAGCACACAGGTCATCATCAGAACAGCAGTGTCCCTGACTAGGAGTCTTAGGTAGAAACTTGTTCTTCTATTTCAAGCACAAAGCTCAAATCAGCACACACAGTTCTGGGAAACTTATTTAACCTAGGTTGTCGAGTTTTCAGATTTCAGCAGTTTACAAATAACATGCTTTGTATTCTAAGTGGCCAATAAAAATAGATCCTGAAGTAATTCGGACATACTTTCCCCAAAAGGGACCTGCAATTTGAACATTCAGGCATCCTTGAAATCTTCTCAGTCCACAGAATCAGCCACTTCTTAAAACTGAAAAACATTTGACATACAACAGTATGAGTACAGGTATAGATTTGATGTATTTCTATGTACAATTGGCACTGTTGTGTAGCAAGCACTTCTGACAGGGGGCGTTTGGCTGGAGCCCAGGAGGCTGGCTGGGCTCCAGGGACTCTGGGTGTGGAGTGCCCACAGAGCTGGCTGGGGACACTTGATCCACAGCTGATGATGACAGAGCTTCCAGGACATTTTGGACATAGAGGATACATTCACCCCAGTGGCAGATGGAAGACACAGGACTAAGCAAGGGACAGGAGCTTGTTGAGACACTGCTTTGAGATGGAGTCCACTGAGAGGCAGGGATAAAGTACAGGACATGGGGTGGCCTAGGCTCCCCGAGAAGAGAGGGTAGTCCTGGAGGTGGAAGAAACACCCATTCCCATGGGAGGGGACCTGGGCATCTCCTACCCACAACTTGGGTCCACAGGTGACATTTGGCATTGGTTAAAGAATAAATAAATATCATGTTTGTTGCACAAATATTAATGTGCTACCTTAAAACACTCCCAATTCTGTAAATAGGACAGAAAAATGGTAGTTAAATCCATAATAACGTAACTTCAAAAAGTCTAAACAAGGAAAAAAAAAGTCAAAACAAGGATTTAATTTGTGGTGGAGTAATAAAATTATAAGTGTACAAAAATTTTTATAAAAATAAAAAAAAAGTGTGCGAACACGGCATCTTGCGGTTCACAGAACCTCCACCCCAGGAGGTGACCCACATTCCACCCTAGCTCCCCTTCTGTGTCTCCTGGGTGGCTGTGTCCAGGGACGTCACCCCTGTCCATTTAGGCATGTCCAAAATCTTCTAGGAGCCCCTGCACCTGCCCATAAAAGTTCTCCAGAGGTCTACACCACAGCTGGCCTGCTGCTGTAATGTCTCCACCTCCCGCTCCAGGGCGCCGTGCTGGGCCATAGCCTCGGAGGTCAGCCAGGGATGCCTCTGAGCCTGGGACCGGGGCCTCCTCGGCATCTTGTTCCCAGAACCTCTCCCCTCAGTTAGTGGCCTGCTCACTAAAATGCACAACTGACCAGATGGAAAGGGCCACCCAGGTTATATGTCACCAAGATGTTAGGCTGCAGGTGGTACCAGACCAGGAAGTGGGAGTCGTGGACAGCCCTTGGTCAAGCAGGACGTCCGAGGGGGAAGATCTTGCTCTTAAGGTTCTCGGGTGCACCAGGCCACAGGAACCTGGGAGTTGTGCTCCACAGTGGCCCTCGACTCAATAGGAGGGTGTCTAGTCACGACTGGAATCATCTGTGTGTGTGCAGGACCATGTGATTCAGGTCTTCCTTCCCCCGTGACACTGAGCAACCTGAATGCAATCAGCCACCGTATGTTCCTCTCTATAAATTGCCTGCACCGCAGCCTCAGCACAATCCCAGCACACAGAAGGTGCTCACGCCTGCCAAGCTGTGGCCCCATGAGCCTTTCTGTCTCTACATCTGTGGGGTCAAGGTGCTCCTTGTGAGCACAGGCCGTGCTGAACAAGGCACCGGCCCCAGAAGGCCCTCCCAGGGATTGTCTGCCCAGCCCTTTCCTCACTGTAACGTCCGGCAGGTGACTGCTGCAGCCCGGACACTCACATGCCTGGCTCCCGGGGCTGTGGGAACCCCAGTAAGAGTCTGCTCCCTTCCTGCCGTGGGCCACCTCCTCGCCCATCACAACCCCAAGCCAGATACACAAGGAACTCCGATTCCTGTCCCAGTGTCCTCATTAGCTTGAGGACATTCTGCCACTTTCCATCATGGAGGAGGCTGACGGAAGAGGTTCCAGGGCAGCCCACGAGCCAGCCCAGTGTCCAGCGGGGGCTAGGGAGATGCACAGCCACTGCACCCCACCTTCCTGTCTGCTGACGGAGGTGCTCTGCCCCACCTCCAGAAGGCACTGGCTGGAGACTCTGTGGGCCTGGACCCCCGGGGCAAGTGAGGATCCTGGCTGTGATCAGGGCAAGTACTGACAGCCTTAGTGCAGAGACGCCTGAGGGCCTGTGGGGAAGAGAACTACCGAGGAAGAAGTTCCTGAGTGGGACAGGCTGTGAACAGTCTGAGGAGATGCACACCCAGGAGCACCAGGATGGGTGAGCTCTGCCCAGCTGCCTCAACCACAGCTAGACAATGTGTGGGGGGCACATTAGGGATTGATGGGTGGTCTCTAGATGCCGCTGGTGCGGTGGACCCTAGGACAGAGAACAGGGTCACTAGGTAGCACTGAGGGGTTGCAGTGAGAGCCCTGGGGGTCAGATAGGACTGGCCAAAAGGCAGGAGAGGGGCACCCTCAAGAACCAATCATGCCAGGGCATGGGCAGGGGAATCATGGGGCTTCCCATACCTGGTCCAGTAAAACTCCAGCTGACCTTTCAAGCCTCCGTGCAGGCAGCCTCCCTCCCTGCTCTCCCAACGCTGTGCATCCCAAGCATGTCCGTCCGGCTGGGTCTTGTGTGGTCACTAACCACATTCTCTCCAGTCCCTGGCTTTGTGGGAGAGGCGTGGTCACCACCTCCACTGTCCGCCATGCCTCCCTGTGGTGACATTGTCATCATCTACACTTCTCCTCAACCTTTTCACTCTCCCAACCGACCAGGAGGAAGGTACTGTGAAATACAAGTATTCTCTCAATGCTCCTCATCATCCCAGCCACCCTCAGGGAGGTGTGCTATAATCTCCATTCTCCACTACGGGGACAGCAAGTCATAATCTCGTCATACCACCAGTCTAAACCTGCCAACCACCAACAGGACAGGCAAACCACCACCTTAGTCACATCGCAACCCATTTCTTCCACATAAGCACTCACAGAGGAGCCCAGATGATCTCAATGTGCTATCAACCCAATTTCCTCTACCACCTCCCCCAAGAGGAGCCCCTGTAATCTTCTCATTTTCCATAAGTCTAATTCACTCCAGTAAC
The DNA here is from genome assembly GCA_037038555.1 of Rhynchonycteris naso. Lineage (NCBI taxonomy): Eukaryota > Metazoa > Chordata > Mammalia > Chiroptera > Emballonuridae > Rhynchonycteris > Rhynchonycteris naso. The sequence continues at coordinate 78,611,514 of CM073002.1, forward strand.
CCATGGGAAACAGCTTGTCATGATCTCCATTTTCGGTGAACTGATTTTAATTTACCCTCTCAATCACCCATGCAGCAGGCAGAGCATCTCAATTTAAATCAATACCATACCTCTTCTCAGAGCCCAATCCCCATCTTCCATCAGTTCTCTTCATTTCCAGCTATCAGCGGGGAAGGCGCTATTAGTTTCCATTTCCCAAGTGAGGAGAAGCAGGTGCTCAGTAGAGCTCCTTGCCACAGGCACCCAGCTGATAAGGGGAGGCTTCAGAACCAACCCCAGCATCGGGTTCTGGCACCCATGCTCCACAGCCTGCTGGTGACAGAAGGTCTCTTAAGAAAATGGATACAAGACCTGGCTGGTTAACTCAGTTGCTTGGAGCATTGACCTGAAACACCAAGATGGCAAGTTCAATCCCTGCTCAAAGCACATACAGGAAGTGACCAATGAATGCACAACTAAGTGGAACAACAAATAAATGTCTTTTCCTCTCCCTTCATCTCTCTCTCTAAAAACTCAATCGATAAATAATAAAAAGAAAATACATGTGCTGCCAAAATGCCTAACAATATACGAAAATGGAAAGTATCTGAGCAAAACCCAGCCGTTGGGAATGGGAGCAGAGATGGGAAGAAACAATTCCGAAGACCTCATGGCAAAGTGGGGGCATGCAGAGAAGAGAGTTTCCCAAGGATTTCATCTGGATGTAGGTTCGGATTGGAGAGGCTCCTACTTGGATCCCAACTCATCTGTTGAAGGCTATTGGCTATGTCCTCATCCACCCCCACACCCTGAAGTCCATCCAAAGAAGACACCTTCCTCAGGAGCCACACGGCTCAAGAGTGGCTGTTACTCCAGGACCTTTCTTTGGAGATTTTGGCATGACCAGCACTTCCTGAATTGCAAGCATCCTTTTGGTCAAACTGATACTCACTACTGCACAGACGTCTCATGTATTATCTCACTTAACAGTCTAAGCTTGAAAGAGGCAACTCTGGATTTCAGAGACCTGGGAAAGCTTCATTAATACTCCCAGCAAGTGTTCATGGGATGGAGGCATCAACTCTTCTGAGTCTGTGGATTCATTTCCTTGTCTAACGTCAAGGGACCCAGTGGCTCTCTGCTTCCTGTTCAGACCTGTAATCACTGTCACAGGCCATATTGCATGCATTGCTTCCCCACAGTGCTTGAGGATGAGAGACTATTTTTTCTCATTGAGAAGTGGCTTCCAGCTACCCCCTTACCCTCCTACCAGACCGCCATCAATGGTACCCAGCAGCTCTGGAAGTTCCCCCACCCTCTTCCATCTTGGTCAAGGCCTGACCTACCATCTACCAATCTCCATAAGTCATCCCTCCATGCCACTGTGTCCTCAACCCCATTCTCCTCTGCCTGTCTGGGTATCCCACTGGAAGTACTATGGCAGAAAATGGAATGGGCCATTTTCTGTGAAGCACCAACTCCAAGTAACCCCAGAACCCAACAAGAGCTACAGGGCGGCAAAGCCCAAGGTGGGCGTGAGCAAATAGGCCAAGATAATGGGGTGTCTGTGCCGGAATGGGTGAAGATGCGGCCTGGAGTAGAAAGAACATGAGGAATGGCAGGGTCACTGACCAAGAGCGATGCCAGCTGATCTCTGTATCCACCTCCATCAGCCAAGACCAGCAGCAAGGGGTCTTCCTTCAAGTGGGCCTGGGGAAGCTGGGGCTGGAGAGATGGTCAGAATGCAGCAGCTGGGAAGCTACGGGGTATGGGGAGCTACCCTACATCCTACCCTACCCCCATACACTAAACATTGTGCAAGGAGGAGGAGTTACATTCTCAAAACAAGAATAGGCTGGCATGGTAAAGAATCTATTATCTATAAAAATTAATTTTTTAAAAAGTGCTCAGCTGACTGGAGAATGTTGTTTAAAGACAGAGTAGTGAGCTAGACAATCACACTGAGAAATGTTTCTAGAACCAAATACACAAGAATAAAGAGGTAGAGGTAAGAAAGACAAATCATACTGGTACCAGCATCCATGCACCAGGCATGCTGCATGGGGCTGGGCAGTACAAAGGTGCAGGACCCAAAGGAACAAGATTCTCTAAGATTTCCAAGCCCACATAAGCAGGTTGAGAAGGCCCACTGACTCTGCAGGACTAATCAAAATAGATCAAATGGAACAGAAACAAGCTCTTACATGTTGCCATGAGCCCTCTCTCAAGGAACTTTATGAATTTTTGAAAGACTCCATCACTCACCTCATTCAGGACTCCCTCAGAGAGACCTTACTGCATAACCCTGCACTCTTTCTGGCAACGTTCCCTACTGTCTTTCTTTATAGCAGTTGTCACTGCCTGACATTAAATGATTTATTGGTTTGGCTCACTTGTTTGTGCCCCATGGCTTGTCTTGTTTGAGAAGTGGCTTCCAGCTACCCCCTTACCCAAGCATCTAGAACAGTCCTAGCACACACTAGAAGCCCAATAGGTATTTTTAAATAAATAAATAAACAGAGGCTACATATTCAATATAAAAAAGACCATTAGAGACAAAGTTTACATTGCCTGTAAATGAATAGTAATTCCACTGGTAGCAGACTTCTCCTTAGCAATACTGAATATGGCAAGGGAGCGATATTTCCAAGTGCTGAGAGACAAAAAAACAAACACGCGGCTAGAATTTTATACCCAGCCAAATGATCATTCAAGACTAACTGGAAGATAAATCTATTTCCTGACATTCAAAGATTCCAAAGGTTTATACTCATGCTTGCTGAATGGACTGTTAAAAAATACACTCAGAAGAAGAAAACTAAGTCTGGGATGCAAGAAGCAATAGTGAGCAAAGAAACTACTAAAATTTGCAGTTAAGTTTAAGGGCACGTTAGTGAGCTCCATGCTTTTAGCAATAAAGTTTTTTTAAACAATGATCTCTAACTTTAATAATATGATTTTCATTTTAACAATGGTAATGGTTTCAAATCATATCAACACAGCTAGGACATGTGAGCAAAGGTCATTGTGGGCAAGCTCTCTTTTGTACAGAAGGAGCATAACAGTAGTGTATCTTCTTTAACATCCCTTGCACTGGTGAGTGCCCACCCTCAGATTTCTCCATATTCATACTGCAGACTGAAGGCCTTCATCATCTCCAGCAGCTCCAATGGAGAGCTCTGGAAGAAGGTGGGTGAGCTGCAGAACCCCTAAACAAAGTGTTGGAGATTGAGTATGCCCCCCAATAGATACATTGATATGCTAACCTTCAGGATCTCAGAAAGTAACCTTAACTGGAGAGAGGGTCCTTGCAGATGTAATTATTGAAGATGAGCGCATACTGTAATAGGATGGGTCCTAAATCCAAAATGACTGGTATCCTTATAAAAAGAGGAGAGAAAGCCTAGAGCTATCAGAAATGGAAGAGGCAGGAAGGATCATCATCTAGAGCAGTGGTAGTCAACCTGGTCCCTACCACCCACTAGTGGGCATTCCAGCTTTCATGGGGGGTGGTAGCAGAGCAACCAAACGGTATAGTAAGTTGTTTTATAAAGATTTATTCTGCCAAACTTAGTGAAAATCTGACATAAAGTACTTGGTAAGTAATTATTATTATATGCTTTAACTTGCTGTAACTCTGCTTTATAAATTTTAAAAAGTAAAGTTTCTTCCCTACTTTATAAATCTCCATTACTGTAGAACCGGTGGGCGGTTAGAAAATTTTACTACTAATAGAGATACAAAAGTAGGCAGTAGGTATAAAAAGGTTGACTACCCCTGCTCTAGAGCCTCCACAAGGAGCACAACCCTCAGACACTTTAGAAAAGAACTCATACAACTCAATAACAACAAACACTAGAATCTATGTAAACACAATTAATTTTAAAAAAATAACAATAAACAAAATCCAATTTAAAAATGGGCAGAGGAAAGAAATAGACATTTTTCCACAGAAGACATCCAAATGGCCAACAGGTACATAAAAAAATGCTCAACATCACTCATCATCAAAGAAATGCAAATCAACACTACAATGATATCACCTCACACCTATTAGAATGGCCATTATAAGATGACAAATACATATTGGCAAGAATGTGGAGAAAAGGGAACCCCTGTACACAGCTGGTAAGACTGTAAACTAGAACAGATGCTATAGAAAACAGTATAAAGATTCATCAAGAAATCGAAATAGAACCACTACCATATGTTCCAGCAATCCCACTTCTGGGTATATATCCAAAGTAAATGACAAAAGGTATCAAAAAGATTTCTGCACACTCATTCATTATAATATTACTCAGAACAGCCAAGATATGGAAACAAATCAAAGTGTCCACTGATGGATGAACAAAGAAAATGTGGTATACACACACACACACACACACACACACACAACATTATTGGACCTTGAGAAAGAAGGAAATCCTGCTGTTTGCAACAACATGGATGGACCTTGAGGGTTTCACGCTGTGAGATGAGTCAGACAAAGAAAGACAAATAACTTATGATATCACTTACATGTGGAATCTAAAAAGGTTGAACTAGTAAAAGCAGAGACTAGGGGGTAGGGGAATTGGGGAAATGTTGTTTAAGGGTACAGTAAATACTATAAGTTCTGGATCTAATGCACAGCATAGTGATTATAGTCAACAATACTGTATTATAAACTTCAAAGTTGGTAAGAGACAAGACCTTAATTGTTCACACCAAGAAAAGAAATAATAATTTTGTGGCATGACAGAGGTATTAGCTTACACTGTGGTGGTAATAATATTGTAACATATCAGTGCATCAAATCAACACACTGTACATGATCAACTTACACATTTATATGTCAATTATATCTCAATTTAAAAAAAATGTAGCCCAGGCCTGTTGGCTCAGTGGTAGAGCATTGGCCCAGCGTGTGTATGTCCCGGGTTCAATTCCTGGTCAGGGCACACAGAAGCAGCACCCATCTGCTTCTCCACTCCTCCCCCTCTCACTTCTCTCTCTCCCTCTCTCTCTCTCTTCTTCTCCTACAGCCATGGCCCAATTAGAGTGAGGTGGCCCCAGGTGCTAAGGATGGCTCCGTGGCCTCTGCCTCAGGCGCTATGAAGAGCTGGGATGCTGAACAATGGAGTAATGCCCCAGATAGGCAGAATATCACCCCCTAGTGGGCTTGACAGGTGAATCTCAGCTGGGGCACATGCAGGAGTCTGTCTCTGCCTCCCCTCCTCTCACTGAATTTAAAATGAAATATAAAATAAAATAAAATAAAAGTAAATGTACCCTTACCTACTAATTACCTTTATGAAATATTCCAGCCTCCCTCTGTTTAGTTGTTATGAGGACATGACAAACAATTAAGTACCAAACCATGCACGATGTGCTTACAATATACCCTCTTCTCTTTTTTACCCTGTTCCTCTCTTTCTTTCCCAATCTCACTCTTGTGCCTTGGGTAGCCCCACCAACTCTTCAAGACCAGCTGATTGACCTAGAAGAATCTTCTAGACACTTGGTGGTAAGCTACCAGAACTTTATTCACAAATGAAAAGGAATGCAAAAAAGTCAATTTGCTTAATTTCCCTAAATGAAAAACTCTTTCCCAGGCCAGTGATAAGGCAACTTTAGGGCCTGTGATCTTTTCAGATTCAGAGCCAAGATGGGCTCTCCTGGATAAACTGCAAGCTGTGAACTAGAGGCTGCCTGTCCCACATCTGCTTCACTCCTTGCCAATGGAAAACAGCACTGCTGTGTGCTGATCTTTCAACTCAGTGGTGGGCCTGCCTGATCAAGGAAAACACTGCTCACAAAAATTAAGGGGTCAGGGAACGTGCGGACACTCTAGTACTTTCAGCCTCTTGTATAGTGCATTTTCACCAATGAAATAAATGTTGGGTTTGCATCTCACTTGCATAATCAAACAACTTTCTTTGACTCGTCATTTGCTTTTCTGATGTTCTTGTTTAATAAAAGTAAGAAAATGCTTCTTTTTCTTATCGCTTCATATTGATTTTGAAATATCCCATAATTTTTGTGAGCAGTGCAGTTCCAAGTGACTGATTCAGGAACGGGCATGTGACCCAATTTGAGGCTATGAAGAGTTTGCTCAAGGTTGCCCATGGATGCATGCAACTAACTCCAGGCACTTCCACTGCTCTGCCAAAGATGCAAGTAACCTCTTGACAATGGTTTTGAGAGAATAAACCCTTCCTTAAACTGGCGATGTATAAGGAAGCACAACGACCTCCTGCTGCAGCAGCATCCTGCAATCCAACCACAAAAGAGATGAAAGCCATAGATAAAAGTTAACACACAAAGAAGGGCACAGCTGATTTACAGTCTAACCTAGGACCAACTCGCTTCCTGACTTCTACTCTAAATAAATAATATTTCTCAACATTACACTAGTACTGTGTCTAGAATAAGAAATATATATATACTTTAAAAGTCAATGAGTAAGGAAAAAACCAAATACTGACCATGCTCAATGAGAGCCTATCACTGAAATACTAGACAACAATTTTTCCCTACAACCTTTTTCTGGATATTGGTATATATCTATACCCATATAATGTGCTGTTTTTAATTAAAATGGCATCTCTGCTTTTTAGAAAATGCCCAAATTCTCTAATAACAAGAAGGGTATAATCAGGATCAGAAATAGAATGGGAAGGGGGTTAAAGGAGGGGAGACGGCCAAGTTCCAGAGCCTTTCCCATTCCCCTCCACCAAGGTTTGTGGTTTTCTTTTTAATCAATTATCACAGTAATACGTTCAACACCTTAAAAGTCATGACACTATTTTCATCTTGGACAAGATGACCTCTTTAGACAAGGGAAAATGTTTTATCACCTTTCACTAAAAGAGCTACTTAGTATTTTTAGTATCAGAATTGTCTTAATCACTTATCACAGCCATGTCCCTTCTCCGTTATTGTTCAGTTTGTGTTTATGCAGTTAATTCGAGCTGCTCCTGTTAGTTGATATGAAGCCCAGATGTTTCCAAGGACGAACGTAAGACTATTAGGGGAATCTGATAACATTCCTTCCTGACTCTAGCATGAACCAGGTGGGACTCTGGCCTCCCTTCTCAAGTGTTTCTTTCCCTTCCTCTTCACCTATCCTAGACCTACACAACTATGTTGTTTCTCTACTCTTACACCCAGCGAGTTGACTATGAAAAGCAAAACACATGCTCAGAAAAACGAATGAAGGTGAGTGCCATGCATACTTCCAGTCGTGAAATTCATTGCCCCTCTGTGGTCCTGTAGGGTCCGCTCAGTCCCCCAACCCCATTCTTTCAAGCCCCTACACACAAAGCTCCTGAGCTCCACTCTCCTTCGACCTTACCCCTTCCCTACAGGCAGGAAGTCCTTCTACGTCCTACCCTTCAACAGCAAACGTATATACCCTGCCAACCATCATAGCATCGTTCCTTCTTAGGTCAGAGAAAGGAGCATGACTCCTCTGTATAATAAATAGTGAAATGATAACGATGTTCACAATACATTGTGTCCCTCATCACACATAAAGTTATGTGACCCATTAGTCTACATCTCCACCTTTCCTCCTCCCCTTGGTTCATTCATCCTTCTTTTCAGTTTCTCTATTATCTCCTTCCCTTCAAAAATCAATTCCCTCAGACCTTCATTTCCAGCCAACATAGAAGCAGTGAGATTTACCTTTCCAGCTGAAACAGCTTAAAAAAAAAAAAGAACCAAAATACATAAAACAATAGTTTTCCAGACACTGGACATCAGGCAACAAAAGACAATAATGCCTGAAAAGAAATGAAGGCAGTGGTGACTGTCACGACCCTCTGCTTACAGCCTTGAGAGTATTTCCAAGCTGCAGCGTAGAGCGGGGATCCAGGAGGAGCCTGCTTAACTGCTTCAGTTGAGGTGATGGAGCTGAGCGCAGGCCAAGCTGACCAGAATCCTCAGGCTAGAGTAATCGGAGGAAAGAGCTGCACAGAGAGGGAACTCGGGAGATATCCAGAGGTGCCCCCCAGTACTCAGCTGAGTATGAGTACGAGTTCATGTATGTAATGAAACGATATATTAGAAGCTGCGGTGAGAATTAAATGAAAGTCTGAGAAAGAACAGTAACCTGAGCTCCCACAGGGCTGGGATGTTTGGGGGACACCCATGTTCAGTCCTCACTCAAACCCAATAAACAAAGAAATACCGTAATTACAGTATTTCTGTAACCTTAGAACTACCGCAGGCCAATAAAACTAAACGAACAGCACATTTCATACAAAAGCTCTAGGTAAATTTTGGTAATACGGGAGTTCATCCGGGGCCGGGGGGCAAACATGAGAGAGGGGAATACTAAGTACCGTCTTAGTGCCAGGCACTGGTGAGGACTCAGGATGACACGATCCATGCCCTTGAGTTCCACACAGTAGTCTTCAAAACAAACTCATCACCATAACTTCCACTTTGAAATACTCCTTTAGCTTTTTGCCAGGAGTCAGCTTAAAGGTCCCCTTCTTGAAAAGGCTTTTCTTCATCACTCTAAAGCTTCCCTAGAGTAGTAACCCGCTTTTCTTTCTTTATAGTACTTTTCACAATCTCTAATTATCCCTTATTATTATTATACAAATATAATTACTTCCTTAGTACTATCTTTTCTCCCGTGCACATTTAGAATAGGAGCTCCCCAAGTGCAGAAACCAGGTCTGTTGTCTTCACCACTGTACCCTTGGTGACTGGAACAGGTTATCACCATTCTAGGTGCTCAAATACTAATTGAATTAATGTGAATGAGAACTGTGACCAGGAGAAGCTTCCTAAGAATCAACATTTCCTAAGGTAGGTAGCCCTCAAATTCCAGTTTGGTTCCCTTAGTTATGAAATAGTGTGGCGAGTACTCACCTCTACCTGAGTAACATTGATGACGAGCACCACCACCATCAACACTGCAAGCAGACAGCAGAAAAGCCGTAGTTTAAAGAAACTGACCCACATTATCTGGCTGTGTCTTGATCATCCATGGCTGACACCATGCAACCTTCACTTCTTAAAACTCCATGTCTTTGTTTTTCTGAGCAGATGAGCTTTCATTTTAGCTTGCTTTTCTTCTACCATCCTGAAGAGTTCTTCATATAAAGGAGAGGCTGGAATATAAGAAGCACATTTTCTTCAAAAGACTCCTGCAAAAAAGGGAGAGCAGAAAATACATCAACAACTATAACAGCCTGGGATGAGGTAAGAGGAAAGATACCACATTTCCTCTTCTTTAACCTCATTGAAGGCCCAGAGTCATGGAGAAAGCAAACACCCACAGCACAGTAACAGCTACTCCATATCAGACAACTTACAGAAGCCTGGGCTTCTGTGTGAATACAATGATACCGGTCGGACTACCTACTTGGGTTTTAACTTTTAAGAGAGTGAAAAAGAATGTCTTTAAACTCTTAGAAATTGCATAGTTAAAATAGCTTAAATTTCTACAGAAGTCTAAGTAAATAAAATCACTTCAATTCCATTATAGTTCAAGTTATATAAAATTATTGGAGTAATCATATTTAAAGAGCGTTAAGAGAAAACACTGTGGTTTTATGAGCAGCTCAGGAATAACTGTGCAAAACATCAGGACATACTTTGAAAAACAAATAGTGCTGTCCCTCTGTACGGGAGAAGACAGCGGACGCCTTCTGGGTCTCCAGCTTCTCCCAGCACGTATGTGGTCCTGATTCTCCCTCAGCTGAGGAACCAGGCACAGGACGAAAGACTCCTGTTCTAAAGCCATAGGAGAGAAAAGCTAAGCTTAAGGAGTGACAGGACACCCAAATCCTTCGGCACAGCTGCTAGAGGCAGAGGATTCAGGCTGCCACTCCTGTTCTCGAGACCATGTAATGAATTCAACATGCTCTCTCCAGGTACATACTACTCCGATATAGGTAAGCAAAGAAAGTGCTAGTAGCAGTTTACTCCTGGCGAGGCTTTCCTCGGAGGGCATGGTGAACAGGTAAGAAGGAAAGGGGTAACCAGTCATGGTACAGGTCTCGGAATACCTCAGCTGCACCATCGCTCCCCGGAGCGCTGTGTTGGACCTGATGAGCCCCCTGTTCCCTTGCTCATCTACTCCCCCTAATTCATTCCCAAACCACAAGGGCCATGACACCCCTTCCTCACCCCGCTTTGTAAAGGACACAAGGCTAAACTACTGCGACACATTCTCCATCCTCAAATTCCCACAGCAGTTACTGTTTTCATGTCTCAACTGATCTCTATATTTTTATGTATTTCTTATCGCCCCAACTAGACTAGAGCATGTTTGGCCATATTAAAAAAAAAAGAAAAAGAAACCATACGTCATTATAAATGATAACAATGTATAATACTTTTTGAGTCTCTCACAATACTTAGCTCTTTACACAATATAAGTTGATTCATCATTCCACACTACAAATAATTATGAAGGCCTACTCTGTACCGCACACTTTACTAAGGTGCGAGAAATTCTGGAAAGGTTTATACTCACATTAGGCCAGAGGTAGTTCCGCTCCTAAATTGGAGAGGGGCAGATCCACTAATCCTGGCTACCTCCATCAGGATGCCAGGTACCATGAAGGGCTGCAGTTCACTATTTCATACCTCCCCAACACTGCTCCCTCCAACACCCAAGTAGCCAGCGACCCAAAATGGCCAGTAAATTCTGGGAAGGAAACAGCTTTGAAATAGAGGAAATAATTCTGTCACCAGGGCCCCAGCTGCTCCTCTGTATGAACCCTTCTCAAGGATTGGGCCGTAAGAATCAGGTTTTGCAGAGATCAGCTAAGCCATGGTGTGCACGAGAGGAAGGAGCTGCAGGACTCAAGAAAAAAGACACAAGACACACATAAAGAAAAGATGGGGTACAGAGGGACCCCCAGCCTCTTGGACTGAGAGCCCAGATCTCTGCAGCCTCATCATGTTTATTTGTTTCTTTAATCAGTAAGCAAGTTAGCAGAGCAGTGGCTCAGGTGCTGAGAAGGATGATTAACTAAAACCAGGTATGCAGGAAATGGCTAGAAGGTTCAGAAGCTCCCATTAAGCAATCTTATCAGTGCTTGACGGGCAGCATTTTGCCCCCACAGGACTTGGCGTTCCAAAGTCCTCACCAAAGACTTGTGTCAGGGCGGCTCTCTAATCTCCAGCCATCCTCCTCCAAGGTTTCCCTGATGGCCAGAGAGAGATATGACCAGAGATGAGACTCCACAGGCCTTCAGCTGCACCATGGTGGGCACCGCCCATGGACTGTGTGAACACCCTCAGTTTAAGGAATGCCGGTATGGTTTGGAGCCAGTCAGCAGCAACACAGCTGTGGTCAGTGGTGGAGAAGGCTGGCGAGGGCGGCAGGGCCCAGAGCTAAAGGAACCACAGGGCTACAGGCAGCAATGCAAACATGCATAAGAGCCTCGTGGCCAGGGACTGCTACTAAAAAGCATTATGGAGGATCTTGCCAGAAAAAGACCTGACTTCTCGTTAGAAGTAGAGCATTAAGATTTGAGAGGTCATTTGTATATCTAGATGTAGCCTGAAGAAAACCAAACAGACCTCTTCGTTTTTGCTGTTGTTGTTCTTGTTATCCAAAAAAGAAGTTTTTATTGCCTTTAGTCCACAGTTGGTATTTCACATTATCACTAGGTCTCAGGGCCCCTGGGTGAGGCTGGTCCCAGGGAGGGCCTTCTGGTGGGAGTCCCTGTGCACTACTTAGCAGAGAGAGAGGGGCAAGTATGGAGAGGGGCAGGAGGGCTTTGCCTCAACCGCTCAGAACTCCAGAGTCTTGTCTGGGCCTGAGTTTCCACACTGAGACCCAGTGTGGGAGTGTCCTGGGGAAATCCAGTCCTTCACAATGCCTAAATTGTCCGGGGAATGTGACCTGGCCCTCTCCCAAGGGGATTTCCTTCCCAACATCCCCTCCGGCGTTCTCACCCCATTTCCCCCGAAAAAAATTACTTTTGTTAAAACTGTCTGAAATTTCTGCGGGTACAGAAACTACAAATTAATCAGCAGAGAAAAGAAAGAGGGGCAGAAGCAGCCAGAAGCCATTTGGGGCCAGTTTTCCCACCTACACAGCTTGGCCCAAAGCCTGTTGGGAAATTTGCTACCTAGATGTACCCTGGCAGGGATCCCCACCATACAAGCACCTGGAGCTGGCCTTCACAGATCCTTAGCTAGAAGCACTTAAACACGTATAAAAATAAGATAAAAACACGGAAAACCCAAAATTCCAAATGGGGTGACACTATGGGAAGACACCGCACAAGTAGCCTGTCTCCTTTTGGTAATAGAGGGTATACTTTGGGGCCTTCCCTGGGCTTGGGCAGTCGCTGGCTGACTTTGGAGCCCTGTCAGCCACCAGACGTAGAGGGTAGTATTTGGGGTTGTATATCTATCTGCTAGCCCAGGCCACAGACATGGCTGCTCTGGTTGGCACCCTGGATGCAGAGACATGGAGGAGTTACCACATCAGTCCACCCGCAACCTGATGTCACAGATGTGCCATCAGGCCCACCTGGCTGCCACCTTGCAGGCTAGCAGTTGAGTGGTCCACAGGTGGCAAGATATGGTTCTTGGAGTCATATAGATGCCTTCTTGTGCCATATGCTATGATGCCTGACTGGCTGGAATACTTATTGGTGCCCATCAGGAGCCCAATAATGCACTGGCTCACCTTATTTATTTATTTATTTATTTATTTATTTATTTATTTATTTATTTTACAGAGACAGAGAGTGAGTCAGAGAGAGGAATAGGGACAGATAGACAGAAATGGAGAGAGGTGAGAAGCATCAATCATCAGTTTTTTGTTGCCGTTGTGACATCTTAGTTGTTCATTCATTGATTTTTCACATGTGCCTTAACCACTGGCCTTCAGCAGACTGAGTAACCCCTTGCTGGAGTCAGCAACCTTGGGTCCACGCTGGTGAGCTTTTGCTCAAACCAGATGAGCCTGCACTCAAGCTGACAACCTCGGGGTCTTGAACCTGGGTCCTTCTCCATCCCAGTCCGATGCTCTATCCACTGCATACTGGCTGGTCAGGCATACTGGCTCACCTTTATGATGACATCATCAAAGTATTTCTCCTGCTTCTCTGAGTACTTGATGCCAACATCCATGCCCCTCTGCAGCCCTTTGTCTTGGCCTTGCCTGCCAGAGCCAGAAGAGACACCTGCACCTGTGTCATGTTTGCACTTTCAAACAGGTCACTAGCCTTGAACAGGTCCACAGAGGTCATGGTGTAGCTGACCATGGCCTTGGTGAAGCTGGAAAGGCTTTACAGCTGGTACCACATTTGCATGGAGAGGCTAATCTTGGGGAGCAAAACCAGCTGTAGCTTATTCATAAGTGTACACAGGAGAATTCCATCCTTTAGACCCATGATGGTGAACCTATGACACGCGTGTCAGCACTGACATGCGTAGCCATTTTTGATGACACACAGCCGCATGCGGCCGCATACCAGAGAAGTATGGGGTCACATGCCAAGAAAGAGGTTTCATCCTTGGTTCCTGCATGGCCAGGTGCAGTAGCCAAGGATAAAACATTTGCTGTAGTGTAGACACTCTGTGCCTGAGGTCTGTAAGCCAAAACAACAGAACTCTGGCACAGAGCGTCTAGTTCTGGGACTTCCCGTTAGGCCGTTTTTCTCAAACTGACACACCACCCGAGTTATGTTCAGTTTTTTGGCGAATTTTGACACATTAACCTCAAAAGATTGCCCATCACTGCTTTAGACCCTTCTGGAATTTAGGACCGATAGAGAGATCCATGAGTCCCTCGATCCAGTTGCAAAGTTCTGTCATATCTGGACAGAAGCCAGTTCTTGATCTCGGCCAAAAGCCTGTATAAGAGACCCCTGCTGAACTGCATGGAACTCACACTAGCAACAGCAGCAACAGCATGATGGACCAAACAGACCTTTCTATGAAAACACATATACTTAATTGTTGACAGCTGTCACGCTTGGGCAGTTTTTGTTTTTCTCCATCTTTATTGCCTAATTTTTCCACCAGAAAATTAAAAAATATTGAGAATAAAGCTGGTTTCTAAAAATAACAATTAAAGATATTACAGAAGAAAAAACAAGACATTAAATCTGATAGAGAAAGAAACAATTCAATTTAAAATGAAAGATTTAAGACTTTAAAATGAAAGTTATAATAAAAGACAAAGAACATCATAAGATAATAAAGGGACCACTCCAACAAGACGCTACAGCCCTTAAAAACATTTATGTACCCAATATAGGAGCATCTAAATACATAAAGCAAATTTGGATGGAGATAAAGGAAAAAATCAACAGTAATACTGTCATGGTAGGAGACTGTAACATCAATAGATCTTTCAGACAGAAAATAAACAAGGAAACAGTGACCTTAAGATACACACTAGATGGAATGAATTTAATTGACATATTCAGAACATTTCATCCCCAAGCAGCAGAATATACATTCTTTGCAAGTCCACACAGAACATTTTCCAGGATGGACCACATGTTAGGCCACAAAACAAGTCTTCAAGCATCTCCTCTGACCACAATGATATGAAACTAGAAATCAATAACAAGAAAACACATGGAGACTATATAACATGCTATTAGACAATGAATTGGGTTAACAATGAGCTCAAGGAAGAAATCAAAAGGTACCTGAAACAAATGAAAATGAAAACACAGCACTCCAAAATCAATGGGACAGTGAAAGCAGTCCTAAGACGAAAATTTATTGTAGTACAGGCTTACCTCAATAAGCAAGAAAATTTTCAAATAAACAATCTAACCTTATGCTTAAAATAACTAGAAAAGTACAAAAAACAAAGCCCAAAGTAGAAGTCATAAAGATCAAAGAGGAATAAACTAAATGGTGTCTAAAAACAAAACAAACAAAAAAAAAAACAGCCTGACCAGGTGGTGGCGCAGTGGATAGAGCGTTGGACTGGGATGTGGAAGACCCAGGTTTGAGACCCCAAGCTCGCCAGCTTGAGCACGAGCCCATCTGGCTTGAGCAAAAGCTCGTCAGCTTGGACCCAAGGTCGCTGGCTCCAGCAAGGGGTTGCTCAGTCTGCTGAAAGCCCGCGGTCAAGGCACATGTGAGAAAGCAATCAATGAACAACTAAGGTGTCGCAACGGCAACGAAAAACTGATGATTGATGCTTCTCATCTCTCTCCGTTCCTGTCTGTCTGTCTCTATCTATCCCTCTCCCTGACTCTCTCTCTGTCCCTGTAAAAAAAAATAAAATAAAATAAACACACAAACACCCTTTAAAAAAAAACAAACAATATAAAGGATCAATGAAACCAGGAGCTGGGTTCTTTCATAAGATAAACAAGATTGATAAACCCTGAACCAAACTCATTAAGAATAAAAGAGAACCTAAATAAATAAAATCAGAAATGAAAGAAAAAAAATAACAACTGACACCACAGATATACAAAAGATTATAAGAAAAAACTACAAACGATTACATAAAAACAAATTGGACAATCTGGAATAAATGGATAAATTTCTAGAAACATACAATCTTCCAAAACTGTATCAAGAAAACAGAAAGGCTAAAGAGATCAATTACAGTCAACAAAACGGAAGCAGTAATTAAAAACCTCCTAACATATCTATCTAAAGAAATGCAAAACATTAAGTCAAAAGAATATATGCACTCCTATGTTCACTGCAGCATCATTTACAATAGCTAAGATATAGGAGCAACACACGTGCCCATCAATAGATAAGAGTATATATAGTTGTTGTAGCCGTGGCCAGGGAGCTCAGTTGGTTAGAGCATCATCCTCACATGCCAAGGTTGTACATTCAACCCTTGGTCAGGGCACTTACAGGAATCAACCATTGAATGTATAGATGAGAGGAACAACAAATCAATATTTCTCTCTATATATCAGTAATAAATATTTTTTAAACTTTGATACATATAGACAATGGAATATTACTCAACCATAAAAAGAATGAAATCTTACCATTTGCAACAGCATTAATGAACCCAGAGGCATTATGCTCAGTGAAATAAGTCAGTCTGCAAAAGATAAATAGCACATAATTTCACTCAAATATAGAATCTAAAAAAAAATTAGGAACAAACAAAACCGAAATAGACTCAGAGACAGAGACAGGACTGGTAGACTAGCGGGAAGGAGGGCTGAGGGACTGGATGAAAGAGGTAAAGGTAAAGTGATTAAGAAATACATATTAGTAGTTACAGAATAGCCATGAATATGTAAAGTACAGTGGTACCTTAAGATATGAACAGACCAACTTTTTTTTTTAAGATATGAGCTGCGACTCAGTCCTTATGTTTGTTCGAGATCCGAGTGAAATTCCTACAAGTCGTGATTCGGGAAACTTCCGCTAGTTGGTGTGTTGGCACATGGGTCCAGTATCGGCAGTTTGATATACGAGTTGACTGACTTACTAGCTCGATTACAGAACAAATTAAATTCATATCTCAAGGTACCACTGTACAGCACTGAAATATAGTCAGTAAGATGGCAATAAGTATGTATGGTACCAGGTGGGTTAGAAATATAAGGGAGAACACATACTTTGTAAAATATATGACTATCTAAACACTATGCTATACACCTGAAGCCAATACAAAATATTTAATACTTAACGTAAACTATAATTGAAAAAAAGAAAACTCCCAACACACAAAGGGGAATTTTACCAGACATTCCAAGAAGAACTAAGATTTATCCTCTTCAAATTATTTCAAAAAGTTCAAGAGGGAAGACTCCAAGCTCATTTTACGAGACCAGCGTTACCCTGATTCTAAAACTAGATAAAGACACTACAAAGAAAGAAAATTATAGGCCAATATCCGTAATGAAGACAGAAGCAAAAACTTTCAACAAAATACTAGCAAACTGAGTTCAGCAATATAATAAAAAGATCATACACCATGATCAAGTGGGATTTATTCCTGGGAGGCAAGGTTGGTATGATATCCCCACATCAATTAACATGATTCACCACAGAAATATAATGAAAAATAAAAATCATATGATCATATCAATGGGTGCAGAAAAAAGCATTTGACAAAGTCTAGCATCCATGTATGATAAAAACTCTCAGCAAAATGAAAAAAAAAAGGAATATACCTTGACATAATAAAGGCCACATATGACAAACCCACAGTCAACATCACACTCAGGCAAACACTACAAGTGTTGTCCTTAAGATTGGGAAAAAGACACAAAGTCTGCTTTCGCCCCTCTTTTTCAACGTAGTACTGGAAATTCTAGCCACAGCAACCAGACAAGAAGCAGAAATAAAACCCATGTAAATTGGAAAGAAAAAAGTAAAACCGTCTTTATTTGCATACATGATACCATATATAGAGGACCCTAAATATTCCACCAAAGGGAAAAACAAACTACTAAAACTGACAAATGAATTCAGTAAAGTAGCAGGATACAAAATACCCTATTTTTTGCTCCATAAGATGCACCTGACCATAAGATGCACCTAGGGTTTTAAGGAGAAAAATAAGAAAAAAAATATTCTGAACCAAATGGTGTGTTAAAATATTTAATAAAATATACCACAATAATATTTCAACAATGTAAACTCAACAGCAGTATTAACAAGCATGAGCACTGTTATTAACAAATAAGAAGAGACTTGAATGTTCAAATACTCTTCTAGTTGTCCGGGAACCCCAGGAACTCATCATCGCTAGTGTCAGAATTTAAGCTCATTTGCTCACAATCACTGGTATCATTTTCTTCTCTATTTTCATATATGATACTATCTTCAGTGCCATCTAAGGCATTGCTAATGCCACACTTTTTGAATGACTGTACCACAGTTTCTCTTCACTGAGGGCCATGATGTTTCCACCCATTCACAAACTTGAGTGATATCTTCATTCAACCAGGTGATGTCAGATCATGATTACCAGGAACCATCCATTTGCTCCACCTTTCTCACACAGACTTTAAACGGTTTGTTGATGGAAATGTCCAGAGGTTGCAATCCCCAGGAATTACAGCTAGATGAGTCTTTACTTCTTTAATGTTCTTTTGTGTGTGGTTTCACTAATACATGCTGTAAACTGGTCAAGCACTAACAGGGCAGCAAGTGACGGCCGCACTTCACACAGAGCTCCAGCAGCTGCAGCGCACCTCTCACGTCTGCCCTCCATGATGCCAGATGAATGCGCCCACACAACATCACTTGCCTTCCCTCCTGCACTGCACGCAACTGTGGAGACCGGAACCAGGAGATCGCTCAGCAGATGCCAGGGTTCTACACGCTGCCCTGGCGGGTATGATTACGCTCCTGCTGGCGCTCAGTCTACATATGTTTGCCGGCACAGCGCCCGGCAGCAGCTAAAAAAAAGAAATGAACATTTGCTCCATAAGACACATGGGCATTTCCCCTCCACTTTTGGGGGAGGGAAAAAGTGCATTTATGAAGCAAAAAATATGGTAAATATTCAGAAATCAGTTGTATTTTTAAATACCCATAATGAACTATCATAAACAGAAACTAAAAAAAGTCTCATTTACATTTGCTTCAAAAAAAAAGTAAAATAACTAGGAGTAAACTTAACCAAAGAGATAAAAGACCTGTACTCAAAAAGGTTTAAGACCCTGAAAAGATACTGATAAATAGGAGCATATACCATGTTCATGAATGAAAAGAATTAACATTACAACGTCCATACTACCCAAAGCTACATACTACAGATTCAATGCAATTCCTATCAAAATACCAATGGATTTTTTTTTCCACAGAACTAGCCCAAATTATCCAAAATTTTATATGGAACCATAAAAGATCACAAATAGCCACATCAACCTTTATAAAGGACAAAATTGGAGGTATCACGCTACCTGATATCAAATTACAGTGGTACCTTGAAATACGAAATTAATTCGTTCTGTAACCGAGCTCGTAAGTCAGTCAACTCGTATATCAAACTGCCAATACTAGACCAGGGCGCCTACACGCCAACTAGCGGCAACTTCCCGAGTCTCCACTCATATCTCGGAATTTCGCTCAGATCTCGAACAAAAATACGGAACGAGTCACAGCTCGTATCTTAAAAAAAAAAATCGTATGTTGGTCTGTTTGTATCTCAAGGTACCACTGTATACTAAAAGGCTACAGTAATTAAAATGGCATGATAACAGCACAAAAACAGACACACGGGTCAATGGGAGAGAAAAGAGCCCAGAAATAAATCCAGGCATGCCTGGTCCATTAATATATGACAAGGGAGGCAAGAACACACAATGGGATAGAGACAGTCTATTCAATAAAAAGTGTGGGAAAACTGGACAGATACATGCAGAAAATGAAATCACGCCACCTTTTTACACTACATATAAAAATAAACTCAAAATGAATTAAAGACTTAAATATAAGACTTGAAACCATAAAACTCCTAAAAGAAGACATAAGCAGTAAACTCTCTTATATCACTCTTAGTAATACTTATTGGATATGTCTCCTCAGGCAAGGGAAACAAAATAAATAAACAAATGGGACTACCTCAAACTAAAAACGTTTTGCACAGCAAAGGACACCATACACAAAATGAAAAGACAACCCACTGAAGTGAAGAACATATTCGCCAATTATACATCTGATAAGGGATTAATATCCAAAATTAATAAAGAACTCATAAACTCAACACATATAAAAAACACAAAACAATCTTATTTAAAAAATGGGCAAAGGACATGAAAAGATGCTCGACATCACTAATGGTCAGAGAAATGCAAATTAAAACCACAATGTGGTATCACTTCACACCTGTTAGAATGGCTATCATTAATAAATCAGCAAACAAGTGTTGACTAGGATGCGGAGAAAAGGGAGCCCTACCGCCCTGCTAGTAGGAATATAGACTCATGCAGTCACTATGAAAAACAGTATGGAAGTTCCTCAAAAAATTTAAAATGAAACTGTCTTAGGACCCAGTGATTCCACTTTGGGGTATGTCTCTGAAAAAACAGTAAACACTAGTTTGAAAGAACATATACACCCCTATGTTCATTGCAGCGTTATTTACAATAGCCAAGCTATGGAAGCAGCCCAAGTGCCCATCAATACACAAGGAGATAAAGAGGGTATTGTGCATACATACAATGGAATATTACTCAGCCATAAAAAAGAATGTAATCTTTTTTTTTTTTTTTTTTTTTACAGAGACAGAGAGAGAGTCAGTGAGAGGGATAGATAGAGACAGACAGACAGGAACAGAGAGAGATGAGAAACATCAATCATCAATTTTTCGTTGCGACACCTTAGTTGTTCATTGATTGCTTTCTCACATGTGCCTTGATGGGGGGGTGGCTACAGCCGACCAAGTAACCCCTTGCTCGAGCCAGCAACCTTGGGTCCAAGCTGGTGAGCTTTGCTCAAACCAGATGAGCTTGTGCTCAAGCTGGCGACCTCGAAGTCTCGAAACTGGGTCCTCCATGTCCCAGTCCGACGCTCTATTCACTGCACCAATGCCTGGTAGGCAAAAAAAAAAAAAAAAAAAAAAAAGAATGTAATCTTAACCTTTGAAATAGCATGGGTGGACCTGAAGGTTATGGTGCTCAGTGAAATAAGTCAGTCAGAGAAAGAAATACCGTATGATTTCACTTATAGGTAAACAATCTAAAGAACAAAATAAACAAAACAGAACAGATTCATAGATACAGAGAACAGACTGATGACTGTCAGAGGAGAGAGGACTTAGGGGACTGGGCGAAAAAGGAGAAGCGATTAAGAAGTTCAAATTGGTAGTTACAGAATAATAACGGGAATGTAGAGCACAGTATAGGAAATACAGTCAATAATATTGCAATGGCAAAGCAGGTCCTTCACTATGTGGAAATACTGCCATTATCCTGCTGAAAGAAAATCTTGTGTTGATCCTTTTTTATTTCATCTTTGTAAGAGTAAAATCATTGCAGACTGACATGGACAATTATGAGAAAAAGAGGAAAAAAAATAATAAGTATTGCAATGTTTTATCTATGGTGCCAGATGGGTACTAGAAATATTGGGAAAATACTCTGTAAAGTATATGATTGTTTAACCACTATGCTGTATACCTGAAACTAATATAAAATAATATGGAATGTAAACTGTAATTGAAAAATAAAATTTAAGTTACTAAATAATAAAATGAAAATTTTCAAAGTGGAAGAGGAAATAAGTAACAAGTTTCTGTGATTTTCCTACAAATGATAAATGTAGGGACTATAATAAAAAAGCTATTTGAAAAGAGAACAGGAAAGTATCCGTTGGTATCTAAAATTGTTCTTAGAATTGAGTAAGAACAGGAGTACTAGATGGAAATGACTCTAGAAAAGTTTTCTAGGTCAACCAAAAAATAAAAAGACATAATAAATGTAATTTATCTCTTTTTGGAAATTTCCAGTTCCCAAAACACATGCTTCATTAGAACTAAGAACTAAGTTTACATCTAACTTTCTTTCCAGTGCAAAGTCTTGACCTCAAGAAATCACGACAGCAGCCCTTATTCTTTTCTTGCCACATTCAAAGCACATGTTGATTTTATTTTATACTGTTCTTCTTGCTGCAACAGAGATAAACAGCTGATGTACAGGTTTAAAATACTGAGAGCAAGGTAAAGGAAAATATACTTGAAATAAGGAGTATAGTTTACGGCAGTGAGGCACACTAGACTTCAGTACAACATATCCTACCGATAAAAAAGAGTAACTGGCTATTTTTATACATAATCTTAAACATGGCAAATCACTCTCAGATCTGAGCTGAAGGTCAAAACTACATGTAAACCAGGGGTCCCCAAACTACGGCCCGCAGGCCACATGCGGCCTCCTGAGGCCATTTATCCGGCCCCGCCACACTTCCTGAAGGGCACCTCTTTCATTGGTGGTCAGTGAGAGGAGCACAGGATGCATCCGCACCCATAGTTCCCATTGAAATACTGGTCTGTTTGTTGATTTAAATTGACTTGTTCTTTATTTTAAATATTGTATTTGTTCCCGTTTTGTGTTTTTACTTTAAAATATGTGCAGTGTGCATAGGGATTTGTTCATAGTTTTTTTTTATAGTCCGGCCCTCCAACGGTCTGAGGGACAGTGAACTGGCCCCCTGTGTAAAAAGTTTGGGGATCCCTGATGTAAACAGTGATACAACTGGAAAAAATAAAATAAACCAAAAGTAAAAGCTCCATGTGTTATTTTTCATTTTTTTAACCACTGATTAGATTTTTTTTTTTTAGATTTTAATTATTGATTTTACAGAGAGAGGAGGGGTGCAGAGTGAGATGTATCAACTCATAGTTGCTTCACTTTTGTTGTTCATTGATTGCTTGTTGTATGTGCCTTGACACGGCAAGCCCAGGTTTTCGAACTGGCGTCCTCAGCATTCGAACTCGACACTTTATCCAATGAGCCACCACAGGCTAGGTTGTGCTATTTTTCTTAAAGAATAGAATAATCATGTAATTCAACAACTCATTTCTAGTACTAGAGAAAATAAGAGGCATCTAGAAAGATATAAAAGTTATGATTACTGCATGAGGAATCTCAACTTGACCAGTTCTATTTTCAAATCTTTCTGGTGTTAGACCACCACTTACTCATGCTTCATATTTATGTTCAAATGACAAGCAAAAAGTAAAATCCACAGTCCTTTTGCCAAAACTGGCTACTTACGGCCAATGTAACATCTTTAAGGTCTGTGGCAACAATCCTAGACTGCCATTAGGTATCTGACTTCTTATCCATTATTTCACATAAGAATTACAAAATAATTGTTTACAGAAAATTAGGCAGCAGCCCATCCCCTGGGGAGCTAATGTTCTTAACCATTCCACAAAGAATATTTTAGAGGACAACTATACATCCAGTTTCTGGGACAGTCCCCCACCCCCACCCCATGCCAAATACTATGATCTGTAATTGTACTTATCAGAGTAAGTGTCTGCAATTTTAATTCAGAATACATGGACCCCTACATAAAAGACAAAAGCACATATTTACATGGAACAAACCCACACTTAAATGTTTATATCTAAATTTTTCAGAGCAGCTGTATTTTTCATAGGATGCTGAGTAAGCCCTTGAAACTTACAGGGAAGGGCCTAAAGAGAGAAACAGACTCATCCAAGACCATGACGGTGGGTCAACCAAATAGGTCAATCCTTGGACAAAAAGCAGGGGCAGAGGTCTGCTTGACTTGTTTTCATGGATCCCATTTCTCCTTCACATACACCACAGGCCCAAGTACCCATGTTTGCATTGGTGGGGGCAGGGAGGGGTAAAAAGCAAACAAATCAGTTAAATAAGACACAGAGTAGTAACCGCTATATGAAAAAATAAGGCATGTTGATAGATGATGGCCTTCAACCCTGCATGCACATTAATATCATCTAGGAAGCTTTTAAAAATACCAATGCCTGGTGGACACCCAACCAAATGAATCAATCTGTGGGAGTAGCGCCCAAGAAACAGCTTTTCACAAAGCTTTCCAGATGATTATAACGTGAAGCCAGCTAACAGAACAACTAGAACAGGGGTGTGTTATTTGTATCAGAGGGTCAGGGTGGTCTTTCTGAAATATTTCAGTTGTAACTGACATTGCAACCTCAGGACAGCCCAATTACAGGGCAATGGGGACAGCCAACCCCACGTTAGTGATTTATCCCTTTGTTCCCTTTCTCAGGAATAAGTAGCAGCACTTTATCAGGCCCAGAGAATCTGTGAGGATAACAGACATGGAGAGAAGACCCTCAACCGTCATGGGAAACCAGAACCGAATATTATGGAAGAATAGTGTGCTACCACCTCCACTGTGGACCATACAAGTTATCGGGGTCCGGGAGTCCCGCCAGCTTCAAGCACACCCTGATGTTCCAAATGATAACTGACCACAGTGAGGAGGGGGCAGGCCCATCGGAGCAGCGTGCCTCTTCATCTTTAGGAAATGTGATAACAATTCTCCTTTACAGTAAATAATGAAAAGCAAGAAAAAGTTTACAAACAGGCAATTACACACAATTTTTTAAAAATGAACCTTTCCTGAGAATCCTCCTTATCACCCCAGTGACCTTTGATCAAGCGGAGATGGACGACAAGGCAGGATCTCCACCTAACTCGTTTCGCCCCATAGGACCTAAATCTGATGCCAGTAAAGCCAGAACAACAGAACAGCCATGACACGCGAGATGGAGCGGAAAGGGGACGGGGGGGTGTCTTCCGAGGGTGTCCCGAGGTCTGGCTGTGCCGCGCTGCGGCTGCGGCTGCGGCTGCCCGGCTGCAACAACTCGAGAAAACTGAGAGTGGAAATGCTCCAGCCCCCGCCCCCTCCCTGCAGTGACCTGCGGCGGCTCAGGCTCCGGTCCGAGGCTGCGGCTGCCGGGGCTCCAACTCTGCCCCCGCCTCGGTCCGGAGCCTCTCCTTCCAGGCTCGGACGGCCCCCAGCCGTGCCCCTGCGGCGGCACTTGCTCCGCACTAGACCGAGGACCGGACTCCGGAGCCGGCGCGCGCTCAGGATGGACAGTCGAAGCCCAGAGGCGCGCACGAGGAGCCGGGCAACGCATCGCTCCGGCGGCCGAGGCTGACCCGGTGCCGCACACAGCCCGCAGGCCCGCACTCACCTCTCGGTGCGCCTACCACCTCGCGCTCTCCCGCGGCTGGGGACACTGATGCCCAGCTCAGTCGAGGCTTTTTGTACCCAGCCGCCTGGCCCCTGCTTCCTGACACCACTACGTCGTCCCACCCCCGATCCTGGGCTACGATTGGCCGAGCTCCGAGAGGGGAGGGACGAGGACATCGAATGACAGCCGCCGACGCTGAGCAAGTGGCGCTGAAAGGGGCTAGCGGAGCCCTAGCGGCGGAATGGGTTCCCCAAGCGCTTCGCGTCGTCCTTCCCTGTCCGCGGGCCCTGCGCACAACGCTTGCTGCAGCTGTCGCCTGTGGACTGAACCCTAGATCTTCTCGGGACCGGTTCCTTGTCGCCTTCGCTTATCAGGGGTTCCCCCGGGAGCCACCGTTTCAAGCCAGCGAAGCGACCAAACCAGAGATGCGCCTACTTGAGCTGTCTTTCCTCTCACAATGTACTTCCTCTCAGGCGGAATGTATTGTTCCCTTCATCAGGGAAACACGATTTGCCAAGCAGGAGCACGGAGAATCTTGAATCTTTCTCTGGTTTTTGAATCTTTACTTGCTTCTTAATAGTCGACTTAGTCTATACAAGACATGGGTCTCCTGGCAAAAAGCCTAGAAACTCCTCCTCCCCTGTCCCCCCTCCCCCACCAATTCTGGACTATCCTATTTTGTACATCTTTCTAACCAGTAAAATTCCATAGCATCTCCATGAATCTCAGAAACAGACAGGAGTCCTTGGAAGACGAAAAGCCCTTGTTCAGGAAGCAGGAAGGGATGACTCAGCTCTGGGTGTACAGTGGAGTTTGGTGAATTTATCCAACCGAAAAGCAGGCTCTAGAAGTAGACCTGCCCCCCAGACTATTTCCTCAAGGCTGAAGAAGAATTTATATAATTTATAACTAACATTAATTATTTTCACATATATTGACCACAAAGGGTTGCCTGCTTATTTAGATGTTTTCTTGGCACAACCACACACACGAGTGACCAGACTCATGAATGAAACAAAACGAGGGTCTGTATTGGGAAGTCTCTTCTGGAGTAAGCATTTCATTCTCCTCATTCCTTGAGAACATTCAGCCTTTCTAGTCCTTTTGTAATCATAAAAGGTGCTCCCATTGTCTCTAACTAATATGATGAAGAGCCCCTTGATGGACTTCTGCTCTATCAAGTCATGTCTCCCAGTAGGGGACTTTCAGCTACCTATCTTTCACAGTTTGGCTGTCTGGCAAGTGGCAAATACTGAAATAGGACACGCTGGCTTCTAGATCATAGCTTTGGTCTGTGTTAGTAGTGATCCTTATTAACCCTCATTCACTCAGGCAGTCATAATTCTGAGGAGTTTGAGACCTCTTGCATATATTTTAGTCATTATAGCCACAAACAAGAATGAACCTGTTGGGCAGATAAAATATATTATGCTCACTTTGTTAAAGATGGCGCTGCCCATGGGGAAACCCATTGCCCAGATGATATTAGTTGCCCTTATGCTTGGGATGGGAGTAATTATATTATTGGGGAGAGGGGGACAGGCTGTAAGCAGGCAGGGTCGTTATAGCCCAAGGCTTAGTTTTACTTTTAATTTCTTTTTTTAAATTTTATTCATTTTAGAGAAGAGACACAGAGTGAGAGAGAGAGAGAGAGAAAAAGAGAAAGGGGGGAGGAGCTGGAAGCATCAACTCCCATATGTGCCTTGACCAGACCAGTGCAGGGTTTTGAACTGGCGTCCTCAGTGTTCCCAGGTGGACGCTTTATCCACTGCGCCACCACAGGTCAGGTCCAAGGCTTAGTTTTAAGAGTAAACTTTACCCACACCCTTGACTGATTGATGTGGGGTGGTGCACTCTCATGAGGAATCCTCCCATTATGCCTCAGATAAGTGACTTTGTATCAGAGACTTCCTTGTTTATAGATTGGATTAAAGGTTTGGATTTCTACACTATAAAGTGGGACAGGCCGGGAGCTTGCTCTCTTGTTTCCTGAGGTTAGTATTAGAGAGGAGAGCAGATTAAGGCCACATGGAGGAGAGGAGAAGCAGCCAAGATGGCAGAGTGCTGATGAAGAAGCCAGTTTGTGCAGTTTGTGCAGAGAAGGAGATGGGAAACAGAGGTGAATAAGTCTGGTGAGCTAGAAACCGTTGATGCTAGGAAACTCGGATAAGCCAGTAGCTTTGTGACCACTGAATGAGTGGGTTTTTGTGATTTCTTACTCTAACCAATATTTTGACTAACCAACTATATTAGTCTGCTCAGACTGCCACAACAAAATAACACTGATTGCCTGTCCAGTGGTGGCACAATGGATACACTGAGGTCACAGGTTTGAAACCCCAAGGACACTGGCTTATGTGCAGGCTCATCTGACTTGAGCGCAGGGTTGCCAGCGTGAGTGTGGAATCATTGACATGATCCCATGGTCACTGGCTTGAAGCCCAAGGTTGCTAGCTTGAGCAAGGGTCACGTACTCTGCTGGAGCCCCTTGGGTTAAGGCACATATGAGAAAGCAATCAATGAACAACTAAAGTGCTGCAACTATGAGTTGATGCTCATCTCTCTCCTTTCCTATCTCTCTCCCTCAAAAAACAACCACACTGATTGTGTGGCTTAAGCAGAAATGTATTTCCTCACATTTCTGGAAGCTGGAGCCCAAGATTTGCTTTCTGGTGAGAATTCTATTCCTGGCCTGCAGATGGCTGCTTTTTCTGTGTCCTCAAATGACCTTTCCTCTGAAGATAGGGGTGGGGGGGAGGTGGTGTCTCTGTATCTCTTCCTTTTCTTATAGGGACACCAGACATACTGGGTTAGGGCTCCATCCTTATGACCTCATTTAACCTTAATTACCTCCTTTAAGTCCTTACCTCCATATACAGTCACATTGGGTGTTAGACCTTCAACGTATGAACCTGGCAGAGAATACAGTTCAGTCCATTAACACCAACCAACGACAAGTCCTACTTGCGTCAAATCAAAGGGCTTCTACTCTGCTTTTCACTTATTCCTAACACTTTCAGCACCTACTGTTTCAATAGCAGCGGACAGTGTCACTTGTGCTCTTGGAAGGATAATACCAGCTCTTCTCTACCCACGGAATTCCAGTAACTATGCAATGAAATCCATACCAAATAAAACTAAATGAGCATTCTTTCCATTTCATATCCATTTTCTTTTCTATTTGACTTTTAGAGAGAGGAAGGAAGAAGTAAAGGAGACAGAGTGAAAGAGAGAAACATTTCATTTGTTGTTCAACTTAATCATGTTGTCACTGGTTGGTTCCTGTATGTGCCCTGACTGGGAATTGAACCCGCAACTTCACCATGTGGGGAATACACTCTAAGCAACTGGGAAACTCAGGGCCTCATACCCATTTTCTTAACACTAGGACTGTTTTTTATCACAAATTCACTTATATAACTATACTCAGAACTTTGGTAGATTTCTGTCTGCAGTTTGTTCTGAATTACCCATTAATTACAAGCACAATGAATAACAACCATTACTACTACTTATAATAAACAGATAATCACTCAAACAAATGTACAAACTTTTTATTTAGAATTAGAGACTCAATTAAGTACAATATAAGTTATGAAGCCCTCACAAAACAGATCATAACCGCTTGCAATCATCTACTATTTCTAAAACAAAATTAAAGACAATCCTAAGAGTTCAAAATCAAATTATTTTTAAGCTCTTGTCAATCTTAAATTATTGCAAAACACTCAAAGAAATTTAATCAGAAAATGAATACAGCCAGTGCAGAGGATTCCTGCTAGCTACTCACTAAAGTCAATGAAGGAATTAGAATTTAGTATGACTTCTATTCATTCACAAATAAAAAGCACCTCATTTTAAAAAGGCAATTATTTGTTTCTCGCCAGATTGTGAGGAATACTTTGTTTACTTGACTTTTAATTTCAATATGGCACAATAAATTTGATCAGTTTAAGCAGTATCACTAAAAATGTTTACAATGCTCCTTACAGACCCTTTCATGAATGAGAGTGGCCATATGTTTAATATTTAAAAGTTAAAACAGTTCAATATAATGGATATCCCTTAATTAGGTGCATGGTAAAATAAAAATATAGATTAAACAATAAAGTCTCTTTATTAAATTTATGAATAGGAAATTAGACTCCTTTTATTTTTTTCCCTTTTTATTAGGTCTCAATTCTCCAGAAAAAAAGATTTTATATTATTGTTATAAATCCAATTCTAAGAGTTTGCACCAAAAAGTTACCAAGGAAGACAGTATAAATTCTTAAGCCCATATTGTGTTTGAATTTATAAAAAGTGAACTATACCTGTCTTAACTAGATAACCAAAAAAATACATTATTATGGTGTCTGTACACTTAAAATATTCCAAAACAAAAGAAAAATACACACTCAAGAATGGAATCCACATCATTCAAGAACATAAATTATTTGCATTTATATAAACACACTTGTGAGGTTTTCCTAAAATATGCACACGCCAAACATTTTATAATTAAACTTATAAAACCAAACTATACTGCTCACAAAAATTAGGGGTTATTTTATAGCTTCATATTCATTTTGAAATATCCCCTAATTTTTGTGAACAGTATATATTATGTCCATATCACCTGTCATAATTGGAGCTTTCTGAATGCCAGAAGAGTTAAAACTTTAACATATGTTGTTCTGTAAAACTGAAGATAAAATATAACCAACTCAGCATTTCAATAGAAAATTTATACACCACAATAATCTGTTATACTTGTCATCAAATAAATGGACTCCATGATACAGTTACTCTTTTTAAATATTTTGATTTTATTATTGCTCTTTAAAAAACATTTTAATCAAATCACATTTCTTAGAGAAAATTCACTCAGGAGTCTAATGAATTAACTGTTTTTTACAAGCAACTCTGCCTTGAGATGTAGTGTTCTAGTTCTCGAAATTTTTGCTCTTTTTCAAAGAAAATGGAATATATGTGAGATTTTCTTACTGACTCACTAAAAGTAAAGATTAATAAAAAGTATATAATAAACTTTTGGAACACCATTACTTTAAGTTTTTAGTTTATTTACTACTAACTAGCTATAACATCAGAAAAGTTATTTAACCTCTCTGTGCCTTAGTTTTATATTTAAAACAAAGGTATCAGAACGAATAATCTCTAAGGTTCCTTCCAGTTCTCACATGGTATGGTTCTGTGCTTCTGCAGAAGTACCTACTTAATATATTAAATTTTCCATAAACGAAGAGCACTAATATGAACTAAAATAGCACAACTGAACTAAATTTCCCCATATGAAAAAAACATAAACACCATGTTAAAGCCCAACCTCCCGAACTTTACTTCACCCATTCCCTTTTTTAGCCGGACCAGTGAATAGCCCAAAGAGTCAAAAACCAAGTATCACAGTTACATAAATTATTTTAAATTACAACATAAACCACTTAAAATATATTAAAGTCTATGCGACAGTTTTCCTGCATTCTAATTTACATTATTTTCATTCTATGTACATTCAAGATAATTTGTAAAGTTAAGGTAGGGGGCTACTTAATATTCTTCTCCTTCAAAACACCAGTTAAGTTAAATAGAATGAAGAGCGGAATGTTAATCCTATCATATTCTGTCAATTTAAAAATAAAAGCACGCTAGATGCTATTTATGCACTAGAAAAAACAAGGCAAAGGTAAAACAATCTTACTAACAAATGCTTGTGTTCAAATCAATTTTATTGTGGTTTGCAATTTTTTTAAAAACAAAAGAGGAAGACAATGTCAGCAGAAACCTACTTAGGTAATATGAACCAGGACACTTCAAAAAAGCCTTAATGAGAAATTTATGTATCATGGAGAAGCACTTTTGATATCAGTCAAGTGCAAGCTGATTTTTCTTTGTCTAACAATGGGCAGCAAATGAGGCACTTAACTGTAAAATAGAAAAATAGGGTATATTTAAGAAGAAGTTCAAAATCACTCATAAAAGATACTTAGTATTCAAAAAGCAAAAAATTCTATTTTTATTTAACATGCTTTCAAATGGTACACAAGCTTCATTAGGAAAAATACCTTTGAACATGAGACTGCTATTCAGTTTAAGAGACAGAAAATATTTCCTTTTCAAGAGGTTTTTGGATTTCTGAGAATGAAATTCAAGTCTTTTTAACCTGAGTGCTACATATTTGTAAACCCTATATATATACATCTTACCCATACTGGAGAAATGTTTCTAACTATCAGCAAAGTATAACATGTGATCCCTGACCTTATTTGTGAAGATTCAGAAGTTTTTATTTCATATAACTTCAACGAAGGGGACCTATTGACTGTAACGGAATACATAGTTATTTAGCACCTAAATTTAGAGAATACATAAGTATTGCCAAAGTTTTAAATAGCGGTATGTCCACAGATTGGGGAAAATCAGATATGTATTGTTCAATAATATTCAAACATTCACAAAGATTAAAATATTAAGCTTCCAAAAAATTATCTTTGATTTGCAAATATATCTACCCGTAACATTCAAACACAATATTATTTCTTCCTGGGGTTACAGATATGTATTCTTTTTAACAAGTAAAGATAAGTGGGGTTTATTTTTTTCTTAATCACCATTAAACTGTCTTCCAAATGTGGCACTTTTTTCAGAGATTTGGATAGAAAATAGTTCTTAAAAAAAAAAAAAAGTCACCATACTCTAACACTAGTATCATTTTAAATGTTCTTCATTATGAGGTTGAGGTCAAAAGTCAAGTAAATGACCAGGGACGTTTTGCTGAAATACATTGAAAATACAAAGCAGGAATACAAATGAACATACATCAATTTCTGGCAAATATATTGGCACACAAATGCTTATCTCAGAGGCAAAAAAAGAACTAAATGAATAGACAATGTTTGCCATGACATTATTGCGAATGAATACAACCTAGTATTGGTTTTCTTCATATCTGGGAGAAATACTCTCATGCTGCCTCTTTAAATAAGCTAGCTTTTAATTATGGATGGAAACTTGGCTTCATATGTTAAAAATAATACATGACATAACTAAAGTTTTCCATGAGACAATTTAATCATCCCCACTGAAAAATCCTATAATCTTACATTCTCTTCCTATGTGCTTATAAGAAGGCTTTCCTTGACTCATAAGTAAGGGGAAAAACAGCTTAAAAAACACAAGTTCTTCCTCCAAGGAGGCTAGCAAATTTCAATAGTTCCCAACCCTCATGTTATTATAGTCACTTTAACAAACTGTATTCTTCGCTACACAATTAACTTCATCACAGAGAGGAGTCAAAAATCTCATATCTTTAAGGAAAAATTTCCTATCTTCTTTATGATATCCTAGTTTATTTTTGAAAGGAAATGAATACATAAAACAAGAAGATCACTGTTGAGTCAATTCAGTTACGAAATAAAGTGCCTATAGCTTCCAATATAAACATTGCTTGATACGTTACAGTTAAGTAGAAAGGCTAACCCAGTCAAAATAAAGATTAACCTCAGTATCTAGAATATGGAAAATATGTGACAAGAATACAAATTCTATATACATAGTAACAAAATTGGGGGGAATATTCCCATTTCCCTTTGGGAAAAAAAGAAAAGGCAACTGAAAGTATTCTTAAATTAAATGGATTTCTGCTTCTGAAGCAGACATGCTACACAGTGATACCAACGTGCAATACCTGAAATGTAGGATCGCATTCTGACTGCTGCCCTTGAACTTCTGCATTTAAGTTACAATTCTCGGGCATCTGGCTGCTTTCATCTTGCAAAGCAGGAGATATGCCGGGAGGCTTATCTCCAGGAGCACTGCCAGACAAGGCGTCTAACTCTTCAGGAGATGGAGCTATGGGAAGCACACTACCATCGCCTGCTCCTTCAGCAAGATTTGTCCTCTCATCTGAATCTTCCAGCTGCTGGATTGAAGTTAAATACTGTTCAAGCAGATCATTATCTTCCTCATTGTTTGAGCTTTCCTTACTGCCCTCGCCACGTTCTTCGCTTACATCTGCTACATCCGACTCTTTGCAATATTTGACTGTGTCAGTGGAATTCCCCGTTATGGAGCCTTCACTGCTTTCTGTGGAACTTTTGTCAAAATCCAAAGACTCCTGCAAACAGGGAATTTGTTCTGTGAGGGAGGAATGAAAACCAGAGTCTGGAAATTCTGGTAAGGACTTCTCTAGAAGAGCTTCATCAGCAGCAACAAAACAATCGGAATTTTGGTCAGAAGAGGGCTCCTGGCTTTGGGTGAATAATGCAGGTTCGGATGGCACCAGAGGACTTGGTATAGTAGGAACATCAGTCTGCCTGGAACTTAGACGCTGGTCCACAGTCTGTTGCCAGGCTTGCATAGACCTTACCTATATATAAACCAAAGGATATAGTTTTATTATAAAATAAAAACCATGCCTGTTTTACATTTGTCCTTTGAGCTTTTTCCCAACACACATGAACTTGGCAAATGGCAGATGGCAAAACGGAGTTAGAAATGGCCTGACTTCCCTTATCCTTCCCATAGCACCTCCAGCCTCCACTAGGCTGGCACAAATGGTACCTGTCCTGGCTCATGCAATTCAGCATGGCCGAAGCAATGATCTTGCTTCTACTGGAAAAACAGAAGTACAGCTGTACATGTGTACCTGGCTAAGGGGTCAATAATGTCCTCAATATACACTGAGGTCCATATCAAAAGACAGATTACAGCCTACTAATACAGTGTGTCCGTAAAATCATGGTGCGCTTTTGACCGTGTGACCGGTCAAAAGCGCACCATGACTTTTCGGACATACTGTATAAGTAGATTCTCCAATATAAGTAGAGTCTCATTTTAGATACCCATTTGGAATTAGAGTTTAAATATTTTCTAACAATAGAGTATATACAACTCCAAAATACCTAAAAAATACCCTGAGTTCTTGGTAATCAGGCCTTAACATTTTTAAAGTACAACGAAGATCTCAAAATTTTACTACATCTGCAACAAAAAAGCAGTATATAGAATTTTTTAGTTTCCCTTTGACTGCCCGCCAAGGTAATCACTGATAGCAGTTTGATGTATCTTTCCAGACCTTTTACTATATATTTTCAAATACAAAGGGAGTTCTTAGAGTCAGGTGAAACACCAAGTTCTGCAATTTGCTGTTTTTCACTGAACAGTGTTGTTTTGGAGATTTTCCATGTCAGTCCATACTATCTTCTTCCTTTTACCTATTCCATAGCATTCCACAATATTGTTATTTCTATAATTTATTTAAGCTCACCCTAGCTATTAGTAGTTATAAACCCTTAAAAAGGTTTTTGAATTTTGTAGTTAAAATCCCATTACAAAAAATTCTTTTATAGAAATATTTCCAAGGAATTATCACCTAGGGATATTTGCTGGGATACAATTACAATAAAAGCGAAGGTCGGAACGCTCTCTGCAGTATGCTATTCTAAAATTCACACTCTCCCAAAAACTCGTGCGTAGTTTTGAGGACATTCATATTGTAACCATGACACATGATGTTAGTCACCTTTCATTCAAATATTTCCAAAAGGTAAAACAAGATAGATAATTACATAAAACTTCAAATTGGGTTTTTTTATATCTATGTATTGGAAAGTCAAAACATCTCTCAATTTAGTCACTTTGTTTCATCATGATACTTCCTTATCTTTCTGGTTAAAATCATGAAAATATCTTTGTCAGATGAAATACAATGTAACCAACTTCATTGTGCTAGTTCCAAGTTAGTGGCAAAGAGTACAAATTACATCATTAACCTTGGGAACTAGTCTATGATTATCTCAATAAATCTAGAATTTGTCTTTGTTTACACATGAGGTAAATCAGCAGGAAGAGTTTACCTGGTTCCAGAGAAATCTGACAGCTTCTTCTTGTACAAGATTTTTAATATGTTCTTCATCTCTTTCTTTTCTTAATCTATAATTCAAAATCCATTACTGATACAAGGAAGGGTACTTTGACTTGCACTTCTTATAACAACTAATAAACACATACATTACAGAGATTAAAAAACAAATAAAAGTCCTATCTACTTTTAAAATATCTAAGCTAAAACAAGTTTTAACTAAGACTCAACAAAGAAGCCAAATGAGATGGCCTCAATTTCCCAAACATACCAAAGGGGCAGCAGCTGCAGCAAGTTAAGGTTTAGGTTCACAGCTAGAAACACCTTCTAGGAGACTAGCAGGACTAATCCCTTCAAACTGCACTCCTTGTTGGCCCCAGATGCAGACAACTCCTTGCTGTCCTCAAAAGACAACCGTCCACTTCCTCCCATCACTTCCCCTCATTCACTCAAGTCTTACTCTGGGTTCATGCCGCCCTCTCCACTCACGCCTACCGCAAACCTCAGGCTCCCCTGGTAGTTGTCCATTATCTCCCAGACTGTCACCATCTTGTTCTGAACCTCTGACCCGACTCCCCACATTCTTTAGCCCCGAATCCCTTCTCCTGTACCATCCAAGACTTCTAAATTGTAATCAGCAAACCCTTAACAAGGCAACCTCTTAAGTGAACTTGTCCTTGATCAAATCAGACCTACTTCTAAGGGCTTTGTCGCCCTCTCAAGTGGAAGACATCTTTTTCACTCACCCATTAGGGTCAACAGATTGCTTCTCACTGCTGTGTACGAACTATTTTTTACCGTCCTAATTGAAGAACTAAATAGAGCTCCCCAAACTCTTTTCAAGTGCTGACTTCCCATTACCCACCCCCATTCACTGAAGTCTCAGCACCGACTCTCACTGCCCCATTCCTGTCATCATTTCTGGAGACCTCAACACTACCATGGATTCTCAAAGAATAATCCATCCCATGTCACTCGTTTTCATTCTCATTCTAGACCCAGACATTTATTTTGACTACACCATTTTCAAAAATTATTTCAAGCACCCACACAAACTACTACCTCCTGTCTTCCCAGTTCATCTCGATGCAACAATCTAAGACATCCGATCTTCATCTAGACCAGGGGTCTCCAAACTATAGCACTTGGACCGCATGCGGCCCCCTGAGGCCATTTATCCGGCCCCCACCGCACTTCTGGAAGGGCCATCTCTTTCACTGGTGGTCAGTGAGAGGAGCACAGGACGCATCCGCACCCATAGTTCTCATTGAAATACTGGTCAGTTTGTTGATTTAAATTTACTTGTTCTTTATTTTAAATCAGTGGTTCTTAACCTTTTTTGAGGTACCGAACCCACCAGTTTCATATGCGCATTCACCGAACCCTTCTTTAGTGATAAATAAAACTTTTTCCCCCGCCCAAATTCAAGACATAGGTATATGTTTTTTTACTGGTGCACAAAATGAGCCGTGCATGAACATCACCTTGCTCAAAGAACAAAACCAACAAAGTGCATGAATTCACAACAAATTACAGTATTACTTTATTCTGGCCTCTGAGGCAGAGGCTTCTCTGAACCCCTGAGACCGACTCATGGAACCCCTAGTGTTCAATAGAACCCAGGTTAAGAACCACTGTTTTAAATGTTGTATTTGTTCCCGTTTTTTTTTTACTTTAAAATAAGATATGTGCAGTGTGCATAGGGATTCGTTCATAGTTTTATTTTATAGTCCAGCCCTCCAACAGTCTGAGGGACAGTAAATTGGCCCCCTGTGTAAAATGTTTGGGGACCCCTGATCTAGACTTCCAAACTAATGATCCCTTCCTCCTGTCTTTCCTCTTACCTCATTTAAATTCCAAGATCTATCATTATAATCATCTCCAAATATCTTTGACTCCCTTGCCCTTCTTTCTCTCCCCTAATAATACATGTCTGGGATAAAACCATTCCTGGCTGAATGAAATTAACCACCCCCGAATCAGAATAGAACAGTTGAGAAATGCCGATGAAAATCATACCATTTCCTCCCACTGCCCAACAATCCTCTTCCATTCCTCTTAAAAGTTCACTTTTTTTCCCCTTCTTTTCCAAGTGAGAAGACAGGGAGACAGACTCCTGCATGTGCCCTAACCAGGATACACTGAGTGACCCATGTCTGGGGCAGATGCTCTGCCCATCTGGGACCACGCTCGCAACCAAACTACATATTTTTAGAGCCCGAGGGGGAGGTTTCATCGAGCCATCCTCAGCGCCCAGCTGATGCACTCAAAGCAGTTGAGCCATGACTACGGGAAGGCGAGAAAGAGAAAGAAAGAGAGAGAGACAGAGAGAGAGAGAGAGAGAGAGAGAGAGAGAGAGAGGGAGAGAGAGGGAGGGATGGAGGGAGGAGGGGGAGCAGACGGTCGCTTCTCCTGTCTGCCCTGACTGGGAATTGGACCCGGGTAAAGTGTAGAGCTGGGCCTACACTCTACCACTGAGCTAACTGGCCAGGGCCTATAAATTCAATTTTACAGTGACCACCTCATATCTCTCTTTAAAGCTCCCACACCCTCACCCCCTCTTCAATTTCAGACGTTGACCAGAAAAAGCAGCAGCCACCACATAGGATGTCCCCACACCCCACCATCAACCCTATCACCTGGCCTGCTCCTGCCTCAGGCCACTCCCTCTACTGTGCACGGGATCCCTCCCTCTCTTACCTTCTCAACAGCGTCAGTCCTGCACTTCTTCCTTTCCTCCCCATCAAATCATTTCCATCAGTACAAAAACATGCTATTTATCCCCCATCTTTAAAAGAGAATTGTAATTCCAGATTCTTCCCTAGCCCTTCTCTTCCTCACAACACAACCCAGAGCTGATTACACTTGTCGCCTCTCATTCACAATTTAAGCCCTCCAAATTGCCTTCGTCCATGAATGCCCCTGCTCCTAGGGGCCGCACTGGGCAGAGCAGGGCTGGGGGGTTGAAACCCTTTGTATTCTAAAGATCCAACTGACCTCATGGCTCCCTTATGTAAGCCCTTGCAATGTCCTGCCTGATAGGAGGGCCTATACACACGGGGCCTTGGGCTAAACTGGAGAGTTTACGCTAATACTGTGCTTTCTCCTAAGCAAGTGTTCCGTTCACCTCTGGGCCTGGATCAGTCTGACCTCAGGTGGAAGGCTTCAGTGAACTTCCCTGGTTGGCAATACTTCCCAGGTGTTGTCGCACATCGCACATAGCTGCTGGGAGAACCAAGCCGTCTGTACAACTCCATCAGGAAAGGACAACTAGAGGCTTGTGCCTGGTCTCTCCTGAACTCTACCCTACCTGCTTTTCTTCTATGCTGACTTACATGTGTATCCAGTCATTGTAACAAAACATAATCACGAACAGAATAGTTTTCCTGAATCCTTTTAGCAAATGATAACCCCAGCTTCTCACTCTAATGTGCATTCTCGGTCTTCCCTGAAGCACCTGTGCTCTCGCGGAACATCTCCCTGCGGGAGGTGGGCCATAGTCTCCAGTTCTTACCTCGCTTCTCCTCCTCTTCTACCTGATCATATCAATAGATACTGATGGCTGCAACACCTATACTCAAAATAAATTTGGAAACCCTGATTTTCCTGGGTTGGCTGTCAGTGATACATGTGAGCCACTGAATTAAGGCATAAGTTACCATTCCCCCAGGATTTCAGCCCCTTAAATCCTCAGGTCACTTAGTTGGTCCTATGTAGTTTCTCATCTCCATTTTCCTCTTTAAATTCTCAGGTCATCTAGTTGGTTCTATGTAGTTTCTCATCTTCTTCTTATATTTAGTCAGTTTTTCTACATTTTCTGTACCGTTCTGCATTTAGGTTTATAGATGCCTAAATTTACTGCTGTACTGCATATATGTACCCACTACTGTGCCAGACATGGAGATGCACGCGACAGTCTGCCCTCAGAATGCCTCCCGTGTTCTACAGGAGACAAGTAAACCAAGAGTAGCAACATGGTATAAAGCGTGACCACAACAGCAGTGATTCAGCGTTTCGAATCAACTCTGAGAATCTGACGCCCCCAAACCAACAATGCAGCCCCTACGCGGACGTTGGACCCACCTCCTCATTTCTTCAGTGAGGCAGACAATGTGTTCCTGCATTCTGCGCAGCCGGATTTCATAACGCACGCCTTTAGCTTGAGGGTTGTTGTTCCTGGCATAAAAGCCCCGCCAACAGGCCTGAAGCGTAGTGGCTGCTTCATTCAATTTCTCAAGGGCAACTTTCTCTTGCCCCAGAGCAACGGATCTCTGGGCTAATACCCTGCAGGGAAGTTCCTCCGAAGCAGTTTCAGACACAGCCTTTTCACCATCTGGTTGTGTATGGAAGACACTGAGTCCAACTGACTCAGGAAAGGGCGTAAGACTGTGGGTGTCACCTTTTAAGGCAGCACTGGTTACTGCCAGCTCAGGACAAGGCAGCAGTCTGTCTTTCTCATTTCCCTCTGCACTGACTGCACCTTTCATCATGTGAACGGAATTCTCATTTGCAGCCCCCAAAGCTTTTTCCTCTTCCTTATCCAAGTCCTGGTCTTCCTGCTCTTTCACAGACCCACCTGCACCACCAGCATCTGCTAGGCCCAAGTGAATGCCCTGTAGCCTCAGCTCAACTGTAGGTGATACTGGAGAGAGTCCTGACGCAACTGGCATAAAAGTCGACTCTGAGGAGAGCAGACTACAGTTCAACTTGTCCTCATCTGTCTGTATGTCTTCCAGGAGCAGGTCGCTGCGAGAGTATCTTGTAGTGTGTACAGAGGCCGGGAAGTTACTCCTAACAGCATGTAGCTGGTCCTCATTGCTGCTTATCCCAACCCAAGAATTGACTTGGATGACGGGTTCTAGAAGAATCAACAGAGTATCATTTAAGACACTAAATATCTAAAGAGGTTCTTTATTTTCTTTTTTAATTTAAGCTCTATCAAGGTATAACTGACACACAAAATTTTAAGATATATATATATATATTTAAAGATTTTGTTTATTGATTTTATGAGGTGGGGTGATGAGAAGTAATTGCTTCACTCTAGCTGTTCCTTGGTTGCTTGTCATATGTGCCTTGACCAGGTAAACCCCGAGTTTCAAACTAGAGACCTTGGCCTTTCAAGTCGGCCCTCTATCCACAGCACCAGCACAGGTCAGGTCAAAATTTTAAGATATTAAAAGTGTATATTCTTGTGATTTGATGTAGGTACACACTGTAAAAGGATTCCTGCCATCTGGTTAATTAACACATCTATCACCTTGCATATTTATTTATTTTGGTGAGTCCATTTTCAGTTACACCTTTCAAATAAAAGCTAATCCTTAAAATAGAGTAAAATGCAATAAAATGACTTCACTGATTCCTCTGATGTCTAAAACATCAAACCAGGTAAATTTTTTATTATTATTCAGTGAGAGGAAGGGAGGCAGAGAGACAGACTCCTGCATATGCCCCTACCGGAATCTGCCCAGCAAGCCCTCTAGGGGGCAATGCTGGGCCCATCTGGGGCGTTGCTTTGTTGCTTAGCAACTGAGCTATTTTTAACACCTGAGGCAGAGGCCATGGAACCACCCTCAGTGCCCAGGCCACTTTGCTCAAACCAGTCAGGCCATGGCTATAGGAGGGGAAGAGAGAGAGAGAAAGAAAGAGACAGAGAGAGAAGGGGGAGGGGGAGAGGTAAAGAAGCAGATGGTCTCTTCTTCTATGTGCTCTGACTGGGAAGTGAACCTGGGACATCCACACACTAGGCCAATGATGTATCACTGAGCCAAATGGCCAGGGCCAAACCAAGTTGTTGTTGTTTTTTGTGACAGAGAGAGAGAGACAGAGAGAGGGACAGACAGGAAGGGAGAGAAATGAGAAGCATCAGATCTTCATTGCGACTCCTAAGTTGTTCATTGATTGCTTTCTCATATGTGCCTTGATGGGGGGGAGGAAGGAAAGGGACTACACCAGAGCAAGTGACCCCATACTCAGGCCAGCGACCATGGGGTCAGGTGTATGCTCCCACGCTCAAGCTAGTGACCCCATGCTCAAACTAATGAGCCTGCACTTAAGCCAAATGAGCCCATACTTAAGCTGGCAACCACAGGGTTTTGAACCTGGGTCCTCTGCATCCCAGTCTGATGATCTATCCACTGAACCACCACTTGGTCAGGCCAAACCAAGTATTTTTAAGAAAATAAATGATTTCAATAATCATAAGAATAATAAAAGTATCAGAGCAATACAAAAAGTAGCAGTGCGCTGAATTTTTAAAAATCAGATAAAATAGTTTTGATATGTATACATAATATACATGTGAGTATACACACATATCTAAACTATGATCCAAATGACCACTTAAGTAAAAAAGCTAATAAGAATTATGAAAATATGCACTTTATCTGTTTTATGGTGTCCAGCAGATCAAACAACTTGGAGAAAACAGAGCAGTTAATTTCTTACCGCTCTCCTGGACTATCTGGCCGTCTTGAACAGGGCTTGAATGTTCCGGTGCCCTTGTTTCTACAGCAGGAAGACAAGACAGCTCTTCATTTTGGCTTTGGTTCATCAACTGCCTCTGGTGAAACCTAAAAGTCAACAACATCTGACGTGATTTAACACACACCAACATATAGTTTCCCTAGGCCCTGGCTGGGTAGTTCAGTTGGATAAAGTATTGTGCTGATACGCTAAGGTTGCGGGTTTATTGTGAGGGCACACACAAGAATCAACCAATCAATGCATAAACTAGTGGAACAACAAATTGATGTTTCTCTCTCTATGTCTATTGATTTTAGTGAGAGCGTAATGGAGACAGAAAGAGAGAGAGAGAGAGAAAGAGAGAGACAGGAACATCAGTCTGCTCCTGTATGTGCCCTGACTGGAGATCAAACCCACAACCTCTGTGCTCCAGGATGATGCTCTGACCAACTGAGCCACTGGCCAGGGCCTAGCTATACTTCTTAACATTAGTATTTAAAAACCCATACGAAATACCAACATTTAAAGGATCGCGCCATTTTTTTAAAATTCCATTTTCCCCTACTACTTGGCTCTCCCAGAAACAACTAGCAATGCAGCTGCTGTGGAGCATACGGGACTGTTCAGT
Source organism: Rhynchonycteris naso (assembly GCA_037038555.1). NCBI lineage: Eukaryota > Metazoa > Chordata > Mammalia > Chiroptera > Emballonuridae > Rhynchonycteris > Rhynchonycteris naso. The sequence continues at coordinate 78,653,040 of CM073002.1, forward strand.
CCCTGCCAACTGCTGCAGTGACAAGGGGCCCGAACGCCAGTCCCTGCCAACTGCTGCAGTGACAAGGGGCCGGAACGCCAGTCCCTGCCAACTGCTGCAGTGACAAGGGGCCCGAACGCCAGTCCCTGCCAACTGCTGCAGTGACAAGGGGCCCGAACGCCAGTCCCTGCCAACTGCTGCAGTGACAAGGGGCCCGAACGCCAGTCCCTGCCAACTGCTGCAGTGACATGGGGCCCGAACGCCCACACTTGCCTCAGTCCTACTGACCCCACGGAAGACTCAGAGGTCTTTTCACTTGTGAATTCATCAGCTGCTACAAATAAATGGGCTTACCTCTGCTTGCTCAGAATCTTCTCCAGTTTGGCATCCTCAGCAATCTGGAGCCCCAGTGTAGAAGTGAGAGGACAGACTGTAGCTAAATACTGGACGAGCTGGACGTGCTGGCCAGGCCGATACGCTCTGCCCTTGCCTTGACTATAGAGCCATTCAGCTTTCAAACTGGAGTCGGGAGACATAAAGACATGACACCAAGTAGACAAGATACATTTTTAAGCAACAATGATCTCCCTTCTTAATTTATCTTTATAGCATCATTGGATGTTTTTCATAAGTGAAATGCACTCAAGTTAAAAAAAACTCTAGTTTCTTTTTTAGTTGTATTCATGGTTCCAACTATTTTTAAAATATTTTCAGAAAAGCAATTAAGTATGTATTCCTTCTAGTCACTGTCCAAATGAAGTAAATCCATCACAGGTGAGATGTGATAACAGTATTGTGGCTATTTCTTGAGTAGTCCTTCTTTTGCAGAGATAATATACTGAAATATTCACACATGAAATGAAATGTAAACGAAGACTGTTTAAAAATAATACCAGAGAAGAGGAAGTGGGTAGATACAAATGAATAGATTGTCCATGAAGTGAAAACTGCTGAAGTTGGAGGACGGGAGGTCATTATGTTGTTTACTTTTCCATATATGCTTAAATTTTTTTTTAAACATGCCATTGCCTCAATTTTTCCATTCTTTTATTTCCTTTCTTCTTTTCCAAGTGAGACAGGGAAGAGAGAAAGACAGATTACCACATGCACCCCCAACCAGGATCCACACAGCAACCCTGCCTGGGGCCGATGCTCTCTGCCCATCTGGGGTCATGCTTGCAAAGAAGCTATTTTTATGCCTGAGGCAGAGGCTCTATGGAGACATCCTCAGCACCTGGAGCTGGTGCACTCAAACCAATCGAGCCATGGCTGCAGGAGTAGAAGAGAAAGAGAGAAAGAGAGAGAGAGAGAGAGAGAAAGGAGAGAGGGAAAGGATGGAGAAGCGGATGGTTGCTTTTCCTGTGTGCCTTGACTGGGAATTGAACCCATCCACACACCTGGCCAATGCCAATGCTCTATCACTGAGACAACCAGCCTGGGCAATTTTTCCATTCTTAACCCTTTGAGTAGTGAGTTTTTTCATGCTTTTTTTTTTTTTTCAAAAATAAAATTAGTTCCAGTTCCAGTTTTATTAACTTAAAATCACGTTTGTTTGATAACCAATTTATGAAAACAAAAACATACATTTGCCTTTTTTTAATGTTGCCTTACACATGTACGATCGCACCCCGGATGGTCAGGGGGCACGCGATGTACATGAATGCTCGTACCACTCAAAGGGTTAAATATGCCCCTCAACTTGAGTTGAGGTTTGATCATTCTAGTTTACTTTGTTTCTCTGTTTTTATACCATTAACCATGCAATGCAAATAGTTTGAAAATCAATTCTAATCCAAAACCATCTTCTTGGACCTTCATAGTAAGGTATCCAACTCATACAAACTGCACGGTCCAAAACTGTCAGGCCACCCTAGGTCTATTCTAGACTGATGTAAAGGAGTCCTGGTGCAATAAGAATATAATACATTTAGTTAGCAGTCTCCCACAGAAAAATACAACATACTTCCTTTGCTTAAAAAAAGATCCGGAGAAGGTAATCCAAGTGACCCCGTATTCCAGCTTTAGAACTATACAGTTTGAAACAAAATAAGGTGCCTGAGTACACAGCAACATTTACTGCAGCAAAAAGGAAAAGCCACACTTTTTGGTAGGCAAACTAGACTTGGCCTATGCCCCTCACCTTGCACCAGCACCAGCACTAAGCAGTCCTGGTTGCCATTCCTCACTGCCCGAAACCCCATTCAGGAACTAGATCAGTGGTTCTTAACCTTTTTTGAGGTACCGAACCCACCAGTTTCATATGCGCATTCACCGAACCCTTCTTTAGTGATAAATAAAATATGATTTTTTTCCAAATTTAAGACATAGGTATATGTTTTTTTTACTGGTGCACAAAATGAGCCGTGCATGAACATCCCCTTGCTCAAAGAACAAAACCAACAAAGTACATGAATTCACAACAAATTACGGTATTACTTTATTCTGGCCTCCGCGGCAGAGGCTTCTCCGAACCCTTGAGACCGACTCATCAAACCCCTAGGGTTCGATAGAACCCAGGTTAAGAACCACTGAACTAGATGAAACAGCATGGAGAAGGAAAAGGGAAACCCCGTCTGTGACCCACCACTCATCCTCTCGTCAGGAAACCCCTCAAGGCACCATACTGCTCTCCAGGACAGAAGGGCAAATCTAGTGAGGAAGAATGTTCTGTGTTGAGTCCATGAACGTATGTATGTATGCACTGAGCAGAGGAAGTAAAATGAGGTTCAGTGATGAGAATAAACTCACCTCAATTCTCACAATCCGGGCCCTGGCCAGTTGGCTCAGTGTGTGGATGTCCTGGGTTTGATTCCCAGTTAGGGCAAACAGGAGAAGCACCCATCTGCTTCTCCGGCTTCCCCTTCTCCCCTCTATCTCTCTCCCTCTCTCTTTTCCCCTTCTGCAGCCATGGCTCAAATGGAGCAAGTTGGCTCCGGGCACTGAGGATGGCTCCATGGCCTCCCCCTCAGGTGCTAAAAAGAGGTCGTTGCTGAGCAATGGAGCAACTCCCCAGATGAGCAGAGCATTGCTCCCTAGTGGGCTTGCCAGGCGGAGTCCAGTCAGGGGCCATGCGGGAGTCTGCCTCTGCCTCCCTTCCTCTCTTTGAATTAAAAAAATAAATAAAAAAAAAAATAAGAAAAATTCTCACAATCCCCTCTAATTCCACTTTCTTTGTCCACATTCTAGTTCCTGACCTCCCCTAAAACCCTAATTCCACTGATCACGTGCCAGCATTCAGAAGACCCCAGCAGGCAGGGAGCCCAACTTCCAGTGCAAAGACATCAATGATCTAAAGGCAGAGTCCTCGTTTCTGTTGCTTCACAGGTAGGAAAAGGGGAGCACCTCCCAAGTGTCTGCCATCAGCTCTGCCCTGGAACTCGGCCTGCATTCTCCCAGAGCCACTATTACAAAGGGCAGCTGGGTCCTGAGGTATTATTAATACTGCTCTTCCATAGCTGCTGAATTATACGCTTTTGCAGGGTTGTCTGAAACCCTCCCTAAACAGCATCTACGACATGGTTTATATAAAGTGATCCAAGCCCCAAACAACCGGCTAACATTAGAACTTTTTTTAGACATCAAATTGTTGTATGCAGGGCACTAAGATAAACTCACCAGCCCCACCCAACCTCTGGAACCGATACTTATTTCTTAGTGTTTGCAGAAAGGACAGAAAATCCTTAGCTGCACATAGTCTGCTATATGATTGCACCAATGAGCTTCATTTCTAAATATACATTTTAAGAAATAGTTTATTAATCTGTAGAAAGCTAGAAATTGCCTTTCCAGTCACTGCCACAATAAGGGTGATGTTGAAGAGGTCACATTCACCTTTCCTTCTGAGAAATCATGTATCCATCTAGGACTCTGAGGTTTAAGCACCAGCTGACGATGTACGGCCGGTAGTCAAACCCTGGAATGGAAGGTGTTGCCATCACACAGGGATTGCTCATGATCGACAACTGTTCCAATTCAGTTAAGGATGCCAAAAAAGAGATCTGAAACAAAGGATATCTTTGTTAAGCAAAATGGACTATCCAGTGTCAAGCACAAGGCTTCCGCTGATGACACAGCCTTGGCAATTTGAGAATGTAACAATCCCCCTCTTGTTCTGAAAAGCAACAAGTAACACTCTTCCATTATCCACTGATATCCAAAATTCCTACAATATGGCCACCTGTCCCTGGTGCACGAAGTCCCTCAGAAGTACCACGCTGTCTCCCAGCATAGAACCCTGCTCTGAAAACAAAACAGCAGCCGGAAGAAGGTGCACAGTGCCTTGTTAACCCTGTGAGGCAGATGTCCCTCTCCTACCACTCACTTCCAAACGCAGCGACTGCAGCACTGCCTATGAAAAGAGGCCTTAATGACACAGTGACATTAAGAAAAAGTGGAAAGAAAAGTAAGGATCAGCTAGAGCCAACCGCGTGTTTCATAGCGATGGCAGGATCTCCCAAGATCCTCAGAGTCCAAAAGTGAGCTCACAACTTCCTCCTGCATTTCTCCCTTTCTCACAACTTCCTAACTTCCTAGTTCCCCCAGAACACCTTCCAACTTTACCTCATTTAAGTCCCGAACTTCATTTTCTGCCAAAGAAAGAATAACAAGACCTTTGGGAAGGTAAGCTGGTGCTGTTCTAAGAGAGGTGATGATGTTTCCATGTAAAAGCAGCGTCTGAAAAAGTAAAAACAGGACAAATTACAAATAAAAAGATTAGATGGGTCTATTTTGACAAATTAAAATGGTACGTACAATAGAGGGACCTCTTTTATTATATCACTTATAGCACACAAATCAGACTTAATGCTAGAGGGGTCCTGGGTCGTACTCTGGTCCACTCTCTCTATTTTTGTCCACACTCAGCCCAAGAAAGTTGAATGGTTTTCCCAAGAACATGTTTGGCATAGTAACTAACATTTTGTCAGATCTAGTTTATTAGAACTGTAGCCATTTCCAACATACTTGTGTATTTCCTTTTAAAACATCAAACTAGAGGGTGAGGAAACTGAAAGAAAACACTCCTTGGTATCATGTATAAAGCAAATTTTCCATAGGAGAAGGAGGGAAGAAGAGAGAGAACCCACGATCCATAATTTGCAACCGGATTCTCTTAGAAACTAAAAGAGGATGGGTAGAATGTGTGCCTTGCAGATGAAGCCAACTCAGGGTCAGCAACAATGAACAAAAACTCCGAACACCCAGATTCTAATAAGATAATCATGTCTTCACTTCATTAAAAAAAAAAAAAAAAAAAAGGTTCAATCATCTTTAGTTCATCTGAATTCTCTTAGTGGCTGGCTAAATCAAACTGTTTAGAATATTGCACTGTTTGCTAAAACCGTGAGGAAAGATGACCTAACCAGAGTTCTTCTAAAACTTAGAGAGTTCATCTGATGCTGATAATATCCAGTGAAGCAAAACAGGGAAAATTGCCCACATAAATCTTTTTATTTTTATTTATTTCTTATCTTATTTACTTTTTTAGAAAGAGAGAGAGAGAGAGAAAGAGCGAGAGAGAGAGAGAGAAACATAGTTTGTTGTTCCACATATTTATGCACTCATCGGTTGTTTCTTCTATGTGCCTGACTGGGGATCAAACCTGTACCTTCGGTATGTCGGGACAATGCTCTAACCAACTGAGCTACCTGGCCAGGGTCCACACAGAGGTTTTCTGAAACTGTGAGTCCAGCTGTTACTTATTTGACTGCATGACACATTCCCCTCCATGAAAAGTACTATATGCTATAGGTCTATTGTTTTAAGTTAAAGTGAAGTTAATTTTGATAACTTAGTACTACTATTAGTAAAAAAACAGCAATTCCGAGTGTGAGAAAAGCAGGCTCAAGTTCAGGAATAACTACGCTCAACCTCATCAACATGTTACATATTTACTGCAAAGCCGCTAGCATGGCAGCTGGTCATGAAGGGAATTTCATGTCTGAAGGATGGTAAACTAAGAACCTTAAGTACAATGACTAGTTTTAATTAAATCAGTTATAGATGATACTAAAAACAAAAAGTTTCATACTTAGTTTCTGCTACTCTATTAGAATTTTTACCATAATGAGCATACTGTTCTTCATATACAGCAGGCTGCTTTTAAGCCAATCCTATCACTTTCTCTTAGTATTTTAGGATAAAATTTCAGAAATGACATAGTCAGAACACAGGCTTACCTTCAGTGCTACCAATTTAGACAGATCACCTATCTGGGATAAGTTGTTGTCTGATAAATCGAGGTGCTGTAGAGCTGTGCAACTATTGATTTGGTCCATGGCCTATCACAAGAAAATTATCACATTAGTTCACGCATACAAAACCATTCACGCACACAAAATCAATAAAAGAAACTTTCCCCTACTTCCTCCTAGCTGAGTCTCCTGCCTATCCTGCTCACTACTGGAAGCAGAGGAGCAGCACCCAGCAAGAAAAAGCAGTACTAAAAAAAATTGGTAAAACATTATGTAGGCAAGCATCCACGTTCACTATCACTCTACGAGGAGAGGAACATATTTAGAGCCTGAAGAATATGACACATCACAGCTGGGAGGGCACAGACTTTACAAGTTAAGAGTAGAGCCAACCTACCTGGATTCAAATCCTGACTCTGCAACTTCCCAGCTATGTGACCACAGTCAAGTCACTTAACTTCTCTACTTCAATTTCCTCATCTATATAATGGGCATAATGACACGACCTACCTCATAGGCTGTCATGAGATTGAGTGAGTTAATAGTTAAGATGCTTAGAATAGTGCCTAGCCTAAATTAACTGTTCAATAAAAGCCAGCTATTAATAATAACATTTAGTCCAGTCCCCTCATCTAGTGTATTGAAAAATAAGACACAGAGATAGTTATTAATTTACCCCAAATTATAAAGCTCCAAAGTGGTGGAAGCAGGACGAGAATCCAGATCTCCTGACTTTTAAAACAATACACTCTCCACTATATCATTAAATATTTACTTAAAACGTAATGCAGCATGGCATAGTCTCCCTCCTACCATTTAATTCTATTCGATCCACTTTTCTAAGTATAATACAGATACTTCGTTCACATTTAAAAAGAATATTATACTGCATTGTGTTTCAAAATGAAATTATTTTTAGTTTATGTTAAATGAAATCATCCCTGTAGAGTCTGAGTGCGTACTGCTTAAATTCCTTTTACAGTAAACACTTTTGTAAATTAAAGAAAAAGAAAACCTAATTATTAAAAAAGAGAAACAGTTTACCTTGAGATTATTTCCTGCCAAATTCAGCCACTCTAAATGTACTAGTCCCTTCAGTCCTTCCACATAGCCAATGCTATTATGAGGCAAATTTAACACCCGGAGTTGGGTCAGTTTGGCCACGCCCATCATCCGCACTAGTCGATTATTAGCCACTGACAACTGTGAAATGAAAAAAATGTCGCTATTGTTTGGAATAAAATATACAGATCACTTTCACATGAGGGTGCTTAAAAAGATTTGCTTATCTGGCCAAACATGCCCAAATATATAAATTCAATTTGTACTTTTCACATATATTTTCTACATGTTCTACAGAGTAACCATTAGTTTGTTCCTGCTGTCATTACTCTTAGGCAATGGAAAATACACATAACCCTGAGCAATCAGAACTACAATTACTAAAGGGAAAACACTGTTAACACAGCAACTACTTGAGAATGTAAACTCTAAAGAATGGGGTCCTTAAACTGTCTTAGTCAAATCTAGAACAGTGCCCGATATATAAGAGGGGCCCAGTAAACATCTGCTGAACAAATGGGTGAATGAACTCATTATCCCCATCATGAGATAAAAAGGGATCTTAACACAATCTTTTCTTAAAATAAAATGTTGACTTATATATAAATATATATAAATATATATATATATTTTTTTTTTTCTTTTTTTTCTGAAGTTAGAAGTGGGAGGCAGTCAGACAGAGTCCCACATGCGACTGACTGGGATCCACCCGGCATGCCCATCTGGGGTGTTGTTCCTTTGCAACCGAAGCCATTCTAGCGCCTGAGACGGAGGCCAGGGAGTCAATCTCAACGCCTGGGCCAACTTTGCTCCAATGGAGCCTTGACTGCAGGATGGGAAGAGAGAGATAGAGAGAAAGGAGAGGGGAAAGGGTGGAGAAGCAGATGGGCGCTTCTCCTGTGTGCCCTGACTGGGAATTGAATCTGAGAGTTCCATACACCAGGCTGACACTCTACTGCTGAGCCAACCAGCCAGAGCTTATTTTCCCCCAGATACAACACCTACCTGTATTAATTGTCTACATTTCTCAAGATTTTCCAATTTAATAATCTGATTTTTATCCAGAATCAAAGTATGAATATCAGCTTCACAGGATAAGTTTGCACTTAATTTCTGTAGCCCCTGTCCAGACCAATTTACCACCGCTCCTTGAAAAGAGAAGAAAATTTTTAGAAAACACAAATCAAACAACTGATCATATGGATGTAATTACACTCATAAAAACCCTATACCAGTGGTTCTTAACCTGGGTTCTATAGAACCCTAGGGGTTCGATGAGTCGGTCTCAGGGGTTCGGAGAAGCCTCTGCCTCGGAGACCAGAATAAAGTAATACCGTAATTTGTTGTGAGTTCGTGCACTTTGTTGGTTTTGTTCTTTGAGCAAGGTGATGTTCATGCACGGCTCATTTTGTGCACCAGTAAAAAACATATACCTATGTCTTGAATTTGGAAAAAAAATCATATTTTATTTATCACTAAAGAAGGGTTCGGTGAATGCGCATATGAAACTGGTGGGTTCGGTACCTCAAAAAAGGTTAAGAACCACTGCCCTATACATTCTGATTTCAAAAACACTAGAGCACAATAGTATCAAGAATGAAGCAATCAAGTTCTAAAGGATCACAGATTGAAATTATTCACTTGCCTTTAGAAATATCAAATTACACCAAGGTTTGTGATATTCTACTCAAGTTTCTATGATGAATTACATACTTTGGAATTCTTCACATTTGAATATAAACTATTAGTTCCATATTTTGTACCTAAGTAGTAAAAGTATCTTTTTAAAGATTTTAGGCCCAAATCAAAGTATATACTTCAGTTAATTTCTCTACAAAATAGAAATAATGCACCTAATTCATTAAATTGCCCTGGGGACGAAGAGCATCCATATGAACAGCACTCGGCCCTATCCCTAGCACACAGCACTCAATCAAGTAATTCAGTACAACTTTCAAATCCTGGCTCCAGTTCACCTTTGTGGTATCTTGGGCAAGTTACTGATCTCTTTGGGCTCCCTTTTCTACTCTGTAGGATGGGTTTGATAGTACCTGCCTATCATGTTGTTCTTTAGGGAAAATTAGACGATGTAAAATAAAACTTTTTTTAAAAAGCACTCAAAACATAGTCCAGCTCATATATAATGTGCTCTATAAATGTTAATTGCTACTATATTGTAAATTGCCTTGATGGGCTGGGCAGTGGAATTTAAGACATGCAGATACCTTCAACAGAGCCAGAGAAACTGTCTATTTCAAATTTTATACCCAAATTAAGATTACTGCGGGAACTAATTATTCGAGAATGCTCCTGGAGAGATTCAAGGTCTTCCCATTGTCTAACGGCTTCTAGGATTTGGGGTCAGGGCCAGGGAATGGGTGGATTATGGGATTCTCTTGAGAATTTGGTGAAAGCTGTGCACTGTGTCCCAGGAAAATGCACAGCCTTTGCACACAATTCCAAGAGTCGACAAACCTCTTAGAACCACTGCTTGACCTCTCCTCCCAATAATTTAACAAGCCCCTGACCTACTAAGCAGTGGAGAAAGGCCTCGACCCTCGGCCCTGCCCCCGACCCAAACGGCTGCTGCAGAGCCTCAGGGCCGTCAGTAAAACAAAGAAGCTCGGCTCACGCCAGGGGCTCCGGGTCACAGAAGCACCAGGCCCGCGTTCCCATGGGCAGCGACCAAACCCGACCCCAGCATCCCGTCTGCAGAAGCAGGGTTGGAGAACTGTGGGCTCGGGATGATCCTCAGATTGTATTACACCCACCGAACACGTCCAAGAAAGGATTCAACGTAAGTGTAGGGAGCTGTTTGCCAGAGGGTGTCCTGGACGTTCTAGGAACCGAAGGGAAAGGGGGCAGTAAAGCGAAAAAGGGAGATCCTGCAGTTCTCACTTGGGCACCTAGAACTTAAAGTAAACGTCCTACAAGAGTCATCGCAGTCGGAAACCTACCACCAGGACAGCCTGAGGAGCGCGGGAGCAGCGCGAAGGGCCCTGGAGCCTGTAGTCCCCGCGCCGGGCCTGGCCGCGACGCCCCAAAGGCAGGTAGAACTCCGGGACTGCAACTCCCAGAAGGCAGCGCGCCTCCACGACGCCCACAGACCTCATCAAAAGAACTGGTCCAGGACTGCACCCCTAAATCCAGGCTTTTTTTTCTTCCCCAGATAACTACTATTTAATTCAGTCCCATGGAGTAAGCCTGGGGGCTCAGGGGTGAGGATCGCCTTACCTTCCCCAGGAGGCAAAGCCGTATCGACGCGCGCCACCGCCATACTTCCCGCTTGCTAATGATACCAAGCAACCGTCCTCCAGCTGCTCCGCTTGTAGTCGAGGGTAGGAGGAGCTGGAAACTACAGCTCCCAGAATGCATGCAGATGGCCCAATTGGCTGGCTACGTCTGATGCTGAAAGACCCGGATTAGATTTCAGCGGCAGTAAATTTAGAATCCTGGTCAACTCCCTTAATTGAACAGATGAGTAGACTGGATGTTTTCATTCCCTTTGACAGTTTTACCATTGGGCTGATATACAATCGCTACTTAATGCAGCCCGAATTGGAGAGCTCATTGCCAGGAGTCTTTGTAGGGGCTGTCTGTTCTTTGAAAAATTCTGCATAGCTTTTCACCTCTGCTTTAGGAGTGATTTGGACCTCAAAATGGATACATTTTATTTGAAAATATAGTGAAAGCATTCTGGGATAGAGCTTTCAGACAGTATTTTAAAGGGTTTTTTTCACTAAAATATTAAAGCAGAATTTTAGACCTGCGAGTATATTTGATAAGTATAAACCTAAAAATTTTCCAAGGCTTATACAAAAGCAGTTTATAGTATAGTCTCCAAACTAAAAAATTACATTGCCTGGCCCTGGTTTATTAAGTATCTCAATAGGTTAGAGAGTCGTTCTGATATGCCAAGTGTAAAGCCAGTAGCCACCACCACCATCACAACCACCTGGCCCATGCAGGTTTGCATTTGATTCGCACAGAGGGTAATGAAACAATGGAGCTAAGAACTGGTGGGCCATTAACTTTAATCCTAGCTTGCACCCAGCGAGCAAGAAATACACACAGTGGGAAAACACTTCCCTTTCCATTCAGGGCTCCCAAAGCCACTGACTTATGAGTTTTCCTAGAATCAAAGGTTTCTAGCTCACCAACCTTATTCACCTCTGTTCCCCATCTCCTTCTCTTTGCACAAACTCTGCAAAAACTGGCTTCTTCTCCAGCACTCTGCCATCTTGGCTGCTTCTCTCTCCATTTGGCCTTTCTCTGCTCTCCTCAGCATGGGCTCCTCTGCCCCATTTTATAGTGTAGAAATCAAAACCTTTAATCCACTATACAAACAAGGAATTCTCTGATTCAAAGCCACTTATCTGAGGCATAATGGGATTCCTCATAAGAGTGCACCACCCCCTATCATGCAACAGTCAAGGTGGTGGGGAAAAGCTTAGTCTTAAAACTAAGCCTTGGGCTACAACAACCTTGCCTGTTTACAGCCTGTCTCCCACACCCAAAGCAAACTATAAGCGAGCAAACATATAATACATCATATTTACAAACTTATTTGACCAACACCAAGGTTTCAGGTTCAATCCCCAGTCAGGGACACACAAGAATCAACCAACGAATGCATGGATAAGTGAAACAACAAATCAATATTTCTATCGATGTCTCCCTCTCACACTCCCTTCCCCTCTCTCTCTCTCTTAAAAAAAATTCAATTTAAAAAATAAAAAGAATTACACAGCCTGAATGAAGGGGAGTAGGCTTATACTTTTGGTCTATTTATTACATGTTAACTAATGTAATTGTAACTATACTGCTCGCAAAAATTAGGGAATATTTAAAAATGAATATGAAGCTATAAAATATCTTCTAATTTTTGTGAGCAGTATATGAAGTCAATAAGATCTCAGGAAATGGAGAATGAAATGGAAATTATAATCCTCAGAAATACTTGAAGGAGGAAGTGACACAGAACTAAGCTTAAAAGGTGGGTAGACTCTCTAAACAGGTTGAAGATGAAAAATATTAGCACAGCTGCAGGTGAGGGCAGTTGGTAATGGAGCTGTGCTCCCAAGAAGCAAGAAACTAACCTGATAGATAGCACCACAAAATGTACAGAGGAGCTTCCAATTTCTACTACCCACTTCTCCGTTGCTTCTTGTAACCTTATCTTCTGAACTTCCCTTTTTCTGAAACAGCAATGTCCAATATCTCTAATTTCTATTTGGAAAAATGCACTAACTAGTGCCTCTAGATTTTCAGGCACTTGATTCTGTGAGCATCTCCTCCTTTTGGGTTCTTTTATCATTCTAACTGCTCCTGCTGAATACGGTTTTTCTTCTTTTCCCTTTATTTCCCACTGTTTTAGTCTGAAGACAAATACCCTATTCCCAAAGAGGTAATTAAGACTAAGAGTATTTTTCCTTCGCCTGACCAGGCGGTGGTGCAGTGGATAGAACAGGGGTCAGGAACCTATGGCTCATGAGCCAGATGTGGCTCTTTTGATGGCTGCATCTGGCTCACAGACAAATCTTTAATAAAACAAATAATAACGTTAAAAATATAAAACATTCTCATGTATTACAATCCATTAATTTCCTATCGCTCATATTCATGGTTGAGGGTGGCTGGAGCCAACCATGTCTGTCCTCCAGGAAAACACCAAATTTTTATTGAATAATGCATAATGTACATGGTTCGTTGTGAGGTCAGGTAGTAAACTTCCCTCCTTTTAATTACATAGTCAGCTAGCTAATTGCAGAAACCCTTTTGACGAAGAAGATGGCTAAAAGAAAAAAGATGAGAAGTATTGTACTTTTCAGCAGGAATGGACAGAGAAATTCGCCTTTGTGGAGAGAGCAGGTTCTGCAGTGTGTCTAATATGCAATGATAAAATTGCATCAATGAAACAGTCAAATAAAAAGCAGCACTTTGACACATGCCATACTATATTTGTATCAAAATATCTAATGGGGGACAACAGGAAGAAAGTATCTCAAGAGCTACTGTACAGAGTGCAAGCTAGTCAGCAGCAACTCAGTGTTTGGACCCATCAAGGTGACTGGAATTCAGCTAGCTTTGTTGGTGCTTTAGCAATTGTGAGAAATGGAAAGTCACTCACAGATGGGGAGTATGCCAAAACATTCATGCTTGATGTTGCCAATGAACTTTTTGACGACTTTTCGGATAAAGACAAGATAATCAAACAAATAAAAGTCATGCCTCTGTCGGCAAGAACTGTTCATGATCGTACCATTATAATGGCAAATCAAATTGAGGCAACACAAGTGAAGGACATAAATGCAGCACCATTCTTTTCTCTCGCTTTGGGTGAGTCAACCGATGTAAGCCATTTAGCACAGTTCAGTGTGATTGGAAGGTATGCTGTCCGTGACACACTACGTGAGGAAAGACTTGCTGTTTTGCCTATGAAAGAGACAACAAGAGGGGAGGATTTATTCAAGTCTTTCACTGAGTTTGCTAAAGAAAAAAATCTAACAATGGATAAACTTATTTCAGTGTGTACTGATGGTGCTCCGTTCATGGTGGGGAAAAACAGAGGATTCGTAGCGCTTTTTCATGAACATAAAGAGACCCATCCTAAGTTTTCACTGCATTCTACATCAGGAGGTGCTTTGTGCTCAGATGTGTGGCGAGCAGCTTGGTGAGGTGATGTTGCTGATCATTCGGGTGGTCAACTTTATTGTTGCCCGAGCTTTAAATGATCGCCAGTTTAAAACACTGCTGGATGAAGTTGGGAATAATTATCATGCTCTGCTTCTGCACAGCAATGTGCGTTGGTTGTTAAGAGGGAAGGTGCTCACCCTTTTGTGGCTTATCTGAGCAAAATCTGGACTTTTTTTGAAATGAAAAATATCGAGCATTCTGAGTAAGCTAACACTGAGTGGCTCCTAAACTTTTACTATCTCATGGACATGACTGAACATCTGAACCAGCTCAATGTGAAAATGCAAGACGTTGGAAATACAGTCTTATCCCTTCAACAAGCAGTGTTTGCATTTGAAAACAAGCTGGAACTCTTCATCACTGACATTTACTACACTTTGAAAAACTGGGAGAGTTTAAAGATGCATGCACAGCAAGTGACCCTGCTTAACATGTTGATCTCCAGCAGCTAGTGGGTTTCACATCTAATCTCCTGCAGTCATTCAAAGTGTGCTTTGGAGAATTTCTTGAGCACACTCATCTTTATAAGTTAATCACCCCTCAACACAAGTGTGCAGAGGACAGCGCTGAGCTGAGTTACATCCCCGGGGTCTCCATCAGAGATTTTGAGCTACAAGCTGCTGACCTGAAGGCCTCACACATGTGGGTGAATAAGTTCAAGTCACTGAGTGAAGACTTGGAAAGACTTGCATGACAGCAAGCAGAGTTGGCAAGCAAACACAAGTGGGGAGAAATGAAAAACTTCAACCCATGGACCAGCTGATTGTCAAAACTTGGAACACGCTTTCCGTCATAAACCACACACTGTAGCGTGTGAGTATTGCTGTACTGACAATGTTTGGCTCTATGTATGCATGTGAGCAGTCTTTCTCACATCTAAAGAATGTTAAGACCAACCTATGATCACGTTTAACAGATGGAAGTCTCAACGCCTGCATGAAGCTTAACCTCACCACATATCAACCAGACTACAAAGCCATCAGCAAAACCATGCAGCACCAGAAGTCACATTAACGGTAAGAAGTACTTTATTCATCATTGATTAGCAACAGCATCACAACGTTATTAAAAAGAATTCAGAGACTTATTGTACTTTGAAAGTTGGTCTTACATAAAATGTACACATTTACTTGTATTTAGTGTTATACATATTGTATGGCTTTCATGGAATTACATTTTAAAATATGTGGTGTTCATGGCTCTCTCAGCCAAAATGGTTCCCGACCACTGGGATAGAGCATCAGACTGGGACACTGAGGATCCAGATTCAAACCCCAAGGTCGTGGGCTTGAGTGTGGGATGATCCGGCCAGAGGCAGATTTAATGTCAGGCACACCGGGTGCACACCCTGGGTCCCGACTTCTAAAGGGCCCAACAAAATCCCAACTTTACACTTTTTTTAAGGGGCCCAGTATTTTCTTCTGTGCCTAGGGCCTCTACTGACCTTAATCTGCCTCTGCATCTGGCTTGAGCATGGGCTCACCAGCTTGAATGTGGGGTCACTAGCTAGAGCATGGGATTATAGACATGACCCCATGGTTGCTGGCTTGAGCAAGGGGTCACTTGCTCTGCTGTAGCTACCAGTCAAGGCACATGTGAGAAAGCAATCAATGAACAACTAAGGTGCCGCAACAAAGAATTGATGCTTCTCATCTCTCTCCCTTCCTGTCTGTCCCTCTCTCTGTCTCTGTCAAAAAAAAATTTTTTTTCTTCTAACTAAGGGACTCCTTCCCTAGAAAGCAGTCTTACCTTATAGGTTTAAGAACAAAGTAAACCTGAATGCTGTGTTCTACTAGCCTTTGTTCCCTGGAATACTGGTGAGGATTAAGGAGACTGTTTAGCTCAGGGAGGAAAAAAGGATTTATATTTTTCTCCAATTTAACAGCGTAGTAAATGGCCTGGGACAGGGATCCTTGAGGGTTAGGGTTCCTACAAGTTTATTTTAATGTATCAGAATCAGAGTTCTGTCTGATTCATCTGACCTGGGATCCTTGAGGAAAAGTCCAAAGGGCCTTTTGTGGGGTTAACTAAGTATAGTCATGGGCTCTTATAAAGAATGATGCCAGATGTTCCTGGTCACAGTTTCACATGCCCAGGTGAACCAGCACCCTTTAAAATCACACTACAGAGCCCTGGCCGGGCAGCTCGGTTGGTTGAAGCATTGTCCTGATATGCCGAGGTTGCAGATTCAATCCCCAGTCAGGGCACATTCAGGGGTCGACCAGTTAAAGCAAGAAGAGGTGGAAAAGTAGAATCGATTGTAAGGTCAGTAACCACGGCCACCATTACAGTCGCTTGACCCATGCAGGTTCGCATTTGATTTGGACAGATAGTAATGAAATAACGGAGCCAAGAACTGGTGGGCCATTAGCTTTAATCCCAGCTTGCACCCAGCGGGCAAGAAATACACACAGTGGGAAAACACTTCCCTTTCCATTCAGGGCTCCCAAAGCCACTGATTCATCCAAGTTTCCTAGAATCAACAGTTTCTAGCTCATTAGCCTTATTCACCTCTGTTTCCCATCTCCTTCTCTCTGCACAAACTCTGCACAAACTGGCTTCTCCTCCAACACTCCTCTATCTTGGCTGCTTCTCCTCTCCTCCACATGGTCTTTCTCTGCTCTCTCCCAGCATGGGCTTCTCTGCCTCATTTTATAGTGTAGAAATCAAAACCTTTAATCCACTATACAAACAAGGAAGTCTCTGATACAAAGTCACTTATCTGAGGCATAATGGGATTCCTCATAAAAGTGTACCACCCCACATCATACAAGAGTCAAGGGTTTGGGGAAAATCTTAGTCTTAAAACTAAGCCTTAGGTTATAATGACCCTGCCTGCTTATAGGCTGTCCCCCACACTTAATGCAAACTATAAGTGAGCAAACATATACATCACATTTGCAAACTTATTTGACCAGCACCAATGTTTCTTTCCCCCTTCCTCTCTTTCTCTAAAATCAATAAATAAAAACACTTTTTAAAAATATCACACCACAGACACTCTTTTGTGCTTCAGATAGTACGGCTTTTGCATCTAAAATTGAATTGCTACATTTTAACTAAATTGCCTCATCTTGCATCTATGTTATACCCTGCATAGCCTGACCAGGCGGTGGTGCAGTGGATAGAGCGTCGGACTGGGATGCGGAAGACCCAGGTTCGAGACCCTAAGCTCGCCAGCTTGAGCGCAGGCCCATCTTGCTTGAGCAAAAAAGCTCGCCAGCTTGGACCCAAGGTCGCTGGCTCCAGCAAGGGGTTGCTCGATCTGCTGAAGGCCCGTGGTCAAGGCACATGCGAGAAAGTAATCAATGAACAACTAAGGTGTTGCGATGGCAACAAAAAACTAATGATTGATGCTTCTCACCTCTCTCCACTCCTGTCTGTCTGTCCCTATCTATCCCTCTCTCTGACTCTCTCTCTGTCCCTGTAAAATAAATAAATAAAACATTTAAAAAAAACCACCCTGCATGCTCCAATCAGTTTGGAGGAGTCTATTCGTGAACCTCTCAACAAGGTGGCATGTTTTTGGCAGGCCCAGGCCCCGCAGGAAAGACTGTCCTTCCCATCAGCACAGTATACTGATGCCAGGATCCAAGTAAAACAACAACACTTTCTATCATGTTAATTCCCTCCTCAATACCTTTCTGAAACTGAGTTTTCTAGGGCCACCATAATCTGGCCTCACATTACTTGCCACCATACATTCCACTAGTTTTCACTTGGTATTTCTGAGTTAAGAGTAGACAAAATGAAACATTGTAGAAAGGTTAAACTGATCGTATAACAAGGATGAACTGAAAAATAGAATTGCGGCAGGAAGGAGACTATTGTCATAGTAGATGGTAACCTTTAACAGAGCAGTTTCACAAGAGGATTATATACAAGTTTAGATAACACAAAGTTAAGAGACTAGGTAGAAAGGAAACTTGAACAGCTTTTGTGGTTAGTGCAACTTCTCTAGACAAAGGAAGTTTTCTAATTGGGATGAGAACTTATATTTGAAAGAATTAAATATAATAACTTTAAATAAAGAATTATGACACTAAAGATTTTGAAAATGTGCCACTTTTTTTACAATTAAAAAGATCTTTATTTATGTGAAAGTGTTGAAACCAGAAATATGACCCGCAGGTCCGGCTGCCTGTTGCTATGAAAACCAATAACATGACATAGGTGCTGGTGAGAAGGACATAGGTTATTCAGGTGCCAGCCACCTGCAAAGATAGAGGGACTCCTGTCCTCAAAATGCCATCTTTCTCTTCCGGTGCAGGCAGGGGTTTTTATGAGGAGGGAGAAGAAGGAGTCACTGAAAAAAAACTAGAACAAAGGAATCCAAAGGAGGGGTTGAGAGTTCTGTGCTGAGAGAACGCAGCACAATTTGTTCAGATAACTGTTTGAAAGCCACATATCTTCTGGAAGTGGCATATCGGAAAGTTGGAGTCCATTCCTTTGGTTGTCATGGGAATTGAAGCTAGCAAGTAACTTATAAATTAGGATTTTTATTTCATGTAACAAATGTCCACAGAGTCCCACAGTCAAGCTGCACTCTGGCCTGGATCAAGTAAGGGTCAGAATTGCAAACCCCAGGGTAGTGGGAGGGAAAAGGGTGGTAGCTTATACGTATTCTCCTTGCTTGAATTTAACAGGTATGTCAGCTAGAGGGGAACAGGCCTTTTAACAGTAATGAGAGCTTGGCCAGAGGTAAAAACACAGGCTGATTATAGACTATTGATTTGTTACAGAATGCATCATAACTGTGATTAAGAAACTAGTAATATTAAATCACGGTTATAAGCAGTGGTGGGATTCAAATACTAATTTAACAGCTGGTTCTCTGCCCTAATGACTGTTTTAAGCATAAAAAAAGATACACTGAAAGGTAGTTTATCATATTATGCACTTAATATTTAAATAAGAACAATAAAAGATACACAAAACTAGATTATGTTATAAGGAAAACTTTTAAAACATTAATGAAAAAATATTAAATAATACCTAACAAAACCCAATAAAACTGTTATTTAAGATAATTCCATATTGCTTCCATTATTTTTTTTTCATAGTGCTTCTTGATTGGTGTCCTCACTTGCAATTTTTTTCACCTATGGACAGAATGAACATTATTACGGGTGCTTAGAATATGCTGTTGCGCAGATGAACGTTAAGAAAGAGTAAGGAATGTAAATTTGTGATTTCCACATTGGGTGCTGCCCAGGTGCCCACCTTAGAGAGAATCCTGATTACAAGTGCCATTTTAACAACCGGTTCACCAAATTAAACAAAAAATTAGGTATCAGTTCTGCTGAACCTGTGCAAACCAGGTGAATCCTCCCACTGGTTATAAGAGCAACAAACTGGGTTTAACATTTTACAGGAATCCTTTTATAAACTTACTTTGTTAGCACATTCTTATTTACCTCTATTTTATGGCTAGTCAGACTAATGTCAGTTAATCAGTAATATATCATATTTATTCCCCATTCCAGTGTGGCTGTATAAAGTCAAACGTTTTCTTCTCTGGTTAGTATTCATTGATAGACTTTTCAGACCTGCTTCCTAATTTATGACCTATGACCTATGACCTATGACATGGGAGGAGAGCCTGCCCCTATGAAATACGTATTCAAGAGCATTAACTTTTCTCTTTATTATGTATTATTATTTAATAGGTGTTACACACACATGATAAAAATCCAACAGTACAAATGGTTATACACTGACCGTTTCAGGTGTTTTGTCTGTGCACCTGTCCACAGGAAGGGTAAAAGTTCTTTCAGATTATCAAAGTGGTCTGGAAATAAAAAAAAGTTTAAAAGCAAAGGTGAACCCTTTCAGTAATAAAATTCTACCATAATATTTGGATGGGGGAGCTAAGTATCCTGAGTCATTAATTATTATAAGAAGGCTCTAGCTGGACTCCTGTGCAGGGATTAGTCCTGGACAAACAGAAGCTCTCTCAAGGAGAGGAACAGGAAACAGGTTGGGAGACCAGTGAGTGACTGCTTCCATCACTCCTCCGGAAGTAGACTGCTAGCCCACCATTCTCCAAAGCAGTGAAGTGTCAGGAAAGTGGGCAGACAGCCTTTAAGCATCAATCCTAAATACCACACAATGTCAGGGCCAAATAATGAAGAAAGAAGAGTTAGCCATCTCAAGATGAGACACTAAAGTTTTTATTTATTTATTCCCATCTAACATATCAGCTAATATCTGAGACAAACAAGGGATGAAAGTATAAATAAATTTCAATAAAGCCAGTGTGAGATATTTTTCAGGTGCTTTTACCTAATTAACTGGGAAGAAGTTGTCTTTTCTTTAAAAAAACAATAAAGGAATTCTCAATACTTTTATTTTATTATCTTATTTGAGGTGTTTCTAAAAAGCAATAAACCTACAAAAGTAGTTAAAAGTTAAGTGACTGTTTAAAATAAGAGTTCTAACTTTAGCTTATACCTGGTAGACTTTGAGTGGTTAAAAGTTCAAAACGGTCACTTGTAAGAGTGGGAGTCTTACTCTCCACCCCCACCCCCATTCTTGATTCTTTTTTTAAAGATATTTTTATTTATTAATTTTAGAGAGAGGAGAGAGATGCAGAAGAGGGGGAGGAGCAGGAAGCATCAAGTCATAGTAGCTACTTCTCGTATGTGCCTTGAGTGGGCGCTAAGGTTTTCATATTTAACTACAACACCAAGTCTATTAAAACAGAAGAAATATGAGTAACAATTCCTTTAAACTAAAATACAAATTCCCTGCCACGCCCTCAAATGAAATAAACTCAAAGGACTACCCTACATAGAGTGTCTAGCAGAGTTGGCAAACTACGGTGTGTGGGTAAAAACCAGCCTGTCTCTGGCTTTTGTACAACCTGCAGCTAACCATGGTTTTTACATTTTAAGTGACTGGAAAAGAATCAAAAGAATAATAATATTTCATGACACAGAAATGATATGAAATGCAAACTTGAGAGTTCCTAAATAAAATATTACTGGAATACAGCCATACTTAACTTCTTGTTGTCTGTGTCTGCTTTTATGCGACAACAACTGGGTACTCATAACTGGGACCGTGCGTGGCATTCTGTCACTTCACACTGCTCTACAGACTACACCTCACAGTAACACAGTTTTACTCGTGTTTCATGCCCTGCATATCACTCTACTGTGACATTTTGTTATTTTTATTACAGCATATACCTGTCATATCAAAACAAAAAAAAGAAAAGAGTGGACTTAAAATATTCTGTCTTTAAGGGACAATGAAGTATGGATTGTGTGTTATCAAATCTGATGGCAAAGCATTATGCGTTTTAGGACACGAGACTATATCTGGGCTACAAGAATAGAATGTATGTCAACATTAGAAGGCAAAGAAGTTTCACAGTATCCCCTAATCACAGAAAATGGGGAAGTTATAAAAATGAAATGGAGTATCTCATCATAATAAAAGTTCTTCTCAAAAAAAGGAAAGAAAAAGAAAGGAAAGGAAAGGAAAAGAAAAGAGGGAAGGAGGGAGGGAGGGAGGGGGAGAGGGAGGGAGGCAGGGAAGGGAGTGGAAGGAAGGAAGGGGAGAAGGAGAGAAAGAGAAAGAAATAAGGGAAGAAAGAAGGATATGGGGCTGCAGCCAAAGTAAGTGTCCAAGTGGCTTATTTGTTAGCCATGCAAGCAAGCTATTTACTTATAGTATGTGGATTAAATGATGTTTCAGTGCAACAGTTAAATAAATGTAATCAGAAAAAAACAAACCTGTTTCAGACCATTAGCCTTTGGGGGAAAACAGCTGCTTAAAGTGTTGAGGCCACTGGCAACAGCATCAATAGTTTAAATTATATAGTGAAGGCAAATCATCTTGAGCGGTTTTCCTTGGCTCTTGAGTTGACACGTGTTATTGATATTGCTCATTTATTTCTGTTTATTCAGGGAGTCAGTGTTTGTGTGGTAGGCAGACGGACATAAGCAGAGCAAGGATGATGGGCAAGGTATAGAAGGTCACCGGGGTGGAAAGCCCCGGTGCCTAGCAATGGGCAAAACTAGAAAAACAGGGACCTCGCTTCCAGGGTAACCTTTCCTTCCCTAGCATACTGCTGGTCATACAGTTTACACTCCCTGACCTTTCATACTGCCCCCATACAAGCCATTGCACGGCCACTCCCTTAAGTATGAACAGCTAGGGATAACATCTAGGCCTCAGTTGTGCTTCAGCTCCAGACCCAGAAAAGCAGCAAAACCAGACAAGCAGTGCCATGGCTGACATCAGGACAAGCTACACTGACTAACAGCCCCCTGTCCTGGTGCCAACCAACCAGTGTACACTAGGACCCTGAAAGGACACGCATGGAAAACTGAAGAATATTGAGATCTTCCCCTAGAGCAGTGGTTCTTAACCTTTTTTGAGGTACCGAACCAGCCAGTTTCATATGTGCATTCACCGAACCCTTCTTTAGTGATAAATAAAATATGATTTTTTTCCAAATTCAAGACAAGTACATGTTTTTTTTACTGGTGCACAAAATGAGCCGTGCATGAACATCACCTTGCTCAAAGAACAAAACCAACAAAGTGCATGAACTCACAACAAATTACGGTATTACTTTATTCTGGCCTCTGCAGCAGAGGCTTCTCCGAACCCCTGAGACCTACTCATCGAACCCCTAGGGTTTGATAGATCCCAGGTTAAGAACCACTGCCCTAGGGTCTGCCCTAAAATCCCCACCCTTAGAAGCCCTTAGGACGGAGACCACAGCATGCACTCCCTGTTGGAGCAAGACTGCACCTTTCCCATCCCCTTCCTTCCCCTCAGGCACCTCACCTTTCTTCTCTCCTCTAAGCTCCAAGCACCACTTCTTTTGCCTCTGTCATTTGTTTCCTGAGCCCATTTCTTCAATGGCTCACTTTGCCAGCCTCTGCAACTTTCTAAATAAACTTTCTCTTATAGCTTGAATCTTGCTTCTGAATTCTTTCTTAGCCAGAACTCAAATACCAAGGTTACTGAGCCGAGGCCTGGTCTGACTACACCAGTCTAACACCTGGTGTCATTTTTGCTGCTGCCAACACTTGGATTGACTGAAGAGTTGGCCTCTGAATTGGCTGCATGCAACAGGTGAGGATGTTTTTAAAGAAGTTGAAAAAAGCCTGACCAGACAGTGACACAGTGGATAGAACGTCGGACTGGAACGTGGAGGACCCAGGTTCGAAACCCCGAGGTTGCCAGCGTGAGCGCAGGCTCATCTGGTTTGACCAAGGCTCACCAGCTTAAGTCCAAGGTTGCTGGCTTGAACACGGGGTCACTCAGTCTGCTGTAGCCCCCAGTCAAGCCACATATGAGAAATCAATCAATGAACATCTAAGGTGCCGCAATGAAGAATTGATGCTTCTCATCTCTCTCTCCTTTCTATCTATCTGTCTCTCTCTCTGTCACACACATACACACACACACACACACACACACACACACACATAAGTGGAAACAGGCTAATTTGGACAAATTCCCACTTGTCAAAATTGTTAAGGTGTTTAAATCGTATGGTTATAACATCGTTGAGCTATATTATCAATCAACATGTACTTCATAGAAAACATTTGAATCTACCATGTGTCACTGAATCAGTAGTGTCAACAATAAACTTCATTTGCTCTCATAGGCTTAACTGTTATGGAACATTGACAGGATGGCATCAGAATTCATTTTTGTTAATTTGCTAATTATGATCATTCAATGACTTTTTTTTTTTTTTTTTTTTTTTAGCTGTGAGGAGGGGAGATACTGAGACAGACTCCCAGATATGCCCCGATTGGGATGGGGCTGATACTTGAGTACTGAGCCATTTTTTGTGCCTGAGGCTGATGTGCTCCAGCAGAGCTATCCTCAGCCCTTGGGGCCACACTTGAACCAATCAAGCCACTGGCTACGGAAGGGGAAGAGTGAGAGAAGGAGGAGAGGGAGGGGTGGAGAAGCAGATGGTCACTTCTCCTGTGTGCCCTGACTGGAAATCGAACCTGGGATGTCCATACTCTGGGCCGATGCTCTATCCACTGAATCACTGGCCAGAGCCCAGTGAACTCTTTTTATTTTTTAAGTGAAACTTCTTTTTTAATTTATTTTTTATTTTTTTATTCATTTTAGAGAGGAGACACAGAGTGAGAGAGAGAGAGAGAGAGAGAGAGAAAGGGGGGAGGAGCTGGAAGCATCAACTCCCATATGTGCCTTGACCAGGCCAGTGCAGGGTTTTGAACTGGCGACCTCAGTGTTCCCAGGTCGATGCTTTATCCACTGCGCCACCACAGGTCAGGCGCACAGTGAACTCTTAATAAATGAATTCTTAATGAACTCAACCTAAACTTACAAAACAACACAATGCTTACATGCAAAATTTTCTCTGTGGTAAAGTCATTTTTACAATGAAGGCAAGCTCTCCATTCTTACATAGATTCACAGTGATTATACTTTTTGAGCTCACACTGCAGTTTCAGCAGTATTTTATAGAGACCTCAATACAAACAGAAAGGAAATTTTCCTATTTCAAGACCCATTAGTTGAGCAGCTTTTACTTACCTTTAAGAAACCCTTAGCTCTCACATGCTAAACAAAAAATGTCTAGAGAATAATCTTATATAATTCTATAATTGCCTTCAAACTGATTAATATACTCAATTTGAATCACGTGCCCTTGGATTGATCTTAGTATTGGGCAGTGTTTATGTGGGTGAAAAGACTAAATTTGGGTAAAAGATGAAAAGTGTAAAATCTCATTACAGGTCAGGGTTAATAGATGAACATTCGCAATCGATTTTGATGATAGGAAATAACTGTCAACCCTAATTAAGAGAAATATTACCCACATTTTCAAAAAAGATTTGATAAATCTCTTTAATAGACCTGTTTTACAAAATCTTGTACTCAATATTATTATTATGCTTTAAATTTTATCAGGGAAAATTTGGAAATCGTTTTCTCTCTTGTTATATAAAACCTATATAATATTTTCAGTTTTGCCTCTTAGACCACAAAGCCTAAAATATTTGTATTTGCAGAATTATTTCCATCCAAAGAAGACAGCTTGGGCATATGAGTGGGAATCAATACAGAAAACAGTAGTTACCATTATCAAATCATATAAGCACCATATTCCTTTCTTACTTTTTTAAAGTCCATCAGTAGTAATACCAGTTTCTTCCAGAAGATGGCTCTCTTTATTTTCCCAAAATATTGTTATGAAAAATTTTCAACTTGCAGAAAATTTGAAATGAACACCCCAAAACTCACCACTTTGATTCTCTTACTAACATTCTGTTATGCTTGTTTTATCCCTAGCTTTCCATCCATCCCTCTGCCATCTTGTTTTTTGATGTATCAGTATGCTTCCCCCAATATACTTAAGCAAGTATTTTATTAACTACTGCCCAATATTTACTCATGATTTTCTTTCTTTTAAAGTAAAAATTACCTACTGTGAAATGCTCAGGTCTTATACAAACATTTTCTGAATTTTGAAAAACTCTGTAACTAACCCTAAACCCATAAAAATATAGAATATTACCATTAACACAGAAAGTACCCTTACACCTCTTGATATATGTGGAGTCATACAATATGTACTTTTTTCCAAGTCTTTCACTTAGCACAATGGTTTTGGAACTCAGGTTGATGTGTAAAATTAAAAGCTCATTTTATCTTATTTCTGAGTAGTAGTCTATTATGTAAGTATATACATTACAGTTTTTTTTATAGTCACTTATTGATGGGGCACCCACACTGTTTCCAGTAGGTATTATAAATAAAGATGCTATAAACATTCTGGTGTAAAGTTTTTTTTTACTGTAAATATTTTTTAAATCACAAAATAATAAAGTTGGTGCTTACTTTTCCTATTTCTCAGGAATGAATTGCGGGGCTGAAATAATTTCATCCAAAGCAGATTATCATTGTTTGAAAACTTTTACCATGGAAAGGTAATTAAGAGTACATCAAAATATAGAGACTCCTCCCCTGCCCAACACCCAGCTTCAACTATTAGCCACTCCTGGTCAATCATTTTTTTCACCCATGTCCTTACCTACTGGAACCTCCCATATATTATTAATTTTTGTGTGTGTCAAATTATAAGAGAAAGTTTATTTAGAAAGTTACAGAGGCAGTAGAAGTGAGCCAGCTGGGCTTGGGTAGGTTCAGGAAACTAGTTACAGAGGCAGAAGAAGGGCTCTTGGAGCTTAGGGGAGAGACAAAGGCAAAGATAATGCACCTGGGGTTGGGGGGACAGGGCGTGCTCCCTCTTTTGTATTATTTTAAGGCATATCCCAGCCATCCTGCTGTAAATATTTTTTTTATATATATATATTTTATTATTATTAATTCTAATGGGGTGACATCAATAAATCAGGGTACATATGTACAATGAAAACATCTCCAGGTTATCTTATCATTCAATTGTGTTGCATACCCATCACCAAAAGTCAAATTGTCCTCTGTCACCTTCAATCTGGTTTTCCCTGCATCCCTCCCCTCCTCCCTATCCCATTTTCCCTCCCTCCCCCCATCCCATAACCACCACTCTTTTGTCCATGTCTCATACCCTCACTTTCATGTCCCACCTATGTATGTAATTGTGCTGTTCTCAGTTTTTCTTTTTTTCTGATTTACTTATTTCACTCCGTATAATGTTATCAAGGTACATCCATTTTGTTATAAATGATCCGATGTCATCGTTTCTTATGGCTGAGTAGTATTCCATAGTATATATGTACCATAGCTTTTTAATCCACTCGTCTTCTGACGGACACTTGGGCTGGTTCCAGATCTTCGCTATTGTGAACAATGCTGCCACGAACATGGGGGCGCATTTCTTCTTTTCGAACAGTGCTATGGTGTTCTTAGGGTATATTCCTAAAAGTGGGATAGCTGGGTCAAAAGGCAGTTCGATTTTTAATTTTCTGAGGAATCTCCAAACTGTTTTCCACAGTGGCTGCACCAGTCTGCATTCCCACCAGCAGTGCAGAAGGGTTCCCTTTTCTCCACATCCTCGCCAGCACTTATTCTGTGTTGTTTTGCTGATAAGTGCCATTCTGACTGGTGTGAGGTGATATCTCATTGTGGTTTTAATTTGCATTTCTCTAATGATTAGTGATGTTGAGCATTTTTTCATATGCCTATTGGCCATCTGTATGTCCTCTTTGGAGAAATTTCTATTCATTTCTTTTGCCCATTTTTTGATTGGGTTGTTTGTCTTCCTGGTGTTGCTTTTTATAAGTTCTTTATAAATTTTAGTTATTAACCCCTTATCAGATGTGCTGTCAAATATGTTCTCCCATTGTGTGGTTTGTCTTTTTATTCTGTTCCTATTGTCTTTAGCTGTGCAAAAACTTTTTAGTTTGATATAGTCCCATTTGTTTATCTTGCCTTTTATTTCAGTTGCCCATGAAGATAAATCGGCAAATATACCGCTGCTACAGATGTCGGAGAGCTTGCTGCCTATGTTTTCTTCTAAGATGTTTATGGTTTCACGGCTTACATTTAAGTCTTTTATCCATTTTGAGTTTGTTTTTGTGAATGGTGTAAGTTGATGGTCTAGTTTCATTTTTTTGCAGGTAGATGTCCAATTTTCCCAACACCATTTGTTAAAGAGGCTGTCTTTACTCCATTGTATGTTCTTTCCTCCTTTGTCAAATATCAGTTGTCCATAAAGCTGTGGGTTTATTTCTGGGTTCTCTGTTCTGTTCCATTGATCTATGTGCCTGTTCTTATGCCAGTACCAGGCTGTCTTGAGTATAATGGCCTTGTAGTAAACCTT
Organism: Rhynchonycteris naso; assembly: GCA_037038555.1. NCBI lineage: Eukaryota > Metazoa > Chordata > Mammalia > Chiroptera > Emballonuridae > Rhynchonycteris > Rhynchonycteris naso. The sequence continues at coordinate 78,680,748 of CM073002.1, forward strand.
GATATCAGGAAGAGTGATACCTCCTGCTTTATTTTTTCTTTTTAAGATTGCTGAGGCTATTCGTGTTCTTTTTTGGTTCCATATAAATTTTTGGAATATGTGTTCTATATCTTTGAAGTATGTCATTGGTATTTTAATTGGTATTGCATTGAATTTATAAATTGCTTTGGGTAATATAGACATTTTAATGATGTTTATTCTTCCTAGCCATGAGCACGGTATGTGCTTCCACTTGTTTGTATCTTCCTTGATTTCTTTTATCAATGTTCTATAATTTTCTGAGTACAAGTCCTTAACCTCCTTGGTTAAATTTACTCCTAGGTACTTTATTTTTTTGGCTGCAATAGTGAAGGGGATTGTTTCCTTAATTTCTTTTGCTGATATTTCATTGTTGGTGTATAGAAATGCCTCTGATTTCTGAGTATTAATTTTATATCCTGCCACCTTGCTGAATTCATTTATCAGGTCCAGTAGTTTTTTGACTGAGACTTTAGGGTTTTCAATATACAATATCATATCATCTGCAAATAATGACAGTTTTACTTCTTCTTTTCCAATTTGTATGCCTTTTATTTCTTCTTCTTGTCTGATTGCTGTAGCTAGGACTTCCAGAACTATGTTGAATAAGAGTGGTGAAAGTGGGCAACCCTGCCTGGTTCCTGATCTTAAGGGGATTGCTTTTAATCTTTGTCCATTTAGTATGATGTTTGCTGTCGGTTTATCATAGATGGCCTTTATCATGTTAAGGAATGATCCCTGTATTCCCACTTTACTGAGAGTTTTGAGCATGAATGGGTGCTGGATTTTATCAAATGCCTTTTCTGCATCTATTGAAATTATCATGTGATTTTTGTCCTTCCTTTTGTTTATGTGGTGAATCACATTGATTGATTTGCGAATATTGAACCAGCCTTGCCTCTCCAGAATAAATCCCACTTGATCATGGTGTATGATTTTTTTCATATATTGCTGGATCCGGTTGGCTAATATTTTGTTGAGAATTTTAGCGTCTAAATTCATCAGGGATATAGGCCTATAATTTTCTTTCTTTGTGTTGTCTTTGCCTGGTTTTGGGATCAGAATTATGCTCGCCTCATAAAAGGAGTTTGGAATTCTTCCTTCCTCTTGAATTTTTTGAAATAGCTTCAGGAGAATAGGAGTTAGTTCTTCTTTGAATTTTTGATAGAATTCACTTGTGAAGCCATCAGGCCCAGGACTTTTCTTTTTTGGGAGTTTTTTGATAACTGTTTCGATCTCATTTGCTGTAATTGGTCTGTTTAGGTGTTCTGATTCTTCCAGATTGATTTTTGGAAGGTTATATGATTCAAAAAATTTGTCCATTTCACCAAGATTGTCTAATTTTTTGGCATATAGTTCTTCATAGTATTTTCTTACAATGCTTTGTATTTCTGTTGTGTCAGTTGTTATTTCTCCACTGTCCTTTCTAATTTTATTTATTTGAGTCCTCTCTCTTTTTTTCTTGGTGAGTCTAGTTAAAGGTTCATCAATCTTGTTTACCTTTTCAAAGAACCAGCTTCTTGTTTCATTGATTCTCTGTATTGTTTCCTTAGCCTCTATGTCATTTATTTCTGCTCTGACCTTTATTATTTCCTTTCTTCTACTTGTCTTGGGTTTTATTTGTTGTTGTTTTTCTAGTTCTTTTAGATGCAGGGTCAAGTTGCTTATTTGAGCTTTTTCTAGCTTCTTATGATATGCCTGTAGTGCAATAAACTTCCCTCTCAGAACTGCTTTTGCTGTGTCCCATAAATTTTGAGTTGATGTATGCTCATTATCATTTGTTTCTAGAAACTTTTTTATTTCTTCTTTGATCTCATTGTTAATCCATTCATTATTTAATAAAAAGCTATTTAGTTTCCAAGTGTTTGAGTATTTTTCAGTTTTTCTTTTGTGGTTAATTTCTAGTTTCATGGCATTGTGATCAGAGAAAATGCTTGATATGATTTCAATCTTCTTAAATTTATTGAGACCATTTTTGTGTCCTAACATGTGGTCTATCCTAGAAAACGTACCATGAGCGCTTGAGAAGAATGTATATTCTACTGCTTTAGGGTGAAAAGTTCTGAAGATATCTATTAAATCAAGTTGATCTAGTGTCTCCTTTAAGTCTGCTGTTTCTTTATTAATTTTCTTTCTTGAGGATCTATCCAGTGTTGTTAGAGGGGTATTGAAATCCCCTACTATGATAGTATTGCTGTTAATCTCGCCCTTTATATCCATCAAAGTCTGCTTTATGTATGTCGGGGCTCCTATATTTGGTGCATAGATATTTACAATAGTTATATCTTCCTGTTGAATTGTTCCCTTTATCATTATGTAGTGTCCTCTTTTATCTCTTACTACAGCCTTTGTTTTAAAGTCCATTTTGTCTGATATAAGTATTGCTACCCCTGCTTTTTTTTCATTTCCATTTGCATGAAATATTTTTTTCCATCCTTTTACCTTCAGTCTATGAACATCTTTTATTTTAAGGTGTGTCTCTTGTAGACAGCATATGTATGGGTCCTGTTTCTTTATCCATGCAGCTACCCTATGTCTTTTGATTGGCTCATTTAATCCATTTACATTTAAGGTTATTATTGATATGTAGTTGTTTATTGCCATTTTATTCTTTAAAGCTGTATTCTTCTTTTGCTCTATTCTTTCCTCCCTTTAAACTGTTCACAAGAGGCCCCTTAGTATCTCTTGCAGAATTGGTTTGGTTTTTATGAATTCCTTGAGGCTTTCTTTTTCTGGGAAGCTCTTTATTTCTCCTTCAATTTTAAACGTTAGCCTTGCTGGATAAAGTAGTCTTGGTTGTAGGTTCTTGTTCTGCATTACTTTGATTATTTCTTGCCATTCCCTTCTGGCCTCAAGTGTTTCTGTTGAGAAGTCCGATGTCATCCTTATGGGGGCTCCCTTGTAGGTGAGAGTCTTTTTTTCTCTAGCAGCTTTTAAAATTTTTTCTTTATCCATTAGCTTTGGTATTTTAACTATGATGTGTCTTGGTGTAGATTTTTTTGGGTTTCTCCTTAATGGAGTTCTGTGTGCTTCTTGAATGTGTGGAGTGTTTCCCAGCCTTAATTTAGGAAAGTTTTCTGCTATAATTTGATTGAACAAAGTTTCCATTTCCTGTCCTCTCTCCTCTTCTTCAGGCACCCCTATGATGCGAATGTTGTTTCTCTTCATGTTGTCACAAAGCTCCCTTAGAGTTTCCTCACATTTTTTAAGTCTCTTTTCCTTTTTCTTCTCTGCTTCTGTGCCTTTGTTTATTGTGTCCTCTAACTCGCTTATTCGATCCTCAGCGTCATCCATCCTGCTTTTAATTCCTTCCATTGTGGTCTTCAGTTCTGATACTGTATTTGTCATTTCTGTCTGATTCTTTTTTATTATTTCAATTTCATTTTTTATACTTGTTATCTCTTTATTTAGGTGTTCATAATGACTATCCATTGTTGCTCTAATTTCTTTGAACATCCTAACTATCATTATTCTAAATTCTGCTTCTGGTAATTTGGTTATATCTGGTTCATTCAGGTCCTTCTCTGGGGATTTCTCTTGATTCATTTGGTTTGCATTCCTCTGCCTGCCCATTTTTTCTGTGTATAAGCAAGTTGTGGCCACTGGAGTCCAGTAGGTGTTGCCTTTGTGTTCTCTAGGTGTGGTCTATCTGCAGGCCCCCCACCCCCTCTGCCGGCGCCTAGGGTGGTTGGGTATGAGCGTTGCCAGCGCCGGCCCACTGTGGCTTTTGCTGTGATTTCTGCCTCTCCTCCGTGGGAGGGGCTGTGACTGAAGCCACAAGATTAGCACCAAGGGTAGAGGCGAGCACCTTTCCTCAGCTGCGGACCCAGCCTATTTCCGGACTTCCGCCCAGAACCAGCAGTCGGAGCCTGCTTGCTACAGTTCCGCGGGTTAGGCGGGGCTTTTGACGTGCTCTCAGCTGTAAGCTTTTGCCCGTCAGGAGCTTTAGCCCCGCCCTCGAGGCCAGGGCCCTTTGCGCAGGGTCGGAAACCAAGATTTTTTGGGGCGGGCGTGTTTGCTGGCTTCCGCCGAGCTGCATACTTCCGCTCGTCCCGGACTCTATCCCGCCCCCGCGTTCGGAGCCCGCTCGTGCACGTATTAACGCTATCCGGGGTTTCTCCGGCCGGATGGGGATAGCAGCCGTGGGCTCAGCTGCTAGCCTCCGCCTGTCTCGGGGTCCACCCCGTTCCCGCGCTCGGAGCCCGCTCACGCACGTATACTGGCCAACCGCGGTTTCTCCGGCGGGCGGCGGGGGGGGGGCGGACTGGTAGCGTCAGCTCAGCCACGAGCCCCTGCCCGTCCCTGGTCCTAGCCCGGTCCCCGCGGTCAGGGCTGGCTTGCGCAGGGCCTGCCTGTTCCTGGCCTCCCGCTTTGTCCCCGTAATTGGGATTAAAGGCGGGCCCGCAGCTTCCGGACCGCTCTCACGCTTACCCTCCGACCCTCTGGGCTAGACCGATCTCCCACCGGCTTGGCCTCTGCCCACGCCGACAGAACCGCCTTTCAGCGTCCTGCCGCCCCAAAACCTTAAGCAGCCCTCAGCAGAGTAGGAAGGGACCTAATACTCCACACTGTAGGCCTGGGAGCTCCCTCACTTGTTTCACAGCTCAAAACTGTCCAAATGCCTCTTCTTGGCTCTGGGACTGCAGGCTGGGGCTTGGTTCCTGGGACCCAGGTCCCTCCCTCTCCGCCAAAATCTCCTCCCGCCACACGAGTCTCTCCGGGCTGCCGTTTGCTCCGGGGAGCTGGGCAGCCCTCTTCGCGTTTTCGGTATTCCTACCAGTCTCAATGTGGCTTCTTCTGTGTTCCTTGGTTGAAGAGTCCACTTAGTTTTGTTCAAAGTTGGTTTATCCAGGTGATGGTTCTTAAAATTGAGTTGTAATCCACTTTGGTTCTGGGAGTTGGAAGTTGGTATGTCCGCCTACTCCCCCTGCTGTAAATATTTAGTATGTATCTGAAAAGGTAAACTATTAAACATTAAATGTAATGACAATTCAGTGATAACACCGAAAGGATTAACAATACATGTTAAGCCTGACCAGGTGGTGGTGCAGCGTATAGAGCATCAACCTGAGACACTGAGGACCTAGATTCAAAACCCTGAGGTTGCTGGCTTGCGCATGGAGTGTGGGCTCACCAACTTAAGCGTCGGGTCGCTGACTTGAGCTTGGGATCATAGACATGACCCCATGGTTGCTGGCTTGAGCCCAAGGTCACTGGCTTGAAGATCAAGGTCAATGGCTTAAGCCCAAGGTCACTGGCTTGAGCAAGGGCTCACTGGCTCGGCTGGGGCTCTGGAAGAGAAAGAACCCTGGGATGACTGAGTTTTTCTTTTTCTGCCTATGCACCAGAGAGGAAGAAAGCTCTGACTGTCTGACTTTTTGTCAGCAGGGGCTCCAGAGATGGGAAAAGCCTGGACTGTCTGGGTTTTTCTCTGCTGGGGCTCCTAAGAGAAGAGAAACCCAGAGTGACTTGTTCTCATTCTTCAGCAAGGAACAGAAAGATTGAGAGGCAGTCACTAAACTAAAATGGTAGCAGAATGCGGGGTCACAGTCAGTGTTCATGCAGTCTGCCAGCAGCACAAACAGCACAGAGACAGAGGAAACCAAAATGCAACCCCCAGCCTCCCAGGTCCCACCTCTTTCACATTGCAAGACACATAAAGTAGCAGAGACAGATCTCCACAGCTAACTCTCGAGAGTCACTCTCTCCCCTGAAAAACAGAGTTGCTCTGTGTCTGGTCACCTGGTCTTTTGAGACATGGGAAGGAGTGGCTGGAGGTCTGAGATCTCCATTATTAAAGTTGTAAAGCCATCACAACATGCCCCACCACCAATGTGACTGCAGCTTCACGTACATCACTGCAATAGCAACATTTTAGTGGAGGTCAGCCCAGGAAATTCACAGAGCTAACTTGTAATGCAGTTCCACCTACTGGAAGAAAACATAAAAACCTCTCAAAACTGAAATAATTTTTCTTTTGAATTCCATTTTCTTTAGTGTTTAATATTTATTATTCTTATTTTTGTGTGTTTTGTTTGTTTTATCATTTTTACTTGTTATTATTTTAGAATTTTTTGTATTTTTTATTTTTACTTTTAGTTGATTTTCAATACATTTCTTAACAACACCATTCTCAAATGCTATCAAAGCAGAAGAAATTGAATAAAACAATAAAGAGACATAGTTCAGAAAAAAAAAGAAAAATCTTGAGAAAGCAATCTCAATCACATGGAAACCTTGGAATTATATAATAGAGAATTAAAAATTGAAGTTCTGAAAATACTCAGTGAGATGTGAGAAAACACTGATATGCAATTTAATAAGCTCAAAAACAAGTTAATGAACAAAATGACTACTTTATCAATGAGATTAAAACTTAAAAAACTACAACAGGAGATGAAGAACTCAATACATGAATAGAAAAGTGAGGTAGCAAGTTTAACTAATAAAACAGAACAGAAGAGAATAGAGAATCAGTGACATTGGAGTCAGGCAACTAGAGAAGCTAGAGAGAAAATGATAGAAACTCACTTTTTTTTTTTAAATTCAGTGAGAGAAAGGGAGGCAGAGACAGACTCTTGCATGCACCCTGACCAGGATCCACTTGGCAAGCCCACTAGGGGAAGATGCTCTGCCCATCTGGGGCGTTGCTCCTTTGCTCAACAACTGAACTCTTTTTAGCACCTGAGGCAGAGGCCATGGATCTATCCTCAGTGCCCAGGACCAACTCACTCTAATTGAGCCATGACTGCAAGAGGAGAACAGAGAGAGAAGTGAGAGGGGAAGGAGTAGAAAAGCAGATGAGTGTTTTTCCTGTGTGCCCTGACTGGAAATCAAACCTGGGACATCCACACATTGAGCCAATGCTCTACCACTGAGCCAACTGGCCAGGGCAAGACTCACAAGTTTTAAAATATATTAGAACTCTACAAGAATTGTCTGACTCCTTCAGAAAGAGCAATGTAAGAATAATGGGTATATGACAAGAAGAAGAGAGGGAGAAGGGAATGGAGAGCCTATTCAGTTGAATAATTGATGAGAACTTCTCAAGCCTATAGAAAGAGTTAGAGCCTTGAATCCAAGAAGCAAAGAGAACGCTGAGATACCTCAACCTAAATAGATGTTCTCCAAGGCACATCATAATAAAATTGTCAAAAATCAATGGTAAAGAAAGACTCCTCAAGGCAGCTATGGAAAAGAAGAACATAACACGTAGAGGAAGACTTAATAGTTTATCATAGTACTTCTCAGCAGGAACTCTATAAACCAGAAGAGAGTGGACCCAAATATTCTAAGTACTGACAGTGAAGAATGACCAGCCAATAATATTATATACATTAAAGTAAACTTTAAAATGTGAAGAAGAAATAAAAACTTTTCCAGACAAACAGAAGCTGAGGGAATTTATCATCAGAAAACTCCCACTGCAGGAAATACTCAAGAGGGTTATTTAAACAGATACAAAGAATAAAACAAATTACAAGTAAAAGCTCCAATTAATATACAATAAAACAATAATAATCTGTGAAAATAACATAAAAGGAGAGAGGATAAAGATCTGCAGTAGCAAATGAAGATGTAGTATAGAAGCATTCATAAGACAAAGGACTCTTGTACCTATGAAAATTTTTCTCTAAGTAACCTAATGGTAACCACCTATGAAAAACCCATTACTGAAACAAAGGTTTTAAAAAAAAGAAGAACCAAAGGAGACACAGAGCTACCAGAAACAAAACAAAATACTGTAGGAAATCCTTAGGCATCAATAATTACCCTAAATGTAAATACACTGAACTCACTAATAAAGACACATAGAGTAACAGATTGGATCAAATAGCAAAACCCAACCATATGCTACCTTCAAGAGACACATCTAAGGATAAAGATAGACTCAAAATGAAAAGCTTGAAACCGATTCTCCAAGCAAAACTTGTCCAAAGTAAAGCAGATGTAGCCATACTAATATCTGACAATGCTGACTTCAAGACAACAGAGGTAACAAGAGAGGAACATGGACATTTTATAAAGATAAAGGGGACATTGTATCAAGAAGACACACTACTTTTTAATATACATGCACTAAATCAAGGAGCACCAAAATATATAAGACATTTACTAACTGATCTAAAAATAAAATCAGAGAAAAACACAATCATACTTGGAGATCTCAACACACAATTGATGTCTTTAGATAGATCATCCAAACAGAAAATCAATAAAGAAATATCAGCCTTATATGACACAATAAACCATATGCACATAATAAATATTTACAGGACATTTTATCCCAAAACATGAAATTATACATTCTTTTCCAATGTGCATGAAACATTCTCAAGGATAGACCATATGTTAGGCCACAAAACTAACATCAATAAAGTCAGGAGGACTGAAATTATACCAAGCATAGTTTCTGACCATAAGACTTTGAAATTAGTATTCAGCTGCAAAAAGAAAGGAGAGAATTAAACAAAATGTGGAAATTAAAACAACATACTCCTGAAAAATGACTGACTCAAAAAGAAATAAAAGCAGAGATTAAAAGATATATACAGACAAATGAGAATGACAACATGACATATCAAAATTTCTGATTGCAGCAAAAGAAGTAGTAAGAGGGAAGTTTATATCATTATAGGTTTGTATCATGAAACAAGAGAGATCCCAAGTAAACAACTTAACATCACATCTTAAAGATTAGTAAAAGAAGAACAAAGGCAGCACAAAGTCAGCAGAAGAAAGAAAATAGTAAAAATTAGAGTAGAACTGCCTGACCTGTGGTGGCGCAGTGGATAAAGCGTTGACCTGGGAACACTGAGGTCGCCAGTTCAAAACCCTGCGATGGTCTGGTCAAGGCACATATGGGAGTTGATGCTTCCAGCTCCTCCCCCCTTTCTCTCTCTCTCTCTCTCTCTCTCTCTCTCACTCTGTGTCTCCTCTCTAAAATGAATACAATAAAAAGAAATTAAAAAAAAAATTAGAGTAGAACTAAATGAAACAGAGCACAAAAAAACTATAGAAAAGATTAACACAACAAATAGCTGGTTCTTTGAAAAGATCAATAAAATTGACAAACCCCTGGCTGGACTCACTAAGTATAAAAGAGAAAGGACTAATATAAGAAAAATTCAAAATAAAAGAGGAGAAATTACCACTGACATCATAAATATACAAAAGATAATAGTAGAATATTATGAAAGATTATACACCACCAAATTCAACAATCTAAAAGAAGTGGATAAATTTGTAGAACTATTCAATCATTTTAGCCTCAGTCATGAAGAAGTAGAAAACCTAAATAGACTTATAAGCAGAAAGGAAATAAAAACAAGTAACAAAAACCTCCCCGAAAATAAAAGTCCAGGACCAAATGGCTACACTAGTGAATTCTACCAAACATTCAAAGACTATTCTTTTCAAAGTCTTCCACAAACCAGAAGAAGAAGCCATACTCTCTAACACATTTTATGAGGCCAACATAACCCTGATATCAAAACCTGACAAGAACAACTGAAAAAGGAAAATTACAGACCAATATCTCTAATAAATACAGATGCAAAAATCCTAAACAAAACACTAGCAAATTGAATACAACAAAACATTAAAAAAATAATACACCATGATCAAGCTGGATTTATTCCAGGAGCACAAGGATGGTTCAACATATGGAAAGTGATCAACATTATACACCACATCAACAAAACAAAAATCGTATGATCCTATTAATAGATGCATAAAAGGCATTTGATAAGATACAACATCCTTTTATGTTCAAAACTCTCAATAAAATCAGAATAGAAGGAAAGTACCTAAACATAGTAAAGGCCATATATGACAAACCATCAGCTAATATCATACTAAATAGTGAAAAATTGAAGACTTTTCCTCTAAAGTCAGGGACAAGACAAGGCTGCTCACTCTCTTCACTCTTATTCAACAGAGTGCTGGAAGTTTTAGCCAGAGCAATTAGGCAAGAAAAAGAAATAAAAGGCTTTCATATTGGGAAAAAAGAAGTAAAGGTATTACTTTTTGCAGATGACATGATCCTGTATATAGAAAACTTCAAAGACTCCACTGAAAAACTATTAGAAACAATAAACAGATATAGTAAAGTTGCAGGATACAAAACCAGCATACAAAAGTCTATTAAGTTCTTATATGCCAATGATGAAACTTCAGAAAATGAACTAAAAAAAAACAAACAATTCCTTTTACAATTGCATGGATCAGAGAATCAACATAGTTAAAATGGCCATATTATACAAAGCAATATATAAATTTAATGCTATTCCATTAAAATGCAATGTTTTTTAAAGAAATAGAAGAAAATATTACCAGGTTTGTATGGAACCATAAAAAACTCCAGATAGCCAAAGTGATCCTGAGAAAAAAGAATGAAGCTGGAGAAATTGCACTACCAGACTTCATATTATGCTACAGAGCCATGATAAAACAACATGGTAATGGTAGAAAAAGAGACATACAGACCAATGAAACAGAATCGAGAACCCAGAAATAAAACTACATATATATGAAAAATAAGCTTCAACAAAAGAGCCAGAAATACACAATTGAGAAAAAAAGCCTCTTTAATAAATGGTTCTAGGAAAATTGAAAAGCCACATGTAAAAAATAAAACTTGACCACAGGTTGTCCCCTTGCACAAAAATTAATTCAAAATGGATCAAAGACTTATGTATAAGATCTGAAACAATAAATTACATAGAAGAAAACATAGGTACTAAACTAACGGATCTTGGCTGTAGAGAACAATTTCTGAATCTGATCCCAATGGCAAGGGAAGAAGAGGCAAAAATGAATGAATGGGATGATATCAAATTAAAGAGCTTCTGCAGAGCATAAGAAATTTACAACAAATCAAAAAGGCAGCCAACCAAATGGGAGTTGATATTCACAAGCAACAGCTCCGATAAGGGTTTAATATCCAAAAATATAAAGAACTCATGACCCTGGCCAGTTGGCTCCGTGGTAGAGCATCAGTCAGGCATGTGGATGTCCAGGTTTGATTCCCTTTCAAGACACACAAGAGAAGCAACCATCTGCTTCTCCTCCCTTCTCCCTCTCCTTTATCTCTCTCTCTCTCTCTCTCTCTCTCTCTCTCTCTTTTCCTCCTGCAGCCATGTCTTGATTGGTTCAACCTCATCAGTTTTGGGTACTGAAGATGGCTCCATGGAGCCACCACTTCAGGCGCTAAAGAATAGCTCTGTTGTGAGCATGGCCCCAGATGGGCAGATCATCGGCCTCAGATAGAGTTTGCTGGGTGGATCCCACTCAGGGCACATGCAGGAGTCTGTTTCTCTAGCTCCCTTCCTCTCAATTTAAAAAAGGAAAAAAAAACCCAACAACTTACACAGCTCAGCAACATACAAGCAAACAATCCAATTAAAAAATGGGTAGAGGTCCTGAACAGACACTTCTCCCAAGAAGACATACAAATGGCCAACAGATATAAAAAAAGATGCTTGTCTTTACTAGCTATAGAGAAATGCAAATAAAGAAAAAACTACAATGAGATACACCTCACACCTATTAGATTAGCTACTATCAACACTACAGGTAATAACAAGTGTTGGAGAGGCTGTGGAGAAAAAGGAACCCTCATTCACTGCTAATGGGACTGTAAACTGGTACAGCATTATGAAAGAAAGTATGGTGGTTCCTCAAAAAATTAAGAATAGAACTACCATATTACCCAGCAATCCCTCTACTGGGCATCCACCCAAAATACTCAAAAACATTGGTATGCAAAGGCACATGTACCCCCATGTTCATCACAATATCATTCACAGTGGCCAAGACATGGAAACAACCAAAATGTCCATCGATAGAGGATTGGATAAAGAAAACATGGTACATATATACAATGTAATACTACTCAATTATAAGAAATGGTGATATATTGCCATTTACGACAACATGGATGAACCTTGAGAACATTATACTGAGTGAAATATGTGAATCAGAAAAGGCTAAGAACTGTATGATTTCACGTATAGGTGGGATATAAAACTGAGACTCAGGAACATAGATAAAAGTGAAGTGATTAGCATGAGGAGAGGGTATGGGGAAGGAGGGGAGTAAAGAGAGACAAATATACAATGACAGAAAATAATTTGACTTTGGGTGATGAGTACACAACATAATCAACAGTTCAAATGCTATAGAGATGTTTGCCTGAAACCTGTGTACTCTTATTGATCAATGTCATCCCATTAAATTTAACTTTTTAAATAAAATCTTTTAAAAATACAAGATTTGGATTAGGAATGATGTGTCAAAAATGTTACTTATATTGAGGAAGGATAGTAAGAAGTTAGGAGAATTCTTTGGCAAGTTGAATGAGGAATATGAGACAGGTAGCTAATTCAAACTTGCCTCATCCAGCACCCTGATTCACCTGACTCCTTCTCCCTTGTATGACCATTTCCTTAATCATTAAGCTCTCAGGACAATAAGATTCTTCTGGTCAGCATTAAATAATTTTAGGAAACAAAGCTTTGGGTCTATTAACCACTGAGATAGAGTATCAATCAAATCAGAGATAAAAGCTAGGCCTCAGTTGTATTTTAGCTCCAGGCTCAGAAAAGCAGCAAAACCAGATGAATCATGGTTGGCATCAGGACCAGATACAATGACTATTGACCCTCTACCATCATGCTGACCAATTAGTAGAGACCACAACCTTGACTGTATATGCTCATTTTGATGAATCACTTTATTAAAGTACACAACTGGAAAACTGTTGAATATTCTATTGAAATACTTCCCTAAAATTCCTACCTTTAAAAAACAGATAAAACATCTTAAAGCAAAGAACCCAATGTGTGCTTTCTTTTTTCTAAGCTCTAAGGGTCCCCACAAGATTTGTAACCAGGGAAGCAATGGGCAACAGCATCTTGTTCCATGCAAACCCTCTGTATCTGTAACCCGAAGACTCTTTTTTTGCCTCTGTAAATTGTTTCCTGAGTCCATGCAGCCCAGCTGGCTCACTTCTTTAGCCTCCATGACTTTCTTTCTAAAAGGCCAAGACAGCTCTCTGAACAGCCTGCTGGAATCTTCTCTTTGAGTGTAATTTCATTTGCATGCAAAATAAACTTCCTCTTGTGCTAAGAAAAAATTAATTATTGGGTATAGATTTAGAAATGTAATATATTTGACAATAAGAGCACAAAGGAAGCATGTAGGGAAATGATTTATTAAAATAAGGAAATTACACCATATAATAATTGAAGATAACCAGAAATAGTAATTAAGAAGGTTAATACAACAAATTTTGTAAATATATATTTTCTCTCCTTTTATCTCTCTGCTAATTTAAAAGCCATTACATTACATTAAGCAATCATTATAAAAATGGGTCTGTAACATATACAGAGATAACAACAATCCATGGCCACCACGATCCCCGGATCTGATGCCCTTAGACTTTTACTTTTGGGGTTATGCGAAGCAACGTGTGTACACTGAACATATCAACGAAATTAATCACTTAAAACAGAGAATGACAGACGTTCTTACCCATGTGTGGCAAGAACTTCGCTATCATTTGGATGTGTGTAGGGCAACAAATGGAGCCCACATCAAACTGCACTGAATAGGTATGAAACTGGGAGAGTTTTCCTTTTATTTGATGCAGATTTCACATTTCTATCTTCTTTTGTTGCTTTCCTGTGACTGGTCAAAAGTGCACCATGACATTACGGACACACTGTACATTTAAAATCATCAAATGTACATTAGAAAATATCTACTTAATATTTTTTAAAAAACAACAAACAAGTCTGATAAGGCGGTGGCACAGTGGGATAGAGTGTCCCACTGGAATGTGGAGGACACAGGTTTGAAGCCCCGAGGTCTCCAGTTTGAGCGCAGGGGTCACTGGCTTGGCTGGAGCCCCCCAGTCAAAGCACGTATGAGAAAGCAATCAATGAACAACTATCTCTCCCTCTCAGTCTCTCTCTCACTACAAAAAAAATTATAAAAAGAAAAAACAAGCTAAATCTAAATCAAGTACAAGGAGAGAAATAATAGAAAGAAGAGCAAGCATTAATGAAACTAGCAAAGCAAAAGTTGGCTTTCTAGAAGAAAAAGAAGAAATTCTTTTAGTTAGACTAAGAATAAAAAACATAATTAAATAAGTAAAATCATGAACCAAAGAGGAGACATCATTACTGATTATACAAAAATAAAGAGAACTATATGGAAATAATATGAACACTATGCCAATTAAATTAGATAATTTATAGGAAATGGATAAATTTATAGGAAGCAACAAAACACCAAAACTAACTCTAGAAAAAATAGAAAAGAGAGTAAATTAGTAACTTGAAAACTTTCCACAAAGAAAAGCCGTGGGTCGGGTGGCTTCATTGGTAAATTTTATCACACAGTTAAAGAAAAATTAATATCTATTCTTCACAAACTCTTCCCAAAGTAGAAGATGTGAGAATATTTCCCAACTAATCCTACAGAGCCAATGCTATAACTGGGTGTTCTTGTCCCTTGAAATTCATATATTGAAACCTAATCGCCAAGGGGATGCTAAGTGGAAGTGGTGTATTTGGGAGGTAATTGAGATTTGATGAGGTTAGGAAGCCGGAGTCCTCACGAATGGGATTAGTACCCTTCTAAGAGTCACAGGAGAGCATGATTCCCCTCTCTGCTCTTCAACATATGAGGATACAGCTAGAAGTTGGCAGTCTGCAACCCAAAAAAGGGCTCTCATCAGAATTCAGCTATGCAGGTACCCTGATCTTGGACTTCTAAAAATGTGAGAACTAAATACCTGTTGTTTGTAACTCACCCTATAATATTCTGTTACAGCAGCATGAACTGACTATGACAACCATTACTATCTTGATAATAAAAGCAAAGACCTCACAAGAAAACTAAAATAATACTGTATAAATTAGAATTAAGCAATTCAAAGAAATAAAATTCATCCAGATTAAAAAACAGAAATAAAACTCCATTTGCAGATGACACAATCTTTTATATAGGACATTTTAAGGAATCTATTAAAAAACAAATAGAACGTGAAAACGAATTTAACACTGTAACAGGATACAGAATCAATATACAAATCAATTGTATTTCTGCACACTAGTAATTAGTAATCAAAAAATAAAATTAAGAAAAAAGTCTTTACAATAGCAGAAAAAGAAATAGAAACATATGTCCAAACAAAAACCTTGTACATAAATATTTATAGCAGCATGATTTACTCATAAGTCCCAAAATAATTTAAACAACCCAAGTGTACATCTATTGATGAGTGAATAAACAAAATGTGACATAGTGGTCCTGGCCAGTGGCTCAGTGAATATAGCATCACCCTGGTGTATAGATGTCTTGGGTTCAATTCCTGTTCAAGGCACACAGGAGAAACAACCATCAGCTCCTTCCCCTTCATCTCCCCCTTCTCTCTCTTTTTCCTTTCCACAGCCAGTGGTTTGATTGGTTCAAGTGTGGCCCAGGGTGCTGAGGATAGCTCTATTGGAGCACATCAGCCTCCAGTGCTAAAAATAGCTCAATACTCGAGCATTGGCCTCAGATGGGATTACTAGGTGGATCTCAGTCGGGGCACATGCAGTAGTCTGTTTCAGTATCTCCATTCTCACCTAAAAAGAAAAAAATGACATAGTCATACAATGGAATATTATTCCACAATGTAAAGGAATAAAGCACTGTTACATGTGATGTGACAAAATAAACCTTAAAAACATTATTCTCAATGAAAGAAGTCAGTAAAATAATATATTTTATAATGCCATGTATATGAAATGTCCAGAATAAAAAAATCTATAGAGACAGAAAGTAGATAAGTGGTTGCATGTGACTGAGTTTGATAGAAATAGTAACACCAATCTTGAGAAAGAAAATGAAAGTTGGAGAAATTGCACTATCTGATTATTAAACTATATTAAATTACCATAGTAATCAAAACAGCATGGTACTGGCATATAAACAGACATATAGATCAAGGGAACAAAACGAAGACTCCAGAAATAAATCCACAGTTTTATGGTCAGTTAATATTTACAAAGAAGGCAAAAATATACAATGGGGTAATGATAGTATATTCAATAAATAGTGTTGGAAAAATTGGACAGATTTGTGCAAAGAAAAAAAACAAAACCAACTAGACTACCGTCTTACACCATACACATTAGTAATTTCAAATGGATTAAAGAATTAAATGTAAGACTCAACACTATAAAAATACTATGAGATAACATAGGAAG
The DNA here is from genome assembly GCA_037038555.1 of Rhynchonycteris naso. NCBI lineage: Eukaryota > Metazoa > Chordata > Mammalia > Chiroptera > Emballonuridae > Rhynchonycteris > Rhynchonycteris naso. The sequence continues at coordinate 78,697,031 of CM073002.1, forward strand.
TAAAATCCCAGACATTTCTTATAACAATATTTTTTTCTGACAATCTCCTTGGGCAATGGAAACAAATTTAAAATAAACAAATGGGACTATATCAAAGTAAAGAGATTTTTGCACAGCAAACAATACCATCAACCAAATGAAAAGACAATCCACTCTGTGGCAGGACATATTCTCCAATGAAACATCTGATAAGGGATTAATATCCAAAATTTATAAAGAACTTATAAAACTCAATGGCAAAAAAACAAACAATACAATTTAAAAGTGGGCCAAGGACTTGAATAAATACTTCTCCAAGAGGTCATACAGATAGCCAATAGACATATGAAAAGATGCTCAACATCACTAAGTCATCATAAAAATGCAAATATGCAAAAAATGCATAAATGAGATGTCACCTCACACCTATCAGGATGGCTATCATCAATAAAACGACAAATAACAAGTGTTGGAGAGAATGTGTAGAAAAGGAAACTTTTGTGCCCTATTGATGGGAATGTAGTTTGGTGTGGCCACTGGAAAAGAGTATGGGGTTAATGACCCAGCAATTTTACTTCTGGAAATATATCCAAAGAAACCTGAAAATCTAATTTGAAATAATATATTCACCCTATGTTTATTGCAGCATTACTTGCAATAGCCAAGATTTGGAAGCAGCCCAAATTTCCATCAGTAGATAAGTGGATAATAAAGCTGTGGCACATTTACAAAATGTAATGCTACTTGTTCATAAAAATGAAGGAAACATTTATTTGCAACATCATTGTTGAACCTGGAGAGCATTATGCTAAGTGAAATAAGCCAGTCAGAGAAAGACAAGCAGCATATGACTTCACTTATATGTGGAATCTAATGAACAAAATAAACAAACAAAATAGAAACAGATTTATAGGTAGAGAACAGATTGAGATCTGTTACAGGTGAAGAGGGTTGTGGCTGAAAAAAATGAAGAGGGCTGAGTGAAAAAAATGAAGGGATTAAGCAAAAAATTCCCCAAGTTAAATAAACAAACAAATAAAAACTCATAGACATAGATAATAGCATGGTTTTTTCCAGAGGGGAATGGGGTTACAGGAAAGTACAAGAGAGTAAGAAGTAATATGTGGTAATGGAATGAGACTTGTGCTAAACACACAGTATAATATACAGGTGCTGTATTATAGAATTATATATTTTAATAATTAGAAAGCATCTGTAATATTTCAGTGTGTTCAGTAGTCTTCAAATATTGGTGTAATTTGAAAGGGAATTATTAAATTAAAACTTTACAATACCTTCCTATCTCCTTTTATTTTTTTCCTTTTAAAATGGTTTCCATGTATGCCTTTTAACTTTTCTATATAACTTCTTGTACTTTACTGACAAATAAAACAAAAATATTTGTCTAAATAAATGAGCAGTATTGTTCTATTTCTGCTCTATTTCTTCCTTGATGTATGATTTTTAGATGATGCTCTATGGACCTTCTGTATTCCTTAACATAAAATTTTGCAGAAAATTCTTCAGACAAGTTAGTGCTTATACTAAAGAATAGTCTAAAACTCTAGGTGCCTCCTACACCTTCTGCCCCTACTGAGCTAAAGCAGGCCTGTGCAGCCAGGTGTACAGTTTTTGTTTTGTTTTTGTTTTTAGAGACAGACAGGAACGGAGAGAGATGAGAAGCATCAATCATCAGTTTTTCGTTGCGACACCTTAGTTGTTCATTGATTTCTCTCTCATATGTGCCTTGACCGCGGGCCTTCAGCAGACTGAGCAAGCCCTTGTTGGAGCCAGCGACCTTGGGCTCAAGCTGGCAAGCTTTTGCTCAAGCCAGATGAGCCTGTGCTCAAGCTGGTGACCTCGGGGTCTTGAACCTGGGCCCTCCGCATCCCAGTCCGACACTCTACCCACTACGCCACCGCCTGGTCAGGCTAGGTGTACAGTTTTTATTACTTGAGTCACTACCCTGGTGACACCTGAGTAAATGAGAAGTCACATGACCTAAGACCTTACAATCTGCAGGACTCCCATCTTTTCTCTAGCATAGTGATATGAAACCAAATTTACATGGCCTGACCCCAGGCATGAAAGCATGTGCATTTCTCCTCCCACAAAGGCAGTATATCAGGCAGAAACTTAATGGACTGGAGAGATACTGGGTAGCTTGGCCTCTTTTCATTGCTACAATTAAGATGAAGCAAATAGAGGAATACACTGAAATTATTTTCTTAGCAACATGGCATACAGAAGTCACGGTTTAAATTCTGATTTTTAACTTCAACTCCTAGATCACCTTTATTGTTAAAGAAATATCAGAATCATTTGCCTGAAAAACTTAAGTACACTGGACAAAAGCTTTGTATAAAGGATAATTGGATATATTTTAGGATGAGAAAAAGGAAAGGCCTAAGGATTTTGATCTCTATTCTAAAAGCCGTGAGAAACTATTTAAGGGTTTAAGTGGAATTATGGCTGTGGGAGTGAGAACAATAAATCTCAGCAGTTTGGCTTTTCATAAAGATGACATTGGCCCAAATGTAGAGAAAAGTAGGAGAAAATATACAGGATACATATGGATAATTAAAAGGTTATGTCAGTGTGCCAGGCAAGACAAGGAGTATTTTGACTTTGGAGAGAAGTACATCATTTCAGCAGAGGTTAAAGAGACCCAAGCTCTGAGTTTGATAATGGTTTTGACATAAGTTTGTATTGGGGAAGGAGATAGAGAATTCAGCATCAAAGACAACTCTCAGGTTTATTTCTTTTTTAAAAATGGAATAGCCTGACCAAGCAGTGGCACAGTGGATAGAGCATTGGACTGGGACGCGGAGGACCCAGGTTCAAAACCCCAAAGTTGCAGGCTTGAGCAGAGGTTCATCTGGTTTGAGCAAGGCTCATCAGTTTGAGCCCAAGGTCGCTGGCTTGAGCAAGGGGTCACTTGGTCTGCTGTAGCTTCCCGGTCAAGGCATGTGTGGGAAAGCAATCAATGAACAACTAAGAAGACTAAGAAGATGCAATGAAGAATTGATGCTTCTCCTCTCTCTCCCTTCCTGTCTGTCCCTCTCTCTGTCTCTCTGTCTCAAAAATAATACTAATAAAATAAATGGAGTAGATAGCAATGTCATTAATGGAGAATGGGAAGACACAATGAGGTCCAGGTTTAATGATATGGTTTGAAAACACTCTAACTTTGGTTTTGGACATGGTGAATTTGATGACTCTGAGATGTTTGAAAAAAAGTATTAGATGGTTGAAATGTGGCAACATCAAGCGTAATAAGATAAAGGGAATGAATATGTCCTAAAAACTGCTCAGAAAGTTTGTCAAGTTGCCCTCACAGTGAATCCTAATGATACAAATTGTAGTTCTAATTGTTATTCTTGGATGTGCCTGAGGTGATTGTTGATTAACTCACAATGCCCAGTAGAACAACTTTACCTTCATCCTACAGGGAATCCATTGGTAACTTTCATTGCGGGAATCCCAAGGTTCTTTGTACTTGTTAATGTATGAATAGATTTGAAAGAATACGTGTAAATATGTGCATGCATTTGAGATTTCCAAGGAAAATCTTTGCATAAGGAAATATTGCTTCATTCTTCAACTTCCACTTTTCTTCATAAAGGGTTTTAAGAGGAGATGCAGCCATGGTTTTGAGAGCACTGAGGGCCTCATCAGTTTGGCAATTTATAAAGATCACTCTGGCTACAATATAGAGTACAGTAGAGGAAAATATAGATTTTTTTCTTTGGAAACCCGGCATTTTTATTTCAAAAATCAACCATTTTTTCATCTCTCAAAGACTTAAGGGATGAGTGAAGACATCAAGATCTGTCTTATTTTTAATTATTTGTAGTTTTTCAGTTTACTTATTTGATAACAAAATGTCCAGGTAAGAAATGAAAATCCTGTGTGGCCAGATAGCATGAATGGTTAGAGCATCATCCTGAAATTGAGGTTTGATCCCAGGTCAGAACACATACAGGAACAGATCAATGTTCTTGTCTCTGTCGCTTTCTCTTTTCCTCTCTCTAAAAATCAATAAAATAAACATTGAAAAAAAGAGAATAGAAATTCCTGGCAATGCTATGAGATTTTCTGTTTTACTTCAGGAAGAAATATACTTGATATTTGTCATAAATACTAGATGTTTTAATGTTGAGGAGACATGCATAAAAGAGTTCTTTTTAATGGTAAACTATGAATAATAGAAGAATGAGACAAATAGGGAAAATAATAATGACTCAAAAGTTTAGAGATTATTTCATACTATAGAAAATTTTCTTTGTCAGGATATGTCAACTAAACTATACTGTTCAAGCTTTCTTAATATATTCATGAAATCATGAAAGATAAACTTAGAGTCACCAATGATAATTTTCTTAGACTCTTACAGTGTATGGTAAGATATGTATGTGTAAAAACACACACATATATTGTCATACACACATACACACACGCATATATCTTGAGAAAAAAGATTCCAAATGCCCAATGACCCATGACTTAATTATTAAAATTAGAACTATCGATTATAGGTTTAAAGTTAGCAACAAAGCTAGATAGGCTCACACAGGATGAAACCCCCATGTGAAAACTAAATGATTGCCCTCGGTGTCCACAGGGTCAATTTTCAGCAGAGACATATCAGTCAGTCTTCTTGTGTTTCCAGAGCTCCTTGTGGGTATATATGGTATTTTAAAAGATAAAATTTTAAGGCTACTTTTTCATGTTCTATTCTCAATGAAGATGGGAAATAACTTACCATCCTCCCTAATGCTAAACCATTAAGAAAAATATTGCCTTCAGACCTAATTTGAAGTTAAACAGATTCAATTTTGATACATAGATAATAATTTTTAAAATGTATTTTAATCAAGAGAAGGTATGCATATAAAATTGTATTACTTATTTTACTTGGAGAAACAACTGAACTTACACACGAAATAATAGGTGGATTTTCTCAATTTAAGTCTGCGTTCACCTCTAAATATCTTGAGATTTCTTCGTTTAGATTTACTTTTAGAAAAAATTGTATGTTATAGAACAAAATCAAATTATTTAAACACCATATCAAATATTCAATCTGCAATACGGACAAAAGTTATAAAATGTTTACCAATATATCCCAAAATAATGATAAATATGAAGAAAACTACAAAAAATTATTGTACTTGTATATCTAACTTTATTCACTTACAAAATGTCTTTGTCTACTCAAAAAGAGAGAGACATAGACTGAAAGCAATTTAACTCTCAATGGTTAAATTCAGATTATCACTGAAAATATTCAAAAGTATATGCTACATAATACAAAAAATTTCTGAACTTAAGATATACTTTTATTAAAAAATTACTTGTAATTTCTGTATTTTCATTTAATTTTTATTATCACCTGAAATACAATAATAGCATTGTTATCCTTATTTATCCTTTTCTCTTTCTCATTATTAATAATCTTAAGACCATTTTAAAATATTTCTTTGTACATATAAATCTATATAGTCATATAAATAAGATAACATATATTGAGTTTTCATCAGAAAAACTTTTTGGGGTTGCTATTAGTCTCTCTCCTCTTTTCATTCTTTTCTCTCACCTACATAAAGACACTAATTATTAACCTGAACTGTATTACTTTATACAATCTTTATGTTTATATGCAAATATATGTGCATATATTCATAGATATACATAGAGTGAGAATTTTAGGACTTCATTTTCTCTTTGTTTAATGTGATTTCATATACATTTCTCTGCCTCTTACTTTTCGTACTTTCCTAATAATTGTGGTAATTTCCTTAAGTCAACTAGTAGCACAGTAACTTATTTTTAAGTGACTGCCGTAATATTGAGGATGTCACCAGGATTTGTTCAACTATTGCTTCATCCTGATTGGTTTTCATATTTTTCCAGTCTTCAGCCACATGAACACTACTGCACTAGAATTTTCTCCCTATGAAGTGATATGTCATTGGTATTTAATGAATTGTAGATGTAGAGCTCTGTGTTTGAAGAGTATATTTTTTTTAAATCCTGCCAATTTGTTTTCAAAATGCCTAATAATTTACATTTTCACCAGTGAGTGTGGACTTTTTCAGATTTCCATAGCAGTAAATTTTGCTAATCTGAGGAATGAAAAATGATATCTTATTGCTATTTGATTTTATTTGCACATCCTTAGCACTGGGTAAGGTGAGCATCTTTTCCTAATTTCCTAATTTATTAAATGTGTTGACATATTTTTCTGTAACTTGCCCATCCCATTCTGTTTTCATTTTTCTATTAAATTATTTAACTGTTTTTTCAATTTGTAACATTTGTATGTGATAGGTACTAATATTTTACCTATCCTACTTATTATACATATTTCTTCCAAAGCTTTATTTATTTTTTACCTTATTAAGGATTTGATACATACTCTATTTCTTGCAATTAAAAATTAGATTAACTGTACCTATAGCTTTCTTTGTAATTTATGAATGTCTTATATTAGTCAAATATTTTAATAACATATTTAAATTATATTTATGTCATAAAATTTCTTAGACATTTTTTAATTTCTTGTTATTCAATTTTTTACTTTTATGTCCTTGATCTAACAGCTTTTTAAAAACAGGCATAAGACAGGGAGTTATTCTTACTTTTTTTCTCAGCTAGAACAAGAAATATAGCCATACTGTTTATTGAATAAATCATTATTTTCCTCGACTGAAACATAATATATTAAATCCACTACATACTAGAATTTGTCATTGGAGTGTTTATTTGGTTCACTATTATATTTTCTTGTTTCTATAACAGATCATACTCTTGTTGAACAGCTTTGTGTTTTTACACTTACTACTAAATACTTGACTTTCTTACTGTTTATACTTTCCTTGTCTCTTCAAAAATATTTTATTTTACATAATATTTTTAAATTTTTATTTATTTATTTTTATTTTCTTTTACAGAGAGAGAGAGAGAGAGAGAGAGAGAGAGAGAGAGGCAGACAGACAGGAACGAAGAGAGATGAGAAGCATCAATCATCAGTTTTTCATTGCGACACCTTAGTTGTTCATTGATTGCTTTCTCATATGTGCCTTGATCGTGGGGCTACAGCAGACCAAGTAACCCCTTGCTCAAGCCAGCGACCTTGGGTCCAAGCTGGTGAGCTTTGTTCAAACCAGATGAGCTCGTGCTCAAGCTAGCAAGCTCAGGGTCTTGAACCTGGGTCCTCTGCATACCAGTCCGACGATCTATCCACTGCGCCACCTCCTGGTCAGGCTATTTTACATGAATTTTATGCTTATGTTACTACATTAAAAAAGTAATTAGGATTCTAATTGAAATTAATTTGAACTCTACTAAGATACTTATAATGCTAACTTTTCTTATCTAAACACACATTTTGGCTGTCTGTTTCTTCAGAAATTGTATAATGCCCTTTGGTTAGTTTTGTAATTTTCTTTACAAAGGTCTTAAATATTTTAAAAATCATTTCAATGTATTTTAAAGTGTTATGACTAATAAAATGGACACATTTTTCTTTTATTTCTCTTTCTTTTTGGTTATTTTTTGAATAGAAAAATCAAATGATTATTTACATATTCATTATCCATTTGATATTTACTAAAATCATACTGTTATTTGTATAATTATAACAATACATCAGTAAGAAATATAAATTTATCTCCTACAAGACTTATGATATTTTATATCTATATTACATTTAATTTTACTAATATCTTAGCTGTATCACAATGTCTAAGTTAATATTGTGTAATAATGGTCAGAGTAAGCATTTCAATCTGTTCTTAACTTGAAGAATCATGCTGTATTATTTAGACTGTGTGTTATTAATTTTGATAACTAATCCTTAGTATATTTAAAAAGCTTAATTTTATTTTATTTTCAAAGATTTTTTAAATTAGAAGATGATTATTAAATGGCAATCAATTTTCCAAATTAAAAATAAAAGTTAACTTCTCTTAGAGAAATAATAAAATCTTTACATTACATATATATATTGCTTAATATGTAGGATCAGTTGCCCAAATACTTATTATTTGTAAATAATTTTTACTTAAGGTAAAGGTAAGTGATGTGATTCAAGGGGATACATAAATAAGAAAGATGCATTTTTTCCAAATAAAAGGCTTTTTTAGTGGTATTTTGTAACTGTTCTTCACTTATTCTTTCATTGTAGAGATCAGCCTGAGTGAATATGATGGAGGTAAACAAAACACAGGTGACTGAGTTTGTTCTTATGGGACTTACAGCTCTTCCAGGGCTGCAGGTCCCCTTATTCCTAGTGTTCTTGGTCATCTATCTAACCACCATGGTGGGCAACCTTGGACTTATTTTTCTCATCTGGAAGGACCCCCATCTTCACAACCCTATGTATTTACTCCTTGGCAGTTTAGCCTTTGCAGATGCCTGTTCTTCATCCTCTGTGACTCCCAAGATGCTAATTAATCTTTTATCTGAGAATCACATGATATCCCTGGCTGAGTGCATTACCCAATTTTATATTTTTGCTTCCAGTGCAAACACAGAATGTTTTCTCTTGGTAGTGATGGCCTATGACCGCTATGTAGCCATATGTAACCCCTTGCTTTATCAAGTAGTGATGTCCAATATCTTCTGTATTCAATTATTAGCTATTTCGTATCTTATTGGGTTTCTTCATCCCATGATGCATGTTGGTTTGTTATTTAGATTAACTTTCTGTGAGTCCAATGTAATACATTATTTCTACTGTGAAATTTTACAGCTGTTTAAGATTTCTTGTACTGACCCTGGAGTTAATATGCTCCTGATTTTTATATTTTCAGTGTTTATACAATTTTGCACTTTTATGACCATTATATTCTCTTACACCCATGTCCTCCGTGTCACCCTAAAAACAAAGTCTGAAAAAGGCAGAAGCAAGGCCTTTTCCACATGCAGTGCCCACCTACTCTCTGTGTCCTTGTTCTATGGCACTCTATTCTTCATGTATGTGCGTCCTGGATCTGGCCTCATTGAAAATCAGGAGGAAATATATTCTTTATTTTATACAATTATTATTCCCCTTCTAAATCCTTTTATTTATAGCCTGAGAAATAAAGAGGTTATAGGTGCCTTGAGGAGACTAATAAATAAATAAAATTTTAAAGGCAAATTTCAAACTTATCATTTTCAAATGTTGTACAGTACAAGACATCTAGAGTTATGCAAATCAGCCCTGGCTTTATCATTTTAACAGAGGAATAGTGTCCATGGTAGTTACTGAGTGCTGTGTGATGATGAAAGTCAACTTCAGTGGATTTTTGTTTCAGTGGAAGAAATTTAAAATACATGAAACTAGATTTTTATTAAAAAATTGAACATGCTTTTTGAAATTAAGCATTTTAAATCTGCAATTTTGGGCTCTTTATAATTTTTCTCTTAATTAGTTATAGTAGTTTGTAATTCTACTGTTGCATACATTTGCATGTTTCTTTGTTTGAGACTGGTGTAACTGAGCCAAGACAATTGTCCAGAGCTTGCAAATAGAAATTCTTGCTTCTCAACTGTTTTGAATCTCAGGTGAAGTGAATTCTTGGAAGAAACTTTCCCTGAAAAGAAAACTTTCTTTGTAGTAGATAACTTTTTTTAATGTGGAATATAAGTTATTGGTGGATTGTATTGAGAATAACAGAAGTTAGGATAAAATAAAGTAGACTATTGAATAAAAATATGGCTCAAATATATGAAAATACAAAGTACCTTTTACCAGGGAAACTATAGGCAATATTGGTATTGCCTATGTATAAAAGAACTCTAAAGTAGTAAATGTACAATTTGTTTAAAGTTGTAATATATTTGGCTACCCATGACTGCTGAAAATCCTTAGCAATAACAGGCTGAGCAATAAAGAACAATTACGAGGAAGAATCATGTACATGTATATAGAAAACCTGATGTATGCATACATCAAGTACTCAAGGTAGGAGTATATACAAAGCCGAAGACTGAAACACAACACTGCACTATATACACTGAAGCCAACCAAATTCAAAATTTCTTTAAGTCATATCAGTACTAGGTAAAATGGTCCTCGTCATATAATAGGAGGGACTTAACAGAAGTATCTTTGATATTGATGGGGAACCAAATGCTCAATCCATCCATGCTTCTGCAAGGTCTCCTGCTATCTCTTCACCCAGGCAGAGGGAAAAGCAGAGGTGGGATTCAAATAATTTAACAACTGGTTCTCTGTCCTAATGACCATTTTAAGTATAAAAGGAAAGGATATACCAAAACGTAGTTTATCATTTCATGCATTTAATACTTAAATAAGAACAATAAAAGAGGTACACAAAACTAGATTATGTTACAAGAAAGAATTAATGAAAAAATATTAAATAATACCTGACAAAAAACAATAAAACTATTATTTAAGATATTTCCATATTGCTTCTTGATTGGCATCCTCACTTGTAATTATTTTCACCTATGCACAGAATGAACATTACCACAGGTGCTTAGAAATACTTTATTGCGAGATGAATGTTAAAAAAGAGTAAGGAATGTTAATCTGTGATTTTCACATTGGTTGGCTACCCAGGCGCCCACCTTAAATAAAATGCTGATTACAAGTGCCATTTTAACAACCAGTTTGCCAAACTCAACAAAAAATTTAGGTATTGGTTTTGCCAAACTGGTGAGAACCAGCTGAATCCCACCACTGGGGAAAAGGTTTAGATTGTGAAGGACACTATTATTTCAAAATACAAGAGTTGTGAAGCCATATAATAGTAAAAGTTCTCTAAAATTTTCAGAAATTGTAGTATTTATCTTTTGTGAGTATTTAGGGAAGAATCCACTAGTGGAGGGGTTCTATAGAGCGTTTACAACTTTTAAGTGGGTGATTTTAGAATGGGAAAGTCACCTCAATCTAAACTAAAGCTCTTTAAGCCATTTCCTAGAAACAATGGATGTCACCTACAATATATTAATCACTATACTAACCAGGAGAATATGTTCCTGGCAAAAAGTCTCAAGCTCCAGAGGTAAAAAGATGTACAAGCTTCTAGACAGAGAGATTAAATTATTAAAAAGGAAAAATAAGTTCAGTAAAATTGGACTTCCCATCGGTTGCACTGAAAGTACAAAAATAGTGGGAAAATATTTTATCAAGTATTGATAGAAAAATAATGGGATATACAACTAAGTTGAGACAAAGTGTATGCAGAGAGATTGTGAATGGTTGTGCAGGCTGTGAGCACTGTTAATCCCAGGGACATTATTCATGATACAATATTGTATGTCTGGCTGCCTTGTGTATAAAACACCATAAATACTGGACCAATAAATAATAATAATGTGACTGAGAACTATATTGTAAGTATTTATTTAGATGTTAAAGATGATAAAATAAATTAACATTCATGTCTCTTTTAGGGGAATTTTGGCCAGTATAAGAGACTCTCTCCCAGTTAGGAAGTCCTATGTTGAATGTTACATAGTACAAATTGTATGCTATGAGTCACTTTGAGACACTGTTTTCCACTTTTCTAAGCCCATAAAAACAAGTTTTTATCATTTCTTTTGTTGTTTGTGAAGAAACCACAACTTTAGTTTTTTGAGAATGGGTTGCTAGAGGGGATACTCTGATCCATAATAGCTAGTGTTGAATGGCTCATTCAGTGTGAATCGCAGACCACATTGCTCTTTGATTCTTATAGATTTCATCACAGGTGCCAGCCCATATCTTCTCTAACTGTACATCTGCATCTGAAGACTTTTATTATTGGCCAGAGCTATTCTACCCTCACTTAAGGCATACTATAATATCTGGGAAATTAATGCTATTCTTAGAATCTCCCCCAGACCATTTATCAACCAATGACTGATGGGAGTTGGTGAATAATTTCTCCAACTCTTTGCTCTTTGGTTGATATAAATTTAAAGTTCATGTTCTATACTGGCTCATGGTATTTCTAAAAATGATTAAGCTTGGTTGCCCACAGTTGTATCTTGTTCCATAAATTACACTTTATTGGCTACATTCCCTTTCCTGTTCCATGTCCTCATTTTCTCACTAATCAACTTTTCACAAACAAATTATTTGCACTCAGATCATATCATGTCTCAAGGTCTGGCAGAATACAAACTAAGATACCCCTGTTCCTCTAAGGTAGAATTTAATATTTGATATAGAACTAGGCATACCAGTAACATCTTACTTGAACATGACAGTTATTACTTTTATGGAAATATTAATGGTAGGAGGCCTCTCACTACTTTGGAAATACCCTATTTATTCACATGTTATTTAGATTCAAGTAGAATCTTAAAGTGGTTCATTCTTCTACTTCAAACCTTTAAGAGTCTGTGCCCCACCACACACAAACATAGGCTGTGCCAAAGTTGAAAGTCAATGTACCTTTTAATTTGGTGTACTAAATATAGACTTCAACTATTTAAGATAATTTTAGATTTTCACAATTCAGTATGTCTCATTTGTCTAGCCTTTAATTGCTTCCATTTTTACTGTCCTAAACATGAAGACCAGATTTTAATGAAAAATTGTGAGACAAAAAAAAATAAAATAAAAAGCAAGAAATAGACAACCTAATGTTAAAAGACAAATCAATCAAGAGAACCTGTCCTAGATATGACTCAGAGGTTGGGACTATCACTCAGAAAATTTAAAATGATCATTATTAGTATGTTAAAGCTTTCATAAATGACCAGATGAGGAATTTTAAAGTGATACATATAAAGTATCTTTTAAGAGTCAATCAAAAATGCAATAAATAATTTTTTAAAGAAAATTAGGTCCCTGACTAGTTGGTTCAGTGGATAAAGTGTCAACTGGGCACGTGAAAGTCCTGTGTTTGATGCTTGGTCAGGGAACACATGAAAAGCAACCATCTGCTTCTTTCTCCCTTCCCTCTCCTTCTTCTCTCTTTCTTCCCCTCCCATAGCCAGTGGCCCGATTGATTCTAGTGTTGACCTTGGGCACTGAGGGTATCTCAGTTGATCTGAGTGTCAGTCTCAGGCACTAAAAGTAGCTTCACTGATTCCAGCCTCGGCGCCAGACAGGGGTTGTCAGGTGGGTCTCAGTCAGGGCACATGCAAGCGTCTGTCCCTCTATTTCACCTCCTCTCACTGAAAAAAAAAACAAAAGAAATGAGAAAAAAGGTAACACACATCTTTGGTGAGTTCATTATTAAGTTAGACAAAGTGGAGAAAAGAACATTGAACTTGAGTATAGGTCAACAAGAAAAAAAGGAATATAAGTCAATAGATATTATTGAAATTAAACACAAAGAAAGAAAAGAGTAGAAAAAGCCAGAACAGTCAAGTACTGTGAAAGAATATTGTTATCTAACATATACACAATTGGAATCTGAAAGGAAAAGAGTATGGTAGAGGAAAAAATAAAAAATATAATTCTCAAGAATTTCAAAAATAAAGAGAGGTATCAAACCAAAGATCCAAGAAGCTTACAGAACCTGAAGCAGGATAAACACTAAAACAAACAGAAACCAAATCACAAGTAAAATAAAAATATAAAAACACTTGGTTATTGAGTGGCTAAAGATCGTTAAAAACAAAAGTTTGAAAGTAGACAGAAAAGAAGAAAATACAGAGCCAGAAGATAATTTGAGTGACATATTTCAAATTGTAAAAAAAATTTGTCAACTCAGAATTTTATACCCAATAAAAAATAACTTCCAAAAATGAATGTGGTCCAGGTCCTCAGCTTGGGGGCCTTAATTTTCCATGGCAGGACTCCTGGCTTTAAATTTTGCCTTTTCACTCCCAGAAGATAGTGTTGGTGATGGACCAGAAGGGCGGGAGCTTAGCTGGTTTGACCTTCTAACCTGGCTGGGCTTCCAACATCCCTTTTTGAGCTCCCTTCCCCAAAGGTCAGGATCTGGGAGGAAAGATGAAAAATCTCTGAGGTGTGGGGGTTCCAAGTGATCTAAAAAGTCTATGGATGACTTTATTTCTCTAATCAAAAAGTAGAGTTAGATGACTGGGCCTGTTTCATGGGAGCATGTCCAAGGACTATTTAACCTTTCTACTAAGGAAGAGAAAATCAATGGTAAATAAAAGCCACAGGCTGACTTTGAATGCCCCATAAACCCACCTCTGCAGTCCTGCCAGAATCTTGTCATTTCATGCATCATGTCAATATTTCCTTTGTTTGGGAGAAGGAAAAGGAAAATGTAGATGATATCAGAGTAGAGATTTGAATTTCTTTCTCTAGAGCTATCATTCTAAATAAGTTAAGCAGGATTATCAGGTTGCAAAACTATATGTATACTGTATAATTTCCTCATCTATAAACATGCAAATATATGAATGTGTGTATAATATATGATAGAAAAATTTGAAAAGATTCATGTTGAAATATTAATACCATTTCTAGGTACTATAAGATATTTTTATTTTCTATTATCATTATTTTAAAAATCTTTCTATAATAAGCATTTTCTGACAAGTCAAAGTAACTTAAAAGAGTGAATCAAAGGTATTGACCAAGAGTCTCTCACTGGACCTTGTGATTTTTCATCACATTCCAGCTTAAAGTGCGGAGTTACCTACAGATCTGAAATGTGAGCTTTAGATGCATGAAAACATCTACTTGGGGTTGGCTCCTGAAGGAAATCTAGAATTTTGGCCTAATTAAAATCAGGTATAAGGCCTGACCAGGCGGTGGCGCAGTGGATAGAGCATCGGCCTGGGATGCGGAGGACCCAGGCTCGAGACCCTGAGGTCGCCCGCTTGAGCGCGGGCCCATCTGGCTTGAGCAAAAAGCTCGCCAGCTTGGACCCAAGGTCGCTGGCTCAAGCAAGGGGTGGCTTGGTCTGCTGAGGGCCCACGGTCAAGGCACATATGAGAAAGCAATCAATGAACAACTAAGGTGTTGCAACAAAAAACTGATGATAGATGCTTCTTACCTCTCTCCGTTCCTGTCTGTCTGTCCCTGTTAAAAAAAAATCAGGTATGACTCACTCAGACAAGACCATACTAATCAAAGCACTCAGAGCATCAAAATTTATAGATAAATTTAAGTTTGCATAAACATATCAGAAATGTTATTTGTGGTGGAAAATAGTGACATAATTTTGATACAATCAAAATTCTACAATTTTGATTCTTCAAACTAGAACTGTCTACAATGACTTGATGTTTATAGAGTTTGTAATGACCTGTGGAACAACATGGGGGTTTCATACATGTCCAAGTCCACAATGCCCAGTAGTTTTGTCCTAAAGGGAATCCCTGGGTGTTATCATGGGAATTTTAGTTTTGTACTCCTTTGTCTTCTGGCAAAAGTACAGAGTTGTATAATTGGTTGAGTCTTCGGTTCAAAGCAAATTAATATAAACGTTATTTTCCTGCATTTGGGAAATGAAACCTCTAGAATGAATCAGCATGCAAAGAATTGTTACCTATGTTATTGTCATTCTTATGCTACTGTGTATTTTTCAACTTTAGAGAGCTTAATGTATTGAAAAAATCTTCACAATTTTTCAAAAGATATGGGTAAGAGAGAAATGACCTGTATAATATTTATTGTTATTTATATAAAAATCTGAAATACTATTTAATGTATAATTTAGATTTGGTTTATGAGCCGCCAAAATAGTCAGGTGGAAATAGGAAAAAATAGTGTATTTCATTTTTATGACTAAAATTTAGATGTGCAAAATAGCTGTTAAGACTAACTTGTTGCCTTTAATGAGTTTTATTATTTTGTTAACCTAACTATAATGATTTTATAAGGTAGATTTTGGTATATATGGAAATATGTAAAAAGTCTTCCTCCAGTATGCCTTTTAGCATTCATAAATAGATAAGTACCCTCACAAATTGAATTTGAGAGTTTTGATTATTTAGTTATTGGGATTACAAGGAAGGAAACCATTCCATATAAAAATCTACTTAACAGCTTGAATTATTGACACTCATTATTTACATTGCCTGTATTCAGGATCCAGTTTTGGCTCTGTTTTATTTTGCAAAACACACACACACACACACACACACACACACACACACACACACAACTGGTAGAAAGGAAGGTGCTCTCAAGTAAAACAAGCAGGATTTCTAAAGAAGGACACTTCTAATCCCTGTAATAACAAAAAAAAAAGCAACTTTTAAATATGAAAAGAGCTATTAGGCAGTGCTAATATATTTATAAACAACATAAAATTTATAAAATTTAAAACTGAATGTCTTTTTCATACACATATTCAATGGGAAAATAAACAGAAAAGATTCTGAGAACTGATAATATTTAAAGAATGCCAGAGTTAAGGCATTTACCTCCACACCTCTGAGCCTTTCCTTTTCTTTCCTCTTCAGCCTTTCTCAGATACTACCTCTCTCAGTCTTCCCTGGCTTGTCTTTCTTAGACTTACCTATGACTCTGTTATTTTCCATTTGTTACTCACCTCTTCATTGTTTTTTGTTCATAAATGTATATTTCCTTCCCACTTCTGTTCCCTTTCTTCTCTCAGTGCTTTCCTGTATTCTTCTCTCTTTTGAAAACTTTCAGTAAAATATTATTGAAGAAGAAAACAACATGTCAACTGTTCTCCACATTGCTGAGACTATTCTGTATTACTCTGTATCACCAACTTTTTTCCTTTCATTTCTCATTATTTTCTGGCTTCAACTCTATCTATATTAAATAATAAAAATTTCACTCACTAATGCCACTAAAAGTCTCTTAGTTTCTACACTCAGTAAAATCTGAAAACACTTTGTCTTATTTTGTCATTTATTTTGGTATTTGGCATGTACATCAGTTCATCATTCTTCTTTTTTTTTTGCAGAGACACAGAGAGAGAGAGACAAACATTCAGAGAGAGGGACAGATAGGAACAGACAGGCAGGAAGGGAGAGAGATGAGAAGCATCAATTCTTCGTTGTGGCACCATAGTTGTTCATTGATTGCTTTTTCATATGTGCCTTGACTGGGGTGCTATAGCAGAGCAAGAGACCCCTTGCTCAAGCTAGTGACCTTGGGCTCAAGCCAGTAACCTTGGGCTTGAAGCTAGTGACCTTTGGGATCAGATCTATGATCCCATGGTCAAGCCAGAGACCCTGTGCTCAAGCTGGTGAGCCCATGCTCAAGCCAGATGAGCTCGTGCTCAAGCTGGAGACTTCAGGGTTTTGAACCTGGGTTCACTGTGTCCCAGTCCAATGCTTTATCTACTGCGCAACTGCCTGGTCAGGCTCTTTCTTTTTCTTTTTTCTTAAGTGAGAGGAGGGGAGATAGTGAGACTGACTCTAGCATGTGCCCCGACCGGGATGCATCCCACAACCCCTGTCTAGGGCCCATGCTCAAACCAACCAAGCTATTTTTAGCATATGAGACTGATGCTTGAACCAATCAAGCTATCCTCAGTGCCAAGGTCAATGCTGGAACCAATTGAGACCTTGGCTGCCAGAGGGGAAGAGGAAGAGAAAGGAGGACGAGAAGCAGATGGTCTCTTGTGTGCCCTGACCGGGAATTGAAGCTGGGATGTCAGTACACTGAGCCGACACTCTATCCACTGAGCCAGCTGGCCAGGGCTTTGTTCTTATGGAATATATTTTTTCTTTTTTAAGTTTACAATGCTCAGCTTTTCAGTTGCCCTCTTGTTTCTCTGATCACTCTGAGCTCTGACTTCTCCCTAGTCTGCCTTTGAGGTTAGTCAAGCCTGTTGGTTGCAACAAGAAATGAGTTAATAAAAATGGAAATTTGCTCAAACATAGCAGTACAACAAAGACTGAAGGAATCAACTAAAAAGAAGGAGGGGGCAGGAACAGCAAAAAGCAAAGGAGCCATGCATTAGCCAAAATCATGTCTTCACAATAACTCAGGGAGACCTGCTTGTCACCTGCTGAGTCTGGAATGCCAGTTCACACTGACAATACCATTATTATGGATTCTGGGCCTAACTTCTGCAGTTTTCTCTTTTTTGCCTTTGCAACCAATATCCTCTTTTGTCCCTGTACATTTTCTCCCTCTCTTCATATTCTAAGTGTAGGTTAGGAGGATTTGATTTGCCAAATTAGGTCAAGTTGTCTCACTCTGCGTTAAAGGGGGACAGGTAAGTTGATTTCTAGCCATGTAGGCTTCCTGGGTGGGTAGTAACCTTGGCCAGCCAGGCTATGTGGTATAAAAGATTATCAGATATTGACCTACTAATATATGTTGTGCACCTACTTTATAACCTCTTTAATATAATTTCCTCAAGTTGCTTTCTGTGCTTTTCTTCTCTTTGTGCATACTCTCTAATGAATAGGTCATCACTAAATATGCTTCAGCTACTCCATTGACTCCTAAGACTATTTCTATTATGCTCTACTAGACTCATACTACTAAGCAAGTCTAGGATGGATTTCAGAGGACTCTCTCTGAACAAACAAGCCACTGCATCTGAGTTCTTGATCTCAGTTTTGATGACCATCTTACCAGTTACCAAGTGAATCCCCTCTCCTTCACCTCTTTCACATCTAATATGTCACTAAGTCCTATTGACTACATTCTGAATTATTTTGCATCTGTCTCTCATTCTTCCTCATCACTCTCAATACTCCACATGCATTTGAATCATGTGAACAGAATTTTAAAAATGTAGATATAGAACTTATTCTTGACCTACTCAATTTCTACAATAATACCTCAAAATTTATATTTTGCACACACACAAAAAATTCCTCAGACCATTCTGATGCATAATCTGGTTTAGGAATCACTGGACATGGCTATTGGCTTTCTGGCTAGTATGCCTGACTCTAATTCCCCCTCCCGGCAGCCTATTTTCTATACTACCATGTATTTATATTTTATAATATCTTACAGTACCACTCCACATCTCTTAATTTTTAGTGCCTACTTATTGCCTGGATAAAAGAATAAAGTTTAAGATTCTTCACATGGCACTCAGTTCATTTTAACCTCAACTCTTCATCAAACTTACTTTCCCTTGACCCTACATTTGTCTTTTATAAACAAAATTTTCCTATTACAATCAATATTGTCCTGATAAATATAGCACATAGAATGTGTTTATTTTTTTTCTAAATCTGCTCATATCAGCACATTTTGAACTAAAATTATTGCATTTTCTTCTATTTGTTCAACTACCCCAAAATAAATTCTATCTATTATAGATGTAAAAAATTAAGGGGGGATTCTGATATACATGATTTTATTTTCAACTCTCTTTCTCCATATTTTTATGTTATAAATCATTAATAATTCTTTTTTATTTATTAAATTTTATTTTAGGCAACATAGAGTGAGGAAATGGAAAAAGAAAATGCAACATTGCTGACAGAGTTTATCTTCATGGGACTTATATATCAACGACAGTGGTCAGTCCTCTTGTTCCTGGTGTTCTTGGTGATATACCTGATCACTATGGTGGGAAACCTTGGTCTAATTGCTCTCATATGGAATGACCCTCAATTTCACATTCCCATGTACTTATTCCTTGGGAGTTTGGCCTTTGTGGATGCTTGGATATCATCTACAGTCACCCCCACGATGCTGGTCAACTTTCTAAGCAAGAGTAAGATGATATCGCTGTCTGAATGCATGATACAATTGTTTTCCTTTTCATTCAGTGCAACCACAGAATGTTTTCTGCTGGCAATAATGGCATATGATCGCTATGTGGCCATATGCAAACCATTACTTTATCCAGTGATCATAACCAATGAACTATGCACACGGCTGCTAGTCTCATCATTTGTAGTTGGTGCGCTTCATGCTTTTATTCATATAGGTGCTTTATTCAGATTAACCTTCTGTAATTCCAATATAATATATCACTTTTATTGTGATATCATGCCATTGTTTAAGATTTCCTGTATTGACCCTTCCATTAATGTTCTGATGGTTTTTATTTTCTCTGGGTCAATACAGGTGTTCACCATATTGACTGTTCTTTTTTCTTATACACTTGTTCTCTTTACAATCTCTAAAAAGAAGTCTATACAAGATATAAGGAAAGCCTTCTCCACCTGTGGATCCCATTTCCTATCTGTGACTTTATACTATGGCTCTCTTCTCTTCATGTATGTGCGTCCTGCATCTGCACAAGCAGACAACCAAGACATGATGGACTCTCTATTTTACACTGTCATCATTCCTTTGCTAAATCCAATTATCTATACTCTGAGAAATAAGAAAGTCCTAGATTCACTGGCAAAAATTTTCAAGAGAAATGTGTCCTCATGCTAATATATGACCCCTTTTTATTAAAACAGTTACAATATTATAAATATAAACATAACCCTGTCTTGGTTAGTGTTAAATTTTTGCAATTATAATTGCCTTAGTGTGTCCTTTTGTGGTTTTCTGCTTGTTTGTTTGTTTGTTTGTTTAAGCGAGAGAAAGAGACAGACAGACATACTGGAAGGAAGAAAGATGAGAAATATCAACTCGTAGTTGTGGCACTTTAGTTGTTCATTGATTGCTTCTCATGTATGCCTTGACCAAGGGGCTCTAGCCAAGCTAATGATCCCTTGCTCAAGCCAGCAACTTTGGGCTCAAGCCAGTGACCATGAGGTCATGTCTATGAGCCCACACTCAAGCCGATAAGCCCACACTCAAGCCAGCGAGCTGGGGGTTTCGAACCTGGGTCCTCAGCATTCCAGTTCTACATTCTATCCACTGCACCACCTCCTGGTCAGCTTGTCCTAGTGTTTTAATGGCTAAAGGTGTTAGTGTTAATATACTCTTTAAAATATTTCTATACGTTGTTCAAAAAATACAAATAATTTAAAACAACTATTTATGTCACACTGTAATAATTAAAGCTAAAAACAAATAAAAATGATTTCAGAGTCAAGTTAAAAATATGTTCTTAAATTCTCCAATGTAGCTTTATAAAATATGAATAACTGATATAGCATAATTCCTCTACACAAAACTTGATTATGATGTCTTTGATAATTATACAGCTGTGTAGGCTAAGGGTCATGTCACGTTTAACTCTGCAGAGCAGGCAGTTTTGCATTTGAGTGAGCAGAGGCAAATCTCAAACATTCTGCTAGCTACCAAATGGTCTTTCATTTCACTCTATTTGGGACATGGTGAGTTTCACTACTTGTGGGGATTCAACTCTTATGTCACAGAGAGGAATAAATAGAAATAGGAAAATAATGATAAAAAAATGAGAAAGGAGTTAAGACAAAGATCAGGCCAAACTGTAAGATGATGCTTTTAGCTTAGTAAGCTTATGAGAAGCGGGAAGTTGTCTCAACTGTCTATGATACCTTGAAAGGCACTTTGCAGTTGTGATGGCATAGAGAGAAAGGGAAGTGACAGAATATGAAGAAAATGTTCAATCTTTCTAGAATTAAAATAAATGAGGCTAGAAAGATAAAATAAATCAGTAAATATATTGGGGGGGTATGTTGTTGACACCAGGATTTTAATTGCATGTTACTGAAATTCAAATAATATTAAGATAATATGATACCATAATGCCCAGTGAGTGGCTGGAAAAGACATGGAAAATAATCAAGATTTTGAGTGCTTTGTTCCCCCAAAGTCCTTAATTGTTAACTTTTATCTCACTCTATACTCAAAATATGAGTGACACATCTTCAGGTTCCCCCGTCCCCCCACCTTTCTCAACAATGAGGGACACACACTTTCTTACTGATATACCGAAGCCTTTACTTAAAAACTACCCACTCTGTGTTTTACAAAACTCTTGTTAGTTATCTTCCATGTCCTTTTGATACTTTTACTTCCTAAACATAGCTGCCAGGTTATTCTTTACAAACAAAACTTGGATTAAACTGTCCCTTTTCAATGACTTTGAATGGATTATCATTGCTACCAGATCATGTATCTAGATCTGTATACATAAAAAATGTGTTTGTTTATTTGTTCATGTGCATGTCTAGATTATATGATAGCTATAGATATATCTGCATCTTTATTTATATCCATACACCCCTATGTCTTCCTCACCCTGACTTGTTCACTCTGACATTATCTGAGGTCCTTTGAAATAAAACCTTGGTTTAACACTGAAGTCTCTTTCTTTCCAAGAATCCTAATGGGTCCTGTATTACACCCAAAATGAGTTGCAGAAAGCTTCCTGGAGACCGTTTACTCAGGCATGCTTTTGATAATACATGTCTCTCCACAGAGAATATCTGCCTCCCACAACTGCCTCCATATTTTTTATTACAATTGTAATGGTGTCCTTTCTCCAAGATATACCTCAAATGTTAAAGCGTCCATGATGCATTCCCAGATTATCTTGATGAAAACAGTAATACTCACTCATTTTATACAGTTAACAGTTTATTTACTCTTCTTAGGCCACACTTTGCCTTGTATAATACTTGTTTGGGGGTATAAACCTTTTTATTATAAATTTGATTTTAATCCCTTCCCATTGTTTGCAGTGGTTAGCACAATAGCTTACACACATTAAATTCTACGTAAGGATTTGTAAAACATTTGTAAAATGAAATTGAGTCTGACAGCACAAATATAGTATAAGTGCATAATTCTTCTGTCAAAATTATAATAAGCCCCAGGAGATTACTAGGCCTGGGATGGCTGCTGCATGCCAGCTCATCTTCTTAAATTTCTTTCATGGCAATAGCAACTATTATGTACTTAAAGTGAACTATTCTTACTCTTCTTATCATTAGGATTGGTGTTGGTTTTAAATATTTGTTGTTTTAAAAGATGTTTTGCTTAAAATAGATAAATATTCAAAAATATAGTTATTCTATAATCTGGAGGTCCACCTCACAGATTAGTCCAGGTCATCTGTCTTCTTTTTGTTCCCTTGAGGCAGTGGTTCTTAACCTTTTTTGAGGTACCAAACCCACCAGTTTCATATGCGCATTCACCGAACCCTTCTTTAGTGATAAATAAAATATGATTTTTTTTCCAAATTCAAGACATAGGTATATGTTTTTTTACTGGTGCACAAAATGAGCCGTGCATGAACATCACCTTGCTCAAAGAACAAAACCAACAAAGTGCATGAACTCACAACAGATTACAGTATTACTTTATTCTGGCCTCCGCGGTAGAGGCTTCTCCAAACCCCTGAGACCGACTCATCGAACCCCTAGGGTTCTATAGAACCCAGGTTAAGAACCACTGCCTTGAGGTATATACACCAAAGCCCTGGAAAAAGGCATAATGGACTGTGTGGTCCTGCTGTTGTTATGCTTTTCCCCAGAATATCCATGTTATTTTATAAGTCCATAGATTTTTATATTTATGTTGTTGTATATTCTTTTCAGTATACTGATGGTTCCCTGTCAATGATCTTGATTGTTACTTGTTCATTCATTATTACTATACCGAAACTAGATTGATAATACAAACAACTAGTTGTCATCATAATAATCTGGTATCCTAAATGATATTTTCCTTGAATCAAAAGGTTGATGACAAGCTATTAATATATGAGTAGAGATTAATACCTGTCAAGCCTTACTTTAGGTTGGGGTATTATGAAATAGGCAGTAGGGAGCCTCTCAGAAATTCAGAATTCTTGTAGCCTTCTCTTGTAAATGTCTGGTCTACAGATTCCTCTGTTCTGGTTTGTTCTTTAGTGCAATCTCAACTACTTTATACCTTTTAGAAATCTACCCAAATCTACAGTCCATTGTTGTAATGTCATCCTCATTTCTATTATAAATAGTTTTCACTGTATTCAAAGAAACAAAAGATTTAGGATTTATGTAAAAACAAAGAAACATTAATCAAAACCTGACTTTGAAAGTACTATTTTAGTCTTTCCTTTCCTTGTTCTTTTTTCCTTCTTTTTTTTTCTTTCTTTCTCTTTTTCCCTGTAGTGAGTTGTTACAAAGCGAACACATTTCTTTATAGAGACTCATTAATAACTAGTGCTTTATTCATGGTTAAGAGTCTTTTTAGAAAAACTTATGTTAAAAAAAAAAACACAACAGAATCCATCTCTCTCTTATAGTGCAATCACTTAAGCAGGCTCAATATGAGTGTGTTAGTGGATACCTTCCATGTATCATGTATGTGAGTCCTGCATCTGCAGTAACGCAAGTAACCGGCTCTGTGGGAGTGAGAGGCTGGCATGGAAGCAGCAGTGGTAGTGTTGGTAACAACAATTTCTGACCTCTTGATGCAGAAAAGGAGTTGTGAACTTGAAAATGAAGACTAATGTTTAGACCCAGACTTATGTTCCTACTGCCTTTCCAGTGTTTTTTTTATTTTTTTAAAGCATTTAATTCTCTGCTTTATTCCTTGACATTTAGATAGTGGTTTTTCTTTTCTATGTCAAAATGTGACAGTGTCTTTTAGAATGAATTTCTATAACTTTATAATATTAGAAGACTTTACAAGGGTCCTATATTATTAAAATTATTTTAATATCTAAATTAGTTATTGTTAGGATATAGGTAAATATATGAATATATGTATATGGGTATATCTATGTATATGTAATACATAGATATATAATTAGCAAAAACATGAATCATAAATACAGCTATATAAAAATTACAAATTTAGCTATCCCAAAACTACTTTGATTTAACAAAATAGACAGATATTTGAAAAAGCACAGAGTACTCATAGTAAAGAAAATTTGCAGTGAAAAGTCAAGCTTTCTATTATTTAAGCACAAATTAGAGCAGAAATAAATTTTAAGATGTCCTATGGGAAATAGATTAGTCTATAATATATACTATTGGAAATAGTTAGTCTTCGAGGACCTCCACTTAATTGAGACTGCTACCATCAGGTAGCAAAAATTAGTCAGCCATTCAACAAATTACAGCAGCTTAAAATTGATTTTTATAAATTATTAAAATTGATTTCTATACATTTTTTAAGTTTATAAAATGATAGAAAGATAACTACATTTAGAATCTGAATACCTAGATACAATAACTACTGTGACTTTGAAAAAGTTTAAACCTAAATTGATCTCATCTGTTAAATGAGAAAAATAACATTATCATTCAAGAGCTGTTAGGAGAATTAAAGGAGATCATATAAAAGTGCTTTTTTAAAAAAAACGTACTACACACATTTACATTTCATTTCTAGTCATTCTTCAACAAAATTTTCAAAATCCACACATTTTATAATCCCTATGTAGTGATTCGTTGTGATCCCTTGAGTCCACTTTTTTACTCTCTTAATTCATTCTGAGTTTGGTCCAGCCTAATTAGTAAAAGATAAGTTGTTTACATGAGCATGAACCTCTTGTGAAATACTAAACTTCCATAAATTATTTTATTTTATTTTTTGTACAAAATTGTATGGCATAATAATATATACCGAAATAAACAAAGGATAAAAATATTTTGTATTTACCCAAGTAAATTTCCTAATAACAAAGACATTTGATGAAAACTTGTTTTATTTCAATCTTATACAAAAGTAGTATCACATAAATAAATTATTTTTCACCTTGAAGATGTTGGTAGATCCCATTATTTCTCCTGAGGTTGTTACTTTGATTTCCGTTGTATTATTATTAATTGTAATATAAAATTACTTAAGATTTATTACAGTATTAGACATATTAATGAACTGTTTAGAAGACTTAAAGAGTTATGGAACTAAAATATTAAAATATCCTGATTATGAAAAAGGCAATAAACTTTGAGGCACAGTCCATGACAATGGCATCTATTAGGGATCTAAGATACAAACAATCACTAAAACAAACAAACAAACAAAAACACAAATGATCACTGATTATTTGAAGCAATAGATCCCAATAGACCATAGAAAAAAAATCTTTGAGGTTATAAAAGAGAATGTCAACTGAGAATTCTATATTTGGCAAAAATGCATTTCAAGAATAAAAGCACTGTAAACATATTTTATATAATAAAAGCTAAGGGACTTTACAATTATTATCACTGTGATAAAGAAACTTTTTAAGAATGAAGGAAAATGAATACAGATGGAAACTTGGTTCTTCAGGGAAAAAATAAAGAACAGAAGAAATTCTGTAGATAAATAAAAATAGTTTTTATTAATTTTTTAAAAATATGTATGAATGTTTAAAGTAAAAATTACTATTTATATTTAAGCTATACAATACGCAGATGTAATGCATATGATAACAATGCCTTAAGGGCCAGGAAGCATATAAATAGACCTATAAGGTTGCATATTGTTCAGTTGTGTGTGAAATAGTAAAATACTAATTTTAAGCAAACTTTGGAAAAAAAGATTAGAATGTATATTGTAATCCTGAAAAAAACCCCACAAAATAAAAGAGAAAAGTATAGAAAAAATAGATGTTACAAACATACAGTAACTAGGAAAATGTTAGACATAAGGCCAATCTTAATCACTAAATTGAAGGTAAATAGGGACTAAGTACTCCCATTAAATGACAGAGATTGTTTGAATAAATTTTTAAATAACAGGAAAGGACTCTAGGAAGGTGGTAGAGTAGTGTTGGGCAAATGAGTTTATAAAATCTGTATTTTCAGAGTTTGCTCACTTTTATTGTTAAAAATGGCTACTGCCAACATGAATGGCGCTGCCTGGTGAAACTGCTAATTGCCTTTCTGCTTGGGAAGGGTCATTGTTATGCTAATGTCGCCAGAGGAAAGGTTTTTGCACCAAAAAAATTTTAAGGAGAAGGAGAAACAAGAGAAAGAAAGCCATGTTTTTGCAGAGTGAGAGCAGGGAGGAAGTGTGCTGAGAAGAGACAGCCAAGAAAGCAGGGAAAGAAAAAGCAGCCAGTTTGTGCAGAGAGTAAGAAGCCATGTTGGCAGATGGGGAACCAGAGGTAACCTAGCTGGAAGGGGACCTTTGATTCTTGGAAAACCCAGATGTGTCAGTGGCTTTGGAAGCCCTGGATGGAAAGAGAAGTGTTTTCTCTCTGTGTGTTTCTCACCAACTGGATGCAAGGCTAGAATAAAGAAATGGCCCACCAGTTTTTGACTCCACATCTGCCCGAATAGAATGTGAACCTGCATGTGAATGGCTGCAATGGCCGTAGCTACTGGCCATACAATTGGGAACACCAGAAAGCTTTTTCTCTATCTAAACCAGGGGTAGTCAACCTTTTTATACCTACCGCCCACTTTTGTATCTCTGTTAGTAGTAAAATTTTCTAACTGCCCACCTGTTCCACCGTAATGGTGATTTATAAAGTGGGGAAGAAACTTTACTTTATAAAATTTATAAAGCAAAGTTACAGCAAGTTAAAGCATATAATAATAATTATTTACCAAGTACTTTATGTTGGATTTTTGCTAAGTTTGGCAGAATAAATCTTTATAAAACAACTTACTATAGTTAAATCTATCTTTTTATTTATACTTTGGTTGCTCTGCTACCGCCCACCATGAAAGCTGGAACTCCCACTAGTGGGCGGTAGGGAACAGGTTGACTACCACTGATCTAAACAAATATTGCACTGGCAGAATTTAACAACTATTTGGAAACTCTAATGTCTATCAAATGTTTGCAACTTGCTAGAAAGGCTTGGACAATAAATTGTGCAAACACCAAGAAACTGTGAGTGAATGACCTTTGAGTAAAAATGAAAGAATGCTAATAAATGGGCATTAGGAAATTAGCCTAGAGGTTTGTAGATTGCCCCATCTTCTGTGCTTGTTAACTAGGAAAAGAAAAAGAATGTACTGACCAAAACTAGTCCTTTTTCCATATCAGCAAAACGTCCATTAGTCATTCTTTCCTTTATCACCTGATCTCCCTCCCCTACACTCCTGCTACCTTTGTTCTTATAAAAACGTTTCTGTCTCTGACCAATAAAAGCTCTGTGAGAAGGGGATTTGGGAGGTTAGTTTCTCTTAATTGCCTCTCCCTCTCCCTCTTGATAACAATTTTGTGTCTTACGCAGTTCTTCCATGCTGCTCAGGTAGCTCCCAGTGGTTTGGAGGGCTGAGTTCTGGAGGGTTTAAAATCTGTAGATAGCAGCATTCAGAAAATGACTTCTTTGCAGCTGATCCCAACACCCCAGTCACATTAAAATATGAAGATAAATCCACAGTTTGTGTATGTGTGGTTGTGGAAAGGTCCTGAGGTTCTGGAGAAGAGATGGCTTTGTTTTGGGACAAAATGGGTTCCCTTCAGAAGGGTAATTAATCCAACCAATCTGGAATTATCCCTGGTTCTTGGCAACATAAAATGAAACTCTTGTGTTGGGCAGATAAAATATATTATGCTCACTTTGTTAAAGATGGTGCTGCCCACATGGTAGCCCATCAAATAGGTGATATTAGTTGCCCTTATGCTTGAGATGGGCGTAATTATATTATTCTGGGGGGGGGGAGGCTGTAAGAAGGCAGGGTTGTTATAGCCTAAGGTTTAGTTTTAAGACTAAGCTTTTCTTTACAACCTTGACTGATTGGATGATGTGGGGTGGTGCACTCTCATGAGGAATCCTCTCATTATGCCTCAGATAAGTGACTTTGTATCATAGACTTCCTTGTTTGTAGATTGGATTAAAGGTTTGGATTTCTACACTATAAAGTGGGGCAGACCAGAAGTTGTCTCTCTCTTGGTTCCTGAGATTAGCATTAGAGAGGAGAGCAGAGAAAGACCACATGGAGGAGGCCAGGAGAAGCAGCCAAGATGGCAGAGTGCTGAGGGAGAAGTCAGTTTGTGCAGAGTTTGTGCAGAGAGAGGAAGATGGGGAACAGAGGTGAATAAGACTGGTGAGCTAGAAACCTTTGATGCTAGGAAACTTGGATAAGTCAGTAGCTTTTTGAGCACTGAATGAGTGGGTTTTGGAGCCCATTATGTGTTTTTACTTGCCTGCTGGGTGCAAGCTAGAATTAAAACTGATGGCTCACCAGTTCTTGGCTCCGTTGTTTCATTACCGACTATCCGAATCAAATGTGAACCTGCGCTGGCCAGGCGGCTGTGATAATGGCTGAGAATACTGCTTTACATCCTGTCATTAAAATGAGTCTCAAGTTATCAAAGTCTTATTATGTTTTGTCTAACACTGTCATGAGTTTTCAGAAATATGGAAGAGCATTATGATATGTTAAATTAGCTTTGTAGAGTCAATATTATTACTGTTTTTGCACCAATATACTTTCTGAAGTGCTGTTTTTGGTTTCACAATATTTGACAATCTGCAGTGATATTCAACTGATGGTGGCCCAGAATGCAAAAAAATAGAACAGTATACCTTGAGTTTAACCCGTTGAGTAGTATGAATGTTCATGTGCGTCCTCGTGCCTCCTGACCATACAGAGTACAATTGTACGTGTGTAGGGCAACATAAAAAAAGGAAAATGTATGCTCTTTTTGTTTCCATAAATTGATTATCAAACATACATGATTTTAAGTTAATAAAACTGTAACAGTAACTAATTTTATTTTTAAGAAAAAACTCACTCCCGGGGGTCAGCGAGCATGATAAAACTCACTACTCAAAGGGTTAATTATCAAGCAAAAGTAGACCAGAAAATACTACACTGCCTCTATAGGGTGTCCAGTTGTCATAGATTTTCATGGGCAACTGATTTGTCTACAGACTTAGAAAGTCACCTTTCAGCTGTAAATATTTTGAGAATACTAATGAAATCTTGCAATTTAGTGACTTAAAAAGCCAAAACCTGGAGTACTACATAAAATTATGGAAGAATATGAGTAACAGAAATGAAATTGGTGTGTTTTATATGAATCAGGCTACTGCATTAAAGAGTGAAACAATAGTGAACAAAAAACATGTCTACTGCAAAACAACAATTGTGGGGTGAAAATATTTTTTGTTTTGAAAAAGAAATTCACAACTTTGATTCAATTCATGATGCCAAAAATGCTGCCCTTTTATTATTATGTAACATGGGAAGAGTCATGTGAATTTGTGCACAGGTGCACTGTGGTGCATGTGACAAATTAAAATGTGAATTTTCACCAGAAGGTATATATTACAGTAAGGCTTTCAATTATTATGTGAAAGCTCTGAGATCCTTGGGAACATGAGATATACACTCCACTGCCTGGGATTCAGTGAACTAGGAGTTGTTTACCACTAACATTCTATGACCAGCAGCAGCATATCTAAGCTGAAAGGACAAAAGTAAACTCGTAAACTCAAAGTGAAAGTTTGAAAAACAATTCTCCAAGCAAATAATAACCTAAGAAAAGCAAATATAGACATACTTATATTGGACATTACTGATTTCAAGACAACAAAGGTAACAAGAAATAAAGATAAACATTTCATAATGATAAAGGGGACTCTATATCAAGAAGATATAACACTTCTTAATATATATGCAATGAATCAGAGAAAACCAAATGTAAAGCCAGTAGTCGAGACCACTATCACAGCAGCCTGGCCAGTGCAGGTTCGCATTAGATTCGAACAGTCAGTAATGAAACAATGGAGCCAAGAACTGGTGAGCCGTCAGCTTTAATTCTAGCTTGCACCCGGCGGGCAAGCAAAAACACACACTGGGCTCCAAAACCCACACATTCAGTGCTCACAAAGCTACTGACTTATCCGAGTTTCCTAGAATCAAAGGTTTCTAGCTCACCAGACTTATTCACCTCTGTTCCCCATCTCCTCCAGCACAAACTTTTAACAAACTGGCTTCTCCCTCAGCATTCTGCCATCTTGACTGCTTCTCCTGGCCTCCATGTGGCCTTAATCTGCTCTCTTCTCTTCTACCTCAGGAACCAAGAGAGAACTAGCTACTGGTCTGCCCACTTTATAGCATAGATTCAAAACCTTTAATCCAATTATACAAACAAGGAAGTCTCTGTATAATGAGATTCCTCAGGAGAGTGCACCACCCTACATCATCCAATCAGTCAAGGGTGTGGGGAAGAGCTTACTCTTAAACTAAGCCATAGGCTATAATGACCTGGCCTGCCCACAGCCTGTTTCAGAACACACATTAATATCAACGAACTTCCATGTGGGCAGCGCCATCTTTAACAAAGTGAGCATAATATATTTTATCTGCCCAACACCAAAATATATAAGAGATCAACTAACAGAACCAAAAAGGAAAAAATCAGAAAACACCACATTCGCCCTGGCTGGTTGGCTCAGTGGTAGAGCGTCGGCCCAGCATGTGGAAGTCCCAGGTTCCATTCCTGGCCAGGGCATACAGGAGAAGCAGCCATCTGCTTCTCCACCCTTCCCCCTCTCTTTCCTCTCTATCTGTCTCTTCCCTTCCCATAGCCAATGCTCCAGTGGAGCAAAGTTGGCCCGGGTGCTGAGGTTGGCTCCATGGCCTCCACCTCACGGGCTAGAATAGTTCCAATTGCAGTGAAGCAACGCCCAGAGGGGCCGATCTTCGCCCCTTGGTGGGCATGCCAGGTGGATTCTGGTCAGCACATTCAGGAGTCTATCTGTCTGCCTCCCCACTGCTTCTCACTTCAGAAAAATACAATAAACAAACAAACAAAACACACCACATTCATAGTTGGAAATCTCAACACACCGTTGACATCTTTAAATAGATCATCCAAACAGAAAATCAATAAAGAACTGTCAGCCTTAAGTGACGCACTAAACCAAACAGACATAATTGACATTTACAGAACATTTCAACACAGAACATCAGATTATACATTCTTTTCCAGTGCACATGGAACATTCTTAAGAATAGATCACATGTTGGGCCAAAAAACTAACATCAAGAAACTCAAGAACATTGAAATTATACCAAACATATTTACTGATCAAAATGCTCTGAAATTAGAATTTAACTGCAAAAATGAAGTAAAGAAATGCACAAAAAATGTGGAAATTAAACAAGATACTTCTAAAAAGTAACTAGGTCAATAAAAAAATAAAGCAGAGATAAAAATATATATATAAACAAGTGAGAATGACAACACAACCTATCCAAAACTGGGATAAAGCAAAAGCAGAATAAAAGAGAAATTTATATCTCTACAGGCTTATGTCAAGAAATAAGAGAGATCCCAACTAAACAACTAACATATTATCTTTAAAGAGTAGAAAAAGAAGAACAAAGGAAATCTAAATTCAGCAAAAGAAAGGAAATAGTAAAAATTACAGCAGAACTAAATAAAATAGAGAACAAAATATCTACAGAAAAAATTAATACAAAAAGAGCTGGTTCTTTGAAAAGATCAATAAAATTGACAAACTCCTGGCTAGACTCACTAAGGAAAAATAGAAAAGACTCATATAAAAATAATCCAAAATGAAAGGAGATAAATTACCACAGACATTATAGATGTACAAATGACCGCAGAATACTATGAAAGATTATATGGCATCAAATTCAACAATATAGATAAAATGGATAAATTCCTAGAACTATACAATCTTCCTAGACTGAGTCATGAAGTAGAAAACCTAAATAGAACCATTACCAAAGAGGAAATAGAAACAACTATCAAAAACCTTCCCCAAAATAAAAATCCAGGGCCAGATGGCTACACCAGTCAATTCTACCAAACATTCAAAGAAGATTTGGTATCTATTCATCTCAAAGTCTTCCAAAAAGTAAAAGAAGAGGCACTACTCCTTAACATATTTTATGAGGACAACATAACCCTGATACCAAAACCTGGCAAGGACAATACAAAAGAGAAAAAACTATAGATCAATATCTCTAATGAATACAAATGCAAAAATTCTAAACAAAATATAGTCAATCAAATACAATACATTAAAAAAAATTCACAATCAAGTAGTATTTCTTCTAAAGGCACAAGAATGGTTGAACATATGCAAATCAACAATGTAATACACCACATCAACAAAACAAAAAATAAAAATCATATTATTTTATTAATAGATGCAGAAAAGGCATTTGATAAGATACAACATCCATTTATACTTAAAACACTCAATAGAATGGGTATAAAAGGAAAGTACCTCAACATAATAAAGGCTATATATGACAAACCATTAGTTGATACCACACTAAATGATAAAAAACCAAACACTTTTACTCTAAAGCAGTGGTTCTTAACCTGGGTTCTATCAAACCCTAAGGGTTCGATGAGTCGGTCTCAGGGATTTGGAGAAGCCTCTGCCGAGGAAGCCAGAATAAAGTAATACCGTAATTTGTTGTGAGTTCATGCACTTTGTTGGTTTTGTTCTTTGAGCAAGGTGATGTACATGCATGATTCATTTTGTGCACCACTAAAAAAACATATACCTGTGTCTTGAATTTGGAAAAAAAATCATATTTTATTTATCACTAAAGAAGGGTTCGGTGAATGCACATATGAAACTGGCGGGTTCGGTAACTCAAAAAAGGTCAAGAACCACTGCTCTAAAGTCAGTAACAAGACAAGGCTGCCCTCTCTCTCCACTCTTATTCAAAATAGTACTGGAAATCTTGGAGCAATCAGGCAAGTGAAAGAAATAAAAGGCATCTATATTGGAAAGAAAGAAGTAAAAGTATCACTTTTGACAGATGACATGATCCTATGTATAGAAAACCCAAAAGACTCCACCAAAAAACTATTAAAAACAATAAACAAATACATTAAAGTCACAGGATACAAACACAATATACAAAAGTGAATTGCTTTCCTATACACCAACAATGAAATTTCAGAATATGAATTGAGAAATAAAACAATTTCTTTTACAATTGCAAAATGAAAAGTAAAATACCGAGGAATAAACTTAACAAAGGATGTGAAGGCTCTATATATTGAAAATTACAAAACATTATTGAAAGAAATTGAAAAAATCACAATAAAATGAAAAAATATTCCATGTTTATGAGTCAGAAGAATCAGCATAGTTAAAATACTAATATTACACAAAAAAATATACAAAATTAGCACAATCTTCATCAAAATCCCAATGTCTTTTTTAAATAAACAGAACAGAAAATCACCAGGTATATAAGGAACCAAAGAAGACCCAGAATAGCCAAAGCAATCCTGAAAAAAAAAAGAACAAAGCCAGAGGTATCACACTATCTGACACCAAATTATACTACAGAGTCATGATAATAAAAGTAGCAAGGTATTGGCAGAAAAACAGACATACAGACCAATGAGACAGGATTGAAGGTCAAGAAATAAAACCACATCTATATGGAGAAATAATATTTGACAATGGAGCCAAAAATATACAATGGAGAAAAGAAAACTTCTTCAATAAATGGCTCTGGGAAAATGGGAAAGACACATGCAAAAGAATGAAACTTGACTACAGTTTGTCCTCCTGCACAAAAATTAATTCAAAATGGATCAAAAACCTAAATACAAGATAGGAAACAATAGATTTTACAACACTACCTGGACCCAGCAGAGCAGCCACAAGATCTAGATAACCTGTAGCTCCCAAAAGGTGGATAAGAACCAGTCATATGCAGTGACCCCACTGATCTGCGCCAGGCCATAGCCAGGAAAGTCCAGGGCAACACAGACAAAATGGGAAGACAGATAAGTGCAATCCAAATGAATCAACAAGAACTCCCAAAAATGAACTAAGTGAGATGAAAATAAGCAAACTACTGGATGCAGAGTTTAAAATAATGATTATTAGAATGCTGAAAGATCTTAGAATAATAGTGGATCGACACAGTGAGCACATAAATAAAGAGACAACAAGCATCAAAACAGACATTGAAATAATAAAGAAGAACCAGTCAGAAATGTCAAATACAATATCAGAAATGAAGACTACATTAGAAGCAATTACAAGCAGGCTGGATGAAGCAGAGGATCGAATCAGCGATTTAGAAGACAAGATAAATGAAATCACGAAAGCAGAGCAGCAAAAAGAGAATGAAAAAATCCGAGGAAACTCTAAGAGAGCTCTGTGACAACCTAAAGAGAAACACATCTACATCATAGGAGTTCCTGAATAAGAAGAGAAAGAACAAGGGATAGAGACCTTGTTCAATCAAATGATAGCTGAAAACTTCCCTAAATTAATGCAGGAAAAAGTCACACAAGTTCAAGAAGCACAGAGAATTCCATTAAAGAGAAATCCAAAGAAATCCACACCAAGACAAATCATAATTAAAATACCAAAGCTAAGAGATAAAGAGAAAATATTAAAAGCTGCTAGAGAAAAAAATGCTATCACCTACAAAGGAGCCCCCACAAGCATGACATCCGACTTCTCAACAGGAACACTAGAGACCAGAAGGGAATGGCAAGAAATATTCAAAGTTATGCAGAACAAGAGCCTACAATCAAGACTACTTTATCCAGCAAGGCTATCATTTAAAATTGAAGGAGAAATAAAAAACTTCCCAGAGGAAAACAACAACAACAACAAGGAATTCATTACAACTAAAACAATGCTGCAAGAAATGTTAAGGGGCCTGTTGTAAACAGAACAAAGGGGGAAAAGAATATAGTAAAAGAGGAATATAGCTTTAAAGAATAAAATGGCAATAAACAACTACATATCAATAATAACCTTAAATGTAAATGGATTAAATCAGTGGTAGTCAACTTGGTCCCTATCACCAACTAGTGCTAGTGGGTGTTCCAGCTTTCATGGTGGGCGGTAGCAGAGCAACCAAAGTATAAATAAAAAGATAAATTTAACTATAGTAAGTTGTTTTATAAAGATTTATTCTGCCAAACTTAGCGAAAATCCAACATAAAGTACTTGGTAAATAATTATTATTATATGCTTTAACTTGCTGTAACTCTGCTTTATAAATTTTATAAAGTAAAGTTTCTTCCCTACTTTATAAATCACCATTACGGTGGAACTGGTGGGCAGTTAGAAAATTTTACTATTAACAGAGATACAAAAGTGGGCGGTAGGTATAAAAAGGTTGACTACCCCTGGTTTAGATAGAGAAAAAGCTTTCTGGTGTTCCCAATTGTATGGCCAATAGCTACGGCCATTGCAGCCATTCACATGCAGGTTCACATTCTATTCGGGCAGATGTGGAGTCAAAAACTGGTGGGCCATTTCTTTATTCTAGCCTTGCACCCAGTTGGTGAGAAATACACAGAGAGAAAACACTTCTCTTTCCATCCAGGGCTATATTAAATGGACTATATTAAAATAAAAAGCTTCTGCATAATAAAAGAAACTGATGAGAAAACAGAAAAGGCAGCCAACCAAATGGGAGTTGATATTCACATACAACAACAGTGACAAGGGGTTAATATCTAAAATATATAAAGAACTCACAAAGCTCAGCAACAAAGAAGCAAATAATCCAGGTAAAAAATGGGGAGACGACCTGAACAGAGACTTCTCTTATGAAGACATACAAACAACAGATAGATATACAAAAAGATGTTCATCTTCACTAGCTATTAGACAAATGAAAATCCAAATTATAATGAGGTACCATCTCACACCTATTATTGGTTGTTATCAATAAGACAAATAATAACAAGTGTTGGAGAGGTTGTAGAGAAAAAAGAACCCTCATCACTGCTGGTGAGAATGTAAACTGGTACAGCCATTATGCAAGACAGTATGGCAGTTCCTCAAAATATTAAGAAAGAAACTACCATAATGACCCAGCAATCCTGCTTCTGGGTACCTGAAAAACTCAAAAACATTGGTACACAAAGATACATGCATTTCTGTGTTCATTGCAGCATTATTCATAGTGGCCAGGATATCGAAACAACCAAAGTGTCCCCCAATAGAGGATTGGATAAAGAAGATGTGGTACATATACACAATGGAATAATACTCAGCCACAAGAACTGATATGTTGTCATTTACAACAACATGGATAGACCTTGAAAACATTATGCTAAGTGAAATAAGTAAATCAGAAAAATCTAAAAACTATATGATTTCACACATATGTGGGATTTGAAAGCATTCCAATGGAAGAAGAAAAGTTTTCTCAGTATATTTTATGTCAGTATGCTTAAAAATCAGATACCTACACAGAAAAAATTAAAGCTTACCGTTACCTCTTATTATACACAATAGTTAATTTATAATTAATCATAGGCTTAAATGTAAAATTAAAATCATAAAGCTTCTAAAAGAAAAGAGAAGACTATCTTGAAGAATTGTGGGTAAGCAAAACTTGTTAAGCAAGACATAGAAAACAACACCATTTAAAAAATAATAAATTATACCATCAAAATGAAAATTTCTGTTCATCAAAAATATCATTAAGAAAATGAATAGGTAGGTCACAAACCAGGAGAGAATAATTGTAAAACCATATCTGACAAAGAACAAGTGAACAGAATACATTAAAAAGCAACTACAATAATTAGAAAAGAAATAAGTATCCTAGCGAAAAATAGGCAGAACCTTATAAGCCATTTTAAGGACTTCTACTTTTATGCTAACTGAAGTGTGGGTCCATTGCAATTCTGAGCAGTGACATCACTTGTTATAATATAACTGGCTTCTCCGTTGAGGCAAGACTATAAAGTGCATATGTTGAAGCAGGGACACTTGTTAGATGACTTTTGCATTAATAAGTAAGAAATGGTAGGTCTGCACCAGAATGACAAAAGAAGTTGGATTTTAAACACATTTTAATAATAGTGCTGACATTTATTTCATAACAGAGCATATGTTTTGCCTGAATAACTGGAAAAATGGAGTCATCATTTCTAAAATGGGGAGAAATATATAGAATTAGGGTTGATAGTAGTAGGAAAACTCAGGTTTGGCCATGATAAAATTGAGATTCCTACTAGATATTTGCATGGAAATGTAAAATAGGCAGCTAAATATACAATATGATAATTGCCAGTTTGTCACTGAAGAACTGGTTTCAATTTCTTTTGCTATTGAACTTTGTTCTGTTAAGAAATATTAATCAAATAAACTTGAAGATCTAAGGGGCTCTAATTGAATCATAAATCAGGTAGCATCCCATCTAGCAAGCAGAAGATTCAAAATGAAATGCTTTTATAGGCAGAAAGAGGGTGGGACTAAGAAGTTTAAAAATAATGAATTATTTCAGGCAATGTCACCTTTCTTTGGGATAAGGCAAGCACTCTTCTCAGGAAGGTTTTATAGGAAGCAAG
Source organism: Rhynchonycteris naso (assembly GCA_037038555.1). Lineage (NCBI taxonomy): Eukaryota > Metazoa > Chordata > Mammalia > Chiroptera > Emballonuridae > Rhynchonycteris > Rhynchonycteris naso. Next base: position 78,734,910 of record CM073002.1, read on the forward strand.
GCGAGGAAAGGGAGCTATTAGAAAAGGAAGGATTATTTTGGGGCCATGATGCCTTTTCTTTGAGGGAAGGGGGGGAAGGGTTTTTACCATGCAGATTGCTTCTTCTTTTCTGTGGGAGGGATGAAAGGGAATAGATAGTTAACCTTAATGGTGCATGTCCATAAACTTCCAGACTAGTTTATTAAGATTATATTTCTGGGAGGGTTTGAAACTACAATTAAGTCAGATAGTAAATCTAGGTTTGGTATCGTGGGCTTTCAGCATGAGTGACACCATTTTGGGCTTGTGTTTGTTTTGTTTGAGTTTTAAACATAAATGTGTTTCCTATTCCTCTCACTTAAATTAGATCAAGCTCCCTTTGGAAATAATCTGATGTGGTCTGAGACAAATGCAGAACAGCCAGCTCTGTCCTTGAAATAAAACCCAGCATGGACTTCCATGTAAAGATTGAAAGGGTAAAACACCAGGACTGAAGGTCAACACGTCCTAGCTCCACTCCCACACTTGGAGACAAGTCAGGAGAAGAAAGACAAACAGGAGCTCTGAGGAAAGCAACTAAGAAAAGGACAATGGAAAGAGACAAGATGAGGAGAAAAAAGAATATTTAGGTCGGGACAGTGACAGAGGTAGAGCTAGTGACTGTGTTGCAAGCCAGAAGCATCCCTGAAAGTCACTCACGATGTCGAATTTACTAAAGGAGACCTCCCCAATAAGCCAATAGAATCACATGCAGGTTCCACACAGAGCAGGGGAGCTTATGCAATATAAGTGAGCCAAGCAAATTTGGGGCACCAAGTCCCAGGCACTGGCAGTGTACTCAGGTGGAGAAGAGGCTTTGGTCTCAAACCAGGTGGAGATAGTGATGCTGAAGTAGAAGTCTGGCAGGGGTCTGAGCGTGACCCCTGGTATAGCCAAGCTCCGGCATTGGGGTAGGTGCTCTGAGATCTTAAAGCCCACAGGCGGTGGAGTTCCCACTCATTTTGGTGTCCAGATGGAGTTCTTATTATCCAAGTATACAGACTTGTAGATTTGGGGTGTTCCAGGCCCTTCCTAAGGGTGTTCCTGTTATACCCCATTACCTCAGTCTTGACATAGAATCTGACATAACTGTCATGGCTGGCAGTGACTCCATACTGGATCATCAAAGGTGTCCATAAGTTTGCTCTGCATTTGTTCTATATAGATTGGAACAGGGAAGAGAAGGAATTTAAAAAGGAAGAAAAGAGATGTGGAAGTGACTTAATAAAGCTTTATATCTATTACAGTATACATAATTAAAAATGGATTGAATTAAAGCTTTCCAAAATAATTAGATTTTCTTCCCCTGTATTTACTATCTCAAAGTTTACTTCTAGGCTAGTCTCCAATAGTTATACTGATTTTTCATGTATTATAAATATACATCAGTGGTTGCAATGAATCTGATATGTAAGACCAGAGACTTCTCTGACATTTTAAAAAAAAAACTTATGTACTGATTTATTTTAGAGAGAGGGGAAGGGAAGGACAGAGAGAGAGAGAGAGTGTATGTGTGCAAAAGGGAGGGGCTACTTTAATGATATCTCAGTAAAGAAATAATAAAAACATTTCCCTTTCTGAAACTATTATTAGTCTTTGAAAAATAATCCATTACCTGAGAATCACAGTAACCTAGCTAATACTTTCACTTTGACCGAGGACATGTATAAACAATTAGTGCTCTCTGTTGAAAATACAATAATGAATCTGAAAGTCTTCTCTAGAGACTCTATTAAAAGTTTTATGCTTAGAGACTGTGAATAGGAAAACTTCTGTAATTGTAAATATGTATTCCTATTTACCTGCAATGCTCAGTAGACATTATTAGGAAATCCATAAGGATTTTTTAGGAAAGGTATTATGGCTGTCATCAAATGAGAATAGTGTTTACACAATATTGATAAAACCCAAAAGTAACCTTGCATAAAAGGACTTATTTTCTGTCTCTGCTCTGACCCTAAGCCAAGCTGACTACATATTCTTCCACCTCTCAACCGGTATCAGGCTGAGGTTGACTCATTAGAGCAAGGTGAAGGTGGTAATGGTTGCTCTCTGAAACTTCTTATAACCCTTCTCTCTTTTATTCTAATTCATTAGCACGTGTTATTGTCTCTTAAATTTCTAATTCCACACTCCATCCCTTATCTTCCTGGTAGTCCTACAAATATTTGGCAGTCCCGGGTTCTAGGTGATCAAAACGAATGGTCTTGTTTATCTAATTTGAATTTAAAGCTGGCCACAGATTGCATTAACAGAAATCTACTTCAGAAGTTCATTAAGGCCTCCAATTTCACCCCAAATCTTCCTAGAATAAGGATGTGTAATAAATGGAACATTGGTCCTATCCATGGTGATGTGAATAAACTCTAGGTTTAGACCCCTTGTTTTTAAAGTCATGCTACACCACTTTCTAACCATATGACTGGCTAAATCACAAACTCTCTGTGCCTGTTGTCTTGTTTCTAAATTACAAAGGAGGTGAGAATAATATTGATTACAGATTTTGTTGTGAAAGTTTACAAGAGTATTCACTGTAAAATATTTAACACAGAACTTGGCGCCCAGAAAGACACTAGCAAATGTTAGCCAGAAGTCTCTGTGATATTGTGAACTTTTTGTGTAACTTTTGGTCATTTCTATATATTTTTTGAAAAAAAAAAGTATTTATTTTGGGCCTTTGCCCAATTTTTAATGGAATTATATGTCATTTTGCTATTGCGTTACATGAATTCCTTACATATTATAGATAATAGCCCCTTATGAGAGATACTGTTTGCAAATATTTCTTCTGTTCCATAGGTTGCATTTTATTTTGTTGATTGTTTCTTTTGCTGTGCAGAAGCCTTCTATTTTTTTTATTTTTAATTGACGTATTGGGAAGACATCGTTAAATAAAATTATATACATTTTAAGTGTACAATTTCATAATACAATATCTGAATATTGCATTGCGTGTTTACCACCCAAAGCCAAATCTTCTATTAACATACATTTGGCACCAGCTCTCCCCCGTCCCCTTTCCATCTGGTAACCACCCTACTATTGTCTGTGTATAGGAGCTTTTGTTTGTTGCTTTCAGTTTTGTATCCCGCATGAGGGTGAAATTATGTGGTTCCTCACTTTTTATGTCTGACTTATTTCACTGAACATGATATTAAGATCCATTTATGTTGTCACAAATGAGGATATTTCACCTTTCTGATGGCTGAGTGATGTTCCACTGTATATACGAACCACATCTTCTTTGTCCAATCATCTCGCAAAGCAAACTTTGTTTGTTTTCATGGTTTGGCCACCATAAATAATGCTGCAATGAAGATAGGGCTGAATATGTAATTTTTTTTTCCTTTTTATTATATTTATTGGGGTGACACTGGTTAACAAAGTCACACAAATTTCAGGTGTGCAATTCCACAACACATCGTCTGTGCCCTGACTGGGAATCGAACCCAGGACATCCACACCCTGGGCCAATGCTCTACCACTGAGCCAACAAACCAGGGCCTCTTTTTTTTTCTTCTATGCTCAGTCCCTAGGGGTTCATATATCGGCAGCAATAAACGTTTTTAAAGTTTTCAAGTAGATAAACATAAATGATATTGCTTCATATAAATCTCTACTCTTAATTTTTTGAGAAACTTCCATGTTATTTTTCATAGTGACTGTACCAGTTTGCATTTCCACCAGGAGAGTATGAGGGTTCCTTTTTCCCCACAATCTCTTCAACACTCGCTATTATTTGTCTTCTTGATGGTAGCCATTCTATTATTCTGTCTGTGAGGTGGTATCTCTGTAGTTTTGATTTGCATTTTCCAAATAGCTAATAAAGTTAAATAAATTTTCATATATTTATTGGCTACTTTTGTATGTCTTGGGAGAAGTATCTGTTTGGATCTTCTGCCTCTTTGTAAATTGGATTGTTTGGGGGGTTTTCTATTGTGGTATAACTTTTATATATGTGGTATATATTTTAGATACTAACCCCTTATCAAAGGTGTGGTTCAAAAATATCTTCTCCACCTTGATTGGGTGCCTGTTTATTTTGTTGACTGTTTCTTTTGCTATGGAGAAACTTTTTAGTTTGATATAATCTTACTCATTTATTTTTGCTTTTACTTTCCTTGCCTTGCAGTCGAATTTATAAAATTCCTTCTAAGACCAAGGTCCATAATTTTAGTACTTATGTTTTCTTTTATGTAATGTATTGGTTTAGGTCTTATATTTAGGTCTTTGATATATTTTGAAATAATTTCTGTATATGGGGACAGAGAGCAATCTAATTTTATTCTTTTGCATATGACTTTCGAATTTTCCCAGCACCATTTATTGATGAGGATTTCTTTATGTTAAAAATTATTTGGCCATATATATGAAGGTTTATTTCTGGGCTCTCAATTGTATTCCAGTGACCTGCGTGCCTGTTTTCCTGCCAAAGCAAAGCTGTTTTGATTATTGTCACTTTTTAGTATAATTTGAAGTCAGGGAGTAATTATTTTTTTCTCAGTTTTGCTTTGGCTATTTGGAGTCTTTTATGGTTCTATACAAATCTGATTTTTTAAAAAATGTCATTAACACTTAAACATTATTATAAAAAAACACATTGCATTAAATCTGTAGATTCCTTTAAGTAATATTGTAATTTTAACTATTTTGATTCTTACAGTCCATGAACATAGAATACATTTTTATTCCTTTCTATTTTCTTTAATCTTTCTTTTTCTTCTTTTCCAAGTGAAAGGAAGGGAGATAGAGAGACAGACTCCTGCATGCACTCTGACTGGCATCCACCCAGCAACCGCATCTGGGGCTATGCTTGCAACTGAGCTATTTTTAGTGCCTGAGGCAGAGGCTCCATAGAGCTATCCTCAGCATCCAGGGATAATGTACTTGAAGCAATTGAGCCATGACTGGGATGTGGAGATGAGAGGGGGCGGGGGATGAGGGGTAGAGAAGCAGATGGTCACCTCTTTTGTGTGCCTCACTAGAATCAGACCCAGGACATCCATCTGCCGGGCCAACACTCTACCACTGAGCCAACCAGCCAGGTCTTCTCTGTGTTTATTTAGAAAGGTTCTGGGTTCTTATATCTTTGAGAATAAATTGATTTTATCTGAATTGCATGCTTTATAAAAAAATGTAATTAACTATTTTTTTAACTTCTTCTCATCCCTCAAATATCCAAACAAAAACAGAATTAAATAGTATTTGTTATTTTGGTGGTTTTTGAAGAAGGGAAGAGAGAAAGAGAATATTGGAAACAATTTTTCTCTCTACTTCACAGAGCATCTACTTCCGTAATTCTCAACAGATGCCTAAGCCCTCCTCAAAGCTGTCAAATCAGACTCTAGGATAGGGTGCAGACACTGAATTTACTGTATAGAAGAGAAAATTAGGCAAAGAGTTCTTAACATCTGTTTACTTTGCCTGGTATTGCTATAACCAAGATATAAGGTCAATTGTATTTTTTACTTTTGGTCATTTCTAAGGAAATTTCCTATTCAACAAAATACATCTGTGTGATCTCACTTAGGAGATGGAAGATGGCTGGCACAATTTATCAGATTCCTCAGAGAGGGTTTTTCAAATCACACAGCACCCACTCTAAGCACTTGCTGGTGCTAATGTGAGTACCATATTCCTCAGCAGTGCAGAGGTGGAGAAAAGCTGAGAAACATCAATCTCACTTACTTGGCTATTCCATGCCCAGGTGCCTTGAGAACCTGAACTATATGGGGATATCCATTTCATTCTTGCAGAGGTGTGAATTGAGGCAACTCTAAAGACTGATTTAGTTGGCAGAGAGGAATGGCCCTCATACACTAAAATGGGAACATTTCCAAGTGCTCAACTATTGGGGAGAATTTGTAGGGACTCATACCCTTCTTCAGAAATGCCTTAAAAACTGCAAAATGAAACATCACAAGCCCACCAACTACTTCTCAGCTGTTTTTGTTCGATCAGCCTGAGTGGCTGACCCAATTTATGATGTTTTAAGTAGGACTGCTTGCCATTTTATAACATATGAGTACAAACTGTTATGTTTTCAAGAGCACAGATTTAATTGAAGGTAATAAGATGCTTTTGATCTTTGATGATGTCGCTTTGATGATGTTAGTTTGTTTTTTGATTTATTCAATAACCATTTGGGAAATTATTTGCTCTTAAAGAAGACAAAAGTAAAAGAGTAAGTACTATACAGAAAAAGCAAAATTGAAAATCTTATATTGGTCAGGAAGTCTTGGCAACAAATATGTTTTAATTTTTTAATGTTTACATTTGAGTTCTTTAATAAACTAAAGAAATTGACTCAATAATAGTTTTAAATTATATTAAAAATAACCATTTTTCAAGAACAGTACTCTTAAAAAATGTTTAAAGAAGTATTCATGAAAGAACAAATCCTTTTTAAAAGTCACCCCCATAGAAATAGATTTTGAAGAAATACCACAAACAATTCCAGATAGAATTTGGTTCCTCATTCACTATTTTTAACTTTCAGCAAGATTGTTTAATTCAAACTCAGTTCCACCTCCAGGGAGAAACAGTTTTCTTTGTAATTTGTGTGGAGCCAGACTAACAGGATGAAAAAAGTCCTCAAGTAGATGTTGGGACATTCATCTACATTCTAGGTCAGCTGTCTGGAGATTAAGAAATATGCAGTTACCAGAAATCAGGAACAAGTTCCTAGTAAGAATTTAAGTGGTTTGGGTAATATTGGGAGGTGGCAGCAAGTGCCAGTGATTTGAGAAAATATGGCAGGACAGGCATGCAAATTAATAGAGAAAGAAAATATAATGAATCAAAGGTTATTGCTGCAAACTAACAGTTGGTTGTAGGTGTTAGTACAAATACACTTATGGTCATGGAAAGTAAGGGAATATTTACTCTCTCTGCTATTTGTCAAGCACAGTTGTAAGTACTTTAATTGCTTCATTTAATCCTCCCACTACTACTGGGCAGAAATTATTTTGCAATGAAGAAGGAATCTCGCATTGAACACATTGTCCAAGAACATCTAGATTGTAAGAGTTCTAACTCTTCAAAACCTATACTACCATATGGATGTCAACTGTGTACAGGGGTTAAGTTTATGAAATCCTGGTAGTGTAGTCTAGATTACAGAAACATAAACCTTGCTTTACCGTACTCAGAAGGCATGAGATTTAGGTCAGAGTGTGTTTGTGATAGAAAGCAGTAGCTTTTTGATCCTCTGTGGGAGTGAAGAAGATTTTAGAGATCTATTCATGGAGAAAAGATAGGACATGAGGTAGGGAACCTCCCATTGAAATCTAGATCCTGCAATCAGGGAGGAAACTATGGATAAGGCCATCGGGGCCCTGGGTAAGCATGGGAGTCCAGGTGTGAGACGTCTTGGTGCTTCTAGTCAAGGTCTCGGGCCCTGGGCTTAGCAAACCTTCATTGCTGGGAATATCATTCAAGTTAATCAACACATACAGAGGGCACTGTGCTGGATGTAGAGCTAAGTACTGCGAATACATAGATACCTCCAGAAGTTCAAACACTAAAGAAGACAAGAAAAAATTATTGTCCATACTTCACTTTAGTCATTCTGGACTCTTGCCTCACTCTCAGACAGTAAAAGTCAAAGAGGCTCCAGTATCAGGTGCTTTGTCCTGGAGTTCCCTCTTCTTTCTGAAATCGGTGCAGCTAACTCCCCTACCACCTTTAATTCTTTGTTCAAATTTCACCTTTAAAAACAATTGAGGTCTATTTGATATATAACATTGTATTTGTCTCAGGTGTACAACATAATTACTTGATATTTGTATAAAATAATCACCACAGTAAGTCTAGTTAACATGTCATCATATATAGTTACAATTTTTTTCTCCTTATAAAAACATTTTTTAAGATCTACTCTTTTAGCAACTTTTCAATACTCAATATAATATTATCAATTATAGTCACCATGCTATACATTATGTCCCATGGACTTACTTATTTCACCTTCTTAAGGAGGCGTAACTTGATCCCCTTACTTATAATTGCAACTCGTTCCCTTCCCCTGACCTTCACCACTCAGTACCCCAGCCTCTCTTGCTCTAATTTACTTTCTTTTCCATAGCACTCGTTACCTCCCAATACTCTAGATACGTTATTGCTTGGTTCCCTCTTTAAATATAAGCTTCACAATGGCAGTGATTTTGTTTCATTTAGTTATTTGTTCATACATAGCTCAAGCACCCAGAAGAATGCTTGACACCTAGCAAGCACTCAGTAGCACTTGATAAATTAATTTGGACTGAATATGTGACATATTAAGCACAAGTATGATGGGTACTAGTAGCAGAAAAGAGTGTGAATAGCTTTTGATGGAGGAGCGGAGTCAGGAAAGGTTAAGTGGAAAAAGTATGTTTCAGCTAGGGCTTAATGATAAACGGTGTTGTCCACGCAGAACATGGGCTGGATGGAGTGGGAGACAACATTCCAAGCAGAGCAAACATTATATAAGAGGGAGTGGGAGTGGCGATAGAATGGGCTAGGCTAAGACCTGCCAGGAAGAGGAATCTGGTCAGACCAGAGGGGTCTACTGACTACTGAATGTCTGAGACGGTAGACCAGGTGTCAGTTATTGTAGGGAAAGGTATATATTCAGGTTCTTCTCTCTTTGTACCCAGATTCATTCTCTGCTCTGAACCCTGGGAGACAGATGCACAACTTCCATCACCAGTTTCCAATAGGAGTCTAAGCCAAGGGACTGGCAGGTTGGGACAGAGGTGAGAATATGGATTTCTCTCTGCTTCCTCCCTGCTGGGCTGCAGTTCTGACAATTGCTGCAACTTTATTTGACTACAGATCCCATCAGGAGGACCCTCCTCAGTGGTCCAGTAGGCTTCGAGGTGCTGATGGCTTTCAGCCATTGCTAGTCCTTAGGTGCCTTCTTGGTTCCCTTAACCCTGCTTCTCTACAAAAAATGCCCAGCTGAGAAAGTGGTCGATTCTTGCAAGATCTGTCCTATGGGAGAAAAGCAAAGAAAGCAAAGTCAACCGGCCAGTGGCTGAATGGCTGCAATGAGCAGGACCCCATCCAGCAGGCAGATGGAATACAACATGCAGATGATCTGGGAGCAGGAACTAGACAGCTAGAGACCCAACATCCAGGCAGTTTCTGAACAACAGGCATTGAGGGTGCTGGAATGTCAGACAAAAGTCAATATTTCCTAAAGTGGGGCTCATTTATATGTGTCCTATTATACCCCAAACTGCTCTTAATATATGTGTGTTGGGGCCAGGGGTGGTGAGAGGTGGGAAGGCAAGCCAGCTCTGAATAGAAGCTCTCGAGGATCAAAGTGTACCAAGCTTAGCAAACGGCATTCCAGGCTCAGGAATCCAGAAGTTATGGGGTATGGATTGTGTGTGGGTGTGTACACTTTTCCCTCAGAGGGTGTATATGGTCGCGGTAGTGGTGGGGTGTCTGTGACTCCATAGCCAGCATTATGAATATTTGCTGTCAGGCACTGTTCTGAGTGTTATTACCGACATCTGCCCTTTTAACCCTGACAACAGCTTCATTAGGTGGGTACTAATATTATGCCCACTTTCCAAAGGAGGAAACTGGCAGGAGGTCTCGCAGTGAGGAGCCTCCTGCGGTGCTTAGCTTGGGCAGTCCGGTTCCAGAGCCAGCTGCCCCTCCACCACTGATACTGTCTCTTGGCCTGCCCCTGGTCTTGTAAAAGAAAAGAGTGTGTTCATGGGTATTACTATTCATCTTCATACGATCAGACCCTCACACGGTGCTGGCACGCAGGAAGAGTGGCTCACAGTTATTTGTTGATTAAGTGAGTGAACTTCTGCTAGGCATTGAAAGCTGGGTCAGGTCCCAGAATCAGACGGCTCCGGGTGAGGGGGTGGGTGCCACCTTTTTTCCGTAGCTGCCAGGCCCTCCGCTCAGCTTTTGCTTTTTGTCTGCAAGAACAGGGGAAGGCAATGCAGGTGGTGCCCTGAACAAACCAGAAAAACAGCCCTCCTCTGCTCTGCTCGCAGCCCACGGCCTGCCCGCCGCCAGAGGTCTCCCCGCCCCTCACCTGCCTGCCGCCCGGAGACAGAGCCACCGAGGTGGCTTGGACTCTGCACCCTCGGGTATGCCGCCTGCTCCCGCTGTTGTGTAGCCTCCTCTGCCGCCCATGGAACGGGCCGGACTCCCATCGCCCGGACACGAGCTGGAGCTCTCGGTGCTCGGGGGGCAGCTGGACGAGCGGACGCCTCTCAGTGGAGTCGCCCGGGTCGTCCCTTCGCGGGCCGAGGAGCCCTGTCCAGCCCAGGTGAGGTCTCGTTGGTACTGGCGGCGGCGTCCGAGCGCTCTGGGATCCGGGCTTCCTGCCAGGACCCGAGCCTGGCACCGCAGCGTCGGGTGTCCAGGTCGCAGACCTGGGTGGTGCGCGGCCAAGTTCTCCGGGGAGCCCGCGGCCCGTGGAACTTGGAGGAGTCCTGCCTGGGAGGTCTGTGACTCCTCTCTTCTGAGACAGAATCTCCGGAGAAAGAGGTGCTTTTTAAAAATATATATATCCTGTAACATTTAATTTAGTTTTTCTTTTTCAAATAGAACAAGAGTCATAGACCGTGGCTTCTCCTCTTCAGAATCTCTTGGCTTCCCTCTTTACTACCTTGGCTACTTCCTCCCACCGACCTCCCAACTCGCACCCACAGCCCTCCATCACCCAGCCTGGCACTGGTCCGCTGGACAGCCACGTGCTACCTTTTCCCAAAGTGGTCACTTGGTTTCACAGCAAGAGAGATTGGGAGAGCAGAAGAAGCAGCAAGAATAAGAACAGCTGGGGTGGGGGTGTGAACTTGCCCACTCAGCTGAAGGGAAATAATTTCAAAGTTTTTGCCCTCAAGAACTAGACTACGCCTCATTTGCTTCATCTCAATCTCTAAGAAAGTCCTTGTAATGTTTCGGCTGACCTATTTTCTGATTGAGCCCTAGCAGTGACAAGAGCATTATTCATTCTCATCAAATGCTTATAAAACAGCAAGAGACTTTGAATTCTTAGCCCTGTGCCTTTTGGTTAACCTCTAAGACTGGCTTGAGTTTTACTGGGTACATGGAACTCTCCATGTATATAGTTCCATTCTTACCTTTACACTCCACTCCTTCACTCCCACCCTTTGGCCACTCAACTGTTGATTTCTTGGATAAGCAGGAAATTCAACCCGTGAAAGCATTGCCTTTGTTTCCACATTTATTCCTGGAAATATTGTAAAGTCTACTTTTACAGTTACCTAAAGGTACCCTGGAGAGTACACTGGTATTTTATATTTGAATAAAAGATGAACACTGCAGAAGAATAAAAGTTGGAGGAACATGGTCTAATCCTTGTTCAAGTGGCCACAACTATGGGCTTGCTATATCAATCCGCCAAGGAAATGTCCAGGAATGAAAGTTGGGAATGCTTTCCACCTGTTAGTTAGACCAGGCCAACCCATAGGCTTCATAGTTGGCTATTGAATTCAGAGATCCCAGTTTGGGTGATGGCTTCACCACTAAAAGATGTGTCCTGGGGCAAGGCACTAAGGTCTGTGTTTTCCCAGCTCTCTAAAGATGGTAATGTAATGTGGCTAACCTGGCTTTTCCGTGAGGCCTGGCAATGCCTTGTTGAAAACCGTGGAATAGAAGAAAAAGGCAAACATATGTAAGGTATTAGTATTTTATAGTTGTTTACACTGCCTAGTACAGATTCAACCTCCATACTCTAATTACTTCCTCCCGAGTCAGCCTTCTACAGCTATCTTAGACTTCCTTGTGAATTTGCTTGTAGATCACTGAATAGGAAACCTGTAATGAGTGACAGAATGTCATGAAGGTGACATGGGCACTTGGAGGGCACTCTAGAAATGCGTGAATGAGAAAAACTTTTTAAAAAGGGAAAAAAGAGAAAAAAATACCCTTCTCTAATTTGTTAACATTTCTCTTTGGTTCCATAGAATAAGATGAAGTGTATTTTAAATTGAAAAGTCAAATAACGTAGAGTGCTTAAAGGTATTGGGTAGCACAACCACAGGATTCAGACTCTTAAGAATTTTGTGTGGAGCCTGACCTGTAGTGGCGCAGTGGATAAAGCGTCGACCTGGGAACACTGAGGTCGCCAGTTCAAAACCCTGCACTGGTCTGGTCAAGGCACATATGGGAGTTGATGCTTCCAGCTCCTCCCCCCTTTCTCTCTTTCTCTCTCTCTCTCTCTCTCTCTCTCTCTCTCTCTCTCTGTGTCTCCTCTCTAAAATGAATAAAATTTAAAAAAAAGAAATTAAAAAAAAAGAATTTTGTGTAGAGTTTTCCTCATTCTCTGCTAAGATTTCCAATTTTTAAATGCAAACTGAAGTTTATGTATTTTTATTAACCATATGTTTTGTACCTATCATATGCCAAATGCTTGTCACACATACATGTGTTTAATTATCACAACAAACTTAAGAGGCAAGTGTCAGCAGGAGTTTTGATTTGCCAGGTGAAAGAACAGAGCGAGGACCCTGAGGCTCAGGGGAGTTACCAAACACTCACGTTCACCCAGTGGTGGCTCTGAGATCCGAGCTCAGGTTTCTGAGGACTCAAACCTGTGCTGTTCCTGTTGATTTAGTTTACACAGCGAGATATACATCAACATATAATTTATATATTAATATATCATTTGTACTTCCTATGTGTAATGACTTAAATAACATATTACTAATTTCTGTCAGTTCATAAACTTACAGCAATTTATTGAGGAACTGGGCAGCGTATCTGGAAGATGGAGTTGCAGGCAGATGGGCAGATGGGTGAGGAGTAGGGAACAACAGTTTTAGATCATTAGAAAGAAGACATCCCATCTCATGGATATCTTTCCAGGGCAGTCTGGGAGAGTACACAGAGGCAGCGGAAAGAACTTATTTCCTTTTCTTGATCTGGGTTTGGAGCTAGAGGGAAAGGAATACGTCATTGAACTTTACTTTGCCCGCTGGCACTGTACACATGGCAATATGCTTGCATCAGAAATGAAAAAAAAAATTATGAGTAATAAAGTGAGACTGGTTTTCTTTTATGGCTCATTACACGAGCTCTCACCTCAGTTTCTAATTAAAGTTCCAGAAACATTTTAAGGGATTGCAACATCATTACAATAATAATAATCAGTACATTTGTGCTTTTGAGGCAGACAAGACGTTATATAAACAGGCTAGATATGAATTAGCCCCATTGCAATGAGTTGTTCAGAATTTAGGGCAAGAATCAACTGGCTGTTCTGTGCTTGTATCAACAAGTGGATTAAATCCCACAATGAAGGTTCTAAAGTACAGATTTTCCTAGATGCTAAGAAAATTTCCCTCGGTCTATGTAATACCTGCCTGTGATTCAGCCAAAGAGAAAAAAAGCTTTTTATATGCAAAAAGATAGGTAGTCCTGCCATTGTTGAAGGACTGCGTGTCATACATTTGCCCTCTTACCCAAAGAGCGAGGAGGGATGTGAATATCTGGGGAACGTTCAGAGGGAAGCTACACAAATTCTTGAGGCATTTAGTGTAATCCAGTGTTTCTTAACCTGGGTTCTATCGAACTTCAGGGGTCCGATGAGTCGGTCTCAGGGGTTCGGAGAAGCCTCTGCCGCGGAGGCCAGAATAAAGTAATACTGTCATTTGTTGTGAGTTCATGCACTTTGTTGGTTTTGTTCTTTGAGCAAGGTGATGTTCATGCACAGCTCATTTTGTGCACCAGTAAAAAAACATATACCTATGTCTTGAATTTGGGGAAAAAATCATATTTTATTTATCACTAAAGAAGGGTGCGGTGAATGCGCATATGAAACTGGTGGGTGCAGTACCTCAAAAAAGGTTAAGAACCACTGGTGTAATCATAGAATGTAAGATGTAGTTTGCAAAACTGCCCAAGGCAGCTTGCAGGAGAACCTTCCTTTAATTTTTCCTCACGACCTAAAATTTGGGCGAGCGGATGCAGAAGCCAGTCAAGGAGAGACAGTGTGCCTTGGTGATCTGCTTTTGAGGGGAGACTCAGCATGGAGAGTGCACACCTACTACATTAGAGACTCTCCACCCTCAGGGCACTGTGGGCTCTCCTGGCAACACTTCTGACAAACATGAGTTCCTGGGGTGATTCTAATGTACAGACAGCTGAGAAGCACTGTACTCTATCTATCTACTGTCGGGTTGAGAGAGTCTGACAGTCCATCTTTTAGTCATACAAGGATAGTGGTCTCTGCCTTGGGGTTGGTGACAGACAGGGTAAGGGCCAGGCTGTGAGAAGGCAGCTTTGGGCTGGGCAGGAAGAGGCATGTCCTACAGATGAGGGCTGTGTAATTCTGAGCTGACTTCCCTGAGGAAGTCACGGAATAGTGGTCTCAAACCACCAGGGTCCTAAGGGACAGCATAAGTGAAGGCGCAAGGAACCGAACAGGTGCACTGATGCTCGTTTTGTGACTTGTAAAACTCAGGACAATTTTTTTATTAATCTTTATGGTACCAGCTGATTCTGGTATCAGAACTAAAATATCACATGTCCTGGGAGCGCTGTATATAGGAAGATATGTTTCTGTGCCCTGAGAGTTAAAGGTTCCTTGTACTGGGACTATTTTCCCCACGTGCCTTATTGAGCCCTTGTCTTTGGTAACTTTGGAGCAGTTCTCCATCTTCACGTGAAGATGAGATGTGGCTCTGTCCCTGGATTCCAGAAACACCCTGAGGGGGGTCTTCCTCTGTCCAGATAGTCCCTGGGCCTCTGTTACTCCCTCACCCCGAATCCGAAGAGCCAGCATAGAGTACACTGGGTGCTTCCAAAGTGTGACCTCTACTCTAGAATTTCTCAAGGTACATTCTTAAGATTTGTGGAGTCCTCTGTAACTCAACAACATGTTGTTAAGTGTGTGTTGCCTGTAGGAGGCACAAGAGTGGGATATAAGAGTGGAGAAGTTCAAGAGTCCCCCTTCCCTCGATGTGGTTTTCCTTTACTTAGCAGGTTAAAGCCAGTGTCTCTTTATATTTGAACCTGAAACCAGACAAGGCAGCAGCATTTGAGCTGTGCGGACAGCTCATGTACTGAGTGGGGCATCTTTCCATGGGTGGGGTGGTGGGGAGACCTCCCCCAAAGGAGAGCTTTGACTTGGCTCAAAGAGTGGGGAGACTTCAGGCCAGAAGTCTCAGCCCTGGTAAAGCAATTGATTCATTTGGGGAGGTTTAAAATTATAAGCTGTAGCCTGTCCTCACTTCCCTATAATCTGGTCCCCTGGATTCAAGGAGAGCCTAGATATATGTAGTTTAAATTCCTCCTCAGGTGATTCTGATAAGCAACCAGACTTAGGAACCTCTCATTGAACTATAGTCTTATGTTTTGTTTGCTGATGGCCACCACCAAAATCATGATGGGAGAGAAAGTGAACAAGGTGTCAATCAGTTTGAGAGTGAGCCTCTGAAAGTGTCTGCTGCTTCGTGGACAGCTGAACACTCAGTAATGGTTGCACACAGTTGTTGAGATACTAATATTTGTATAGCAAGTGCTTCATGTACATGATATGTGGTTTTTACAACATTTCTGTGAGTTTCTGTTGAGAACATTGGGGCTGGGAGTTTTAGTAGCTAGCCGATGGTCACCCTGACTTTAAATGGTATAAGTGGGTTTGGAATTCTGATACAGAAACACACTTTTTGCATCATATCCCACTGTTTCCCATGGTGTCCATGTGGAAATTAGCTAATGGCCCAATGGAAAGCAGAAGACTCATGGAACTTTTAGGGGCAGGTGGCAGTTCCCAGAATGGAGGCAGCCCCGTGGCAGCCAGGCTCGCTCATAGCCCAGACCTCTGCACAGTGATGCAGGGAGGCTGTAGAGGAGAGGGAGAGCATGCCAGCTTCGCAGGCACACACAACAGGGATGAGCTCTGGGCAGTCTCTCGGAACTGCATCTTTGAAATGGGATAATGCCTCCCTTGCAGGGATGTTGGGATGAAGAGAAATGGTGTTGGCTGTAATTATTTTATTTGACCCCACACTGCACCTTGCTGTGGCCATTTGGCTTGTTTCTCTCCTGTTCTTCCCTTCATTTCCCTTCCCAGGCGCTTGTTACATAGACTCTGGGTCACAGCATTGGCCTCTTAGCTTTTCCTTGACGTGTCCACTCTAAGCTACACATCACCTGTCTTTGGATATTTAATTCAGCTTTTGTGTTCCAGAATCTTCAACATGTCCTCAGTACACACCGATTAAGTCCAGACTGCTCTGACAGGATTCGAAACCCTTTCAAATATGTTCCAACCTTTCACTCTTTCTAACCATAACTCTCATTACTTGCCCCTGAAACCCGACAATCAATCAGATGTGGCTCTTGGCCTCTTTCATCATAAATTAACATGAAGGATGCTCTTTGCTGGGTTTGGAATGCTTTTCTCTGTCCATCCTTCAAAATCTAGCTGTTTTCCCCACCTCAGGTTCCTCAGGGCATTTTCTTGCTACCTTTTTGTGAAGTTACATTCTACCCCTTTGTAAACTTGACGCAACAGAACGGCCCCTGGAGGTCAGGACCCCGCTGCCTTCACAGCTGTATCCCTGGCCCACACAAAGTAGTCAGACATGCCTGCTGAAAACAAATGACTATCTCACAGTCTCCCTCTGCTCTCCAGACTAACCGGAAAAGCCCTTGGTGCTCCTGGAATAGGAATTTGTTTGGAAGATTTAAACTGTGGTTGCTCATCGCCTCCATTTTCCTAGTCCTCATCATCAGATTATGGTTTATTAGAGGTAAGAGAGCTTATACATGGCTAAATTAATGCATTTTAAGAAAACTTGTTTAATGCTTATGACTTACACTGAAATGGTATATATACTCATTGCTATTTCATTATTTATACTTTGAATTTAAAACTGGTTTGGAATATGTTCTTTGGGTGGAAGAAAACCATGATTCTTATTTGTTGTTGGTATTTTAAGCTCTGGAAGTAGAACGGACACCATTCTTTTACTTAAAACTCTGCCCATTGGATCTTGAAGTTTTTTTTTAATTTTTAATATATTTAAACACCAATTTATGTTTTTCTCTCTCTAAACTTGCTTATTTGACTTCTTTTTTTATAGCTTATTTAGTAAAAATTATTATACTTCATTTTATATACCTGGTATATGATTAGCATGATAAAATAATGAATAATATATATGAAAGTTTTCATAACTTTATAGAACTTTGTACCAGTAAGCTGTCATTATTTGAACTTATTTTTGAAATAACTGTTTATTATATTTATGTTTTATATATTTACAAAACAAATTTATGTGATGCCAACTATATATTTTACATACATTATCTCATTTTAAGATTTATTGTGAATATAAAAATACATGTTAAGTTACTCATAAAACTAATCCATATTATTACTATTTTGATGTTATATTTCTTCTTTTTTCACTTGCATTTTAAAAACAATTTGAGATAAGATTCTTTAGTTTTTTGTTTGTTTTTGTAGTCTTGTGGCCGACCTTTTAGGATTTTAATGTATTTTGAGATAATTTTTCCAACTTATTAAAAATTATTTGTGAACATCTTTAATTTTTTTTAATCTAGGTATACTTGACATATAACATTCTATAAGTTTCAGATGTACAACATGATTCATTATTTGTATACACACTGAAATGATCACCACAATAAGTCTAAAGCTTCTTTTTTTAATGACTGCATATGGTAGTCTTCCCCACCATTTTAAAGCCGTTTATGTAGTTACCAATTTTTAATGATTATCAGTATGAAGGCTTTTATGACGTATCAAAATAGTACCCTCCAATAGGCAATCATTTCAGTTTCAAAACTGGAAAGAAGAAAACTGTGGTTTTATATGTGAGAGTGATTGTAGGAGGAGGGGTCTCTTCTGGAGCCCGGATGCTCTTGAGGGTGATTCAGTCTCTTGAGTATTTGGGGAGAGTCAGGCTCCCCCCAGTAAACCCAGTCATAGGATGAGAACGGGGAGCCCCTGAGTCTCTAGAGACTGGGAATTTTCCTCAGGAACTGCATTTGACATTCATCTCCTGTTCCTTCTCCTCCCAACCCCTTCAGCTCCTTTCTCAAAGTTTTGTGTCCCTGAAGGCATAGGAAAGCATTGTTAACATGCCAATCTCTTATTGCTAGCATGTGAGTTTCTCTGGCAGGCACTGGGTTTACTCAATTAGGACATTGCTGAGGTGGGATGGATGACTCTAGGAGGCCATGGGCTCGTTTGGAGGTGGGGAGAGGTTAGTAAGAGGTGCTACACCTCCTCCGTCATGCTGAGGACAGCAGCATTTGTGTGAGTGTTGACGTCCCTCTTCCCATCTGCTCCCACATGTGGATGTGGAAACAGTAGTTGAGTTGCACAGTCTTGTTCTATCACAACTAGGTGGTGCCATCCTAAAAGTTGACGGATTTGTCTGTTGGCATCTCAGGCCTATAACAAAGCATGATGCAACAGATCTAGGTAGTTTAATATTCAGGATTCTAAAGCACAAGACTCAAGAGCTGCCTTCTTTTCTCTAAAAATTATCTGACCTCTTCAAGTCACAAACGGCAAGCTGCAGAGGAAGGAATTCCATTTCCCTCAACAGTTCCTCAGGGGACATCAAAGTGCATAGGATGGTATTCAGGGAAGAACCTTTCAACACGTGTAGTGCAAAGTTTATTTTCTATTTGGTTAGAAAATTCTATTCTTTAAATTTTTTCCTTAATTTATTCATGAGAGAGAGAAAGAGAGAGAGAGAGAGAGAGAGAGAGAGAGAGAGATTTGTTGTTCCAATTATTTATGCATTTATTGGTTGATTCTTGTATGTGCCCTGGATGGAGATTGAACCTGCAACCTTAGTGTATTGGGACAATGCTGTAACCAACTGAGCTACCTGGCTAGGGCAGAAATTGTATTCTTACAATGTTAATGCTGTAAGAGAGATTTTCAAACTTTTCCTTTTTTAAATCAAGAAAATGTTTTTATTTTACTTGGCACCTCAGCCCTCAGGCGTTTGGGCCTATGGGAGAGTCATGCTAGACAGTGGGGGGCACAATAGGTACAAAGGGGACAGGGATAGGGCTCCCCTCTGTGACGGTCTCAGCCTCACCCACAGCAGCTCTGTAGCACTTCAGGGATGACAACCTGCAGTAGTCAGCCATTGCCCAATTGCCAACCCATTTATAGGAATCAAATGTTTGTAGAACTTGTGGGCACTGAGCGGCAAATGCTGCTGTCTGGGAAAAGGGCATTGTCGAGAGAGTCAGGGGCTGCATCTATGGCCGTCTGGGTTCACTAAGGAACTACATTTGTCATTCGCTTTTCCTTTCCCTTCCTCCAGCTCCTCAATCCCATGTCTCAGGGCTCTGTAGCTCTCAGACTGAGGCGCAGTGGCAGAGGTGTTCGTGACTGGGCTGGAGTGGACACAGAACCGCATCCCAGAACACAAAGTGTAACTCGTTGGGGAAGAGACGATGTACTTCCCTCACTCCCTATCTTGCACCTACTGACCCGTCTGCCTCCACTCTCTCCTGGTTCCCCATCATCCCTGCTGTCACCCCAGATTTATCTCCACCTCCTTCCTGGGGGACATTTAACAACCTCCGTGTCCTCCTGCTGATACCTGGCATTTAAGGCCTCTCTCTGCTACCTCATTTCTTATATTCTAGCCAAAGAGCTGACTTTGTGTACCTGCAATATGCTTTACATGTTTTAAGCTTTTTTTTATTTAAATATTTTCTCTGTACTGAAAGTGCTGCTGTCCAGATGAAGTCTCATGAGTGACATAAAACCTTTGCTGTCTAGGTAAACCCATTGTTATTGTCATTATTTTAACAAACACTGTGTAGCCAGGGACAGATTCATTACTCAGTGGTGCTGCTAAGTTTAGGTCAGCGCCCGTGAGTTCAGCAGTAACGAGGATCCTGTATCCGCCGTCCGGCATCCCCTCTCCTTTCCCAGGCGGGATGTCCACTTGGAAATGCACGCAGTGGGTGCAGGGCTCCGGCTGTCCACTGCAGCATTACTCATGGCAATGGAAGTCCGAAAACACTAAGAGATTTAAGAAAACGAGCAAGCCAGTTGTAAACATTATGCAGCCATTACAATAATCTTTGTAAGGCGTTTCAAACGCATGGGGAAGGGCGTTTGATATGTTCACAACAACAGCAATGAAAGAACGATGACAAGTAAGCAGTGAGAGCAACAAACAACAAAAGCAGGATACAGACGGCCTTTCAGTAAGACCTTAACTTTATAATGTAAAATATGGCGGGAAATCTTTCGATTAAAGAATTATTAGTATCTTGCTTTGGTGCAGTGTCCCCTACTTTGAGAGTTTTCTACTACTGTCAGACAAAATAGTGTAATAACTTACAACAAATAAAGATGCAGGGATAATCCCCTGTGTTTGGGGTCCCTGAGATCACCACTAATGCAGTGATTGCTGGGAGAGTTCACAGGACTCAGCATATAGTCGTAGAGATGAGTATGATTTATTGCAGCAAAGGATATAAAGGGAAATCCAGAAGAAGCCAAGCACAAGCTTCCAAGAGTCATCACCTGGTACAGACTCATAAAACACACTTACTTCCTCTAGCAGTGAGTTTAGTCACGTTTAAAGTCTTTCCATGAGAGAAGCTCATTGGAAACTCAGTGGCCAGTGTTTTATTGGGGTTGGTACATAGGTAGCTTCTGCCTGGCACATAATAAAATTCCAGATGCCCAAAGGAAAGGGGATGCTCAGCGTAAGCTGCGTTGTTTGCACAGAGCTGAGGCACCGTGAGCCGCTCTCACCAGGAAACCGTGGGAACCTTCCCGAAACCCCGGCTCCCAGAGGCCCTCCAGGCAGGCCTTGAGCGGTGAGGCCTGTCTAAGCTGCCAGTCTCAGCTTGCTCTGTTGACTCTTCTCTGCCCATTCTTTTGTTTCTCATGCCTCACGTTTCTAGACTTCCTCTGGGAGTAAAAACCAAAATTCTTACTTCTTTTCACCTCACCTGCCATCGGAAACACAGAATTGATTCCACTGTGGTCTTTTCAAAGCCCAGTAAAAAGGCTGATTATATTAGGTTGGAAGCCTGGACTTTGAGAGAATATTATAGCAACTTGAACGCCTGATTCCCACCCACACCTTTCCCAGAGCCAGAGAGGTGGCCTGGGTGTGGGCTCAGATGGAGAGGCCGAGGCAAACCAGGAGCAGAATTGGTTCCATGAGTGCCAACTTCCGGCTCCTGGTTGCTGACTGTGTGTTTTTCTGTTAGCTCTAACTGCATAAAAATCAGGTAGCTCAATCATTAGAGCACAAGCTGCCACACAGAACTCACTGTCCCACGAATGCAGTCTGAGCACAGTCTGGTTTCCCTTCTGCAAACAGAGGCTGTCAACATGCCTCTCCTATGGGACATATTCTTGAGTGATGACTTCATGCCCATCCTGGGTCTCCCTGGGTGATTTCAAGACATGGGCTCTCACACTTGTATCTGAGTCCCCCTCTGTCTGGTCGATGATGATTTCTTGCACCCACTCCCTGTCCCCAGCACCTGCCTTGACACCAGTGCACACAACTAGGCTGCAGGTTCAGTGCAACAAACTCACGTTCTTCCCGCTCCATCCCGCTGGCCTTTCCCCCCAGTCTGTAGTCAATGGAACCTGGGACCCCTTATGGCATGAAATCAACAAATTTTTATCACGATGGGTGCAGTACGCTGTCTTCATTCCGTTTTACCAGGAGGAGAGCAAGCATTTCTGTTCCTGCTTGCTTACTCTTGCCAAGCTTTATCCTTGATGATGCTCATTATTTTGTTTTTAAACTCTAGCAGCCAATGAATAAGTAAGTGCATTACTTTACGTTTACCTTTTCTTTCCATCCTCCACTCTCTTTAGGAACTTATATCGATGAAGTTGAAAATGAAATACTTGAGCTCTCATCAAATAAAACATTCTTGGTCATGCTAAAGATTCCAGAGGAGTGCATTACTGAAGAGGAATTGCCTCATCTGCTCTTGGAAAGGGTAATGGACCTTACACATTTTTAACTGAGTTCTTGATGTTAGAATACGAGTTCTGAGTTCTGCTACAAAAGTTGGTGCAGAGGTGCAAAGGAAGTAGCTTCAAGCTGGGAATTTTTAGGGAGGGGGTCTGGATTCTGGCAGAAACAGACAAATGAATTTTCTGTCTTGTAAAACCAGAGGGAAGAGCCCTGGCCTCGAGCTAAATGCATCCTGGAGGCAGGACAGCAGTCTGTTTCTTCAATGCTCTGAAATTTGATGTAACCTGCAGTTTCATTGAGGGTCTGTGATGTGCTCAACAACGTGCCAAGTGCCGGGGCCACACACCTGGTGCTGTGAGTGGGGGCTCACAGCCCAAGTGGAGGAAGCAGTTAAGTAGGTAGTATAAAATGGTGCGATGTGTTCTATTGTTGAGCTACGTCCAGTGTGTTCTATAGCCACGAAAGAAGGGCATCCAGATAACCTGAGGTGGGGATGGAGACTTGGAAGGCCTCCTGGAGGAGGTGGTACTCAGGATGGGGTCTGCACAGCAGTGTACTATGGTCTCCACAAGCTATGTGGTGGGGCCTTGCAGAGCTGAGACTAAACAGGAAGGGAGGCTCAGATCCTGTGGGTTTTCCTACTCTTTGGTAAATCACTAAAAGATTTTAAGCTGCAGGTCCACACGGTCCACTTTCATGTTAACCCTTCTGTATAAGTGAGAGAACATTGGAGGTAGAGTTTAGTTAGACGGTATTTTGCAGGAGTCCAGATAAGAAATGAGGGAGCCTTGAACTAGAGCAATGTTGGGGGAAGAGAAAAGATTCAGGTGATATTTAAGAGGGCTTCTCATTCAGTAGCACGTACGGCTGGTTGGGGGTTAGGGTGAGGCAGGCTCCTGGGGTGGGTGGCCTTGTGGGTGAATGTGGCATGATTTATGGCAGGGGTTCCCAAACTTTTACACAGGAGGCCAGTTCACTGTCCCTCAGACAGTTGGAGGGCCGGACTATAAAAAAACTATGAACAAAACCCTATGCACACTGCACATATCTTATTTTAAAGTAAAAAAACAAAACGGGAACAAATACAATATTTAAAATAAAGAACAAGTCAATTCAAATCAACAAACTGACCAGTATTTCAATGGGAACTATGGGTGCGGATGCGTCCTGTGCTCCTCTCACTGACCACCAATGAAAGAGGTGCCCCTTCAGGAAGTGCGGTGGGGCCCAATAAATGGCCTCAGGGGGCCGCATGCGGCCTGCAGGCTGTAGTTTGGAGACCCCTGATTTATGGAGTGGGGGATTCAGGAGAGCGAGCCCTCTGTAAAACATGGATGCTCTGCAGCCAGACCATGAGGTTGGCTGGGGCAGTCCTGGTCATCCTGTCAAACACAGGGTGTTTCACAGACAGACTCAAAAGTTCTTTTTGTTTTGGTCTTTTGAGAGAAGCGGGGGGTGAGGGGAGAGACATAGGAGCTGCTCCTATATGGGCCCTGACCTGGGAATCGAACCGGCAACCTACACGCTCTGGGACAATGCTCCAACCAACCGAGCTATTCGGCCAGGGCTTGATTTTTAGAGAGACAGAGAGAGGAAGGGAGAGACAGGGGAGGGAGAAGGGAAGCATTTGTTGTTCCACTCAGTTGTGCATTTTCTGGTTGCTTCCCTTGTGTGCCCTGACTGGAGTTCAAACCCACAGGCTTGTTGTTTCAGGACAGTGCTCTTAACCAACTGAGCTAACCAGCCAGGGCTGACAAAAGAGTTTGCTAAGAAAATCTAAGCAGGGCCCGCCTGCTGTCCATTGTGCTCTTCTTGCAGTGACGGGTCACATTGGGCAAGTTCTCTTTATTTGGCTTCCATCTGATTCCTACCAAAGCTCCTGTAGGAGGCAATCCCATCTCAGCCAGCCCACAGTCAGTCTGATTACCCAGGTGCATAACATGGATTGCTCCTTGATCACAGGAGTTTGTATTCTGGGAGGGTTACTCCCAGTTTCTCTTCCGCCTTCTTTTCCTTGTTTCTACCTTACCTGCAGTTCCCTTTTCCTCCTTCCCCCCCTTCCCCCCAGCTGTTTCCAGAGCAAAGTGCGGAGTACAGAGCCCCGTGCTGCTTTCCTCTTTGCTTTCTTAGTTGACAGGTTTTGCATTTGCTGAGCAGAAACAAAACGAATCAGCAACTGCACATGCCACCTGTTCCAGACTGGACTTCCTCTGTCAAGAGGAAATAGATGTCAATCATTTAAGACCCATATCTTTCGCATAAAGCCAGGATGAACAGATTCTATGGTATTTTTGCCTCACCACTGTGTAAAGGTAAAGGGACTGGCAATGATTCCTGAACCAAGACCACAGGCCTCTGAGTGGGTTACTTCCCTGATAAATGGGAATCACTGTGCTCTCCCTGTATACCTTCAGGTGCATATGAGATGCATATAACGAGTCTTGTTGGACCTGACTGGTTGGCTCAGTGGTAGAGCATCAGCCCTACCTGTGGATGTCCCAGGTTCAATTCCCAATCAGGGAACTCAGGAGAGTTGACCATCTGCTTCTCCACACCTCCCCCTCCCTTTCTCACCTTCTCTCTCTCCCCATTCCCGCAGTCATGGCTGGATTGATTCAAATGACTTGGCTGGGCCACTAAGGATGGCCCTGAGGCCTCCATCTCAAGCACTAAAAATAGCTCAGTTGCCAAGCACTGAAGCAATGCCCCAGATGGACAGAGCATCACCCCATAGGGGGCTTACTGGGTGCATCTTCATCAGGGTGCATGTGGGAGTCTGCCTCTCTGCCTCCCCTGCTCTCACTTAAATAAAAAATTTAAAAAATTTTAAAAAGAATCTTGTTGCAAGAAAGCCCCAAAAGTCTATATTCAGGATCAATTCTAAAGAACTGGCATGTAGCCTTATTCAAATTCTTAAGAGCTTTGGTAGGAGAAACTTACAGACGCAACACAGCAGCTGCTTCTGGTGGTGGCAGGATGGGCAAAATCCATACCCCTCCCAGAACAGGGTTCCTTTTTATAGGGAGTTAAGAGCAAAGCCATATGGTGGGCAGCCATGTAGCCCACCAGAAGGAACAGTGCATCCCTGAGCAGTCATCCCACTGTGAGGTGGCAGAGTCACAGAGCACAGCACTTCCCAGATGCCTGCTGCTGGAGCCATATTGCGTGTCTATAGTTTTTAAAAATTATCTGACTGACAGATGGTAAAATTCAGGTGCAGTGAAGTAAAAAAACTCCTCCCCTCTTCCTGGCTTTCCAACCAAATATAATATGTTCAGGAACAAGAATAAGGGAGTTGGAAATATATTGTCAGGTCAAGAACCCCCCTTCCACTTAGGCCAGTTTCCAAATGTTTCTGAATATGGAAGGTAAATGGGAGTGTGTTGAGCAGAT
Organism: Rhynchonycteris naso; assembly: GCA_037038555.1. Classification (NCBI taxonomy): domain Eukaryota; kingdom Metazoa; phylum Chordata; class Mammalia; order Chiroptera; family Emballonuridae; genus Rhynchonycteris; species Rhynchonycteris naso. The sequence goes on from CM073002.1 coordinate 78,760,271, forward strand.
AAAACATATTATGCTCACTTTGTTAAAGATGGCGCTGTCCACGGGGAAGTCCATCGCCCAGGTGATGATATAAGTTGCCCTTCTTGTTTGGGATGGGCATGATTATATTAATGTGTGCTGGGGAAGGGCTTTCACACCAAAAGGTTTTAAAAGGAGAAATCACATTGTTCTGGGGAAGAGTGATTATGTTCTCGGAGAAGGCCACATTGAGGATAGGAGAGCAGAGAAAGGCCACGTGGAGGAGAGGAGAAGCAGCCAAAAATGGCGGAGTGCTGAAGGAGTAGCCACTTTGTGCAGAGAGAAGGAGATGGGGAACAGAGGTGAATAAGGCTGGTGAGACAGACACCTTTGATGCTAGGAAACTCAGAAAAGTCAGTGGCTTTGGGAGCCCTGAATGGAAAGGGAGTGTTTTCCCACTGTGTGTATTTCTTGCCCACCGGGTGCAAGCTAGGATTAAAGCTAATGGCCCACCAGTTCTTGGCTCTGTTGTTTCATTACCATCTGTCCGAATCAAATGCAAACCTGCATGGGCCAGGCGGCTGTGATGGTGGCCATGGCTACTGGCCATACATTGGAACACTCTGTCCTCTTTTGTCTTCCTTTTGTGAGGACACTTTTCCTAGGTCCTGTCATTGCCAGAGGGTTCTCTCAGAGGTGGGACATTACTCTGCTAAAGCCAACCATGAGCGATGTGTGTGTGCTTGCTGCCAGAGTCAAGGATGGCACCTCTGGTAACATAGGGAAGGGTACTTCTCTCATTCTGGAAGCTGGGCTCCTAGCTCAGTCTGCGCTCAGCCTCATAGGCATAGCACGGCAGACACCAGACCAAGGGGTGAGAAGCCCTCTTGTTTTGGGGGGCTCAAAGTAGGTAGTGTGGTTAGCAACTCCTACATACATAAACATGTGCTATTTATAGCAGGAAACTGCCACCAAAAAGAATATTAAAATGGACACTAAAAGTGATCTAGTACACCACTCCATCTCTTAATATTTTAATGAGTACTTTTCTGAGAGCCTATTATGTGCAAAACACAGTGCTAGGTCCTAAGGATTAATAAAGGAAGGATGGGAGGGAGGGAAGAGAAAAGGTCGGAAGGAAGGTGTCTACATAAGAATATCCAAACCTGTAGAGAATTTTTGTGAGTTTATTTGAAGTAAACTGACATCATGATGGGAAGCAAGATCTCAAATGCTCTTGAGAACAGCTGTTTTGTGGTTTTACATCTTTGAAATTAAGAAGGGAACATTTGAAAGATTACATGAAAGTGGGAGAAAGCAAGGCAGAGAAATCTCTGTGATCAGATTACAGGATAGTTGACAAGATTAAATGCTCCCTGTGGGTTTGAAAAAGAGGATTACTCCTGTGTATGGCCATAGTCACCACAGTCATAGTTATTTATATGCAGGTTCCCATTGGATTCGGGCAGACAGTAAAGAAATGGTAGACCCAAAAAAATGGTGGGCCATTCTTTTATTCAAGACTCGTGCCAGTCAACAAGCAACACATACAGGAAAAACATTTCCCTCTCCATTCAGAGCTCACAAAGCTACTGATACATTATCTGGTTCCACAACCAGGAGAATCTTCTGAGGTTTCTCCTAGAATCAAAGGCCCCACCAGTCCCAAAGCCCCTCACCTCTGGTTCCCCATCTACACACCTTCATTCTCTTTGTCTTCATTCTGCAAACATGGCTTTCTTCTCTCTCTCACTCTGCAAATATGGCTTCCTCCACCTCTTCTTCTTTTCTTCTCTTTTCAAAACTTTCTGGTACAAAAAGCTCTTCACCAGCAAACATTAACAAGACAATGGCAGGAAGGAAATTGGCAATTTCACAGATCACATACCTGGCACTGCCCAGCACCATTTTTAACAATAAAAGTGAGCAAACTAAAAAAAGCTCTTCACTAGCAAACATTAACAAGACAATGGCAGGAAGGAAATTTGCAGTTTCACAGATCACATACCTGGCACTGCCCAGCACCATTTTTAACAATAACAGTGAGCAAACTCAAAAAATACAAATTTTACAAACTCATTTGCTTAACACTCCTGGCATTTCAAAATTAAGTTAACCAAGATTACTAGATTCACAAGAACAATGAATAGGGTTTACTTAAGGCAAAGGTAAATATTTTACTAAAGATGGCATATGCCTAAGACATGACTAGGCTCACTTAGGAATTTGTGATCAGATCACCCTGTGAGATTACTTTTAGTCACTGGGTTTGTCAGATATATCACAGAGCCCCTTTTTTGTTCACAAAGAATAAACATAACCACTTGTGGGTCAAATAAGTTTGCAAATATGATGTATATGTTTGCTCGCTTATAGTTTGCATTGGGTGTGGGAGACAGGCTGTAAGCAGGCAGCGTCCTTATAGCCTAAGGCAGGGGTCAGGAACCTTTTTGGCTGAGAGAGCCATGAATGCCACATATTTTAAAATGTAATTCCGTGAGAGCCATACAGTATGTTTAACACTAAATACAAGTAAATGTGTGCATTTGATGTAAGACCAACAGTTTTAAAGTACAATAAGTCTCTGAATTCTTTTTAATAACGTTGTTATGCTGTTGCTAACCAATGATGAATAAAGTACTTCTTACCATTAATGCGACTTCTGGTGCTGCATGGTTTTGCTGATGGCTTTGTAGTCTGGTTGATATGTGGTGAGGTTAAGCTTCATGCAGGCATTGAGACTTCCATCCATTAAATGTGATCGTAGGTTGGTCTTAATGTTCTTTAGATGTAAGAAAGACTGCTCACATGCATATGTAGAGCCAAACATTGTCAGTACAGCAATACTCACACGCTGCAGCGTGTGGTATGTGATGGGAAACCCATTCCAAGTTTTGACAATCAGGTGGTCTGCGGGTTGAAGTTTTTTCATTTTTCCCCACTTGTGTTTGCTCGCCAACTCTGCTTGCTGTCATACAAGTTTTTCCTAATCTTCATTCAGTGACTTGAACTTATTCACCCACATGTCTGAGGCCTTCAAGTCAGCAGCTTGTAGCTCAAAATCTCTGACAGAGACTCCGGGGATGTAACTCAGTTCAGCGCTGTCCACTGCACACTAGTGTGAATGGGTGATGAACTTAAAAAGACGAGTGCGCTCACAAAATTCTCCAAAGCATGCTTTGAGTGACTGCAGGAAATTAGATGTGAAGCCCGCTAGCTGCTGGAGATCAACATGTTGAGCATGGTCACTTGCTGTGCATGCATCTTTAAACTCTCCCAGTTTTTCAAAGGGTAGTAAATGACCTGTTTCAGTGTTGGCAATGAAGAGTTCCAGTTTGTTTTCAAATGCAAACACTGCTCCTTGAAGGGATAAGACTGTTATTTCCAACGCCTTGCATTTTCACATTGAGCTGGTTCAGATGGTCAGTCATGTCCATGAGATAGTAGAACTTCAGGAGCCACTCAGTGTTAACTAAATCAGGATGCTGGACAGTTTTCATTTCAAGAAAAGTCCGGATTTTGCTCAGATTAGCTGCGAAACAGCTGAACACCTTCCCTCTTGACAACCAACGCACATTGCTGTGCAGAAGCAGACCAGGATAATTATTCCCAACTTCATCCAGCAGTGTTTTAAACTGGTGATCATTTAAAGCTCGGGCAACAATAAAGTTGACCACCTGAATGACCAGCAACATCACCTCACCAAGCTGCTTGCCACACATCTGAGCACAAAGCGCCTCCTGATGTAGGATGCAGTGAAAACTTAGGATGGGTCTCTTTTCATGTTCATGAAAAAGTGCTACGAATCCTCTGTTTTTCTCCACCATGCACGGAGCACCATCAGTACACACCTATAAAGCCAGTAGTCGAGGCCACTATCACAGCCGCCCGACCCACGCAGGTTCGCATTAGATTTGAACAGTCGGTAATGAAACACAGGAGCCAAGAACTGGTGAGCCATCAGCTTTAATTCTAGCTTGCACCTGGTGGGCAAGCAAAAACACACACTGGGCTCCAAAACCCACACATTCAGTGCTCACAAAGCTACTGACTTATCCGAGTTTCCTAGAACCAAAGGTTTCTAGCTCACCAGACTTATTCACCTCTGTTCCCCATCTCCTCCTGCACAAACTGGCTTCTCACTCAGCACTCTACCATCTTGACTGCTTCTCCTGGCCTCCACGTGGCCTTAATCTGCTCTCCTCTCTTCTACCTCAGGAACCAAGCGAGAGATCAAGCTACTGGTCTCTCCCACTTTATACCGTAGAATCAAAACCTTTAATCCAATTATACAAACAAGGAAGTCTCTGTATAATGGGATTCCTCAGGAGAGTGCACCACCCCACATCATCCAATCAGTCAAGGGTGTGGGGAAGAGCTTACTCTTAAACTAAGCCTTAGGCTATAACGACCCGGCCTGCCCACAGCCTGTTCCAGAACACACATTAATATCAACGAACTTCCATGTGGGCAGCGCCATCTTTAACAAAGTGAGCATAATATATTTTATGTGCCCAACAACACCGAAATAAGTTTATCTATCGGTAGATTTTTTTCTTTAGCAAACTCAGTGAAAGACTTAAATAAATCCTCCCCTCTTGTTGTCTCTTTCATAGGCAAAACAGCAAGACTTTCCTCATGTAGTGTGTCACCGACAGCATACCTTGCAATCACGCTGAACTGGGATAAATGGCTTACATCTCTTGACTCATCCAAAGCGAGAGAAAAGAATGGTGCTGCATTAATGTCCTTCACTTGTGTTGCCTCAATTTGATTTGCCATCATGATGGTACAATAGTGAACAGTTCTTGCCTACAGAGGCATGTCTTTTATTGGTTTGATTATCCTGTCTTTATCCGAAAAGTCATCAAAAAGTTCATTGGCAACATCAAGCACAAATGTTTTGGCATACTCCCCATCTGTGAATGGCTTTCCGTTTCTCACAATTGTTGAAGCACCGGCAAAGCTAGCCAAATTCCAGTCTCCTTGTTGGGTCTAAACACAAGTTGCTGCTGACTAGCTTGCACTCTGTACAGTAGCTCTTGACATGCTTTCTTCCTGCTGTCCCCCGCTGGATATTTTGATGCAAATGTAGTATGGCATGTGTCAAAGTGCCGCTTTATATTTGACTGTTTCATCGATGCAATTTTTTCATTGCATATTAGACAAACTGCAGAACCTGCTCTCTCTACAAAGGCGAATTCCTCTGTCCATTCCTACTGTAAGTACAATACTCCTCATCGTTTTTTCTTTTAGCCATCTTTTTCGTCAAAAGGGTTTCTGCAATTAGCTAGCTGACTACTTGATTAAAAGGAGGGAAGTTTATTTCCTGACATCACATCAACCCATGTACGTTATGCATTATCCAATAAAAATTTGGTGTTGTCCTGAAGGACAGCTGTGATTGGCTCCAGCCACCCACAACCATGAACATGAGTGGTAGGAAATGAATGGATTGTAATACATGAGAATGTTTTATAATTTTAACATTATTATTTATTAAAGATTTGTCTGTGAGCCAGATGCAGCCATCAAAAGGTCCACATTTGGCTCGTGAGCCATAGGTTCCCGACCTCTGGCCTAAGGCTTAGTTTTAAGACTAAGCCTTTCCTAACCTTTTAATACTAAGATCTTTTCAAGATCCTTCTAATACTAAGATCTTCTCAACACTAAGCTTTTCCCCACACCCTTGACTATTGCATGATGTGGGGAATTCCTCTTATGAGGAATCTCATTTATGCCTTAGATAAGTGGCTTTGTATTGGAGACTTCCTCATTTGTATACTGGCTTAAAGGCTTTAATTCCTACACTATAAAATAAGGGAGAACAGGGGCGCTCTCTCTCTCGGTTCCTGAAATTAGCATTGCAGAGGGGAGGCAGCCAAGATGGCAGAGTGCTGAAGGAGAAGCCAGTTTGTGCAGAGTCTGTGCAGAGAGGAGTTGGTGAACAGAGTAAATAAGTCTGATGAGGTAGAAACCTTTGATTCTAGGAATATTCGGATAAGTCAGTAGCTTTGGGAGCCCTGAATGGAAAGGAAAATGTTTTCCCACTGTGTGTATTTCTTGCCCGCTAAGTGTGAGCTAGGATTAAAGGTAATGGCCCACCAGTTCTTGGCTCCGTTGTTTCGTTACCGTCTGTCCAAATTCAATGAGAACCTGGATGGGCCAAGTGGCTGTGGTGGTGGCTGTGGCTACTGGCTTTACACCACTATCATAAACTCAATCTAAGAGGAATTATCATCATCTTCCTCATCATCATCAGTGTTTGAAAATAATCCCATCTAAAGCACCCTTATCCTTCTTTCTGTCTGAGCAGCCCTGTGGGAACCTCTTTCTTACTTTCAAATTTTCTAAATGATTATCAGCCTATTGGCAACATTTTTTTCTCTGGAGCTTGAAAACTGTTAGGTGACTCAGTCAGTTTTTCCTCCCAAAGTTCTTACCACTTTACACTTTTTTCCTCTTTGATATTCAGAAAGAATCACTTTCCTTCTTTCATCCTCACTGGGTAGTGTGATAGATAATATGTGAATAATGGGGATTTAGTGTCTGTACCAGCTAGGATTTAATTATTTACTAGCAGAGTGACCTTGAACAAGTTTCATAACTTCTTCCAATGCTGTTTTCTTAGTAAAAAGGGGAGAGATAGTAATGCTTTTATGTAGGTCCTTATAAAGATCACAGCAATGACAAGATTGGGGGAGTACAAATTGTAGGTGTTCTGATCCTCTCTGCTCTGCATTTGAGAGCTGAACTGTCACCAGCAAATTAAGTTGGACTGCACTGTGGAAAAAGCATCTGGGAGATTCCATTGAGAGCTGGCTGGGAGACAAAATGGGTGGTGCTCCCTCAGGGCACTGCTTTTGTTATGTTCTGATGCTTGCTGCTGAATGAAGCCACGGGGCTTGAGCAGTAATGGGTGAAGTTGGGTACACCAGTCTCAGCACAAGGGTGCTGTTGGATGCCAGTGAGATTTCCAGAGCAGTGTCTGGGGCTGAGGCTTCAGGCAAGTCAGGAGAGGGTCTGACTGAGCTATCAGACACCTGGCCATGGACCCAAGTCAGCCCTAGAGTGTGTCCATGGTAGAAAGAAGAACCAGATTCCAGAACAGCCCTTGTGATTTATGCTAGAATATGTCTGCCCAAGAACAGGGCATATGACTTTAAAATGTAAATTTAAAAGAAATGCAATGTAAATATGTTCAAGCACATGCTCCCTTGAGTACTGCTAGGTTAGGATTCACATCTTTGAAACACAATGAAATGACTAATCAAACACTGAGAGAGATATTTGTAACATAAAACCAACAACTAGTATCTGGAATATAACACCAATCATTTCAGATGGATAAAAAAAAATAGGAAACTAATAGGCAATTCAAAGGTGAGAAATCTCATAGAGTTAATAAACACACAAAAAGGTATTCAACCTCACTAGTAAGCAAGACAATGCAAATTAAAACAATGTAAAGCACAATGTTATACTCTCAGATTGGCAAAAATCTAAAAATCTACTAACACTAAGTGCTGACAAAGCTGTGGGAAACAGACTACTTTTACGCTCCTGGAAGAAGAGTAAGATGGAGAACAGTTCCATAAGCTTAAGTTCAGTTGGCGATGTGCCTACTTGTGGACCCATCACGTCCATTTCTTGGCATATGCCCAAGGGAAACTCTTAGGTGTATGTGAAGAGAAGCAGAGATATATTCAAAGGTGGTTACTTCAGCATAGGTTGTAGTAAGAGGAAATTGGAAACAATGCACGTGACCATCAGTAGGGAACAGAAAAGTTGGTACAATCATTTAATGGAGTCTATGCAGGAATTAGAGTGAAAGGCTTTCATCTAGATGTACCAGTATGGGTAAATCTCAAACATAATTTTCAATGCAAAAATACCAAGTCATAGAAGATTTATACAATATGGTACTTTTATTTTAATAAAAACACAAATTAAATTATGTATTGTTATGATTATACCAGGAAGTATTACATTTATAAACATGCATGCATGAGGTTACATACTCAGGACAACAGCTAGCACTAGGTGAGGGACGGAGGGGAAGTGGAATTGTATGTAAGAAGAGTAGCTTTGGCTTTGTTTTGTTTCTCGGAGTGAAAGGCTGAACTAAATATGGTAAAATGTAAAGGAAAGAAACCCGGGCAATGAGAACACAGGTATCATTAATTTTTATGATGACAGTATTTCATGCACGAAATAAGAACTTCATTATCTTCACAATTATACACACTTGGTCTCATTTTCCAGGGGAAAGTGCCCTACCTGTGACTTAGTATGGCTGATTCTCACAGTGGGGCTCTGGAGAAAGGTGAGAAGAGCCCCTGCCCCGTGCTGTACCAGCCCTGGGTGGCCTGATCTGCAGACCAGTGCTGCACTGTTCTCTCTGTTCCGTGTCCCTTCGGGTCTGTGTGGACTTAGGCTGCTGCCCACTCTCATCAGTAAGGCCACGATGTATCAGTGCAATACATAAGACATGTTGAAAATCCCAATCCGGCCTCTTGATCCTTATGAAATGAAATTTGTTTAAGTAAGTGTGAGCTTAACTTTTGGTTGGCGGTAGGCCCACTCCTTTCTGCTTCTTAATCCAAAGTCTCTGGACAGGTTCATTTCTAGCTACCATGGAATCCCCTTTGTCTAAGAGTAATTTTGCTTTGTCAGGTGATATGCAATAAGACCTAAGTAATGTGTATGGTTGTTTTACTTGTTCCTGTTTGTTTCAGCTCACAGATGTGTACAGTTCATCTCCAGCTCTGAGTCGTTATTTTACTTCAGTGGAGATAGTGGACTTCAGGTAAGAATGTGGAGAACCTGGAAAGTGACACCACCACTTACCCAGAAGGACTTCCCGAGTCTCAAAGCACAAAGGGAACCAAGGAGAGAATTGCAGAGTGTCAGTGCTGGCAGGGAACTAGCTCAACTCCCTTATTTTACAATGAACAATCAAGCTCAAATTAATTATAGATGACTCAACAAAGTCACACGGAAGAGAGAAGCCAGTCCCAGACACCCCATTTCTGTCTAACTTGGATGCTCAAATGAGCTAAGGGTAGAAACAGAAATAGATCTCAGATAGTGATGTTATGTGAATGATAAAAGCCATACATTGGCTTGTGATTTTGAGGAACATAAATAATACAGGAGTCCATGTTCCTTCTATAATATCAAAAATATAGAGACATATACTACAGGGAAAGTCTACCTTCTGTTCTCCACCCGCCCTCCTACCCCCAGACACTGTTTGCTGATCAGTCCCATACACTTAGTGAATTCCTCTCCCATCTACAAAATGAACAACTATCAACAGTTTGGTGTGATTCCTTCTATACATGTATTTACCATACCTAGTCTATATATTATGTATGTATAGCATGTACATATGTCTATATATGTATTCTTTGAAAATTTTCTCCTAATATTTAATGTTTTTGCCTACGTCAATAGACATTTATACAAAAGGACATATTTGTATAGAGGAGTCATTTGATTATCGTTTTGTATTGTTAGAACAAAATCTACATTATCTGCTATTCCTAAGATATCCCTGGAATGTGACCATCAAAGGCAGTATAACACTGATGTTCCCCCGCTCTAACCATACATTTCCCAAGCCATAAGATGAGTAGTCCTGGGAGGGGAAGCCTGTAAAGCAGGTGGTAGCACAATGGGGTAGGATTAAAATGGACCTAATGTCTGAAAACGCATGCAGTGGCAGGTTGCCTTGGCAACACTGTTCTCCTTCTTTATGGATTCCCTATGTGTATGCCACCTTATGGTGACTTCTTTTTTCTTTTAAATGTTACTTTTCAATGACAGTTTACATTCAATATTATTTCTTATAGCATAGTCATAGATAATCATATACTTTACAAGGCACTCCCCCCAGTATATCCATACTCATCTGACACCATACAGAGTTATTACAGTATCATTGACTGTACTCCCTGTGCTATACTTTATACCCATGACTCTTCTATTACTGCCAGTTTGTCCTTCTTAATCCCTTCACCCAGCCCCCGACCCTCTTCCCATCTGGCAACCATCAGTCTGTTCTCTGTATCTGTGAGTCTGTTTAATTTCTTTTTGTTTATTTTGTTCTCTAGATTCCACATATAATTGAAATTATATGGTTTTTGTCTTTCCCTGACTGAGTCGATCAGTAGCGTACTACCCTCTAGGTCTATCCATGTAGTCACAAATGATAAGATTTTATTCTTTTTAATGGCTGAGTAAGAGGACTTCCTTGACACTGGTTATTTCAATCATAAACACTGGTGCTAAAACACCAATAGAAAAGGGAGAAGTGCATAATCAGACCCAGCGTGCTTTCCTCCATGCACTTGCCCCAACTTGCAACTCAAAGACTGAGACAGTTTGAGGGGAGGATGATTTTCCGAGCCTGAAGCACTTTTCCAAGAATCCAGCCTCCTGTTATGGGCTTGGAGCAGGTGGGATTGCATAATGGGTTGGGATTGACAATAATGCACTAGCTAAAGCCAATAGCTCTGACTAATGCTCACTTGTTGGGGCAGGAAAGGGTACAGTGTGAGCATGTGTAGAACAGAATACCAGAGGAGAACAGGGCTTCCTGGCTTGCCTTGGGGGTCAAAAGGCTGGTGATGGGGCAGACAACATGCCAGCCCCTGGATCTTCCTTGTCAATAAATAGCTGGGTCACATCTCTTCCTTCACTGGCCTCTCTCAGTGGACTCCTAGGAGATGTGTACTAGGTAGAAGGAGGAGGTGAGGATTACCTGAATTTTTGTGCTAGACCTATGGAAGAGGATTCTTGTAAGACACCATACCCTTTGCTATTTTGTACTGGGAAGAACATGCAGAAGTTAACAAAAGGATAATAATAGGAATGCTAAGACATTTTCTGGAGTTGCAATGAGATTCTGTTCTATTTGACTATCTTTTTCATTTGCCTTTCAGAGGGGAAAATGCCACAGTAAGCTACCACCTGCAGTTTGGGGTCCCATCGGAGGATGACAGTTTTATGAAGTACATGATGAATGAGGAGTTGGTGCGGGGCATTTTGCTGCAGGATTTTCACGATCAGAACCTGCCTGGTTGTGAGGCTCTGGGGCTTGATCCAAAGTCCCTCTTGCTCAATGGTAAGTCGAGCAAGTTAAGAAGACAGAATGGTGATAGTAAACAAGTGAGCCAGAGTGGGGACGGATGGTTCGGGTTGATTTCTGTGCAGGTGATGTTTCACGTTCTGCGGAGCTTACACGGTCCCTGCCCTCCATGATCAGACCGAGTAGCTGGGGGAAATCATGGAAAACATCAACTGTAAAGATGAGGATTGCTGAATGTTTCTTTGTTGTAGTTCAGCCACATGCTGAGCCCATATTTCACTTCATGTCATCAGCACAGGCCTACCTCACTTTATTCCTCTTCCTTTACTGTGCTTCACGGGTGTTGCATTTGTTACACAGTGAAGGCAGACCCCTCACCAGCAAATAGAGTTCAGCTCTCGTTGTTGTGATTCTCTACGGCAGCGATCTGGAACCCAGTGCGCAATAGCTGAGGTGTGACTGTGACCTTCATGGAAACACCATGGTTTCACAAGAGAAGTGCTAATTGGAAACAAACAATATAACTAAGTCATTGAAAGATTTTCTCAGTATGGGAACTTGTCTCTTTTTTCGTTGAAGGTCACTGAGTTTATTAAGAAATTAATAAAAGGACATAGCAAGGTGAATTAATCTTTTTCCTTAGAAAATTATACTAAGTTTACTCATCCAATTTTAAAACTAAAAACAGAATAAGAAAATTGATGTTGTTTAATAACCATAGAAGAAACTCAACTTGTCAGGAGAACTTTTAACACTTTGCACAAGACCTGGCAAAAAGGAAGGTGGGAGAGTGGAGTGCCCACAGCTTTGAAATGTCCTTCCATTCCATCTGAGCTGAAGCTTTGGCCTTTACTCTTCATCTCTTCTCATTTCCCACTTCCAGTTCCTTTCTTGGGGGTGCACTGACTCTTGTTAGCCCTAAGAGCCAACAATTTGGGGTATTTTTTTCTCATGTACCCTCCATCAGAAACACTCTCTGCACATTAGTAGTAGTAAATACTAGTTGAGTGAATGAAGAAGGCAAATTAGAAGGAGATGTGATGAGCACCAGGCACAGTGCTAGCAGCCCAGCATCAGAAGAGAGAAACAGAGATTATAAAGCACTTGTGCAACTTCATGGCATGAGAGCAGGTGTATTATGATGGCACATTTCTTGAAGATGGGAGGTGGGAATAAACTAATTCAAGGCTGAGAATGTGGAAAGTTATATTAAGCAATTCTTAAAGCTGCCTGTTTCCCAAATGAATAGAAAGGATATTCAATGGCCAAATTTCAGCTCACTGAAAAGTCTCCTAAATGAATAATTGCCTCACAGAGCATTTGAATAAATAAAGTATGTTTGTGGGCCAGGCAGACAGCACACATGTGTGGAGTGAAGGTGTTATGCACCCTTTACAAGAATTTTAAAAAGGAAGAAAGAAAACACCTATGACTCCTTCCTGTGTAAAGAGGTGAGAGAAGGGACATCTGTCCTGCATGAGATATAGTGACCACGCTGCTGAGGTGTCACTGGTCTTGATTTATGAGCACCCTCTTAATACTGTGGTTACCAGCTCTTTTCAGATGTGGGTGAGGGTGGGAGGAAGAGGGTGAGAAATGGTTTAAGGGGATTAGGAGGTTGGGAGTATGAGAAAGAGCCTTTTGCTTTTGAGGCCTGAGAACTCAGCTAAACAGCCCCAGAGACATTTCCCCAGGTCCAGACTCTACCTCTGGCCCTAGGGATGCAGCACGAGCTAGACAGTGTCTGCTCCTCAGACATTTCTCCTGGGCACCTCCTGTGGGCCCACATCCATTTTTCAGAGCATGGCTATGCAGTATCTTAGCCATTAAAGACTTTCAGGAAGATAACTGCCAGTTCCCTCTCAAATAGAAGAGTAGATAGTGACTATTTGGGAGGTGAGAAAGGAAAAGGACCAGAGGAGGCAGGTAGGCCAAGGGGGCGGGTCAAACTGAGAGGCAAACTCCAAAGAGTGGGAAGAGAGATGGCTGCGGCTGTGGCAGGGCTAGATGGCGGCCCCTGGCGGGGACCTGGTGAGACCCTGTGGGTGCTTAGGCCTGTTCCCATGCTCGCCCATGGTGGGCCTGGTGGTTTGTCCCACTCCTGTGGTGAGCAAAGATTCTTAAAAATTATTAATACAATATACCCCTTAGAGAATTTGAAGACAGCCAAGTATCTTCTCCCCAGTAAAAGAAAGCACATGACTCTCCCCCTACACAAAATTTTACAATTTTAGGGATCCTACGGATCTCTGAGGTCAGCCTGTGGTTCCTTTGAGGCTTGTATGTGTGTGTACTTTAGAGTCAGAACCTTAAATTAGGCTCTAATTTGGATTCCTGGGGTATTTGGTGTGTATTTCTCATTTTCTAATTTGGAAATACAGTGACTCTTTGACCTAGCTGCAGGCATATTTTGATGCCTTATAAATGTAAAAACTTCCCTTAATATTATAGTCAGAAAGGAATTTTTAAATATTATCTTTTCTTCTCAGCTTTATTAAGATATCATTGATTTACAACACTGTGGGTTTAAGGTGAGCAGCATAATGACTGGACCCATATATTGTACAATAATTATCACGATAAGTTCAGTTAATATCCATCACCTCATATGGTTACTGTTAAAGAACAAAGGCAGGGGAAGACGGGGTTTTATCAGGCAGATGACCTCACTAGTACTGACCAGGAAGTTCAGGCTGACTGGTTTTCAGTCCTTTCTGAGAAAGGCTGACATTGCAAGTGGTTAGGCAGGCAGTAAGTCTTGGTGGGGCTTAGCCAAAGTGACTTCATTTGGATTTGTCGGTTTCTTTTTAACACTACAGAAGTTTTCTTACTTGTAATGACATCTTTTAGGGTCTACCCTCTTAGCAACCTTCAATGTACAGCAGTGTTAGCTATAGTGATCGTACTCTGTATTATATCCTCAGAACTTACTTATCTAATAACTAAAAGTTTGTCCTTCTTAACCACCTTTACCCAAATTCCTCCCAAACACATACCCAACCACCAATCTGCTCTTTTTCCTTCTTCTTCTTCTTCTTCTTCTTTTTTTTTTAGATTCCACATATAAGTGAAACCATGTAGTGTTTGTTTTTATCTGACTGATTTCACTTAGTATAATACCCTCAAGGGTAAAGGAATTTTTTTTTAATTTTCCTCCTCCCCCAACCCCCCGACTTTGAGCTTGTTCACCTTATGTATGGGTGGGGCCCGGGAATAAGGAGGACAAGTCTGTTTTGCAGATGTAAAACAGTGGTTTTTTGGGTCTGTATGAGCTATTTTGGATCTGGGTTGGCTATTTCGTACTGGTTTCTCACGGGTAAAGGAGTCAGCCAGTAGAGTAAGGGGCAGCAAAGGCAAAAACCAGATTTGTGTGAAAGAGAAGAGGAAAAATCTTCAGAAGGGAGAGTAGTGAATCTTGTTTGTACATTTTAGAGGCTAGCTGATGAGCCAGCTGCTGGTAGAGAAACCAGTGTGACTTCTGTTCTTGAAAGGAACTGGTAGCAGCATTTTGGTTGTTTATAGTTTCTCCAGAGAACTTGGAGAGTTTAGCCAAAGAGCACTAATTCTCATCAAGGGCAATTTTGTACCTCCCCACCCTCCTCAGGGATATTTCACAATGTCTGGAGACTTTATTTTATTTTTTTGAGAGAGAGACAGAGAGAGCAAGTGAGAGAATGATAGGAAGGGAGAGAGATGAGAGGCATCAACTCTAGTTGTGTCACTTTAGTAGTTCATTGATTGCTTTTCATATGTGCCTTGACTCGGGGGCTCCAGCCAAGCCTGTGACCCTTTGCTCAAGCCAGCAACCTTGGGGTTTCAAACCTAGGACCTCAGCATCCCAGGTCAATGCTCTGTTGACTGCACCACCACCAGTCAGGTTCTGGAGACATTTTTAATTGTCACAGTTGGGACTGTATGCTGATGAGTCAAAGAATCTTCTTAAACATCTTATAGTGTTCCCTACTACAGGGAATTACCCGGCCCCAAATGTTAACTGTGCACCTTCTGTGGTAGCATAAGTGTTCTCTGTGTAGTGTCCCCAGGTCCCTGCATAGGAACCACCTCCTTCCCTCATCTGAATTTCTCACGGTATATTGTGCACCTCTTAATAACTGAAATATTAGAGGTATTTTTATAGTGAGATTATGAAAAAAGACTGGATGTTAAAATGTCCTTGGTATCCAAAAGGCCTTGTCAAATGTTATTTATCATGAATTTTTTTTTTTTTTAACAGAGACAGAGAGAGAGTCAGGGAGAAGGATAGATAGGAACAGACAGACAGGAACAGAGAGAGATGAGAAGCATCAATCATCAGCTTTCCATTGAGACACCTTAGTTGTTCATTGATTGCTTTCTCACATGTGCCTTGACCGTGGGCCTTCAGCAGACTGAGCAACCCCTTGCTGGAGCCAGCGACCTTGGGTCCAAGCTGGCGAGCTTTAGCTCAAGCCAGATGAGCCCACACTCAAGCTGGCGACCTCGAGGTCTTGAATCGGGTCCTCCACATCCCAGTTCGATGCGCCACCGCCTGGTCAGGCTATCATGAATTATATATTAAAAAAATATGAGCAAGCAATGTGTTATTTGCCTATTGTAAAGAATTCAGAGTTGTGTGTGTGTGTGTTGATTGAAGAGTAAAAGAATTTATAAATATTCCAGTTTTATATAAGTACATATTCAAACCAAATAAAGTCAAATTAAAATATACATGTTTAAAATAAGTATATATATATATATATATATATATATATATATATATATATTTAATTTAATGTCTTTTGTCTGTATTTTCTTTTCAGATTGAACTGATACAAGCCAGTCTTCATCTGACAGCAGTCATCCTCTGAGTCATGGGACGAAGAGAATTTATTCAATTTTACAGAAAACACACTGTGAATTAATGTAGAAGTACTTGAAATGACTAGAGGCTTGAACACGGTCCTTTTTCTCCTGATGGCACAGTTATGATGTTCAGCAAAACAGCACCCCAGGGCTGCCCTGGTTCCACTAGTGTAGAGACAGAAAGCCAGTGGGACAGTGATGACCTTGCACTTGAGCTCACTGCTATTCTTGAAGAACTAGCTGTCTCCACCCACATGTGGACACTTTCTCGTTAGTTCCTGGGTAGGCTTTCAGGCAGGACGTCCTCCAACCTGTGTGGGGAGAGAGCATAGGGAAAGGAGGCAGCGGGTGAAGGAGAACGAAGCCAATGGCTCACTGAAACCTCCTCCTATTCATCTTTATATTGAATCCACCTGTAAGCAAACCTGTGAGAGAAAGGAGGGCACTTTGCAAGACCAAGGCAGCACAGCTCTGTGTCTACTTTCATAATCTGTAGCTACATTTCTTAGCACACCAACTGAAGGCAGGCATATCATCCAGTGTTACTGTGTTATCTATAGCTGCAGAAACAAGATGTGTATGATGTGCATGTGTGTGTGTGTGGTTTGTTTGTTTGTTTTCCATTAATTTGAGAAAGAGTGTGGGGCAGAAGGGAGAGAGAGAAAGAAAAGCATCAACTCGTTCCCCTTTAGTTGGGCACTCACTGATTGCTTCTCGTGCCATGACTAGGGATCAAACCCACAACTTTGGTGTGCCATGGTGATGTTTGATCTACTGAGCAACCTGGCCAGGGCCAAGACGTATGTTTTCTTTTATTTTTACAGGGACAGAGAGAGAGTCAGAGAGAGGGATAGATAGGGACAGACAGGAACAGAGAGAGGTGAGAAGCATCAATCATTAGTTTTTCGTTGCCATTGCGACACCATAGTTGTTCATTGATTGCTTTCTCACATGTGCCTTGACTGCGGGCCTTCAGCAGACCAAGCCACCCCTTGCTGGAGCCAGCGACTTTGGGTCCAAGCTGACAAGCTTTTGCTCAAGCCAGACGGGCCCGCGCTCAAGCTGGCAACCTCAGGGTCTCAAACCTGAGTCTTCCGCATCCTAGCCCTATGCTCTATCTACTGCGCCACAGCCTGGTCAGGTCCGAGATGTATGTTTTTAATATTTTGCATCTCCTTATTGTTCCTGTGACTCATGAACACCTCTTTTAAAAACATGGTTCTCTGTGAGGTATTTTTTTTAAATTTTATTTATTTATTTTTAGAAAGAGGTAGAGGGGGAGAAGCAGGAAGCATCAACTCATAGTAGTCGCTTCCTATATGTACCCTGCCCAGGCAAGCCTGGGGTTTCAAACTGGCAACCTTAGTGTTCTAGGTCTACGCTTTATCCGCTTTGCCTCCACACAGATCAGGCTCTTCCCTGTGAGTTTTGAGCACACTGTTTTCATTTGGGATAGTTTTCCACGTGTATTTTCACAGCCTTCCATCAGGGAATCATTCAGACTCCTTACCATCTGCTACAGCTATTACACATTGGCTTTCCCTTGCCCAGTGTTAATGGCCCTCCTGTGGGACTTGGTGTCTTCAGGCACCGACTGTGGATCTTATCGAAGATGATTGGGAAACAAGAAGAATCCCTCTCTGAACCAAACTGTTGGGAGCTTAATGCCAATTCATCTGCAGCGTGGAGGGAGTATTAGTGACTGGATGGGTCACTTGCAGATATAGATTTGCCTGTCATGAGGAAACAGAATATTTGTTTTGTTGGAAAAGTTGTTGGCTCTAAATTTTCCAGGAGAAAGAGTTTTGTGGTTCTATAATGAGAGCTTCCTTGCCCTAATATCTCAGTTGGAGTGGTCTTGGGTGGAAGTTAGGATGAGGGCAGCTGTGTAGGGAGATGTGTCTGAGTGTTGTCTCAGGTAGATTTGCCTTGAGCTCTTTAGGACCCAGGACTCTGGATAATGTGAACTTTCTCATTTAAGTAAAAGATACATTTACTGTAACTCAGTGTCTCATTTTGAGGATAGTTCCTCAAACTAGTGAAACAGGTGAATTATCCTTCTTCTTCTTTATTTTTTACATGTCAAGTATAAACTTTAGTGTATTTGTACATTTCTAGAAAATAATGAAGAACTTTAAAGAAAAAGGATTTAAAAATATTTACAATAAATTATTTTTGCCTCTGCATTGTCACATTTATGTTTGTTTCATTGGTGTTGACTCTCCAGGGCTGTGGTTCGGGTCGGCATTTGCTTGCTTTGTGGTAAACACTGTGGGAAGTGATCTTTTGATTTCCTTGAGGACAGCTTCCCCTTCTGAGGGAATGAGACTGAGTGGCATGGGCTGAGTTCTTCTCTGTGTTTCAGTGAGTGCAGGGTGGGTACTTTGACCCCCTTTTCTTCTTTCTAGAGCCCTCTCTGGCAGGGTCAGGTGTATGAGGAGCCTGGGGCTGGAAGGAAGGGTTGATTCTTATCTAGGGTCAGGGCAGGGTTGGCTTTGATCTTCTCTTCTCCTTTGGAAAACACCAAGATGCAAATATTTTGTCCTGGGTTTAAACCACTAGCAAGTCATAGAATTTTTCATAGGGTGGACTCTTCGGACTAACTGGTATGGAAAGAACTGAACATTGTGACTAAAGGATCTTGATGGGTTTGGAAAAAATGGCACTTACATATACACTGTTCTGCTATTAGAGGTGAATTTATTGGTCAACACACATTTCAGTGATGAGCATAAAGCCTGGTGCACAATAAGGTTTTTACAACTATCTCTGAAGTAACTGAAAGATTTGTGAAATTAAACTGGTCTTTTGTTTGATCACCAGTCAGGACACACAGGAAGCAACTAAAAAATGAACAACTGAATGGAAAAACAAATGCTTCCCTTCCCCCTCCTCTCTCTCTTCCTTTCTCTCTCTGTCTTTTTAAAAAATCAAAAGTTAAATCCTGGCCCAATAGTTTGGAGAGTCATCCCGAAGGTTGTTGGTTTGATTCCCCAGTCAGGGCACATACAGGAGCAGCTCAGTGTTCCTGTCTCTCTCCCTGCCTCTCTCAAAAAACAAAAACAGAAACAAACAAAAAAATTGGACTTTTCTGGAAGTCCCTTAGATATAGACAGAAAGGATAGAACCAGATCAGAGGAAACTGCCTCCCAACCCAACTATCCACTTGTTCAATTCTTCTTTGCCTTACAATTGAACCTAATTCTGTAGACCTTTTAAAGGTGAGTTTTGCAAAAGGCTATAGAAGACACCAGTGAAGAGAACAATAATAAGAAAAAGAACTTCTGGTCTTATAAGGAGTCATGCCCTGCACAGATAAAATAAGAAACAACGAAAAAAACGAGTCAGTTGTTAAAATTAAATAAAGACAAACTATAGGGTTGTGGGTGGTTAGGAAAAGAATAGCCTGTATAGTTTAATTTGAAAAATTTTTGCCTGTGGAGTAGGACATAAACTACTCTACAGTGGTGGAATTTCAATAAATGGTTTTTTTTTATTATTATTTATTTATTTTATATATATATATATATATATATATTTTGAGAGAGAGGGAGAAACATCAACTTATTCCACTTTGTTGTACACCATCAATTGCTTCTCATACTTGCACTGTTGGGGCTCAAATTGGTACACTCGGGATTGAGCCAGTGACCCTGGCACTAGGGATGATGCTCTGTCTGCTGTGCCACTGGCTAGGGCTCAGGTTTGCCTTTCTCTACATGTGTTAGTGTCTTATTAGGACGAGGTGCACATTCTCTCCTTTCCCGTTTAGTTATTTAGATGTGGACTCTGGACATAAACTTTGGTCTTATTCAGAGTCTGACCAGTGCTGAGACAAACGGGGGACATCTCTCTAAGTCTTCCCTTCTCTGCTTCCATTTCTGTTCTATTACTTTAAAATAAGTTAATTCACGCTATTACTGCATTTCTGGTGGCTGCATCCAGAGACAACTTTTAATATTTTTCTTCTTTTAGTGTTAGAAGGCAGTCCCTTCCTCTTAGTTAAGAAACCAAGGTATAGAGAGGTGGGAGGACCAAGCCCAGAGCTCCCCAGATTTCAAGAGCAAAGCTCAGCCCACTGGGCTGTCACACATGTGTCATCTAGTGGCCTCCCACACTGATGGGCATCCAGGGTCACGCTCAGTTCAGGTTTGGCTGATCTGGGAATCCAGTGGAGCAGAGGTGGAGAGGCGAAAGGGGTGTGAGTTGAGAAGTGTGATCATCACACTGTAGATGACTCTCTGTGATTATGATGACACTCAGTCCTTCCCCATGTGCCTAGCAAAAGACCCCTCTGTAGGAAAGGGGCAGGGGCTTTTACTGACTCATTTAAGAGTTGGCAAAACAACACAGAATAAGTGCTGGCGAGGATGTGGAGAAAAGGGAACCCTCCTACACTGCTGGTGGGAATGCAAACTGGTGCAGCCACTGTGGAAAACAGTATGGAGATTCCTCAAAAAATTAAAAATCGAACTGCCTTATGACCCAGCTATCCCACTTTTAGGAATATACCCTAAGAACACCATAGCACTGTTCGAAAAGAAGAAATGCGCCTCCATGTTTGTGACAGCATTGTTCACAATAGCGAAGATCTGGAAACAGCCCAAGTGTCCGTCAGAGGATGAGTGGATTTAAAAGCTTTGGTACATATATACTATGGGATACTACTCAGCCATAAGAAATGATGACATCGGATCATTTACAACAAAATGGATGGACCTTGATAACATTATATGGAGTGAAATAAGTAAAACAGAAAAACACTGAGAACAGCATGATTTCATACATAGGTGGGACATAAAAGCGAGACTATGAGACATGGACAAGAGTGTGGTGGTTACAGGGTGGGAGGAGGGAGGAGAGGATGGGAGAGGGGAGAGGGGAGGGGCACAAAGAAAACCAGATAGAAGGTGACAGAGGACAATTTAACTTTGGGTGATGGGTATGCAACATAATTGAATGACAAGATAAGCTGGAGATGTTTTCTTTGAACATATGTACCCTGATTTATTAATGTCACCCCATTTAAATAAATAAATAAATAAATAAAACAGTTGGCAGACTAGGTATGCTCAGATCAGCGGCTTTCAAGTTGCTTTCTGAACACTGGCTTGGAAGAGAACACAGTCAGAGAAATGGAAACAATCTCCTATTCACTGAAGGCTTCTGTGGCATTCTGGACCTCACCTCTTTTGTCTGCCTATGCCCTTTCATCTCTGAGAATAGTTGTAGTGCTTGTCACCCAATATCATCCTAATAACATCAGCATTGACTTCATTTGTTGTCAACGGTAGATTTCCCTCACCTATCTTTGCCTTTTTCTTGTACCTCTCTCTGTTCTAAATAAAATTTAAAACAAGGATTACTTATAGATGCTAGTATGAACATCAAACAGAAACCATAGAGCCTATAGTGCCTATATGCTGCATAAAATGTGCCTCTAGGAACTTGGGTTGTGTACGATTTTGAGACCAGCATTGGGTATGAAAGTTTTCTGATGTATTTGTGAGTTGGCCTCATTTTTTTTTTTTTAATCAAGAACAGGAATTCTTTAAATAAAGGGTTGCATCCCCAAGCCCTTAAAATTGTGTACAAGTATTGTGTGTGTGTGTGTGTGTGTTTTCTCTGAAGAGGGTGCAACAGTTTTTACCAGAAATCCTGAAATCTATAAAAAAAAAGGATCAGCATTATATACAGATGCTATAGGTTTTTCAAAGTGCTCCTAAAGGGCTCTATTGCTCAAAAATAATTTCCTTTCATAACCCCTCAAATTTCATTATAGAAATAACTTTCTTCGGTCAAGCATTTATACTTAATGCATTGTTGATAAATAGCATATATTATTTTAGACAGATGATACTTCCATTGGGTAAGACTCAAACAAATATAACTTATCGTGTTGTAGGAGAAATATTTGAACCCATCAACTTCCACAGTAGTTCAATATCCAAGGTGAAAATTCAAGCATAAACCCGGGGATTTTGTGTTTCTGCCTTCCTGGAAGAGCGGAGGGTGACCTGGGGTGACCTGGGCCACCCAGCACACCGGCGTGTGGTTTTCTCTACATGTCATTAAGGTTTTTGTTTCCCTTGGCTCTTTGATACCATTTATTCAGGATCTGTGATAAATTATTTGCATATAGTAGATGTCATCCTCCTGTTTATAAGTGAAAAAGCTGAGCCTCCAAGTTACATGCTCAAGATCACGGAGGAAGGAAGAAATAGAACCAGGATTTGAATAGTTGATTATCTGACTCTAGAGTCCACATTCTGTGCTCTAAGCCCTGTTAACATCTGTACAGTATTCCCTGCCATCACCCAAGTCTCCTTTTGAACTTGTGTGAATCTTGGCCAAGTGTACAAGTTAGGGTTCTATGAGAAAGAATTCTTCAAAAAACAGGAATTTAGCAGAGGGTAAGATATTAAGATGTGATTGCCTTTTTAGCTGAAGACCATCCACTGGCTGAAGTGTCAGCAAACCTGTGTTGTCACATCCAAACCTCAAGCTACTAGATTCATTCTCATTGGGCACTTAGAGCATTTTAAGTAGCAAGATTATTTAACTTTGGTGAGTTTGGAAAATAAAACAATAATTAAACAAATAATATGTTTACTGCCTGTCTTAACAAATTTCTTATTTTAAAATCCCTAAAATTAAGACAATGGCCATGAGTTAAAATAGAAAGTTGAGAACACATGTGAATATAGAAATAGTCTAATTTAGTCATTGTTATTGGGCTCACTCATCTAATTTGTTGTTTAATATTTCTATACCACTTTATTGGTACCAGCTTTGATGAATTACATCAACACCCAAGCACATTTTTGTTTAATTTATCTCAATTTTGATTGTTTAAAGGAGGAGTCTACAGAAATATTTCTTTAAGGACAAAAATAAATATTTTTAGCTTTTTCCCCCCAGGACCAACAGTATGTATTACAATTATTTCACATTAATGATAATGGGATTAGATGATCTCCAAAGATCATCCTACTCTAACATCTATTGATGCTATGATTTTCTTACTAAGCTTTAAATGCAAAGCTAAAAAATATATAGAGGCTAAAATTATATAAAATGTACATAAAATTTTGGCTTGGGACTTACTGATTCAACCCATGTAACCAACCAAACTACCAGGGCCAGAAAGTCAAAGCACACTATGCAAGGGACACCACGTAGGGGTCTGGAGTGAGAGGAACATACAGGTGCCCACCTGGAAGGCTATGAGTGAGCAGTTGGGTCCACAAACACATGTGGAGTGAGCAGACTCCTCCTTGGGTACACTACTATGATGGGGAAGGATTCCTTGTGACTTCAGAGGACAATTGTGTAGACATTTTATAAGAAGAGCCTAGACAGAGGAGCAGAACTCTTTGTGATCTGCATACTGTAGGGGACCAGGGAGCCACTCCTGCCCCTAAGCACAGCAGCCCATTTCCAAAGCTACTTAGAACAAAATATGGCCGCCCTCTTCTCAATGAGTGGTGTTTAGGATAGTTGGTTGATTTTCGGATGTCAACTATTGAGAAGGATCTAAGAGGCCCTGTGATTTGCAAATCATGTTCTACTGAGACCCCTGTAAAAAAAAAAAGGCTGGTGTGTGTGTGTGTGTGTGTGTGTGTGTGTGTGTGTGTGTGTGATGGGAGAAGTAAGCAGAGACCCCCTCCACCCTTAACTTTTATTTGCTGGTGTGAAACACACATTGGTCCAATTGTTTCATTATACATGAGAAAACTGAGCCTCAGAAGGGGGTGTAAGTGGACAGGGCTGTTGCAGGGTGTGAGAGGAGATTCTACTGGACATGAGAAGTTAATATTCATCTTCCGGGGAAGGCGGATGCTAAGGGGTGGAATGCACATGGAGAAGTGAGTACTCAGTCTCGCTTCCTCCCAGTGGCTCCCCGGGCCTCACAGCCTGGGGGGCAACATTTTCATAGAGCTCCTCAGCAGAGTTCCCTGATGGCCTTCTCCCAAGGATGCTGTGATTGATGAGGGCGTAGCACAGCTGGTCTGCGGAGCTCTGGTTAGCATTCTGCTGCTGGTCAAAGGAGACCATCATCAAGACTTGGCCCCTTGTCATTCTCTTTGTACTTCAGTCACAACACAGACTTGACCGTGGGCAAAGTCTGTCTTCCACAGACCATGTCTTATCCAATCTCTTGGCCTTTTTCCTAAATGAATACCCCTACCTCAACACCTAGCTCAGGCAGCCAGAGGGCTCCTGCTGTCTAGAGTTTTCAGCCCACGCAGGCACATGCTCTCTGCCCTGGGTTCCAGAGTGACCCCTGACCATTCCATGTAATTCTCAGAAAGCCCATTCTCTTAAAAGAGAACACTGTGATGACACCTACATATGACTGGGTGGTGATATTTAACCACCCATTCTAGAGATATCTGCATCAATATAATGGGTAACAATGCAAGGGAAGGTCTCATTCAGTGAAACTTCAGAAGATTAAAAGCAAAGCAGCAAACTACAAAGGAAAGAGCATGGATTTGAGAGTGTGGCTTGGTTCTGAATCAGGCTTCTGCCATCTTGAAAACAGTCTGGCTTTGGGGAATTTTACTTAATCTCTCAGTTTTCTCACCTGTAAAATGAGGAAAATAATAGCAAAAATATACCAATCTTAAAAGGTTGTTGTGAGAGCTATGAGAGATGGTGCACACAAAGTGCTCAGGAAAACAGAAGTGCTCAATAAATAATAGTTTATTTCAATAAATAGTACAACAAAGGTCGCTGCTGCTTCTGCCACCAGGCATGCACATGTCCCCGGGCTTATGAGCATGAGCATCTAAAATCTTTCTTTTATGGTAAAGTCAGAGGAGGTCTTGCAGGCCAACTTCTGCCATCTGGGGTGTCTACATTTTTACCACTAACTCAGTAAAAGGCTTAGAGATGTTCATGTTACCTGGCTGGTAGCAGACGATGTTCCTCCACCTGGAGAAAAAAATACACTCAGTGAATAACAGGTCATGGGGAGATTTGATGGGGGACTGGGATACAAGTGACCAGAGAGCCAAGGGACAGCCCTTATCAGGCTGTCCTGACACATCCTTGGGGAATAACATGACCATCCAAACAAGACACATCCAGAGCTCTGCTCCAGCTGAGCGACTGAGTGGAGGGTGACATATTCAGTGGGTTTTCAGTTAAGAACTAACACTTCCCTCCTCTCTCCTTCCTTACACAAAATTCATTGCATGCCTGCTCTGTACGAGGTGTTGATGAGACAAAGAATCAGAAACAGTCCCTGTATTTAAGGGGCTCACAGGCTAGCACAGGAGGCAGACATGAGCCTAAGAAAGAGCCATGGTGCAGGGGAGGGTTGTAGTTTTACTGTAGCTGACAGGGGAGAGTGATAGTGTGGGGGCTGGTGCTCACGAAAAGTTTTGCAGGGGAGGAAACTCCTAAGCTGAGCATTCCCACTCCTGAACCTGCTGGCAGCTACAAACACGAGCGAGCCAATTTCTCTTAAAATGCTAGTTTACTTAAAAGCTATGGGCTCTGGCCATTCAGCAAAGAGGCATACAACACTCTTTCTACCCCCTTAAGAACACACCAGCCCAATGAGTGAATCAGAGCTTTCACACGGAAGCCCCATGATAGCACCTTGTACAAGAGGTGGGTGAGCGCATATGAGTCACCTGATCCTATGTGTGTGGGTTTCCTTTCCTGTAGACTGACATCCCAGATGCTCACATCTCCACAGAGCCCCATGGCCGCTTAGGACTCCTCTGATCATCACCACAGAAAAAGGGTTGTGACCTTCAGCAGACGAGGTCTTATTTCTACCACATTTTGTTCTGATGCATATTAGGATTTCTTAGGAACTACAGTTCTCCTGGGTGAAGTGGCCAGAGGTGGAAGGGCTGTATTTTTCATTCACACACCTTTTGGGGTTAATTTCTAAGATTCAGAGTGAATGAGCTAGGCTCTCCTCTTAAATTCAGGAAGGCAAAGGCAGTGGCTTGTCTGCAGGCCTTTACTTTCTTATTCTCTTTCTCACAGGTGATACCAGTCACCACCTTCTCTGATTCTTCTCTCTCCCTGACTTCAGCCCTGTTCTGTCTCCAGAGACCATTGCATCAGCCCCTGAGTGGCCTCTTTCGCCACCCGCCACCACAATTTGTTCTCTGCACAGCAGCCTGGGTGATGTCTTCAATGCAAATAGGACTGTACCTGCCCTTTGTACAAAGCTCTTCAGTACCTTCTGCAGTTCTCAAGACATAAGCCCCATTCCTAAACTTGACCACCAGGCCCTGCCCCTCTTTTGTGCCTAAGCTGGCCTTCTTGCCGCTCCTTCTGAGTGCCTCAGGCCTCCTCCACCTTCTGCATTTACTGGTCTGAATTAACTGCTTAGGCCAACCTCAGGGACTCATGGAAGGACATGGCGACCAATAAGCGTATCCGTGGTTCAGTGAGCTCAGTCTAGGGGAGAAAGGGAGACATGCAATCAGGCAAAAAGCAGCAAAATGTGTGTGTTTTATACAGAAATATGTCCAAGGAGCCCTGGGAACAAGGAGACGGGGCAGTTTGGACATGTAAGTCTATCAAAAGTGAAAATGACGTGAAAGCAATGACTTACATTTTGGGGGGAAATCTTGCCTGGCTTTTAAAATGTGTGTTTTGTTCTTGTAAAAGAAAAAGGTAGTAAATTGGTTCTTTCAGTATTCAAAATGATATTCCCTATAAAAGCTTATTTTTCACTCGTTCATTTCTTAAAGTTATAGGTCTCTTATAATTGCTCCTTCAGCATAGAGAAATAAGATAGAAAAAAAGCAAAAATAAAAGAGACCAAACAGAATCTACTTCTTTGAGTGTTTCCTCTTCTCTCTTCTCCCTTTTCTAAGACTGACATGAAATTGAGTTACAGATGAAGAATTATGGTGATGTTATACGTAACATTTGTGGAGATTTTCTTTTCTGACAAAATATTACATAATTTCTTTCATATGATGTGAGTTAAGGAGCCAGGGTTATTTCTAATCCCAACCCTAACCCCAGTCTCGGATCTCCAAACACATAGCAAACGGAGACGTCCCATATGCTTATTATGATTATATGTCCCAGAGGTAATTACACTACAGTTGTCCCTCGCCATATCATGGTTCACTTTTCACGGTCTCACTGTATTATGGATTTTTAAATTGTATATATCTAATTTTGTATCGCGGATTTTTCGCTATATTGCGAGTTTTGTGGTATATAAGTATTTTTACATATTTATTATTTTTGTGGTAAAATAAGTGTGGAAACAGTTTATAAGAGTGTGGGGAGGATTTATTAAGCCTTTATATATATAATAAAATAAATATAAGGCCACTACTTTGCCGATTTTCGCCTATCATGGTGGGTTCTGGAACCAAATCCCCACAATAGACAGGAGACCGCTGTATATAGATGATCCCTTGGAAAAAACACAATAGAAATATAATAGAAGCTTATTATCATCTCAGGAGTCAAGAACATCTGCTCTAAGGAGAATGACCATATGTCCTGGTTTGCTATGATAGTTTAGTTAATGTCATTACCAATCACTTAATGACTCCTAACTACTTTTTCTTTTAATGTTTTATTTATTTATTTATTTATTTATTTATTTATTTATTTATTTATTTAACAGGGACAGAGAGAGAGTCAGAGAGAGGAATAGATGGGGACAGACAGACAGGAACGAAGAGAGGTGAGAAGCATCAATCATTAGTTTTTCGTTGCCATTACAACACCATAGTTGTTCATTGATTGCTTTCTCACATGTGCCTTGGCCGCGGGCCTTCAGCAGACTGAGCAACCCCTTGCTGGAGCCAGCGGCCTTGGGTCCAAGCTGGTGAGCTTTTGCTCAAGCCAGATGGGCCCGCACTCAAGCTGGCGAGCTCGGGGTCTCGAACCTGGGTCTTCCACATCCCAGTCCGACGCTCTATCCACTGTGCCACCGCCTGGTCAGGCGAGTCTTAACTACTTTTAACATTCCTTTCACTCTCAAAGGTTTCCCAGTTTTGATAACAAGTTATATGATCACCCTAGTTACAAATTTTCTGTGCAAGGGTCAGAAATGTGTGCTTATGTGCATGGAGACTCTGGGTGCTGTAGTGGAGTAAGGGGTCTTCTCTGCATCGATAGCCAGTTTCATTGAATCATCTCTGCTTCTGAGGCTTTTCCATTTGAGGTGCACATACCACCCATGAGACTATGGTTCCTGTTTTTCAGCAAACTTGAAGCATCACTTTCCTGACTGACTCGCAGACAATTGTCGATTCTTGGGACTAGCAGCAAGCTTCTGTTGTGGACATAGACAGCAGGGAGTTCACTGATAACTAGGCGCAAATACCACCCTGAAACCGCACTTAAGGAAATAACTCCTGAAAACAATACTCTACTTACCCTTTAGTATTGTGGCAGTCCCAGCATGTAAAACAGCCGAGAAAGAACACAGATTACGAGGTAGGTTTCTACAGCTTGGTCAGGCTGACTCTCTCCCCTTTGCCATTTCCATGAAAAATCTTTTTTTCCCCCTTCACAAGAGTATTCGTTCTAGGTGACTTGGACTCATCTATAATGCTAGAATGTCTTCGTCTTTCCAGGACGTTAACTGGCTTGGAAATATGAAGATGACACTATCAATTTCTAATCTGGAAGATACTTCCTGCTGAATTCTCTGAAAAGGGAGGGGCTTGCTCGGCCTCCATCCCAGTGATTTGCTTGGCCCCTTGTGATGAAGGACACAAGAGTTATCTCCGGGAAATCAAGGCATAAGAGTGTGACATTTTAGAAAATTCTTCCAAATACAGGTTAGGCAATATTTGGACAGGATTTGACTGAACTCTAGTTTTCTCCTACACTCACCGTGTTATAATTGCCTGCTCACTTGTCTATGTCCCACGCCTGACCGTGAGCGTCACAAGGTTGGGGCTATATTTATCTGTTTAGCATGGTCTGTATCACCAACATATGCCACAGTGTCTGGCACATAGCAGATATATTTTCAGTAAATATTTGATAAATGAATAAGTAGCTGAAAACAGGGCAGCTCTAATTGACTCAGAAGATCATCAAATTTGCTTCCTTGGCCCCGAGGTATAGCAAGATAAACAGGGCTTGTGTACTCTTTATGGAAGAAAGGCTCAAGATCTCCCTGTAGTCAGACACCTAGGCTGAAGTCTAAAGTACCCTTCTGGGCCACTGTCTGAAAATGAGGTGTTGTCAAATCCTACATGGTTGAATGTGAATGCTTTTTATAAAGTATTGTATGTTCCAGTAACACTATGTAAAAACATTTGGAAACACCACCTCAAAATATCTTTCCCTGTGAGCTTTCCCGGGAAGTCCCCTCAGAAAGGGCAGTGGAGGCAGGGCTGCTCGTGCGTGACCTTGGCTAGGGGTTCCAGGGTGGCTGACTGTTCTGAAAGCCTCTAGATCAGTGGTTCTTAACCTTTTTTGAGGTACCAAACCCACCAGTTTCATATGTGCATTCACCGAATCCTTCTTTAGTGATAAATAAAATATGATTTTTTTTTTCCAAATTCAAGACATAGGTATATGTTTTTTTACTGGTGCACAAAATGAGCCGTGCATGAACATCACCTTGCTCAAAGAACAAAACCAACAAAGTGCATGAACTCACAACAAATGACGGTATTACTTTATTCTGGCCTCCGCGGCAGACGCTTCTCCGAACCCCTGAGACCGACTCATTGAACCCCTAGGGTTCGATAGAACCCAGGTTAAGAACCACTGCTCTAGGGTCAATGTACTATCAGAGCCTTTGAGGTTGAGAAGCATTGCTGTTGTTCTTCCTCCTCTTCAAGATATATTTAAGGTTCTTTTAGCCATTTGTTTATATCTCCTTTTTCTGTGACTAAAGAAACAGAAGAAAACCATCGAATGACACCAATGCTAAGAAATTAGGTTCCCTGAAGAGATATAGGAGCAAAGGAAAGGAGACAGTCAATTTTGAGTTACTGGATCAATATGTCTGTACATCATAAGCCACAGTTTCTTAAAATATAAAATGAGGATATTTATTCTGCTTACTTTCCAGAAGTCAAATAAAGTTAAATATGGGCTAAACCTATTTTTAAACCCCACTCAACTTTTCTGTAATATATTCTTGCATTTCAAATAGGATGTTTCGGTTTGGGGTGGGTTCAGATAGTCTTTGTGAAAGAAGCCAGACGAATCTCTGACACCAGGCTAAGGGCCAGCAATTCTAGGTTCCTGTCTCTTGCACAAAGCTTGTCTGGCTCCCCAGTCTACCCAATCTCTCCCTTGTTAGAATTGCCCATGGCCCTTCTGGCCTGTTGTATCTTCTGGAGTATATGCACTAACATATGTTCATCGATACCTCGTTAGCTTGCGGTGAAGAAATGCACATTCTTTGGGCTAGTCTCTGGGTCTCTAGCTCCTAAACCAGGATTTAGCTCAGTGGTTGCTTCTTAATTGATATTATTCTAAAACCTTTCCTTGAAACCATGGAGCTCAAAATGATTTTGTCTTCTGCCTTGTCTCCTCATTCACTATCATTACAACTGCTGCTGAGTCTACACAGGGTCCTCTGTGGTGGGGTATGTGATGTCCAGGACCTGACTGACTTCACTCTTCCTGGGCAAAAGCTAGGAGAGGCTCAGTGGGTTTGCTCTCACCTGGCTGTTCTCTGCTTGAAGCTTTGATCTCTCGGGTTCCAGGGTAGCTCCTGAGTGTTCTGCTGCCACCTAAAACTCAACCTACCAGGAATGTGCTGTTTCCAAGGTTCCCACTTCTCTATGATTTTTCCTGCTTTCCTTATTTCTGCTGTGTGTTAGAACCCCAGATCACTTTGGCTTCCCCTTGTTGCCCTCACATCTTTTAATATGCCCTCCTAAAGAATACATGACAATCTTTGGTCTAACATCCTCTCCATTACCATAGAAATGACCCACCAATGTTTTCTATGCACAACCAATCTAAAGGCATTTGTTCCCAAATGTCCAGGAATCCCCATGATGACCCTGAGAATATCAGTGTCTAGACAGACCTATCTGTTTGGAGCAGTTTCAGAGACTCTACACAGAAATGGGGAAGGGTACTGGCTTGGTCACATGTAGATCGCCATCTTTCACAGAGAGCACCAACACAGAGAACATGGGATGCAGGAAGAAGAAAACTTTGAATAAATAAATAAATAAATAAATAAATAGTCTTATTATTTGATGTGAGTTTCTGTACAATCATCTTTTCATTTGTTTGGCTTTAGGGTTATAGAGAAAATAAAACTAACAATTAGACATTATTTACTATATGCACACATGCATATATATACCATGTATATTACTTATTATACTATACATACTATACATCTATTAATGAAATATATATCATGTATAAAACACATACTCTTTCTATGTTGTATTACATTTAATCCAAGAATAAATTCATGGTGTTGATATTATGATTCTATTTTTTACCAATGAAGAAAGGGAAGCCAAAAAATTAGACAACTTGTCTGAAGACTCCCATCCAGTAAATGAGAAAAAGTGGGTCTCCTTTTAACATATTCCTGCCTTTAAGATTCTGAGCTCCTCTCATAAAAGGATAGGTGTCATTCTACCCAAAACCATGAGAAATTTTTCTGGGTTTTTTAAAATTTATTTATTCATTTTAGAGAGGAGATAGAGAGAGAAAGTGTGTGAGAGAGTGAGAGAAGGGGGGAGGAGCAGGAAGCATTAACTCCCATAGGTGCCTTGCCCAGAGAAGTGCAGGGTTTTGAACCGGCGATTTCAAGGTTCCAGGTCAATGCTTTGTCCACTGTGATACCACAGGTCAGGCTTTCCTGGTTTTTGTAACAAATTTGATCTGGAAAGACATGGCAGGGGTGTGCTAATTGGATGATAACTGAGTGAAGTTGAAAATCGGGTCCAAGTAAATATAAGAGTTGTGACTCTATTAAGGGACACATTTTAAGTCAGCATGAGGATGAAGATGCTAGACCAACTTATTAACTATTTGGAAGAAATATTTTTAACTGACACCATATATTGAAGGTATGGGGCTAAATCTGGAGCAATACACAACCATATGAAAGTAGATTGTGAATTTGTCTTATCTTGGGGTGAGGAAAAATTTTAAACACAAATTGGCAGAAACAAAAAAGTGTTCTAAATTTAATTCAATTGTGTTTAAAATATAATAAGAAAAACATAAAAGGTCTGGATGGCACAAGACACGCAGACTAGAACAATATTTTTTGTAATATTTACGAGAAAAGACTAATTTCTTCAAAATACAAATAGACTT
Organism: Rhynchonycteris naso; assembly: GCA_037038555.1. Taxonomy (NCBI): domain Eukaryota; kingdom Metazoa; phylum Chordata; class Mammalia; order Chiroptera; family Emballonuridae; genus Rhynchonycteris; species Rhynchonycteris naso. Next base: position 78,792,438 of record CM073002.1, read on the forward strand.
TACTACCAATAAAGCAAACTAGACCAAAATCTAGAACAAAAATGGGGTAAAGATATTACTGACTCTCTCAGATGAAGAAGTACAAATGCCTGAAAAAACACATTAACATAAAATAATGCACCTAATATTATCAATAGTTATAACTGTGATTTACTAGTTTATTTCTTTCTTTATACTTTACATATTTTCCAATTTTTTACATGTATTAATGTAAAAATTTTTTACCCCCACACCAAAGCTTTAAAAAACAAAATTACAAATATGATGTCAATCATGACTCTCTCAGAAACATCAACTTTGCATTATGTTTTATTTTTCTTAACAACAGTTAATTCTTTATGGGTCCAATCATTCATTCAACACTTACTGAGTGCCTTATAGATGCCATAAACAATGCTAGGAAACAGGAATTCAAAGATGAGTAAGAAACAGTCTCTACATTTGAGGAACTCATATCTAGAAATAAAAATAGGGATTTATAATTTGATGGAAGAATCCTAGTTGCAGACCGACAAAAGACTGTGAGGATGTGGGACAGGAAGTTTCAGACAGCACTAACTGACACTCAGGGAAGGACAGAAGCCAGTCCATAGGCTTGTAAGGCCTTCTTTCAGCAGATGGCACTTGGGGTCTTGTGTTCTGGTTCCCAGTAGCATGAACTGAGGAAGTGAGACCTGGGACATCAAGCATAATTCTATAGGCACCCTCTTCCATTCTGCTAGCTTATTTTTCCTAGACCATCTCATTTCGTACCACAGTGATATTAGGGGATATTAATTTTTACAATGACTGCTTTGATGTTAATGAAGATGATGATCAAAAAAAAAAACCGGCCTGACCTGTGGTGGCGCAGTGGATAAAGCGTCGACCTGGGAACACTGAGGTCTCCAGTTCAAAACCCTGCACTGGTCTGGTCAAGGCACATATGGGAGTTGATGCTTATAGCTCCTCCCTCCTTTCTCTCTCTCTCACTCTCTTTCTCTCTCTCACTCTGTGTCTCCTCTCTAAAATGAATAAATAAAAATAAAAAAAAAACCAATATCTTCTAATAATTGAACCCTAATATGTGTCAGGCACTATGCCAACATCACACACACTAGAACCCTCCAAGGTATGTATTATATTACTATTCCATGAAGAAACTGAGGTCCAGAAAAGTTAAGGCAAGTTCTCTACCAATTTCAATTACCTCTGCTTATCTGTTGCAGAAAGTGTGCCAGACAGGACCTCAAAATGGCAGGAATCTTGCTTTATATTTGAAACTTAGTGATTAAAAAGGTAGTGGTGGTTTCAAGCTTCTAGTGGTAGAAGGGCTTAGGAGAGCATCCCTTGCTGGATCTCAGAAAGTTGTCCCATTTTGCAGCTGGTGGGCCATTGCACAGGTGTCCCTTGATAAAGTCCTCCCCCTCTCAGCTGTTCTCCACCAGCTGTGCACTGTGACTCTTGGAAGAAGGCCAACTCTCTGAGGAATAAGCTTGGTGTCATACACATAGGAGTCATGTCAGTTCTTACTCAATTCCTAACCCAGCCCCTGCCCAAAGCAGACCCATCACATCTGGTCCCTCCAAGGGGGTCTGGACTCACCTGTTTTCCCTCAGCAGAGTGTTCCCCATTCTCTTAGTCCTCCTGGTGCATTCCCCTTAGCCTGCTTGGTTCGCTGACAGGACAGTCCTCAAAGGTGACGATGCATTGCTATGGTCACCAGTGAGAGAAAATTAAAAGGAGAAGAATGTCTCTCTGTAGAGGGGAGGAGGAGCCCAGGGGAGGAAAGTCAGAGGTGCACACGTGCCCAGCTTTCTAAAATATCAGTGCCTGAAAGAACCAGGATTTGGTTTAAATCAGAAATTATTGGTCATCGAGAGCTTTGATCTCCTCGGGAAGCTCCATCTACAATTACAGAGAGATCATGCCGTTTTCCCCTCAGACATCTAAATTTATTAAACCACCTTGTAGCTTTGGAAAGTGAGAGGGGCAATTTTGATTTTAAAACAAGAGAAATTTTTAAAACCTTAAGTCATACCACAGACCAGTAGAAAATATTAGCAAAACATACATCAGATTAAAAAAAGATTTTTATTCAAAATATATAAAGACTCAAAATTCATTAAGAAGAAAACGACATCCAATAGCAAAATATATAAAGACTCAAAATTCATTAAGAAGAAAACGACATCCAATAGCAAAATATTTACCAAAAGAAATATATAGATGGTAAATAAATACACGAAAAGATGCTCAATACTATAGTCATCAGGAAATGTAAATCAAAACCACAGTGACAACTTTACGCACCTCTTAGAATGGCTAACGTTGAAAACAAAAACAAAAACAGAAAGTGGTAATACCAACTGGTAGCAAGGGATGCAGAGCACCTGGAAGTCTCATGCATTGCTGATGGGAAAAGAGTGTGGCCGTTACTTAGGAAGTTAAACATAGCCTTACCATACAATTTACCAATCCCACTCCTAGATGTTCATCCAAGTGAAATAGAACAGAAAGACCTGCAGGGAACCTGTTTGCAAATAAATGTTTACAGCTGCTTTACTTTCAATTGTCCCACAAAAAGCGATGAATAGCCCAGGTGTTACATCCACACTATGGAACACTATCTAGTAATAAAAAAGAATGTACTGCTGGTAAATGCAACAACATGGCTGAATTTCAGATTCTGCTAAGTGATGCTTTGTGAAAGAAGCCAGGCTTAAAGTCCACCTTGTTCTGATATTTGGGTCAAGACAAGGCAAAACCATAAGGACAGAAAACACAGCAGTGGTGGGCCGGAGAAGGGGTGAGGGAGGGGTTGGCCTTCAAGACACAGGAAGGACTGTGATTCATTGTTTGTCTGTATACTGTGGTGGTGGCTATATGACTGCATGTATTTCTCATAATTCATAGAGCTGTACACCAAAAAGGTGCATTTTTACTGTATATGAATCATATCTCAATAGAAAAATAAGGTTAAAAAAAGAAATGAACTTGGGGAGCAAAGCAGATTCAGGCCTGCCCTCATGGAGCTCCTTGAAATAAAAGAAAGTGCAAAATGTCGCCTGGCCTGTGGTGGCGCAGTGGATAGAACATTGACCTGGAATGCTGAACTCACGGGTTCAAAACCCTGGGCTTGCCCAGTCAAGTCACATATGACAAGCAACAAGCAGGCAATGAACAACTAAACTGAAGCAACTATATTTCTTAGTCCCCCCATAACCCACTCTCCTGTATCTGTAAAATCAATAAATAAAATCTTTAGAAGAAAAGAAAGTGCAAAATGCTTTATGGTGTGTCCTAGAATACTACTGAGGTCATAGCTACAACAGTCAGGAGCAGCATGGGAAGGAGGCTTGGAAGAAACCATTTTAGAGAAACTTGGGTTCTAGCTGTGCCATACCAGACCCATCCCACGTCACTCTTGCCCCCGAAGCTGCTCTCTAGACTTGAGTCTCTGTCTGTGGGGGATTTCCTCAAGTGCCTCTGTACCTTCTGCGCTACCTACAGGTGAGCGGCAGGGAAGCAGGCTCTCTCGCATCGTAGAGGAAAGACAAAATGGACAAGGGAGCTTAGCCAGTGAGTACAGCTGATGTTGACTCCTCACCAGTGTGAATTCATCTCTGTCAAACTCTGAGTGGGGCTGTTTGAGCAAACAGCCTGTCTGCTGCCCGTGGGTATATTTTAATTAGTTCCAAAGTTGCACAAAGGCTTTTTTTGGGTCAAGAGAGTCAAGCCATAGGGGTAAAGTTTGGGAATCAATCTGCCGTTTTCACATAAGGATAAGCTGGGGATTGCTCTCTAACTTTCAAATTTCAGTTAAACTCAGGCCATGGGGTGAAGAAGCTGATCTATGGAAGAAGTGTTAGCTACTAATCATGAAAATTTGTTATGATTATGAAAGGTGGCAGAAAGGGCAGAACATTTATAACATACACATTCATTGCCGTGAAACTGACTCTGACTAAATAATTGACTTCAACCCCACAAATACAAGGATAGCAAACACCCGCTGCACACACGAAGAAGCCAAAAGAACAAACTTTTGAGTCTTAAATTCTCTCTTTATTCTCCTCAGTCCTTACCCCAGTGCCTAGTAATTAGGAGAAACTATATGAATTGAATTGGAAACAAAAGCCTGGATGTTTATAAGCAGATGACGGTGAGATTAGAGAAAGGATGAGCTGAAAATTTTAAATTTATTTTCCTATCCTTTGGCATTACTGTAGAAAATTAATGGCCAGGATAGAGACTGTTTTGCTATACCCCCGTGATCAGAGGATAATACATATTAATCAGAATAACCATTTGTCGAGAGCTTTCTATAATCCATACGCTGTGTAAATGCTTTAGATACAATTTCTCATTTGCTTATGCAAGAATTCTATGAAATAAATATTATTTCTTTTATTTTATAGATGAAGACACCCAGCTTTATTGAAATAAAGTGACTTGCTCAAGGACACCCCAATAGTCAGTGAGAGAGCTAAAATATACATTCAGACAGGGTGTGGACCTTATCTATTTATTAATTGTCCTGTTTAATAAGTACCTGTGAAAAGATAAGCTTGGCTTTAGCTCTGGTCTATGTCTTTCCAATGTGTTTGCAAAGGCTGAAACATTATGTGCATGTTTGGAGTGTGTTATGGTTTCCCAGATCATGACTGGTTTTCAAACTTCCAGTTGGCCTCAGTGAGTCTTTGAGCCCCTTCAGTCTCAAAAAACTAGACAGCATACGTCTAGCTCTAGCCTACTCCTTTCTAGATTTTTGTGATTAGAGAAGAAAGCTGGAAGAGCTACTCGTGCAAAAGGAAATGTTTTAGAATAGGAAAAGGACTAGTTTATTTAAGAGTTCTTGTAGAGTCAGGAATAGAATAGCTTAGCTAAGACTTCCCTATTCTGCCTCCCTCCAGAAAGTACATAGAGACGGTGAAGGCTGTGTGCTGTGTAATATTGAGAGGACTTCCTAGTATAGTTTTCTAACATTTACTCCTGATGCAGAGTATGAGCTGACGAGGAGTCTTGACTAACTTCAGAGTCATGAGTCTGAAAACTAGACTATTAATTACTGGCCTTCCCTATTAAGGAGGGTTTGGTTTTAAAGGGGAGGAAGCATCAGTGTTCTGGGGCCTCCCTGAGTGAACTTCCAACTGGGCTTCTATTTGCTGGTGGAGGGATGTGAGCATGTAGCTCCACTGCCAGGAATTTGTTTAGCTCACTGAGAGGGCTTATCCTGACATAACTGTCAGGTAGACGCTCCAACACTTCCCTGTCATTGTTCAGGCCATGAACCACCTTCAGAAAGAATGTCCTTTCATTTGTAAAGTTTCTTGTTTCTCGTTAGTTAGACTAACATAGAATATAGAAGATTAAATATCTGGAGAAAAATAAAAACTAAAAATTAAAAGGTAAATTAAAAAAAGAAAACATTCCAAAGGTCAAAGGAGTAAGGGAAACTTTTTATCTAAACATCTTAAGAGGAGACAATGTTCTGAGCTTTGTGAGCAGCGAGTAATTGGGTTTTCTCAGAAGAACCCACTGGAAATGAGCTAAGCGCCCTCTTCAGGCCAAAGTCTGTGCATCATTCTCTCAGATGAAGGGAGAGTCCTGGGCACAAGGCATCCTGCTGATGAGGGCCAGCATACACCAGGCATGCCACCGGGGTTATATCACGTCTCAGTGTCTTGTGTCCAGGGTTCTGTCCCCACATGAGAATGTTCACGCTCCAGGGCACGAGCCTAGTCAGACACTGACAGCGATGGCCATTTGTGGAGTGTATTCTCCTTTTTGTTGATGGCTGAGATGTCCAAAATAAAATCTAGAGAATTTAGAAATCACTGCAAATTATATTGAATGTGCTTAAAGGATATGAGTCCCAGTGTCATCACATCTAACATTGACTTTGAGTAACTTGTATGAATTCCCTAAACTCCATACATACTTTCTCTGTGAAATGGGGCAATGGTCGTACTGAGCTCCTAAAGGTCATGGGATAGCCTGACCTGTGGTGGCGCAGTGGATAAAGCGTCGACCTGGGAACACTGAGGTCGCCAGTTCAAAACCCTGCACTGGTCCGGTCAAGGCACATAGGGGAATTGATGCTTCCAGCTCCTCCCCCCCTTTCTCTCTCTCTCTCTCTCTCTCTCTCTCTCTCTCTCTCTCACTCTGTGTCTCCTCTCTAAAATGAATAAAATAAAGGTCATGGGATGATTGCCCGAGCTACTGAGAGTAAAACCCTCAGAAGACGTCAGGCGCATACTGAGCTCTCTGTGAGTGACAGTTACTGTTGTGGAGAGAACTTCTTTTCTCTCCTGGTGTCTTGCTCCAGATTCATGGCTCCTCTCTCCCTGGCTCTAATGCTCCTGTCCTGGCACTGCCTCCTCCTTCCTTCTGCAGAGGTGGAGTGGCTGACCAGGTTGATGAAATTGGAAGCAGAATCTGGACATTCTTTGCCCAGCCTCTTCTTCCTGATTTCTTTGGGAAGAGAAATTGCCCTTAGAATTTTTGTATTTTCTACTGTTCTCAGCTATGTGATAGCTTAATGATAAATGCCTACTGTGGTCAATCTGTCCAATTCAGGAGGTCAGAAGGCAACCACATTCTCTATGTTAGCTCAGCCACTAATAAAATGTTTGTGCATGTGTGTACGTGTGTAGTTGGGTGCAAGGGTGTGTGTTTTAGTCTGCATTTGTCTGAATCCTTTATTTTAGTTTTCAGTTGGTTCAGAGCTCAGGAGAGAAAAGGTATATTCATTGACAGGATCCCTCAAACATTAAAAGAGTTGCTATGTAATTATCTCTGGGGGAAATGGTTGAGGTTAGCTTTGGAGGGAAATGATAGTAATTTAACTTGACTTTTCCAATAGGAACAAACCCAATTGTCTACTCCACAAGAGCGTGTGTGTGTGTTGGGGGGAGACAGAGAGAGGGAGAGAGAGAGAGAAAATATTTAACATAGCCAGGGTGTAGGGTTGGAGGTAAAAATTAGAAAAGGTCCTATTCTATGGGCACTTTGAGAGGCCAGGAAAGACTGTGAAAAGATTTAGGAAAGAGTAGGGAAATATCTGGGAAAGGCTTGGGCGTGGTCACGGGGCACTTTGTGAAGAGTCTCTACACTTGGCTTCTGAATATGTGCCCACTTACCACCAGTTGTAGCAACCACCAGTTGAAATAACATTCAGATTTCCCGACCCTTCATGGAAACATGATTCTAAAGACATATTTAAAACTTTATTCTTCAGATATTTACTTAGTATTTATCATACTGGAAGGATATATGATATAATAGCTAATCACTGGCTTGTTGTCAAATCTCTGCTTTGTGTCTTAGGAGCTGTGAGTTTTTGGCAAATTACACTCACTCTTTCAGTTTACTCTTTTGTCAGTTGGGAATAAGAATACCTACGTTATGTGGTTGTTGTGTAGATTATGCAAACTTGTAATTGTATAGCATTTGTTATATAGCTAGTACACAGAAGGCACACAATAGTTCTTAACTGGTTGGTCAGGCATTGTGTTTAAAAATTATGTGCCAGGCATTGTGTTCATTGTTATAAATGTAATGTTGAACACTGGAAGTTTCATTTAGGTCTCTGAGTCCTGTGGTTTGGTTTAAATCAGTTTCCATTCTTTACTATTTCAACTCACCAAGCACTCCCAAGATAGGTACAGGACAATGAATGACAAGACGCATAACTTGGTTCAAGAGCAACATTTCAACTATATTTTAATAAATAATATTTTATTTTTCATAAAGTGAATCAAACTGCTTTTGCTCTAAAAGCAATAGGCAAACTATCTAGGTTAGCATAAGCTTATTTTCTGGCATTAAACTTAAAGCTTACTCTAAAATTTTCTGAGGTGTTTTAGATATTTAAAATATAGATATTTCAAATCAAGAAAATTTTGAAAAAAAATAAAATTTAAAAGAATGGTTGTAAGGTGCAAACTTCTTTCCATGTGACACCAAAGACATCCGCACAGGATCTACAGTAGCTTGAAGTTGCTCTCTCTTCATTTAGGGAGATGTGTTTCAAAAGCAGGAGGCATCTCATGACAGAAGCAAATATATGCGTCAGTCTTCAAAACAGTCTTGTCAACCATTCCTAACAGACATGGGAAGAAAAGCCAAGCACAAAGACCTTGGAATCTTTGAACATTGACCTACAGGCCAGAACAGAAAGTACTACAGGGTCAGTTTTCACTCCCACATAAACATCTCCTGGTCAGTACTGAGTCCAAAGGAGGAATTTGAGCAAGTGTCAGAAGACACATCAGTTTGAGTTGGGACAGATTGAAAATATGGACAAAGTCCCCCTTTAATTTGATGTTCCAAGTAACAGAACCATTGATAAAAAAGGGGGTGAAAATTGTAACTGTGAAGACAAATGGACATGCCAAAAGCCATTCTACAGTTGTTCTAGCTTGTTGTGCTGATAGATCCAACCTTTTTCCTATGCTGATTTTCAAATGCAAAACAATGTTAAAAGAAGAGATTCCTTGAGGAGTGATTGTCCACACTCGTGACAAGGGTTGGAGGGATCAGGATGGGATGAAGCTCTGGTTTGAGCAAGTTTGGAGAAGGAGACAGGTGGGCTCTTATTCAAACCTGCTCTATTGGTGCTTGATCAGTTCAGGGCACACATAACAAAAAACGCAAAGAAGATTGTTGCAGAGCAAAAAACAAAACTTGCCATCATACTTAGAGGCTTGACATCCCAGCTCCAACCACTTGATGTCAGCATTAACAAACCCTTTCCAGCTGCCAGGAGAGATAAATGGAACCAGTGGATGAAGTCTTCTGGGGACAATTTGACACCAGCAGGAAGAGTGAAGGAATCAACTATAGAAGAAGTTTGTACCTGGGTGAAAAGATCCTAGAATAATATCAAGATTGAGATCACTGTCAAGTCATTTAAGAAGTGTGGCATTTCAAATGCCATAGATGGAACTGAGGATGAGGCAATATATGGAGACAGTGATTCATCATCAGACACAGATGAGGACAAGCTAATGGATGGGAGTTTTGACAGTGATAAGGAGTTGAATGAATTTTATGATGAATAAAACATGAGTTCAATAACTTTATGTAACACATTTTTTTTTCAAATTTCAGGTCCCTAAATTAAGGTTCACTTTATACATGGGAGCATCTTATACATGGGGAAATGTGATATTTTGGGGAGGGTGATTTAATAGCTTCTAGGAGTTGTAAAATATGAGATTTCTATATTATTGGCCCCTGTTTTGTATTTAGATAACCTTTCTTTCTAAATAACTGCATGAGCATATCTTTTGAGAAATGTATATTTAGAATCAGTGTGTATCTTTCATTTTATTATCCTTTCTGATTCTAGGGCTCTTGTGGGGACTCTTAGCTCTGCTAATTGTGCCAAGGTTCCAGGGGATCAAAGCTCGAGCCTCTACAATAGCATTTTGGGACACTCTTGCCTGTCCAGCTTCATGTATACCCCATCCCTAAGGGAACCACTTCTTTCTGAGAAGCAAGCCTCCTCCAGATTTTGGAGTGGTTGGTCTTTTCAGTCTGGTCAGGTGGCATAAACCTGATCTATGATCTCCCAACAATGATGTGCAGCCTTTGTGTTTGGGGTAATCTTGAGTGTAGCCGGATTGAAGAGAGAGCAACTTTTCATCTTTCCCTGTGGGTTTTCTATTAGGATGACCTGATATCTTCCCATGTGATGATTGGTTAGCCAGTGAAGTCCTTTTATACTAAACAAAGAGCCAATTTGATGAGAAGTCTATAGAATTCTATTTTGCCTTAATAGAATATTTTTTTAAATTAAGTGAGAGGAGGAGAGATAGACAGACTCTCACATGCTCCCCAGCTGGGACCCACCTAGTAACCCCTGTCGGGGGCTAATGCTCTGCCCATCCGGGGCTGATGCTTACAACTGAGCTATTTTAAACTCCTGAGGCAGAGGCATGGACCATCCTCAGCCAGGGCCAATGTGCTTGAATCAATTGAGCTATGGCTGTGGGAGAAGAAAAAAGAGAGGGAAAGAAAGAGAGAGAGAGAGAGAGAGAAGAGGGGTGAGGGGGAAGGGGAAGAAACCGATGGTTGTTTCTCCTGTGTGCTCTAACCAGGAATCGAACCGGGACTTCCACACACTGAGTCAATGCTCTACCACTGAGGCAACCAGCCAAAGCCATCAGTTAATTATTTTGTTGATCTGAAAGTTGAAGATGTTTTCATGAAGAGAGCCAGACCTCATATAAAGATTAAATAGGATTAAGATAAAAGAATAGGTTAAAAAGAGCATGGACATTTTAAATTAAAAGTAGATTCTGAGCAAATAATCTTATAATTTAAATCTAGGGCATCAAGGAATAGAGAATTGATGGATATATTTTTGGAGATTGTTTCTGAAAGATTAGTGGTAGAAAATAAAGTCATAGGTAAAATAAGCCCAATCCATGGAGGCCTTGAAATACTAAGATAAATGAGAAATAATTGGTTTGGAAGAGTAAAAAGGAGTTAAAAACATTTGCAGTCCATAAGAGCATATCTATAATAGAAAAAGGGTGGATATGAGAGACCAATTAGAAAGTTCTCTTATGATGCATGAGTGAAACTAGAGAACACAATATCATAATTGTTTTACAGGATGACTCTATAGCATGGTCAGATTTATCAAAAGTAAAGGAGAAAAATGTAACCACACTTTTGCATCTTTCCCACAAATCCAAATCTGTTTTCATATTTTGGATTAAGTTCCACTTCCTTCATTAAGTGATCAATATGATTCTTTTTTCTCTCCACCAAGTGTTTCAAGTAAAGAAGAGGAGAGAGCAAGAGTAAGAGAGAGAGATCTCAAGTGTGTAAAATATTAATAAGATTCTTAGGTGACTTTAGTGATGGTTATTTGACTTAACCCCAGAATCTCAAAGGACGTTTATCTTTAATTGATGTTCTTTGCTTAACTTGTGTTTTGGAAACCATGTCTCTCAGGTCAGGAGTCTCTGCTGAAACAGCATGATGCCAACGTCAAGGAAATCCCTTTAGAATCAATGGAAATGTTTAACTGAGGCTAACATTAATTATTATTACTGACCTATTTGTAGAGATAGTATCCTAGATTCACATAATTTATTCCCAAATGCTTTAAAGATCGTTATTTTTATTCTTTCTTTAAAAACAAACAGCATCAGGTGATCAACCAGCTACCATAAAATGTCAGTCAGTAAATCCAAAATATGGGGACTGATTTCTAATTTATTTGTATTTAAGCATTTAAATACAGAAATATACTTTTCCCTAAAATGCTTCTACATTTTTATGGGTTTTGCATTTTATCCACTTAAATATTTTCTTGGTCTGCCTTTAAACTGAAGACACTGTGGAAAGCCATAATGAAATAGTACAGTGGAGCATGCTACCCTATTCTGAGTTCAAACAACCACTGTCATATCAGTAAGTCTACAGGTAAGGCTACAAATGACTCTAAAAATAAATATGGGATGAAAAGTAAAATTAATTTCTAATTCAGTTGAATAATTTGTATTTTACATTGGGAGAGAGAGAATGAGTTTTCACTCATTATTCTGATCCATTATCATCTACATAAAATATGGATTATTAAAGAGTAAACCAGAGTTTATATAATAAGTATTTTCAATTTATTTACCATTATATGTTGCTAAAATAATAATAAAAAGCTGTCTGTGCATACTTTTAGTAAGTTTTTCCAAAATAGTATAATTCTAAAGGTGCTTTTTAATGTTACGGAGCTAAAATATATAAAGGGTAAAACTTTTATTAATTGGATCATAACTCTCTAGTGATAAGAATCCAGAAACCTTATCATACTATATGAGCAAACAAAAAAGTAGTATATTAACTTCAGTGTAGATGATGATAAGAAACAGAAAAAATACTAACCAAAATATGTTTTAAAAACAGTGTACTTTGGCCTGACCTGTGGTGGTGCAGTAGCGAATGCATCTACTTGGAACACTGAGGTCGCCAGTTCAAAACCCTGAGCTTGCCTGGTCAAGGTACATATGGGAGTTGATGCTTCCTGCTCCTCTCCTCTTCTCTCTCTCTCTCTCTCTCTCTCCTCTTTAAGATAAATTTTAAAAATCTAAAAAAAAAGATGAATAGGACTTTCTTTTTTTACTTTTTATTTTTAAATTTTATTTATTCACTTTTAAAGAGAAAGGAGAGAGAGAGAGAGAGAGAGAGAGAGAACAGGGGGAGGTGCAGGAAGCATCAACTCCCATATGTGCCTTGACCAGGCAAGCCCAGGGTTTCTAACCTGTGTTGGTGCTTTATCCACTGGGCCATCACAGGCCAGTGGGTCTTTCTTTAAAATATCCCTTCATACATTTAGCTGTGAAGGAATAGTACGCTAGAGAACTCACTTTAAAAAACTCACTGTGAGTCTGTGCGGTTTTTAGTATTAGACATTTAAAATGTCTAAAGACCCATTTATTTTCTAAACACCACATTAGTCCCATAGGAAAGTAATGTAAAATTATTTATTGTTTTCCTAGATAAAAAGGCATCATAAAAAAATCTTTAATTTTGCAAATGCCAATTTATATGCACAGATCAGGAATTTTCACATCAGCATTGGACAATTCACCAGAGGATCAATTGTTTTGTGAATGCACAAAAGCATTTCTAGACATTCCTGTACAAAATCTGTAATACTTTCTTCTCATAGATTTGACCTACTGTGGGTGTGCTAGTTTTCAGGAGACAGCATCAGATGATTAGAGAGTTTTTTGTTTCCCATTTTTTGTACATGGAAATATTAGAAGCAAGAATAAGACCACTCTACTTTAGCATCTCATTTCTTTGTGATTTCTGTTTCAGCTAAGAAGCCAGGAATGGCAAAGGAAAATCACTCCTTGACAATTGAGTTTATCCTCATGGGATTTACCGATCATCCAGTGCTAAAGATTCTCCTGTTTTTGGTGTTCTTCGCCATCTATCTCATCACCATAGTGGGTAATCTTGGCCTGGTGGCATTGATATTTATAAAGCGTCATCTTCACACACCAATGTACATCTTTCTGGGCAACCTGGCTCTGATGGATTCCTGCTGTTCCTGTGCCATTACCCCCAAGTTGTTAGAGAACTTTCTTTCTACAAACAGAAAGATTTCCCTCAATGAATGCATGGTACAGTTTTATTTTCTCTGCCTTGCTGAAACTGCAGATTGCTTTCTCCTGGCAGCAATGGCTTATGATCGCTATGTGGCCATATGTAGACCACTGCAGTACCACACCATGATGTCAAAGAAACTCTGCATTCAGATGATGCTAGGGACCTTCATAGCTAGTAACCTGCATTCCATGATCCATGCAGGGTTTCTATTAAGGTTAACTTTCTGCAGGTCTAATCAAATTGACCATTTCTTTTGTGATATCCTTCCACTCTACAGACTCTCCTGTACTGACCCGTACATCAATGAACTAATGATATACATTTTTTCAATGCCAATTCAAATCTTTACTATTGCCACTGTCTTGCTTTCTTATATTTACATCCTTGCTACTGTTTTCAAAATGAAATCTAAAGAAGGGAGAGGTAAAGCATTTTCTACTTGTGCATCCCACTTTGTTTCTGTTTTAATATTCTACATTTGTCTTCTCATGTATATTCGACCATTTGAAGAAGGCAATAAAGATATACCAGTGGCAATTTTTTATACAATAGTAATTCCTTTATTGAACCCTTTTATTTATAGCCTGAGAAATAAGGAGGTGATAAATGTTCTGAAAAAAATTATGAGGCTTTATATTCTTAAATGAACTTCATCTTCAATGGAAAACATTTTAATTTATTTAAATGGCTTCATAGATAAGGGACTGTTGGGCAGATAAAATATATTATGCTCACTTTGTTAAAGATGGCGCTGCCCATGTGCAAGTTTTAAAAGTAAGCTTTTCCCCACACCCTTGATTGATTGGATGATGTAGGGTGGTGCACTCTCATGAGGAATCCTCCAAGTATGTCTCAGATAAGTGACTTTGTATCAGAGACTTCCTTGTTTGTAGATTGGATTAAATGTTTTGAATCTACACTATAAAGTGGGGCAGACAAGGAGCTTGCTCTTTGCTCTCTCGGTTCCTGAGGTTAGTATTAGAAAGGAGAGCAGATTAAGGCCATGTAGAGGAGAGGAGGCAGCCAAGATGGTGGAGTACTGAAGAAGAAGCCAGTTTGTGCAGAGTTTGTGTAGAGAGAAGGATATGGGAAACAGAGGTGAATAAGTCTGGTGAGCTAGAAACATTTGATTCTAGGAAACTCGGAGAAGTCAGTAGCTTTGTGAGCACTGAATGAGTGGGTTTTGGAACCCATTGTGTGTTTTTGCTTGTCCACCAGGTGCAAGCTAGAATTAAAGCTGATGGCTCACCAGTTCTTGGCTCCGTTGCTTCATTTCCGACTGTCCGAATCTAATGTGAACCTGCACTAGCCAGGCGGCCCTGTTGGTGGCCGTGACTACTGGCTTTACAGGGACATAGAACAAGAAAGTATGTATTTATATATAATAATAATCTCTAAATCCTTAGACTGCTTTTTTTTTTTTTTTAATTTTATTTTATTCATTTTAGAGAGGAGACACAGAATGAGAGAGAGAGAGAGAGAAAGAAAGGGGGGAGGAGCTGGAAGCATCAACTCCCATATGTGCCTTGACCGAACCAGTGCAGGGTTTTGAACTGGCGACCTCAGTGTTCCCAGGTCGATGCTTTATCTTAGACTGCTTTTTAAAAAGGCTATATAAATGGAATTTAAAAATTGTCTAGCAAATCTTAATCCAAATTTCACCATTACCAAGTAAAGCAGGAGAAAACTCAATGGTAACTTTCATTACCAACTCTCATTACTTTTATGGAACTGTGTCAGACTATTGTTCTAAAGCTCAACAAATTAACAGAATCAAAATTAAATGCTTAAATGTGTAGAAGAGTCTGCCTTGATTAACCTTGTTTAGTTAATGGAAGATGTTATATCTAATCTTATGTAGAGTATTTGAAACACCTAAAATTTTTTGGTAGGTATCTGGTCATTTTCATTCAGAAAACTGACGTGTAAGACACATAAAAATTAGTTTGGGGGGAGAAAGACTAAAAGCGAAATAATTGCAGTAATCAATTTTTAAAATAATGGAGTTAAAAATAAAAAGTAAAGAAAGAAAGTAATAAAGTTTAATCTAGATAACACCCATGAATGGGAAAGAAAATTAAATGAGAAGAAATACACACACACACACACACACACACACACACACACACACAGTCATATATACATTTTGTAAAATAGTTAACAATGAAATATAACAAGTTTGCTGCAGTAGATTAAGATCTACTTTAACCAGAAGTATGATTAAGGTCTTTTACTTATTGCAAGCATCAATCATTTTATGTATTATGGAATATCGATCAGCAACTTAGATGGTAAACATTCAATAAGCATTTAAAAACATTAATGAAGTCACTGTTTTATTATTGTATATTTTTAAGTATAATAAAATTAATTAATATTTTATGTGTTTCCTGGTCATTTTTCCTTCTATGATTTTTCTGTTCACTTCTTTTAAGTCTCCTTGTTATTTCCTAATTTATTTGTATCATTGTTTACAGACTAAAGGGTTGAAACTACTTGTGGCAAATAATTTCTGTGTGCTGATACTATTTTAATATTTGTTACTTATAATTTATAAAAATTTAAATTTTATATGCTTGTATATACTTATTTTATATTATATAATTTTTTATTCTCTTTTGTTTAGAATTTATTAATCTGAGATATACTACTAATCAATATTTCTTTTTCTCTTTTATCTCCTCCTCTGCCTTGTTTTCCTCCTCCTCCTATATTTCTGTTTCCTTTTTAGATAGTTTAAATTTTTGCACTTCACTCCTGGTTCTGCTTGGAATTTATTAGTATATATCATGAATTAAAGATAAAACTTTAGTTCTCTTTTTTCTCTACAAATCATCCACAGATTAATTTACCTCAAATAAACATCTAGGGAGGACTTCTTTGAGAACTTGGCAAAATAATTCTAAAATTTTTCTAGAAAAATAATAATCAATAAAACAAATAAACTTGATGTATATACATTAAAATTATGATAAATTCCAATAGTTAAAAACAATTTGATTTTAAAGCAAGAATCAATAAATAGATCAATTTAAAAAAACTAGTTATCCATATTTTATTACTCCATATGACCTAAGAAGAGGAAGAGGAAGAAAGGATTGATAAGTGAATGGTCTTAGATAAAATGGTTAGCTATTTATCTCTTCCATTTATGTTAAAATTTATGTTTCCCCTCACTTAGAGATATTTTATAAACATACTTTGTATTTTTTCCCATAGCTTAAACTTTTATACATAACACTCTTACTCAACTGGGATTCATTTAGAATGTTGTGAAGTGAGAATTAAAATTTTGCTTTTTTTTAATGGCTTGTCAGTAGTTCAAAAGCATTTATTAACAAACTCGTTTACTTGTTGATTAAACTCTTTTCTATTCATACACAGTCATATACTCACAGGCACTTGCATATGCAGAGGTTTACTTCTGGACTATCTAGTTTGCTCAACAAAAACAAAACCAGAAAGTTGCAATATCTATACTTATATTCTAGTAGGGAAGAAAGACATTTTAAGATGTAATTAAACTAAGCAGTGATGACTCTTATGATTTAGAAAGATTCTTCTGCCTCTTACCATAGTCTGAATGTTAGGATTATATAAGTTTCAAATATAAGATTCTCTATTTTATCTTTCTAGCCTTTCTTTTTATGTGACTCCATATATTTTTATGGTTTTTAATATCAACATGAAAATGACTGAAAATGCATATTTCAAGGTCAGATATGTTTTCTAATTTCCATATGCATGTATATAACTGTTAAGCTGACATAATTATTTAATGTCTCAAAGACATCCTAAATGTAACATGATCAAAAAGTAACTCTCAAGCTTCCCCCAAAACTTGATTTTTTTCTGATCTCTTCCATCTTGATGATTGCAGCCTCTAACTAGATGGGCAAGGAAAAAATTAGTAGTCATTCCTCATCTGCTTCTGCTATCACATCCACACTTTCACAGGATCTGTAAACTGTTTCTAAAATATATCTGGAATGTGCTTAAATCTCTCCAGATACACTATTTTCACACAATTCCATGTGGCCATCACCTCTCATCTGCATATTATCACATGATGCAGACTAGTCTGCCTCTCTGTTTCTCCTTTTATTTTATTTCTACTCTTTAATTCTTACTCAGAATTCAATTTTTAAAATTGTAAAAAAATTTGCATTCTAAAATGGTTAGTCTTCTGCTCACCAAGACCTATTCATTTTAGCTATAGCCACTTTGTAATTGTTTTAGCTATTTCATAAAAATTACCTTTATATTTCTTAGTACCGACTCTAGACACATTAATCAACTTTCTTTTATGGTAAATAAATATTTATTGATTTATTATCCCCTTTCCACTTTTTTCATCCTTAATGCTATATCACAATTTTTAATAACTTGATAACCAGTTTTTTTTTAAGGACCTGCAATTACTTTCCACCACTGAAACAACTAGCATACCATGCTTATATTTTCTTTTCTGTATGATTTTCTGGGATTTTAAAAATATTTAATTAAACTTTTATCTCTCCATTTGTTCAATTAGATCTACCATATGTCTACCAAATATCTTCCTTGAAAACTAAACTGTATCTAATAGTCTATTGTTCTTTTTTATCTTAAAATCTTTTTTCTGGTGCCATCTATTCTTCTCCTGTTCCAGTCTAGAGAGATAACTCACTGAATCTTATGGATCAGCTGTCCTGCTGAGACTTCCCTGTGCTGATTTCTTATTATACAGTTTTCAGGGTTCATTCTCTCATTTTTTTTTTTTTTTTGAAATCTTAGATGGCAATGGAGTAGGCAGATAGACATTCCACTCACTTCCTCTCAGGACCAAACTACAGTCATAACAAAAATTTTTAAGTGAGAGTAGGGGAGATACAGAGACAGACTCCTGCATGTACCCCAAATGGGATCCACCTAACAACCCCCATATGGGGCCCATGCTCTGCCCATCTGGGGTTGCTCACAACTGAGCTATTTTTAATGTTTGAGGTGGGAGTTCAATGGAGCCATCCTCAGTGCCCGAAGCCAGCACACTCAAATCAATCTAGCCATTATTGCAAGAGAAAAAGAGAGAGAGAGGGAAGGGGGATGGAGGGAGAAGCAGATGGTTGCCTCTCCTGTGTGCCCTGACCAGGAATCAAACCTGGGACTTCCATATGTTGGATTGACACCCTACTGCTAAGCCAACCAGCCAGGGCCATAACTAAATTTAAGGACAATCATCCTGACAAACCAAGTCAGGAGTAAATGAAGAGGAGACTATAAGCAAGGATTCACAGAAGAAGTCACATAGAGATCGGTAGGAAGGACAGAGATGCAAAAAGAGCTGCCTTCACTTCCAGGAACAAGCAGGGTCCGAAGGGACTGTCAGCTGTAGGGAAGTTTTTCCCGAGAAGTGTCAGTCCTAATTTCCAGACTGAACACCTTTGCCTAGAAGAGGTTTCCATTTAACATTTGCCAGTGAAAATAAAGGCAAGTTTTCTGTAAGGTGTGGGCAAGGGGGAAGGTCACGTGAGGAACCCAGTCCCGGGAACTTTGGCTAGAACCGCCCACACTTATGCACGCCAAAAGAAACTTCCCAGAAATCCTTGAAAAAGAGCGGCTGTCCATCAGCCAGTGGGATTTTACCATGTCACATTACCTCGACCACCCTAGACGGGTCCCTTTAAATATCTCCCACGTGGATCACCCCATGCGACTTCCCTGGCCTCTGTTCCCAGGGACAAGGAACATTGTCCGGGCAGTGCGGTACTAAATAAAGCCTTTACTATTCCACACTTTGTGGCTATGGCCCCTTCCTTCTTCCTCGCAGGGAAAAATGCCTTACTGTTTCTGTCTGCAAGAAAGAGATAGGAGATCTCAGAGACGTAGGCACCCTGTTAAAGGGCCAATGCAGAAAATCTCATTCACAGACATTTAACCAGAATTCCAGCAGAGGAACAGCTGAGAGGACTAGAGTTGTATGAGGAGAGTGTGAAATTGGCAGCTCAGGTAGAGACATGGTGGGGAAAAGCTACTGGAACCCCTGTGCTGAACCATTTTCCAGTACTGAAATCGCCATCTTTCTTAGGTGGAGCAGTTTCCTCCTTGCAGCAAAAAACCTGGGGTAAAGCAACTTCCCTACCCTCCGGAGTCTCTTTTGCCACACCCTATGGCTATTGGGCTCTGTTGTGAAGTAAGGAGCTTTGGCCAGGAAGCAAGGAGCTGAAAAGACCCAAGGGGTGACAGTGACTCAGTTGTCTAGCATTGAGGCTGAAGCTTCTCCTCCTCCCATTTTCCTAAGAATATGACTTGTGCTTCTGTCCCCGTGGGAGATTCAGTAGAAACTGTTCTGATTGTGGGTAGACAAAATCTCTGGCGTCAGAGGCCACACCCACCATATTTCTAGTGACCACACCCTACTGAGGTCTGTGAAAAAACTCAGGACAAACTAACACCTAGGCCCTGGGGTGGAAACCACACCCACCACCTTTCTAGATACCCGATTAATTCCAAGCAGGAGAAGAATCTCAGGGAAACCTGGGTTTATTTTTTGACTTTCTGTCAGGTCTGGCACTAGTAAAAGCCAACCTAGGTGTGCAGCTTGGTCCTTCCATGTACAACTAAACCCAGTAGAAGCAGCCACAACTTTGTGGATAGACTGGACAAGTTGCTGAGGGCCAGTCATGGGTAGTGTCTTTCACTGGTCTTCACCAGGTTTCCTCGTAAGAGGCCCAAAACCAACACACCCAGTAGTCAGCTACAGACAGCATCAGAGAAAGACCCTAGAGCATCACTAGAAGCATATCCAAAGGGAGAACTAGGCAGGCATCAAACGCAGCTGAGGCAAATTCCACTTTCTGTGGTCAGCATCTGCACAGCAGCTCACACGCATTGGATGAAATAGAGCCTCACAATCAATCTTCCCAAGTCCTGGATACCCTGCTCCACTGGGTTAAGCCAAGAGGAAGAAGAGAGAGAGCGCAGACATCATAGTGTGAGTTTCTTGGAGCCTATTGTTGGAACTAGATAAGGGGCTTTGCCACCATCTGAGGGAAGGGTCACAACAGCCACAGTGGAAGCCTCTCTCAATCTTTCTCCCTGAGACAGAGCTCCTCAGCTAAAAGAACTGCAGAAGGGACAGTTGACCCTATCCAACCTGAACCTGTTGCTTACCTCTCTGGAGAGAAATAGAATTGGAGTATCCAACAGTGACTAAAGAATTAGGCTATGAATTAGGGACCACTTTTCTTGTACTGAGATCCTGACCAAGAGGCTTTCCAAGTAGGTGATCCCACTAATGTTGTCATCCTGACCTCAGTTGTCCTAATCCACCAAGCTTGAAAGGGTTGGTGGGGTAAGGCCAGTCAGAGCTCACTTATTATTTTTCTACAGAAGTCTCTTTGGAATGACCAGGCAGCTGCAAGAGGAAGTGGAGTAGCTGAAAAGTGGAGACAAATCTTAAGGCAGTTAAGCTTTTTTATGGACTTGCTTTCAGCTCTAAGCAGGTGTAAGTCAATCCTCATACAAAGGTTGTGTGCCTTTCCCACACACCCCCAGGCATAAGAAAGGCAGACACAAACAGTGAACAGAGTGGTAGCTCCAGATAAATATCCCAGAGAGTGTTATAAACAATGTCTGACATCAGTCCACACCCAAGTCTGCCTAAGAGGACCCAAACTCACACAGTCAGTAGAAGGTGGCAGACCACAATAATACTAGACTCAACTGGCCACTCTAGCAGTATGCTAGGCACCAGACCCTGCTGAGAGTAACTATGCCCCAGAAGACTGACACTGTATAGTGACTAATACATGTGATCAAGGTTGATTCCTAGAGCCAGCCACCTTGAAGAGTTAACTCCACCCAAAAAGGAACAACAGCATCCAAAAATCACATAAAACAGAGTGTAAATAGAAGCCTCAAGAAACATTTCTAGAGCAAAGAACTCAGCTGTCCTGGAATTTGTACCACTGAGCCCAACTCCCTCATAAAAACATCACAACAAATTTGGGAATCAGAGTAAAGCCTCCTAACAAAGACAAAATGGGCAGACAAAAAAATATAACCCAAATGAATCAACAACAGAAATCCCATAAAAAGAATTAAATGAAATAGAAGCAACCAAACTACCAGATGCAGAATTTAAAATAATAGTTAATAGGATGCTCAAGGATTTTATAGTAAGAATGGATGGTCACAATGAGAACTTAAACAAAGATATAGTAAACATTAAAAAGGACATTAAAATCATAAAAAATAACCAGTCAGAATAACCAAATACAATATCTGAAATAAAGCCTGCACTAAAAGGAATAAACAGCAGGTTAGATGAAGTGGAGGATCAAATCAGTGATTTAGAGGACAAGATAAATGTAAGCACAGAAGCACCACAGCAAAAAGAAAAGAGGCTCAAAAAGGCTGGGGGAAAATCTAAAAGACCTCTGCAACACCACCAAGCAAAACAACATCCACATCAAAGGGGTTCCTGAAGAATAAAAGAATGAACAAAGAATAGAGAACTTTTTTGAAGACATCATAGTTGAAACCTTTCCAACCTATTGAAGGAAAAACTGACACACATTCATTAAGCATAGAGAGTCCCATTAAAGATGAATCCAGGCCTGACCTGTGGTGGCGCAGTGGATAAAGCGTCGACCTGGGAACACTGAGGTCGCCAGTTCAAAACCCTGCACTGGTCTGGTCAAGGCACATATGGGAGTTGATGCTTCCAGCTCCTCCCCCCTTTCTCTCTCTCTCTCTCTCTCTCTCTCTCTCTCTCTCTCTCACTCTGTGTCTCCTCTCTAAAATGAATAAATAAAAATAAATTAAAGATGAATCCAAAGAGGCCCACACCAGGACACATTATAATTAACATGCCAAAGATAAAAGACAAATAAAGAATACTAAAATCTTCAAGAGAAAAGTAATTAATTACCTACCAAAGTGCCCCCATAAGGTTGACATCTGACTTTTCAAGAGAAATACTTCAGGTCAAAAGAATTGGGTAAGAAATATTCAAAGTTATGCAAAACAAGAACCTACATCCAAGACTACTCTATCCAGCAAAGCTATCTTTTAAAATTCAAAGAGAAAAAATAAAGAGCTTCCCAGACCAAAAAAAGGCTCAAGGAGTTCATTACCACCAAACCAGTATTGCAAGAAACGTGAAAGGTCCTGTTATAAGAAGAGGAAAAGAAGTCCTGGCCAGTTTGCTCAGTGGTAGAGCATTGGCTTGGTGTGTGGATGTCCTGGGTTTGATTCCAGGTCAGGGCACACAGTAGAAGTGACCATTTGCTTCTCCATCTTTCCCCCTCTCTCTTCTATTTCTCTCTTCCCATCCCACAGCCAAGGCTCCACAGGAGTAAGTTGGCCTGGGCATTGAGGATATCACCATGGCCTCACCTCAGGTGTTAAAATGGCTTCAGTTGCAATGAAGCAATGGCCCCAGATGGGCTGAGCACTACCCCCTAGTGGGATTGCCAGGTGGATCCCAGCAGGGCTCATGTAGGAGTCTGTCTCTCTGCCTTCCCACTTCTCATTTAAGAAAAATATGAAGCAGAAAAAGAAGAAGAAGAGGAGGAGGAGGAAGGAGAAGAGGAGGAAGAAGAGGAGAAGGAGGAGGAAAGGAAAAAAGAAAGAAATGGAGAGGTAAAAGATTTTAGGTTTAAAGAATAAAATGGCAATAAATACATATCAATAATAACCTTAAATATAAATGGATTAAATTATCTCATTTAAAGACATAGGGGGATGATGTTAGAGTAATGGCAGAATGAGAGATACCTTTGATTTCTCCCCTGAGCTCGCAGGTTTGCCTGAAAGATTAGCACACCCAATTGACAAAAGTTGGGAAGGGTAAGAAACAGGGAGCAGAAGACAAGAAGCACTAAGAGAGGGAAAAGACCTGAACTATATGAGCTTTCATCTGCTGGGGCTCTGGAGAGGAGAGAAATTTGGGGTGACTCAGTCTTCTTCTGCCAGGAGGAGTAGAGAGATTGGGGAAATTTGGTGTGATATTGAACCAAAGCAGCAGAGCATGGTTTCACTGCCAGTGTTCCCACAATTTTCCCACAGCCTGCACTGGGACAGGCACAAAAATATAAAGTGTGGGCCCCTAACTTCCCAGATACCACCTCTCTCCTCTTGCTGGTATGGATAGTGGCAGAGACATACTTCACACCTGAAGAACAGAGGAGCTCTGTGTCTGGTACTCTGCTCATTGCAATGCAGGGAAAAACACTGAAAGCCTGAGATGCTGTTGCTAAAACTATAAAACCCTCACAACAAGTCCCACCCATCATTGTGACTATAGCCTTGTCTGCACCTTTACAACAGCAACTTCTAAACAGAGTTTAGCTTGAATTTTTTTTTAATATTTTTTTATTATTATTATTAATTTTAATGGGGTGACACCAATAAATCAGGGTACATATGTACAATGAAAACATCTTCAGATTATCTTATCATTCAATTGTGTTGCATACCTGTCACCCAAAGTCAAATTGTCCTCTGTCACCTTCTATCTGGTTTTCCCTGTGCGACTCCCCTCCTCCCTATTTCACCCTCCCCTCTGTCCCCCCACCCCATGAAATTTTATAGAGCTAAAACTTGTAATACAGTGCCAACTACTAGAAAAAGATTTAAAAACCTCTCAGGAATGCTTTTCTTCTCATTTATTTCTATAGTTTTTTGTTTTGTTTTGTTTGCTTTTCATTATTGTTTTTTGAGGTTTTTTTGTTTTGTGTGTTTTTCTTTAGTTTAAAATTTTAACTTAATTTTATTTTTAAATATCTTTATTTTTTGTTGTTTTTTGCTTGATTTCTTAACAATGCCACTCTCCAATGACCTAAAGGTAGATAAAAGAAATACCATGGCACTCGAGCAAGAGATTCAATTTAAAAAGAGAATTTTAAAAATCTACAGAAAGCAATCTTAACACATAAAAACATTGAGTTAAAGGAGAGAATTCAAAATTGAAGTCTTTAAAATACTCAGCATAACACGTGAGAAAGCACTGATAGGCAACCTAATGAGCTCTGAAAACAAAATGAATATTTCACCAAGGAGATTGAAACTTTAAAAACAGAGCTGAAGAGCTCAATACATGAATTGAAAAATGAGCTAGCAATTCTAGCTAACAGAACAGGTCATATAGAAGAGAGAATCTATGACATCAAAGTCAGGCAACTAGAGATGATACAGAGGAAAGAAGAAAGAGACTCAAGAATTAAAGAAGGGAAAAAAAGAGAACTTTTTGATAATTATCCAAATCTATCAGAAAGAGCAATATAAGAACAATGAAAATTCCTGGGCTTGCCCAGTCAAGGCATATATAGGATGCAACTACTAAGAGTTGATGCTTCACTCTTCCCTTTTTCTTTCTCTCTTTATCTCTCTCTCCCCCCTCTCTCTCTAAAAAATAACAACAAATTTAAAAAGAATAATGAGTATTTTCAAAAAAGAAGAGAAGGAAAAGAGAATGGAAGACCTATTCAAACAAATAATTCATGAGAATTTCCATGTCTATGGAGAGTTAGATCCTGGAATCAAAGAAGCAAATAGAATGCTGATTTACCTCAACCCAAACAGACTTTCTTAAGCACATTGTAATAAAAATGTCAAAAATTAATGACAAAGAAGGAATTCTCGTGGCAGCTAGGGAAAAGAAGAACTTACAATATAAAGGAAGGCCAATCAAGTTATTATCAGACTTCACAGCAGAAACCCTACAAACCAGAGAAGAGTAGACCCAAACATTCAAAGTACTGAAAGAGAGAAATTACCAGCCAAGAATACAATATGCATCAAAGTTTTTCTTCAAATATGGAGAAGTAAAACCTTTTGTAGACTTACAGAAGCTGAGGAAATTTATCATCAGAAAGGCACACTGCAAGAAACACTCAAAAAGGTTATTTGATCAGATACAAAGAATAAAACAAATCAAAACTATAAGTAAAAGCTCCAACAAGGTTATGATATAAACAAGGATAAACTGTGGCAATGAAAAATAAAAAAAGAAATGATAAAGATCTGAAGTAAAAAAGGAAGATGGAGTGCAGAAGCACTAATAAGACAGAGGGCTCTTGTATATAAGAAACTTTTATTCTCAATAACCTAACAATAACTACCCATGAAAAAACCAAAACTGAAATACATAGCTTTAAAAAAAGAAGAAATAAAGGAAAAAAAGGATGGAATACCACCAAACAGATACAACTGACAGAAACACAATGGAAAAGAACCAAAGGAGACACAGTGCTACCAGAGAACGAAATGTAAAATGGCTATAGAAAATCCTCAAGTATCAATAATTACCCTAAATGTAAATGGACTAACTCACCAATAAAAAAACACAGAACAATAGATTGGATCAAAAAGCAAAACCCAATCATATGCTGCCTTCAAGAGACACATTTAAGCGTCAAGGACAAAAATAGATTCAAAGTAAAAGATGGGAAAAGGATTCTCCAAGCAAATAATACCCAAAGAAAAGCAGGTGTAGCCATACTTATATCTGACAATATCAACTTCAAAACAGCAAAGGTAATCATAGACAAAGATGGAAATTTTAAATGGTAAAGGGGACATTATATCAAGAAATATAACACTTCATAATCTATATGTACCAAATCAGGGAGTACCAAAATGTATAAGGCATCTACTACAGATTTAAAAATAAAAACAGACAAAAATACAATCATAGTTGGAATCTCAACACACCTTTGAAGGCTTTAGATAGATCATCCAAAAAGAAAATCAATAAAGAAATAACAGCCTTAAACAAAACATGAGACCAAATAGACATAATAATAAATGTTTATAGACTATTTTATCCCTGAACATCAGATTACACATTCTTTTCTAATGTGCACGGAACAGTCTCAAGAATAAACCATATGTTGGGCCACACAACTAATCTCAACAAATTTAAGAAGACTGAATTATACAAAGCATATTCTCGAACCATAATGCTATGAAGAATTCAACTGGAAAAAGGAGGTAAAGTAAACCACAAAAATGTGGAAACTAAACAACATACTTCTAAAAATTGACTGGATCAAAGAAGAAATAAAAGCAGAGATCAAAAGATATATACAGACAAATGAGATGACATGACATATCAAAACGTTTGCAATTTAGCCAAAGCAGTAATAAGAGGCAAGTTGATATCATTACAGGCATATTTCAAGAAACAAGAGAGATCCCAGATAAACAACCTAACATCACATCTGAAAAACTAGAAAAAGAAGAACAAAGGAAACCAATATACAATAGAAGAAAAACATAGTAAAAATTAGAGCAGAACTAAATAAAATACAGAACAAAAACTATAGAAAAAAATTAATATAACAAAGAGCTGGCTCTTTTCTCTTTTTCTGAGAGAGGGAGAACAGACAGGGACAGACAGACAGGAAGGAAGAGAGACGAGAAACATCAATTCTTTGTTTCAGCACTTTAGTTGTTCATTGATTGCTTTCTTATATGTGCCTTGCTGGGCCAGTGACCCTTACTCAATCCAGCAACCTTGGGTTTCAAGCCAGTGACCTTTAGGCTTAAGCGAGTGACCATGGGGTCATGTCTATGATCCCATGAAGAGTTGATTCTGTGAAAAGATCTATAAAATTGACAAACAGCTGACTAGATTCACTAAGTAAAAAAGGGAAAGGACCATATAAACAAAATTCAAAATGAAAGAAGAGAAATTACCACAGAATCATAAATATACAAAGAATTACAGCAGAATACTATTAAAAATTATATGCTACCAAATTCAACAATCTAGATGAAATGAATAAATTTCTAGAACTAAACAATCTTCCTAGACTGAGTCACGAAGAAGTGAAAAACCTAAATAGAATCATAAGCAGAGAGGAAGTAGAAACAACTATTAAAAGACTTCCCACAAAATAAAAGTCCACAGCCAGATGGCTTCTCTACTGAAGAACCTTGAAATACTTTGGACCTAAATTCCTCCTACAACCATCAAAGCACAAAAATTTAGTCAACAAATATTTCTTGCCTTCTTCTCTTGTAAAATTGTGTAAAAGTTTCCACTGTTTTGACCAAGCTCTCTTCATATTCATGAGACAAAATTTTTACATTTTCTGTGGTTCCAGCTCAGAATTAATGGTAGACTTCTAACCATCTATTTGCTGCAAACAATATCCTGATCTACACTTCCACAAGACCCTCTCAGTTAATACTCCATCTGATGGATAGTACCATCTCAGAATGGTTAGATGTAGAAAAAGTAAATTATACATATTAATCAGAATATGGAAAAATAATTTGATCAGAATTGATCTATTGAACCTAAGTTTGTGGACCCCTCATGCAGAGTGTAAAACATGAGCTGAGAATCACAGACTACAGCCCTGAGAGTAGTAGAAGAAACCATCATGAGAAGTGTTATAAGAGAAGTCATGGAACTTGATGGCAACTCGATGACAAGATGGATATGGGGAGTGAGGATAATGTCAGGTGTCCTGGATAGCCCTGAAGGTTTGAGTCTGGGGATATTGAAAGTCTCCTCATTGCTCTTAGGTTATATTTGGGAATATATAATAGCTGAGCCCTGATCTAATTCTAGCCTCACTGACAACCACTATCCCCCTAACTTATTCTGCTATAGTTCCCAAACCCACTAGGCTACTTTCCAACTCAGAGACTGCAAATGCTGTGGCATAAATGCCACTTGTCACTTCTTCCCCTGTTATCTGTGTAATTTGTAAACTCTCAAAACTTTAGAACCCAAGAGATTTACTACCAAGGGTTTGGCAGAAAGTTTTTCTATGATAGAGGATCAGTTGGCAAAATTTCAGGCTGAGGACCCCATAGATGAGAGATTCAGTAAGGTCTACAGAGCTGTTATGAATGCCTTGCAATGCTATAGGCTGATTTTGGAAGAGAAGAAGTTATCAACCTTCCACACTAGCCTGGAACAATTCTTTAAGAAGGTAGAGGCCTGCAACTGATCCTGTACCCTCTACATCAGCTTCTTCTCAAAATGAAACACCTATATGTAGTAGTGCTGCAGAAAAACTATCCTGACAGAGGACACACTAAGACAACTAAATTAATGGAGGAAAGAGAATTTATTAGTAGCCAGTGGAGCATGTGAAGTTAGTAGCACCAAAGCACAAGCTCCTTGAAATAGATTTTCTTACAGGTTATATACCTTTACAGTATCTAAACAATGGGCATGTGATTCCTTTGTTTAAGATTTCCCAGGACTTGTGGAGAGAGGAGGGGGAGTTTCAGTGGGGTCAGCAAGGAGGAAGGGGTTTCCAGATCACTGATCCTAGCTACATACAGATCCTGCTTTTCTTGGTTTGCGTTGCAAGCGGCTCTAAGCAACCATTTAGAGAACTATGGGATGTAGTTAATTTGTAACTGGCTGACTCAGTTATCTCTGCTGGCTACTTTCCCTTGTATTCATCTGCTTTCTCCTCTCTTGAAGCAGAAGGGAGGCTTGCTCCCTCCTCATTATGGGTAGAATCATCTCCAGCATCTCCTGCATGTTCTTTAGACAATCCTGATTCACCTGACCCAGTATCTCCTGCAGGTTCTTCTGCCTCTCTAGCTTCCTCCTCCCAATAGATCACTCTCTCCCACCTTGCAATGCCCCTTCCAATGTTCAAGCCAACCACAGGAATAAAGGTAAGGAATTTCTTTTTACATTCATTTTTTGTCATTATTTCTGTTACTACAGTACAGTGTAAAGTATTGTATATTTATGTCCTTTTCCTGTGACTTAGCTGTGTTTTTATGTTCTAGATCATGATTTTACAACTGTGTTAGGATAGGTAAGTGACTTAGGGTGTGTTTCAACTTATACCAAAATTTGGGTTATGTCACTGTCGTAGGAACAGAACAGTGTCGTAACCTGAGGACCCCCTGTGTGTGCTGTTTTCTCTGCCCACACCTAGACTAGGGTAAGTCCCCTTATTGTAGGTGCTCATAGCTTATTGTACTTTTATTCATAGCACTTAATATAGTTGTAGTGATTTATTTAATATGTCTCTCTTTGCCACTGGATGATAAGCGTCAGGAGGGCAGGGACCATGTTCGACTTGCTCACTGCCTATTCCAAGGGACAAGCACAGAGCATGTCATCTAGTAGGCAGGTGACATTCTGTTCATAAAACATGGGAGGATATTTGAGGAAACAAGTGGCATCTGTAAGCTGAACTAATGTTCTCTTTCTTCTGCCCCTGTTATCTGGTTAACTCTATGTACCTCCAGGGCTCCATTTATGTATTGTTTTCTCAGGGATGCTGTTCCCCATCAGTCCCTTTCACATGCTGTGACAGCCTAACGGAGGGAGGAGGGAAAGCTTCTTTACAGTACAAGGTGATTTCCCTTTCATGTCTGGCTAGTCTGAGGTGATGATTAGCTACTGTGAAAATAACCCCACAGACACCAGTGATGTGGAGTGATTAGGGCTGCAAGTGAAGACTTGGGAGCCACGTTGCCTCCAGTTGTGGGTTACTAATTTCTAAGAGAGCAGAAATGATCAGAGATGGCCAAGAAAAAAAATGCCTATGTTGAGATGCAAAGAAGCAGTTTTAAGAACAAAAAAAAAATGTTTAAACTTCCCAATATTTTAGCTAGGTCAAGGAGAATAGATGTTCTGGGAGGATAATTGGGATTGGTGGACAGATCACTGGGGGGGGGGCAGCTTTTACAAAATGTAGGTTGCAGGCAATTAAAGAGAGTTAATGAAAATAGCAAGTACAGAATGTTTTTTAAGAAGTTTGATGCCAAAAATTTAGAAAAACCAGATAGGAACTAAAGAGTTGTGAGGTTAATTAAAGTTTTCCAAAATAGGACAGCCTGACCTATGGTGGCACAGTGGATAAAGCGTCGACCTGGGAACACTGAGGTCACCAGTTCAAAACCCTGCACTGGTCTGGTCAAGGCACATATGGGAGTTGATACTTCTAGCTCCTCCCCCCTTTCTCTCTCTCCCTCTGTGTGTGTGTGTGTGTGTCTCCTCTCTAAAATGAATAAATAAAAATTAAAAAATTTTTTTTAAAAAGTCAAAATAGGACAGAACTATACAGCTTTAGGAAAAAAAACCCACCTTTACAGTGGCGAAGTCTGAAGTCAGTTGAATCTTTTTACCACTAATTTTTATTTTTAAAAAAGTTTTTTTAGAAATACTATCATTTTGGCTTTTACTACATCATGCAAGCTCACTTCCTTTCCCTTTCACTCCCTTTCCTTTCTTCCCCCACTCCGCCCTTCTCCTGACTAGTACCATTCAACTGCTAGCCACAAAGCGTATGGTTATTGAGTACTTAAACTGTATATAGTCTGAATTACAGGGACTATAAGTATTTTTAAAAAAACCACCAGATTTTGAAGACTTGGTATAAAAAAGTAATGTAAATATCTTATGTATAATTTTATATTGATTATATATTTAAAAGATATTTTAGATATTTTTATTAAATAAAATATACATTATTAAAATTAAATTTATATGCTTTTTTAAACTTTTCATGTGGTTAATAGAAAATTCTCTATTACATACGTGGCTCATATTATATTTTTATTGGCAGCCTTGCTCTAGACTTTATTACCTATAGCCTCTCTCTTGGCTTCAGAAAGTACCTCTACAATTGACACATAAATATATATCTTTATATAAATGTTTGTTCAGACCTCTCCTCTGAGCCACAGAACCTTATATTCAATTGCCAATTAGACATCTCCTTTTAGAAGTCTCTAAGGCACCTCATATGAAGCACATGTGAAATTAGACTTACCTTCTTTTCTCCCCTTTCCCTAAATCCGATCCTTATCCAATATTTCTAGTCTCAATGATTGTCATCATCACCCTGTTGAGTAAGCCAGACTTTTAGACCCTTCTTTGAGCCTTCTATCCAATTTGTCATGAAGTTCTGCTCAGTTTATCTCCTAAAGATTTCTCCAATCTGTTCCTTCACTCATTCTACCACCTAGTCTGGGCCACTATGGTCACTTTCCTGGGCAATTTCAATAATTTGTCTACATCCAATTTGGCCAGCTTCCAATCTATTCTTCATGCTTCTAGCAAGGAATAAGTTATGAAATGTAAATCTGATCATGTCAGCTTCTTTATGAAAACTTTGTATGGATTCTTATTGCTGTTTGAATGAAAAACCAACTTTGTAATATTGTTTAAAATATCTCCACATTATTTGTCACCTGCCCACCTCTCTACCCTTCCTTTTACCATTATCTCCCTAACTCGCTTTGCCACACTGACCTCTTTCAGTACCTTGAACTTGTCATATTTCCTCCAGAAATGGGCCGGCCCTTTATATATATTCTTACAGCTTACCCACTTCACCTTTCCATGGTAAATTCTCTCCTTTTTTTTTCTTTTAAAGAAAGACAGAGACAGGAAGTAGGGGAAAGAGATGAGAAGCATCAACTCAGAGTTGTTTCACTTTAGTTGTTTATTGATTGCTTCTCATATGTGCCTTGACCCCAGGGGGCTCAAGCCAGGAACCTTGGGCCTAAACCAGCAACCTTGGGATTCAAGCTAGTGACCTTTGGGCTCAAGCCAGCGATTGTGGGGTCATGTCAATGATCTCACGCTCAAACCGACAAGCCCACACTCAAGTTGGATGAGCCTGTACTCAAGCCTGCAAGCTCGAGGTTTCAAATCTGGGCACGCAGTGCACCAGGTTGATGTTCTATCCTCTGTGCCAGCACTGGTCAAGCTGCGTACATATCTTTTAAAGTTGGGGCTAAATGTCTTCCCCTGGGTAATCTATAATAATACACCCCTTATTATTTTTTAACTCTTGTGTGTGCACATGCACACGTGGTTCTTATATATACTGCTCACAAACACTGGGGGATATTTTATCACGTCATATTCATTTTGAAATATCCCCTAATGTTTGTGAGTAATATATATATATATATATATATATATATATATATATATATATATATATATATATGCTGGGCTTAATTGTAGAATGTTTTAATATGCTTGCTCTATTGAGAATATGGCTATATCCTTGTAGTTAAGGTTGGAAGCTCCCCTGAAGGAGTGAGCATTCCTAGTATGAATCAGGAGGCAGACAGAAGCTTTCAGATAAAAATCCAGTCTTCCGTCTTTCACATTCTTGAAAACGGATCTCCTTGGGCTGAGCCCTGCCTAGATTTCTAGGTGACTGGGAAAAGACAGCATCTGCTTCTCAGAGGTAGACTTGGAGATAGGTAGGGATAGCCTTGCTACAGGGAATCATAAACACAATATAAGCAATGCATTCATGTGAACCAGATTGTCAAGATCAGCAGCCTTCAAACTATTCAACACCTTGATCTGTCACAATCAGTTATGAGATACATGGTAATTAATACAGTCCTAATAATAAAGTGCCACAATTTAATGTAATTTACTTTTTTATATAACTAGAGTGGATTACGGATTATCTTCATAATACCTTCCTCACTCCTTCACATTAATGATATGCTATCTTGAATAAAAGGAAAATGAAGAAGAATCATAACTAAGCCAGCAGAAAATTGCTTGTTCATTACATTGTCACAGTCAATATCATCTGCCAATTTGCTTTCTCAATGGAAAGAAAGGGTTGAGAACTGCTCTTCTAGTTGCATAGCACTACATATTTTTTTCCTGTAGTAATCTCCACGTCTGGAAAAGGAATGTACTGATGATCCCTCTTAATCTTCTCTGTGCTTCAGGGCATCGTCTGGGCCAGAGTGAATGGGAGAGCAATGGTTTCTTGTAGTCCCCATGGCTTTGGCAGCAGTGGGCGACTTCCCCAGGGGAGAAATAAGTATTTGGGAACAGGTTTCTAGGCTGTGGGGATTTGCTTGGCCCACAGATTTGTTCTCCACTTACAAATTAGAGTGTTATTTTATTATGGAAAAGGCAGTTTTGTTACAGAAGCTTTTCTAACACCTCCAAGAAAACGAAGTCATTCCCATCTGCTCTCCCTTAGCTCTGAATGCATGATTATACTATAAGATTTTTCACTTTGCATTTTAATTATTTGTTTACATGACTGCCTCCCAAACATGAATGGAGACTTTATACAGTATTGCTTTAATTTACTATTGCTTGTTAACAGTATGCTTGGCATCATAATAAGGGCTATCAACTTTTGACCAATGAGTTCAGCACGGCCAGAAAAGCAAACAAACATTTATCACATTAAACTCGGGGTCTTTTTTGTTGCCTTTTTATTTTTTTGCTGGTACAAACAGAAACATTTATTTCATGGTTTGTCATTATGAATGTATAACTTTCAT
Source organism: Rhynchonycteris naso (assembly GCA_037038555.1). NCBI lineage: Eukaryota > Metazoa > Chordata > Mammalia > Chiroptera > Emballonuridae > Rhynchonycteris > Rhynchonycteris naso. Next base: position 78,825,816 of record CM073002.1, read on the forward strand.
ACTGCTTATAGCAGACATTCAATACAGGGGGTCCTCCGGTTACAACAGTTTCGACATACGTTTCGCATTTACAATGCTCACTCCCAACGGAACTGTGTAGTAATCCGAGGACCCCGTATATACAAGAGATGAGATACATGTTTAACACTGTTACTTCATTTATTTGCATGAAATTCAGTGTGGAATTTTCACTTACACTTTTGCTTTTAAGGTCGGTGTTTAGTTGAATTCCAGAATTCATTTTACAATAAGGTTGTGAGTAGAATATAAATATCTTTGCAAGAAAAATATTTTGTATACTGGGTCTGATAGCAGATTAATGTCAATGTAACCCCATTACAGAATTTTCTACTTTTTAAAAGAGGAAACAACCTTATAGTGTGGTTGTGAAGGACATAAAATTAATGCTTGTAAAGATACTTTGCTCACACAAAAAGTGCTGTATAAACTTCATCACTGTTAACATCTTGGGGTCACAAGGCTACCATTTGCTGGCAATTCAAATGTGACTCTGAATTTGTTTTCCTAGAGTAGGAGGCAATGTTTAAGGTCTTAGAACACAAGTCTACAGTCAGAAAACCCTAGCCTCACATTCTGTGCCACTTATTCTCAGTGGCCTTTCCTAGCTGTTTGAAACAGATTTATAATCTGTAAAATGGGCTGTGGCCTCGTATGGATATTTTAGGAAAGATCAGTATATAAAAGGGGCTTCCAGCAGTGTTCAAGTCAAGAGCTATTGTCATGGTTCAGTGTTTGCCTGCTGTAGAATCGCTCACACTATATCTTATATACTCAGTGCCTACCACAGTTCCTGGTACATAATAGGTACTCAAGCAATATTAGGGATTCCACTCAAGGGTTAGTTATATATTAGATTTGCTTTCTTTCAAGTTAGAGCATATCCCAAGATACCTTCTTTAAATGAGCAAAAGTTGGCATAACAAATGCCATGTTATAAGTGTAAATTTGATCTTTGAGTGTTGCTTGGTATCGCTGAGCTGTGGGAGTCCCATATCATAGACCTAAATTATTGTGATCCATAAGGAAACTATATACTTTGGTGTCCATCCTACTGGTGTTTATATTGTTGGAGACTGACATATACTTTTGGGATTTCCTGCAATGACTTCTCCCTCAACAATTTTGTGGGACCGCTCCATGAATTGTTAGGCTTTTGCATTGCAGGTTGAAATGTGCTGTCCTGATGGCATTAAAATACAATTTTAAGTGATCCATTGTAGTCTCCTGGTTTTCTGTCTACCATAATTATTGTGAGCATTATGTTTCAGTTTGTAGATGTTCAAATTCATTAGTGTTGTTTTTAATATGAAGATCATATGAAATGTCTGAGGTAAGTAAAAATATCCATCATTAAAAATTGTCTTAGTGGAATATGGTGTTAATGTTACTAGGATTCTATTTTTGATATATTCCCTAAAATAGGATGTACAGCAACAAAATTATAAGCTTCGTGTGGGCAAGGATTTTTGTCTTGTTTGTTTAATGAACCATGATTGTACATAGCAGTAGCTCAATAGTCATTATTTGAATTGAGTATTGAATGTCAGGCCTTCTATTTTCCACCAGTGATGCTCACTAGGATTAGACTGCTTTGTAGAAAAAGGAAAAAAAACTTTGAAAAATATACATTGAGTTTTTCTGAAAAAATAGGTTTTTTTCTTTTTCTCTTTACAGTTACAATTCTGGGCATATTGATAATATCATGGTCTTGATATTTTAGGCCACATAATGAAAATAGTATACAGTTTATAGTTTATTTAATAATATTATGAAACTTTTAGTTTTCATTTCACTACTAAATAATTTATTTTCTGATAGAACTGATTATCTTAATTGTGTTCAAAATCTGCATATAAATATAATACATATTTTACCCTAATTTGAAAGAAAATGAGTGGATTCAGTTTATTTTTCATATTTCAATTGCAGTTTACTTTCAGTATTATTCTGTATTGGTTTCAGGTGTACAGCATATACTTTATAAAATGTCCGCCCCATTATTTCATGTACCCACCTGACACCATACAGAATTTCTGCAGTATTATTGACTGTATTCCCTGTGCTGTGCTTATATCACTATGACTCTTTTGTAATTGCCAATTTGTACTTAATCCCTTTACTTCTTTCAACCAGTTCTAGGTAAAATGGGTATTTTTTTACTAAAATGTTTTATTTTTATTTTCAGCTTTACTTATCTTTCTATTTTTTATTTAGAAATTAAATTTATTTTAATGGATGATGTTGATTAATAAGAGTACATAGGCTTCAGGTGAACATCTCTAGAGCACTAGAGCTGTTGATTGTATTGTGTTCCCATCACATGGATGTAAGACTAATGGCAGTGTGAGAGATACTCCTGATCTCTCCCCTTAAAATTTCAACAAATTGAACAACTATTATGCAGCAAAGGAACTCCAGCTGGGTTCACAGGCATGACTGAAAGATCCTCAGATTAAAGGAACTGAAGATGGGATGGGTTGAAAAGGGGGAGAGAAGGTAAAACACATTCACAGTGGACTCTGGAGGGGAGACAGACCTGGAGTGAATATTGGGTTTTTTTTTCTCTCTCTCTATCAGACTATGGGGAGGAGGGAAGATTGGGCTTTCTGGATTTTGTCTAAGGGGTATGGACAGGAAAACCTGGAGTGACTTGGTCTTCTTCAGCTGGAAGGAAAAGTGAGATAGAGCGGCAGAGGGAGAGAAACTAAACCAAAGCAGCTTGAGTGCAGAGTTATAGCCAGTGTTCCCATGGTCTGCCTGCAGCTCACACTTGGCAGAGATAAAGAAAACTAAAGTGCATCCCCACCCCAGCCTCCTAGATCCTTCTTCCCTCACCTTGCAGTATGGAGAGTGGCAAAGACAGACTCCCACAGCTATCTCTCCAGAGCCACTCTCTCCCCTGAAGAACAGAGGTGCTCCACATCTGGCCCCCAGGTCTGTTGAGACATGGGAAGGAGCACCCAGAGGCCTGAGATTGCCTATGCTAGAGCAATAAAGCTGAAAAGTCAAAGCCATAAAGCTGAAGCCATAAAACCCTCACAACAACCCCACCTACAGTGTTGCAACAGCAGCATCTCAGCAGAGGACATCCCTGGAATTTCACAGAGATAAAACATGTAGTACAGCAACAACTACTGGGAGAAAACAATAATCTTTCAAAACCAAAATTTATTTTTTCTTTTTTTTCCTTTTTTCCTTATTCTTTTTATCTCTTTTGAATTTCCTTTTCTTTAATTTTTATATTTTTAATTTTTTGTGGGTGTTTTTTGTTTGTTTGTTTTTTCTTTTTTTGGTATTTGGTTTCAACCTTTGTTTTCTGTGGGTTTTGTTTTTTACTTATCGTTATTTTTTTTAATTTTTATTGTATTTTTTTTTATTTTAATTTTTCTTTTTTTAGTTGTTTTTTTTTAGAGTTCCTAACAATACCACTTTCAAATACCATCAAGGAAGAGGAAATTGAATACCATGGCTACAAAAGACAGAGATGTAGTTCAGAAAGAAAATAAAAAAATCTCCAAAACAAAGTTTTAATCACATGGAAACCTTGGATTTAAATTATAGAGAATTCAAAATTGAAGTTTTGAAAATACTCAACAAGAAAACAATAGACAACTTAATGAGCTCAGAAAACAAAACAAATACCTCACCAAGGAGACTGAAACTTTAAAAACAGAGATAAGAACTCAATACATGAGTTGAAGATTAGGGTAGCAAGTTTAGCTAATAGAAAAAGCCAGATAAAAGAAAGAATCAGTGGCATCAAAGACAGGTAATTAGAGATATCACAGACAGAAGAAGAGAGAGACTTGCAAAATTTTTATCATTATTATTAATTTTAATGAGGTGACATTGATAAATCAGGGTACATATGTTCAGATAAAACATCTCCAGGTTATTTTCACATTTGATTATGTTGCATACCCATCACCCAAAGTCAAGTTGTCTTTCGTCACCTTTTATCTGGTTTTCTTTGTGCCCCTCCCCCCAACCTCCTCCCTCTTTATCCTCTTTATCCCCCTCCCCCATAACCAGCACACTCTTGTCCATGTCTCTGAGTCTCATTTTTATGTCCCATCTATGTATGGAATCATATAGTCCTGAGACTTGCAAATTTTTTAAAAATGAGAGAGCTCTACAAAAATTGTCTGACTCTATCAGAAGGAGCAATATATAAATAAGAGGTATATGAGAAGAAGAAGAGATGGAGAAGGAAATGAAGAGCCTACTCAAACAAAATATTGATGAGAATTTTCAAGCCTATGGAAAGAGTTAGAGCCTCGAATTCAAGAAGCAAACAGAATGCTGAGTTATCTCAACCTAAACAGACCTACTCCAAGGCACATTGTAATAAAATTGTCAAAAATCAATGACAAAGAAAGAATCCTCAAGGCAACTAGGGAAAAGAAGAATATAACATATAAAGGAAGGCCCATCAGGTTATCATCACACTTCTCAACAGAAATTCTACAAGCCAGAAGAGGGTAGACCCAAACATTCAAAGTTCTGAAACAGAGTAATTACCAGCCAAGAATACTAAATCCATCAAAGTTATCCTTCAAATATGAAGGAGAAATAAAAACTTTAGCAGACATACAGAAGCTGAGGCAATTTATCATAAGAAAACCCCCACTGCTGAGGAATACTCAAGGAGGTTATTTGACCAGATACAAAGAACAAAATAAATCAAAACTACAAATGTGCTCATCACACAACAAACATATGGCAACTGAAAAGGATTTGACTTTGGGTGATGGTCTTGTTTATTGGTTGTTGTTGTTTTTGTAACAATCTCAGTTTAAGATATTATTCTTTGTTCCATATCTTTAATCATTCGTGGTACATAAGGGGCAAACAATTGTTAAGTAACTTATCATCTATGCTATGCCATTCCATCATGCAAAAATGTAACAGAGAATAAAGAAAGGAGTGACAAACAGAATTGTTTTTCTGAAACTCAGATTTGATAGCATCAGCCCTTGATGATTTATTCAGGGCCTACTAAATAAAATTTAAGCTCTTTGATTTGGCATTCTGACCACATCTTTTTAGGATACTTCCTATAATTCTTACAGTACTGTATTCTACTCCCACCAGGCATTTTGTATGCTAGATAATCTGGCCTAATATAAACCAGAGTCCTATAGGCTTCTCTCTCAGTACCTTCTTCTTTTCTGCCTTCCTATTTTCCCTAGATTATTTTACTCAGTTCCCAGTTTTTAAAAAGATATATATGTGTGTGTGTGTGTGTATATATATATATATCATATATTTTTATATATATGCACTATTATTTCCTAATATTTAGCTTTTTCTTTTATATTTAAATGTTTGTTTGACATGTCAATTTAGATAACTGATAAGCATCACAAACACAACATGGATAAATTAAAACATATCTCTAAATCCAGACCTTTCTCCTGCACAAGAAAGCATCCCTCCTCTAGTCTCCTTCAACTCAATAAATGCTAACATCTTCTCCTCATATGCTCACAGCTAAAAATCTAGGCAGTTTTTCTACTAGCTGTCTTTATCCCCTCACATTTTCCTCTCAAATGTAAATCATTAGCAAATTCTGTTGGTTCATCCTCCAAAAATATCCCAACTCCATCTGCACTTCTTTATGTCTACTACTATCCTCCTAATTCTGACCTGCTGCAATATGCTCCTTGCTGGTCTCCCCACTTTTACCCTTTCCTTTCATGGTCTATTTTCTGAACAACTGGGAGATTGTTCCTTTTTAAAATGTAAATAAAGCAATGCTATTTGGTTGGCAGAATAATGTTCCCCCTCAAAGATGTTCTAAATTCTCGGTTGTTCATATGCTATGTTACATGGCAAGGGAGAATTAAAGAATCCTCAATTATTCAGTGGGCCCAAAGTCATTTTTTTAAATGTTGAAAACAAAAGCAGAAGAGTTGGAATCAGAGTGAGAAAGATTTAACTGGCCATTCCAGCATTTGGCGATAGAAGGTGATCATTAGACTGGACTCCAGAAACTGGAAGAGGCAAGGATATAGATTTTCCCCTACAGCCTCCAAAGGAATGTTGACAACTTAATGTTTGCCCGAAAAGGCTTATTTCAGACTTCTCACCTCAAGAACTATGAGCGAGTAAAATTCATGTGGTTTTAAATTACAGAGTTTGTGGCAATTTGTTACAATAGCAGTAAGAAAATAATCCCCCCTTTCAACACTTCTCATTGCATGAAAAATAAAATGCAAACTCCATACTCTGTTACAAACCCTACAAGAACAACTTTTCAATTTCATCACCAACCACTTTCACTGCCTTTTATGGGTTTCTCAAACAAGCAAAGCTTATTTTTGCCTTAAGAAATTTTGACTACCTCACCTTTGTCTTTACTGTGCTCTTTCCCAAACTGCCACGAGTGGCTTCTTGCTACTCACGTCTCAGCTTGACTGCTCACCTTTTCTTTTAGACTTTTCCTAACCGCCTGAATTAGAGTAACTCAAGTGTTCTTTATCACCTTGTTCTATTTGATCATCAGTATACACACTTGCTAGTTTTGGCTATTTTTCTTATATATGTACTTATTATCTGCTTCCCCAAGCTCCTCTAAGAATGTAAGGTCCATAGAAACAGAATCTATAAATATGATGGCGCTTAGTTGTTGGTTCTCAAACAGGCTCCCATACATGGAAGACAAAAAGAAACCAAAGAAAGAGGCAGACTGCTCCAAACTGGTAGGTGGAAGTTTTAATAAGTAAGGGAACTTCTTTACCAGGCTTGTCCCGAGTAGCTGCAAGGCAAGTAATCTCCACACTTGCCTGCCAGAATCTTCAGTTTTATAGAGGTCTTATCTCAGTTCACTCATGTGTTCAGATGGTCTCACCAACGACTGACTGTCTCAAGGCTTCATGCTTGAAAAGATCTCTCACTGTGCGAACAGTGTGCAGAATACACATTCCAAAGACAGGGGAAAAGATGAGAACTCAGGTCCAGCTCCTAGATCAACTGGGCAGGGGTGTGTGACATCCTCTGACCTCCACTAATAGTGGGCACTATAAAGTATTTATTGTGTGAATGTATGAATAAGTGGTGAAATAAATGGCAGCTGTTTTGTAGTACTGAGTATAGGACTTTTAAAATATTTTAAGAAAAAATAAAAATGTTTATAAATATGTAAGAAATTTAGAATAAAAAGAAATGAGCTACATGATTTTTTTTCACCAGTGTATAATTCTTTCACTGACCCCACATGGTTTCATGGATAAGAGGTGAGCCAGGAGCACACTCATCATTTTTCCACAGTTCTTTGGTGGACCCTTTTCCCCACAAGTCTTAACAAGTTCTCATTATGGGAGAAAGTTTCCCCATGGTGCCATATCAGCACAGACTTAGTCCTGTCTGCATTATCATGGGACTGTATTCCTCTCTGGAAATAAACACATTGGTCTAGAATTTAATTCTGAGGGAAGGGATTTTTTTTTCTGTTTTGTTCTTTGTTGAGTCCTCAGAATACATCTCAGAAATATGCATAATCCTTATATTAGGAGAATAAGAGTTATATCCATGAAATGCTAGCAGACCATACAAGGCAAAGATTGAAACTCTAAAGGTGTTATATGGGTAATAACAGCTTGGGAAGTTGGGAAGTAGACCCATGGGTTTGTTCTAAGGAAGTTGAATAGACCTTAGTCAGAGAATTAAAGGAGGATTTGAGTAAATGGAGGAACATGTGAAAGGTAATACAGATATGGTAAAAGACACCAAATGGAAAAAGGAAGTGACTTATCCAGAGAACTGTGAACAGAAGGGCTTGGCTTAGGGGTGGTATATGGTAAATGCAGAACATAATGAAATAAAGTGAACTCAAATGATGTAAAGTTAGAAAAATCAAGATAATTAGAAAAACAAATTAAAACTTGAGATTGATAAGCAATATTAATGCATAACACTATAAATTATGGAAGAGCCCTAAATAAGAAAGTATTTTGAGAAAAGAAATCATTTGAGAAGCAAGAAAAATGTAAAGGTATCTACGGTATCATGTTAAAGGCATTATAAATGTAATTTAAAAGGAAGATCCTAGAAATTGTATAATGACTTTTTTTAAAAAAAGTGAGACAGGTGCTACTTTATGAGCTCTGTTCACATCACACCTCTCCTCTGAGGAAACAAATCCTAGCTCAGTTCCCGCTTCCTCTACAAAGCCTTTGCTGGCCAAGTTAGTGAGAATTGTTTTATTCCCACTTCAGACTTCATATTCAGATTGCTGAGAAAGATAAATGATATTAACTAAAATGAATTAAAGTCAAAACATGGTCCTGAAAATTTGCATAGATGTGGGCATTTGCCTTATTCCTTAGGTCTCAAAGGATACATATAATTATTCCAATTTAGTATGTTTGTAATGTTTAGGAGATTAGGTCTCTCAGGCTAGACTCTGATGTCAATGCCAAGTAAATCTCCTTAGAATATTTAAAATGTTTCAACCATTCTCTACCAATGACATAAATCACTGACCTGTTGGTAGAAATATTCTCTAAAACTATCAAGAAAGTAAAGTTTTGTTGCTAGATCTACTTTAAAAACCAACATGAGGCAACCAACCAGACTTTAAAACTTAACAGGGAAATCCAGGTGAGAAAATATTTATTAAACTTCAAGAACATTTATTTCTTTACAATATTTGAGGAGGTATTTGGACCTTACAATTCTTATTTTTAAATTTTTTTAGTTCCTTTAATTCTTTCCTTGAACCTAAAGTTTATTGTGTAAGCACTAGTCAAATTATTATAATGCACTTGTATTCCTTCTGAATTCAAAGGAAGCTTAAATTTACCAGAAACAAATAAGTAAAGGCATATTTTTGTAGTAATAACAGAAGACACTAGTGAAGTTTTAGAAACCTCTTTGAATAATGTTTACCATATAGTTTACATATTAACAGATGAAATGCTTTATTAACCTCTACGTTGAAATGGTGTTTAAAATCTATGTGTTGGAGATTTCCTATGTATTAAACAAATTATATGAGGAAGTAATATAATTTCAAACCATTCTTTTAAACTCCTGAAGTAATTTTAGGGAGCTTTCTAGTTTCTCTCTTGATTTTTAGAGAAATTAAATATCAATGTAAACTTATTTCTGTTTGATTATGATCAACTAGGAAAACTGAAGGAAATCTTTCCATTTAATTTAACTTCAAGCTGGTAACTGTAAGGCATTTAATGAAAAAATTATTCAAATTATACTTATATAGATTTCAAATGTTCATTTTAAAGTACTGTTCCTAAAGGAATCAGTCCCAAATAGTCTGAGATTTAAAGTCAGTAATATTTTCAAGAAGCCAAAAGGGAAGAGATCATTCCATAGCTCTCTAAAATGTTTTTCCTCCATTCCTGGAATATGGAGTAGTTGTGTGCAATGAATATTCAGGAAATTATTAAGGGGGAAATGTCTGAGAAGGTATTTAGCATAGGGCAGGCATTTAATAAATACCAATTCAATAAATAGATGATTCTTGAATTAACTAAAACAAGGTAGATTTGAAATATAGCATTCCCAATAAATTAGAACTCCAGCTTTAAAGAAAAATCTAAGAGATACATAATTAAAGTTTTTAAAAAAACTGAAAATTTAATAAATGTGAGTTGAGCATCATAACATCTTAGAATATCATGGAAACACAACATTCAAAAGAGTAAAACTTGACACCAAACAGTTATTGCCTTACATAGAAATAAGTGGCCACAAGATGTGATTATGTTCCTAAGTGATTTAAGATGTATGCAAGATTGTCAGCAGACTATTATGATTTATAACTGTGAACAAATGCCATTATCACAGGGATGACATCTCCTTGATAAATCGAATGTAATGTTATTTGCTATAAAATTGTAAAGTGCAAAATATATTAGTTATTGGTTGGATCCCCAATGGTTATTGTGGAGTGATCAAGTTATAAAACATGGCAGACCAAAGAGCATGTAATTTTACCTATTTAAATAAAAAATTCCTTTCTGATTACAAAAGTAACACGCATTGTAGAGAATTTCAAATAGGGAAAATACAAAGAAAAAAATGATCTATAATTTCCATTGTACAGAGAAAAATAGTATTAACATTTGATGGGTTTCTGTGCTTCCTTTTCTTTACATTTATTTATAAATATTTATTTTAAAAATTAAAATGATTCTGTACATTAAAAACTTTGTATTATTTTACATAATGTTTTAATATGTCTAATTTGCCATTACATTACATATTCTAAGTAAACACCACTTTTAATGATTATACCAAATGTTTACCATTTAGGTGTTTTGAAATTTTCACTATTATAAACGGCATTACAATGGACATTATTATATGTAAATCTTTCTTTGAGGTTCTAATTATTTCCTTCTGCTGGATTCATGGTTACTGGTCATAGGGTATGAACATGTAAAAATTTCCTTAATCTATTACCAAATTACTTTCCAATAATTTCACCAATTTATACTTCTGCCAGGAATGCAGTTGGGTTTCAATTTTAGTCTTTTAGACAAGACTATATATCATTTCTTTGCTATTTTGATGGGCAAAATAAATATGCCCTCATAAGTGTTTCAAATGATGCCTCTCTAATTAGTAATAACGTCAAACATTTTTAATTTTTTAAAAAACTGTATTTTTGATAATTTATTATTCCTGTCTTTTATTTTTTTAGTGATTACTCCTAATTTGTATAAGCTCTATATAGAATAAAACTATAGAAATATTATCATATTTATTGCAATAATTCTCTGCTTCATGTTTGAAATTTGCTTTTATTCATGGTGTTTGTGACATATAATGGAATTTACCAAAATTTAACCCTTGTGCTTTCTCCAAATTCTTTTGGTAGCATTTAAATTTCTTTCACTTTTTTTATACACATGAATAACTTTATATTGCATGTATAGATGGTATTATAAATAACCTGGAAGGTTGTTAATGTAGCCTTTTTGTTTTTTCTTTCCTCTCCTTTCTCTTTCTTCTCCTTATTTCCATCCACATCACTTCCCCTCTCCCCAACCCCACCCTCTTAATATAAATACCTAGTAAATAGTCCTCATTTGTTCCTAACCATTTTAAAATGTATACTTATCTAGCATCGGAAATAGAAAACTGCTAAGAATATGCAAATGAATCTAATCTTTAAAAAACATTTTTTCTTATGGTAATATATATATGTAACATATAATTTACTATTTTAACCATATTTAAATATATAGTTCAGTGGTATTAAGTACGTTCAGATTGTGCAACCATCATTATCATTTACCTCCAGAAGTTTTTCAATTTCTCAAACTGAAACTCCATATTCATCAAACAATAACAACCATTCCCTCCCTCCCTGACAATCACCATTCTACTTTCTGTCTTTATGAATTTGACTTCTTTAATCCATGTAAGTGGAACCATACAATATTTGTCCTTTTGTGTCTAGTTTATTTCACTTCATATAATGTCACAAAAGTTTATCTTTTAACATGTGTCAGAATTTTATTCTATTTTTGGCTGAATAATATTCCACTGTATGTATATACCACATTTTGTTCAACTGTTCATCCGTGAGTGGACATTTCAGTTGGCTATTGTGAATAATGCTGCTATGAACATGAGTGTATGAAGATTGTCTTTTTTTAAATTAAATTGGAATTATTGGCATGACATTGGTTCATAAAACCATATAGTTTTCAAGTATACAACTCAATATAATAATACCATTGGCACACCACATCATGCACCCTAAACAACACTGTTAATCAGGATGTATATACAGTCATTGAAATTGTTTGGGAACACTGATACCAACTGCTGACATTTATAAATCAGCTTTACTTAAACCATATAGAAGAACCCATATAGAACAATACTTCTCTCAAGACCTCAAAAGTCATCTTTGTGCATCTAACCTCATATTTTTCTTGAAACTATGCTGGAAAAAATGTTCAATAAGTAGTTAAAAAGTTAATAGCTTCAGAAAATTGATACTTTCCCAGAATTGGTCATGCACTAAAATCCATGTAACCTGTGAACATTATGGAAGATTCTCGATTTTTGTCATCTTTCTGGGCTAGAAAGAGATATATAGTTGAATTGAGCATATTATAAATTAGTATCTCATTTCACCACAATTTTTTTTATCAACAAAGAGTTCAGGAATGGCTAAAGAAAATCATACCATGAACAGTGAGTTTATCCTCACCAGACTTATAGATCACCCTTCTCTTGTGCATTCTTGCTGTACCTGTGCCATTACTCTTAAGATATCAGGGGACTTCTGAGAACAGAATGGTTTTTCTCTACGAATGTATGGCACAATTTTATTTCATTTGCACTGTTAAAACTGCAGACTGCTTTTCCTTGGCAGCAACGGCCTATGATCACTATATGGCCACACGTAGACCACTACAATACCACACCATGTTGTCTAAGCACCTCGGACTCAGATGACCACAGGGGAACTAAATAGCTAGAAATATGTATTCCATAATTCCTATAGGGTCCCTATTTTGGTTAGTTTTCTATGGATCTACTTACATCAACCAATTTTATTGTGATATTCTTCCTTTAAACAGACTCTCCCATGTTGACCCTTATGTCAATGAACTGGTACTGTTTATCGTTGAAGGCCCAATTCAAATCTTCACCATACGTTGTGTTTTAATATCTTATCTCGGCATTCTCTTTACTGTTTTCAAAATGAAATCCAAAGAGGGAAGGATCAAAGCCTTTTCTACCTATGCATCCCACTTTTGTCTGTTTCGTTATTCTATGGATCTCTTTTTTCCTGTGCATTAGGCCAAATTTGCTTGAAGAATGAAAAAAAGATATTGCAGCTGCTATTTTGTTTACAATAGTAGTTCCCTTAATAAATCATTTTATTGCCTGGCCTTTAGTGGCACAGTGGATAGAGTGTTGGCCTGGAATGCTGAGGTCGCTAGTTTGAAACCTGGGCTTGCTAGATCAAGGCACATATAACAAGCAACAAATGAACTAAAGTGAAACAATTATGAGTTGATACTTTTCTTTCCACCACCCCCTATCTCCTCTCTCTGTAAAACCAATAAATAAAACCTTAAAAAAGAAAACAAAGAACCCAATTTAAAAATAGGCCAATTACCATAACAGAAACCTAATCAAAGAAGATATACAAATAGCAAATAAGCATATAAAACGAAGCTCTACATCTTATGTAAGCAGGGAAATGAAAATTAAAACAAGATACAACTACAAATCTATTAGAATGGCCAAAATCTGTAATACTGACATCACCAAATGTTGGCAAGGATGTAAAATAAAGGAATTCTCATTAATTGCTACTGGAAATGCAAAATGGTACAGCTACTTTGGAAGACAGTTTGTTTTCTTCCAAAACTAAACATGCTCTTACCATTCCTAATCACACTCCTTGTTACCTAACCAAAGGAGCTGAAAATATGTCCACACAAAACCTACATATGTCTATAACAATTTTATGCATAACTGCCAAACTTGGAAGCAACTAAGATGTTCTTTAACAGATGAATGGATAAATAAGCTGTGGTATGTCTAGAAAATGGAATATTATTCAGTGCTAAAAGGAAATGAACTATCAAGCCATGAAAAATATGAAGGAAACTTTCATGCATATTACGAAGTGAAAGAAGCCAATCTGAAAAAGCTATATACTGTATAATTTTAACTTTTTGACATTTTGGAAAAGGCAAAAAACTTGGAAAGAATAAAATAATCAGTGGTTGTCAGGGGTTTGCAAAAAGGAATGGATGAATATGAGTAACAGGACTTTTAGGGCAGTGAAAATACTCATGTATCATACTACTGTGGTAGATACATGTCATTATATATATATATATATATATTTATATATTATATATTTTTATTTATATAGTATATATAATTATTTATATAAAATCATTTATTTGTATAAAATTATATATACAATTTATATATAAAATTATTTATATATAAAATTATATAGTATAATATAAATTTATATATAATAAATATATATACATATTTTTTTTTTTAAGAGAGAGACCAGCAGGGACAGACAGACAGGAAAGAAGAGAGATGAGAAGCATCAACTCATAGTTGCAGCATGTTAGTTGTTCACTGATTGCTTTTTCATATGTGCCTTGATCGGGAATGGGGGCTACAGTAGAGCCAGTGAAACTTTGCTCAAGCCAGTAACCTTGGGCTTCAAGTCAGCAACCTTGGGCTTCAAGCCAACAACCTTTGGGCTCAAGCCAGCAACCTTTGGACTTAGGCCAACAAGCATTGGGTCATGTCTATGATCCCACGCTAAAGCCAGCAATCCCACCCTAAAGCCAGCGACCCCACACTCAAGCTGGGGAACTTGTACTCAAGCAAGATGAACCTGCGCTTAAGCCAGCAACCTTGGGGTTTTGAACCTGGGTCCTCAGTGTCCTAGGTTGGTGCTGTATCCACTGTGCCATTGCCTGGTCAGGCAGATACATATCATTATAAACTTGTCCCAACCCAAAGAAAGTACCTCATCAAGAATGAACTCTAATGTAAACTATGAACTTTGGGTAATAATAATGTGTCAACAAATGTAGCGAATGTACACTCTGGTTGGGGATGGTTGATAATGGGGGAGGCAATCTATATGTGGCAACAGGGGGATAAATGGGAAACCTCTGTACTTTCTGCCCAATTTTGCTGTGAAGCTAAAACTTTTTTAAGAATAATACAATGAGATACCATCTCATACTTGTCAAAACAGTTGTTATCAACAAGACAAGTAATAACAAGTGTTGGAGAGTTTGTGAAGAAAAAGGAACCCTTGTTCACTTCTGATGGGAATATAAATTGGTATAGCTACTATGGAAAACAGTATAGAGGTTCCTCAAAAATTAAGAATAGAGTTACCATATAACCCAGCAACAAACGCCTCTTCTGGGTATTTAACCCTAAATTTTGAAAGCATTCATTCTCAAAGATATATGTACCCCTATGTTCATTGCAGCGTTATTCATGGTGGCCAGGATATGGAAACAACTGAAGCATCCTTTGATAAATGACTGGATAAAGAAAATGTGGTACATGTATACAATGAAATAATACTCAGCCTTAAGAAAAGGTAAAATACTGCAATTTGCAATGGCATGGAGGGGTCTTGAGAATATCATGCTAAGTGAAATAACTTAGACAGAAAAGGTCAAGAACCATATTATTTCATTCATATGTGGGCTATAAAACTGAAAAAAAAAAATAAACAACAAAATTTCATAGATACAAACAATAGTGTGATGGTTACCAAAGGGAAAAGGGGATTGGGGAAGGTAGAAGAGAGTATTGGGGAGACAAATGGTGACAGAAGGAGACTTGATTTGGGGTGGTGAACACACAATACAATGTATTATAGAATCTTACACTTGAATCCTCTATAATTTTATTAACAAATGTCACTCCAGTAAATCTAATTAAAAATAACATATTAAACATGAAAAAATATTAATCACCACTTGTAGCTTTTAACTTTAGCTCTAACCAAGCACTCTGTGGTTTATCAGCAAAGATCAGTCTTTTTATATTTCCTCAAGATCTCCCTCTGGTTTATGACTTTTTTTTTTTTTGCTATCTATACTTATTATAGTACTTTAAAAAAATTAACTTCAGATTGTTTTATGGTACAATCTCTTCCACGTATCTCATCTCACCTTCTTCAGAAAATAATAATAGCAATTCTAATTTTCACCTACAACTGACTATAAAACATAGTCTCTTCCTTATTTTTCTATTTCCCTGTTTGTCCTCCAGTTTAACAAATTTTCATTTCTTCCAGACATACAAGAACCTGTCCTTCCATTTGGTAAACGTTTTTTGAGGTTCAACAACATGCGAAGCACTAAGGGAGATGCTGTGTGAAAAGCTACCCGCATTGTGATACTTCGTTACGGCAGTCCAAGGAAACAGATACACCTGGGTTTCCCTACAGCATGGCTACAGGTTCCAAGAATGAGTGTACCAAGAGAACAAGGCAGAGGGCTCAGCATTTGGAAGGCCAGTTTCGTAAGTTACACAACAGTACTTCTATCATACCTCAATTATTGAGGCAGTCACTACATTTTATTCACATTCAAGGAGAGGGGACATAGACCTCTTGAGGGGAAGGGTGTCAACATCACACTCTAGGCAGAGCACGTGGAATGAAATATACTGTGCTGATCTTCACAACTTCCAAGAGGATAGGAAGAATTGAGCAGAAGGCAAGAAGAGAGGATACATCAGAGGATGGGTTTGAGGAAAGAAGGTTAAGGAATGCTTCACTCACTTGTTCTTTGTATAATTTGTTTCTCCTGAATAAACGTTGTGAAAAAAAGTAAAGCAGTAGACTGCAAGTGAGTTTGGTTGGCTCTTCAGTTTCTGAAATTCTTAACTACCATCTCCCCAATAAGCCAAAATACTATGAGAGAGGTACTATTGTATCTCCATGTGTCAGGCAAGAAAATTAAGCCCTTTATGGTTAAGGCAGTTTCTCAGTGTCCCACAGCAGTATTTCTTGTGATTCCACCCCAAGCTAAGTACAAAACGCATAGTCTCAGTTACCATGTGAGAAGTCTCAAAGGATCATCCGGGGATAGCATAGAATTTAGTGTAGCTCGTGCAGGGTAGAACAGCATACATAGTACTTTTAAAAAATTAATTTCCAAGATTTAAAAATCAGAAGAGCCTGACCAGGAGGTGGCGCAGTAGATAGAGCGTCGGACTGGGATGCGGAAGACCCAGGTTTGAGACCCCGAGCTGGCCAGCTTGAGTGCAGGCCCATCTGGCTTGAGCAAAAGCTCGCCAGCTTGGACCCAAAGTTGCTGGCTCCAGCAAGGGGTTGCTCGGTCTGCTGAAGGCCCACAGTCAAGCTACATGTGAGAAAGCAATCAATGAACAGCTATGGTGTTGCGATGGAAACGAAAAACGAATGATTGATGCTTCTCACCTCTCTCCATTCCTGTCTGTCTGTCCCTATCTATCCCTTTCTCTGACTCTCTCCCTGTCCCTGTAAAAAAAAAAAAATTAAATATCAGAAGAATATTTATAAAAGCAAGTTTTAACTTTTCTTGAAAAGTAAGAAGATCTGGCCACAATTCGTATTTTCTATGCCACCTGTCTGGTCCTTCTGAGCATTAGAATGTATAACCTTGTGTTACAAAATATTGCCTCTCCTCATTCTTCACTATACAGTAGACCATCAATTTTCAAACTTTTTCATCTCTTGGTATACATAAACCGATTCCAAAAATCCTACAGCACACCAAAAATAATAAAAATAAAAATACATATTTTTTTCCAATCTGAACAAAGAAAGATATAATTTGATTCATTCACAAAGGATGGCTATAGTTGTTTAGGCTGTTGTCATTTTCTAATTTGAAAATCTAAGGAAAAAGAGGTCAGGTACTGTATGTTTTAAAAATTCTTGTGGCATACCGGTTGAAAATTGCTGCAGTAGATAGTTGACTATTGAACTGTATACCTTTAAAGTTTTTATTTCAGTTTTATTGGGCAGCAGATTTAGGTATGAACTTCATAGAAATACAGTGACACAATAGTAAGTTTATTTTAAACAAATACTATGTTATCCTTTTATTAACTATGAACTTCCTATTTTACTTACTTTAAATTATCTTCATCTCTTTGTATTACAATTTTATGTTTTGTTTTCCTTGGTGAATCAATTCAATCCCAAGAGTCAGAGAACACAAAACTAGTTAGTCCTGTTTACTGTACTAACAAGAAAAGCTAATTACCTTTCGTAAAGCCAAATCCCAATGTGGGAAACAAGTGTCCTCAAATTAGTACGTTAATTTTGAAAAAATGAGTCATTTTATATTGATATGATTTATAGGCATTTTTCCTTTAATACTCCCTTTGGAAGATAAGGAGAAAAGAACATATATGAAAAAAGGAAAATTGACTGAGATAAAAACCCAAAACTTTCTATTATGACAATAAACTTCTGGGAATATTTTTAAACCTGATATCATGCAGAAAAATGCGCCTATGTTGAACTAGTTCATCATAAAACAGAGAGGGAGCATGAGAGAAGAACCCCCTTGGGCTGTAACACCCTGACAGGCAGGTTAGGACATGGGAGTGTATGCACCCAAGCTTGCTGCTCTGCCACCCACACAGATGTGTGCAGCACAGACGTTTGGCAGGTTTGCAACAATCTGGAACATAAAATAGTTGAGGTTACCACAATTGGGGACAATAGGACAAGACTGATTTATTCCTCTCTGTATATGTTAACTATATATAGACTAGCTCTATGAGTAAACAAAGTAATGTAATTTGAGAGGCTCCAAACTATTCTCTTGGTTAAAATTTTTCTTCATCTCTATAGCAATGACATATTCCTCCATTAGAATGTTATGACAAACACGTTATTAGATTCTACTTTTCTTGCCAAATGAGCAAGTAAGAGCATGATTGATGACTAGGAGTATTACTCATGGAGTCAAAAATGAAATGTGTTATGCTTTCATATTAAAGAAAGAGATTTGTGTTGTTTTGAGCAGCAACCCGTGTTCACGACTACCATGAGGGTAGGGGTTCGATGTGCATCCCCAGGGCTTATTGTCATGTCAAGTACCAGCTGAGATGCTCAAAAACTATATTGAGAAAGAAATAAAAGGAGAAAGGAAGGGAGAATAACAAGAAGAAAATATTAAGATCAAGGTCTTGAAAGTCCAGGAGTTAAAATGAAAATAACTTGCTTGAAAGCTGTGACTTCTTTTCTCAGTAGTACAAGTCAATTCAATTGCTATTTTCCTAGCTATTTAGGAGGAAGTAGCCCTCAGGAACGAGGCACAAATCTAGGAAGCCATGACTTTCACACACCAGAGGCTAGATAATGCTCCAAATGTTAATCTCCTAGAAATCCAGGGCCAGCCTGACATGAGTGATTCTAGGCTGTACAGAAAGCAGAACTAAAAGTGGGGAAGGTCCTGGCCAGCTGGCTCAGTAGATAGAGTGCAGCCTGACCTCTGGATGTACTGGATTTGATTGCCAGTCAGGGCACAAAGGAGAAGCTGCCAACGGCTTCTCTTCCCATCCTTCTCCCTTTCTCTCCCTCTTTCTCTCTTACAGCCAGAAGCCTGATTGGTCCAAGTGTCAGCCTTAGGTGCTAAAAATAGCTCAGTTGATTCAAGCATCAGCCCCAGATAGGATTGCCAGGTGAATCCCAGTTGGAGTGCGGGTGAGAATTTGTCTCACTGTCTACGCCCCCCACTTAAAAAAAAGTGGGAGAGAGGAGGACCCTAAAACTAGTTATCCTCTCAGTTTTATGTTGACTAAACTAGGAGTTCACACTCCAGAGAACACTTCACCCGGCACTTTCTTAGTCTTATAGCACCTCAAGAAACACATATTAAGACTGAAATTTCTCATGACAAGAATTCTTGCAGGAGCAATGAACATCAAAGAGACAAAATCTTTGGCCTAATTTCCTCAGCAACCTGAAGGCTGTCTTCCTTTGTAATGCTCTCCATTGTGTCCCCGACGTCCCCTCCTGTGAAGCAAGTCATCTTTCTTCCTGTCATCCCCAGGAAAGTATGTACTGAGTTTAGTTTCTTCCTGTGGGGCATGCCATGGGGTGACACACACTAAGAGAAATGGCACAGGCCTTGCTTCTTGGAAATTCATCTAATGCAGGCTATTAAAAAAGAAAGAGAGTTGTATAGGGTGTTTATAGTGCATTCAATATAATTGACACAATAAACTAAACAGAACTTCCTTCTCCACAATGCTCCCCACTCTCTTAATTGTTGTCTATTTAACTAACTTTGTATTTAAATATGTAGTCCCTGCTTAAAGGAAAATACTTACTTTTGAGATAAAAGGATTACTCCCCTCCTAAGGAAATATACAAGAAAATAACTTTTGTTTGAAGACTGATGGGAGAAAACAAGCTCAAAATTTATTAGTTATGTGTAGGTTTATGTACTTACATCTGAAAAATGAGCATTGTGGGTAACCACTGTTAAAGATTAGCTCAGCCTGACCAGATGGTGGCGCAGTGGATGAGCATCAGACTGGGACGCGGAAGACCTAGGATAGAAACCCTGAGGTCACCACCTTGAGCACAGGTTCATCTGATTTGAGCAAGGCTCACCAGCTTGAGCCCAAGGTCGCTGGTTTAAACGAGGGGTCACTCTGCTGTAGCCCCCAGTCAAGGCACATATGAGAAAGCAGTCAGTGAACAACTAAGGTGTCGCAGTGAAAAACTGATGCTTCTTATCCCTCTCCCTTCATGTCTCTCTGTCCCTGTCTCTGACTCTCTGTCTCTGTAAAAAAAAAATCTTTTTAATTATAAGATTAGCTCACAAAGGACAAAAACTCAGCTATATAATCCAAATCTAAAATGTATCATGCACCATTCAATTAATACTCACTGAACATTTTATTATATACGAGGCACCGGCTAAGCACTGGGTGCTATCAGTGAAGCCAGACAAGATTCTGCTATCAAGAGTTTTAAGTAGTCCAGTGGAGAAAGATGTTAAACAAAAATTATTACAATCCAATATTTAACTGGATTTAAAAATAATTCCTCGTTATCTCAGTTTAATTTTATCAGAAGTTTCACATTCCATATTGAGATGTTAGACCTCTGTGCAGGATTTGCAGAAAATCCAGGTTGTCTAAAAACGGATCTTGTTGCTTTTACTAGCTCAACATTGTCCTCAAGGATGCCTTGGGGACTGATCAGAGTTGGAGAATTGGAAGACAGACATTCTCTGGAGAGATAGGCTGGGGTTTATGGGTTACCCAGGGTGAGTTGGGAGAAACCTACATTCTTAGTTGCCAGGTGTCCATTGGCTCCTCTTGTTCCTTGGGGGCTAAGTATCTTTCCCATAGGAGGGGCTGAACAAGGGTCCCTGTAAAAGAGAACTCCTGAACAACCTGAGAGTAATATGACCCCGACACGGAGGGACCTGCCTGCCAGGAACCCAAGGATTCAAATGGGAGTGATAAGCAGAAAGCTGAAGGAGAGACACTTATTTCACTTGTTAAAAGAACTTCAGTCTAAAAGTCTGCAGTGCCTGACCAGGTGGTGGCGCAGTGAATAGAGCATCGGACTGGGATGAGGAAGACCCAGGTTTGAGACCCCGAGGTCGCCGGCTTGAGTGCGGGCTCATCTGGTTTGAGCAAAGCTCGCCAGCTTGGACCCAAGGTTGCTGGCTCCAGCAAGGGGTTGCTCGGTCTGCTGAAGGTCCGTGGTCAAGGCACATGTGAGAAAGCAATCAATGAACAACTAAGATGCCTCAACGAAGAATCGATGCTTCTCATCTCTCTCCCTTCCTGTCTGTCTGTCCCTATCTGTCCTTCTCACTGACTCTTTCTGTCTTTGTAAAAAAGAAAAAAAAAAAGTCTGCAGAGAGAAGGTCTCTGAAAACCTCCCAAAGTGTCCCTTAAAAGAGAGTCAGCAATTGTGCATAGGCCTGCTATATCCTCAAGGTGAGATGACAACTGTACGAGCCACAGATATGAGTACTTTTCCCTAATCTACTCTTCCCAGAGTTTGACCATAGAGGGCTCAGAAACACTATCTGTGTAGCATAAAGCAACTGAGAACAGAGAGAAGAAGCTAACCAGGTCCTGGCCTCTACTGGGGACCTCCCAGCCAGAGGCAAGCCCAAGCCAGGAGGATGGAGCTTTAACTTTGCTGTTTTAGTTTTAATATTCCATTAACTGGTCTAGAGTGTGATTATCAGACAGGACTGAACTTCATTATTAAGTGACCCCAACACCTACCTTAGATTTTATTATGGTTTGCAAAGACTTGACTGCATCATGTTCACGAACTTCAGAGGAGTAACACAGTGGATGGAGCGTTGGACTGGGATGTAGAAGACCCAGGTTCGAGACCCCGAGGTCGCCAGCTTGAGTATGGGCTTATCTGGTTTGAGCTAAAGCTCACCAGCTTGGACCCAAGGTCACTGGCTTGAGCAAGGGGTTACTCCGTCTGATGAAGGCCCACGGTCAAGGCACATGTGAGAAAGTGATCAATGAACAACTAAGGTGTCGCAACAAAAAAACTAATGATTGATGCTTCTCATCTCTCTCCATTCCTGTCTGTCTGTCCCTGTCTATCCCTCTCTCTGACTCTCTCTCTCTGTCTCTGTAAAAAAAAGAAAAGAAAAGAAAAAAGAACTTCAGAGTGCTGTGGAAAATACAAGGCAGAGCTAACCCAAGAAAAATGACCAGGGAAAACTTTGCTAAAGAAGTACACATTAAGATTTGATTAGAAAAATAAATAGAAATTAGGTAAAAATGAGAGGAGGAGACTGGGAGGGAGGGGGGCTAAGAAAAACAGGAGAGACCTTTTGAAAGCCTGTGGCAGGAAAGAGCATTGTTCTAGATACTGTGACTGTATCATAAATGGCTCCAAATGTAGTGGCATACGGCAACAGTCTGTTATCTCTTACAGTTCTGTAGGCTGACTGGGCTCAGCTGGATGGTTCAGCTTGCAGTCTCATGGGGTTACAGTAGATAGTGGCTGGGCCAGTCATCTGAAGGCTCAGCAGGCTAGACATCCAAAATGGTTGATGCACTTGGCTGGAAGAGGATCCTGGCTGTCAACTAGCAGCTTAGCTTGGGATTTTGACTGTAGCAATTACAAAGAGCCTCTCCATGTGGCTTGGGCTTCATAGCATGGCAGCTGGGTTATGAAGTGAACTATCCCATAAGAGAGTATTCTAAAACCAAATGCTCCAAGAGAACCAATCTGAAGTCGCATATAGATGACTTATATGACCTCATAGCAGCACTTCAACCAAACTCTAATGTCAAAGCAATGGCAAGCCAGGCTAGATTCAAGGGAAGAGGACAGAGAAACCCTTTTTCAATGAGAGGATGATCAAAGAATTACAGAGTCATGTTTCTGAACTGCCGTAGGCATGGCCCACTGAAAAAAAAAAACCCAAAGGCCAGCATGTTTAAAGTATAGAAATTGCTGGTGAAAGAGTAAAGCCATTTAAAGAGTTTGCAAACTATCCTAAAAGCAATGGGAGAAAATTAAAAGATTTTTGATAAGTAATTATCAAGAATAATGTAGATCATAAAAATTACACTGGGGAACAATTTTTTTCTCATTTTCTGTTGCATGAGGTTTTAGAACTTTTTCTATATATTTCTGCATTGCTGATTCCAAACTGAAATCCGTTTTTTGGTGCATGCTCTAGTTTTTCTGCAATTTTAATTTCTTTTTGTTACAGTTAATGGCATGCATTGGTTTTCAAATTGGAGTTAAAGGGTAACAACTCTTGGATTGAACATAACCACAAGGCAATTATGTTTTACAAACATCACTTTTACATAATTGTAGTTGTTTTTAAATGTAAAAAATTATTATCTGATAAAAACACCCTCTTATTTTGTTTTAAGATTGAATCATGGCTTCTTCGAGTAGGCATAAATGTAAGAATAGTCCTGACACAGTCTGTTATATATGTGGCTGTTACACACTTTAACGTCTTGGAAAATATTTCATCATTTGTGACATGTGCATATATTGCCTATTTTCAAGTTCCCCTTGGTGATCAAGACAAGAATTGGGGTCCTCATATTGTGTGTCATGACTGTGAGGAAATAAATGCTTTGTGACTGGACAAAAGGAAAGCACAAAGGAATGCCTGTTGGTATTCTCATGGTTTGGTGTAAACCTAAGGACCACAGCAGTGACTGTTATTTCTGTTGGATCCATAGAAAGAATCTTGCATCAGCAAGAAAAAACGGCATATGATCACATACCTTAATATTCCTTCAGCAATACGACCTATCCCACACTCTGAGACACTCCCGGTTCCAGTTTTCAATGGTTTGATTTCTTCTAAAGACGAAGAAAGTGAACATGGTGATCAAGTGTATTTTGATAAGGTGAATGAGGAAATGGTTGTAGAATCTGAAGGGTCTTCTTCTGATGCCAAGCAGTCATTAACCCCTCAGCAGTTTAGCCAACCTGAATTGAAAGACTTAGTAAGAGATGTGGGCCTATTAAAGAAAGCAGTTGAGTTATTAGGCTCCAGGCTTCAAGAAAAGAATGCACTTCACCAGTCAGCTAAAGTATCCCATTTCAGGAAGCGTGAGCAAATTGTTGTGGACTTTTTTCTGAAGACAAAGACTTTGTTTACTGTCACGATATCAGTAGTCTTCTCAGCCAGCTAGGTGTTACCACTTACAGTCCAACAGAATGGCGGCTATTTCTTGACAGCTCTAAACAGAGTCTGAAATGTGTTCTCCTACACAACGGTAATGTTTATGCAGTGGTTCCAATTGGTTATTTAACTCATCTGCGAGAAGATTAGAATGACATAAAAATTGTCCTCGACTTTCTGAAGTATGAGGAGCATAACTGGATCATTTGTGTGGATCTTAGAATGGTAAATTTCCTCCTCGGACAACAGAGGTTTCACGAAGTATCCTTGCTTTCTGTGTTTGTAGGACAGCCTAGCTCGGGGGAAACACTGGACACAGAAGGAGTGGCCAAAATGTGAAGCTCTGGAAGTAGGGATGCAAAGTATTGTGAATGAACCTGTAGTTAATCAAGACAGTATCATTTTTCCCCCACTTCACATCAAACTTGGCTTAATGAAGCAATTTGTTCAGGTTTTGAATAGAGAAAGTGAATGCTTTCAACATATTATTTCTGCTTTTTCTGCTATGTCTTTTTTTTTAATTTTTATTAATTTTAATGGGGTGACATTAATAAATCAGGGTACATATGTTCAAAGAAAACATCTCCAGGTTATCTTATCATTCAATTATGTTGCATACCCATCACCCAAAGTCAAATTGCCCTCTGTCACTTTCTATCTGGTTTTCTTTGTGCCCCTCCCCTCCCTCCTGTCCCTCCCTCTCCTCCCTTCCCCCATCCTGTAACCACCACACTCTTGTCCATGTCTCATAGTCTCGCTTTTATGTCCCACCTATGTGTGAACTCATGCTGTTCTCAGTTTTTCTGTTTTACTTATTTCACTCCATATAATGTTATCAAGGTACATCCATTTTGTTGTAAATGATCCGATATCACCATTTCTTATGGCTGAGTAGTATTCCATAGTATATATGTACCAAAACTTTTTAATCCACTCGTCCTCTGACGGACACTTGGGCTGTTTCCAGATCTTCGCTATTGTGAACAATGCTGCCATGAACATGGAGGTGCATTTCTTCTTTTCGAACAGTGCTATGGTGTTCTTAGGGTATATTCCTAAAAGTGGGATAGCTGGGTCAAAGAGCAGTTCGATTTTTAATTTTTTGAGGAATCTCCATACTGTTTTCCACAGTGGCTGCACCAGACTGCATTCTCACCAGCAGTGCAGGAGGGTTCCCTTTTCTCCACATCCTCGCCAGCACTTATTCTGTGTTGTTTTGCTGATGAGTGCCATTCTGACTGGTGTGAGGTGATATTTCATTGTGGTTTTAATTTGCATTTCTCTAATGATTAGTGATGTTGAGCATTTTTTCATATGCCTATTGGCCATCTGTATGTCCTCTTTGGAGAAATTTCTATTCATTTCTTTTGCCCATTTTTTGATTGGACTGTTTGTCTTCCTGGTTTTGAGTTTTATAAGTTCTTTATAAATTTTAGTTATTAACCCCTTATCAGAGAGGTGCTGTCGAATATGTTCTCCCATTGTGTGGTTTGTCTTTTTATTCTGTTCTTATTGTCTTTAGCTGTGCAAAAACTTTTTAGTTTGATATAGTCCCATTTGTTTATCTTGCCTTTTATTTCATTTGCCCGTGGAGATAAATCGGCAAATATACTGCTGCTACAGATTTCAGAGAGCTTGCTGCCTATGTTTTCTTCTAAGATGCTTATAGTTTCACAGCTTACATTTAAGTCTTTTATCCATTTTGAGTTTGTTTTTGTGAATGGTGTAAGTTGATGGTCTAGTTTCATTTTTTTGCAGGTCTGCTTTGTCTTTTAAGAAGATAAAAGTTGCCTGACCTGTGGTGATGCAGTGGATAAAGCATCAACCTGGAACGCTGAGGTCGCTGGTTCAAAACCCTGCACATGTCTGGTCAAGGCACATACAGGAGTTGATGCTTCCTGCTCCTCCCTTCTTTCTCTCTCTCTCTCTCATACTCTCTCCTCTCTAAAATGAATAAATAAAAAAAAATTTAAAAAAAAGAAGATAAAAGCAGGTGTATTTGATGGACCTCAAATTTGAACCCTCATACGTGATAAAGAATTTGCTAGAAAGATGAATAAGGAGGAGAAAGCAGCATGGCAGTCTTTTGTGGCAGTTAAAAAGAACTTCCTTGGCAACAAAAAAAGCAAAAAACTATGAACTTCTGGTTCAAAGGATGCTGTTGGCTTTCCATGATATTGGATGTAACATGAGTGTAGTGTTAAGTTTCACTTCCTGAATAGTCACCTTTATAAATTTCCTGAAAATCTTGTAGCTGTTAGCAATAAGCAGACTATTGTTGGAGAATCAAATGAGATTGTCCTGAACAAGTACATAAATGCAAGAGCTACAAACGCAGATTTTTGCCTGAATAGAATTTAAATAAGTTTTGTGCAAATTTTATGACTAAAATAAGTGTTTTAATATGTTCTATTTCAAAATTGTAGACAAATTCTGATGCAATCATATCTTTTAGTGTCTTAGTGTATTTGCTGCATTATATAAATTATTATATTTTCACAAAGATGATGTCCAAGAAGACATTCTACTTTATTATGTTAAACTAAATGTTGAAAATTTTACAAGATGAAAACCTAAAATCTTGAATTGCAAGAAAACTGTAGCTTACAGAGAAAAACTAATATCAGATTTGAGATTAGCACACTCGAGTTAGATAAGAACAAGTGTTTTTGTGGATGCAACAAAAATTCTGTTCCCCAGTGTTATTCATTAAACCAGAAATCTTATTTTCTTCAAAAGAAATAAATTGCTTATTACACATGTACTAATAATCAAAATAAACACTATTTCAGTAATCAAGAGAGAATTGCATAATATTAAACAGAGTTCTTTGGGAACAGGGCCTGATTGAAAATGTATGGTAAAACTCCATTGATGAAAAGTTACTTCTTGATGAATATGCCTTCGAAATAAAAGACACCTTCATTTTTATACCCTTTAAAGTACTTACACTCCTCTCCATTTCTTAAACTTGTAACTTTAATAACTCTCTGATTTCATTGTAGAACTTTATTTTATGGTTTAAATATAGTGTTAAACTGTATTTATTTCTGAATGTGTCTTCTAACCAAGTCAATAAAAAATTTTAAACATTTTCTAGTAAAAGCAGTTGTTATGAAATGTACAAAAATCACAAAAATCTAAGTAACTGAGTTCAATTGTGTATGTGGCATCACTAATGACAGAGAACTGAACCCAACTCCTCCTCCAGCTCAGGCAGGAGGAAAACTACATTTACTCATCTTAATGTTATCTGGAAAAATACATCAGAGAGCTTCCCCCTACCCCCTCAGTGTTCAATTTGAGTTCCTGTCAATCAACTCTAATTCTTTCCTTGATAGTCTAGTTTCAAGTATATATTTTATAATGGGGCTTTCTAATAATTTCAAGGATTAACATTCAGAAACCTCTCTCTTATTTCCTGAGACTACTCTCTGCAAGGCATTGTGGGAGATGTTAGGAGATACAAAGATTAGGTAGGCAGTAAGTTCTAGTAGTGAAAATGATGTGCATATAATTAAGGTAGAAAGTGACAAAAACCACAAAATACTACCCAGCATGCTAAAAGGAATTCAAAAGAATAAGACATCTGAGATGAGCTTTAAATTATTCTATCTAATAAAGAAGTAGGTGTGACTTTTGAAACTAATTTCAATGAAGTGGTATGGACAGAATTTGAATGTGTGGAGAATAGTATTCCAGTGATTAAGACAAAATAACAAGCAGCACAGATCTAATAAAACTAAACAGGGTGAAAATAACAGTAAGTTTGACTGAAGTAAAAGGGAGGAACAAAAATGTTGCAAAGACAGAACTAGCTCATGCTAGAGCTTGGACGTGAGACTAAATCTAGACTATTCTAGATTGATCAGCAATGGACAGTCATTCAGTTTTGAGTAAAAGGTTGGTGTAATCGTATCTCTGGTTTTGTAAATCAGACTGGCAGAATGTATAAAGTGGATTATAAGGGAAAGAGCAGGCAATAAGGAGTCCAGAAAAGAGGCTAAAATATCGTCATCCAGCAACCTGAACCAGTAGAAAACAGGGCTTTTTTTTTTTTTTTTAATTGATATCAGTGAGAACAGAAGGGAGAGACAGGAACATCAAGCCATTCCTGCACATGCCCTGACCAGGGATTGAACCAGCAACTTCTACACCTCGGGCCGAGGCTCTAACCAACCAAGCTGTACAGCCAGGGAAAAAACAAGAGCTTTAGTGAGATACTTATCGCAGGAGTAGAATCAAAAAGTCTTGCTACCTTATTGGATATATAAGGAAGGAACCAGGAGTCATCAAAGGTGATGTCACCACTAAAGGTCTAGCTGATGGGAGAAACAAAGAAAACAGGGATTGGAGAAATTATGAAAGAGAGGTGAGTTTAAATTTGGCCATACTTCCCTGGCTGGTTGGCTCAGTAGTAGAGCATCGGCCTGGCATGTGGATATCCTGGGTTTGATTCCCTGTCAGAGCACACAGGAGAAGCGACCATCTGCTTCTCCGCCTTTTCCCATCCCCTCTCTTTCTTTCTCTCTCTTCTCCTCCAGCAGCCATCGCTCGATTGGTTCGAGCAAATTGCCCTGGGCGCTAGTTTATGGAGCCTCCTCATCAGGTGCTAAAAATAGCTCAGTTGTGAGCATGGCCCCAGATGAGCTGAGCATCAGCCCCAGCCAGGGTGCATACAGGAGTCTATCTAACTCTCCTCCTCTCACTTGGAAAAAGAAAAAAAAAAATTTGGGCCATACTGTTTTGGATAGCAAGAGAATATTCAATTCAAATAGAACCGTCGTGAAGGCAGTTAACAATTTAGACATGTTTCGGAGAGAAGACAGGACTGGGGATTTGAAGTCATCTGCAGAAAGATAAGTTAGCATTGACTGAATGCTTAAAATGTGCCAGACACTGTGCTAGGTGCCTTCCATGCGTTATCTTTTAAGCCTCGCAACAGATATGAAAAGTGAACACCATCCCACTGAGACCTAACGAAGTGCTATAACTAGCCCAAAGTTTCTCACCAGTAAGAGTAAGAGCTAGAATTGCAAGCAGATATGTCTAAATCTAAAGCAGACCATTGATGTGAAAGTCACGAATTACTGCAACTGGAGAGTAGCTCTATTTTTTTCACCTACAATGGTGTCTATCTAGTACATAGGTCTAGACCTCCGTTCTGTGATGGAGAGGGTGAGGTCACAGCACCCCCCACTCCAACACTCCAAGCCTTTTCCTTCCTCCAATCATCTTATTCCAAATGGGAACACCTTCTGGAGCGATGGTTGGGTAATTAAGAGTAATATTGGGTTAAGCTGCCTCCAAATGAGTCCTGGAAGAGATCTGAACCCTAAGTCTTTGAACTCTCTCTAGAATTTTTAAAGATAATTTACCTTTCATATCTTTGAACCCTCCTTTAAGTCCAGGGCAACAAGAAAGGCGCCACTGTGCAACTTATTGTAAGCGCTCGTGAATAACACCCAATGGTTGCACTTATGGTGTGTCTCCCCGAAATCTGCTGCCACAGACTCACAGATGGAGAACAAAGTGGTGGTTGCCAGGGGGTTGGGGGTGGGTGGGTGAAAAGGTGAAGGAGAATGAGGTACAAACTTACAGCTATAAAAGAAGGAAGTCACAGGGAGGTCGTGTCCAGCACAGGGGATAGTCAATAATATTGTAATGACTGTGTATGGTAAGAGATGGTTACTAGGCTTATTGCTGTGAACACATTGTAAGGTATATAAATGTTGAATCACTAGGTTATACACCTAAACTAATATTGTATGTCAATTACAATTTTACAAAACTTAATCCTTCAAATCAAATTGCATCGCATGTGATAGTAATTGATTTCAGGAGTCTGAGAACAAGCCTCAGGAATCCAAGTTGCTCCCATACCCTCAATGGGCCTGAATCCAATTTAAACAAGATAAAGACAGATTTTGATGCAGCTAATCCTGAATCATCAACTGATGTTAGCAAAATCATCAAAAGACCAAAAATCCCACACTTGTGCAGTCCTGTTTGAGAAAAAGGATAGAAACACAACCTTTTGCAAGGTTGGCTAAAAAGACCATGTAATTAAGCTGTTTTGAAATGAACCTTAACTGGGAATTAGACTCACCCTGATAATGTGGTACCAGCCCGTTCTAATCGCTGTGGGTGTGTGGCCACACAAACTGCCACAGTTCCAGTTCCTGCGTGTACTAGATCCTGACCACACGGGGCAGGCAAAGGCCACCTCCCCCGTAGGCTGCTAACCTTTACATTCTCACCTCACATTTACTGAGCTCTTTCATTTCAGGATCCATGTGCCTTCTTATTTAACCCTCACAATAACCTATCAAAGTAGATACTATTTTATCCTAGAATGGAGTATTTTATATGTCCATTGTCAAGCATTTGTGTAGAGGTTAATGTCAATCACTTATGCATGGTCCTGACTGGTTGTAACCAAAAGAGTAAGAATGCAATGAACTGATAAACAGACAAGGATCAAAGTTCATTTTCTTCATTGCGTCCTAATCACACTAGCTACAGGGTTACTCTAAATATTGGATTAGAAAAAGTAATTTGGAACTGAAGCCAAAACAAACGAGGTTTCCTATTACTGCCCAATCTGAATCTTCAGACCAGCAGTGGAGTGTATCGGGCCGACTCTCCACACACCTCTCCAGCCAGCAGTGGTGAGACGGACCAGGCCCATCTCCGGCAGCTGGTCACCAGCAGGAGAGTGCTGGGAAGCATGGGAGAGAATGCCTTCTAGAACGTGCCAGGTCTCCTCGACAAAGCCCACTGTTTCCTTCTAACAATCTGCCTAGGACAGAAAGAATCCTAGTTCTTGCTTTCAAATGTATTAGCCAAACACAGCTATCCCACTGGCTTCATTTAGAAAGGTTTAAAAAACTGCAGTGAGCTGACCACAACTAAATCAGCATCTCTAGTGCACAAATATTCTATAACATTCTCCAGGCAATTCCACTGTGGAGCTCAGGCTGAGAACCACAGGTTCACAGGCTTGGCAGGCCCATCCCTCTTAATGCAGTCAGTCCTAACTAGCATTTTCTGAGTGGCTACTTTCAACTGAGCAATTAACACAATGCTCAGCCATCTCTGAGGCAGGCATAGCATTTCGGATGGGAAAAGTGGGGTTCGGAAAGGCTAAGTGACAGACCTGGGGTTGCAGATACTTAACAACACTGTTACTTTCTGCGGCTGCCATGATCCCAGCAACCTCTCCAGTCAGATAACACATTTCTTCATTCCTAGGGAGCACGTCAGATTTGGAGAAAGTGGAACAGTCCGTTTCAATACTCCCTCATTAATGAGAATATAAACTCCTCCCGTGGAAGTTAAGGAAGGAGAATAAGATTCTACTATAGATTTTGGAATAATAAAACAATAGGCAGAGATGGTTAAAGCTTTCATGCAGCTAAAGCAAAACAGCATCTTTTAAAACAAAATTGCTTTATAGTTTTGAATAGCCACCCTTGTTATCTTGAGACTGAAAGTAAGAAAACTGGATAGCACATACACAGATAAGGCTAAGAATCGTGAAGAAAGGTGCCAAGGGAGGTTATGGGAATAAAACAAGCAAAGTCCCCTGTGAACATGCCGAGAAGATTAAGAGCTGAGTGGACAGAATCAAGAACAGCTGAGCAGACAGATGGCACAGGATGAAAGACTAAAGGAGGTGAGCTAATGTTCACATTCTGAGACACTGAGTCAGAGACTGAAAGGGGATGGACGCATTAGCCAGGAACTCAGACATTCGAAAAGGTAGAGACAAAACAGAGAATTCTCTCCTTAGTTCATATTTTTAAACTGTGCAAAAATTAAAATATAAATTGGACTTGTTTTATGCAAATTTGGTGAAAGTATGTAAATGTTAATGTGAAATAATATATTAATTTGCTAATAGACATTTGTGCGCACTGAAGAGGATTTGAATACCTCTTATGGTAACTTCTATATAGCAAATAATCATTCTAATTTATTCTTATGGCAACTTAGAATTTTCACATAATGAATCTGCAGGACACTGGCATATCATCTGAGCCAATGGAAAAAATGCATCTCATTACAATAGTGTTGGAACATGTGAAAAGCAACAGATGAAACGAATTCTTATCCACAGGTGTGCTTCTTTAATTCTTTCTTTTCAAGGTATGAATCATTACTCCCTAATGAGTAGAGTAGGCTGAAAGGAAGACAGAAAAACCCCACCCATGTGTGCCAGGACAAAGCTGCATCTTCAGAACTGTACCCTTTGCCTGCTCCTTTGGCTGCTAGGCAACTTCAGGATAATTCAACAGGTGGTTTTGTTTCTGATGAAAGCCAACATGAAGGTTAAATTTTTTAATGCCTTCACACTGTGTATCTTAAGAGTCAACTGAAGATGACTGGATCTATAAGTTTTAACTGCTACTCCACAATTTCATGTCATCTTTAGACTAGAAAAACAAACTCTGAAATGATTTGTTGTATGATAGTCTTCCACTCACGTGACTAAATCAGTTCACCTGTAAGTGGCTAATCAAGGCTATTCTCCTAGAATCTATGTAAACACAATTAAATAAATTTTAAAAAAAGAAAGAAAAGACTATTCTCTCCCCAATACACATACACACTAACACAGAGAGAGGTAAAATTCTAACACACTGCTATAAAATTCTTGAGACTCTGGTGTATCATGACATATATAGTCGATACTGAGTTAATCGAACACAGAAATTCTACTAGAATTATTATGACTTTTTCATTGTATCCAATTTTACCTGTTTTTATGGCTATCCCTAAGAAATTTTGAAATGAGTGTTTTGCTAAAAAGGATTAGAAGACATTCTTATCATTTAGTTATGAGGTTAGGAACCATAAAGTTAAGATTTTAAAACAGGTTTAAGTTGCCATAAAGCTCACGTTCTGAAAAATCTAAAAATTAATTTGGTTTGGTGGTCACTTTCAAAAATTAGGTGAAGAGAAGTTAGGACTTTACTTGATATTCATTTTATGTATTAGTGTAATTTTTAAAATGGTCAAATATCAGTAATTCATAAGATTCTATCCCTTTAGAGTCAAAGACAGCTGAGAAACTAGTTTTCACATCAAATAAAACATGGCCCTATGCATTTCAAAGAAAAGTCTTCACAGGAGAGGATACCTCAGCTACTCCATAATGTGTTTAAAATATCAACTACAATCCCTATTTAGCAGCAGGGCATATGGTGTTAGCTCTCCATATTGAAGGATGCTTGCTCCTGGTGATGCTGTAACATAAAATTCCACTTCTGACTGAGATTCTACAGAATGCTGTTACAATGATAGTCCCAAGTAACTTCCGAGTGACAAGAGACAGGAACCACTGTTTAAAATAATTCCCAATAAAAAATGCCCTGTTGTTCAATAATGTAAAAAAACTATTCCAAAAAGTGTTCTGTGTTAGTTCACTTAGCTTTTCTCCTGTTTACCTTCCACAGAAGGTGCTGAAGGGGAATGAAAGTTCACGAGTTAGGAAGAGAGAGAAAACTAAGTTGCCAGCCATTCCACTGGCAATCATCAGCTGTGCAATAATACTGGCTTTGCTGGAAGTCAAAAGCTGACTTGACTGTGTTTTTAACATTAAACTCAAACCTCCAGTCATTAAGTGAATTAATGAAAAACTAGCCACATTAATTATGACAGAGATCACAAAACTACTTGGAAAACATGTTTTAAAACTCTGAAACGTAAGAGAGAAAGTTTCTTATTTTCTAATGGGGGCAAGAGGTTACCACAGTTCCTGGACGATGACATAG
This sequence comes from Rhynchonycteris naso, assembly GCA_037038555.1. NCBI lineage: Eukaryota > Metazoa > Chordata > Mammalia > Chiroptera > Emballonuridae > Rhynchonycteris > Rhynchonycteris naso. The sequence goes on from CM073002.1 coordinate 78,859,789, forward strand.
AGACCCAAACACTGGACAGAGATAGGTCTATATACAGCAACAACATATTTTCCACAGATGCTTATTCACAAGCTTGTACTTCTTTATCCAAAGGTGCTGAGATTTAAATCAACCGAGTCTCTTATCATTTTTAATTTTATTTTCTATAAAAGACAGACTTAGGATATTGTAAGAAATTACTAAATTACATTTTAAAAAATCTGTCAAGTGCTATAGTAATGAAATAAATAAATAAGATTTTTAAAACTTCAATGTTTATAGACATATTTATAAAAAAAAATGACTGAATCAGAAAACATTAAATAATGTTGCTACACACCAGGAAGGGATTTAGGCAAGGAAAGGCACATCATTTCACCACAAGAAATAAAGACCACGGTCAGAAGGAACAACCAGCAGGGTTGTGGCAGTTTTCCTAACTCCAGAGGGTCTTTATGGTGGAACGTTCTTTATGGTACTTAGCTGAAATAAAAAGATAGCAGTTGAAGAATTTTACTCTGTGACCCCAGTGTACTGTTAAAAAGAAAGCACTCTTATAATAAGCCTGGTGTGTTAAGGGGGAAGGAGCAAAAATTCCAAATGATTTGGTGGTAGTGAAAATCCTGACATATTAAGGAGAGCTTAGGGGGGAAAAAAGGAAAATAAGATAAATCTTCTTGTCTGACTGAATTGGAATTCCTGCCGTTACAAAGTTAAAAGTTTCAAGTAAATACTGTATTTTTCACTTCTTTCTTGTAGATAAACAGCTGCCACATTTCATCTCAACGAAGCTATATACCAACATTTAGAAAAAGGATCTTATGTAGCTTAAGTCTCTGAAAATTAGCACTAATGCCTCTGGCTGACTGGCTATCCATAAAGAAAAGTGAACGTAAGTTTTGACAATGATGCTGTTTCCCAATGAAATAAAATTTCCAGTTGAATAAATACAATTACTTTACTGAAAAATCTAACAGACATCAGCAGAACTAGCTCTGGGTCAATTTCCCACTATCGGTTACATTTCACAAATTTGTGCCAAATATCTACTCATTCCCTTCTGTCTGGACTCTGACCCTATATTAGTTGTTTGAAATATGGTATCACTCAGAGTAATGCATATAAATTTTAGTTGTATTAAAAAAAACAACTGTGAATAAATTAAGTGGATTTTTAAGATAAAATGATATATCCGCAAAAAAATTAAAAAATGTTAAATTAAAAACTATTGGGGGTTGGGGGGGACAAAGGAAAATATTACTCTTAAAAATAATAAAAATAACAGTTGTAAAGCAGCTAGTTTCCCGCTCAAGCCACACGGTACGCCTTCATTAAGGTGTACTCCTTCCGGTTGGTATGAGCCGCCCAGATGAAGAGAGCAGAAGCCATGAACTGCAAAGGAGCTGAGACACAAGCCAGGCAGAAGGACCATCCGAATTCACCAGTCACATTCTCAGGCAGCTCTAGCTTCTGGTGGAGTAGTTCAATTCCAGCAACGTAACAACTCACTGAGCCCAGTGTGCACAGACCTTGGAGGAAGAAAAGAAAAAATGTGACAAGTAATATATGAATATTTAAGAATTACAACTCTTTGGTCTCTAGGGAAACAGAGAAGACCCACCTGCAAGGAGATGGAGGATGCCTGTGGCGATGGTGGGGTACAAGCTTCGGCAGATACAAGCACAAAGTCCAATCAAAGCCCCAAAGCACATCAAACCCAGACTAACAAAAGGTAAAAGGAACTGGCAACGCCAAAGATCTGATTTTAAAAAAGAGTGAGAGAAAAAAAAATGTTACCATGATTCTAGACAGTTTTTCCACAGTGGCATTTTCTTTCATATTCTAATTAGATCTTTTCTCAAAAATGAGAAATATTAGGGTTTCTTTTCTAAAGAACACTGCTCAAAAGAATGCTAACTTTGTCCTGCTAAAAGTACAAGGACACTAACAGGTAACTAGTACGGATGTCAGCAGGATAGCTTACTACGTCAGGCACTGTCCTACACATGTCCCTATGAGCCAGCAGACAGCATTTAAAGCAAAACATTCTGGCTTGACATACAAGGAAATCTAAGTCCTTATAGGATCTACAGCAGGAATAACAAGTTAACGAATGATGATAAAAATCCTGTTGAAAGAATATATATAAAGCACAAAGCAGAGGATCTGGTATACACCAGGCATTCAATAAATAGTAGTTTTAATTATCAGAAACTCCTTCAACCACATGGGAAGAAAGCTGATGACTTCACAAAGCATGCCATTCCATTTTTAAACTATTTTAATTATTAGCAATGTATTAAAAGCAACTCCAAACCAAATCGACCATTTAACACTAGTTTTACTTTTAGAACTAGATAAAAGTGTTTTCTCTAACTGTCCTTCAAACTCTGTTAGTTGTAAATAAACGTCTTCCTAACGCATCTCCAACACAAAACTGAATATTTGCCGTTCATCCCATGTTTCTCCGCCTGGCATGGTCATTCCTCCAGGTAAGACCCCTAAGTCTCTATAGATGGGAAACTATGTCCAAATCTGAAGACAGTATTTCCTGGGTAGCTTGACCCTCAAGGAATAGAGTGTTCGACACCTAAGCTTTTGTTACTACCACCTACGACTGGATCAATACTAGTGGCAGGCCTGACATTCAACTGACTCATACAGGGCTTGCAGTCAACTGTTCTCACACATCCCCATCTGAACTCAGGTAGCTTGTGTTTAACTCAATTACAGGTATTTATTAATCCCTATTAAATTCCCTCTTTAAATGGACTCACTAATAACATCTTATTTTTTAATTGAAAGATTTTAAATAGATGGGGGGGGGAGGGCTTTATTCACTTGTTGTTCCACTTAGTTGTGCACCCATTGGTCACTTCCTGCATGTGCCCTGACAGGACTAAACCTGCAACCACGGTCTTTCAGGATAACCCTCTAACCAGGCTAACAGCCAGAGCCAATAACACCTTTGAAGGGTCTGGATTTTGCCACCCAATGTGTTATTTTGCCTCTCTCAACTTCCTATTTGCAATTTGGTAAGTATGTACCTAACTTCTAACATCCATTATCAACAGATCAATCTGTTGAAATACTGTTAGAGATCTTATTTCAAGTTGGCACAATGTACTAACTCATCGTGTTCCAAAATCGCAGTTCAAAAAAAAATGCAAAATTATTTCTTATTTTTCCCCTACTTGTCCTGTTGATATCAAAGTACTTACAGGTCCGAAGAAGATCAATCCCACTATTGTGGTTTCCAGGTTCAACATACTTCTCCATGAACTGCTCATTTAATGTGAAACTATTGCATCTTGTGACCATGTGAAACGATTCTGGAACAAAAATAACAATGATTGCTTGTTGTTTTAATTGTAAGCATTTAACAAAAATCTCTTTCGCAGCCCTGGCCAGAAAGCTCAGTTGGTCAGACCATCATCCCAATGTGCAAAGGTTGCTGGTTCGAAATTACGCTCCTGTCTCTTTCACTCTCCCTCCCTCTCTCTAAAATCAATAATTCAAGAAATTATTCTCTGAAATAAAGTGACACAGAAAGATATTCCCAGAGGAGACAGCAACCTCATTGGCTGACATGTAGGATCAATGCTCAATAGATGCCAGTGGTACTCAGTGGCAGGCTTAGATATGGGCACAAGAAAAACAGTAGAAGCAGCACAATGAATAGGAATAGATATGTAGCCCTGGCCGGCTAGCTCAGTGGTAGAGCGTCGCCTGGCGTGTGGAACTCCCGGTTCGAGTCCCAGCCAGGGCACACAGGAGAAGCGACCATCTGCTTCTCCATCTTTCCCCCTCTTTTCTCTCTGTCTCTCTCTTCCCCTCTCGCAGCCAAGGCTCCACTGGAGCAAAGCTGGCCTGGGAGCTGAGAACGGCTCCATGGCCTCCACCTCAGGCGCTGGAATGGCTCAGAACGCAGCAGAGCCACGCCCCCTGGTGGGCATGCGGAGTGGATCATGGTCGGGTGCATTGAGGGAGTCTGTCTCTCTGCCTCCCTGCTTCTTACTTCAGAAAAATACAACAAAAAAAGAATACATATGTAAGAAGACTAGGAAGGAGAAGGAGGGAACAAAAACTGAAATAAACAGGAAGCAAGATCTTCCATAATCCATTCTGCCGGCCATCTTCCTCACCTCAGGTGATGACAATTCCACCCTTGTTTCTTAGCCTAGAAACTTCCGAGTCATTCTTGACCACATGCGTTCCATCAGGAAATCCTAGAGGCTCTACCTTCAAAATTATATCTAGAATCTGGCCCTGCTCAGTACGACTACCCTGGTCTGAGTCACAATCATCTCTCACCTGAATCATAAGCCTCCTAACTAGTCTTCTGGCTTCCACCTTCGCCTGACACCTGCATTCAACATATCAGCCTGGGTAACCAGGTCATCTCTCCTCTGTTCAAAGCTCCTGACGGCTCCATCACATTCAGAGTAAAAACTAAAATTCTCATCACACCTAGAGAATCCTGCATGATTTGTCCTACTTCTCCTTCCAGAGTACATATGTCTCTAACAGAGTACCTCCTCCCCTCTCCCTCGATTCCAGCCCAGTGGCTTCTTTACTGGTCCTTGACTATTTCAGGCATGCCCCCAACATAGGGCCATTGCAGCAGTTGTTACTTCCAACCTAAATGATTCCCTCTGCCTCCATAATTACCTGTTTACCAACACCTTCACCTGTACCAAGTCTTTACTCAAGTGGTGTCTTGTTGAAGAATATCCTGCCTATAGCACTATCATAACTTATACCCACCAATATCACATGTATTTCCATCTCCCCTTTATTTTGCTGTTGATTCATAACACATAACACGTGTCATCTTCTAACATGCTGCGTAATTACTGTTTATACTGCTATACTTATGTTTATTACCTATCACCCCTTATTAGAATGTAAGTAGATCCCTCAGGAGTAAGAATTTCTCCCCCCTGATGTACTCCAAGCTACTAGGCCCTGGAACATGGAGACATGCAATAAATATTTGTTGAATGAATGGTACATGGTTACTAAGATTCAAATATCAAGTACTCCTATGCTCTCATAGAGTTAAACATTTTATAACAAATTTTGACCAACTTTGTCTACTTCTAAACTTTCTTTTTTCCAAATCACAACTACCATTCTTCTGATATGTGGCCACTCAAGCTATTAGGCTGTGATCTGATTCTCACCAAGAAGCCAACAGAAGTAGTCACAAATAAAAACAAAATGTAAAGTTGTTCCTCGCAAAGAACTCTTAAAGTTTCCATTTTAATAACTGGAAATTTAATTTTTTAAATGTTAAGAATGCTTGCAAAGCAAACGTGAGAGACAATTTCTTAGATCATTTTTCTTCTGTACTGCGCATTTTTAACCTATAATGTAAAGCAGGTCAAATTATATCCTCTAAGACTTAGAGTGCAAATAATACCTACTAAAACACAGCTAACACATACAAGGACTATCAATTCATATTTGTTGACTTGATTTGGGATATTAGTCCTTTTTACCAATTATTTCCGCATGATGTGTGAGATTAATAAAAAGGCTTTTATGAATAGGTAAATAAGTGCTAAGATTTAAAATGCCTTTTCCAAGATAAGGCCAGTTACTCATCCAACCAATACTTAGGAGTAGGTATAATGGTAAGTCATGGAAGGAAGGCGGGGAAAAGGGGACAGGGAGAGAAAAGACACCTAAGATTTATTCCTTTAACAAAAGAGAGCTCACAAAGCTACTGATACATAAGCTGGCCATCTACTGTTGAACAGGCAAAGGGGACAGAGGTGAACAAGTGAAATACCTGTCTTTTCCTGGTTATTCCAATTTACGTTGTGGGGTATAGTGACACACCGTCTCCACAATCCCACCGTGCCATTGTATCGAAAAAGTGCGTCACTGTAAGTCTTTTCATCTGCCTCATCACTAGCGAAGTCGGTCCAGATGTTTTTGTTCAAATCACTGGAATTTTCTTGAAATGGACTTCGATATTCATACCAGAAGTCTGTGCCAATTGAGGCAGCCATGTAGATGGTGGAAATGAGGCTAAGCACACAAGCAATGACAAATGCTGTAGCAAAACGGTTATCCATTCTGGCACTCAGACTGCTCTGTATAAAAGTTGAAGAAAAGTCAGCCTCCGTCAAGGACAAATAAAGATTATTTTAAAAGAAATTATCTTACAATCACCCTTTATTCCCCAGCCTTTGTATATTTAAAATAATGTCTAATCATTAAGGAGTGTTCTTTAAAGCATGTTTGAAATGAAGTTCAAAGCAAAAACCATTATCATAAAAGTACTTATTGAAGGTTCACGTACCCAGGATGCTACGGAGACAGAGGTCTTGTTCTCTAGTCTATCACCTGCACGCTAAAACAGACAACACTGAAAAGGACATACACATTACAGATACAAACAACAGACGTGCCCAGAGTCAGCAATGTACCATGCATAAATTTTAAATTACAGACAATTTTTTATACAAGCTGCAGAGCATTAAGTGGTCTGGGTCTTAGTGTGAAGAGGGCATAGGAAAGGGAAGCAAAGGACACCCGCTCCTCCCAGTTTCCTCTGAAGAGGGAACTCTTCGAAAGCAAGGTTTCGAGTCAGGAAGACCGAGTTGAAGGTATGCGCGAAACCACAGGGAAAGGTTGTTCTAGATGCAGAACAGCAGGGAGAACCAAATAACATAAAGCTAGACCGACCTGCCCCTAATCCACCCAAGCGAAGCCAAGCTCCTTTACGCGGCCAAATTCTCCGCTCCTCTCTACCCTCCCCATTCCTTATACTTTGAACTTCCTCGGCTGCAAACTAGATGACCTCGCCTCAGCCATAAACACAGCTGAATCAGACAAAATATGCACACTCCCAAGGCGTGGGGACGGGCTCGGTGGCAGTAGTAAATGGCCGCAGTAAATGACTCAAAGCGGATCCCGCTGAGTCAAACCCGGCACCGCACCAAACACGCTGCAGAGCACGGAAACAGGCTCGCCAACTAGGGCTGAGTTCGGAAGACCGGGAGTGACTGAGATCAAGGCAATTGCAACAATTAAGGAGAACTCCCTACGTTGGGTTTGTATTTGGGTTTTTTGTTTGTTTTGCTTTGCTTTTTAACCCCCTTTCACCCTGGTGCTCTCAAATGACCTTAAGAGGTCCCGCGGCCGGGAGCGGCGGCTCTCCCAGGCCGGACGCCTGGCGCTGTCCCCTCGCGGGCGCGCCCCGCGGCCGGGAAGGTGGTCACGGGCCGGGGCTCGGGTGGGGGAGCCCTGCGCGGCCACCGAGCCGGGGCCCCCAGTTCCCAACCAGGCCCCTCCCCAGACCACTCAGCGGGGAACCAGCGCCGCCGCAGTGCCGCGGCTCGGAGCCCGCCCACCCCGGCCGCGCACGGGGAGGAGACCCCTCCCACAGCCTCTGCAAACGTCAAACGGGCACGCGACCCCGGCCCAGCGCCGCCGGCCCAGCCCGCTCACCGCCCATCCTCCTGCTCCGCCAGCTTCACCCTCCAGCTCAGACCGCAGCACCCTGCTCGCCCCGCGCCTCCTCTGACGCACTTCCCCGCAGAGCCCGCCCCCTCCACAACTCCCGCGCCTCGGCCACCGCCTCCGCCCCAGGCCTGGCCGGGACCCGCGGCCGAGAGGCCTTGTGGGAGTTGTAGGAGAGGCAGAGAGAAAGCGGTGGGCTTCGCAGGCTCAGCGCGGGGCCTTGTGGGATATGTAGTTCAACTCCCGAGATATGTAGTTCAACTCCTTTGGCTGAGTGCAAAAGGGTGATCTGGGTTGATGCGTTCTTATATTTTACGAAGGAAGGAACAAGGGTCCACAGATTAAGGCGAACTGTCTCTGGTTTATTGCTAGTCATTGATTGTGACCTGTAGAACTCAGGTTTTGCAGTTTTAAAGAGGAAGACACCATTTCAATTCAAAGACAAGGGAACTGAGCTCAGGGTGAATGACTTTTTAAACTTTAATATTGGGATGAGCTGACTAGCTTTGTGACAATAGACAATTTACTTAACTTCTTTAACTTTCATTTTTATTTTCTCCAAAATACGGATGTTGCTAACAGCTGCTATCTTAAGTGGTCATTGTGAGGATTAAATGAGATAAAAATACCTATTAAATGCCCAGCATAGGGCCTGAGGCATAGTAAACAATTAAATTGTTAGAATTTGAAAATATTTGTTGAACATCTAAAATATTTAAGTAGGGTCTGTATATATACAGATTTTATTTTATTTTTCCAGGGAAGAGGAGGGGAAACAGTGACACAGACTCCCGCATGTGGCCGGAGGGGGATCCACCTGCAACCCCTGTTTGGGGCAATGCTAGGATCAGCTGAGCTGTTTTTGGCACCTGAGGCTGATGTACCAGGGCCAACTTGGTGGAACCAATCCAGCCATTGGCTGTGGAAAGGGAAGAGGGAGCGAAGGGGGAGAGGGAAGAGAAGAGAAGCAGATGGTCCCTTCTCTTGTGTTCCCTCACAGGAATTGACCAGGGAGGTCCGTTTGCAGGGCTAGGCTCTATCCACTGAGCCAACCATCCAGGGCCTATATACAGTTTTCAAAAGTTCCTGAATCCCCTTGGAGGGTAAGTGTCTCTGCTCACTTCAGCAGATTTATTGAAACCTTCGGACTAACTCAAATGACTAGGAAAGACTTACCAGGACCAGCTTTCAGGCATTCTTGTTTAGCTCTGCTCAAGAATACTTAAGTCTGCATGATTCAGGAGGGATGTTTCTGGGGAGACCTGCAAAGGAAGATGTTGCTTTCACCCATCAAATCTGAATGCCTAGAGAACACACAAGACACACTTTACTTACCAACTTAGTATGGACCTAGAAGTGTCTGCGTGTTTGAGGTGGTCATCCTGCCCACTCAGCACAGAGGACTTCCACTCTCTCATCCCATGCAGTAGTACCTCCAAGTACAAAACTGTATTTTTCATTTATCTCTGCATTATACTCTGTTCTTTGGGAAACAGTAGCTGGCCTGAAATATTTTCACAAAATATTAAAGATAACTTAGTGCAACCATGTATAGATTATGCAATTTAGATTTAAAAACAAGTTGAACTAGACCTCTGGTTTAATTTGTTAAGGATGGTTCTAGTTTCAGCAGGAAGGTGTTATAGTTACATTACAGTTTAAATAAACCAACAACTGAAAATCTAGATATGCAGATATTATAACTCAATATGAGATTTTCCTTCCATACCAAATTGTCTAATCTATTTAAACATTTTTAATTGCACATTCTTTAGGAACTAGAAATTATGTTAAGCAAGATATATCTACATTATATTTTTCTCATATAATTGAGTTATGGTTGTTTTCCTTGTGAACCTAGGAGTGTACAAAAGAGAAAAATAGAAATATATGCAAGCTCTGGGTTCCATTCATCAACCATTCTTAAAAAAATAAATAAAAAGGAGGATCATTTGAAAAATGACCTCATATCAATTCACTGTAGAACAATAGGAAAGTTAACCAAGAAGAAGGCAAATAGAAAAGTATATCCAAAATGGCTCCTTCCTCAAGATGACAGAGTAGGAAAACGTGGTGCTCACCTCCCATAACCACTTCAAAATTACAACAAACTATAGAACAATCACCCTTGAGAATCACCAAAATTCTAGCTGAACAGAAGTCCTACAACTAAGGATATAAAGAAAAAGCCACCAGGAAACTGGTAGGAGGGGCAGACACACAAAACGAGCTGGTTCCACAACCATGTGTAGAGGTTAAAAGTCAGGAGGGATGTCTCAGCCGCAAAGGTCTCCCCTGAGGAGTGAGGGGTCCCAGCCCCACACCAAACTTCTCAGCGAAAGTTTCCAGTGCCAGGAAGAGAATTCCCCATAACTTCTGTCTGTGAAAATCAGTAGGTGCAGTGGCTGAAAGAGACTGAGGACTGGCTGCTTGAGTCCCAGGCATTCCTCTTTAAGGGCCCTCATACTGGTTTACTGGCTGATAGACTCACTTGCCCTGAGCGCCAGGGCTGTGGCAGCCACTTGAAAAGCACTGAGGACAGATAGGGAGAAACTGAATTTTTCTGGCTTTGGGTGAGGACCAGAGGGACATCTTTCTCCCAGACAGAAGTGCAGGCAGGTTCCTTTGTCCTTTGTTGAGTCCTCTCCCAACCCAGCCTACAGACACAAGCAAGTGCCATATCTGAGTCTCCATTAACCTGGCTAACAGCATTTACTCTGCCTGGTGATTCCCTGAGACCCTACACCACCCAACCTGCTTCCAATAGCTTTTTCATACAAATGACTGTCTTGGTTCATGCTGTGGACTTTCCTAAAAGATATTTCATGTAAATTGAAACAAAGAAACAAAAAACGCTATGGTAGCAATACTTATATCAAACAAAATAGACTTTCAAACAAAGGCTGTAAAAGACAAAAAAGAACCCAGCAATACAAATAAACAAAAAAATCCCCAGTAATTTCAAGTCTGAATATCCAAAAAATCCCCAAATACCAATTCAAAAAACGTATGAATCCCTATGTTCCTTGCAGCATTATTTACAATAGCCAAGGTAGGGAAGCAACTTAAATGTCCATCAATAGATGAATGGATAAAGAAGTGGTATGTATATGCAATGGCATATTACCATATAAAATAGTGAAGTCTTGCCATTTTTAACAATATGAATGGACATAAGGGTATTATGCAAAGTGAAATAAGTCAGGCAGAGGAAAATAAGTACCATGTAGCTTCACTTCCATGTGAAATGTAAAAAACAAAATAAACAAAACAAAAACAAACTCATAGATACAGAGAACAAATTGATGGCTGCCAGGTGGAAGCTAGGTTGGGGAGCTGGGTGAAAATGGTGAAGAAATTTAAAAATACAAATTATGGCCCTGGCCAAACAGCACAGTGGACAGAGCATCCTCTTGGTGCGCTGAGGTCAGTGGCTTAATCCCGCGGTCACCAGGTCAAGGCCTAGTCAGGACATGTGTGGGAAACAATGAGTGCAGAGTGCACAGCTAAAGTAGAATGAGTTGATAATTCCCTCTTTTCTCTCTCTCTTAAGAAAAACAAAAAGAAAAAAAGTAAGAAAAAAGAGTAAAAATTATGTAGCATTTGAGATCTTGCTCCAAGCATATGTCATCAATTTAACTCAAACTCATATAAAATTTTAAGTGCAAATTGCCTGTTATTATATTAATCAAGGGGATATAAGTACATCATGGGGAATATAGTGAATAATATTTTAATAACTATGTATGGTGTCAGGTACTAGACTTATCAAGGTGATCACTTTGTAATGTATATAAATGTCTAATTACTATGTTGTACACCTGACACCAATGTAATATTGTATGTCAACTGTAATTAAAATTTTTTAAGTTTTTTAAAAATAAAATTCTTTTTCTTTTTAGCAATTCATGTCAAATCTAAACAGAGTAACAAACTATAGTTGTTTTACATGACCACGCTTCTGAAGGACAGTGAATGGACCACATGTATTAGGAAGTTTAAATTTAAATTTTATTTTATTTTAAAATCATCAAAGTGAGTGACTCTTTGGTAAATGACACTTCCTTTTGCCTCTATGTTCCCATTGGTAAAATGGTTGTACGGCATAATCACTAACACCTCTTGAGGCTCTAAAATTTTATGATTCATAATTCTGCTGGAAGAAAAATAATGTAATTCCAAAATATGTTGTCATAGATTCACAGCATTAAAGTTTTGGGGGGAATTTATGTATCCCCAGCCTAGGCAATGTACAGGAGAGAGAGAGATAGTGGGGAACACAGAAGACCAAAGGAAAAGGAGGAAGGCTATCTGCAGTCTGATTGGAAAAGATGCAGCAACACAAACTTGTGGTGTTTCAATGATAAACAGTAATCATGGGGAATGGAAACTGTCCAAGAAGTTTGCAAAAAGTCCCTAATCATTGGAAATGGCTCAGAATTGAAGCCTAGTTCATTTCATATCTACAAACACTTCTTGACCACCTATTATATGCCAGCCACAGTGCTGGGTACTAAAAATACCAGTATAAATTAAACATAACTTTTGTTATGAACACCTTAAATCCAGATTAAATCAACCATTATGAAGAGGCTTAAAGTATGTGCTTTGAAGAGTAATGTCATGGCTGTTTCTATAAATATGGGGTACCTAGGGAAATAACCTAATAAATGAAGACAGGGAGGACCCAGATAACAGCAAACACAATTTGGCATGATATATCACATTATATTGCACTAAACTCTCCAGTTAACTGTCAGAATTTTCTAAAAAACCATTAACTCTCAGAGTATAAACAGATCTTTTAAACGGTACCATTAACTGATTATACACTTTATAATAGTCAAGTAAGAAATGAACCAAGGTGTCTTTTTTTTTTCTAACAAATAAATATATCGCTCTGATAGGATTAATGAAAAACAATTTGTTTCATGATATTTGCCATTTGTGCTAGGACTCATCAGGAGAGCATATATGAACAAGAGATTTCATTTGCTGTGCTACACGCTACATAGTCTGATGAGTCCCTACTCAGTATGGGGGTCAGAGTGGTTGACAGAGAAGAAGCAGAAGTAATCTATCAGAATGCCAGTGGGGGTGGCTGTGTTCACACAAAACCTCAGCCCGCCTGCAAATCACAACTGTGGCTGCATGAAAGAGGATGAGCATAGATTCACTTAAGCAGGTGTCTCTGTGAACAAAACCTGACTCTCTCCCTATCTTCAACATCTGACCCAATTCTGAACATATCTCAGGAACTGGGACTCAGAATAGGAGAACCCAGAAGTCTAAATGAATGTCTAAAATTTTGTGAGATCCAGAAGGCTTCTAAGAAGCTCAAATTTCGAAGTGATTTTCAAACTTTTAAAAAAGTTAGCATAACATATAAAGTTGTTTAAGATAAACACAATAGAACAGTGATTCTTTATTGTGTGTAAGAATCACCTTGGATATTTCTTAGATATAAAGTCGTAGCCTCCACTCCTAATGATTCTGATTCAATAGATCTGGGACCAAGTCCAGAAAGCTCCTGTCTAGCAGGCACTAATGTGGGTAATGTGGTCTGGCACCCACAAGTCCAAAACAGCGCCATTGAGAGTCCATAAAATACTTCCATTGGGTAGCTATCTTAAGCTAGAGACCAGTGGAGAGATAATGGGCGTTTTCTCCCTTCAAGTTGCTCAGGGTCAGCTCAGGAGGTCAGACACTGAAACATCTGATCATGTGACACGAGGTAATAAGAACTTTATAAAGCAGTGTTGTATAAGGTCTCAAGGAACACAAAGATGGAAGCCATTATCTGCCAGGGTTGGGGGAGGAAAGTTGAGCGGTTTTTGAAGGGTGAAAGCATTCTTGAGATGGCATGTATACTGTAAGTCAATTACTAATATATCTTACTCTTTACATCTTATTTTTTTTAACCACCCTGTTCAGACTGCTTTCTTATATGCTTATGTATCAAGTGTTGTTTTTGGTCTCTGCATAGCCTGTCACTTTATTGTTAGTATCCCAGTGTTTATGTCAAAGAGCACTTGAAGACTGAAGAAATGACTATTGCACCCGAGCTTATTTAGAGCAATGGCCTTTCCTACTTAACCAAGTCAGCTTTTATTATGTGTTCTGTCTTATAATAGCTTTGTATTCTTTGAGTTATTAAAAGCCCGGAACAATGCTATTTGTTCTCTTTTGTTGTCTCAAAACAATTTGGTTTCTAGCTTGGGTCCTAAGTTATTGTGTACATCGACGTTGGATATTCTCACATCATAGCATTCTGCCACTAATTACTATATTCCAAGTGACTATATATCATAAAGGGAATCATTTTGTCTACAGCTGCTTTAAAGTTTACTGAGAATGTCAGATTTGTTTGAGCTCTGTGAAAGAAAATTTAAGGCCTACAGAATAAATATACAGCCTGCTGTTTTCCTCTAGAGTTTGAGCATCAACTCTTTTCAATTTTATAATTTTTATGTGGAACTGTTGAGACATATCTAAAAAAGTTGTTTTAATATCTTAGGCTCAGAATTAACTGTACCTTCTCAAATGTCAAAAGAACATTTTTTGCAAAATGCAAAATTCTAATAGTACAATTAAAGTACCTATTTTGCCAATGAGTGGTACTTTAACACACACACACATAAAGATTAGATATAGTGGTTATACAAACATAGAATATTCTTTGTTTACCCCATCAATCCTTTTCAAGTTAATATTGCCCTACTTCAAACTATTTGGAAAAATGAATTATTCTATTAAATAGTTAAGGCTTCTGTAGTGAGAAAGACTTCCATTCCAGAACTGTCAAAGCGTTAGTTCCTCTCATCCGTAGCCTATTTAGTGAAGGGTATGCTCCCCTCCCCTTCACCCCCCATGAATGGCACAGGGGGGCCGGTAACACAGAAGAGGGTAGACCCAGGCCCAAAACTCACCTCCCAAGTGACTTCCTGGGGCTGCCCCAGATCAGGGGAGCCCTCATCTTTCCCTGATTGGAACTCATACACCTAAGACTGAGGTAACATTAAAACACATCAGGAAAAAGCTAGAAGGAGGGAATATAGCAGGCAGGATTATTCTTTTCAATATGTTAATTACAGAAGAAATAAAAATTCAGTAGAAAGAACTTCAAATGTGTATCGATTATATTTTCTTCTACAGGCATACATTCTTCCATGTATGAGTAACATCAACCTGAAACTAATTTTGATGATGAAATGAGATATAGGAAAAGAGAGAATGAGGGAAGAGTGTGAGAGAAGCTTGAGCCACTTCAGCCAGTAAAAAAAATTAAGATGAGCCTGGCCAGCCGTGGCGCAGTGGATGGAGGTGGCGCAGTGGATGGAGCGTCCGACTGGGATGCAGAGGACCCAGGTTCGAGACCCTGAGGTCGCCAGCTTGAGCGCGGGGCCCATCTGGCTTGAGCGAAAGCTCATCAGCTTGGACCCAAGGTCACTGGCTCCAGCAAGGGGTTGCTTGGTCTGCTGAAGGCCGCGGTCAAGGCACATGTGAGAAAGCAATCAATGAACAACTAAGGTGTTGTGACGGCAACGAAAGACTGGTGATTGATGCTTCTCACCTCTCTCCGTTCCTGTCTGTCTGTCCCTATCTATCCCTCTCTCTGACTTTCTGTTTCTGTAAATAAATAAATAAAATAAAATAAATTAAGATGAATGGAGTCAATTTCAGAATTTTTAAAAATATTTTACTGTGGTGTAATATGAAAAAGAACAAACAAGAAAATAATATGATAAGATCTTTTTGATGTCAGCCTATTTCTCAAGTGTTTTGAATGAAGCAAAATCTTCCTTTTATAGTATTTATACTGGCAATACCATTATAATGTCACTTAATATAGGTCTTGCCTGTTGCCAGGTATGCAATTCTCAAAGTAAAATTCACTGACATGTGGAGGTACTTAAGGAAAAGTCAGCTTAAAAGCTAAATAATTACTGCTACAAAGGTGAGCTATAAAGAAGAGAGGGGATCTAGAGTCTGATGAGAGTGGGTATTTGAGGGTTAGTAGGGAGAAAATCTCTCAATCAAGGATGTTCTTTCTAACAAAGGGAATGTCATTGGTTGAGTTACTATTGAAGAAGGTGAAAATACCAATTTGTGATTTTTAAACCTGCTCTTGTAAGCTACTTAAGTAACAATAGTGCCTGCAGTTAAAGCCCAATGAATTCACCTTTGCTAGTACAGTATTACCGAATTATAAAAACAAGAGTTTTCTAATCAACTCAAGTAAACTAACATTTTCAAAGCACCTACTATGTGCAAGGTGCTGTGCTTATTATAGTGGAAATTTTTCTAGGAAATAATAAAAGCATAACATATGGTCACAGCCTTTTGAAAATTAAAAAAATATATATTGAATGAGATGAGGTTGATTATACATGAACTAAAAGAGCCAAATAAGTGTGTGGGGGGAGAAATCTCATATCCTAACTGGAATCCTCATATTTGCCATGGATGTAAACTGGATGAATCAGGAGATTTTCAATTCACTCTTATGCAATGGAAGACTAGATTCTTCACATTTCACCAATGATGTGAGTAAAAAGAGTATCTACACCATCATCACCTTAAAATTCTAGAAGTAAAACAATAACCTATATGTAAAACAGAAGGCTAGATCAAAAGGATTCTGTGTCAAAAATAAAAAAAAAGATCTCTTCATGGTAGGTAAGGAAAAAAGTCTTCTGATTTCTGGATTTAAAGAAACAAGTTGAATATCTTGAAGAAAGAAGTCAAAAAACACCTCAGTTTCCTGGGCAAATGCAAATTTAAAAAACCACAACCACCCAACACCAATCAGGGTGATGTTCCTGGTGAGTCCTTTCTGAGGACTGGTAGAAACTGCTTCTTTTTTTCATCTCTGTTTTTATGCCTGTCCCAAGATCTTTCAAGGGAGGGGGACATGGGGGAAGAGGCAGCACTGTATAAAAGAAGCTGCCTTGAGATTTCTAAAATTCATACAAAAACTTCCTAGGTAAAGAAAGTTACCAGATTTTGGCACCTGATCTTCAGCGATGGACCTAGAAGCAACTTCAGCTTATTTGGATTATTCCTATGCTACAAGCCAAAATCCTGATGCTGCGGAGACCCTCTCCTATGTTCATTACACATCTGTTTTTCTGCCCGTCTTTTACATCGCTGTGTTCCTGATCGGAGTGCTGGGGAACCTCGTCGTCATGAGTGCCCTGCATCTCAAACGGGGCAGCCGAAGACTGATTGACACCTTTATCATGAACCTGGCTGCCTCTGATTTCATTTTCCTCATCACATTGCCTCTCTGGGTGGATAAAGAAGCATCTTTGGGACTGTGGAGAACAGGCGCTTTCCTGTGCAAAAGCAGCTCCTACATTATCTCAGTCAACATGCACTGCAGTGTCTTCCTTCTCACCTGTATGAGTGTTGACCGCTACCTGGCCATTTTGTGTCCAACCGCATCCAGGAAGTTCAGAAGGAGAGACTGTGCATATGGAGCCTGTGCCAGTGTTTGGTTTATCTCCTGCCTCCTGGGGTTGCCTACTCTTCTGTCCAGGGAGCTCACCCTGATCAATGATAAGCCATACTGTGCAGAGAAGAGGGCTACTTCAGTTAAACTGACTTGGGCTCTGGTGTCCTTAATTTTGACCTTTTTTGCCCCTTTGGTGAGCATTGTGACCTGCTACTGTTGCATCACAAGGAAGCTGTGTGCCCATTACCAGCAGACAGGAAAACACAACAAAAAGCTGAGGAAATCCCTAAAGATCATATTTATTGTCGTGGCAGCCTTTGTCTTCTCCTGGCTGCCCTTTAATACTTTCAAGCTCCTGGCCATTATCTCTGGGTTACAGCAAGAATTCTACTTTTCCCCATCTTCTCTCCAGTTGGGCATGGAGGTGAGTGGGGCCTTAGCATTTGCCAACAGCTGTGTCAACCCTTTTATTTACTATATCTTTGACAGCTACATCCACCGGGCCATTGTGCACTGCTTGTGCCCTGGCCTGAAGAACTATGACTTTGGGAGCAGCACTGAGACATCGGATAGTCACCTCACTAAGGCTCTCTCCAACTTTATTCATGCACAGGATTTTGCCAGAAAGAGAAAGAGGTCTGTGTCACTCTAAAAGAAACTGTGACTTTTCAAACTCTTTTGGTGGATTAGAGATTTAATTTGGGTCAGCAACAAAAAATAAAAGTATTGCTGGAAGTATTCATATTGCTTCATAAATGCAACAAAGAGTTAATTTTTACTAAAGAGACAACTGAAAAGTCCTTGTATTTGTAGATATAGTTAGACATATGCTGGGTGTTTTTTGTTGTTGTTGTTGTTTTTTAGCTGAATGGCCTTATTTGACCTTTGCCAATGAAGTTCACCAGGCAAAATACAACTCCTGTATGTCCTTGAACTCTGAGATAAAGACTCCTGCTTGGACTGATTCCTTTCTTTATGATTCTTAATGCACATTTAGGCCTTTTCCTCTCTCAGGAACCATGATACCTTGGTCTACACCACCCTTCATATTGGGCTCCAAAGTGAACTACATTTAAAGGATTCTACCTACTTTCATTTAGTGAGAAATGTGGTGACAATAAAAGTAGCAAAAAATATAATCTACCTGTGCTCTGTAATTTATTGTTCCTGAGTAATGAGATGATGTTCTGGCTTTATGCTTTAAAACCTTGTATGATGATTTGGTACCATCCTCCAACATTATCTTTTATTCTATGCCATTCAAAATAAGTTTAGAGTGGCAAAAAGATCATGGAAGCAAACCATTTTGTATTGTTTATGATTTTAGACTTACATTTATCATCTGGAGTATTTAACAAGAAAGCATAAGGCGGGGTTTGATCTTTATTTTTATTATAAGATACATTGGTAAAAATGTATCTCATTCAAATGGTGTAGAGACTACTTTTCAATGGAATTTTGCTATGTTCTTTTGTTTTTATTGTCTTTTAAAATTAGGATATGACTTTGCTTTCATTACATGTTTTTAATTACCCAGTTATCTAGTTATCAAATAAAAATGTTACTACTAATATAATTGGAGGTAATCAAATATTTAGCTACACCATCGTGCAGATTATGATTTTGTATTTTAATTAAAATGTTAGTGCTACACATTCTTTATAGCATCATTTGCTCATGTATATAATTTCAAGACTTGATCTAGTAATATAGGAAGGCAGGAGGCTCTGTATTCAACTGATGTAAAAAAATAAAAATAACAAAGATGATGTTGGTATTTTATATACATTTTTCCAAACCCAGAGACTATCCTGTATTCCTTCACCCAAGAAATGTTTATGTAGTTGATTTCTACCTAACCTTTTAAAGACTTTGAAGTGAAAAACATGTAATTATAACTACAAAAGGCTTTGCAGCAGCAAACATACTATGATAACTTTTGATTCAAGAAAGTGGGTTATGTTTTTACACTCACCGTTGACTCAAATGAATTACTGTTTTACTTCTATTAAGTTTGAAAATCAAAGAAAGCTTATAATTTTTTCAGAGGCGAAGTAATTCAAGTTTATTCTATGTAGGTATCTTTCACATTAAGGAAATCTCAAATTTTGAGCATCTAATCTTATAATCCATTTTGAAGTTGAAAATATAGTTTATGGTTTTATAAATTAGTTAATTTGTTAATTTTTCTTAAACTTTCATTAAATAAAAATATATCTTTACATAATTATTCTATATTGTATTAATTTCTATCAACACATTAATTTCATATTTTCAGTCTTTTAATAATCCATCATAAAAATAGAAAACAATGACTGTGTAAATCATAAGAAATAAAGTTTCTTAGAGTACTTTAAAACTGAATTCAAAATAATCAAATAGATCTCCAAAGGTTATATGAAAACAAAATATGGAAGGTAGAAGACATTCACTTTTTTAGAACAAATTAACAAAAGCACTATTACTAATCATGAAAATCACTGTCTCTGAGAAGTACCTACCTATAAAAAAATAGCCCAATCACTCAGCGAAGGTATTTGTTAGGAAATTAGGGAACATGACTATCAGGTGGTTTAAAACCTCACCCTTAATGTTCAAACACCGAGCAAATCGTTTTAATCTTTCTTACTTAAACGAAGTTGGCACTATCTATGTTTATACAATTTTCAAGAACATTATATGACTAGTAAATATAATTGTTTTAAAAATATTGAGTAACAAGTTATTATATAAAGTTAGGAGGTTTCTATTATTAATTATTAAATGTTGCATAATTTTTTCCAAACTAAAATGTCAAATGACAATCACTCTCAATAAATATGAAGAATCCAATTTATGTTTAATCCCTTTAGTTCTTGCTTGGACTGTTTAAAATAACATCTAAAAAATATTGTACTTTTTATTACTTAAAATAGACATCTAATTTTACACCTTTAAAAATCTTAGTGTATTTTATATTTATAATGTAGCAAAAAGATGGAAGGAAAAATACGTATAATTTTATGGATGGCATAACTGTCATTTAAAAAAGTTCAAAACTTGTTTAAGTTGGTATGAAATGTAATTTATGTTATAATAGCATTAAAAGTTTTATGACAAGTTATTTGGTTAGGTCTCCTTTTGCGTATGTTAAAACCATAATATTTCCACATTTTTAATATGAACAAATTCTATTTATATACATATATAGATAAAAATATATCCAAAAACATAGACATATATTAATAACTTTTCAAGCTTTTTGTTATCTCAATTAAACCACTCTGAGGGTTGCTTTGTGGTAATTTCAAGTCATTATAGAGCGAATCAACACATATCTAGAAAATTAATCCGACACGTTAACACAATTATGCCTTTCTGATTACATCTAAAATTAGCAAAACAAAATAAAATTTGATGGGTAAATCTATAAGGAAATCCTTAAAGATTAACATTTCTTGTCATTTTTTAAGAAGTCCAAAACTATTGCCAGGATGTTACTGATGAATATAAAAGAACAGTAATATCCCAAGCATTTCTCAAGCAATTTTTCTTGAAGTTACCACAGAAAAACTCTCCATTAAAGCTTGAATGAGCTTGTTATCTAATAGCTTATAAATTAATTTTAAAATAGATATACTTTATCTAGGTGCACATAGTCACAAACACACATTTACTCCATTTGAGCCATATTTAAAAATTAAAACTAACCTGATATTCCTGCAAGTACCTTAATAGGTCCACTCTATCAAGGCAAAATCATCTCTGAGTGAGAATAACACTAAGTGAGAAAAAGAGTCTTAAAGGGAAGCTATGTGCGTGACTGAGAGGAGACTATTACTAGGGGTCACAAGATAATTTTTAAACAGATGAAGAAATGCACAGTATGATGGTAAGCTGAGTGAAAGGAATCTTCCTCTCTGAATCATCTTGACTCCTCAAATCATTCTCTATTTCTTCCCCTCAACAATCTCAGAGGTGAGATATGACTTGTCAAATGCATGTGTCACAGAGAACGGTAAGCCTCAGTTTTCCTGCAGAGCTCATTCACAAAAGTTAAACAATATTAAAAGAATTACAAGTTAATTTCTAAACAAGTCATTGGTATAGCCCTCTAACAAGATGATGCCTCCAGACCCATGAGAGAGAGCAGTGTCATCCAGAGAAAAAACAGGAAGCTAATTCTACCAAAATATTTGTAAATGGTTTCTGGATTTTGCCTTCCACAGAGATTGAGGTGGATTCGATTGTCCCTTGCAAAATGCCTGTTCCTATTTTAAGTTCTTTTCTTTGCATTGACCTTCTTTCTTTTTGTCAATTCTATGAGTAAACAATTATGACTAGACTTTACATATATGTTTACAGGGAAAAACAGCAATCCCATGACCTGATTTCCCACTGCAGAAATAAAAACCCATCTTAGGATAATTACTTTTGTCTCTTGTTTTCTTTGTCATTTCCTTAACAGAACTACATTTCCTAAATGTGGTTGATAAATGGGAGTTGTATTCTAAGATTAACCTATGACATTTAAAAGAGAAAACCTATTTTAAATATGTAATATGTCAAACTGTTAATACAGTGAGGGTGCTTATGACAACTTAAATCATTGAAAAATATAAACTCACATGAAATGTTCATTTATTAATCTAAAAGTGGGGGGGTAACTAAAAGTGGATGAAAGTATTCTATTAGTTAGCAGACATTATTAAACTAAAAAACTCTTTGCTTATGTATGTGAGTATTAAATTCCTAAAATACAAAGACACTATAAATTTACAGTGAAACTTTTTGAGTTGGCCACATGTGGTTAAGTTGAACTGTGGTTAACTTAATTAAGCATGTGGTCCGTTTAAGGGAGAACAAGTAAAATACATCATCAATCTGATATTATTCAATGATTTTCTTATTTGTTAATTAAGAAGATTTAGTAATTAGTTTCCTATACCTTCCATGTTAATGAGAGTTAGACTTCATCCATGAGTATTTCATGTTTGTCAACATTGATGAGAAATATACCATTTTTATCTGCTAGCTCTTATCAATTCTAATTAGAAAGATATCGTTTCTGGCCTGACTGGTAGTGGCACAGGGGATAGAGTGTCGACCTGGAATGCTGAGGTCCCAGGTTCCAAGGTTGCTGGCTTGAGCACATGCTCATCAGCTTGATTGGGGGACACTGGCTTGAACATTGGGTCATCTACATGATCCCATGCTCGCTGGCTTGAGCAAGGAGTCACTGGCTCTGCTGGAGCCCCCTTTCAAGGCACATATGAAAAGCAATCAATGAACAACTAAAGAGCCACAACTAGAAATTGATGCTTCTCATCTCTCTCCTTCTCTCTTTCTCTCTCACTTTCTCTCTCTCTCTCTCTCTGTCTCTCTTGTGTGTTCACACATGAACTCAAAAACAAAAAGAGAAGAAAGATGTCATTTCTGTACTACTGTTAGTTCAAAATGAAATATAAAAGGTTCTCCTTGTTTGACTACTTTATGTTCTGTATTTTTATAAATGCACACTCCCATTTGCTCTTACATGTAAGCAGAATGTAGAGCTGCTCTTGTGATGTTCTTAGGTCAAATAAAATTTCATGCATCAAAAATTATGTGTGACAAAAAACTATTTTTAATTTTTAAAAAATGGTTTGTGGCAGTCTTTAGCAAGCAACTCTACTACTAATAACTCTACTCTCTTAATAGAGTATGGACATTATTTAATAGTATTAAAATATATTAACTAAGTATAGAACTTGAGAACTGCTTATTGCAAAACTTTGACAATCTCCTTAAATTTACAAACTCTAGTAGGAATATATTTTACTCCATGCTAATTTAGTAAAGTATGACCACTTCAGAGCTACTTCATGATGTGTAGAAGAAAAAAAAAAAAACAGAATTGAAGTGTCAATCCTGAGTATTTGGCTTGACTGGCTAGGGAAGTCACTCGTTCCTCATCCCATCATAGGTCAATGGTTTAATTTTATACTTTTTATGCCATAGATTGTGAAGTTCCTTCAAAATGGTCAATATCTCAAACTTCAAATTGTAAATGCAAAATATATGTACAATGCACTCTGACAACCACAAATTTATTTTTATAACTGATGAATTCCTTATTATAACTGATGGATTCTAACACGAGCACATTGCAGTCACTCACTCACAAAATACAAAAACACATGGTGCATAAATGCAGCTGACAAGCACTTATTGACTCATTGCTAATATTCAGACTAAGGTATCTGACATAATATAAGAGAGAAGAAAAAGAAACAAAGAAAAATATAGTAAATGAAAATACAAATTAAAATGGCACATATAAGTATAAATATATCTATCAGCAGTTACAATAGAAATACAAATGGATTAAAACTCCCTATTTTAAAGTTGAACAAATAACTTGTTCCACAATCAACTACTATAACTGTGTATAACATAATTAGACTCTTTAGAATTTTGTGGTAAACATAGAACTTGTTTCTTCATTGGGTTTACAGTCCTTGTCTACTGCCATACCACACTGAACATGGCAGATCTTGTCTTATCTCAGAAGCTAAGCAGGGTCAGGCCTGGTTAGTAGTTGGATGGGAGTTTACTGTCCTCATAGTTACTGTTTTTGAATCAAACAATGAAATACTGACACTCAAGGAGAATTGGATAGAAAAAAAGAAAATTACAAGTCAAGTCACTTTCTTTGATTTTTTCCTATGTTTAGGGAAAACCCATATTTAGGCTACATACAAGTCACTTCATGTAACTGCCATTTTGACACGGTTATTTCCTAAATAATGGCACATTTCCTTAAAGAATTGTTCACATGTGGCATCTCCAAGTGCAAATACTTTTGTTGCCCTCAAAGATTGTTGGGTGCAAAAGATTATTATAACCATCATAACACATCTTAAACAGCATTAAGTTTAAATTTATTTTCAAAAACTGAAATAAGAATCTATGCAAAGTAAATAACTCTACTCAAACCTGGTTTAAATGTAGTGATTTGATGAGATGCCCTCTCACTTACCTTTAGTTTAGACCAAGAGCAAAACTGACAACTCAGGTGGAGAAGTGATAAATGAGAAATGAAACTTGGTCTGCGGTTTCATGTTTAGAGCGAAAATTAAAGATTCAGAGGAATTGAAGTTAGGTGAAAATGGCTACTCTATTTCTAATGGGAAAAACTAGTGTGCATTAATAAAAACTTTAAAGTTAGTAAATTAGTGAAGAGTTGAAGAAAAGTTAAAGCAGCACTGCATAACATATAGTCTTTAAGATTTCAAATCACAGTAATTTCACTTCTACAACACAAACAAAAAAATACTGCTGATCAACTAAAGAAAATGCTTAGTATGATAAATCAAAGATGACCAAATTAAAATGACAAAATATAACTTTTACCTATTAAATTGGCAAATATTTAAACATTAAATACTAAGAGTGACCAGGATTCAAGGTGTGGCATCTAGCAGTGAATTTTTAGACTATCGTATGTAATTTGATTGTTTTTAGAGGAATTTAGAATATATATGAAAAGCAATTTCACTTCTAGAATTTTTACCCTAGAATGTAATTATGCCACATAAAAGATATATGTACATGCATTTTTATTGCAGCATTGTTTGCAAAAGTAGAAAAATGCAAACAACCTAAGTGTTCTCTAATAGAAAGCAGACTAAATCAATTAAGGTCCCTATACATTCTTACAACGGAAGAATGTGTAGTCTTTAAAAAACATGGTACCGTGTACTCACATGGGAAAACATTCATAATATATTAAATGAAACTAGGTAAAAGAGAAGGCTACAAAGCATATGACTATTTCATTTATGCAAGAATACAAAAATGTTAGAACCCTTACAGCAAAATGTTCATCACTAGGTAATGAAGTTACAAAGGTTTTTTATTTTTATTATTATTTGTATTTTCCAAAAAGAACATTATTAATTTTTTATTAAGAAAAAAGGCTGTACTTTTAAATTAAGTGCACAAAATAAAAATAAGAGTTATAATAAATTTGTTTCAAAACATTAATTCTGAATCATAGGTCCTCCAGTTCTTGACTGTACTACTGTAATTCTGATTTCTGAGGAAGTATAACCCCTACACTGGCCTTGAGCCCTTTCCAAATACTCTTCCGATTTTTTTTTTTTGTATGTCTTTTATATTACCTGCACAATTACCTGATTCCTTAAGACCAACAAATTTAAAACTGTTACACATTTAAAATTTTGAAATGGTCATGAAGGATTGACCAGAGGTTGACTACTCCAGCATTCAAGGAAGGGCCACATCTGCCCGTGCCCTCCCTCCGCGCAGCAGGTGCTGCGACCTGCACATGGAATCACCTAGTGGACTAAGGAGAGAGCTTCCTGGCAGGGAGCGGGAGAGCCATGTCCTCATTTCTGTATGTCCACATCCTTGTTTCAAACCAAGCACACACGATCAATGATCTAAACTGACCATGCTAGAAATATCACATCACTGGCTAAAACAATGATGAACTTTTTTTGTAAATGTTAAATATTCAAGTTTTGTATTTTTTCTTCTTTTGCTTTTAATATGTTGTAACTATGGGATTAAAAACCTATAACAGTCATACTTCATTTAGAAAACAGTAATCTTGGCGCTTTCCTTTAATTTTTTATAAAAATTTAAGTATAATTGGTATACAATATTATCATAGTTTCAGATGTACAATATAGTGGGTCAACACATATAAATTATAATGTGATCACCATACTAAGTCTAGTAATTATATCACCGTGTAAAAATATCATAATATTATTGATTATATTCCTCTTCACCTTTTCACTCCTCCCCCCATTTCCCTTCTGTCAACCATCAGATTGATTTCTGTTTCCATGAATCTGTTTTTGTTTTGTTTGTTTGTTTCAATTTTTAGATTCCATATATAACTGAAATTATACATATTTTTTATCTGACTTATTTCACTTAGCATAATACCCTCTATGTACATTCTGTTGAAAAATTAAATTCAGTAAAGTAATAGGATACAAAATTAATATATAGATATTCATCACCTTTCTATCCACTAATAATGAATAATCAGAAGGAGAAATTAAGAAAGCAATCTTGGTTACAATAGCATAAAAAAGAATAAAATGCCTAAGAATAAATTTAACTGAGGAGGTGAAAGACCTGTGCTCTAAAAACTAAGATAGTGAAGAAAGAAATGAAGAGGTCACAAATAAATGGAAGTATATATTGTGCTCATAGGTTGGAAGGATTACTATTCCACAAAGCAAATTTACAGATTCAATGCAATGCCTCTCAAAATACCAACGACATGCCTGACCTGTAGTAGAACAGTAGATAGAGTAACAACCTAGAATGCTGAGGTCACCAGTTCAAAGCCCCAAGCTTGCCTGGTCAAGGCATGTACGAGAAATAACTATGAGTTGATGCTTCTTGCTCCTCCCCCTTCTGCCTCTCTATCTCTCTCTTCTCTAAAAAAATCAATAAATCTTAAAAGAAGGAAAGAAAGGAAAATACTAATGATATTCTCAGAACTAAAAAATGTAATTCTAAAATTTATACAGAACCACAACAGACCCAGAATAACCATGGCAATCTTGAGAAAGAAGAACAAAGTTGGAGGCAGTGTGGGTCTAGATTTCAAGCTATTTTACAATGCTATAGTAATCAAAACAGCATGGCACTGGCATTAAAAAAAGGCATAGGATTCAATGATACAGAATAAGAAGCCTAGAAAGAAACCTTTGATTACAGGTCAATTACACCCTAGATAGTGACAAAAGAGGCAAAAATGTACAGTGGAGAGATGACAAGGTCTTCATAAGTAGTATTGGAAAAACTAGACAGATAAATAATTTAACTTCTATTTTTAGAGAGAGGAGAGGAAGAGAGAGAAGGTGGTGGTGGTAGGAAAGCAGTGGGAAGCATCAGCTCATAGTAGTTGCTTCTTGTATGTGCCTTGACTGGGTAAGCTCGGAGTTTAGAATCGGTGATCTCAAGCATTCCAGGTCAATGCTTTATCCACTGCACTACCACAGGTCAGGCTACTTTAACTTTTTAGGTAATTCTAATTTTAGTGTATGTGCTGCCGAAGCGAGCACCTTTTTAGGTAATTCTAGATGTATTATGATGAGGAAAATAAGTGAAGCAATAACTTTTACTTGATTCCTAGTCAGCTCTTTTCTCTGTGACATTGATTTCCGATTTAAGCAGAAGAGTTCTTAATGCAAATCCAATACGATTTGCAATAAAAAAAGATACCCAATTATAAACATATAATAGTCAAAAGTTCTTTCAGCTATTGCCAGATTATTTATGTCTTTTTACCAACTCCAAGCATACATGACTCTGCACTTTTGACAAGAAGTCAGAAGAATATTAAGGGTCAAATAGTTGATTGGAAGGTAAACTACATAAAGACTATGGAAAACACTTCACCAGTTAATTTCTCTTTCTATGGCTGCCTGAAAAGAACACAGCTAACTCAACAGAATGTTTAAATCATTAGTTTATAATATTCATTATGATGTAGCTCTAACACTGGGTAGGTAGTATAGCATTGTGGCTAAAGAACAAAGAACTGAATTTGCCATTTCTTATCTATAAAGGGTGAACCGTTTCCTTAACATTCCTGAGTCTATTTCTCTCTATGAAATGAGAGCAGTTACACCTTAGCTAGTGACAGCTCTAATCAACTGAAGTGAAAATGTAACGAATTTGACACAGTATCTGGTACATATTAAGAGTTTAATAAATGATCGTTGAGAAACAACTTCACTTTCTTGGTGAAAAATACAATCAAATTCAAAGAAATCAGATTTCACATAATTCTTCATAAATTGAACTGAAAAAGAAACTCTCATGTCAATCAAACCCAGGTGTATGTAATCCCAAAGCTCATGCTTTTTTCACTTCACCATACTTCTTTTTTCTCTAATACAAAGACTTTTTTTTTAAAATTTCTTTTTATTTTATTCATTTTAGAGAGGAGACAGAGTGAGAGAGAGAGAGAGAGAGATAAAGGGGGGAGGAGCTGGAAGCATCAACTCCACATGTGCCTTGACCAGACCAGTGCAGGGTTTTGAACTGGCGACCTCAGTGTTCCCAGGTCAACGCTTTTATCCACTGCGCCACCACAGGTCAGGCCAAAGACTTCTTAATAAATTATTAATACTACCCTTGGTTTAGTTTCTCTCTCTCTCTCTCTCTCCCCCTAATAATTTCTTAAGTTCAAATTATATTTTTTACTTTTTTCCAATGCAAATACCTCAAATCACCAAACCCTTTGCCTATTCATGTCTAACATAAAGAAAACGTTGCTTGAGGGAAGAGAAAGTCTATTTTGTTAAAAATACAATTTTTTTTTAAATAAAAATATTTTCTTGTAGCATGTTTCTCTACAACATGACCTCTTTCTTATGATCTATCAGAAATGGTATCTTCTGTTTCTTCCGGTTGTGACTAAAAATCGTTATCTAGAAAACCAAATGTATGTTGAATGTAAGAAATGGACAGTTTTCTATTTTACTCTACTCAGACACAATCCCACATTAAAAGATAGTAACATTTATGACAGTAGCCCTCACATGAATTATTTTTTTAAGGGGATATACATGCTAAGTAAGAATTATTGTCTCATTTTCTTTATCCCTCAAAATTTTTCTAGTGACAGATATTTTTTATAACATACCTCTAGCAAGAAGAAAAAAGTAAATCTAATGTCCAAACTCACTCTATAGATTGTGTGCCTATAGTGTATGCAATCTAAACTGTTATCAGAAGGTTAATTTTCCACCATCTTTCTATTAAATGTTATTTATTATTTATTATGGATAAAAATATCTGTGTTCTCTGTGTGCAAAAGAAATTCAACAGATTGCTTTCAAAAACTATGTTTACCTTTACAGAAGATATATTTATATAGATCACTTGTATATAGATAACTTGTATTATAGATACCTTGTATAGATAGATAACTTGTATAGATAACCAATTTAAATAGAGATTTCCAAATGTAGTTTTAGGAAACAAAAGGATTTCTCAAGTTAGAAACAATATAAACTGCCCCAAACATAAAGGAAACACTTCATTTAAATTTACTTTAAATAAGAAATAATATTTTCAGGACTTGGGTAGGTAGCTCGGTTGGTTGGAGCATTGGCCTGATATGCCAAGGTTGTGGGTTTGATCCTTGGTCAGGATACATATAAGAATCAACCAATGAATATATAAATCAGTGTAACAACAAAACATTGTTTTCTCTCTCTCTCTCACTCTTGTTGTTTTTCTCTTAAAAATTAATAAGTAAAATTTTTTAAATAACTTAAAAAAGAAATATTTTTCATGCAGCCTTTTTAGGAGGGGGAATTAAGAATATTATGAAGTAAAATGATAATAAAGTTAATAATTACTGGGTCATGATCAAGGACAAAAGTAAACATAATTTTTAAGAATAAGAAAGCTTGGTATTTGAGTATTAAACCTGATACTTTTTTTTTGAAAGAGACAGAGAAAGAGAGGGAGAAGAGAGAGAAGTGTTAACTCATAGTTGCTTCACCTTATTTATTCATAAATTATTTCTCACACATGTCTTAACTGGGGGGCTCAAGCGAGCCAGTGACCCCTTGCTCAAGCCAGCGACCTTGGGATCATGTTGATGCTCTTGTGCTCAAAATGACGAGCCCATGCTCAAGTCCTAGAGCCCACACTCAAGCCACCAAGTTTACGCTCAAGTCTGTGACCTCAAGGGTTTAAACCTGGGACCTCAGCATTTTAAGCTGATGCTCTATCCACTGTGCCACCGCTGGTCAGGCATGATACTTATTTTTTAACATAAAAAATAATTACTGCAGCTTGCTTTAGTCAAGGAAAACACTGAAATGTTAGCCATGGTTGTTTTAGATAGTAAAACCAAGGAAAAATTAAGTTTTAATTTATTTTTATTTATATTTAATGAATAGTTTACATATTTCATAATAGATATGTACTTCTCTGTTAAACTTTAAAATAAGGATGACAATATAAATGTTTAATATATATAGTTTATATATACTCCAATAACTTAATAAATCTTAAGGCTCCACAGTTAAATTATTTTACATTAAAATTTGTTTTTAAAACATGTATATATAATAGTGCTTATACATACAAGATTAGTAAAAAATATAAAAACAAAGCAAACATGAGCTGCTGGACCTACATAAGTTAGCTCATTTATTTAATCTTTAATAACACCAAGGAAAATAGTGTTATCTTCATTTACAGATGAAAAAACTGAGGCAGAGAATGTCAATAATTTGTCTACAGTTACACAGACTTTACTAGTAGTTTTCCTTTATGATTTTCAACTCAAATTTTTCTAATTCTAAAGCCTTTATGTTTTCCACTATAGCACACTATGTTTATTTTTTTATTTTATTATTCTAAGGCATTCCTCATTTTAATTTCCAGGAAAGTTAGAGAAAGATTAGAAATAGTAGAAAGGTATATAAGTAAGTAAAAATCTAATGATGGCTATAATATTAATCATCACTATAATACTAAGAATTATGACCCATTACCAAAGGTGCCATTGAAGATTTTTTTTAAATCAGCTAATCAAGATACTTCTCAGAGGCACATTTTTACAATTCTCTGCTTAATATATGACCTTAGCAGTATGAAAATGCACAACCACTTGTAATTCCACTGTATGGCATGTTCCATCTTTGACATAGCTGAAAAAATAACTATCTTCAGACATTCTCAAAGCTAGAGAACTTTCTGGGTACATTTGAGTGAAAGAGAGAAACACAAAAAGTCAACATTATTTACTCTATGACTGCTGAAATAAAAAACTCATTACTTTTATTTTAGAAAAGTTCCACTTGAATATATTTGTACTTTTCTAGATATATCATGTTATTTGTAAATATTACAGATATAGCATTTGGAATGAATGGTAAAACTCATAATTAATGATTATCCTATCTGACCAGTTCTAATTTGTCCTTAATTGAAAAGTTGAAATATTTAAAAATAACATAAGAACTGCATCTGTATTCAAAAACTAGACTTAATGGATAAGTCAATATACTAAAAGTAAGTTGGAAGTTTTGAGCCAACTACTTTCTGCATTCAAATATGATTTAATTTTTAACTTGATAAGTTTTTTCTAGGGTTAAATTATCTCAAAGTTATAGATATTAAATTTAAAATTGAACATGACTTTAGAGAAATTCCTATTTGACTTGAGAGGGTAAGACAAGATTGTACTCAATACATGTTTTATGCTACATGTGACATTTATTTTGGCATTCTTTATCTTAAAAGTGTAAAAAGAAATATATACCTATTATGAAGGTGTAAAATATTCATAAAATATAAAGAAAAATAAAATTCAAAGTGAATTTCTCCTTGGTTCTACTACCGAAAACAACCATTGCTAACATTTCAGTGTTCTTCCTGAGTAAAGCAAACTGAGGTAATTATTCTTTACTATTAAAAAATAAATATTGGCTCTGGCCAGTTTGCCTCATGGTAGAGCATCAGTCTAGTGTGTGGAAGTCTCGGGTTCCATTCCTGGCCAGGGCACACAGGAGGAGCGACCATCTGCTTCTCCTCTTCCCCCTCTTCTTTCCCTCTATCTCTCTCTTCCCCTCCTACAGCCAAGACTTCATTGAAGCTAAGTTGGCCTGCGTGCTGAGGATGGCTCCATGGCCTCCACCTCAGGCACTAGAATGGCTCTAGTTGCAACTGAGCAACGCCCCAGATGGGCAGAGCATCACCTCCTAATGGACTTGCCAGGTGGATCCTGATAGGGCACATGTAGGAGTCTGTCTTTCTCTCTGCTTCTCATTTCGGAAAATACAAATAAATAAATATTATGCCTGACCAATGATGACTCAGTGGATAGACGATAGAGCATCAGCCTGGAATACTGAGGTCTCAGGTTTGATACCCCGAGGTCATAGACTTGAGCATGAACTTGTCAGCTTGACTGTGGGCTCCAGGGCTTGAGTGTGAGCTCACCATTTTGAGCGCAGGATCATTGACATGATCCCCAGGTCACTGGCTTGAGCAAGGGGTCACTGGCTCGCCTTGAGCCCCCTGGTCAAGCCACGTGTGAGAAACAATCAATGAATAACTAAGGTGAAGCAAGTATGAGTTGGTGCTTAATCACTCTCTCTTTCTTCTCTCTCTCCCTGTCTCTCTCTCAAAATCAATAAAAAATAAATAATAAATGAGCATCAGGTTTAATACTCAAATACCAAGCTCTTTTGTTCTTAAAAATTGTTTCCTTTTCTCCTTGATTGTGAGTCATTAGTTATTAACCTTATTATCATTTTTGAGTCCAAAGCCCTACCACTAGTTGCGTGATCCATTAGTGGACTGTCTCTCTGTTTCTCTCTCATTCTTTCTCTTAGATTGCATAAAACGCTCCAAACTGAAGATGCTTCATATTCCTTTATAATATTGGGTCTATTGCAATAAATAATTACCACATAATAATAGCTCCCTCCCCTGTAACTAACCTTCTGCCAGCATCACTTATAAATCATGCTTCTCTTTCTTTTCTGTTTCTGTTAATCCTGTAAAATCCCTGGTGTTAAGGAGTAGTCATAACTAACATTTATCCTTCAGGCAGACTATGCTATAAATACCTTGATAAACAGTTTGTTTTCTTGCAGTTTGTTGTTTAAAGCCTAAGCCAGAATTCTTCCACTTCTGAGTGAAATGGGTTCAACTGAGGCAGTGAGTATATCAACTATGGAATATATAATTTCTTCTCTGTTTTATGCTTTAAGACTAATCAGATCAAATCCTAGAATACCAGCATTGGGGTGGGTGGGGGAACCTATCTTTCTTGATGCTGAAGACAGGTGATTTTTAAGATAATGCTTAGAACAAAAACTTGTCATGTGCAGTAAGTAACATAAATTAAGATTAGTGGCAAAAAATGTAGATAATTATATGATGGTTGACTTTATGGTTCATTCATTGATTCAACAAATATTTATTATTGCCAAGGCAAACATTTGTCAGTCACTATTATCAGAATGGTTTAGAAGGTCTTCCTAGCCTTTAGAAGTTGTCTGGAGGGCAGCCACATAGATCCCAAATCAATCTGAAATAGGTAGGATTAGGGAGCGTGGACCGTGGATCTGGCCCAGTTCATCATTTCTTATAATCTTATAACACATCTATCATAGTTATTGATTTACTCATATTTATAAGTATGATAGTCTTTAATACAAACTTTTTGATCTGTGTGATTGTAAAGAATATGAATACATAGACAAAAATAAACATTCTGACTGAAGTCCTATTTGTTGACCTGACTAAAATTCTATTTTTTAAAAAATGGATGCCTTGGCCAAAGAGTTGACTTTTCAATCCTCTGAATTGTGCTAAATCAGTTTCTCTATATCAAAGTTTTCTTTTGCACCAACCTTAACTCTCCTGCTGCCCAAAGTCCTTCTCACCGAGCTTTCCTTCATCTAACCTGATGATAAAACACTGAATTCTTGCAAACAAGGAAGAACGCTCCTGGAGCACAATGATCAGTGAGTAAACAATTACAAAATGCTATTTTTTTTCCTACAGAATATACGTACAAGAACAATAATGAAAGTTCAAAGGAACCAAAATCCTTTTTCCCTCTCACCACATAAATTACCACCACCTTTATAGACAAGTGATTGCTTACAAAGCTGATTTAAAAAGTAGTTTAGATTTGGGTTTCGTTTAGAATATTTTGGTCACATGTTTTGTTTTTCCGTATTATTCCTATTATTTAAGAATTATTTTGTTGTACATATTATCCCAAGTACTTAAAACAAAAATTGTTTTTTTAAAAAATGTAGTTAGAAAAACAACAGAGAAGAAAACATGGTAGCAGTTATAAAAACAGTCATTGAAACAAAATTTATCTCAGGAACAAAAGGAAACCAACATTGCAGCCTAAGCAAAAAAAGATACTTTTAGTAATGTTGACAAGAAGGTGACAAATAGGAGAATAAATACACCAGCCACCTTCTACTGATCAAAATACCTACCATTTACACAGAATTATGCAGACTCTTACCTGAAGAGGAAGATCACAGGCTACTACATCACCGCTCTTTTTATTCAAAATTGAAATTTATACTTTGATATTTTGAAAAAGTTAAAATCTAGAAAGCCAAATAAGAGGCAAACAGAATAAAAGAGAAGGAAATCAGATGTGGACCTGTATTTCTGGAAGGCTTTCTGAAGGCTTTAACTTTTTTAAAATCTCCTTAGTTACGGATAAAATTGAGGCTAGACTAAGCATCGCGTGCCATTCTTGAAGGCCCCCAGAGGCTGACTCATTTGCTTTAACCATTTCTTGTGAAAACGAGAGGTGTCAGCCATCACTGGAGAGCAGAGGGTGACTTGGTGACTGATCTCTTTACTAAACTGGGGGAAGCAATTACACGCAAGGTTCTAAACCTCCCTGTTCCCAGAGAAACCCAGCAGCTTTTGTAGAGAGTTACTGTATTTCTACCTAAGAAGACAGGTGGCAACTGAAAATACAAACATGAAGAAAAATAAACATCTTTTTTAGAAATATATCAACAGTAATACACGGTCAGGATTATTCTAGTTCTCACCTATACTGATCATCTTAGCTATATACCGCAAGTTGAAATAGAATTGATTTCGGTAATGTGTTTTAAAATTTGGCTCCCTTTCAAAATGTGCCACTTTTAACTGTTCAAAGAACCCGTTATAAGTTTACTTCCTCTAAAACAAGTATAATTTAAATAGAAGGGGGCTGGAGGGGAAGCCACATACCCACCCAAAGGGTTGAGGCGTGTGCAATGGGAACAGCGAGCAGAAGGAGGTAGAAAGTGATAAATGCATTAAGCGAAGCCACAGGAAAGTCAGAGTTCCTTTTTTTCCTGGGGCAATGCGGCGGGAGTTTAAATCGAGCTGAACTT
The DNA here is from genome assembly GCA_037038555.1 of Rhynchonycteris naso. NCBI lineage: Eukaryota > Metazoa > Chordata > Mammalia > Chiroptera > Emballonuridae > Rhynchonycteris > Rhynchonycteris naso. The sequence goes on from CM073002.1 coordinate 78,894,616, forward strand.
CTGGACAGACACTATTGTCTTTCTGTGAATTCAGAAAGGAAATAGCGACAACCTTTCTTGAGAATTTACTGGGATGAAAGAAGGGAGGGACAGACATTTTTCTAAATAGTTTACAGGTGTATCTATTTTAATCCTTAACCTGGAGAAGTAAATATTGTTATCCCAATTGTTGGGCTGAGAAAGTAGAGACAATGAGTTAGTGGACAAGGAGACTAAAACTGACGGAACCCAGGCAGACTGATCCCACTGTCAACCTGGAGTCTAAATGCTTCAAAAGCCCATCTGTGTTCTTTGTGACAATCAATGTTTTTATATTACTTCAATTCATGAAGCATATCTTTATAGATTATCTCAATTTATCTTCATTAAAGCATTGATAGGATACCCTATTTTCAGGCTTGTTATTCAGGTGAGAAAAATGAGTTTCAGAGAGTTTTCAGGTTCACTCAGCTGAGAAGTGACTGAGTCATGCTCAGAACACAAATCTTGTGCCCTGAATTCTTCTGCTCTTTCATATTGCCTCTGCCTTTCATCTCTGCTCCCCTCCTCCCGCTTTCGACTCAGGGGAAGGCTGGCATGTCCCATAACTCTACATCAGTGGTTCTTAACCTTTTTTGAGGTACCGAACCCACCAGTTTCATATGCGCATTCACAGAACCCTTCTTTAGTGATAAATAAAATATGATTTTTCCTTCCAAATTCAAGACATAGGTATATGTATTTTTACTGGTGCACAAAATGAGCCGTGCATGAACATCACCTTGCTCAAAGAACAAAACCAACAAAGTGCACGAACTCACAACAAATTACGGTATTACTTTATTCTGGCCTCCGCGGCAGAGGCTTCTCCGAACCCCTGAGACCGACTCATTGAACCCCTAGGGTTCGATAGAACCCAGGTTAAGAACCACTGCTCTACATTCACCTGCAGCCAGAACCAAAGCTTCAGCCCATCTGCATTAGAGCCTCCTTCCATGTCAAAACACAAAGGTCCTCGGGAGAGGTAGCCCTTAAATCTGTCACCAGCCATTTGTACATTTGTGTCACACAGTTTCTGAGATAATATTTTTAATAGACTTTATTTTTTAGAGCAGTTTAGATTTACAGCAAAATTGGGGGGAGGCACAGAGATTTCCCATAGACCCCTGCCCCACCCACACATGCACAGCCTCCCTGGTGATCAACATCCCCCACCACAGTGGTTCATTCATTACAACTGATTGATTGACATACATGAATGCATTGCCAGCCAAAATCTATAGTTTATATTACGGCTCCCTTTAGGTATTGTATATTTTATGGGTTTGAACAAATGTACAATGACATGTATCCACCATTATAATACCACGCAGAGTAGTTTCGTTGCCCTAAGAAGCCTCTGTACTCTACTCCTCCTTCCCTTCACTCCCACCCCTGGCAACCACTATCTTCACACGGTGAGATCAGTTTTTGGTGGCGAAGTGGGGAAGAGAATGAAAATTAGAATAAAAAACAACCAATGTAAACTGTAATTGAAAAATAAATAAAAATTTTAAAATACTAATGCAAGAAAAAAACCCAATCGAACAAAAAACACAGGTTGAGATTTAGTACCTAGTATACAGGGAGATGAGCATGAGGACTGAAGAACTAAAGAGAAACTCCAGCAACTTTTTAAATGAGTTAGAGACACGCTTGTTTCTGTCCCACCCTTTCCTGCATTTTGCTGAAAATTCAGCTCAGTAGATTTCAAACATTTTTAACAATGAAAACCTATGTTGAAATAGAAGCTTATATTTATATACATAATATGTTAATTAATCAATATAATTTATGTTAGACAATTTAAATATTTTAATGAAAGTTATAGTCTTCTATGTATTTTAGCATCTGTCTCAGCTGGCAGCATCCAATATATTAATTTTACTTTTATTTAGTTTAATGGTATTGAGAAAGATCAAATGGACAATAGTAAATATTTGCAAATGGCTCTTTAAAATAATTTACATTGTAGTCTACTCCCATTAAAATAAATCATAAGTTGTTTTTTTTTTTACAGAGTCAGAGAGAGGGATAAATAGGAACAGAGATGAGAAGCATCAATCATCAGTTTTTTGTTGCGACACCATAGTTGTTCATTGATTGCTTTCTCATATGTGCCTTGACCGCGGGCCTTCAGCAGACTGAGTAACCCCTTGCTCCTGCTTGAGGCAGAGCAAGGACTCAAGAGGCGACCTTGGACTCAAGCTGGTGAGCTTTCGCTCAAACCAGATGAGCCCGCACTCAAGCTGATGAGCTCGGGGTCTCGAACCTGGGTCCCTCTGCATCCCAGTCTGACACCCTATCCACTGGGCCACCACCTGGTCAGGCTGAATCGTGAGTTTTGAAGAGCACTAACAACTTGCTTGTATTCTTTCATGTAAATATAAAAGTTTAACACATCTAAAATGTATGGTCAGCATTACAGTGTAACATAATTTATGTGAAAATATTATCAAAATATGACCACATTATATGTCCAATTGCTTTTATCCAACTGAGTACTGATGTGTGAGGAAAGCATTCACTAAAAAATATTCCCGAGTCTGGCCAGGAATATGATCGTATAAGCATTACTATAGTATACTTTTAGTTGTGCTCATTTATAGGCTTACGTTTTTTAAATGACTGGTGCAAAGCAATACGTTTTCTAAATCAATGGCACATCTGCAAGAGCAGAGCCAGGGAAAACTGGAAGAGAATAGTATTGGTGAGGGTTAGCCTTGCCAGGTATTGAAAGGTGTTATAAAACTCTAGTCATTAAAACTGTTTGTATGCTGGAATAGAGAGACAACTAATAAAAGAGAACACAGCATACAGAAATAGGCCCAAATACATGAGGAGATGGGAATGTGATAAACCTGAGCACTTCAGTACAGAAAAAAAATGGATTTGTATTTTGAGGAGAAAAGGCCAGTTAAAAAGCTGGATTGCTCTCTTCTCTATGGCAGAAGACGTTTCTGGAGCAGGGAAGTTCTAGAGCAGCCATAGACCAGTGGGCAAGAGCCAGCTACACACATCTTGTCCTCGCTCACTCTGTGTTCAGGGGCATCATCCTGATATGTTGGGCATGGTGAGGTATTTATACTTCAGAACTTGGCAAACACCATGGCTCTTGTTTTTTTTTTGTTGTTGTTGTTTTGAGACCCAATTTCCCAGTTGCTACTGCTGGTAGGAAAAAGACACCTGAGAAATGAACCAGGAGATAATCTGAGAGTGTTTCTTTGAATAATTTTAGAGGTAGTACAGAAAGCTTTCTATAAGATCCAAAATACTTGTCAAATACTTTTTACTACAAAAAGTAAAATTCTTCTACTCTGGAAAAAAATCCATAAGTAATGTTAAAATAAGAATTTCAAAATGGTGGAAAATATGTACACATTTTAAAAGGGCTAATTTTCTTCCTATATTAAGACCGCTAACAAATTAAAAGGGAAAAGGTAAGCAATTCAATACAAAGTTGAGTAAAATATATTAATTGATAGAAATATACATATAACTGTCCAATAAATATATGGAAAAAATATTTAACTTCATGTATAACCAAGAAATATTTTTTAACCTATGCTGAAAAAGAAATATTTTTGAACCTATAAAATGGGGAAAATCTTGGGTGAGCTGCAAAGTTGAGGTAGATGTGGGGAAGCCCATTCACTCACTGTGAGACATTGTTAAATGAAATTTGACATTAAATGAAATTTAAAATTTGTATTCTTTTCAACTCAATAATTCTTCTAGGAATTTGTTTAATATACTTTCATAAAAATGAGCAGACAAGGATAATTATTGTGGCATTGATTGTATAACAGTTATCAATTGCTGCTTAAGAAATTACCCCCAAACTTAAAAGCCTACAGTCATAATAAAGCTTATGATCTCGTGCAGTTTGTCTCTGGAATTCGAGAACAGATTTGCTGGGTGGGTGTCTCATGAGGCTGTAGTCAAGGTTGTCAACAGAGGCTGGAGTTGTTTGATGATCTGACAAAGGCTTACGGTTCCAAGGTGACTCACTCAAGTGGGTGACAAGTTCCGGAAGGCCTCACTTCCTTTTCCCACATACTCTCACTCAAGTAGAACTGTTGTGTCTCCATGACATGGTAATTGTCTTCCTCCAGATTGAGCGATCCAAGAGAGAACAAGGCAAAAACCGCAATGCTTTTTATAACCTAGTCCCAGAAGTATACAGCACCGTTGCCAGAGTCTTGTCATGTTGCACAGGTCCGCCCGATTCACTGAGGGAAGGGAATACACAAGGACACATATACCGGCAGAGGAGGTTCACTGGAGGCCATCTTTTGAGGCTAGTTGTCACAGTTCAGAATAACAACAAAGGAATCTCAATATTCATTAATAAGGTACTAGTTAAATAAAATCGTTAACTTACTGAAATGTTATAAGACCATTGAAAAGAAGAAAGCACCCTATGTGTGCTGATGTGATAAAATTCCAAATGTACATAATAAAGCATGTGCATCACACATGTATATATTTATACTAAGACTTCCCCTGTTTTCTTATAAAAGTAGGCATATATACACAATTATACGCATAAGAGCATGAAATTTCTGCAGCAGTGTATAAAGAGATCTATCCGTGGGCAGTGGAATTGGGGGGATAGTGGTTAGCGATATACAACTTACTTTATATTCTATTCTGATACTAGTAATGTTTGAAAAAATGTTACTATGAGCGTACAATACATTTAGAATATTAAAAACTAGTTTAAGATATGCTCCACAGATATTTATAAGTCAGATAGCCAAAGAGGGGTATCACTGTAGCAGAGCTCAGATGGACTGCTCCTCACTCTCAGAGGAACTCAGTGGGAAGCAGGAGAAATATAAGATACTTTTCTGAATTGAGGACCGAGTGCTACCAAGTCTCCTTAGTTTCCAGGTCTTCAGCCTCTGCAAAGCTGGATCAACATGAGTAGGGAATTATCCCCCAAGCAGAAATCTGTTGTGATAGATTTTCCCCTTTTCTGAGGCCACAGGGTCCTTTGGAGAGTCTGGCAGCTGAGACTATGCAGCAGTGGCAGGGTTTGCAGTGGGCGGCAGTTACACGGGGTCACACAGCCTGCAAGCCTCTCAGCACTGGTATCAGCAAAATTCAACTTCAGTAGATCCCCTACCAGGAAAGCTGGGCATGTGAACACCTGTCTTAGAAGATCGTCAGGACTCCAGCTGCTGGAAGTGGAGTGATCAGTCTTGATGGATTATCTTGAAGAAGATGTAGACGAAGAAAAACTCATGATTAGTTCATTATAAGGCCAAGTTTGGAGTTTGAACGTTTTGAAAAAGTCCCTCACTGGGTTAGGGAAGAAGAGAGCAGAGAACTATCTGCAGCGAGAAACAAAATAGAATCACAGAGCTTTAACGGTAGCTTTATCAAAATGCCAACAATACAATGCTAATAATTTTAAAGATGCAACTAATAGTTATTGAGTGATTATTAACCATTTACCAATTATCCATTTTACAGATTTAAAAAGCTAAGCAATCCCCAATAATATTACACCCCCCATTTTCTTTTGAATTTCAGTTTTAACAAGTAATTCAGGAAATTTTTTTTTTTTTTTTTAAGTAAAATTTGACTCAAACACTTGAATGACTGCTAAGGTACTTTTCCCCAAGGAGTTGGAAAACCACTACTTTACTCATTGACCACTGGCACCAACATATTAAATTTATTAGAGGGTAAATTTCTGTCCAGTATACAGTACAAGCACAAGTTTTAAGTGCTTGACATATGTTAACGTAGGGCAACCCTTTCTACCACCGTAATGAGGTATTATTTACACAGAGTTCTAACCCGTAAATCTGGCCACCAAGTCCATGCCTTTCAGTATCTGCAATACTTATGCTGCATATAGTGAGACAGTTGCAATTATATGACACTGAAGTGGAGAAAGATTTAGCTAAAACACTGCAGATAAACAAATAAACAGACAAAGGAAGTGGTTTGTTGCATAACGGAGTTTCTATCCATGTTTCTCTAGTTAAGTCAGCAAACCACAGGTTGATACTTAGAAAAAAGAATCAGTGCCAGAAGAGCCTTGGTATCATTAACATTCCTTGATTCTGAATTCATTACAGGTCAGCTTACATTTTAAAATTTAATATAGGAAACAAAAGAGGCTTTGGGAGCTGCAGGCTTCAGTGCAGATATGGCCAAGTCCAGGAACCACACTACGCACAACCAGTTCCAAGAATGAGCACAGAAATGACATCAAGAAGCCCCGGTGACAAAGAAGGAGTCTCTTAGGGGGTAGACCCCCTGCTCCTGAGGAACATGCTCTCTGCCAAGAGCAGAACAAGAAGGGCCTGAAGGACATGCAGGCCAACAGTGCCAAGGCCATGAGTGCACGTGCTGAGGCTGTCAGAGCCCCCCTAAAGGCCAAGGGGGTCAAGTACAAGATCCCAAGGGCGGCAGCTACAGGCTTAATCAACTTTCCCACATCACTCACCCCAAGCTTGGGAAACACGTTCATGCCCGCACTGCCAAGGGACTCGGGCTCTGACAGCCGAAGTCCAAGGCCAAGGCTCAAACCGAGTCTGGGTTGCGGCTCCAGCCCGGGCTCCCCCAGGAGCCCAAGCCCCCGCGAAGGCTCCACAGTATAGGCCTCTGCCTGCCCACACGTGGGCAGGACTGAAGTGACTCCTGGGCTGCTGTCTGCATGGGGCTGGTGTCCTTCTGTGCTACTTGTACAAGTAAACCTGAGGCAGCATGTCAAAAGAAGAAGAAACATAAAAATAGCATTAGTAGGATGGAAGTTCCCTAGTTTCCTATTCTGCAACAGGTTTTCTGTCTGTCAGGCCAGTGGCCTTGGCTCTGCAGGTTCCCATTGGGCTCAGGTGGACGGTAAGGGAATTGTGGAGCCAGAAAACGGTGGGCCATTCTGTTTATTAGAGTCTCCCGACGGTGGACTGAGGAGCAAGCAGGCAGGGAAAACCACTTTCCTCTCTCTGTCCGGACTCTCCAGCCAAACAGGTGGGGGGTAGGAGTGGGGGCTCCCCCGGTGCTCCCCCTACCCTACCCCCCGCAAACAATAGCAAACAATGGCCCCTCCCAAGCATGCAGGAAATCTGCAATTTGCAATCTGCTGCCCTGAGGGCAAGCACCCACAGCCTTACATAGACTCTACACACACGGGTGCTGCCCGTGCTCGTGCACCAATTAGACAAAGTGCAAACGAGCTAACCTAACACACTGATTTGCCCAACACTGTCAAAACATGACTGTCGTGGAAACCACCACTAAATCAAAGCTCACATGGGAAAGGAAAACGACTCATATCAACGTTTTTTTCATTGGACACGTAGATTGCAGCAAGGCTGCCGCGACTGGCCGTCTGACCTACAAATGTGGTAAGCCTGACAAAAGATCCAAAGAACATTTGAAAAGGGGGCTCCTGAGCTGGGGAGGGGCTCCTGCAAGCATAGTTGTGTCTTGGAGAAGCTGAAAGCTGGGCATGAGCATGGTATCACCATTGATATTTCCTGTGGAAACTCGAGGCCGGCAATGATGTGACCATCAGTTATGCTTCAGGACACACTTTATTAAAACCACAATTACAGGTACAACTCCGGCTGACTGAGGTCAGTTTTCTCCTGGTTGTTGCTGCTGGTGTTGGTGAATTTGAAGCGGGTGTCTCCAAGAACAAACAGACCCCTGAGTATGCCCTCTGGCTTACACACTGGGTATGAAACGACTGTGTTAACAAAATGGATTCCACTGAGCTGCCCTACAGCCAGAAGAGATATGAGGAAGTTGTTAAGGAAGTCAGCACCCACCTTAAGAAAATTGGTTACAACCCTGACACAGAAGCATTTGTGACGATTTCTGGTTGGAATGGCGACAACACGTTAGAGGGAAATGCTAACATGCCTCCATTCAAAGGATAGAAAGTCCCTATAAAGATGGCAGTGCCAGTGGAATCACACTGCTTGAAGCCCTGGATTGCATCCTGCCACCAGCTCGTCTAACTGCCGAGCCCCTGCACCTGTCCCTCCAGGATGCCTACAGAAGTGGTGGCACTAGTAACTGTCCCTGTGGGCCAAGTGGAGACTGGTGTTCTCACACCCGGCACGGCAGTCACCTCTACTTCAGTCAATGTAACGTCACAGCTGAAGTAACGTCTGTTGAAACGCACTGGGAAGCTTAGAGAGGAGCTCTCCCTAGGGACAAGGTGGTTTTCGTGTCATGAACGTGTCTGCCAAAGATGTCTGTCATGACAGTATGGTTGGTGACTGCAAAAATGACCCACCACTGGAAGCAGCCAGCTTCACAGCTCAGGTGGTTATCCTGAACCATCAAGACAAATCAGTGCTGGATGCGCACCTGTGCTGGATTGTCACCCAGCTCACGGGGCTTGCACATTTGCGGAGCTGAAGGAAAGGCTTGACCATTGTTCTGGGAAAAAGCTGGAAGATGGCCTAGAGTTTTTGAAATCTGGTGAAGTTGCCATCATGGGTATGATTCCCGGCAAGCCCATGTGGATCGATAGCTTCTCTGACTATCTACCTCCTCTGGGCTGTTTTGCTGTTCATGGCATGAAACAGATGGTTGCTGTGGGTGTCATCAAAGTAGTGGGTGAGAAGGCAGCTGGAGCTAGCAAAGTCACCAAGTCTGCCCAGAAAGCTCAGAAAGCTAACTATTATCCCCAATACCTGCCACTGCAGTCTTAACCAGTGATGGAAGAACAGTCTCAGAACTGTTAGTCACAAGTGGCCATTTAAGTTTAATAGCAAAGGACTCGTGAATAATTACAACGCATCATAAAACCTTCAGAAAAAAGGGAGAATGTTTTGTGGGCCATTTGGTTTGTGTGTGTGTGTGTGTGTGTGTGTGTGTGTGTGTGTATGGCAGTTTTCACTTATTTGTTTTTAAAATCAGTACCTTTTATTGCAAACAGTGTAACCAAAAATCTGTCACAGAATTTTGAGACCCATTAAAACAAAGTTTAATAAAAATAATTAATTAATTAACTAATTAATTAATTAAAAGTTCCCTAACCTTTTCCCCCATAACAATGGGATTTGTTTTCACAAGGCAACAAGCACAGGACATTTCCGGGTCCCTCACTGAATGCAGACCGTGGTTAGGCACTGGAGGTCAGTTCCTGAGCTGTGAGGCAGTTCTGACTCCTACTGAGCTTGCGTAACTCAACAGTTCAGTGTGGCCTCGAAGCCAGACCATCTGTGGCTGGACACTTGGCTCTGTGATGTTGAGCAAATAGTTCATCCATCTACCACTCAGTTTTTCTCACATATGCAATGAGAATAATAGTACCTTTCTTATGGGATTATTTCAAATATTGAACAAGTTAACTCATGTAATTTTTAGAACAGTGCCTGGCACGTAGTAAATCCCTGATCAGCATTAGCTATTCATATTAGCTGGTGTGAGGGAAAATGGAGAATTTAAGTGGCAGTCTAGATTTACAAAGAGATAAGGAATGTTACTAAGTGGTAGGTGAAAATCACATGAGAGTTAAAGATACTAAATATCTGGGTTCAAAGTGGTGTGAGATGGTTGTGGTTGGAAACAGTTGGGCCTCCTGGGGCAGACTCTCGGGGTGAGGAGCCCCGAGAAGGGCCAGGAAACAAAGTCTTTGCCCACCTTTCATGTGGTATATTTTAAAATGCTATCCCAAGTGTGATGTTCTCAGCTAAGCTAAGGTGGTCAATGATGTACACTTGACCACAAAGGAAAAGAAGAAGAGAATCAAAAAGTTAAAAAGTAGGTAGGAAGTCAGTGGTAAATGAAAGGATTAAAACAGAGAGTAACTTGTTATTTTCTTCCCAAATAAAACATATATCCATGTAAAAAAATGTTTAATATTTTATATAAGTGTAAATACCTATTACTCAATTGTTCTCTGCGTTTCCAGCTGAATTCCTCCATCAGAACACTCAAATTTCTTAGTTTAGAAAAATGTTTTTATTTGTTGACCAGAGACAAAGAAAAGCAATTTACTGATGCACCTGTCTACATAATATAAATCTACATGCACATTTATCATCTCCACTGGAATGGGAGCAAGCATGATGTGCAAATGACCACATTCTTCTTCCTGACTAATCATGTCTCCCTTCTTCCCAATGTCACAATGAGGTCACTTAAAGGTTGAGTTTATGTGACCTTCCCTGGACAACGCAGATGCAACAGGGCTGAGACCTGGGCTTGGATCATATGTGAATATTCTAAAAGATTTCAGAATGGAATATTATGCATTTAAGGGTTCTCTGGAGCCCGGTTAAGTATGAAAAGGGGAGATTTGTATTTGAGTCTCTACCTATAATATTTTTTGTGTTGCCACTTATTTGGCTTATTTTTATTTCATTTTTGTTTTTACAGTTGAAAAAAAGGTAGAGAGTTATTTTCCCTCACAACCTTCAGAATCATCCAGGAAGAGCAAGTAATTTCTTAAGCCCCTGACTGTGGTCTGACTGTTCTTCAGGGGAGCAAGAGATGGAGAAATGGAACAAGATTTCTTTTAGTAGCAGAGACACTCTGGACTACCAGGTCCTGGGAAACTTTTATCAGAAACTGTCTCATTGCTTAGCCTTATTAGGGATTAAAGTAAATTGTGAAAGCCACAATCCTATGTACTGGTTTCTTGAGCATCCAGAAAACGTGGGTTAGACTAGCAAAGCTACTGTCTACTTTCAAACCCTTTAGCAGAAACGATGGTTCAGGATAGGCCTGCAGCAATGGAAAGAACTTTTACAAAGGGCTGGGGGATGGGGACAAGGTCGTTGAAGAGGTCAGAAAGAAAGATAATCTATATGCCTATTCCTAAGCAGTCTTTGGCCACTGAAAAGGAGCTTCACCCAATCCTGAAACAGGGACTTGTGGCCTGCTGGTCCCTTTGGAATTCTGAGCTTCTTCAGTGTGAGAGAAAAAGGATCAAGAGAAGCTTCACTGATTAGGGGGTGTGGGTCAAATAAGTTTGCAAATATGATGTATATGTTTGCTCGTGTATAGTTTGCATTGGGTGTGGGGGACAGGCTGTAAGCAGGCCAGGTCCTTCCTTATAGCCTATGGCTTAGTTTTAAGACTAAGCTTTTCCCACCCTTTTAATACTAAGATCTTCTCAACACTAAGCTTTTCCCCACACCCTTGACTGTTGCAGGAAGGGGGTGGGGGGTGCACTCTTATGAGGAATCCCATTTATGCCTCAGATAAGTGACTTTGTATCAGAGACTTCCTTATTTGTATATTGGATTAAAGGTTTTGATTTCTACACTATAAAATGGGGCAGACCAGAGGCTCATGCTCTCTCTTGGTTCCTGAAATTAGCATTGCATAGGAGAGGCAGTCAAGATGGGAGAGTTCTAAAGGAGAAGCCAGTTTGTGCAGAGAGAAGGAGATGGGGAACAGAGATGAATAAAGTTGGTGAGGTAGAAACTTTTGATTCTAGGAATACTCGGATGAGTCAGTGGCTTTGGGAGCCTTGAATGGAAAGGAAGTGTTTTCCCACTGTGTGTTTTTCTCGCCTGATGGGTGCAAGCTAGAGTTAAATGTAATGGCCCACCAGTTCTTGGTTTCATTGTTTCATTACCATCTGTCCGAATCAAATGCAAACCTGCATGGGCCAGGCGGCTGTGATGGTGGCAGGGCCTACTGGCTTTACGGGGGGAAACAGAATGGGCATGTTTGGGAGGAAGGAGGCAAGTGCAGGGTAAAGGCAAAGAGCAGGCTTCAGTGCTGTGATGGTTACTTTCATGGGTGAAACTTCACATGTGTCTCTGTGTCTAGACACGTGGTCAAAATTATTCTGGATGTTTCTATGAGGGTGGTTTTCAATGATATTAACATTACCATCAGTGGATTCTAAGTAAAGCAGGTTGCCCTCCATAATGTGGGTGGGCCTCCTCCAATCAGCTAAAGGCCTGAACAGAATAAAAGACTGATGATCTTCCCTGAACAGGAGAAAATTCTGCAGTAAATGGCCTTCACCTGAACTTTGAATTGCAGCATGAGCTTTTCCCAGGTCTCCAGCCTATCTCAGCTTTAGGACTTAAATTGCTGATTTTGAACTTGCCAAACTCCATAATTGTGTGAGTTAACTCCTTAATGTAGGTAGATAGATGATGATGATAGATAGATGATAGATAGATGATAGGTAACCTGTTGGTTCAGTTTCTCTGGAGAACCCTGACTAATGCAAGTGAGTACTGACCTCATTCTTGATTTCTTCTTAATTTTCTAATATTAGTTTCCCTTTGCTAACTTTTCTTATTTAAATTGAAATTATCCCACTATAAGTGTTATTATAAATCACCTTAATTTCTTTCTAGGATATATTAGAAGTACAAATAAATAAATAGCTTCTCATAATTTAAAGCAATTATGTAAGGCTAGATTTAGATTTCCACATATAAGAAAAGGACATGTGAATTATCCAAAGCTAAGACAAAATGATGAGAAGATATATAGATAATAAATGACATTGAATTTTAAAGATGTGTAATAGAAGTCCAAGTGTATGTGCAAGGTAAAATATTTTAGTAACAAAACAGAAAGTATTAAAATTAATCCAGAGGATAAAACATCAAGCTACAAAATGTAAGCAAGAATTATACACTAAAACAAATAATAATGTTACAAAAAAGGGAACACGAGTTTTGTTTTAGAGTGCCCACTGAAACTTTTATGAAAATTATGTAATTAAAAAATGTTTTCTGATAAGAGAAAATGAAAGGGTTCAAAGATAAGACATGTAAGTAATGAAAACATGTTATGTTGTCTTTGGACATATAATTTTCAAAATGTGTATAATTCTAAGTCTAAAGGTATTTTAATTAATAAAAATTCAGGTACAATTTCATGCTATGTCAACAAGAGGAGTTCATCCATTTCTGACTTTATCTAAGATGATCGCAAGGCACTAAAAAATTATGAGGAACAAGCAACAGTGAACTCAGAACTCAGAAAATTACAACACAAAAGGAGAGTAAGAATGAGAGGACTCCACCCTACCTGCCCATACAAGAATGTGGCCGGGGTGAAAAACCATACTATGTAACAACATCAAGGGAAAAGCATGCTTCCCCTTGTAGCTCATTTTTCCTAAACAGAAAAGTGTCCTTCAATCTTATCTCTTTGCTCACCTGGGTTGGTCTCACACCAGTCTGACCCTGAAGCAGTGACACCATGCTGCCTGCACACACAGTGTGTGACGGTCCAGGGAGGAGGCCGGATAGTTTCTCCAAGCATCAGGTGCTCATCCTTCCACTGGACTTCCTCTAATTTAGTGGGGGTCTAGGGGGAACAGTGAGGATTTGTGGGGTTTTTTTTACCTTGATTGGGTAACTTTCATTTCTCTGTTCTAGTGATTTCCAAGCCAAGTTGCGGTTTTTGGGCCATTGGTAGCAAGTCCTTCAAGTTGTCACTAAAATATCATTTGAAGGAAACATAAAGCTATAAAACTAAATTTATTTTAAGATTTTTTTTTTTCACAAGTACCCATACCTCAAGTTCCTCTATCACTCATAAGATGTCTTTGTGATTGAGCTACGGGGCTATCATGTTTAGAAGATGGAACCCCAGAAACAGTGGGCAAGTTGTTAGATGGTCATTGGTTTCAATGTTAACTTCTAAACTGCCAAACAAGAGCTTTAAAGAGGTCACATGTATGGAACAGTGTCCAGCAACCACCCTCTGAAATACCTTCTCCATGTACCTTGATGTGTATTAAATCTGTGACTATATAGTGTAACTTTTACGAACAATCATTTTACTTATTAGCTTAGGTAGAAAAGATTATTGAGTATTATTATGTTGAAGAATTAGCACCTGTTAAACAATTATTTTCTCTGAGCATTTCGGATCTCTTCAAGTTAGAACTAGTTAGAAGGTACTCTGCATTTAATTAATCTTACCAATGAGGTTAAAAACAGGAAGAGGTTTTCAGAAACAGTGATAAAGTAATGGTAACTCATGATAAAAATTAATGTAACAGAATGGAAAGTTCTTTCTGATTAAAAAAAACACCAATGTGATGGAATAATATGCATAATGAAAACGTTTTGAGATCTTAAGAAAACCCACGACAACCTACTTTTTAATACTCATCTAACAAATGCTTGCAGTTGAAAAAAAATCAAACAGTAGTAAAAAAACAGTAATTATCTGTCCTATCCAAAACCAACCATTTTTAAATCTATTAGGTTTATCTTCTGTTTACGTCTGTATTTCTAAATAAGTTTAATTTATCACCTATCAAAAGGATGTTAACTAAAGGTTTGTCTGTTGTCTCTTTGCTTATTTCTCTTCCTCTCTCATATGTGGAGATTTTTCCACTAACTGGATTGAAAGCTCTGGGGTGGAAGTGCTTGAGAGGGGAGCAAAGAAAAAAAGCTAATCATTTTGTGGTAAAAACCCCAAAGCTCCCAGTGGTAAAGTTGTTTTGTGTTTTCTTCTCTAGAACTATTCTGGGAACTCTTCTCAAAAACAGTTTTCTAGAAAAGAGTCCTTGAGTCTCCTGCCCAGCTGGAGGCCGAATTCCCTTGGAGGAAGAGGATAGGGTATGTGGAGAACCCCCAGTAAAGAGCTCATGTTCAAGAAACTATTTTCAACACCACTCTGTCCTCTGCCTTCCAAGGTTTAAAATAGTTCTGCCGTAGACAGCTTGCAAACATATAGAGTTCATCAAAACTGCTCTCCTCTAACCTGTTCCAATTATCTGTTGCTATTTAACAAGCCACCCCCATTTAGTGACATACTAAAACAGAAACCATTTTCTCATGCTCGCAGAGTCGTTGAGTGGGAATTCTGATCTGGCGCCTCAGGGATGGCTTTGTCTCTGCTCCCCGCTCCCCAGGTGAGAGGGTCAGGAAGAGGACTTCTGCTCTTACAAGGGAGACACCGTATCTCCCTCACACTGCCGAAAGGGTGGGGGAAATGGAGGTGAAGATGAAAAGTAGGTCCTTGTTGTTTTCTAGAAATATTCATATTCATGCACTTGAATTAAAACTTTTAAAAGTTAGTAAGTTTATTTGTATTGATGTAGATATTATTTAAAATAATACATTATCATTCTTTGTGGATATCTACTGAATGACTTTTAAGTTCAGTTAAACTTGAACTATAAGAAATTTATAAGTTGGGTTGAAATTCTGCACAGTAATTCTATGGTTAGAAGCATGTCAAGCAGCGGGCATGGAACATTCTAAAAGTCTCAGCTGCCTCACCAAATCAGAAAATGAGAACAACTTTGGCCAGACCTGAGCATAGATCACTATGAAGGCCTTTTTTTTATAAATGCATTATTCACTTGATGTTAAATAATAGAGAAATTCAACTGGTACAACTTGTTTGTGAACTTTAATTTGATACCTCCCCAACCATTTCATAAGCAAATGAATCCATGACAGAGTTTACGTTGCAATTCTAAATGACTATCAAGCCAAATGATTGTATTTGTGTCAACTGACTGAAACTCATTAAACTCACGGAAATAATGATGGATTAGATTATGCCAAGTTTTGTGTTCAAACATGTGTTGAGTATAAATGGGAATTAATAGATGAAGGATTCTTTAAAATACTGATGAGTTTAACTTCTCGAATCAAAGCCAAGTATATTGATTGGAAGGTAGGTTGCAGTTTGATAACTTGCTCTGCTAGAATTAAACAACCTATAGAAACAGGTCTGTGAGGTTTTATCTAGTATTAAAACACCTATAGAAACAGGTCTGTACAACCTGCGATTTGGTTTCAGGTAATACTAAATTCAGGATTTAGTAAAGACATTTGTAAGTGTTTAAGCTTCCCTAACTTAAATGTGGTAATTCAGATTTATTATGAAATTCAAATTTTACATGGGTGGTTTTCGGGGATCAAAATTTTAAATGTGGGGTTTCAAATACATATTTATGGCAGGGATAGTGCAATACAACCCTGAAAACAATCTCTAAATGGGTTTTAAGAGATGCATGCTAGCTTAACCTGTGGTGGAGCAGTGGATAAAACGTTGACTTTGAACGCTGAGGTTGACAGTTCAAAACCCTGGGCTTGTCCAGTCAAGACGCATATGGGAAGCAATTGCTATGAATTGATGCTTCTCGCTTCTCCTCCTACCCCCCTTTCTCTCTGTCTCCTCTAAAAAAATCAATAAAAATATTTAAAAGAAGTGAAGATGTATGCTGGAAACTTGTCTTCACAAACTACGAATACGACAGTTATAAAGAAAACCAAATACTAAACTTGATACCATGACATATGGCAAAATAGTGTTGGATGACAAAGGTTAACACGTCATTCACAAGATAACAGGCATTATAAATAAGAAAAGACCAACTGATTACAGTTAGTAATAATTGTAGTGCACACTGACTGTATGAATACAGACCGATGAGAGCAAAACTAAAGATAAAAGAAAAGGTGAAGGGGTAGAAGAAACTGATTCCAAGGGAAGTTTCTTGGTCATGGAAGGATGGACAAAATTACTAGCAGAGACAGTAGTAGCGTGAGCAAAGGCCAGATGTTAGGGAATCAAGGAATGTTCAAAAAGTATTATTTAGTGGTGGGCATGTGGTCTGAGGCTGAAGTACAGGAGAGGAATGTAGATGATTCGGCTGAAAAGAGATGTCTGGTCAAATGGTACATTGTTTTGAATATCAGGTTGAGTTCAGAATCTTTTCTGCATAAGGAGGAATGCTTAGACTAAATGGAGAGGGCAGTAATGATGAAATTTGGGGAAGTAATCCTGAAGGGAGAAGACAGAGGTCAGAGTGACCAGAGGCAGGTAGGGTTCTGCAGATGCTCAGGTGAGAGGGAATGTGGGACCACAGTGTAGTGGTCACAGTGAATAGAGGGAGGAAATCAAGAAATATTTCAAAGGTAGACTCAGCAGGATTTGATTGGGGCAGTCAGGGAGGGAAAGAATCAAACTGATTTTGTGGTTTTGGTGTAAAAGGCTATGTGGTGATTCCCAAGGTGACCACAAATTCCTTGACAAGCCTCCCATTGAGTTAAGGTCTATTCCCTCTCCCTTGGATCTGGATTTGGCTTAGTAACGTTCCTAATTAATGTAATGTGGAGGAAGTGACACTACGTAACCTCTGGAACTAAATGAGCAAGCAACTATGCATACCTTGTCTGGTGAAACATGAGCTCTAAGCTTCCTGTAACACTGGTTTATCATCCAAGCTAAGCCTAGCCTTCAAGTGGTACTAGCCTAGGCACTGATGTGCAAGTAAAACACCTGCAGATGATTCCAGCCTTGGTGAATTGTAACAGCAAAAGACACACGGAAGGAAATGTAGTCATAAACACAGATTATTTGACCTTCTAATCTGGTGCTCTTTAGCATACATAAATTCTCTATTTCAAACATTCAGTTCAATAGGTGGATACAGAGTATACTGATAAAATGTAGTGGTTAGAAATTAGCTCCAGGCCCTGGCCTGTTGGCTCAGTGGCAGAACGTTGGCCTGATGTGTGGATGTCCTGGGTTTCATTCCAGGTCAGGGCACACAGGAGAAGCAACCATCTGCTTCTCCACCCCTTCCCCCCTTTTTTCTTCCCTTCCTACAGTCATGGCTCAATTGATTTAAGCACGTTGGCCCCAGGTGCTGAGGATGGTTCCATGGAGCTTCTGCCTCAGGCACTAAAAATAGCTCAGTGCCAGTATGGCCCCAGAAGGGCAGAGCATCGGCCCCAGATGGAGGTTGCCGGGTGGATACCAGTCAGGGTGTATGCAGGAGTCTGTCTCTCTATCTCCCTTCCTCCCACTTGGAAAAAAAGAAAAATAAAAAGAAATTTGCTCCAAAGCATTTACATCCTTCCCCTTAAATTCCCATCACTTATACCCACTAGCACGCATATGAAAGACAGCAGCACTTACTTAGGCCATTTGGAAGTGCACCCGAGGCTTCTAGTATACTCAGAATAGATATCAACACAAATTTGAAAAAGAAATTTACTTTGAGTAACAGCAGAATGCTCTTTTATGAAACAGTTATGCAATTATGTTATTTTTCCCCAATTTCATCTGTAAGAGAAATAAATTGAAGGGTATGAAAAACTGATACAAGAAAGGTTTTTGAAATTTTAATCTTAATCCAAAATCCAGACCCCAACATCCCTGAACACAACTAGGTCTGCTAGCAGATCTATATGATGTAGGGCTTTATTGAAAAAGGTAAACTACGGTTTATTTACACATTCATACCTGTATGCCTATATAATGAGCTTTTAAATTTAACCATTGCTGTTTAAGTATAAAATATATACAATATAAAATTTCATGATTTTAAGTGTGAAGTTCAGTAAGTTTTGATAACCGTATGCAGTTGGTAACCATTGCTGCAATCAACATTCAGACTATTTCCATCACCTCAAAATATTAACTTGTTCCCTTTTGATGCCAGTTCTGAAGCTAGGGGAAAGTGGTTCTGGTGTGGTGTCACAGAAAAAGCATTTATTGGACCCACCCTTGGAGAAGCTTAGCTTTTTTTTTTTTAATGTTTATTTATTTATTTTACAGGGACAGAGAGAGGGATAGACAGGGACAGACAGACAGGAACAGAGAGAAATGAGAAGCATCAATCATTAGTTTTTTGACACCGTAGTTGTTCATTGATTGCTTTCTCACATGTGCCTTGACCATGGGCCTTCAGCAGACTGAGCAGCCCCTTGCTCGAGCCAGCGACCTTGGGTCCGAGCTGGCGAGCCTTGGCTCAAGCCAGATGGGCTCGCACTCAAGCTGGCGATCTCGGGGTCTCTAACCTGGGTCTTCCGTATCCCAGTCAGACGCTCTATCCACCGCGCCACTGCCTGGTCAGGAAGCTTAGCCTTTTACGGTAAGTTCTATTTAGGGTTGAAATAGAAGACTGCTCACAGGCTCCCAATGTTTCATTTCCGTCTGTTCCGCCAAGGTAAAAGTCCAGTCTTGTCTTCATTAAGTCCAGTATAAAGACCCAAATCTACATATTCTACAAGATGGTTTAGACCAGGGGTCCCCAAACTTTTTACACAGGGGGCCAGTTCACTGTCCCTCAGACCGTTGGAGGGCCAGACTATAAAAAAAAAACTATGAACAAATCCCTATGCACACTGCACATATATTATTTTAAAGTAAAAAAACAAAAAGGGAACAAATACAATATTTAAAATAAAGAACAAGTAAATTTAAATCAACAAACTGACCAGTATTTCAATGGAAACTATGGGTGCGGATGCATCCTGTGCTCCTCTCACTGATCACCAATGAAAGAGGTGCCCCTTCCGGAAGTGCAGCGGGGGTGGATAAATGGCCTCAGGGAGCTGCATGCAGCCCACGGGCCGTAGTTTGGGGACCCCCTGGTTTAGACCATATCAAAACTCAATCCAGCCTGACCAGGCAGTGGCACAGTGGATGGAGTGTCGAACTGGGATGTGGAGGACCCAGGTTCGAGACCCCAAGCTCACTGGCTTGAGCGCGGGCCCATCTGGCTTGAGCAAAAGCTCACCAGCTTGGACACAAGGTCGCTGGCTCCAGCAAGGGGTTGCTCGGGCTGCTGAAGGCCCGTGGTCAAGGCACATGTGAGAAAGCAATCAATGAAACGACTAAGGTGTTGTGACGGCTACGAAAGACTGGTGATGGATGCTTCTCACCTCTCTCCGTTCCTGTCTGTCTTCCCTCTCTCTGACTCTTTCTCTCTGTCCCTGTAAAAAAACAAAACAAAACAAAAAAAACAACAAAAAACTCAATCCAGTTCAGGCACTGCTCAAAGCCTATACTCGGGAGATTCTTTGGCAGCCAGCCTATGCAGTATGGCTGCTGCTTGGAGACCCCATGAACAAGCAAGCTGAGCCAACTTGTTTCCAAGCAGGAAAAGAAAGGCTTTGCTGAGCCTGTTTATACTTTCAGGCTGGAAGGACTGGCTTTCCTTTTAACCAACCAATCAGTTTCTTCAAAATTTTGCAGGCTCGAGTTGGTACCTCCCACTAACTCATCAGATTCTTCTTGGCTAGACTGACAAGCCTACTGTCACCATTCCGGCTTCCACTGCGCATGTCTTGCAGATGAAGCAGAGGAGCACCTTCCCCCACAGTCTGGGCATGCACTGGTTTTACCCTTCAGGGCTGGAAAAACGAGTTCTTTCACCCTGAATGGGAGAAGGAGGGGAAGTTAATTTCTTTGGCTGGGTAATCCCCTGGGGTGTCCAAATTGTAAAAAGAATGCCGAAGCTTCCAACGGAAGCAGGCTTTCCAAGTTTTATAAAATATAATGTTCAACTCCCATTGCTCTCTTTCTCCATATATCTAGCATCCTGCCTATTTACACTTCCACAATTTCCCAGCCCTGGCCCCGGCCCCTAGCAGTGATGGGCAATCTTTTGAGTTTGATGTGTCAAAATTCGCCAAAAAACCAAGCATAACTCGGGTGCTGTGTCACTTTGAGAAAAATGGCCTAACCAGAAGTCCCAGAACTAGACGCTCTGTGCCGGAGTTCTGTTGTTTTGGCCTACAGACCTCCGGCACAGAGTGTCTACACTACAGCAAATGTTTTATCCTCGGCTACTGCATCTGGCCGTGCAGGAGCCCAGAGTGAAATGTCCTTCTTGGCATGCGGCCCCATACTTCTTTGGTATGTGGCCGCATGCAGCCGCGTGTCATCGAAAATGGCTATGCGTGTCAGTGCTGACACGCGTGTCATCGGTTCACCATCACGGCCCTAGCAACTACTGATCTGCTTGCTGTTTGATTTTTCTAGGTTTGCATATAATGTAGTTTTACAGTGAGTGCTCCTTCGTTTCTGGCTTTTTTCACTTGGTATTATGTTTTTATTAATATTCATCCATGTTGGCCTGACCAGGCAATGGCAGAGTGGATAGAGTACAGGCCTGGGATGCAGATGACCCGAGTTCAAAACCCTGAGGTCACGGGCTCATTTGACTTGAGCGTGGGGTCGCCAGCTTGAGCGTGGGATCACAGACATGGCCCCATGGTTGCTGGCTTGAGTCCAAGGTTACTGGCTTGAGCAAGGGGTCACTTGCTTTGCTGCAGCCTTCCGGTCAATGCACATATGAGAAAGCAATCAATGAACAACTAGGGTGCCAGAACAAAAACTTGATGCTTCTCATCTCTCTCCCTTCCTGTCTGTCTGTCCCTCTCTTTGTCTCTCTCACTAAAAAAAAACAATTCCATCCAATGTTGTTGCATTTATCAATAGTTACTCCTTTTCATTACTAAGTTGTATTTTAAGATACAGACATATCACAATTTGTTTATCCATTTACTTACTGATGAGCATTTGTATTATTTCTAATTTTGTGCTATTATGAATAAAGCCACCATGAAAACCTGAATGCAAAACTTCTATTTTTGGGGGGGAGGGGGGTACAATACTTAGGAATGAAGAATGACAGTATTAGAACTAAAAAACATTTGTCTTCCTGTGTCAACTATCCTGTAAAAAAAAGTGAAAAATACAGCCATTTCTAAGTCATATTCCATAATAAAATTTAATCAGTAAATCTGGTATTAGGCAGGTGAAGAACTCATACATTCCCCAGCCCTAAAAAGTTACAAACAGTCACATACATTCAACACACTCCAAGATAATGCTTACTAGTATGTAGGAAGATACTATTCCTTACAAACTTCAATATATTATGGATTACAAAAACAATATTTGTATTACAATATTATGTGAACAAAGAAGCCATATTAAGAGTTTTGTTGTGATTTCCTCTCAAATGCAAATATCAGTTACAGAATCTCTAATTTGAAAAGAATTTCAATTAGTCCATCTTATAAGAAAATATATTTATAAAATGCCTACATGCTTCTCACACTCATAACAGCTATGTTATTTTTACTTTAATTAAAGAAGGAAAATGTTTATCACCGAATGAGAAACATTTCACATAAAACATCCCTAGGATTACTTTTAGTTTGAATTTCCATATAGAATGGTCTAGAATAAAAAATTTTAAATATCAGAATTGAAGGTTATAAGCTTTCACATTCAGAAGTACAGAGAATCTCAACATTAACAAATTAAGGCTCTATATAAAAATCAAAATTATAATTTAAGTGTCCCTTATTTAAATAATAGTGATGTACAATTAGCAAATACTGACAATCACTGAATTGTAACACATGCAGACATTAGGAAAATTTCAAGTGTTCCTAAATATATCACTTTGAAAAAACAAGTTTTACATTATGATTTCTACAGCAAGATAAATACAAACATTATGATTAAAAAAAAACTTTAGTGATAACAAAGTAAAACTCTTACCTTCATTTCAAGTTGCTTTCTAAACTTACTAATAAGCTCAACCTCACTGAATTAATGAAAAGAAATTTATCCCATGACCTATTTTTGTGGCAAAAACTAAAACTTTAAAAAACATATATGAAATGAAAATAACATGAGATGTTCCCTGATACAAATTTTGTTCAGATTCCCTTAACTCAATACAGGAAACCCAATGTCATATTTATAAACTAGTCATTCTAAAAGTGTAAATGAGATTCATATCAACCAATCGACTCTGACAAAGCTGACATCTCTCCTGTCACCAAAAACAGCCAATGGAAACCTGTGGTGCTCAAAACACATTTTTTTGTCTTCCTGTGTCTTAAAACACATTTCATCACCTGTCAAGGAGGCAGACTCCAGAGGGAAAACTGGTGCTCCAGGACACTGGTCACTAACTGCCACATGGTGGCAACGGTGCTGGGCAGTGTGATGGGGCACACATTGTGTGTCCCCGAGCCCCGGGAAGGCTGCCTGGCCTGCATCAATGCACCCAGTCCCGTGGATGGCGCAGAACTTCTAGAATTTCAGCTTCTTTGGAGTTCTCAGGGGGTGAATTCATGTACTCCCATCTATGTACGTTTGAAACAGAAGCAAAGAATGTAGTAATAGAAAGTAATAAATGGTACCCATTCCTCTTAAGATAAATGAAAAACAAAATTCTAGAAGAGTAAAAAATGTTTTAATACCTCATTGTCTCCACTGTGCCTAATACACTTTTTCCCCACTAGCTTTTAAAAAATAACTGTTGCTAAAAATATAAAGTTTCTTACTTCCTGAGCATACTTTGGCTAATACTAATATCCCAGAACCAATATACACTTTTACCATAAATGAGGGCTTTGTAAAGTATAGAACCCGAGATGCTCCACGGACAGACTCTTTTTAGCTTCACACTTACACATTTACTAATGTGTTTCTTTCTATTTATGCCAACAACATTTGTTTGCCTTTTTAAGTAAATTCTCTCTCAGACAAAAATAAGAGTATAAAATTAAATAGCCTGACCAGGTGGTGGCGCAGTGGACAGAGTGTTGGCCTGGGATGTAGAGGACAAGGACCCAGGTTCAAAACCTCAAAGTTGTTGGCTTGAGCACAGGCTCATCCAACCTGAGCACAGGGTCACTGACTTGAGCGTGGCATCATCGACATGCCCCCATGGTCGCTGGCTTGAGCCCAAAGATCTCTGGCTTAAAGCCCAAGGTCGCTGGCGGTCACTGGCTCAGTTGGACACTCCCCCCCCTCAAGGCACATATGAGAAAGCAATCAACAACTAAGGTGCTACAATGAAGAATTGATGCTTCTCATCTCTCTCCCTTCTTGTCTGTATTTATTTGTCCCTCTGTCTCATGTTAAAAAAAAATTTACAGTAAATAATATATCAGATACTATACAAATATGATCAAAATGGTTAAGCTGTAATGTGAAGTCTGGCAAATGCTGGTTTAGACCAGGCAGTGGCAAACTTTTCCTGCAAAGGGCCACATAATCAGTACTTTAGGATTTGTGGGGTCATGATCTCTTGCATATTCCTGTTTTTAATAAATCCTTTAAAAATGTAAAATACATTCTTAACTCAAGGGCTATACAAAAGCACACCACAAGTGGATTTGGATTTATCCTGTAGCCTTAAGTGTGCAGACCCCCAGGTATAGACTTTTAGAAGCTGAAAGTGACCTGTTGCTTAATTCAATTGGGCAAGGGAGTGATTTCTAACCTGGTAATCAGCCAGCAGTGATCGGGCTGATGACTAGAGGCCTTAAGAACTCATTGCTACTTTCATTCACATCTTCTCGCTAGAGTGGCAGGAATGCCCAACCGTGATGTGCGTGAGCTTCCAGCCAAGGACGCAAGATCTCAAACACAACAGTTAAACAAGGACAGAGCCAATGCCAATGTGAAGGCAGCGACAGGTACAGAGGGACAGCCACAGAGGGTACTGATTTCACAAGGCTAGAAGATCTGAACAGCAGAATGACGCAGAACAGACGGTTAGTGCCATCTACCAGCTCATTCCTATTTGGATGTTAAAACTCATGGAGAAAAGAAGATTCTAGTTCTCATAAAATAAATCATGGTAACTTTATTTTTTTTTTCTGATGTTTTCTCTTTCAGTATGGGCGCACATCATTCTCATTTTTTCTATTTTTTTGTGACAGAGAGAGAGGGACAGACAGGAAAGGAGAGAGATGAGAAGCATCAATTCTCCATTGCGACACCTTAGTTGTCCATTGATTGCCTTCTCATATGTGCCTTGACCTGGGGGCTACAGCAGACCAAGTGACCCCTTGCTCAACCCAGATGAGTCTGCGCTCAAGCTGGCAACTTCAGAATTTCGAACCTGGGTCCTCCATGTCTATCCCAGTGGTTCTTAACCTTTTTTGAGGTATCGAACCCACCAGTTTCATATGCGCATTCACCGAACCCTTCTTTAGTGATAAATAAAATATGATTTTTTTTCCAAATTCAAGACATAGGTATATGTTTTTTTACTGGTGCACAAAATGAGCCGTGCATGAACATCACCTTGCTCAGAGAACAAAACCAACAAAGTGCATGAACTCACAACAAATTACAGTATTACTTTATTCTGGCCTCCGCGGCAGACGCTTCTCCGAACCCGAGACCGACTCATCGAACCCCTAGGGTTCCATAGAACCCAGGTTAGGAACCACTGCTCTATCCACTGCACCACCGCCTTGTCAGGCCATTCTGATTTTCTTAAAGACAACAAAGTCAATTGTAGATCTTTGTTAACCTAATAGCACTAGTGTGAACATATCTGTCCTTTAACTTCCTCACACAGATTCAATTAACCTTCGGGAAGCTCACCACAACAGCATGTAAAGCAGAGAATGCCGAGCAACTGAAATGATCCTCCATGTTTCCAAACAAGCTTTATACTTCATACTGGAGAGTAAGGCATTTCCTCACAAGTGCAATCATTTCTAATAAAGCTAAGTTTAAAAAGCTGATTTGTTCAAATAAACATCTTTTCCTAGAAAACTACCCATGAGAGAAGGTTGACCCAGCCCCAGACACCCCCACCAGCCTCACTCCCTCTGCCCCCCTGATCTCACAGACTGTAGCACTCCACGGCCGCCCCTTAAAACAAATAGCCAACTTGATTTTTCTTAATTGGACTGAGATTTTCTTATAAAATCACAGAGTCCAAACCAGTGCAGTCTTTAGGCTAGACATCTGCAGGGCTAGCGTTCACGCTTGGTGGGGGTGAGGGGAGTAAGGGGTTAGGGGTGGGGGATCATTATCATTATCATGATGAGTTCCTCTTACCGGGCAGTTAGAGGTAAAGAGATTAAGATGCTTTCGATCCTCGACCCTGGAGTGAAGAGGCCAAACTTTGTACCGCGATCATACAGCAGGTTAAATTCTATATACCTGATATAAAGACATCAAACAACAGTAAGGATCAGCTGGGTCGAAGCTTTCTTAGGAGTAGCCCGTAATGAATACTGACCAGGGGCCCTCTAACCCCACCCGTAGTCAGCTGGAACCGGCACCAGTAAGGTCTGGGAAGACCAGTCCAGTCAGCTGGGTTTGCCCCATCTGAACAGGCATAAATAAATGGGCATTCTACCCATCAAACAACAGGATCTAGATTCAGCCCCAACACAGAGCTGCTATCAAATAAGGTTATTTTCCAGTAAGTAAAAGGAATGAACACAAAGCAGAGCGCTTTGAGGCACAACTGTAAAGAGGAAAGGGGCACCCTTTACCAGAACAGCACAGCTCCTTCTGGCTCCCCCAAAGCCTCTCACTCCCACGCAGTAAGACAGGGTGAAAACCTTGTCATAAGAAGGCCAACTGCAGATAGCAGCAATCTGTCATATTTACTACTACATTCTAGATATTTCCTTTTATTGAAGTAGTTAATAGCATTAATAAGAGGTAATACAATTCAGCCGTCCAGCAGGTTTGTGGCAATCATAATAAAAGGCAGTGGTTGAGTTGCAGTGCTCAAATTTTTTATTTTTATTTTTGAGCAAGAGAGAGAGAAAGAGACACAGAAAGGGAGAGAAATGAGAAGCATCGAATTAAAATTGCACTTTACGATCAGAGGGAAAGTGGAAGAGGCGATGGGATCAGAGAAGGGAAAGAGATGAATGAAATTATATATACATAACACAGCATTATAGAGAACAGGAGAGCAAATCCTGGAAGGGGGAAGGCATTGGGGGGAGAAGGCACGAGGGGGGGCGAGGGGAATAAGGGGGTGGGGGGAGATATATTCGGTGGGACACTTGAATCTGTGTAAACATAAATTAAAAAAAAATTGCAGCACTTTATTTGTTCACTGATTGCTTTTCATATGTGCCTTGACTGGGAAGGGTGGGGCCGCCAGCAGACCGAGTGACCCCTTGCTCAAGCCTGGGCTAAAGCCAGCGACTTTGGGCTCCAAGCCAGCGACTTTTGGGCTCAAACCAGTAACCATGGATCCTGTCAATGATCCCACACTCAAGCTGGATGAGCTCAAAGCAGGCGACCTTGGGGTTTTAAACCTGGGACCTCAGCATTCCAGGCTGTCTCTAACCACTGTACCACCACTGGTCAGGCTGCAGTGCTCAATTTTATTTTCTTAGAAAAACATTCTTGGTAGCATCAATGTAAACTTGACTTAGTACATTAGTTTTCCATTAACTGCCAGAGTCAGATCTAAACTTTGTCTACCTCAGAAATCTGTAATTATCTTTAACATCATGAAATCCTTTGCAAAGGAGTCCCCAATTTCAAAAAAATAGGATCTACTAACCCCAAAGAATTTAGGATGATCCATAAATCTGAAAGTATCAATAAGCAGTACTCCTTTCAGATCATTTCTCAACTCAGTCAGAAACTACTCTTAGTGCAAACATCCTCAGATATTCCTTTTTATCCTCAGGTTACTGTCTTTAACCAGATATAGAAGAAAATATCTTTGAGAATCCCAGAGAACTTCAATTTTTAGGAAGCACTTTTGTGTGAGAAAATTTAAATAAATGATATGCATGAATCCCTTTTTAGTCCTCGCCATTTATTTATCATTGATTGAATTTTACATACTAATAACTGTGCCTGTTTCAAAATATATTTAAGTGAATCTTTACTTCTTCCTCTTTAAGACCCTGGCAAAGAATTTCAGTCTCTCATCCCTTTTCCACCCCTGTCCAATATTACCTTTCCGAACTGTTATTTACTGAACAGCTGTGCCTCTCTAATTTATATTGATGTCTTTATCAAAGCCCCTTGTAAGCAGCTCTAAATGAGCTTTCTGTAGGACCCCTGGCTGCTTTCCTTTGAGTGAACATGCCCCCCTCACATACATTAGCTTCTCTCACTCCCACCAGCTTTTGCTTAGACCAGACCTTTCTGATTCCTAGTCCTCTGTGAGGCATCTGTGAACTAGGTGCTTTGACCATTCCCTTCAACTGAACTGATGCCTAAATTTTATCCTGTTTCCCTTTTCCAAAATACAACAAAACAACAGTAAGTCAAAGACCTTAGGTTTCTGTTCTATGAAAAAAAAAAAAAGACCGAGACTTAAACTGAAGTTCAAGGTCTGGAGAGAGAAGAAAAGCAACTGAGGACAACATGCGGATGAGAGATGAAATGAATTTGCAAATAAGAAACTGGAAAGTCAGAAGGAAAGCTGTCTGACTATCGCAGGAGAAAGAAACTCTTGGGGTGGGAAGAGGTGGCGGCGAGCAACCTCTGAAGGAGACAGATAGGGCTGCAACTGCGGGTGAGGGCAACAGAAGACTGCCTGCTAGGGTTATCTTTGGCCCC
Source organism: Rhynchonycteris naso (assembly GCA_037038555.1). Taxonomy (NCBI): domain Eukaryota; kingdom Metazoa; phylum Chordata; class Mammalia; order Chiroptera; family Emballonuridae; genus Rhynchonycteris; species Rhynchonycteris naso. Next base: position 78,922,681 of record CM073002.1, read on the forward strand.
CGAGTTCACTGCCGTGGAGATAAGTGTGGGGGAGGGAGGCTCTCCTCGAAGAACAGGCACACACCACACCACAGAAAATTAACCTAACACCCACACTTCTACCGAACTCAAAGAGCACACACCATGCAATGACATATACAAATGGAACTTCAAAATGCCTTGTCATTAAATAATGGGGGCAAAAAAAGCCTAGAAAACCGAAATACATGTTTCCTATGTCCAAAACGTTTTAAAGGTTTTACCTCATTAGTATGCACAAAACCTGCCAGCTTTGTATATGAAATCTTATGCAAAACTAGAACGTTGTACTTTCCACAGCACTTTTGATTCTTTTTAAACTATCCTCTTAGGTATCTCTTGCCCACTGTGCTGTGAGCTTCGTTCCACAGGTCCGCGTTATGCTCACAACACAGAGCCTACCCGTAGGGAACACATGATAAAGGTCATGTAAGAAAGTAGGAAAGGGGTATTTGAGAAATCACGGGAACAACAGCAACAGAAACATGTCCCAAACTCGAGTCATTGTTTAAGAAATCCTTAGAAAAAAGTTAATCAACTCTCATTTCCCCAAGTTTATAAATGGGGACCAGCTAGCACAGGTGGTCATAAGGAAGGATAAACACAAACATTTCTCTTTAAACTTGGAACGCTATTTAAGTTGACCTTTTCTGGGCAGTAGTCTTACCTCCTTAAGTACCCAGAGCTTCCTATGCCTGAGACAGAATGAACACAAGGAAACCCATTTCATAGCCATGGACCAGTGTATATTCAGAGGTCCTTGGGTTACAACAGTCCTGACATACAATGTTTCGAGTTTGCGACACTCACTCGCATAAAAACTTATAAAAATTGAGACGCGTTTCGGCTTATGCTGTTAGTGTCATACTTACGGACTATGTCATGCTTACAGACTAGCCTAGAACAGTTCTTTAAGGTAAAGAGGCCTGCAACAGATCCTGTACCCTCTACATCAGCTGCTTCTCAGATGGAACACCTGTAGTTCAGGCAGAATCATCTCCAGCATGATCCTTAGGCAATCCTGATTCACCTGACCCAGGATCTCCAGCACCTTCTGCAGGTTCTCCTGCCTCTCCAGCTTCCTCCTCCCACTAGGTCATTCTCTCCCACCTTGCAATGTCCCTTCCAGTGTCAAGCCAACCACAGGAATAAAGGAATTTTTTATATACTCATTTTTTTCTGTTACTACAGTAAAGTATACAGTACCATATATTAATATCCTTTTCCTTTTTCTGTGGCTTGGTTGTGCTTTTATGTTTAGATTATGATTTTACAACTCTGTTAGGACAGGTAAGTGACTTAGGCTAGGGTGTGTTTCAACTTAACACCAAAATTCAGGTTACATCATTGTCATAGGAATGGACCTGCGTCGTAACCAGAAGACACCCCCCCCCCCCCGTATGCGATTAAGATGGCAACGAGAAACTCATGTGAGCCGGAAGAGTGGATCATTTGGAAGTTATTCACAAATACACCCCAGCTGAAGATAATCTCACGATGATCACCCAAGTGAGCTCGCCAAGCTCAATGCACAAAGCAGAGTGGCTAAGGTGAGTATCCTGGTAAGAAACAAAATCCTGCTTCACCCACTTCCTTCATGCGTGGGAAAGAGTGCAAGTTTGAAGTCAGGATAACTTGGTTCCACATCTGGGATCTGTTATTTAAACCAGCTGTGCAATCTTGGGCAAGAAACTTGCTTCTCTGAGAATAAGTTTTACCATCTAAAAAATGATAATGATTATACAAATCTCAGGTTTGTGGAGAAAATTAGATGCAAACTGCCTCCTATATTGGTTGGCACATAGTAAGGACCTCGTAATTAATAAATCTTATCATAAAGTGTAAATAGTTTCTAAAATGACTACTTTCATTAAAACAACTTCCATGAAACTTAAAATGATGAATTAAAAACGGTGTGATTCCAAATCTACAAAGCAGCAAAAACATTAAATGATAGCCACTGTCTTGGCATAAGGTTACAGGGAGAGCCAGAAAACTAGCTAAAAGTCAGCTGAACTAAATTCAGCAAGGACTTACCCCACGACTATGACTCTGATGTATATAGCCAAATGAAATATGCTTTGCTCTTTCTATAATACTATTATACAGGTTTTCTTTATATATTTAACATTCATCTAGTTATTAAAAGGAATTAGGGTACGAACACAACTCTGAGAAAATATCTGCCCAAGACGACACAGCACCCACTGTTACCACAGCTGCTCGGCGTCCCCTCCGGCCTCCCCTCCGGCACACACGGGCAACTCTCTCCTCTGGCTGCTCTGACTTCCCACCGGCACACAATGGGCGGCTCACTCCCCTCCGCCTCACTCACCGCCCTCTCCGAAGCTGCTGCCACAGCTTCTCCTGAGGGCTGAACGACTCGTGGCAGTGCTTTTTCACCAGGGGAATGTAAGAAGGAATGATAGCCTGGGCACAGCTCTGCACGAAGTGGAACACCTCCTCCTTGGACGGAGAGTCAAGGTCATCGAAAAAGATTCCGCCGATGCCCCTCCGTTCCCCACGGTGGGTTATGACAAAGTAGTCATCACACCTGTAAAACAGAGCAAGGTCACGTCAGGGACCAAAGGGGAAAACATAACAAAGGCATGAAAATCAATGCGAGTGTTTCAGTTGAGAGCACTACAGCAGTATCCCTGACCAATGCCAGCACAGTGTCTTTGTTCTATGTCCTCTTACGAAAATGAAGCTAGTGCTTTACATAGACTGTCTACAGTTCGCACCAATGTACCATATGCTTTTATCCGCAGAACAAGTAGGCAATTTAATACACGTCTATGTAAAGCATATGGCACTCGAAGAGCTTTAGTGAAAAGAAAGACAAACAGCCCAGTATTAATACTGTATTTCTTGAAACAAGTGATGCCACTGCCCTCAGAAGCATGGCTGCCTTTTGAACAAGGCAGGACAGGAATTTTGACCAACAATGACCATAAGTAGGCCCGTAATTGGGCAGCGACCCTGGGGCGCCCTCAATCAATTCTTTATTCATCAAAGGAAAAGTTCAATAAATAATATGTAAGGTCTTTTTGGCAATAAAACTTGACGACTTGATAGCATGCATGACTGAGAGAAGGGCTGGGGAAGGAAACGTGCGGAGTGACAGACTTCTAACCTAGGAAAGGTTTCCCTTAGGAGCCAGCACACGAACCCACCAACCTGTTCTCGAGTCGTCCCCACTCTGTGCCTCCTAGAGAACCTTTCCTAAGAAGTCATTTCCTCAATGTTAAATTCATAGAACAGTCTACATTGTGAAAACGGTTCTTTTGATGATCTCTATGGAATAAGGGTCTCTATACAGAAAAATCTGTATAAGGAAAAACGGAAAGCTATTTAAAAGTTTCTTAAGAACAGCCTGAATAACTTAAACAAAAACAGACAGATGTAAATCTCCAAACTGCTGCACTGGTGGAATTCACTTCAGCAGTGACTTGTGGGCTTTCCTTCCCACGCACAGTTTACTAACAAAAAGTGCATCCTGAGCAAGGTTGTGAAGCCAGCTTTAACCAAATCACATGATTTCAAAAATCTCTCTTCCTGACATGAAGAAATTTCCTAAATACTTATACTAAAAAACTTCTTTTAACTAGCCTGCGCCCTAAATATTTCATTAACTAACAGGACTCAGACAAAATCACCTCAGTGATGGCAAAAAGAGAAAACCAAACACAGGGAATGTCTCCGCTACCAGTGCTCCTCCTGGAAGGGTGCTGACTCGAAGGAGAGAAAACACCCCTTTATCTTACATCTGAGCAGCTCCAGATGTGCAGCGTCCAGTGGCAATGTCAACACAGAAGAATATTCACACGGCTTATCTTTCTGAACATTTAAAGTTGATCCCCACGCTCTTATATGAAGAACACCAAGATTCCATAAATTGTTGGCAATAAAAGCAAAGGAAAGAAATAAGACGAAACCTTTCTGTTCTTCCTTTTCTAGGAATGGCCATTAGCTCTAAGCAGTTTGAGTGCTTTTATTCCAAACAATTTATGCCCAGACTTCATTGTACATCTACCAAACACCCTGGGTCTTCTCACAACTATTGTTTTTCTTTTCTTTGTAATGAGAGTTTCTTTCACAGAGTGTCCAATTCCACCTTTCTTCTTGTCCAAAATCTCTGGGACATTTGCATCGGTCCCTAATAGTTCTCTAACCCGTCCTCTGCCCTCATACATTCCCATAGCAATAGAGACAACTCTCATCTAGGATGAGACTTCAACATACCACTATAGAATTAAAAAGCCTTAGATTCACAAGCATAAATCACCTTAAGGTCTATATTCCAAACCACGTGGGATCAAGATGCTTCTACCCAATTTTTATTGCAGACATTGAAATATTCCTAAGCCAATAACTTATGAAAACCACTTAAAATTTGCATCCCACTTCAGGTGAGCAAAGAAAACAGTTCAACCTTCACAAACTAAAAAAGCTAGGTATTTAGAGAGGAACAGAGTATACTTTAGGTATCATGACAAGTTCAATTCCTTTACCTACCATTTTTTAAATTTAGGGTAGAGATCTGGGCCGTGCCGGTCACAAGCATCCTTTAGAGTTTTATGAAAATGGACAGCGTCCTCTCGGTTTAAGTACGTTGGAGTAAGGTCACAGCCACCACCAAACCACCACTGCTTGTTACCTACCAAATCGAGACATGGAAATGGGATTTAGACTCTGGACTTTGAGATGCAGCACACTCTAACCCAGATACCCACTGTATTACCAAACTTAGTTGATCCGCTTACTTTATTAAGGGTGAAATGGGTAAAAATCAAAACACATTCATCTGAATTTAGCTCTGAATAGCCAGTGAGGCCTAGGCAGGAAAGACGAGGAAATAAGACACTAAAAAGTGAGAGAGTGGAACCAGCCAGGGAAGTCATACATGCAGCAGGGAAGGATCAAAAACCACCCTCTTAAACCCGGCAGTGGGTTTCCTTGTTGGCTGCATATTAAAATCACATGAGAAGCTTAAAATGACTCCGCTAGGTCACATTTTAAAAGTAAACAAACAAGCAAACCCAGGAGATTCTTATGCTCCTTGTATTAAGAACCACTGCCATCTCCTGCCTTTCCCCTAGCAAGGGTAAACAGCTGCTCAGGGAGACAGCTGACCGTTTGAGAACTACTTCCTGTGCTCACTTAGGTCTATAGGGTGTCAGTGCCGGTTACCAATTTATTTCTAAACATTAAAAAGTTCAACCAAACTAAGTGGCTTCCAGATGAAAAGTTAAAAACATTGACTTTAAACGCCACCCCCTTCAGGGACACCAACAGGGGTGGCATGGCCCTGCACAGGGGGCTCTAGCTGGAGGGAAGAGCTGGCCCAGCTAATGAGACCTCTCTGCCGGCGTTCCACAGGTCCTGTGAGGTGGGATCAACCACACCCGGCCCCGTAAGGCACGGCGGCTAGCAAAGCCCTGCAACTAGTAGGTATTTTCTAAAAGCGAGTTCTCAATTTCAACTTATCCTTCCATATGAGGTTTTCCTTTGGCTGAAATGAGTTTGTATTTGCAAAGAACCCTGCGCGTACTTTAAGTTCAGCTTCATTCAATCAATCCCTCTGTGTTGGAAGAAATACGGAAGAGGTCAAAGTCTGGCCCATACTACTGTCCCTTTTCATGTCCAGTACGTAATCCATTACACCTGCCAAATAATAAGCCGTCATATGCCTCCTGAAGAACCCTGTTAAGATTGTGTTTATTCTTTCTTGCTATCAGATGATGTCATGCCCCCTAAACTGTTTTAAAATACATACTTTGCACAGTGATGTTTGGCACAGTTCCAGACACGCTTACCATCAGCTTCTTCTACTTCAAAGTATCTGTAGTTGAAGTGGATACTAGGAACATGAGGATTCTTAGGGTGGATAACGGAGCTCACACCCATAGCAGAAAATGGCAATTTACCTGGAAAATGAAACACATAGTGAGCTGCACTCAATCACCTGGCTTGATATAAAATAACTCTAACATGGTTTCTGGGTCAATTTTCAAAAGCTTTAATTTTAAAAAAGTAACTGTGGCCTGACCAGGTGGTGGCGCAGTGGATACAGCGTCGGACTGGGATGCGGAAAGACCCAGGTTCAAGACCCCGAGGTCGCCAGCTTGAGCACGGGCCCATCTGGTTTGAGCAGAAGCTCACTAGCTTGAGTCCAAGGTCGCCTCCTGAGTCCTTGCTCTGCCTCGAGCAAGAGGTTACTCAGTCTGCTGAAGGCCCGCGGTCAGGGCACATGTGAGAAAGCAATCAATGAACAACTAAGGTGTTGCAACAAAAAACTGATGATTGATGCTTCTCATCTCTCTCCATTTCCGTCTGTCTGTCCCTAACTATCCCTCTCTGTGTAAAAAAAATAAAATAAAATACTATATCAGCCATAGGCACCCAAATGGCTTTTAACAGAAGCACTATTTTTTTTAACAAATAAAGCCTGTGGGAGGAAAACGGTTTGCAACAACTATTAAAGGCTGTTGAGACTGGTTTACCATCTTTAGTCTTCAGATTTTTTCCTCTGCTTCTCATTTGCTTTGCTGCTTCCTCAGAAAGATTTCCATGAACCACAGAAATGGTCACCCCGGCCTTTTCAAAAACACTCCCATCCTGAAGGACACAGCAGATGCCACCGCCTCCTGTGTATAGAAATGTAAAATGCGGAGAGAATGAAAAATTGAAAACAAAGTGAAAAACTGAAAACCCTTGCATGGAATGGACAGATTAGGAATTATTTTCCTCCTCTATTTTCTATAATATTTGTGCATTTATAATTCTCAGGTGCAATAAAATAATTAGCTTAGCTTTATGACATTTGCTAATTATCTCCCCAAATCACCAAACTGAGTATTTCTTCTACATTTTTATCCTGTCATCTAAAATAAGCCACTGGATCATTTTCCCTTCAAATCCTACTGCTTTGGTTATGATGTACGAGAGAAAGTTAAGGTTAAAAGCAGAAATGGGTATCTTTGAAGACTGTTCTATTATTGCCGAATTTAAGAGCTCCATAGTTTCAATTGTTTTCTTCTGTGTGCTGTTTGCCTTTTAATTTTGTCTACAGGCAACTGAAAAACGGTAGATATTCAATCACCTAATGGGAATTGCAACCTTAAATTGAGACATACACGTATATGAGCTTTATTACTAGGAGCCAGTTTGTCTTAAGAGACGAAAGTTACCACAAGAGTTCATATTTGGTTTGTTTTATTTTCTACGAGTTTTTTGAGCTGGATGGGACCTAAGATGATCCAGTACAACTTCCATATATTTCACATGAGAACTCTAAGGCACAGAAAGGCAAAACACCATCTCCAAGAACACACAGCTGGCAAGTGGCCCAATCTGTCTCAGTGCTTTCTGTGTATCAATATTTTTATTACCCCATCTATAGTCATCTAATTTACTCCTTATAATGCCCTTATATATTATTCCTTTTCAAAAAAATTTTTATTGATAAATTGAAAAATTGGATAATTTGGAAATCACTATGAAAACCAGATTTAACTTCACTTAATAAAAATGTGGCGATATCATAGCCCAAAGCCCACTAATGAGCAGGTGCTTTAGAAAAGTCAGAATCCTTCAAGTTTATGACCAAGATGTGAGGTTTCAATGCACAGGTAACAAAATGACTATAGATCAGGGGTCCCCAAACTTTTTACACAGGGGGCCAGTTCACTATCCCTCAGACCGTTGGAGGGTCGGACTATAAAAGAAAACTATGAACAAATCCCTATGCACACTGCACATATCTTATTTTAAAGTAAAAAAACAAAATGGGAACAAATACGATATTTAAAATAAAGAACAAGTAAATTTAAATCAACAAACTGACCAGTATTTCAATGGGAACTATGGGTGCGAATGGATCCTGTGCTCCTCTCACTGACGATCAATGAAAGAGGTACCCCTTCCGGAAGTGCAGCGGGGCGGATAAATGGCCTCAGGGGGCCGCAAGCGGCCGGGCCCCAGTTTGGGGACCCCTGATATAGATGATAAGAGACTGGGTTGTAGTACTGAGGTATCTACCACTGGAAGGAAAGACTATTCTAGCAAGAAATCAGACTGGTGCATTTTGTAGAACTACTGACAACCAATCAAATATTTCTTGAGCACTCTGGGAAAGCAACACAATGACACCCTTCGCTGGAGGAGTCTGGCTGACACTTAGCAAAGAGAAGCTGAGACTCTCTTCCTATCTCCAAAGCTGGGGAAAGTATAAACGCACCGAGAGAAAGAGATGAAATATGGAAGAAATCGGTGCTCAATTACAAATTTGGACATCCACGCTAGCGGGCTAAAAGAAACCCAAAACTTCTACGAAAAAATGCCATTATAAAATTGCAAAGATTTTGAAATGTTCGGTATTTGAGTGACAGCAGATCTGGTTCCACACCTGCAAGAAGCGAGCTGAAGACCGTTCCAGGGTCCATCTTTTCAAGAGTTCCTTTTAACTTAGGGTGTACCCCTCTTTCCTACTCCTACCCCTCTATTGAGTCATTTTCTGCCGGCAACCTAAAGCCGACCCCTTTTCCCCACCTTCACCTCCCGCTATGCAGCGACCTCCTCACCTTCCTTCCGCTCCCACCGATCCACCGAGAAGCGGGCGCCCCCGTCCACCTGTGCCAGCGCCTGGCACACCTGGGCCTGGGTCTCCAGGATCAGCAGCTCCATCTTGGTCTTCATGTCACCCGGCGTCCTCCGCAGCTCGCGCAGGTCGGTCACAGGAGAGGCCATGAAGCCGCTGCAACGGCGGGCCAGCTCGTCCTCCTCCTCCGGCCTCTCGGGCGAGGGGCTCCGCGCCCCCGAGCTCTTAGGCACCATCTCCGCCCGCTCTATGTACCCGAAGGCGGCGGCGCCCAGCCCCGCCAGCCCCGCCAGCGCCGCGGCCACCCGGGTGCCGAGCCGGAGGGCGCCTCCCGCCGCCGCGCGGTGCCCTAGTCCGCGGCCCTGCCCCGCGGCCGCCGAGCCCGGGGTCCCGCAGAGGCGCGCGGCCGGGCAGCGCCGGGACCACGCTCGCAGCTCCCCGCAGCCGCCCCGCGCCACGCGCCAGCAAGGGCCCGCGCCCAGTCTGCCCAGGTGCAAGGCCATGCTCCCGCGCTGTCACCGCTGGCAGTGCCTGCGTCCCGGAGATCGGTCCCAGGTCTCTGCGGATGTCCCCAGCCCGAGAGCCGCGAGTGCTCAGGGAACTCTTAGCCGAAAAAGAGCTACTACCGCGTCGGGCTCCCCGGAGGCGGGCGGGCGGCAGGGATTGTGGGAACTGTAGTCCCGCTCCTGTCGCCGCCCGCAGGGCTGCGCGGGGGAGATAGAGAAGCCGCCTTCCCCACGAGGGTGTGTCTGGAGGGAACAGGGCTGGGACTCGGGGATTGCCAGAGCCCAGTGGTAGCGTTGGCAGGGATAAAAGAGGCTTTCTTGTATCTACGGTCCCGGTGTGCTGTTTAATCAGCCACAGGAGAAGACAGAGGACTGGACGCTGGCGAGCGACTGGGACACAAATGTGGCCGGAGACGCTCCCGCCCCCATGCACGCACACCGGCGCACACATCCCCGCCGAATCTACATTTTAAAAGGGCTGCAAATCCTGGCTCTATATCTATAGGGGGGCCCTTCGTCCCCGATTCTAGTCAAGTAGAGCTTGTGAATCCAGGAGGATTGGTGGGGGCGGAGCCAGGGAAACTCCTTGCCTGAGGGTGGAGTGGAAGCAGGGGAGGGGTGCTGGTAAAAATCTAAGAAATCTTAAGAAACTACTTTCTGGTATCAATTTAGTATCACGGTTCTATCATTAAAAATTTTGCCTCTACAAGAATGCCTGTTAGGTCGGTAAAGGAGGGACACGCACAAGGCCTGATGAGTTTTACAAGAAAGTTATTTATGCGTCTGCCCACAGGTTGAGACCCCTAGTGGCGGCGCAGCGAGAGAAGGGAAAGCCTCAGCTTACACAGTACGGAGTTTGGCTGTATTTCTCCTTGCTGGGAGAAACTTCTGTGACCTGGGGCTGTAGACAATAGAGGGGGTGGTGATAAATGGCCAAGCAACAGACCTTTCAGAAAGTGAAGGAGGGGATGACTAGTTGGCAGAATGGCCGAGGGTCTGGGGGAGGTAAGACATCAATCAGGCCCCAGACTCCTCCCATCTTACTGCTCTACAATTTTTTTTAATGGGACTTGGACAATCTTGGTTATAAATATTGGAACTCCAGACATAGCATGCATATTACTGTAGGGAAGAATTATTCAGGGGGTGAAAGGCGGAAAAGGCAAAGGACGACAGGAGCAGTGACAATGATTCTTTTATAAAATGTTTCCCTATGTAAAAACTAATTCTAAAATTACTTTACTTAAAGGAAAAGCAAGTTAGCAACACCAAATTGAACTGGATAGTCGGCCTACATTAAGCTTTTTATATATATATATATATATATATATATATATATATTTCTAGTAAATTTTTTAAATTCTTTTTATTTATTCATTTTAGAGAGGAAACACAGAGTGAGAGAGAAAGAGAGAAAGGGGGAGGAGCTGGAAGCATCAACTCCCATATGTGCCTTGACCAGACCATTGCAGGGTTTTGAACTGGCGACCTCAGTGTTCCCAGGTCGACGCTTTATCTACTGCACCACCACAGGTCAGGCCTACATTTAGCTTTTAAAAACGATTCTTTTAATGATCTATGTTAACATTTGCCTCTAAAGGTCTAAAAGTTTAAAATACAAATTCTAGCACAAAAATAGTTTTAAAATCTCAAAATATCCACTTAGTGTTAATTTCTCTACCATTGTCTGTTAAGATCTTTCTTAAGATAGCATTATAAGGTGAAGGTAGGGAGAGTCCTGGAAGGCAGGGGAAGAAATGAGAAAGACCTTTTTGCATAGAAAGGCTAAGGACTGGGAGGGGGGAAACTAGTACACACTTGGCTCAAGACCAGCCTACCTGACTGGGCAGGTTCAAAACAACCAGTGCCTGAATATCTTTTACTAATTTTATGGGTAGTCTCAGAATTGGAGAAATAATGAAGGGAGTTCTTAAAAATGGGCCAGACAGTTCTTCTTGATGAGAGGCATGTTACCCCCAAGCTCAGTCAGACCTCCCGACAGGCATCTAGGAGAGACAAACAATACCTCCTTGAGTAATTACTCTTTCTTCCCCCAACTCAGCCTACCAGCAAGCTATACCAGAGCAGAAAAAGTTCTTCCCAAAGTAGTTTACTTCTCAATCCAGGCCTTTACCTTTCATTAACCTGCTAAAGAATCAGGTGTGCCCACCCAGCTAACATTGCCAGATTGTAGGTGGATAAACTACCCGGCCTTGAGCAATTGGTCTGCAACAAGGTGATGGAAGTTCCATCACTGCATCTAGCCACTAAGAAAAACCTGTACCAATCACCACCAGTGGCCTAAATGATCTACTACTAGACATCAAAATCATTCTGGAAACTTAAGGGACAATTTTACCCGTAACAATCGTTCTTACACTTTTATGTCTAGACAATGTGGAACTATGATATGGTTATAGGAACAAAACAAAACAAATAGATCAGATCTATGTTAGCTTCTTTTCCCCTTATTTTAAAAGTGTAGGTGTGTGTTTGGGGACCAAGGGGTGGAGGGAGTGTGGATGTTAGCTGGCCGCATCCTACAACTGTAGGATGATGAGAAATATTTAAAGTCTTTTATTCCTTGTTTCCACAAGACAGGTCATGAATTTTATGCTAGTCTAGTAAAATAGTCACTTTGCTTTTTCTATCTCTACAATAATCAAGTGGGCACTGTTAGATTTGGGTCTAGGGTCCCATACCAGAAACCTCAACTAGGCAGGTTGAACGCCAGGTGGCCTGGCACCTGGCAGTTCTGGTAGCTTTCTGCCTGAGCAATCCTGCCTGAGCAAGCCAGTGACCTTGGGATCATGACAATGATCCTGCGCTCAAGCCGGCCACCTCGGGGTTTCAAACTGGAGACCTCAGCATTCCAGATTGATGCCGTATCCATTGTGCCACTACCAGTCGGGCAATTCATTCTTTCTATAGACATTTATTTAGCACTTCCTGGGTGCTGTGTTCATAACAACCCCATAACAGATAGGAACGCTATTATTACCCTCACATGTTGGATCATGAAACTGAAGGTGAGGTTTAGGGGTTCAGGTGTAGAGCAAAGATGGACTGTGTTGTCAATGTTCTCTTAATATTACTCCACTGATCTTCATCTGACCCAGAGTCATTGTCCACTAAAATAATGAAACCGATATTTTCTAAACATCAATTTAGGTACACAAAGAATTTAGGGTACACAAAAAAGTTACCACGCGTCTCTCATTCTCCTAGAAATAGAGATTCCATTTGAGCCGCCAGATAATCTCTTCAAATGAGATACAATACAGGTAGTCCCCACGTTAGATAATTAGAGACCGTAAAAATGACCATGCAGACTGAAGTCAGGCGGATCAATCTTAATAATCAATGTGAAATCATTAGGATTGTTCTATGATCTTTAAATTTTCTTTCAAAAACAAAACAATCAGTACAAATTAGAAATATTCAGAAATAAAGTGCCTTATTTTGTTTTCTTTGTCAAAAATAGTTTGAACAGTGCTTGCCTTCCTCTTTTATTCTATAACTTACAGTGCGGAGTGAGCACCCTTCTATGTCTTGGTGAACCGTCACTCTCTTTTCTAAGTTTGACTTAGCTTCCCACATTTTACCTTTTGTGCTTTAAATGTTGTGAAATATTCCAAGAGTCCCTTTAATGTGAAGTTCGTTTTTTAACCATTATCATTTCCTTTAGGACATCTTTATCCAGTTTGTCATAACTACTTTCTTCATTTATGTCAATAAGTTCACCTTCACTAGGTTCCTATGATACTTAATTTTCTGTATCAACTTGGTTGGGCCATGGTGCCTAAATACATATCTGGTTAAACCTCAAACTGTAACATCAGCTTTTCCCACTTTGGAGATTTTAAACTTGCCAACCTCTATAAACATGTGAGCCAACTCCTTAAAACAAGTCTCTCATGTTCTCTCTTTCTCCTCCTTCTCCCACCTCCTCGCCCCCACCCCACCCACCCACCCACACCCTGTTGGTTCTATTTCTGTGGAGAACCCTGACAAATACAGTGCCCCTGGCTGAATATCTAAGTGATGACATTTCTGTGGTCAGCTCTTTCTTCTATAATTCCATTTATATTTTATTAGAACGTCATTTCGAATGTTAGCACTCTCTGTTTCTTTATCCTCTGCTGCACCTTCATCTTCGTTAGCCAATTACCTCTTTTAGTTATAAATTTTTCTAAAAATATCACGTGGGTTTCTCACTGGTAAGCAATAGAAGTGACATAGATACGCACTCTACTCTCTGTGCATACACTGAATAATTGACGTGCAGCGACTAATCACTGACAGACTTTGAAAAAAGTAACACGATTGATCAGTAAACATGTGCACCTGTTATTTATGTAGAGATTCATGGACTAAAGAGCTAGCACAAAGTTTGTAGATTATGCAATTACCCATAGTTATATAAGTTATGGTAACTGTGTGTGAATTGTTGTTTGGACATTGGTGATATTTAACTAAACAATTGTAATTCAATTAAATTTGTAAATATTGAAAATGTTCAACACAAGTGCTGCTTGTACTTAATTTTGAACTAATTGTCTAGGTCCATAACTTAAAATCTTTATCTATCATGAAGAACTCTAAAGGAAAGAAAACAACATTCTCAACTCAATCAGCAGCATCTCTCCAAAAATTCTATCATTTCATTAACTGGCATTCTTGAAATAACTGGTACTTAATTTCTTGCCTATTTTCTGTGAATGACTGGCTGCTTAGAGAATCACATTTAAAATGTCCAAATATATGAAGTGGGTTATGGCAGAGACAGCTATACTTTAGGGTCTTTTTGTTATAAACACTTAACTCCAACCTAAAAAAATGTATGGATGATTTCCTGTTTGGGAATAAACAATAACATAGTAATCCAGGGGATGTATACACATCACGCTAAATAGTTAATGGATTCTCCTCCCTTCCAACTTTAATTTAAAGAGGGCAAGAGTAGAACAGAGGGCCTAAAGTCTAATTCCCTTCTAAGGTAATAAATTGAGCAGGAGCTACTGAAGACAGTTAATGATGTAAGGCAACCATCTCAGACAAAATAAGTGAAATCTGGCCCTAGCCTGTTACCTCAGCAGTAGAGTGTCTGCCTGGCATGCGGAAGTCCCAGGTTAAAATCCTGGCCAGGGCACACAGGAGAAACGCCCGTCTACTTCTCCAACCTTCCCCTTTTCCTTTCTCTCTGTCTCTCTCTTCCCCTCCCGCAGCCAAGGCTTCACTGGTTGGCCTGGGCGCTGGGGATGGCTCCATGGCCTCTGCCTCAGGCACTGGAATGGCTCCGGTTGCAATGGAGGAACGGCCCAGATGGGCTGGCTGATCATCCCCACCTGGTTGGCATGCCGGGTGGATCCCAGTCGGGCGCATGCTAGAGTCTGTCTGTCTGCCTTGCCCTGCTTCTCACTCAAAAAAAATACAGGAAAAAATAGTGAAATCTGCCTCCTGGACAGGTTGGATATGGTGTTTCCCATTTAGCTAACAGTTACTGTACACTAAGGATATGAGTCTTCATTCCTAAAAACCAGACTTGTTGGGATGGACTCTTCCAGTATTTAAATTAAATTTCCAGGAGCTTCTGAGGTATGAAGACAAACAACTATCTGGAGATATTTATATAATGGAAATAATTTAGCTTTAGCTTGATACAACCTTTAAAATTTGTACAGGATAAAATCTGGCTGTTCTGTAGGGAACAGATAAAAGGTCTGATTCATCACCAACAAACATGCGACACTCGTGTATATACACTAGAGGGCGCTCACCTTTCACTACTTTCTATTTGAACCCAATTTACCATTACAATTTTCAAACCCTCTTCGTAGAAGAATCACCTTGAGATCTTATTTCAGATGTGTTCTGTTAGGCTGTGCAGGGGGCATGAATCTGCATTTTAGTGAGAGGCTATAAGAGCATGGTTAAGGGGATGGTTCCTGGCACCTGACTGTCAGAGTTTGAAACCTGACTTTGCCATGTGTGAACTTGAACAATTATTGAACTTTTCTGTGCCTCGCCCAACAGAGTTAGAAATAATACCTATTTCTTAGCGTTATTGTAATGATTAAATGAGTTAACTTAGACCACATTAGTACAAGCATTATTTTTAATAGAGACATTCATTGATTTTGCTGTAGGGAAATTTTTTTTTTTAATTTAATTTTTTGTTGATTTTAGAGAGAGAGAGAGGAAGGGAGAGAGTGAGACAGAAACATCAATCTGTTCTTATATGGCCCTGACTGAGGATCCAACCTGCAAGCCCTGAATTTCAGGATGACGCTCTAAGCAAACGAGCCATCTGGCCAGGGTACAGGGAGACTTTTTAAAAGGCACTCTTATGGTACTCTACCCAGCCAGGCTAAGATGTCTGATTCTGACTCCCAGCTAGAGTAATAATGGAATGAAAGGAGCCAAAGATGCAGGGTAGAATATAGCGCAGGTTGAGGCTGTTCTTTGTATGTTCTGACAGAGAGCTTGTACTTTATTCGGAAGTCAATGGATCTCCATCAAAGGCATTGAGGCAGAAGATGGCATGATCAGATTTACATTTGAGAAAGACCACTCTGAAAGCAGGGGATGGAATATGAGAGGTGAGGCTGGAAGCAGATGGATAGGGGAGCTCAGGTAGATACAATGCCGCTCCTTTCCAGCTTAAGAAACTGTCTCCAGAAAGCGTTCTTCACATTAGTGACTCTAGTAATAACAAATTGAACCTTTAAAATTCTTTCTTCTTAGGAGCTCAGAATAGCGCTGTTTGTAATAAAACAGCCTGCCCCCATTCCGCCCTGATTTATACACACCGTATAGTGTGCGGTAGCCAACCAGCATCCTCCCTAGGCTTTGAGGCCGCGAGTTCTGCAAGAACTCCTGTGAGCTGTGCGGTCACCAAGGGAAAACTGAACTGCTCTCCACAGCACCAGCAGCGGAGAAGGGGCACATTCAACACCTCATTTGGTGATTCTGAACATGTTGGGGTAGATTTTCAGGAACCGTGACAGCTCTGAGTATCTGACAACTAAGAGACAGTGAAACAAACTTCAGTTCTGCTCTATCTCTATCGCGTTCTCAGCCTCAATGGGAGGAGCTGCCGCAGGAGCGGGGGAGGGGCAGAGGAGGAGGAGCGGAAGCTAAGATTATACCCTACTCTTGGCCTCTACATAGAATTCAACACTCTTCTGCTGCTTCAAATTAGCAGGGTTAAGAGTGCTAGGAAAAATAGTTCCATGAGTTTTTTTTTTCCCCCCCGTAGTATCTGAGGGGTAACTATGAATGATTTCATCAGAAAGAAATTTACCTCTGGAGCCCCTCTGGTAGAATTAGTTCCTTTGTGTGCATTCAGTCAAGCCTTATATATCACCCATGGATCTAGTCTCTAAATTTCTTAACCTATCAGTTTCTAAGTCTCTGACCACATGCACAATGTAAATAGATAAAACAGCTCTTCCCGCTGTTCGAGTTGTTAGGTAAGGTCGCAGAATCATAGGGCATTACTATCTAAGGCTGTTTGAGATTGAAGAAACCTAATCCAATGGTTTTCCTATTTGTTTCAGTATCAGATACCTTCAAATACAATCTATGAAGAAGCCCAATAAATATGTGAACAGGAAGTATATAGAACTGCCTTCATTCAAGCAGTTTTCTGGTGGAGCCGTGCCTCTCCTGATTGTCACACCTCTGACACCCTACCATGTGAATTAGTTCAGTGAACCCCTAGGACTTAGGGGAGCGAGGTCTACATATGATTCAACCAATTCTTCCATTTCACAGGAGAGAAAAATGAGTCCCAGAGTTAATACTGTTTTTGAGTAGCATATAAAAGAAATATATGCCGAGAAATAAAATAGAAGATTACAATTCAAATTCATGGTAGATAATAGAATTGGGAAAAGATTTTCTTAATGATTTCTTTGGAGTTGGATCAATGAGTAAAGAAGAACAAGACAAATTGAAATGTGCGAGGCATGAGAAGAAGGTACAACTTAGAACCAGAGACAGAATTCAATAGAAATAGGTGCAAACTTTGGAGCTTCTAAGTCTCTGCCCTGGAATCTGTTCAATGTAGCAGGCTGGTCACCTGTCTAGAGAGAATCAAAGCTAGCTTTTAATTACAGCGCCTCATTGAGGTGGAGACCTTTAGCCCTCTGTTGGGCAGATAAAATATATTATGCTCACTTTGTTAAAGATGGCGCTGCCCACATGGAAGTTTGTTGATATTAATGTGTGTTCTGGAACAGGCTGTGGGCAGGCCGGGTCGTCATAGCCTAAGGCTTAGTTTAAGAGTAAGCCCTTCTCCACACCCTTGACTGATTGGATGATGTAGGGTGGTTCTTTGTTTGTATAATTGGATTAAAGGTTTTGAGTCTATGCTATAAAATGGGAGAGAGCAGTAGCTTGATCTCTCTCTCGGTTCCTGGGTTCCTGAGATTAGTATTAGAGAGGAGAGCAGAGTAAGGCCACGTGAAGGCCAGGAGAAGCAGCCGAGATGGCAGAGTGCTGAGGAAGAAGCCAGTTTGTTAAGAGTTTGTGCAGGAGGAGATGGGAAACAGAGGTGAATATGTCTGGTGAGCTAGAAACCTTTGATTCTAGGAAACTCGGATAAGTCAGTAGCTTTGTGAGCACTGAATGTGTGGGTTTTGGAGCCCAGTGTGTGTTTTTGCTTGCCCGCCCCGTGCAAGCTAGAATTAAAGCTGATGGCTCACCAGTTCTTGGCTCCTGTGTTTCATTGCCATCTGTCCGAATCCAATGCGAACCTGCGTGGGTTGGGCGGCTGTGATAGTGGCCGCGGCTACTGGCTTTACATTTGGCGTAGTCTCCGGCAGGATTCGATACAGATCCGCATGGAGCCATCACCACTTTTGAGTGGTGGAGTAGAGGACTGGTTGCTGTTTTGGTTTCCCATAGCTGTTTTTTGGGGGACTGTAGGCTGGCTGACGTTTACAGCCATGTGTGAGGAAACCGAGAGCTCTATGGAAGAGGCTGCCCAGGACCTGCAGGCCAAGCAGCAAAAGGAGCTGGAGGAAACGTGGGAGAAACAGATGCTGACCCTGGAGCTGAAGGAAGCGCCAGAGGAGGAGGCTGACCAGGTTTTCGAGATTCACCTGGAAATGGAGCAGCTGCCGGAGAAGGAATCACAGGTTCGTGAGTTGGAGATTGCCCTGGATGTTGTGGAGAGCCACCAGTGGCATAAGGCCGGGCCTGAGGCTGGGGCCAGGGTTGAGGCCAGGGCTGGAGCTGCAAGACCTGCTGAGCAGAAGGCGATGGCAGCCCGGGACTCAAGCCCAGCAGCAGGAGCTGATGTTTTCAGTTCCTCTTTGGAGGATGAGGAGAATCAAGCTGGAGTTGCAATCTGCAGTCTCCAGAAGGTGAGAGCCCACCAGCAAGGAGCTTCTACTGCAACGCTGGTAGGTCTGCGATTTTGGGACATAGGGGTGGATGCCATCATGCTTCCCAGAGCAGAGATAGAAATTCTGACTGCCATGGCCACGTGCTCCTTTTTGGGACAGTGTACAAGCTGCCAGGATGGCAGAGATGAGGGGGGAGGCTAACACCCCATGTGTGTGGACTGATTTCCTGGACTATGACCGGATGGGCACAGGCTCCTTTGTTGAACAAACTTATGGATTTTGGACAATGTGAAATACCGTGATGGGGGTGGGGGTGGCTTTGATGTAGGTTGTCCCCCTGCCCCGGGAAGCTTTTCCCATGGCTAGAGAAAAGGCTGAGGACATTATGCGCTTTTGGCAAAGTGCTCAGAGACTGGTGAAGTGTATCTTTGTAATTGTATGATTTGTGCTATTGCTATAATTTGTGTAATGTACTTAATTTCCTTGTACAGGGATGCCAGTGGTGTAGATTGTGGGTAGTAAAGTGAGCATAAGGGTGGATTGTTGGGCAGATAAAATATATTATGCTCACTTTGTTAAAGATGGCGCTGCCCACATGGAAGTTTGTTGATATTAATGTGTGTTCTGGAACAGGCTGTGGGCAGGCCGGGTCGTCATAGCCTAAGGCTTAGTTTAAGAGTAAGCCCTTCTCCACACCCTTGACTGATTGGATGATGTAGGGTGGTTCTTTGTTTGTATAATTGGATTAAAGGTTTTGAGTCTATGCTATAAAATGGGAGAGAGCAGTAGCTTGATCTCTCTCTCGGTTCCTGGGTTCCTGAGATTAGTATTAGAGAGGAGAGCAGAGTAAGGCCACGTGAAGGCCAGGAGAAGCAGCCGAGATGGCAGAGTGCTGAGGAAGAAGCCAGTTTGTTAAGAGTTTGTGCAGGAGGAGATGGGAAACAGAGGTGAATATGTCTGGTGAGCTAGAAACCTTTGATTCTAGGAAACTCGGATAAGTCAGTAGCTTTGTGAGCACTGAATGTGTGGGTTTTGGAGCCCAGTGTGTGTTTTTGCTTGCCCGCCCCGTGCAAGCTAGAATTAAAGCTGATGGCTCACCAGTTCTTGGCTCCTGTGTTTCATTGCCATCTGTCCGAATCCAATGCGAACCTGCGTGGGTTGGGCGGCTGTGATAGTGGCCGCGACTACTGGCTTTACACCCTCCCAGCCATAAGTTATCCTCATCCTTGGCATTATCAAACATCTGTTAAAGGTCTTTACAAGTTAAACACCCAGGGGCTTTCCAACAGCTGGACACCATTTGTGCAGATCAATAGTTTAGACAAACAACAGCATGGCAATTTCCCAATGACTCATGTGAGAAAGATTACCAGTTCCAACTTTTCTTACTTTCCGTTCTGTGCTCAAAACCAAATTTATCTGGTGCAGGAAATGTCTACACCCTTGATTCTGTTCATTATTGTGTTTAACAACTTCTATTCTTACTTTACCTCACCTGTAAAGTATAGATTAGAAGAAAGACTGCTCAGTGTTTTTATATGAACCAAAGGAAATAAGATGTCAGCTATTTAGCACAGTGTTAATACCTAGCAATTATTTTAAAACTATTAGTTTCTTTTCTGGCACAGAGTTCTGATAGACCCTGTCAAATTCAGAAGAATTTGAAAGAGGTTAAATTTCTCTTTACCTATCTTTTTACCTTTTTATTCTTTGGAATCCACTCTAATTTCTGGGCTTTGTTGTGTTTTATTTCTTCCCTTCTTCCTCCTTTTTATTCTATAATTTATTTCTATTTATTTACTATAATCAATTTATCTCTATTTATTTACTATAATCAACTTCATTAAAGTGGAGATTAACTCATAAAGATAAGAATATTTGTTTCCGGGTCAGAGCACACAGAAAAAGCAACCATCTGGTTCTGTTCCCCTTCATCTCCCCCTTCTCTTCCTCTTCTCCTCCCATAGCCAGTGACTCAACTGGTTCAAGCATAGCCCCAGGTGCAGAAGATAGCTCTGTTGGAGCGCATTAGCCTCAGGCACTAAAAATAGCTTAGTACTCAACCATTGGTGCCAGATGGGGTTGCCAGATGGATCCTGGTCAGGGCGCATGTGGGAGTCTGCCTCACTATCTTCCCTCTTCTCACCTAAAAAATAAAATAATAATAAAAATAATAAAATGATAAGAATAAAAGTGGAGAATAAATCAGATACCCATATTAAATACCACAGTTTGCCTTTAATTACAAAACTTTTAGAATTACTTTCCCGTAGACAATCGCACAAAAAGTGTTTGTTCTCATGCCTCTTTCACCTCAAGATGGTTAAAGAAGATCTTTTATCTTTAGATAATAAATAGTATTATAGCATTGACCAAAGGTAAGTATCTCTGCAGATAAGCATAGGGTCAACCCAGACCAGCTGAAATATTATCAAGTGGAAATGCTAAAACTGAAAAATTTGCTTCCTTCTTTCGAGTAAAAAAAAAATTAGTATTCTAATTTCTCTACTGTATTTTTAGCTGTACTTCTTTGGTTTTTAAAGTAGTGTTTTAGTGATAACATTATCCATCTTTAAATTATCACAGTCTCGCCATTGAGGAGGAAGGTTACGTTACAGAGTAATGCCCTAGGACTACTAAGTATTGTTCATGAAGGTAGGGAATTTTGTCTGTTTTGTTTACTGCTACATCCCCAGTGCCTAGAAAGGTGTTTCTTGATTGAGTAAAGTGACAAAGACAGTATTCAAACCCACACTGTCTCTTATAAAGCCTGCTTTCTTAAGGCCTATTATTATTTATTATTATTATTGCTCAAAATGTCATTCATTAATTTCAAATCTCATACTCAGATCCAGGCTATAAGAAAGTACAAGATAATAAAAGTATAAGAAAATGAAAATTAATTTTAAAATTTCATTTATTTTCTTAGAGTAAAGGGGATTAGAAGGAACCAAAGTGCCTGAAGAATGTTTAAAAATACTTCTCTTCCACACTAGGTTGGTTTAAGATTGTATATCTGTCATTGGCAATCAACATGACCCTCTCCCGGCTGAAAGGCATGTTGGTGTTTGCTATTGGTTCAGCAGTTGTATTTTCAGACATTGAGTCATATTAAGCTGAAATCAGAACGAAGCACATATCCCCCTAAAAAACAGACAGCCAGGGTTTTCACACTCAATACCCTGCATGGTATAACCATTTTTAAAAAGATTTTATTTATTAACTTGAGAGAGAGAGAGAAAGGCGTAGTAGTTGCTTCTCGTATGTGCCTTACCTGGCAAACCCAGGGTTTTGAACTGGCGACCTCGGCAGTTTCCCAGCATTGTGTCCCCAGCAGTCCAAGAGCCCTAGCAGTTGGGGATGCTGACTAAGAAATCTATTGTCCAGACTAGGGATTACCGTTTAGAAGTTCTTTGTTGCTGTTGGTGGTATTAGCGGTAAGGGTGGTGGTGCTGAGATGATGATGATGATGATGATGGTGTGTTTAAAACCAGTGAAGAAAAGATTGTGCAATGGTCTGCTCTCATTTTAAGAAAAATGGTTACAGTATAATTACATATAATTAAGACACTAAAGTCTCTCTTAAGAAATTGCACTGGCCCTTCTGTTGGAAAATGTCCAGGTTGTTTTTGGTGGGTGAGGGAAATGTTAAAAAGTATTATTTCTGTTTTTTCATTGAAATATGCATTTAAACGGAAGTGGCCATTACAGTGACTTTAGCTACAAGTTTTGGGCACTCGTGACTATGTCTCCAGAGCAACTATGCAGTCTGGAATGCTAAATGTATTTCTATTCATTCTGTATTTTATATTCCAGTTAGTATACATCTGTATATGTCCCTTATCATATCAAATCACAATACCTGCTTATTGGTATTTCCTTAAGCCTATTAGAAATGGATGATTTATAATTTCCCTAGGATACATTAAGTTTATATACCATGACCTTTTATTCAGTTACAAAAACTGTAAGCATTTTAAACACTATAATTTTACTTACTCTTACTAGAATTGTATGTAATAAAGTTTCAGTCTTTATAAAACATTTTAGGGGAAAAATAGACACATATAGAGGACTAAAGAAGAAATTTCAAATATCTTATGCTATGTACAGGATTATTTGTTATTCATCTAATTGTGTATTTTGTTTACTATATTTTTATTTTTTCAATATAAAATAGCTCAGATGTATAAATAAATATGTAGAATTTTTTTTTGTTTGTTTGTCCTCTTGAAAATTAAGGGCTTCAACAATCCCCTTCTGAAATGAAGAGTTTACATAAGATGTCTCTGGTACAAAAACTAAACGAGGAGAGAGCCAGGGTCATATTTAGGAGATACAGTTACTAAAAAGGTATCCACATATTAGTACTAACATGTTAGGTAATATGAAAAAACATGCGAATTAAGGTGAAGATGGAATCAAGGTGAATCCACTGACTTTATGATCAGGACATTATCCCAGATCCTATGGATGGACTCTGAATATTTCCAGGGGCACTTAAATGTGGAGGATGGATGAAAAGGAAAGAAATGTCCAAGTGTCATGGCGTGGGATAGAGTCAACAGAACATTATTTTTCCCCCAAATCTCTGTTGATTCTTTCTTTCCCTATTAGCATAAAATTTACTTACTTCCTATGTACAAATACTCATAATTTACTTTTATATGCACAGTACTGGGTTGTGAATATGAAATGAGCGAATGCAGAAAGCAGAGAGGTGCTTCCTGAAGAACAGCCCCAGGTGTGATTGTGGATGTGTTGCTGTTTGATACACATCAGTTATCTGGTGTCTGATCTCATGCCAAATCGGTATTATTAAAATGTTATGAGAATAAATAAGCAAAATTAAAATAATGATGGCAATGTTCATCTTTATTATGGAATAAATACCATTGATGGTATTTCTCTCTTTTTTTTTTTCATTAAGATGGTCGCTTTCCACTTATGTTACCATTAAAAAAATGTCTTATGTTCCAAACTGGCATTGGACTCTCAGTTAACACATTCCTACTTCTCTTCCCCTTTTTCTGGATCTCAGGCCTCCAGCCATCCACCTGACCGTGTGTCACCTTGTCCACAGGGGGTGCTCCTCACCAGCCTGCTCTTGGTGTCTCTAGATTTCTGTGAGTCATTGAATTTTGAGATGCCTTCCAATTTTAGGTGCTTTTCTCTGTGAAAAGGTGATGAGGGGCCTCTCCATCTGCAAAACCTACCTTCTGAGCATGCGTCAGGCCATGGTCCTCAGCCCCATCACCTCCTGGTTGGCCAAGTTTAAACAGATATCCACAAGTTACATCTTCCATTCCTTCTCCTCTGGGTCCTCAGTTGGTATTTCAGAAGTAAACTTATCTTCTGTATTGTGGCTTCTAATGTGACCAATACAAAGCTGTTAAATATCAGAAAATACTTCTCACTTTTTTTATAAGCTACATCATCTGGAGCCTCTCTTTCATACTGCTGCTATTCAGAGGCACCTCCTTGCAGGAGTTATGCTGCTCTCGAGTAAAGGTATCAGGGGCCATCGCAGCATCTGCATACTGCCAGCCTCTCCCCAGAACCGCCCCAAAGGAAAGGGCCACCCAGGCCCTCCTGCTGCAGGTGAGTTGCTTTATGGTCATGTACTGAGTGGGCTTCATCATCGCATCCTTCTTCAACTCTGTTTTGGGCATATGACTCAGTGGTCCTGGGTGTCCAAAGGTTTGTGTTCAATTTCACTGTCAATTTTCTGACGCTAATCAGATCTCATAAAAGTACAATGAGTATTATGCAAACTATGTGATAGAAGTATTGTATGTTAACAAATTATTAAAGAAAATAATCTCTGAAATAGAGGTTCTTTTGTCATCAGTTCAGTTATTAAGATAGCAGAAGATTTGATATTTGATTTAATTAGAATGTGTGGACTTGCCTGACCTGTGGTGGGGCAGTGGATAAGGTACTGACCTGGAACGCTGAGGTCACCAGTTTGAAATCCTGGGCTTGCCTGGTCAAGGCACATATGAGAGGTGATGCTTCCTGCTCCTCTCCCTTCTCTTTCTCTCACTCACTCCTCTCTCTAAAGTGAATAAATAAAGTCTTTAAAAGAATGTGTGGACTTATACTCTTACTATATCTAAATACTTCTGAAACCAGTGCTGCCACAGACTTGGTATATTCTTTAGACAATGCACACTATTATTTGGTAGTCCTGTACTTTTACATGTTTCCTACCTTTCATTTTGATTCTCAAAACTTATATAAGAAAAAAGTTTTTTTTAATTCCTGAGGCATACTCTTAAGAAGCTTTTATTGGTAATAAAATGTTTCAGTGGTTTTAAAAAACTTATCTTGGGTACCTTTATTAAAAATCAGTTGATCATATTTGAATAGATTTATTTCTAAACTCTATGCTGCACTATTGATGTGAATGATTTTTTGTTGTTGTTGTTGTTGTTGTTATAGAGAGAGGGGGGCAGACAGACAGGAAGGGAGAGAGATGAGAAGCGTCAACTCATACTTGGGGCACCTTAGTTGTTCATTGATTGCTTTCTTATATGTACCTTGATTAGGGGGGTGGCTCCAGCTGAGCCAGTGACCCCTTGCTCAAGCCCGCAACCTTTGGGCTCAGGCCAGAGACCATGGGGTCATGTCTATGATCCCATGTTCAATCTGGTGAGTGGCTACTCAAGCCAGCGACCTCTGGTTTCAAACTTGGGTCCTTCGCATCCCAGGCTGATACTCAATCCACTGCGCCACTGCCTGGTCATGTGTCATCTCTTTTTTTCTTCTTTTTATTACCAGAATCACTTGTGACATATTAGATTTAAAACCTACCATTTCGCTATCCTGATTAATTAGTTTATTCATTCACTCTTTCATCTGTAAACATTTAAGTGCCCACTCAGTCCCTCAGGCTGTGTTAAATGCTGTTTTTTCTTTTCAAGACTCAGGACATGGACTTCCCTGCTCTCTCTTTTTTCATGATTTTTAGGAACTTAAAATCTGCTTTTCTAAAGTGCAAAGTGCTCATCTGGCTCTACACACTGTTTCTTCCTTGACAACCAACAACTTTCAACTTTTAGATTTGTTTTTCAAATTATTCAGTCCGCATAATTTCCTGAGTGTTGTATGTGGGCAAGGCACTGTACTAAATGCTCTGAAGATACAAAGACGACTAAGCCTTAGGTCCTTTCCTCATGAAGCTCATAAACTAATGGAGATATAAATGCACAAAGAACACGATAAAGGAAATAGAAAATACTGTAACAAAGATATTTTATTTATTTTTTTTTTAATTTATTTTTTTAATTTATTCATTTTAAAGAGGAGACACAGAGTGACAGAGAGAGAGAGAAAGAGAGAGAGAGAGAGAGAGAGAGAGAGAGAGAGAGAAAGGGGGGAGGAGCTGGAAGCATCAACTCCCATATGTGCCTTGACCAGGCCAGTACAGGGTTTTGAACTGGCGACCTCAGTGTTCCCAGGTCGACGCTTTATCCACTGCGCCACCACAGGTCAGGCAAAGATATTTTATTTTAAAGATAAGAATTTTTCTTTAGAATTAAGTCCAGAAGAGAGCCCCTCATTTCTTCCTTAGTCATTAGGGAGATGACAAGGTGAAGTAATGCTGGTGAACAGAAAAATTTAGATTGGGTTAAAATAAATGTTTAAAAGAGTTGCATATTATTTTTTAAAAAGGGTGTCTTTGTATTTCCATCACATCCCAGGGATGAGGATGCGTGAACCAGTCTGAGCACATCCCATAAGTCAAAAGTCAGTTCATCGGGTTACCAAAATTTAATACTGGTATCATGAATCAAATTAGATTTAAAATATATCTATTAGGACTACAGTGCTACCTGGGGCTCTCACTCCCTACATTGTATATTTTTGTAATTTTGGGATACTTTAAAATGATCAAGGATTACAATTGTAATAAGAAAAAAACAACATGTTCATTAATATATATGTATGTGGAGTTTCCATTGTGCTAATTCTCTAGAAAGGTATCCGTTAGGCTTCTTTTTCAAAATGAAAAAAAAAAAAACTATATAGTTACAAAAGTTTGGAAAATAGAAAAAAATCACCTATAAAGCTACCACACTAACATGACTGCTACTGATGCTGATGGGGTGCTTCTCTCCTCTCTTTATGTCTGTACATCGGTGAGGTTGCTTTTAAGTGGCTGGGTAGCAATATTTCTTTTCTTTTTTTTTTTTAAATTTATTTATTCATTTTAGAGAGGAGACACAGAGTGAGAGAGAGGGGGGAGGGAGGAGCTAGAAGCATCAACTCCCATATGTGCCTTGACCAGACCAGTGCAGGGTTTTGAACTGGCGACCTCAGTGTTCCCAGGTCGACGCTTTATCCACTGCGCCACCACAGGTCAGGCGATATATTTCTTAATAATATGTAACCCACTAGAAACATTCCTTCATATGTATTCAATTCTGTGCTGTGACCCAGACAAAATGGTAGAATCAAGGAATGTTTACATAAACAGATATTACCTTTTCTTAAGATCTGAAGATGATCTATCCAGAAATATCTAAGCTCTCATAATATCTTCCAGTAAGTAAAGTCTTTATCTCCCAGATTTACTGTCTTGTAGATGGGGTCATATTAATAGTAATAATCCAGAATGTATTGGTCCTTGTCACCACCTGCTCAAATAGGATCCTAATCTTCTTAAAAGGCTTCCCAAGGGCCTGACCTGTGGTAGTGCAGTGGATAAAGTGTCGACCTGGGAACACTGAGGTCACCAGTTCAAAACCCTGTACTGGTCTGGTCAAGGCACATATGGGAGTTGATGCTTCCAGCTCCTCCCCCCTTTCTCTCTCTCTCTCTCTCTCTCTCTCTCTCTCTCTCTCTCACTCTTTGTCTCCTCTCTAAAATGAATAAAATAAAAAAAAGGCTTCCCAAATTCTTTTGGGAGGTCAAGTGATGTTTTACACATACTATGAGCAAAACCAGTTAACTATCGAGTCAACTACCATTTTCTTTCCTGTTTCCCTGCTCTAACCTTCATAGGCTAAATGTTGCCCAGTGCCCTGGCACTGCTGCCTCCCTCAAGGGGCTGCCGAGGAGGTCATGGGAGCTCCAGCATGCCAAGCAGCTCCGTGGTCTATGAGTAGCAGCATAGAAGGCCCCCTTCTTCTCTCCTATGAGAGGGTTCCCCAGTAGTGCCATTCGCGTCACACGTCTTACCATATTTTTATTAAAATCGCTTTCTAGGGCTGGGTTTTTGGCAGAAATGTTACCTGTGGATCAGAATTTGCAGTAGTTTAACAAGAGCCCCAGGTGATGTACCTACAAATTACAGTTTGGGGAGCACCTACTTAAAACACCTTCCTGAGACTAAGGCCTGAATTCAATTAGGTCAAGAAACAAAAGTGACAATAGGACTTTTTGTAATAATCTCTTCCCTTTAATGACCTTTTTTCTGTGACTGGACTAAAGTTAGAATGCATGGCTCCTCTTAGGATGAGCTGTCTGTCCCTTAGGAAACTCCCTCAGTCAGCACTGCCCTGGAGGCAGCCTTTGGGTGACCTGCCACTTCTCCTGCAGTACAACCAGACACAGTGTAGGCTCAATCTAAGAATCTACCAGACTGTGGGAACTCATACTGCTGCACCCAGTACACTATATTTTACTTACTATTCTTTTTAGTTCACACCTATTATTTATAAACACTTCATTATGAGCTGTGGGACTACCAAGATAAGTAAAGTGATCTCTAGCCTCTAAGGAGTCTTATAAAGAAGGTATAAGTTGAGTCAGGTCAGAATTTTCAGATCATTTGAGAAAAGAGCCAAAAAGTTCCCAAATGGAGGAGTGTCTTCCTGCACAGTGGAGAAGCCCCCATTGTGTCCTGTCCCCGTGCCTGCGGTTGCCTGTTCTCCAGGTGGGCCGCCCTTCTTCCCTTTCTGTTTGTCTACGTTCTTACCCACCTTCCAAAGCCAATTTCAAATGCCCGCTTATCAATGAAGCCTTTCCTAGTCCCCTCAGCTGCATATGCTTTGACACTTCAGAACTCCCTTACTATCCTGTCTTAAGATCAGCTATGTGTGTTGCAGCCTATGGGGTGGAGCATATGTCCCTTATAGGCCAAGAATGCATTTTAGTTAGTCTTCTTAGATTCCTCATAGAACCTAGCATGATGTGCCAGGAATAGTTTTTGAAGAAGGAAATGAATTAAAGCTAATGCATCTATTCCATTACTACTTCTCTATTCAGGAAATAGATCAGCCTTCTCAAATTATTGAGAAAACATGAGCAAGAGTACTCAACACTAGCTGGGACATTTAGGAAAATTAACTTTTTCTTTTTTTCCCCTGTATCTCTGGTCAGATTGGTTCTTTCGTGCAGAAACAATGTTCTCATTAGTAGATGAGTAGCTGTTAATCTCAGCTGGATGGAATTCCATCTAGTTCTCAGCTGTATGAAAGTGGGCTGGCTATCCTCCTACTAGTATTTAAGCAGGCCCTTAGGTTGTTGGGTAGCACTGTTTAAGCCTGGTTTTCTCTAAAGCTGAGATGGCGTCTGATGTCCAGGGCCTCATCTCTGAAGAATGCAGGATTGCTATTAATCAAGTGGCATCTTATGAGCTGCACATTAGTGATGCTTATTTGTCAATGGTTAGTATGGCTTCTTATGGGGGAGGTTTCAGTTCTAATCTGGATGATGACATATCTTGTGTCTCTTTAGTAACGAAGGTTGTGGCCATGTTTATGGGTGATGCTGGATGAAACAGCAACTTAGTGGTTAGGATGCTGCTTCTTTGTGGCCTATTGATTTCTAGCTGTGATTGTAAACTATGGGCTACGATAGGGAGAATCACAGTTCTTTCTATTCGGTTCCCAAAACTATATGGGCATCAGACACTGATGGTGGACTGAATAATTATTTGCTCAAATTTCATTTTAGAGTTGATGCAGATGTGTTAGGCTTGGTGAAATAGATTGACTTTAAAAATGTCACTTAATTTTATTCTGGACTTCTGTGGTGTCTCCACAATTACTGGATATAAATGTTTAGTATGTGAGGTTCACAAACCTGATCCTTAAAGATGCCACAGTAGTCAAAGATGAAACACTGAGCATATTAAAAGCTGGATGATTCTCTCTGAAGTAGCCTGGGTTTGAAAGACAGCTGGGGACCTGGGTGTCAAAGGACAAACCAGGCTGAACAAAGAAGGCCTCTTTTGGACAAACCATAAAGACAACAAAATGAGTTTGGGTACGATTTTCAGTCTTGAAAATCACCTCTCTCACCTCAGTTTCTCCCCCTCCCCCCACCCAGTCCTGTTACTATGGCGAAGACACACAAGTACCTCTTTTTGTGGCATTCTTTGAAGACCAAGCTGAGGTGAAGAGAGAACATGCAAAGCAGTTCCTAAGATACCTGAGAAGACATGAGGGTGAGATCTGCCTTCCAGTGATTCAGGTGACTATGTACTTTGTCGTGATGATTTTTACAGGGACTTGGCTCGGTCTAGAGGACTAAATTATTAGTCGCGACCTAACTTGTTGGGTTATTCATATCATAGACATGGTTTTGTGGTAACTGATTTTGAGGGTGAGCCTGTGTCTTCTTGCAGCTTCTTCATATCCTTTCCAGTAAACTGTAGTCACTACGTGCTTGTCGGCTTTTCTCAGTGAGCTACCCCATCTGGACCAGCGGCACCAGCATGACCTAAGGACTTATTGGGAATACAAATTAAGGGGTAATCGGATTCTCTGGGAGTGGGGGGTTCAAGGAGCTGTAGTTTTAACAAGCTCTGCAGGTGATGCTGATGCTCTGTATCGTCGGGAAGGACAACTGTAATGGCCTCTTCCTGGAACAGTTAGCATCCTATACCAGATCTTTAGTCTAATTCAGACGCACGTGCAGGTGTTTTAAATGGTGCAACAAACTTTTTTTACTGGGATCCTGGATACTTTAAAGAACTAACCTAAAGCTTTAGTTGGGGATATTACATATAGCAACACCCCTACTTATCCAAGGGGTTCTCCAGCTTCATAAAGGGAACTAGTAAATGTCTGGTAGTAATGAAACTAACCCCCCATCGTGAAATTTCAAAGCTGATGGTATAGTCAAGGAAACTCTGCCGTGCTGTGTAAGCACATTAAAATTATCTGAGAAACTTCTAAAAATCCTGATACTGAGGTTGCGCTCCATGCCAATGAACTCATGTCTGTAGTTGAAATTCAGACGTAATTATTTAAGATGCTCAGCTGATTCCATTGTGCCACAAAGTTTAGAAATACTGGGCTGTACAAACCTAGTCATAATCCTACCCAGGAAGTAGGATATAACAAGCCAGTACCTGCAGTGACTTCCTTGTTTCTCTCCAACAGAGACCTAATATAGATAATTGGGGAACTGGTGTACAAGCTCTAGAAACTGCTCTGGAGTTGGAGAACAAGTTAACCAAGTTGCTGGAAGACCTGCAGTCGGTGGCTT
Organism: Rhynchonycteris naso; assembly: GCA_037038555.1. Lineage (NCBI taxonomy): Eukaryota > Metazoa > Chordata > Mammalia > Chiroptera > Emballonuridae > Rhynchonycteris > Rhynchonycteris naso. Next base: position 78,953,607 of record CM073002.1, read on the forward strand.
CTGCCAACGGTGAAACTGATGTAAGCAGTTAACTGGTTCTGAAAGGAGCGTCATCTTTTACTTCTAGATTATGACTTGCTTCTGGGAAGTGGGTCCAAGGCAGTGGATCATTCATGTGCTTCCACCCCCCTCCCCCAGGGAAGTATAGGAACTTAATTCTGGGAGTAGATTGGAGATAGGAGGAGTAGGTGCCCTGGTAAGAAGGAATGCAACTAAACACAAGATGGGGAAAGACTTCCCAGGGAAAGTGCACTCTAGATAATTTTTTTAAAGAATAACTTTTGTTGCTGGCTTTTAAATCTCCTACATAACAAGTGCTTCAAGTCTTAATGGGTACCAGATCACCTGGAGAAGGACTTACTAAAATCTACTGCTAGGCCCCACTTCATTGTCTCTGATTCAGTTAGTTTCACATAGTATCTGAGAATTTGCTTTTCTAATAAGTTCTCAAAGATGATGAAGTTCCTGGTCAGGGGCCACACTTTGAGAACCACAGTCCTAAACAATCCCTGCAAAAGTGAATGTTAATGGTGACTTATTATCACACAGACTTCTCTGAAGTTTTTCTGGTTAATGGTAAACACTTTCTTGTGTTGGTAACTTCTTTCTCACTAAACCCCCTAGCATCTTAGGAAGTCTGTGAGGAAAAATACCCTTGTGCAAAAGTTATCAACCCTAGAGGAATATTGGACTCACTTAAAAACTCTGAAGAGCTAGAAATACCTGAGCCTTAATGCCTGACCAAATCTTTGGGATTGATTCTAGGCACCTACTTGAAAGTGCCATGTGATTTGGAAAAACCAACCAACCAAACAAACAAACAAAAAGACGGTGGAAAACCACTGCAGGAATAGCTTGTTTAAATTCATCTGTACTTTTGTCCCGGTGCCCTGACACTCGTACCTGTTGAAAGTGGATATCTTATTCACCTGGAGGTCTTGCAGTCACTGTTGGCCCAACAAGATATAATTTGCATAGCAAGATTTTTAGATTCCCTCCTGTGGCAGACAAGGTTCTTAATGAGTCTTTTCCCTGTTTTATGTCTGTAGCTCGTACGCTTCGTGGGAAAGTACCTGCATAAGCAGAAGAGGAACACAAACTATCTGGAACACCAGATTATGCATCATAAGGCTCAGGAAGAAAAGTAGGCCCTGGAAGAAGATGTATTTAAAAAGCCTGCTGCAGTGTCAGGAAAAAAAAAAAAAGTCTTAACATCTGAAGATAAGTAAACAAGTCTTCCTGTTGTCGTAGGTCCCAAGATCAGCTGCTTAAGAATCTTAATCTCCATTTGAGAGAAGACTGCTTTCCTTCATTGTTGTGTGTACAAATAAATCTGTCTTTGCATTCCAATTGTGTAAAGAGATTGCTATTGGAGTACAAAAAGGGGTTAACTCCATCATTGTGTGTTTGGTGAAAACTTTCTTAGAACAGTAGGTGCATTACACTTAAAAATTAAAATAAAAGCCTTCCCCCACTTCTTCCATGATCCCAATAGCACTTAGATGAAGGGTCAGGATTTGAAAATTGCAAACAGTCCAAGTAAATACAGTAGAAATTAAGTAGTAAAACCTTAGATCTCACTAATGTTTTCATCCTCCCCCCAACTTGTATACTAATGTTTTAAGTTTACAAATAGTAGGATTTTCTTCTAGTTAATGTAAAGTTAAACCTGGAAACAAGAGCTCTTGATCTGGAAATGTAAGTCAGCTGAAAGGTTTACAGTGGACAGGCAGCTGCAACCCAAGTGCCCTGTCATATCCTGAGGTACACATAGGGGACAGGAGAAGATACAGGCTATTAAACTGCAAACAAGTGTGTAGATGTGCCTGCCCCTTCGCTGTAGACAAACCAACAGCTACTTGGTAATGGCTCTCAGGGCGAGTAATGAATATACAAGCTTGGGTGGCTAGTACCACCTGGGGAAGGAATGGCTCTATAGGATTGTGTTCTGTCTCCAAAACTTAACTGGCTCCACGGTCTTGAGAAAGTTTTGACCTCACTCATTGACTTAGTTCAGTCACCTTTCAAGTGGCATTAATAGTACTTCAGCCTGACCCATGGTGGTGCCGTGGATAGGACATTGATCTGGGACACTGGGGTCTCAAGTTTAAGTGTGGGATCATGAAGCGATCCCATCCATGGTTGCTGATTTGAGCCCAAGGTCGCTGGCTTGGCTGGAGCCCCCTGGTCAAGGCACATATGAGAAGCAATCAATGAGCAACTAAAGTGACACAACTATGAATTGATGCTTCTCATCTCTCTCCCTATTTGTCTCTCGCTAAAAAACAAATTTAGTTCATAAAGTTAACTTGTTAATAAATATGTAATGTATCTAGACGAGCACCAGCTCATATTATGTACTATAGTTTATATCATAGTGTCACCTCTTAAACTTGAGGAAAGCCAATATGTAATGGAATTATTCTAAGTAAAGTAAGCCAGTCAGAAAAAGACAAATACCATGTGATCACACTAATATATATATAGAATTTAATCAAGCAAAAAAAATTGTATATATGACCCATAGACATGGACAATGGTGTGGTGATAGCCAGAGGGAGCAGGGATTGGGGATACATGAAATGGGCAGAGCGGGGATAAATGAGGAGGGAAAGAGATGTGGCTTTGGGTGGTGAGCATACAATGCGGTGTGCAGATGGTGTGTTATACAGTTGTACACATGAAACCTGTATGGTTTTATTAACCAATGTCACCCCAATAAATTCAGTTTTATAAAGACAACAGATAACTGAAATTGAGACAGAATCTTAAATTCTTAGAGGTATCTCTTGAAATGAGAATAAGATGTCATAAAAAGATCAAATTAGATATAGCTTGGGAAAAAGTTCAAATTAATAAATAGATTTAATATTCAAATATAGCTAATTAACAAGTGATGTTGTAGTAAGTTAAATTCTCAGCCAAAGGAATAGAAAGTGGTATTTCAAATTTTAAGGCATGGAATTCCAATGAAAGATGTAATGTAGAGCTCCAGGAGAAAAGAGAAATTGAGAAAAAGATCCATTATAGCAAAATTTTCGAGCATCAAGAATGAAAAAGCTCACTATAAAAGACATCATTCACAAAGAATAAAAACTCATATTACTAACAGCTTTCTCATCAATATTAGATGCCAGAAACAAATGGAAAAAGAATCTTCAAAATGCTGAGGGGGAAAATTAAGGTTCATGGCAGATTAGATCTATTTTGTAAGCTTTTAACCTGAAGAACTTCACTGTGAATCATAACATTGTTTTAATTATAAAATATAAAGGCGTGGGTTTCTACATGCAGGTCTAATGTAGCATACCTGAAATTAACTAACTTTGTATAGTACTTTAGTAATACTAGTGAGGAAGGGCGTTCTCTGAGGTTATTGTCACAACTACATGGTGAACTTCTTTATTAACCACACTTTTTCTACAAATCACCTTTCTTGAGAATCACTGCCTTGATGAGCTTGTTACCACTGAAGAATTACTAGATCACAAAGCATTTTTAAATAAATTCCCACTTTTATAATTATTACTAGTTTATATTTAATTTTATACATATTAGTGAATATCATAGATATTTACATTAAAACCAGGAATAAGATAAGATTGACTTATCTTCAACACTACTTAAGTGTATTTCTGAAAGTTCTCAAGCAGGGTTTCTCAGGTTGAGCACTACTGATATTTTTGAGCCAGATGACACTGACATAGGGAGTTGTCCTATGCATTGTAAGATGTATAGCAGCATCCCTAGCCTCTACTTATTAGATAGTACCTCCTCCTGTTGTGACAATCAAAATGTTTCCAGACTTGCCAATTGTCTCTTGAGAGGCAAAAATCACTGCTTAAAAGCAAATATTCTAGACAATGCAATAGAAAAGTTAAAAAGAACATATATCTATTTGAAAAAGACTTATTAATGTGATATGATTATAACTAGAACTGAAAAGCTATTATAACTTACTAGAAAGTTTAATTATGTTGCTGGATACAGGGTAAATATCTACACGTGAACCTTTCCTGTAAACAAAAACATTGGAAAAAAACAACTCGTTTATAATATTTACAAATACATTAAATAGGAATAATGCTAACAAAACTAACTTGGAACCTTTATGAAATAAAATAAAAATGCCTCCTGAAAAAGAAAATCTTTGAATAATGAAAAAAGGAAATAAAGATTAAATATGAAAACTGTGACACCCCTCAAAATGAATGTGTAAGACGAATGTAATTTTAGTTCCATCCTAACAGGATTTTGAGGGCTTAGACAACTTAATACTAAAGAATAACTTCAATCATGGAGTAAACATGGAAACATACAAAAACTTAATACCATTAGTCGTTGGGAAGCACAAGCCCAAACCACAATGAGATACCACTCACTGTGCATTCAGGAGAATGACTGAAATTAAAATAACTGTCAACACCATATGCTCACATGCCGATGAAACAGCGCTGGCTCTCACGCATGGCTGGCAGAATGTAAAGTGGTATATCCACTTCAGGAAAAGGTATGGCATTTTTTCATAAAACTAAGTATATATCTACCTCAAGAATTTGAGGAGGACGCAGTTCAGGCCACAGCAAATGATGTTATTGATTAATACCAGAGAAAAGAAGAGGAAGAGGTTTCAAGCTAATTCACCTGATGCTGTAGTAGGAATCAATACATACTGTTTGAAGAAAGGATTCTAAGGGTATTGTATAAAAATCTAATTATAAAGGCAGTCATTAGAGTAAAATTATGATTATAATTTTTAAAATAGCCTTTATAGTGAAAGTTTATATAAATATAATGTTTATACTTACATTTTACTGTGTAACCCTTACATTAGACTTCTTTTCAGTCATATATATACATACACACACACACACACACACACACACACACATATATTTGCTAATCACTTCACCTTCTTTCATCTAGTCCCTCACTCCCAGCCTTCTGACAGTTGTGAGTCTGTTCTCTGTATCTATGATCTTTTCTATTTTGTTTGTTTACTTTGTTCATTAGATTCCACATATGAGTAAGATCATATCGCACTTGTCTTTCTCTGACTGGCTTATTAGCATAATGCTCTCCAGGTCCATTCATGCTGTCGCACAAGATAAGATTTCACTCTTTTTTACAGCCACATAGTATTCTTTGGCTGTTGTAGCTACAGGATTATTTTTCTGACCATATTTGAATGCATTAGATTTTTTTCAACTAGAAGGAGAATAATTTTTTTATTCTATACATATGCCAAGGAGCAAGATCTCAAATGTGCCAGAAAGAGGGTATTTTAAAGGGAAGGAAGGGGCAGATCCCTCAGTTTCTCACCTCAAGAGCTTCCTCTTCTATTGCTATAATAAATGTCACTTCTGGTACAAAACCTCACCTACATTTCAGATCTTAACTTGGTTCGCAAAGGTTCCTGTCATCAATTCCAAACTTTTATGGTCTTTTCACAACCCTTTGTGAAGTAGCCACCTTCCCTAAGGGATCCTGCTCCTAATTTTCACTTCTAACTCTCTTCTCTTTTGTAAGTACTTTTTTCCTTTACTCTGCTTCCTCTGTGTGATTTCTCACTGAACTGCATTCTAAACCTGTCTGCCAACTTTCCATTTGCACCTGCTATCTTTGATGACAGCAGCTCTCACTAATAAGGGGGCTCCATCACTGTGTGAGTGATTGCTGACTACTGATTTCTGATATCCAGCACTGTTAAGACTCTTCTGCACATCCTGTTCTTTTCAGAACCACCCACAGCATTGTCGTGGCTTCTTGAACTAAAACTGCAAACTCCAGATGCCAAGAACAGTTATCATCCAAGGGTACACAAAGAAAAAGAGTGAAGGGACAAGAACCCAGTACTAATGGAGATTATAAAGCTGAATGTTTACTTCCTAAATGTGACAATATCATTTTAGGGTTCACAAGGATGGTTTTCAGAGAAATGTATGGGTTGGCAGAAAACCCCAAATGCATCTATTATTAGACTGATATATGTTTTCGCTACATTGATACCTTTTTTTTTTTTATTTCTGGAAGTGAGAAGCAGGGAGGCAGACAGATAGACTCCCGCCCGACCAGGATCCACCCGGCATGCCCACTAGGGGGCAATGCTCAGCCACAACTAGAACCATTCCAGCGCCTGAGGTGGAGGCCATGGAGCCATCCTCAGCACCTGGGCCAACTTTGCTCCAATGGAGCCTTGGCTGCGGGAGAGGAGGAAAGAGAAAGAAATGAAGGAGAGGGGGGAAGAGTGGAGAAACAGATGGGAGCTTCCATACACTGAGCCAGCCAGCCAGGGCTGGATTGATACCTTGTACATATACAAGTCTATTTGGATCACAAGAATATTTGTAGACAAATAGACTCTCAATCCACCCTTCCTAACAATTTGTGTAGATTTAATCTAGAAATCTATTAGTTTTCTAAGGCCATTGCAACAAATTAATACAAACTGGGTGGCTTAAAACTACAAGTTATTTTTTCACATTTCTGTAGGCCAAAGGTCTAAAATCAAGGAGTTGGCAGGGTTGCTTCTTCCTGGAGGTTCTGAGGGAAATACCATTTCATGCCTGTTGCTTAGCCACTTAGCTTCTGGTGGTTACAGTAATTCTTGGCATTCCTTTCTAGTCTTGTTGAAGCATCACTTCAGTCTCTGCTCCCATCTTCACACTCCTGTCTCCTTGGGTTTCTCTTCTTCTATCCCTTAGAGCAGGGGTCCCCAAACTTTTTACACAGGGGGCCAGTTCACTGTCCCTCAGACCGTTGGAGGGCCACCACGTACAGTACTCCATACACTGACCACCAATGATAGAGGTGCCCCTTCCGGAAGTGTGGTGGGGGCCGCATGCGGCCCATGGGCCATAATTTGGGGACCCCTGTACTACAGCATCAGTAATGCCTCTTTGCTACTAAGACCCCAGCAGCTCCACTTACCTTCTCTAAATTGATATGTTTTATGTTTATCAAACACTTACTTTGTGACCGGCATTATTCTAATTATTTCACAGATACTAACTAATTTCATAGTTGTAATGAATTGGTATGTATTCTTCTGAGATATCTCTCTGATCTGTGCAGCCTGACAGCCCTTCCCTCAGCAATTGGTCTACTGTTCTGTGCTTTATTATGAAAGAAGCATCCAAATGTGTACAGATTTTTTAGGAGTACATTTGAACTAAACTGATAACAAATGCCGTGAAGGAAGATCTCAAGTGCTTCAAAGAATGGCTGTTTTGCAGTTTCTTTCGTACATTTAGAATCGAGGAGGGTAAATAAAAGGATTACAGGAAAGTTAACAAAATTATGTACAGGCTTAAGGGGGGTTACATCTATGAGGGGTCCAGAAAATGAGGTTTACTCTGGCATTTCAAAGGTGTGTTAACCTAGATGCACAAGAACAATGGCCAGGGCTAACTTAAGGCAAAGAAACTTTTATAGGCCTTGAGCATGACTTCCCCCCATGACCTGCCTGCCCACTTAGGAATTTGTGGTCAGGTCATCCTGTGAAGTTACTTTTAGTCAGATTTATTATAGAGCTCCCTCTTCTGTCCACAGTGCTCTGTGCATGGTGACCTTGATAAAGAATGACCTGAGACCCAGCTGCAGCTGACAGATGCCAACAGCCCATGTGGTCTCTCACTTAAAAGTAAAATGTCACCTCCTGGAAAGAGAGACATAAGAGATTCAGATAACTGACAGATAAGATTTGAGATTTCTTCCTGGAAAATGAGCAGCAAGAAAGTTCCCTAAGGAAAGAAAAAAGGGACAATAATAGAGACAAACAAGTAGCCACAGCAGAAAGCAGAACTGGCTCAGCCAGTTTAAGGATGTCCCCTGTGTTTCAGTGACAGAAAGGAAATATCCAAACCATGTGCCCCACCAGGTTTTTCTAGATTGCCACCTTTTTCCCTTCTCTACTTAGGACCAGAGACAGACAACTCCTAATTGAGGTGATAAGTTGGATTGCATATTTTTAAATATTTTGTTTTGTTTCGTTTTAAAGCACCATGAGGATCTATGACACTGTAAGCTGAGAGCCAGATAAGAACCAAATAAGAATCCAGAAAATGAATTTTGCTTCCTTTTAGTGGAGTAACCAGAGTGTTTGTGTAAAATTTGGAGCATTTACTTAGAACTGATATTTATTGGTGCGCAAGGTTCAATGCTATTTCTTCAGCATGTTTATAATAAGCTGAAGTCTCTATTCTGCATACATTCCATAAAGTCTTATGGTGATTTGTGCTCTGTCAGAAAGATCAATTGACAACAGATGACAAAGGTAAATTCACAGAACAGTAAAAGGATAAAAATGATACATGTCATAGACTCAAACTACTTATGAAACCGGAAAAATCAGCATTTGTGCTGCTGTCACCACTCAGCCAAACAAGCAGAGAAAGAATTGACTCTTGATGGGTACTTAGTTCAGATGGCCGGTGATCTAAGAAGATGGCAGGATATGTGCTCTAAAAACTATCTTAAAATCTCATTTCAAACCAACTTCTTTTATAAGGAGAAGGACAGAATGGTAAGGGGTTTGGAACTCGGGGAGAAATTAATTGGATAAGATTAGCATTCCAGAGATTTTCCTAGTATTGCTAGTAATTCTTTATCTCTGTCATGGTCAGTGGGCACTCCTTACATAATGTGGAACACAAAGGCTTTGCCTGCAGGCCCCTGGGGAACAAAGAGTGGATTGCTTACAGCCCTCAAAGTCACAGAGGCCTATTCATGTATCTCAGCTCCTGGAAAAAAGCTTTTTACTTGTATTAATTATTAAGCTTATTAATTATAACTAAAAGCTACTATTACTAAAGCTAAAATCTTAACTCTTTAATTCCTCCTTTTACACATGGAAAGAATGTTAGCCACAATAGGAAGAACTAAAAGCTGAAATAAGTTATGATTCCTTCTGGTCCAAAAATGAAGAATTGGAAAACTACAACAGCTCAATCCAGGCAAGACAACTAATGACATATACTCTTCAGGAATGAAAGTTTGGATCACCCCACAGGTAGAGAGCCATGGCCATTTGAGCTGCTTGCTGAAGGCAAAGGAAATACAGAATAGGTAGTGGATAAAGGCAGCTGTAAAAGCCAGCTCAACCACATGACCAGTCAAAAATACAAGGATCATGAGTACTTCTCCTTATTATTAAGCAGTATTAACAAAGAATATTTCTTTCTTACTATTTTATTATGAATATATTTGTGTACATATATGTGTATATGTACACATATATCTGTTTAGTTTTTTCTCTCATTCCCTTATAAAAACTAACATAAGATGTATTAACTTTATATCAATTTTTATTGATATACATAAGTATTAATTTCACCTAATAGTATTTAAGTTACAGGATTTTGAGGAAAAGAACTATATTTTATTTATAAATATTGCCTGACTAGGAGGTTGCACAGTGGATAGAGAATTGGACTGGGACGCAGAGGACCCAGGGTCAAAACCCCAAGGTTGCCAGCTTGAGCGTGGGCTCATCTGGTTTGAGCACAGGCTCACCAGCTCAAGTGAGAGGTCGCTGGCTTGAGCGTGGGATCGAAGACATACCCCATGGTTGCAGGTTGAGCCCAAAGGCTGCTGGCTTGAGCAAGGGGTCACTCGCTCTGTTGGACCCAACCCCCATCCCCATCCCTGTCAAGGCACATATGAGAAAGCAATTAATGAACAACTAAGGTGCCACAATGAAGAAGAATTGATGCTTCTCATCTATCTCCCTTCCTGTCTGTCTTTCTCTATCTGTCCCTCTCTCTGTTTCTGTCACATACACACACACACACACACAAAGAATAAGCATTATTCAACAATTTCCTCTTCTGGAGAATGGGTTAGTACATTTTTTAGTTGTATGTAGGATAGTTGTATTATGTTAAGTAGAATTATGTTATGTTGTTGTCTTTATTTTGAGGGTAAGTATAGTTTAAGGGGATGGATATGCACACCAAGTTTATAAGGGGTGGATTTGTGATGGTTAATTTTATGTTTCAACTTGACTGGGTCATGTGATGCCCAGATACTTAGATAACATTTTTTCTGGGTGTGTCTGTGAGGGTGTTTCTGGATTAGACTGTATTTAGAATTGGTGGAGTCAATGAAACAGATTGCCCTTCCAATGTGGGTAGGCTTCATCCAACCCACTAAAGGCCTGAATAACACGAAAGTTTCTATAGTTTCCCTGGAAAATCCTGACTAATTCAAAGTCTTTCTTTCTTCCCTTCTCTTATTTAATAGTCCATATAGATACTTCACATAATACCTAGTCACATAAATTGGCATAATCCATCAATGCCAGATTGAAATAAAACTAGTTCACATCTAAAGTTTTATTTAGCTTTTGATTTGGAACAACAACAACAACAAAAATAATGGCTAAATCTTTCAAATACTAGCAAGCTTTTGATTTAGTAATCACACTACTGGGAATTTAACTTAATAACTATAAGCTGTACGTACATACCTTTGTAAAGCAGTGACATTTGTAAGAGAAACCCTGGAAACAATCCAGCTGTGTGATAGCTGCACTGGCTGATTGAGCAATGACAAGTAATGGGGAAGAATCTGTGCGCCATTAGAAACACAAACACATGACTGGAGAAAAATACATTCAAAATTATCGGAAGTACAAAGCAAAGTAATTTTGACTACATTAAGTCAATGCATGCTTGTATTACAACTAAAGAAGCTATGCAGAGATGTAAATAACTTCAGTAAAGTATGCTTTTATTTTTAAGTTTAGTGAGATTTAATTTACGTAAGACATTTGCTTCAAGTGTACAATTCAATGGTTTTAAGTACATTCGCAGAGGGCTTATTTTTAATAATTACAAAAACTTTTCCATTCTTTTTTGAAGATGAGGCAAGAGATCAGTAGATCTAATTGCCTGAAACAAAGAAAGAGGAGTCACATTTTAATTTGTGTAAGAACTATTGAAAAATTGTTGCTACTCCACCCACGCAACAAATAAAATTTTTGCCTAAGATCCAAATAGATATATACTCCATCCAACAATAGTCTTTAAAAATTTAAATTCATTGCTGGCAGTAAATTACCTCTTCATTTCCCAGCTCATATAAGATTCTCATTCTCTACTTACGGGTCCTAGAAAATTTAAATCCACCATTTCTAATGTCAGTTTCAAGGCCCACAGACTCTAGTGCATTATGCTTTGGTAAGGAGGGAATAGCATTGGCTTTGTTCTTAAGAATAAATGAGGAATAATGGTAAACACATAACTTTTGGGTTTAGACTCGACTTTGAATCCCAGCTCTGCTATTCATTGGCTACTATGAGACTTACTCGCCCCAATTACCTTCTACCTGTGCACGCACGCACGTCTACAGAGCTGTTCTGCATCTATGGCACGTCCACCAATAACTTCCTCTAATGCTGATGACCTGCCCCACCAAAGTACCATCACCATCCCAGGCACATAGCTCTGCTTTTCCTCAACCATAGTTTTTGGAAGAATGATCCTGTTTCTTAGAAAAATAACCAGCCACATCATCCTGTGACTATAGGATAAAGTTAAACTTCTGCAGGAGTGCCACCAACCTATTTGCCAGAAATTTTCATACTCATACCTGTACATAACTGTTTAAACTGTGTCCCAAACATTTTCAAGATGTTACCAAGGTGCCGCCTAAAGTATTTTGGTTATTAATCCTTCAGGTTCTTCTGACAGAATTCCTATAACTGGGTGTGTATTTGTGTGTATGCCTGTGTGTGTGTGTATGTGTGTTTCTTAGATGTGGGCTCAGAAACATTTTTTCCTGTTCTTAAGAGGGTTGGCAAGGTTTTGGATATTGAGTTTCACTTTTTCTAGAAAACAAGGCTGTGTCAGAATGGCTATCGTCAATAAATCAACAAACAAGTGCTAGCAAGGATGTGGAGAAAAAGGAACCCTCATGCGCTCTTGGCGGGAATGCAGATTGGTGCAGCCACTGTGGAAACAGTATGGAGATTCCTCAAAAAATTAAAAATAAAACTGTTGTATGACCCAGAAATTCCACCTCTGGGAATATATCCAAAGAAGCCCAAAACACTAACTTGAAAGAATATATGCACCCCTATGTTCATTGCAGTGTTATTTATAATAGCCAAAATATAGAGACAACCCAAGTGTCCATCAATAGATGAGTGGATAAGAATGTTGTGGTACATATATACACTGTAATATTACCCAGCTATAAAACAGAATGAAATCTTATTGTTTGTCGCATCATGAATGGACCTATTATGCTAAGTAAAATAAGTCAGAGAAAGACAAAAACCGCATTTTCACTTATATGTGGAATCTAAATAACAAAATAAATGAACAGACAAAATAAAAACAGACTCAGATACAGAGAACAGACTGATGGTTGCAGAGGGGAGGAGGAAGATAGAATGGATAGCTAAGGTACAGGGGTTAGGAGATACATGTTGGTAGTTATGTTGGCAGCCACAAGAATAAAAACAGCACCAGGTATTAGATTGGTGTGGTCAAACCAGACCTTGGTTCAGCAACCTTGGTACTTGAATTCTGTCTAGGAAAGAATTTAGAGCCAAGACTCAACACACAAGAGAAGGTTTGTTTAGAAAGTCACAGAAGTAGAAGAAATGGACTCAGGAAATAAGTTAGAGGCAAAAGAAGGGTGTTTAGGAGGAAGAGAGAAATAAGCCTGTTGGGGGAGGGGAGAAGAGTAAGGGGAGGTGAGAAAAGTCTAGGCGTGCTCCCTGGAAGAGGAGTGTCCTGGGTCCTTTGTCCTAACAGCTTTTAAGGGTGGAAATTTTAGGGGAGGTCCCAAGGCAGCATCTCAACAGAATAGTCATCAGCTCTCCAGGTGTGTTCTTTCAGGGTCATGAGCTCCATTGATTGGTCGGCACCAGGGCAGGGGTTCCATAATCAGTGCAACTGGTTCAGAGGTCAGCTATGGCGTCACTTGTCTGTTTTCCTGCTTTTGGGGCCTGGAGCTGGCCCATCATCCTTGCCCTGTTGTTGACCTTCTGTACCTGGTTCATCGTTCTTGCTCATGTCTGTCTAACTGCTTATCAGAGTTACAAAATAGTCAAGGGAGTGTGTAGTACAGCAGAGGGAGTACAATCAGTAATACTGTAATAACTATGTACGGTGCCAGGGGGGTGCTGGAAATATTAGAGGGGGCACTTTATAAAGTATATGATTGCCTAACCACTACACTTTACACTTGACATGAAGACAAAATGATATTAAATGTAAACTGTACTTGAAAAATAAAAAAATTTAAACTATATAAAAGCTAAAAAAAAGTTAAAGCCCTTCTTTTTCCCCCAAAAACCCTAGAATGGAGTCTAGGAGATGAGCTGTCAGAAAAGGTCAAAGTTGGAAGAGAGCAGAGTGACCCGGACACTGAAGAGGGGAGTCATGACAAGAGTCCCCAAGTGGTGGGGCTGCATAGTCCTCTCACAGGGGCTATGTGCCTGGTCGCCTGGCCATGTGGCAGTGAGGTTCCTGACTGTGAAATTGGGTGTGGAATAGACTCTTCAGTTTGGACAATGAACATTTTGACAGCAAGATTGAAACTCAAGCTCAGAGGTCCATCTCGAATTTCCAGTAGGTTCCAGGATTTCTTACAGAATCTGATATAAAAAGGGGTCCCCTCTCCTCCATGAATACAGTTAAGTTTTCTGCCAGATAAAAATTGGATTTGCTTTCAACCTTGATAGATGTATGTGGGGAGAGCAGATTGATTTTGATGTATAAAAATAAAAATTTTAAAAGCTAAGTTTTTAAAGCTAAGTTTTTACTTTGAGTGAATCAGGCTGGTTACTTTCTTACACATATTTCCAGGCTCATTATTGAGAAGTCCTATTAACTTCTCTGTCACCTTGAGAAGTTGCATTCTCAAGGGATTATCTAAAAAATCAAAGACAGATTTATATAAGATAAGTATCTTTTAGTGTGTGTGTTCATACGAATAGATTCAGCATCTAGACTATTCAAATAAGATACTGTCTGACAAGGAAATTTGTGAAATCTGAAGCAAACTTGAAGAGATGATATAAATTGTGGGTAAAAACAAGGGGCCACAGACTAAACCTGACAAGCTCAGAGGAGGCCTGCCTGGGGGGACCTTACAAACTCAGAGACCTAGAGTTTCACACATGGATGGTGTGAAATTAAAACTCCCTCACTAAAAGCAAGTAATTTCCTATTTTCTAGACCCCTCAAGGCACAAGCCCCTCATTATTATTAATATTATTATTATTATCATCATCATCATGTCAATTGTTAACTGTTAACTATTATACAAGTATGCATCCTTGTATGCCTACTAATGAAAAAGAAGTATGTGTCTTACTCGTTTTACTTTTTACCCAATCCCAGGACACACATACACACACACACACCCTCCGCTGCCCACTTTGCTTTCTCCTGCCTCCCTAATCTATCACCAATAGATTTCAAGTAATCCTTTTACACCTTCCACTTTGGCTCTAAAGTATAATAAAATAAGCTGCAAAACTGCCATTATCTGGAGCATTTTCTCAATCCATTAAGATTTTGCTTTGTGGCAATTGTCATCAGTTTGGCTCAAATAAACTCATAAAAATACTCTACAGGCTTAGACATTTCTTCCATCAACAGAATATAGAGCAGAAAACAAAAGTTTTGGTGACAGAAAAACAAGCTGTGAGACCCTGGACAACTTGCTTACTCCCTCTTGGGCTTCATGTTTTCATTTGTAAAATAGAGATACTGAGAATATTTTCCATCAGGTTATGGTGAAGAAGAACATGAACACATACTTAAAGGTACATGCTTGTTTTATCCTCTATCATAACCACAATTAGCTTCTTTTAATTTTCTTTATTTCACTCTGCTTCAGATATTTTCAGTTAGAATACAATTCTAGCACATTATTTATTTGTTTGCTTGTTTGTTTATTTATTAGCTCTGACATCAGATGCTATTTTGATGCTTGTGGCTTACTTGCTTTTGTTGACAAATCAAGCACCAGTGCTCACTTCGGCAGCACATATACTAAAATTGGAATGATATGGAGAAGATTAGCATGGCCCCTGCTCCAGGATGACAATGCAAATTTGTGAAGTGTTCCATATTTTAAAAAAGAGAAATTGAGCATCTTATTGCAGCTATTTTGAAGATCATTGTCATTTACCTGCCCAACAATTAGCCATTTTTATTGTAATGTGAATGCCTGACATGAAGGTTTTGATTGCTGAGACGTCCACTTCAAAGACATCTGTGGGTCCAATAAGTTTGTAAATATGATATATTTATGCTTGCTCACTTATAGTTTGCATTGGGTGTGGGGGACAGGCTGTAAGCAGGCTGGGTCATTATAGCCTAAGGCTGTTTTAAGACTAAGCTTTTCCCTACACTCTTGACTGTTTGCATGATGTAGGGTGGTGCACTCTCACGAGGAATCCCATTATGCCTCAGATAAGTGACTTGTATCAGAGACATCCTTGTTTGTATATTGGATTAAAGGTTTTGGTTTCTACACTATAAAATGGGGCAGACCACAGCATGCTCTCTTGGTTCCTGAGATTAGCATTGGAGAGAAGAGCAGAGAAAGGCCACATAGAGGAGGCCAGGAGAAGCAGCCAAGATGGTGGAGTGCTGAGGGAGAAGCCAGTTTGTGCAGTTTGTGCAGAGAGAAGGAGATGGGGGACAGAGGTGAATAAGTCTGGTGAGCTAGAAACCTTTGATGCTAGGAAACTCGGATAAGTCAGGGGCTTTGTGAGCACTAAATGAGTGGGTTTTAGAGCCCCATGTGTGTTTTTACTTGCCCGCCGAGTGCAAGCTAGAATTAAAGATGATGGCCCACCAGTTCTTGGTTCTGTTGTTTCTTTACCATCTGTTCAAATTCAATGCAAACCTGCATGAGCCAGGTGACTGTGATGCTGGCCGGGGCTACTGGCTTTAAAAGTGCTCAAGGTTAAATGGATGATTCCTTACAATTTTCTTTTTTTTTTCTTTCTTTTTTTTTTATTTTATTTTATTCATTTTAGAGAGGAGACACAGAGTGAGAGAGAGAGAGAGAGAGAGAAAGAGAGAAAGGGGGGAGGAGCTGGAAGCATCAACTCCCATATGTGCCTTGACCAGACCAGTGCAGGGTTTTGAACTGGCAACCTCAGTGTTCCCAGGTCGACGCTTTATCCACTGCACCACCACAGGTCAGGCCTCCTTACAATTTTCAACATCTAGTTGTCCCTGATTTGCTCAGATTAATCACTGGTTATATTACTCATCTAATGGAAATTCTCATCCTGACTAAAGCACTAAAGTGTTAATCATGGGTGGGGCCATATAAAAAGTGCACACAACTTACCAATTACATCTTTCCCAAGACAGGGTTTGTTGCCTGTGTACTATGTGTTTAATGGTAGAAAACCCAAACTGATTGTTATCTCCCCTTTCTTTTCCCAGCTACAAATCTACTTTAGTTTAACCTCCAGTCTGTGATTCAATTCTTTGCAACATATTCCAAAAGTTTCAGAATCTTCCCACCCGTTGTTTAAAAACATTTCTTACTTATATGAATGCTGAAGATTTTAGCCGCTTCCAAGCTACTCCAAAAATATGAGTGAGTACTTAAAGAAGTTTACCATTCTATCTGCTGTATATTTTTATGTAATATGAAACTAAAGTTATTAACAAGGTCTTCTTTTCCACTTGTTTCTTCTCAGAGCCCTTGATAAACTTATCTTAATAGAAAGATCACCCTTTGGAGTATGTTAATCGATGAATGCTTAATGATACAGTTTATGAAAGTCCAGAGATGTTTTACTAACTTGCTTAAAAATAACAATGAGTTTACCACAGAGATTTTAGAATAGTAACTTTGCCTACCTTCTGCCATGGTGTCATTTGTCATCACCGCAAGTCATTCTAATCACTGTCATTTAAAAAGAAAACAATAACCTGACCAGGCGGTGGCGCAGTGGATAGAGTGTCGGACTGGGATGCGGAAGACCCACGTTCGAGACCCCGAGCTCTCCAGCTTGAGCGTGGGCCCATCTGGCTTGAGCAAAAGTTCACCAGCTTAGACCCAAGGTCGCTGGCTCCAGCAAGGGGTTGCTCAGTCTGCTGAAGGCCCACGGTCAAGGCACATGTGAGAAAGCAATCAATGAACAACTAAGGTGTAGTAATGACAATGAAAAACTAATGATTGATGCGTCTCACCTCTCTCCGTTCCTGTCTGTCTGTCCCTATCTATCCCTCTGTCTGAGTCTCTCACTCTTCCTGTGTAAAAAAATAAATAAATAAAAAGAAAACAATAGAAAATAATGACCTTTCCAAAGGGAAGAGGACCTTTCTTTAAAGAATATGCATGACTGTGGTCCCCTGCTAGAACCTAATCCAAAGCTTCCATTTCAACATCAAAAAATGTTTTAGCATAAAATCGTGTATAAAGTAAAACAATATATGTGCAGTGTGATCTCAATATACGTATATCTATAAAACATACAAATGTGTGAGGATATATACTTTAATGGAATCATGGAATTATCAGTGCATGCTAACTTCATGCACTCATTTGTATTTTTATAATTTTATTTAATGGGAATGTAATTTAAAAAATCTTTTTTAAGAACTGTTTTGTAAGATGTGTTCTTGTAGGTACTGAAGTGAGTTAATAAGCATGAAAAGTATTGAACAGGATCTGGCACATGGTCTGTTTGGAAAAAAACATGTTAGCTATTAATTACATTTATTACAAAGAAAATTAAATTCATGTTTTTCATAAATTGCAAATGTAAAATATCTGTATTTAAAGGCATGAGTCTTAAAGAATATACAAATTTACAAAGACACCAAATAATCTACTAGAAACGCCTGCTTCCTTTTTAAAGTAAAGTATAATAGCAATGGGAAAAAATCCATGCTAACTATTAGGCAGAGGAATATGAGAGATATGAAATCTCTCTTCAGCTGTGAATTCTGCCCCCAGTTGGTGATGGTTCTTATCTAGGCAGAAAAGAATGAAAACTATCTGGGGAGGAAAAAATGAGCAGAGGAAGAGTAGAGGAGGGAAAAGAAAGCCAGAATGTAAAGGAGAGAAAAAACGTTAGAGGGGACATAAAAATTAATTGGAGAAAAGAAAAAAGGGGAAGATAAAGAGAAAGTGACAATTGGAAAAGGGGCACCTATAAGGGACAATTAATGTTACTTAGATGAGCCAAGCATTCTGTAAAGTGTTTTACAATAAACACTTCTGTCTGATTTGTCTGACATAATTTTTAGAACAATTTTCTGAAATTGGTGTTTTATTTATTTATTTCTAGCAAGAGAGAGAGAGTGACAGGAAGGGAGAGAGATGAGAAGTATCAATCCATGGTTGTGTCACTTTAGCTGTTCATTGATTGCTTCTCATACATGCCTTGACCAGGGGGCTCCAGCTGAGCCACTGTCCCCTGTGCAAGTCAGTGACCTCTCACTCAAGCTGGCAATCCTGCATGCAATCCTGATGAGCTCACACTCAGCCAGTAACCTCAGGGCTTTGAACCTGGGACCTCAGCGTCTCACGGCAATGCTCTATTCACTGTGTCACCACCGATCAGGCTATTGTCCCTCTTTAACAGAAAAGAAAACTAAGGTTCTCAGGGATTAAGTAATTCTCTCCAGATCATGTGTTGCTTCTCCTAAATGAGATATGTCCTAGAAAGCCCAATTTTCCTTGAGCCTCACTTTGGCCTGATTTGTCTTCTTGGGGATGTGATGTCAGATCTTCCCAGATTATAAAACAAATGAATAAATTATCTGCCCCTTGTCTTATTTCCTTTATATATTCATTATTTTCTATTCTTCTGTGAAGAAAACAGGTTTAATAAGGCACAGAATAACAATATAAAGAGAAATGTTGGGGTCCAACATTAATACCATGTCCATGCTTTCCAAACTAAAAGTTAAATTATTAATTTCAAGATATTTTATTGCAAATTTATTATATATAAAATTTTACTGAAGAGATCCAAGATGGTGGAAGTTATGTTCACCTCCTCTCAGGAACAAATTGGAATTAAAACTCAGTTATAGATCATCCTGAACAACCAACTGAGGACTAGCTAAGGACTTAAAGAAGAAGCCACATCGAGACTAGTAGGAAGTGCAGAGACATGGGGCCAATGCTCAAACCAACTGAGCTATTCTCAGTGCCTGGGGCCAATGTTCAAACCAATCAAGCCACTGGCTGCTAGATGGGAAGAGAGAGGGAACAGGGAGAGGGAGGGGAGGAGAAACAGATGGTCACTTCCTACGTGTGCCCTGACCAGAGATCGAACCCAGGATATCTGCATGCTGGGCTGATGCTCTATCTACTGGGTGAACCAACTAGGGTCACATATTTCTCATAGCAATATTTTTTTCTGATATATCTTCTCAGGCATGGGAAACAAAATATAAAAAATAAACAAATGAGACTACATCAAACTAAAATGTTTTTGCACAGCAAAAAAACCATCAACAAAATGAAGACAACCTACTGAATAGGAGAACATATTTGCTGATAGTATATCTGATTAGGGGTTAATATCAAAATTTATAAAGAACTTATAAAACTCAGAACCAAAACAACAAATAATCTGATTAAACAATGGGCAAAGAACCTGAATAGACACTTTCAAAGAGGAAATAAAGATGGCTAATAGATATATATAAAGATGCTTAGCATCATTAATCATCAGAGAAATGCAAATTAAAACCACAATGAGATATCACATCATACCTTTCAGAATGGTTAACATCAATAAATCAACAAACAAGTGTTGGCAAGGATGTAGAAAAAACCTTTGTGTACTATTGATGTGAATGCAGATTTGTGCAGCCCTGTGGAAAGCAATATGGAGTTACCACAAAAAATTAAAACTGGAACCTGACCAGGTGGTGGTGCAGTAAATAGAGCATCGGACTGGGATGTGGAGGAACCAGGTTCAAGACCTCAAGGTCGCCAGCTTGAGCACGGGCTCATCTGGTTCGAGCAAAAGCTCACCAGCTTGGACCCAAGGTCGCTGGCTCGAGCAAGGGGTTACTCGGTCTGCTGTAGCCCCCGAGGTAAGGTACATATGAGAAAGCAATCAATGAACAACTAAAAGTGCCACAACGAAAAACTGATGAATAATGCTTCTCATCTCTCTGCGTTCCTGTCTGTCTGTTCCTATCTATCCCTCTCTCTGACTCTCTGTCTGTGTAAAAATAATAATAATAATTAAAACTGAAAATCCTTTATGACCTAGTGATTCCACTTCTGGGAATATAGCTGAAACAGGCATCTATGTTTATCACAGTGTTATTTACAGCAGTCAAGATATGGAAGCAGCCCAAGTGTCCAACAATAGATGAGTGGATAAAAAAGCTATGGTGCATACAAAATGGAATACTCTACAGCTGTAAAAAAAGAAGAAAATGTTATCGCTTGGGATAACATGGATGGACCTAGAGAACATTATGCTAAGTGAAATAAGCCAGTCAGAGAAAGACAAGTATCATATGGTTGCACTCATATGTAGAATCTAACGAAGAAAATAAACTAATAAACAAAATAGTAACAGACTCATAGAAAGAGAGTAGACTGACAGCTGTCAGAGGGGAGTGGGGTTGCAGGGTTGGGTGAAAAGGTGAAGCAATGAAACAACAACAAAAAACAGAAAAACTTAGACACAGGCAATAGCATGGTGATTGCCAAAGGGATGGGGGTGAGGGGAAATGGAGGAGGGATGGGGGTGAGGGGAAATGGAGGAGGGATGGGGGATTAAATGGTGATGGAAGGAGACTTGTTTTGAACATACAATATACAGATGGTGTGCTATAGAATTGTATACCTGAAACTTTTATAATTTTATTAACTAATGTTACTCCAATAAATTCAAGTAAAAATAAAATTTAACTATAGTCATAGAAAAAAAATAATAAAATTTTACTAAAGATTAAAAACAAAATCACACTCACAAAACATTCTTTTGAAAAGCATCAAATTAAAATTTATTTGGCCCCAGAATCTTAATATTATCATAAAAATAGCTGACATCTGTGTTATCCCTCATTTAATGAGATATTTTTTCCCAAAAATGCTAAACAGGAAAAGTGGCTGCTGTGCAATTTCATTCTTGCTGGTCAGAGAGTCTTTGTTACAGCCCTTGTTCCGTCAACTGAACAGTCTGACAACCCCACTACCACCACCTAATTTCTTTGGGTCTTAGTTTTCAGATCCATAAAATGAGGTTTTGGATCTGGAGGAAATATTTGCAGAGATCTGAGGACTGTCTAGCTTATGAAAAACATGGCAGGGAGCTATGTGATAAGAATTAGTTCATAAGGAATATTAAAATTAATTATATTTTAAGGTTTCTAATATTCTGCTAGGAAAAAATAACTCATGTTAATCATGACTGTTGAACTTTACTTGGTGATGTAAATAACAAGAGACATATTACTGATAGGTGAGAAGACTGAGCAAAAGAAAACAGAATAGCCATCCACACATCCAAGTTAGTAAACGTTATTCATCTTTATCATACTGTAATATTTTTGTGTAACCACAGTCAACAGTTCGGTCAAAGTTGAGATGGTTGCATGCCTATTGCTGTTTCCCATGGTAGCAACCACTGTGGTGAAACAAAGTTCAAGTATTTCCCAGAGGGTCAGGGTGGTATGCAGGGAAGATAAGAAATAATTACTCAGAAGCTCTTGAAAACCATCTTTCCATTAGGGTCAAATCATTTAAATAAATTATTATATTAAGATTCAATAGCTTACTATTTAAGATACTTTTTCCCATATTAAAGATTTGAAAATTTTCAAAAATGGAAAACTTGAGAAAAATGTAATTAAAATTTTAAATAGCTTTATTTTTCAAATCATTTAGTGTGCATTCAACTTCAGGTAACAGAATATACTAATAAAAGTGGCTTTTTAGGCCCTGGCCGGTTGGCTCAGTAGTAGAGTGTCGGCCCAGCGTGTGGAAGTCCCGGGTTCAATTCTTGGCCAGGGCACACAGGAGAAGCGCCCATCTGCTTCCCCACCCTTCCCCCTCTCCTTTCTCTCTGTCTCTCTCTTCCACTCCTGCAGCTAAGGCTTCATTGGAGCAAACTTGGCCCGGGCACTGAGGATGGCTCCATGGCCTTTGCCTCAGGCACTAGAATGGTTCCCATTGCAATGGAGCAACGTTCCAGGTGGGCAGAGCATTGCCCCCCTGGTGGGCATGCGAGATAGATCCCGGTTGGGCAGATGTGGAAATCTGTCTTTCTGCCTCCCCACTTCTCACTTCAGAAAAATACAAAATAAAACAAAACAAAAAAACCATAGAAAAAGTGGCTTTTATTATTTTTATATATTTGTTTTGTATTATTTAATTATTATTATTTAAACAATAGGAGTTTGTTACTTCACACCTTAGAATTCTGGAGGAAATGTGCTCGGGTTTTTTAGAGCAGTTCTACAATTGCATCAGGTGCCAGGACTCTCCATCTTCCACCCGTGGTGCACTGGCCCCATATCCTCCTGCTTGCAGATGGCTGCCCCTGTTCTAGGCACCACATGTAAAGATGGCAATATTTGCCCCCCCCCAAAATGAATGTTTCTTCCCATGCACCACTTCTGTTAGAAAGAAAAGACTTTCCCAGACTTCTTATTTTCCACTGGCTGGAAATGAATCTCCTATCGGTGCCCCAGCTGCAAGGTGTCTGCCAAGGCAGCACCTGCCATTTCCAATTTCTGTCACAGGACCCAAGGAAGAGGGGGTGCACAGCCAAAACACACTGTTTTGCATGCTGATCTATATCCTTCCAGGCATTTCTGTCTTACAAAGGTTTTATCCGCATTGTTTAGATTATACTGCATAGCCACTTTTGTTAGCTGCCTTTATACTTTATATACGCAGCTCTCAAAAATTAGGGGATATCTTATCACTTCACATTCATTTTGAAATATCTCCTAATTTTTGTGAGCAGTATATTTTACCATAAGCATTTGTTCCATAGTAATAGTCTTTAGAAAATTTGAATGGTGATATACTAATCTATGCAAAAGAAAAATACCGCATCATAATTTACTTAACTTGCAATAAGCAGCGTTCATTTCATTTATGGAATAGCTACTGAGTAGTAAGGACAACATGCCAGAGGTTTAGCACAAGTACCTCTAAGCGCTAGCACAATGCTGTTACCATTCTGATTTTACAAATGAAGAAGCTGAAACTCAAGAGAGATTAAGACTTACCTGATATTCCTGCTGTAAATTGCAGAACAGGATATTTGAACCCAGGCCCATCGGATTCCCAAACCAACAAACATAATGATATTTATTCAACATTGTTGGGGCCTTGAAGGGGTAGGATTTAAACACAAATGAACAGGCCAATTTACAAATGTAAATGAGCTAAGTTTATTATTGAGCAAAAACAACCAAACCAAACAAAATAAAAACCTGAATTTATGCAGATAGCCAGCACATTACTGCAAAGCTATAGTGGACATTCAGCTGTGTTGACATGGAATTGAAAGTGCAGTTCATCATCTTCCTTTATAGTAAGCCTTCAGCAGTTACTCAGATTGCATTAGTATTTACATTGAGCTTACTCTGACATCCTGTTTTTCAAAATTCTTGTTGTGAGGGGTTCCATTACTCTGACACTTCGTTATTCTTCATAATTTATTATCAGTACTTCCTACAGTTTTCCTAACTTACTGTGTATCTAGCACATATAATTAGTCATACTCTGCAACATTCCTCAGTAAGGTTAGAATAAGTTCAGTTTCTCATAACACCAATGATAAAGAAACTCCTAATCTCATATAGCAAAATAAATTCCATTAGCCAGTAGATATTTCTGTGAACCATATTAACATAGATATATGTTTAAGTTTTTGTTATATCTCCATCCTTCATTTTTATAATTATATATATATTTCGCATTTCCTACAATAGGCTTGGTCCATATCCTCAAACAAGTGATACCTGTAGTCTTTTTGCTCCAAAGACGTTAGGAAGGCCATATGCTATATATAGGTGTCAACAGTTAAATGTAATACATGAATAATAAAGGAAAAAGTAAGAGAGAAAAATGTAACTACAGAACCAACTCAAAATGATCCTATCCTATTTAAGGAGATACTGAGCTGCTTGTCGGAGACAGCAGACAAAACCACAAGTCATGCAGCCAAAGCATGCTCGGAGGAGAGAACTTTGATCTATTGCAGCTAGAACCAAAGTTTCAATCCTACACATACACAGCACCAAAGTATAGGGACATAACCAAAACTTAAACATCAGGGCCCTTTCAGAAGCAAAGGGTCCATTGTCCAGGAAGATCCTGTGCTGATGCCCTTTACCATAAATGACCAGGCTTCAAGGTCCTCCAACAAAAACTTGCCCCATCCGTGTTTTCTCCTACCTGTTTGCCATATATATGTCCTTAAAAAATCCCACCATACCCTGGATCAAGGAGTTTGGGCTTTTGAGAATTGCTTTCCCGTTCTCTGGATGAAACCATTTATAATACAATAATAGCCAGTCTTTCTCCACTGCAATTCTTAATGTATAGTGTTTGGCTCTGCTAGCACCAGGTGGAAGAACTCTTTCTTTTTTGCAACAGGGAAAGAAGAAAGGAATATATATATATACACACACACACACATACATACATAGCAAGGGAAGAAGAAAGTGGACTGAGCTGTAATTATTCTCACTCAGCCCGTGACAGAATAAATTCTAGAGCCGACTGGAAAACACCACAGGGCAGATGTTTCTGGCCAGCCAATAGGACTAGCAGAGACTGAGCCAAACCCAGCTGCTGCCACTGATTGCAGCACTGCAGTTTTCCTTCTCTGAGGGCACCTCCTGCCCCTGGTCTCCTCCAGGGGATTTGGGCTCTTGATTACAACAAACTCCTTGACCTATTTCAAGCACTTGGGGCCTAGTTAACTTATTTCTCTACCCGCCTTTGAGCATCTGCTCCTAAGAGCGTTACTAAATGCGTACTCTTTTCAAAGTCTAGCCTTCTGTTCTTGTTTCCCCTCCCCCCAGGCCATTCCTACCTATGGTGTGGGAGGTTCCAGGAGAAAGGTGACAAGACCAGGTTTCCTCTGGACTCCACACAGCAAAGCCAAATAGGAAATGATGCAGGCAGCTTTCCTTGCGAGGCCAGATACTTATTAAAAAGTGCTGACAATCTGGCAGATGGGAAATCAGTTCCTCAGAAAGCAGGTGACGCCAAGAGAACTTCCCAGCCACCCTGCTTGGCCTCTGCTCTAGTTATCAGGGCCGCACTAGGGTCAGTGAATCAGAATGTTCTCAGTCTGTTTGTTAGATTGGGTTTTATGCTGCTTCTTTGGCCCATTGCTCTGGGAAGGAAAAGAAACTTCACAAGTTCTATTTTAGTTTGATTTTTGGAACTATCCAAGAAAGAAGTGTTGGTGACTAAAAAGCATATTCTGGCAACTAATTGAAAATGCATGTATAGATAATTAAAAAACTGCAGCTGACATTCTTATTCATAGTACAAACTCTTGTCAGACATATTAGAAATTATCAAAAATATTACTGAATTATCAATTTATGTGCATCGTCACTATTGATGTATGGTTAATATGCAAAATAAAATAAAGACTACTGTTTTATATGTTTTATTTTTATTTAATTTTATTGATAGATTGCAAAAGTGTCTACAAATTATATCCATGCATATCCTTTACAATTGGACTACTTTGCAGTTACTCCCAAGAAGAAGTAGAGTTTATTCTTCTATCCCTTGAATCTGAAGTTGACCATGTAGAAAAAGGGATAGTAGAAATAATTACACCAACAGAAACTTGAAAAGTGGTTGGACATGGGCCACACTCTGCAGCCACTGCATATAAATAAGCCTGAGTTAGCCTGCTGGATGAGGAGATGTGGCAACCCATCTAACTGCCAGATATGTGAGTGAGGCCACTGACTGCCATCTGACCGGGAAAGCATAAGTAAGACCACCTGAGACCACAGAAGAACTTTGCAGCTGAGTTCAGTCAAAATGCTACCCTCGGAATCAAGAGCTGATAAATTGTTGTTGTTTAAAGCAACTAAGTTTTGGAGTGCTTGGTTACACAGGAAAAACTAACTGATACAGAAATTAGTACCTAGAAGTGGGATGCTGTTGTAGCAAAAAACTAAAACACATGGCTTTGGGTCTCTGACTTGGGTAGACACTGAGAAAACATTAATAACTCAGTAGCAAAATGTAGAAAAAGGGTGAGCAAACTGTTAGATTTAGGTTCAGAGCTCCTTTAATTTTTTTTTTAATCCAAAGCCCCTTCAAAACTCAAATTCCCCTCACTCAACTGCCCACTAGGCCTCAAAATAGAACATTCTTATCTCCCATGTGAGGTTTAGTTAATCTGCTTGCTATTCTCGCTCTTAATGGCTTCCGGGCCTTCACTTTGAAATGTAGCAAAAAGTTTACCTTTGCAGAAATGTCAGGGAAAGCTTACATTGGGGAGGGGCCTGACAATTAGGGGAGTTTAAATCACAATAGTTGTTTGTAAAAGCCTAGCCACAGGCCCAGAGACGCTGTCTTTTGATAGAGCACCTGCCATCCCGAGGGCAGGGCAAACCTGTGGGAGGACCGGGACTGGCTTGCTTGAACTTTTGAATCAGCCCAGGCTTTCTTTTCACAACTGATGCAGATAATGGACAGTGGAGCCAGAAAATAACAATGTGGAGGAGCTGTGGCGACACTCCAATCCACATACATAGAAATATTACCTCGTACCCTATAGAGGCAGCAATGTCAACTGCTTTTTCCAGGGTCCCTCACTAACCTATATAAACCCTGCTCCATCCCTTTCTGGCCACCAACATGACTTAGTCTGTCTTGGCCAGCCAGCACCCAGGCTTTTAAATAAATTTTCTTTTGGGGACACACCAGCCTTGTGTTTTCAGTTCAGCTCTCCCGATGCACACCCCTAGACCTGGGTAGGGGTTTAGCCTGTCAGCTCTCCCATATGGGATAAGGCAGTCCAGTTGGAGTTCTCTCCACGTCTGACCTATTTGAAGGTATATACCAACCTGCCAGTTGCCAAGGGGCCTGAAAATAGGCTTTTCCTTCTCCCCAGTGGACCAGACCCCGTTTCAACCTTTCACAAACTAAGTGATAGCTGGGAAAAGAGTGAGGAAATTCCTATAACAAGCCAGAAAAATGGAGACATGTATCCTGCAGTTAAAAAACAATTGGCAAAATGGTTGACTGTAGTAAACTGAAAGATTAAAAATATATTTCTAATGAACTATGGATCTTGCAAATGATTTCCTGGCAAAATATTGAAAAGTGTTGAATGGTTTTATTTAGCTACCTGAGCAAGAAAGAAAAGAGCTTAAGAAAATATTTGGAAGGAATTTATTGACATAGAGACAATAAAATTGTTTCTTATCTCTAATCCTGCAGCCAGTAAAAACCCTTCAAGTGAAATAAGCTTGAGACCAAAGGTCATATTAAAGTGAGGCTATTAAAATTTTGTTATGGCATTTGAAAGAATTAAGATGATATCTAGTAGACCCTCTCATCTGAGAAAAGGGAAGGATGGCCAAACAATTTCAAGGGTGTTATCCCATAGCAGCCTAACAGGCCCAACAAAATTCTCTCTTAAAAGAATTATGAGTGTGTTTCTTCTTGAAACAAATAGACTCAAGTCAGACTCACAAGAAAACCACAAAGTTTTAAGAGAGTTGTGAAATCAACACACACTTGGATTGAGGAAACTGAAATCATGCAATTTCTCTTACAAAATAGCTTCTGAAATCCTCACTTTTTACTGGTAGGAAACAATCAGAGAAAGCTATTTAGTTCTAACTATAGGTGCTTCCTTATAGAAAAAAAGCAACCCCACAAGATAGAGCCAATAGCTCAGAAGCTAGAGCTAAGAGCCTTTGAGCGCAGAAATGAAACTAGTCCTAATGAAGAAATAGTTTCTGCCCCCAGCTGGAGAGACCTGGCAACAGATATCCAAAAGACGTCAGAATTGTTATGGAGCAGTAGCTGCTATGTGTTTCACATTCTTTCCCTTTCTTCTTGACTTTTTAAAAATTTTATTTAGAAAATTAAATTTAATGGGGTGACATTGATCAATGAGTATATAGGTTTCAGGCACACATTTTTGTAGCATTCCTCCCTTTTCTGATGGCAGAGACTGCCATCCCATCCCTGTCCCATTGTTGTGTCTTATATGTATGTAGGGGAAGATGGTTAGTGTGTTTTAGTTCATAAGTCCCTAGAACAAGAGGAACCCGTCTGAGGAGGCACAACCGATCTGATGACGCTTCAGTAACCTGAGGTCATAATTAGATGATATTTTGGAGGTCTTACATGTGGAAGGAATGGTAATTATTTTGTCCAAAGGATAGGCTGTACTGGATTGCAAAAACAGGTATATTACTTTTTAGTTATTTCCCCATGAAGAGATGTCTATTTCATCACTCCTGAATTTTGACAGATCTTGTGACTTGTTTCACCATCAGCATGCAGCAGAAGTGATGTTTTTCCAGGTCTAGACCACTGTTGCTTTCTATGATCATGTCAACCATTACCTTGTGAACATACATTGGCTAGTAGCTGCATGATGAGAGGTTTATGGCTCACTCCTACAGCCAACCTACACAGAAGCATAGCAGCGTACCTGATTTTTTTTTTAACTGCTCAGAGACATGAACATGTGCTAACTGAGCCAGTTGAAAAAAGCATCCAATTGATTCTGTCCCTACTTGTTGACCTAAGAATTGTGAAATCAACAAATAGTTGTTATTTTAAGCACAAAATAGGAGCCAGAAAAGGTTATCACCTAACAGTGGGTAAGGGATACAGACACCCATATGTCACAGAACCATCTATTGATATTCCATCCTTTCTCCTTTGGTCTTTGACTCTTTCTATGCCATAAATCCATAGAGTCAGGATTCTGTTTTGGGCAATGTAGTCGGTTCCAGTAGTCTATTTTTCTGGTCTGCACCAGTTCAGTCCTGTTGTTCAAATGGAGCTTGATTACTGATAGGGCAAGTGCCCAAACACACCTTTTTCTTCTAGGAGAGCCTTGGTGACTCTTGACCTTCTGTTCAACTCGTAAATTGTGAATGAGTTTATCAAGTATTCTAAGTAAAAAAATAACACTTTGTAGGAATTTTTTTAATTTAATTTTTATTAACTCTATAGACAAATTTAGAAGAAATGACATATTTTTTACATTGGCTCTTTCTGTCTATAAGTATTTTCTCCATTACTTAAGTGTCATTGGTCTCTTGTAATAACTTTTTATATTTTTCTACATAAAATTTTGCATATCTTTTTTAGATTTATTCGTAAGTACTTTTATTTTTATTATTAATATAAATTAAAATGTTTAATTTTCCCAACTGACTGCATGAAACTACAAATGACTGTATCAAAGTACAAATGACAAAAGAGTCTGTTCATATTTAAATTTTTCTATTTGACAATGATCTGGAGAAAATAACTCTCTCCCTCTCTTACAGTTGACAGTGGATCAGTCCAAAGCAACAGCTGCAAATACAAGAAGAAACAGAAAAGAAAGAGAAAAAATCCAGCCTTGGCCAGGTTGCTCAGTGCACAAGCGTCCTCCAGGCATGTCGAGGTAGCAGATTGGATCTCTGATCAGGGCATATATGAGACGCAATTAATGCATACACAACTAAATAGAAAAATGAGTTGATGCTCTCTCTCTTTCTCTTCCTTCCTCTCTCAATCAATGGAGAAAAATATTTAAAAGCCAATAATGCCCCTTCTTCCATTATAAGTTTATAAGTCATAGCAGAGTGAGTGAAGGGAAAGGAGGAGCTACTTGGCTAAGAGCCTATGGTTTTGATATAACACCTAGAGGAAATGGGGGTAAATTATTATGAGACCAGACCAAACTTTTATCTTCTAACAGCAGCTATCAGGTCTCTGGCACAACAGAACACTTGCTATTTTAAATGTTCTAATTAATAAAAACAATTTAAGCATTTTGAGAAAGAAGTATAGGGTATATTTAATGTTCCTTTGAGATGGCAGGGAAACCAAGGTATCCTTAAAAGCCAAAATCAAAGTAAAATGGGACGCCTAAGAAATAAGCAAGAGCTAAAGCTAATATTTATCTGAGAGCATCACCAGATCACTAGTGGCTTTGAGTTTCTGTTTTTATGACTATGCAGGGCTGGTGCTACTAGACTCCCAACCCACTGAACCCTGAACTTTATCTTCAGAACTTTATCACCAGAATCAGGCAGGCTTTTTCAAAGGAATATTTCCAGAACATCTCAATATAAGACTGTAGAGAAAAATTATGGCTATGGAGATGGTGGAATCATTTAAATTATTTTTAATTTATTGATTTTAGAAAGAGAGAAAAAATGATTTGTTATTCCACTTATTTATTCTTGTATGTGCCTTGACCAGGAATCAAACGTACAACCTTGTCATATTGGGACAATGCTCTAACGAATTAAGCTACCTGCACAGGGCTGACTAGAGTAATTTTTACAATAAATGTTAAGATGAAACACACACTTAACCAACTCAGGAGTTCAACAAACAGAATCTTACTTATTGAATTGGATTTAATCAAATGAAAAGCATCATCTGCTCTGGGAAAGGCAGGGCATGTTTCCTGAATTATAACATTATGAAAAAGATAGAGTTGAGTCACTATGAACATAAAGCATAACAATGGTGTCAGTTATTCTGCAGTATTCAGAACCCTGTAAGTAGATATAAATGCCCTGTTTGCAATCAGTTCCTTCCTTGTCTTTCAGATGCTTTGATCCTTTGCCCCAAGTGAAAGAAATGACTCCAAATTAACGGCATTCAAAATATGAATCATGAGGGTAGTTTGGGAAATATTTTATGTATAAGAAATACAAAAAACAACTTAAGTTCACAGATAAGAGTCTAGAACTTCTGTCTTTCTTTTATAAGTGCATACATGAGAAGTGTTTTTATCTTCTTTTAATTCCATGGGTATTTAAAATTATAGTAGTGACCCCGTAGTTTAACTTTTCCTTTCAGAGTTTATGTCCCAGGATTTAGGACACTTTTGCTAAAGAAAGGATTTGTAGTGGGTAGTGTAATGACTTCAAAACATTTGAAGGAGCCTGACCAGGTGGTGGCGCACTGGACAGAGCATCGGACTGGGATGCAGAGGACCCAAGTTCAAGACCTCGAGGTCCCCAGCTTGAGCGCGGGCTCATCTGGTTTGAGCAAAAAGCTCACCAGCTTGGACCTAAGGTCGCTGGCTCTAGCAAGGGGTTACTCAGTCTGCTGAAAGCCCACAGTCAAGGCACATGTGAGAAAGCAATCAATGAACAACTAAGGTGTTGCAACAAAAAACTAATGATAATGCTTCTCATCTCTCTTTGTTCCTGTCTGTCTGTTCCTATCTATTCCTCTCTCTGACTCTCTCTCTCTCTGTCCCTGTAAGAAAAAAAAAAACAGTTGAAGGAAAAGCAAAAAGAGTTTGCCAAGTGAAAAGGACTCAATTCTGGGGAGAAAGAAGCTAAAGATAAGGGTATCACCAAGAGAGGTAACATTGGCCTTATCCAGTGTTATGAAACAGCAAATTGTATTCCCTTTCAAAGCCCTTACCCTCGACCTCTGCCCTTTGCTAAATACCCAATAGCTAATCCTAAGCAGTGGCAGCCTTAGATCCTCCCACAGCTGCTCTGACCAGAATTCAATGTGGATGTATCTTCTCTTTGCCATGATTACATCCCATTAAAATTCAATGGTGGGGATGGCAAGATGGTGATGGAGTAGGCGGACGTACCAACTTCCAACTCCTGGAACCAAAGTGGATTATAACTTAATTTTAAGAACCATCATCTGGATAAACCAACTTTGAACCAAACTAAGTGGACTCTTCAACCAAGGAATACTGAAGAAGCCACATTGAGACTGGTAGGAAAAGCAAAAACATGGAAAGGGCTGTCCAGCTCCCTGGAGCGAACGGCAGACTCACGTGGCGGGAAGAGAGCTTAGCAGAGAGGGACGGACCTGGGTCCCAGGAACAAAGCCCCAGCCTGCACCCCCAGAGCCTAAAAGAGGCATTTGGACAGTATTGAGCTGTGAAACAAGTGAGGATACTGTTTGTGAGAAAGAGACAGTTTTCTCAGACCCAGGATTCTTCTTAAAGGGACAGTGCAGAAAACCCCTCTCACAACCACTCACCTGGGGCTGTGGGGGACGAGGACAGAAGAGAGGACTGGAGCAGTGGGAAGAGAGTGTGAATGGAAGGCACAGCGGGAAACACTCTGAGGGACAGCCACCCTAACCCCTGGGCTGAGTCACTTCCCAAATAAAAACGAATATTTCCCCCTGGAACTAGCAATACTAGCAAAGGGAGACAGGGCACCAGCCAAACAAGCTCTCCCGTGGCACTTAGAGCAAAGCTGCTTAGACAGAGGGAGCTTCCAGGACTACAGTATGGAAAGTTAAGGTCTGAGCTGCAGTGCCCTACCCACACTGCCGAGGGCATGCTGGAGGGACGGTGGTGGTGGGATGCCGAAACGTGGTTCTGTTCACTGGGGCGGAGGCCCAGCTGATGTGAGCTTGGTCTAGTCCAGCAGGGGCGGAGGAGACGTGCAAAAGCAATCTGGCAGCTGCAAGCCCGCCTGCAGCCCCACCTGCAGGGGGAAAAGCGGGAAGCCAAGAATGGTCAGAGATCTGCTGCTGAGCAGGGCCCTGCCAGCGCGTAGCATCACCTGGCCTCCGAGGTTTACAACCCTGAACAAGCTGCCCTTGATCGCGGGGGCGGGGCTAAAGCTGGGGACAGGTGAAGGCTCCCAGCTGAGTGCATGCCAGCAGCCCTGCCTGGCCCAAGAAACCACAGTTTGCGATCCTGCGAAAGCCGGCAAGCCGGCTCTGACCATGGGGGCTGGGCAGAAGCCCGGGAACAGGTGGGTCTGCAGATGAGCAAAGGTGCTCACCCCTACCCTTGGTGCCGAGGCTTGTGACTTGAGTGTGGTGCGCAACCCCACCTTTAGGGGTGAGGTGAAGGTCCGAACAGGCTGAGGCTTGTAGAGCTGGCACGAGACAGAGCCCCTTGCGTGGAGGAGAGCTGGAAATCACGGCAACAGCTGCAGTGGGCTGGCACCGGCAACGCCCATTTTAACCGCCCTAGGCAGCGGCAGAGGGAGTGGTGGGCCTACAGACAGACTACATTTAGGGAACACAAAGGCAACACCCGTTGGACTTCAGTGGCCACACCCTTCTTATACAAACAAAATGGGCAGGCAGAGAAATGCAACCCAAATGAATCAAGATAAATCCCCAGAGAAGGACCTGAATGAACCAGATATAACCAAATTACCGGATGCAGAGTTTAAAATAATGATAGTTAGGATGTTCAAAGAGCTTAGAGCCACAATGGATAGTCATTATGAACACCTAAATAAAGAGATAACAAGTATAAAAAAGGAAATTGAAATAATAAAAAGAAATCAGACAGAAATGACAAATACAGTATCAGAACTGAAGACCAAAATAGAAGAAATTAAAAACAGGATGGATGAAGCTGAGGATGGAATCAATGAGTTAGAGGACAAAATAAACAAAGGCACAGAAGCAGAGCAGAAAAAGAAAAGAGACTCAAAAAATCTGAGGAAACTCTAAGGGAGCTCTGTGACAACATGAAGAGTAATAACATCCACATCATAGAGGTTTTCAAAGAGAAAGAGAAAGAACAAAGGATAGAAACTTTGTTCAATCAAATCATAGCAGAAAACTTCCCTAAATTAAGGCTGGAAAATGTTTAACACATTCAAGAAGCACAGAGAACTCCATTAAAGAGAAACCCAAAGAAATCGACACCAAGACACATCATAGTTAAAATACCAAAGCTAAGTGATAAAGAGAAAATTTTAAAAGCTGCTAGAGAAAAAAAGACTATCACCTACAAAGGAGCCCCCATAAGGATGACATCCGACTTCACAACAGAAACACTTGAGGCCAGAAGGGAATGGCAAGATATATTCAAAGTAATGCAGAACAAGAACCTACAACCAAGACTACTCTATCCAGGAAGGCTAACATTTAAAATTGAAGGAGAAATAAAGAGCTTCCCAGACAAAAAAACCCTCAAGGAATTCATTAAAACCAAACCAATTCTGCAAGAGATGCTAAGGGGCCTGTTGTGAACAGTTCAAAGGGGGAAAAGAAATAGCAAAAGAAGAATACCGCTTTAAAGAATAAAATAGCAATAAACAACTACATATCAATAATAACCTTAAATGTAAATGGATTAAATGATCCAATCAAAAGACATAGGGTAGCTGCATGGATAAAGAAACAGGACCCAGATAGAGGGAGCAAGATGGCGACGGAGTAGGCGGACGTACCAACTTCCAACTCCCAGAACCAAAGTGGATTACAACTCAATTTTAAGAACCATCACCTGGATAAACCAACTTTCAACAAAACTAAGTGGACTCTTCAACCAAGGAACACAGAAGAAGCCACATTGAGACTGGTAGGAATAGCGAAAACGCGAAGAGGGCTGCCCAGCTCCCCGGAGCAAACGGCAGCCCGGAGAGACCCGTGTGGCGGGAGGAGAGTTTGGCGGAGAGGGAGGGACCTGGGTCCCAGGAACCAAGCCCCAGCCTGCAGTCTCAGAGTCTAGAAAGGCGTTTGGACAGTTTTGAGCTGTGAAACAAGTGAGGGAGCTCCCAGGCCTACAGTGTGGAGTGTTAGGTCCCTTCCTACTCTGCTGAGGGCTGCTTAAGGTTTTGGGGCGGCAGGACGCTGAAAGGCGGTTCTGTCGGCGTGGGCAGAGGCCAAGCCGGTGGGAGATCGGTCTAGCCCAGAGGGTCAGAGGGGACCGCGAAAGCGGTCCAGAAGCTGCGGGCCCGCCTTTAATCCCACTTACGGGGACAAAGCGGGAGGCCAGGAACGGGCAGGCCCTGCGCAAGCCGGCCCTGACCGCGGGGACCGGGCTAGGACCAGGGACGGGCAGGGGCTGTGGCTGAGCTGACGTTACCAGTCCCTCACTCCCCCACCCCAACCCCCCCGGGCCGGAGAAACCGCGGTTGGCCAGTATACGTGCGCGAGCGGGCTCCGAGCGCGGGAACTGGGTGGACCCAGAGACAAGTGGAGGCTCGCAGCTGAGCCCACGCTACTATCCGCGCCCGGCCGGAGAAACCCCGGATACCATTCATACGTGCACGAGCGGGCTCTGAAAACGGGGGCGGGGTAGAGTCCGGGACGAGCGGAAGTACGCAGCTCGGCGGAAGCCAGCAAACACGCCCGCCCCAATAAACCTTGGTTTCCGACCCTGCGCCGTAGGGCCTTGGCCTCGAGGGCGGGGCTAAAGCTCCGGACGGGCAAAAGCTTACAGCTGAGAGCACGTCAAAAGCCCCGCCTAACCCGCGGAACTGTAGCGAGCAGGCGCCGACTGCTGGTTCTGGGCGGAAGTCCGGAAATAGGCTGGGTCCGCAGCTGAGCAAAGGTGCTCACCTCTACCCTTGGTGCTAATCTTGTGGCTTCAGTCACAGCCCCTCCCACGGAGGAGAGGCAGAAATCATAGCAAAAGCCACAGTGGGCCGGCGCTGGCAACGCTCATACCCAACCACCCTAGGCATCGGAAGAGGAGGTGGGGGGCCGGCAGATAGACCACACCTAGAGAACACAAAGGCAACACCTACTGGACTCCAGTGGCCACAACTCGCTTATACACAGAAAAAATGGGCAGGCAGAGGAATGTAAACCAAATGAATCAAGAGAAATCCCCAGAGAAGGACCTGAATGAACCAGATATAACCAAATTACCAGAAGCAGAATTTAGAATAATGATAGTTAGGATGTTCAAAGAAATTAGAGCAACAATGGATAGTCATTATGAACACCTAAATAAAGACATAACAAGTATAAAAAATGAAATTGAAATAATAAAAAAGAATCAGACAGAAATGACAAATACAGTATCAGAACTGAAGACCACAATGGAAGGAATTAAAAGCAGGATGAATGAGGCTGAGGATCGAATAAGCGAGTTAGAGGACACAATAAACAAAGGCACAGAAGCAGAGAAGAAAAAGGAAAAGAGACTTAAAAAATGTGAGGAAACTCTAAGGGAGCTTTGTGACAACATGAAGAGAAACAACATTCGCATCATAGGGGTGCCTGAAGAAGAGGGGAGAGGACAGGAAATGGAAACTTTGTTCAATCAAATCATAGCAGAAAACTTTCCTAAATTAAGGCTGGGAAACACTCCACACATTCAAGAAGCACACAGAACTCCAATAAGGAGAAACCCAAAAAAATCTACACCAAGACACATCATAGTTAAAATACCAAAGCTAATGGATAAAGAAAAAATTTTAAAAGCTGCTAGAGAAAAAAAGACTATCACCTACAAAGGAGCCCCCATAAGGATGACATCGGACTTCTCAACAGAAACACTTGAGGCCAGAAGGGAATGGCAAGAAATAATCAAAGTAATGCAGAACAAGAACCTACAACCAAGACTACTTTATCCAGCAAGGCTAACGTTTAAAATTGAAGGAGAAATAAAGAGCTTCCCAGAAAAAGAAAGCCTGAAGGAATTCATAAAAACCAAACCAATTCTGCAAGAGATACTAAGGGGCCTCTTGTGAACAGTTTAAAGGGAGGAATGAATAGAGCAAAAGAAGAATACAGCTTTAAAGAATACAATGGCAATAAACAACTACATATCAATAATAACCTTAAATGTAAATGGATTAAATGATCCAATCAAAAGACATAGGGTAGCTGCATGGATAAAGAAACAGGACCCATACATATGCTGTCTACAAGAGACACACCTTAAAACAAAAGATGCTCATAGACTGAAGGTAAAAGGATGGAAAAAAATATTTCATGCAAATGCAAATGAAAAAAAAGCAGGGGTAGCAATACTTATATCAGACAAAATGGACTTTAAAACAAAGGCTGTAGTAAGAGATAAAGAAGGACACTACATAATGATAAAGGGAACAATTCAACAGGAAGATATAACTATTGTAAATATCTACGCACCAAATATAGGAGCCCCGACATACATAAAGCAGACTTTGATGGATATAAAGGGAAAGATTAACAGCAATACTATCATAGTAGGGGATTTCAATACCCCTCTAACAACACTGGATAGATCCTCCAGAAAGAAAATTAATAAAGAAACAGCAGACTTAAAGGATACACTAGATCAACTTGATTTAATAGATATCTTCAGAACTTTTCACCCTAAAGCAGTAGAATATACATTCTTCTCAAGCGCTCATGGTACGTTTTCTAGGATAGACCACATGTTAGGACACAAAAATGGTCTCAATAAATTTAAGAAGATTGAAATCATATCAAGCATTTTCTCTGATCACAATGCTATGAAACTAGAAATTAACCACAAAAGAAAAAATGAAAAATACTCAAACACTTGGAAACTAAATAGCATGTTATTAAATAATGAATGGATTAACAATGAGATAAAAGAAGAAATAAAAAAGTTTCTAGAAACAAATGATAATGAGCATACATCAACTCAAAATTTATGGGACACAGCAAAAGCAGTTCTGAGAGGGAAGTTTATTGCACTACAGGCATATCATAAGAAGCTAGAAAAAGCTCAAATAAGCAACCTGACCCTGCATCTAAAAGAACTAGAAAAACAACAACAAATAAAACCCAAGACAAGTAGAAGGAAGGAAATAATAAAGGTCAGAGCAGAAATAAATGACATAGAGGCTAAGGAAACAATACAGAGGATCAATGAAACAAGAAGCTGGTTCTTTGAAAAGGTAAACAAGATTGATGAACCTTTAACTAGACTCACCAAGATAAAAAGAGAGAGGACTCAAATAAATAAAATTAGAAAGGACAGTGGAGAAATAACAACTGACACAACAGAAATACAAAGCATTGTAAGAAAATACTATGAAGAACTATATGCCAAAAAATTAGACAATCTTGGTGAAATGGACAAATTTCTTGAATCATATAACCTTCCAAAAATCAATCTGGAAGAATCAGAACACCTAAACAGACCAATTACAGCAAATGAGATCGAAACAGTTATCAAAAAACTCCCAAAAAAGAAAAGTCCTGGGCCTGATGGCTTCACAAGTGAATTCTATCAAAAATTCAAAGAAGAACTAACTCCTATTCTCCTCAAGCTATTTCAAAAAATTCAAGAGGAAGGAAGACTTCCAAACTCCTTTTATGAGGCGAGCATAATTCTGATCCCAAAACCGGGCAAAGACAACACAAAGAAAGAAAATTATAGGCCTATATCCCTGATGAATTTAGACGCTAAAATTCTCAACAAAATATTAGCCAACCGGATCCAGCAATATATGAAAAAAATCATACACCACGATCAAGTGGGATTTATTCTGGAGAGGCAAGGCTGGTTCAATATTTGCAAATCAATCAATGTGATTCACCACATAAACAAAAGGAAGGACAAAAATCACATGATAATTTCAATAGATGCAGAAAAGGCATTTGATAAAATCCAGCACCCATTCATGCTCAAAACTCTCAGTAAAGTGGGAATACAGGGATCATTCTTTAACATGATAAAGGCCATCTACGATAAACCGACAGCAAACATCACACTAAATGGACAAAGATTAAAAGCAATCCCCTTAAGATCAGGAACCAGGCAGGGTTGCCCACTTTCACCACTCTTATTCAACATAGTTCTGGAAGTCCTAGCTACAGCAATCAGACAAGAAGAAGAAATAAAAGGCATACAAATTGGAAAAGAAGAAGTAAAACTGTCATTATTTGCAGATGATATGATATTGTATATTGAAAACCCTAAAGTCTCAGTCAAAAAACTACTGGACCTTATAAATGATTTCAGCAAGGTGGCAGGATATAAAATTAATACTCAGAAATCAGAGGCATTTCTATACACCAATAATGAAATATCAGCAAAAGAAATTATGGAAACAATCCCCTTCACTATTGCAGCCAAAAAAATAAAGTACCTAGGAGTAAATTTAACCAAGGAGGTTAAGGACTTGTACTCGGAAAATTATAGATCATTGATAAAAGAAATCAAGGAACATACAAACAAGTGGAAGCACATACCGTGCTCATGGCTAGGAAGAATAAACATCATTAAAATGTCTATATTACCCAAAGCAATTTATAAATTCAATGCAATACCAATTAAAATACCAATGACATACTTCAAAGATATAGAACACATATTCCAAAAATTTATATGGAACCAAAAAAGAACACGAATAGCCTCAGCAATCTTAAAAAGAAAAAATAAAGCAGGAGGTATCACTCTTCCTGATATCAAGGTTTACTACAAGGCCATTATACTCAAGACAGCCTGGTACTGGCATAAGAACAGGCACATAGATCAATGGAACAGAACAGAGAACCCAGAAATAAACCCACAGCTTTATGGACAACTGATATTTGACAAAGGAGGAAAGAACATGCAATGGAGTAGAGACAGCCTCTTTAACAAATGGTGTTGGGAAAATTGGACATCTACCTGCAAAAAAATGAAACTAGACCATCAACTTACACCATTCACAAAAACAAACTCAAAATGGATAAAAGACTTAAATGTAAGCCGTGAAACCATAAGCATCTTAGAAGAAAACATAGGCAGCAAGCTCTCCGACATCTGTAGCAGCGGTATATTTGCCGATTTATCTTCATGGGCAACTGAAATAAAAGGCAAGATAAACAAATGGGACTATATCAAACTAAAAAGTTTTTGCACAGCTAAAGACAATAGGAACAGAATAAAAAGACAAACCACACAATGGGAGAACATATTTGGCAGCACATCTGATAAGGGGTTAATAACTAAAATTTATAAAGAACTTATAAAACGCAACACCAGGAAGACAAACAACCCAATCAAAAAATGGGCAAAAGAAATGAATAGAAATTTCTCCAAAGAGGACATACAGATGGCCAATAGGCATATGAAAAAATGCTCAACATCACTAATCATTAGAGAAATGCAAATTAAAACCACAATGAGATATCACCTCACACCAGTCAGAATGGCACTTATCAG
The DNA here is from genome assembly GCA_037038555.1 of Rhynchonycteris naso. Lineage (NCBI taxonomy): Eukaryota > Metazoa > Chordata > Mammalia > Chiroptera > Emballonuridae > Rhynchonycteris > Rhynchonycteris naso. The sequence goes on from CM073002.1 coordinate 78,993,628, forward strand.
CAAAACAACACAGAATAAGTGCTGGCGAGGATGTGGAGAAAAGGGAACCCTTCTGCACTGCTGGTGGGAATGCAGACTGGTGCAGCCACTGTGGAAAACAGTTTGGAGATTCCTCAGAAAATTAAAAATCGAACTGCCTTTTGACCCAGCTATCCCACTTTTAGGAATATACCCTAAGAACACCATAACACTGTTCGAAAAGAAGAAATGCGCCCCCATGTTCGTGGCAGCATTGTTCACAGTAGCGAAGATCTGGAACCAGCCCAAGTGTCCGTCAGAAGACGAGTGGATTAAAAAGCTATGGTACATATATACTATGGAATACTACTCAGCCATAAGAAACGATGACATCGGAGCATTTATAACAAAATGGATGTACCTTGATAACATTATACGGAGTGAAATAAGTAAATCAGAAAAAAAGAAAAACTGAAAACAGCACGATTACATACATAGGTGGGACATGAAAGTGAGGGTATGAGACATGGACAAGAGAGTGGTGGTTATGGGATGGGGGGAGGGAGGGAAGAGTGGGATAGGGAGGAGGGGAGGGACGCAGGGAAAACCAGATTGAAGGTGACAGAGGACAATTTGACTTTTGGTGATGGGTATGCAACACAATTGAATGATAAGATAACCTGGAGATGTTTTCATTGTACATATGTACCCTGATTTATTGATGTCACCCCATTAGAATTAATAATAATAAAATATATATTAAAAAAAAAAAAAAAAAAAAAAAAAAAGAAACAGGACCCATACATATGCTGTCTACAAAAGACACACCTTAAAACAAAAGATACACATAGACTGAAGGTAAAAGGATGGAAAAAAATATTTCATGCAAATGGAAATGAAAAAAAAGCCGGGGTAGCAATACTTATATCTGACAAAATGGACTTTAAAACAAAGGCTATAGGAAGAGATAAAGAAGGACACTACATAATGATAAAGGGAACAATTCAACAGGAAGATATAACCATAATTAATATCTACGCACCAAATATAGGAGCCCCGACATAAATAAAGCCGACTTTGATGAATATAAAGGGCAAGATTAAAGCAATACTACAATACTAGAGGATTTCAATACCCCACTAACATCACTGGATAGATCCTCAAGAAAGAATATTAATAAAGAAACAGCAGACTTAAAGAACATAGTAGATCACCTTGATTTAATAGATATCTTCAGAACTTTTCACCCTAAAGCAGTAGAATATATATTCTTTTCAAGCATGTTATTAAACAATGAATGGATTAACAATGAGATCAAAGAAGAAATTAAAAAGTTTCTAGAAACAAATGATAATGAGCATACATCAACTCAAAATTTAGGGACACAAGCAAACAGGCCCGCCCCAATAAACCTTGGTTTCCGACCCTGCGCAAAGGGCCCTGGCCTTGAGGGCGGGGCTAAAGCTCCGGACAGGCAAAAGCTTACAGCTGAGAGCACGTCAAAAGCCCCGCCTAACCCGCGGAACTGTAGCGAGCAGGCTCCGACTGCTGGTTCTGGGAGGAAGTCCGGAAATAGGCTGGGTCCGCAGCTGAGCAAAGGTGCTCACCTCTACCCTTGGTGCTAAGTATTGTGGCTTCAGTAACAGCCCCTCCCACGGAGGAGAGGCAGAAATCACAGCAAAAGCCTCAGTGGGCCGGCGCTGGCAACGCTCATACCCAACCACCCTAGGCACCGGCAGAGGGGGTGGGGGGCCTGCAGACAGACCACACCTAGAGAACACAAAGGCAACACCTTCTGGACTCCAGTGGCCACATCTTGCTTATACACAGAAAAAATGGGCAGGCAAAGGAATGCAAACCAAATGAATCAAGAGAAATTCCCAGAGAAGGACCTGAATGTACCAGATATAACCAAATTACTAGAAGCAGAATTTAGAATAATGATAGTTAGGATGTTCAAAGAAATTAGAGCAACAATGGATAATCACTATGAACACCTAAATAAAGAGATAACAAGTATAAAAAATGAAATTGAAATAATAAAAAAGAATCAGACAGAAATGACAAATACAGTATCAGAACTGAAGACCACAATGGAAGGAATTAAAAGCAGGATGGATGACGCCGAGGATCGAATAAGCGAGTTAGAGGACACAATAAACAAAGGCACAGAAGCAGAGAAGAAAAAGGAAAAGAGACTTAAAAAATGTGAGGAAACTCTAAGGGAGCTTTGTGACAACATGAAGAGAAACAACATTCGCATCATAGGGGTGCCTGAAGAAGAGGAGACAGGACAGGAAATGGAAACTTTGTTCAATCAAATCATAGCAGAAAACTTTCCTAAATTAAGGCTGGGAAACACTCCACACATTCAAGAAGCACACAGAACTCCATTAAAGAGAAACCCAAAAAGATCTACACCAAGACACATCATAGTTAAAATACCAAAGCTAATGGATAAAGAAAAAATTTTAAAAGCTGCTAGAGAAAAAAAGGCTATCACCTACAAAGGAGCCCCCATAAGGATGACATCGGACTTCTCAACAGAAACACTTGAGGCCAGAAGGAAATGGCAAGATATAATCAAAGTAATGCAGAACAAGAACCTACAACCAAGACTACTCTTATCAGCAAGGCTAACATTTAAAATTGAAGGAGAAATAAAGAGCTTCCCAGAAAAAGAAAGCCTGAAGGAATTCATAAAAACCAAACCAATTCTGCAAGAGATACTAAGGGGCCTCTTGTGAACAGTTTAAAGGGAGGAATGAATAGAGCAAAAGAAGAATACAGCTTTAAAGAATACAATGGCAATAAACAACTACATATCAATAATAACCTTAAATGTAAATGGATTAAATGATCCAATCAAAAGACATAAGGTAGCTGCATGGATAAAGAAACAGGACCCATACATATGCTGTCTACAAGAGACACACCTTAAAACAAAAGATGCTCATAGACTGAAGGTAAAAGGATGGAAAAAAATATTTCATGCAAATGGAAATGAAAAAAAAGCAGGGGTAGTGATACTTATATCAGAAAAAATGGACTTTAAAACAAAGGCTGTAGTAAGAGATAAAGGAGGACACTACATAATGATAAAGGGAACAATTCAACAGGAAGATATAACTATTATAAATATCTATGCACCACATATAGGAGCCCCAACATACAAAAAGCAGACTTTGATGGATATAAAGGGAGAGATTAACAGCAATACTATCATAGTAGGGGATTTCAATACCCCTCTAACAACACTGGATAGATCCTCAAGAAAGAAAATTAATAAAGAAACAGCAGACTTAAAGGAGACACTAGATCAACTTGATTTAATAGATATCTTCAGAACTTTGCACCCTAAAGCAGTAGAATATACATTCTTCTCAAGCGCTCATGGTACGTTTTCTAGGATAGACCACATGTTAGGACACAAAAATGGTCTCAATAAATTTAAGAAGATTGAAATCATATCAAGCATTTTCTCTGATCACAATGCCATGAAACTAGAAATTAACCACAAAAGAAAAACTGAAAAATACTCAAACACTTGGAAACTAAATAGCATGATATTAAATAATGAATGGATTAACAATGAGATCAAAGACGAAATAAAAAAGTTTCTAGAAACAAATGATAATGAGCATACATCAACTCAAAATTTATGGGACACAGCAAAAGCAGTTCTGAGAGGGAAGTTTATTGCACTACAGGCATATCATAAGAAGCTAGAAAAAGCTCAAATAAGCAACCTGACCCTGCATCTAAAAGAACTGAAGAAACAACAGCTAATAAAGCCCAGGACCAGTAGACGGAAAGAAATAATAAAGATCAGAGAGGAAATAAATGACATAGAGGCTAAGGAAACAATACAGAGGATCAATGAAACCAGGAGCTGGTTCTTTGAAAAGGTAAACAAGACTGATGAACCTTTAACAAGGCTCACCAAGAAAAAAAGAGAGAGGACTCAAATAAATAAAATTAGAAATGAGAGTGGAGAAATAACAACTGACACAACAGAAATACAAAGCATTGTAAGAAAATACTATGAAGAACTCTATGCCAAAAAATTAGACAACCTAGGCGAAATGGACAAATTTCTTGAATCATATAATCTTCCAAAAATCAATCTGGAAGAATCAGAACACCTAAACAGACCAATTACAACAAATGAGATCAAAACAGTTATCAAAAAACTCCCAAAAAAGAAAAGTCCTGGGCCTGATGGCTTCACAAGTGAATTCTACCAAAAATTCAAAGAAGAACTAACTCATATCCTTCTCAAACTATTTCCAAAAATTTAAGAGGAAGGAAGACTTTCAAACTCCTTTTATGAGGCAAGCATAATTCTGATTTTAAAACCGGGCAAAGACAACACAAAGAAAGAAAATTATAGGCCAATATCCCTGATGAATTTAGATGCTAAAATTCTCAATAAAATATTAGCCAACCAGATTCAGTAATATATGAAAAAAATCATACACCACGATCAAGTGGGATTTATTCTGGAGAGGCAAGGCTGGTTCAATATTCTCAAATCAGTCAATGTGATTCATCACATAAACAAAAGGAAGGACAAAAATCACATGATAATTTCAATAAATGCAGAAAAAGCATTTGATAAAATCCAGCACCCATTCATGATCAAAACTCTCAGTAAAGTGGGAATACAGGGAATATACCTTAACATGATAAAGGCCATCTATGACAAACCCACAGCAAACATCATACTAAATAGGCAAAAATTAAAAGCAATCCTTCTAAGATCAGGAACCAGGCAGGGGTGTCCCTTTTCACTACTCTTAGTCAACATAGTTCTGGAAGTCTTAGCCACAGCAATCAGACAAGAAGAAGAAATAAAAGGCATCCAAATTGGAAAAGAAGAAGTAAAACTGTCACTATTTGCAGATGATATGATATTGTTTATAGAAAACCCTAAAGTCTCAGTCAAAAAACTACTGGACCTGATAAATGAATGAATTCAGCAAGGTGGCAGGATATAAAATTAATACTCAGAAATCAGAGGCATTTCTATATACCAACAATGAACTGTCAGCAAAAGAAATTAAGGAAACAATCCCCTTCACTATTGCAACAACAAAAAAAATATAGTACCTAGGAGTAAATTTAACCAAGGAGGTTAAAGACTTGTACTTGGAAAATTGTAAAACATTGATAAAGAAATCAAGGAAGATACAAACTAGTGGAAGCATATACCGTGCTCATGGTTAGGAAGAATAAACATCATTAAAATGTCTATATTACCCAAAGCAATTTATAAATTCAATGCAATACCAATTAAAATACCAATGACATACTTCAAAGATATAGAACACATATTTCAAAAAATTATATGGAATCAAAAAAGGACAAGAATAGCCTCATCAATCTTAAAAAGAAAAAATAAAACAGGAGGTATCACTCTTCCGGATATCAAGGTATACTACAAGGCCATTGTACTCAAGACAGCCTGGTACTGGCATAAGAACAGGCACATAGATCAATGGAACAGAACAGAGAACCCAGAAATAAACCCACATCTTTATGGACAACTGATATTTGACAAAGGAGGAAAGAACATACAATGGAGTAAAGACAGCCTCTTTAACAAATGGTGTTGGGAAAATTGGACATCTACCTGCAAAAAAATGAAACTAGACCATCAACTTTCACCAATCACAAAAACAAACTCAAAATGGATAAAAGACTTAAATGTAAGCCGTGATACCATAAGTATCTTAGAAGAAAAATAGGCAGTAAGCTCTCCGACATCTGTCGCAGCAATAGATTTGCCGATTTATCTCCACGGGCAAATGAAATTAAAGGCAGGATAAACAAATGGGACTATATCAAACTAAAAAGTATTTTCACTGCTAAAGACAATAAGAACAGATTAAAAGACAAACCACACAATGGGAGAACATATTAGACAATACGTCTGATAAGGGGTTAATAACCAAAATTTATGAAGAACTTATAAAACTCAACACCAGGAAGACAAAGAATCCAATCAAAATATGGGCAAAAGAAACGAATAGAAATTCTGCAAAGAGGACATACAGATGGCCAGTAGGCATATGAGAAAATGCTCAACATCACTAATCATTAGAGAAATGCAAATTAAAACCACAATGAGATATCACCTCACACCAGTCAGAATGGCACTTATCAGCAAAACAACACAGAATAAGTGCTGGCGAGGATGTGGAGAAAAGGGAACCCTTCTGCACTGCTGGTGGGAATGCAGACTGGTGCAGCCACTGTGGAAAACAGTTTGGAGATTCCTCAGAAAATTAAAAATCGAACTGCCTTTTGACCCAGCTATCCCACTTATAGCAATATACCCTAAGAACACCATAACACTGTTCGAAAAGAAGAAATGCGCCCCATGTTCGTGGCAGCATTGTTTACAATAGCGAAGATCTGGAACCAGCCCAAGTTTCCATCAGAGGACGAGTGGATTAAAAAGCTTTGGTACATATATACTATGGAATACTACTCAGCCATAAGAAATGATGACATCGGATCATTTACAACAAAATGGATGGACCTTGATAACATTATACGGAGTGAAATAAGTAAAACAGAATAAGCTGAGAACAGCATAATTTCATACATAGGTGGGACATAAAAGAGAGACTATGAGACATGGACAAGAGTGTGGTGGTTACAGGGTGAGAAGAGGGAGGAGAGGGAGGAAGATGGTGGAGGGGATGGGCACAAATAAAACCAGACAGAAGATGACAGAGGACAATTTGACTTTGGGTGATAGGTATGCAACATAACTGAATGACAAAATAACCTGGAGATGTTTTCTTTGAACATATGTACCCTGATTTATTAATGTCACCCCATTAAATTTAATAATAAAAGAAATCATAAAAAAATTCAATGGTAATGAGTTTCTCATTTCCCTGCTTCCATTTCTAGCTACTATTATGAGAAAGAAGCTCATAAACTTATACATGTGATATTACATATAAACGATCCTGGGATTCTTTTCCCTCACAGAAGTAAATGGTGACTCAGACTGCTTAGTTTCTCTCCTGCAATATGGATCCACTCTTCCAAGGAGCATCTTCTCTGTCATAGACAAATCAGTTCTCCGAATTTATGTTGAAAGGTGGCAGTAAAAGTAGAACCAGAGCGGTGGGAGCAGGAAGGAAAGCGGTTGTTTTTCAAATAAAGAAATGAGAGAATTTTGGAAGTTTAGGGGAAATAAAGAGCTGAAGTAGTGTGAATATAAGATAATTGGGAAAGAGCTAAAAAAGGTAAAAGTAGTTGGGATAGTTAAAGAATCAACTTTAATACATTTTTAAAAGAACAAAAATTAGCATGTAATTCTTTTTTTATTACTAGTAGATATTTGGTCTGGACTTCTGTGAATAAGACTTTATATATAGACTAAGCTGTATGAGTCCGAGGTTAAAAAGCTTATCCACTAAGTTGAGGTGCCCAACTCATCCGGGACCAGGGTTTCCCCAATTTCAGCACTGGAATTTTCACACCCTGAGAACTCCTTTACTGTTTGTCAAAATGGGATGGTTGGTTACCCTGTCAATAGTGGCTTCATGTGTTACATTTTCTAAGAGAATATTACTCTCGTTTTTTCAGAATAGTTGCTGAGGATAAAGAGAAGAGTATGATGACATTTACTGAGAAAGGAAGAGGAAGAATGAAGAAGCAGCAGCAGAAGAGAAAACAAGAATGAAGTGTGTGTGTGTGTGTGTGTGTGTGTGTGTGTGTGTGTGTGTGTGTGTGTGTGTGTGTTTATAGGGAGGAGGTCCTGACTTAAAGAACTAATTCTCAATCAGCTATGATTCTATTTGGCAATGTCTAAAGATAGTTTTTGTTGTTGTTTTTCTTTTTTTTTTTTTTGTCACAATTGACATCAACTGGCATCTAGTGAGTAGAGGGCAAAGATGCTGCTGAGCATCCGACAAGGCACAGGACAGTCCTCCAAAACAAAAAAGTATCCAGCCTAAAATGTCAATAGTTTTGAGGTTGAGAAATCCTGGCCTAAAGGAATGCATCGTTAGTAATGGACTAACACACATCAGAAAAGCATACAGGAGAATTGGGGATGCATTCTTCATGCCTGGTCTTAAATCACACCATATATAGAGTGACACTAAAAAACATTTTTTCCCATGTTGGGAAAGTTGTACAATCACATGCAAAAGAATGAAACTAGACAACTATCTTACATCACACACAAAAATGAACTCAAAATGGATTAATGACTTGACTGTAAGACGTGAAACCGTAAAACTCCTAGAAGAAAGCATAGGCATTAAACATCTTGACATAACATTTTGGCAAAAACTTTTTAAATCTGACGACAGAAGTAAAAGCAACAAATGCAAATATAAACAAGTGGTATGACATCAAACCAAAAAGCTTCTGTATAGCAAAGAAAACTATCAACAAAATAAAAAGGCAACCTTCTAAGTGGGAGAAAATATTTGCAATGTATTTATATGATGAAGAGATAATATAAAATAAAATAGGACAAACTCATACAACTCAATAGCAGAAAAACAAACAATCCAATTAGAAAATGGGCAGAAGATTTTAATAGATTTTTTTTCAAAGAAGATATACAGATACATAAAAAGGTATTCAACATTTTTTTAAAAATATTTTTTTAAGACTTTATTCCATTTTTTTTTCAGAGAGGAGGAGTGGGGGAAGAGGGAGAGAGAGAGAGAAGGGGGTGGAGCAAGAAGCATCAACTCCCATATGTGCCTTGACCAGGCAAGCCCAAGGTTTTGAACTGGCAACCTCAGTGTTCCAGGTCAGCGCTTTATCCCACTGCGCCACCACAGGTCAGGCAATAACTTTCCCAAAGTCACTTTCAAAAAGTGAGTTTTTCAAAAGAATATGAAACTTTTTTGTGTGTGTGTGAGAGAGAGACAGACAGAAAGATAGGAAGGGAGAGAAATGAAAAACCTCAACTCATAGCTGCAGCACTTTTTAAAAATTTGTTCATTGATTGCTTTCTCATACATGTCTTGACCAGGGGGAGGCTCCAGCTGAGCCAGTGATCCCTTTCTCAAGCCAGCGACCTTGGGCTTCAAGCAAGTGACCTTTGGGCTCAATCCAGAGACCATGGGGTCATTTCTATGATCCCATGGTCAAGCCAGTGACCCCACACTAAAGCCAGTTACCCACAGTTCAAGCCGGTGACCCTGCATTCAAGCAAGCAACCTTGAAGTTTCAAACCTGGGTCCTCAGTGTCCCAAGTCAATGCTCCACCGCTTAGGCAGAATATGAAAAATGTTCAATTAGCCACTCTAAATTGAAGTTAAGACTAATTAATGTATTATTTATGATTTTTAAAATTTACCATATTAAGAAACTAAGAAAATCTAAAAATATTTACATCTATTTATTAACTTATTTAAAGCAACAAAAGTAAGCTTATTATAGGTTATTATAGTGTAAAGTTATGCAAAATAACTATTGTGGGGGAGGAAAATACTTTTCTCTACCCTCCTCTGTTCTTTTCATGTTTTAATAATTAAATCTACGTGACACAGACTAACAAGAGAAAATAACCAAGTTTGATTATGTATGTATGCATGAGAACCCATATACATGAAAAGAAAAATGAAGTATATATGATATTCTTAGCTAAGGATGAGTTAAAGCACCTCGGGGCTTCAGATCATTACAGGATAATAAGAAGGCAGATGTTCAGTAATTGCTTGTTTACCCTGTCATAGAGATAGGTCAATAAAAGTTTATCTCTGATTAGCTTTTATAATGAGCAAAGCCCCTAATTCAAAATTTTCTAGGTAGTTAAGAGGGGAGTCAAGGGCTGTGGTGAAAACAGCTGTGTGAGGCTTGCTCGCTGGTTTCCCGGCTGTAAGCACTTCATCTGATTAGTCCCTGAGCAGGCGGCAAAAAGCTACATGTGTCTCTACCGAAAGCTTTGGGTGCTTTCCCTTGGTGGGCGATTAGATCTTTCTCCTGCCACTGCGAGGTGTGGTTCCCTGATTCCATCAGCCACCACCATGAGGGGCGGTTTTCCTGATCCTTTGCCCTTTGCCATGAAAAGCAGTTTTCTGCTGCTTATTTGCTCACAGTTCTCTGTGAGCCTCCAATAAATGGGCAACAGACTGATGCTTTTTGGGTCCACGGTTCCTGTAGCGTCTGCCTGATTCAATGTGAAGCTGCCATTCCTCAACCACAGGCATTAGAGGGGTGGAGTTTCTTTTGAGCATTCAGGATCTTGGTTCTCTTTAGCTCAATATAATTCACAGATGCACTTGGTGTGACTCATCCTAAACCACTACACTATCCCCCCCCCCCAAATAAGCTATGACATTGTTTATATTTTTGCAAATCTCTTATGTTAAATTTAATAGACAACTGGATCCTCATATCTGTACTTGCATTCAGTCTGTTGATCTACATTGTTTTAGTTGAAATAAATGAAGAAACTCTAGCCTCACACAGATGAATAATTAAAAAGAAGAGGTATTTTATCATCTTTTTACTACTGACTGGTGGTGGCTCAGTGGATAGAGTGTCAACCTGGGTCACTGAAGTCCTAGGTTCAAAAACCCAAGGTCACCCGCTTGAGCGTTCGACCATCCACATGATCCAATGGTCACTGGCTTGAGCCCAAAGGTCACTGCCTTGAACAAGGGGTCACTGGGTTGGCTAGAGCCCCCAAGTCAAGGCAAGTATAAGAAGCAACTGATGAACAAATAAAGTGCCCTAATTCTGAGTCGATGCTTCTTATCTCTGTCCCTTCCTGTATCTCTGTCTGTCTCTCACTTGCTAAAAAAAAAAAACCAAAAAAAAATCTTTTTAGGTAACTGAGAATATTATTCTTTGCTACTATGCCCAAACTTGACTCATTTTAAAGAGTAGTTGCATGTGGAATATGCCACGACCAATCAAATTCATATGTTATAACATAGTTTGGAGTCTTTGTATTCCAATCATATAGTTTTATAACCTCTCATATACATTATATATATATCATATATATGTTATATATATGTCATAAACTCATAAATACACACACATATGTGGTAGGCACTGTCCTAAGCTCTTTAAGCATCATCTAATTTAATTCTTACCACAGCCTTATAAAGGGGGGCTTTCGTATCACTATTTTGTAAATGAAGAAACTGAGGCTCAAAAAAAAAAGTCTCTTCATAGGTTTTCCAAGGTCACATGACAAGTAGATATTAAACTCTGAATATGAATCCGGCACGCTCCCAAACCCCACTCACACGACTTCCCTTACTATGGACATGATAAGCATTAGACATGAGTGGGTCTGTCAAGCACATGTCATAAGCTCCAATTTACATGTAAGGAAAACAAGATGTAGACAAACTGAGTTATCTAAGATCACATAGATTGTTAGAGGCTCAAACTGGCACCTTTCCATTTTAATATTCTACAATTCAAGAGATCTACTGTGTGATGCCATGTAAAAAGGAAAGTACAATTTCTTTGTCCATCTGTGTTAGGAATAAAGTGGCTAGTATAAATAGGGTTTCCGTTTTTTTCAGACATATATATGTGTGTGTGTGTGTGTGTGTGTGTGTATACAAATTGCATTTTTTGTTCATTGTTTTGGTCCAAAGTCACTGAGCAAAAATTCATATTTTAGTAAGCATACATTTACACACATAAACATAGAAAGTGATACTTTAATCTTCAACTTTTTTATTTAAAATGATTTAATAACAGCAAGAGATCTACTCTACTCCAATGTTTCTTTGTTAATGAATTAAAATATACAAAACATAAAATAACTTGAAGAGTTCCCATATATGTGCTGCAGTCAGATCTTCACAATTTGCTTTCATTAGTGCAGTCTGCATTTCAGTCAGTCTAAGTAAAATCTGGTCCCATTCTGAATATTTGAACACGTATCTCGTATCTTCCTCTCTCCCCGAAAAGAGCCTCATATTGGGTTTCTGAAGCCTTTATTGAGACTATTTTATATTTTCAAACCATCTAACCTTCCCTTGATGAGCAAAGGTTAAAGACCAATTCATGAACTTATTAAAAATATAGATCAGAGCGAGCCATTTCCTTTACTCGAACCCTTTAAAGGTACTACTACATTTGTCAAGAACCTCCAAATTCTCTACTTGTTATTCATGGTCCGCAATAGTCTGAGAAATCAATAGTTTGCTTTCATCTTTCTTCACTGACTCTTCCTCCATTCTCACGGGTCACACAGTCCATTTACCATTTTCTTTAATGACACACTCATCTTGTTCTTGTTCTCTCTTCTCTCAGTCCACTCCCAGTAAGCCTTGTCTACCTGGCAAACAATGCTCATCTTAGTGTACCATGACCCCAGAAACCCATTCACCTTCTCACTTCAAATATTGAGAACCTAATTTATAACTACCAGAACTATAGACAGAAGGTAGATCTTAAAATAAATCATCCCCCAAAAGGAATAGCCTATTTACACACTTAGGCTATATGGCATAGCCTATGGTTTCTAAACTACAAGTCTGTACAGCATGTTACTGTACAAAACAACGTAAGATTAAGTCAAGCACAAGAAAAAATGATGCAAGGAAGAAATAAAGGAAACAGCAGATGGATGAGGCTGCTTGCTGTGTAACAGAATACAGTTTTACAGCAACGTTTTTTTTCTTTCTTTTTTGAGAGAGAGGCAGGGAAAGAGAAAGAGACAGGAATATTGAGCTGCTTCTGTATGGAACCTGATTGGAGAATCAAATTGGCAACCTTAGTGTTCCGAAATGACGCTCTAACCAACCGAGTTATCCAGCCAGGGCTTAATTTTTCTTGATTTTTAGAGAGTCAGAGGGAGGAAGAAAAAGAGAGGGGAGGGGGAGGGAGAGCATTCACTTGTTGTTCCACATACTGGTATGTTCTTTGGTTGCTTCCCATGTGTGCCCGGAGCAGGATCCAACCCACAACCTTGTCATTTTGGATGATGCTTTTAACCAACTGAGGTAACTGGCCAAGGCCAAACCTTTTTTTAATAATTAGAAAGAGTACACTCTAAACTAATTAAAATACAGTGTGTCTGTAAAGTCATGGTGCACTTTTGACCGTGTGACTGGTCAAAGTCCACCATGACTTTACGGACACACTGTATAAAGTATAGTAAATATATAAACCAGTAGTCATTTATTGTCAAGTATTATATACTATACATCATTTATGTGCTACACATATTTTATAAAACTGGTAGTGCAGTAGATTTGTTTATACCAACGTCAGCACAAGTGCACTGTATATGAATCTACAAAGGTGACCATGTCACTATTTTGGAATTTTTCAGCTCCAGTATAATCGTGTTTTGTTTTGTTTTTTTAATTTTTAGAGAAAGGAGAGAGAGAGAGAGAGAGGAGAAACAGAAGCATCAACTCCTAGTAGTTGCTTCCTGTATGTGCTTTGACCAGGGAAGCCCAGGGTTTCAAACTGGCAACTACAGCATTCCAGGTCGACACTATCCACTGCGCCACCACAGGTCAGACATCCAGTATACTCTTATGAGACCATCTTTCTCTGATATTTTTGAGATACATGACTGTAGTTAGGGTGGGATACAGGGGAGGGAGGGTTGATACCGTTTCCCCTCTCCCTCCTCAAGGTTTGTCAAACCAGTTGGAAGGGGAGGAGCTTGTCAATTGCTGGCAGCAATTTTCAGGCTGGACATACTATTTAAAGGGTTTAAGTCGATTCATTATTTCCCAGTCCTGACTTCTCTGTGCTAACGTAAAAATAAAAGGGCCTTTCAAAGTGACTGGCAATGAAGCATTTATTTTAGATCAAAGAATAGCTATTTAGAAATCAGTAATTCAGGTAGAAGCCCAAATAATGTTTCAATTAGGAGAGAAAGGCAATGGGTATTCTTGGGAATGGGAACAACTACTTTATTAGAGGGAAGACATTTCTATTGCTGCAGATATGATTGAAAGGTAGAAACCACGGGCTGAACCGAAAACACGAGGCTAGTGTGTTCCAAAAGAAACATTTATTTTAAAAGTGTCTGGGTATGAATGGCCTGAGACCAACAAAGGGTGTCAGCCCTGAGCTGTGGGAGGAGCGTTAGGTATAAGGGTTGCTACTGGCATTTGTTGGCATGGGGTTGGATGCACCTGGACATACTGTTGGTTAAATAAGTTTGTAAAATATGATTATTCTGTTTGCTTTCTTATTGTTTGCATTGGGGCTGGGCAGCGCCAGTTATGTGGTCTTTGAAATTGCACATTGCCTTCCTGCTTGGGAAGGGCCATTGTTTTGCTAATGTTTGCTGGAGGAGAGGTTTTTGTGCCATAAAGTTTTGAAAAGAAAGAAAAGAAAGAGAGGAGGCAGAAAGAAGCCATATTTGCAGAGTGAGATCAGAGAGAATGCAGAGTGATGAGAGAAGCCATGTTGGCAGGGAGAGAGAATGTGTGTGAATGGGGAACCAGAGGTGATGAGCTATGTGAGCTCCACTGAGACTGGTGAGGACTTTGATTGTAGGAGAAACCAGAGAAGATTCTCCTGGTTGTGGAACCGGAGAATGGGTCAGTGGCTTTGGGAGCCCTGTGTGTTTGCTCGTCGACTGTGTGAGACTTTAGTAAAGAAATAGCCCACCATTTTTTGGCTCCACTGCTTCTTTACCATCTGTCTGAATCCAATGGGAACCTGCATGTTCATGGCCACAATGACGGTGGCCTCTGGCCCTACAACATGCTCAGATTAGCACATCTTGGTTTGTGGCCTTGGTCACTGACATGACAGTGATCAGGAGGAGGGGGTTTCAGCTGTAGAATCACAAATTCTTTCTGATGTAGCACAGGACTAATCAGCATGGTACTTTCTGGTGTCCTTGGTGTATCTTGAAGACAGCCAACAGGTCAGGAATCTCCCAGTGACAGCTGGGACTTGGCACCTCCAGGCAAGTGGTGAGGCTTTCATAAACAACAATCCTGCTTTAAACTCCCCTAATTGTCAAGTCCCTCCCCAATGCAAGCTTTCCCTGACATTACTGCAAAGGTAAACTTTTTGCTTCAAAGTAAAGGTCAAGAAGCCATTAAGAGACAGATTAGCAAGCAAATTAACTACAACCTCACAGTGGGGGATGAGAATGTTCTGTTTTGAGCCCTAGTGGGAAGTTGGGTGACGGGAATTTGATTTTTGAAGGGGCTCTGGATTTAAAAGAGCCCTGAACCTAAACCTAACAATGACAACCACATTCTACACAATGTTTTAAACAGTCCAGTAGCAATCTGCCCAGTAGTCATAGTAACTGTTCTTTTTTTTTTAATCTTTGCCAACAGTTCTTGAGAAATAAGGTTGACTAGGCCCAGTACAAATGTTATTCTACCTTGTTTTTCACATTCCAGTGTTTGTAAGACTTGCAGGGCAGCTCCTCTGGCATGGTAGGCAGCTCCAGCTCCATTTTAAAGCGGCTCCGTTTATGTTATTGTTTACATCTGGATTCTCTCTTTTTTTATTTCAACTTATTAAAAATTTATTTTTGTATTTTTAAACTATACTTGATATTCAATATTATATCGATTCTCTTTTTAAAACAAGATGGCTTTCTTTCTATTTAGCCAAGGACTAACCTCAGGTCTTAGGGTGAGAAAGGCATTAAACAATTTGCATCTGAAAAGAGGAAGTGCAAAAACACAAAAGACAAAAATGAAGAGGCAAAGCCAGCTGTTTCCTACTAACCTTTGACAGCTTCTCGCAGCTGTTCACTGTTCTTTCTCCCCAGAGGAAACAGGCATCTGACCAGTCTTGACTATTGCTTGACCAGTCTCCCTCTCATATCCCGACAGCCACTGTCATTTCCCCTAATAGGTAAATTCTGAGGTGTGTTCAGTGAGCTCTGGGACACTCGGTCAGTACTTGACTCAGTTGTGATCAAAGCTATACTTTCTTTACTATAGTCATAATAGATGACACTTTACAAATACTATCTCATGTAATCCTCATAATTACCCAATGAGAAGGGCTGTATTATTATTATTATTTTTTTAATTTTTATTTTTTTAAGTTTCTTTTTATTTTAGAGAGGAGACACAGAGTGAGAGAGAGAGAGAGAGAGAGAGAGAGAGAGAGAGAGAGAGAGAAAGAAAGGGGGGAGGAGCTGGAAGCATCAACTCCCATATGTGCCTTGACCAGACCAGTGCAGGGTTTTGAACTGGCGACCTCAGTGTTCCCAGGTCGACGCTTTATTTACTGCGCCACCACAGGTCAGGCCAGAGAAGGGCTGTATTATTACCTTCATTTCACAGAAATGGAAAGTGGGACTTAAGCCATGTGTCCAAGTCATCATTTTGACGCCAAGGCCTCTTCTAGAAACCAGAAGATTCCAAAATGTCTTCCTATCAATAGAGTGCTTGTTAAACACATTGATTTCCAGGCAGCCCTCTCAGAGATCCTGATTAAGTGTGGAATGGAGCCCAGCAAACAGTTTTTAACAGATGACTCTGATTTAAATCAGGATTTAAATCTTCACAGTGCTGCTCTACATTTTTATATTCCATGCTTGATTCCATGAGAATCCTTTCAGAATTTTCAGTTCTGATTAATTACCCCTTCCTCT
This sequence comes from Rhynchonycteris naso, assembly GCA_037038555.1. Taxonomy (NCBI): domain Eukaryota; kingdom Metazoa; phylum Chordata; class Mammalia; order Chiroptera; family Emballonuridae; genus Rhynchonycteris; species Rhynchonycteris naso. The sequence continues at coordinate 79,010,147 of CM073002.1, forward strand.
GGGTTCCCAGAGCCCAGTTCTCAAAGGTAGTACAGCAGGCACCCCTCTGTGTTATAGTTAGCTGGTTTTGTGTCTGTCTCCCTGACTACTTGATGTCCAGGATCCTGTTTCTCTTTGACTTCCTCTTCCTGGTGTTACTGAGCAAGGGCCTGCTGCCCATTGCTCATTAAAGCTGAAACGATGACAGCGACTTTCAAGGTAAAGAAAGAACCTTTATTATTCATGAGTTGCTAAGTGAGGAGGCAGGAGATGCTACTCAAATCTGTCTCTTCTATTCAAAGTTTGGGGCAAGTTTAAGGGGTTCAGGGAAACAGCCTGGTATGTGGAAGTGCTGGTGGGGCAGGCTTTGATTGGAGAGCTTTGGAATTTGGATATTTATGATAAGAGATGGTAAGGGGCTTCAGCACCAGATCTGCTTAAAAAAATGGGCCTTTTGCTTCTGAAAGGGTTCTGGTGTTCAAGTTCTGGTCACGCCCTGGTTTTCTGGTTCTGTGGGGAGAGAGGAGCAAGACTTTGATTCCAGGTGCAGTTGGAGGTCAAAATTCTCTCCTCTGCTCATGTTTCGGCTGCCCGTCTTGCGGTTTTGGTCTGCTATATCTAAAAATCAACTCATTTTCTTGTTAGAAGAAGGGTAGGGCCCTTTTGAGCTGGTTCTGAAGTTGCTCTGGATTGCTTCGTTCATTCATCTCCACATAACTTGGTAGTCATTACTAGTGGGGCCTTAATTTGAAAGGTCCCTCCTCAGAGAATCCTTTTCTGATGACCCAATTAAGAAGCCCTCACGGATATGCAACACAATTGAATGATAAGATAACCTGGAGATGTTTTCATTGTACATATGTACCCTGATTTATTGGTGTCACCCCATTAGAATTAATAATAATAAAATATATATTAAAAAAAAAAAAAAAGAAGCCCTCCACTCAGTCACTGCTATATCACCTGATTGCATCACCTGGCATGAAGCCCAGAGTTTTTCACAGTAGGTGCTCAGTTAGAACTCAATCATCCCAAGACAAATTAAGTGCATTCTCAGAGCACCAGGGAAACAGAGGCAACAAACATTTTCTCTCTCTCTCTCTCTCTCTCACACACACACACACGCACACGCACACATATAAAATTCTATTTTCGAATTACAGAAGCGTTGCTGGACAAGGACAACAAGGACTGGGCCTGCAGCAAGTCTGCCTCCAATAGGCCTGAAGGGTTCTTGACTTTGTGCAGGAAAGATTTCACAATACGAATTCAGGCAATTTTGAGAGTACATTTATTAAAGCTGGGGACAATGAAACAAGGAAGGGGTTAGGATAGAAGAGGCAGCATGAGAGAACCTAGGCCGGGCTGGTTTGGCTCCCTAGAAACGTTATAGGAAAGAAGTGAGCCAAGTTGGGGCTGCTGTTAGCCAACTGGGAAGTAAAGGTCATGGTGACGGGTGAGACAAGGCAGAGATGCTTTGAGCTCACTGGAAAGTCAGAAAAATGGGGCCTTGGAGACAGGTTCAGGGGCTAACCCCAGAATAAGCTGCCATTGCTCACTGCTCTCCCAGTTGCAAGTCTTGTGGGAACCCTTAGAGTTTAGGGGAAAGGAAGTAAAGTGTTCATGACCAGGAAGGGGTATGGGCTTGCTCTAGGGGGAACTCACAGTAGGTCTTTGTTCTGACGGTTTTTATCTCTCTTCTGTAGGCAAGAAACTTAGGGGAAGATTTATGCAAAATACTCATCAGCTTTCCAAGTGCATTTTTAATATACGGATGAGTCAAACTGAGCATATAAGGGAGTTTGGTATTCTTCTTTGGTCAGCTTTACTGTTTTACTTATATCTTGGGTGTGTCTGGCTCTAACGGGGTTTTTGTTATTTGTTCCGCTGACTTTTATCCATCTTTGGGTACAAATGGCATTAATTGAGTCTCTGTTCTCTAGCTACTTGACCAGGGTGATTTGAGCTATTTATTCTCTGGTCAGAGAAAAGAGGTATAAATGACTTGCTCTCAAGTGTCCTTGCTTAGGGAAGATAAGGTCTTGCAATTCACTAGCTGGCTATAAATTGGTCAAATAGTTTGGCCTTACTTAATTATTTTACCTCAGTTTCCCCATTCCATTTGCTCAGGAATTTTTCTAGCTTCTTATTACCCTGCCTCAGAAGTCATGTGAAAACAATCAGGATCTTGCTGATCTCTCTTCCACTTATATTATGGCTTACTGTTATTTTATATAGAATTGCATATTGGGAATGGTTTATATAACATTTTGAGGCTTTGAGTTGTCCAAAGACTTTAATATGGACCTGGTATATGTTTATTAACATTTTTTTTTCAAAGACATTTTGAAAATAAATTGGGCAGGTATTATTCCCCAGTTCCATCTTGAAGATACATTTTTAAAAGCACAAAAAAGAGGAGATAGCATCAGATCCCACAGGTAAGAACTCAGTCTTACAAGACTCTCTCACTCATCCCACCTCAGTACCAATCAGAAGTCACTTCTGACCTAGTGACTTTACCGTATTTCCCCATGTATAAGACACCCCTTAATTTTGGGGCCTGAAATTTGAAAAAATTGTATTACATAAAGTTATTGAACTCAAGTTTTATTCATCATAAAATTCATACAACTCCTCATCACTGTCAAAACTCCCATCCATTACCTTGTCCTCATCTGTGTCTGATGACAAATCATTGTCTTCAACAATGAGCACAAAAACAAGCACAAAAAAGTGGAAAATGCAAGTAAAATAATCTACAACCTCTGTAAATGATGCACCCAGTATTTAGACCCCAGATTTTTCAAAAAAAGAAAGGTGCATCTTACAGATGGGGAAATACAGTCGAATGTAGGTTCCAATGATCCTCTTTTTTGGTTCAATTAATTTGCTAGAGCAGCTCACAGAATTCAGAGGAACATTTGCTTACTAGATCACTAGTTTATTATAAAATAATTCAGGAATAGCCAGATGGAAGAAATGCATATGATATAGTAAGGCAGGGGAAAAGGCTCAGAGCTACCATGCCTTCTACCCAATTGTCCACATGTTCACCAACCTGGGAGCTCTTCAAAACCTTTCTTTTGAGGTTTCATGTAGACTTCCTCACATAGGCATGGTTGATTAAATCATTGAACATTGGTGATCAAACTCAGTCTCTTGCCCTTCGCCCCTCCCCAAGGGTATGGGGATGGGACTGAAAGTTTCAACCCTGTAATCACAGGGTTAGTTTCCCTGGCAACTAACCCCCATCTTGGGGTTCAGTCCAAACACACCTTATAAGAAAAACATGTTTGTCACTCTCATCACTTAGGCCAGTAGTCGGCAAACTCATTAGTCAACAGAGCCAAATATCAACAGTACTACGATTGAAATTTCTTTTGAGAGCCAATTTTTTTAAACTTAAACCATATAGGTAGGTACATTGTTATTAACTTAATTAGGGTATTCCTAAACTGGCCTTTGCTAAACACTCAAGAGGCCAAAGAGCCACATGCGGCTTGCGAGCCACAGTTTGCTGACCAAAGACTTAAGACATTCCAAAGGTTTTAAGAGCTTTGTGCCAGAAATAGGAACTAAGACCAAATATATATTTCTTATCACAAATCACAATATCACACGAGTCAGCAAGGCCCTAAATTCCAGAGCTTCAGGAATATAGTCTGCCCAGTGGTGGCACAGTGGATAGAGCATAAACCCGGAACACTGAGATCACCATTTTGAAATCCAAGGTCACTGATTTGAGCCCAAAGTCACCAGCTTGATCCCTGGTCAAGGCACGTATGAGAAGCAATCAGTGTACAGCTAAATGGAGCATTGAGTTGATGCTTCTCTCTCTCTCTCTCTCTCTCTCTCTCTCTCTCTCTCTCTCTCCCTTCTTTCCTCTTTGCCTTCTTCCCTCTCTCACCCTTACTTTGCCCCCCCTCTCTCTATGTGTGTGTGTGTGTGTGTGTACACATATGAAGAGGGTTGGGGGATTTAGTGATAAAGGTAAAGGACTGAGAAGTACAGACATTACAGACTGGTAGTTACAAAATAGTCATAGGGATGTAAAAGTACAGCATAAGGAATACAGTCAATAACACTTTAGTAATTGTGTATGGTGCCAGGAGGGTACTTGAAGTATTGGGGAGACCACTTTGTATGGGCTAACAGGTTGTCTAATAGCTGTGCTGTACATATGAAAATAATACAAAATAATATTGGATATGAACTGTGAACGAAAAACAAAATTTTAAAAAGAGTATAAAAAATAACACATTAGGCCCTGGCCAAGTGGTTCAATGGGTAGAGTGCCAGCTCAGAGTATGATGTCCCAGGTTTGATTCCCAGTCAGGGCACACAGCAGAAGTGACCATCTACTTCTCCCCTCATACTCTCCCCTTTCTCTCTTTCTTCTCCTCCTACAGTAGTAGCTTGATTGGTTCAAGTGTGGCCCAAGGCCCAAGGATAGCTCTGTTGGAATGCCTCAGGTGCTAAAAATAGCTCAGTACTCTAGCATTGGCCCTAGACGGGTTTGCTGGGTGGATCCGGGTGGGGCTTGTGCAGGAGTCTGCCTTACTATTTCCCCTCCTCTCACTTAAAAATAAATAAAGCAAAAAATAAAACAGTATAGTTTATACAGTTTAGTCCTGTAAACTTCATAAAGATGACTGAAATGTAACTGCAGACTTCTGGAAACCATCACCTTCTCACTGGAAGAGGGTCTGAGAGAAATAGGAACACCTAGTCTTTTTGCATTGTCTCAGACTTTGAAATTTGTCTGACTTAACATTCTTTCCTAGACTTGGGGATGACAAGTCTAGATCAAATTTTCTTGCTTTTCCCAGCTTTTAAAGAAAAGATTCTTGTAAATGTATTGTTTTTACCGATATTCTCAGTGAAGTTTGGCAACAGTGTGGCCCAGAATAAAGCTACTCCTTTCGGATGTAAATGAGAACATAGGCCCTGTAAAATCTTTAGAGAGAAGCAATATGAGAAGAGAAAAGCACGTCACCATTATCTCTAAGGAGCAGTACCTTTGTTACCAGAACAAGCTGGGGGCCGTGTTGTCCACCTCCTCCTCCCCTTTTCTTTGCCAGTTCCCATGGGACAGGGACGGAGTAAGTATAAGAGTGTCATTAATCAAGATTGCAAGCAACTTGGGAAGGCAGAGGACTTGGGTCCCCAAAACTGCCTTAATGGTCTCAGCTGACTGGCCAGTTTATATACTTTCGGGGAGGTTAGAAATTAATTATTGAGCATGCAGTTAATCACATGGTAGAACACAGGTGGTCAGGATCTGGCATGCAGGAATGTCCCCCAGAACACTTTCTTGACACAAGTGATGTTCTTATAAGCATTCTTTAACTTTGTTTATAGGGCACTGGCGTCTTGAGTCCTTGGGAACCTACCTGAAAATTAACTCTGTATCCCTGGCTGGCAAACTGCAGCTCACGAGCCCCATGCGGCTCTTTGGCCCCTTGATTGTGGCTTTTCCACAAAGTACCACGTGCGGGCGCTACCTCGATAAGGAATGTACCTACCTATAGAGTTTAAGCTTAAAAAATTTGGCTCTCAAAAGAAATTTCAATCATTGTACTGTTGATATTTGGCTCTGTTGACTAATGAGTTTGCCGACCACTGCTACATTCCTTGGAAGCACATAAAGCAACAAGTGCATTGTTCATGAGACAGGCTATTTGTTCTTGTTAAGAATTATTCTTACTGAACCCTTGAACTCCTTACACTTGGAAGGACATGAAGCAAAGATTATTTTCCCTATTTATGACTTATTTTCTAAGCTATTATTATATTGTAGTTAACCCCTTATATACTATGAATCCCTTTACTTCTCTAGAACCTAATTGTGCCAGCAAACCGTTTCAACTTATCTTAATTCAAAGTGAGGGTGAGATGGAGAAGTCAGAGGAGAAAATAGAGAAATGAGAAGCTTAAAGAGATTGTAAGGGTCCTTAGAGATATATGATCCAAAAAGGACATTTAGCAGAAATCAGAGAAAGAATTCTCTGTTCCACACATGGAAAGAGTATTTGTTAAATCATCTTTCGCTGTTGCCTCAATTTTTTCTTGCTATTGATATATCATAGGCTCTTAGAACTGCAGAAATTTTAAGAATTAGAAAGTTAATCTTTTACCCATGCAGGAATTAATTCTAAAAGGTAGTTATAAGGTGTATACAGGAGATTTATTCCATCACTGAGCACTTTGTGGTGTTAATTGTGATGGCTGGATAAGTCCAAAACCCTTTTGTGATATGGTTTGGTCCAAAAGATAAAATTGAGGATAGTGTTGGGGGAAAGCCCTTAAAGTTTAAATTAAGGACTGATTCTGAAGAACTGACATGGTCTGATTCTGAAGAACTGACATGTGACCTTATGCAAATTTATAAGAGCTTTAAAAGAAGAAACTTCCATACATGGGCAAAGCAGCTGCTTCCTGTGGTGGCAGGCCAGACAAAACCCACCTCCTCCCAGAACAGGGTCCATTCTTACGGGGGGGGGGGGTTAACAGTACTAAGGGGGTAAATAACAAAACCATATGGGGGGTAGTCACATGGGCCACTAGGAAGAACAATGCATTTCTTAGTTAAAACATAATATCAGGCAGTTTTTTACATGTTCTACACTCATTAACCTCCCTCCTGGGACGTGATGTTTGTCTTTGGGTGGCAGCATTGTGGCTTTGGAGCAGTCAGCCCCACATAAGATTGCAGTCACCAAGAGCTCAGCACTTCCCAGACATCTCTGCTGCGGGAGCCATATTGCATTTCTACAGTGAATTCTCCTACAAATAGAGAAAAAAAGAATTAACCAAAAATGTGTCTAACAAAATCTCCTAACTGAAAATTAGGTCAATAACTTTCATTCGAACTTAATTCTCAAAGCCAGCATTTTGGTAAGACCATAGTGAATCTCTGGTTATTTTCTGATGAGAGCCTAGATTTTCAATGTTCTATGCTGCTGATTGTAATGCAGGATGCTTTTTGGGTTTTAGAAGGAAAAATGTGACTGACTTTAACGCTGAGTGTAATTGAATATATTGTGTATTAATAAATGACATACTTTATGATGATTCCGAGGCTGGATAATTTAACAGCTCATCCTCCTCATCAACGATCTAGTCTCTCCCTCCATCTTCTGGCTCTGCCTACTTCAGATGTTGGCTTTGTCCCCTCCCAATTTAAGGTGAACACCACATTTCCAACCATCCCACTTTCATACAATGGTGTTTTACATCTCAAGAGAAAAAGAGAGGGCCCTCACTTTCCTCATCTGTCTTTTGAAGAAATCAAGAAAACATTCCCTAAGGCCTTCCTTTCCAATCTCATCAGTAAGAACTGTGTGGCTGTCCACTCCTAACCTAATCAATGACAAAAGCAGTGGGTACCACAGTTGGCTCAAAGCAATCTGAGTTATCCTGCAGCTGGGGAAAAGCTCAGCCTCCCTTAAAGTTTATGGCCCACTGATTCCTGAAAATCTTAGGTATCTATTGACAAGGGGAAAATGGATGTAAGACAGACCATGCCATAAAGAAGATAGTGTGTTTTGACAGGCAGAGAACAGCTATATCATCCTCAAAAAAAAAAAAAAAAAAAAAAAAAAAAAAAGAAAGAAAGAAAGAAAAGAAAAGAATGTCCTTATTATTCATAAGTTCATTCCAATATTGAGATGAATGTCATTTTGTCATTTCTACTTGGGTTTGGATGTTTTTCTGGGTAGAAGTAAAATAAGTTTAATTTCTTTTTTTGTGTCAAGTGCCCAAGCACAGTATTTAAATAAAGCTCTTATGTGACTCCTAAGCCTTTTTACCCCCAGATCAATTCTCTGCATCTCCTCAGCCATTCCTCATGGTTTCCAAGTCCTGCACTAAGGCTTCTCACTGCACATCTGTTGTTTTTTCTCAACTAACTACAATAAACTTAATTTTCAAGACCTAGCTCTGGAAAACCTTTCTAAATTCCCCATGGCCACTGTGTACTACATGCTGTGTTTGCAGTCTTCTTACTCTCTCCTCTGTGTGCCAGTCAGTGTGCCCAAGGCTTTGCCAAGAGTCTCATTTAATCTTCACAAGAACCCTATTGAGCAGTTAGAATTTTATCTCAATTTCATAAGTGACAGAATTGAAGCACAGAGAGATTAAGCAATTTGCTATGGTCACGTATATAAATGGTGAGGCCAGGATTCAAAATCAGATGATCAGATTGTAGAGTCCTGGCTCATGAGCACTATACTCTGTAGAGTTCTTATCTATACCCCACAGAGTTCTCCTTTCCTAGAGCCTGGCACATAATGAACACTTGACAAATATTTAACTAAATGAATTATTGGTGATCATTCTCATCTATATGACACCGTTTATCAATCGCCTCCTGAAAATGGGATGTTCAGTATTGAAAACACTACTTTAAGTGTTTTTTAACCAGAACAAAATAAATGGCATATGTAGTAAACCAAATAATGCCTGCTTCCCACAAAGATACCTACATCCTAACCTCCAGAAACTGTGAATATATTACTTTACACGGCAAAAGCAAAAACTTCACAGTTATGGTGAAGTCAAGGATTTTGTGATGTGGAAATTATCCTGAATTATCCAGGTTGGTCCAAACAATGTGATCACAAGGTCCTGATAAGAGGGAGATCAGAGGGTCAGAGTAAGAAAAGGACAAGTAATGATGGAATCTGGTATCATAGTCAGAAAGAGTGATTTAAAGATGCTATACTTCTGGCCTGACCAGGCGGAGGCGCAGTGGATAGAGCGTCGGACTGGGATGCGGAAGACCCAGGTACGAGACCCCGAGGTTGCCAGCTTGAGTGCGGGCCCATCTGGCTTGAGCAAAAGCTCACCAGCTTGGACCCAAGTTCACTGGTTCCAGCAAGGGGTTTCTGGGTCTGCTGAAGGCCCGCGGTCAAGGCACATGTGAGAAAGCAATCAATGAACAACTAAGGTGTCGTAATGGCAATGAAAAACTAATGATTGATGCTTCTCACCTCTCTCCGTTCCTGTCTGTCTGTCCCTATCTATCCCTCGCTCTTTGTCCCTGTAAAAAAAAAAAAAAAAAGATGCTATGCTTCTGGCCTTCAAGGTGGAGGAGGAGCCATGAGACAAAAAATGTGGGCAGCCTCTAGAAGCTGGAAAAGACAAGGGAACTAACAGTATTCTAGCACCTCCAGAAGGAAGGCAGCCTTGCTTAGATCTCGAGTTTAGATTTCTGACCTCTAGAACTGTAAATCAAATAAATTTGTCTTGTTTTAAACCAATAGATTATAATTTGCTATAAAAGGTATAGCAGCAGGAGAAAAATAATATAGGATAGATATCTTTCTTGACGTGGTTATTATGTTTCTATTTATAACTCAGTCTATCAGTGTAGTCCTCTTGATATTAGGCACATTGAGTTTCCAGACTGCAGGTAGATTAACCTAAATACAGATTTTTCTCTATTTTCATTCTGGTTTTCTTCTTTAAACCTCTTAGTTGACATCTTAGTAAACTTCATGTTGGCAATCCTTTGGATTGTTACTACCATCAGATTGCCTATCTTTTCTCATTGATCTTACCTTAGAAGATTGTTTCCCAAGAGACCCATTTACAGGAAATAACAAATTCCCCCACATCCTTGGAACTGCCTTCTCATCACAAAATCTGACAGTATACTACTGGTTTGGATATGGCACAATTTTTTTTTTTCAGCAAAAGAGAGAGACTGACAGACAGGAAAGGAGAGAGATGAAAAACATCAACTTATAGTTACAGCACTTTAATTATTCATTAATTGCTTTCTCATATGTGCCTTTACTGGGGGCTACATCTGAGCCAGTGACCCCTTGCTCAAGCCAGCAACCTTGGGTTCAAGCCAGAGATCTTGAGCTTCAAACTAGCGACCCTTTGGGCTCAGGCCAGCAACCATGGGTTCATGTCCATGATCCCATGCTCAAGTCAGCAACCCCACGCTTAAGCTGGTGAGCTCATGCTCAAGCCAGTGACTTCAATAATTTGCACCTGGATCCTCAGCATCCCAGGTTGACTCTATCCACTCACTGTGCCATTGCCTGGTCAGATGATACAATTTTTTTAAATCTAAATTTCTAAAACATCTTTCTATGAGAAAGGAAAAAAAGGGTTATTGCAACTCAACTCATAAAGCATTGCCATTTCCAAGTATTTGGAATCCTGACAATCAGTGTTAGAAGAAGGTTTCTGACTTCAAGTTAATAGATCACTGTATTTAGGATATGAATTATTTGTTATTTCACTTGGTTTTGACTACTTACTTAGAATTTGCATTTTATAAATAATCTATGCCTTGTTATTCCTCCCGATGCCACTGTGCTAAGCAACTAGTAGCCTGAAACAGAGAAGAACTGTATCTGTCTTATATTCCTTTCCTAATAATTTAAACTTTGGAAGTTAGTATATTTAATCCCCTAAATCATGCTTCTTAAAGTGTGATTGATCCCTGGATCAGCAGCATCAGCAACGTCTGGGAGCCTTTTAGAAATAAAAATTTTCAGGCCACACCTTAGTCCTACAGAATGATAAACCCTGGAGTAGGGCCCAATAACCTCTATTAGGGCTTGCTGCTATGTTGGGTGTTAGGCCCCTAAAGACTTATTTGGAAAAGATTCAAAATCAGTGGCTCAGAATCTTTGGATAGAAATTATCTTCTGCCGAATTCCGAGTATATGCATACTTTACTTTAAGTGAAGATAACACTAGTCGAGGAAAATCCTTAAGAAAAAAAATAAACAAGGAAGATTATTTTCTGCATTAAGCAAATCTCAAATGTCATCTGTCTAGATGCTCCCAGGAAGGTGTTTTTTCTAGTTTCCACCACACTCTGTTTATGTCTAACAGTTATAATACCCTGATAAATAGCATTTGAATACATGCCTGCTAGTCTGCCAGCATCATTAAGGCAGGGATCCAGTCTGCTCACCACTGCATTCTCGGAACCTGGTCAATGCATGATGTACAGATTCACAGTATTTGTAGTTTCAATCTCTATTTCTCTCATATCACTTCTCAAGGATGAAATGCCAATGTCTAGAATTCTGTATGTCCCATGTCTTTGATGCCACCTTGTTAAGCATATAGTGGCATGGATAAAAATCTGACAAGCTCAGTGACCAAAAGTAATCTTACAGGGCAATCTGATCATAAAATCTTAATTGGGTTAATTATATTAACACATTAACATGGTGGGTAGTCATACCCCAGGCATATAACTTCTTTAGTAAGAGGCTTATATTTGTCTTAAGCAAGCACTGTACTCTGTGTGTGTGTGTGTGTGTGTGTGTGTGCATCTAGATTAATACATCTTTGACATGCCTTTATTTCAAACCCCTAATAAGTGGAAGCATAACTACCCTCAAGAGAACACATAATATTGTTAACCATCATATAAACCAATCCCTGTCTTGCTTTCTCCCACCTTCATGTAATCTTTCTTATGTTCTTTCCTCAATTTCAAATGTAGAAAAGAAACTGAAAACCTATCAAGCATTCTTCTCAGACTACTGGAGTCCTGTTTCCAGGCACGTCCTCTGTTTAGTCCAAGTAAACGCTAATAAGTTCATAAAAGCTTTCTGTAAGTTTGGGTGTTCTTACATCGACAGTAGATTCTCAATAAACATAAATAACAAAGTGAATAATATTGTCATATAAATATCAAATTCCATTTCCATTGTTGACACAATCAATTCACATTCTGATGATGCACTATGAAGTTATGCTGAAAAATCAGTAGACATGGGTCAGTGTCCAAGGAATTTGTGTTGCACAAAGCGCTTAACATTAGAGCATTTAGATTGCACAAGCTCCTTCTGTAGAGATAAAGAAAAGCCAGCTGGGAAAAAGATAGTTATTTCATAAATTAAACCTGAATGTTGACCAGAACCCATTTTATTATGTCTGAACTGCTGGCATAAGAAACATCTAAACTGGTAGAGAATAATTATTAGATTATTTGAGCCAAACTGATGATATGTACTGGTGAGCAAGATAAACAATCCAAGAATAACAGTTTTGCTACTTCTTTTATCTATTTGAAATAAAGGACGGGCAACAAGAAGATTATATGTGGGTAGAAGAAAACAAGGCGGGGCTTGGATTACAAAAATATGTGCTTTCTCAAGGGTGGTTACACCTCTGAGAGGTATTTCTGCTTTTTCAAAGGTATATCAACCTAGATGCACAAGAACAATGGACAGGGCTGACTTAAAACCTGTCACTAAAGAAGTTACAGACTTGGGGTATGACTGCCCCCCTCTGACTGGTCCAGTTAGTAATTTATGATTAATTACAGCTCTGCTTTTTCCATCCACAGAATCAATTCACATTCTGATGTACTATCATACTTAAAATAATCATATTAAGTGCTTACATCATAAAATACTTAGAAATGTTCATAACACTACATTTCCGCAAACAATATGGTGATACCTTTATATCATAAACTGTTATTGCAAAACTGCCATGCAGTTTTGTTTTTTTTTTTTTTTTTAGTAATCTTTTTAAAAAAATTTTTTTTTTATTTATTCATTTTAGAGAGGAGACACAGAGTGTGAGAGAGAGATAGAGAAAGAGAGAAAGGGGGGGGGAGCTGGAAGCATCAACTCCCATATGTGCCTTGACCAGACCAGTGCAGGGTTTTGAACTGGCGACCTCAGTGTTCTCAGGTCGACGCTTTATCCACTGCGCCACCACAGGTCAGGCACGCCATGCAGTTTTTCTCTCTAAATATATTTCTCATGACATTAAGTGACATCTGTCTCCATTCTTTCATATTGATGGTTGGATTCATGAAATAATCCCAGCCCTTAGTTTTGTAACTGGATATATAGAGAATTAAATTTATAGCAATTGTTTCTTGTTTTAACTCATTTTGGGAGATAAAGTAGATTATAATAGAATGCTGAAAAAGACTATTTCCCGTCAAAATAAGCTTGTTTAAATTTGTTTAACAATTAAATAATGTTAAATACCTTTATTTTTATTTTATTTTTATTTATTTATTTTTTTACAGGGACAGAGAGAGAGTCAGAGAGAGGGATAGATAGGGACAGACAGGAACAGAGAGAGGTGAGAAGCATCAATCATTAGTTTTTCGTTGCTGTTGCAACACCATAGTTGTTTGTTCATTGATTGCTTTCTCACATGTGCCTTGACTACGGGTCTTCAGCAGACCGAGCAACCCCTTGCTGGAGCCAGCGACCTTAGGTCCAAGCTGACGAGCTTTTTTCTCAAGCCAGATGGACCCATGCTCAATCTGTTGACCTTGGGGTCTCTAACCTGGGTCTTCCGCATCCCAGTCAGATGCTCTATCCACTGCGCCACTGCCTGGTCAGGCTAATTTTTTTTTTTATTTTTAATGAGAGGATGGGGAGGCAAAGACAGACTCCCGCATATACCAGGACCATGATCCACCCGGCAAGCCCACTAGGGGGCGATGCTCTAGCCATCTGGGGCCCTTGCTCCATTGCAACTGGAGCCATTTTTTAGTGCCTGAGATGGAGGCCATGGAGCCCTTTTCAGCACCTGGGGTCAACTTGCTCCACTAGGGGCGATGCTCAGGCCATCTGGGGCCCTTGCTCCATTGCAACCAGAGCCATTTTTTAGTGCCTGAGATGGAGGCCATGGAGCCCTTTTCAGCACCTGGGGTCAACTTGCTCCACTAGGGGCGATGCTCAGGCCATCTGGGGCCCTTGCTCCATTGCAACCAGAGCCATTTTTTAGTGCCTGAGATGGAGGCCATGGAGCCCTTTTCAGCACCTGGGGTCAACTTGCTCCAATTGAGCCATGGCTGCAGGAGTGGAGGAGAAGAAAGAGAAATACAGAGAAAAGCAAGAGAGGGGAAGGGTGGAGAAGCAGATAGTTGCTTCTCCTGTTTGCCCTGACCGGGAGTGAACCCAGGACACCCACATGCCTGCTGATGCTTTACCACTGAGCCAACTGACCAGGGCCAAATACCTTTCTATATCTGATCCTTTAATATGCTATTATATATTGTGTATGACTTGGGAAGGGAGCAGATCTCAATCTTATTTGCCTAGGAATCTTCTGTTCTTGGAACTCAGATAGCATCTCCCAAGGCACAGTCTGGGAAAGGCTACTCAGTTTCAAAAGCTGGTATTTAGTATATTATTAAGAAAAGGGCGGCCACAGGACACTGCCACAGACTCTGTTTTTACTAGTTATCTCACTACTAAATGGATTTTTTAAGGACTGTAAAAAAGCATAATTTGTACTAGAAAAAAAGAAGAAATGTCAACGTAATAAAAAATTTGAAGTTTTGTTTTAAAAGATAAAAAAGGATTAAAGACATAAATGAATCATTATTTTATCAAAATTTAGAAACTTTTTAATTTTTATATGTTCTCTTCAGTTAATTCTTTTTCTGTTTATGTCAGAATCAGTTGAGGGATTTTCTAACAGAAGCATTGGACCCTCTCCCTCGGCCAAATGAATGTATGTGTCAGGATTTTGGACCTATCCCAGCCTAAGTTTGAATGTGATTTTGTTCTTTTTAATTCTCAGGTTTGTTACCATTAAATGCGATAATGAATATACAGCACTTTCTCAATGCTGAACGAACTTGACTTTGTTTTTGTCTCCCCTGACCTCCCCTGTCTGTCCAGGGCTTTTATTCATTTGGGGCTGCCATACTCTGCCTTGTTTTGTTAGATGGCTGTCAACAGAGTTTGTCTTAGCCCTCTTTATGTTTCCCCACGTACCCTTGCTGTAAATATTTATTCCTCCTCCATCTCAAGAGGGTGCCCAAGCTTTGGTGTTCTGTTGGCTCATGACTTTTCCATTACAGGGTCAAATACAAAATGACCGGATCTCTAGAAGATAAGATAACTCCACTTACAGGGCTTTGGTTTTCAAAAGCCTAGACTGATAGAGACAGTAGGTGAAGTCCACTGTTGTCTTTGTGTTAGTGGGTGGGGTGCAGGAAGCAGGCGGTTCTAGAGAGATAGGGAAAAGGAGCCTAAGTGGAGTTTGGGAGATTTGCCCGAGAATGGGAAGTGAAAGTGAGTTGTGGGTCCCTAGGACATGATCACACAGAGAGCAGTTCTAGGTATGAGGCAGCTGATGATGGGGTGGCTCAGAGAATCTAGACCTGGGGCTGGGTTGGGTTGAATGAACGACCCGTGAGAGGGAAGCACAGGTGAAATGGAGGTGAAGGGCGCAACAAGATGACGTTTGAGGACTCCGGGACACTGTTAATTACTGGGAGCTAAGCTCCAGGAGAGCAGGGCCTTTGTCTATTTTCCCCACTGTCAAACTATTTCTACCCCCTAGAACGGTGCCTGGCACATAGCAAGCACTTAATATATATGTATCGAGTGACTGAAAGTGGAACCCGTTAATGGCACAAAGGATGGGAGTTCTGGTAAAATGGGAAAAGAGGAGAGGTCCAGGATGATTCTGAGTTTATTAAGTGGGAGAAAAGCCTTGTCAGTAATAAAAATGAGCAAGTTAAGGGAACAGGCTGATTGGGATGGAAGACTAAAAATCTGGGTTTTGGATTTGCTGACCCTGCTACTTTGTATAAGTGAAGTACTTTGCATATAGTGGGCCCGGTAAGCACAGGCTGCATTGAATGCTCAGCAAACGGTTGGAGGTCCAAGACTTCAACAACTTGTTGTCACAGACACTCACTCACACACACCTAAATGGGGAAGATGTCTTGGGAGCCACTTCACACCTATCCCAAAGGGAGACCCCGGGGATGACACTTCCTTCTGTATCCTCAGAATAGCAGAAGGAGCTATGGAAACAGGGCCAGGCTGAGTCCAAGAAGAGCTCATTTCTTGGACAACTTCAAGAGGAAATCCGACACCTCCAGCAGAACAATGCTTTTTCCCATGGAAGCCATTCCTTCCCAGGCAGTTATTTCTG
The DNA here is from genome assembly GCA_037038555.1 of Rhynchonycteris naso. NCBI lineage: Eukaryota > Metazoa > Chordata > Mammalia > Chiroptera > Emballonuridae > Rhynchonycteris > Rhynchonycteris naso. The sequence goes on from CM073002.1 coordinate 79,026,038, forward strand.
ATACTTAGTGTCCAGAGCTGGGTTGAGAAAGAATTGTTATAATTGCAGGAGGCTTTTACTAAAATTCATTAGATGAGGAGTTTTTTTGCAGGACAACAGCTGAAAACTGGGCAAAAGTTGTGAAGTAGAAATTCTATTATACAGATACTTTTTCTTTTTTAAACCCTAAGCTTATTCAGCTAGTGTTTCAGAAATTCCCAGTTAAGTCTTCCCATGAATGTATCCTCTAGGGGTGCCTAATATTCACAACTTGCATGTGTATTCCTTCAGATAATCTCTGTTTGTGTGCTAATATCATTATTGTTATAATCATCATTATTGTTTTTTATTTTTTATATTAAACAATAACAGGATCCTACTAGGCAACCTGTTTTGCAACAGACTGCTTAAATTTAGTAGTATATTGGATATTATTCCAAGTAATTAGATATAGAACTAAACAGAGTTCTGTAGTATATATGTACCCTGTAATTCCAACCCTTCGTAGATTACATTTGCATTTTGTTTACCTTTATAAGCAATATCTCAATAGCAATCCTTATATACAACTTTGCATAATTGTGCAAGGAAATCTGTAACAGAAGTTTGTATCAGAGGCATTCCTGCATCAAAGTATATAAATGTTTCAAGTTGTAATGGTGTTTGCTAAAATATCCTCCAAAAAGGCTGCATTAATTTGTACGCCTACCAACAGCACACGAAAGTACCTGAATCTCCACAATGAGTTTTAATAATCATAATTTTTACCAATAAGTGCAAATTATACATAACCTGTAAGTGAAGACAAGACTCTTCAAATCCCCTGAAATATTAGCTCTGTGGGGACAAGAATGACTATGTTTCCTTCCTTCACTGCTATACACGTGCTTAGAACAGTGCCTGAAACAGAGTAGACATACATATTTAATAATGTTTCACTTCATAGAGCTGCTTGACGATGTAGTTGGCCTGTTTTTCTATTAAATTCTTATACTTTTTCCCAAAAAGTCTTGGTATAATATGAAAATTAAACATTTGCCAGGTGTTGCGAATATTTTTTTCCAGCTTGTCTTTTTATTTCTTGGTGTGTTTTGCTATTTAGAATCTACATTTTTATGCGGTCAAATGTATTAACCTTTTTTATGAAGCTTCTCTCATACCTATTTTTTTCTGCACTGAAAAACCCAAAAACAAACAAACAAACAAACAAACAAAAACCCAAGATTTATGTAGTCTTTCTTGTTATTCTTTCAACATTGCTGTAAGAATTTTATTTTTGTTTTCACCTGATATTTCTATTTTGATTTCTATTGATTGGGGGGAAAATGCATCGTACAGGATGCACCTGTTCCCTTAACACCAGTATGGAATTGCCAAGGTAGAGAGTTCATATTTGTGCTGAAACACTGATGTATTTTCATTTCGGGTATTTATTTTCTTTCTCCAAAGACATCTTTTTAAAAATAAATTGCAAAAGTTCCTCATGTACACTGTAAAAGTTCAAGTTATTGGAAATACTTAGAGTAAAAAGCAAAAAATCCTGCCTCACTTCCTCTCTCTGCCCAATAGTTACACTCTCTAGAAGTAATATCTGTCAACATTTTGTTGGATAGCCTTCAGAACCTTTCCTATGTTTTTTACAACTATATTTACACATATCAGTGGTCCTTTATTTTTCTGCTTAATCTAAATGAATCACAGTAAATATATTCTGAATGTAGAACTGCTAAAGCCAGTAAGTGTAGCTGTCATTACATTGTGTCTATATAGCTACACTTATTAATGTGGGGGAGGGGTGGGGGAGGGCAGTAAGGAGAGGCAAATAGAGGGTGACAGAAAATGATTTGACTTTGGGTGATGGGTATACAACACAACAGTACAAATGCTGTAGTGACGTTTACCTGAAACCTATGTACTCTTACTGATCAATGTCACCCCATTAAATTTAATTTTCTAGATAAAATTATTTTTTATAAAAAAGTATTACAACTGTGGGAGTCCAAAATCAGTCACCCCAAGATGTGCCTTTGTGGTATGCAGGCTCTATTGAGCTAAAGGTAACTTTAGCCGAAGGCTCAAGAGAGACTTCTCCACTGACCTCCGCCCACCACCCAACTACCTAGAAGAATTTGAATAAGAGGCCATAAGAAACGATCATATGTAACTTTTTTGGACCTATCTACAGGGCAGGGCAAACTTCTATCTACTGACTGTCTGCTCTCCTTATCATCCTGCAATGGCCTTTTGAAACCCTGTAGGCGCCTTGCCCCATCTCTAGCTCAGGATGTCTTAGATCCCTATGTTCCCTTTCTAACTCTGAACCTTTCGTACATGTGGGATCTCTTTCTCCTGATTGCGGCATTCCCATGCATACATATGTATTAAATTTGGTTATAATCTCTTGCTAATGTATCTCAGGTCTATTTTATTATTAGACCATCCAGAAGAACCTTGAGGATAGAGGAAGGTTTGTTCCTCCCGCTCACAAGCAGTACTGCTATGACCACCCCTATACATATTTTTGTGTTGATATGTAATTATTTCTACAGGATGGAGTCCTAGAAAAAGGCATTGCTGGTTTGAAGGATACATACATTCGTAGCACACTGAAATTTGAAAAACAGAAGACTTTGCAACACAGCTCATTGTGGTGATTCCCCCTTGTACTTTGCTTCAGGAGTGCTGTGGAAAATAGTTTTCTTTAAATACATGAATTTCTGAAAGTGAAAATATAAAGTAGGAAATCATTTGAGTGTAGATTCACATATGCTTTGTGCAGCAATTCCACTTTTAGAGTGCTAGCCTAAAAACACTCCCCCCTTGAAGTGAAATAATATAGTTCTCTCTGTAAACCACCAAAGAAGAGAGACCAAGATGTTAGTGAAAAGTGTTATGTATAATAAAGGGCTGAATGACATTACCTGTAATGCTTTGATAGAATTATCAGTCACAGTATCGGAATAGAAATTAGGAGAGCATCTCCACAGATGGAAGGGGAGAGAAGGACATCTCCCTTCTCCCCTGAGAGTGTGGCCCATTACCCAGGAACGAAGGCCAGGCTTCAAACACCTTTCATGACTGAATAAGGGAACAAGCAAGCTGTCCTAAAACACTGGCAGAAGCCCTATCATTGGGTGTGTGTTCTGTGCAGGGAGTTGCTAAGAGATTTTCTGTCTTTTCCTTCCCTGCACTCTTTCCTACCTTGCTCATTACCTTGAGGCCAAACTGTCTTCAAAGGAAGAAAGTTAAGGAAACTTAATTAGGGTTCTGAAATTCAAACCCTAAACGACCCTGTAAATTTGACAGCAATCATCAAATTGGCCTCTAAAATGCAAGTGCCACTATATATTTCATTCCTTGAATAGTTTCCTTGACACCTTTGGGCACACTTATTAATCTCATTAATCATTTTAGGTTTTGGTGATCAGATTTCTCCTATTGTTTACATTTTCTTAAACAGTGTTATAAAAAGACACTAGAATCTTTGCACATGTTGTGAACTATTCGTATTTCTTCCATGAATTGCTTGCTTTATGGCCTATGCCCTATTTAAAAATGGATTAAAAAAAACCCCTGATCTATAGAAATCTTTGATATATTCTGGCTATTAATCTTTTTTTTAATAATAAGCTGCAATGTTTTCTGTCATTTGGCTTAATTATAGCTTCAGCATACAGATGTTTTTACATGTTCATGCATTTAGGACATGTTGGTCATAGTCCCTCCCTCCCACCGCCCTGTGCCTTCCAGCCTGCAGAGGGAGAGCAGATGCATTTTCTGAGACTGTGCTACTAAGATCTCTGAAACGTTGACAGGACAAGGTTACAATAATAATAAGACATATCATTTACAAAGTTGCAAATAAGCTTTCTGGGAAACCTGAATTCTTTTTTTCATGTACTCATAACACTGGGGAACAATTTTTTTTCATTTTCTGTTGCATGAGGTTTTAGAACTGTTTCTATATATTTCTGCAGCGCTGATTCGAAATCTGAAATCTGTTTTTAGGTGCAGGCTCTAGTTTTTATGCAATTTTAATTTCTTTTTGTTACAGTTAATGACATGCATTGATTTTTAAATAGGAGTTAAAGGGCAAGAACTCTTGGTTTGAACATAACCACAAGGCAATTAATGTTTTACAAACATCACTTTTACATAATTGTAGTTGTTTTTAAATGTAAAAAATTATTATCTGATAAGAACACCCTCGTATTTTGTTTTAAGATTGAATCATGGCTTCTTCGAGTAGGCGTAAATGTAAGAATAGTTCTGACATCTTCTGTTCTATATGTGGCTGTTACACACTTCAACGTCAAAGGCGCAATATTTCATTTGTGACATGTGCATACATTGCCTATTTTCAAGTTTCCCTTGGCGATCAAGACAAGAATTGGGGTCCTCATATTGTGTGTCATAATTGTGAGGAAATGCTTCGTGACTGGACAAAAGGAAAATGCAAAGAAATGCCTTTTGGTATTCCCATGGTTTGGTGTGAACCTAAGGACCACAGCAATGACTATTATTTTTGTCTGATCCATACAAAGGATCTTGCATCAGCAAGAAAAAACGTCATATGATCGCATATCCTAATATTCCTTCAGCAATATGACCTATCCCGCACTCTGAGACACTCCCGGTTCCAGTTTTCAATGGTTTTATTTCTTCTAAGGACGAAGAAAGTGAACATGGTGATCAAGTGTATTTTGATAAGATGCATGAGGAAATGGTTGTAGAATCTGAAGGGTCTTCTGATGTTAAGCAGTCATTAACCCCTCAGCAGTTTAGCCAACCCAAATTGAATGACTTAGTAAGAGATTTGGGCCTATCAGAGAAAGCAGCTGAGTTATTAGCCTCCAGGCTTCAAGAAAAGAATGTACTCTACCAGTCAGCTAAAGTATCCCATTTCAGGAAGCGTGAACAAATTGTTGTGGACTTTTTTTCCCCCGAAAACAAACACTTTGTTTACTGTTATGATATCAGTAGTTTTCTCTGCCAGCTAGGTGTTACCACATACAGTCCAACAGAATGGCAGCTATTTCTTGACAGTTCTAAATGGAGTCTGAAATGTGTTCTTCTACACAACGTAATATTTATGCAGTGGTTCCAATTGGTTATTCAACTAATCTGCAAGAAGATTATAATGACATAAAAATTGTCCTCGACTTTCTGAAGTATGAGGAGCATAACTGGATCATTTGTGTGGATCTTAAAAACGGTAAATATCCTGCTAGGACAACAGAGAGGTTTCACGAAGTATCCTTGCTTTCTGTGTTTGTGGGACAACTGAGCTCAGGAGAAACACTGGACACAGAAGGAGTAGCCAAAACGTGAAGCTCTGGAAGTAGGGATGCAAAATATCGTGAATGATCTGTAGTTAATTGAGACAGGATCATTTTCCCCCCACTTCACATCAAACTTGGCTTAATGAAGCAGTTTGTTCAGGCTTTGAATAGAGAAAGTGAATGCTTTCAACATATTATTTCTGCTTTTCCTGCCTTGTCTTTTGAGAAGATAAAGGCAGGTGTATTTGATGGACCTCAATTTTGAACCCTCATACGTGACAAAGAATTTGCCAGGAAGATGAATAAGGAGGAGAAAGCAGCATGGCAGTCTTTTGTGGCAGTTAAAAAACTTCCCTGGCAACAAAAAAGCAGAAAACTATGAACTTCTGGTTCAAAGGATGCTGTTGGCTTTCCGTGACATCAGATGTAACATGAGCATTAAGATTCACTTCCTGAACAGTCACCTTGATAAGTTTCCCCAAAATCTTGGAGCCATTAGTGATGAGCAGACTACTGCTGGGGCATCAAACAAGATTGTCCTCAACAAGTACACAAACACAAGAGCTACAAATGCAAATTTTTGCCTAAATGGAATTTAAATAAGTTTTGCACAAATTTTATGATTAAAATAAGTGTTTTAATATGTTCTGTTTTGAAATTGTAGGCAAATTCTGATGCAATCATACCTTTTAGTGTATTAGTGTACTTACTGCATTATATAAATTATTATATTTTCACCAAATGATGCCCAAAAGACATTCTACTTCATTATGTTAAACTAAATGATGAAAACTTTACAATAAGATGAAAAACTAAAATCTTGTATTTCAATAAAACTGTAGCTTACAGAGAACAACTAATGTCAGATTTGAGATCTGCACTCTCGAATTAGGTAAGAACAAATGTTTTTGTGGATGCAACAAAAGTTTTGTTCCCCAGTGTTTATGGGGAAATCAACAGGATGGTTAATTACCTATGCAAATATATAGCTGACACCCTGCTCTGAAACGAAGATGTTAGAGAAGTTATGGCTCTGCATGGAAGAACTAAGCTGCTTTCTGCTAAAGTAACAGTTTTCCTACACTGTAGGCAGAATCACAGCCTAAGTTAGCATTCAGACTGCTTAGGCACTGTAGCTTATTCTTGTCAATATGCTCATAGTCTTTAAACCAGTGGTTCTTAACCTGGGTTCTATTGAACCCTAGGGGTTCGATGAGTCGGTCTCAGGGGTTCGGAGAAGCCTCTGCCGCGGAGGCCAGAATAAAGTAATACCGTAATTTGTTGTGAGTTCATGCACTTTGTTGGTTTTGTTCTTTGAGCAGGGTGATGTTCATGCACGGCTCATTTTGTGCACCAGTAAAAAAACATATACCTATGTCTTGAATTTGGGAAAAAAAATCGTATTTTATTTATCACTAAAGAAGGGTTTGGTGAATGCGCATATGAAACTGGTGGGTTCGGTACCTGAAAAAAGGTTAAGAACCACTGCTTTAAACAATTGCTCCCAGGAGAGAAAACTCCAAGACAGCTGAAAGATGAGCTGCCGGGATCTTTACCTAGAGCTGGCAGAAGGATTCTATGTAAAAATGATTAGCTTGGCCAAACTCAGTCTTGAGCCAGATATTGTTTAAAACTGAACAAACCAAGTCTTAAGAAATGTTTATACAAAGAAAACTTTTTTTTATTAACATATAAGGGGATATTGTAAGAAAGTGGCCTTTTGTCATTTTTACGGTTCTCTCCAGTCCTGGGGTTTATTTACTATCACCTGAGGTGAATGTCCTGCTGAAAGCATATCCTTATGAGTAGGTCTCTTCTGCATGCTATAGGCAATCCTACATCTATCAAGCCAAGAAAGCCTGTATTTGGAACAGGACATGAGAATTTAAAAGGCAGGCCCTAAATTGGGGGGTGGGGAGGGAGAAATTCTGCTTTCTTTAACTTTATGCTAGACTGTGAGTCTACAGGTGCTGAAATAGCACGCCAGCGTAGTGTGTGGAGAACCTGGCCTTTTTTCTTTTAGATTTTATTTATTTATTTTTTGAGACAGGAGAGAGGTCGAGGTGAGGAGAGGGAAGCATCAACTTGTACTAGTTGCTTCTCGTGTGTGCCTTGACCAGACAAGCTGGAAGTTTCAAACTGGTGACCTTAGAGTTCCGGGTCAATGCTTTATCCACTGTGCCACCACAGGTCAGGCAAAACCTGGCTCTCTCTCTCTCTCTCTCTCTTTTTTTTTTTTTTTTAAAACCTACATCCCTGGGTACCCAGAGACCATCTTAATGAAACAATGTATTTTTAATTCAAAGATTGTATCATTCATAATTGAAAAACATACACAGCAAACAGAGCCAGCCTTATATGTATTGCAGGAATCAAAGGAGGACAAAAACGCCCAGACAACTTGATGAAGGAAGTAGGACTTATTAAGCCGGCAGAGCACATGGGACTTGTAGCTCCAAAACACAGGCTCCCCGAAGTTGATTTTCTTAGAGGCTATATACCTTTACAGTATCTAAGCAATAGGCATGTGATTTCTTTGTTTAAGGTTTCCCAGCACTCAAGAAGAGGAGAGGGAAAGTTTTGGTGGGGTCAGCAAGGGGGAAGGAGTTTCTAGATCACTGGCCATAGTTACATACAGATCCTGCTATTCTTACTTTATATTGTATCTATGGGATATAGTTAACTTATTACTGGCTGATTTGGTTACCCCTGCTGGCTCCTTTCCCTTGTATTGTTTTTGTTTCTTACTTCTCAGGGAAGAGGGGGCCTTCCCTCCTTCTTCGTATGTACACTGCCTAAATACAGTGTGTCCGTAAAGTCATGAGGCACTTTTGACCTGTGACCGGTCAAAAGTGCCCCATGACTTTACGGACACACTGTATTATGTTTGTAGGAGTCTTTAAAAGACTCTACATGTTCTAAGAGTCTTCTCCTACTTCCTGGCCCTCTGCCTCACACATTAATAGAACAAATTTTCTACAAAAGGGCTCAGTTAAATATAGTTACATTATGGCCTTGGCTGGTTGGCTCAGGGGCAGAACATCAACCCCACTATGTGGTTGTTCTGGGTTTAATTGCTTGTCAGGGCACACAGGAGAAGTGACCATTTGCTTCTCCATCCCTTTCCTTCCTCCTTACCCTCTCTCTCTCTAACTCTCTCTCTCTCTCTCTCTCTCTCTCTCTCTCTCCTGCAGTCATGGCTCAATTGAATGCCTCGATTGATTCGTTCCAGTGCATTGGCCGGGCTGGGTGGGTGGGTGGGGCGCTGAGGTTGGCTCCTTGGAACCTTCCTCAAATGCTAAGAAGAGCTTGATTGCAAGCATGGCACCAGATGGGCAGAGCATAGGCCCCAGATGGGGTTGCTGAGTGGATCCCAATCAGGGTGCATGTGAAGTCTATCTCTCTATCTCTGCTCCTTTCACTTGGAAAAGAAAAAAAAAAAAAAAAATATATATATATATATATATATATATATATATAGTTACATTATTGAAATATTTCCCCCGATTACTAAAAACATTATCCCAGAGAGAGAGAGATAAAAACCTATAATCCTATTACTTAGCTTAATTTTTTAACACCTTCCACAGGAATTCAAAATTTTACATTTGTGATCATGTGTCCATACAATAATGTAGCATATATATATATATATATATATATATATATATATATATATATATATTTATCCTGCAGTTTTAAAAAGTAATGTTACACAGGCCAAAAGCCCCTGTCCCAGATGCTCATGATATTCTGGGAAGAAAACTGATTTTGATCCCAGGGACTTTCATTTGAATCATAGCTCCTATACAGGCAGTATGACCTCGGGCACATTACTTAACTTCCTGATTATTTCTTGTAAAATGATGTTATTCAGGCTTTTAGGATAGATGAGGACAGATATGATGCATACAGGGTACCTGGAACATGGTACGGTGACTCATAGAGGTCAATGACCTTTATTGATGGTTTTTGTGAAAAGCACTGGCTCAAGAATTATTTCATCCTCTATTTTAATCCTAACAGTCGGTGAAAATAAGTTGTATTATCTCACTTTATGTGACAAAAAGAAAGTACACTGGGGTTAAGACACTTGCACAAGGTCACACAGCAGACTAGTGAAGGAGGTGGAATTTAAACTGGTTAGGAGAATAGCACCTTCTTGGCCACTATTGACTATAAAGAAACACAAACAGCAAGTAAGAACAGATGGAAGACCTCTCTGTCTTGCATCTGCACATGACTTTGCAGATCCAAAAACCCTAGGTAGGCTAGAAGTATATAACACTGGTTTATTTCTGAAGATGACCAACAAGAACTCAGAAGAAACCAAAAGAGCAAAGTAAAGGTAAGAAAAATGGGCTCAGATGGACAAATTCCCTAAACATTTTTCACTACCTTGATGTCTTTGAAGCTACATTTAAAATGACAAAATCTGTGTTACTTCAAAGGCAGTTTCAAGAAAGGGAAAGGAATAGGCCTTTTCTGAACTCTCTCAGTGTTTTTTGTTTTGCTTTGTTTTAATAAAACTGGGAAAATAACAAGTGCTGCCTCCTAAAGCTGTTTTTAAAATTAAGACAAATAAGATCCTTCACAGAAGAAGGACTTGGTTTCAGTGCTTGGCCCATTGTCCGCTTTGAATTACACCCAAGTCTGTGGCTCTTCTCTCTGCGGTCATTTGATGGCATGTGATTATGATACTCAGTGTCCAAAGGCTGGGGTTATTAATTGAACGCTGTTAGACAATGAATTATCTTACAAACACTGCAATTTTAAAAGTATTCAGAGCAATCCAAGTATGAGGAAATTACTGCTCACAAAAATGAGGGGATATTTTCAAAATGAATATGAAGCTATAAAATATCCCCTCATTTGTGTGAGCAGTATACGTATATGCTTTTTTCAAGGGAGAACTAGTTAAAATGCTCGTCCCACCTTTGTTCTTCTCCCTAAAATAACGCTTCCTCCAAAAGATAAAAAGCACTAACAGGTTTGCCCTTGAAGGGTAGACTCCAGAAATTCTAGAGCCGTCTGAACACACCTCCCTTCCTGCGAGGGACCAAACCGCCAGCTCCGCCCTGTGTCACATAAGTCTCCCCGTGCGCCAAGCAAGTGTTTACTTCTGCCACCCGCCATCCCGGCGGGGACGGGTGTACCCCGGCTACCCCTCACGTTCGCCCGGGCAGTTATCCAAACACACCAGGGCGGTATTGGGAGTGTATTTTGGCCGCGGAACTTGATCCTCTCGTAACCTGTCCTGAAGCCACCCGCCGCTTTTCCTTGGACTTCCCTTCGTGGTGATTTTCCGGTCCCGGACGCCCGGCAAGGGCGCGCGGCTGGTGTCCGCCCAGCCCAAAAGGTAGGGGCTCGGCTACGCTCCTGCGTCCACGCTCCGGGGCCCCGGAGTCCCACAGCCTTCCTCACCGCATTGCACCTTCCTCGACGAATTTGGGGGCGGCCGCAGCCTTCGCCTATTTGGCGCCAGCTTCCGAGCAAGAGGAGCTTGCCCGCAGCTCCGGAGGGGCTCGGCGCAGTCGCCTGGGATTTGCACCCGGGCGCAACGGGCAGCGCACAGGCTGGCGGGCACCCGGGACTGCGGGCCGCACTGCGCCCTCCTCTGCTCCCCGGCCAGGAGCGGGGGCACCAGGTCGTGCCTGCGCCGCCCCTGACCCACGCCAACTTCCTCCGGTTTCCGCCGGCCGCGGGCTTTGGCGGCCCGATGCTGCAGGCGCCGTGGGAGAGGCAGCAGCCGGCTGGGGCCGAGCGGCTGCGGCGGCGGGCGGAGAGCAGCGGAGCCCGGCCGCGGAACCCCGCACGCTTCTGCAGTCTTTGCGCCTGGGCCTCGGCGTAACCCCCTGGCTGGCTCGCGGCAGGTTTGCATTGCGGAGTGAGGGAGGTTAGGGGTGCTGGGAGTCCGAGATCCCCACCCGGATCGGGTCGGCCTGGGTCTGTGCTGTCCAGATCCTCGGGTTTTGCAGCCGCTAAAGCGGAGGGTCGGTGATGGGGACACACTAAGCCGACTGCTCCTCGGCGCGCCCTCCCAGCCCCGGAGCGTGCCCTGCGTTCGCCCCCCAACTCTGGGTTAAGAGGGCGGGGGCCACCGGCGGGGCGCTCGGAATCGGGTACCCGCCCAGGAGAGGCGCGAGTGGCAAGGAGCCTGCCGGCGGGCGCAGGGACGCGGGGAGCCGAGAGGACCCTGCTATTGAACCCTCTTCTCTAATCGCAGAGGAATTTGGGCGCTCAATGGGTGACGGGCTCCTCGCTTTCTACTGTTGTCTTGTGTAACGATCTGTACTCGAGCAGCGGCGAGAGTAGGGCTCTGTCGTTTTTGACTTTAGGAAAAAACTCCGAGAAACCCTTCGCGCCGCAGTGGACCAGACCTAACAAAGCAAGCCCCGAGGCAGTTTGGGGGAAGTGGCGGCCGTGAGACAACTGCGGTTGTTTCAGCTGCCCTTAGTGTGCAAGATAGGAGAGAAGAAAGCTGTCATTTTGAGGCCAAGATCTCAGCTTCGTTCCTTGTGTGTTGTTATTTTTGCCTTTAAAGAACGTTTATAAAAAGTTATTTCCAGAAACTGAAAGCAAACCCAAAGCTCTTTCTTTCATGATCTTCAGTAGAAAGGGCAGGGAGAGACTTTGGGGGTGGGGAGTAGCATGGTGTTCAAAGCCTGTACTTAAAAACTATGGGAATGTGGATGAGAAAAATATCAGGAACACCAGAGTATCAGAAACCACACACGCCGCCGATTCTAAACTTGGAGTCACCTGTGCTTTAAGTGGAATGTTCCTGATTGCTCTAATTTGTAGATAGTTAAGGAAACTGCTTCAGCCAGGAGCTTTTCACCCTCTGTGGCCCTAAGACTTCATGTCCACACCGACTCCAGGTCTCCGAGGGCTCCTCTCATGATGCGGGCCTGGATGTCTGACTCTCTGGTCTTCACACTTTCTCTCTTAGCTTCAGACCAGGAAACTATCTTTTTATTTACGTGGAGATGTTAAATATTTGGGAATATTTGGTCAGGCCGCCAGGATATTTCCTGTTTAAAAGATTGCTGATTTGACATTTGTAAATTGGTTTACCTATCACTGAAGACTGCTTTTCATACACGGATTTGCACAAGAGACACTCTTAAATTATCTTTAGGATGATGGCAACTTTTGTTTACAAGTAGAGAACTTTTCTAGAAACTCTTTGTGTTACCCTGGTCCGGCTTCATAGTTGTCCTTAATCTTTCAGGTGGAGTGGGCGGGAGGGGGAGGGCATTTGTTGTTTGATGGGGTTCCCCTTGAGCAGCATTTGTTTCCAGAGTCGCTTAATGTCACAGCCCCACGTTTTTATCTGATGGTGCAGTAAGTGAGCCCAGCTCACAGCCCCACGTTTCCTTCTGATGGTGCAGGAAAGTGAGCATAGCTCACAGCCCCACGTTTCCTTCTGATGGTGCAGGAAAGTGAGACTACTGTTTGGGCTATGTTTCAGGTTTTTTGCAAATATGTGTTCTTGTACCACCAAGCAATAAAAATCTTTGAGGCTCATAAGGAATAGATTTGGCAGAACAATGCCATTAAGAGACATACCATTAAAAACCATCAGTCTGTCCTTTATGAAAATTGTAATTCTCAAGTTTTCTTATGCGAGAACTTTAATGGCAGCTGTTTTCTTCTGCTGGAGATATTTGTGGGTTCCATGTCATGTGGACCAGTATGGGAAAGAAATGAAATATGCTCTTTCGCACATTTCTCTGATAAGCATCATTAGCTAACCATACAGATTACCGTTGGACTTCATGGAAGTTGATTCCATCCGAGGTTGGGGACCAGAGATCTGTTTAACATGCATTCTAGGCTATGCTTATCAAGGAGGTGAAGAAAGCACGAAACCCTTGTGGCGCCACTGTGATCCCCAGTGTGTTCACATCTGCAGTTTTATTAAATCTTCCCAACAACACTGTGAAACAGGAATGTTTAATCCCATTTTATAGTTAAAAAACAAAACAAAACCTGAGACTGACGTAGGTTAAGTGACTCATTTTCTGCAGATTGCAGAGCAGGTGAGCAGTTGGTGTGGCTGTGGGTCACAGTCACAGGGCTGGGAGGTGCGGGTGACAAGGGAGCAGAGGGTGGTTTTACAGTGGATCACCGGTGACTTTCTGTATGGTGACCCTGCTTTCCTTGGAAGAATCTCCAGCTTTCTTGCCATCTCCTTATCTGGAGGCCTTATTTCCCATCTCTTACAGATCTTTTCAATGTAGGAAATCATTATTTAAAGAGCTCTTCAGAAGCCACTATTACATGCTACTGAACACAATGATGCCATTTGCACACTGAGTAGAGGTATTGTAACAGGACAGGTGCTAGGTGCTAGTGGTGAGGACAGGGTGTGCAAGGTTGAACAGAACAAAACCCCTGCTCTTAGAGAGCTTTTATTATTATTATTATTATTACTATTATTATTATTTTGTGTGTGTGGGAAATGGAGTCATTACACAAGATGCAGATAAGTGAAAAAACATCTTTTAAGAGATTATATATTTTTTAAATTTCTTTTTATTTATTTATTTTAGAGAGGAGACACAGAGTGAAAGAGAGAGAGAGAGAGAGAAAGGGAGGAGGAGCTAGAAGCATCAACTCCCATATGTGCCTTGACCAGAGCAGGGTTTTGAACTGGCAACCTCAGTGTTCCCAGGTCAACGCTTTATCCACTACGCCACCACAGGTCAGGCAAAAAACATCTTTTAGATAGAATGAGTGTTACAACGACAATACAGCACAGCGGGCATGTGCTAGAGAGGCTTGGCGGAGGCTACTTGGGGCAGTCAGAAAACTCCTCTGAAGAGGTCATCTTTGATCTGAGATGCGAGTGGTGAGCAGGAGCCAGTCAAGTGGAGGACAGAAGAAAGGGCCTGGTAGCAGAGGGAGCAGCAAGTGCAAAGTGCCAGAGGCATGAAGGAATTTGGGGTGTTGGAAGAACTAGATGAAGGAGAGTGCAGAAGGGGGAGGCAGGAGATGAAGTCAGGCGAGGTAGGTGGGAGACAGCTTGTGTGAAGACTTCAAGTCTTAGAACCAAGTTTGAATTTTGTTTTGATTAGAATGGGATGGCTCTGGAGAGAGACTCAGTCTTTACCCAGTGGGCAACGGGCTTTCCTGTTTCTCTTTTTCCCTTTCTCTCTTTCCCTCCTGACCCTAAACATTTTCACTCTCAGTTGTTTTTTCTTTTCCTTGCTAATTGGCCATCACTCATCTCCCTTTCCTTGCCCCAGGGCAGGGCACAGACATGTCCACACAGAGAAGTAGGCAGGGCCCAGGAGACAGAGTTCCTCTTATCCTCTGAAATACAGCGATACATTCAGGTTAACCTTCATGCTCAACACTCTTCATGACCAGCTCTGATATCTCAACCTCTCTCCAGACTATCTAGTTGTCTCTAAGAAGTCTCTGGGTTGGCTGGTGATATCTGAAACTAGATATTTAAAGTTAACTTAATTATTTAGTCAATTATAACACAATTGATATCTTTTGCAAGACAGTGCTTGTTATAAGAGGTGACAATCTAAATGATCTTAAAAAGTCTTGCCTTTTCCTGAACTCCTCCTCCCTCTCTCCCAGGCTGCCCTCTGCATGGTCTGTTACGGGAGGTCCATGCTCTTCTTCGAGTACAGTTTCAGTGGTGACGTGCAGAACTTGTCATATTTCTCATGGGAATATGCTTACTATACCTGTGAAATTTCATATCTATTTGTCTTTGTAGAGGATCTTGGCAGTTTTAGAGTAGCTCTTAAATCATTAAACTTTATGTCCAAGTTAATAAATCCTAGTACTTCTGGTTTATCAGCAATGAAGAGAAGGCCCCAGCGTTTTTTTGATTCCGTTATCCTTTGACTCTGGCATAGTTCATCATTACTAGTGTATTACTACTCTCTGGGGAAGCTGGTTACACTCTTTAGAGAGAAAATTGTTTTTGAGATTCTTTAGCTAGATGCCTTGCTCACTTATTAACATACATACTTAGCATCACTAATGAACAGAATTTGACAACTTATATTTAGCTTTTGTGCCTGGTTTTCACTGATTGATCTAGTGGCATAAAATCTGGAGCATATTTCTATTTAAACGGGCAGCAGTTAAATCTTGTCTTGTTCACTGTGTCCCCTGTATCTGGTGTAGTGTCCAGAACATTATAGATTGAGCAAACTTTTCCCAAATGACTCACTGCCCTTAGATTAACTCACAATCTTAATATATTATCTCAGTTATAACATCTTTATAAATATTATAATCATCTTTACAACTTTTAAGATTATCAATTTTCATCTCAAAAACATTGCCCATTGGAGAAAACAGGTGTAAGATGACTTCATCCCTATGGATTTGTATGTATTGATTTAAAAGCTTCTTGTTTTAAAAAGTTTTCTTCTTTTTAAAAATATTGTAATGTATTCATACTAACAAGTAAGGAACTGGTATGTAAATGTCATTATATAGATACTCAATTTTGTTTTCACATATAGCAAACATTCTGTACATTTTCATAATTTGTAATTTATCATCATTTAAATTGGGTTAGTCGGTGTATGGTTACATTATTACATTATTGAGGAAATAAGTGTGCTAGAAATGTGAATACCAAAGTCATCTCCCTCTTTAATAGTACTCAGACATTTTTACACGCACAATCTCCTGTACTTGAGTAGGCAGAGATTTCAGAGATTTGTTTTGTTCAAGTTTCAACACTTATTATGATATTTTTTAGGTTCTAATGGGTATCATTTAACCTAGTTGGAGACACAAACAGGCCCTGGCTAAAAAACTCTCTTTATCAAGCTTTAGAGAGCCTGACTTGTGGTGGTGCAGTGGATAGAGCGTCAACCTGGTACATTGAGGGCCGACATTCAAACCTGAGGTCACCATATTAAGCGTGGGATCATGAACATGATCCCATGGTTTCTGGCTTGAGCCTAAGGTCACTGGCTTGAGCAAGGGGTCACTTGTCCCTAGTCAAGACATGGTCAAGGCATGTATAAGAAGCAATCAGTGAACAACTAAAGTGACGCAACTGTGAGTTGAATGTTTCTCATCTCTCTCCCTTCCTGTCTGGCTCTCTTTTTTGAGTTATATAATATAATATAAAGGTCTTTAAAATATAGATGATATAATATATAACTATAATATAGTAGAGACAATATGTCGTAAAACTGCACTTAATACTTAGAAAATGGGTTAACCAGTTGCATTTAGACGAGAACAATGAGATGATAATCCAGAGTCAACTAGAGTATGAGTGGATTTTCAACTGCTTCTCAGCCACAGCAATTAATTTAATTTATAATTTTATTTCATTGATAGATTCTAAAAGTTAAAGGAACTATCTTGTAAATGTAAATGATCTTTGTGAGATAAAGGACATTGTGTCAAAATATCATACTGTGTACATTTGGAAACTATTATATAAACTTTGTATTAATCATAAAAAGGAGTCAGAAAATTTAATAAGAAATCTCTAATATCTTATTGTTCTCTCACACTATACTGAGCATAAAAAATGTACATATGCCCTAATCTCTGTCTCCTTGATCCCTTAATGCATGAAGAACTCTTACTAAAGGGGTACAAAGATTTGAATAAAAGCATTTAATTTTATTTCATTTATTATATTTTTATATTATTTTTATTTTATGCCATTTTATTATTTTAATAAAAACAGCACCTTCCAGACCATTTGAGATCTTGCTCTCTGGCATATGTAGCTTGTTTGATTAGAATAAACTCATAGCCTGACCAGGCGGTGGCTCAGTGGATAGAGCATCGGACTGGAATGAGGAAGACCCAGGTTCGAGACCCCGAGCTCTCCAGCTTGAGCGCGGGCCCATCTGGCTTGAGCAAAAGCTCATCAGCTAGGACCCAAGGTCGCTGGCTCCAGCAAGGGTTTGCTTGGCCTGCTGAAGGCCCACGGTCAAGGCACGTGTGAGAAAGCAATCAATGAACAACTAAGGTGTTGCGACGGCAATGAAAAACTAATGATTGATGCTTCTCACCTCTCTTCGTTCCTGTCTGTCTGTCCCTATCTATCCCTCTCTCTGACTCTCTCTCTGTCCCTGTAATAAAAAAAAAGAAGAAGAAACTCATAAAAATTAAAAAAAAAAAAGCAGCAGCACTTTCTATGGTGCTGGCTTAAATATTTCCAATAGAATATTTTAGGGAAATGTCAAAGGAAGTTAACTAAACACTCTTGTTAGATCCAAGCTGTACTACAAATAAATTAGTAATACTGTAATTGGACTTTTCATAGGAAGGATGTTAGGAGAATGTGTATTCTCTGATCATGAAGTACCTATAAATATTTTCCAGGTATTGAATTTCATGGGGGACAAATCTGGCTCATTTATAGCAAAAAAAATTCCTACAAAAAACGGTTTTATAACTTTGGTGGCAGTGCTCTTCTACTTTAACCATAAAATAATATATTCATATTCTTATAAAAAACATTCCACCTAAGATGGAATATTACCTATGAACACCAATATTCCTGCCTGTGTACCTTATATTTAAATAACATCCCTCACGTGTTCATAGGTTCCATCCCTAGTCAGGGCACGTTTTCATTAGGGAATTTTTTTTTTTTTTTTCTGCTCAGAGCTTTAGAGAATTTCTCCCACTGGTCTTTGATGTTTTGTGCCATTTCATGTTGCTGACTTGCTTTTGACTGACACTTGACCCTGTCGTCACTGCAAGCCTTTTAGTGTTTTAACTTGGGACATTCTTCTGACACTCAGTACACTCTCTCTTCCATTCCACTCTCACTCATGCAAACCATTTTTCCAGTTTTAAGGCTTATCTTTGTAACTCCAAACAAGTTGCTTATCTTTTGAGTTCACTTTCCTTGTTATAAATTTGAGATAATGTCATCATAGTTACGATAAGTAAAAAGTAAATACATATAAATAGTTCAGCCCTGCTTCTGCCAAATATCAAATATTTAACCAATGTTATTTACCATTTTTATTATAACTATTAGGATGGCTATTATTATAACTGTGTTCTTTAAGTACTAAAAATTAACTTTTTCCAAAATGTCCTTTTTTTCAGAGAGAGAGACTGAGAGATGGGAAGGGAGAGAGATGAGAAACATCAATTCCTAGTTGTGTTACTTTAGTTGTTCATTGATTGTTTCTCATATATGCCTTGCCTGAGCCAGTGACCCCGTGCTCAAGCCAGCAACCTTGGGCTTCAAGCCAGTGAACCTGTGCTCAAGCAGGCAAGCCTGAACTCAAGCTGGGGTCCTTAGGGTTTCGAACCTGGGATCAGTGTCCCAGGTTGACGCTCTATCCACTGTGCCACTACTGGTCAGGCCAGATTATCTTTCTCTTTGATCTTATTTAGCCCATTTTTTTTTCAAGTTTGTTTTCTTTTAGCACCTGACTTTGCTTTGGACTCTATTAACCTGCTCATGTTGTTGTATTTCTTTAATTATTCTTCAGTGAACAGCAACAGATATGTGGGCACCTATCCTGTGCCAGATGCAAAGATCTATAAAAAGGGATCCATGGGCACAGAGTGGAGGTGTGTGTGTGTGTGTGTGTGTGTGTGTGTGTGTACATGTGCATATGGGCTTTTAGTGAAGTTGGGGATGAAATCTGTTGGTTGAATAGCCCTATGAGATTTTTAGAATATACTAGGGTTAGAAAGCAAACCTATTCAGATGGCCATTAAACATTTAATATCTTTTAGTTTGAGGTTTTTTAGTAGTTTAAAAAAATATGATTTAGAGTTATCCCTCTTCTTGAAACAGCTTTATGTATGCATTTTTCTTAGACGCTTCTCCATCCTTATCCAAATGCAAGGTGGAAATGGAAAGAGAAGCCCTCCTTGAAAAGCAGAATCCCAGCAGATGATCCAGTTTATGGTGGGGGGTGGGTGCCTGGGAGATGAGAGGGGAAGGAGGGAGAGCTTTTCAGGTTGCAGGAACAGTGTGATCAGAGCGGCTGAGGCATGAACCAGTATCACTGAGAACTGCTCCAAGTTTGGTACTCTCAGAGCATAACGTGGGAAGTCTAGCATTTTAGGAGATGGCACAGGAGAGAATGTAGGCATCTGCTGGGTCAGCCTCAGACACCCATGCCTGTGTCTCACATCTCCCTGTGAGGCCGTGTACTTACAGGGTGTAGGACTATACAGACAATTTGTTACAGGCACATTTGTACATTGCTTCTGAAGTTGCACTTGGATTTACATGTGGCATGAAATACACCCCTTCTATTTGCTGTTTTCATAAGAAAATGTAAAAACATTAGTTATGGTAATGTATAACCGATGTTAGAGCTCTCATTTTTAATACCCCGTGTTTAGACCTAGCTGGGAAGCTCAGCTGATTACAGTATTGTCCCCATATGCCAGGGCTGCAGGTTCCATCCCTAGTCAGGGCACGTATAAAAATCAACCAGTGAAGTTGATGTTGCTCTCTCTCTCTCTCTCTCTTTCTCTCTCTCTCTCTTCCTTCCTTCCTTTCCCTCTAAAACCAATCAATCAGTACCAAAATAAACAATAACCCAAGTGTTTAAAACATAAGAAATACTAAATATAATTTGAGACTTCTGCAGCCTGGGATTTTATGTGGAGTCTGATAGTAGAGGTGGACTTCAGCAGGACAGAGACATCCAAGGAGAACAGTCAAGAGGATCAGTGCAGATAGAGGCCTCTTTCAGTGCCTCCCTAACACGTGGAACAGAGTAGAAGCCAAGTGCTTCTGGTCACAGCTTTATTTTTTTGTAATTATATGCTTCATAATTTGTATGTAAGATTTTGATTAATAGTTGATTTTTCTTTGTTTGCATTGCCAATAAGTTTTGGCTTCCTTCACCTCTCTCTTCTCATTTTTCACATGTGCCTTGACCGCAGGCCTTCAGCAGACCGAGCCACCCCTTGCCGGAGCCAGTGACCTTGGGTCCAAGCTGACGAGCTTTTGCTCAAGCCAGATGGGCCCGCGCTCAAGCTGGCGACCTCAGGGTCTCGAACCTGGGTCTTTTGCATCCCAGTCCAACGCTCTATCCACTGCGCCACCGCCTGGTCAGGCTCTCTTCTCATTTTTAAAAGGCATCACTCAGTTTTTAATATATCAAAATATTATTCAGAGTTTATCTAATAGCTGTTGGTAAAGTTCTGAATTATATTTACTTCTAGAATAAAACATGTTCTAAGTCTGAGTGGTGTCCAATATATTTTAACTGGTATTTTTTATGTTGATTTCTCTTGCTAGGAGATTAAGCAATAAGATCCAAAACACCCTAACCACAAGAGCTTAAAATTCTTAGAGAAGAAGTAGATGTGAAAGAGAAAACACTGAAACTTACTTGAATTGCAATTAGCCTGAGACTGAAATGTGTGGGAGAGGTGTGCATGAGGCTAGGAAGACAGAGGGCAAAGAAGTGTCTTAGTACACTTACAGCACTGTTGAGGGGAGAAAGTGCACTTAATATGGGTTGGTGCTTATCAAACACCTTTGTAATTATCACCCATTGATTTGCCTGTAGCAGCTGTCAATCTACTACTTCGAATGCATGGATTTCTTGGTACTTACAGTTTTCTTGTTATAAATGAATTACTTTGGCATTTCCTCAACCAGGATAGCTAAGCAGCTAACACTTTTGTTTCAACCCGCCCAACCCCCCCGAAAATGCCCCTATCTGAGGATCTGTGTAGGGTGCCAAAACCCCTATTTCCAAGGCAGCTCATCTTTGATAATGTTTTTTTGAAGTAACATTTTTATGGAAATACCAGACATTCAGAAGAGTACACAAACGATGTAAGTCAAGTTCATCCATTTCCTCTCAGTGACCATACCCACGTGAGCTGCCCCCTGATGCAGAATTAGGACATTACCTGCCTTCTGGAAGAACACTGCAAGCCCCATCCAGTTACAGCTTCCTTCCTTAGAGGGAGCCACCATTCAGACTTTCACCACCGTGGGGTAGTTGTGCTCTGTGTCTCTTTAACTTGAATTAGCACCCCAGTATTCTGAATGGCTCCAGAGCACTAGAGTCCTTCTGGCTGTGGGTGAGGACTGACTAGGCAGCCCAAGAAGGGTGTCACCTCCAGAGACATGGTGAAGTCCTAACTTTCAGGACTTCATAATATGACCTCATTTGGAAATAGAGTCACTGCCCATGTCATTAGTTAAATAGAGGTCAGGGTGGAGTAGGGTGGGCCTCTCGTCTAGTGTGACTGGTGTCATTATAAGAAGCATCCATGTGAAGGCAGACACAGGAAGAACACTCCGTGAAGACGGTGGGTTAAAGGGATGC
Organism: Rhynchonycteris naso; assembly: GCA_037038555.1. NCBI lineage: Eukaryota > Metazoa > Chordata > Mammalia > Chiroptera > Emballonuridae > Rhynchonycteris > Rhynchonycteris naso. The sequence continues at coordinate 79,047,588 of CM073002.1, forward strand.
ATCTACAGACCAAGGAACCCCAAATTGCAAACCACCAGCTGCTAGGAAAAGGCAAAGCAGGGTTCTCTCCCTACTGGTTTTAGAGGGAGCGTGGCCCTGCCAATACCTTGATTTGGACTCTTCGCCTCCAGAGACAGTGTACTGTGTGACAAGTGTACATTGAGACATTGCACTGCTGCTGTTGTAAGCCACCCCATTTGTGGCACTTTGTTGTTGCAGCCCTAGGAAATGGGTACGAAAGGGCTGTGGTGGGCCTGGTGCCCCATCCCTCTTCTCTGCTTCCCCCAAAGCACACCTGTCCTTCGCTCCTGGCTTGCCCTGGCTGTCCCCTGTGCAAGCTGCCCCTTTCTGGGCTGGCTCACAAAGTGCGCTCTCTTGTCCCTGGTTGCTCCATGTCTGTGATGTACCGCATGGGAACACAGAGGTATCAGCACCATTCTCTGGCTATTTCTTTACTCCTTTACTCTGTCCTTCATTAGTGTTCTCTGACCCAGCCAGTTTCCCTTCCTGACCTGTCCCAGAGCAAACTTAAAAATCATCCTTCTGTACTTTCCCGTAATTGCCCATCTTGGTCTCTGCTGAGGTGTCCTGACCCTCTGGTCCAGAGTCATCTTTAATAGGGAAAAACAATCCAACTTTATTTTTATTTTTTATTTTGTGTGTGTGTGTGTAAGAGAGAGAGAGGGAAAGAGAGATAGAGAGAGGCACAGATAGGGACAGACAGGAAGGGAGAGAGATGAGACACATCAATTCTTTGTTGCAGCACTTTAGTTGTTCACTGATTGCTTTCTTATATGTGTCTTGACTGCGGGCTACTGCAGACTGAATGACCCCTTGCTTGAGCCAGCAACCTTGGGCTCAAGCTGGCGAGCCTTGCTCAAACTAGATGAGCCGGTGCTCAAGCTGGCGACCTCAAGGTTTTGAACCTGGGTCCTCTTGTCCCAGTCTAACACTCTATCCACTGCGCTACTGCTTTGTCGGGCCCAACTTTATTTTTTAAATCAAGTACCTACTTTCCAATAGTTTGGCACATTGTAGAGAAAGGTTTTATTCTGCTATACTCAGGCATATCAAAGACTAGTTTTCAAACGAGAAAGTAAGAAAGTCCCTCGAATCAAAAAGCAGCCCCAAAATTGGGAGTTAGCAGTAAGGAACTATGTAGAGCTTGGTAGATGGTAGGGTACTTTCCACAGCAAAGACTGGTTTTAGACTGCCTTACAATTTGACTATTTTTTGTTCTGGGCTGAGTTTTTGGAGTTAGGAGAACCACAAGGACAATACTGTTGTGAGGCCCTCAGGGTTACTCTACACACTCTTCTGTGCCCTTCCTTCGGGACCTAGGGACTCTCTGGTCGCTTTTGTCCTAAATGCTCTTAGCACGATATCTGCCCCTTAGCCTGATGTCCATAGCCTAGTGCAATTGCAGTGTGTGTGCTGCTACATTCCCCCCTTGTTTTCACTTCAGAAGGCTCTGCTTACTGCTAATTATTATGGAGAAGTCTTCAGAACATTTTTAAAAATTGCAATCGTGGGAAGTTTCAAAATTTTAAGTAATCCTAGTTTTTGTCGGGGGTCTATTTGTTGTTTCTATTCTCTTGCTAAGCTTAATTTAACTTCTATACTTGTTGGGCAGATAAAATATAATATGCTCACTTTGTTAAAGATGGCGCTGCCCACATGGAAGCCCGTCACCCAGGTGATATTATTTGCCTTTATGATTGGGATGGGTGTGGGGGAAAGGCTGTAATGTAAGCAGGCCAGGTTGTTATGGCCTAAGGCTTGGTTTTAGGAGTAAGCTTTCCCCACACCCTTGACTGATTGGGTGATGTGGGGTGGTGCACTCTCCTGAGGAATCCCATTATGCCTCAGATGGGTGACTTAGTATCGGAGACTTTCTTATTTGTAGATTGGATTAAGGGTTTGGATTTCTACAATATAAAGTGGGACAGACCAGTAGCTTGCTCTCTCTCGGTTCCTTGGTTCCTGAGGTTAGTATTAGAAAGGAGAGCAGATTAAGGCCACGTGGAGGCCAGAAGAAGCAGACAAGATGGCAGAGTACTGAGGGAGAAACCAGTTTGTGCAGAGTTTGAGCAGAAGGAGATGGGGAACAGAGGTGAATAAGTCTGGTGAGCTAGAAACCTTTGATTCTAGGAAACTCGGATAAGTAAGTAGCTTTGTGAGCACTGAATGAGTGGGTTTTGCAGCCCAGTGTGTGTTTTTGCTTGCCCGCCAGGTGCAAGCTAGAATTAAAGCTGATGGCTCACCAGTTCTTGACTCCGTTGTTTCATTACCGACTGTCCGAATCCAATGCGAACCTGCATGGGTCAGGCGGCTGTGATCCTGACCCCGGCTACTGGCTTTACAATACTGCTCACAGAAATTAGAGGATATTTCAAAATGAACATGAAGCAAGAAAAAAAGCATTTGGAACATCAGAAAAACAAATGACAAGTCAAAGGAAGTTATTTGATTATGCAAATGAGATGCAAAACCAACCTTTATTTCATTGGTGAAAATGCACTATACAAAAGGCTGAAAGTACTGGAGTATCTGCACGTTCCCTGATCCCCTAATTTTTGTGAGCAGTGTATTTCCTAAGGAAAAAAGTTTCAACTAGGAGCCATACATTTATCAAGACTAGAAATGAGACTGAAGCTATTCTAATACATCTGTATTTTACAATGTTAATTCTGTGAAAAAATGAAACTTAACAGAATGAGTCTTGAACATGAGGAAACCTCCAAACTGACCTGGCTCCTGAGTAGCTATAATAGCTTAATGGTTAAGAGTAAGGACCTTGGCAGCAGATTGCTTAGGTCAGATCCTGGCTTGACATCTTCCAGCTCTGAGATCTAGGACAAGACAACTTCTCTAAGCCTCAGTTTCCTTATCCATAGAATGAGAATAACTGCCTGTCTCAGCGCTGTTGGGAGGATTGTATGAGTCTTTGCGGATAGTAGCTATGCAACAAAGATAGCTATGATTATTTTCATCATCACTCTTATCAGCAGCCTCAATTCTTTCCGTGTTCTATTTTCATTTTTACCTCAGTATCTTTGCAAATGATGTTTCTTCTGCCTGGAATGTTTTGTATATCCACTCTAATTTAATTCTGGTTAACTCTTTCTCAGAGTTTTCTGAGAATTGTCTGAATTTCTTTAGAGAAGCTCCCTGTTCTTCCCTGCCTGAGTTGGTTCCTACTCAAATCACAATTATCCTTTAAGTTACTTGTGAACTACTAGCTCATTTCTGCCTCTCACCTGGATTGTCAACTATTTTTCTTCACCACCATTATCTTCAGTATCTAGAGCAAGCTTTGGCTTAGAGTAGGTACTAGGAAACTATTTGTTGATTACATGAACAACGTTACCCCAGAAGATGAAAACTTTCAGAGTTAAATTTTCATGATGTGAATTTAACTCCATGTATTTTGACTAAAGGATAAACTACTAGTAGATTAGAAAACAAATCTAGGATTATAAAATTTTATAAAAAAGATATATCACATGTATTGATTTATTTGCAATAATAAATTATAAGGTACCCTAAGTGAAGATATACATCATATTTGTAGTTTTAGAGGTTTCAGAGGGTCCTCTGCTGATGACTAGTAATATACGTTTATCATGTATTTGCAGTTGCTGTAGAAAGCAGGAAAATTTCCAACACTTCAGTCTTAAGGTTTGATTTGTTTAGCTCATTGTTTACCCTCAAATTAACTCATCTTTTTTTTTCTTTTAAAATTAGCAAGACAGGAATGAACAAATAGGAGGTGATACTTCCCAGGGAGCAGAATAAGATAGGCTCCATCAGAAAAAACTGATGCATTAAGTAGTTTGAAAAAAAGGGCTTTTGTAAGTCAGATGGAATGTTATTTACAACTTCTAAGCAGACTAAAACAGTAAACCCATTTGAGGGGGACCTTCAGAGTTGGAGGAGAGGCAGGAAACTAGTTTTCCTTAGTTGTGGGTTTATTTACTCTGGGAGAGAAACCTAAGAATACTTTAAAAATTGAGGAAGGTCTTTGTGTCCAGATATTAGCATATTTCTCCAGGAACGATATCACATGGGATTTTGAACTGTTTGCAAGCCCAAATTTCTTTGCTAAGTATGGGAGCAGAGCAAAAATACGAGCAGGCAAGAAATGGGGGCTTTCTAAGTATTGAATAAATTTTTATGGCTCAGATGGGTAGTTGGGAGGTTAGAAAAATAATGCAAAGCTCTACATTGATGAAGAACCCTACAAATTATAGCCATAGGAGACTTTTCCCCTTCCCACCTTTGGAGATTTTATAACACAAATCACTGGGGAAATTATTTTGTAGCCATATTTCTTCTCATCCTATTTCTCTGTTAACTATAGTATACTGACATCTTAAGTATATACATTCTGAATGCATATACGGGCAGTCCCCGGGTTACAAACGATATAGGTTCTGTAGATTTGAAAATGTTTAAGTATTTATATGCACAGAAAGGTAAAAATAAATACTATGTTAAGAGAAATATGTAAGTTGCATTTAATAGGTAAATGAACTTGTTCCAAATTACATACAAATTCAACTTAAGGACAACCCTACAGAACCTATCTTGCTCGTAACCTGGGGACTGCCTGTATTCATTCAGTCTTTCATCAGAACACGCTTATTTATCTGCCAACCTTGGAGTAAGAACATCATTTTTTTAAAAGATGAAAGTGAAACATTTCTTGGGCCAAAGTTGTAAGTTATTGCTCAGCAGTATAACCCGGTGGGTACTGCAAGATATCAAAATACAAACTTAAAAATTATTTTTAAATTTATTGATTTGAGAAAGAGAAACATTGATTTGTTGTGCCACTTATTTATTCATTCATATTCATTCATTGGTTGATTCTTATATGTGCTCTGGCTGGGGATTGAACCCACAACCTTGGCATATTGGGATGATGCTCTAACCAACTGAGCTACCTGGCCAGGGCCAAGATACAAACTTCTTTTTGGAGATTTGAATGTATGGATTTGTTAAACCATGCTTATAAGCACTTAACCTATTCATTAATTATCTTCCCCCAAATCAGGGGTAAAGAGAACTTTTGAAGTCATCTGGTTAGAAGTCTCTGTGTACTTTGGGAAACTCTGGTTTAAATAACATTCTAATGTAATCAAGCCACATCCTTGACAAGACCCTCAGGCTTGATCCTGGCATCACCTGGGAGCTTGCTAGAAATATAGACTCTCAGGCCCCACCCAGACCTACTGAATCAGAATTCCACAGGCTTGATCCTGGCATCACCTGGGAGCTTGCTAGGAATACAGACTCTCAGGCCCCACCCAGACCTACTGAAGCAGAATTTTAACGAGATGCTCAGGCGATGCCAGTGCACATTAAAGCTTATTAAGCACTACTGTCCAAATTCCTCCCAAGTGGTGTTTAGAAGAGAATATCTTTAGTAACTAGTGATTGATTATTCAGCAATGCAGCGTGTAATATCTTTAGATAACTTAAATATTAGCAGGTTCTTCCTTACCGAATTCAAACCCAGCTCCTTCAATATTGCATTCTCTGGCCATCGCTTAACTGCTGGTAGTCCCCAGAAACTGGCTAATGCTGCTTCTTCATGAAGATCATCTAAACATGAGAATGGGCTATTTTATTTTCTCCCTTACTTAAGCTTCTCCAGGTATAACTAAGTTCCCATTCCCCCAGTTGTTCCTGGTATAATATTGGGGTTTCTTTACTGACTTACTTAGACTAGAAAATCTTAAAGGGCCCTTCCAACGTTAATATTGTGATTGCACCTTTACATCTGCAGGTAATAAGTAGTAGTGAGTAAGAGATGGAAACCCAGGAGCTGTATTTTTATGCATTTAGGGAGAATGCTGCTGAGGCACAAGCTTATCATTATCCATAATTTCCTGAGGTTCAAAATTGTCTCATGGCAGAGACTTCTGATATAATAGCCACTAAAGAGCACAGCTTCCTGCCTCCTACTTTCTAAATGTGGCAACTTCTTGGCACTTCACAAGTGAAATGCATATAGAAATAGATAAAAATAAGCATTTTCTGTTTCTCTATACATTTCAAGATTTCAGATTTTAGTCCTAAGATTTAGATTAAGATTTTAGACTTTTAAGAAAAACATTCTCTGTAGTCCACAACTCAGAATTGCGTTTTTCTCTAACGGCTTTCAGCAATGTGTTGCACACACATCGAACACGTAGACATATCCTCAGTCTACTCAGCTATCAAAAATCTTCTTTCTTTACTTGGTAGAATCCAAACACTTTTCCATGTTACCGAATGATTTTCATGATAAGGTCTAACTGTTTCCTTATTGTAGGATGGTAGCGTTCATACGTTGGCTTCTGAAGTAAAATATAAGGCATATTTTTGTTGGTTTTCATATTTGTTTCTCAAGAATTAAAAAAAGTAACATTTTCTACTAATACCAGAAATACAGAGCTGCAGTATTTTGTTGCCCCTGGCATGGATTTTATATCAGCGTTAGTCATATAAGAAAAGCTGTAGCCAGAGCATGTTAAAGTTTTCTTTGTTTTTCAAAAAATGTTTGAGAAAGTGGCCATAGCACATTCTTTTTCTTTCTTTAATTTTTATTTATTTATTCATTTTAGAGAGGAGAGGAGAGGGAGAGAGAGAGAGAGAGAGAGAGAGAGAGAGATGAGGAACAGGAAGCATCAACTCCCATATGTGCCTTGACCAGGCAAGCCCAGGGTTTCAAACCAGCGACCTCAGCGTTCCAGGTGGATGCTTTATTCACTTCGCCACCACAGGTCAGGCCATAGCACATTCTTAAACTAGTTACAAATTTTACTCATCTCCCTACCCTTTTTCTCCCCTGCTTTCTCTCCCCTGGCTTTCGTCTTGATGTTTTTTTCCCTCCCTGACCTCCTCCCGGTCCACTCCCTTCAGAGGGTGTTAGCAGCAGAAGAGCCTTCTCTCACCTCTGCATTTAACAATAAAGCTGTGTGCCTGTGTGGAGAGAAGCTGGAAGCGAGACAGATGGTTCTTTCATTACCAGGTCGCTCTGGATTAACTGAGCTGGATATGTTATTTTTTTTTTTTTCAAGGAGACTGCTGGATCCTGTAGATAATCAGCCATGAACTACAGTAATGTAATATATGCTGCTGGTTTTTGCTGTGGGGTTTTTTGCTTTTGTTTTCGTTATTTCATCAACCTGTGAAGCATCTGGGGAGGGGGCAGGAGTGAGTTTACTGAAATAGTATTTTTATTAAAGTGTTTTAGTGGAATCCAGTTTTCCTCCGGTAGCTGAGCCATTCTCATAAGCATGCTGTCTTTGTGTTTCATTTCAGTTCTTACAAGTGAAGAAGCAGTGCAGCGTGTGTCTTGGCTGATTTCTCGTGGTAAACAAGTTAGTGGACAGCCTTCTGAAAGTCCGGATCCCCTACCACATTGTGCAACTTCAGGAGCAGAGGGCCTTTGGGAAACAGATTCCTTAAAAGTGCGGGTAAGCAAAGGCAACACTGCCCTTGTCTCACTTTTTATATGTAAAATTGAACACTTGAAATGCTCTTACACAGTGATACAATGTTTCCCTCTCTAGCAGGTTGCTTTAAAATACCCTCTCCTTTTTCTGTGGCTGCCTGTTCATTTATAACTTAGGAGTTTCACATGAGGCCAGAGGACCTCTGAGTCTATTCATGTAACCAGTGACTCTTCAGCATACCCCGAAGTTGACCTGTGGGAGTTTTAAATACTATTTTTATTCTCAATCTGAACAGGGCTTCCGTGTGACTGTTGTAAGCCAATCTGGAACTGAAAGAGTAAAAAAACTCTGAGGTTGAAGCCAGAACACTACATGACTCACAACTATTGTAGAAACTACTGTTAACAAGCTGTGTAACTTTGGGCAAGATGCTTGCCCTCTCTGTGCCTTGCTTTGTCAATAGAATGAACTTTAACTCTCTCTCTCTCTCTCTGTCATTAAATGATACAATTAATAATAATTTTATTAAAGTACTTTAATATAGTTTCAAGGCATATTATCTTTGGTTTTCCTGGAACCTCAATATATAAATTTCTTCTGAGAAAGCTCAGGAGCCCAGCTGCCCAGCAGGAGTTAACTTGATGTTTTGTGCATGGACCCATACAGTCTCTCTGGTTGTTAAGGTCCATCAGATGACAATTATCCCACTAGCAGATTTGTTTCATTACTGTTTTAATAGGAAATCATTCTGTGAAGGGCACTTACTGATTGAGAACTTTATGCTTTATTGGTTCTGATGAACATGGACATTTATAGTGAATTTGGGATTTAGTCCTTGAGATTCTCTTAATCTCTTTGTTATTCAAATCAATATTATTCATGAGCGGTTTCAAAGCCCTTCCCCAGTGTCCTGAGCCACTAGGCTTACAGAACTCCTGAGACCATGAACCTAGGTTTGAGGGAGGGCTGAATCTTCAGGTTTCTCACTGCCAGAAACATCTTAATTTAGTGGAATGTGGGCTGCAGTCATCTTGGTGATTTGTGAAGCTGCCTTTCCTGTTAATTTTTACATTTCCTGGCATCAAGAGCGTAGAAATATTTTAAAATAAACTGTATGGCATAATGGTAAAGAGCATGGATTCTGTTGTGTGCCTGGGTTCAAATTCTGGCCACTTCTTACTTGGGTGTTCATGGGTATGTTATAACTACTCTGAGCTTTAGTGTCTTCATCTGTTTAATACAGATGACAGTTAGTACCTTTCTTAAAGGGTGGTTTCGAGCATTAAAAGGATTATACCTCTAAGGTATATATAAAAAAATATTACATAGTGTTTAGAAAATTGCAATGATTGTTCTTCTACTTCCATTCTCCAGTCTAAGGCCAATGAATACTCAACTTTCTAACCTTGTAGACACTATGGATTGACCCTGTTCTTTGCTTCTGAGCCTAGGACATGATATTTGAATTCTTCTCAACATAATAATGGATCTAAATCATAGTGAAAGATTAAACGTATTCTCTAACTCAGAGTATTTGTAGAGTTTTTAAAAAATGTATTGATTTTAGAGAGAGAAGAAGGAGTGTAGAGAGAGAGAGGGAGAGAAATAACTGTGTTGATCTACTTGGTATTTTTGCATTCATTGGTTGATTCTTGTATGTGCCCTGACATGGGATTGAACCTACAACCTTGGTGTATCAGCACAGTGCTTGAACCAACTGAGCTATGTGGCTGGGGCTTTTATTCCTTGCTTAAGTTTGATATGCTTATTACAAACCTGGGTTATTTGTTTTTATTGAGATTCAGAGCAGTCTTATTATAAAAAGCATAAAATGGTATGGCATCTATAGCCAGAAATAGGGTCTAATTCTAAGATGAGTTTTGTGAGTGAATTATTACTATCTTGAATGCCTTTCACTTTATATTCAGCAGAAGATTAGTAAGGCTTCCTATCACAGATACTTTGAAGTGGAGAAATGAATGTGCAGAAATCATAGCTGGCACAGGAAAGTAATTGTAATACCAGTGGTTGAGGCCAGGCAGGTTCACACTGGATTCGGGCAAGTGGTAGAGGAACTGCGGAGCTGAAAAGTGTCTGGACATTCCCGTTTAATAGTCTTGCAACCATAGATGAGCAAACAGGCAGGAGAAAACTGCTTCTCACGGCAGTGGGTGAGCAAAGAGCAAAATAACCCCTTGGGGTGAGTGAACAGGATAACCGCCCGCATAATCACTGACAAACGATCAGCCAAACAGCCCCTTTGTGGGGGCGGGCAAGGAATTCGTGCCAAAGGAAAGTACCTGTAGCCTTACACAGGCTATACACACATGGCTGTGCCATGTGCTCATGCACAAATCATGCAAAGTGCAAGCGAGCGAGCCTAACAGCAGTTTCCCCAACAAGAATCTTAATTTTTTGAGGCCATTATTCAGATGATCCCACGAGTTCTGTAGGATCTTTTCAGGATGTTTCTAAAGTCAGATTTTTAGTGAGGACTTGGCATATGGGAGAGTCCTTACCCTGTGCCAGATATCTAAGTGTTTTGTATTTACTACTTACAACAGCTCTGTTTGGTAGCACCGTTATTCTCATTTTACAGGTGAAGAAACTGAGGTATAAAGAGGTTAAGGACCTCCCAGGGTCAGACAGCTAGTCCCAGGTAAGGCTGAGACTCAGACCCAGGAGGGCTGATAGCAGGCAACCTTAACACCTAGTTATACAGCTACCTACAAGAATACATTGAATGAAGAAGAATATGACGTGGACACACCAACTGATGGAGGTCTTCAGTGTCAGGCTAAGTGATTTTCTGTTTATTTGACAGACAGTGAAAGCCACGGGGGCGGGGGGTTCCCTGTGGGGTGGGTGACAAAATGAGATCTGGGCCTTGAGGATTCTATGGCAGGTGCAGCATGTGGGCTGTTTTAAAGGGAAGAAGGATTAGAGATTATTGCTAGTTGCTGAGATGTAAATGAGAATAGGGTTTAGGAGAAAGATTAAGATAAGAGTTTGAGAACACCCGTGTTTAGGTGTGCTAAAGAGGAAGGGGTGACCTGGAAGCACAGGCAGAGAAGTTAGAGGGGTGAGACCCGGGCTACCCAACAGAGGTGGTTCAAGAATTGGAAACCACAGAGATCAGAGAGGTCTAGAGCAAAACTAAGACTAGTTGGTTATTAGTTCACACCCAAGATGAGACCAGAATTGTTCTGGAGGAGAATCCATGTAAAAATGTTCTCCTCTACTGCTGACACTGCTACTTATACGTGAGGTAATCATTGCAAGTTTTTAAATTCTTCTAAATCTTGGCTGCCTCTTCTGGCAGATGGTCACTGAAGACCTTACTCCGAACCCTTGAAGTCTTTCTAGCTTTAAGATCTGTAATTCTTGGGCCCAAACTGTGAATAGCAGTATAGACAGAAGCAGTGGTGTAAAGGTTAGACTGGTGATTCAGCTGACATTTTTGGGTAAATCCAAAGGCGATGCAGAATGTAGTGTGTGTGCTGTAGGTATAACTGAGAGGAGTCCTATATACAGAGGTGGGGCAAAAGTAGGCTCACAGTTGTGAGTATGAGAAACACAGAGTTTATTCTTATATTCTTATTTATTAATTTGGTTTTCGATACAAACAACTGGAAACCTAATTTTGCCCACCCCTGTACTTCCTGCCAAAAATACCAGTGGTATCATTGTGATACCAGCAGTAAATGGAAAGATTGAAAACAATATAGAAATGAAAAGGTCTAGAAAGAAACCGTAAATGTCCCCTAGAATGGTGTCAGTTTTCTCAAAACTACTTTTCATAAAATCACTAGATTCTTCAGAGAAAATTCTGTTGATTGGAAATTTTAAAAGGTCAAGCCCAAAGGACTTTCAAAAGAAATAGTGTAAAATTTTGAACGAGCTTCCAGTTATTCTCAGAAACTAAAGTTTTGTGAAGCCCTGATCCTCTCAGTGTCCTATACAGTAATACCTTTTTTGCTCTGATCTCTAGTAGCGCTTCTCAAACACACAGATTACCCTGGGATCTTGTTGAAATGCAGATTTGATTCAGTGGATGAAGTGGTAGAGCTAAGATTCTGCATTTCTATCAAGATCCCAGGTGATGGTAATGTTGCTGGTCAGTGGACCATGTTTTGATTACCAGGGTTCTGAAATATTTAGCTTTTTGCCTGACTGGTGGTGGTGCAGTGGGTAGAGCATTGGTTTGGGATGCTGAGGTCCCAGGTTTGAAACCCTGAGGTCGTTGGCTTGAGTGCAGGCTCATCTGGCTTGAGTATGGGGTGACTGGCTTGAGCATGGGATCATCAACATGATCCCATGGTCGCTGGTTTGAGCCCAAGGTCGCGGGCTTGAGCAAGGGGTATGTCAAGGCATGTATGAGAAACAATCAATGAACAACTAAAATGACACAACTATAAGTTGATGCTTCTCATCTCTCTCCCTTCCTGTCTCTCTGGCTTAAAATGAATTTTAACTTTTCACAACAGATAATTATATATCATACTCATTTGAAAACAGTGTACTTTGCTCTATTACAGACTGTGAGCTCTGTTCCTCATGTCCTGAAATAGATGAGCACACATGTATAATGCGTGATAGATATGCATAGATTACCATATTTTTCACTCCATAAGACGCATGGGCATTTTACCCTCCACTTTTTTTGGGAAAAAAGTGTGTTTTATGGAGCAAAAAATATGGTAATCATTTCTTACCTCTGTCAGTGGTTTGTGTGATACAATAGTGTCAACAATTTCTGCTGTTATAGGTAGGGGCTTTTATCTTTTAACTGAGAGATTGAAGCAAATACATTATTCAGAAATAGGAAGCAGAATGCAATATAAAATTTCCATATACTTTTAAACATTCATTTACTGTATGACCCATGAACACATATGCCTACCCAACGGCTTGTAGTACTTAAATGGTCAGTGTAGCTTTTTTTACAGTTATCAAAAGCTGAAAAGAATCCAAATGTTTATTAGTTGATGAACTGATAAACAAATTATGGTATAGCCACAGAATGGAATATTAGCAATAAAAAGGAATGAATTCCTGGTAGAAGCAACAACATGTATATTTTTTCAAAAGCACTGTACTAATTAAAATAAGCCAGAAATAAGATAATATACTCTATAATTCCATTTATATGAACTTTTAGAGAAAGCAAAACTGGTGGCAAACAGATCAGGAAACAGTAACTGGGGGAAGGAAATTGACTACAAAAAAGAACACAGGAACTTTTGGGGTTGCTGTAGATATTTAGTATAATTTTGGAGGTTGTTACATAACCAGTATGTATTTGTCAAAACTCATCAAATTGTACTCTTGAAAGTGGCTAATTTTATTATAAAATTTTTTATCTCAGAAAGGTTCATTGAAAAAAAAAACTGGCCATATAATTATCCTGTTAACAATATCTAATAGTCCTGGGAAGCTGTCTTATTACTGGGATATTAATATAAGGAAATAGAGAAAATGTTCACTCCAGGAGAAGAAATGGGTTCTCTGAGAGAAAATTTGAATAAATAGTAGGAACATAAGAAGTTTCTTCAAAAACTCCTTTGTGTATTTTCAATGTAGTGAAGTCTAAATGGAGAAATTTTGAAAACAGGAACTTCAGTTCATTTAAGTATCCAGTATAGTGTGCTATTAGTTAAATGATTTCAGCATGCCCCACTGTGCTACTAAAAAACTAAATTCTGCTGCAATGTCATTTTCTCCTTTGTATATTTATTCTTTGCAGTGAGCACATCCAGTTATCAGGGGAAGTTTCATTCATTCATCTGCTTTGGCAGTGAAGGCTTAGCTTTAATTGGGGGAAAGTATCTATCTACATATGCCAAGGACGAAGTCCAGCCAAAGCACTGGCTTTCTTAAAAGACTGAAAGAGAAGAGTATATGTGTGTGTAGAAACCATGCACATTGTTGTGTTAGCAGGACTAGGGGATGTGGAGAGAAAATAAATTATATGTGTTCTTCTGCCTTGTAGAAACAAAAGAAAACCCAATGTATTTAGAAGCCAGTTAGAATGTGTATAGTTGGTCCAATTTGATGCAATCATACAGGTAGTTTTTGGGGAGTGCATAAACCAAGTTATAACTTTCCATTAATTTACTCAGCAACATCAGGTTTTCCTCCCTTAATTTGTATCAAACAGCAGTAGCTCAACACTACAGATTTACATTTAGCTTTTTCAGGTGTAATATTGCATATAACTTAGTTTTGTATATGCTATTTTATTTTCAAGGATGGTCTATTGAGCATTTGCAGGACCTGTAGCAAAATCCCATCATCCAGACTACTGGTTCATTAAGACTTATTTCTTAAATTGTGAAATGAACAGTTTTTCATGTTATAATGTTTCTAAGTAAGTATATTTTAATAAACACATACATTTTATGTGTATCATTCTCGTGCTATACTTTAAAAAGCTATTCAGTGAATATATTACAGTCACAATGTTATAGCATAAAAATATAGTAATTATAGTTTTCTATAATGTACAATTAAAAAACCCAGACAGCCCAGGTTGGGTAGCTCATTTGGTTAGATCATCTTCCCAAAAAACCAAGGTGTGGGTTCAATTCCTGATCAGGGCACAAACAAGAATCAACCAGTGAATGCATAAATAAATGGAACAACAAATTGATGTTTCTCCCTTCCCCTTTTTCTCTCTCTCTAAAACCAATAAGTAAAAATTAATAAAATAAAACCATTAAGTGATTTGTTTAAAAAAATATCCCAGACAGATCTGAGTTTGAATTCTGACCACTGTTCTGGGAGTTAAGCATCTCCAGCATGGGGACACTAATGTCCCTGCTTTCATTATCATGTATGCAAAGAGCTTAGTGCCATGCTAGGCATTTACAAAGTACTTAATGACCTGTGCTGTTATTTACAGGATCCAGATGGTGGAGGTCCTTGGTATGTAAATGAGGTTGTGCACACATTTGGATCATCCAATTAGTAATAAGGACCCACACTTAAAAGAGGGTTAGTAAATGATTTAAAGAGGACTGAGGCCTTTACATCTGTCATGCTAAGGTCCTTTGTGTCTCCATTAAGCCTTGGGTTAAATGAAGATGGCGAGGTCTCGGAGGCTTAGGGGACCCATGGGGCTGGACCAGAACTGAAACATTAATGTGTAGCTAGAGCGGGAGCCAATGCTTACATGGGCATATGATTGCAGAGAGCAGTCGTACACTGAGAACTAAATACAAAGAGGAAGGAAGGCAGGGTGTAAGATCTGTTGGCCAAGTTCTGACAGTGTTGGATGGGGGTCAGTGTCAGCTGCGGGGTGGTGGAGACCTGAATGGAGAAGGGGCCTCTCGCAAGGCCTGAATGGACACAGGTTGTGAGCAGGGCCACCTGGTAAGGTTGTGGAGATGAGCAGTGAACAGGGGCACCTGGCTAATGGGAAAGTTGTGGCTGCAGTTCTGCCCATGCCAACATACATGCCCATGGGGCAATGTGGAGCCAGAGTGGGTGTCCTTTTCTAATTTTCACAAAGATGTGAGTGATTGGGTATTACTGTTGAGCAGCAGTGCATTGGGTATGAGAGGAGACAGAGCAGCAGGAGAGCAGGACATTTGTCACTGAGGACTCAGCAGAAGGGGACAGAATGGTTGAGGACATGATTTAGGGTCCTAGTTACTAAGAAATTTGAGATTTAGCTGAAGAGTCACTGTGGTGACTGAAAGAGAAGAATGCAGATATTGAAGAACTCCAATCTAATTCCAGGTCCTGGTAACAGGAACACAGGCCAGCAGATATGTCCAAAGTCAGGGTAGAATCAGCAGGAACTCGACTAAGCTGCTGAGCTGCTACTTGAGGGCTCCTCGGGCTCCCTTTCCTTGGGCCAGCGTCAGTCACAGAACTTGGAGTGGGGCTGAGACTCCATGGTGGCATTTGGAAGCGCCTGCAGCCAGGTCTGAGGGAACTGGGTGCAGAGAGGCCGGGCAGGCTGGGTCAGTGTGTGCGTGCTCAGCTTCTGCAGAAGAGAACTTGTAGGGTTTTTCTTCCTTGGTGTTGTGTGATACTGAAATACCCACAGGGCTTTTGTATTTGGTGAAAAGAATAGTGCTTCCAGAATAATTGCTGAGCATCTTCTTTTCTAGTAGGTTGCTGGAAAGAGCATTAGGAGAACCTAAAAATAAAAATAAAATGATTTTGGGGATACAGAGCTCATAAAAATATATGACCATTTTCTTTCTTTCTTTTTTTCTTTCTTCCTTTTTTTGCTTCTTTCTTTCTTTTTTTGCTTCTTTCTTTTTTTAACTGTTGATTGTGTTGTCTACCATCACCCAAAGTCAAATCATTTTCCATCACCATGTATTTGTTCCTCTCTACTCCCTTCCTCCTGGTAACCACTTCACTTTTATCTATGTCCACAATTCTCAGTTTTATATTCCACTTATGTTTGAGATCATATAGTTTTTTCTGATTTACTTATTTCACTCAGTATAATGTTCTCAGGGTCCATCCATATTGTTATAAATGGCAATGGGTCATCATTTCTTATGGCTGAGTAGTATTCCCGTGTATATATGTACCCCATCTTCTTTATCCAATCCTCTATCGAAGGGCACTTTGGTTGTTTCTATGTCTTGGTTACTGTGAATAGTGCTGCAATGATCTATTTAAGTGCCATTCCATAGGTTACTTTTTGTGTTTCTTTTTATAAGCAATGCTATCATGATTGCTCTGGGTCTCAGGAGTGTGCATCGAATGAACCAAGAACCCTCAAATTTGATTCTTACACACACTGAATCTGGATAATTGCTACTCTGGGACACTCAACAGAACATGGAGAAAAAAGAATGGATTTACTAAAATCTAGAGGAATGGGATTGGGAAGAACAAGGTTGTGAGCGATAGGGTTTTATTTCTGCACAGTTTGTGACTATAACCTTTCTCTCCATTTCACCACCCCCTAGAATTGATACTACTGAAGTAGCTGGTGTGATGGGCGAATTAGAGAAACATTCTGTAATGTTTAGTCAGGTGTCGGAAGGCTGGTCCAGGCTCTGGTATGGTAGATAAAGTTTTGAGTCCTGGTTCTGCTGCTTATCAGCTCAGGAAAGTTACTGCTGCTCTCAGAGCTTTGTCTTCCTCCTCTGTGACCTGAGAAGTGTAAGTTCACCACACCCCTTACAATTTGAGGGTCGCATCTGATACTATACCCAAAGAATTTATCAGGTCTTGGCACATGCTAAGCATTCATATACCTTAACAATTCGAATTATCCATTATTCATTGGGCATTTTCCATGTGCTCAGCATTTTGGGTAGAAAATTAATACAAAGCATCTAGTGGTTATGAGGTCTATGTAACTATATTCAACAACTACCTACCTGACATCATCTATGTGACAGGTATTGTTTGAAGTGCTGAAAATGACACTTGTTAGTCTTGCTGTCATGGAGCTTTCAGTAATATCTCTTGTCTCTGTATTTCAGTAAATCCCCCCCGCACACACTATGGTTTTCCCCCATGCTCTAGTGTCTGGAGCAGCGATTCTCATACTTTAGTGTGCATAAAAATCACATTGGAAGGTGCTTGTTTCAATGCACTTACCTGAGCCTCAGAGACTCGGATCAAGCAGGGAATGTCAGCACGCCCAGGCTGGTGCTGACCCACGGACCTGCTGTGTCAGCTTGGAGAACGCCATGTCAGAGACGCTTCCCTTTGACAAATATCTGAATTGACTCTTTTGACACTTTAGCTGCCCACAGAGCACTGTCAGGTCAGGAAGTGTAGATAATTATCTCTTTTGAATTTCCTTTCTACTTTTTTTCCTTAGAAATTAAATTTAACGGTCTCACGACTTTTATTTTGAGAAACAGGATGACACCAGGAATAGAACTCTGGGAAGTAGAACTTTACGTCTGTTTCTGTCTTTCAAGCTGTGTGACCCGGGACAACCCACTTCAGAAACTTTCAGTTCCCTCACTCATCACGGCCATGTCTGCACACCCACTTACCAAGCTTGTTTTGGAGAAACTATTGCCAAGATTGAGCTCATTTTTGCATATGTAGATTATTCATATATTGGGTCATGTATAATTTAATAAGGAATAAATGTTTGACTTCTGCTGGTGAGCCCCCCTCTTCCCTCACTGTCCTTAGGAGCCACTGCAGCCAAGAAGTGGGCATCTGTCATGTTTAATGTCAAGAACTGGAAAACTTGTTTTTTCAGTAAAGGAAGGTATATCAAAGGGCTTTCTAAATTTTTTTCTTAAAAGCAGGCAATCTAGCCTGACCTGTGGTGGTGCAGTGGATAAAGCGTCGACCTGGGAACACTGAGGTCGCCAGTTCAAAACCCTGCGCTGGTCTGGTCAAGGCACATATGGGAGTTGATGCTTCCAGCTCCTCCCCCCTTTCTCTCTCTTTTTCTCTCTCTCACTCTGTGTCTCCTCTCTAAAATGAATAAAATAAAAAGAAATTTTAAAAAAATCCTAAAAAAAAAAAAGAAAAGCAGGCAAACTAACTGGTTTTCCTTTGAGGACTTTTGCTCAAAGCAAAATGGTCATTCTATTTATAAAATATAATTAGAGATCTTGTTTATTTGTGGAAGTTTTTTCCTGTGAGCAAGCAGAGGAACTATACATTTATCAGAAGGATATTCTGGCTGGTCCAAAGTCTATTTGGCAACTTGAATATGGATGCTTTGAAAGGCCCGTGAAATACAAGAGAGGGGCTAAGCTTCCTAAGTTTTTCTCAGCTGGGGTATAAAGTAGCTCTTCAACAGTAGGTTCATTTTACTTTTTGAAGGAAAAAAGAATGTTCTCTCACACTTCTTTGTTTTCAGCTAACCCGCATGTGTGAATGAAAGACAATGAAAATGTTGGTTACCCCACACTTCTGTGCTCTGAAATAATACATAAATTTCCCAAAGAATGTATTTTGGGTGACAGATAAACAAATTGAATTGTAAATACTGAATCTTTTTCTTCAGATCACATTCTGTCTTACTTAGGTATCCATATGTCTTAAATAATTGATGATACTGCCTGACCAGTGGTGGCGCAGTGGATAAAGCGTCGACCTGGGAACACTGAGGTTGCCAGTTCAAAACCCTGCACTGGTCTGGTTAAGGCACATATGGGAGTTGATGCTTCCAGCTCCTCCCCCCTTTCTCTCTCTTTCTCTCTCTCTCTCTCTCTCTCTCTCTCTCTCTCTCTCTCTCTGTGTCTCCTCTCTAAAAAATTAATAAAATAAAAAAAAAATAATTGATGATACTGGTGTCACCCTTGTTGAGTGTTTGCATAAATGAGGTTATTCGGGGTGGAGCCTTAAATATTTGATTTGAGTATTTAAGTAGGTTGTTTGATGACTGTTTTGGCCCATGGTAAAATGCCTTCCAGGACAGTCTTAAACATATCCTATATTCATGTTTGGGTGATACCTATATGGTAAAAGAAAAAAAAAAAGCATTTTGCTGATGTTCATTCAATCAAGGGGACAAGCCAAGCCAAGTCTATATCAGCTCCCTGTCAGTACTGATAGCCCCATTTTGTCATCATGAAGCATGGCTCATGGCCTATGTATTACCTCTCTCACCTATATGGTGACTTGCCTTTTAGAAGTTAGCTGGAATCCAGTTCCTTACTGTTCTCAGTTCATCCAGCACAAGAGGAGGAAGGAAAGCTACCATTCTTTGAACGCAGTGTAAGGGCCAGTCTCTGAGCTAGCCATCTCGTCTGTCTTCTGAGTCATCAATTAGCCACTTCAGTGACGTATCTAACATCCCAAACACCTCACTATCTTGAACTTTTACTCTGATAATCCTAAACCTTAATTCTCTCCATCACTTAGCTTTTACCAATGATTTTCAAGAAACACAACCATGCTATTTTTTTTTTTACTTACTAAATATTACCTACTGAATATTATTTCTTGCTTTTTACTACAATAAATTTAAGGTGATTTTATAATACCTCTCAATACATCAAGAGAGCAAACATTACAGTGGGTGAGGAACACAGAACAAAGTGGAAAGGGAGGCACAGGCTCGGGATGGACGCAGCAGACCTTATACCCCTTACGTGCTTTGCTCCCTTTGATGCTGGGCTTTCTGCCAAAGCAACATCTTTCTGTCATGCCAGGAATTCAGCCCAGGCTTCGTTAAGGATAGGTCACATCTCAATTTGGCTTTCTCTCTCTCTCTCTTTTTAATTAAGTAAGAGGTGGGGAGGCAGGGAGACAGAGACAGACTCCCACATGTGCTCTGACTGGGATACACCCACTAAGCCCCCTACAGGGTGATGCTCTGCCCATCTGGGGCTGCTACTCTGTTACTAGGCAACCGAGCTATTTCAGCGCCTGAGGCAAGGCCATGGAGCCATCCTCAGTGCCCAGGGCCAAATTGCTCAAACCATTCTAGCCATGGCTGAGGGAGGGCAGGACAGATAGGAGAAGAGAGAGAAAGAGAATGGGAAGGAAGCGGGGAAGGGGTGGAGAAGCAGATAGTTGCTTCTCCTCTGTGCCCTGACTGGGAGTGGAACCTGGGACTTCCACATACTGGGCTGATGTTCTACCACTGAGCCAACCAGCCAGACTGTCTTTCTCAAAACTCATGTATTTAACTGTGTAGCAAAAGAGAACAGCTGACTTTATGTTTGTGCATGCAGACGTAGGGAAAAATCCTGAGACTGAAAATCTACCTCTGTAAGTGAGGGCAGGAAAAACCAAAGAAAGAGGTTGGCCACCCCAGTCTGGCAGAGAATAGAGTTTATTAAGGGGAATTTACATATGACATATGGCTTAGGCTGTTGCAAAGCAACCTGGATGCCACCAGAAGAGCAGAAGTCTAAGATCAGAAAGTAAAAAACATTTAGTAGGGACTTGAATTGGGAGATCTTCTCCTTCTATGAGAATTACATTTGTAGCCTGATTTTTAGATGTTAATGTGGCCGCAATCTTTGGAACCTGGCCCGGCTGTATAAACCATACATGTTGGCCAGCGGAGGTGGTGCTTCCTGGTGTGAGGAGGTGACTATGGGAGGGAATATGCCGGACCAGGACTCCTACGTTCTCCTGTTTCAGTGCAGTGTGTCCCAGTCCATGAGGTCATGTTTCCACAGGTCCTGATTGTATTAGGATAACAGGATTCCACCAGAGACTGAGTAGCTCCTTCCCACCCAGGGACGGGAAGTAACTGACTCACCCTGGTGAAACATCCCATTGCAGAAATGGTCTGTGTTCCAGGGACTATAGGGCTTGGTCTCTTTATCATGGTTTGTTGGTCCATGGCAAGCGTTGGGACTATTGCTGTGTCCTTTGTTTTCCACACCTTTACCTTATTGGGTGCCTCGGTCTCACTTGTCAGCCTAGCGTATGGAGTGTAGTCATTTAAATGTGTTAGTACTTAGGAAAACATCTTCATCCACCAGCCAGAGTAGGTTTTCCAATTAATAACTTTGTCTGTTGTTTAAGGTCAACATTTTTCCATTCTACCAACCCAGCTGCCTATAGGTTATATAGGACAGTGATTTTCAACTGGTGTGCTGCAAGAATTTTTAAAACATGTAATACCTGGCTCTGGCCAGATGGCTCAGTGGTAGAGCATCTGCCTGGCATGTGGAAGTCCTGGGTTCCATTCCTGGTCAGGGCACTCAGGAGAGGTGACCATCTGCTTCTCCACCCCTCTTCCTTCTTTATTTATCATTTTCTCTCTCTCCCTCCTGCAGCCATGGCTTGAATGGTTCAAGAAAGTTGGCGCCAGGTGCTGAGGATGGCTCCATGGCCTCGCCTCAGGTGCTAAAATAGCTCGGTTGCTGTGCAATGGAGCAGCGGCCCCAGATGGGCAAGGCATTGCCCAGTAGGGGGCTTGCTGGGTAGATCTCAGTTGCGGCGCATGTGGGAGTCTGTCTCTGTCTTCCTGCCTTTCACTTAAGAAAAAAATGCAATACCTAACTATTTAGTCAGGGGCACTGACCTCTTTTCCCTTAGATTGTCAAAGAAATGACAACAGCCAACACAACTATAGTCATTCAGTGTGAATGAATCAAGTTATACCTGTTTTTTTTTTTTTTTTTTTTTTGTCAGATCAGTAAAAAATATGTTTTTCGGTGTGCCACAGAATTTTAGTAATTAGTTTGTGGGTGTCATGTGATGAAAAAGGTTGAGAATCGCTGGTGTAGGAGATGGAACCTCCCTCAATAACCGTTTTGACCTGGTCACTGCATTTCTAAAGGCAGCCCTGCCTCCTCAGCTATGCCCAGTCTTCTGGTATACCCACACTGCGGTGGCAGCTAATGGGTCAGTTGCTAAAGCATGTATATATGCCAAGGCATTTGCTTCCTGGTTACCTGGAGGGGTAGATGCCTTATGGGCACTGACATGGAAGATGAGATCTGCCTCATGTGCTTCTGAGCCCAAATCTCTTATCCCCATAAAGGTTTGTTCATAATTATCCACCCCTTTGTTTCCATTGTCCAAGCCGTAAAGTTAACTCCCTTTAAAACGGCCCACCCGTCAGTATATTGGGTTAGCCGTCAAGGTTCACATGTGATTACCAACTAGCCAGCTCCTAATTTAGCCCATTGTTTCAGACAGTGTTGGTGGATGGTTGAATGGGAACTGCTATACAGGTAGATGGATTATCCTGGCTGGAGCCATTAGAATACCAAGGTCCAGCCAGAACTTTCCGTGTTCCTCCTTTGTAGATTGCAGGGCTTGAATCAGGGATTGTAGTAGGAGCATTTGGAAGGTCTGTATATTCAAGGTCCTGATAATTGCTGCATCTCTAAAGACAGAGAACTATATGATAGAGCACTCCTCTGATGTAAGTAGGTATGCTAAGCATGCCATTTAGTGAGTGTAGGAGTCTGAGCTGTGGGAGAGGCAGGTTGGTGGAACGTGTATGTCCACTCCTTGATGGGAAGGTGTAATGCCAGTGGTGAGGCCAGACAGGTGCACATTGGATTTGGGCATACAGTAGAGGAACTGTGGAGCTGGAAAGCATTGGGCCTTTCCCGTTTAATAGATTCTTGCAATGTTGGGCGAGCAAATAGGCAGGGAAAACCGCTTTTCATGGCAGCGGGCGAACGAACAGCAAAATGGTCCCTCACACTGGCGGGCAGGCATTCTGCAATCTGCTCTGAGTTAAACCACCCATCGCCTTACATAGGCAACACCGATGTGGAACTGCCATGTGCTCATGCACTAGTCATGCAAAGTATAAACGAGCAAGCCTAGTACGGCAGTTTCCCCAACAGAAGGGAAGTTCTTACTGTAACTGGCTCTTCTTTGGTAAGAGGGCCCACCTGTAAGAGCAGTGTATTCATTGTTGATAATTGCTGTTCTACTGGGGTGTATCTGATATCTGCTTCCTTCTATAATTGAGACCAAAATCCAAGGGACACTCTTTCCTTTTGCTATTTTGCCAGAATGCCCAGCCCATGCCTTCCAGGGTTACTGAGGTATCTAATTCACATGGTAACTCTGCCTGGGAGATTTCCAGGATTTGAATCTATGTGAGCAGTAGTTTCCCCTTGTTAGAGGCCGACCGTTGTTGGGCTCCCAGTCTCACGTATGTCCCTATCTAACCAGGTGAACGATGGAGAAAGACAGTGTGCCAGCAGGTGTATATTTACTGGTACCCCAGAATTCTCACAAAATCCTGTACCTCTTTCACACATTGGTGGGTAGGTTAGGCTAGTACTTTGTCTGGGACAGCCTCAGTAACAGCATGGGTCTTTCCTGACCATATGACTCCACAGCACTTGACTCTGCTCCCTGGACCTGGAATTTTCTGCATTCTCATAGCCCATCCTCTGTGGTGGGTGGTCCAGTAAAGCCTGCAAGGGTTTCTGTAGCAGAGGCAACATTTCACAGGTTACCATTATTATCAATACAATGAGACCATTTCACAGAGGTCAGGAAGGAAAACAATGACAGGTCCTGAGCCACCACCTCACGGCATATTGTGGGGCTAGGTGCCTTGCATTGAGGAAGTGCTTGGAGGGTGTGCCCCAAGTGGGAATTACGTTCTCTGACAGTTTCTTTGTCACTGTGATGACATCAGCTCTGCAGCAGTGGAAGCCTTCAACCCGTTGGTAATTGATAACCCAGACTGAGTGGCGGCTGAATGAAGTCCAGCTTAAATGCGCTAGAGTGGATGAAGGAATGCAAATACCGAGCAGTGGGGTTGGCCAGTGAGCCTCTGAGAGCCAAGCGGCAACCTTGGGTTTCCCAGAGCCTGACTATTCATTTAATTGACAGCCATTGTTTACCCATCTTAATGTCCCTGACTCAGGAGCAGAATATTGCATCAGGACAGCAAAAGTCTGGCAAAGAGGGGTCATTTTTGCAGAAGATGGATGGATTTCACTCACAGGTGCCACGATCTTGATAGCCTCTGTTGCTGCTGCCTTTTGATGAATGTCAGGGCATCCCAAATGCAGAAGGTTAGCGTTTGTTGTCAAGATTCAGCTTTATTTAGTGCTCAAAGACCTAACTAAGGCAACATAAAACACAGAAAATTATTTTGATAGAACACAGAATCTTTATTTTCTAAGCAGAAAACTAGTTATAGGATCTTATGAGAAACAGACAAGTAGTCCAAGGAAACTTTGTGTTTTGTAACAGAAAGATAACCAAATTCTAATGTTACAACAGCTTACTTTTAATATTTAAATTCACTTAATTAAAACCTGTAATGCCAGTGGCCAAGGCCAGGCAGGCCCATATTAGATTCGGGCAGATGGTAAAAAAACTGCAGAGCTGGAAATGATTGGGCCATTCTGTTTAATAAAGTCTCACAATGGCAGACAAGCACACAGGCGAGGAAACTGCCTCTTAGGCAAACAAACAGCAAAATGGCCCCCACAGTGGTGAGCAGTCAGTCCGTCACCCACAATCCCCCATCTCTCATCTCTCTTGAGCGCAAGCACCCATAGCCTTATATAGGCCATGCACACGTGCTGCTGCCAGGTGCTTAGGCACTGATCAAGCAAAGTGCTTGCAGCTGGTACACCAGCGAGCAAGCCTAACTCAGCTGCCCCACAAAACCATTTTAACCTTAGCTTGACCATGTATAGTGCCAGTGGTCAAGGCTAAGCAGGTTCACATTGGATTCAGGTAGACAGTGACTGAACTGCAGAGCTGAAAAGTATTGGGCCATTCCCGTTTATTAGATTTTGCAAGGGCGGGCAAGCAAATAGGCAAGGGGAAACCTCTTCTCGCAGCGGTAGGCATGCAAACAAGAATACTGCCCCTCGTGGTGGTGGGCAAGTGATTCACACCAAGGGAAAGCACCAGTAGCCGTACATAGGCTACACACACACGTGGCTCTGCCACGTGCTAACACACTAATCATGCAAAGTGCAAGTGAGCAAGCCTAACACAGCTGTTTTCCCAATACCATGCATTAAAATAGTTTTTCTCCAAAGATATTTTTCCCATAAACCTTCCACAGTTATTGCTAAAGCTTTCACTTAAAAACCTTTTAATTCTACTTAAATCTATTTACTTTATTGGTTCTTAACGATCACATTTATGTTACCCACAAAATTTCATGAGACTTCAGACAAAAGCAGCCTTCAATCTAACTTACTGTTTTTGCTTCCATAAAAGAAATGTGTTCTGTTCTAAGGACCTTTCCTCCCTCACCTCTACCAGCCAGTCTCAATGCTCACAGAGTATAGACATTCTAATGTCTTTTTCTAGTTTCAGTTCTTCCTGTGTAGTTTTCTAACCCTGGCTTCTGCCTCTAGCTGGGTGTCAGTGGACAAGCGGCCTATAAGAGGTAACAGCTCTACAGTTTGCTGCCTGGGCGTAATGCAGTTCCTCAAACAAGTGCATGAGATCAGCTGGTATTTGGGGGCCTCGTACTATATACAGCAGTCCACATGTATCCAGTAGAGGTGACACCCTCCCCACAGGGATACGGATGGATTTCCCTGCGTATGCCCGTTTCTTGGATCTCCAAACTGGCTCTGCAATTGTGAGTTCCCACAGACCCAGGGGAAAAGCCCCGAGAGTGAAAATCTTCCATAAGCGGAGGCCAGGAGAAGATCCAAGAAATGGGCTGGCCTCTTCAGTCTGGCAATTAACAGACTGGAATTCCTACATAGGAATCCTATGTAGGAGACAAGTCCTGCGCGGCTGCAAGACAAAATGGATCCCTGTGCCCCCTTGGCAGGTGCCAAAGGATTTTAAGAGTAAAAAGACGTCGGGATGAGGGATAGTCATGGGACTAGGATGTGAATGCCCCCAGGTATGGAACATTATGTGCCTGACCAGGTCAGGACAACAGCTGTTCCAGCCACCAGCATGTAGTGGGAGGCAGGGGGAGGGGTGCTGGTTATGTCAGAATGAACGTCGATTCCGATCAGACGGTCTGTGGGAGGGGCTCGCAGTAAGCCACCTGCCCCTTCTGTCCCAGGTCCAGCTTGTGGGTCTGGCAGCAGCCGCGTCATAGAACAGCCTCTCCTCCACGCTTTAGGTTTAGAGAACAAACAACAATAACACACACAAACATACTCAGCACATATTTTTGTGTCATGTGTTGTGCCAGATGCCTGTCATTTTGGATAATCCGTCTAATAGCCCGAAGATGTAGGTGATACGCTCCCACTGGTAAAGATGTGAGGGCACTCCGGTTGAATGAGGAAAACTGATTTGCCAAAGGTCCTGCAAGCCAGGAATTATGTGGAGTTGGGACATAAACCCTGTCTTCTGATTTTCAACTAGTGTCGCCTCTTCATAAGGATTATGTATGCTAAATTAGAAGTGTGTGTAGACTCAAGCTGGCTCATTTAGTTTATTTGCTTTCCCCTGACGTAGCCTTCACTTTTAATTTAGGACAGTGGCATATGGGGTGGTGGCTGTCTTCATAGCTCTGGGAAGCAAAGCTGCAGCACCGGAGGCAAGATTAGCAACCTTGACTGTTTCATCACTGCGGTTAGTCAAGAGCTCCACACCCTCTTTATTTCCAGGTCTCAACCCTAAAAGCGCCCAGCACAATTACGACATTTGTTAAATGACCTTCATTATCAAGGAAAATTTAAATTAGGCTCTGTGTTTTGTACTTATGAAGGCAAAGGAGTACTTTATTTTAAGGTTTACTTGTCCACTTATTTTACCGTCAGAAGGGAGACAGCGTTGCCCTGTTGGGAAGTGTGTGCAACCAGACTTGCACATTCTACACTGCATTGCCCTGGCTCAGGTGAGCAGATACGGGAAGGAGTGCGAGCATACAATACATACAATTGTTTAGATGCAAAGAAAGAGTGTACCTGTTTAAAGCCACATGCATTGGAAATAGAAGATCTGTTGTGAAATTGTATATAATAAATTGGTCTTTTGCATTTAATTTAATGTGAAAATGAGAACTTACTCATTTCTGTCATTGAAGTAAACGTCGGAACTAAATAAATGTTTTAGGTTTTATAAAATTTATATGCTCTAAAGATTTTCTTCTCTTTTTTTTTGCATTTATATTTTAGAAAGGATTGTGTCAGGGTTTTTCTGTCCACTCATATGCAGTGAATTATACTGTCACTTAGTACAAAAGTAAGCAAGTAATTAGCTGAATTTACCTGTGCTATGATATTGAAAAAATAAAAAAATCAAATAGGTACATCTAAAGGTGTATTAAAATTGAGAGTGTGGGAAATATTTTTAATAGCTTTTTTCCTCGGTATTTAAAATAAAATTTAAAAAGGAGTTGTAAAATTGTTATCTATAACACTTAAAAGTCACTTTAAGCACTGAAGAAATGAAATGTGTATTTACATCTTAAGGCATATGTTTACTTCTTATTGAGAGAGAGAAAATGGATATACCTTAATGTTTCTGAAAAAAAGTTTTCAATATGGAGTGAGTGGATGTGTAAAATTTTGTTCTGAATAAATTTTTTTCATTCTTATCTAACATGAGAAAGGAGTAGAAAAGCCACTAGCTTTGAAACAATAGAACTGTTTATTGATCTACACATGCATTATGTTGTGTTGATGAAAGATAAGAGGATGAAGAGACAGAGAAAAAAATATTCTCTTTCTACAACTTCCTGGGTATTTTGAAAATAATAGACTTACATCATTTTCTTTTACTCTTCCCTTTCCATGTTTTTATTCACAAATACTTATATTTGACCCATTGGGGAAATCCATCTGTATAACAGTCTTGCCTTTTCTTAGACTTCATTTCTGTGTTTCAGGTGGGCCAGCCATGAGAGGGTACCTTGTGGCCATATTCCTGAGTGCTGTCTTCCTCTATTATGTGCTTCATTGTATATTGTGGGGAACAAATGACTATTGGTAAGTTTCATTTTTGCTATTTAAAAATAACAGAAACTAGTCTTTCACACAAAAACAAATGATATTAAAAATCCCAGTTTGACCTAGTACCCTGTACCTTTTATCTTTAACAGTTTAAAAACTGATAAGCAACACATTTTTATTGACTTCCCAGTGAAAGCAGTGGTGTTGACCTCCTTTGAGATAGAACATTCTTTATATGTGTTTCATCTCCTTGAATTGATGGAGTATTTCTTGGAATCAGTGGTACTTGACTTTTAGAGCCTAACATGCTTGGATAAGAGATTGTTTGATAAATGCTTGATACCACATATGGTTTCCTTTGTTTAAGAATATTTGGTAAATGATGATACATGTGTATTTTAGAATAACTTTGACTTGAAACGTTACATATAAAATTTTGAAGAGGTAAAGGTAGTTTTAGTGTAGAGAAATGTCATATGATAGTATTTTTATCCTTTTCTCCATTGTCAGTCTTTTGTCTAGGAATAAAGTTTTGATAACCTTTAAATCCTGAATGGGTTGTATGTAGTATGTGATTAAGTCAAAATAAATCACAAGACAACCTCCTGTCTTAGACAAAGTTTAACGCTTTATGCCAGTGTTTCTATAGTAGATCCTAGATCGTGTTTCTAGCATGTGCTTATTAGATAAAAATATAAGTTGATACTTTTTAATTTCATATCATCACTGGGTGGATTGAAAAGTGATTATAATGCTCTTCCTGGAAGAAGGTTAAGCAAATGGTCACTGGAAAAGACCCAATGCCAGGTGGGTGGGTTTAGCCATAATTTTAGGCTTTGGATGAAATATTGAGCTAGAAAACTTGGTCTGACCATACACAACATAAAAATTATACCGCAGGAATCTCCCTCCATCTCTGCCACAAAGCAAAAGAGGAAGAGACTTACCAGATAGCTACTTCCTTATAAATCCTATTGTTGGTCATGGGAGAAATGATAGAGACAACGAAAAGGGTCTAAATTTAGCACAGTCTTTTGACATCACGATCTGAGGAATGTTCATGTCCCTTCTAAGCTAATGCATTACTCTAGTCACAGAAAACACGGTGGAAAATTGCCTCAGTTGGGTGTTGCTGTGAACTTGCTTCCTTAAAAACTGTGCAGACAGTGCCTGGGGTGGGGCAGGGGCCAGAGTGGTCTCTGCCTCTTTGCACGCCTGGACGCCGCCCGGGCCGCCCAGCACCATGCCGATCTTGACTTTGGAGCATGTCTTTGATACCCATGGGAAACTGTTACAGCAGCTGCAATGCAGAAATATGCGAACCCCATGGACTCAAGTGTGGCTGCAATTGATGCATTTGGACAGACATACATATTCTTCTGCAAAGTTGCAGAGCCACGGACTTTTCAGCACAGAGTGGGGACTGCCTTCCACTGTGAAATCCCTTATGGGTGCAGCAAAAACCCAAACGTGTGCGTAATAATGTCCTGTCATTGGTCCTGTAGAGACAACAATGCAACTTAAAGCCACAGATAGTATATTGTTTACAAAAAGGGTTTTACAGTATATGAGAGACTTAATTCAAACCACATCCTCAGGACCCAGAAAAAAACCTGTTTTGACTCAAGAGGCTAAAATCACTGTGAAAGGAGTCAGTAGTTATCTCAAAGGGCTGATGCCAAGTGCAGTATCTTCAAATGCTAATGAAAGCCAAGAAGCAACGGAATGGATAATACAGAAGTTGAACGGTGAGACTTTAGAATTGATGGCTGGCAGCCAAAGCATTTGTAGAGAAATGATGAGAGTTAGTATACAACACCAGTCTCCCCACCCCCCCACCCCCAACCAATCTCTACTAGCTGCCATTGTACTTATTTGTTATTTAAAAAATGCAACTATATTTAGGTAGATTTTATTTTAATAAGCTAGAAAAGGTTATATGACTTGATCAAAAGAAAGAGGTACAGAGTTTCTAAATAAAAGGGAATATCTGAAATTATTAGTGTTGTTTGAAATGACTATCTGGTTTTGAGAATTCCAGTATTTATGTGAAAATTTAACACTTTTTTGAAAAGTACTTGGAAATGGGTGTTAGCATATTAAATCTCCTGCAGGTAGAATTTGAAAGCTTTCCATGCATTGGGCCTCCACCTGGGTTGGACCAACCCCAGCACAAAGCAGGAGCGCCTCTAAATATGCACAGGTGCTCCACAGCCATAACTTCTGGAGGAACTCACTTTCCGCGGAGAAATCGTGTAGTTCTAAAAGACGTTATTAATCTGTATGAAGTAAATTGCTCTGCTATAAACCACCATTAACAACCACAGTATTTTAATTTGGTACTTAAATGTCATTTTTTTTTTTTTTAGTGAAAATGATCATTCAAGTATTATTTAACTCCAACTAAAATATGATTTTATTATATTAAAAGAGAACTGTATGGATTTGCCAAAGTTGTGTAACTTAGTGAAGGCATGACCTTCCTTGGATTTGAACTTTCCGACTTGCTGTGCTGTGTCACGGACTGGTTGTGTTAACTGAAAAGATAAGTCATTCCTGGACTTTCACAGCCCTCTCAACTTAAAAGAGCGGCTTTTCATATCTTTTAGCATTTCACATTGGCCAAACCTACATATCGCCACAAGTTAGATATGACTCTAAATAGTGTGATGTGCGGAGTTACCCGATCACAAGCCAGGGTGTGTACAACCTGCTAGGTCAGTGTTTCTATAGTGTTCACTGCTGGCAGGTGTCCCCAGATATGGCATGGAGGAACGTACATATTGCCACAAGTTAAAATCATGGTTCTGTAATTGCTAAAGCATAATGTGTCAGGTTATTTGAATATTATTACTTTTTGAAGTAACTATAACCATGAAACATAGTTCTTTTTCACACGAAGAGCTGTACATCATTTGAAAGGACTCAAACAATGTCTTGATCTGAGGCATAAATCGCAGGTCCTTACTATTTTTAACAATGTGGTGCCACTGTGGGGTGAAGGCGGTGGGTGTATGGCCAGTAGCCACAGCCATCGTGGCTGTAAAGCCAGTAGCCAGGGCCACCAACACAGCCGCCTGACCTGTGCAGGTTCACATTAGATTCGGACAGTTGGTAATGAAACAATGGAGCCAAGAACTAGTGAGCCATCAGCTTTAATTCTAGCTTGCACCCGGTGGGCAAGCAAAAACACACACTGGGCTCCAAAACCCACTCATTCAGTGCTCACAAAGCTACTGACTTATCCAAGTTTTCTAGAATCAAAGGTTCCTAGCTCACCAGACTTACTCACCTCTGTTTCCCATCTTCTTCTCTCTGCACAAACTCTGCACAGACTGGCTTATTCCTCAGCATTCCGCCATCTTGGCTGCCTCCTCTCCTCCATGTGGCCTTAATCTGCTCTCCTTTCTAATACTAACCTCAGGAACCGAGAGAGAGCAAGCTCCTGGCCTGCCCCACTTTATAGTGTAAAATCCAAACCTTTAATCCAACCTACAGACAAGGAAGTCTCTGATACTAAGTCACTTATCTGAGACATACTGGGATTCCTCAGGAGAGCCCACCACTCCACATCATCCAATCAGCCAAGGGTATGGGGAAAAGCCCACTCTTAAAACTAAGCCTTAGGCTATAACGACCCAGCCAGCTTACATTACAGCCTTTCCCCCACACCCATCCCAAGCATAAGGGCAAATAATATCACCTGGGTGACGGGCTTCCATGTGGGCAGCGCCATCTTTAACAAAGTGAGCATATTATACTTTATCTGCCCAACAGTGGCCATGCAGGTGCAGGTTCTCATTGGATTCGGGCAGATGATAAAGAAACAGTGGAGCCAAAAAATGGTGAGGCCATTTCTTTATTCAAGTCTCTCACCAGCCTGTGAGCAAACACACAGGGAAAAAATACTCCGTCTTCATTCAGAGCTCACAAAGCCAGTGACACATCCGGTTCCACAACCGGGAGCATCTTCTTCTGTTTCTCTTAGAATCAAAAGTCTCACCAGTCTCAGCAGAGCTCACCATAGCCCCTCACCTCTGGTTTCTCATCTGTGTATCTTCTCCTTTCTGTCTGCACAAACTCTGCAAAAATGGCTTCTCTCTCTTTCCCTGCCATCTCGGCATCTTTCCTTTCCTTCTTCCTTTTAAAACTTTTCTGCTGAAAACCTCTCCTCCAGCACACATTAGCATAACAATGGCCCTTCCCAAGCAGGAAGGTAATTTGCAGTTTCACAGACAACATACCTGGCACTGCCCAGCGCCATTTTTAACAATAAAAGTGAGCAAACTCAAAAAATACAAATTTTACAAACTCATTTGTCCAACAGTAGGAAAGAAGGAAAACAGTATGGAGGAAAAAAGTATTGACCTAAATTGGCCAAAATAAGAATTGCTTTGCAGCTTCTTCTTTTTCTTTTTATTCATTTTGGGTGCCAAAGGGCAGCTGCACTCTGTAAAACAATCCAGTAAATGTATTTTGTTTCATATTATGTAGCAGTTATTTATCAACCAGTAAAAAATATCTTGGATACTTGGCAGTTGTTATATATAGAGTATTTTTGTTAAAAGATTAGCTCTTGCCTTTATTTTATAATGCTTAATATGATAAGCTTCTAGTCAAATTTCCTATAAAAGAAACCAGATAAGATATGAACTTAAACCACAGACATAGTATACCAAACTATTTAAAAATTAATGTTTTTCTACTTAAAATATTGTTTAGCTTAAGACTTCTTAGGACATTTGTAAAAACAAGTGAAATTTAATAAGGTTTTTGATTATTTTCTTGTAACCAGAGATGGTTTTACAATTGAAATAACATTTCAGCTAAACAAAATACTGCTAAATGCTGATATTTAATTAAACAAGTTGCCTTGTATAATTTCTGTGAATCATACTTGATCTATAAAAGGTGTAATGGATACCCTAATGATAAAAAGATTTCTTAACACACACTCAAAAAAACTGTTAAGACAGATAATTGTCTTTTTAGAAAGGCACCCAAAGTTTGTCTTCACAATTTAAAATAGTTTGGTTTATATCTCTTAATAACCTTAAAAATCAAGTGATATACTTCATTTTATCCTCTGAATATAGTTTTTATAATTTCATGTGCTGGTGCACCATATTTGTATATAATTTTCTTACATATAAATCAAGGAATTCTTGGCATTTATAACATTCACAAAAGATGAATTCCACAAGGACTGTACTAGCCTCATAAATCAGGGACCTAGCAGCTCTAACTATGAGGATTTAGTATTGCCTCAAAATTAAAAACTGAGTCTATCCATGAGGAGTTTAGATAATTTATTTCAGTTAGAGTCTTATGGAAGAAAATGGATTAATTTTTTTTTATTTTTTACATAATTGATGACCATTAATATGTTCTTTTTTTTAAAAAAAATTATTTATTTATTTTACAGGGACAGAGAGAGAGGGATAGATAGGGACAGACAGGAATGGAGAGAGATGAGAAGCGTCCATCATTAGTTTTTCATTGCCGTTGCAACACTGTAGTTGTTTGTTCATTGATTGCTT
This sequence comes from Rhynchonycteris naso, assembly GCA_037038555.1. NCBI lineage: Eukaryota > Metazoa > Chordata > Mammalia > Chiroptera > Emballonuridae > Rhynchonycteris > Rhynchonycteris naso. The sequence goes on from CM073002.1 coordinate 79,080,810, forward strand.
TCTCACATGTGCCTTGACTGCGGGCCTTCAGCAGACCGAGCAACCCCTTGCTGGAGCCAGCGACCTTGGGTCCAAGCTGGTGAGCTTTTCCTCAAGCCAGATGGGCCCGCGCTCAAGTTGGTGGGCTCGGGGTCTTGAACCTGGGTTTTCCGCATCCCAGTTCGACGCTCTATCCAGTGCGCCACCGCCTGGTCAGGCCATTAATATCTTCTTATATTAGGCTGTTTTCCTCTTTTCTGGCTAAATCTGGATTCTGTCACCCTGTCTCCTTCATTTATTTTTGTTTTCTCCGCCTTTCACAACACCCTTTTAAACTGGAGACAAATGTTCCATTCAGGAGACCCGCAGGTCTAGCCTGTGTCATGAACAGGGGGTTAGATATGACTCTAAATCAGTGTGATGTGCGGAGTTACCTGAGCACAAGGCAGGGTGGGTACAACCTGCTAGGTCAGTGTTTCTACAGTGTTCCCTGCTGGCAGGTGTCCCCAGATGTGGCATGGAGGAACTAGATGGCTGTGTGCACTTGGGGTGACATGGGTTTCACAGGTTTTCGGGAACTTCTGAAAACCAAGCCAGGGTGTGACCTCCCCAGTGCCATAATTCAAGCCCTTCTGTGAGGGTCCTTTGATTCACTGCCCTTTGAACCACTCGTGGGTTGCTCATTACTTCAGCCTCTCCCATCTTCCTTGCCTTGCGTCCGTGAATCCTCAGATGTGCACAGGACTCGGAGAAGTTCCTCTCATACTTCAGGGGTTGCTGTGAGGACTTTTATTTCCTGACTGAGAATGAGCCTCTCAGTGGTGGCACCGAGTGGCTTCCCAGGGAATTTGCTTTCCTTTGGACTGGCTGCCTAGTTCTTTCTGACTGACCCTGGTTTTGTCTCATAGGGTGCCACCCGTGGAAATGAAACGGAGAAACAAGATCCAGCCTTGTTCATCAAAGCCGGCCTTTGCCTCTCTCTTGAGGTAAAACTATAAAAGACACTGTGGCATACAAAATGTTCAAAATGTGTTTGCAATCATTTTCCACACTTGTTTACTTCCCCCCTGCCAGACAAATCTTAGTATAAAAGGGACACCCTACATTTAAGGAAGAGCTTGAATGTCCTATCTCCTTTTGAGAAGAACACAATCAGACCAGTGTTCTTTTCACATAGCTGAGATAAGAGAGGTCTATTGAGTTCGATCATAAAAAGGTGAACTGCTTTTTTTAATTTAAAAATTATATTTAATGGGGTGACATTGATCAATAAGAGTACATAGGTTTCAGGTAAACATTTCAAAAACATTTGAACAGTTGATTGTGTTGTGTGCCCATCACCCCAAATCAAATCATTTTCCATCACTGTATATTTGTCCCTCTTCACTGCCTTCCCCTGGTAACCACTATACTTTTATCTCTATCCATGAGTTTCAGTTTTATATTTTACCCTTGTGTGAAATCATACAGTTCTTAGCTTTTTTCTGATTTACTTATTTCACTCAGTATAATGTTCTCAAGGTCCATCCTTGTTGCCGTAAATGGCAATATATCATCATTTCTTATGGCTGACTAGTATTCTATTTATATATATGTATCACATCCTCTTTATCCAATCCTCAATCAAGGGACACTTTGGTTGTTTCCATGTCTTGGCCACTATGAATAATACTGCAGTGAACATGCGGGTGCATATATCTTTGTGTACCAATGTTTTTGAGTTTTTTTTGGGATAGATACCCAGTAGGGGGATTGCTGAGTCATATTGTAATTCTGTTCTTAATTTTTGGAGGAACCACCATTCTTTTTTTCATAGTGGCTGTACCAGTTACATTCCCACCATTAGTGAATGAGGGTTCCTTTTACTCCACAGCCTCTCCAACACTTGTTATTACCTGACTTGTTGACAAAAGCTAATCTAACACCTGTGAGGAGGTGGTATCTCATTGTAGTTTGTGAATATTATCTCCCATTTGGTTGGCTGCCTTTTTGTTTTGTTGTTGTTTTCTTTCGCTGTGCAGAAGCTTTTTAGTTTTATATAATCTCATTCATTTACTTTTGCCTTTATTTCCCTTGTCTTTGGGGTCAAATTCATAAATTGTTCTTTTTGGCCAAGGCCCATGAGTTTAGTACCTATGTTTTCTTTTATGTAATTTATTGTTTCAGATCTTATATTTAGGTCTTTGATTCATTTTGAATTAGTTTTTGTGCTTGGGGACAAACTGTAGTCAAGTTTCATTCTTTTGTGTTTGGCTTTCCAATTTTCCCAGCACCATTTATTGAAGAGGCTTTCTTTTCTCCATTGTGTGTTTTTGTCTCTTTTGTCAAAGATTATTTGACCTTATATATATGGTTTTATTTCTGGGCTCTTGATTAAGTTCCATTGGTCTGTAGGTCTGTTTTCCTGCCAATACCATGCTGTTTTGATTATCTTGGTTCTGTAGTATAATTTTCAGTCAGATCGTGTGATACATCCAGCTTTGGGTTTTTTTATGGTTCCATACAAACCTGGTGATGTTTGTGTTCTATTCCTTTAAAAAATGCCATTGGAATTTTGATGGAGATTGCATTAACTTTGTATATTTCTTTGGGTAATATGGCCATTTTAACTATGTAGATTCTTTCAGTCCATGAACATGGAATATTTTTCCATTTCATAGTGTGTCTTTTTCAATTTCTTTTAATAATGTTTTGTAATTGCAGTATATAGGTATTTCATATCCTTTGTTAAGTTTATTTCTAGGTATTTTATTTATTTTTGTTGCAGTTATAGAAAGCATCTTTTCTTGAGTTCACTTTCTGAAGTTTCATTGTTGGCATATAGAAAAGCAATAAACTTTTATATATTGATTTTGTATCCTGCAACTTTACTGTATTGGTTTATTGTTTCTAATAGCTTTTCGGTGGAGTCTTTGAGGGTTTTTTTATATACAGGATCATCTCATCTGCAAAAAGTGATACCTTTACTTCTTGTTTTCCCAATGTGAATGCCTTTTATTTCTTTATTCTTGCCTGATTGCTCTGGCTAAAGCTTCTAGAACTATGTTGAATAAGAGTGGAGAGAGTGGGCCACCTTGTCTTGCTCCTGATTTTAGAGGAAAAGCCTTCATCTTTTTACCATTTAGTATATTAGCTGATGGTTTATCATATATGGCCTTTATTATGTTGAGGTACTTTTCTTCTATTTCGATTTTATTGAGTGTTTTAAACACAAAGGGATGTTGTATCTTATCAAATGCCTTTTCTGTATCTATTGATAGGATCATATAATTTCGTTCTTTGTTTTGTTAATATGGTATATTACGTTGATCGATTTATGTATGTTGAACCATCCTTGTGCTCCTTGAATGAATTCCACTTGATAGTGATGTATTATTTTTTAATGTGTTGTTGTGTTAGATTTGCTAGTATTTTGTTTAGGGTTTTTGCATCTGTATTCATTAGAGATACTGATCTGTAGTTTTCTTTTTTCATGATTTCCTTGCCAGGTTTTGGTATAAGGGTTATGGTGGCCTCATAAAATGTGTTAGGGCGTATTGCTTCTTCTATTTTTTGGTAGACTTTGAGAAGGATAGATACCAAATCTTCTTTGAATGTTTGGTAGAATTCACTAGGGTAACCATCTGGTCCTGGACTTTTGTTTTGGGGGAGGTTTTTGATAGTTGTTTCTATTTTCTCCCTGCTTGTAGGTCTATTTAGGTTTTCCACTTCTTCGTGACTCAGTCTAGGAAGATTGTATAGTTCTAGGAATTTATCCATTTGCTCTAGGTTGTTGAATTTGGTGGTATATAATCTTTCATAGTATTCTATTGTACTATGATCCTTTGTATATCTATGATGTTTATGATAATTTTTTCTTTTTTATTTCAGATTTTGTTTATATGAGCCCTTTCTCTGTTTTCCTTAGTGAGTCTAGTCAGGGGTTTGTCAATTTTATTGATCTTTTCAAAGAACCAGCTCTTTGTAGTATTTTTTCTATAGTTTTTATGTTCTCTATTTCATTTAGGTCTGCTATGATTTTTACTATTTCCTTTCTTCTGCTGACTTTGGGTTGCCTTTGTTCTTCTTTTCCTAGTTCCTTAAGATGTGATGTTAGGCTGCTTACTTAGGATCTTTCTTGTTTCTTGATATAAGCCTGTAATGATGTAAACTTTCCTCATATTATTGCTTTGGTGGCATCCCAGAGATTTTGATATGTTGTGTTGTCATTTTCATTTGTCTGTGTATATCTTTTGATCTGTGCTTTTTATTTCTTCTTTTACCCAGTCATTTTTTAGAAGTATGTTTTTTAATTTTCACATTTTTGTGGGTTTCTTTACCTCCTTATTGCAGTTAAATTTTGATTTCAAAGCCTTATGGTCAGAATATGCTTGGTATAATTTCAATCTTCCTGAATTTGTTGATGCTAGTTTTTTGGCCCAGTTTATGGTCTGTCCTTGAGAATATTCTATGCACAATGGAGAAGAATGTATAATCTGGTATTTTGGAATGAAATGTCCTGTAAATGTCTGTTATGTCCATATGTCTAGCATATTGTTTAAGGTTGATATTTCTTTATTGATTTTCTGTTTGGATGATATATCTATAGCAATCAAAGGTATGATTATCTACCAAGAATCAAAAATCACATTTTCTGTTTTTATGTTGTTTTATTATATTATTGTACCTTTCCATTACTGAATTTTTTACCTTTTGGGGGCTACAGATCCTTTTAAAACCAAACAACTCTCTGAAAACCTGCAGATATGTAAGCTATTTCTGCATATAATTATAGATGTGCCATGACTCTGTGTAGTCTATTCATTGGGAGGTGTCTAGTTAGGGCCACTGAAAGACTCAAAGAGTGATTTCATACTTTTTTGACCATGACCGATAGTAAGAAATACATTTTACTTTGTAACTTAGTATACATGCAATTTTCTAGTACATTTCTTACTTCAAATGCCCCATATTCTCTTCTATTTGCCTTTTAAAAATATGTTGATCATGACTCAAAATTGATTTCATGAACCACCTATGGGTTGCAGACTACAGGTTTATGTGTGTTGCTCACCTGTTTCCTTAGTGTGAGTACATGTGCGCCTTTAGCTAGGCTCTAAAGAGCTTATGCTCCTCTGACTTGCCACAGGTTCACGGCTCCTGTGCAGCAAGTCAGAATAAAACAAGAGCTAGTTCGCCCCTACTCTCCTGCTGTTTATTTCCGTTCTGTCGTGTAGCCTCTGCAACCTCAGGCTCACTCTGATGTCTACCTGCAGTATTTAGACTAAGAAAGGGCAAAAGTGGAAAGATGGGGCCCTGTGTGGGAATGGGGGTAAAGATTAGCTTGATTTGCTCAGTAGTGTTCAGTCCTCTTGGTAGGTAAAGATAACATTTTACTGTGAACATTACCTGTTCCTTCTCTTTAATTAAAAACAAAACACCTTATTTTTCTCGTAGTTAATGGTTGTATAAAGAATTTAATTTGGAGTTGGAATTTATTCAATCATTTCATAAATGTCTGTTGTCGGCTTACTCTGTGTCAGACACACTGTGTACTCCCACTAAAAGTGAGAGAAACCAGAGGCACCCCTAACCTCATCAAACGCTCTTGTCTGAGAGAGAACCTAGCAGGGAGCACCCGGAAGCCAGCCCAGGGAGTCAGACTGCCATGCTTCTTGTTCTTGAGTAAATATTTCTTTAATGACATCAGGAGTTCAGTCCTGGCTACATCTAATTTTAATACATATTTTATTTTCACAGCTTCATACATATGGGGCCTTCACATTTGGGAGGGGCTTAGCATCATTATTTTTATTTTCCCTTATCAGTTTCTTTGTTTTCTCCTGTATATGGCTAACATTTTATCATTTGGTGTTGGTTTGGTTTAAAATTTTGTTCCTTCAAGCCTCCCACCCCCCACCCCCCCACCCCACAGCCATTACGTAATTTTGGTTCCACTGCTTGGAAAGTGTATCCATGCTGGTTGTAACTCCGTTGTCTACCTTATTCTGTGTATTATTTATATACTATTTAAGATTATTTAAAAATTTTTAAAAATAATCATACACTGATATAGTGAATATCACAACATGAGTAATTGACTACAGTTAGTTTCAGTTGTGACTTTAAAAGCCTACAAGTGATGCAGGCATTCGGAAAAATCATTCTTTATCCTTATTTTCCAGGTTTCATGAGTTTCACCCTTTTCTTTGTGCAGCTGATTTTAAAAAGCTTGCTTCCTTGTACGGTAGTGATAACTTTGATTTGCCATACGGGATAAGAACATCAGGTCAGTATTATTCTTGCCTTGCCCTATTAAATATGAGAGGTGTTTGATGTGAACCATGTTCTCTTGATTTCTTTATTAATTATTTATTAATTTTAAGGCCTTTTAGTCTTTTTGATTCATAATGATTCCTAAAGAATATGATTTGGGGATGGGAAGAAGGGGATCAGTTTTAATTATAACTCCTTTTGAGGCAGTGTAGAATAAAAGAATAAAAACAGGTAGACTTTGTTGTTGTTAAGATATTGTTGTTTTAACTCTTGTATTGCCATTGTATTATTGAGTTCTGATGCTTTACCTTATTTCAATTTAGAATTAGCAGAATAATCCTGTGTGTTAATTTTCTCCCAATTTCCATTTCACCTCTTTACCTGTGAGTTTTCATTTCATCAGCCAGTTCTAGGTCCTTGGCCAACTTTTAAAAATTTAATCAGTGGATATTTTATTTTTGCTTAATGTAGAGAAAAATATTTCATCCACTAGTAGTGAAACGCTTTTCCCTGTGCATGACAACTGGTTGGTTCTGCACAACTTTATGTCTCAGTTTTTGAGAGGCTCTAAAGGCTCTAAAAGCCAGAGGTGACAAGCCTACAGTTTTCTGAGTTAGATTTTGCTTATTTAACTGATCCTTTGTGTGTATATGTATTTTAAAAAACATGTTTCAGAGAATTTGATAATTCAGTAAGATTAAACTTGCTACATACTGATTTCTTCCTTTTCTTTTTTTTTTCTTTTTCCAAGTAAGAGGAGGGGAGATAGACAGATTCTCACATGCACCCCAACTGGGATCCACTCTGCAATTCCTGTCTAGGGCTGATGCTCTGCCTATCTTGGGGCATGCTTGCAACTGAGCTATATTTAGTGCCTGAAGTGGAGGGTTCAAGGAGCCATCCTCAGCGCCTGGGGCCAATGCACTTGAACCAATCCAACCATGGCTGTGGGAGAGGAAGTAAGAGAGAGAGAGAGAGAGAGAGAGAGAGAGAGAGAGAGAGAAGGGGGAGGAAGGGGGAGAAGCAAATGGTCGCTTCTGTGTGCCCTGACTGGGAATCAAACCCGGACATGCACACACCAGGCCAAAACGTTCTACCACTGAACAAACTGGATAGGGCCTGATTTCTATAGTAATGTCAGTTTCAGCATTATCTGATATTGCTAATTTAGGAGTTACTTTTTTATGATTGTTTTCCTATTAAGCCTATTATTTTGGGGCGGTTTTTGGAAAGCGTCCTTAGAACATTTGCCATTTTGAGCGTTCTTATTAGGTATTGCTGGCTGAATGCAGTTGAATGGTGAATTTTTATGCAAGAATAAATCAGGTGTAGCCACTCCAGTTGAAATGGCTTTGGGGGGTGGGGGTTGGGTAAGGTGGCTTACTGTGTACCTAAGAAGCCACAGGTCCCTTCATTCACAATACTCCATTTGTTTTCCAGCGGAGTATTTTCGACTGGCTCTTTCAAAACTGCAGAGCTGTGACCTCTTTGATGAGTCTGACAAGTGAGTTCATTTCCTTGCTTCTGTTTGACTTTTAGTTTTAGCTGAAGTGGTTCAAAGTATGCCCCCATCTGAAATGTAGTCACTCAGGAAAATTCCATAGCGTTTGTGCATAACTAAAACATCTAGTAGTTATTTCTAGGACACTTGAAATAAATGAACTGAAAACTAATTTAGAGCTGTGTAATTGGGTCAGAAATCTACAGGAAGTCTTATGATGAGTGATGCTATTGCCAAGGCAGGACATTTTTAACCCCATTCATCTTTTCTAAGTTGTCACTACTGAATAATTAGTTCACACCACCCTCTGTTAATCTGCTCACAGCCTTCCTCCGTGGGCTGTTTCCCATACCTTCCCATACATCTAAACTATTCATAAGGATCCCTTCTATTTCATTTGAATCTCAGCTTTCAGAAGCAGCTCTCTTTTTTTTTTACTCAAAATTATATTTAAAGGGAACAAACAGCTGTCAATTTATCTCAATTTCAGGTTTTGATTGCATCTCAGCAACAACCACATAGACTCTTTTCTAACCTGAAGTTTCTATGGCTCTCATGTGTAGAATATTGTTTTGTGCAGACCTTTGCATCTGTGCTTTACGTCCTTTCTCTCTCATGTTCACAGCCACCCTGCAGAGTATGCTTGATGACGGGAGGAACTGAAATGAGCAAAATGCATGTAGTTTGTTACAGCTGGTAAATGCCAAAGCCAGGATGTAATCTAGATAGATTTACCTAGTGCTTGGGTTTCTGACTTAAGAGTGATAATGGTTATACCTAAAATGTTTGCAGCAAGGATCTGCAAATATTTGAAAAGATTCTTGGCCCTGTTTATGTGAGCTACTATCAGGATATTTGAGGGTATATAAGACTGAAAGTTTTGTTTTTGCTTTTTTTTTAAAGTGATTTTAGAGAGAGAAAGGGGAAGAGAGGGGGAAAGAGAAAGACATCGACTTGTTCCCCCACCCACTAATGTATTCATTGGTTGCTTCCTGAATGTGCCCTGACCCATAGTTGAACCCACAATCTCGGCCGATAAGGACAACGTTCCAACCAACTGAACTACCCAGTCAGGGCCATGTTTTTGCTTTGTTTTTATCTTAGAACCAGACAGTGTTTTATTTAGTTGCTTTCAGAACCTCTTCCGGCACAGGTGCTCATCATCTGTGTTCCAGGCCAGGCTGTTTCCTCTCTGACTTGTTCTTGCCGTTCCCCACCCTTCACCCCTTTGTCACTTAGAGGGCCCCTCCTTGTACCACCAGCCCATGTCAGGGTCTTAGCATCTCATATATTGGGAGGGAGGTGGGTATGGGTGGTGAGGAGAGATTTAAAATCATGTTGATTGCACAAGAGTCCCTCAGTCTGAAGTTATGAAACAGAAGTTGAAAAAATGCCGTCAGGGACTCTCCGGGTGGAGAGTGACTGGAAAACGTCCTTGTAGGACCCCCACAGAGTGAACAGAGTGACGCGTGCGGATGTTCAGCGTTGCTGACCTGCTTGTTTGACATGTGCACACCTGTTCCTTAGAGACTTCAAAAGGCATACTTTGAAATTAGATAATGTTGACTGAGTTAGGAAACACTGAAACCTGTAGAGAATTTTTATGAGTTTATTTGATGCCAAATTGACAACGTATGCTAGGGAGCAAGACCTCAAGTGGCCTGAAAAGTGGTGCTTTGGCAGTTTTTCTGCATTAGAATCAAAGGCGTTGTGATGAAGGTGCATGAAGCCCACTGGTGCTGGGTCCAAGAGTGGACGGAAACAAAGCAGGGAAACTCTGGGAATGGACACAAGGCACAATACTTTTCCATTGGTGGGTATGGAATAGGTAACCGTGAACACGTGCAGCAGATAGAGATGCTGTGCGGGAGCAAGAAAACAATGAGGGCTTCTATGGTTTCGGGTGCCAGCGGTTGTGCCTTTGAGGGGTAGGAAAAGAAGATTATTCTGACATTTCAAAGCTATGGTATTCAGCAGCATCAGACAAGGATAGGGCTTACTCGAGATAAAGACTGACCTTTGCTAATGACGCTATAGGCCTGGGACATAACTATCTGGCACCACCAGCCCGGTTAGGAATTTGTGATCAGACCATCCTGTGTGGTTACTTTTGGTCACTGAGCGTGGTAGGTTTATGGCATAGCCTCTTTTTCGTCCCCAGTAGGACTATACCTGTGACACTGTTATCCTCCTTGTACGTTAACTTTTGGGAGGTGTTCACATTTAAGAAGTTTCGCCTATATTTTAAATAAGTCATTCTATCTTTGTCTGGAACCCAAAGACAATAACATGCCAGCCTGTGTCTGAGCAATACATTTTAAATATATTCTAGAAAGTGTTAGTGTACTAACCTGCCTTATTGCTGCCCAAGTCAGTTCAGATTGTCCCCATCAACCATTTCTCCTCTAGACTTGGCGCCAATGCTCTAGAAGAAAGAAGTCTGAGAACAGCCCTTCTTTATTAAGCAGAGGCTTTGGACTGCCCTCAGTGGGAGAGCCCTCCCTGGCCCCATGTGTCTGAGCCTGGTTGGCGTCGGCCTGCTCACTGTCTGGCGTGGGTCTGTAGGTCAGAGAGGAGGGGCTGAGGTGAGGAGAGGTGAGATCCGTCTTTTCACATCCATTTGCCCTTTGACTGCTCTCTTCATCAGTACGTAATTCTCCTTTTTGTCCCTCCAGGAAGGTTCAGACCTTTTTTCTTTTTTTTTCTTTTTTCTTTTATTCATTTTAGAGAGGAAACACAGAGTGAGAGAGAGAGAGAGAGAGAGAGAGAGAGAGAGAGAGAGAGAGAGAGAAAGGGGGGAAGAGCTGGAAGCATCAACTCCCATATGTGCGTTGACCAGACCAGTGCAGGGTTTTGCACTGGCGACCTCAGTGTTCCCAGGTCGACGGCTTTATCCACTGCGCCACCACAGGTCAGGCCCGTTTTTCTTTTTTGGTTTCAAATCTGAATCCTTTATGATGCTATCGGATATAATGCTAGTTTCGTTTAGTTATCCAGTATGGACGATGCCCTCAATTGTGGTAGATTCCACTGTAAATGGGAACATTCCAAACACCAGTTGCATTTACTAGATGGAAGTTTTCTTTTTTCTCACAGTTATGTGAATGAAGTTGGCAGAGAAGCATTCTGGGGCCAGCCCAGCATCTGTGAACACTAGGAACCAAGGCTTCTCCATGTGACTCTGCCATTTCTATATATACAACTTCCTCCCTGTGATCCACTAGGATGGCTGGACTTCCAGTGATCACATCTCCATTTTGGCCAGTAGGGAGGAAGAAGGGGAAAAGGAATGCCCCCCTTTAGTAGGAGTTACCTCCTCTTTTCAGGACATTTCCCATAGAAAATGCTTCATTGCACAGAAAATGCTTCATTGCACTCAGTGAAGTGCTGGAGCCAGCTGGTGCCAAGCTGTGGAAGCTGCAGCTCTCCCTAGCTCCGTGTTCCACGCCATCGGGGTGGAATCTTGAAACTGCCCATGGTGGGATGATTTTTACCATGGAACTGGCAAACACAGTGCACCGGGGCTTCTCCTGTCACCCTACTCCTTCTTAAAGAGCCACACATGTCTGGAAATTGGGCTGGAAACTCTAGCCTTTATTCCATGTGACTGTGTGGTCACCTTAAAAAATAAGTTCTATTTTAATGAACAAAGGAAACATGATCATTGAGGCATACCTAGTAGTCTTCACCAGCATCCTTCACCATTTTCCTAATTTGCCCCTGTCTGTGCCTGGGACCCCAAGATTCTGAAGTCATTTCCTGGGTAACTGTAAAGCACCCTAGCTCGGTCCTTGAAGCCAGCTGTGTGACCTCTTTCCTGGAGAAGTGATGCTCTCGGCAGACTGTGGGAACATCCTGGTGCTGTCAATCATTTGGAAGCATCAGCTCCTGGGGGAGGTCTTATTTATGCCATATTTGTAAAGTAATGTTAGTAAAGTAAGTCTGAGGCAGAGAGAGCCTTTTTCTAAAGGTAGCACCATGAAGAATTTGGGCCAGAAATAAAGAGGGAAGGGTGATAGGCATGTGTGTGTTTGGCCATAAAACTGTGTGAAAGCCTTGAGGCGTAACAATGCCATGCTTGTTCTTGGCTCTGTCTACTCCCTTCCAGAACCTCTCCCTACCACCACCACCACCACCAACAACAAAAACACATCTGCTTTTTATTTTCCGAAGTTTTTTTCACCTAATAATAATTATAATAATAATTTGCCTCTCTTCTTATAAGCGCATCTATTAGAAAAACATTCACATTATAGAAAATTACCTTTTGTTCTGAGTTGGGCACAGAGAGAGAGATCAGCAGATGAAATATTCGTGAACTAGCAAAGGACCACTGCTCGCTCAGGCAAATGGCACCGAGTTCGCGCTGTGTCCTATTTTTATTCACAAAGATTTCAAAAAGCTTGTTTACTGCCTGACCAGGCGGTGGCGCAGTGGATAGAGTGTCGGACTGGGATGTGAAAGACCCAGGTTCAAGACCACGAGCTTGCCAGCTTGAGCGTGAGCCCATCTGGCTTGAGCAAAAGCTCGCCAGCTTGGACCCAAGGTCGCTGGCTCCAGCAAGGGGTTGCTCGGTCTGCTGAAGGCCCGTGGTCAAGGCACATGTGAGAAAGCAATCAATGAACAACTATGGTGTCGTAATGGCAACGAAAAACTAATGATTTTCATGCCATTTTTGTACAAAATCCACAGTCTGTATGCTTTGATGTAATGCAACTCCAGATACAGCAGCCGTGGTGGTTACAGCGATTAGTCCTATAATGATGGCGATAATCAATCCAACTAGTCTCTTGGTTTGCTTCAAGGACTTTTTAAGATATAACAGCATCATGGAAGGGGAACCCTGTTACATTCGATGCATCTGTACTGGAATCCAGACTCCTGTTTGGGTTCTTAAAATGTATAGACTTTGACTATTTTTATTAAAAAGAATAGAAGAGTTAATACATGTATAAAAAGCACACTTATTGTAAGTTATTGAATAATTTTCAGCTGTCCATTTGGTTTCACCTGTAGTAAACATATAAGGCAATCTAACATGAAATGTGTTTCATTCTTCTTAAAGATGAACATAGTATGATTAGAAGGATAATTTCTCCAGATTTTTCCTTTCTACGCTGACATATTTAAGTGCCGTGGCTACTTTTCACAAATGATATTGTATAGGACCAAATTTTATATGTGAGGAGCTCGAGGTGACATCCCTCCTCTATGCCATATGATAGTATGATTACCTTGACCACTAGCTATAATTAAACCATTGTTCTTATGCCACCTTAAATTAGCACCCTGCCCTTTAACTCGGGCGGAACCATGAGGGCTTTAATCTATGACGTTTCATGTACAGATGTATTACTTTTAAACTCGTATCCTCGTAACAAACTTATTTTTCTCTTCTCCTTTACTGTTATTTTTGACAATAGAGAGCCAAGCTTGAGCTTCTATTTTTAAACAATGTGGCTCATGTCCTATACTATAGGTAATCCCTCAACTCCTGTTGTATAACTTTCTAATTTCATTCTTTCTTCTGAAGGTGCTAAGGGACCTCTATCATTAAAAGGTCCTGGAAGTCAATTAGAGTTATTAACAAAAGTAGCACTATTTTCCTAATGAATAGCTCTACTTGATGGAGGATTAGGGACATATGCCTAATAACTAAAATTTTCAGCTCTATTTACCGGAATTGTTACCAAAGCAATCATTGCTAAAAACAGGTTAGTAGCATTTTCTTCTTTTCTAGTAGCTTGTAGCATCTTTTTACCATTAAAGGTCAGCCTTTTAAGTTGACCCTAACTTGGTATTTTAACTTTTTAAATACCAAGCAGCAGCAACTTTAAGGCTCTTCTTTCAAAATTCATTTCTTCCATCAGCAATGGGCAGATATGGAAAGAATTCATTGTTTTTATTCATGCTGTTAGTTTAATTCTGCGGGCAGGAATCCAAAGGATTTCATTGGATTCTACAATGACACAAGCAAACCTCCTTCCCTAATGTTGCACTACACTAGGTACCTATTGATCTAACTCGTTTTTATAATGCACAGGTTGATTAATCTTAGAACTGTTATTTGAAATATAAAGTTTCTATAAGTTTAACTGTATATTCTACATATTATGAACCAGTATCAATGTTAATAGGACAGGATGTTTGAATTTTGTCTTCAGCTATAATTAAACTATACTGATTTAAGGTTTCAGAAGTATCTTTAAAGATGACTGAAAGTTCAGCATTATTTTTTCCACAAGCTATTAATATGCCATTTATATAATGGCTTATTAAAGATTGAAGATATTTCTGACGAATTTTTCTAATGGTTGATTTACATAATGTTGATACAGTGTCGGGCTATTCAATATTACTTGTGGAAGTAATATAAACTTAGTAAGAATAGTTAGTTTTGCTTATTGTTATAGACACAACAGCTAGCATTGCTAGAAGCAAAGTTAAGGATGTTTTTTGAAGTCTTAGTCTTAATTAAAACATTTTTTTCCTCCTGGGTAAGTTTATTTAATTGTCAAATCTTCCTTTCTTCTGTATTCAACTCATGCCGAGGTTTTAATTTTCTGAAAGGTATTTATTGGTCTCCCCTATCTGTGGAGATAAGAGCAAATCCTCATCCCTACATTTTGCCTACATTGCTGTTGTAAATTAGCAAACTGTCCCTGTCTTAAAAGTTCATCTTGTGTAATATTAATAAGAGGGTTAGCATTAGCATTTTGATTAGCTTGAATACCAGCCTGATTCTTTTACTAAGTCATAAATTGTAATTATTTTGCTTTTGAAAGAACAGTCCGAGCTAACATTTTTAAATTTTTTGAGATAAAACATTCAGAGTCCTTAGGATAGCAGTTCCTGCTATAAGGACAGTTAGTTTTATACTGGGAGTAAGCTGTTTTGAACTCTTTAAGAGTTTTGACAGAAATTTGGTTATAGTGAGTATAAAAAACTCCTTGGCCTGACCAGGCAGTGGCGCAGTGGAGTGTCAGACTGGGATGCGGAAGGACCCCCGTTCGAGACCCCGAGGTCCCCAGCTTGAGAGCGGGCTCATCTGGTTTGAGCCCGCGCTTGGACCCAAGGTCTCTGGCTCCAGCAAGAGGTTGCTCAGTCTGCTGAAGGCCCACAGTCAAGGCACATATGTGAGAAAGCAATCAATGAACAACTAAGGTGTTTCAACAAAAAACTGATGATTGATGCTTCTCATCTCTCTCCATTCCTGTCTGTCTGTCTGTATCTATCCCTCTCTCTGGAAAAAAAAAAAATTTGTGAGAAAGTTTAGACTGTAATTTAAAAAGTTGTTCCTTTAATTATTTACAAGATAAATGCTTTTCCCCATCAGAGGCCAAATGACCCTTGTTATTTTCTTATTGTAAGAAGAATCTTAGAGCTTTGTTAGGTACTTTCTCTAAGCCTTGCAGCTTAGTGACTACTGCCTAAGTGGGCTAAAAAGAAAACTAATGTTGCTTAGCAATAAGAGATGCATCAGCTTCTATATCTAAAAGTCTTTTGTATTGTTAAGTCTATCATAGGGCATCAGAGGAGCTAAATTTCCACTTTCCTCGGTGCCTCCTTTTTCAGGATGTGGCCTTACAAGCAGCCAACTGCCTGAAGCAGCTTGAGATAAATTCTTAAAATGACTTAATTTTACTTAATTCCTTAGTTTTATAGATTTGAGCATATTTTTACACACAAACAAGACGATTTTCAACACAGAAACACAAGTATAACATATAACTTTAATTAATTCTAATACTTGAATTCTTATTTGATTTCAAACTTTGAATACACCTTACAATGTATTAACCAAATTTAGCAAGTCTTAAGGATCTGTATTTTATTCAATTTTAAATTTAAATGAGTGCTCCTTATAATTTCTAATTTTAAAGCAAAAATATATGGATGAAACTATTTTTTTCAATATAAAAGCTGACATTTTTAATTATTTTATGTAAAAGCTTAATTCAGGCCTTAAAAATTACATTTTAGACAACATCAAACAAAAACTAAACAAATTAGAATCAGACAAACCAGACCAGACAAACCAAAGAGAAACCCGGGATTTCAGAGCACAGTCAGACTAGAAAGATGCCTGCCTGATTTTAATCAGGGCATTTTCTGACAGAGGGACTTAAGGATGGGACTAAACAAAATTTCCCCAAGGAAATCCTCTTGGCAGCTGCTGGGATATTTTCTATAGTCAGATCCAACACATCTCCCTTGCCTAAGTTTCCAGGCAAAGAATAAGAAAGAAACAAAATGATAGCTCAAAGGATCATAGCTAAAGCACCAAAGAAAATCAGTATTTTTTAATTATTATTACAAAGACTGGAGAATTCTAAGGACTTCATGATACTTCTATATGTCCTAATTCTAATTGAGTTTGTACCAACTGAGGTAAAGCTGCAAGCTTTTCTCCCTTGTCTCCAACTCCAGTGACCTGCATCCAGGCTTTAAGATGAGCAGACCTAATATGAGCTATAACAGCATCAGTATAACCAGCTTGTTGTCCCACAGCTGCATAAGCACCAATGCCGATGAGCATTTCAAAAGTAGCTCCTGGTGGATGATTTCTGGCATTTATGCGAGATATTCGAAGAGCCTCCTCGCTCCACCAAGACTTGAATTATAAAGATTATTCCAGTTCCAAAACCGTACTAGCAAGTAAATCCCAATCCAAGGGAATCATTAATGATCATTACAATAGGAAGAGATAAGGCCTTGAACATATGGGGACTGAGGTCCATACGTAGCAACAGATTGTTTGACTAGCTTTCAGAAAGTAAATTCAATTTGGTCGAATTGAACATTATACCCTCCCCCAGGATGTTGAGCATTAGCGGGGAAAGGCTGTTGAATAATTGGAAAAACAGATGCAGAAAAATTTTATCTTTTTGGAATGTGTTTTTAACAAAGGATGTATGTGATCTTGGCTTTTTCTTTTATATTTTTTCTGTGTTTCTGTCCTGAACTATTAATGGCCCAGCAGGTCAGGGTAGAGAGTAAACAGTGAGGCTGCTGACTTGTTTCCTAAAGAATCCTAATTACCGGCCTTGGCCAGTTGGCTCAGCGGTAGAGCATCAGCCTGGCATGTTGATATCTCGGGTTCGATTCCCGGCCAGAGTACACAGGAGAAGTGGCCATCTGCTTCTCCATCCTTCCCCTTCTTCTCCTCTCTTCCTTTAGCCATGGCTTAATGGAATTGGCCCAGGGTGCTGAGGACGGCTCCATGGCCTCCGCCTCAGGGACCAAAAAAATGGCTCCAGTTGCAATGGAGCAAGGGGGCGCATGTGGGAGTCTGTCTCTGCCTCCCCCTCCTTTTACTAAATTAAAAAATAAAATCCTAATTACCTAAGCTCACTTGTCCCCGAGGTGTTATGTGGATTGAGCCAGACCCCAAAACAAAGTGGCAAAGTTGCAGAGATGTCAGAGCAGGAAGGATGGAAGTCATCTAGTCCAATGCCCTCATTTTAAAGATGAGAAAACCGAGGTCCAAAAAGGTTCTGTGCAAGTCAGAGAGAAGAGGTTTCCAGACTCCCATGGCTCCCCAGGCCTGCCCCACCCCTCACATCTTAATAAGCAGAGAAAAGCCAAGCAAGATTCCACAACTGCCTGTCTTCACAGGGGCCTCATCTGAAGTGGTACGGGGAAGAGAGTTCTGGACTTGTGAATTCTTTTGGTTATATTCTTTAGGATTTCCAGGGCTCTAAATTACCGCCCACCATTTAATGTAGCTTATGCTTTCATCCTTAATCTCAAACCATTTTTAACTAGATGTTCGCTAGTACTTTTTAGGGTTAAACTGAAACTTCTCCAGGGTACATATGTAAGTTCATTGAAAACACATATATGTTCAATAGGTTCTTTTTTTTTTCCTCTTAAAGATATGTGATCTTAACAGAATCTCCCCGGAACAAATACTACAGAAAAACATGTTTTCTTTCCTCAGTGTACCCTGAAGACCACTGGCCTTCTCTCTGATTGTGCCCCTGAGCCAGCTGATCCTAAAAAAAGTCTCTCATTAATGTTGACCTATTGTTTTTTTTAATTGAGGTAAAGTTCACATGACATAAAATGAACCATTTAGAGTGTACAGTTAAGCCTGACCAGGTGGTGGCTGAATACAGAGCGTCTGTGGGGGATGCAGAATGCGGAGGACCCAAGTTCGAAATCCCAAGGTCGCCAACTTGAGTGCGGGCTCATCTGGTTTGAGCAAGGCTCACCAGCTTGAGCCCAAGGTCGCTGGCTCGAGCAAGGGGTCACTCGGTCTGCTCGAGCCCCCGGTCAAGGCACATATGAGAAAGCAATCGATGAACAACTAAGGTGCTGCAACAAAGAATTGATGCTTCTCATCTCTCTCCCTTCCTGTCTGTCTGTCCCTGTCTCTCTCTCTGTCTCCCTCTTGTCTCTGTCACAAAAAAAAGTGTACAGTTCAGTGGCATTTAGTACATTCACAATGTTGTGCTCCCACCAGCTCTAGCTAGTTCTGAAAAATAAACCATTTTATAACAATTCTTAGAGCAATCTTTTTTATCTTATTTTTTTTCTTTTCATGCTCCTCCTTTTATGCAGATACTCCCTCAGACCAGGATTTGCGGAGCAGAGAACTGATAACAAACCTTCCAGAAAGGAAAAACTGGTGTTCTTTTGGTTTGGGGGGTAAGGGTGACGAGGTGGTGGGCATGGCCATCTAAATGAGGGGGTCAGCACTTGTGAAAGAAGGCACTACCTGGTCTGTGAGCTTGGGCAGTTTTGAGTTTCTGAACCTTGGTTTCATGTGAAAGAGGGAGGTGGGACTATAGATGCACATTATACCAGTGACAATTTTAACTGGGAATAGTTAAGTCATTGTAACCATTAGTACAATAGTCCAGTTAGTGTAACCAGGGAACCTGGGTGCAGGGTATACAGGACTTCAGAGGATGATTTTACAACCTCCAGTGAGTCTAGAATTATCTCAAAATAGAAGGCTTAAGTTGAAGACATATGACAACATAATATTTATGCGTCAATGTTCATAGCAGTATTATTCAGAATAGCCCCAAATGTCCAATTGCTGCTGAGCAGATAAACGTATATCCATTTAATGGTATATATTATTCAGTTTTAAGAAGTAATGAATTACTGATTCACACTACAACCTGAATAAACCTTGAAACCATGATGTTAAATGAAAGAAGCCCACACAAAAGACCACATATTATACGATTCCATTTATGGGAAATGGCCAGACTAGACAAATCTGTGGAGACAGAGACAGTAGCTCAGTGTTTGCAGAGGCTGCAGTGAGGGGGCGTTCAGCATGCCGGCTCCTGGCTGTGGCGTGTCGGCGACGAAATGTTCTGAATGCAATCGTGGTGATTGTTGCACAGCTTTGTGACTATGATAAAACCCACTAAATTTTATCTATAACGGTGAATTTTATGATATGTAAATTATATTTCAATGAAAAAAAAAAGCTTTAAAAAAAGGGGTGGGGGTTGGTTGAAGACTTGGTTTTCTTTCTAGCCTCTACAGAACTTTGTTTGGACGGCACCACGAGGCCATCCTGCCGCAAACCGTCTGGAGTGACACAGCACTAGCTCTCTTGTCATTTTCTCTGTGTCCTGCCACTACAGGTGGTTTCTCAGGCCTCAGGGTCCTTTCTGAATTCTTGAAAGCACAGCTCACACAAGGTGGCCATGTTTTACAAACTTGACGAAAGACTGAGGATACTTTAAGACAATTTGCCTCCCAGAAAAGCAATTCTTAAACTGCACCTGCACTGCAAGGCCCTGTGCCCCCCAGCTGCCCGTCTAGTTTCTTAGCACCAGCTGTCACCCTGGCCCCGGGGACAGCCGCCTTCTGGGGGCACATTCTGCCACAGTGAAAGCAGCAGAAACCCTGATAAACAGTCTCAGCTCTCACTGAAAAGGCACGAACAGCTCCCCTCCCCCAACGCCAACCTCACATTCTGTTAACAAGCCAGATTCTCTGAGGAAGGCTTGCATCCTGCATGGGTGGTTATAGAGTAACTAGATGCACAAACATCTTACCTAACGGAAACACCCGCGTTAAGTCAGTTGCCTGCTGGCTGGGCGGGGACCTGTGGAAGCCGCCAAGTTGCTCGCCCAGGCAGAATCCATTATGTCAGCATCAGCAGAGCCTGGCTAGTTAGACTGGTGACCAGCCAAGGTGGCACACAGCCCTGGACAAGTCAAAAGGAAGATAAAGATCGAGACATCAGCAGTGTGTTTATTAAAAAGAGCTTGGGCTCTATTAGATGTATCAACACCGACATCATCACGCTGAGCACGCTGCTGGTTTGCAGGGCGTCTTTTCCCTGCGCTCTTTTCAGCTATGAGAAACTGAGGGTGAGGGGAAGTTGTGGTTCTCTATCAGCAGAGTGAGTCATCTGTGAAGAGGCAGGGCAGCCACTACCTGTTTTGTAGCAATGACTGTTGTCAGCTGTCGGGTAGAGCTGTAGACACACATAGCACACGTGTCAGAAATAGCCCAGGCAGCACAGAATAACAACACTTGAGACTTCCCTGTTTCACTTCACAGAAGGGCAAACCGAGGTCTGAAAGGTGAGGTCAGTAGGCCAAGCTTCCAGAGGTGCTGCTTAGCGTAGCCAGACCTAGCAATCTGGTTTCTACCCAAGTCTGTTGCAGTCTTTTGGGACCTTTGGGCTGGTAACAGTCTTCCTGACCAAAAGTGATTTAAACAAAGCAGACCTTTCTGTCCCATATTATATCAGTCTGTGGTTTCTGGGTCTGCTGCTTGGTAGTTCCCCTGGTAAAATGGGCTGTTTATGGCCACACAGACTGGATCGCACAGCTTCAGCATGCACCATGTCACACAGGCATTTGCCTGAATGGTACCCTCATAGTTGAACTGTGGACAGCCTGGCCATCTGTATGGAGTGGCTCTCATTATGAGATTGAATTAGGGGTGGTGATGTCAGGGCAGCTTCTCTTGCTCTCTCTGCCTTTCCCTATTAGTTACAAGATGCTGCTCTAACTTGATTTCATCACATGTCGACATCTAAGCAGAAAGGAAGGGGTGAATAAGAAAGTATTCTGGGCCCTGGCTGGATATCTCAGTGGTCAGAGCGTTGTCTCCAATGTGCCAGGGTTGCAGGTTTGATCCCTGGTCGGGGTGCATGAAAGAGTCAACCAATGAGTGCATGGATAGGTGGAATAGCAAATCCATGTTTCTCTTTCTCTCTCTTAGTCTCCCTTTTTCTCTCTCTAAAATCAATCAATAAATTTTATTTAAAAAAAAATACTCTGCTCAAACCATTATCTTGCTGGGAATAAAATCTTTTCCAGAGCATTGAATAGACTTCCTAATATCTTATTGCCCAAGGGTGGGTCACGTGATCACCTCTAGACCAACCAGTGGCAAAGGAATGTAGTCACCATTGTTAGGCTTATGAAAGCAGAGCTCTGCTAGCAAGGCCCAAGGGGTACCGGCTGTTGGGAATGTGGTCCGTGGCATCCGCCGTGGGTT
This sequence comes from Rhynchonycteris naso, assembly GCA_037038555.1. Taxonomy (NCBI): domain Eukaryota; kingdom Metazoa; phylum Chordata; class Mammalia; order Chiroptera; family Emballonuridae; genus Rhynchonycteris; species Rhynchonycteris naso. Next base: position 79,102,033 of record CM073002.1, read on the forward strand.
GTTGAAGGTGGAGTGATATATGTTAATGCACATGCTGCTGCTGCAGGGAAAAATGAATGTCAGAAAGCATTTAGAAAAGAAGACAGATCACAGATCACTTAAAATGGACAATTTGAGTTAACTTTCTCTACATCACTGGTTCTTAACCTTTTTTGAGGTACCGAACCCACCAGTTTCATATGTGCATTCACCTAACCCTTCTTTAGTGATAAATAAAATGATTTTTTCCCCCAAATTCAAGACATTAGGTATATTTTTTTTACTGGTGCACAAACTGAGCCGTGCATGAACATCACCTTGCTCAAAGAACAAAACCAACAAAGTGCATGAACTCACAACAAATTACGGTATTACTTTATTCTGGCCTCCGCAGCAGAGGCTTCTCCGAACCCCTGAGACCGACTCATCGAACCCCTAGGGTTCGATAGAACCCAGGTTAAGAACCACTGCTCTACATGGATGTTAATATTTCCCTCTGCCTAAGGTACTAACTCTTCTGGGTTTGCCTGACTTGATGAGGAACATGCCTTTCACCCGGGGGGAGTGTCACTCCCTCACCATTATGGTTTAAGCAGCTTTCCAGATTTTCCATTAACAGGCTCAGGCACTCTGGAATGGTTTTGTTTTCCAGATGAGCAGTTTGGGGCACGTGCCTTTCCCTACCTGTTTTCAGAGTGGGAGACGGAAGAGCAGATATCTGCTTCTCCAGACTCAAAGTAGGAAAATGACCACCACAGTTAATCTAACAACCAAACCTATTTCCAAAATGCACAGCCTATGAATCAGGACGGTTTAGATTGGAGAATACAGAAATACAAGTGATACCATTCTTGCTCTCTAGCGACTCACACTTCACTGCAGCCTTTTGTGCATGAAACTTGTGTTGATGAAATATGGTGAGGTTATATATACAGTCACCCAAAGGATGCTGAAAGTTATGATTTCACACATAAAGAAGCAGGGCAAACCAGGAACCTGGACCAGGTGGATGAAACCAAGGAGAGGATGAATCAGTCCTTTGGTCTTCTGTGGGTACCTGCTGGAGAGAGGGGGAAGCAATGAGTTATGAGGTGTGTGGGTCAGACCATGTACTGGTACCGTTACATATTTCCAAGGGTCATGGTGGCACTGTGAACACTAGTTATAGATAAGATATTCTTGCCAAAGAGTAGTCTTAAGGATATCGCCCCAAAACTGTTTCTAGTGTTATGTATGATCCCCAGGAAACTGTAGATTTTTGCAATATCCCTTGCCAGGAGGAAGAGTGAAATTTTATTGACAAGATTTCCTTTCAGAGGCATTGGCAAACTTTTCCAGTGGCAAAGGGCCTTCTCTCATTCCATCTGCCCCTACAGAGCTGACAGAAAACAAAGCAGAAAGTGAAATTTCCCAAAATGTGCTGACTGTTGAACGGTAAAGCATTTTTAGAATTGGAGTTCTCTTGAGTGAGGCAGTGTTTATAAGAATTCTTTCCACTTTTTCTAAGTCCTTGAACCTGCTGGGACCATAATAAAAAGGAGGCCGGAGAGTCTGGGTGCAAGGAATACCTCTCTCTTTCTAGCTAATCCTGTGGGTTCCTGTCTGCCAGCAGCCCTTGATTTAACTTTTTCGTCTTTGCTGGAAGGCTTGATATTGGGTCTGTCAGAGAGGTCCAGGACCTTGATCCCTGGTCGGGGTGCATGAAAGAGTCAACCAATGAGTGCATGGATAGGTGGAACAGCAAATCCATGTTTGAGAGGGGACCAGGATGGGACACATTAGTATGACAGATGGTAGCTTTTATTATGTGTGGTTCTTTAGTCCGCACATGATCTAGGGCCGATGACCAATGGGCACCAGTCTGACACAGATAACACAGAGGGGACTCCTGTGAACACTAAGGTACAGCCGTCAGTTCAATGCTGAGCAGAGATTATGTAAGTGGCTGTGTCCGGAATTGAGCTGAGTTAAGCTCTTACTAGTGTCAGCTTCAGAGATGAAGTCTGTGGGCCAGGAGTCCTTGGTTGCGACTTCTCTGTAAGAACCGTGAGGCATGGTGGTGGCCTGTGCTCCGGCCCTCCCATGGCATGTTTGGGGGTGGTGGAGTCAGGCAGCCTGGGGTCCGAATGGGGGCTCAAGCCAGGATGGACGCTGAAGTCCCAGGGCGAACTGACCTTAGAGCAAGGCTGCCTCTCCACTTGACTGGGAAAAGTAGCCTCTAGACTTCATTCAAAGGCATTGTTAGTCTGGCTACCATGAGAGATATCTGTCCTCCACCCCCTTGAAGGTTACGTGGCAGGACCAGAGCTGTTATTTCGATCCTGTTCGTTCCTAGCCACTTCCTCCCCTTTGTCCAGTCTGCTTGGCATTCCACTGGGGTGACGGAGCCAGCTTCAGGTTCAGCCTCTGATTCGCATTAAGCTGACCCTGAAGTTATGGAAGGAAAGGTCAGATAAGCTGTGTATCTGGAAGTGCCCCCTGCTACAGAGCACTCATGGGATGGATCTGGTGAGGACAATGGCAATATTCCCGGAGAGGGGTTTTGAATGTTTTCCGTCTTCTCTACCTCGGTGCAGAGCAGGGCACTGCTGAGAAGGTTGCCTTCCTGAAATTAGGATTATTGTCAAACTTGCATCTGGAGATGTTACTTTCATAAAGACAAACAGGTCTAAAAAATAAACATCTCTAGAACACATTGTAACATGTCTGTGTCTGTGGTAGAGGTTTGGGGGCACATCCTCAACCCCCCACCTCCACTCCCAATCCACTAGGGTCTGCCATCTGTGAAACTCTGGCTCTTGTCTTTATAACAAAGTAGACACTGATTTGGACACGACTCTTTAATTTGGAGAGCTAAGAGTCTCAAATTAAAAAAAAAAAATCTTAAAATATTTAGTGTCAAAAAACATCAACACACATTCGAAGTTAAAAAAGGCAAATTTACACATATAGAAATGTGTACACTGACCCTTCTTAACCCAGCAGGGCCGATGCCTGGCTCCTTTTAATGGTCCCTGTACTTGTGCATTCTCTGTTTAAGTATTCTACAGCATTTGTGCAGTTTTGCTACTCATGAATTTCCCAAGAGCCTTCAAGTCTGGAGTTCATCTGGTCTGCTGATCTCCTGGTTCTTAGAGAAAGTATTTTTCTTTATATTTCTGTGTCATGAGGGAAGTCTGAGTGGCCTTCCCTCTGCAGTCTTGTTCACTCGAGGAGAACATGAGCTGTTTGGTCCTTTCTATAGGTCTGGCTGGGCGGTGGTAGGAGCCTGGAGACACATGGGCCAGGCTGTGTTTGCCGATAGGTGACAGTGCACAGTCGGTGGTCCTGGCTGCTCCCAGCCGGGAACAGGAGGTCCCACTTCTTGTCCTACTTTAAAGCCTTGTGCCAGGAACACAGGATGAATTTTTACTTTATATTGGTTAAACTCTAAGGACCAGTAAATGTTTGCGGAATTTAAGTGAGCATGGGCAGGTAGAAGGAAGTTGCACTGTCCTCACCTGATTCCAACCTGTCTCCACATTTACAGGACAGAACAGTAACCTAGAGCAGGAATCCCGGGGGAATGGGTAACAGTGGTAAGAAAGAATGCACACGGAGGTATCAATATTAACATGCAGAATCCTGTGTTGATGGGTGTTTTTGTAGTTCAAAGATCGGGATCCAAATTCGGAGTGTGAATTTGAAATGTTACCTAACCATTTTCTGAACCTCCTTCTTCATTTGTAAAATGGAACTATCAAGCTTATTTATCTCAATGGATAGTTATGAGAATCAAATGAAAGAATGTCTATGGCCGTGGTAAGTCCAGTAAGCCATTGGATAAGAGTTAACATACTACTCACAAAAATTAGGGGAAATTTCAAAATGAATATGAAGTGATAAAATATCCCCTTAATTTTGTGATCTTCTCATGATGATATACACTTCCCATGGAATGTTATTCGCAAATCTTGCATCTTTCTAATACATTTTTAGACCCGTAAGTCACAGTTGGTTCTTTTTTCATTTGTGCAACAAGTGAAATTTGGCTTCAAATTTCTGAAAGTATGAATGGGTTCTTGGAGTCACATTACTTTGTCATAGAAGGCTCAATCTCTCACTTGTCTATTTGTCCAACAGCGTGCCATGTAAAAAGTGTGTGGTGGTTGGCAATGGAGGAGTTTTGAAGAATAAGACATTAGGAGAAAAAATTGACTCCTATGATGTAATTATAAGGTAAATATATTTCTCATTTGCTAAACTGGAATTGTTTCAAAAGAATATGGTTTCCTACTTAGTACAGCTGTGTTTTGAAAGAATTTGCTTTGGTATTTTTAAGTAAATTACACAACCTTGTGTCTCAGTTATGTCCCTTTAATATGCTAGGCAGATTCCAGCCATAGGGGACATGGCAGTAAATAAGCAATGCTCTTCTTTTCTGTGGGGCTTACATTCTACTGAGGGGAAGAAAACAGTAATTAAATGAGGAAATAATTAATGCCATGCAATTAAAAATGTACGCTAAAGAATGACTGAATGGCTACTTTAGGATGGATAACAACCTTGATGAGGAGACATCTAAGCTGGACCAAGGGACTGATCAAAGCTAGTCATATAGTTAGGGCAAAGCAATGCAGGCAGAATGTTGACTGCAGGTCCTCGGGAGGAAGTGACCCTGGGTTTGAGAGAAGGGGCAAGAAAACCAGGGAGGTCGAAGGGCAGCAGGCGGGCGGGGAAGGAATTGGCAGCTGACGGGATAGACAATGAGCAGGCTGTGTGAGCCAGGATTAGATTTTGTAAGCTAGGAATAGGGTTTGGATTTTACTTTTAGGTACAACAGGAGACCTTTTGAAAGATTTTTAAGCAAGAAAACAATTTGATCTGGTTGTCTGTAAAATATTCTGTCCGTGGCATGAACGGTGGAATGTGTGACGGGCAAGGGTGGAAATGAAGAGGCCATTGAGATTGCTGGATTCAGTTAGATGTCAACTTGGACCAGGACTGTCATGGCATGGGAAGTAAATGACTAGATTGAGACATGTCTTAGAGATAGTGGTATCAGGATTTGTTAATGTATTTGATGTGAGCAGAGATGGGAATAAATAAAGGAAGGATACCTCCTCCGAGGTTCTCACCTTAAGGGACTGGCTGGATAGTGGTACCATTTATGGAGTTGGAGAAGACTATGGGAGGAGCAGGTTTAGAGGAGAATCAAGATTTCCGTTTGAACATGTTAGGTTTAAGTTGTCTCTTAGATTGGCAGTGGTAAGTCCAGTAGGCCATTGGACAAACAGGTTAAAAGCCTGATGAGCTTGTAGGCTGTATTTAATCCATGGAATTGGTGAAATTTCCCAGGGATGGACTGAGAGAGAAAAAAGGGCCCAGGACTGAGCATTCAATATCTCAGAGGTTGTACAAAGAAAAAACTGAGTAAAAGAGATGGAGAAGGTTCACCAGTGAGGTAGAAAGAGTCAGCAAAGGTGACCACAGAAGCTAAGGGGCACAGTGTTTTAAGAGAGAGGGAGGAACCGCCATATCCGATGCTGGTGAGAGGCCATGCAAAATAAGAACGGAGTTCAATTTTGGATTGGCAATTTCAAGTTCATCGCCACTCTTGACAAAGCAAAAGCAGACTTGGAGGCATGATGTGGGGAGAAGCCCGGGAGAGGGGGTGGATTGAGAAGAGAATGACAGCTGAGAGAATTAGAGGTGAGAAAGTGGACCGACCACTATAGTGAACTCTTGAGGAATTTTGCTGTGAAGTTGAGAAATGAGATAATAGCCAGTGATGGTTATAGAATTAAAAGAAGATTTTTTTATGTTGTTTTCTTTTATAAAAATAGGAGACTGTAGAGCATATTGTGGTTACAGCTACCAAGAGTCCCATAGATGGAGTGGTGGGAAAATGAGGACATTTCTGTTTTCTCATTAAAAGGTTGATGTAAGGTCATCATCTGGGGTGAGTTTGGGTGTGTTGTGATGGCTATGAATATGAAGAGCAGGAACACTTAGCCTGGGGACTGTGCGTTAGGATGACCTGGCAGTGCCCGGAAGTGTTGCCAGGTTACAAACTGCTGAGGGGTGTCTGCATAGCAATGTCACCTTATTTTCTGTTTCTTATCCATTTTGAGGAAGCTGTGAAAAGTTACCCACAAAAGAATTCTGAAATATAATTTTTTTTTTACCTATAATTGTCTAAAATCACCTAGAACTACAGCAAGCCCTTGTAGGAAAATGACAGGGGCACAACATTATGAAAGTAATTTCAAGTGTTAAGACTGTCGTCTTACTGCAGAGTCATTAGCAAAGCATAAAATAGTATTTATTGTCCTAGGGAACACTTGTTTTGGAAACAAAGCATTCCTTTGAACAGCATGCCTTCACAGTATGTACATAAATAGTACATGTCTAACCTTGGCCTTGAGCATACACAAACCCAACAGATCCTCTGTGGTTCTTGAGTTCATTCTGGCAACAGATGTCCATTTGGTTGTGGGTGGGTATAACACAGCAATTTTATATTGTTACTTTATTTCAGAGTATAACGGTTTGATGGGTCTTCATCTTAAATATGATTCTTGCCTGTCAGTCACTTAGACACATGTCCATGTGCTACATGACTTAGCATCCTTGAGCAAGTAACTTTCTCTGATCTTCAGGGCCCTTATCTCTAAATCCAAGGGATTTTGTTGGGATGTCTGCCAAGTTCTCTTTTAACTCTAGTTAGTATTGGGGTTCTTATGTTTCCCTTTGTTTTATTTAGCCTTCCGTTTTTCTGATGACAATTTTCAACTATAAATGCAAGTTTTTACTTTGACGAAGCAGCAGTTTCATGAAAGGGAATTATTTCTTTGGCCATTATGTGTGAAAGATTGGTTGACTGACTTGTGCCTTTAGAGCATTGTGTATGGAGCCTCTGGGAACTGTGATGGAAACGGCTCGGACTGCGGTTGGTCTACATATCTTGTGTGTTTTGCTGTCCACAGAATGAATAATGGTCCTGTTTTAGGACATGAAGAGCAAGTTGGGAGAAGGACAACCTTCCGACTTTTTTATCCAGAATCTGTTTTTTCAGATCCCAAACACAATGATCCTAACACTACAGCGATTCTTACCGTGTTTAAGACACATGATGTAAAGTGGCTGTGGGAATTGTTGACGGGCAGCAAAATAGTAAGTTGGCAAAATTAATCTGCCTTCTGGTTCCCTTCAGTTTTTCTTTTTCCATAACAAAATACAACCACAATGTTTTATTTTCTATATTCTTATTTTATTTCAGAATACTAATGGTTTTTGGAAGAAACCAGCTTTAAACCTGATCTATAAACCATATCAAATCAGAATATTAGATCCGTTCATTATCAGAACAGCAGCTTATGAACTGCTTAATTTCCCAAAAGTGTTTCCCAAATATCAGGTACGTATTTTTCTTTGCACTGTAAGTAGAGATCTGGCTAGAGCAGAACAGGGGAACCCTGAGGGTCTCAGAAACTGAGAACCACCACTCATGAAGTAGCTTCTGAGGGCCTCATCTGAGTTAGTGAAATTAGATATCCGTGGATATTATTTTTATGTTTTTCAGGTTGCAAGAAAAAAAGTCTTCAGTGAAGGTTTCTTTCTGTCCTCGGGGTCCCCTCTGGGGTCCGTCTGCTTGTTAGATGGCTTATCTCTCACAACCTCGTTGTTAGTGCTCTGCAGCAAGGGGGCTGAGGGGCAGGCTGGGTTCAGGGTAGTGGGACTAGTTTCAGGACAGTGAGTGGCTTTCAGGCTAAAAAAAAAAAAGGTGGTTTAAAGCAATCTGTGATAGAAATATCAAAAAAAAAAAAAAAAAAACAACAAAAAAAAAAAAAACAGAGGAAAAGTGAGGAAGGACAATAAAATAATCCAGAAATATTTCTGCAGTTACCAAGGAGGCAGTGAATTATCAGAAAACGGTTGTTATAGCAATACTGACAGTTCTTGAAACTCCCAATTCTTGAGTTAAAAGAAATCTCATCAACTAAGACTTCTATAGCCCTGTTTGTCTACAATCCCGAGAAAACAATAATATCTAGATCTGTACAGTGGCAGACATATTTTTCACTTGAAGTCTGAGTAACTGTGTAACATGCTGAAATGAGCATTTTCTTTTTTTTTTTGTAATCAGGGAAAATCCCACGAAACACATATGATGTATTTTTTCTTTTAGCATGATCAAAAATAATCTAAAGTATTACATGCTTTGTTTTGGTATTTGGAAAAATATAATCAGATGGGGGTTGTGGGGTTGGGTGAAAGAGGTGAAAGGATTAAGTAAAGAAAAACAATTTATAGACACAGACAACAGTGGGGATTGCAGGAGGGAAAGGGGGTGGGAGAAGGCGGAGGAGGGAAGAGGGAGACTTGACTTGGGGTGGTGAACACACAACGCAGTACACGGATGATGTAGCTGTGCACCTGAAACACATATAATTATTTCTTTTTCAAAAATTGTTTAGAGAGAGACACACACACAGACAGGAAGGTAGAGATAAGCATCAACTCATAGTTGTGGTACTTCAGTTGTTCATTGATTGCGTCTCATACGTGCCTTCACTGGGGGATTCCAGCTGTGCCAGTGACCCCTTGCTCAAGCCAGAGACCTTGGGGTTTTGAACCTCGGTCCTCAGAGTCCCAGGTAAACGCATTATCCACTGTGCTACCACTGGGTCGGGTTGAAACCAGTATAATTTTATTAACCAATGTCATCGCAATAAATTCAATAAAATTAAAAAAATCAAATAAATTACAAAGGAATATTTTGAAAAGGACAGCCTTCTCTTTCCTCAATAGGTCACATTATCTCCCAAGAATTTTTGCTTTCTGTGTCCTTCCAGACTTTTTATACCTTTATAAACATGAATACGTATACATTGTTTGTTCAATAAAATTACAATTATACCATGGATATTGTTCTGCTATCCTCCCCCCATATAATGAAAGATTCCCCTATTTAAAGACATTCAGGCCTGACCAGGTGGTAGCAGTGGATAGAGCATCGGATTGGAAGGTGGAGGACCCAGGTTCAAAACCTTGAGGTCACCGGCTTGAATGTGGGCTCACCAGCTTGAGTGCGGGGTTGCTGGCTTGAGCGTGGGATCATAGACATGACCCCATGATCACTAGCTTGAGCCCAAAGGTTGCTGGCTTGAAGCCCAAGATTGCTGGCTTGAGCAAGGGGCTACTGGCTCAGCTGTAACCCCCCTGTCCCCGGTCAAGGCACATATGAGAAAGCAATTAATGAACAACTAAGGTGCTGCAACAAAGAACTGATGCTTTTCATCTCTCTCCCTTTCTGTTTGTCCCTCTCTTGAACTCTCTCTGTCTCTGTCAAAAATAAAATAAAATAAAATAGGTAAAATAAAATAAAATATAAAATAAATAAGACATTTAGGTTTGTATCCATTATATCCTCTATAAAAAACAAATGCATATGCTTATAAGAATTTTCTGTATACTTGTTTGATTTCTGTAGGACACCTGAAAGTGAAATCCCCATGTCAAACAACATAAATATTTTAAATTTAAGCCCTATTTCTCAGTATTGAGAGGAAAGGCGAGATTCTTAGTAATTGTGGTAAAAAGAACAGCTTTGTATGTTTTGTGACTTTTCAGCTCTTAATTTCCTAAGAGAGGTAAGATCAGATTTATTCCTTGTTTTTGTTTTAGTAGGGTCTTAACTTCAAAAGCACAGGAAGACCCCAATCTTACCTGCAGATGGTTCTAGAACTAGTTATAACTAGGTTAAAATTACAATAGGACATGGTGTCCCAGAAGCCAAATGAGAACATAGCTGTATTTTAGGGAAGTCACCTGTGTCAGATGCCATACAGAGGTTGAGCACAAGTAATAAACTCTGGTTCTGGAAACATGGAGGTCACATTGGTGACATGAAGAATAATAAGGAAGAAAAGTTTTTTGCAATGGGTTAAAGAGAACATGGGGCACAAGCAACAGAGGCAAATCTGTAGTGGAGTTTGCTGGAAAAGGTGCAGAGCAATGGTTGGAAGAGAGGAGATGTGATGTTTGGCATATTCGTGGAGAAGTTGGCTGCAGGTGGAAACAGGGACCTCTCACCCCTGTAAGAGGAGAACTGAAAATTTGGGTAAAGCTGAAGGAACATTTGGAGTTGGGAAGATGTAGTTTTTATGTGACTGCTTGTTTCCTAAGAAAAATAAGGACTGAATTGTTAAAGCTGGAAGGAGGCTAGGGGCAGTTGGAAGCTAGAGGTTTTAAAAAACCCCATTAGCTTCCCCTTCCAGGACACGGTGGAGGCTTGTAGTAGCGTCCCAATAGTACACGGGGTAAAGAAAAATTATTCAAGGGCTTGTTGGGCTTTCTTTGCCTCCTGGTGTTCGCTTGATTTCATTGTGCTCCTTCGATTGTTTTCTTTTCCTCAGGATCATAATCACATGTAATTTCCATGGGAGCTGTAAAAACCATTTAATCAAAAGTAAATCTCTTTTGCTGTGATAAACCTTTGATATATTTTGTTTATGCCTCTGACGGCCATGCTGCTGAGCACTGACACTGAATGCTAAGCTCCTGTCAAACACGTGGCATAGCACTTCTCTGAATATGTCTATGTGGAGGGCTTGTACCATTGTTTTTAAGTAAGGATCCAGTTGAGACGGTAATGTTACTATGTATATATCAGGAATCCCTGTTTTTTTTTTTTTCTAGTCAGATACTTACTAGTACAACTTACTGCTGAATTTACTTGGTTCAAGTTGGTCTTTCCCTGGAGCTAAATTATAAGATTTATAACATTAGGTTAACCAAATACGCTTTGGAAACAAGTATCTCGTTTGGATTTTAAAATTTTCTCTCTTTCCCCAGAAACCCACACACCCGACGACAGGAATTATTGCTATCACGCTGGCATTTCACATATGTCATGAAGTTCACCTTGCCGGTTTTAAATACAACTTTTCTGACCTCAAGAGTCCTTTGCACTACTATGGGAATGCCACCATGTCTTTGATGAGTAAGGTAATATTTTCTCTCTTCCCACCCTGTCATTTTACTGAAGAGCTTTTAACAGAGTGAGGGCTTAATAGGGGCTATAGAGCTACCAAGGGCTGAAATTAGAGCTCAAATCCAGGGTTCCTTTTACTGCAGTGGCAATGCCTCATCTGTGTGCCTCAGACCCTTGGGATAATCTCAGCTAATTGTCAAGTATCATCAAACCCGTAGAGGGACCAAGCCTTCTCTTAGATGCTGAATTATATTTACACTATTTAAATATACATATGGACAACCTACTGTTTGAGATGTTACAGATTCACCTAAAAGCACTGCCATATTTTTTTTCAGTTAAGTAGACAAGGTCTATAATATTTTAACCCCATGAAAGAATCTTTATGGTCATAAAGGTTGTAGTCTTTTATAACAAGGTCATGCTTCTTTTGAATTAGGGGCCAATGGTGGTAGATTTGATGCTTCAAATTTTTATTTTAACTGACTGGGAAGGAGTTTTCTATTTTCCTAATTCTAACTTGGATTAGGGGCATATCGCAATAGGATTAAAATGTCTGTATGTACATTTTTAACATTAACATGTGAATGATCTCCAAATGCTAGGTAAACTGAAATGGTGTTACTCAGGTTAAATCTTAATCCTGACTTTCTGTGCCCTCGCCCACAGTGGAAGATGAAGACTAGAGTAGTAGAGGAGTTGGGTGCTTGGGACAGACTTTAGGCCCGTTTCTCCTCGGCCCTAATCTTTCCTGTAGCACATTAGGTATTTCTAGTCATCTAAAGAACAACAAATTAAAACACCTTCCTAAGGAGAAGTAGGTTACCCATCAATAGAACAGATTAACTTTTTAGAATACGAGTTCCAGATGATGCTTATATTAAACTGATCAGCCCTTTTGGATTTACAATTTTTGGTTTCCAGACTTCTACAGACTCAGTAGACCTGGGGGTGATGTGAGGGAGCCTCTTCCCGACGTGATGGTGGAAGTGGAAAGGAAGGGAGGGCTTTAGAAAGCTTAACAGAAGTCAAGGCCATGCCTCTTGTTATAGCTGAGGTTTTCCTTCAGAAACTCTTTAGGGACAGCATATTCCATTGCTTTCTGACATTGGGATAAACGGTGATTTCACTTTATTTTTACTTTTTTAGAATGCATACCACAATGTGACCACAGAGCAGCTCTTTCTGAAGGATATTATAGAAAAGAACTTTGTAATCAACCTGACTCAAGATTGACCCTACAGAGAAGATGCTAACAGTATTTTATTTTTATACTGCAATTTTTAGTTTATTTTTAAATATTACTTGTCAATTATGTATATTAAGCCTGTTACTGCCTGGTGATTTATAACCACCAGCTTAATTTCTGTGAATATATTTAATTTATGAAAACCAAAATATATTTAGTTAAGACATCAGGGAAATAAAAGTTTTAATTGCATTGTTTTTATTTATTTATTTTTAGTGAGGGGGGGGCAGACAGGAAGGGAGATGAGACGCATCAACTCGTAGTTGCATCACTTCAGTTGTTCATTGATTTCTTCTTATATGTGCCTTGCCTGGGGGGTTCCAGCCAAGATAGTGACCCCTGCTCAAGCCAGTGACGTTGGGGTTTCAAACCTGGGTCGTCAGAGACCCAGGCTGATGTTTTATCCACTGTGCTACCACCTAGTCAGGCAATTGTATGGTGTTAATAAGTATCTTTTTAGTTATTTCACTGTAGACTTTTGAAGGGATGTGACTTTCCTTTGTTATTGTTGTTAGAGAGAGCGAGAGAAAGGACAAGGGCCAGGGACCCACAGACAGGAAGAGGTGAAAAGCATCAACCCTTCATTGTGGCACCTTAGTTGTTCATTGATTGCTTCCTTATACATGCCTTGACTGGGGGTGAGGGGGCTCCAGATGAGCCAGTGACTCCCTGCTCTAGCCAATGACCTTGGGCTTCAAGCCAGTATCCTTTGTGCTCAATCCATCGACCATGGGGTCATGTCTATGATCCCACACTGAAGGTGGTGATCCCAGTTTCAAGCTGGTGACCTCGGGGTTCCGAACCTGGGTCCTCAGCATCCCAGGCTGACACTCTGTCCACTGACTGCACCACCACCTGGTCAGGTGGGATGTGACTTCTTTCTAAGTAAGGGGATTTAATTTCAGTTCACTGCAATCAATTTGGGTACAGGACGACATATTTGGCCACTATAAATTGGTGGGGAACTGGCATGTGGTTGTGTCTTGATCAGGCACACTGGGAGCACTTCAGGCCTAGATCTGGATGACTATTTAGATCAGGGGTCCCCAAACATTTTACACAGGGGGCCAGTTCACTGTTTCTCAGACCGCTGGAGGGCCGCCACATATAGTACTCCATACACTGACCACCAATGAAAGAGGTGCCCCTTCCGGAAGTGTGGCGGGGGCGGGATAAATGGCCTCAGGGGGCCACAGTTTGGCCCACGGGCCATAGTTTGGGGACCCCTGGTTTAGATCCTACTTGTTCTATGTAAGGAACCTGTTTGAATTTTAGGCCAGCCCTGAATATACCAGTGTAGACAGTTTTAGAAATCTAAGATCATACTGGTATAATTAGGCATTTTCCCCTGCACATGAAAATAAGGTAGAAGGAAGATAGTATTTTTTATATTGAAGGAACTAGGCTAACCATGAAATTGTAGATGAGTAAATAACCGAAGAATGTGATTACTAAAGTCTTGTGACTGCATTATTTTTAAAAATTTTTAAAAAAGCTTATACAGAGAAGCTGAGTTAGGCAAACTCAAGGAGAAGATGCTTAAACTTTGTGTTTTACCTGGTTTAGTTCATTAAACTTTAAAAGTTTACTATTTGAAGTAAATTAAGAAGGATGAAAAAGACAAAAGTAAACCCGTAACAACAGTCAAGATGTTTTCGATTTCAGCAGTATTTTCATCTCTGTCTTCAGATGGCTCCCTAGGGCACCCCCCCCCCAGAAGCCTCCTTTGGGGTGCAGACAAACCAGTCCTACAGGTGTGGGGAGCTGGGGCCCCTCCCCTTGGAAGTGAATATGCCTCAAGGCTATGTTGGGGGTGGGGAGGAGAGAGATAGTGACGGAGTAAGGAAGAGAACAGAAATTACACGAATAATGGAATTAAAAGCTGTTAGGAGACATACGAGTTGAAAGAATAAAAATATTTTGAATAATTATCAGTGGGAGACACTGCTGTTACTGACAACCAACCTGTCTCTCTAAAGAAAGTGTATAAAGGGTGAAATATTACTCCAGAAACAGGAATAAACGAAGTACTTAAAAAACAGGGTAAGGGGAGAAAGTGAGTAGTTGATTGATCTCGCATCTAGACATTAAATATATTAATAGCATACATTTGCCCAGTACCAGTTTCATCGGATTCTAATAACTTGGAGGTGGAAAAGGCAGGCACTCAACTGCAGTCCACGTGTTTAGTGTGACCACTCCTGCCCACCACACAGCCGGAGGCTGCAGCTTGGTTGTTGAAGTTTAGTTCGATATAAAGTAATTCCAGCTTCAAAAAGGATACTGCTGGCTACAGAAAAGTCAGAGTCAAAAACCAGTGGTGGCATTTCCAAATGTTACTGTGAGTACTATAATATTGGCCATAAATTCTCTGACTGATGTTAAAATTGAGGAACCTGGCATTTTGAGCAGTATTAGAAAAGGCTACAATCCTCAAAGTGGTTTTAGTTAAGCAAAAAAAAAAAAAAAAAAAAAAAAAAATCCAAGCCTGACCAGGTGGTGGCGCAGTGGATAGAGCGTCGGACTGGGATGTGGAGGACCAAGGTTCGAGACCCGAGGTCGCCAGCTTGGACCCAAGGTTGCTGGCTCAAGCAAGGGGTTGCTTGGTCTGCTGAAGGCCCACTGTCAAGGCACATATGGGAAATCAATCAATGAACAACTAAGGTGTCGCAACAAAAAACTGATGATTGATGCTTCTCATCTCTTTCAATTCCCATCTGTCCCTCTCTCTGTCCCTGTGAAAAAAATAAAATAAAATAAAATAAGGACTAGGATTTCATATCAGATAGTGGAGATAGGTTTAAAAAAAAATCCAAGCATAACACATATATGTACAATTTATTAAAAACACATGAACACATTAAAACCTCACTATTTATACAGTCTAAACTCTAGCAACATATACAAATACTGAGTGACTACAGTACATGCCGAGGTAAGAAAAGTACATTCTGGGAGAGAATAGAGAAAATATCACTGACACTCAACCCATTTTTATCTCCAATATGTACTTTAGTATGTTTTGTTTCCACCCTTCCCAGTGCTAGAGAGAGAGAAAGAGAGAGGAGATGAAGAAACTAGCGACAAGTTGGATTAAATGAGAATTAGTGCCACACTTGATCTAAAAAGTATTTTAATAACCATCCAACTCTTAGATTTTGTAGTTTAGGGACTTCAAGTTCGGAATGAAAGGCAATAATAGGTAATTTGTCTTTCAGGTAGAGCTTCATTGATTTCTCTTTAAGGTCTGAGAAGCGTAACCTCTTAGTACTCTCTAATTGTGCCATCTGACATGGTGTTTCCAGAGCCCTCTTGCCCTCCAGGTGACCAGGTGGAGCTAAGGCGAGGAAGTTCAAGCTTTGTGACTTGCCATGAGTTGCAGCCACCTTCCCAGTTAGCTGAGCTCATTTTCTCCTCTCCCCTGTGGAGGAGAAGGGCAAGTGCACGCACCACATCACAAGTCTAATTACTGCATAAATTCTCTACTCGAACCATTTTCATCATCGAACTAAAACCCATTGTTCAATGCAAAAGTGCAAACAGTGAAACATGAACTTAAATAACTGGACTAGACCCTGCATACAGTAGGATCTATTTAGATTTATAGCTCTTACTAAAATATAAATTGGCATTCACAACATCTTTAACTGTGCTGGTTCCTAAGATCAAGTAACGGCGGAGTCAGTGTAATTTTATGAAACGTGTCATGGCCACACTTGCTGCTCCCCTGTGTGCGCCTATTTTTATAATTGTATTAATAGGGAAAATAATTTAATCCAATAAACCACAGTGACGTAAGTCTTTTACATGTTTCAAGGAAAGAATAAAAATTCAAAAATAAATTTGTAAAAAAAATGGTTGCTTTCACATTTTCAGTTGTTACTTGATTGTCTCCAGAGCGGTATATATATCAGACATATAAATGTAGTAAAAACAGAAACAAAAATACACCCCACAAATCCCAACACTCTACTGTGGAAACAAACTAAAAGAAGGAAGTATAAAACCAGAAACACCCTTTGTATCAGGCTCAGCTCTTCAATTGGAAAGTAAAATATATAAAAGTAGTAAAAATGAGATATTTGTAAAAATCATTGGCAGTTCAAGGACAGCAGAGTGGCAATATGAATCAAGTCTTAAAACATGCATCATTTAAGGAAATATTTACTTCTCAAAAAAAAAAAAAAAAAAAGTCCCATGTGAAAAAGTAGGTGCACACACGCAAAAATAGCAAGCATTTTTCTTTGGGAAAATAAAATAGTTTACTGAAAACATTTCTCTTAAAGCTTCAAACAGGCATATGGTTTTAGGAAAAGTATATTCTCTCTGTTCTGAGGATGAGTAAAAAAATACAGCGATTGGTTTACTCTCTTCCCACCTGAAAGGGGATGACCGCATTAATAATGTGTTTTACACATTCATGTTTTAAAAAAAGCTCAACATCTGTGCTTTTTGTTTCAGACATTTTAAAAACAAAGTACGTATTGGTGTTTCAATGAATAAAATTATGCCTCACAATGTGTCTGGGAAAAGAAAAGCACATGAAAATAAAACTAACGGTATCATACAAGTAGAGAGAAACTGCAGGAATAAACCGTTCTATTTTGAAGCAATGTGTTAGATTCCTGACGTACTCCTGGAAGCAACAAAATGAAGACTGTTAGTCAAATTTAGCAAGTTCTGGCAACATCATAATCTGGTGGCCCAGGCCAACAGAAATGACGAAGATCTGATGGGAAAGCACATTTCTATTAAGTCCACAAATTAAGGTTTATAGAAGGGATGGTAAATTTTAACCATGTGGTCCGCTTATGCCATGTTGCCAATCAAAAGACCTTTAAACATGGTTTTTACATTACAGGCTGGTAAACTGCATATGACTTCTATTTGACCCACCTAAAACTAATTCTGCGTGAGAAAGAAGTCCAGAGGTATCGAGAACGGCACCTCATAGTCCCTTGCTAGGACACTGTGACATCTCTTCCCCAGGTGTGCAGGCTTTACACCGCACAGACGGGGCATGAGCACACGGGGCTGAAGAATACATGTTGGGCTTGTTGGGTTTATTTTGGAAAACTAAAATAAAAGTTTACTTATATGATGAAAAACAAAAAAGAATATCTTGCAATTAAAAAAAAAATCTGTCTACATGTAAAACCCAAAGGCAAATTCTGGTTCCTTTCTTAAAAGGTAATTTCTATGACTGGTGAAGACTGACCTGGCCTTTCACTGGGATAAATAGAGTGGGTCATGTCTACAGTATCCACTGGAAAACCTCCACTTCTCACAACTCTCATAGGAAAAATCCCATTGCAAATAAAGTGGGAGGGGACGGAGAGCATCTCTATTTTACAGCTTTTAAAAATCGCCAAGTTCTTGTTTCCACAGAGAAAAGTAAACGTAAAAACACTGGAGGACCTGAATTCATGAGGTTGATAAAGCAAGTATCACACACTGGAAAACTAAAACATTTTATAAACACAGGAATGGGGCTGGCCACCAAGGCCCCAGGCGGAACACGGGGGGATGAGACCAGGTCATGTGCCATTACTGTCAAAGCACTTAAGAGTGTCGAAAAGTGAAAAGTCAGTCACCCTGCTTTTTACAAGTCAATTTCTCACCTATAGCTCTTCCTAAGGAAAAATGGACAAGTGTGTATGACTGCAATCAAAATAATGGAATCACTATCACTATTTTCTTTTTAAATCCAGAAAGCAACAGAGGAAAAGAGGAGGAGGAAATCAGGATAGTACCCACCTTTCATAAAGAGCAGAATTTCAAGCCATTCGACATTTCAAGAACAGTACCATGCATTATTGCCAGTCAGGCTTACAAAGCCATCTCGAGTTCATCAAATGTACCTGCAGCATTGGTAATAAATACTTACTCAGTGATTTTTAATTTCTCTGAAGTGCATAGTAGGGAGCTCTTTCTGTTTTAAAAATAGTGTTTTACAGTAGTAACAAACACGATGTTCGCAATTTAACAGGCAAGCAGTAATGTGCCACAAGAACACTTTTAAAGCAAGATGGCAGGATTAGTCATTTCCTGTACCTCAGTCATCACATTTTCACCAACCATGTCCGTGACAGATATGTAATACATTCTATATGTTACTACCACTAATAGGAAAAAAAAAAGGCCATGTGCTTTTGAAACGATGCTTTGTAAAAAGCAGCATCACCTTCAAAGGATTTCTTTAAAAACATCATCACTGTCACCATCCCGCCCTGGTGCTGATACCTCCTGGGTGCTCTGTGGCACCTGGTACACCAGTTCATCTGGGGCACTTGGAGCTGGCTTCCCACCTTTTGGGGTGTCATACTGAGCCCGAGCTGAGGAGCAGCTGTCAGTCCTGGAGAGGAGAGTGTTGTATGTTCCCACTAAAGGAGAAGGCTGGTTCCCTGTAGCTTTGAAAGTGGACGTGGAGGGCAGAGCAACAGAAGCCGTGGTGTGCGTGGATATGTCCATGACGATCGGGGTCGCGTACTCGGGCCCGGTAATTGGGAGTGGTTCGGCGTAGGCATGATAAACTTCTTGCACCGGGGAGTTGTAAGGATCGAGGTCAGCGTAGCCGGTTTCTTTTCCTTCTTCCGGTTTAAAGGTGGATCTCTGATGCAGTGTGCCAACAATTCCTCCCACAAGCGGCTGTGCATACTCTGGATGTTGCAAAAGACAAACAGAAAAGTTACCTCGTCCATACAGGCCTCATACAATTCAGGGTGGAAGCTGCAGCCGTACACCAAAAGCAAACACTCCTTAGCGAAATGTTTATTGCTGTCTACACAAACCCTGCAAGAACCAACTTCAAAATGAAAATTAAAGATGTGATCGTGTATATCACAGTAATAACTTAATCTGCCAGAGAGCCTTACTCATGATTTTACATAAAGAGTGTATATGTTTATTCAGAAATACAGTATTTCATAGGAAAAGAAACTTTTCATTTAGATTTTTTTTTTTTTTTTACTTTGAAATTAAATTTAATGGGATGACATTGATCGACAAGAGTACATAGGATTTCGGTGACTATCTCTATAGCCTTTACGCTGCGTGCCTACCACCCACAGTCAAATCCTTTTGTCACCATCTATTTGCCCCTCTTCTCGCTCCTCCAGCCTCTACCCTGGGTAACCACTTCACTTTCATCTATTTTTTTTCTTTTCAAATATGAGGAAATGTTTACAATAAATACGTACCAGGTTAATATGATAAACACTGTAAGGCTCAGTATGCCTTTCCTGATCTGCCTGTAACACCCTTACGTCCCCAATAAAACCAAACAAATTCCCAGATAAAGAAAAAATGCCTAGTTTTTAGAGATGAATGCCTCAATTTTATGGACAGAACATCTGAGGCACCAAAATGATGCTCTTATGGCCATCTTTGTAAAATAGCGGTCTACCTTTGAAAAACAGCTCATTTCTCACGCGTGAAAAAGATAAAAAGACACTGTAAACCCCAAAGCACCTTACAACAAGCATAGCAGTCTCTCCCTCCACCTTGTGGCTGAAGGCTGCCACACGGTTACCTGCAGAGTCAGTTTGCAGCACTGCGGTGACCTCTCTGGGGCTCAAGTGATTGACTTCACTGCTGCTGTAGCGAACTGGGGTTTCCTCGTGTTCCGCTGACTTAGCGGGGAGAAACTGCCTCATTCCTTTCCACCAGCCTTCATTGTGGTGGTAAGCAAGAGAGACCATTAAGTGAAAACCTGTGTCTGAAACCATGTATTAGTCAATCCTGTTGCAGTTAAGCCATATCTATAACAAATATCTATACAAATGAGCCGTGACAAGCTTTTATTATTGTGGGAAAATACACATAACAAAATCTGTCATCTTAACCATTTTTTAAGTATACAGTTCAGTGGTGTAAACAGTCACATTGTTGTGCAACCATTACTGCCATTTATTTCTGTAATTCTTTTCACGTTGTACCGCGGACCCTCTATACCTACTGAACAGTGACTCCACAGTCTCCCCTCCCCCAGCTCCTGACAGCCAGCATTCTACTTCCTGTCTTGATGATTTTAAATACATTATCTAACATGCATAGAATCATTCAGTATTTGCCTTTTTGTGACTGGCCTACTTCGCTCAGTATAATGTCTAAGTTCATCCATGCTGTAGTATAATGCAGAATTTCCCTTTTAAGGATCACTAACATTCCACTGCATGTATACACGTTACACAGCCATTCATCAGTCGATGTTCCTACATTTTAACTGTTGTGAATAATACTGCTAATGAGCATAGGTTCAGAAATATTTCTTTTGAGACTCAGCTTTTAATTATTTGGGGTATATAACTGGAAGTGGAACTGCTGAATCATGTCGTAATTCTATTTTTAATTTTTTGAGGAACCATCATACTGTTCCCCACAGCTGTAACATTTCGCCTTCCCCCACCAACAGTGCACAGGGTTCCAATTTCTCTGCATCTTCACCAATAGTTCTCCCCGCTCCGCCCCTCATCCCCCCACCCCCGCACCATCCATCTCATTGTAGTTTTGGTTTTCATTCATTTCCCCAAAGATTAGTGATGTTGAGCATTTTTTCATGTGCTTATTGGCCACTTGTAGATATTCTTTGGGAAAATCCTACAAGTCCTTTGCCCATATCTGAATTGTTCTTTTTGTTGTTGTTGTTTTAGAATTCTCTACACATTCTAAGTACTAATCCCTCATTAGATATATGATTTGCAAATATTTTTCTCCTATTGTCTTTTTACCATGTGGACAGCGTTTTTAATACAAAAAATTGAAAAATTTTTCATTAAATCATACTGGCCTATTTTTCCTTTTGTTATCTAGGCATTTGGTGTCGTGTCAAAGAAATCACTGCTAAATCCAATGTTTTGAAGCTTTTGTGCTAGGTTTTCTTCTATAAGAGTTTGTTTTTAGGTCTTACATTTTGGTCCTTATCCATTTTGACTTCATTTTTGTATATGGTGTTAGGTTAGGGTCCAACTTCTTCCTTTTGAATGGGGATATCCAGTTTTCCCAGCCCTATTTGTTAAAAAGACTGTCCTTTCTCCAATCAATGGTCTGGGCACCCTTGTCAAAAATGAACTGCGCAGGCTTATTTCAGGGCCCTCTATTCTACCGCACTGGTTTCCATGTATGTCTCTCTCTATGCCAGAACAACACTGCTCTGATTGTCACTGCTTTGCAGTAAGCTTGCAAATCAGGAAGTGTGAGCATTCCAGTTTTGTTCTTCCTTTTGTTTTATTTTTTTCTTTTATTAATTTTAATGGGGTGACATTAATAAATCAGGGTACATATATTCAAGAAAACATCTCCAGATTATCCTATCATTCAATTATGTTGCATACCCATCACCCAAAGTTAAATTGTCCTCTGTCATCTTCTATCTGGTTTTCCCTGTGTCCCTCCCCTCCTCCCTATCCCAACCTCTTCTCCATCCCCCCACCCCGTAACCACCACACTCTTGTCCATGTCCCATAATCTCACTTTTATGTCCCACCTATGTATGAAATCATGCTGTTCTCAGTTTTTTTCTGTTTTACTTATTTCACTCCGTATAATATTATCAAGGTCCATCCATTTTGTTGTAAATGATCCGATGTCATCGTTTCTTATGGCTGAGTAGTATTCCATAGTATATATGTACCATAGCTTTTTAATCCACTCGTCCTCTGACAGACACTTGGGCTGTTTCCAGATCTTCGCTATTGTGAACAATGCTGCCACGAACATGGGGCGCATTTCTTCTTTATGAACAGTGCTATGGTGTTCTTAGGGTATATTCCTAAATGTGGGACAGCTGGGTCAAAAGGCAGTTCGGTTTTTAATTATTTGAGGAATCTCCATACTGTTTTCCACAGTGGCTGCACCAGTCTGCATTCCCACCAGCAGTGCAGAAGGGTTCCCTTTTCTCCACATCCTCACCAGCACTTATTCTGTGTTGTTTTGCTGGTGAGCGCCATTCTGACTGGTGTGAGGTGATATCACATTGTGGTTTTAATTTGCATTTCTCTAATGATTAGTGATGTTGAACATTTTTTCATATGCCTATTGAAAAAGAGTGGTGTATGTCCTCTCTGGAGAAATTTCTATTCATTTCGTTTGCACATTTTTTGATTGGATTGTTTGTCTTCCTGGTGTTGAGTTTTATAAGTTCTTTATAAATTTTGGTTATTAACCCCTTATCAGATGTGTTTTCGAATATGTTCTCCCATTGTGTGGTTTGTCTTTTTATTCTCTTCTTACTGTCTTTAGCTGTGTAAAAACTTTTTAGTTTGATATAGTCCCATTTGTTTATCTTGCCTTTTATTTCATTTGCCCGTGCAGATTAATCGACAAATATATTGTTGCTACAGATGTCAGAGAGCTTGCTGCCTATGTTTCCTTCTAAGATGCTTATGGTTTCATGGCTTACATTTAAGTCTTTTATCCATTTTGAGTTTGTTTTTGTGAATGGTGTAAATTGATGGTCTAGTTTCATTTTTTTGCAGGTAGATGTCCAATTTTCCCAACACCATTTGTTAAAGAGGCTGTCTTTACTCCATTGTATGTTCTTTCCTCCCTTGTCAAATATCAGTTGTCCATAAAGCTGTGGGTTTATTTCTGGGTTCTCTGTTCTGTTCCACTGATCTATGTGCCTGTTCTTATACCAGTACCAGGCTGTCTTGAGTATAATGGCCTTATAGTAAACCTTGATATCTGGAAGCGTGATACCTCCTACTTTGTTTTTTCTTTTTAAGATTGCCAAGACTATTCATGTTCTTTTTTATTCCATATAAATTTTTGGAATATGTGTTCTATATCTTTGAAGTATGTCATTGGAATTTTAATTGGTATTGCATTGAATTTATAAATTGCTTTGGGTAATATAGACATTTTAATGATGTTTATTCTTCCTAACCATGAGCACGGTATATGTTTCCACTTGTTTGTATCTTCCTTGATTTCTTTTATCAATGTTTTATAATTTTTCCGAGTACAAGTCCTTAACCTCCTAGGTTAAATTTACTCCTAGGTACTTTATTTTTTTGGTTGCAATAGTGAAGGGGATTGTTTCCTTAATTTCTTTTGCTGACAGTTCATTGTTGGTATATAAAAATGCCTCTGATTTCTGAGTATTAATTTTATATCCTGCCACCTTGCTGAATTCATTTATCAGGTCCAGTAGTTTTTTGACTGAGACTTTAGGGTTTTCTATATACAATATCATATCATCTGCAAATAGTGACAGTTTTACTTCTTTTCCAATTTGGATGCCTTTTATTTCTTCTTCTTGTCTGATTGCTGTAGCTAGGACTTCCATAACTATATTGAATAAGTGTGGTGAAAGTGGGCACCCCTGCCTGGTTCCTGATCTTAAGGAGATTGCTTTTAATTTTTGCCCATTTAATATGATGTTTGCTGTGGGTTTGTCGTAGATGGCCTTTATCATGTTAAGGAATGTTCCCTGTATTCCCACTTTACTGAGAGTTTTGAGCATGAATGGGTGCTGGATTTTATCAAATGACTTTTCTGCATTTATTGAAATTATCATGTGATTTTTGTCCTTCCTTTTGTTTATGTGATGAATCACATTGATTGATTTGCGAATACTGAACCAGCCTTGCCTCTCCAGAATAAATCCCACTTGATCATGGTGTATGATTTTTTTCATATATTGCTGGATCTGGTTGGCTAATATTTTGTTGAGAATTTTAGTGTCTAAATTCATCAGGGATATTGGCCTATAATTTTCTTTCTTTGTGTTGTCTTTGCACGGTTTCAGGATCAGATTTATGCTTGCCTCATAAAAGGAGCTTGGAAGTCTTCCTTCCTCTTGAATTTTTGGAAATAGCTTGAGGAGGATAGGGGTTAGTTCTTCTTTGAATTTTTGATAGAATTCACTTGTGAAGCCATCAGGCCCAGGACTTTTCTTTTTTGGGAGTTTTTTGATAACTGTTTTGTTCTCATTTGTTGTAATTGGTCTGTTTAGGTGTTCTGATTCTTCCAGATCGATGTTTGGAATATTCTGTGATTCAAGAAATTAGTCCATTTCACCTTGGTTGTCTAATTTTTTGGCATAGAGTTCTTCATAGTATTTTCTTACAATGCTTTGTATTTCTGTTGTGTCAGTTGTTATTTCTCCACTCTCATTTCTAATTTTATTTATTTGAGTCCTCTCTCTTTTTTTCTTGGTGAACCTTGTTAAAGGTTCATCAATCTTGTTTACATTTTCAAAGAACCAGCTCCTGGTTTCATTGATCCTATGTATTGTTTCCTTAGCCTCTAGTCATTTATTTCTGCACTGATCTTTATTATTTCCTTCCTTCTACTGGTCCTGGGCTTTATTAGCTGTTGTTTCTCTAGTTCTTTTAGATGCAGGGTCAGGTTGCTTATTTGAGCTTCTCCTAGCTTCTCTTGGTATGCCTGTAGTGCTATGAACTTCCCTCTCAGTACTGCTTTTGCTGTGTCCCATAAATTTTGAGTTGATGTATGCTCATTACCATTTGTTTCTAGAAACTTTTTTATTTCTTCTTTGATCTCATTGTTAATCCATTAATTATTTAATAACATGATATTTAGTTTCCAAGTGTTGGAGTATTTTTCAGTTTTTCTTTTGTGGTTAATTTCTAGTTTCATGGCATTGTGATCAGAGAAAATGCTTGATATGATTTCAATCTTCTTAAATTTATTGAGACCATTTTTGTGTCCTAACATGTGGTCTATCCTAGAAAATGTACCATGAGCGCTTGAGAAGAATGTATATTCTACTGCCTTAGGGTGAAAAGTTCTGAAGGTATCTATTAAATCGAGTTGATCTAGTGTATCCCTTAAGTCTGCTGTTTCTTTGTGAATTTTCTTTCTTGAGGATCTATCCAGTGTTGTTAGTGGGGTATTGAAATCCCTTACTATTATATTATTGCTGTTAATATCGCCCTTTATATCCATCAAAGTCTACTTTATGTATGTCGGGGCTCCTATATTTGGTGCGTAGATATTTATAATAGTTATATCTTCCTGTTGAATTGTTCCCTTTATCATTATGTAGTGTCCTTCTTTATCTCTTACTACAGCCTTTGTTTTAAAGTCCATTTTGTCTGATATAAGTATTGCTACCCCGGCCTTTTTTTCATTTCCATTTGCATGAAATATTTTTTTTCCATCCTTTTACCTTCAGTCTATGTGCATCTTTTATTTTAAGGTGTGTCTCTTGTAGACAGCATATGTATGATTCCTGTTTCTTTATCCATGCAGCTATCCTATGTCTTTTGATTGGATCATTTAATCCATTTACACTTAAGGTTATTATTGATATGTAGTTGTTTATTGCCATTTTATTCTTTAAAGCTGTATTCTCCTTTTGCTATTTCTTTTCCCCCTTTGAACTGTTCACAACAGGCCCCTTAGCATCTCTTGCAGAATTGGTTTGGTTTTAATGAATTCCTTGAGGTTTTTTTTTTTGTCTGGGAAGCTCTTTATATCTCCTTCAATTTTAAACGTTAGCCTTGCTGATAGAGTAGTCTTGGTTGTAGGTTCTTGTTCTGCATTAGTTTGAATATATCTTGCCATTCCCTTCTGGCCTCAAGTGTTTCTGTTGAGAAGTCTGATGTCATCCTTATGGGGGCTCCTTTGTAGGTGATAGCCTTTTTTTCTCTAGCAGCTTTTAAAATTTTCTCTTTATCCCTTAGCTTTGGTATTTTAACTATGATGTGTCTTGGTGTAGATTTCTTTGGGTTTCTCTTTAATGGAGTTCTCTGTGCTTCTTGAACTTGTGAAATGTTTTCCAGCCTTAATTTAGGAAAGTTTTCTGCTATGATTTGATTGAACAAAGTTTCTATTTCTTGTTCTCTCTCCTCTTCTTCAGGAACCCCTATGATGCGGATGTTATTTCTCTTCATGTTGTCACAGAGTTCCCTTAGAGTTTCCTCACAATTTTTGAGTCTCTTTTCTTTTTTCTGCTCTGCTTCTGTGCCTTTGTTTATTGTGTCCTCTAACTTGCTGATTCGACCCTCAGCCTCATCCATCCTGCTTTTAATTCCTTCCATTGTGGTCTTCAGTTCTGATACTGTATTTGTCATTTCTGTCTGATTCTTTTTCATTTTTTCAATTTCCTTTTTATACTTGTTATCTTTTTATTTAGGTGTTCGTAATGACTATCCATTGTTGCTCTAATTTCTTTGAACATCCTAACTATCATTATTTTAAATTCTGTATCTGGTAATTTGGTTATATCTGTTTCATTCACGTCCTTCTATGGGGATTCTCTTGATTCATTTGGGTTGCATTTCTCTGCCTGCCCTTTTTGTCTTTGTATAAGAAGGTTGTGGCCACTGGAGTCCAATGGGTGTTGCCTTTGTGTTCTCTAGGTGTGGTCTGTCTGCAGGCCCGCCACCCCCTCTGCTGCTGCCTAGGGCGTTTGGGTATGGGCGTTGCCAGCGCCGGTGCACTGTGGCTGTTGCTGTGATTTCGGCCTCTCCTCCGCAGGAGGGGCTGTGTTCTGGTGTCCGGCTCTACAAGCCTCAGCCTACCTGGGCCTTTGCCTCGCCCCCACAGGTTGGGTTGCACACTGCACTCAAGCCACAATCCTCAGCACCAAGGGTAGAGGTGAGCACCTATGCTCAGCTGTGGACCCAGCCTGTTCCCGGGCTTCCGCCCACCCCCGCGGTTAGAACCTGCTTGCCACAGTTTCTCGGGTTGGACGGAGCTGTTGACATGCACTCAGCTGTGAGCCTCCACCCGTCCGGAGCTTTAGCTCCGCCCCCGAGGCCAGGGCCTGCCTACGCAGAATTGCAAACCACGGTTTATCAGGCCGGGCAGGGCTGCTGGCGTGCGCTCAGCTGTGAGCCTCCGCTCATCCGGGGCTCTAGCCCCGCCCCTGCGTTCAGAGCCAACTCACGCACGCAGGACGGCAAACTGCGGTTTCTTGGGCCGGGCGGGGCTGCTGGCGTGCACTCAGCGGCGAGCCTCTGTCTGTCCCTGATCCTAGCTCCACCGCCGCGGTCAGGGCCAGCTTGCGCAGGGTCCAGGGTCACAGAGCAGATCTCTGCCTATTCCTGGTGTCCCACTTTTCCACCACAGGTGGGATTACAGGTGGGCCCGCAGCTGCCGGAACGCTTTCGCGCGTCCCCTCTACCCCTGCTGGGCTAGACTGAGCTCACACCGGCTGGGCCTCTGCCCACGCCAATAGAACTGCATTTCAGCGTCCCGCCGCCACCGTTCCTCCAGCAAGCCCTCAGCAGTGTGGGTGGGTGCACTGCATCTCAGACCTTAACACTCCATACTGAAGTCCTGGAAGCTCCCTCTGTCTAAGCAGCTCTGCTCTAAGTGCCATGGGAGAGCTTGTTTGGCTGGTGTCCTGTCTCCCTTTGCTGGTATTGCTAGTTCCAGGGGAAATATTCGTTTTTGATTAGGGAAGTTACTTAGCCCAGGGGTTAGGGTGGCTCTCCCTCAAGAGTGTTTCTCCCTGTGCCTTCAGTCCACACTCTCTTCCTGATGCTCTGGTCCTCTCCTCTGTCCCTGTTCCCCTGATTCCCGGGTGAGTGGTTGTGAGAGAGGGTTTCTGCGCTGTCCCTTTAAGAAGAATCTTGGGTCTGAGAAAACTGTCTCTTTCTCACAAACAGTATCCTCACTTGTTTCACAGCTCAATACTGTCCAAACGCCTCTTCTAGGCTCTGGGGCTGCTGGCTGGGGCTTTGTTCCTGGGACCCAGGTCCCTCCCTCTCCGCCAAACTCTCCTCCCGCCATGCGGGTCTCTCCGGGCTGCCGTTTGCTCCGGGGAGCTGGGCAGCCCTCTTTGCGTTTTTGCTTTTCCTACCAGTCTCAATGTGGCTTCTTCAGTGTTCCTTGGTTGAAGAGTCCACTTAGTTTAGTTCAAAGTTGGTTTATCCAGATGATGGTTCTTAAAATTAAGTTATAATCCAATTTGGTTCTGGGAGTTGGAAGTTGGTACGTCGGCCTACTCCGTCGCCATCTTGCTGTCTCCCAGTTTTGTTCTTTCTCAAGACTGTTTTGGCTATTAGGTGTCCCTGAATTTTAGGATGGATTTTTCTATTTCTGCAAAAGTATCATTGGGAATTTGATGGGGATTCCTACTGAATCTGTGTATTGCTTTGGGTAGTACTGTCATGCTACCAGTACTAAGTCTTCCAATCCCTGAACGTAGGGTGTGTTTCCATTTACTATGTCTTTTAAGGTTTCTTTTAGTAATATTTTCATTGTATAAGTATTTTACTTCCTTAGTTAATTCCTAAGTATTTTACTCTTTTTGATGCTATTAAAAATGGAGTTGTTTTTGTAATTTCCTTTTCAGATTGTTGTTTGAATATAGAAATGCAGCTGATGGCCTTTTACCCTGCCACTTTCTGAATGCATTTACTAGTGTGACAGCCTTTTTGTGTGTGGACTCTTTAAGGTTTCGTTCTTCAAATGTTTGGTAGAATGTACCAGTAAAGCCATCAGGTCCAGGACTTCTGTCCGTTTGGATACGTTTTTGATTACTAACTCAATCTAGTTATAGGTCTATTCAGATTTTCCATTTCTTCATGATTTAGTTTTGGTAGGTTTTGTGTTTCCATGAATTTATCCATTTCATCTAGGTTATTCAATTTCCTGGTGTACAATTTTACATAGTATTATTGTCTTATAATCATTTGCATTTCCAGAGAGTTGGTAGTGTCCCCACTTTCATTTCTGATTTTAGTAATCTGAATCTTCTTTTTTTCTAAGTTCATCTAGCTAAAGGTTTGACACTTCTGTTATCTTTCTGATGAATCAACTTTTGGTTTCACTGATTTATTCTATTGTTTTCCTATTCTGTGTTTTGTTTATCTCTGCTCTAAACTTTATTATTTCCCTTCTTGTAGGAGGGAAAGGTAGCTTTAGGTTTAGTTTGTTCTTTTTCCAGTTCCATTAAGTTGTTCAAAATTATGTTCTGCTTTGATAGAATATATAGTGCAGAGCAGAACATAGTAGAAATCTCTACTAAAAGCATATACACAAGCAGGCCCTGGCCAGGTAGCTCAATTGGTTAGAGTCTTATCCCAACACGCTAAGGTTGTGGGTTTAATCCCCAGCCAGGGCATATGCAAAAATCAACCAATGAATGCACGAATGAGTTAAATAATAAAATTCAATGTTTTTCTCTCCCTTCCTCTCTCTCTCAAAATCACTACGTAAAAACAACTTTAAAAAGCATATACAGAAACAGATCACTAGCCAGATATAGTTTGTCTTTGGTGGGGGTGGTTTTTAATTTCTTTTTCCCCCAAACAACTACTTTCCGAGACCCACCCTGGAGGGGCTAGCAGCATGTGATCAGCTCCAGCACTGCTCTCCTCTACCTCAGCCCCACCGGTGAACTCTTCCGGCTCCTAACAGCTGTTCCAATAATGACACTAGGAAGTGGGAGACCTGGCGGGTCCTCTGCTGCAACGTGCAGCAATCTGTCACCTGCCACACAGAGCTGAAATTCAGGAGATGACAACCTATCATGGCAGCGATGGCAGACTTCACGGATTCTCAGACTGCTGGGCTCCCCGTGGTAAATACCCAGAGCAGAGTATCAAACACACTGTTACTAGGGTCAAGAGCCTCTGGTTTCTACAGTGCTCACAAAGGCCTCAGAGAAAGCTGGTTTCCTCACGAGAAATAGAGACATGGTAGAAATCAGGTTCGTTTTCCAGAAGAAAAGGAATTCTCTTCTATTTTGTTCCTCACCAGAAGAAATTTAACAGGAGAGTACAGAGGATCAGAACAGAGGAGGAACGCTATTTTCCTAACAGTGGTGGGGAGTTCACATGGGTCTTAAAACAACTTTCCTTTCGCTACTGCCATCTGGAGGCGAGGGACTTCCTGCTGACAGAAAGGGATGCAAAGTCATGAGTTACCTGCCCGGTCCCAGTAAGGTAAATCATAGGTGCCTTCATTTTTCTTCTTCCTGGAAAAATACAAAAAAAAGTTAGCAAATCAAGTGAACTCACTAGTGAGACAGCTGTGACACTGCAAGACAAACACCGAAGTTAATAATTCGTCAAGAGTACACATCTCTGCTTGATTTACTCAAGGAAGTCCTCTATTTTCATTTGACTTTGCTGAGGCTCATAAATTCTGGATTCTTAGTAACTGTCTCCTGAGACAGTTAATCTTGTTACCCAACTATTTCAGAAGGAATACAGAAATAAAAAAAGCTCAGTCTGTAGCTAAAAAGACAGAAGCAAAATAAATCCAGCCCTGACATGGGTTTTTACGGGGAAATCATGTTAGGCCTGATTTGGTTTCAAATACAAATTTCACAGAACAGAAAGTGCCCACATTTTCTTCTGCATTGTTATTTTTCCAATTTCCTGCTTTCTTCTCTGGTCCTTTGTCTCAGAGAAGTTTCCGGTGTCACATACCCTTAATCACACAGACTGAATTCTTACAGCTATCCCAGGATAAATGAATTGTCACTAACAGTGACAAATGGCTGAGGGAAAAACAAAATTGGATTCTCCAGGCCTGGGAGTTGACAAAGAAGACCCTCCCCAGCCCACCCCTCAACCTCTGACATATCCTCTCCAGAAGAGGTCTCCCATTCTTCTGTTAAAAAGGACTGTCCACCAGGAGCCTTTTACAAAGTACAGTTTCTGATTCAAGTATGCAAATCTAATTAAAATGACTGCTTTGCAAGTCAGAGAGGAAGCGGAAGTCCACCAGTGCACGAATGGTGACAAGAGGGGTTTGGTGACTTGCTCAAGATCACAGACGTGGCTTTCTCAAAGAGCCCAAGCTAGGTGCTTCTCCGACATGGAAACATTCTTCTCCAGTATTAAGACTGTGTTTTTATTATTGTTATTAAAAACTTCCTTATTTTAGAGTCTGGCTGTATTTAAGGTAAAACATTTCATTATTCCCAAGTAGAGTACAATGTAAAATTTGTGGAAGAGACAATAGGTGCTGAAAGTGTTAATCAAAAACTGGAATGTAAAAGAAATAAAAAGATGTGGGTTCAACAATTGCTACTCTTCTCCTTGAAAACCCTCTCATTACCATAAGACTTCTAAATAAAAGGCAATCACTAATCTTTCCTAAATAGAAGCTAGATGCCCTATACGGCTAGGACAGTTAATTGAATGGAAATACTATAAATGCTTTTATATAATTTCGAGCAACAAAGCTTCAGGTAACGTTTTCAGTACATGTCAAGTGCTCAGACTAGCGCTTGGCGCGGGCTAAGGTCTCAGCAGGCGCAGCTCTATCTGCCGTCACTCTCACTGTGTCCAGAACCGCTTCCCGGCAGCCCCTCTGCTCCTTGTCATGAAGCAATTTCTACTACCATGTTTAGGAGGAACTTCAGTTCTGACCCTCAGACCTTTTGTCCTGAAGAGACATGTATTCTGCCCCTTGGGAGTCTGAATGTCCACAGGGTTCTTTAAACACCGTCCCAAACTGATCTTAAGACCTTCCTGCTTCCCCCTGCCTCCCTCTCAACATTTCTGCTCCCCAATCCTCATGCCACGTCCCTGTGCGTTAACCACAGTGGATGACACTTAGTGACATGTCCAGACGCAGCAGTGGGTCACAGCAGGGTCTCTGAAGCCGGGTCCAAAACTCCACTCTGCTCGGTGCTGGCCAGGTGATCTCAGACAAGTTATGCCCCAATCTCACTTTCCTTTTCTGTAAAATGGGACTTGCAGATGTACCTTTGCATAGGTCATTTTGAGAATCACATTAGTTAAAACATGTAAAGCCTAAAACCAGCATTTAATTTGCTATAAAAATTAGCTGTTGCTGTTCTCATCGTTACTGTTGTCACTGTCCAGTTCTCTGAAAGCATCATGGATTTTCTTTCCTGGACTTCCCTAAATCCCTTTCCCCCTCCCCCCTTCCCCCTTCCCTCCTACCCTCATCCTAACTTGCTGGGTCTCTGCTCAGACAACTTCCCCCACACCAGGAGTCTTGGATCCACTGGGATCCATGTTGGTACTGTGGCTGGCACTTAACTGCACCGTATCCTCTTCCATTCTATAAACTTTGGGGTTCATCACTGGCTCTCTAGCACAAGGCTCAATACCTGACACAGGGTAGGAGCGCAAATATTCGTTGAACAGCGGAACAAAAGAAGTCATTCTATTGCTCTACCAAACCTGTCCCTCCTACTCTGACATGATAAATCGTCATGCCTCCCTTCCATGCCAGTGGGACATCTCTCCATCTCTTTTGTCCAAAACCGCTGCTCTAGTTCCTCCTAGCCTTAGTAGTTTCCTAATTCATCTTCCTTCCCCTTCTAGTCGCTCCTCTGCAATCCACTCTATGAAGCTACTGCCATTATCTTTTTTTCCCCCAAGTTATTATTTAAAAGTATTTCCCGCTGATTTGAGAGAAAGGGAGGGGAAGAAGCAAGGGAGAGAAGGATGAAGAAAGAAGCATCAACTCATTGTTCCACTTAGTCGGTCCACTTAGTTGCACACTCACTGGTTGCTTCCTGTGTGTGCCCTGACCGGGGATCGAACCTGCGACCTCTGCACACCAGGACAACATCTATCCACTCAGCTACCCAACCAGGGCTGCATTATCTTTCTACAATCATCTAACAATATCACCTACATACCTAACACACTCCAGTGATTTCCCCATCTACAGAATGAAATCCAGATTTCTCTCCCCGATCCTGGCCCAGGCTACATTTCTTTCTCAGGGCTTGCCATAGCAAGCCCCGCCCTCCCTGACAGGACTCACCATCCTGCCCAACCCCACACATCTCTGTACTTTTGCTCAAGCAGTCCCCTTAGTTGCGGCCACTCTCCAGCTTGGCGATGCACCAATTTGATACAATAAATGTACTCAGTAACTAACTGTGTAACTGAACATACTCATTTTTATGGGAATAAAGGAGAAACACATATTTTTATTTTAGTGACTATCTTAGCTCCCCCTCTCAATTCTGAGAGGGATTCATGGTTCATCTTCTGTATTTAGTTTCTATTTCACTTGGTGAACTACTTGTATACCAACCTGTTTCTCCAATGCCAAGCACACACTAATATGAGAATGAGAGTGGTGAGGACCATGACAAGCACGGGGACAAGGACCGCGGCCAAGGCTACATCTGAAATATACCAAAGGCAGAAATTGTGTTTAAGGGAAAGAATGAAGACCAACCACATCAGCATTCAAAGGTGTCTACCTCAAAAAATACCATAAACATTACTTATGAAATGAGACTAGGCATGAGTTGGTAACCTCAGTTGCTTCCATGGATATCTGGAAGTTTGTCATATTATTTGATTCACCTTTTGTATTATGTTTAATATTCTTTATAGTAACTCAAATCACCAAGATAATCACTGAAAGACAAATGATATACTGAGACAAATACTTTCTACATATGTGATAAAGGTTTACTATTATTAATATATTACAGTATACAAATCAAAACCAAACAATAAAAAAGTCGGCAGAGATAAATGAACAATACATTAAAAAGACAAGTGACCTTTCAACACGTTAGCCTTACCAATAATCAGAGAAATGGAAGTTAAAACAAGAATAAGATCCTATTTCTGCTCATCAAATTAGAAAATATTTAAAAGAACTAATTGTTGAAGAGAGTATTAGGAAAAAGTATTTTTATGGGAATATAAATTGATATATTCTCTATCATTTTGGGGCAATATGTATATAAACAATTACTTGGCAATTCCATATCTAGAATTTATTCTTATGAAAAAATTAAGATGACCTTCAAGGATATAGTTTAAAGAGGTTTGCTTCTGTATCTGTGGAAGAGTGAACAACTGAAAATAATGCAAATACCCAACAATGAAAGGGAATGTGTAAGTACATCATTGTGTCTTCCTTAGAGAAAAAAAGACACAGCAAATGGCAATGATGTTGCAACATGATGGCACAATATTGATAGATCTGGGAAGGAAGCCATGTTGTGTTAAGTATAGAGGGCCAATGTGTGTAGCAAGGGGGCAGAAACTGACACAGTGCTGACCTGCAGGAAGCAGGAGGTCATTTAATCCCTATATCACTCCACAGATACAGAAAATGGCCTGCCTAAGGTCACCCCGGACATGCGTTTCTTCCTTATCTGTCCACCCTCCTGCCACAAGGGCGCCAGCAATTGCTGACGCCTCCTGGGAGCCAAGTACCTGACACTGCTTCAGGCCTCACGCACTTGTAATTGTTGTTACAGAAGTAGGATTTCTGTGAAGACAGAAAGAAGCTGCTGACAGCAGGAGAGGGGACGATGATCAATAACATGAGGCCCCGAGAAGCTTGGATGGATGGGAACCAGGGCCCAGGTGAAGTGATCAGCCTTGGGTAGCAAAAGAAACCCCCTTTTACTGCAGTGGACAGAGGGTAAAAGTGAGTTTGTAGATTCCACAAAAAGGGAGTTTTCTTTTAATGGCTGCCACCTTATTTGTGAAGTTGAAGAGGTTACTGGGAGTGAATAAAGATCTTTGGGGTCAAGAATTTAAAAAATAGGGAGGCTACTGTGGAAAACAGACAGAAAAGCCAATGAGGGAAACAGAAAGGCTGGTGGCTGGGGCTAAAGGCCCACTGAAGGAGGAGCAGAAAGTTACCCCGGCACAAATCTGTGACACGCTCTCCTCCTGCATCACTCAGCCTGAACGGAAACATGGAGAAGGACAGTAAACAGAAATCTTGATTCAAGCTAGAAAGCACCAAGAATTCAGAAAAGAAATGTGCTTGTTTATCCCTAAAATTTGTAGAAGTGGAGAACACCATCAGGTTCAGAAAGATGCAGTTTGATTTAATCGGAGGCTTTAAAATATCTGCTTAGGTTTGGGTCTGCCCATCACTGTCCCGGAGAAAAGGAGACAAGAGCTCCTCAGTTAAAG
Source organism: Rhynchonycteris naso (assembly GCA_037038555.1). Lineage (NCBI taxonomy): Eukaryota > Metazoa > Chordata > Mammalia > Chiroptera > Emballonuridae > Rhynchonycteris > Rhynchonycteris naso. The sequence continues at coordinate 79,137,053 of CM073002.1, forward strand.
AGACCTATACATTCTGCTGTTCTTTTCAGTCTTACAGAGATCCTAGTTCTGGAAGAAAATGATTTAGGGACACTTTTAGTTTTGAGATTTTAAGATTCTACACAATGGGACAAAAGTAGGTCTACAGTTGTGAGTGTGTGAAACAGTTTATCCCTGTATTATTATGTATTAATTATTATATTATTTTTCATGTGAACAACTCTAAACCTGTTTTTGTCCCACCCTGTATAATCAGATTTTAAGACGAGCAAGATTTTTAAACGACTTTTCTTTCGTCCAGGCCTGTGGTCTGGGATTCTACTCAAACACATGCCTTCAGCAAACTGGTAAGAAGCTAGCTCTCTGTGGATGCTGAGATCTCTTGGCTCTAGCTCTCTGTGGATGCTGAGATCTCTTGGCTCTAGCTCTCTGTGGATGCTGAGATCTCTTGGCTCTAGCTCTCTGTGGATGCTAAGATCTCTTGGCTCTAGCTCTCTGTGGATGCTGAGATCTCTTGGCTCTGCAAACTCTTGCTTTGTCTAGAATTTCCTGCAGCATCAGAAATAAATTGGTCTGCTTGGAAGATAGGAAAGAGACTGACACGTGGAAAGTTGGATAAAGTTATCTGAATTCAGGCAAATTTTCAAAAAATGAGAATGACTCAAGTTTTACGTGACACAAGCTACTCTGAATGAATTGCTTTCTCTTCTCTGCACTGTCTTGAAAATAAGTGTGCTTTATTTATCTGCCAACACTGAGACTACCTCCTCTAGAACACGGATGCTTTCTTCCTGTAGCCAACTGAAATTTTGTTTTTCAACAACTTAGAAAATCAAAGAACTACTCTGTTTTGTATATGCTAACACTTTATTTATCATTAATAAAATTTAAAAGCAAATTCTTTAATACATTTATACTTACAATCTGAAAAACTGTAATCATAAACATTTAAAAAACAGAGACTAAAGTTTTGTTTATGAACATGTCAACTCAGAGTATTAAAAAAATGTATTAGTTTTCACTTGTTTGTTTTTCTCTTTCCCTTTTTGCCACCTAGTTTGATATGCAGCAGGTTAACATATAATAAATAAAAAGTGGTTTTTTTCCTGCTATGCTTTTAGTTATTTCTAGAAATATTTCTGGGCATGAGACTCCATGTGTTTAGTTAGAAACTCATGTCCCAGGAACAAAAACTGCAACAGGAGGCCTAGAATACAGCTGCCATCTCTAAATATTTACGGAACAATTCTACATGGCCCCAGAGAAGAAAACTTAGAGCAAAGAAGTCTTTTCCCAAGAAAAGGGACAAGTTTTTTGGATCTACTTAAAAAAAAAAATTTGAGGATAAGATACTGAGGGTTTAAAAGCTAGAAATGTTCTTAAAAACTTAGTTGAAAACAAAATAAGACACTACTATGTAACAGATGCTGAGTGTTCGGATTTGCCTACCTTTGGTTACGTTTGGAGTCACTGTAGTGTTTTTGATATCAGGAGTGGCAGTTGTTTGTTCTGTTTGTGCAGGAAACTCACTGCGACTGCGAGGCTGTAGTGGCTGAGTAAATTTGGGGGCATGACCTTGAAAAAAAAAAGTTTTAAAACTCTTTATACTTTTATCTATAGTATATCAGCTTGATTACAATAAAGTTATACTGTATTAAAATGCTTTTAACATAATTTATGAAAAATTATACCACAAATCCAGGGAATATACAAGTCTCACATTTAAAGGAGGGCATACCTTTGGGTATTTTTGGACGGGCTGTAGTGTTTTTGAGGTCGTTGCTGTTCCGAGGAGGTGGAGGTGGAGTAAGTTTCGGAGGACGACCTTGAAAAATGGTTTAGAAAAGTTTATACATTTTGCTCGTAAAAATCCTAGCTGAATATAGTAATTTAAATGTCTCTACCATTTCCTAGACTACTTAATTCTGCACAGTAATTTAAAATCTCAGATAGAAATATGCCAGAAGGTTAAATATACTCTGTATTAAATGCACAGATACACTGGGATTTCTCAGTTTTTAAATAATTAAATCGAGAGTAATCTTAAGAAAGAAAACAATGGGGAGGAGAATGATATTGAACTCTAAAGCAATAGAAACTTCATCACAATTTGATATACTACTCATTAATTCCTTTAATAAATACATATTTATGGACAGCCCACATGTGTAAGCACTGTGGTAGTTCTTAGGGCTACAACAGTAAACAATGTATTAAAATATTATATAATATTAAAGGAAATTACTCCTACTTTTAATTTATTCAAAGTTAAAAGTCACTTAGATTGAGGTTACTGCTATACTCAATCATAAATGCCCTCTCTCCTACTTGTAACTTTGGAAATAATTTTGATGTCTAACTTTTTAAAAGGTTAATTGTTTCAAGAATTCCTTTAATAAGATAGTGTAATTAGAGGTTAAACATTCATATTATTATTAATTACTTTCTCTGAGAACACGACTTAGCATTTTTTGATTAATCCACTGAAAATAACATGTCTGAAACATGTTGTTACTTTTACCTTTAGGAATAAACTGACATCCAAGCAGTTCCACTTTCATGGCAATTTTCTGCTGCCACTGGGTAGGATTCACTCTAATAAAACGTGCAATAATTGGTGGCAAAAAGTTATTACGCACATCCTGGTGATAATCTTTGTTTCCTTGAAATATCTTTAAAAAACAACAAAAAATTGGTACTTTACATCAACAGAGGCCAGGGCTAAATTGCTCCACTGAAACATGTTTTTTTTTTGGTTGTTGTTGTGGGTCTTAAATGAGATCTGCAAAGTATGACAATAAGAATTAATTTTTATGAAAATAAATTAATCACAACTTGGAAAACTAATAAGAAGCTCAACATTCTTCATCAAAACTTTATAAAGAAAAATATAGAATATAAAAAGGATTTTAAGATGATATGAACTCAGGAATGCCAACCTGGCCATCTGGGAAAAGAGTTAAACTGCAATGAGACGGTTTGTTTTTCTTAATAAATCAGTAACTCCAGTCTGGTGGAATTACCAAATATTTAAATATGTTGATTTTACTTTCAGAGTAAAGCATAATTGAATATATGAGATTTTAGAGGAAATGCTTTACAGTGTGTACTTTTCATAATTTTTCTCTCAATAAATAGACCAAAGGCAAACATATACTAACAAACATGCAACAGATATATATCTCCACCTACTGGGTAAACTACATCAACACAGTTTCCAGATTCTGCCTTCTTGTTGCAATTTGAACTAGGAAAATGACACCGTTACCTGCCTAATTTAATGGTCCTAACTAAACAGCAACAAATGCTGTTATGAATAATCCTTAGGAGCTCTTAATGACAAAGCATTTCATATAATTAACTCAGTTGTTCTTCATGGCAACTCTGGGAAATACACAGAACCCAGAATACTGTAGCTTACAGAATGGGCCTGCACAGCCAGTCAATGATAGAATAGTGATTTAAATGTCTTTTGACTTACGTATGGGGCTCTACTAAGCAAAACAGAGCCCTCCTTGCTCCGTCATGCCAAGTCATCTAGGATTCTAGGTAAATAAACATCTGCCTAAAATCAAAGTGGTTCAGTTAAGGTCAGAGCAAGTAGGTGTTTCCTTCCTCACTCAAGTCACTTACAAATATCACAGCTACTTTCTTCCTGGCAGATTCGCACGGCACTAGATTATAAATATCTAAGACACGTTAACAGCCGCCATTTTCTAAGAGGTCTATTTTGAAATTATAATAATCTCCACAGTAGTAAGCCTCCACTGTTTCCTCAGATATTACTTTGAAATAAAATAAAGGCAATTATTTAGACTATTATATTAGTGGAACAGAAATAATAAACATGATTTGGGGACATAAACAATACTCCAGAGATCTTACTCTGTACTGCCATCTCATTTCTATAAAAAATTAAAAAAAAATTTTATAAAAACTCAGTAAAAAAGATTTGCTATACTTAACCTGTGAGCATCTATTACAAATCCTTATGTACAGGGAGGTTTGCAAGGTGTCATGAGGGTAAAATGGAAATGGAAGTCAACGTCACGTCCCCATTTTCAAAGAACTTGAATTTATTGGATATTATGCATAAATATGGCATAGTATTAGAAGAGATATATTAAGCAAACAAGTTGTACATACATTCCCCTTTCAAAACAAAACCCAAAGCTATCTCAATCTGTCTGTACGTGTTCATGCACGCATTCATGTTTAGAAAGGGTGTGAAAATGAATACACCAGTTACCAGTATTCACTGGGGATAGAATAGGGAGCAGATTGGCTAATATAAGTGATGCAAAGGACTGTTATTTCATATAATTCAATGCAAGGACTTCCATTTCTATCCATAATAAACTAACACTCACTGGATTTAACCTTCTGCCTTAAGTTTCTGAGAAACTGAAAAAAGAAATGGAACTGTGGTTTTCAGACACTGGACAATAGGCAGCATATCCCTGGGCAAAGGGAAATAAACAAGGCAAGCCCTCCCATTGCTGCAGTATTGCCTAGAGAGAGCCTGGCGGCTCCTTGCATCCAGGAGACAGCTCAGAGACAGAGAGCCAAGGCAGCTAGAATTTGAAGGGTACAGTACAGGCGAGAAGAAAACTGCAGAGAGAATTCTAGGATTTATAGGAAGTCTCCCCTTAAATCCTCAGCTGCTTAAGAAGAAACTGTCTGTGGGCGGGTAAAACACCCCACAGAAACACCAGGAAGGAGCCAGTAGAACAAATCTGAGAGCTATACAGGGCTGGGAACAGCTCACACTGCCAACAATCAGAGTGAAGAAAACTCAAAACACATAGGGTGTTGGGTTGAGTAATTACAACACTACTTTCTCAGTAGTAGGTAAAAATTAGAAAAAGAGGCTGCTCAAGTGTGCCTAATAAAGCTAAAATGCAAGTCTTGAAAAGATAACAATTTTCCAGTAACAAAGCTCAAAAGTAAAGGGATAATAAAAAATGAAATCTAGCACCAAACAACATAAAGTTTACAATGTCTGGCAACCAATCAAAAATTAACAGACATGTAAAATATGACTCATAATATCAATCAATATAAAAGGATCTAGAAATGAAATATTAGTGGCTAAAATTAGTAGACAGGGCATTAAGAGTTATTATATACTCTATATGTTTCAGAGGTGATGAAAAACATGAGCATCTTAAGGAGACATGGAAGAAATTTTAAAAGCCCCAAACTGAAAATCTAGAGGTAATAAATAGAATATTAAAGCTAAATACACTGGATAGGATTAATAGCTGATTAGACATTGCAGAAAAGATTACTGAACTTGAAGACAAAATAATAGAAATTTCGAAACTAGAACACAGAGAAAGATTTAAAAAATGAACAGCATCAGTGAACTGTAGGACATTTTCAAGAGTCATAATATTCATGTAATTAGAACTGAGGAGGAGACACAGTTGAAAGGGGGAAAAAAGGCCTACAATTTTCTAAATTTGATGAAATTATAACCCACAGATCCAAGTTCAAAGCAGTCCAAGCAGAAGAAACATGAAGACAACCACATAAAGCACATCGTAATCAAATTACAACAAATGATAAAAAGAAAAATTTAAAAATAGCTCAGGGAAAAAAAAAGACACATTACATATTAAGAAACAAAAATTAAGAATGATAGCAGAATTCTCGCTGAAAACAATGCAAACCAGAAAACAGCGTGCCAGCATCCTTAAAGTGTTGAAACAAAACACTGTCAATCTAGAATTCTTAACTCAGCAAAATTATCTTTCAACATGAAATAAATAAATAAATATATATATATATATATATATATATATATATATATATATATATATATATATATATATATATCTATCTATTTCCAGAAATATAATTCAATGTTCTTGGATGTTTTTATTATATAAAAATGAAAAAAATGAATAATTCTTATACTTTTAAAAATTAACTCTATCCCACAAATATAATAAATATTATACCAGTAAATATGGCTACGCTAAGAGTAAAAAGTAGTCAAGTTTAGGGGTACTAAGCAGAAGAGAAATGGAGACAATGCTGTTCTTTGCTTCCATGAGTAGAGGCTCACCACAGATGAAGTTCATGTGATATCAAGTAGAAGAGAGGAAAGATTCCATGGGTAGAGGCTCACCACAGATGAAGTTCATGTGATATCAAGTAGAAGATAGGAAAGAAGGCCTTGAATAACAGCAGAAGAGTTTAGATCCATATGAAAAAGTATAGGAAGCCCCTGCAGTTTTTGAACAGAGAGACGAGAAAAGTGGTAATTGAAGGTATATTAGTAAATCTTATATATGATAAAGACCTGAAAGTGTCAAATAACTAAAACAAAACTCACAGAGAAGTTTCACTAAAAATCTGTGCTCATAATTTCAATTTCAGATGACAGGAATCCACCTTCCTAGGGGACATGGGCTCTCCCAGTTCCGAGATCCTGCGGTGGACAAGGGCCAGGAGCCCAGATGGAAGGGAAACATCTAGAGGGAGCCACCTATGGCTGCTTTCAACCCTCACCCTCTGATCTGCATCTACCACTGCCATGTTTGCTAACCAAAACAATTTCATAATGACCACAGAAGTTATGGAAATTCTTCAGGTATGAAAATAGAGAGGTTTCCTTTTTTTTCCTTTGACACAGAGAGAGAGAGTCTAAGAGAGATAGCAAGGGACAGACAGACAGGAAGGGAGAAAAAAGAGAAGCATCAATTCTTCATTGCGGCACCTTAGTCATTCACTGATTGCTTTCTCATGCGTGCCTTGACCGGGGGGCTACAGCAGAGTGAGTGACCCCTTGCTCAAGCCAGAAACCTAGTACTCAAGCCAGCGACCTTGGGCTTCAAGCCAGTGACATTTGGGCTCAAGCCAGCGACCATGGGTCATGTCTATGATCCCACGCTCAACCTAGCAACTTCACACTCAAGTCAGATGAGCCCGTGCTCAGGCCGGTGACCTCACGGTTTTGAACCTGGGTCCTTGGCATCCCAGTCAGATGCTCTATCCATTGTGCCACCGCCTGGTCAGGCTAGAGAAGTTTTCTATCACCAAAGTTGAAATGATCTTGAAATAACCTTTCTAATCTAAAATAGCCTATAAATTAATTGTTCTTTTGCCTTTAGCCCTTTTTCTCTCCTTGCCTACAGAGTAGAAATCTGGGAACAAATTAGGTTTCTCCATCATTCTGTGTATTGATAAAAAATATTTTTAAAAACAAAATTATAAGTTTCCTTTTAGAATTTCCTAATAAAGTATCTAAACAATTGAGTTAAAATGTATTGAAAAAAAAGAATCACTATAGCACTTAATCCTTATGTTCATCAAAAGGGACCTCGAACCACTGAGAATTTCCTAACCATTGCTAGAAGGGTAAGGTCAATAACTAACAGTCCAAAAGTAACCAGAAGAGGGCAGAGTAAGACCAAATGATATTTACTTTAATATCACACAGGAGAGTTCCTGTGACTTTTGAAAAAGGCTCATTTTAAAAAATGTTTTAAAAATACTTTGTTAATCATTTTACCTTATCCTGCTCCACACCACGCTCTCTGTACACAGTCCATCTCTGTCCATCATCACTGTATAGAATTCTGTAGGCTGACACATAGTAATTATGCTCCAGCATGGTGGAGCCAGTGGTCACAATGCCTGGAGAATGGAGAGTTACTTTATTAGTGCACATGGTCTGATCTTCCAAGTTTGTTCAATACTGAAACATAACTTGGTTCTAACCATTTAGCTCAGTGGTAGAGCATTGGCCTGGCGTGTGGAAGTCCCAGGTTTGATTCCCGGCCAGGGCACACAGGAGAAGTACCCATCTGCCTCTCTACTCTTCCCCCTCTCCTTTCTCTCTGTCTCTCCCTACCCCTCTCACAACCAAGGCTCCACTGGAGCAAAGTTGGCCTAGGCGCTAAGGATGGCTCCATGAGCTCCGCCTCAGGCACTAGAATGGCTCCAGTTGCAACAGAGCAGTGGCCCAGATGGGCAGAGCATCCCCCCTAGTGGGCTTGCCGGGTGGATCCCAGTGGGGCGCATGCGGGAGTCTGTCTCTGCCTCCCCCCACTTGTCACTTCGGGGAAGAAAAACAAAAATATATAAACTCCTAAGATACACTGCTCAAACACTGATGCCTAGGACACACGATCATACCTAAGTGCAAATTTCATTATAACAGTAAATCCCTGGCTTTGCTCCCTTGTAGAGACAGGAGAATTACGAGCACATGTAAGGAAAGGGCTGTCCTATTTTAGCAGTTTGTGTTCACATCATTGTAAAATGTACTACACCCACTGAGTAAGAATGACTTTCTGGGAATGAACAGATTAAAGATGATTATTGGCAGTTTTTTTAGTAACAAAGCAAAATAAATTTTTAACAAAATAATCCCAACCAATTATTCTGACCATTTGCCAAATTGCTCTAAATAATTAAATTTATACTCAGCACATGTAGAATATTATTTATAGCACTTTAAGTAAATTTCTCTTAATGACTATAATAGATGGTTATTTGAGATGTCTGAGGATCATTTTGCTGAAATACCACCTTATATGAATCTTATTACAATGAGAAAGAAAAGATAATAAAACTTAAAATACCAACTCCTCTCCTTTGTCATGTTTCTATATATAAAACTATCTTCAGCAATATTAATACCAGTAAAAAAACCCTTAAAACCATTCTTGGCCAGTTGGCTCAGTGGTAGAGTGTTGACTAGGCATGTGAAGTCCTGGATTTGAGCACACAGAAGAAGCCACCATCTGCTTCTCCTCCCCTCCCTTGTCTCTCTCTCTCCCCCAATCCTGCAGCCATGGTTCCACTGATTTGAGCATGCTAAAAATAGCTTTTGCAAGCATGGGCCCCAGATGGGTGGAGAATCAGCCCCAGACAGGGGCTGCAGGGTGGATTCCGATCAGGCACAAACAGGAGTCTATATCCCCTCTCTTACTTTAAAAAAAAAAAAAGAAGAAAAAAACCCCCTTAAAACAACATTAATTAAATTTGCAGTGACTTAATTTTCTTTTTTCCTTCTTTTTCCAAGTGAGAGGAGAGATAGAAAGACAGACTCTCTTGCATGTGCTCCAACCCAGACCCAACCGGTGACCCCCATCTGGGGCCAATGCTCTGCCCATCCGGGGCCATGCTCACAACCAAGCTATTTTTAGTGCCTGAGGGGGAAGCTCCACAAAGCCATTCTCAGGTACTGGGGCCAATGCGCTTGAATCAATTGAGTCATGGAGAGAGAGAAAAAAAGGGGAGGGGATGATAAGCAGACGGTCACTTCTGTGTGCCCTGACCAGAAAACAAACGCGGGATTTCCACACGCCAGGTCTACACTCTACCCCTGAGCTCACCGGCGGGCCAGGGCCCTAATTTACTATAAAAGTCTTAGATGTTGGCAGGTTTTCAAATTAAATCAGTGCTGTTCTAAAAATTTATGTCTTTTAACCTGTTATCTTTTTTTCCTTGTTCAGATCTATTTGTAACCACTGATACTCATCAGTGGCAAAAGCAGCCCATGGCGGTCCTGGCTTCTTCAGTCTGGCCTTTTCGGGTTTCCAGCTGTTCTCTTGCCCGGTGTGGTCCATCCACTCCAGCACAGATGATGCCGTTATTTGAGGATCGGCAATCACACCAGATTCCATCCCCAGTGTTCCATAACAACCTGAAACAAAAAATAATTGGGTGTCCAGATATAAATTTAAAATTTATATAAACTTGCTCAATGCAAACTCTGTGTTGTACCTTTAATTAACAGACACTCTGCAAACCATACACTGTAATATAGAAATTTTAAAACTAGCCAAAAGTTTCTTGGCTCAAGTTTTGTGTCTTTTCAGGAACTGTATATATTTATTCACAAGCAATAACCATCAGTTTAATGGAGACAAATTATTCTCTCCGTGGATGAGCTGCCAGGTCAGTCAGTGGGTGAGTCACACCCTTACTTCCTTCAGGTATTTGCTCAAATGTCACACTGTCTGTGAGGTTTACCCCAACCCCGCCTGTCCCTCCTGCACTGTCTATCCCCTCCTTCCTTCATTTTCTATGTCTTTTATAATATTATAAACAATAATTGACTTATTTCCTGTTTATGTCCAACCTCTCACTACCAGAATGTAAGGTCCAGGAGAGCAGACTTTTGTTTCTTCTGCTCACTACTGTTTTCCTAGACCAGAACAGTACCTGGCAAATAAAATAAGGCACTCAACAAATATTTTCGGTCAAATGAATGAAATACTTCTTCAGACAAGTTCAAAAGCCATCTTTCTTAGAATCTCTCCTTGCTTACATGATCATTTCCCTACTAATAGAAAACTTCCTATTTATTTCCTTCATTATATTATTAATGTCCATCTTACCTCAGAGTGTTATCGTGACAACTAACCAAGAAGGTGCAAGAAACAGTCTTGGCACAAGGCCTGAGATACTGTGTTCAAAAATCTTTAGCTACTACAGTATATAAATTATAATAAGTTATAAAGGCCGCGAAAGCTTACCACTGGTCTTAAATGTAAAAAGACTTGTAGATAAGTGTCCCCTGAAAAAGAGAAAGGTTTTTTTGGTGACACATCACATAACACATGACTCTCCACATGTCTCAGTAAAACACTTTTTTGTTTGTTTTTTATTTTACTATATAAAGAACTAAGAACATTCTCTGGTTATATATTAGACAACTGATAATGTTCCTAGAAAAACAGAAAGTCTCCTTTCTAAGCAGAACCTCTGAAATCAGCACACGGAACCAGATCATTTCTGTGCAAGTGTCCAGTTCATTTCATGTGTGATTGTGCAAATATGGTCATGTAACCTTGACTAGATAGTCTTATTTTATCTCTTTTTTATAGAATAAATTAAGTCCTAAACCTCTTCCGTGGAAGTTGCTGGAGAAGGTACACATAACAGGGGTAATTCTCATGCAGGAGGCTCCTGGTTCCTGGGTAAACAGAAGAAAAGCTGGCTACTATGGAAAGAGACTGCACTTGTTACAGGAGATCAACATGTGGAAGAACAAGAGGCTTTGGGTCAGTGCACAGTACACATGGATTTCAAGCTACGGGGCAGGCTGGGTGCATGGCGGAGAAGGGAGGGGTGGGACAAGGGACAGGTCACCATGTGGCAGGTCAGGGTCTCTTAAGGAACGCAGAGGAATAAAATCACCAGTGTGTGCTCCTGCCTTAACACAACATTCAAATTATCACAGGTGAATGCTACCTGTCCTTATTCTTTTTAAGTATGAAAAAGGAAACTCATGAAAAAATTATCTGTCTAAAGCAGTGGTTCTTAACTTTTTTTGAGGTACCGAACCCACCAGTTTCATATGCGCATTCACCGAACCCTTCTTTAGTGATAAATAAAATATGATTTTTTTTTCCAAATTCAAGACATAGGTATATGTTTCTTTACTGGTGCACAAAATGAGCCGTGCATGAACATCACCTTGCTCAAAGAACAAAACCAACAAAGTGCATGAACTCACAACAAATTACGGTATTACTTTATTCTGGCCTCCGCAGCAGAGGCTTCTCTGACCCCTGAGATCGACTCATCAAACTCCTAGGGTTCGAGAGAACCCAGGTTAAGAACCACTGGTCTAAAGGTAGAATGGGGAAGAGAATGAATGGTTCCAGATAAAACATCTAGAAGAAACCAAGGAGGGTGGCTGGACTGTACATGAGCAATGGGCAGAAGGCCATGCGTGGCTTGTTTTGTACGGCCAATGGTTTCTACATAGTTAAGGAGTTGTAAATAAAGTAACAATAGAGTAAGTGACAGAACCATGTGGCCCCAAAAGCCCTAAAATATTTGCAAGCTGGTCCTTCACAAAAGTTTGCGGACTCCTCTTGCCTTCTGTTGTGGTGGGTGTGGACTATGCTCCTGTCCTCTGAGGAAAACTGACCTCGGACCTCTAAGGAGAAGCTAATTTCAAAAAGGCTTATCTAAGAGGCAAGATTTTCAAAAACAGACCAGGAGAATTGCATTTCTATTTAATGTTTAAACTTCTCCTGCTTTTTATGCCCAGTCTAAGTTTTGTAAAATAGTATAACACCATAGAGAACATGAAAATACATTCTGAAAATATTCCGAGGACACACAATACTACCACCTCTGATTTATGTCAAAATTTAATTTATACTCAAAGTACTGAATCATCCTCAATTCATCTTGGGTCACACTGGCTATAAGGAAGAGACTACTTTTGCCTTCTGATCTTTAAAATGAAGTAAGAATTTGACAACATACTGCTAGACTCTTATTGCAGGCTTTTTCAACACTGAGAAAAGAAGAAACAAACTAATCCTGCTACCTAACGGCACTTTTTTGACAGTGAACAAGCCAAGGCAGTACGACCTTCTCTATACTCTGGAATACACTCAGGCACGGAGGACACACAAATGTGAGTGCTAAGTGCACAAACGACATTTCTGGAACACCACTGATTGTTAATCCTGCGGAGATTTCACAAGTCTCTGTCCCAACCCTGCCCAGCATGCTCATTATCAACAGCATATGCACTTACACCACAGATGTGACGTTGTTAGCCAAAGCACTCTCATAGTACGGGATCCCTTTGCTAATTACAACACTGATATGGCCACCCAAGGTGTTGGACACCACTCCGGCGTGCACGCCAGCCATGCACAGCGGCGAGGACTTGCGGAAGGGAAAGAGAAAAGACAAGTGTTTGATTTTCTTTTGAAAATTCATAAATAAGACTTACACTCCCTCAAAAATTTAATAATTTGGGCAGTTTTCTTTAATAAACATGGGACAAATTATTACCATCTTAACACAGAACACATTTTTAGAAAAGAAACTATTACATATTACTGAAAATAAATAATTCCTAGAAAAATATCAAAACAAAGATATACAACAGGCACACATTTACCTATTGTGATATTAAAAATAATAAAGTCCTATCACAACTTACATCTCTATATCCATGAGGGATTGTTCCTGATATCTCAGCAAAAGGAAGTAGGCAACCAGCTGGACAGTACTTACTGTGAAATAAAAACATGTAAAAGGGCATATTTCCCTGTACGTTTTGGGGGAAAAGACCAAAAAACATCAGCTATCCATTGTTCAGTTCAATGTAAATAGCATAATCTTACCCCTCCGAGAGGCCCACTTCTCCTATCCATCCACAGCCATCTTTACCCACAATTTACAAAAACTGTCTCAGATTTTACATATAGCTTGATTATTTTACTTTATAATTAATCTAGACATATTTCTATCCTAAGATCTATTCACCATATTTAATAGCTACATAATATAATATTTTGTAGATAAACTATATTTTACCAATGTTCTCTTGATCAAATTTATGTTGATCTAAAAAAAGTTTGCTATTCATTCATTCATTCATTCATTCACTCACTCACTCACTCACTCACTCACGTGCTGGCTCACCCACCTATGCACTCAACACATTTACATGAATGTCTGTTACAGTCTAAGCGCTGGGCTGCGCTAGGTACTGGGCTTACTAATGTCGACCAAACAAACATGGCCCGTCCTCACTGAGATCACATTCCCGTGGTGGGAGAAGACATACACTGATACTTAGGCAAGTAATTAATTAGGATTCTGCTATGAAGAAAAGGGACTCTGAAATAACTGGGAGGAATTCTGAGTGCTTCAGGTAACCCGCCTAAGAACCCTATATGCTAGGTACTACTAGTGTCCTCATTTTTCAGATAAGGAAGCTGAGGAATTGTGTGCCTAGGTCACACGGCTGGTAAGTGGCAGATGGCCTCCAGAGTCCGTGCCCACGGGCTCTCCACCACTTCGGTCCGAGGCTGGGACCGAGGAGGTGAAGTTCCAGCAGAGAAGTAACGGTGGTCACTGGAGCAGGCAGATGGAAATGGAGCAGGCAGATGAAAGGAACAGCACACCCATGAGGCGGCACGGCCCGTGTGTGTCTGAAGCTGAGGACAACCGGTGCAGGTGGCCTGCAGTCAGTAAAGGGAAGGTGAGTTTGAGAGAAGGCTAAAGAGGTGGGCAGGGGCCAGATTATACACAGGCCTGTGGGCTATGGTGAGGACTCTGAAATATATTTCCCAAGTCAAAACAGAAAGTCAATAAAGGATTCTGACAGTGCATATACATACTCTGATTCATATTTTTTTAAAAACAGTCCTGTGGCTCCAGGGAAGGAAAGGGACTGTATGGAAGCACGGGTGGGAGCTGACCAGAGCTGGGAAGACAGTGCAGTTGTCCGGGCGAGAGATAACAACCTGCACTTGGGCAGCGACAATGGAGCTAGACAGCAACCCTCTGCAGGGCTCTGTGCCATCTACTGATGCCAGGGTTATCTCTGCAGACCGGGATCCCTCACAAACGCTAAAGAGCGTACCCGTCCCACATGGACAGAACCATTTTTGAAGACAAAGGAAAGGTTCTTTGTGAACAGGAAGCAAGTTGCAGGAAAGTTAGTGTGATGGTCTTAGATGATGAGGATGGCTTGCTAAGCAGAGAGGAGTCAGGTGATTCCAGGCAAACTTCTGAGAGCCCAGAGCAGTGTAAGTGGTCCAGAGCCATTTCAACGTGAGTGCACGAGACAAGACCAGACAAATGGCCCAAGAACCTGGGACAGGATCCTGAACACCAAGTTAAGGAATCTGGATGACTTTTTGTCCTAATTAGGAGCACCTGAAGATTTGTTAGCAGGGGAATCATGAGACATGTATTTTAAAAAACAACTTGTCAGCAATGTTAATGTCAGAATATATCCAGAAAAGGTTAGAAATGGAAGGGAAATCAATTAGAAGTTCATTCTAAGGCAAGAAACAAGGGCATAAAGCAGGGAAATTGTAGTTAGAAATGCTACTCGGGCAAGGACACAGAAATTCCAAATTAGCCTAAACCGCTCTCTTCTCTTTTTAAATAAAAGATAAATAGCTCTTTTCTCCCTTTACTAGCTGTTTCCTTAGATCTTAAGAGCAACTAGTTTTACTTTTAAAGTACATTAAAATTACATTTTCATTGTATAGAAGATCCAAATGCTACATGCAAAATTTAAACAGGGCAACTCAATGGCTTTAAATAAACTGGTTTATTTAATGAGGTGTTAGAACAATGACTATGTGTCACCATAAACATTAATCTTAAGTGTATAAGGAATAAGGATGTAGATGAAGAATAAATTTAAGACAACAAGGGCACAAATATGGTCATACCTGAACTCAGGTTCCAAAAAACTGGATGTAGTGTCTAAACAAGTAATCAGATCTAGAAAACAAAAATAAGAAACTGATTTTACTCTTGCTGAAACGGTTTCCAAATCCAAAATCAAACTGTTGTATATTTCCAAATCTCAACAGCTGTCAAAGTAATACTAATAACTTTTTACAAATTTTTGTTACTTAAGATTTCTCTCTGATGTTAAGTATCTTGATTTCTGGACTATGTCTTCCTAGTGCTATTTACTACTGCATCACCCATAGTCACATATATACAGGGTGGGGCAAAAGTAGGTTCACAGTTGCTTGTCAAGAAAATAATACGATAATAATACAAGAATAAACTGTGTTTTGCATACTCACGGCTATGAAACTACTTTGCCCCACCCTGTATATAGAAGGTACACAGGTAAGTATAAATTATAGCCTTTAAATGGCTTCAACAAAATGTAGTGCCCCCTTACCGCCCCAAAAAAGAAAGAGTATTTTAGTTACTGTATGTCTGAAATGATCCTTTGCTGGTTACACATCAGAAAAACAATGACAAAAGAGAAGTGTTAATTCTAAATAACTGCAAATCAAAATCTGGCCTATGGCAGGACCAGCAGCATCTCTGAGAACTTACTAGAAATTCAAATTTTTGAACACCATCCATACTTACAGAATCTCTGGGAGCAGGGCCCAAAAATATTTTAACAAGTCCTCAAGGTAATTTTTAAATACACTAATTCGGAGAAGCACTGCTCTAAGTACAACAAAACTTTAAAAATTTTAACATTTTCTGTCTGGGAATAAACAAGCCTGAGTAAGAGCTAAGCTGTCTGAGACCTAGTTCACAGGTGGTTTTTTGGCTAGAACATTTCAATGTGCTTTTAGGACACAGGGCAACTCTTCAACATGACCCACAAGGTCTTGAAGTACCTAGTATTGCCTCAATCTCATCTTTTATCTATCTTGGCTTCTTGCCATGGTCGTTTTTTCTGGAACATGCTGTGCTCTTCGTCTGAGAGGCTTTTCAATCACCCCTTAGATAAGCTGAGTCCTCTTTAAGGTCTCAGCTTAACTGTCCCTTCCTCAAGGAAGCTGGCCCTGCCCTTGGCAAGTCAAATAGCTTTAGCACATAGTAGGCACCTAAGTTTGATTGTTTTAATGAATGGGTGACTATCACATGCTCTCATATTGGCATGTGTTATACATGATCGATCTGCTGATGCATTAGTTATAAGCAACATCAGTAGATAATGACTGGTCTACACACACTAAGGCCATTTGCTCTCACCTTTTGTGGTGCCAGCAGCAATCACAGCGCATGGCATAACAGGAGGCTTTCAATCACTATTTATTCAATACGTGGATGGTAAGTATCTGCTTGTTAGCATATTTGAATAAGTCCAATCATGTACTAACCCAGGGGGAAACCAGGAAGAAGGCCCTAAGACCATCACAAAGGTAAGTTCACATACAAGTGCTTGGCCAAACAACTCCACTGAGGGTGATCAACACACTGATGGAGATAGCACTTCACACGCATCCTAGTATACTTACAGCACACACATACTTGTTAAATTAAAGGCCACCATAGCAACAGGAGGATAACGGACGATTCTATTCTACAATTCTTACGAAACCATATGCTTTTTATTCAACTGAAATGTATCTTGAAAGAACTAGAGCATCACAACTGTTACACCAACAGAAAAGGAGTATTTTGAGAGCATATGGATTCATATCTATAGACCGCAGACATCAGAATGATGGTTCTATTAACCCTGTGTTTTAGAAGTTTAAGAGGACACGTGCCTGGCTAAGGGTTCACTATTACCAGGTTTACTGACTGGGAAAAGCAGACAAACTGAATTACCTATATGTAGTTATTCCTGGCAATCTTTACATTGCAATAGTAAGAATTAATTTTCTACTTTCCTACTCTGCTAAAAGAGTTTCCAGCTTCTAAGATTAGAAATCGAACTTCTAAGATTAATAGTCTGAGATAAAAAGGTACCTGTGTGGTCCAGCATGTTATTTAGCCACAAGAAGACTGCCAGCTGGCTCCAATCCTTTCGGGCAACATGCCAGAGTGCTGGTTGACGGATACACTTGATCAGAACAGGGTTTTATTATAAGTCTATGCAGTGCTGAAATGCCAGACCATGCACTGCAAATGTATGCAATTTGACCTTGCTCTTGAATTCCATGGGGGCTCAACTGGGAGGGGCCACGCCACCACTGCCTGAGCTAGAATGTCCCAACATGAAGGTGCGCCACCGCTGCCTGAGCTAGGATGTCCCAACATGAAGGTGTCAGCTGTGATGCATGTTTAAAAGGAAATTTTTGAGGTTGCAGATATGTGTTTAATTTGCTATGATTACAATCTTTGTGCATCTTGTTATGAAAGCAGTACCACAAGGCCCACAACTGAGCACCCAGCGCAGCGCATATTAACAAGGGCAGGTTATGATTTGTACTGCAGTATGGGAGTTTTCTCTGTAGAGCAGCCACAGTATTGCTTAGCCCTATTGGGGAAAAATGGGCTATACTGTGACATCTCTTCAAGCACATGTTATGTCTGAACATGCAGAAACATCAGGAGAAGTGATTTGTCCTCCTTGTGCAGCATTACCTGGAGGTGACCCTTATCATGTCACGGATGACTTTGCAGCTCATCTTGCACTTGAACACAGAGCCCACAGAATGAAGTAGCACTGGACATGTATGTAGAATGCTTCACTTTGGCTGGGTATTAGGAGGTCCATGTGCTCGAAGACCAAGCATGCAATTTACTAGACATTGTACTGGTGAACTTCCTTTTTCTCAGCTCATATTTTCCAAGCAAAGGGAAGCCACGGATCCTATAGCTGAGCTTTTATCTTAGTTAGCAAGAGTGAGACGTTCTGCAAGAGGCCCTTTCACGTCTCCATTACATCCACTGCAGACGCAGCGGCAGCTAGAACAGCAGCACGCCCAGGCAGCCAGCAGCATCTGGAGACGCGCGTGACGCAAGCCAGCACACTAACACACGCAGTGTCTCCACCACGAGCACACTGCAAAACCCAACACAGCTAATACAGAATCAGTCAACAAACTATCCAGAATTCCCAATTTCTTTTAACAAGGTTGAACGACCCTAAAATGTCTGCAACTGAGTGCCAGACCATGGAAAGCGAGCACGCAGACCGCAGCCTGTGTACTCAGGAGCCCCGGTGCTCCACTTCAGTGGGCAGCAGAGCTCCCCCTCAGACAAGCATGAACAAGGGGAGAAGGCAGATTTGGGTACTAGGGGCTCTGTAGATATTATGCCTTTAAGATGTTGCTTCAGAGAAACCTAAATTTAAAAGAGAATAGTAAAGGAAATGAGTCTCCAGCACCTCCTTTGATGACATCCCAATTCGCAGACAATGTACTCTGTGCTGTATTTGCCAATGAAAGTGGACAACAACTATCCTGGGTTATTTTGGTGATTTATAATTTCAGTTTTGTCACTCTTATTACATTGTGGACATTCAAAAGAAGAAGAGAAAATATATATTATAATACTTTCTACTTAATTTTTCTTTTGTATTTTTCTGAAGTGAGAAATGGGGACGTAGAAAGACAGACTTCAGCATGTGCCCAACTGGGATCCACCCAGCATGCTCACCAGGGGGCGATGCCTCACCCATCTGGGGCGTTGCTCTGTTGCAACCGGAGCCATTCTAGCACCTGAGGTGGAGGCCATGGAGCCAACTTAGCGCCCGGGCCAACTTTGCTCCCATGGAGCCTTGGCTGTGGGAGGGGAAGAGAGAGACAGATAGAAAGGAGAGGGGGAAGGGTGGAGAAGCAGATGGGCGCTGTCCCGGAATTGAACCCGAGGCTTCCACATTCCAGACTGATGCTCTACTGCTGAGCCAACTGGCCAGGGCCAACTTTTACTTTTTGAAGGTAAATGTAGGTAGGTAGCAGTACAGGGATGTGATCGCTGCTTCCTGTACCTTCATATTCATAAGGCTCTTGTAACACTCCACATTCCAACTGAAGAAGAAAACTGAAATCTCAAATGCACCTGCTGTGTGCATTTATGAATATTAATGAATAAAAACTGCTTGATGGTTTACCTTAAGAAAAAATTCCACAGGGGCTAAAAAGAGCTCCCTAGGAGAAAAACAGGAGTTCACAATGGACAGCTGTAAGCAGAGCCAAGAACTGAAAACAGAGTAAAGAAGTCATGATTATAAAGTTTGACCTTTACAACTCTATATGTAAAGGCAAAAAAACAACAACATCAATTAAGCTAGGAATTTTAGAAGCCTTAAAATGTGTCTATCTTGAGATCCTTCCCTAAGCAAACAGCCTTCCAAAAAACCACTATCATTACAGGGATCCCAGCTAATAAGCACACGGTCCAGGCAAGATTAACGCAGCTCAAAGGAAACCATCTGCCCCAGAGACTTCTGATAGCAATGTATAACGACTAGAATAGTTGAGTCCAGAAATATATCCTTAAACATACACTCAATTAATTTTGATAAGGATGTTAAGACAATTCAGTGGTTGGGAGGAGGTGGGGAGAATAGCCTTTTAAACAAAAGGTGCTGAGCAACCACATAAAAATACTTAAATTGAATTTCATCAAAATTAAAAACTTTCGTGCTTCAAAGTTAGCATGATGAAAGAAAAAGATAATCCACAGAATGGAAGAAAGTATTTGTAAATCATTTGTATGATAAGGATCTGTTATCCAGAATACATAAAGAATTAGTACATCTCAACATTACAAAACCAATAACCCAATTTAAAAATGAGCCAAGGATCTGAATAGTCATTTCTCCAGAGAAGATATACAAATATCCAGTAAGCCCATAAAATGATGCTCAATATCATTATTTATAAGGGAAATGTAAAATTAAACCACAATGAGATACCACTTTATACCCACTAGGAAGGCCAGAATCAGAAAGACAGGGAATGAATGCTGGCAAGAATGTGGAGAAACTGGAACCCTCATAACTGCGACTGAGAATAGAAGATGCTGTAGACACAGAGTTACCATCTGACCCCCAAAATCTGTGGTTTATACCCAAGAGAACTGAAAATATATGTCTACACAAAACTTATACTCAGATGTTTGTCAACTGAGGAATGGATAAGCAAAATGTGGGGAAAAAAGTATTATATCCATACAACAAAATATTATTTGGCCATGAAAAGGAATGAAGTATGCATGCATGCTACAACATGGGTGAACTTTGTGCTAAGTAAAATAAGTCACAAAAGACCACAGACTAGATGATTTACATAAAATGTCCAGAATAGGCAAAGCTAGGAAAGAAGTGTATTAGTTGTTACTGGAGGGGTCAAGAGGTGGAGAATGGGAGGGACTGATACTGGGGTTTCTCTCAGGATGATGAAAATATTCTAGAACTAACTAGGGCAATGCCTGCACAACTCTGAATATATGAAAATCAGTGAACTGTATATTTTAAGTAGGTGCACTGTATAGTGTGAATTATATCTTAGAAATTCTATTTAAAAAACTATTATAAAAGCTATTATAGGCCTGACCTGTGATGGAACAGTGGATAAAGTGTCAACCTGGAACACTGAGGTCGCTGGTTCGAAACCCCGGGCTTGCCTGGTCAAGGCACCTATAGGAGTTGAATTGATGCTTCCTGCTCCTTCGCCCTTCTCTTTCTCTCTCTCTAAAAATGAATACATAAAATCTAAAAAAAAAAATCAGCATTAAAAATAAAGCTATTATAAAAAATGTTAGTAAACTAAAGAAAGGAAGAGGTTGAAATTTTCAGTAGAGACCATAAGGTAGGCCTTACTGAGAAGGTGGCATTTGAATAAAATAAATAGGTGAGGAGGTGAGGTGATGACGTATGTGGACAACTGAGAACAGGGAGAAGAAATCACATAGGCTCTGAGAAGGACGCATGCCCAGCATGTTTAAAGCCAGAGTGAAAAGGGGAAAAGAGATGAACTCAGAGGAGTAATGAGAAGCCTTATCTTACAGTCTTAGAGGTAACAACATTGGGCAAGCGACACGAGACCTTCATTTTAGTAAATCATCTGAACATGGGGTTGAGAGTAGTCTGAAGGGGAGAAAGGGCAGAAACAAAGGTCAACAAAAAATCTACTGTCATGATTGAGGTAAAATTTGGCAGTCACTTGAACTAGTGTGGCAGTAGTGGATGTGTTGAAGGCAGTCATATTCTGATTTATGTATACACATATTCTGAGAAGAGGCTAAGGGACATGAAGTCTGAGAGAAAGAAATGAGTCAAAGATAACTCTAAGGTTTCTAACCTGAACAGCTTTAAAAAAACTGGACTTACTATGTGTAAAGTGCTTAAGGCAGTGATTATAACAATAAATACCAATAAAGCGTTCCTTTGTTGATATTTATCAACACAATCATCATGCTGGATCCACTTTAACTTGTCCTACAACATGTCCTGTGACATGTTCAAAGAGCAAGGTAGTATATAGTTTACTCCCCTCTTAACTAAGAGCCTCTAATATGGGAGGGTTTTAAAAAAAATAAATAATTTAAATCAAACATTTAATATATATAAAAATATTTATAACCCATATGTTACTACACAAAACACTAAATGTGTGTGCTTTACTCAGGTGCTCTGGACTAGACTGTGGCAGCTGCAGAGAGCAGAATGCCCACAGGTTCCTGCTCAAGCAGCCTGGCACTCTATTCCTGTGTGCAGCCCAAAGGAGTCGGCTTCTATAGTGTACACTGCACACCAGTCTTAGCAGCAGTGTCCAATGCGAAGTAAGTGCAATCACAATCCCTACTAAAAGAGCCTCTATTCTTCCTAATGTCTGCCTTAACCTTAGAGGGCTTTCTAGAGGGGGCCAGACTCAAAACAGATGGGGCTTTGAAGGGACCATAATGTGACTGTGAGGAACAGCATGAGAAAATAGAAGAACAAAGGAAAGCCAATAATTAATACAGGATAAAAGATTCCAGGGTTTTCTTAACATAGGTACTAAATTCACGAACCTTGGCCATAGTGAACAATTTATAAAGTTGATCCCAAAGTCAAGGGAAGTAAAGATAACAATAAATAAATGGGACCATATTAAACTAAAAAGCATCTGCAGAGCAAAAGAAACTGAAAACAAAACAAATATACCCAACTAAACAGGAGATATCTGCAAACAACAACTCCAATAAAGGGTTAACATCCAAAATATATAAAGAACTCACAAAGCTCAGCAACAAATAACCAAACAATCCAATTAAAAAGTGGGGAGAGGACGTGAACAGACTATTTTCCCAAGGGGGACATACAGATGGCCAACATATATATGAAAAGATGCTCATCTTCACTAGCTATTAGAGAAATGCAACTCAAAACTACAATGAGATACCACCTCTTAGATTGGCTGTTATCAACAAGACAGGTAATAACAAGAGTTGGAGAGGCTGTGGAGAAAAAGGGACCCTCATTCATTGCTGGTGGGAATGCAAACTAGTACAACCATTATGGAAGAAAGTACGGTGGTTCCTCAGAAAATTAAGAATAGAACTACCATATGACCCAGCAATTCCTCTATTGGGTATCTATCTAAAATACTCAAAAACATTGGTATGTAAAGACACATGCACCTCCATGTTCACTGCAGCATTATTCACAGTGGCCAAGACATGGAAATGACCAAAGTGTCCTTCGATAGAGGATTGGATAAAAAAGATGTGGTACATATATACAATGGAATACTACTCAGCCATAAGGAATGATGACATATTATTTACGACAACACAGATGGACTTTGAAAACATTATACTGAGTGAAATAAATCAGAAAAAGCTAAGAACTGCATGATTTCACACATAGGTGGGAAATAAAACAGACTCATGGACACAGATAAAAGTGAAGTGGTTACAAGGGGGAGGGGAATGTAGGGCAGAGGGGAAAGACAGACAAATATACAGTGACGGAAAATGATTTGACTTTGGGTGATGGGCACACAACATAGTCAACAGTTCAAATGAAACAGAAATGTTTACCTGAAACCTACATACTCTTATTGATCTATGTCACTGTAAAATTTAATTTTCTAGAAAACATTAAAAAAAATAGAAAAGAAAGATTCCAGGGTTTTCTTAATGAAGACAATGACATCAGATTTTCTAAGACCAACTAAAGAGCCAAACTTAGTTATCAATATTACTGTCAGCTTTAATTGATACCTTCACACAGGTTTAAAAAAAATTAAAAGATAATTAAAATTTTTTCAATAACTGCTTAGCCTGGAAAATTTTATTATTATCCCATGAAATATTTATTTAAACATTACATCTAATGTTAACCCACAGAGATAATACCATAAAAATATATTTTATAAGTTCACAAATCAAAAATATCAGCATACTGGTTACTTAGACATATATTTTATTGAAAACATTGGCTACTTCTAAGATTGCAGGATTATGAAATGGACTTAGATTTTCCCTCAATCAATACTCTTTGTTTTGTGTGCTTGACTGAATTGAGGAAAAGACTCAGCAACGGTACCAACTCAATCAGCTGCACGGTGTACTTTTTGTCCAGTTTAAGCCAGTTACTCCTAAAGAAGGGGTGCCTGACTGCCTGTATTTATTCTAAATCAAGAAAGCATAAAGAACTACGACTAAGTTACTGTATTTACATATTTACCAGAAAGGAGAAAACAGGAAGAAGCAAGATAATGTTACCTACTAATTCTTTTCCTATATTTGATCTAAAATTCTTCAGAAAACCAATTTCCCAGAGCCTGAAGGAATCTGAAGTCTTGCTCTCCGAATTTAAACCATGTCAGCAACCTTGCACTGCAGTGTGGGAACAGGCTTTGTTGTTAAGAGGATGCTGAGCAAGGTTCACCTTGTTGCTAAGTGCTTTGGTCAGTGTACTTGTGTAACCCTGGGCCTAACTCTTTGTTTCCATGATAGGAACCCGGCATTGTACCTGAAATTTTGTGAAGAGAAATTTACATATATCACAGAATTTACTGTGATTCAGTCAACTAACATTTACCAAGTCCCAGATACAATATGATGCATTTTACATCTTTATCTCCTTTTATATACTGAGCACAGGACTAAATCTTATGTTTCTCTTAGAGATATTACAATGCTATATATGGGAACTGAGTTCACAGTAGGAGCTCAGGAAATATCTCAGATGAAAATACTTAAGTGCTTTCTTATAGACGATACAGCTATGACTCAGCTGCCTAAGCAATAAACAAGGTAGTAAGATAGGTTATAATCCACACAGAGATAAATCAAACCCTTTCAACATCTAAATTCTACATACCAAAGAATGAATACGGCATTAAAAGTTTACACAATTCTTTTGTGACCCACACCGAATCTAGTACAGTAGGAAGTACATTAGGAAGGGCAGCAGGAACTAAATATATCCATTGGACAGCACAAACACACCCCGTCCCATCACGGCATTCTTTATGCACTAAAAAAAAGTGAAATATATAGAAAGCACTAAGAAGGTGCTCTTAGGTTAGCTATCAGATTGGAATAAAAGATCCCATAAATTGAATTGCTTCTTTAGGTTAACACTGTCTTAACAGAGTCTCTTTATAATTGATTTCTCTGCAAAACTGATCACACTTTGCTTGTTAGCACCTTCATTATACAAACTGACACCAAAACACAGATATTTTTCTAAATGTGTACTACACATATTCATTTTTGTGTAAATAAGGATAAATCTAAAAGATACGCATGTAAACTGAGAATGCATTAATAAAACCTTAGTAGCTTAAAAGTTCTAAGGTGTTTGCCAGATACAACATAACAAAAATTAGGAACACAACAGAAAAACTAAAAATAAAAACCTAGCTAAGTATAGTACTCAGAACAGAAAGAATTCTAAAAAAATATTGTACAATTAAGGTAGCACACAATCTAAGGAACACATGCTCTACTTTCAGAGTCAAAAACATTCTATGAAGAAAAAACCAACAACCAGTTACAGAAATCTGGACTCTATTAGAAAGAAATTCTCTATTTCACCCTATGTTTTATTTATAAATTGATATAATCTGATCTAAGATGGGAGAAATAGAAAATATTTGCAAAAAGTAGTATTAAAGAATGTGGCAATCAGAAAATTGTTATATTATTGATGTTAACTCTAAAAATAATCTAACATATAGCAACAGTAACACTGTCAAAGAGAAATATTTCCTGGACCCAGTTGTTCACAAGTTTTAAGCACAGTGCCCTCAGATTCTAAGGGGTAAGCAGACAATGAATGAACAAGTGTTTATGATTTCCAATAGGAAGTATATTAATATCTACACTGGATCATTTTATTTTACATGAAAGTTTAAACTATTTACAATTTTTCCTCACAAAAGGCAAACCTTAGACTGACTACTACAAAATTCTGGCTTGGTGAAATCTAAAGTAATAAAGTGTAAAATGAAAGTTACGATTTCATGTTCCACAAAAGAAGTATCAGATTATTACTCTTCAGTTGTGCACACATACACCACCCAATTTCTGGCATATAAGAGAAGCTGCCTGGAAGGATTTGGAGCTTTCAATGCAAATGCAGATATATCGCCTGAGTTTCCTGTTCTAAAACTAAAATAACTTACAAAACCACTGCCCAGAATCATTCCAGAAATGTTGAACTTTCCCCAGAAACTGGTCAATGGTGAACAGACTCAAAACTAGAAATTTATATAACTCACCTAAATTTTACTTTAGTTTTCAAGTCCAGCAGTAAATGCTGTTTTTAAGTTTGCGTTTTGCAATGAAAATGTTAGTAGCATTTACTAGCACAGCAGATGAAAGGATCTGACTTACTGAGTCTGGACCTGCGTAATTGATTGGTTTTGCTTCTCTCAGGAAGACTGGCGGTAAGTTAGGGGTTCCTCTCTATAGAACTTCTAAATAGTGGCTGTTAATATGATGTCCACATACAGCTTTAATATTCAGGTGAAACTTTCAATTTCAGAGTCTACTTGGAATCTGATGGAATTATACCATCTCCAAGTAGAAATCCTAGGCCTCTCACAATTACTAAACTTGATACTAAGGTCTCTGCCTGCTACGCAGTGGGGAAATGGGAGAACTTTTCCTTTCCCTGGTAGATACAATCTTTGAAAATGAGGTTCACAGGTGAAGATTTAAAAGATAACTGCTGATAGAAAATACTGCAAACTGCTTCTCAAGATCATTGAAAAGAACAAGGAAGAATAAAACCATAAAAGTTATAATGAACATAAATCCAGTCAAGCTCAAACCCCTACATTTTCTACAAAGTCCTGCAAATGTGACCTACCCGTCATGCACTAGCTTCACCCAGCTGTGCAGCTTCCCTTCTAGTTCCTCCAACTCCCTCCTACAATGGGGCCTTTGCACCTGCTGTTCTGTCCCCTACAATGCTCTTAATTCCTTGTCGTTTGGAACCTCCAATTTATCCTTCAGTTCTCAATTTAAAAGTGACTTCCTCAGGAGTTTTGTTCTTTATCAATTTTCTACTCCCCATTCTCCTGTGGCCTCTTAACTCTCGAATAGATTTCACTTCACCTTACTTACTGGACTTCATTGTACATTGTATCTTTTAACTACAAGTAAGTAATCACAAGTTCCATATCTTCTTTCCAACTCTGTAGTGTAAGCCCCATGAAGGTATGATTATGTCTGTGTTATTTAATGACTATTTTCCCAATGCCAAGCACATAGCAAGAAATAAGGCATTAAAATGAGTGTAATTTTGCAAGAGGCTCTTGCACAAAGTAATGGAAATTAGTTGAATCTCACACAAAATTAGGACTCTATCACTCACCCTATTACATTCACAAGTCTTGTGAGAGTTTAGCAAAGAAGATGTTGAAGCAAGACTTTTTATAATCTTCATTCTCCAAAATTCTAAACCCTCAATTAGGTTGCTTATCTAGGGACACGGAGCGATGCTTCTAGAAAATATTCACGGAATTCAGTGTGGCGGATAAGTTTCCTGGATGGAAATGAACTGAGGCTCCAGCCTTCAAATGAATGAGTCATTATAAGAAATTGTGACTAAAAGGCCACCCAAGAAGTAATAAGAAATTGACGTTCTCTTGAAATTAGCCAACTCACTCAACTTCTAATAAAACAAATGGTCTATGGATGGGACAAGGACACCCCATCCCCAAATAAAAGGTAAAAACTCAGGAGATATCTGTGAAACGAGGATTTCTTAAAATGATTATGAGTTCTGAAAGGGCTAATATGAAAAGCTTACAGATTATGGTGAAAATTAAAATAAAAAACTTTAGAAGCAAAGATTCGTGTAAAATAAAGTCACAACTGTTTAGAATTTGACACAGATGTATATAGCTTTACAACATACTAATTCTGTTACCTGAAATCATTGTCACTTTTTAAGAAACTTCAATGCAGGAAACCTATTGATCAAAAAAGCTCCATAAATACATTAAATATCCAATGTAAGAACTTTATTTTTAAAAGAGAGAATACTTATTTTCTAAAGGCCTTTTTAGAAAATAGGTTAGGGTTAGGGTTAGGAGAAGGGTTAGTGTTAGGGTTAGGGTTAAGTGTAGCGTTAGCATTAGGGTTAAGAGAAAGGTTAGGTTTAGGGTTAGGAAAAGGATTAAAGCTAAGTTTAGGTCAATAAATAACAAAAAGAAAACAGGGACAATATAAAGCAAAAACAAATAATTTAACCTGATATTAAGGATCAAGGAACTTAAGAATAGGAAGCAAACTTAATGTCACCCCCCCATCAAGTCATGTATGAGAAGCAAGCAATCAATGGACAACTAAAGTGATACAACTACGAGTTGACACTTCTTATCTCTCTCCCTTGCTGTCTTTCTCTAAAAAAAATAAAATAAAAAAACAGAAACAAAAACCCTGAAAGGATGAAAATATATCATCATCTCATTCTTGTTTTTTACCTTACTCTGTTGATGGTAGGGGCGGGGGGAAATGAGTGTGTGTGTGTGTGTGTGTGTGTGGGTGTGTGTGTATAATAGCAATGAAAGGGGGAAACTAGCATTTATTTCCTGCCTACAGACACTATCCACGTATTATTAGATTTACCCCTCGCAAATAATCCACTTGCAAATGAGGTTCACAGAGGTCAAATGACTAGCTAGAGGTCCCCCGGTTTTAACTCCGCAGCTAATTAGTTCCCCTTCTACAGCACTACATTGCCTTAGTTTTCCTGGTTCTGTCAAAAACAGTAATTGCTCATTAGCATAATTTTCCAATTTTTTTCTTCCCACTATTCCATCCATTAAGTTTTCTTTCTCACTCTGAGGGATTAGCCTTAATACCTTGTTCCATAGCTTAGAAACTAAGGGAAACAGACTCTTCCTTACAAAGGATAGCTTTCTTCTCTATCACATTGTAAATGAAACTTTTAATGACATATATAGTGTTTATCTCAAACCCACCACAACCGAGAAGGAACAGCCTGCATCCCCTAGTCATTCCGAGTGCCTAACATCCTCACACCTGGGAGGATCTTGACAACCTTCTCATTTATGTAACTAAAAACACCCATTTTAAATTTTAAATGGTCAACATAAATTACTGTGGAATACTGAAATAAATGAAATGATTGTTCTGCTTGCTATATCCCTGTATCAGCAATAGACCTTGACTTTTTTCACAACAGTGCCTCTGTAACCAGAGGGGAAGGAGCACATGGCAAGCAGCCCAAACATGAGATTTCATTCAGGTCTTGCACTTTGCCTTAGAGATTCAGACAAATTACACATTCTATTCAACTTATTAGCCATAATTTCAGTCCTCCCTGCAGATTCTAAATATAACAATCTGGAAAATACCTCATTTTATTTTATAATGTCTCAGATAGCACTCAGGGTACTCATGGTAGTATGCGACTCTCAGTTCTTTAAGAAAAATGGTGCCTGACCAGGCAGTGGCGCAGTGGATAGAGCGTTGGACTGGTATGCGGAAGGACCCAGGTTCGAGACCCCGAGTTTGCCAGCTTGTGCACGGGCTCATCTGGTTTGAGCAAAAGCTCGCCAGCTTGGACCCAAGGTTGCTGGCTCCAGCAAGGAGTTACTTAGTCTGCTGAAGGCCCACGGTCAAGGCACATATGAAAAAGTAATCAATGAACAACTAAGATGTCGCAATGGCAACAAAAAACTGATGATTGATGCTTCTTATCTCTCTCCGTTCCTGTCTATCACTATCTATCCCTCTCTCTGTCTCTGTAAAAAAATAAAAAAGAAAGAAAAATGGTAATATAGTCTTTAACACAGTAATATAAAATGGAAAAATGTGGATAATAAAGCTTTAAATTGATACACTAAATTCAATAATTGAGAGATTTAAAAAAGTTATTGTGTTCCAGTATCACAAAATGTGAAAAAAATCAGTATTTATTAAGAAAAGGGAAGTATATAAACTTTATATAAAAATACAATTTTAATTATTGGAATCTAAAACTGATCTAATTTTGTCAAATTCATGTACATGTTAATAACTGCTCAGTCCTTCTACTCTATCCCAAACTTAGATAAACAGGTACTCAAAGAAACATTTCATTCTTGTTTTCAGGAACTATAAAATGACGGAGCCACGGTATAAAGTGGAAATTACCTTGTTTATCTATAACTGAGTATGAGGCCAAAAATCCTCGTCCAGAAACATGGATTCCACTCATGAACTGCACTGTGATTTCATTGCTTTTTGATTCAATTGAATGATTCAACTGCAACCCCAGACCGCAGTATTTGCCTAGGAATAGAAGAAAAGCAGGTATTTGTTGTGACTCACATGAAGTCAATGGACACTTACAATGTAGATAACAGAATCAGAATAATATGCCAAACTGTGTGCTAGATACCATATGATGATAACTAGTGCAGTGTAGGGGTAAAAATCCCATTACTCTGGAGGGAAAAATGCCAAGTAATAACCTGCTGACATTTCAAAAGAAAAAACAGTACAAGCATCATGACCTTTTAAAGAATCAATTTCCTGTGAAATACATGTGTATAAGTCTTTAAAGTAATAACGAGAAATCTTTTAAAAAGTAATGCATTTCATAGAGGCAGGTGGCCCACAAATAAACTGACAGTCAATCAGGAACATTCTTAACATGCTTCCCACAAAGGGCTTCATCCTGGCCTCAGGGTGTTCTCTCACACCTTTTATGAACCTTCTCAATTTTCTTCCAAGGATTGTTGGTCAATCCCTTTAGGTGATCATTTATATTGAAATTAAAAAGAAAATCAATTCTGTCTATAAGTCCTCAATTTATTTAGCATTTAATAAATAAGTACCAATATCAAGGTAAACACACACACACTTGTCTTAGGTGCTAAGGTTTTCAATATAAAATGTCTTGCTCATCTGCTTTTTCTTTAGAAACATCAACTCTGAATAAGCGCAAAACTTCTATTTCTAAATATGAAATGTAATTTAATTATAGCTATTCATATTTTTAACATTCAAGCAAAATAACACATTATCAAAGAACCCTACAAGTTATTTTATGAAGATGCAAGCAGATTAAATCTTCAGACTTGTTTTTTAATATCAAGTAACTAGATATAATCTAGTAAAGAGAATATATTAAGTATTTTATTACTTTTGAACATAAAATATTTAAAAACAGAGTAATATATATTTCACACTAATCATTCCAAATATTACCTCAAATATTAATAATATTGAAAGCAATATACTTTGTTAGGAAATCCAAGTATGTGCAGAGCAGATTAATGACATTAAATCTTACGGCCCAATGGGAATAGGTAAAGGTTAGAAAAATTATGTCAACTCCCATCTTTATACAAGTTTAACTTCTGTAAAGTGAGAGGCAGTACTCGCTGCTCTTCGTCACGTAAGGACCTATGTCCTGTGATTTTATTACAAGGCTGATTAAGGTACTCAGTACAAATACTGACTTTTCAGATCCTTTTAGGTACAAAGGAAAAAGACCATATTTAAATAAGTTCTGTCATGCCATACAAAAATGTCTTTATAAAAATACATTTTTAAAGCAAAACAATGTTTAAAAAAACTTTTTAACTTTTTATATGGACAGAACCATAAAAGTATTTTTTATTAGCATGGCAGTTCTATCTTTTGTTTGTTTATCTGGAGTTATCTTGTCCTCCCAAAATGTGCGTAAATTCAATCTGTGGCAGAAATAAAACATTTTTAAAGCTATCCGTGAAACTCAGTATTTGGCAGTACTAAAGAATGAATAAACACAATAAAAATAAACCAGAAGAATAAAAAACAAAAGTACAGTAAGCTGATCTTGTAGATGCTTAAAGGAGTTCAAAATATACAAGATAAACACCTGCCTTCACCTGCTATTTACACTCAAGATGACTCTCTCTCTTCACTTGGCTCCCTTTGATCATAGGTTTTACACATTATTCAAATAATGCAAGCACTTAGAAAAATACTCTAGGAAAGGAAGAAGAAAAACCACTCCTAGTCTGGACAATATTGTTAATTCTTTAATACCATTTCCTCAGTTTGGCCATTCAAAGTTTCTCCCAAATCAAAATAAAGCATTTAATTGCCAACAATTATAGACTCTGCTGATGGTTCTCAAAGTCAGCTAAAATCTCTATAGAGTTTCTCCTGAATAAATAAAAAGTATTTCAAAAAATAGTTTGTGAATATATATAGACAATTACAAATACAAATTAAATATCTTAATCATCATAACAACCACGAAATACTGGTTTATAGTCTAAAATAATTCATGCCCCAGGAAAATAAATTTTTTTATAAATTATCAGCTCTCAGAAAGCTAGAAAAAGAAAAGTAAATTAATCCAAAATAAGTAAAAGAAAATAATAATTAGGACAAAAATCAATAAAACTGAAAATGAAAGCCAATAAAAAAAAACAAATGAAAACCAAAAGCAGGTTATTTGAAAAATAATAATAAGCCTCTAGTAAAACTAAATAATAAGAAGAAAAAAGACAAATCATTACTGTCAGAAATGAAAGTGAAAACATATCACTACAGATCTATGGACATAAAAAGGATAATAAAGAAATACTATGAACAATTCCATTGTCCACAAATTTGATAACCTAGAAGAAATGGACAGGTTTCTTGAAAGACACAATCAGCAAAAACTGAAAAGAAAAGAAATAGACAAACTAACTCGCCCTACATCTAAGAAATTAAATTAACAATTAATAATAGTTCAAAAGAAAAAGCACCATGCACCAACAGGTTCACTGGTGAATTCTACCAAATGCACACACACCCACACTCCAAATAAATATATATTATTATTATTATTTTTTGAGAGAGGCAGGAAGAGAGAGAGACACACACACACAGTAACATGGAGCACCTCCTATATGTGCCCTCACTGGGGAATCCAAACAGCAAACTCCAGTTCTGGGAGGACGCTCTAATTGACCTAGCTTTCCGGCCACGGCTTAATCATTGGGGAACAATTTTTTTTTCATTTTCTGTTGCATGAGGTTTTAGAACTTTTTCTATATATTTCTGCATCACTGATTCCAAATGTAAAATCTGTGTTTTGGTGCACGCTCTAGTTTTTATGCAATTTTAATTTCTTTTTTTAAAAGTTAATGGCATGCACTGGTTTTTAAATTGGAGTTAAAGAGCAACGACTCTTGGATCGAACATAACCACAGGCAATTAATGTTTTACAAACATCATTTTTACATGATTGTAGTTGTTTTTAAATGTAAAAAATTATTATCTGATAAAAATGTCCTCTTATTTTAAGATTGAATCATGGCTTCTTTGAGTAGGTGTAAATGTAACAATAGTCCTGACACCTTCTGTTATATATGTGGCTGTTACACACTTCAATGTCAAAGGCACACTATTTCATCATTTGTGACACGTTCATATATTGCCTATTTTCAAGTTCCCCTTGGTGATCAAGACAAGAATTGGGCTCCTCATATTGTGTATCATAATTGTGAGGATTTCATCATTTGTGACACGTGCATATATTGCCTATTTTCAAGTTCCCCTTGGTGATCAAGACAAGAATTGGGCTCCTCATATTGTGTGTCATAATTGTGAGGAAATGCTCGTGACTGGACAAAAGGAAAACACAAAGGAATGCCTTTTAGTATTCCCATGGTTTGGCGTGAACCTAAGGACCACAGCAGTGACTGTTATTTCTGTCTGATCCATACAAAGGGCATCGGCAAGAAAAAAAGAGCATATGACTGCATATCCTAATATTCCTTCAGCAATACGACCTATCCAACACTCTGGGACACTCCCGTTTCCAGTTTTCAATGGTTTGATTTCTTCTAAGGATGAAGAAAGTGAACATGGTGATCAAGTGTATTTTGAGAAGATGCATGAGGAAATGGTTGTAGAATCTGAAGGGTCTTCTTCTGATGCCAAGCAGTCATTAACCCCTCCAGCAGTTTAGCCAACCTGAACTGAATGACTTAGTAAGAGATTTGGGCCTATCAAAGAAAGCAGCTGAGTTATTAGCCTCCAGGCTTCAAGAAAAGAATGTACTTCACTGGTCAGCTAAAGTATCCCATTTCAGGAAGTGTGAACAAATTGTTGTGGACTTCTTTTTCCAAAAACAAACACTTTGTTTACTGTCATAATATCATTCTCAGCCAGCTAAGTGTTACCACTTATAGTCCAACAGAATGGCAGCTATTTCTTGACAGCTCTAAACAAAGTCTGAAATGTGTTCTCCTACACAATGGTAATGTTTATGCGGCGGTTCCAATTGGTTATTCAACTCATCTGTGAGAAGATTATAATGACATAAAAACTGTCCTCGACTTTCTGAATTAATGAGGAGCATAACTGGATCATTTGTGTGGATCTTAAAATGGTAAATTTCCTGCTAGGACAACAGAGGTTTCATGAAGTATCCTTGCTTTCTGTGTTTGTGGGACAGCCGAGTTCGGAAGAAACACTGGATACAGAAGGAGTGGCCGAAATATGAAGCTCTGAAAGTAGGGATGCAAAATGTTGTGAATGAACCTGTAGTTAATTGAGACAGGATAATTTTTCCCCTACTTCATATCAAACTTGGCTTAATGAAGCAGTTTGTTCAGGCTTTGAATAGAGAAAGTGAATGCTTTCAACATAGTTTTTCTGCTTTTCGTGCCTTGTCTTTCAAGAGGATAAAAGCAGGTGTATTCAATGGACCTCAAATTCGAACCCTCATACGTAACAAATAATTTGCCAGGAAGATGAATGAGGAGAAAGCAGCATGGCAGTCTTTTGTGTCAGTTACAAAGAACTTCCTTGGCAACAAAATAGCAGAAAACTATGAACTTCTGGTTCAAGGGATGCTGTTGGCTTGCTGCGACGTTGGATGTAACATGAGTATAAAGATTCACTTCCTGAATAGTCACCTTGATAAGTTTCCTGAAAATCTTGGAGCTGTTAGTGATGAGCAGACTACTGATGGAGCATTGAACGAGATTGTCCTCAACAAGTACACAAACGCAAGAGCTACAAACACAAATTTTTGCCTGAATAAAATTTAAATAATTTTTGCGCAAATTTTATGATTAAAATAAATATTTTAATATGTTCTATTTTGAAATTGTAGACAAATTCTGATGCAATAATATTTTTAGTGTATTAATATATTTACTGCATTATATAAATTATTATATTTTCACAAAGATGATGCCCTAGACATTCTACTTCATTATGTTAAACTAAATGTTGAAAATTTTACAATAAGATGAAAACCTAAAATATTGAATTACAAAAAAAAACTGTAGCTTACAGAGAAAAACTAATGTCAGATTTTAGATCAGCACTCTCGAATTAGGTAAGAACAAGTGTTTTTGTTGATGCAACAAATATTTTGTTCTCTAGTGTTATTACTGATTTTCAGGGAAACAGACAGAGGAAAGGAGAGAGAGGGGAAGGAGAAGGGAAGCATTCATTTGTTGTTCCACTCAGTCATGTAGTCATTGGTTGCTTCCCATGTGTGTCCTGACTGGGGATCAAACCCACAACCTTGTTGTTTTAGGATAACGCTGTTAACCGAGCTAATTCTACCAAATATTTAAGAAAGTAATTACACCAATTTGCTACAATTTCTTTCAGAGGATAGAAGAAGAGGGATATTTCCTATCTTATTCTACCATGCCAGTATACTCTGAAACCAAAACCTAATACATTACAAGAGAACTACAGACCAATGTTTCTCATGAAAATAGATGCTTAATAAAGTATTAGCAAATCAAATTCAACAACGTATATAAAAAGAATTATACAGCACCATCAGGTATGATTTATCCCACATATGCAGGTTAATTCAACATTTAATCAATTAATATAATCCATCATATCAACAAGGTAAAAAAGAAAAATCATATGATCTAATCAATAGGTGCAGAAGAGGCACTTGACAAAATCAACACCTACTCATAATAATAACTTTCAGTAAACTAGGCATAAAGGGGAACTTCCTCAACTTGATAAAGAATATTTACAAAAATCTATAGCTAACATCGTACTTAACAGGGAAAAATTTAAAGCTGTCCCAATAAGATGAGGAACAAAACAAGAAAGTCTGTTATCACCATTCTTTTAACATCACACTGCAAGTATTAGCTAACACAATAAAACAAAGGAGATAAAAGTACACAGATTGAAAAGGAAGAAACAAAACTGTCTTTGTTCACGATGACATGATTGTCTATGCAGAAAATTGAAAAGAATTGACAGAAAAGCTCTTATAACTAGTAAGTGAAATTATAGCAAGATTGAAGAATACGAGGTTGTATGCAAAAGTCAGATGCTTTTCTATATATAAACAATGAACAAGTGAAATCTAAAATTTAAAACATAATACCATTTATATTAGCATCCTACATACCCCAAAATGAAATATTTAGGTATAAATCTAACAAAATAAGCATAAGATCTATATGAGAAAAACTACAAAATTCTGAAGAACAAAGATTAATGGAGCAATGTTCCATGTTCATGGATAGGAAGACTAAATATTATCAAGATGGCAGTTCTTCCCAACTTGATTTATAGATTCATGAAATCAAAATCCCAGAAGATATCTTATGGATATTAATGAATTTAAAGTTTATACAGAGAAACAAAAGATCAGAATAGCCAACACAATACTGAAGAACAGAGTTGGAGGACACTATCTTCCAGACTTACTATAAAAGCTACAGTAATCAAGACAGTGTGGTATTGGAGAAAGAAGAGACAAATAGATAAATGGAACAGAATAGAGAGCTCAGAAATAAACTCACATAAATATAGTGACTGATCTTTCACGAGGTTAATAAAGCAAAGGTAATACAAAGAGCATAGATAGTCTTTTCAACAAATGGTGTTGGAATAACTGGAAATCCACATGCAAAAAAATAAATCTCGACACAGACCTTATACCCTGCACAAAAATTAACTCAAAAGGGGTAACAGACTTACGGGTAAAAAGCAAAACTATAAAACTTCCAGAAAGTAACAAAGGAGAAAATCTGGATGACCTTGGGTTTTTAGATACAACACCAAAGCATGATCTATGAAAGAAAAAATTGATATGCTGCCCTTTATTAAAATTTAAAACTTCTTCTCTGAAAAAGACAATATCAAGAAAATGAAAACACGAGCCAGACTGGGGAAAAAATACGTGCAAAAGACACATCTGATATAGGACTCTAATCCAAACTCTACAAAGAACTCTTAAAACTCAATTTACAAAAAAGTCCTGGCTGATTGGCTCAGTAGTAGAGTATCGGCCCAGCGTGTGGATGTCCTGGGTTCTCATCCTGGTCAGAGCACAAATGAGAAACAACCATGTGCTTCTCCACCCTTTACTCTCCCCCCCCTCTCTCTTTTTCTCTCTACCCCTTCCATGATTTGATTGGGTTGAATGCATCACCCCAGGTACTGAAGATGGCTCCATGGAGCCTCTGCCTCAGGCACTAAAAATAGCTCAGTTGTGAGCATGGTCTCAGATGGAGCCTGCCTGGTGGATCCCAGTTGGCGCATGCGGGAGTCTATCTCCCCTCCTCTTAATTGGAAAAGAAGGAATAAAAAAACCTGGTTTAAAAATAGGCCAAAGATCTTAACAGAGACCCAAGAAGATAGGCAGATGTCAACTAAGCATTAAGAAAAGATGCTCTACATTATATGTCATGAGGGAAATGCAAATTAAAATAATGATATATCACTACAAACCTATTAGAATGGCCAAAATCCAGAACATTCACAACAACAAGTGTTGACAGAAATGTGGATCAACAGGAATTCTCATTCAGTGCTGGTAGGACAGTAAAATGGCACAATCACTTTGGAAGACAGCTGGGTATTTCTTAGAAAACTAAAGAGTCTTACCACACAATCCAGCAATCACACTCCTGGGTATTTACCAAAAGGAACTGAAAACTTTTATCTCCACAAAAAACCTGCCACAGATGTTTATAGCACCTTTATTTCTAATTGCTGAAACTTGGAAGCAACCATGATGTCCTTTAGTAGGAGAATGGATAAACTGTGATATATCCAGACAATTACGTATTATTAAGCACTAAAAAGAAATGAACTCTCAAGCCATGAAAACAAAAGAAATTTTAAATGCATATTACTGAGTGAAAGAAGGAAATCTGAAAAAGCTACAAATTATTTGATTCCTGGAAAGGCAAAACTGTGAAGATAGGAAGACAGGAAGAATAGGTGGAGCATAGACGATTTTTAGGGCAGTGAAAATACTCTGCAGAACAGCACAATGATGGATAGATTCATTTGTTCAAATACCCGAAATGTGGAACACCAAAAAAAAAAAAAAATTAGTCATCAAAGAAATGCAAATCAAACCCATAATAAGCTACCACTTCACATCCACTAAGATGGCTAAATATGAAAAGACAGATAACAAGTGTAAACAAGGATGTAGAAAAACTGAAACCTGCTCTGACTGGTTGGCTCAGTGAATACACTTGGATTGTGGGAAACGAGTTAAGTCGGCTCGCGTGAATTGCGCCTACTCCGCGGGAGCCGTCTTAACTCGGTTCATATAGATTTGCGGTGGAGTGCGGGAAACGTGTAAACTCGGGCCGATTGTAACTGCGTATTACCAAATATTTGTTTGTTTGCCGTTCACAAAGATACCTACCTGCGTATGCGAACCGTTTCATACCCATTGGGGTAATAGGTATCATAAAAATCCCTTGTAAGTAGAGCACACTTTATGGCGCTGGTCGAGTACAATACCGTTAGGGTACCAATGTATTGTTTTCTCATTTTATAACCGATATCCCTGGATATCTCACCATGCAAAGAGAATAGTCATTGAGAAATACTTCTTGTGTCCGGACGTCTTTAGTTTTGAGTTTTGTGAATATTATTACGTGTTTAAATATTTAGATATATTGTGATAAAGACATTCATATAGAATTTTTTAACCAAATAAAATAAAATCGTTCCGCAAAGTGTTCGCATAATAATTATTTTTTTATATCAGATATCTATCGGAATACCGCTATTTTCAGTTATTATTATTTTTATTTGCTTTAACCTAAAATGTCGCAGCATTCAGACTATAGTGATGATGAGTTTTGTGCAGACAATTTGTCCAATTATTCTTGTGATAGCGATCTTGAAAATGTGAGTACAAGTGATGAAGATTCTAGTGATGATGAAGTAATGGTGCGTCCCAGGACATTGAGGCGACGAAGAATTTCGAGCTCCAGCTCTGACTCAGAGTCAGATATAGAAGGCGGGAGAGAAGAACGGTCGCATGTTGATAATCCACCGGTCTTAGAAGATTTTTTAGGGCATCAAGGATTAAAAACAGATGCTGTTATAAATAATATAGAAGATGCCGTGAAATTATTTATCGGAGATGATTTTTTTGAATTTCTTGTAGAGGAGTCAAACAGGTATTATAATCAAAATAGAAATAATTTCAAACTTTCAAAAAAAAGCCTAAAGTGGAAAGATATAACCCCTCAAGAGATGAAGAAGTTTGCAATATACCTCTACATAAAGGGGCGTGTTTTGAAAAATATCATACGCTAAAAAACTATTAATTTCTATTTGTTTTGATTTATTATGAAAATTTTATTTTAAACTTTAAAAATATGTGTATATTTTTAGGTATAAGTATTTTTTGGGTTTTTCGTATTTAGTTTATATATATCGAATTATTTATGTACTGAATAGATAAAAAAATGTCTGTGATTGAATAAATTTTCATTTTTTACACAAGAAACCGAAAATTTCATTTCAATCGAACCCATACTTCAAAAGATATAGGCATTTTAAACTAACTCTGATTTTGCGGGGGAAACCTAAATAATTGCCCGCGCCATCTTATATTTTGGCGGGAAATTCACCTGACACCGTAGTGAATAGAGAGAGCATCAGCCCAGTGTGTGGATGTCCTGGGTTTGATTCCAGGTCAGGGCACACAGGAGAAGCAACCATCTGCTTCTCCATCCCTCTTCCCTCCCTCCCCCTCCTGTACCCATGGCTCAATTGGAGCTATCTCCCTCCCTCCCCCCCCCCCCCCCAGCACTGAGGATGGCCTCATGGCCTCCACCTCAGGCACTAAAAAAAAAAAATAATAAAATAAAATAAATGGCTCTAGTTGCAACAGACCTACTGTCCCAGATGGGCAGAGCATCGCCCCCTAGTGGGCTAGCTGGGTGGATCCCAGTCAGGGTGCATATGGGAGTCTGTCTCTGCCTTCCCTTCTCTCTCTGAATTTAAAAATAAAAAAAGAAAGAAAAAAGAAAAACTGGAACCCCCATACACTGCTTGTGGGATTGTAAAATGGTGCAGTCACTTTCAAGAAGAGAAGAATAGTCTGGCAGTTCTTCAAAAAGGTAAACATTGAGTTACGTCATGACCCAGCAATTCTACTCCTAGGTGTGTACCCAAAAGAAATGCAAACACATGTCCACATAACGTTCTACATGATATCTCACAGCAGCATTATTCACGATAGCTAAAACATATGAACAATCTAACCAGCTTTCTGCGGTTCCTAGGATAAACTGGCATGAAGAGGTGATAATAAATCTCAAAGAACGATGCAATCTTCTAGAACAGTGGTTCTTAACCTGGGTTCTATCGAACCCTAGGGGTTCAATGAGTTGGTCTCAGAGGTTCAGAGAAGCCTCTGCCGTGGAGGCCAGAATAAAGTAATACTGTAATCTGTTGTGAGTTCATGCACTTTGTTGGTTTTGTTCTTTGAGCAAGGTGATGTTCATGCACGGCTCATTTTGTGCACCAGTAAAGAAACATATACCTATGTCTTGAATTTGGAAAAAAAATTATATTTTATTTATCACTAAAGAAGGGTTCGGTGAATGCACATATGAAACTGGTGGGTTTGGTACCTCAAAAAAGGTTAAGAACCACTGTTCTAGAAACAGAAGGAGCTAAGAACTATCACTCCAGGTGGCCTCTAGGAACTGAAAGCAGTCCCTGGCCAACAAGCAGCTGAAAAATGAATACCCCAGTTTTACTACTAAAAGGAAGTGAATTCTGCCAATAACCAGTGAGCTTGGAAGAACCCTCAATCCCAACTGGTACCTTGAGTGCAGCCAGGCAAGACCATGAGCAGAGAATCCAGTCGTGCGCAGACTTCTGAGCTACAGGCTGATAGAATAGATTGCGTTGTTTTAAGTTGTTAAATCAGTGGTAATGTTATGAAACAACAAGAAATACAACCAGAAATTTACTTTGGTATATAGTAAGAATATACTGCTTTTGGATAACCAGCTCTGAAGGAAGTATAGTGCACAAGCTGTAATCTATGGTTCAGGTCTGAATTAGCAGACAGATGGATTTTACTTGGCCTCTTGGCCAGTAGCTTTAGGCTATGTAGTACTAAGAAATGTTTGAATCAGTTGCTAAAACTTAAAAAAGCTAGAAACTTCGTATCAATTCCGAATTTTTGACTTCTCTTAGAAAAATCACAAGAAGAAGAAGAAGAAAAAGAAAACCTGGGCCCGTTTTCTAAATAGTTGTATCTAAGTAATGGCTGTCCTCTTAGAAAGAGGAAGTCACACTCCAGTTTGCCCCAGCCCCGGCACTCCCAAATGTCCCCATCCATAGCTCAGTTATCGTTTATTGTTATGGCAATGCAGTTATTACACTTGGTCCATTTCAGTCATTTATTTTATCTGTTTAGTCCTTGTTGGTAGTGAGTTTTATCTACCTGCAGAGAGCTTAAAGATCTTAAGGTTTTCATGCCTCTTTCCTATGTCCATATCAAAATACTTTTGGTAGATGATGCAAAGCAACATATTAAACTCTGGAAGATGTTCAATGGAAAAATTCTGTATTCAAAATAAAGAAGCCTGACCTGTGGAGGTGCAGTGTGGATCAACTGTTGACTTGGAACACTGAGGTTGCTGGTTTGAAACCCTGGGCATGCCTGGTCAAGGCACTGATGAAAGTTGAAGCTTCCTGCTCCTCTCCCTTTAGCCCTCTACACCCCCCCCCAATGAATAAGTAAAATAAATAGGTGAAAAAACAAAGGTGAGGTGCATCTAATTTCAGACAGACTACCACATGGAGTTAGTATTGTCATGATGACCATGGCCGGGTAGCTGAATTGTTTAGAGCACCATTTGATATGCCAAAGTTGTGGGTTTGATCCCTTGTCAAGTCACATACAAGAATCAACCAATGAATGAATGAATAAGTGGAACAACAAATCGATGTTCCTCTCTTTCTATCCTGTCCTCCCTAAACTCAATAATATATATATAGTCATGAAACATGGTTAATGTTTTTGACTAAGAGGAAGATCATTATTTAACATAATGACAGGAGTGCCACAGATCAATGCTTCCCTAAGGAAGCTGCAAGTTAGAAAGATAAGGTGGAGGGTGGGAAGCCAGAGCAAAGGCACATCAACCTTTGTCTACCTCCAACAGATGGAAATGTAGCTGGCTTAGAAAACATCACCTAATTCATTTACAAATAGATTTAGGGACAGCATCTTACTGCCTGTGTACAAAAGCACCTTTAATCTCAAAAACAAAACCTGGAATTCTCAAAGGAATTTATTTATTGAATACATATTATCAAGTCCTGAATATCCACTCACTGAGCTGGAATGTGCAGGGGATTCAGTGATGAAACTAGACAGGGACAGTGCTGCCTTCAGAAAGCTCAGTGTAGTGCGTGGGACAGAGCATACACATAGCTGAAGCCTCAGACAAAAGAGGTCATTATAAGACCAAAATAGCGCTTGGAGAAGATGCTGCAATTACTTAGCATTTATCAGCAGTTCCTTTATAAAGTGGGGCTTCAAGGATCACTCACTATCTTGTGCTTGCTGGGTCAGACTGAGTTAGAGTTGTAAAATTTAGCCCCTGTTGTACAATGGTTTCATGTTCTCTTTCTAAATGACAAGATGTCTTCAAATAATGATTTCCTCTTATGCTGTGACTAACAATAACTTGTTTTTGACTAGATTTAGCATTAGCTTTAATGCTTCAACAACTCACCAGCAGAGGATAATAGAAAGGTGCAGATCTAAAATCCTTTTAAACAATTAGACTATTTGGTTATACTATATATTTAAAAAGACAAGTAACAAACATTTCCTATGTTTACAAGGAATTTAGCAATATTACTAAGAATGGAGCTGCGTGTGTGGGGTTGGAGGAATAAAGTGAAATAAGACAACAAAGAAAAAGAACTCATGGACACAGACAACAGTGTGGTGATTGCAGGGGGAGGTGGAGGAGGGTTAGGGTAATAAAGGGTGATGGATGAAGACTTGACTTGGGAGTCGGGGGTGGCTGAACACACAATACGGTATAGAGATACGGTGTAGAGATGTGTTGTAGAATAGGGCACCAGTAATTTGTATAAATATTAAGTTAACCAGTATCACCCAATAAAATACAATTAAAAACATAAAATAAAAATAATATTCTTTAAAAAAAAGAATGGATTTTCCTTTCCTTTTAAAAGATAGTAGTGAATCCTTTAAAAGTATGTTTTTCTACAATGTCATAAAGTCACTGTCCATTTTGACTTCTGGAAAGGTAGTTAGGTCAATATTTATTTCATGAATAAATCAGAGATATGGTATTTGCGCATTTTAAAATGAACAAGGTCCACATGAGAAAATGAACCTTGAAACTTTATACATCATAAAAATCAATTCTGGATGGACTGAGGATATTACAGGGGTGAGCAAAACTAGGTTAAATTACCAGTTATCATTACGTAAAAGTTAACTCATAAGATATGAAACATGAATAATGACATATAATACAAATAAATAATATAATAATTAATAAATAGTACCAGAATTAACTTTGTGTTTCACATACTCACAACTGTAAACATACTTTTGCCCACCCCTGCATGTGAAGAAGGGAAAATAAGAAAGCTTTTAGACATCTTCATGAACCAAGAGTGGGAAAGATAACACAAAATGTACTAGTCATAAAAGAAAAAAATAAATGGGAATATTAAGTCAATGTCTTTATCAAAAAAAATTAATGTCTGTTTATCAAAAGCTACAAACAATGGAGTAAAAAGGAATGTCATAAAAAGGGAGAAGGAGGTTGTAATAAATATATTTATATAAAATAATAACTAGAGCATATAAAGAACTCCTACAAATAACAAAAAGCACCCAATAGAAAGATGCATAAAAATACTTAAATACTTTAAATAAGATATTCAAACAGTTAATTAATATATGGTAAGAGCAGAATATTATTAGCCATTGATCCAATATGGTATCAATACACACACACCAGAATGGTTAAAATGAAAAAAAGTGGAGAGCAGCACCTGGAACTTTTGTACACTGACTGTGGGTATAAACTGGTATAACTATAAAATCATTTGTCAATATCTACTAAAGCTGAACATACGCACACCCAGTGACCCAACAATTCTTTTAGATACAGAAATGTGCACTTATATTCACCAAAAGGTAAGTAGAATGTTCATGTCAAACAATTAGTGATAGCCAAACTCTGGTTTATAGGTAGACAGACCTTAATTTTCTTAATAATTTCTTTATTGCCAGAAATTTAGATTGCTTCCAGTTTATACAGTGAACACCACAATAAACATCTCCCTAGCACAAGTTCTTCTGTCTTCCTGAAGTATTTCTTTAATAGTTATTCTTTTTTTTCCCTTGACTTTTTAAAAATTCATTTTTATTAGAGATGAGAGAGAGAGAGAGAGAGAGAGAGAGAGAACAGGGGGAGGAGCAGGAAGCATCAATTCCCATATGTGCCTTGACCAGGCAAGCCCGGGGTTTCGAACTGGAGAACTTAGCTTTCCAAGTTGACGCTTTACCCACTGTGCCATCACAGGTCAGGCCTTAATACTTATTCTTAACATACACTTTCAGATTGCTATCCAAGTGAGC
The DNA here is from genome assembly GCA_037038555.1 of Rhynchonycteris naso. NCBI lineage: Eukaryota > Metazoa > Chordata > Mammalia > Chiroptera > Emballonuridae > Rhynchonycteris > Rhynchonycteris naso. The sequence goes on from CM073002.1 coordinate 79,181,571, forward strand.
TATAAAAACTAATACAGCCTCAATATAAAAAGGTACCAATTTCACCACAACCACACCAAACATTAAAATGTTATATTTTTTACTAATTCAAAAGACAGGGAGGGACATATTTAGTTTAGAAAAATTGCATTTCTTTGGTCACAAGCATAGCTGCCTCCTCCAATTCTGCTGACAAAATGGCAGAATGGACAAAAGAGCGTATAGATTTTTACTGCTGCCCATGATGATGAACAAAGGGTCCTCAGAGAAATTTTACAGTATCCACTTAAACCAAAAAATATCCACAAGTTAACACCACCATCCCCGTCATTTTTTTCTGAGTAGGTCTTCCTCTTTCTTGTGAAAATTCTACTTCAAGGGCTTTAAGACTTATCTTCTGTAAAGCCAGCAAACTTCTGGGCAGAAGAGAGCTTCATAGTCTGTTTCTATTTCTTAATAAAAACTCTGGAAATGATGGTGACTGAAGGCCCTGGCTCTTATTAAGTTGACTTCTTCCAGGATAGCTGGCAGACTTGCTCATGCCATGTATAGTAATGTAAAAACAATGAGTCATAAGAAGTGCAGACTTCAGCAAAACCAGATGTGTTGCTTAGCATCGCAGGTGAGACATACACAGCATACCAAGAAATTTCTGTCAAAGCTTTTTCTGGAAAAATAAGCTTTTCACTACTCAGGAGATGTCAAAGGCTTTTAATTTTTCTTCTAAGAGCTTAAAAATAGGAACTCTTGGATGGGGTCAGCATCACATAGTGGATTAAGTTTCATCTATTTGAATATTGATGATTAATGGGCCAGGTGTCAATTCATCATGGATCTGCATAACACTAGAGAAAACATTCTGAAGTGACCACATCATTCACAAAAACAAAGCTTCAATATTTTTTCTCTGTTCCAGTCCACAAACCAGGTTGGCACAAAGACTCACTACGGTCTTTTGAATTGTAGATGGCAATGAACCAAACAACCTCATATAAAGCTTCTGCATTAGGGACAAATCCAAATTAAGTTTAAGTTTCTATCAAGTCTTCTCATGAAAAACGTCTCCGGGAATCATGGTACTTTCACGATAAACAGATTATGAGATCCTTTAGCCTCTTGACTTCATGTTTTCATAGGCTAAGACTATATCTCACATGAAACTCTGGTGACTCTTATATCTATAATGCAAAATACCTAAAATGATTAAGATGAAATATCCCTTCTTTAATTTCTGCCCATGGGAAATTACTCTAAGTGTAAAATGTTAACCATGATAATCATATTATTAAACCTCACACTTTAAATGCAACAATACTGAACACTTTGACATAAAATAATTATTTTTCATAAAAACAGTTTAAAAAAACAGAAAAATAATAAAGAACAAAAAATATTTTGTTTTCAATAGGTTCACAGATTCCAGAAGTCTATCAGATTTCATGGAGTCAAAGAATAACTTACATGGCAAAGTTAATGAAAGACCCATTGGGGGGAGACAAACATGATCAAGATATGATCCTATGTACAACCAGAAAATATTTTTTTTAAATATCCACTGGTAAATGAGAATACTGACTTCAGGGAAGGAACTTAAGAATGCAGAAATCCTTAAGGTGCTGCAATGAAGAATTGATGCTTCTCATCTTTCTCCTCCTTCCTGTCTGTCTGTCTCTGTCCTCTGTTCCACATGCTCTCTCTCACAAAAAAAGAATGCAGAAATCAGAAATCCTGACCAGGAAATTTTGGAAAGAAAACACTTTAGTGGGAAAAGTAGGTTAAAAGTAACACATACATATACTTTGGAAACAGCATGATAAAGGGATTAAAAACCAAGCAAAAAGGGGAAACAGGATCCTTCCAGACACATATCCACACAAAGGATACAGAATTCTTTTCCCATTATATCCTCTTTTCCAAAAGAATATTTAGACATGAAAAGAAATTACAACACGAACAGAAGAGGGCTATCACGAACTATGCAGCTTGTGAGACACTACAAACCATCAGCCCTGTTCACAGAAAGAGAGGCACAGTCTTTGTCGCTTAAAAATATAAAATCTAAAAAGAAAACAAAAAATAAGAACCCCCAACAATTCAGTTTATCAACAACACTCCCACCTAAAACACAATTAATAAAACAGAAAAAATTTGAAACACAACACCCCAAACTTAATTAAATGTCCTCAAAGAAGCAACTTGAAACAGAAAGTTCGAACAGAAATGGACAAAAAATAAAAAAGAAACAAAGAAATAAGAGCTTATCTCAGAAAATACAAAATAATGACAAATTTATATTAAAATAAAGACCACATTACATTGTACAGAAGAAATAATGAATTCTAATGAAAACAATGTTGAAGAAGAGAAAATAAAATGTAAAGAAATAAAAATGGTTGAAATGAAAAAGATGCAATTTTCTATAATTAAGTTGTCTAAAAAAGATATACACAATAACAGAATAGAAATAATATTAAGATTATTATCTAAGAAAATGTTCTAGAATAAAAGATCTGAATCTTCATCAAAGAAGGATTTAACAGTGGGAGCACCGGGCATGCGCCCCAGGCCCCGACTTCTAAAGGGACCAGCAAAACCCCAACTTTACACTTTTTTCTACTGACAAGAGGCCCAATATATTCTTCTGTTCCTGGGGCTTCAACTGACATTAATCTGCCTCTGATCTTCATACTGAAAAAGCTCACTGAATACCAGTGAAGACTAGCCCAACAATGATCAACTTCAACACATACCCTTGTAAAGCTATTAGATTTTAAAGGTAAGTTAAGAATTTTCAGTCTCTATACAAAGATCAAATACCTTTAAGAGAAAGATATTTAACTGGTATCAGACTTCATATATATATATATATATATATATATATATGTGTGTGTGTGTGTGTGTGTGTGTGTGTGTATGTGTATGTATGTATGTATATATATATATATATATATATATATATATATATATATATATATATATATATCTCAAGACAATATTGGAAGAGTATTTTTTAAAAATTCCAAGAAAGAAGATGTGAATCAAGGGATTTATCATCCCTTTTTCTGGAAAAAAAAATTTATTTTTTCTCAAGGTCATAAAATATTTAAAACTAAGCAATTTTAAGCATTTAAGAGATTTTGCACTCATCAGATATTCTTAAGGAATCAATTTATTTAAAGGTGAACTTCATCCACTCAAAGTACGACTGGGAGAACTAAACAGAGAAAAATAAAATAGTTTACTGAATGTCAGGTTAACAAGGTAGGGACTAAAGGCAATTGGTCGGAGTTTAAACACATCATTAAAACAGACAAATAAGATAGTAAAAGATTGATACAACAGGGGCAACAGGCATTTAAAGAGGTATAAATTGAAAGGTAACATTAGAACAAAGCTATAAATCTTATTAAAATCTAAAGAAATTTAAGAAACAGATGAAAATAATATAAAGACATAAACAGCATTACACATGATTATAACTTAAAAATAATATGGTAGACTTGAGACAAAACATTTTAGTTTTATAAATGCAAATGGTATTAACTTAGCTATTAAAAAAGGATTTTCAATTTGGTTCATAAAATAAGACCCAATAATATGCTATGTACAAGAAATACACCTAAAACAAAATGATTCAGAAAAAAAAAGAGAGATGAGCAAAAACAGGTATAAGAAGGCAGAAAAAGAAGGGTGGGTGAATAGGTGTATGTGGATGGTATGGGTATGTGTGGGTGTGTGTGAGATCTTGATGCTCAACAGAGAATAATTCAAATTCAAAACTACTGCATTTGACAAAGGAGGAACTTTCTAATGATAGAAGTCACAAACTAAATGGAAGATATTAAAATAATAAACATCCATGTAATAACACAGCAACCCTCCTTAAAAAATAAAAAACCAAAGAGATGCAGTTAAATAAAAAGAAAGAAACACAGTAAGAGGTCAAGTAGATAAAAGCAAGAATATAGAAAACATAAACAGCATAATAAATAAGACAGATCTTTTGGTTGCATGTCAAACTTTACATCTTAATTTGAAAAAATAAACCTTCTCAAACATACACGGGACATTCACAAAAATGATTCTGTATTCGGTTATAAAGAGAATATAAGCAAATTTCATAAAGTAGAAAATTATCCCAACAAATAAAAATCCAGGATCAGATAGATGGCTTCACAGGTGAATTCTACCAAACATTCAAAGAAGAATACCTATTCTTCTCAAATTATTTTAAAAATTTAAAGAAATAGGTACACTTTCAAACTTGTTCTATGAAGCCAACCATTACCCAGATACCAAAACCAGAGAAAGACATTTCAAAAATAAATAAATAAATAAATAATAAAATTACAAGGCAAAATTCTTGCTGAACATGGATGAAAAAAATTTCAACAAAAACATTAGCAAATTGGATTCAATACATTAAAAGTGTTATGTACCATGACCAAATGAAATTCATCCCAGAGATTGAAGGATGCTTAACCATCTGTGAATCAATCAATGTCACACATCACAAGAACAAAATAAAAGATTAAAAAAGATGATTATCTAAATAGATGCAGAAAAAGCATTTGACAAAATTCAACATTTTTTGATAACAAAAAATTCTAAACAAAGTGAGTACAAAAGGAACAAATCTCAACATAATAAAAGGTATATATGACAAACCCACAACTATTAACAGTGAAAACCTGGAAGCTCTTCCTCTATAATCAGGAATAAGACAAGGATTCCCACTATCACCACCTCTATTCATCACAGCATTGTAACACTAGCCTTAGCAATCAGACAAGAGAAATAAATAAAAGGTATCCAAATCAAAAAGGAAGACGTAACACTTATTGCTCAGAGATGGCATGGTACTGTATATAAAAAACTCTAAAAACACCATAAAAAACTATTAAGAATAAGTAAATTCAGTAAAGTTGTAGGATACAGAATCAGTATGCAGATATTTGTTTCAACTTTATAACCAATTACAAATGATCAGAAGGAAAAATTAAGAAAACAATCCCATTTACAATTACATCAAAAAGCACACAATAACTAGGAATAAATTTAACTGAAAAGATGAAAGATCTATACTCAGAAAACTAAGACACCAAAGAAAGAAATTGAAGATACCAAAAATTGGAAGGTGATACCTTGCTCATGCACTGGAAGGATTAATATAGTTTAAATGTACAGATTCAACAGAAGCTCAATTAAAATACCAATGGCATTCCCCCCAGAATTAGACAATTAATCCCAAGATTTATATAGAACCACTAAAGACTACGAATAACCAAACAAATATTGAAATACTGAGAAAAAAACAAACAAACAAACAAAGTAAAAGGTATTATACTCCCTGATATCAAACTCTACTATTAAGCTACAATAATCAAAACAGTATGGTACTGGCATAAATGCAGATATACAGACCAATGGAAGAGTCCAGAAATAAATCCTCACTTATGTGGTCAATTGATCTATGACAAAGAAGAAAAGAGGATACAACAGGGTAAACACAGGCTTTTCAACAAGTGGTGTTGGAAAAACTGGACAAATATATGAAAAAAAAAAAGTAACTAGACCACTTACTTACACCATATAAGTAAACTCAAAATGGATTAAAGACTTAACTGTAAGACGTGAAATTATAAAACACATTGACGAAAACAAAAGCATCACTCTTAAAGTCTAACAACACTTTTGGCCTTATCTTTTTGAATTTACCTCCCACGGCAATGGGAAGCAAAAGGAAAAGTAAACAACGAGTGTGTCAAACTAAAAAGTTTTGTGCAGTGAAGAAAATCATCAACAAAATTAAAAGATAATCTACTGAACAGAAGACATTTGCAAATTATAAGTGCGATAAGGAAATAATATTCAAAATATATAAGGAACTCATACAACTTAACACCAAAAAGACAATCTGATTTATAAATGGGCAGAGAACCTGAATAAACATTTCCCCAAAGAGGACATACAGATGGCCAACAGATTATTTAAAAACATGCTCAACATTGCTAATCATCAGGGTGATGCATATTAAAACCACAATGAGGTATCTTCATACCTGTCAGAATGTCTATCATTAATAAGTAAGTACAGGTGAAGATGTAGAGAAAAAGGAACCCTCATATTCTATTGGTGGGATTGTAAATTAGTGCAACAACTAATTTATAGTATGGAGGTCCTTCAAAAACTTAAAAATAGAGCTGCCATATGAGCTAGCAATTCCACCTCTGGGTATTTATCTGAAGAAAAAAATACTAATTGGAAAAGATATCTGTACCCCAATATTCACTGCAGCATTAATAGCCAAGGTAGGGGAAAAGACCTAGATACCCATCAATAGATGAATGAATAAAAATATGACATATATATAATATATAGTATATGTATTATATATATATAAAATAAAATATTATTCAGCAATAAAAAGGAATAAAATCTTGCCATTTGCAACAATATAAACGGAACCTAAGGGTGTGATGCCAAGTGAAGTAAGTCAGACAAAGACAAATACCATATGATATTACTTATAAGTAGACTCCAAAATAACAAAACAAATGAATTAACAAAATAAACAGATCCATAGATAAAGAGAACGAACTAATTATTGCTAAAGGAGAGAAGGGTGGGTGCTTGGGAATAAAACAACAAAAACAAAAACATAAATAGAAAAATCACTCTCACAGACAGACAATAGTACTGAGACTACCAAAGGCGGGGGAGGGGGCTGGGGGTGGGGGCAGGAAAGTAGGAGAGGGTAAAGGCGGGATAAATGGTGAGGAAAGAAGACTTGACTTGGGTGGTGAACATACAGTACAACAGAATTATTAAAATTTATGTAATTTTATTAATCAATGTCACCCTCCAAAATTCAATAAAAATATTTTTAATCCCTAGGCAAAATAATTTTTCAACTTGTATTTTTAGATTGTTACTGCTGACCAACATTTACATTACTTCTTATTAATAACATTATTTGTTTTCTTTTGTGAAAACCAAAACCAAAACAAAACTGTGATCTTTCAAAATTCATTTCCTCTAGTTCTAGGAAAGCCTGGGGACATCAGGCAGACCTTGGGTGATACGTCAAGAACCAATAAGTGGTTACCACTTCTCGTAAAAAATTTTTTTCCCTGTAGTATAGGAACATACATATTACACATCAATAATGGTCTACTGCTATAGTTGTGGTTATGATTCTAGTATTTCATAAAATAAACTGTAGGACCCATTTGTTTCACTTTTTTTTCTGGAGTATTTAGCGGTTGGTTATTTGAGAAGCAGCACAGGAGACAGTGTTACTGCTAACATTTAGATCTCACAGTGTAGAGTAAAGCTTAAGGCAGTGGTTCTCAAACTTTTTGAAGTCGGGGCGCATTTAAAATCCTACAAATAATTGTAGGCGCATTATATACAAATTTCTGAGAAATATGTTATAATAATTAAATCAAATATTAAAGAAAAAAATATGAAGTCCAAGCATGCTTTCATGGTGATTAAATGAAATAAATACGACAAAATTAAATGTATTCTGACATTAAAAAACATTTTTGTTTCAGTTTTTGAGTTATGCTTTTTAGAATTTGTATAAAAGAGGGCTTAAAAAATTTTTAAAAAGACAAAATAGTTATCTTTTTATATATATAGATACATTCTTAGTATGATTTAGTAAATTCGACAGGTCCCAGCATGAATGTGTTAAGTTTCTTCATTCTTGTGTTTATGAGAAACATAAGCCTGATATGTCCTAGAGATTTCTTCAATGTTTGGGCATATATTAAAAGGCAAACTCTCATTTCCTCATCAATACATTGAAGAATTCCTCTCTTTTTACTCTTAATCGAGTTGAGTACAGAAAACTCCCACCATACATATCATCCTAACTTCACACCAAACAAAGGATAGAAGAAACTTGCCTCCAGTCTTTCCGGGGAACATGGGGGGTAGTGTAAACAATCCAGCACCACAGCTTAATAGCCTTTTGCAACCTAATCAGGCAAGTGAGGTGGGGGGTTTGGCAGGCTGTCAGCTTATAGCCAATTCCCCACACCTCTGTCCCCTCCAAATCTAAACTCTAAAAATTCTGTTGGTTTTCTGGTCCCCAACAGGCACATATTTCTCTGGAATACCATAGGGCGCACCTGGAAATCTAGGGAGTACCAGTGTGCCTTGGTACACACTTTGAGAACCACTGGCTTAAGGTACAGACCTGCAATTTCACAGGTTACTTTGTAAAGCATTAGACATTTTAAAGGCTCAAATATTTACTGCTTATTTTCTGACCAAGAAAAAGCATTTTGGTGTAAGCTGACTAGGTTGTTTTTTATTTAAATGACAGTACTTATATGTAATTTTGGCATCAACAAATTTTGTAATATAAGTAAATTTGCCATTGATCCAGACTTTAACAAGAACTGAAATGACTCATCTTATGAGTATGTGGCCTGAAATCTACAATTCACTGGGGAACAATCTTGTTTTCATTTTCTCCTGCATGAGGTTTTAGAACATTTTCTATATATTTCTGCAGCACTGATTCCAAATCTGAAATCCATTTTTTTTGGTGCACGCTCTAGTTTTTATGCAGTTTTAATTTCTTTTTGTTACACTTAATAGCATGCACTGGTTTTTAAATTGGAGTTAAAGGGCAACAACTCTTGGGTTGAACATAACCACAAGGCAATTAATGTTTTACAAACATAACTCTTACATAATTATAGTTGTTTTTAAATGTAAAAAATTATTATCTGATAAAAACACCCTCTTATTTTGTTTTAAGATTGAATCATGGCTTCCTTGAGTAGGCATAAATGTAAGAATAGTCCTGACACCTTCTGTTATGTACGTGGCTGTGACAAATTTCAACGTCAAAGGCACACTATTTCATCATTGTGACACGTGCATATATTGCCTATTTTCAAGTTCCCCTTAGTGATCAAGACAAGAATTGGGCTCCTCATATTGTGTGTTGTAATTGTGAGGAAATGCTTCATAACTGGACAAAAGGAAAACGCAAAGGAATGCCTTTTGGTATTCCCATGGTTTGGCGTGAGCCTAAGAACCACAGCAGTGACTGTTATTTCTGTCTGATCCATACAAAGAGCATAGGTAAGAAAAAACGGCATATGATCGCATATCCTAATATTCCTTCAGCAATACAACCTATCCCACACTCTGAGACTCTCCCGGTTCCAGTTTTCAATGGTTTGATTTCTTCTAAGGATGAAGAAAGTGAACATGGTGATCAAGTATATTTTGAGAAGATGCATGAGGAAATGGTTGTAGAACCTGAAGGGTCTTCTTCTGATGCCAAGCAGTCATTAACCCCTCAGCAGTTTAGCCAACCCGAACTGATTTGGGCCTAGCAAAGAAAGCAGCTGAGTTATTAGCCTCCAGGCTTCAAGAAAAGAATGTACTTCACCAGTCAGCTAAAGTATCCCATTTTAGGAAGTGTGAACAAATTGTTGTGGGCTTCTTTTTCCGAAGACAAACACTTTGTTTACTGTCATGATATCAGTAGTCTTCTCAGCCAGCTAGGTGTTACCACATACAGTCCAACAGAATGGCAGCTATTTCTTGACAGCTCTAAATGGAGTCTAAAATGTGTTCTGCTACACAACAGTAATGTTTATGCAGCGGTTCCAATTGGTTATCCAACTCATCTGTGAGAAGATTATAATGACATAAAAATTGTCCTCAACTTTCTGAAGTATGAGGAGCATAAGTGGATTATTTGTGTGGATCTTAAAATGGTAAATTTCCTGCTAAGACAACAGAGAGGTTTCACGAATTACGTTTGCTTTCTGTGTTTGTAGGATAGCCAAGCTTGGGAGAAACACTGGACAGAGAAGGAGTGGCCAAAACATGAAGCTCTGGAAGTAGGGATGCAAAATATTGTGAATGAACCTGTAGTTAATTGAGACAGGATCATTCTTCCCCCATTTCACAGCAAATGTGGCTTAATAAAGCAGTTTGTTCAGGCTTTGAATAGAGAAAGTGAATGCTTTGCTTTCAACATATTATTTCTGCTTTTCCTGCCTTGTCTTTCGAAAAGATAAAAGCAGGTGTATTCGATAGACCTCAAATTCAAACCCTCATATGTGACATAATTTGCAAGGAAGATGAATAAGGAGGACAAAGCAGAATGGCACTCTTTTGTATCAGTTACAAAGAACTTCCTTGGCAACAAAAAAGCAGAAAACTATGAACTGCTGGTTCAAAGGATGCTGTTGGCTTTCCGTGACATTGGATGTAAAATGAGCGTTAAGATTTACTTCCTGAACAATCACTTTGATAAGTTTCCCGAATATCTTGGAGTTGTTAGTGATGAGCAGGGAGAATGCTTTCATCAAGATCTGAAGACAATGGAAGAGCGTTATCAGGGGAGATGGGACAGAAATATGATGGCAGACTTCTGCTGGAGCATCAAACAAGATTGTCCTCAACAAGTACACAAATGCAAGAGCTACAAATGCAAATTTTTGCCTGAATAGAATTTAAATAAGTTTTAAGCAAATTTTATGATTAAAATAAGTGTTTTAATATATTCTATTTTGAAATTATAGACAAATTCTGATGCAATATCTTTTAGTGTATTTACTTCATTATATAAATTATTATATTTTCACAAGGATGATGCCCAAGAAGACATTCTACTTCATTATGTTAAACTAAATGTTGAAAATTTTACAATAAGATGAAAACCTAAAATCTTGAATTGCAAAAAAATTGTAGATTACAGAGAAAAACTAATGTCAGATTTGAGATCAGCATTCTTGAGTTAGGTAAGAACACGTGTTTTTGTGGATGCAACAAAAATTTTGTTCCCCAGTGTAATCCATTAAAATCCAGATACTGACTTGAAGAAATGACTAATCTAGAGGTAACTGTTTAAAGATAAAACCAAGGGCACTCAACATCCAGAAGGTTAACAGTCTCTTAGCTGTAATTCAATAAAGTCAATTTCAAGTAGTACATAATTTTTGAGTGTTCTAAACATAGCTGCAAAAAATATTACCATATTACCAACAATGTTTTAAGACCCCAATGCAGTAAAACTAAAAATTATTAACAGTAACTAAGAAAGGCATTTCCAACTGGAAATAAATTTATTATTTACCCAATAATAAATAATCTTTTGGTATAAGAGAAATATAAACCAAAATTATGGAATTCCTAAGAAACAGTGATAACATTATAAAGCATTTTGTGGTACATCAATCATAAAGATGTTATCAAAGTGAAATCCATAGCTTTAGACACTTGTATCAATAAAAGAACAAATATAAATAAATTAAATTACTAGCTAAAAGAATTTAGCTAGGAAACAAACAACAAAATAAACCAAAAGAAAACACAAGGAAAAAAGAAAATACAAAGAGAAGTTAGAGAGCAGAATAAAATAATAGATTTAATTATAATTAATAAATCAAAACTTTTTTTTCATAAAAATGAACAGGTAAACCACTAGCTAACCCAGGGAAAAGAGAAACTATAAATATACAAAACAAGAAATAAGAGGGAAATAATCACTGAAGACAAAAACACAAAATCATAAGATTCTATTTTGCAGACATCACTGCAAATAAATTTAAAAACCTAATTGGAACAGGTAATTGGCCCAACAGTTTACTAAACTGAACTCCTTAGTGATAGAAAATTGAAACAGACCAGTTTCTTCTGAAGAAATAGTCATTCTGTGACTACTCTACCAAAAAACACCAGGTCCTAGTAGTTTCACAGATTGAAACCATCAAAGTCCAGCTTGTTCAAATGTTCTGTAGAGTTTTCCTGAGAAAAGGAAGGAAAACTTCATAATTCTTTTTATTTATACATGTAACATTGATACCTAAACCTAATAAAGACAATGCAACACTGATTATAAGCTAATGATCACTTCTAAGTATTTATGCAACAACCCTAAATACTACCAGGAAACAGAATCCAAAGCTACATTAAAAAAAATGAAATACCATGACCAGGTGATATTTATTCCAGGAATGCAAAGGTGCTTCAATATAAGGGAATCCATGAACATAACACACTATACCAATAGATGTAAGAAGAAAGTAACATAATCATTGCCATAAATGATAAAAAAGATTTCCAACAAAATTCAACACTCTTTTCTGGTTAAAAAAAAAATGCATTAAAAAAAACTGAAATCAAGGGACACTTCCTGTTAAGGACTAAATGTTATCTTCCCCAAAATTTAAAGCCTCAACCCTCAATGTGACTGTATTTAGAAATATGACCTTTATGGAGATAATTAAAGTTAAATTAGGTCATAAGGGCCTAATCTGATAGAATTAGTGTCCCAACAAGAAGAAGTAAGAGAAAACTTGCACTCTCTTTCTTTTTCCTTCTGTTTCTGCCATACGAGGACACAGAAAGGCATCCGTCTACAAGCCAGTGAGAGAGCACTCACCAGCAACTGAATCTGACACCTTGATTTGGGACTTCTAGCCTCTAGAGCTGTGAAAAAAATAAATGTCTGTTGTTTAAGCTATCCAGTTAACACAGAACTCAATATTCTTCATATAATTAGTAACCAAGGAGGACCCTGAAAAAGAAGACACCTACTGGGAAGGGCTCCTCGTAGTTCATGTGGGCTCGTATGTAGAAAACAGCCTGGCAGCCATTTTGACATGGGCCTCTCATGCAAACTGCACTTCTGGGAAAAACCTGCACTGAACTACCTGCCTCTGCACCAAAGTGTGAGCTTGCACTGTGTTCCTGCCATCTGACCCAGTCCTCACAGTAGGGTTCCTAGAATCCTATTTCAACCAATAGGGCTGAGGCTTTCCCTGTCCAATTGGAGCTGTGGAGCTATAAGCCTATCAACATTTTCACTGACCAATCACAGTGGCACCATTCTCACCAAACAGTGCCTTCTGGACCAATGAAAATGTATTGTGATGATTTAGAGTCCTCATTTACACAAGGATAGACCAATCAGTGACCAGGGGCGGTGACTTCTCTCTATATAAGCCAACTTCTGGCTTGGGGAATGCACTTTACCTTTCCACTGAAGACTGAAGACTGTGTTTCCCTGGTTAGAGCTGAAACACCACAGATGTCTTGCCAAAACAGAGTGGGCAGAGCAGATCACAGCAGACCAGAGCAGAAGGGAGCACAGCTGTCCAGTTGAAGAGGGCCCTGGCCTCAGGGCTGCCTTGCCCCTAAAACCTGGGCTGTTTTCACAGCTGTGTCATATCACCCCTAAGCTATTCCACAGCCGTACTTCATTATAATTGAGCTGTGTGCACTGAGTAAAGTTTCCTTCCTCACTGCATACCAAACTGGGGACTCCTGTTGGCATTGATCTGGACCATGGGTTGACACCAGTTAGAGGACATGTGGCAAAACAAAACAAAATACCACCACTTACTATGCAATAAAAAAAGATATTTTAAAATAATTTAACAAAAAAATGTGTCAAACATACACAAGAAAAAGTTAAAAACACTCCAGGAAAACAACAAATTAGAATTCAACAAATGGTAAAAAAGCAGCTCTTGTCCTTGAACAGGATGACTCAACATCAACATCATAAAAACAATTTATAAACAACATAATTCCAATAAAAATACCAACAAACATTTTTAAGAAGTTGGACATGTTGATATTAAACTTCACATAGATAAGTAAACAGGCAAGAACATCCAGGAAACACTAATAATGGACACCCATGAAGAGAGATTAGCCTGATCAGACATTAAAACAATATAAAGTTGCCCGACTGGTGGTGGCGCCATGGATATACAGGAACAACCTGGGAGCCGAGGTTGCAGGTTCGAAATGTTGAGCTAACCAACTTGAGGCTGGGCTTGCCAGCTTGAGTGTCAGGTCCCTGCTGAGATCACTGACAGGACCCCAAAGTTGCTGGCTTGAGCCCCGCCCCAGGCAAGGCACACATGAGAAGCAATCAATGAACAACTAAAGTGAAGCAACTACAAGTTGATGTCTCTCATCTCTCTCCTTCTCAAAAAAAAAACAAAACCAATAACAAAAAACAGGATAACATCTCTATAATTAAAACCGTGAGGGTGACTTGACCAGTGGAATATAATAGAAAGTCTAGACATAGACCCAAGTACATACAAAACTTAAAATTATGATAAAGGTAGTCTTTCAAACCATTGAGGCAAAGATAAACTTTTAAATAAACGACGATAGGACAAGTGATTATCATCTGGACAAGATGCTACTAGATCTACACTGCATATGGTACAAAAGAGTATCTCCAAATGGACCAGGGATCTAAACATACCCCGTAAATGTACTAAAAGAAAACATGGGTAAATTTATTTTTAAATAGGATATAGGAAAAGTCTTTCAAACTTCCAATTATAAGTAAGAATGCAGAAGCAATAAAAGACGGATAAATTTTCACGTTTAAAAAAGTTTATATTGCTCTGGCTAGATAGCTCAGTTTGTTAGTGTATCGTCCCAAAGTACACAGGTTGCCGGTTTGATCCCCAGTCAGGGCACATACAGGAGCAAATCAATGTTCCAGCCTCTCTCTCCATCTCTTCCTTCCTCTCTCTCTCTCTCTCTAAAATCAATCCAATAAACCTTAAAAATAAAAAGTTGGTATGGCAAAAAAAAAAAGAAAAAAAATCATACTATAAACAAGTGCTGGGAAAAGCGCTGTTAGGCTTGCTCACCTGTACTCTGCCTGATGAGTGCGTGAGCACGTGGCAGCACCACGTGTGTATGGTCTATGTAAGGCTACGGGGTGCTTGCCCTCAGGGTGGACTATGGATTGCCTGGACGCCACTTTGAGGGTCTGTTTTTGCTGTTTGTTCACCTGCTGCAGGGAGAAGAGATTTATCCTGTTTGCTTGTCTGCTGTTGCAAAAATCTATTAAATGGGAATGGCCTAAATGCTTTCTGGCTCTGCAGTTTCTCTACTGTCTGCCCGAATCCAGTGTGAACCTGCCTGGCCTCAACTCCTGCATTACACATGGCATAGTCGGCAGGATTCAGTTCGGACCAGTATGGAGCCACCAAAACCCTTGTAGGGTGGAATAGAGGAGTGGCTCATGCATGTGGTTCTCTGTGGCTATCCTGTTGGGGGCTATGAAGTGGGTGATTCTTACAGCCCTGAGAGCAGAAACCAAAAGCTCTCTATGAGAGGCTGCCCAAATCCAAGAGCTGCAGTGTGAGCTGGAAACGGAGCACCAAGGGTGACAGGCCCTGGAGAACAAGCAGTGCCTGGAGGATGACCTGCAAGTCCAAGACTCCAGTGCTAGCTAGAGACGGAGTGCTGGCAGCGGCCCGTGCAGAGTACAACAAGCAGTTGCTGGAAGAGAAGCTGCGAGTCCAAGAGCTCCAGTGTGAGCTGGAAGCTGTGTGCCAACAGTGGAAGGTGCTGGAGGCCACCAAGCGGCTGCTGGAGGGGAAGCTGCCCTTGTGCTGGCGGAACGGCTCTGAGTCGGCTGTAGTGCTCATTTCCAACTCCTCCTCTGAGGAATAGGAGGTCCCAGCTGAAACAGCCTTTGGCAGACTCAGAGCCTGGCCAGTGGTCACCCAGAAGGTGAAAGCCCAGCAGCACAGGGGGCCTCAGGGGCAGGCACAACCCGCTCTGCTAGTAGGGGAGCACTCTGTGGTCCAGCCCTACACCCAGACAGAGCAGATGGAGTTAGGGGCAAAATTCAGACAGAAACCCACCGAGTCTCTGGAGCTTGGTTATTGTGTGGTAAGGTACCAAAGAATGGAAAAGTTAAATTAATATTTTAGGAGAAAGAGTTAGGTTCCTTGTCCTCTCCGTTCTGTAGAGTGAGGGAAGAGGAATGTGGGAGTTTCCTGGCTTGCAGAGACATACTGTGTAGGAAACCCCCCTTTACTAGGAAGCTTAAAGGGCATTTTATAATTTGGGCTAAGCATACAGAGAGATCTTGTAAAGATGATTTTTACATTTGTGTGTGCTTTGCACCAGCTCAGGATGGAAGACAGCATTGTGCTGTAAATGGAGAGGTTTGGGGCTAGGATTTGAATGGAAGTGGGAAGGAGCCTGGATTCCGTCCCTCCCCCACACCTGTGAGGAAGAGGATAAACACCTAGCCAGGTGCCGAGGAAGGGAAGAAAGATTAAGCAAGCCCTTTCCTCTTCCCCTTTTTTCCTTTAATGGACTATTTACAAACACTTATGCCCGGACATCATGTACACCCCCTCCCATCCTGAAAATGTGATTAATGTATATACCTCTAAACAAACGAATGGCAGATAGACACTAAAAGATTTAAGAATGTCTTTTAATATATCAAACGACATCCTTCACTATTGTGTTACCTTATATGGTTTAATGTATAGGAATGTTTTTTATAAATCCTATAGACGGATGTTATAAGCTTAATAATAATTATGGCATGCTCCCCCCTTCCCCCCTAGTTTCCTGCCAGCCTGTGTGTGATCAGGTGTATATAGCCTGCCTTGGGGCTGTGCTGGACGCTGAACAATTTGGGTCAACTATACCCTGTGTTTGTCATATGCAGCCGGCTTATTAATAAATCTCCTTTTAATAAAACTCCTTAAAAATTCATTTGGGCTTGGTGTCTCTACGTAAACCTGGTGGAACGGTACTTTACAACAGTTGAGGTTGTGGGACACAGGGGTGGATGGCACCATGCTCTCCAGAGCAGAGATGGAGAAATTGGCCTCCATTACCATGCACTCCTCCTTGAGGCAGTGTCTTCAGAACTGCCATGGCAACCCAGGAAACCATGAATGGGTGATGGCTGCCATTCATAGTCTGGCACCACGCCAGAGACTTGCCAGGGGCAGTGAGTCGGTGGCAGTCAAATACTGAGCTGCAGCAAGTCCTAAAGGAACTGGGTATGAGGAATGCTGCTTTCAACCTGAGGTCCTGTGGGCCAGATGAGGAAGTATTTACGGCGGGGATGAGAGATCTTATTCTCCAGAACACCCTCTGTCTACCCTTTCTGGGTCTCTGATGGCTATTTTGAGCCCCTATATGGGGCATCTCATCAATGCTTTTACACAAAGAGTGGCAGATTTGGGGGAGGTAGAAACAGTGCAACACTGTAAGGTTGTGCAGACTACTGCCCATGTTGCCCCGCCGACTAACAAGAAAAACGAGTTTGTGAAGGTTACCCAAACACAGATATGGGTAGATTTGATTATGGCTGGGGCAGGAGAAATTACATGGGGAATCTAATGAAGTCCTCTTAGAGCTTTGGCAGCAGCTTAAACTGGAAAAGATGTTTCAGCTGCTGAAAAAGTGGGAGAAGCAAGCAGCCCCAGCAGCAGCTAAGAAAACGCTTGGCGCCCACACCACATGGCTGCAAGATTACATGACGGAGGCAGCTGAGGGAGTGGAAGATCCCCATACCCACTGTTCTAGTTTGAATGGGGCAAAGGGTAATGGACCTAACGGGGATAGGTGCGGACTGGAGGCCCCATGTGAAACCGCAATCCACTTGTGCCCTTCTAACGTGCAGCAGGTGTTGCCTTTAGCAGAAACAGGTGCAGAATGGTTCTTCCTCTATGAGATCCCAGAGCAGTTCTCTGGGACCCCAGTGGCCATGGACAGTTATGGGGCCAAACTGTTCAAATGAAGCCAATAACTATTCTACTGGGCATTGAAAGGCTACTTCCTAAGCCATACAAGTGTATGCATCCCCATCCCTAAATGTATCTTGGGGCTAGACGTCTTACAAGGACTGTAGTTGAAAATGACAGCTGAGGAGCTCTTCCTGTGGATCCAGGTTTTAAAGGTGGTGTTGCAGGGGCACACAGCACATTACCCTTGTACCTACCCATTCCCTAGCACGTGACTAACATAAGGACATCTGCCAGGTGGTCATAAAGGAATCATAGGGACGATCCTCGAACCAGAAAAGCTGGAGATCACTGGGCTGGTGCACAACCCTTATAATCCCCCAGTGTGGCCTGTGCGCAAGCCAGAAGGAACCTGGCAAGTGACAGAGAATAAAGTTGCCCCCTCTTTGTATGCTGCTGTTCCGTCCATAGCTGGAACAGCTAAGCCGTGAGCTGGAACTGATAAGCCGTGAGTTGAGGACATACCACTTTGTGGCTGATTTGGCTAACACCTTTCCCTCTATTGATATAGCTGCAGAGAGTTAAGACCAATTTGCCTTCACTTGGGTAGGGTGGCAATGGACCTTAACAGTGTTACCACAGGGCTATCTGCATAGCCCCACCCTGTGTCATGGGCCTGTGGATGCTGACCTGGCTAAACGGGAACAGGCAGAGGTGGTTCGAATGTACACTGCGATCATGTCAACCAGTGATTCTCTTCCAGAATTTCAGCAAGCAGTCCCTACCCTGCTGTCTAAAATGAAAGCATGTCGCTGGTCAGTGAGGGAAAATCACAAGGACTTGGATCATCTGTCAAGTTCTTGGGGTTTATTTGGTTGCATAAAATGAAAGTTATCTCTGATGCAAGTATAGATAAGATCCTGGTGTTCCCAGTGTCCACTATAGGAATTAAATCACCTTTGGTGATTTGCACAAACAGCTAGACTGTTGTAGACTTACCCTTTGGATAGCTACTTGGCACTTTAACCAGTGGGTGGTAATACACCGTCCACTATGGGGTTTGGCCATGTGGCAGGACTTATGGGAATTAGGACACCAGAAACAGGTGCAAGTAGGTCATGTCACGGGGCATGCCCCCTGTAGCCCATCCTGGAATGACGAGGCAGATACCTTGGCAAAGGTGTGATGGTTGTAGACTGTGTCCACAGGTAATGTGGCACAATGGTTCTACAGGTGCCTGCTCCCTGCTGGGCAGAAAACTACGTGGGCTACTGTTATGGCATGGAACTGTCCTGTGAACTATGCAGAGGTGCTTGCAGCTTGTGACAGATCCAGAGAGTTCACATTCCACTGACATGGTGGCACCTTACTGAAATTGAATGGATACCTGTATGTGGTCACCTGGGTAGATACTGCTCGCAGTCTGCTTGCTACCTAGGCCGCCCGTAACCTAAACCAGAGGACAGACATACAGGTTCTGCCTGTGTGCTGCCTATGGGGGGCCACTGGCTCCTGAAAGTGACAACAGTACCCATTTCACTGGTTCCATGGTGAAGCAATGGGCTCCAGACCTGGGGGTGGACTAGAAGGACCACGTTCCCTACCACCCCCAGGCTGCAGGTTTCGCTGAGCCGTAGGTACAACGTACGTTTAAAGCAGAGACTGTGACAAGAGGGGGCAGCATCCCCGTTGCTGGATGGACATGCTGCTGTGGACAGTACTCCAGATCTTGAATGAGAGACCCTGATGGGGTGTCCAACACCCACAAAGACCCTCCTGTACTGGGCAGTTGCTCCCATCCAGTTGCAGATAAGCACCAAGGGCACTTTACTCAAGCTGGGCTTTGGACGGCAGGGCAATGTGCTCCTGCCTGCCCCACAGGCCTCCCTAAAGACCAACGGCTTCAATGGACATGGCCCTGGACTGTACAGGCCCCCACCTACAATGGGTGACCTTGTATGCACCATGGGCTTGGGGGCTAGAGGTGGGCTTCCAGTTCACTGCCTGAGCAATGGGCACCTGGCCGCCTAAGGTAGAAGTCTCCTTGAGTGCTCAGGGAGACCTCATTGTGAAAGCCCCTTTGTAATTTCCCTATCACCTATACAAATACCTCAGTGGACAACATAAGCCAGGCCTTGCATGCACTGGCAGAGGAGGTGGAGCGCCAAACTGGGGACCCCTCCAAGAATGTTGGGCGCCTTTAGCAGTGGGCTGGCCTACCACCTTGATTTTCAGTATAGCTTGTGCCCTACTAGTCTGTTGCTATAGTCTCTACTGTTTCTGTGGAATATGGATGCAACGCACCTCACCCCTTGCAGAGGGACACCGTGGAAGATACCTGTCATGTGGATTGTGAGGCCAGCAACTGTAAATGGGGGAGTATGGGACAAGGGCTGCAGCTAGGCTTGCTCTCTTTTCCAGCTGCATCGCTTTGCATGATTAGTGATCTAAGCAGTGGCAGAAAGCCACTTTTGAGTTCATAGCCTCTACAGGTGTCCTCAGGGTATGCCAGTCTTGACATACAATGTTACGAGTTTACGATGCTCACTCCCATAAAAACTTAAAAACTTTAGCCTTGAGTGCTTTGGCTTATGCCGTCAGCATCGTACTTACGGACTAAATGGCTGAACTAGTTTGCGCGTGGCGGGAGAATACAGTAACGCCGCGTATGGGTCAGGGAGTTGACGCCCCCAGCATATAGGTAAGCTGACTGACCTATACCATTTTGGACTGTTAAAAGCACAAGTGTTCTGCTTGTGTTACTTTGTTTGGCAACTTTTTGGCCCTTATCACGGCTCCTAAATGAAAATCAGAGTCTTCAGATGGTAGTGCTTTGAAGAAGAGGAAAGCCGTCATGATGGAAGTGATATTAGACATTGTGAAGAGATCAGAAAACGGAGAATCAGTGACAAACATCGGCCACGTGCTAGGCCTTAGCCGCTCTATTGTAGCAAC
This sequence comes from Rhynchonycteris naso, assembly GCA_037038555.1. Classification (NCBI taxonomy): domain Eukaryota; kingdom Metazoa; phylum Chordata; class Mammalia; order Chiroptera; family Emballonuridae; genus Rhynchonycteris; species Rhynchonycteris naso. Next base: position 79,202,030 of record CM073002.1, read on the forward strand.
CATTATCAAGGATAAAGACTGTATCCTGAGCATGGAAATGGAGCAGCCCCTATGAAGGTGACTGTGGCTACTAAACAGCAAAGTGGCATGATGATCAGGATGGAAAGATCTCTAGTTTTGTGCCTGGAAGACCAGCCCAGCAGCGTATACCAGTTAGGATATGTAAGTGACTCAGGCTAGGATGTGTTTCGACTTCCACCAAAATTCAGATTACATCACTGTCATAGAAATGGAATTGTGCCGTAAGCTGAGGACCTCCTGTATAAGGCTGTGGCTATTTCCCTGGGGGTGATTTTCCTCTGTTCACTCATGCACCACTGTTAAAAGCAGCGTTCCCCTGCCTGTTCACTCGCCTGCCTCTGTAAGAATCCAATAACAGGGAATGGACCAGCAGCTTTTGGCTCCATGGTTCTTCCGTGGTCTGCTTTGGCCTCCACCTCCCACATTACACATTCAATTTGTAAAAAATGTAATATCTGTGAAGCACGATGACATGAGGCATGCCTATACAGACTTTGGGGTTCATGTAATTTATTTCTCTAGCTCCTTTACCTCCTATAAACTGCTAAGGGTTTGATGATATTGTGGTTTAGATTTTTTCACTGTTGCTTCAAGATTGCTCAGATGGTACTGTTTCCTCTCTACTGCATCACCTCAGGAGACATTTGATATCCATGTGCCATATGTTAGTGTAAGTAATAAGAGTTTCTAGATCCTCAGGTATTTGAGTTCTGAAAAGCTTACCCAATACCACATAGTCATGACAATGTGCACATGGTGATCAAGCTACCAGATTAATCAAGATTAGCCTGAGAGATAGCAAAGGTTATCAATTAGCAGCCAGGGAAGGCAGGGCAGGAATTGTTCCTTTGGTAGGTAAGAGGCCAAAAGTAGGGAAGAGATGAAAGATTTGACGATGTACAGATGGAGAGGAGGCCAGGGGATAAACAAGATGCTTAAAAGAACAAGATACCGGGTTCCACTTATAGTTCTACAAGACATTTTACACACTTATATCAATAAATGTTCTTCATTTTATGATGTTAGTCCACCAAAACATCCTTACAAAATTTTCCACCTATCTGCTTCAGAGAAAGATGCTTATCTCTAAGCCAAAGGTTCCTAACTTGAATACAAAAGTAGATTGTCCTGGGAACATTTAAAATACTAAAGCCTAGGTCCCACCAAATCAATTATAATTCAAGGGGAGGATCAGGTATATAGATTATTTAAAAGTCTTTCCAGGATCGAAGATGACAGGTAAGTGGACAGTCCAGTCGCTGCCTCCCAGGACCATAGTGGAGTTATAATTACATTTAAGAACAGTCATCCTGAAAAGCAACTCAGGACCAAATGAGAAGGAAATCTCATACCTAAGGAGTCACAGAAGAAGCCACATTGAGAGACATAGGACTAGCAGAGACACAAAAAGTGGGCCAACGGGCAGCAGCTGAGATCCCAGGGGGACATGTGAGTAGTGGGGGAGGCTAGCCCTGAGACACATGAGTTCTAAACCCCAAGCCAGAAACCCCAACCTAGAGCAACAGAACCTAGAGGAATACCCACAGAGCATCAGGGGGTGAAAAGAGGCAAGCTTTCTGTCTGCCAAGAAGAGAGCAGTTCAGACACAGGCACCCTCTTAAAAGAAAACTGTTGGGCAGATAAAATATATTATGCTCACTTTGTTAAAGATGGCGCTGCCCACGTGGAAGCTCGTTGCCCAGGTGATAATATTAGTTGCCCTTCTTGCTTGAGATGGGAGCGATTGTATTAATGTGTGTTGGGGGAGGGCTTTCGGGCCAAAAGGTTTTAAAAGGAAGAGAGATCACGTTGTTCCAGGGGAAGAGTGATTACGTTCTAGGAGGAGCCCATGCTGGAGGAGAGCACAGAGAGGTCATGTGGAGGAGGGGAGAAGCAGCCAAGATGGCAGAGTGCTGAGGGAGAAGCGAGTTTGTGCAGAGTTTGTGCAGGGAGAAGGAGATGGGGAACAGAGGTGAATAAGGCTGGTGAGGTAGAAACCATTTATTCTAGGAAACTCGGATAAGTCAGTGGCTTTGGGAGCCCTGAATGGAAAGGGAAGTGTTCTCCCACCGTGTGTATTTCTTGCCCGCCGGGTACAAGCTAGGATTAAAGCTAATGGCCCACCAGTTCTTGTCTCTGTTGTTTCATTACCGTCTTTCCGAATCAAATGCGAACCTGCATGGGCCAAGTGGCTTTGATGGTGGCCGTGGCTACTGGCCATACAGAAACACAGAAAATATCATTCACAGCTATTTACCCTGGGCTCCGTGGGAGGCGGGCAGAGCAGAGTAGGGAGAGGAGAGTGGGAGATTGGCAGCCCTGGGGAGAGACATGGTGGGAAGCAGCCACTGAAACCCCTGTGCTGAAGTATTCTCCAATACCACCGTCACCATCCTTCTTGGGTAGAGCAATCTACTCCTGCATCAGCCTGGGGGAGAGCAACTGCCCCACCCCTGAATCTCTCTTATCCCACCCTATGGAGATTAGGCCCTGATCAAAAGTAAGCAGCCTTGGCCAGAGAGCAGGGGGTTGAAAAGACTCAAGAGTGACATGGACTCTTGTCTAGCATTGAGGCCAGAGCCAGTTCCCCATGTCCCCGAGAATATGCCTGATGTTTCTGCTTTACAGGAAATTCAGTACAAACTGTCTGGCCTGTTGGCAGACCAAATCACTGGGTTTCAGAGTACACCCACTGGATTTCTAGTGGCCACACCCAACTGAAGTCTGAGAAAAAACAGAGGACACATAAACACCTGGGCCCCAGGGGTGCGAGCCACAGCCACCATCTTTCCTGCTGTCTGACTCGTCCCAGCCTCTATACTCCACCAGACGTTTTGTTCAGGGCTGAGCCTAAAAGGCAGCCAGCAGATAGAGTCAGCAGGAGGTGGCTCTCATGGAATCTATAGATTCAGTGCAATTCCTATTAAAATACCAATGGCATATTTCACAAATCTAGAACAAATATTCCAAAAACTGTATAGGGAACCAAAAAAGAACCCGAACAGCCTCAGCAATCTTGAACATGAAGAAGAAAGTGGGAGGTATCACACTTCCTGATACCAAGTTATACTACAAGGCCACTGTAATCAAAACAGCTGTTATGGTCAATTAATATTTGACACAGGAGGCAAGAATATACAATAGAGTAAATATAGTCTCTTTAATAATTGTTGGGAAAACAGGACAGGTACATGCAAAAAAAAAAAAAAAAATGAAACTAGACCACCAACTTACACCATTCACAAAAATAAACTCAAAATAGATTAAAAAAGACTTAAATGTAAGTCATGAAATAATAAAAATCCTAGAAAAAAAATAGGCAGTAGATTCTCGGATATCTCTTAAAGCAATATATTTGCCAATCTTTCTCCTTAGGCAAGTGAAATAAAGGACAAAATAAACAAATGGGTCTATATCAAACTAAAAAGCTTTTGCACAGCAAAAGACACCATTACCCAAATAAAGACAACTCATTCTATGGAAGAACACAGAGTTCGCCAATACATCTGATAAGGGTTTTACATACAAAATTTATAAAGAACTTATAAAACAACACCAGGAACACAAATAATCCAATTAAACATGGGCAAAGACCTGAACAGAATCTTCTCCAACAAGGACATATAGATGGACAATAGCCATTATGAAAAAATGTTCAATGTCACTAATTGCCAGAGAAATGCAATTTAAAATCACAATGAGTATCACCTCACACCTGTCAGAATGGCTTTCTTTAGCAAATCAACAAATAAGAATTGGGGAGGGTGTGGAGAAAATGGAACCCTCCAACACTGCTGGTTGCACTGTAATGCAGAGTGCTAAAGCCACGAGGGAAAACAGTACGGTGGTTCCTCAAGAAATTAGAAATGGAATCACCTTATGACCCAGCTATCCCACTTCTAGAGATATATCCAATACAATATATATATATATATATATATATATGGTGTATGTGTGTGTATATATATATATGCATATATATACATATATAGTGATAAAGGCTAATACGCTAATTCAAAAGAAGATTGGCATCCTATGTTCACTGCAGCATTATTTAGAATAGCCAAGATCTGGACATAGCCCAACTGTCCATTAGTGGACAAATGGATAAAAAAAACTGTGGTACATTTACACAATGGAATACTATGCAGCCATAAAAAAGAAGGAAAGCTTATCTTTTCTGACAGCATGCATGGACCTGGAGATTATTATGCTAAGTGAAATAAGCCAGGCAGAGAAAAGCAAATATCATATGATCTCACTTGTATGTGGAATCTAATGAACACAATAAACTTAGAAACAAAATAGAAACAGAGGCAGAGTCACAGGGAACAGATGGACAGCTGTCAGAGGGAAGGGGAAGAGGGAATCGGACCAAAGAAGGTGAAGGGATGAGCCAAAATCATACATACATAACACACAGATACAGACAACAGGGCAGCAACAGCCAGAGGGAAAGGGGGAGTGGTGGAGGTGGGGGAGGGACATGGGGGGGAATGGTGGAAAGAGACTTTGCACGGGTGACTGGGACATGATGCAGTGTGTAGAGGTTGTTATCTGAGTGGGACACTTGAAACCATGTCAACACAATAAGTTAAAAATAAATAAAATTAACAGAAGTCTTTCCAGGTGATTTTATTAAAACATCAGAGTGGTTAACTTTTTCGTGGACTGGCACGGATCCGCAGACTGGTGCTTGAAAACCACTGGTCTAAGCCTGACCAGTGATGGCATAGTGTATACAGTGTTCACTTGGAATGCTAAGGTCCCCAATTTGAAACCCCAAGTTTGCCAGCTGGAGCATGGGCATGCCAGTTTGAGCACGGGATCATCAACATGATGCCAAGGTTGCTGGCTTGAGCAAGGGGTCAGTGGCTAGGCACGGGCTACCCCTCTCCCCTGGTCAAGGCACATATGAGTAGCAATCAATGAACAACTAAAGTGAAGCAACTACAAGTTGATGCTTCTCATCTCTCTCCTCCTTCTCATCTCTTTCTCTTAAAACAACAACAACAACAAAAGAAAACATGGTCTAACCTAAGGAACAGGTCTATAGTATCATTTAAAAGTCTTTCCAGGTGATTCTAATATGCAGCCATAATTGAGAACCACAGCTTTTAGCTAAGGATAACAATAGCAGCTAATATTTACTAAACATATGTGTTGTATATTATGTTCTGTTCTAAGCATTTTACATGTAAGAGTTCATTTCCTATTTTACAAGTGAGAAAACAGAGAGGTCAGATAACTTGCCCAAGTTCAAAGAGCAAGCTAACAGTAGAGTTAGGATTAAATCTCAAGAAGTTTGGATTGAAAGCCCATGCCCTTAATGACCATGCCTCCTAAACATGTATTATACCTGTATCCTTCAACTGCAAATAAAATTATAAAAACACAAACGAACAAACAATGAGGTAACTTTCTCTTCAGAAATACCACAGTGGCATTTGTTGCAGAGATATGAACACTAGAAAAGTAAATAAACAGGCAAGAATCTTCTCTTTCCAAAAGAGTCAAATTTGAGATTTCTGCAAATGCTTTTAACAATTTCTCACATATTCATACAGCATAGTTATTCAATGTTAAGTATCAAAATCTGCTTTAGTTTTAAAACTCATGGCAATAATGAATTACGTGTAGAAGAAAATTTCCTACCTATTTCAGTTCTGCTCATCCCAATTCCATTATAAATTCTCAAGTAATTAAAATGACAAGAATCAGAATCTTCAATGTCAAAGTCACCAAATTTGATGTGCACTCTCTCTCCCATCTTTACACGAATCTCCCATTCACAAACGGTGCTGTTGGGATAGGTGTGTGGGTAGTTTATGGACGTAAGGGTTCCACTTTCAGGGCCTAGTACAGTGTGTCCACATCCATCACCTTAAAAAAAGTCAAAGAACAATTAGTTATTCTCATATCTTTAACTTGTACTATAACTAACTAGAATTTTTTTAGTTTTTAAAATACACATTATATCAGATATTTTATTCCACCAATGCTTCCCTTACAGAAGGTAAAACAGACAACACAGCTCTTAGCATATCTATGCACAGGACCTAGAGAAGCCAGGTTAGGTCAAAATAACCAGTGAGTACCTTTATAACTTATGAGGTCAAAGATTCTTTCAATATGGAATGGAATAGACATAAAGATCATTTGGCCCCACCAAAAATGTGTATGTTATATATATATATATATGTGTGTGTGTGTATCATATATATATATGGTACACACACATATACACATGTCATAAATCCAATCTTTAAGAATATCAATTTATACTAATTATTTAAAGTAAATGTAAACTATAAAAATGATAATATGTACCGTAATTAGCTTCATCTATTTATTTCCAAATATCACAAACCCTTTCTAAAAACACTTAATATATATTAAAGATTAGGAAGTTACTGACCATATTATACACTGCAAGGCACTCCTTAAAAGCAATATTTATTAAAGTTCAATTTTATATTCTACTGAAATTTATAATCCCTCTACAAAAGCCTCATTGCTTCCTTACAAAATGATGAGGAAAGGTTGCCAAATGTTTATTAAAAATTAAGAATAATATATTGGTAGCAGCATTATTCGCTCTAAACATTTCTTCAGCAACTGAATATGGAAACTCGGATTACCTGACATTGTTTTTAAAAATCAAGTATGCACATACTTCCCTTTATTATAAAATTTGTTACTTTACTGAACAGGAGGGCATGTAATGTTGATGAAGAGATTTCAGCTGCTACTCCAATTGCACAAGTTAGCATTCCTTAATGACAGGATTCAAATAAATCTTTTTTAAAATAATAGTATTTTCCCTTTCAAAAGAGCTTATTGATAATTGTCGTTTGGAATAGTTCAGTACTTATACAAAAAACAATACTGAAAGTGACACTGCTGGGTTTTAACCTTAATATGGATACAGACGGCTGTAATAGAACATTCTGTTATCTTGCTATCATCTTGAATTATTATTTTTAAGAACAATGTAGTAATGGTATTATTTACTAGAACAGATGAAAGGTTTAAAGGCCTATGAATAAGTAGCAGTTGCAAAATAAATGTTTATTAAGTTATAAAAAATAATTTTGAACTAGTTTCAAAAATAACTTTAATGAAGAACCAACTCTGTACCTAGATTCTGATGACAATGCTTAAAATCCTTTTTTGATAACATTTTTTTTTATTCTCAAACCCATCTGAATACTGTTACTAGTCTACTTTTAAAGGTCAGTCAATACTAGCAATTTGGCTTCCTAAACAAACTTCTCATATAAAGCTTAGCTTTCAATCAACATGAAACTTTACCTATCTTCTGCACCTGCTTTCATCCCACACACAAGAACTTGGCGTAGCAGCTCAATAATATAATAAAGTGAATGCCATAAAATAAACATCTGAGTTTTTGTGTGATAGATCCACTGATATTTTGCAAATATACAACTTAGAATGTGACACAACTCAGAGGATAAAAAATAACCACAAAATTTCCCTGAAACTATCATGAAAATACCTTGAATATCTCTGTTGGATATCATCTATTGAAAACATAGGAATATAAAAACTTCACTGTGAAAATAAATAAATTGTAATATAAATAGCTTTTGAACAATTGTTAACATTTTTCCTTAGAGAAAAAAATAATTATCCTAAGATAGAGTTTCTAACATGAAACTAGTCTAAAATGTTCTCTTATTGAAAAGATAGAAACATGCTTTTTGGAAGTGTTTCAATCTAAAAAAGCAGCCACTGAATAAAATAACTCAAAATACAGATGTATTTTCTTTAGTAAACAGAAACTAACACAGGTTTGGAAGTGATTGTAAATGTAGCTGGATTTCAGAAAGCCAAGAATTTCTCCTTAACAGCTGAATTCTTGCCTTAGTAATGGCAGACTGCTGCACTTAATGTATTCCCCATAGGCTGTTACTTAAGGTTGTGATTTTAAAATGAATTTCATAAAGTAAAGGCAGAGTGTTACTGTAGTAATTTTTTAGATGTCTTTATGTTCCTATCTGCGTCTCAATAAATGTACAAAACATTTCTTGCCCTCTTCTCCATAAAGCATAATTTCTACACGAGTTAACACAATAAATACTACCCGAGGAAAAACAGGACTGTACTGTGTGCATGCTGGTGAAGAAAACAATTAAAATGGAGCTTTCTTTCAGTATCTTGTGTAGGGGGAGGGCACGAACAGTCCACAAGTAATGTGCCAAGAATGTTTTAAAATATGTGATGGAGTTCAGAGCTTCCTCCGCTCGCAAACAAAACGACAGGCACCAGAAACCAAAGTTAAAAGAAAGTCTCAAATCTACTGCAATGAACAAGTTTGAATGTTTCGTATTTCAGGTTACTTGATAAATATAACCTGACTAGATAAATAGGTTAGCTGCCCTGGCCAAACACCTACTGCCATGAGGTACATGTTTAAAATATCCTAGTTGAAAGAGATCACAGAGCTTGTAAGTCAGTTTTCAAATGCTCTTCTCTGTTAGTTACATTGTGACCCTATACACTCAAGCATGTACAGGGTCTCCACTGTCTATTAATGACTCACTAAAGGCTCCCCACCTAGCACCGTCTGGAACACCCTGCACTAGGCATCCAAAGGTCATGTGGAATTCTCAAATCAAAGAAGACCTTGTCCTTTCATCTCCAAATTAGAAAATGTGCTCCCTGTTTATTTTTACAGTTCTTAAAAGGAAAGCCTATTCTACACTAAAATACTTAAAATATGACAAAGTATTCTGAAGTAAAACCAAAATCTGGAAAATATTCTTTATCAACAAATCATCTTGATTGTATGGAAAATAATACAATAATTAATACATAATAATACAAGAGTGAACTCTGTTTTGCGCACTCACACTGCAAACCTACTTTGTCCCACCCTGTACTTAGAGCAATGGTTCTAAACTGACGTAGGGGGAGGCCCACACAGGAGCGATCTTACCTCCCATTTGGCAATGCTGAAGATATTTTTGGTTGTCGCAACTAGAGGGGGTTGGGTGCCACTGGTGTAGAAGCCAGGGATGCTGTAAAATATCTTACAATGCACAGGACAGCCCCTCAGCGTAAACTGATCCGTCATAAATATCAACAATGCCGAGGCTGAGAAGTGCAATTTCGAGCAAAGACGAGGCTATCTCAGACAGAAGGTTAGACTTAGTTCTTGGCTGGCTTTCATTTGGCCCAAGGGTGATGCTGTTCTATTTGCTGTGGGTATGACCCAGGGAATAGTTTCCCCTCAAAGGTCAGCAGTTATACTAAAGTTTTATGTTCCCACTTCCCGTTTTTAAAACAAGTAAATGGAATGCTTTACTTTTAAGTTAAAGAAAATGCCTTTTCATTAGTCTACAGCAGTGGTAGTCAACCTGGTCCCTACCGCCCAGTAGTGGGTGTTCCAGCTTTCATGGTGGGCAGTAGCGGAGCAACCAAAGTATAAATAGATAGATTTAACTATAGTAAGTTGTTTTATAAAGATTTATTCTGCCAAACTTAGCAAAAATCCAACATAAAGTGCTTGGTAATTATTGTTATATGCTTTAACTTGCTATAACTCTGCTTTATAAATTTTATAAAGTAAAGTTACTTCCCTACTTTATAAATCACCATTACTGTGGAACCGGTGGAGGGTTAGAAAATTTTACTACTAACAGAGATATAAAAGTGGGTGGTAGGTATAAAAAGGTTCACTACCCCTGGTCTACAGCACTCAAATGACTATTTTTTCCCAACTCCGGAGCTCTTAACATTGAGGGGGAAATGTTGCTAACAGGGTCATGAATAATAGTCCCTTAATTTTCTGCTTAGTTTTGTATACTGGAAAGAATAATGATCTGTGGCTCGGCTATATCACCTACTATTACTCTTTTTCACAAAGCAGAATTGACAAAAAGGGCATAATTACTATGGAAACATAACTTTCCAAGTGAATCAGAGGGCAATCCATGCACTCTCACTGGCACCCAACATCACCAACTCTCCACCTCCATCATCACCATCATGGCTATGACAGCCTCTCCTCCTCCCCCAAGATGGTCTCCATCAGACTATAACTAACCATAAAGGGTAAAATCCTGATCATGTAATTTCAAATTCTTTTGCATTGGAGAAAAACACACTGGAATTCGATCCCGCTGCTCCTTTGCTTGGCTGCAGATTTATCTAGGGGATTACTCACAGAACACATGTTCACTTCCTCTGAAGAGTATAAGGTCAAATGTGTTAAGTCAGATAGAAATTTTGATATTGTTCCAGAAAAAAATACCTTTTTTTTTTTTTACTTCTTAGCTCAAGAGAAAGCAAAAGGGACATTAAACACATTTAAATGACAATGAATACAAATAAGAACACATGGTTTATTTTAGGCTGCTTTAAATTTCAAATCGGTTGCAGCTTTTAGATAAATGTGCTGGTGATGCTCATTTCCTGTGATCTTCCAGCCACCCCCACGTATTAGTCACATCACTACTAGTAAATCATATCAATTCTTGCTTGTTGAATTACAGCAATACAAACACAGGGCACCTTCTAAAAATACTTTAATAGCAAACACTAATGCAGCAAGCTTGCACAACTATGTCAGAACTGCGGAACAATGTAACTTCCATTACAGTCAGTATAAGCTATGAAAAGTTTATTCATTTCCAGTGAGCTTTCAAGGACTTATCTCTGTGAACTGGTGTATCCAACTATACTTCCTCTAAATATGTGTCACTTCTGTCACATCTTATCATACATTTGTGAGATCTTATAATAAACTGAAAAATAGATAAATGGAGGGTAGAAAAGTGTTCAAAAAAACAGCTTCCAAGCCTTAACTAATATATCCTACTTCATTTGGCTCCAATAAAGATTTTTATTTTTTTTTAAATTTATTCATTTTAGAGAGGAGACACAGAGTGAGAGAGAGAGAGAGAAAGGGGGGAGGAGCTGGAAGCATCAACTCCCATATGTGCCCTGACCAGGCCAGTGAAGGGTTTTGAACTGACGACCTCAATGTTCCCAGGTCGACGCTTTATCCACTGCGCCACCACAGGTCAGGCTCCAATAAAGATTTTTAATGTATTATTTAGCACTGTGAATTTTTAGAACCAGAAGTAGTATTTCAGTCCTACTACTGTAAGATTTTTAAAGCTGCATCACTACAAATTATTTTTGTGTGTGAGAGAGAAAGACAGAGAGAGGGACAGATAGGGACAAACAGGCTGGGGGGGAGGCTACAGCAGAGCGAGTGACTCCTTGCTCAAGCCAATGACCTTGAGCTTCAAGCCAGAGACTTTTGGGCTCAATCCAGCAACCATGGGGTCATGTCAACAACCTCATGCTCAAGCCAGCAACCCCACGCTCAAGCTGGTGAGCCCATGCTCAAGCCGGCAACCTTGGGGTTTTGAACCTGGGTTCTCTTCATCCCAGGCCAATGCTCTATCTATTGTGCTACTGCTTGGTCAGGCTACAAATCTTGAATAGATAATTTAAGTTACTACTTAAATTTCACTCAATATTTTTTAATACTGTATAGGATGGATATGCACTTGGGAACCAAAAAGTCACTGAGGATAAATTTTAGGAAAGGAAATAGCTCTCAGTTTCATTCTTTCTTAAGCCCAACATCATCACTGCATTAGTGATAATTTAAAAAACTGAGAAAAATAAAGAAATATGAGATCTATAAATACTCTTCAACCCCCACCAAATACATACTCTGCTTAGAATATAATGCAAAACAAACGGACTCTGGTGTCACACAATGAACATCTATCACTCACTGTGACCTTGAGAAGGTAAATTATTGTTGCTAAACCTCAGTTTTATAAAATGGGGATACTAACAACTCAAAGCATATAGGATAAGAATTAAATGAGATATTGTATGAAAAGGCCTAATATGAAGAGCCTAACCCATAATAAAGTGCTCAATTAATGTCTGAGGATACTATTATCATCACACAAGACCAGAAGGGTAGATCCAGTGCACCTGGCCACAACCTAACAAAAAGTAAAGTAGCCCTGGCCTATTGGCTAAGGGGTAGAGTGTTGGCCTGGAGTGTGGATGTCCAGGGTTTGATTCCCAGTCAGGGCACACAGGAGAAGCACTCATCTGCTTCTCTCTCTCCTTCCTGCAACCTTGACTCGACTGGAGTTGAGCTGGACCGGAGCGCTGAGGGCTCCATGCCTCCACCTAGATACCAGGAAGAGCTTGGTTGCTGAGCAATGGAGCAACAGCCGAGATGAGCAGATCATCACCCCCTAGAGGCCTTGTCAGGTGGATCCTGGTCCAGGCACATGTGGGAGTCTGTCTCTGCCTCCTCTCCTCTCACTGAATTAAAAAGAAAGTGTAAAACAATGACCCATTAGTTTGGAAAATTTACAGCAGCTTTAAAGCTTCAAGTGTGTCTTGTGAAAGGTATCACTCAATTAGAAAGTAATTCTCACTAATTTTTTTTTCACCTATGACCTCTACTTCACTTCAGTTACTCACTCTCAGGACCAAAACCTGGACTTTGCTTTTGCCACTATTATCAAACACTGCTCCCACCTCTGAAATCTGAAAAACTTTAATGTCCTACTCTACTGGTCAGTCTCCTGACCTTTCAGCTCTCTTACAGCCACTACATACCAGTACTTTCTATGAACTTGACATCTCTTCTCTTTCTCCCTGTCTATTAACTGTGTCCTGGCCTCATTTCTTTCCCTACCCAGTCTGGACCTCGTGTCCACTGGATTAACTACACTCTGCTGGTACATTCACTTCCTAGTTACTGTGTCCACTCCAGATAAAATTCTCTCTCTTTGCCAAGGAGCTAAGCACTACTAGAAAAGAAAATCACAAAATCCAGGGGATATGTGTCATTAAAGTAATGGGTCCCCATCTCAGATGAATACCCAAAGCCACTCAGTAGTCTCTCATTCAGTGGTTCTAAAATTTAGTCTGCTTTAGAAACACCTAAGTTCTTTGACTCTCATCCCCACAGATTCTAATGAATATGTCAAAAAAATAAAAATTACCCAGAACTTGGAAATAGGAAAAACAAAAGGTAAGCAGCATATTCTTTTTGTTTGTTTGTTTGTTTGTTTTACAGGGACAGAGAGGGAGTCAGAGAGAGGGATAGATAGGGACAGACAGACAGGAACGGAGAGAGGTGAGAAGCATCAATCATTAGTTTTTCGTTGCCGTTGCGACACCATAGTCGTTCATTGATTGCTTTCTCACATGTGCCTTGACCGCGGGCCTTCAGCAGACGGAGCAACCCCTTGCTGGAGCCAGCGACCTTGGGTCCAAGCTGGTGAGCTTTTGCTCAAGCCAGATGGGCCTGCGCTCAAGCTGGTGAGCTCGGGATCTCGAACCTGGGTCTTCCGCATCCCAGTCCGATGCCCTATCCACTGTGCCACCGCCTGGTCAGGCTAAGCAGCATATTCTTTAAATGTCAGAGGCCAAAAGCCACCCAAGAACTATACAGCAAAATTCTTAGTTGGATTTGCTATGTATCATTGATTAAAGGTCCCAATCTTGCTTACATGTTAACTGGTAGATTGTTGCCTGGTAGAAATGTATATAATCTCTGTATAGTTGAAAAGATAATCCCAAAGTTTACAGTTTATGGTCCTGGTAACCAGTGACCAACTTTAGCCATCTAACCTAGCAATCATATCCTAAGATCGCCTGTAAACACCTAGCTTCTCAAATACTCTTTGAATAGGGTATGTTATCTTACTGGTTCCCTCATTAATGAATGAGTTAAATAAAATCTTTGATATGTATTCATTTTATATTTGCATAAGTTATGATTTTGGCTTTAAAAAAATTTTTTTTTCAAAATTATACGCTGTAAGATAACTCTTCAGTGAGGCCTAGGATCTTCACATTAACAAGTCTTGAGACACTAACAATAACAGCAATAACAAACAAAAAACCATAAAAACCCCTTTCCACCCAACGTCCCTTGTCATTTACCATCTTCTTTCTCACTTTTCCTTTCAGAGGTTTCTTCAGTTCCCTATTTTTAATGTTTTCTTTGCCTCTCACTCTAGCTTTAATGAACTGCAACTCAGATTGCAGAAAGCTGTAGTTGACGGTGTCTCCGAGAAAGATACATCCAAGTCCAGATTTCTGATACGTACCTGCGAATGTAACCTTATTTGGAAACAAGGTCTTCGCAAATGTGCTCAGGTTAAGACAAAGCCATACTGGATTTGGACAGATCCTAATCTGTGGCGTAAGAAGAGGAACATTTGTACACAGATACAGACAAGGAGAATGCCATGCAACTAACTACAGAGGCACAGTACAGAGTGATACTCTAGAATTCCCACCTGACCTGGCGGTGGCGCAGTGGACAGAGCATTGGACTGGGATGCAGAAGACCCAGGTTCGAGACCCCGAGCTTGTAAGCTTGAGCGCGAGCCCACCTGGCTTGAGCAAAAGCTCGCTAGCTTGGACCCAAGGTCGCTGGCCCCAGCAAGGGGTTGCTCGGTCTGCTGAAGGCCCGCGGTCAAGGCACATGTGAGAAATCAATCAATGAACAACTGTGGTGTCTCAACGGCAACGAAAAACTAATGATTGATGCTTCTCACCTCTCTCCGTTCCTGTCTGTCTGTCCCTATCTATCCCTCTCTCTGGCTCTCTCTCTGTCCCTGTAAAAAATAAAAATTAAAATTAAAAAAAAAAAAAAAAAAAAGAATTCCCAAACTGAAACCACTGGAATCCAGGAAAAGTGAGGCTCCCCGCCTAGGATCTCTGGAGAGAGCACGGCTCTGCAGACACCCTGATTTTACAATTCTAGCCGCCAGAACTACGAGACAATAAATTCCTGCTGTTCTGAGTAAATCTGTGGTAACTGCTTTTGGTAGCGCTAGGAAATGCAGACCTACCTCTCCAATGAAACTATTCACTACAGCAGTCAGTTTCTGAGCTGCCAAAAGCCAACGGATACTTTTTTCTTTTATATTTTCCATTGATAAAGACAGAAGATAGATGGAGATGGGGGGGGGGGGCGGAGAAGCACCAACTCGTTGTTCTATCTATTACAGTTACACACTCATTGATTGCTTCTCCTCTGTGCCCCAACCAGGGATTGAACCCTACCTACCTCAGTGCTCCAAGACAACATGTTATACACTGAGCCGCCCAGCGAGGGCTGATACTTTTCTATCCTTGTCATCTGTAACCTTTCTACAGCAGCTGACATGCTGGCCCTTCCTTTCCCTTCCCCTTTTCTCCCTCCTTCCTTCCCTCCCTCCCTCCTTCCTTCCTTCCTTCCTTTCTTCCTTCCTATCCTCTCTCCCTCATTCTTAAAACTCTCCTTCCCTGTCTCAGCTCTTCTAATTCTTTCTCTTTTTTTTTTTTTTTGTATTTTTTGAAGTGAGAAGCAGGGGGAAGGGGGGAGGCAGTCAAACAGACTCCCACATGTGCCTAGCCGGGATCCACCTGGCATGCCCACCAGGGGGCAATGCTCTGCCCATCTGGGCCGTTGCTCCACTGCAACCAGAGCCATTCTGGCGCCTGAGGTGGAGGCCATGGAACCATCCTCAGCACCCGGGTCAACTTTGCTCCAATGGAGCCTTGGCTATAGGAGGGGAAGAGAGAGACAGAGAGAAAGGAGAGGGGAGAGCCTTGGCTGCAGGAGGGGAAGAGAGAGACAGAGAAAAAGGAGAAGGGGAAAGGGTGGAGAAGCAGATGGGCACTTCTCCTGTGTGCCCTGGACGGGAATTGAACCCGGGACTTCCACATGCCAGGCTGATGCTCTACCACTGATCCAAACGGCCAGGGCTCTTCTAACTCTTTAATTGTAACTTCTTGGGTGTCTTGGCTGACTTAGCTTCTTCCTGCTAATGTTGCTGTTCTTCAGAGTTCCTTCCCCACTCTCTGGATTCTACCTGAGCAATCTCAGCCGCTCCTGTGACTTCAGTTACCACTGAAATGGAGAAAGTTCCAAAGCCTCCAGACTTCCTCCTATTCCTCAAACTTGTCACCTACTTAGAATATTAAGCACCTCTGCTAAGTTCCACTGCATTCAGATTGAATGTGTCTCAAGTATTCAAGGAACCTCTTCCACATGCCAGGTATTGAACTAGGTGCTATGAACAACCAAAATGAGACAAGGCCCCTGTCCTTAGGGTTCACAATATAGTTAAGATAGACATAGCAAGTATTTCATAGATGATGAGTACTATGGGGAAGTAGTGCAAACTCTGTGTGTCTGTGTGTGTGTAAGACAGATAGAGTGACTGAGAGAGAGAGAGAGAGAAATAGTAGTTAAGTGGATAGAAATCCTGATGGATGGGGAAGGTAATAAGAAGGGAGAACAGGATTCCAGAATGATAACAAAGAAAAAAAGCATTTTAACCTTTGCTCTCTCAAATTAAACTGGTCATTATGTTTTATACTTTCTAGCTCCTCAATATCTCAAATTTAGTCCCTTTGAACAAGCGCAGGGCTTTATTTCCACACTTCCTTTATCTTTCCTTCCTCTAATTCACTGTCCACACTCCTGGCCAGTGTTTTGTAAACACCAACTGGGTCATGTAGGTCCCTTATTTAAAAATCCTTCCACTATTTTTCACTTATGATACAATACAAGTCAAATCTGGCCACGGCCAGTGGTTCAGTGGATAGAGCGTAAACCCGGTGTGTGGATATCCTGGGTTTGATCTACAGTTAGGGCACACAGGAGAAGTAACCATCTGCTTCTCCCTGCCCCCCACTCCTCCCTCTTACCCTTTGCTCCTCCTGCAGCCAGTGGCTTGCGTGTGACCCCAGGTGCTGAGGATGGCTCCAAAGGAGCAAGACAGCCTCAGGTGCTAAGTCAGTACTCGAGCATCAGCCCCAGACGGGTCCCGCTAGACACACATGCAGAAGACTGCCTCACTATCTCCCTTCCTCACACCTAAACACAAACAAACAAACAAACAAATAAATAAATGTCAAATTCTTCAGCAAGCACACACAGTCTGTTATGATCTTTCCCTGGTTTCCTTTTCCTCATTTCCTGACTTTGCCCACAACCTCTTGGTTCCTGCTGCCAAACTACAGGGAACTCCCTGCCTGCTCCGCGTTCTCTCCTCTGTGACACTGCACATGCGTTTCCTCTCTACCGAGAGTAACGTGCTTCCTCTTTTCATCCACCTAGCAAATTCAAATGTTCCCTTCTTCATAAAACATGCTGAAAGTTCTGGCCTTTTCTCCACTTTTATTATCAAAATCTCTTTACTGAACTTCATATGGTTACTTATATATGCAACTTTACGTTAGTTTACCATACCAAGCTGTAAAAGTGTGTGAGGCAGGCATACATATAGAAATAGGGCCTACTAGGCCCTTAACACATGCTGATGAATTTAGAAAGATAATAAAGCCCAACAAGCCAGTGGTGGGCACTAGACAGGCAAGTGATTCGGTAGAAAGTACATGGGCTTTGGAGTCAGATGGACTTGGATTTAAATTCTAGCCATGCCAACTATGAGATCCTGGGCACTTGATTCTAAAAGCCTCTAGATCCTCACCTGTACATAGGGACGCCACCACCCATCGCTCAAGGCACTTGTGAGGGTTTGGTAACAACTAATGTAAAGTATAGTGGTCTCTATAATAGTGGCCTTTTTCTCCTTGAAGAGGATGCCTCTATATAGTACTCTCCTATCTTTCTGTGAACTGCCCTGCACTTCCAACAGTTTTTGTAAACCTCATGTCCCTGGCTAGCTGACTGGTCCAAGAGGGGGTACGGACTTACATTAGGCCATTTAGAGGCTAAGTCATCCTTCCTTCCAATTTCTGGACCATGTACATTAGGAAAATCCCAGAATCTCTCTAGTGGTGACACTATCAGCCTTGAGGACTGCCAAGAGCCATGATTCCATGCATCCAAAGAAAGCCAAACTGATCAAGAGAAAAATTAAGCCAAATCCTCGGTGCCTGAAGTCCAGCTGCATGCCTGCTTTCCCCCCGGTTAGGTTGGTTCAGTAATCTTCGAACCCTCCTAATACTTTTCCCTTCTACTGTAAGCAGATTTACACTTCTATTCTCTATGACATCAACAGTCCAACAGTCCTAACTAAAACGTTTTTCCGCTACCCATGCAACAGAATGTCTCTCTCAAACCTATAAACTTAGCTTCTAGGATCCAAAGAATAACTGGAAACAAGGGCATGCCACAAAGAAAGAGCTAAACCATGAACCTGAAAATGCTCTGAAAGAAGGGAGATGAAAGAAAGTTGAAACATATCTACAAAAACTGGAGAGAGAAAGCGGAGGGAAAAAAGGAGGCTCAAAACCTGCATAAAGGTCCGGGTGGGTCAGAGGCCAGGTACAAGGACCTCAGGTGAGCAATCACACCTCGCTGTCACATTTCTCTACTGCGCAGTCTGACCCCTTTCACTGATCCAGAGGTGGGACTTCCCTACACAGTAACTGGGATGGGAATAAGGGGCAGAAGGATAGAAAAGGGCTGGGTCTCAGTAGAAAGCAAACATTCGAAGATGGAGATATTAACTGCAGACTAGGGAAAAACATCAGAATTTTCATTTGTACATCGATTCACTCATTGAACAAAAATTTACCAACTACCCAAAAAAGAATTGATCCCAGCTACACACATTCTAGAAAAAGAGATGCATTATATATTTAATAACACGGAGAATGGTAAGTGAATCCCAAGGTCGACATGGGTAGTATTTGAATCCAGGTATGTTTGACTCCAAAGTCTCCACACTTTCAAAGTCTACCAGAATAAAAAAGTGAAGACAAAGCTCTCAGGTTTTGTAGGGTAAAACGAAAACCAAGCCAATCAAAACCGACAATTTAAATGATAGTTCAGTACAACAAGCTAGACTGCAAGGGTTAGAAAGGGCATCATCATTAACAAAGACCTGCTGTGTGCCCAACACTAAGAATGTGCCGGACAAGTGTAGTCTCCTTTTCAGAATATTTCTCACTTAAAGGAGCTCAGATATAAGAACCTGAGAAGCAAACAGCTCAAAAAAAGATGTATAAAAGCCAGTAGTGTTTTGAGCATGTTTTCAGTCATAGAATAAGAAACACCACAGAAGTTTAAATTATATTGAAACACAACTTATACGCCCTGACAAAGCAATGCTCTTGACGAGGCTGGAAGAGTTTCGGGAAGAAAGGTAAGGCGGAAAGGCGAAGGTATACTGCACAGGCATGAGGACAAGGGCAGGCGATCGGCTCCACACAGTGAGCCAGTCATAATGCTGCTGTTGAGCAGTAATTCCCACTTGAAATTTGACTAGTAGCCCTCATTTGTGGCAGATCGAATCCCAATGGATACGTGACTTACTCCAGTAACCTTGGGGTATCTAGAACCTGAGAAAGCAGACACTGGATTGGCATAGAAGCCTGTGTAGGATCTGTCGAGGACCAGGGAAAAAGCGTCATCGCGATGATACATTGGGGTGCCTGGGCTTGGTAAGAGGTGGCTGAACCTGCAGACGGACAGATGGACTGAGTGAAGATGGAGGAACTAAGGCTGGTGCTGTGCCTAACATCTCAGGTACAAATTCCTCAGTCAGCCCGCAATGGAAAGTTCTCTAAAATATATAGTTCCACCGACCTTTCCAGCCTTTGTTTCCCATTATCTTCCTGACACAAGATTACTAAAGCTATCTGAGTACTGAAGCTGGTGACTAAAAAGAAGGCAGACAACTACTAGCATCAAAACTAGGAGACTCTTAGAAGGGTGGAGGTGACTCTTCAAATGAGAATCAAGAACTTTACCCACCTTGCTGACATTACTTTAGGCAGTTACTGTTCTGAAGGATGATCTAACAGGTGGACACAGTAGTATTTTCTAAGAAGTAGCCATGGCTATGTCCAAATCCCAGAGAAAGGTGGCCTCCTCTCATCAAGGGAGTGCAGCAAAGAGGACTAGCACCTGGGAAGAGGCTAGGAAACACTAGGCAAATGTTGGCGTCTAAACAAGAAGGCTCAAGAAATGGCTCTATTTCCATCAGACTGAGAGGCACAGGCTCTTGGACTGACCACGAACTGTGGCAACAAGACAAAGGACAATTGTGTGAAAGGCGTACAGGTACTCAGAGACTAACACCAAATAATGTGCTTGGGGCAGCAGATTGAGCCCTTGATACACATTTTTTTTCAATGATAGACATCATGCTAATCATCAAAACTAAGAAAATGAATAAATATCTTTGCCAGGAACAAATCTTTAGAATAGTGTGATGAATGAATGAACAGAAATAACTGGAAGAAGGTGAAAAAAATATATATTAAATTTAGTTTTATAGCTAAAAAAGAAATAACTGGAAAGTACTATTTGGAAATGAATGTGTGGTGATGGTTAGAAAACTCTTCACAGAGGGGATGAGACCCAAGAAGCACCTCAGAAGGATAATTAAGAGTTTACCAAATAGCCCTGGCTGGATAGCTAGGCTAGTTAAAGCATTGACCTGAAGTGCACAGGTTGCCTGTTCGACCCCTGGGGTCAGGCACAGAGAGGAACAGATCAATGTTCCTGTCTGTCGGTCTCTATATTTCTCTCTTTCACTAAAATTAAATAGTTTACCAAATAGACAAGAAAAGATAGTAAGGGTGCCTAACCAAGCAGTGGTACAGTGCATAGAGCATCAACCTGGAACACTGAAGATCCAGGTTCAAAACCCCAAGGTCGCCAGCTTAATTAAGAGTGGGATCATAGACATGACCCCATGGCTACTGGCTTGGGCCCAAAGCTCACTGGCTTGAGCAAGGAGTCAATGACTCAGCTTGATCTTCCCAGCCAAGGCACATACAAATGAGAAGCAATCAGTGAACAACAAAGGAGCTGCAACAACAAGTTGATGCTTTTCATCTCTCCCTTCCTGTCTGTCCATCCCTGCATGTCCCCTCCTTTCTCCCCACCCTCTCTGTCTCTCTTAAAAAAAAGGAGGAGGAGGCATTCCATGTGGAGAAAACAGCATACATAAAGAGGCCAGTATAGGGAATAAGGTAAAAAAAAAAGCATAAAATTATATATTAGGATGAAAAGTAGCTCAGACTTAAAGCATGAGGGGTACTGGCATGAGATTAATAAATCAGAGAGGAAGAGAGGGATCAGATTGTGCAAATAATTAAACAGGTTTGGGCAAAAGCAGGCTTACAGTTATTAGTACATGAAAGCTTATTCTTATATCATTACTTATTAATTATTATATTATTTTCCATGCAAACAATTGTAAACCTACTTCTGCCAACCCCATATTTAATATGCAAAGGAGTTTGGATTTTACCTTACAGGTAATAAAGGGCTGCTGGCCACAGTAAAGGTAGCATTACTCTAGCTCAGAGAGGGCAGTACCGCAGAGATTCCAACCACAGCCCAGTGATTGCGCAGGGGTTCTGGGCACGGGGCTCAAGGAAAAGCAGTGGGAGAAGACCTGAAGCTTGCTACTACTCTCTGCAACAGCACAGGCTATAAACTCCCATGGTTTCCTGACTCCTTGCTGCTCTTATGCTGTGATCTTACTCGTCAAATGTCTGCCATCACTATGGACTAGAAATCTAGCAATTATTTAAAGCTCACTGACTTGAAAACCATTTTATCAGCAAGGCTTCTCCTACTTTCCCAGGCATTGTGAGCCCTCCTTCCCTTTAAACCAACAGTTCTGTGCAATCTTCCTGGGTTATTTTTATAGATATTTCAATTTGGAGGTTATCCCCCAAACTGTGGGTTTGAAAACACTGACAATGTTTTACTCTTCTCTTAATGTTTCTGAACTCTATGTACTGACAAAGGTGAACACTCTCCTGGGAGCTCATAATTGATACTCCTTCATGGTGATAGTTCTTAATGAGAGAATGACAGAATATCAGTATCTTCTCCTTGATCTCAAGCAATTCTGTTTTGACTACAAACTTGCATGCACCATACAAAGCAAAAGCCTTTCAAGCAACTGTGGGCCCACTCCCTTAGAAAACAGTGGAGGAAGCCTGCACCTTAGGGTCTTCCTCGCAATTCTAATAGCTAATTAGTTTTTCTTGCAGCTACATCTTTCAGAGTGCAGCCTGAACTAGTAGGAGATGCTTTAGCAGCCTTTTAATATCTCTCTATTATCCCATCTGCTTCATGGACACTGACGTTAATTAAATACAAGTTTATTTGAATACCTATAGTAAGTATTTTCTGTCCTCATGGATTATATTGATGTAGTTTCCCAACTAAAATTTTGAATTGATATATAACAGGTCCTCGAATAATGTTTCATCCACTGTCATTTTAACACTGATGAGATGCCATAGGAGTGTAACACTGTTTATCTCGATTAGTTATGGCAAAATTGGTTTCGTTAATATGCCATTTCGCTTAAAGTCGCAGAATCTATGGACATCACTGAAGACTTAATGTACTTTCACTAAAATCCTATGCTGAATAAAGAACTTAATTCAATGGAATAAATAAATATAATAGCAGTTCTGAACAATATAGTACTTCATTAATAAAGGGCTTTTATATTTTGAAGTATTCACCTTGTAATGTTAACTATGTTTATGTGTTAGCTCTTAAACTAATTTTTACATGCTATGCCTACGGAACATTAATACAAAAGTATTAAAATTACACACATGTAAGATTATGTAGGTGTGTGAATTCTAATAGAAAAGAAAGAAACATAAAAATAACAGATTGATAGTTCGGGGGTAGAATTGTGAATAATTATCACTTAAGCTTTTGGTTTTGAGTCACTGTTACTTGTAAAATATTTTAAAAATAAATGAAGTGCTAGGTCCATAATGTTGTTCTAAAATATAGTGAATTCATGAGTCACAGGAGAAAAACTACCAAGTTGTTTACTTCATATTTCAGCAATCACATTTAACAAATATTACAATCTCTATAGCAGGGGTCGGGAACCTTTTTGGCTGAGAGAGCCATGAACGCCACATATTTTAAAATGTAATTCCGTGAGAGCCATACAGTATGTTTAACACTAAATATAAGTAAATGTGTGCATTTTATGTAAGACCAACACTTTTAAAGTACAATAAGTCTCTGAATTCCTTTTAATAACATTCTTATACTGTTGCTAACCAATGATGAATAAAGTAGTTCTTACCATTAATGCGACTTCTGGTGCTGCATGGTTTTGCTGATGGCTTTGTAGTCTGATTGGTATGTGGTAAGGTTAAGCTTCATGCAGGTGTTGAGACTTCCATCTGTCAAACGTGATCGTAGGTTGGTCTTAACGTTCTTTAGATGTGAGAAAGACTGCTCACATGCATACGCAGAGCCAAACATTGTCAGTACAGCAATACTCACATGCTACAGTATGTGGTATGTGATGGGAAATGCATTCCAAGTTTAGACAATCAGTTGGTCCGCAGGTTGAAGTTTTTTCATTTCTCCCCACTTGTGTTTGCTCACCAACTCTGCTTGCTGTCATGCAAGTCTTTTCAAATCTTCATTCAGTGAATTGAACTTATTCACCCACATATTTGAGGCCTTCAGGTCAGCAGCTTGTAGCTCAAAATCTCTGACGGAGACACCGGGGATGTAACTCAGGTCAGCGCTGTCCACTACACACTCGTGTGGATGGGTGATGAACTTAAAAAGACGAGTGTGCTCACGAAATTCTCCAAAGCGCGCTTTAAATGACTGCAGGAGATTAGATGTGAAGCCCGCTAGCTGCTGGAGATCAAGATGTTGAGCAGGGTCACTTGCTGTGCATGCATCTTTAAACTCTCCATGTTTTTCAAAGTGCAGTAAACGACCTGTTTCAATGTTAGTGATGAAGAGTTCCAGTTTGTTTTCAAATGCAAACACTGCTCCTTGAAGGGATAAGACTATTTCCAATGCCTTGCATTTTCACATTGAGCTGTTTCAGATGTTCAGTCACACAAGACAGCAGAACTTCAGGATAGTAGATCTTCAGGATTCATGATTGAGCTACTCAGTGTTAGCTAACTCAGGATGCTCTATGTTTTTCATTTCAAAAAACATCCGATTTCGCTCAGACAAGCCGCGAAACTGCTGAGCACCTTCTCTCTTGACAACCAACGCACAATGCTGTGCAGAAGCAGACCAGGATAATTATTCCTAACTTCATCCAGCAGTGTTTTAAACTGGTGATCATTTAAAGCTCGGGCAACAATAAAGTTTACCACCCGAAAGACCAGCGACATTCACCTCACCAAGCTGCTTACCACACATCTGTGCACAAAGTGCCTCCTGATGTAGGATGCAGTGAAAACTTAGGATGGGTCTTTTTTTCATGTTCACGAGGAAGTGCTATGAATCCTGTTTTCCCCCACCATGCACAGAGCATCATCAGGACACGCCGAAATAAGTTTATCCATCAGTAGATATTTTCTTTAGCAAACTCAGTAAAAGACTTGAATAAATCCTCCCCTCTTGTTGTCTCTTTCATAGGCAAAACAGCAAGACTTTCCTCACATAGTGTGTCACCAACAGCATACCTTGCAGTCACACTGAACTGGGATAAATGGCTTACGTCTCTTGACTCATCCAAAGCGAGAGAAAAGAATGGTGCTGCATTTATGTCCTTCACTTATGTTGTCTCAATTTGATTTGCCATCATGATGATAAAATCGTGAACAGTTCTTGCCGAGAGAGGCATGTCTTTTATTAGTTTGATTACCTTATTTTTATCCGAAAAGTTGTCAAAAAGTTCATTGGCAACATCAAGCATTAATGTTTTGGCATACTCCCCATCTGTGAATGACTTTCTCTTTCTCACAATTGCTAAAGCACCAGCAAAGCTAGCCGAATTCAAGTCACCTTGTTGGGTCCAAACACAGGGTTGCTGATGACTAGCTTGCACTCTGCACAGTAGCTCTTGACATGCTTTCGTCCTGCTGGATATTTCGATGCAAATGTAGTATGGCGTGTGTCAAAGTGCCGCTTTATATTTGACCATTTCATTGATGCAATTTTATCACTGCATATTAGACACACTGCAGAACCTGCTCTCTCCAGAGGCGAATTCCTCTGTCCATTCCTGCTGAAAAGTACAATACTCCTCATCTTTTTTTCTTTTAGCCATCTTCTTCATCAAAAGGGTTTCTGCAATTAGCTAGCTGACTACTTGATTAAAAGGAGGGAAGTTTACTTCCTGACCTCACCACTACCCGTGTACATTACACATTATCCAATAAAAATTTGGTGTTGTCCCAGAGGACAGCTGTGATTGCCTCCAGCCACCTGCAACCATGAACTTGAGCAGTTGGAAATGAATGGATTGTAATACATGAGAATGTTTTATATTTTTAACATTATTATTTTTTTATTAAAGATTTGTCTGTGAGCCAGATGCAGCCATCAAAAGAGCCACATCTAGCTCGTGAGCCATAGGTTCCCGACCCCTGCTCTGTAGAGATTTTTCTATTCCTCCTAATTTTATGTCGTCATTCCACACCCTTCCAACTATCGAAGTAGAAATAGAAACTACCTATTTGTATGTATTCCATTAGTGCCCAATATTACCACATAAGCTTTCACATCAAAGGTTCATTTTATTAAGTATACAGTGTCCTAAATTTAAAATCCACCTCTCTGTAAATCTGGCTATTTCTCATCATACTGAATTATGCTTTCTGGAAATTAATTTATTTGTCATTTTAATTCTAGTACTGGTACTTCCATTTGTAACAATTTCACTTATTTTAAGATATTTTTAATGCTGATCTTCTAGACTGAAGCTCAGATGATCAAACAGAATTATTTACTATCTACAAAGAGAAATAATGTTTCCTCTTTGCTTACAACATTAGGAAACTACCTAAATCATTAATTTGTAATTTTACAATTAATTTATGATTTATTAATTTTTTAAATGTGGATTTTAATATGATCATGTGGAATATGTGCTATATTTCTAATTCCCATTGTACAAATTAATAAAAAATATGTTTTTGAAAACTTATTTTTGCCTCTGAACAAAACTACATAAGGAATCTTAATGTTTTATCACACCAAGAAAGACAATGGAAAATTCTAAACCTAATGTCAGTATTAAAAATAATTATAAATGTTCTTTGCAGATAAAAGACATGCTCTTCAATTCTGATAATTCACAAATATTGTTCAAAAATATTTCCCTGTATCACTAGGAAAAGCATTACTTGACAGAATATAAATCCCTCCCCCTCTCACAGAGTAGTTCCAAATATTGTGGAAATGAAATACTTTATTTATTTTTCTTTTAATTTTTTTTAATTCTATTCATTTTAGAGAGGAGACAGAGAGAGAGAGAGAGAGAGAGAGAGAGAGAGAGAGAGAAAGGGGGGGAGGAGCTGGGAGCATCAACTCCCATATGTGCCTTGACCAGACCAGTGCAGGGTTTTGAACTGGCGACCTCAGTGTTTCCAGGTCGACGCTTTATCCACTGCGCCACCACAGGTCAGGCGAAATACTTTATTTAAAATCTGATTTGTTTCATAGATTTATTAAATAAGCAAACAAAATCAGTATCTTCACAAACATTTCACATCAATAATCATAAACAAGTCAATCAACGGATTTTAAAGTTCACTCCACATTCAAATAGTATTCTAACCCAGAAGGTGGGCAAGCCTTCCTATGACACAAATAAGGAGGCTGAGCTCCTGAGGTGAGGTGACACAAATTCTTAGTCATAATGTAGACCAGGCACATAAATTCATGCATAGGAGACCCTCAGCTTCCTGTGAAGTAAATTCATTCCAGTAGCTAATGTGCAATTAGTGTTTCACCAATTGAAGTTTTTTAGAAAGCCGTACATTGTACAGGGGAAAAAATACTTTCAATAAAAAAATTTAAAAATTTGGAAGATGAACTAACAGCTATGTATGACATTAATTGGGAGTAATGTAAAATCTCCTACTATTTCAAAATGATGTCAAAAAGATTAAAAAACAAAAACAAAATACCCCAAGGCACCATTCTACCTCAACACCTACAGGCTGGAGCAAAAGTAGGTTTAGAGTTGTATGAGAAACACAGTTTATTCTTGTATTATTCTTTATTAATTATTGTATTATTTTCATACGAACAACTGTAAACCTACTTCTGTCCTACTCTGTATATTACTTGCATTCTACCAAGGCGGGCCTAAGGAAAAAATATCTATCACAAAACATTTTAAACAGCTTATCTTTTACTCTGCCTACATGCAAACTGCAAGCAATCTGAAAAAGCAGAGAAGAAATTAACCAAAACCGTACTAGCAAAAGACAACTATTACCTTTTTTTCCTTCCATTTTCCTAATACTGAAAACACTACAGCTTGTAACTTAACATTACATATAGATATTCCCATTATTAAAAATTCTATGGGTGTTTTAAAGGACTGCTCCTCATTCTGAAATTACATTTTTTTCCAATTTTGCAAGGGAACACCAGTCAACCCTTGAAGCACATCTGTTAGACTACGAAGACTCATTTAAAAGCAATTCTACCACAGACTGCATTGGGACCCTTTCGTTAAGAAAACACAATTTTTAAAAATCAGGGAGCTCAAATCCCAAGCAATTCCTGAGTTTTTTTATATGCCTAACTGGTTCTTACTTTATCAGATAATTTAGTAAGCTCAAGATTAACAATGGGCCCTGGCTGGATAGCTCAGCTGGTTAGAGCATCTGCCTGAAATGCAGAGGTTGCCAGTTCGATCCCTGGTCAGGGTACACAAAGGCATGGATTAATGTTCTTGCCTCTCTCTCCCTTTCTCTCTGGCTAAAATCAATAAATAAAGATTAAAAAAAAACAATGATTAACAATTATAATCAGTTATATATATATACATATATATATATATCGTGTGTGTGTGTGTGTGTGAAGTAGAGACAGAGAGAGGGACAGGTAGGGACAGACAGACACGAAGGAAGAGAGATGAGAAACATCAATTCTTCATTGCGGCTCCTTAGTTATTCATTGACTGATTTCTCATATGTGCCTTGACGGGGGTTGGGGGGGTTACAGCAGACCAAGTGACCCCTTGCTCAAGCCAGCGACCTTGGGCTCAAGCTGGTGAGCCTTTCTCAAACCAGATGAGCTCGCACTCAAGCTGGTGACCTTGGGGTTTTGAACTTGGGTCCTCCGCATCCCAGTCCGAGGCTCTATCCACTGCGCCACCGCCTTGTCAGGCAGTTATTATGCTCTCACCTTTTCCCAAACTCCTGTGTGCTATCATTTAATTTTCATTAAGTTATGAAATTGGTATAAAAGGATTAAGAAGGACAAATTGTAGTTATAAAAAAAGTCACGGGGATGTAAATTACAGCATAGAGAATATAGCTAATAATACTGTAATAACTGTGTATGGTGCCAGGTGGGTAATGAAAATATCCAGAGTGGGAGGGTAGTGAGGCAGGTAGAATCGCTTTATAAAAAATGTGACTGTTGGCCCTGGCCAGTTGGCTCAGTGGTAGAGCGTTGCATTGGCCTGGTATGTGGAGATCCTGGGTTCCATTCCCAGTCAGAGCACACAGGAGAAGCGCCCATTGGCTTCTCAACTCCTCCCCCTCTAGCTTTTCTCTCTTTCTCTCTCTCTCTTTCTCTTTCTGCTCCCCCAACCCCTGCAGCCACAGCTCACTTGGAGCCAGTTGGCCCCAGGCACTGAGGATGACCCCATGGTCTCTGCCTCAGGCACTAAGAAGAACTCAGTTGCTAAGCAACGGAGCAAGGACACAGATGGGCAGAGCATCGCTCCCTACTGGGATTGCCAGTGGATCCCAGTTGGGTGCATGCAGGTGTGCCTCCCCTCTTCTCACTGAACATAAAAGAAAAAAATAATGTGACCAATCACTAGGCTGTACACCTGAAACTAACATTAAATAATACTGAATGTCCTGTAATTAAAAATTAAAATAAAAAAGAAAAATATAAGTATATATTCTTATATCATCAATACAGAAAACAAATATCAAGAATTTAAACAACTTAATATTTACCCAATCAACTTAGAAAAACTAGAAATCAGGTCTTTAAAATTACCAGAATCATTTCTATTTTTATTTAATTTACATTGGTGTTTATATGACACGATGAAAAACAAAGATGTATTTGTTAAAATAGTCTGGTAAAAACTGAAATAAATCTTTTAAAAAAACAATGCTGAATTGTTTCTATCAGGCTTGAGAAATTCTGAAAACAGCAACTGTCTCATTCGAAGAGAGACATATAACTGATTCTATACTGTTCAAAGATTTCATGATATGAACACTTTCAGATCTGTAAATAAGCAAAACAGAGTAGTTATTCTGCTGAGGTAGTTACATTCCTTTCTGTATTAAGGTACCTTAAATGTTTTGTCTGTTTCCAATGTTTGAAATCTGAAATGGCTGTGGGGAGGATTGAGTTTGTACATGTAAACCACTTGATACTGTGCTTGCCACAAAGTAAGCCCTAATAAGTATTAGCCATATATAGCCTGTTTTGTTTTGTTTTGTTTCCTTACTAGGAGGGAAATACAAGCGGATGCTCTAAAACTTAAATGGAGGGAAAGATTTCACACTCTAACTTATGAAGGGCTGATGTTCAAAAACTCACTGAAGATTATCTAACTAAAACTTGAATGCTAAGCGCATCTACATTGTGCTTCGATCGAAAAGTGGCCAATTTACCAGTACGGTTTTTTTTTCCTTATAAAGATATTATATCTCCATATGCCTGTCAAAGTTTCAGCATCGTCATAACGACAGGCTAAAGACCAGGGTTCCCTACTTGACTGAAAACCCTAAGAGAGGAACATTACGTTGAATTTAAACGTGGAGATCAATTAAAGAAAAAACTTCCCAGAAATACGTAAGAATCCTTCTCACACTGCAATAAAATGGGAAATGTAATGGAAAATGTGTTCAATAACTGATGCCATACTGACTTTAAAAAAAAAATTGCGGTTGACTACCTGAAAATAAATAGTACTAAAGGGGGTGGGGTGGGGGGGGAGATCAGTTCTGCACTCTCTTTTCATCATTGTGATAACTAAATAAACAGTTCTGCTTTCTTCTGGAATAGGTTTTTCAAGGACCCCAGAAGAAAAAAAAGTTTTGTCCCTTTCTGGATGGGCTTACCCTTTTAACGTGGAACTTTCCATTTAGGCAACAACAGAGCCAGCATCTGACCAAGGCGATCTAGACCACTGTCCAGACTAACAGGCAGGGATTGTAAAGGACACTTGCTGAATCCAAGACTCAAAGATAACCAGAATCACTTTCATCCGCTATTGAACCTGAGCACTTTCACAAAACATCATTATCGCCACTCGCCTTTAATAGTTTTAAGATGCTATTTAATTATCTTGCGTTTCAAACTACTGTCCATCCATCAGTTTTACTTAACTTTAGGCGTCACGTCTCCAAAACTTCGTTTTCCTCCCAAAATTTCCCCCAGAAAAAGAGTCCAATATCAAAAGGGAGTTGATAGCAGGGTCTCATTTCCCTCTTTTCAGGAAAATGAATGGCCTTGCCAAAAAGTAAAGCCACGCCAAGTTGGGGGACAACAGGGTGATCCCACCTCTGCTATTCACCCGCGCGAGTGCCGATCCAAGACTGCCCACGCGCAACAGCGCACCGCTCCTTCCCGGCGTGTCTGCAAATTCAGCTAAAGGCCCGAGGACTTGGCGTCCCGCAGGCTCTCCCTGCGCCCCGTCCCCGCCACCCCTGGGTCTCTAAGCGCCGCGCTCTCTTCGGGGGCCACCCACCTTGCTGAGCTCCAGCGTCCTCAAGCAGCAGGAGCAGGATAGGTAAGAGCAGGAGGAACAGAGGCATAGGGGAGAAGGAGGCGCTGCGGCGGGGAGGGAGGCCAGAGTGAGAGTGGGGGTGCGCGGCCCGAGCGGGGGCGGCGGCCGCGGCCCGGACTCGGGGACCGTGCGGGCTGCGCCCTGCTCTCACCACCGTCCGGCTCGCCATCGCGGCGGCCGGCAGTCCGCCTGCATAGTGCGGGCGCGCTGGGAGTCCCGCGCCGCGGCTCGGGGCAACAAGGCGGCGGCTGCAGCGAGCGAGAGAGCCAGAGGCGGCGCGCCTCGCCTCGCCCCGCGCTGGGACCCCCTCCGCCCCTCACTCCGCTTTCGTCTCCTCCTTCGTCCCTTCCCTCCGTTCCCCGCCCGAGACCCCAGGCCGGAGTGCAGGAGAGGGGAGGGAGGGAAGGAAGGAAGCGGAATGCACGAGGCGCGGAGGACCGCTGCGGCGGAGCCGGGGAACGAGCCTCCCGCACCGCGTTCTCCAACCCGACCTCCGCTCCCCGCGCTCTCCCGCCGCTCCGCCTAGCTGGCAAGCAGGCCAGCCGCCCGCCCGCTCCCTCGCGCTCCCTCCCGCGCGCCCTAGCCACGCCTCTTAGGCCGCCGCGGCCAATCCTCGGTTGGCTCTGGTCCGTCTCCTCCGAGCCACCCAATCAACACGCTCTCTCCTTGGTCAACCAGTTAGCTCCACCACCCACTACTCGAGTTTAACCGCCTCTCCTCTTTCTCTTCCAATCCTCTGAGACCTTGGGAAGCGTCCCACCCGCCTCCCCCAATCTGGGTTCCGCCCCCAAGCTCGGGCCCCGGCGGTCCCCGCCCGCCGGAGATTTGTTATTGTTGGGACCTCTGCCCAAACTGATCCCGCTGAGGCGGCCGCTAGCTCTGGTCAGTGCCTTCCGGGAGTTCCCCCGTCCCGCGCTCCCTGCTCCTCGGGCAGTGCTTGCTCAATGCTTCCCCACCCCACCCCCGCACATCAGGCCACTGGAAGAGGTGGGAAACCTGGATTGTTTTGGCTGGAAGCTGAGTCTAAAGAAATTTTTTCTTTATTTTTAAAAAAATAGCAGAGTTGCTTTTTTTTTGCTGTTGTTGTTTTTAATAAAAGCTATGCCAATTGTTGTAGCCGCTTAAATATGTCAATATATATAATATATACATTACATGTTATACACACACACACACACACACACACACACACAGTTTCCAATTACTTTTACTGCATTTATTATATTGGGGGGGGGCGCCTAAAAGGATATAACAAGATTCATGCCCCCACAAGCACAAACCTGACATCCTAACATTCATTCAGGCGTTCTAGAGTTGTTGAGCACCTGCAAAATTATGAGTTGTAAAGAGTTGCAGCCATAATGCACAGCCATCTTCCAGTAACTAGTGTTGGGGAAGAGATGGAAGTATCATGAATGTCAGAATAAAATAAATGCTAATTAGAGTCACAAACAACTTGATGGAGACTTTGAGGGAACAGAGTGACAAGAAGAACTGGTCTTTGGGAAAGCAGAATCCACAGGACTAGGAGGTGACTGGTTTTAGAAGGAGAGAGGTGCCACCATGGTTGGTTTTCACACGGTCCCTTAAGGAGGATGGTGTCATTAATAAATACTGTAAACTGAAAAGGTGAAGAAGGCTGTGTGGGAAAATGAGTTAACTTTGGACATAGTGAATTTGAGGTGTCCACTTAGCTAATATGTGAAGCTGTATCAGGCAGGTGGACATTTTTGTATAAAGCTTAGGACGAGGCCTGACATGCGGTGGCGCAGTGGGTAAAACGTTGACCTGGAAGGCTGAAGTTGCTGGTTTAAACCCCGGGTTCCCTGGTCAAGGCACATATAGGAATTGATGCTTTCTGCTCCCCCTCCCCTTCTCTCTCATCTCTCTCTGTCCCTTCTCTCTAAAATGAATAAATAAAATCTAAAATAAATAAATAATAAAGCTTAGGATGAGGATGGCGTTGAAGTTAGGGGGGAAAGTCATGAATAGATGAGATATTCAAAACCATGGAAGGGACTGATATCCTCAAATGAAACTCAAAACTGTAAAGGACTTTAGAGGTCTTTTTCAACTCTTGCAGACCCCTCCTGCATTAAATCCTTCTACCAAATTTATTTAATAAGCATTTATTGGATACCTATTAAACCCTACAATTCTTTAGTCCTAATGTAGGCAGTGAGTATACAAAGTTCAATCAGAAGATCCTACATTCTGTTGGAAAGGTGACCATGTAAACAGATTCATTGCTATTGGGGCATGTTGGAAGTATGGACTGATGCCACAATACCACATTGAAAGGATTTTAAGAAACCCATTATGGTAAGTATGAGACTCCAGCTGTCTTGAATAAGATAACAAAATATAGGAGGTGATCTCAGGCCAGAGGCAAAGGAGGCTGGATTACAGGTGGATGGTATAGATGGGACTGCATCTGGTAGGACTTGTAGCAGCCATGGTGACTCCATTTCTTGACTGGTAAATGAATTAATGCTTTGGATCAAGACTCTGGGGAAGACTGGGGTTTCAGGAAAGGAGCACATGGGCTAGTTATATCTGGAATACCAGTAACTTAAACTGTGTATTGTTTTAATGTATTTGTTTATTCCATGTTAAATGTAAATATAGATTCTCAATTTAAATTTTAATTCACCAGAACATTCTCCCCCTTTCCTCTTCTGTCTCTTCCTTTTTCTCATTTTCTTTCTTCATCAATATATAATGGCGGGAAAGGGCAAATGGAATTGATCTGCAGAGAAAAGAATATGGAAGAATGGTTACATTCCACTATTTCTGCTTCCAAATGAAGTTCAGCTGAGCCACTGCTAAGGAAATGAGAAGGGAGGAGAAGAACCTGTGGGCTGACGCCTTTGCTTCATACAGAAACATCTGGGTTTTAATGATATGATATGGTAAAAGTCATTGGCACCATCATTGCTATTAAATGTCTGTTAAGCATTAATAAAACAGAAGAGGCTCATTTAATATGGCATTTATACTGGAAACCTTGGGATGATAGTATGTAATGAATCATTGGTGGGTTTTATCAGTGAGTGTATACTCTTGGCAGGATAACAAAAAGAGGGGAAAAAGTGAGAATTTACTCTTGTGATCTTCCAGTGGGGTGGGAAAGAAAGAAGAATGTGGTATTTCTGGGGAAATATTTCAACCTTCAAAGCCCAGCACCCGAAAATCTGGTTACTGTTCTCACAGAGGCCTTTTCTTTCTCTTGTTGACTATTTGTATAGCCAAGTTTGTTGCTAAATATCTGAATTCTGCTAAGGAGACTTCCGTCCTTCCTTTAACAGAATGGGTTTGGGTACATTTTTCTCTTTATCCTGTATCTTTCAGTTAGGCATTTCAGTCAAATCTAGCTCTCAGGTTTATTACTCATTTCCTTAAAATTTATCAACTTTTTCTATATGTATTTGCTACAGCACATTTAAGACAGAAATGTTAGGAACCTAATTTATTTTAGAAGCTATTTCACGTCTCCTAGTGGATAATGACATTACATGTACTTTCTTAGCATATTTCAGCAACATGACTGACTTGGATCATTTTCCATTTGCCTTCCTCTACAACCATTTTCCTTTTTCTAACTTTCTTCCATCCTCTAGGTTTTTCTAGGAACATAATAAAATAAATTTAAACTAATTCATTCTCTTCTGGGTCAGAACAAGAAAGCTTCTGCTTGGTATTTTATCTCTGATAGTGGCTGCAAAGGACTTTAGTAAAAGCATGAAAACTGATCTCCATACCATCAATATCCTATCTAGAAATTAAAGAATTAATTATGCATGAATGGTTAACAGAGAACTAAAGAATGAATAATGAACATACCAGAGTATCTGAGATAATACGACTGAAGTGTGCAGTGGCTGTGTGCCACTCCTGGTATACACCTGTATTCTATCCTGTGGGACCGATGCTGGCAGCCGAATCAAGAATTAAATATACAGAGTTGAAATATACAGAGTCTGACTTCTGAGAAGTTGAGTTGTTTCATTAGATCATCGAAACAGCCCTGGACCAGACTCTTGTATCCAACCTCCACTTGAAAGTGCTGTATAACCTATAGCAAGTCTCTTAACCTCTCTAGGCCTCGTTTTCTTTATTTACAACAGAAGATTGTTGGATCTTGTTATAGGTTTTGAGTTTGACAGTTCTTCCAAATTCTCATTATCTACTGCTCCCTTTCATCCCACAGCCAAATTCTGAATCCTTACTTCCTAAATTGCTACCTAATGGAAGGAGAGGACACAAAGCTGATGAGTACAGAATTCCTCTCTGAAAGAGCATTGTCTGTGCTGAACAGAAATGGACCCTAAAGGGTGTGCTTCGCCCCGGTCAGATAGCCTGTTGGTTACAGCATCGTCTCAAGGTGGTTACTGGTTCAATTCTCAGTCAGGGCACATACAAGAACAGTCGATATTCCTCTCTTTCTCTCTGTCTTCCTCTCTTGCTGAAATCAATAAATTTTAAAAAATAATAATAAAAGGGTGTACTTCACATCCCTTAATCCCAGTCCAGCATGCCTTTATGAACTGAAGCTAGTTGAGGAGCCCCAGTTTTGTTCTGTGAAAGAAGCCAACAGGGCCTTAGAGCAGGAGGGTAACCTTATCACCAAGAAGATGGACAGGTCAGAGGAGATAAAGCTAGCCAGCATTGTGGTTGGAAGCTGGAGCAAAGGAGAGGTGAGATAAAGTGAAAGTCCCCCAGTGGTTGGAATGCAAAGATGCTTAGGTTGAGATAGCGAATATATAAATTCTAACTATTTGCTGTAGTATATGCTATATTGTAACCTCCCCTGCCCCCCACTTTCCTCTGAAACTCTCCATTAAGTTTACTATAGTCCCAGCCCAATCCACTGAAACTCTGGGGAAGGAGGAACATAAAAATGGGGGAGGGAGAATCAAGTTGGTGTCCAGCTTCTTGATTATACATGGAAAGGGCCGCATTCTCAGGAAGTGAAATGAGAGCGGAGATCAAGACTTCAGAGAAAGCAGGAGACACCTGAAACAGAAGTTCTGACAAATGTAAACTCCTTGCCACTCCCCATCTTCTTAACACCATTTCCATCCCTGGATTTGGAACAATCCAGGTGGCTGCCATCAATTACACCAGGACAACCAAATAATATTTCTACCTTTTATTTTCTAAGAACCAAGAGAATAGAAATAGCAATTGGGCCCTGGCTGGTTGGCTCAGTGGTAGAGTGGCAGCCCAGCATATGAATGTCCCAGATTCGATCCCAAGTCAGGGCACAGAGGAGAGGCACCCATCTACCTCTCACCTCCTCCCCCTTACACTTCTCTCTCTCTCTCTCTCTCTCTTTCTCTCTCTCTTCTCTTCCCCTCCTGCAGCCAAGGTTCGATTATAGTCAGTTGGCCCCAGGTGCCGAGGTTGTAACGGAGCAAGCGCCCAAGATGGGCAGAGCATTGCCCCTCATGGGTTTGCCAGTGGATCCCCAATGGGACACATGTGGGAGTCTGTCTCGGCCTCCCCTCCTCTCACTAAAGAAAAAAAGGAAATGTCAGTTGGGGTTTTTTAACTGTGCAGATCACATCTTCCAACGATTCCTTTGAGTCTCTAAATTAAATGAGACATGGACAAGAGTGTGGTGGTTACGGGATGGGGAGAGGGAGGAGAGGGTGGGATAGGGAGGAGGGGAGGGGCACAGGGAAAACCAGACAGAAGGTGACAGAGGACAATTTGACTTTGGATGATGGGTATGCAACATAATTGAATGATAAGATAACCTGGAGATGTTTTCTTTGAACATATGTACCCTGATTTATTAATGTCATCCCATAAAAATTAATAAAAAAAAAGAAAAAAAGAAATGTTAACTTAAAGCCTTTAACTTTAATGAGTCAATAAAATGGGAACAAATATTTTAAATAATAGCAAGCCTTTGAAAATTCAGTGTTTAAAAGGAATGTCTTCGGTTTTTAAAACAAAGAAAAATATCATCTCCTTTGTGTTACATTCACAGACTAGCTGATGTTAGCCTGAATTTGAACACAATGAGATACATATGAGATGCGGATTATACATTTTCATTTAAACAGATCCTTTTATTTTGGTATTTATTCTATTAACCATGGTTTGAGAAATGACAGGTTGTCAACAAAAAGGAAATAATATGTTGTTCAGATTGATCTGACTTTCCATGAGCTTCTGCATTGATAATCAGGTTGTAATGTCAGTATAAATAATACTTTACATTTGACTGACATGTAATCATTTTGTTCATAGTTAACATATGGCACAAAAGTGAAAATGTGCGAGATTGTTCTGAAGCATTGATTGCAGACCAAGATAAATAACACCTAGGAGAAAAACAAAGGAGAATATAATTTCCCTGACCTAGCTTTTTTTTTTTTTTTAGATCTTGAAGGACTGATTGTACATGCCTAGTACTCATAGAGTTTTCAATAAATGGGATAATTTTGACACCACATATCTGGCATTATTCACTAGTGATCTCTATAAATCAATGCTTAGTTCTAATTTGTAGATCTGAAAATATGTCCATTCATTTTTGGTGAATATAGTCAGTGTATCTGATAGTACTGACTTGACTAAAATGGAGGGTAAGAGCGGACCTTGACAAAAGATATAAATTATTGAGTCAAAAATTTATGAATTTCTTATTTATTTTGGACTCATTTAAAAGACATCCAGGTATTAACAGCCTTATCTAATGACCAAATTTAACTATTTATTTAGCTGTTTGATTTGAAACAGTAAGAGTTGTTTTATTTTTCAAAAATCAGTTACCAGACATAAGGTAATTTAGGATCTACTTTAGTTTTTTTGTCATTTGTTATATTCTTATAATGACAAATAACTAATATAAAGAAAGTACTTCATTATCATAACACAAGCATAGCCACTTACTCTAGACACTGTTAATCACATATACCCGCAATTAATCAAATCACCTACAAAATTATATCCCTACCAGAGAGCCATGGTGAGT
This sequence comes from Rhynchonycteris naso, assembly GCA_037038555.1. NCBI lineage: Eukaryota > Metazoa > Chordata > Mammalia > Chiroptera > Emballonuridae > Rhynchonycteris > Rhynchonycteris naso. The sequence goes on from CM073002.1 coordinate 79,239,737, forward strand.
CAGCCCCTAGATTTTGTTTTAACAACTACAACAGTAAATTGATATTCTCTCCAAGTGAACAAACTCATATAGCCATTCATGCGTGCTTATGGCAGCCATTCTTGTAGAGGAGTTATATAGTTATACATGGCCCAGAATGAAATTTTTAACACTGTCTGTGCTGTAATAAAACAGAAAATGAAACAAATAAGCCATGCTTCAAAATATATTAAGTATTATACTCAAATCCCGTCTGTAACCATAATTTTGCTTCTAGAAGTTACTTCCCAACGTTTATGTCTATATATTCTGTTTGTAGAGAATTTAAGTTCTTGACCTTTCAATGATTTTCACTAGTCCTGACATCATTTTCATAATTGTGGGTCTTATTCCATTTTGTTATATTAAATAATCCCCATCTTAATTTTTTCAACCCAAATAAATATGAAGTACTTTACATTTATCAAAGGTAAATTGGGTAGTTCCTAAATGGCTTTCTTTAAAAGTAGTCTTCATGGACTTAATGTAACTAGTAAATGTTATGAAAACTATATTTAGGGGGAGATAATATGAATTGTCATTGACAATATCTTGAGAATGTAAAACATCCTCATGGGTAAAAATAAGAAAAGCCCAGAAATCTACACTGTATTCAACAAATGCTAATTTTTCCCCATCAGATTTTCAAATTGATTTTTTTTTTCTTCTTTTCCAAGTGAGAGGAGAGGAGATAGAGAGACAGACTCTCCGCATGTGCCCTGACTGGATCAATACAATAACAACTGTCTGGGTCCGATGCTCAGCCCATCTGGGGCCATGCTCGCAACTGAGCTATTCCTAGCACCTGACTTGGCATCTCCCCTGAGCCATCCTCAGCACCCCAGGATGATGCACTCAAACCAATCAAGCCATGTCTGCAGGAGAGGAAAAGAGAGAGGGAGAAGGGGGAGGGAGAGGGGTGGAGAAGCAGATGATTGCTTCTCCTGTGTGCCCTGACTAGGAATCAAACGTGGGACATCCACATGCCAGGCTGATGCTCTACCACTGAGTCAACAAGCCAGGGCCCCAAATTGATTTGAAAACAAGCTGTGTAAAAGCCACGGCACATAATTTTATGAACTATGAAATAAAATGAGCTACTCTATTTAGATGGTAAGTACCGATGGAATCTCCTGATAGGGCTTTACAAGTTCTGAGAACCCTTATGGAAGGAAACCTGTGACCTCCTCTCAGTAGTGGAGGGGAAAATAGAACCATTGAGTTAGAAGATTTAATTCTGATGACCAGACTGTGTGAGTTCATTAGTGTATTTGGCTTTTTCAGATTTATATTTTAAAATCTTTATGTGCTTGTTTCTGCCGAGTTTATGCCCTCCGAAGCAGTATATCTTCCATATTCCTTCTCTTTTGCTGTAAAAGTCTAAATGAAACACTTTGATCTATTAATGGAATGCAGTTGACCCAGTGCCCTCTCTGTCACAATGTTGATTTACAGCCATAAGGAGCAATGGGCAGCAAGCCAGGTTACAGATAGTGTCTGAACCACGGCGACAGGTCAAATGTGGCACTTGCTTAATGGGTCACTCTGTCTTCTGCAAGTAGATCGACTGTCACAGAAGATACAGCTTTCTCATTATAGGAATTAGTAGCACACAATTTCCTGTCACCAAGATTCCTCAAAAGGCTGTGTGTGACCAGCATGAGGTACTCTCCTATAACAACTGAGGAATCATGGGCTCTAATACTGGGTCATCTCTCACGCTCAGGGACCCCAGATAGAAGAGCAAAGGCAGGGGATTCATATTTAGTGAGCATCTACCTTTGCTAGGCATTTCACATGTCATCTCATTGATGTCTCCTGGCATCTCAGTGGAGTAAGTGTAATTATTCACACATAGGCACACTGGTTCACTGATCAGGTCAGGACTCAGCAGGGTTGAGACTCCAGGCCTCTCTAATGTGTTATTCCCACTTGACCACACTGCCTCAATGTTATTCTGGAAATTCTGTTGTATCACTCAGTGACCTGGATTCTTTCCAAAGCCTGCTACCAGCAAATGACAAGTACCTAATAAAAGCGCATTGTTTTTTTTTTTGTCATAAAAATTTTATTTGGTACAAATGACTATTTTGAAAACTCTGCTAGTCAATGTCTAGTTCATCTCTTGCATTTTCTGAAATTTCACCAAAAAAATTCAAGCCTTGAATATCTTGAAAGGTGCACAGGCCCAGGCCTTAGAGTTGTATAGAATCAATTTTACTGTACAGAAAATCTATTGACATTCCTCATCTTTGCCTAATGTCTCACAAAGGCTTAAAGAATCGGAGAGATTAATTTCCAATTAAAAATATGTGGATTGGCCACAAATGTTTATTGTCTAAAAATGATGTTAAAATGACATTAGAAGAATTAAGAAGCTATGTACCAGTGATGGCAAGGGCTAGAGTTCTATAATTAATGCAGAAGGGCTGAAATTTAAGAATCAGAGCTGAAAATGGAGTTGGGGGGGGGGGTTACAGAAAATGAATACCTATATATTAAACTATAAGACTGTAGGTGATCTTTTACCATTTAGCTTTCATAATTCCAAAGACCAGGCCACAATGTGTATCTAAAAAATAAATGGAATGTTCTGAAATTTCATTGATATTCTAGAACATTCTACCATGCCATTAATATCTATGCTGCTTGAATTTTTGTCTTGGGCTGGCTGTGAGTTGCAGTGTGCCAGGCTTTATCAGTGGATACTTTCATCCTATATTCCTGGAGTCCCAAAGCACTGTTTGCATCTTTAACAGGTGGTCAAGAGCATGTAATGACTTGGTACCAAGATAACCTGAGTCATGGCAAGCTAATTTCTACTGAGCCAGCTTGGCAACATAAAAACATAAAATTTTGTAATGAAACTCACAAGAATTTTATGAAAATATTAATTGAGTCCTGATGGCATTTTATTTTTGCAACCACTGGTAGATTTTAGAATAACCTTTCCCTACCATAACCCCAAAAGGGGCAATTTCTCTGTCAAAAGTCATGCTGTGTCTCCACTTTGCACTACCTCCTCCTACAAGCTTTCAACATGGTTTGCTACATCCAGCTGCATGAAGTCTACCTACACTTTTCCACAGCATGAATACCATGGCACAAACTATGAAGAGTTACTGGAAAGCACAAATATTGCTTTACACTGCTGAATTGTCTTAGTGTATGTGTAAGGCTTTAGAGAATCCCTTTAGGATCTTGCTTTATAAAAAACAATTTTGTTGTGAAGTGATTCATAGACCATTCCTTTAAGATCATGGGGATCTTAAGATCCAAGATTATCTTAACTGTGAATGTTATACTACATATGTGCTTACATCCTAAGTTACTAAATTATTTGCTGGTTAGACAGCATGGACTATTTTACATAATTTTAATGTCTCTTGACAGTATATAACACCACAGTAGGCTTATAATAAAGTTTTGATGAATGAATAATGCATAGATGAAAGAACTATGACTCTTTGGGGCTCAGAAAAATTATTTTTTTAAATTTAGATTCCAGATTTCACCCTTATATTTCCGGGTTTTGACACTAGCTTATGACCTAAGATCCATATCACAGGATACAAATAAAAAATAAATCTGTTTAGTTAAGTCTATATACTTAGGTTTCTATTATTTGGAGCTAAATGCAATCCTAACATGTATTTATGAAGGAGGGAGGTCACACAATCCTGCTGAAACAAAATATAAAGCATAAGCATATTCAGATTCAACACATTCTAAAAGGACTTTGTATTGAAAAGACTTTGTTAGGTGGTATATTAAACTGAGATTCATGGACATAGATAAAAGTGAAGTGGTTACCAGGAGGAGGCAGTAGTGGGGCAAGGGGAGGGGAGGAGAGTGAAGAGGGACAAGTATGTGGTGACAGAGAGTGATTTGACTTTGAGTGATGGATGCACAACACAAACAACAGTTCAAATGCCATAAAGATGTTTACCTGAAACCTGTGAACTCTTATTGATCAATGTCACCCCATTAAATTTAATTTTCTAAATAAGTAAAATAAAGAAAAATCTTTTCTTTAATAAATTGATATAACAATCTCTTTCATGAATGATGAGTGTAGTTTTATAGTGAGAGATTTATCCCTTAATATGATTAAATAAATATTAGTTTCTAACATATCAAACATATTGTCCTCAATATCATAAATATAAATATGAATTAAGAGTGGCTTTCTAATAAACTCAAGAAGCTTGTTAGAATGAGTGGATAATAACACAAATATATACCCAGTGGAGTTCAGGGCAACCATGAAATAAGTGTAGATGTAATGAATGGAAACATTGCATTTTGTTGGAGGAATCTGTAAAACTTTATAGAGAAGGCTTTAAGGGATAGATAAGATTTCAGTAGGTTGAAAGATTAGGACAGTATCAAAGAAGGAAATGGTATAGACAAAGACATAAAGATGGAAATATTTAAGATTTTATCTTCAGGGCTACTACTGACCATACAAGCTCCTGACAACTGTCAAAGTATGATTTAAATCACCGAGATCTCTCACTTATATATATTTTTTATGTGTGTATTTTTCTGAAGTTAGAAGCAAGGAGGCAGAGAGACAGAGTCCCGCATGCACCCAACTGGGATACACCCCAGCACACCCACCAGGGGGTGATGCTCTGTCCATCTGGGACATTGCTCTGTTGCAACCGGAGCCATTCTAGTGCCTGAGGCGGAGGCCATGGAGCCATCCTCAGCACCCGGGCCAATGTTGCTCCAGTGGAGCCTTGGCTGCAGGAGGGGAAGAGAGACATAGAGAGAAAGGAGAGGGGGAAGGGTGGAGAAGCAGATGGATGCTTCTTCTGAGTGCCCTGCCTGGGAATTGAACCTGGGACTTTCACATGCCTGGCTGACGCTCTACCACTGAGATAGTCGACCAGGGCCTCATTTAAATTTTAAATCAGCCACCTTGGCTCTTTTGTCAGAGAAAAAATATTATTTCTCCATTTAGTTATAGCAATGATAGTAGGGATTTGATGGCCCTGGCCGGTTGGCTCAGTGATAGAACATATGGACGTCCCAGATTCAATTGCTGGTTAGGGCACATGAGAAGCGACCATCTGCTTCTCTCCCTTCCTCCATCTTCTCTCCCTCTTCCTTTCCCTCAACCAGTGGCTTGACTGCTTAGAGTAGGGATCGGGAACCTTTTTGGCTGAGAGAGCCATAAATGCCACATATTTTAAAATGTAATTCCGGCCTGACCACACGGTGGTGCAGTGGATATTGCGTCAGACTGGGATGCAGAAGGACCTAGGTTCGAGACCCCGAGGTCGCCCACTTGAGCGCAGGCCCATCTGACTTGAACAAAAGCTCACCAGCTTGGACCCAAGGTCACTGACTCCAGCAAGTGGTTACTCAGTCTGCTGAAGACCCGCAATCAAGGCACATATGAGAAAGCAATCAATGAACAACTAAGATGTCGCAATGGCAACAAAAAACTGATGATTGATGCTTCTCATCTCTCTCCATTCCTGTCTGTCTGTCCCTATCTATCCCTCTTTCTGACTCTCTTTCTGTCTCTGTAAAAAAAAAAAAAAAAAGTAATTCCGTGAGAGCCATACAATATGTTTAACACTAAATACAAGTAAATGTGTGCATTTTATGTAAGACCAACACTTTTAAAGTACAATAAGTCTCTGAATTCTTTTTAATAACACTGTTATGCTGTTGCTAACCAATGATGAATAAAGTACTTCTTACCATTATTGCGACTTCTGGTGCTTCATGGTTTTGCTGATGGCTTTGTAGTCTAGTTGATATGTGGTGAGGTTAAGCTTCATGCAGGTGTTGAGACTTCTATTCATTAAACATGATCATAGGTTGGTCTTAATGTTCTTTAGATGAGAGAAAGACTGCTCCCATGCATAAGTAGAGCCAAACATTGTCAATACAGCAATACTCACATGCTGCAGTGTGCGGTATGTGACAGGAAGCGCGTTCCAAGTTTAGACAATCAGCTGGTCCATAGGTTGAAGTTTTTTCATTTCTCCCCACTTGTGCTTGCTTGCCAACTCTGCTTGCTGTCATGCAAGTCTTTCCAAATCTTCATTCAGTGAATTGAATTTATTCACCCACATGTCTGAGGCCTTCAGGTCAGCAGCTTATAGCTCAAAATCTCTGACAGAGACATTGGGGATGTAACTCAGGTCGGTGCTGTCCACTGCATACTCGTGTGGATGAGTGATGAACTTAAAAAGATGGGTGCACTCACAAAATTCTCCAAAGTGCACTTTGAATGACTGCAGGAGATTAGATGTGAAGCCCACTAGCTGCTGGAGATCAAGGTGTTGAGCATGGTCACTTGCTGTGCATGCATCTTTAAACTCTCCCAGTTTTTCAAAGTGTAGTAAATGACCTGTTTCAATGTTGGTGATGAAGAGTTCCAGCTTGTTTTCAAATGCGAACACTGCTCGTTGAAGGGATAAGACCGTGTTTCCAATGCCTTGCATTTTCACATTGAGCTGGTTCAGATGTTCAGTCATGTCCACGAGATAGTAGAACTTCAGGAGCCACTTAGTGTTAGCTAACTCAGGATTTTCAACGTTTTTCATTTCAAGAGAAGTCCAGATTTCACTCAAACAAGCCACGAAATGGCTGAGCACCTTTCCTCTTGACAACCAACGCACATTGCTGTGCAGAAGCAGACCAGGATAATTATTCCCAACTTCATCCAGCAGTGTTTTAAACTGGCAATCACTTAAAGCTTGGGCAACAATAAAGTTGACCACCCGAATGACCAGCGACATCACCTCACCAAGCTGCTCGCCACACATCTGAGCACAAAGCGCCTCCTGATGTAGGATGCAGTGAAAACTTAGGGTGGGTCTCTTTTTATGTTCACGAGGAAGTGTTATGAATCCTCTGTTTTCCCCCACCATGCGCAGAGCATCATCAGTACACACCGAAGTAAGTTTATTCATGGGTAGATTTTTTTTAGTGAACTCAGTGAAAGACTTGAATAAATCCTTTCCTCTTGTTGTCTCTTTCATAGGCAAAACAGCAAGACTTTTCTCATGTAGTGTGTCACCGACAGCATACCTTGCAATCACGCTGAACTGGGATAAATGGCTTACGTCTTTTGACTCATCCAAAGCAAGAGAAAAGAATGGTGCTGCATTTATGTCCTTCACTTGTGTTGCCTCAATTTAATTTGCTATCATGATGGAACAATTGTGAACAGTTCTTGCCAACAGAGGCATGTCTTTTATTCGTTTGATTACCTTATCTTTATCTGAAATGTTGTAAAAAAGTTCATTAGCAACATCAAGCATGAATGTTTTGGCATACTCCCCATCTGTGAATGGCTTTCTGTTTCTCACAGTTGCTAAAGCACCAGCAAAGCTAGCTGTATTCCAGTCATCTTGTTGGGTCCAAACACGGAGTTGCTGCTGACTGGCTTGCACTCTGCACAATAGCTCTTGACATGCTTTTTTCCTGCTGTCCCCCAATGGATATTTCGATGCAAATATAGTATGGCGTGCGTTGAAGTGCTGCTTTATATTTGACCATTTCATCGACGCAATTTTATCATTGCATATTAGACACACTGCAGAACCTGCTCTCTCCACAAAGGTGAATTCCTCTTTCCATTCCTGCTGAAAAGTACGATACTTCTTATCTTCTTTTTTTTTTAGCCATCTTCTTCATCAAAAGGGTTTCTATTAGCTAGCTGACTACTTGATTAAAAGGAGGGAAATTTACTTCCTGATCTCACAATGACCCGTGTACGTTACGCATTATCCAATAAAAATTTTGTGTTGTCCCATACGACAGTTGTGATTGGCTCCAGCCACCTGCAACCATGAACTTGAGCAGTTGGAAATGAATGGATTATAATACATGAGGATGTTTTATATTTTTAACATTATTATTTTTTTATTAAAGATTTGTCTGTGATCCAGATGCAGCCATCAAAAGAGCCACATCTGGCTCACGACCCATAGGTTCCTGACCCCTGGGTTAGAGCATTGCTCCTCTCACCCTGTGCTGGGGATAGCTTGGGTTGGTCTGAGTGCTGGCACTAAAAATAGCTTGAACAATTGGAGCATTGGCCCCAGACAGAAGTTGCTGGGTGGATCCCAGTGGGGGCACATGCAGGAGTCTATCACCATCTTTCCTCCCCTCACTTAAAAAAGAAAGAATAAAAGAAAAGAAGTAGAGATTTGAAGACATTATAATTTGAGAATATTAATGTAAATGAATTTCTTATATATAGCCACAATCTGTGGAAGAGTTTGGAAGTGATAGAGCTTATAAACTAATAAGAATATATGCTCTGTGAATTGTTCCACTTCTTCCACACTGTAGAAGAATACCTAATCAATCTTTGTTTGCTTCTTTTTTCCCTATTTTTTAAAGGCAGCCTATGACATTTTCACTTGATGGTGAGATAGACAGATTACCCTTCTTCAGCATTGCCAAGTACTTAATACCATGGAGTTGTTTGCACATAACCTGAAGATATCATCCAAATGATTGAGCAGGCTCTAAGGGTTTGAGAAAGGAAGCTTAATCAGTAAAATGTGTGTATATCAAAAAACGAGGCCAATATGTGAGCACAGAGAAGCTGGAATAATGCTACTTTTGAGATATCTTACATGTAGACTGTGCACTGTTCTACCCAAGAGAGTGATATTCATATCATAGTCTATAAAATGGCTGGTACAAGGTAGTGCAGGCCATTCTTTGGCTTGTCTTTTGTTATGTTTACTGTGGCTGAAGGGGTCTCCCTTGCCAAGCTTCCCTGTGTATTCTGCCTTTCCTCCAGTTCCAAAATTTACTGGAGCCTTGGCAATGGAATTTCTTGGCAGCTCTATTATTCTGGGATGTCTTTGGCTATGTCCTTGACTCCTAGATTACCCTGAACACTGGACACTGGCATTCACATACCCACAGTCTTTGTTGAGCAATTCTTTTTTTTTAGCAAGAGAGAAAGGGACAGCAGGGACAGACAGACAAGAAGAGAGAGAGATAAGAAGCATCAACTAATAGTTCTGGCACTTGAGTTGTTCATTAATTGCTTTCTCATACATGCCTTGACCAGGAAGCTCCAGCTGAGCCACTGACCCCTTCCTCAAGACAGCGACCTTGGTTGGGCTCAAGCCAGAGTCCTTTGGGCTTCAAGCCAGTGACCTTTGTGTGTTTATGATTTCATGTTCAAGCCAGAGACCCTGCATTCAAGCTGGTAAGCCCGCGCTCAAGCCTGTGACCTCGGGGTTTCAAACCCGGGTTCTCAGCATCCCAGGCCACCACTCTATCCACTGCACCACTGCCTGGTCAGGCTGTTGAGCAATTAATGGAGATACTTTCTCTGTGTTACCATTTGTTTTTCTCCTTTCTGATGCCAAAGTCATCCCCTGACTATGACTTTTTGCTTCAAACAGAATTATATTTTGTCTTTGTATCTTGTTATTAAGATTGCTATATCATATTTTGTTTAATCAAGAATACGTTAAGACGTATTTTATAGTTATCTTAATAAAAGAACATAAAGAACTAACATGATTTTATAAAAAGGAGTTATTATTAATGACACTGAGTAACAGGTGTAACTAGTACTGTCCTGGGCATCCTGGGGTGCCTGATCACCTATCCTTCTCTTTCTCCAAGGTGATTGATACTCAGTAGGTTCACTTTTTAAAAGACAAAAGCCATAGTTTGAAATATTTCCATTCAGTAAGTAAGTAGCCATTGTTGTACTACCCTTGAATGGATCCTCACCATCATGGCTCTGACCCCAGGATTCTATAGACCTCCCTACTCCTAGTATCTAAACTGGTAACCATGGAGACCTCTAGGGCTCTGCTCTGAGAGAGGCCTGTGCCATACCAGTTGCTAAATACTCTATTCATCAGAAAGTCCCATTTTTTTATTTTGTTATTCTATCAGAGTACAGTTCCAGGACTGTGAAGATACTCAAGTTTCAGTTTTCTATTTCATCCCTACATACAGTGTGTCCGTAAAGTCATGGTGCACTTCTGACTGGTCACACAGTCAAAAGTGCACCATGATTTTACGGACACACTGTATATATGTGTCATATTCAATTTTGTAGATGTTATTTATACACATCATAAATAGCAAGATATTATTTTGCTTCAAGGAGAGAAAGGTATTTGGTTTTGCTATCAATATCACAGAACTACGGTCTGATTACGATTACTTTAAGCAGCAGCTTTGAAAGGAGAGTTCTGTCCCTCTTCATAATCATAGCATTGTAGAGAGATGGTTTCTGTCTGTGAACCCACTCACCTGGACTGGAATGTGGGGAACATGACTGGTCTACATAAATAAGAATAGAAAAACTAAAGGAGAATATCAAAGAAAGTTATGACCAAAAAGAGGATAGAAAATTATTGTATCCTTTTGCCTAAAAATCATATGCCAAATGGTTCAGATTACTGGCTCAAATTAAGACCTTTTCAGAAGCAGTAAAGAAAACGAAAAAATTTAAAATTTTGTGATTGATGAAAAAAATCCCTTTTTTGAGACCATCAAATATAAAAGTAGAATGAAATTTCTTTCTTCTGTACCATAATTATGAATTCAAAGGTTAGCTCTGGATGAAGAGCTGATATTTTCAAGACTTTATATAAATGTGAGATATGAAATATTTAAAATGCCAACAGATAGTTAATAAGAACTTCTTTGGGAAGATGGTGTATTTTCTTGTCATGCCCAGAACTGAGATTGAGAAAGGTATAAAGGAAGCATAGCAAGTCTAGGGATGTGGGGGCTGTGGAAAGAGCGTTTGAACTAGAATCAGATAAAAACCTGGATCCAAATTCCAACTCTGCCCCTTGTTAATTAACCTCTCTGAACAGTGATGTCATCATCTTAGAACAAGACAAATAATACTCTTCCTGTGAAGTTGTCAAGGTTCAACATTTTAGTGTATATACATAAAAGGCCTACTAGCATGACTAATTCATGATAAATGCTTAAGAAATTTGTACAGTGGAATCTAGGATATTTTGATGCAGAGTATAGGAACTAATAAATAACTTTTAAGAAAAAACTTAAGGCAAGTAGAAAGGAAAGGTTAATGTGACCTGACAAATGAATAGGTCTGCAAGTGTGGGGGTCTGTTGGGTCCGAGTTGAGAGGCAAGGGACAGGAAGGCTGCGAGGGGCTGGGAGATGAAGGAAGGTGTGTGGAGCTGTAGGCAGATAAGACATGCTTGTTTGGGCAGCAGCAGCAACAGCAGTGCATGGCGGCAGAATCAGCAGCATATGGCAGCAGAAACAACAGCGGCCAAAGCAGCAGCCGCACCAACAAGCACAGCTGACGATGTACTCAGGCTTTTAGGGCTAATCAGACAATGTGGCACTTAGGCAAAAACCATGTCTTTGTTTATATAAGGTGCTTACATTAAGGCAGTGCTCAAGATCCTGTGTTCTTTACATCAGGCGTTATGGCTACATAGCCAAAAAACAAGTGAGCAAGCCTAAGTTTGAACTTTTTCCCTACAGGTTCTATTTAGTGTGCAGAGAGGTGGGAGAAAGAAGGAAGAAGAAGGAATGAAGCTGGTCACTTCTGGAGCAGTTGATTTCATAGGTCAGGTTGAGACCAAAGAGCATCTCAGTAGATACAGGAAACTTGTTTCCCTGGAGATCAAAAAAAGGCTTGTGGCAATTTCTGGCCCAAGAGTGAGAAGTGGACAGGCGCATTGTTATAACAACATTATCCCATGGGTTAGAGTTTCATGAGAAGTTTACAACCTGGAGGTTCACGGATTTCTAAAGAATCTGCAAGTAGTGCTTCCAAAGTCCCCGTGAACCCCCTGAAACTGTATAAAAATTCTGGTATATTTGTGTTTTCTGGGAACAGGCTTCATTGCTTTTTTTTCAGATTGAGTCAAGTGGTCCCGGTAGTGATGCCCCAACATTCATTCTATGGCTCCCTTATTGTTTAACAGCAATACCGATTTGGGAATTAATATCATTCTAAAGAGGTCTGCGGATCTAAGAATCACTCCATGCCCTTTTGTAATAATTTGTTTAAAATTAGAAAGAATAGAAAAAATATACCTGATATGCCCATAACTTAGTTTTTTTTCTCACTCCCGAGAAAAAGAAGTTGTTCTTCCTCCAAACACACCTCTGAAGAAGCCACTAGTTCAATAATGTCCTGAAGCCTGGCCTACATCTGGACTTTCTCTCCTGTAACTAATAAATGCTTTTATTTAAAAGAGCTTGAATAGATTTTTCTGTTACTTTTAACCAATCATATCTGAACACAGATGGTGACCCCAAAAGTTTGAGAGCCAGTGCTTCTTACTACATTAAAAGGAGAGAAATTATAGGTAATACCTAAATGCACTATTTAATGTTTTAAAGTCATTTTAGAAGAACTGGATAACATGATGTATTTTTGTATTTTATCTTATCTACAGTGGTTAAATAATTTGTGTTTTTCACTCTGTTACAGTTGTGCCGTTGAACCCCTTTAGAGTGGAAAGGGATGAAAGAGCACTAGCATATAAAAGAGGTGACACACAGGGGACGTATGTGTGAAGTCTTTAATTATGTAGTATATTAATTTTATGGAACCACAATAGTTCAGAAAAACTAGGTGTAAAAGAAATGTGATTGGGAGGGTCCATAATGAAACTGCCTTAAGGCATCACTGGGAGGGAACCAACTGCTTTTAGCTTTTTGATCTACAGTCCCCCTTGATAGCCTTTTGTTCCAGAGGTAACCCATCTGGTTTGGTGCTTAGCAGGGGTGATAGTGATATTCTCACTTCATTGACATTTGGATAGTCTGTAGGCATCAAACCAGCTTGTGCTCTGCCCTGCCTTTGCAATCTGCAAAGAAACAGCCAAACTCTAATCCAAACTTTAGTGATGAGTTATCTACCCTGCATCTTTCCGATATGTACCCCCCTTATCTAGACTGCAGAATTCTGGATAGGCAGATCATGTTGCTTTCTCTCTAGAATACTATCACCCAAACTGCACATTTTGCTCAGAGTGCAGGGGACCTTTCAGAGCCTCTCTATACCACTTTAAGTCATGCAAGACTTGGGGCCCTGGCCAGGTGGCTTAGTTGGTTACAGCGTCATCCTGGCATGCCAAGGTTATGGGTTTGTTTCCTTGTCAGGACATGTAGGAGAAACAATCAGTGAGTACCCAACTAAATGGAATGAGTTGATACTTTCTCTCTCTCAAATCAGGAAGATGAGGAGGATCTTTCAGTGCTATCTCTATAGCCCTCTACATTACTTTGTGAAGCTGCTGCTTCCAAAATTTCTAGAAAGAAAGCTAAAGAAATGTCCACTCTACTCTTGGAATTGAAACTTAAAGTGAAATCTAAGGGAAATTTTGTGAGTCTGTCCTTGCTAGTATCCTCTGTGTATTTATCAATGACTTGGGTTAATGAACAGAAATCGTGGTATTCTAGTCTGCAGATGAGCCAGTGCTGAGAGAAACAGCTGAACATAATAGTTACAAACATTTATCTAGTGCTCACTATATCCATTCTTTTATGTATTTTACATATATTAGCTCATTTAATTCTTATTTCATAGGTGGGGAACTTGAGGCACAAGAACATAAAGTCACTTGCCCAGGGCCTCAGAGCAAGTTAAGCAAGTTAAAGTATGAACCCAGATTTACTGGCTCTTAAGTACATTTTTTGATACTCTCAGCATGATGTTATTGATTAAGCCAATAGAATGGATTCTTTAGATTTGTTAAAACAAGGGGCAGAAAACAACAAGTAGAAAAAATACTGGTTTTATGATAGTTTATATGACAAGGATTTTTAGTTGGTTATAACCTAGATTTGAACAGGAATGAGCTGCTTATGTTAACACAACCCCAGACTTCTGACAAAGAAAAATATGATTCAGTGGAGAGGACGTAAATACTCCACTGAAATCTAACTGCTCTAGCCTGGAATATTTCATCCAAGTTTGCTGTCAGAGTCCATGAGCAACATTATCAGACCTAAGACATCTAGAATATTAGCCAAAATGATGTTCAGTCCAGTGACCACTTCTTATGAGATGAGACAGAAGCTTGTCAAAAAGGGCAATGTAATAGTACTAGTAGTTCCTAGATATTCTAAGGAAGATGCATGGCCTGTGAGGTTAGCAGGTGAATATCTCAGCTCAGGATCAAGAACCATCTAAATGTTCAAAGTCTTCTATAATAGTCAGAGCTGCCTTAAAATGCCTTGAAATCTAAGCAATAAAAGTTTCAGGAAGTCTCCGAATGACCATTTGTTGAATGTCTCATTTGTTGGAAAATAACATTAATTGAAATACCATTCTAATGAAGCTATTTTAGGAATCTTGCTTTTTAAAGGTAATTTTTAGCCAAAACACAGTTTCCCATACAATTGTCAACTAGAAAGTATCAAAATAGTATAGGCTTATCAAAAGTCATATTAGCACATAATGATAGGCAATATTTACATAGAACTTGAAAGAATACTACTTAAAATGAAACTTACAAAGTGCTTATTATGTGTTAGCAAAAATGCGAAAGCCCAATTTAAAATGAATGTTTTCCAGCCACTTTAGTAGTTTTAAGTGCTCTGTCTTCAAGAAGATGCTGCAATGAATAAAAGCGTAAAGTGGCTATACACCCTGTCAAGATGACTTGCACAGCGAGTGCACATGTGATGAGAGAGGAAGGAAGAAAAGGTTAATGTAATTAGAGAAATGAATTCTGGGTAGCTCCAAAGAACATGTCTGTGACTCATCTATGTTCACATTTGTTTGAACTTTGTCTATCCTAAGGGAGATGAAGCAATTACATAGACATAATGTGTTACCCTTTCAGTGCAAAGCATCCCACATTCCTCCATCTATTCATCATCATCAGGGGTATTTGTGTTCAATGCTGTCATGCACAGCTAGTTGCCAACAATTTTGAAAAAAACAAAACAAAACAAAGGGTTATGCATTTGGGAGACAAAGCAAAACCAATTTTTACAATGTGTACTATGAATACATCAATCCATTAAGGGGAAAGATCACTAAGGAGCTCCTTAAAGATACTCTCGCGTCAAAAACTGTCTCCAGAGACCTAAGGAATAAATGATGAGATTATCTGTCAGTCGCGATTTCACTTTTCTGAAGCACAATCCACAAGGGCTGTGACACAGCTGCATAGTAGATTTCCTCTCTCTTTTTGCTCTCCATTTTACCTACATTCTCACTCATTGCTAGTGAAAGCCTTTTTTTTCTGGGCTTTCCTCATTACCTGCTTTTCTTCTTCAAAACAAACAGTAAAAATACTCTAAGATTTTATTACCAAAGACATGTCATGTAGCAAGCATCCTGTCTGGTGCAGTGTTAGTACTGTTCTCCCAACCCTTTAGAAAAATAAAGGGAATGTTTAAAAATATTTTTCTCTTTTACCTCCACCTTTTGTCTCCTCCCCTCTCTTCTCTTTCCCTCCCTCCCTTCTCTTCTTTTCTCTTCTCTCCCTCCTCCTCTCCTTCCTCCCAGCCCCTCCTCTGTTTTCTTTCCCCTCTACCTCTGGAACTTATATTTCCCTTTAAGATAAAATTTTCTTCAATCTCAATTCATTTTCTCACAGTAGTAATAAAATACAACTTATATAGTTCTTGCTATATGCCAGGCAGTGTTCTAAGCACATTATATATATTGGCTCTAATTTTCTCAACAACCCTAGGATGTACACAGTACTGTTATACCCGTTCGTAGAAAGAAAACTGAAGCACGGAGGGGTTATGCAATTTGCCAACAGTCTCAATGGCTAATGAGGTCTGAACACAGGCACTGTGGTTCCAAAGTCCATGCTTGAACCAGAGACATAAATACATCCCATCTCTAATTTTTGGCTTTTCAACATTTGAACAGATATTTTAACAAAGAGCCCAAAAGGTGGAGGCAACCCAAGTGATCATCAACAGAGAAATGGGTAAACAAAGTGTGAATGTGATATATACATTCAATGTAATATTACTGAGTCTTAAATAGGAAATTCTGACATGCCACAACATGTATGAACCTTAAGAACAATATGTTAGGTGAAATAAGCCAGAAGCGAAAGGACAAAAAAGGCATGATTCCACTTATTGAGGTACCTAGAGTACTCAAATTGACAGAGGCAAAAAGTAGAGTGAGGATTGCCAGGGGCTGGCGGCTGAAGGGAGCATGGGAGCTGGAAATGAGTAGTTGTTGTTTAATAAGTATAGAGTTTTAGTTTTGCAAAATAAAAAGAATTCTAGAGGTTGGTTGCAGAACAATGTGAAATTATTTACAGTATTAAACTGCACACTTAACATGGTTAAGATGGTAAATTTTATGTGCATTTTACCACAACTTATAAAAAAAGCATTTTAGTAAATATTTATAGTAATAAATATAAAAAGTTTTAGTACAATTTCCTTAAAGTGTTGGGGTCATGTTTAGTGTTTGATGCATATTGCTCAATTGCTCATAGAAACAGTGTACCGATTTACACTCCTACCAGCAATGTAAAAAAAAAAAAAGAAAAGAAAAGCCTATTTCCTGACACCTTTGCCTGCACTGCTTATTATCATCTGTGGTTCAATCTCAATAGACAGCCGCCCTGCATTTCCTTCTTTTTATCTGGACACAAGGCCGTTTGGAATAATGATTTCTTTTCCCAGCATCTCTTACCACTAGATGTGTCACTATAATAACTAACTTCTACCAGTGGAATCTAAAAAATATTGGTATGTATAAGTAAAAATAATGGGCTCTAAAAGTAATGGTTAAGTGCAGTTTCTGGAATGTGTTCTCTAAGTGAAGGGCATGTCCTTTCCCCCCGTGTTTTCATACCTGCTACTCAGACTGTAGATGTGGCAGATGGTTCATTGGCCATTTTGCACCAGGACTTTCACAATTTGAGAGACACATGTAATGTAGCAACAAGATCGGAAAGGCCCAGGTACTCACTATGAACTCTGGGCTGCCTGCCTCCAGCGTGTTATGTGGGACACAAATACATTTCTAACTTATTTCATCTGTTTGCAGCTGAATTTATTTTTACTGATGCATCATTCTTTTTAGTCTTTACCATGTAGGTGAAAATATACTATTTTTGTATATATAGCTCTTTTGTCCACTGTCTGAAAGTCAAAATTTCTGGAGAATGATTGTTACTTTTAGATAAACAAAGAAGAGAGAGAACATGGGGAGTTTTTCCCTTCCTGTCACATCTGGGATGGCATGCTGCTAGAGTTCTCAATAAGAAAGAATAAATTCCTCATCATTACCTTTTTCTTTAATTCAAAAATTGTTTGGAAGATACACACACACACACACACACACACACACACACAGCTTTCTGGGTTCCATGCCTCCAGGATTGGGTGATCACATTCTCTTTGGACAGATGCAATGGCAGAATGAACAATTCTGGTGTTTTGTGGCCTTGTTGTTTCAGGGGTTGGGCCACCATTTTGGGTGGAGTAGCAAAAAGTTCATTGCACTCTTTAAGGTCACTGCTTAGTTTTCTTTAGGCCTTTAGAGTGACTTTTGCTAAACAGACTGATTTCTGTCAAATTTAAACTTTTACTTACTCCTATGATAGAACCGTCATGTAAGACTCAGTTTCTACTTCAATGTATTTAGAGAATTCCCTCCATTCAGCATTAGGGAGCAGAGCCAAATGCCCTCCTTTAATCTCTTTACAGATTAAAAGATGAGAATGAATTTATGTCAGTGTTCTTGGAGAATGCTCAACTACTATTATAGATATTCTTCTTGGCCACATTTCAGCTACAGGAGAATTGCTTTAACGACTATTCCTAACTCCCATCAATCTCTTCCCATTTACTGTATTCAGCATTAACTCTGAATTAGAATGTATATGATTGAAAATAAATGTTCAGCAATAGGACACATTTATAGGTGAGGTTTCCTAATAGTTCAGTTTTTTTTTAAAGAAAGCATGGCATATTGTTAATATCTAATTTTGTACTTATCCATTCTGAGTATTTTATTTGGAATGACCAAGTTGTTATATTGACTGTCATTTTTTTTTTTTTAGGTGAAAGGAGGGAAGATAGTGAAGCAGACTCCTGCATGTGCCCCAACTGTGATCCACCAGACAAACCCATCTGGAGCCAATGCTCAAGAAATGAGCTACTTTTAGCACCTGAGGCTGATGTACTCTGATTAAGCTACCCTCAACACCCAGGGCCATGCTAGAACCAATCGAGCCACTGGCTGTGGGAGGAGAAGAGGGAGATAAGGGGAAGAGAGAGGAAGGTAGAAGGAGATGGTTGCTTCTCCTGTGTGCCTTGAAAGAAAATCAAATCCGAGACACCCATTCACTGGCCAATGTTCTATCCATTGAGCCACCAGCCAGGGCCCTGACTGTCATTTCTATTAGGTAAATTTTTATCAAATAAACATAAATGAGTGGGAAGTTTCTGTTCTACCACCTCAAACTCTGCAGTAAGGGCAACAAACCTCCTAGTGTTTTGTAAAGTTAGTATTAAATGGCAAGAACTGAATTCTATCATTTCAAAGGATGTTTAAATTATGATAATTCCTTTAGAACTATTTGTTGAGGCTTTTTGAAACCACAATTCAGATACCTTTTGAAATAAAAAAGCACTGCAGGATCTAGATATTTATGTCCTTCCAAATTATTTTTTAAAATGTTTGATTTAAACCAAATAAAACTGATCATTAATGATGTGTTTGTACTGACTTATGAGGATCTGTATGTAAGTGGTTCAGGGAAAAACATGGAGAAGGGATGAAGATGCTAACAAGAAGCCACAGGGAAGGAAATAACCCAGTTCAAATGTGTTTAGAATAAACTTTTTCTTTAATAATTTTATCAACTTTTAGTATCTCAACATCCACACTTATTGTTCAGAATTACATTTTCTTTACTCTATTTTTATTATTTCTACTGCGGCTTAAGACACAGGTAAGATAAATGCTAGCACTGATGATAATACATTTTCATGGCAAATTAATATTATTTTAATTGAATATGATTATGAGTGCAATTTCAAAAGCACTTAAATATTTATTTTTATTTCTTGAACTGAGTTATAAGAATAATTGTGTTGCTAAAATAAAGGAAATTTTGCATGGAATTTGGTTCCAAATGACCAGTTTTCATCTTGAGAAGTTGGGTGGCCATATTGCTGTATGGTTGATCAAACTCAGGGCAAAAGCAACCAATCAGTTGTGCTAAATTCATTAAATTCAACTAACCAACAAGCCAGTTTAGTTAAATAAAGCCATTCAAATCAGATAACTAGAGTATAAACTATTGATGTTTTATTTACTCCGTGCTTTACTGTGTGGGCTTCAACACACCACTGGGAGGAGTAACTCCAAAAATGCCAGAAAACCATCTTCTCTGCTTTCACCCTGTCTTTTGGCTTTGCCCCTTGTCTTGGTGCTTTGGACCATGTGGATAAGGAAAATTCACTTCTTTCCCTTCCTGTGACTAAGGGTAGAAATGGGGTTGTTATCCTTAGTTGGCTCCAAAATTGTGAGATTAGATCAGATTATAAAACATATTGATAGTGGCTGTCTGTTCCAGAAAAAAACTTACATCAAGGTCTGTTTGTGGCCTGCCTGTTTGATTCTTAGCCTATAGTGAAATAAATCCTAACAATAAGATCTAACATGTATTTTGTGTTTACAAAATATAATTGCTGCTTAATGTATTTGTCACTTAATCCTTAACACCATCTAGTAAGGTTGTGGGTCAAATAAGTTTGCAACTATGATATATATGTTGCTCGCTTATAGTTTGAATTGGATGTAGGGGACAGGCTGTGGGCAGGCAGGGTCCTTATAGCCTAAGGCTTAGTGTTAAGCCTAAGCTTTCCCCCACACCCTTGACTGTTGCATAATAGAGGGTGGTGCAATTTCATGAGGAATCCATTATGCCTCAGATAAGTGACTTGATATCAGAGACTTCCTTGTTTGTATATTGGATTAAAGATTTTGACTTATACACTATAAAATGGGGCAGACCAGGAACTTGCTCTCTCTTGGTTCCTGAGATTAGCATTAGAGAGGAGAGCAGAGAAAGGCCACATGGAGGAGAGGAGAAGCAGCCAAGATGGCGTAGTACTGAATGAGAAGCCAGTTTGTACAGAGTTTATGCAAGGAGAAGAAGATGGGAACAGGTGAATAAGGCTGGTAAGATATAAACCTTTGATTCTAGGAAAACTTGGATAAATCATTGGTTTTGGGAACCCTGAATGGAAAGGAAAGTGTTTTCCCACTGTGTGTATTTCTTGCCCACCAGGTGCAAACTAGGATTAAAGCTAATGGCCTATCAGTTCTTGGCTCCATTGTTTCACTACTGTCTTTCCAAATTAAATGCGAACCTGCACAGGCCAGGCAGCTGCGATGGTGGCCGTGGCTACTGGCTATACAAAGGTAGTTTCACTTATTTATATTTCCATTTTACAGATGAAGAAATAAAAGCAGAGAAAGCTTAAGGTACTTGCTTAAGATATGCAACTTATAGTGGGAAGACAGTTTTAGCAGATACACTGAGATATTAGTCTGGTTGTTTGCAAGCAAGAATTGTAATTACAGATTCCATAAGCAAAAACCTGAGAGTCTAGTATCTGCCAAATACAGGGAGAGAAAACATTTTGTAAGATAATCTACATTGGCACTAAAGACACATGCAACCCCATGTTCATCGCAGCATTATTCACAGTGACCAAGAAACAACCAAAATGTCCCTCAGTAGAGGATTGGATAAAGAAGCTGTGGTACATATATACAATGGAATACTATTTAACCATGAGAAATAATGATATATTGGCATTTACATACAACATGGGTTGACCTTAAAAACATACTAAGTGAAATAAGTAAAACAGAAAAAGCTAAGAACTATGTAATTTCACACATGGGATATAAAACTAAAATGCATGGACATAGATAAAAGTGAAGTGGTTACCAGAAAGAGGGGAGTGGAAGGGAGGGAAGTAAAGAGGGACACATATATGGTGATAGAAAATGATTTGACTTAGGGTGGTGGGCACACAATGCAATCAACAGTTTAAATGCTTTAGAAGTGTTTACTTGACACCTCTGTACTCTTATCGATCAATATCACCCCATTAAATTTAATTTCTAAAAAAAAGAAGAAATGATTGATTAGCTGGGGAAGTGTCAGGGAAACAAGAAAAATAATCTAGTCTACTCTCTCTCTTAAACCAAGGATGACTAGAGAATTATTTGAATTTCTGGGTTGTTTTCAACTAGTATCTATTTGTTAGTATTATGGACAGTTTAAGTAATTTTAAGATATAGTTCTTACCTTACTGGAACCTCTGTTGGAAAAAACTGTTCATTCAGATTACATATTTGTAAGGCCAGGAGCCGCCATCGTGGCCATTCACATGCAGGTTCCCATTGGATTCGGGCTGACGGTGAAGAAATGGCAGAGTCGGAGGATGGTAGGCCATTCTGTTTATTGGTGTCTCACCAATACAGGCAAGCCACAAGAGAAGACAAGGGAGAAGCAGAGAACCAGCTTTTCCCATGGAGGTCAAGGGATCAGGGAGGCCCCTGCAATGGGGATAGCAGGAACCGAGAGAGAGAGCTCCCGGACTGCCCCAGTTTATAGCATAGATAATCCACACCTTTAATCCAATTATACATTCAAGAAAGTCTCTGATACAAAGCCACCCATCTGAGGCATAATGGGATTCCTCCCTACATCACCACCCTACATCATCCAATCAATCAAGGGTGTGGAGAAGAGCCTACTCTTAAAACCAAGCCTTAGGCCATAACAACCTGGCCTGCTTACATTACAGCCTTTCCCCCACACCCATCCCAAGCACAAGGGCAAATAATATTACCTGGGTGACGGGCTTCCATGTGGGCAGCACCATCTTTAACAAAGTGAGCATATTATATTTTATCTGCCCAACAATCCACCCCTATGCTCACTTTACTACCCACAATCTACACTACCGGCATCCCTGTACAAGGAAATTAAGTACAGTACACAAATTACAGCAGTAGCACAAATCATACAGTTTCAACAATTACAAAGGTACATTGCATAAACAGAAACAGTACCAACTACAGCAATAGGATTAACAAATCAAAAGCTATGGGCGAAATGACAGAGCTGTCAACGGCACCAAGAGAGGCAAATCTTTTCCCTCTGGCAGAATACAAGCCAGAGTTTTATCTGCAGACAGCACCGTAGCTGGTACCAGAGGCCGCCCTGAGCGGGCATACCAAACCTTATTGGCCAATACACCAGCATCTGCTGGTTCTACGTGTAGTAAAATAGGAGAACTCATTATCGGCCATAAAGAAATTACAAAGGTGCCCTTCATTATGCTGTCCCCCTGAGCACTCAAAGGATAATACACTTCTACCTTAGGCGGCCAGGTGCTGGTTGCCCAAGGAGTTAACTGGAGGTCCACCTCTAGCCCCTTCCCCCATGGTGCCAACAAGGCCACCCATCTCAGATGGGGGGCCTGGACAGTCCAGGGCCAAGTCCATTGAAGCCATTGGCCTTTAAGAAGGGCTGTTGGGGCAGGCAAGAGCACGTTGCCCTGCTGTCCAAAGCCTGGCTTGAGTAAAATGTCCTTGGTGCGTATCTGCAACTGAATGGGGGCAGCTGCCCGATGCAGGAGGGCGTCCACTGGAGCTGGGCTCCCACGTCGAGGTCTCTCATTCAAAATCCGGAGAACTGTCCATAAGCGGCGTGTCCATCCAGTAAGGGAGCTGGTGCCCCCCTCCTGTCGCAGTCCCTGCTTTAAGAGTCCATTATACCGCTCAATGATACCAGCAGCTTGGGGGTGGTAGGGAACATGGTATTTCCAGTCCACCCCCAGCTCTTGAGCCCATTGCCTCACCATTGAACCAGTGAAGTGGGTACCGTTGTCACTTTCAAGGACCAGTGGTCGCCCATATGCAGCACTCAGGCGGTCCAAAGCCTGTATGACTGCCCTCTGGTCAGGATTACGGGCGGGATAAGCAGCGAGCAGACCGGTGGCAGTATCTACACAAGTGACCGCATACTGGTACCCTTCTGACTTTGGTAAGGGTCCAATGATGTCTATCTGCCATCGTGTCAGTGGAACATGACCCCTCTGGATCTGTCCAGGTGATACCAGTGGTCTCCGAGGGTGCTCCTTGGAACACACTGCACATTGCTCACAAGCTGCAAGCACCTCTGCATAGGACACAGGCAAGTTCCACGCCTTAACCGTAGCCCACATAGTTTTCTGTCCTGCATGGAGCAGGCGCCGGTGGAGCCATTGCGCCACATCACCTGCAGGTGCAGTCTCCAACCATCGCACCTTTGCCAAAGTATCTGCCTCATCATTCCCAGGATGGGCTAGAGGGGCATGCCCTGTGACATGATATACTGTCACCTGCTTCTGGTGTCCTATTTCCCATAAGTCCTGCCACATGGCCTGACCCCATAGTGGGCGGTGCATTACCATCCACTGGTTAATGTGCCAAGTAGCAATCCAAAGGGTCAGTCCACGATATACAGCCCAGCTGTCAGTACAGATCACCAGAGGTGAAGGTTCATTGTGGGCAACTAGCCAAACAGCTCTTAATTCTGCCCATTGGCTGCTTTGGCCTGTACCTGTGTCCATCCAAATAGTCTCAGTGGCCGGATGGAAGGCTATGGCCGTCCACTTGGCAGGTTGGCCCCTGCTGGAACCATCAGTATACCAGGCATCCTCAGGGATGGGCACCCGCCCCTCCTGGTAGGGACTGACTTCAGGTTCTGCTTCCTGAGCCCCCGCTGCACCTGACTCTAAGGTTGCATAGGTGACTGGACCCAAGACTTCCTGCAGTTCTGCCCTCAACGGGCTGGTGCTAAGAGCACAGCGTTGTTGCAGGTAGGCACCCCACTTGGCCAGGGTGGACATTTGGGCCATACCACTACGTGGTTTTGTTGCCCAATCTCTCACCCATCCTGCAATAGTGTATGTTGTCTTGACTGTAACTGGTGTTGTGGTTGTAATACTCTCAGTGGCCAGGAGGGCAGCATACACAGCTGCCAGCTGCTTCTCTACTAATGAGTAACGAACTTCAGCACCTTTCCACAATTGGGACCAAAACCCAATAGGTTGCCGTAAGCGCTCTGTTCGTTGCCACAAACCCCATCCAAACCCCTCCGAGGTTACATGAACATCCAGCTCACAGGGCCTGGCAGGATCAAACACATTCAAGGCCTGTGCCACCTTGACAGCTCTCTTAGCTGCTGCAAATGAACCTTGAGCCTGCTCAGTCCAATCCCAACGAACCCCCTTCCGAATAAGGTTGTACAAGGGGCGTAGTAACTGAGCCAAATGGGGTATAAATGCTCGCCAATACCCCAACAGACCTAAGAATTCCTGTAACTGTTTTACCGTAGTGGGCACAGGGTATGCTTGGATCTTATCTATAACTGCATCAGGGATAACTTTTGTCTTACCCGACCAGACAACTCCCAAGAATTTAACAGATAACCCAGGTCCTTGCAATTTGTTCTCGTTGACTGCCCAGCCACATGCTTTCAAATGGGATAGCAGGGTAGGGACTGCTCTCTCCAATTCTGGAAGAGAATCACTAGTTAACATAATATCATCAATATAATGATACATGCGAACTGCCTCTGGCTGTTTCCATTTAGCCAGGTCAGCAGCCACCAGCCCATGGCACAAGGTGGGGCTGTGCAAATAGCCCTGGGGTAATACTGTAAAAGTCCATTGTCTCCCTTCCCAACTGAAGGCAAATTGGTCTTGACTCTCTGCAGCTATATCAATGGAGAAGAAAGCATTGGCCAAGTCTGCCACAAAGTGGTATGTCCCCAACTCATGGCTTAGCCGATCCATCATGTTAGCTATTGAGGGAACAGCAGCGTGCAAAGGGGGAACAACTTTGTTAAGTTCTCTGTAATCTACTGTCATTCTCCAGGTTCCGTCTGGTTTGCGCACAGGCCATACCGGGGAGTTGTAAGGACTGTGTGCTGGCCGAATGATCCCCACCTTTTCTAGTTCGAGGATTGTCGCTGTGACTTCTTCATAACCACCTGGCAGGCGGTACTGCTTGGTGTTAGTCACACGCCGAGGGATGGGCAATTGCAAAGGGGAATGTGATGCATGTCCCCGCAACACTGCCTTCACAACCCTGATCCGTAGCCGGAACTCCCCAGCTGTAGTTTCCAACCATAGTCCTTGAAGGACATCTATCCCCAAAATATATTCAGGAATAGGAGATACATACACCTTATATGGCTTAGGAGGCAGTCTTCCTATCCCCAGTGGAATAGTTACTGGCTTCACTTGAACAGTTTGGCCCCCATAGCCATCAATGGCCACTGGGGTCCCAGCAAACCGCTCTGGGTTCCCATAGAGGAGGGAACATTCTGCACCTGTATCCACCAAGGCCAACACCCGTTGTACATTGGAAGGGGACCAGTGGATAGCCAGTTCCACATGTGGCCTCCGGTCCCCGCCCATCCCCGTTAGACGGGTCCCTCGGCCCTTTTCCTATTCAAACTGGTACAATGGGTCTTGGGATTTCTCCTCTCCCTCGGCCGTCTCTATCATATAATCTTGTAACCGAGCTACCCGCGCACCAAATGTTTTATTGGTAGCTGCTGGGGCCCTTCGTCTCAATGGCTGGAACTTCTGTTCTGGTTTAAGCTGCCGCCAAAGCTCCAAAAGAATTTTATTAGACTGGCCATCCAATTTCCCCTTATCTGCTCCAGCCGCAATCAAATCTACCCACATCTGTGTTCGGGTAACCTTTATAGGCCCGTTTCCCTTGTTAGTTGGGGGGGCAACATGGGCAGCAGCCCTCACTGCTTTATGATCTCTAGTGGCTTCCAACTCTCCCAAATCTGCTACCATCTGTGTAACTACATTGATGGGCTGCCCCACATAGGGGCCCAAGATAGCCACAAGTGACCCAAAAAGGGCTGACGGGGCGCTAGCAAGAATAAATTCCCTCATTTTTGCCGTAAACACTTCCTCATCTGGCCCACGGGACCCAGGGTTGAAAACAGCATTCTTCATACCTAGTTCCCGAAGGACCTTTACTAACTCGCTGTAGCACTGCCACCGACTCATTGCCCCTGGCAATTCTCCAGCATTCTGCCAGACCATACGAATGGCAGCCATCACCCATTCTAATAGGGTATGGTCTCCAGGGTTGCCATGGCAGTTCTGAAGACGCTGCCTCAAGGAGGAGTGTGTGGTAATGGCGGCCAATTTCTCCATCTCTGTTCCGGAGAGCATGATGCCATCCACCCCTATGTCCCATAATCGTAGTAACCAGGCTACCAGGGATTCAGTAGGTTTCTGCCTAAATTGTGCCCCCAACTCCATCAGCTCTGCCTGGGTATAGGGCCGGACCACAGAGTGTTCCATTACCTGGGCAGGAGGCTGTGGCTGCCCCTGAGGGACTCTAAGCTGCTGGGTTTTTACCTTCTTGGCGACCACTGGTCGGGCTCTCAGTGTGCGTATGGCAGCTTCAGCCTGAGCCTTCTCATCCTCAGAAGAGGAGTTGCAAGCGCCTGCTCCCGCTGACTCAAAACCAGTCCACCGGCACGGGTGCTGCTGCTCCTTTGGCGACCGTTTAGGCTCCTGTGGCTGCTGGCTTTTGGCCAGAAGCTGAGACTCGAGCTCTTGAATCCGCAGTTGTTTCTCCAACAACTGCCGGTGGAAACGTTCAGCTTCCAGGGCAGACTGCAACTCGCGAACCCGTAATTCCTTCTCCAGTGCTCGCTCCAATTCCAGCCTTTTCTGCCGTTCGATTTGCAATTTATACTGAAGCTTTCGACCTCGAGCAGCTTCTTTCACAGAACTCTTGGTTTCCTCTTTAGTAAAAAACACGCAGCCCACAGCTCCTAAAAGGATAGCCATGGGAAGCCAGAACTGCAACCAGTCCTCTACCCCACCCCTCAGGGGTGGTGGCCCCATACCGATCTCCGAATCCTGCCGAAAACTACGCCAGTTGTAAGGCCAGGAGCCGCCATCGTGGCCATTCACATGCAGGTTCCCATTGGATTCGGGCTGACGGTGAAGAAATGGCAGAGTCGGAGGATGGTAGGCCATTCTGTTTATTGGTGTCTCACCAATACAGGCAAGCCACAAGAGAAGACAAGGGAGAAGCAGAGAACCAGCTTTTCCCATGGAGGTCAAGGGATCAGGGAGGCCCCTGCAATGGGGATAGCAGGAACCGAGAGAGAGAGCTCCCGGACTGCCCCAGTTTATAGCATAGATAATCCACACCTTTAATCCAATTATACATTCAAGAAAGTCTCTGATACAAAGCCACCCATCTGAGGCATAATGGGATTCCTCCCTACATCACCACCCTACATCATCCAATCAATCAAGGGTGTGGAGAAGAGCCTACTCTTAAAACCAAGCCTTAGGCCATAACAACCTGGCCTGCTTACATTACAGCCTTTCCCCCACACCCATCCCAAGCACAAGGGCAAATAATATTACCTGGGTGACGGGCTTCCATGTGGGCAGCACCATCTTTAACAAAGTGAGCATATTATATTTTATCTGCCCAACAATATTAGATAACCACATATAACAACATAGAAAAATTCTATTTAGTTAAGTATCACAATGAATTCTATAGACAACATACCCTTTTAATCCTTCTTCTAGGTATATTCAAGCAGGGGTAGAAAGCCATGGGTCATTTATGAGATGTTTCATGAAGGAGGTAAGCTTGAGCTAGGTCTCGACTGCTGGGTAATATTAAGAGAGTGATGGAGCAGCCATACTAAGTGGGAGCTGTTTGGTATGTTCTGGACACAGTGAGGAGACAGCTGTGGCTGGAACAAAGGAGGGTAGTGGGGTACATTTAGGCTTAGAAGTTTAGATTATGTCTTAAGGCAATGTGAAATTATGAGATACTTGGACATGTTAAAGTGTTGTAGAATGATAATAACAAAGACATGGTGAATGGATTGAAAAGGGACAACCTTAATTTAAGAGAATGGTTGAGAGGCTGAAGCACAAATCCTGGTATGGAGCAGATGTAAAACAGAATGGATTGTTTCTGCTTCCTAAAGGAACACCCTGAAGGGATGTCTGTCAGCTAACTGATGTCACCACTATTCCCTCGGGTAGTAAGATAAGATAGAGCCAAAACAAACTGTATCAGTAGAGATAGCATTCCGAGTTCAAACTTTAAGAAACTAGATCTATTTTTAGGATATAGGGGAAAGTATGAGACTGAGCACTAGAGATAAAGGTTTAAAAAGCTGGGTAAAGACAAGATCTAACCAGGAAGTGAAGAGATAGCACAAGCATAGAGTGAAAAGTTGTGAAAGGCAATAGTTTTTCTGTAGAAAGAACTAGGTTGTCTAAAGCTCCTCGTAGGGGGTGTGTAAGGCCAGGAGCCGCCATCGTGGCCATTCACATGCAGGTTCCCATTGGATTCGGGCTGACGGTGAAAAAATGGCAGTGTAAAGCCAGCAGTGGCAGTCAGGATCACAGCTGCCTGACCTGTGTAGGTTCGCATTGGATTCGAACAGTTGGTAATGAAACAATGGAGCCAAAAACTGGTGAGTCATCAGCTTTAATTCTAGCTTGCACCCGGCGGGCAAGCAAAAACACACACTGGGCTCCAAAACCCACTCATTCAGTGCTCACAAAGCTACTGACTTATCCGAGTTTCCTAGAATCAAAGGCTTCTAGCTCACCAGACTTATTCACCTCTGTTTCCCATCTCCTCCCGCACAAACTCTTCCTCAGCACTCTGCCATCTTGGCTGCTTCCTCTCCTCCATATGGCCTTAATCTGCTCTCCTTTCTCATAACTTCTGGAACCAAAAGAGAGATCAAGCTACTGGTCTCTCCCACTTTATAGCATAGATTCAAAACCTTTAATCCAATTATACAAACAAGGAAGTCTCTGTATAATGGGATTCCTCAGGAGAGTGCACCACCCTACATCATTCAATCAGTCAAGGGTGTGAGGAAGAGCTTACTCTTAAACTAAGTCTTAGGCTATAATGACCCGGCCTGCCCACAGCCTGTTCCAGAACACACATTAATATCAACAAACTTCCATGTGGGCAGCGCCATCTTTAACAAAATGAGCATAATATATTTTATCTGCCCAACAGGCAAAGTGGGAGGATGGTAGGTGTTGGGCAGATAAAATATAATATGCTCACTTTGTTAAAGATGGCGCTGCCCACATGGAAGCCCGTCACCCAGGTGATATTATTTGCCCTTTGCTTGGTGTGGGGGAAAGGCTGTAATGTAAGCAGGCCAGGTTATTATGGCCTAAGGCTTGGCTTTAAGCTTTTCCCCACACCCTTGACTGATTGGATAATGTAGGGTGGTGCACTCTCCTGAGGAATCCCATTACACAGAGGTTTCCTTGTTTGTATAATTGGATTAAAGGTTTGGATTATCTATGCTATAAAATGGGAGAGACCAGTGGCTTGAGCTCTCTCGGTTCCTGCTATTGCCATTGCAGGGACCTCCCTGATCTCTTGACCTCCACGGGAAAAGCTGGTTTTCTGCTTCTCCCTTGTCTTCTCTTGTGGCTTGCCTGTATTGGTGAGACACCAATAAACAGAATGGCCTACCATCCTCCGACTCTGCCATTTCTTCACCGTCAGCCCGAATCCAATGGGAACCTGCATGTGAATGGCCACGATGGCGGCTCCTGGCCTTACAACTGGCGTAGTTTGCGGCAGGATTCGGAGATCGGTATGGGGCCACCACCCCTGAAGGGTGGGGTAGAGGACTGGTTGCAGTTCTGGCTTCCCATGGCTATCCTTTTAGGAGCTGTGGGCTGCTTGTTTTTTACTCAAGAGGAAACCAAGAGTTCTGTGAAAGAAGCTGCTCGAGGTCGAAAGCTTCAGTATGAATTGCAAATCGAACGGCAGAAAAGGCTGGAATTGGAGCAAGCACTGGAGAAGGAATTACGGGTTCGCGAGTTGCAGTTTGCCCTGGAAGCTGAACGTTTCCACCGGCAGTTGTTGGAGAAACAACTGAGGATTCAAGAGCTCGAGTCTCAGCTTCCGGCCAAAAGCCAGCAGCCACAGGAGCCTAAACGGTCGCCAAAGGAGCAGCAGCACCCGTGCCGGTGGACTGGTTTTGAGTCAGCGGGAGCAGGCGCTTGCAGCTCCTCTTCTGAGGATGAGAAGGCTCAGGCTGAAGCTGCCGTACGCACACT
This sequence comes from Rhynchonycteris naso, assembly GCA_037038555.1. NCBI lineage: Eukaryota > Metazoa > Chordata > Mammalia > Chiroptera > Emballonuridae > Rhynchonycteris > Rhynchonycteris naso. The sequence continues at coordinate 79,269,910 of CM073002.1, forward strand.
GAGAGCCCGACCAGTGGTCGCCAAGAAGGTAAAAACCCAGCAGCTTAGAGTCCCTCAGGGGCAGCCACAGCCTCCTGCCCAGGTAATGGAGCACTCTGTGGTCCGGCCCTATACCCAGGCAGAGCTGATAGAGTTGGGGGCACAATTTAGGCAGAAACCTACTGAATCCCTGGTAGCCTGGTTACTACGATTATGGGACATAGGGGTGGATGGCATCATGCTCTCCGGAACAGAGATGGAGAAATTGGCCGCCATTACCACACACTCCTCCTTGAGGCAGCGTCTTCAGAACTGCCATGGCAACCCAGGAGACCATACCCTATTAGAATGGGTGATGGCTGCCATTCGTATGGTCTGGCAGAATGCTGGAGAAATGCCACGGGCAATGAGTCGGTGGCAGTGCTACAGCGAGTTAGTAAAGGTCCTTCGGGAACTAGGTATGAAGAATGCTGTTTTCAACCCTGGGTCCCGTGGGCCAGATGAGGAAGTGTTTACGGCAAAAATGAGGGAATTTATTCTTGCTAGCGCCCGTCAGCCCTTTTTGGGTCACTTGTGGCTATCTTGGGCCCCTATGTGGGGCAGCCCATCAATGCAGTTACACAGATGGTAGCAGATTTGGGAGAGTTGGAAGCCTCTAGGGATCATAAAGCAGTGAGGGCTGCTGCCCATGTTGCCCCCCCAACTAACAAGGGAAACGGGCCTATAAAGGTTACCCGAACACAGATGTGGGTAGATTTGATTGCGGCTGGAGCAGATAAGGGGAAATTGGATGGCCAGTCTAATAAAATTCTTTTGGAGCTTTGGCGGCAGCTTAAACCAGAACAGAAGTTCCAGCCATTGAGACGAAGGGCCCCAGCAGCTACCAATAAAACATTTGGTGCGCGGGCAGCTCGGTTACAAGATTATATGATAGAGACGGCCGAGGGAGAGGAGAAATCCCAAGACCCATTGTACCAGTTTGAATAGGAAAAAGGCCGAGGGACCCATCTAATGGGGATGGGCGGGGACCGGAGGCCACACGTGGAACTGGCTATCCACTGGTCCCCTTCCAATGTACAACGGGTGTTGGCCTTGGTGGATACAGGTGCAGAATGTTCCCTCCTCTATGGGAACCCAGAGCGGTTTGCTGGGACCCCAGTGGCCATTGATGGCTATGGGGGCCAAACTGTTCAAGTGAAGCCAGTAACTATTCCATTGGGGATAGGAAGACTGCCTCCTAAGCCATATAAGGTGTATGTATCTCCTATTCCTGAATATATTTTGGGGATAGATGTTTTGCAAGGACTATGGTTGGAAACTACAGCCGGGGAGTTCCAGCTGCGGATCAGGGTTGTGAAGGCAGTGTTGCGGGGACATGCATCACATTCCCCTTTGCAATTGCCCATCCCTCGGCGTGTGACTAACACCAAGCAGTACCGCCTGCCAGGTGGTTATGAAGAAGTCACAGTGACAATCCTCGAACTAGAAAAGGTGGGGATCATCCGGCCAGCACACAATCCTTACAACTCCCCGGTATGGCCTGTGCGCAAACCGGACGGAACCTGGAGAATGACAGTAGATTACAGAGAACTTAACAAAGTTGTTCCCCCTTTGCACGCTGCTGTTCCCTCGATAGCTAACACGATGGATCGGCTAAGCCATGAGTTGGGGACATACCACTTTGTGGCAGACTTGGCCAATGCTTTCTTCTCCATTGATATAGCTGCAGAGAGTCAAGACCAATTTGCCTTCAGTTGGGAAGGGAGACAATGGACCTTTACAGTATTACCTCAGGGCTATTTGCATAGCCCCACCTTGTGCCATGGGCGGTGCCTGCTGACCTGGCTAAATGGAAACAGCCAGAAGCAGTTCGCATGTATCATTATATTGATGATATTATGTTAACTAGTGATTCTCTTCCAGAATTGGAGCAAGCAGTCCCTACCCTGCTATCCCATTTGAAAGCATTAGGCTGGGCAGTCAATGAGGACAAATTGCAAGGACCTGGGTTATCTGTTAAATTCTTGGGAGTTGTCTGGTCGGGTAAGACAAAAGTTATCCCTGATGCAGTTATAGATAAGATCCAAGCATACCCTGTGCCCACTACGGTAAAACAGTTACAGGAATTCTTAGGTTTGTTGGGGTATTGGCGAGCATTTATACCCCATTTGGCTCAGTTACTACGCCCCTTGTACAACCTTATTCGGAAGGGGGTTCGTTGGGATTGGACTGAGCAGGCGCAAGGTTCATTTGTAGCAGCTAAGAGAGCTGTCAAGGTGGCACAGGCCTTGAATGTGTTTGATCCTGCCAGGCCCTGTGAGCTAGATGTTCATGTAACCTCGGACGGGTTTGGATGGGGTTTGTGGCAACGAACAGAGCGCTTACGGCAACCTATTGGGTTTTGGTCCCAATTGTGGAAAGGTGCTGAAGTTCGTTACTCATTAGTAGAGAAGCAGCTGGCAGCTGTGTATGCTGCCCTCCTGGCCACTGAGAGTATTACAACCACAACACCAGTTACAGTCAAGACAACATACCCTATTGCAGGATGGGTGAGAGATTGGGCGACAAAACCACGTAGTGGTATGGCCCAAATGTCCACCCTGGCCAAGTGGGGTGCCTACCTGCAACAACGCTGTGCTCTTAGCACCAGCCCGTTGAGGGCAGAACTGCAGGAAGTCTTGGGTCCAGTCACCTATGCAACCTTAGAGTCAGGTGCAGCGGGGGCTCAGGAGGCAGAACCTGAAGTCAGTCCCTACCAGGAGGGTAGGTGCCCATCCCTGAGGATGCCTGGTATACTGATGGTTCCAGCAGGGGCCAACCTGCCAAGTGGACGGCCATAGCCTTCCATCCGGCCACTGAGACTATTTGGATGGACACGGGTACAGGCCAAAGCAGCCAATGGGCAGAATTAAGAGCTGTTTGGCTAGTTGCCCACAATGAACCTTCACCTCTGGTGATATGTACTGACAGCTGGGCTGTATATCGTGGACTGACCCTTTGGATTGCTACTTGGCACATTAACCAGTGGATGGTAATGCACCGCCCACTATGGGGTCAGGCCATGTGGCAGGACTTATGGGAAATAGGACACCAGAAGCAGGTGACAGTATATCATGTCACGGGGCATGCCCCTCTAGCCCATCCTGGGAATGATGAAGCAGATACATTGGCAAGGTGCGATGGTTGGAGACTGCACCTGCAGGTGATGTGGCGCAATGGCTCCACCGGCACCTGCTCCATGCAGGACAGAAAACTATGTGGGCTACGGTTAAGGCGTGGAACTTGCCTGTGTCCTATGCAGAGGTACTTGCAGCTTGTGAGCAATGTGCAGTGTGTTCCAAGGAGCACCCTCCGAGACCACTGGTGTCACCTGGACAGATCCAGAGGGGTCATGTTCCACTGACACGATGGCAGATAGACATCATTGGACCCTTACCAAAGTCAGAAGGGTACCAGTATGCGGTCACTTGTGTAGATACTGCCACAGGTCTGCTTGCTGCTTTTCCAGCCCGTAATCCTGACCAGAGGGCAGTCATACAGGCTTTGGACCTCCTGAGTGCTGCATATGGGCGACCACTGGTCCTTGAAAGTGACAACGGTACCCACTTCACTGGTTCAATGGTGAGGCAATGGGCTCAAGAGCTGGGGGTGGACTGGAAATACCATGTTTCCTACCACCCCCAAGCTGCTGGTATCATTGAGCGGTATAATGGACTCTTAAAGCAGGGACTGCGACAGGAGGGGGGCACCAGCTCCCTTACTGGATGGACATGCCGCTTATGGACAGTACTCCGGATTTTGAATGAGAGACCTCGACGTGGGAGCCCAGCTCCAGTGGACGCCCTCCTGCATCGGGCAGCTGCCCCCATTCAGTTGCAGATACGCACCAAGGACATTTTACTCAAACCAGGCTTTGGACAGCAGGGCAACGTGCTCTTGCCTGCCCCAACAGCCCTTCTTAAAGGCCAATGGCTTCAATGGACTTGGCCCTGGACTGTCCAGGCCCCCCATCTGAGATGGGTGGCCTTGTTGGCACCATGGGGAAAGGGGCTAGAGGTGGACCTCCAGTTAACTCCTTGGGCAACCAGCACCTGGCCACCTAAGGTAGAAGTGTATTATCCTTTGAGTGCTCAGGGGGACAGCATAATGAAGGGCACCTTTGTAATTTCTTTATGGCCGATAATGAGTTCTCCTATTTTACTACAAGTAGAAACAGCAGATGCTGGTGTATTGGCCAATAAGGTTTGGTATGCCCGCTCAGGGCGGCCTCTGGTACCAGCTACGGTGCTGTCTGCAGATAAAACTCTGGCCTGTATTCTGCCAGAGAGAAAAGATTTGCCTCTCTTGGTGCCGTTGACAGCTCTGTCATTTCGCCCATAGCTTTTGATTTGTTAATCCTATTGCTGTAGTTGGTACTGTTTCTGTTTATGCAATGTACCTTTGTAATTGTTGAAACTGTATAATTTGTGCTACTGCTGTAATTCGTGTAATGTACTTAATTTCCTTGTACAGGGATGCCGGTGGTGTGAATTGTGGGTAGTAAAGTGAGCATAGGGGTGGATTGTTGGGCAGATAAAATATAATATGCTCACTTTGTTAAAGATGGCGCTGCCCACATGGAAGCCCGTCACCCAGGTGATATTATTTGCCCTTGTGCTTGGGATGGGTGTGAGGGAAAGGCTGTAATGTAAGCAGGCCAGGTTATTATGGCCTAAGGCTTGGCTTTAAGCTTTTCCCCACACCCTTGACTGATTGGATAATGTAGGGTGGTGCACTCTCCTGAGGAATCCCATTACACAGAGGTTTCCTTGTTTGTATAATTGGATTAAAGGTTTGGATTATCTATGCTATAAAATGGGAGAGACCAGTGGCTTGAGCTCTCTCGGTTCCTGCTATTGCCATTGCAGGGACCTCCCTGATCTCTTGACCTCCATGGGAAAAGCTGGTTTTCTGCTTCTCCCTTGTCTTCTCTTGTGGCTTGCCTGTATTGGTGAGACACCAATAAACAGAATGGCCTACCATCCTCCGACTCTGCCATTTCTTCACCGTCAGCCCGAATCCAATGGGAACCTGCATGTGAATGGCCACGATGGTGGCTCCTGGCCGTACAGTAGGCCATTCTGTTTATTGGTGTCTCACCAATACAGGCAAGCCACAAGAGAAGGCAAGGGAGAAGCAGAAAACCAGCTTTTCCCATGGAGGTCAAGGGATCAGGGAGGCCCCTGCAATGGCATGTCCCCGCAACACTGCCTTCACAACCCTGATCCGTAGCCGGAACTCCCCGGCTGTAGTTTCCAACCATAGTCCTTGCATTGATGGGCTGCCCCACATAGGGGCCCAAGATAGCCACAAGTGACCCAAAAAGGGCTGACGGGGTGCTAGCCAGACCACAGAGTGTTTCATTACCTGGGCAGGAGGCTGTGGCTGCCCCTGAGGGACTCTACGCTGCTGGGTTTTTACCTTCTTGGCGACCACTGGTCGGGCTCTCAGTGTGCATATGGCTGCTGGGTTTTTACCTTCTTGGCGACCACTGGTCGGGCTCTCAGTGTGCATATGGCTGCTGGGTTTTTACCTTCTTGGCGACCACTGATCAGGCTCTCAGTGTGTGTACGGCAGCTTCAGCCTGAGCCTTCTCATCCTCAGAAGAGGAATTGCAAGCGCCTGCTCCCGCTGACTCAAAACCAGTCCACCGGTACGGGTGCTGCTGCTCCTTTGGCGACCATTTAGGCTCCTGTGGCTGCTGGCTTTTGGCCGGAAGCTGAGACTTGAGCTCTTGAATCCGCAGTTGTTTCTCCAACAACTGCCAGTGCTACTGGTCTCTCCCACTTTATACCGTAGAATCAAAACCTTTAATCCAATTATACAAACAAGGAAATCTCTGTATAATGGGATTCCTCAGGAGAGTGCACCTCCCTACATCATCCAATCAGTCAAGGGTGTGGGGAAAAGCTTACTCTTAAAGCCAAGCCTTAGGTCATAACAACCTGGCCTGCTTACATTACAGCCTTTCCCCCACACCCATCCCAAGCATAAGGGCAAATAATATCACCTGGGTGACAGGCTTCCATGTGGGCAGCGCCATCTTTAACAAAGTGAGCATATTATATTTTATCTGCCCAACAGGGTGCAAGCCCCATGTTTATCAGTTAGTCATTCTAAGCAGAGGATGGACAGACAACCATCACGTTGTCTTATGAAGCATTAAGAAGTCTATTGCAATTGATTGTAGTCTTATTGGGCATTGACCAGCCAGTTTTGAGGACCATGGAAATCCTGATTAATTAGTTCCAATGGCTTTTTCAAGAATTTGCTTTTCTCTGAAAATGATAGTATATTGTGGATAACCACAGTTTTTAATGATTTAAATTTTGAAACTTTGAGAAGATTGCAAAATAAGAGTGAAGTTTAGAAACTTGCAAAGATAAATCAAGGTTAAAAAAAGGGAATAAAACCTAAAATTAGAATCATATAATTTTAGAGCAGAAAGGGACTGTAAAGCCAGTCGCCACATCCACATTCACAGCTGCCTGACCCATGCAGGTCCATATTTGATTCGGGCAGTGTAAAGCCAATAGTCGCGGCCACCATCACAGCAGCCTGACCCGTGCAGGTTCGCATTGGATTCGAACAGTCGGTAATGAAACATAGGAGCCAAAAACTGTTGAGCCATCAGCTTTAATTCTAGCTTGCACCCGGCGGGCAAGCAAAAACACACACTGGGCTTCAAAACCCACTCATTCAGTGCTCACAAAGCTACTGACTTATCCGAGTTTCCTAAAATCAAAGGTTTCTAGCTCACCAGACTTATTCACCTCTGTTTCCCATCTCCTCCTGCACAAACTCTTAACAAACTGGCTTCTTCCTCAGCACTCTGCCATCTTGGTTACTTCTCCTCCACATGGCCTTAATCTGCTCTCCTCTCTAATACAAACCTCAGGAACTCAGGAACCAAGAGAGAGAGATCAAGCTACTGGTCTCTCCCACTTTATACCATGTTCGGCAGATAAAATATAATATGCTCACTTTGTTAAAGATGGCGCTGCCCACATGGAAGCCCGTCATCCAGGTGATATTATTTGCCCTTATGCTTGAGATGGCTGTGGGGGAAAAGCTGTAATGTAGGCAGGTCAGGTCATTATAGCCTAAGGCTTAGTGTAAGAGTAAGCTCTTCCCTACACCCTTGACTGATTGGATGATGTAGGGTGGTGATGTAGGGAGGAATCCCATTATGCCTCAGATGGGTGGCTTTGTATCAGAGACTTTCTTATCTGTAGATTGGATTAAGGGTTTGGATTTTCTATGCTATAAACTGGGGCAGTCTGGGAGCTTGTTCTCTCGCTCTTGGTTCCTGAGTTCCTGAGGTTGGTATCAGAGAGGAGAGCAGATTAAGGCCATGTGCAGGAGAAGCAGTCAAGATGGCAGAGTGCTGAGGAAGAAGCCAGTTTGTTAAGAGTTTGTGCAGGAGAGATGGGGAACAGAGGTGAATAAGTCTGGTGAGCTAGAAACCTTTGATTCTAGGAAACTCGGATAAGTCAGTAGCTTTGTGAGCACTGAATGTGTGGGTTTTGGAGCCCAGTGTGTGTTTTTGCTTGCCCGCCGGGTGCAAGCTAGAATTAAAGCTGATGGCTCACCAGTTCGTGGCTCCTGTGTTTCATTGCCATCTGTTCGAATCCAATGCGAACCTGCGTGGGTCAGGCGGCTGTGATAGTGGCCCCGACTACTGGCTTTACATACCATAGAATCAAAACCTTTAATCCAATCAGTCAAGGGTGTGGGGAAGAGCTTACTCTTAAACTAAGCCTTAGGCTATAACGACCCGGCCTGCCCACAGCCTGTTCCAGAACACACATTAATATCAATGAACTTCCATGTGGGCAGTGCCATCTTTAACAAAGTGAGCATAATATATTTTATCTGCCCAACAGGCAGATGGTAATAAAACAATGGAGCCAAGAACTGGTGGACCAATACTTTAATCCTACCTTGCACCCGGCGGGCAAGAAATACACATAGTGGGGAAACACTTCTCTTTTTATTCAGGGCTCCCAAAGCCACTGACTTATCTGAGTTTCCTAGAATCAAAGTGTAAAGCCAGTAGTCACGGCTACCATCACAGTTGCCTGGACAGTTGTTGGGCCGATAAAATATATTATGCTCACTTTGTTAAAGATGGCTCTGCCCACGTGCAAGTTTTAAGAGTAAGCTTTTCGCCACACCTTTGACTGATTGGATGATGTAGGGTGGTGCAACCTCATGAGGAATCCTCCCAGTATGTCTCAAATAAGTGACTTTGTATCAGAGATTTCCTTGTTTGTAGATTGGATTAAAGGTTTTGAATCTACACTATAAAGTGGAGCAGGCCAGGAGCTTGCTCTCTCTTGGTTCCTGAGGTTAGTATTAGAGAGGAGAGCAGAGCTTAAGGCCACGTGGAGGAGAAGAGAAGCAGCCAAGATGTCAGAGTGCTGAGGAAGAAGCCAGTTTGTGCTGGAGAAGGAGATGGGAAACATAGATGAATAAGTCTGGTGAGCTAGAAACCTTTTGATTCTAGGAAACTCGGATAAGTCTGTTCGAATCTAATGTGAACCTGCACTGGCCAGGCAGCTGTGATCCTGACCCTGGCTACTGGCTTTATACCAGTGCAGGTTTGCATTTGATTCAGACAGTCGGTAATGAAATAACGGAGCCAAAAACTGGTGAACCATCAGCTCTAATCCTAGCTTGCACCCAGCGGGCAAGTAAAAACACACACTTAGCTCCAAAACCCACTCATTCAGTGCTCACAAAGCTACTGACTTATCTGAGTTTCCTAGAATCAAAGGTTTCTAGCTCACCAGCCTTATTCACCTCTGTTCCCCATCTCCCTCTCTCTGCACAACACTCTGCCCAAACTGGCTTTTCTCTCAGCATTCCACTATCTTGGCTGCTTCTCCTCTCCTCCATGTGGCCTTAATCTGCTCTCCTACAGCATGGGCTCCTCCTAGAAGGTAGTCACTCTTCTCTTGGAACAACATGATCTCTCTTCCTTTTAAAACCTTTTGGCACGAGAACCCTCCCCCAACACATATTAACATAACCATGCCCATCTCCAGAGCAAGAAGGGCAGCCAATATTATCACCTGGGCGACAGGCTTCCACATGGGCAGCGCTATCTCCAACAAAGTGAGCAAAATATATTTTATCTACCCAACACAAAGGTTTCTAGCTCACCACTCTTATTCAGCTTTGTTCCCCATCTCCTTCTCTCTCACAAACTCTGCACAAACTGGCTTCTCCCTCAGCACTTCACCATCTTGGCTATTTCTCCTGCCCTCCTCCATGTGGCCTTTCTCTGCTCTCCTCTCTAATGCTGATCTTAGGAACTGAGAGAGAGCAAGCTCCTGGTCTGCCCCATTTTATAGTGTAGAAACCAAAACCTTCAATCCAACATACAAACAAGGAAGTCTCTGATACAAAGTCACTTAGGGTGGGAAAAGCTTAGTCTTGAAACTAAACCTTAGGCTATAACGACCTCGAACAACATGATCTCTCCTTTTAAAACCTTTTGGTGTGAAAGCCTTCCCCCAACACACATTAATATGATCACACCCATCCCAAGCAAGAAGGACAACTAATATTATCACCTGGGAGATGGGCTTCTACATGGGCAGCACCATCTTTTAACAAAGTGAGCATAATATATTTAATCTGCCCAACAGGAACCTTAGAAAATCTTTAAGTTTTCCCATCTAAGGGGTACCTAAGCTGGATCCTCCAAAAATAACATTTACTATTGTCTTAAGTGTTTTTATATCTTCAAGAACATTTCCGTATATTTTATAGTATTTAAATCCCTCCCCATTTCTTATCAATAGATGGGACTTAAAAAAATATTAAAGTTTACAAGAAGAACCTACTATGTACTTTATTATATACCCTTTTCTGTGATCACATATATTAAGGGGCAAATTAAATTGAGACATTTAGATGTAGATGAGAGTATTTTAAAAATATCTAAATCTCTTGCCAAAAAATATGGTAAGTTGTTTTAAATAAGGTCTTTGAAAGCTTTAATGGGCAATTTCTAGCCTAGCTAATAATATTGTTCTACAGTTGTACCCCATATGTAAATAGGCATGAGAAATTTAAAGAGTAAAATCTCATCTGTTGTGCTCAGGAAGAACAGCTGACAGGGTTGCAGGAAGTCACAAAAGGCTAGTGATGTCTGTACCACCAGTTGGGAGACATATTCAGAAGGCATAGGAAAACATTACTTTTACTTCACTGCGAAATATTGATCATGTGCAGAGAAGAACAAAGATATTCTGCTAATGTCCAGTTTAGTATAAGAAAATAACCATAAAAATTAAGATGATAAGAAAGAAATCAATGACAGATCAGGATTTATATATTTTTAGCTACACTTAGTCAAGTTTTATTTTTTAAATCAGATCTCTATAAGAGGAAGTGACACTAATGCCAGGACCAAATAAACCTATTTAATATTTTTAGTTTGTATATATGTATTTGTTTATAAGTTAATAGAATTATAATTTCATTCTTCTATTATCATTTTAATTGAAAGAGGCAGGATTTTGAGCTGCAAACAATGGATTAATTTGTAACAGACTTTTTATTCAGCAAGTTGAGTACTTTCTGGCTCTTTTGCCTCTCTGATTTTTCTCATTAATTTGAGCATGAGGAATTTTCTTAAAGCAATATTACAGAAACAATCACAGAGACATAATCTGAAATAAAATATATTTTCTTTACATGAAAAGGACTAAAAGACAATATCAACATATCCAAACCAATTTGTGTCCCTTTATGAAGAATAAATTTTATCTTTACAAAATAGCTGTACATCCCATCTTGTTCTTATTATACTTTAAGTCATATAATGAACTGTGAAAAGAATGTTACATGCCAGTGTACCCTGTCATCATACTAAACAGCTTTGGAGCACACGGCCATAAATGTCAGTTTGTCATTCCTTGTTTAAAATGTGATTCTTGTGGTTTCTTTGGAGGTGGCCAAGTACGACTTCAATGCTATTAAGTCATTTTTTGTTTCCTTTTTTAGATACTGTTGGGTAACTTCAAATGTGCATTACTTTTCCATATAAACTCTCATATATTATAGCTTTATATTAGGATTTTTTAAATAATAAAAATATGAAAGAAAATTTATGAATCATCTGCTCAGTGTGCAAAGCAGCATGACACATTTAAACTGTGCTGACTTCACTGACCAACTGGTTAGTTTGTAAGGTGCAAAGCTGATGTAAGAAATTCTCTAAAAAAATTTTTTTAAACATCTCGAGCTGGATGTGTCTGTCTTCATTAATTAGCTAATTTAGGGAAATGGCTCAAGAAAGTCAGATGAGTAACATGCATACTCAAGATGACAGAAGTATGTGAGTCATTTCTACAAATATGGAGCCTGTCCCTCTTGTCTTGCAAATATTCAAGGCTGATTTTATAGGGGATGAATGCAAGTATTTGGTGCTTGCTGGTCGAAGTGAGAGCTACAGATTCAGTGGGGGATTGGCTTCTACAAGATTTTGTCATTTATTGAACAATTTAGCTATATATTGCATTGAATCTATAGATTGTTTTGGGTAGCACAGACATTTTAATGATTTCAATTCTTCTTATTCATGAACATGGTATGTGTACCCACTTGTTTGTATCTTCCTCAATTTCTTTTTTCAATGCCTTATAATTTTCTGAGTACAAGTTTTTACCTCCTTGGTTAAACTTACTCCTGTGTACTTTATATTATTTTTTGTTGAAGAGTAAATGGGATTGTTTCCTTAATTTCTCTTCTGATAGTTCATTATTGCTATATAAAAATTTCACTTATTTTTTCCCTTTCTTTTCCAAGTGAGAGGAGGGGAAATAGAGACACAGACTCCTGCATGTACCCTGACTGGGTTCCACCCAGTGACCCCATCTAGGGCCAATGCTCTGCCCATCTAGGGCCATACTTACAACTGAGCTATTTTTAACACCTGAGGCGGAGGCTCCACAGACTTATCCTTATTGCCCAGGTGGATGTACTCGAACCAGGTGAGCCATGGCTGTGGAAGGGGAAGAAAGTGAGAAAGAGAGAGAGAGAGAAGAGGGAAGGGGAAGGATGGAGATGAAGATGGTTTCTTCTCCTGTGTGCCCTGACTGGAAATCAAACGTGGGACATTCACATGCTGGGCTGATGCTCAACCACTGACCAACCAGCCAGGACACCACTGATTTCTGAATATTAATTTTATGAGAGCAAAGAGAATTCACTTTGCTGAATTCATTTATCAAATTTAGTAGTTTTTTTGGCAAAGACATTAGGGTTTCCTATGCACAGTATCATGTCATCAGCAAATAATGATAGTTTTACTTCTTCCTTTCCAAATTAGATGCCTTTTATTTCTTTTTGTTGTCTGGTTGCTGTGGCTAGGACTTCTAGTACTGTGTTGAATAAGAATGGCAAAAGGGGACACCCTGTCTTGACTCTAATCTTAAGGGGATTGCTTCTAATTTTGTCCTATGATGTTGGCTGTCAGTTTTTCATATATGGCTTTATTATGCTGAGGGTTTCCTGTATTCCACTTTGCTGAGAGTGTTTATCCAAAATGGGTGCTAAATTCTATCAAATGCTTTTTTTCTGCATCTATTGATATGATCATGAGACTTATCCTTCATTTTATGTGATGAGTCACATTTATTGATTTGTGAATATTTTACCAGTTTTGCCTCCCCAGAATATATCCCACTGATCATGATGTATTTTGGGAGACAGGCTGTAAGTTGACAAAGGTTTTTTAACATAGAGTTTAGTTTAAGACTAAGCTCTTCCCCACACTCTTTTTAAGACTAAACTCTTCCCCACACCGTGGCTATCACATGGTGGGGGGTGGTGCACTCTTAAGAGGATTCCCGTTTATATCTTAGATCTGCAACTTTGTATCAGAAATTTCCTTGTTTTAAAAATGAATTTGTTCTCTGCACTATGTAATAAAGCTGGCCGAGGGTTTTGCCCCTTTGGTTCTTGTATGCCATCAGCCTACAAGAGACCTCCCTATCCTATCCCTTTATTTTCTGTGTTTATTTCTTAATCCCCAACTGTTCTCTCTCAGGCCCCGGACAGTTATAAGTTGTGCTGGTTTGTGGCAATGTATAGTCTTTGTAATGTATTGCTGGATCCTGTTCACTAATATTTTGTTGAGAATTTTAGCATCTATGTTCATCAGGGATATTGGCCTATAGTTTTCTTTCTTTGTAGTGTCTTTACCTAGTTTTGGAATTAAAATAATGCATGTCTTGTAAAATAAGCTTGGAAGTCTTCCCTCCTGAATTTTTTGGAATAGCTTGAGGAGGGTATGTGTTAGTTTTTCTTTGAATGTTTGGTAAAATTTACCTGTGAAGTCATCTGATCCAGGAATTTTATTTTCTGGGAGTTTTTTAATAACTGTTTCAATTTCATTTGTTGTTATGGTCTGCTCAGGTTTTCTGATTCTTCCAGATTCAGTTTTGAGAGATTGTATATTTCTAGGAATTTATCCATTTTGCCCAGGTTGTCCAATTTTTTGGCACATAGTTATTCATAGTGTTTTCTTAGAATCCTTTGTATTTCTTTGATGTCAGTTGTTACTTATATTTCATTTCTAATTATATTTATTTTGGTCGTCTTTTCTTGATGAATCTTGTTAAAGGTTCATCAATTTTATTTACCTTTTTGAAAAACTAGCTCTTGGTTTTATTGATTTTTTGCATTTTTTAATCCTCTATATCATTTATTTCCACTCTGATCTTTATTATTTACTTTCTTCTACTTCTTCTGGGTTTTGTTTGTTTTTGTTTTTCTAGTTCTTTTAGGTGAAGGTTTAGATTGTTTATTTGATATATTTCCTGCTTCTTGATGTATGCCTGTAATGCTATGAACTTCTGTCTGAGGACGACCATTGCTCTGTCCAATATTATATAACCCATTTGTTATATAATAACATGCTATTTATTTAGCCTCCAAGTGTTTGAATGTTTTTCAGTTTTTCTATTGTAGTTGATTTCTAGTTTGATGTCATTGTTGTCAGAAAAATGCTTGATATGATTTCAGTCTTGTTAAATTTATTAAGACTTCTTTTGTGTCCTAACATGTGGTCTATCCTAGAAAATGTACTATGGACACTTGAAAAGAATGTATATTCTGCTGCTTTGGGTTGAAATGTTCTGAAGATATCAATTAAATCCAGTTGATCTACTGTGTCATTTAAAGCCACTGTTTCTTTGTTGACTTTCTGTCTGGAAGATTCATTGACTTTAATGGGATGTTAAAATCCCCTACTATTATTATATTGCTGTCACTCTCTTTCTTTATGTCCATCAAAATCTGCTTTATATATTTAGGTGCTCTTATAGTGGGTGCATAAATATTTACAATGGTTAAATCCTCTGATTGGACTGCTTCCTTTATCTCTTACTATATATATCCTTTATTTTAAAGATGATTTTGTCAGATATAAGAATTATTACCCCAGCTTTTTTTTTTTAATTTTCATTTGCATGGAATATCTTTTTTTCATTTCTTCACTTTCAGTGTATGTGTATCTTTTGTTCTGAGGTGGATCTCTCATAGACACCATATATATGGCTCATATTTTCTAGACCATTCAGCTCCTCCTTGTGTTTTGATTGGAGCATTTAATTCATTTACATTTAAAGTTATTATTGATATGTACTTATTTATTGCTATTTTATTTTTTAAATCTATCATCTTCTTTCTCTTTATTCTTTTTATTTCCACTTCTTATAGAAGGCCCTTTAACATTTCTTGCTATACTGGTTTGATGATAATGAACACCTTGAGCCTTTTTTTCCCCCTCTGGGAAGCTATTTATTTCTACTTCAATTTTAAATAATAGCTTTGCTGGATAGGGTAGCCATGGTTGTGTGTGTGTGTGTGTGTGTGTGTGTGTGTGTGTATTGCATCATTTGTGTATTTCTTGCCAATACCTTCTGGCCTAAACTGTTTCTGTTGAGAAGTCAGATGTCAGCCTTATGGGGGCTCCTTTCTCGGTAATTAACTGCTTTCCCCTTGCTGCTTTTAGGATTTTTTCTTTGTCTCTTATTGTTGGCATTTTAATTATGATGCGTCTTGGTGTGGGGGTCTTTGGGTTCACCTGTTATGGGGCTCTGTCCTTCTTGAACTTGTGTGACTTTTTCATTCACCCGGTTAATTTTAATTTTATTTTTCTTCTTTTTTAATTTTATTAATTTTTTAGTGAGAGAGGAAGAACAGACAGAGAGACAGAAACAATGATCTCTTCTCATCTGTGTCCTGACTGGGGATTGAACCAGCAACCTCTGTACTTCTGGATGATGCTTTAACCCACCAAGCTGTCTGGCCAGGACTGATTTCTTCTAACAAGTTCTCAATCTCTTGTTTGTTCTCTTCTCTTTCAAGAACCCTTATGATGCAGATATTTCTTTTCATACTGTCACAGAGGTCTCCTAGAGTTTCCTCAGCTTTCTTGAGCTCCTTTTCTTTTTGCTGCTCTGCTCCTGTGCTTACATTTATCTTGCCCTCTAAATTGCTATTTGATCCTCTGCTTCATCCCATCTTCTGTTGATTCCTTCTAGTGCAGTCTTCATTTCAGGTATTGTATTTGTTATTTCTTACTGGTTCTTTTTTATTGTATCAATGTTCTTTTTAATGCTTATTGTGTTCTCCTTGTGATCATCCATTTTTGCTCTAAGATTCTTGAGCATCCTAATAACCATTATTTTAAACTCTGCATCTGATTGTTTGATTAATTCCATTTCATTTCTTTTTCTGGTGATTTCTCTTGTTGATTCACTTGGGTCATATTTCTTTATCTTCCCATTTGGGCTATGTATTAGAAAGTTCTCTGACTCCCAAGTTTGTTGTGATGTCTTTATGAAGAATGTGGCTCAGTGGTACTAACATCCAGGCCACCTGAGCTCCTTGCTCTAAGAATGTTTCTTGAGGGTTTTATTTACCCTTTGGTTGTATGTGAGTTTTGAATGTTGTTGGCTCTTTCATGGTGGAGTTAACTCTTTGGGCTGGCTGGCTCTAAGGGTCAACTTTGATCATGTGTATTAGATATTGTGCAGAATCTGTTCTATAGGGTATAGTTATTCACAGCAGGATTTGGTGCCTGCTGGAATCCTTGTTGGGCTTGCCACTTGTGTGGCTAGTTTAGTCTAGCATTGGTATGGTTTGCCACCCACTACTGGCTGTTTTGGTGCTGAGTTCTCTTGGGTGGGTTTCATGTATGTGTTGATGTTAAACATTGTTTGTAACCCACCGTGGGTTACCTGTCTGGAACTACCACTCCATTTGCTGCTTGTTTCTGTGTTTTCTGTGCCTGGAGTTTGTGTGGGATGGGCCAACCTGTTTATAAGAATCAGCTTCCTCCTGCTTAGAGCTGTGAGAAACTCTGTAAAAGGTCCCAAGTTCTGTAAGATTTGCCTCTGCTTTTCAGCTATTGTATCTCCTCTTGCAGCTGACTGGTCTTCCCATAGAGTCTTCTACAGAAAGACTGTAGAGCAGGCACATAACGGCCTCACCACACCAACCCCTCCACATGTTGCAAACTTAGTCGGTTAAGGCAGCTGAGGTTGGGATGGTAACATTAGTGTGATGCCCAACTTTGGGGATTTCTTGGTAGAAGCTCAGTAGAGGGAAAAGGGAACCTACTTCAGAGCCTAATCCCTCAGCCCCTGCTGGATACTCCAATTCTATTTCTCCTTGGAGTAATGAGCAGCAGGTTCAGGTTGGGTGGGGCCAACAATCCCCTCTGCAGAAGTTCTTTCATCTGGGGAACCCATGGCCTCAGGGAGGAAGATTGAAATAGTGTTCCACTGGGGCTGACTGTGGCCTCCCCAAAGGTGGCTTTGCCCCTCAAGCAGTTCAATAAGCTCCAAGGAACTCACACTTTGAATCTTGCCCTAAACCTCTCTCTCTTCCTCTTGTGGAACTTAGCCCAGCAGGGCAGGATATTCAGGACTTGAGCCAGCCAGGTGTGAAGCTCTGTATTGTTCAATGCATGAGAGCTGCTGTACAGGTGTTGAACACTGAAAGTGTAATTTGCCTTGGCTGAATTTGGTGCTTGCTGAGTTCTACATTTGAATATGCTGATAGATGTAGTCTGTAGCTGGCCACTAGATGTGTTGGTTCTGGGCCTTGAACAAGGAAACCTTGTTCAAACTATTGTAAGGCACTGCCTGTGACTGGCCCTTAGCAACCTTTTTGGAGCTATAAGCAACCAGAGTTTGTGTCTGCATCTGCTGGGCTTAGGTGCATGTGAAAAAACAAAGCTGCACTTGAAGGCTGGCTTTTACTAGCACTGGGCATGAAGAAAGTCAGCAAAAGGCCCAAGGTTCCCTGAGAATTGCTTTTTGCTGCTTCTGTCTGCTGGATGTTTGTTGGCCTCAGCCCCTGGAAACAACAACAACAAAAAACCCTTAGTAGAGTCTAGAGTTTGAGACAATTCAGGAATTAGGAAAGGTGTTGGGTGTGGCTCCCACCCCATGACCCAGGTATCAGCCTGTCCTAATTTTTTTTTCACATATCTTGGTAGTCTGTGACCACTAGTAGTCCAGTGGTTATAGTCTCTGAAACCCAGATTTGGTCTACCCACAGTATGCACAATTTCTACTGAATTTCCTGTTATTTGGAAGCACCAGTCATATTCTTAGAAAAATGGGTGAAAAAGCTCTGGCCTCAATGCTAGACAACTGAGTCACTATCATGCCCCCTGCTTCCTGGTCAAGGCTGCCTACTTCTAGCAGGTCCTAATCTCCATAGCATGGAGCAAGAGAAATTTCTCAGAGTGGGGTAATCACACGAAGGGGACTGCTCCACTTAAGAAAGATGACAACTGTGGTATTGAAGAATAATTCCGCATAGGTGTTTCAGTGGCTGTCCCCCACCATGTCTCTTCCCAGGGCCTCTAATTTCACACTCTCCTCACATGACTACAGTCCCCTCAGCCCTTCCTCCACTGGAGCCCAGGGTAAGTGGCTGTGAATAAGATTTTCTGCATTGGCCTTTTAAGAGAGTGCCTATATCTCTGAGATCTCCCATATCTTTCTTGCTGACAGAAACTTCACCAAATGCTATGTGGGCAACTCTTCTAGGCTTTTGTGCTCTTGGCTGGGGCACCCGGTCTGGGGATTAGGACCCACATCTCTCAGGAAAAAACCTTCTCTCAGAAGAGAGTCCTTACCGATCCTCAGCTGTCACTCAGTCCTGGGAGCGGGACAGCCCTCTTTGTATCTTTGTACTTCTTATCAGTCTTGATGTAGCTTCTTCTGTCTGTGAATCCTTGGTTATACTCTTTTTCATTTAACCCCAAATTGGTTTTTCAGGATGACTCTTCTTAAATTTAGTTATAACTCCAGTTTGGTCCTGGAAGGTAGCAATTGGAATGTCTGCCTACTCTGTCACCATCTTAGAATCCCCCATAAGACTTTTTTTCAATCTAAAAATTTAGAAATCAGAAATGCTCTTGCTTGGACTCTGGAAAAGATACTCATTGTAATTGCAGAGAATCTAAGACTCCCCTTAGGGTTGATAAGACACCTTTTGAGTCAGAGGCAGCATATCATAGAAATATGCAGATTCATTTCACATAGTCAATCAGAAATGTTGGGAAGGCTCTTTTCCTGATGAAAATTTTCGTATGTAGAATCTTTTCTCAGGTAAAATGAATGTTGCTTTGTATGGGACATTATAGACTGAGTTCTTTGGGAAACTTTGACTTGAGTGCTGTTTTACCAGAAGACCTTATATATACTATAACATCAAATGTAGTGTTTTTAAGAATCATATAAGCTTGCTAGTTAATTTTATTTTGTTAGAAGTTAATTTTTATTTGAAATTTCCAATTTGGCCTATCTACATTCACAAGATTAAAAGAGAGAGGAGTTGTTTGTTAATGCATTATACATAACAAAGAGGCATTTGATAAACTAGTAGGTATTATTGGGAATAGTCAGATAATATCAAGAAAAAAAAAAGATTTATTTTGTTGAGAGAAGAATGGACTAACCAGAAAGATTGACTTACATCAGGACCCCACAGTGGAGTGAGAGAATATAAAGTGTGGTAAAGAAAGCAGTGTATATGGAGTCAGAAGTACTAAGTTTGAGGCTAGATTGTCATTTACTGGGGTGGTAGCTACATGTGAGTCATTTAACTTCTGTGACCTCCAGCTTGCTTATATCTAAAGTATAAATAATAACAGATGCTTTCTCTACTCATAGTAGGATTGAATCTAATGAGTTAGGGTTCTACCAGTAAATAAATGTCACTCATTCTGAGGTAAAAGAAAAAGAAAAAAAACGATGGGTATTGGAACACAAGAAAGAGAGGGAATCTCTCTACTTTTATTATTAGGTTATGGAGGTGGAGAGAGAATAGGAGGTGCTGGGTATAGTGAAGACCCCTCTAGAGCTAAACACTCTGGCACTGTAGATTGACATTAAGGAACATGTCTGTGGGTATTAAAAGAATTTTTGGAAATGAATTCCTGAAACATTGAGAGCCCCAACCTATAGTAGCATTAGCCTGATCACAAATAATGCTCAACAGAGACTTCTTCCACTCTAAACCTGGAGAATCGTGCATTCAACAGCAATGATAGAAAACAGTGAAACTCCTCAGTTATCTAATCATATTTTCTGATTTCTCTCCTTTAGCTGACAGTGACTGAGTTGCTTAATTTCTTAAATTGCAGAAAAGTTATCACAAGAAGGGAGATCTAGAGAGGAGAAAGGAACGTTCTTGTGATAAATGGAATGAGGGCTCAAAATCATTTAATTTTAATATTAACGTGAGTGGGCTTCATTTTGTATTTCAAACTACTTATGAATATATACATGTGTAAGTGTGTGTGTTGTATTGTGTGTGTATATATGTGCACTTCAATTCATATGTTGAAGCCTCAACACCTTATATGACTGCATTTGGAGATGGGGCTCTGGGGAGGTAATTAAGGTTGTGTTCTTATAAGAAGAGTAAGAGACATCAGAGCTATCAGAAGGCCACATGAGGATTCAGCAAGGACACAGGAGGAGAGGGCTCATCAGACATCAATCCTAATGGCACTTTTAGATCTTAGATTATGAACCTTCAGAACTGAGAGAAAATTAATTTCTGTCATTTGAGCCACCCAGTGTGGGTTTTTGTTATAGCAGGCCAGAAAGACTAATATAGAGGCCTTCGTATTTGGATGCCACCAAGACCAATTTATGAATATTATGACCAAATGGGAAGCAGTTCACCTGACAATTCCTGATTAAATATTATTGGAATAATAGATTGAGTTGAAGAAACAGAGCAGGGTAATTCATAGATTTGACAAATTATGGAAGCATTAGTAGTAGCAGCAAAGCATCACTAGAGTAGAGAGGCTTCCCAGCATAATGGGTAAGACTGGTTCCCGACAGTCTGGGTCAAAGCCTGCCTCTGACATTTGCTAGTTGTATGAACCTGGGCAAGTTACTTAAACTTTCAGTTTCTTCATCTGTAAGATAGGATAATTATAATGTACCTACTATGAAGCTTCACTGAAAGGATTGATTATATTAGTACATGTTAAGTGCTTAAATTAATGCCTGAGTATTATTAGCATTAGTTATTAACAAGAATAAAGTATTTCAACAATCTACATATATCAGAGTTTTTCCTTTCTTAGAGTATGATTACTATCAGGGCAATAATCACTAACTACCTTAGAAAGCACTTAGCATCCAAATCACATAATTCTCACTTCCACATAATAAACTGGAAACCCTACAATTCGGTTTTCATGGGCCATGATGACATTCGCTTGTTTTCAAATAAAAACCATCAAAAGGTTTGCTCTCCTAATGACCATTAAAGACCTCTGGATGTAATGATTTTTATACTACCTGTAAATTAACCCCCATTTGTATTGTTTAAATTCTGGAGGATGCCTTATCTCCAATATTGCAATTCTTTTTTGTCTCAATGACATAAAACCTTGTGTCCTAGTCAAATAGTAACTTAGATAAATTAGTATCAGGGATAAGAAGATGCCCCTAAACTGTGGTTGTCTTAGAAAGGTAATGGTCAGTTGTCATGGAACTCATCCCAAAAGGGCCATTCATACCTTCTTTTTAGGACTCATTCATTTTGGTCTTACTGGAATTCTGGTGTTATAATTCCCGAAAAGATCAATTTACTGTGTAAAAATATAATGAGAAGTGGTGGAATTTGTACATAAACATGTGCGCTGAAGGCTTCCAAAAAAAAATTTAAAGCCAAAGTGCTATAATTAGGTTTAGGAAGCAGTGGCAAATGATGGAGGAATAAGTTGGCTTCTTTTTAGAACATATTTCATGGACTTCAATTATTAAGTTTGTTTAGCTTGGTTTCATCTTCTAAACTATAATCTCCTTCAAGATGAATTTCCTAGTAAAACTGCTCATCATGTTGGTCATTACAGAATTAATATGGTTTCTATTTCATCCTAATACTCTTGTAAGAAACCCCTCTCTGACAGCTTGCTATTCCAGGCTAATGGAACTGAGTTTATGGTTACAAATGGCCCATAATTAGTCCAGTTGGTTTTGGTATATAATATCCTTCTATAAAAAACCATCTTACTTTCTCTGTCTCAATTACTGGTTTTGGAAGACTTGGATTTATCATTCTATCCCAAATACCTATTCTGTGTCTGGCATTTAGAGGTTTTTAGTAAATTAATTATTATTATTGTTGTTGTTAATATTATCATATTTATAATGCAGAACTACTTTGGGAAGGTGT
This sequence comes from Rhynchonycteris naso, assembly GCA_037038555.1. NCBI lineage: Eukaryota > Metazoa > Chordata > Mammalia > Chiroptera > Emballonuridae > Rhynchonycteris > Rhynchonycteris naso. The sequence continues at coordinate 79,291,675 of CM073002.1, forward strand.
TATATATTTTTTTCTTTACTTGGAAAAAAGACAATTTATCCAACTGTAAAGTGTACCAGAAACACCACCATTCTGAATGTTAGGAAAGAAAAACAATAATGATTTTCTGAGAATTCATTCACGTTAGGATAACGCAAAGTGTACAAAAGAACAACCAGGACCTTTACATATTTTATTTCTTAACCTTTGTTCCCAAATATATTTTCAGCTCCTTAGTTGGGCTGTTTCATTTGGTTACTGAACAACACACCTGAGCAAAACTCAATGCTCCACATGCTGAATCTGAATTCTCTGTGGTTTGTAATGAATTATCATACTCATGGTCAGCCATATTTGAAAACGTAGAAACATCTTGGATTTATTTCTCAATTTTGATTCAAATTACCTAAAAATTATGTGCTAGCTACTTATTCATTCTTTGAAATAACTCACATGTACCCATTATGTCCATTTCTGTGCCTTTCCTTTGGTGTATCACAGCCCTGGGCCAGGCTTATCTTGCTTCATATCTGCTTAATTCTCTCTTGCTTCCTGCCACTGAATCCACTCATTTTAAGCTTCCAGATTCAGATACATTTTCCCTACCTCATTTATTATATTCTTTTTTCCTCACTTGCCTTCAGTGATATATCCTTTAGACTACAAGCAAACCTCCTGAACTGAGGAATTGCAATATTTCTATTAATCTAAGGACACATTATTTAATAAAATTTATTCAGGAAAGAAAGATAGAGCTTAAAAGTTAAGGTAAATTCTAATTTTAGAAATATTAGAATTTTGAGAAAAACATGCATTTAAGGACCGAGGGAATATGGTACTCCCTTTATCTCTAACTCTAGAAACTAGCCCAGTGCCTTTTCCATAATACATATTACTATTTATTTTATTATTACTTTTGATTGTTAATATTATTAATATTACTAAGTAAATATTAGTTGATGACAAATAAACATGATTATTTTAAATTGATTTTCAGTATTTAGTTCAGCTATAATATCTTTAGTTTTGTTAGTTATTTGATCATGTAAATTCACCTCCTCCAAGCTTTTGTTTCCCTTTGTTTTAGGATCTCTGCTTGTCAGACTGAAATAATGTCCCATTTATCCTTCTTTCCTCTAAGTTCTAAAATTTTACATTTAATGATCACTAGTTTGCCACTTTGTAATGTTTATTAAAATGTAACCAGACATAAAACAACAATCATCTTAACAGCTGGCACCAGAACTTCACTTATTAAAGAGAGCTGTATGTGTTTGAGAAAATATCCTCATGGATGTGAAAAGGGAGGCCCTGAGCAGAGTCGGGGGTGGGGTGGGGCTGGGGGACCTGAGAGCGGTACAGGACAAAAGGAAAGCGGAAATGCCCTGTTATTGTTTATATAGCAACACTAGAAACCTGACTTTTTCTTTTCTGCCTTTGAGAAAGAAGGACTAAAGACAGAGCAACTAATCCAGAAGCTCAAGGGAAGGTTAGAGGTCAGAGAGTAAAAGCAAAGTTGAAAAAAATGCTGAGGGACTTTAAAATGCTAGTGTGTCAGATATTCAATTATATGTTTATGAGCGTTGGTGTCATTAACTCATTAATAGTATACCCTACAACATGCACAAACACATTGTGTGTGTGGGGTTAATTTGGTAAAAATTACATAGATATGATATGTGCATTACCTGGTGTGGGATGGAGAAACATATGTAAAACTCAAGATGTTTTATAAGTTTACATAGTAAAAAAAAAAAAAAAAAAAAAAAGACCTTGAAGCAGATATAACAAGGAAAACCATTTCACCTCTACTCCTCATGCTGCCATTGATACGAGTTATGTCTGTTTTCTTTGTGTCCCTGTAAGATCCTTATTAGTAGACAGTTTGACTCTTGTTCCTTTTGTTCCTTTTGTACTTCCTGATCTGCCAATAGAATATAAAGCTTATAATACATAATCCAAAATACCTATTTGAACAATAAGGACATTATTATTGATGGAGGAAGACAATTCTAATAATACACAGAATGGCTGAGGTTCAGTTTGATTTTACATATCTGTCCTATCCTCTATTGCTGGAGATATCTCTCTCAGGTACTTGATTTCTTAATATGTAATTAAAACTTTGTTCACCATTACTATTTCCTGCCACTTGTTGGTAGAAACTCATAAGATAGCTATGAGCAACTGAATAAGAATATAGTTTAAAAGATAGTGTAATAGTCTTGGTGATTTATATGAGCAGAAAGAAACACCTTGAGAAATGTCCAGGTGGGTGTTTTTGTTTAATATTCATCTCTTGTTTACCATAGTTCAATATGTTTTTCACTATCTTGATACCATCTAGTCTGTAGTTACTGTTTTATTTATTTTTTAAGGGAGCATGTGGGTATTATTTTGCTAAGTTTCTCTAAGGAGTGGTTTATGAAAAAAGCTATAAGATTAATGAATATGAACTTTCTCCAGTAATCTGCGTAGATAGAAATTGTGGGAGATAGATCTGTGAAGAACACAGTACAGGTTAATTGAAGCCCAGATTCTCCCAATGGTTACAGCTAGGCGAATTCGAGAGGCATTTATGAGTCTGTTGGAGCAATTTAGACTAGAGTTTCATAATTCACTTAGTAAATAATATTCGTTGTCTGTTGAATGGAAAGTATGGTATTGGGCACTGAATTGAAAACAAATATGGAGAAAATAGAGTCCTATATTTCAGAATTTTATAATCTAGAATGAAAATCTAGTTTATAATCTAGGCAACGAATTAATAATGTCACAAAGTACCCTAAGAGAAGCTGAAATAATGAGTTAAAGGGTTCAGTGGAACTGAAGCTTAAACTTACTTAAGTTGGATTTAACAGGTAAACACAGAGAGGAAGAGAAAGTGGAGGGGAATCACAGCTGGGGTGAATGACATCTGCTTGCCTCCAAAATATCACTTTAGTTCACCTCTTAGCATCAGTACCACTATATTCATTAGTACTCTTGTTCCTTCTTGCTTGCCTATGGCAATTACCTCCTTAATAGGTCTCCTTGTTTCCATTCTCACCCTATCTAATTTATCCTGTGAAATACATTGCCACATATGTTAATCTACTACTAAAAAGCACAAAATGTTAGTCATTGCACAACTAAAAAATAAATTCTCTATATAAGACCTTTTATAATCTTGTCCAATTCTAGCAGTTATGATTTTGCACAATCTAGGGGACATTTAAATATGTGTGGAGACATTTTTGGTTATCACATTTAAAGGGAGCCTGCTCCTAACATCTGGTGGGAGAGGTCAAAGATGCTGCCAAATGTCCTGCAAAACACATAAAAGCTTGCCCTAACAAAGAATTTTCTGGTTCAAAATGTCAATAATGCTGAAGTTTTAAAACTCTGGTTTTCATCACACATAATTCAATTGTGTAAGAGACCACTTACTCCATTTTTTTAAGATTTAGAAAATTAAATTTAACAGAGTGACATTGATCAGTAAGAGTACATACGTTTTAGGTAAACATCTACATATACAGCATTCAAACTCTTGATTGTGCTGTGTGTACCCATCATCCAAAGTCAAATCACTCTCTATCACCACATACTTGTCCCTCTTTACTCTGTACCCTTACCTCTCCCCAACTCCCTTATCCCTGGTAATCACTTCAATTCTATCTATGACCACAAGTCTCAGTTTTATATCCCACCTATGTGTGAAATAATATGGTTCTTAGCTTTTTCTGTTTTGCTTATTTCACCAGTATGGTCCATTCATGTTGTCATAAATGGCAATATGTCATCATTTCTTATGGCTGACTAGTATTCCATTGTGTTTTTGCACATTTTCTTTATCAAATCCTCTACCGAGGGACTATTGGGTTGTTTCCATCTCTTGGCCACCATGAATAATGCTGTGATAAACATGAGGGTGCATGTGTCTTTATGTACCAAAGTTTTTGAGGTTTTTGGGTGTATATACCCAGTAGATGGATTGCTGGATCATATGGTAGTTCTATTCTTAATTTTTTGAAGAAGCACCATACTTTCTTCCATAATGGTTGTACTACTTTACATTCCCACCAACAGTGAAAGAGGGTTGGTTCCTTTTTCTCCACACCCTCTCCAACACTTGTTGTTACCTGTCTTGTTGATAATAGCTAATCTAACAGGTGTGAGGTGGTATCTCATTGTAGTTTTGATTTTCATTTCTCTAATAGATAGTAGATTAGCATCTTTCTATAAATCTATTGGCCATTTGTATTTCTTCTTGGGAGAAATGTCTGTTCATGTCTTCTTCCCATTTCTTTATTGGATTGTTTGCTTGTTTGTTGTTAAGTTTTGTGAGTTCTTTGCATATTTTGGATATCAGGCCCTTATCTGAGCTGTTGTTTGAAAATATCATTTCCCATTTAGTTATCTGTCTGTTTTATAGTCAGTTTCTTTTACTGTGCAAAAACTTCTTAGTCTGATGTAGTGTAGTCCCATTCATTTATCTTTGCCTTTACATCCCTTGCCTTTAGATTGAAATTCATACACTGTTCTCTGTGGCCAAGGTCCATGAGTTTAGTACCTATGTTTTCTTCTATGTATCTTTTTTTCTTCTTCTATATATTTTATTGTTTCAGATTTTATATTAAGGTCTTTGATCCATTTAGAATTAATTTTTGTACAAGGAAACAAACTGTAGTCGAATTTCATTCTTTTGCATGTGGCTTTCCAATTTTCCCAGCACCATTTATTAAAAAGGCTTTCTTTACTCCATTGTGTGTTTTTAGCAACCTTATCAAAGATGATTTGACCATATATATGTGGTTTTATTTCTGGGTTCTTTATTCTGTTTCATTTTTCTGAGTGTCTTTTTCTGCCAATATCATGCTGTTTTGATTATCGTGGCTCTATAATATAATTTGAAAGCAGGTATTGTTTCCAGCTTCATTTTTTTTCCTTAGGATTACTTTGGCTATTTGGGGTCTTTTATGGTTCTACATAAATCTGATGATTTTTTGTTCCATTTCTTTAAAAAATGACATTAAAATTTTGATTGGAATTGCATTAAATTTGCATATTGCTTTGGACAATATGGTCATTTTAACTATATTTGTTCTTCCTATCCAAGAATAAGGAATATTTTTCTATTTCATTGTGTCTTTTTTGATTTCCTGTAACAATGCTTTGTAGTTTTCATTATATAGGTCCTTTGCATTCTTTGTTATGTTTATTCCTAGGTATTTTATTATTTTTGTTGCAACTGTAAAAGGAATTAGTTTTTAGAGTTCATTTTCTGAAGTATCATTGTTGGCATATAAGAAAGCAATTGACTTCTGTATGTTAATTTTGTATCCTGCAACCTTACTGTATTGGTTTATTGTTTCTAATATTGTTTCTGTGGAGTCTTTGGTGTTTTCTATATACAGGATCATATCATATGCAAAAAGTGATACCTTTACTTCTTCTTTCCAAATATGAATGCCTTTTATTTCTTTCTCTTGTCTGATTGCTCTGGCTAGAACTTCCAGTACTATGTTGAATAGGAGTGGAGAGAGTGGGCAACCTTGTCTTGTTCCTGATTTTAGAGGAAAAGTTTTTAGTTTTTTTGCCATTTAATATAAAATTAGCTGATGGTTTGTCATAAATGACCTTTATTATATTGAGATATTTTTCTTCTATACCCATTTTGTTGAATGTTTTAAACATAAAATGATGTTGTATTTTATCAAATGCCTTTTTTGCACCTATTGATATGATCATATGGTTTTTATTTGTTTTGTTGATATGGTGTGTTATGTTAACTGTTTTACATATGTTGAACCATCCTTCATATTTGAAGGAAAGCTTTGATGGATATAGTATTCTTGGCTGGAAGTTTCTCTCTTTCAGTACTTAAAATATTAGAGTTCACTCTCTTCCAGCGGCAGAGTTTCTGCTGTGAAATCTGATGATAACCTAATGGTTCTTACTTTATGTGTTGTAGTCTTCTTTTCCCTGGCTGCTTTAAGGATTTTTTCTTTGTCATTGATTTGTGGTAATTTCATTATGATGTGCCTTGGAGTAGGTCTGTTTGAGTTAAGGTAACTCAGTGTTCTGTTTGCTTCTTGAATTCAAGAATCTAATTATTTCTATAGGCTTGGGAAATTCTCATCGATTATTTGTTTGAAAATGTTCTACATTCCTTTTTCTCTCTCTTCTCCTTCTGATAGACCCATTATTCTTATATTGCTCTTTCTGATGGAGTCAGACAATTCTTGTAGGGCTTTCTCATTTTTTAAAATTCATGAGTCTCTCTTTTCTTCCCTCTGTAGTATCTGCAGTTGCCTGTCTTCTATGTCATTAATTCTCTCTTCTATCTGGTCTGTTCTATAGCTAAGAACTGTTATGTATTGAGTTTTTCAGTCCTTGTATTGTGTTTTTCATCTCTGTTTGGTTCCTTTATATAGTTTCAATTTCCTTGATGAAGTATTCTTTTTATTCATTAAATTGTATTTTGAATTCACAAAATTGCCTTTTGGAGCTTTCTTGTATTTCACTGAGTATTTTTAGGACTTCAATTTTGAATTCCCTGTCATTTAACTCCAAGGTTTCCATGTAATTGAAATATTTCCTAGAGATTTTTTATCATCTATCTGAGCTACATCTCTGTCTTTGTATCCATGATATTTGATTACTTTTTTCTTAATAAAATTTAAGAGTGGTATTGTTAATAACAATAATAAGAGATAATTAAGAAAGTAAAATAGAAGTTGAAAAATACAGTGAATAAAGAAAAATTTTATAATGATAAGTGGAACAGAAACTGCAGAGAACAAGGCATAAGAACTGAGGAGAGATGACAAAATAGATAAAAAATACAGTCAGAAACAGGCAAAATGTCACAAAGAAAAATATGAGTCCAAAATTTAGTAATTTGGTGATAAATGAAGATTGGGTGAGAGCAGAATAAAAAAGAGAAGAAAAAGAAAAAAAGGATAATGGAGAATAAATGGGAAGGAAGAATAAAGAGAAAGAACAAAAAATAGAATACAAAACCAAGAGCAAAAAGATAAAAGAAAGAAAAAAAAAACAGAGGTAAAGGTTTCTGAAATGAAACTCTTACAAAAAATAAGAATGATAAATGTAATGGATATGGATAATGTAGTTCAAAAGGAAAATAATAAAAAATGAAAACAGAAAGAAGTAAAAATGACAAAAACTGTTATAAAAAGTGTAATTTTTTTCTGATTTTGAGAGGTAGCGTCTTTCCTTTTTTTTGGCAGGTGGCGCTGTACTACTAGTTTTGCCTCTGCATGGCTCTAGGGCAGAGGTCTGCCGGTGTGTGGCTGTGGCAATGACGTAGGCTGGGCCTCAGTCCTGTTGACAGACGGGGCTTGTTAGGGTTTTGCAATTATTTGGCTCTAGTAATTGGAGTCTCAGTTTTCCAGGTGCCTCTCTGCATGTCCCTCCCACTGGAGCTAGCAGCCTGGAGACTTAGTTGTGGAGTCCGCCTCACCTACTGTCCTTGCAGCAAGGGAATCTATGCACAGCCAGAACCCCCCTCCAGCACTGCTCAAAGCACAGTTTTGGGGAAGGCAGTGGGAACCAGAGCCACTAGCGTGAGCAGGCAGTGCAGGGCACAGACCAAGGGCCAAGTTCCTTTATGTTACACACAGGCAAAATTCTATGGGCTGGCAGGCTTATCTGGCATGCCTCAGCGCACTGCAGTTTTAATCTCTACAGGCTTTTCCAGCTTGCACTGCTTGGTAGCCTGCAACAGGCCATGTGTGTGTCCAGCTCCTACGACTGAACACAGATGGCTGCTGTCACCATTCAGGCACCCAGCCTGGGCATTCTCAGGCCAAGGGTCTTGGCCTGTGTGCACGCCTGGTGCTGGAGATCATGGATCTGGTAATGCCTAAAAATGCTGGTGCTCACGCAGGTGCCCAGAGTTGTTAATCTCGGGCAAATCACCTTGGCCTGTGCTGGTGATGCTAGGTGGAGCCTTGCACCCCTGTGTGCACCCTGTGATAGAAATTGTGCTGGGGATTGTGGAGCCGGGAGTACCCCAAAATGCTGGTGCTCATGCAGGTGCCCAGTATTTTAATCTTGGGCAAAGCTCCTCAGCCCAGGTGTGCGCCTGCTCGCTCCTTGTGCTGGTGATGCTATCTGGAGTCGCTAGTGCTGCTGGGAATACACAGTGATGCTGGCACCAGCCCACACAGGCACCCTGTGCTGGTAATTTTAGGTGGATCCCACCACCCTTGTGTGCGTCCAGTGTCCGTGATCTCAGGCAGAACTGGTATGATCTTTCCTTTGTTTGGGTGCCCGCCCTAACTCCGCTCCATCTGTATTACTTCAGCTTCTCCTCTTCAGCTGGCTCCAAACAAAAGCGCCCTACCTCGGATCAATATGGAAAGCAAAATGCCTCGTCCTCTGTCTTATATATTCAGCCACTTTTTCACCTAGTCATACCTTTGACTGGTGTGTGTAAATTTTGGGCTCTCCTATGGTTGTTTTTTTTCCTCTGTGTTTAGTTGTTAAATTTGTTGAAATTTCAAGGGGAGAGATTGGGAGAATCTCTCATGTTGCCATTTCTCTGACGTCACTCAAATTTATCTTTTAAGTCCCAGCTTAAATATTATGTTCAAGGGGAAATTTTTCCTGGTTCTTCATATAGTCAGTTGGCTTAGCAATTTACTCATACCTCACCTACAACATGCTTCAGAGAGTTATAATTATTTATAATGTGTGTTTCTTCTACAGTTAGAGTGAGTTCTTTGAAGACAAAGTTCATGTTTCATTCATCTTTGCATCCTCGGTACTTATCACAGTGCCTGAAAAATAGAAGAAAGAAACCAATATATGTTGATTTAGCAAATGAATGAGGAAGAATGAAAAAATTATATATGTGGTTGAAAAAGGAAATAATCTACTTTGGATGGAAAGAAAGGCATGAGTGAAAGAGTAGTAAAAGGTTGGAAGGCAAAAATATTTGGGGGCTTAGATTATAACTTTAGAGGCCCAGAGTTAGTGGTTTATTTGGGAGGATCTAGAGAAACTATAATTTCTTTTTAAATCAAGGGTGACACAAAGTGGCACTATAGAAACATTCATCTGGTGGAGGTATTACAAAGTGTTTGGTAATTGTAAAGCACTTAATCATTTAATCATAATGTATATGAGATTTCTGTAAATATTGTGGTTTTTAGTGCTGAAGAGGGCATGTGAATTTAATCTAGGGTCACTCCCAAGTCTGTAAGAACAATGCAAAGAAAGCAGTAGAACATCACTGTAATATACTACTTGTCCCAAGGGACCTGTTTATTCTACAGAAGAGTGGGCATGGACCAATTTGGGAAACCATGACAGAGATTCTAGGTAGTCCTTAGAACTGACCAAAGTCAGGCATGCTTTGGATGAAAGTGTGCCTCTCCTCAGAGGTGTTCTTTCTCAGTATATTTCATAGTGGGCATTGCTATTGGTATCTAGATTATCATAGAGAAATCTGGTAACTTGTTCCTGCTTAGTTATCTTTTCCATCTTACCTTTTACAGCTATAGTATTTCTTTTCCTTGAGAAATATTGTTCTGGTACATATTTGATCATTGCTTTTTTACCCTTTACCTTCAAAGCACACGTTTGAACACCTGACCCAGGCTGAACCACACACAATACCACATTTACCTGGACAGTTATTCACAGGGGTGTGCTTATCAACCAAGTCTGGTTAGTCAGAATTCTTGTCCAGCCTGACCAGGTGGTGGTGCAGTGCATAGAGTGTCGACCAGGGACACTGAGGACCCAGGTTCAGAACTCCAAGGTTGCCCTTAAGCATGGCCTCATCTAGCTTGAGCATGGGCTCACCAGTTTGAACGTGGGGTCACCAACTTGAACATGGAATTATAGACATGACCTCATGGTCACTGGCTTGAGCCCAAAGGTCACTGGCTTGAGCAATGGGGTCACTGGCTCAGTTGGAGTCCCCTGGTCAAGGCATGTATGAGAAAGAAATCAGTAACTAAAGTGATGCAACTATGAGTTGATGCTTTTCATCTTTCTCCCTTCCTGCCTGTCTCTCTTTGTGTCACAAAAACAAACAAACAAAAAAACCCAAAAAACAAAAAAACATTCTTCTTCAGAACTTTATGGCAAGGAATCTTTTTCTTTTACTAACTAAACTATAAGGACATGGAGCAGGACTGTCAGTGGCCATCCTCTCTGATATGTGGAGACACTGTGCATGGAATAGAGAATAGAGAAGCCAACGTGTAAAGGGAAACAGGGACCAATAGAAATAAGAACTGGATGTAGGGAAACATCATGATGGCACTGAGGTCCCTGATCCAGTCTCTGAATGACTGGTTACTATGGCTTCTCACCCAAGTTCATGACCTATTTCAGCATGATTCCTAAACAAAGGAATAAACTCATGTCCTCTTTTGCTTAATTTTTGTTGGGTTGTGATCATGTATTATAAAAAATTTTAACTCATGGAGTTATCTCTGACCTTAGGGTGTAATAATATGAAGGAATGTGCATCAAGCAGCAGTCTCGGATCTGAAAGCATCAGCTTTTATTTTTTTACAGAAGATTTTCCTGATTCTTGATCAGAGATACAAAATAAAGATAATGCACATTGGCTCCCTACCGTCTCTAAATTATTCTAAAAAAAAAACAACATTAAAAATCAAAACATAAATGTTTTAGATTCTAACAGTGAAAGAGCTCAAAACAATGACAATATGAGGAAGAATTTTTGCATGCTTTTGTATAATCTCCAAGGTGATTCAGACTGTGTACCAGCTTAGTGAAGTCTACCCATTGCGTTATTGTGAGGCTTCTCTTGCCTGGAGACTTAAGAATCGCAGAACAGTTTTTCTCCCCATTCCTCAATATGTAACAATGGGGAGAAAAGGGACAGGATAGCAGAGGCACACACACTGATTTGAGGAGCAGAGAATGGAGACCACAGTGGTCACTGAGCAATGGAAACTCTGAAGTCCCACTGAGTGGACCTTGTGATTAGGAGAAAGGTTTCTTAATTCATTGAGCTGTGACCCATCCTTTTCAGGAACCTCTTTGTCTGTAGGTCTCTACAGAATGAATCCTTTTCTCTTCATTCTTCAGTGCATCTAAAATGGGCATTGGGAGTATATTCACTCCTTGGGGGCTGAATAGCTTTCTCAGCTCATTCTGGTCAAGAAAGTCTATTCAAGAATTGCTTTAGCCTGACTAGGCGGTGGCGCAGTGGATAGAGTGTCGGACTGGGATGTGGAAGACCCAGGTTCGAGAACCCAAGCTCGCCAGCTTGAGCGTGGGCCCATCTGGCTTGAGCAAAAGCTCACCAGCTTGGACCCAAGGTTGCTGGCTCCAACAAGGGGTTGAAATTGCTTTAAATAAATTGCTTTTTTTGGTCAAAGTTCCTTTTTCTTTGGCAATTCATTGCCTTAAAATAGGCTTCTGGTCTGTTTACTTCCAGTAAATTTCATGTATAGTTACCTCACTCTTTTCAAAACCTGATTTGCAGTTCTGCTTTATTTCTGTGCTTCTACTACCCCATACTTGGCTTTCTCTAGGTCACCTTAAGGCTACTGAATTTATGTAGGAAGATTATACCTCCAATCTGATTTTGCCTGGGAGCATTTTAATCAACCAAGAGTTTTTATTTGGTGTTTGTCTTTCAAAATGTCTTCAGTCCTGTTTCTTACTTTTGAAATGTAGAAGCAGTTAACTTACACACCTATAACTCCCCAGATTTCTGGTCCGTCCCTACAATTCTCTTTAAGCCTAATTTTCAAATGATTAATTTTTTTCTGAGTAAACTTATTTTTGTTCGTCGTAACCAAAAGCTACTAATACATAGTATAAATGCTCGGTTTCCCATGATTTTACTCAGAAACTCTTGGCTAAATACCCATGTATTACTGGAGGTGACTTCCAAGTCACTGTATGCAATAGTTACACTAAATGTCTTACCACTGCAAAACACATATTTTCAACCTCTGACACCAATTTCCTTACTGTTCATTATTTGCTTACAGATTCACATATTTTTGGCTTTTGTTATCCAACACCCTGCACTCAGGTATTAGTTTCTTTATTGGGATAATTAACACTAGCTGCCACAACAGATACTCTGAAATCTCAGCATTTATACAATGAAAGGTTAATCCTACTCATGTCATATGTCCAGAAAGAGTTGGTAGACAGAGGGTAAGCTTTCTCACAGGGTTACTCAGAGAACTGGGCTACCAGATGCTCCACTAATCTTGGAATGCCCCCTGGAACACTTGGCTTTTGAGGTTTCCCTGGCATAGGAAGAGAAGGATGGAATGGCACACCAATTCTCAACTCCTCATGCCAGAAGTTATAAATGTCACTTCTATTCATGGACCATTTGCCTTAATTAGTGACATAGCTCTAACCTAATTGGAAGGGAGGTTGAGGGACATTAGAAGTATGTGGAATAGTTGAGCCTTAACTGTCCCTGTCCCTGGAAGCTACAGCAGTAGTATGCAGATGTTTGGGAGTCATTCATTCTGTTCAACAAATATTTCCTGTTCTTCTTCCCAGCAGGTTTTCTCCATTTCCCTGGCGTGGGAGTGGTCACGTGCTTTGGCCATTTGTTGCTTTGGGCAATAAAATAGAAGAGAAGGATATGTGTTTCTTCCAGGTGGAATCTTTGAGAACAGTGTGAAATTAGTTGTCGTCTCTCTTTTCATCTGCTGCAATGGCCAGCAGTGTTCCAGACAGAGGTTGTTTGGTTAGCCTGATTCCCAAAGTGAGCGTGACTTAAAGCAAAGACCCAACCAAATCACAATAACATGCAGTAACAGCACAGAATAAATCCCAGTTTTATGTCACTGAAGAGTAGATGGTTGTTTATCACAGGAATATATTTCGTTTCATGCTGACTAATACTGTGTTGTCTCATCTTTGTTTCTTTAATGCTAGGAACTCAACAAATGCCTGTTGAAGATCTTTTTTCCCATGATTTTTTATAATTTATTTTTAATTAGAATAGACATAAAATATTATATTAGTGTCATGTGTATACCCGAGTGATTTTTTTTTGGTGGGGGGAGAGGGATGAATGGTGATAGATGAGAAGCATCAATTCATAGTTGCTTCACTTTAGTTATTTGCTGATTGCTTTTTGTAGGTGCCTTGATTGGGGAGCTACAGCTGAGCCAAAGACCCCTTGCTCAAGCCGGCAATCTTGGGTTCAAGCCAGTGACCCCACAGCTGGTGAACCTGCACCCTAGTCAGATGAGCCCACACTTAGGCTAGCAACCTCCCAGATTGACATTCTATCCATTGTGCCACCACCAGTCAGACTATAAGAGTGATTTTTACAGTGACTCCTCTTCTTGTGTTACTACTGCCTCTCTTGGTCTTTATCTCTTATTAGCAAGAACTTTCCCAAGCAGTAGACCAAATTTTCTAATAGTTACCAGAATAGTATTCAAGCCAGTGACCATTCATAGTCTCTAGTTACAGAAACAAGGATGGAGAAAGACCACCAGTGGATAACTTAACTTTGCTATCAAAGCAACACTTTCTCTCTGAAAATGGTTTTTAGTAAAATGTCTTTCAAGTGCAAACCTATACATTCCTTCCTTTTCTCACTCTCTTTCTTCCGTCCTTCCTTGTTTCAATTTTGCCTTTCCTCCATTTTATTTGAGGAAAACTCTTCATTAAGATAAAGTGCAGTGAATCATAAAATATTTGTAGAAAATAGGTAAAATGGTTTAATTATACTTCTGGGTTTAATTATAGGTAGAATTATATAATAGAAACATCACTTGATTTGGAGTCAGAAAATTTGGATTTAAATCTTATCTCTGTTATTTACTTGGCTGTGGAGGTTTTAGAGAATTTTTTTAATCTGTAAAATAGAGCTAATATGTTCTAAGTTTTCCACAGTGTGGATAGAAAAATAAAAATGCCATAATAAAAATGAAATATAATGGGTATAAAGATCCATTGAAGATTACTATAGAGGCCAAAGGTACTGTTATTATAGTACACCTTTTTCTATAAATTTCATTTCTTTGCTTTAGTGTTTTTAAATTTGAGGAAAGCTGTGAGACAGATTTACTTGATTGAAACTGTATTGGTTCTCTACATTTGTCTTCTCTGTAAAAAATGTTTGTCACAATCAACCAGGAAGAAACCTTGTTAAGGCAATGGTTTTGAGAATAATCCTGTACTTGCTAATTTGGTAAAAACTATTGTTTGCAATTTAGTGATGGGATTTATAAGCTCAGAGATGTTTTGGCTTTTAAATTTTATACAGTAACAAAAAAATTACAGGTTTCCTCTTCTATTTGAAAATAGAGCATTCCTTTGAAACCTTTTATAAGCTGAAATGGCATAAAGTGAAAAAGCAATTACCATTAATTTATATGGGAAAAATTTTGAGTATTCCCAGACCCCCAGAATAACCTACAAAATTATACCAAATATGCTTAATTATACCCAGTTTAACACTAAGCATAATACCCTAATGAGCTCTCTTAGGCTTTTCTGTTGGGACACATCTTGCAAAGGGATGCACAAAATAAACTGAGACAAAGCACAGATGCTCACAGACTGGGTGATGGGCAGAAAGGCAATATACAGATCATGTATCAGAGAGATGTATACTTGAAACCTATATGATCCTGTTCACCCATCTCATCCCCAATAAATTTTTTTAAAAGACCATGGCGGCTTGATGCTGAGATGCTGAGTGAAGTTTCTGGGAAGAGTTTGGTAGCACCTCCCTCGCTGCTTAGGGTGTGCGCTGCCTCTGTACTGCTTCCTGCAAAACCAGTGCTGAACACTATTTTTTATCTATTTTTTTGTAAAAGCAAAATTCCTCTTCAAATTTCTTTCAGTTAGCAGAAACAAATACTAAAACAGGTCATTCATAACAGTGAAGTGGTGTAACTAACTTTCAATACAAAGGATAACTGTATATGGAAAATATCAAAGCTGCATAAAATCATGAGAACTCTATGCCATTTACCAAACAGGTAGTTTAAGCAAAATTATATTTACAAATAATTTGATATTTACTTTCAATTCTTCTCAGTAGGGGACGGAGAAGACTTGCAGGTTGTTGTGCTCAGAGGAAGTGCGGCTAACGGTTCCTACCGGTTGCTTTCCAAACTCTTTGCTCTTTCAGCTGTACTTCTTTGTACAGTTTTGAACCATACAATGATGTCTGTGTCCCTTAACGCTGATGGCCCACCTAACAGTACTGGAATAGTTGACTTTTTTTTCACTTAAAAACAATTTTTCAGTCTCTCTTTCAAAATTTTTCTCAAAGATTTTAAATAGAGATCCTATTGATGGTTATTTTTAAGGCTAAACATTGCTGTTCTTAATTTCATATATTTAAAGTAGATAAGTCATGCCTGACCTGTGGTGGCACAGTGGATAAAGCGTAGACCTGGGAACACTGAGGTCGCCAGTTCAAAACCCTGCACTGGTTCGGTCAAGGCATATATGGGAGTTGATGCTTCCAGTTCCTTTCCCCTTTCTCTTTTTCTCTCTCTCTCTCTCTCACTATGTGTCTCCTCTCTAAAAATGAATAAAATAAAAATAAAATATATAAAGTAGATAAGTCAGATCTCTCCTGTTGACCCCACTCCTATTTCGCCATTTACCCTCAACTCTGTTATACCTGGCTTTCTACCCAGATAGCCTGACTCATGCAGACCTGGTCTCATGCTCCCTGGTTTTTGGCTGAGTTTTGCCAGTGGGAAGCCCTGGCTGTACACTGGAGAGAGAAAAGGACGTGAGGCTCTGGCACCCTTTCTGCAAGGTCTCCTCCAGCTGGCTGTGTCTCTCCAACAGAGTCATTGATTCTCTTAACGCAATAGGTATTGCTCTCCCTAAATTCCTATACTACTTTCTCCCCCCATAATAGCTTGGGTTGTAGGCTATTACTAATTTATGGATGTATGGTTACCATAATTCACATCATTTCAAATGTTGCTTTGTATATATACATATAAAATCCCTCACTAAATTATTCTATTTTGACACACCATCTGTTTCGTCTTGGGACACTGAGTAATTCAGTGGATGACTCTGAATCTACTTTCTGTGTTTCTGTTTTCCTTTTTATGTTTCTGTTGCTGTTGGCACTTTACCTGTGTATGATGTCTGCTATACATGCCCTTTCTATGTATTTTTTCTATTTAGTATTGTGTATCTCTAAACTACCTTTATATTTTCTGTCAAATAAGGGTTGTAGTTTTCAGATCTGTAGTATTTTTTTACTTTGAAATAGTTAAAACCCAACAAAAATAGTTTAAAGATATTTTTTCATTCTGAATCATTTGAGCAAGTGGTTGATAAGATGCGATTAACCTCCAAATACTCTAGTGACATTTTCTATAAGTACAATCTTCACCATAACTGCAGTAACATTGTCAAAGTCAGGACTTAACACTAATACATTGCCACCACCTAAAGCACAGATATTAATCAAGTTCTGCCATTTGTCCCAATATCTCTCCTAGTAAAAAGAGTTTAATCTTGGATCACATGATATACTTAGCTGTTGTATCTCTGTAGTCCCCCTTTAATTGAGAACAGTTCCTCAGTCTCTTATAAATATCATACTTTGACAATTTGTCAAATCAGTTTATAAAATGTCTCTAAATTTGGGCTTATCTAATATTTTCTTATGATTAGATTCAACTTGTGCTTCTTTGAAGACTGAAATACCACCGTAATGATTTTGTGTTCTTATTGCATCCAGCCAGGTGGTACATGTTTTCAGTTTGTCACCTTACAAGGCGATGTTAATTTAAATTATTTGTTTAAATGGTGTCTGCCAGATTTTTCCTCTGAAGAACTGTTCTTTTCTTTTCTGAAATTAATAAACATTCTGTCAATAGTTGAGATTATGTAAACATTCCATTCCTCATCAAACTTGCACTCACTAATTTTAGCATCTATTGATATTTTTTGGCTGAGTTAATAATTACTTTGATTGTTGCTAAAGGGCTATTTTATAATTTAACCAGTCCTCCTGAATCTGTTAGTTGGCATTCTACTATAAAGGACTTACTCTTCCAAATTAATTTTTTCATTTATTTACTTATATCAGTGTGAATTCCTGTTCTATTGAATGGCAAATATCTTTTATTGACATTATTTATTCTGATGGTTAGATTGGCCCAGATTTGCCAGTGTGAGCCCTTTCAGGAAGGCTTCCATAATGGTTTGACAGTTTCCTTGTTGTGTTGAATACAGTATTCAGGCTGATCTTTAATTTCTCCTGCTTGAGCTCTGTGGTCAACCATTTCTCCAAGGAGCCCTGGTTCCTTTTACTAGAGAATTGTATTAAAGTGAAATAAGCCAGTCAGAGAAAGACAAGTACCATAGGATTTTACTCATATATGGAATTTAATGAGCAATATGAGATAACAAGCAAAATAGAGACAGACTCACGGATAGAGAACAGGCTGACAGGTGTGTGTGTGTGTGTGTGTGTGTGTGTGTGTGTTTGTGTGAGAGAGAGAGAGAGAGAGAGCGAGAGAGAGCAAAGGATTGAGCAAATATGAACAGAAAAAAAGAGAAAGAAACTCATGAACATGGACAACAGTGGGGTGATTGCTGAGGGAGCCAGGGGGCAGATGGAGAAGGCTATGGGGGGAAAAACAGTGATGGACAGAGACTTGAGTTCAGGGGTGAACACAAAATACAGCGTTCAGAGATGTGTTGTAGAACTGGGCCTCTGTAACCTGTATAATGTTAACCAGTGTTGCCCCAGTAAATTCAACTTAAAAACCTCAATATCTAAACATTTGGTATGCTCATTGTTCTTAAAGTGTCATTGGATCCATACCCTGTCAATGGGTAGAGCTAGGGACTTTATGAAATATGTGCCCTGAATATATGTACATATTCAAAAAAGTATTAATTACTTATTGCTGCATAAAACTCAGCAAAAAAAAAAAAAAAGGCATTTATTACCTTACAGTTTAGTCCAGAATTTAGAAGTAGTTTAGCTGGTTGGTTCCGGCTCAGTGCCTCTCATGAGGTTGCAGTCAAGGTGTTGGCCAGGACTGTGATCTTCTCCAGGCCTGACTGGGACTGTAGGGTCCACCTCTAAGATGGCTCTCTCACCTGTCTGGCATGCTGGGACTGGGTATTGGAAGGAGACTTTATTTTCTCCTGTCATAGACTCGACTCATCCTCAGAACTGCTTGATTGTCATTGTAACATGGTGGCTGGCCCCCCCACAGTGAGGAAACCAGAATGTCTTTTATAATCTAACCCCAAAAGTCTCACTGTGTAATTTCTATTATATCTTATTGCTTACACAAGTGAACCCTATTTTTAAGGTGACCAATTGTCCTCCTTTAGGGAGGACAGTCCTTCTTTTGTAAGTTCCATCCTCCTTCAAAAAGTGTCCTTCTACCTGTCCTCCTTTATGATATTGGAAGACTAATTTGTAAATGTCTATATTCAATCGATGCAGAGTTGATCCATTGTGTGTGATGTGACGTATTTGTATCTAAATAAATACCTTTTCTTACAATTATTATTAAAAATTAATAGGCATGTAAGCATAATTACTATGTAAAATATTACAAATGTTTTCATTATGCATTTATCATATTATAGTGTATTATTGTTGCAGTGAATAAAATGTTTCTTTTATTTACAGTATTGTTTGCATCAATTTATTTTTGTCCTCCTTTTCATTTTAAGAAAGTTGGTCACCTTATTATTTTGTATGGGAGGGGACTTCACAAAGGTATGAATATCTGGAGGCAAGAAAATTAGAGGCCACTTTAGAGGCTGGCTACTACACAGTACCTCTTTTTCTCTATTTTTCTATTATCTATCTATCTATTTATCTATCTATCCATCATCATCATCTATCTATTCATCTATCTATCCTCTCTCTTTCTCTTTTATTTCTCTCTCTCTGTGTATTATACCAATACCTCCAAATTCAATTTAATAACACAGGATTCATTCTAGTTTTAGGATTTTTTTATGACAGTGATAGAGTAGCTTCTCATTATTCTTGAGATACACACACACACACACACACATACTTATTCGATCAACTCTCCTGTATGTAATAAATCTTCTGGTCCTATGCCCAGGTATGACCACCCGCTGTGGAAACGCTCCCCTCGGCTGCCTGAGCTCTTACCCAGGCCACTGCAGCCCTTCCTCCCACATGCCCCACATAAACTACTAGCTTGCTAAGATCCCCACATAATGGTTTTTGAACTGAGTTATTCAGGAAGTTATCTTTTCTTAGTCAGGAAGGAAGATAAGTATGTATGACTCTACTCTGTGTATGTGTGTCTGAATTGTAATATGACAGTGGAAAGAACTTATATACTTAAATTTGGATGATAGAAACAAACCTCTAGACTTAGAGTAAACTGAAAAATAACCCCACACCCATGCAGAGGTCCAGAACTAGGTGATAATTCCTGTGCATGTGGGTCTGGTTCTCCCTCCCTTTGTGAACAGTTGCTTGTTTAAACTGTCAAGGTTACTTTGATGTAGGCTACATTTATATCCTTTGGCAGCCTTCATTCCCCTCTTTATCTTTTATTCTTTATCCCTTTCCTTTTGTTCTCGTCTCTTTCTTTCCCTTCGCTATTCTTTCCTCTTAATGTCGCACAGCCTTCATCCTTTCATTTTATTTTTTGTTTGTTTGTTGCCTTTTCTTTCATCTTGTCACTGATATCTACTGGCACTCTCAAAAACTGTGATTTTCTCATAGCAGCCCTGAGGTTATTAATTGTGTAGTGCTAAAAAAGCAAACCTTCATTGTTGCTTCATTTAAAAAAATGAATACAGATGTTGGAATGACATTTCACACTTAAGCCCTCTCTCTCAAAAAAGAATGTCACCTTTGAGAACATGGCAATAAGAATTTTCAAAAAGTCAGCATTATTCCTGTGTTTGTGCCGAAGCGCTTGTTATTCACCTGAGGAAGTCGGTTTGTACAAAGGAAACATGAAGAGGCAAGGCAGGACTTCCAGTAAACAATTAATGATTATTCTGACAATGTACTTTCTTCAGATTGCATGCTGATGAACTACATAAAACATCATTCCTACTCTGGTCCTTTTATCGCCCCAGAAATTTAGGGTGATTTTCTAAATGGGACAGTTTCTGAAGGTTAGGAAATAGAGGTGCACCAGCTGTGGTGGAGCAAGTAGTTAAGCCATTATGCCCTTGGACAAAAAGAGGGATAATGTACTTTGTGGGGGCATGAGTTGGAATTGGAAGTTGGGCTTGGTTAAATCACCCACAGAATTGCATGAGGTTTGGGGAATTTGTATGAGTTTTCATTTTTCTATTCATAGAAACATATCAATATATTTGTTTTGTTCTGCTTGTGGAAACATGTATGGTATGGGAGAAACACACACACACACACACACACACACACACACACACACACACACACACACCCCAGCCAGGGGACTAACTCCTCTGCATTCAATTCTTACACCTCACTTGAGAACAAGATGGGGAGGAGGTCAGATGAAGGGTTTGCCCCAGGGTGTACATTTGGGAATGAGTGCTCATCTGGGAGGCTCAGTAGGGCGCTGGGAAACTGTGAGAAGATTAATATTTAGTATATTTTACAGGCTCTGAGGAAATCATTGTACAAAGCCAATATGTCTGTCAGTTTGTGCTATGAAAAATTCACCACAGCTTGTAAAATGGCCTGTATTTTTTGAAATAAGGTCAATGCCAAGTTTTATCCAAAGTAACTCTTTAGAAATCATTCCAGTGACTTACAAAAAGGATGAAGTAAACAACTATGAAAGATAAACGTTTTAAAATGTGATGATTAACACTTGAGAGGAATACAGAAAAATTCCTAGATAAGACTGTCTGACAAAATTAACCACATTATGGAATCCTGGGAGTTTGCCCTTACCACTTTTATCTTGTGCTTCTCTTTAACTATGCTAAGACTTCATGATATGAAACTAAAACTGGCTTTTAATGATTGTTTTATTTTATTTTAAGGGGATAAAATGCAACATTTCTCCATATAAATTTTGACATTAAAGTTTTTTTGCTTATTCATCTTAACTATGACTTTTTGTGAATGCATTTCTGTGTTTATTTAAATAGAAAGAAGGGCATTAATGTAAAGAAAATGCACAAGAACAGAAAAAGTTATGATCTCACTTTGGGGATGGAAGAAATATAAATCCCAGTGCTTCTTTTCTAAGAGTCATCATAGAACAATTAAAACAAAACAAAACAAAAGAATTTATTGCACTTTCAACAAGTCTGTTGGTCTCCCGTGCTTTCTTTGAGTTTATCTTGCATTTGTCTTTTATAAGAGAACTAAAAGGAACAACATTAATGGTGTTCCCAAATAAGATTTGCAAAAATTTAACAAAATTAAATTGTGAAAAAAATTTTCTTTTAAAAATATCTGTTTATAAAAAGCATCTTTCCTCTCAGTAGGGGGAGAATTCCATGGGAACAATAATATGAGAGTTTCTTAGGCTTGGCATAGCGTTTATTACTATTTTTCAAAATATGTAAACAAGTAGCTCAATTTCTCACTGCAATTTTTCTTTGTGGCACAAAAATTATTATTGGTCATTATGGTAGAGATTTATTGTCTTATCTCTTTAACATCAGTTCCTCTGTCTTTTCATAATAGCAACTTTATTTTCTTTAAGATATAATCTTTCTCCCACTCCATTTTTGTGGTTTGGGTGAGTCTGACTCTACCTTTCTTTGGCTGAGTGACTCAGGTCTGGCCAATCAGCACATTCTATTTCTTGGTCACAGTGTTTCATGTCAGGGTCATTAAGTGACTCAACTCAGGCCAAATGAGAGTCAGTTCTGAGACTTGGTTGTACACATTGGTAGTAAGAATCTTTTCACTGGGATTTTTAGCTGAAGAATGATGAAGGAGACCTGTAGGTAATGGAAACCACCACACAGGTAGAACCAGCCTGAGAATAAAGGTAACAGAGAGAAGAACATACTGTTGAAGGAAGAAAAATAACTGAGTGTTGCTGACCATAATTGTGATCTTTTACAGAAGATTTTTAAAAGATGAATTTGTCTTTTTAGATCAAATTTCTGGTTAAAAAAACTAGTAGAGCGCAATATGGGCTACACAGAGAGTCAGTATTTACTGGCTGATTTACAAGCAGCCAGTAGTCAACTCATACTGAAGTTAAAACACTTTTTGCTTTACTTATTTAACTACTTAAAATATGCTTAACCAAAACTTTGGTACTTAAGTGCCAACAACTATTTCAACCATTTTACCAATAACAACTCACTTAATTCTCATAATAAGCCCGTGGTGTAGAAATTATTGACATGATTATTTATAAAATGGAGACACAGAGAGGTTATGTAACTTGCCCCAGGTCACACAGAGAGTAAACAGCAGATCAGACCTGGGTAATTGACACTGTTCTTCTGACTTCAGATCTACCCTGACCACTGCCTTTCAGAGCAGTGCTTCACTTTGTCCAAGCTCATAAACAAACACCAAGAATGTATTATTCTGCATTTTTTGAAGAAAATTGAGGTAGATGGATATTATACATAACTTGTTAATAAAAAAAAGTGAGACTCTGAAGCAATATAGTGTGATTAAAAGTGTGGGTTCTGTATTCAGACAGCTGGGTTTGAATCCCAGCTACACTAACTCCCAGCTGTGTGGGTAAATCACTGTATGTCTTTATTTTCTCATTTATAAAATGGAGCCAATAGTGATACTTACCTCTTCAGGTTGTTTTGAAGATTAAATGTGATAGTACCTGTATAGCATTTTGCAGACTACACTAGTTTAACGACTGTTATTATTGATAAATCTAATCCTTTTTTTTAAACCATTCCTACACATGGTTTTTTTCTCTTCCATTTATATTCTTTAATACATAGGGCTATTCTGCTCTCATTGCACCAATGCTTTTATTATTTTCTCACAAGTCCATTTTTTTAAAACTAAATCCAGTATTTTAAGCATCTCTGATCCTGTCCTTTTTTTCCCTTCAATTCTAACAGGTTTTTATTTTTGGAACAATGTGGGATACCAAAAGAGTCAAATTCCTGACCTCACCTTTCTGCCTCTGTTTTGAGTAAACCTGTAAGTAAGGTACTCAGTCATTTCCTGTTTCTGTTAAAGTTGAGAGATACTGGTGTCATTTGTTTGTTCAGTCCTTCAAATCATTTTCTTTGGAAAGGGACTATCAACTACTTGTTAAGGAGCTGCCTTTGATCCTTATGATGATTCCGTACAGAAAGCTAGTGCACATGATAGTTCAATTCTCAAGGCTAAGGGCCAGAGATCAATCAGTGGGTGAATTTTAAAATGTTGTTACGCTCTCTGAATGACCTATCCAAAGGTGTTTAAAAATATGTACTGATGTAACACTACTTGCAAATCTGTACAAAACATTATAGATTGTGGTTGTTTAGCTTCTATGCTTTGTGGGTTATGGGCAGACACAATTAAATGCTTCAGAATATTCCCTCAGCCTAGCCCAGCCCAGGGACAAATACCCCATATTCACAGAAAAAGGGCAAGGAGGCTTTTCCCTCCTTCACATGTGAGAAAAAGGCATGATATACTTCAGAAAGAAGCATTATGCCAATTAAAAGCAATCAAATGACTACATCTATCTTTCTTTTCTTAAGACTTGCTATATTAATCAGCTACAGAGATAAATTTAAATGTAATTAGTGCAGTGGTTCTTAACCTTTTTTGAGGTACCGAACCCACCAGTTTCATATGCGCATTCACCAAACCCTTCTTTAGTGATAAATAAAATATGATTTTTTTCCCCCAAATTCAAGACATAGGTATATGTTTTTTTACTGGTGCACAAAATGAGCCATGCATGCTCAAAGAACAAAATTAACAAAGTGCATGAACTCAAAAACAAATTACGGTATTACTTTATTCTGGCCTCCGCAGCAGAGGCTTCTCCGAACCCCTGAGACCGACTCATCGAACCCCTAGGGTTCAATAGAACCCAGGTTAAGAACCACTGAATTAGTATATTTTACCATAATCATCTACAAATTCAATAGTTTACTTCTCTTGGACTTTAAATCAAGATAATGGCAAAGGCTGACCTAACCAAAACTACCCAGTTTTAACATTTTGTGACCCATTTAGGTTTTGAAGTTGAATAGAAAATTGCTGTAATATTTTTTTATCCTTAATCATTAAATTTAATCTCATATTTTTTCATGTGAAGGCATGTTAAAAACTATTTTCACTTGAGTGTTTCATCTTATTGTTAACAAGAAATGTTATGAAATGAACATCACCCTTTCCTATGAGGAATTCTCTCCTTGGCCATTGCCTGCAGCAGGATGTGGTATTGGATGGACAAACATGACCTCATGATCCTGCTAATGGGAACCTTTGAGAAAGATTAAGCTGATTTTCCAAACAACTGGAGCATTGAGGTAGATAAATGGAAGCACTGCCCTTCCTCACCTTAGCACCAACTTTATGAAACCATGAGTCAGCTTCTCCTTAGCGAGTAAAAATGCTCTTTAAAAAAATCATTGCTCAATGACTCAGAAAGAATTTTTAAAAGCTGATGACAATGTTGAGCATTATTTTGTGAAGGTAACAAATTTCTCTGATTTTTTCAAATTCCAGAAGACTTTTCTAAGCATTCATCTTATTGTTTATAGGCACTAAATGGGTGGAGGTTGTGTTTTATTTTGTTTTTTTTGGATTGGTTCTTCTTAGAGGTGAGGTTCTAGCAGTCATGCATGGTCCATATGCTTGGATTTACCAATTCCTTGACAATGCTAGGCCTGAGGCCAGTTAGTAAGAGGTACAGGGCAATTCTGAGGCCAGATGCTGCTTGTTTGAGAGCGCTTAGGAAAACATAAAGCATGAGTCAAAACAGGCCATTTGTATGGAAAAGCCACTGGAAAGAGCTTGGGTGGACCTGAAAGTTGGGTGGGGTGGAGACTCAGGGAATCACCAGGGCAAAACAACGTGTGAGTCAGATTGATGAGTCTCAGATATGGCAGCTGTCTGCCAGCTTTACGGGGGAAGGGCTCAGAAAAGAAGCAATGGCCTCTGCTAACCCTTCTGTCTGGGAAAAAGCTGCTTCCTGGAGCTCTCACTTTCATGCTAGAACAGTGGTTCTTAACCTTTTTTGAGGTACTGAACCCACCAGTTTCATATGTGTATTCACCAAACCCTTCTTTAGTGATAAATAAAATATGATTCTTTTCCCAAATTCAAGACATAGGTATATGTTTTTTTACTGGTGCACAAAATGAGCCGTGCATGAACATCACCTTGCTCAAAGAACAAAACCAACAAAGTGCATGAACTCACAACAAATTACGGTATTACTTTATTCTGGCCTCCGTGGCAGAGGCTTCTCCGAACCCCTGAGACTGACTCATTGAACCCCTAGGGATCGATAGAACCCAGGTTAAGAACCACTGTGCTAGACAATTCAGTTCCTCCCTGTATGTCTCTGATGCCTTTCAAGCTGCTGTCCCAGCTCTGGAGCTCAGAGGAATTGATTGCAAGTAATTTTGTGCATGGGCCCTTTAAGATGAATTGCCTGGACTTCAGTAGCCCTCTATTTCCCTCAGCTTCAATGTCCACTGGTTTTTACAGCTAGAAGTTATGGGGACTTCTCTTCCTGGCATTGGAACCCTGAGGTGGGGGACTGGGTGTGAATCTGAAAAACCCTCACTCCTCAGGGGGGAACCTCTACACCTGAGATATCCCCGCTGATTTTTATCTGCCACACATGAGTGGAGCACCGGCCCCTTCCATGTCTCTGCCCCTCCTACCAGTGTCATTGTGGCTTCTTCTGTAATTCATTAGTTGTACCACTTTCATTCAATCAGATTTAAGGAAGTTCTAAATGATGGTTGTTCTGTAGCTTACTTGTAATTTTTATGTGGTTTTGGAAGGAGGCAAGTATTGCATTTACCTACACTGCCATCTTGCCCGGAAGTATTAAGCTTAAAACTTTCTATACAAGATAACATGTTGACTGACCTGTTGTTTAAACTGGAAAGAAATGTACAGAGTAGAGACAATTGTTTAACTCATTCAAACAAAAACCCAACACGCACAATAACCTACATGCACACACACATGTTCACACAAACAACTTTATTAAGGGAAATGAAAACTTTTGAGGTGACTTAATTGTTATGTTTTGATAATAATTATCTCTTTTGTACATTTGACAGATTACTGAATGGAACCCTGATATAATTTGGATAGTCACAGGCTTATGGGTAAATGGGATGGGCCTGTGGTAAGATGTAAATCATTTTTTCAAAGTAATTCTGCTCATCAGCTGTCATGCGTAATTAATATGCAAAAGACATTCAGAATTTCACCTTATACTCACCAAAGTGATAGCTTGGGAAAAGACAGCCTTCATGTGATCTTACCCGCATGATACAATGTCTTTGTAAGTCAGAAAGTCAGAGCAATGTTGAAGCCTGGAAGAGATAACATTTGGAGGTCCAACAAACTAGGCAAATTGTACCATTGTAAAAAATGTGTCATTGTGATGCTCAAGGATAGAAATTAAGAGTTTTGTGTGAATTTCCAAGAGGAAGAATGTTCATCAATTCTGGAAGAGCTAGAATACTAGCAAGGTAACAAACAAGGATCGAGTCATCAAACTGGTAGTGACCGAGTTTCACCAATAAGACAGAAGCTCACCCAATCAATCAGTCAAGCAGCAAAAAGATATTTTACGACTAATGTGTGCCATTAATATACTAGTGTCTGAGGGCACCAGAAAATAAAAATAAAACATGGTTGCTGCCTTCTAATTGCTCACAACTAGAGACCGGAACACAAATTTATAACAAAATGATGAATACTACAATAGAGCGCTAGCATTACTTATGTCTTTTTTTGCTAAATGTCAGGATTGGTTTCTTAGATTGGGAGCAAGGAATGGAGTCTGCAGGTGGTGATAAAGTAATTCTATCTATGAAGAAAAGAGGCTACATAGGTCAGAAGGAGTCAGGCCTGACTTTCCTGAAACAGTGTATACAGGAGCATAGAGATAACATCTTCAGTATCTTGGTAGGTATTTCCTTGCCCTAGATCTTGTCATAGCTTGAAAATAGCAGGTGAAGAATTGTAAACAGAGTTGTAGTTCTCCTTTAATCTCAGCACACATCAGGCAACACACATTCTAGTTAATCTGAACAGTGAAGAATTCCATGACAGAAATTGATAGGAAGTAAAATAATTCATCTGAGGTTGAGAAGAAACCATACAAGGAAGGACATACATGGTAAGCCATGTTTTTCTTACTTGCTTATTTCTCTAGAAAAGGAAATTTTGACCATTTACTTTATTATCTAAGTGATCTTCAATTAGTGTCCATGTGTGATTTCTTTGCATACTTCTCCATGATACCTTTTGACATCTATTGTTTATACTAACCCCAAGGATCCTATCAAAACAAATATGTCATTTCACATGCTACAGGAAAGTATAGGAATGCAAAGTAACAAATATAAAAGAATATCAGTATTCCAGTCTGCCAAAAATTAAATTTAGTCCATTGGAAATAAGTCTATTAGGCCACATGGGATGGTGGGAATCAAACCTGGCTTGGGAATCAGGAAACTGAGTGTCAACTCTGCCTTCTGCTTTCTTACAGGGTGAAATTGGCCAGGTTCCTTAACACTTATTTACCTTGTTTTTCTTATCTCTAAATTGCTTAAGTCATATAAATGAAAAGATGATGACATAAATACAAATATTAAAGCTTTGAATCCACAGTCTTCTCCAACCCTCATTCCTACCTCATCACTTTATGTATAATAATCACCTTCAACAAAATTAAATAAAATTTAATCTGGAATTTACCTCTTCTATTTCAGAATGTATCCCTTCTATTTTTACTCAGAATATTTAGGTTATCTCGTAATATCTAGAACACGATGAATGAGGATACAGGGAGATTTTCCTCAGTTGTTTTATTGATGAGAGTAGATCAAGCTGGTTGAGCTGATTGGCTATTTTTGACTTAAGCGAAGATTCAACAGCATGTGAAATTTTTGTTTGTTGTTTGTTTTTCTACTAGTTTGGATTGATTAGAGAGAGGTGGTTCTGGTAGGATATCTTATTTTAGAGTAACTTATTTGGGGGGCTTGTGTTATAAAATTAGTGCTTCTTTCAGAAATAGATAAAACAAAATTTAAAAGTCTAGAGTGATTTCAGTTTATTGCAAGTAACTGAGGGACTCATGGGCTATTATTTAATCTAAATTCCTCAAGGGCATACTGCTCTGATCAGATAAATTGATTATTTAAATGTGTTTTTGAAATAGTAATTATTTTTTCAGAATAGTTTTGTTATTATCTTTAATTGTTAATTAATATATATTACTAACAAAATAGTTAAATAATATTTATTGAGAATAACAGTAATTTGCCAGGGATTTTAGATATTATTAATCTTATCCTCTTTGTAGATAAGTAATCAGATCTCAGAAAAGTTATATGAATTAACCAGGTCAAATCATTAATATATATTTTTGCCATGACTCAAGTCTAGGTCCTTTTGACTCCAAAAAGCCACCTCTTTATATAATCCTCTGAGGCAAACATGAAGTTATAACTTTGAAATATTGCTTGCCAGACCGAGTTAAATTTTGCTTGTTTTAAACTTCAATATTTTAAATGAGGAGATATTTTTTTAATCTCCTGGCTTTAGCACATACTTGTTGCTTGATAAATACAGAATAAGTGAGGAAATGGGTCCTAGTGACACTAGGAAAGATCTTTGTCCACTTCAGATAAAAACTGGAGAGTTCTTTGTGTGTAGTTATGGTAGCTCCAGAAATGACTGTTTATGACTTCTCTGTGGGAGAAGGTGATGGAAAAGGGCTGGGTCATAAAGCTACAGAGGTTTGATGATACATTTGCTAGACACAACTTCTGGTAATTGAGGAAGTCATTTTGTGGCTCCATTAATAAATGTTTCCCAGAATGTCACTGTTGCCTACCGTCATCTCTTTTGCAGGAGTCAGTGGCTTCCTGGTCCATAGCAACTGCAGTTACCATATTTCCCCATATATAAGATGCACCTTAGTTTTGGGGTCCGAAATGTGAAAAAAAATGTATTACATAAAGTTATTGAACACAAGTTTTATTCATCATAAAATTCATACAACTCCTCATCTCTGTCAAAATTCCCATCATTAGCTTGTCTTTATCTGTGTCTGATGAAGAATCACTGTCTTCAACAATGAGCACAAAAACAAGTGCAAAAAAGCAGGAAATTGCAAGTAAAATAAAACTATAACCACTGTATAAGATGCACCCAGTTTTTAGATCCAAAATATTTTGAAAAAAGATGAGTCTCATACATAGGGAAATACAGTATTCTCTAATCTGCAACCCTAATCTCTGCATCAGTTGACTCTAGTAATGAGCAGAGGAAATAAATAATACCAAAGAATCAATTTTTACAAGGCGTGGGTTATCACTAATCTTTTGATTCTGAAATGCTGGCAGTATGTAAGATTATCTGAGCATTCTTAGGAATAATTATCAGTGTTTGAAGAACTAACAAATGGAAACTAAATTACTCTCTTTGCACAGGACTCATACATTTCTTTTATAAATAGCTTGTTATTTCAGAAGGGGGGCCAAGATGGTGGAGTAGAAAGATACTAGGTTCATTTCCTCCAACAGAAACACTCAAAACAACTGTACAGAGAGCAACAATCTTTGAGAATGACCTGAAGACTAGCAGAACAGATTTAATACAACTGAAGATATAATAAGTGACCAACATTTTTACAATGTAAAGGAGGAGAAAAATAAATTGAAGCAAACAATACTGTAAATAAAAGAAACATTTTATTTATTGCAACAATAATACACTATAATATGAAAAATGCATAACAAAAAACATTTGTAGTATTTTAAATTATTAGGCTTACATGCCTAATAATTTTTAATAATAATTATAATAAAAAAGTACTCATTTAGATACAAATACGTCACATCACACGCAATGAATTGACTCTGCACTGATCGAATATGGACATTTATAGATTAGTCTTCCAATATCAAAAAGGAGGACATATAGGAGGACACTTTTGAGGGAGGACAGAACTTAAAAAAAGAAGGACTGTCCTCCTCAAAGGAGAATATTTGGTCACCTTAAAAGAAAAAGGCAGATTGATGTGGGTAAGCATGGCAGTGGCATTGTGTTTCATAAACAAGAGAAATATCACAACTGTGGAGCCCCCACATGAAGAGCAAGGTTCTGAGACCCACATTGGGTTCCTGGGTGACCTGTACCTGGGAGAGAAGCCCCCATCACATCTGGTATAACTAGTGAGGCTTACATTGTGGAGAGCTGAAGACTGGAGAGTATTAAATGGAGAATCCTCCCTTAAAGGGCCTTACAAACTCAATGATTCTGAGACCCAGCACAGAGAAAGCAGCTTTAAAAGTTCCTGGGTCAAAATGTATATTGACTAATTTTAGGGCATGTGCTGGAGCTGGCAGAGATCTTTTGGGAATCTCTCCAACAGCTGGAAGTACAGGCAGGCACTGTACTTTTTTTTTTTTTTTTTTTTTTTACAGGGACAGAGAGAGAGAGTCAGAGAGAGGGATAGATAGGGACAGACAGACAGGAATGGAGAGAGGTGAGATGCATCAATCATTAGTTTTTCGTTGCCATCACAACACCTTATTTGTTCATTGATTGCTTTCTCACATGTGCCTTGACCGTGGGCCTTCAGCAGACCAAGCCACCCCTTGCTTGAGCCAGCGACTTTGGGTCCAAGCTGACGAGCTTTTTGCTCAAGCCAGATGGAACCATGCTTAAGCTGGCGAGCTCGGGGTCTCAAACCTGGGTCTTCCGCATCCCAGTCCGACGCTATATCCACTGCGCCACCGCCTGGTCAGGCGGCACTGTACTTTTTTTGTTTGTTGTTTTATTCTCCTTAGACCCAGCTGGTGGGAGATCCCAGGTTTGACACTTTTCATTACCTGTTAACCATTTGTACCACCTGACATTCCCCTGATAACCCAGCCAGCCCAATTTCTCCACCCAGGCCAGCAAGTACCTTCCATAGTGTCATCCCATTTGGAGGGTTTACCTCATTTATTTTCTGGTGGGCTGCAGAGGAGCTCTCCAAAACAGAGTCAAAAGGCCAGCCTTTCCATACCTCTATGCACCCTCAACAATAGAGGGCAGACCTTGTAGTCATTCACACTGAAGGTTATCCTACAGAACAGCACACCAGTGCAGCAGCAATAGTTGAGTTTAAACCCCACAGACAGCTGGGTCAGTGGTCTGCCTCACACACCAGTGTGCTCACAGCAGTATTCAAGGCCAGTGAGTCTGCAAGCCAGTCCAGCCCACCAGTGTACCTGCAGCCATAGCACTCAGGCTGGGAGCAAGCACCACACATCAATGTGCCTACAACAGTCATGGCTCGATTACCATTAGAGAATGCACTCAGCCCACACAGGGCCATTCTTGGAGCACCTGGCTCTGGTGACCAGGGGATTACACTACTGGATTCTGCAGTAATGTAATCTAACACCTTCTATGTAAGACCACTCTTTTAGTACAATAAGAGGTAGCTGACCTACCTAATACATAAAAACAAGCACAAGACTTATGAAAAATGAGGGACAGGTAATATGTTCTAAATAATGCCTTACTTGTGGTGGTGCAGTGGATAGTGTCAACCTTGAATGCTGAAGTTGTTGGTTTGAAACCTTAGGCTTGCCGTTAAGGCACATGTGGGAGTTGATGCTCCCTGCTCCTTTCCCCTTTTTCTCTTTCTCTCTCTCTCTTCTCTAAAATGAATAAATAAAATCTTGGAAAAAAATAAAACCACTAAAAAAGAACTAAATGAAATAGACATAAGCAGTTAACCAACTTAAGAGTTCAAGTAATTGTCATAACATGCTCACTAAACTCAGGAGAAGTATGGATAAACACAGTGAGAACTTCAAAAAAGAGATAAAAAGTATGTATGAAAGAACCAATCGGAACTGAATATAGTAAATTAAATAAAAAATACTCTAAAAAGAATAACAGCTGATTAGATGATGCAGAAGAATGTGGCAGTGACATGGAAGAAAAGGTAGTGAAAATCACTCAAATAGAACACCAAAAAGAAAAAAGAATTAAGTTGTATATAACATAATCAAATGACAAAATGAACTGGAGATGTTTTCTCTAAATCTATGTACTCTAATTGATCAATGTCACCCCTTTAAAATTAATTGTCTAAAAAAAAAAGAATTAAAATAAGGAGAGTTTTAGTGACCTCTGGGACAACATCAAGCATATTATCATTCATATTAGAGGGGTTCCAGCAGGGGAGGAGAAAGATGAAGGGAAAGAAACCTGTCTGAAGAAATACTGGCTGAAAACTTTCCTAATTCAGGGAAGGAAACAAACATCAAAGTCCAGAAAGCACAGAGAGTCTGAAACAACATGAACCAAAAGATAGTCACACCAAGGTACATTTTTAAAACGTCAGAAGTGAAAGACAAAGAATCTTAAAAGCAGCAAGAGAAAAACAACTAGTTACAGACATAGGAAACCCCATAACATATTAGCTGATTTTTCAGCAGAAAGTTTGTAGGCCAGAAAGGAGTGATATGACATATTCAAAATAATAAAAGGAAATGTTACAATCAAGAATACTCTACCCAGAAGGTTACCATTCAGACTTAAAGAAAAAACAGAGTTTCCCAGACAAGCAAAGCTAAATGTTGAAAGGAAATGGCCAAAACTAGAAATAAGAAATAATGTAAAGGAGAAAATATTACTGGTTCAATCAAACGTATAATAAAGGTAATGGATCAACCACTTACAAAGCTAAAATGAAGATTAAAAGACAAAAGTAATAAAATCATTTATATCTATAATAATAAGATAAAGTATACACACATAAAATGTATAAAATATGACATCAAAAAACTAAACATGGAGGAGTGTAAAATGTAGTGCATTTAGAATGCATTTGAACTTCATAATCAGCAACTTAATATTAATTGCTATATTCACAAGATGTTATATATCAACCTCAGACTAACCCAAAACCAAGAACCTATAAAAAATATACAAAAAATAGAAACACAAAGATAACACTAAAGAAAGTCATTAAATCACAAGTGAAGAGAAGAAAAGAACTGAGGAATATTATAAAAATAACCAAATAAAAGAAGAAAACTGGAAAAAAACAAAACAAACACAATGAGGCTATCAACATGCTACTAAATAATCAATGGGTCAACAAGAAATTAAAGAGGAAATCATGAAATAAAAATAATATGTTTCAAAATCTATTGGGTGAAATAAAAGTCTTAAGAAGGAATTTTATAGCAATACAGGTCTACCTCAAGAAACAAGAAAAATCTTAAATAAACATACTAATATTACCCCTAAAGGAATCTTTAAAATACGAGTAAACAAATCTCAAAGTTATTAGAAAGAAGGACATAATAAAGATCAGAGTAGAGATAAGTAAAATAGAGACTAAAATATAAAAATAAAAATAAAACAATGAAACTAAGAGTTAGTTCTTTTTAAAGGTAAACAAAATCGATAAACCTTTGGCCAGGATCATGAAGAAACAAAAGCAAGAAGGTCCCAAGAAATAAAATAAGAAATAGAAGATGAGAAGTTTCAACCAATGCCATAGAAATACGAAGGATCATAAGAGAATACTATAAACATAATTATAATGCCAAGAAATAGGACAACTTAGGAAAAATGAATAAATTCATAGAAACATACATCCTAGAAACACAAAATCTGAACAGACCTATAACCAGAAATGAAACTGAATCCCTAATCACAAAACTCTCAACAAACTGACAGCTTTAGAAACAGACAGCGTCATAGGTAAATTCTACCAAATATTTAAAGAAGAAGTAATCTTTTTTCTAAAACTGTTTCAAAAAATTGAAGAGGAAAGAACATTTCCAAATATTCTATATTCTATGAGATCAGCATTATGCCAATATTAGACAAAGGCACTACAAAAAAAAAAAAAAAAGAAAGAAAATTACAGACCAGTATCCCTAAAACATAAATGCAAATATCCTGAATAAAATATTAGCAAACAGAATTTAATAATAAATTTAAAACCATACAGAATAATCAACTGGCCTTAATTCTAGGGATGCAAAAATGGTTCAATATTTGCAAATAAATCAATGTGAAACACCACATCAACAAAACAAAGGACAAAAACATATAATAATTTCAATAGATAAATAAAAAAGCATTTGACAAAATTCAACGTCCATTTATGATAAAAAGTCTCAACAAAGTGGGCATAGGATGACATATCTTAACATAATTAAGGCCTCTACATACTAATAATAAATATGAGAAATCAATGGGAACATTGTACTTAGTGGTAAAGACCTGAAAGTTTTTCCTTTATGATCTTGAACAAAAAAAGGGTTCCCATACCCACCACTTCTACGGAAGAAACTATTAGAAGTCCCATTTACAGCCATTAGAGAAGTAAAAGAAATAAAAATCATCCAAATTGAAAGGAAGAAGTAAAGCTATCCTGATATGCAGATGACATAATACTACATATAAAAATACCTTAAGGTCCCACCCGCCACCCCGTAATCACCACTCTTTTGTCCATGTCTCATAGTCTCAGTTTTATGTCCCACCTATGTATGAAATCATGCTGTTCTCAGTTTTTCTTTTTTTCTGATTTACTTATTTCACTCCGTATAATGTTATCAAGATCCATCCATTTTGTTATAAATGATCCGATGTCATCATTTCTTATGGCTGAGTAGTATTCCATAGAACTACACCCAAACTTTTAGAACTGATAAGAATAAATTTAGAAAAGTTGTAAGAAACAAAATTAATACACAGAAATTGGTTGCATATCTGCCTTGACCAGGAGATTCCAGCCAAACTAGTGACCCCTTGCTCAAGCCAGTGACCTTGCGTTCAAGCCAGAAACCTTGGGCTTTAAGCCAGCTACCTTTGGGCTCAAGCCAGAGACCACAGGGTCATGTCTATGACCCCACGCTCAAGCGGGTGAGCCTGCGTGCAAGCCAATGACCTCGGGGTTTTGAACCTGGGACCTCAATGTCACAGGTTGACATTTTATTCATTGTGCCACCATCGATCAGGCTTCAATTAGTATTCTGTGAATACTTTCTTAAGTTATTAAAAATGGAAAAATCTTCTAAAAGATTTTAACTTAATGTTATAATTACTGTCAATGTTTTTATGAAACCTCTTAAATATATGTAGATAAAGATAATAGAATTTTCCCCCTTATAAATTAGCTATAATTGTCCAAGTTCACATAGCTGGTTATTCACAGCACTTGGACTAAAAACAATTTTATTTAACTAAGCATAATACATGCAAGTTTTTTTTTTCCCCCATGTTCTCAGATAAGGATAATGTAAAAATTTTAACAGGGATTTTGATTAAAACTAAACTTACTCTTTTTTTTTAAATTTAATTTTATTATTATTAATTTTAATGGGGTGTACCAATAAATCAGGGTACATAAGTACAATGAAAACATCTCCAGGTTGTCTTATCATTCAATTGTGTTGCATACACGTCACCCAAAGTCAAATTGTCCTCCGTCACCTTCTATCTGGTTTTCCCTGTGTCCCTCCCCTCCTCCCTATCCCACCCTTCCATCCCACCTGCCACCCCATAACCACCACTCTCTTGTCCATGTCTCATAGTCTCAGTTTTATGTCCCACCTATGTATGAAATCATGCTGTTCTCAGTTTTTCTTTTTTTCTGATTTACTTATTTCACTCCGTATAATGTTATCAAGATCCATCCATTTTGTTATAAATGATCTGATGTCATCATTTCTTATGGCTGAGTAGTATTCCATAGTATATATATACCAAAGCTTTTTAATCCACTCATCTTCTGACGGACACTTGGGCTGTTTCCAGATCTTCGCTATTGTGAACAATGCTGCTCTTAAAGATGAGTTTCACATCCTGTATATTCAGTCATTTTTTTCATGCTTCCCTCAAGATCATTTTGTATTGAAAGAGCTAAAAGAGTGCAGGGAAAGACAGTCCAGCAGTACACTCTAGAAGAAGGATTTATTTTGCTGGTTAAAAAACATAGCACTTTTGTGTCTGAACCAGGTGGAGGATAAGCAGATAATTATTGACAAATAATATAATATTATGGCTCTACTATAGGTTGTGGGACTGTGTAATCTTGTGGTTTTAATTATAATATTTGATCTATAGTTTGAATGTGAACATTGAGATTCACCCCGTCACCTACAAAACATTACTTGTCATTTTTTATAGATGAAGAAATATGAAGGTGGAATTACAGTCAATTGTCTGAGGTCACAGAGGGGAATGATTGCACAGTTGGAACGTAGCCTTATACTCGACTGAAACCTTGTCTTTGTCCAGGGCCAGCGAGAGGCATAAAGCTTTTCTCTTCCCCAGCAGTGACTTTGAGTACCAGTTTTCAGAGATTTTATTTGACATTGAATCTAAGCTTTGTGATCAGTATCTGTCAGGAGAAGTGGAGGAATTACTTATCCTTTTGCATATATTAGCATGCAAATAAATCCTTTCTCTGCATTGTAGAAGGGCCTGAAATGATCCACATCTACAATACATCTTTTATAAATGGCTCTGAATACAAACGTTCCTTTGAAGAATCTACATTTTAGGGGCCTTCTCCAAACATTTACAGTGCTCTTTTTTCTTAGAATTACAACTTCTATTTTTTGTCATTTTTAACAAAAGGTGATTGCTAATTAATTTATTCATTATGTACACCCTTCGAGTCTCCCCCTAATGTTTTAATATGACCTGCATTGATATATATGTATACAATAAAACTGTAGACTTAAGTAGAAAATTAAAATGATAAAAAAGGAGAATATCTGCATTTAGTTGACAGACCTGGAGCAGTTACTGCCTGCTGCAAAAGTTTACACTAAAAATGCAAGAACAAAATGTCCTTGCACTTCCTGTCTGTCTGATTATGGCAGCCAAGTTCCAACAGTGGAATAGAGGGGGAACAGGGAAAAACATGGTGAGAATTTATGCAACTCAGAAGTAACCTTATGAACAGGGATGAGCTTGTTTTGCTTGAATCAAAAATTTGAGTTTTAAAAACAAACAAGCCAACAAACTGAGATGGTAATATCATTATAACTCTCACATTATAACTCTTACATACCCATGTGCATAGAATTCACATGGGTATGTAACTGAGCTATTCTTTTAGTTCTGATTTTTGCAGTCTGGGCTAAATCAAGGAAGGGCCACTCAAATCTCATTTGATTAATGGAAACATAAGATTATTTCAAGCATAATACAAAATAAACTTATTCCAAGTGATTTTACATAAGGGAAATTTGCATTGTTTAATGACTGTGGCTGTTATTGTTTGGATGCTAGAAAAAGATTTGATGCTACCAGATGTTCACTGGCTGAGAAATGCTACCACTGTCTGACATGCTGGATATTTCAGGCAATAAGACTTGAGAGCATGTGCCTAACACACTAAACATTTGAAGAGGACCAAGGTTGGGTCTAATGTAAATTTTCAAACTTTTTACCAGTGGTTAACTGACTTGGAATTTTAAAAATTATTGGTTTTATGTTTCTCTCTTTAGCTGTACATTTGTACTGATTTGCAAAAAGTTCTTTGTATATAAAAGATATTAACCTTCTCTGATATTAAGCAAATAATTTTTCTAAATTCATTGTTTGCTTATTTGTCATTTCTGAGTTTGTGTCACGTATGACAGAATCCAATGCAGTAGTTCTCAATGAGAGTGATTTTGTACTCCAAGTGACATTCGGCAATCTCTGGAGACATTTTTGTTTGTCACAACTGGGGTAAGGGTATTAGTGATTAGAGGTCGGGATGGTTCTAAACATCTTATAATGCACATGGTACCCTCACAAGAAAGAATTATCCAACTCAAATGTCTCTAACACTAAAGTTGAGAAACTCTGATCTAAACAGTCATCCTGGTCTATTGTTCTTTTTCCTATGTATAACAAAGAGCACAAAGATTTCCCTAGAATTTCCCAAGATTGTGGTATCTGTTGGTTTTTTGATCCTATAAGACTTACTTGCTAAATAGCCATAAACCAAATGAAATCATCCATATTAATTTTTCTCTGATGAATTAAAACCACTGTTATGACTTTTAAAGGCTTTGAAGAAAAAATTGGTCAAAGGGTAAGGCAGGCCCTCACATTAAATTTCTCAAGCTAGTAGTTCTTTCCTAGAAGACTTCCCTGTCAAAATATTCTTGATTTTACATGACCAAGTACAGGCAGCCCTTCCCAATCAAGGATCCCACTTTATCTGGCAAGCCTATCATTTGGCAGGGTTATTGTTTTGCTCTCTGCAGGCATTAGTGTCAGGGACCTGATGGCAAGTCCTTGTTCTTCCATGACTTAGCCCTTTTGTTTTCCATGCCTACTTTCATTAATGAATTTAACAACTTTATTGAAATATAATTGACATACAATAAACTGCACATACGTAAAGTATACAACGTGTGTGTTCTGATATATGTATACATTTATAAGACCTTCACCACAATAGAGATAATGACCATATCCTACACTCAGGAGTCTCCTTTGCCCCTTTGTAATATCTTCCTCTTGCCTTTCCCTACCTCCTCCCCTCTTCCTCAGGCAACCGCTGATGTACTTCTTGTCAGTACATAGTAGTTGCATTTTCTAACAATTCTATATAACTGGAAGACTCACACAGAATGTATTCTCTTTTTGGTCTTCTTTTTCATTCAGATAATTATTTTGAAATATATTCATGTTGTTGAGTGGATCAATAGCTTAGTCCTTTTTATTCTGAGTAATATTCTATTGCATGGTGAACCACAATTTATCCATTTTCATCCAGTTATAAACCCAATAACCTCTAAAGAGTGTGGGAGAGAGACATTAGGGTATAACACTTTTTAAAGGTCTTTCTCTATAATAAAGTTTTATGCTATCTCTTTATGCTTATTTTTGTATTTGAAAATGAATTTATAATATATAAATTAAAAGATTCCATTGAACCCAGATGATCAATTGTAGTAAGGGAAAACTCTAAAACTCTAATTTCTACTTACCAAAACTATTTCTGGAATATAAGTACTTTTGAAATTTGACCTCTCACTTTGAACAGGATTTTATCAAATAGCAATACATTGGACATACATTAAAATGACCACCACTAGTACCACAAAAACAATAAAAATGGAGGGAATAATTATAATGCTAACCTAAATCAAATGTTTTTCTCACATCTTTTAAAACAATTGGTATTCTCTTGTTTTCAGTTTGAGGAAATGAAATACATTTCACTTGGGCAGTGGGAAGCAGTAAGTAGGTAAGATAAAAATTATTCAGGAAATATAAAGGACTTGGCCTGTTAAGTTGGGTAACTGCCCAACTTAAAATTAGAAAAATGAACTGCCCTTTTTCTACTTGGGAGAAATATTTCTCATGCTTCACATTTCAGCACCCTTTTGGAAGACTTCCACTTCTCCAATTAGTTGTAAGTGAAAGACAGAAAACCTGCTTCTTACAAGCTGTATAATTTAGGGGATATTGATTAACAATTACCAGCCAGAAGATGGGAACAATCTTTTTTCATTTTACTAGCTCACCCTTCTTTTAAGGTGACTTAAAGAGCTTGTAATCATGGTGCCCATGAGCGCTACATCAAAGGATACGTATCAAAAATTCTAAAGTATTAAGCAACTTCTGGTTATTAAGGAGTTCTTGAACAGAAGAAAATCTGTAACATTGGAAGCTTTTCTGTCTGTGAGATTTCAATGGGAGTAAGCAGAACAGGAAAAGAATGCTTCAATAGACAATTTTCCCTGTTGACCTTCTACATTTCTGCGCATTTGGGAATGGAGATCCCAGTCTCTTATTGTGGAAACTTCATCATCACTGCAATAGTTAAATATTTAGCTGAAGAACATGTCTTATTATTTTTTTAACTAGGCAATTTACCTATTCACAACTGATTTGATTAGGTCTAAGATAGTCTCGCAAAAGAGGATTACAATAAGAATTTAAATGCCACCATCGCTTTACGGAAAATTTGTAAAATCACCAGTTTTAAAAAGGCTCATTTCTTGTATTTTATTATTGGAAAATAAAACATATATTTTTTTTCTAGTATTAGCAAGAAACGCCAAAGGACCCACCCAATTCATAGGCTACTCGCTGTATTTTTTCTTAAAGATTTTTGCATCATGTCCAAGTCTGAGCATCTGCATTCAACATATGCTTGCTAAATCTGCCAGGCTGAACGAGGCTTGTCTGTTTTACACTCCTCAGTCTGTGAAACATTTTTTTCTGCTTCGCATGTCTCAAGGGGCAAAGGTCAAACCTTCTCAGCTGCAGATGAGGTCATCCTTGTTGATCATTTGCAGCTGATCTCCCTTGTGACTGGTCCTCTCCATGTAGGAGCAGTGATGTCAGCTCTGGTGAGACTGGATGAGAAGTGCAATTTGTTTTAAATTGAACTACATAAATTTTTCTTCTGACTTCACAGCAAGTTTTTATTTATTTTAGCAGAAAGACTAGTTTGGTCATTATTTCAAACCAAAAAGAAAAGATAAATGAAATAAAAGGAGCTTATATTTTATAAGTGGTCCTTCATACCTAGTCAGTTGAGCCAGATGAAATAGCCATATTTCTTATGTCAAAATGATTGAATATTGTAATTGTTGTATGGTTCATCCTAATGCTTCCAAAGTGCCTACCTTTAGGAGGAGTATTTTTCTATGAGGTCCAGAGTCAGGCAGACCCTAGTTTGAATTCCAGCTCTGCCCTTTAATAGCTGGGTGAGCTTAAAAACTTTAGGATATTTTTCCTAATCTTACTGTACGCAGACTTTTAAAACAGAAAATACTACATGGGGTCATTTAACATGTAAAAAATACTGAGAAACTACTTGCAGCACAACAATGCCCCAGACGAGCAGAGCACCGCCCCCTGTTGGGCTTGCTGGGTGGATCCTGGTCGGGGTGCATGCTGAAATCTGTCTCTGCCTCCCCTCCTCTCACTGATTAAAAAAAAGAAGGAGAAAAAGGAACTGCTTAACTACAGAAGACGTTTATTCTTGGCATTAGTATTAATAGCTGATAGCAGTAATACTGCTCGTATAGTATTGTTCCCTTAACCAAACCCCTCAGGGTCAGCTTGTTTTAAAATTCAAAATTTTTCAAATTTTAGAAAAATAGACATGCTTATACTCAGACCTAGATATATAATTTGCAGGGACCTGTGATAATAAAAAATGCAAATCTCATTAAAAAATTATTATTATTATTATTATTATTATTATTTGTGTGTGTGTGTGTGTGTGTGTGTGTGTCACAGAAAGAGACAGAGAGAGGGATAGACAGACAGGAAGGGAGAGAGATGAAAAGGATCAATTCTTTGTTGCGAAACCTTAGTTGTTCATTGATTGTTTTCTCATATGTGCCTTGACAGGAAGGGAGGGGGCTACAGCAGAGTGAGTGACCCCCTGGCTCAAGACAGTGACCTTGGGCTCAGGCTGGAGAGTCTTGCTCAAACCAGATGAGCCTGCGCTGAAGCTGGCGACCTTGGAGTTTTGAACCTGGGTCGTCCACGTCCCAGTCCGATACTCTATCTACTGCGCCACCGCTTGGTCAGGCCTCATGCAAAAATTATTAAAGATTTCAAGATGGTGACAGTAGAGCTTTAACCCAAGTGCAGGCCCTTTCTAGGAGTGGGATTTTTGTGTGACTACCCTGTTTACACAGACACTCAATAGACACCCACAGAAAAGGGCTAAGACAGTAATGAGACACATTAACACATTAATGTAGCTAGTGAAATGTATGAATATTCACTCCACATGGTATAAATTAAAAGTATAAATATTGTTTTGACAATTCAGGTCAGATTTATCACCAAAGAAATTCACCAAAAATTTTGTAAAGCATTTTTTTTGTTTTCAAAGCGTTTTAAATTTTGGAACTCCAGGTAAGGTGGTAAATACCTAAATTAGGTGGCATTGTATTTTCCAGGCCAGCCACACATTGGGCCTGTATGCTAAAGGCAAGTCAGAGAACACTGAGGCCCAGGAGAATGGGGTTCAGATCCTATTTTGACACATACTAGTTGTGAGACTGTAGACAAGACAAACTGGAGGCAGTGGTATAGTGTGGCTCTCGCTTCAGGGGAAGAAGCCTAGGCTGGGGGAGAGGAATGATGGCCAGGAAATCATAGCATTTATTGGTGGATAGTTGGATGAGCAGTAAGTTTCTAAAATAAAAAATACAGCTAAAATTCGATGTCCTCTTTTTATTTGGAGTCCTGCTTTTGCATATTTGTCTCTTTTCATTTCTTTCCAATATGATGCTAAAAGCTCTCATGCTAACATATTTTCTTTACGAATGTGACCAAAATGCAGAATATGCTCAGGGAAAGTGACTGTGGCTCCTGTGTGAGCATGTGCCCTAGCCCTGGCTTTGACACAGCCTATAATAATAGGTACTATTTCTTAAATTCACCATTTTGGTGAACAAAGGGCAGTTGAATCTGTGAGTAGTAGAGGCTTGGATTTGGACTTTTTAGTAGTAGCTGTGATTTATTTATCAGGGACTATGTATACATGTAATATCCTTTAATGACCCAATAGAATTATCTGAGGTAAGCTGTTTTAATAAACAAAATTAAATATAAGTGCATATTTATATTTTCCTCATAATGCTGAAAGAAACAATTAATTAAATATGCATAATATGCATTAGTAATATATTATTGTATCAGTATATAAAATAAGTGGGCAGAATTTAAAAAGTTTAAAAGGATAAAATTTTTGGTGGAACATTAAAAAACAGAAATGAAAAAACATATTTGGACAGCCAGGCACCAGAGAGAAAATACTCGTTTTTGACACCTTTAAAGAATAAGACAGTTGATGGAATAGTCCCAAGTAGAATGCAAGATGATGCAATCATTTCAAGCATGTTGGATTGATAAAATTAAGGGCAGGACCTATCTTCCACTCATTTGCTTCTTAGGAAATGAGGCTGCCTAAGAAAGAAAGCATGAATAACTCAACTTATTTTTCACAAGCAGTGTGTGCAATTGTGCTATTCAATAGAAATTCCAAGTAGGAAAGAATCTCTTTACAGTTGTGAACACACCAAGAAATTTTCAATTGAAACAACTGGATTATTCGAGAAAATAGAAATATTCAGAAATGAGTGTATTTATGTTCCAATATCTCAATGCTAGATGCCAAATGTTTGAATGTAAGTCATTCATTGAATAAGCAGAAATGAACACCAATGATATGCTCATTGAGATCAAGAAATGAGAAGATGTATTTGATAAGAATGCAGCTGACTACTCTTTCTATGTGAGAGAAGTTCAGGTGAATCAGAAATTCTAAACCAACAATAAAAGTCCCAGCAAGAAGCCTTGGAAATGGTATTAATGACTAAAATGGGCTTTAAAAATATCTAAAATAAGAATTTACTTTTTCTATAGGATGCCCATGATCCAGAACAGTAGGAGAGTCTGATTCTATTGTGCCCATTAAATTTCACCCTTCATAGCTCATTCTCTAGAGGCTAATTGGGAATTTCCTGTGGCTGCCTGCTGGCCTCAGACAGCACCTGTTTACCTATTGTGACATTTATCTTCAATAATGTTAGAGGCTTTCAAAAACCATTAGGAACCAATATAGTAAAACCAACCAACTCATAAAAACCCCATAAATATCAATGATGTGTTGTAAAGGTGCTTGTCCAAACTTGACTGCATCCGATTCCATGCGCCTGTGCCCTGCATAGGCACCCATTAACAACTTCTGCTCTTACCTTCCTGAGAAAACAATAGAACCCCATATTTGCCAAAGTGCTTTTTATCTTGTGGGAAGTGTGGCATACTGTAATTTCCTTCAAAATTCTGTACTAGTTTGTATGGAAGAAACCCCATGCTTCACACTGTCTAGAGATATGGAATTCTAAGAATGTTTTCATTTTTGTCTCATTCTTCCTCTTTCCAATTTCTGAAGATGACCTTAAGTTCACTCTTCAAAACTCTTCTCTCAATTTTGCTGTACAAAGTAGATCCACAGACTTGCCATACTTCTATAGCACTGATTCTGTGCCAGGCACTGTTCTCAGTGCTACGCACACATTCGCTTATGTATCCTCCCGACATCTCTCCAAAAAGACATCATGATTATCATCTCCATCTTACCAGTGAGGAAATTGAGTTTGCAAGAGGTTAGGTTAAGTACTTACTCAAGATTGCACCGTGATAGCCTGACGTGGGGTGGCACCGTGGATAAAGCATCGACCTGGAATTCTGAGATCACCACTTTGAAAC
Organism: Rhynchonycteris naso; assembly: GCA_037038555.1. Lineage (NCBI taxonomy): Eukaryota > Metazoa > Chordata > Mammalia > Chiroptera > Emballonuridae > Rhynchonycteris > Rhynchonycteris naso. The sequence continues at coordinate 79,336,022 of CM073002.1, forward strand.
CCTGGGTTTGCCCGATCAGGGCACGTACAAGAGGCAACAACTACTATGAGAGGATGCTTCCCACTCTTCTTCCTCTTTCTTCACTCTCTCTAAAAAAAAAAAAAAGAAAGAAAAGAAAAGTCAATAAAATATATATTAAAAAAAAGATTGCACCATGATAAGTGGCAGACCCCTGATTTCAACCTCAGCTGTCTGGTTCCAAAACCTGCTCTTCTCCATTGCGGTATAGATAGTGCTCTCACCTTACCAGACTTCCCCTGTGGGTTTTTCTCCTTCTTGCCTTTAGATCTGAATCATTTTATCTTCTTATGTTTAGAAGGTTTTCCATTGTTATAAAACCCCGAGATTAACGCGGAAAGTATTTTGAAGCCCTTTTCCTCCATGAGACATTTTCTAGCCTCAATAACCTCCTTTATAGGCAGTATAGAGATGTTCATAATTGACTCAGAGGGTTATTATGACATTAGATATCATAAACTCACAAGGGAGCTCACTCGTTATAGATAGCTGTGATGAGACTTCTTACTTGGCATGCTAGACTTTGGAATTTTCATCTTAATGGTCACTTAGGGTCCGCTCAGTCCAAGAATTTATTTAACAATACCGAAAAGGGTCCTTGCTTTTAGAAGTTTAGGAATAAAGGAATTGTATTTGCATTTAGGAATACAAAAGTATTTTTTGAGGATTATCAAACTCACATTCTGTATTTCATTACATACAGATTCTTATTCATAAGTGCCATTTATCAATTTATTGCCTCTCAGCTCCAAATTTTTCTACCCTCCAATATCTGCTGTGCTATAAATAAAGAATGGAATTCCTGGAAAAAAGTCTCTTTTTTAGAGTGAGCATGATGTTCAGCTTTCTCAGTAGAGGGTGCTAGGAGGACCTAGCAGGAGGAAGGGGATCTCCTGTTACAGCGTTTGCTGTCAGTGAGAGATGTGGGTGTGAAAACACAGGACTGTCCTCTGTCCCGGACAGGAACCCAGATAGATGTGCGACTTTCCACGCCTTTGCAGGTCCAGCCCAGCGTGGTGATCATTTCCTGCTTCCTTCCTGACTAGACCTGCGTGTCCAAGCCTCCTGCCCCCACAGCCACCTTCACTTCCTCAGCATGCTCACATCCCAGGCCACTGGCTGCAGCTCACCTGTATTCTGGCTGTGCCAGGACAGCTGTCTGTGTATCAGTGTGCTGGCCACTGACTGCACAGGCCTGTGCCCCAGAGGGTTGATTCCTTACTTGTACAGCAACTGCAGAGCAGATCTGATCCAGACAAACCAGCAAACTCCTCTGCCTCCAGTGGGTTACATTGGCATCTTCTCAGATCCAAAATTGACCTTCCTTAGGTACTCTCTCTCAGCGGTAGTGTTTAAAAAATACCGTATGGCTACTCTTTGGTCATAGTTTAATAATCCTTTCTGTCTCTTGGAGGTGTTTTCTCTCTCTTGATTGGACCTGAACTGCTGCATGATATTTATGTGCAAGAAAAGATGAAGAATATACAATGGGTTCTGGTATGAGAACCCCTACTCCCTGAGTTTTCAACCAGAAAGCACTTAAGCACTTGTTGTTTTCTTTCTCTCTCTTTCTCTTTTTCTTTCTTCCCTTCTTTCCTCCCTCGCTCCCTCTCTCTTTTTCTTTCTTTTCTCTTCCTTCCCTCCTTCCTTCCTCCGTCCCTCCATTCCTCCCTCCTCTCTCTCTCTTTCCCTTTCTTTCTCTCAGCTCTGGAGATGGCTGGATAATGTGGCACTTCTCCATCTCTAACCTGAGGGGGCTGTCCTGGTGTTCTGCTGAAGACACTCCAGTTTCTTTCTGTATGATTGACAGTGACCCCTGCTTGCTGTGACTGTGGGAGGGATGTTAAAGCTGGTTTGGCAGGGAGCGTGTTCAGTCCTAGTGTCTCACGGGAGATGGATGCTCCCATTCATTCAGTACCATGGCACTCCCTGTGTGATTCTATTCAGGACTCAGCTTCCCTTCATGAAATCTATTTCCTAATCCTCTGCAGTGTTAGAAATTCTGGAGAAGAAAGCCACCAGGTTATGGTGATATTAAATGGAAAACATTTTAAAATCTATAGTTCTTGAAGGACATATCATTAATTCCTATCCATTAGAGTTCACTACTGATTGAGAAGAGTTAATAGTCTCCAATAGCTTCAATAGGGAGGAGCTAAGTGGGAACTATGGAGAGTCTAGCAAGCTTTGAATTGGGGGTTTGAGGAGGGAGGGAGTGAGTGGTGAATGTGTAGGAACAGCTCCCCTTTACAATGCCTGACAGCTCCCAGCTGACTCCTCTACTTTCATAGCTTCCCACATTCTTCCTGCTTCCGCAAAAACAATTATGCTCTAGGTATGGAGTAGCAAATTTCCTGCTGTTCAACATTCTATAAATGAGAAAAGCAAAGAAGAAACATTTGTCTCTTACACTAACAGTAATATTTTGGTAGAAAAGATGGACAAATTAGGGCGGAAAGGAGATTGTGCGTTTTTTCCCTAGGACTGTATTTCCCTCTACTGGTGAAAGCCTGTAACATTTTCCCCTATGAATGCAGCTTTAGAAAAAAGTAATCAACCACAGCATTGTTTCTGTATTCTAGGGGAACATTTGGTGTTTTCTCACACATAATGTGTTGTTTTTAGAGCCCGACAAAACCTCCAAGGAAATCATGTGTTACCTCTTCTATTTTCTTAATATTGAATTCTGAAAACCTTTTCCCCAAACAATGCTCTAGTGTCTGGGGAGAAACTGCATTTATTTACCAAATGAGCATTTCTTTTCCAGCATGAATTTCATTTTCCACAGAGCCCAACTAATTATCATTTAGCAGGAAGATCTTTCAATGTTTATCCCTGGAGATTCTTTCCTCAAACTCCCAGGAGAAGGAACAGTGCAGTTGGATGCCAGAGCTGAGAAATGATAGATACTCTTATCAAATTTTGTTGACTCAAGAAGATCCTTGCAACTTAAACTAGAGACTATGATATTGATTCATCTTCTGAAGAAAGTTAAGTCAGACGAATGACTCACCTGGGAAAGCCCAGAGGAGATTACTTATTCGATTAAAATTGTATAACTGAGCCCTATCACATCTATGTATTTCAACACTAGCGTGATTTTTGCACTGATATTTAACACCCAGAGGATGTATGGTATAAATGTAAATAGAGGGACAAATAGAAAATTGACTTTTGGATTAAACTAATCTCCACATTCACCTTGATTTTGATGAAGGCAATGAGGTAATTTTTAAAAATATAACTAAAGGCAGTTTTCAGAATATTACCCAAATATTGTTACTATCAGAGTGGGCTGGTTTCATGCATTATGTGCATAAATGTTTAAATGTTAATAATTATTACAAACTCAACTCCCAATTTATTTTGACAGCTTGGTAACACCTTTCCACTCTATTTTGTTTCTCCCCCATTTGTATTTTGAACTGAACATTCACTTTCTCCTAAAACTAGTACTATTTTGGTGAGTGTTAAAAGAAAATTTTCTGAAAAAGAAAGGTTAAAATCATGACTGTTAAAGCGATAAAAATGAACAGGTATAAAGATTTAACTCTACTCTTTAAAGAATAAGGACACCAGGCAGGTGTTGTAACTTGTTCAAAAAAGAATCAGAAGAAAAAGACACATTTAAAAATTAGGAATATTAAAATAGATGTGTAAATGGAGGCAAAATTGATTTTTCCATAGGAGGTGAAGAGAAATCACTTGAACCTCTACTAAGCCAAATGAAATTTGCTCATCAATAGACAAGAAGTACTTTGTATTGTTACTTCTTATATCCAATTTACAGAGCTCTGGTACAATAAAAAACTAGAATCAGGTAGATAATCCTGAAAGTGTTCTCCCGAACCCAGATCACACGTAGTTTTCCAGTGAAGCACAATATTTTTGCATAAGAGAAAATATTTTTCTGTTTGAAGCTTTTTTTTGTCTATTAGTTTCTTAGAAAACAGATAGAGCCAAAGCTTACTCTGCAACTCCTGGGTTTCCATATCAGGTTCATCTTGTTATTTCTCTTGCATGGAATATAGGGACCAAGATAAGATTTTGCATAGTACACACATAAGACATTCCAAGGTGTCCTCCACCCCCTTGAAGTTTTATTTAACTGTGTGAAATAACTGATTTTCTCTTGTTCTTTAGCATTGTTCTATTTACTTAGCGAATATTTTCCAATCACCTACTTATTGTAAGGTCTAAGAAAAGTAGATTAGACAAAGCCTCTGTCAAGAAATTTAAATACAACAGATGAATTTTATTCCAAAAACTCAGAAATACAAGCAATATCAACACACTTTATTTTCTTTAGATAAAATTTATTCTGAATTTGAGACCAAGACACCTGCTTGGCAAATAATTTAATCTCAGTCATACAGCTTCCGTGGGGACATGTGAATGTTCCAAGGGTTATGAAAAAGCAAAATATTTTGAGACTGACCTGTGGTCTTTGGTCTTACTGGGGAAAAGTGTGCAATACTTTGTAATTTAGTAGAAATCCTGGCTAGCTCACCCATGTGGTTGTTTCTGCTTTTGGTTGTCTTTGATTAAGTTATCTTCAATTCTGTAGAGAGAAAGGTTAACTTGTAGAACACTAGTAATTATGCAAATATTATCTGTGCAAAACCAAACAAGTAATTTCTGTTCATTACAATGCAAATTAGATTTATCAAAATGAGAATATAAATCTCAAAAAGTTAAATTTTTATTTGAACTGTTTTTATATATCCCTTGTTCCCTCATTAATTAGTGGGTTGTAAAGCCAGTAGCCATGGCCACCATCACAACCACCTGGCCCATGCAGGTTCACATTTGATTCGGACAGATGCTAAAGAAACAACGGAGCCAAAAACTGGTGGGCCATTAGTTTTAATCCTAGCTTGCACCCGGTGGGCAAGAAACACACAGTGGGAAAACACTTCCCTTTCATTCAGGGCTCCCAAAGCCACTGACATATCCAAGTTTCCTAGAATCAAAATTTTATACCTCATGTATGGCCAGCAGCCATGGCCACCATGACAACACCTGGCCCACGAAGGTTCGAATTAGATTCAGACAGACAGTAATGAAACAATGAAGCCAAAACTGGTGGGCAATTAGCTTTAATCCTAGCTTGCACCCAGAGGGCAAGAAATACAAACAGTGGCAAAACACTCCCCTTTTCATTAATGGCTCCCAAAGCCACTGACTTATTCGAGTTTCCTAGAATCAAAGTTTTTTAGCTCACCAGCCTTATTCACCTCTGTTCCCCGTCGTCTTCTCTCTGCACAAACTCTGCACAAACTGGCTTCTTTAGCACTCCTCCATTTTGGCTGCTTCTCCTGGCCTCATACACATGGCCTTTCTCTGCTCTCCTCTCTAATGATAACTTCAGGAACCGAGAGAGAGCAAGCTCCCAGTCTGCCCCACTTATTATTGTAGAAATCCAAACCTTTAATCCAATCTACAAGCAAGGAAGTCTCTGATACAAAGTCACTCATCTGAGGCATAATGGGAGGATTCCTCAGGAGAGTCCACCACCGTACATTATCCAATCAGTCAAGGGTATGGGGAAAAGCTTACTCTTAAAACTTGCATGTGGGCAGCACCATCTTTAACAAAGTGAGCATAATATATTTTATCTGCCCAACAATGGTCTAAATCAAACCTTTCTATCTAAAAGCAGTTTATAGTGGGTAGTGATGTCCTAGGGAGTTATTCTCTATCTGAACTAAGGTCAATACTTGCTTTAAAGCCTGTCTGTTGTCTTTTGCATCTACAATAATGCACCTGATAACATGCCTTTGAAATGTAGTGGTAATCTTTTTTCTGCCCCCTTAGGGCAGGCATTCCACCAGAACAGGAACCAACAAACCCCTTTATTGTTATTATCATGTTAATTAATTTACCTATCTTGTTCCTCCCCATGTGAAAGAAGTTTCAAGTATATACATTTACTTTTTTACCCAATCCCAGAGATTCACCCCTTTACATTCTTCTGCCTCCCTAATCTATCACCAATCGATTACATATCATCCCTTTATGTCTTCTTCTTTGATTCTGATTATAAAATAAGTGATGAAATCGCCATTTTTCAGAGTCCTTTCTCAATCTGTTGAGTCCCTGTTTTGGCAAGTGTTGACAGTGTGGCTCAAATAAACTCATAAAAATTCTAACAGGTTTGGAAGATTATTTTATGTTGACACTACAGTCACATGAATATAATCCCACTGAAGTGCACATGCCATTTTGTGATAAGGCACCAAAGAACTGTAAAACTTAGTATTGACAATGCCATTTTAAAGAGGAGAAGTCAAGCTTCTTGCCCCCTCCTTTCTTTAGAGGATGGAGGGAGAAGGATGTGAGAGCTTCCTGGCTTACCAGGATGATGGGGTCATTTAGTTTAATTATAGTTCTCTGAAAGAATAAAGGTTATCTGAAGAACTTCCTTTCCCTTTCAATAAGAGACAATATTTACATATCCTACACTGATTTCAACTCTTCCTCCCTTCCTGGAATCCTGAGAGTAGCATATTCCTCTAGACAAAGAAATGGCAGGTAGACACTAAAAGATTTGTGAATGTCTTTATGTTGGGCAGACAAAATATATTATGCTCACTTTGTTAAAGACGGCGCTGCCCACGTGCAAGTTTTAAGAGTAAACTTTTCCCCACACCCTTGACTGATTGGATGATGTGGGTGGTGCACTCTCATGAGGAATCCTCCCAGTATGTCTCAGCTAAGTGACTTTGTATCAGAGACTTCCTTGTTTGTAGATTGGATTAAAAGTTTTGATTCTACACTATTAAGTGGGACAGACTAGGAGCTTGCTCTCTCGGTTCCTGCTATCACCATTGCAGGGGCCTCCCTGATCCCTTGCCCTCCATGGCTTCTATGTGGCTTGCCTGTCTTGGTGAGACAGCAGTAAACAGAATGGCCTACCATCCTCCAACTCTGCCATTTCTTTACCGACTGTCCAAATCTAATGTGAACCTGCACGAGCCAGGCAGCTGTGATGGTGGCCTTGGCTACTGGCCTTACATTTGGTGTAGTCAGCAGGCTTCGATACAGATTGGTATGGAGCTGGCACCGTTGAGGTGTATGGTAGAGGACTGGTTGCTGTTATGGTTCCCCATGGCTGTCCTATTGGGAACTGTAAGCTGGCTGACTTTTACAGCCATGAGTGAGGAAACTGAGAGCTCTATGGAAGAGGCTGCCTGGGACCTGCAAACCGAGCAGTGGAAGGAGCTTGAGGAAACGTGGGAGAAAGAAATGCCGACCCTGGAGCTGGAGGAAGTGCTAGAGAAGGAGGCCAACCAGGTTTGCAAGATTTGCCTGAAAATGGAGCAGATGCTGAAGAAGGAATCACAGGTTTGTGAGTTGCAGATTGCCCTGGATGTTGTGGAGATTTCTGAGAGCCAACTCCAGCAGGAGGCGTGGGTTGAGGCTGGGGCTGGGGTGGCAAGGCCCATGGCAGCGGTGGCCTGGGGCTCAAGCCCAGCAGTGGGAGCTGGCATTTCCAGCTCCTATCCAGAAGATGAGGAGAATTGGGCTGGAGTTGTGATTAGCAGACTCCAGAAGGTAAACGGTGGCAGCTGCGGCGGGAAGATGAACAGACATCTCGGGAGCCAGGCATGCATCACTGAGTGGCCACTGGAATGGCAGGGAGTGCCTGCTAAGCTGCTGATAGGTCTGCAATTTTGAGACATAGGGGTGGATGCCATCATGCTCCCCAGAGCAGAGATGGAAATGCTGACTGCCATTGCCACATGCTTCACTTTAGGACAGTGTGAGACCTGCCATGAGGGCAGGAATTGAGGGGAGGCTAACACCCCATGTGCGTGAACTGATTTCCTGGACTATGACCACATTGAGCACTAGCTCATTTGTTGAAAGGACTTACAGATTTTCGACAATATGAAATACCCTCATGGGGGTGGAGGCGGCTTTGATGGAGGCCTTTCAAACAGCAAGAAAGATGGCCAAGGACATTTTGTGCTTTTGGCAAAGTGCTCAGAGACTGGTGATATGTACCTTTGTAATTGTTGAAATTGTATGATTTGTCATGTATTTGTAATTTGTGTAATGTACCTAATTTCTTTGTACAGGGATGCCAGTGGTGTAGATTGTGAGTAGTAAAGTGAGCATAAGGATGGATTGTTGGGCAGATAAAATATATTATGCTCACTTTGTTAAAGATGGCGCTGCCCACGGGCAAGTTTTAAGAGTAACCTTTTCCCCACACCCTTGATTGATTGGATGATGTGGGTGGTGCACTCTCATGAGGAATCCTCCCATTATGCCTTAGATAAGTGACTTTGTATCAGAGACTTCCTTGTTTGTAGATTGGATTAAAGGTTTTGATTCTACATTATAAAGTGGGGCAGGCCGGGAACTTGCTCTCGCTCAGTTCCTGAAGTTAGCATTAGAGAGGAGAGCAGATTAAGGCCATGGGGAGGAGAGGAGAAGCAGCCAAGATGGTGGAGTGCTGAGGAAGAAACCAGTTTGTGCAAAGAGAAGGAGATGGGAAACAGAGGTGAATAAGGCTGGTGAGCCTGAAACCTTTGATGCTAGGAAACTCGGATAAGTCAGGTGCTTTATGAGCACTGAATGAGTGGGTTTTGGAGCCCAGTATGTGTTTTTGCTTGCCCGCCGGGTGCAAGCTAGGATTAAAGCTGATGGCTCACCAGTTCTTGGCTCCATTGTTTCATTACCGACTGTCTGAATCTAATGTGAACGCGCACTGACCAGGCGGCTGTGATGGTGGCCTTGGCTACTGGCCTTACACTTTGGTATGTAAAATGCATCACTATTGTGTTACCTTGTAAATTTTAATATGTAGGCATGTTTTTATAGATCCTATAGACGAATGTTGTAAGCTTATTGTGTCATGCTCCCTCTCCTTTTCCCCCAACCTATATGTGATCAAGTCTATATAACTAGTTTCAGGGCTATTTTGCGCACACACAATTTGGGTTAGCTATACCCCATGTAGGTCATATTCAGCCAGCTTATTATAAATTTTTTAAAAATTCTTCTGTATCCTGCCTTGGTGTCTCTATGTAAACCCACAGAATTAAGGTACGCTACTTTACAACAATTTGAAGTGGTTCCTGCTTCAGTAGCAATGATAGTCTTTGTCAGTTATCTGTAGTTTCAGGGCTGCTGTGTGGTTCTGCAGGTTTTGAAACACTCAAGTCTAGGGGTTGCCATTCATGTGGATCACAAGTAAAACTATTCATATAGTAACTATGTCACAGACCATAAGTTTTAGTCATAACTACTGAATTCAGTAGTTGAAGATACAGTTGCAGTTCTAGATAATATATTAATGAGTAGACATGGCTGTGTCCCCCAAATTTTATTTATAAACATAGCCCATGGGCTATAGTTTACCAACAACTCATGGTAGCTTATCAATTGCCCTCCTTAAAAAGCTCCAAGAGAATAAAAAGTAGGCCCTCACCATATACATCTCTCTTTCCTCTGTCTTACTTGCTCCTCAGAATACAGTTGATTTATTTCATCACCGTCTGTGGGCCAAATAAGTTTGCAAATATGATGTATATGTTTGTTTGCTTATAGTTTACATTGGGTGTGAGGGACAGGCTGTAAGTAGGCAGGGTCCTTATAGCTTAAGGCTTAGTTTTAAGACTAAGCCTTTCTCACCCTTTTAATACTAAGATCTTCTCAACACTAAGCTTTCCCTCACACCCTTGACTGTTGCTTGATGTGGGGTGGTGCACTCTTATGAGGAATCCCATTGTGCCTCAGATAAGTGACTTTGTATCAGAAATTTCCTTATTTGTATACTGGCTTCAAGGCTTTAATTTCTACACTATAAAATAAGGAAGACCAGGGGCTTTCTCTCAGTTTCTGAAATTAACATTGCTCAGATCCTGTCATCAGCATTGGAGAGGAGAGGCAGCCAAGATGGCACAGTGCTGAAAGAGAAGCCATTTTGTGCAGAGTTTGTGCAGAGAGAAACAGATGGGGAACACAGGTTAATAAGGCTGGTGAGGCAAAAACCTTTCATTCTAGGAATACACAGATAAGTCAGTGGCTTTGGGAGACCTGAATGGAAAGGCAAGTGTTTTCCCACTGTGTGTATTTCTTGCCCTCTGGGTGCAAGCTAAAATTAAAGGTAATTGTCCACTAGTTTTTGGCTCCGTTGTTTCATTACCTTCTGTCCGAATCAAGCCCGAACCTGTTTTGGCCAGGCAGCTGTAATGGTGGCCGTGGTTGCTGGCTTTACACCCTCTAGCATAATTAAAAAAAAAATCCAGTCCTTTAAAAATAAAAAACAGATGAAAAATGTTATAAAATATTACTTTGGTTTCACAATGTTCCTGAATCAAAGGACCATACACTGGCCACTTTGATGAAAAAGGAGAGAAAAAAAATACAAGATCAAAATGCAAATTGAGATCTCAGTGAGTTTCCTGTCACAGAGATAAAACCTATATTTTCTACAATAATTACTTTTTAAATTTTTCTTACTCTTGTGAAATATCCCATGGTTTTCAAGGCACTTTTCAATATTTGCACAGACATAGAAAGCAATGCGTGATGAGTGAAGTCAGTGGTGTTCTAGTGAATGTTAAACAACTAGCCAAAGACAAGCTAGATCAGAAAAGGCCATATGGCTCTTGCCTGATGCTTCTAGCATTTTTCTCAGAAGGAAATTAGTTACAACATAGGAAATCTGACTACCCTGAGTTCACTTTGCTGGAGGAGACACATGTAGGGGCTTTAGTAGATGACCGGCTATGTGAGTAAGTTTTCTTAGACTTGAAAAGACATTTCTCCAGAGATGGCAAACAGACATATAAAGATACTCAATGTCACTAATAATCAGATAAATGCAAATAAAAATCACAAGAGGAATCTCCTTACACCAGTCATCAGAATGACTATTATCAAAAAGACAACAAATAACAAGTGTGGTGAGGATGTGGAGAAACAGAAATTCTCATGGTATAGCTACAATGAAAAAGTATGGAGGTTCCTCAAAAAATTTTAAATATAATTATCATACAACCCAGAAATTCCACTTCTGAGTATTTATACAAAGAAAATGAAAACACTAAGTTGAAACAACATATGTACCCCTATGTTTATTGTAGCATTATTTACAATGACCAAGATATGGAAACAAACTAGGTGTCTATTAATAGAAAAAATAAGCTATGTCTGGTGGTGATAAAGTATTGTCCCAGAGCACCAAGATAACTGGTTTGATTCTGGGATTGTGGGTTTGATCCCGAGGGTGCCAGCTCTACCCTGAGGTTGCCAGTTCAAGGCCTAGTTAGAGCATCAGAACACGTTTGAGAAACTATCAATAAGTGTACAAGTAAGTGGAACAACGAGTTGATGCTCCTCTCTCTCTCTTTATATCTCTCAGAAGAATAGATAAAATGGATTAAGAAGAGGTAAATTATATACGTGTTATTCAGACATAAAAAAGAATGGAATCTTACCATTTATGACAACATGGATAAACCTAAATGTTATTATCCCTAGTAAAATAAATCAGATGGAAAAAGATAAATACTGTATGATTTCACTTACATGTGGAATCCAAACAAAACAAAACAAATAAATAGATAAAAGAAAACAGAAATATATATATATATATACATATATGTATATGTGTGTATATATATATACATATATATGTGTGTGTGTGTGTGTATATATATATATATATATATATATATATATATATATATATATATATACACATATATATACAGAGAATAACCTGATGATAACCAGAGAAGAAGGTAGAGGAGATGGGCAAAAAGGAGATGGATAAAAACGTGAAGGAGAATAAGATGCTCAAATTTCCAGTTATAAAATAAATAAGGCATAGGGATATTGTACAAAACAGAGAAAATAGTCATTAATATCATAACTTTGTATGATGACAGATGGTTACTAAACTTATGGTAATCACATCATATAATATATAAATGTCATATTACTATGTGTACACCTAAAACTGATATAATATTATATATCAGCTATGATAAATAATAGATTTTGTAAAGATATAAACAATGGGGAAAATTTTTCTAAGTGATTGAACCAAGAATATGTCTTTTGTTACTTAAAATAATTTCCTTTCAACCACACCACAGTTAATCAGTGGAGTGACTTTTGGAAAGCTTCTAAGTTTGGGGATTTGTTGCCAGGGGAACCAGTCATGTAATTAGAGGGAAAAGAGGATAGAAGTTGGATTAATTCCCAATGACCAATGATTTGATCAATCATGCCTACATATTTAAGCCTCTGCAAAAATCCCTAAAGTACAGGATTCAGAGAAGTATCAGGCTGATAACCACATGCAGGTGTTGGGAGGATGGTGTGCTCAGACTGCACATGGATGCTCCATGGAAGTTCTGCTCCTCTTCCCACATACCTTATCCTATGTGCTTCTTTCACATGGCTGCTTCTGAGTTCTATCATTTTATAATGAACCAGTAATCTAGTAGGTTAAATGTTTTTACGAGTTCTGTATACCATCTTGAAAATTAACCAAATCCAAGGAAGGGGTTATGGGAAACTCTGATTTCAGTGAGAAGCATGGTGACAACGTATATGTTGGTGTCTGAAGTAGGGGTAATTTTGTGGGAATGAACTGTTAATCTGTTTGATCTGACACTAATTCCAGGTAGTATGAGAATTTAGCTAAATTGTAGGACATGCAATTGATGTCTGCCAGAAAACTGGAGAATTGCTTGGCATGGGAAAATTTTCATACATCTGGTCACAGAAGAAACACAGGAGTGTTTTTCATCTTTCAGGCACTAATCCCATTTGTGTGGGCTCCGCCCTCATGAATTAATAAACTTTCAAAGACCACGCCTCCGAATATCATCATTTTGGAGTTTAGGATTTTAATATACAAATCTTATGGGGAGACATAAGCATTCAATCCATAACAAGATGTGTAGAAAACAGTGCATATGTACAAAAAAGTATTTGTACAAAATTATTTGTAGCATTTTAATACAGTTGTTTTCAAACTAGAAAAACCCAAATATCTATTAACAGGAACATGTTTAAATATCTGTATCATTAAAGAAAACAATTTTCTTTAATATTAAAAGGAAAAATGTTGATGTAATATCTTTTTCTTATTAAATGTTAATTTTTTAAAGAAAAGAGAATACATGAACAAAAAGAATAATTATGAATCAACAGGCTTTTAAAAAACATTAAAAGGCACTAACAATATTGAATAGTTTTTCAAAGAGAAGAGATTTCCTCTGCAAAACACAAAGCTTGGAAGATGAGAAAATGACCTGTAAGAGAGACCTTTCACTTAAATGAGTAATTCCTGAATGACATACAGTGGACCCTTTTAAACTTTTTGGTTATTTGAATGTAGGCTCTGACTATTGTTTTATTTGAGTTATGGGTAATTGTGGGTCAAATAGGTTTGCAAATATGATGTATTTGTTTGCTTGCTTATAGTTTGCATTGGGTGTGAGGGACAGGATATAAGCAGGCAGGGTCATTATAGCCTTAGGCTTAGTTTTAAAACTAAGCCTTTCCCACCCTAAGTGACTTTGTATCAGACACTTTCTTGTTTGTATATTGGATTAAACGTTTTGATTTCTACACTATAAAATGGGGCAGAGGAGCCCATGATGGAGGGAGAGCAGAGAAAGGCCACATGGAGGGGAGGAGAAGCAGACAAGATGGAGTGCTGAAGGAGAAGCCAGTTTGTTCAGAGAGAAGGAGATGGGGAACAGAGGTGAATAAGGCTGGTGAGATATAAGCCTTTGATTCTAGGAAACTCGGATAAGTCAGTTGCTTTGGGAGCCCTGAATAAAAAGGGAAGTGTTTTCCCACTGTGTGTATTTCTTGCCCACTGGGTGCAAGCTAGGATTAAAGCTAATGGCCCACCAGTTCTTGGCTTCATTGTTTCATTACCATCTGTCTGAATCAAATTCGAACCTGCATGGCCCAGGTGGCTGTGATGGTGGCCGTGGCTACTGGCTTTACAGTAATCTAATCACATGTAACCATCAAAAAAATCATTAGATTTTAGACATTTTAAAAAGATTTCAACAGCTAAGGCATTTTCTTATATTGAAGTAATACATGTACATGATTAAAAATTTCAATAGTTCAAAAGGGTACATGATGGCAAAGGTCAGTGTCCTCCCATTTCAAATTCTTTTCTTCCTTTGCCAGAGGCAAAGGATATTTGAAGAGTTTCTTCTGGATATTTTCAATACTACTCTATGATTATGCAAACATATATAGGATTATGTATAGACATACATGTTAAAATTTTACCCAAATATCTTTATCTTCATGGTGCCATAACTTTCTAATGTATAAATGTGTCAGTATATGATATCTCATATATATAACTATATATTATATTTAAAATTTAACATATATTTAAATATATATTATATTTAACCTATATTTAGATTGCTTGCAGTTCTTTAAAAAATTATATGCGATTAGCATGTATGTATATATTTATGTTTTATATACCTATGCATGTAAATATATATCAATATATGTCTATGAGAGTCTATAGCATAAACTTCTGAAAAAGGAAGGACTAGGTCAAAGTGCATGTGAATTTTGTATTTTAAAAAATAATACCAAATTACCACCAAAGGAGATTTTACTAGCTTCACTCCCATTGCCTATTTTCTCATATCTTTATTAAAGAAAGCTATTATTGAATATTTTTTTTGCCATTTGTAAAGCCAGTATCCACAGTCACCATCACAGCTGCCTGGCCTGTGCAGGTTCGTATTGGATTTGGAGAGACGGTAATAAAACAATGGAGCCAAAAACTGGTGGGCCATTACCTTTAATCCTAGCTTGCACCCGGTGGGCAAGAAATACACACAGTGGGATCCAAAACCCACTCATTCAGGGCTCACAAAGCTACTGACTTATCCGAGTTTTCTAGAATCAAAGGTTTCTAGCTCACCAGCCTTATTCACCTCTGTTCCCATCTCCTTTACTCTGCACAAACTGGCTTCTTCCTCAGCACTCCACCATCTTGGCTGCTTCTCCTGGCCTCCTCCATGTGGCCTTACTCTGCTCTCCACTCTAATGCTAATCTCAGGAATCAAGAGAGAGAAAGCTCCCGGTCTGCTCGACTTTATAGTATAGAAATCAAAACCTTTAATTCAATATACAAACAAGAAAGTCTCTGATAAAAAGTCACTCATCTGAGGCAAAATGGGAGTGCACCACCCCACATCAGAAAGAGTGGGAAAGGCTCAGTTCTAAAACCAAGCCCCAGGCTACAAGGATCCTGCCTGCCTACAGCCCGCCCCCAACACACATTAATATAATCACGCCCATCCCAAGCAAGAACGGCAACTAACATTATCACCTGGGCAACAGGCTTCCACGTGGGCAGTGTCATCTTCAACAAAGTGAGCATAATATATTTTATCTGCCCAACACCATTCTCCTTTGTGAAAAATTATATCATTGCATTAATTTGCATTTCCTTAATTATTATTTAGATTTAGTGCTCTAATATATTTTTAAATTTTTAGTCAGTTATATTTCATTTTCCTTGGATAATTTTCTTTTTTAAATGTATTTTCAAGGCTCTTTGTGTATGAAAGACTATCAATTCTGATGCACTCAGTTGTAAATTAGTATATTGCCCAGTAGAAGAGCATGTGTCAATGGAAGGCACATTCTTACCATCTCAGCAGATGGGGATAAGTGAAGGACCTACAAGTGATTGAGCTCGCTTCCCAATAATTTTAAAAGGATCAAGATTTCTGGTTTGGGGTTTTCTCGTTTTAAAATAAACCTATATCAGACTATGATTATTATAAACACACCCTGCTGCATGAATAATAATTAAATGATATATATTTTACTTAAAGGTCAGTATAACAATGACACAGAACATTCTTAGATTTGACATTAGATTTGGCTACTAAAGTGATGACTTAGGTGGAATCTGTGCCTTAACACTCATCTTTGTCTTAGGTATTTGCCTCCATCACTCCTTTTCTAAAATAAATGAGCAAAGATGGAATGTTTAAACATTTAGGTACATTTTGGGCCTTAAAATCAAATGGTGTATTTGTTTCTTTGTTCCATCAGAAAGAACTATTCTTAGGTTGAGATCACAGTTTGCAGGTCTGCAGATCACCCCAATTACCCAATATTTAATTTTCTCTTACCAGGGGTGTTAAAAGTGGGATTTAGTGTTCTTTGTTCAAAAAAGGACAAAGAGCTGAGAAGCTGATCTACTAGCTACCTTTACAGAAGTCCACAAGTACACACATGCCTCCCAAGAAACAGTGAGGTTACGGATTGAATTATCTTCTAGTCATGTGGCCAGCGCCCAGAAAGAAACATTTCTTTTCCCTGTGGCAGCAGCTGCCACTGTCATTTTGTACTGGCCTCCAGGTGATTGGATTTTCTGCAAAGCTTCTGTGCTGTACCAGGCGTGGCCAGAGATCGCAGGTTGGACTCTCAGCCATCAGGGGCTCCCTCATTTCTCCTTTCTTCAGAGTTTTAGCAGAAATCATAATTTAGAGACCACACACTAGGGGATTTCAGAGACTGAAATGTTAATCAGTAACTGAGTCACAAGCCATTGATTGCCAGATGTGTATAATCCACTATTCAGTGGAGGCTTTATAATTGATAGAGACCTGATATTTTAAAAGATAAGGGGTTAGGTCTCCAGATAAAATTTTCTGTTGATATTCATGTTGCTATCTGTGTTTATCCAAATACTGAGGAAGTATAAAAATATGCAGCATATCAAAAATATAAAAATGATCAGCAAATATAACACTTTTGATTATACATCTTTAGCAAGGATTTCTCAGAAATGATGTAGGTTTCTCATAAGGTCTGTTAGGTGGCACACAATTTCAGTGTACTGTATTATTAATGATGGTTACTTTGATCACGTAATTAAAATTGTATCTGCCATACTTCTCCACTGTAACATTGCACTATTCTCTTATGTAATTAGAATGTATTTTGTGGGAAGATTTAAATCTATATAAATATCTCTTTTCTCTTTACTTTCAATTTATTTATATTTAATTTTCCTATTTAGTTTAGTGGGTAATAACTTGTTGCATCATTATGTATTTTGATTTTCACATTCTTTCAGAGTTGGCTACTAGGAGTTCCTCATTTTTATCCAAGTGGCTGTGTCATTTTATATATTCTTACTAACTTTATTGTCCTTTTGACATGGCCCATTATTCTGAGTACTTCCTGAGTTTCTACCACAAGATATTCTATGTTCACTTTTTATTTTCTCTGCCCCAACCTGCAGTTGGCCACTTTGCTAAGGTGTCTTTTAATGAAGAACTATAATTTAATGCCATGATCTTGTGCTGTACTAGGTCTGCTCATTGATTCGTATATTGTTGTCCACAGTTTTTTTCAGTAGTCATATATAAATACATATATTTATATGTACCTTTACACATTTACTTTTCTATATTTTAAATATCAATGTTATTTAAGTATAATTTACTTATACATCTTATTTTTTATGTTCAAGTATTCTAGATATTTTTGGAAGTTGTTTGCTTTATTTCGAGTTACAAGAGTTCTTTTATATTCTGGATGCAAATTTTTTAAATTAGAAATCTGTATTTAAAAATATCTTCATCCGGTTTCAATAAAATGCACTCATTTTAAATACACAGTTAAATGAGTTTTGACAAATGTACACAACCTTGTAACTACCTTCCCAATCAAGATATAGTACATTTTCATCATTCCCAAAAGCTCCCTTGTGCCTTTTGTATTAATTCCTCCTAACGCTATTCCAGACAGACACTGATTTCTAGCACCATAAGTTGGTTTTACCTGTTCTAAAATTTCATAAAAGAAGCAAGCATATGGTATATGCTTCTTTTGGGTTTGGCTTTTTTTGCTCCTCATATTAATGAGATTCATTCATGTTGCTGCATATATCAGTAGTTTGTTTCTTCTTATTCCTGAGTAGTATTTTGTTGTATAAATAAACCATATGTTTATGTCATCATCTGTTCATGAACATTTGGGTTGCGTTGTGTTTTTGTTATTGTAATCAAGTTTCTAGGAATACATGTACAAGTGTTTTTGTGGACATATGTTTTTGTTCCTTTCTGAGTAAATTCCTAAAATTGCAAGTGCTGGTCATGTGGGAAGAGTATGGTTAACTTATAAGAAAGTGCCAAGCTCTTTTCAAAAATAGCTGGGCCATTTCATTTATTCCTACCAACAACGTGTAAGTTCTGGTTGCCTCTAACCCCACACTGAGATTTGGAAATGTCAATCTCTTAAATTTTAGCTATTTTATTAAGTGTATGCTGGTATCTCATTATAGTTCTAATTTTCATCTTGTCTGTGAGTAATGTTGTTGAGAATTCTTTATGTGCTTTTGTCATCTTATTTTTTATGTTCAAGTATTCTGGATATTTTTGGAAGTTGTTTGCTTTTTTATTGAGTTATAAGAGTTCTTTTATATTCTAGATGCAAATTTTTTGTCAGAAATCTGTATTTAAAAATATCTTCATCTAGTCCCAAGTGTCTCACCTTTCAGTTTTATTAACAGTACCTTTTATAGAACAAAACTTAAAAAAATGTTTGAAGTTTAATTAATCATTTCTTTATTATATGTTTGGTGGTTTTGTATCCTGAATAAAAACACAACTAAGAACTTTGGCAAAGTAAAGGTAACAAAGGTTTTTCTCCTATTATTTTTCTAGAAGTTTTATGGTTTAGCTTTTAGGTGTATCTTTATAATCCATTTTGAGTTTATTTTCATGCCAACAAAGAGAACAATTATATTGTGTCACACATTTGAACTTTAATAAAAACACTATTAAAAATAGTGGAAAATGCCTTCTTTTTTATGCCAAGGGAAAGTAACTTTGGTATAAAATCATGAGTAGGGGGCCTTAGTCTGCTGGGTGAAATTGTTTTAAGAAAATTCCTGCAGAAATCAAATTCATGGATGTTCTAAATTTGATTTAATTGACCACCCCCAGAAGTAGAAACATATTTAGCCCCAAATCAGACTGATATTATATTTTAATTGCCTTTTCAGTGACTTTATAGCTCAGAAGAGAGAATATTAATTGCATTGGCCCATCAGCATACAAAGTCAAGAGAATAATTTTCTCCATTGAGTAATTTTTATTTTATGGGGAGGCAAATTTATTTCTTCTTTCCTTCTGTTTGCCATTTCAATAGTGGATATTAGCCAGGTTATCTTTTGTTACCATAAATGTTTTCTCAGGACTGCTTTTGTATATTAAAAACCACAGTTTTTTGAACCTTGAAACTCATAGTTGTGGCACTTTAGTTGTTCCTTGATTGCTTCTCATATGTGCCTTGACTGGAGTGCTCAAGCCAAGCTAGTGACTGTTTGCTCAAGCCAGTGACCTTTGGGCTCAAGGCAACAACCATAAGGCCATGTCTATAATCACATGGGTAAGCCAGCAATGCCATGTTCAAGTCAGCAATATCTGGGTTTCGAACCAGGGACCTCAGCGTCCCAGTTGATGCTCTATTGGTCAGCACTCTATCCATTATGGCATCATTGCCCAGGCTTTCATTTTTAAAAATTATTTTATTGATTAATTTTACAAGGTGATGAGGAATGAGAAGTATCAACTCACAGTTGCTTCACTTTAGTTGTTCATTTTTTTTTTGTCATGTGCCTTGACCAGTCAAGCCTGGGATTTTGAACTGATGACCTCAGCATTCCAGGTTAAGGCTCTAATCATTGAGCCACCACAGGCCAGGCACAGACAAAAATAACTTTAAAGAGGTCACATGAAATGAAAAAAAAAAAATTGATCAGGAAAGACCTTGTTCAAATCAAGTTTTATCATTTTTCCCCCAAGGTTAACCCTTCCTCCTTTTTCTATCAATGGGGGCATCTCCTAACCAGCAGTAAGCTCTTTCATGAAGACAAAAAATTATAGTCAGTGAACATCTGCTAAATACTAGTTAGAAAATAATTTTTGTGATTTTTTTCCTGAGCCATGGGGGTTTCCTTATTATTTTAAATACTTTGAAACCATTTTTTTGAGCCATAAAATTTTTGGATCATAATAAATAAGAAAGACTGCTTAATAAAATGTTATAAGAATGCCAGTTCTCCAGTGTCTTTTGCCCCTGGGATGGAAGACTAACCTCAGGGTTGGATAGGGATTATATTCTGGCATCAAAAGTCTGTTTAAACATTGGAAATCAAATGTATGGATTCCTCTTCAAAGAACTGTCATTAATCCACTATTTTATTAGACAAGCCTTGGACTTCGGCTTCCCTTTTGGTAAAGTGAGAATAGCATTTCCCATTGGCCAAGATGAGCAGAGATCAGTGTAATAAAGAAGATAAAGCAAGACATGCTACAGTTCTCAGGTGAAAACTTTTATGTAAGTACAAATAAATCAATAGATTTATTTCTAAAGTTTTATTATCTTTATTAGAAACACTACAAAGGGCAAAATACTTTCATTGCTTTGGAGATTAAATGAAAGTACCAGCAAATGTTGGCTAAAAAAATTGTAACTAACTGGACCATTTTAAAGACAATATTTCATATCATTGACATTTGAAATAAAATAATCATGCAAAAAAGTGATTGGTTATTTGTCATAAGAAATAACAGAGGTTGGCTTCTTGGTCATAGAGTTTAATATAGTTAATAGGAATTTGTGGATGCTTGGAGAAAAACAGAACAAACTACTTCTGGAGTACTTTTACTTGATAATTTTTCCCACAACTATTTTATTCTCCCTTTCATCAACCAAAATATCAGAGTACTTTAAGTTTATGAGCTGTAGTTTTAATTTAAAAACATTAATTTTACTCTTTTTAATTTTTTTACAAGGACAGAGAGAGAGTCAGAGAGAGGGATAGACAGGGACAGACAGACAGGAATGGAGAGAGGTGAGAAGCATCAATCATTAGTTTTTCATTGCCATCGCAACACCTTAGTTGTTCATCGATTATTTTCTCACATGTGCCTTGACCGTGGGCCTTCAGCAGACTGAGCAACCCCTTGCTGGAGCCAGCGACCTTGGGTCCAAGCTGACAAGCTTTTGCTCAAGCCAGATGGGCCCGCGCTCAAGCTGGCGAGCTCGGGGTCTCGAACCTGGGTCTTCCGCATCCCAGTCTGACGCTCTATCCACTGCGCCACCATCTGGTCAAGTGCATTAATTTTATTCTTACGAATTCCACAGCCAAGTTCTCTCTGTATTATATTGATTTGAATGACTGAATTACATTTAGATGAATTAATCAATTTTTATAGTTGGCGTAAAAGGCAAGATGATCAAGTGGAAAGCATACCAGACAGGGAGTTATGAGTATTGGTTTCATGCTCCAGGTCTGGGGAGCTAAATTACTTTCCTCTTTGGGTCTCAGTTTCATTTGTTAAATAGGAGATTAATATATTGCACTCATGCACCTCAGGTAGCTTTGTGTGACATTAAATAAGGGAAAAAGCAAATTTAATTTAGAAATTCTACAGTGCTATACCTTAGAAGATACCCATTTATAATTAATTGCCTTTATAATGATCTACATTCATCAACTAAATTTACCTTCATTGCCTCATCCACTCCAATTTTTAATTATTCATTTTCTGTTATCATATCTCTAAAATCTGGAGAGTTTGTAGACCTCATTCTATTTTTCTGTTACCCTTTTCAGCTTTCTCCAGTTTTTTATCAAGCCTCATTATTTCTTCCCCTATCATTGCTACCAGTCTGTGTTGAGCCTTATTTTCTTTAGTTACAAATCAGAAGATAGTGCAGCAAGAATCATTTTTAGCTTCATTCAGACTTGCAAGTCTTACTTCACAAAAGAGCCCTTAATTGGACACATTTTGACTAAATCTCCCTAATAGATAGCAGAGAATGGCTTTTATGCCTTTTACATGGAATCCTGTTTTAGTATAGGCCATTTTGGGTATACTTGATATTGCATAAAAGGAGAACATGATATCAGATGTTATGGCTACAGACTGTATATAGTAGAGATATAGGAAAATGACTGTGGGAGAGGTTCTCCAGAGAATTGATATTGCCTCATTCGTGAGCAACCTTAAAAACTCTAGAAATGGGTGCTATTAGGAAATCTGTAGTGAGAAATAGGACCTAGGAAATCTCTTATCAGGGCAAAGAAGCTCAGGTAGTGAGCAGGAGTCTAGGCCCTGGGAGAGGGACTGTTAAGAGCTGCTAACATCTCCAGCTGTGGATGAGGGAATGAGTATACAAGAGTATTCCAGGTATTAAGAAACAAGTGGATTAGTTGAATTAAAAAAGAAGAATCCAGGTTATCAGAATGGGTCAAATAATCTAGCAGCTTCTTCACTTCAAAGTGAATGATGTTGGGTTTCATGAGTTTTTGTTAAAGCTCATTAAATCCTTTTAAAGTAAAGTCATATTTGTCCTGAGGACTGAGATGTTGATGAAGCTAATTCATCTATGGAAAAAGGAGGTTCCAGAGGCTAGGAATCAGGTACGGCTGGCTGACAGCTGAATTATCAGGGAAAGAAAAATTTATTTCAATTATACCAGCATTTTAGTCCAATCTCATACAACCTTGTGACTGAGCAAGTTATTGATTTTACTGAGAATTAGTTTTCTTATTTATAACGTGGGGATATATTGTTTATGTGTAAGGCTTAAGAAAAATGTTATATAATTTTAGGACTATACTGGACTATCCATTGATATTCACAATGATTTAAAAAATACTATTTCTACTACACAATGAAAGTGTGAGAAAAGCAAAGGGTCTCAGAAAAAATTTCAAAACTATATAAAATATTGGCTTTGTTTCTTGTTCAGCTTACTCCTTTTGGGAGTCAGTTTCTTAAACAAAATAGGGTGGTTTTAGTCTGAGCAAATGTTACCGAGTTACTCTTTCGTTCAACAAATATTTATTTAGCATCTATTATATGTACAGCTCTGTTCTAAGGGCTTGGTATATTTCATAAATGAATCAAACAAAAATTGCTTTTATAAGGGAGCTTACATTCTGGTGGGAGGAAGTAAATTATCAACGATGAGCAAAATATACTTAATATATTAGAATGTGCTAAGTGTGATAGAAAAAAACAAAGCAGGAGAAATTGAGAGTTGAAATGTTAAATGGAGTAGTTAGGGGAGCCCTCACTGAAAATATAATATTTGAACAAGAACTTGGGAGATGAGTAAGTAAGCCATGGGCATTTGGTGGAAGAGGTAACAGATAATACAAAGGCCTTGAAATGAAGCTTGCCTGCCATGTGCTAGGGCAGTTATTGGGAGGCTATCGCCCATGGGCCACATCTGACCTATCAGCTTTTTTTGTCAACTAAGTTTCACTGTTGACAAAACACAGCCATGCTAATTGTTTCCATATAATATATGTTTTTTTTTCTATGACAATTCTAAAGACCAGTGCAGAATAGAGTGAAAAGGTAATTAATTCCTACTTTTTCTTTTTTGTGAGGAAAGAGATTTAAAAAAAATTCATTTATTCACTATGTTTCCTTTTAGCTTACTTAAACTAGTATATCTAGAGCAGTGGTTCTTAACCTTTTTTGAGGTACCGAACCCACCAGTTTCATATGTGCATTTATCGAACCCTTCTTTAGTGATAAATAAAATATGATTTTCCCCCCAAATTTAGTTTTGCCAGTGCGAGACTAGAGTTGCTCAACTTGGCATTGCATATCATGCAGATAGGACGCTGACTCCCATCCTGTTCCATGATACAAGTGAATCCATGTTGTACATATTTGTCCGACCACTTTCTTTTTTTGCTCGACATGTTCAGTATGGATTAAAATATTAAGAAAGAAACCACATGACGTACCACTATGACAGCCGTTGACTACTGTGCGCACTAAATTCCCCGCAGCACTGGTTGGCCAAGCAATGTAACGTGATCCTCTGCAGCAAGTGATGGTCAAGCGGGGCGTGTCATCATGACTTTACACAAGTGTGTCTTTACCTCCACAGCAGAGACTTCTCCAAACCCCTGAGACCAACTTATTGAATCCCTAGGGTTCCATAGAACCCAGGTTAAGAACCACTGACCTAGAGAAAGCACATTATTAATACCTAGTTCCATTTTTTCAACAGACCAAACAAGGGACCCTACTGCCTTATCATCTTTATCATCTCTATTTTTCCTAATAATGGCAGTCATGCTTTTATTTCTTCTTTAAATTTTGTTTATGAAAGAAAAACACCCAGACTTTTCGCAAAGAACATTCAAAAACAAAGGGTGACTAGAAGTGTGATACCAGACAAAGTCCAACAGGTGGCTGTATTTCTCAAAGTTTCAAAACCAGACTGCATGTTGCATGCAAGTTTCTATCTTAGTTTGCAGTTACTACACATTCATTCTGTAATTCCAGGATCATTAATTTAATGACAAAGGGCTAAGCAATGGGAAGACAAGAGAGGTCATCACATAACTAAAGATTATTTCATTTACTTTATCCAGGTCAGTGCTTCTATTGCTCAGACAACAGATTCATAACCTATTTGTCCATATCTTCAGTCTTGTTAGGCACACATTAAATAGGAAATATACAGAAGAGTTGAGAATCTGTAGCTAGAGATGTTGAGTAGAGTCCTGGATGCATCATAATGCCCCTGAGTGAATTTGAAAGTTATTTGGTACCTTGGAGTAATTTAATCAGTAAAAGACATTAAGAATTCCTTCTTCATAGTATGTAAGAAGACATTTAATCAGTAAAAGACATTAAGAATTCCTTCTTCATAGTATGTAAGAAAGTATTATACAAGATGTTGGTAAGAGTGCTTAATTTTCATCAGAAGGCTTTATACAAAATATTATTATTACTATTCATTTCTCTTCTTGAAAACATTTTTAACATTCTTAGTTTATCATAAAAATCTATACATAGATTTTAACTTACCAGAGATTTTGAATGATCTCTTCATAATTGCTTTGACCTTGTTGTTTAAAAGATTTTGAATTTATTCTTATTTTCTTAACACCGGCATCTGGATATCTGAAGCCATATCATTCCCCTATATTTCTTCAGGTATTTTCTCCTAAATGTTTCTATACTTGTGTTTGTCTCCTACAATGCTATTGTCTGAGATGGAATAGAGTTTTACTTCAAATTCCTGATTTAAAACCGTTTTTTGGGTCAGCATGGTTTCTTATTTATTTGTTTGTTTATTTATTTATTTACTTATTTATTTATTTTCATCAGGCATTGCCTTTCTAGTTATTTTTTTTTTCTTTACAGGGACAGAGAGAAAGTCAGAGAGAGGGATAGATAGGGACAGACAGACAGGAACGAAGAGAGGTGAGAAGCATCAATCATAAGTTTTTTGTTGCAGTTGCTACACCTTAGTTGTTCATTGATTGCTTTCTCACATGTGCCTTGACTGTGGGCCTTCAGCAGACCGAGCAACCCCCTGCTGGAGCCAGCGACCTTGGGTCCAAGCTGGCGAGCTTTTGCTCAAGCCAGATGGGCCCGCGCTCAAGCTGGAGAGCTCGGGGTCTCGAACCTGGGTCTTCTGCATCCCTGTCTGATGCTCTATCCACTGTGCTACCGCCTGGTCAGGCACCTTTCTAGTTCTAATAAAATAATGCAGTCCTCAAGACATTATTTTAATATTATGTCAATGTGCAAAAAATGAAATTCAGCCATTTATATATCATGTACAAGACATTAAGCTAAAAGTTTTAGTATATAAAATTTTCACTCAGGAAGTTTATAATCAAATGTGAAGTATAATGAGAGAAAACAATTTCTATGCTACAAGTCAGAATAATCTTCTTTTCCTGCTTATTTCATTACCAGATATCCACTTTCATATTATTTTCTCTCCACAGAAACAGTAAAGTGCCACTAGTGGACTTAAAAAGTGTTTGCAAGCTATGTATCAACCTCAGATACATGTCTCAACCTCAGGTTAGCCATGTCAAGTCTCCATGAAGCTCAGTGCTCCCTCATACCCCTGGGTCTGAAGGATTAATTCCGAAAGAGTTATACTATCTATTATATAGAGAAGAGAGTTCTACATTTTTTTTTCAGTCCTCAGTATACTGTAGTCTATTCTCATCATTTTGCATAACACAAGTTGAATAAGTACAGAGAGTAAAATAATCAAGAGCCTTAGAGAAGGTCAATGGAAAAGATTACTATTTCTTCTCAATATTAGAAGGTACCAGCTAAGTTGGAATAGAAGTCTCTATATTTATAGCAAACACAAAAAACAAATGGGACCTCTATTATTTACTAAAGATTTACTCATTAAAGTTTGGGAGAGTTATAGTCATGCAATAATTCAACAAACATTTACTTAATGCTTTTTATGTGTAAAGAACTCTAGTAAATGATGACATAATGATAAACAAGACAGCCATAATCTTTGTCTTCATTAAGTGTATTAGTTTTCCATGGCTGCTGTAACAAGTTACCACAGACGCTGTGGCTTCAAACAACACAGATTTATTATTTTACGTCTGTAGGTCAGAAGTCTCACTGGGCTAAACTCAAGCTGTGAAAAAGCTGTATTGCTTTCTGGAATCTAGGAATGGAATCCTTTTCATTGCTTTTCCCAGTATTCCCGGGTATATGGCCCCCTTCCTCTATCTCCAAAGAGTGATGTCCTGACCTTTTCCATCACCACAGCTGGAAAAGTTTCCTGACTTTTAAGAATTCATATAATTAGTCTGACCAGGCGGTGGCGCAGTGGATGGAGCATCGGACTGGGATGCGGAAGACCCAGGTTCGAGACCCCGAGCTCGCCAGCTTGAGCGCGGGCCCATCTGGCTTGAGCAAAAGCTCGCCAGCTTGGACCTAAGGTCGCTGGCTCCAGCAAGGGGTTGCTCGGTCTGTTGAAGGCCCGCGGTCAAGGCACATGTGAGAAAGGAATCAATGAACAACTATGGTGTCGCAATGGCAATGAAAAACTAATGATTGATGCTTCTCACCTCTCTTCGTTCCTGTCTGTCTGTCCCTATCTATCCCTCTCTCTGACTCTCTCTCTGACCCTGTAAAAATAAATAAATAAATAAATAAATAAAAAAAAAGAATTCATATGATTAGATTGTGCCCACCTAAAAAGCCCAGGGAACTCTCCTTATCTCAAGCTCTATACCCTTAATAACATTTGCCAAGTTCCTTTTACCTTGTGAAGTAATACAGTCACAGGTTCAGGGGTTAAGGCATGGACATGTTAGGTGTCGTTATTCTTTTTGCCTGTTATGTGGAATTTACAGTCTAGAGCATGAGTAGCAAACTCAAATGTCAGCAGGGCTGGCAGGTGACTGAATTGAGCGAGATCGGTGGGTGGAGGCAGTAGTGAACTAGAACATTCACACTGATTGTTAACACATTACAATGCTGGCTCCATGTTGCCAGAGCTTTCCATATTTCAAGAAAAGCTAGAGATCTGGATTATATGAAATATACCATTTTTTAAAAATGTAAGTAACTCTTAGGTTGGCTACTCAGAAGCTGTTGAGAAATGGTATATAAGTAATTTATTTAGGAAGTCCTCAAGGGACACTGGGGAATGGGAGAATTAGGACCAGGAAGGGAAAAAATCCCAGCAAGGGTGCAATCTCAGCAAAGTTCCACTACCTGATCCCACAGAGGAATTCTAGAGCATAAGTCATCTGTCATGCTACCTCTATGAAGAGCAAGGGCACTAGGACTTTCATAATTGTGCCCTGCTCAGCCATTGATGAAGAGAAACAGACACCTGAGGGGCATGTAACCTGTCTGACATTACTTAGATAATAATGGATAACAGTGCCCATGTCATTTTCTTACTTGATTTGTTTTTAATATGCCCCTAGACATCAGAGTAACAACAATTATTAAAAGCATCTGTGTGGCTTGATGACAATCCTAATTCTAAATGCCCTTCTAAATCTGGGAGAGTATTCATAAAAGATTGTAATAATGTTAGTAAAGGACTTCATGGTTTAGCCAGTTGAACTCATGTGATCTTGTAAAGAGGGCATGGGAAGTAGATCCAGTCAGTGTTGGCGAGGAAAATTTATTCTACTCTCTTTGGTCTTTCTTTGGAAACCACCATCCATTGCCTGAGACTATATCTGACACTTGATTTTGCTACTCAGAGCAATATCATCAGCACTTTTGCTACAGTTCCATGAAATAATCTGGCTTCCTTTGGAATGATAGGTTCTCTGAGAGTCACAAAAAAATGCCAGTTTTTATTT
The DNA here is from genome assembly GCA_037038555.1 of Rhynchonycteris naso. Lineage (NCBI taxonomy): Eukaryota > Metazoa > Chordata > Mammalia > Chiroptera > Emballonuridae > Rhynchonycteris > Rhynchonycteris naso. The sequence continues at coordinate 79,364,238 of CM073002.1, forward strand.
ATATATCTTCCAAGGCACTAGAAGAACCAAGATTCATTAAAACATTGTCATGTATTAATTAGGGCATCCAGGAAAATTGTTCACTTTCTCAGAACTCTAAATGTCATTGGCTATTTAAAAAAATATTTAATAATATTTGTGACTCCTTTGTCATTCCTTTTTGCAAGATTTTTGTAGGAAGTTTAAGGATAAAGGCATTTGGTGAGCACATTTAGTTACAAATTAATCTACTAGTAGGTCATATTTTTGAGGCCTTGAAAAGCATGAAAGTGGTATTATTAAGTAATAATAACGGCAGCTGAAAATTTTGGAAGCTACTATTTTAATTATAATATTGTTTACAGAGGTGAATGGAATTGGAAAAATAGACAGTTGACTCTTAATCATACACAAAAGAACATGGTGTTACTCTAGAGGTAATCTTACGAGTATTATTAAACAAAGATTATATGACTGTGTATTGAAAGCTTTAGCTCAATTCTGATTATCTACACTTAACCCAGTCATAGTTATATCCTCACAATATTCTAAATAGTGCAACCACTATCAGTTGCTCAACTAAACATAGATTCTATATGGATACATTTGTCTTGTGGAGTTCACATCAGAAATTTTCTTTTAAAAATTTTATTTAAATTGGTTAAAGGAACCAACACCACGTACTAAAAGCTACTAGTGTATTAATTGGAAGACTAACTCATAAAAAAGAGCCAGAAATATATATGTGTGTGTGTATATTTTTTTTTTATGGAGACAGAGACAGAGTCAGAGAGAAGGACAGATAGGAACAGACAGAAAAGAAGGGAGAGAGATGAGAAGCATCAATTCTTTGTGTGGCTACTTAGTCTCCTTAGTTGTTCATTGATTGCTTTCTCATATGTGCCTTGACCAGGGGGCTACAGCAGAGCAAGTGACCCCTTGCTCAAGCCAGTGACCTTGGGCTCAAACCAGCAACCTTGGGCTTCAAGCCAGTAACCATTTTGGGCTCAAGCTAGCAGTCATGGGGTCATGTCTATGATCCCACACTCAAGCTGGCGACCCTGAGCTCAATTTGGTGAGCTCGTGCTTAAGCCGGATGAGCCACCCTTAAGCTGGCAATTTTGGAGTTTTGAACCTGAATTCTTTTCATTCCAGTTTGATGCTCTGTCCACTGTGCCACCACTTGGTCAGGCAGAAATATTTATATTTATATGTTAAATTTTAAGCAGTTTTTCATGAAGCCAATAATCTAGATTTGTTTTTATAGAGTATTGTTGTGTAAATTGTATGTATAATTTGCTATTATTGCTTATCTATGTTTCATCTTTATACTGTCATGTGTTAGGGTTCAAATATTATCTACGAAACAACACAGTAAAGATAGGAAAGATTTAGTTAAGCACACATGCTATATAGACTATCCAAAAAATGGTGATGGCATCAAAAAGGCACTAGTTTGAAAGTGGGGAGGCATGGTTATAATTTTTACTAGAGTGTGACAATACATGAGTGTCTTAACCTCTGCATATCTATTTCCTCATCTCCAAAATGAGGAGTTTAAATTTAGACAACTTTTGAAGTGTTTTCCAACTGATATTTTTGTTTCATTTTCTGTTCCTTCATTCAAACAAGCTAGAGACAAGTCAGGATGACATCACTGTCTCCTCTCTTGTTCAACTGATTTGTCCTACACTTTGGCCATGTCTCTTCTAATCTTGAAACCTGAGTTTAAGAAATCCTTGCTGTTTGGAAGTAGCTGGACCCTGTAAAGGGAAGTACTGGATTTTCTCTTAATCAGTCAATCCATTTGTTTCCTCCACTAACATCATAGAATTTATCTTTGCATTTTCATTCCTTTAGCTTTGACTCCAGGGCAGTGAAGAAAATTGCTCCTAAGATAATAGCCAAGTTTCTTTTCCCTGGCTACTTCAACTGGTGGTCCTGGAAAGGAATAGGAAGGATATGGCAAGCTAGTCTTTGAAAGGCACGAGCTATATGGATTCTTCTACTTCTAGCATCCAAACTCTACTGTACAGATCCAGGTGAAGGCTCTCCACTGGGATAAATGTGGAAGTAGGAACGTTCTTTTCTGAGTGAGCACTCTTTCTTTCCTGGACTTCGGGGCTTCTTTAAACAGATCAAAACTGTTCATCCCAATTTTTTTTTGCTTCTGTTATTTTGCTAGAACAATCTGTGAACTTCTTTAGAGCCTGATATTTCTTATTTCTATGAAAGAAATTTTGTAGTCTGTGGAGGAAGGGTGGAGAAGGGAGAAGTGGGAAGAGGAAAGGGGTGAAGATGAGTCACTTAGACTTCCTTTCTAGGTTCTCTTCTTATTTTGGATATTGATATTATGAAAGACATAGGGAGGAGGACACGGAAAGAGACACCTATTTTTCTCTCAAAATCTATAAAAACACACATTCTTGTTTAGAGTCCTACGTAGTTAGAGGAAGATGAGAGTTTAACTCAGAGAATCCTAGATTTTATAGCTTTGAATCTGCTTCTAGGCATGCTTCCCTGGGGGCCCTTATCTGAAAGCTGTATAAGACTGTCTATCCCAAGGGCCCAACACAACTGCTAAGCACCTATGTCCTATCCATCAACTCAGTCTAGGTATTTACTATGCTCAAAAAACAGAAATATCAAACAAAAAACCAGTCAAATGAAATAAAAATTATTCTTAATTTTAAGCTTGTGTGATGGGAACATCTTCCCCAAGGTGATATAGAGAGACGTTGAAGAGATTTACAGGGAAATGTCTTTTGTATCTCAGTGTTTCTCAACCTTGGCACTACTGACATTTTATGCTGGATAGTTATTTTATTGGGGGAGAGGCAGGAGTATCCTGTATGTTTAGCAGTATTCTCAGCCTCATTCTGCTAGACATCAATAGCATTCCCCACCACCAAAGTTAGGACAAAAAAAACCATCTTCAGATATTGTAAAATGTCCACTAGAAAACATAATCCTCCTCAGTTGAGACTGCTGCCCTATATTAAATAATTTTCTATTTTACCCTATTTTATAACATTTGACACAATGGTCTCTCTATATGGAAGTAAGTTGATTCATCCAAAACCCAGTTTGACAAAAGCTGACAACAGCCAATTTCATCAAATGTTATTTGTCAAAAGATCAAAAGCCAAATGAATAGTTCCCCAAATGTACCATTTTTACTCAATTCATAAAAAGTTGTTTTAAAAAATTTTCTTCCTGAACATATTAAATGAATTTTAAGAAAAATATATTTCTAAGAAATTGATATTCAAATTCTTTGAAAATATTTAAAAATATTGTTCTTAAACATGTTTTTAGCAAATCAACAAAGCAAGTAAACATAGCAAATTGTTTTTCAGTGAATTGGTTTTCTGAGAAGTGGTATGAAGAAGCTGACTTAAAGTTCTATCATTATCTGTACCCATGGTAGTCAGAGTGGTATCTGTCCTTAGAAGACTGTATTGACCATGAAGTGAACTCAGTAAACCTATTAAGAAAATGTATCTCTTGAGAAGGAAAGACAAGTATGTTAGTATCAATTTGCTTTGTTGCAAGGAAAAACTAAGGTATCTCATCTTGGGTTCATGTTTTATACATGGGTTCACAAAGTTTCTTTGCCTACATTGAAAATAGTAACATTGCCTTTAAGCTGAGTTAACATACTGTACCTACCCAGATGGAACTCTTTTATTTGACCGTCTTAGTTGACATAATCTTTATAATTTTTCTATATTAGTTATTAGTGCAGCATATATTTAGAGGTGGGCAAGTGAAATGATGCTATGCTATGGAATACAATATATCTATTGCATTCCAGTTAATATGTGGTGACTTTATTTAGAAAGTTATGGGGGGAAGGAGAAGTATAATTGAAAAAATGTAGGGGACGAAAAGAGAAATATTCTGAGACTCTTTGTCATGTAGTACCTTTAAAGCTCCACTACTAGATTGATTCTTTTGGGTTAAGTAGTAAGATTAAGAAGAACAAATGAGGGGGAAAGCATGGTCTTTGGAAAGATAGACACATTATTTAGAAGGTGGAAGGATTTTGGGGATGCCTCTAGATTTAAGTATCCTTTAAATTCAAGCAAGGCAGAGTGTTTCAGTTTACCCAGCTGTCATCTTAATGAACACTTTCAGAAGGGTTATAGAACATGCAAGATATACACATTTGAATGGAGACTGGTGGAGAACCCTAGGAATATAAACCCTAGACAAAAAATATTTATTTGGGTTACTGGAAGTTAGAGATATTAGCCAGCAGGCATGGGTGCTGAAGTCAGTAAGGGAGAGAACATTTCAAGAGAAAGAATTATAAATAGGTTTTGGTCAAATCCTTTCTCATGATATTTATCTATTCTCTTTTTTCTTTTTTTAATTTTTCCAAAGTTAGAAGCCGGGAGGCTATCAGACAGACTCTCGCATGTGCCTAACTGGGATCCACCTGGCATGCCCACCAGGGGGCAATGATTCACCCATTCAGGGCATTGCTCTGTTGTGGCAGAAGCCAGTCTAGTGCCTGAGGCAAAGACCATGGAGCCATCCTCAGCGCCCAGGCCAACTATGCTCCAATGATGTGTTGGCTGTGGGAGGGGAAGAGAGAGATAGAGAGAAATGAGAGGGGGAAGGGTGGAGAAGCAGATAGGTGCTTCTCCTGTGTGCCCTGACTGAGAACAGAACCTGGGACTTCCACACGACAGGCCAACGCTCTACTGCTGAGCCAACCGGCCAGGGAAATACTTATATTTTCTTAAAATTTTTTTAAAACTAAGGTTAGGCTGGTTGGTAAAACTTAGAGAAGATGCTTTCTGATGTTTGAATGTTATCAATTTTATAACTCTTCAGTTTATTACATGGTTAGGATGGTCATAGAAAATATGTTATTGATTTCCTACACCTCTCAGACATGATGTTTATGGTACTTCTTTTTGTTTAGCTTAGACTCTGCTTCAGAATCCTTTTCATCATAGTTCTTTTAGCAGTCACTATCAAATAAAAAGAGTTGGCATATGAGTTAAAAGTCATTTGTTATCGTTGATGCTTGCAGATCAAAATGTATACCTATTATTACCAAGTTATTTTCTAAGAAATATTTATATTATAGTATTCACAAAATATTGGTCAAATCCAGATCCTTGTCTTGTTAGTGTCACTTTTTGGCATATACTTTGGAGTACACTTGGCTGGAGATTAAATAACCTGGAAGTTTTTCCCTAATATAGCACATTATCTCATTCTTTTATAGTACTTTGAAAATACCAAATCTTTTATTTGAAGGCAGGGAACTTTAAGCACTCAATAAATACTTGTTTATTTGACTTTCTTTAAATTCTCACATCATCACCAATGATAAGTGATATTCTGAAAGTAGAGTTCTGTACAGTTCAATCCCCATTTTATTTTATTTTATTTGTTAGTTTTTGAGAATGCATTTATTAAAGTTGGAGACAGTGAAACTTAAAGAAGGGCTTAGGGTAGAAGAAGCAACAGGAGAGAGCCTAGGTAGTGCTCTGCTTTGGTTCTCTAAAAACATTATAAGAAAGAACTGAGCCGAGGCGGGGCTGATGTTGGCTCACTGGGAAGTAAGAGTCACAGTGACAGAAGGGAGGCAAGGCAAGACTGCAGTTAGCTCTCTGAAAAGTCAGAAAAAAGAAGGCCTTGGAGACAAGTTCAAGAGGTCAGACAAAGACAGGCTGCTGCTGCCCATTGCTCTTCTGGTTGCAAGTCTCATGGGGATCCTTAGAGTTCAGGAGAGAAAAGTGAAGATGTACACCTGAGAGTCTGCTCAATCTCCATTTTAATGAGAGTTTCTACTCTCTCATGTTTTGCCCTTAAAGGGAGGTCAAGAATTCCACCTCAGTAAAAAAGATGTATCATTGAATGCCACATGATTATTTCTATGCAGCTTTGGAGTTGTTCTACCATACTACATTGTCTTGTTAAGTTTGGTGTGGCAAGGGCAAGTTCTTAGGGATTTGGAAAAATCACCTTTATCAGCTTCAATTACATTGAAATCTGTCCTTGAAATAAAGTTTATAACCTTGGCCAAAATAAAATACTCATGCCTTGCTCATTCTTATATTCCATGCTTCCTGCCTGACTGGTGGTGGCACAGTGGATAGAGCATTAACCTGAAATACTAAGGTTTCTGGCTCAAAACTGCAAGGTCACCAATTCAAGTGTGGAATCACCGGTTTGAGCAAGGATCATTAACATGATCCCATGGTTGCTGACTTAAGCCCAAAGGTCTCTGGCTTGAGCAAGGGGTCGCTGGCTCAGCTGGAGCCCCCAGCCCCCACTCCCTGGTCAAGGTGCATATGAAAAGCAATCAATGAACAATTAAAGTGAAGCAACTACAAGGTGATGTTTCTCATCTCTCACATCCCTCTCTCTCTCTTCCTGTCTCTCTCTCTTTAAATAATAAAAATGTTTTCCTGATTTCTCAATGACCTTTGGAATTTTTTTAAACAAATTAACTGCACTTGCCCATTTTAAAATATTTTTGAAAGAAGGTAAAAACCTTTATTTTACACATGTATTCATATATACATGCATATTTAAAATATTTAAATATTTACAACTTCTGTGAAATACATTAGTTGTGTTCTCAGTAGGTTTAGCTACTGTCTTACCATCTGCTACTTATTTATTTATTTATTTAGTTATTTAAGCAAGAAGTATTGAACTTCTACTGAGATCCAGAAACTATGATAGGAAAAATAGGAAAGATGATAGTGGGATATTGTGGCATTTTCCCTTTGCTGGTAGTTGAAGAACCAGTGTCAATACTCTTTTGTCAGAATAACAATAGGCTAGCCCTAGCTGGTGGCTCAATAGATAGAGCATTGGATCTGTGTATGGAGATCCCAGGCTTGATATTTTTGGTCAAGATACAAAGGAGAAGCAACCAACTGCTTCTCTTCTCCTCCCTCTCCCCCTTCTCTCCCTCTTTGTCTCTCATAGTCAGTGTCTCAATTGGTTTGAGCGTGGCCCCCTGCTCCAAGGATTGCTTAGGTGGTCTGAGCTTGCCACCTTCAGGCACTAAAAATAGCTTGGTACTCAAACATCAGCCCCAGATGTGGGTTGCCAGGTAGATCCTGTGCAGGTTACATGTAGGAGTCTGTCTCACTATCTCCCCTTCTCTCACTTAAAAACAATAGAAGAATAACAAAAGGCTGGTCCTCATCTCTTTAATTAGGAAATATCAAATTAGCTTTGTGTCTTCTATAAAGAAAGCAATTATATTATATTTAGTTACCTTTTAGATTCTATTATCTAGGTCATGTTATTAACCTATATTAGTGTTAGACTCTTTGTTCATTAAATTTTTTATATTTTCACAAATGTTGTTAAGTCACATTTTTTTTCTGAACTTGTACAATTGTTTTTGTTTTTATTATTCTAAGTACAGGTTACCTTATTCTCATAAAACTTCATGTCAATATTAGTCATATTTTTAAGGCCAGTGAGAGTGTTTTGAATTTATTTGCTGTTGATATAGATCTCCAAAATATTGGTTTTCTACAGCATGTGTTTGCCTTCATGTGAATCACTGATAAACACGTAGACTAGCACAGACCAAACACAAGCCTTAAAGCACAGTATCTCTTCATTCAGGCACAAATCCCCCTCATTCTGCCAAAACCTAGCTTACTTCAGCGTAACTGTAAACTTATTTTGAAAGAGTTTGTCAAATGTTTTAAGATATTCTTTCTTATCTGCATATTTTGTTACTCCAAATTGTAAATGCAGTTACTCTGGAATATCGTCAATTTAGTCCTGAGGATAGGCCATTTTCAGTACTTAAAAATGCAACAAAATGTATAAAGAATCTTTCTAAGAAAGATAAGTTAGTCAATGCATCTGACACTGGATGGGAGATGGAAAGACAGGAACAAAGAACACAGGAGAAGTCATTAGCAATTAATGTAATAAAGCTTCAGCTAAAATATAAGAAATAAACATGGAAAATATGGGAGAAATCCACTGCATATTGGAAGAAAAGATCAATTGAACTTGACTTTGGGGGGAATTCAAGGATGACTCTGGACACCCCAAATGAGAAAGTTTAGAAGGCTATCTAATATTTTAATATGCACAGGTCATGTAAAGAAATATCTGAGTAGTTTCTATTGTATTTTATAACATTAATCTCATAGCATTTGGTATAAAGCAAACTTATTATCAATGTCAATTTAATTTTAAATATGAATATAAAGACATATTCTATTCTTTTGTTCATGACACATCACTTAATACCACTCCTCTTAGTTTCCCTTCACTCCTTTCATCCTTATCTCTTCAAGATGTTTAAACCAAGTGAGTCCATGACTCAAAATGTATGGTAATTGAAAGCTGAGCAAGAGGTTAAATTTAGAGATGGAGAGAATGTGGAAATCACACAGAAAGAGATACAGAGGTCTGAAAAATCATCCTTTCAATGAAGGGGGTAAAGGAAGAAGAGGGCTGAAACACAGATTAATTGGAAGGGCAGGTAAGAGAAACAAAATATAATGAATGAAAGCCAATACATTGATTTCTGGTAGGAGAGAATGGTCAAATATATAAATGTCACTCAAATGAGATACTTGGGTTTGTTTAGAATGATGTTGGTAACTTTAAAGATTAATTATCATAAATTTGAAATGATAAATAACAGATTACAAGACATGCTTGTTTAAAAAAGGAAGATAGGTGGATTGACAGGAGGAAGAGCTGCATTGAACTGCTACATTTTTAGATGGGAGAGATGTGTGTGTGTTTGAAGGCAGAAGGAAAGAAGATAATTTAGAGAGGAAGGTTAAAAATGCTAAAGTGTTTTCTTGTATTGTTAACTGCAAGAAGGGCATTTGTGGAGATGAGAAAAGTTGGGATTCAAAGGACAAGAGGAAATTTTTTCTTTAGGACTGTGGGCAGCTTCTTCCTCTGAGACTGGGTGAGAAAGATAAATATTAAAATGGCAGCAGAATCAGATAATGCCAGAGAACTAAGAGTCCTTATTTTCAGAACTTCTCAAGAGTAATTGTACTAATTTGAAGTTTGAGTTTACAGCGTTTACTTGCTCATCTTTCTATCTTCATTTAAGACTTTGCTAGTTTATCCTCTGTGTGATGGCTAATTCCCTTAATCTCTCCTTCTTCAAGCCTTCTGAAAACCCCATTACTGACATGTATAAATGGGGAGCACAGGCAGAGTCCCATTTAGGTCCAAATTTTAGGGTCCTAAATGGAGTCACCAGTGAAGTAGAGAGCCTGGCATTTCACCTTTAAGGGTTTTTGTTTTGCTAAGTATTCTTTTTTTAACAATACAAAAATTCCTTGGAGTTTTCACCTTTTAGATTGGCCACAAATTGTTTTTAAATTACTGAACATTTACTTAGCATTACATTTCTCTTAGAATCTTTATTTTCCCATTTGGTTCTTTCTCCCTTTGTTCCTTTTCTTTTATTTTCCCTCTCTGTCTTCCTTCCTATCTTCCTTCCTTCAATAAATAATGAGTCTTTATGATGTCACAAGTACTTTGTGAGGCTGGAGATAGAGGGATGAATATGAGTCATCAAATACCTCAAGGTCTAAGGAAGCATGTGGATATCATTCTAATAATAGCACAGTGAAGTAAATAATACGTGTGCTGAGATCAATGCACTCAAGCTCAGGAGTTTTTCTGGTGGGTAAGAAAGAAGGGTATTGCCGTTTAAAAGAGTGTTTTTCAATCACAACTCCACAGATCTGTCTGCCAGAAATTTCATGCCAGTCTACAAGAGTTAACCACCCTGATATTATATGAGGATTACAGACCCAATGATCTTAATTGAATTTGCTTATGTTCAGGGTGACTTCTGCATTAGCAGTCTCCAAAATTAGTCTCCTATTTTCACTGGCCCCCAAGTATAAAAAGGTTGAAAACTACTAATTTAGAACATACAACAATACTTAGTGAGAGGAGGTATGAGAGGAGAATCCTAGCAGGTAATCTGGGCAGTCAGAAGGTGGCTATTATAAGGTGGAAAAATACTAAAGCCACAGAATATGCATGGGTTTGTCCTAAACACAGGAATGGGTAGACAGACAGACCATAAACCACAAGGCCTAATTCTTGAGTTTCAATGTTTTTGTTGCCTACCAATGAGCAATTAGCACACAATGATATATGAATCCAACCCAGGGTTATAATAAAATGTTTCAATAAATTATGTCTCTACTCTCAAACAATAGTATCATAAATTTGCCAAGCTGATTTTGGAAGCCAGACTAGAGCACATAAATCAATTTTACTGGGAAGGTTTAGATCTAATCTCAATTAATAATGAACTTCAAATGGGATGTTGTCTTTCCTCTAGCAGTTATTCAAATAAATATGGATAATTTATATTTTGACTTATCCCCATGACTCTCACTGTTAGGACACTGGGATTATTGTAAATGGCAAAACACGAAAGGAGAAAGAGAATACGGGGACTGGGAAAATGAATTTAAGTCCAACTTTTTCTCACTAAACACTTCCCTTCTGTACAATTTTATTGTTTTCACAGAACTATTAAATGTCATGTTTGAAATAAATGTCATTAAAAATCCAGAGGCAAATTAGAAAAATAACATCTGACATTAATAAGAAAATATCTGCTTAGAACTTCACAAGCTGGTGGAAAGAGAACTATCTGTACCACCAGCCCTTCCACATGCTTCCAACTCAAACTCCATCCCTAATCCTTTCTCTCCAAAAAGACATCTAATGACAGTGCCCTTAACCAATGAAAGACAACTGTTTCACTGGCTTAAAATTTTATTGACTCCTCTACTTGGGAAGAAAGAACATTTTACTTTTCCAAAAATGTTCTGCTCAAGACATGATGCAAACCATCCTTCAAAATAGCGATTTGAGAAATCACACATGATAGTCAGCAGTGCATTCTTTCTAAATGTCAGCAATGTGCCAGCCAATACTCAGATTATAGAATTTGAGTACTCCAATTTTGAAAGCTTTTTAAAGGGGAAAATTTTGTTCCAAACCCACATTAACCTATGGTGAGAAATGATTTTAGGTTGTTTTCAAGAGATTATCTCAATGTTCAGATACCCTGCTTTAATAATAACAATTAAGTCACCACATTGTTGATGACCCTTTGGAAATACTGATCTGATTGTGCTGCACATCGTCATGGGTTTAGAAATATCTGAGATACTTTTCTGTTAGATCATAACTTGTCTACAAATTCATTTTAATAATGAGTTTACCTAATTGTTTAAATTCTTTCCTCAGATCAGGGTTATCATAAGTCTTTGGTTTAGTGGAGAAAAGAGACAAATATTCATTTACTATATTTTGTCTCTTCCAGGGAAGTAAAAAATAATAGGACTTGATATATTTATCTCATTCTTTTCAATAATATAATTTATTAAGCACCTACTATGGGACTTATTATTTGCTGAGAATATTTAATATATTGTCTCTAAACTTCTTAACAGCTTTTAAAAGAGGAAGTAGGTCAAATAATGGCAGAGATAGATTTTAAGTTTAGATTCAGTGAATCCAAGGGTTATGCTTTAACTAAATCAAATTGGTACCTCCTTTGCAAGAAACAATGATTTCACTTAGTTTTCTGTGCATATGTGCATCTCTTTCCCAACAATAACATCACCCATTAGATTACAGTAAATGCCATTTATAATCCAGAAGCAAATTTAAAAGATATCACTTGAGTTTAATAAAAAAATTCTGTTTAGAACTGTGCTAACTGGTAGAAAAAGAATTCTTTATACTGCCACCACAGTCCCACAGACATCTAGTGAGTGCATTTATCGAAAGGCAGACAACTGTCTTATTGACTGTATGAAGGCATACACGTAGTTTGAAAGATGCCCTCCAGGCCTGGCCAGTTTGCCTAGTCGTTAGAACTTTGGACCAGCTTATGGATGGCCTGGGTTTGATTCCCAGTTAGGGTACACAGAGGAAGAGACCATCTGCTTTGTTCCCTGTTCCTTTCCCCCTTCTCTCACTCTTCCCCTCCCACAATCAGTAGCTTGATTGGTTTGAGCATCCACCCCTGAGCCTTGAGGATTGCTGAGTTGGTCCCAGTGCCTCAGCTTCAGGCACTAGAAATAGTTCAGCTGATTCAAGCATAGCCCCCAGATGGGGGTTCCCAGGTGGATCTCAGTTGGGGCACATGCGGGAATCTGTCTCATTATCTTCCTTCCTCTCACTTAATAAGAAAATAAAAGGAAAACAATGCTTCCCACAAACTAGCAGCCCTTTGCATGGTTAAGAATAACTGCTATCTACACATCTTCACAGCATTATGATTCTCTAATTAATCATGCACTTATATAATATAGGGTAAGATGAAAGACATTTGTAAAATTATTACTGAAAATGTGCTGCATTATAATTTAGTGTTTCTTAAGAAATATTTGGATGTATTCTTAGAGTTTAATTCCAGAAATATTTGTCTTTTCCAATGAAATATATTACAATGAAAAAAATTTAACCACCAACTCAGAAGAAAATAGTATGTAGTATGGTTATGTTCTCATCAAGATGGAACCCTGTCTGATCAGGGAGTGGTGCAGTGGATAGAGCATCATTGGCATGGAATGCTGAGGACCCAGGTTAGAAACCCTGAGGTTGCCCTATTCAGTTGGCTCAGCAGTAGAGCATCAGCTAGTATGTGGAAGTCCCAGGTTTGATTTCTGACCAGGGCATACAGGAGAAATGACCATCTGCTTCTTTACCCCCTTCTCCCCCTCTCTCTTCCCTTCCAGCAGCCTTAGCTCAAATACATGGCTCCATGATCTTGGGCTCAAGTACTAAAATAGCTCAGTTGCTGAGCAATGGAACTACGGCTCAGCTAGGCAAAGCATCACCTGGTAGAGAATAGCTGGGTGGATCTCAGTGAGGGCACATGTGGGAATCTGTCTCTGGGATCATAGATATGACCCCATGGTCACTGGCTTGAGACCAGTGGTCACTGGATTGAAGCCCAAGTTCTCTGAGTTGAGCAGTGGGTAACTGGTTTGGCTGGAACCCCTTGGTCAAGGCACATATGAAAAAGTAATCAATAAACAACTAAGGTGTTGCAAGTATGAGTTGATGCTTCTTGTATCTCTCCTTTCCTGTCTGTTTGTCCCTGTTTGTCTGTCTGTCTCTCTTTCTTGCTAAAAAGAAGAATGAAACCTAATTATATTTATGCTTTTCTCTCTGTTTTGGCTCTCAGAAAACTCAGATTTATATTTTGTATTCAATTATCTTACTTATCTTTATCTTAGATTGCTGGGAAAATAACTTATCATTTGACTGTTCTCATTATTTGATACTGAATCTTTTGTTACTAACTTAATGTTCTGTTTTATGTCTTTGATTTTAAGCTGTCTCAAATAACCTTTTATATAAAAAAGCATAAGTAATACAATTAAAAATAAGACAGTTTTTATTTGTTCCATTTAAGTCTTCCCATCTCCTAAGTTTTTTCTTACATTACATTTTTATTAACCACTCATATCTATTCATTCACATATTCTTTATATTTTTTCTTAAAAGGTTCTTTTTTTTTCTCTTTCTCTGATCATTTTCACTTGAAGCATTTAATTCAAACTTTCCTCATTATTTTTATCATAAATTGTACAGTATTTAAAAAAATTTAATAAACTTATTGAAGTGACATTGGTTAATAAAATTATACAGGTTTCAGGTGTACAGTTTTACAATACATCATCTGTATATTGCATTGTGTGTTCACCACCCCAAGTCAAGTCTCCCTCCATTACTCTCTATTGCCCCTATACCCTCCTTCACCTCCCCTCACTCCCTTTTCCTCCTGCAGCCCTCATACTGTTGTCTGTGTCTATAAGGACTTTTTCATTGCTTATTGAATTACTGAACATTCCCCATTGACTTTTCTCTCCCCAATCTTTTCCTATCAATTTTACTTCTCTACATACTGCCTATAAATAGGCATTGATCACCACTGTGTTCCAGTTGCTGTGTACTTGCGATTTAAAAATGAGGAAGATAGATCTTAAAGACAGACATTAAATAAATAATACTGCAAATGTGGTGAATATTGGAACAGAAATGTACAGAGGATACAATAACACTGGGGAACAATTTTTTTCTGTTGCATGAGATTTTAGAACTGTTTCTATATATTTCTTACTTACATTTTTTTTTTTTTTTGCAGGGACAAAGAGAGAGTCAGAGAGAGGGATAGATAGGGACAAACAGACAGGAACAGAGAGAGATGAGAAGAAGTATCAATCATTACTTTTTCGTTGCCATTGCGGCACCTTAGTTGTTCATTGATTGCTTTCTCACATGTGCCTTGACTGTGGGCCTTCAGCAGACTGAGCAACTCCTTGCTGGAGCCAGCGACCTTGGGTCCAAGCTGACGAGCTTTTGCTCAAGCCAGACGGGCCCGCGCTCAAGCTGGCGACCTCGGGGTCTCGAACCTGGGTCTTCCGCATCCCAGTCCGACACTCTATCCACTGCATCACCACCTGGTCAGGCTATATTTCTGCATCGCTGATTCCAAATATGAAATCCATTTTTCAGTGCATGCTCTAGATTTTGTGAAATTTTAATTTCTTTTTGTTACAGTTAATGGCATGCATTGATTTTTAAATTGGAGTTAGAGGGCAACAACTCTTGGATTGAACATAACCACAAGGCAATTAATGTTTTACAAACATCACTTTTACATCACTGTAGTTGTTTTTAAATGTAAAAAATTATCACCTGATAAAAACACCCTCTTATTTTGTTTTAAGATTAAATCATGGCTTCTTCGAGTAAGCGTAAAGGTAAGAATAGTCTTGACACCTTTTGTTATATATGTGGCTGTTACACACTTCAACGTCAAAGGAGCAATATTTCATCATTTGTGACACGTGCATATATTGCCTATTTTCAAGTTCCCCTTGGTGATCAAGGCAAGAATTGGGCTCCTCATATTGTGTGTCATAGTTGTGAGAAAATGCTTTGTGACTGGACAAAAGGAAAACGCAAAGGAATGCCTTTTGGTATTTCCATGGTTTGGCGTGAACCTAAGGGCCACAGAAGTAATTGTTATTTCGGTCTGATCCATACAAAAGGTATCAGCAAGAAAAAACAGCATATGATCACATATCCTAATATTCCTTCAGCAATACGAACTAACCCACACTCTGAGACACTCCCAGTTACAGTTTTCAATGGTTTGATTTCTTCTAAGGACTAAGAAAGTGAACATGGTGATCAAGTGTATTTTGAAAAGATGCATGAGGAAATGGTTGTAGAATCTGAAGGGTCTTCTTCTGATGCCAAGCAGTCATTAAACCCTCAGCAGTTTAGCCAACCTGAATTAAATGACTTAGTAAGAGATTTGGGCCTATCAAAGAAAGCAGCTAAGTTATTAGCCTTCAGGCTTCAAGAAAACAATGTACTTCACCGGTCAGCTAAAGTATCCCATTTCAGGAAGCATGAATAAATTTTTGTGGACTTGTTTTCTGAAAACAAACACTTTGTTTATTGTCATGATATCAGTAGTCTTCTCAGCCAGCTAGGTGTTACCACTTACAGTCCAACAGAATGATGGCTATTTCTTGACAGCTCTAAATGGAGTCTGAAATGTGTTCTCCTACACAACGGTAATGTTTATGCAGTGGTTCCAATTGGTTATTCAACTCATCTGTGAGAAGATTAGAATGACATAAAAATTGTCCTCGACTTTGTGAGGTATGAGGAGCATAACTGGATCATTTGTGTGGATATTAAAATGGTAAATTTCCTGCTAGGACACCAGAGAGGTTTCAAGAAGTACCCTTTGCTTTCTGTGTTTGTGGGACAACTGAGCTCTGGAGAAACACTGGACACAGAAGGAGTGGCCAAAACGTTAAGCTCTGAAAGTAGGGATGCAAAATATTGTGAATGAACCTGTAGTTAATTGAGACAGGATCATTTCCCCCCCACTTCACATGAAACTTGGCTTAATGAAGCAGTTTGTTCAGGCTTTGAATAGAGAAAGTGAATGCTTTCAACATATTATTTCTGCTTTTCCTGCCTTGTATTTTGAGAAATAAAAGCAGGTGTATTTGCTGGACCTCAAATTCAAACCCTCATAGGTGACAAAGAATTTGCTAAGAAGATGAATAAGGAGGAGAAGGCAGCATGACAGTTTTTTGTGGCAGTTACAAAGAACTTTCTTGGCAACAAAAAACCAGAAAACTATGAACTTCTGGTTAAAAGGATGCTGTTGGTTTTTTGCAACATTGGATGTAATGTGAGCATTAAGATTCACTTCTTGAGCAGTCACCTTGATAAGTTTCCTGAAAATCTTGGAGCTGTTAGTGATGAGCAGGAAGAACGCTGTCATCAAGATCTGAAGATGATGGAAGAGCATTATCAGGGGTGATGGGTCAGAAATATGATGGCATACTACTGCTGGAGCATCAAACAAGATTGTCCTCATCAAGTACACAAATGCAAGAGCTACAAACACAAATTTTTGCGTGAATAGAATTTAAATAAATTTTGCACAAATTTTACGATTAAAATAAGTGTTTTAATATGTTCTATTTCGAAATGGTAGGCAAATTCTGATGCAATCATATCTTTTAGTGTATTAGCAAATGTATTTACTGCATTATATAAATTATTATATTTTCACAAAGATGATGCCCAAAAAGACATTCTACTTTATTATGTTAAACTAAATGTTGAAAAATTTACAGTAAGATGAAAACCTAAAATTTTGAATTGCAAAAAACTGTAGCTTACAGAGCAAAACTAATGTCAGATTTGAGATCAGCACACTTGAATTAGGTAAGAACAAGTTTTTTTGTGGATGCAACAAATATTTTGTTCCCCAGTGTAATATATTAAGATCTCTCAAACTTGGCACTTATGACATTTTGTGCTGGATAATTCTTCGTTGTGGAGGTCACATTGTGTGCATTGTAGGATGTTTATCTGTATCCCTGGCCTCCACCCACTACATTCTGGTCCCCATATTGACAAGCAAAAGTATTTACAGACATTACTAAATATCACCTGAGGACAAAATTGTCTCCTAGTTGAGAATCACTACTCAACTATAGTGTGTATAGGTTGGGGCGTGTTTATTGTGGAAATGTTTCCCTTAAAAGGTCATTTGGATTGAAAGCTGAAGGATGAGTATGAATTAGTAGAAATTAGCTTTGTGGAAGGAAAGGGTAAAAAGTTTTGGGAGATGGGTGGGTCTTAGTCTTAGGGTTGAGAGAACGGCTACTGCCAATATTGAGAAATGCGCCAATTTGGCCATTTTATGTGTTGAGCATGCTCAGAACTATTAGCAACAAGAAACACTAAATTATTATTAGCAGGAAAATGACACGAGATTGATTGAATTCAACAAAGATAATGGTAGGAGTTGGGACGAGGGAAAGGTTGTGCCGTAACCGTTTCTTCAGTGAATGTGGTTGGGGCTGAGCAAGTGTGTTGATGACACGAAAGAGGTTTATAAGTAAGAGGAATATGGGTCATTGGTTATAGGATAAGCTTCAGAAGCTAGTATTTATGCATGTATATATTTGCACATATGTATGACCTAGTTTTCTATTTTAACAAGAAGGTCAATTTTAACAGAGTCTTGAAAGACCTTTGTAGGATAATACCAGCTACCCCTTCCAACCTTGTGCAACCCTTAAGAAGAAGAGGTGGGCATGTTACAGAAGGAACTTTCACTGGAAAGGGGCACAGACGAAGCAGTCTTACAGGAAACCAGGGAAGAGAGAGAACATCTGATGGAGTTGAGACTATAAGGCAGTTTTCTCCTGATGAAACTCTTGAGGATACTCTTTGAGTCAGGGGAGAGAGGGGGTAGAATCTGAGGATAGAGATTTTTCTAGGGATGACAGGCTGGCAGAGTTTAGATGTTCTCAGGATCCTGTCCCTTTGTCCGATGAACAGGGAAGGCTGGGAATGTGGTTCATGTTCTGAGTATTTCATGGCAGGTAATGGTCATAGAGACCTGGATAATTTTGTATCATAAAATAGACCTTCCAAAATGCCCAGTTTTACAATGTTAAATTTAAACTCCACCCCACCCTGACCATTCTAGAAACCTGACAAATAAGTAGGACTGTGCACAGCCTGTCTTTCAAACTTTGAGTTACATTTTTGCTCTACATGGGCTTTGCTCTGCCTGGCCTGGTCCTATTGTTCTTTTAGCATGGTTTATTCTCTTTGCACCCTCCATGTCCTAAATATGGTTTTTACTCTTTAACTCTTATTTTTAAATGCCTAGTTCATATCCTGCCTCTTCTATGGCACCGTTCTAGACTGTGCCCACCAATATTTCCTGCTCTTCTTAATTGGCACTTAATTAAAAGTTGCCTTTGGGCTTATTTCTTGTACTGATACCTCATACATTGTTAACTTTTCAAGGGTATGGTCTTGTTGTTTCCAAAATTAAATTGCAAATTTCTTGAAAGGACAGATCAGGCTCTGTGCCACCTAATATATTCCATAAGACCTAATACAGAACTTGACACACAAAAGTTACTCAACTATTGGCTTAATTCACACATTATTTAAGATACGTATCACTTATCTGGGATAGGTGCAGAAGAGTTAGCATTATGTTGCATGTAGTCTCAAGGTGTAAATCTGCCTATGCATTCATTTTTTCTTTCTTTTCTGCACTAAGGCTCTGGGAATAATCTGACTCACTATTAAACTCATCTTATAGAGAACCCATTGACCTTTGTCAGGTGACTCTGGGAGAGACACCAATTGGCAAATTCAAGGCTTCAGCTTTAGCAACAAGGAGGCAAGAGCAGCTTTGGGCATGGATAAAGTGGTTAAGAATGTAGGGAAGGAACCTACCTACCCAGCTAGGCATCCAGGTACATTGAGGCTAGGGAAAAGAACATGGGGTGAGAATGTCAGAAGAAGGTAAAGAATAGTCAACCATTTGCCTTAAGTTTGTGTCCTAAACTTTAACTTGTGAACTGCTGCAAGGAACATTTTAGAGACAATGAGCAAACTTTCAGTTATCAATGAACAAGCTTTCACCTCAATAGTCACAATTGGTAGAACCCCTTTTTCCCAAATTTACATTTCCAGACCCTGAGCTTAAAGAATGAGTATGAAAAAAGCAAGGACAGGAAGAGTGGTGCTCTGTGACTGATTGACTACTTCCACTATTCTCAAACAAAAATGTGGCTTTAACTCTGTTTTGCAAAATGACGAAAACTATGTCACCTATCCTTCCCATTATTACAGACAACAGTAGATCCATTTTCTCACTCCATCTTTGGTTACTTTTTGGCAATTTGACAGATTTCCTTCTCCCTCTAGGTTAAGGTTGGGGATAATAGAGTCCTAAATCAGGCACAAGGAACACCCTAACAAGAATCTGACTAATGCCAAGCCTGATGGGAGGGTTATTGCATTGTCTTTCCCTGTTGCCTTTCTATTCTTCCAGTGTAGGTTCATTTTCATCTTTAAAAATAATATTGGGCCTGACCAGGCGGTGGCACAGAGGATAGAGCATCAGACAGGGATGAGGAAGACCCAGGTTTGAGACCCCGAGCTCACCAGCTTGAGTGCAGGCCCATCTGGCTTGAGCAAAAGCTTGTCAGCTTGAACCCAAGGTCGCTGGCTCCAGCAAGGGGTGGCTCGGTCTGCTGAAGGCCCGCGGTCAAGGCACATGTGAGAAAGCAATCAATGAACAACTAAGGTGTTGCGATGGCAATGAAAAACTAATGATTGATGCTTCTCACCTCTCTCCGTTCCTGTCTGTCTGTCCCTGTCTATCCCTCTCTCTGACTCTCTCTCTGTCCCTGTAAAAAAAAAAAAAATTGGTTTAGCTCTGGCTGTTTGGCTCAGTGGTAGATTTTCCACCAGGCATGTGGATGTTCTGAGTTCGATTCCTTGTCAAGGCATATAGGAGAAGTGGCCATCTACTTCCCCACCCTTTTCCCTTCTTGTTTTTAGGTTTGGAGTTAGTATTTCAAGTCCCTCTACCTTACTTGGGTAAGTTTAGATACAAATCTAAACTTATGGCCATTTTCAAAATTTCTACCAATTCCTACAGTGCATTAACCATGTCTTGTACTTTCAGATACTTTGATATTTTAGGGCCTTGGTGACTCTGAAGGGACTGTTTCTCACAAGGTTAACTAATTTCTAGGGATACCAAATTTCAGGGCACTTTCCTTATGCAAATTAACCAATCTAGATCCTTTACTCCCAGCCACCTTCTTTCTAGGGTTCTCATGCTCTGGGACACTATCCATCTGTCCTGGTCACCCCTAGACCAGGCACCAGACTGATAGAGGCAGTCTTTATGCACCATAGTTTACTGGAATTATTCGAACTGGCCAACCCTTTGTTGTTTATCTTGTCTTGCCTGTTTGTTTTCACAGAAAACACAAGAAAGGCTCTTGCCCACTGTTGGGCAGATAAAGTATGTTATGCTCACTTTGTTGAGGATGGTGCTACCCATGGTCAAGTTTTAGGAGTGGGCTTTTCCCCACACCCTTGACTGATTGGAAGATGTGGGGTGGTGCACTCTCATGAGGAATCCTCCCAGTATGTCTCAGATAAGTGACTTTGTATCAGAGACTTCCTTGTTTGTAGATTGGATGAAAGGTTTTGAATCTACACTATAAAATGGGGCAGGCCGGGAGCTTGCTCTCTCAGTTCCTGAGGTGTTAGAGAGGAGAACAGATTAAAACCATGTGGAGGCCAGGAGAAGCAGCCAAGATGGTGGAGTGCTGAGGGAGAAGCCAGTTTGTGCAAGGTTTGGGAAGAGAGAAGGAGATGGGAAACAGAGGTGAATAAGTCTGGTGAGCTAGAAACCTTTGATTCTAGGAAACTCGGATAAGTCAGTAACTTTTTGAGCACTGAATGTGTGTGTTTTGGAGCCCAGTGTGTGTTTTTGCTTGCCCGCCGGGTGCAAGCTAGAATTAAAGATGATGGCTCACCAGTTCTTGGCTCTGGTGTTTCATTACCGACTGTCCTAATCTAACGCGAACCTGCATTGGCCAGGCAGCTCTGGTGGTGGCCCTGACTACTGGCTTTACACCCACATTTTCCGTGGTTTCTCTGCCTCCTGACTGATGCTGGTGCTTCCCTGTGTGACCCCTCATGGTTCCATGTCCCCTCTACCTGAGACCTGTGAGTAGCAAATTTTCTTTTTGCCTTACCACACCTACATAATAATAAGACCTATATTTTAAAACATGCAGTTAGGAATGATGTTGAACCAAATTTGGCATAATCTTATAAACAGTGTTGCTATTGATGTTTGTTGACCCCATTTTTTTGGATTGTATTAATCTTTCCTTAACTACAAAAATTAGTATTGATAAACTTTTATGGCATAAGGCAGTCACAGAGAATATATTTTGTTATTATTTACTGCAAATTTATCTCACTATATAGACCACTTTAACATTTTGTTCTCTATAACTAGATTGTGAAGTCCTTGAAGGAGGTGGCAATGGCCATACTCTGTGTGTGTGTGTGTGTGTGCGTGTGTGTGCGTGTGTGTGTGTTTGTGTGTGTGCGCGCGTGTGTGTATGTGCATGTGTGTGCGTGTGCGTGTGTGTTTGCGTGTGCGTGTGTGCGCGCGCGCGCATGTGTGTGCGTGCACCACAGGAACAGGGTAAGTTCTTTAGAATTTCTGGCAGAGCAGTGGCATAAAACTAGTACATAATTTTTGCCAAATAGAACTCACCCTTGACTTGAAAAGTTTCTTTTCAATTGACTGGGACATTTTTGGGAGGAATACAGGTAAGGTGGCAAGAAAGGATGGAGATACTTACTTGAGAGAAACCAGTTCAGGACTGTTGTCACTTTGATCACCTTTTTTTTATGTTAATCACAGTGGTAGGAAATCTTGTAAATCATTAAGATAAGTGTCTTACTGAATATCTTCCCTTGTCATTTATATGTAGAACCTGCATGTTCTAAAATAGAAGTCACATTAACCTTTAATCCCTGCTCATATAATGAGACCTCAAAACAGCCCCAATATATCCCAATTATTTCTAGGGGTCCCCAAAGGTTATCTCTCACCAAGTCAATGTATTGCTGAAATTAACAGTGGCATATTGCTTTTATTCTGTTGTCCATCTCTGACTCATGTCTGCTGTCCACAGAAATTCTTAGAGAAGTCTCATGACTGGCTTGACTGATAGTGGCTATCATCAACACTCCTATGGGTATGCCCATGGTGCTATAGGATATACGAATGGCTGCTGGCCCTAATGTGCCAGAGCTTGATTGGTTCCATTAAGAGGCAGGAAGAGTAACCTCTACCCTATTTAATTATTATTTTTCCACAGAGCCAATCATTTCACAGATTTTCCTATGTATTAAGTTGTAGGCTCCATCACTCTATCCATGGAGGTTCTTACCCAGTTCAAGGAACCAGAGGGTACCATATTTCCCCATGTATAAAACACTCTTATGTATAAGATGCACCTTAATTTTGGGTTCCAAAATTTGGAAAAGAAGTATTACATAAAGTTATTGAACTCAAGTTTCATTCATCATAAAATTCATACAACTCCTTATCACTGTCAAAACTGCTATCAATTAGCTTCTCCTCATCTGTGTCTGATGACAAATCACTGTCTTCTGTAATGAGAGCAAAAACAAGTGCGAAAAAGCGGAAAATGCAAGTTAAGAACTCTACAACCACTGTATAAGATGCACCGAGTTTATAGACCCTAAAATTTTCAAAAAATGGTGCTTGTTATATATGGGAAAATATGGTAATAAATTTACCATGTCACCTACTTATTCATCTCTCTCACCTCAGTCTAATCCATCTCTCTATACCAACCACACTAATTTACTCCAAATATGACACTTTCGCAAGACAGTTTTTAAAATATTGGAGTCGAGCCTGACCAGGAGGTGGTGCAGTGAATAGAGCATTGGACTGGGACGCAGAGGACCCAAGTTCGGAACCCTGAGGTCTCCAGCTCAAGCACAGGCTCATCTGGCTTGAGTGCAGGCTTACCAACTTGAGAACGGGATTGATGGCTTGAGCCTGGGATCATAGATATGACCCTATGGTTACTGGCTTGAGCCAAAAGTCACTGGCTTGCGCAAGTGGTCACTTGCTCTGCCGGAGCCCCTCGGAGAAAGCAATCAATGAACAACTATGGTGCCACAACAAAGAATTGATGCTTCTCATCTCTCTCTCTCTTCCTGTCTCTCCTTATCTGTCCCTCTCTTTGTCTCTCTTTCTGTCTCTGTCACAAAATAAATAAAATAAAATATTGGAGTTCACACATTTCTATTTTATGAAGGAGACTTTATCTTTTTACAAGACCCCTTGAGGTGGCGTTACCAGAGCAAAGAAAGGCCTATTCCAAATGTGAATTTAAATTCCCACCATTTACAATGAGAGAAAAGTTCAATGCTTTGAAATGTAGTTTTTCTTTCTTTACTCCATCCATCAAAATTTAAAGGTCTTTCCCAGTTCTTGTTCCCTCTCATTTGGTATTTGCCATGTATTCATGTGCCTCAGCAATCTTATCAATCAGATCAAACCTAGAAGCATGGAAATGATCTATAGCACATTTTTCTGTTTAAAACTTTAATTACAGACATCTCAGTTTAACAGGATAAGATTACTAAACAACATGTGTTCTAAGTCTTTAAAATCTAAATAACAATGTGGTGTTTCCATGCCCTAACAGAAATAGACACTTATTTTTAAAAATATACTGAAAGCATAATGAAAGTTTCTTAACATTTATATATAAAACAATATTTTTCCAAGAATATCAAAATTTCTTTTTTCTAATTTTTGGACCTTACTTGAAAAATAGTGCTTTCATTGATATAATCTAAGAATTAATTAGACATTTGTAAAAGTTATTTTAATTGACAAGAACATGTCAAGAATTTTTCATGTTATTATATCATTAAAAATTGGTAAGTGTCGATATTAGTAATAGAATATTGTTCATTACCTGCAGAAGAAAAAGAAATCATTCTCTTCTTTTGTTTGTTTTTCATATTTTTTATTTTGAAATTAAATTTAGTTGGGTGACACTGATCAATAAAAATACATAGGTTTTAGGTGAGCATCTCTATAGCACTTGAATTGTTGATTGCATTGTGTGCTCATCACCCAAAGTCAAATCATTTTCCATCACCGTATATTTGTCCCTCTTTACTTTCCTTTATCTCACCCCCCACCGGGTATTTATTTCAGTTTTATCTATGTCCACGAGACTGTTTTATCTTTTAAGAAAGTATAAAAAACAACACTGAAATCACACATGAAATGAGTATATTATAAATGTTTTGAAACAAGAAATTAATGTTACCCATTTCCTTTTTTATTTTCCCACTTAAAATTTGTATAGAGCCTTTCACACACTGAACAAAAAGATAAGTTTTAATTTACTAATTTATATTTTTACTCGTTAGGATACAATGATTGCTTATTATTACAATAGTAGAAATGAAACACAAAGTTTGTGACTGACTACATAGTGCACATAATATACCACTCATTTTTCCTATTTGGTAGTATCAGCTATTAATTTCCATAAAAAGATCAGATGAGTCACATAGTCAATATAATTGAGCTCAAACTACTTTTGTGATTATTTGTTGAGTGAAATGTCATAAGTATTTGTGTTTTCCAACAATCCCAAGGTATTACTTGCCTTAAACTTTCACCAAGAGGGATAATCTCTTATATTTCTATCAAGCCCTCACGAGTCATTTATACAACCTCATCTCTTGTGTTCCTCATATTTTTTAGTGAACATTCACACAGGCTTCTAAAATTTGTCTTTGAGGACATACTACATGTAAACCTAGATTTATTTCTGGAGACAAAATTGAGTAAAACAGAATCCCTCCACAAAATAATTATGTTCTAGTGTGAAGGATAAGACAGGTCCACCTTTAACTTCAATATAAGAGAAAGTATGTCAAATAATAATTAGTAAAAGTAAAGCTCATTGTGGTTCGAACGAAGGAGAAATACCTGGCTTGGAAACTAAGACAAATCTAATAGAAGAAGTGATACTTCACACATTCATGCATTTATTTATTAAACAAATATAGACAATAAGTATAGCATAAGATTCAAAGAGCGGAAGGGTGGAGACAATAGACTTTCATTCAACAAATGCAAGGAAGAATTCCAAGAAAAACAAATGGTGCAAAGAAGTACTCTTGAAAGAACATTAATCTAAATGATGCATACTTTTCTATAAATCAGGAATTAGAAAGAAGATATTAAGGATAAGTTTGAGGTCTGATTTAAGAAGGTCCTGAATTTCAGAATCAAGAGTTTATATTTCATTCTGATTTTGACAGAAACACATTGTAGATGATTGTTGTTGGGCTGATAAAATATAATATACTTACTTTGTTAAAGATGGTGCTGCCCACATGGAAGCCCGTCATCAAGGTGATATTATTTGCCCTTATGCTTGGGATAGGTGTGGGGGAAAGGCTGTAATGTAAGCAGGCCTGGTCGTTATAGCCTAAGGCTTAGTTTTAAGAGTAAGCTTTTCCCCACACCCTTGACTGATTGGATGATGTGGGGTGGTGCCCTCTCCTGAGGAATCCCATTATGCCTCAGATGGGCGACTTTGTATCAGAGACTTTCTTGTTTGTAGATTGGATTAAGGGTTTGGATTTCTACACTATAAAGTGGGACAGACCAGTAGCTTGCTCTCTCTTGGTTCCTGAGGTATTAGGATAGCAGATTAAGGCCACGTGGAGGCCAGGAGAAGCAGTCAAGATGGTAGAGTGCTGAGAGAGAAGCAAGTCTGTGTAGAGTTTGTGCAGGAGGAGATGGGTAACAGAGGTGAATAAGTCTGGTGAGCTAGAAACCTTTGATTCTAGGAAACTTGGATAAGTCAGTATCTTTGTGAGCACTGAATGAGTGGGTTTTGGAGCCCAGTGTGTGTTTTTGCTTGCCCGCTGGGTGCAAGCTAGAATTAAAGCTGATGGCTCACCAGTTCTTGGCTCCGTTGTTTCATTACCGACACTCTGAATCTAATGCGAACCTGCACGGGTCAGGCGGCTGTGATGGTGGCCCTGGCTACTGGCTTTACAATTGTGTAGAAAATAAACGTTGTTTTTGGAAAAGAAAACTGATTATGGTAATTTTATGCACTAATTTGAATTGTGGGGTTATGATAAAATCAGGGACACCTATAGGGGTGTGGAGTCTGTGTCAGTAGTAAGAGAGAGAGAGAGAGATCTTGAGAAGCTGAACAGATAAGATAGGAGTAGAGAGAGAAGATATGAGAAGGGAACATGTAAAGTTGCCTTCCATACAGTACACATGAAACCCATTCTCCTTATGTTAGTCACATTTCCATGGATATACTTACATGCAAATAACATGTAACTATATGTAGCTAATAGTGTTAGGGAAGAAAGTTTATAAGACTAAGATTTTATCTGTAAAATACTATTAATTTTTGGAAAATATTTTATTTTTGATAAACAGTCTCTAAAATACATTAGATTCTTTAAGTCTTAAACAATTTTTAATAGTTCAGGGCTATTCAACAAATTTTTACTAAATGACTAATTTTTATGTATATTTTCTAACTCTAAAATATACCTGTAAACTATATAATTTTGGTAAGTTTTGACAAGTATATATAGTCATGTAATTACTATGATAGCCATGGTTCTTAGTATTTCCATCACCCTGAAAATGTTCCTCATGAACATTGTGGTTAATTCCCCCTTCTCATCCCCATTCTCTTAAAGTAATTATTATTTTTATGTGATCTATGTTTTTTTTAAGTTCTTATTTACTAAACTTATTATGAAATATCTGTACAATGACCAGAAATAAAGTCACTAGAAAATCTTTTTTGTTTTTGGCCAGCATTCACATCGGCTTTTGTAGTCCCCTTGACTTTCTCCTTTTGGTTCTTGCATGTCTTTAGCTGTTTTCTTGAGGTCTTTTTATTATCGTATAGGTCATGTCTTGCAAGTTTCAGTTAGGGCTTATTTTTCTTTGTGTAATCCAAGGAATCATAAATCATGCCAAAGCCAGTTGTCTTGCCACCAGCAAAATGGGTTCTAAATTCAAATACAAATACGACATCCAATGTGGTCTTGTGCATTTTGCCTAGTTTTTCCTGAACTTTTGTCTTAGGTACTCTTGCCCTCCCTGGTTGAAGGACATTGATGATCATTTGTTTCCACGGAAGTAGTCAGCTGGCCATGCACTCTCTGGTTTGAACAGTTACTCTATCGTTCTTGATAGTGATTGATCCTCAAGCAGCCAAGAAGGAAAAGAGCTGTTTTGCTCCTTCTCTCTAATAGTTTGCTTCTTTTAATGTCTGGCTAGTGTTCCATTGTTTAGCTCCATACTTTGTTTTTATGTTCACCCGTTGATGGACATTTCAGTATTTCTAATATGTGGGTATTATGAATAGAATTGCTATGAATATTCAAGTAAAAGGTCATGGATAAATATGTTTTAATTTCTCTTGGGTAAATATCTATAAGTGGCTTTTCTGAGTTGTAACTTAAGTGTACACCTAATTTTATAAGACACTGCCAAACTATTCTCAAAGTTGCATAATATTGTGCATTTTCATCAGCAATGTGAGAGTTTCAGCTGCTCCCTAGCCTCAACAGCACTCTGTATTTTTAATCTGTTTAATTGTTTTCATTTTAGTAAATATATATTGATATCTCATTTTGGTTTTAATTTGCATTTCTGTAATGACTGTAATATATTGAGCATCTTTTTATGTGCTTACTGGCCACCTATATATCTTCTTCCATGAATTGTCTGTTCAAATAGTTTCTTCACTATTATTGAGTTATTTATTGTAAGATATTTTTATGTATTTATTCTGGATACAAATTTTTATCAGATATGTATTTTGCAAATATTTTCTCCTAGGTTGTAACTTTTGTTTTAAATTTTCTTTTTTTCTTTTTAAAGGGATAGAGAGAAAGTCAGAGAGAGGGATAGATAGGGACAGACAGACAGGAACAGAGAGAGGTGAGAAGCATCAATCATTAGTTTATTGTTGCCGTCGCAACACCTTAGTTGTTCATTGATTGCTTTCTCACTGCGGGCCTTAAACTGACCGAGCAACCCCTTGCTGGAGCCAGTGACCTTGGGTCTAAGCTGACGAGCTTTTGCTCAAGCCAGATGGCCCTGCGCTCAAGCTGGCGAGCTCGGGGTCTCGAACCTGGGTCTTCCGCATCCCAGTCTGACGCTCTATCCACTGCACCACCGCCTGGTCAGGCTGTTTTAAAATTTTAACAGTAATTTTGAAGAATGTCTACTTTTTAAATAAATGAATGAATAAACACATATAAGAGTTTAGTACATGCATATAATGAAAATAGGTTGATGTGATAGAGAGTGGATGAGTGACTATAATATTAACCTTAGGTAGTTAGAGCAGAGCTCTGTGGAAATAACATTTAAATTTAGATTTCCATCTGAGGAAAATGTATTCCAGGTAATGGTAGCAGAAGAACCTAAGATGAATGCAAGGTGAACATGTTTGAGAGAAGGCAATAACATGAGTGCAGCCATAGCAGAGCTGGCAAAGGGATAGTGGTAGAGGATAATGTTGGATAGTTGGGGGTTTGATCTTATAGAACTTGTAGGTCACAGTAAGATTTTAAATTTTATTTTAATTAGAATGAAAACAGTTGAAGAGATTTAAGTAGGAAATTAATAATCTTATATATATATATATTAAGAATGCATGGTGGTTTCTGGAGTAATAAAGCATAGAAGACCAAGTATAGAAGCTAGAAATCCAGTATGGGAGCTCTTAAAACATTGAGCTGAGTGATGAAGACAGTGACATGGCCTAGGATAGTATTACTAAGATAGAGTGAGGTGGACAGAATCATTATTGGTTTTGAAGATAGAGTCAATGATATTTGTTGTTGGAATAGTATGAGTGGTCAGAAAATATTAGAAATTTTAAAATAACACCTGCACTTTATTTTTCAATTTTTGCTTGAAAGCTGAGTGAGAATGACATTTTCTGAGGTCATGAAGAGGTTTGAGAGATTAAATAAGACAGCTAGTTGACATTTAAAAGAGATATTAATTAGCAGTTGGATACACAAGTCAGGAATCTTGAAGAGAGATCAGAGTCATAAATGCATACTTAGGAGTTCTGGCATACAGATAGGATTAAAGCTATAAGACTAGATAAAATAATCTAGACAATGTGTGGCTGGAGAATAGTACAAGTGTATATCCTTAAAGAGTGCAATGATTAAAAGATTATCAAAAAAGGAGAAATTAGCAAAGAATAAAGAGAAGAAAAAATATTGCTCTAATTATCAATTATATTGGATTGCAATGTTGTGGTGTTCTCAGAAGGTATTGTAAAATAAAAAAGAATTTTCATTCTTTTGTGTTTTTGTCAATTGACTTCAAACTGTTATACATTTTCTGACTATGGGTCTTCATTCAGAATGTAAATTCTTAATTTGCTGCTTCTAAATAACAGTGTATTGATAGATTAGATTTTTTTCTTGTTGAAATAGAGTAAATAGGCTTATTTAGATAAAGGTTCTCACTCTCACCACTTCTTTCAACATTGTACAGTTGATCTTAGTGAAAGAAGACAAGTAAACAAAAGAAGAATTGGGTTTAAAAAGTATAATTGAATAGAATGAAGCAATATATTATTATTTGCAACTGATATGATTGGCTAAATAGAACACACCATAATAAGCAAATTGTTAGAATCAATAGCAAAGTTTAACAGAATAATCAAACACAGAAATATATAAAATGTACAATAATAGAAATATACATGAAGTAAATTTTAATGCAGCACCACAAACTAAAAATATATTTAAAAATAGATATCATTAACAATAGCAACAACAGGAAGGATTCTTAATAAACATAACAAAATATTTTTAAGATTTTTATAGAAAAAACTTCAAACTTCAAAATAAAGATATGATTTCTCCCAGGTTGATCTATAGACTAATACAATCCTACTCAAAAACTCAACTAGCTGTTTTGAGAAACATGATTTGTTGGTTCTAAAACATATAAGAAAGAGCAGAAGCCAAAATAGCCAAGCCATTCCAGAAGTAGAATAAGGAGAGGATATTTATGCTACTAGGTATTAATATTTATTATATAGCTTTGGAATCAGAATAGTGTATCATGGAGGTAAGGGTGGACATATTGACCTGAACAGACTGAAGAACCTAGAGATAGACACAGCACAAGTGAAAAATTGGTATAAGATAGAGAAAACATGATATATTGTTAGAAAAATGATAAACTAATAAATATAAAAATATTAAATTTTACCTCTCACAAAGCACAAAATTCAATTTAAAAGAGTTGAACGTGACATGCAAAACTTTAAACTGTTAAAAGCAACACCATGGAATAGGAAAAAGATTTCTCAAATATGACAGAAAACAGAAACCATAACAAAGAAAGGGCACATTAAAATTAAGAACTTCTATGCTACAGAAATCACCAAAAATACTGCCAAAATATGGTCTACAAACTAAGAGAATATGGTTGCAGCATAAAAAATGGATGTAATAGTACAGTGTTAGGGTGGTGGCATTGCACAACTTCTAGGTGGACAATCACATTGCCTTCTAAGTAAATGGCATCCTCTTGATTTCAGAATGTTCTTCTTTGTAATTGCACAACCTGGTGACTCTGTCTAAAATATAATAACTCTTATAAATAATAAAAGACAAAAAACTAAATGGAATCTAAAAGACACAAACAGAGCAAATAAAACTGGTCTAAACACATAACAAGATGCTAATTATCATTGATAATTTGGAAAATGTAAATTAAGATCACAGAGAGATTAATTTACACTGAAATTGGCAAATTTAAGTTGACTGACAATTCTAATGGCTGGTAAGGATACAGGTAAATTAGATTCATAATTATACTCTAAATGTCTATTGATCAAATTTCATACATTTGACTTTCAAACCCTCTTCAGAAATGTGTTATGTAAGAAAGTGGGCACTTTCTTATAAAATACAATTTTAAATACATAAAATCCCCGAGTTCTAAGAAACTTAATCTACAGGACAATATGTAAAATCTCTTAAGTAAATAGGATTGTATAAATGTATGTATGGATCTAACAAATAACTCACTCTAAAAATGTCTTTGCATTTTATTTGAAAGGAAAAGACACAAAGTACATAGTCCTCTAATGAGCATGAAAATGGACAGGTTCCTAAAATTCTCCTGTGGAATCTCATATAAGCTGGCTCTCTAAAGTGTAAATAAATCCCATTTTCTTCCCTTGTCCACGGTGCCTTAATAATAATGAGATATATTCAGCTTCGGGGTAGAAATGATCTTCTGAACTTTCCAGAGCTCTCCAGAGGCTGACTGAGTAGCAGCCTGTCACATGAAAGAAAGGTATGTTCATTTGAAAGGAATTTAAATTTTATTTTAAAAAGGATTTTTTCTAAATAATCTTGTGGTATGAGCTTTTTGCTTGTGGTACATGCTGCTCTTAAAAGAGGCTCAGCTTTATTATATGTAAGAAAACAACCTTCCAAAAAATAATAAATACATTTCTAATTTTGTCCTTGTGGAATTATTCCATTGGAAAAAATTATGTGAAGCCCTGGGACAGGTATCCAAAAACAGCTGGAAGTCCAGAGAAGTAGGGAGGGCATTCAGCCTGAATGTTTTATCTGTGGAATCTGAATGTGAATTTTATTCCTTCTAAATTTTGTTTGAGAAATCTGTGTTTTCTCCAACCTTTCCCTGGAGAAATATATTTTTAAATTTGGTTAAGAATTATTTTTATGGGCCTGCTCTATAGAGTCAACTGATATTAAAAAAATATTTTTTACTCAATACTAGTTATTTGCCCAATATTCTACTACAGTTGTTCTTAATAATTATGGGGCTGTATATATTTTTTCTTTTTTCTTTTTTTTACAGAGACATAGATTGTCAGAGAGAGAGATAGATAGGGATGAACAGACAGGAAAGGAGAGAGATGAGAAGCATCAATCATCAGTTTTTCGTTGCGACATCTTAGTGTTTTTATTGATTGCTTTCTCATCTGTGCCTTGACCTCAGGCTTTCAGCTGACCGAGTAACCTCTTGCTCAAGCCAGCGACCTTAGGTCCAAACTAGTGAGCTTTGCTCAAACCAGATGAGCCTGTGCTCAAGCTGGTGACCTCAGGGTCTTGAACCTGGGTCCTCCGCATTCCAGTCCAACGCTCTATTCACTGCGCCACTGCCTGGTCAAGCTATATATTTCTTTGAGAATATAATAAAACTGTGATATATCTACCAAAAAAATTTTTTTATAATTGCATGTATGTTAAAGGCTACTATAGAATCCAGATAAAGCTTCAATTTTTTTCCAGCTTTATTGAGATATAATTGATATATAACATTGTGAAAGTTTAGGTGTTCAGTTGGTTTATTTGTACACTTACAAATTGTAAAGTGATTGCCACCATAGCATTAGCTAGTGCAGCTATCACATCACATAATTACCATTCTTTCCTGTGGTGAGGACATTCAAGATCTATTCTTTTTAACAACTTTAAGATATATAATATAGTATATTAACTATAATCACCAGGCTGTATATTAGATACCCAGAACATCTATATCTTATGATTTAAAGTGTGTACTCCTTGACCAACAACTCCCTGTTTCCTCCACCTCTCAGGCCCAATAAACATCATTCTAGTCTGTTTCTATAAATTTATAAATCTTTCTTGTTCTAACTTATTTTTCTTTTTCTAACTTCTTTTACTTAGTATAACCCCCACAAGGTCCATCTGTGTTGCTACAAATGACAGAATTTTATTTTATTTTAATCAAGGATGGATAATATTCTATTGTATATATCATCCTCTTAATCCATTAATATGTAAAGAAAATCTTCTTTCCATATGTTGACTATTATAAATAATGCTGTAATGAACATGGGTGCGCAGGTAGCTCTCCAAGATCTTTTCCTTTTCTTTGGGTATATACCCAGAATTAGAAACGCTAGATCGTAGGATAGTTCTAAGTTTTTGAGGTGACTCCATACCGTTTTTCATAATGGTTGAAGCAATTTACTTCCCCCCCTCACCAATAATGCACAGAGGTTCCTTTTTCTCCGTTCTCACCAATACATATCTCTGTCTTTTTTTTTTTTTTACAGTGACAGAGAGAGAGTCAGAGAGAGGGATAGATAGGGACAGACAGACAGGAACAGAGAGAGATGAAAAGCATCAATCATCAGTTTTTCGTTGCGACACCATAGTTGTTCATTGATTGCTTTCTCACATGTGCCTTGACCGTGTGAGCCTTCAGCAGACCGAGCAACCCCTTGCTCGAGCCAGTGCCCTTGGGTCCAAGCTGGCAAGCTTTTGCTCAAGCCAGATGGGCCCGCGCTCAAGCTGGCGACCTCCGGGTCTCAAACCTGCTCCTCCGCATCCCAGTCCGAGGCTCTATCCACTGCGCCACCACCCAGTCAGGCTCTCTGTCTCTTGTTAATAGTCATCTTAACAGGTGTGAGGTTTTGATATATATTTCCCTGATGATTAGTTATATTAAGCATATTTTTATGTACTTGCTGATTATTTGTACATCTTCTTTGGAAAACTTCAGTTCCTCTGCTCTTTTTAAAATTATATTTTATTTTGTTATTGACTTGTATAAATTCTTTATATATTTTGAATATTAAGTCCTAATCAGATATGTAATTTGAAATATTTTTTTCTCATTCTGTAGGTCATTATTTTATCTTGTTTATTACTTTCTTTGTTGTGCTGCCTTGTCTTGTTTATAATTTTGTAGGAAAAGCCTTCATTTTTGCACCATTTACTTTGATATTAGCTGATGGTCTATCATATACTGCTTTTATTATGTTGAGGTACTTTCTTTCTATATTCATTTTATTGAGTGTTTTAAACATAAATGAATGTTTTATCAAATATCTTTTCTGCATCTGTTGATACAATCATATGATTTTTGTTCTTTGTTTGTTTTTTTTTTGTGGCAGAGACAGAGATAGTCAGAGAGATGGAGAGATATGAACAGACAGACAGGAAGGGAGAGAGACAAGAAACATCAATTCTTCGTGTCAGTTCCTTAGTTGTTCATTGATTGATTTCTCATATGTGCCTTGACTGGGGGGCTACAGCAGACCAAATGACCCCTTGCTCGAGCCAGGGACCTTGGTTGGGCTCAAGCTGGTGAGCCTTGTTCAAACCAGATGAGCCCACGCTCAAGCTGACAACCTCAGGGTCCTGAACCTGGGTCCTACACATCACAGTCCGACGCTCTATCCACTGCGCCACCGCCCGGTCAGGCTGTTCTTTGTTTTGTTGATGTGATATATTACATTGATCAATTTGTATATGTTGAACCATCCCTGTGCTCCCACTTGATTGTGATGTTTTATTATTTTTAATGTATTGTTGTATTCAATTTGCTAGTATTTTGTCTGTATTCATTAGAGAACTTGGTCAGTACTTTTTATTTGTGTTGTCCTTGCCAGGTTTGGTTATCAGGTTTGTTTGAGGTAAAACAATTGTAGAAGTTAAATTTAATTTTCTAAATAAAGTTAATTATAAAAAGTTATAGTGAAAATTTGGTGTGGATTGGTTTATAAAGTATTTTAATATCTTGGTTAAGAAGCAGTATACACCTGGAAAACTTGTGAAGAAAAGAGGAAATTGACTGTGTTTGCAATGATTTATTTCTTTGGAAAAAGGAAAAACCCTGATTAAAGCAAGTAAAGCCAAATATTGACATCTGTTTTATCTTGCTGGTGGCTACACAGAAATCCATTCTCATTTTTTCTATTTGTTTTAAATGTATTGTTATTAACATTTTTTAAGGGTTGGGTTATCAGCAGGACAGAGTTCTGGGACTGCTGAACATTTACCACATCAACAACAATGACAAAAAGTAGGTCTAATTTACATTATTATTATTCTTTTTACTTTTTCAATTTATTTGAGAGTGAGAGAAAGGAAGAAGAAAGGAGAGAGAGTTTGTGGGGGAAGCGAGAGAGAGAAAAGGTAACTCGTTGTTCCACTTAATTGTTCCATTTCCCTATTTTTGCTCCTCAAGACGCACTTTTTTCCCTCAACAGTGGAGGAGCAAATGCCCATGCGTCTTATGGAGTGAATGTTTATTTTTTTTAGCTGCTGCTGGTTCCCAGATTGAACATTGAAGTCTCTTCTCATTGTTTAATAACAGTGCTCATGCTTGTTAATACTGCTGTTGAGTTTACATTGTTGAAATATTATTGTGGTATATCTTTTTAAATATTTTAACACACCATTTGGTTCATTGGTTGCCTCTTGTTTGGCCATGACCAGGAATCAAGGATGAACTTGTGTCCTTGGTCCACTGAGCCACCTGGCCAGGGTAGTCATTATCATTTTTAAACCTTTTTTACTTTTAGAGATGCATTATGAAATATATTGTGATGAAGTGATATATCTGGGATTCTTTAAGATGCTTTAGCATTAATAAGAAAGTAAAATAAGTTTAAAAATTGTCATATGGGTACTATGCTTATCAGAGTGATCAC
Organism: Rhynchonycteris naso; assembly: GCA_037038555.1. Taxonomy (NCBI): domain Eukaryota; kingdom Metazoa; phylum Chordata; class Mammalia; order Chiroptera; family Emballonuridae; genus Rhynchonycteris; species Rhynchonycteris naso. The sequence goes on from CM073002.1 coordinate 79,399,751, forward strand.
TTTGTAAGTCATATAAATGTCTAATCACTATATTGTATACTTGAAACTAATATAATGCTGTATGTCAACTGTAATTGAATAATAAAATATTCAAAAATAAATAGAACAAGTGTGGCACAATTTTGGTTTATGTTGAACCCAGATGAATACACATCCACAAATACTTTTAAATCTAGGACAAAACATTATCTTAAAGCTGTTAGAATAAGGATGCTTAAGTGAACAAAAAGGAGTTAGTGATAGATTAATTAAGATGCATTCTTTTCACCAATTATGAATTTCTAAAATTTTCAATTGTTTGGCTTTTATCAAATCAAAAAGTTTGGTGGCTCATTTCATTTTATTTATTTATTTATTTATATTGTTCTGAACTGAGAAGCAGGGAAGCAGAAAGACAGACTCTTGCATGTGCCCAATGGGGATCCACTTGGCATGCCCACTAAGAGGCAATGCACTGCCCATCTGGAGCAGCTGCTTCTTTGCAACCGGAGCCATTCTAGCACCTGAGGCAGAGGCCATGCAGCCATCCTAGTGCCTGGTCCAACTTTGCTCCAATTGAGCCTTAGCTTTTGGAGGGGAAGAGAGAGGTAGAGAGATAGGAGATGGGGGAATGGTGGAGAAGCAGATGGGCGTTTCTCCTGTGTGTCTTGTCCAGGAATCAAACCCAAGACTTCCACACACTGGGCTGATGCTCTACTGCTGAACCAACCATCCAGGGTCTGGTGGCTCATTTCTAATGAGGACAGAATAACAGTAGTAACAAGTTAGATGCCTAGGAATTCCAGCTTTTTGCTGTGTAATCCCTACTGGTTTGTTGTGTAACTCTTTAACCATTGCTTAAGTCATCCCCTCAACTCTGTATGTCTACCTGCTCTCTCCAAATAAAAACTTTGACCATGAAGGTCAACTTAAAGCTATGTCTTAGGGGAAAGAATGAGTAAGAGCAAGAATTAATGAGAGTTAATTGTGTAATATTCTGAAAAGTTCATTTGAAATTGAAAGAATATGGTGATATTCTCAGCAGGACACAGTCCTGGTGAACATTTACTACATCAACAACAATCACACAAAAAAGTAGTTCTAATTTGCTTATCGAAGCTCATCTAAATAACCATTCTTTTTAGATTATGTGTTTTTTCCTTGTTTCCTCATGCAAAACAAACACACTTCACATACAAAGTTGCTGTAATGTGGTTAGTTCAGTTCTTGGAATTTTGGTTACAAAAATATTTGCACATAAAAAGAAAAGACACTGTTATTTGGAAATTAACACACATCTTTTATCCTGCCCCAAAGGTGGGATAAATCTTTTATTGTGTTTCCTTAATTTTTTCCTATGGCCTGTATATTTTGGACTTGACAGCATTGTGTTATATCCTGTGTTGGTGTTTCTGTTTTGGTTAACCAGACTAAGTTGAGAATTCAGGCATTTTTGCGCCGATCCCAATGCATGTTAAATCAATTATGGAGGCAAAGGGTAGTTATGAAAACATTTCTACCCCAAAGCCCTGGTAAAGCTGGTAGATTCAGTTATGTACAAATTCTGTCTTCAGAATTAGAATTTTACATTCCAAGCCGAAACTCAATTTTCTTTGTCCTTCCCTATACCCACCCATGCATTCTGCCACTGAGGTATGTGTCTCCGCCGTGCTGTCTAGCCGTGAAAAGACCCAGTGATTCACAGCAGTCCTTTGAGAAGTTGATTACATTCACCAGCTGGGTTTAGGAGAACTCTGAAGACTTCTTTTCGGGGGGAAGAATAAGAGAGGGCATTTTTTTTGTTGGTTACTACAGCAGAGATTTAAGTTTTGGGTTTTATTTTCATAACAGGGTTGGGTTGCCGAGACGGAAATCGAATTAAAACTGGCAAGTCTATGTGGCTTCATTTGCTTTTCTTCCCGCCATGGGACAAGTTGGCACCAAAGCCTTGTTTTGAAAACCTAAAATTCAAACCTTAGACAGTCAGTGCCAATAGAGTGAGCTGAATATGCTTGGTTTGAATTTCCATAGGATTGTGGGGACACAAATAAAAAGGTTGGAGTTTGTTTTAGCAGCCAGTCGATTATCTTCTTGTTAAGGGATTTAGGCACTGTCTTATAAAGTGCTATAAAGTTAAACTTGTACCAGACCTTCTTGTTTATGGAAGAAAAGAATACAAGTGTGAAGAACAAAAAGAGACAACATGGGTTGTTGTGTTTTAAAGAAGAGCTTGTGGGTATTTTGTGGAAGGAATAGAGGTAATTGGGGCAGCTATATTTGCTCAGTGTGAGACACTGGTAGAAAAATGGTTGAGGGAGGTTTTTTAGAGACTTTTTTGTTTTACATTATAAGCAACTTAAGTACATTTGAGGAACTTAAGTAAAGATTTAAATTGCTTTTAAGAACCTTCCCCTTCCCACACATTTTCTTAAAGATCAGACTCCTTTAAAAACAGAGTAAAAGCACTATATAGAATAGTGAAATTGTACAGTTCACTTATTATTTTAACATTATATTCAAGAAGAGTTTTAAGTTTCTCTTTTCATTAGTTTTTCTTCAATATTAGGTTTTAAAATTGGAAATATCTCCAATTAAAGTCAATGTAACGAGATTTAATTCTCTCTCTTTATTAGTTTTTATCTAATATTAGATTTTGTAATTGGAAATATTTCCAACTTCAAGCAGTAGAATATGTTATTGATTAATAGAGAGGTCAGAATATTTAATAGTGATTATAATTGCCATATAGTGGACTACTAATATGCAGCAATAAAGACAGGTAAGAGACATTGTAAAAACACTTGCAACCATGAGATTCCTTGTACTCATCTTCATTTCTTTCCACCTCCCAGCAATAAATATTAAAAATATTTTTAAAAAGTTACAGACTATAAAATATAGAAAGGAGAAATATATGTAGAGAGGAGAATGCTACTGCATCTGTTACATGAAAATGATAATCAAATAGATTATTCAAAATTCCTGAGTCAAGTTGAACTGGGTGAAATGGGATTGCAGTTGATAAACCTTTAAAGATTCCTTTCCCAGATAAACTACCTTTGGGTTCAATATTTACTGTTTGGTTTAGGTACAAATTTGAGAGGAAGAAAATGAATTTTGGTATTTTTCTATGAATTAATGCCTGAATTTTTGTCTGAGGTTTCTTTTTCTTTCTTTTCTTTTTCTTCTTTGGTTTCTAGCCTACACAGTGTAATAAAGGCATATATTTTTTTGTCAAAACATAAAATTTTGAGTGTTTTATTTACTGGACAATAAAGTAAGGTGGTAAAGCTTTTCATGAATGGTGGTCTTGATATAAAATGTGAAGCTTCTGATTAGTGTCCCTCAGCCTGTGTACCATTTATCATTATCTCCTGAGGTATATTTGGAGACACATATGCTAAAAAATAAAATCGACATGAGTGTGAGCCTTAGATCAATTATACCTCACATGATTTTACAAGGCATGGTACTGGCAAAACTTCATAAGTTAAAGAAGATGAAAGACATATCGTATTGTGTCAGAGTGGAGAAACACAAGTGTTTATAACCCTTTATCTGTACCTAATATTATTAAACTTTCTGGCTATTCAAGTCTGACTCAGTGCACATTTTTGTTCTACTTACACGCCAAGCACAGAGTTGTTGGTTTACTTTAGTCTAGCTGTTTAGTTAGTAGGTTTTGGAAGAAAAGAGCTTAATCAGGTATTGGAAAATATTATTGTTTTATTTGGGAAAAAGTTAAAGATATCACTTTAAGTATGATTAAATTATGTTTTTAATCAATACACATAAAATGTATAATGTTTAAAAGTGAAATGAAGGAAGAAAGTTTCTGTTTATTTAGGCATTCATGTAGCCTTGCTTTCCATATCAGTCCTCCCAGAGGAAGTGGGAAAGGAGTAGAAGTCACATTAATCATACTTAGAGTGACTCTCTGGCTAAACCCAATTGAATTTCTGCACTTGATAGATAATATCATAGTTAAACTAGTCAAATTTTAGATGAATTCAGATTTTAATGAATTTTCAATATCAAAAGATTTCTGAGAGATATTAAAGCTGAAAATAAAGACCATACAAATGAACTGAAGTAAATAAAGACATTGAGTTCTAATTTCTAGGAATGAAAGGGACTTCCAAGCTCAAGACATCTCTAACTCCAGAAAGATATTACTCAACCTTTACCCAGAAGTAAGTGTCTGCTCAACCTTCTTTCTAAAGAAAGAACTCTAGAATGTTCTTTAAAGAATAAAAATCATAAGGGTTTTTCCTTTCAAAACCTGAATCTGTCTTACTTTGGCAGACTTCACAGATAGGTGGTCATCTATCCTGGTATGATTCTGAGACAGAACACAAATAAGAACATAAACTCTCTTGACATTATTATACAACAAAATTAAATTAAGAGAAGCATTTTTTAGTTTTAGAACTTCTTTTTCCTTCTGAGTTATATTTATTTTACTTGAAATAGTGTCATAAAGAATCAACCCACCGATTAGTCTCTGCCACCATGCCTTTCAGAGAGTTGAGAAGCAAATGATCCATTAGATAAAAAAAGTGCTTGAGAATCTTAAAATTGCGTTGGAATATGAGAGATTATTTCAATGACTTTAACCCAGATGAGCTGTATTATTTAAGGCCAGTCATTAAATGTCTTGGTAGCTTCATAAGAAAATGAGGAGGGTGAATTAAATGGTATTAAAAACTACTTCTGGTTCTAAGCTATGATTTCAAGATGTTTGCTCTTTAGTTAATTCAACTGTGTTCTAAAAAGTTAAAACAACAACAACAACAACAACAGATGTTAATCCCAAAAGTAGATATTCCTGAAATTGTGTCTTGAAGCCCTGGGTTTGAGAATATTTGTTTAGTAGGTAATAAAAATAAATAATTCCTGTCCTTTTATAATCTGGGTTATTTAAGGTAGATCTTAAGAGTCCTGTATACCTTCTTCTCTCAAAAGAGGGCCAAACTTTTCTGGTAAGCAAGTCCTAATTATACACAAAACATAATCAGAAGGATCTGGCAGAATATATGGACCAGAGTGTCCAGAATTTTTACATTCTATGCTGGTTTGGGAGATTGATATTGCTAAGTATTTTCCAACATCGCACTGTTCCTAATTGAACCCTGAAGGCTTTTCCTGGCAAATTATTGCAGTTTTCATCAAGTCTGAGAAAGCCCTGAGTATGGGCAGAAGCAGGGTCCTTAATTTCTCTCTCTCTCTCTCTCTCTCTCTCTCTCTCTCTCTCTCTCACTCAAGGCTCTACTTAGGTAAACAGAGACCATCTCCTGCTGTTTGATTGATGCCCACTCAGGATTTTCCAAGGTAGAGATTGCTGGTGCTTAGGGTTTTAAACAAATGCCACAATGCTACCAGGGAATGTGTTTTTGAGAAAAGAGGTTATATATTCATATCTCTCTTTTACTCTTGGAAGAGTTTTTCTGCTCTGTAGAGGGTGAAAAGAGTTGACTGACGAAATTGAGCCAATTAATGATTGATGGTATTTTCCCTCTTTTGATATTCATTAGTATTTCTCAAGATCTGCAAGTCAACAGTTTGAAAGTTCTGCAAAGGTCTGAATGGTGACAAAGTTTAGCTTCTGCTGTGTGTGATTTTCTCTCATGAGGCCAAAAGTTGCTTTTTCTCTCTCTCTCTCTCTCTTTCTTTCTTTCTTTCTTTCTTTCTTTCTGGTTTTTTTCTTCTTTCTCTTTCTTTTGAAATTAAATTTAATGGGTTGACATTGATCAATAAGAGTACATAGGTTTCAGGTGAACATCTCTATTGCATTTGATTGTGTTGTGTGCTCATCACACAAAGTCAGATAATTTTCCACCACCATATATTTGTCCCTCTTTCCTCACTTCCCCTCATCCATCCCTCTGGTAACCACTTTACTTTTATCTGTGTCCATGAGTATCAGTTTTATATCCCACCTCTGTGGTATATATATTTGTCCTCATTTTAAAAAATGAAAATAAATCTAGGAAGATGATTAAGCTTTCTTTGTATATTTGCTTACATAGAAGCAAGATATAACACTAATGAATCTGATTGTGCTATAAAAATCAAGACAGCCTAGATTATAGTGTAGGAAAATATGACCTTAGCTGTCTTTGCTGTCATGAAAGATGTGTGATATCTGGTAAAATCTTTTTAGATTCCAGAAGTAGGGATCTTATCACTAACAAATGATAAAGCCTCAATAAGAAGAGAGAAGAGTATTAGAAGTGATCTCTGGGTTCTCTATAGCAAGCAGTTAAGTCAGTCAGTCAACCAATAGTAACAGTTTGTATATTTTTAGCCAGTATTTTCTATGCATTTTCAATTACTATTATGATTACATTACATATAAAGTGTTTTATTTGCCTTTTCTGGTTTAACATTTTGTATATATTTTTCAACTTTATTGAGGTATAATTGACACATAACATTGTGCAAGTTTAAGGTACAATGAACTAATTTGATATATGTATACTGCCTCACTTAACATTTTAATTCAAGTGTTTATCTATGTTAACCTCTTCATAACCATAATTGATATTTTAAATAATGGTTATCTAATAGTGTATAATATAATACAATAATAATATAGATTATTAACCATTTTTTAATTAATATTTCAGTTGCCTTGCCTGTATTGTGCAGTGGATAGAGCACTAAACTGAAATGTTGAGATCACCAGTTCAAAACCCTGGACTTGCCTGGTCTAGGCACATACGACAGACAACCAATGAACAGCTAGAGTAAGGCAATTACTTCTCCTTCCCCCTCACCTCTGTAAAATCAATATATAAAGTCTTTAAAATTTTTTTAGTTGTTTACAAATTTTCACTATTTAAAAAATTACAAAACAAATTACAAAAACAAAACATTAAAACATTATAAAAACAAAACATATTTTCTAAGAATATATGAGTGTTTGGATGCTATGGAAAAAATTTAAGAGCATGTTTCTTTCCTTTCTTACTGAGTTTCTCTTTAAGATGATTGTATCTATGCCCTAAAGGAATCAGAGTGGGGAGTTAGGTACTCTCCGCAGTCATAAAAAATACCTCTGGGGTGACTGGCTATTCATGCGCCATGAAAACCACAGCTGGGGACTGCTGAGGTATCTAGGAAGTATTGTCCTAGGCTAATTTGAGTGTTGGCTCTCTTATCACCTAGGCTTTGAGATTCTTTGCCCGTTTCTTTCCTCCTGGGCATGTTCCTCACGCAGGTCCTTTCCACCAACCCATCTCATGGAACAAAGTTTGCACCTGTGTGGTAAGCCACTGAGTCACAAAGCAGGGACAAGGACCTAGTATCTTTATTCCTAGCTCACTGATGATGCTCTATGGGCACAGTGGGAACCTTACCCTAGTGTTGATTTATCTAGCCAGCAAAACATTTTTGAAAGTTTAAATGAGAGTTTTGTTGTTGATGGTATATTTTCAATTTTAAAGTCACTGATTTTGTTTTTCCCTCCGTTTTTATTATCTTCCTAATTCTAATGAAGAAGCTCCAAACTGGAAATTTTGGCTAATGTTGGGAACTCTTGCCTTTCTCCATTGCTTCTCTGCTTTCTTTTCTGTCACATTTGTCCTTCTGCCGAGAAGCATTCTTTTGAGTGAATCAACTTTCAATTAAGGAGTAAAATACTGCTGCTCCATTTTTTCCTGAGTTTTAGGGTAACAGAGTAAGAAGATAAAAAGAAAATGAAAAAATGCTCCTTTTAAATTGGAACCATATAGCTTGTCTTTAAATCTAAGCTCTGGTACTTGTCAAACCCTGGGCAACTTATTTCACCTGTCTATGCTTGGGTTTCCTTTTCTGTAATACTGACTGAAAGTTATAGTATCTCTCATACAGTTGTTTGAGATTCAAAAGATTCAAATAAACATAGTAGGTAAATCATAATAATCATATAATATATGTTTGTTTTTATTATTTACTGCATCAGTAAGAAACTCACTGGGTTATAGACTGCAACTTTAAAGGACAAGTACACGCTAAAAAAATGTTTTGTTTTGTTTTTGTTTGTTTGTTTTTTGAGAGAGGCAGGGTGAGAGGGACAGGAACATCCAGCTGTTCCTGCATGTGCCCTGACCAGGGAATCAACCAGCAACCTCCGTGCTCTGGGATGATGCTCCAACCAAACTAACTGTCCAGCCAAGGCTTAAGGTTTCTTTTTTTTTTTTTGTATTTTAGAGAGAAAGGGAGAAAGAAGAAAAGGAGAAATTCTTTTGTTGTTCTACTCACTCATGCATTCATTGGATCCTGCCTGTGTGTGCCCTGACTGGGGATCAAACCCATAACTTTGTCATTTTCAAACGATGCTCTTAACCGACTGAGCTAACTGGCCAAGGCCACACCCTAAAATTTTAAGCAGATTAGTTTACTTAGGGTTCAGCGGAATTATTATTATTTTCTTAAAGTTTTGAAGTAATTTTTAATTTTTGCATCTTTCTTTAGAAATTAATTTAATGGGTGACATTGATCAATAAGAGTACATAGGTTTCAGGTAAACATTTCTATAGCATTTGAACTGTAGATTACATTGTGTGCTCATCACCCAACATGTTTATATGCCCACTATGGCAGTAAGAAACTTCCTTGTAGTCTCTTCTAATCCTCAGTATAATCTTACTATATGGATAAATTATCCTTGAGGAAAACGAGTCTTACAGAGGTTACCTGTTGTATCCAATGCCATTCATACAGCTAGGGAGTGCCAGAATGGGATGTCTAACCAGTTTGAGCTAGACTACTCTTTTTAACAACTAGTCTATAGCAATTATATTGGAAGAAAAGTAATTTTCACTGGGACATGGAAGGAAAGTAGAATTAAAAGTCATAAATCTTGGGAAATGAAATTGCCTGTGTTGCAGTTGTGTCTAAAGTTATAATGTTACCTACATTCTGCACGGCACCAAAGTCATCTTTCCCACAATAAGTCTATATAGGGTGGAGTGGAGATCATATTTAATGTTGTTGGACAGTTTAAAAGGACAATCAATCTTAAAGGACTAGATAGAAATAACTGGAAATTTAGGAACATTTATGGTGGACTTAGGTATTATACAAAAGCATACTTTAATATTCTTAATATTCATCAAATAAAGTTTTAATATTTAAGAAAGACTAACATTTCTTCCTCAGTTAAACTAAACAGTTTTTGTTTTTAATCAAGTTTCATTTTTATACACTTGATCTGGGATTCTTCTGTTTTACCTCCAAGAACTTGACAACCTAAGTACTTGTTCTATAGAAATGGGGGACAATACTTCCTAATATTGCTTTTGTCTTTTTCTTGTAAATAGGTGGTTGCAAAACTTGTGTGTTTACTTTTGTGTCTTTCTCCCATGGTCCTTCTCTTTATGCTCTGCACATGCCCACTATCCTGTGGTTAAGAGACACAAGTAAAGATAGGATAACAGCTGTGGCTGAACTTAATGTTCTTTAGATCAAAATGTTGCTCAGTCCATATTGTTTTACTGCTATATGATTCAAAGAGTTTTCATGACCAAAGGGCCTGCATAAGCAATTTCAAGATAGAATTAATTCATATAAAACTGATATACTACCCTGAGTTGATTTTTTTTTCTTAAAGAATTGGACTAGGTCATTTGTTCTTTAAGGTCCCAGACTTTCTCCCTTTCATATATTTGTGAAGAATAAAACTGTATGTTATTGGCAGTATGTTAAAAAAGATTCAGAAATAATATATTCATCAAAAGCAAATTAAAAACTTTTTGTTTTTGTTGTTATCAATAATTGTGTTATCATTGTTTTTTTTCTTCTTTTTATTTTATTCATTTTAGAGAGGAGACACACACACACACACACACACAGAGAGAGAGAGAGAGAGAGAGAGAGAGAGAGAGAGAGAGAAAGAGAGAGAGAAAGGGGGAGGAGCTGGAAGCTCAACTCCCATATGTGCCTTGACCAGACCAGTGCAGGGTTTTGAACTGGCAACCTCAGTGTTCCCAGGTCAACGCTTTATCCACTGCACCACCACAGGTCAGGCTTATCATTGTTTTTTTAATCATAAGCTTTGACTAAGAGTTTTCTCTTATATGCTAAAGGTGCAAAACTGGTTATTAATACATGAAATTTGTTTTATGGATTCAGCTGCTACATAAACTCTTATGACTACAAACCCTGTATTTTTTAGGTCAATTTTTCTTTCTCAGTTCCAAAATCAATTAGCAACTATCTAATGAACAGCAACTTCCAGATATTTATTGTAGCTTGAACTGAACTCATATCTCTACTTACTCTCCATGACCCTTATTCCAACTCTCCTATTTTCATTAACCTCTCACTCTCTTCACATTTCCTAAACAGGGGATTATAGAGTCACCTTTAGTTTCTCCAAATACAGACACTTAATTTTCATTTTCTTTCAGAAAAATCTTCTATTTATGTCTTTCCCTCTCCATGTCCATGGGCACACCCTTGCTGTACTCAGAGTTGATAGTATTGTAAAAATGTCTTAAATTGTCTTTTTACTTTTTCCTTTCTCCTATAGACCACATTCAACCCATGGACACCACAGACTTGGTCATGGTATGTTCTTTTTGAACTATGTTCCATATTACCCAGAGAGAGTAAGTTCAAACTCTTTAGCAAGCATAAAAAGCCATTTAATACATGACCTTAGTCCACCAGTCTCCCTGAGTATTTGCTCCTTCTGATCCACACCTATATTCTAACCACTCACTAAAAATATCCACACATATTCTCACCTCTGTCAGTCCTATTAGCCAGCACTTCTCCTCACAACCTAATTTGTCCTGTTAACTTCTACTCAATATTTTAAAAGACCAGCTTATTGCCACTGATTGTTTTTTTTCTTTCAGGTATAATTAGTCATTCCTTTTTATCCCCCCCCCACATTGTACCATTTTCTTCACGTATTCATTAATTTAATCTTCATTTGTTCATACATTCATTCGTCTATTCATCTTTCCAAAAATTTATTTAGTATTTACCACATATTTTAGTAGCTGATGACAGAGCAAGAATAATACAAATACTTACTTTTATAAGTTTTATAAATTCTGCTATGCAATACATAATGAATAAAAAAAAGTTGAAATAATATGGTTGGGTAGTAGTCCCATGGCTAAAGAAAAGCAGTTGAAGAGGCTAGATGGTGACAGAGGTTTGGGAAGGTGACTATATTAAATCAAAATGTTGGGAAAAGTCTTTGTTAGAACGTGGCAATTGAGTAGGGTTCTGAATTAAATATGAGAATCATGCTAATAAACTACTAGATGTGGGCTGTGAAAGAAAGGAAAATCAAGATTAAAATCTAGGTTTTAGACATGGACATTTGATAACATTTACTGACATGTAAAATATTAAAAAGACATAACATAGGAAGAGAATAATATGTTTACTATACACTTATTTTATTTACAGATATTTATGTCTCATTTGTTTGTGAGTTCTTTGAACACAGGTGTCATGTTTTTATTGTCTTTGGGCTAAATTAAATAGGCAAATATTTAATGTAAGTAGGCAAATATTTAAAAACAGGGAAGGTATGGATGAAGGATAGGGTTCATAAAAAGGCCAGTGGATGGCAAAAATGTTAAGGATCACTTTGTTGCATTATGCCTACCTACAGTCACAGCTAACTCTATAATTGTATGCAACTAAGTCTTAAAATTTTAAGACGGGCAGTTACTCAGTAGTTGAAAATCAAATACTCGTTATCAATAGGCATTCAGAATAATGTTCCCCACATAAAAATATTTTACCTTATTCTGTAGAAGCTTTCAACTTAAAATAACATCTTCAATACGATACAAAGAAAAACAAAATAGCAAAAGGTTAGCTGGAGTATAGTTCCTATTAAAGAAGTTTGGAAATAAAACTTTAAGATGTCATCTTTTCCATAAGATCTTTTTGATTACTCATATGATCTCTCTCCCAACCGTTCCTCATACTTACTGATCACTTATCACACACAGGAGGTACTACAGGGCTGTAGGAAGAACAGAAGGAACTGGAAGATAGTCCTCAGCTCCACTTTTGTCACCTATTCTATTGGAACCAGTTAAAACTCCCTGAACCTCCTTTTTATTGATTGTGAAATGGTGTGAACTCTATAGGCCCTGGCCATCTCGCAGGGTTACAGTGGTTCTTAACCATGTGGCATCGTGGACTTAAAAAGTTTTTCATAAATTGTAAAGCCTCATTCATGAAGTGACTTCCTTTATTTAGAAATATTTTTCTTTTCCTCCAGGCACTAAAAGGGCCACAAAGATCAAGAAAACACAGTTAATATTCCCTGAGAGCTTAACCTCTAGTAGGAGAGATATGAGCACACACAAGAAACAAAAGAGATGCACAAGATGCAGGAACGTTACTATTAATGTTGTTCTGCATTGTAATGATTGGTGTACTCATTCATTTCCCAAAGAGGCTACAAATTCTGAAATGGTAGAGACCAAGTGTTGTATAATATTTTTATGCTCCTGTTATTGGCAGACATTAGAAGCTCAATAAAGATTAGAAACAAACGAGTCCAAATAGGGTAGCAGGGCTGAGGCTTTGTATCACTACATATATAAACACTCTATAAATTTCATAGTCCATATATATAGTTTTATTGCTCTTCCCTGTGTCTTCCTCCTGGAATGTTCCCTTTATGGAACTGAATTCATTTTTTTGGACTAGTCTCCTTATCCCTGGTGTCAGGATTACTCTCACATGAATATTTCCAAAGACATTCCTGAAAGATATTCACACCTTAGTTTTTGTAGGAAAAGTATATTTACCATAGTGTTTTGGCAAAATTAGTTCAACTTCAAGAATAAACTGTTTCATGTACTCACAACTGTAAACCTACTTTTGCCACACCCTGTATTGCAGTAATTACTTGTGCTAAATTTCCCCAGAACCCAGAGGAGTCAATCAAAAGCTTATTCCGAGGTTCTATTCTGACACTTCCAGCTTAATCTGATTAAACAGTCACAAAATGACACACTTTTCTTAGAAATTTGGCTTTTGGTATCTGAATACATACTTGCTATCTGAATACATACTTTTGTGGAACAGTTTTTTCCAAGTGCATTCCAAAAACATTGTGTCCATTTTTAAGTATGATTTGGCATGAGTGTTTCACTTGCCTGACTTCACAGAACACATAACTCACTATTATGACAGATTATAAAATATACAAAAGGAACTAGTTGATCAATTGTGGTATGCCATGATCTTTTCATGTTCCTTTAAAGTTATGGTACTCAGTGAACATATCATCCAGTGAGTGTAATATCTGATTTTCAGTTTGTGTGAATTTTGTTGTTGAGTCATGTTGATTTGGACACTAGCAACATCATAATGCACTGGGAAATTTTTTCTCTCAGAAGTCTGGAGTCTAAATTCTGGTTCTATCTTTGCCACTAATTAGCTCAATACCTTGGATAAACCATTTCACCTTTTGAAATCCACTATTCTTACCAGTCAGTAAAAAGAATTGGACTGAGTTCGTAGTGATTCTTTTCAGCAGCAGGAACATTCTTTAGTGCTAATCATTTTTAGATAGCATAAATTATTTAGGAAAATCAAGTTGTACAGTGACAAAGACATCGAAAAAACCAGTGTTCCTTGGTAGAGGACTGGATAAAAAAGAAGTGGTATGTAGATACAATGAAATACTACTTATCCATAAGAAAAAATGACACATTGCCATTTATGACAACATGGATGCACCTTGAGAACATTATACAAGTGAAATAATTGAATAAAAAAAAGCAAAGAATTGTTTTGAGAAAGTTTTTAAAAGGCAGAAGGGAGTTCTTAATGACCTAAGTAAAAAGAAAGCAAATTATAAGACTAGAAATTGTACTATATGGAATAATTAAGTAAACGAGAAGAAAACAACAGATTAACCTGCTTAATGTTCAAATAAAGTAATGAGTCCTACTAAGAGCAGACCTCTTCAGGTCTTATTAATAGGTGTCTAAACTGGCTCTTTCACTCCAGACATTGATGTACCCTACCTGTTAGTCTCTATGAGCTAATCTGTTCATATTTGAGATGACGAGTCTAAGATAAGAAAGCTGGAACTTTTCCTTGATAGAATAATGATTCTTGTAATCCCCAAGTCAAAGAATCTAAAAGAAACACTTCTAGAAACTGGAGACGTCCACTGTAATGGTATCTCATTATCTGGTGAGATGTATGCCTAGAGGACTTGTTGAATGCTCTCTAGGTCAAACTGAGCAGAAGAAAGAAAAATGGAGAGCTACAACCTGGAGAGATGGGGGAAGGACTGAGGGAGAAGACAGTTGTGAAGCAGGACATGCCTCACTCCCACTGTTGTCGTGGCAAGATGAAAACAATGGTTCTAAGGTTTTCCAGGTAAAGAAAACCCAGAAACAAGATCACTATCTGAAAGAGCTGATAGAGATAGAAAAATAACAAGCTGGAACAAATCTCCTCTTCAGAAACTGTGCAGTTAGAAATCTCCACGACCATCTTTTAAAGAACCCATTAATGTGCCCACTAGAGAGTCATCAAATTAAGATGATCTCACATTGAAGACTACTGTGGCAAGACAGTTAAGAAACATTTGTTTATGAGCTTCTACTTATTCGCCCTGTCCCCAGTATGCCCAAAGAGAAAGAACCCTGAAAGGGTCAAGGAGGTATTTTGTCCTTTCCTTATTCTGTATTCTTCAGGCTAAAGCTCAACTTGAGAGGGGGGAAGGGAAACTCTAAGGTTAATGTTTAAAATTATTTAATTAGATTGGACTTATTGACAACTGAAAATGACTGGAAAATTTAAAGTGACTATGGAAGACTGTGATTTCACACAGAGACTGGAAATGGACGTTTCTCCTGGCATAGTGAAAGCAGCACTAGTTAACAGTAAACCATTTCTCTTTTGTGTCCCATTAAATCCAGAATGTTAAACACTGGCAGGCAAATAGCAGGTTACTCTAATGCCTTGGTCCAGGACCTCAAGTGTGGCGAAACTGGACACGATGAACATAATGCTATATATACCTATACTATCGAGTGGATGTGTGGCTACTTCTATCTTAGCTTCTAGAATTTGTGAAAATTCGTGAGATCCAGCTTCATCAAAAAAGTAAAGATATTGCCCTATTATTTCAAATGATTTACAAATAATATGTGTGCATTTTTCTTGGGAAATAATTCTCCATAAATATTTTCGTATTTTTGTATAGTTCAGGCTTCATGACTGAATAGCAAACACGACGAAAGATAAAGGTTGTATATTGCTCCAGAAATATTTAGACACCTATCTCCTCCTAGCTATTTGCTTACATTCCAGAGTAGAACTCTCCCTCTCCGTTCTCCAGAGAACATTTGGTTACATTTCAGATTGCAGGTCTTTCTCTCTGGAGAAGAGGAAAACAGGGGCAGAAGGGCCAGCTTCTCTGTATGAACACTTGAGTCACAATTTTAGGGTTTTTCTCTCATGTAAATTCTACTGCATGCCCAGATCAAAATCAGTCATCTTGGCACCCTGTGGGGGCCTGGCACCAAAATGCTTTGTGAGAATAATCTGTCTGTTTTGTAATCCAGAAATTTTATATTTTCAGTCAGGGTACACAACAAATTCTCTCTCTACATATATATTTTACATATATACACACATATTAAGATATACTACTATAGATACAGTATTTGTCAATTTTGCAAAATTCAATAAGATAAAATTGTTGAACGTCAAAATGTTTTGCAGTTTTATCCTACTAATATTTATAAAAGTTAATTTTTACAACCAGGTAAGCAGTCACTGTTAAGCCCAGAAACTAGTATAAAGCATTTATATTTTACTTCTACCATGTCATTAATTTTTAGAAATTATCTTAAAGGTATTGATATTTTATTTGCAAAAGTACTTGATTTTGTATTTCTTAGAAACAACACTAATTTTATTAGAAAGATATACTGTAATGCTCTATTACCCAGACATAAATTTCCTGAGTATTGGGCAGATGTTATTGATTCCGAGTTAAGGCCTAAACTAGTGGCATCTCGATTTCTGACCCAGATGGGTACATCTATAGGGGCCAGTGGGACAAATCATGTTTTAATGACAATCTGGTGAGGTTCTGTTAGCAATGTTGGTTGGTTTAGTTGGGCAGCTGGAGGCCATAGGCCATATATTTTATTTTCTTGTGAAATGAAGCATGGAGAGAGAAAGGTGGGGTATGAAAGGATAGGGATAAGTGAGGAGGGATGATTTGCATGTAGAACATTACAGTACCACTTAATTTGTCTATCTGCTTTGCTTCAGGAAACTTAATCCAGGTACTTAGCAAGAAAGAACAAAAATGAACTAGCTGACCTAATCAGATAAAAGATTTCATCCCTTGATGAGGGAGACCATGATGAGGAGATCGTAACGAAGTAAAAGCAATAATCCATACTTTTGTGATCAAGTTGAAGTTAGTTAAAGAAACACTCAGTTTCTATTATTAGTGAGGTTAAAAATGGGGGCTTAAAAGATGAATAACATGGAGTTTAAGACTGTGTGTAAGGTAGATTACAAGATACAATGGAAAAAGCAAAGGAGAAAAAACTAAAAATAAGAAACAGTCTATTGTCCAAAGAGAACCTCAAGCAGATCAGTAAGAGTAGAGCAGTGGTTTTCAATCTTGGCTGCACAGTAGAATCATCTCATGAACTTAAAAAAATTTACCTATGTCCAGAGCCCACCTCAGACCAATAAAATCTTCATTTCTGGAGTGAAGTGGGCAGGCACTTATCATTTTTTAAGCTTCTTTGCATTCGGGTAACAACCCACTTTCATAATAAAGAGTGAAGTAAGACTTCATGACAGATGATCCAGTTCAACCATCTGTAAAACAAGGCTAACAACACCTACCTTGCCTAGTTATGAAGACATTTAAGTGTAAGAATGCATTTGAAAAGGTTTTTTAAACTGCAAAATTTTGTAAAAAATGCATGATAATGTCAGTTCTTCTGCAAGACTAAAAGCCCTTTGACTGCAGAGATTATTAATCTTAATATTAATCTCATTAATATTTATATCTCTACAGTTCTCAGCATCGGATCTGTCACATAGTAGATGTCTAATATATGTTTGATGAGTGAGTGAATAAATATAAATCAATAATACAACTAAACACACACTGGACTTTTGAAACAGAAAAAGTACTTAATGCAAAAGTATATTGTAAGCTTTATTTTCAAAAAGAAAGTTTATAGGATCATGTGAGCTTATGGAATGATTCAAATTAAGTTGATTTATTGCTACTTTCAAACAGAATGTGAATAAACCTTAAAAATATGTACAAAAACTTGTCTTGATTTTGAGTGTTCCAGCTAAACCTAGCTTGGTGTGTAGACAATTTAAACAGGAGATTTCCAGAAAAAAAGTTAGTATTTGAAATCAAAGCACAGTGGATGCCTTGGAAATAAATCACATTTTCTTTGGAATTTTTCATTTTTATTTTTTATATGATCTGATTTTGAATAAAATCATATGTACTGTGTTTGTGTTTGTGTGTAATTGATGTGTGGGTTAAGACATTATGAAGATGTTCACATAAAATAAATATGTAATCCAAAAGTGATTAACAAGTTTTAAATTTAATTAAAAATGTTTGTGTATGGATGAGAAAAGGCAAAAAGTGCTAAATACATCATATTTGTACTTTGCTCTTTGAGATTTTAAAAGAAATATAAAATATGCCCTCACTGTTGGTGACAAAATAAAGATAATTTTTTTGTGCTTTTGCTGCAATAGCAAGTCATCTTCATTTCGCATCTGACATGCCTCAATTTATCAACTTCATTTCTCAGGAAGTGATTAATGTATGCCTCCATCCAATGGTAGAAGTGTGCAGGTAAGCACAAAAGGAATATTGAGGGGAAAATAGGAGAAGAAATAGCATTACCAGAGAGATGCCAACCATAATAATACATTTTTTCACAGTTTAGAATCAAACTGGAATCCATAGCTAATTAGAACCCTTCTGTTCTGGGAACACAGGATAATTCATGCATAGCTTCAGGAATTGGACAAGATGGCAATAATATTTTTTCAAGGGGTATCAAGTCCAAGGAGATCCATTTGAAAACAAAGGGGCCTGATGAGCAGAGACGAAGTAAGAGAGTGAATTCAAGTTAGCAAACCAAGGTACAGAGAAACCTTAGGGGGCCTCTGGTGCAGGTAGGGAGATGTCAGTATGAAGAAAACCCCCAAACTCAAAGAAAGTACAAAGTAAAAGGCTTGCCTTTGCTACAGCAATGGTCAGAGGCTTGCCACCAAACTTCAACGAATTAATTGCTTCTACGTACGTTTAATGACAGTAGGCAAGACCATTTTTTCAAGAAATACGATTTAATTGGGTATGAGGTTTTGCTATAGTGCTAGGGTGGAGTCTGTTGGTCCATGCAGGCTAATCTGCAGATAGCAGTTTATTTGACAAGTTAATTGAAACTAAAGTGGATGAGAGTTAACATGTCCGTCAGCCTTGTTCATACCCTAATTATCTCATATTAGTATTATTGCAATGGTTCTTTACTCAGTCCTTCTGCTTCCAATCCACCTCTACAGTAATCTTCCTAAAATATAAATCTAATAATATCACTGCTTAAAAACCTCAGTGTGTCCATTACCACGAGATTAATCCAAAACATCTAAGTACCGTGTACAGAGGACTAAACCTTATTTTCTTTTTCAGATTTTTCTTTAACGACCCCCCCCCCTGCCCTTTCTTTAACCACAGAAAACTGCCCACTGTCTAATGATGTTTCCTGCTCTTCCATGCCACCATTCCTTGCCTCTTACTGTTGTTGTTTTCTTATGTCTAGAATATTATAACCTTTGAAGGGCTGAAACTGAGCTTGTTCTTCAAGGACTGGTTCAAATCTTCTCTTAGGGTAGTTTTGCCCAACCATCCAAACTAAGCTTTCTTTAAATACTTTGTTTACCTTCTTATTTAACATTTTTAATAAGAGTAAAAATTTGAATTGTATGTTTATGTTTGTCTTTATTAATCTGTGGTCTCATCAGAGGCAGGGGATCTATCTGATCTATCTTGTTATCCCAAGTACATAGTAAATTATTAAATTTTGTTGTTGAGTGAATAGATAGATATATTATTTGGGATTAGTTTTGATTCAATGTAATAAAATTTGAAATATAGAACTTATATAAGATAATATAAGACTTATATAAGGAGATTCTAAGACAGACTGTTAAGGGCTGTATGATGGCTTCATGTTGTAATCAGTGTCACAAAAGTCTACTAAAATTCCGCTACATATTGGTGGTGAATTGAGTTGTGTCCTTTCCTGTCAATTAATATGTTGAAGCTCTAACCCCAATGTGTCTGTATTTAGAGATGGGTCCTATAAGGATATAATTAAGGTTAACTGAAGTCATAAGAGCAAGAACCTCATATGATAGTGAGTGTCTTTATAAGAAGAGATACCAGAGTGCTCCTCCTTCTCTAACCTCCCCTCACCACGTGCCCCATGTGAACAAAGAAGAGGCCATATGAGAACATAACAAAATGGAAGGCCCCTACAAAGCTAGAAAAGTGATCTCACCAGAAACTAAGCATGCCTCATCTTAGACTTCGCAGCCTCCAGAACTATGGGAAAATAAATGTCTGTAGTTTAAGCCATCCAGTCTGTGGTATTTTGTTCTGGCATCTGTTAATTAAGACACCAACTTTCTGAATTTCCACCTGGTGTAAGATGGCTTCTGAAGCACCAGTGATTACATCTGAGTTCCAGGCAATAATATGAAAGAGGGGGAATAAGAAAAAGGACAAGAAGTCCTCTCTTCTAACTGAGTCAGTGCTGTTCTAAGACGATTTGCAGATATCCACTTAAGTATCACTTCCATCTGTGACAACAAAGGAGGCTGAGAAATGTCATTTTTTAAGCAGGACATAATGCCACCTGGAATAAAAGTCAGGGTTATGTTTGTGAGGAAGATGGGAAAAATGGATAATAGGTTGGTACTTAGCAGTCCCTACCACAAATGTTTTCAATTGCAGATCCTGATTGTTTGGCTTTTGGATAGAAAGCTTATGTCCTGACTGAATAAGTTGGTCACTCATACTGCCTTGAATTTGTAAAATGACTTATCATTTAAGTATCACAGTCAAAGACTTAGACACTAAAAATGTTTAAGTACAGAATGTTTTAAATGCAATATCAATTAAAGGGCAGTGTGTCACAATATTTTACTATATTCTTGTAAAACGTTTTGAGAGTACATTCTCCTTTTCTCCAAGCTAGGAGAATCTCAACCAGATAGTCCCATAAAAGTGAGACTCCATCCTGGACGTATCACTTCAGAAAAGTTGATTATTCGACACTCACCGGAATCCATTTACCAAAGTTAGCAGAAGGAAGGAAATAACAAAAGATCAGAACAGAAAGAAATAAAATAAAGACCAGGAAAACAATAGAAAAGATCAACAAAAATAAAAGCAAGTGTTTTAAAAAGATAAACAAAACTGACAAACCTTTAGCTAGACTAAGAAAAAAAGAGAAAAGACTCATGTAAATAAAATCAGAAATGAAAGAAGAGACATTACAACTGATACTACAGAAATATATGAGGTCAAAAGAGACTAGTATGAACAATTATATATGCCAACAAATTATATAACCTAGAGAAATGAAAAGAATTCTGGAAACATACAATCAACCAAGACTAAATCAAAAAGAAATAAAAAATCTGAACAGATCAATAGCAAGTGAAGAAATTGGATCAGTCATCAAAAACCTCTCAACAAAGAAAACCCCAAGAACAGATTGTTTTATTGGTGAATTCTGTCAAACATTTAAAAAATTAATACCAATTCTTTTCAAAAATTTTCAAAGACTTGAAGAGGAAGGAACACTTCCAAACTCATTCTGCAAGGTGGACATTACCTTGATCTCAAAGACAAATCGTGATACTTAAAGAGGACTATAGATTGATATCCCTGATGACTATAGATACAGAAATGCTCTATAAAATTTTAGCAAACCAAATTTAATAACTGTTTTAAAACATTATATACCACGACCAAGTGGGATTTGTTTCTGTGGTGCAACAATGGGTCAACATACAAAAAATTGATAGCTATAATATACCATATCAATAAAATAAAAGATAAAAGTCATGATATTATCTCAATAGATACATAAAGGTATTTGACAAAAAATTACATCCTTTTATGATAAAATCTTTCAAAATATTGTACAGAGAAGCAACATATTGCAAAATGAAGGCCATATATGACAAACCCACACCTAACATCATACTCAATGGATGAAAAAAGTTTTTCCTCTAATATCAGGTAGAAGACAATGGTCTATCTCACCACTCTTATTCAATATAGTACTGGAAGTGCTTGCTAGAAGAATTACATAAGATAAAGAAACTAAAAGCACGTAAACTGAAAATAAGTAAAATAGTTGTTTGCAGATGATATGATTTTATATGTAGAAAATTCTAAGCACTTAAGAAACTGTTATAACTAATCAACAAATTTCGTAAACTTGCAGGATATAAAATCAACATACAGAAATCAGCTGCACGTTTATACACTAAAAATATAACATCTAAAAAACCAAAATGATCCCATTAACAACAGCACTAAAAACAATAAAATACCTAGGAATAAATTTAACCAATGATATATTACCTTACACCTGTTAGAATGACTATCCTCAAGAAGACAAAAGAAAAAAAAATAAAGAAGACAAAAGATAGTGAATGTTGGTAAGGATGTGAAGAAAGGGAACTCGTGTGCACTATTGTTTGGGACGTAAATTGGTATAGCTGCTATAGAAAACAGTATGGAGATTCCTCAAAAGTTAAAAATAGCACTACTATATTATCCAGCAATTGCACTTCTGGGTGTTTATTCAAAGAAAATGAAAACACTAACTTGAAAAGATATATGAACCCCTGAGTTTATGGCAGAATTACTTCTTATCTTGAGGCCAAGATAAGAAAAAAACCTGTGTCTGTTGATGGATATATAGATAACAAAGATATGATACCCACCAAACACATACACACACACACACACACACACACACACACACACACACACACACACAATATTATTCATCCATGAGAAAGAAGAAAATTCTGCCATTTGCAAAAAATTGGTAGACCTTGAGAACATTAAGCGAGATAAGTCAGAGAACGAAAGACAAGTACTGTATGATATCACTTATATGTGAAATCTAAAAAAGCTAAACTCAAAAACAGAAAGTAGAACAGTGGTTACTAGAGTCTGGAGGGGGGGTGAGAGAATAAGAGAGATATTGTTTAAGGATACAAACTTGTAACCAGTAGATAAATAAGTCCCCAATAACTAATGCACAGTATAGTCATTATAGGCAACAATATAGTATTATAAACATTATACTAGCTAAGCCAAAAAAAAAAAAAAAAAAAAAAAAGAACTCATTTAGGCAACTCAATTTGTGATATGGCACCCTGATCTGAAACTTAGATGGATTAAAGTTTCTCATCATCTGGGGTGAGGAACAGGACTGGAAATAAGGGAGGGTCAAGCTTGGTGCAATATCAGGGACTCAATCTCCAGAATTGGAGAGGTGAAAGATGGATCTCTGCATCCAGTATTCTGCAGAAGTGGTTTTCCAGGTTTGAATACCAGGAATGCTGTCACTATCCTGGAATTACCAATTAACCACAAATAGCTATTTGTGGTTAATTGACTATAGTCAGAGTATTTTTTATTAAACTGTAGTGTATAATCACCACTTTTTAGCTTGAGTTTGACAGATTTGGTTTGGGAAGCCTGTCCCTTGGTATTCCTGGCTGGTTCGCTGTCATTTTATTAGCCTTCAGCATACTGTAGTTATGCAATAAATGCAATTCCACATTTTATCCCATTAAACTTTGGACCCCATATGGCACTATGACCAGGTTCTACAGTTATTACATCATTCAAAAGGAGAAAGAAAATAACATCCAGGCCATGGCCAGTTGGCTCATCAGTAGAGCGCCGACCTAGTGTGTGGATGTCTCAGGTTTGATTTTCAATTAGGGCACACAGGAGAAACAACCATCTGTTTCTCCACCCTTCCCCCTCCTGTTCTCTCACTCTTTCTCTCTCTCCTCTCCTCCTGCACCTATGGCTTTAATGGTTCAAGCAATTTGGCCCTGGGATCTGAGGATGGCTCCATGGCCTTGACTCTGAAATAGCTTAGTTGCCAAGCAATTGAGCAGCGACTCCAGATGGGCAGAGCATTGTCGTGTATGGGGCTTGGAAAGTGGACCCCCGTCAGGGCAAATCAGGGAGTCTTTCTCTCTGCCTCCCTGTCTCCCTGCCTCCCTGCCTCCCCGCCTCTCACTTAAAAAAAAAAAAAAAAGAAAATAACATCTATCAGTATCTTTTGTGTATCATGTCAGGTCTAGGACTCTTTTGTTTATTCCAGTGACTGGCATTTTACCACTAAAGACCTTATTTTGCTTGATAAGCATTTTCCCTTAGAATGTAGCTACCTGGGGGTTAAAAAACTTTGTTCAAGTTAACCCAAAGTGTCAGCAGCTGAGCACCTCTCAACTACATGGCTTCATTTAATTTAACAGGTACTACTTATTGAACAATAACTATGTGCCAGCCCCTGTGTTCTCCACTTCACAATCATCACTCTTATTTACTCCATAACGTCACCTTAGCTCTCTTTTAACCCCTTTTTACAGATGGCAAAATACTGAGAGATTTTGTAACTCACCCAAGTAGGCAAGCAGTAATTCATACCAATTTTGTTTGACCTCAAACCCTGTATTCTTAAACATATGCCAAACTTCATAACCTTGAAGGAGGAAGTATATTGTCATCATTAGGAGTCTGGGTTCTGGAATATGGGACAATATCCTGCATTGGCCTTTTACTAGATCTGTTATATTGTACAAGTTACTCAAACTTTCTATGTAGCAGTATCATTTTTTACCTGTAAAATGGGAATATTAATAATACTCACATTCTATATTTGGGGTGAGTAATAAATGATAATATCCCATTACTCTCCAAGGCATCCTTCAGTATCACTTTCCTCGATGACCTGAGGCTTTTCCCATAAGCTATTTATTTGGAAGAGGGATGCTAAATTCATTTATGATGAATTAGTCAATATTAATTCACTCTATTACTAAAGCAGAATAATTTTGAGTACTGTAATGCTTTAGCATGTAGTTTAAAGCAATAGAAATTTAAGTTTCAACAGAAATCTCAAGTGAGAGCTAATATATAATCTAGACAAAAGCAAGAATCTAATTAGAATGACTCTCTGTTTGGTGGCTGGTTAAGAGTGGTGATGCTAGGGGGTGGAATATGTGGGACCATCTGTGTGGGGCTGAAGGTGGTGAGCTCAGTCTGGAGATGTGGGACTTGAGATGATCGCCAGACATCAGTCAGAGAGGCAGCAAGTAGGCACATAGAGTGGCTCTAGCTCAGGCCAGCTTGCAGAGCTGGAGAACAGATATGAAGGGTGGGGACAAGGATCTGTGCACCTATGGCTCCTAAATCAGGCAATGTTGCTGGTTGCAGAACCCAGACATTTGGAATGAGTACAAAGAATGGAGAAAGAATGGAAGACATAATGGGGAAACATCCCAACAAAGACTGAGTAGAAGAATAGAAACCTGTGGAAGAATTCCAGAAGGAAGGGCATAAGAGGGAGGACAATAATAGGGAGGAAAGCCATGGAAGTTGTTCTAGAGGGGCAAATCATCTCTTCCTGCTGCCATGTTAAGAAATATGCCTACCCTACCACTGCAATCTGAGTCTGCTCCCTTGAAAGACATCAAACTACTGGCCACAGCTGCCTAGAGACCAGGACTTGACATAAGACTCAAGCTGGGTCAAGCAGATTTTCTCTCTTTGGTGGGTATGACTATAATGAAATGCTAGTCATTCTACTTAGCTTCTAAACTGGAGGTCGTGTGAATCCAGTGTCAGGAGAGGCAGCCGGTTCTAAAGAGTAGGAAACATATCTGAGGAGAAGTGATGAGGTATTCGGTAGGCATAGGGTGTTTGAGAAGCAAACTGAAATGGCAAGTTATCACTATCAGGTTTCAGCCCCTCAGATATCTAGAGTGTGTGAGTTCCAGCAGTCAGTGATATCAGACTGAGGTAGAAACCAAGAAAAAAAAGCATTTTAAGGAGATTGTGGTTACTAGTATTTAGTGCTGCAGCCAGGTTAAGTATATAGTCTGAAACATATTCATCCATTTGGTATAGAAAAGGGATTAGCCTTCTTAAGGGTATCGTCAGAGTATTGATAGTGACAGAGCTTTATGTAATAGAAGAATGAAATAAAGGTGATCTGGACTTTTAGGGAAGAAGAGTGAAGGTTAGGGAGTTGCAGATATTTTTTCATTAAAATTAAAGAAAATTCACTGAAGCAATGGGCTGGTAGAAAGAGACTGTTGTAAAAATGGTTTGCAAAGTGGAGGGTATGGTGGGCTGTTTATCTTGTGAGGTACAAAATAATTCATTAGGATGCATAAAAACATTAGAAGTTACATTTTTCTTACTTTAAATTATTTTATATAGTTTTATAATGTACACAGTATGAAATGGTACAGGTATATAAGTTCTAAATAAATTTACATACATTATAGGTATGAGGTTGAAAACACTTGAGGCTACAGCAAGAAAATAACAAAGAAGCAGATGGTCATTCTCCTTAGCACCAATGTTGTAAGACATCATAGTGGTAGTTAGACAAAGGCAAACGTTTTGGCAAAGTAAAAATAAAATAGTGGAAACAGGTGTGTCCTAATCCTAAAAAATTTTACATTTTTATCCATTTTCTTTGTGCTTTCTTGAAACCTTTACTTCTTTCTTAATGAAGTAAACATTTATGAAGCTGGGAAAAGAGTAGAATGTATTTTTTATTTCATTATTTTTCCAGATCAAAGTCTGTTGGTCATCAGTGACCAATTATAGCATACCAAAATATATCAGGTATGAAATAAAACATTTCTGTTATTTGAGTGCCAAAACAATCTAGTTTTTTTTTTCCTTCTTAACTTAGTGGTTTTTGTGTGTTCTAATGGCTCATTTGTAATCAATGATGATAAAAGGTTTTCTGATTATTAAAGCTAAGGCAATCATTCTCTCTTATTTTTTCCCTACATTTGAGGTAGGAAAACAATATAGGAGACAGAAAAATATCTTGTTTCAAACACTGAGAATCTTTTGGTTTTGTTACAGCCTTATAATAATTATAATTTTAAAAACAATCAATTGAACCTGACCAGGCGGTGATGCAGTGGATAAAGCATTAGACTGGGATGCAGAGGATCCAGGTTCAAAACCCTGAGGTCACCGGCTTGAGCGTGGAATCATAGACATGACCCTGTGGTTGCTGGCTTGAACCCAAAGGTTGCTGGTTTAAACCCAAAGGTTACTGGCTTGAAGCCCAAGGTCGCTGGCTTGAGTCCAAGGTCGCTTGAGCAAAGAGTTACTCGCTCTGCTGGAGCCCCTGGTCAAGGCACACATGAGAAAGCAATCAATGAACAACTAAGATGCCACAATGAAGAATTGATGCTTCTCATCTCTCTCCCGTCTGTCTGTCCTTATCTGTTCCTCCTTCTGTCTCTCTTTCTATCACTAAAAAAAAAAGAAAATCAATTGAATAGCAACAGGTTCATCTTAATATGTTATACATCTTTTTTTTTTCATATGTTGTACATCTTTAGGCCTCTAGAACACAAAGTTCAAAGCTCAGATAAAAGGAATGAGTTTTTCTTTTGTTCCCCAGTTGGGATGAGAGTATTGGGTATTTAATTAACAAGTTCAGATATTTTTGGCATAATGGTGTATATGAGAAATGTAACTTATTAACAAGAAAAAGCCTACCTTATAGATGCTTCTTGGTTAGGGTAAAAACAGAATTCTGGTGAAAATGTCGGATGGGAAGGATTAAAAAAATGTATTTATAGTGTGATTTGGGTTTCACTTAGTTTTGGCTATTTTGGCATATCTTCAAGCCTAAGTATGATAACTTCCAAACACTATCTTTTCTAAGCAAAGTCCAGATAAGGTGCCAAATGACAACTAGAAGTATGAGATTAAAATAATTTGTGGCAAGCCTATAATGCATACTTTATATAATTGTAAGTTTATACTTGACATACATCTGAACATATTTAAGTGACAATTTGAATTATGCATAAGACAGTGTTTTATGTGTTAATTTTAGGTGTTAGCTTAGTTTGGCTATGGGGTCCAGTTGTTTGCTCAAATATCAGCTTAGATTTTTTGAAAGCATATTTTTGACATGGTTAACATTTAAATCAGTAGGTAGATTTTGAGTGGATTACTTAAAGTCTAAATATGTAGGTAGATGTCCCCTAATCAATTGAAGGGCTTAAGAGAGAAGACTGAGGTCCTCAGAAGAGGAAAGAATTCTACTTCCAGACTGCCTATACATACATAAAAATGTATATACATATATACACACACATATAGTTTACATTTCTGTATTTGTGTATTATAATTATACATTTTATAATCCTACATTATAATATAAATATATTTATATCATAATTATTTATATATCTAGAGAGAGAAATATAAAAATATATAAATATAAATTCCAACTACATAGATTTTTTTCTCTTCAAAGTAGTTGAATAAATTATCTTGTCATTATTTTGAGAGTAAATAAAACCTTGTAAACATATGTATTCACATATAGACATTTTACCAAGTAACAGTAGAAAATAAAATATAGTTATAAATGTGTGTGTCTGGGGACTGTGCCATTCCCCAAACACACCAATGAGAATCGTGGAGTGAGTGCCCTGTCACTTCCTTGATTCTTCTGTTAGCTCCGTACCTGCCAGTCGAGAGAAGCACTGCCAGGTTTGCAGTGAAGCCCTGACGGGCAGCCTCACTTCACCCCAAACAGCTTTGTGCAAGTGCAGTCCAAGCATTTTAATAGCTGTGATCTGTCCACTGTTAAAAACTGAACCAAGATTTTGAAGATTAGAAGTTTTCCAGATGCTGAGTCTATACATGCATTCTATCTTAAAATCAGTCTGCTTAGATACACAAAGGTTTACCCAGTCATAATGAATGTTTTGTTTTGGCTGCTGCCCAATGTAAGCAACTATAAAAGGTTCCAGTCATTTTCCTCCTTGATGTGCTGATATTTAATAAGTTAGAAATGTCTTTCAGCAAACAGACTTTATGCCTCATCCTTGAACTCTAAGACATCTATACAGTTTGAAATTAATGGAATACTAAAGGGTTGGGGAAGTCCAAGTGCGTCATTCATTTAAATCTTTGGGTCCTGAGATATTCCTTAAGTTACAAAATTATCTCCATGGTAGAGTTTCCCTGAGAAGGTGGGCTAGTGCTTGGCTGGCCGGTCTGATGCCCATAGAGGATCCTGATGAATCATTATATCACAATGCCTACATATATATATATATATATATATATATATATATATATATATATATATATATATATATACTTTCCAATTCTGCTAGAGTTATTGAAGCACGGCTGGGAAAACAATACTGGCTTGACTTTAGTCTTTAACCCTTATTAATTATGGAATGAACAAGCTATATCTTAAGAAGAAGGTCATCCAGGTACAGTTGGATAAGCCTTGGAAATCCTCAGATCAATTGCAGACATTTCTTTCTCCATTTAACCTTTGCTACACAGATATGGTGAAAGCCTGGGATTTGAGTGCACTGGGATATTAGAATAAAATGTGTATATATAGTACATACTTAGTCATAGTCATGTCTCATGCAGAGTATTTCAAATGTACTGCTTCTCTCCCTAAAAGGTACAATTATTCTACCACTTTCAGCTGTTCTACGTTTCTCATAACTTCCCTTCAAACTCATATCAGAAAAAGAGTCTTACTTTTGTAGAGCCAAGGCAGAAAAATAGTTTATACTTCATTTTGTCAGGACCAACCTGGACCAAAGAACCTAGGATGGTAAGTTTAAGTTGTCAAAAGAAAAAGACACAGATCAAATATACCACAGACTAAACATTTACATATCGTCTATCTGGACCTGACTTGGACCAGTCTGTTTTTAAATCTCCAATGATATGTGATAGACAGCAGGATAAGTGGTCCTGAGGCCTGCCAGCCTCTCATCCGGGGATGTAGGTGGCCACAGGCATCTGACCATCATTGTCAAGATCCAAAAAGTCTGAATAAACATCAACATTTTTATAAGGAAGCTGAGGAATTCCAGATGCACCAACCCAATGAGAGAAATGCCTTGGAAAGGAAATGGTGGCAGACACTCCCATACTTCTTGGACAGACATTTACATTTCCTGTTTGCGGGCATCCATTTACCCCCAAATGTGAGGACTGAACAAATATCACTTTCACAACCTGATCCAGTGAAGGCGTATTTTGATTCCAGATATTTAACAAGCTGATCAAAGGAGTCTACCTATGAAAATTCTTGGCTGCTCTCCATCAACCTGAAACAAGAATGACGGGGAATATTTGTCTCAGGAAAGAGAATCCTGCTGAGATTTAAACTCCATTCTAGACAGGTTCTGGCTTTTAGAATTTTAGCCAACTGTAGTCAGTTAAAAATATTGTGTGGTAAAATCAAACGCATGGAGAAATGCCATGCATGTTTTTGAGTATTGTTATATAAGGTGTTTTAAAAGGAAGGGATAATAGTTTTATAGAAAATATTTAGAGGCCAGAATATTTTTCATTTATATTCTTTTTTTCCCCTTTACTATTATGCCTGTATTCAAACTGATTAAATGGAGGAACTGTCTTATTCAAATGTGAAAAAAAATTAGCTGAAATATTGTGAGTATTGGAGATAGAAATCATTCTTTTTGGAAGCCATGGTTCTGTTTATCTTCTGCTAGTTGTTAGGTGGATTTCAGAGCTCTATTTCCACATGTTCTGTTTCCATCATAAGTGGATGCTTCTTTGTACAAATGGAGGATTCCATATTGTTGTAGTCTGTTCCAACATATGTAAGGGTCCACTCGCCATTCTAAAAATACCATAACAATATACATTTTTATATTTTTAGCATAAAATATTCAAATGGTTACAAATTCAGTAAAATCAAGTCATTTTAGCACATGAGGTTGTAAATCATTTATATGAGAAATAATTGAATGTGTATTTTAAAACTTTAATCCCTATTAATGGAGTGAACAATTTTATTTATCCAAGAATCTTCACACATCTGAAAGCAGAGAGAGAAAAATCTAAAAAGAAAGAAATGGAAATCACCTTAACCTTAAAAAGCAGACAACCCAGTGTCCTAACAAAAATAAATCTTTTCCTTGATGGATATGTGGAAGAAAAGAAGATACTAAGAAAGTAATTTATTATTACTGAAAATTTATCTGTTTTGTTTCAATGAGGATTTGATTTTACAAGTGATAGAACTGCTAACTTAATTATGTTCTAGCCTAAACAGTCATGCAAGAGTTGGTTTCCCCTTCTCCTTTAGATGTCTGAACTTTGTGAGGCTATCAATTAATCCCTTACTATCTAATTGAAAAACAGACTTGTGGCAAAAGAGCAATCAGAATAAAAAGGCTTAAGGAAACCCTTAGGAATGTACCTTATGACTCAAAATTTATCGTCTACACTGAGTAATTGAGACAAGAGTCACCGGAAAAGTAAATTAGGAGCAGTTTGAAAGTTCAGTAGACTTTCGCTGTCGGTTTTGCTTGCTTCCTTCTACACTGAGAAGAATATGACCTATTAACTTCAGTAAATTCTTGCTAGCTTTGCACCACAAGGTTGAGCCAGCCTTTATTGAAAGTGAGGCCCTTGTACACTTTGGACTGAATGAATTCAGGACTGCCAACCATTGTCAGTTAGTAGCTGAATTGCAGAGATCTTGGCACAAAGCATTGTAAAATATGCTTTGGCTAGTCCCAAAAGAATTATTTTGCTTTTAGAGCAATTTGAAAACACACTGAATCCTAGATGAAGGCCAAATGTGTGTTTGGCACAGGTTTATCTATTATATTCATTTGTATATTTTCATGGTACCTATCAGTACGTCTAAGCTTTTATACAGAAATGGAATATACTTGAATGGAAGTGATTGGAAGAGAATCCATTTCCTCTGTAAGTTGGGGCTATGATAGTGCAATGCATAAAGGAGTCAGGGGCTGGCCAAACTTGTGGCCATACATTTTTTATCATCTATATTCCACATGTGGGAGTTAATCCATTTCTAAACTTATTTGTAGCAAGACAGAGTTGCTTGCTTCACTTCACATTGACCAAAAGTACATAGAAAGTCTTGCCTGGGGTGGTGGTACAGTGTTATTTAAAGATAGCTCAACTAGGAATCAGAAAAACGTAGTCCAGCCAGGTCTTCTACAAACTCATTGTATAACCATAAACAAGGCACAATCACTCTGGGTCTCCCCTTATTTGCAAGTAGAAGGGGCTTGACTCTTTCTAAGATATATTCTATTCTTTATTTTTTATTTCTTTTTATTTTATGTAGAAAATTAAATTTAACAGGGTGACATTGATCAGTAAGAGTACATAGGTTTCCGGTAAATGTTTCTATGAATTTGAACTGGTGAGTATGTTGTATACCCATCACCCAAAGTCAAATCACTTTCTGTCACCTTATATTTGTACCTTTTGACTCCCTTCCTTCCACCCCTCGCCCACATTCCCCTCACTCTGTTAACCTCGGCACTCTCCCACATCCATGAGTCTCAGTTTTGTATTGCCCCATGTGTGAAATCATACAGTTCTTAGCTTTTTCTGATTTACTTATTTCACTCAGTATGTTCTCAAGGTACGTCCATGTTGTCATAAATGGCAATATGTCACCATTTCTTTGGCTGAGTAGTATTCCACTGTATAGATGTACCACATAATTTTTATTGAATACTCTATCAAAAGACACTTTGGTTGTTCCCATGTCTTGGCCACTGTGAATAATGCTGTGATGAACATGAGAGTGCATGTGTCTTTAGGTACCAATAGTTTTGAGTTTTGGGGGTATATAATCAGTAGAAGGATTGCTGGGTCATATTGTAGTCTTATTCTTAATTTTTTTGAGGAACCACTATACTTTCTTCCAAAATTGTTGTACTAGTTTGCATACCCACCAGCAGTGAGTGAGGGTTTTTTTTCTCCACAGCCTCTCCAATGCTTGTTATTATCTGTTTTGATAATAGCCAGTCTAACAGGTGTGAGGTGGTGTCTCACTGCAGTTTTGATTTGCATTTCTCGAATAGCTAGTAAAGATGTCTGCTCCTTATTCTTAATCTTTAAGGGATGATTTAAAAAAATGGTGGAATCACAATTAATAATGAGACAACTTCTCAGATTGTATTCCTTCCCAAATGCCATATCTGCAAAGGTATTTTCATCAGCTCTAGAAGTTCGCTTTGCTTTCAGTTCAGCGTTCACATAACCAGGTCAGGAACCAAAAAGAGTGTCATAAACTAAGTGGATCCTAGAGTTGTGATAATTCGGTGTCTTAGGAAGTCAGATAAAAGTTACTGTATAAATAGTTTCATGAGTATTTTGGCACAGTTGACTTCAGGGGACATGTTTTGAATAAACAAGCTTTTGACACCAAGCAAAGTCTAGGTAGAGAGATTCTGACTTAGTTCAAGAACTTAACCTCTCTTCAGTCTGTTACAAAAGGCCATTGACTTGGGTCAGGTTCATGACTACACAGTCCATTCACTCTTTCTTGCTATTACTTTTCCTTTTAATAAGATAAGGTGCTGTCTAAAGTCACTTACTGTTCTGATATTCTTCAGTTAAAGAATTTGGGGCCCATAGGATAAAACAAAAAAAGTCCATTTTTTTTCTCCCTAAACGTATACTTTTTGCAAGATTTACCACATGTATTAGTTTTTATTATGATATACAACAAGCTGACAGTTTTTTAATTGTATGAAATTAGTCAACCTGACCTCTTGGGATCTCTCCTGTTTGTTTAAGCACGCTCACTGGGGGTAGGCAACCCTTTGTGTATCACTTGATTCCTAGCTTTAGTAGGCTTCTCTTAAAGCCAGAAGAAGCTCTGCTTTTAAGCACCTTTGAATTCCCCTGATTACATCAAGTAATTTTTTAAAAGAGAAAAACAAAGTTCTTTATAACAAGTAGCAATGCTAGTCAGCACTGGGATGGTGCTACATAAAGCTAACTCTGCATCAGTTTATAGAGTTGCCTAAGAAAGTACAGTGGCATAAACAGAAATTTATTGTCTCACAATCCTGGGTCTTAGAAGTCCGAGTTGTCAACAAGATTCATTCTTCTGAATCTGTTTCATGCCTCTCACCTAGCTTCTGGTGATTTGTGGTAATCTGACATTTGTTGGCTTGTATATGTATCACCTTGATATTTTTGTGTGCATGTCTCTGTCTCTTTGCATTTTATAAGGACATTAGTCACATGGGAGTAGGGACCTTCCTACTGCAATATAACCTCATCTTAAGTAGTTCTAAATGCAATAACCTTATTTCCAAATAAAGACACCTCTGTGGTGCTCGGGGTTAGGACCTCAAAAATGCGCATTTTGGGTGGACACAATTTAACCCATTACATATGGCCTTCAATATTCTTAGTGTGGGAAAATCTCATTAATATTAATGGTTTTGCACGTTGTACCAGGACTCAGTTACATTAATAATAAATGTCTATGAAAGGCTCTTGGCTAAATTATAAAATATATGATTTTATTTTCAATTATTCTGCCACTTCTTTCTGGGTTCTTTTGTCCTTGGTGGGCCCTCAACCCTCAGTCCTTTTATGTTCTTGCTCTTTAGAATGGATATGTAATTCATAAAATTAAATTTCTACCACAGCCTTTGTTGTTCTAGGAAATGTTTTTCAAATCTTTTTGTTTAGCTTCTTGATTGGCAGTTTTATCTGACATGCTATCATGACCTTTTTTTTTTATTTTACACTCTTTGTCTATAATGAATTCTTCACTTTCATCAACAGCCATTTTAGCAAACTCCTCATTTCTGTGATCAGTTCTCTCTTCCTGGTTCAAGGAAAAGAACCAGAGGTCTCCCTAAGTCTTCTGTCCCTTCATCACTGACATCTAACTTCTAAGCTGTTACTACAACTTGTTTTCTTGATATGTCTCTCATTTCTACCTTACATAGGACAAGTTGTAGGCATCTGTTTTAAGCACTTCATTCATAAAATATATTTCTAGATTTGCTTATTTATAGAAAGATCTATAACATATTCTTTGTGGTAGAATAAGGCAAGAGATGGGGGCTAAAGTTTTATCAAACACTGGACAATTTGCTAGACACTCTACATAGATTATCCTGTTTGAATCTTACAATAACCTTATTAGATATTCTTGCTTAAATTTATGAACAAAATAGAGAAATGTTAACAAATTTCTTTGTGGTCATGAACTAATAGTAAAGAAGAAATGTTCTCTGGAGTTCTTTCTATTTTAAGAAGAATTACTAAACTTTAATAATATTTTGAATGATAACAGTGTTGATTTCATATTTATTGATCACTTTATATTAGTTTCAGGTATGCAATATAATGATTCAATAAATGTATATATTGTGAAATAATCACCACAATAAGTCTCTTTAATATGCATCACCACATATAGCTTTAATTTTTTCTTATGATGAGAACTTTTAAGGTCTACTCTCTTAGCAACATTCAATATACAGTACAGTACTATCCATTATAGTCATCATGATGCACATTACATCACCAAACTTAGTTATTTTATAACTGGAAGTTTGTACCTTTCAACCATCTTCATCCATTTCATCCCCCCCCCACTCCTTGTTCTCTGTATCTATGAGTTTGATTATTTATTTTTATAAATTCTACATATAAATGAGATCATATGGTATTTGTCTTTCTTCATCTGACTTATTTCACTTAGAATAAGACCCGCAAGGTCCACAAACCCTCTTTTATGAGATGAGAAAATTGGAACTTAGGGATGTTAAATAACTAGACCCCAAGTGTTATACCTAGCAGTTAGTAAAACCTACATTGAAATCCTGTGAGCTTGAATTAAGATCTTTCACTTTAAACCACAACATTATATTTGAAAGTGAAAAATATCACGTTACTTTTTACTCAGTCATCTTTTGCAAAGCAATTCCCAGCTGTCTTTATTAAAATTGCCATGGTTAGCCACCACAATCTGCCCCATAATGATGTATTGCAGAGCGTTGGGCACAAAGCTTATGCTCAATACATACTTTTCCTTATAAGCAGCCATATGACTATATTCCTTAAACTTCTAATAAATACAACTGGAAAAATCATCACTGAACTCAGGGATGGAAAAAATATTGGAGAGCTAGAGACCTATGTTTTAGCTTTAGATAACATCTGTGATACTAAAATAATTTGTAAATTGAAAAAGCTTCATTTTAATGGTTTGGGTTCAGAATGGTTTTAAAATGCATACCTCACATTATTTTTAGTTTCAATCATGTTTTAATTATGTTGGAAAATATTATCACTTTTGGTTAACAGCAAAGAATACATGGAATGTCAATTTCAAGATAGTGGTTTTCTTATGGTATTTAGGAATGCAAATTCTGTGTACCCAAGTTTTGGTCCACCTACATATTTTGCAAGGGGAGGTGTGTATTCATGTGTATGTTTACTAACAGTGGTCTGATTTAATCTCTGTGTAATCCTTCAGAAATACTCATGTGCTCAGTGTTCAGACATATCAATGATAAAATTATTTGGTAACAAATGTGATCATCACTGATGTGCGCTTTTTAAATTCTTAACATTTAGTTTTTCATGTCAACTTTTAGAGAGAGAGACCAGGCAATATTTACCAGGCACAAAATTGGCAGCAGGTGAACTATATCAGGGGTCCCCAAACTACAGCCCGCAGACCACATGCGGCCCCCTGAGGCCGTTTATCTAGCCCTCTCGGCACTTCCGGAAGGGGCACCTCTTTCATTGGTGGTCAGTGAGAGGAGAACAGGATGCATCCGCACCCATAATTTCCATTGAAATACTGGTCAGTTTGTTGATTTAAATTTACTTGTTCTTTATTTTAAATATTGTATTTGTTCCCATTTTGTTCTTTTACTTTAAAATAAGATATGTGCAGTGTGCATAGGGATTTGTTCATAGTTGTTTTTTTTTTTTTATAGTCTGGAACTCCCACGGTCTGAGGGACAGTGTACTGGTCCCCTGTGTAAAAAGTTTGGGGACCCCTGAACTATATAGTACATTACTTATATACTATAAATAATCAGACTTCCTTTAGATATGGTATGATAACTGTAGCTTGATTTTATCTATTGATTAGTATATTTTCAGACACTGTGTAGGTTTTATCTGTACTATTTCCTTTAATTTTTATATTTATCTTATGAGGTGGCAATATTAACTACTTTGTCTTACAGAAAACGAACCTGAGGTAGAGAGGCTATGTAACCTACTCAAAGGAATACAAAAAAGCCAGCATTTGAAATCATAGAGTCCAAGATGACCATCTTAACATTCTCTAAAATAAAATTTTGGAGACATTTTTAAATTGGAAAATTTATTAAAATTGACATATTTAATAAGAGGTAAATGAATATTGAAGAGCCAGTTTTTAACAACAAAGTTTTAGTGAGTTATTCTCCTAATCCTTAGCCGTTATCAACTTCCATTTAATTTTTATATTTGATCCAGGCCTCCATAGAACACTTTAAATTAGAACCTAATCACCTATTTAATAAAAGGTAAAAAATTTATATGATATGAAGAGAAACAACAATGTTCTCATTGTGTCTCCAGCTATAAAATTTTTACATATATCTTTCTGTGCCTGAATTTCTTTATTTTTATTTTTCAATTATAGTTTACTTTCAATATTATCCTGTATTAGTTTCAAATGTATAGTTAAGTGGTTAGATGATCATGTAATTTACAGAGTAGTCTTCCTGATACTTTAAGTAGCCACATGGCCCCATACATAGTTATTAGCACATTGTTAACTATATTCCTTATGCTGTAATTCACATCTCTAATACTATTTTGTGACTACCAAGTTCTACTTTTTAATACTTTCACCTTTTTCACCCAGTCCCCAACATCCTTTTCTGGTAACTGTCAGTCTGTTCTTGTAATCGACAAGTCTGTTTCTATGTTGTTTGTTTGTTTATTTTGTTTTTTAGATTCCACATATAAGTTAATTTGTATGCTATTTGTCTTTCTTTAACTTACTTCACTTAGCATGATGTCTTCTAGGTGCATCCATGCTATCTTGAAAGGTAAGATTTCACTCTTTTTTATAGCTAAGCAGTTCATTTTTTATCCACTTGTCTTTTGATGGGCATTTGGATTGGTTCCATATTTTAGTTATTGTAAATAATGTGGCTATGAACACGAGGGTTTTGGTTTCTTTGAATATATTCCCAGAAGTAGAATCACTGAATCATAAAGCAATTCTATTTTTAATATTTTTGAGGAACCTCTCCACTGCTTTCCATAATAGTTGCACCAATCTGTATCCCCACCAATAGTGCATTAAGGTTCCCTGTTATTTTTCACATCTTTGCCAACACTTATCGTTTGTTAATTTTTTAATGATAGCCATTCTGAAGGTGTCAGATGGTATCTCATTGTGGTCTTGATTAGCATTTCTCTGATGATTAGAGATGTTCAGCAGCTTTTCATATATCTCTTGGCCATCTGTATGCCTTCTTTGAAGAAATGTGTAGTCAGTTTTTCTGTCCAGTTTTTAATTGGGTTGTTTGTTTTTCTAGTGTTTTGTTGTCTAATTTCTTTATAGATTTTGTATCTTCAATCCTATTGAATATATTTTTGGCAAATATCTGTTCCATTTAGTAGGGTTTTTGTTTTGTTTTGTTGATTGTTTCTCTTGCTGTACAAAAATTTTTAGTTTGATGTAGTCCCATTTGTTTATTTTTTGTTTTGTTTCCCTTCTCCAAGAAGATATATTGGAAAAAATATTGTTAAGAGAAATGTCAGAAATTTTACTGTCAATATTTTCTTCTAGGAGTTCTATGTTATCAGGTCTTATATTTACAGCTTTAATCCATTTTGAGTTTATTTTCCTATATGGTGTAAGAAGGTGGTTCAGTTTTATACTTTTGCATATACTAGCTGTCCAATTTTTTCAACACCAATGATTGAATAGACTATCTTTATTCCACTGTATGTTCTTGCTTCCTTTGTTATAGATAATTGGTCATATAGGTGTGGGTTTATTTCTGAGTTCTTTATTTGATTCCTTTGATCTATGTGTTTTACTTAATACTAAGATATTACTATAAGTTTGTAGTTTGATACCTCCCATTTTGTTTTTCTTTTTTAAGATTTCTGTCATTATTCATGGCCTTTAGAGTTTTCATATAAATTTTTTGAATTATTTGTTCTAGTTCTGTGAAATACGCCATTGGTACTTTGATAGGGATTGTGTTGAATGTATACATTGTTTTGGTTAGAATGAACATTTTAATGACAATGTTTTTGTATCCATGAACACAGTATGTTTTTATTTATTAGTATCTTCTTTGATTTCTCTCTATCTTTGATTTTTCTTCAATATCTTATAATTTTTTGAGTACAGTTCATTTACATGTTTGGTTAAATTTATTCCTATGTATTTTTATTAATAAAATTGTAAAAGGGATTATTTTTTAGTTTCACTTTCTAATAGTTCATTATTGCTATATAAAAATGTGACCCCTTTCCAAATACTTATTTTGTACCCTGATACTTTACTGAACTTATTTACTTGTTATAGTAGTTTTTTACATGTATTTTTAGAGTGTTCTATATATAATATCATCACATCATCTACAAATAGTAACAATTTTACCTCTTCCATTACAATTACAAGAAATTCAATTTCTTCTTATCTGATTGAGATAAAAAAGAATAAAACATATTTTGAGACAAGTGAAAATGAGAACACAACAACCCAAAATCAGTGGGACACCACAAAATCAGTTTTTAGAAAAAAATTTATAGCAATACAGACTTATCTTAAGAAACAAGAAAAATCTCAAATTAACTATCTAAACTTTCACTTAAAGGAACTAGAAAAAGAACAACAAAACCCAAAGTGAGAGGAATGAAAGAAATATTTAAGATCAGAGCAGAAATAAATAAAATAAAATCTAAAATTAAAAAAACCTGACTGGAGGTGGTGCAGTGGATAGAGCATCAGACTGGGACATTGAGGACTCAGGTTCAGAACTCCAAGGTTTCCAGCTTGAGTGTGGGCTCATCTGGTTTGAGCAAAGCTCACCAGCTTGAGCCCAAGGTCTCTATCTTGAGCAAGGGGTTACTCAGTCTACTGTAACCCCCTGGTCAAGTCACATATGAGAAAACAATCAATAAGCAACTAAGGTGCCACAACAAATAATTTTTTTCTTTTTTTACAGAGACAGAGAGAAAGTCAGAGAGAGGGATAGATAGGGACAGACAGACAGGAACAGAGAGAGATGAGAAGCTTCAATCATTAGTT
This sequence comes from Rhynchonycteris naso, assembly GCA_037038555.1. Classification (NCBI taxonomy): domain Eukaryota; kingdom Metazoa; phylum Chordata; class Mammalia; order Chiroptera; family Emballonuridae; genus Rhynchonycteris; species Rhynchonycteris naso. Next base: position 79,439,206 of record CM073002.1, read on the forward strand.
TTTCATTGCCGTTGTGACACCATAGTTGTTCATTGATTGCTTTCTCACATGTGCCTTGACCACAGGGCTTCAGCAGACTGAGCAACCCCTTGCTAGAGCCAGTGACCTTAGGTCCAAGCTGGCGAGTTTTTGCTCAAACCAGATGAGCCCACGCTCGAGCTGGCAACTTTGGGGTCTCGAACCTGGGTCCTTCTGCATCCCAGTCCAATAGTCTATCTACTTCGCCACTGCCTGGTCAGGCTGCACAACAAAGAATTGATGCTTCTTGTCTCTCTCCCTTCCTGTCTGCCCTTATCTGTCCCTCTCTCTATCTCTCTCTGTCTGTTACATAGACAAAAATACAAAAGATCAGTGAAACCAAGAGCTGGTTCTTTAAAAAGATAAACAAGATTGATGAATCTTTAACCAGACTTATCAAAAATAAAAAAGAAAGGACCCAAATAAATACAATCATAAATGAAAAAGGAGAAGTAACAGCTGACACCACAGAAACACAAAGGATTATAAGAAAATACTACAACCGACCATGGCTGGTTAGCTCAGTCAGTTAAGAGCATCCTCCTGAAATGACAAGGTTGCAGATTTAATCCCAGTCAGGACAGACACAAGAAGCAACCAATGAATGCACAACTGAGTGTTTGGTTGGTTGGAGCATTGTCCTGGAGCACTCAGAGGTTGCCACTTCAATTCCCCTGTCAGGGCACTTACAGGAGCAACTCAGTGTTTCTGTCTCTCTCTCTCTTCCTGCCTCTCTCTCTCTCAAAAAAAAATTACTACAACCAATTATAAGACAACAAAAAACAAAATAAATGATCTGGAAGAAATAGATAAACTCCTAATTTCCTAAAATAGAATCAAGAGGAGTCAAAAAGTCTGAATAGGACAATCACATCCAATGAGATCAAAACCATAGTAATAAATCTCCCAACACACAAAAGTCCAGGATCATCAGATAGATGGTTTCACAGTTCAATTTTATCAAATGTTCAAAGAACTGTCATTCTCAAACTATTCCAAAACATCCAGAAAGAGAAAAGACTCCCAAGCTAATTTTGAGGCCAGTCTTATCCTGATTTCAAAACATAAAGACACTACAAAGAAAGAAAATTATAGGTCTATATCCTTGAAGAACATAGATGTAAAAATCCTCAATAAAATATTAGCAAACCGAATTCAGCAATAAATTAAAAGGATCATGTACTATGATTAAGGGGAATTTATTTTTGGGATGCAAGGTTGATTCAACATTTGCAAATGAATTAATGTGATACACCACATAAGCAAAATGGAAGGTAAAAAAAAAAAAGTCATATGATTATATAAGTAGGTGTAGGAAAAAGCATTTGACAAAACCCAGCATCCATTTATGATATAAACTCTCAGCAAAGTAGGAACAGAAGGAACATACTTTAACATAATAAAGGCCACATACTTACAAACAACATCATACTCAATGGGGATAACCTAAAAATGTTTCCCTTAAGAGTAGAAACAAGATAAGGATGCCCAGTCTCACCATTCTTATTAAACATAGTACCGGAAGTTCTAGCCATTGCACGCAAAGATCTTAATGTGTTTCTGACTTCCCCACCATTAGCTATTGCTAATGTGTGGTGCAGTAAAGAGGGAAACACTCTCAGTTCAATGGGTTCTACTATAATTAAGTTGCTAAATCAATCAATAAATGTGCTTTTTTTTTTAGAACTAGCTGGAAAATGAAAGCAGCTAGGTAGAGTATATATATTCATCCCACGCATGTCTTCAACTCAAAAGCGGGTGGGTAGGCAGTGTCATGGTCCTAACCTTTGCAAAAATCTTCAATGGATTTTCAGTTAAAAGGGAAAATAGGCAATACCCATATTTTACCCTCCTGTATACTAATAATATACAATTGAGAGTACAAAAAACATCTGAGAACATGTCTTATTTTCTCATTAGCATGTATTGTATTTTGGGTCATTCCTGTTTAATTAGTGAATTGCCTGCTATAGATTTCATCCATTTTTCTATTGAGTATTTCTATTTCTTAGTAACTGATACAAGTTTATTTTTATAGTTTAGATACCAATTATTTGTTAATTCTATACCAGTGGTTCTTAACCTGGGTTCTATCGAACCCTAGACGTTCGATGAGTCGGTCTCAGGGGTTCGAAGAAGCCTCTGCCATGGAGGCCAGAATAAAGTAATACTGTAATTTGTTGTGAGTTCATGCACTTTGTTGGTTTTGTTCTTTGAGCAAGGTGATGTTCATGCACGGCTCATTTTGTGCACCAGTAAAAAAACAGATACCTATGTCTTGAATTTGGAAAAGAAAAATTTTATTTATCACTAAAGAAGTGTTCGGTGAATGCACATATGAAACTGGTTGGTTTGGTACCTCAAAAAAAGGTTAAGAACCACTGTTCTAGACAATATTTTATTTGAATCAATGGTTTAACATTTCACTTCATGTATGGTGTCATCTGTCAAATAAAAAAATTAAACAGTACACAAATGCATGCACCATTCTCTTCACGTTTTTGCCCTGTCTTTTTTTTTTTTACAGGAACAGAGAGAGAGTCAGAGAGAGGGATAGATAGGGACAGACAGGTGAGAAGCATCAATCATTAGTTTTTCGTTGCCGTTGCAACACCTTAGTTGTTCATTGATTGCTTTTTTACATGTGCCTTGACCGTGGGCCTTCAGCAGACTGAGCAACCCCTTGCTAAAGCCAGCAACCTTGGGCCCAAGTTGGCAAGCTTTTTGCTCAAGCCAGATGGGCCTGCGCTCAATCAAGCTGGCGAACTCAAGGTCTTGAACCTGGGTCTTCCGCATCCCAGTTCGACGCTCTATCCACTGTGCCACCACCTGGTCAGGCTGCTCTGTCTTGATTAAGAAATCATTTACCATTGTTATATGTCATGAAGATGCTCAATGTTTTCTTAAAATATTTTAAAATTTGATATTTTACATTTAGATCTTACATGCCTATTTATCATCTATTTTTTATTTGTGGCATGATGTTAGATGAAGATGCAATCTTAACTTTTTTACCCTATGAGTAGATAATTATCTCACATTTATATTGAACAACCCATTTTTTCACCAGTAATTAGTAATGCCTCTAATAGTTTCCAAGCCTTTGTGTATAAAAACTAAGATTTTAGGCTGTATAGCATTGTTCTTTTTGACACTTCTTGCATCATTGCCACATTATTTTATGAAAAATCTTGATGGTAAATTAGCTCTTACTTTTTAAGTTCTTTTTTGTTTTTCTTGATTATTTTTTGTTTTATGTATATTATAAACATATTTTCAAATTAAAAATCTATTTGGGATTTTGATTTAAGTTATCTGAAAATTTAAAGACATATACATATGTATGCGTGCAATATATACATTATATATAACATGTATGTGTAACATGCATACATACACATTCTGGGAGCAGTGCTTTCTGGTGGTACTGAACCTTCCTAACCAATAAGGCATTTCTTATAGATATCTCTTTTTGAGACATGAATTTATATAATTTTGTACATTAATTCTATATTCTTATTGCCAAACTTAGTTTTAATAGTTTGACAATAACAATCAGCAGAATCCTTTTAAGTGGAAAGTAAAATTGTTTACAAGTACTCTGTTGAACAGAAGTGGTGATATTATTCATTTTGGACCTGAAAAGGGAATTCTTTTATGATTAAGTTATCATTTATTTTTTTTATTAATTTTTGTTAGCTATCTTATACCAGAAGTTCTACTTCTCTTTATTTAATCAGTGATATTCTGGTGTTTAAGAAATTGTCAGAATCACCTGGAGAGCTTATGAAAACACATTGCTGGGCCCAAACTACAGTTTCTAATTTTGTAGGTCTAAGGAGGAGCCCAAACATTTGCAATCCTAACAAGTTGTTATGAAATGCTGATGCTGCTAGTTAGGGGACCACGCTCTGAGGGCCACTGCCAGTGTTCTACGTTATAGTTGGACTTCTGTTCTTAATTTAAGTATACTTATGGTGAGGTGGTTTTTATTTGTTCCCAAACTTACTTATATCAGTTTTATTTGGCTTACATTCTTCTATTCTCAAAGAGATAACTGTAGTGAAAGTAAGGCTCAAGTAATGCCTTCTCCCAAAGTATTGTGTCCTTTGCTGATAGCTGTGTAACGCCTGCAGTTTTATCATTGCTAAGCTTTGATACTTTTTCTCTAGTTGATTATTTTATATCTAACTATTCTTCTTTATAGTGTATTTATCTCAAAATGTGATTATGAAATTTTCAAATATGTAAGAACTGAAATAATTTTACATTGAAGAACTGTATATATACTACCTATAGTCTACTGTAAATATTTTCCTATCTTATACTTGATGTATACATATTTGTCCATCTATCCACCCCTTTATCAATTTATCAGTACATCTTATTTTTTATGCCTTTGTGCCCTTTTTTCCTATGTCTTTGAGTCATGCTTTTTTTTCTCTTTAATCATCTTAATCACATTTATTTCAGAGTTTCTGTTAGATTGTTCTATGATCTACTGTTATTGAAATTTAAAATCGCCTGTTTATTTTGTGTGCTGTTTCATTCATGATGGATTGTTCCCTTTTATTTTATAATTGCATTGTAAACTCAATTTCATTCTTATGGGACTCCTCTGCTTCCTACGTGGAAAGCGTGTTCTATGAGGGAATGTTTGTGTGTTCTTATCTAATGACTCTCAGAAGTATTACTATTACAAGAGAAATTTTTATGATAATATCTTTTCCAAACTAGACAATATTTGGCACAGGCCCAACAGAGAGAAAAAAATAATTTTAGCCAATCAAATTCTAGGCTAAAGTAAGCTTACTCATATTTTTCTCTGTGGCAGTAGGCTTTTCTTCTATATTTCTTTTTAACCCTTTTATTGAGTGCAGGCCTTTGAGATTCCAACTTTATGGTAGTCTCAGTTTAAATCCTATGCTTTTCAGAATCACAATCTCTGCTACTATGCCAATCTGTGTTGAAATTAAAGATTAGCATATTCCTAAAAGCAGGTATGCCTCAGGTTATGTACTTGCTACTTCCTTCTCTTTTATTGTTCCCTATCATTTCTGTGTTTTTACTTTTAATTTAATTTAATTTAATTAATTTATTTGTTTTTTAAGTGAGAGGAAGTAAGATAGAGAGACAGACTCCCGCATACTCCAACTGGTTTGACCAAACATCCCCTGTCTGGGGCCAATGCTTGAATCAACTGAGCTATCGTCAGCATCTGAGGCTGATGCCTGAACCAATCGAGCCACTGGCTATGCAAGAGGAAGAAAGAGAGAGAGAAGGAAAGGAAGGAAAACAGATGGCACTTCTCATGTGTGTCCTGACTGGGGATGGAACCCAGGATGTCAGCACACCAGGCACATGTTCTATCCACTGAGCCAAACAGCTAAGGCTATTTTATTTTATTTTATTTTTTGTCATTTAAAGGATATTATAAGAGACTCCTTCAGGTTCTCTTTTCCTTGTATTCTTGGCAAATAGACAGCTACCTCTACTTCATTCATGTGGAATTTTTTGTTGTATTCTCTAAGGAAGTGCCTATTTTGTTTATTTAGTTATACTAAACAGTCTTGATTCTATGCTCCTTTATATTTCTCTAACTGAAATTACCATTATTCTACAATGAAATTTTCTCCATTTTAAATCTTTTAAAATTTAGTTGTTATCTTAATCTTAGAGAAATTATGGGTAAGGCTGAGTATCTGTACAAGAAAATCCCTTAGCTTACTTGCTAGATGAACAGATGCTCTATTTTCCCTGTGTCAGTCATAGTGGGTGATGTTCATGGCACAACCAACACTCATGTCTAGTAGACTAGAGTGGTACCTTGAGAAACGAGAAGACTAAATACAATTTTTTTTTAAGATACGAGCTGCTACTCAGTCCGTATTTTTGTTCGAGATTTTAGTGAAATTCTGAGATACGAGTTGTGATTCAGGAAACTGCCACTAGTTGGCACATTGGCACATGGGTCCAGTATCGTCAGCACAACACCAAAATCTCATTCTTTCTCATGTGTTACCTGCAGAATCAAGTCGAATCTCATGTGCTGTACTCATTCTTGCATCACTTTTGCATTTTATACTAACTTTTTTTGTGTGTGCTATCATGGGGCCAAAGAAAGTGAGTGTAAAGGACAGTGGTGAGAAGAAGAAGAGAATGATGTCGATAGAAGTAAAGCAATAAATAATAGAAAAACATGAGCGTGGTGTACAAGTGATTGAACTGGCAAGGCTGTATGACCACAATACATCTACAATTTGTACCATTCTTAAACAAAAGGATGCCATCAAAAGCGTAAATCCAGCTAAAGGAACTACAATTCTATCCCTATTAAGGACAAATATCCATGAAGAAATGGAGAAGCTTCTGCTGGTGTGGGTGAAAGAGAAAGAGCTGGCAGGAGATACAGTGACAAAGACTGTAATATGTGAAAAAGCACGTATTATTTACGGCGACTTGAAGAAGAAAGAACCATCAACCTCAAAAGAGGCAGCAGAAGATTCATTTAAGGAAAGTCATGGCTAGTTTAAAAATTTCAAGAAGAAATCTGGCATCCACTCAGTGGTGAGGCATGATGAAGCTGTGAGTGCTGACATTAAGGCAGCTGAGGAATACATTGCACGTTTTGCTGCGCTTATTGCAAAGAAAGGCTACATCCCTCAACAAGTGTTCAACTGTGATGAAACAAGATTGTTTTGAAAAAAAATGCCCCAGACGAGTTTCATCACCACAGAAGAGAAGCTGCCAGGCCATAAACCCATGAAGAACCGTCCGACCCTTGCACTGTGTGCTAATGCTAGCAGTTACTGTAAAGTAAAGCTACTGCTAGTGTATCATCTCGAAAATCCTTGAGCCTGTAAGACTCACAAGATTCTTAAAGAAAAACTGCAGGTTATGTGGCATGCCAATGCTGAGGCATGGATTATGTGGCAGTTTTTTTTAAAAAAAATATTTTATTATTATTAATTCTAATGGGGTGACACCAATAAATCAGAGTACATATGTACAATGAAAACATCTCCAGGTTATCTTATCATTCAATTGGGTTGCATACCCGTCAACAAAGGTCAAATTGTCCTCTGTCACCTTCTATCTGGTTTTCCCTGTGTCCCTCCCCTCCTCCCTATCAAGCCCTCTCTCCCCTCCTCCCACCACCACTCTCTTGTCCATGTCTCATAGTCTCACTTTTATGTCCCACCTATGTATGAAATAATGCTGTTCTCAGTTTTTCTTTTTTTCTGATTTACTTATTTCACTCAGTATAATGTTATCAAGGTACAGTGGCAGTTTTTTATTGAATGGGTAAATCTTGTCTTTGGTCCTGCAGTGAAAAAATATCATCAAGAAAGTAAACTCCCTATGAAAGCATTACTAATCCTCGAAAATGCTCCAGCCCACCCACCTGGTTTTGAAGATGACATTCTTGATGAATTCAAATTTGTGAAAGTCCTCTCCTCCCACCAACACGACTTCAGTCTTGCAACCTATAGATCAGCAGGTTATTTTCAACTTTAAAAAGCTTTACACAAAGCACTTGTTCCGCCGCTACTTTGAGATGACTGAGAATACAATTCTTACCCTTTGAGAGTTTTGTAAATATCACTACAATATTGTGATATGTTTATGCATTATTGACTTGGCATGGCAAGAGGTTACAAGAAGAACCTGCTGACTAGCACACTCAAATTTACTCTCTAAAAAGAGAGTGGTAGAACAGCTCAGAAAAATAAAGGGGAAAAGTCCAAGAAGGCAGTAATAAGATGTTCTAGTCAATAAAAGATATAAGACAAAATAAAGAAATGAGGCATGTTGATTTACATAAAATAATACAAAAAAACCCACAAAAAACAAAACACCTGAAGAAAGAAGCAGGGCAGTAAGGGTAGAGTCCCGGGCACAAGGAATGTGCATTCACAGAAACGTGTCTGGTCTCTCCAAGTTGTGTTGATCTCTGACTGTAACAAAGCATGCCACAGTTCTTCCTCAGGCCTCAGGAAACCATGCTCTCTGTCCTTCCTTCCTGACTCTGACACCCCAAATCTGAGCATATGTGCACCTTGCATGGTAAAAGAGCCTAGTATAAGTGGGAAGGGAATCAAATTTGCAATTTTATTATCTTTAACAGCTAAGATTCTTAAGGTAGAGGCCATATATATCTATCATATTTTGGCATGTTAATAAGGTAACAGAATACAAACAGCTTTAGTGAGTTTGTGTGTATAAACTTACACACTTTGAAACTCATCTTAGCAGAGAGGCTCTCCAATACGTCGGTATTTCTTATCTCATATCTTTGCATGGGTATTGTGTGAATCGAAAGCCGTGAAACATTGAACCTGTGTCAGGAAACCTTGACCATAATCAGAATTCACCATGATAAGGATTTAGTGACTTTGGAAAAAATCATCCCAAATCTCTCAGCCTCGGTTCTTTTATCTGTGGGGTTCATGTGTTTTGACTTATGGTTGTTGTAAAATCAAATTAAAGAACATATGGGAAAGTACTTTGTAAATTTGATATGCCATGCAAATAAAAGTAACAAAGCCCTAGAATCTCAGAGGAGGAAGGGACTTTGCAGCACTTCAGATATAGTCCTTACCCAACTCAGATTAATTTTAATGTTTTTAATCTTCTGTAAGTTTTACTTATCCTCTGACTTCCGTTACCTGTTTCACTTAAATATGGATAATGTTTTAGCATATCTTGTTCAAATGAATTTCCTGATATTCCTAAAACAATATTTGAAACAAAAGCTAGGTTTATTTATTTTTTTCTCAAATTAACTACTACATGAATAGGAAAGAAAGATTCACACTCAAACTCCACAGATACAAACTTACTGACAGAAAGCATAGAAATCATTTGTTTGTGCTACCAGACATGTTTACACCAAATAGAATTTGGGATGGGCAGAGACTTAAACTGCTGCGCAGCTGCCTTGCTCCCTCCCTCCCTCCCTTCTGCACATTTCCTCGGGTTCCTAAGCCTCTTTCTCCCTATGCTCCTATGCTCCGTGGCAGCAGCACACCCTAAATTGGACTTTTGACCCCTTCTATCAGCCTTCAAGAATGTATGTGTCTTCTGGGCTGTGCCAAAAATAACCAGACTTAATGAAGGTTCTGGTTAAGAGCAGAATGCATTTCTTACCTTGAATAACATTAGCATTTTAAAAGCTTACTGAGTAGTGGTAAGCATAATCAACTGAAGGAATTTTCCCTAATGTTGACAATTTCAGTCTTTCAGTCAGCAACTTCTAAGGTCCTTGCACAGGACCCTTCCTTTGTGGCTCAGAGGTAGGCCAAGAAGCAGGTTAGCTCTTCATGCAAAAAGATGTAGGGGTGTGTGTGTGTGTGTGTGTGTGTGTGTGTGTGTGTGTGTGTGTGTGTGTGTATCTGTACTGGGGAATAAAACCAACCAGATATTGGCTAGCCATCTCATTTTTACTATAAACTGTGAAAGGAATTACTTTCTAAAGTGATGAAATCTGCCTTATTTGGGGCCAATAGTTAGCCAAATGTGTCAGGGAGTGATTCTTCTAATCATTGACAGGCCTTTCATTGATGTGGCTGCAGTGACCAGACTGGAGAAATATTGTTTATTCGTGATCAAAATGCATGCCGATATCTCGTTAAGCCCAGATGTTCATATTCATAGATAAAATCTTGACACCAGACCCCAAATCAACATTATGCTGAGAGCTTAAATTCCTCAAATTCAGCCATTTTATTTTAATTCCTTTGGGAAAATGTACATCTCCCACTTCCTTCACCTTCAGTACCCTCTAGATTACAAAGTGAACAGTTTAAAAACAGTCAGATAGAATGGAAATGTATTTGAACCAGTGGGATTTTAAGCCTCAGTAAGAGCCAGGAGACCTAAAAGTTTTAGCCATATGAAGATGTATGTCTCTACAGCTGATTTCTTAATGTAATAACAGAGAAATAATTTTAGAACAATTCAATTAGAAAAGATACACAAACCAATCTAAGGAATAGCAAAAAGAATGATTATTGAGATAAATGTAAAGTGATATAAATAAGGGTTATAGGTTTTATAGTTGTTGTTGTGTATTTTTGTGCCAGAAAAAATGAGTTCCATGGTTGATTTGCTAATTTATTACTACAAAGAATCTTTCTCTTCAGGCTCAATAATTTTAGGCAAAAGAGGGTCAATTCAAATGAAGCTATATCTATGCTCTGCTTCAAGAATATAAAAAACTATTTTAAACAAGATTCTAGTGCTTTGTCTTATATGGAAAACCAAGTATATAACAGTAAGTGAATTAATACTAGTTATTTGAAAGTTTGGTTCGATTTAAAGGGGTTATTGATTCTAAGGGTGATTGATTACACACTGAGAAACCAAGAGAATTTGAAAACCAAGAGAATGTTCAAACATCACTGTAATGTAGAAAAAATGTTTTATGTTCCTTTTATACATGGTTTAATTCCATTATTTTACCTTCCTAGAGAAACAATGTTGATTAAACCAGTTGAATAGCGAGATAGTTAGTAGTTACAATCTTGAAGGCAAACTAAATAAATTTATACAATAAGAATTATATAATACAATGAATACCAAGAATGTATAATTTCTAGTAGACTGCTTTTGTCCCAGTATAAATTAAACCTTCTTTTAGACCAGGGTTCGGGAAACATTTTGGCTGAGAGAACCATGAATGCCACATATTTTAAAATGTAATTCCGTGAGAGCCATACAATATATTTAACGCTAAATACAAGTATATGTGTGCATTTTATGTAAGACCAACACTTTTAAAGTACAATAAATCTCTAAATTCTTTTTAATAACGTTGTTATGCTGTTGCTAACCAACAATGAATAAAGTACTTCTTACCATTAATGCGACTTCTGGTGCTGCATGGTTTTGCTGATGGCTTTGTAGTCTGGTTAATATGGTGAGGTTAAGCTTCATGCAGGCATTGAGACTTCCATCTGTTAAACATGTACATAGGTTGGTCTTAACGTTTTTTAGATTTGAGAAAAACTGCTCACATGCATACGAAGAGCCAAACGTTGTCAGTACAGCAATACTCACATGCTGCAGTGTGTGGTTTGTGATGGAAAGCGCGTTCCAAGTTTTGACAATCAGCTGGTCCGCGGGTTGAAGTTTTTTCATTTCCCCCCAATTGTGTATGCTTGCCAACTCTGCTTGCTGTCGTGCAAGTCTTTCCAAATCTTCATTTAGTGACTTGAACTTATTCACACACATATCTGAGGCCTTCAGGTCAGCAGCTTGTAGCTCAAAATCTCTGACGGAGACACCGGGGATATAACTCAGGTCTGTGCTCCCCACTAAACACTCATGTGGATGGGTGATAAACTTAAAAAGATGAGTGCACTTATAAAATTCTCCAAAGCACACTTTGAATGACTGCAGGAGATTAGATGTGAAGCCTGCTAGCTGCTGGAGATCAAGATGTTGAGTAGGGTCACTTGCTGTGCATGCATCTTTAAACTCTCCCAGTTTTTCAAAGTGTAGTAAACGACCTGTTTCAATGTTGGCAATGAAGAGTTCCAGTTTGTTTTCAAATGCAAACACTGCTCATTGAAGGGATAAGACTGTATTTCCAATGTCTTGCATTTTCACATTGAGCTGGTTCAGATGTTCAGTCATGTCCACGAGGTAGTAGAACTTCAGGAGCCACTCAGTGTTAGCTAACTCAGGATGCTCTATGTTTTTCATTTCAAGAAAAGTCCAGATTTCCCTCACACAAGCCATGAAATGGCTGAGCATCTTCCCTCTTGACAACCAACACACATTGCTGTGCAGAAGCAGACCAGGATAATTATTCCCAACTTCATTCAGCAGTGTTTTAAACTGGCAATCATTTAAAGCTCAGGCAACAATAAAGTTGACCACCCGAATTACCAGCAACATCACCTCACCAAGCTGTTCACCACACATCTGAGCACAAAGTGCCTCCTGATGTAGGATGCAGTGAAAACTTAGGATGGATCTCTTTTCATGTTCATGAGGAAGTGCTACGAATCCTGTTTTTCTCCACCATGCATGGAGCACCATCAGTACACACCAATAAGTTTATCCATCAGTAGATTTTTTTCTTTAATGAACTCAGTGAAAGACTTGAATAAATCCTCCCCTCTCGTTGTCTCTTTCATAGGCAAAACAGCAAGACTTTCCTCACATAGTTTGTCACCGACAGCATACCTTGCAATCATGCTGAACTGGGATAAATGGCTTATGTCTGTTGACTCATCCAAAGTGAGAGAAAAGAATGGTGCTGCATTTATGTCCTTCACTTGTGTTGCTTCAATTTGATTTACCATCATGATGATACAATCGTGAACAATTCTTGCCGATAATCAAACAAATAAAAGGCATGTCTTTTATTTGTTTGATTATCTTGTCTTTATCCAAAAAGTCATCAAAAAGTTTATTGGCAACATCAAGCATGAGTGTTTTGGCATACTCCCCATGTGTGAATGGCTTTCCTTTCCCACAATTGCTAAAGCACCAAGAAAGCTAGCCAAATTTCAGTCACCTTGTTGGGTCCAAACACGGAGTTGCTGCTGACTAACTTGCACTTTGAACAGTAGCTCTTGGCGCGCTTTCTTCCTACTGTCCCCCGCTGGATATTTTGATGCAAATGTAGTATGACATGTGTCAAAGTGCTGCTTTATATTTGACCATGTCATGGATGCAATTTTATCATTGCATATTAGACACACTGCAGAACCTGCCCTCTCCACAAAGGCAAATTCCTCTGTCCATTCCTGCTGAAAAGTACGATACTCCTCATCTTTTTTTTCTTTTAGCCATCCTCTTCATCAAAAAGGTTTCTGCGATTAGCTAGCTAACTACTTGATTAAAAAGAGGGAAGTTTACTTCCTAACCTCACAACGACCTTCATCATCCAATAAAAATTTGGTGTTGTCTGGAGGACAGCTGTGATTGGCTCCAGCCACCTGCAACCATGAACATGAGCGGTAGGAAATGCATGGATTGTAATACATGAGAATGTTTTATATTTTTAACATTGTTATATTCTTATTAAAGATTTGTCTGCGAGCCAGATGCAGCCATCAAAAGAGCCACATCTAGCTTGCGAGCCATAGGTTCCTGACCCCTGTTTTAGACTGTAGTTGTCTTTTTTTTTTTATTTTTAAATTTAGATTACCTAATGTATAGATGTCAAGTTTAAGTAGTTTTGTTAGCCAGTAAAATGTTATAATGTGAGGGCATTTTTTTTTAAGAACCAGGAATCCTTGTAAATGCTTTATCATAACATTATTTTTAGAATCATGATCAAAATTAGGCAGTGTGCATGATAACTTTGAATGCTAACTTCTCATGTTTGCCCTAGATTTGACCAGCAAAATGCTAAGACATCCTCTTAAATACTCACTTGAAATTATGTTTCTGTCAACTTAAAACAAATATATAGATTTTTCTCTAGGAAATTGGGTTTGCTCAGAAACATCAAAGAATGGCAATTCAGGACATATGCGCTAATGGCAAACCATGCCCAAATCATGAGAAACAAAGAAGAGGAAACTCTTTTGCAGAGAAGGGTAAAATTTGAAGTTTTTTTCTGTTGAGCTCAGCAATCCACAGTAGGGTATGTGAGCTCCCCCTGCTGGCTTCTTACTTCATTTTAAATGAGATTTCTTGTGCATTAATTTTTATATTCTCAAACAGAATTACATGTATGCACATATACACACAAACACACACATGCACACAATTTACTTAAAAGCCTTGAAATTTGGTTCAAACAGGTTTTCCCAAGATGTGCCTCTTTGGCATGTGAACCCTACCAACTCAAGAGAAATTTTACCTCTCCCTTAGAAAATTTAATTTGGGGGCCTTGCCCATAACAAGAGTTGTTATCAGAAATAAATGTTTATGATCTGTCTACAGGGCAAGGGGAACATCTAATTATTGAACAACTACTTTTTTATCATCTTATGACTTGACCTCCTCCCCTTTGAAGAAGCTCAAAAGGTTTCTTCCCAACAGCTTTTGAAGTTTTGTTTTCTCTTCACAAAAATAATACATGGTGTTTTTTATTTTTAAAATTATATATGAGCAATACAAAGAAAATAATTACTCAGAATATGACCACTAACAGATGAGCACAATTAGCATTTTTGTTTCCTCTTTTTAGAGAAGAGTGAATGTGTGTTTACATATTATTATGTGTTTTATCTCACAAATCAATTTATTATAAACACTTTCATTTTACTAAACAAATGTTGATTTTGAAATAGGCTTTAAAGATAAATAATTATGGTAATAAAACTTTCAGAACAAACCTGTTTTGAATTCTGAGTGAAAAATAAATGTTAAAAGGCAAGTAAGTCAAACCCTCCAACGAAAACCTCCTTCGGAGATATTGGCTGCATGTGTATTTAAATGACTTTTCTCAATGTTGATGAATTATCTGAGGGAAGCATGCACACATAAGTTAGAGACAGCTTGATTTGATAGAAATTGTACTAAACCAAAAATCAAGAGTCCTCGGATTCAGTTGAGGCTCTGTTGCACTGACTCAGGCACACCATGCTTAAGAACTAACCTAGAGGTCTTTGTTTATAATATAAGCTTATTTAAAAGTGTTAGACTATAATTCTTGATAATGTGGATAAGATGAGAATTGTTTAATGTGGATGATCTTGCATAATTTAGTTAAGAAGTTCAGTCAGATCACTGTCATTTTATAAGGAGATTTGTGATATAATAAGGATTTAAGGACTTTACACCTATTTTAAAAAGCTTTTCAATCAATCTGTTCCTTGAACCTTTAAAAAATGATTTTCAGAACATATCAGTTACTTTATACCTTTACTTTCTTCTGTAATTCAAAATTATACCAACAGGTTCAAATGCCAATGTGTATAATATTAATTCTTTACAAAAAAAGTCATGGTAGATGAATTATTTTAAGGAAAGATTCCATAATAAAAGCATCAGTAATGATAGTTTATACCTATTTCTTTATGTGTAGCTACTCTTTTTTGCCTTTTATTATCTGTTTAAAGACTAGAATTTTATCTGCCTCAGTGACAAACATAGCTGACAAAATGTTCTATCGTTACGTTAAATTTTTCATAGGTGTGAAATTTAAAAATGACTTTGTTAGGTGAGGTAAATGAGAATCTAGCAAGGGAAAAAGAGTTTCCTTTAAAATAATTTTCCTTATCAAAGTTTTGACAATAGAAATTTTGGAGAGGAACCCTGAGATACACAGTCAGCATGTCTCCTCTAGCAGCAGCCCATAGAGCCCCATAAATACGAAGGAGAAGCTCATCTCTTTCAGAGAAGGAAGAATTATTTCAATAACTTCATGGCTTATAAGAAATTACTCCAAATAAAAATTAATCCCTTCTAATTTAGTTTAAACCCATTTTACCTTGTTCTATGCCATCAGAGTTTGAACACAGCTGGCCACCATTTAATGAATCAAGTTCCTCTGCATATTTAAAGACTGGCATGAAAGACTTTTGGTCTATTCTTCAAGTTTTATAGGGCCAGCTTTATTAACCTCTCCATGTCAGTCTTCATTTCCAGTCCTTTAATCATCTTCTGGATCATCTCTAAAGCTGTTTCATGCACTTTCGTGAGTCAGTTTTGCCTTAATAAGCCCTCCAACTGCTAACAAACATGTCAGGATTTGTGTTAGTTGTCACAGCATTTTATATCTCTCGAGCAGTATTTCTTTGAAAAACTCTGGCATGAAGACAAAGCAAAGATGGAGATTTCAGAGGTACAGTTTTGCTTTTTGTTTTTCTGTTTTCCTCTTTGGTGCTATACCTTTATGATAGCAGTGAGCCAGAGATTCTTTCTTTAAGGGAAGAATCTAACTGGAAACAGGGATATAAACCTTACATTGAACTCCAGGGACTCCCCATAGCCAGGTATTTCATTTAGCTGAGAGTTTCCTTCTTTAAAAACCTTGGAAAAAACTAAAAATATATCCTGCTTTCTTTTATTTTTATATGTTCTATACTGAATGTATTTTTATATTTTCATTTGATAACAACTCAATTCAATATATATTTAATGATCACCTACAAAATCAAGCAATATGCTAGAAGTTATGATGAAGTAAATCAGATATTCATTTAAAATCTGATTATGAGCTTACAGTACAGCAGAAGAACTAAGAAAATTACTATCACAGACATTAGTGTGTGGTAAATACCATAAAATAATTAGATGTATGTGTTAAAGAAATTTCAGAGGACACAACTTCATTGAAAAAGTCTTTTTAGGCTCACTACTCTACTAAGATTTTAGAAATATTTTCCTCCAAAACAACTATTTAACCGAAAATCTGAAATAAGACAATAAGGGAGCAGTTAGAAATTTTGTTTATTTGACATAAATGCTCTAAAGTAGTGGTAAATTATTGTAGCTGATCTTTGACCAGATTAAGTTGTGACGTGAAATGGAGTTTCTGGCCCTGGCTGGTTGATTCAGTGGACAGAGCTTAGGCCCAGCTTGCAGACATCCTCGTTCCATCCCCAGTCAGGGCACACATAAGAAGTGGCCATCGGCTTCTCTTTGCCTCCGTCTGCCCCTTCTCTCCCTCTTCTCCTTCCGCAGCCAGTGGTTTGATTGGTTCTAGCGTCAGCCTTAGGCACTGAGAATAGCTTGGTTGATTCGAGCATTGGCCCCAGATGGAGTTTGCCATGTGAATCCCGGCCAGGGCACATGCGGGAGTATGTCTCCTTATCTCCCCTCCTTTATCTTAAAAAATAAATAAATCAAAAGAAGTGGAACTTGAAAGTTAATAATTTTTTTGCAAATACAGGACATCACTGTCAAATTTTAAGAGTATTAGTAGGATGAACAAGGCTAAATTTCAATAAGAAATAATCAGTATCCATAAATTAAATTGGTTAAAAGTAGAAAAAGAGTTAAAAATGTAAAGGAATATTTTAAGAAAAAAAATAACTGAGAAATGGGTAGAAACAGATAGTTTTAGGAGAAATTATATAGTTGAATCTGACAACTGAGAGATGGTGAGAAAAAAAGGAATCAGTGATGATTGCAAAGGTTAAAGTGTGGTGACAGAAAGATGATGTTATTTATGAAAATAGGAAACCTAAGGATAAGAGGCACTCCACTCATTAGAATGGAAATATCAAAACAAGATTTTAAAGTGAAATATGTGTAAAGATAATTAATGCAGAAAATGAATATTAGAGTTTTTAAAAAAATGAAGTATGATAACTGTGATAAAAATATTAAAAAAAAAAAGAACCATGACTTTACCTCTTTTTTTTTTTTTTTTTTTACAGGGACAGAGAGAGGGATAGATAGGGACAGACAGCAGACAGACAGGAATGGAGAGAGGTGAGAAGCATCAATCATTAGTTTTTTGTTGCCATTGCAACACCATAGTTGTTCATTGATTGCTTTCTCACATGTTGACTGTGGGCCTTCAGCAGACAGAGCCACCCCTTGCTGGAGCCAGCGACCTTGTGTCCAAGCTAACGAGCCTTTGCTCAAGCCAGATGGGCCCGCGCTCAAGCTGGCGAGCTCAGGGTTTCAAACCTAGGTCTTCCACATCCCAGTCCGATGCTCTATCCACTGTGCCACTGCCTGGCCAGGCATGACTTTACCTCTTACCATACATAAACATAAGACAAGATGGTCTTCAGTCTTAAATGTCAATGTTAAACTATGAGGTTTCCAGAAGAAGTGAAAGAAATCTTTGTGCCGTGTGGCCTTAGGGATATGTAGTAGGCTGAATGGTGGCTCCCACCCAAAAGAGAAATTAGCCTCCTAATAGTTGGAACCTGTGATATGAACTTGTAGGCAAACACTGTGATTAAGTTAAAAATATCAAGAGGAGGATCTTATTCTGGATTATACAGAAACAGTAAATGTACTCACATCCATGTTAATAAGAAAAAAGTAGAAAGAGTTTTGAACAGAAAAGGAGGCATTGTGACCATAGAGGCAGAGAATGAAATGATGTGATCCCAAACTAAGGAACTTCTGGACCTATCAGAAGCTGGAATGGGCACAAAGCGTATGTCCTCTTGAGCCTTCAGAATGAGAGTGTAGCTCTACCAGTATCTTTTCTTTTTATACTGACAAAGTACTCTATGAAAAAATTTAAAACTTTATTCTACATCAATAAATATAGCATATAAGAAATATACCATTTTCCTTAATTGTATTCCATTGTTTAAATTTGCAATATTGTATTTTTAAATTTTTTAATTAAATAAAGTATAGTTGACATACAATATTATATTAGTTTCATGTGTACAACATATGATTAGCCATTTATATAACTCATGGAGTGATCACCTTGATAAGTTTAATACTCATCTCATACTACACATGGTTATTACAATACATATTATTGACTATATCCCCTAAGCTGTACTTTATATCTCATCCTGCCAATATCTTGTTTCCAAGTTCTGTCCTATGGAACTGGGGAAGAATAAATTTCTTTTGTTTTAGCCACCAAATTTATGGAAGTTGGTTATTGTATGCATAGGAAACTGATAGAGTATAGACAAAGATTTCTTAGAATTTAAAAAATAGCAATGGTAACAGAAAAAAAGAAGAAACTGAATATCAAAATCACAAACATTTGCTCTTCAAAAAACACTATTAAAGATGGTGTTTCTCTTCTTCCAAAGAGTGGGAGAAAAATATTTTCAACACATATATCCAATGAAAACTTGACTCCAGAATATATGTATAAAGAGCTCTTACAAATCAATAGTAAAAACACAACTCAATTAAAGTATGTGCTAAACTCTTAGCTACCCCCCAAGAAAATGTTTTACAAATGGCTGATTAGAATATAGCAAGTTGTGTCATATTTAGGAAATTAAAATTAAAACCATAGTGATACTGTATACCTTCTAGAATTATAAAATAAAAAGAATAGCAGCAGTAAATATTTGAGAGGCCGTGGAATAACTTCAGATCTTGATGGTGATATGTAAAATAATATACCATTTTAGAAAATTATTGTAGTTTCTTATGAGATTGAACATTCAAATATTTTATGATATAACAATTACACTTCTAGATAGATAACTCAAAGAAATGAAAACAAGTGTCAACAAAATGACTTAAGAAAAACAAAAACTTGAAAATAATCTAATATTAGTCAATAGGAGTACAGATTTTCAAGTGTACCATATTCATTACCTGCAACAACAGAAAATGAATATCTAAAATATTATGTTTGGTGAAAGCAGCAAGCTACAAGCAAATACATAGTATGTTTCCATTAATATATAAAGAATAGGCACTGAAGAATAGGTAAAACTATTAAAAAACAGGCAAAAAAAATCTATGGGGTAGAAATCAAAATACAAGGAAGTGGGAAGAATTTTCTGGAAAAAAGAAACTTTCTAGGGTATTGTTGGCGATGTTTTATATCTTGACTGGGAGTTGGTTACACATTTGCCAAAACTCATCATACTATATACATATAGAATGTGTGCAGTTTATATGTAGTAATACGTTATTTAAAAAGGAGTTGATTAATTAACTTAAAATGTTTATATACAGTTTCTTTCTTAAAGAATTGCTAAAAAGATTCTTTCAGCAAGAAAATATGTATGTTAACCCAGAATAAAGAGTGAGTTGCAAGAAGGAATGGCAAGCAAAACTACTTGAAAACTTTATTAACCTAAAAATGCATTTAGGAAAGTGAAGTAAAAGTTCCACGTAGGGTTTTTGGAGTTATGTAAACTGTCAGTTGTGGTTCTTGTTTTGTTTAGTAGGAAAATAAAGATGTGAATTGTTTTTATTTTTTAATTTTACTTTTTCAGAAAATATGAAGTTAATCATGTTTTTTTATTATTATTAATTTTAATGGGGTGACACCAATAAATCAGGGTACATATGTACAATGAAAACATCTTCAGATTATCCCATCATTCAATTGTGTTGCATACCCATCACCCAAAGTCAAATTGTCCTCTGTCACCTCCATCTGGTTTTCCCTGTGCCCCTCCCCTCCTCCCTATCCCACCCTGCCCTCCCTCCCCCCACCCCATAACCACCACTCTCTTGTTGATGTCTCATAGTCTCCCTTTTATGTCCCACCTATATATGAAATCATGCTGTTCTCAGTTTTCTTTTTTCTGATTTACTTATTTCACTCCGTATAATGTTATCAAGGTCCATCCATTTTGTTGGAAATGATCTGATGTCATCATTTCTTATGGCTGAGTAGTATTCCATAGTATATATGTACCAAAGCTTTTTAATGCACTCGTCTTCAGATGGACACTTGGGCTGTTTCCAGATCTTCGCTATTGTGAACAATACTGCCACAAACATGGGGGCGCATTTCTTCTTTTCAAACAGTGCTATGGTGTTCTTAGGGTATATTCCTATAAGTGGGATAGCTAGGTCAAAAGGCAGTTTAATTTTTAATTTTTTGAGGAATCTCCATACTCTTTTCACAGTGGCTGCACCAGTCTGCATTCCCACTAGCAGTGCAGGAGGGTTCCCTTTTCTCCACATCCTCACCAGCACTTATTATGTGTTGTTTTGCTGATGAGTGCCATTCTGACTGGTGTGAGGTGATATCTCATTGTGTTTTTAATTTGCATTTCTCTAATGATTAGTGATGTTGAGCATTTTTTCATATGCCTATTGGCCATCTATATGTCCTCTTTGGAGAAATTTCTATTCATTTCTTTTGCATCCAAATTGGAAAAGAAGAAGTAAAACTGTCATTATTTGCAGATGATATGATATTGTATATAGAAAACCCTAAAGTCTCGGTCAAAAAACTACTGGACCTTATAAATGAATTCAGCAAGGTGGCAGGATATAAAATTAATACTCAGAAATCAGAGGCATTTCTATATACAAACAATGAATTGTCAGCAAAAGAAATCAAGGAAATAATTCCTCTCACTATTGCAGCCAAAAAAATAAAGTACCTAGGAGTAAATTTAACCAAGGATGTTAAGTACTTGTACTCGGAAAATTATAAAACATTGACAAAAGAAATCAAGGAAGATACAAACAAGTGGAAGCATATACCGTGCTCATAGCTAGGAAAAATAAACATCATTAAAATGTCTATATTGCCTGACCTGTGGTGGCGCAGTGGATAAAGCGTCGACCTGGGAACACTGAGGTCGCCAGTTCAAAACCCTGCACTGGTCTGGTCAAGGCACATATAGGAGTTGAGCTTCCAGCTCCTCCCCCCTTTCTCTCTTTCTCTCTCACTCTGTGTCTCCTCTCTAAAATGAATAAAATTAAAAAAAATTTTTAAAAAATGTCTATATTACCCAAAACAATTTATAAATTCAATGCAATACCAATTAAAATACCAATGACATACTTTAAAGATATAGAACACATACTCCAAAAATTTATATGAAACCAAAGAAGAACACAAATAGCCTCAGCAATCTTAAGGAGAAAAAATAAAGCAGGAGGTATCACTCTTCCGATATCAAGGTTTACTACAAGACCATTATACTGAAGACAGCCTGGTACTGGCATAAGAACAGGCACATAGATCAATGGAACAGAACAGAGGACCCAGAAATAAACCCACAGCTTTATGGACAACTGATATTTGACAAAGGAGGAAAGAACATACAATGGAGTAAAGACAGCCTCTTTAACAAATGGTGTTGGGAAAATTAGACATCTACCTGCAAAAAAATGAAACTAGATCATCAACTTAAACCATTCACAAAAACAAACTCAAAATGGATAAAAGACTTAAATGTAAGCCGTGAAACCATAAGCATCTTAGAAGAAAACATAGGCAGCAAGCTCTCTGACATCTGTAGCAGCAATATATTTGCCGATTTATCTCCACTGGCAAATGAAATAAAAGGCAAGATTAACAAATGGGACTATATCAAACTAAAAAGTTTTTGCACAGCTAAAGACAATAAGAACAGAATAAAAAGACAAACCACACAATGGGAGAACATATTTGACAGCACGTCTGATAAGGGGTTACTAACAAAAATTTATAAAGAACTTATAAAACTCAATGCCAGGAAGACAAACAATCCAATCAAAAAATGGGCAAAAGAAATGAATCATGTTTTAAAACTTAAAAGTTAAGATTAGGGCTAGGGTTAGCATAGAAATAAAAGTTATAACTTCTAGGTTAGCAAAAGAAAACAGAAAACATAAATACAACACAATATCAGAAAAGAGAGATAAATAACATGGTTTATAAAGAAACAGAATAAATTAGTACAAGTAATGCAAACATGAGTATTCTTAACAAAATTTGATTCAGTGCACAGAGTCGAATGCAGAGACGATAAGACTATATAAAACTGATAGGCACTATGTTGTTTATAAGAGATACATGGAAATTAAAAAGGAGCATAAAGGTTTAAAAATAGAGGATTTATCACAATATTTTTAACTATATCACCTTCACCTTTCGCACATATTCTCCCAGCCCCTCTCTTCTGGTAACTATTCCTTTTTTTTTTTTTTTAACATTTTTTTTAAATTTCTTTTTATTTTATTCATTTTAGAGAGGAGAGAGAGAGAGAGAAAGGGGGGAGGAGCTATAAGCATCAACTCCCATATGTGCCTTGACCAGACCAGTGCAGGGTTTTGAACTGGCGACCTCAGTGTTCCCAGGTCGACGCTTTATCCACTGCGCCACCACAGGTCAGGCTGGTAACTATTCCTTTTATCTCTGCTTCTGAGTCTGTTTCTGTTTGATTATTACTAGAATTAGTGGGGTGATCACATTGCAAGACACACAAATGTTGAATCACTACACTGTACACCTGAAACTAAGATAATAACATAACATTGTATATCAACTATACTAAAATACAAAATTTTTAAAATAGAGGATTTAAAGTGATCAATTAGAAACAAAGTCATAATTTTAACACATATGGTAAATTAGGCATTTAATTTCTAACTTAAAAAATATACAAATAAACTAGTAGTTAAAGGCAACATCTTTAAATTCATAAAGGATATCCACCAAAATCCTATATCAAGCATCACATTTAATTGTAAATCTTTATAAGAAATACTTTCAAAAAACTCCACTGAATTCACTACTGCTCAACACAGTAGTGAATATCATAGCCAATTAACAAGACAAAACTACTTGTCTTACTTAGGGGTTTAAGAATCGTAAACAATAAGGTAAAATTGTGATCATTTTCAGATGATAATTTTAGAGATTCTAAGAATGAGAAAGAGACTTTCAGAAGATAGCTAAAACAATATAAATATACAAAATCACTATTATTTGTATGTATTAGTCTTAAAATATCTAGAAAATGTAGTAGTAACATAATCCTACATTAGCAATAAAATCTGAAGCTACTATGAATAAATCTAACAAAAGACAAAACATTATGAAGAAAATTATTAAAGAACATAAAAGGAAAACAATAAAAAAGGAAAATATTGCTCATGGTTTAGAAGATTTAGTATAATAAAGATGTCATTTTATCCAAATAAATGTGTAAATTAAAATAGTTTTCAACATAAGTCCAACAATTTATGAACTAAAAAAATGTTCTAAAAATTTATGAGTAAAAAAGTAAATACCAAAAGTTTAAAAGCATAATTGAAAGGATAGTTACCAAATTAATGAGAGTGGTTGCCTCTGAGCAGAAAAAAGAAAAGGGCTGGTGAAGGGAATAAACTTAAATCTTATCAGGCAAGTTTTATTTTGTGTTATAATTAAATCTGAAGGATAAACTGTGACTATTGTGAAAATTCTGGCTCAAGAATTCTTGAGTGTTTGTTTTATTGATAATATTACTTCTTTCTATTGTTTAAATTTTTCAAATAAAAATAAATAATACTGAATTTTTATTTGACAAAGTGTCCTGTGAAGGTTGGTAGACAGTAACAGGATGAGTTTTTGTTTCAATTCAATTCATCTAAAATACTTACATTTTCACACAGCTGAGTTACAAAAAGGAATATAAAAATAGGAGGAAATAAACAGAAAGTAAGCCAAGTTAGTAATTTACTATGCTAAGCAATTATTGCAGCTGAAAAGTTTTGAATATTGTTGTCTAAATGTACAGCTGCTTGGATGTCTACTTGTTTGTGTTTGTCCAGCATTAGAGTATGTAAGAGAGAATGACTGATATGGTTACAAGTTCTAATTACATTCCCAAACTTTACTATATATTTATATTACTAGAATCATTTTGTCCCAATTGTTATAAAAATATCAACTCACTTTTATTAGAACCAGAGTTATCTACAAGAGAGTGAATTTTATGAGGGTAGCAAAATGCATTTTTAATATGAATTAATGCTCAAGTATTTAGTCAGTACTGAGAATGTAGAAAAACAATGAAACAACCCCCCAAACCCAAAGACTTTCTTAAAGTAGAATCTCTTTGGACAGAGAGGGAAGGATTTCAGAAGAATCCCAACCCTGGGGGTGCATTTGTCAAGGCTTGAGAGAGTCAGCCTTATTCATGGGTCCCTGGTTTTCATTTATGTCAGTATAATCTCTCCTTTATTCAAAAGAACCTAAAAAATTTTCTTGTAGAAGAACTCATTACATAAAACATGTATCATTTTTGCAAACTCATACTTACTCTCTTATTTTACTAGTACAATGATCTATTTTAGGTAATAATGATTCGATCTAATGTCTTGAAAGACACTCATTTCCATTAAAGCTATTACTGAAGTTTATTAGGAAAAAAATTATATTCCTCGAATAAAAGTGTTTTCTTAAATATATTTTCAAAAATTATTTCTTCAGCTGGTCATTTTAGTTTAAGGAATGCTATCTTGGGGACAAGTTGATTTAGTGTTAGTCCATCCATCCTTACTGAAGATGTTCACATAGACAATACATAATAGGCAGTGTTTTGTTTAATTTATTAATTGGCGAGAATCTAGGTAATAAAAAGAGGAACAGCCGGGTTCATGAGAGTGCCCCCATAAGTACACTTCAGAAGAATTTATCTTATGTCATGAGGCATGGGAAATATATTTATGTGACCTGGAAAAATTGGTTCTAATCAAAGTTAAAGGAGAATTGAAATCTCTGATAAACACATGTTTGGTTTGAACTATCTCACATCTAGTTTTTGGGACTTAAGAAAAGGCCTAAGCAATTGGATGCATGATTAAAGATGAAAGGAATTAGGACTATTTGGTTTGAAGAAAGCATGATTGGGAAGTCACTGGCTATGGGTCTTTAAACATGACATTGTTAATTGGAGGACATTGATGAGCTGTTCTCCAGCCGCAGATTGTCCTGAATGTAAGAAACATTTAAAATACCAAAAAAAAAAAAAAAAAAAAAATTACTGACTAGGTCAAATGAAGAACAAACTCTAGTAAGATATTAAGGGCTAGAAGAAGAGACTGTATAAACAACTATAATAAATTTATAACACTTGAGGAAGCTCACGTGCAGCCATGTAAATTTTATAACATATTAATTGCACAAACATTCTTGGTAACACATTCATGGTATTTATTTGGATTAAAGAGAAGCAATTATGAAGAGGAGTACACAAATTACAAGGTCATTTTTTAATATTTCTATAAAGCAAAAGAGGAAAATGCTGCAGATGCTTATTTTTCTTTCAAATCACTGATGTCTTCCCCAAATTAAGCTAAAGATAGAATCTTTGCCACACTTCCTGGGATTCTTTGATCTTACGGTCATAATAGAACAGCATGCAACACAGTGGAGGGAAATTGCATCTCCTAAAGTGTCCACATTTTTTTTACTGACAGTTAAAAGCTGAAAAAGATATGAGTTAATGAAATCTGTGTGGCTGAGATTGTCTTTTGCTGCACTGACAGAATGACACTGGGCTAGCTGGAGACATAGACAAGGCAAACCAGAAAACAATGCTAGCACATCAACAAAATTCTAGCATAATGACAGAAAGAGAGGGTCAAAATGGAGAATGTAACTCCTATTTGTGTATAATCTTTCCCATTTTTAGTACAAAAATATGCTAGTAGCAGAAATAGCCTGTCCTTATGTCTGTATATTGAGTTTTATAAAGCTGAAAACTAATTTGTTAATAACATTTGCTGAGTTATAATTTACATATAATAAAGATCTGGAAACAGCCCAAGTGTCCATCAGAAGACAAGTGGATTAAAAAGCTTTGGTACATATATACTATGGAATACTACTCAGCCATAAGAAATGATGACATCAGATCATTTCCAACAAAATGGATGGACCTTGATAACATTATACGGAGTGAAATAAGTAAATCAGAAAAAAAAAACTGAGAACAGCATGATTTCATACATAGTTGGGACATAAAAGTGAGACTATGAGACATGGACAAGAGAGTGGTGGTTACAGGGTGGGGGGAGAGAGGGGAGGTTGGGATAGGGAGGAGGGGAGAGGCACAGGGAAAACCAGATAGAAGGTGACAGAGGACAATTTGACGGGTATGCAACATAATTGAATGATAAGATAACCTAGAGATGTTTTTGTTGTACATATGTACCCTGATTTATTGGTGTCACCCCATTAAAATTAATAATAATAAAAAAATAAAAAACAGAAAAAAGAAAAAAAAGCATCTATTTAAATGTACATTGGATTGAAGTTTGACACGCATGTGTAGTCGCCACCACAAGAAGATACAGAATATTCAGGATGCCAACAAGTTCCTGTGTCCCTTCCCACCCTCCAGCCTCTGCCACAACTGATCTGCTATCACCATAGATTAAATTTTTACAAAATAAATGAAATCTTACAGTATGAACTCTTTTGACTGTCTTTCTTTTTCAGCCTAAGTTTATGAGGTTCATTCATATTTTTGTGTGTATATTGTTGTGTGTATATCAGAAGTTCATTCATATATCTTGTGGATAGACATCTGAGTTGTGTTCATTTGAGGGTTCAATGAATGAACCTGCTATAAGTTTTTTGTGAGTCTATATGGACAAATGTTTTCAATTTTTGAGAGTCAGTACCTAAAAGTAGAATTGCTGAGTTGTTTAGTAGATGTATGTTACTGAAAAAACTCTTTTGCAAGATATTTGTGCCATTTTATATTTCCATCAACAATGTAGAAAAGTTCCAATTGCTACATATTTTTGATCACACTTGCTATTGTCAGTCTTTTTTTAAAACCGTATAATAGATGTATTGTAAAATGCTATTGTGTTTTTAATTTGCATTTTCTTGATGACTAATTATGGTGAAAGCCTTGCATTGGAAGAATATGCCATCTAGGACTTTCATAGCAGGAAAGAAAAAGTTTCAAAGTTTAGTTTAAAAATTTCAAAGACAAGTTGATTCTTTCATTAGATGCTAACATAGCTGCTGACTTTCAGTTGAAGGCAGTGCTCCTTTGCTATTTAGAAAATCCTAGGGAATTTAAGAATTATGCTAAATCTACTCTGTGTTCTATAATTGGAACAACAAAGCCTGGATGACAGGAGTTATATTTGTACCATACCTTATTGAATATTTTAATCCTACTGTTGAGATTTACTGCTCAGATAAAAGATTCTTTTTAAAATATTACTGCTCACTGACAATGCACCTGGTCATCCAAGAGCTCTGATGAACAAGGAGATTAATGTTGTTTTTATGCTTTCTAACACATTATCCATTCTGAAGCCCATGGATAAAGAAAACTTTGATTTTCTTATTATTTAAGAAATACATTTTGTAAAAGTATAGCTGCCATAGATACTGGATCTTCTGATCAATCTGGGCAAAGCACATTGAGAATCTCTGGAAAGAATTCACCATTCTAGAGTTCATTAAGAACATTTTTGATTCATGCTAGGAGGTCAAAATATCAGCATTAACAGAGGTTTGAAAGAAGTTGGTTCCAACTCTCATGGATGACTTTGAAGAGTTCAAGAGTTCAGTGGAGGAAGTAACAACAGATGTGGTGGGAAAAGCAAAAGAACTAGAATTAGAAGTAGAGCCTGCAGATGTGACTGAATTGCTGCAATCTCATAATGGAACTAATAGATGAGGAGGGGTCGTGTCTTAGGAATGAGCAAAGAAAATGGTTTCTTGAGAAGGAATCTACTCAGGGTGAAGATGCTGTGAAGATTGTTGAAATGACAACTAAGGATTTATAATTGTGCATAACCTTAGTTAATAAAGCAGTGACCAGGGTGGACAGGACTGACTCGTTTTGAAAGATGTTCTAGTAAAGATAAAATGCTGTCATACAGCATTGCATGCGACAGAGAAATCATTACTGAAAGGGAGAGTTTATACAGCAAACTTAATTTCTGCTTTATATTTTAAAATGACCATAGCCACCCGAACCTTCAGCAACCATCACCAACATTGAAGCAAGACCCTCCACCAGAAAAAAGATTGCAACTTGCTAAAAGCTCAAATGATGCTTAGCATTTTTAGCAATAAAATATTTTAAATTAAGATATATAGATTGTTCTTTTAAACCTAATGCTATTGCACGCTTACTAGACTACAGTATAGTGTAAGTATGACTTTTATAGGCACTGGAAAACCACAAAATTAATGTGACATGCTTAAATGTGATATTCACTTTATTGTGGTGATCTGGAATCTAACCCACAGTATCTCTAAGGTGTGCCTGTAATCATTTATATGTGGCATCTAAAAAACTGAGAACAGCATGATTTCATACATAGGTGGGACATAAAAGTGAGACTATGAGACATGGACAAGAGTGTGGTGGTTACAGGGTGAGGGAAGGGAGAAAAGGTTGGGAGAGGGGGGAGGGGAGAGGCACAAAGACAACCAGATAGAAGGTGACAGGGACAATTTAACTTTGGGTGATGGGTATGCAACATAATTGAATGACAAGATAAACTGGAGATGTTTTCTTTGTACATATATACCCTGATTTATTAATGTCACCCCATTAAAATTAATAAAAGAAAAAAAACAAGACTCATGAAAACAGAGAGTAGAATGGTGGCTAACTTGGGCCTGGAGGTAGGAAAATTGGGGAGATGTTTAAGGGTACAAACTTGCAGCTAGTCGATAAATATTTTGGAGATCTAATGCACATAATACTGATTATAGTCAACCATATTGTTTTATAAGCTTCAAAGTACCTAAGCAATTAGATTTTAATTGCTTTCATCACATACAAAAAAGATAATTTTGTGACATGATTGAGATGTTAACACTATAATAGTAATCATATTAAAATATATAAATGTATCAAACTAACATAATTTACACCTTAAACTAGAAAAATATTTTGTTTTACTTCACTCATATTTTTTTTTTTTTTCCTGAAAGAGAGGCAGAGAGAGAGACACAGGAACATGGAGCTACTCCTGTGCATTCCCTGACAGGGGAATCTAACTGGCAACCTTCACTCACGCTCCGGAACGACGCTCAAACTGACTGAGCTATCCGGCCAGAGCTAAATTTCTATTTTTTATTTTCAGGAAAATAGAAAGAGGACGGGAGAGAGAGAGAGAGGAGGAAAAAGGGAAGCATTCATCTGTTGTTCCACTCAGTTGTGCACTCATTGGCTGTTTCCTATGTGTACCCTGACCAGGGATTGAACCCGCAACCTTGTTGTTTCTAGATGACACTCTTAACCAACTGAGCTCACCTGCTAAGGCTGTCCCTTATATCTTAATAAAATAAGTAAAGTAATTATTTTGAAAAAATTCAAATCTATGTTTTTTCATTTAAAAGATTAAACAATGCTTAAAAAGATAAAGTCTTCAACTTGGTTTATAAATATCTCCATATTCTAGTGTTTAATGTTCAGCTGTATCCATGGTTTCTCATCCATATTTTTTACCTCTATAGTTCAGTAATATTAAATTAACCTTAACTTCCTGATATAATGTTCTATCTCATCTGGAACTTTTGTATATGACACTCTTATTGTCAGATATAATTTTCTCCTTTTTTTTTTTTTTGCTATTTTCCACTTTTCACTCATTTTTCAGGTTTCAACTTACATTGTACTTCCTCTACTGTGTAAGAGACTATAATGTAGATAATCAAAAAATAATTAAAAGAGAATTTATAAAATACAATGAAAAGTGTTGGCAAAATTCCTAACTTAGGAAGCTATTGTGTATACACTCATTGGCAACAATTTTTTTATTTTGTATTTTTCTGAAGTGAGAAGTGGGGAGGCAGAGAGACAGACTCCCGCATGTGCCCAACTGGAATTTACCTGGCAAGCCCATCATGAGGTGATGCTCTGCCAATCTGGGGCATTGCTCCATTACAACAGGAGCCATTCTAGTACCTGAGGCAGGGGCCATGGAGCTGTCCTCAGTGCCCGGGCCAATTTTGCTCCAATGGAACCTCGGTTGTGAGAGGGAAAGAAAGAGACAAAGAGAAAGAAGAGGGGGAAGGGTGGAGAAGCAGATGGGCACTTCTTCTGTGTGCCCTGGCCAGAAATCGAACCTGGAACTTCCACACATCGGGCTGACACTCTACCACTGAGCCAACCGGCCAGGGCAGCAACATTTTTTAATACAAGTTCCTTTGCTGATGGCTGACACATCTGACCCCAAAACTGAGAAACCTTACCTAAGATTGACTAAAATTAGGTATCATTCAGTTACAGACATTTATATTTTTATCCCTGTATCCTAATGTGGTAGTGTAGAAGAAGCATATGGGCATTTACATAGGCATTTTCCTTTTGCTCAATCGCCATATTTTTGGTGTCTTCAAACATATTTTTCAAAACAGGACATAGCTAGTGAGGCCTCCTATAATGTCAGTTCAATTAACATTAAAAAAAATAAAATCAGCTGTGTCCGTTCTATTGTTACTACTTGGAAATGGGTAGTTTGGCCTGGGTATCTTGGCAGAAATGCCATATTTATTTTTAATTTGACTCATCTCCAGTTCAACTTGAAAAATTGCCTATGTCACTGACATTGCCAAAAATATTTCATCAAAGTCTGCACTTCATCAGATTTCTAAGAGAGGCAGGAAAGAATTCTGATTTTTGTTAGGTGGTCTTAGTAATTTGAATCTTGAAAGAATTTCAGAAAAAAATTTTTTTTTTCTTTTAGACCAATATCCTTATTATATTGCTTTCAGTATAAAAATTCATTCCAATAAGCTCCATCAGCTATTTTGGCATCTACCATACAGCTCTTTGTATAGAAATTCTTTATGTGGACTTATTCTGTGTATATCCTTTATCTTGTACAGGATTGCTTCTATAATATTCAGTTTCACAACCAATTCATGATGTAGACAGGAAATAGTTGTTTTACATTTTACATAATACTTCATTTAAAATAGTTCATAGCATGTGGCAGGTGCTCAGTAAATAATCAAGACTAAGAAGTTTATGGACATCAGTGAAGAGACTGATAGAGATACTTCCTCAAATTTTCGGGGAAAAGATATAAGAACATAAAATATTGCCATCTTAAAGTATGCTTTATTGCATTCTTTCAAAGAGAGTCAATTAATCTCCATAGGTTCCTAATTATAAGTAAATTAATGCTAATAAAATAATTTATATGACAGTGAACAAAAGAATCAAAATATTGTGTTGTGATTATAATCATGAAAAAATATCCATAATTCTTTAAAATGGGATTTTAACAGATTTAGTAATATTCTGGCAGTTTTTAACTGCATCCAAATTGCACCCTGAATTTTTGGTGGTGAAGTAATGAACAATATTTTCTAAAAAAGAGCACAGTGAATAGTTGCACAGTATAGGAAATAAGTGTATATATTTCAGGAAGATTTACAAGGGAGGAAGTAACAAAAGAATTGGATCAGAAGACTCCGTAAAATGCGAAAAGGTCGATTTAACTACAAAAATAATGCCACTAGGACAAGGGAGGCTGAAGATGCTGATGTGAAGAAGAGTTATGTGAAATTCCATGAGCCCCCTACTTCATCCCACTGAGTGTATGTGCCTGTATGACACCAAATTGTGCCAAGGGAGAGAATGTGTTGTCAATTTATTTATTTATTTATTTATTATTATTATTTTTTATAATTGTTTTTAAATTTATTCATTTTAGAGAGAAGACACAGAGTGAGAGAGATAGAGAAAGAGAGAAAGGGGGGAAGAGCTATAAGCATCAACTCCCATATGTGCCTTGACCAGACCAGTGCAGGGTTTTGAACTGGCGACCTCAGTGTTCCCAGGTCGATGCTTTATCCACTGCGCCACCACAGGTCAGGCTTATTTATTTATTTATTTATTTTTAATTTTTTTATGAGCGATGTGGTACATTTATGATTTATTTACGGCCCAGATGCCTGATAAAGAGAACACCCAACATTTTATACCCTGGCCTGCCATTTCAAGCATCATTCAAGGGGGAAGAGCACACAATACAGAACACAGGAGATGTACTGTTGACTTAATACAAGGCAATAAATAAGAAAACTAAATATTTCTTGAGAAAAAATTCAAGGATGATTGCCGTGAACCACCGTGGCTAGTAACTCCAAGTCCTGAGTGGGAATGGTGCGGAATTAAGAAAATAGGCTTAAAGAGAAATAGGATTGGCTGGTGGGGGGAGGGCAGGCCTCTTTGCAACGCAGAAGATAGCTTGCAAAAAGCGAGTCTCACCCCTTCCCCCCCAACCTTCTTTATTTATAGGACAAAGTGAAGTCATTAACAAATCAGAGAGATCATTAAAACAAAGTCACATTTACAAGGTAACCCAAGAATTCTCCCAAGTGCCGAAAACATGTGGGGTCATTTTAATTTTTTTAAATTTTTTTAAAATTTTATTCATTTTAGAGAGAAGACAGAGAGAGACAGAGAGAGAGAGAGAGAGAGAGAGAGAGAGAGAGAGAAAGGGGTCATTTTAATCCTCACCTATTTTCAGCTATTTTGTAATTATCTGAAGCTCAGAGTATTTTGTTTTTTTCTTCCTTATTTGGAAACTAGCAAGAAGAGAATGTATTGTCCTCCCCACAATACACACTGTTCTGCATTCTGGTCTGAACCTCTGAGTCTCTAATAGAAAAAATAATGATATGCCAGTGGCTGTAGGTAATAAGAGGGTTTCATTAGTAATAAGAATCATATGGGAGACTGGCTGTTACAAATGTGAGCACCAATTTCATAGTTGATGTATCATTTTTGTGTGTGCAAATAAATGCCTCAACTGCTTTTCAAAGGAGTGAAAATAAAAAGGCAAGACTAGAATTACATAAAATCCAGATGAAGATGATGGAATTGCTATGTTATTTATGAATTTGTTTGCCCAGAGTTTCTGCAATATTATGGGTCTTTATAAAAGGAATAATGCAGACAATGTACATAGGCATGTTTTTAAACCAACTTTCATTGATACATGGGCATTGTTAATTCTTGGGCTAAATATCAATTTCAAGAGGTGAACATCAGGGTAACTACAGGAGATGGTCAGAGGTCAAATTTATGTTGACTCTCCTGAAAATTTTATTGTTCTAGAATCCTCTGGATAATTATATTAACTTTTAAAACTATGAAATTACCAACAGCGGGCATTTTTGTTTTTAAAACTCTTTATGCCAATTAACTGGCTAAGACAAACATTTGTACTATTACCCATGCTCTTTATCCCCAGTTCAACACCAGCAGTTCGAAGGTTTCTTTCATGCTACACCCAAGTTACTAAGGAAAACCAGGGAACAAGTCTCAGAGAAACAGACTGTCTTTGCCAAAAGTATTTGCTTTCAGTCCTTAAATTTATAACAAAGTGGTGACCAGTGCCCAATGACTTTAAATATTCCCAGAATATTTAAATCTGATGGGGAGTTGTAGAAAACTCTATGAGTTACAAATGGTTTGCTGCATGCTTTTTTTCTTTTAAGTAAGGAAGGTTAGGTAAAACTACTGTTATAGTGAGAAAGTAGAAATTTTGGGAGGAACTATGCACCTTTTCACGGCCTGGTGATTTTTGAGAATGTTATGATTTCCAGACTCAATAGTTTTTCAGAAGTATCTATTATGTAACACTTGATAAAACATTGCTTATAATTATATTAAACATACCAAGATATGACTTTAAAAATCAATGATTATCCCAACAATAATAGAAAATTTAAACACACACACACACACACACACACACACACATACACACACCTTCAAAACAAGAAAACAAAACAAAACAAAAGAACCTTTAATAGGAGAGTTCCGGGCATACTTAACTACTCTGGGGGATGGGGACTATTAACTTTGTTTAAACTTTTACCATATTCTTTAAAAATGGCTTTGTGTTTGACTTTGAGTGTCCTAATAGCTGGAGCAATGAGAAAAATAAGCTAGAAAGTTGTTTTTAGAAGAAAGAATAACAATTCTTTAGAGGAGTCAGTGTCTTCATGCCTGATTCTTTTACAGCTCTGGTTCTCAGACTACAACATAGCTAAAGAAATGCCAACTTTTTCTTACGTCACCCGAACATGAGAAATCTTGACACGAGCCTTCAGGAGGCAGGTATAGAGGACTTTCGAAGTACTGGGCCCAGAAGTTTCAAAGGAAGCCAGGAAGTAAACAGTCACCTAAATTTTCTATAATTATTTCTGGAAACCTCATTAGAAAAATAGAATAGGAAAAAATATTTTTTTCTATGTTGAGATATTATCTGGTCTATGTAAATTGAAAATTATTCATTATAGTTTTGCCATTGGATGATGCTCTTGCATTTTTGCTAAGGTGAAATAAAGCTTGAATTATAATTTACTCTCACCATAAGTCTGATCAGAAGGTGACAAATGATACAATCACAATGCAAAATTTTGAAAAGAGGCTTATTTTAGGAAGAAGTATTAGAAGAATTAGATGGCAAAATGTAAAGTGGACAAGAATAAACTATCTCTGTTTTATTCTGGTGTGTAAGTATGATTTGGATGAAATTTTGATCTAATAACCAGGTGGGCTTTTCTTACTCTTATTCCAAATAATATTTTTATTTATGACCCTGTGGGTCTTAATATGCAAACTAGATCATGAGGGATACTTTACCTCAAAGAAATCTCATAGCACAATTAGATAATTTGAAATTTATGCTCTCAGCTTTTTTATTGCAAAAGCAGAGTCCATGTAAAAAGGGCAAAAGACTTCAATAATCCATGATCATGATCATTCAGAAAGCCCCTTTCCTCCTCATCCTAGGGAACTATACTGGGTTGCCCAGCGGATGAAGGAGGGGTATTGGGGAAACACAATATGCCTGTTAAATACCTGTATGCCTCTGAGAAAGAGCTACTGCCTGAACCTTTGAGTTAAACCCCTTTGAGGAATATAATAAATATTATATACATTAGAAACTCTCCAATTTATTTTATTTTTTCTTCATAAATACAAATGGGCAACTAAGTACCAGTTATATCAGAGGAATGAAGCATGAGAGAAAAAACCACAAAAACAAAAAAGATTAGGAAGGAATGGAGGAGTGAGAGAGAGAGAAAATTTATTTTGAGGATTTGGCTTACACAATTGTGCAGGCTGTAAAATCTTTAGCATATTATGGAGACCCAGAAAAGACTTGAGTTTGCATCCTGATTCTAAAGAGAGTCTGGATACAGAATTCATTTTTCGTGAGAGACTTTAGTCTTTTTCCTCTTAAGACCTTCAACTGATTGAATAAACCCCACCCACATTATGGAGTGCAATCTGTTTTATTCAAGTCTACTGATTTCAAAATGAAGAGAAAGAGTGAGAGAAAGAGAGAGAGAGAGAGTGAGAGAGAGAAAGAGAGGGACAGACAAGGACAGACAGATAAGAAGGCTGAGATATAAGAATCATCAGTTCTTCCCTGTGGCACCTTGGTTGTTCATTGATTGCTTTCTCATATGTGCCTTGACCAGCGGGCTGTAGCTGAGCTAGTGATCCTTTGTTCAAGCCAGCAACCTTGGGCTTCAAGCCAGTGACTTTTGGGCTCAAGCCAGTTACCACGGGGTATGTCTATGATCCCATGCTCAAGCCAACAACCCCACACTCAAGCTGGATGAGCCCATGCTCAAGCCAGTGACCTTGGGTTTTGAACCTGGGTCTTCTGTGTCCCAAGCCGATGAACTATCCAATGCACCACTGTCTGGTTAGGCTGAAACTTATATAATATTATTAACCAATGTTACCCCAATATATTTAGTTAAAAATAAAAGAAAACAGAAAAAACAGTGAATCTTGTCTAAGAGCAATACATTGACAGTAACATCTAGACCAGTGTTTGACCACTAGTATACACCCACCGTAATGTAGGTGGCCGATGTGGCCTAGGCAAGTTTACACATAAAATTAATCATTATAAACATTACATTTTTCATAGAAAATTTGGACAATAAAATTTAGGAAATTTGCTGAAATATAAATAGAAAAGAAAAATGATGGGATATATGAAAACAAATGAAGGATGTATGTCATCAGATGTCAAGGGATCACAAAACAGTTAAAAAATGAAAGAAGACACTTATCTAAAATTTTTTCTGAAATTTCAAAACATCAAATTAGAAAATATTTTTAAATTTTCAGAGAGGAAATGCCTGACTAGGCGGTGGCGCAGTGGATAGAGCGTCGGACTGGGATGTGGAAGACCCAGGTTCAAGACCCCAAGTTTGCCAGCTTGAGCACGGGCCCATCTGGCTTGAGCAAAAGCTCGTCAGCTTGGACCCAAGGTCCCTGGCTCCAGCAAGGGGTGGCTCGGTCTGCTGAAGGCCTGCGGTCAAGGTACATGTAAGAAAGCAATCAATGAACAACTAAGGTGTTGCGATGGCAATGAAAAACTAATGATTGATGCTTCTCACCTCTCTCCGTTCCTGTCTGTCTGTCCCTATCTATCCCTCTCTCTGACTCTCTCTCTGTGTCCCTGTAAAAATAAAAAAAGAGTTGATGCTTCTCATCTATTTCTATAAAAAAGAAAGAAAATAGAATTTTCAGAGAGAAAAAGTCACTTCCAAAAAAATATAAATTATATTGGCATTAGAATTGTCATTAGCAACCACTGGATGTTAGGAGTCCTTTCAAAATTTGAAGAAAAACATAATACCTGACTTCAAATTAAATTTTTAGGCACAGTATCAATTGAGTAAGAAGTCATGAAGAAAGGATGTTCAGATATATGATGATTCAGAAAACTTCTCTCTCTCTCTCTCTCTCTCTCTCTCTCTCTCACACACACACACACATAGTGGTACCTTGAGATACAAACAGACCAACATACAATTTTTTTAATGATATGAGCTGTGACTCTGTTCATATTTTTGTTCGAGATCCAAGCAAAATTTTGAGATATGAGTCGAGATTCGGGAAGCTGCCTCTAGTGTCACGTTACTGCACGGGTCCAGTATCAGCAGTTTGATATACGAGTTGACTGACTTATGAGTTCGGTTACAGAATGAATTAAATTCATATCTCAAGGTTACCACTGCATATTTTAAGTAAGAAAGAGAAATAGTGAGAAAAAATCCTGCAGGAGCCTTAACTGGGATCCACCCAGAAACCCCTGCCTAAGGCTGATGCTTAAAGCAACCAAGCTATATTTAGTGCCTGAGTCTAATGCATATGGTCTGCTTCTCTTGTGTGCTCATGTGTGCCCTGACTGAGAATTGAACCCAGGATGTTCGTATGCTGGGCTTACGCTCTATCCACTGAACGACCCAGCCAGGGTTTTACATTTTCTTGCTTAACAACTTACCTAAAGATTTCCTCCTCCAATTCAAGAGGATGAAAAAAATAACAAAGAAAAAGATCACCCACTACATAGCTCAAGCAAAGAAGCTGAGTTGATTACTTGCTAAGCAGGTGGGAATTGTGGATGTAGGATGCAACATCTGAACAAAACAAAGAGCAGACTTTGGTGCTGCAGAAGGTGGAATATAGGGACTGGTTGGCTCAGAAGCTTCCTGAAGTAAAAAGTCTCATAATTAGCCAACCATAAGAAGCGTCAGTACTTTAGTGAAGCTACCATTGATTGACTGGGATAGGTTTAAAGCCTGTTCTGAGTTATCCTGTTTATGACTTGCATTTTGGGCAAAATAACAATCAGTATGTTCTCTTTTTCTGATCTTGAAGAAGAGTAGATTTTATTCTCAAAACAGGATGGTATGGGGCCCAGGAAAGGCAGATCCAAGCTAAAGAAAGAGAAGTTCCAGAGGGCAGTGGCTCAAGAGATCTAGAGAACTACTTAGCCATCCTGTGGCAGAGGTTGGAAGGTGACAGAAGAGAGGTATTTAGTGTAACAGCAAATTGAATAAAACATAAAGTATGTTTGAGGGTTTGGGGAAAATGCAATGAAGTGTGGTAACACAGTGATAAGAACAAACTTGGGGAGCTGACTGGCTGTGCTTGCATCCCATTTCTACTAGTTACACATCACTGTGTGACCTTGAGTATGCTACTTATCTTCTCTCTGCCTCTCTTACTCATTCTGTAAACTGACCAGAGTAATGTGTATTTGTTATTTATTGCTTTGTTACAAATTACTGCAAAACTTAGTGGCTTAAACAATGGTAAGTATTTATTATCTCTCATGATTTCTATGGGTCAAGAAGATAGGAGAGGCTTGGCTGGGGAGACTTGACTCAAGGTCTCTGATGATCTGGAAATCAAGACGATGTGCTATACATGGTCACTCACTGGCTAGCAAGTTAGTGCTAATTGCTGACAAGGGGGCTCAGTTCCTCTTCATGTGGGCCTTTCCCATAGATGTTCAAGTGTCCTTACATTGTGGTGGCTGGCTTCTCCCAGAGTAAATGATAGAAGGAAAAAGCTGGACAGAAGCCTTGTGTATGTGACCTAGTCTCAGAATCACATAGCATCACCTCTGCCCCATTCTGCTCAGTAAAATAAATTGGTCTGCCCAGCCCACATTTGAAGAAAGGGGGATACAAAAGAAGGAGCATCAATGAATTTACACATATTTTAAAAACTATTATACATGTGAAGTACATAGAATATCACTGACATTAAATAAGTGCTATACAATTGGCGTTGTTATCTTTATAAAAATTATAAACATATTGTTCAGCAGCTTGATTGTCAGTATATTAAAAATAGATTTTTGTACATTTACTTTTATCCAGTAACATATAAAACTGTTGTATTAATTTGAACAATTTGTTGATGGATTTTTTGAATATTTTAAAAATGTCTTCAACCACAATATCTATAAATAAAAAATGTTTATTACTTTTAAATCTCTAGGTTATTTATAATACATACTTATTATAGTGTAAATGATTGTCATACTCTATTGTTTATAGAATAATGACAAGAAAAGAGTCTGTACATTTTTAGTACAGATGTAATTATTGCAGGTCTAACTACATAAAACACAGCAACAATGGAACTCGTAAAATATTTTCAATCAGAATCCATTGATTCAAAGAACCAACCATATTGTCAACATTTTCATTGTGATATTGGCATGACACTTTTTACAGATGCTTTTTGTCAGTTTAGGACATTTTCTTATGGACATAGCTTGCTAAAGGTTGTTTTTTAAAAACATAAATATATATTGAATTTTCTTTTATTTTTCTAAAGCTGCTGATTTTCTTCTCTTACAATGCAAATGTGGTCAATTATATCTTCAACTTTTCTCTTCTTCATTGGATCATCCAAGTACTAAGTAAGGTCTCATCTTGAGGTTTCTGAGTGAAGTTGACTAAGATCAGGATAAAAAAAAGTAGACCTTTGGTTATAAATTTCTCACAGCAAATCTTTTCGTAGTTGGCAATTGTTGAAAACATCAGGATATACATTTATTTTAAGCATTATTTTCTAAGACTTAGTTTTTTTCTATTATGTATTTGGTATAAATATTCTCTCAGTTTAGGGAGAAAGCGCTCTTAATAATAAGTTTTCCATAGTACACTTTCCATGCAATAAAATAGTTAATTGGCTCCTTTAGTAGAAAATACAAAAAAATATTGGGAAATTACATTTTCTTTTTTAACTTGTTTGAAACATTGTTGTGAAATAAACATACTTTAATCTGCATTACCTAACAGTGCATGAGGTTTCCTTTTTCTCCACATCCTCACCAACAATTGTTTACTGACTTATTGATGAGCGCCATTCTGACAGGTATGAGATGATACCTCAATGTGGTTTTAATTTGCACTTCTCTGGCAATTTGGGATACTGAACATCTTTTCACATGTGTATTGGCCATCTGTATGTCCTCTTTGGAGAGGTGTCTTTCAGGTCTTCTGCCGGCTTTTTATTTGGATTATTCGTGTGTGTGTGTGTGTGTGTGTGTGTGTGTGTGTGTGTGTGTGTGTGTTGAGTTGAGTTGTTTAAGTTCTTTATAAGTTTTGGATAGTAAGCCCTTATTGGATATATCACAAATTTATAGATAGAGAACAGACTGATAGATGTCAGAGGAGAGAGGTATTGGGGGGCTGGCTGAAAAAGATGAAAGAATAAAGGAATACTAATTGGTAGTTACAAAGTAGTCATGGGATATAAAGTACAGCCTAGGGAATATAGTCAGTAGTAATATAGTAACTATGTATGTCAGATGGGTACTTGAAATATTGGGGGGCACTTTGTGAGTACAGGATTGTCTAACTGCTGTGCCATATTCTTGAAACTAATACAAAATAATACTGACTGTAAACTGTAATTAAAAAATAAAATTAATAAAAGAAGTACACAGAAACACATATACACACATTCAAACAAGCAACGGCTGACTTAAAGTACAGAAACAGATTGGTTTCCTAAATTATTTTTTTCAGTCGATATACTTCATAGTTACTAGTTGTTTATGCCTTAAAAAGGAAGAGGTACCTGCCCGTGAAGAAGCATGAGTTCTGCTTTCCCTCAGGGCTCCTGTGAGCAAAACTGAACATCACAGAGCTGGAGCCATGCGGTACCATAGCCTGCATCCTGTAAAGCAGAAACAAAGCCTTATTTATAAGTTTCCTCCTAGAATAAAAAAAGAAAGAAAGAAACCAGCTTTTCTGTTTTTTCTTTGGAATTGAGCCCTGTTGACCTTAAAGAGTTTACCTCCCCTCCCCTTTTTTTTTAACACTCCAGCAGGTAAGAATTGCTAGTGACTAGCCAGTTGGAAAAGTCAGACAGTCTCCCATGAAACTCTCTTTCCTTCTCTTTTGGCTGTGCTGAAAGTGGCTCATTTTCTGTCCAATGGTCAGCATTCTCTGAACATCAGGACTGCTGTCATAAGCAACTGCAGGTATTAAATCCCAATCAATGTCAAACAAGTTGTTGATTTCACTCACTTTACATCCTCTGTCTCTCCTCGGAGGGTGAGGGTTGGTTTAAAGAAGAGGGTGTATGGGAAAAGCTGGCTAAGTCTTTGTACATGCTGGCATGGCATAAAGAAAGGCAAAGTTGGCAAGAGACAGAATTATAATTACTACCATGCTTGGAGTGCCTAGTATATGCCAGGCATTTATAAACATAATTTCATTTATTCTTTTACCACTCTAGGGAGCAAACACTGTTATCTCTAGTTTTCATATGAGAAGCTGATGCTCAGAGAAATTAAGTAAATTTTACTTAAGTTAGGAAATATCCAACTCTGAAGTCCACACTACTCCTTGTTTTAGTCATTCCAGACAATACATTTTCATTTACACTGCCTTTTGCTTGAATGCAGTGCCAAAGGTACATATTTAAAAGTACAAGCAAGTTTTAACAGTCAAATATAATGGCAAATGAACCAGAATAATCAGTCATATGTGCTTTCAGTAGTACTGCATCCAGAACTATGTTGACAAGATGCCCCTCACCCCCATTTGGGGTGCTATGGTTAGATATTATCTTGCCAAGTGGTTCAAATTCAATAGGTTGTGAATTTTTATAAACATTCCTTTTAGGCAAACAAGCAGCACAAAAATATTTTTTATGGATCACTAAAAACAACATTCTCGTATAAAAGAGCTTTCAGATTTCATAAATTTGATTAGTTGTCACTGATTTATGATCACGAACAAATTACCAACCAATAATAAATGTACCAGTTCCAGCAATTTTATTAACTACAAATGATACCACCTGCATTAAAAATGTCGGAGAAATAACAGACCTTCCAATAGATACTTGGACAACTGGTTGTTACATTTCCAAATTTATGTTCTTAAAAAAATTATTCTGCTTTTATTTCTGCAAGCAATTCTTTTTCAACAAATAGCTGCAAATAGAGGCCTTCTGGAATTCAGAGAACTACACCTTTTATAAAAATAAGACACCTATTTGAAATGTAAAAGCTTAATTTCATAGATTTTCCCTTCATTCTGAGGAAGTTGTGAGAAGGGAGGAGAAATTGGTTGTACCCAGAAGGATTGCTCCATAACAGTGAATGGATAAAGATGATTATAGTGTTGCTGCCTTATCTGGGAGGTAGAAATTGTGAGTTAGACATTCAGTTTGGAATAATTATACAAGTAATCAATTAAAGAAGAAAAGTATAAGTTCACTTAATATAGTTTACCCACTTTATTTTATATATTCATTTCTTTATTGATGTATTATATGTAAATGTTATTTTGTTAATAAATATTATCAACAACTGAAAACCTTCCAGGATATAAGCAAGGGAAATTTTTGCTTTTTCTGCTAAAGGGACAGAAAAAATGTACAATATATAGAACACATTAAAAGAATAAAGTAACATTTCATAAAGAAAAATCTTCTGCTAAGTCTGATTATAAGAATCTACCCTCTGTGTTTTTTGAATCTATGTACCCTAATTGATCAGTATCACCCCTTTAAAATTAATTGTCTAAATAAAAAAAGAATGTACCCTCTTCATTTACTTGTGAATTCATTAGTTGCTGCATAATAAATACTTAGAAAACATTGAGACAATTCAAATATATGTAAAGCAAAAAGTGAAAGTCCCCCTAATTTTTTTGTACCACTCTGACAATTTTCATTAAATGTATATCCATTTAAATTTTTCTATGCTTATAAGCACACACATATTCATAAAGATTTTATTAAAATACAGTCTTATTATATATTTTAACCACTTAGTTTTTATTTCAACATTATGATCCTCTTCCTCTATTCGTATATTTAAATTCACCTGTTTTAACAGATGAGAAGTATTCCATAATATAAATATATCACAATTAATTTAAACATTGCTAGTGTTTTCACTTTTCCCCTTATTTGGGGAAAGCCGTAGTCCCAATCCTGTCAATATAGTAACTATCATAGGCTTATAACTTTCTTCTCTCAAATCAACACTGAAGGAAGTATAGAGAGAAATATAAACTCAACTTGCTTAAAAATATGAAACAATCTGGGAGAACGAGGGCTATTTTGCATGATGTCAAAGAGATTGTTGTAGCATGGGATAAAATGCATCTGTTTTAAGTATGAGTCTGTGTCACTAAGAAGTAGTTGACAATTATGTCTTTTCCTTGCTGCTACCTGGAGACATTCATTGTTTGCCTTGTTTATGCAAAATTCTGAAGTAATGATCTAGATTAGTGCATTATCCAAAGAGCAGTGCAGAAGCCTTGTTGAGGTGAATCATTGGATGAACTGGTGAATATTAATTAACCTCTTTCATTGACTCTCCCATTTTCCCTTTTAAATCAATAGGGTAGATAAATTTTCACCTAATGACACTTCCTACTCCTTGTGCTATTTTTCCTTGGGGGTTAAAAATGAAGACCTGATCTAGAGCTACTTTGTGAAAGGATAGCAAATTTGAGTTATTAGTTGTGGGATGCTCTATCTTAAGATGAGCCTTAAGGATACTCTTCTCTTTTCTTTAACTCACAAAGCTAACGTATCTTGAGGTATGACTTTCTGCTCCTCCTAAAACACATTAAAAAACAGAGAGCGATATTCTCACCGGCAATATATACTCAAGGGCCAAAATAATAGGACATCTGAAGAGGACAACTTCTTGAAAGGTAAATGTTAAGCTAAAAAACATAAGCCAAAGAAGGAGTATAATTATAGATGGACTAAATACCAATGGCATATTTCCCAGATCTAGAGCAAATATTTCAAAAATTTACATGAAATCTGAAAGAACCCAAATAGCCTCAGCAATCTTGAGAAAGAACAACAAAGTAGGAGATATCACACTACCTGATATCAAACTATACTACAAGGCCATTGTAATCAAAACAGGCTGATACTGGCATAAAAATAGACATATAGATCTATGGAACAGAACGAAGAACAGAAACCCACACCTTGATGGTTGATATTTGACAAAGGAGGCAAGAGCATACAATAAAGACAATCTCTTCAATAGTTTTGAGAAAATTGGACAGGTACATGTACCCCCCTAAAAAAGAAAACTAGATTACCAATTTATACCACACATAAGGACAGACTCAAAATGAATAAAAGACTTTAATATACGTCATGAAACCATAAAAATCCTACAAGAAAACACAAACAGTAAAGTCTTACACATCTCTTGTAACAAGATTGTTGATATATCTCCTTAAGCAAGCAAAATAAAGAAAAAAAATAAACAAATGGGACTATATCAAACTAAAAGATTTGGCACAGCAAAAGAAACCAACAACAAAATGAAAAGAACAACCCACTGAATGGG
Organism: Rhynchonycteris naso; assembly: GCA_037038555.1. NCBI lineage: Eukaryota > Metazoa > Chordata > Mammalia > Chiroptera > Emballonuridae > Rhynchonycteris > Rhynchonycteris naso. Next base: position 79,483,660 of record CM073002.1, read on the forward strand.
AGAACATATTTGTCTATACATCTGACAAGGGGTTAATATCTAAAATTTATAAAGAACTCATGCAACTCAAAACCAGGAAGATAAATAATCTAATTTAAAAATGAGCAAAGGTGCCCTGATTGGTGGTTCAGTGAATAGTGTTGGCTCAGCATATAGACATCCCAGGTTCAATTCCCAGTCAGGGCACACAGAAAAAGCAACCATCTACTTTTTGTTCCTTCTTCTTCCCTCTTCCCCTCCAGCAGCCCATGGCATGATTGGTTCTAACATGACCCCAGGCACTGAGGATACCTTGGTGGGTCCCAAATCATCAGCCTCAGGGGCTAATAATAGCTTGGTACTCAAGCATTGGCCCCAGATGGGGTTGTTGGGTGGATCTTGGTTGAAATGCATGCAGGAGTCTGCCTAATTATCTCCCCTCCTCTCACCTAAAAAAAAAAAAATGACCAAAGGAATGAATAGAAACTTCTCTATGAAGACATACAGATGGCAAGTAGACATGAAAAATGTTCTATGTCACTAATCATCAGAGAGATGCAAATTAAAATGACAATGAGATATCACCTCAGACCTACAAGATGGTTTTCATCAATAAATCAACAAACAACAAATGCTGGCAAGAATGTGGAAAAAAGAGAGCTCTGTTTATTGGTGGTGGGAATACAGACTGCTGCAAGCACTGAGAAATACAGCGTGGAGTTTTCTCAAAAAGTTAAAAATGGAACTGCCTTTTGACCCAGCAATTTCATGCCTGGGAATATTATATCCCAAGAATCCCAAAACACTAATTCAAAAACATCTATGCACACCTATGTTCACTGAAGTGTTATTTACAATAGCTAAGATCTGAAAACAGTCTAAGTGCCCATCAGTAGATGAGTTGATTAAAAAACTGTGATAGATATACACAATGGAATACTATGTGGCTGTAAAATAGAAGGAAATCTTACCTTTTACAACAGCATGTATGAACCTAGAGATTATTATGCTGAGTGAACAAGCCAGGCAGAGAAAGACAAATACCATATGACCTCATATGCAGACTGTAATGAACAAAATAAACTGATGAACAAAATAGAATCAGAGGCATAGACACATGGAACAGATGATCAGCTGCCAGAGGGAAAGGGGTTGGGGTTGTGGGGACTGAATGAAAGAAGATAAAGGGGTTAGCCAAAAAACATATGTACATAACACATAGACACAGATATGGTATGGTGATGGCAAAGGGAAAGGAGGTGGAGGATAAGTGGAGGTGGGCAGAGGTGGGGAAAATGGGGAAGAGGAGACATGGCAGGGCTAAGGGGCAGTGGGTAGACGGTGGTTTATTGAGTGGTGCACTTGAAACTTGTATGATATGCGAACCAATGTCATCCTAATAATGTCAGTAAAAGAAAAAACAGAAGTATAGATGGATTACAAATTGAAGATAAGAACAGTGAATAGTAATTGTAATAAAAGAGATATTACAAATATAAAACAACAGGTGAGATTATTTTCTTTTTTTTCACAGCTGAGTAGTATTTTATTGCATAAATGTACCACAGGTTTTTTATGCACTCATATACTGATGGACATTTGGGCTGCTTCCAGACTTGGCTATTGTAAATAATGCTTCAATGAATATAAGGATGAATATATTCTTCCCAATTAAGGAAATCTTACCTTTTGTGACAACATCAATAGACTGGAGGTTACTGTGCTAATTAAAATAAACCAGTCAGAGAAAGGCAAATACTGTATGATCTCACTTATATGTGGAATCTAATGAACAAAATAAACTGATGAACAAAATAGAAACAGAGGCATGGCTACATGGAACAGACTAACAGCTCAGAGGAAAACAATTTGGGGGTCCTGGATGAAAGAAGGTGAAAGGATTAAACAAGAAACAAGTATAACGTATAGACACAGTCAACAATGATAGCAAGGGGAAGGGGGGGTAAGTGAGCTGGGCAAAGGGAGGATAAGTTGGGACAGAGAGAGACTTTGCTTTGGCGATTGGTGCATGTGTAGATGATATTTTGTTGAACTGTACACTTGAAACTTGTATGGTTTTACCTGACCAGGCAGTGGCACAGTGGATAGAGTGTCAGACCAGGATAAGGAGGACCCAGGTTCGAAACCTCGAGGTCTCCGGCTTGAGAATGAACTCATTTGGTTTGAGCTAAGCTCACCAGCTTGAGCCCAAGGTCGCTGGTTTGAGCAAGGGGTCACTCTGTTTGCTGTAACCCCGGTCAAGGCACATATGAGAAAGCAATCAATGAACAACTAAGTTGCTGCAAAAAATAATTGATGCTTCTCATCTCTCTCCCTTCCAGTCTGTCTGTCCTTATCTGTTCCTCTCTCTGTCTTTGTCATAATAAATAAATAAATAAATAAATAAATAAATAAAATACTAACATAAGAGAATATGTTTTAAAAAAACTTGTATGGTTTTGTGAACCAATGTCATCTCCAATAATTTCAATGAAAATACTCTAAAAAATAAAAAACAAGAAAAAATATAAAGAGGAAATATGAAATATAATAATTAAAGAAAACACAACAATTGAGATAAATAATGAAATAGTATACAACTAAAGAATATGTTAGTGTGTTGTGGTATCAGTCTGAGGAACTCTGACAGAAACAGGGACAATTAGGAAATTATAAATTTTTAAAAATTGTTAAGATATGGTAGATAGAAATAAAGTACCAACATCCAGATAATAGGAGATCAGAAGGAGAGCAATTAAGATGGAGCAATACAATATTTTCTAAAATAAACAAAAGATAAACAAAGTGAATGATTTTATAGGAGCCAAATAGGAGAAAGAAGGAAAAGCTAACACACTTAGGCAAATATTAGTGAAATCTAAACGTGAAGAAGGAGAATGAGGAGAAAAAAGATACTCTGAAACCTTTAGAGTAAGAGTGGAACATCTACAAAGAAATAAGAATCAGACTGATGCCAGACTTTTGTATACAACACTAAATATAAGAAGACAATGTAGTAATATTATTAAAGTATTAAAGAAAAAGAATTTTCACCCTATGGCTTCATGTTGATAAAAAGTGTTATTCAAATATAAATGTCAAAAACATGGCCCTGACTGGTTAGTCAGTTGGTTAGAACATCATCCTGAAATGCCAGGGTGAATCCCCATTGGGGCACATACAGGAAGCAACCAATGAATGCACAACTAGGTGGAACAACAAATGAATGCTTCTCTCTTTCTTTCTCTCTCTCCCCCTTCATCTCTCTATCTCTCTAAAACGAATCAATAAAAAAATAATAAATAATAAATTTTTTTAAGTAAACATATTATCACACAATACCTAAAAAATTTGCTACAGAATGACTCAAATTGAAAATGCTTTGAAAAGAGGCTTTCAAATAGGAAGAGAAAGATAATAGAAAAGATCAGATATAAGGTAGTCATAAGACTTGGAAGAATTGGTAGTTATTTTTAAAACAGCTAAGTTAAAATAAAATTAAAAAGTACTTATTTATTTTTTATGATAGATATGGTTTATTTTATAAAAACTTACCTTTGTACTTTCAGATTTAAATGAGCTCTTTTATGTTACATAGGAAAAACTCTAGCATCCCAACTTATTTCATGCCAGAACAGATTCAAAGTTCCATCTTTGAGCAAAACTTTGATACTTATTTTGGACCCTCTGAGACACACTTAAATGTGGGAGTCTTAATTACAATGGTCCCAAAACAGTAAAACTCATTCTTAACTCATAGTATGACTTCAATAAGTATTTGTTAAATGGCATAAATAAATATTTGATTTTTAAAATCTTTTTAAAATTTTTTATCTTTAATTTATAGTGTTAACATGGTTTTAACACTATATTCAATTTGGGAAGATTATATGTTACCAGGAATCTCGTTTACCTTTTCAAAGAACAAGTTTTTGGTTTCATTGATCTTTTTTGTATTGCTTTTTTAGCCTGTATGTCATTTATTTTCACTCTGATTTTTATTATTTACTTCCTATTACTTCCTCTTGGTTTTGTTTGTTGTTCTTTTTCTAATTATTTTGGTGCGGGATTAGATTGTTATTGCAGAATTTTCTTGCTTCTTCAGTTATGCTTGTAATGCTATGAACTTCCCTCTCAGGACTGCTTTTGTTGTGTTCCATAGATTTCAGGGTTTTGTATGTTCATTTTCATTTGTTTCAAGAACATTTTTTATTTTTTCTTTGATCTCATTGTTAACCCATTTTTTATTTAACAATATATTCTCGGGAAAGTGATGGTGGTGGGGCTTCAGCCTCAATGCCAGAGAACTGAGTCACTGTCACTTCCTGAGTCTTTTCAGACACCTGTTTTCTGTCTTAGGCTGCTTACTTCTCAGCAGGGCTCAATTTCCATAGACTGAGGCAAGAGAGATTTCCAAGAGTGGGGCAGATGCCACAGGCAGATGCCCAGGCTGATGCCACAGAGAGGGGATTACTCCACCCAAGAAAGGTGGCAACTGTGGTTTTGGAAAATAACAGCACAGGGGTTTTGGTGGCTGTCCTCCACCATGTCTCTCCCTGGGGCTGCCAAGTCCACACTCTCCTCACACAACTCTAATCCTCTCAGCCTTCCCTCCAGAGAGCCCATGGTAACTGGCTATGAATGGTTGATTTTTTTTTTTTTTTTGCATTGACTCTGTAAAAGGGTGCTTATGTTTCTGAGACCTACCATTTCTTTCTTGCAGATAGAAACTTCACCTCTTTTCACCACGAAATGCTATGTGGGCACCTCTTCTAGTCTCTGGTGCTCCAGGCTGGGATACCTGGCCTGGGGCTTATGACCCACCCCTTTCAGGGCAAACCTCCTGTTGGGCAAATATGTTTAATGTAATTTTTATGCTCACTATTATTGTTATAAATGGCCACTGCTCATGTGATGATGCTCTCACGTGATACAGAAAATTGCCTTTCTGCTTGGGAAGGGGCTTGGTTATGCTATTGTGTGCTGGAGGAGGGGGTTATACCACCAAAAAGTTTTAAAAGGAGGAGGTAGGAAGCCATTTTGAGAGAGGATACCATGTTGTTGTAAGAGAGAGAGCCCACATGGTTGCAGAGCAAGATGGCAGAATGCTGAAGGAGAAGCCAGTTTGTGCAAGAAAAGAAAATGGGGAACAGAGGTGAATAAGACTGATGAGGGCCTTTGATTTTAGGAAAACTGGAAAGATTCTCATGATTGTGGAACAAGAGAACATGTGAGTGGGTTTTGGTGCCCCGTGTGTTTGTTTTTACTAGTTGGCCGGTAGGAGTCTAGAATAAAGGAAAATGGCCCACCATTTCTTGGCTCCACAGTTTCATTACCATCTGCCCAAATTAAATGAGAACCTGCAAAAGCCAGGCAGCTGTGACATCAGCCGTAGTTATTGGCTCTACAACTCCCCAGAGCTGAGATGTCCGTCCAGAACCTCAGCTGCTGCTTGCTCCTGGGAGTGAGGGCAACCCTTTTCTCATCTCTGCCCTTCCTACCAGTCTCACTTTGGTTTCTTTTGTGAATCTTTGGTTATAAATTCCTCTTCATTTAATCCTGAGTTGGCTTTTCAGGATGATTGTTCTTAAATTTAGTTATAACTACAGTCTGGTCCTGGGAAGAGGTGAGTGGAGCATTCGTCTGCTTACTCTGTCACCATCTTCAATCATATTAAAAATTATTTCCATAATAGTTTATTTTCTAGATAACATCAATGAGATGATACATAGGTGGGATATGAAAGATCATGAATGTAGTACTCCAGCCTGCTAGGAACTAACAGTGTCGCATGAAAAAAAACCTACTCAAGACACAAACTTATGTCAAGAGGAAGAGAGAGGGAGGCCTGCCAAGAGAGACAACAGGGACCTCCTAAATCTCCTTCTCCCTTAGCTTTTATTATCAGAAGCAGAACAGAGGTAACAGGATTACAAGGGAGGGAGATCAGGTGACAAGGGGAAGAATGATTAATGGACTTTATGCTGACTTGGAGGAAGGGCTAATTTGGCCAGAACATTCTTTTTCTTTTGCTAGTTAACAAGCACAAAGGAAGGGGCAATCCAGAAACTCTAAATTAATTTTCTAAAGCCCGTTCACATGTATTTCTTTGTGTCTGCACAAAGATCACCCACTCACACTTTCTTGGTGTTTGCATCCAAGAGACATTCACTCAGGGCTTTTAACTAAAGTTCCCCAATCCAAGTTATAGAGAGTTCAAGGTTAGATGGGTGATTCCCTACACACAAGAGCTTGAGAAAGTTTCTGCTGATGAAACATAAATGCTAAGTTCATGTCAATTTAAAAATCAAGAAATAAGGGCATAAAAGCAAGTAATATAGAGAAGGTGGAACAAATTCTATTTATTTATTTATTATATAACAGTGATTTAGAAAACCATACAGGTTTCAAGTGTACAACTCAATAAAACACCATCTGACCACTGCATGGTATGCCCTCTCTTCCAAGCTAAGTCTCTTTTCCCCCCACATCCCCCACCTAGCCTCCATTCCCATTTCCCTCTGGAACATGGAGCAAATTTAAATAGATAAGAGAATACAGCAGTGGTTCTTAACCTTTTTTGAGGTACTGAACCCACCAGTTTCATATGCGCATTCACCGAAGCCTTCTTTACTGATAAATAAAATATGATTTTTCCCCCAAATTCAAGACATAGGTATATGTTTTATTACTGGTGCACAAAATGAGCCGTGCATGAACCTCATCTTGCTCGAAGAACAAAACCAACAAAGTGCATGAACTCACAACAAATTATGGTATTACTTTATTCTGGCTTCTGCGGCAGAGGCTTCTGCAAACCCCTGAGACCAACTCATCGAACCCCTAGGGTTCGATAGAACCCAGGTTAAGAACCACTGAAACAGAGCTAATTTCAAAAGTATCAGCAAACACAGCAAATATAAATATACTAAACCTCACCTAAAAGAAATTGTCAGATTGAATAAAGAAACATCCATCTACATAGTATTTCCAAAAGCGTAAGAACACATAAAGACTGAAAGTAAAGGTGTTTTTAAAAATAGTTACATCAGGGGACTAAGTACAGGAGAGCTGGGGTTGCTATATGTTGGTCAAATAAGTTTGCAAATATGATGTATATGTTTGCTTGCTTATAGTTTGCATTGGGTGTGGGGGACAGGCTGTAAGCATGCAGGATCCTTATAGCCTAATGCTTAGTTTTAAGACTAAGCCTTTCTCACCTTTATAATGCTAAGATCTCCTCAACACTAAGCTTTTCTTCACACCCTTGACTGTTGCATGATGTGGGGTGGTGCACTCTCATGAGGAATCCTATTATGCCTCAGATAAGTGGCTTTGTATCAGAGACTTCCTTATTTGTATACTGGCTTAAAGGCTTTAATTTCTACACTATAAAATAAGGGAGACCAGGGGCTTTCTCTCAGATCCTGCCATCAGCATTGGAGAGGAGAGGCAGCCAAGATGGTAGAGTGCTGAAGAAGAAGCCAGTTTGTGCAAAGTTTGTGCAGAGAGAAGGAGATGGGGAACAGAGGTGAATAAGGCTGGTGGGGCCTTTGATTCTAGGAATACTCAGATGAGTCAGTGGCTTTGGGAGCCCTGAATGGAAAGGGAAGTGTTTTTCCACTGTGTGTATTTCTCGCCCACCAGGTGCCAGCTAGGATTAAAGGTAATGGCCCACCAGTTCTTGGCTTTATTGTTTCATTACCAACTGTCTGAATCTAATGTGAAACTGCATGGGCCAGGTGGCTCTGATGGTGGAGGCAGCTCTACTGGCCTTACACTATATTATTATCTGACATATAGATTTAAGGCAAAAAGGCAGCCAATTAATTCATTAAAGCAATATCATATGGTTATGTGGTATATATATATATATATATATATTTGCTAGGGTAAATTTATGCTTGTGAATTCATGAAGTAAATACTACACATATGCTAGCAGTTCTGTTAGAATTATTTGTGGTAGAAAATGGATGGATCGACTTATTCATAATCATGCTTCATGCTTGCTGGTCTGCATTTGATGGAGGAAACAGCAATCACTTTCGTGTGTGTGTGTGTGTGTGTGTGTGTGTGTGTGTGTGTGTGTGTGTGTGTAAGTGCCAGAGCTGTGATTCCTTTCTGTATTCAGTCAGTAGTGCTCTAACTAAACCTATAACCTATAGGTTTGGCTGCCTGTCACCATGAAAATCAATTGCAGGACACAAGTGCTCATCAGATGAATGTGGTTTATTCAAGTACTAGCCACCAAGAAGATGGGGGGGCACTCTTGTCTTCAAAAATCCTTCTTTCTTTCTACACCATCTTAGTTGATGACTATGTCCTTAATTGGGGCATTTTAGAGTAAGGATTGACCTCTTGCTTTTAGCCTTATCACCCATGATACTAATTTTTAGTTCCATATATTTTGTGGCACAAGAGCATCCAATAAAAGAGGGGAACATGGTTTCTACATTGTATTTGGTTGATCATGAGTTTATAGACTTTCTCAGGAAGATCCTAATAGTAAGAAATTCAGCTTTATCACCATTGCTGAGAAAGATACTGTGTATGACTTTAAGAAGATGCTAAGATATGGAGCAGAAAGGGTGTCATATCCAGAAAAAATGCTTCTTCCAGTATCACAGCCATTGTTATTGCTCTGTGCAGAGATCTGTTTTGATCTCTCTGAGGTGGTTACTAAATTGGATGAGGAGAACCTGGACAGAGGGTGTGAGGATCTCAGATTTAATTTTATTCATGGTAAATTTGAAATAGTTCAAGAAAACACTGGATTGTGGCATAGAAAAAATATTATCACTTTGTTATATTTTTTATATCTAACAAAAATATGTGTATTTGTTGTATCTTCTTATAGTTATAGTATAATATTCTTGACACAAGTCCTGGACATGTGGTAAATGCTTAAAATGTGTTTGTTAATTTACTGATAGAAATCTTTATTATAGTGAACAAACATTTACACATTAGTAGGCTATTTAAATGTGTCATTAAACAGTTTCTTTCCAAATTAATTTTTATTAAAATACATTGATTAAAAAATAAAAATAATATCACAAGAAAATTTTCAAACCACTCATGGTTCCATTTATGTTTCAGAGCTTGATGAGTTTTATATATTAATTACAAAAGTATTTAGTTCTGACAAGTATTCTGGTATTAATCAATTAACACAAACATTAGCATATGTGGATTTTAGAAATCTGCCAATTACTAAAGCTGTTGAAACAAATTAGATTTTTTTGTTGTTTTATTTCTTTTTCTGCTTTAAACAACAAATATTTATGATTAACACAATTGAAGAATAGCTTTTAATTGTAAGTTATAAATAAGATCTAATTGCTTAGAAAGTGATTTTATACATAAGTGTGCCTTTATTTTATGAGGTTGCAATCCAGTTATGAAAATAAGCTCTGGTCCAGGTACCCAGTGTCTAAAGAAATCAGATCCCAGACCTAAAAAAATTTAATACATGCATGTTCCCTTGGACTGCCTTTCTTGTTGTTTAAATTTCTTAGGTATGTTTAAAGGAGCATTCCCAGTGCATTTGTTAAGGTCAAAAGCTTATATTTTCTTAGTTTAGTGAAAGATTAGCACAAGAAAGAAGTGAAGGGGAAACAGAGAAAAGAAAATCAGAAAATATGCTCAAATTTTTTATAACTGAATCCTCACATTTTACAGCTATGACTGCTGGAGCAAACATTCTCTCCCTTCTGCCCTGCCATGGTCTTCTAACTGCTTCTTCACATGTATCCATCTCACCTTTACATAGGAGCCAAGGTGATATCTTAAAAAGATGAACCAGATCATATTTCTCACCCATTAAATCTCTTCAATGGCTTCCGCTCATTCACAGGATAAAAGCCCAATGCCATAATGCTACTACAAGACCTGATACAGTCTTATACCTGCCCAGCGGTTCTATCTCAATGAGGACCACACCCCACCATGCTTCAGGTATTTCTCCTAACCTGGCATAGGACAAACCAAGTTTTCTGCCTTAAGGCTTTACAGTTAGTTGTTGCTCCCTCTGTGGAAAAGCAACTAGAAATCACTTAAATTTACCTTTGCACATATCAACTACAGCTTATTGTCTTAAAATCTTATTTGCTTATTTCTGAAAGTTGAAGAAAATAAAAATACAATTTATCCAACCCTATTATGTTCTAGGCATTACATTAGGTAATATAGGTATACAGAGATAAAAAGAACTAAATCCTGGTAATGTAAAACCTCACACTGGTGTGTTGACACTTAAATAAATGACCATAAGATATACCATCAAAAGTATTATGATAGAAGTACAAGGATTTGTTAACTTAATTAAGGAGACTAGGAAAAACCTCATAGAGAAAGTAAAATTTAATTAAGTCCTCAAAGAATGACATGACCTTGACAGAAGGGAGTTGGAGGCCATGAATCTGGCTAAGAACAAACCTGACTCCATGTTTCATTAAAAGTTAGTTGAGAAACAAAGGTCAGTAGAGGTGATTAAGAAGTATAGTTCAGAGAAACGACAAAAGAACAGATGAACACAGTATCGTAAGAACCCAGAAAAGAAAATTTAAAGGAGATGTAGATTCAGTCCCTGTACTTACCCCAATAGAAAATGAAAAGTAAAAAGGGTGCTTTTGCCAATAAATCAGAACATTTCATTAGACTAGTTGAAGGGTTAGAGCCCAGTTGAGTGTTGAAGACTAATAATGCAAAGGTACTGAATTAGAAGGAGAGAACACAGACTTGGATTTTGGTAACGGAAGGGAAGCAATGGAAAAATAACTTCAGAAAAAAATAAAGTAGAGCAATTGTTCTGGCTTTTCTTATTTTGGGGATAAAGAAGATTTGAGCATGTTTATAGTTATAAGAAAGAATTTGGAAATGAGGATGACTAATGGCACAAGAGGACAGGAGAGAAAGGCAGAAACTATTTTGTTTTACAGTTGTTTGCAGCACTGACAAAGGGAGTAGCTTTGCAAAGATATATGGGCAGATAGGTAAACAATCAGAGATTATATATATATATATATATTTCCCTGAGGCAAGAGACTGAAAAAAATAGACAGGCAACATAAAATTCAGAAGAGACTAGGCCTTTTAAAAAAAGGGCCTTTTTTTCTATTGAGGTAAAATTTATATAATGTAAAATTTATTGTTCTAACCATTTTAAAGTATACAATGACTTTTAGTACATTCACAATGTTGGAAAAGCATCACCACTGTGTAATTCCAAGACATTTTCATCATCCCCCAAAGAAACCCCATTAAGCAGTCGCTGTCCTAAACCTCCTTTTCCCCAGCACTTGGGAAAAATTGATCTGCTTTCTGTCATTATGGATTTACCTAGTCCCAACATTTCACTTAATTGGAATCATGCAATCTGTGGCCTTTTGTGTCTGGAGTTTTTCGTTAGACATAGCTTCACCCATGTTGCAGCATGTATCAGGACTTCATTCCTCTCTATAGCTGAATAATATTCCAATGTGTGGCTATACCACATTGTACATTGCCAGTTGGTAACATTTAGGTTGTTTCCACTTTTTGGCTATTATAAAAAATTCTATGAACATAATGCACAAGTTTTTGTTTAAATACTTGTTTTTGTTCCCTTGGGTTCTACCCAAGTGGAATTGCTTGTTTGTATGGTAATTCTACATTTAATTTTTAAAGGAACTGGTTGTTTTCAATAATGCTGGGTCAGTTCACATTCCTACCAGCAATGTATGATGATTCCAATTTTTCTTCATTCTTACCAACATATGTATTTTCCCATTATTATTATTATCCTTATTACCTTCCTAATGAATGTGAAGTTGTCTCTTATTGCAATGTAGATTTGCATTTCCCCAATGACTAATAATATTGAACACCTTTTCATGTCTTAATTGGTCAGTTATATATCCTCTTTGGGAAAATGTTTATTCATGTCCCTTTGCTCATTTTTAATTAGATTGTCTTGTTATTGTTGAGTTGTAAGAATTCTTTATATATTATAAATACTACACCTTTATCAAATATATGACTTGCAAATATTTTCTTCCATTCTATGAGTTGTTATTCTACTTTATTGATTGTGTTCTTTTATATACAAGCTTTTGATTTTGGTAGTGTTAAATGTATATATTTTCATTTTGCCATTTGTGTTTTAGATGTCACAGATAAAAATTCATTGGCAAATCCAAGATCATTTAAGATTTTCTCCACCATTTTCTTTCTGTTTTGGTGGTGGGGTAGGGCTTAAACAGCAGAACAATATTTCTTTCAGTTCTGGAGGCTGGAAGTGGGAGATTATGGGATAGACAGATTTAGTTTCACCAAAGGCTTTCTTTCTTGGCCTGTGGATGGCTGTCTGCTTTCTGTGTTCTCACATGGCTTTTTCTCTGTTCACATGCACTCCTGGTGTGTCTCTTCCTCATTTAGGAAGCTGAAAATACAAAATCAAGGTGTCTGTGGACACATTATACCTCTGAAAGTGCCAGGAAAGAATCCTTCTTGCCTCTTCCATTTTCTGGTGGCTGCTGACAGTCCTTGGAGTTGCTGAGTTTGTAGCTATATTACTTGAATCCCTTCTTTCATCTTCACATGGCCTGTATGTCTATGTTCAGAGTGGATTAAAGTTGGTTGAGGGTCTGGGCACAGAAGAAAATATTGGGCCCCTTAAAAAAACAGAGAGACAGGGAAAATAAAAATACATGTTAACTATATTTAAAAAAATATGTACTATTAATGTTAAAATTGTACATAGGAAATCAAACTTGGAGTCATTAGAAAAAAGTGTTAAGTTGAGGTTTGGAGGGGCCCTTCAGAAGTCAGGGCCCAGGACATGTGCCCACTGTGCCCGCCATTAAATCCACCTCTGTCTATATCTCTCTGTATTAACTCATGTCTTCTCTTCCAATTATCTTTTCCTTTTTAGTGTATTTATTGGGGGTGACATGGGTTAATAAAATTACATAGGATTTCGGTGTATAAGTCTATAAGACATCATCTGTATATTGCATTATGCATTTACCATCCCAAGTTACACTCTTTTCTTCTAAGAATTTTATGGATTTTGTTCTTATATTTAAGTATTGGATTTATTTTGAGTTAATTTTTGGTTTTGGTACAAGATAAGGATCTAGTGTCATTGTTTTATGTGTGGTTATCCAGTTGTTCTAGCACTATATGTTGAAGAAAACCATTTATCTCCACTAAATGGCCTTGGCATGTATAAGGCCAAAAGCTGCAGCCACCATCACAGGTGCCTGGCCAGTGCAGAGTCACATTTGATTGGGACAGATGGTAATGAAACAACAGAGCCAATAACTGGTAGACCATTTACCTTTATTCTAGATTGCAATGGGCCAATGAGGAAAAACAAACACATGGACACCAAACCCACTCACATGTTTCCCTGTTCCACAACCAGGAAGATCCAGTTTTTTCTAGAATCAAAGGCTTCATCAGCCTCAATCAGTCCCCTCTGCATGCCTCCATTTTGGCTGCCTCCTCCCCTCCAATGACATGGCCTCTCCTTCTCTACAACAACATGGTGTCTTTCCCCAAAATGGCAGCCTAGTTCCTTCTTTTAAAAGTTTTTCCAGGGACAACCCCTCCTTCAGCACATATTAGCATAACCAAGCCCCTTCCCAAGCAAGAAGGTAATTAACTGTATCACATGAGAGCATTATCACATGAGCAGTGGCCATCTTTAACAATAAGAGTAAGCAAAATCAGAAAATACAGATTGTACAACTCATTTACCCAACAGTATGTTTGTCAAAAACTAATCAATCTTAGATGTATGAGTTTATTTTTGGACTTCAATTCTATTCTATTGGTCTATATGTTTATTTTTGCCAAAACTACACTGTTTTGATTTCTGTAGCTCTACAGCAAGTGTGTAATCAAGCAAAAAGAAATTCTCCTAATTTGTTGTTTTTCAAGACTGGCTATCAGAATTTTAGAATTGGCTTGCCTATTTCCGCAAAAAAAGAAATTAGAATTTTTAGAGAGATTGCATAGGATCTGTAGATTAATTTGGGGGTTATTGCCATTTTAACAATATTAAGTCCTTCCATCCATCAAAACAGGTATTTTTCTATTTATTTAGGATTTCTTTAATTTCTGTCTTCCACTAATTATCTTACTACTTAGCCTTCTCTACCAAGCCATTCAGTTTGTCTATTATTTGCCCTGTTGTCCCATGACTCAGGTGACAACTGTTAATTCATTTGCCTTTCAAAAGTTTTGACAAATGCTACCTGAGGAGCCACATTGGATTCTTCTTAGTTAAGTAAAATAAAGGCAAGGTTTTAGAGCTTGCCTGCAGGGAGTCACTGGACAGGTCAAAACAAAGCCATAATTCTTTGAGAATAAGTTCTGCTCTGCTTCTTCTAGCACCAGAAACCTCTAGCAGGAATGCAGCTTGTTGTCTTCACGACTGCCCGAGTGGGGAAATGGGGAATGGGCACAGGGTAAGTTAAAATGCCACTAAGTTCTCTTAGTGAAACTAAGTCAGACTTATTTTTTGTCTTGATTAAACATTTGCTTATGTGCTATAAACATTTGTTTCTAGTTCAGATAAAATTGATTTTGATAGTTCTTGCTAGTTTATTCACTATGTCAACATAAACTTCTAAACCTGTTAAAATTTTTTATAAGTTTATTTGATCCAAACTGTCAACAATTGCCAGGAAACAAAGTGTCAATGGATTGAGAAAGTGCTGTGGAAAATGGTGGGTTTACAGCCTATTTTATACATTAGAATCAAAAGAAAAGAGGTAAGGGAGTTACATAAAATTGATTGGTAATAGATTAGGGAGGTGGAGAAAGCAAAGCCTCTTGGATTGGATAAAAAGTAAAAATGCATATACTGAAACTTCTTTTACATAGTCAGGAATAAGATAGTTAACAGTTAACAATTAACATGATAATAACATTGAAGGGGCTTGTTGGTTCCTGCTCTGGTGGGATGTCTGCCTGGAGGTGGGGAGACAGGAGGAGATTACCCTTACATTTCAAAGGTATGTGATCAGGTAGATTATTGTAGATGCAAAAGACAACAGACAAGCTCAATTAAGGTAAGCATTGACCTTTGTTTAGAAAAAAATAACACTCTCACAATCTGCTTTTAGTCAGAATGTTTTAATTTTAGACCATCCTGTTTGATTACTCTATGTGTCTGAGTTTGCAAGGTCAATGTGCAGTGTTCACCTGAGCCTGTCAGGCTTAGTCTATGGCCTGTCTTTGTTTCTTTTCTTTTTTCTTTTTTTGTTCTACAACTGCTTTTGTAGAGGGACAAACTTGTGGGCTTAACCTACTCCATCAGTTCCCCTGATATCATTCTGACACTAGGTTTTGGTTAAAGTAACAACCCCCAAGTTATAGTGGATCTACACCACAAAGATTTATTTCTTGCTTGTGATTCATGTTTGTGTGTGTAGTCTGGGTCTCTGTTTCATGACCAATTCTACATCAAGACTCAGCATGACAGAACTGTCATAATCTCCAGCTGTGCCTAGAGATATGGCTGAGAAAAAGAAGATGTGTCAAATTATCCACTGATTATTTTTTCAGTTTTGTAAGAAAGTTTAATGAGATGAGAAAACATACTTAGTATTTAAAACTCACAGAGTCTAAATCTATGGATTCAACATAATCTAAATTTGCTCAAGACTATACATATGCTAAATTAAAAACATAAAGAGAACTGGTAGAACCAAAGGTAAATCTGAGTAGCTAAGAGCTTCCATCTGGAAGAGACCCAATCACATTTCATTGACCAAAGCAACTCACATTACATGCTTAACTTCCAAGGGGGCAGGAAACTACACTCTCATGAGGTAAGTAAAAAATGGAATCTGAATATTTGTGCCAGCATTAATTGGGCAAAGAGATTTGAAGAGATTCTTATTAAGCCTATAGCTAAGAGTATGTATAAATAAATAAATCAAAATAAATAGTCTTGAACCTCACAGTAAAGTAAATGGTGAATAAAGTAAATAGGCTGTTATTCGTGGCCGCCATCAAAGCCACCTGGCCAATGTAGGTTTGCATTTGATTCAGACAGATGGTAAGGAATCAACAGAGCCAAAAACTGGCAGTCCATTTTCCTTCACTCTAACTCACACTCGGCAAGTGAGTAAAAACACACACTGGGCTCCAAAACCCACTTATTCAGTGCTCAAAAAGCTACTGACTCATCCAGGTTTTCCTAGAATCAAATGTTTCTACCTCACCAGTCTTATTCACCTCTGTTTCCCACCTCCTTCTCCTCCATGAACTGACTTCTCCTTCCCCATTTCGCCATTTTGGCTGCCTCGTCCACATGGCCTCCCTGCCTTGCCTCCATGGGCTATTCATAGAACATAATTACTCTCCCCTGAAACAATGTGATCTCTCTCCATATGGCCTCCTAGCTCTTCTTTTTAAAATCTTTTGGCGCGAAAGCCCTTCCCCAACACACATTAGCATAACCACACCCTTTCCAAGCAAGAAAGGCATTCAGCCACCTTATTTTGGCAGTGGCCATCTTTAACAGTGAGAAAAATATATCTTATCTGCCCGACAGTAATTAACTGTAGTTACAGGAGGTGAGGACAATGTGGGAGCCCTGAGAGTTTGTGAAACATTTGGAACAGTTGTTATATGTAGGTAACTCAATACAGTGGTAATATAAAGATAAAAAATTTGTTGACCAGTATTGAAGGCCCAGCTGAATTTTAAGGTGACCAGATTTTAAAATTGGTAAAGCGGGACACCATTGATGGGGGAGGGGGGTTCTTAATTAAAAATTTGGTCTATATGGAACAAAAAAAAATTTATAGAATGCAAAAATAGTATTGTAATATATGTTTTTAAATCAGTACTTTTTTAAAACGCCACAGGACATGGGACAAATTGTTTAAAATTGGGAGTGTCTGCCAAAACTGGAACGTCTGGTCACCTCAATTTAGGTATATATTCATAATGCAACTAATTACTGTGGGAAATTCTCTAGCAATGCCCCATAGCTTAAGACAAACAAAATATATTTAGCATGGTAGGATGACCAACAATATACCATACCGCTAAAATAGAAGTAAAGACCATGTTTGAATTTGCATAATTGTGCTAATTTGAGATGCATTTTTTCTTCACTGGCTCATATTAATTTTTGGACAGTTCAACCTCATTTATTCTACTTTGAATAAATCTAAATGTAATGAGGTGAAACCTATGAGGGAAGACGTGCCTGTGGGTTGGCTGGATAACCTGCCCATGAAATGCTATCGACAAGATATAATTCTTGGCCTCCAACAAGAATCTTTAAAATGTTTTTTAACTTAAAAAATGCATTTGTGACAGCTTCCATTATTTCACCTTCAGAAGTTTGAAAGAAGGTTGGGAAATGAAATCAAATAAGAGAAATGATTATTTGCATTGAAAAGAAAAATGTAAGAAAGAAAAATTGGTGATTAGTACTCTCTATTTGCACTGAGGGCAAAAAGAGATAATTAGATTAGATAAAAAAAGAGCTAATTATTCCTTTGGAACTGTTGAATCTGGACCTTGGAGGAGCTGACTTAGTGATTGACAGCTCTGGGAAAATACTGAGAGCATGATTGTTAAATGTTGGAGGAGCATACTGGCTAACTAATGATAAAATCAAAATCAAAATCTAAAGAATATAAAACATAGCTCTTTAACACCTTACCTTCAGTGCTACCCTTCATATGACCTAAATTAATTAGAATAACTTAACTGCTACCCATCTGTATACCTCAGCCTTATCACCTCCTGGGTAAAGCTGTGAATAAGACAGAGGTAACTGGAAGAGTACTGCTTTCATAAATGGTTTTTAAGAGGATTGCATAGGGAGTTTTTTGTTTTTGTATTTTTCCAAAGTTAGAAGCAGAGTGGCAGTCTGACTCCCACATGTGTTCAACCTGGATCCACCCATCATGCCCAACAGGGGGCGATGATCTGCTCATCTGGGCCGTTGCTCTGTTGCAACCGGAGCCATTCTAGCATCTGAGGCAGAGGCCATGGAGCCAATCCTAGCGTCAGGCCAACTTTGCTCCAATAGAGTCTTGGCTGCAGGAGGGGAAGAGAGAGATAGAGAGGGGGGATAGAAGGAAGGGTGGAGAAGCTGATGGGAGCTTCTCCTGTGTGCCCTATCCAGGAATCAAACCTGGGACTTCCACATGCCA
This sequence comes from Rhynchonycteris naso, assembly GCA_037038555.1. NCBI lineage: Eukaryota > Metazoa > Chordata > Mammalia > Chiroptera > Emballonuridae > Rhynchonycteris > Rhynchonycteris naso. The sequence continues at coordinate 79,501,814 of CM073002.1, forward strand.
AGCGGATGCTCTACCGCTGAGCTAACAAGCCAGGGCATATAAGAAGTTTTTAATACCTCAAATGGAGATGTTTAAAAAAAGGAATTTGAAAATTGAGACTCTATTCTATAGACAGGTTGAATTTATTAATTCAATGAACTTTTATTGAGTCACTTTGGGGAGAAGAGCCACATTAGTCACACATAGAAATTACACAGCTGAAAGGTTGTTCTCCTTATGAACCTTATAATAAAGCGAAGGGTAAAGAAATAGTTGTAGATCTCTAAAGCAAGGAAGAATATAATAAGAGTCACAAATAGGGCAGAAACAATGCCAAGAGAGTTTCAGATAGAGCAATTCTCATCCTATTGGGGTGGATGGGCAGCATTTCACCATATTGAAAAGACGTATTATTCCATGTAGGAGAAATTACATGAATACAGATGAAGGAGAATGAGGTATTATCTGGAAATAGAGTGTACCAGGTTAGCCAGAGAAGTGTGCTATTAACCTATTGGAGATAAACTTGAGAATGTTCATGGCAGTTAAGTTATGCAGAGATCAGAATGCTAGAATACAAAAGCATGTGTTTTATTTGGTTGACAATGGGAAGATACTCAAGGATAGAACTATGACATTACCAAAACTGTATTTAACAAAAATATCACTCTGATTGTCACCTAGAGTACCCAGAATGGGCGATAACTGGAGGTCAAGGTGAGCAGTTGCAAACCTTTTTCAATAGCCCCAGGTAAGATATAAGGACTTGAAAGAGTATGGTGAGAGCGGGAATGAAAGCAGCAGCTATGTGTGAGCAGCAGAACTTGGCAGGTGATTGGGTACAGGGAAAGGGAAGGATTACATTTGAATTTGATGGTTTGAGGTGAATAGAAGCTTTTAATGGTGTCATTAATAAAAATAGAGGAATCAAAAGTATAAAGGACCAGTTGAGAAGATATACTAGTCTCTAAGCCAGATATTTTGGGCAATTTTCTGGATCTCCCTAAACTTCTCCTGTAAACTAAAAGAGATGGGATTATTAAATAACTGGTAATGATTCATACAGCAATATAAGTTGGTTTGGTGAGTGGGGAGGTGGAGAAAGATGAGTTCATTTTGCAGTATCTTGAGTTTGAGATACCTGTGGCATGTCCATTGGATATGCCTCACATGCAAATACAACTCATAATTTGGAATTAGAAAATATGAAAGTGCAGACTACTTAAAATATATTCAAGATTATTCAAACCCAATTTTATTTGTATGAAATATTGTGTAAAACTATCCTTTTGGCAAAAATTGTGTACATCTGGGTTGTATCCAAAAGTCTATTTCTCTTGGAAAAAAATGATGCAAATGTGTTAAACTATGTTTTAGTTTGAAGGAGGAGGAAAAGTATCCTTTACTATTGTTAAAGGATCTAAAATTCCTTTTGGTGCATTGCTTATAATGGAAGTTTAAAAGTTGAAACTTCATGTGTCAAGTTATCACTGAGGATTTTATTACTTATTAATAAAGTAATTGTTACCACTGAAAACAATCTACCATTGAAAACTATCTTGTATAGCAAGCAAAATCATTTTCATAAAACTATCTCAAGTAGAATAGAAACTCAATTTCTCTGAACTTTATTAAGGTGAATGGATTAGCAGACAGGGAGGAGTAATGGAAGGACATGGCTAGGGAAACATGATAAAATTGAAAAAATATATTCTTCCTTTTCACTTCCCTCTATGTTTATTAAAGAGGAAATTAAAGGCAACAACTTAAATTTGCTCAGTGTTTAGGTTCCAGACATAAATACAGAGAGGCCAAGAGCTGTGAAAAAAACGTTTCTTTTTCACCAAGATACACATTCTTCAGCAATTCATTTAATAGTCTAAAATACTTTTCAGAAAATGGTGTGAAACATGAGAAGCACAAGCCTTGCACATTTTCTGCTTTGTATTTACATATAGAAGTATAATTTGTATGCGTGTGTCTCTAGGTTAGTGTGTGAGGACAGAAATTTAATTTGAAAATCTCCTTCTTTCACAGATGACATGGTAGAGAGACCAATCTCTTCTTCAAGCTATTACATATGTCAAAAGTTTATATAACTCTGGTGGGGGGCAGATGGACAGTTCATCCAGATGGAGAGTTATGGAGAGATTCACAAAATCTGTTCATATGTTAATGTAATAAATAACCATTCATATTTTATTTCTACCTCTTTTTTGTAGATAGGCAGCTTCTAAGATGCCCCCCCCCCATGACCTTCACACCTCCTGGCATTTATGAACTTCCATAACCCTCTCTCCTTGAGTGCAGGTTGGCTACTACATCTAAAAAATAAAATATCATAAAAGTGATGAAAAATTAAGTTACAGAAAAAAATGTAATTTCAATCTTTAACACATACCCATCCCTCCAAGCCTTTTTTTCAAGGATACCAGCTGCCATGCTATGAGCTATTCAGAGGAAAGGCCTATGTAGCAAGGAACTAATGTCTCAAGACAATAGCCAGTGAGGCCTGATGCTTGCCAACAGTCATGTGAGTGAGATTGGAAGAAGATCCTGTCCCAGTGGAGCCCTGAAATGATAGCAGCCACTGCTAACTTGACTTCAGCCTCATAAGATGCATTAAGCCAGATGCCTCCAGCTCAACCATATTTAGAGTCCTGGTTCACAGAAACTGTGATATAGTAAATATGTATGGTTTCAAACCACTAAATTTGGGGTAATATTTTTACACAGAAACAAAATGTAATACATTTTTGTTTGTATTGCAAATGATTGATGAACTGACCAACAGTAAGTTAGAAATAGATTTACATCAAGTCAAATATGCTTCTGGAGGATGATATGGTTTATCCTTAGAAGAGCAAAGATTTGTAAAGCTACTATCTCAAATGGGAAATAAGTTGAACAGTGTGGATCTTTTCCTTTATAGAGTAGACATTACTTCTTGTAATACTCAGATTTGATGAGTTATGTTTTGGCTCCTGAAGAAATATGGTCATTAGAAGCACTACAAGATCATTGGAAATAGTATATGCTGTACCTTTTATTTTTCTACTCCTTCCTTCCTTCCTTCCTTATTTATTTATTTATTTATTTATTTATTTATTTATTTAATCGGGACAGAGAGACAGTCAGAGAGAGGGATAGATAGGGACAGACAGACAGGAACAAAGAGAGGTGAGAAGCATCAATCATCAGTTATTCATTGTGACACCTTAGTTGTTCATTGGTTGCTTTCTCATATGTTCCTTGACCGCGGGCCTTCCGCAGACTGAGCAATCTTTTGCTTGAGCCAGCAACCCTGAGTCCAAGCTGTCAAGCTTTTGCTCAAGCCAGATGAGCCTGCGCTCAAGCTGGCGACCTCAGGGTCTCGAACCTGGGTCCTCCGCATCCCAGTCCAACGCTCTATCCACTGCGCCACTGCCTGGTCAGGCTCCTTACGGTTTTAAATGACTGAATATACAAATATGACACCATATACAGATTGCTGATATATGTATTATTTGGGTGCATCTGAACTCCCTTTGCTAATATTAAGAAGCTATTGTACTACCAACTTAATTATATACTAGTATATACTAATTATACTATATACTAATCTACTATTCTAATATATTGGTATAGATTAATACTGGTGTTCAGCATAACTCTAAATCCTCTATTTTGAAATCACAATCCTAGCCTAAGTCTTTAGTTAAAAACATTGAATATCCAAGGCTTTGTAAATCTCAGTTTTTTATTAGATTTTCCCATTCTTTTTCTAGTTTATAGAAACTATTTTTTTGAAGTCCTCAACATTCTCTGGCTATCTCTATCCCAGTCTATCTTATATTGAATTTTAATTTTAGGTGATTATATATTACTTCTCAACATCAATTCTCCCTCACCCTCCCATGTCAGAGTCTTCAAGGCAGAAGATGGATCATCCTTGCTTATATCTCAGCCCCAGTCTCAACCCAATGCCTGGCGCAGAGTGGGCACAATAGACACCTCTGTTGAACAAAAGAAAAAAAGTGAAGACTTTTTTTTTCTTTTTGTGCATCAGTTAGTCACGAGAATTTTAGATTTTGTATGCACTAATTTAATGTACCTGCTAGGCAATATACTTCATAGAAGACATACTATGCATCTAGTATGTCTATGTATTGTGATAGGCAATGTACTAGTTGCAGAAAGCCAGCCTGACCTGTGGTGGCGCAGTGGATAAAGCGTCGACCTGGGAACACTGAGGTCGCCAGTTCAAAACCCTGCACTGGTCTGGTCAAGGCACATATGGGAGTTGATGCTTCCAGCTCCTCCCCCTTTCTCTCTCTCTCTCTCTCTCTCTCTCTCTCACTCACTCTGTATCTCCTCTCTAAAATGAATAAAAGAAAAAAAAGTTGCAGAAAGCCAAACGATGAGTGCTCTATCTTCAAAGAACTTGCCATCTAATTAGTAACTATGATATCCTAATTGAAAAACTAGGTTTCAATTTGTCACCTAGGTACCCAACAGGGTATGGTATGACCAAACATAGTTATGCTATACATTAGTAAAAGAGGTTTTACTACCCTTTTCAACAACAAAGAAATCACAATGAATTTTCTATATGAGCTTCTTTCATTTTCTTTTGATACAAAGTTCTAGTCAACATACAAAACGTCTTTGAAAAAAAAGAAGAAATTTATTTAAAATGTATTTAATCCTAAGCGATGGGAGACAAAAAGCTCTTTCACCTAACTCAAACCACATAAAGGACTTTCTAAAACATTTGAGTATTCCTGGGCTCTGTTCCCTCTACATATCCTACTAGCCAGACAAGGAAGTAGCTCTTTTCCTATGTGAAATCTCTTCTGTTGGACAATTAGTTCCATGTCTTGGGATCTCATTTCCTAAGGTCCTGCCAGTGACCTTCTCTTAAAAACCATTAATTCTTGTGAGATTCTGGCCAGGTTAAGTTTGGTCTGGCTCCTGGACAAGGGTGATCCTGGGCAGTCCTGCATAGCCTGAAGCAGTATTACACATCACCCTGTAGTCAGAACATTTTTGGCCCTCCAATGACTGGCTCAGGAAGGTAATATAACTGGATGAAGCCATGCTGTGTAAGTCATAACTCTATAATCACAGTTGTGTTTTTTTTTTTATTTTAATGAAAGGATTTGGCTTTAGGGTTGCAGGCAGAAGTGGTAAGTCCTTCCAGAGAGTTCTGGTGATCCTTGCCAGGGTTATTTATACACGATAAAATGGTTCCTTGAGTCTTGCCCAGTGACTGGTTCTCCACCTATACACTCAAACCCTATCTAAAATCAAATCAAACCACAACACTTTTGTGTCTGTCCTCTTCCCCTAAACAGTTAGATTTTAATAAGGTTACTTTGGAACTCTTCTGGTCTTTCCCTTAAAACAGATCAACACGTGTTGACTAAAGCTGGCACTTTGTTCAAAGGAAAAGATCAAGAAAAATGAGAAGCATTTTATTTTTCACTATCAGCTAAATATCTATTTTTCTTCACTTGTGTTTCAATATGTCTGTCTGTCTGTCTAATAGAAGAAAAAATACAAATTCTAAAAGGTGTACATTGGCATATACATGGGCTACAGCCTTCTAGTCTTCATTGGTGGAATGGAAATAGAAAGGAAGAGAATGAGGGACCAAGATGGAAAGCAATGATGATGAATAAAATTTAAAAAATGGAGTAAGCATTGACTTTAAGAAGGATCATGAATCTTTTTTTTTTTTTTAAAGTGCACTGGTGTCCTTTAAATGGTTTGTATTTTATTCATTTTAGAGAGGAGAAACAGAGTGAGAGAGAGAGAAAGAGAGAAAGGGGGGAGGAGCTGGAAGCATCAACTCCCATATGTGCCTTGACCGAATCAGTGCAGGGTTTTGAACTGGCAACCTCAGTGTTCCCAGGTCAACGGCTTTATCCACTGCGCCACCACAGGTCAGGCGGATCATGAATCTTTTGTTTTTATATAAATTTATTGGAAGGGAGCATTTCCTAAATATTCTGGGTATATATGGCAAAGACATTATTTCACATGTGTAGATAGAATACTTAATTTACTCAATTAATTTTTACTGAATATAATATAGGCTCTTGAGAGGCACTGGAAGAAAGAGTCAGTTCTTCTTCTACCCTGAGATTTTGACCCTCTCTGTGGTAGAAGATTTCTTATTTGTGTCAGTCCACTCTGACATTACTCTAAGAATGATATGGTTTCCTGAGAACTCTTTGAATAAGGATGGTCTAGAGTGGGACTGCTAGGCTACTCTGAAATTAGGATCATATCCACTGAAGGATCCAGGGTAGCAATGGCCTCAGTAATTTTTGTGCCATGCTATTCTCCTTACTATCTTTATTTTAGGTCTCAGTCCTGGCAGAGGTTCTGGGGAAACCCATTTAAATGTCCTGCTGAAACTTTACAATGCTTAATTTCTTGAGAAGAAGCATTTTCTGACTCTGTGACTTAAGAAGAAACTAATACTACTATTACTACTGCTTTTGCTAATGCCATTTATTTCATAACAGCTTTATTGACTATGGTTCTGAAGAGAACAGACCAGTATTATGATCTCTTTTTAACACATTAAGGAACTGAGGCTCTAAGAAAATAAATAACTTGCTTGCTAAACTTGTTAACTAGCTAGTTAAAGGTAGAACCAAAATTTGATCTCTGCTCTTCCCTTGCTATATATATATCCCATTACATGTCAAGTTATCAAATATTTTTTGAGTGCTAGGGATATGTCAGGTTGTGTTTTAACATTGGGGTTAGAACAATGAACAAAATAATTCAGTTCCTGACCTCATGGTTTTATATTGTTTCTTTTTAACTTCTAACAAAGGGAGACAGGAAATATACAAATAAAAAAGCTATATACAGGTAATAATTAATTCAATGAAAAAAATAAAGCAACAATTAAGAAGCATAGCTAATAAGAGAGATAGGGGAGGTTTGTGTCACTTTTGAATAGGGCAGAAATGACTGCATTATCAATAAGGTAACATTTGAAAAGAGACTTGAGGGAAATAATGGATAAGCCTTGTGACTATCTGGTAGAAGAGTATTTCAGTGTGGGAAACTCCAAGTTCCAAGGTCTTAATGTGGAACCATCTTGATATGTTTTCAAACTTGAAAAGAAGGAAGTCCACTTGGAACAGAGGGAGAGGGGCTTAGCAGCTAGGAGAGGAGAGACAGGGGAGGATATGACTGGCTATGGGTGAAAGAGGTAGTAGTAGAGAGCCAGACTGTATTGGACTTGGAAGGTCATGGACATGACAAAAGATTCGAATATCATACTGAGATTAGAAGCCATTAGTGAAGTCTAAATAGAGGAAAACATGATCGGCCTAGTTTTTAAAAAGTATCACTTAGGCACTCTGTGTCAAACCCAGTATGGAAACAAGTGTGGAGACAAGGAAACCCATATGAACGTTATTAGTAGGATACAGCTGAGTTCTGCTATGAAGGCTTGAACATGGTGGAAGGAATCAAAGGACAGCATTGGCAGAATTTGCTATTGTGTTGAATGTAAGACATGAAAAAAAAGGGAAAGTTGAAGATGACTCTAAGATTTTGCCTTTAACAAGTAGAAGAGTGGAATGGTATTTATTGAGGTAAGGAAGCCATGGGAAGGGACAGATCTGGAGAAGTGCATTCGGGGAGATCACAATTTCTCTTTTGGACAGAATAAGTTTGAGAGGTATATTAGCCACTTAAAGGAATGTGTCAAAGAATCAACTAGATATTAGGATCTGAAGCTCAGAGATCAGGAAAATAGACACACATATAGAAGCAACTGATATATTGAAAACCACAAGACCCAGATACCATCTAGGATAAAATAGAAAGTGAGTGATATAGAGAATAATAATGTTAAAAACTGAACCCTGAAGCATTTCAAGTACTAGTGACCAAGAAGATAGGGAGGATCCAGCAAAGGAGACTAATCTGCAGCAAAGGAGCAGCCCATAAAGGTAAAAGAGGAAGAATAAAAGATGGTGGTTCTGAGGTTTAGGAAAAGGAATGTACTAGGACGCAAGGAATAAACAACTGTGTCAACAGAGGTGATCAAGTCAAGAATGGCAGGAACTGACTTAGTTGCATTACACTGGGCAACAAGGATATTACTTGGTACAGAGAATGGTGGCACAGCTATTAATAAAGAAAACATTTTAAAAAGAATTCTTTCTATAACCAATTTTTTCTAGAAAATTACTGACCTGACAGTTATACCTTAAAACTTATATTTCTTTTAGCTGTACAGGAATATAATCAGAAATATGAACAAAAAGAAGATCTTTCTATTTTACTTTCTAGAACTTAAATCCATTCTTTTGAATACTTTCTGGTGAAGTATTTTTTGAAATACTGAAACTAGTCATGAGTCTTCAAAGATGGAAGACTTGTCTTATCTCCCCAAAGTGAACATTTGCCTTACATAGTGCGATATACATAGTTAGGGGCCCTTAACCTTTTTAAAATCTAATTACAATACCCTTCTGACAACCCTGGGGAACACGATGACAATGCACATTAAAATAAAGAGGTTAGCCCATTAGCTTTGAAATGTTACCTGATAACTTTCATGAAGCAGAAAATGCAGTTTCTACCGAAATCCTCTTGTTTTCTTCATCTTGCTTCATAAATCTATAAATACTATTTCCTTCTTTCTTAAGATTTTCCTCAACAAATTACTAAATACCATGATTACTCATGATTATGCCACTTAAAATTAGGATGTGACTGATTAGCTTTGAAACACATAACTTGCAAAGGTTAAATTTTGAAGAGAAAATAGGATGGATAAGCACACACAGAATTTCCCTTAAAAATAAAGTGTGTGTGTGTTTGTGTTAGCTCTTCAACTTGCTTTTGAGTAATCCCAGATATTTTCCTTTAGATAGACAAAACAAAACAACCCCAAAACAGTGGAAGTAGGGAGAGAGAGAGAAAAACAAAATGCAGCAAAGAAATAAATTTATAGCTATAGAAAATTCGAAATATTTAGGGCTATTTACATTATACACTGTGGAACAAAAGTAAGTTTACAGTTGTAATACAAATAAATAACATAATAATAAATAATAATACAAGAATAAACTCTGTGTTTCACTTACAACTGTTAACTTACTTTTGCCACACCCTGTATATATACCTTCATCAGACTCAAGCTGCTTGGAGGTAAAGTAGGTAAGTCAAATTATTTCCAAATGAACATTTTCTCATTATTTGATAAAATGAAGTAAATGATAAAATTGTTACTAAATTTTAAAATTCTCAAGAGTTCTTTTTGCCTATTTTCTATATAAGAACTTTGGAGTCAGTCATGAACAGCACCACCAAGGGTCAGCCTAGTATCCAATGCTTGAACTTACTCTTAATAAGGACCACCACAGTGTTGAGCAAAACGTTTGTTATTTTTGTAAATTAAAAACAGGCATAGCAGAGCACCCAGTTCTATAACATTTTTTACAAAGCACATGGGATATTTTTGTAGAGACCCAGGCCAAATACAGAAGCAGTGCTGCTCATACCTCATTCCAAGAGTTTTTCAATAGTCCTGAAACATAGTGAATAGCTCTTTTCCCCTCCTCAGACTAGAACATTGTACGTTTATTTTCAGAGTCAATATTGGGAAATTGCAAATGTATTTTTGATAACCTTCTTTCTGTTCTGACTTTAGGTACCTATTTGTCCAAATTCCTTTCTTTTCTCTTCTTACCCATGTTCACAGCACCTACCTATGCTTGTCTTTTTCAAATATATACAAACACACATCTGTGGATCTTTTTCTACATTATTCTTTCCTGTACCACTCATCACTTTGTTCATTCACTCACTCATCAGTCATTTAACAAACAGGTTTTCATAGCTTGCCATGTGCTGAGCAATACAAGGTACTGGATATCAGCTAGTAAATAAAACATGTTTCTATGTTTGTGGATATTAATGAAAAGGATCAAGAATACAAGACAAGTGTAAAAGAGTGATGTAGCAGAGTAATAATAAGTGGTAGTAAAAAAATTAATTGAGGTTATGTTTTAGTAAGTGGCTGAGTAGCTCTATTAAAATATACCTTTGTGCATTAGATTATTCCAGAACTTTACTCTTGGATTGTCGAGTAATCTGAAAAATTAATCAGTATATTTGTTATAAATTTTATTTCTTCTTTTAATTAATGTAATTTCAAATATTTGCACTATAGAAGTAGCATCACTATCCAAATGAGTGACTAATAGTAGACACTTTAAGTATCAAAACTACAGATGAGATATTTGAGAGCAAATCATGCCTTATTACCTAGGCTGCCCCAGGGTTTAGCTCTGCTTGGCTCCTCTTCTTTATTTCTTTTATAGGTTTCTCACTCTCAATCTGTCAAGAGCTCTCGGTGCTTTTGGTTTTTTTCATTGCATTGCACTGGAAAGGACTTCTCACCACTCCTTGGTGAGTTGTTTCTCTTTTGTCTTTTTGGCTCTGTTCTCATTCAATCTCGTCTCTTCTCACAGCAGCTGTTGTCTGTCATTGCCTTCTAGCCATGTCATTCTACCCCTATCATGGATCAACTTGTCTTATTTTTGCCCCTCTTGCAACCAGGCCATTTCATCCCATAGACAGGTCTTTTTTATTTATTTTATTTTATTTTTATTATCATTATTTTGCTGGAGAGTGACAAGCTGTCTAATATTTCAAGGAAAGAAAGCCTAAATGAAGGCATTTTCTTGTGTCTGAGATATTCCTTTTGGCTTCCTGCAATTTTGGGGTGCCACCTTTCCAAAGAAAATGAAAGGTCTAGATCATTAGTTTACAAACTTTATCAGATTCTGAAATTCTTATGATCTGTTTTTCATGCCTTAGACTCTAATCTCTCATTGCAGGGTTGGGCCAGTGCCAGCTATGGGTGGAACAGACACAAAACAAACATATCCCAAAGGGCCATGTTATTTTTCTTTCAAGGAACCCTTAGGCATACTATTCATCTGAGAGGAAAGGTGGGAAGGAATACCAGAGCTATACCCATCAAGGGTAAAAGCCTCAAAGCCAGAGACAATCCCAGGATGATAGAAGAAAGAGGCGAACAGGTGGAAGCAAGCACACGTGGCAGTACACAGGGTAGGTCTAAATGCTGCCTGCCCCTACATGGCATTTTTGGACACTAGGAAACAATTCCTCAAGACTCAGCTCAGTCCTGCGAGTTCCTTGCCTGGCCTCCAGGCATACACAACGGTGGTGAAATCTTGCTTCAGTATCTTTTCAACTTCACCAGAAAGAGGTGTATGCATCCACTGCAGACCCTGGGAACACTGCCAGGCACTAAGACTGAAAGTCAGCTCACCGGAATTCTGAAATTTAATGAAATAGTTTCAGAAGCCCCATTCTAGATTAATTTTCTATATACTATCAAAAATTGGTGGTTTGAAAGAAAAGGCCCTTTGATTTCTATGCCAACCCTTTACTGCACAAAAAAGATTGAAACCTAAATATATGGGATAGTGATTTGCTTATGTCTGTACAGCTACTTAAAAACATATATGCAGTCAAGTGGGAAACTGATGAAAATATATAGTCAAATACATACATTGTTAATATATTGGAGTTTGACTTTAGAAAGTTAGTTAATATATTTGAACTAAATTACATATATAAAATAGAAATTTATAAAACCCTACACACTATGACTGATTTTATGAAAGATGCTGAACTAATAGTTAGAAGTCATTCATTTATTCATCAAAGCACTACAATATGAAGTATTTAGTTCTACAATACTTGAAACGTGTTAAATGCTATAAGTTTTTAGGAAAGAAAAGAATTTCAAACTCAGTCTGCCTATTTTGGAATATTGCTTAAAACATTACATAATTTAGAGTTAAGAGTTAAAACAAGTAAAACATCAGAACTACTTACATGAGTGGTCTCCAAGCATTAGATGACATTAGCTTAAGAAAAAAACCCAGTTTTTACACAGACCCCATATAGTATATTTGTTTGTTTATGAATTCTATCTATATATTACTAAACTAATATTTTAATTTTAAATTATAAATAAGAGAGATATTTAAATTTAATTTACTAACAATATAAGTCTTTTGTTTTCACTTTTAATGTTTTGTTGAAAGCAAATATTCTTTTTTATTTAAAATCTCAGTTTGGGCCCTGGCTGGTGGCTCAGTGGAGAGAGTGTCAGCCTAGTGTGTGAATGTCTTGGGTTCAACACCTGGGCAGGGCACATAGGAGAATTGACCATCTACTTCTTTCCCCAATTTCTACCCCTTCCTTTACTCTCCCTTCCCACAGCCAATGGCTTGATTGGTTTGAGCGTGGCCCTTGGTGCTGAGGATAGCTCTGTTGGAGTGCAATGGCCTCAGCTGCTAAAGATAGCTTGGTACTCCAACACTGGCCCCGACAGGGGTTACTGGTTGGATCCCAGAAGGGGCACATGTAGGAGTTTTCCTCACTATCTCCCGTTTTCTCACCTTAAAAAGAGAAAATCTCAGTTTAATACATTTTGCTATAATTGATTTAAAAATCTAGTTTTAAGTTCAGATTATTTTATATTTGGTACTAATAAATGCTGTAGTTTTAAAAAGATTACTAACAATTTCTCATATGCCCAAATAGAAAAAGTGTATTATTGGTGGCATTCATTAAGTCTTAAAATTCATTTTTGAACCTCATCTAGTAATTATAAATGTTTTTTGTCAAAACTCAGCTAGTAAAGTTCTATATTCTCTAAAATTAGTCCACTGTGCATAAAAAATAATTAGAAGGTAATTTATTTTATGTTTTCAGAAAATGAATTCAAAATACACTAGAACAGTGGTTCTTAACCTTTTTTGAGGTACCGAACCCACCAGTTTCATATGTGCATTCACCAAACCCTTCTTTAGTGATAAATAAAATATGATTTTTTTTTCCCCAAATTCAAGACATAGGTATATGTTTTCTTACTGGTGCACAAAATGAGCCGTACATGAACATCACCTTGCTCAAAGAACAAAACCAACAAAGTGCATAAATTCACAACAAATTACGGTATTACTTTATTCTGGCTTCCGCAGCAGAGGCTTCTCCGAACCCCTGAAACCGACTCATTGAACCCCTAGGGTTCAATAGAACCCAGGTTAAGAACCACTGCACTAGAACCTTTCATTTGGAAAATATTTTAGTAGAGTATTCTAATTTCAAGATTATCATTTGTACAGATGAGACACTTGATAAACATCATTTTGCCAGAAAGTAACATAATAATAGAAATATTCTCTCCTGACTTCTTTTTATATGAGACTTTTTTTTTTTTGAAAAGCCATTTCTTACTTGTTGCTAAAATATCACCTTTATCTTGAGGGATCAAATTAATGGTATTGATTTTTAAGGAAAGATCTGTTAGCACACTACCAACAGTAACTTGTTGTCCTATTAAAAGTCAACTTTGTAATCCAGGTCTTTTGGTAAAAGTGTTGAATTTATCTTTAAATTCAAGAAGGCTACATTGAATGCCCAGTAGTCGCCGCCATCATGCCATTCACATGCATGTTCCCATTGAATTCAGGCAGACGGTAAAGAAGCAGTGGAGCCAAAAAATGGTGGGCCATTACTTTATTCAAGTCTCATACCAACCAATGAGCAGACACATACAGAAAAAACACTTCCTTCTTCATTCAGAATTCACAAAGCCACTGATACATTACCTGGTTCCTCTACCAGGAGAATCCTTTCTGGTTTCTCCTAGAATCAGTCCCAAAGCAGCTCACCTCTGGTTCCCCATCTGCACTACTCTGCCAACATGGCTTTTTTTTGTGTGTGACAGAGATAGAGAGAGAGGGACACATAGGGACAGACAGATAAGAAGAGAGAGAAATAAGAAGCATCAATTCTTCATTGTAGCACCTAAGTTGTTCATTGACTGTTTTGTCATATTTGACTTGACGGTGGCAGGGAGGGGGAGCCGCAGCAAACCTAGTGACCCCTTGCTCAAGCCAGTGACCTTGGGCTCAAGCTGGTGAGCCTTGCTCAAACCAGATAAGCCGTACTCAAGCAGCGACCTTGGGGTCTTGAACCTGGGTCCTCTGCATCCCAGTGCAAGGCTCTATCCACTGAGCCATCACCTGGTCAGGTCAACATGGCTTATTACTGTGCAAAACTGGCTTTTCTCTCCTTCCCTGCCATCTTGGCTTCTTTTTCCTTCTCCTCCTTTCTCTAGTTTCTTTTTAAAACTTTTCTGGCTCTGAAAACTTCTCCTCTAGCACACATTAGCATAACAATGGCCCTTCCCAAGCAGGAAGGTAATTAGCAATTTTATAGATTACATACCTGGTGCTGCCCAGCACCATTTTTAATAATAAAGGTGAGCAAACTAAAAAAATACAAATTTTACAAACTCATTTCCCTAACATTACATATATTGAGTGGAGGCACCAGTGTGAAAACTCTAAATTAAATGGTCTTGTTAAGTCTTAGTAAAATTGAATTTTATTTTCCTTATCTCCTCCACTCCAATGAATCAGGTTGCCTGTCTTTTTGGGTGCATATAGCCCATGTGAACAAAACTGATGGGTTATTTATATACCTTTGTTGTCTCTTGGATTCTGTCTACCTTTCTATACTCTATTCATTAAAGCTGCAACTGGGAAAATGCAATCCACATTTCCCAGATTCTATTGGTCCCTGGCTACCCCTTATCTTGTGCCAATGGGAGGCAACAGGCAGACTGGAATGCAGGAAGAGAAGAGAACTTTTGTTTTTTGTTTTGTTTTGTTTCTGGTTTTCCTATTAGCATTGCCCCAGTGATAGTATTTTGTCCAGGCAACAACTGTTCAGCCCAGCAGGGGTAGTTCATTTCAAATTCTAGTTTCTTTCAACACTTTCAGAGCTGGCCTCATCATGACCTTGGGGTCCCAGCAAGAGCCAGGTGGCCTTTCTTTTTTAAAGGTCTGAGCACATACTCTGCAGAGGATTCTTCTGCATTTCCCTAACTCTTCCACTCTGTTCTCTGACTTCAGGCTGGTGTCTGCTTCCTTAACTTATTATCTCTGGGTTAAAAAAAAATGTTCTTCTTTCACCCTTTCACTCTTTCGACACCTGTGTAACTATTTTTCTGTATTAAATTCCCTTTCATGAAATACTTAACTATGGTTTATGTACTCTGATTGTACCTTAACTTATACAACTGATTTAGATAATAAGAAACCTTAGAAGTTTTCACCTCATTAAAGACAGAAGAAAAATAAAGAGGGCTGGATATACTAAAAATCTAAATGTGAAAAGCAAAACTTTACCATTTGAAAGAGAATTAAGGGTGATGTCATTATGACCTCAGTTAGAAAAGAATATTTAAAGAAGACATAAATATCACAAGTCATAAATGAAAAAATGATAAATTTGATTAAATTTAAATATAAAATGACTGTGTTATAAAAGATACCATAAGAAAAAGACAAGTAATACACTAGGATGAGATATTTATAAAACTTATAATTGATAAATTATTAAAATCTAGACTATTAGAAAAAATTCTAAAAATTAAGAAAATAATTCAATGGAAAGATGAGTCAATGACGTAAATGAAACCTCAGTGTCTAAGAAATATATTAAAAGTTTCTCAACATTATTTGTAAACATGGACTCAAATGAAAGCAGTGGAAAGACACCATTTCAACATGAGGGCAAAACTTAAAAGTCTGATAATGCCAAAATTTAAGTCTGAAAGGGCAATGATGTTAGAAAAAAGATGCTGATATACAAGGGTGAGCAAAAGTAGGTTTACAGTTATGACTACACAAAGCACAGAGTTTATTCTTCTATTATCTATTTATTTATTATTTGTATCATTAGCCTTATAATTGTTGTTGCTGTTGTTATTTTGAATCTTTACTTATGCTTTATCTCTTAGGTAATGATGGCTGGTAATTTAATGAGCGACCAATGAAAGTGGATACTTTAACCTGCTTTTGCCCACCCCTATGTACTAATACAAAGGCATAAATTGTTTCAAGTTCTTTGAAGAATGGTTTAGAAATATCTAATATAGTTGAAGATGTACATAGCCTATATACATGACCCAAGAATTCCACTTATACAATATGCATCAAGAGTCATGTGCTAAGATGTTTGCTGCAACATTGTTGGTAATAGCAGAAGACAAAGCCATTTTTTTCTGCGCTTTCAAGAATAAGAAATCTTTCCCAGAAGACTCCCAGAGTTCTGTCACATTTCCCTGCATAGTCCACTCAGTGAGAAGGAATAAGGCTACCATGATTGCTTAGACTATTTGGTATTCACCCTTGACATAAGGATAGGTCCTCCTTTCCTGAGGAATGAAACCCTACAAAATTAATACTCTGTCAGAAAGGGTCAGTTAGTGGTCAAGGAAACACCAACTCTACTGAAATCAAAAGCAATGTAAGATACAGAAAGAGATGCACAATTTTGTGTCTTTGTAAATATTTTTGAAACACTGAAAGTAAAGTATATATTTTGTAAACATACAAACAGATTTAGTGAGTGGTCAACAGCAAAGGAGGGCACTTTACACAGTGGTTATTGGGCTGTCCCATTGCACGACTGGAGTTCTATGTGCACAACTTGCATCTCTGGTGGTGTGCCAGATACAGTGGTCTCATAGTTTCCTTTAGGAAAAGAAAAGGTGGGAGATGACATGAGGAGGGAGACATCAGCAACAGCTACACATTTTATTTCTTTTAATAAAGGAGCAAGTGTAGCAATATGTTAACATTTGTGAAATCTGGCAGGCAAAATGAAATCCATCATTTTAAATATCAAATAGTTTGAACCTGAAGCCGAGGGTACACTTTGTTGTGTTGAAATTCCTGTGTGTTGATTAGTTGGCTTTTTGAGAAAAAAGGAAAGAGTTATTTCAAAGTACAAATTGATACATTTTAACCCAAAGCAAATAAATATATTTACTTTGGCAAAACTGTTCAAGATTTATGAATGATGATTAAAATGATCAAAATGTTAGCATTACATTGTTACAATTCCAAAAAGGCCGTTCTCTAATGTGAATTTCCAGACAAATGTCAATGTGGCTTTTGGCTATTTTTTTTTAATAGCTAGTTTGTTTTGGGTTATTCTTTCATGAAAATCACTGGGAAACAGGTAAGCTTCTGTTTCCTTTCTAAACTAATTTCTGCACATGTATAACCCTGAAAAGATGTATGTGGGTAGGACCACTGCTTAAGCCCTGGGAAATAGATTTTATCTGATCATAAATATATTCCCTGTTTCTCCTTTCCTTTCTCTTTCTTTCTTTCTTTCTTTCTTTCTTTCTTTCTTTCTTTCTTTCTTTCTTTCTTTCTTTCTTTCTTTTCTCTTTCTCTCTTTCCTTTTTTCTTTTTTCACTCATTTACACAAGTATACATCTTGAATTCCCATGAAAAATTGTCAGGGTCGCCTTGCCATTTGTTAGTTCCCTGTCATCCTCATTTTTATGGTGTAAAGAGCTTCCATATCAATTGGGAGAAACAGGGATTCACATAGCCTCTTTCCCAAGAACCTCAGTGAGCTCTCTTTTTTCCAGGTAGGGACCAAGAGGAAAAGTATATTTCATTTTGACCATTAAAGTCTTACACTGTTTGGAAAGTTGCACATACTTTTTAATAAGGACCTTCTGGCTGATTATTTTTTGTCATAAATATTTAGCAAGTTCAATAAAAAATATTTTCAAGAAGCTGCAACTAGGCTGGTAATCCTTCATTTTACATTCTAGAACAATGTAAAATGGTTCCAATGTGCCCTGTTAACTACTAAAAATACTGTGATTGGAGGTGATTGGCACAGATCCCAGAGGCCACAGCAACCCTTGGGGAACTCATTTCATTTCTGGTTTATCAATTCATTGGTTAGGAATAAATCTTGCATTGGATACTTTACTGGAAATACAGATTGCCTGTGATCTGAAGTGAGGTAGGGAGGGTTTTCCATCCTCTCACTGTCTCCACCTTCATTTCCCAAAGAACAAAGGAAGGCTATTTGAAGATACTACATTGAGAGCATAGGTAGACAAACCTTGTCATAAAAGTACTGGCACCATCACCAGCATCTAAATATCAGATTAAAGGAAAAGTCAGTTCAGAGTCATAACACGGCTCTTCCTGAATTGGCCTTACTAAAAAAATGAAGAGGTATCCTTTGTTACTTGTGTTCCATGCATGTACAATAATATTATAAATACTAATTGTTTGCTAGTTAAGAAATCCTTCTCTTTTTAAAACTGTTTGTTTATGGATGTTATGTTATGGGTTTGCATCATTAATCTTTAGACAAGACTGCTGTTTAGTGCTTTTAAAGGAGCAATTTAGTGGTGGGTGTAGCTTGAATGATGCAAAAGAGTGGTATTAGAAGTAATTTTGGAGACAAATGTAATAGTGCTATTTTTCACTTACTTCAGAAAGAATATGAGCAGAGGAATTCTACTGTGAACTCACCTTAAATGAACTTCTTAGCCACGGTCTCAGTTTTCACTCTAGGCAGCAAAAGATTTTTATTCCTCCTTGTCACAACCTTCATTTTAGAGAGCACCTATAGCATTGTTTCCCTGATCACGTGGAATCTGTTCCATTCCAACTAGAATCAGCTTCAAATTTTATAAAGAGGGAGTAAATGTGATTTAAATGTATTTTTTTTTTATCTATAGAAACACTTGGAGTGAGTATTCTTTAGGTTTTTGTATTAGGGCCTTTTTATTAGAAGCTCAAACACTTCTATATATAAAATTTCATTTGTCTTCACTCAGTGGCTACAATGTAAGTTGGGGTCAGGTTTTAATTATTTCCTCGTGTTCATGCTATTATTTTATGGTAAATGAAAACTTCGAAGATATTGTCTCAAAGTAGAGTAAAGGAAATCACTGTTTCTTTTCCTGAAAACGTGCATCACCGTCTAGCTTTGGCAGGCCTGTTCCTGACCTTTTGTTCCTTCTATTATCTAAATACTTACTTGACTTTAAGAAACAAGCCATGTATGTCTGGAATTATTACTACATGTAATCCTCAGATTGCATACTCTTACAACTAAGAAAAGGGTAATCTTGGCCATGCTGACGTTTTGAAAACATATAAGTTAAGGCATGGGACCACTATCTGCTTTATCTTCAGCTGGGTGCTTCTGCTTAAAACATTTTGTGAATCCATAGTCTTATAGTATGGCTTGGCTAATTAAAGTCTCTGTATCAAATATTCCAGGTCACAATCCTGTCAGAAGAACACAACAATATCAGAACAGAGGGGAAAGTTTCCCACCTCCCAATTCTGCTATTGTCCTATCTTTATGAGACCTTATGCAATGGTTCTTAACCTCAAGGCCCTAGATTTCTGAAAGTCCTCAAAACACAAAAACAAAAGTCCAGAGTTCTTTTTAATAAAATTTGAAATTTCACATGCATCAGAAATGTTCACATTACTGTTCTGGTTTGCAAAAATATCAACATTGTATAGTAACACTATAATCTGTTGCTAGCTAACAGCTCCAGATGGCTATTGTTTGTGTCTTTGAACACAAATAAACAAATGAATTATTGTTCAAAACAGGTGGTGATCTAGATAGCACACAGAAATCTTTTTGAACTTGAAGCTGTGCAGGAAACTATGGTGGTGGGAAGGTTGGCTATTCTGATCATTAGTTTGGCGTCAGAGATACCAGTAGAGAGTGTAGTACTCTCTACTTCATAGAATTCTTAACTTATTTGAGTTGATTCCTTATCTAGAACTCTGAAGATCCAAGAGCTTCTGAGTCCTATACTAAGAGTACAAAAATAATTCATTAAAAGGAATAGTTAGAAGCAGGTAAATCCCACTCTTTACAGTCAGTCCCACTGACTCAATCAACAGATGCATAAAAAGTGACCACTATGTACCAACCTCTCTGCTGGGTACTTGGAACACAAAAGTTTCCCAAAAGACCATTCTTGTCCTCATGGACACTGCAGTCTAGTAGGGGTGACAGACATTTATCAAATGGTCAGAAGTAAAATTGTAATCATGAGAGATGTTATCAGGGAAGGGTCCATAAAAACCTTGACAAGGGGATTTGACCTAGTTGGTGAGTTTTAAAAATTGTCCCCATGGAAGGTAAACTTGAGCTAAAACTGGTAGTTGAGTAGAAGTTGATTCATCAAGACTCCTAATTAGCTGGAAGAAATAGTCTAGCCAAAGGAACCATTTATGTGTTAAGAGGAAGTCTAGTAAAAAGATGGACTTGAAAAAACACCAGTGTGGTGGTGAGAATAGCAAGAACATGGGAGAGTCAGTGGGAAGTGAGGTTGAAAATGTAGTGTTAAAAGTTCCATCGAAAACAACTTCTCAGAAATCCCAGATATCCTTCTTTTTTGTATGTTTTTGCATGTATTCCAGGTCAAGTTTTCTTTCTTGGGTTTCTACTCTCTATCAAAGGATCCCCCAGTGTCTGGATTAGATCCCAGGCTTACTAGATATATTTGACTTTTTCTATGACTTTTTCTATGGCCCCCGGTATGGACTGCTCCTATATTGTTAAGTTTGCCTGAGTTACTGATTTCTATGCCTAGTGCACTAACTGTCACCCAGGGCATGATGAGTATAACTCAAATGCCAGAGGTAATATCCACTTCCATATCAAGCTGGTCCCTAGACTGGGCAGCCCTTATAAAATATTAAGATTCCACTTTGGCCACCTGACCACCAGGATTACTTAATAATGCTATAATTTATTTATTTCCTCCAGTATACACTACTGTTTGGAGAAAAAAAACCCTGAAAGGTTACACTCGTGAACATGGTCCCACCAGATGCAAATGCCACCTCCTTCTATGACATAGCAAGGTTCCTGATTTAGTACTTGGAGAGCAAGAAGATCAAAGCCAACTTCAGTAGAACATCTAAGTTCTTATTACTGACTTCTAAGGACGACTGTATGGTGGTGTTGGCTAAGGTTGTGTAATAAAATGACCTTTAGTGCCCATTTGGTGTTTTTTGTTTTGTTTTGTTTTTTTCACAGGGACAGAGAGAGAGTCAGAGAGAGGGATAGATAGGGACAGACAGGCAGGAATGGAGAGAGAGATGAGAAGCATCAATAATTAGTTTTTTGTTGCTGTTGTGACACCATAGTTGTTCATTGATTGCTTTCTCACGTGTGCCTTGACCGTGGGACTTCAGCAGACTGAGCCACCCCCTTGCCAGAGCCAGTGACCTTGGGTCCAAGCTGATGAGCTTTTGCTCAAGCCAGATGGGCCCGTGCTCAAGATGGCAAGCTCGGGGTCTCGAACCTGGGTCTTCTGCATCCCAGTCCGATGCTCTATCCACTGTGCCATTGCCTGGCCAGGCAGTGCCCATTTGTTTTATGTAATATGTACAATGAGTACTTAGAACATATCTAGGCATGAACGAATTAATTAAAGCTAACTATCTTGTCTGATTTGCCCATTTATAGTTAAAAAATTAATTTATAAAGAATAGTTGTATTCCAAAGTCTAACCAAAAATTTAGCAAGAAAGGAAAAGGAAAGAAATTTAGCTGAAACTAGAACCAAGTCAGAACAAGAAAATAAACTGAGAAAAGAAAGAGATTTTGGTGTGGAGGTAGAGTGGGAAAAATGAGTTGATTCCTATTCAGGAAGCACAGAGCAAACACTGGAATTGGTGAACAATCTGATGGACACAACGTGACCGTGCATGCCCCAGCTGGGTTCACTTCATCTTTGTAGGCTGCTGTAACTGCCCCAGGTTTTGTGAAGTTTGAGCTTCTGGACTAAAAATCAGTCTAGAAATTTTATTCTCATATTCTCCAGAGGAATCTCAGATGGTAACCCTACCTGCATGTCAAATTGAGAACCTGCATTGATCTTACCTCATGACTGGCAATATCCAAGACAATTCAAAGGAATATGAAACTATTTTCATTTTTTAAGAAAGTAAATGTTACCTCAAAGTCTGTTATGTGAGTTGTTAAAAAGAAAAAAAATGTTAATGCAAACTTTTTCAATGCTTGTTTAAATACTAATATTAAAACAGGAAATGTCAGAATTTTCACCTTTCCTATTTGTCATTTCTGAACATATTTACATATTTTTATATTTAAGCCAAGAATTCTTGAATTCAAAGAAAAACATGAAGATATAATGAAATGAATGGAGGATTCAGAATGAAGATAAATAAGTTCAAGTTTTAATTCCACCTATGTGGTCTGGGACTAGCTAATTTATCTCTGAGCGCCCATTTCTTCAATTAAAGAAGTCGGAAGTAGAAAACCTATCTACCTAGAATACTTGTTGAGTTCATTTAGAATTGATGTGTAAATTTGCCCTTATGTAATTGACCTACTAATTAATATTAAACATTTTTAAATGAAGAAGCAAGATGGGGTTTTTTTTTTGTGTGTGTGTGTGTGTGTGAAAAAGACAGAGAGAGAGGCAGAGAGAGGGACATATAGGGACAGACAGATGAGATATGAGAAGCATTAATTCTTCATTGTGGTACCTTAGTTGTTCATTAATTGCTTTCTCATATATGCTTTGAGCAGGAGGCTACAGCAGAGGGAGTAACCCCTTGCTCAAACCAATGACCTTGAGTTCAAGCTAGTGACCATGGAGTCATGTGTATGATTTCATGTTCAAGCCAGTGACTCTGCGTTCAAGCTGGTGAGCCCTGCGCAAGCCGGTGGACCTCAGGGTTTCCAAACTGGGTCCTTTGCATGCCAAACCAATGCTCTATCCACTGTGCCACCACCTGGTCAAGCAAAAGATACTGTTAAATTAATTATACAACTTGGCCTGGGTAAATGTTCTGGGCCTTTAGACTGATATGGCTCTGATACCCTACTGGCCCACATAAACAAATTCAAATCTAAGTTTGTAAATGCCTCAAAGTTACAAAATCAAAACCAAAGAACAATCACAAATAGCCAACTAGGCTTTCAGCTATAGCCGATCAAATAATTTTTTAAATTTGCTTCTGAACCTTTGCCATATAAAGTTTTCCCCTCACTTTTGGTTGGTGGAGTGCTACTAACCTCTTCAGGTTTGGTTCTACCCAATTGGAATCAATAATTACTTAAATAAACTTTTACAAATTTTAATATGCCTCACTTTACCTTTCTTTTTTGTTTCTTTTTAGAAATTAAATGGAAAGGGGTGACATTGGTCCACAGGATCACACAGGTTTCAGATGTACATCTCCATGGCACATGACATATGATACATTGCATTGTGTACCCATCACCCAAAGTCAATTTGTCTTTTAACAATATAAAAGGCCTAATTTAAGTTTTGTGTTATTTTGAGAAATCTTGTAACCCAAATATGTAAATTATACTTTAATAAAATAAGTACATTTTTAATTTAGAGAAATAATATAAAATAAATAGGTAAAGGCATTTCTTGGGAAAATTAATTTTTAAAATTACTGACTTTTTTAATTTGAAGAAGGAAAGACCTTGATATAGGCAAAGCATATTACTGTGTGTGTGTGTGTGTGTGTGTGTGTGTGTGTGTGTGTATAAATTCAGACTTGTCTTTTATATATATAAAAATAAGTAGAGGCCCTTTGTGAAATTCATAGAATTTGTCCTTTTCTGGAACTGGAGTAAAGGGCAGAAAGTATGTGGAAGAGAGAATTCTTTAATAACATCTAACAACACTTAAGAGTATTGTGCAGAGATCACTTGGTTTCTGGTAGTGAGCAAAACAGGTCTGGTCTCTGTCACAGTGCTTACAGAGTAGTTATTTCTATTCTCTATACCTTACCACCTTATTGTTTGGTAGAACCTTACACACAGAACATAAATCACAGAGAAATTAGGAAAGTTGCTGCGTATTTCAAAGTAGCTTGTGAAATGGCTGATAAAAATTCAAGTCCAGTAGTATGCACATGGACTTCATTAAATGGTTTATTGGCGGTACAGTGGATATACAAGAGTTCCGAAAGAAACACAATTAAAATATATGGTTCTTCTAAAGTAACCAGCCTGAATCTTTCTTTTAGGCATATGATTGATTCCAGTGTAAAAACCAATGATGCACAGACTATCCTAATGTCATTCTTATGCAAAGAGAATTGGCCAGGATGGAATTCTAAAGTACACTGCTGATTGTGCCATAATTTAAGTTATTAGTATTTAATTCTGCTGAATTATTTTATTTGTTATGATATTAATTAATTAAATATTTCAAATAATTTTTGCCTGACCTTTCTTCTTTCTCTACTATATCGAGTTAGCAGATTTAGCAAACAAAATTAAAGAATGTCCAGTTACATTTGAATTTCAAATAAAAAATTCAAATATTTTCTAGTATAAGTATGTTCTTTGCAGCATTTGAATCATAGTAATATTTAAATTGAATTTTAACTGGGCATTTTATATCTTATCTAGCAAAGCTCCTACCACAATCTACCTTTCTTCCTTGGTATGCAAGAGAAACATTCTACATATGCATTTTTATTGTATACAAGAACCTTGGCTCTGATTCAAAGGTTGGAGAAATTCCTTCTCTGAAGATCTTAACCCATGATAACTGAATCTGAAGGAACAGATTTTACTAAATCAGATCTTAAGGTAAAATAATAGCTTAAGTGGCTTCTGAGAATCCCATTCTACTTTACGTTTTTAATGCCTTAAATCACATAACGATCAAATTCTAAGATGACTGAAGCTTCATAAAGGCAGGGATGCTGTGTGTCTTTACATCCAAATAGAGGTGCTGACCACAGTAAGCATTCAAAATATATATTGGATAAACATAAGACAAACAAATCCTTGAAACCTTCTTATTCCGGAAATAATAGAATAACAAAAAAACTAGAACAAAACGTAATTTTCAAATATGGACCCAGAAGGATAAGGTTCTCTAGACCCATCATAGCTAAGCTACATTTTCACATTCATGGTTGAAGCTGCATCCGAAGGTAATACATGTAGATTTGTAGGAGGCCTGGGACTCCCTGAAGGGTCCAGCCAAACCAGTAGAGTGGGTATCCCAAGTACCATGTAGGGGCATCCAAAAGATAATATGTTGACTCTTAATCCTAAATCCTTTTATGGCCCTTCTGAATCACCTGATGTTTTAATAATCCACAGTGTGAAGCTTTTTAGAGCACTTAAGGATTTATTTATTTATTTTACTTCAGGATTTAAATTGGGGTTTGCAAACTAGAATCTGTTTATGACTAAGGAAAGCCATTTTGACCTCAAGTAAATAAATAAATAAATGGGAAAATCAAGAAAAAGAATAAAACTAATTTATATTTTATTTGGCTTTTACTTAGCTATTGGAGGACATTTAAAGTTGTTCCAGACTTGCCTTTTTGAAAGAATTTCCAATGGGGAAAGAATCTTAATACTTCAACCCTGTTTCTTTTTTCAACCACTCCCCCTCCAATTAAATAATATATATAGTAGTAGAAGAAATGTGGGACTTTTCTTACACCGTCCTTTAAGTAAGTAGTGACTTATGTTTCAAAGAGAAGACTACTTTCTGAGTGTTAACCAAAGAAGGGTCTCCCTTACCTTGAAATCAAGTAGCAGATTTCCACAAGATAAATTATTCCTGAGAGAAAGAGAGAGAGAGAGAGAGAGAGAGAGAGAGATTTGTATGTGCTAATTATAAAGTATGCATTTCTTAAAGTACTTTTCAACCGCAGCTACCTGAAATGTTTAATAGTACTATGAAGCCATAAAAGATAATAATAAAGTATCCAAGGTAGTCAAATTTATAAAAACAAAATAAAATGGTGGCTTCAAGGGGCAAGGGAGAGGGAGAAATGAGTTCTTTTATAGGTATGGAGTTTCAATTTTGCAAGATGAAGAAGTTCTAGAGAATCCTTGTGTAGCAGTATGCTCAACACTACTGAACTGTACACTTAAAATACATGGGATAACAAATAGTATGTTAGGTGTTTAATATCACCATTAAGAAAATAATATTCAAATTATATTAAGAATCCTAACATGACTAGAAGTAAAATGCTAATTTTTATATTTGATTCAGACACATGTTTTTTGAATTACATATGAAGTACTCATACCAAAATTACATTAGTTTTTCAAAATTTACAATGTACCAGGCATTACTTAAGTACTAAAGATATAAAAACAAATGAGATATTGTTCCTTGAATGTGTAACAGACAAAAGGAGAATATAAATTAATGATTATAAACAAATAATAAAATTATTAATTTATATTTTTCTAAACATTATAGATTTATTTATGGAAATGTAGGGCTATTTATTGTGCTTTTACATTTCCTTGAGGAGACATTTGACTTTGCTTCACTTTGATTTTCTCATCACTAAAATAGTACTATTGCTGTGTGTGCATGTGTGAGCTTAAATATTTTTTAATAGTGAGAAACCGACATATTGAAATATTTAAGAACTTTCAAAATCTACTGTAGACAGTTTCTTAATTTAACAAATATTTAAAAGAGATTCTTCAGCAACCAGAGAAAAGTCAACTTACAGAAAAAGAAAGGAGTTAGCAAAACCAAATCTTGACATGAATTCTAATTAAATATATTGATAACTATAATGTTTCAAAAATATATAAAACCCTTTTCTTGAGTTTTAAAAAGGTTAATGTGTTAGAAAAATAAAAATTTTATGAAATTTTAATGGATACTTAAAATAAATTTGATTCATGTGTTATGTAAGAAAAAAAGGAAAATTAACTTTGTTAGAAGACACTGATAGACGTATGTTAAAAACATAGGGTTAAAAAACAAACAAACAAGAAACAATTAATGGTGTTCAAACCAGCAGAGGGGAGAAAATAAATGGTTACAAAAAGAAGGAAAAACAACAGTCAAACGTTCATCAAAAAAGAAAACTGGTTTAGTAATATTAATACTCTACAAAAGAGAATTAAAGGCAAAAACTTTAATGAAAATGGAGGTCAGTGCATAATAAAAAGAATACATAATTCTGTAACAAATTATAATATGCATTAGCTTGAGTATATTTAAAAACATAATCTTAAAATAGATAAAGTAAAAAAAAAGTAGCAGCACTGTAGTACCAGACAAAAATGTGGACAGTGGTGTCAGACTGCTTGGATATAAATCTACCAATTACTAGCTTTTGGGATTTCTTAACTTCTTGCAACTTTTTTTGCCCCTCAATTCCTTCATCTACAGTGTCCAACATATAATAAAATATATGCATTCATTTTCAGTAATTGAGAGAATTATAAAAATTTCCAATGTAAAAATTAATAAGACAAAATATAATAGTTTATAAAAAATTTCAATGAATAATTTTCAATAACAGAAAATACATATTGAAACCTACCTCCAACAAATAAAAAAAAATATTTTTCATCTTATTGTAAAATTTTCAACATTTAGTTTCACATAATAAAGTAGAATGTCTTCTTGGGCATCATCTTTGTGAAAAATATAATAATTTACATAACACAGTAAATACACTAATACACTAAATGATACAATTGCATCAGAATTTGTCTACAATTTTGAAATAGAACATATTAAAACACTTATTTTAATCATAAAATTTGTGCAAAATTTATTTAATTTCTTTTCAGGCAAAAATTTACATTTGTAACTCTTGTGTTTGTGAACTTGTTGAGGACAATCTTGTTTTATGCTCCAGCAGTAGTCCACTCATTGCTAACAGCTTCAAAATTTATGTAAAACTTATCAAGATGACAGTTCAGGAAGTGACTCTTAATGCTCATATTACATCCAATGTCACAGAAAGCCAACAGTATACTTTGAACCAGAAGTTTATAGTTTTGTGCTTTTTGTTGCCAAGGAAGATCTTTGTAACTGCCACAAAAGACTGCCATGCTGCTTTCTCCTCCTTATTTATCTTCCTGGCAAATTCTTCATCACGTATGAAGGTTCAAATATGAGGTTCATTGAGTACACCTGCTTTTATCTTCTCAAAAGACAAGGCAGGAAAAGCAAAAATAATATGTTGAAAGCATCAGTTTTCTCTTTTCAAAGCCTGAACAAACTGCTTCATTAAGCCAAGTTTGATGTAAAGTGGGGGGAAAATGATCCTGTCTCGCATAATTACAGGTACATTCACATTATTTTTGCATCCCTACTTCCAGAGCTTCACGTTTTGGCCACTCCTTCTGTGTCCAGTGTTTCTCCCGAGCTCGGTTGTCCCACAAACACAGAAAGCAAGGGATACTTCTTGAAACCTCTCTGGTGTCCTAGCAGGGAATTTACCATTTTAAAATCCACACAAATGATCCAGTTATGTTTTTCATAATTCAGAAAGTTGAGGATAATATTTATGTCATTATAATCTTCTCACAGATGAGATGAATAACAATTAAAACCACTGCATAAACATTACCGTTGTGTAGGAGAACACATTTCAGACTCCTTTTAGAGCTGTCAAGAAATAACTGCCATTTTGTTGGATGTAAGTGGTAACACCTAGCTGGCTGAGAAGACTACTGATATCATGACAGTAAACAAAGTATTCACGCTTCCTGAAATGAGATATTTTAGCTGACCAATCACACTTTTCTCGAAGCATGGAGGCTAATAACTCAGCTGCTTTCTTTGATAGACCCAAATCTCTTACTAAGTCATTCTATTTGGGTTGGCTAAACTGCTGAGGAGTTGATGAATGCTTGGCATCAGAAGATGACCCTTCAGATTCTACAACCATTTCCTCATGCATCTTCTCAAAATACATTTGATCACCACGTTTATTTTCTTCATCCTTAGAAGAAATCAAACCATTGAAAACTGGAACCAGGAGTGTCTCAGAGTGTGGGATAGGTCATATTGCTGAAGAAATATTAGGATATGTGATCATATGCTGTTTTTTCTTGCTTATGCCCTTTGTATGGATCAGAGATAAATAACAGTCACTACTGTGGTCCTTAGATTTATGCCAAACCATGGGAATTACAAAAGTTAATCTTTTGCATTTTCCTTTTGTTCAGTCATGAAGCATTTCTTCACAATTATGAAACACAATATGAGTACCCCAAATTTTGTCTTGATCACTAAGGGAAACTTGAAAATGGGCAATATATGCACCTGTCACAAATGATGAAATATTGTGCTTTTGACATTGAAGTGTGTAACAGCCACATATATAACAGAAGGTGTGAGGACTATTTTTACATTTATGCCTACTCGAAGAAGTCATGATTCAATCTTAAAACAAAGTAAGAGGGTGTTTAAACCAGATAATATTTTTTTGCATTTAAAAATAACTACAATAATGTAAGAGTGATGTTTGTAAATCATTAATTGCCTTGTGGTTATGTTCAATCCAAGAGTCATTGCCCTTTAACTCCAATTTAAAAACCCATGCATGCTATTAACTGTAAAAAAAGAAATTAAAATTGCATAGAAAGTAGAGCATGCACCAAAAATAAATTTTAGATTTAGAATCAGCAATGCAGGAGTATAGAAAAAAAGTTCTAAAACCTCATGCAACAGAAAATGAAAATAAAATTGTTCCCCAGTGATAATATGTAATACAAAACAATGTGCAATGCATTCACTATTTAATAAAATATAATCTAGTTATTACAATATAATTAAAATATTTTTATATGTAAAGTCTGAGTAAAAGAAAAGATTGCAGCTGATATTATATATTTATAACCAAATAAAAATATAAGTTTTAGATATCAAAAACCTTTGAGATACTTGTACAATTAGAGGAAAATGTATAGACATAAAAGCCCTTATTAAAAATAGTGATTGAAAATAAGTAAAATTGGTTTCAGTAAGTTATGAAAACAGTAGAATAAATCAAATAAAAGAAACAAAGGTACTAGCTTTAGGAAATAATTTAAATCAACAAAACTAGCAGTATTTATTTTTAAAAAAAGAAAGTAGAAGTGATGTCAGAGAAAGGCAGAATGAGAGATACACTTGATCTCATCACTTGACACTTCAATAATTTGAACAGCCATACCTCAGAGAAGAAACCCCAGCTGGGCTCACAGGCTTGCCTGAAAGATTTGTGCTTTGAAGCATCTAAAGGTAGAGACAAGAATGAGGAGAAATATAAGGCTAAATGTTAAGGATTGCAAACCCCACTGCTGAACACTTGAGCACTTGTGCCAAGGCTTTGGAAAGGTAAGAAACCCAGTGTGTCTGGGTCTTCTTCTGCCAGCAGGAATAGGGAGATTGAGAAGCACTAAAACAAAGCAGTGGCTAAGTGACAGGACAGGGCAGAAGATAAACCTCTGGAACTTTGCCAGAGCTCCTTTAGTCTGCCCGCAGACAGAGAAGGAGAGATACAAAGTGTGGTCCCCCAACCTCTTAGATCCCACTTCTTTTCATTGGCAGGATATAGAGAGTAACAGTGGCATAACCCAGATCTAACTCTGCAGCACCATTTTCCCCCTGAAGAATAGGAGTACTTTCTGTTTGGTCCCTGGTTTTTTTCGGACAGAGAAGACCACATGGAGGCCCTTGATCAACACTGCTTGGAGGAAGAATTAAAGAAGGTAAAAAAATCTCTCACAGCCTGCTCTGCCTCCATCACTGGGGTTGCAGCATTGTGGTGGGGGTTACCTGTGAATTTTAAAGAACAAAAACTTGAAATCCAGAGCCACCTACAGGAAAATAATAGAAAAGTCTCAGGCAAGTGCAATACCACTCTCTAATGCCTTCCCTTCTAGGCAGAGAAAAGGTTCTTTTAATACCATGAATAGCCAAGAAAGTGACAACATTCAGACAGAAAATGGAAAATCCCCAGAAAGCAATTTCAATCACATGGAAACTTGGGAGCTAAAACACAGAGAATCCAAAATTGAGGTTCTGAAAATATTCAATTAGATGTGAGAAAACATGGATTGGCAATTTAATGTATTCATAACAAATCAATGAACAAAACAAATACTTCACCAAAGAATGAGAACTTTAAGAAAGAACTAAACAGAAATTGTGAAGATGAATCACGCAGTAAAAGAACTGAAAAATAACTAATTACTTTAGCTCATAGAACTGGCAAGATTAGAATAGAATCAGTGACATTAAAGACAAGCAACTAAAAATGATACAGAAGGAAGAAAAGAGAGACTCAAGAATATTTTTTATAAAATGATAGAGCTCTACAAAAATTATCTAACTCCATCAGAAAGGCAATATAAGAACAATAGATATATCAGAAACAGAAGAGAGGGAGAACAAATGAAGAGCTTATTCAAACAAATAATTGAAGAGAACTTTCCCAGCTTAGGGAAAGAGTTATATCGTTGAATCCAAGAAGCAAAGAGAACACTTGATTACCTCAATTCAAAAAGGTCTTCTCTAAAGTATATTATTGTCAAAAATCAATATCAAAGAAAGAATCCTCAAGGCAGTTGAGGAAAAAAAGAAAATAACATATAAAGGAAGGTCCATCAGGTTATCATCAGACTTTTCAGTAGAAACTCTACAAGTCAGAAGAAAGTATATCCAAACACTTGAAGTACTGAATGAGAGGCATTACCAGCCAAGAATACTATATCCATCAAAGTTATCTGTTACAGTAATATAATGC
The DNA here is from genome assembly GCA_037038555.1 of Rhynchonycteris naso. Lineage (NCBI taxonomy): Eukaryota > Metazoa > Chordata > Mammalia > Chiroptera > Emballonuridae > Rhynchonycteris > Rhynchonycteris naso. The sequence continues at coordinate 79,533,258 of CM073002.1, forward strand.
TATATTAATTAAATATATAGAAATATAGAAAAATTTGGAAGACATGTAGAAATAATTAAGATATAATATTAAAAGCAATTAAGAAAAGTAAATAAGGTTATGTCACCTGGATAAAAATTAAGCTAATGTGTACAGATATGTTGGGCAGACTCTGCCTTTCACGCAGGGCCCATTTAGTGCGTGTGTTTGTGAAGTTATATATAGATAAGAAGTGGCTTGATGTTATAACTGTGTAGGTTAACATAAACAAGAAGCTTCTCTAGGAACACCTTAAAAGTGGCTTGATGTGACATTTTCTGCAAGGAACCCCTGAAAAGGTGATTTGAGGTGATAATCCTGTAGAATGATATTTGTTAGAAGGTGTGGGCCAGAAAAAGTACTAAAGCTAGGGGGCCCCCTTGCTGCAGTAGTGGCCTAGACTCCAACTTTGAACATGGACTGTCTCCATGCCACTGTGACCAAGGACAGCTGAGAGGAACACGCTGATGGGGCCCCCGTGAGCTGTACCTAGGCATGCCAAAAGGATTTGTGAGCAATAAACTTCCTGTGTGATTCTTGCAATTAACTTGTGTGTCGGTCATGTCTTCCCTCTGGTGGCAGTTGGTCTCAGCACTGATAAGTGGAATCCTCATAGCCAACTCAAGAGTAATCTCAAAGAGGTTGCCAGCCCTGTTGTTAAGCAGGAGTGTCCCACTGTGCAGGGAAGTCAAATCTGGACACCTGATCTACTTAGAGCTCAGGCTCTACTGGAACAATTTCCTTTCGAATCAAATGGTCTTCATGCAGCACCCTGACTCACCTGCCTCCTTTTTTCTTGCAAGTCCACTTAATGACTGAGGAATCATTAAGCCTTCAGAATCATATAGTTCTGATCAGAATCGGATAATCTCAGGAACAAAGCTTGGAGTCTCTTGAGCCTAGATAACAGAGTTTTGGTCAAACTATAGATAACATCTAGGCGTCAGTTGTATTTCAGCTCCAGGCCTAGAAAACTGCCAATACGAGATAAAGTAATGCCATGGCTGACATCAGAACGAGATGCACTTATCAACTGCCCCTTACTCTAGCATCAGCCAATCATTAGAGATTACAACTCTGACCATGGTCTTAACTCCCTTGGTCATCATGATTAATGATTTACTCTTCTGAAGATCCTTAACCTTAGTCACATTTGTAAAGTCCCCTTTGCAATGTAAAGTAACATAACATATTTAAAGAGGTTTCTATACAGGTATCTTTGGGGAAGCCATTATTTTACCTAACATATGTACATGCACTCCTTGTACTACCAATTCTACTTCTGAGGCCTAAAGGAACTTTTTTACTAATGTGCTCAAAGTGATATCCACAGAACTTGTCATAAGAAAATTGTGTATATTATGAAAAAAATTTTAATTGTTTTTATCAGTAAGAAGATAGATAAATAACATTATTGCATTCATACAGTAAAATACTGTATGAGGTTAAGATCAACCTTAAAAAATAATGAACAAAATAAAGACACAGAATGATACATGCATGAGTGCGTGTAGACAGATAAATATAGAATATAACAACTTGAGATGGCACTAACTCAAGAAGGATATAATGGTTATCTCTGGGAAGTGAAGGGAAGGGAAAGATACACAAGAAAAACATGTTTACATTTGTTAAAACTAGGTAGGTACATGTGTTTTCTTTTAAATATTCTCTAGACATGTTTTATGCTTGAAGTGTTTTGCAATAAGATTTGGTAGGCTTCAGAGCAAGAGCACTGAATTGAATGAAGGTATCCCATACCTAGGAGCAAAGGCTGAAATGAAAAAATAAACATAGTTAAGCCTAGAAAATTTATTGTTATCTTATATTGTTGAAAAATCTCTAGACTGCAAATCAGAAGACTTGGGTTTTGTCTTGGCTCTGTGCTATCTAGCTCTATGACTTTGAGCAAATAACTGAACACAATCAGAGCTCAATTCCCCCACCTCAAAAGTGAGAATATTGAATCCAAATACTCTAGGTATGATGATAATCTATCTAATGGCTTTTTTGTATAATATTTTTGTCACTAAAATCTGCATGGTTTTGGCAAAGTAATCTTTGTAAAATTGGCAATTATATCCAAGAAAATTGTTCACACACATACACCTTCCATAATCTCTGATTTTGGCTTAAAACCACCCTCTGTCAGACTTTTTGGGCTAAAAGCTGACTCCAGATCTGGGGTGGGGGGTGAGAAGCCAACAAAACCGTATGGATAAAATTTCAAGGTAGGATTGACTTTGAATTCTGCTCTTTGTGGCTCTCCTAAAACCAAGTTCAGTTTCTCATCCATATTATCCCCTTGGGGGACATGCCCAGTAGAGAGCTGTTACAGTACATCTCCAAAACATTTATTTTCCCCAAAGAAACTTTCTTAATGCCATAGAATTATGGTAACTGCCTGTCCTAATTTAGGAGCAGACAATGTTAGACTATGGGGTAAATATTTCCTGGCAAAAAATAATATGGCCATACCAATGCCAGTGCTGCTGAGTGATCTTCTTGCCTTTGCCAAAATAGCCCCTGGACTGCAGAAAGAATTCCCTTCACAGATGCTCTGCCACCTCACAAATGTTTCTTTTGTCCTATGTGCAAAGTCAACTCAAAGGACCGCCCAGATTTTATATTTTGATTCATTTCTTTGGACACTACTTGGCATGTCTTTGCAAGTGATGTCTTCTTCAATAAGAACAAATCACTTACTTCAAATGACACAGATTCCTGAATAGGACTCTGACTAGGACACACATTTCCTAAGGCAGCAAGCAGGTTGGGCTCATTGGCTCGCTTTTGAGCAGGCCTACTTTCATGTCCCAGTTACTCAACTTCTAGCACAGCCAAAAATTTTCTCAAGCCAAGTTCTTCTGGACAAATCACATTCAGAATTCTTGCTTGCTTTAAGCCAGTAGAAGACTACAGCCGGATATTGGACCCGTCAAGTAATTTTAATAACTAAAAGAAGAATATATTAAATTCTTGTACTCATTCTCTATAGTGCTAAAACCACATTTTTGCAAGCCATCCCTATGTGGAATTTTTATATTTTAATTTAAATTCTCTATTGGTTTTATTGCTTCTGTACATATAATGATAATTAAAAATATAGATTGCAAAACATATACTATGTATCCCAAAGACCCAGGGAAGTGACTTTTTCATGTATACATGAACAATTCTCTATCTTAAGAGTATTCTAGTTGTTGTATAACTCTTTCCACGTTTCTGTCACTGCATTCTACTATCTCTTAGTCATTTCTCCCTATCCTTTGAAACTTTGACACCAGGCTCAAAGTTTTCTTCTCCAACCCATTGAATGTTCATGTGGACAGTTATCCAAATGCCCAGATATTTCTAATCAACAGTTTTCTCCATTTGTTACATCCAAGAACATGCCACTACCCAATTGCTCTGATTCTAAAAATCACCAATTTAAGTTCTTCATTCCCATCACAAACTTCTGATCTTTATAATTTACTTATATATGGACATTATTCTCTTTTTGGGCTCTCCAACTAGTTGACTCTGCCATTCTCCCTCTTATCTTCTTAACATATTTTTTCTCCCCCTTCAGGTTCAATTACATGATTCAGAATTTCCATATTTGGCCTGATAAAATCATTGACATTGTTGCCTCTTTTTCTCAGAAAACTCTAATTCTATAACAACTCACGCATCTCTTCTGGAAGATAGATCTCATGATAAATTTGGAATTACAAACTTTTATCTTTTTCTCTAGTCAACTTGTCCTTTTACTTTCTTCAAAGATTATTTGAAACTTTTTTTTCCTATCCTCAAAATGCCATAGCTGTTTTTAATTGATAATATTACTATTTGCTTCTCAGAGAAAAGGAAAATCTACCTGAAAAGAATCAACAAAATGACTGACAACAATCCACAAACCTACCTGTATTGGAATGCATCTTCTTCTCCTGTCTGTTCTAATAGAGGAAGTGGCCCTCGATCTAAAGTGCTTCTTCCATCTGGGCTATCACTCCCATGCGTTTTTATTTACTCAGGAATATTCTGCTTCCTCTAATTTCCCCTGAGTCACCAATATTCTAATTTACATTAGATCTTTTCTATCATCATTATTTATTCTTTGAACCATTCTAACCATTCTTCATTTCAGTAAGTTTCAAAATCTATATTTATTAGTTATTTGAGTTTCCTATACTGTGAAGTTTCTATTAATATAGTTTACTATATGAATACAATTCCACTTCCTATGAAATTGTCTTTCCCTTATCAATTTATAGGATTCACTTGTAGATTACAGATATAAATCTTTTGTAACTTAAACATTGCAATAAGTGTGCTTCATCTGTAGTTTGCCTTTAAGATTTGTTTATGGGGTATTTTGTCATATAAGAATTTTTATTTTACTATAATCAAATATAACAGATTTTTTTATGGTTTGTGCTTTTTGTGCCTTTAAAAAATACCCTTTGTTTTTATAATATATTGAAGATATATTTAAAAAATTTCTTCCTGAAAATTTAAAGTGTTATTTTTTACATTTGATATTTAATTCACGTATTTTTTTTCAAGAACAGTATAACCTAGTAATCTCTTGATTTATATTTTCTTATAGCTAATTAGTCAAGTCACATTTATTTAACTACTCTATTTCCATCCAATGATTTAAAAAGGAACTTAGTCATTTACCATATCTCAATATTTATGGCTACTTCTGTATATTATTTTCTGTTCCAAAGGTTCATTTCCCATTCATGCATCAATATTACACTGCTTTTATTATTATGTTGTTATTTAATTTTTGTATTTTTTGATAACTAAGAGGTGATACCATAGCATTCTTCTCAAAACTCTTTTTTGACTTTTTGGCTGACTGCACTTTTATTGAATTTTAGTAATCAAGTTGTAAATTCAACCCTGGTCAGTTGGCTTAGTGGTAGAGAGTCAGCCTCACGTGTGAATGTCCCAGGTTCAATTCCTGGTCAGGGCACACAGGAGAAGTGCCCATCTGCTTCTCCACCTTTCCCTTTCTTGCTTCTTTCTCTCATCCCCTGCTGAAGCCATTGCTCAACTGGAGTGAGTTGATTCTGGGTGCTGAAGGTTGCTCCATAGCCTTCACTTCAGGCGCTAAGAAGAGCTTGGTTGCTGAGCAACAGAGCAATGCTGCAGATGGGCAGAGCATCACCTCCTCATGGGCTTGCCTGGTGGATCCTAGTTGGGGTACAGGCTGAAGTCTGACTCTGCTTCCCCACCTCCTCACTGAATAAAAAATTAAAAATAAAATAAAAAGTTGTGGATTCAGAAGAAATTTCATTATATAGTTTTTGAATTGCACTAAATTTATAGGTTAATTTTGGGTATGTCAGCACCTTTATGATATTATTGGTTCCCAGCCATAAACATCATATATTGTTTAATTTTATTTAGGTCACCTTTTATGTATTTTAAGAATATATTATACTTTTATCAACAAAGTTATTGTATGTCTCTTTTATTTTCTTTCATTTTATTGCTATTTACTTTTTTTTTGGTAATAAATAGGAATATATTTAATATCATTTTTTTTCAGAGACTGAGAGAGAGTCAGAGAGAGAAATAGACAGAAATGGAGAGAGATGAGAGGCATCAATCTCAGTTTTTCGTTGTGGCACTTTAGTTGTTCATTGATTGCTTTCTCATATGTGCCTTGACCATGGGGCTACAGCAGACTATATAACCCCTTGCTCAAGCAAGGGACCTTGGGCTCAAGCTGATGAGCTTTTGCTCAAACCAGATGAGCCCATGCTCAAGCTGGTGACCTCGGGGTTTCAAACCTGGGCCCTCTGCATCCCAGTCCAATGCTCTATCCACTGCGCCACTGCCTGGTCAGGCCCCAAGATCTTCCTAAACTATCTTAATTGAGTTAATAATATAGCTTTATATTTGTTTAGTCCATATATATTACATCATCTGTGAACAAAGACAATTTTGATATATTTATTTTGTTTGTACACCTCTTTTATCTTCCTGGCATTGGTTCAGATATTCAAAAATATGTTAAACAGAAATAATAGTAAAGAGAACTCTTATTTCTGAGAAATAATATTTTTAGTTAAATTTTGTTAATGATAATAGGTTCTAGAAATTTCCTTCTCTTAGTTTCCTAGAGTTTCTCACTGGAAATAAATTTTCAATTGTATTAAATGTTTCACTTTTCACTTATTGAGATGGTATTATAGTTTTATCTTTTATTTGGTAATGTAGTAAGTTATAATATTAAAATTTTTTGTTAAATTGCTCTTGAAACTTTATATGTTAGAATTATTTTAATTCACTGGTTGGTTGGATTTGGTAAATTTTTTTTGTATTTTACCGATTTAGCCATTACAGTGATATCAAAAGGTAACCCATTGTAATTTTAAACTAGCATTTCCCTACTAAGTAACGATATTAGCAGTTCTCACGTACTTGTTGCCCATTTATAATGTTTTTCTTTCTGAAGTGTCCATTCAAGACTTTTGTTTGTTTCTAAGGCAACGTTTGTCTTTTTATGAAATATTTGAAGGAGTTCTTTATATATATTGCATATGAGTTCTTTTTACAAATGTGTCTTCTCCAAAAGCAATGAATTTTTCTTGGAAATGGGAAAGTTTTCTGCCTTTTCCACTTTTGGGCAGATGACCTTTTTCTCAGCATTGTGAGCAGGAGTATCTTCTGACCCTTCTTTAGTATCTTTAAGGTATTTTTTTTATATCTGAGGAGGGTTAAAAGACATTTAAAGGGACTTACTCTCATCTTCTAGGAGTAATCATCTAGATGTCTCCCACCTGCTTGTCTACATTACCAAGGAAGGCTCTCTCTAGGTCCATTCCCTGTCCCAAATCTTCTTGTAAGCACCTGGTGAAGGTCCATTAAAAAAATGCTTGCAAGTGAATATGAAGTTCCTGCACTGTTTTTACATTTGAGATTTGCTAGGCCACATTTAAATTTAATTAAATTTGTTAAATTTTGAGCTATTTTTTAAAATGCTTTTATAGATGTTTCCTTTTCCTTTTAGCTTCTACCAAAGTTGAAACAGTTTGTTTGTCTCATCAGTTTTGGGAAGGATTTATTTTTATTTAGAATTCAGTTAAGATAGTTCATAAAAATCTTAGGTGGATGATAGATTCAAGACAAGTTATGATTTTGTAAATTATCAGACATTTTCCCATTGTTAGGGAGAGAACAAATACTCTTGAAGCTTTCTATGGCTTAACAATAAATAGAATTGCTTCTGAGATTTTTGATCATCATTGCATTAAGTATGTATTTCAATCTTGTGAAAATGAAAATTATAATAATATTGAGTAGTTTAATTCATGAACATGATGTATTAGTTAGGTCACTATTAATTTCTTTTTCCAATGTTTTGTAGTTTTAGTATAGAGGTCTTACATGTATTTTTATATTTTTTCTTAATTTATTTTTTCTCTCACATTTTATATTATATGGTATTTTTTAAGTTTGCCAAATTTTTCATTGTTGGTATACAAAAATATAAAGGATTTTCTTGGCCCTGGCCAGTTGGTTTAGTGGATAAAGCATCAACCCAGTATGCGGAATGCCAGGTTCGGCGCCCGGTCAGGACACATGTGAGAAGCAACCATATGCTTCTCTTCTTTCTCTCTTCCCCTTTTCTTTCTTCCCCTCTCACAGTCAGAGGCTTGATTGACTCAAATGTCAGCCCCAGACGCTGAGGATAGCTCAGTTGATTTGAGCATCAGCCCCAGGTGGGGTTGTCTGGTGGATCCTGGTCAGGGAGCATGCAGGAGTTTACCTCACTATCTCGCCTCCTCTCACTTAAAAAATAAATAAATAAAAATAAGAGGCACATTTTATAAAAATAAAATTGTCAATCTAACAAGAAGATAAAATAATTCCAAGTTTGAATCTATTTATTAATATGAATTCAAATTATGTAAAGCAAAGTTAAAATTAATGAAATCTAAGAAAAGACAAATTTAAAAGTATCTTAGTAACAAATAGAATAAGCAGAAAAAGTAAGAAAGATGTTGTGTATTACAAGTATGCTCTTCTCACAAGATGAATACAGAAATAAAGTTTAATAAGTTCAAAATATTTCATATAATTTATCACACCTTCTACTTTCACAATAAGTAACAGCAATAAAAAATTATGATTAAGTTCTGCATCATGAAAACATATATGTGGTTTTAAGTTTGTTTGATTATAAAAATTTTTAAATATAGTTTTTATTAAAATATTATAGAATATGTGTAGAATACTTATTGTTTTGCAGTTTTAAAATATGTACATTTTTTTCAAAAACATAACATATGCAATATCTATTTGACTGCTTAGAAAAATCTGAATTTATTAAGTAGATAATTATGTTAATAACTCAAATTACACTGGGGAACAATATTTTTGTTGCATCCACAAAAGCACTTATTATTACCTAATTCAAGTGTGCTGATCTTAAATCTGACATTAGTTTTACTCTGTAAGCTACAGTTCTTTTTTGCAATTCAAGATTTTAGGTTTTCATCTTATTGTAATATTTTCAACATTTAGTTTAACATAATGAAGTAGAATGTCTTCTTGGGCATCATCTTTGTGAAAATAATTTATGTAATGCAGTAAATAAACTAATACAATAAAATATATGATTGCATCAGAATTTGCCTACAATTTCAAAATAGAACATATTAAAACACTTATTTTAATCATAGAATTTGTGCAAAATTTATTTAAATATTATTCAGGCAAAAATTTGCTTTTGTAGCTCTTGTGTTTGTGTACTTTGTTGAGGACAATCTCATTTGATGCTCCAGCAGTAGTCTGTCATGGTATCTCTGTCCCATCTCCCCTGATAATGCTCTTCCATCATCTTCAGATCTTGATGAAAGCATTCTCCCTGCCATCACTAAAAGCTCCAAGATTTTCGGGAAACTTATCAAGGTGACTGTTCAGGTAAGTGACTGTTCAGAAATTGAATCTTAAGGCGTAATGAAGTAGAATGTTTTCTTGGGCACTATCTTTGTAAAAAATATAATAATTTGAGGTCCATCAAACACACCTGCTTTTTTAAAATTTTTTTTAAATTTCTTTTTATTTTATTCATTTTAGAGAGGAAACACGGAGTGAAAAAAAGAGAGAGAGAGAGAAAGGGGGAGGAGCTGGAAGCAACCAACTCCCATGTGCCTTGACAAGACCAGTTCTGGGTTTTGAACTGGCGACCTCAGTGTTCCCAGGTCGACGCTTTATCCACTGCACCACCACAGGTCAGGCAAAATACACCTGCTTTTATCTTCTCAAAAGACAAGGCAGGAAAAGCAGAAATAATATGTTGAAAGCATTCACTTTCTCTATTCAAAGCCTGAACAAACTGCTTCATTAAGTCAAGTTTGATGTGAATTGGGGGGAAAATGATCCTGTCTCAATTAACTACAGGTTCAGTCACAATATTTTGCATCCCTACTTCCAGAGCTTCACATTTCGGCCACTCCTTCTCTGTGCAGTTTTTCTCCTAAACTCGGCTGTCCCACAAACACAGAAAGCAAGAATACTTCGTGATACTCTGTTGTCCTATTGGAAATTTACCATTTTAAGATCCACACAAATGATCCAGTTATGCTCCTCATACTTCAGTAAGTCGAGGACAACTTTTCTTTCATTATAATCTTCTCGCAGGTGAGTTGAATAAGCAATTGGAACCGCTGCATAAACATTCCCGTTGTGTATGAGAACACATTTCAGTCTTCATTAGAGCTTTTAAGGAATAGCTGCCATTCTGTTGGACTGTAAGTGGTAACAGCTAGCTGGCTGAGATGACTACTGATATCGTGACAGTAAACAAAGTGTTTGCCTTAGGAAAAAAGACCACAAAAATTTGTTCACGCTTCCTGAAATGAGATATTATAGCTGACTAATGAAGTCTATTCTATTCTTGAAGCCTGGAGACCAATAACTCAGCTGCTTTCTTTGATAGGCCCAAATCTCTTACTAAGTTATTCAATTTGGGTTGGCTAAACTGCTGAAGGGTTAATGAATGCTTGGCATCAGAAGAAGACCCTTCAGATTCTACAACCATTTCCCCATGCATCTTATCAACATACACTTGATCACCATGTTCACTTTCTTTGTCCTTAGAAGAAATCAAACCATTGAAAACTGGAACCGGGAGTGTCTCAGAATGTGAGATAGGTCATATTGCTGAAGGAATATTAGGATATGTGATCATATGCTGTTTTTTCTTGCTGATGCCCTTTGTATGGATCAGACAGAAATAACAGTCACTGCTGTGGTCCTTAGATTCACGCCAAACCATGGGAATACCAAAAGGTATTTCTTTGCGTTTTCCTTTTGACCAGTCATGAAGCATTTCCTCACAATTATGACACACAATATGAGGAGCCCAATTCTTCTCTTGATCACCAAGGGAACCTTGAAAATAGGCAATATATGCACGTGTCACAAATGATGAAATATTGCGCCTTTGATGTTGAAATGTGTAACAACCACATATATTACAGAAGGTGTCAAGACTATTCTTACATTTATGCCTACTCAAAGAAGCCATGATTCAATCTTAAAACAAAGTAAGAGGGTGTTTTTATCAGATAATAATTTTTTACATTTAAAAACTACTACAATTATGTAAAAGTGATATTTGTAAAACATTAATTGCCTTGTGGTTATGTTCAATCCAAGAGTTTTTGCCCTTTAACTCCAATTTAAAAACCAATGCATGCTATTAACTATAAAAAAATAAATTAAAATTGCATAAAAACTAAAGCATTTAGCCTGACCAGGCGGTGGCGCAGTGGATAGAGCGTTGGACTGGGACGCGGAAGACCCAGGTTCGAGACCCCGAGCTTGCCAGCTTGATCGCGGGCCCATCTGGCTTGAGCAAAAGCTTGGAGCCAGGCTCGCTGGCTCCAGCAAGGGGTTGCTCGGTCTGCTGAAGGCCCCGCGTTCAAGGCACATGTGAGAAAGCAATCAATGAACAACTAAGGTGTTGCGACGGCAACGAAAAACGAATGATTGATGCTACTCACCTCTCTCTGTTCCTGTCTGTCTGTCCCTATCTATCCCTCTCTCTGACTCTCTCTCTGTCCCTGTTAAAATAAAAAAAAAAAAAAACCAAAGCATTTACCAAAAAACAGATTTCTGATTTGGAGTCAGCGATGCAGACCTATATAGAAAATGTTCTAAAACCTTATGCAACAGAAAATGAAAAAAAAAAAAAAAGGTTTCCTAGTGTTATAGAAGAATGTGCACATTTCAATATTTCAAATTAGTAAGTTACCAATTGCATTTTTAAGTAATTTAATTTATAAAAGTATTTACTTTCAGGAATATAGTATTACAAAGTGGTGTTTATTTGGAAATTGAAAATTTTTGAACAGGAATGCTCAGATTCTGTCCTCTGACTTAAGACTACATATATTCTCCAAAATTTTGAAATGCTACTTCATGCAGAACTAAATATTAAGTATTAAAAAGCACACATAAATTTTGTGTTTTGTACCATTTAAATTTTAACTGAGATTTTATCTCATCTGAAAACTATTAGTAGATACAGACTATGTATTAAAGGTTGTTATTATAAGACCAGCAAACATTTATAAGAACCTTTTTAGCTTACAGAATTATTATACTTGTTCTTCATAAATAGCCTCACAGAGGCATATAGTTCTGTTATTGATATTCTTGTTTATTATGTTAAAAACAGATTCACAATCCCACACCTTTTTCTTGCACCACTTGGTATCATTTTACATGATCATTTGAGCCCTCATTTGACTTAATTTGGCAATATAAAGCATTGCTAATTATGCCCCACTTCCCAAAACTCGATCCAAAACCAGTGATGAAATTAATTGTATACAAATTGGATATTTGTTTAATGATGACACTGTTAATATAGTTAAGAGACAGGTGACTAAATGAAACAACGAGGAATTAACAGATAGACTATACAAAAACACCTTAAATCAATAAAGAAAAGGCATCAATCCACAAGAAAATAAATGAGCAAATGATATAAATTTTTAAAGAGAAAATATAAAAAGCTAACAAGGCTAAAAAGAATTACCTCCATTCGTTAGTACTAGAAAAATTGCAAGCCCCTTCCCCAATTTCTACATAAGTCCACACGTGAATTGTACCTAGATAATATTTGCAACCTTATTGGGGTGGTGGAAAGCTGGAGGCAATCTACATGACCTTCAGTGGGAGAGAACTGGGCAGTAAGTAAACAAAATTTAAAGTATAATGCATAAATTAAAAATATATGCTTACAAAGCAATATCTCATATTTTTCTAGACCATAAAGAAGCCAAAAAAAAAAATATTCATTGCATACTTTAGATGACTGCCCATAGTAAATAGAAAAAAGACAAGTGGACAATGTGAATAAAAAGAAACAATGGGGGAAAAGATCAAAGAAAAATTTTCTTTGCACATAACTTCTTTAATCTGTCTACTTCTCTCCATCACCAGTAACCTAAACTCCTTCACCTCAGGAACATCCTGATTTCACTCCACTTTTGTTTTTTCTTTTCTTCTCTCCATTTCATTTTTCATCTTGGATACAGTGACCTTTAAAAATTTAAATCTCATTTTACTCCTTTTAAAAAGTCTTCTTCAGATGTACATCTCCATAGCATGTGAAATATTTATTGTGTTGTCTACCCATCACCCAAAGTCAAACCACTTTTCATCACTCTATATTACCTATGTGTTCTTCCAGACCAATATCACCCCAGCAAATTTCATTTCTAAATAATAAATAAATAAATAAAAAATCTTCCTAGCTCAATGCCTCTGTCTGGAATGTTCTATCCTCTCCTCACCTGTTTGTATTGAACTTTCAGATTTTCAGTCAGAGCCATCTCTCAACTGACTTGGTTACTTTTTTTTACTGTGCTCTCAAAAGCACCCTGCAATTACTACCTGTATCACTTATCACAGTGTGTAATTACATCTGGAAATTATTTCAATAATTGATATTTCTACCAATATTTTTAAGCTCTTTGAAGGTAAAGACCCTATTTGTTTTGCTCACCATTATATTCGAAGACGTTGACAGAATGCCAGACACATAATTGGTCTTCAGTAATTGTATTAAACAAATGAATAAAGGTAACAATTTATGCTTTAAGGAAAATATCAAACCTTTATAATTTTAAATTGATACATTTGTAGAGGCAAGTTTAGAATAGGTATTAATAAAAAGGCTGAGTCTGAGAAAGAAGTGATGTTCAAAAGTAAAGAAAAACATGAAATGAAATCAAGACACACAACAATTAACTTCTAGAACTAGTAAATAATTATTATATATGTGTGAAAAAGATGAAGATCATCTTTCTGTTTTATAATTCTCTGTTTAGAATCCTCGTAAAATTTTAGAGCTCTTGAAAACAAGTTTTTAAATTATATTCCAAATGACAGCCTTTAAACAGTAACTTTTTTTTTCTGAAACAGAGCCAGTAGATTTTATATCACAGATGTCCATCTACCCAAAGAACCCAAAGATTCATTGTGCAGAAACAAATTCCAAAACGTTCCTCTTTAAAATTTGCTTACGCATTTCCTTATGTAAACAAAATGTGAAAAAAGTCCAACAAAAGAAAAGAATGAGAATGCTGCTACATTTTTTGAATATACAACATCTGTTTTTAAATTTCATGGCAGGGCATTCCAACTAGCCTTCTCCCCAGGGAGAAAACTATAAATGGTATTCTCCATGCACACATAGTTAATAATGAGTAGCACACATGAAAGCTGTAAGTTTGGGAAGAAAATCTATGTTCTCCATTGAAACTAGTCTAACTCATAGAGAAAGCCTCTGAAACAAGGTATTTGTTATTCAGAAGCCAATGTTAATCAGCCATGGTATGCTTTCAAAGTAATATCAAATCTGATCAAGGTTTCTTATGTGCCAGGTGTTTTATAAGTATCAGGTTACTTAATTTCCCTCCAAAGCTCTGTGAGGTACAGTCTATATAGATATAAATATTTACATAAGAAGAAATGGAGACTCAGAGAAGTTAAGTAATTTACAGCCAGGTAACAGTGGGGTAGAACTTGAACTCAAGTATAGCTTCAAGTCTTCATCATTTCCACTCAGTCCTGCTTTAAAGATTCCCCCTCCTCTTTAAATCTCAGTCTTTCTTCACCTGTGACTATATTTCTAGAGCTCTTTCTAAAATTTTATCCCTCCCACTAATTTGGTCCTGTCACCTTTGAACACTTGTGTTTTAGTTACTATGAGAGATATTAGAAACTTGTGGACCCATTGTTCAACTCACCAGAAGGTAACTAACTTAAAACCAATTCCTATTTTTCATTTATTTTTTCTCTCCTTGTTTAGAGTGTCTTGAACAAGCAATTGCTCATAAGCACTATAGTTTAAAATGTGAAAAGTTAATGAAATAATAGTTTAATAAAAGACACACTATCATTTCTAAATTACTGGTAAATACATTAGCTTATTTAAGCTACCTAGATCAATTTGACTTTAATGTTTTCTAAATGAATTTAAATCAACAAAATTTCCTCTCGTTAGGAGTTGTCCTTATGAGAACCATGATGAGGGGGCAAATCCCAAAATTGTCCTAAATAGACCTTTCCAACTTCATACCAGTGTGTATTATTTCCCTATTAGATAAAACTAAAGAAGAAAATTCCCCTTCCTAAACCTAAACCTTTTAGATTCATGACTTAATTAATTTGCACCATCTTAAGCTTGGGTTCTAAAATTTCTTAATTTAATAGAAACAGTCTTCAGTATATTCTTCAACTTCACTTCAGTGTGTTTCACACATTGCAGTAAGACATCAGAGTAGCGGCAGCATGAGAAAAATCTTTGATCTCTCCTCTTGAAATTTCTAAAATTTTATTTATATATTCATTTTTAAAGAAAAGAGAGAGAGAGAAAAAAAGAAAGTGAGAGAGAAAGGGGGTGGGGAGCAGGAATCATCAACTACCATATACGACTTGACTGGGCAAGCCCAGGGTTTTGAACTGGCAACCTCAGCATTCCAGGTCAATGCTTTATCTACTGTTCCACCACAGGTCACAGCCTCTCCTTGAAATTTCAAACAACTGAAGAGATATAATGAAGTGAAAAATCCCCACTGGGCTTGCAGGCTTGCTTGTAAAGATCCACATGGAATTGACTAATGGTGGGAAGGGTTGAGCATGGGGGAGAAAGATAAGTTGGACTTGCAGTTGGCTCTAGAGAGGGGAGAAACCCTAACTGTCTGGGCTTTAGTCTGCCTGGACTCTTAAGAGAGGAGAAACTTGAAGTGACTGGTTCTTCTTCTGGCAAGAAGAGCAACAAAGTTAATGGCCAGTGAGGAAGATACTAAACCAAAGTGATGTTAGAAGGAGGAGTCAGTCACAGGGAGTGTTCCTGGGTTTACCAGTAGCTCACATTTGATGCAGAGACAGAGAAAAACAGGGACTGGACCCCAGCCTCCCAGATCCCATCTCCCTCACCTTGCAGGGTACGGAACTGTCAGAGACTTACCACATAGCTAACTCTTCACTGCCACTCTCTCTCCTGAGAAACAGAAGTGCTCCGTGTCAGACTTCCTGGTCTGTTGAGACACGAGGAGGAGTAACTGGATGCTTGAGATCACCATTGCTAAAGCCATAAAGCCTTCAATACACACACAATCCACCATTGTAACTGCAGTTCTGCCTCCATCATTGTGACAGCAACTTCTCAGCTGGAGGTTAGTCCAGGAATTTCACAGAGCTAAAACTTACAATATAGCAACACCTACTGGAAGAAAATAGAAGAACCTCTCAAAACTGAAATCTCTTCTTTTTTAATTTCAATATTTTAATATTTATATTTTTACTCTTTTTTTTGTGTGTTTTGTTTACTTTTGATTATTTTCTGTTTTTTGTTCATTCTTTTCTTCTCTTACTTTTTATAATTTTTAAATTTGTTTTGTTTATCAATGTCTTTTTATTTATTTATTTATTTATTTTTACAAAGACAGAGAGTCAGAGAGAGGGACTGACAGAAAGGGAGAAAGATGAGAAGCATCAATTCTTTGTTGTGGCACGTTGGTTGTTTATTGATTGTTTTCTCATATGTGCCTTGACTAGGGGGCTACATTAGAGCAAGTGACCCCTTGTTCAAGCCAGAAACCTTGAGCTCAAACCAGAGACCTTGAGCTTTTAGCCAGTGACCTTTGGGCTCAAGGCAGTGACCATGTGGTCATCTCTATGATCCCACACTAAAGCCGACCACCCTGTTTTCAAGCTGGTGAACCTGTGCTCAAGCCAGATGTTTCCAAATCCACTGTGACTTTTGAGAGATGAGGTGGCTTGTTACAAAGCTAACTACCAGTCAACTCAGTATTTTGTATATGCTGTATAAATGATAATAATAAGCAGAACTAGGAAAATAATTAAGGAGCAGATAATACTCAAAAATGGTCATGAGGAATAATTACCACAGCCAGTATGGTAAAACAACTTTTTCTTAAGTACAGTATATTAGTGATATCAGTGGCATTGTAGTGGTTTTTAAACATGGTTCCAAAATTCTTCTGACACTCTCATTAAGGGGTCTATATATCCCTTACCCTTAAATTGGGGCTCTGTGATTATGTGAGCAATAGAATATATCAGAAGTCATACTGACAATTATCTAAGCCCAGGAAACAAACTATAGGTACTTTCCAATTTTTGTTACTTAGTAAGCTTGTTCTTGAAACTCAGGCTCTATGCAGTGAGGAAACCCAATCAGTTCATGGAGAAGTCCACAAGGAGATAAACCAATATCTCTGGCCACAGCTCCATGAAGTGCCAAGCTGAGTCAACACCAGCTTTCCAGTCATGAGTAAAATTATCTTGACATAGATCTTCCAGGCTCAACAGATGCCTTGTAGCCCAAAGATGACTTGTTATCATCAAATCCTATAAAATTTGTGAGCAGAATAAATTATTGATGTTCTTTGAGCTACTAAGTTTTGAGGGATTTTTTAGACATCAATAGAAAGTCAGAGTAGGCACATATTGTTGCTTAATTAAGGGTGAGGTAGTGAATGTCACAAGGGTCTGTGTCCTCTATGCTCTCTGTGTGAAAATAGGCTTTGAGATGTTCCAACCTGACTTCTTAGTGATTTTATGTACATACACAGTTCACCATAAAATTTATTTTAATATAATTTGTCTTAATTAAAAATCTTGATAAAAGAAAATGCATATTTAGAACAGAAAAAATATTTGGTCCATTTTCTAAGGAAACAACTTTCTTTAATTTATTTCAATTTTTTCCAGCTTTTTTTTAAAAATTAATTATTTTTATTTATTTATTCATTTTAGAGGAAAGGGAGAGAGAGAGAGAGAGAGAGAGAGAGAGAGAGAAGCGGGGGAGGAGCAGGAAGCTTCAACTCCCATATGTGCCTTGACCAGGCAAGCCCAGAGTTTTGAACCGGCAACCTCAGCATTCCAGGTCGACGCTTTTTACCCACTGCATCACCACAGGTCAGGCCAATTTTTTCCAGCTTTATTGAGATATAATTGACAAATAACATTGTGAAAATTAAGGTGTATATCATGATGATTTTATATATGTATATTATGAAATAATTACCACAATAAAGTTGGTTAATACATACACATTGCTCACAAAAATTAGGGGATCATGGAACATGCAGATACTCCAGTACTTTCAGCCTTTTGTATAATGCATTTTCACCAATAAAATAAAAGTTGGTTTTGCATCTCATTTGCATAATAGAACTTTTTTTGACTTTTTGTTTTCTTTTCTGATGTTCTTGTGTAATAAAAAGTAACCAAAGGCTTCTTTTTTTATCACCTTATATGCATTTTGAAATATACTCTAATTTTTGTGAGCAGTATATTATCTCACATGGTTATCATTTTATTTTTTTTTGTGGTGAGAACACTTAAGATCTATTCTGTTAGAAAATTTTAAGTATACAACACAGTATTGTTAATTATAGACATCCAACTGTACATTAGAGGCTCAGATCCTCCAAACTTACTCATCTTGCAACTGAAAGACTCCTTTGACCAACACCTCCCCATTTTCCTCACCTCTAAACCCTGGCAACCATATATACATGAGCTCATACAGTGTTTGTCTTTCTCATTCTGATATTTCACCTAGCACAATGCCCTCAAGTTCCATCCACATTGTCACAATGGTAGGATTTCCTTTTAAATGAGGAAACTGAGGCCCAAAGAGTTAATGTGACCTGTTCAAGTTTCCACAACTTTCTGGTGACAGAATTTGAAATAAAACCCAAATCTCATTGCTTATTTTAAAGATATGTAAACTTATTCTTATACTTTTTTAATGTTATTAGCCACAGCATAGAATACTTCTCTTTTTTTCTTCCCAATTATATTTGGAAATTCCAACAAGTAAAAATGTCCCAGACAATTTGGAGAATTACCACTGCCTTCATCTAGTAATAAAGTCAATAATCTCTGGTGAGAAATTAAAGCAATTGTTTGTAGGTAAGACTCACTGATACTATGATCCGGGAGCCAGACACAGCAGAGAAAAGGAAATGACTATGACCCTTATTTATGATTTGCTGGTCTCTGGAGTCAAGTAAACATAAAGAGATTGTGATCCTTGTGCAAGTTCAGTATTATCCTATGGACAGTGGAGCAATGGGGCAAGAAACAATGAGCCTATAAATTGGTACTTAACTAATGTGTTCATAGGAAACCTGATTAGAATTGGCTAGCTTAAAGCAGTGTCTGATGTAAAGCAAGTGTTACTGCCCCATGACTAGTTTCTTTATTAAAGTTGTATGATTCACTTGAAGTGGTTTGCCATACCAAATTGGCTAGCTAATTTAAATAAGAAAGCCAGATAGGTATTTCTTTCCCAGACTTCTCTCAATAATAGTTAGTTTCTTTCCTTCCTCACATCCAAAACACAACTATTAAAATGGGAACATCTTAATAACTTTGAGAAACTCATAAGAAGCCCTTCGAAGTATAAAATATGAGTAGGACATAAGACATGACTCATGGTTAAAACACATTTTAGCCAATATCCAGAGGCATCATTTATAACATTTTTTAACACAAATGAAGCATCCAGACTATTAGTCTGGTTCAAAGGAAAAAACAATTCTGAGAGATGGGGTAATAAAGTAGAATCACATGTCAAGAAACCATGGTCTATGTGAAAAGCCTTGGCCTAAATGAAAGAGACCAAAAAAGCATGTGAATGAGAAAAAAAATTGTGAAAACAATCTAGGTTGGAAAGAATGTCAAACATTGTTCAGTCAGTCAGGGGAGACATATATTCATATCTAAGATCACAAAAATGAGAGTTAAGGTGTGTCAGTGAGGAGGTGAGAGTCTTCCTGTTCTTGAAGGTTCCAATAGCTTCTTTGCTGAGCTCTTTACATCCAGCGTGTTCAATCAAGCCCAAATCTGTTCTTCACCTTTGACTGAGGGTGTCTTTTTTTTTTTTAATAACCAGATCATGTAACCACCCTGCTTAAAACTCTGCAGGGTCATTGCTACATGACTTAGCTTTTTCACATGGGGACATAATTTGACCTCTACTTGACTCTCCGTCTTCTGCCAACTTCTTATAACTTGTTTGCTACTAGTCTATCTGCTATTTCTCATGACCAGTTCTTTTGCCTTCTTCCACTTCCTAGATTAGGCCAAGATTATCCACACTGTAGGAGTAGTGCATTCAGTGTGTAATATTCTACTCAGAGGTATTTTAGGCCTGGATCTCTCTTGGCATTCAAAGCTCGGGTCAAATGTTACCTTCTTAGTGAGGTCTTTCCTTAGCATCTAATTTAAATTAGTACACCCCTGTTCCATAATGTTTTATTGTGCTATGTTATTTTACTTTATTAATATAATCCTATTATTAGTGGAGGTTTTAAACATTTTGTTTGTTTACTATATCTTCTGCCTCCTCTTTCTGTCCTCTTGTCTTTCAAATTCCTTCCAGCAAGAACTTTGGCACATAGTAGGCCCTAATTATATATTAAATGAGGAATTCAGTTTTACCTGAATTACTCAGTATTGTTTTGCCATAATTTCAGCTCTCAGTGAGACCAGAGATAAGCAAGCAGAACTGCTACTTTGAACTTCATTCTTTGCAACAAGGCAAAACTGATTGAGTCAATGGGAATGATAGTAGCTTTAGAGAATGTTAACAATGTCCTTGGAATTAATAATAAAGCTGTGGAAAGGAATGCTGAGGGCTAGCCAAACATCTACCCTGGACTTCAGAAAAGCACATCTCAAAAAGTTTAAAACAAATTAGGTATGACCACATGCCCAGAGATTCTAAAAGAGAAGATTGCTTCAGGGAGATGAAAGAATAACAGTGACACTCTGATAATACAGTCACTGATTATTTTTTAAACAAAAAAAAATGGAGACTTAGGTACTGTGTAGGATGAGATCATATTTTAAAAGAATATACAAAAAATAGGATAAACATTGTAAAAAAAAAATGAAAACAAGTGCCATAAACCTGTAAGAAGATGAGTCAAAGTCCAGAATGCACTGTGAAAATAAAATATAGAACTTAAATGACTTTTTAAAAAATTGCAATTAGCTCTTCCCAGAGTGTGAAAAAGGAAGAGTCAAACTCACCTGAGTGAGTCAGAATAATGTTAATGAAAGACTAAATTCCTAATTATTGTTTTCCTTCCATATTTTGTATCAAAAGAAATTATTTTCAAGCTGAAGGAAAAAGAATCATAGAGAAAAAGGAAAAGAAGCACAAGATAGAATAAAACAAACAGATTAATGGAAAGATCTATCTATCCCAGAGTGTTAAATCAGTCTTTAAGAAATCATGTTGAATACCATAAAGGGATACACAAGAAAGCCTCATCTTAAAGCTCACAAAGGATAAAATGAATTTTGGAAATTGCATATCTATTAATTTGGGTACTTCATAATATAATTCTAAAACATGTCATTGTGGCTATAAGGGGGTATATCTTAAAGAAAGTATTTTCCATGAATCAGGAACATGGCAAGATGTCAAAACAAGCAAATAAACAAATCAACACAACAACTACCAAACAGGTTTTCTTACACAAATAAGCTTGGGAATTGTTGGGTTAATTGAAGTTACAACAAACTTATTACTGCATGACTCAGTTTATAATGCACAATATACACTGAAATTTCCCAAGAAAGAGCATATAGCCTGTGGTGTTTCTCAAACTTATCTGATCATAAAAAAATATGTTCTCCTTTTTCTTTTAGCATCTTACATTTGGAACTAGTATCTGGAAAAATAGAATTTAAAAAACAGTGTTCTGAAAGCATGCTGCAGGGCATGCTTAAGTCTATTATACCTTAAATGAAGACAAAAAGGCCTGTGTATCACATCTACAGCCAACACTTAGCTGGGAGAGATGGTTAATATAGTGGATGACCGAATCAAGTTTTAAAAATATTATGACAGGTTGAAATATTGTGCTAAAACTAACAAGATATCATCAGGCTCCAAGATCATCTCACATATATGAGACACCTGGCTTAACAGTAATTTCTATGAACAAAATCTAGAGAGTTTACTTGACTATAAACTCAAAATGGGCCAACAGGGTGTGTTGCCCTTTCAAACAAAAACAATATAGTAAAACAGTTATACTGGAATGTTTTCACAGATGAAAAAGCACCTAGACAAAGGCATTCTTAACTTCATTGTTTTCAGTACTGGTCAGACAACATTTGGAATATGGGGTGAGAGACTGGAATGTGCTCAGCTGAGGACTACAAGAAAGGCGAGGTGTTTGGCTACTATGTCATAATAAGAACACAAACTGGAAATGTTTGGTCTAGAACTAGATGGCATGATACTTACACTATGCACCATATAAGGAAAAACTTTTTGATCATTCACATTTTAAGGACAAAGCTAAATGCCAATATATTAAGATGGTGAGCTCCTTATTTCTGGGTACTTTATTTAAGTCAGGCTGGCTGATCATCTCTCCAGGATGCTGTAAGTGAAATTCTTACATTGACTGCCACTTTCCTAGTCTAAATGGCTTCTAGGAATCTATTCTGTGCATTTCACTATTTTTTTTCTGGTCACTGGAATCTCTTAAGATTTTCATATACAGCACTATAAAATATTAGATCTCAAATAACCTTTGAGATAATCTATGTAAGACTCTGCTTTTTAGAGATGAGAAACCAAGGCTTAGAAAATTTCTGTTCTTTCATTTGGCAGAGTTTTCCTGGGTGCTTGATATGTGGAAGTCCCTGAAATATGTATTGTAGAGAATAGCAACATGAACAAAGAGAACTTGCTTGCGATAAATTTAAAATCTAGTGTAGAGTCTGAAAACAAACAAACAAACAAACAGCTGAAATATAGCCCAGAGATGTAAAACATAGAGTTGAGTAGTAATTCATTCTGATTGGCAGATTGGGAATGTGGAAGTTGGAACGGTGTTCCAGCAGTGAAATCAGCAAACTCAAAGGGAGAAAAAAGCATATAGGAAATGGCTTCCGTGGAAATGGAAGTGGTCTTTGGAAATGGACTCGGGTCCATTTTAACCAGGAATGCAGAGATCTGGGTTCTAGCTATCTTAAATAAGATCTCAACGGTAAGCACACGTTCCAGGTGAGTATGTCTTATTAAACTCACAAACTATTGCCCTTTGAGAAAGGGTATTGATAAAGTAGAGCCAGAGCGAGGTCTTCTAAAGCTCAAGGCCAAGGGCAGGAGACCCTCTTGTTCTAGTGTAGGAATTTTTATTTTATTCCAAGGCTAAATGCGAGCCATATAAATTTTCTGCATAAAGAAATGGCATCATTTCCCTAAAGTCATGCTGCTGGTGCTGGAATCCACATTTTCAAGTTCCTAGTTCAACATGTCCTTCATTACACCACACTGCACCTATTATTACCTAGTAGGGTCTGTGTTCCACATTGATTAAACTTTAAATTAACATTCTGGGCACCTATTATGAAGAACACCTTGTAATATGGATCTAAAACAACACACATAAACATTTTCAATAAAACTTAACTAATGGACATTTACATTAAAACCCAATTTTATTTAAGGGTATAAGAAAATATAAAGAATAGACTACCAGAAGTCATTAGGTCAGTCCTAAAATAACATTACTATTTACTGAACACCCCAAATGTACAAATATTGTTTCACATCCTTGCAACAACCTTGAAAAGTAGATATTATTAATTTTTATCACCCAATGAAGAACTAGGGTTATCAATGTAATGCCATCCAGTAAGTCACTGAACTTGGATACAAACTCAAATTTGTTTAAATCCAGTGGTCACAGTATTTCCTATATAGCACTCAACACTCTACTGTGGGAAGGAAGGCAACCTTTTTAAGGTTTTCCTTCTCTATATGTTTATCTCAATTTTAAATAAAAAAATAACAGAGTATATTCTTCAAGGAAAATTATCTTATTTAATAGTTTCCTTACTCCCCCTCCAATGCAATCAGAACAGCAATAGCATATAGCAAGCAATTTAATCCAATTTAAGAACCATTGACTGATTTAGCAAATATTTATAAAATGTCTTTTATGTGCCAGAGATTGTTCTTTGCTTTGATGATATATTAGTGAACAAAACATGTAAATTCTCATCACTCATGCAGAATACAGCTTCGTACAATTTTAAGATGAAAGTCCTTTGTACTTGATTGATGTCAATAAAGGTTGTCCTCAGCTTCTAGGAGGTGTTCATCATTCCCTGACACAAGCCCCTCTCTATCCCATGGGAGTTGCTCATTCAAGGCCAGCAAAAGAAGGTCTCTGCTGCTCCCAGTCTCTTACTTCTCTTTCTGACTTTTAAATTCAAATTTATGTGGCTCATCTGATCACCTCTGTTTCAATTAACCCAAAGTCAACTATTTAGTAACCTTAAGTACATCTGTAAAGTTTTCAGTGATTACATAAAACCAAAATTTGCATTTTAAGTTAATCACCTTAATTACATTTTCATAAATCCCTTTTCTCATACAATATACCACATTCATAGGAGTGATATTTCATCATATTCATAGGTTCTATCCACACTCAAGGGAGATTATATAATAATGAGGTAATGGGGGTCATCTTAAAATTCTATCTATAACAGGCATAAAGGAGCTTGAGGCTTTACTTATTCCAATCTTTTGCTCATATTTTTATTCATTAATTCACTCATCTAATATGTGTTTACTGAGCACTTATATGTGTACTGTACTAGGAAATGTTGCTAAGTAGTTCAGTCAGACAGAAGCTACTTTCTTCAAAGTTCAAAAAAAATTCGGTAAATAATAATAATAAAACTGTATGATAACTACAAAAAAGGTTTGTAAATGTGCAGATTTGGCACAGGAGTAATCAATCATCAGAAAGGCCAGAAAGTATTGTAAAAGTGATACAACACCTTCAATATAAATAGGTAGACTCAAACCCATATCAATAGACTTAGTTTTGTGAGTTTCAAAATTAAAGAGTTATGATGGAGACATATTTTCCCTTTCACATATTAGCCTGATTCCGTTTCACAAGTGTGAATGCTAAGTTTTCCTACTTTTATTGAGGTATTTTTCACAATGTATGACTACTCACTCCATGGGCTAATCAATGTTTTAGTTAAGTCTATACAGTGAAATTTTATGATTCCATGGAGAGGTCTTTCTGCATTCATGAATGGGGTTAGAAAGGCCTCAGTTTCTGTTAACAATAACATGAACTACTGGTTTTAAATTTTCTTCCGTATGCAGGTTTGAAATATAGGTTAAGTCAAACCACTAGTAAGTCTGTTGCAAGATTCCACAGGGCAATAAAAAATAGTGAACACATTCATTTCTTGGCTTGTGTACAGGGGAAGTTCATGGATGCCTGGGCTCTAAAGGAATGACTTCGTACAGTTCTGTTTGTAGTTACACAGGGTCTGTATAAACAGATGAAGGGTCCTTGGCTTCCTTATGAATTAGGAAGGATAGTGAAATTATAGCAGCCAAAAGCAAAACACTAATTGTTGGCTACAAACAAGTTTGATCAATGGTCTGGGAGCTTTAACTCGTCATTCTGTTTCTTTAGCAAGCACTTCATCTTGTGCCAGCCACTGCTGTGTGCCCTGTTTGATTTTGGGAACTAGCTATTCATCATTCCTTCATTTTCTCACCAAGCACAAGGGTGCCAACAAGGCTGCTTGCTGCTTCAAGATAGCAGGTGGCAATGCTGGCAGTCAAACAGCAAGCAAGACATCAATTTTACTTCTATTGCTTTGTTCCAGAAGAACATAAAACTGAAGGGGAGCCCATTTTCTCTCCTCCCAAGTTGTTTTGACTGTCAGATTGTTTGAAAAAGAAACATAAAAAAAAAAAAAAAAACTAAGCAATATACAAGTTTCTTATAGCACAGCGAACCTAAATGATATTTATTTCAAGAATAAACAAATGCATTCTTCCCAGAAAGAGCTTGCCTAATATATCAGGAATTGTCTTTTGTAACAAGGGTTTGAACAGATGATTGTTTCATTGATTGATCCATTTATATAATCTTCAGTGTTTCTCAGCCTCAGCATGATTGACATTTTGGACCATGTATCATCCCAGAGTAAAATAAAACACGATGAGAACACTGTCAACTCTCTGCCTATATTTTTCAGAATCTTTTTATAATTTTTCTGTATGTCTCTTCCCCAGCTATTTGTTACTGTGCTTCCAAAGGCTTACGCACACTTCCAAAGGCTTGCTTCAGGGAACTGTCCTTGGTTGACTGAAGCTGCTGTATCCACGGGTGCAAAGAGTTGGGAGTGGCTAGAAGATATTGGCTGTCAAGGTAGCTCATAACTTATGGGATCAGTTACATGATGTAATTTGTATTCTGGCCTGTGCTAGAGACAGGATATGATTGGGACTTGGCTTGACTTCCTCCTACACCCTCATCAATTTCTGGAAGTACTTCCTTAACAAATCACCTACACAATCAGATAAGTATTTTGAAGAGATCTCTCTGGCTGGGAAAACAGAAGGTTGGCTGAGATTATGTAAAAACTGGCTTCCTAAATATATCAAGCATAGCACAATATTTTAGACTAGAAACACCTTGAGGAGGGTAGGCAACCTTCACTCAAAGCAGAAACTCCATCTACAGCATCAACTAAAAGGTTTAAGATCTGGAAGCTTATTCTCTTATAAAACAGTTCATTCTTTCTTAAATAGTTGCAACTATTATAAAGTTCTTTTCATAATGAGCCCAAATCAGCCTCTCATAAGTTTGGTCCATTGTTTCCAGTTCTTCTCTCTAGAATTTTTCAGATTAAGACTAAACCTTTGTTCACATGTGGCTAATTTTTTTATGTTAACTGGCCAAGGACATGACTCTGGGTGTGACTGTGAAGGTGAATCCAAATGAGATTAATATTTGACTTAGTAGACTGAATAAAGCATATTGTCTTTCCTAATATAAGTAGACCTCATCCAATTATTTGAATATAAAAATAGAACATGGCAGCATTACTCACAGTGACCAAGGCATGGAAACAACTAAAATGTCCCTGGATAGAGAATTGGATAAAGAAGATGTGGTATGAATATACAGTGGAATACTACTCAGCCATAAGAAATGATGATATATTGCCAATTATGACAATATGAATGGGCCTTGAGAGCATTATACTAAGTGGAATCAGTAAATCTGAAAAAGCTAAGAACAGTATGATTTTACACATAAGTGGGATATAAAACTGAGATTCATAAACATAGATAAAAGTAAAGTGGTTACCAGGGGGAAGGGCTGGAGAGGAAGAGAGTAAAAAGGAACAAATATACAGTGACAGAAAATGATTTGACTTTGGGTGATGAGCACACAATACAATCAACAGTTCAAATGTTATAGAAATGTTTGCCTGAAATCTATGTAGTCTTATTGATCAAAGTCATACCACTAAATTTAATTTCTAAATTTTAAAAAAAAGAACTAAAACCAGAGTACAAGAGAACTCTTCCTGCGTAACTATAGGACTAGGACGTAAGTCTTTTCCTGCCTTCAGACATAAAGTATCTCTTCTTGGGACTTAAACCTACAGTCTTTCAGACTAGAATTATACCATTAATTCTCCACTGTCTTCAGCTAGCTGTTTTCAGATCTTGGGACAATAGTCACAAGAGCCAATTCCTTACAACAGATCTCTTTGTAAAGATATATTCTATTGCTTTTATTTCTCTGGAGAACCCTGATTAATACAATATGGCAACCTCAGGTAGGGATTTCCCTTTGTAGTCTGCTGACTTAAGAGTGACTGAAATCCTAAATATATCTCGTTCCCTCTAGCCTTGACTATACTGCTTTGAAGTAAATCTCTACTGCTTTAGATAAAATTAAAATTTAATGCTTTAGAGTAAGAGATTGTACTTTCATGAAAATTTGGTTATATGCATATTTACATGAAAATTACATGAAAGAATAATACAATAATTTAAGAAAAAATTTTATTTCACAGCTTTAACTAGATGAGAAATAAGGAAGTATATTCTAATGTGATATGTAGAAGTTTAGCAAGAGGATCAATGCAGGAAGTTAGTCTCTGCTGAGTTTCCATAATGCAAGCTTCTAGAAATCTTGGGGTGGCGTGAAGTATTTGATATGAGGAAGGGTACAAAAAGGCAGACAAAAAACCTCTAGTCATCAATATTTTTCTCAGACTGGCCCAGCATAAAAAGAAATTTTTATTGATAATTTTAACTAGTATCAAGTTTATGCATACGTTTTAAAGAAATTAATGAATTTAAAATTTTTGCATAAATTTTTACACATGAAATATTTTTGGCCACTTTTTTATGTGCTTAATCCAACCTTTAGAAACAGATTAAATAGAGTACTCTTTGGCTATAAAACAATTGCTAAGACATACATTCACATATGATTTGGTTGGCAACTTGAAGATAAAATTCTCTAACAATATAAGTGAGGAAATAAAACCTAATGGCCCTAAGTTACAGTCATCCGTGTAGTCTAGAATTTTAAAATCCTAGGGTAGAGAAATTCCATATAACTTAAACATGTAGAGACTTTGTAGGTTAGCCAGAATAGTTACTTCCTGGGAAAAATTAATATCTTCATGAGATTACTTTCATCTATGTTCCTGGCCATTTCTATCTATGTATTACTCAACAATTAACAAGTTAATAGAGTATTTAAATAATAACAGGTATTGAGCCATAATATAAACATTTACATTAAAGATCTACATGAAGATCTAGACTTATAAACTGGATTCATGTTTTTAACTTATACCACTCTACATTTAATAATACTTTTCCTTTGGCTACACACCAATAAAATTTCTAACTATAATCAACTTTATTTATACACATACTGTCTAAGGAGAATGCATATTATTTCTAATTTGTGACCTAAAATTATTTTTAATAATCTTCACACCAAATTATTAGTACTTATTTCAATCTTTTCCTAAATTTTACCACCTTTTAAAAAGAGAACACTGATCTGACTCTCAAAAGAACTGGTTGAAATCCAGAAATTAAACTATGGCTGGGTGACCATGAGGAAAGTCATAACATCTTTTAGGCCTGTTGCTTTTCCTTAGATGTCAGAAGAAACTTTAAAGAATATGATTTCTAAAACCACTTTCAGCCAGAATAATGAACAGTTAGAATTCTTTCAATACTAGTTATGCGTATGCTATTGTTTTGTGAATATTTCTTTTTTAAAAAATTCAAATAAGTTTTAAAAAGTGCATGCAACTTTAAATACTTATAGGAATGCCTGAGAAGAACTTAACCCATCCCTAGCATAACAGTCCCTAGCTTATAAATTGATGGTATTGACAGAAGTGGGATAGTGGTAGGGAAGAATCATTCCTTGATTATTCAATGTTCAAATTACGTCTAAAACTCACTAGGCATATTGAGTCTACTTCACCTTCCTAAAGTCTTAGAGAGCAGAACTTTCCCCACTATAAGTCGCCTACAGGTACTAAGATTACATTCCAGTTTGAATGGAAAATTAGCTTTTTATTAAATTGTGAGTTAAACTGTTTGGTTTTAACTGATAAGTAAGATGACTGCGAGGCCACTGCAAACCCCAACTGTGTGCAGCAGACACCAAGAACTTTTCAGGGAATGCTGTGGAAAGCACATAGTGGTTTCTTTCTCTATCTCTCTCTCTTTCCTTTCTTTCTTTCTTTCTTCCTTTCTTCTTTCACAGCATCGTTTCAAATGGATACTCTATAGTCAAGATATATATGTAAAAAGATAATGATAGCCAGTATAAATTGAGAGAAAAAGCTATTTGAGCTCGGATTACCCACATTAAACCAGTCGTTTCCTCTCTTTTCTTTCTTTCTCTCTTTCTTCCTTCCTTTTGTTCATTCTTTCTTTCTTTCTTTTTCCTTTTATTATTATTTGGCTTGTAACATCATGAGAATATCTATGAAGTATTTTTCATTGGATAAACATATTTGGAGCGGCTAATAAGTCTTCTTAATGAAGGGGATGAAAAGACAGATGTTACAAACATTACCCTTAAAGAGTTGATCTAGGCCCTGGCTGGCTGGCTCAGTGGTAGTGTCGGCCCTGCATGTGGAAGTCTTAGTTTTGATTCTCAGCCAGTGCACACAGGAGAAATGCCCATCTTCTTCTCCACCCTTCCCCCTCTCCTTTCACTTGGTTTCTTTCTTCCCCTCCTGCAGCCAGAGCTCCATTGGAGCAAAGTTGGCCCAGCTGCTGAGGATGGTTCCATGGCCTCCACCTCAGGTGCTAGAATGACTCCAGTTGCAACTGAGCAACGGTCCAGATGGGCAGAGCATTACCCCCTCGTGGGTATGCCGGGTGGATCCCAGTCGGGCACATGTAGGAGTCTCTCTCTACCTCCCTGCTTCTCACTTCATGGAAGAAAAAAGGAGTTGATATAATTAAAGAGGCATACATATAAGTAAATGTGGTACAAATGCACTAATTGAAACATGTATTAAGAACAATGATAATATGGAATCAAGGAGGATTTCATTGGGATAGCAATGCTTGATCTGTTTCAGAAGTGATGAGTAGCATTTTTCTATTGAGTTTTTCTATTGAGTTAAGACTATGAGGCAGAATCAGGACTCTAAGTAGTAGAAACAGTACATACAAAGTCACATAGGACTAGAAAATCCATAATATTTGGAGCAGCTACAGAAAGTATTTGGGTATTTTTGGAGCTTATGGCATGAGAGGAACCTGGCAAGGTAAGTTGGAGAGGTAGGTTATAGATAGGTAGATAAGTTTAAATATTTACAGTTAAATACAGTATAAATTTACCATACAGAGTCAACCATAGAGATTCTACAAGAAGAGAAGAAAAAAGAAAGGGAAAAAAAAGAACAAAAGTGAAAACAAATACAACCAAAACCTGAACTTTTCAGTTCCATCCATTCTCCCATTTAGTAATAACACCACAACATAAGCATTATATGAGAATCTAAACTCTATAATTTCCACTGTTGGTCTTAGTTCCAGAGCATCTCTCACAGTGTGAGTTTCAATACACTTCAGTTTAAAAGTGTGAAAAGACACCACATTTCTTATTAGATTTAGATTGTGGAAAAATACATATTTTTAAAATATAATTTTTATACAACCTAAGTACAAGTCAACTGCCTTACCTAAAATTTGGCCTAAGTGAAAATGACCTATTTTAATGCTAGAGAAAAAATGATCTGAATTAGACCACATGAGAGTAACTATGTTCATCTCCAATGGTGCACCTTCTTAAGAGACTAAGGATAATTTTGATTTTATACAAATTTTATCCTCTGTATTCACCACTTTGAATTCTGACGTTAGTAAAAACAGTAACTCCGTAGTATTCTTATTATAGTTGGTTTTTTAAGATTCCAGTAACTAAAATGATAACATTGAAAAAATAGACAAAAGGGTAAATGTTGCAATAATTCTATCAATATGGAGCATTATTAAATATTAATAAATATTTGTAATCCTTGTGATATTTTTTCTCTAAAAGGCATCATCATCATCATCATCATCATCATTTTCCAAAAGGAAAATACTAGCATGATGTCTAAACTTGGAAAAGGTAGAATGTGCTCTATAATATTTAAAGTTTTTTGAACTTAGTGAATGGTGTCATTCATGACATCCTGACTGTGGCCCATTTTATGCTTTCATCCTAATTTTTTGTCAACTCAGAAAATGGGGCCATTTTTTTTTTTTTTAAAGAAAAGACTAAATAGTTTGTCCAGGTTCATGTTCATGATATTCTTTTTGGGATAGAGGAAATACCCAACCTTTTTGTTTTAGAGATGACTGGATGGTTTTGATAAGTATTTGTAAAACTTATACAGTGATAAATTCCTGCATAAAAGCTTATTGAACTTGGGATGATCAGTTGAATATGAAGCATACTAATATTGCTAAATCTTCTCTTTCACCACCCAAGTAAACAATGAATGGCATAACTCTGTAGCTCTTCAATCTTTCATGTAGAATGCAGTCTAGTTTTGAGGAAACTGTGGTGGGAAAATCTGAAAAATAGAATTGGATCTGAAATTTTTGGGGGGTTATGTAAAGAAATTAGATCTAAACTGAATGTAGTAGGCCACACCAAAGCCAAGAATATGAGTTTCTATGGAACAGGAAATGTTGGTTCTTGCTCTATTGTGACTCATCTGAGCTGCAGCTTCTCACTCTATGTGTGAAATACCACCAGTGTGGGAAAAATAGTATTTGATATTTGATATTGATATTTAAATCTGTTAGCCAAATGAAAACTGTGTAATGATCAATATTAGATGGAATAAATTCTTTAACCACAGGGCACTATTATCTCATTTTATGAATAGCTAAACCAAGTATGACTTTTTAATAAGAAATAAAATATAAACTTTGTTTTTCTAAGACAAAACACCACACCACTTATAATAAAGTAATACATTAACAGAAGTGTACAAAATTAAGAGTTCCTTCAATATATAAATAAATAATAAAATTCCATCTAGAAAACTCCTGAGATACTATATGTTCTTCCATAATTGGTTCTTTCTGATATTTAGATTGATAATAAGATACTCATAAATTATTGAGCAAAATGGTAATATTTATTTTGGGTCAGAAAAATACAAAAAGGGTCTTAAGAACAAATTAAGAGAAGTCAGAAAAGGCTACAATGTGAAGTTGAACTTAGTTTGAGTTTGAAAGATTAGACTTAAACTTAGTCAAAGATGAGATCTTAAAACATAGGAAAAAGAATAAATCAAAGGCACTAAAGTGGAACTGTTTATAACTCATTTAAGTGGAGGTGACCTGAATAGAGGAGTTATGTTGAAGATAAGAGAAAAAATTAGATTAGGGATAGAATGTAGAGAGCTGAGAATGCTAGATTTAAAAAATAAATTTAAAACTATTAGTCAAGGTGATTTCACAGAATATTTTTATGATTTTATAGTAGGATATCTTTTAAATGTAAAAATTATAAACCATAACAATTATACATTTGACTTAGCAAAATTTTAAAACTTCTATGTGATAAAAATTAAAAGATAAGGAATGGTACAGTAACATGGGAAGACAGTTGTAGCTTCTTACAAAACTAAACATATTCTTAATAATGCAATGATTGCATTCCTTGGTATTTACCCAAATGAATTCAAAACTTATGTTCATACACTACATGCATATATCTATTTTATTCATAATTGACAAATAAATGCTTTATTCATAATTGCCAAAAATTAAAAAACAACCAAAATGCCCTTTAATAGATGAATATATAAACAAACTGTGTTACATCTACACAATGAAATATTATTTAATAATAAAAGAAAGGAACTATGAAGCCATTAAAAGACATCAAGGAAACTTAAGTATATATTGCTAAGTGAAAAAAGCCAATCTGAAAAGGCTATATACTATTTGATTCCAACTAAATGACATTCTGGTAAAATGGCAAAATTGATATAATTGGTAAAAGTAAAACTGTGAGGCAATAAAAAAATCAGTGGTTGCCAGAAACTCAGGAGGAGGTAGGGAGGTATGAATAGGTGGAGCACAGGAGATTTTTAGGGTGGTAAAATTATTGTGTATGATATTGTCATGGTGGATACATGTCACTATTTATTTGTCAAAACATAGAAATTACAATACAAATTGTGAACTCTAATGTACACTATGAACTTTATTTAATAATGAATTTATCTATATTGGCTCATCAACCATAAAAATTTACTACATTAACACAAGATGTAATGATAGCAGCAACTGTGAAAGAGGTGACAAAGGAGTGCAAACTCTTTGCACTTTCCATTCCTTCTTCTATAAATACAAGGCTGTTCTAAAATTAAAATTAATCAAATAAAAAGTAAGGGATAATAGCATAAAAGTGTTTGCAAAATATAAAGCAAGAGTTTAGTAACTGGAATATATAAAGAGTGTCTGCAAGTCAATAAGAAAAAGACACATAATTCAATACAAAAATAGGCAAAGGAAATAAACCAGGCAAAACATAGAAAAAGACAGTTAAATGTGTATAGATATGTAAACACATAAAAAGATGCTCAATCACAGTAGTAAATATGTTCAACATTCAACAAAATATTTCTTGAGAATCAACTATAAACAAGGCATTGTTTTAGATGCTTTGGATATGTAAGTGTACTAAATATGCATGTTGAAGTAAAATTATTGCAAATAAGGCATTTTTTTTTTGCAGTGGTCATATTGGTATAAAATTAAATATCTGATCTTATCAACTGTTGAAAAAGATTTAGAAAAAGATAAAATTTTATGTCCTAATGATAGGTATAAAATGTGGTTGAAAACTGTGGAATAGAAAACTTGATATTATCATGAAGAATTAAATTTGCATAACATATCACCCTAAAAATTCTACTTCTGCAAACATTGCCTAAAATGATCCTTGCCCATGTATACAAACAGACATAAACAATAATGTTTATTATATTACTGTTGTAATGTTTAAAGAATTGGAAGCAATCAAGTTGAGTATCTACAAAGAAGGTAATATTACAAAACAAGTTAGAGAAATTAAACAAATATTAATATATTGACAGGCTGGAAAGCAAATCATTAAATTGAGAGGAAAATGCAACTTGCAGCTTATAAACAATGTAATAAAATAACAAGAATTACTTAAGACAATATTACATATTGTTCTTTTATATATGTATTATGTGAATATATAAAATATTTTTTAAATAGATTAGAACAATCTCCACTAAAAGCATAACATCAGTTGTGTATGGTGAGACCAGAGGAAAATGGGTATGGGGAAAATAATGACCTCTTCAACTTTGTTTTATTTACTTCACACAGAATTGATTAAAAAAAATAAGGCAGAACTGATAAATGTCAGTTTCAATTCATGCATGTAAATCTGTTAAATATTTTTCTTTATTTAAAAAACATAAGAAGTATAAATCAATTTGCTACAACTCTATTCCAAGATAAGCAAATGTGTTTTTTTTTTACCCATCAGAATTTCTGATTTAAAATGGCATTTAGCCAACAAACCCTAACATAGCCACTTTCAACCTTCTATGAAAATTGAGGATGTAGACACCAAAACAGGTAAATGCTTGGCAAGATTTCCTCTAATTTTCAGACCAACGGAATAGAAGGAAAAATTACAACCAATGCACTACTTATGTACTGGAACTGAAATAAAGCAAGTCTATTCACCAGAAAGTAATTAAATAATTACCGTTGGCCCTACCTGTAGTCTGTTTATTGATACAGGGAGGAGACGAAAAGACCTTACCACACAGAACACTTGGCACCTCAACCTGCTGTAATGCTGGATTTCTGTGATGGCCAAATGTGGGTCCTCTTAATACCTGCAACCATAAGTATTCCTTGGTCTAAATATCACTATTAATAGGCCACACTGAGTCAGATGTAGAGATGGACAAGCACTACTGAGTCAAATTCCAGGAAATAGACTCAGAAGCTCTTAATGTACACAGACTTGGGGAATTTGTTCAATATGTGGGTTTCTAGGACTCCCAGCTCTTCATACTAAAGATCATGATATAGAGGGTCTAGGATTAGGCCCAAGACTCTACATTGTAATGTTGATTAGCTTATGACTAGAAATGGAAAATCTTGTCATCTAAACCATGTTGTAAAAAACTCTTGTAATAATGCAAACAGAATATTTTTGGTTTTCTTTTGTATGTATTCCATTTACTTAGCTAAATACTATACATTGAAAAAAGAAATCCTAACTCAGTTTAGCAAAACTGAAATGCCCTGGGAATTAGACTGTGATTCATAATTTTCACCTGTCATTGAGGTCAGATTTGAGATAAGAGTTTGACCAATATCTAAGCAGAGACAGTGCAGAACCAAAGGTAATTAACTTATCTATTGGTTTATGAGCAAACATTCAGTAGAAATACATTTTTCCTTGGTTAAGAAAAAGATAACAGAAAGATAATAACATAGTGTTCATGGAAAAGCAAAAGTAAAAGGACAAATTACCCTAGATACCAAGAAGAATAACCCTCTGAAAACAACCTACTGCAAAAACAGAAAGAAAACTTTATAACATTTTACGTCTCTTTAAAATATAAGAAAGCTTGTTGTGTGTTTATGGTTTTTTGTTTTGTTTTGTTTTGTTTTTAGCAAATACGGGAAGTCACAAGAGAAAAATCTCAGATGACTAAATGAGATAAGAATAGAAGAAAGAGAAGGGGAAAAGGAAATGAAAGAAGAAAGGGAAAAAGAAAAATTAAAATATAAAAATTAGGATAAAATAAAATTTAAAAGGCATAAGATAAATCAGCAGTTGAAGAAAAACATAAAATGTTACCTTGTAATATACTTTGAACTCCACTCTACTTCAGTTGGCTTATGTGTTATTGAGTAAATAACCCAGGATGAAAGCTCAATGTTTCAGTGCTCCCTCCTGTCTCTTGAGATTCCATTCCTTTATCAGGTCCAGGTATGGTGTCTACTACCATATTATTTATCCCAGATTTGTTGAAATGGAATCTCTTGTTATTTTTTGAAATAACATAGTACAATATTTCTGCTATTTTTATTTAGCACTTACAAAAGTATCTAAACTATTTGCATGAGATACTCTGCCAAGAGAAACTCTCTTCACTCCTGTCCATAAAATAGAGTCTCATAGAACAAAACCTTGCCAAGTATCTTGAATAAATATTTTTGCATGGTCAAAATCATACTAATGGCTTGAGTAATTCTGCTTAATTAAGAGAGATAAATAAATACCCAAGGACAAATATTAGCTGTCACCATACCCTGTATCTATTATCTTCTCTCTACAAATAACTTATACTTCTACAATCTATAAATTATCTTTTATTAACGATTTAAAAATATATAATATGTAAATTATTCATATTATAATGTATAAGAAGTACATTTACATTATAACCTAAATACACACATACACTAGAAAAAAACTACAAGAATGCCAAGGAAATACAGCTATATGTTAATACCAATTGTCTATAGTTGGTTATGTTTTAGAATGATTTTATTGTCTTCTTTTCTATATTTTCCAAATATTTTATAATATAAAATTATTTTTTAAAATGAGACTCAGTGCTTTTAAGTAGGTATAAATCTATGTAATTATCTATTGTATCTCTCATATTTTATATAAAATAACTCTACACAACTTCTTCTAGCCATGAAGAAATAATAAGAATTGAGCTTAACCTCCTGCTATACACAATGAACTAAAACATAAAAAACTGCTTTCAGAATGGGAAAACAGGACTAAGATTTCTAAAAGAAGAGAGAAAACTATGGTGAGCTCTGTACTGGCTTTCTGCCTGGAGCCAAATACAGAGAGGGTTCAGTTGGTCTCACTGAGATGAAGAGATGAAGATCAAATTTGGGGAGGCTGAAATGGATGGAAATTTTAAGACAAAGTTTCTGAAAGTAAGCAGTATGAATAAGAAAATGTCTGCATAAGGGTCCCACTGGGTCTTTACCAAGGACTAGGTCTAATAAGCATAGAAAGTAGTTCACTTTCTGTCATATATAAATACGTTCTTATTAAACTGGGTCTCCTGCAGATAATAACCATATATTCTGGACAAAATGCAAAAAGACAAACAAACAAAAAGAAACCCCCCAAAACTGAAGAAACTTAATAGAGCAAAACAGTAGGCAGATTCTAAAACTTAAAATAATTTTTTTTTAGTGACAGTTTTGAGCTTGAAAACAAGCTACTTTTGGCACCATGTAAAGTGACTAAAAGTCAGAAGAAAACACACTGTCTTTTTAGTCCTGAGAGGTTAAGAGTACAGCCAGCCACTAGCAAGTGAGAGGGCAGAAAAAGCACCAACAGCACCAAAGAGGAAGAGCCACAGACTGTTCACACAGTCTGCCAAAATCCCTAGGTGACCAGTGAATTGTGAATGCATGGAACCGATTTTAAACCACCTAGCTAAGAATAAAAGAATTGAACTGAAGGTTAAACTGTTCTCCAAAAGGCAAAATTTATAATCTGACTCCAACCGAGATAATTGCCTATAAAAACAAACTAAATAAATAAACTGTTTGGAACTAATAAAGCAGAATCCAGAGTTTCCAAATATAATGTCAACAATACCAAAAATCTAATTCAAAGTTATTTGACATATGTTATAACAGAAATATATAACTGATTCTTGAGGGTAAAGAAAATTAACAGAAACATCTCTAAGTAAAATTATCAGACAAGCACTATAGAGAATAACAAAAGAATTTTTAAAATACTTAAAATAAATTTTAAGAAAATATTTAGCAAATAAATAGAGTTACAAATAGAACTATAGGAAAATTCTAGAAATAAAATATAAACATCTGAAATTCAAAAGTTCACTATATTGGTTTAATAGTAAAGTGCAAATTAGCAAGAAAACATGTTAGTTAACTTTAAAATGAATTGAGTAATTACTAACCGAAAACACAGAGGAAAAAGCAAACACTCACACAGACACATACACACGAGTCTAAAGGGCTTATTTAATAATATTAAGAAGTTTAACATCCACTAAGAAGCAGTCCCAGTAGGTTAGTAGAAAAAGGATGGGACAGAAACAATATTGAAAAATAATGGCCAGATGTTCCTAAACTTGGTAAAAATGTACAGTTTCACAATGATCAGGAAATCCAAATGGATAAATATAAAGAAAAACCACACCTAGGCAGATCATAGTCAATCTGTTGAAAACCGAAGATAAAAGTAAAATCTTAAAAGCAGCCAGAGTAAAGTGACACATTATATAGGAGGATAGGACAAATGATTTGAATGACCATTAGCTCCTGATAAGAAAAGTAGAGGTCAGAAAAGAATGGACCAAAAATTTTTAAATGTTGAAAAAAACAAAACAAAATAAACTAAGACTTTTACATTTAGTAAATATATCTTTTAAAATTAAAACAAATCAGACCAAAAAGAGAAAAATAAAACCCTGAGAAAATTCATTATTAGTAAATCTGTTACAAGATATGTTAAAGGAATTTCATCAGCTAAGGAGAAAATAATATAAATGACAACTTAAATACAAAAAGACACAATGCCAGAAATACCAAATAAATTAATAAAGAAACTTCATTTAATTTCTAAGTTTCTTTAAAAAATAACTTTAAGAAAATACACATGACCCTTCAACAACACAGGCCCATTTATGCCTGAATTTTTTTCAATTGGCTCATGCAGTTCAAATCTGTGTTGCTGATGGATCAACTCTGTGGTTGGGAATCCATGTATGCCAACTATAGGTATGTGGATTTTCAACTTCACAAGAGATCAGTGTCCCCAACCACCACTTTCTTCAAGAGCCAACTATAAAATTTATTGAACAAAATCGTTCAGCTAATATGTCAATAATAGAAATAAAATTCATCTTCAATTTCAAAGATTTAATTAATGCATAAAAAGTAAGAAAAGAGAAAAATAAAAACAAAGAAAACACTTAGAAAACAAATAAAATATAGATTTAAACCCAAATGTATCAATAATTAGTTAAATACAAATAGTCTACACACTAATTAAAAGGTCTAGGTTATCAGATGATAAAAAAGAAAGATCCAATGTTTTAGTGTTCACAATATACTATGTTAAGTATTTCAAAAAGCAAATGAACAGTAAAAGAATGAAAAATTAGAAAATATACACTGTGCAAGCACTAAGCAAAATATATCTAGGGTGTCTATACTAAATGCAGACAAACTGGGTTACTGAATAAAGAATATTATTAGAGATAATAAAGTTTGTTTATAATGATAAAGAATTATTCCTCAAAAAATGTGGCCTGACCAGGTGGAGGCACAATCAATAGAGCATCAACCTGGGACACTGAGTTCCCAGGTTCAAAACTCTGAGGTCGCCAGCTTGAGCATGGCTCATCCAGTTTGAGTGCGGGCTCACCAACCTGAGCATGGGGTTGCTGTCTTAAGCATGAGATCATAGACATGACCCCATGGTGGCTGGTTTGAGCCCAAAAGTCACTGGCTTGAAGCCCAAGGTTGCTGGCTTGAGCAAGGGGTCATTGGTTCGTCTAGAGCCCCCCCCAGGTACTCATGAGTAGCAATCAGTGAAGAACTAAAAAGTGCCACAACTATGAGTTGATGCTTCTCATCTCTTTCCCTTCCTTTTCCCTTCCTATCTGTCTCTGTCTCTCTCTCACTAAAAAAAAAAGTGTATGCACCTAAAAGACTTCAAAATGCATTAAGCAAACTCTTGAGTAACAAAAAAGGGGAAATAGGCAAGAAACCAATTTTAGTTGGAGGTTTCAACACTTTGCTGAGTAATTGATACAAGTAGATGAAAAATCAGCAAAAACAATTGATGCCTTGAAAAACATTATCAATAACTTGATCTAAATGACATTTATAGATCATTCCATCCAATAATTGTAGTTGGACACCAATATAGACTATATTCTCTACCATAAAATAAATTTTAATAAAATGAGAAGAATGTGAAAAATATATAATATATTATCTTACTAAAATGAAATTACATTAAGGATTAATACTAGATAATTATCAAAAAATCTTAAAATATTTGAAGTTAAATATTACAATTCTATATCTTCCATAAATTAAGAAAAAAGTCATAATGGAAATTAGATATTTTGAAATAAGTCAAAATAAAAACACAACAAATCAAAATCAGTGAATTACAATTAATTTTTATATTAATAAATTGCTTAAGATGTTTATATTGTAAAATATAAAATCTAAAATCAATAATATATCTCTTAAGAATTTATAAAACTTATTTTTAGAGGGCAAATTAAGAAGAAAGAGTAAAAATGAATAAAAATTTAAAAATGAAGCTAAAAACCAAGTTTCTGAAAAAATTCATAAATTTTAGTTTTAAGGAAAAGAGAATATACAAAGTACCAATATTATGATTTATAGAAAGAACATCACTACAGATAATACAAATATGATAAGGATAATAAAAAATATTATAAACAATTTAATGCCAAAAATATTCAACCACTTGGATGAAATAGAAAATGATATATTCACAAAACCAAGAAGAAAGAACCAAGTTAAAGAAATTAAATTGGGAATTCAAAATATTTCCATCAAGAAACCTGGCAGTGAGATGATATTTCATGGGCAAATTCTACCAATTATTTAGAAATACTGTAAATAAAAGCAATCCCACACAAACTCTTTCAAAAACATAGAGTACATAGAATGCTTACATAAAAAAAAAAGAAAAAAAAAGAATGCTTACCAGCTCATTATCTACAGAGACATTTTAAGAAAATAAAGACTACAGAACATTATTTCTTATGAACATAGATTCAAGTTTTCTTTAAACATATTAATCATATCTAATAATATATAAAAAGAATAATATAGCATGACCACGTGGGGCTTATCCCAAGAATGCAATATTGATTTTATTTTTGAAAATTAATATAATACCATATTAACAGAATTAGGAGAAAATTACATAATCATTTCAATAGAATCAGGAAACACATTTGATAAAATTCAGTATCCATTCTTGGTAATGATTTAGGAAACTAGAAATATAAAGAAAAAATAGCTGCACCAAGGCGAGAGTCCTTATTTCTCCATGGAATACTGGTTTCCATGTTTAAATTTTCATTTCATCTAATAATATCACTAACACTTGAAATTAAAAATACAAATAATAAAATAATTTTCAGATTAATCTATTTTGTGCAGGTGATAACATTAAAAATTAACAAATAAAAGATAATAAAGATTACTTATATTCAGTTAATTTCATTTAAAATTCCTTATGCTATTTATTTACTATTTATATTTTAATTTAATTTTTTAATTGAAATGATTGGGTAACATTGAAACTATATATTTTCAAGGGTACAAGAAAACATCATCTGTACACTGCATCATGCAATCATTGCCCAAAGCAAAGTCTCTTTCCACCCTCATTTATTCCCGATTTGCCCACCTTCACCTTCTCCCACCTCTTTCCTTATGGCTATCAAAACACTGTTGTCTGTGCCTATGTGTTATTATGTTGTGAGTACACACACGCACATATATGCATATATGTGTACACACACGCATACATATATGTGTAAGTAGTTTTTGGCTTAATCCTTTCACCTTCTCTCATCCAGTCCCCCAAGTGCCCTCCTCTCTGAGAGTTGCCAGTCTGTTCCATGTGTTCATGCCTCTGTTCCTATTTTGTTCATTATTTTATTGTGTTCATTAGATTCCACATATGAAATCATACAGTATTCGTCTTTCTCTGACTGAATTATTTCACTTAGCGTAATAATCTTCAGGTCCAGCCATGCTGTCACAAAAGGTAAGATGTTCTTTCTCATAGTCACGTACTATTTCGTTGTGTAAATATAACACATTTTTTATCAACTCATTTACCTATGGGCACTTGGGCTGTTTCCAGAATTCAGCTATTGTAAATAATGCTGTAATAAACAT
Source organism: Rhynchonycteris naso (assembly GCA_037038555.1). Lineage (NCBI taxonomy): Eukaryota > Metazoa > Chordata > Mammalia > Chiroptera > Emballonuridae > Rhynchonycteris > Rhynchonycteris naso. Next base: position 79,575,193 of record CM073002.1, read on the forward strand.
GGGTGCATATATTCTTTCAAACTAGTGGTTCAGAATTCTTCAGATATATTCCCAGAAGTGGAAGCAGTTCCATTTTTAGAAATCTGAAGTAATTCTGTACTGCTTTCCACAATGGCTGTACCAATTTGCATTCCTACCAAACAGTACACGATGGTTCCTTTTTCTCCACATCTTTGCCAACACTTGTTTGTTGATTTATTGATGATAGCCATTTTGATGGGTGTAAAGTGATATATCATTGTGGTTTTAATTTGTGTCTCTGATGATTAGTGACATTGAGCATTTTTTCATATGTCTATAGGCCATCTATATGTCCTCATTAGAGAATAGTCTATTCAGGTCTTTAGCCCATTTTTTAATTGAGTTGTTTGTCTTCTTGGAGTTGAATTGTATATGTTCTTTATATATTTTGGAAATTAATCCCTTATCAGATTATCATTGGGAAATATGTTCTCCCATTCAGTGGGTTCCCTTTTTATTTTGTTGATGGTTTCTTTAGTTGTGCAAAAGCTTTTTAGTTTGATGTAGTCCTATTTGTTTATTTTTTCTTTGTTTCTATTGCCCAAGGAGATAAATCAACAAAAATATTACTGCAAGAAATTTTATGCTTATGTAGTCTAGGATTTCTATGGTTTCACAACTTACATTTAAATGTTTAATTTATTTTGAGCTTATTCTTGTATATGCTGTACATTGGTGGTCTATTTTCATTTTTATGCATGGATTGCCCATTTTTCCCAACACCATTTATTGAATAGACTGTCTTTATCCCATTGTGTTTTCTTGCTTACTTTGTCAAATATTAATTGTCTATAGTAATATGGGTTTATTTCTGAACTCTCTATTCTGTTCCATTGATTTATATCTTCCTGTTCTTGTGCCATTACCATACTGTTTTGAAGGCTAAGCCCTAATAGGGTTTTCATATTAGGTAGTGTGATATCTCCAACTATGTCAAATTTTCTCAAGATTGCTGAGCTACTTGCAGTCTTTTGTGGTTTTATATAAATTTTCAGAATATTTGTCCTAGATCTGTGAGATATACCATTGATATTTTAATAGAAATTATGTTGAATCTGTAGACTGCTTTGGGCAGTATAGATATTTTAATGATGTTCATTTTTCCTATCCATGAATGCGACATATGCCACTAATTTGTATCTCTTTCAATTTCTTTCTTCAGCATCTTATAATTTTCTGAGTACAGGTTTTTTACCTCTTTGGTTAAATTTATTCCTAGGTACCACAATTTTTGCTGTTGCAATAGTAAATAAAATTATTTTCTTAATTTCTCCTTCTGGTAATTCATTATTTGCGTACAAAAATGCCACTGCATCTCCAAAATAAATTTCACTTGGTCATGATGTATAATCTTTTTCATGTATTGCTGGATCCAGTTTGCTAATAGTTTACTGAGGATTTTAGCACCTATATTCATTTTGGGATATTGGCCTGTAATTTTCTTTCTTTGTGGTGTCTTTATATGGCTTTGGAATTAGAATAATGCTGGCCTTGTAAAAAGAGCTTGGAAGTCTTCCCTCCTCTTGAATTTTTGGAATAGTTTGAGGAGAGATGTTAGTTGTCTTTTGAATGTTTGATGAAATTCATCCAGGTAGTCATCCAGACCAGGACTTTTGTTTGCTAGAAGTTTTTAAAATTACTATTTCAATTTCATTATTTGTAATAGATTTATTGAGATTTTTTGTTTCTTCCTGATTCAGTTTTGAAAGAATGTATAACTCTAGGAATTTATCTTTTTCATCTAGGTTGTCCAATTTGTTGGCAGGTAGTCTTTCATAGTATTTCCCTACAATACTTTCTATTTCTGTGGTGTCAATTATTAATTCTCATTTTCATTTCTGATTTCATTTATCTGGGTCCTTTCTCTTTTTTTTCTGATGAATCTAATTAAAGATTTGTCAGTCTTGTTTACCCATTGATAGAACCAGCTCTAGGTTTCATTCATACTTTGTATTTACTTTTCAGTCTCTATGTCACTTATTTCTGCTCTAATTTTTATTATTCATTCTTACTCTGGGGTTTTTTATTATTCTTTTTGTAGTTCTTTAAGTGTAATGTTGGATTATTTGAGATTTTTTTTTGCTTCTTGAGGTATACCTGTAATGCTATGAAGTTCCCTCTCAAGACTATTTTCACTGTGCCCCATAGATTTTTGGATTGGTGTGCATTCATTTTAATTTCTTCTCAGTGACTTTTTTTTTCTTGATCTTATTTTGACCTCATTCATTGTTTAATAACATGTTATTTGGCCTCCATGTGTTTGAAGATTTCTGAGTTTTTAATCGCAATTGATTTCTAGTTTCATACCATTGTGGTCAGAAAAGATGCTTGATATGATTTCAATCTTCTTGAATTTATTAAGATTTATTTTGTGTTCTAACATGTAGCCTATGTTTGAGATGTTTCATGTGCACTTGCAAAGAATGTACATTCTGCTGCTTTGGTATGAAATGTCTTGTAAACATCAATAAATCCATTTAACTTAGTGTATTATTCAAGGTCACTGTTGCCTAGTTAATTTTTTTGTCTGGAAAACATATCCATTGATATCAGTGGGGTTTTAAACATCCTATTATGACTGTATTACTGTTGATCTCTCCCTTAATGTCCACCAAGATTTACTGTATATATCTAGGAGCTCCTATGTTGGGTACACATATGTTTACAAGGTTTATATTTTCTTGTTTGATTCATCCCTTTAGTATTATGTAGTGACTCCTTTTGTCTCTTGTTAGGACCTCTGTTTTGAATCCTATTTTTTTTTAGATTAAGTATTGCTACTCCAGCTTTTTGTTGTTGTTTCCATTTGCATAGAATTTTTTTCTTCCTTTCACTTTCAGTCTGTGTGTATCTTTTTTTTCCAAGTAGGTTTGCTGTAGACAGCATATATATGGGTCAAATTTTTTTATTCATGCAGCTACCCTAGGTCTTTTGATTGGAGAACTTAATTCATTTACATTTAAGGTTATTATTGATATGTACTTATTTATTGCTATTTTATTCTTTGTACCTATGTTCCTCTCTCTATTTCCCTTCTTCTTCTTTTTTTCTTGTTCTTTATTTTCTTTTAAGCAGGCCCTTTAAAATTTCTTGCAATACTGGCTTGTTGGTAATAAACTACTTTAGCTTTTCTTTTTTCTTTTTTTCTTTAGTCTGGAGATCTCTTTATTTTGCCTTCAATTTTTCATGGTAGTCCTGCTGGATACAGTAGTCTTGTTTGTAAGTCCTTGCTTTTCATTACTTTGAATATTTCATGGCAGATTCTTCTAGCCTAAAGTGTTTCTGTTGAGAAATCAGTGGATAGCTTTATGGTAGCTACCTTGTTGGCAATTAACTGTCTTTCTCTTATTTCTCTTAAGATTCTTCTTTTGCCTTTAAATTTTGCATTTTAATTATGATGTGTCTTGGGATGGGCTTCTTTGGGTTTATCTCGAGAGGGACTCTCTGTGCTTCCTGAACTTGGGTAATATTTTTTTCATCAGGTTAGGGAATTTTTCAGCCACTATTTCTTCAAAGTAAGTTCTCAATCACTTGGTCACCCCTTCCTCCTTCTGGTATTCATATAGTGCAATTGTTGTTATGCTTGATGTTGTACCAAAGTCCCTTAAACTTTCTTTATTTTTCTTTTTTTAAAAAAATCTTTGTTCTTTCTGCTGCTTTGCTTGGGTGTTTACTGTTATTTTGTCTTCTCAATTGCTGATTTGATTCCCTGCTTCATCTAACCTGCTGTACATTTCCTTTAATGTATTCTTTATTTCAGATATTGTATTCTTCATGTCTTACGGGTTCTTTTTTATGGTTTCTGCATCCTTTATAATTTTTATTAAGTCTTTGTTTAAGTTCTCACTGAAATAATTTATTCTTTCCCTTCGGTCTTTGCACATCTATATAACTGTTGTTTTAAACTCTGTATCTGGAAGCAGCCCAAGTGTCCATCAGTCATGAGTTGATAAAAAAGCTGTGGTACATTTACACAATGAAATACTACCCAGCCATAAAAAAAAACGAAATCTTACCTTTTGTGACAGCATGGATGGAACTGAACAGTGTTATGCTAAGTGAAATAAGCCAGTCTGAGAAAAAAGTACTGTATTATTTCACTTATGTGTAGAATCTAATGAACAAAATAAACTAACAAACAAAATAAAAATAGTCTCATAGATATGGAGAATAGACTAACAGCTGTCAGAGGGATATATAGTTGCAGGGCTGAGTGAGAAAGGTGAAAGAATTAAGCAAAGAAAAAACACTTACAGACATGGACAACAGTGTGGGGATTGCAGGAGGGAAAAGAGGAGTGAGGTGGAAGAGGTTAGAGAGAGGATAGATGGTGATGGAGGGAGACTTGATTTGGAGTGGGGAACATACAATGTGATATACAGATGATATAGTGTAGAATTGTACACCTGAAACCTGTATAATTTTGTTAACCAATGTCACCTCAATTAATTCAATAAAAATAAAAAAACCCCACAAAACTCTGCACCTGGTAACTTGAATGCTCCCATTTCATTTAATTTGGGGGAGGGGGAGAGGGGTTTCTCTTGCTCTTTCACTTGGAACACATTTCTTTGCCTATTTTGTCTCTGTGTATTAGGTAGATCTACTATGACTCCAAAACTTATGATGGCATTATGATGGAGATGTTTTATTGGGCTCAGTAGCATAATCTTCTGAATCATGTGAGCTTTGTACTCTAAAAATGTTTCATGTGGGTTATGTGCACTCTCATATTATAATTGAATCTTGAGTGCTGTTGGCCCTTTTGAGGGTGGAGTTAATCCTTCAGGATGGCTGACTATAAGGATAAACCTCAAGGCAGTGTTGTTCCCAGCAGGATTTGGTGCCTGCTGGAATCTCCCTTTGGATGTGCTGCTTGTGTGGCTAGTAGGATTGATTTCTGGTGTATTCTAAAGCCCACCACTGGTTGTGTTGGTACTGGGCCCATTTGGGCAGTGTTCAGGTACAGGTCAATGTCTGACGTTTTGTGTAACTGAACTTGGGTTCCCTACAAGGAGCTACTATGTTATTTACTGTTTGAGGCTGTGTTCTCTGAGCCTGCTGTGTGTGAGAAGAGCCAATCTGTGTACAATGGTCAACTTGTTTCAGCTTAGAGATGGGGTCATATCTATAAAAGCTCTGCCTCCACCGGTCAGCTTCTCTGCCTCCCCCTGGGGTTGTTTGGTCTTTCTCTAGAGCCTTCCAAAGAAAGACTGTAGGTGGGCCCAGGATGGCCTGACTCACAGACCCTTTTACAGGTCATGAGCCTGGTAGGGCAGGTTAACCCAAGTCAGGAGGACAAAGATAGTGGGTCCCTACTTAGAGACCACACTGTCAGGCACTAAAGGAGGAGAAAGTGACCTTTACTCTACAGCCATACCACTCAGTTTCTGCCAGAGTATCCAGCTCTAACTCCCCCAGGAGGAGCTGGCTATAGGTTGAGTGTAACCAGCTCACTCCACTGTAGGAGAAAGCTCAGCATGGCAGAGCAACCCAGGCTTGAGAGAACAGATCAAAATAATCTCTTTTTGGGTGTGGTCTCAGCCAAAACTGCAAGAGGAGTTTTGGGACTTCCCCTAGTCCCAGACAATAACCTGCAAGAGAGAAACACTCTGAATGTCTCAGCTCTTAGCAGCACTCCTATACTCCACAGAGCTGAGTTCAGCAGGTCAGGACCACTGCAATTTGGGTAGACAGAACAATCTTCCATTGATCGTGGTGCAAACAAGCCTGTTGTAGGGTGGTCGGCACTTCTTGCTCTTCTTTGGCAAAAGCCTTTAAGAAAAACACACACCTGAGGTCCCAGCTCTGAGCAGCACTCATATCACCCCCCACCACTAGGACAGCCCCTCCCCACCCCCTGCTGCAGGACATGCACATTAAATGAGTCTATTGTTGAAGGAACAGCACAGGGTGACCTCACAGAAAAGTGACCCCTTGCAATATAGTCACACAACCCAGCGCCTGCCCATTTGATTCTCAAATAAAAACCTTCCCAGGAGACTTGCTCTGAAAATTCCAGTTCTACAAGGCACTCTGATTTCTCTGAGGGACTGGACTCAGCAGGGAAGGGAGATTTTCTGTCTGAAGTCTCTGTCAGCCAGGGGAGGCCCTAAAGTTATCTTGGAGATCAATTTACTCATAACCTGAAATTTTTCTGAGATAATCATCAGAGCAGTACTGTAGGAAAGCAGTAAAAAATTAGACACAATTGACATATTTCCTTAAATCACTCAGCTATTAGTTTCATTTTTCTTCACCAGGAAATTTTGTGTTCCCTTCCCTCCTGATGAAAAGTCAGAAAGTTCACATCTGCATCAGCAGCTGGAAGAGAGTGCCCTTTGAGATTAACAGTTTCATGTCATACCATATTTTACATTTTGGTAATGTTTCATACATTTTTCCAGTTACTTTTACACATATTGTTTTCAAATGTCTATTTATTTATTTATTTACTTATTTACTTACTTACTTATTTATTCATTTATTGGCAAAATAATGTTTATTCAAGAAAATGTAAAAATATTTTAATTTACATATCATATTGCAATGAATCAATATGGAGTTAAAATTGTATAATTACACACTCATAAAAATTTCATATGTCATCTCAGAATAATCAATTTCTTTACAAAGATTTACAGATGTCCAATGTATATGTAATTCTCTTCATGTGCTACTGAGTTCAGAGGCTCTGTCCGAATACTCCCCAAATCAAGCGCTACATCTGTTTCTTCATCAATTTCTCCCATGACTGCAACATTGTCACCTCCTACCATATATAACCCTAAGACCACTTGTTCTACTCCTTGTGAAGAGCTGAACACTCATTCTTGGCTTTCATCCAGAATCAAATTAATGGTCTGGTCAAAAACCTTTCCGTGTTCCCACTATCATTCTCCTGTCAGAGGCAATAACAGCAACACTTTGGTTGATGTACTTCTTCAGAGAGGACGTCATGGCGCTGACCCAGACAGATGTATTTATCCGATCACCTTTTTACACCAAAGATGTTATTAATATCAATGGAGCTGACACTCAATCTCATTCTCTTTCTAATCTTCATGACTTAAAACTTAAACTTTCACAACTACTGCAAAAACTGCAAAGAATAGGGCTTTAAGTTACTTGAAGAGAAGTTCTTTACCTGATTCTCATTCATTTATATTTCTCCCAGTTATATTTGCATCCAAAAGGAATGAAAAGTAATTATTTATTCTGTGTTTCTCCCAAATCCTTGTACCATAAGGGAGAGTCCCAAAGTTTAATCAATGAACACACAACTTAAAATTATATGATCTGTCCCTATGAACATCCTTTGCATTACTCTGGGATTCTAGTTAGTCTTGCATAGCTGATAGATAACTGCTACCATCCTCATCTTCCAGACAAGGGGGGAAATTTTCCATAATCAAGGTACAAAAGAGCAAGTGCCAAGAGTTTTTCTAAACTGGTAGAAAATGCAAATACTCCTTTTTCTTATTAAGTAATGGCTTTATTCATACATTCAACAAAATGTTTACTAAGAACTTAATGATGAGCTATGCTCTGGAACAGGTGCTGGGAAACCAGATTAAAAGATAATAAAATAAAATAAGTAAAATAAAATAAAATAGATCTGATCTCAAAGAGCTTATGTCCAGTGGGAGATTATAAATTCTCTGGGATAGCTAAGGAAGGCTTACTGGGGAGTAATACAACATACAAAAGACCCAGATTTTGTAGCAACACGAAACATTTGAGAAAGAGGAAACATCTGTTTCCGCTGAAATGTCACCAGGGCCATTGCAAGTTATCTAGGGACAGGGTGGGAAATGGGGGTTGAGAAGAATCAGTGCTTCTCTTCCTCCATCCACAGATATTTTTATGGGAATGAAATCAGCACTGAGACACTTTGAAGGGAAAGAAATATACAACAGGCAAGCTGGAGGTAAAAGGATGGGACAGACGGAGGTTCCGTCCATCTTCCTCCTTCCCGTTCTAGGAAGGAATGCCTGAGGCAAGTCTGTATGCCCACCTCACTATCTCCTTCAGCCCAACAAACATTTCCCAATTCACTGGAGAGATCAGGCAGATATCAGTAAGTCTAGGTGATGAGAAAAAATATACAAATAAGTCATAAGAGAGATGAGGAGCTGGTCAAGGGCACCACAGAGGAAGACAGTTACAGACCGAAAGAGGTGCAGGGTTTTATTTTTGTTTATTTTTTCCTGAGCTGAATGATTATTATTGACAGGGATGAGATGGGCATTAAATAGCTCTCATGGTTTAACAGTAGAAATAAACACCACAGATTATCTAAAATCTCCTCTTGGCTTTCTTTTCCAACTTCACCACCCACTGTAAAGAGCTATAGCATTTCAGAACTAGAAAGGGACTTAGAGCTCATCAAATCTAAGTAGGTCAAGATAATTTCATTTCATTTAGCTAACATAATACCCCTGGGAGGCAGAGAACATAGGAACATAGATGGAGAAGCTCAGTCCCTGAGAGGCTTCATACAGGTTGTGGAACTTATATATATGGCTAGGATCTCCTGCCTTGAGTCCAGTGTCTCTTCTTCAGTGACATCTACAGAACAGATCATATTTTACTCTCTTAAAACACTCCTCAGAGACACTTTGACAAGCTCAAAAACAAATAAACAACAAAAAAATACCCTTTTAAATAAATACAAATAAAACAAAAAGTAGGGTGTGGGAGGAGGAAACTATCTTTGGTCTAGTAGCTTATACAACAGGATGTATTCCAAAAACATCTTAACTTGCTTTCTGCTCCTATCCTTGTTTATTGGGATGAATTGTCCAAGCCATGTAATTTCCCCAAGCCCAACTTTCATCTGCCAGACAGAAATAACAGTACTGATCACCAGGATGCTATGAGTAATACAAATAAGCAAAATAAAAGACATGAAGGCATGAAAAACTATAAAATCATGGATTCAGAGAGAGGCCTTGGCAGGTAATCTAGCTTTGAAATGCAGAATTAGGCAAAGTATACTCCTTCTGCCTTGGCATCTAACAGAAACTTGAATACACATGTATTTATATCTCCAGAACATTTGATCACACATTTGGAAAGAATGCAGCATAGAGAGAAATCTGCTTCTACTGTTCCCTTCTGCTCCGGGGCTCTTTGCTCAGTCCAAGAAGCAGGGTTGATGGGTCAACAGAAGTCACCGTGAAATAAGGTAAAATTTATTTCTGGACACTTCATCCATTCCCATTGTTCCCACAACCCCCAACCCCCCACTGCCTAGCTTACTCCCTACTATTTTTTGCCATATTCACTAAGTGTCTTTATGCTTTTTATGATTATTCAAGGCTACACACTACTGATTTAAATGACAAGGGATGTCCTCTCCCAAGAAACTGGTTCAATTTCCCTCTAGTCCTATGAAAGTAGTAACTAACCCATAAAGTTCATATATTCCTCCACAAACACCTGTGGAACCCTGTTATTTATTAGGTGCTAGCTTCAGCTTATAGACAGTCTTCTCACACCTCAAAAATTATTAACTACATGAAATACAACTAGGTTCCAAAAGATGAAAGTGATAGAAATGTCAGGTACACAGCAGGCTATTGTAATCTGGTATTTACAACCCCTAGAGATTGAGAAGGCAACAACCCATTTGGGACAAGGCTGATGTATACATAGCTGAGCAGAAGCAGGATCTGATAGTGGTCTTGACAGTCCTGTTCTCTGGCCAGCTGCCAAGCCTAAGCTTTCATCATTGGACACATGAGCATATGGGAAGTTCAGCTCTGGCTGCCACCATGAAGTCAGAGGATAAAAGTGGCTAGAAGATACTGATCTGGCTCTGAAAGGAAGAGAATTGGTGGGGGTGGAGGAAAGTTTGTTCCCTCCATGTACAAAAGACAAACAGTTCTTTTTACAAAAATTAGAATGAAGTCTGAGGCGCACATGTAACCTCAGATTGAAGAACAGCTAAGTGTTTACAGATTTTCTCACTGATGTTCAGAAAGATTCTCCATTTCAGTTGAAGCAGCATGTCTTCAACTCTCACAGCACTGGTTATGAATAAACCAGACTGCCTTGTTACCATCTGAAATTCTATAACAAATATTTTTCCGGCTTGGCCGGCATTCTAAGAACAGCAAAATTCTCACCACTGTAAAATCCAAGGAAATCAGAATATGAACCCACCGTTGATATATTTTCTTTTGACATACACAATTTTACTGAAATTGCTGACTTAGAATATGAAATGCAAAGGTGTTTTATCTGAAAATTCTACAAGGACCTATGGCTTCAGGAAAGTCCATTATACCTCTTTTGCTGTAATGCGGTATTACCTATTGGTTCCGAATTAACTATGTTCTTACATCTAGAAGCCCTTTTAAAAAGGTTCAAACTATACTCTCCAATATAACCCCCTTTTCCTTTATTATTTACTTTGTAATTGTGCACCAATGCTTAATGTGCAAATTGCTTCATTTAGTACTGCAGCTAGCAGTATCTCTATTCCTGAATTTTTAATAAAACATCTGCCCAGATCTATGTCTCAGTCAGTGAGCAAAAATATCATGGACTGTTTGTAGATCTTTGTTTGCTAGGAAGATACATGGGATGGAAATTGGCAAATTGCAATTGTAGTTTAGAGTGTCTGGTGAAATTATTTTGGATCCTTGATGTATGGGAAAGTGGTTTGGATGGCTGGCCAGACCAGACATTGTGTATGCTCATACCAGGGCAGCCAAAGCAATTCACTGACCCATTCCAGACCATCGGGGGAGGGGGACTGCTTAATTAGCGGAGTCTCTAGTTCTGAAGGCTGGGTGATTTAAATGCTCAGTGGGGAAGGTGATTGGTCAGTTGATAGGTCAGCCATGGTCTGAAGACTTTTTCTCTTAACATAACAATTTGTCTTCAGACTGTTTAAAACCTCCAGTAGACTTAATGCTAGCCAAATATTTAGTGGTTTTGTGAAGTTTTGGGTATTCATATCAACTGCAGTTCTTCAGAAACCCATTTTAAATGTTGTTTCTTTTCCATATGGCTTTCTGAAAGGGAACTGGGGATTACAAATTTAAGATTGTGACAAAAAAGAATGTTCTTTGTAACTACTTCCATACTTCCTAAGCTTTTTAAATGAGTTTAATTTATATTGTGCTAAGATTAAATATCATGTTTATCATTAGCATTGTGATTTAAATATATATTTATATATACAATATATAATATATAAATATATTATAAACATAATATATTATATATATTTATATATCATATTTATATCATATATTATATGTTATTTATTTATTATATATTCTATAAATTTATTTATTATATATAATATATATTATAAATATTTATATATAATATATAAATATAATATATATTTATTCCCTTGGCAACTGGAATACTGTCTGTACACTATGTAGTAGACTTTTGGTTTCAATCTTTTACTGTGATTTAAAATTTGATTGACTGATTTCATAAATGAATCTTGAAAGATAGATCATCCAAGTTTCATCTCAATACTTTCAAAGCATGCTTAGGACAATTCCAAAGCCTAGGACTCAGAGCACTGTTTGCAAAGTTGTTCTTCGTCTACCTCTTCGTCTCATGAAGTATGCTGAGAACACCACTTTGTCTTAGATTTTTAAACTCTTGAGGCTGTAACTTTACCCATTCTCCTGAATGTAACTCTATAAGACATGCCAAATAATGACCCCTGTGAGAAGTCTGAGTCCTTGCAAGTCCATGGCTCTCTTTGGGATGGTTCTCCATCTATAGATTACTGTACTTTATATTCTGTGGTTCTCCTACTTACCCCCAACCCTGGCTGCAGCTTCCCTCACCAAAGAATATGTGCTGGACCCAAAGGCAGCCATCCATAGGTTGGGCAAGGGCCAAGAAGGGATCTAACCAGAAAACTTTATTTAGCAAAATGGTAAAATGAGTAATTCTGTCTGATTTCTTACTTGGAATATGACTGAGAGATGTACAAAGTCACTGTCAGTAATGGGAAAAGAATTGAGAGAAAGATAAAAGAAGGTAGAAGGCACAACGAGGGCCAGGAGCCAGAAAGCAGCAGGAAATAGAGAACAAAGCAGGGGGAACTGAACCATGGACAAGACAGAATATCATTAGGTTGTCATGCATCACCAAAACTGTAATTTGTTAAAGATACTCCTGCGTTCTCACTGGCTCCCTAGGGCTCCATCAGTTTGGCACTGGAATTGCTCAGACTTGTTCTTGTCCTCCTTACAACACATCTGTGTCACACCTGGATATGACAGTAGGACTTTTTCTAGTTTCCAACAAATGATAATGGAACCTTAAGTAAATAATCCATTAACTATGAAATCAAGCATCTATTCTGTAGACAGATATTCTGACAGATTTCATGAGGACGACAAAGATGAACATCTACAATTACTGCTGTCAAGATTATATAGTGTTGATAGAGACAGAGAAGGGTTGAAAGTGGGCACTCTGGATAGTCTGCTTTCAAATCTTGCCCCAATATCACTAGCTGCATGACCCATGACCAATTACTTAACCTCTTTGTGCCTAGGCTTCTTCATCTATAAAATGGGACAACACTCTAAAACCTACCTTGTCAGGTATCTGAGGTCATTGTGGAAAGGAAAGAATTGGGTGGATTAGAAGCAACTCTCTATAAACCTATTCCTCATGAAAAGACAGTCTGCACACTAAACCAGTCAGTGTGGTTAAGGACTTACACCTAGATTCCAAGGCAATTATATATAGAAAAGATACCACTTAGTGCCCTTGATTCTTGGCAAGGAAGATCCCCCCTCCTCTCACTGGTCACTCACATGCTAGGGAAGGAATTTGGCTCCCCTGCTTCCTCATTTTCTCTTTGCCAGACATCTGCTACCTATACTGCTCTGGTGTTTGCTTCACCTTTCCCTGTATGATCTTGTTCTCCCCCTTTCTCATCCCTCCTCATACTTTCTTACAGGAAATAACCAGGGGCAATTTCCTTTACAACATATGTAACCACACAAAACATACATTTCCCACTTGGCTCTGATATGTTCATGAGTCTATCAAGACCATCTGCGCTTACATATCCAATATCCCCCAGTCCACCCCACTCCCTAAATCTAATCCTTTCTGTGTAATTTAACAGGGTATTTGTGCTACAAAGCCCTTAATAATTTTTAAACAAAATTGCCTTAATACATAGCAATTGCTAAATGCAATACGGAAATATTTATTTCTCTTGCCAGCTATAGATTCCAGAGTCTGTAGCTGCTTTGCACAACTTGCAGAACTCTATGTGATGCAAACCATAAAAGACACGTTTCTTAAAAGCTACTCCTTTGGGGAGTCTAGCAACATGTCACATTCAATTCTACAAGAAATGAACATTGCAAATTATCAACAAGTTAATTGCCCAGTGCAAGAACCCAAGCCAGTGCTATAATGTTTAATTTCCCCTTGACCCTTCTATGACTGACATCTGATAGGCAATATTGAGTCTTTCCTATGGCACCTGATTTCCAAATGTAGATTTGTGCTTATCATCACTGCAAAACACTCAAGCATAAGTTCTACTGACAGATAGGAATCCAGTTGGAAAATAATATCATGAGAGCATCCTGGAATATGTAATATGGTCACATAACTGTAGTCATGTATAAGCACTGAAGATAAAAAAATAATTTTTGTAACCCTATACTTACAAAACTATTTAAGTGTTCATGGATTTTCCAGTGGATTTGGAACTATCTAAATAGTCATTCCTGCAGGAATTCTTAAAACCCCACAAATTTGCCATTTGCTCCAATGAATCTTTGAAATGTTTTGAGTCTTTCCAGATCAACTAACAAATGCTGGTTGACCCTTTGTTGTATGCAGTATACTTGGATAAATTCTGTAGAGAATGCTACATTAGATAAGATACATGGTTGGGTTCCCAAGAAACTTAAAATCTAATAAAAGAAATAAGACAGCCTGACCAGGCGGTGGCACAGTGGATAGAGCGTCGGACTGGGATGCAAAAGACCCAGGTTCGAGACCCCGAGCTCGCCAGCTTGACTGAGGGCCCACCTGGCTTGAGCAAAAGTTCGCCAGCTTGGACCCAAGGTCGCTGGCTCCAGCAAGGGGTTGCTCGGTCTGCTGAAGGCCCACAGTCAAGGCACATGTGAGAAAGCAATCAATGAACAACTATGGTGTCGCAACAGCAAAAAAAACTAATTATTGATGCTTCTCATCTCTCTCTGTTCCTGTCTGTCTGTCCCTATCTATCCCTCTCTCTGACTCTCTCTCTGTCCCTATAAAAAAATAAAATAAAATAAGAGAAATAGGACATTCCTACATGTGGTAGGCAAATTAATAGCCATTCAATGTGCTTACTCTCAACTCTTTGAAACCTGTAAATATATTACCTTATATAACAAAAGAGACTTCACAGATATAATTAAGGTTAAGAACCTTGTGATACAAGAAATTATCTTGTATCATTTTGGTGGGTTAAATATAATTTCATGATTTTTTAAAATCTGAGAAACTTCCGCATTTATAGCCAGAGGAATATGTAAATAATTAAAGATGCAATGTTGATGGCTTTGAAGATAGAAGGGGCCATGAGCCAAAGAATGCAGGTGGCTTTTAGAACCTGTAAGGGGCTAGAAAGTGAATTCTTCCCTAGAGCTTCCAGAAAGGAATATAGTCCTCACCACACCTTGATCTTAGCTGAGTGAGAGCCATGTGAGATTTCTGATCTTTAGAACTATAAGCTAGCAAATTTGTGTTGTATTAAGTAACTAAATTTGTGGTTATGTGTTGTAGTAGCAATAGAAAACTTATACAATACATATTTTTATATGTTAGAAAATTTCAATTCTTACAGAAGATATATAAAGTAAATGGGACTTATTTAAAACAGAGCCAGAGAGAGTCAGAGAGAGGGACAGACAGAAAGAAAGGGAGAGATATGAGAAGCATCAATTCTTTGTTGCGGCAACTTAGTTGTTCATTGCTTGTTCATTAGTTGCTTTCTCATATGTGCCTTGACGGAGGTTACAGTAGAGTGAGTGATCCCTTGCTCAAGCCAGTGACCTTGAGCTCAAGCCAGCAACCTTTGGCTTCAAGCCAGTAACCTCTGGGCTCAAGTCAGTGACCATGGGGTCATATCTATGATTCCACACTCAAGTTTGTGACGCTGTGCTCAAGTTGGATGAGCCTGCGCTCAAGCTGAAGACCTCAGAGTTTTGAACCTGGGTTTTCCACATCTCAGTTCAATCCTCTATCCACTGCACCATGACCTGGTCAAGCTAAATGGAATTTTAGATGAAGGTTAGAATGAAAAAATTGACTACCCTTATCTTCTATCTTAATTTTATTATTTTTGACTCCAGATTTGTATACCTTTAGGATATGTAGCAAGTAACATCCATATCAAAATATCATCATAATGCCCTCCCCATCTTCTTGGGAACTGTGCAACAACACAGAATTATTGAGATCATACAAATTTCTATAAGATGAGAAGATGGCAGAACTGGCTAATCCTGAATTCAACATAGTCCACACCCAGGAGGAAGTTTTCAAAGCTATGATTAACATAGCCAAAAGTAAATTTTAGACTTGTCATTGTAGGATGCTTATTATAGGATGCCTAGTATAGGGGACAAAACTAGCCTTCTTTGGGATAAGTTTCACTACATATTTTTTAATTTCATTGAAACACAGGTTTCAGGACATCACAGAGCAGAAACAAAATGGTTTTGCTCTTTACATTTTTCCCCCTATTATACAAGATATTAAGTAATAAACAAATCATGCTCCAAAACGACATGAGTGAATGCAGTTCTGGATTGTGAGCAGACTTGGTTTCTCTAGTAATAGGGTGCACCCAGAGGAATTTTTCTCCTAGTTGACAAATTCTGTTGGTGGAAGGAGAACAATAGGCAACTGAAAAACTGTTCTTGTGTGGGAGAAGCTTACATACTTAAACATATAGCCGGAAATTAAAAGTTCATGAGAATGTTGTACCATAACCTGCTTACCTAATTCTTTTACTCTGAGGTCCTTGTTTTACTCTCTTATCTAATAAAAACCTAAAACAATGAGCTCTCATAATTCTAAATAGAGTTGAAGTTTCAATGGGAGCTCTGTTAACATAGCACTATCTCCTTTGCTGTAATATGTACTTTATTTTCAGCCAAAGGGGCACAGAGCTCTGGGTGATCTTACGAACAATGGCCATAGTTTATTGAACCCATCTGTTTTCTTAAAAAGATGAAATTGTTACCTGATGGTGTGCAGAGCTCTCTTATGTCTATCTCAGGCAGATGTGCCAGACACACAGATTTTTTGAAAAAAGGTTCATGGGTCCTTTGGATGCACATCAGAATTGATGACCAATGTTCTGTAATCAAACCCAAGTTCCCCACATAGGTGAACTGTGGCCAACCTTTCATTGATTCATCACAGAAAGATGTCAGTCTTAAATCGATACACCCCAATTGTCTTAATGAAGCCCTTCTTCTTAGTTCTCTTAAATAAAAACAAATGGGACTGGTGAAATCTAAGAAAGGAAATATTATTCAAAAAATATAAACTTTTAAATTTTTTAATTAAAAAGAATTATAATAACAAATTATTTTAAATGGTCTAATGGTAGAATTTTCTTAAAAAGATAAAAACAATTGTTCTTGTAGCCCTTTTCAAGACAGCCCCAACAATGAGGTCAGTCAAGCAAAGTGGCATTTTTCCTTGGAATTCATTGAGGTATTCAGCTCATAATTGGCTATGGCATTTGTGAAAATATGGGGGAAGAAACTTGGCTCTTGGAAAGGAAGAAAAAATGATCTCAATGCCCCAGAAGTTCCCTTTCAAACTCCAGATTTACAGTGGGAAATTTAGAGTTAGAAATTCCAATAAAGAAGAGAATATGTTGAAGCCACAGTTTTTAAACAAGAGGAAAGGTCAAGGAGATGACTTTTAAGAGAAAAAAAAACTCTAGAAAAAAATAGTCTTAGCTAGTTGAATGGTCAAATAATCTAACTGAATCACAGGAAAGAATGATGTCATGTCTAAATGTTAAGTTGGGGGTGGGTGTCATCTGCTTATAATCAAATTACATATTTATTAAACAGAAGTACATTAAAAGGATGCCACTCCCAACAAAAAGTTTCACTTACCAAGTTTCACATAATTCTTTATCATATTCCTTTGTTAGATTCTGTCTTGCTCTTTGTATTTTCCTTGAAGAGATTGAGAATTATTAATAACTGCAATCCATTATTTGATCAAATATTTCAGGTATACCCATTATGTACCTGTCGCTGTACCAAGGAATGTAAGTACTGCAAAATAAGTAAAACATGATGTCTACTCTTGAAAACTTAAAATATAATCATAGAAATAGAACTTATGCACATGAAGACTTTGAGTAACAGCTGTCTACATGATGCCAATTGAAAGTAAAATGTGATTTCTGGGACAGGAAGGAGCAATGCAGGCTAGGCTATTTTAGGGCAGACTTTAGAGGGAGGTTGAGCTTGATCTAGACCTTAATGCATGAAATGGGGGTGAGAGGCATTGAGTAAGAGTGTGAAATGAGCTCAAAGGCACTTAGTAGAAAGTCTAGGGGGTACAAGGAAATGAGTATATCTGCTTGAACTCTGGGTTTGAGACATATTTCAGGTTTGGGACCCTAGTCATGAAAAAAAAAAAACCTGTGGTATGATAGACTGAGTCTTGGTTTTGAGATCAAATTCTTATTTTGCTGTTATAACCTCAGCTTCCATCTGATATGTGTTGAAAAACCCTGAAGTTTTAGATGAGATATTTGAAATGGCTCCTAACTTATTTCTACTTGAATATTGCTCTTTAGCCTCTGTGTTTCTGATAATTGTTCTACCTCAGGCGTGTTGAGCAAAACACAGTACTGTTCTGCCCCTTTCACTTCTCCTAGTGCCATCAGACAAGGCCGCGCAAGCACAACAGGAACAATGCTTCCTGGCTGTCCTTAATCCAGGAAGCATGTTAGACAAAACCAAGGAACTTCTAAAACCCTGATACTCACACCATTGAATCAGAATCTCTAGAAGTTGGACCCAAAGATTAGCATTTGTTTTTAATGCTCTCAGGTGATTTCAATGTGCAGCCGGAGCTGAGAAATAAAGCTCTAAAACAGTCATCTAGGAGATTCAACTGGGCAGTAATGACGGTCTCACTCCAGGTTCCACAAAATGATCTCGAGAGAGGAGACACTTGCTGCTAGAGGTTCTGCAGCCTAGTTTAGGAGAGTAGAGACCTTCTTTAATGTCTGAACCAGCCATGATTGGCTCAGTGGTAGAGTGCTCGTCACTATTATGGAGGTCCTGGGTTCGATTCCCAGTCAGGACACACAGGCGAAACGACCATCTACTTCTCCATCCCTCTCCCTTGTCTCACTCTCTCTTTCCCTACCACAGCCGTGGCTCAATTGGTTCAAGTGCATCAGCCAGCCGGGTCGCTGAGGATGGTTCCATGAATCCTCTGCCTCTGGTGCTAAAAATAGCTGGGTTGTGAGCATGGTCCCAGATGGGCAGAGCATCTGCCCCAGATAGGGGTTGCCAGGTGGATCCTGGTCCAGGTGCATGTGGAAGTCTGTCTCACTAACTCCCCTCCTCTCACTTGGAAAAGAAAACAACAACAACAACAAAACCAGTAGGGGTTTCAGATCCCTCCTTTCACTAGCCAATGAGTAATTGTTGAACCAAACATATGCATGGTTTCATGGATAAATATTTATTCTGAGAGACTGCTGTCTAAAACAATGAAGGAAGTAGAAATCTATTCATGACTGCCTCCTCCTAATTTCTCACAACTGAGTCGGTGTTTTACACAATTATGCAGAGGTTTTTGTTCCTTTCCTTCTTTTACCCTCTCTCATCCCACGCCTTTTTCAGTTTGTGGCCACTTTTGGCCTACTCAATGGTAAGGAAAAAAACACTGTATTCATTGAATGGTACTTTTTAAAAATCCATACACAAAGTAGCTAAAGTTTGAGGATTCTGCACATATAGAAAAAATATAGCCCTAGCATCAAACTGCAGGATCATATGGATATTAGATCTTATTATGTGTAATGTATATGTAATACAGGCTGTTAAAATTGATTATTATTTTTTTAATTTGAAAATATAGGTCAGCTGTTCATTTTAAGTAGGGGGAAAAACAGAAAAAAGAGAAGAAGAAAGAATGAACAGAGAATTAAAATTCATATTATTCAAATGTCCACTCAACCAAACCCTTGGTGTTAAGTTCTTTCTTTCTTTCTTTCTTTCTTTCTTTCTTTCTTTCTTTCTTTCTTTCTTTCTTTCTTTCTTTCTTTCTTTCTTTCTTTCTTTCTTATCTTTCTTTCTTTCTTTTTTCCCTTCTTTCTTTCCTTCCTTCTTTTTTATTTTTGACAGAGACAGAGAGAGGGACAGATAAACAATAAGGGAGAGAGATGAGAATCATCAATTCTTCATTGAATGTCCTTAGTTGTTCATTGATTGCTTTCTCATATGTGCCTTGACCAAAAGGTTACAGCAGAGTGAGTGACCTCTTGCTCAAGCCACAGACCTTTGGGCTCAAGTCAATGACCATGGGGTCATATCTATGATCCCATGCTCAAGTCAGTGACTCCACACTCAAGTTGGTGAGCCCACAATCAAGCTGGATGAGCCTGTTCTTAAGCCAGCAACCTCAGGGTTTCGAATCTGGGTCCTCTGTGTCCCAGTCCAATGCTCTATCCACTGTACCACTGGCAGGTCAGGCCTTTGTTGAGCTCTTTATAAATGTTATTTCATTTATATTTACTAATGCACAGGTATTAATAATTTTATTTTTGTAAATGAGAAAATTGAACCTTAAGTATTTGAACAGAGGAGGAAATGACTAAGCCAAGGTTAGAAAATAGATTTTAGGCAATCTTTATTTGTGAAGTTTTCTTAGGTTACCTCCCTATTAGATGCCTATGGTTTCCACAAAGGTTTCTCATTTTTGTAGTTTTATTTATGTCTTTAGGAGGCTCAGAATCTAGAAAGATTATCCAAGATTCTGTATGTATATGTGTATGTATACATGCATGTATGTGTGGTTGTATGTGTCCATATATATTTTTTTCAGGTGGAGAGAAGAATTCAAATTAAATTAATTCTGTTCTCTCATAGTATATTTTCTCCATTGGTTCATGCAAGACTCATCTCATTTTCACTTTGTTTATTTTTTATATTCTCATTTATCACAATTCCCACTTCTATTACTCTTGCATTTCTATGGGCTCTCATCCTAATGTATTTTCAGTTTATTCTTCATTTATTGTATTCTTAAAATAGCTGTATTGACCGGTGTGTGTGTATGTGTGTGTGTGTGTGTGTGTGTGTGTGTGTGTGTGTGTGTTCACTGTATTGTGGTAATTATATATTTCTAACGTTTTTCATTAAATATTTAATTTTAAAAACCTAATCACGTTACCATGTACTTCTCTTCAACAATATAAATACAAATATTCTTCAAGTATTTCTTATCTTTTTATGTATATTTCATAGTGTGCATTAACCACATCCTCCCAATGGCAGACCTTAAGTTTGGCTGCATACCTCAATGCCACAAGCAACACTTTCTTTTTTGTAGTCTCTGTGAGACTTTTTTGGAGTACATGTCTAGATAGGCCATATCATTAGCCTACACTTGCTTTAAGTGAGTTTTGCTCATTAAAATGATCTACATGCAATCTACTTGTACAGGATAGTTCTTACTATATTCCCACAGAACCTCCAGCTCATGGCATTGGCTGAGTAGATGTTATTTTAATTTATTTTATTTTGTTAAACTTTATTTAGTTATTGATTTTTAGGGAGAGGGGAAGAAAGAGAAATAAAGAGACAGAGACAGAAACAGCCAGAGAGAGAGAGAGAGAAAGAAATATCGACTTCTTACCCTATCCATCTACGCATTCTCTGCATGTGCCTTGACTGGAGATAAACCCACACCTTGGCCCATTAGGATGACACTCCAACAAACTGAGTTAACTGACCAAAGTGAAAAACATGTTACTTTAGAATAATAGTCACCTACCCATAACCATGTACCTTCGTTGGTTAAAGCATCCTCCTGACGAACCAAAGTTTCTGGTTTGATCCCTGGTCAGGGAACATGCAAGAGTCAACGAGTGAATGCATAAATAGGTGAAACAAAAAATTATTGTTTCTCTCACTGTCCTTTTCTTTCTCTCTGTAAAATCAGTAAATTAAAAAAATATCCTTTAAAACTTAAACATATTAACAGTAACCTCTACTAATATCTATAAAAATAGGGAGAGCAATGTTGGTCCAAAGAACATGTCATTAATCAAAGCCAGTTCACTCAAAACAGCCTGTTGTGATCCATCCACTGTGGAGTTTGAAAATAGTGCATTTATGTGGTTTGTGTCTCCACTAAAGGAGAGGACATAACATGCTCTCAATTTGAAAGGATAGTCAATGCTTGAATTTAATGGAAAGATGTGAACCTTTCTTTTGTACCCACTGTGGATTGCAAATACAACATTTAAATGAGAGAGTGAGTTGAGGAGTATGACCTCAGGTCTCTAGTTAACGTGCCAAGGGCAAAATGTGAATACCAAAGTTTCACATCGGGACATGGACCTGACAAGGCTACATGATTACACTGGGAAACAAGACATAAATAGTCTGATCTGGAGCTTTTAGAACAATGAGGAAGATAGAAAGCAGACTTCTTGTGAGTCTGAAGGTTAAGTATTCTCACTGAAATGAACCTTTCAATCATCTTGATGTCAGAGCCTGGTTAAATGAGATCTGTAGCTCATGGGTTCTTATCACCCAATTTAGAAGCCTTTCCTAATTCCCCTGTCTGCAAGAAAGATGGAATCCCTTGCTTTGCATAAACTACTTTTCAACTTACAATATATCCATGTCCTTCTTTTTATTTAAGCAACACTCTTTTAATTCATATTTGTCTGACATGCCCATATATATCTTTTTGGCTAGAATACTCTTCGGAGATTAATGGTCCCGAGAGAATAATGTTTTTCACATTAGATTTCTCAGGAAATGTTTAATCTGTTTCCTAATTAGGCAGCTGAATGATGAGCTAGAACAAAAGTAATTCTGACAGAAATTGTCCTCATCTATTAGTTTACCTACATCTCAAGAGAGTCTGGGGGTTCTTGAACTTTCCCCTTAAGCTAAATAATTGGAAGGTACTTTGACTCCTGGCAACTTACCCAGTAGTCTGATAAATGTGACTTAGCTACCTTAGTTCTGGTTTGTGGAAAACAGCAGAATTTTCTATGGTTATTTTGTGCACTGTTACAAAAGAGAAAGCTTTTTTTATATATATGTGTGGGCCTTGTAGACAGGAAGGATTTTGAAGGAAAAATTATATGGTAACAACAAATCTGATTGACTCCTGAAATTTTGAATATGACAAGCAGTGCTTTTTCTCCACATTATCAATCTCATGGTATTTAGAAGCAACTTCTATGTTTTCTTTTAAGTTTATTATAAAATATTGGCATGTGACTTATTGTTGATAATGACACATGGAATAAATTTTAGCAAAAGGGCTGCTCACTTCCTACATGATATGTGGTTTATTATTAATGTTAAATGAAAAAATGCTGTGCTTTTTATTTAACTTTGTAGAATTGAATGTCTATAACAGTGTATTGAGATTAAGAAAGTTAGCATTTTTGTTTTTACAGCCAACTTCATGACTTAATACAGTCATATGAGAGGGTCCTATACTGATACTATCCATTGGACACTTACTTCATTTCAGGCACTGCATCATTTTCTCATTCATTTATATTCTTAACAAATATTCAATGAGTACTTGATATCTGATGGGCACTCTGCTCAATACTGAGACTACAATGGTAAGATTCAGACAGTGTCTAATTAGCGGGAAAAAATATCTAAACAGAAAAAAGCATATAATAAAATGTTTAGAACGCTATAATAAAGACCCATGGTACTATGGGAGAACAGAAGGAGAATAGACTAAGGGACATGAAGACAGAAAAAAATATATATATGCTTAAGCTAGACCTGAGGATGGATGGGAGTAATGTAGGAGAAGATAAGAAAAAGGAGTGATTTATTGAAGCAGCCTTTGGGAAGATTACAAACAAACAAACAAAAAAGAGTGAAACATATTTAAGAAACTGAAAAGAGTCTTGATTTTCTTCAGTTGGTGTGTGCAACAAGGGTAGGTTGCAAAAGGTGACCACAATTCAAAAGTCTTTGTAAAGTATGTCTAGGACTTTAGAATTTATCCTAAGACAGTGTGGTTAGATAGGCAGCATTATGTTGATTTGATAGATAAGAACATTTATATCTATTCAGCAACTAATTGATAAAGTCAGGTTTTTAAACAAGTACTGCCTAGATCCAAAATCTATGTCTTTTACTCTTTCATTTATGTCCTCTCTTCTAATCCACATAAAACTTAGCCACTGGGTGGTCTTATCTTGACCAAGTGTTATATTCAGATAAATTTTGTTCTAATATTCAAACACATTTTTTAAAGATTAAATATGTATTACAGTCTCTCAAGAAAATTCCAGGGTAGGAGGAGTTTTTGATCATATTTTGAAGTACAGTTTTCATTTCTCTTTTCCATCTCTTTTGATCTCAGTAACCCCCATGTTTCAAATTGTTTCCCATATCTCTCCCCTTCCCACTCTCTAAACACAAATGCTCTAAGCTTGTCTATATATATATTCATACTACTTTACATTTTTAGTTTTACTGGAAACTTTATTTTTTTCCTGCTAAGTTCTTATCTACTTCAATATGAGTTCATTCATTGTCTAAAGATGTTCCAGTTCTTTCTTCTTTCCTTCCTCCAATAAGCAGAGGCAGATTATACCTGATCAACTCTCCCTGAAAATTCCTTGTTAAAAGACAAAACCACCAAAATGATCATAAAAAAAGAGAACTCAGACATATTTTAAATATATAACCTCATGAATGAGTTGTATGTATGGAGTATGAGTGAGAACCCAGTGACTTGGAAAGAAGACAGATTCTGTACAAAAAAACAAACAAACAAACAAAAAAAACAACAAAAAAACAGAACACCAATTTTATATGGCAATAAATGAATGAACAAATAAATAAATAAAAGAAAATTTACCTAAGTTTAAGATTTAAAAACTACAGTATTAGAGGAGATGAATCCACATTTTCTTGCTTCTTTCTGGCAAGTAAAATTATAAATCCTGGAAATTATATAAGGCACAAAGAAAACAGAACTCTAGAAGCAAAGAAGAAAAAGATGGTCTAGTTTGGGAACCCAGAAATGGAGGAACTGCACAATGGCAAAATGACTTGCATATCCTCAACCAACAAAAGAAGGTCACCCAAGTCTAATGTTTCTTGATGCCCAACTGTGCAAAAGAAGGCAAGGAGGTAGGCTCATCCCTTCCCTGGATTGAGTGGGAGTGTCCCTGACAACATCAGGTGAACCAGACTCCATAGGTAAAGGGATGGATTTGGAGCCCCACCAAAAAGAAGGAAACTTGGGAAGTAGTTTCCTCCCTCCAAATCCAGAGTCCCCTGTTTCTATAAGTAGATATTAAGTATAACTATAAATAGAGACTCAGCCCAGCTTGAGAAACTTTATCTCAGAGGCATGAGACTTTCCTGTCTCGGCCCGACATCTCAGGAGAACCAAGAAGTATCAGCATTCATATCTTGAGACATCCCTTCTGTACCCTCAGGAAACACTTGCAGGAGCAACAAGTGCTTTAGTATCCCTGGATAAACCAAGTAGGCTAATATAACACCACAAAACTAAAATAAAAACTATTATTGGAACCACAGCCCACACAATATGCAAAAACCTTATGTGCTAAAACTAAACAAGGCATTGCTTACAAGAATAAAATATTTAAATGAGATCCAGTGTTCCCTAACATAATAGATTAAATTTTCATATAATAGCAAATCTCACACCATACCAAGACAGTCAACTGGCATGCAAGCAAAAATGAATCTGATGTTAGAATTATTTGATGATGATTATAAAGGAACTATCATAAAATGCTCCAAAAATCAGTTACAACTTCTCCTGAATAAATGGAAAAAATAGTAAATCTTATCAAAGAAGTAGAAGTTATATTAAAAAAAAACAAATGGAAATTATACAGTTGAAAAATGCAATAAAAACTCACTGGATAGTCTCAATAATAGAGTAGAGATGACAGGGTATAGAATTAGTAGTGACTTTGAAGACAGAATAATAATTTAGCTATTCTGATCTAAACAACAGAGAAAAAAATAGACTGAAAAAAATAAACAGAATCTTAATGATCTCATAGAACAATAACAAAAATCAACATTCATATTATTAGTATTTCAGAAGAGAGAGAAAAGAAAGTAAGAATAAAAAATATTTGAGAAAATGTCTGGATATTTTCTAAGTTGGGTGAAACACATAGATCCACAGATCCAAGAATCTGAGCAAATCTCTAAGATGATAAACTCTACAAATTCTGCACCAAAACATATCATAAACTTGTTAAAACTAACAACAGAGAAAAAGATCTTTGAAACAACTAGAAAGAATCTACATGATCTATAGGAGAATCTCAATTCAAATAACAGTGAATTTCTAATCGGAAATTATTGAGGTCGTAAGAATGGAATGCAACATTTTTCAAGTGTTAAAAGAAAAGAACCGTCACCTGACCAGTGGTGGCACAGTGGATAAAACATGGGCCTGGAGGTAGCCAGTTTGAAACCTGAGGTTGCTGGCTCAATCTCAGTCAAGGCATGTGTAAGAAACAATCAGTGGATGCACAACTAAAGTGGAGCAAAGAGTTGATGCTCCTCTCTCTCTCTCTCCTCTTCTATTCTCCCTTCCTCTCTCTCTCTCTCAAAACAACAACAGCAACTATCAATTGTGAGTTCAATATCTGTAGAAAATATTCTTCAGAAATTAAGGGAAAATAAAGAAAAAATTCTCAAGAATAGAAAACCAAAAGAATTTGTGACTAGCAAATCACTCAAAGATTAGATAAAGAAAATTCTTCATACAAAACAGAAGTAATGGAATGAAGGAAGTGGGGGAAGCAGAAAGGTTAGGAGAGAGAAGAGGAGAAAGGAAGAAAGAAGGAAAAAGAGAAAGAATAAGAGAGAAACAGAAACAGTTTTTTTCAATGAGCATAATTCTTTAAAGAGTCATCCAAGTTGTTGCTTATAAATTGTCCACTCATTTTTATTTCTGAGTAATATCTTTAGTATGCATATACTATAGTTTAATAATCTACTTGCATAAATGAGGGTAGGTTAGTGATTATGAGAAGTTAGGGTTAGAAGGGGAGTTGGTACAAGAGGGAGGAAGGTGTGGTTATAAAAAGGCAACAGGAGGAGTTCTTTTTTTTTTTCTTTATTCTTTTTTTTTTAGAGAGGAGACACAGAGTGAGTGAGAGAAAGAGAAAGGGGGGAGGAGCTAGAAGCATCAACTCCCATATGTGCCTTGACCAGACCAGTGCAGGGTTTTGAACTGGCAACCTCAGTGTTCCCAGGTCGACGCTTTATCCACTGCGCCACCACAGGTCAGGCAGGAGGAGTTCTTTTTTCATATTCAATTTATTAGGGTGAAACTGACTATTAAAATTATATAGGTTCCAGGTGTACAATTCTATGATACATTATCTGTACATGTATTGCATGTTGACATCCCAAAGTCAAAGCTCCTTTCATCACCGTTTATCCCCACTTTTACTTTCTTTTACCTTCCCCCTTTTTCTTTAATGAGTCTGTCTAGGAGTTTTTTTCTTTGCTTAATCCCTTACCTTTTTCATCCAGCCCTCCCAGTTCCTATCCCATTTCACCTTTGACACTGTCAATCTGTTCTTCATGTCTATGAGTCTGTTTACAGTTTGTTAGTTTTGTTCACCAGATTCCACATATAAGTGAAATCATATGCTATTTGTCTTTCTTAGTCTGGCTTATTTTATTCAGCATAATACTCCAAGAGAAGTTCTTGTGGTGTTGGAACTGTTCAGTATTTTGACTAAGGTGTTGGATACATAAACAAACACATGTGATTTAAATTTATAAAACTTAATACACACAAACATGCACACACAAATGAGGAGGAGTAAAATAGAATGCTGAATAAAATTGGTGAATTATATTAATGTAAATATCCTGATTGTAATATTATATTATAGTTTTGAGAAATGTTACCCTTAGGAAAAAGTTGGATAAATGTGCACTAAATCTCTTAGTACAGTTACTTACAACTTTATATAAATCAAAAATTATCTTAGTGCCTTACCACGCAGTGGCGCACTGCATAGAGCATCAGACTGGGACACAGAGGACCCAAGTTTAAAACCCTGAGGTCACTGGCTTGAGCGCTGGCTCATTTGGCTTGAGCAGGGACTCACCAGCTTCAGTGTGAGGTGCTGGCTTGAGTGTGGAATCATAGACATAAACCCATGTCACTGGCTTGAGCAAGGCGTCACTCACTCTACTGTAGCCCCCCCCTATCAAAACATATATAAGAACGCAATCAATAAACAATCAAGGAGTTGCAACAAGAGCTGATGCTTCTCATCTCTCTCCCTTCCTGTCTGTCTATGCCTATGTGTGTCTCTCTCTGACTCTCTCTCTCTCTGTCTCTGTAATATATATATATATATATATATTTCAGTAAAACTCCTGAACAAAAATGCCTATGTGTGTCTCTCTCTGACTCTCTCTCTCTCTGTCTCTGTAATATATATATATTTCAGTAAAACTCCTGAACAAAAATGGCAAACTACTGTTTGTTTCCAAGTTGGCTCCCATTGAGCCTACTCTCTCAGAATTCACTTCTTATATAAAAGACACAGTGGCTTCCACCTCACTTTCCTCTGGATCATAAACTTCAGAGAAGCCACCACTTAGCATCACATTTCCTATCTAAAACAACAGAATATAATATAGAGCTATAAGATTTATTAACAAGAAAAAATACCATAATATAGGTTGTTATCCTTCTCCAAGATATTCTTCATTTTCAAATTTTACAAAGATTTAAAAATTATATTCCACCTCTCTCCATGTGTTATGCTTGAAGCAATTTCCTGAGAAATTACTCTAATCAAAAAATGTTATGTATAAACTCTCTAGATAGAACAAGTATTTATAGAAGACACCTATGAGCAATGAATTTGCTAATAGTTATAGTAAAATATGAATAAACATTGGCTTATCTTGGTTCCTTGTTCAAAAATCAATAAACTTTACTCTTTAAAAAATGAATAAAAATTTTAATGCAATTGGAAATTATAAGTAATAAATAAACATTTACACAATAAAACATCCTGTGAGGAGAAAATATATTAACAAGGAAGCAAAATATGATTCCAGCAAACTTAGGAGTTGGAAGATAAGTAAAATATTATTTGTAAAGTATAACAATCTTAAAGATCTGGCTTCTGTAAGAATGATAGGCAGAAATGGCCAAGTAAATACAGTGGGTGGAGATCATAATATTTACTTTTGATATACTCTGTAGAGATAACTATTACAGAGAAGTTATTAAAGATAAAAAAGTAGTAACTAGTAAAAAATATGTCTAGTTATACTTTCAAATTGAGAGGGAGAGAAAAATGAACATTTAAAATATATATATGAGGTCTTTGCTTTATATTTCACAACAAAGCAGTAATAAATGTCTACCATCTGACTCCAAATTCATGTATATTTACATTATTTGGCCTCTATCTATGATCCCAACATCTCTATCCTAAAGACATACCAGATTTAAAAGCATCTATCTTACACTTTCTTCATTTCCAAGAACAGAGAACACAACAAATATTGTTAACAACTTGCCCTTGTAGCTTCATTTAGCACTGAAAAATATCAGGAGTAAGTAGTGACAAGAATAAAGGCTAAAAGAAAAGAACAAGAATTACATTTCATGGTAATAGTACTTGAAAAAAGAAAAAGTTGTACTAGAGATGGGAAATGGTCATTCAATGACCACTCAGAAGATCAAAAAGAAAAAGACTCAGGGAATTAGTGGTGTCTAGAAACACTCTAAACCTTTGGCCCTTTGATATTTGCTATACATATTTCTCACATCATCCTTACTTGTGTTGCTAAAGAAATAGCTATATGGCAGTTCTAAAGAAATTATCTATTTCTTAGAATAACATATTCAAATATTTCTAGCCCTGGCTAGTAAGGAACCCTGCCAAAAATGGGCCTAGATTTGAGAGCAGATAGGGAGAGTAAAGTAGGTTTGCAAAAATTTTCTAGGTTGAAAATTGCTGCAAATGGCCTCAGGGTAATGGCAGTATGAAAAATACCCTTGATCTCTCCCCTTGAAAGTTCAACAAATTGAACAGTTATAACTCAACAAAAGAACCCCAGCAGGGTGTGCAGTCTTGTTTGAAAGATCCATGCACTGAATGAATTAAAGGCAAGAAGGGTGAAAAACAGAGGGTGGAAGATAAGAAGCACTCACCTAGCCAAAGAGGGGAGAAACCAGAGGGACTGAGTCTTCTGCCAAAAGGAGTGGAGAAATTGGGAGGAATTTGGTGTAACACTGAATCAAAATGGCAGAGCATGGGGGTCACTGCCAGTGTTCCCAGGGTCTTCTGGAAACCCACACTTAGACAAAAACACAAACTGGACCATGGCCAGTTAGCTCAGTATATAGGCACACAGTTAGGGCACACATGAGAAGCTACCATTTGCTTCTCTTCCACTCACTCTCCTCCTTCTCTCTCTCTTCCCTCTTGCATCTAGTGGCTCAGTTCAAGTGTGGGCCTTAGACACTAAGGATAGCTCAGTTGATTTGAGCATCAGCCCCAGATGGGGGTTGCTGAGTGGATCCTAGTGAGGGTGTATGCAGGAGTTTGTGTCTCTTATCACTACTTTTTTCACTAAATGAAAAGATAAAAAATACTAACTTCAACCTCTCAGATTCCTAGAGAATGCCTGCCTCCCTTCATGGGTACAGAGAGCAGTAGAAACATATCCCAAAGTTGAAGAGCAGAAGTGTTCCATGTCTGGTTCCCAGGTTTGTTGGGACATGGTAAGGAGTACCCAGAGGCCTGAGATAACCATTGCTAAAGTTATAAAATCCTAACAAGTCCCACCCATCATTGTGACTACAGTTCCACCTCCATCTTTGAGACAGCAGCTTCTCAGCAGAGTTCAGCCTGGGATTTCAAAGAGCTAAAACCTTTAATCCAGTGCAAACTACTGAAAAGAGATTAAAAAAACTTCTCAGAAATAATTTTTATTACTTCTATTTTTTTATTTTTCATTAAATCTTGCTGTTGTTTTATTTGACTTTGATTATTGCTTTTTGTGGTTTTTCTTTTTAATTTAATTTTAGTTTTATATTTTATCATGTTATGTTTCAATTTTTAACAATACCATGTAAAATGTGCTCAAATCAAAAAAAAAAAAAAAGAATATCATGACTTCCCAATAAAGAGATGCAGTTCAGAAATAAAATGAAAACTCTTTAGAAAGTAATCTCAATCACAGGGAAATCTTAAAGTTAGCTGATAGAAAATTCAAAATTGACGTTCTGAAAATACTCGATGCAATGTGAGAAAACACTAATAGGCAACTTAACGAGGTTAGAAAACAAAATTAATACCTCACCTAGGAGATTAAAACTTTAAAAACAGAGATTAAGAACTCAACACACAAATGAAAAATGAGGTAGCAAATTTACCTAATAGAACAGACCAGATAAAGAAGAGAATCAGTGACATCAAAGACAGAGAAATAGAGATGATACAGAGGGAAGAAGAGAGAGACTCAAGAATTTAAGAAAAAAAATGAACAACTCTATGGGAATTGTCTGACTCCATCAGAAAGAGCACTATAGGAATAATGAGTATTTCAGAGGAAGAAAGGGAGAAAAGAATGAAGAGCTTATTTAAACAAATAGTTGACGAGAACTTCCAAAGTCTATGAAAAGTGTTAGATCCTGAAATCTAAGAAGCAAATAGAGCCTAATTACCTCAATCCAAACAGACCTACTCCACACACATTATAATAAAAATGTCAAAAATTAATGACAAAGAAAGAATCATCAAGGCAGATAGGCAAAAAAGAAACTAAACATATAAAGACAAGCCCATTAGGTTATCATCAAATTTCTCAACAGAAATTCTACAAGCCAGAAGAAGGTAGACTTTAACATTCAAAGTACTGAACAAGAGGGATTACTAGCCAAGAATATTATATCCAAATATGAAGGAGAAATAAAAACTTTTCTAGTCATACTAAAACTGAGGGAATTCTCACCTGAAAACCCTCACTCTAGGAAAACTAAAGGAAGTTATTCTACCTGACACAAAGAACAAAATAAATCAAAACTATAAGTAAAAGCTCCAACAAGGTTACAATATGAGCAACAATAATCTGTGACAACAAACAGCATAAAAGGGATAAAGGTGTAAAGTAACAAAGGAAAATGAAATGCAGAAGCAGTCATAAGATAAAAGACTCTTGTATATATAAAATTTTTTCTTGAAAACAACCAAAAAAACCCCAAGAAAACCCAGAAACAAAAACAACAACATACCCAAATTGAAATACATAGCTTAAAAAAAGAAAAATAGAAAAAAGAAGAATGGAATACTACCAGACAAAAACAACCGACAGAAACACACACAAAAAGAACCAAAGGAGACACAGAGCTACCAGAAAACAAAACATAAAATGACCATAGGAAATCTCCAAGTGTCATTACCCTAAATGTAAATGGACTGAACTCACCAATAAAGAGGCACAGATTAGCTTGAATCCAAAAGCAAAACCTAACTGTATGGTACCCTCAGGAGACGCACCTAACCTGCAGTGGCAAAGTAGACTCAAAGAGAAAGGTTGAAAAACAATCCTCCAAGTAAATAATACCCTAAGAAAAGCAAGTGTATCCATACTTATATCTGACAATATTGACATCAAGACAAGAAAGGAAAAAAATGGACATTTCATAATGATTAAAGAGACACTACATCAAGAAGTCATTATACTTCTTAATATATATGCACCAAATCAGAAAGCACAAGAATATATAAGACATCTACTAACAGAACAAAAATAGAAACAGACAAAAAAAATCTATTGTACTTGGAGATCTCAACACACCATTAATGGCTTTTGATATATCATCCAAACAGAAAACCAATAAAGAAATATTGGCCTTAAAAGACACACCAGAACAAATGGACATAATAGACATTGACAGAACATTATATCTCAGAATATCAGATTATACATTCTTTTTAAGTGTGCATGCAACATTCTCAAAGATAGACCATATGTTGGGCCACAAAACTAATCTCAACAAATTTAAGAATATTGAAATAATACTAAGCATATACTCTGACTATAAGGCTCTGAAATTAGAATTCAACAGCAAAAAGGAAGAAACCACAAAAATGTGAAAATTGAACAGCATACTTCTAAAATATAACTGGGTCAAAGAAGAAATAAAAGCAGCAATCAAAATATATACACAGACAAATGAGAATGACAAATGGCATATCTAAATTTCTGGGATGCAGTGAAAGCAATAATATGAAGAAAATTTATATCATTAGAGGCTTATATCAATGAACAAGAGAGATCCCAAGTAAACAACCTAGCATCATATCTTAAAGAACTAGAAGAAGAGAAACAAAGGCAACCCAAACTCGGCAGATGAAAGGAAATAGTAAAAATTAGAGCAGAACTACTTGAAATAGAGAAAATAAATAGAAAAAAATTACTACTACAAAGAGCTGGTTCTTTGAAAATATCAATAAAACTGACAAAACCCCTGGCTAGACTTACTAAGAAAAAAAAGAAAGAACTCATATAAATAAAATCTAAAATGAAAAAAGAGAAATTACCACAGACATCATAGATATACAAAGGAAAATACTAGCATATTATGATATATTATATGCCACAAAATTTAACAATATAAAAAAAAATAGATGAGTCCCTGAACTATACAATCTTCTTAGCCTGATTCACAAAGACATAGAATACCTAAATAAACCTATGAACAGGAAGAAACTAGAAACAACTATCAAAAACCTCCACCAAAATAATCCAAGACCAGATGTCTATACTAGTAAATTCTACCAAACATTCCAAGAAGATTTGGTACCTATTCTTCTCAAAGCCTTCCAAAAAATAAAAGAAGAAGCAATACTCCCTAACACATTCTATGAGGCCAACGTAACCCTCATA
The DNA here is from genome assembly GCA_037038555.1 of Rhynchonycteris naso. Lineage (NCBI taxonomy): Eukaryota > Metazoa > Chordata > Mammalia > Chiroptera > Emballonuridae > Rhynchonycteris > Rhynchonycteris naso. The sequence goes on from CM073002.1 coordinate 79,608,438, forward strand.
CCAAAACCTAGCAAAGACAATACAAAAAAGAAAACTACAGACCAATATCTCTAATGAATACAGATGCAAAAACCCTAAAGAAAATACCAGTAAATCAAATACAACAATACATTAAAAAAACAACATCATGATCAAGTGGGATTCATTCCAGTAGCAGAAGGATGTTTCAAGATACGCAAATCTATCAATGTAGTCCATTACATCAACAAAACAAAATACAAAAATTACATGATCTTATCAATAGGTGCAGAAAAGACATTTGATAAAACACAGCATCCATTTATGATTGAAACACTCAATAAAATGGATATAGAAGGGAGGTACCTAACATAATAAAGTTCATATACAACAAACCATCAGCCAATATCATACTCACGGGTGAACACCTGAAGGCTTTTTCTCTAAAATCAGGAAAAAGACAAGGCTTCCCATTCTATCCACTCTAATTCAACATAGTACTGGAGGTTTTAGCTAGAGCAATAAGAGAAAGAAATAAAAGGCACCCATATTGGGAAAGAAGAAAGGTATCACTTTTGTAGATGATATAATCCTATATATAGAAAACCCCAACAACTCCACTGAACAATTATTAGAAACAATAAACAAAATCAGAAAAATTGCAAGATACAAAATCAATATACAAAGGTCTATTGATTTCTTATATGCCAAATGAATCTTTAGAAAATGAATTGAAGAAACCATTCCTTTTATAATTGCAGCAACAACAAAAACAAAATATACCAAAAACAAAATTTAGCAAAGAAATAGAAAGCATTATTAAAAGAAATTGAAAGACACAATGAAATGGAAAAATATTCCACATTCATGGATTGGAAGAATCAACAGTTTTAATGGCCATATTGTCCAAAATAATATACAAATTTAATACAACCCCCAATAAAGTCCCATTGTCATTTTATAAAGATATAGAACAAAAACTCACCAAAGTTGTATGGAACCATTAAAGACCCAGAATAACCAAAGCAATCTTGAGGAAAAATAATAAAGCTGGAGGTACCCCACTAACTGGCTTCAAATTATACTAGAGAGCCATGATAATCAAAATAGCATGGGTATTGGCAGAAAAACAGACATACAGACCAATGGAACAGAATCAAGAGCCCAGAAATAAAACCACATGTATGTAAACAAATAACCTTTGAAAGAGGAGCCAAAAAGTCACAATGAAGAAAAGAAAACCTCTTCAATAAATGTTGCTGGGAAAATTTGAAAGCCATGCACAAAATAAATAAATAAAACTTGACTACACCCTGTCCCCATACACAAAAATTAATTCAAAGTGGATCAAAAACCTAAATATAAGATTTGAAACAATAAATTACATAGAAGAAAACAGGTACTAAAATTAAGGGCTTTGGTCATATAAAACAATTTAAAAATTTGACCCCAAAAGCAAAGAAAGTAAATGTAATAGTAAATGAATGGGATTATATCAAACTAAAAAGTTTCTGCACAGTGAAAGAAACTAACAACAAAACCAAAAGATAGGCAATAAAACTTGAAAACACTATACTGAGTGAAATAAGTAAATCAGAAAAAAACTAAGAACTATATGATTTCACACAGAGGTGGAATATAAAACTGAGACTCGTGGACACAGCTGACAGTGACGTGGTTACCCAGGGGAAAGTGGGGGAGGAGTATAGAAAAACAAATATACAGTGATAGAAAATATTTTGACTTTGAGTGATGGGCACAAGTGCAATCAACAGTTCAATTGTTATAGAGATGTTCACCTGAAACCTATGTACTTATTGATCAATGTTACCCTATTAAATTTAATTTCAAAATTATTAAAAATTTTTTTGAAAGAAAATTGCTGTTTTAAATAAAATTATATCCTTCTTTCAGAAAAATGGTGCCTTGTTTAGGACGTTTTTAAATGCTCCATGACGAAACTCTCCTTATCTCTCAGACAGTACAGTATTGCTCTTTCCCCTAATGAAGCTGTGGCTGAGGGCATGTGGAAGGAATGGAACTTGAACCAGAAGCATTAAATCAGCAGGAAGCACCATTTCTTTTTTCTTTCTTTCTTTCTTTTCTTTTACAAGGACAGAGAAAGAGTCAGAGAGAGGGACAGATAGGGACAGACAGACAGGAACGGAGAGAAGTGAGAAGCGTCAACCATTAGTTTTTCGTTGCCTTTGCGACACCTTAGTTGTTCATTGATTGCTTTCTCACATGTGCCTTGACCGCTGGCCTTCAGCAGACCGAGCAACCCCTTGGGTCCAAGCTGGCAAGCTCTTTGCTCAAGCCAGATGGGCCCGCTCTCAAGCTGGTAAGCTCGGGGTCTCAAACCTGGGTCTTCCGCATCCCAGTCCGATGCTCTATCCACTGTGCCACTGCCTGGCCAGGCGAAGAAGCACCATTTCTTAATGTTACAACTGAAGCTAGAGGTACGCAAGGCCCTGAATTATATTGTCTTGCAATGTGTGCAGACTTCACCTTGAAATTTTTTAGAGAAAAGTCTCATGCGGAGATTTGGACTTTTTCTTTCCAAAGTACTCAGAACCTTTTTTTTTTTTTAATTGACAAGTCTTGGCCCTGGCTGGATAGCTCTGTTGGTTAAAGTGTCCTACCCAAGACACAAAGGCTGTGCATTGGATCCCTGGTCATGGCACATACAGGAAGAGATCAATGTTTTTGTCTTTCTTTTTCTCTCCCTTCTTCTCTCCTTGAAGTGTATAAGTAAAAATAAAAATAAATAAATAAAATGAGAAGTTCTGAGTACAAATACCAAAGACTGAAAAAGGAAATGATGAAAGGCCTAACTCAAATCACAGGGCCAAATAATGACTAAGGAGAAATAATAACCATCTGCAAATATTTGAGGGAAATATGGAACAAAAAGAGGAGAAGAATTTCTTTGCATTATCCAAAGGGGTTTAACTAAGAGAAGCAGGAATACATTGAGCAAAGAAAACTGTAGGCAGAGCAGGAGGAAGAAAACAACTACATAATGGGATCTGTCAGTCAGTGGAATAGTCATTCACAGAAAGTTGTGGAAACCCTATCACTTGAATCACTTTCAGCCAGGTGGAAAAATTGCTCTGTTAAAGAGGACTATCCAACTTTGGAAGAAGAGGCACTTGATGAGCAATGTGTCTTTTTTATCTTTAAGTTCTATAGTTTTAGGGGGAAAAAAAGAACAGAAAAACTAAGTGAGGTAGCAACCTGGTAGAATATCTTAGAGAATTTTGTTTACTTAGGAACCATAGAGTAGCAATGATGAGCATAATGAACAATTGAGAGAGAAAACACACAAATTTCACTCAATATGTAAAAACTTAAGTCCAAAGAAGGAATAACTTCAAAAAGTGATTGAATATTTAAGAACTTTTGTTTTTCTACTCATAATAAAATATCAAACTCATCTCAACATTCCTCTTATGTAAATAACAGGCTTCCACGGTTATCCCAGTTGTGTTCTTCTAGGACCCTAGCAAATTTGGATACTTCAGAATTTCTGGATGACCAATCAATCTCTGATATCTGGATCTTTGAAAAACTGGTTAGGCAAAGGACTGTACTGGTCATAATTAAAGAATACACAATTACATCTTTAAATGTCATATAAATTCTATAAATACATAATGATCACTGGCTATAGGTAAGAGTCAGATAATGTCAGGAATATAAAGGTACATAAAACTTGGCCATTTTTCTTGAGCTTTGACTCTTTGGGGATAGATAGACATTTGAAAATTTCATTGGTCTTTGGTAACTAAATCACCAAACTTCTTTTCTTGGAAGAAGATGTTCTTACTACTGCATAAATTCTCAGGGATTCAACCTGTTCTTATCTTCTCTTAATAGCTGTTTCTCTCCAGTCTATCCTCTTTCCATAAACTCCATCTTGCTCATTTCTTACTGACATGAAGGGAAAGAGTCAATCTCTCTTCATTTTTTCAAATTTAGTCCGTACAGGAACCCACATTAACAACCAATATTTACTCTGCACTTATTTTATGCCAGGTACTGAGCTTAGCCCTTAAAATCACCTATTGCTTTTAATCCATGTCAAAATCCTATGAATTGAGTAATACAACTATCCATATTACATAGATTATCAATTTAAGGCTAAGGAATGTTTAAAACTGGACCATGGTCAAAGAAGAAGGAAGCAATGGAGCTATATGATATGAGAATATGTTGCTGAGAACTGAATTATGCATCCCCAAATTTATATATTGAAGCCCTAATCCCGAGTGAGACTATATTTAGAGATAGGGCCTTTAAGAAGGTAATTAGAATTAAACAAGGTCATAGGGTGGGCTCTAATTTGGTAAGATTCATGACCTTTAAACTTTAATGTTTAAAGGGAGAGACACCAGGAATGTCTCTCAGCTCACAAAAAAGAAAAACCATGTAAGAACTCAATGTGAAGGGACCTGTCTACAAGCCAAGAAAAGAAATCTCACTATAAACCAACCCTGATGGTATCTTGATATTACACTTTCAGCTATAGAACTATAGAACTGTGAGAAAATAAATTTCTCTGTTTAAACTACTCAGCCTGCAGGTATTAGGCAGTATGAACAGATTGATATATGTGTCATCTCACTCCACAGCTTTTTCTTTAAACCACTCCTCCCTTTTGTGAATTTTTATTCACTAAGTCTCTGCCAGACATGTTGTTCTTTAGAAAAGCAAAGTTCAAAGCACAAAAATAATAAATATTAGTTCCCACTCACATATTTCTTTGTTAGTAATCAATTAATCATTTGCCCATTATATGAAACCATATTAGTTTATAAATGGTCATCCAATCTTGCAAGTATAAGAAAAAGGTGCTGGAAAATCACAGGCAAAGCTGTTGACAAATAACCTGAAAGAGTTAGTCTAGTGTCAAACTGAAGATGAAAATGAGAAGAATGATGCCAGAATGAACACTCTAAAAGAGGATGGTTTAAATAACAAATTGTAAAAGACTATTGGGAAAAATTGATGAAGCTTTTATATCTCTTTGCAAAATGACCCTTCCATAAAATGCCAGATATAAAATGAAGGATGTCATAATATTATATATAATAATTTTGTGTAATTTCTCCATGAAAAAGAAATATATTTACCTTCTATTGATTTCTAATATTAGGACATAGTTGAAGTATATTTAATTTAATAAACTAATTATATTACTGTGTTTAATAAATATAGTTTTATAATTTTTAGTTTTATTTTTCAATATAAAGTTTAACAAACTTTTTGTGTAGTATTCAATGTGAAAATCTGGTCCTTATTGAAGTAAATTCACTTTAAGTAGCCCTTTTACAGAACTAAGTTGTAAAGTTTATGAAAACCAACAAAGTTCTTTGATTTATAGTTCTTCCTTTACTTCTTAGACAGTAAATGAAAGCCTCTTTGGTATGTTACTTCTACTTTATTTCTAAGCAGTAGAGTTCATCAGTTCCCATCTCTCCTATTCTGGTTTCTGTTACTACAAGTGGTAACAGCCAACAAAGCATACTGTCTTATGTTTAAGTCCTAAATTCTATTAACAATTCTACAACTCTTTAATTTGGTTGACTCCTTTCATTTAAATCCAGGCTATAAAAACCTACTCTATGTTTTCCAATGGGGACATTGTTTAGGCTAAAGATGAGTCCAAAGGTAGAAAGGAAATACTGTAGCTCTAAGAATAAAATAGAATGTTATTTGAAAGAAGGTAGTCTTTATTTTTAGAAAGCATTCACTACTTATACACTTATGAAACAAATAAATATTCATGATGACAAATAGAAAAGTAAAACTTAATATCTTGAGAAAATGCTGCTTTGGCAAGTTTCCTAATTTTAATTTGGTATTGTAAGTTTTGAGATACTATTTAATACTCCTCAAAAGCAACTTTTATGAGAAGGTGTCATCTTTCAACCATCAGTTAAGTATCAGCAAGATATTTAATGGCCTGAAATAGCCTTTTCATTTTAAAAAGCTTCATTGTCTTCACACTAAGGTATTTGTGAATATTGCTGATATATTGAATCATTCCCCCTATATTTTTTCCTGGCACAATGTTAAATGGGTGATTTAAACATTAAGATTTATGTGTCACTTAAAATAAATTTAGTCGGTCTTCTCAGAATTATGATTTGGTTGCCATCTGGCTAAATAATGAGTTTTTTCCTGTTTAGTAACAAGGCAAAAAGAAAAGAAGAGAAGAGGACAAGAGAACAGTATTATTGTATCAACTCTGAGCAATAGGTTTGGAGAGCTACTGTGTATTTGTGTGACAGCAGAGAAAAAAGCAGTTTGGGTGCCAGACAGACCTGAGTCTGGCTCTGAATCTTTCTTACTGTTAGGTTGCCAAAGGAGGGATGCACAGAGCCTTGTAAATTTTAGAAGAACAGATGGGTTGAGACCCTAGTGGCGGCAGCAGTGAGAGGATGAAAAGCCTCATCCTGTATAGAACTAAGTTTGGGTATATTTCTCAGTGCAGGGAAAAACTTCTGTTACCTGTGGTGGTTTACACAATAGAAGAGGTAGGGTGGTGCTGACTAAGAATGTTCAGGTAAGTTATAGGGGATGACTAACTGTCAGGATACCCCAGGGTCAGGCTGAGGTAAGATATCAAGCAGGATTTCTCAGGTGGAGAGTCATTCAAAGTTCACCTTGGCTAGTTGAGGCCTGGACCTGAATGTAAACGCTTAACTCTGTATAAACTTTGATCAACTATGTCACTGCTCTGAGCTTCAGCTTCTTCATCGGTAAGAATGAAAACAATAATGGGGTTGTTGTAAGATTACATGTGACAATATTACCTACATATAGTGGTAAATACAGAGATGACATGGCAGGCAAGTCAATAAAATTATAGATTATTATCATCAAAGTATTTTGCATGAAATAATCAACAACTATTTTTTTAACTGCTTAATCACTAAATTACTTTTTCTCAAAATGTGGTATGAGGAAATTTTGCATCAACATCACGGTGTGGGGTGCTTGTTAAAAAAAAAGCTCATTTCTGGTTCCCATGTGTAAAATCAGTAGTCGCGGCCACAATCACAGCCGCCTGGCCAGTGCAGGTTCACATTAGATTCGAACAGTCGGTAATGAAACAATGGAGCCAAGAACTGGTGAGCCATCAGCTTTAATTCTAGCTTGCACCCGGCGGGCAAGCAAAAACACACACTGGGCTCCAAAACCCACACATTCAGTGCTCACAAAGCTACTGACTTATCTGAGTTTCCTAGAATCAAAGGTTTCTAGCTTACTAGACTTATTCACCTCTGTTCCCCATCTCCTGCACAAATTCTGCTCAAACTGCCTTCTTCCTCAGCACTCTGCCATCTTGGCTGCTTCTCCTGCACGTGGCCTTAATCTGCTCTCCTCTCTAAACTAATCCCAGGAACCGAGAGAGCAAGCTCCTGGCCTGCCCCACTTTATAATGTAGACTCAAAACCTTTAATCCAATTATACAAACAAGAAAGTCTCTGATACAAAGCCACCCATCTGAGCATAATGGGATTCTTCAGGAGAGTGTACCACCGCACATCATCCAATCAGTCAAGGGTGTGGAGAAGAGCCCACTCTTAAAACCAAGCACTAGGCTATAAAGACCCGGCCTGCCCACAGCCTGTCCCAGAACACACATTAATATCAACAAACTTCCATGTGGGCAGCGCCATCTCCAACAAAGTGAGCATAATATATTTTATCTGCCCAACACCATGTAAATCTACTACTTAATTTTACTAATTCTCTTATCTACTGACTCAATCAACAAGTATTTCTGCACACTTAGTATATGCCTGTCACTGTCTGGCATTGGGAAAAACAATGATGAACAAGAAAGACAACTTTCCTGCCCTTATACACCTAACATTCCAGAGGGAAAGACACAAGTAAACAAAAAACATAATCAATAGCCTGGATCAAGACCACACAGATTCTGTTTTTTTTTCTATTCCATGTGAATGCAAAGTGGTTTTAACTATCTTTTTTGACAGAGGTAGAAAATATCACAGTTCCCAGATCAATGGCTACATGCCATATACCTGAGTCTATGTTAATCTAATTTATCAATGATACTACACACCTGCACAACAGTTGCAATGGGTTAGTTTGTTGAGTTTGCAGTGTATATTATCATCCAACAGCATTCAAAAATTTTCATCAGATAAACTGATTCATTAAACTATATAAATAGCTATTTCTGCCTCTTTTAAGTCTTAACCTCTTTTACTCCATCTGAAATGCATTATTGCTTGTATTTATTCTCCTGACTGGGGTGGGGGGATCGCTATTGTGGTAGCATTTATTCCACAGGTCAAGGAGCCAATGTGGGATTGTACCAATTACTAATTACATGTTTAGAGATGGGGTATGAACTCACTTTCAGCCACCCCTGGGCCAGTGCTTTATTTATTACCTCATAATCCCTATTATAACAGGAGGGTGCAAGATGATGTTTCAGATTCCTGGGTTTCACTATTAACTCAGACCTAAGATCCAAGAGTCCTTAGAATGTCTGAATACTCCTGTTTCTCTAGTATGTGGTTACCTGAATGAACAGTTATAGGTTCCTCTGGGAGAAAAACTGAAGGAATCATTACCATATACACTTACCATGGAGTTCTTCCTTTTGTGAACCTTACATCTCCTTTAGTTTGTAAGTTCTGGGCCTGAAATTTAGATCAGGTCTAGAAACTAGGCAAGGGATTGTCCCATTTTATCGGGAGCAATACCCTCAGTCTCCTAATCATTGTTTCTTTTTCTTTCTTTCTTTCTTTCTTTCTTTCTTTCTTTCTTTCTTTCTTTCTTCCTTTCTTCCTTCCCTTTTTTCTTCCTTTCTTTCTTTTTTTCACTTTATTTCTTAGTTTCTTTTTCTTTTTGTTTCTTTGTTTAAATTAAGCAATATCTTTTTTGGTTGCCCACTTATCTTTCTCCATATGAATATTGTATCTTTTTAGTCATTTTATATCTCTCTGAAGGTCAGATCTTAAGTTGCTACTCTAATTTTACTTCTTATCACAATAACTGTACACAGCTTACTTTTGATAATTATGTACCTGGTCTCTGTCATCACAATTTCCAGTTACATAACAGCATCTCCTGTCATTCTTTGCCTATAAGGGAAAGCTATCATTGAGCTTCCCAGTGACATGGGTGTCTTGTCACCAGTGCAATCCTTATGCTTTGATAAACAGTGTCTTCCTAGTCAACTGTTGGGTTCTCCAAGTATAAATAATATATTTTCTCCAGTAATCTATCTCTCTCTGCCTATTGAGTCCTATCTCAGATGTTTACCATATTGGTTCTAGAATTTCTACTTTATTTAGAGCAGGTCTTTGTTGTTTTCCAAGCTTCCAGAGATTATCCTAGTGATATGTTAACACATTTTTTTTCTAAAGTTCTGTGAGGCAGTTAAATCATGTTTCAGGAGACCAGCAAATAAACTCTTATTTATTCAACTTTATGTACTGTACCCTGTTCTAGTACCTCAGGAACAAACCCCATAAAAGCTCTCTGGGGTCTGCTAATACACTGAGTAGTTCTTCTGTATCCTTAGGTATATACTCTTTTTTTTCTTTAGTAGACCCAGCACTTTTGGGGTGGACTACATTGTAAATTGATGCTAGCTATTTGGTGGTTAGGAGAGGATGTGGAGACAGATCCTAAGAGGAAGGCATATTGTCTTACAAGCAGAAGAGGAAAGCACTGGCCCTTACCAGGAATGCATGGACCACTTCTGCAGGCTCAGAAGGATCAGGAAGATCTAGAAATTTAAGATTTTTGATAAATTAATCTAGATGGTCAGATCCCTAGACTCAAGATTTCATACCTTCCCAATAAATTTCTTATATTGGTATATCATATTTGCCATAGTTGAGAAGTCAACTTTCTCTATTCTTTACTACTCCTGTAAAGTTCTTTTCTTTCCTTCCAGTTGCATGAATTGAAAGTCTCTTTTTTTTCCTACCAAGATGGTCTGTAGCTTTTAGAACTCATATTTAACTATTAATTATCATCAGCATTTTAATATTTTTTAGAAAAATGTACCAATAGAACTGAATAAAGGCTGTGTGATTTCATAGCAATTATAAATTATTATATCTCCTGAAGCTTTCAAATAACTAGAATATCTTCCTGTGATGCACTTTCTTTTACCAGCATCCTATCCCATTTCACCATTAGTGAATGTTTTAAGAGAACACCACCCAACAAGTTGAGGTCTATAAGTATTCTAACCACCAACAGGATTGAGTCCTTAGTACCAGCTGGCCAGAGGGAGATCCAACACCATGATCTCACTTTATAGTCTACTTCCTGGAAACACACCCGACATCAATTTTTAGAAAGGGTCCCTGTGAGAGAGACTCTGAGATGAAGATTTGTATGCAGGAGATTTTATGGGAAAGTGCTCTTGAAAGTAATATACATTAAGGAAAAAAATCATTATTGAGCAGAGGGACAAGTTGAACTGCAATGCAGTCCTCCAACAGAAACCTCAGCCTCTCTTCTGGAGCTGGGCATGACCCTTCAAAACCATTTCAAATGAAGGCAATGAGGTTGAGCCTGGATGCTGCCTCAGGAAAGGGAATACACCTAGGATGAGGTGCTGTTTGTTTGTTTGTTTTTAGCCAAAGGTAATTCCCAGAGAAATGTCCAGCTAAAAGCTATTTGTAACCAACACTTCTATAGCCTGGGGTAATGAGTGTTGTTATTCTAGAAGGGTAGTATCTAAATCCACACCAGAGCATTCACTACATCATCACTATTGAATCTACTTTTGAGTAAGCCTAGAACTCTAGACATCTTTCAAATTCACTCTGGTGGCAATGAGACTTGGAGTCAACAGTGTTCCTTGATGTGTGATCAAGCAGACACTGAGAAAATAAGATCTGCAAAACAAATGGCTCACCTCAGGTGTCCAAGAGTTTTACACTTCCGCAGCTGCCAACTGTTTGCAAAGATCCAAGACAATTACTCAGTTATTTCTTCCCAAGAAAATCTCTTCCAATTTTACAAGTGAGAAAGAAATGTCATAATAATTAGATTAATAGAGTAAGCTGGTATGCTTCAAGTAAAGCCAATCCCACAATTGTACTTCTTATTAAACTGACCCTCCATAGATGAATGGCCAGCAGACCCAAAGTCCTCTCACCATCTTGAGTTTGATCTATGAGCCTGTATAAGATATTTTTATTCAGGACAGGAATTTCTTTCAACTCTTTATAATAAAGACATCATCCAGTCAACCAAAATGCTAAGTAAATTCCTTTGTGCATATGACCAGAGCTATCAGTTTCAGGCTATTGCATTTTAATTGACTCCCTAAACTAAAGTATTCAATTCCTTTTTTCAACATTCAGTGTACTGAATATGACTTTACTGATTTTTTTTCTTACATTTATTTTAGTCAGTAATAACCCTTGTAGTAATCATTGACTTTCTAGAACTAAAAAAATTAAGGTTCAGAAACAAGTTCTTTTGTCTAACTTCAACATCTGAATTCAGTTCAACTTAAATCCAAATCTCTGGAATCTTTATAAAGAACCAGTCAGCCCTTAATCCTTAGAAGAACCACTTTCTGTTCTTCTTGATTTCTGATGATACTTGAAGGAGAAGAAAGAAATCATGCATTTCTATTAATCTGTAAACCATGAGAACTGGTCAAATTGTTAGCATAGGTAGATAGTTGGTATTAGTAAAGGAAAGGAACAAAGGAAATCAGATTTTAAGCTGAATAAACTAAGAAGTTGAATCAGACATTCAGTTTGGTTCACTAGAAAGTTGTAGCATTCATAGCTTTCCAGGGTATCACTCCATCCTCTGCCTTCAGGACTTAATCTCCCAATAGTAATCTTAGCAATCCCCAAATTGGCAACTGGACCACTATTGGAATTATAGGGAGGAGGAAGCATGGGAAATTCCTTCACTAGAAACCAAGATGATGCAGGGGAGGTAAACGCACAGACAGTACAAACCACATGACACAAAACTTAGGGGAATGCACAGTAGAACCCAAAATAGCACTATAAATGGATGTAGTCTAACCTGAGAAAATCTGCAGAAAGATCAGATTGAACCAGTATGTGGAATCCTGGAAGGTCCCGGAAAGGATTGGTTTGAGGGGACGACCCAGCACAAGCCTGGGAAAAACCCAAGAAGTAGGTCAGATAGTTAGAAAGCAATCCTGCTCATTCCTGAAAACCAAGAAAATATATGGAGCATTATCAAGGATCTCAGGACGACAGCTGCTAGTAGAACTTGCCTACCCTCTACATCTCGGAGGGAATTGTTTCCCTCACCCAAGTAAATTTTGCCACTACATTTAACCTTCTCCCACATGTGTTCCCTTTGAAATTCTTTTCTTGCAACACTGCAAGACACATTTTCACTGGCAACAAAGGACTGATCGAAGAACTAAACTTTCTAGTTGTCAGCAATGTGTAAATGCTTGTCAGAATGCTAAATTTAAATACTTAATTCATATATTATTTAAACAAACCAGTTGATAGAAAACATACATAAAGATATAAGAATAAGTATGTGAGTTCATGTCAACTTATTTATAAAGAATGAACAGCCCGGGAAGACTATTGTTTGTTGTTTTTTGTTTTTTTATAAAGTGCATTCTTGTCTTGGTGCTTACTATGTGTTTACTAAAATGAAAATGTGTTACAGCTGAAAAGTCAGTGAGATGCTTTATGCCAATGTTCCAGACTGTACTTCTGGATTTCATATTCAAGGAAACACTAGACACTATGCAGAAGCTTTAACCTTTCCTGGACACAAAGCTACCTGGGAACTGCCTGGTTTTCTTCTGTACAGAAGAGGCATCGAGACTTTTTCAGGCTCTAGAACCATGTTCCTCATTAGTATTCAAGCCATACCACCACCTGTTAAAATTCTATGAGGGTGATGCTCTTATTCCCATTTCATAGATGAAGACTCTGAGACACAGATATGTTAAATGTCTTGCCCCAAGTCACAAAGCGAAGAATGGAAACACCATTCAATCCTGGTCAGTTTGCTTAGAGAATTGTGCTTTAGTTACTTGGCAATGCTGACTTCTGTTCACATTATTTACTAACAATATTCGTAAAACCAGGAGTATTTGAGGAGAAGCAGGAATGAAAAATAAATGAATCATACAAATGAAGCTGATTACCCCATTTGATCCTGTTGTTTTGTGTTTTTTTTACCCAGTCAGTCAGGCGTCTGCATTTGATTTTCAAATTTTCACCAGAATAATGATTCTCAGTGGACCACAAATGTTTCAGACACTTAAAAGAAACTGGATGGGTAATTTTACTGGTGCTGGTGTTGAAATGTTGTTACCCAGACCACTTCTTTCAAGGCTCTGAGTTATCCAGGTGCCATATTTGCTTTGCCAGCTGATTAATCTAAATGAATAACACATGCAATTCTAGCAGATGTGATTCTTGGGCTTTTAATTTGTTTTTTGTTGGCTTTATTTTTCCAAACGAAAGTGTGAACTAAATTATATTATTATTATATCTCACCTTTACTCTGATTTTAAAAGCAACATGTACTTTATGTATAAAATATAGTGAAATCTATACAAGAAAAATAAAATTTATTTATATTTCTACCTGATAAAGGCACTAGTAATAGTTTCACAGATATTGCTCCCCCTCTTTTCGGTTTTCCTTCTTCTCCTCCTTCATTAGTTTTTCTGTTTCTACACAGGGCCCACCTTATATGTGTGGCTTTTCATTTTGCTTTATATCATTGCATATTTATTTGTCATTAATTTTTTTTCTTTTATTCATTATAGAGAGGAGACACAGAGTGAGAGAGGGAGAGAAAGAGAGAAAGAGGGGAGGAGCTGGAAGCATCAACTCCCGTATGTGCCTTGACCGGACCAGTGCAGGGTTTTGAACTGGCGACCTCAGTGTTCCCAGATCGACGCTTTATCCACTGCGCCACCACAGGTCAGGCTGTCATTAAATATTTTTTGAAAGCAAATTTCAATGGCTGATTGAATGATACCATGGATGCAGCTTAAAAAACATTGGGCAGTTCTTTCCATTTAAGAAATGAAACTATAACATGTTTTTGTTCATTTCTCTAGTCAAATTACTAACACTCATTTCCCACATACCTGCATAAAGCTCTTCACTGAGCTCCTGAAACTTCATTTAATCCCACCCATCTGGTTCCAACACCGCAACCAAAGCCCTTGCAAAACTAAATGACTGTTCCTGGAACGAAGACCAGAAACTGTATTATGACTTACAAATCCCTGGATGATCTGGCTGCGGCATCTGTCACCAGTCTCAACCTAAACCACCCTCTATTTTATTCCATGACCTGTCACTACAGGATCATTGCTAAGGTTGTTTCCTTTTTCTAGAGTTCGACTTTTTCACCTAATTAATCCGCAATCATTCTGCAAGTTTCAGGTAAGTTATCATTTTTCAAGGGAAACCGTCCCTGATTGTCTAGAATTCAGATTCCTTGTTACATGCTTTCATGGCATGTTCACACCTCATTCATAGCATCAATTACATTTTGTAATTATATATTTTGTTTAATTATTTGATCACTACTCATCTTCCTCCTTATACAGTAAAGTCAGTTAGTAGAGCATTTATATCACTGTGCTCTTCATAAAAAAATTAAATATTACCTTTTATAAGACATCTTGAATTGTTGTCTGAAGTGAAATACCCTATCACTGTTATTGTATATACATTCTTTTAAAAATTTTTAAATTAATAGTTTTCTCTATGATCATTATTTGCATTTCTGTTATGTTAATGCACTTCTTTTAATCCATGAACACTCTTAATATACTAAAGAAATTAATCATGTGTCTTGCCACTTGCAAATATTTTCCTCCAGGTCAAGATTTGCTCTTAAATTATGTTTACAGTACCTTCAGTATCTGTAAATATTAAACATGTATAATAAAATTTTATAATAATTTTCTAATAATTTCATGATACTCTTACACTTGAAAAGAAAGGATATTTCTTATTCCGAAATCGATTAAATTGTCATTTTCTTTGTTTTATAGATTTTATTATTTTTTCTTAATGTTATTTTTTTTAGTTTAGGTAAACAGAACTGGGTTAATTATAATCTTTCTGTTCATATTATATTATCATCTTTGGTCCATGAAACAGTTCACTGTATTCATCGAATCATTATTAAATAATACAGTAAGTATTAAATCAAGACTGTCAAGACTGAATGTTAAGGGTGTATAGGTGTCTATTGATTGGCTCACTGTGAGAGGTCTACAGGTGAGGGGTCCAATGGGCAGGGCTTTAGGTGGGGACCTTGAGCAGATTAGTAAGATTTGCAGCCTGTTTCTAAGATCCACTGGGTGCTATAAGACCCCACCTTTTTCTCTGCTTCTAGCTGGCCTTTGATTTCTCAGCCATGCTAATCTTTTCAGGGTCGTGGGTATGGGTAGGGCGAGACAGAAATGACCCTCTTGGGAAATATCCCACAAGGTTAAGGAAGCTGGGTGCACACTTTGCTTTCACTTTGTCCCATGAGAAAAATCATAGAATGGGTCTCTCTTGGCTCTGAGCTTTGCTGAACTGAGAGAAGAGTGACACTGGTCAAGTAAAACTATTTTTCTTACAATCTTCAATTCACCTATTCTCATATCTTTGCTCCACCAAAAAAAAAAAAAGATGAATTGGCAACAATTCACAAATATGAATTAGTGGCAAGCACATTCAGGCTACTCTGAAGTCTGCATTCTCAGACTCCCTTCTGGATCAAGGCACCAAACATTCCCAGCCAGCTTTTGAAGAAGTCTGATTGAAAATACTGACATGCTACACCCATTGAATCATTACAATTCACAAGTCAGCTCGGCCTCTTTGAAGTTTTCAGCAGAAACCAGAGAAAGGAAAAAAATCACGTTTCATACTATGTTGTTTATCTGCAAGAAATGAAACACTGAAGAATTTAGATAACATATATACATGCTGCCTTTAGTTTATGCTGACAATTTATGCATGGTGAAAGCAAAATATACAGCCACTGTGTGAAGAAAGTATATTGGTACTCAGCAAATGTGCAGCCAGACAAAACTTGACAGTGTGGGCCAGACTAGCCAGTATCCCGCAGGAAGCCCTGACAACTTCACTGCTCCGAATGTATTTTATTTCACTCTGCTGCTGTTGGACTAAACAAATCTCTTAAAAGTTAATGGCCTTTTCCAGAGCTGGCAGAAAAAAATGCTAGTATTGTAAAAGGTAATTTAAAAAAAGAAAAAGTCATTACAGTACACACTAATAGAGTCCATTTCAGGTTTTCAGTCCTGTACCTAAGGGCCAAAGGGAGCTGGCAACACAGTGAAATCACAGGTACAAATAAACCATGATTTTCAGTTTAAAGATTCTGAGAGTGTATTTCGTAAAAGCATTTCACACATATTTTAGTGAGAAGATATTGTTTCCTGTGATCTCCCTCTACAGCCCCTCACAGAGGCAGGAGTCAATCAAATTTTCTATCATCAAATTGAAGAGAAGTTCTTCACTATTGCTTAACTGGTTTTGAGTACTGAATGTTAACTCAAGAATGATAATCTTCGGGTCTTCAACTCTAAACATTTTGGTTAGACATCAAAGGATTCTGGAGTACAAAGACATGCTATAGGACCAGAGACAAAGGTATAGTGATAGCCAAGCCATTAGAGCTTGCAATATGGACACCCAAATGTTGCATTTCAAAAATTTCTGATACTAAAAATGATTTGGGGTGGTACTTTACAGGGTATAAAGGATTATTTAAACACTTTTAAAATTAGAAACTCATGAAATCTTCATAAAATTTGTCACCAAAACCCAAGCTCTTTATTATTCAAATGCCACCTAGGTTTCATTTGTTTTGTTTTGTTCTTTAATGAAGTTTTTAAAATATATAATCTCACTCTGTTTATATATTTTAAAGGAATATATATATATATGGTTCGGTTTAATTCCAAATTCATTTAGAAAACCTTTGTTAATTACTCAAGGGATATGTCTAATTTCTTGCCTAAGTAAATTTGATTTCTGATTAAACATGACAAGAAAGACAGTAATGGGCAGTTTTCAATACCTTGTGGTTAATGGGAGAGTGATTTTGAAAATAAGGGCCTCAAATGATGAGACAAAGAGAGGCTAAGAACTACTTCCTGGAGGAGGATTTTTTAAAAATAATAACATCTTTTTAAAATTCTTTTAAAATTTATTTATTCATGTTAGAGGGAAGAGAGAGAGAGAGAAGGCGAGGAGGAACAAGAAGCATCAACTCCCATATGTGCCTTGACCAGCAAGCCAAGGGTTTTGATCTGGTGACCTCAGCATTCCAAGATGATGCTTTATCCACTTCACCACCACAGATCAGCTGGAAAGGATTTTATTTGGACTTCAGAGGCTAGGTGAAACTTGACTAAGAGTAGTGTGAAGATTATTTTAGATGGGAAGGGTACAGACAGCAGAAACAGACTCCTGTTAGGCAGATGTATTTATTTGGTTGAAGTAAAGAGTTCATAATAGTGACCACAAGAAATAAAGTTGAAAATTAGATAAAAAAATGAAGGCTTAAAGAGCTAAGGAATTTATTCAATGGCGAGTCTTTAAAGATCTTGGAGCAGATAAATAATATGATAAAAAATACCAAATAATATTGATAAACATATTGCTATTCAGATAGGGAAGTGGAAGAGAAAGATTTAAATACAACTTTGATTTTGAATCTAGGTGTTATGATCTGGACACGTGTGCCCTTCAAAAAATTTATGTTGAATTCATAACCCAGAAAACTGATGGTATTAAGAGGCTGGGGCCTTTGGAAGAATTAGGTCATGAGAGCTTTGCCTTCATAAATGAGATTAAAGTTCATGTAGAAGGGATCTCACAGAGTTCCCTAGCCGCTTCTACCGTGTAAGGACACAGTGTGGCACCATTGAAAATAAGAGATAATAGACCAAAATGTTTTTTCCTAATGCAAAATTACACATATTTTTATTTGAGGTTCTCTTTGCTGCAGATTCAATTAATAAAAATGGTATTCCATAACTCTAATCTTAACTAAATCCCACTTAGCCCAATTATATGACTGACATTCTCACTTTGATATCTATAAGGTATATCCAGTATAATTTTGCCTAACAGATGTTTTAACTTCCACTTGCTGACAATTGTTCTTTTCTGAATGCTCCTCATCTCACTAAATGCCATCACTATCTACCCCAATGCTCAAGGGAGAAATCTAGAGTCATCCTTGTTTCCTCTATTTCCTTCACCTCACCACCACCACTGCCATCATTCAATCTATCAGCAAATGCTTTGGGCTCTACCTGAACTATATCTATTCCACATCTGTTTACTTCTTTTTAGTTCTACTATTTTCACCCTGGTCTAAGTCACTATAATCTCCAGCTTTGGATACTGCAAAAACCTTCATCTAATTGTTTTCCTTCCACTTGTGCTCCTCTATACTCCATACAGAAGCCAAATCCTGCTCAAAAAAACATATCACACTGTTTCAAACCCTTCAGTAGCCTCCTGTTGCATTAGAATAAAATCTAAACTCTATAATCCATTAGGTCCTACATGATCTGACCCTGCCCTTAGCTATGACTTCTCTCTCCTTTACCCATAACTCTCAATGCTCTGGCCACATAGCCCTTCCAGAATGGGTCCAAATCGTTCTTCCTTGTGTTGTTGTTCCCTCACACTGGAGTTCTCTGCCTCTAGATTTCTATATAGGTGGTCACTTTTAGTCACACACTCTTGGTTCAGGTGACACCTCCTTACTGACATTCACTTATAAGTGACCCGTTCCCTGTCATATTGTTCTTTATTACAACCTTCTGTTTATATTTATTTCAGAGCATGCATCACTCATCTCATTTAATTTTTGCCTATTGCTACCTCCCAATCCTACATCCCATGAAAAACGGGTCTGTCTGTCTGGTTCACTCCCTCCATGCCTTGAGTGGTGTCTGGTACATAGTTAGCTCTCATTGAACATTTATTAAATGAGCATATAAACAAAGTCCCTCTTGTATAAATCAATATAATTTTGTCTACATAGAAATCTCATTCTGCGCTAGGCTCAAAGATAGAAAAATATGAGAAGAATTATACATTTTTCTGCAAGGGTTACTATGGATCTAAGACTTTCTCCTGCACAATGGAAAACTTATTACCATGAAGGAAAACAAATAAAGGTTAAATTGTAAGAAATACTTGGAGTTATTTGTGGACAGTTACACATTCATTCCATGGGCTCTCTACAAGTCTATAAACAATCAGAAGCCCACACCACATCCTGGATGGTGTGCTATAGCTTTCTACAGA
This sequence comes from Rhynchonycteris naso, assembly GCA_037038555.1. Taxonomy (NCBI): domain Eukaryota; kingdom Metazoa; phylum Chordata; class Mammalia; order Chiroptera; family Emballonuridae; genus Rhynchonycteris; species Rhynchonycteris naso. The sequence continues at coordinate 79,627,745 of CM073002.1, forward strand.
GTGGGAGAAGCGCCAGCTTGTGGTTTTATTACAGCAGCACTGGTGGCTTTACATACAGTAAGATTCATGCTTCCCATGTGACAGGATCTCTCACCCTCAGTTCCCAGAGACCAAGGACCACATAACCACTAAGGCCAGTACTCTGCCTTCTGGAGAATATACAGGCCTCAGGGTGAGTCATGAGTTAGGCCTGGCAGATTACATGTTACCCCGAGATGAGTTGAAGAGAAACAGAACAGTGATGGATGAGTGCCCGTGGGAAAAGAAGAGTATCAGCTCTCACAGAAACCATCATGCCCTGCGTGACTGACTGGCTTAAACAGAAATCTGGCAGTGAGAAAGGGAGCCGAAAGAAGCAAAATAAAGCAGGCAACCCTCTTCCCTCTCGTTCCTTTATTTTCTAATGAGTGAATAAATGCTGCCACCAGATGTACCCTGTGATGGCATTAATTATCTTATTCTTCTATCATCAAGAGAGAATCTATTCATATGATCATTAGTGCAAGACCACTTTAGAAAAAGTGGTATGCTGTGGTGATTAGTAACTCATACTCTGAATTCCCTAAAAACCTGTACCCAAATAATGGTTCTGTCACTTAGAGCCATAACATCTTTCACAACAAGGATATATTATTACCATTATATAAGACAGTGTAAAAAAATAAAAACAATTTGTGTGAAAATTTTAATTAGGCACCTAGAGCACAGAACTCTCAATAAATGATAATAAAATATAAACATGACATAAAATTACTATTTTACTATCTAATGTTTTTTATCTTAACAGAGAAAACAAGTGGCCTAAATAAATAAATTTTCACCACAAAAGTCTATCGAATGTTTTAAATTTGAAAGCATAAGGAGATGGACAAAATGATTGTTTAATTTTTTAAATATATTTAATTCAAGAAATCCCCTCAAAATAAAACAAGGGCTGCAGAATTTAATTAAGATCAATAACCACTTATCAAATAGTGAATGAATATAATTTTAAAATTAAATAAAACTTTTATTCCAATGCAACATACTATTATTTTTCATTCACTAGTTTTGTAAGGAAGAAGAAGCTCAATGATGACATTTAATAACAATAGTGTATAAGGATATACATACATACATATCCTTATACACTGTTATTGGAAGCATAAATAAATAAAAACCTCTCTGAAGGACAGTTTCTCAATATATGCCAAACATTTAAAAAATGCTTCCTGTTTGATCCATTAATCTCATTTCTAAGAATTTATCCTAAGGAAATTACAGAAGTTTCACCAGGATATATGCATATAGAGGCTTGTTTCTAACAGTCCTTCCCCCAACCCCAGAAAACTTGATTATTTATTATTTAAGATTTTGCTAAATATATCATGTTAAATATTTTTTGGCCACTAAAAATGATGATGTAGATATACACTGACTGGCATTAAAATGGTCAAGATGTGCTATTCATTTAATTATTGAGCTATAGCCTGACCAGGCAGTGGCGCAGTGGACAGAGCGTCGGACTGGGATGCAGAAAGATCCAGGTTCGAGACCCCGAGGTCGCCAGCTTGAGCGCAGGCCCATCTGGTTTGAGCAAAAGCTCATCAGCTTGGACCCAAGGTCGCTGGCTCAAGCAAGGGGTTGCTCGGTCTGCTGAAGGTCCACGGTCAAGGCACATGTGAGAAAGCAATCAGTGAACAACTATGATGTCACAATGGCAACAAAAAACTGATAATTGATGCTTCTCATCTCTCTCCATTCCTGTCTGTCTGTTCCTATCTATCCCTCTCTCTGACTCTCTGTCTCTGTAAAAAAAAAAAAAAAAAGTATTGAGCTATAAAACAATTTACAGTATAATACATTTTTTAAAAAAAGAATCATTTTATGCATGTGTCCAGAAAAATCCTTGGATAAATATGCTACAAAATACTAACTTTGGTTATCATTTTTAAATGAGATTACAGTTTATCTTTAATATATATATATATATATATATATATATATATATTTTTTTTTTTTTTTTTAATTTTTGTCCTTTGCCTGTTAGTTCAGTCAGTTAAGAGTGTCATCCAGAAACAACAAGGTTGCAGTTTGATCCCTGGTCAGGGCACATAGGGAAAGCAGCCAATGAGTGCACAACTGAGTAGAACAATAAATGAATGTTTCCTTTCCCCTTCCCCCTCTCTCTCTTTCTCTCTCTGTCTCTCTGAAAATAAAAAAGGAATTAAGTTCTGGATGGATAGCTAATCATCCCAGAGCACAGAGACTGCCGGTTCAGTTCTCCGTTCAGGGCATGTATATGAGCAACTCCATGTTCCTGTCTCTCTCTCCTTACCTCTCTCTCTCAATAAAATATTTTTATAACATCCAATTATTTTTATATAAATAATAAATCTATTAAATATTTTGTTTACTAGACCATGAAACAATAATTTATCAAGAAGGAGCATCTAGGTCTTAATATTTAAAACACACAGGCCCTGCAAATTATATTGAAACATTATCCTTAGCAAGTATAATGTTAAGTATAAGTTAATATTTTTTTATACTTAGGTGAAATTTTTTCTTTACCATATTTATCATTGAATTTTTAAAAGGAGTAAAGAGGAAATTAAAGCCATCTTAGTGACATTAAAATTAATATTTAAAAATGTCAATATATTTTGGTTCTGTATTTAGAGTACTATCAGCTTTTGTTTGCTTAACCTAGGCCACAGCCACTTCTTGCCTTGTTTTATGAGAAAATTAATAGCAATTTTTTATCCATTACTATTTGATCAAAATATTGACTTGATTAAAACAACATATTAGAGAATATGGTATTACAGCACGGACTGGCAATAATTCTCCTTATCTTGCTTTCAATGTGTTTGATAAGAAAAGTCACCTAATCTTTTAATACCATTTCTTTTCTTGTAAATAATAAAAGGATACAGCAATGTACTGGAAGCACCCAGTAGAAATCATGATGGTAGTGAGAATATTTTAGAAACCCACCATTTTAATTACGAGACTTATTCAAAACAAGAAGAATTACAAATGATCATTTTTAAAATTCCATATTGAAAATCTATTTCTTCTTTTTTAAAATACCCAGGACCTTTAAAAGTATTGTACTATTTCCCACTATAATTCACATCGTCACTGACTCCTAAAGCATAAAAGATGCCTGCCACTTGCCTACCTTGGGTGTTAGTGAGGTTGTAGCAGCCATGGAGAGAGAACACAGGTTTTGGCAATAAAAATTGTTTTGCACTTGAATTCTTTTCTGCCTTCCTTCCAATTCAACTTGTATTTAGTTAATGATGTTGAAGCCATTTTTGACCAAAAAAAAAAAAACCAAACTTTGAGCCAGATGTACAGCGTATTTTATGGTATGTTTAGAATCCATACTGCCAAAGTGAGGGAGAAAGTTGGATAAATCAGAGTAGTACAGACAGCTCCTATGGAAACTTCTAAGCATAAAAATCTGCTTCATCTGTCTGAAATTACCTGAATTATCAGAAATTGTTCATTTGAACATAAAAATGGTTTCCTTTCTGACAAAGTCTTTGTGTTTCAGGAAACCATCTGAATTTATTTTCACTAACCACCATCCAGTTGGAATGTGCTGACCAAAACAACACATTAGAGAACATGGTGACATATAATGAAAGAGTCTTCACTATCCCAGATTATGTGAGTTTGCTATTTGTTGGAGGAAATATCAAACAATGTTTAAGTACATTATGAAGCAATACTTCAAACCAAAGCACAGTAGAAAATAATACAAGATCTATTCAAAAAGTGTATATTAATGCTTCTATATTAATAATACATAGCATATTAGTATATTATATTAAAAACAAGCTAATATTTACTGCATACTTAAGGTAGGACAAGCTTTGTGCTAAGTGCTTTATTCCATTTATTCTTATACAATTGGTGAGAGAAAACATTATTATCTCTATTTATAGCTAAAAAATCTTAGAGATTAAGAGAGTCATACAAGGTCATATATAGTGTGTCCATAAAGTCATGGTCCACTTTTGACTTTTGACCGGTCAAAAGTGCACCATGACTTTACAGACACACTGTAGTCTAGTACCTAATTAAGTCAGAATTTGACCTATGCAGTCTAATTTCAAAGTCTTGTATTTGATCATTATATTACATTGCCTACAGCAGTAGTAGAAATGGAGTGGGCCATAAAGAAATAAAAGACATAACTTCTCCTCATTAAATTTGTTTTTAAGAATAAAACAATAGCCTAGAAATAATAGGCTGAGAAAAGTACTGGTTCCTTGTAGGAAGAGGGGCTTATTTTTTATATTCCTGAAGTCAGGTGGCTAATGATAGAGGTGTCACATACTTGTCATTTTTCATCTAACAACTTTGGCTGACTGCCACTTCATACCTCATTGTGAAAAGAAGGAACAGGACTTCCAATTCCAGGAAGATAGAGATGTAGTTTTTCCTATGTGAAATAATATAAGAAGACTCTGAAAGATGGACAGAAAAAACAAGCTGACAAAAGAGACATCAGGAAAAAGGAACAACACAATAGTGAATTTTCTTCTCATCATATATATCCTAGACTTGGAGCTGAAGAGCCAGAAACAGAAATGCTGGTGAAAAGACCTAAATAAGAAAAGAAGTAGAAAGAGGAGGAGGAGGAGGAGGAGGAGAAGAAGAAGAAGAAGAAGAAGAAGAAGAAGAAGAAGAAGAAGAAGAAGAAGAAGAAAAAGAAGAAGAAGAAGAGAAAGCTCTGCTGAAAGCTCTCTTGCACTAACAAACTAGGGAAAGGGCAAACTGGAAAGATAGAAAACTTTTAGACAATAACTATTCTACTCTAAATAAATAGTGAAGAAAAATTGTAAATTCACCTCCACATATAACATCAAAAGTTGTGGGTGAAACCTAGACTTTCACCCTTGACAAGATATCTTTCTACCAACCTGTTAGAGTAATATCAGGACTTTACTATCATGCAGAGGTAACAAGTCTACATGCATAGACATGTCAGTGGAAACCACTGAGAGAGCAAGAACTTCCACTCTACCTAGCAGTTATAAGAAGTGACCTCCTTTCCAATGATGGACAGAAGCCTAGACTTCTAATTTTGTCTGGCAATAAAGAAAAGGTACAATCTTCTTTCCTCTACCAATGTGGTATAAAAAATATTTTTAAGCTAGCTAAAACAGAAAGTATTATAAGATCCAGAGTCTAAAAACACAATATGAAAAAAATCAGAGGAAAGAATCAATTATCTTGAAGACTAAACAAGGCAATTCACCAATTCTGGACATTGAAGAAAAAGTAGACAAAAAATATACAAAATCTCATGAATCTGTGGGACAGTAACAACGGATCTAACATTTGAATCATTAGGATAGCCAAAGGAGAGGAAATAAAGTGAGGTTGAAAGAGTACTTGAAGAAACAGAAGTAAAATTGTTTCCAATGTGGAGAGTAACATGACAAGATGGTGGAATAGAAATTTCCAGCCATCATACCACTCCGTCCTCATAGAAACAATGATTTGAATGACCACCACAGATGACAGTACCTTTGTGGAAGCCTGCATGTCCAGCAGAGAGGTTTTAGCACTGGATCAAAAATTTGAAAGTAGATGCATTAAAGAGGGTAAAAAAACTATTTCACTTTACTCATATTACTCATCTTCTGAGACAGCATAACTTAGTGCCAAGAGAAATCCCCTTAGCTGGTGATTTCCTTCATGAGGGAAAGTGAAAACATACAAATATCTGTTTTATTCAGCTATATAGTACACAACACAAAATGCCCACTTTCTTTCTCACTTGACCCAGAACCTAAGAGAATTGGCAGGTAGGAACAGGGAAAATGGGTAGGGTTTTAGAGCAACCAAGATATGGAGCTCAACAAATAGCTCTGGATTTTACTAACCACTTTGAATAATTTCATGACCTGTAGACCCTCCTTATAAATTAGTCTTTGGTTCCAGAAATTGGTTCAGTGGATAGAGCATTGACCCAGCATGCAGAATTACCAGGTTCAGTCTCTGGTCAGGGCATACATGAGAAGCGACCATCTGTTCCTCTTTCTCTCCCTTTCCCCCTTCTCTCTCCATTCTCTTCCCACAGTGAGTGACTCTATTGATTCAAGCTTTGGCCCAGATGCTGAGGATGGCTTAATTGATTCAAGCATTAGTTCCAGATGAAGGTTGCTGGGTGAATCCCGGTCTGGGTGCATGTAGGAGTCTGTCTCTCTATACCCCTTCCTCTCACTTAAAAAAAGAAAAAATAAATAATTCTTCAACTTAAAATTAATGATTGCTAATTAGAAAAATAAAATCATATGAAAGTATAAAATTCAATATAAGGATAAGAATAGAGTTCAATTCAAAATATTCTTAAACTGTATAATGGTGCATAAATCACTTTTAACTATAGTAAAACCTTAAAAGACAAATGTAATAAAAATAACTATCCCCACAATATTCATCAATAGATGTACCATATAAAAAAGATACAAATTGTGACATGAATAACATAAAATTCCAGAGGGAAGTAGTAAACCTGTAGAGTTTTTATTTGCGAGAAATACATCATCAGCTTAAAATAGACTGTTAAAACTGTCTTGTGTAAGCCTCATAGCAAGAATAAAAAGAAATTTATACTAGATAACACAAAAGATAAAGGAACCAAAAAATTTCACTACAAAAAAATCAGCAAGAGAGAAAGAAAGAAAATAACTATAATATAGTCAGAAAACAATTAATAGAAATAGTAAGTCTATACTTATCAATAATTATTTTAAGTATAAATGGATTAAAATTTTTAATCAAGATCCAACTAGATGCTGCCAATAAGAAATTCACTTTAATTATAAGGACACATAGAGCGTAACGAAATGGGAAAGATATTTCATAAAAATTGTAAACAAAAGAGAGCAGGAATGGCTATACATATATTAGACAAAATAAAATTTAATTTAAAAACTGTTACAAGAGACAAAGAGGGTCATTATATAAAGTATATATATATATATATATACACATATACACACACATATTATATTATATACATATATTATATGCATATATTCTATATGTAAATAAATATATTCTTCTATATTTTTATATATTTTATATATACTTATTTATATAAAATATAAAGGGGTCAATTTCACCAATATTAAAGAAATAGAAATCTAAACAGAATATCAAATAAGTACATTGACTAAATAATAAAAAAATCTCTCAATAAGGAAAAGCACAGGACCAGATGGTTTTGCATCAGAAAGAGCAATATAAGAATAATGGGTATATCATAAGAACAAGAGGAGAAGAAAATGAAGAGCCTATTTAAACAAATAATTGATGAGACTTCCCAAGCCTATGGAAAGAGTTAAATCCTCAAATCCAAGAAGAAAACAGAACGCCAAGTGACCTAAACCCAAGCAGACCTTCACCAAAGGACATTATAATAAAATTATCAAAAATCAATGATAAAGAAAGAATCCTCAAGGCAGCTAGAGAAAAGAAGAACTTAACATATAAAAAAGGCCCATTAAGTTATCATCAAATATCTCAGCAGAAACTCTATAAGCTAAAAGAGAGTGGACCCAAAGATTTAAAGTACTGAGAGGAATTACCAGTCAAAAACATTATATTTATCAAAGGTATCATTCAAATATGAAGAAAACAAAAACATTTTCAGATATCAGAAGTTGAAACAAAAAACAAAACAAAACAAACCTACAATTAAAAACTACAAGGTCACAATAAATACAAGGATAATCTGTAACAACAAAAACATAAAAGGGGAAAGAATCAAGATCAGCAGAATAGAGTGCAGAAGCACTCATAAGACAAAGGACTCTTACACATATGACAATTATTCTCTTAATAACCTAATGGTAATCACCTGTGAAAAAGCCACTACTAAAACACATAGCTTAAAAAAAAGGAGCAGCAAGGGAAGAAGTATGAAATACCACCACACAAAAACAATTGACTGAAACACAAAAAAGAAGAACCTAATGAGACACAGAGATACCAGAACACAACACACAAAATGGCTACTGGAAATCCTCAAGCATCAATAATTACCCCAAATGTAAATGAATTGAACTTACCAATGAAGAGGCACAGAGTAGCAGATTGAATCAAAAAGCAAAACCAACCATATACTGCTTCAAAAGACACATCTAAGCTGCAGGACAAAAGTAGACTCGAAATGAAAAGTTAGAAACAACTCTCTAAGCAAATAATTCCCAAAGAAAAGCAGATGTAGCAATACTAATATCTGAAAATGCTGACTTCAAGACAACAAAGGTAACAAGAGAGAAAGATGGGCAATTCATAATGATGAAGGGGATGTTGTATCAAAAACACATGACACTTTTTAATAGTTATGCCCTAAATCTAGAAGCACCAAAATATATAAGACATCATTTGATCTAAAAATAGAAACAGACAAGAATATCAATCATACTTGGAAGATCTCAACACACCTTTGATGGATGTACATAGAACATCTAAACAGAAAAATCAATAAAGAAATATCAGCCTTAAATGACACACTAGATCAAATGGACATAATAGACATTTACAGGACATTTCATCCCAGAACATCAGATTATAAATTCTTCTTCAGTGTGCATGGGCCATTCTCAAGGATAGACCATATGTTGAGCCACAAAACTAATGTCAACAAATTCAGAAAAATTGAAATTATACCAAACATATTTTCTGACCATAAGGCTTTGAAATTAAATTAAACTGCAAAAAGGAAGTAAAGGAACCCACAAAAATGAGATTATTGCACACCATACTTCTAAAAAATGACTGGGTTAAAGAAGAAATAATAGCAGAGATCTAAGATCTATACAGACAAATAAAAATGACAACATGACATATCAAAATTTCTGAGATGTAGCAAAAGCAATAATAAGAGGGAAGTTTATATCATTACAGGCTTATATCAAGAAACAAGAGATATCACAATTAAACAACCTAACATCACACCTTAAAGAACTAAAATAAGAAGAACAAAGGAAACCCAAAGTCAGCAGAAGGAAGGAAATAGTAAAAATTAGAGCTGAACTAAATGAAAGAAAGAACAAAGATAAAGATAGAAAAGATAAATACAACAAAGAACTGGTTCCATGAAAAGATCAATAAATTGACAAACTGCTGGCTAAACTTACTAAGAAAAAAAGAGAAAAGAATCACGTAGACAAAATCTGAAATGAAAAAAAAACCTGAAATGAAAGAGAAGAAATTACTACAGACATCTTAGATATGCAAAAGATCACAGTAGAATATGATAAAAGGTTATATGCCACCAAATCCAACAACTTAGAAGAAATGGGTAAATTTCTAGAACTATACAATCTTCCTAGACTGAGGAACGAGAAGTGGAAAACCTAAATAGACCCATAAGCAGAGAGAAACTAGAAACAACTATAAAAAATACTTCCCCAAAATAAAAGTTTAGTACCAGATGGCTACACTGGTGAATTCTATTAAGCATTCAAAGATTTGGTTCCTATCCTTCTCAAAGTCTTCAAAAAAAAAAGAAAAGAAACAATTCTCCCTAACACATTTTATGAGACGAACATAACCCTCACACCAAAACCCAGGAGCACAAAGATGGTTCTATATACATAAATCAAACAATGAAATACACCACATCAATAAAACAAAGATCAAAAATTATATGATCCTATCAATAGATGAATAAAAGGCATTCAATAAGATACATTTCAATATGTTTAAAACACTCAAAAAATGGATATAGAAGGAAAATACCTCAACATAATAAAGGCCATATATGACAAATCATGAACTAATATCATACTAAATGGTTAAAAAATGAAAGCTTTTCCTCTAAAATCAGGAACAAGACAAGGTTGCCCACTCTCTTCATTCCTATTCAACATAGTTCTGGAAGTCTTAGCCAGAGCTATCAGGAAAGAGAAAGAAATAAAAGGCATTCATGTTGGTAAAGAAGTAAAGGTATCACTTTTTGCAGATGACATGATCCTGTATATAGATAACCCCAAAGAACCCACTCAAAAACTATTAGGAACAATAAATCAACACAATAAAGTCGTAGGATACAAAATCAATATACAAAAATCTATTGCTTTCTTATATGCCTTGATGAAACTTCAGAAAATGAACTAAAAATAAAATTTATTTTACAATTGCAACAACAAAATATACATAAGAACTTAACAAAGATTTGAAGAACCTATATCCTTAAACTACAAAGAATTATTGAAAGAGATAAAAAAGCAATAATAAAATGAAAAAATATTCTATGTTCATGGATTGGAAGAATCAACATAGTTAAAATAGCCATATTACCCAAAGAAATATACAAAAATAGTGCAATCCACATGAAAATCCCAATAGCATTTTGAAAAGAAATAGAACAAAATACCACCTTTATTTTTCTAAGGAAGGAGCACTGCCTTGGATTCAGAAGACCTGGTTTCTCATCCAATATCACCAGCCAGGAGTCTATATCTTTGAGTAAATCATTTCAACATTTAGAACCATAATTTTCTAATTTTTAAAATGTGTACATTAAATAAATTGACTAGTTCCAATTAAATAATCCTTTCATAGAATTTTATTTCCTACAAAAGAATAACTTCATAAGATATACAATTCTCTATAATACAGAAATTGAGTGTATGGGATTATTTCAAATCTGTAATAATATCTCCACACCAAACTGGACATCTTGCACTTGGGAAAGATCAATCTACTTGTTCATTAATAGGCAACTCTCTAAAAAGTATCCACAAACCAGCCCAAGATAGTATTTCCTCATTTTGTCAGAGATGAGGGACTGGATTAAGATTAAATTAGAAACTCTACTATCTCAGGCTATCAAAAGACCAAAGAAATATTTTTACTCTATTATTTTTTAAAAGTTTTTCAGAAAACCAAATTCCTCCCAAACCTTGTTTCTCAGGGAAGAGGTATAACCCGCATATATGTGGCAGGTTTTCTAATTCAATCTAGCTTCAGCAGAGTTGGGTTTAGTTTAGTTATGAAGACTAACATGCTTACATAACATTTGGGTCACACTTCTTCCTGTCTCGTCTGTGTCACCAGTTGATGAACTCCAAGACAGTCTGGTTATGAATCCATTTCTCTTGCTGAAAACGAGTCTGTAATATTTCAAATTCACACAATGGTTTTCTAAAAAGTCATTTCCTCTATTAAAAATCTGCAAGGTCTTCAAGGAACTTCAAATAAGCGAAATTATTGTGTAAGTACCACATGACTTTTAAATCCACAAAGGTTTTTCTTAAAACAATTATACTCTTAAGCTGAGTTTAAATTGCACTGGTACTGATATATATATATATACAAAATAATAATGACATAACTCTTTGTGTATAATGTAAACTTTGTAATATTTATATAAAGCTATAAAATAAATAAAGGTTTGAGAGTTGTCTTGTGATTCTAACTATGGAAAATAGCTTACATGTTTAAATATATAAGGCTGGGACCACTGGGGTGTTTTTAAAAAAACAGGGTTTGGAGACTGTGCGAAGATTTCTGAAAGTTATTATACCTGAGTTCTTGGGTATTCAAAGAACATGCAGAGTTAGAGGTGGCTCACAAACATTTATTAGAAACTACTATTACCAAGTACTGTCTAGGTACCGGAGAATGGTTTATAGACAAGTAGGAAATGACCATAATACAGAGTGTTAAATTCTATGATAGAGGTAAGTACTAAGTGCTATTGGAGGACAAAGGTAATTTTCTGACCCAACATTAAGTGTTTACATGCAAGCTCTGCTACTCAAAATCTCATGTGAACAGAGACACCCATAATTCCACACTGGGATTGTCACATGGGTCCAGACATTTCCAATCACTGGCCTTCTGTTATACCCAGAATTCTTCTGTAAACAGCTGGCAATCCAAATTCTGACTGTCTGATGCCAAGTAGCCTACCTCACTTGTCAAGGATGCTTTTCCAACCTCCACTGCTCATGAAAAAATAGAGGTGCAAATGGGTCTATCACAGAATGGCTAATATGTATTGCAAGCTCAGCAAAAATCTGGTCCCTCTGTCTGCAACATTCTCTTATTTAACTTTGCTTCTCTTTATAATGAGGTTTTCTGGCTTTCTGAGGTTTTCCTTTCTTTTTCAGTAAACCAGCCCATGTTCCTTAAGGAATTCATCTTGAACCCTATTGCATGACAAATGAAAAACCATAAAAAATAATGAAATCTTTCCATATGCGACAACATGGATGAGGGTATATTGTTAAGTGGAATAAGTCATACAGAGAAAGACAAATGCCATATGATTTCATTTATAGGTGAAATCTAAAAAAGTAAAGGAAATAAACAAATAAAACAGAAACAAATCTATAGATAAAGAGAAAATTTTGATAGTTGCCAGACTGGAGGAGGATTAAGAGGGATGAGTGAAAAAAGAAATGGATTTAGATGTACAAATTGTCAGTTATAAAAACAGTCATAGGAATGTAAATGCAGCATAGAAAATATAGTCAATAATAATGTAATAACTATTTATGGTATCAGATGCAGTAGTAAACTAGACCATAAGTTACATAAATATCTAATCATTATGTTGTACACCTGAAATTAATACACTATTGTATGTCAACTATAACTTTAAAAATTTTTAAATATATATATTTTTAAAATTGAGTTCGCTTTAAAACACTTCCTGGGAGATGTTGAAATAGAAATTGTAAGAAAATATGTTAAGGGTTTTTTTTCCCAAAACTTATATAACACAAGAGAGCAAGTTTGTTAAAGGGAAACTGAGTATCCTCATGAACAGAGTGACCTTAGGTTCCCCATACAGACCTAACTCTCCCCACTCCAGACTGTTGGCTGTACTGTGCTTCTGTCTGGTTTGTCTGATTTGATTATGGGTCCCCTGGGCAAGAAGTTTGTCTAATTCTATGTCCTCTACAGCACCTAGCCCACTGTTGGCACTACCAAATGCCAAAGAACACTCAATGTCTGTTAACTAATAATAAGATTGACTTCCCAACTCAACATGTTGAGATTTCTGTCATTTTTATGCCAGTGTTTTTTCTGATCTGTATTTTATATTTGTGTCTGGAGAACAAGCTTCATGTGTTACTGAATCACCTCTGGACTGATCTTCTCTTCAGGAAATGTAGGCATGAGGTTGAATGTTTTTCAACCACGAGATTTGGGAACACAGACTGCTGAAATATGCTAGGTTACACAAAGGAAAAAGTTTCTGAAAGAATCACTTTTTCTCAGGAGTCATGGGGATCTCTATGAGCCAAGATGCAGACTGGTTAGCAGATGTGACCATAAAACCAGCACGTCCCTTAAATGCAAATATTTCCATTTAGTTTCTCTGTTTCTAAGGAAAACAGTAAGCTTTTTGGTCTATTGATAAATCTTTTTCATTGTACTTCTTTAATTGTACTTTTTATTTGTTCTAATATTCAATTAATACTTAAATTTCTCTTCGTGTTTTATGAATCACCATATTGAATTTTTTAGGCAGCAATAAGATATTACAAATGAAGTTCCACACCTAAAGAATTTTCTGGGCAATCTAATCTTTATTCAAGTGAAGGTGGAAAATGCCTCATAAAGAAAGGACATTTCATTACATTCTTGCCATTTAGCTTGCCTTGTAATTTTTTTTGAAAGGTAAACATGATATATTCAGTAGTAGAACTAAGGGAAATAGGCTTGTAGTATGAGGTTTTGTGTTTATCTATCTAAAAGTTGGGCTGAATTCAATATTTTATGTAGCTGTACTCAGCATAGGGTTCAAATACTTCACAATCCCTTGTTTTTGTGCCCCCTGTTGTCTCTAAGCTTAAGAACTGCTCCTCAGAGACAAACTATGTCTTGCAGCCATTTCAGTTATAAGAGAACAGTACTATACTGGTGCAGGGGTGTAAGATGTAGGGAAGAAGGAGCATTACATAATCTTATCATGAAATATCAGACTTTCATGGGTCTGTCTCACTGGGCTATGACTTCTACAAATATTTCTTAGCTTTATTCCCTACCTTAGGTGAAGCATGATTGATAGAAAGCACCAGAGTTGGTTACATGTCCTTCCCTCAGGTCAGACAGATAAGGCTCTGATAGTCATTTACCTTGAAGAATGCACTTTTGTAATTGGTGAATGCTCTGGGTGAGTTTTTAAATTGTGGCCTTCTGCTTTCTCTACCAGACACACAGGGGAGCTTTCTGGGGTCTTTACCATGCGAATCTGGTGTTTCCAGAAGTAAACACCATGAAAGTGTGGGTACCTCCTTAAAACTGTGTTCCCCAAGAGTTTCTCATTCTCACACTAGCCCACACTCAGCATCCAACAACTAATCAAAATTACCATGTAACTGTTGTTGTAAATTTATGGTTCCAGTGACTTCTGCTCCAGATAAGCAGATCTTAGTTTTGACTTTATGAATTTTCTGACTGGGGGATAAAGCCTTAACCTGCAATCTTAGTTTTTTATTAGATCCAAGAAAGGTCACTGAACCAAAGTGTCCCTTGATAGAGGATTGAATAAAGATGTAGTGCATATATACAATGGAATACTACTCAGCCATAGGAACAAAGAGATCTAGACAGAGATTAGTGTGTCCAGATATCATCTTTCCAATACAACGACATCTTTGTTTCTAATGTTTTCTGGTGTGAACCTGATCTTAGACTAATATTGTAATTTCAACATAAAGCTAATTTTGCAGACATCTAAGTCAGATTCACTGCATTCATGTGTATTATGATGCTTATTTGTGGATGATATATTAAACAAAAAGGTCACTGATTTTGAGCATGTTCATCTTTTCTCTTGTGAAGATTGGTGTGAAAACTTCCAAGCTCTTTACATGTTGAAGATGAACCATTACATGATTTACATGATTTTTCACAAATAAATATAAATGTAGTAAGGGAGTTGAAGCATTGCTACAAATAATTAAGCTAAAATTTATTTAGGATTATCTTCAACATTTATTTCTCAAAATGAAGGTAAGTGATTATCACAATTGAAATTGATAAATAACAGAATGTAGCAGGGCTTTCAGTAGTCAAATCTGGGGAAAAATATCTGTGCATTATAACAATGAGTGGAATAAAATATACTACTTGAATAAAAATGAATTCACTAGTTTATAATGAAACACAAAAATAATAATTTCAAGTGTTGAGGAGGATAATGAAAGGCCCTTCTTTATAGAAATAACATCAAGTCCTCTAAACATTTCTCTGATGTGAGTTCTTGTGTCTAAAGACCTTGAGATATGGCATGGGCTTTGGAGTCAGACTGTGTGAGTGTTAAATCCCAGTTTCACTGTTATTATTGTTTGTTTGTTTGAACTTGAACTCATTTAGCCTTTCAGAGTCTCTCTATCTTCTGTTAAAAATCATGTTTGGGGGGTGTGGGGTATGGGAATACTATTAAGTTCTCATAGGTTTATGTGAGGATCAAATGGGTTTAACACCATGACTGATACTGGTAAGGCTCTGTCACTTAGCAAGTTCAATTACTGATCTTGGAACTGCAGTCTCCTGAAATGAAAAATATGAAGATAAAATCTATGTAATTGTTGTAAATTTGAAATAATACAAGTATTTATAGCCTTCATCATTGAAAATGTTAAATGTGTGTTGCTGTTTTAATGACTGGTTATGTCAATCAACTTGGTGTTAGATCATTCAGGAAACATGGATAGACTGAACAGAATGACCCATTAACTGAATCCAATTATTGATTTTTATTATTGTGTCTTATTATTTTGTCTGAATTGACTTCTTGTATTGGTTTTCATCTTGACCAATTATACATAAGTGATAGGACCTAATAAATTCTAATTAGTGAATAAATCCGTGTATGTAGGGAAAAAAAATGATCAGGAAATGATGCTGGCCATCGACTTCAGCCACTAAGAAAGGGCAGGGAAGCAGTGTCTTTATGTCAAGTCCCTTCATGGAGCCACAGTGTAGATTATGAAGTCTGTGACATCCAGTTTAGACTGGCTTCCTGTAATGTTAACCTAGGTACACTGTGAACACGAGGACTCCACTAGTTCTAATGTAAACAATACTTGTCTTGAATGTACTTGTCCCACTCTTTCCAAATTAACTTTCATATCAAAGACTCCTTCTTCTACATTTGCTTTCTGGTATTGAGGTTTCACATGGGATGAATGCTCTGTGCAACCCTCTCTGGGTCTTCACTCCTCTGGAGAAACTACCTTCTATGTCCACCAGGTTCTTTCTGGAGACACTACCTATTACCTATAAACATGAGGCTAAGTTCTGTTTTCCTTCTTTATGTGACCTAGATCTGATGTCTAGGAAGTGAGCATAGTTACTTTGCCATCTTGGTACTTTATTGTTTCAAGAATTTTATAAAAATAAATATAATTTAGAAATAATTTTATTATTTGAAATAAAATTTTAAACATTTTACATATTAGTATATTTTCATGGATATAACTAAAATTGTTCTTCTAACTTAAAAAAGAAAAATATAAAAAACCTAGATTAAAAATAGAATATAAACCTTGACTCAGTAACTTTCAGATTACTCATTTCCATACTACAAATTCATCTTCCCTAATTATATACTGAATGCTTATTTTCTGAAGTACTTAGATTAAAAATAAAATCTTTGTGTAAACAGCAATTTTTATCAGGTTTCTTTACAGCTTTTTGAAAATATGTTTCAGTCATACATATCTGGGCACACAATTTGGAAAATTCAAATTAAATTTTTCAGTATTTAGTTCATTACAAAGTCCATGTTAACTGTCTTAAAGAAATGGACTTCTTAGCAACTTATCATAGTTGTCGCATTCTTAAGCTATGAGTATCTCTTCACTAAAATCCATTAATTCTAAAAGTGTAGGTTTTACAATTAGTGAGATCATAGCATTTCTTTTATGAGGGGTTCCTTACTCACCATGGGGCAATTTAATGCGGTATTTGGAAGGTTCTTTAACAACCTTTTTTTTCTTTTTTAACCATGTTTAAATTTATCTTCATTTTGATGCCTTTTCTAGTATACTTATTAGATCAAAACCCCAGGGATAAGTCAGGTCATAGTAATATACTCCCTTTACCCCACACTAAGTAACATTTACAGGTCTTCATATTATTCAACCTAAAGTCTGATGCTTTTTTTTTTTTCTGCTCATATAATTAATTGAATATAACCCTTTGGTTACCAAAATTAAGAACAAAAAGTCGCTGACACCTCTTACTACTTCCCATATACTTCTATACAACAATAAAAAAAAATTCATACACATCTAGATTTTTCTTTTCAATTTCTGAATAAATAACTCAAATTGTTAATTTAGTGTTTAAAAAAAGATGATTTACTAAAACTCTGTCAAAGTTTTACGCTGTCAAAGTGTCTCTGAAAGGGTAGTGAAATCTCCCTCATCAGAACAGCATATAACTCCTCCACAAGATCTTACAAGCCCAGGACTTTCATTATTTATCCTAAACTTCCTCTTAAGGTTGTGTATTAATGCAAGAATGGAAAAAATGAAGCCTCTTTTCTCCTTTCTCTCCATATCTGTACACAGAAAAGCAAGATGCCACACTGGAAATAAAATAAATGCAGGAATTTTCCCCTGTGGCACTAGTTTTCTGAGGCAAATATTAACCAAATAGTAGCAAAGGTGGAACTAAGAGCATGCTAAATATTTTTACATTGGTTGAAAAAATCTAAATAAAATGATGGGCCCAAGGTGAGCTTTGCCACATTAAAATTCTGGGAGTAATCTGCATGGAGAACTTACCTGGGGCTAGCACTCCTGGAGAGCAGTCCCTTAAATTCTTCAGAGCTGAACTCAGTGGACAGGCAGCTGCTCTGTGTGCCAAGAACCGGAAGGAAGTGGGAACTACCTAGCTGACTTCTGAGGAAGCTGGCTTCCACCCCAAATATGAAAATTACAGCCAAGACCCTAATTATTTGTAACATTTTCCTGCAATTTTGAATCCGTAATTGTATCCTGCTGAAGACAGATGTTCATAAAATTATTGCCAACCTCATTTTACTCAATCTTTGACCATTAATTTGCTTAAATTTTATAAACTAAGGATATCTCAGTTAAAAATATTCTGATATGACACAGAAAATTAATAGCACTAAGAGCACTGATCGATTTCCAAAACTTAGTTCTTCGGGAGGTGAATGCAACACCTTTTCTTTAACTCTTTTTTTTTTAACTTGAAGATCAGAACCTGTTGTTTTTTAGGGGAGCTCTTTACAATGAATTATTTGCACTATCTCTAAATAGCAATTTGCTTTCCTTATCTTCAACTTTAAAAAAATTACTGTTCTACAAGTTCTTTAAAAATTTTGGTTATTAACCCTTTTAACGGAGTTCTCTGTGCTTCTTAAACTTGTGACACTTTTTCCTGCATCAATTTAGGGAAGTTTTCAGCTATGATTTTATTGAACAAGGTTTCTATCCCTTGTTCTTTCTCTTCTTCTTCAGGAACCACTATGATGCAGATGTTGTTTCTTTTTAGGTTGTCACAGAGCTCTCTTAGAGTATCCCCAGATGTTTTCAGTCTCTCTCTCTTTTTTTTTTTTGCTGCTCCACTTCTGTGTTTTCATTTATCTTGTCTTCTAAATCGCTGATTTGATCCTCTGCTACATCCAGCCTACTTTTAATTGTTTATAGTGTAGTCTTTATTTCTGATACTGTATTTGTTATTTCTGACTGATTCTTTTTTATTATTTCAATGTCCTTTTTGATGCTTGTAATCTCTTTATTTATGTGCTCATTGTGTCCATCCATTGTTCTTCTAAGATCTTTCAGTGTTCTAATAATTATTATTTTAAACTCTGCATCTGGTAGTTTGGTTATTTCCATATCACTCAGTTGATTTTCTGGGGTTTCTCATGTTGATTCATTTGGATTACACTTCTCTGTCTTCCCATTATGTCTGTGTATACACTCCTCATTTGAGTGTGTTGTTTGTAGAGCTGGTTGAGTCTAGGGTTGGTGTTGTCTGCCTCCAGTTTTCAGTAAAACTCAACACCAGGAAGACAAACAATCCAATCAAAAAATGGGCAAAAGAAATGCATAGACACTTCTCCAAAGAGGACATACAGATGACCAATAGACAGATAAAAAAAGTTCAGCATCACTAATTATTAGAGAAATGCAAATTAAAACCATAATGAGATACCACCTCACACCAGTCAGAATGGCACTCATTAACAAAACAACACACGATAGGTGCTGGCGAGGATGTGGAGAAAGAGGAACCCTCCTGCACTGCTAATAGGACTGCAGATTGGTGCAGCCACTGTGAAAAACAGTATGGTGATTCCGCAAAAAATTAAAAATGGATCTGCCTTTTGACCCAGCCATCCCAGTTTTAGGAATATATTCCAAGAACACCATTTCACCAACTAAAAAAAAAAAGCACTCTCATGTTTATGACAGCATTGTTCACTATAGCGAAGATCTGGAATCAGCCCAAGTGTCCATCAGTGGACGAGTGGATTAAAAAGCTGTGGTACATATATACAATGGAATACTATGGGGCCATAATAAAGAAGGAAATATTACCTTTTGCAACAACATGGATGGACCTGGAAACTAATATGTTAAGTGAAATAAGCCAGGCAGAGAAAGAAAAATATCATATGACCTCACTCATTTGAGGATTCCAAGGAACAATGAGAACTGAGGAATGGAACTGAGACAGAGGAGGGATCAAAGGGATCAGAGGAAAAGAGGAAAAAGAGAAAAAAGATGATAGGATGGGATAAACATGAAGGGAAGGGTGGAGGGCGCTGCTGGGAGGGGAGCAAGAGAGATGTTGAAGGGAATAAGGATGAGGAGGGATGCATTCGGGGCAACATTAGGATCTATGTAAACACAATTAATTAATTTAAAAAACTACTATTCTGGCTTGACCTGTGGTGGCGCAGTGGATAAAGTGTCCACCCAAAATGCTGAGGTCACCAGGTCAAAACCCTGGGCTTGCTTGGTCAAGGCACATAAAGGAGTTGATGCTTCCTGCTCCTATCCACCTTCTCTCTCTCTCTTTCCTTTCTCTCTAAATATAAATAAATAAAATCTTTAAAAATTACTATTCTACATAAATGCATTCATAATTATTAATATCTCCCATGACTTTGTTACTTTCTAAATTTTTAAAAATTACTAAGAAATTCTTAACTTTCCAAATTCTTTAAGACTAATTCTTTATAAATATGTTCCCTACTGTGAGCCATCAGTGCTTATAAAAAGCAATACCTTCAGGACCATTGACTAATTAATAGCTACCTGTGAGAAAGACAAACCACATTTTTTTCTCACTGATTTATGAAAGATTGTTATTATTTTGATGCAAATGTTATCTTTATTAAAATGTAGTATTTCTAATATAAAATTAATTAAGTTTATTAATGATCACACCTTAATTTTAGTATAAGAATTGACAGGTGTTCTTTTCTCACCATCTGATATTTTTATGTCTGTGTGCCACTTTGGATTTTAGTGTACGATTATTTTCATTTTAATGTTTCCTCATCTGTGTTGACTACTTTACTAAAGTAAGTTTCTACAAGGCTATCCATGCATCACCTGCCTGTTACACAGAAATCTTATTTATAATGATAATGTTCCTGAGTATGACTATAATATAAATTCAAATTAATGTGTAAATATGGAATAAAAACATTACACTCTGACATGCTCTAGGTTAAAGAAATTCCAATAAAGCTAAATGAAAACAGGTTTGAACTTCATAACCTGCAGGCTTTTCAAAAACTTTGAGTATTCTATTGCCTATAAACCTCAGGAGCTACCATTCTGATACCTGTACAGAATTGAACTACAAACTAAGTAAAACTAAAGCCTAGCTAAGTAGGTCAGACTGCTGAAAGCTATAGCAATGCATTTATTTCTGACTGAACAAGAATTTTCTACCATGGAATAGTTAACTAACTATCTAAATAAATAAATAAATAAATAAATAAATAAATCTACCTGTTACTTAAATAAAAGCAATTTAATTAGAAATTTAGAGTATTTCTTGTATACTATCATAAGTCCTTTTAAGTCTTTTAACTTTATTATCTCTTTCTCTGTCACTCTATCTCTAACACACACTTTAATATTATTAAAAATTATGTTTATTCTTGATATAGTCTAAAGATGTTTAGAGTTTTATTAGTCCAGTGCCCATTATTTTTTTGACTAGAACAAAACTTAATATGTTAAATCTTATCTATACAAAGACAGTCAAGAAAGAAAGAATGAGAGAGAGAAAGAAAGAGAAGGAAGGAAGGAAGGAAGGAAGGAAGGAAGGAAGGAAGGAAGGAAGGAAGGAAGGAAGGAAAAATCACCATCTATATGTTTCACTAATAATTCAAATTTACCTCATTGTCTTCCTGGCCATATCAATTGTCAAGTTGCCACACTCTAAATTTCAGAAGATCCACCTTTTCCCAAGCAGTCAATAAGTCTTATGAATTTCACTTTGAAGCTATAATTTGATTCCATTACCTATTTTCCACCAATTCTTACCCTTCTTCTTCCAACAAATTAATTATCCCATCTCCAATCTTCTTATTTCCAATATGTTTTCCATCCTGCCACCAGAGTTTTATTCCTAAAACACAAACCGAATAGAAGCTAATACTCTGTTTAAAAGTTTTCAATAGCTTTCCTATACATGAAATATAGATTTAAAAAAATTTTAACATGAGGCCTGACCAGGTCATGGTACAGTGGATAGAGTGTCAGACTAGGATACAGAAGACCCAGGTTCAAAACCTTGAGATTGCCAACTTGAGCGTGGGCTCATTCGGCTTGAATGTGGGCTCACCAGCTTTAGCGCGGGGTTGCTGGCTTAAGCATGGGATCATAGAAATAACCCCATGGTCATGAGCTTGCGCCCAAGGTTGTTGGCTTGAGCAAGAGGTCACTCACTCTGCTGTATCCCTCTGGTCAAGGCTCATATGAGAAAGCAATCAATGAACATCTAAGGAGCCACAATGAAGAATTGATGCTTCTCATCTCTCTCCCTTCCTGTCTGTTTCTATCTGTCCTTCTCTCTGTCTCTGTCATAAAAATAAATTAATTAATTGATAATTTTTAACATGAAATTAAGGGCTGGTTTATAATTAACTTCATCTTATGCTGTTATTTCAAATGAGGTCCAATACTGTAATGTGAATAAGAATACAGCTTTTAGATTTTAAGAGCCCTGGTTTTAAACTCTGACTCCAACATTTTCCAGCTAAGTGACCTTGGAAATGGTTCTAAGACATTCTCGGTTCTAAGACATTCTCAGTTTCGTTATGTGTAAAATATAAAGAAAATTATCTACTTTTATATTAGTTCTAAAAATTAAATAAACTACCTGAAGGTACATAAAGAATACTCAATACACTCAACCTTGAAACTCACCACTGAACTATTCTATACCTGAGGTGGTAAATAGATGTGATTACCCAAGTTAGATTATTGAAAAAGTAGTTGTTTCTTGAATCCTATGTGAAGAATCCTGAGGTAAGTCAGGCTCAGGAGGAAGGAATATGGAAATAAGTTAGCCATTGCTGCCACTGGGCACAGGAAAGAATGTCAGTTGTATTGATACTATGTGCTACATTCTAGCCAATTTGGTATGAGTATTGTCCCTTGTATAGGCTACTTTCCAAAGTTTGTCCTTTGTTTCCTCTGCCTAGAATGTTTGATCATTCCCTCCTTTTCCCCTTCTAGCTGTCAAAATCTTGCTCATTACTTCAGACCCAAATCAAATGCAGCCCTTATCATAAACCCGACCTTCTTGTATATTGCCAATTGCACTTGGTGTCTCAGTTAGAGTTCTTATGGAAGGAAGACTGAGTTGAATTACAATTCACTGCATACCTCTCAGGATTCTGCACCTTGAAAATTAGGGCTATTCTCATTCACCTTTGTTTGCCTTATAGCACCTGGGACAGTGTTTGCAGTAGGTCAATTGTAGCACCTGCCAAAATTGATGGCAGGCCTTACTATAAGCACTCTTTACACATATTAACTAATTTAATCCTCACAACCCTAGGTGTTTGCATTATCCCTATTTATAGAAAAGGAAAATGAGGCATTAGAAAGCTAAATAGCTTGCCTAAATTCTCAAAAGTAGTTAGTAATAGCAGTCTGTTTTGACTGCTATGCAGTGCACCTTCTTAAAATATAGACTCTGTGCTTACTGAATTAAATTGCTGAATTTTATTTTTACTTAAACCATTGGAAATACATTTTGATGTTATTCACTTCATTTGAATTTTCACTTCGTAGATAGAATGCATAGCCAGTCACATTTTAAATATCCACCCTACAGAAATGCTATCTCTCATATACAAAAGGGTATTGAGTGCAAACTTTATGATAGGGACACTGTTTGCAAAAATTTAATATAATCTATTTTATATGTATGTTCAAGACAATAATAGAACTGCCAGTAAGTGTTTTATTCCATATTGGTATTTTCAAAAAAATAAAGACAATTTTTTGAAATCTCTAAAATAATCTACACATGCAAAATTTAACATTGAAAAATTCCACTGTGAGATCATTGGAACCTGGCCAGAGAGGCCACCAGAATAAGAAGAGAAATTGTGTTCACGTGTGCCAAATTCAATCAGATGTTTTAATCCCTCTGTCAGGCACACATATCCACACATGGGACCTTGAGGGGGAGAAGGGTGTCATATTTAACTTGGACTTTGCAGCAACTCTCCCATTCCTGATCTGGATATCTTCTACTACTTATCATAGGCCAAGTCTCAACAGGAGAGCATGCATTTTTATTTCCCTCCAAAAGTAAATAACCAAACAGGTAGGTCTAGGTGGGACATTTGCCATTTCACTCTGGTTCTTCGGAGCCAACTATGATGGCCTACTGAAGAGCTGTATAAAACAGAGTCAGAGATATTTCTGAATATAGAGAGATGTGAAATCACAGACTTGCCTTGGTGGGGAAGTCAGCCAGAGCTCTCCTTATTCTACCCACCAGACCAGCAATATATATTTTTATATCTAGAATGGCTGTGTGAACCTTCAAGAGAATCTCAAAGCTAGTTAGATGACAGGCCCAGTGACAAATCTTAATTTCACATTATAATCACATAATATCTTGAAGACAATTAGATTTCCAAATGATATATATATATGCCCCAACTCAATTTACCACTTTTATTTAATAAACCTTAAATCTTTTTTTTAAATGCCCCACATGGGAAAGGAACCTAGAGTCTTAAAGATCCGAGTAAAATAATCATGAACTTTCAGAAAGTAATCAAACACCGGCCTGTTTAAATGAATCCATAGCCATGCAAATTGAGTGATACCTACTTTTCCTACACTTGAGATAGTAACCAGTCACCTTGTAAGGTCTCCATGCACAATGATCCTTGAAGCAGCACTGACTTGCTGTAGTGAGACTCATGTTCTAATCTTCAGTCATACATTCTTTGCTTTGACCTATTACAGAAGTGTTGGAAGTCTTTGTGTTCTACAATACACTGACTCAGTAGGGAACAACTGCATAAGCTAAAATGAATTTGGCCTGATTTGGGAAGTACTTTCCTGGTTTTTCCACCTTAAATATATTTTATAATTAGACTTCTGAGTGACTGTCTGCTTCCAGGCACTATCTTTCATCTAACTTTCATTCCATCTCAGCATGTTCTCAAGAAGCACTTGAAAATCTTGTGATAGTTTTTTAAAAAGAGAACCTCTGAAGAATTTTTACAACTGGAGCACTCTCTGCTTTTGATGGCTGGGGCTTCATATTTCCATCTATCATCACATTTGTCCACATGCTCTTTCCTATTAGAAAAAGAGCAACTGTATCAAATTAGTGGAAGAGGAGTGGTGTCACTACAAGTTATGTTTACAGTTTCAGACCCTACTTATTACTCAGAATTTATCTATAACTTCAGGCAGTTTTTCCAAATATGTATCCGATGGATGTGTAAGCCTAGTTATCCTGAAATCCCACTCTTGCAAATATTTACCTGATGACATTTTTTTTTTTTTAGTGAGAGGAGGGGAGGCAGAGACAGACTCTTACATGCACCCTGACCAGTATCCACCTGGCAAGCCCACTAGGAGAAGATGTTCTTCCCTTTGCTCCGTAGCAACTGGAGCCATTTATTTTAGTGCGTGAGGCAGAGGCCATGGAGCCATCCTCAGTGCCCAAGGCCAACTCGTTCAATAGAGCCTTGGCTGCAGAAGGAGAAAAGAGAGAGAGAGGGAGAGAAAAATGAGGGTGGGAGTGGGGGGGGGAGTGGAGAAGCAAATGAGTGCTTCTCCTGTGTGCCCTGACCAAAAAACCTGAGACATCCACATGCTGGGCTGATGCTCTACCACTGAACCTACTGGCCAATAATTAAATTTTAATAATATAAAGTGTTAATTAAAATGATTAACTGATTTAAAAATGCTAATAACTTTATCAGAGAGTTGTTTCCAAATGAAAATTATACTTTCTCTGAAAATTGCCAGCTGTCTTTTCTTATTCTTTAGAATAAAAGATTGACAATTTAAAGCTAGATTTTTATCTTGGTGATAACTAGTAAAAAGATCTTATTCATCTATCTCTCTAAAATATTTTAATTAACTAGTACAGTCTCTAAAATTGTTGAACCAAAATAAAATAGCTTTCTTTTCATAAGACCTGTTTTAGGCTTGAAAATATTCAAATTTCTATTCTGTAATCAATAATGACTGTATTTCCAGATTTACTTTTTGTAAATGTACAGGAATTTATTGATGAATAGAAAGGAAGAATCCAGAATTATAAAATTTATGTAATACTGCCCCATAGCCTTCATGCTTTGTTTAACATCCATCATTTATCACTGTGCCAAGTATATAGTAATTAGTGAAAATAAAATAAAATGTATTTATTGAATAAATGAATGAATTTATACATTTAAATATAATCTGGCCCTAGTCAGTTGGCTCAGTAGTAGAGTATTGACCCAGCATGTGAATGTCCCGTGTTCAACTTCTGGTCAGAGCACACAGGAGGAGCAACTATCTGCTTCTTCACTGCTCTTTCTCCCTCTTCTCTCTCTCTCTCCCTCTCTCTTCTCCTTTCACAGCCATAGCTTAATTGATTCAAGTGCATTGGCCCCAGTTCTGAGGTCGCTCTGCCTCATGTGCTGAAAATAGCTTGGTTGTGAGCATGGCCTCAGATGGGCAGAACATCAGCCCCAGACGGGGTTTCCGGGTGGATCCCAGTCAATGTGCATGCAGAAGTCTGTCTCTCTATCTCCCCTCCTGTCACTTGGAGATAAAAAAAAATAAAATAAATACGATCTATCTAGTTATTTTAACCATATTATATCTATATCTACCTATATATCTATATCTATCTATCTATATCTAGATAGATAGATAGATAGATAGATAGATAGATAGATAGATAGATAGAATAAATAGATGCCTATTAATCAACCATGACTGATTTATTTGATTGGTAAAAAGGCTGAAAGGACCCCTTCCAAATATTGTATGTTTTGGTAATATTGCTTGAATATATTTGAATATTTTAGGTAGTTTCATGATAAAAGATTGTAATGGTTTCCTTTAGAGAGTTCACCAAATTAGTACCTGTAAGCACTTAGTAGTTTATACTTCTCTGCTCCCTTGGTGATAGGTGGGGTCATATTCCATGCTTTTATCAATAGAATATAACCAGAGTTACATATTAACTTCTATCTGAGACTTTAAGGGCTAGTGTCTAATTTCTAAGCTCTTTATTTTCTTTTGCTGCAACAATTAGCCATATTCTAGATAATGCTTGCTCCATCAGCATGTGTCTTAAAGTAAGGACAAGACAGATCAGATCCCCAAGTCAATCTGCTATGGATATAGAGGATGTTTTTTATTGTAACATATGCTAACCTATTTTGACTAATATTGTGTTATCATAAAAAACAAAGGAATAATATTTCTGGAATAAAGGATTGATCAACAGTGCTAGGTTGAAAAGTAGCTATAAGTCCTACAGAATACCCATTATAATTGACCACAGGGAAGCCATTTTTTCAATTTATTTTATTTCAAGAAAGTAGTTTTTATAGAAACTGTAAGTATAAAACCAGACTGCAACAGGTTAGGAGTAAATGAGAAGTGAGGTAACAGAAAGACTGATTATAGAAGATTCAAGAAGTTTGTTGTGAATGTGAGAGGAAAAGTGAGTTAGTAATTAGAAGGAAATGTGAAATTCAAAAAAGTGGTTTTTCTTCAGGATAGAAACTTAAAGCACGTTAAAGTGTTGATAAATGAAGGTAGAGTAGTGTGAGGGGATAAAATATAGGAAATAATTTAAAAGGCTCTGAAAAAGGAAGAAAAATGAAATTTAGAACCCAGACAGAGGCTTTAGTCATAGATAAGAGAAAGGACCTCTCTTTCTCCATAAAAAGATTGGAAGAGTAAAAGTTTGGTGACAAAAGCTGAAAGAAGTGAAGATTATCATGGTTGGGAAGTCTAAGGTGATGTCATTTACTGATAAATGAAGATATGGCAGAACCAAAGGAGAATAAAAGTTGGTGAAGAATGGGATATCTGTAAATATTACTAGTGTAATACAAAAGTTATTTTATCAGGACTCATTCTCTTATAATTTTTAATATAAAATCAAAGAACAGAGAGAAGTATGGTGCCCAAGTCAAAAATCAATATTTGTGTCTAAATTTTCAAGACAATCTGAAACCAGTAACATTTTTATTGCTAATAAAATGAGCTGACTACATTAAAATATTCTGTTATCATTTTTAAAAGGTATGGTACATATATACAATAAAATATTACTTGGTCATTAAAAAGAAAGAATGGAATCTTACTATTTGCAACAGCATAGATGGACTTAGAATACTTTATGCTAAATGAAATAAGCCAGTCAGAGAAAGACAAATAACACATGATTTCACTTATATGTGGAATCTAAAAAATCACCAAACAAAATTTTTAAAAATATATCACTCTTAAATTTATATACTTTTCCCCAAATATTTCCATTATCCCTTCTTCACAGTTATAAATATTGAATTACATTTGTAGTTTCAAGAAGGTGAAATATAAACTTTTCCATTGGGCTCTACTGAAAGCCATAACAAAACAACAGAGTTAAAGAAACAAAAATTTAAACCCCACATTTAGTCAAGCTCAAGGGTATCTATAATCCTGAAGTATAATATTTAAAGAAAGAAAACAGAGAAATTATGAAAATCTAAGCAGAGAGAATATAAGTCAAATTTATGTGTGGGGGAAAAGTAGAGATAACTGATGAAAAATAAACCAACTCACTTTTTATACAATTTCAAGAAAACCTCTACAATTAAGATCATGGAGAACAACAAAAGTTTGAGGTTAGGTGGAAACTGAAAGCAAATATTTGAAAGACTGTGTATGAAGTTATTAGGTTCCAATTGCTTACTCCAACCTGTAGCATCAGATGACTGCCTCCCTTTTACAACTCTGAAAGCCAGGAGTAATATTTGTTTGTTTGTTTCAGAGAAAGTGAGTCAACAAGGCTCCAAGCACTGAAACAGCAAACACAAAGAAAGGTAGGCATGAGGTCCTGGACCGAAGATAAAGAGATTAAGTATAAGCCTGTACAGTAATTAGTGAGACCCTGAGACCCCAACTTCTTCCACATACCTGCCTCCTGAAAATCAGCAGTGAGGCTCACATTCTCCAGACAGAATGTTAGAGGAGCCAGAAAACTGATGTACTGATACTGACATTTAAGAATCTGAAATGAAAATAGCAAGTTTTTTCTTTTTAATCCAATTATTTTAAAAGAAGTTTACCAGGTACTGGAAGTAGAAGAGATAGAGCAAGAAATTAAAAGCCTATTTGAAAAAATAATAACAGAAAATTTCTCTAACCTGATGAAGGAAATAGATATACAAGTCCAGGATTCACAGAGAGTCACATACAATATAAACCCAAAGAGGCCTATACCGACATACATCATAATTAAAATGTAAAAGATTAAACATGAAGAAAGAATCCTAAAAACAGCAGTAGAAAAGCAGTTAGCTACCTACAAGGAAGCTTCCATAAGGTTGTCAGATGATTTCTCAACAGAAATATTTCAGGTCAGAAGGAACTGACAAGAAATATTCAAAGGGATGAAAAGCAAATACCTACAATTAAGATTACTCTACCCAGGAAAGCTATTATTTAGAACTGGAAGACATATAAAGAACTTGCTACAAAAAAGAAAATAGCTAAAGAAGTTCATCACTACCAAATCTGTACTAAATTGTTAAACATCATTTACTCCTACTTAGTGAATCCCTTAAAACCTTCTACATGTAACTTGCATACTTCCTCAGGCTCTACCAATGGCTGGGCCTAACAGAGAGTCAGCAGGTAGCAGTGCATATCATGGTGCCTTGGACTTTTGTGATCTTTCCCACACCTGGTAATGGTGGAAGCCTGCTTCAGTATGCAACTTGGCCCTTCCCACATGCACCCAGGTCTAGAACAGGCAGCGACCAACTGTAGATTGTTTTGTAGGTCCTAAAAGGTAACACAGCACAAGCAATGTCTAATATTGACCAACATCAAGTTCCTTCCAAAGACCCAAGATCCAAAACACCCAGTGGTTGGCTTCATACCAAAACAGAGCATAGATTTGATTAGCACCACAGGTAGCACTACCAAAGAAAGGTCATAACAAACACCAGACATTGCTTGGGTAAATTCTACATCATGGAGTCAAGCTCCATATAGCAAGTAGTACACTGTGACCAGAGCAAATCCTCACATCTATTCAGCCTGATAGTCAACTTTACATACAGATGTGCTAATAGCAATCCAGGCTTAATTTTGATAGGTGATAACCAACACAAGGGGAACTCCTGGAACACCTAACTCAGGAGATCAGGAAAACTGAGCCACTGGAACCTACAGGACAACAATTACATAATGCCACCTTACCAAGAATGGAAGACAGAGCAAATCTACTTAACACATATAAATAAACACAAAGAGGCAGCCAAAATAGGAAAAGAATGAAGCATATCTGAAATAGAAGAACAGAGGCAATCCCCAGAAAAATAAACAAAAACACAACTAAATAAAATGGAAGCAAGTAAAATACCAGATACAGAGTTCAAAACAATAACTATATTCAAAGAAGTTACTGAGAACTTCAACACATAAAAAAAGGACATAGAAACCACAAAAAAGTACCAGTCAAAAATGAAAAATACAATAAGTAAAATAATGAATACACTAAAAGGAATCAACAGCAGACCAGATGAAGCAGAGTAATGAATCAGCAATTTGGAAGACAATATGGCAGAAAACACCCAATCAAAACAGTAATAAAAAGAAAGAATTTCAAAATGAAGATAGTTCAAAGGACTTCTGGAACAACATCAAGTTTAGCAACAATGTATCATAGAGGTCCAAGAAAAAGAAAAAAGAGAGCAAGAGATTGAGAACCTATTTGAAGAAATGACTATAAACTTTCCTAATCTGGTGAAGGAAAAAGATACACAAGTCCAGGAAGCACAGAGAGTATCAAAAAAGATAAACACAAAGCAACCAACACCAAGACACATTATATATAAAATGGAAAGAGTTGGAAAAAAATAGAATATTTAAAGCAGAAATAAAAAGACAGTGTTACCAAGGAGGGACTTCCTATAAATCTGTCAGTTAATTCCCCAACAGAAACATTTCATGTCACAAGGGATTAGCACATAATATCAAAGTGATGAGAAGCAAGTACATACAACCAAGACTAATTTAGCTAGCAAGGCTATCATTTAAAATTGATGGAGAAATAAAAAGCTTCTCAAAAAAAAAAAAAAGAAACAAACAAAAATAAGGTGAAGGAGTTTATCATCACTAAACCAGTATTACAAGAAATGTAAAAGAAACTTTCATTATTATATTATTATTATTTTTTATTTAGACAGTTAATTTTAATGGGCTGACATTGATTAACTAGGGTACATAGACTCAGAGAAAATATCTCCAGGTCATTTTGACATTTGATTATGTTGTATACCCATCACCCAAAGTCAAATTGTCTTTCATCACCTTCTATCTGGTTTTCTCTGTGCTCCTCTCCCTCCCCCCACCCCCTCCCTCTCCTTCCTTTCTTCCCCTCCCCCTGGTAACCACCACACTCTTGTCCATGTCCATGAGTTTTATTTTAGTGTCCCACCTATGTATGAAATCATACAGTACTTAGTTTTTGCTGATTTATTTATTTCACTCAGTATAATATTATCAAGGTCCATCCATGTTGTTGTAAATGATCCTATGTCATCATTTCTTATGGCTGGGTAGTATTTCATAGTATACATGTATCACATCTTCTTTATCAAATCTTCTATTCAAGGGCTTTTAGGCTGTTTCCATGTCTTGGTCACTGCAAACAATGCTGCAATGAACATGAGGCTGCATGTGTCTTTATGTACCATTGTTTTTGAGTTTGTGGGGTATATACCCAGTAGAGGAACTGCTGGGTCATATGGTAGTTCTATTCTTCTTTTTTGAGGAACCGCCATATTGTCTTTTATAATATTTGTACTACTTTCCATTCCCACCAACAGTGGATGAGGGTTCCTTTTTTGCCACAGCCTCTCCAGCACTAGTTATCTGTTTTGTTGATAATAGCCAATCCTACAAGTGTGAGATAGTATCTCAATGTAGTTTTGATTTGCATTTCTCTAATAGCTAATAAAGATGAGCATCTTTTTTTATATATCTGTTGGGCATTTGTATTTCTTCCTGGGAGAAGTGTCTGTTCATGTCCTCTTCCCATTTCTTTATTGGATTGCTTGTTTGTTTGTTGTTGAGTTTTATTAGTTCTTTGTATATTGTAGATATTAGGCCCTTATTTGTGCTGTTGTTTGAAAATATCATCTCCCATTTAGTTGGCTCTCTGTTTTGTTGTCAGTTTCTCTTGCTGTGCAAAAGCTTCTTAGTCTGATGTGGTCCCATTCATTTATCTTTGCCTTCACAGTCAAATTCATAAAGTGCTCTTTATGGCCAAGGTTCATGAGTTTATTTTTTCTTCTATGTAGTTTATTGTTTCAGGTCTTATATTTAAGTCTTTGATCCCTTTTTAATTAATTTTAGTACAAGGGGACAAACTGTTGTCGAGTTTTATTCTTCTGCATGTGACTTTCCAGTTTTCTCAGCAACATTTATTAAAGAAGCTTTCTTTTCTCCATTGTGTGTTGTTGGCCCCTTTATCAAAGATTATTTGACCATATATGTGGTTTTATTTCTGGGCTCTCTATTCTATTCCATTAATCTGAGTGTCTATTTTTCTTTCAATACCATGCTGTTTCTTTTGTTTTGTTTTGTTTTGTTTTGTTTATTTTACAGGGACACAGAGAGAGGGATAGATAGGGACAGACAGACAGGAATGGAGAGAAATGAGAAGCATCAATCATCAGTTTTTTATGATTTTTTATTGCGACATCTTAGTTGTTCATTGATTGCTTTCTCATCTGTGCCTTGACGGCGGGCCTTCAGCAGACTGAGCAACCCCTTGCTCGAGGCAGTGACCTTGGGTTCAAGCTGGAGAGCTTTTGCTCAAGCCAGATGGACCTGCGCTCAAACTGGCAACCTCAGGGTCTCGAACCTGGGTCCTCTGTGTCCCAGTCCAACGCTCTATCCACTGCACCACCGCCCAGTCAGGCAATACTATGCTGTTTTGATTAGTGTGGCTCTGTAATATAATTTGAAGTCAGGTATTGTAATGCTCCCAGCTTTGTTCTTTCTCCTTAGGATTACTTTGACTATTCGGGTTTTTTTATAGTTCCATATAAACCTGATGATTTTTTGTTCCGTTTCTTTAAAAAATGACATTGGAATTTTGATGGAAATTGCATTAAATCTGTATATCACTTTGGGTGATATGGTCATTTTGACTATATTTATTCTTTCTATCCAAGAACAAGGAACATTTTTCCATTTCATTGTATATTTTTTGATTTCTCTTAACAATGCTGTCTAGTTTTCATTTTATAGACTCTTTATATTCTTTGCTAAGTTTATTCCTAGGTATTTTATTTTATTAATTTTTGGTGTGAACATGAAGGGATTACTTTTTTGAGTTTTTTTCTGATGTTTCAGTGTTGGCATATATAAAGGCAATAGACTTTTGTATATTAATTTTGTATCCTGTGACCTTACTGTATTGGTTTATTGTTTCTAATAGTCTTTTTTTGGAGTCTTGGGGGTTTTTGATGTACAGGATCATATCATCTGCAAAAAGTAATATCTTTACTTCTTCTTTCCCAATATGAATGCCTTTTATTTCTTTCTCTTGTCTGATTGCTCTGGCTAGAACTTCCAGCACTATGCTGAATAAGAGTGAAGAGAGTGGGCAACATTGTCTTGTTCCTGATTTTAGAGGAAAAGTCCTCAGTTTTATGCCATTTAATATATTAGTTGATAGTTTGTCATAAATGGCCCTTTTTATGTTGAGATATTTTCCTTCTATACCTATTTTGTTGAGTGTTTTTAACATAAAATGGTGTTGTATTTTATCTAATGACTTTTCTGCATCTATTGATAGGATCAATTTGTTTTTGTTCTTTGTTTTGTTGATATGGTGTATTATGTTAATGGGTTTACACATGTTGAACTATCCTTGTGATTCCGGGTTGAGTCCCACTTGATCATGATGAATTGTTTTTTTAATGTATTGTTGTATTCGATTTTCTAGAATTTTGTTTAGTATTTTAGCATCTGTATTCATTAGAGATATTGGTCTGAAGTTTTCTTTTTTTGTGTAGTCCTTGACAGGTTTTGGTTTGAGGGTTATGTTGGCCTCATAAAATGTGTTTAGAAGTATTGTTTCTGTTACAATATTTTGGAAAACTTTGAGTAGAATAGGAACAAAATCTTCTTTGAATGTTTGATAGAATTCACTAGTATAGCCATCTGGCTCCGGACTTTTATATTTGGGGAAGTTTTTAATAGTTGTTTTTACTTCCTCCCTGCTTATGGGTCTTTTAAGGCTATCTACTTATTCATGACTCAGTTTAGAAAGATTGTATTGTTCTAGGAGTTTATCCGTTTCTTCTAGATTGTTAAATTTGGTTGCATATAATTTCTCAGTATTCTATGATAATTCTCTGTATATCTATGATATCTGTGGTGATTTCTCCTCTTTCATTTTGGATTTTGTTTATATGAGTTCTTTCTCTTTCTTCCTTAGTGAGTCTTGCCAAGGGTTTTTCAAATTTATTGATCTTCTCCAAGAACCAGCTCCTTGTTTTATTGATTTTTTCTACAGTTTTTCTCTTCTTTATTTCATTTTATTTCTGCTCTTATTTTTATTATTTCTTTTCTTCTGCTGGTTTTGGGTTACCTTTGTTCTTCTTTTTCTAGTTCCTTAAGATGTGAAGTTAAGTTTTTTACTCGGGTTCTCTCTTGTTTGTTTATATAGGCCTGTAGTGATCTGAACTTCCCTCGTATTACTGCTTTTGCTGCATTTTAGAGATACTGATATGTCATATTGTCATTTTTTTTGTCTGTATGTAGCTTTTATTCTCTGCTTTTATTATTTCTTTTTTGACTCACTCATTTTTTAGAATATGTTGTTTAATTTCCACATTTTTGTGAGTTTGTTTACTTCTTTTTTGCAGCTGAATTCTAGTTTCAAAGCTTTATGGTCAGAAAATATTCTTGGTATAATTTTAATCTTTCTGAATTTGTTGATGTTCTTTTTGTAACCCAACGTATGGTCAATTCTTGAGAATATCCCTTGTACACTGGGGGAAAATGTATACAGTTGTGCTTTGGAGTGAAATGCCCTGTAGATGTCTATCATATCCAATTGTTCTATTGTTTTATTTAAGGCCCATATTTCCTTATTGATTTTCTGTTTAGGTGAATGACGTAGAGCTATCAGTGATGTATTGAGGTCTCCAAGTATGGTTGTATTTTTGTTGGATTTTATTTTTAGGTCAGTTAGTAGATGTCATATATTTTGGTGCTCCTTGGTTTGGTGCATATATATTAAGAAGTGTTATGTCTTCTTGATTGAATGTCCCCTTTATCAATATAAAATGACCATCTTTGTCTCGATTACCTTTGCTGTCTTGCAGTCAACATTGTTAGATATGAGTATGGGTACACCTGCTTTTCTTTGGATGCTATTTGCTTGGAGAATCATTTTCCAACCTTTCACTTTGAATTTGTTTTTATCCTTGTAGCTTATATGTGTTTCTTGAAGGCAGTGCACAGTTGGATTTTCTTTTTAATTTATTCTTCTACTCTGTGTCTTTTATTGGTGAGTTCAATCCATTTACGCTTAGTGTAATTATTGACACTTGAGAGTTTCCTATTGCCATTTTATGTATTGCTTTCTGATAGCTCTGTCTCTTGTTTGGTTCTTTTGTTTTTCTATCATTTATTTTTGTTTAGTTGTATTCCATATTTCTTTCTTCTGCTTATTTTTTAAGCTATGTGTTTATGTAGTGGTTTTTTCAAGGGTAACCCATTGATTAATAGATAGGATACCTATTATATTTATTGTAGTACATTTTCTCATGAGTGCTTCTGCACTCCATTCTCCTTTGCTCCTGTTAGTATTTGTCCTTTCCCCATTTTTGTTTTTGTTGTCACAGATTAGTCTTGTTTTTATTGTGATCTTGATTGAGCTTTTACTTGTAGTTTTGTTTTGTTTTGTTCTTTGTATCTGGTTGGATAACCCCCTTTAGTATTTCCAGAACTGGGGGTTTTCTGGTGATAAATTCCCTCATCTTTTCTATATCTGTGAATAATTTTATTTATTTCTCCTTCCTATTTGAAAGATAACTTTGATGGACATAGTATGCTTGGCTGGAAGTTCATCTCTTTTAGAACTTTAAATATTAGGATTTAGTCTCTTCTGGATTATAGAGTTTCTGCTGAGAAATCTGATGATAATCTAATGGGCCTTCCTTTATATGTTGTATTCTTCTTTACCCTGGCTGCATTGAAGATTTCTTCTTTGTCATTGGTTTGTAATAATTTTATTATGATGTGCCTTGTAGTAGGTTTGTTTGAGTTAAGATAACTCAGTATTCTGTTTGCTTCTTGAGTTCAAGATTTTAATTATTTCCACAGGTTTGGGATGCTCTTGTCTATTATTTGTTTGAATATGTTCTCCATTCCATTTTCTCTCTCTTCTCCTTTTGATATACCCACTATTCTTATGTTGCTCTTTCTGATGGATTTAGACAATTCCTATAAGGCTTTCTCATTTTTTTAAATTTGTGAGTCTCCTCTTCTCTCTGTAGTGTCTCTAGTTGCTTGTCTTCTATGTCACTAATTCTCTCTTCTATTTTGCTTGTTCAATTAGCTAAACCTGTTACCTCATTTTTCATTTCATGAATTGAGATTTTTATCTGTTTCATTTTCATAGTTTCAATTTCCTTGGTGATGTATTCTTTTTGTTCATTGAATTGTTTTCTGAGCTCTCTAAATTGCCTTTCTGTGATTTCTTTTATTTCCTTGAGTATTTTTAGGACTCCAATTTTTAATTCTCTGTGATTTAACTCCAAGGTTTCCAAGCCATTGAAATTTTTTATCATAGACTTTTCCTCATATATCTGAGCTATATCTCTATCTTTTGTAACCATGATACTTGATTTCTTTTCCCTTAAAGGCATTTGAAAGTGGTATTGTTAATAACACTAGTAAGAGATGATTAAAAAAACAAATTTAAAATATATAGTAAAAAAATGAAAATTTGATAATGCTATGTGGAGCAAAAACTACATAAAATGGAGAGCCAGAGTTGGGGGAAAATGACAAAGAGATAAAAAACGAAGTAAAAAACACACAAAATGCCACAAAGAAAAAATTTGAATCCAAAAAACAAATAATTTGTTTGAAAATGACTATTGAATAAGAGAAAAAGTGAAAGAGAAAAGAAGAATAAATAAAAAGGAGTTAATGTTTTTGTAATTTAAAATAAAAAAATAAAAACAAATCATAAAAATAAAAAATCATAAAAATAAAAAACAAGAATGGAAAATGTAATACCTATGGGCAAGGAAGTTTAAAATAAAAAGGAAAGAATAAGATGGAAAGAAAATAAAATGACCAAAGTGGAGGCAAAAAGATGAAAAATACAAGAAAAAATGAAAAAAAGTTATAAAAAATAAAATTTTTCCTGGTTTTGAGAGGTATCTTACTTTTTCTTTTTCTTTTAGGCATCTGATGCTGTACCACAGGTTTTGCTTCTGTGGCACTCTTGAGTAGAAATTTGCAATTGATGTGTCACTATGGCTATGACATAATCTAGACCTCAGTCGCATTGGAAGGCAGGGCTTGTTAGGGTTTGCAGGCTTAGACAATGGGAGAGTCAGGTTTTTTGTTGCCTCTCCTCATGCATCTCTTTCCTGAGCCAGCATCCTGGGGACCCAGCTATAAAGTTGCCCCAGCCACTCACTGCTTGCAGAACAAGAGGTTCTAAGAGATGCCAAGTCCCCCATCCAGACCCGCTCAAAGCACAGTTCTGGGTAAAGATTTTCCAACCAGAGCCACCAGCATAAGCAAGCAGGGCAGGGAGCTGATTGCTTCTCAGGTGCCTTTCTAAAGGCCCCTGGGCATGTCTAGTATGCCTCAGCACTCTGTGGGTCTAATCTCCACAGGCTTTTCTCCCTTGTGCCCTGTTTGGAAGCCCGCAGCCCAGCCCTACAACTTCAGAGTGCTCTCTGTGGTCTACTCCACAGAAATGCACTTCATAACCTGTGTCGTCTGGCGGGAAGTTCCCTCAGTCACTGATTACAGAGCAAGAGGCCCTAAGAGCTGCCAAGTCTCTCCTTCAGGTCCACTCAAAGCACATTTCTGGGTAAGGCTTCTTCAACTAGAGCTGCCAGCATAAGCTGGCAAGGCAGGGAGCCAGTTGCTAGTCAGGCTCCTTTCTAAGAGTCCCCAGGTATGTCTAGTTTGCCTCAGTGCTCCACAGGTTTAATCTCTACAGGCTTTTCTCCCTTGTGCCCTGTTTGGAAGCCTGCAGCCCTGCCCCCACAACTTCCCTAGTGCTCTCTGAGTTCTGCTCCATGAGAATGTGCTTTGTAACCTGTATCAGCTGGTGGAGGTGCCTGCCCAGACAGGTCCAGGTCTAGGGATTCTGGCTCTTGTGCAATTCCCATGCTGTTGGTTGGGGAGCCAGGACCACACAGAAACTATGGCTACAGCTCATGCAGACAGTCTCTGGCCTAGCCCCTCCATCTGCAAATGCCCACACCTATGCCAGAGGCGCCAGGTGGAGCCACTCACACACAGCCCATGATCGCAGACTGAGATTGAACAAAGCCCAGTCTCTCTGTTGCAGGCCTCTGCAGGCAACCAGCTTAGCCACCTCCATTGGAGTCTACCTCTCATGCTAGGTCCACATATGCAATCTCAGGCTGAGTCACTGGCATGTTCTCTCCTCATCTTGATTGTCCGCCTAGCTCAGTTTCTTCCCTTGCCCCTTGCCCTCCTTTCCTCTCATTTCCAAGTGAAAGCAGCCCTTCTTTAGATCAGTGAGGAAAGTGTAATACTCTGTTCTCCGTCTTATTTCCTTCAGATTGGATTATATATTCAGGCACCTTTTTGCCCAATCATACTTTTGTTTGGCGTGTATTTTAGATGCTCTTGCGACTGTTTTTTTCTGTCTCTAGTTGTTGAATTTGTTGAAATTTCAGGGGAAGATATTAGGAGCATCCCTCATGGTGCCATTTCTCTGATGTCACTCCTCATAAAAGAGACTTTTTAAAAAACGGGGGAAAGAATATAAATATAAAATATAAGATGGCAATAACTACACACTTATTAATAATTACTTTAAATGTGAATAAATTAAATACTCTAATCAATCAAATTTAAGAGACCTGGACTGATAGGTCAATTGGTCAGAGCATTGTCCCAAAAAGCAGATGCTGCAAATTCAATTTCTGGTCAGGGCACATACAGGAACAAATCCACTTTTTCTCCCTCTCTTTCTCTCTCTCTCTCCACTAATATCAATAAATAATTTTTTAAAAACACATTATAAAAATATAAATAAAATAAAATGGAGTAATTACATTACCTAATATCAAACTATGATACAAGGTGATAGTAATCAAAACAGAATGGTACTGGCATAAAAACAGACATACAGATCAATGAAAAAAAAAAAAGAGCCAAGAAATAAACCTATGCTTCTATGGTCAAATAATAGTTGACAAAGAAGACAAGAACATACAATGGGGTAAAGATATTTAGTCAGTAAATGATGTTGGGAATATTGGACAGATACATGCAAAAAAAATAAAACTAAACCACTTTCTTACACCATGCTCAGAAATAAATTCAAAATGGATTAAAGACTTAAATGTAAAAATCAAAACCATAACAATCCTAAAAGAAAACATAGGCAATAAAATGTCAAACATTTCTTGGAGCAATACTTTTTTTCTAATATATATTTTCAGGCAAAGGAAACAAACAAACAAGCAAACATCAATGGTACCACATAAAAGTAAGTAGTTTTTGCACAGCAATGGAAATTATGAACAAAATCACATGACAAGTCACTGAACGAAAAATGATATTTGCCAATGATATATTTGATAAAGGGTTAATATCCAAGATTTATAAAAAACTTATAAAACTCAATACAAAAACACAAACAATCCAATAAAATGGGCAAAATACCTAAATAGATACTTTTTCAAAGAAGACATACAAATGGTAAATAAACATATAAAATAATGCTGAATGTCATTAATCATCAGATATGTGCAAATTAAAACCACAATGAGCTATTACCTTACACTTCTCAAAATGACCACCAGTACATGAGTGGATAAAAAAGATGTGATACATTTACACAATAAAATACTACTCAGCTTTAAAAAAGGAATAGAAATATTACCTTTTGTGACAGCATGAATGAACCTGGAATATTATGCTAAGTGAAATAATTCAGTCAGAGACAGATAAATACCATATGATTTCATTTATATGTGCAATCTAATGAACAAAGTAAATAAACAAACAAAACAGAAATAGGTTTAAATGTGCAGAAAACAGACTGACAGTGGTCAGAACAGAGGGGCATTGGAAAGCTGGGTGAAAAAGATGATTGGATTAATAACCACAACAACAAAACCCTCATAATCATAGACTACAGTATGGTGATTACAAGAAGAAAAGGGGGCGAGAAGGTAGAAAAAGGTAAAGGAAGAATAAGTAGTGACATGAACAGATTTGACTTTGGATGGTGAGAATGCAGTATATATACAGATGATGTAGTATACAATTGTACACTTAAAACCTACGTAATTTTATTAACCAATGTCACCACAATAAGTTCAATAAAAAATTTTAATGACATAGAGTAGCTGAATACATAAGGAAACAAGACCCATATATATGCCCTCTATAAAAGTTGTAGTTCAGGCCTGACCAAGCAGTGATGCAGTGGATAGAGTGTAGGACTGGGATGCGGAAGACCCAGGTTCATGACCCCGAGGTCGCCAGCTTGAGCGTGGGCCCATCTGGCTTGAGCAAAAAGTTCGCCAACTTCGACCCAAGGTCACTGGCTCCAGCAAGGGGTTGCTTGGTCTGCTGAAGGCCCACAGTCGAGGCACATGTGGGAAGGCAATCAATGAACAACTAAGGTGTTGTAACGGCAATGAAAAACTAATGATTGATGCTTCTTACCTCTCTCTGTTCCTGTCTGTCTGTCCCTATCTAACCCTCTCTCTGACTGTCTCTCTGTCCCTGTAAAAAAAAAAAAAAAAGTTCTAGTTCAGATTGAAAGGCACACACAGAATCAAAATAAAGGGAAGGAAAAAGATATTTCATGAAAATGGAAACAAAAGGAGTAGTAATACTTGTACCAGACAAAATAGACTTTAAAACATAAGTTATAATAAAAGAAAAAGAAGGACATTGCACAGTGAAAAAGGGATCAATTCAACAAG
Organism: Rhynchonycteris naso; assembly: GCA_037038555.1. Lineage (NCBI taxonomy): Eukaryota > Metazoa > Chordata > Mammalia > Chiroptera > Emballonuridae > Rhynchonycteris > Rhynchonycteris naso. The sequence goes on from CM073002.1 coordinate 79,668,693, forward strand.
GGTATATAAACTTAAGAAACATTTATGCACACAATATAGAAACACCTAAATACATAAAGCAAATACTGCTGAAGATAATGGGAGATATCAACAGTGACACAGTAATAGTAGAAAGATTTAACACCCTATGACGTCAATGGATAGATCTTCCAGACGGAAAATAAACAAGGAAACAGCACCTTAAAAAACACATTAGACCAGATGGATTTAATTGATATTTTTAGAGCATTCACCCCAAAGCAGAAGAGTATACATTCTTTCAAGTGCACATGGAATATTTTCCAGAATAAATCACATGTTAGGACACAAAACTAGTCTCAATAAATTTAGAAAGATTGAGATATCAATCATCTTTTCCAGACATAATGGTATAACTCTACAAATCAACTACAACAAAAAACTTCAAAATAAACATATAGAGGCTAAACACTGTTACCAAACACTAAATGGGTTAACAACAAATCTAAGTAGAAGAATAAAAATAATTTGAGATGAATGAAAATGAAAATACAATGACCTAAAATCAATGGGACACAATAAAAAAACTCCCAAGAGGCAAATGTATAGGAATACAGGTCTACCTCGTGAAACAAATCTCAAATGAAGAATCTAACCTTAAAGCAAAAGAAACCAGAGAAAGAACAACAAACAAAACTCAAAGTGAGTAAAATGAGGGATATAATATAGGTTACAGAAGAAATAAATGAAGTAGAGTTTAAAATAATAAAAAAGATCATGAGTCCAAGAATTGGGTCTTTGAAAAGATAAATAAATTGATAAACATTTAACCAGACTCATCAACAAAAAAAAGTGAGAGGGCCCAAATACATAAAATTCAAACATGAAAGAGAAGTAACAATTGACACCATAAAAATACAAAGGATTATAAAAAATGTTATGAAACAGTATACATACTAAAATGGACAATTTGAAAGAAATAAATTTCTAGAAACATACAAGATTTCAAGGCTGAATAAGGAAGAAAAAAAAATATGAACAGATCATTACAACCAACAGTATTGAAGCAGCAGTCAAAACTCCCAATAAACAAAAGTCCTGGACTGTATGGTGTTTTTTTCTTTTAATTTTTTTTTTTTACAGGGACAGAGAGAGAGTCAGAGAGAGGGATAGATAGGGACAGACAGACAGGAACGGAGAGAGGTGAGAAGCATCAACCATTAGTTTTTCATTGCCATTGCGACACCTTAGTTGTTCTTGATTGCTTTCTCACTTGTGCCTTGACCGCAGGCCTTCAGTAGATCAAGCCACCCCTTGCTGGAGCCAGCGACCTTGGGTCCAAGTTGGTGAGCTTTTGCTCAAACCAGATGGGCCTGCGCTCAAGCTGGTGAGCTCGGGGTCTCGAACCTGGGTCTTCCACATCCCAGTTCAATGCTCTATCCACTGCGCCACCGCCTGGTCAGGCTGGATGGTATGGTTTTACAATTGAATTTTACCAAATATTTTTAAGAGAATTAATACCAATCAATATCAAAATATTTCAAAAAATTCAAGAGGAAATAGAAGACTTCAAAGTTCATTTTATAAGACCAGCATTACCCTGGATGCAAAAAGATAAATACACACACACACACACACACACACGAACTTCTAGGCCAATATACATAACAAACATAGATTCAAAATCCTTAACAAAATGTTAGTAAATGGGGTTCAGAAATACATTAAAAAGATTATATACCATGGTAAAGTGGTATTTATTTCTGGGATCCAAGGTGCACATGGAACATATCAATTCACATGAAACACTACATAAATAAAAGAAAAAATCATATATATATATAAATGTAGAAAAAGCATTTGACAAAATTCAGCAACAATTTATGATTAAGACTGTCAGAAAATTGAGGTGAGAGATAACAAATCTCAACATAATAAAGGTCATATATGACAACCTGACAGTTTACATCATACTTAATGAGGAAAAGCTAAAACTTTTATTTAAGATCAAGAACAAGACAGATATGTTCATTTTCACCATTCTTCCTCAAGATAATATTGAAAGTACTAAGAAAATTATGACATTGAAGAAAGAACCTGAAGAACATATGAACAAATGGAAGCATATACTGTGCTCATAAATAAAAGAAAAATAATATCATTAAAATGTCTATATTACAAACAAAAAATATACAGATTCAAGGCAATCTTTATCAATATACCAATGGTGTTTTTTACAGAACTAAAACAAATATTTCAAAATTTTATAATGGAACCACAAAAAGCCCCAAAGAGCAAAGTAATCTTGAGAAAGAAGAATAAAGCTGGTGTTATAATGCTACCTGCTATCAAACTAGTCCACAAGGCCATAGTAATCAAAGCAGCATGGTACTGGCATAAAAACAAACCCATACTTCAATGCAACAAAATAGAAAGTCATAAAATAAACCCATGTTTTTATAGTCAATTACTATTTGACTAAGAAGACAAGAATATACAATGGGTTAAAGATAATCTTTTTAATAAATAGTGTTGGGAATATTGAACAAATGCATGCAAAAAAATGAAACTAGACCACCTTCTTACACCATGCTCAGGAATAAACTCAAAATGGACTAGAGACTTAAATGCAAGACTCAAAACTATAAAAATCTTAGAAAAAAAAACATTAGCAGTACAATCTTGGGCATTTCTTGTAACAATACTTTTTTTCTAATATATCTCCTCAGACAAGTGAAATAAAAAATAATAATAAATAAACTAATGGGACTACATCAAACTAAATGTTTTCTTTTTTCACAGCAAAGTAAACCATCAACAAAATGAAAAGTTAGCCGACCAAATGGAGAAAATATTCACTGATACATTTGACAAAGGGGTTAATATCCAAAATTTATAAAGAACTTATACAACTAAACACCAAAAAACCCCCAAATAATTCAATTAAAAAATGGGCAAAGAACCTGATACTTCTGCAAAGAAGATATAAAGATGGCAAATAGATGTATGAAGAGATGCTCCATGTCACTAATCATCAGATATACAAATTAAAACCCCAATGAGCTATCACCTCAAACCTGTCAGAATAGCTATCATCAATAAATCTACAAACAACAAGTTCTGGAGAGGATGTGGAGAAAAGAGAACTCTTGTGCACTGTTGGTGAGAATGCAGACTGGTGCAGCCAGTATGAAAAATAGAATGGAGGTTCCTCAAAAAATTAAAAATAAACTGCCTTATGACTCAGTGATTCCAATTCTGGGTATATATTTAAAGAAACCCAAAACACTAATTTAAAATATATGCATCCCTATGTTCATTGCAATGTTAGTTATAATAGTCAAGACATGGAAGTAACCCAAGTGCCCATCAGTAGACACATGGATATAAAAAAAGGTGTGGTACATATATACAAAGGAATTTTACTCATCCATAAAAAAGAATGGAATCTTACTATTTGCAACAGCATTCTAGAGGGTATTATGCTAAGTTAAATAAGTCAGACAGGGAAAGATGAATACCATATGACTTATCTTATATGCAGAATCTAAAGAACAATATAAATGAACAAAATAGAAACAGACACATATATACAGAGAACAAACAGATGTTGCCAAAGTGGAGGGGTATGAGTATACATACTGAAGGATCAAGAATACAATTTGGCAGTTACAAAATAGTCATTAGAAATATAGTCAATAATATTGTAATAACTAATTATGATGTCAAGTGGATACTTGAAATACCAGGGGGCTCACTTTGTAAATTATGTGATTATCTTACTACTAGGCTGTATACCTGCAACAAATATAAAATAATATTGAATGTTAGTAATAGATAAATAAAGTTAATTTAAAACAATAAATTTATCTAAGCCATACACAGTTTTAGCCCAAAACTTCCTCTAGTACTACATTCAAAAATATTTGATCAGGATTGAAGACAGGGTAAAAATAAAGTTTTATCTTTTTCGTTGTATACCTTTATGTCCAACTTTCTCATTCATAGATATTTTTTGTACTCATACACATTCTATTTCAATACCATTTACAAAGGTCCCTATGCATATCTTATTCAAGCAAATTTTCTTGGCAGTTGACAACTTAATATTTTTATAAACAGTATTCAGTTTGAGCTCATTTAATACAGTTTGTTATATACAAATGGAGACAAGGGAGAGAATCTATATGTGGAATTATGGGTTAAATTGTGCCCTTCCAAAATGTATATGTTGAATTTCTAACATCTGTTATCTCACACTGTGACTACATTTAGAGATAAAGTCTTTAATAAGGTAATTAAGTTAAATGAGGGTATTATGATAGGCTCTATTCCAATATGACTGTGTCTTTATAAGTAAAATAAATTGGGAAACAGACATGTACAAAGGAAAGACCATATAAAAACATAGGTTGTAAATGGCCTTGTACAAGCTAGGGAGAGAGACCTCAGAAGAAACCAACCTAACTTTGGTTGTAGTGAAGTAAATGGAGTGAACAGAAAAGGGTCAGAAAGATCCAAAATGGTGATGGAGTAGGTAAAAGCTACATTCACCTCCTCCCAGGAACAAACTGGAATGACAAATAAACTAAAGAAAAATCACCCTGAATAACCAAGTAAAGACTAACTGAGTAGAAGTCTGATAATCAAGGACAAAGAAACCACATCAAGACTGGTTGGAAGGGCCATGACATAAAAAGGATTGCTCCTTTCCCATGGGTGCTGTCTGAAGATCCAGAGAGCTCTCTCAGGTGCAGACATTTCCCTTAGAACCACTGGGTTTAAATCCCAAGTTGGGTTCTCTGGCCAAGAGCACCAGAACTGAGAAAAGTTGCCCAGATAACACCTGGCTATGAAAAGCAGCAGTGTTTTAGGCCATGAGGGAAAAACAGAAATCTACTATAGACATAAGCATCCTCTCAAAAAGCCAACACATAAAATTTTATTCACAGAGCAGACTGGAGTCATGTGAGAAAAGTCTGGGGTTTATGTCTCTGGCAAGAGAGATGAAGGGGTAGCCACCAGGATCCCTGTACTAAGTCATTCTTCCATAGCACAGATGTCATCTTTTTTGGATGGAGCACTCCTTTCTTTTGCAGCATCAGACTGGGAGAAAACAACAGTCCCATCCTCTGGACATCCTTTTGCCTCACCTTGTGAAGCTTAAGCTCTTCTCAAGAACATAATCGGAGGCTTTTTTAGTAACTGAGCCTAAAGAGAGCTAGCAGGCAAAGACAGATGGAGTCAGATCTAGGGGTGTCTTAGGACTTCTTCTGACCTTCCCCCAGTACCTGTGATAGTAAAAGGCAGCTTTGGCATGCAGCTTTGTCCTTCTGCATGAACCCAAGCCAAGCAGAGGCAGTTACAAACTATGGAATGCTTATAAATCCAAACAAGTTGCCAAGGCAAGTCACAGGCAGTCTCATACATTGGCCTGCACCAGAGTTCCTCCCAAGAGGCCAAGAACCATATATCTAGTGGCCAGCTTCAGACATAATCAGAGCAAGATCCAACAAGCTTCCCAAGAAGCATATCCAAAATAAGATCTCAGCAGGCACCCAACTCTGCTGAAACAAGTTTTGCTTTGCATAGTCAGCACCTGCTCAGCAGCTTGCATGCCATGGTCAAGGTGGAACCTCCCAGGTACAAATGGGACAATAGCAGTCAAGACTCAACTACAATAGGAGGATCCACATAACCCAGACAACAGATACTCCTGGAGCACACCATCCAGGTGTCCAAGGATATTGCACCACTGAACCCCACAGGACACCTACTATATAAGGCCACCCAGCCAAGACTAGAAGTCAGAAAAGATCTATATAATACATAGAAACAAACACAAAGAGGCAATCAAAATGGGGAGACCAAATAAACAGGCCCTAAATGAAAAAATAAAGAAAATCTCCAGAAAAAGAGCTAAATGAAATCAAGGCAAACAATTTATCAAATATAGAAATCAGAGTAATGGGTATAAGATGCTCAATAACATTAAAAAGGACTCATAAACCAAAAGGAAAGACTGGCAAAAATGAGCAATACCATATCTGAAATGAAGAATATACTGGAAGGAATAAATAGCATTTGGATGAAACAGAGCATCAAATCAGTGATTTGGAAAACAGGTAGAAAAAGACATCTAATCAGAACAGCAAAAAAAAAAAAAAAAGAATTTTTAAAAACAATGGTAGCATATGGGACCTTAGAGACAACATGAAGCATACCAATGTCTGCATCATAGGAAGGAAAAGAGAGAGTGCAAGGAATCAAGAAGTGATATCAAGAAATAATGAGTGAGGCCTGACCTGTGGTGGTGCAATGGGATAAAGATTCGACCTGGAACACTGAGGTTGCTGATTTGAAACCCTGGGCTTGCCTGGTAAAGGCACATATGGGAATTTATGCTTCTAGCTCTTCCCCCTTCTTTCTCTCTCTCACTCTCTCTCTCTCTCTTTTCTCTCTAAAAATAGAATAAATTCTTAAAAAAAAAGAAATAATTAGTGAAAATTTTCCTAACCTGATGAAGAAGAAAGAATCACAAGTCCAGGAAGTACAAAGAAATCTAAATAAGATGAACCCAAGAAGATCCACACCAAGATCAGACATATTGTAATTAAAATGAAAATGCTTAAAGACAAAAAGAAAATCTTAATAAAAGCTGCAAAAGAAAAAGTAACGTAAAAAGATCTCTCATAAGACTGTCAGCTGATTTTTCAACAGAAATATTTTGGGCCCAAAATGACTGGCATGAAATTTTCAAAAAAAGAAAAAGCAAAATCCTATAATAAACACTACCTTACCCACCAAGGTAATCATTTAAAATTGAAAGAGAAATAAAAGGTTTCCCACACAAGAAAAGGCTAACAGAGCTTGCTACTACCAAACCAGTATTGCAAAAAAAATGTTAAAGAGCCTGCTTGAAGACAAAGGTGATCACAAAGACAAAAGAAGAAGGAAGAGGATGAGGAGGAGGAAGAGAAGGAGAAGAAAGAAGCAGAGGAACATAGTTAACAGAAAAACTGGCAATGCATATGTAACTATTGATAATCACTTTAAATGTAAATGGCTTGAATGCTACAATGAAAAGTCATGGAGTAGCTGAATAGTTAAGAAAACAAGACCCATATATGTGTTTTTTATGAGACTTACCTCAGAACAAATATTACACACAGATTAATTGTAAAAAGAAAAAAAGAAAGAAAAGACATTTCATAGAAATGGAAATGATAAAGCTTAAGTAGCAATCTGACAAAATAGACTTTAACGCAAAAGTCATAGTAAGAGAAATAGGACACAACGTAATAAATAATAATGGGAGCAATCCAACAAGAGGATATAACCCTTGTGAATGCATCCAACATAGAAGCATGTAAATATTTAAAGCAAATCTTGATAGATGTAGAGAAAGAAATAGACAGTAATGCATTCATAGTAGGGGATTTTAACACCCTATTGACATCAGTGGATATATCTTCTGGACAAAACAACAAGAAAATATCAGCCTTAAATGATACACTAGATTAGATCAATTTAACTGATATCTTCAAAGCATTTTACTCCAAAGCAGTAGAATATATATTCTTTTCAAGTGTACATAAAACATTTTTTGGACAGATATTTTAGCTCAGAAATCAAGTACCAATAAATTTAAGAAGATTTAAATTATATCAAGCATCTTCCCTGACTATAATGTTACAAAAGGCTAAATTAATCACAAGAAAAATACTGAAAAACACATAAAGACATGTAGGTTGAATAAAATGCTACTAAACAATGAATGGGGTAACAATGGGATCAAGGAAAAAATAAAAATAATTTCTTGAAACATATAAAATGAGAACAGAACAACTCAAAATCAATAAAAAATAGCAAACACTTTTTTTTCTCGATTCTCTGTTTATTTACTGAAGCACTCCCTTAACAATTTTAACAAGAAACTTACTTAATGATAAGAAGATATTTCCTAAGCCTCCTAGGCTTTGTTCAACTCTTTTTAAAAATTTTTTATTAATTTTAATAGGGTTACATTGATCATGCAAACAGTTTTAAGAGAAAAATTCATAGTATTACAAGTATTTCAAGAAACAAGAAAAATCTCAAATAAACAATTTTACTTTATACTTAAAGAAAATTGAAAAAGAACAACAAACACAGCCCAAACTGAGAGGAAGAAAGGAAATAATAAAGATCAGAGCAGAAATAAATGAAATAAAGTCTAAGAAAATACAAAAGATCAATGAAACCAAGAGCTGGTTCTTTGTATAGATAAAAAAAAGATTGACAAACTTAACCATACTCATCAAGAGAGAGAGAGAGAAGACCCAAACAAATAAAATCAGAAATGAAAAGAAGTGATGCCAAAAACCTACAAAAGATTGTAAGAACCCAACAAATTAGATAATCTGTATGAAGTAGATAAATTCCTAAAAATATACAATTTTCCAAAACTGAATCAGGAAGACTCAGAAACATCTGAACAGAGAAATTACAAATAAAAGCAGTCATAATAAAAACAAACCTTCCAGCAAACAAAAGTCCTGGACTGGATGACTTTACTGGCAAATTTTACCAAACATTCAAATAGAACTTATACCTATCTTTCTCAATCATTTTTTAAAAATTCAAAAGTAGGGAAGACACCCAAGCTTATTCTACAAGGTTAACATTATTCTAACTCTTAAACCAGATAAGAACACTACAAAGAAATCAAATTATAGGCCAATATTCCTCATAAACATAGATACTAAAACCCTCAATAAAATATTAGCAAAATGACCCAGCAATACATGAAAAATCATACACCATGATTGAGTGAAATTTATTTTAGGCATGTAAGGCTGGTATCATGTAAGGCAAATCAATAAATGTAATATACCACATGAACAAAATGAAGGATAAAACGACATTATCATATAAATAGATGCATAAAAAGCATTTGATAAGATTCAGCACCTGTTTATGATAAAAACTCTAAGCAAAGTGAGAAAAGAGGGAACATACCTTAGCATAATAAAGGCCATATATGATATATGCACAGCCAACATCATACTCAATGAACAAAAACTACAAGCATTTTCCTTAAGATCAAGACAGAGATGTCTGTTTTCACCACTCTTATTCAGCATAGTATTAGAAGTCCTAGCTATGGCAATCAGAAAGGACGAAGAAATAAAAGACATCCAAATTTGAAAGAAAGAAATAAAACTATCATTATTTGTAGGTGACATGATACTGGACATAAAGAACTCTAAAAATTCCACCATAAAAGTACTAAAATTGTGGCCCTGGCTAGTTTGCTCAGTGGTAGAGCATCAGCCTGGTGTGTGGATGTCTTCAGTTCAATTCCTTGTCAGGGCACACAGGAGAAACATCCATTTGCTTACTCCTTCCCCCTCTTGCTTCTCTCTCTCTCTCTGACCGCCTCTCCCCTCCTGCAGCCATGAATCGATTGGAGTGAGTTGGCTCCAGGTGCTAAGGATGACTCCAGTGCCACTGCTTCAGGCATTAAGAAGAGCTCGGTTGCTGAGCAATGGAACAACGCCCCATATGGGCAGAACATTGCCCTCTAGTGGGCCTTCCAGGTGAATACCAGTTGGGGTGCATGTGGGAATCTGTCTTTCTGCCTCCCTTCTTCTATCTGAATAAAATAGAATAAAGTAAAATAAAACTACTAGAAATGATCAGTGAATTCAGTAAAGTAGTGAAACAAATATCCAGAAATCAGTTGCATTTTTGTACATCAATAATGAACTATCAGAAAGAGCAACTAAGAAAGCAACCCCATTCACAATTGCTTCAAAAAGAATAAAAAATCTAGGAGTAAACTTAACCAAGGAAGTAAAAGATTTGTACTCAGAAAATTATAAGACACTGAAGAAAGAAATGGAAGAAGATACAAATAAATGAAAGTATATACCGTGTTTATGGATAAGAAGAATTAACATCATTAAAATGCCCATGCTGCCTAAAACAATTTACAGATTCAACACAATTCCTATCAAGATAACAATGGCATATTTCACAGAACTGGAACTATTTCAAAAATGTATATGGAACTATATACGAAAGATCCTGAATAGCAACAGTGATCTTGAGAAAGAGGAACAAACTTGGAGGGCAAGCTACCTGAGTATGAGCTCTTCTACAAAGACATAGTAATCAAAACAGCATGACCCTGGCTTAAAAGCAGACATGTTGATCAATGGAATGAAAAAAAGAGCCCAGAAATAAACCCACACTTTATAGCCAATTAATATTTGGCAAAGAAGACAAAAACATACAATGGAATAGAAATAGTCTAGAATAAGGAGCTTTGGAAAAAACTGAACACACATGTACAAAAAATACAACTGGGTCACATTCTTATACCTTTATAAAAAATAAATTCAAAGTGGTTTAGAGCCTTAAATTTAAGACTCAAAACCACAAGTCATAGAAATAAAAATAAGCAGTAAAGTTTTGAACATTTCTCACAGAAATAATTGTTCTAATATATCTACCTGAATAAGGGAAACAAAAGAAAAAATAAAATAAATGGGACTACATCAAACTAAACTGTTTTTGAACATCAAAGAAGCTTGACCCATGATGGCGCAGTGGACAAAACATTGACCTGGAACACTGAGGTCACTGGTTCAAAACCCCGGGCTTGCCTGGCAAGGCACATATCAACCCCGGTCTTGCCTGGCAAGGCACATATCGGAATTGATGTTCCTGCTCCACCCACTCCCTCTCTCTCTCTCCCTTTTCTAAAAATGAATAAATAATTTTTTAAAAAATATATAAAATTATTTTTAAAAAAAGAATGTCAAAGATAATCGTCAACAAATGGAAAGACAACCCAGCAAATGGGAGAACATATTCAACAATATATCTGATAAGGGGTTAATAACTAAAATTTATAAGGAACTTATAAAACTAAACATCAAAAAAACAAACATTCCAATTAAAAAATGGTCAAAGGACCTGAATAAACACTTCTCCAAAGAGGACATACAGATGGCCAATAGACATATGAAAAGATGCTCAATATTACTAATCATCAGACAAATGCAAATTAAAACCACAATGAGATATCACCTCACACCTGTCAAAATGGCACTCATCAATGAATCAACAAATCCCATGTTGGCAAAAATGTGGAGAAAAGAGTACCCTTTAGCACCCTTGATGGGAATGTAGATTAGTGCAGCCACTGTTGAAAGCAATATGTAGTTACTTCAAAAAATTAAAAATGGAACTGTCTTATGACCCAATGATTCCACTTCTTGGAATTTATCCAAAGAAACAGAAACACTAATTCAAAAAATATATATACACACCTACATTCATTGCCACATGATTTATAATAGCCAAAGTTTGGAAGCAGCCCAGGTGCCCATCAGTAGATGAGTGAATAAAAAAGTTCTGTACATTTACACAATGGAATATTATTCAGCTATAAAAAAGAAAAATTGACCCCTTGCAACAGCATAGGTGGATCTGAAGATCATTATGCTATGTAAAATGAACCAATTAGTGAAAGACAAGTATTATACAATTTCACTCATGTGTGGAATTTAATGAACAAAATGTAATAACAAGCAAAATAGAGAAAAACCCATAGACAGCAGGCTGACAGTTGTTGGTGAGGTGGTCTTGGGCTGGAGGGATTGAGCAAAAAAAGAAAAAAAAGAGAGAGAGTGAGAGAAGAAACCAATGCTGTCAACACCTGATCTCAGGCTTCTAACTGCCACAACAGATAGAAAAAAATATTCCATTGTTTAAACCAGACAGTCTATAATACTCTATTATGGCTGCCCAGAAAATAAATACATGTGGTATATAACTTAAAGCAGAAAAAGGAAAAAGGTGATACAATGTTTGACAACTGGTAGATATATAAGTCCATGAAGGAAGGGAGGGAGGAAGAGAGGCTAGTGTAAACTTTGATCCCTTAAGAACTTTGTTCACTACCTGAAAATCTCAGTTTCAAAGGTTATAATTAGGTAAAAACTAATAAAGCTGAAAAAAACATGGCACGTCTCTTCTCATCTTGCTTTTTTCAATGTAAAAAAATGAAACCTTAGAGTGGTGAAGCTCCAAGTTCGCTCACTGTAAATGGAAGCCAAATGCCAAGTTCTGGGAATGTGGCAACCTTTAAAACTCAGAGGGAAACGCCATGTCATTTCCAGGAGCATGGTGATTAGAAAGGCCAAAAAATTTGCATTATGATATCAGCAAAATAGCCTCACAGAGACAATGACTGGTGGTCCCACTTCTTTGCTAAAATTTGGCAACTTGAACCTGAGGCGGGGGTTGGGGGAGGGGGGAAGACAGCTACTAAGAAGGGCTACTTGTGGCTCATGGGGATCAAATAAACAAAACAAAACAAAACTAACTAAAACAGAGCCTAGCAGCACTGAGGGCACTCCGTGGAGAAGCCAGCACTGAACTGCCTGTCCTCTGTAGAACTGCCTGCCTGCACTGTTTCTGCCTCCTGAGTCAGACCCTATAAAGGTTTTCTGGAATCCTATTTCAGTCAATAGGATTGTGGCCTTCTCCACCCAATCAGAGCTGTGCGGCTCTGACCAACCAGAGTAATTCTATTCTGACCAATTAGGACACTGCCTATTGGGCCTGGAGTACCTAGCTGAAGAGGGGCCTGGCCCAAGACCAGCCTCACAGCCTGCTGTTTTCACAGGCCTGCTGTATCACTCTTGAGCTATTTGCACTGAATAGTTTCCTTCTGCACTGCACCCAGAATTCTGGGTTCCTGGTGGCATTGAGTTGGTGCCAAGGACCATCGTTTGACAGTAGCAAACCCTTTAACTCTTCTTCCTACTAGTCGCTTTCCTCCACTCACTTTCCCATCATTCTAACTTTAAAAAGAGATATATGTTTATGAACAACATATTGCTGAAAAGAACAGAATGGCATGGGACGGCTCAGGGATGTTACACCCAAAGTAACCTAATTACCCATTTTGATTAGTGCCCACCCTTGGTGGCGGAGATAACACTCAGATGATGAACTGGCAAGAGCTGTCTTTAGAAAATGCCAAAGCAAGATGGGTAAAGATTTTTCTCTAAACCTCTCTACAGAAAGACATATTGGGAAGGAAATCAATAATTTTTTAACACCAGAATAACTTTTCTATGGACTTTCTTTCAAAGCTAAATATACGTCACTGATGCAAGATAATTTGTGACTGTTCTGACCATTGTCTGCATTCTAGTTGCTTTGTGGCTTGATTCAAAAAGGAGGTAAGTCAGATTTGGGTTCAGAGAACAGAAAGCTCCTTTATTTTCCAGGAATGTTAGGCTGAGGTAATACACCACATTTATAGAACCCTCCCCAAGGAAGAAAATGGCAGGTTTTCCACTAAGAAATAATTGCTTTTTGGAATGATAAGAAGGGAAGTTACTCTTGCATAAGCACGTTGGTCCTGACTGGCTATAATTTTTGTTTTTAGTTTTCTCTTTTAGGTCAGATGGTATAAATCATTGTATTTGGACAGTTTAAATTTGTTCAACTATAGTTTGATTTTTCTGGCATACTAAGTGTAACTTAAGTGTTAAAATAAATTGAAGCCAAGCGTTACATTCACACAAGCTCATAAACTCTACCATATTTGAAATTGAGGTAGTTGCTTACCAGCTTGAAAAGATTGAGTATTGACTTCATCTTTTATTGTTTCCAATAGATCTGCATTTACATTAATGCCAAATTCCAAAATAAGCAATTAAATGGTTTTAATGTGAACACTTAATACTTTTTAAATTGGCTGAGTATTGTCACAGCAACTTTTACTCCCTGGGATTATATACATGTTGTGGACATTACTGTACCCACTCAGGAAATGGTAAATATAGAGACAGTTCTCATAACTCACTTTGGATCTTTTCTTTGAGTTTGTATCAAGTCTATGCCACCAAAGTCAGCTTCTGATCCCATTTCTTCCTGAATTGCTTTTTGATTCAGGAAATATATATATTTTTTCAAATCCAGGTTCCAGTACTTAACTTTGTCTTCTTCCTTTTCCCTCCATGTTTTCAGACATTTTATTTTTATTCCCAGTAATTCGTTCAGAAACATAGTGATCATCTACTAACACATGCATGTGATTATATAGGCATGTTGTTGGGCAGATAAAATATAATATGCTCACTTTGTTAAAGATGGTGCTGCCCACATGAAAGCCCATCACCCAGGTGATATTATTTGCCCTTATGCTTGGGATGGGTGTAGGGGAAAGGCTGTAATGTAAGCAGGCCAGGTCGTTATGGCCTAAGGCTTGGTTTTAAGAGTAAGTTCTTCTCCACACCCTTGACTGATTGGATGATGTAGGGTGGTGCACTCTCCTGAGGAATCCCATTATACAGAGACTTCCTTGTTTGTATAATTGGATTAAAGGTTTTGATTCTACGGTATAAAGTGGGAGAGACCAGTAGCTTGATCTCTCTCTCGGTTCCTGAAGTATTAGAAAGGAGAGCAGAGGCAGGCCACATGGAGGAGAGGAAGCAGCCAAGATGGCAGAGTGCTGAGGAAGAGTTTGTGCAGGAGGAGATGGGAAACATTTTCCTTGTCTTACACTTTACAGTCTGGAAGCACTGAGTTGCTTGTAGCTCCTCCCTACTGCTTGCCTTTGAACATAATCTACACTTTAACTGAAACAAATATAAATCCTCTTTATCCATGGACCATTTCTCTATTACTGTTCCGTCTGAATTCAGTAACCTCCTCCTCTGAAAAGGTAATTATTCCGAACCTTTGCATAACAACCTAGTTGGCCAACACCTTGACTTTGACCTTGTGAAACATGGGACAGAGAAACTAGTGAGATAATAAATTTGTGTTGTTTTAAGCTTCTACTGAATATACCAATTTATAATTATTTCCAAGGCATCTAGCTTGGTTGAACATTCCCAAGTACTGCCTTCCCTCTGCACTGTCCCTCTGTTCCAAAGAGAAGGGAAGGAGTAAAGAAGGAAAGAAGAAAGGAAAGGAGGTCAATATAAACTTTAATCACTTTCTTAACAAATTTTGTTCAGTACCTGAAAATTTCAGTTTTAAAAATTGAAAAGGTATAACCATTATTGTTGGTGAGTTTGCCAACCTCAGCTGGAATAATCCCAAGAGACTCAAACTACTTCTCTTAAGTATTATTTTCTCTATGTCGCTTTCATCTAGACCAGTGTTTTTCAAACTTTTTACACTTGGGGACTGGTAAAATAGGAAAATTATTGCAAGGACTGCTAAGGTAGAAATCACCCTGAACATAAGCAAATTGGACTAAGATCACTGGGTCAATAAACTTCATAAAACATCAAGGTTGTTAATTCTTTTGCAGACTGGTACAAAATTTCTGGGAGATCAGTCTACCAACTGGCAATTGAAAAACACTGATCTAGACTATATAACTTCCATAATTGCAGGATCATGAACAGAATCATTACATTTTTCCTCTCAATCTTTAAGATAATTCTTAGCATATAATAGATAGTTAATAAACACCTGATTAATAAACTATCAAGGGAATAAACTTCTCATACAAAACTAATTATCCCCTTTATTGTTCAACTTAGAACACCAAGGAAGTGTCTGTCAAGGGGCAGACATCCAGTAAGACTTTATGTCTATAGTAAATGGATTATACAGCCCCCCGCCCCAAATTGACATAAAATAAAGTTTTGGGAACTCAGCTGTAGGTGCCTTGGAAATACTAAGTTGTCTGTGGTAGCTGCTTAAAACAACACAAATTTATTATGTTACTAGTTTCTCCACTTTATTTTTCACAAGGTCAAACTCAATATGTTCACTAGTTGGGCTTCTATCAGAAGACTCTGGAAATAAAGTCCCTTCCCAGCTCATTCAGGTTGTTGGCTGAATTCAGTTTCTTGCAGAGTAAGCTTAAGGTCTTTTCTTCTTTGCTAGCTGTCAGCCAAGGGCTACACTTATTTTATTATTATTATTATTATTATTATTATTATTAAATGAATTGGAGTGACATTAGTTACTGAGATCATATACACGTCAAGTATATATTTCTATAATACATGATCTGTATATTGCATCATGTGCCCACCACCTAAAGTCAAATCATCTTCTGTCACCATATATTGGCCCCCTTTACCTTTCACTATACCCCTACCCCCTTATCTCTGCCCTTATCTTTTATAAGCTTCTTTCTAAACCTTGCTTGTGACCCCTGCAGTTTAAAACCAGCAAAACAAGTTGAATCATTTTCACATGTGGAATCTCTTCTTATTCCTCCTTTACCAACTTTTTCTGCCTCTTGTGCTGCATTTTTCTCCTGCTTCCAGTCAGAGATAGTTCTTGTTTTAAGCACTTATCTGATTAGATTGGGGCTACCTAGAAAATCTAGGACAATCTCCTTGTGTTATGGTCTGTAATGTTCATCACATTTTTTTTAAAGTCTTGTTTTCCATTGTATGGCCAGTGGCTGCTACCGTCGGAGCCATGAAGGTTCTCATTGAATTTGGACAGACAGTAAAGAAACAGTGGAGCCAAAAAATGGTGGGCCATTTTTTTATTCAAGTCTCACACCAGTAGATGAGCAAACACACAGGGAAAACACTTCCCTTTTATTCAGGGCTCCCAAAACCCCTGACGCATTCTCCGGTTTCACAACCAGGAGAATCTTCTCCAGTTCCTCCTAGAATCAAAGGCCCTGCCAGTCTCAGCAGAGCTCGCAAAACCCCTCTGCTCTGGTTCCCCATCTGCCCACCTTCTTATCTTCTGCAAAACTGGCTTCTTCCATAGCACTCTGCATTCTCTCTCTCTCCCTGAAAAATGACCTGGGCCTAAAAGGACCCTTCTCCCAACAAACATCAGCAAAACAATGGCCCCTCTCAAACAGGAATGCAATCCGTAATATGCGATCAACTGCCCTGCTCTGAGGGTAAGCACATATATGGCTGCCCAGCGCAATCTTCTAACAATAGAAGTGAGCAAACTCAAAAAATACAAATTTTACCAACTCAAGTGCCCAACAGCTGTGTACTATAACAAACATATTTATAGGTTCTGCGGATTAGAATGTGGACATTTTGAGGAGCCACCTCTGCCTACAACAGTGTCAATTCAAAATTATAGTTGAAAAATATTTTTTGTCCATTTATTTACAGAGGTAAAGGAAACCTAGTTTTATATTAATAAAAGTATAAAATTTACATTTATTTATTAATTTACTTCCTCTGGTTAAAACAGAGGGGAAAACTTAAACAAAATATTCCTAGAGTTTTATTCTCTTTCATTTCTTCTGCTATTATAGTTGGTTCACTCCTAGATCTAGATTTGAACATAGCAGGTTGGTAAATAAGAAATTCTTCTCTGTGTGTTTTCCCCCTACACTCAAACATGCACACAGAAATACAAAGGTTTTTCATAAAATGTCCTTTCTCAGTTTACTGTCTTAGTATTTCTCTTTGTTGGTTGTTTGTTAAATTGTTATGTATTAAGCAATACTACAAAATAAATAGCTAAACCTTATGTATCTCATCTAACACATCACTGATCTCCCAGACATAGGCTTATGACTCCTTTCAGGTATTCTGTTTGTACAAATGTTTGCTGCAGCAAATTATTCCCACCTTGCTGTATTTATGGAAAGAAATGGTTTTTTTTCCAGTGCATATTTATATTCCAGGGCCTAGCAGTGTTCCTTGAACCTAGCACCCTACTTAGCCCACAGACCGTGCATATTTGATGCTTATTTATTTATAAAATAAAAAATGAGAAAGAAGAGCTTGAATGGGGTCAAAGAAAGCAGAACAATAAATGCAAATTACATTTTCTCCACTATCATTAGAAACACCTAAAACTTAATGTAAAATAGCAACTCATAAAATTCAACATTGTTAAATGAAAATTAAGTAATTTGTATTTATGCACTAACTTAATTTCATCTAAAAAGAGCAGCATATGCCCTATGTGCAAGGTCTTTAAGTTTTAAATATTAATGCTTTTATTTTTTTATATTTTAAAGATAAATAAAAAACTCCAACAGTGAGCTAGGCACTGTATACAGTACCGAAAAAGAATGAACAAGGCGGAATCTTGTAGTATTTGGTTAGGAAAGGTGCATACTAATTAAAAAAAAAAGGCCAAGTCCCTTGAGGAAAGACACTATAATTCAATACCAAGTGTATACCATAGTTATTTCCCCAGTCATTCCCCAAAAAGACTTTTCTCAGGTTATAAACTGAGGAAAGAGAGTACATAGAATTTTTTGAGGGTTGTTGGATACAAGGTCTAAGTGAACACTGAGTTCAATACCCAATGACCTAATGTATTAAAAAAAGGGGGGGGGGTTTCAGCAGGGACAATGTTTTCTATGGGTCAATAAGCCAGAAAAAAAAGAAATGTAATAAAAATCTACTAAATAACATTAAGGGCAATTCAATGATATCATAACAGTTCAGGTAGTGGGAGGTTGGAATATATAGATATTATAAGAAATTATTGTTATAAATAAAAAGATATATAATCCAATAACATATTAATTTCAAATAATCTTTTGATAATAAAATTCTTATATCTAAGGTTTTTTATGAAATATATATATAGTTTCTCAACAATTTAATTTAGACATTAGATATCAAAATATCTGTTTAAACATCATATTTTGATCAACAAATATTTATTCATTATTTATATTTCTAGGTTCTTATATTCTAAAAGCAGAAAACAGACTAGAAACATAAATAAGTAAATGATATAGCATGTTAGAAGGCAATAGGTGTTATGCAGAAAATAAAAGATAAACCATGTTGAGGACTGTCAGCAGTGCCAGGATGAAAAGATGGGTTATAATTTTAAATAAGATAATTATGGTGTGCCTCATTGTGAAGATAGCATTAAAAGGCCTGACCAGGTGGTGGTGCAGTGGATAGAGAGTCGGATTGGGATGCGGAAGACCCAGGTTCGAGACCCCGAGCTCACCAGCTTGAGCGCGGGCCCATTTAGCTTGAGCAAAAAGCTCACCAGCTTGGACCTAAGGTCGCTGACTCCAGCAAGGGGTTGCTCGGTCTGCTGAAGGCCCGCGGTCAAGGCACATGTGAGAAAGCAATCAATGAACAACTAAGGTGTCGCAACGGCAACGGGAAACTAATGGTTGATGCTTCTCACCTCTCTCCGTTCCTGTCTGTCTGTCCCTATCTATCCCTCTCTCTGACTCTCTCTGTCCCTGTAAAAAAAAAGATATCATTAAAAGACATGAATTGTTAGTTCTTACAATTATTGGTAAGAGAGTTTTAGGTAAAGAAATGGCTAAAGCAAATTTCCAAAGGTGGGAGCTTACTGGTCTGATGGCAAGAAACCAAGAGGGTCAGTATGGCTATAGCAGAGTAACCAGTAGCAGAGAAGTAGAAGATGTTGTCAGAGATGTAAGGGAGAGGTCAGATCATGTGGGTGCTTTGTAGGACTTTTTATGACTTTAGCTTTGTCTGAGGGGCATGAAAATCCCCAAGAAAATTTTGAGAAAAAAGTGCCATGACATGACTTTTATTTCCAAAAAATATCCTTGAATTTAGTGTTGGTAATGGACTTCAGAGGGACAAGAATAAAAGCAAGGAAACCACTTAGAAATCCATTGCAAGTATCCAGGTATGATAATAATTCAGATCCCAGAAAGAGAAAAAGAAGTAGTAATTATACTACATCTATTTTGAGGCTTATTCCAATAAGATTTCCTGATGGCAAAAAGTATGGAAAGAAAGGACTCAAGGATGACCTTAAATTCTAGTCTAAGCAACTTGAAGCATGCTATCAGCCAAAATAAGGAAGGCTTTAAATAGAATGAATATGAGTCATAAAAACAAGATTTTAGTTTTAGACATGTTGAGTATGAGATGTACATTAGCCATCCAAATAGAAATGGTAGGTAGATAGTTTTATATATGAACCTGAGGCTCTAGAGTAGGGTTTAATCTCAAGATAAAAACTTAAAAGTCTTCATTATATAAACGGTATTTATAGATGGGATTGGATTAGAGTACATAAAGAATCAATGTAAATGAAGAGAGGAACAAGACAAACACTAAAGTACTCTAGCACCAAGAGACTGGAAGATAAGAAGAAAATGATGACAACCAATAAGGTAGAAAAATTATTTATATATATATATATATATATATATATATATATATATATATATATATATATATATATATATATATATATATATATGTTGGGATGTGAAAGTCAAGGGAAGGAAATATATTAAGATAGCATGATCACTGAAATAGGTTACATAAAATGAAGACTGCAAGTTATCCACTGTTTTTAGCAGTGTGAAGCACACAGCTGACATTGGTAAAAACAATTTCAGTGGATTAGGCACAGTGACAGCTTGACTGGAATAAGTTTAAGAGAGATGGAGGTGGAGATTTGGATATTCTTAAAATAAAAAAATCTTCAAGACATTTTGCAGCAAAAGGGAGCTAAAAAATAAAAGAACTATATAGTAGGGAAGAAAGTAGTAAGAAACAACCTACAAATAAAAGATGTAGTGTCAGTGTTTCAAAAAAATAATGACAGAAAAGTCTGGGTTACATTGATATCTAATATTTAGATATATTACTAAACAAAGTCTCCAACATCACTTGCTCTAATCAAACTCTAAAGCTTCCCATACATGTATCTGGAACCATATAACATTGTAGCAGGGAGAAATCTTCAAAATTCTTATTCATGAAAATGTTCTTTTCACACTGGAAAAGAATGTATAATTCAATGTTCTGTGATTAAAGGTTTTGTAAATGTCAGTGATGTGCTTTTGTTCTAATATGCCATTTAAGACTGATATTACCTTATTGATTTTTCTGTTTGGATTATATATCTAAAACCATCACTGATGTGATGAACTCTCCCAACTACAACTGTTTTTGTCTGTTTCTTCCGTTTGCTCTGTTAATAGATGTCTTATATATTTTGGTGCTCCCTGATTTGGTGCATATATATTAAGAAGTCTTCTTGATCTAGGGTCTCCCTTATCATTATGAAATGTCCATCATTGTCTCTTGTTACCTGTGTCTTGACATCAGCATTGCCAGATATAATTACGGCTAGACCTGCTTTCCTTTTGGTACTATGTACTTGGAGAATCATTTTCCAACCTTTCACTTTGAGTCCACTTTTTCCTTGCAGCTTAGATGTGGCTCCTGAAGGCAGCATATGGTTGGGTTTTGCTTTTTGATCCAATCTGCTATTCTGACCCTCTTTATTGATGAGTTCAGTCCATTTATATTTAAATAATTATTGATGCTTGATTTTCCCATAAACATTTTATGTTTTGTTTTCTGGTAGCTCTGTGTCTTTTTGGTTCTTCTATTTTGTTTTTCTGTCAGTGGTTTCTGTTTGGTAGTAGTCCATACTTCTTTACTCTTTTTTTTTAAGCTATATGTTTTGTGTTGTTTTTTTCATGGGTGGTTATCACTAGGTTATTAAGAAAATATGTTTTAGCCTGATCAGGCAGTAGTGCTGTAGATAGAACATCAGACTGGGATGCAGAGGAACCATGTTCAAAACCCTAAGGTCGCCGACTTGGGTGAGAGCTCATCTGGTTTGAGCACAGCTCACCTGCTTGAGCCCAGGGTTGCTAGCTTGAGCAGGGGTTGCTTGGTCTGCTGTAGCCTCCTGGTCAAGGCACATGTGGGAAAGCAATCAATGAACAACTAAGGTGCTGCAATGAGGTGTTGGTGCTTCTTGTCTCTCTACCTTCCTGTCTGTTTTTGTTTGTCCCTCTCTCTGTCTCTGCCTCTCTCTGTTTTAGTCACACACAAAAAATAAAATGTTTTATACATATATGATTCCTTTGTCTTATGAGTGCTTCTGCTTTCCATCCTTTTTTGCTACTGCAGATATTTATACTCTCTCCACTTATGTATTTTTTATCACAGTTTATCTTTGTTTATAGTATAACATTGTTGTAGCTTTTACTTATAGTTTTCTGTTGTTTTGTTCTTGTATCATGTAGAATAACCTCCTTGAGTATTTCCTGAAATGGGGAGGAAATATCCTCTGCTTCTATATCTCTATAGAAGGTTTTATTTCTCCTTCATATTTGAAAAATAACTTTGATGGATAACATATTCTTGGCTGGTAATTCTTCTCTTTTAGTACTTTGAATGTTTGGATCCACACTCTTCCAATTTGTACAGTTTTTTCTGAGATATACAATGATAAACTAATGGGGCTTCCTTTATTTGTTATTTTCTTCTTTTTCCTAGCTTCCATGAGGATTTCTTCTTTGTCACTAATTTTTGAGAGGTTAATTACAATATTGGGCCACAAAACTAAGCTGAAAAAATTAAAGAAGATTGAAATTGTACCAAGCATATTCTCTGACCATAAAGCTCTGAAATTAGAATTTGACAGCAAGAAAAAAGTAAAGAATTCCACACACAAAAAATGTAAAAATTAAAAAACATACTTATAAAAAATGACTGGGTTAAACAAAAAATAAAAGCAGAGATCAGAGGAAATATACTGACAAACGAGAATGACAATACAATATACTTAAACTTCTGGGATGCAGTGAAAGCAATAATAAGAGGGAAGTTATTTTATTACAGGCTTCTATCAAGAAACAAGAGAGATCCCAGGAAAAAAACCTAACATCACATTTTAAAGGACCAGGAAAACAACAGCAACCCAAAGTCAGAGAAAGAAATAAAATAATAAAAATTAGAACAGAACTAAATGAAATAAGAAAAAAATATATATAGAAAAAAATACAACAAAGAGTTGATTTCATAAAAAAATTTAAAAAAAAAGAAAAACCCCTGGCTAGACTCACTAAGGAAGGAGAAAAGACCCATATAAACAAAATCCAAAAGAAAATAGGTGAAGTTAGCATAGACATCATATATATACAAAGGATCATACTAAAATACTATGAAAGATAATATGCCACCAAATTTGATAATCTAGAGGAAATTAATAAGTTCCCAGAACTACAAATTTCCTAGACTGAGTCCAAAGAAGTGAAAAACCTAAATGGACCTATTAGCAGGAAGGAAATGGAAACAACTATCAAAAACCTCCCAAAAAGTAAAACTCTAGGACCAAATGGCTAAACTAATAAACACTGACAAACATTCAAAGAAGATTTAGTACCTATCTTTCTCAAAGTCTTCCATAAAATCAATGAAGAGCTGATACTTCCTAACACATTGTTATGAAGCCAACATGACTCTAACACCAAAACCTGGAAAGGACAACACAAGAAAAGAAAACTACAAACCAATATCTCTAATGAATACAGATGCAAAGATTTTTAACAAAATACTAGCAAATCAAAAACAACAATACATTAAAAAATAATACATCACAGTCAAATGGAATTTATTCCAGGAGCACAAAGATGGTTCAATATATACAAATCCATCAATGTAATACACTACATCAGCAAAACAAAGGACAAAAATCATCATATGATTCTATTAATAAATGCAGAAAAGACATTTGGTAATTTGTATGGAACCATAAAAAATACCTGTATAGCCAAAGCAATCTTAAGGGGGAAAAAAATGAAGCCGAAAGTGTCACACTACCTGACTTCAAATTATATTATAGAGCCATGATAATCAAAACAGCATAATATTGGCAAAAAATGGAAAGAGAATTGAGATCCCAGAAATAAGACCACATATTTATGGACAAATCCTCTGCTATAAAGGAGCCAAAAACACACAATGGAGAAAAGAAAGCCTCTTCAGTAAATGGTGCTGGGACAATTGGAAAGCCACATACAAACAATGAAACTTGACTTTAGTTTGTCCCCATGCAAAAACTCAAAATGGACCAAAGACCTAAATAAAAGATTTGAAACAATAAATCTCATAGAAGAAAACATAGGTACTAACCTCTTGGACCTTTGCCGCAGACAACATTTTATGAATTTGACCCCAAAGTCAAGAAAAGTAAAGGCAACAATAAATGAATGGGACTATATTAAACTGAAAAGCTTCTGACAGCAAAAGAAACCGACAACAAAACAAACAGATAGGCAGCCAAATGGGAGTTGATATTCACAGACTATAGCTCTGAGAATGGGTTAATATCCAAAGTATATAAAGAACTCACAAAGCTTAACAACACACAAGCAAACAATCTAATTAAAAAATGAGATAGGACCTGAACAGACACTTCTTCCAAGAAGACATACAAATAGGCAAAAGATATATGAAAAGATGCTCATCTTCACTAGCTATTAAAGAAATGCAAATCAAAACTACAATGAGATACCACCTCACACCTGTCAAACTGGCTATTATCAATAAGACAAGTAATAATAAGTGTTGGAGAAGTTGTGGAGAAAAGAGAATCTTCATTTACTACTGGTAGGCATGTAAACTGGCACAACCATTATGGAAGAAAGTATGGTGTTCCTCAATAAATTAAGAATAAAATTATCATATGATCTAACAATTCTACCCCTGGGAATCTACCAAAAAACCTCAAAAACTGGTGCTCAAAGACACATGCACTGCCATGTTCATTGCAGCATTATTCAGAGTGACCAAGACATGAAAACAACTAAAATGTTCTTTGATAGAGCAATGGATAAAGAAGATGTGGTATATATATGCAATACTACTCAGCTATAAGAAATGACAATGTATTGCAATTTATGACAACATAGATGGACCATGAGATCAGTAACCTGAGTGAAATAAGCAAATCAGAAAAAACTAAGAACTATATGATTTCACACATAGGTGGGATATAAAGCTGAGACTCATGAACATAGATAAAATGAAGTGGTTGCCTAGGGTAAGGGGGGGCTGAAGGTAATGTAAATAAAAGGGACAAATATACATCCCACATAGCTGGGATAAAAAACTGAGACTCGTGGATATAATTACAAGTGAAATGGTTACTTGGAAGAGAGAGTGGGGTGAGGTAGAAAAGAGGGACAAATATACGGTGATAGAAAATGATTTAACTTTGAGTGTGGTGGGCACACAGCACAGTCAGCAGCTTAAAGGCTATAGAGATGTTCACCAAAAATCTATAGACTCTTGTTGATCAACGTCATCTCATTAAATTTAATTTAAAAATTTTAAAAAAGAAAGAAAGAGACATTGGATCTGTCAGGACAAAGGTCTCTAATTCTAAACAAATTTTATTTTTATTTTATTCATTTTTTTTTAGAGAGGAGACACAGAGTGAGAGAGAGAGAGAAAGGGGGGAGGAGCTGGAAGCATCAACTCCCATATGTGCCTTGACCAGACCAGTGCAGGGTTTTGAACTGGCGACCTCAGTGTTCCCAGGTCGACGCTTTAGAACCTGAATAGGCTGTTTGACTAAAAGAAGAAATATGAAAGAAAAATAAAAATTAAAAAAGAGAAAGCATTGGAGAACACAGGCAATAATGAATTATATTGATAAATTTAACTTAATAACTATAAAATTAATATAATTTTGGTTTGAAATGAGTTAAAACCCACACACTAAAGAAAATGACAAGATTTAAAGGTGGCAGATAGTCAAAGGATAAACAAAACTTGTCATGTTAAGGAATATTTTTATAAATGATGACAAACTATAGATTTATTAGTAAACTTCCCAGTTAAATATGAAAGTTTAAAATGTAAGGTTAAGCATTAAAGTATGTAAATATATTCTTGAAAACAAAAAGTGCAGGGGAAAGGAAAAGTTTTAAAATGTTATAAATCCATTGGATATCAAGAAAAAATTTTGGAAAAAAGGCAGAAAAAGATAAACAGAAGAAAAAGTAGAGTTTTAAACAGAAATGAAAATAAGATGGAAAAACTTAGTCCAAAATAGTAATGGCAATGTAAATAGAATAATTTCATCTAATAGAATAGAAATGATAAGATTGGGATCCATGAAATATATACAGCTATTATATCAATATGCTGCTACAACTGACACATAATAAATGGAACCACACAGAAAACAAAAATATGAAAAAGGATATTCTGGATATTTATTGATCAAAATAAAGCTTTTGTAACAACTCAATATTGATAAAGTTAAATTCAAGGGACAGACATTACTTCAAATTAAAGAAAATAATATTATAATGAGAGGAAAATTCTAACAGGAAGATATAACAATAATAAATATTAACCTAAAATATACAACCTCAAATTTTATTAAGCAAAAATTTTCAGATTTAACAGTAAATTGTACTCAAAAGCATTTTAACAACAAAATTTTGAACAACTTTAACAAGAATTGACATAATAAGCACATAAAAATTAGTAAAGTTACAGAATTTTTGAATGACAAAATATATTTGATCTAATTGCTTACCTAAAACTCTCTGCATGAGAATATATATGAAGTCTTTTTAACACTGAATGTTTTCCAAATTGACTGTACACTAGGTCACAAAAAGACGTTTCAACAACTGATTTAATGTAGATTACCTTTTTAAAATCCAACTAAAATAAATTAGTAATTAACAGTTATAAAAAATATAGATTATAACACTTCTGTGTATATTAAGAACTGTAGTCTTAAGTAATTGATAGTTTTAAGGGGAAATTACTTTGGAAGTGACAAAACTTTGGCTGGGACAATAAAAATACAGCATAAAAAATTTCAGGATGATTCTAAAACAGTAAATATAGATAAAGTTTAAGCTTTGAAATATATTTACTATAAAACAAAAATGTTTAAAATAATGGGTTAAGTTTTCAAATTAAAGTACTAAAGGAAAAACAGTACTTAAAGTAGAAGGAAAGAAATTGTATAACTAAGAGTAGAAAATAATGAAATGGAAAAAAAAAGACACAATAGAAAATTTCTAAAACCAAGAAAGTGTTTCTTAAAAAAATGTACAAATGAAAATAATAAGAATGATAAGTGGTCTTTGATAGCAGGCATTAAAGCTATCATCAGAGAATAGTATCAACCTTATGGCAATATATTTTTTAAATTCAATAAAATTGATTAAAATACATTCTTATAGAAAATGAAGTTAACTCAAGAAGATACAGAAAATTTTAAAGCACAGCACTAAAGAAACTTAGCTGTTTGTAACTGATTAAGTCTTCTGCACACACTGCAGAATGAGAGAAAATACTTTCAAATCATGTATCTTGTCTAGGACTTTTGTTTGCTGGGAGTTTTTTGATAACTGTTTCAGTTTCATTTGTTGTAATTGGTCTGTTTAGGTTTTCTGATTCTTCCAGATTGAGTTTTGGAAGATAATATGTTTCTATGTTAATGGTTAGTATCAAGATTCTATAATTACATCTCAATAACAAAGCAACATAATTTTAAAATGAATAAAGGACTTAAATACTATTTCTCCAAAGATCTATAAATGTCCAACAAGTTCAGGATATGGCATTCAGCATCATCTATCATTAAAGAAATGCAAATCAAAAGCACAGTGAGAAACCGCTTTACACCCACTGGGATGGTTTTAAATAAGAAAATAGAAAATAAAATGTATTGGCAAGAATTTGGAGAAATTGTAACCCTCAGAAGATTGTTGGTGGGAATGTATAATGGAATAGCTGCTGTGGGAAACTATTTGGCTGTTTCTCAAAAAGATAAACATAGAATTATTATATGACCAAATAATTCCACTTCTAAGCATATAACTTATTTCAAGAGAAGTGAAAACTTATGTCCACACAGGAACTTCTATACAAATTTTTATAGCAATATTATTCATAATATCTGAAAGGTAGAAACAACCCAAATGTTCATCAATGGACAAATGGCTAAAAAAGTTGTAGTATATACAAACCATGGAACATTACTCATCCATAAAAAGGAACAGAGTTGGATAAACCTCAAACAAATTAGACTCAATGAAAGAAGTCAGACACAAAGATCACAAATTGTATGATTTCTTTATATCATATATCCAGAATAGGTAAGTCAATCAAGACAGAAGGGATATTAAAGATTATGAGGAGATAAGGGGAGAAGGGATTGGAGAGTGATTACTTAACAGATATGAGTTGTTTTTATGGGGTGATGCAAAAGTTTTAAAATTAAAAAGCTGATAGTGGCACAACTAAGTACTAGTGAACTGCAACCAGATACCACGGAATGGCACCCTTTAAAATGGTTAATTGCATATTATGTAAATTTCACCCCAAAAAAATCTTCCCCACAATAACAGAGCAAAATAATATTAAATTTTTATTCATCGATTTTTTTTTTTTAGAGAGACAAAGAGAGATTGCATTGTTGTTCCAATTATTCATGATATGATTGGTTAGTTTTTTCATGTGCCCTGACAGGGGATTGAATCCACAACCTCTGACAACATTTTAACTAATTTAGCTTCCTCAGTCAGCACCAGAACAAAATAATTTTGTAATAAATACTCAGAAAAAGCCTTTGGAAAAAGTAGAGAACATAATATACCGCTTCATTAAATAAGAAGGGAAGGCTGCCATTTTATTTTTTGAGGCTAGAAAAAAGCTTAGTAACAAATTCTAAATGGGTCAATACAAGAAAGAATTTCTAAGAACAATTTCATTTTTAATATATATTAATAGAGAAAAGATTATTACAGTCAGTACACCAGCTGACTAAAACTCTGCATTTTGACTATAACAATGCCTCCAAAATGTGCATCAGCAAACCTGATACAACTCAGGAAAGAATTAGTAATCACGGAAGATAAATCAATAAAAATTACTCAAACTAAAGCACAAATATTTAAAAAAGAATATTTAAAAGGATAAAAGAACAGGAAAGAACAATCAGAGCTGTGGTACAAACCAAAAAGTCTAAACAAGTGTAACTGAATTATCAGAAAGAGAAGACAGAAGATAAAGATAAATATTTAAAGAGATTATTCTAAAAATCTTCTAAAATTATTAATAGCCACCAAACTACATATCCTCTAAACTCAGAAACAGTAAAGAAAAATGTTTTCTAAAAGAAATAGACACAGCATGATTTTGGCTGAAAACCAAACACAGAGAAACCCCTGAAGAAAGAGAAAAGGACAAATTAAACACAGAAGAACTGCTACCGAAATTATAGCAGATTTGTCATTAAAAAAAAAAAAAAAACCCAACTATGAAAGCCAGAAACTATGGAGTAACAACTTTAAAATGCAAAAGAGGATAACACAGAAAAATATAGAATACTTCTATCAAACACACATCCTGAATCCCCTTTATCACTTTGTGGTAAACTCATCCTCTTGCTCAACTGCTGGCTATTACTAATCTGTTAGTATTCCTGAAGTCTGTCTTGTCAAGAATGTCATAGGTGAAACAATATATAATCCTTTGAGCATGATTTCTTTCATTTGGCTAGGTGTATTAGATTCTGTCACCTTATAGCAGCATTACATACAGTTTCTACCTTTCTTATAATATATTCTTGAAACTCTTGTTTTGTTTTCCACGGTACACATTCCCCAGGTTTCCATTAGGCCCTTTGGTACTTCTTTTCAATATCCTTTGCAAGACCCTCTCTCCATTCAACCTTTAGAGTTTGACTTTCTTTAGAAATCAGTCCTGAACCCATCTCTTCCATGTGTACTCTGTTTCACTTGGGTGATGATACTCAGTCCCATGATTTAAAATGTTACCTACACGGTAATGAGTCACACATTTATATCATCATACCATAAATCTAGCTGTACCCATTCACCGTTACCAGGATCCTATTCTTTCCTCAGAGGCCTGCCTTGACCAGGAGTTTGACTTTTCCTTCTCTGGGGCTCAGCCAATTAAGACCTCAGCTAGGTTCTGTTTTCTTCATCCTCTCTTCACAAGAGAGTAGACCCTTCTTGTATGGCTCTAAGAAAGCTCACTAAAATGCACTTCATTTTTTGTTATCTGTATTCAAAGCAACAATTCAGCTTAGCTATAGCCACTCATTTCTTATGTTAGTTTAGTTTCACTCTCTACACATTTCTCAAAGCCCTGATGTATGAAACCAACTAATGAATTCCATTTCACTGCTATACCATCCCATCCCAATGTATTACCCATAAAATTTTTCCACAAGAAGATGGTTGCAACAGCGTTTTCTGTGCTCTACCCACAACCCATGACAGGGTCCTCGTTGTCAGAGTGATCACTCTCCAAACCTCCATCATACCACCTGTTTTCTCGAACCTTTCCTGGTACCAACTTTGCAGGTGTATGCTCTGGGAAGCAGATGCTAAGTCAGCCTTTGTCAGGAAAGCTGTTTATGAAAGTGCCCTTGAAATCAATACTTGTACAGACCTGTGGTGGCGCAGCGGATAAAGCATCGACCTGGAATGCTGATGTTGCTGGTTCGAAACCCTGGGTTTACCTGGTTAAGAAGGCACATATGGGAACTGATGCTTTCTGCTTCTCCCCCTGCCCTTCTCTCTCTTGCTCTGCCTTTCAGTCTCTCTCTCTCTCTTTCTCCCTGCCTCTTTAAAATAAATAAATAAAATTAGAAAGAAAAATAAATCAATACCTGCAGAAAGCAGGCGTGAAAAGAGGGAGAAGTGAGTCCAACAACAGCATTAGCTAAGCCCATGAGGAGCTTTAAAGTTAGGTACACCTAAAATATTATGCCTTGTTGGAGCAGGACAGCCACGTTTTTATCACTCATTGGATATGCATGCCATCCACCTCAAAAAACACACCCAGTATTACATTGTGTGAGGCGGCCTTCTGAAAGGATTACTGAAAGGGCTGACAGCTGACATCAGTCTTTTGATAGCCCTCTCACAGCTGGGGCACCAGTCCTTCATTGAAGGAGAAAATGGGGGAGTGAAACCGTACCCACCACAAGGTCCCCAGCCAAGCTCGTGAAATACAACCAATACCTTCCTCCCATAATATCATCTTTTTCATTCTTTCCAACTTCAGGAATTATCCAGCAGTTCTAAAATAAGAAGCATAGGAATCCTTCTTAGTACGTCTTTATCATCAGCCACCCACATTGTTACCTCTAAATTAGATGTATACTTCTGTACACTTGTCTCTATAGCCACTGCCACCGCCCGGTCTAAATCGCAATTACGTCTCATCTGGAAAATCCCTATAGCTTCCATACTGACATCTTAATTGGAGAAACAGACATAGAAATAAATAGTTAAAATCTAAGGTGGTAAATACACTGACAAAAACTGTCAAGGGTTCTTATCAGCTTGCCTGGAAGAAAAATGTAATACAATCTGTATGGAGAAGAAGGAGTTGAGACTAAGAAAAGGTAGAGAATTGGAAGAGGGAACTGGTAGGGTAGGTTCCAAGCAGAATTCTAAGAAAATGCAATGCCAAAGCTAAAAGTGCGAACCAGAATTTGACAGATGAAAGGAGGACAAACAGGGGTATAAATAAGAGCATCCCAAGAAAGGCAAAGGAGCAGCAGCATGGTGGAGAGAGGAGCCCCTTCACAAGAGGGCAGTAGAAAAGAGGCCAGGAAGCAGGATGCTGGAAGGAAGGCCATTGGCTATATACTATGGATGGGCTTACACTCCACTGGAGAGTCCTAAAATTATGCCTGCATATGGAAAAAGCTTGGATAGGAAAGTGGAAAGAAAAAAAGAAATTAACAGATTAGTTTGAGTAATTTTATTTTATTTTATATTTCCATCATAGCATTTCAAACATTCTTTGTATCATGATTTCATCAGTTAATAAAGTTTGTAAAAATCCTTTATTATCTTTAGCACAAATTGGTCATACTTCTATTGTGTGTTTCTGAATACTGCTATATCATTTATTTGATATTATAATGTGTCAATTTGTTTTTATTTTATTTATTTCTCCATATAGACAAGATTTCAAAAGTAGGTACTGTATTTTTCTCTTTAGAGCTCCATAATTTTAAGCACCTCTGGTAAACATGCAGCAGCATTTAATAAATGTTCCTGGATAAAATACACAAATTATGCTTAAGAATCTTGAGCATAAAAGGAACATTTTCTTCTTTTATGATTGTTAAAGTATAATATACATGTAAATTCAAAATATTTCATTGCAATCTGAGATATCCTGTGGACTATGTGCACAAAATAGTTTTTGAAATTAAATTATCTCCCTGGCTAATGATAAACATCAAGTCACATATAGCTTTTACAAATAGAGCAAAACTCAAAGATTATCAAATTGAATTGCTACTTATACATAATCTTACCAGGGTTCACATAAATATCCCTTCTAGAACTCAGATAAACCTCGTATCTCCTCTTTTAATTTTCGGTAAAAATGTCCTTAGGGTCTAGACTTTAGAATCCGTGCTTTATACTCTAGGAGGAAGGGGATTTCTCACAAGATCCTTAGCAGTGGCCAGCAAATAAGGAGAGAAATGGGATAAGTAAAATTAAAAAATACCATGGGCTGGTTAGGAAAAGAAATGACTTCTTACCATCATTCATTTTCTCACTCTATATACAGACTCTGGATCAAAAATACTGAAATACAGACTAATGAACAAACTATCACAAATGTATCACCAGCAATGCCCTCTGAAGGCTGAATCTTCAGTGACCAAATCTCTCCAACTCTTCTCTTTGTTTCTCAGAGCCACATGGGCCTGTTCTGCTTTCAATGGGTTAATTACTAAGGAAGCATTTTTCCTCTGTGGTCTAGACATAGAAATATCCAGATACTGTTTCCCTTGAAAGGCAGCCATCCTGCTGAATGTACTTGATCACCAATTCCCATGTTTTTCTAAGGCCAGATGGGGCTACACACAATTTCTGAAGATTTTTCTCCCTCCTTTTTTTTCACCGATTAACAGCTTGTTTGTTTTCGATTAAGGATGCTGCCAGGCAAACAGAGGGAAGGAACAGAAAATTTCTTAATTTTTAAGGTGGGGAAACTCAAGAATGACGGTATGCTATAGCCAAGAGGAAACAATCCTTGGACATAACAAACAAGCATGGAAAGAAAAGTTACTCAATGTTACATAATTTCATTAGTATGAGCACATACTGGTGAGTCTGAGAATAATGTAATTTTCTTAACCCAATGGTAGATATGCGCTGTGTAATTACAGATAGGTAGAGAGTGAGGAGGAGAAAAACAAAAACAAAAACCAAGAATCTCAAGCTCTCAACCCTTGGGGAAAAAAAAACTTCATCCTACCATTGCTAATGATCTCTATGATCTTGGATAACTCACCTCACTTATTTGAATCTTTGTTTCCACACATATAAATGAAAAGATTTATCTTTTATGTAATATAAAAGATAATTTTATATCTAAGATCTTTCAGTCTCTAAAATTCTTGGACCTGAGATTATCAGCCAATAATATTTTACCTGGAAATACCAATGTTTCTCCTCTGCTGTGTCTCCACTCTCTTTGGAGAAACTATCTGCTTACTTCTGTGAGAGTTATATAATAAGTGAAAAGTGAAGACAGTTGAGCCTGCTTTGAAACTATAATAAATAATCCCAAAGTCCTGAGAGTACCTTCCCTGTTAGAGGCCAAGAAACTCCATGCAGACATGGGAAGGATTAACTGGTACTCCAGCTGAGCACAGACTGGCGTAGGGTCAGGTACATGTAGACCACATAAAGTCACTCTGAGACATTTCCTTCCTTGTTAGACCTGGATTTTCCCTCTCCCATCACAGTATCAGATTCTGAGTCCCAGAGCCTCCCTGTGAAGCCACATAATAAGTGCCATTGCCAGGAGTAGTAGTAAGTAGTAAGAACCTAACCCTGACTGTATCAGGACCCATGCCAACTCTTAATAACTCAGGCGACTTACTTGTCCACCAGCCCTGTTTTCTCCCAACTTTACTAAAATAGCATATCTGTGACTGCTGATGCCCATATGACATTTCCATTCTAGGCCAGAGACTGTGAAAAATATGCTTACAAAATATAAAAGAGTCAATGTAATTAATGTTCTTAAAACTAATATATATATATATTAGTATAAAAATATCATTAAAGTATCCAAAGCGACTGATCACTTCTGGTTGCTCTATGACTAAAGGAACACACTAACGACATCTCCAGTTGACAGGAGGCCAAACTCTACTTGGTTACCAGGGAGCCACGTGAGAATAACAAAGGCTGTATTGGCAAGTGACAGGAACAGTGCCTCTCCCAAGCCAGAGCCCTCACCAGAGAGGTGCATGATGACCTTCATGGAGTTACCCAGCCTGGGCCCCCGCTCCTTTCTGGAACATGTGTCCCAGCTGTATTAGACACACTCTGGAAGCAACTGCACATTTCTGAATGATGAGTTCTGAGGTGAAAACTTGTCAGTAGTATGGTAATGTGGATAAAAGAAAAATATTTTATTTGGTGGAATAATTCCCTGGCCCTAAAGAAGACACTACTTGATTCGACTGCAAATGAAGTTAACGGTCAAGGTTTCATGTTTAGTTCTTGGGATGGGATAAAAATCAACCCACCTCACTTTTTAATTTTTTTTCAATGCATGTTAAATGCCACATTCGAGTATACCAAAATAGCTATTTTAGCTTCAGGGATAAATTTTTAATGCAAAACTCCTTACATTAGACTGCTTTCTTCAAACATCTGGAAGTGTGTTTTCCAGATGTTTCTCTATCTATCCCCCCAAAAAAGAGTTTCAAGGTCTAAACATACTTTAATTTTATCCCATTGGATGAAACTATTGGATAAGCACCATTAAAGTGTCTGGAGGGACTGATTATCTGTGATCACTCTGTACCTAAAAGGACACACCACTCAAGACCCCAGATGACACTAGGAAAAATTCTGCTCAAATAGCAGTGAGCCATGTGGGAATTAATAAAACAATAATTGGCAAGTGACAAACAGTGCTTCTCACAGGCCAAACCCATAGCCAAAGAGGTGCACAATGCCCTCCCTGGAGTCACCCAGACAGGGTCTCTTGTTTCTTTCTGGGACCTGTGCTTCCACAGTGCACAGTGTTAAAGACAGGCGCCGGAAGCAACTACACATTTCTGAATAAAGTTCTGAGGCGGAAACTTGTTAGTGGCATGGTGCTATACAGCAGTCTATTCTGTGATAATACCACAATTTAGTAATTTGCCTACTCTTGGCAGGCACTTGAGTTTTCAGGTTTTCACTAGTATAAAGTGCTACTTAGATCATCTGGTACATGGCTTTCGATAAAGCTATGTGTGCATTGCTGTTGGTTATATACCTAGTCATGATATGGCCTAGTATATATTATCAAGCTGGTGTTCAATGTGCTTGCACAGATTTGGCCTCATACCACCAGTGTCTCGCAGCCAACACTCCTGCTGTTTACCATATTCATGAGCACTCAGTCTTCTCCATTCATCTGAGCCAGCCATTCTAGCCATCTAGTAGATGTGTGGTATTGACATGTGGTGCATTTTAGTTTTCCCTTCCCTGATAACTAATGAGATGGATAGTGCTTGTAAGCTTGTTGGCTATTTGAATATTTTCTATTATAAATTACCTGCACAAGCGTTGCTTATTTTCTGTTGGTTTATCTGTCCTTTTCTTATTGATTTCTGGAGTTCTTTTTGTATTCTAAATAAAAATACTTTGAAAAAAAATACTTTGATGTTTTTACAGAGGCTCTTAATTTTGATAGAAATGGAGTTATTTTTTTAATTTCTTTTTTGTGCCCTGTTTAAGTCTGTGCTTTCTCCATGAGCATAAGGATGATCACCTTACTTTTTCCTTCAAAAGCTTTATTGTTTGCCTTTTACACTTAAGTATATAATCCATCTGAATTTAATTATTTGCTATAGAATATAAGGAAAAGTAAAACACATTTTTATATGGATATGCAACTGACTCAGCATGATTTATTAAAAACATTATTCTTTTTTTGATGCATGTTTTATGCTTTTTTATCATAAGTCAAGTGATTATATATGTGAATTTAATTCTGAACTTTATTCCAATAGTCAGTTTTTCTATCCTATTACCAAAGCTACACTGTCTTAATTACTATAATTTTATAATATATTTTGATATGTAGTAAAGACCTCCAGCTATGTTCTCCAAGTATTCTTTGGATATCCGTGACCTTGCCTTTCCGATTTTTATTTAACAGAAAGCTCCTATTATCTTAAATTTGGATTGTATGATGTTGGAGTAATAGAAGCATTTGTTGAAATTTCTCCCCTTGAAATTTCAACAAATTGAAAAACTATAGTACAGCAAAGGAACCCCAGCTAAGCTTACAGGTGCACCTGAAAGATCATTACACTGAATGGGTTAAAGGTGAGAAGGGTTGAAAAGGGAAGGCAGAGATAGAATGCACTCTGCAGCAGTTGGCTCCAGATAGGAGAGAGGCCTGGACTGTCTGGGTTTTACCTGCAGGGGTTCTGGAGAGGGGAGAAACTCAGAGTGATTGGCTCTCCTTTTGTGGGGAAGAGTAGTAAGATTGACGGGCAGAGGAAGAGATACTAAACCAAAGAGATGGCAGAACAAGGGTGCACAGCCAACATTTCTTCAAATCTGCCCCAGCTGAGGTTGCTGGTTCAAAACTATGGGCTTGCCTGATCCTATCAATAGATGCATAAAGGGCATTCAATAAAATACAACACAATTTTATGTTTAAAACACTCCACAAAATGGATATAGAAGAAAAATATCTCAACATAATAAAGGCCATTTATGATAAACCATCAGCTAACATCATATTAAATGGCATAAAACTGAGGACTTTTCCCCTAAAATCAGGAACAAGACAGGGTTGTCCTCTATCTCCACTCTTGTTCAACATAGTGCTGGAAGCTCTAGCCAGAGCAATCAGACAAGGAAAAGAAATAAAAGGCATTCATATTGGAAAAGAAGGAGTAAAGGTTTCACTTTTTGCAGATGATATGATCCTGTATATTGAAAACCCCAAAGACTCCACAAAAAGACTATTAGAAACAATAAACCAATACAGTAAGTTGGCAGGATACAAAATATACAAAAGTCTATTGCCTTTCTCTATGCCAACAACAAAACATCAGAAAACATACTAAAAAAATGTTTTTTTACTATGGAATACTACTCAGCCATAAGAAATGATGACATCTGATCATTTACAACAAAATGGATGGACCTTGATAACATTATACAGAGTGAAATAAGTAAATCAGAAAAAAACTGAGAACAGCATGATTTCACATACATAGGTGGGACATAAAAGTGAGACTATGAGACATGGACAAGAGAGTGGTGGTTACAGGGTGGGGGGAGGGAGGAACGGGTGGGATAGGGAGGAGGGGAGGGGCACAGGGAAAACCAGATAGAAGGTGACAGAAGACAATTTGACTTTGGGTGATGGCTATGCAACATAATTGAATGATAAGATAACCTGGAGATGTTTTTTTTGAACATATGTACCCTGATTTATTTAAAATTAATAAAAAAGTTATTATTTTCTTAATTTTGTATCATTGTTAATAAAAAAACAAACAAACCTGGTTTATAATTTGATTTATTATTATGTTTTTCTTAGTTTTATAGTCTATGTTACGGTACCTCTTAAAAAGAGTTAGGACATGTTCCCTCTTTTTCAGTTCTTTGGAAGAATTTGTATAAAATTGCTATTATATCTTTTTTAAATGTTTTAAAGAATTGACCAGTGAAACTATCTTGGCCTTGATATTTTTTTATGAGAATGTTTTCATTAAGAATCCAGTTTTGCCTGACCTGTGGTAGCGCAGTGGATAAAGCGTCGACCTGGGAACACTGAGGTCGCCAGTTCAAAACCCTGTACTGGTTCGGTCAAGGCACATATGGGAGTTGATGCTTCCAGCTCCTCCCCCCTTTCTCTCTCTCTCTCCTTCTCTCTCTCACTCTGTGACTCCTCTCTAAAATGAATAAAATAAAAAAAAATTTAAAAAATTAAAGAATCCAGTTTTTAGGCCCTGTCAATAGATGAAGTGTTGTCCCAGTGCACTGAGGTCACAGGTTTAATCTTAAGTCAGTGCACATAGAAGAAACAATCTATGAGTGCACAACTAAAACATGAAACAACTGATAGATGCTTCTCTCTCCCTCTCTCTTTCTCCCTCCCCTCCCTCTTTTCTCTCTCAAATCAATGAAAAAAATTTTAATGAATTAAATTTTAGATGTATATATATATATATATGATTATTTACACTTGCTATTTTCTTTTTTTACAGCTTGTATCATGTTGAAAGAACATTCTAGAAGCTATTAATATAAAGATAAGTAAGATATAATTTATGACACACTTAACAAGCTTGGTTTTGATTTATTAATTCACTTTATTCAAATCATCAAATTTATTGGAGAAAGGTTCATAATATGATCTCAATTTATGTATTATGATCACTATGTTTTCATTTCAATAAATTTTTCCTTCTTTTTTGTATCAATCTTGTGAAAAAAAACTATCAATTTTATCAATTACCAACCCTTAACTTTGTTCTGTTTCCTTTTTATTCCCCTTATTTTTTATTTTTGTTTGTTTTTTTTATGTTTTCTCTAATTTTTTTCTTTTATTACCTAGCTTCTTGAGTTGTTAAATTTAATTAAATTGATTTTCAATCTTTTATAATATTCAGAGAATATTCTCTGGCCATAGTGGAATTAAACTAGAAATTAGAAATCATCTTGAACTGATTACAATGAAAATATATCAAAAACTATATTACTGCAATTGTTCTCTAAGCACTTGCATTAGCTGCAGCAATACAATTTTTTAAAACGTTAGATTGTTAAATTTCTATTGTAATTCAGTTTATACATATTTACATTTATTGTTTTATATATAAAAATCAATAATCATTTTTATTCACCCACATATTTATTTATCTGGGGTTCACAATTTCCTCCTTTATTTCTATGTTGCATATAAAATGACTCTTTTACCTGAAGCAAGTCCATTTAGCGTTACAAAAGTGGGCCTGTTGGTGACAAAATCACTCATTTCTTTCTTTGACTAAAGCTATCTTTATCTTCAGTTCTTAAGGATAGTATTTATGTATAAAATTATAAGTTGGCAGCTATTTTCTTTCAATATTTTAAAAATGACATCTCATTGTATTCTAGCTTCCATTACATCTGTTGAGAAGGTAGATATCTTAGTGCCCTTTTTAAAAAATTTTTTTTACAGGGACAGAGAGAGAGTCAGAGAGAGGGTTAGATAAGGACAGACAGGAACGGAGAGAGGTGAGACGCATCAATCACTAGTTTTTCGTTGCTGTCACGACACCTTAGTTGTTCATTGATTGCTTTCTCACATGTGCCTTGACCGCAGGCCTTCAGCAGACCGAGCAACCCCTTGCTGGAGCCAACGACCTTGGGTCTAAGCTGGCGAGCTTTAGCTCAAGCCAGATGGGCCCGTGTTCAAGCTGGCGAGCTCAGGGTCTCGAACCTGGATCTTCTGCATCCCAGTCTGATGTTCTATCCACTGCGCCACCGCCTCGTCAGGCTTAGTGACCTTTTTTTAAGGCACTAATTTTAAGTCTTTTCTTGCTGTATTTGGTTTTTAAATGATTTCATAATGTACTTAGGTATGTTTTTTCTTTGTTTATCTTCACTTTGGGGTTTCCAGCATTCTCTAGTCTCTCAGCTGACATATTTTACCAGTTTTGGAAAATTTAAATAGTATTTCCCCCATTTTCTCTCTTTTTTATTCTGTCACTCCTGATTTGATGTATATGTTAGATCTTTGGATCACCCTACATATCTCCATTTACTTTTCTTTCTAATCATTTCTATATGCTTAATTTCATATATTTATATTTATTTGTATTTTAATTCACAAATCCTATATACTGTTCTTCCAGCCTTGTCTTAAATCTACCCATTGTGCTTCTAGTTTTAGATATTGTATTTTTGTTCTAGATTATCATTATGGTCCTTTTTTTTCAGAATTTTCTAAATAAATTTTCCATACTTTTATCTTTCCATCTTCTTCTTTAATTAATATATTTATCATAGTTGCTTCAAAGACTTTAGTTGGTAACTTGGATATCGGCATCATCTTTTGGTCTCCAACTATTTTCTATTCTTTTCCTCTTAATTGTCAATCATATTTTCTACATATTCTTGCATATGTAATAATATTTGATTGTGTTAGACATTGCATGTAAAGAAAATGAGGATCAGAATGGTACTATCTTTCACCAGAAAGGGTTCCCTCTTTCCTCCATTATGCAATTCAGGAAGGAAGTTAATCATTCTATCCAGTTAGTAATAGACCTGGGTCAGAGATTGATGGCAAAGTAGGTCTCAATACATATGTTTCAACCCTCTTCTTTGGGAATGGTTATTTCAAGCTTTTCGATTGACTGCCAAAATGGTCTCTTTCACATCAATACTGAGAGACCAGATTCTAAGCTCTGTTGTTCATAAATTTCCAGCCCAATCTTCAGCCTCCCACTCCAGGCATCATAATAATCTAGCAAACGTCTTAATTGAGAGACAAATAGAGTACTTAAAACAGGCTCGGCTCACTCCCCCAGTATGTCTTAAATTTCACTTTGCTTTTTTAAAACCTTTGGATTTCTTTCCCTCTCTTCTTTCAGGGTTGCTGCAGATCTCTAGAAACAAGCCAATGTTACATTCACATGCAATAAATTAGGCGTGCATTTGAAGAAGCCCCTTAAAAGGTTTGAGTTTGTCTCTCCAGCCTCCTACAATTGCTAAAAAATCACATGGCTGGTTTCTCTTTCCTTCCTGAAGTGGCTCAATGTCTAAACTAAACTCAATCTGCAGGCCATATCTTGGATCAGTTAAATTTCTTTTTTTTTTTTTCTTTTTTTAAATTTATTTTTATTTTATTCATTTTAGAGAGGAGACACAGAGTGAGAGAGAGAGAGAGAGAGAAAGAGAGAAAGAGGGGAGGATCTGGAAGCATCAACTCCCATATGTGCCTTGACCAGACCAGTGCAGGGTTTTGAACTGGTGACCTCAGTGTTCCCAGCTCGACACTTTTATCCACTGCGCCACCACAGGTCAGGCTGGATCAGTTAAATTTCTTAAAAGAAAAAAAAATTCTCAAGATCTAACAAATGCCCCCAAGAGAAAAATATCAGCTCATCTTAGTTGTCCTCTCATCCTACAGTCTTTATCTTCTTTTCCCTTGGTAGTGTGTGAGTGGAAAGAAGGAAAAGGTTGGTGAATTGACTAGCCAACGTTTAATAAGAACAGGGTAAGGGTGAAGTAAACAAAGGCTCAGGGAGTTAAGGAGAAATTAGCTTAATCCTTTTCTCATCATCTTACAGAATTATTGTCTGATTCCTGCTTATACTCAACTAAAATTTCACTCTTAAGTGTTCCCCCTCTACTCACTAAATCTATTGACCATTTTTTAAGTTTTGCTTTTCTTTACTCCTCCATAGTACCTAATGCAATGTTTCAGAGACATCAGCATCTTACTTGGAAGTCATTACATAGCTTACACAGCTTACACAGCTTATTGGTCTTATCCATTTATTAATGAAAAAACTTCATGTTATAGTCTTCATCATATAATTAATTAATCTTAATTAAGATTAGGTCCCATACCTAAACCAAATACCCTATTATTTTAACTCATATTAAATTTAAATATTCTATCTGCATACTCTAGTCTATAAAGTCTGCATAAATGTTACAGTTACAGAAAAAGAACATGTATTACTGAGTTTTCTTTTAAAGCATCCAGAAAC
Source organism: Rhynchonycteris naso (assembly GCA_037038555.1). Classification (NCBI taxonomy): domain Eukaryota; kingdom Metazoa; phylum Chordata; class Mammalia; order Chiroptera; family Emballonuridae; genus Rhynchonycteris; species Rhynchonycteris naso. Next base: position 79,710,168 of record CM073002.1, read on the forward strand.
AATGACCAAAGTGTTTCCAGTTTGTAAATGCACTCTGAATCATGGTCATTCGTTTATGCCTGCTTTTATCCAACAGTATTTATTACCATAACATGCGACAAATTGAACTCACACTGAAAAATTAAAATCATAGAACCTTTGGCATTTTGACTATCAAAATTTAGCTTGTTCAGCACTTAGGGTTGTTGGCAACACCGAGATGGCATAAGAAAGTGAAAGAAATTGCATGCCAGCTCCATTCATTTTGAAAGCTTTCAGCACTGGGTTACATAATGGAAAAATCTCAAGGACATTCCCTGTGTCTGTGTGTTTATAACAATTACACGAAAGTCAAGCACAACTCCAAAAAATGAATCACACTCAAATGCTTTGGAGTTAAAATACTGGGCATATGGACTAGATTCCCTAATAGGGACCGGTACTTTTATGAAATGACTTGAATATCAGCATAGGACATTTGCTACATTTTGAAGGTAACCTTTCTAATTGAACTTATTGAGGTGAAACTGTTTAACAAAACCGAACCAGTTTCAGGTGCCCAGTTCTACAACACATCTCTGTACACTGTACCGTGTGTTTGCCCCTCAAAGTCAAGTCTTCATCCATCATCATTTATTGCCTCTATATCCTCTGCTACCTTACCACCCCCAGCAATCACCATATTGTTTGTGCCCATGACTTTTTTTTTCTCTCTTTTGTCCTTTTCTGCTCAATCTATCCACCCCACGAATAGCTCTTAGCCTGTTTTCTATCTATGAGTCTGTTTCTATTTTGCTTGTTAGTTCATTTCTTTTGCATTAGATTCCATATGTAAGTGAAATCATAAGGTATTTGTCTTTCTCTCACTGGTTGATTTCACTTAGCATAATGCTTTCTGAGTCTACCCACACTATCACAAAAAGATTTTCTTATTTTTTATGATTATATAGTATTCCATTGTGTAAATGTACCACAACTTTTTCATCAACTCACCTACTGGTAGGCATTTGGACTGCTTCAAAATCTCAGTTATTGTAAATAATGCTGCAATGAACATAGGGGTGTATATATTCTTTTGAAATAGTATTTTGAGATTCTTTTGATAAATTCTCAGAAGCAGAATGAAAAGACAACCCACTGAATAAGAGAACATATTCATTGATACATCTGATAAGGGATAAATATCTAAAATTTATAAAGAACTTATGAAACTCAACACCAAAGGAACAAACAATCCAATTTAAAAATGAGCAAAAGATCTGAATAAACACTTCTCCAAAGAGGACGTACAGATGGCCAGTAGACATATAAAAAGATGCTCAATGTCACTAATCATCTGACAAAAGCATATTAAAACCACAATGAGATATTACCTCACAACTGTCAGAATGGCTTTCATAAAAATAAATCAATGAACAACAAAGTGTTGTCAAGGGTGTGAAGAAAAGGGAACCCTTCTGCACTGCTGGTGAGAATGCACATTGGTACAGCCAATGTGGAAAGCAGTATGGAGTTACCTAAAAAAATTAAAAATGTAACTGCATTATCAAGCTTATCTTGATCATATAGATGAGTCAAAGTAATTAGTTAATTTTGATACCAGTACATAGATTAATATAGTAATTCACAACTTCATAAACTTGAGAATAAGCAAAGTCTGTTTGTACTTATAATAATGTGGACATTCCATGAATAAAAATGTTAGTATCTATTATTATTATTATTATTACCAGCCTATTTAAAAGCCACTTAGGATGCACCGCCAATTCTTTGGCCATGTCCTACGAGGACCACTATGGTCAGGAACCTCACCTATCTTTGCAATCTCACCTTTGCAAAATACCTGCATCTCAGAGACTTTAAATTAATTGACATTCAAAATGCAGTATGTTGTTTCTTCTACTTAGAATTTCTTGGCCCTGGCTGGTTGGTTGACTCAGTGGTAGAGCGTTGCCCTGGCCTGTGGATGTCTTGGGTTCAAATCCCAGTCAGGGCACACAGGAGAAGCAACCATCTGCTTCTTTACCCTTCTCCATCTCCCTTCTCTTTCTCCCTCTCTCTCTCTCTCTCTCTCTCTCTCTCTCTTCCCCTCTCATAGCCATGCATGGCTCAAATGGTTTGAGCACATTTACCCCAGGTGCATATAGCTACGTTGCAAGCATGGGCTCATCTGGGCAGAACATCATCCCAGCCAGGGGTTGCCGGGTAGATCCTGTTTGGGGCACATGCGAGAGTCTGTCTCTCTATCTCCCCTCCTCTCACTTGGAAAAGACAAAACCACAATGAGATATTACCTCACAACTGACAGAATGGCTTTCATAAAAATAAATCAATGAAAACATAGAATTTCTTTCTCCACCTTTCTTCTTAGACAGTGAATCCAATTTAAGTGTCATTCTTCCCTGACCTCCCTAAATATAGTTAGGCAATTTCTTTTATTTTTGTTCTTACAGAATTCTATCCTTACATTTATCAGAGCCTCACCTCATTACTATCTCTTGCTTTTGAATCATCTATGGCAGGAAAATATTCTAACACAATGATATCCCTAATATCAGTATTCTACCTGAAACACAGCAGCTATAATTAGTGAAGAAAGAGATGTACAGAAGAATAAAGGCTTTAAGCTTTAAATATGACCAAAAAAATCTAGAACTTAAATTTGCAGTTAGCCCACAATACAAGCAAGAGCCCTAAATAATCAATCTGTAGTGATATATAAAGAAGGGAATTTACACATAGTGTATAGGTTTATAATGTAATAACATCAGATATAAATATATAGCAAATTATATTTTGATCTCACTATATTTTATTTTGCCTTCCTCCAATATCACTCTATTTTCTTTCTTTCTTCTTTCTTTCTTTCTTTCTTTCTTTCTTTCTTTCTTTCTCTTTCTTTTTATTAAGTGAAAGGAAGGAGGCAGGGAGGCAGAGACAGACTCCCCCATGCACCTCTACCAACAGAATGACAAACCAGGATTCACCTGCCAAGCCCCCAACAGTGTGATGCTCTGTTCATCAGGAGTCGCTGCTCTGTGGGTTGGCAACTGAGTTTTTTCGGTGCCTGAGGTGAGGCAATGGAGCCATCCTCAGCACCCAGGGCCAAATTGCTTGAACCATTTGAGCCATGGCTGCAGAAGGGGAGGAGAGAGAGAAAAAAAGGTGAAGGGAGGAGGTGAAGAAGCTTCTTCTGGGTGCCTTATTAGGAATTGAACCGGGACTTGCACATGCTGGGCTGATGTTCTATTGCTGAGCCAACTGGCCAGGGCCAACACTTTATTGTCTTTTCTATTCATCTCCTGTTCAGAATTTGTGTTTTGTTACTTTATTTTTTTTTTCATTTTCTGTTGCATCAGGTTTTAGAACTGATTCTATGTTTCTTTGCATCGCTGATTACAAATCTAAAATCCATTTTTTTGACTCATGCTCTAGATTTTATGCAATTTTAATTTCTTTTAGTTACAGTTAATGGCATGCATTGGTTTTTAAATTGGAGTTAAAGGGAAACAACTCTTGGATTGAATATAAACAGAAGGAAATTAATGTTTTACAAATATTACTTTTACATAATTGTAGTTGTTTTTAAATGTAAAAAAATATTATCTGATAAAAACACCCTCTTATTTTGTTTTAAGATTGAATCATGACTTCTTCAAGTAGATGTAAATGTAAGAATAGTCCTGACACCTTCTGCTATATATGTGGCTGTTACACACTTCAATATCAAAGGCACAATATTTCATCATTTGTGACACGTGCATATATTGCCTATTTTCAAGTTCCCCTTGATGATCAAGACAAGAATTGCACTCCTCATATTGTATGTCATAATTGTGAGGAAATGCTTCATGACTGGACAAAAGAAAAATGCAAAGGAATGCCTTTTGGTATTCCCATGGTTTGGCGTGAACCTGAGGACCACAGCAGAGACTGTTATTTCTGTCTGATCCATACAAAGGGCATTGGCAAGAAAAAATGGCATATGATAGCATATCCTAATATTCCTTCAGCAATACGACCTATCCCACACTCTGAGACACTCCTGGTTCCAGTTTTCAATGGTTTTATGTCTTCTAAGGACGAAGAAAGTGAACATGGTGATCAAGTGTATTTTGATAAGATGCAAGAGGGAATGGTTGTAGAACCTGAAGGGTCTTTTTCTGATGCCAAGCAGTCATTAACCCCTCAGCAGTTTAGCCAACCCGAATTGAATGACTTAGTAAGATATTTGGGCCTATCAAAGAAAGTAGCTGAGTTATTAGCCTCCAGACTTCAAAAAATATATATACTTCACTGGTCAGCTAAAATATCACATTTCAGGAAGCGTGAACAAATTTTTGTGGACTTTTTTTTTTTTAAGACAAACACTTTGTTTACTGTCATGATATGAGTAGTCTTCTCAGCCAGCTAGGTGTTACCACTTACAGTCCAACAGAATGGTGGCTATTTCTTGACAACTCTGAACAGAGTCTGAAATGTGTTCTCCTACACAACAGTAATGTTAATGCAGTGGTTCCAATTGGTTATTCAACTCATCTGTGAGAAGATTATAATAACAAAAAAAATTGTCCTTGATTTTCTGAAGTATGAGAAGCATAATTGGATCATTTGTGTAGATCTTAAAATGGTAAAGTTTCTGGTAGGACAACAGAGAGGTTTCACAATGTATCCTTGCTTTCTGTGTTTGTGGGACAGCCAAGCTCGGGAGAAACACTAGACATAGAAGGAGTGGTCGAAACGTGAAGCTCTGGAAGTAGGGATGCAAAATATTGTGAATGAACCTGTAGTTAATTGAGACAGGATCATTTCCCCCCCCACACCTCACATCAAACTTGGCTTAATGAAGCAGTTTGTTCAGGCTTTGAATAAAGAAAGTGAATGCTTTCAACATATTATTTCTGCTTTTTCTGCTTTATCTTTTGAGAAGATAAAAGCAGGTGCATTTGATGGACCTCAGATTCAAACCCTTATATGTGACGAAGAATTTGCCAGGAAGATGAATAAGGAGGAAAAAGCAGGATGGCAGTCTTTTGTGGCAGTTACAAAGAACTTTCTTGGCAACAAAAAAGCAGAAAACTATGAACTTCTGTTTCAAAGGATGCTGTTGGCTTTTCACAACATTAGATGTAACATGAATGTTAAGATTCACTTTCTGTATAGTCACCTTGTTAAGTATCCTGAAAATCTTAGAGCTGTTAGTGATGAGCAGACTACTGCTGGAGCATCAAATGAGATTGTCCTCAACAAGTACACAAATGCAAGAGCTACAAACACAAATTTTAGCTTGAATAGAATTTAAGTAAGTTTTGTACAAATTTTATATTAAAATAAGTGGTTTGATATGCTTTATTTTGAAAGTGTAGAAAAATTCTGATGCAATCATATCTTTTAGTGTCTTAGTGTATTTACTGTATTATATAAATTATTATATTTTCACAAAGATGATGCCCAAGAAGACATTCTACTTTATTATGTTAAACTAAATGTTGAAAATTTTACAATAAGATGAAAACCTTGAATTGCAAAAAAAAAAAAAAGTGTGGCTTACAGAGAAAAATTAATGTCAGATTTGAGATCAGCACACTTGAATTAGGTAAGAACAAGTTTTTTTGTGGATGCAACAAAAATTGTGTTTCCCAGTGTTATCTTTATTACTATTGGTTTTATAGACTTAAATTTAGAGTTGTTGACATATAAAAATGATATAGGTTGGTGACATGCCAAATGCCAATTTTATTTTCTGAAACAATATTAAGTATTCATTAAATTCTAGACGCAGCTCAGACATGCCCAAGATTCAGAATAATGTTTCTTCCTTTCTATGATAGTTACATAGTGCTTATGAGTCACAAACTACTGTACATGTAATGTCCATTTGAATATTTACCTTCCAGGTGGAGAAACTAAGGCTCTTAGAAGGTAAATAATGGACACAATCATTAAGAGCCTAGAACTGGTGTTCTGACTTCAAATTTTTTCCTTTCTTTGTTTTGTTTTGTTTACTATACCAGAGTTGTCCTCTTGCACTTGCTTATTTCCTGGCCCCTTTTCATTATGTCCCCAAAACAAAATGCTCTGGATGCTGGCTAATCACCTGCTTTTTAAAACTTTGATGCTATATCTAAGTTCATTTTCATGCCTATGAAGGGCAAACTTTCCAGGAGTACAGGTCAAAGTCTAGATGTCTCTCTGAGTCACAAGGGCTTGATGGATGAACTCCTAATTAAAGTACACTTCAGTATCTACCGGATATAAGGAGATTAGCATTCATAGAAAGTCCAGTGTGGTCATTAATGTTGCTCACTAAATATTTTTAGTTCTCCTTCTGAGAAATTCTTTGCCCTTGAAGTTAGGTGTGGCCACTTAAATACTTTGGTCAGTGATGTGATGTGTGTATTACTTCCGTGAGAAAGTTAAAAATCAGTGCATGATCTGCATTGTTTCTTGTCCTGACAATCTGGATCCAAGGACATATAGCCTTTCCTATCCTGTTTCCTGATATAAGACAACGATGACAGCTCGCTCCAGCCCTACTTCACAGAAAAGAACATATAATTTGAGCAAATGTTTTAAACCTCCAAAATTTTGGAGTTGTGTCCTACCAACGGTAACTTAGTCTATCTTAACTGATATACTCAATAGTAATGGAGTCTTGTTTGAATCTGTGAAATTTTAGTATGTTAGTTAGCTTCATCAGCACAAATATTAAAATTGGAACGATACAGAGAAGATTAACATGGGCCCTACACAAGAATGACATGCAAATCTGTGAAATGTTCCATATTATTGACAACATAAATGGACCTAGAGGACATTGTGCTAAGTGAAATAACTCAGACAGAGAAAGACAAAAATGACATAATTTCAGTTATATGTGGAACTTATAGAGCAAAAGAAATGAACAAAAAATAGAAACATATTCATAGATACAGATCAGACTGATGGCTCCTGGGGATGCAGGCGTCTCAGTGAAAAAGATGAAGAGATAAAGAAACACAAACTAATAGTTACAAAATAGTCAGAAATATAAAGTACAGCATAGGGAATATAGTAAAAAATATTGTAATAACTATGTACAGTGCCAGATGAGTACTTGAAATATTCAGGGGGGAATTTTTGTAAAGTCTATGATTGTAAGTCCTCTTTGGAGAAGGGTCTATTCATTTCTTGTGCCCATTTTTTGATTGGATTGTCTTCCTGGTGATGAGTTTTACAAATTCTTTATAAATTTTGATTATTAACCCTTTATCAGATGTGTTGTCGAATATGTTCTCCCATTGTGTGGTCTGTCTTTTTATTCTGTTCATATTGTCTTTAGCTGTGCAAAAGCTTTTTAGTTTGATATAGTCCCATTTGTTATCTTGTCTTTTATTTCATTTGCCTGTGGAGATAAATCAGCAAATATATTGCTTCGATAGATGTCGGAGAGTTTACTGCCTATGTTTTCTTCTAGAATGCTTATGGTTTCATGGCTTACATTTAAGTCCTTTATCCATTTTGAGTTTATTTTTGTGCAAAGAGGACATATAGATGGCCAATAGGCATATGAAAAAATGCTCAACATCACTTATCTTTAGAGAAATGCAAATTAAAACCACAATGAGATACCACCTCACACCAGTCAGAATGGCACTCATTAACAAAACAACACATTATAGGTGCTGGCGAGGATGTGGAGAAAGGGGAACCCTCCTGCACTGCTGGTGGGAATGCAGACTGGTGCAGCCACTGTGGAAAACAGTATGGAGATTCCTCAGAAAATTAGAAATGGAACTTCCCTTTGACCCAGCTATCCCACTTACAGGAGTATATCCCAAGGACATCATATCATGGAATAAAAAAAAAGAAACGCACCCCCATGTTTATGGCAGCATTGTTCACAACAGTGAAGAGCTGGAAACAGTCCAAGGGTCCATCAGTGGACAAGGGGATTAAAAAGCAGTGGAACATATGTACAATGGAATACTATGGCGCCATGAAAATGAAGGAAATATTACCTTTTGCAACAATATGGAGGGACCTGGAAACTATTAAGTTGAGTGAAATAAGCCAGGCAGAAAAAGAAAAATATTATATGACCTCACTCATTTGAGGAATCCAAGGAACACTGAGAACTGAGGAAAGGGATTGAGACAGAGGAGGGATCAAAGGGACCAGAGGAAAAGAGGACAGAGGGAAAAGGGAGGATAGGATGGGATAAACCTGAAGGGAAGGGGGAAGGGCACTTTAGGGAGGGGGAAAAGGAGATGTGGAGGGGAATATAGGGCAGGGGGGATGCAGTCAGAGTTACCCTAGAATCTATGTAAACACAATTAATTAAATTTAAAAAGTCTATGATTATCTAACCACTATGCTGTACACTTGAAGCTAACACAAAATAATATTGAATGTAAAGTTTAATTGAAAAATAAAAATAAATATTTTTTAAAAGGAATTTTTCTTAAGACTAACATTTAAACACTCAAAGGTTCATTGGCAGCTTATTTCTAATAAACTTTTCAATAAGTATTTCAGTCTGTAACATTGAAAAACAAACCAGTGGAATAAAAAATTTTATGGATAGCCAGCTGTGTAAGGAGATCTAGGAGGGGGAATAGGAATAGTTGCATTAAGAGAAATTTCAAATTTTCCTCTCCTCTCCTAGTCTCAACTGCCTCCAAAGGCCACAGTTTCAAGATCAGTTCTTCCTGTTGAGTCAAGCTAGACAATTCTTCCTTTAGAGACTTCAGACAAGTACTAATTTTGGCAAACCCTCTAAGATAGAGAGAGGTTGAGACATACTCAATTATTGCATCTTGATTTTAATCCAGCCTAAAGTATTGGGTACTTTATTTCACAGATTTCAGGGTCCCTTTGGGCTTTATTAGTCTCATCTGGCAGCCCCAAGCAATAAGATGCCTACAGTGTATAATTTGAGAATTCATTAATGGACTAAGTAATTTCCAGTTCTGTATATGACTACCACTCACATTCAGCTACCTCAAGCCAAATCCTGTCCACACATGTGCTGACAAGTTTTCCTATCAAAGCCATGATGGCTGTCTGAGCATAGCTAAGTGTAGAATTTAGTCCAAGTCTGTTTTAACTTAATATCTGTATTACAATTTTCATCTGAAATTTACTCTAATGAGTCAGGACTGAATTTCCAAATATGAAATTTGAGTAAATACGAACCGGTCACAGAGATGTTCATTTATGACTCCCAATTCAACATATGGGAGGATTCATCCAACCCTCACTTAGTGGTCGTGCTCATCACCAATCAATATTGGGTCATCACACCTAATAGAAAGCACAATTAATTGTATTTAAATTCAGAACAATCATTATCCCTTGATTTTTACTTAGATTTTTACCCCCAGATCAAAAATATAAAGCTAGAATTTGTACCAGAATTAAGAAATGCAATTTGGTTAGTAAAAAGGAACAAAAACATTTAGAACTTATTAAATGGAATAAGTTCAAATATAACAAAACATTTTTCATCTCTTGAATTAATATGAATATAAAATTGAAGATAATATCAATAAATTCTGTCTGTATTTTTAATTAATTTAATGAGCATCAATACTTCTTAACAGCCAATGGCATAGATAAATTGGCTTACTACATCACTACCTTAAAGACAGTTAAAGACAGAAAGAAAAGTAATAAAGGACTAGAACTTTTCTGGGAAGGTGTGTTTTGGCAATGTATCCTAAAAGCTCTATTTTTTGGTTTGAACATATTTTTTAATGCTAACATTCTTTAATCAGTTTATAAATTTTAATTATTACATTTTACTTATATTAAATATGACTACTAGTTTTTCAAGAAATGCTATGGAAATTACATTTAACTACGATTACACTCAATTAAGTAAGCCAAAATATGTCCATATTGAGATTGTGATATAAGTTCTAGAGACCTCAGAGATAAAATATACTTGAGAAAAATGCAGAATGAACACATGGTAAGCAAACCCACAGGAATAACAAAGTACCTTTCAGGCACACAACCCCTTTCTAAGTCATTTGAGATATGCTATTTTCATACTCTGGGATAAAGAGAAAAGACCAAACCACATTCATCTTCCCTTGCCAAGAATTAGCTCTGCAGATTCTCTTTGCTTGTGGCTGCATCAGTTCTGCAACAGCTGGGTGTGTGGGTGGTGTACATCAGGTTTATTAGTTTCCAAAGAGGACCCTGGGCCTCCTGAAGTGTTATGATATCTCCCGGCTCTGTGGGGGGTCCAGGTCTCCTGTCTATGCATTGGGATGGGGCTGCATGTGGAATAGGGGAAGCACCTGAAAACACATGCTTGGCATCTGTGGAGACCACCAGTATGTAAACCATTTATGTGACAAGACTAATTCTGAAGGGAAGAGGAGTAGCCATTTTCCCCCTTCGTTTCCAACAGCTGCAACCCTCCACACAGCTGCTACTCTGGACTTGGGCTAGAGGAAAAACAAGAGAGAAGTGGAACTCTGTAGTGGTTTGGCTCCTTAGAAGTGGGCAGAGTGTAAGGAGAGCCACCTTTAAAAGAGCATAAGTTTGCTCTCCATATGCCCTGTACTGTTCAGCATAGGCGGCTAAGCTGCTGTGCTACCCCACCCAATACCACAGAATTTGACTTCTTATTCATGCAAAAACCTCTGCAGTGCAGGATACTCTACAGCGTAACTGTTCCTCCCGTGGTGACTCTGCAGAGCTGTACTGCAGAGTCGCTGCTCCCCTGCCCCCACTGCATAATCTAAAACACATGGCCCCTCTGGTCAGCATGGCAGCGGGAGAGAGAGCAGGAGAGTCCACACCGGCCATCAGGATTCTAGGTAATGCATGTCACTGCTGTTCATGTTTAATTAGCTACTGCTAGTCCTCTCTAGGCAATGCCTGACTTCAAAGGACATGGGATCACAGTCACTGTAGCCACTGGTGCATATTAGAACCATGTGCCCTTTTCTCTGAAGCCCTGAACTCAAGTTCTACTTATATGTAACCTCAGTTTTCCAAAAGGATGCAGCTACCCATTCTGTGATGTCTAGGAGCCTTAACTCTTAACTCTGAATTCAATCCTTTCTCCCAAAGGAAAGAGAGAGAGGAGGGAAATACACAGAGTACGTTCATCCTATAAATTCTAAAAACAGAGAGTTGTTTCCCTAAAAGTCTGTACAGGCAAACGTAGCCAAAATGTGTCACAGGTTAACAGTTTTACACAGTTCTGCCCCCTCTCTACCCTGATAACTAGTCATGCTTGGAAAGAGCTATTGACTTCTGTCTCTGAGCTTTGTGTTACTGCCTTTTGTTTTATGACAGATTTTTCTTATTTGCCTGCTGGGTAGAGATTTTAGTGAAAAATTAGTAAGTGAAGAAGGAAAAAAAGAATAGAAGGGAGGGAAAAAGAAAGGAAGGGGAGGCCGGAAAAAGAAGAGAGAGGGAGGGAGGGAAAAATGAACTGTGAGATTATAAAGTTTCTTCAAAGACATCAATTCATATGAGCTTCAAAAACCCTTAGAACATTTATATTTATCCCAAGATACCAGTGAAGAAACTAAACTTAGAAAGATACATAAAGAGAATTTTCATGGAAACAGAAGTATGCAGGGGCAGTTTCCACTAATTTCAGTGATGATGAAAACCCAGAGATAACACCATGTTTTATCATATTCCAGGTCTCTTATGAATGTCAGATGTCACTTGCCTGTTTTTAAAATTAACATTTAGAAAGAGAGAGATGGAGAGAGAGAAAGAGAGATCTGTTGTTCCACTTCTTTATGCTGTCATTGGTTGAGTCTTGTATATTTTCTGACTGGGGATAGAAGTTGTCAGTCAGGACAATGCTCTACCCAACTGAGCTACCTGGTCAAGGCCAGTTATCTCTTGCCTTTTATTGCAATGGTTATTTTCATCATTGACAACATGTTGATTAGCTTTCTTTCCTAAGTGATTGCTTTAAAATCCCTGATCTCCTCATCTTGCTCCACTCCACTGAAACTAAACCTGAGAATAAAAACTATACTTGCCCTAATTTTACATCATAAACATCATAAACATAGCATTTTCAGGGGTCCCCTAAGGTTTCTCTTCTCATCTCCTCATGAATGAGACTCCGTTTAAACCAGCTCACTTGGTGGTTTGTTTTGCTTCCTGAGCCACACGTCAGAGGTTACAGGTAAGCCTAGGAGGAGGGGAGGGGAGGGGGGACATTCCCTTCGATCTTCGGTTCATGTGCACAATGCTGAATGCCCCTTCAGCCTAGAAATGAAAAGCCAGGCTTTAGAACATAAAGGCAAAGGCTCCAATTTGCCAAGCTGCTTAGAAGACAAATGTAAAAGCCAGCAGCCCAGGCTGCTAGCAGGACTGCTGAAAGGTGTGGGGACTTGCAAAGTGAGGCAGCAGCGTCACGATCTCCTGCAGACAGGGGCCAAGGCAGGCCAAGAGCTCTGAGAGAAGAAGGGAGGGAGTGGGAATGCGTCTCCCAACAGCTTGTTTGAGAACCAGCAGTTATTTTCCCCAAAGCCATCTGTGAGTCTCTCAACTTGCGCCTGTGAAAGAAAAGGGCAAGACACACAGAGAGGAGTGTTTACTGGAAAAAGCAGGTATCTCTTTGGAGTTGCGAGGGCAGCAAAAAGACTGTCTACCAGTCTGTTAGTCTTGGCAGCTGCGGAGATGTGAATCTGGCCACTGTCAGGGTTTCTAAGGCCCTGCTTCTGAAAAACATGGCAAGGGTTCAACCTGACATGTGGCCTGTGGAGGGCTCTGGAGTGATCTAAGTCAGAGGAAACTGTGCATTCCCAACCTAGATCCCTCGACACGTGGATTCACTCACGTGACACCGGGACTCGTTTGGCCCTTGCTTGCAGGCTGTCTTTAGTTCATGGAAGACTCTGGGGGAGAACATGTCTTAAATTAGACTCAAATCTCCCTGGAGGCAGGTCCACCCACATTTTCTGACCCTTTTCATTGGAACCTGAGTGGTGTTCTGAAGGAGAGGCGATAGATGAGAATGTGTTCATTGAAAATTAAGAGGCATTTTGCCAGACATTCTTCCCACACAACAGAGGGCACAGTGTTTCCTCTGGGCTACTTAGTATTCTACAAGAAATGTATCTTTTCACACCTGTAGGAGCTGCCCTGTTTAAGAATGTCTTTGGTTGCAAGTAGCAGAAAATCTGCCTTATGGCAGGCAGCTCAATACAAATGCAGATGTATTTCTTTTCACATAGCAAGACTTTGGATTTAGATGGCAGCTGGCATCCATTCAAAGCTTAATGACATCTCTAAGCAAGATGGCTGCTGATTAGGGGATGAATGAATAAAGAAAATGTGGTATATAGAGAGGAAAACAAAGAATATTATTCAGCCTTACAAAAGAAAGAAATCCTGCCCTTTGCAACAACATAGATAAACATGGGCGGGGGAGCATTAAGCTAAGTGAAGTAAACCAGACACAGGAAAAAAAGTACTGTATGATATCATTTATATGTGGAATCTACATAGAAGCAGAAAATAGGACAGTGGATACCAGGGGCATGGGAGGGGCAGGTAGGATGATATTGATCAAAGGGTACAAAATTGCAGTTATGTAAGATGAACAAGTCTAGAGATCTAATGCACAGCATAATGACTATGGTTACATAACACTGTATTGTATACTAGAAATTTACTAAGAGAGATTTCAGGCAGTCTGACCACAAAAAATTATGGTAACTATGTGAGGAGATGAATATGTTAATTAACTTGACCACAAGAATCACTTCACTATGTATATGTGTATATAAACATCATGCTGCACACCTTAAATATATGCATATATATTTTATATTTTTTTCCATCAAATTCCTTTTATTAATTTTTAATGGGGTGACATTGATAAATCAGAGTACATATGTTCAGAGGAAACTTCTCTAGGTTATTTTGACATTTGATTATGTTGCATGCCCATCACCCAGTCATATAGTCGTCCGTCACCTTCTATCTGGTTTTCCTTGTGCCCCTCACCTCCCCCTCCCCGCTCCCTCTCTTCTCCCCTTCCCCACCACTCTCCCCCTCCCTCTCTTTCACCCCTTTCTCAGTCCCCCCTCCCCATAACCAGCACACTCTTGTCCGTGTCTCTGAGTCTCATTTTTATCTCCCATCTATGTATGGAATCATATAGTTCTTAGTTTTTTCTGATTTACTTATTTCACTCAGTATAATATTATCAAGGTCCATCCATGTTATTGTAAATGATCTGATAAATGACTACCGCATCAGTGGGCATGATATTCATGTTCAAAGTAAGAAAAAAGGAGAAGGGCCATGTCCCTTGTGATAATCTATATTTCTCAGGATAGCGGCTCCAAGGAAATCCATATCAGACTAGTGTGTACATCCCACTCATCAGATCTGTGTCACACAACCACACCTGCAATTAAGGAAGCCTAAGGATGAGAGAATTTAGCTGGGCACCCTGCCAGCCTCCTGGAAATCAGGACTCTACAGACTACAAGAGGGAATGGTTATAGGGGTGGCAGGTGAGTGTCTGCCACGCCCTGTGCATAGCACTGATCAAATGGCATTGAAATGCTTTGTCTCTGTCTCCCCTCTCATCAGAGTTAATGGCACTTGGCACACTTGGCAAACAGAAGCACCCAGTCATCCTTGTATTCCCAGCACATGGCACACTGCCTGGCACAAAATACTTAATAAACACAACTCCATGCAGCAGAACATCCCAAATCTAGACCTACATTAGGAGCAGAAACTATTTTTTGTTTGTTTGTTTGTTTTAGATGGCAGCTTTGATTTTCCCCTAAAAGAAATATAGCGGGGTCCATTTTTCCTACAGCCACTCATTTAGATGAGATACACATTAGGCTTCTTCTAAAGTGCCCAAACTCACACAATTTCCAAACTAAAGATACAAATTATAACGAGCAGAAGAAGAACACATCAACTTAAATACTCAGTGCCATCTCAAATCCAGAAGAGTCTTAGGTTTCTGTGACAGAGGAAGAATTTTGCTATAAAATACTTGAAGTAAAATCCAGCCAATTTGTACTATGTTTTTATCTGATTCTTAATTCTATTTGTTTTTTAATTCAGTGAGAGAAGGGGAGGCAGAGACAGACTTCCACATGCACCCCAACAAGGATTGATCTGGCAAGCCCACTAGGGGGCGATGCTCTGCCCATCTGGGGCATTGCTCCTTTACTCAGCAACAGAGCTCTTCCTAGCACCAGAGGCAGAAGCCGTGGAGCGGTCCTCGGCCCTGGGGCCAACTCGCTTCAGTGGAGCAATGACTGCAGGAGGGAGAGAGAGAAAGAGGCAAGAGCAGGAGGGGTGGAGAAGCAAAGGAGCACCTCTCTTGTTAGCCCTGACCGGGAATCAAACCTGGGACATCCACACGCCTGCCGACGCTCTACCACTGAACCAACTGGCCAGGACCTCTTAATTCTTTAACATACTATAAGATTCTTATTCAAAACTAATTATGTAGCAACAAAACCTAAGAGCGTTTTATAAAAATTTGATTTAAAAATTCCTGTATAAACTTCATTTGCTAATTTTTTATTCTATAATTTATCTTTTTCTTTGTTTCATCTGTATTCATTATTTTCCACAAGTTCGCAAGGACAATTCCTAAAAAATTTATTAGTCCTAATGTTCATTTGGAGGCAAATTTATTCTAATAATCCTCGGGTCTGTGGATGCGTAGAGTAAATCTGGTGAGTTAGATGGGCTCTGACAGAAGTCAGAGCAGTGTAGTAGGGCACAATCTGACCACTATTGACTCCCACCAGACTCAGTGGCCCGAGCATTGCTCCACTAAAGCCAGTGAGCTAGCCCCTGGGGGTTTTTATGAAGCCGCAGTGCACTGGAATTAATACGGATCAGAGCATCATCCCTCTTCTCCTGTTGTGTGGATCAAGTGATATATTAGAGTCCACATAATGCTAGAAAAATAAAGAAACAAACAGATGGCTCACAGGAGCCCTTGACAGCAGCCCATCCGAGTAATGCTCCCCAATTAAAAGTGAACCCCAGGCTAATTGAGGCCAGTAACTAATTCTTTTCATTAGCGGGTATGTGATGACAAGAAGTGAGGGTGCTGCTCCAAGAGCTCTATTGGAGTAATTCCGACACAGTAGAACATGCATTGCCAGGTCAGCTGTCCCCCTACAAAAAGGAAGGACTGAAATGTTGAAAAGCCTCCTGTAGCTGTTGGGCGATTTGCTGTTCTTGTAACTGATGTATCCTAGTCCCGGTCCCACGTGCCATTAATAGTACAGCCTGCTCCAAGCATCAGAACAGCTCCAGTGCCAAAGAGGGGTAACATGGAACAATCTGGAAAACAATCCGGTTCAGCTGCCAAACCAGTGCTCCAGGTACATGGCAGATAACAGCAGCCATGTCCAAACGGGCTTGTCCAGCCGTATGAGGTGCACGTGAGGCTGCAGAGGGCGGGGTGCAGAACCCACAACCCCGCAGGGTCCACGGGCAGTGCCAACACAACTCAGCCCCAACATCACCCAGGGTGGCCAGTACCCGGTGCAGGTGTGCCAGTAACTTGAGCCCCATGGTTATGTCTAGACACTTGAACTTTAAAAAATTATTAAATTTATTGCGTGACACTGATTAAAATTATGTAAGTTTTAAGTGCACAATTCTGTAATGTATCATCTGTATATTGTGTTGTATATTCACAACCCAAAGTCAAGTCTCCTTCTGTCACCATTTAATTAACTCAATTCTGCCTGCCACTACCCTCATTCTGACTCTTCTTTCAAGCAGCAGCCATTAGGCTAAACCTGAAGACAAACTGAGGTGTGTGTATGTGGTTTGGGACCACTAGATGAAGCAGGTTATACACTTCTATAACCTCAGATGAAAAATCGCAAACAAGGATGAAATGACTACATTTTGGAGTATGGGTTCACATTGCCCGCAACGGTCCGCAAGTGACTGTAGTCCCCTGGTGACTACCTCTCTCTCTAACCGATTACTGAAATTCTGTGCCACCAGGTTGGAGTCAGGTACACTTCAGTAGGGAAATGGGATATTTCAATCCCGACTTATCCAAAAGCCAATAGTTTACAGCAGAAAGTCTGTGGGTATGTCCAAATAGTATCAGTTGCATTGCTCATGGCAAATACAATACAAATGAGGCTGTCCATTAAAAAATCAGAACCTAACTCAATAAAACTTACTCATGCAATTCAAAAGCAGTCTTTTCTGAGGATTTCATTATACCCAGGGCCTTTGAGCTCAGCCAAGTAGCGTTCATGGCATGTGCACTCTCCTGAAACATTCACTTCTGAAAATATGTACAAACCAAGGGTGGAGTGAGATGCAGTAGAAAACCTCAGATAAGTCACAGCAAACCAAAACTGGCTTCTAAGAATCTTGAGCTTGGCTGACCAGGCAGTGGCACGGTAGATAGAGCATCAGACTGGGATGCAGAGGACTCAGGTTTGAAACCCCAAGTGCAGGCTCACCAGCTTGAGCCCAAGGTTGCTGGCTTGAGCAAGGGGTCACTCTGTCTGCTGTAGCCCCCTAGTCAAGGCACATATGAGAAAGCAACCAATGAACAACAAAGGTGCCACAACAAAAAATTGATGTTTCTCATCTCTCTCCCTTCCTGTCTGTCCCTCTCTGTCTCTCTCTCTGTCTCTCTGTCTGTCTCTCTGTCTGTCTGTCTCTCTCTCTCTTTCTCTCTCTCTCTCTCTCTCTCTCACACACACACACACACACATCTTGAGATCAGCAGCAAGATACACACGGATGTCTATAATCCTTTGGATGGAACAACAGAGTTCTCCTTCAAACTGAGAAAACTATCCTGAGCTATTCAGGCACAAATAGAGACTGTACATTTTGGCAGGGACCACTGATCTGGGATTTCAAGCCAGAATTATAAGCGCAAAATGAGAGAAAAGATGAACTAGCGTTGTCAGAAAGAGAATCATTTTATTCTTCATATTTTCCTCAGAATAACAATTATATATTTCAACAGTGATTTTATTATTGTTATTATTACCAAATGGATTACTCAGAAACTTCTCAGTCTGGCTTACTGATAACAAATATAGTAATTGTTCAAATAAGAGTACAGAGTTTACAATCGGATAAACACTGGGAAAAAATGAAAGAAAATTTGATTGCATTGGACTGAGAGTCTCTCATGCACTACGTGTCACCCTTAGTCCAGGACCTCTAGCCCAACTCTGTGTGGGCACACACTCCTGGGGCTTAGCCCAGGACCTCCAGGGCAATGGTATCTATTCCTCCATTTGGCTGTGGTCTGCAAATGTCTCTCAACCAACTCTGAGTCAGAGGTAAATCCTGAAGTGGACCATGTGGGGAACGAAAAGTGGTTGTCCCAATATTAACTTATCAGAATCTCTACAATCTGGACCTCTTGCCTATGGCAAGAGATAAACAGGATTGTAAGCTGGGGATGGAAGGCTCTCCCTTGAGCTCTATCACTGGTTGCAAGTTATAGAATCAACATCCTATAAAAGAAGCAAAATGACTGGTTTGGGGTTTCAGAATCCATGACTTCAAGGGATACTAAAGAGCACATTTATTATTCCAGAAAACATGGTTGGTTGTGGGAGTAGAGGACAAATGCTGACCAGCAGTGCCTGCAGGTGGATAACTTCCAGCCTCCCCTTGATAGACAGTCTCAGTCCTGATGAAACCAGTACAAATGCAATGACCAAAGATATTGTGGTGCTGTTGAAACCACAGAAGAATTATACAAGAAAAAATGAACTTCTTAATTTATTTGTTGGGGCTTTTTTAATGAAAAAGTATTTGTATCCCAATCTTTAAATGAAGGCACTAGGAAGACTAACTAAAGATAGCTTTATAGCTTTATATTGACTCATGTCATAGAGGAACATTCTTGTCTGTAGTAAACTTGTTTCTTTTCTTTGTCCCTTTATTGCTTTCAAATTAAGGACTCAAGTCTCTTCTATCTTGAACATGAGATGGAGATAAGGAAAACAGTTGACACATATAATTAAGTATAAGCTGTTAGATACTTTTATATAGTAAAACCTATCATAAATTAAAGAATAAAGGCAAGTTAAATATTATGAAAAAGAATAATCTACAACCCTCATATGACATACTCTATGTATAACCTTGGGTACTCTAAATATTTCAGTCCTGCTTCCCTTTCTCTGAGAATGCTGGCCCAGTACAACCAGAAAAACTAAGTGGTTAGAAATAGAAGTGGAAACTTCCCATGCAGTTGGAAGCCAAGAAAAGAAAACTGTGATGTGTATTTCATAGGTCAGATTTCTGTTCTCTAACTTGAATCCATTTTGGGTAATAATAACTAGCACTACTAAAGCTTCCGCAGCATACAAAGAGTTTTTACATATGTGATCTCAGAGAAACGGTTTCATTCCACTTTGAAAAGTTTCTATTATGGGAAAATGTATATGTAAAGCAGAACATGGATTGTTCTTAAACAAGGTCCTCCTTTATTGATAGATCATCAAAAGTACACATGGGTGTCTTAGGCATATGGTACTAGAAGCAGACCACGAGACAGGATTCACTCACAAGCGAGCAAGTTAGACAGGGAAGAGAAAACAGCCAAGCAAAGGTGGGATTTCAAACTTCAGCCTAGTCCCTAAGAGGAATGCCAGAACCTAGAGTACACTTCAGAGTTCATCCTAACTAGAGGCACTGTGGCTAGACTTTCATATTCCTGCACAGGTATTCATTGGACAAGGGTTCCAGGGAATGAAGGGATTAGGGAGCATAAATTGTGGGCCTTGCGGCCACCTGCACATATGAGGCTCCAAAAGACAGTAGCAAGTGAGGACAGTTGGAAGAAAACCAATACACAGGAGAGGAAGCTTCACAGACATAAACAGTAGAAGAGATTCCAGAGGGTCTGAGCTGAGTAACGACACAATTCACTGAGGGTTTAGCTCTACGGGCAGTAGATTTTGAAAAACCAACTGTGAAGCTGTGTTCGAAGTCCAATGCCAAAACTATTGAAATCTATGCAAAAAATATGTCATAGTGTGAGAGTAAAAAATAATAAAAGGAGAAGGACCAAAACCCCAAATGCAGTTTTATGCTATGGATGTTCTAGATGGTTTCAAACATAAAATTCTATTGAGCAAATTTCAGGGATTCTAGTAAGATCAGCACGAAATTGATTTTGACTATTACTGACTAGCCATGGACTTTGGGACTTTGGATATGTCGTTTCATATTGCTGAGTCACAAATGCATAAGGTTCCAATAATAATTTACATTTATTTGTACATCCCAAGACAGGTGCTAAAGGATTTACCTGCATGATCTTACTATGCATTGGGTTTAATTTTCCCCATTTCATGGGTCACACAGCTAGTGAAGAAAAGAGCCATGGTTTAAAACTAAATGTGTGTGCTTCAAAATCTGAGCATTAAACTGTTCTACTACTGCTTCTTAGAGGGAGTCCATGCCAAGGTGGCAGATGTATAAAAAGAGGGACATGAGGTAAACCAAGACACTCATAGAATATTGTTCCCATATTGTATAACTCCAGGGGCACTGGTCACCATTTGCATCCCCCCTCCAGAGTTATGCATGACTGAAATATCCCACAGGGTGCTGAGGAAGAAAGTCTGGATGACTTCTCCCATGTCAATTCTTCATGATGTACTCAACTAATATGTTGGTGCTTAGTTGCACAAATTAGCTCAAACGAAGATGCCAGAGCCTAATGACCTCACTAAATGGCATCCTTTTGCATTAAAAAAAAATTAAGACCTTTTTTTCCCACTGTGTGTTTCTCAAAAGTTGTTGGTTCTTAAGTAATTCTTAATTTTCAAAGCTATACTTTTCCCTAAGTTAGAGTGTTACCTCTCTCCTATATCAAAAGACTTAACAACCAACATAAACACCTTAAAACACATCAGCTTAAAAGCTCATACCATTTATGATGCTAGAAGTGTTGTATCGGAACAGTGAGAAACAAATGTCTTGCCACACAATCAATTAGCCAAATTAGGGAGTCTTTAATTACCCGGCTGCATGACCACATGGAGACCTAAGTCATTCAAATCAATGTAGCAGGGAACACAGTTTAGGGCTGGCTTTTAAAGGGAAAATTACATACAGACTGAGGAATGGGGAGGGGAGAAAGCATAGCAGTAAAATAAAGCAGTGAAATAAGCTTTCTTACAATAACTATATCTATAGCAGGGAACACAGTTTATATTAACTCAGGGAAAAACATTCTGAGAACACCTGCAACTTTGCAAAGCTAGCCCAAGGCCACAGTCTGGGAAACCAGCCTCAAGGCCAAGAATAGGGAGTCTTTTCAGAAAAAGTAAGTTCTGCTAAAAATCTTTTTGTTTTAGAGAAAGTAAGTTTTGCCAAAAATTATTCATGCTAAGAGCCTTTCATATCCACACTCCTGAAGGAGGTGCTTTTTCACCTCACACACTATATCATGCAGGCACACTGATCTATGTTTTAAGCCCTAGCCAAGACTCTGACCGAGTTTAAGGATCTGAATAATAGCACAACATTGGAGTTCTATAGAAGTGCTATCATATAAAATTGATTTCATCAAAGAAGTTCAAAAAACCTTGACATGAAAATCTACTCCACTATTGCTGGTACATGTCTCCACTACAGAAATGATCACATAACCATTATCCATTTACATGAACACATGAATGTCCTCTCTTAAAGGTAAAAGCTTCTTAAGGGCAAAGCCATGACTTAGGTATCTCCATGTCCCTGGGTCTTCATCCCAAGTTTGGTACATGACAGCTTACTCACTACTAGGGAATGAATGAGTATGCAGGACTGAGCAAGCGCCCACATCTCCCGAGTTAGTAGAATGCAGGCGTCATGTGTAAATAGTCAAGTCATACTGTTTGTCCCTTAAAGGTTCATCAATCTAATTCACCTTGTGAAAAGAGATGCTTTATCAGAAATCCTAAAATAAAACGTCAAGGCATATGTATTATATTGGGTAGGATTAGAAATGTATATTGTTAGAGTAGGGGTTATACTTATTTAAACATAGAATAGATATTTATTTATCTGATATGGTTTTAGGGCCATATACCCTCCTATAAATTCTCCCCAACCCACTCATTGCTTCAAGATACACTCTCACAGTTTTATTTCTTTAGCACAGGATAGGTAAATCCCTGCAGAATAGGTAACACTTTAACTATATTTAGCAATCATTTACATTTTAGCATAAATAAAAGCTGCTATAGCAGAATTTTTATTAAAAGTCACTGGGGAAGTGAAGGGATTAAAAATAAAATGAAAACAAACAAACAAAAACAAAAAAACAAAGAGCTTTCTGAAGGTACAGGTCACCTCTTTACTGACTTGCTTCGGGCTGGCCTTGTCTAGAGCCATTTTGTCTTTCCCTGCATTCACCTGTGGGCAGCAGGACCAAAGGCCTCCCAGATGTCGGAGCTCAAACACACTGCAACCTTCAGCACTTTGAAAGAACGCCTGTACTGCTGTTGCCTTCTCCTTGGATGGGAAATCACAGAACATCTGTCAGATAGTGCAGACCGCAGACGCGAGGTGCAGTCAAAACTCTACATCTCCGCAGTTGTGAGTCATGAAGGGAGTATGTAACAAATCTTAGCAAGTTACATAATGATCTGAAGCCTGTGAATCGTGAGGTGGGAGTTTCCAACTTAGCTATGTAACTTTAAGGCTTTGGTTTCCATAAATTCTGCATTAAAACAAAGTTAATTCTTTTTTTTTTTTTTTTTTTTTAGGATTCATCAGGGACTATAATATGTTACTATGCACTGTGAATCTCCAGAAAGAGAAAGAGACTTCCATGTTTCCCAAACTAATTTTATCTTGGAACCTTATTTCAAAATATCATTTCTCAGAACTAGTATTCTACTGGACACAATTTAGCTAGAATCAAAGACTCTCCAAGCTCTTCTGAGCAGTAATGTTCTGAAATGTTATCCTATGAGTCTTTTCTTTTTTCTTCCAATCCTAGTAAGGACCTCCAGTTTAGAGTCTACAATTTGGTACTTTGATATAGGTCTTTGCAAACATCAAAGTACGAAATAACTGTTAGTTTTAATAACACAGGGCCAGGGCCTGGGGAAGATAGAACATATCCTTCTGTTATGCTTCCTGGCAAGAAACCCGAGGAACCTGGAGAACAGTCTCCACTAGAATCTCTGAACACTGACTTTTGAGTTTGATAATATACACACACACACACACACACACACACACACTGTATATACACACACATATATACACATACAGACATACCTATATACATATATGTGCTTAATGACACACTTAAAAAATAAATTCTAGGATTCTGGCACCATTTTGTTTAACAAAATAATAAAAGTCTTTGTTTTGTGTTAACGGTATTGTAACTAATTAAGTGGGAAGTTAGCGGCCAGGTTACATAAAAAGACAAGTCCTGATTCTGCTGACATCTTCTTTGCTTGAGCTGATGGTCTGCTGCCTGTGTGGTGTTCAGCTCAGCCTCTGGCGACTGGGACTCATTAGCTAAGGGTTACAAATATGTAACCAATGCGTTTTCCAGATTCTCCACCTCAAACCAACTACCATGATGTCTGTCCCCTGCCTTGAAGGCCTGGGTCTGAGCCACTCAAGACGCTTTCTCCAGCTCAGCCTGGAGCCTGGGATTTTCATTAGATGAAGGTCCTCGCGTCTAGCAAGTGCTGCAGCACTAGAAATGTTGCTCCTTTCTTTGTGGGAAGGTGGAAAAGGAGATGAATATGCTAATAAACAGCTACCTTGTAATTTCTTACTTTTAATATCTCATAGACAATGTCTTGTTCTACTTTTATTTTTCCTAAGGCTAAATCAATATGTAGTCTAAGTGGCTTTGGGAATTGGATAGGTATTTCAAAAGCTTGTTCTTTTAATGGGAGTTTGTCATATTCAGTGATTTAGGAGGCTTATTATAAGCAACATTAACCAGAGATCCCCAGAACTGCTGATGTTCTGTGGGGCCCAGGGTAATGGAATGTCACTGCAAACATCAGGGGCCTGAATGAACACATAAATCCACACACAGCCCAAGAGTACAGTCCAATTTTCACTGCTCTGGAACAAGGCGATGGGTAGGTAGGTTCAAAGCCCGCCTGAGCAAGGGAGCCTCACACTGCGTAGGACACCTCCCTGGCTTTCCCCTCTTTGCCCTGAAAGATTCTTCTTCGGGTAAAAGAGCAATAGCAGATTCACTGTCCCTAGGTGGCTGCTGTTAAAATCTACAAGTATTGCTTACCTTGCATTTACCTATCAGATTAAAGAACTGGGAAAACGAAACCATGTCTAAGGAACATGATTATGGGGAGTGCGATGGGGTCTTGACAGGAGTTGGGTGACAGAGAATAGCAGGGACAAGGGCTGCTCCAGGACATTCGTGGTCCACAGGACCTGGTCAGCCAGAGCAGGATAAGTGGAGTTAGAGAAGTGTGTCCCGGAAGAATTCCAAAAGGGAACTCAGAGGAACAGCGGAGGAGAAACGGTGGCCAGCCGGCTAGCCGGCTTCATAAAGCTGATAACAGCACTCCAGAAAAACGCATGCGCTCCAGGCAGGTCACTGTGCGCAACTCTCCTGAGAGCTTTTCCTTCCTAGTCCAAACAGGAAGTTATCCCCACTCTCAAAATAAGAAGAAAAAGAAAGAAAACAATGAACCCAAATCACTTTAACTATATAATTCTTTCAGGTACCCTGGCAATATTTTAGAGAGACATAAAAATACACGTTTTCTCAGCAACCAGAGGTCCCATACCTTAGAGCTCCAGCCAGTTCAATTCAAGCAGAAATTCATGCCCCTAGGATGGTGATTTAGCTGGTCTCCCAAGAAAGAGAGGAAGGGCAGTCAGTATAAACAAGACTAACCTCCTGCATTTGGCTAAGAGAGAGGAAGAAAAATAAACATCTAAGTTGAGTAGCCTTGTTATACTCTAGCTGAGGCTACCTTCCCAAATATTACCCACTCATATTCCGTGGTGAGAACTCCAAACTTGGGCGGTTCTGTAGTTTTACCACTAACTTTATTCTTGAGAAGCCAAAAGTAGCAAAAACCCTAACAGTAAGCTTCCTTTTTTTGAGAGAGAGCCTTGAACTCCCTTTGCAAAAAACATCTATGGACAAACAAGGTAGAGTAGACTTGAGCATAGCTGTTTAAAAAAAAAAAAAAAAAAAAACTTCCCTGTGTCCAGGATATTCCACCTGAACTGTGGTTAAATTTCAATTAAAAAATCCATAAAATAAAATAAATCAAGAGTCTTTTCTCCTGGACCAACAGATACTGTGAAGGAACCCAAATGCATGACCTTGGGGGAAAACACAAGGGCTACTTAAATAAACTTCATTTTAATGAACTGCAACATAGCTGATTGCTGATACCCCCTCAGAACTACATTTTATTCTCTTGTCTGCTAGTAAAATAGGTGGCTGGGCTTTTTGTTTGCTTTATCCAAAAGGAATGCATTTCTCTATGAGCACAGCATATCAGACCTGGTTCTGGATTGTACCCAAGGAATGTAAAACCAGAGAGTGCCTGACATTACTAGATAATGGCCAACAGGCAATGAAGCTTTTGATTCTGTAAAATAGAGAATTGGACTAGGTAAATTCTAAGAGTCTTCCAGATTGAACATTCTATGATTCTATGTTTCCACCCCACAATCCATATTCATTGACAAACAAGGAAAATCAGATCTTCACTGGTGTTTTTGAAACTTCATGATTTCATAAAGCACCAAGAAAATGTGATCATACCAGCCATATTCAATTTGCATATATTTCATCATTCCTGCGCCCTTCCCAAGTGCTGAACTAGGGCTAGGGTTCAAGAGCATTCAGAAAAAGATTACAAACAGGTCTTGCTATTGGGTTTGTGTTGTATTAACATGAGAAAAGCAGTAAAGATTCTGAGACATTCTTAAGAGGTGCCTATAATCCTGAAAGCTACAGTCAGGTATCCACTGGGGAACTCTTTAAGGAAAAAAATTCTATGGGAAGAACTTGGGAAAAGAACTCACAATGGTCAGTGTAAAGCCAAGAGCCAGGGCCATCATCACAGCCGCCTGGCTCATGCAGGTTCGCATTAGATTAGATGGTAATGAAACACTGGAGCCAAATCTGGTGAGCCATCAGCTTTCATTCTAGCTTGCATCCGGCGGGCAAGCAAAAACGCACACTGGCCTCCAAAACCCACTCCTTCAGTGCTCACAAAGCTACTGACTTATCCTAGTTTCCTAGAATCAGGGTTTCTAGCTCACCTGACTTATTCACCTCTGTTTCTCCCATCTCCTTCTCTCTGCACAAACTCGGCACAAACTGGCTTCTTTCTCAGCACTCCACCATCTTGGCTGCTTCTCCTCTCCTCCATGTGGCCTTAATCTGCTCTCCTCTCTAATACTAACCTCAGGAACCAAGAGAGAGCAAGCTCCCGGTCTGCGCCACTTTATAGTATATAATTCCAAACCTTTAATCCAATCTACAAACAAGGAAGTCTCTGATACAAATCACTTATCTGAGGCATAATGAGAGGATTCCTCATGAGAGTGCACCACTCCACATCATCCAATCAGTGAAGGGTGAGGGGAAAAGCTTACTCTTAAAACTAAACCTTGAACTATAAGGACTCTGCCTCCTTACAACCTGTCCCCCACACCCAAGAGTATAATTACACCCATCCCAAGCATAAAGGCAACTAATATCACCTGTGTGATGGGCTTCAATGTGGGCAGCGCCATCTTTAACAAAGTGAGTGTAATATATTTTATCTGCCCAATAGTCAGCCTGGAAGTTTCATCTAACTCTTATCAGCAATATTTTTGGCTAAGGCTTACTAAATGTTAGGAAAATAAAAAAGGATTTGTTTTCCAAAAATAAAATCTGTTTGGGAAATAAAATGAATGAAGTTATACACCTACTTTTTAAAATTAAGTTTTTATTTTCATCTAGAAAATTCACCCTTTGTAGTTTACAGTTCTATGAGTAGACAAACACATATGATTATGTGTAATGACTATCACAGTCAAGTTGCACAACAGTTCCATCATCTACAAAAGTCCTCCCATGCCTCTTAGTAGTCAATGCCTTCCTCCTTGCCCAGCCACTGGAAACCACTTATCTGTTCTCTCTTTATGACTCAGTTTGTTTTTGAAAGAATGTCATCTACACAGAATTGTATAGTAGTCAGCCTTTTGAGTCTACTTTCTTTCACCCACACACTACATCTGAGATTCATCCATGTTTTCACATGTATCAATAGTTTGTTCTTTTTTATCACTGTGTAGTAGTCCATTATTTGGTGAGACCACAGTTCAGAGCCATTTAGGTTGTTTTCAGTTATTATATGTTTATAATACTTTATAAAACATTATGAATATCCCTGTACAGGTTTTTGTGGGGGTGTAAGTTTTTATTTCTCTAGAGTAAGTATTTAGGAAGTGAGAGTGTTAGGTTTGTATGTAAGTGTATGTTTAACTTAATAAGAAACTGCCAAACTTTATTCCTAAGTGGTTGAACCAGAATGTACTAGAATTCAAGTTTCTCTACACCCTAGCCCATACTTGGCATGAGCAGTTTCTTCTTTAAGCATTGTTAATAAATGTGCAGTGACAGTTGATATGGTTTTAATTCACATTTCGCTAATGACTAATGATGTTGACCATCATTTCATATATTTATTTATATTCCATATATTTGTTTGGTGAAGTAACTGTTCAGATCTTTTGCCTATTTTTATTCAGTTGTTCATTTTCTTATTATTGCCTTTTCAGTGTCCTTTTATATTTTGAATATGTCTTTTATCAAATATGTAATTTCAAAATATTTTCTCCCTCCTTGTCTTCTCATTCTCCTAACAGAGATTTTTGGAGAGCTCTAGGCCTACTTTAGAAGCTCACAGTTCAGGGTTGATAGATAATGAAGAGATAATAAAAGGCCGCAGTTCTTTTTTTTTTCTTACTTTTTTTTAATTTTAAATTCATTGTGTTGACATGGTTTCAAGTGTCCCACTCAATATAACACCCTCTACACCCACATCCTGCCCCCATGTTTCATGCAAAGTCTCTTTCTATCCCCATTTTCCACACCTTTGCCCCTCCTCCCCTTACCTCCACCTCCCTTTCCCTCTGGCTGTTGCTACCCTGTTGTATGTATCTATGTGTTATGTATACTGTATATGATTTTTTAAAAGATTTTATTTATTCATTTTATAGAGAAGAGAGGAGAGAGCAGGAAGCATCAACTCTCATATGTGCCTTGACTAGGCAAGCCCAGGATTTCAAACCAGTGACCTCAGTGTTCCTGGTCGTAGCTTTATCCACTGTGCCACCACAGGTCAGGCTACTGGATATGATTTTGGATAATCCCTTCACCTTCACTGACCTCTTCCCCTTATCCCCCTTCCCTTTGACAGCATGTCCATTTGTTTCTTGTGATTCTGCCTCTATTTCTATTTTGTTCCTTAATTTATTGTATTCAATAGATGCCACATATAAGTAAGATCATATGGTATTGGTCTTTCTATGCTTGGCTTATTCCACTTAGCATAATAATCTCCAGGTCCATCCATGCTGTCACAAAAGGTAAGATTTCCTTCTTTTTCATGGCCACATAGTATTCATCATGTACATGCACCACAACTTTTATTATCCACTCATCCACTGATGGACACTGGGCTGTTTCCAGATCTTGGCTATTGTAAACAATGCTGCAATGAACATGGGGATGCATATCTTCTTTTAAATTAGTGTTTTAGGATTTTTAGGATATATTCCTAGAAGTGAGATAGCAGGGTCATAAGGCAGTTTCATTTTTAATTTTTTGAAGAAACATCATATATTGTTTTCCACGGTGGATGCAGGAGTCTGAATTCCCACTAGCAGTGCAGTAGGGTTCTCTTCTCTCCACATCCTTGCCAGTACTTGTTGTCTGTTGATTTGTAAATGAAAGCTGTTCTGGCAAGTGTAATGTGATATATCATTGTGAACTTAATTTGCATTCTCTGATGATAAGTGACATTGAGCATTTTTTCATATGCTTATTGGCCATCCATATGTCCTCTTTGGAGTAGTGTCTATTCAGTTCCTTTGCCCCTTTTTTAATGGGGTTGTTTAACTTCCTGGTGTTAAATTTTATAAATTGTTTATAAATTTCCATTATTAACCCCTTATCAGATGTTTTGGCAAATGTGTTCTCCCATAAAGTAGATGTTTTTATTTTGTTAGTGGTGACTTTTGCTGTGCAAAACCTTTTTAGTTTGATTTAGTTTTATTTGCTTACATTGTTCTTTACTTCACTTGTCCAAGGAGATATATCGACAAAAATATTGCTTAAAGAGATGTCTAAGAGTCTACTGCTTATATATTCTTCTAGGATTTTTATGGTTTCACAACTTACATTAAAGTCTTACATCTATTTTGAGTCTATTTTTGTGAATGTACCTGTCCAATTTTTCCAACACCATTTACTAAAGAGACTGTCTTTACTCTATTGTATATTCTTACCTCCTTTGTCAAATATTAATTGACCATAAAGGCGTGGGTTTATTTCTGGGTTCTCTGTTCTGTTCCTGATCTGTATGCCTCTTCTTATGCTCTTCTTATGCCAATATCAGGCATTTAGATTACAACTGCCTTGTAGTATAGCTTGATATCAGGAGATTAGATACCTTCCACTTTGTTCTTCATTTTCAAGATTGCTGAGACTATTCAGATCTCTTTTTTGGTTCCATAAAAATTTTTGGAGTATTTGTGCTATATCTGTAAAGTATGCCTTTGGTATTTTAATAGGAATTGCATTGAATCTATAGATTGCTTTGGGTCGCATGAACATTTTAATGACACTAATTCTTCCTATGAACATGAGTATATGCTTCCACTTGTTTGTATCTTCCTTGATATATTTTTTCAATGTCTTAAAATTTTTAGAAAATAAGTCTTTTACTCATTGATTAAATTTATTTCTAAGTATTTTATTTTGTTGTTATTGTTCTTAAAACAGTAAATGGGATTTTTTAAAATTTCTCTTTCTCATAGTTCAATATTGGTGTATAAAATGCCACTAATGAACGCATATTAATCTTATGTCCTGCCACTTTACTGAACTCACTTATCAGGTCTAGTAGTTTTTTGGCAAAGACTTTAGTGTTTTCTACATATACTATCATGTCATCAGCAAATAATGACAGTTTTACTTCTTTCTTTCCAAATTGGATGTCTTTTATTTCTTCTTGTTGTCTGATTGCTGTGGCTAAGACTTCCAGTACTATGCTGAAGAAGAGTGGTGAAAGAGCCACCCCTGTCTTGTTCCTGATCTTAAGGGGATTGCATTTAATTTTTGCCCATTGAGTATGATGTTGGCTGTCAGTTTATCATATATGGCCTTTATTTTGTTGAGGTATATTTCTTATATTGTCACTTTGCTGATAGTTTTTGTACTAAATGGGTGCTAGATTTTATCAAAAGCTTTTTTCTGTATCCATTGATATAATCATGTGATTTTTATCCTTCATTTTTTTAATGTGATGAATCATGATTATTGGTTTGCAAATATTGTACCAACTTTGTCTCCCCCACAAAATCCCACTTGATCATGGTGTTTGATCTTTTCAATGTGTTGGTAGATTCGATTTGCTGATATTTTGTTGAGTATTTTAGCATCTATGCTCATCAGGGATATTGGCTTATAGTTTTCTTTCTTTGTAGTATCTTTACATGGTTTTGGAATTAGAATAATGCATGCCTTGTAAAATCAGCTTGGAAGTCTTCCCTCCTCTTGAGTTTTTGAAATAGCTTGAGAAAGATAGATTTTAGTTCTTCTGTGAATGTTTGCTAAAATTCCCTTATGAAGCCATCTGGTCCAGGACTTTGGTTTGCTGAGAGTTTTTTAATAACTGTTACAGTTTCATATTTTGTATATGGTCTGTTCAGATTTTCTAATTCTTTCAGATTCAGTTTTGAAAGACTACTTGTTTCTAGAAATTTATCAATTTCACCCAGGTTGTTCAATTTTTGGCACTTAGTTCTTCATAGTATTTTCTTACATTTCTTTGTATTTCTGTGATATCAGTTGTTACTTCTCTCCTTTCATTTCTGATTTTATTTATTTGGTTCCTCTCTTTTTTTCTAATGAATCTGGTTAAAGGTTCATCCATCTTGTTTACCTTTTATTTTAAAATAACTAGTTTTTTGTTTCATTCAGCCCCTATGCCATTTATTTCTGGTCTGATTTTTATTATTTCCTTCCTTCTATTTCCTCTGGGCTTCATTTGTTGTTCATTTTTTAATTATTTTGGTGCAAAGATAGATTGTATGTTTGATATTTTTCTTGTTTCTTGAGGTATGCCTGTAATGCTATGAACTTTTGTATCAGGACTGCTTTCTCTGTGTGTCATAGAGTTTTGGTTTTTCTGTGGTTATCTTCATTTGTTTCAAGGACATTTTATATTTCTTCTTTGATCTCATTGTTAACCCATTTGTTGTTTAATAACTTGCTATTTAGCCTTCAAGTGTTTAAATGTTTTTAAATTTTTTTGTTGTAATTGACTTCTAGTTTCATGTCATTGTGGTCAGAGAAGATGCTTAATATGATTTCAATCTTTTAAAATTTATTGAGATTTGTTTTGTGTTCCAACATGTTGTCTATCTTAAAGAATGTATACTAGGTGCACTTGAAAAGAATGTATATTCTGCTGCTTTGGGGTAAAATGTTCTGAAGTTATCAATTAAATCCAGTTAATCTAGTGTATCATTTAAGCCCACTGTTGTTACTTTGTTGATTTTCTGTCTGGAAAATCCATCCATTGATGTCAGTGAGGTGTTAAAATCTCCTAATATTACCATATTGATGTCAATCTCTCCCTTTATGTCCATAAAAATCTGCTTTATATATTTACATGCCCTTATATTGTGTGCATAAATATTTACAATGGTTATATCCTCTTATTGGATTACTCTTTTTTATCATTATGTAGTGAACTGCTTTGTCCCTTACTATAGCTTTTATTTTAAATATTATTTTGCCAGATAGAAATATTGCTAGCCCAGCTTTTTAAATTTTTTCATTTCCATTTGCATGGAATGTTTTTTTCCATCCCTTCACTTTTAGTCTATGTGTATTTTTTGTTCTGAGATGGATCTCTTATAGACAACATACATATGGGTTATGTTTTCTTATCTATTCAGCTACCATATGTCTTTTGAGTAAATAGTGAATTCATTTACACTTTTAAAATTATTTTCCAAGTAAACAAAGGGAGATAGAGAGACAGACTCCTGAATTCACCTTGACTGGGATCCTCCCAGCAACCCCAGTCTGGGGCCAATATTCTGCCCATCTGGAGCCATCCTCGCAAGCAAGTTATTTTTAGTGCCTAAGGCAGAGGCTTCACAGGGCCATCCTCCGCACTCAGGGCCAGTGAGCTCAAATTGAGCCATGGCTGTGGGAGGAAAAGAGAGGGCTGAAGAGGGAAGGGGAGAGGGAGGGTGGAGAAGCATATGGCTGTTTCTTTTGTGAGACCTGACCCAGAATTGAATCCAGGACATCCACATGCCTGGCCAATATTCTACCACTGAGCTAACCAGTGGTTATTATTTACATGTGTTTATTTATTGCCATTTTATTTTTTACACTTTTAGTCTTCTTTCTCTCACCTTTTCTTTTTCCCTTTCCTCTTCTTATAGGAGGTCCTTTAACATTTCTTGCAATACTGATTTGGCAGTAATGAACTCCTTGAGCTTACTTTTTTTGTCTAAGAAACTTTATTTTTCCTTCAATTTTAAATAATAACTTTTCTGGATAGAGTAGTCTTGGTTGTAAGTTCTTGTTTTGCATCACTCTGAATATTTTTTGTCAATCCCTTCTGGCCTGAAGTGTTTCTGTGGAAAGTCAGATGTTAGTCTTATGGAGGTACCTGTGTATGTAATTAATTGGAAAGCCCACACTTCTTATTTGATATCCATCTTTTTGTTGAGGACATTATCCAGAATAAATATTGTACTACAAACACAAGCAAGAGGAAGTTGAAACCTAAATATATGAATAAATTTTAATAGAATATCATATTCTTTAAACAAGAACATACAGTTTTTCCAGAGGGAATCCCATTTTCTATGCTTAAGAGAAATGCTAATGTCAATTGTGCATCAGGAAATTAACGACTAGTAAAAGAAGTGGGTGATACAGCCACACCAAATGCCTTAGTTCCAAAACAGAGATGGAAACAAAAATAGCATGCACCAGGACAGTGAGCTACACATCCATGTCAACAAGGCCCCAGAATAGGAAAATATTGTGAGAACACAGACAGTTAACAGTGTGTATTGGTAGTTTGCATAGGTTCATTAATAGGTCACATGAGATTGACCTACTTTTCTACTCTGGCAGAGCAAAGAAATGTAAATACAAAACATGTGATGTCTGCACTTTGCAAAGTCTCTGTAAATAGCTTAGTTGATAATTTCAAAAGGGAGTCGGTGAAAGGATTATTTGGTTAGTTCTGCAATGGGTATTTATCCATTGGTCAGTGGCAACCTAAGAGAGGCTGTCTTGATTCTCTCATAACAAATAATTTTACCAATGATACATATAAAATATGGAAGGTAGATATGCAAAATTTAAAGAAAGTTAGAAGTGGTTTTAAAGTCATAAATGACTGTGAAAGATTTAGAACCCAATAAAAACTAAGTACATCTTTCTATGTTACAATAAATATAATGAGTTTTAAAGGAGAAGAATTTAAAGTCCTAAAGCCCAAAAACCAGTTTGTGTTTTGGGTAGCTAAAGATACAAGGCTCAGTTAAAAAAAAAAAGAAAAAGAAAGAAAGAAAAAAAGATGAGAACATGACTTACAGTTTAAGTCAACAAGAAGTGACTTACAGTTTAAGTCAACAGAAAGCCTGATGTGAATCAACAATGAAGTGTGATGTTCAGAATTCCTAACATGCAATCTTGGTATATACTAATGAAAGTTAACCAAATGAGGAAGGATGATCGTTTTATTTAGAAACACCTGGAATGTGTGTCCAATTACTTTCCAGGAAGGTTAAAAACTGGAGCATGTTCTGAGAACAGTAATTATCCATAAAATGTAAGCAACGACCAAAAAAATGGGAAAAGATGGACCTGTGAAGGCAAAAAAAGAAGACTTTGGAGGCTTATATAGTATTTGCTGACATAAAATAATGAGATGTTTACATGTCATTGGGTTAAAACCAGTCTTAGCAAAAATAACTCTAAAGGGGTTATAATCCCAAGTTAACTTTAGAACTAAAACCAAGGGGAGAAAAGTCCTGGGATGAAAAAAATTCTGAATAGTTACTCAAATATAAAATGTATTATTTTAGAAGTTAGTAATTTTCTTTCTTAAGAAGATTTCAAGAATAAACCAGATTATTTCTTGAAGAGGTTATATATAAAGAAGCTTTTTAAATGTAGTGAGTAGATAAAATAACCATGAAGGTTTTATCCAATTTAATGAGTATGTGTTCCAATAATCATATGGTATTTGTTTGAACTCTCACTTTTTTGAAGCTTGGGAAAAAAAATTAACAAATATGTGGAAAGAAATAAGACCCAGAACTCCAAAAGAGTATTTGGAATGAATTTGGAAATGTTTCCATGAAGTTGCATTTGGACAGTTTGGGTTGTTTTTGAATTTTGTGTCAAACATAAAATTAGATTTTAAAATTTTATGAGTTGCAGAGATATTAAATTTTTTACATTGTTTCTTCCACTTGACATTCATAAGAAATCATAAGCAACTGGTATAAAAGTAATAAACAAATAAAGCAAGAATTTGTTAAATAAAGCAAGAATTTTTTCATTAACTATAGTGAGAGCCATCTAGAGTTTTGGTGAAAAAAAAGAGAAAATAAACATGTGGAAGGGAAAAAGGGAGTGTACTTCATAGCTGAAGTCAATATTGATCAATATAATAGTAATAATTCTCCAGAATCATCAGTGGGGAATTTAAGATAAACAAGAATTGCCTTAGATGGTGTAATAAGTTGCATATAATACAAGATAATGCACTTTAATAATAGAATTTTATAAGGATACAGCTGAGCAATGAGAATTTGCATGATAGGAAAACTGAAAATCATCAAAATATTGTCAATACAATTAATCACATGTCTCCTTTCAAAAGGAATCAGCACTAAACACTGACAGGAAATCATCCCAGAATCAATCTGCTCTAGGTTCATAGAACTCAACTAATTAAACAGTTCAAAACAAACAATTCAAAAGCTGAAACGTTCACATGCTCTGGGGTAGAAAGTAACAGTGCCAGATGCAAAAAAAAGATTAATGAATTGAATTAAAATTTTCAAGACTTTTTCTTGGCAAAACAACTAACACCTTTTAGCACAATAACATGTTGTGCTATAACACATATACCTATATATATATATTACATATGCATACATAAGTGTATAGAAAACTTTTTCTCATTCCCTTTTTCTTTACCCTCACCATTGAAGTCTACACCAAGAATAAAAATGTAGAACTTGCATATATATATATATATATATATATATATATATATATATATATATATATATATATATAATGCACACACACATATGTATATACATATATATGCATATATATATACATATATATATATATGTTTCAAGTAATAGGATTCATTCATGAGTTTTAAAATATAAATAATACCATGACTAAGATTATATAGTTATACTAGCTCTGTCTTTAGAGCTCAACTAAATCTCCTAAAATTTGGGGGGAAATATATATATTTTTTATTGTAATCAGAGTTAGTCTGACATCCAGGCAAAGGAGGTGGTGGCCACAATGGCTTTTCTTTGTGTGCTTTGGAAGGACACTTGGTAAAAATATATACAATTGGCCCTTGAACAGCATGGGTTTGGATTGTGTGGGTTCACTGATATGCAGATTTTAAAAAATAAATATACACTCAGCCCTCCATATCCCTGTGTTTTACATCCTCAGTTCAACCAATCACAGATCAAAAAATGGTATTTTCAATTCACAGTTTAAATCTATGGATGCAGAGGACCAATTGTATATATTATTTTATGTCGTTTTCTGTAAAAGACTTGAACATCCACAGAATTTTCTATCTGTCAGGGAGTTCTGAAACCAATCCACCACAGACACCAAAGGACAACTGTAGTTAAGGTTTTAGAAAGTCAAAAGTAACATCGGGACTTTCCACTGTCCGCATTTGGCACCCCTAACCCCTGTGTTGTTCAAGGGTCAACTGTATCTCTAGCATCCAAATGTATTTATATCAGAAATTTTATTTATTTATTTATTTAGGTTAAGCACAGCTTGCTTTTTCATTTCATTTTAATTTTATTTTTTAAGAGAGGAGAGGAGATAAAGAGACATTCTTGCATGTGCCCCAACTGGGATCCACCAAGCAATCCGATCTGCAGCCCATGTAGAGTCAACTGAGCTATACTGAACTCCTGGTCCCAACACTTGAACCAATTGAGTCACTGGCTGTGAGAGAGGAAGAGACAGATAAGGGGGAGAGTAAGGGGCAGAGAAGCAGATGGTTGCTTCTCCTGTGTGCACTGACCGGGGATTGAATCTGGGACATCTGCACACCAGGCCAACATTCTATTCACTGTGCCAACCAACCAGGACCACATAGTCTGCTTTTTATAAGTTTCTTTAACAACCACAGTTCTCAGAGAAGAAACTAATATTAAGTTCTAAAATCTAAATACCAATGAGTTTGTTGATCTCTTTCCCACCATACAGGGGTACAGAAGAAGGATAGGGAAACCCCAGACATTCAACACAATGATGAGGGAAAGAGAAGGGGCCAAGAAAGGAAGGGTAGAAGAATATGAAATCATTAGCAAACATCTCTGACAATCACCACTTTTCTTCCCACCTTTGTTCCAGCAGACCATCTTTCATGATATCATTCCCAAATCATCTAGCATGCTGCAACCAAGTTTTCCTTGGTGATGAACAAAATAAAAAATTTTTAAGCTATTAAAAATGTCTTGAGCTCCTCATTTCACATTGTCTTAAGGAGCATACTAAAGAAATCTCTGACCTTCTACCCAGTCTTCACTCTTCATGCTATTCTTGGGTTCTATAAGCCCTTCTCTTAGCACTTCCTTCACCCTAATGAATCATTCATATTCATGCAAACTCTTTTACATTCCCAGAATGTAGCCCAATACTTCGCACAATGATGCAGTTGATAACACTTATACATGAATAACCAAATACCAAAATATCTGTTACATTGTAAGTGCATGTTCCTTGACTATCTCTGTAGATGATGAGCTTCTGGGAAGATACATTTAATTATAGGACAAGGCTTTCCAGCAGCAACAGTCTCCTCAAAGTATTGCTTTTGGGTTATATAAAATTATTTTCCCCTTATAAACTTTAAAAATTTAGGTTATATGACATCGTTTTCCCCTTATAACTTAGAAAACTTAAAATACGTTACTAAAACTTTAATAAATAGTAGGTGGTGATCTTCCCCCACCAGGAAGATAGATTAGATGACTTATTTGGAATTTTCCTTCTTCACAAAACCGTTTCAGAAGCACTAACAAATAAATATTATACAAATTGGCAATGCAGGCTGCAGTTATAATGTCTCCTTTGTCATCACTGCTTTCATTTCATTTTTGTGAAAATATCAATATGTTTGGGGAGGTCCCAGGGAAATGAACCAAACCTATTTAGTCAGAACAACTCAATCTTCCTTTCTTTTGAGTCCACATCCTCTTAGCCTGTGGACCAACATAGAAACCATTTCCCTCCTGCAAAGGATCCTGCCCTTGCCAAGCCAAACAGCCAGCACAAAAGCTAATGGAGCGGGTGCCCTGGCTCTGCCTCCAGGCCCTACCTTTGATTGGCAATAGGCGTTTTCTCCCTCCTTCCTGCGCCTTCCACAGGATGCTCACTGACCTCCCAAGGAAGTTCCAAGTTCTGCTCATGGAGAGGCCAGTTGGATTTCTCCTGAAGGGTTTAAATTTCTCCACCCTACCACCTAGTCATGAAGAATTTCAGAAGTTATGAAAGCTCTGGAATCAATGCTTCTTTTTTTTTTTTTTATAAAAGAATATCTTACTATGCAAACCACTGACCAAATAGCTTAAAGTTTAAGTGTCACTGAATGTCAATGTTCACTTTGGTATCCCAAAGTTCTGGATAGTTTAAGTACTTGTAATATACACACTATGTGTGTGTGTGTGTGTGTGTGTGTGTGTGTGTATGTGTGTGAAATATACACACAATAATCCAGATATAATCTCCACCTTTTGCCATTATCTATAACATCTCGCTTTTTTCTAGAACCTTTATTTAGACAGAGTGGGGGGGAAAGCTTTTTTATTCCAAATTTTACAATGATTTTCTTTTGATTAATTTAGTCAACTGTAAGTTTCTTATTTCTTTAAAGGTTACATCTCACCCCCATTCCACCTTCCAAAGATGGCATCAAGTACAGAGGAGACTTACCTACCTTTGGTAGGCGATTTCTTCCCTCTCTATATTAGGGTTGATCCAGTCTTGCCCCTAGGAATCCTTCTATAATATTAGTTGAGATGAAACTGGATCTTGGCATGGCACTAGTTTAATGACTTCTGCTGATTCCTTGTCTTGATTTAGTAGTCAGGTGTCTCCTCCCCAAAGCACACAGAAATATTTAGATCCCCTGTCCACTATCAACTTTCAGGTTACCAGCACATCAAGTCTAGCTTATCTGCTTGGACATTTCAAAGTACTCAGCTGGTTGGCACCATAATGCTCCAATGCATGCAGAAAGAAACAAATTCTTTATAGAGCTGGCTTAATTATTCCATGTTTGAAAGGTAAGGAACAAGGCATCTACACTGGGAGTTTTTCAAAACTACCTGAGAGCTTCTGCTTCTCACTTCCAATCCTTGGGGTTCTTGCCAAGAAAGGAAAAGTAGGACAATAATATCTGACTTTTTGTTTCTCTTCCTCCTACCTTCCTGTTTCCATGGGAAAACAAAACCAAAAACAGAAAACTTAACACCCTGATAGGAACTTTCCTTATAACAGATTCCAACATTCTATACAATGACTTATAATAAAACTCTATAAAGCAAGTTTGCCAGATTTGATTTTTGATATGCATAGTAAAGGTAAGTGAAAATTTAATAAATCTTTTATTTTCAAGGAAAATATATTTCAAAATCATTTTATTACTATGAACTCAAAAAATCATCTTTGAGGTTCATTCCCAAGACAAAAAATGAGAAAACAACCTTTATTGCTTAATCTTAATGACAGGAGGGCTTCAGGAAAAAATAATCTAAGAAAAAATAAAAAATATAACAATTATATATTTTTCAATTATTGATACATTTATAGATGCATTCCTAACATAAGAAACAACAGAAATTTTATATTAGAAACCTTTTTTAAAAAAATATAGTCCACTCTAGAGAGTTGATAAAGAGAAATCATACAGAAAAAGGTTTGACAAATTCCAAATAAATACAAATAACTTCCCTAAAGCATTTGGATCTGATGTTTCAAATTAAAACTTGCAATTTAAGAAACAAACCAAGCTGACATAGGTAAGACCTGCCATATGCCAGGCACTGGAAAAAAAAATAAATAGCACAGTCATAATCCTCGTCATTTCCATGCTTGTTCCTTGGTGATGTTTTCTTCTTTTAACCTATCTCGTACACACATACACAAATACATTTATACTTGCATTCTGTACTAAGAGCAAAACAATGATAGTGTTACCGAATATAGGCTGAAACAGCTTGAGACTCTCTTAAATGGATGGGAATGCTCTTCCATTATTTTTTTTTAGACTTTTCTAAATAAATTTAAAGTTTATTTTTAGGAATTCCCCAAAGAGCATTACTCTGCACATACGCTGGATGACACCTGACTGGGAAAGCAAAGAGTTCCTGGAAAGCAAAGAGCTCCATTCTGCACCTGTGCCGTGGTTACCAGCTCATAGCAGGAACCTGGACAGCAAAGATAGGAACCTGGAAAGTGAATCTACTCTGCACCTGCGTGAAGACCCAGCCTTACTTGTGTAGCCAGACGCAGCAGCAGTTTTGAAGCCTTTCTTCACTGATGTGTACTCCCTTGATGCATCAAGCTCTCTTTCTCCTTTCCCTGCACTTTTTCTGTAAACCTCTTCTTTTGTTTCTGTTTCTCCTTCCCTCTTGATTTCTATCATGAGAAGGGAGGCAAGAACCCCAACTAGGGTGAAAAAGGTGTTCATTGCTTAGGGTATTCTTTTCAAAGGGACGTGGTTGTCACAAGGTAGTTTTATGTACTTTCAGCAAGTAAATAAAACACAAGATTCATGTCCAAAGCTCTGTCTCTAAGGAAGACTAAGGGAGGCCTAGCCATTGCTTATATATAACATTTGGTCAATTATATGTCGATTTCTTTTTGAAGTTGGCTACATTTATCTAGTTGAGTTCCTGTTTACAGCTACATCTACAAAATACTGTGCTACACTTCAATATTTAGCAAGAATAACATTTTGTAATAACATTTAGAATTGCCCAGTCCTTAAGACCCTTGCCTTATCTAACAATAGCACCTTGTTGGTTTTTAAAATTTGCATGACAAATATGGTAACAAGAGAAACTATTTATAAACTTATATAGACAATCAAACTGAAATCCCACAAATTTAAGTAAGCTGTCCAAAGTTACCCAAATTACAAGTAACAAGTTGAAACTTAAACCCAACTCTCTTAGCACCAAGTCTGCTACTTCTACTGCACCATTCTGTGTCTCCTTGTAGTCAGAATCTCTCCAAGAAATGGAGAGATTTCTCCCTAAGGGGCCATGGAATATACACTTCAGAACTCTGGATATATAAGTCGGTGCTAGGATAATTAAAGAATTTGAAGGGTAAATCCAAACACCCTATTCATGTATATTTCTGCATATTGCCACCCTCAAGATTTGACAGTTGTTTCCTAGTATTTTTTATACTAATAGAACTGTATTTTAGCTGGGCACCTGCTCTCCCTGTCCCCCTTTTCTGTAGCAGATATGTGTAGTGTAAGAAAGCTATCAAGGACCATCTGGACAAGGACAAGCTTTAGGGATGGTGAAGCAACAGGATGCAAGGGTCTTAGAGACCTGACTCTGTGGAACCAACCTACCAGTCTGGACTGCTTAAACCTAGACTCTTAATAGACTGAGCAATAAATTTTAATCTTACATTAGCCACTTTTATGGTTAGTCTTTCTTAGACCAGATGGGCCTATACTTTAACTACGCTTGTCTTCCTGGTCCCCAATCACTCTCTTCCCACCATTTTTTCTACTGTTTCTTTTTCATTCTGGTCAGACTGATGGACACATTGTTTCTTGAACATTCTTTCGCCATTCCTCCTCCCCCAAAAAACATCAATGAACTCTAATTTCTAAAACCCATTTTATTCATTCAAAGCACTATTTACAGCCCACCTTTGAATCCATAATACCTTATGCTCCAAAAACTGCTTTTCTTTTGTTGTTAAAAATAAGAAAAGCAGGGAAAGAGATTAGAGAAAAGAGAAAGAAAAGGAGGAGAGGGATACAGAAAATATAAGAAGTAAGAGTATAAATAAGCAAAAACAATTAGAAATGGCTAACTATTATATTTCAATGTAGACAATGATGGAGTATCATAGGTGATGGTTAAAAAAAAACTATAGGCCCTGGTTAGTTAGCTCAGTGGTAGAGTATCAGCAAGGTATGTAGATGTCGTTGGTTTGTTTCTTGGTCAGGGCACACAAGGGGAGCACCCATCTGTTTCTCCACCCCTCCCCCTCTTGCCCCTCTCTCTCTCTCTTTCTCTCTCTCTCTCTCTCCCCCTCTGGCAGCCATGGCTCAAGTGGAGCAAGTTGGCCCTGGGTACTGAGGATGGCTCCATTGCTTATATATAACATTTGGTCAATTATATGTCGATTTCTTTTTGAAGTTGGCTACATTTATCTAGTTGAGTGCTAAGAAGAGCTCAGGTGCTAAGAAGAGCTCTGCCTCAGGTGCTAAGAAGAGCTCGGTTACTGAGCAACGGAGCAATGCCCCAAATGGGCACAGCATCACCCCTTAGTGGGTTTTCTGGGTGGATCCTGGTAGGGGCACATGCAAAAATCTGTCTCTGTTTCTCCTCCTCTTACTGAATTTAAAAAGAAAGAAAGGGAGGGAGGGAAGGGAAAAAGAGAGAGAGTGAGAAAGAAAGAGAGAGAGAGAGAGAGAGAGAGAGAAAGAAACTATAAAGCTGTGAGAGCATGGGGGGAAGTGTTGTGACTGTAAAAGTATCTTATATCTTTCATGAACTTTCTATTAGATTGTTTATTATTTATTCCTTAAGAATTTACTAAACTATTTTTTCTCATGTAGAGTAATTTAAATAAACCAAAACTAATTTTCATTTAGGGTGCTAAAATGTCTTAGAGCATTTTGGATTATTTAATGTGGCTATTTGTTTTTGTTTTAGATTTTATTCATTCATGTTTAGAGAGGGAGGGGAGAGAGAGAGAGAGAGAGAGAGAGAGAGAGAGAGAGAAGGTGGGGAAGCAGGAAGCATCAACTCCCACATGTGCCTTGACAAGGCAAGCCTAGGGTTTCAAACCAGCAGCCTCAG
Source organism: Rhynchonycteris naso (assembly GCA_037038555.1). Taxonomy (NCBI): domain Eukaryota; kingdom Metazoa; phylum Chordata; class Mammalia; order Chiroptera; family Emballonuridae; genus Rhynchonycteris; species Rhynchonycteris naso. The sequence continues at coordinate 79,752,753 of CM073002.1, forward strand.
CGTTTTAGGTCAATGCTTTATCCACTGCACCACCACAAGTCAGGTCAAATGTGGCTATATGAAACTATTTTTCAGGACAATCTTATTGAAAGTTTAAATCTTAGTGTATACATATATTTGAAAGGAACGCCATTCTGTTCTCACGTAGGGTTTTGTGTATTGTTTTCCCTAACATAACACAACAGCTTAGGACATATTAAATTATCCCCCCTTTAAGTGAAAATTTATTTGGATTATTGAAAGAGGTAAGGTAGAGAGAATTAGAAAGAATCCTATGAAAAAGTGTAAGCTCACTTAAAAGAAGTTTACATGAGCTTGATAACTAAATGTCATTAACTTCAATCAAAGTATAAATAAGACTAAACCACTAGAACTCTTCTTCTGACCTTCAAGTTTCCATGTCCACCCCCAAGCCTGTTTAAGTAGTTCCACTACTCTTGAAGAGTGTACCCTCATGGTAATTACTATACCTAAAGAAGTCTTTCCAGTATCCCCCAATAACAAAGGTAACAGGTATCCCTCATGGTACTTGAGAGAAGTACTATCTGTCTGCATAAACAGAAATTGGGGTGTCCCTGGTCAAGCATTGGACCCACTTGGTACAAGATTTAGCCTGAGAATAAGTTTAGCATGAAGATCTTATGAGCCAGCCTGTGGGCAGGCCAAAGTGATCCACTTGCTCTCAGTGGCCAGGAAAAAGGCAAACCTCCTGAAGAGCAAGATTCAATATGTCCCCATCTCTCTCTCTTTCTCTGTATGTTTTCCCCCTCCCACAGCCATAGCTCGATTGGTTCAAGTACATCAGCCCAGGCCTGAGGATGGTTTTGTGGAGCCTTTGTCTCAGGTGCTAAAAATAGCTCAGTTACAAGCATGACCCCAGATGGGCAGAACATCAGCCCCAGATGGAGGTTGCCAGGTGAATCCTTGTTGGGGCACATATGGGAGTCTGTCTCTCTAAATCCCCTCCTCTCAACTTGGAAAAGAAAGAAATATTTATAGGTACAGGCATATATTATCATCAGAAGCAGACTCAAGTCTTCTTTGAATTTACATTATCCAGACTTGTTACACTGTATCAGGATTTACTGAGATATAAAGCAGACGTACAAATACCTGACACTTCCTTTTTTACTAGATTAAAGTTATGATTCATGATTTAATGCCAACATATCTTTGTATGTTACAAAGGTACTTTTAAAATAACAGTATTTTACATTTGTATCATATTTTATAGTGTCACATTCATTATTCTATAAGTGTTGTTTCTGTATGATTGTCTTGTTAAGTTTTTGGAAAATGTGTCATTTCATGTTGCCAATATTTTTATTTAATACACATTTAATTCAACAAGCACTAATTGAGCACCTACTATCTTCCAAGCTACTGTCACACTCTAAACATGTTTGCTTAAGTTAAACAAAGTGCTTTTCCATCACAACCTGAGACAAATGGATCTATTAAATATAAATCTCGTGTCAATCACATTAATAACCATACCTCGCTAAATGTCATTTCCAGTAGAAGAAAGAAGGTTAAGAATTATTTAAATCAATTAAGCTTTGGATGACTACATAAGATTTTCTTTGGATAAAGTTCTATAAACTGGGATAAGCATACAGCTTTTTCTTTTTAAAGCAGCTGCTTATTTCCAATCACCACATATGTCATAAAAGAGCTCTAGTGTCGTGTTCAGTGTAGATTAACAAAACTGTACAACAACAAGAGATAAGCAACATTGATTTTTTTTTTTTTTTTTTACACAAGGAACTATTCTCCCCTGATACTTTGGGTTTGTATTAATCTGTCGATGGTTCCCACAGCCGGAAGCTATCCTTATGTGCCCTCAACTTTTGTAACTACTTGCTGCCCACTCTTCTTGTTCCACAGTCACGCCTTAAGGTCTTTTAGCCAACCTTTGTCTCACAGTTGACCCTTTTCCTGGAATACACCCTAGTGTCATCTTTTTCTCCCAGACAATTTGCTCTTCTCCATAGACAGTATGTCCAAACAACTCCAGTTTGTATTTCATGACCTTTCCAACAACCCACACACCCTTTTAAATGGATATTTTACTCATATGATCATGATACTTTTCTTGTTGCCCTAGGATTCTATGTATTAGAGAGTTTACAGAACAGTGCCCTGGTTTTTAAATCATAGGCTTAAGAGCTAAGATTTATTGGATACTTGTACTGTGCCAAGTGCCATGAGAGGAATCTCATTTAAGCTCAGTTTTTCAAGGTCAGTATTTACCTACAATATGGCTGAAGAAACATCCTTGGACAGTTAAATGACTGGCCCAAATGACTTTCTCATGATGGGTCATAAATAGACTCTAATTTATATCTGTCGGAATCGGCCTCTTTCGTAGCACAGCCAGAAACCAATACCTGTACCTAGTAATTTAACAGAAGGAATTTACCTTGGGATATTTGTTGCAAAGTTATTAGAAAAGCCCAAAGAGCAAACATTGGATGGTGAGACAACCAGAAATTTCCAACTACAGGTGACTGTAATCCCCAGAGCTGGATGGATCAAGGTAGAAAATGTCACTAGAGTTCAGGAGCTGAAGACATAGTAGAAGCTGGAATCCAGCCAGCTTAAACAGTGGGGATTGAGGCCATGGAAGAGCAAGCTGTCCTCCATACCTGCTATCTCCTGTCAGTGGCCCTGCCCTCAGTGCTACTCCTAGGGAGAAGCTGGTTGGCAAAGAAGTCTTGAAAATAGCAAGGATAGCTTCTTTATAACAAAGTCAGGGGAGCAGGGGAAAGACAGGAAATGGATTTGAGAATAAGCAGGCAACAATCCTGTTTATTAGAATGACTCCAAAGTCCATTCTAACTTCACTAAGACAAGACTACTACCTTTCATTATTTCTTTTCAGTACTGATGACTAATAGTGCAGCCATCATTTGTCAATTGAATAATGACTGTTGTTCTTCCTAATCATCACCACACAGTACACACAGAGGCTAGACAATGGGACCACCCAGTGAATGAGGGCCTGTTTTTATTTTCTCTTAAATGTTGACTAAGGTAATTAAATTATATATAGCTATGGTAGTGAAAACATAAGACATGGGTCTCAAGTAACTAAATACTAAGAAGAGAGATCACTCTTTCCCATGAGTCAAGAAAGATGAGAACAGCATAATTTTTCAATCCTGGTTTCCACGCAACATTATTTTGTGAACTTTATTGCTAAATTAGTTCCATGGCTCAGATAGCCATGAGTTCACTACACAAGCCACAAAGCTGTCTAGGTAGTCTGGGAGGCCCTCAGTGATCTGTCACTACCTAGCCCCCACTTCTTCCTCCTGAAAAGCAGAAAATACCAATACTACTTTAATGCTGTCAAAAAGTCATTTGCTTAACCTTGGTTGTACCAGTTGATATTATTGTTGGAATTCATTACTTCTTGAGTGTCTTCTATTTAATCTATTTCACATTCATAAAGAGTTTGAAATCCAAAACCAGCACAGACTCAATTATACTCATTATTTAATCTTAAAAGTCATTCCCTAACATATGCAAGAGGGAACATTTTGGGAAAATGTCAATGGGTCTAGAGCATCAGAGTGACAAAGTTCAAATGCTGGATACTCACCCAAACATATTTAATCCCTTTATTATAAAAATTACACAAGAAATTTTATAAGAACCATCTTACTAGTAGAATTCTAGGTATTTCCTGTTCATAAGAGCAGAGAAATACTGCAACATCAACATTTTTTAATGACATTTCAGTACTGTCTCTCTTGGCTGAAAACAGAAAAAGCAAGAGACACAGAACAAGAAAAAAGAAAAAAAAGTTAATTAAACATTTTCAGCTATTAAAAATTTTTTTGTCAAACTTTTAAAACAATTTGTATATTATCCAAACAAGTTTGCCTATCCCTGGTGGCAGCATCATGAATAAATTAATATAAACATCTGCTTACTTTAAATTTAATTCTTCCATGATAACTATAATGAGAAATAAGTATTACTACTTCAATGCAGAGTGAATACCACTTGATTGGTTTGGCTGTTTTAATATTTTAGAATAAAATTCTATTTGCTACTACTCATTCGGAATAAAGTTTTAGTTTTAGATAAGCTCATTTGAACTGGTTGTAAATTCTAATATTTAGTAAAGTAAAGTCTGTGAAATGAATTCACACTGAATATGATCCTTTGGTCTAAAAGTTGAGGATCAAGCCAGCACAAACTTCAGCTCTTCTAGCAGGAAAATTAAGAATTTCTCTCAATTTCAGACTACCACCCTCAACACACACACACACACACACACACACACACACACACACACACACACACACACACACACACATACACACTCATTTTCCTCCATTATATTACCCAGAAGACTACTATGAGAAGAACAGACTGAACTTTGGTCTGTTTGCTCTGAAATTTGTATTCTCTTGCCTGCTGGGGCTGCTCTGTAAAAAGGTGGTACTGCCCCCTGCAGGCTGCATTCCACACTCTAACTTCAGTCAAGGAGAAGCAACTTGTGGGAAGATCACAGAGCAGGAGAAACACAAAAGCCTGGACATTTCTACCTCTCTATGTGCCTCAGGCTGCATTTCCTGCATGGATCATGGCAGGAAAGACTCAGCTGCAGTTACAAAGTCTACTACATGACCCCAAATCCGGGGATGCCATAAAAATCATATTGCAATATATAAATGCATCAAATCAATGCATTACACACCTTAGACTTACATAATGTTATATATCAATTTAAGAAATACCCTTTTTTGTTTCTAATCTCTGGTTGGCACTCTATCTCTTTTTTATTTGGTTTCTCAGCTTTTTTATCATATATACAACCTTCTTAAATTCCCACATTTTAATTATCTTAACTTTTAATTTTTAATTGATTTTGAGAAAAAGATAGAGAGAGATAAGGGAGAGAGAGATAAAGAAAGAAGAAGAGAGAGAGAAAGAGAGGGAGTCACCAATTCATTGTTCTACTTAGTAGTTTATTTAGTTATGTACTCATTGATTGCTCCCAGTATGTGCCCTGACTGGGAATTGAACCCACAACCTCAGTGCACAAGGTCAACACTTTATCCACTGAGCCAACTGGATGGGGCTAAATTCTCATATTTTAAATACTTTAAGTGGTTTTTATATTTATAGTTGGATACTGACTAAAATAAATAGTTTAAATCAAAGATGACAAGGACTATAACCCACAGTGTTTATTTCCTCTCACTTGGGCTTCATAGATACCAAAACCTTGAGAGAAAGAAAGAAGAAGACAGGGCAGGAGGAGAGAGGGGAGAGAAGTAGAAGGGAAAACTGAGGAGATTAGAGAGGATGGAAGGGGAAGAAAGGAGAGAACGCCATGTGCCTCCACAAGGTTCAGTGTTGTTTTCTGGGGAGATCACTGTCTGGGTCTTTTAGTTTATCATTTGCTCCAAAACGGAACTAAGTCTAGTACAGTGGTTCTTAACCTGGGTTCTATCGAACCCTAGGGGTTCGATGAGTCGGTCTCAGGGGTTCAGAGAAGCCTCTGCTGCGGAGGCCAGAATAAAGTGATACTGTAATCTGTTGTGAGTTCGTGCACTTTGTTGGTTTTGTTCTTTGAGCAAGGTGATGTTCGTGCACGGCTCAGTTTGTGCACCAGTAAAAAAACATATACCTATGTCTTGAATTTGGAAAAAAAAATCATATTTTATTTATCACTAAAGAAGGGTTCGGTAAATATGCATATGAAACTGGTGGGTTCGGTACCTCAGAAAAGAACCACTGGTCTAGTAGATATCAGCCATGACATCCCCCAACCCACTGCATACTCTCTGCTTTTCCTGTAATCAGAACAATCTAGTCTCAAACACAGGTCCCCAGAGTGTCACTTCACACAGCAAAGTCAGGAATAGTCCATGACCAGCTTATCGTTCTGAGGTTCCATGTCAGGAAGAAGCAAGAGCCTAGGTGGCCAAGAATCCCCCAGGAACATGAATGGGAAGTTCAGTTGCAGAAAGCTGCAGCATGGTATCCTGGGAAGTGCATCCACAGGCTTGAGAAACCTCACTTTCAGCACTGCCAGCCCTAAGAATGCCAACATGCTTGCCAAGGGAGCTGGGTGCAGAAGCTCTCAAAGCTTCCTGCCTATATAGGGTGCAAGAACATTCCTCCCTAACTCTGCACCTCATTTTCTGCCTGGGCTCTGAGGAAGAAGCTCTGCCAGCCAGAATCTCCAAAACGTGCACAGCCAGTTCCTTGGTAGTCATTTGTCTAAAGATAAGAATTGCAAACGGTCTCCTGAACTGTACAGGAGTAGGTAGGTCATCCTGATCTCGTCTGCTGCTCCTCTCTTCACTTCCTCAACCCTTCTTCATCTTGCCCCCACTCCCAAATAAAATAGCATGGGATGACAAGAAATAAAAAAAGTTTCTTAGCAGCACTGTGTAATTTAGAAGTGGGACAATATTGGAAATTATAAAAGATCTAGCCTCTGACCTCCATAGAACTCTGCATCCTGAGAGAGATGAACATGTGAATGCAAGAGGTAAATGCTAACACAGCTCTATGTACAGAGTGCTGTGGGCCAACGTGGAGAGGAGAAGCCAGGCCAGCTATGAGGCAGGGAAGCCAGGCCTCTCATTTCACCACTGCTACAACAGACTTATAGTTCAAAAAATACCAACAGGTCTGATGTTCGTTTAAAAATCACATTTACTTTAGCCATAGGCAGTTAAGAAATTCAATTACTGTTTTATTTTTCTCAGCTCCTTTTTGGGACTTTGTTATCATTGTTAATTTTGTTCATTTTTTTACAAAAACTTGAGCTTTATGGAAAAATCCTAAGTATATTTACTGTGACCAGATGCTGCTCTTGCCAAACTTTTTTGCTGTGAGAAGTACTGCAGAGTACAAGGATCTGTGAAAAGAGAAACTAATTCTAGGTTCATGGACCTAATAATTGTTTTTATATTTATATTTTGCAAAGCTTTCATAAAATGCTCTGAACTCTTTTTTCCTAGTGGGCTTATCCACTGCTTTTTTTTTTTAATTAAAGCATCAATATTTATAAACAAACTCCTAGGCTGTGTTAATTAGCTACAGCAGCATGGACATCCAGGCCTTATAAAGCCAGTTGGTCCTACTTTTTAACTAGTTAGTTAATCGTGAGATTTAGCACTTGATTCAATGAATTCTTTTTTGTTATTATTGTTCCCATTGATGCTGTAAAATTCCAATGAAGACATAATCTTTAACAAACACATAGCTAGAATGCTTTATTTCTCAGCTTGCATGTCCGTTTAGCTTATGAGAAAAAATGATACTCATAGTAATGTGAGGAACTTCCGGAAGGGTCGCTATGAGCCTAGATTTCCATATTATTCCTTTTTTGGGGGGAAAACAAGTCTAGGTTGCATACTTGAAATGTTTTCATTCGGCAGTATCACATGCCAAGCTAAATCCGCTTTCTACTTCCCTGGTCAAATCTCTGAGATTTGTGAGGACAGTGAACTTTTTCAACTGGTCAGCCCCTTTGTGGAGTCAGATGTTCTCATGCTAAGCTCTAAGTTAGTGCATTGGTACAACATTACCTGCCAGAACTATAGATAGCTTTCTGTCCAGTGGGTTTATAATTATAGGGGCACAATCTCCCTCACGCAGCTTGGATGAGGGTGTTTGAAAAATCATTCCAGGGCCTACTTAGGAACTCTAAGTAAGACTGTTCTTCATAGTAAGACCTATACTACTAAAATTATTATGAAAGTTCAAGATAAATAATAAGTAGAAAAGTTATTATTATTGATAGTATTACATTCAGAGTGGAAAAAATAAAACAGAATTCTGTTAGCTAATGGCACCACTGACAAAAGAAAATATGCAAGTGGGAACATAGAGCAAACTACCAACAGAAAGTTTATGCTCACATCTTGGGAAGTCTATAGCCCTAGAAATACAAAAGGGCACACTGTTGAAATAACACACTAGGAAGGTCCTGCAGCTGACAAAGGTGTAAATGTCATGTAACTACGCACCTTTTGCCTCCAGTTGGATCAAGTGTAACAGCAGCATGTCAGTAAATAAGAGAGAAAAGAGTCTTTTCCCATTCTAGTAACGGAGCATGTGACAGCTGGCCAGGATGTGGAGAAAGCATGAAGCAGGAAACCCACAGCAGTCCTCATGCTCTAGACCAGTGGTTCTTAACCTGGGTTCTATCGAACCCTAGGGGTTTGATGAGTCGGTCTCAGGGGTTCGGAGAAGCCTCTGCTGCGGAGGCCAGAATAAAGTAATACCGTAATTTGTTGTGTGTTCATGCACTTTGTTGGTTTTGTTCTTTGAGCAAGGTGATGTTCATGCACGGCTCATTTTGTGCACCAGTAGAAAAACATATACCTATGTCTTGAATTTGGAAAAAAAATCATATTTTATTTATCACTAAAGAAGGGTTCCATGAATGCGCATATGAAACTGGTGGGTTTGGTACTTCAAAAAAGGTTAAGAACCACTGCTCTAGACCTGTGATGGCGAACCTATGACACAGGTGTCAGCACTGACACGTGTAGCCATTTTCGATGACACACAGCTGCATGTGGCCACATATCAGAGAAGGATGGGGCCACATGCAGAGAAGGGCCGAGAAGGACCGAGAAGGATGTTTCATCCTCGGCTCCTGCATGGATGCTGTAGTGTAGACACTCTGTGCCGGAGGTCTGTAGGCCAAAACAACAGAACTCTGGCACAGAGCGTCTAGTTCTGGGACTTCCTGTTAGCCGTTTTCCTCTAAGTGACACACCACCCGAGTTATGCTCGGCTCTTTGGCAAATTTTGACACACCAAGCTCAAAAGATTGCCCATCACTGCTCTAGACTCTATGGCAAACCATGGGTCAGGCCATATGAGAACAACATTTGGATGGACTGACAGTTGTCATCTGGTTATTTAACTTTTTTTTTTTTATTAGTCTTGGCTGATTTTTAAAGCAAGTCTTCTACTTTATCCCTTATTCTTTTTCTTCTTGATCTGAATGAATATTTCTGTAAGTCATTATTACAGTGTGTACCTAGTTGTGGGCTCTGTTTATAGACAAGGACTATACAGGGGGAAAGGTGTGGAAGTGTTAGAACACTCTTGCTCTTTGGGCCCTTCTGACAGTGGTGTATATCGTCAGATAGCTTTCAAGCACATGGCTCCAGACCCAGTTTAAACCCAATAAATGCTCTGGAGCTTCTGCTGAAATGAAGGACCCACCCTGCCCTCCTCTAATCGACAGCATTAAACTTTTTTGAAAGGGATTATAATACTTTCCAGTCATCTAAGCCTCCCTTGCTTACAGTTGAGCATTTCTGGTGTAGATGAACTAGTGCTGACTACTCTTCAGCTCCTTGCGTGGGCCTACGTTGCACACTGTAGGTCCAGGAGCTCACAGCTTGTAGGCAGCAGAGAAGACACCTTCGAAAGAAGTGACCATGAACCGCAAACATTAAATAATTTCCCCAGATGAAGCTTTTGAATTTTTAAATGTTAAAAAATTAAGGTTTTCATTGACTCAATTAAGATTTTTTAAAACTGCAAAGTTTTCATTATTAATATGCAATCAGAAAATGTTACCATCTCTATCAAACCTATAGTTTTCTCCAGATGACCCTGAATCATAAAGTTTTAAATCTGTTTGGGCTTTTGGCCACCTGAAATATGGCATTGACTGGGCTGATATCTCTGTCCTATGCTAGAGAAGGGAGGGGAATTGAAATAGATATAAAAAGCATCAAAATGCCAAATTGACAATATTTTGGCCACAGTGAAAAGTATTCAGGTGGAATATATCTAATTACATGGTAAAGCTCAGTTCAATATGTCAGATATTTACTGGGTAGTTCAAGGCTAAAAAAATTATGGATAGAAGTTCAGGGCCACAAGGCATCTGTTTTTTCATAATGTTAGCACCTAATATTACCTTAATTATAATCAGAAAAATTAAGATCAACTAGAAAAGAAGCTAGCTTAAACATGAGTGAAACTGAATGGTTACTTAAGGGAAAAAAATAAACAAGATTGTTCCCACTGAGTCAATAATTGTAAACATTTTTACTGAACATTCAGAAAGTTTTTACATACCAGGATCACAAACATATACTTATTTCCCTCCTTTACATAAAATAATTAAGAGAAATTCCAACTGATATTTATGACATAGGACTCAAATATATCTCCCATTAGGTAATTGCAGAGATGACTCCACTACTAAATAAATAGCTGAGAGCTGGGGTTCTTAAAGTGTGGTCTACGACCCAGCAGCATCAGCATTTCTGGGGGACTAGTTAGAAATGCAAACTGTAGGGTTGCATTCTGTACCTACTGAATCAGAAGCTCTGGCAGTAGGCCCAAAAATCTGTGTTACAAGTTTGGCAACCGTTAACCTATCGATATAGATGTAAGATTGCAAAGCAAAGGTGCTACTACCTCTCTTTTTTTCTATGAATCTGGCTGAAAAGCACAAGAAGGAACAGAAAGAAATAAGTTCTATCTTAAATGGTAATAGCTACAATAATACCAAACCAGAAACTACCATAATACAGTAAGATTTGGATTCAGTTTAGTGTAATAGATGCATACCTGAACAGAGCTCAGGCAGGGCATGGAATTCTACAAAGGAAAGAGAGACAGCCGCAGGGTGCCTGACCAGTGATTTCCTATTTGAAACATCAAGTTGTGGAGAGTGACAGGTAACGTGGGACTAAATGAGGAATGAGGTAGACACTCCATCTTTGCAACTGGTAGCAATATAACAAAGAGAGGTAGATGGTGGTTGGCAGTCAGTTGGTATTTTGCAGTTGCTGCTCAAAACTGGCAAAGTAAAATGAACATGAATTCCCGATACTTTGCTCCATTACAAAATAAGTAAACTGAATGGGCTCATACTGAGAACAGTATGCTAAACTCTGTCTGAATGGGCAGATACTGAGAAAAGTGTGCTATTCCTAGCAGAAATTTTAGGAAAAGAATTGAGACAATATAAGCATAATGAATCCATCTCTTGCCCAGCTTACTCCCCCAGTTCTTTCTGAGACTGTCGTCTCAGCTAGTAGCTAGCCCCGAAAGAATGACTTCATTTAAAGAAAATAAATATATCATAAAGGAACTGGCATAAAACCAATATACATAGATACTACAAGAAAAAAAATGTTTTAAAGATCATATAAAGGAGGCACACACACAAAAATCACATATAGAAACTACATAAGAAATAAATGATTCTTTCAGATATTTATCAGTGATATTGAAAAAGTTAAAGAAAATAGTCTATTGGAAAAAAAAATATTTAGAACAAAAGAAAATGGCTCAAAGAAGAAAAGAAGTCCACAGAATATTAAAAGTAAGCTTAATGTTATCAAAAGAATTATAAATCATTAGAAAAAATAAATAAAGAGAAGTGAAAATGAATATGAGAGACAAACTTCAGAAAGAAAACAAATTAGAAAATGTTTAAAGTTATATTAGAGGAAAGCATTCCAAGGTCATGCAAATAAAGAATAAAATTTGAATTCAGGGCAAAGGTGTTATATTAGTCTAAGAAAGAGATTTCATGATGATAAAGTATGTAGTCTATAATAAAGATCTAACTATCCCAAATCTCTAAGCACCAAATACTATATCATCAAAATACATAGAGCAAAAAGCTTTTTTAGACACAAGAAGAAATAGACATAAGTGAATAGTAACAGAAAATGTATAGTTCTTGACAGATGATATAGATTAAAAATTAGTACCACATCAGGAAAAAAAACAAGAAACACACACACACATATATAAAACAGCCACATTACATTTCTTAGTATAGACATTCACATAAAAGATAGAATTTTAAAATAGCAACTTCTAAAGGTACATGGAAAATATATTAAAATTGGCAGTGTAATAGCCCCTGAGGAAAATCTCAATTTCCCCTAAGTGAAACAAGATAGACAATGTTTTCTAATCATAATACCATAACATTAAAAATTTATAATAAAAATCAATCTATAAGTTGTATACCTTAAACTTATACAATGTATATGTCAGTTCTATCTCAAAAATAATTTTAAAAATTAAGGCTAACATATGTAGAAATAAAACATTCTTAAGTAAATCTGGAGTCAAACAGAAAATCAAAACTAAAATAGCCAAATCAGGAGACTGAGACCTTTAAGGTTCTTGGTTCCAATTCCTAGGCAAGGCCACCAGACTAACGCTTTTAGAAATAGCGTCAAAAAGAAAATAAAGAAACAAAAGACTTTATAAATAGTAGCACCCATATATAAGATTAATTGCTGTCTTCTATATACATAATAATTGACTTAAAATTTATAGGAGACAGAAATTTTCATTTTCTATAGCAACTTTTTCAGGGTCCAACTAGCAAAATAGAGTCCTTACATAAAATTAAATACAGAATATTTAATTTTAAAAAAGTAGTTGTGAAGATGGTCTACTAGCTGAAAGAGCAAATAAGGGAAAGTATTGCCTAAAAATCAGTAATAGCACAAAGCTGCTAATGTCCTTGGGCTGCAAGGATAAATGAAGGGGATGGTAGTCATAAAGTTTAGGACTAGGTCCCCCAAGGAAACTAGCAGTCTGACAGGACTGCCTGTAAGAAACAAAAACAATGGAGGGAGCTGGAGCCACAGAAAACACTCAACCAGAGAAGCCACCCCAAACAGAGGGATAAGGAGAGCTAGCCTTACGCCTTCCCTCCATTGTCTTTCCTATGCCTCCCACTGGCCAAACATACATGGAAGCCACCTGGAAAGGGAACCTAGGAATGTGATATACACAGTGCCCTACTGTGAATGCCAATTCAGGGGAAGAGAAAGAACTAGATCTAAAAACGGATAAAAGGCCAAGCATAGGAACCAAAAGACAAAAAAGAAAATTAAGAAAGGAAATTAGCTTCATTTTCCTTACTTTACTTCAAGGGCCTTAATAGGAACTATGTTATACATAATGCATGTGTCTTTTTAATTATTTTCAAATATGAATTTTCTCAGTCCTGGTTTTTTACCTCTTTGTTTAAATTTATTTTTATGTACCTGTTTTTGTTTTGGGTGCAATAGTAGTTGACTATTTTCTTGATTTCTATTTTTGACAGTTTGTTATTGGTGTGTAAAATGCCACCAATTTCTGGGTGTTAATATTGTGTCCTGCTGTTTTACTAAATTCATTTATCAGTTCTTGTAGCTTTTTGGTGGAATCTTTAGAGTTTCCTATATAAAGCATCATGTCTTCTGTCAATAATGACAGTTTTACTTCCTCCTTCCCAATTTGGACAATTTTTATTTCTCCTTCTTGTCTGATTGCTGTGGCTAGGACTACCAATACTATGTTGAATAAGAGTGGTACAAGTGAATATCCTTGTCTTGTTCCTTAAGGGAAATGCTTATAGTTTTTGCCCATTGAGTATGATGTTGTCTGTGAGTGTATCATATATGGGCTTTATTCTGTTGAGGTATGATCTCTCTATTCTTACCTTGATGAGATATTTTATCATAAGTGGGATGATTTTTCTGCATCTATTGATGTAATCATGTAGTTTTTATCCTTTATTTTGTTTATGTGGTGTATTATGACTATTGATTTGTAAATATTATACCAACCTTGCATTCCCAAAATGAATTCCACTTGATCGTGAATGTTAGTTCTTCTTTGAATGTTTGGTAAAATTCACCTGTGAGGCAATATCTGGCACAGGACTTTTGTTTGCTGTGAGTTTTTTGGTACTCTTTCAATTTCAGTACTTTTAATTTATCTATTTATATTTTATGATTCTTCATGATTCAGTTTTGGAAGATTGTATGTTTCTAGAAATTTATTCATTTCACCCAGATTGTCCAATTTGTTAGTATTTAGTTACTCATAATATACTTATAATTCTTTGTATTTCTATATCAGTTATTACTTCCAATTCTTTGTATTTCTATGTCAGTTATTACTTCTCTTCTTTCATTGTATTTAGTTGGGCTCTCTCTTTTATTCTTGATTAGTCTGTTAAAGGTTTGTCAGTCTTGTTTATCATTTCAAAGAACAAGCTTTTGGTTTCATTGATCTTTTGAATTATATTTTAGTTTCTATGTCATTTATTTCTGCTCTAATCTTCATTATTTCCTTCCTTCTACTTATTCTGGACTTTGTTGCTCCTTTTCTAGATACTTTAGGTATAGAGTTAGATTGTTTGAGATTTTTCTTTCTTCTTGAGGTATGTCTGTACTATGAATTTTGCTCTCAGGATTGTTTTCACTGTGTCCCATCAATTTTTGGGTTGTTGTATGCTCATTTTTGTTTGTCTCCAGGTAACTTGATTTCTTCCTTGATCTCATCGTTAAGTCATTAATTATTTAATAACATGTTATTTAGCTTCCATGTATTTGTGTGTGTTTTTTTATTGTAATTGATTTCTAGTTTTATACCATAGTGGTCACAGAAGGTGCTTGATATGATTTCAATCTTCTTGAATTTATTAATGCTTATCTTGTTTATTAGCATATAGTATATATTTGAAAATATTCCATGTGCATTTAAAAGAATGTATGTTCTGTTAATTTGGAATAAAATGTTCCTTAAATATCAATTAAATAAATCCAGTTGTGTGTCATTTAAGGCCACTGTTACCTTATTGACTTACTGTCTGGAAGATCTATCCATTGATGTCAATAGGATGTTAAAACCCCCAAAGTCCTAGTCAGTTGGCTCAGTGGATAGAGCATCAGCCTAGTATGTAGATGTCCTGGGTTCGATTCTCACTCAGGGCAACAAGAGAAGCGACCATCTGCTTCTCTCCCCCTTCCTCTCTCTTTTCTCTCCTTCTTCCCCTCCTGCAGCCAGTGGCTTGATTGGTTCAAACTTCAGCCCCAAGCCACTGAAGATAGCAGGGTTGGTCTGAGTGTGTCAGCCTCAGATGCTAAAAAATAACTTGATTAATTTGAGCATTGGCCCCAGATGAGGGTTACCTGGTGGATCCCAGTTGGGGCACATGCGAGAGTATATCTCACTATTTCTTCTTTCATTTTAAACAAAACAAAACAAAACAATTCTGACTGTATTGCAGTTGATCCTTCCTTTAATGTCCACCAAGATTTTCTTTATATATTTAGTGCCCCTATGTTGGGTGAATATATGTTAACAGAGGTTATATCCTCTTGTTGGATCTACCATTTTAGTATTATGTAATGTCCTTCATTATCTCTTATTAGTTTTCTTTAGTTGTTCATTGCTTGCTTGTTGTAAGTGCCCAGTCAGGGTTTCAAACTAGCAGCCTCAATGTTCCAGGATGATGCTCTATCCTCTGTGCCATTACAGGCCAGGCCTTTATTTTCTCCTGTTATGGCCTTTGTTTTGAAGTCTTTTTTGTCCTTTACAAGTATTCCTATCCCAGCTATTCTTTTATTTCCACTTGCATGTAATATTTTTTCTCATCTCTTCACTTTCAGTCTGTTTGTATCTTTTGTTCTGATGTGGGTCTTTTGTAGACAGTGTATATATATATATATATATATATATATATATATATATATATATATATATATATATATGTCATATTTTTTTAAAATATTCAGCTTGGTTAACATGTTATTGTAATTCAGCATCTAACATGCTATTGATTCTTTCCAGTGTATTCTTTTTTTTCACAGACAGAGAGTCAGAGGGAGGGATAGATAAGGACAGACAGACAGAACCAGAGAGAGATGAGAAGCACCAATCATCAGTTTTTCATTGCGACACCTTAGTTGTTCATTGATTGTTTTCTCATATGTGCCTTGACCGTGGGGCTACAGCAGACCAAGTAACCCTTGCTCAAGCCAGCGACCTTGGGTCCAAGCTGGTGAGTTGTTTTCTGTTTTTTCTCAAACCAGATAAACCTGTGCTCAAGCTGGTGACCTCAGGGTCTCAAAGCTGGGTCCTCTGCATCCCAGTCCTATGCTCTATCCACTGTGCCACTGCCTGGTCAGGCCCTTCCAGTGTATTCTTCATTTCATAAATTGTATTTTTCATTTTGACTGGTTCTTTTTTATGGCCTCTATGCCCTTTTGAATGTTTATAATCTGTTTATGTTCTCACTGAGATCATCCATTTTTCCCCTAAGATCCTTCAGCGTCCTTATATCCATTATTTTAAACTCTGCATTCCATATCTTGGCTGTTTTCATTTTATTTAATTCTTTTTCTGAAGATTTTTCTTGTTCTTTCTTTTGGGGCATATTTCTTTGTCTCTTCATTTTATCTGCCTTTTTGTTTCTGACTCTGCATGTTAGGTAGATCTGCTGTGACCCACAAACTTGTTATGAGGTCTTCTGATGTGGTAACTTGTGGGTCTCAATACCACAACTTCTAGGTCACCTGAGCTAAGTTCTTTAGAAATGTTTCTTGCATGGGTTATGTGCTCCCTCCTGTTCTAGTTGAGTCATAAATGCTATTGGCCCATTTGTGAGTGACATTAACCCTGAAACTGGCTGACTAAGACAGACCTCCTTCACAGTGTAGGAGTCCCTGTTCAGGAGCTATCTCCTGAGGCAGAGATATTCTCAGCAGGTTCTGCTGCCGGCAAAAATCCTTTTTTGGCTGTGTCATTTGTGTGACTAGTTGGATTGACCTCTGGTGAGGTTTAAAGCCCATGACTAGTTGTGTTGGTATTGGGCCCACTTGGACAGAATTACTATTCAGGTTGGTATGAGATGTTATGTATAACTGACCTTAGGCTACCTGTCTGGAGCTACCATGCTCTTCACTGACTGTGGCTGTGTCTACTGGAACTGGGTGTGCATTTGAGGGAACAAATTGTATGCAGAGCTCTGTTTCTTGCAGCTCTGAGCTGATGGCAGGTCAATAAAATGTTCAAGGCTCTCTGATGTTGACAGCCACCTATCAGCTACTCTACTACCCACTGAAGTTACCTGGATTTTCTCCAAAACCTTTTGAAGAAATATAGTAGAGTGGGCCTAAGACAGCACATCACACTGCCTCTTTTACATGGTACAAACTTGGTAGAGTAGGGAGACCCAGTTGGGAGCATAAAGCTAGCGGGTATTTTTCTTGGGAGCATGTAGCCAAGCACTCAATGAGGAGAATGTGACCCTCACTCTAAAGCCATATCACTCAGTCTCTACTAAAGTACTGAACTCTCGCTTTCCTAAGAGAAGTAAAACACTGGTTCAGATTAGGTATAGACAGCAGTCTGCACTGCAAGAGCAAGTGCAGCAGAGCAGGGCAGGGCAGGGCATCCAGGACTTGAAAAAATAGGTCAAGACAGTCTCTTTTTAGTGGTGATACTGGCTGAACCTGCAGGTCGGGGAAAGACTGGCCTCCTTTCCAAAGCCTCACAGCTCAATGTCTGCCTGAGGATCTGCCTATAGTTTCTTCAAAGAAAGAACACACCAAAGGTTCCTGTTGGGTACATCCAACTGTCCTTTCCCCAGACTCAAGCTTGACAGAATGGTGTTGCCAGTATTTGGAGGACTGGGTTAGTGCACTTACTAGGCTGATGCTGTAGGAATAAGACTACCTGACCCTAGGAAGATGATGTGAGGGCAATGTGGAATATTGACTCAGGGCTGGGACCTCAATAGTTGACCTTCTAGGACTCTCTTTGGGGCCATGCCACCCAAGTCTTTTCTTTATGACTCCCACATCTCCTGAGTAACTTTGTCTCTGCCAGAACCCTGGGCTAGTACTTGAGAACATGCTTTTGTGTGCTGGCCCTTTAGGAGAGCAGCTGGGATTCTAGCAGAATCCTTTATCCTCCTGGTGGACAGAGTCCTGCTGATATTCACTGCTAAATGCTATGTGGGCTTCAGTTCCTAGCCCTAGTCCTCTCGTTTGGAAGTCATAAGGTGAAATTGAAACCCCAGGCTCCTCAGGGGCAACTCTCGCAACCAAAATATCCCTCTGGCTTTTTTGCCTCCACACCTTGGTGCAGGGACAAGTACTCTGTGTCTCTGCCTTTCTTACCTTCTCAATATAGCTTCTTCTATAAATCCTTGCATATAATAATCCTGTTCAGCTGTCCTTTAGTTGGTCATTCTGGTTGATTAGTCTATAATTTAGCTTTAAATCCAGTTTGGCACCTGGAGGAGGTGGGTTGTTTCCACCTACTCTACAACCCTCTTGAAACTCCCGTTGCTGTTACATTTTCAAGAGCAAAGAAGAAAAAAAGCAATGCTCCTTTTTCTTTTATTGATACATTTCAAAGTTAAGGTAAAAGCATCTTGGAAACTCATTCCCTAATATCTTAGGATTTTTACATTAGCTTCTCTCTCTAACCCCTGTATTTTCCTTTGATACTTGTGAAGCATTAAGGGTTCTTTAAATCTCCTCCCAGATAGAACATTAAAAAAATAAAATGTTGGAGAGAGAGCATGAGGATAAAAATGTTGAACATCACCATAAATTTGAATAGTTGTTGATTTAACTGTCTTCAAAAGGAATTAGTTATAATGCAGTCCTAAAATAAAAGTGCTATATACAGTCAATAAAAATCACATGACAGACTATGCTTTTAAGGCAGTAGAAATTGCCAAATTTCCAAAAAGATCATAGCACTTTCAAAGTTAAAAGAATTTAGTGGAAACACATAGATTCCAACAGACTATCAGGCAAATTCTAAACATTTGACCATTTCAGACAATTTCTGAAGGAAGCTGCTTAATTTCCAATGACATATAATTCAATTAAGAAATAAACAAAATCAAGAATTTAATCAAATTGAAAATTATGATAAAATTGTGCTATTTTTCAATACATCTCAAAATTATTCTATCATTTTTAAAGGTAAAATTGCTGAAATAACCAGCATTGTTTATAAAAAATGTCATATGACCTTAAATACCACTGTTAAAGGCTAAAGGTAATCCTGAAGAATCTTTAGAATAATAATATAAAAAATGTGTAGCTTTAACTTTGGGATGTTGAAGAAAAGTGATATGTAAATTTACTTTTAACAATAAGACACTTTTGATTTTAAAATTTTATATTAGTGTTTTTCCTGGAAAGATTGCATTAAATAAGTATTTGCATTGAGTAAGTATGACAATTAGCTGAGATAAATTTCAGTGACATATTACTAAGTTACAAAAGTGCTAGAAATATACTGTGAGAAGTTAATAATCCCAAAGAAGTGACATATTAGTTAATCTCAGGAGAATCAGGAAAGGTTTTACATAATTTTCAAATTTTTAAATAAATTATGAAGAATGAGACTTAGATCCCTAATGAAAGAAGAGAAAAATGGCATTGCAAGAAAAAAAATAGTTGCAAAAGCACTGAGTCATATTTCAAAAAACATGGAAAAAGTTTAGTTGACTCTGGCTGGAGTGTATATGTTTAGTAGAAAGAGATAGGCAGGAATGTTGAGTGGGACCATGATATACATACTGTGGAGTTTGAGCTATGCTTAAACACCCAGGCTTCTTTAATAACAAGCAGTGATGCTAAACTATAAAGCCATATGTTTTATCACAGCACAATAATGACCACATGTTAGAGAGGAAACTGGAAAATAACCATAGGCTATGGCAATGACTCAAATGTTTTCTTTCTATTTCAGTCTCCAGAGCAACAGCATGCAAGATGACACTTGGAGGTAAACTTTCTTTATGTCATATTAAACTATGCAGAAGTCCAGTTATTCCAGCATTAAAAACAAAACAAAAGTCCTGGCCAGATAGTTCAACTGGCTAGAAGAACATCATCCATAATATGCCAAATTTGCAAGTTTAATCTTTGGCCAGGGCACATACAAGAATCAACCAATGATTTTATAAATAAGTGGAACAACAAATCAATCTCTCTTTCTCTCTAAAAGTCAATCAATAAATTTTAAAAAACTTAATAAAACTAGATCTTGATAAAAATTAATAGGATAAAATTGGTGTTGCTAAATCCATGTATTGAAGAGTTCTACATCCTTAAAATATTTAATGGAAGTATAGTCATGAAAAATGTAGAAAACACAGTATTAGAGAACTTCATCCAATCTGCCTGTTCAGATTCCACCTATTCTCCCTCTCCCAGTTCAAACATCACTGAGCAGGTATTAGAAGCAAGATATGTGTTTGATGGCATATAGTGGTCATAATGCAAGAAAAATGGATCAAACCTATATGGAACCACTAGAACGTACCAATCCCTGGGAAGAGTTTTAGATCATTAATTTTATACAATCCTTTGTCAAAAACTATCAGTGCTCTAGAGTCTAGACCCAGATGCCTGCCACTTTCTTATTCATTGGGTTTAGTCTCATGCAACACTGTCCTTTTTCTCCTTTACCCATCTATTATGCTTTCACTAGATTTATTAATATTCTATGTTTCCTTGTTTGCCCTATATATTTGTCTTCAAACACTCCTTATCCCTTATTGAACCCAAATTTTTTCCTGATAATCTCAAAACCCTAAAAATACACTTACAATTAAAGATTTTCTAAACAACATTATTGTCACCATTATTAAAAGCTCTACAGACTCAGTTTTCTCACTGAACAGAAGGCGACATTTTCAGGATCATTTCTTTAGTCTTTCTTAAATATTTAGTAATAAATAACAGGATCTTTTGGCAAAACAAAGAAATAAAAGGCATACAAATCAGAAACTAAGAAGGAAAACTGTCATTATTTATAGGCAATATGATTTTGTACATAGAAAATCTCAAAGAATCAACCAAAAAACTGTTGGAATCAATTAATGATTTCATTAAAGTTACAATGTACAAAATCAACATTTATAAATCAATGACATCTCTATACACTAATAATGAAACATCTGAAAAATAAATTAAAAAACTAGCTCATTCACAATAGCATTAAAAAAAACAACAATATAAACAATAAGGCTGACCAGATGGTGGCGCAGTGGATAGAGTGTCAGACTGGGATGTGGAGGACCCAGGTTCAAGACCATGAGGTTGTCAGCTTGAGCGCAGGCTCACAAGCTTGAGCCCGGGCTCACAAGCTTGAGCCCAAGGTCACTGGCTCAAGCAAGGGGTCACCCGGTCTGCTGTAGCTCCCCAGACAAGGCACATATGACAAATCAATCAATGAACAACTAAGGAGCCGCAATGAAGAATTAATGTTTCTCATCTCTCTCCCTTCCTGTCTGTCTGTCCCTCTCTCTGACTCTGTCTCTGCCAAAAAAAAAAAAAAAAATACAAACAATAAAATACCTGGGAATAAATTTAACCAAGGAGGTAAAATATTTGTACTGAGTAAACTACAAAAATTTGATGAAAGAATTGAAGATACAATACAAGCCTGTGTTCATGGTTTTAAAGAATTAATATTGTTAAAATGCCTGTACTAACTTAATGTAATGTACAGATTCCATGAAATCCCATCAAATTGCCAATGTCATTCTTCAAGAAATAGAAAACATTAATACTAAAGTTTTTATGGAATCACAAAAAATCCAAAATAGCCTAAGTAACCCTGAGGAAAAATGAACAAAGCCAGAGGTATTGTGCTTTCTGATTTCAAACTATACTACAAAGCTATAGTAATAAAAAGTATAAACCGGAATAAAAATAGACACATCCACTCAATAACAAAGAGGTCTGATTTAATAATGGGCAGAAAAAATAAATAGACATTTTCCCCAAAACAGATATTCAACAGATACATGAAACGATGTTCAACATTGGTAGTCATCAGGGAAAGGCAAATCAAAACCATCATGAGCTATCAACTCATACCTGTTAGAATGACCATTATCCAAAGATGAGAAATAACAAATGTTGTCGAGGATATGGAGAAAAGGGAGCACTTATGCTCTGTTGGTGGGAATATAAATTGATTTAATCGCTATCGAAAACAATATAGAGGTACCTCAAAACATTAAAAATAGATCTACCATATCATCCAGCAATTCTATTTCTGGCTATACACCCAAAGGAAATAAAAACAGAATATAGAAGAGATATATATGCACTCCCATATTTACTGCAGCATTGTTCACAATAGCCAAAATATGAAAACAACTTGTAAGTACCCATCAATGAATGAATGGATAAAGAAGATATGGTATGTATGTGATGGAATATTACTCAGCCATTAGTAAGGAAGACATCTCGCCATTTGGGAAAACATGGATAGACCTTGAGCACATTATGCTAAGTGACATAATCAGGCAGAGGAAGACAAATACTGTATAATATCACTTACATGTGGAATCTAAATTAGCCAAACTCATAAAAGCAGAGAGAAGAATGTTAGTTACCAGAGGAGGAGTATAAGAGGATAAGACAGATGTTTAAGAGTATAAATTTACAATATGTAGCAAATAAGCCCTAGATTTCTAATGCAGAGAACAGTCTAATATAGACAATATTATATTACAATCATCAAACTTGCTAAGAGACTAAAATTTAATCACTCCAACAACTAAATATAAAGAGTAATTATATAACATGATAGAGGCGATAATTATCACTAAAATAGCAATCATATTACTATATATAAATGTATCAAATTAACATGTTTGATACCTTAAACTTACATAGTGTTACATGTCAAATACATTTCAATTTTTAAAAAATTCTCTTACGGTTTAGTGTAATTAATATGTTATTTTCTTAATTTCTTAGTTGATGACTCAGTCACCTTAATGAATTCAGCAGAGAATATTAAGTATCTAAGAGGTGAGAGCACTCAGATCATGATATTATACTCCCCAGGCCAAGATAATCATTATCAAGTCATTTAGACTCTAGATTTTTCTCTACTAAATAAATTGACAAACCACAGGGGACCCATTCAAATGATGAGTGAGACCCAAAAATATTAAAATTAACATCAAAGATTATTAGGAGAGGGTCTAGGCTTATTGAATACAGCATCTGCATTTTGGTTGAAAAAGTTAGACTATTCAGAACTTTAAAAATGTGGTGAGTTAGGTCTTTAGAACATCGGTGTCTGTCAGAATTAGCTTCAAGGACTTGATTACAAAGTACTGCTAGAAATCAGAAACTGGTCTCTAGAGAATTATTAAATTCTGTTTATTCTAGAGTCACGTGAAAGCACATTTCAATGGAAAAAGAAATGTTAGTAAAATCAGATGGCAAAGGTTGCTTTAAAGACCCTGGTGTGAACCGTGTGGGTCTGTGGGATTTCTGCAGGACATCAGCTGGTTGAGTTATTTTGCCTCATTTTGGGCGTTCTCACCTTGTCTCCTTTAGTTTTCTATTCTCGTGAAAGATAGTGATTAGACATTTTCCTTGTGAAAACTCCAAACTGCTGAAATACAGAACTCTGATATGAATTTTATGTCAATTCTGAGGGTTGTTGGGCCACATGGAAGGTAAAGCTGATAAAAGTAAGCATTGGACTGGAAGCAAAAATGAAAAGCAAAGTCAGTTCCACACCCTCCACAGTCACAAGAAATGAAAGTAGCTGAAATGAGAAAAATTCTCCTTGCTTACCCTTCAGAGGCGAAGTGGCAGGAAATTGTGAGATTCCTCTCAGAGCCCCACTTGCGAGGAAGCCCATTTAGCGAATGGTATGAGTTGAGGGAGCTGTTGTTATTGGTTTTCTTCCCTGGGAACACTGCACACTGGGGACTCAGCTGTACCACAAAACAGTTTTCTAAACCCTCAGACTTGTCAAGTGCAGACTGAGAACTACCCCTTATGGGTTTGCAAAAAGCTATAACTATGCTTCTTGGCTCACTCATTCTTGGCAATCTTGAATTGCTAGGAGAAAGCTTTTGAACCCACCAGTCAAGGCGCTCAGTGTTATGAACCACCATTAGCTCAGCCTCATAACATCTGTTCTGTGTTTTTGTTACATAGGGAACCTGAAACGCTCAGAACAAACGTGACAGGCCAGGAACTAAGCTATGGAGAGTCTTAAGGAGATAAGAACCCAAAATACAGCTTATACCGTGCTATATACCAAAATTAGATCACATTTTTCATCCCTGACACCTTCTAAACACCAAAAGGAAAAGAATAGATTCCAGAGAAATTGACTATAACAGAAATACAAAGAAAATGATTCCCAAATACATACTTCTTAGGGAGTCAGTTTTTATTATGGATAACATTTTAACACTACTCATAGATATGAGTTACCATCGCTATTTTAGAGGTAGGAAAAGTGAGGTATGTCACATGTACAAGGACTCAGAACTAACAAGTAGAAAAGCTGTGACTTGAACCCATGTGAGTTGATTCTAGCACTTCAATTCTTAGCCATGAAAGCATGTTGCCTTTGTGCTTACTAAAGCATAGAAAGTCAAACAAGAAAATTAAAATCAGTTCAGAGGTTCAAAAACCTCTTGATTTTTACATACTGGTAATTCTTCCCACAGGAATCTGTTAATACACAATTTCTTTTCTGCTCTCCATGAATGGATTCACAGAAAAACTAAATGGGGTTGGAGGCATCTGTAAGTTCCTTCTCTGTCACAAACTTAGCATTGCTATGCAACAGCAGGCAGCAGTGATGCTCACTGTACTTCCTGGCCTTGGGTGAGACTGAGAAGTAAGGAGTTAATAGGTATCTGATGCAATCATTCTCCCATTGATAAGGAGCTATGTGGATTAGAATTGTCTCTTTTATGTTCACTGCTGTATTAATCAGAGTTCTCCAGAAAAACAGAATCAATTATATATTTACATATGAAATTAACTCACAGAATTAAGGGGGCTGAGAAGTCCCACAATCGGCCTTCTGTAACCTGGGCATCCCGAGGAGGGAGGTGGTAAATTCCAGCATTATTATACTGCAGCTAAAATGTGCAGACAGGAAGAAAAAGGAATTAATTTCTTCTTTCCCTGTCTTCTTGTTTTATTTAGGTCTTCAACAGATTGGAGGATGTCCACCCATATTGGGGAGGGCAAGCTACTTTACTGAATCCACCAATTCAAATGTTAATCTCATCCAGAAACACCCTCACAGACACACCCAGAAATAATTTTTAATCTGGGCAACATGTGATACAGACAAGGTAATACATAAAAGTAACCATTAAAAGAGCTGTGTCTAATATAGTGCTTGCCATATGCAAGACATTTAGTCACTATTTGGTGAGTAAATTCAGTCATGTGTGTATGTGTCACATAGATGCCATATATGATAACCTGTGACTATATTGTGCACCGATACCTTTATTTTATTATGGGAGGGTTTAAAATAATTGAAAGTTCACAGGAAACATGAACAATACAGTTGGTAAAATGCTTGAATGAGAGTAGACAGGATTCTGAATACTACATTTTTATTTACTTACTTTTATTGCTTGATTTTAGAGAGACAGAGAGGAAGGGGGAGAAAGAGAGAGAGAGAAAAGAGAAGCATTCATTTGTTGTTCCACTTAGTTGTGCATTCGTCAATTGCTTGCTGTATGTGCCCTAGCTGGGGATCAAATCTACAACCTTAGCATTTCGGGATGATGCTCTAACTGGCCAAGTTAACTGGCCAAGGCTTGAACACTACATTTTTAAAGGAAGAAAGAATGTCAGCTTAAAACTAACTGAAATATGCCTTAGATATATTGCAGATTTAATGGAAAATGGTAATATATAGTAGAGATGGATATCTATTTCAAGCACTTTTAATAAATTAAGGGTGAAGAAATTAAAGGCTCTCCTTATAATTTATATCTCACAACTATTTACTAGAAATATTGATTTTTTTGGATATTATTTTTATGATGCCATCTTCACTGCCAATACCATTTTTTGAAAAATATTGTTGATTAAATAGGATAATGACCCCTATTAAAAACTACACCAAAATAGTAAAAAATATATCAGTTGTATTTTATCCAGAATGAAAAGAAATTAAATTTGCCTCATCCCTGGTTGTGGTATTTGGCCCAAATTACATTTTTGCAACAGGGTGGAGTTTGAGATCAAAAAACCAGAAATATTATGCATTTAATGAAATCCAATCTTTTGGCAACTAGGCAAAGCCCTGCTTTGTCCTATTTCTGTGGAATTTTGGTCATATCCCAGATATCAAAGAATATTCTTTATTTTACAGATCTATAGCCTCAGAAAAGATGGACACCATGTCTACAACACTTAACTTAAATGTCAATAGTGTTTTTCATTTATTGAAATATGAGTACATATGAATGAATCAACAGAACATTATACATTTAAATCCTTCTCTTTAAAAATTACCATAGCCTGATCAGGCAGTGGCACAGTGGCTTGAGCATCGGACTGGGATGTGGAGGATCCAGGTTCGAGACCCTGAGGTCGCCAGCTTGAGCGCATGCTCATCAGGTTTGAGCAAAAAGCTCACCAGCTTGGACTCAAGGTCGCTGGCTCCAGCAAGGGGTTACTCAGTCTGCTGAAGGCCTGCAGTCAAGGCACATATGAGAAAGCAATCAATGAACAACTAAGGTGTCGCAACAAAAAACTGATGATTGATGCTTCTCATCTCTCTTCGTTTCTGTCTGTCTGTCCCTATCTATCCCTCTTTCTGACTCTCTCTCTCTGTCCCTGTAAATAAAAATGACCATAGATGTCTTTCCTGAAAAGAGAGAGAGAGAGAGAGAAAGTATTGTATTGTTTATCAAAAGTAGCAAATTGGCCGCTGGCACTGCTCCTGGGCCTTAAAGAAGGCAGTGGTAAGAGCCAAGGGAGGAGGTGGCGGTACCTCATCTCCTAAGCGGCGACGGCACTTCAGTTCCCGCAGCTCTGAGTATTAAGACCTTCAGGGCAGAACATGAAGTGGCCGACTTGCTGCTCTGTGGAGCTGACCGCATTCTTAGAAAGAGAAAAAGAGAGAGCAAGAGAGAGACAGGAACATCTGTTCCAGCAGCTCTTGAGAATGTAAAACTGCTGGTACAACAGAACTGCTTGGCTGGGACTTAATAGCTCAAACAAAGCTGAAAACCCCTTCACCATTTGTTTCACATTACTGCCAAACAGGTACTATAAAAAACAGAAAGGAATTGCTGCACCTACACTGTGGCTTGAGACTCCACTCTCCACTGGGACGGCAAGATGGCGATGGAGTAGGCGGACGTGCCAACTTCCAACTCCCAGAACCAAAGTGGATTATAACTTAATTTTAGGAACCATCATCTGGATAAACGAACTTTGAACTAAACTAAGTGGACTCTTCAACCAAGGAACACTGAAGAAGCCACATTGAGACTGGTTGGAATAGCGAAAACGTGGAAAGAGCTGCCCAGCTCCCTGGAGCTAATGGCAGACTCGTGTGGCGGGAAGAGAGTTTAGCGGAGAGGGAGGGACCTGGGTCCCAGGAACAAATCCCCAGCCTGCAGCCCCAGAGCCTAGAAGAGGTGTTTGGACAGTATTGAGCTGTGAAACAAGTGAGGATACTGTTTGTGAGAAATAGACAGTTTTCTCAGACCCAGGATTCTTCTTAAAGGGCAGCACAGAAAACCCCTCTCACAACCACTCACCCGGGACTCCCGGGGACGGGAACAGAAGAGAGGACCAGAGCAGCGGGAAGAGAGTGTGGACTGGAAGGCACAGGAAAAAACACTCTGAGGGACAGCCACCCTAACCCCTGGGCAGAGTCACTTCCCAAATTGAAAATGAATATTTCCCCTGGAACTAGCAATACCAGCAAAGGGAGACAGGACACCAGCCAAACAAGCTCTCCCGTGGCACTTAGAGTAGAGCTGCTGAGACAGAGGGAGCTTCTAGGACTACACTATGAAGTGTTAGGGTCTGAGCTACAGTGCCCCTACCCACACTGCTGAGGGCTTGCTGGAGGGATGGTGACAGCGGGATGAGGAAATGCGGTTCTGTTGGTGGGGGTGAAGGCCCACCTGGCGTAAGCTCAGTCTAGCCCAGCAGGGGTGGAGGGGACGCATGAAAGCAGTCTGGCAGTGGCAGGACTGCAAGAAGCCCCATGTGCAGGGGAAAAGCAGGAGGCCAGAAATGGGCAGAGATGCCACTGAGCAGGGCCCCGTGAGTGTGCAGCATCATCTGGCCTCCAAGGTTTGCGACTCTGCGCGAGCCAGCCCTGACCACAGGAGCAGGGTTAAAACCCAGGAAAGGCGGAGGCTGGCAGCTGAGCACATGCCAGCAGCCCCGACTGGCCCGAGAAACCGCAGTTTGAGATTTTTGCATGAGCCAGTTCTGACCATGGGGGCTGGGCGGAAGCCCAGGAATAGGCGAGGTCCGCAGCTGAGCAAAGGTGCTCACCCCTACCCTTGGTGCTGAGGCTTTTGGCTTGAATGCAGTGCGCAACACCACCTGTGGGGGCAAGGCAAAAGCCCAGAAAGGCTCAGGCTTGTAGAGTTTGGCATGAGAACACAGCCCCTCCCATGGATGAGAGGAGGAAATCACAGCAACAGCCGCAGTGGGCCAGCACCTGCATCACCCATCCCAACTGCCCTAGGCAGCGGCAGAGGGGGTGGTGGACTTGCAGACAGACCACACATAGGGAACACAGAGACAACACCCATTGAACTCCAGTGGCCACACCCTTCTTATACACAGACAAAATGGTCAGGCAGAGAAATGCAACCAAATGAATCAAGAGAAATCCCCAGAGAAGGACCTGAATGAACCAGATATAACCAAATTACCGGATGCAAAGTTTAAAATAACGATAGTTAGGATGTTCAAAGAGCTTAGAACAACAATGAATAGTCATTACGAACACCTAAATAAAGAGATAACAAGTATAAAAAAGGAAATTGAAATAATAAGAAAGAATCAGACAAAAATGTCAAATACAGTATCAGAACTGAAGACCACAATGGAAGGAATTAAAAGCAGATGGATGAAGATGAGGATCGAATCAGCAAGTTAGAGGACACAATAAACAAAGGCACAGAAGCAGAGCAGAAAAAAGGAAAGAGACTCAAAAAATGTGAGGAAACTCTAAGGGAGCGCTGTGACAACAGGAAAAGAAATAACATCACCATCATAGGGGTTCCTGAAGATGAAGAGAAAGAACAAGGGATAGAGACTTTGTTCAATCAAATCATAGCTGAAAACTTCCCTAAATTAAGGCTGGAAAACGTTTCACACGTTCAAGAAGCACAGAGAACTCCATTAAAGAGAAATCCAAAGAAATATACACCAAGACGCATCATAGTTAAAATACCAAAGCTAAGTGATAAAGAGAAAAATTTAAAAGCTGCTAGAGAATAAAAGGCTATCACCTACAAAGGAGCCTCCATAAGGATGACATCTGACTTCTCAACAGAAACACTTGAGGCCAAAAGAAAATGGCAAGATATATTTAAAGTAATGTAGAACAAGAACCTACAACCAAGACTACTCTATCTAGCAAGGCTAACGTTTAAAATTAAAGGAGTAATAAAGAGCTTCCCAGACAAAAAGAACCCTCAAGGAATTCATTAAAACCAAACCAATTCTGGAAAAGATGCTAAGGGGCCTGTTGTGAACAGTTCAAAGGGGGAAAAGAATATAGCAAGAGAAGAATACAGCTTTAAAGAACAAAATGGCAATAAACAACTACATATTAATAATAACCTTAAATGTAAATGGATTAAAAGATTCAATGAAAAGACATTGGGTAGCTACGTGAATAAAGAAACAGGACCCATACATATGCTGTCTACAAGAGACACACCTTAAAACAAAAGATGTACATAGACTGAAGGTAGAAGGATGGAAAAAATATTTCATGCAAATGGAAATGAACAAAAGCCGGAGTAACAATACTTATATCTGACAAAATGGACTTTAAAACAAAGGTTGTAGAAAGAGATAAAGAAGGATACTACCTAATGATAAAGGGAACAATTCAACAAGAAGATATAACCATTATAAATATCTACGGGCCAAATATAGGAACCCTGACATACATAAAGCAGACTTTGATCGATATAAAGGGCGAGATTAACAGCAATACTATAATAGTAGGGGATTTCAATACTTCACTAACATCACTGGATAGATGCTTAAGAAAGAAAATTAACAAAGAAACAGCAGACTTAAAGGATACCCTAGATCAACTCGATTTAATAGATATCTTCAGAACTTTTAACCCTTAAGCAGTAGAATATACATTCTTTTCAAGCGCTCATGGTACATTCTCTAGGATAGACCACATATTAGGACACAAAAGTGGTCTCAACAAATTTAAGAAGGAAGATTGAAATCATATCAAGCATTTTCTCTGATCACAATGGCATGAAACTAGAAATTAACCACAAAAGAAAAACAGAAAAAACACTTGGAAACTAAATAGCATGTTATTAAATAATGAATGAATTAACAATGAAATCAAAGAAGAAATAAAAACATTTCTAGAAATGAATGATAATGAGCATGCATCAACTCAAAATTTATGGGACACAGCAAAAGCAGTACTAAGAGGGAATTTCATAGCACTACAGGCATACCACAAGAAGCTAGAAAAAGCTCAAATAAGCAACCTGACCCTGCTCCTAAAAGATCTGAAGAAACAACAGCAAATAAATCCCAGGACTAGTAGAAGGAAGAAAATAATAAAGATCAGAGCAGAAATAAATGACATAGAGGCTAAGGAAACAATACATAGGATCAATGAAACCAGGAGCTGGTTCTTTGAAAAGGTAAACAAGATCGATGAACCTTTAACAAGGCTCACCAAAATAAAAAGAGAGAGGACTCAAATATATAAAATTAGAAATGAGAGTGGAGAAATAACAACTGACACAACAAAAATACAAGTTATTGTAAGAAAATGCTATGAAGAACTCTATGCCAAAAATTAGACAACCTAGGTGAAATGGACAAATTTCTTGAATCATATAATCTTCCAAAAATCAATCTGGAAGAATCAGAACACCTAAAAAGACCAATTACAACAAATGAGATAGAAATAGTTATCAAAAAACTCCAACAAAGAAAAGTCCTGGGCCTGATGGCTTCATAAGTGAATTCTACCAAAAATTCAAAGAAAAACTAACTCCTATCCTTCTCAAGCTATTTCAAAATATTCAAGAGGAAGGAAGACTTACAAACTCCTTTTAAGAGGTGAGCATAATTCTGATCCCATAACTGGGCAAAGACAAAACAAAGAAAGAAAATTATAGGCCTATACCTCTGATGAATTTAGATGCTAAAATATTCAATAAAATATTAGCCAACCGGATCCAGCAATATATGAAAAAAAATCATACACCTTGATCAAGTGGGATTTATTTTGGAGAGGAAAGGCTGGTTCAATATTCACAAATCAATCAATGTGATTCATCACATAAACAAAAGGAAGTGCAAAAATCACATGATAATTTCAATAAATGCAGAAAAAGCATTTGATAAAATCCAGCACCCATTCATGATCAAAATGCTCAGTATAGTTGAAATACAGGGAACATTCCTTAACATGATAAAGGCCATCTATAACAAACCCACAGCACACATCATACTTAATGGGCAAAAATTAAAAGCAATCCCCTTAAGATCAGGAACCAGGCAGGGGTGCCCCCTTTCGCAACTCTTATTCAACATAGTTCTGGAAGTCCTAGCTACAGCAATCAGACAAGAAGAAGAAATAAAAGGTATC
Organism: Rhynchonycteris naso; assembly: GCA_037038555.1. Lineage (NCBI taxonomy): Eukaryota > Metazoa > Chordata > Mammalia > Chiroptera > Emballonuridae > Rhynchonycteris > Rhynchonycteris naso. The sequence continues at coordinate 79,784,196 of CM073002.1, forward strand.
CGAATTGGAAAAGAAGAAGTAAAACTGTCACTATTTGTAGATGATATGATATTGTATATAGAAACCCTAAAGTCTCAGTCAAAAAACTACTGGACCTGACCAATGAATTCAGCAAGGTGGAAGGATATAAAATTAATACTCAGAAATCAGAGGCATTTTTATATACCAACAATGAACTGTCACAAAAAGAAATTAAGGAAACAATCCCCTTCACTATTGCAACCAAAAAAATAATGTACCTAGGAGTAAATTAAACCAAGGAGGTTAAGGACTTGTACTCAGAAAATTATAAAACATTGATAAAAGAAATCAAGGAAGATACAAACAAGTGGAGCATATACTGTGCTCATGGCTAGGAAGAATAAACATCATTAAAATGTCTATATTACCCAAAGCAATTTATAAATTCAATGCAATACCAACTAAAATACAAGTGACATACTTCAAAGTTATAGAACACATATTTCAAATTTTATATGGAACCAAAAAAGAACACGAATATCCTCAGCAATCTTAAAAAGAAAAAATAAAGCAGGAGGTATCACTCTTCCGGATACCAAGGTATAGTACAAGGCCATTGTACTCAAGACAGCCTGGTACTGGCATAAGAACAGGCACATAGATCAATGGAACAGCACAAAGAACCCAGAAATAAACCCACACCTTTATGGACAACTGATATTTGACAAAGGAGGAAAGAGCATACAACGGAGTAAAGACAGCCTCTTTAACAAATGGTGTTGGGATAATTGGACATCTATCTGCAAAAAAATGAAACTAGACCATCAACTTACACCATTCACAAAAACAAACTCAAAATGGATAAAAGACTTAAATGTAAGCCGTGAAACCATAAGCATCTTAGAAGAAAACATAGGCAGTAAGCTCTCCGACATCTGTAGCAGCAATATATTTGCCGATTTATCTCCACGGGCCAATGAAATAAGAGGAACGATAAACAAATGGGACTATAGAAAACTAAATAGTTTTTGCGCAGCTAAAGACAATAAGAACAGAATAAAAAGACAAACCACACAATGGGAGAACATATTTGACAACACGTCTGATAAGGGGTAAATAACCAAAATGTATGAAGAACTTAGAAAACTCAACACCAGGAAGACAAAGAATCCAATCAAAAAATGGGCAAAAGAAATGAATAGAAATTTGTTCAAAGAGGACATATAGATGGCCAAGAGGCATATGAAAAAATGCTCAACATCACTAATCATTAGAGAAATGCAAATTAAAATCACAATGAGATATCTCCTCTCACCAGTCAGAATGGCACTCAGCAGCAAAACAACACAGAACAAGTGCTGGAGAGGATGTGGAGAAAAGGGAACCCTTCTGCACTGCTGGTGGGAATGCAGACTGGTGCAGCCACTGTGGAAAACAGTATGGAGATTCCTCAGAAAATTAAAAATCCAACTGCCTTTTGACCCAGCTTTTAGGACTATACCCTAAGAAGACCATAGCACTGTTTCAAAAGAAGAAATACGCCCCCATTTTCGTGGCAGCATTGTTCACAATAGTGAAGATCTGGAAACAGCCCAAGTGTCCGTCAGAGGCAAGTGGATTGAAAAGTGTTGGTACACATATACTATGGAATACTACTCAGCCATAAGAAATGATGACATTGGATCATTTACAACAAAATGGATGGACCTTGATAACATTATATGGAGTGAAATAAGTAAAACAGAAAAAAACTGAGAACTGTATGATTTCATACATAGGGGGGACATAAAAACGAGACTATGAGACATTGACAAGAGTGTGGTGGTTACGGGGTGAGGAGAGGGTGGAGAGGGAGGGAGAGGGGGGAGGGGAGGGGCACAAAGAAAACCAGATAGAAGGTGACAGAGGACAATTTGACTTTGGGTGATGGGTATGCAAAATAATTGAATGACAAGATAACATGGAGATGTTTTCTTTGAACATATGTGCCCTGATTTATTAATGTCACCCCATTAAAATTAATTTTTAAAAAAGTAGCAAATCATTAACATTTTAAGAGCTAAAAGGAGATCTCAAAAATTATCTAGTCCTATCTTCTGGTGTCACAAGCAAAGACACTGAGATACTTAAAGGTGTAATGATTTACCCATAATTTCCCAGATACTGAAGGACAAAGTTGAGACTAAGACCTAGGTCTTCTATTTATAGTTCAGACATTTATCATTGTGCCACTATGTCTAGTAGCAATGCTGCTCTGTCCCACCTTCAGGAGATCTCGTTCAGTGGTTTAGTATACCTAGCTTCTAATGAGAGTTCTGGGACTGGCTTTCACTTAAAGGTAAAGTGCAGTGCCCTGGAAACCTGGCCCCAAGTGCCTGGGGTCTTTTTATGGCTATTGCCAGCACTAGCACAATAGCCATAAAAAGATGAGTGTTTTCTTATAATTTTAATATTCACTTGTGACACCCTGGGTCAGACAAACATTATGACCATGTTTTTTTGTGCTGTTATATAATATAGTTTTCTGAGATAGTTATCTAAAACTAAAAGTACCTCTCAATTAAAATTATTAAAAATTTTGTGTTATTTTTTCTGAGTAGCCAAATTCTCTATATTTGCCTATTGTCTGAAAGGAAACCACTGTTAACACATTCCCTTTTATATTCATTTTTCACATCCTCTTCTTCTTTTCTTAATAATATCCTAACTAATTTTCATGGATCTTGTCAAATCTATGTTAGTTAGATCAGCACATAGGAGAGTCAGAAATACAGTGTTGTAACAGAGGTTTCAGTTGATTTCCATGGCCCACCTCCTCCTGTGAACTGAACTGAACTACCAATCCCCAAGCCAAGAGGGTTGATCCTCATGGTGTCAGGCCATAAACTTCGTCTCCACTGATGTTCCTGTCCATCTAGATAGTAGATGACTGGTTCTCCTGAGTGATGGCCCGATACTAAGCATAGTCAAGTCCACATGCATCACCCCATGAGAATTCCCATATATAAAATAAATTTCTTCTGGAATAAAGACTTGTGTCCATTTACTTGATCTCTTAACTCTGTGATATTCTGAAGATTAGTTGATACTAAATAATTCATAACATATATGTGATAATAATGAAAAAAGGTTCCTAAGAGAAGCAAATCCTAACACTGTTTTATATTTGTTCACTTCCCAGTGTTCCCCGATGCACCATTTAGAGATGGAAGAAATTGAGCAGCAACTTTGGTTTTGTTTGAGCTCCAGGGGTCCAATTTTGGGAACTGAGGCCTGAGATTATCATACCAGCTTGGTTTCTTGCATGCTTTCATGCAACAAACTCTTTCACAGTCGAATGCATTTGATATCCACCAAGAGGACATAACATCTGCTTTCTCTCAAAATCTCATGTAAATTTTGGATGTCAAGGGAAAAAATTCTTTGAAGCATGGAGCTATCAAGACCATTATTATAAATTTCTAGTTCTACCTATTACATTTTAATAGAAATTCCAGTTTCATAAAATAAAAATTATTGGTAAGAGAGACTGGAGTGACATTTATAACTCCTCAATGAGATGTTATATAGTTTTACACATTATAATTCAATAACAAGAGGAAAAGAAGCACTGCTTATTTTTTCATAATTATTCAGAGTAGCATATTTTCTTAATAGAATTCTTAGAAGAAACTACTAATTTCTACTTTTATGAAATGACCTTAGATGTAAACTATTTTATAAGGGAATTATTTAATTATAAGATTATCTCCATATTATTATAATTATTAAATATTAACATTAATGACAAATAACTCTCCCGAACATTCTAGAACAAAAACGAAAATTCATTCTCCGTTTCCTATTGTCAGATCTTCATTCACTTTAGTTATTGTTCTCATAATTTTTAACACACAATAATTATTGTGATTCTGGTTAATTTTGTACTTTGCTTCAAGCAAAATTTCACACAGCAACAATTCCCAAATCTTTTATAAATTAGAAATATATTTTAAAATTCCTGAACTGTTTACAAGAGCTAATCCATAAATGCAAAGTGAGCACTTGCCTGCATATGCAGAAATATCTTAAAAGGAGTTGCAGCTAACTCAGGCCAACTCAAAATAGAAGGTCCAGAGTATCTATGTCTGATGTGACTTTGAAGTTGAAAAGGAGGAATCATATTAATTGGGGTGGAAGAGTCAAGTTGGTCTTTATAAGTAATAGTCTGGAATTCTTCTTATTAAATACAATCATTACCATTTTTATAATGTGCCAAATCCTTTTTTAAATTTTCAAATTTTATTTAGAAAATTAAATTTAAGAAGGTGACATTGATCAATAAGAGTAGATAGGTTTTAAGTAAACATTTCTATAACATTTGAACTATTTATTATATTGTATACCAATCACAAAGTCAAATAATAGTCCATCACTGTATATTTGTCCCTTTTACCCCCTTCCCCTGCCCCTCCTCCATGTCTTTTTCCCCTTGGTAACCACTTCACTTTTATTTTTGTTCATGAGTCTCAGCTTTATATATCACCTATGTGTGAAATCATGCAGTTCTTAGCTTTTGCTGATTTACTTATTTCACTCAGTATAATGTTCTCAAGGTTCATCCATGTTGTCGTAAATGGCACTATGTCATCTATTCTTATGGCTGAGTAGTGCTCCATTGTATATATGTACCACATCTTCTTTATCCAATCCTCTATCAAAGGACACTTAGGATGTTTCCATGTCTTAGCCACTGTGAATAATACTGCGATGAACATGAGGGTGCATGTGTCTTTATATACAAATGTTTTCAAATTTTAGGACTAAATACCCAGTAGAAGGATTGATGGTCATATGGTAGTTCTAGTCTTAATTTTTTGAGGAACCACCATACTTTCTTCCATACTGGCTGTACCAGTTTACAGTCCCACCAGCAGTGAATGACAGTTCCTTTTTCTCCACAGCCTCTTCAACACTTACCCATATTTTCCCATGTGTTGTTGCAGGAAAGTGACCCAACGGAGGACACTCAGATAACTTTATAAGAGGAAAAGAGAATTTATTAAAATCTGGTGGAGCACACAGAACTAGTAGCTTCAAAGACGCATGCTCTCTGAAATTAGATTTTTTACATCTTATATACCCTTTACAGAGCACATGTTCACATACATGGGTCTCTTGATTTCTTTGTCTAGAAATACACACAGTCAATCACACAATTTCAGGATGGGAAGAGGTTTAGGTGATGTCAGAGGATAAGCGTTTGTAAATTGCCCATTAAAATCTTAAAAAGGGGGAGAGGGAGGGGATATTTAGATCTCCCTTCCCCCCTGCATTCTTTATTGCTTATCTTCCTCCTCGGTGAATGGGACAAGGAGGGGGGTCTGATGTCTCCTTCCTCCTCCCTTTGAAACTTTTATTAAGAAAACCTCTCCGTTAGCAATATAATAGCCCTTCCTAAGCAGAAATACAATCTGTAACTTTACCGGCCATCCTTAGCTGGTGTTGCCTAGCCCTCACTATAAATCACACACAAGTATAAAAACATATTTACGAAATTATTTGGCTAACACTTTACTCCTTTCACTTGCTTTGTCATCTACACCAAAGGCATTTCAAAGCAGGGAATGAAGTACATTATAATAACAGTACAAGTCATAAAATTACAAAGGTATCCTTTACAATATCTCTCTCAACACTTGGCCTAAACATAAAATGTCCTTGAAGCCTTTTAGTTCAAGGGGGGTGGCTTCTTATCTCAGTAGAAGACACACCTTTTTTCAAAACATTTTGGGTCTAAAAACTGTTTGCATCTTAAACAATGGTTGTAATATTTTTACTTGTGTTTCCCGCTTTTGCACACTTTTTTTTTCACTCATTATTGAAGACAGTGACTTGTCATCAGACACAGATAAGGACAAGCTAATGAATGGGAGTTTTGACAGTGATGAGAAGTTGTATAAATTTTATGATGAATAAAACTTGAATTCAATAACTTTATGTAATACGTTTTTTTTCAAATTTTGGACCCCAAAATTAAGAACATCTTATACATGGGATCATCTTATACATGGGGAAATACATTATTACCTGTCTTATTGATAATAGCCAATCTAATAGGTATGAGGTGATATCTCAGTGTAGTTTAGATTTGCATTTCTTGAATAACTAGTGTTGGGCAGATAAAACATGTTATGCTCACTTTGTTAAAGATAGCGCTGCCCACATGAAAGCCCGTCGCCCAGGTGATGATATTAGTTGCCCTTCCTGCTTGGTAATGGGCGTGATTATGTTAATATGTGTTGGGGGAGGGCTTTCGCGCCAAAAGGTTTTAAAAGGAAGAGAGATCACGCTGTTCTAAAAGAAGAGTAATTACATTCTTGTAGGAGCTCATGCTGTAGGAGAGCAGTTTAAGGCCATGTGAAGGAGAGGAGAAGCAGCCAAGATGGAGTGCAGAAAGCAAAGCCAGTTTGTGCAGAGTTTGTGTAGAGAGAAGGAGATGGGAAACAGAGGTGAATAAGTATGGTGAGCTAGGAACCTTTGATTCTAGGAAACTCAGATAAGTCAGTAGCTTTGTGAGCACTGAATGAGTGGGTTTTGGAGTCCAGTGTGTGTTTTTGCTTGCCCACCGGGTACAAGCTAGGATTAAAGCTGATGGCTTACCAGTTCTTGGCTCCGTTGTTTCATTACCGACTGTTCGAATCTAATGCGAACCTGCACTGGCCAGGCGGCTGTGATGGTGGCCGTAGATACTGGTTTTACAACTAATGAAGATGAGAATCTTTTCATATATCTGTTGGCCATTTGTATGTTCTCTTGGGAGCATTGTCTGTTCAGGTACTTTCCCCATTTTTTAATTGGATTGTTTGCTTGTTTGTTTTGAGTTTTGTGAGTTCTTTATATATTTTGGATGTTCACCCCTTATCAGAGCTGTTGTTTGCAAATATCTCCCATTTAGTTAGCTGTTTATTTGTTGTGTTGTCAGTTTCTTTTGCTGTGCAGAAGGTATTATAAAGTACCCAAACCACAATTCTGCGAGTTTTCGTAGATGCACGTAGTCCAAATAAGTTTTTGTAAAGTTTTATTAAAGGAGAAAATTTATTAAATATGCCAGCCTCATGTATCTTACACGTGGACGCAGTCCCAAATCATGTGTCTCATTAATATTCTAGGGGTTGGTTTTATACCATTTATTATACATGGGCAGGGGAATAACCTGACATCATGGTGTAAGCCTATATCTTTTGTTTTCTCCTATACAGGTTTGGGGAAAGGATGAAGGGAGGGGGATGGGACACAATTCATTAGCAAGTTTATACCATCTTTCTATAGGATTCATAAAAAACGCTTCTACATTAAAACTTGCAAGGCAACATAATGGTAAAAATGTCACTTTACATACTAAAAGACATTCTTATAATTTCTAATGTTCATTTGTTATTCCTTTGTCCAGAGATACATACATTAACTACATGCTTTCAGGAGGGGAGAGTAGTTTCCATGGGGACAAATGCCTGTAAATGATTCATTAGTATAAAAAATATTTATTTTAATTCTTCTCTCCCTACACCTGGCTAGATATTCACCCATTTTCTCATAGGTATGGGGGAAAGTCAGAAAATTTAAGTCTTCTTTCTCTTCTGCATTTACAGCAAAATGCTATGGGCCATTTGGTTTTAATCACACAAGTACAGAGATCATTTACAAAAGCCCTCTGTATGCCTAGCCCAAATTAACAAAATGTTCTTTAAGCTTCTTAAAATATTAATATTAATTCTGTAGCCTTTGGTACCTTACAACAAAGGCTTTTTCGTTTGATATAATCCCATTCATTTATTTTTGCCTTTACTTCCTTTGTCTTTGTAGTCAAATTCATAAATTGTTCTCTAGGGCAAGGTCAATGAATTTACTATCTTCTGTAGGGTCGGTGGCTAATGGAGAAGGTCAGGTGGGGAACTGTAAAGCCAGTAGTCAAGGCCGCCATCACAGCCGCCTGGCCAGTGCAGGTTCGCATTAGATTCGAACAGTCGGTAATGAAACACAGGAGCCAAGAACTGGTGAGCCATCAGCTTTAATTCTAGCTTGCACCCGGCGGGCAAGCAAAAATACACACTGGGCTCCAAAACCCACACATTCAGTGCTCACAAAGCTACTGACTTATCCGAGTTTCCTAGAATCAAAGGTTTCTAGCTCACCAGACTTATTCACTTCTGTTTCCCATCTCCTCCTGCACAAACTCTTAACAAACTGGCTTCTTCCTCAGCACTCTGCCATCTTGGCTACTTCTCCTCCACATGGCCTTAATCTGCTCTCCTCCCTAATACCTCAAGAACCAAGAACCAAGAGAGAGAGAGAGATCAAGCTCCCAGACTGCCCCAGTTTATAGCCTAGAAAATCCAAACCTTTAATCCAATTATACATACAAGAAAGTCTCTGATACAAAGCCACCCATCTGAGGCATAATGGAATTCCTCAGGAGAGTACACCATCCTACATCATCCAATAAGTCAAGGGTGTGGAGAAGAGCTTACTCTTAAACTAAACCTTAGGCTATAACGACCCAGCCTGCCCACAGCCTGTTCCAGAACACACATTAATATCAACAAACTTCCATGTGGGCAGCGCCATCTTTAACAAAGTGAGCATAATATATTTTATCTGCCCAACAGGAACTCAGACCCCAGACTCTTGGCTAGGGCCACCCACATTCTTGCAAGCCAAAAAGAAGTTCCCAGAGGACCTTGGGAGAAGATTGACTATCCGTCAGCCAGTGAGATTTCACCACATCATAACTGCTCACCCACCCTAGAAGACCCCTTTAAATACCTCTCATGCAGTTTAATTCTTGCGACTCCTACAATCTCTGAACCCCGGGTCCGAAGGACATCATCAGGTGGAATGTGCAGTACTTAATAAAGCCATACGTTATTCCATACTTCGTGGCTACCAGCCGCCCCTTCCTTCTTTCTTGGTGGGAAAAAATACCTTACACCTATGTTTTCTTCTATGTAATTTATTGTTTCAGGGCAGCATATTCCATTGTTTGATAAAACTTAATTACAGGAGATGGCTACTACATGAGATGCTGAAAAACTAAATGGTCAATTTCAAATAAAGAATTTCAAAAGAAGTACAAATGCCCCTGGACAAGACAAAATATTTTGAATCTCTACTAATCAAGAAAATGTAGATCAAAACAACAGTGTATTATCTGGTTTTTTTCAGTCTTTATTTTTGGATGCAAGAGTAATTAACATTACATTATACATTAACAATATCTGGTTTAGGTGAAGATACTGCTAAATGGACTTCTCCCAGTGCTAGCAATTGTGGCTGACACTGGGTAAGATGTTTCCAGGGAAAACTCAACACTTTTTATTTACATAAACATTTGACATTTTGTATGAAAAGAAAAAATTTTAAATGAGTATAAAAGAGAATATTTTTATGAATGTTTACTCTACTGCTCACAAAAATTAGGGGATATTTTAAAATGAATATGAAACAATTAAAAAAGAAGCATTTGATTTTTTAAAAAACCAAGAACATCAGAAAAGCAAACGACAAGTCAAAGAAAGTTGATTATGCAAATGAGGTGCAAAACTTAACTTTTATTTCATTGGTGAAAATGCACTATACAAAAGGCTGAAAATACTAGAGTATCTGCACATTCCCTGATTCCAGGATTCCCGTGAATGGTGTATTTCCCTGTATTTCTTCATTCAGTGCCCAGGACCATGCATATGCTCCAGGGAAAGCCCTGTGCCCATATCAGTAAGTACCTGCATGCTCTGCCTCTGCCTCTGCGGTTGTTTCTTCTCCACCTGACAGGCCTGAGTATTTCAAGGCCCATTCCTTGTTACTTAATCTCATTTCTTTACTTCATCTCATTTCTTGTGACTTTTTTTTTTACAGGGACAGAGAGAGAGTCAGAGAGAGGGATAGATAGGGACAAACAGACGGGAATGGAGAGAGGTGAGAGAACATGAATCATTAGTTTTTCATTGCCGTTGTGACACCTTAGTTGTTCATTGATTGCTTTCTCACATGTGCCTTGACCGCGGGCCTTCAGCAGCCCGAGCAACCTTTAGCTGGAGCCAGCAACCTTGGGTCCAAGTTGGCGAGCCTTCACTCAAGCCAGATGGGCCCACTCTCAAGCTGGCAACCTCAGGTCTCGAACCTGGGTCCTCTGCGTCCCACTCCGACACTCTGTCCACTGCGCCAATGCCTGGTCAGGCTCATTTCTTGTGGCTTAACCTCTTTTCTGTCAAGCACCTGCTAGGTCCTCCCTTCCTTTGGCACTCGATAACCTCATCTACAGTGTCTACAAGATCCTTCTTCACTCACAAGCTTTCCTGGCCACCCCTGCCCTTAGATTCTACATACACTGGTGTTCCAGACTTTGGGAGTTCCATGACCAGTAAACTAAAACAAATACAAAAAACAATGTGCAGAATTGGCAGAAGGCTGCTGCCAAGTGTCGATTTTGCCAAGTGGGAAGTTAAACACAAGAAATGCCATCTATTATCACCATAATTTTATGAGAAAAAAAGCACTTTAACACTACAAAATAAGAAAAGGTCATAATCTTAGAAAAATAAATATGATTCTCAAAGAACATCAACTACACAACTTTTGGGGAGAGACATGATGGGGGCAAAGAACTCATGATCAGCAGAAGCAGGCATATTAGGAAACAGCCCAACCTATTTGACTAGCATGGAAATGCTCTTGGAAGCCAGAGCAAAGCCACTTTTTATAGCCCACCCTGACACCTCCTCTCACATTTCAAGTTCATTTGATTGAGTTCCCCATGTTGCTTAAACTAAGAAGTCACCTTAGCTGCTCTTCTAAGAAAATGCCACACATCAACAGCTGCCCACAGGCCGCCCTGGAAATATCCAGCAAAGTGAAGCTCGCCCACATCTGCAGTTTGCTGCCCTCATCTGAAAGCACTACTGCACAGACCCTGCTTTAAGCCTGGGATACTTTAAGCTGCCCTTGAAGAGTCTTGTAGAGTTTTGTCATGCAGAGGATGTGCAGCTAGCTGTAGAGAAAATACCTAGCAGAAGGGCTTGGGTGAAACTAGGCAGTGGCGTACCTACAGGGCTCATCTTATCTGTCCCTGGAAAGGATTTCAGGCCAAGCACCGATATGGGCTATAGTGTGCGACTGCAAAATCTCCAATGAATGAATGGACAGTTTTTAGGTCAATGTTATTTTTGAAATACAGTTCTTTTTTTAGATTTAATAAAATTTGTTTTAATATTCACCTTGATTACTCAAGACAAATGTGTTTTAAAATTAAATGCTAAGTGGCTAAATAGCCGTTAAAAAAAATTAAGTGCCTATGTTCCAACCATTTTGTTTCAGATTGCCAGCAGTAGAAACATCTTAACCCTCTCAGGTCTTGGGGCACCATCACATAGTTTTGATCTGGAAGCAGAAAAAAAGAAAGAGGAGGAACGGGATAGGCTCATGACTAAAGGAACTTCAGTTTTCAGAGAGAATTGGTCAATGTTAGTCCACCAAAGGCATCCAGGACAGACAAACTGAATAGATGCCACACTTCCCCGTGTACAAAGGAAATGTTAATGGTTGCTTTTTACAGTGCTATGGATTTATTTGTTCTAGTAACATCTAGTAGCAGAGGCACTGTATTACACCCAAGATTATTGCTAAATAACACAGAAGTTAGGAGAAAATGTAACAAGAAAGTTGAAAATGTGAAACATGTAGTGAGGTCGGGACACATACACCCACATGCCCACATACATAACACATGACTTTGAAGTTTGCTGTGTTTTTTATTTATTTGTTTATTAAGTAATAGGATGGGGAGCAAAGAGACAAACTCCAGCATGCCCCCCCACCGGGATCCATCTGGCAAGCCCCCTACAGGGCGATACTTTGCCCATTTGGGGCATTGCTCCACTCCTGGACAACCTAGCTATTTTTAGCACTTGAGGTGAGGCCAGTGTCATCCTCAGTGCTTGGGGTCAACTCACTGGAACCAATCAAGCTATGGCTGTGGGAGGAGAAAAGAGAGAGAGACAGAGAGAGAAGGGGGAGGGGTGGAGAAGCAGATGGTGACTTCTTTCGTATCCCCCAACCCAGAAATCGAACCAGGACATTCACATGCCTGCTGCCACTCTACCACTGAGCCAACTGGCCGGGGCCACTTTTAAGTTTCTTCTATCACTGTAAATGCAGTTGCCATTTCTGTCACCATCATTAGTTAGAATATGAATTCTTAAAACTTGCTGTACCATTATTCCAGGCTTAGGCTCAAATTTCCAAAATCCTAGTTGATTAAAAAGCATTAGCATTTAAATTTTACCAACACTGATTATACTGATTGCTGGCAAGTGTTTATGTAATAACCAAGACATGATAAGAGAGAGGCAGAAAAGCATAGTGAACATAGCACTTACATATGAGGGGTACTTGTCAGTAACTGAAGTATCTGTTTCCTCCCTAGTAAAGGAAAAGGGTTAATTCATGGACTTCCAGATCTAACATTTTGTGAATTTGGGTAGCAAACAAATTTTCAGAAGGCATCTACTAAATAATATGAGGTTCAAACTCCTTCAAAGAATAATTTTTTTAAATATTTTTCTGAAGTGAGAAGTGGGGAGGCAGAGAGACAGACTCCCTCATGTGTCCAATGGGATCCACCATGGGGTGATGCTCTGCCCATCCTGGCTGTTGCTCATTGCAACTGGAGCCATTATAGCACCCGAGGCAGAGGCCATGGAACCATCCTCAGTGCCTAGGTCAACGTTGTTTCAATGGAGCCTTGGCTGAGGGAGGGGAAGAGAGAGATAAAGAGGAAGGAGAGGGAAAAGGGTGGAGAAGCAAATGGTCACTTCTCCTGTGTGTCCTGGCCATAAATCGAGCCTAGGACTTGCACACGTGGGACCAACACTCTACCACTGAGCCAACCGGCCAGGGCCTCAAAGGATGATAATTCTCAGTACAACAGGTGTAAGAATAATATTGTTTTGTTATAACATTAATGAAATAGCATAAGAACTTAACTCTTGTTTATAGTAATTACCCTGTGATAAAACTGATTTCCCCATAGGTTGTTTCACTTAAAGTCACAGAACCTATTGACAGCACTAAATGAGGACTTACTATAGTCAATATTCTGTTTTTATTTTTTTCCTTCATCTCTTTTATCATGTACTCATTTCTCATTAATACTGCTAATCAAAGAGGAAAGAAAGAACAGTACTGTTAAGTCAAATTTGATAAAATAAAATATCGAATTTCTGAGATTATCCAAAAAATCTTTCACATACTTAAATTCTCAGAAATATCTTTCTTCAGTGGCATTCAAAAAAAGAGTTAGCTCTGGTTAGAACTAACCTAAAGATTTATTACAAAAACACCTCTAAAAGAAAATGCTAACAGAAAATGCAATGAACTTCTCTTGCTAGGGACCCCAACACAGCTGACAATCTGAAAACTCATGCTGTCTGTGATAAGAATGAAAGCAACCAATAGTCTTTCCTTTAAAATAAAAAAAAGCACACAAAGCAATAACTTGCAAGTTTATAGCAAGCTTATCTCCTTTAGTTCAGAAGTATTTGTTTGCCAACTAAGTGTTACTTTTCACAAATGTAAAGTTAAGTCAACAACTTTCTTGGCATTAAGACACTATATGTAAAAAAACCTGTGAAATGTGGAATTAACTTTTCATGTTTTGGAACTGATATACCAAATTTAGAAAAATTAACCATTTGATGCGTGTTTTGGGCTGGCTCATTTAAACTCAATTCCCAACCAAAACTCTTGATTTCACAATAAGGAAGAGAAAGAAAAAGAGAATAATATATTCAGAACAGAACTGAGTGATATTGGAATAGGGGTTAAATACATACACATTTATTTTTCCGTTATTTATTACTACATCATTACTATTTTTGATATGGTACATTAGAGTTAGTTTATAAAGTGTTTTCACATATTTCCCCATTTTTACACGCTTGCTTCCATCCTCTTACAGATAAAACAGCAAGTATTCAGATATGCTAAGTAATTCACATCCGTCATCATTATCACTACCACTATCACCATCATCACTTACTATTTGTCCAGCCCTACACTAAATGTTTTATGTGGGTCATCTCATTTAATCCTCGCAACAACCTTATACAATTAGGAGTATTACCATCTCTGTTTTACAAATGAAGAAACATGGTTGATTAGGGCCTGGAATCTATGGCTTATGAGTCGGAATCCAGTATTCCTTCCACATTGTTTCAATAATAGAATGAAAAAAGAACAAAGAGAATGTTAAAGTTTCCAGTTCATTTCATATCAGTTCCCTTCAGACAGAAATAAGACAAGAAAGGGACCATGAAAAGAAAGTTCAATTTGCAGCCTCTTCCCAAAATAAATACTTACAAAAATGCAGCAGGCAAAAAAACATTTGCCAAATCTTCTAGAGCTTTTGTAAATCGCAGCAAGGTTCGGCTATACTTGCAGCTAAATGCAAAGTTTTACCTTTAAACCTGCTTCTGACCAAAAAACAAGAACAACCAAGAACACTTTTAGAAACCTGACAGTGTAAGGTGGCCTACTATGACTGATAAAACCTTTGGGTTTCTAAACCACCTTGGTTACAGATGGATTGGTCTTCTGCCATATCAGAGTCAATTACCACTGCCCGTACTTAATGACTGCTTGCTGCATGTTTGGTGTTAGGGGAATAGAGGTGAACAGGAGACTTATTGTTCTTGCCCTTCCAGAGCTTATTATGAACTGGAAGCAAAGGCAGATAAAGGAGACTAATTATAATATGGTAAGTTCCACAACAGAGAATTTATCCTGGTCTTAAGAATCAAAGGAAGCTTCTGGGAAAAAGTGACATTTAGATGAAAACTGAAGGAATGCCAGAAGTTAGTCTGATAAAGAGGTGGCATAAGGACTCGGGGAGGATGGAATCTGAGGGCAGAAATGGAGTCACTCACATGGAAGGATGAGGATTCTATTATCCAATGCAAGACAGAGGTTCAGAGAACAGCAGGGGTTATAGGAAGTGCATGTTTAAAACAATTTCTTTAGAATACCCACACTCTTAAGAAACTAACCTGTAAACTCCCTTTCTCTGGAAAGAGAGTGAAGAAAACATAGACAGTTTCTCAGATAATTATGATAGTGGTTTCATCCAGGTCAGAAAAATAATGGAATATTCACTTAAAAGGATATGAGAGGCTCTGGCCAGTTGGCTCAGTAGATAGAGTGTCAGCCTGGCATATGGACATTCCCAGTTAATTCCCAGTCAAGGCGTACAAGAAAAGCAACCATCTGCTTCTCTCTCCCTTCTTTCCCTCTTCTCCTCCCACAGCCTTTAGCTCGATTGGTTAGAGTATGGACCCTAGGCACTGAGGATAGCTCAGTTGGTCCCAAGGTCAGCCTCAGATGCTAAAAATAGCTTGATTGAGTCAAGCATCGGGCCAAGACAGGAGTTGCAGGGTGGATCCTGGTCAGGGCGCATGTGGGAGTCTGTTTATCTCTCCCCTCTCTTAAAAAAAAAAAGAAAAAGGATATGAGAAAATAAATGGAGATGAAATAACGTAATTAGGATAAAGATGGAAACAAAGAAAAGGAAGAAAGATCTTAAATGAAATAGAACTATAATAATAAAAATAGAAAATTTTAATATAATGAGTACCTCCATTACCTGCATCAAGCTTGAAAAATTCACAACACATTATTTTAGATTCATTTCTATTGCACTTGAGACAACAAGAGAAGACTGAACAGTGCAGTAACTCATTTACTTCCCTGTGTGTTGGCTTAGGTATGTTAAGCCTGTGGATAAGAAGCAAATGCATGAGAACCCTTAACTCATTTCCCTTACTTTGTAGGTCAGTTTCTTAATTCATTTGAACAATCACATAGGAATTAATGTTGGATTTCTATAGATAACAACTGACTGTATAAAAAAGCAGTTGAAAGAGTGTTAAGAAAATGATAGTTTTCCAGTTTTCAGGTGTTGAATATTCACTATTTGTTTTTTCCAGATGCACACATCAATCTCTTCTACCCTTCTCTGTGCGCCAGAGGTTGGCCTTCAGTAAATAATTCCCAAGGGCTTTTAATTGGATGTGACCAAAATGGGAAGCACCAACAGGAATTCAGAAGATGGGAGACCAGTGAATCAAGGTGTTTCACAATTCCTGGTTTGTCTTTGTTAAACTTGCCTACAATCTTAAAAATAGCTCCTTCATTAATCGCTTTTTTTCCTTTATTATAAATTTTAATGGGGTGACATAGATCGATCTGGGTACACAGTTTCAGAGAAAACATCTCCAGGTTATTTTGACATTTGATTATGTTGCATACCCATCACCCAAAGTCAAATTGTCTTCCATCACCTTCTATCTGGTTTTCTTTGTGTACCTCCCTTCCCCGCAACCCCCCTCTCCTCCCCCCCAAACCACCACACTCTTGTTCATGTCCCTGAGTCTCATTAATCGCTCTTTAATAGTCATGTCTTGAATTGCCTAAATGGAATGTGCTTTCTCCTCATTTCTCCTTAAATGGAAAAGGACAAGCTAGTCACACTGAAATAACACACAAGCTTAGGGCATGCATGATTGACAAAGAAGAGATCTATATGTTAGGTAATACGTTAGATCAAGAAACCCATTTGGAAACATTTTGGGGAACATTCATCTATTTTTTTCTCATATCAAGAAGAGAGAGCCTTGGCCAGTTGGCTCTGCAATAGAGCGTCAGCCTGGCGTGTGGAAGTCCCCGGTTCAATTCCCAGTCAAGGCACACATCTTTTTCTCTCTGTCTCTCTCCTCCCCTCTTGCAGCCAAGGCTCCAATGGAGCAAAGTTGGTCCGGGTGCTGAGGATGGCTCCCTGGCCTCCACCTCAAGCACTAGAATGGCTCCAGCTGAAACAGAGCAATAGCTCAGATGTGCAAAGTATCGCCCCCTAGTGGGCATGTCGGGTTGATCCCAGTCGGGCGCAAGCAGGAGTCTGACTGCCTCCAGCTTCTAACTTTGGAAAAATAAAAATAAAAAGAAGAGAGAGAAACAACACTGCATTGTAGGGGATGAGGGAAAAGACAGCCAGAACCATTTTAGACAGTGATTCAGCAAACCACTGAGGGATGGGATAAGACATCTGGAGGAACTATTTGGGAGGAGTTGATGATAAGTACACTGGACTTTTCTGTAGCCTCCAAAAATAACAAAGCCTTTCAAATACTTACCTACACAAATATCCAGTGGCCATTTATGTATTCATCCAGACAAAGGTGAACTGAGCCAGGATGACCTCAGTGGACTCACCCTAACCCTTCTTTCTAAAAATGAGTATAATAATATCTGCCAAGTTGGCAGCAGTGTCATTATGTTACAGACCTCAAGCTGCTAATAGTATACTAATAAGAAAAGAAGAACTTCTTGTCTCTACTACCACAGTGGTAAAGTCCTACTGACTTCCTCTATGCATTAAAGAAATACAAATTTAACTAAATGTCAAGTACTAACCAATAAGTGAATCTCTTTTTCATATGTTTATTAACTATCTCTGCTTCTCAGATGAAAATATATATATACTGCTCACAAAACTTAGGAGATATTTCAAAATTAATATGAAGCAATAAAATATCCCCTAATTTTTGTAAGCAGTATATTATACTAGTCAAGGTAAAGTTGGTCATTTTCATTTCTGTCATCTGCCTGTGTCACTCCTTAAATAACAATGACAGCTAAATTATTTTTTCTCAGCCCAAGAGTAATGTGTTGGGCTTCCTTTTTAATGACAACAATCTTTTTGTTGCCAAATGCTTCATGTCTTAAATAATGGCTTGAATCTTGGCTGCAATTATAAGATAAGCTTTTTCTCATAACCTTTTTACAATGGATTTTCATTGGCTTCTTTATAAAGGAAATTAAAATTTGCATTTAACTTCAAGCTCATGTATCTGAAATTGGACACACCATTGGCATGTTCAGTCATGGTATTTATAAAGGAATAAAACTTGGTTTATTAAGTAAAATAGGGTTTTGTTTAATATTTTATTTTTAAGGGAAAAGAGAAGTGAAATCTAATTGAAGTTAATAAAGAATCAAGAGAGGTTGAATGGCAGAGTGACTCAAAAGTGAAGATAAAATATTTCTGTAAATATAGCATTCTAACTTCTAAATATGCCCTAAAGAAAATCTGTTTACATTCCAAAATTTCTCAGTAATATCTGAGGTGCAGACAATATGGCTATAAACAGGTTTGATGTATAAGAGACAATAAAGGCCACAATACGCATGGGTTTTAGAAAGTTAGTGGAAGACACCCTCATTGTTCAAGATAGACAACACAACAATAGCTATGGTCTAATAAAAGCAAGATGTCTCCAGGAATTTACAAGAAACTCCTTTCACTCAAAGTTGTCAACTCATTTTTTCCAGAACCCAAGCTGGGACTTTGTACAACCTGAAAGTAAACATCCCTGACGCCAAGACTTGAGAAACACCAAACTCCAAACTTGTGGAGAGGTGTCCATCCCTGATCCTGTATTCCAGTTCCCTGCTAGCCCAAATGTCTCCTTCTTTTAATGTTGAGTGAGTACTGCCAGCTTTGATGGTAGGTGGAATCTGCCCATATTACAGTCTCTAATAGGAGAAAACATTCAAAACTAAATGAGACAATGGCTAATTCAAAGGCAACATCTGTGGGAAATATGATTGTGAACTAGGAAAGCAAGTTGTCTATCAGGAGACAAGTGATTCATAAATGTTTCTGGCAGGGGCTCACACAGATGGAGTCTTGTACACATGCTATTTTCTCCCGCTAGGATTTGTGCCTAACAGAGTAAGTGATTGCAGACCTGAGCAAGTATGCATTGTGATCGAAAGCAAATGCAATAAAGTTTCTGATCAAAGCACCATTGAATCTCTTTCCTTATTATATCCCCCACTTTGGCTCCTTCCCTTCAGCAGGCAACTTGGGGAGGTTCTTGACTGAAATGTTTGTGCAGATGCAAATACTGTGACTTCCCTCCTGGAAGGAATCTCAACCCTGACAGGACACAGAGAAAAGAAAAATCTCATGTCTACTTCCTGGCAGCTCTAGAAAAAATGTCATTAGTCCCTATTTGGGCCAAATGAAGCATTGGAGTTGGTCTCCAGTGTGAAGACGCCACATGCTCAGAATTTGAGAAAGTTAAAATTGGGATTTAAAGGCTCTCAGTCCAAACTCCTCTTTGTACAGACACTGAGACTCAAGGGACTCAAAGTGACTTACCAAGTGTCTCATAACCAGACAATGACAAAACCAGAATTATAACCTGGATGCCAAGTTTAGTAATCCTTTTCCCCATAATGATGTATAATTTTTCATTTATTAAGTCATTTATTCATCATTTCTTCAATGCCCATTATATGGCATGCAATGTTCTGAGTCCTGCGAAAAGAATGAGAAATAAGAAAGACAAAATATTTTGCCTTAATTAGTGGGAAATAGCAAAATTCAGATAAATAAAAGACAAATAAATAAATATATAGTACTACGTCATGTGGTAAACGCTTCAAAGAAAATAAAGGTCAAGGGACAGAGAGTAATGAGGGGCCACTATTTAAGAAAAGGTAATCAGGGAAACTCTCTCTGAGGTGGTATCTGATCAAAGTCTAAAAGAAATGAGGGTGCAAGCCATGCCCATAGCTGAGGGAAGAACTTTCTAGGTAGAGAGAACAGTGTGTAAGGCTACTGAAATGAACTCAGTGAGTAGGGGACAGCATAGACTAAGTGAAGGGAGATGGTGGAGGTGAAGTCGGAGAGGCCACTAAAGGGCTTTCATCAAGGGAACAACTTGATCTTTCTTAGATTTTTTAATATATTATTCTGTTATGTGAAAAATAGACTGAAGAGAGAAGAGAGAGAAAGAGAAGATAAAGTAGACAATAGGGGAGTATCTCCCTAAGGCAGAATTTAAGTTCCTTGATTGCAAGGAATTTTTTTTTTTTTTGGCTTGTTCCTTGCTGCAAAATCAGCAACAAGAATAGTGTTTAGCACACTGTTAAGGTCTTAGAATATTAGCTGAATGAATAAATGCTTGAGACTTGAGACCAAGGGGAAACTTCAAAGTGGCTTGGGCTACAGTAATAGTAGAGACAGTGAGAAATGGCTAGGTTTGGGTAATGTTTTTAAAGTAAAAGTAACAAAAAACAGATTCAAGATTAGATATGTAAACTTAGTAAGAAATAATTCAAGAATGATTCCTAGAGTTTTGGCGTAAGCCCTTCAGATGAATAGTGGTGATTTCTTAGGGTGAAAGAGATTCAATGGGGAAAATCAAGAATTTTGTTAACCATGTTACATTTGAACTGTATAGCAGTCTTTCAAATTAAAATATTGAGTAAGCAGTTAATAGAAATGTCTGGAGCTCAGGGTAGAGTTCAAGGTTGAAGATATAAGTGGATAGTGTTTAAAACCATTGAACACCATAAGGTAACCCAAAGAATAAGTGTAGAGAAAAAAATATTGGGTCCAAGAAGCACTGAGGCATTCCAATGTTTCCAGGTGGGTAGTAGAAAAAAGAACCAGCAAATAATTATTGCATAATTATGAACTAATACAAGCTAAGAAGCTTGAGAAGAGAAAAACCAGAAGTTGAGATGGTGAAAGTGTGCTTCAAAAAGGAGTGATGAACTGTTTCAGTAAAGTCAAGGTAAGAACTGAGAATCAACCATGATACTGTATTTGACTACACTGGGATTGTTGGTGACACTGATAAGTGCAGTTTCAGTGGTGTAATGGGAACAAAACCCTCATATGAGTGAGTTCAAAAAGAATAAGAATAGATTGTCATTCCAGAAAATTTACTATAAAATGGGTAAAGAAATAAGGAAGAATTTGGAAGAAGATGAAGGAATCAAAGGAGGATTTGGGTTTATTTTGTTTTGTTACAGGTTAGAGTCATTACAGCAAGCTTGTATGCTCATGAGAAGATCCAGGAGAAATGGAGGAATTCATGAAGAACAGAAATGTGACGCCTACAAGAGAAAAATGAGAGTTAAACAAAAGAAAATGGGAACCAATGCACAAGTACAGGGCTTACCTATAGAACAGAGCATGCACAGTTGATCTGAAAGAGAGGAAAGAAAGAACACCCTGGTACAGTTATGATTTGTTGTAAGAAAAGAGGGGAAGTCCTGTTCTGATTACTTCTTTTTTCCCAGCGAAGTAACAAGGTCATAAGCTGAGAACAGAAAAGGAAAGAGTGTTTGAAATTTAAAGAAAGAGGAAAAGGTGAAGAAACAGCTGTAGGAGACTGACTCCCAGAAGGACACTCTAGCAGCACCAGCAGCACCAGCATCAGGGAAAATCAGTCACCGAGTTGCCAAAAAATGCGGGTCCGCTGACAGCCAGGTGTGGATGACCTAAGAGGAAAGGGTGACTCCAAGTAAGAAAGAGGTAGAGAAAGAAGTGGCAGAGGGTGTTTTAGAAAATGTTTACCTACCTCAAAAACTTGAAAGAGAACATCAACATAGACTAGCTCCATGTTGCTCTTCATTAAGATGCAAATATTAAAAACAGTAATAAATTATTTTTCTGAAATCAGGAAAAAACCATTTGTCACCTACAAGCATTTATTTGGTCTTTCATTTGATTAATTCATGATAAAATAATATAGAGCCATGTTTTTAACCAGCAACCATGGGCAAGTATTATCAGATTTAATTGTATAGTAATACATCCTGTACAGGACTTAAGATAAATAACTTGTTAAGTTGAAGCAATTCCTTAACAATAATAATAGTAACAATGACAGAATTATATGTTCCTTCAGAGTGCTTGAGAGTGTAGAAACCGGAAAGAATTACTCATTTAATCTGAATTGTCCTATTATTTATTCTCTAATGATAGCTTTTATTTTTAGCTGCCTGATTCTTTTTTATGGAAGGTTTTAATTAATTCCTTTTACTGTTTTGTAAATCTCTCTCCTAAGTACAGCTTTAGATAACACTGAGATTCAAATCTTTGAGTAGCTTGAAGGTTTCCTTTTTTCTTCAACACTTTTAAAGCACATAAATTCTAATGTGAGAGAGCCAAAAAAAGCAATATAAATAGCTAAGCAATTGTGGACTTTCTTTGGGTTAAAAGGAACCACAACATTGTCATTTTAAACTGGCTTCTCACACCATTTTCTAAGGGAAGAGATTAGAAAACAAACCACACACACACATACTGTCTTAGTCCATTTGGGCTGCTATTACAAACATATCATAAACTGGGTAGCTTATACCCACTCATACCACTCTCATTCAACATAATTCTGGAAGTTTTAGCAAGAGCACTCAAGCAAGAGAAAGAAAGAAAAGGAAACCAACCATATCAGGAAAGAAGTAAAGGCATCACTTTTTGCAGATCCTGTATATAGAAAATCCCAAAGACTCCATAAAAAATAAAACTATTAAAAACAATAAAACAACATAGTAAAGTATCAGGATACAAAATCAATATGCACAAGTCTATAGCTTTTCTATACACCAATGATGAAACTTTAGAAAATAAACTAAAAAAAAGCAATTCCTTTTACAATTGCAACAACAACAACAACAAAAAAAAACTAGAAATAAACTTTACACAGTATGTGAAGGATCTATATACTGAAAACTAAAAAACATTATTGAAAGAAATTAAAAAAGACACAAGGAAATGTAAAAATATTTCATGTTCATGGATTGGAAGAATCAACATAGTTAAAATGACCATATTACCCAAAGCAATATGCAAATTTAATGGAATCCCCATCAAAATCTCAATGGCATTTTTTAAAGAAATAGAACTAAAAGTTACCAGGTTTGTATGGAACCATGAAAACCCAAATAGCCAAAGCAATCCTGAGTGGAAAAAAAATGAAGCTGAAAGTGTCACACTAGTTGACTTCAAATAATACTATAGAGCCACAATAATCACAACAGCATGGTATTGGTGGAAAAGCAGACAAAAAGATTAATGGATCAGAATTGAAAGCCCAGAAATAAAACCATGTATATATAAACAAGTCATCTTCAACAAGGAGCCAAAAACACACAATGGAAAAAAGAAAGTCTCTTCTGTAAATGGTGCTGGGACAATTGGAAAGCCACATGCAAAACAATGAAACTTGATTACAGTTTGTCTCCCTGCACAAAAAGTAATGCAAATTGGATCAAAGACCTAAATATAAAATCCAAAACAATGAATCTCATAGAAGAAAACATAGGTGGTAAACTCATGAACCTTGGCCTTAAACAATAATTTATAAATTTGACCCCAAAGACAAGGAAAATAAAGGCAAAAATAAATAAATGACATGATATCATACTAAAAAGCTTCTGCAAAGCAAAAGAAACTGACAATGAAACAAATAGGCAGCCAACTAAATGGGAGATGAAATTTGCAAACAACAGCTCCAATAAGGAGTTAATATGCAAAATATATAAAGAACTCACAAAGCTAAGCAACAAACAAGCAAACAACCCAATTAAAAAAATGGAGAAAGGACCTGAATAGACAAATCTCCCAAGAGGACATACAAATATACAACAGATATATGAAAAGATGCTCATCTTCAATAGTTATTCGAGAAATGCAAATCAAAACTACAATGAAAAAAAAAAAACTACAATGAGATACCACCTCATGTGTGTTAAATTGGCTATTATCAACAAGACAGGTAATAACCAGTGTTGGAGAGGCTGTGTAGAAAAAGGAACCCTCCTTCACTGCTGGTGGGAATGCAAACTATTACAACTATTATGGAAGAAAATATGGTGGTTCTTCAAGAAACTAAGACTAGAACTACCATATGACCCAGTAATCTCTCTACTGGGTGTCTTACCTCAAAAACTTGACAATATTGATATGTAAGGACACATATACCCCCATGTTCATCACAGCATTATTCACAGTGACCAAGACATGGAAACAACTAGTGTCCTTTGATAGAAGATTGGATAAAGAAGATGTGGTACATGTATACAATGGAATACTACTCAGCCATAGGAATTGATGACATATTGCCATTTACGACAACATGGATGGACCTTAAGAACATTATACTGAGTGAAATAAGTAATTCGGAAAAAGCTAAGAATTGTATGATTTCACACATAGATGATATATAAAACTGAGACTCATGGACATAGATAAAAGTGAAGTGGTTACCAGGGAGAGGGGGACATGAGGGAGGGTGTTGTGAGGAATGGGGGGGGAGGAGAATGGTGTAAGGAGAGACAAATATAAATATAGTGTGACAAAAAATGATTTGACTTTGGGTGATTGGTATTCAACATAATCAACAGTCCAAATGCCAAAGAGATGTTTACCTGAAACCGATGTATTCTTATTGATCAATGTCACCCTGTTAAATTTAGTTTTCTAAATAAATATTTTTTTAAATAATAAATAAATAAATATTGGACTCAGTAGCTTAAACAACAAATATTTATAGTGGTCCCTCATCTATTATGGAGGTTAGGTTCCAGAACCCGCTATAGGCAAAAATCTGCAAAGCAACGACCTTATATTTATTTTATTATATATATATATATGGTTTAATTAGATTTAATATTCTTTTAATATGTTTTAATTAATATTTTTACATTGCTTTCAATTTTTTAGGCTAGAAAATGATTATTTTACCACAAAAATAATTAAAATAATAAACATATAAAAATATCTATATACCACAAAATCCCACAATATAGCAAAAGATCTGTGATACAAAATTAGATACATACAATTTAAAAATCCGTGATACAGTGAGACCACAAAAAGTGAACCGTGATATGGCAACAGACAACTGTATTTCTCACAGTTCTGGAGGCTAGGAAGTCCTAGCTCAGGGTGCCAGCAAAGTCAAGTTCTGGTGCAAAATGTTAACTTCAAGCTGAGTCCTCACAGGATTAAAGAAAGGAGGAAGCTCCTGTGTCCTCTTTTATAAGGACAATGATCCCATTCATGAGGGTCTTCACCCTCATGACTTAACCACTAATCCTAATTACTTCCCAAAGTCTTCACTATCCAATATTATAACATCGGGGTGTAGAGTATTAGAGCCTATCAATTTGAGAATACACAAACATTCGGTCCATGGCGCACATTCATCTTGCTGTCTTATTTGAAACTCATGTAAATTTAGAACAAGTCCTTGACTATAGTTTAGATTTTGTTGCAAGGAAGTGTTCTCATAATTATTTTTATTCTGGGTTAAAATGAACTTTCAACATGAAACATCTTTGCACTGTCTTAGACCTTAAAATGTTTTCAAAGTGGTTCAATATATTCTACTAAGTTAAAGCTTTTTTCAGACTTTCAAAGAAAAATGTCTCCTTTATTTACACTGTTAAATTTCTTTTACTTTTTTGCCAATTCACATTCATATTGGGTTTCTATAGGAACGTCAATGCACACACAAGATGGCACCTTCAAGCAGCCATTTGAATTTCTTACAATGAAGTAGAAGCCCTTTTGTCCTACACAATCAAGACCACAGCTAGGTGACTAGTTTTTTGAATGAGCCAAATTCAACAGGAAAATAACCATAAAAAGGATTATTGTTCTGCAGTGTTCATTTCTGCTGTGATCAATGCCCTCTATGTGGCTGTAACCAAGTAAATTGCACAATTTGGGGACTAATCAGGAATCTGAGAGGACTAAGGTTAGATAGGATAAATTCTTGGGCAGTCAACTGAGTTGCAGAAATGAGCTTGAACTGGGACAATTGTTCAATCTATGGTTATATACTATAATGTCAAAATCTCAGTCTCTTGAGTCAGGCCTATGCTCAAGTCCTAGCCACAACAATTTAGTGACTGTTTGATCTTTAAAATGTTACTCAATTTTTCTGACCTTAACAATAAAATGGGGATAATAATGGGTAATAGTGACGCTACCTCAGGGAATGTGAGGATAAAAAAAGATGATACATTTAAGGCAATTAGCATATAAGGCATTTGTTATGCTTTTGTTGGTCCGATTTGTAAAGGAGAGAATGGATCTCAATTAATACTCTAAACAGTTCTATGAGGTAGGCTGTATTATTACCATCTATGTTTTATAGACAAATAAATGGAAGTACAGAGAGTTTGAGTAACTTGTGTAAAGACAAACAGCTAGTCAAAAGCAGAGACAAAAATCTAAACCCAGACAGTCCCTCTAACCACTACACAATGCTGTTTCTTACAATTCTTTGTACTGAAAGTTCTTTTGAAATGGAAGTTAAAGCTGTGATTAGGATCAGTCAGTGGGTAGAAAAAAAGAGGACATAGCAACAATGATGCCAGGAAGAGAAGTTCACATTAGGTCCCAAACAAGCAGTACTTGCTGATGTGGGTGATGTGCTCATACAAAGGCAGACATCAGATAGTAGACCAACATCTGGGAAAGACTGGCAGAATCCTTAGGAGGACCAACCTGTATCTGGTGTCCAGTGATCATAGAATGAAGCTTCAAAGCAGGGTAGAAACATGCAGGTAATGCTTCTACTACAGGATATGAGAGGAAAGACCTCCTTTTTACTGCCCCAAATCCTAAGTCTGAATAGTGGGGAAAATAACTTGGTGCACATAAGACAGCTACAGACCTTGTAAAAAAGAGAAATTAAAGCAAGGACTGGCATCATTCATTTCAGGGCACCACCCATAAGATGACAAGATTTGTTGAGACCTTCCCATCTTCAATAGGAGATTTTATACTTTCTTTCCAATTAGCATGTGATGATGGTTACAGACGTAAGATATTAGTGTGGGTATGCTTGGCTGAGTTTGCTTAACAGAAACATGACTCAGGGCAAATGAGACACAAAAGATGATACTTTCCTGAAGATTCTTTTTTCTAACCCCCTGGTTACCTACACCCTTTTGCATAACCTCCGCCATCACCACTACCACCGTCTTAAATAGGACACTAGCTTGAGATTGTGAAATTGTAACTAAACTTACTTTTACCACGGTTTGGACCTCTCAAAAAGTTATAACTAAACTTGCTTTTACCATAGTTCCTTCAGTGGGCTATTGGATATATGATAAAATAATCCCAGGATCAGGTTGTACCGCAACCAGCACGGGGAAGTGAAGACCTGAGCGGGGGTGATGGAGGATGAAGGAAAACACAGAGACATAGATAGAGTTTGGGCCAGGTGGGACATTGTGCTGTGATGAAGACACAATGACACTAAGCCTGGAAAACCCGTTTATTTTGTATGCTTAAACAAAAGGGTATTGTGCTGGGAGGTGAAAGCAATGACCTCAAATCTAAAACTACTTGACGCTCTGTCCTACAAGCATATCATGACATCCTGAGCCTGCGGTAGAACTGCATGGTTGCAGCCCTGCTTTTGGCATCAATGCCACAAACAGCCTTCAATTTGTTTCAGTGAGTGACCTTGCCTTGCCAGATAGCTTAAGGCCTGAGCAGGGTCCTTCCTCTGCTCTCAGCTGCACGTAGGCCAGACACATTCAGATGCAGTGGCTCTCTACAGATTGTATCTGGTTTCCCTCATTATAGTCAAACTAGTATTGAGATGATCCCTTGATTACCCATAAAAGGGTTAGACAAACAGCAGCCAGTCAAATTTAACATCTTTATTCAGTTCAGATTTATACCTATGCTATTTCTCTCTACTTCTATATATTCTCTCCTCTTCTCCTGTTTTCTTCTCTCCTTGAGTGTCACTAGCTGGAACTCACCAAGACCACCAAGCCAAACACACACTTCTTTCTGTTCCCTGGAACAAGTTTTGGGTAGTCAGCACCAAAACTAGGGACAGCTCCTTTCCTTGGGGCTTCCTAACCCAGGTTCCCAGTTGTAGTTTCACTGAAGGGCTGTAATGGGTAGCTAGGAGGTTCTTAGGTCTTCCACCCTCACTGTGGTCTTTAATATCAGAGTTTGGCTAAATCATTAAGTTTATCTGCCATAATATTTTTAAAGCTCTCAAGGGCTAGGGGTAGATAAGTTGAGTCATTGGAGACTTACAGGAAACATATTTGATCCAGTCTTTAGTCAGAATTCATAAATCAAACAGTTTTCACTGACATTTGTTAATCTAATAAATCCCAGATAGATGCTTGGGTGCACTTGGAATCATGGAGGGGTTGGGAGAAGAACAATGACCTCTGCATCAGTATTTCAGAATCCACGCTGGTCTGAGCTGAACTTGCTAGACTGGACTCCTAGAATACCTATACTGATTATAGGCCTCAACAAGTTCTGTGGATGCTTCCATACACTTTCGAGAGGTTAGGCTGGCTGTTGTAGCACTGTTTGGATAGACCTTAGAAGCTTGAGCTGCCAATTCTAAAGTTATCTGAGCACATGTCAGAACATATCCCATGTTCCCTGGAATATTTTAGGTAGTGTCTCAGATTCTCATCTCAGACTCTCATGTCCTCTGTGAGCAACCATTTGGATGGAGTTGAAATGTTACATTTGGAGGAATTAATGTACCCAAGAGAAACTTAGGGAGCCAATTAATACTATTCAACTACTATAAGGTGCTCTGGTTGGGAATATTGGCTTCTCTAAGTATAAGGCAAAGTACTGATTTGAGGCAAAAGAGCCACTAGATTCTCCTACCAGCCTGCCCTAGCTCACAAAGAAATTTGTGTTGTATCTTAATTCCAAGCATATATTTTACCTTTGTTACCAATATAGTAAAACACTTGAAGATTCCTTTCAATTTCTCATGTAATTTTTCCACAAGTATCCAAGAGGTACCATTGTGACTTCAGATATATCCAATTCTACCACTAAACTCGCCCACCTCTGTTTGACAGGAGAGCAGAGGTGAAACATATTATAGAAAATGCCATGATCATCTTGTCAGCTACAGACATCCTAGTTGATGAAGAAAGGCTTCTTTTCTTTCCAGGCACTTTTACTGAAGCATCGTATCTGTGGCTGGACAAGACAGGACACATTCATATGTGAGTTCCCTTTGTGAAAGTCATGATCTTATTACAAAATAAGGACTCTATAGCACACTAATTGGGATTCTAGATTTTGACCAAAATCCTCCTGATTCCAGAAAGAATACTTAAGAAAAGAAATTTCTTCTGCAGAAATTATACTAATTATTTCAACATTCTTCATTTATCCAGAGACAACTGCCATATATGTCAAAATTACTTGAGGAAATTGTATCTTTGAATGTTTATAACTCAGCTGGTTGCTAACATAAAACCTCTTGTAACCTCAGGCATAGTAAGGGAGGACAAGGACTAGAAGAGGTATGATCCATGTAAATTGACTGACTACAGACAAAGTATTGGCTAGAACAGATGACATACATATTTTGGAGTTAAAAGTGTGCAGATGTCAAGTGATACTCTGCCACACTTGAGCTCTACTTGGAGTAACTATGAGCCTTAAAAAGAGGAGATAAATGAATTTAGAGCTCAAGAAGAAAGTCAGAACTCCAATTTAATTTCATATTTCATCCACAATCCAAAAATAAGCTTCCCAAATCTGACAGGGCCAAGAAATTTCCTGAAAATCACAAATGAATTTAGAGGCTCTGTTAGTTGGATATTATTACAACAATACTACATAACAATCATCCCAAAATATCAGTTGCATAAAAGAATAAGCACTTATTTAGTTCATATAATGGAGGCTGAATAGAGGTTAGCTAATCCAGATGGTATTTAGCTGGACAGTTCTATTCCTTGTGTCTCTCAAACTTTTTCTAAAACCAGCAGTAGTCTGGAATATTCTTCTCATGAATGCAGCAGAAGCACAGGAGAGTAAGAAGATACACACAGTTTCATAAAGCTAAGCTTGAAGCTGGCACACTGGACTAACATCTGAGGCTATCAGCCAATCTCAAGGTCAAGAGGTAGGGAGATTGACTGTAGGTTTTAATGGGAGAAACTGAACAGTCATATGGCAAAGAAGAGGAATACAGGGAAAATAATGTGATCTGCCACAAATGTGATCAACAAGCATACCAAACGACAAGTAGACCGTGATGAGGCTGGTGCACAGATGTGAAGATGACCAGCAGGTCTGGGCTGCTTCTGCAAAATGCATTTTCTTCATATGATACCTGGCCTTTGTTACTATTCACTTCATGGCAAGAAGAATGAATATTGAATCAAATCTCCTCTAGTCAATACATATCTTCTGAAATAGCTCTAAAGAATGAAACCAGTGCTCATCTTTCTCCTTAAACATTATTCTTTAAATTCTAAGCATTTCCATAATATCTGTGAATAAGTAAAAACAGTCCAAATACCTTAGAAATCTTTTATTATCTGGACACAGAGTGGTGCTCACCAGTTATTATACAATAATTACATGGCGAAGAAGTAAACAACCTCTCTGTCCATGCCAGACTTTAATGATCTGACCATCTGGGTGTGGATAGAATGAACTTAGAGAAATCTCTTCAGAGATTTCCAAATGCATTAAATTCTTAGAAGGCTTGGCAGTAATTTTAGAAAAAATTGCGTCATGACAATCAAATGAGAAAGTTAGGTCTATCAGTTGGCTACTTAGGAATTATTATAAAATTAAAAGCAATTCAAGAGGGTCCTTGAATTTTGAACAGTGTTCAAATCCATTTAAATTGCTTTTCTCGAGTATGATTTTGTAGAATCATAGAGGAATTAAGACAACTCGCCATTTCTATGACTTTTGGATCACACCTTAAAGATTGTTCTATGTCCTCACAAACTTTCTTGTTTTTCTCTTTCATGTGTCTTGCCAGAGTATTTTATCTCAGAATATTTAACCAACTGCAACTCAGCAGCTGTTCTCAGTTATTATCTTCAGCAAGTGCATGCACATCTTTGAGACTTCTATTTTCTCTCCAGTGTTCTCCAAATCAAGATGTCCTAAAGAGATCAAAGAGGTCATTGCATTTGGAAGAGTAGGCATATATTTCAGATATAATATCATTAAGGAAAAATACAATGCATTATTATTTGGTTGCTTGGATTATCAATGACTCACTAGAGAAATGGATCTGCCTATGTAACAGTCTCACAAAGACATGTAAATAAATACATCCAGAGCCTGACCTGTGGTGGCACAGTGGATAAAGTGTCGACCTAGAACACTGAGGTCGCCAGTTCAAAACACTGGGCTTGCTTGGTCAAGGGACATCTGGGAGTTAATACTTCCTGCTCCTCCCCCCTTCCCTCTCTCTCTCTCCCTCTTTCTCTCTCAACCCTTCTAAAATAAATTAAAAAATAAATAAATACATCCAGACATTATTAAATAATTGTTTTCACTGGATAATCTTCTTTATTTTTCTAAATAAGTCATGCCATGTAACTTTCAAGGAATGACTATTTCAAAATATTTTTTCTCTAATGTGGCAGCTAACAAATGTACACTTACTGGCCCTGAACAGTGGTCCCTCGTCTATCACAGGGGTCAGGTACCAGAAATCCCTACCATAGTTGAAAATCCGGGAAGTAACAACCTTATATTTATCTTATTATTTATATATATTTTAAGGTTTTATAAACCCTCCCTGCACTCTTATAAACCTTTCCCACACTTATTAATCTTTCCCACTAATTTTGCTTATTTTGCCACAAAAATTAAAATAATAAATATATTAAAATACCTACATACACAGAAATCAAGGAAGATACAAACAAGTGGAAGCATATACCGTGCTCATGGCTAGAAAGAATAAACATCATTAAAATGTCTATACTACCCAAAGCAATTTATAAATTCAATGCAATACCAATTAAAATACCAATGACATACTTCAAAGATATAAAAAACATATTCCAAAAATGTATATGGAACCAAAAAAGAACACGAATAGCCTCAGCAATCCTAAAAAGAAAAAATAAAGCAGGAGGTATCACTCTTCCGGATATCAAGGTCTACTACAAGGCCATTATACTCAAGACAGCTTGGTACTGGCATAAGAACAGACACATTGATCAATGGAACATAACAGAGAACCCAGAAATAAACCCGCCACTTTATGGACAACTGATATTTGACAAAGGAGGAAAGAACATACAATGGAGTAAAGACAGCCTCTTTAACAAATGGTGTTGGGAAAATTGGACATCCACCTGCAAAAAAATGAAACTAGACCATCAACTTACACCATTCACAAAAACAAATTCAAAATGGATAAAAGACTTAAACATAAGCCGTGAAACTATAAGCATCTTAGAAGAAAACATAGGCAGCAAGCTTTCCGACATCTGTAGCAGCAATATATTTGCTGATTTATCTCCATCGGCAAATGAAATAAAAGGCAAGATAAACAAATGGGACTATATCAAACTAAAAAGTTTTTTGCACAGCTAAAGACAATAAGAACAGAATAAAAAGACAAACCACACAATGGGAGAACATATTGGACAGCACGTCGGATAAGGGGTTAATAACCAAAATTTATAAAGAACTTCTAAAACTCAACACCAGGAAGACAAACAATCCAATCAAAAAATGGGCAAAAGAAATGAATAGAAATTTCTCCAAAGAAGATATACAGATGGCCAAATGACATATGAAAAAATGCTCAACATCACTAATTATTAGAGAAATGCAAATTAAAACCACAATGAGGTATCACCTCACACCAGTCAGAATGGCACTCATCAGCAAAACAACACAGAATAAGTGCTGGCGAGGATGTGGAGAACAGGGAACCCTCCTACACTGCTTGTGGGAATGCAGTCTGGTGCAGCCACTATAAAAAAACAGTATGGAGATTTCTCAAAAAATTAAAAATCGAACTGCCTTTTGACCCAGCTACCCCACTTTTAGGAATATACCCTAAGAACAGCATAACACTGTTTGAAAAGAAGAAATGCGCCCCCATGTTTGTGGCAGCATTGTTCACAATAGCGAAGATCTGGACACAGCCCAAGTGTCCGTCAGAAGATGAGTGGATTAAAAAGCTTTGGTACATACATACTATGGAATACTACTCGGCCATAAGAAATGATGACATCGGATCATTTACAACAAAATGGTGGTACCTTGATAACATTATTCGAAGTGAAATAAGTAAATCAGAAAAAAAAAACTAAGAACAGCATGAATTCATACATAGGTGGGACATATAAGTGAGACTAGGAGACATGGACAAGAGAGTGGTGGTTATGGCATGGGGGGAGGGAAGGGAGGGTGGGATAGGGAGAAGGGTAGGGGCACAAGGAAAACCAGATAGAAGGTGACAGGGGACAATTTGACTCTGGGTGATGGGTATGCAACACAATTGAATGATAAGATAATCTGGAGATGTTTTCATTGTACATATGTACCCTGATTTATTGATGTCACCACATTAAAGTTAATAAAAAAAAATACCTACATACACAAAATCCCATGATATAGCAAAAAAATCTGTAATACAAAATTAGATATATACAATTTTTTTATTTTTTATTTTTTTTAGACAACTTATTTTAACAGGGTAACATTGATCAATTAGAGTACATAGATTCAGAGAAAACATCCCCAGATCATTTTGACATTTGATTATGTTTTATACCCATCTCACAAACTCAAATTGTCCTCCATCACCTTTTATTTGGTTTTCTTTATACCCCTACCCTCCTCCAACTTCCTCCATCTTCTCCTTTCCCCTCCTCCTGGTAACCACTGCACTTTTATCCATGTCCATGAGTCTCAATATTGTGTCCCACCTACGTATGGGAGCATACAGTTCTTAGTTTTTTTCTGATTTACTTATTTCACTCACTACAATGTTATCAAGGTCCATCCATGTTGTTGAAAAAGATCCTATGTCATCATTTCTTATGGCTG
This sequence comes from Rhynchonycteris naso, assembly GCA_037038555.1. Classification (NCBI taxonomy): domain Eukaryota; kingdom Metazoa; phylum Chordata; class Mammalia; order Chiroptera; family Emballonuridae; genus Rhynchonycteris; species Rhynchonycteris naso. Next base: position 79,817,905 of record CM073002.1, read on the forward strand.
AGTAGTATTCCATAGTATATATGTACCACATCTTCTTTATCCATTCATCGATTGAAGGGCTTTTTGGTTGTTTCCATGTCTTGGCCACTGTGAACAATGCTGCAATGAACATGGGACTGAATGTGCTTTTACGTACAAATGTTCTTGAGTTTTGGGAGTATATACCCAGTAGAAGAATTGCTGGGTCATATTGTAGTTCTGTTTTTAGTTTTTTGAGGAAACCCATACTTTCTTCCATAATGGTTGTACTACTTTACATTCCCACCAACAGTGATGAGGGTTCCTTTTTCTCCACAGCCTCTCCAACACTCTTTGTTACCTGTCTTGTTGGTAATAGCTAATCTAACAAGTGTGAGGTAGTATCTCATTGTAGTTTTGATTTGTATTTCTCTCATAGCTAATGAAGATGAGTATCTTTTCATATATCTATTGGCCATTTGTATTTCTTCCTGGGAGAAGTGTCTGTTCATGTCCTCTTCCCATTTTTTTATAGGATTGCTTGCTTGTTTGTTGTTGAATTTTGTGAGTTCTTTGTATATTTTGGATATTAGGCCCTTATCTCTGCTGTTATTTTAAAATATCATCTCCCATTTAGTTGGCTGTCTGTTTTGTTGTCAGTTTCTTTGCTGTGCAAAAGCTTCTTATTCTGATGTAGTCCCATTCATTTATCTTTGCCTTCACTTCCCTTGCCTTTGGAGTCAAATTCATAAAATGTTCTTTATGGCCAAGATCCGTGAGTTTAGTACCTGTTTTCTTCTATGTAATTTATTGTTTCAGGTCTTATATTTAGGTCTTTGATCCATTTTGAATTAATTTTGATACAAGGAGACAAACTGTAGTCAAGTTTCATTCTTTTGCACGTGGCTCTCCAGTTTTCCCAGCACCATTTATTGAAGAGGCTTTCTTTTCTCCATTGTGTGTTTTTGGCTCCTTTATCAAAGATGATTTGACCATATATATATGCTTTTATTTCTGAGCTGTCTATTCTATTGCACTGGTCTGAGTGTCTATTTTTCTGCCAATACCATGCTGTTTTGATTATCATGGCTCTATAATATAATTTGAAGTGCGGTATTGTAATGCCCCCAGCTTTGTTCTTTTTTCTTAAGATTAATTTGGCTATTCAGGGGATTTTATACTTCCATCTAAACCTGATGATTTTTTGTTCCAACTTTTAAAAAATGACATTGAAATTTTGATGGGAATTGCATTAAATTTGTATATTGCTTTGGGTAAAAAGGTCATTTTAACTATATTTATTCTTCCTATCCTAGAGCAAGGAATATTTTTCCACTTCGTTTTATCATTTTTTATTTCTCTTAACAATGCTTTGTAGTTTTCATTATATAGGTCCTTTACATTCTTTGTTATGTTTATTCCTTGGTAGTTTTTGTTGTTGTTGCAACCAGAAAAGGGATTATTATTTTTTAGTTCATTTTCTGAAGTTTCATTGTTGACATATAATAAGGCAATAGACTTCTGTATATTAATTTTGTATCCTGCGACCTTACTATATTGGTTTATTGTTTCTAATAGTCTTTTTGTGGAGTCTTTGGGGTTTTTGATGTACAGGATCATATCATCTGCAAAAAGTGAAATCTTTACTTATTTTTTCCCAATATGAATGCCTCTATTTTTTTCTCTTGTTTGATTGCTCTGGCTAGAACTTCCAGATTTATGTTGAATAAGAATTGAGAGAGTAGACAGCCTTGTCTTGTTCCTGATTTTAGAAAAAAAGTTTTCATTTTTTTGCCATTTAATACAATGTTAGCTGATGGTTTGTCATAAATGGCTTTTATTATGTTGATGTATTTTCCTTCTATATTCATTTTGTTGAGTGTTTTAAACATAAAATGGAGTTGTATTTTATCAAATGCCTTTTCTGCATCTATTGATATGATCATATAATTTTTGTTCTTTGTTTTTTTGATATGGTATATTATGTTAACTGTTTTACGTATATTGAACCATTCTTGTGATTCTGGGATGAATCCCACTTGATTGGGATGAATTATTTTTTTAATGTATTCTTGTATTCGATTTTCTAGTATTTTGTTTAGTATTTTAGCATTTATATTCATTAGAGATATTGATCTGTAGTTTCCCTTTTTTGTGTTGTCCTTGCCAGGTTTTGGTATGAAGTTATGTTAGACTCATAAAATGTATTCGGAAGTATTGCTTCTTCTTCAATTTTTTGGAAGACTTTGAGTAAATAGGAAGTAAATCTTCTTTGAATGTTTGGTACAATTCACTAGTAGAGCTTTCTGGCCCTGGACTTTTACTTTGGGGGAGGATTTTTATATTTTTTTCTATTACCTCGCTGCCTATGAGTCTTTTTAGACTATCTACTTCTTCATGACTCAGTCTAGGAAAATTGTATTGTTCAAGAATTTATCTGTTTCTTCTAGGTTGTTAAATTTGGTGGCATATGGTTTTTCATAGTATTCTACAATAATTCTTTGTATATCTATGATATCTGTGGTGAATTCTCTTTCATTTTGGATTTTGTTTATATGAGTCTTTTCTCTTTTTTCCTTATTGAACCTTGCCAAGGGTTTCTCAATTTTGTTGATCTTCTCAAAGAACCAGCTTCTTGTTTTATTGATTTTTTCTATAGTTTTTCTGTTCTCTATTTTATTTATTTCTGCTCTGATTTTTATTATTTCCTTTCTTCTGCTGGTTTGGGGTTGCCTTTTTTCTTCTTTTTCTAGTTCCGTAAGATGTTAAGTTGTTTACTTGGGTTCTCTCTTGTTTGCTCATATAAGTTTGCAGTGATATGAACTTTCTTCTTATTGCTGTTTTTGCTGCATCCCAGAAATTCTGATATGTCATGTTTTCATTTTTGTTTGTCTGTATATATCTTTTTTTTTTTTTTACAGGGACAGAGATAAAGTTAGAGTGAGGAATAGATAAGGATGACAGACAGAAACAGAGCGAGATGAGAAGCATCATACATCAGTTTTTTGTTGTGACACCTTAGTTGCTCATTGATTGCTTTCTCATATGTGCTTTGACCACAGGCTTTCAGCAGACTGAGTAACCCCCTGCTGGAGCCAGGGACCTTGGGTCCAAGCTGGTGAGCTTTTTGCTTAAGCCAGATGAGCTCGCTCGCGCTCAAGCTGGCGACCTCAGCATCTCAAACCTGAGTCCTCCATATCCCAGTCCGATGCTCTATCCACTGTGCCACCACCTGGTCAGGCTGTATATATCTTTTGATCTCTGCTTTTATTTTTTCTTTGACCCACTCATTTTTTAGAAGTATATTGTTTATTTTCCACATTTTTGTGGGTTTGTTTACTTCTTTTTTGCAGTTTAATTCTAGTTTCAAAGCTTTATGATTAGAGAATATGCTTGGTATAATTTCAATCTTTCTGAATTTGTTGATGTTAGTTTTGTGACCCAACGTATGATCAATTCTTGAGAATGTTCTGTGTACACTGGAGAAAAATGTATACTCTGGCATTTTGGGGTGAAATGTCCTATAGATGTTTATCATATTTAATTGTTCTAGTGTTTCATTTAAGGCCAATATTTCTTTATTGATTTTCTGTTTGGATGAATGGTCTAGAGCTGTCAGCGGTGTATTGAGGTCTCCAAGTATGATTGTATTTTTGTCAGTTTTTATTTTTAGATCAGTTAGTAGATGTCTTACATACTTTGGTACGCCTTGGTTTGGTGTATATATATTAAGAAGTGTCATGTTTTCTTGATTCAATGTCCCCTTTATCATTAAAAAATGACCATCTTTGTTTCTGATTACCTTTGCTTTCTTGTAGTCAGCATTATTAGATATAAGTATAGCTACACCTGCTTTTCTTTGGATATTATTTTCTTAGAGAATCATTTTCCAACCTTTCACTTTGAATTTGTTTTTATCCTTTTAGCTTCGATGGGTTTCTTGAAGGCAGCATACAGCTGAATTTTCTTTTTTGATCCTTTCTGCTATTCTGTGTCTTTTTTTATTATTATTATTAATTTTAATGGGGTGACACCAATAAATCAGGGTACATATGTACAATGAAAACATCTCCAGGTTGTCTTATCATTCAATTGTGTTGCATACCCGTCACCCAAATATTCTGTGTCTTTTTTTTTTTTTTTTTTTTTTTTTTTTTTTTTAATATATATTTTATTATTATTAATTCTAATGGGGTGACATCAATAAATCAGGGTACATATGTACAATGAAAACATCTCCAGGTTATCTTATCATTCAATCGTGTTGCATACCCATCACCAAAAGTCAAATTGTCCTCTGTCACCTTCAATCTGGTTTTCCCTGTGTCCCTCCCCTCCTCCCTATCCCACTCTTCCCTCCCTCCCCCCATCCCATAACCACCACTCTCTTGTCCATGTCTCATACCCTCACTTTCATGTCCCACCTATGTATGTAATCGTGCTGTTTTCAGTTTTTCTTTTTTTCTGATTTACTTATTTCACTCCGTATAATGTTATCAAGGTACATCCATTTTGTTATAAATGCTCCGATGTCATCGTTTCTTATGGCTGAGTAGTATTCCATAGTATATATGTACCAAAGCTTTTTAATCCACTCGTCTTCTGACGGACACTTGGGCTGGTTCCAGATCTTCGCTATTGTGAACAATGCTGCCACGAACATGGGGGCGCATTTCTTCTTTTCGAACAGTGCTATGGTGTTCTTAGGGTATATTCCTAAAAGTGGGATAGCTGGGTCAAAAGGCAGTTCGATTTTTAATTTTCTGAGGAATCTCCAAACTGTTTTCCACAGTGGCTGCACCAGTCTGCATTCCCACCAGCAGTGCAGAAGGGTTCCCTTTTCTCCACATCCTCGCCAGCACTTATTCTGTGTTGTTTTGCTGATAAGTGCCATTCTGACTGGTGTGAGGTGATATCTCATTGTGGTTTTAATTTGCATTTCTCTAATGATTAGTGATGTTGAGCATTTTTTCATATGCCTATTGGCCATCTGTATGTCCTCTTTGGAAAAATTTCTATTCATTTCTTTTGCCCATTTTTTGATTGGGTTGTTTGTCTTCCTGGTGTTGCGTTTTATAAGTTCTTTATAAATTTTAGTTATTAACCCCTTATCAGATGTGCTGCCGAATATGTTCTCCCATTGTGTGGTTTGTCTTTTTATTCTGTTCCTATTGTCTTTAGCTGTGCAAAAACTTTTTAGTTTGATATAGTCCCATTTGTTTATCTTGCCTTTTATTTCAGTTGCCCATGAAGATAAATCGGCAAATATACCGCTGCTACAGATGTCGGAGAGCTTGCTGCCTATGTTTTCTTCTAAGATGCTTATGGTTTCACTGCTTACATTTAAGTCTTTAATCCATTTTGAGTTTGTTTTTGTGAATGGTGTAAGTTGATGGTCTAGTTTCATTTTTTTGCAGGTAGATGTCCAGTTTTCCCAACACCATTTGTTAAAGAGGCTGTCTTTACTCCATTGTATGTTCTTTCCTCCTTTGTCAAATATCAGTTGTCCATAAAGCTGTGGGTTTATTTCTGGGTTCTCTGTTCTGTTCCATTGGTCTATGTGCCTGTTCTTATGCCAGTACCAGGCTGTCTTGAGTATAATGGCCTTGTAGTAAACCTTGATATCAGGAAGAGTGATACCTCCTGCTTTATTTTTTCTTTTTAAGGTTGCTGAGGCTATTCGTGTTCTTTTTTGGTTCCATATAAATTTTTGGAATATGTGTTCTATATCTTTGAAGTATGTCATTGGTATTTTAATTGGTATTGCATTGAATTTATAGATTGCTTTGGGTAATATAGACATTTTAATGATGTTTATTCTTCCTAGCCATGAGCACGGTATGTGCTTCCACTTGTTTGTATCTTCCTTGATTTCTTTTATCAATGTTCTATAATTTTCCGAGTACAAGTCCTTAACCTCCTTGGTTAAATTTACTCCTAGGTACTTTATTTTTTTGGCTGCAATAGTGAAGGGGATTGTTTCCTTAATTTCTTTTGCTGATATTTCATTGTTGGTGTATAGAAATGCCTCTGATTTCTGAGTATTAATTTTATATCCTGCCACCTTGCTGAAATCATTTATAAGGTCCAGTAGTTTTTTGACTGAGACTTTAGGGTTTTCAATATACAATATCATATCATCTGCAAATAATGACAGTTTTACTTCTTCTTTTCCAATTTGTATGCCTTTTATTTCTTCTTCTTGTCTGATTGCTGTAGCTAGGACTTCCAGAACTATGTTGAATAAGAGTGGTGAAAGTGGGCAACCCTGCCTGGTTCCTGATCTTAAGGGGATTGCTTTTAATCTTTGTCCATTTAGTATGATGTTTGCTGTCGGTTTATCGTAGATGGCCTTTATCATGTTAAAGAATGATCCCTGTATTCCCACTTTACTGAGAGTTTTGAGCATGAATGGGTGCTGGATTTTATCAAATGCCTTTTCTGCATCTATTGAAATTATCATGTGATTTTTGTCCTTCCTTTTGTTTATGTGATGAATCACATTGATTGATTTGCGAATATTGAACCAGCCTTGCCTCTCCAGAATAAATCCCACTTGATCGTGGTGTATGATTTTTTTCATATATTGCTGGATCCGGTTGGCTAATATTTTGTTGAGAATTTTAGCGTCTAAATTCATCAGGGATATAGGCCTATAATTTTCTTTCTTTGTGTTGTCTTTCCCCGGTTTTGGGATCAGAATTATGCTCGCCTCATAAAAGGAGTTTGGAAGTCTTCCTTCCTCTTGAATTTTTTGAAATAGCTTGAGGAGAATAGGAATTAGTTCTTCTTTGAATTTTTGATAGAATTCACTTGTGAAGCCATCAGGCCCAGGACTTTTCTTTTTTGGGAGTTTTTTGATAACTGTTTCGATCTCATTTGCTGTAATTGGTCTGTTTAGGTGTTCTGATTCTTCCAGATTAATTTTTGGAAGGTTATATGGTTCAAGAAATTTGTCCATTTCACGAAGATTGTCTAATTTTTTGGCATATAGTTCTTCATAGTATTTTCTTACAATGCTTTGTATTTCTGTTGTGTCAGTTGTTATTTCCCCACTGTCCTTTCTAATTTTATTTATTTGAGTCCTCTCTCTTTTTTTCTTGGTGAGTCTAGTTAAAGGTTCATCAATCTTGTTTACCTTTTCAAAGAACCAGCTTCTTGTTTCATTGATCCTCTGTATTGTTTCCTTAGCCTCTATGTCATTTATTTCTGCTCTGACCTTTATTATTTCCTTCCTTCTACTTGTCTTGGGTTTTATTTGTTGTTGTTTTTCTAGTTCTTTTAGATGCAGGGTCAGGTTGCTTATTTGAGCTTTTTCTAGCTTCTTATGATATGCCTGTAGTGCAATAAACTTCCCTCTCAGAACTGCTTTTGCTGTGTCCCATAAATTTTGAGTTGATGTATGCTCATTATCATTTGTTTCTAGAAACTTTTTTATTTCTTCTTTGATCTCATTGTTAATCCATTCATTATTTAATAACATGCTATTTAGTTTCCAAGTGTTTGAGTATTTTTCATTTTTTCTTTTGTGGTTAATTTCTAGTTTCATGGCATTGTGATCAGAGAAAATGCTTGATATGATTTCAATCTTCTTAAATTTATTGAGACCATTTTTGTGTCCTAACATGTGGTCTATCCTAGAAAACGTACCATGAGCGCTTGAGAAGAATGTATATTCTACTGCTTTAGGGTGAAAAGTTCTGAAGATATCTATTAAATCAAGTTGATCTAGTGTATCCTTTAAGTCTGCTGTTTCTTTATTAATTTTCTTTCTTGAGGATCTATCCAGTGTTGTTAGAGGGGTATTGAAATCCCCTACTATGATAGTATTGCTGTTTATCTCGCCCTTTATATCCATCAAAGTCTGCTTTATGTATGTCGGGGCTCCTATATTTGGTGCATAGATATTTACAATAGTTATATCTTCCTGTTGAATTGTTCCCTTTATCATTATGTAGTGTCCTCCTTTATCTCTTACTACAGCCTTTGTTTTAAAGTCCATTTTGTCTGATATAAGTATTGCTACCCCTGCTTTTTTTTCATTTGCATTTGCATGAAATATTTTTTTCCATCCTTTTACCTTCAGTCTATGAGCATCTTTTGTTTTAAGGTGTGTCTCTTGTAGACAGCATATGTATGGGTCCTGTTTCTTTATCCATGCAGCTACCCTATGTCTTTTGATTGGATCATTTAATCCATTTACATTTAAGGTTATTATTGATATGTAGTTGTTTATTGCCATTTTATTCTTTAAAGCTGTATTCTTCTTTTGCTCTATTCATTCCTCCCTTTAAACTGTTCACAAGAGGCCCCTTAGTATCTCTTGCAGAATTGGTTTGGTTTTTATGAATTCCTTCAGGCTTTCTTTTTCTGGGAAGCTCTTTATTTCTCCTTCAATTTTAAACGTTAGCCTTGCTGGATAGAGTAGTCTTGGTTGTAGGTTCTTGTTCTGCATTACTTTGATTATTTCTTGCCATTCCCTTCTGGCCTCAAGTGTTTCTGTTGAGAAGTCCGATGTCATCCTTATGGGGGCTCCTTTGTAGGTGATAGTCTTTTTTTCTCTAGCAGCTTTTAAAATTTTTTCTTTATCCATTAGCTTTGGTATTTTAACTATGATGTGTCTTGGTGTAGATTTTTTTGGGTTTCTCCTTAATGGAGTTCTGTGTGCTTCTTGAATGTGTGGAGTGTTTCCCAGCCTTAATTTAGGAAAGTTTTCTGCTATGATTTGATTGAACAAAGTTTCCATTTCCTGTCCTCTCTCCTCTTCTTCAGGCACCCCTATGATGCGAATGTTGTTTCTCTTCATGTTGTCACAAAGCTCCCTTAGAGTTTCCTCACATTTTTTAAGTCTCTTTTCCTTTTTCTTCTCTGCTTCTCTGCCTTTGTTTATTGTGTCCTCTAACTCGCTTATTCGATCCTCAGCGTCATCCATCCTGCTTTTAATTCCTTCCATTGTGGTCTTCAGTTCTGATACTGTATTTGTCATTTCTGTCTGATTCTTTTTTATTATTTCAATTTCATTTTTTATACTTGTTATCTCTTTATTTAGGTGTTCATAATGACTATCCATTGTTGCTCTAATTTCTTTGAACATCCTAACTATCATTATTCTAAATTCTGCTTCTGGTAATTTGGTTATATCTGGTTCATTCAGGTCCTTCTCTGGGGATTTCTCTTGATTCATTTGGTTTGCATTCCTCTGCCTGCCCATTTTTTCTGTGTATAAGCGAGTTGTGGCCACTGGCGTCCAGTAGGTGTTGCCTTTGTGTTCTCTAGGTGTGGTCTATCTGCAGGCCCCCCACCTCCTCTGCCGGTGCCTAGGGTGGTTGGGTATGAGCGTTGCCAGCGCCGGCCCACTGTGGTTTTTGCTATGATTTCTGCCTCTCCTCCGTGGGAGGGGCTGTGACTAAAGCCGCAAGATTAGCACCAAGGGTAGAGGTGAGCACCTTTGCTCAGCTGTGGACCCAGCCTATTTCCGGACTTCCGCCCAGAACCAGCAGTCGGAGCCTGCTCGCTACAGTTCCGCGGGTTAGGCGGGGCTTTTGACGTGCTCTCAGCTGTAAGCTTTTGCCCGTCAGGAGCTTTAGCCCCGCCCTCGAGGCCAAGGCCCTACTGCGCAGCGCTGGAAACCAAGGTTTATTGGGGCGGGCGTGTTTGCTGGCTTCCGCCGAGCTGCGTACTTCCGCTCGTCCCGGACTCTACCCCGCCCCCGCGTTCGGAGCCCGCTCGTGCACGTATGAATGGTATCCGGGGTTTCTCCGGCTGGGCGCGGACAGTAGCGTGGGCTCAGCTGCGAGCCTCCACTTGTCTCGGGGTCCACCCCGTTCCCGCGCTCGGAGCCCGCTCGCGCACGTATACTGGCCAACCGCGGTTTCTCCGGCCCGGGGGGGGTTAGGATGGGGGAGTGGGGGACTGGTAACGTCAGCTCAGCCACAGCCCCTGCCCGTCCCTGGTCCCAGCCCGGTCCCCGCGGTCAGGGCCGGCTTGCGCAGGGCCTGCCCGTTCCTGGCCTCCCGCTTTGTCCCCGTAAGTGGGATTAAAGGCGGGCCCGCAGCTTCCGGACCGCTTTCGCGGTCCCCTCTGACCCTCTGGGCTAGACCGATCTCCCACCGGCTTGGCCTCTGCCCACGCCGACAGAACCGCCTTTCAGCGTCCTGCCGCCCCAAAACCTTAAGCAGCCCTCAGCAGAGTAGGAAGGGACCTAATACTCCACACTGTAGGCCTGGGAGCTCCCTCACTTGTTTCACAGCTCAAAACTGCCCAAACGCCTTTCTAGGCTCTGAGACTGCAGGCTGGGGCTTGGTTCCTGGGACCCAGGTCCCTCCCTCTCCGCCAAACTCTCCTCCCGCCACACGGGTCTCTCCGGGCTGCCGTTTGCTCCGGGGAGCTGGGCAGCCCTCTTCGCGTTTTCGCTATTCCTACCAGTCTCAATGTGGCTTCTTCTGTGTTCCTTGGTTGAAGAGTCCACTTAGTTTTGTTGAAAGTTGGTTTATACAGGTGATGGTTCTTAAAATTGAGTTGTAATCCACTTTGGTTCTGGGAGTTGGAAGTTGGTACGTCCGCCTACTCCGTCGCCATCTTGCTCCCCCTTCATATTCTGTGTCTTTTTATTGGTGAATTTAATCCATTTACATTTAATTTAATTATTGACACTTGAGGGTTTCCTGTTGCTATTTTATATATTGTTTTCTGATAGCTCTGTATCTTATTTGGTTCTTTTTTGTTTTTGTTTTTGTTTTTGTCATAGTTTTTTCAGGGGTGGTTAGCATTAGGAAATAAAAAGGATACATATCATATTCACTGCAGTACATTATCTCATGAGTGCTTCTGCTCTCCATCCTCCTTTGCTACTGTTAATCTTTGTCCTGTTGCCTTTCTGTTTATTTTTGTCACAGATTAATATTGTTTTTATTGTGATCTTGTTGGAGCTTTTACTTGTGATTTTGTTTTGTTTTGTTCTTTGTATCTGGTCAGATAACTCCCTTAAGTATTTCCTGAAGTGGGAGTTTTCTGGTGATAAATTCCTTCATCTTTTCTATATTTGTGAATGTTCTTATTTCCCCTTTGTATTTAAAGAATAGCTTTGGTAGGTATAGTATTCTTGGCTGGAAGTTCCTCTCTTTCAGAACTTTAAATATTGAGGTTCAGTCTCTTCTGGTTTGTAGAGTTTCTGTTGAGATATCTGATTATAGCCTAATGGGCCTTCCTTTATATGTTGTATTCTTCTTTTCCCTGGCTGCCTTAAGGACTTTTTCTTTGTCATTGGTTTGTGATAACTTCATTACGATATGCTTTGGAGTAGGTCTCTTTGGGTTGAAGTATCTCGGAGTTCCATTTTCTTCTTGGATTGAAGGCTCTAATTCTTTCCATAGGCTTGGGAAGTTCTCATTGATTATTTGTTTGAATATGTTCTCCATTTCATTTTCTCTCTTCTCTCCTTCTGATATACCCATTATTCTTATGTTGCTCTTTCTGATGGAATCAAACAATTTTTGTAGGGCTTTCTCATTTTTTAAAATTTGTGAGTCTTTATCATTTTCTTTCTGTAGTATCTCCAGTAGCCTGTCTTCTATGTCAGTAGTTTTCTCCTCTACCTGGCCTGTTCTATTAGCTAAGCTTGTTACCTTGTTTTTCAGATCATGTATTGAGTTTTTCATCTCTGTTTGGTTTCTTTTTATACTTTCTATTTTCTTGGTGAATTATTCTTTTTGTTCATTAATTTGATTTTTGAGCTCTCTAAATTTCCTTTCCATGCTTTTTTGTATTTTCATGAGTATTTTAGGACTTCAATTTTTAATTCCCTGTCATTTACTCTAAGATTTCCAAGCAACTAAATTTTTTTTCTAGAGATTTTTCATCATCTATCTGAGCTACATATTTGTCTTTTGTATCCATGATATTTGATTTGTTTTTCCTTAGTGGCATTTAAGAGTAGTATTGCTAATAACACTAATAAGAGATAATTTAAAAAATAAGATAAAAATTGAAAAGATACAGTAAAAAAATGAAAATTCTATAATGAAAAGTGGAACAAAAACCACAGAGACCAGGGAGCAGAAACTGAGAAAAAATGACAAAAGAGGTAAAAAGTGAAGTAAAAACAATGCAAAATGTCACAAAGAAAAATATGAATTCAAAATATAATATTTTTTGATAAATGATGATTGGATGAGAGAAAAAGAAAAAGAAAAAAAGAAAGAATAAATGAAAAGTAAAGTTTTTTGAAATAAAACCCTAATAAAAAGCAAGAATGGAAAATGTAACAACTATAGATAATGAAGTTCAAAAGGAAGAGGAAAGAATAAAAAGGTCAGAAGATAGAATGATCAAAATGGAAAAAAAAGAAAAAAGGCATAAAAATGTAATTTTTTCCTGATTTTGAGAGGTAGCTTCTTCAATTTTTTCAGCAGGTAGCACTGTACTACAGGTTTTAGGCAAAGGTTTTCTGTTATGTTGCTGTGGCAATGACTTAAAGTGGGCCTCAGTCCCATTGGTAGGTGGGGCTTGTTAGGGCTTGACAGCTCTGACAATGGTAGTCTCAGTTTTTTAGGTGCCTCTCCCCATGTCTCTCCCACCTGAGCTAGCAACCTGGGAACTTAGCTGTGAAGTTGCCCCAGCCACTGCTTGCAGAGCTAAAGGCTCTAAGAGCAACCAAGTCCTTCTTCCAGTACCATTCAAAGCACAGTTCTGAGTAAGGCTGTGACAACCAGAGCCGCCAGCAAGAGCAGGAAGAGCTAGGAGCCGATGGCAGATCGACTCCAGGCATGTCTAGTATGCCTCAGCACTTCGCAAGTTTAATCTCCACAGGCTTATCCCTTGTGCACTCTTTGGTAGCCTGCAGCAAGCCACATAAGTGCCCAGCTGCCATGACTTCTGACTTCCACAGTGCACACAGAGGTGCTACTATGAATGTTATCTTTTTAATATTTTTCTTTTTGTTAATTAATGTAATTAATTAACATATAGAAAAAATGTTAATCTTGTAATTTTAATATTTTATTTACAGTTTTGTCCTCTGTGCAAAGAATCATCATATCTCCTAATTATCTTTTCTTTACTACTTTTCTATTCTAATGTCTTTTTCTTTCAACTTTACTTCCTGTGCTAAAGCCTTCAGGACATACAACTTTACTTCCTGTGCTAGCTAAAGCCTTCAGTACATACAACTTTACTTCCTGTGCTAGCTAAAGCCTTCAGTACATACAACTTTGAATAGAATTGTAAAATAGGCACACTTGTGTTAGTCTTTATAATGAAAAGAAAGCTTTCAGTGTTTCACCATTGAGTTTGGTATTCTTCTGTAGGCATTTTTTTAGTTACTCATTATCAGGTTAACAAACTCCCTTTTATTTCTAGTTTGCTGAGAGTTTTTTTTCATAAATGATGTTGAGTTCTACTAAACCATTTTCAGCATCTGTTGACACAGTATTTTTTCTTTGATCTGTTAGTGTAAATAAGAACATTGATTTTTCTAGTGTATTTTTTTAATATTGCCTTTCTAAGATAGAACTTAAGTATGTTGAATTCTATTTTAAACCTGTTAGATTGGTTTTGCTAATATTTTTTTCTTATTCTATATTAAATGTACTTTATTTCTTTTTAAGATTTTATTGATTTGAGAGAGAAAGAAGAAGAGAGAGGGGGGGGGTGATAGGGGAGGGGCGGGAATCATCAACTTATAGTAAGTAGTTGCTTGTCACATGTGCAGTGACCCATGACCAGACAAGCCCGGTGTCTCAAACCTGCTACCTCAGCACTTTGGGTCAATGCTTTATCCACTGCACCACCACAGGTCAGACTGCAGTATAGATTATATCAGTGGTTTTCAACCTTTTTACATTGGGGAACCAGTGAAATTGAAGAATTATTTCAGGGACCACTAAGGCAGAAAATCACCCTGTGCATAAGCAAATTGGTCTGAGATCACTGAGTCTATAATCTTCATGCAACATCAGGGTCATTAACTCTTTTGCAGACTGGAACAAAATTTTTGGTGGACTGATTGCAGACCTGCGGTTGAAAAACACTGGTTTATATGATTCTTTACAGGTAAAATAAACTGCTAATAACAAACTATTCAAAACAACATATAAATAAATAGGTCAGCATTGAACTGAGGCTCAGTCTGTTTATTTTAAACTTTCATATGCCAAGTATCAAAGCCAGTGTTTCTGAATATTTTGGTTCACTGGATTCTTCTTTTTTATTTTTCAATTACAGTTGACATTCAATATTATACAGTTTCTGGTGTACAGCATAATGGTTATTTATATAACTTACAAAGAGATTTCTCTCCCTGATAGGTCTAGTACCCACCTTGGCACCGTGCATAGTTATTACAATATTATTAACTATGTTCCCTATGCCGTGCATTACATCCCCTTGATTATTTTGCACCTACCGAATTGTACTTTTTAACCCCTTCACCCTTTTTCACACAGACCCTCAACCCACCTCTTTTCTGACAAACATCAGTTGCTTGGTTAATAATTTATGATTGTTGTATCTATGCTCCTAAAGGAAATTCATTTGCAATGTTCCTTTCTTGTACTGTTCACAACAGGTTTTTGGTACCAAGGTTATACCAGCCTTATAAAAGTAGCTGGGAAGTATTTCCTCTTTTACTCTACTTTGGAATAATTTCTGTAAATTTGAAAGTATCCATTCCTTCCATGTTTGGTTGAACTCCATGGTAAAACCAACTAAGGTCTGGAGTTTTCTCTCTGAAAAGATCTTTCTTTAACTACCTGTCAATTTTGTTAATGATTGAATTATTGATGTGTTCTATTTCTTCTTAAATCAGTTTTGGTAAGTTACATTTTTCTAGGAATTTTCCCTTTTCATAAAAATTTTCAAATTAATTAGCATGAAGTTGTTCATACTATTATTTTATTATCAACTTAATTCTGAAAGTTATATTCCATTTTTTACTCATTCTTTATATTTTTTTGTTATGTCAGATTTTATTTTCTTGATCAATCTTGCCAAAGATGTGTCAATTTTATTAGTCTTGCCAAACAACTGGATTTTTTTTTCCTTTTTATTCAATACTTATTTCCTCTTATATTAATTTTGATCCAGGTCTTCATTGTTTCCTATCTTCCAGATTCTCTGGGTCTTTTTTGGTGTTATATCTTATCTTCTTAAAATGAATGTATCACTCACTGATATTTAATTTGTTTTTGTTTTGATATAATTATTGAAAGTTAAATTTTATTCTTATTATTTATCTTTATTTTATTTATTTTTCATTTTTACTGAATTTATCAGCATGGTGCTGGTTAACAAAATGATACAGGTTTCAGGTGCACAAGTGTAAAACACATCATCTGTATACTATATTGTATATTTACCACTCAAGTCAAGCCTCTATCACCATTCATCCTTCCTATACCCTCCACCACCTCCTTCCCCACTACCCTGCGGTCACCACACTATTGTCCGTGTCCATGAGGTTCTTCTCTTTCTTTTCCTTTTGGCTCAATCCCTCCACCCAGCTCCCCACCACCAATAGCTATCAGCCTACTATCTATGAGTTGATCTCTATTTTTCTTGTCAGTTCATTAGAAGATTTCACATAAGAGTTAAAGCATATGGTATTTGTCTTTCTCTGACTGTCTTATTTCACTTAGCATAATATTCTCCAAGTCCATCCATTCTGTTGCAAAGGGTAAGATTTCCATCTTTTTTACAGCCAAATAGTGTTCCATTGTGTAAATACAACACAAGTTTTTGCCCACTCATCTACTGATGGACACTGGACTGTTTCCAAATCTAGGCTATTATAAATAGCACTGGAATAAACATAGGGGTGCACATATTCTTTCAAATTGGTGTTTTGGGTTTCTTTGAATGAATTTCCAGAAGTAGAATTGCTGGGTCATAAGGCAGTTCCATACTGTTTTTCAGAGTTGCTGCACCAATTTGCATTTCTGCCAATAGTGCACAAGACTCCACTTTTCTCCACATCCTCACCAGCATTTGTTTGCTAAGTTCTTGATGATAGTCATTCTTACAGGTGTGAGGTGACACCTCATTTTGGTTTTAATTTGCATCTTTCTGATGATTAGTGATGTTGCACAACTTTTTATATGTCTGTTGAGCCTCTGTATGTCTTCTTTGGAGAAGTGTTCGTTCAAGTCCTTTAAAATTTTTTAATTGGATTGTTTGATTTTTAGATATTAAGTTTTAAAATTTTTTATAAATTTTGGTTATTAACCCCTTATCAAATGTATCAGTGAATATGGTCTACCATTCAGGGCTTGCCTTTTAATTTTGTTGATGGCTTCCTTTATTGTCCAAAAACATTTTAATTTGATGTAGTCCCACTTGTTTAGTTATTCTTTTGGTTCTCCTGCCCAAGGAGATATGTCAGAAAAAATATTGCTAAAAAAAATGTCTGAGATTTTACTGTCTATATCTTTTAGAATTTTTATGGTTTCAATTCTAACATTTACATTTTTAATTCATTTTCAGTTTATTCTTGTGTATGGTCTTAGAAGGTGATCTAGTTTTCTTTTCTTGCATGTATCTGTCTAATATTCCCAACACCGTTTATTAAACAGACTGTCAT
Organism: Rhynchonycteris naso; assembly: GCA_037038555.1. Classification (NCBI taxonomy): domain Eukaryota; kingdom Metazoa; phylum Chordata; class Mammalia; order Chiroptera; family Emballonuridae; genus Rhynchonycteris; species Rhynchonycteris naso. The sequence goes on from CM073002.1 coordinate 79,834,436, forward strand.
TACCGCTTGGTATATTTTAGCCTCCTTTCTTAAATATTAATTAACTATAAAAGTGTGAATTTATTTCTGGGCTCTCTATTCTGTTCCATTGATATATATGCTTGTTTTATATGCCAGTACCATGCTGTTTTGATTACCATGGCCTTATATTAGAGTTTGATTTCAGGTAGCATGAATCCTCCAGCTTTCTTGTTCTTTCTCAAGACCACTGTTTCAATTCAAGGTCTCTGTGGTTTCATATAAATATATAAAATATTTGGACTAATTTTTTTAAATATGCCATTCATATATTGATAAAAATTGTGTTGAACCTATAGATTCCTTTGAATAGTATGGACAGTTTAATGATATTAATACTTCTCATCCATGAACATGGTATGTTTTATTCACTTATTTGTATCTTCAATTTTTTTCTTCATGTCCTATAATTTTCTCAGTAAAGGACTTTTACATCCTTGGTTAAATTTATTCTCAGGTATTTTATTCTTTTTGAAGCAATTCTGAATGGGGTTGATTTCTTAGTTTTCTTTTCTGATAGTTCATTATTGGTGTACAAAAATGCAACCAATGTCTGGGCACTTAGTATGTATCCGGCAACTTTATGAAATTTATTTATTAATCCAAGTAGTTTTTTGATGGAATCTTTAAGATTCTTTATATATAGCATCATATCATCTGCAAATAATGACAGTTTTATTTCTTCCATTACAATCTAGATGACTTTTACTTCTTCTAGTCTAATTGCTGTGGTTAGGACTTCCAGTACTATGTTAAATAAGAGTAATGAAAACAGACTTTCGGGTCTTCTTCTCAATCTTAAGGAAAATGCTTGTAGTTTCTTCCCATTAAGTGTGATTTTTGCTGGGGATTTGTCATATATGGACTTTATTAGATTTTTCCCTCTGTTCCCACTTTGCTAAGAGTTTTTATCATGAATGGATGCTAGATTTTATCAAATATTTTTCTGCATCTATTGATATGATCATGTGACTTTTATCTTTCATTTTGTGTATGTGATGAATCACATTTATTGATTTGTGAAAACTGTACCATTTTTCTTCAACTAGATTCTTGATTATTTGCTCTTTCTCTATTCCCTCTCATATCTCTATGATGCAAATGTTGTTACACTTTTATGTTGTCCCAAAAATCCCTTAAACTTCTTCATTCTTTTTAATGTTTTCTTTTTGCTGTTCTGATTGGGTATTTTTTTTTTCTATCTTGACTTCCAAATTGTTGATTCACTCCTTGGTTTCATCCAATCTACTGTTTATTCCTTCCAGTTTATTTTTCATTTCAGATATTGTATTATTAATTATGTTGGCTTTTCTTCTTTATTTTCTGAGACCTTTGCCATGCTGTTGAGCATCCTTGTAACCATTACTTTGATGTCTATATCTGAAAAATTGCTTACCTCTATTTTATATAGTTCTTTTCCTGGAGATTTTTCCTGTTCTTTTATTTGAGGTCTGTTTCTTTTCATCCCCATTTTGGCTGCCTCTTTGCGTTTGTTTCTATGTATTATATAGATCTGCTCTGACTTCCAGTCTTGGTGGGGTGGCCTTATGTAGTAGATGTCCTGTGGGGTCCAGTGGTGAAATATTTTTGGTCACTTGAGCTGGGTGCTGCAGAAGTATTTTTTGTGTGGGTTACGTGGGCCCTCCCATTATAATTGAGGTATTTATTTTTCTAAGTGAGAAGAGAAAAGATAGTAAGATGGACTTACTATCCAACTATCCCAGTTGCACCTCCAACTGGGATCCACCCAGCAACCCCTGTCTGGGGCAGATATTTAAATCAACTGAGCTATTTTTAATACCTTAAGTTAATGCTCGGAGGAACCAAGCTACCCTCATTGCCTGAGGTCGATGCTTGAACCAACTGAGCCACTGGCTGTGAGAGGGGGAGAAGAGTAGGGGGAGAAAGGGAGGAAAGCATATGGTAGTTTCTGTTGTGTGTCTTGACCAGAAATCGAACGCAGGGCCTCCATACATTGGGCTGATGCTCTATCCACTGAGCAAACTGGTCAGGGCATAATTGAGTCTTGATTGTTATTGGCACATTAGTACCTGAGATCTACTCTCAGGCTAGCTAACCGTGCAGCTCAACCTTAACCACAGCATGTAAGCTTTTGTGCAGGTGCCAAACAAATGAAGCAATATTTATCTCAGCAGGGCTTGATACCTGCCAAGACCTCCTTTTGGATATGCTGCTTGTGAAGCTTATTGGATCTTGCTCTGATGTTGTCTGAAGCTGACCACTGGGTGTGATGCTTCTGGGCCTCTTAGGAGGGGCTCAGTGTAAGATGTTTCCTGTGACGGACCCATTGGCTATCTGTTTGGAGCTACAAGTTATCCACAGTTTGTGGCTGCCTCTGCTGGGCCTGAGTGCATGTGGGAAAGACCAAGCTGTACATCAAGGCTGGCTTATACTAATATAGGGCCCAGGAACAGGTCAGCAATAGTCTGAAGTCACCTCGAGATCAGCCTCTGCCTGCCTATGCCTGCAGGCTGCCTGTTAGGCTCACTCACTGAAAGAGCTTCTGGCTGTACTCTTCAGCAGAGCATACTCTCCACTGGCTGAGCAAGAGAGTCTAGAGGGTGAAGCTATTGCTTTCCCACAGGCTGATGCCACACAGAGGGAAGTTCTTCTCCCAAGAACTGTGGTGTCTGCAGTATGGGAGAATGACTTAGCATAAGTATTCTGGCAGCTGTGCCTTCAACTGTCTCCCCAGAACCACAAACCCCAGACTCTTCTCATGCAATTATAGTCTGCTCTGCCTTCCTTCTACCAGAGCCCAGGGCGAGTACAGGTTGCAAACAAAATTTTGTGCATCAGCCTTTTAAGAAGGCACTTGCATCTCTGTGGACTCCCATCTATTTCTGCCAGACAGAAACCCCACTGCTTTTCACAAACAGATGTTAAGCGGGTATCTCTTCTAGGCTTTGGTGCTCTGGACTGGGAAACCCAGCTTAGAGTTTAGACCCCACACTTATGGTAGGAGAACCCCTTCCCCCACAGCTGAAAGCAGGGCCAAACTTTTTCACACCTCTGCCCTTCCTCCAGTCTTGATGTGGCTTCTTCTGTTAAGTTCTTAGAGATAAAACTTTTCTTCAACTAGCCTTCAGTTGGTTATTCAGGATGATCGTTCTATAATTTAGTTGTAATTTCAATTTTTTCCTGGGATGAGGTGTGTGTAATTTCCAGCTACTCTGCTACCATCTTTGATTGCCCAAAGTGAAAATATCTAACTGTAGCTTTATCTGAAAACATTTCATAAGTTATGGTAGTATTTTCACTACCATTCCAGTCTAAATATTTTTTATTTATCATACTTTTTTTTACCATGATTTACTTAAAAATATATTTCTTAATATCTCAGTATATAGAGTTTCAATATATCTTTTGGTTACTGTTATTTAAATTAACTGCACTGTGTTCAAAGAATGGTATAAGACTTTGAAAATTATTGAGACTTGCTATATGGTCAGTGTTTACAAATGTCCTTGTTGTTCCTGTCAGAGATGGATTAAGGTCAGTTGAGGCCCCAGGAGCAGAAGAAAATATCTGGCCCCTTAAAAAAAAGAGAGAGACAAGGAAAATAAAAATACATGTTAACCATATTTTTAAATAAATAAAAAATATTATGTACTATTAATGTTAAATTTGCACATAAAAAAAACTTAGTGTCATTAGAAAAGAGTGTAAAGTTGGGGTTTTGTGGGGCCCAGAAGTGGGGGCAGGAGCACCAGCATGTCTGGTGCCCCTGCCGTTAAATCTGCTTCTATACATAATGCATATTCTTTTGTGGTGACATGGTTTGATACATGTCCACCAAGACATATATGTCAATTGTACTGTTTAATCTTCATTTTTCTTTTTGAGATATGTAATTAAGTACCACAAATTTTAAATTATTATATTTTCCTGGTGAATTAAATATTCTATCACTAAGAAATGGTTATCTAATTATACTTTTTAAGGATATTTTTCTGATAATAAAATAACTATAGCATCTTTCTTTTCACAAGACTTGCCTGATACATTTTTTAGTCCTTTCATTTTGTCAATCATTATATTCTAGTTTTTCAGTGAAAGAATTTGTCTGAATACCTGTCCTACCCCATTGCCAGGAAAAAGTTATATTATTTATTTAAATTATTAGGCACAGACTATGGATTCAATAAACAATAGCTATTATTGCTGTTATAATTTTTTCTCCTAGCCAAAGCAGCATGTTTGCAACCTTATTCCTTCATGGAATCATCATTCATAAAAGAAAAAAAAGAAGAGAAAAAGACAAAGAAAGAGGTATATTTTTAAATTAGTAAGGAACCAATTTTTCATTGGTTTTTCTATTAATAAAATGCCAAGGCTAAGTTCTGAATTCTAGTAATTTGAACCAGAAAAACAAAAAGCCAAGGTCATCCATCTGTTCCAAGCCTCTCTAGTAATAAGACAGAAAAAGAGAACCAGCTCCCATTATTTAAGTTTCGAAAACAATACCCTTAATCATGCAAAACACAGTGTAGAGTTGGTAAAAAAAAAAATGAACAAGACAGATCAACTTATACAGCAAACTTTGCCAAAGAAAAAGAAAATAAAAGGCTTGTTTTTCCACATAAGTCAGAAATATCAATTGGTTAATATAAAATAAAATGGGGAGAGGGGAGGTTGAGGAGTTTTGTTTTGTTTCTTTATGGCTGCGTGGCTGCATTTGAGCAGAGCTCCAGTGCGCAGTGAGTGTTGCTGCCTCTGTCTGCAGGAATGGAAAAGGTTTGACACTATGATTTCAGAACTCTGAATCAGACAGGGTCACTGTAAGGATACATGAAAGTCGTCATAATCCTAGATCACAAAAGTAAATATGAACATGCTTAAATGCCAGTATCTCCTCACTATTATCTTTTGCCAAGTTTGTACTGACAGAACTAATAAAAGGAAAAGTGACATTTTTTCCACATTTATCTCATTGGTAAAATATCAACCACATGACTAGCTTTTGAACTGTCAAGATAATGGCAACATTTAATGCTTTTCAAGGGAAGATGTCATAGAAAGACCCAAACTGTTACTTAATATTGTTACCCCTTTTCAGATGTGAAGCTATGATTCCAAGGACAGCAGTATTTCAAGAATGGCACATCTGTTAAAATAAAATCGATCATGATAGAATTGTTCTTTTATTTGTTTGTTTGGCCTTTTCCAGATATGTGATATGTATCAAAGTTACTCTCACAGCTCTGAAATGCGAAATAGTCATTAGCCATCCTATGGAAGGATATCAAAATTTCAGAGTACTTGGATATTGCCTCACAAGTACAAGACTCATAAGGAAAGTTGAGCTTAGGGTCATTTAAGGTGCATCTCCGTTCCCAGCTAAGAGAGAAGCAGTAAAAATGGAGGAAGTTAGCCAGTCAGGAGATAGTTTGGAATTAATGCAAAGACTATAAAAAACAGTTTTTTTGCAAGTCCCCAGAACAAGTCCTGGGAGAGGAATTGGTAACCAGGATTGGTAGAGATCAAAGGACTGAAGACACCTGCCTGGTTTATAGGGAAACTTTACCCTAGAGTATCAAAATGCACAGGCAGGGCCAGCACACTCTGCCTAATCGGAAACAGCTACAGAGGACAAACAGCAGCAGATAGATTGGACACTAAATACGAGTTATCAAAAGAAACACATAGTTAAACATAATCACATTAAAAATTTGAGAAATGGATAAAAGGTCATTGCTGAGTTTGATTTCTAAATCTGCTCCAGGTTGTAGGCTTATGATTGTGGCATTTGAATCATGAATTATAAAGTGTCTTAGTTCCAGACCAAAATAAGAATCCTTGTGGAGACTAAGCAGCTCTGTATTTTAAGGGGGAGATACCTTAAGTATTTAAAGGATATTTTCATCTTCACCTATAATATAAAATCAGAAACCAGAAAAATATTTCCTAAAGCATAACTTCTAATCCACTCAAATTCTTTATAGCTCTTTACTTGCTGGCATGGTGAAACCGTTCAGTTTAGTGAGACAAATAGGAGTTGATATCTTTTGTGTGTCGAAAAGTTTGGTGAGACAAATACAAATACGACATGGTCCTTGTCATGGAGCAAATTTATATATATGGCATATAAAGCCTTCTAGGAGAGCCTTATACAATCACTTATTTTTAGTATTTATGCAGTGTTTGTGTCCATGTGGCTCTAGACATTTGGACACAAGGTAAGATGCTCCAAAAAATATTACTGAATGAAAAGGTATCTAGCGCATGTATTAGTTTTCTATTGCTGCCATAACAAACAACCACAAACATAGTGTCTTAAAACAATTGCCACTTAATGAATCACAGTTTTGTGGGTCAGAAATTCAGGTACAACTTTTCTCAAGGTAACTCTGCTCAGGGATCACAAGGCAAAAATTAAGCTGTTAGCCCTGCTGGGATCTTACCTGGAAGCTCTGGGGAAGATTCCACTTTGAGGGAGAGAGCAGTTCTCTTGTGGGACTGAGAGCCCCATTTCCTTGACACAGCGTCCCTTCATCTTTAAGCCAACAATAGGACCTCAAATTTATGACTTCCCTTTCTGCTACCTTCCAGAGAAAGATCTGTTTTCCAGGATTTGTGTGATTATATTAGGTCTCCCTAATCTCCCTACTATGAGGTCAGCTGCTTAGTAACCTTAATTACAATCTTCCAAGTCCCTTGTGCCATGCAACTTAATATATTCACCGGAGTAACATAAGTACATCAAAATCCACCTACCCCAGCTCATTTAATTGCAAGTGATACAAATCTGCCTAAAATAGTGTAAATTATGAGGCACGTTATTGGCCAACTGGAAAATTAAGGAGTGATGCTGCCTCTATCATTCCATGCCTAAAAATGTCAGATCTTCGACCCCATTTCTTAGCTCTGTCCCTGCTGGATACAGCCTCATTCTCTCCTATTGCAGACTGATTTCCTTCAATTCTAATTTTGTGTGTTCCCAAATTAGTGGCCTACGGAGAAGGAGAAACTTTTATTCCAATGTCTAATCAGAGTCTTTCTTTCTGGAGTTTAGATTTAAGGAAAGTGTTTTCTCCAGGGCATTTTATTCTCACTATTTTCTCCAAGGCACTCTGGGTCTTGACCTTTTCTGAGTCTTACCTGCTTGCCTTCCTTTAGTAGATCCTACGGGATACCACCCATAACCTCTTTACCAGCCATTGTGTGTACTGTTTCTAGCAGCTTATACTTGCAATTTACTTCAGAGCAATGACCTTGGTGGATGAGGACACCTCACCAGAAATGCCTGGGAGGTTTCAGTATCCCCCCATCCCAAAGTAGCTAATGACTGTCTGATAGGAAGGTACAGAAGTAAAGCCTCCTGGCCTTAAGATACAGACTTCCAAACTAAATGTGGATTTTACCTAAAATCACATCTTTGCTTAACCCTTCCCTTTACCTACACTGCTTCTTTCACTTTCTCACAAGTATTTCCAAAGAGCAAACCAAAACCCCAATAAACTACAGGCATGTCAATTCCTATCTCAGGCTCTGCTATTATGGAGCTTACCTCCGGCACTTTCTTTTAACTCTGCTGTTGCCTCATGTCCCAGTCAAAGTCTCATTTTTGTTCAACGCAACCAAAGTTCATTTCTGAAGAACTCTAACTATACTCTGAGAACAGAGGGAAGAGAAGTGTGCTCCATGATGACAATTCTGCTAGGGCCACATAAAGTGGAGAAAAGGGTTGTGATAGGGCAAGTAGTTATTTTTTGAGTGTCTTAAATCCCTGACTAGTTTATAAGATCCAAGAGAGGAAGAACCCAGGGCTTGTCACCTTTATATCTTCCATAGCTTGTAGCTCAAAGCCTTGTACAAAGCAGATGCTTAATAAATATGAATGAATCATTTTCACAGAGATAAATTCTCCAAAGTAGTTACAATCTAAGAAAAGACAATATGGAAACAAACAAATTGAAAATGAATTTACATGATAAATTACAGTTTATAAAGCATGCCTACTTTCATCATTTCTTTTACTCAGTGATCACGCAGGGAATGAACTATAACCCCATTTTACAGGTGAGCCTTAGACCACTAAAGAATAGCCCAGAATAGCATAACTAGCAAGCATTGAAGCATGATGTTCTTATATCTAGCCCAAATTCTATATTTTTTGTTCTACTAAAACACAACCTCCTTGGCTAAGTTGGGGAAGGGGGGTCTCCTCCCCACTTGGTCTTATGCTGGGTTTTCTTGGTCCCTGAGATTAAAAAGAGTGACTGATGATAAGAAAGTGTGTGTTCCACTGGCTCTCCTTTCTTTCAAAATAGGGAGTAATCTCAGCATGAAATAGAACCACAGAGAATGCATGAATGATGTGTGAAAAACAGTGGGGGGGGTGGAGCATGTCAGGGGGCTCTCAGTGTTAGGTTTTATTGTTACTCTACTCCAATTCCTGGCATCTATTGTTTCAGCTGCGGAGGACTTTGAGTTTCTTCCCCAAGAAAAAAAGGAATCCAATCCAATTTTGCTTCAATTATATAGTTTCACTCATAGCCTTTAAAAATGTAATTAATTGGTGTGGTGTGTGGCCACTTGCGAACCAGGAGCCAAAACTTTTACTTTACCCATTAGGAAAATATCCAATGCCAAAACACAGAGCATGAACAGGTCATCTGTCTCAAATATACAGGTATTACATGGGCCCTATGTCTGATCTTTGAGGTCCAAGAAAATACAGAATCTCATCTGACTAAGTCTTGAAAAATCCTCTGCAAATCTGTTTAAAATTGTCTGCTGGATGGAAGTTTCTTCACATTCACACTAATGGTGTCTGATTTTCCATTCCTTTCTTTAATAAGATTTTTATACCTGGGGCCATTGATTTCAAGTTATTTTATTCTAGGCCTGTTAGCCTTCATACCAGCTGGAAAAACAGGAAAACCTTTCCTGGGTTCCAGGCTTCCCCTGCCCACTCACCACCACTTAGGGCTCCACAGGAGTCGCTCTGATCTTGCCTGGTGATGTTCTCATCTCAGCCAGAAGAGTCTTCCAGGTGGAATCCAAACATACACCAATGATACAATCATCTGCCCTGTCACGCTTGCCCTTTGACTAAGAATTTAAAAGCACCTTTCCAAGGATCAAAAAATGAAATATCCCTCCATAGACAGTATTTTGTGGCCAGTACTGTTATAAGCAAAATTATTCAAGTCACACATCTACCTACATTCTGATTTAAGGACCAGAGAGCTTAAAGAACATGTCTGTAATTATCCAAGGGTTTAGCAATCAAGGGTGGAGTTTCTTGTCCATACTTCTTTCCTTGGATCTTAGCATGGCTGTTAACAAACACCATTTCCTTTGAAAGAGCTTGTGTTTCTTAAATCAAACCAATTACACTGGGGAACAAAATTTTTGTTGCATCCACAAAAACACTTGTTTTTAGCTACTTCGAGTGTGCTGATCTCAAATCTAACATTATTTTTTCTCTGTAAGCTACAGTTTTTTTGCAATTCAAAACTTTAAGTTTTCATCTTATGGTAAATTTTTCAACATTTAGTTTAACATACTGAAGTAGAATGTCATCTTGGGCATCATCTTTGTGAAAATATAATAATTTATATAATGCAGTAAATACACTAAAAGATATGATTGCATCAGAATTTGTCTACAACTTCAAAATATAAGTATTAAAATACTTATTTTAATCATAAAATTTGCACAAAACTTATTTAAATTCTATTCATGCAAAAATTTGCATTTGTAGCTCTTTACGTTTGTGTACTTGTTGAAGACAATCTCGTTTGATGTTCCAGCAGTAGTCTGCTCATCACTAACAGCTCCAAGATTTTCAGTAAATTTAACAAGATGATCGTTCAGGAAGTGAATCTTAATGCTCATGTTACATCTAATGTTGCAGAAAGCCAACAGCATCCTTTGAACCAGAAGTTCATAGTTTTCTGCTCTTTTGTTGTCAAGGAAGTTCTTTGTAACTGCCACAAAAGACAGCCATGCTGCTTTCTCTTCCTTGTTTATCTTCCTGGCAAATTCTTCATCACGTATGAAGGTTTGAAATTGAGGTCCATCAAATACACCCGCTTTTATCTTCTCAAAAGACAAGGCAGGAAAAGCAGAAATTATATGTTGAAAGCATTCACTTTCTCTATTCAAAGCCTGAACAAAGTGCTTCATTAAGCCAAATTTGATGTGAAGTGGAAGAAAAATGATCCTGTCTCGATTAACTACAGGTTCACTCACAATATTTTTGCATCCTTACTTCCAGAGCTTCAAGTTTCGGCCACTTCTTCTGTGTCCAGTGTTTCTCCAGAGCTCGGCTGTACCACAAACACAGAATGCAAGGATACTTTGTGGAACCTCTCTGTTGTCCTAGCAGGAAATTTACCATTTTAAGATCCACATAAATGACCCAATTATGCTCCCCATACTTCAGTAAGTAGAGGACAATTTTTATGTTATTATAATCTTCTCACAGATGAGTTGAATAAGCAATTGGAACCGCTGCACAAACATTATCGTTGTGTAGGAGAACACATTTCAGACTTTGTTTAGAGCTGTCAAGAAATAGCCGCCATTCTGGTGGACTGTATGTGGTAACACCTAGCTGGCTGAGAAGACTACTGATATCATGACTCTTGTCTTTCCTTCCTTCCTTCCTTCCTTCCTTCCTTCCTTCCTTCCTTCCTTCCTACCTTCCTTCCTTCCTTCCTTCCTTCCTTCCTTCCCTCCCTCCCCCTATTTCCCCATGTGGGGTACATTATGCATTGTAGTCTAAGGTCTCTTCTAGTCTTTCTCAGCTTTCTCCCTATTTTTGCTCAGGAATATTTCCCTAAATTTTATTTTGCAAGTTTAATTCTGTCTTAGTGTATACTTTTTGGCAGTCTGCTTCTTAGCAGACTTTAACACAGACCACAGCAGTCTCACTGAAATTGTAGTTTTAAATATAGCATTTTACAGATGCTTACTGGGTATCTGTTGAGTATTTGTTATGTACAGAGTTGTATAAAAGATAAAAAGATAAATAAATCAAGTACTTATGCACAAGTAATTTACAATGTAGCAACACATTTTGTATGTATGTACAAAGATATGCTTTAGCTGGTTACCTGATATGCCAGAAGAGAGACCATACTGGGCGGTCAGATTCCATTCTTTTGTGTTTTATGTTAATATCAGTGGGAATTCCATGCATGTTCCCTGGCAATGTGTCTCTTTGAAAATTTGGTTCTAAATCCAATATCAAACTGTGTTTTTTTTGAATCATAAATGGAAATGGCTTGGCAGGGAAAAAAATTGAACCAGCTGTCTTTGTCCAACTGTTTAAAATATGTATTTTCCAAGTATCCCATTCTTTCCACTGTGTGTGTGTGTTTTTTCTAAATAAAGACCCCACAAAATATGTTTGCATTCATGAAGTGCTCCTCTCTTCTAGGGCAAATAAAAGTGGTAACAAAATCATTTGTATAAAGCATTCTTTTTACTTATATTACAGACTATGATGTATATCAAATCTACCACCTCTCTAAAAAAGAAGAAAATTTTGCTAAAATTGTTTTGCATAGATATTTTTTTCCTTATAATGTCTTTTGGGATATATGTGACATACACAAAAAGACAGAGAGAGAGAGAGAGAGAGAGAGAAAGGTAATTCTAGTTGCCTTTGTTGTTGGCTCTGAAACATATTTTGTAGGAGTCAAAGAATTATGAAACAAAAGAATTTAATTTTCTATCATTTTCTTGCTTGAGAGAAGTCATAGGCTTTTTAAAAACCTACTGAATCTAATGCAAAATAATATTGAATGTCAACTGTAATTGAAAAATAAAAGTTAAAAGAAAAGAAAGGTAAAAACTCAAACACTTGAAAAAAGAAAAACACCTAAAGTCTTAAAAAATATAAAAGCCATCATTTTAACATTCATGGAGTTCTGTAACAACTAATTAATCATGCTGGAAGCAGAATGAAGTGTCAAGACATCCATCATTTTTATAACTTGTAGTTATGTTGTTAGTTTATTTAGCAATTTAAGTGATATCTCTCCTTGGATAGTTACTGAAAAAGAAAAAGAAAAACTATTGCCTAAAGAGAACAGGGAACCTCTAGAGATTTAAGATGTCTTCTCATCTGCCAGCAAAAAAAACAGCCTATAAAATGTAAGTGAAAGCTCAACTTTTTTTCTTTCTTTTTTTTCTTTTTTCTTTTCTTTTTTTTTGAGAGGAGAGGAGATAGATAGATTCCCACACCCATCTCAGTTTGGATTTTCAGCACCTGGGGCCATGCTCTGACCAATCAAACCACTGGCTGCTGGAGGGGAAGAGAGAGATAAGGGGGAGGGGAAAAGGCGCAGATGGTCGCGTCTGTGACTTCTCACATGTGCTCTGAGAGAGGATCGAACCCAGAATGTCAGGATGCCGGCTGATGCTTTCTCTATCCAGCCAACGAGCCAGGGCCTCCATTAACTTTTCTAGTCTCTAAATTATGTGGTCGGATGTCTTCAGCTATTATACTAGCCAATTCTGAGAAGCACAGAATGAGTTCTGACTGGAACTCAGTGAAACATGGATCCCAAGCAGTTATCTCTTCTGCAGTGACAAGTGAGGTCTTCTCCAGCTCAACCCCTCAGAGGCCTCAGTCAGCTGCTTGGCATTCAGGATACCTGTTCAGCTGAGTGGCAGCAGTCTCTTCTTTACCTTACATTTTAAACACCCCAAATAATTACTCTTGTCTGAAAATAATCTTGACAGAAGAAAAATAAGCAAGTGTCCAAAACTCATTGAAATGAGTAAAATCTCTGGTCAATTTCATCAACTTTATAAAGAGGCTCAAGAAAAGCCTCTTTACAGAACCTTGCGTTCCTTTTGTGTGGTCTATAAAATTTTGGTCTTAGTATGTAACTTAGCCACAATCTGTTTTAGATGTGTTGTGCTTATCTTCCTCTAATGTAGCTCCTTTAGGATAAGAATAAATATGTACCCTCTCTCTCCCCAAACCACCCCACCCACCAAAGTACAAAAAGTAGACCAAGAAATAGGTAATGCAAATTGAATGTCCTGGAAAAAATAAATCAATTACTTTTGTTTTTACATGTATTTTAACTATCTGGACTACTGATGGATGATCAAATTATCAAAAAAGAAGAATTTCAAATATTCATAAATATCTTTTCTGTAAAACAATAATATATACAGACATTTGTAAACTGAATAATAATTTGTCTTTGATTTCTGTGACCAAAGCTACTTATGTAACCACAGAATTGATAACTGGTTACTTTTGTAATCTAAAGTCCTCTTTAATTTTGTTCTTTTTCCTGGTTCACTTGCTTTCATTAAGTCTCTCTGGGAAATTTCCCTTTCAAATTGGGTCAAAAGGCTGTGGATTTCCTTTTACTGTGAGTCAGCCTATTGGAGGAAAATGCTAACTGACTAATAGGGATGAAGATAAAACTCCTCTGAGAAATAATTGAGCTTTAAGAGTTATTCTCCAAGGTTATACGGAATGGTTTTTAAATTGTGGTCAGTGTAAGAAATTAGGATTCTAGGAAAGTTAAAGCATTCCAAACTGAGGCAGCATTGATCAAAAGATGTAAAAAGCCTTCTGGGAATAAATTCTGACTCCACAAGCAGCATTTGCCAATCTATCCATTTTGTTTCATGGCCAGAATTTTTGGAGAGGAGTTGATAAATGAAGAGCAGGACAGGAAAAGGGAAAGTGCTTAAGAAAGTATGCCATGCCAAAGGTTTTTCTCTTCCATATCTGTTCCCTTTACTTAGTGACAAACCATAATCTTTAATAAAGGCAAATACAATAGGGCCGTTTTTACCTGAGAAGAATTGCACTCTATAACTGAAAGCTACCATATGCTTTTCCAAATACATCTGGATTATAGGAAGATTTTTTTAAATTTTCAGACAAAAGCAGAAGTGGCCACATCATTAGGCAGCACTAAAGAAAATTTTGAACATCTGGATATTTCAGTAATTAAGATGGCCCATGGCCCTTCAGGATGTTATTAAACACAGACCAAAAAAGAAGTGGATTTTATGCAGATATATTCCCTGACCTACTTTACTTGTATCTTTCGGAGGCAGAGCACTGAACTTAGAGTCCCCAAAACTGTAATTGTTACTATCTTGTAACTTTGGACAAGTTATTTAGCCTCTCGGAGCCTCAATTATCCTACCTATAAAATTGGAATAATTAAACAAAAGAGGTTATGCAAGGCTCAAAAGGGGAAATGAATGAGAAAGCATTTTATAAATTACAAACCACTGTGCAACAGATTGTGTTAAATGGATTAGTTACCGGTGGCGGTCCTAGGATGATCTTTGCTTGAGTTCCACTACCATACAATATTTAAGTGATCCTAATCTGACCACCATCCAGTCCTCGAGCAGACCTCTCCTCACCTGAATCCATAAATGAAGCCAAATCAAATCTATGTTCCCTTGTTCCTGACAGATCTCCTGGTAATTAAGCATTCCAGAGTTGTTTTCAAAGATAAAAGCTAAGAAAGAAATCAGAATTGGTTTAGGTCTTTAAAAGCTGTGAAGAATTGTTGTTTCATGTATCTTATTAAATTATTTTAGAGAGCCCAAATAAAATTATATACATTTATATATTCTAAAAAATGTATATTAATACAAGGTAGGAAAATATAGGTTGACAACTGTTTGTATGGAAAATAATACAATAATTAACAAATAATTCTAGAATATACTCTGTGTTTTGCGAATTCACAACTGTAAACCTACTTTTGCCCCACCCTGTACTTATTTTCTTTGCTCAAGTTCTAGCAAACTGTTGTGAGAAGTATTTCTCTGCTCCTTGGATTTCAGTAAAGATGTTTTATTCTTCCTATTAAATAATTTTAGATGATGGTCCATGCCAGTAGTATTCATTAAACATCCTGCCAGTCAATAGCTGCAATGGAATTCATCCAGATTCTCATTTTTACATAAATGGATTTAAAACATGCTTTCTACATTACCTCCTAATCTCATGCTGCCCAGCAAAATACACATGATCAATATAATGCAAATAAGATTATGATGCAGAAAAGTTAGCAAGGAGTCAAAATGGTGTTTAAAGATGTACTATAAAATCCATATGCTCACTCTGAAAATGTTCCAAATAAGCACTAGAAACTGACAGTTTAATGTGGTACTGAAAAGGTCAGATCAAGAAGCAGGAAGGCTCATGAAACAGAAGCACATGCAAAAGATACAGCCAAAAGAGTATCATGACTCCTGTAAAGAATTCAATATAACAAGAGGCCCAAATTTCTAGCCCCGAACTTAATATACTTCAGTTCACATAACTGACAAGAGATCCTTTTTAGAAACATTGGAAAAGCAAAGCAATGTTAACTATTGTGTGTTTGCGCTAATCCAAATCAATGGAATGCTTAGCCATTGATACCGTCCTTAGAATTAATTAGTAAATGTGAACACCTAGATTTTCCATCTCTCCGTATACGTGAAGATTTTCCACATCTATCTGCCATTTAATTCAGTTGTCTGATGAGAATTCTCCATGTGCATGATAGTTATTGTTTGTATATGGTTTGTTGCTAGCTGTCTTCAAATAATGTTTCAGACATTATTATTGGTTTACACATTCCCACAGTGCTTTTTCAGAGTGAATCACTTACATAATTTTTGCTTACTTAAGTGTGGCTTCAAATGTGGATCTTTTTAATGGAATCTTGAAGGATTTGACAAGGCCTTATTTAAATGTATGGCCTATTAAAATATTATTCTTATAGTTTACCACATTCCTATATTCCAGATGGAGAAATTGAGGCGCAGAGCAGAGACTCTGATTCAGATAATTGAGTGACAGAGAACAATGAGAGAATTATGTTTTCAGATTCTTTTTATTATAATAGTTTTCTGGAGTTGCTTTAGAAAACCCTCCTCCAGGCATGATCAGAACCCTGAGAAACTGCCTTTAAAAACAAGAAATTGACTTCTGGAACTCCTTCTAATTGACATGAGTGAAATCAAAAGCCAATAGAACCAAATAACTTTGGCTCAGGCTGCATGAC
Organism: Rhynchonycteris naso; assembly: GCA_037038555.1. Classification (NCBI taxonomy): domain Eukaryota; kingdom Metazoa; phylum Chordata; class Mammalia; order Chiroptera; family Emballonuridae; genus Rhynchonycteris; species Rhynchonycteris naso. The sequence continues at coordinate 79,850,485 of CM073002.1, forward strand.
AATTCTGGACAGTAAAATTCTGAAATCCAAACATGCATTTGTTTAGCAGAAAATAATAAAAAGCTTCAACATGTCTCTCGATCCAACATAAATCAAAACAAACAATAATAGTCATATGAGGTGCTTCCAAACTGACCTGGACAAAGCACATCACTAAGCTGAACTATAACATCATTGAGGAGTAACCTTCTTCTTGGAATTGGGCTGTGAACCCCAGCGTAACATGTACTTTCCTCTCCTAGTTTTCACACCGTGCAGGTAGCCACCCGACTCCATCTGCGCCAGGTCCAACGCGAAGTTGCAGCCACCCCCCAATCTGCATTTAAGTAAGGGGAAGAGTCATCAAAGCATTTAATCAGATATTTTCTGTAACATGGAAAAGCGTAAGAAAAACAGAAAGAGGACATAGAAATCACAGGCAAAGGCTGTATCAGGATTCCCCTACCCTAGAATGAGAGAAGTTGGAACAGTGACAGGAAAAGATTAGATTTTGAGGATTCTTTGGTTTGTGGCTACTTTCTCAGCATCCCTATATTTTGATTCAAAATTATTTATAATTCTTATAGCAACATTTGGTAGCAACGTGCACTCAAGAATGGGTGTTATTTTATTCCAAAACTGAGAGATTATTTCTGCCTCAAAGAGTATCCTGTAAAATGAGAATTAGTGAAAACCAGAAATAATGCTGCTACAGCAATCACTTGTAGGTGAGCAAAAATAAGAGCAGCAAAATAATAATAATAAATAAAATAAGAGCAAAGCTGTTTGTTACAGGTGAAGTTTTATGTTTATGTTATAATGTATTTCATGACAAGTTCTCCAGTTGAGGAGTCATTTTGAAAATGTTTTTAATAGAAAAGTGTGTTTTGAATCATTCAAGAATTATAGCAAATTAAATTATGCTAAATCAAATTTTATATAGTTCTTAGACCTATTTGTGAATTGAGAGCCATTCAAAGAAATTGTCTGTTCACATATATATTAGTATTCCATCTGTTACAAATTCATGACTTTTTGAAGGAAACTGTCCACAACAATCATAGAGTTATAAACTGGATTAAGTTAAAGGGCTTGGGAGACTAACTATCTATTAGAATCCCTTCAACAGAACACAAGGCTTGGTTAATAAGCCTAATCCTAACCTTCAACAGGACACTTTTAAATAAAAAATAGATATATTTGTAAGTTGTTCTTTCATTAAAGGCCTATTTTAATCCTTTCTCACTAACTCCAAAAGAGAAAAAAAAAATCAAATTTGACATCTTATAACTTCTCAAATATAAGAAACTATAAAATGATGCTCAACATCACTAATTGTCAGAGAAATGCAAATTAAAACCACAATAATATATCACCTCCCACCTGTCAGAATGACTATCATCAATAAATCAAGGAACAACAAGTGCTGGCAAAGATGTGGCAGAATGAGAACCCTTGTGTACTGTTGGTGGGTGTGCAGATTGGTGCAATCACTATGGAAAGAAGTATGGCGTTTCCTCAAAAAACTAAAAGTAGAACTGCCATATGATCCAGTAATATCATTTCTGGGACTTTATCCAAAGAAACGTGGAACACTGATTCAGGAGAATATATGCATCCCTATGTTCATTTCAGTGTTATTTACAATAACCAAGATTTGGAAGCAGCCCAAGGGCCCATCAGTAGTTGAATGAATAAAAAGCTGTGGAACATTTACACAATGGAATACTAGTTGACTGTAAAAAGGAAGGAAATCTTACCCTTTGCAACAGCATAGATGGTCTCAGTTATATTCCTAAAGCGCAATCTTTTCTCATTTGGGGAAGCCTATCAGGCCATGTGAAGTCATCATCTAATTTGGATTATAGTGGATTATTTATGGATCTTGCAACAAATTAGGAAGCCCTGATTATCTAGGATTATGTTTGTTAGTTTTTAAAATCTTCCATGGTATTTATTTGTTTTTGTATCCTCCACTTAGAAAAATAAGGTACTAAAACAACATTGTGCCTATCATATAGTAGGTGCTCAAAAAATCTAAGGGGATATTGTAAAGCTAACCCATTTTTTTTAAAGGCTGTGCTGTATTCCACAGCATGTAAAACCCACTTTATCCAATTATATCCCTATGAATAGCATATAATTTGTTTTCAGTTTTTTGTCCACTATAAACAAAGCTGCAATAAACAGTTTTCTACACTAAATTCTGCTATAACTTGAAAATTACCTGGTAATGAAAAATTGTGCAGTAAAAAGTACAGGGCTTCTGGAAAGTATGTGGTAAGGGGCATAACATATAAAAACCTTTAATAAAGGTAACATATTGAAAAATATATAGAAACCTTCAAAACAGTAGTATAATATTATAACATGATAAATGGTTGAGAAATAGAAAATTCCTATAATAAATATGGCACTTGACCTTGAAAATGACCTGAAATTTGCTCGAGAAAGTTGGTATCAGAAAAGTTGTTGCTTGTGAGTTATTGTGAAGTGGTGAAAGGAGGGTTATCTGAAATCAAATGGAAAGTTATATAACACCAGATGTGGATGGGTGTGGCTCCTAACACACACAGTGAACTGAGGTAGCTGGAGATGTATGAGGTGTCTGTGTTTTGTGTTTTCCCAGGCAGCTTGGTTCAGCTGGGTGCAGTTTCCTGCCATCCCTTAGTATTTCTTGCAAAGGAAATTACACATAAGCCAAAGTGAGATTCATGTTATTCTCAAAGCGTTCCCTAATATATCAATTGCATTGGAACAAATTCACATTTTCAAAGTAAAGCATTAAAGCAGAAGTGACGGCATGTGTATCTTTACGTGCCAGGGCTTTCATTCCTATGGGTTAGATTTCCAGGATAGAGAATGATGGGTTAAAGAAGTTGTGCTTGTGATGTGTGTGTGTATGTGTGTGTGTGCGTGTGTGTGTGTGTGTGTGTGCGTGTGTGTGTGTGTGTGTGTGTTTAGATATTGCCAAATTGCATCCCAGCCAGTTTTAACAATTTTAATGTGTTTTCTATTTTCACATCCACAGAGAAAACAATTCCGTCTTACAACGTACATACACCGCATCTCCCGCCAAGTTTGAGATAACAATTGTGACACTGGATAAGATTCCCAAGAAGAGATCCTGGCCCCTGCTTTTTATCAGCCAAAGCAGCCAAATGGTTAACTTAAAGGAACAGGCACTTCCTGGGACAATTAGGAAAGAGAGTTACTCCTATATAACTGCCTTTTACCTCTGTCTACACAGCTCAAGACCAGAAATAGAAGATTCCTCAGACCCCAGGTTACTTAAAAATATTTTTTGGTCATATTACAAAAAAAAATTGTTTTTGGTCAGGGTTAAAATGTATAAAGAAGAGAAGAAAAATATTTACTTATGACTCCAGCAGGTGGAGATAACCATTTTTAATATATTTGTAAATCCTATGTCTATGTGTTTTGACAGCATATGATATTAATTTTATCTTTACCATTTTCATGTCAAAATTACTATTAAGGTGCTTTATATTAACACTATTTACCTGCAGAATACTCTATTTTACAATATACCATAATTTACCTAGACATTTTATTGTTAGAAATTTGATGGTTTTCAAATGTATTATAAGTATCTCTTCGATTGCCACCTTTGTGCATAGATAATATATATATTCATATATTATACATATATCATATACATACATACACATTACATATATAATTATTTCTTTAGAATAGTCTCAAAGAAAGAAAATTTCTGGATCAACATAAAATATGTTTAAGACTACTGACCTCTTCTATAAAATTTCTTTTCAAAAAAGTTACACGAATTTACAGCTCTACATATCGAGCCTTAATCAGATTTTAATATTATCTTTTGTAAACCTATCTAACTTGATGTTTTAAATATACTTATTTTTAATTTTTATTTCTATTACTTGTAAAATGAATATTTTATGACTTTGAATGGCCACCATTTTTCTTCAACTGAAAACTTTCAGGTTCTATCTCATACCTTTTAATTTATTGCGATAGTCTTAACATATTAATTGTCTTAATCCTTTGTGTGTTTACTGGAAACATTTTAACTGTTTATTTTTCATTTTTATATCTTTGTGAAGTTTTTGTATATTATAGAACATTTACTAAAGTTTAAACACTTTATCTGGATTTAAGGTTTAAATCTTTAAACTTAGTCATCTCAACTTGTTTGCAATTTGAGAATTTCTCATTAATTTTTCAATTTATGTACAGTAAATTCACTCTTGATGATTTACATTTCTATGGTATTGAAAAAACAAATGAAGTTCTATAATATCACTATAGTCAGGAGAGAGAAGAGTTCCATCACAGCAAAAAATCCCTCATTCTTCCTCCTTATTGTCAATCTCTACCCCTGAGTCTTTATTTCTGGCAATTACTAACCTGTTTTTCATCCATATAGTGAGGCCTTTCCCAAAATGTATGATGGAATCATACAACATGTATCCTTTGGGGTCTGGCTGCTTTCTCTTAGTAAATTAGAGATTTAGTCTTGTTGTGTGACTTCATTTTATTCATGGCTAAGTCTATCGAGTTTGTTTATTCATTAACTAGATGAAGGATAGCTCAGTTGTTTCCAGTTTGGGCAAATATGAATGAAGCTACTATAAACAATTCTGTCTAGATTTTTGTGTGAACAGAAGTTGCATTTCTCTTGGATAAATACCTAGAAGGGTTTTTGGATCAAATGGTAAGTTTGTTTTAACTTTATAAAAAAACCTGTAAAACTGTTTTCTTTTTCAAGTAACTATAGATTTTTGTATATCTACCAGCAGTTCTCCAAAAGTTACAGTTGCTCTTATCCTGGTCAGCATCTAGTATTGTCATTTACTGTTTTTAGCCACTTCAATAGATATGAAATAGAATCTCATTTTGGTTTTAATTTGCATCTCCCTGATGATTGATGAAGTCCAGCATCTTCCCATGTGCCTATTTACAATCCATGTATCTTCTTTAGAGAAGTGTGTGTTCAGAGGTTGTTGTTGCTATGGTTACCTTCAGTACCCCTCAGCCTTCAAATGCTCTAGCAACACCTAGAGTTCAGTGTGTGAACAGGTTTCGTGGAGGGGTTTTCTCAACATCTAATCCACCCTGAGCCTTAGGTCTTCCCTTTGCACTAACCTAACCTCACGGAAGTTATGGCTCCAGATTCTTGCAACTCTCCCAAAGGTTTTCTTCTGGTATTTTTTACTTTATATTTGATGGCCTGGCATGGGAGCCAGAAGTGTGGGGGGAGGGGGTAAAAGCCTCTGTTCATATTAAGACTCAGTGTTAGAACACCATAACACTCTTTGAAAAGAAGAAATGTGCCCCCATGTTCGTGGCAGCATTGTTCACAATAGCAAAGATCTGAAAACAGCCCAAGTGTCCATCAGAGGACGAGTGGATTAAAAAGCTTTGGTACATATACACTATGGAATACTACTCAGCCATAAGAAGTGATGACATCTGATCATTTGTAACAACATGGATGGACCTTGATAACATTATACTGAGTGAAGTAAGTAAATCAGAAAAAACCAAGGACTATATGATTCCATACATAGATGGGACATAAAAATGAGACTCAGAGACATGGACAAGAGTGTGCTGGCTACTGGGGGGGGGGAGGGAAGGGGGAGGTGGAGGGGCACAAATAGAACCAGATAGAAGGTGATGGAGGACAATTTGACTTTGGGTCATGGGTCCACAATATAATCAAATGTCAAAATAACCTGGAAATATTTTCTCTGAACATGTGTACCCTGATTTATCATTGTCACCCCATTAAAATTAAAAAAAAGACTCAGTGTTAGACATACACTGTGTCCCTGGGGCTGGAGTGTGTGTCATTCTAAGTGATCCTGTCCTTCCTCCAGCTGTACTTCTAGACCCAGCATAAATGTATACCTGCCATTCCCTCAGGGATAGAGGGTTCTTTTCACTTCCTCCAGATGCAAAAGCTTTTTATGAGAGCCTTATGGGCAACAACATTTGTTGCCCTCCACAGACAGAAAGAATAAGGTTTTTGTTTCATGGATGATATTAGGAAGAAGTGCCAGGGTGGGGTTTTGAACATTCAGCAGTGACAGTAGCCCCACCTGTCTTGATGAGTGGGAATCCATGCTGTTATCTCCTGTATAGCCACCGTCCCTGCCACTAGCTCACTGAGCCGGCACTGAGGAAACCAATGGCAAATACTGGCTGATAACAACTGGCTGAGACTTGTGTCTATTTGGTGTTTAGTACTTCTTCAAGGGTTGATACTCTCCGGTAGGAGTTAAAATCTGATAAAAAAGAAAAAAAGACCCACACTTTTTCCCCACACCACAGATCTATCCATGTGCCTCTTCCCCAGACTTCATTTTCTCTAAGATTCCACTATTACTCCTTTCACCACCCTGGTCCCCACCCCACCTCTGGTCCAATCAGCAATCCATTATCTACAACTTAAAAGAGTCCATGTTTATTCTTACCTCAAGGTGCTTCTCTCTCCACACACAGTGAACGACCAAAGCTTTGCTCACTAGGACAACTTTTCCTCACACCTGTTGTTCAGGGTTATTCCACGTGGGGCTGCAGGATAACATAACCCTTGTATAGCTTTCCCATACAGTATCAAGCCTACACATACATGAAATAAACTTCACTTTTCTTCCCCCCTCTGTTGGCTGATTTTAAGGAATCCTCATGATTGTAAACCGAAGGAGATGCTCTGGTGCAGAAGTTTTAGTTGGCATGTGAGTGTGGACCACCTGCTCTTGCCTGACTTTAGATTTGCCACAATAATGGATTACAATTTGCTGTCTGCCCAATACTCTGTTCATAATGAGCAGCGCTAACTGCAAGATCATCCTACATCTCATAAAGGTAAGACACTCTATCTTACTCTCTCCTAGTGGCAAGCCAAGAGGTATCTTCCAGTAGGTTTATGCTGCAGGTGCATTACAATATCTGCTGCATTACAATAATTGCAGATGTCATGTCCCTGTTTCAAAGTCATAGAGATTTACATTGTGGTTTTCCAACTGGAGCTTCTCATAATCTCTATCATATCACCACATATACTTTTTATTACCAAAAGACCTCCTGGATTGCAGGTTCAATTAGTAGGACTTATACTGCAGCCTCAGCTGTCACAGAGACCTCTGTTTCCATGGGCCACACTCAAAGCAGTCTTCTGTGTCAGCTAGGAAATGGGTCAGAGCAGCATACCCACACATGGGATATGCTGCCTCCAGGACCAAAGAGGCCACACAGGCATTGTGCTAAATATTTTGTGTGTGTATATATGACAGAGATAGAGAGAGAGGGGGACAGATAGGGACAGACAGGCAGAAAAGGAGAGAGATGAGGAAAGAAGAGAGATGAGAAATGTCAATTTCTTCACTGCAGCACCTTAGTTTCTCATGGATTGCTTTCTCATATGTACCTTGACCAGGGAACTACAGCAGACTGAGTGACACCTTGCTCGAGCCAGTGACCTTGGGCTTTAAGCCAGCAACTCTTGGGCTCAAGCCAGCGACCACGGAGTCATGTCTATGAGCCCATGCTCAAGCCAGCGACCTCAGGGTTTGAACCTGGGTTCTCTGCGCCCCAGTTGGATGCTCCTATCCACTGTGCCAACGCCTGGTCAGATTGTGCTTCATTCTTAATGGTAGAAGTTTTCTTCACATTGGAGGGGAGTCCTGTTCACCTCACTAAAGTGCTAGACCACTGAATCTCCAGAGTCTGTTTCTTATCATGTATCTTACCAAGTTCTCTAATATATAGTACTTTTCGGGTCCAATTAACATGGTATCATCTATAGATCAGTGTGATGTTTTATGGAACATCTGGGTGATCTGGGTGCTATTGGACCATATTAAAATAGAAGGCTATCCGTGGCCCTGGGGTAAGGCCACAAATGTGTATTGTTGTTTATCTTATGTGAATGAGACATGCTTCATGATCTTCCTTCTTAATAAGTATGAAAAATAATGTATTTTTCAGATCAGTGATTGCATGCTTTGTGCCTCCACTGTCCGTCCCCATGTGAGTCTTGACAATTACATTTTTGCTTTACTTAATGTGGTTCATCATTCCTCCCAAGCTTCCAAAAGCCATCGTAAAAGTCAACATAAATAACAGGTAGAAGAAAAAGTTATATTATAATATAAATGGAGAAAAATTATATCTCTTATCCACCAGTAAATAAAAACAGGGAGGGATCAAACAAACTCTCATTAAGAGAGAACCCTTCTCATAGAACTAGATGTGTTGCCTAAGTGGCACAACCTCACCACCTCTGAATCTGTCTCTACATTTATTGGTGCACTGGTCTCTACAGAGTTTTATCAGCCCACCTTCCACACTACCATTCACTGTGTTCAGCCTCAAGGGCAGGGACAGCTCTCAGTTTCCAAAATTGATATTGTTTTGTGCAATTTGCACACCAACTACGATTCAGCCAGCTCTCTACTTTAACTGGGAAAAATTAATAAAGAGAAAAGATTTAGGGAGGGGTCTGGTTTCAGGTTCTACATGTAAGAAACTCAGAAGTTGGTACTCTATCTTAGAAGTAAAAAGTTGAACAGGCTGAAAAATCAACCGGACAAACCACTGCCTCCAAGATCAGAGAGACAGACAGGTGAATAAAAGGAGTCATGGCTTCCTGGAGGACAACCTCACCTTGAGAACCAAGTGGCAGGCAGAAACCTAGAACTATAAGTGATGAATTACTGAAAGCCCAGCCTGGACACATTTGAGAGTTGAAAACTCTAAGGCAATCCAGTCACAGGGATACCCCACTGTATTGTGAGGTGTACCTCCAGGATTTCGACCAAATTCCCTCAAAAATAATAGAGGAAAGCCTCCTCCTCTTCTGGAAAAGGGAGGGGAAAATGAACTATAAATATTTTGAAATATACAAGAATACTCAGTTCTTCTTAAAAAGGTCTGCCCTCGGGGGAAGCTAATTAAGTTGAGCCTAAACTACTAACCTGCAGAAGGAAAAAACTTAACTCCAGCCAGCTCTAACCTTCCACATGGAAGAAGCTAAATACCCGGCTCCAGCCAGCTCTAGCCATACTGTGAAGTTCAAAGGCATAGCCTCACTAAAAGACAAACCTAATCATAGGACTAGAGGACGCTTATTCTCCCTCCATCACATTATTAAAGGCCTATCTACAACAGTTCCTTGTACATGCAACATTATATCCAACTATCAAGAAACAATTATAAGGCATACCAAAAGGAAAAAAAAATGAAAAGACAGACAAAGCATCAGAATTAGACATAGCAGGGATATGGGAATTACCAGACTTAGAATTTAAAACTATTATTAAAATGCTAAGGACTTTAATGAATAAAGTTGACAGCAAGCAAGGACAGATAGGTAATGTAAGCAGGGAGTAGAAACCCAAAGGAAATACTAGAAATACAAAACACTCAACAAGGAAGAAGAATGCCTTTGATAGATTTATTAGTAGACTGGACACAGCTGAGGAAAGAATCACTGGGCTTGATGATATGTCAATAGAAACCTCCAAAAAATGAAAAACAAAGAGAAGAAAAACTTTAAAAAAACAGAACATCCAATGGCAATGGGGTAATTACAAAAGGTGTAACATACTATATGTGTAAGAGGAAGACCAGAAGGAAAGGAGAGGAAGGAAGAGAAAAACATAGTTTAAAGAACAATGACTGGGAGTTCCTCAAAATTAATGTTAGACACCAACCCACAGATCCAGAAAGCTCAGAGAACGCCAGGCAGGATTAATACCAAAGAGAAGAGATTGAAATTGTTTGAGTTCTCCCTCCAATCTGATGGAGGCGTAATCAACATAGGATATTATTTAATTTCAAAAATTAAATTCAGTTTCTTATGTGCTTCTGACCAGTTTTTTAGGTCAGTCTTCTCATTCAATTTAGTAAATAAACTATTTTAGTCACAGACTCTGAGACCCGCTAATCCTACTCCATCTGTTTGCCATGCCAAAAAAAAAAAAAAAAAAAAAAAAAATTCTTAACCCCATTAAGGTTAGAAATGGCATCATTTTAAATAAAGTCAAATGGTGGTTTCTGAACTTTATTAAAGTCATGGAGAAATTATGTTGCTATATAAAAAAATATAGAAGCTCTTATACTATAAATATAAATAGTTTACTAACCTACCCAAGGCCAACTTTCAACTCAGATGAGAACTGGCAAAAATGGCTTAGCATAATCTTTAGATTTAAATAAACCTAAGTTCAGGTACTGGCTCTGTTGTGTCTAAGCTTCAATTGCCTCATACACAAAACAGATATATTAATGATATCTATTTCATTGAGTTGAAATAATGGTATTTCTCAATAGTGTAAGCAAATAACTTTGGAACTGGCACTGAGAAAGTCCTTAATTAATAATACTCACTAATAAATATTCTGTTAATGTCCCAATTATCATTATTTACATTCATTTTAATTACTGTGTAAGCGGTCTCCTTTCTCAGTGTTCTCAGGTTGTCAGACACAACCTAACAGAAGTGAAAGTCCATTTTTTAGTGTTTTAAATTGTGGCCCTCCAGAGGACCAGCAACCCAACTGTGCTTGTTTAATGTGGTTTGTTCTGCACCATATGCGTGTGGGCTTTTAATAAATGCTATTTGATGATGATGATGAGTTCCTGGAGACAAGCTGTGTTCAGCAGAGTCACTACATTATGCTTGGCCTCACTTTCTGCTACTCAACTCCAGGAATGCTCTTGTGAGCAGTACAGAAACTTCTGAAATTTCCATTTGAGGTGAAGTACCACTGCCAGCAAGCCTCATGAAGGGAGTCATTAACCCTCTATTTTTCTTGTGGCTTCTTCTAAACTGACCCTCAGAAGGGTTCTCTCAGCAGGCTTCCCTGGGCTTCTCAGCAGTCCCGTGCATTCCACAGCAGCACTATCTGCTGTGCTTCCCAAAAAGCAAGGGGCTAACAGCTGCTGAGCTCAGTGGGCCTACTCCCAAGGTCCAAGCTATGGAGAACAGTTTATTACAACTCCACCAAAAGGAAAAACAAACCCAACCAAGGACCCAGCCTTCAGTCCCTAATAGATACAAAATGAGCTTCCAGCTCCAGGGACTCAAACAAGGTTTAAACTTTTTTGAAATGTTTGCATTAAAACAGTGATATATTAAAACACCAAGATTGCAAATTAATTTCAAAAGCAAGGACTTCTCTTCCCATCGCTTACTTTAAAGTGACTAGAAAGTATGAAGGGCATGTCATCCACTGGGATCAGGCCATTTCAAAGCACACAAGCTCTCTTTCACAGGTCATTCGCTTTCCAATCCGCGTGGGCCTTTTGACTGAGGTTTGTGTTGGTAAGTTGTCTTCACTACTACAAACTCTATTTACCAATTGTATTTGAATTAAAAATGTCTTTCATTTCAGATGTGCCCTTTTATCTTTAGAAAATAAAGAATTTGTTCTCAGGTCAAGTGTCAACTTTCTTACCTATGAAACTTCTACCTTTCTGCCTAAGAGTGACCCCTGGTACAAACTTTCCAAGGAGGATGCTTGGACAGAGTACTGTAAATGAACAATGCTTCCTTTCAACAACCTGGGTTCTCCAAACAGAGATAGCTGTGATGTTTTGCCAGATCAAGAGAGAGCCTGTGCTTAACAGCGGTGACCTGGGCTTGCAGTACATTATGAGCTTTGCAGACAGTCTGCTTGGGTAGGTTTAGACCTGGTTTCCAAGGTTCATTGAGACTATTGCCTGGAATAGCAGGGAAAAGTGAAAAGAGACTCGAAAGAGCAGAACATCAAATCACATCTGGGGGCAGAGACATTGTGTGTCTCCTTGGAAAACAACAACATGACTATGAGTTCAATATTCCAAAAGTCATAGACATAAGAAATTTTGCCTTACTGCACCTAAGTTTAAGTGTTTGCCATTATACTCCAAGCCACTCTTTGATCCTTAATCAAATTTTACAGCCACCTGATCAATCATTTCATCAAGTTTTAAATTCATCTACAGAGACTTTGCAACAATATTCCAAAGATTTTTCTTTTTTTTTTTTTTTTTTTTTTTTTTTTGCATTGTGGACAAGTCTGTTGTTACTGGCAATGTGTGTAGGAACCAGCCTCGTGACCTCTCTTTGAACCCACCAAAAAGTCAAAATTTGCAATTTCTTGTTCAGTGTAAAGCTAAGCTTTGACCTTCAGGACTTTGTTGTGGTGGCTTTCCCCAGGAAATCAAAGAGACTGGTCATTTCCCAAGTCTTAAACAGCAGTTCTGTTATGAAAATCTCTCAGGGGCCTCTGAGTAAGCATCTTTCAACTTAATGGTTCAAGTACAAGTTTTCATTGGTGTACAGAAGCTATAGTCTAATTCTCAAGTCCTTCAAGAAGTGACAAAAAGACAAAGGGAAGAAAAAATAAGAAAGCCATTTTTCAGCAAAGAAGTGAAATAATATAAAATCTAATAGGAGGGGGTCTGTTTGTGCTGCATGACCATATCAGTTTTTCCATCTTTTGGGGAATGTCTCATTTCTTTTGTCTGGTACCTTCCATTGTTCTTGCTGGCTCTTCTCATGTAGAGAGCAAATACTTTCCTTGCCAATTACAATTGAATCTCTTACACCTCTGCTGGGAACTTTCTGTAGGTTGGACTTTATTCCAATTTACTTGGACGCCCTTCCTGTTGGCCTTATTTTCCTTGTCTCACTTATTAGCCTTCCCTAAGAAGTTAGGTGCAGCTAATATATAACTCACTCAGATGTTGATGTAACTTCTGTTGCCAGCAGTTCTACTTGTCAAAAGCAGTTGTGTGTGCTATCAAATATCCAGAGCCTGGCAGATTATCTTTATGATAAACTTTAGGGAGATGCTCAATTTGTAGATTTATCACCCAAATCCTTCTCATCTTGTTTATCCAACCCAAGGGACCATTTCCTTCTCTTAGAACCACACAGCTTTATGAGGGCCAGGATTATTCTGTATTTATTGAATGAACACCCACTATTTGCCAAAACTTTATGTGAGAAACAAAATAGAAATCATTAACAGAGCCGAAAAGAACCCTGCAGCTTTAGTCTAAAAGTGTCATGTCTCAGACAAAAAAAATTGAAATCCAGAGATGTAATTTCTTCCAGTCATTTTATAATATAGTTGTGTGACTAGAACAAGAAAACAGTTATTTTCACAACTACTGGGCTTTTATACATTCTTGGGGCTTCTGATTTATTTGCAATGACAACTTAAATTCCATAACATCCTAACACAATAACATTTCCATATAAATTTACACAATCCCCTCTAGTTAAAAAGCTTTATGCTGTTTAGAAAATACTTTTTTGATGCTTTACCTTCATAAGGTTTTTCACAAAAGCAAATTTTAAATAGAAAGCTAATAAGTTATTTTAGTTTATTTCATTGTTCACATTCTCACTGATCTCATAGGTCCTGAGAAATCTTCCCTAACAACAGTCCTACAAGAGTCATAAAGCAATACGTAGTCTGCAGTGATCTCACTGAATTCAGAGTAGCATGTGGCAGGAAGCCTGTGTGGAGGAAGCCTCAGATCATATGTAAGAGTTGAAAGATGGTAATTCTTATTTTGAGCAGTGACAATCATGGTAAATTAGGCTGAGTAAATCATGCGGCTTCTCCAAATCTTTCATCCATGCTAATCCATTTACTACTAAACACATGTGTCTCAAATCTGGTCCAGAATTCCTCCAAAGTACATGAGTGTTTATACATACAACTTTCACTTAGTGAGACTATGGGATAATTATAGTGTACAGAATAGAGGGACTTAGAGAAGAAATAAATGGCATAGTTCTTTGTAGTAGATTCTCAGCCATTAAATGCACCTGCCCTCATCTAGGTGTCTCATCTTTTGACATGGACTAGATATATCCCAAGGGTGTTGGGAAAGTATGTATGAAGAGCATCACCTACTTCAAATTTTTCTCTCTATACTTATTCTGTACTCAAGTTTATTATTGCTGCTGGTGTGAAACTTCGCTTCTTCAGATCTTTTGAATCAGATCCTTTACCTCTTGTCCAGACCCTTGGCTTGGATTACCAATGATATATTGTCTAATCCTGCCTGGACCCTTCAGTCCTTAAGGTCTTTCAGTTTCCTTGTCTGAGTTCCCTGTCCCTGCAGCCTCAATTCTTACTGACTTTAACCCAAGATAGCTCTTTGCTCCCTCTCTTTGGATTTGACCTATGATGCTTTTGTTATGGTCATTGCTAGCACCATTCTGACTTTCCAGTATCTTCTATTCCTAGTGTTTGAAAAGGAAATCTGTTGACAAACAGAGGACATATGAGTCATGTTTTTAAAGACCATAGGGCTAGGGATAAAACTTTCTGGGGCACCAGCATGATCAAAATCATTCATTAGGGTTTAGGGTAGCTATGAAATGAGCAGAACCTGTTTAACTCTGATTTTCAAATGTTTTTTTTTAACATGCTCAATCTTTTGTCAGGAAAATTAAAAAGCATTAAAACAAACTAACATAAGGAATTTGATCTAATTTCTTTCCCCAAGATGTCTGTCCTGGGGTCAGTATATATTCAAAATGATCTCTTATACTCTATATAGTAAATTCCCAAAGCTGACACAATGAACCTTTTATTCATGGTTTAAGATTAAAATTTCCCATGATTTTGTACAGACTAAAATAGGAATAGACACTGATATCTGTTGAAATAATTTTCAATATCAAAAGTTTGATTCTTTAATTTTTCAGCAAAACCTAATAAATTATACTTTAACTTCTAATATTTAAGTTTTAAAAATGGAAATCCATTATAACCCAATTTGTTAAATGACTTTTGTATGCCTGAGAACAGAGTATCAGTTCCTTAAAAATCTGCCTGCAATGAAATATCAGAACTAATCCTGCATTTGCCAGTAGGTATATTTAATCAAGTAATTTAAAGTTGTTAAGCCTTAGGTATATTATATATAAAATAGGGTGTAAGGTGTTCAACTAAATGACTTTTAAAGTCTTTTTTCAACTCTGAATTAATTTGATTATGTGGAATTCTATAGCACTATTTGTGTACGATCCCAATATTAATCCTGTCCTATGGTAATAACAGAAAAGAAAAGCACAAAATAGAAACCTCATACGATGTCTCCAGTGTGCTCAATGCCTGTAATTCTCATTGACTCTAAAAGGAGTTTTGCAGATGTGGAAGGAAGAACATAAATAGTGTGCCTCTGTGAAGTGAAGCTGAATGGACCAGCCAGCCACATCAAGAGTGACTTCACTTGAACTGTGCTTTGGTACCTAGTACTCAAAACAGCTGTGCCACAATCCCTGATTCAGTTTTATTTGCAACAAGAAAGCATTAAGAAACACAAGGAGAACTACCTGTGGCAGGTTAGAGATTGAAACATAACACAGCTAACTTGCAAGTCATTGATAACTACAGGTATAGGAAATTTCTCAAACAAATATTTTATAGGTTTTTCTGTTTGTTTGTTTTTTTTACTGTACTTTGAACCAATATCTACTTGACCATCAACTATGTTGCAGATTCTGGAGGGATGGAAGGCATAGCTCTTAACATCAAGGCTGTAGGGGATATAAGACATACACAAATAGAAACAGCAACATACTGTATGAACTGTCTCATGAGTTACCAATATAGCATTCTCTAAGAACTCCAAATAGGTTTTTGATTAATTGCCATCGAGTCATTGTGACGTATATCACATAGAGACAATTGATACACAAACACACACGCACACATACACACATTTGTTGTAAGCCAAGAAGTATGACCATGGTAAATAAATATTTTAGGAAAACATTAGTGAACTGAATACACTTGGTGAAAATTCAGTGAGTCATGTAATGATAACCCTAAAGACCTTGTTTTATCTCATAAATAAAAGTGTTGGCATTGGTTCTAGCAGAAGTTAGTAAACCTGTTCAAAGTAAGCAGACATTTCATACATGTAACCTCTACTAAATGTTTTTGGGAACACTGGAAACAAAATGGATGATGTAACTCCAACACACTGTTTCTTGGAATTCCTGGCCATCTTGTTTAAAACATAAAACATTATAATTCCTCATTTTCACTGTATTTTTATCTAACTAATTTTTAATGAAATATTTACTATCCTTAGTAGAAATGTTATATTTAAAAGAAAATACAGAATAACCTGAATTTCTCTACACAGACAGTTTAAACTTCTTTATAAGATTGGCCACAAGCATATATATATAACTCCATTCTTCAAAAAAAAATGTGCTAGAATGTCAGGAGAGGAATCAAAAGGTGTCGATTTTAGAAGGACAACAGTAACAGCAAAGAGAACAACAGTAGAAAAGATTTCAACAACTTTTTGGAATGCTAATGGAGCAAGAGTAACCAATTTAACTGGTGGAGGAGTAGCAACTAAACTAACTGCAAGTATGCTTTGCAGATATTGCAAGTTCACGTCCAGATCACTACAATAAAACGAGTACGGCAATAAAGTGAGTCATAACCTTTTTTGCTGTTGGAGGGTCTTACTTTCAATTTGTAAAAAATAAAACATCTGCAAAGCCCAATAAATCAATGTGTGCCTGTATAATCTGACATGCCTGAAAATGAGGGCCTTAACTCAGGATACTTAGAAACAGAGGCTGAAATAGGGATTCTGGCATAAATGACTTATTAATGACATGCTCTCAGGAGAAACTAGAAAGCATAACAGGAAATCAGGTCAGAGCAGAAGGAAAGGCTAAGCAAACGTGATTTTGGAGGAAGTCTAGCTTCAGCCTGATTCCACAGAGGGTTCTGGAGGATAAAAGGTATCCCATTCAGCCAGAAGGAGGCTGGACTGCTATGCACCTGTATCAGTTACTCCAAGACTACATGGCAGCCAGGCAGAAGGATAAAAGTGTAATCTCCCATATATCTTTGGCCAAAGAGACTACTCTCAGCCAAGGAACATCTTTCGAAAAAGTGTGTGTTGGTGTATGTCATTAGCAGACAACATTTACAACAGCTGGGGGCGGCTGTACATCACTATTAAAGGGAATTGGGGCAAAATACCATCAGTATCTTTTATTCCTTCTCACATTAAGTTGACTCCAGCTAGTCCCTGCTTCTCCAGTATTCTAGTTTGTTGCAATTTTCAGTAAAACCTAGAAGAGGAGAGTTAGTGAGATAAGCTATTGTCTCTGCTGAAGTTGGTTCCAAGACCAAAACTAATATACCTCTCCCTTCTCTTCCAGCTTTTCTAGATTGCCCTCCCATTCCACTAACAATTTTGATGATCTATGTGACATTCCTCCAATGGGATGACCCAGACCCTTATTATTGAATAATCTAAACCCCTGATTGTCAAGGCTTTATTCCCTCACTTGCCAATTGATCGTTAAAACTGAGCATGGGAATACCAAAAGATGTCCCAGTGGATCATCTGAGTGCCAAACATATTCCACAATGCCCAATTATATAGTAGCAACTTTACCATCTCAATGATTACAATTACCCTTGCCAACATGGTATTCTTTCCTTTGTCTATTGGTCTGCTCAAATGGGGAAATGCCAAAATGCCAGGTGGCCCCTACAATTTTAATTTACATTGGACTCTTATATTTTTAGATAGAAGATTTCCCCTTCTAGGAACTAGGATCTCTAGACTCATATAACTGAGAGTTTCATAGTGATGGCAAGTTGGGTCATCCTTACTTATATCCTTTAGTTCCCAGGTGCATGTAGTCTACATGATAACAGCAATGCAACATACCCAGGTCATTGATCTAGGGAAAATACTGCATCCTGAAGGGCAGTACCCAGGTATCAACAGGTCCCTCAATTGTATCATCAAAGTGATTTCAATGTTCTATCATGCCAATAGCTTTCAGACAACATTGCAGATTTAAGCACTTAACAAGCTAACACCCTCTGAAGCTGGGGAATACCAACATCAACCTGTTAAAGGGAATCTGGGTGACATCTACAGTAATTGCTACAGAAAAAATCAACAAGAATTAAAAATTGAGCTTATGTTTTGTTGAGTTACACTTGAAACTGTTGATTTTGTTAACCAATGTCAGCCCTATAAACTCAATTTTAATAAAAGAAAATTGAACTGATTCATATTCCAGAATAGTCAATCAGATAACGAAGAAGGATACTAAGTCCCAACCAGGATGAAGCAGGACTGTGTGAGATTTCATCACACTGCTTAAAATGGCACACAATTTAAAACCTGTGAATTGTTTATTTCTGGAATTTTCCATTTAACATTTTCAGACCATGGTTGACTATGGATTATTGAAACTATAGAAAGTAAAACTGTGGATAAAGAGGAAGTACAGTATCTGATAAAGAACTTGTACCTGTTTCAAGTTTTAAAAAAATAGGCAAAATATTTGAAAAGACAGTTCACCAAGGAAATATATGAATGGTAAATAAGCACATTAAAATATGCTCACCATAATTAATCATTTGGGAAGTGAAAATAACCACTAAGCCACAATGAACTACTGCTACATTCCTATTACATCACTTAAAATTAGAGGGATACCAAGTGTTGGTGAGGATGCTAAGAAACTGCAACACCCATTAGCTGTTGGTAATAATGTAAAATATTACAATCACTTCAGTTTGGCAGTTTCCCACATATTTAAAATATATCATATTTAAACATTAGACCACATAATACAGTCATTCCATGCCCAGGTATTCATTTATTGAAAAGAAAAGAAAACATATCCACACAGAGACCTGTATATTAATATTCATAGTATCTTTATTTGTAATGGACAGAAACTACAAGCAACCCAAATTATCAATGGGTAAATGAATAATCAAATTGGGTATATCCATATAATGAGTACTACTCAGCAATAATAACTAGTGCAGTGGTTCTTAACCTTTTTTGAGGTATCAAACCCACCAGTTTCATATGCGCATTCACCGAACCCTTCTTTAGTGATAAATAAAATATGATTCTTTTTCCAAATTTAGTTTTGCCGGTGCAAAACTAGAGTTGGTCAACTTGGCATTGCATATCATGCAGATAGGACGCTGACTCCCATCCCATTCCGTGATACATGTGGATCCATGTTGTACATATTCGTCCGACCATTTTCTTTTTTAGCTCGACATATTTAGTATAGATTAAAATATTAAGAAAGAAACCACACGACGTACAACTATGACAGCCATTGACTACTGCACGCACTAAATTCCCTGCAGCACTGGTTGGCCAAGCAATGTAACGTGATCCTCTGCAGCAAGTGATGGCCAAGTGGGGCGTGTCATCATGACTTTCCACAAGTGTGTCTTTACCTCCGCGGCAGAGGCTTCTCTGAACCCCTGAGACCAACTCATCGAACCCCTAGGGTTCGATAGAATCCAGGTTAAGAACCACTGAACTAGTGAATTAAAAATAAATTAATAATACATGCAACAACATAGTAACATGGATAAATCTCAAAATAATTATGTCAAGTGGAAAAAGAGTACACATTGTGTGATCACTTTTATATAAAACTCCAGAAAATGAAATATAATTGATAGTGACAGAAAAAAATAATGGTTGCTTGGGGAGAAGGGGCAGGAGAAAGGGATTACAAAAGGGTATGAGATTTCTATTACAAAGGAGTATGAGATGTCTTTGTTCACCATTTTGTAATGATGGTTTTATGGGTGTACATATCTAAACATCAAACTGTACACTATAAATATGTACAGGTTATTGTAGTTAATTATAACTTGATAGAGCTCTCAAAAATATATTCAAGAAAAAAAAATTTTTAAATAAATATAGGAATAAGTAATCCTTATTATTCAAACATAGTCATAAACTAATTCATTTAATAGTTATCATATGGCTCCTATCTGCTGAGTATTGTACTAGATGTTGAAAGTATAAATATTTGTAGACGATAACACTCCTTCCCAAGGACTTCATAGATGTGTGAAATAATAGACACCTACCACTTGGGAAAGGTAAACTATGATATCTTTTTTGAAGAAGTTAATGCTCCTTATGTTTCCTTTATATCAAATTATTGAATAAAAATAATAAATGATGTTATCAATACCTTTTACGTAAAACCCTCTTTCATCAGTAGCTGTTTCTCTGTTATTCTCACTTTGTTAACCATTGCTCCTTGGGTGGCAATAGTATCTTCCCTTTTCAATGCTAGTGTATAAACATTCCAAAATCATCATGACTTATTAACCATCACTAGTAATACAGTCAATTCTCAATTTTGATAGTGGATTTTCCAGAAACCTGGTTTGGGTTTTTGCACTCTCCTGATACTTGCATTTGGGACATTTCATTTCTTGTTAGAATTGTCATCAAGGGTGTTCAGTAGGAAAGAGGAGATAAAACTCAAACCATCCAATATTCTTGGATGAATCCCAAAATCTTAATATTGGAAGTAATCTCCAAAGTTATCGCTATCAACTCCCACCCAGTGCTGGAATCTCTTCTAGTTTATCCCTGGCAAATAGTCACCCAAGCCAGACTCTGCTTGAACATTTTGAATAAAACAGAGCCAATGTTTAATTACTCCAATAATAAATTTTAAGTTCACTTGGATTAGCTCTTTTCCACATTAACAGTTCAAATAGAAATTCTGAAAGATAACTGAAAACAATATTTAAACTTTGATTAAGGAATGGTAGTGTGTATTTCAGTTATTACACACAGAGAGAATATTCTTCAGACAAAAAATAAATTTTTTAAAGACATTATGTTATAAATACCTAAACCCCAGAATTGCTTATGAGTCATAAAGAGTAAGAAAAAAGGAGGGACTAAAAAATACATCCATTTATATTATAAACTGAATTGTATCTCCTCATCCCAAGTTCATATATTGAAACCCTAACTCTCAACATGACTGTATTCAAAGACAAGATTTTTAGGAGGTAATTAAGGTTAAATAAGGTCAGGGGGAGGGTTTCTAATCCAACAAAATTAGTGCCTTACCACTCTGCCAAGACTGGGAGGTCTAGCAGATTTACTTAATACATAGAAATAGAGAAGCAGCTAAAATTAAGAGACAAAGAAACATTTCTCAAGTTAAAGAACAGGAGAAAACTCCAGGAAAAAAAAATAAAAACTAAACTAAATGGAGGCAAGCAATCTACCAGACGCAGAGTTCAAAACACTGGTTACAAGGATGCTCAACCAATTTATGGGAAGAATAAATCAACTCAAAAGACAATAAATCAACAAAAAGACAGTCAACATAAAAACGAACATAGAAACCATAAAAAGGAACTAGTCAGAAATGAAGAATATAATAACTGCAATGAAGGATAAACTAGAATAAATTAATAGCAGATTAAGTAAAAGAGAGGAATGAACTGGTTATTTGGAAAACAAGGTACCAGAAAATACCTATCAGAATAGCAAAAAGAAAATAATTATTTTAAATGAGGATAGTCTAAAGGACCTATGAGATAACATTTGTGTCACAGTTGTGCCAGGAGTAGAAGGGAGAGAGCAAGAAATTAAAAAACTATTTAAAGAAATAACTGAAAACTTCCCTAACTTGGAAAAAAAAATAGATACACAGTCCAAGAAGTACAGGGAGTACCAAACAAAATGAATCCAAAGAGGCCCATACTCAGCACATCATAATTAAAATGCCAAAGTTTAATGACAAAGAGAGAATCTAAAAAGCAGCAAAAGAAAAGCAATTAGTTATCTACAAGGGAGCTCTTGTAAGACTGTCAGCTAATTTCTCAACAGAAACATTGCAGACCAGATGGGATCGGCACAAAAAAATTCTAAGTGATGAATAGTAAAGAGTTACACCCAAGACTACAGTACTCTATCCAACAAGGCTATCATTTAGACACAAAATGGAGATAAAGAGCTTCTCAGATAAGAAAAGCTAAAAGAGTTAATCACCTCCAAACCAGTATTACAAGAATGTTAAAGGAATTTAAGAAGAGTGGGGGGAAAAAAACATAAGTATGAATAATAAAACTACAATAACTACATATCTATCAAAATCACTTTAAATGTAAATGGATTAACCCTGACCTGTGAAGGCACAGTGGATTAAGTGTCGACCTGAAATGCTGAAGTTGTCAGTTCAAAACCCTGAGCTTGCCTGGTCAAGGCACATATGGTAGTTGATGCTTCCAGCTCCTCCCCCTCTTCTTTCTCTCTCTCTCCTCTCTCTCTCTCTAAAAATGAATAAATAAAATTTAAAAGACAAATTATAAATGTAAATGGATTAAATGTTCCAATCAAAAGACATAGGGCGACTGCATAGATAAGAAAATGAGACCCAAGTAACCATTGATAGAAGACTGGATAAGGAAGATGTGGTACATATACACAATAGACTACATATTACCCAGCCATAAAAAGAATGAAATCTTAACATTTATGACAACATCGATGAACCTAGAGAGTATTATGCTAAGTGAAATAAGTCAGACTGAAAAAGACAAATACTATATGATTTTACTTTATATTGAATCTAAAAAACAAAATAAATTGACAAACAAAATAGAAACAAACACATAAATACACAGAACAAACTAATGGTTGTCAAAGAAGAGAGCGGTTGGGTGAAAAAGGTGAAGGGATTAAGAGTACAAACTGGGCCCTGGCTGGGTGACTCAGCAACTAGAACATTATTCCGATACACCAAGGTCGCAGGTTCAATCCTCAGTCAGGGAACGTATGAGAAACAAACAAT
The DNA here is from genome assembly GCA_037038555.1 of Rhynchonycteris naso. Taxonomy (NCBI): domain Eukaryota; kingdom Metazoa; phylum Chordata; class Mammalia; order Chiroptera; family Emballonuridae; genus Rhynchonycteris; species Rhynchonycteris naso. Next base: position 79,873,136 of record CM073002.1, read on the forward strand.
GATTGCACAATTAAATGGAACAACTAAGTGGAATGAGTTGACCCTTCTCTCTCTCTCTCTCTCTCTCTCTCTCTCTCTCTCTCGCTTCCTTCCTTTCTCTCAAATCAATGAACAAAATAATTTTTTTAAAAGTATAAATTGGCAGTTATAAAACAGTTATGGTTATATGAAGTACAGCATAGGGAATATGGTCAATTTTATCGTAATAACTATATATGGTGTCAGGAGATTATCAGACTTGTTGGGATGATCTCTTCATAAGTTATAGAAATGTGTAACACTATACTGCACACTGACACTAATATAATATTGAATATCAGCTGCAATCACAAAATAAAAACATTTTTAAATAAATTTTAAAAAAACATGGAAAGAAGACATAGGGAAGTTGAATTAATAAGACCAATACATATGCTGTCTAAAAGAGATCCATTTAAGATCAAAAGACACATACAGACTGAAAGTAAAAAAATAGAAAAAGTTATTTCATTCAGATGGAAACAAAAATAAAAGCTGAGGTAACAATACTTATACCAGACAAAATAGATTTTAAAACAAAGTGTATAACAAAAGGCAAAAGACACTACAAGAGGTTATAACCCTCATAAACATTTACATACCCAACACAGGAGCACCTAAATTTATAAAGCAAACATCGATGGACATAAAAGGAAAGACCAACAGTAAAAAAGTAATTGTAGGGAACTTTAACAGTCCATTGACATCAACGAATACATTATCCAGACAGAAAATCAACAAGGAAACAGCACCTTAAATGACACATTAGACCAGATGGATTTAGTTGATATTTTGGAGATTTCATCCAAAAGCACAGAATTTACATTCTTTTCAGATTCAAAAGCACACATGGAGCATTTTCCAGGATAGACCACATGTTAGGACACAAAACAAGTTCCAATAAATTTAATAAGACTGAAATCACATCAAGCATCTTCCCCAATTAAAATGGTATGAAACTAGAAGTCAATTACAAAAAGAAACTGAAAAACATACAGACACATAAAAGCTAAAAAAAAACACATGCCACTAAACAATGAATGGTTATCAATGAGATCAAAAAAGAAATCAAAAGATATCTTGAGACAAATGAAAATAACAAACACAATGACCCAAAAACTATGAAACCCAGATAAAGCAGTTCCAAAAAATTAATGCAGTTTTACCGCAAGAAACAAGGGAAATCTTAAATAAGCAGTCTAACCTTGCACCTAAAGGAACTAAAAAAGAACAATAAACAAAGCCCAACTGCAAAGCCAGTAGCCAAGGCCACCATCACAGCCGCCTGATTCATGCAGGTTCGCATTTGATTCGGACAGTCGGTAATGAAACAACGAAGCCAGAAACTGGTGGGCCATCATTACCTTTCATCCTAGCTTGCACCCAGCGGGCAAGTAAAAACACACACTGGGCTCCAAAACCCACTCATTCAGTGCTCACAAAGCTACTGACTTATCCTAGTTTCCTAGAATCAAAGGTTTCTAGCTCACCAGCCTTATTCGCCTGTTTCCTATCTTCTTCTCTCTGTACAAACTCTGCACAAACTGGCTTCTCCCTCAGCATTCCGCCATCTTGGCTGCCTCTCCTCTCCTCCACGTGGCCCTTCTCTGCTCTCCTTTCTCTGCTCTCTCCTCCTAGAATGTAGTACCTCTTCTCTCGAAGAACATAATCTCCCTTTCTTTTAAAACCTTTTGTGAAAGCCCTCCCCAACACATATTAACATAATCACGCCCATCCCAAGCAATCACCTGGGTAACAGGCTTCCATGTGGGCAGCACCATTTTTAACAAAGTGAGCATAATATATTTTATTTGCCCAACACCAAGAAAGGAAATAATAAAGATCAGAGCAGAAAATAGAAATAAAATCTAAGAAAATAAATACCGATCAATGAAAGAGCTAATTCTTTGAAAAGATAAAAAATATATATACTGATAAATTTTTATCCAGTTCATCAAGAAAAAAAGAAAGAATACCCAAGTGAATAAACTCAGAAATAAAAGAAGGAAAATCACAAAATGACACTACAAAAACACAAATGATTATAAGAAAATACTATGAACAATTATGTATGCAAACAAAGTAGAGAATCTGGAAGAAATGGTTAATTCCTAGAAACATAATCTTCCAAGACTGAATCAGGGAGAAACAGAAAATCTGATTAGACTAATTATAACCAATAAAATCAAAGCAGTATAAAAAACTCATAACAAACAAAATTCAAGAGCATACAAGACTCCAAGTTTGTTTTTGTTTTTCTTTTTCCAGGTGAGAGGAGGGGAGATCTTTATCTCCTGCATGCTTCTCAACTGGGATCCACCCAGTGACACCCATCTGGAGCTGTGCTCACAACCGAGCTATTTTTAGCGTCTGAGGCTAAAGCTCCACCAAAACCTCCTCAGTGACCAGGGCTTTTTAGTGCTTGAATCAGTTGAGCCATGGCTGCAGGAGGGAAAGAGAGAGAAAGAAGGAAGTGGGGTGAATAAACAGATGGTCGCTTCTCCTGTGTGCCTTGACCAGGAATCAAACCCAGGACCTCCAAATACCTGGCTGACACTCTACCATTAAGCTAACTGACCAGGGCCTCCAAGTTCATTCTTCAAGGCTAGCATTACCCTCATTCCAAAACATTACATAAAAAAGAAAAGAAAAGAAAGAAAGAAAATTACAGACCAGTATTCCTAATGAATATAAATACAAAATCCTCAACAAAATGCTATCAAACTGAATTTAGTAATACATTAAAAAGATCATACACAATGATCAAGTGGAATTTATTTCTGGGATGCAATGTTGGTTCAATATCCAAAAATAAATTAATATGATACACCACGTAAACTAAATGAAGGATAAAAATCATATGATCATATCAATAGATGCAGAAAAAGCATTTGATAATATCCAGCACTGCTTTATAATAAAAACTATCAGCAAAGTGGGAAAAGAAAGAATACCCCTTAACATAATAAAAACCATATATGATAAACCCATAGCCAAAATCATACTCAATGGTAAAAAGTTAAAAAGCACTTTCCTTAAGATCAAAAACAAGACAGGGATGTCCACTTTTATTAACTTTATTAAACATAGTATTGGAAGTCCTAGCCACAGAATTAAACTTAAAAAAGAAATAAAAGGCATCCAAATTGGAAAGGAAGAAGTAAAACTGTCATTATTCACAGATAATATGAGACTGTATATAGAGAACTCTAAGAATTCTCCCAATATTTATTAGAATTTATAAATGAATTCAGAAAAGTAGAAGGATACAAAATTAATATTTAGAAATCAATTGTATTTTCATATGCCAATAACAAACTATCAGAAAGAAAAATTAAGAAAAAAATCCAATTTAAAATAGCTTAAAAATAAACACCCTGGTAATATTTTTAACCAAGGAGATGAAAGACCTGTACTCAAAAAGTTATAACACATTGAAGAAAGAAAATGAAGAAGATGCAAAAAAATTAAAGCATGTTCTATGCATATACTGTGGATAGAAAAAATAAACATCATTAAAATGTCCATACTACCTCAAGCAATCTATAGATGCAATGCAATCCCACCAAAATACCAATGGCATTTTTCAAAGGACTGGGCAAATAATCTAAAAATGTATAATGAGCCTGACCAGGCAGTGGCGCAGTGGATAGAGCGTCGGACTGGGATGTGGAAGACCCAGGTTCGAGACCCCGAGCTCGCCAGCTTGAGCGCGGGCCCCTCTGGCTTGAGCAAAAGCTAGCCAGCTTGGACCCAAGGTCGCTGGATCCAGCAAGGGGTGGCTCGGTCTGCTGAAGGCCCGCAGTCAAGGCACATGTGAGAAAGCAATCAATGAACAACTAAGGTGTTGCGACGGCAACGAAAAACTAATGGTTGATGTTTCTCGCCTCTCTTCGTTCCTGTCTGTCTGTCCCTATCTATCCCTCTCTCTGACTCTCTCTCTGTCCCTGTAATAAATAAATAAATAAATAAATAAATAAATAAATAAATAAATAAATAAAAATAAAAATAAAAATGTATAATGAAACCACAAAAGACCCTAAGAACCACAGAAATCTTGAGAAAGAAGTACACAGTTGGAAGTCTCATGCTACCTAATATCAAACTATATTACAAAGCTATAATAGTGAAAATAACATGCTACTGTCATAAAAACAAATATATAGATAAGTGGAACAGAACATAGATCCCAGAAATTAACACATCCTATATGATCAACTAATCTATGACAAAGGAGGCAAGGATACAGAACGGAAAAGACAGTCTATTCAATGAAATGTGTTGGGAAAACTGGACACATATATGTAAAAAATGAAACTAAACCACCTTCTTACACCATATACAAGAATAAAACCAACACTAATTAAAAACTTAGATGTAATATTCAAAACCATAAAACTCCAAAAAAAAAAACCCATAAAACTCCTAGAAGAAAACAGATGCAGCAAACTCTGACACTGCTCTTAGTAATTATTTTCTTAAATAAGTCCTTGGATAAGAAAACCAAAAGAAAAATGTATACAAATGGGACTATATCAAACTAAAAAAAGTTTTTACACAGCAGGGAAAACCATCACAAAACAAAAAGTCAAACTATTAATTGGGGAAGATATTTGCCAATGATATATCCAATAAAGGGTTAATATTCAAAATTTATAAGGAACTCATACAACTTACGAAAAATAAATAAATAATTCAGTTAAAATATGGCAGAGGATCTGAATAGACATTTCTCCAGAGAGGACATACAGATGACCATCAGACATATAAAAATGTCTCAACAGAGAAATACCAATTTAAACCACAATGAGATTACACCTCACACCTGTCAGAATGACTATCATCAATAAATTAACAAACAAGTTTTGGTGAGAATGTGGAGAAAAGAGAACCATCATGTGTTGTTGGTAGGAACACAAATTGGTACAGCCAATTTAGAAAACAGTGTACCAGTAGATGTCCTCAAAACATTGCAAAAAGAACTGTCTTATAGCTAAGCAATTGCCTTTCTGGTAATTTATGTAAAGAAATCCAAACACTAGTTTGAAAAGATATATGCATCTGTCTTCACTGCAGCATTATTTACAGTAGGCAAGTTAGGTAGCCACAGACAAGTTGATAAAGAAGATGTAGTACATATCTACAATGGAATATTACTCGGCCATAAAAAATAAAATCTTACCATTTGCGATAGCATGGATGGACCTAGAGGATAGTATGCTAAGTGAAATAAGTCAAACAGAGAAAAACAAGTATTATATGATTTCAGTGATCCATGGAATCTAAAGAACAAACAAACAAACAAAACAGAAACACACTCCTAGATTGAGAACAAAATGATGGCTGCCAGATGGGAGTGGGGTTGGGAGACTGGATGAAAAGAGAAAGGATTAAGAAGTACAAATTGCTAGTCATAAAATAGTCATAGGTATGCAAAATACAGCATAGGGAATATGGTCAATAATATTATAACTGTATATGGTCCCAGGTGGGTACTATACTTATCATGAAGATTACTTTATAAATTATAGAAATGTCTAACCACTATGCTGTACACCTGAAACTAACATAAAATAATGTTGAATGTCAACTGTAATTGGGAAAAAAAGATTACTGGCATTATAAGAAGAGTCTGTCTCTCTATTTCTTTCTCTATCTCCCATCGCTGCCCCCTCTTCCATGAAGAGACAGCAAGAAGGTGGACATCTGCAAGCCAGTAAGAGGGTTCTCACCAGAACCTGACAATGCTAGTACCTTGATGTCTGACTTCCAGCCTCCAGAAATGTAAGATAATAAATTTCTGTTCTTAAAACCACCATGTCTATGGTATCTGGTTATGGTAGCCCTACTTGAATAATACAATTAGTCTTAGGAAGACTTTTTTGAGGTCTATCAAGGAATTTGGGGGCTCAATATACTTTCTTGCATACCTCAAGTCAACTTAAAAGATACTACAGACTCATTTTTATTTAAACCGCTCAGTCTTAATTTGTTAATTTTTGTTTTAAAGAGAGCAAAGAGGACGTGGAAGAGAATGGAAATTCATTAAGGGAGAGTCTGAATGCCTAGATCAGTGGTTCTTAACCTTTTTTGAGGTACCGAACCCACCAGTTTCATATGCGCATTCACCGAACCCTTCTTTAGTAATAAATAAAATATGATATTTTTTTCCAAATTCAAGATGTAGGTATATGTTTTTTTACTGGTGCACAAAATGAGCCATGCATGAACATCACCTTGCTCAAAGAACAAAACCAACAAAATGCATGAACTCACAACAAATTACGGTATCACTTTATTCTGGCCTCCGCGGCAGAGGCTTCTCCGAACCCCTGCGACCGACTCATCGAACCCCTAGGGTTCGATAGAACCCAGGTTAAGAACTACTGGCCTAGATCCTGGACTTGGACTGGCCAAGACCATATCATATTACTAATGCTCAATTGCTTATCCATAAAATGAAGGGTTAATATTTTAAAAGATCCCAAAGCTTCCCTCCATCAACAGACTCTCTATGTCTTTAAATTTAAAAAGTCCTTTGAAACATTAGAAAAAAAAACAGATTTATAATCAATTGTGCTGAATGTGTAATAATAATTTTACAGGTAAGAAGTGATAACTGCTTGCTTACAAAGAGCATTATAGACTGTCCATAAGGAAGCTGAACTTTTCCTATTAAGGATTAAAGTATCCTAACAGTCAATACTATATTTTTATTATTTGAGACTCAAGTTTGAAAGAAAAATTTATAGTGGAGGACTTCAGAATGCAATCTGTAATTTTCCTTTCCATCTAAAATGGTGCATTCATTCCAAGTCACCACAAACTCAGATACGAAGACAAATAAACATGGGTTCCACACCTGGGTGTGAGGAATTGTTGGGCTGCACTTCTTGATCTGCAATATAATATCTCCATTTAATACAACAAAATGGACACACTGAAAGTGAATGATGGCCTAAATTCAGGAATTTTTCATGTGGGAAGCCACATCAGACGGTCTCAGGGACAGCAAGCCTCCCCCCTTGTTGGAGCATCCATAGTATTTGACTCTCTTCCCTCTGACTGTATCATGTTACATTGTAATATCCATTTAAATTCTCTAGAGATCAAGGTGCAATAGGCAGAGAAACCAAGCCCTGCTTATTTATGTTTCTCTGGATCTGATACAAAGCTGGTGTTCAATAACAGAGCTTGGGAAATGAGAAAAAGTAACCTAGATAAACAGGTTGAGGAGGCTCAAGTTCACGGCTACTCGTCCAATGTCTCACAGACTGGTGTGTCAAAGCCAAGGCAGGACCCAGATCTCAGACTCACAGTTCCGTGTTCTCACCTTCAGTAACTTGAAGGTAAGGAACTGGTACTTCTCTTAAACCCCACTTCTGTGTCCACTGGGAATAATCAGAAAATCTAGCAGTATAAAGAACAAAGCAAAATTTAAAACTAGAAGAGATGGTGTAAAAAGAAAGAAGACTAATTTAAACACATATTTTTTCAAAAAAGAATACAAAGCTAATAAGCATATGAAAATATGTTTAACATCATTAGTCATCATGGAAATGCAAATCAAAACCACCTTGAGCCTGACCAGGCGATGGTGCAGTGGATAGAACGTCGGACTGGGATGAGGAAGACCCAGGTTCGAGACCCCGAGCTCGCCAGCTTGAGCGCGGGCCCATCTGGCTTGAGCAAAATAATGCTCACCGGTTTGGACCCAAGGTTGTTGGCTCAAGCAAGGGGTTGCTCGGTCTGCTGAAGGCCAGCGGTCAAGGCACATGTGAGAAAGCAATCAATGAACAACTATGGTGTTGCAACGGCAATGAAAAACTAATGATTGATGCTTCTCACCACTCTCCCTTCCTGGCTGTCTGTCCCTATCTATCCCTCTCTCTGACTCTCTCTCTCCCTGTAAAAAACAAACAAACAAAAAACCACCTTGAGATATCACTTTACATCTAATAAGACTGCTATAATCAAAAAGACTAAAAATAAGGTAATAATTAAAAAATTAAAAAGTAACGAGCATTGACAAGGATTTCTAGAAACTGAAATATTTATACAGTGCTTGTGGAAATGTAAAAGAAATACTGCCACTTTGGAAAACAGTGTGGCAGGTCCTAGACACCGAACATAGAGTTCCAATATGAACCAGAAACTCCACTCCCAAGTATAGTCAAAAGAAATTTAAAAAGCCTGATCAGGCAGTGGCACAGTGAGTAGAGCATTGGACAGGAATGCAAAAGACCCAGGTTCGAAACCCCAAGGTTGCCAGCTTGAGCACGGGCTCATCTAGTTTGAGCAAGGCTCACAAGCTTGAGCCCAAGGTCACTGGCTTGAACCCAAGGTTGCTTGAACCTAAGGTCACTGGCTTGAACAAGGAGTCACTTACTCTGCTGTAGCCCCTGGTCAAAGCACATATAATAAAGTAATCATGAGCAACTAAGGTGCTGCAACGAAGAATTGATGTTTCTCATCTCTCTCCATCCCTATCTGTCCCTATCTCTGTCTCTCTGTCTCTGTCACACACACAAAAAAAGAAATAAATAAAAATATGGCTGCACAACATTTATACATCAATGTTTATAGCAGCATTATTCACAATATAGAGATAATGGAAATAAGACAAATGTCCATTAACTGATAAATGGATAACAAAAATGCAAGGGAATATTATTTGGCAACAAAAAGATGGTAAGAAGTACTGATACATATTTCAACATGGAGGAACCTTGAAAACATTAAGTGAAATGATTCGGACAAAAAAGGCCACATGTTATATGATTTGACTTATATGAAATGGATTATTATAATAAAAGTAGATTAGTGGTTACCAGGGTCTAAGAGAAGGACAGGTTGGGAAGTAACTGCTAATAGATATGGGGTTTCTACTGGAGGTAATGAAATGTTGTGGAATTAAATAGTGGTGTTGCTTGCAAAACTTTGTGAATATAATAACAATCATTGAACTGTACACTTTAAGAGCGTGAATTTTATGGTGTGTGAATTATATCACAATAAAAATACAAAAAAAAGAAATCACCCTGGATGAATGGCTTGGGTGGTTGGAGCATCGTCATGAAGCACAGAGGTTGCCAGTTCGATCCCCGGTCAGGGCACATATGGGAACAGATTGATGTTCCTTTCTCTCTCTTTCTCTCTTGCTGAAATAAATACATTTTTTAAAATTTAGAAAAATACCAAAAAAATAAAAATAAAAGGAGAGAGAGAGAGAGAGAGAGAGAGAGAGAGAGAGAGAGAGAAGAAACTACATAAACTGGCCAAACTTAGGCAAAGCAAATGTCTTCATAAACTTTTGATAATGGTGCAATGTAGAGCATGGCACAAAATAAAATAAATATTAACACCTGTTGTGTCTCGTGAGAGAGACTAAAGAAAACCAGTGTTTATTTAGAGCCTGGTTGTACCAAGTCTCCAGAATAAGTACATTTCCTGTTTTCTCATTAATCTTTTGAGGAATTTCTTAATCACTTTGTAAATGAGGAAACCAAGTTTCAGAGAGGTTGAGTCATTTTACAAGAGTACACAGTAATGTTACCAGACCTACAATTCCTGTTCCAATGTGCCTAATTGCAAAGCATGTATTCTTTTCACTCTAGCACAGCACCACCTTTGATAGATTTCAAATTGCATAAAATTCAGTTTCTTGCGAGTTCTTCCAGAAGTTGTGAAGTAAACTAGAACACACATATCTTCAAAAGCCTATGCAAATGTCGGACAAAACTGATAAGCACTCCCTCGTTTGCCCCGACATCTGCTTCACAATCGCCAAAGTTGGGGAAAAGGACTTACCTCAGAGCCCCACCTATGCCTACTGAACACTGTATTGTTGCAGGATGTCTAGTTTATCATAAAAGTTTCCAAGCACTTAACTATACTTCAAAGTCAATAGAAGTTCAATACATGATTATGGTAATTGAGTGAACAAACATTTTTTCCCTTAAAGTTTTTATAAGCCATTGAAGATAAAAGTTGAAGACACTGTGAAATAACCACTTGACTACTTTATGACCAGATGCACCACAAGAAACCTCGTTTTCAAGAGCGTGTAGCTGTGGACAGACTTGGCAGATGTGAGGCTATTCCCCAATCCGGTTGTAGACTGACGGCAGTAGCCATCTTCCACATAAATACGGTGGCACCTTGAGATACAAATTTAATTCGTTCTGTAACCAAGCTCATAAGTCAGTCAACTGATTTCTCAAACTGCCAATACTGGACCTGTGTGCCGTCCAGCCAACTAACTGCAGCTTCCCGAATCGCGATTCGTATCTCGAAACTTCGCTCGGATCTCGAACAAAACTACGGACCAAGTCGCAGCTCGTATATTTAAAAAAAAAAAATCATATGTTGGTCTGTTCGTATCTCAAGTTACCATTGTAATAGGCGTATACTCTATAGTCTTCTTGATAGGACCACGTGGCTTGTTCTAGATAACGTATTAAAAGTCAAAGGGACAGATATTATCCTTGATTGAACATAACTGTTGATCTTATAAACAGATCTTTTTTACTGCATAGTGGGCAGCAACATCTGAGATGGTAGCAGCCACTCCATCAGGCACATGAGAAATACGGTGCAGAACTTTCAGCTGACTCATGTGGATATTTCCTAGTTAACTAAAATTTTGAGATTTTTTCTTGGTGGTGGTGTTATTGTTGTTTTGTTGTGTGTGTGAGTGTGTGTGTGTGTGTGTGTGTGTGTGTGTGTGTGTGTGGTTTTTACAGCATGACCTGATTCTTCTCTAAAGTCAAGATTATGTGTGAAAATAATGAGAAGTGCAATTTAACCAGAGCTACTTTGACTATGAAAAACTGTAGGACATAGGATCAGATAGTTTGGGATCAAATAATACAAAGCCTTGAAAGTTAGTTTAGTGTAGAACGCATATGGATAGAAAAAAGTACTACAGGAGGGGAAATAGTTATGTTAATCCCAGAGAAACTATTGGCAGAAAAGAAACTTAAAAGTAGAGGAGTACACAGCTAGTACAGATATCATGGCTGGATGATACCTTCAATTTGAGATCCAAGAAGGGCTAAGGTTAGACAACTGAGGTCAATATGGAGAGGCCACTAGACAGAAGATGCCAAAAGTCAATCTGAGAAGTACATAAGCCCGTTGCTTGGAAGGGAGCTGTATTAGTTTTCTATTGCTGCCATGTCAAGTTACCACAAATTCAGTGGTTTAAAACAACACACATTTATTATTTTACAGTTCTGTAAATTAAAAGTCTAACCTGGATCTCACTGTCTGAAATCATGGTATCAGCAGGTCTGAATTCCTCTATAGAGGCTCTAGGGGAGATTTATGTCCTTGCTTTTCCCAGCTTCTATTCCAGGTTGCCTCTATTTTTTAGCACTTGGCCTCTCCCTGACCCTTTTTCTTTTATTAGATCTCTCTCTCTGAACAGAGCTAGAAAGGCTCTGTTTTTAAGGACTCATGATTATGTTGGGCCCATCCAGACAATCCAAAATAAGCCCAATCTCAGTGTATTTAACATAATCACATCTGCAAAGTTCCTGGTGCCACATAAGGTAACATATTCTCAGGATCTGGGAATTAGAACATGGCCATCTTTGGGAGGCCATTATTCTGCCTATCCTAATAGCCAAGTAGTAAGAATGAGGAATAGTCAAGGTATCAAGAAATAGTGTGGTATTAGAAGAATGGCTTCATTTGAAGGTTCTCTGTGTACAGTGGGTCTTGTTCTAAGGCCCCTAAAGAGCAAGTTCAATGAACTAAATGAGAAGTAATTAGTGTTGTACTTTGTTAATGATAAGGAATGATGTGTTGCAGATAGTCCATGAGGCCCTGAGATTAACCCTTTGCATGTACAAAGTGGAAGTTCAATAAATATAAGGTGAATAAATAAATGAGTGAATGAAATGTTGACCAAATAAACAAAACTTGACAACAGTCTGGATATAGAAGAGAGAGAAGGATGAAAAAAATGGGCACTCAATAAAGCAGCTAAGAGAGGTGTGAGGTCAGACACTGAAAAAACATGGGAAAAGGTTACATAAAATTTCTTCCTACTTGTGATCTGAAAATTTCATTGTTTTTCAGAATTTAATTTATTTTACAAAACTGAAAGAGTAAATATACTGGCAAATAAATGTACACTAAAGAAAAGTAGGAAATTATATTAATCATATGTTTAGAAAAGGATTATTGAAAAAAATGTTTTTCAGGAAACCAAAAATTAGATGGTGTCAGGGGAACTAGTAATTAGGAAAGTAGGATCATTTTTAAAGGAGTTTTTATCTTTAAAACTATCTAAAGAGATGGGACCATGTATTAATTATGAAATAATGTTTGTGTCTTAGATCTCTGTATTGGAGGTATGCTACATTGCGATCCATCAACTCAGTAAGATGTAGTGAAAACTGAAAACTATAATAAATCACAACCCCTGTGGGCAACCCGATTAAATTTCTTTCTGGCTTTTGTGCAATGGTGGCAATGGCTGTAATCCAGAACATAAACAAAAGCTCATATGGAAGCAACAAACACATTTTTTAAAAGAAACATATTATTCTTCAGTCCAGAGAACTTTTTCTCTAAGACTCTGTCTGTGACTTATTTATATTACCAAGTAACTCTACCTAGTAAACATAAAGCTCAGCTAACTACAAAAAGAAAGCATTTACATAGTCTAATGATTCCCATATATGGATGACAGATGTGCAGGCCAAGAAGTTTAGCTATTCTTTTTTGGAAATTGACTTAATAAGATGGTGACAAATGAAGTGTATACATGGTCAGTCCCATGATAACCTAGACATTTCTATTCTCATCTCTGGAAAATTAAGCCATTCTATCTCCATTAACAATGTGCTTTAAAGTAACATGTAAATTATGGGCAAACTGGCACAAGTTGAATTTGCTTAAAAAAAGATCCCATGGTATAAACAGAAACCAAAACTGTCACCAGTACTAATGCAATATAATAGCTCATGAGAATGACATAAGTCATAAAACTCTTATTTCTTGAACCTTACTCAAGGGACTTGACAAACTAATAAATTTGAACCAGTAAGTATCAATGCAGCCGGCCACCTGAATTATGGGTTCCTTTAGATATCCACATTAATTATCCTACTAATGTAGATTTTTTCAAGTTTAACTTTAAATTTATGGTGGCCTTCCCTGCCACCCAGTACATTCTTGTTGACATGCATCTGTGTATGGGAGTGCTGCTTCCCAAGGAGGACTGCTTACACAAGAGGTAAAACGAGATTTGAAATTTCCATTGAGTCTTTCTACGTTTTGTCAATATCTAAAGAGGTTTGCATAATTGGAAGTTTTATAAAGGTAGTGAAGAAGAACTGATACCATATTATGGAAAAATTAACAAGTATATGCCAGTATATAATACGTATAAGATGCAAACATGAGTGTATATCTGAAGTTTACCATCAATATGCCTAACCTTTAATAAGGGCAACTATAGTCAGTTGTACTCTCTATACACTCTTGTTTTTCTTCTGTTCGTATTTCCAAAACTCTATTTCCTGTCTGTCCCCACCAGAACTAGTATTCTTATTTGGTACCTCTGTTGTTATTCATTCCTCCATATTTTCCAATATTTATTGAACATGACTCTGTGTTCCAGGTATCTCAATAGGCACTGAAAATGTACTGGAAAACAAGACAGGTGTTTGACTCTCAACTTTCCTTGAAAGATCAAGTCTTAGGCTGATTCCTCCAGGTACTCCCCCTTGATCTTGAATAGTTCAGTGCTCCAAGAGGATGTCTTGGCCCACTACCCTGCCCTGATCGTAGACAAGTATCCCAGTCAAGCTGACCCTGAGCCACACAGAAAAAGTTGCTTCATTTTAGTATCGCATAAGGAAAATAAAAAAACAGTACAGTATTGGAAATTTAGTGCAAACTACACACATCAAAAATACATATATTCCCAAATACAAATTGGGGAGAGAGGAAAGTTTCTAAACTATCTCAAATGACTTGTCTATGTAAAGAATGTCTAACAAATCTGTATAAAATTCTCTGCTATAAATAAGATGCTTTTTTAAATTTCAAACCCCCCTCCCAATTTTTCCTCAATTTCTATTATGGTCTAATATTGAGCCAATCTGTTTCATGCAGGCAAATTCACTTGGAACATTGAGTCAAACTACCTGAAGTTCATCTCCTTACATGAGACAGTATCTGAAATCATGTGAGTATCACCACATCAAGTAGGAACCTTTCTTCTGGTTGAATTCTGAAATGGAGCAAAATGTTTGCAAAATTAAAAACAGAAATCTTTAGTCTTTATAATTACAAGGATTCTCCAGACGTGTACCTGTGGTCTCTTTACTCCAATGCAACTCAATGATTCTCTGATATCTAAGGCAGTAATGACTGGGATAATGTGTTTCCTTTATCATAAACCATATTGAAAAGTAACACTTGCCTTATACCAATCACAGCTAATGAAAATGAACTTATATAAAACATGTGGAAATGTTTTGAAAAGTCTCAAGTGCTAACTGTACTTAAGAGAAAGTGGTGATGTGGGTATTAGTAGTGCTTCTAGTGGTGGGGGTGTGGTAATTTCTCTGACAATTTAGAACCTGCAGAAGACGAGGTCTGTTAAAAGGGCCTTAGAGAGAGGACTCAGTGTGAGGTTGGTTCTGTAGTTAAATAATCTTAGAAAATGCTATATATAATACCTCTCCTTTTAGCATTTGAAAAGGCACACAAGCCATTCAAGGCATGGAATAGCCCTGCAATAAAGAAATCGTCTAATTGTAATAATCCAGAATTTCTGAAACAGAGATTGAAAGCATTTCTTCTTCCTTCAGCCCTTAATATTCCATTGCACTAGAGGCCTACCTAGGATTATTATTCAGACAAAAGTGAGAATTAGATGCTCACTTAGTGCTGATTGTCAAAGGCCAACTCCTTCCCCTCAGGACATCCCAGACTCTTGCCAGTACTAACATCATGAAAGGTGGGATTCTCAATTTATGAATGAAACCAGTGATACTGATAACCCCTTCAAAAAATAGCATCCTGATTTGAAACCTAAAGATAATGTTCCAAATATCTACCATTTATCAGTTTTTGTACCTAGCCATAGAAAATACTTTTATCATAAAGAATATTCAGACAAAATATATTGGAGGATTTTAAAGATATCTAGTCTTCATAGTCTCAAAATGGAAATAAACCAACAAGTTTATTATTGAGATTAACCCAAGGTAGTACTTTGAGCAACACAGCTTCCTGCTTTCAGAGTTCTGACAGTATTTCTGACTTTTCAATTTGAGAAATGAAAAAAACTAGCAGGCAGAAATGAGGAGAAGATAACACAAATTAAAGTAACAAATGATATGCATTTTGCAGATATAAGCATGAGTTACGTTCAGAAATGTCACCTTCAGTAGGAAACCCTCTTGGTCTAGTCAGAAAGAAAGTCAGAAAAAAACATCTGATCCTGAACAGTGTTCTTCCCGTGCCACATGGCTAGATGCAATCCCAGTACCCACCCACCTGAAACTCTATGATAATGAATCCAGCACTGAAAATATAATAAAAACAAAAGATTCAGAAAGGATGCAAAATACATACTGGATAAAATTAATTTGAAAACTAAGAGGATGAAGAAATTAGAAAATGAAAGAAATAAAGATAGGAAAAATAAGATGAAACCAAGATACAGTGACATGGACTCATTTTCTAAAATCCAATGGGAACAAAATTGTAAGTAACAACTTATAATAATTTCACAGGATCTGGCCACTTTTTTAGTTTAAGTCTCATTTCTTAACAGAACATCGCCCCTAACCCATGCCTTTACATAGTGACCTAAAGCCCCATTTAGCCATATGTCAATAGCTGCGGTGGTTTTAAGATTATTTTGAAAATGTCTTGCCTATTTTCTTTTGCACAGAGTGAAACTCCAAGGGTGTAACTTTCCTCCTAGGAAAACAGGTAGGCTGCTAGAGGTGAAGATATATGGTATTGACACACTGTGTGTGCTCACAAGACACTCAGTGGTGGGTCTAAGTAGAAATGACAAGGAATAACCATCCTGTGTCCACATTTAGGAAATAAATTCATAAAATATATGAAATCCAAGGTATGCAGAACTCCAAATTATCCCCTTGTTGTCATGGAAGCTCTCTAAGAATATCTCATAAAATATTTTCCCTTTCAAGGAATTAGATGGAAAATAAACACCATAAGATAGTATCCAGCCATCACAAAGGCCCAAAAATAAGTGGCTCCAGTTCTTAAGTGCTTTCAGTATTGGGTATAGTCTACCATTCATTTGTTTCCTCAGTCAAAAGTCTTAGTGTGTGATGGCATCTACCATAAGAATGTATTTGGGCCCTTTTTATTCCAAGGCAATATTAAAACACATCGGCTCAAATAACCCTTACACCCTAACTGACTCACTGAGCAGGAAAGCTCAGCTTGCAGGTCAACATACAGACTGACCCTCCTGATCTACAACCATAAAACATAACTTCTATCATTGTATTTTCCTTCAAACAGGGACAAGGAAGGACCAGACTTTGTGTGTGCATGTTTCTTGATGTCACCTGGACTTACACCTTACATCCCGTGTAACCACTTCAAGGCTCCCCATGAAGATGAGCAAGGACCTTTTCTAAGAACTGACAGGCCCTACCTAGTACTTGCTTCAACCATGGAATTTACCATGTTGAATGAAAATTATCTATTTACCATTCTTTGTCCCCTAAAAGACTCTTTAAATTCCTCAAAAATGGGAACCAACCTATAATGGTTTTTGAGCCCAGTTTCTGTGAGCCTGCCAAAACATATTAGCAACTCTAAATGGATTTTTGAGCTGAATGAGGCAAAAAGGACTAGGAATAAAGAAAGGTGTTATAGGATTTAATGATTTAATTTCAAAAATGTTTACATCTAGAAATATATATTGACTACCTACTTAATCTATGGTAGGTCTAGTGTCAGCAAAAGTGGTCAGGCCTTCAAGGAAAGAGCAGTGAAGATGAGGAGAAAAGAGGTGAATATGCTTATGAAACAACAGAGAGTGAAAAATGACATAGGAGAAGTACAGACTTTCCTAGGAAATTCATAAAGATTGAAAAACATTTCCAGAAAAAGGGGGGTATTGAAAAAATAAAGGATGTGAGCACATGTCCACAGGTGGAATGGGTGCGGGAGATCTATTCGCCACCACATAGTAGAAGAAAAGTTGAGCACACAACCATTATGGAAAACAAATTGTTTTCCCTGTCAAAAGCATAGGGTATGTAAATGAGATTACAAATAAAAACCAGCCTGACTGGGTGGTGGTGCAGTGTATAGAGCGTTGGACTGGGATGTGGAGGACCCAGGTTCTAGACCCCGAGGTTGCCAGCTTGAACGTAGGTTCATCTGGTTTGAGCAAAGCTCACCAGCTTGGACCCAAGGTCGCTTGGCTCCAGCAAGGGGTTGATCGGTCAGCTGAAGGCCCACCGTCAAGGCACATATGAGAAAGCAATCAATGAACAACTAAGGTGTCGCAACGAAAAACTGATGATTGATGCTTCTCATCTCTCTCCGTTCCTGTCTGTCTGTCCCTATCTATCTCTCTCTCTGACTCTCTCTGTCCCTGTTAAAAAAAAAAAAAAGCTGCAATCTTGGAAAGTTTTTATTTTATTAATTTTAATGGGGTGACATGAATAAATCAGGGTACATATGTTCAAAGAAAACATCTCCAGGTTATCTTATCATTCAATTATGTTGCATAGCCATCACCCAAAGTCAAATTGTCCTCTGTCACCTTCTATCTGGTTTTCTTTGTGCCCATCCCCACTCCCCTCTTTCTCCCTTTCCTCCCTCCCCCCACCCCGTAAACCCCACACTCTTGTCCATGTCTCATAGTCTCACTTTTATGTCCCACCTATGTATGAAATCATGCTGTTTTCAGTTTTTTTCTATTTTACTTATTTCACTCCATATAATGCTATCAAGGTCCATCCATTTTGTTGTAAATGATCCGATGTCATCGTTTCTTATGGCTGAGTAGTATTCCATAGTATATATGTACCAAAGCTTTTTAATCCACTTGTCCTCTGACAGACACTTGGGCTGTTCCCAGATTTTCACTATTGTGAACAATGCTGCCATGAACATGGGGACGCATTTCTTCTTTTCGAACAGTGCTATGGTGTTCTTAGGGTATATTCCTAAAAGTGGGATAGCTGGGTCAAAAGGCAGTTCGACTTTTAATTTTTTGAGAAATCTCTATACTGTTTTCCACAGTGGCTGCACCAGTCTGCATTCCCACCAGCGGTGCAGGAGGGTTCCCTTTTCTCCACATCCTCGCCAGCACTTATTCTGTGTTGTTTTGCTGATGATTGTCATTCTGACTGGTGTGAGGTGATATCTCATTGTGGTTTTAATTTGCATTTCTCTAATGATTAGTGATGTTGAGCATTTTTTTATATGCCTATTGGCCACCTGTATGTCCTCTTTGGAGAAATTTCTATTCATTTCTATTGCCCATTTTTTGATTGGATTGTTTGTCTTCCTGGTGTTGAGTTTTGAAAGTTCTTTATAAATTTTGGTTATAAACCCCTTATCAGACATGTTGTCGAATATGTTCTCCCATTGTGTGATTTGTCTTTTTATTCCGTCCTTATTGTCTTTAGCTGTGCAAAAACTTTTTAGTTTGATATGGTCCCATTTGTTTATCCTGCCTCTTATTTCATTTGCCCGTGGAGATAAATTGGCAAATATATTGCTGCGACAGATGTTGGAGAGCTTACTGCCTATGTTTTCTTCTAAGATGCTTATGGTTTCGCGGCTTACATTTAAGTCTTTTATCCATTTTGAGTTTGTTTTTGTGAATGGTGTAAGTTGATGGTCTAGTTTCATTTTTTTGCAGGTAGATGTCCAATTTTTCCAACATTATTTGTTAAAGAGGCTGTCTTTACTCCATTGTATGCTCTTTCCTCCTTTGTCAAATATCAGTTGTCCATAAAGCTGTGGGTTTATTTCTGGGTTCTCTGTTCTGTTCCATTGATCTATGTGCCTGTTCTTATGCCAGTACCAGGCTGTCTTGAGTATAATGGCCTTGTAGTAAACCTTGATATCCGGAAGAGTGATACCTCCTGCTTTTTTTTTCTTTTTAAGATTGCTGAGGCTATTGGTGTTCTTTTTCGGTTCCATATAAATTTTTGGAATATGTGTTCTATATCTTTGAAGTATGTCATTGGTATTTTAATTAGTATTGCATTGAATTTATAAATTGCTTTGGGTAATATAGACATTTTAATTATGTTTATTTTTCCTAACCATGGGCACGGTATATGCTTCCACTTGTTTGTATCTTCCTTGATTTCTTTTATCAATGTTTTATAATTTTCCGAGTACAAGTCCTTAACCTCTTTGGGTAAATTTACCCCCAGGTACTTTACTTTTTGGTTGCAATAGTGAAGGGGATTATTTCCTTAATTTCTTTTGCTAAAGGTTCATTGTGGTATATAGAAATGCCTCTGATTTCTGAGTATTAATTTTATATCCTGCCACCTTGCTGAATTCATTTTAAGGTCCAGTAGTTTTTTGACTGAGACTTTAGGGTATTCTATATACAATATCATATCATCTGCCAATAATGACAATTTTACTTCTTCTTTTCCAACTTGGATACCTTTTATTTCTTCTTCTTGTCTGATTGCTATAGCTAGGACTTCCAGAACTATGTTGAATAAAAGTGGTGAAAGGGGGCACTCCTGCCTGGTTCCTGATCTTAAGGGGATTGCTTTTAATTTTTCCCATTTAGTATGATGTTTGCTGTTGGTTTGTCATAGATGACCTTTATCATGTTAAGGAATGTTCCCTGTATTCCCATTTTACTGAGAATTTTGAGCATGAATGGGGCTGGATTTTATCAAATGCCTTTTCTGCATCTATTGAAATTATCATGTGATTTTTGTCCTTCCTTTTGTTTATGTGATGAATCACATTGATTGATTTGGGAATACTGAACCAGCCTTAACTCTCCAGAATAAATCCCATTTGATCATGGTGTATGATTTTTTCATATATTGCTAGATCCGGTTGGCTAATATTTTGTTAAGAATTTTAGCATCTAAATTCATCAGGGATATTGGCCTATAATTTTCTTTCTTTGTGTTGTCTTTGCCTGGTTTCAGGATTAGAATTATGCTCACCTCATAAAAGGAGTTTGGAAGTCTTCCTTCCTCTTGAATTTTTTGAAATAGCTTGAGGAGGATAGGAGTTAGTTTTTCTCTGAACTTTTGTTAGAATTCACTTGTAAAGCCAACAGGCCCAGGATTTTCCTTTGTTGAGAGTTTTTTGATAACTGTTTCAATCTCACTTGCTGTAATTGGTCTGTCTAGGTGTTCTAATTCTTCCAGATTGATTTTTGGAAGATTATATGATTCAAGAAATTTGTCCATTTCACCTAGGTTGTATAATTTTTTGGCATAGAGTTCTTCATAGTATTTTCTTACAATGCTTTGTATTTCTGTTGTGTCAGTTGTTATTTCTCCACTCTCAATTCTAATTTTATTTATCTGAGTTCTCTCTCTTTTTTTCTTGGTGAGTCTAGTAAAAGGTTCATCGATCTTGTTTACCTTTTCAAAGAATCAGCTCCTGGTTTCATTGATCCTCTGTATTGTTTCCTTAGCCTCTATGTCATTTATTTCTGCTCTGATCTTTATTATATCCTTCCTTCTAGTGGTCCTGGGCTTTATTTGCTGTTGTTTTTCTAGTTCTTTTAGATGCAGGGTCAGGTTGCTTATTTGAGCTTTTTCTAGCTTCTCATGGTATTCCATTAGTGCTATGAACTTCCCTCTCTGTACTGCTTTTGCTGTGTCCCATAAATTTTGAGTTGATGTATGCTCATTATCATTTGTTTCTAGAAACTTTTTTATTTCTTCTTTGATCTCATTGTTAATCCATTCATTATTTAATAACATGCTATTTAGTTTTCAAGTGTTACAGTATTTTTCAGTTTTTCTTTTGTGATTAATTTCTAGTTTCATGCCGTTGTGATCAGAGAAAATGCTTGATATGATTTCAATCTTCTTAAATTTGTTGAGACCATTTTTGTGTCCTAACTTGTGGTCTATCCTAGAGAATGTACCATGAGCACTTGAAAAGAATGTATATTCTACTGCTTTAGGGTGAAAAGTTCTGAAGATATCTATTAAATTGAGTTGATCTCGGGTATCGTTTAAGTCTGCAGTTTCTTTGTTAATTTTCTTTCTTAAGGATCTATCCAGTGATGTTAGCGGGGTATTGAAATCCCCTACTATTATAGTATTGCTGTTAAATCTCGTTCTATATATCCATCAAAGTCTTCTCTATGTATGCCGGGGCTTCTATGCTTGGCCCGTAGATATTTACAATGGTTATATCTTCCTGTTGAATTGTTCCCTTTATCATTAGGTAGTGTCCTTCTTTATCTTTTACTACAACCTTTGTTTTAAAGTCCATTTTGTCAGATATAAGTATTGCTACCCCGGCTTTTTTTTCATTTCCATTTGAATGAAATATTTTTTCCATCCTTTTACATTCAGTCTATGTACATCTTTTGTTTTAAGGTGTGTCTCTTGTAGACAGCATATGTATGGGTCCTGTATTTTTATCCAGGCAGCTAACCTATGTCTTTTGATTAGATCATTTAATCAATTTACATTTTAGGTTATTATTGATATGTAGTTGTTTATTGCCATTTTGTTCTTTAAAGCTGTATTCTTCTCTTGCTATATTCTTTTCCCCCTTTGAACTGTTCACAACAGGCCCCTTAGCATCTCTTGCAGAATTGGTTTGGTTTTAATGAATTCCTTGAGGGTTCTTTTGTCTCGGAAGCTCTTTATTTCTCCTTCAATTTTAAATGTTAGCCTTGCTAGATAGAGTAGTCTTGGTTGTAGGTTCTTGTTCTGCATTACTCTGAATATATCTTGCCATTCCCTTCTGGCTTCAAGTGTTTCTGTTGAGAAGCCGGATGTCATCCTTATGGGGGCTCCTTTTTAGGTGATAGCCTTTTTTTCTCTAGCACCTTTTAGATTTTTCTCTTTATCTCTTAGCTTTGGTATTTTAACTATGATGTGTCTTGGTGTAGATTTCTTTGGGTTTCTCTTTAATTGAGCTCTCTGTGCCTTCTTGCATGTGTGAAACATTTTCCAGTTTTAATTTAGGGAAGTTTTCAGTTATGATTTGATTGAGCAAAGTTTTTATCACTTTTTCTTTCTCTTCATCTTCAGGGACCCCTATGATGGTGATGTTATTTCTTTTCATGTTGTCGCAGAGCTCCCTTAGGGTTTCCTCACATTTTTTGAGTCTCTTTTCTTTTTTCTGCTCTGCTTCTGTGCCTTTGTTTATTTTGTCCTCTAACTTGCTGATTCATTCCTCAACTTCATTCATCCTGCTTTTAATTCCTTCCATTGTGGTCTTCAGTTCTGATACTGTATTTGACATTTCTGTCTGATTCTTTTTTATTATTTCAATTTCCTTTTTTATACTTGTTATCTCTTTATTTAGGTGTTCATAATGACTATCCATTGTTGCTCTAAGCTTATTATTTTAAACTCTGCATCAGATAGTTTGATTATATCTGATTCATTCAGGTCCTTCTCTGGGGATTTTTCTTGATTCATTTGGGTTGCATTTCTCTGCCTGCCCATTTTGTCTGTGTATAAGAAGGTTGTGGCCACTAAAGTCCAATGGGTGTTGCCTTTATGTTCTCTAGGTGTGGTCTGTCTGCAGTCTACCACCCCCTCAGCCGCTTTCTAGAGCGGTTGGGTGTGTGTGTTACCAGCGCTGGCCTTGGCTGCTGAGGTCTCTGCATCGCCTCTGCAGAAAGGGCTGTGTTTTCATGTCAGGCTCTATAAGCCTCAGCCGGTCTCAGCCTTTGCCCCTCTCCCATGGGTGGGACCATGCACCACACTCGGGCCACACCCTGGGTATCAAGGGAAGACTGAGCACTTTTGCTTAGCTGTGGGTCCCTGTCAGCCTGTTCCTCCGGCCGGGAGGGGCTTCTGGTGCGCACTCAGCTGGTAGCCTGGGTTTCTGCCCCGCCCCCACCAATCTCGACTCCTCGGCTGGGCGGGGCTGCTGCTATGCACTCAGCCATGCACGGGGCTTCTGCCCCACCTCTGCGGGCAAAGCCGGTTTGGGCAGGGCTTCAAGCCTCGGAGGCCGGGGGCGGCTGTGTACCTGCTTGCTCTTGCCCAGCAGCAGATCTCTGCCCATTTCGGGCTCTTGCTTTTCCCCCACAGGTGGGGTCACAGGCGGGCCCACAGCCACTGAACCACTTTTGCGTGTCCCCTTTGCCCCGGCTTGCTAGACCAAGCTCACAACAGCTGGCTCGGCCTCTGCCCCCGCCAACAGGACCACACTTCTGCATTCTCCCACGGCCAGCCTTCCAGCAAGCCCTCAGCAGTGTGGGTGGGGGCACTGCAGCTCAGACTCTAACACTCCATACTATAGTCCTGAAAGCTCCCTCCTTCTAAGCGACTGTGCTCTAATTGCCGCAGGGGAGCCTGTTTGGCTGAAGTCCTGCTTCCCCTTGCTGGTTCCAGGGGAAATATTGTTTCAGATTTGTGGAGTGACTCAGCCCAGGGTTTAGGGTGGCTGTCCCTCAAAGCTTTTCTCCCTGTGCCTTCCAGACCACACTCTCTTCCTGCTGCTCCAGTCCTGTCCTCTCTCCCTGTCTCCCAGAGTCCTGGGTGAGTGGCTGTGGGAGAGGTTTTCTGTGCCATCCCTTTAAGAAGAATCCTGGGTCTGAGACAATTGTCTCTTTCTCACAAACAGTATCCTAACCTGTTTCCAAGCTAAATACTGTCCATACACCTCTTCTAGGATCTGGGTCTGCAGGCTGGGGCTTTGTTCCTGGGACCCAGGTCCCTACCTTTCTGCTGGCCTCTCTTCCTGCCACACGAGTCTCTCCGGGCTGCCTTTCGCTCCAGGGAGTTGGGCAGCCCTTTCCGCATTTTCGCTTTTCCTACCAGTCTCAATGTTGCTTCTTCAGTTTTCCTTGGTTGAAGAGTCCTTTCAGTCCAGTTCAGTGTTGGTTTATCCAGATTATGGTTCTTAAAATCAAGTTATAATCCGCTTTGGTCCGAAGTTGTTACGTCCGCTTACTCCATCGCCATCTTGCCCCTTGGAAAGGAGTTTTGAATGTCAGAATATCAACTGAGATTTTTCTACAAATAGTGTGGTGTCACCAAAGGTATCTAAACCAAGGTTATAGGGTGGTAGCTCTGAGGGCAACATGCAAGGTGATTTGGGGACAGGACAAATATTCCTATAAATAGATGCCAGTCTAAAGCCAGAATACTTGTTATATTTCTCATCTCAGATAAACAATTTTGTCTGTAAAGTTGAAGTTTTTCATGAAAATTTTAAGTTTTATAAGCTATATTTCTGAGCAGGAAATATGAGATTTAAAATTGAACAAGGGGTTAATATTAATAAGAATATAAGTAAGCCACAATTAGAAAGAATGGAAATTAAAGCAGGATTAAGAATTATTCAGTTTATCCAAAATATATAAAGAACTCACAAAGCTCAGCAACTAACATTTAAACAATCTAATTAAAAAAGGAGAGGTCCTGCATAGACACTTCTCACATGAAGACGTACAAACAACAAATAGATATATGAAAATATGCTCATCTTTGCTAGCTATTCAAGAAATTCAAATCAAAACTACAATGAGATACTACCTCACACCTGCTATCAACAAGACAGTTAATAAATGTAAGAGAGGCTGTGGAGAAAAAGGAACTCTCATCCACTGATGTTAGGAATGTAAACTGGTACAGCTACTATGGAGGACAGTATGGCGGTTCCTCAAAAATTTAGGAATAGAATTACCCCATGACCTAACAATCCCTTTATTGGGTATTTACCCAAAAAACCTGAAAACATTGATACTCAAAGATACGTGCACACCCATGTTCATCTCAGCATTATTTACAGTGGCCAAGACATAGAAACAACTAAAGTGTCCCTTGATAGAGGGTTAGATAAGAAGATGTGGTACATTTATACAATGGACTACTACTCAGCCATAAGAAATGATGACATACTGGCATTTACAACATCATGGATAGAACTTGAGAATGTATACTAAATGAAATCAGTTAATCAGAAAAAACTAAGAACTATATGATTTCATACATAGATGGAATATAAAACTGAGACAGTTTGTCCTGTGGTGGCTCAGTGGATAAAGCGTCGACCTGGAATGCTGAGTTCGCCGGTTCAAAACCCTGGGCTTGCCCAGTCAAGGCATATATGGGAGTTGAAGCTTCCTGCTCCTCCCCTTCTTCTCTCTCTCTCTCTCTCTCTCTCCCTCCCTTTCCTCTAAAATGAATAAATAAATAAAATTAATTTTTAAAAAACTGAGATGCATGGACATAGATAAAAGTAAAGTGGTTTCCAGGGGAATGGAAGGGAAGAAGGGAGTAAAGAGGAACAAATACAGAGTGATGGAGCCAGACCAGGCGGTGGCGCAGTGGATAGAGCATCGGACTGGGATGCGGAAGACCCAGGTTCGAGACCCTGAGGTCACCAGCTTGAGCACGGGCCCCTCTGGCTTGAGCAAAAGCTTGCCAGCTTGGACCCAAGGTCGCTGGCTCCAGCCAGGGGTTGCTCGGTCTGCTGAATGTCTGCTGTCAATGCACATGTGAGAAAGCAATTAATGAATAACTAAGGTGTCACAACAGCAACAAAAAACTAATGATTGTTGCTTCTCACCTCTCTCCCTTCCTGTCTGTCTGTCCCTATCTATCCTTCTCTCTGACTCTCTCTCTGTCCCTGTAAAAAAAAAAAAAAATACACAGTGATGGAAAATGATTTGACTTTGGGTGGTGAGCACACAACAAAATCAACAGTTCAAATGCTGTACAGCTGTTTACCTGAAACTGATGTACTGTTTAATCAATGTCACCTCATTAAATTAATTTCTAAATTAAAAAAAAACTATTTGGCAAGCATAACCTAGAATCAAGAGAATTTCCATATTCATAGAGTCTAAGATAGCATAAAGTAAAGGTGAATTATATTTCTCTAGAACTCTGAAAGGCCTTCTCTTTTCCACTCCTGAATAAGAAAAATAAATCCTTGCTCTATATTTCTCCCTCTCCATTGCACTACCTACATGAAAGAATTCCTACAAGGAAATTTTTTAAGGTATAGAAGAAGAATGATGTGAATTTAGGTGTCATTGGTGTGGGGAAGCTGAGAGCTGGTAAAAGGTTCGGAGACCCTAATAAAAGTCTAATAGTTTGGGGAGCTACAATAATTTAGTCTAAAATAGTGCAGTGGTTACCAGGGGGAAGGGAAAGGTGGATAGGGAGGGGTGTTAAGGGAAGAGAAGGGGCTTAAAGAGAAACAAAATAAAGGTTGACAGAAGATGATTTAATTTTGGGTGATAGGTATATAGCATAATCAACTGTCCAAATGATGTGGAGATGTTTTCTCTAAATCTATGTTAACCTATATCACCCTGTTAAATTTAATTGTCTAAATAAAATAATAATAATAATAATAATAATAATAATTTAGTCTATATCAAAAGGGGCAACCAAATTTTTCCTAATTAAAATATAAAGAGGTGAGGCACTAGAGAGATAAAAGAATTTACAGTGGCAGTAGAGTAGAAAGATTCTGAGGAAATCAAATCAACTAATTTGAACATTAAGAAAATCTGGCAAAAATAGTATTTTCAGAAACCAGGGATTTGAGTGGTGTGGTTCCATTTCTATCAATCAAAAGGAAAATTACTACTTGATTCAGAAGAAGAGAATATAAAGGCTTCAAGGTTTAGAGGCTGATGGCTAAATTTGGGAGACCTCTGTCAAGTTCTGAGATGTAGAGAGACAAGGGTGACAGTTAACTGACAATGGTACACCCTATCTTTTCTGTATCCAGAATTATAGGTAAGGTTTAATGTTGGGTTGGAATCCCTTATAGCAAACACTGGACTAATACAGTTATTCTCAACTGGTGTGCTGCAAGAATTTTTAAAACATGTGATTCCTGACTATTTAGTCAGGAGCACTGATCTCTTTTCTTTTCCTTTAGATAGTCAAATAAAAGAAAATGACAACAACCAATACAACAATAGCCATCTGATGTGAATGAATCAAAATTATATATTTTTTGTCAGACTGGCAAAAATATATATTTTTTTGGTGTGTTACAGAATTTTGGTAATTAGTTCATGTGAGTCGTGAGATGAAAACAACTGGACTAATATGATGCCTAAAACTGAGCACAAGTATCATTGAATGTTGGGTTGACTTCGTGGGGATGTTGACGAAAAGAAAGGTCCACTGTTCAACAGAGCAGGCATCTGAATGAAAGGTGTTAAAAAAAAAAAAACTTTAGAGAGTGTCTGGTTAAGCCTTCTTGTTTTACATATAAACACTGAATCCAAAAAGTATAAAACGTCTGCCCTAAATTTTCATGGGTAGTTACTGGTCCAGCTGGGACTAAACCCTAAACCCCAGATTTCCTGACTCTCCATCCAGTGCTCTTTATAAAGCCAGCGGGAGCTACGAGGCAGTCGTCTGCAGGATCACCTGAGTCAGTCAGCTCTCTACCATCTGGACTAACAGGAAAACAGTGACTCACAGAAGCCAATGTTCCTTTGGAATGCAGGAGAGGTGTGCCTTTCTTCTGTACTGTGAACCTTTTCAACTTCTGTAAATAAAACCCTGTTTTAAATGTCCAAGAAGAGTTGGCAATTGTTAGCGCCTGCAGGCCAATGTCATATTTGATGATACTTAGCACAAGCTTAAGTTGAATGACTGATGGGTCAGTCATTTGATAGATGGAGAGAGAATTTCTGTACTTCGAATAGTCAGTGATTTTTTTTTCTTAGACCAAAAACCATGTTCATTTGCATTCTGAAGCGCTTAGGAGTGGCAGGAAGAATAGGAGGCAGAAATTTGCCAAAAGTAACACATATAAAATAATTTGAAAGCTGGCTGTTTGAATATGTGAAGGTAAGGCTTTCAAAGCCAGATTCCATTGTTTTCTTATCCAGGAACCCTTGAAAACTCAAGAATCTCATACATTAGACCTATTATATGAAGATAGAAACATTTTGATCACTTTAAAGCTATAACAGGTGAAGAAGAGACTGGTTCCTCTGACACACAGAGCAGACACAACTCTTCACATTAATTCCATCTGTCATCCTGGCCATACTCTGGGAGAATCCTGCCTTCCCCTCCTTACAACCACACAGGGCATTTATAGAAACACTCTGTGCTACAGACATCTTTATTTCTGCCACCTTACCCAAGCCTCTAAGACTGCAGGTCAAAGACACCTAGTTTTCTCTGTTTCTAAATATGCTAATGGCCTTAAACATATTCTCAAGCATTTACCTACTAGACTGCTATAAAGACTCTATTCAAAGAAAAATGAAATCTTAATAATATGCCATTTCCATCATGCCATTCTACTGCCCAGAAAGTCTTCAATGACTTTTCACTGCCAGTTTAGACTACTGAGGTGATATTTTAAGTCCTTCCACAGGCTAACCCCACCCCTCCTTTCCTGTTTCTTAGCCTCATTGTTCTGCTACTTAGGCACTTTCCTTCAGTTATGCTGGCTAATTCACCACTCTGCAAATATTCATGTGTCTTTCCCAGTTGAACACATTCCCTCCCTTGCCCTACTGTTCATCAACTATCTATGCAAATGCTGCTTCTCATGGCTCAGCTCCAATGACACCTCCTCTCTGAAGTCTCTTTGCTACCCAACTACTAGGATTTTATGTTTTTCCCTCCATGAGCACAGATCTACATTCTTGTTTTCCTCTGCTTTAAATGCCCCACACCGTCTTGTGAACATTCTTAATAAATATTTAATTCATTAACTTTAATTAAGCCAAAAAATGTTTCTATTTTCAAAGGTCTTTAAAATAAGGTAATCCTCTGTAGCTGTTATTATATCCATATAACGGAAACTGCAGAGTATCTAGTATGTTGTCATTGGATTCCTTTCTTTCCACAGAAGACCAAACTAGGTCATTTTAAACCTCAGTCACCTTCAGAGTGATTCTAGAAGGGCACGCTTAGAGTCAGCAAACAGATCACATTCCTGGATTCCTGATTTGTTGTCCAGATCTGCTACTGATTTAGATTCAAGCAAGTGTGAACTGGATAAATGAAATAATCATTAGTACCATCCAAACAAAAATGAAAAGGGCTCTCTTGTTTAACTGGCTGGATATTCGGGTTTGAAACTAGGAAGTGAAGGAGGAAAAAGGAAAAGAAAAATACAACTGTTAATTGCCTATTTTTTTCTAATGTGCTTTTCTTGCCTTTTCTGCTTCTATTTTTGACAGCTATGTGATGGAACTGGAATGTTTGGAGGGGCATTAAATCAGGATTCAAAAAATGATTTGCTGTAATCTGATGAAAATATCTACTAACATGTTTATCACCTAGATACTCCTCTAACTGGTTTTTCCAAAACACATTTTCTTGTTAAATTAAAAAAGTTGTACCCTGCCTGTAAAATTACATTGGATTTCAGGGGTCAACCCCAGAATAGTCAATGCAGTCCTATTTCTAGGTCCAGTAACATGGGTTATTCATTTCATAAATTTCATTTATGGATTTGGCCACATCCTCAAAGACAAACATACTATTTGGAAAGAGTAAAACTGAGTTATGGAGGATAAGAAGAGAGTAAAATCAAATAGCAAATTGGCAAGAAAACAAATGTGAAAGATCTAGCTTTCGAAGCATTCATTAATTCTTTGACTCATACATTAAACTAACAAATACTGACCATCTCTATGAGTCTGTGCTCAGTAGTGTCATTTATTCAATCAGACTATACATATTAATCATGTACTTTTCTGCTAGCTAGTTAACCATTGGATACAACTTCTTCATATTCCAAAAAGTTACTGAATATGGGTGAATATGAGGCATAGAAATAGATAAATGTAAAGAGAAATAATCAATGTCAAAAATTCATAGCATTAAATAATTGTTCTACTGTCAAATTTGTTTATGACAAAGATCTTAAGTTTTCTTCTCATATATTACTACTCTTCCTTCATATGTCAGGTACATGGGATCTTACTTGTTGATTCCCAGAATGAGAATAAGCTTAGTTATAAATAAAGCAATTGAGGCTTTGGTCTTTACAGGTAGACAGATAGGAATATGAATATATAAAAAACTAAGTCCAGTGTAAACTTAGCACATATGGCAGTTAGTATGATCCAAGTTATTATTGGGTAGTTTTTTAATAGATTTCTTTAAAATTCTTTTTTATAGTTCTGAACTCCTATATACCAATGGTTCTTAATAAGGAAGAGGGAATTGTGACCTCCAGAAAAGTTTGATCTCCACAACTTGGGTGAGGAATGGGGGGAAGTGCTATGGCATCTCGTGGGTAGAAGTCAGAGGTGCGGCTCAACACTCTACAATGCACAGGCAAGGTCCCCACAACAAAGAATTATCTGGCCCAGGATATCACTAGTACCCACTTAGAGAAGCCCTGCTCTTGGCCATCATTTTTTCATTCTCTTGGAGCCTAGTAACCTCAAAAGACATCAGGAAGGCCCGACCTGTGGTGGTGCGGTGGATAGAGAGTCAACCTAGAATGTTGAGGTCACTGGTTCATATTCCTGGACTTGCCTGGTCAAGGCACATACAACAAGCAACCACTGAACAACTAGAGTAAAACAACTACTTCTTGTTTCCTGCCCCCTCCTTTCTCTTTAAAATCAAAAAATAAAATCTTAAAAAGAAAATAAAAGGATATCAGGATCTAACTTGAACCATACTAGGTGTTCTATATAGCCAACAGGTGCACAGAAGTCACAAGCTTTGCAAACTCACCAGCTGTGGCTTCCCTTCTTGTTAGTTTCACCTAGTTGTTTAACCTATTAAGATTACCTTATTTAAAAAAAAAATCTACACAATGACGGATCATACTTATCACATAAGGTTGTGGTGAACACTGAATCGAGTTATGAATAGTTAATATAAATATATTCAGTACAAGTTTCCTTATTTTTCCCAGTCCATCCACCCATTCCCCTGTCCTTCCCTTACCCGTCTCAGTACCCCCATCCCAAAGGCTCAGGTTTTCTCTTTTAAAATGCTTTGATTCCTTTGGTGGCAAAAATCAAGCTTGGACTGGGAAGTGAGTCACCACTCAGAAGCTAAAGGAGCTTGTTTTTCTTTCTCTGAATGCATTTGTTAAGAATTTCTGCCTGATCCTTCAGCCTCTTGTTGGTTCAATCCTCTCTTAATGTTTAAGCCACAGAGAGAGCCAGCTATGGCACCAAGAAGTTTTCCAATTGTTAGGAATGAGAGTTTTTTAAATACCGAAAATAACCAGAGGGCAGAGAGCCCTGAAATCCTGTTACATAAGCAGATGCTGGAGGACTGGTGCTGAGGTTCTGACGTTCCTTTCTCCACAAGCCAATCTCTTCTGATCCTCCCCAACCTTTGCTGGATTTACCTTAATGCTGCAGAAGTCTCAAGAGGGGCCTCTGGATGCGGCACTACCTGCAGCAGGAGAGCTTTCTTGTAAAATAAACACTGCCACTGCCGGGAGTGACGAGAGAGGGGGCTGGGTTTTGCCCGCGGGCGGTAGGTGACCTGGGCTAGGGGCACAGGCGGTGGCCGCGCGCGGGGCAAGTCCGCCCACGCTCCTGCCCGCTCTGCGCTCGCCCGGCGCTCGGGCTTTGCTCCTCCGATGCCCAGCTACCCCCCCCCTCTGCCCCCCCCCCTTGCCTGGCTTAGGAACCCTTCAGTTTTCCTGAACCGTTATTTCTCTTTTAAAATTCACAGAAAACACCTTTAATGATAACATCACCCACAACACGCCCCTCCCGCCGCCCCACCAAAAATGCCATACAAATAGGAAAAATAATTCAATTCCCATTTCCCTCCAAATCTTGCGTGTTTGGATGTGTCTGTCTCCTATTCATTTTCTCTGCAACCTTTTTCCCACATGTGGTCCACATCCCTTTCTCCATTTCTCTTCGTTCTTTTTTTTTTTTTTTTCCTTTTCCTTCTTCCCTCCTCTCCCAACTCCACTCCGCTCTCCGCTCCTACACCCACTCCCGCACCCCCCGTCTCTCCTCCCTCTCTCGGGTTGCTTGCTCTGCCCTCTCCGCCCCTCCCCAGAGAAGAGTGTCCAGCTCCTCTCGGGGCTGCCCGCCCGCCACTCCTTCCCTGCCCACCTACTATGAGGAGCGACTCCTCCCACCTGCCAATAAAAGCCAAGCGCATGTTACCAGCACCGGATCAGAGCACTTTCCCGGTCCTCTCCTGTGGGAGCCCCCGAGCCTCTCTCCTGGATCTTACGTGCTCAAGGTAAGATAGCACTTCTGCAGGCATCTGACCTACTAGGGGTTGCTGCTGGGAATGTCTCCTCTGGTCAGCACGCTTACTATTTCGTGAGAGCTGATGCTATGGATGCCAGATCAGCTGCTCCTTTAAGTAGCAACTGGTTTGAAAACAAACTTCTGTTTGACCGATAAAATAAAAGTTCATTTTGAGTAGAAGCAGAGCATAAATATTGCACAATCTTTTTTTTTCTTTATAAATCACTTTTTTCGCTGGTGCTGACTATTGCTGAGGTTAAAATGTATCCGTTTTGGGTGTTTTACTGACTTTTTTTTTTTTCATTGTAACTATCTCACATAACAGTGGGGGCAAGGAAAACTTTGTCCCATTGTCAGAAATGTACTTTAAAAGAACACAATTAGTTTCCTTAAAATAGCACAGTCAAAGGGTCTGCTAACAATTTTCTGATGTTTTCCAAAGTCCCAAGACAGCTTCTGTGAGTCCTTTAAAAATATCTTTCCAGGTTTAAATACTTGGAAAAAATGATGATGTGAACGAATGCCCTTTCCACAGAGACGGTAATCAGGTGGCTGGTAGATAGGAAAGAACAAATTCAAGTTTACAAGCCGTGGCAGAATGTGTGCTCACAAAGCTATCTTTTTAAGACATCCTAAAGTAAGAATTGGATTGGAAATAAGAAAGTGTATAAAAGGACTTCATGAATTTCTATACACACACCTAAACACAAAAGTGTTTCAATATGTTTCACAGTAGAGAAAAATACAGGCCAGATTATACAGAACTTCTGTGTATACCAGAGACTTGCAAAGAAAGATCAGCTGGAAGGCTTTGAAGGTTTGAACCCTGCTTGCCACCCTCTTTTCCTTCATCTGGTAATTTAGAATCAACCTGATTGGTAACCGGATTCTCACAGAGATATCCAGTGATTAAGCTGCCCTCATTTTTTTAAATACTGATATATTCTTATTTCTGAGGTCTGGGAATGAGCCCTGTGCACCTGTGGAAGGAACAACATACTTCACAGCTACTTCTGTAAAACCAGACATGACAGTAGGTCCATGAAGTTAGCCATCAGACTCTGTGGGCTGTGTGGGATGGAACTCTCTCATGTGGGAGAAAAACCCTCTTCCAGTGTTTCCTCTGGAGAATTGCACAAGACCACTTAAAGAAGGCAACTCAAAGCTGGCAGTCAGGAAACCAAACCACTATTTCAGCTCTTAAGGTCCTTAAAGAAAGAGGAAAAGGTTCACTGCTGGGTTTTTGTTTGTTTGTTTGTTTATACTGTTTAACTTGAAAAGGAAAAATTCATGAAAGCTGTAAAAAATGTTCCACTATGAAAGAAAGTAGAATCAAAGTGTAACTGAGGGTCTTCCAAACTTATTCTCCTTATGGTTTGCATATCAAAAGAAATAATAAAGATATTTTTAAATTATGTTTGGCATGGAGGGGATTCAATGCTATTATTCAAATGAAAGAGTTATATTAAAGCTTTCTGTCATGTGAAATTTAGTTTCATCGGAAAAAATTATTGCAAGGAGTGTGGTTTTCCTTTAAGAAAATGATATAAAATTACTATTGGCCAAGATAATATGTGACCTGGGCATATTAAAATAGCTTTTATCTTGAGCCACGGTGCAGACAGCTTGCTTCATAGCCTATGTAAGTGGGTGATCAACCGTGACAAGAGCACAGGTATGGGACAAGGCCAAACCAAGTGTGTGGTATGTCCAAGTTCATTCTTCTTTTTATGGTAGTGCCGGACTCACGCCCATCATCACAAGGGTGAAAATACACTGCTTCATTCAGCAGGGCCCCCAGAGGGAGGTTATCTTTTCTGGAAGGAAAAAAAAAGTGTTCCCAGTGTAAAAGAGCTCCCTGTTGTTCCTACATTTGGAGATGCAGAGTGTTCTCTCAGGGTTTGCTTCTGCTTTTCCTGGCAACTGGTCCATTCCACCAGCTAGGAACCATTTAACAATAACTGCCTTCCCATGTGCCATCAAGTTCAACACCCTGAATAACTGGGTGAGATCATCCTAGATTGCTCATGATCTAACTTCCACAGGGGCCTTTACCAGACACTTAAAGTGATTTTTTTTCATGGAGCATGCATCAGGCAAGATGATAGTTCCCTCAAATTTTTAGAAAAATCAGTGATGGGATTTCATGTAGTTACCCCAGTGTCTCTGCCTTTGGAAAGGATCTGGATACATAGCATAATTCTCCTCTTTATTCCATTTTGTGGCTCTTCCCAGATTGGGTTCATTGTCATAACTGTACATTACTCCAGCAGCCTTGGAAGAACTCCTCTAATGTTTCTCAGAAAAGAAAAGGTGAGTGGCCACTGGGTTCACTGGAGATAGAGGGAGGGTACTCTACTAATCTTAAGGGTCTGGTACAGACAGGGAAAGATATGTTTTAGACTTTCTGCTATTCCCAAAGGCACAAAACAATATTCTTTTCATCATCAGAGAATATTTCCCACTTTGTATCTCCATCTATGAATCAAAATCAATGAGAGAATGGGAATAAGTAGAAAACTGAAATGAAAACTGTGAGGAATCGTACCTAGGAAGTGCCCTATGAGAATAAAAAGATCAGAATTTCTGTAGAATATGAGGAAGACTGAAAATTCATAACTGCTTTTCTTTTTCTCAAATCAATGAGAATATTTTCATACTGTGTCCATCTCTAACAGGAGAGAACAACTCAGTTCTAAAAACCAAAACGATTGCAGGTCTACCCAACATGGTTTTAATGTTACAATTTTAAAAGTCACATAATGGGCCTGACCTGTGGTACAGTGCATAGAGTGTCGGCCTGGAATGCTGACATGGTCTTTTCAAAACCCCTGGCAAGCCCGGTCAAGACATATATGAGAAGCAGTCAATGAACAACTAAAGTGAAGCAACTATGATCTCGCTCACTCCCTTTCTCTCTC
The DNA here is from genome assembly GCA_037038555.1 of Rhynchonycteris naso. Lineage (NCBI taxonomy): Eukaryota > Metazoa > Chordata > Mammalia > Chiroptera > Emballonuridae > Rhynchonycteris > Rhynchonycteris naso. The sequence continues at coordinate 79,908,440 of CM073002.1, forward strand.
CTTCCCTCTCTCTCTAAAATCAATAAATAAAAATTTTAAATGCTATATCATGGGTATAAAAACCTTCAGAACATATATTTAATTGATGGGTGATTTATGTCAATAAAATCAACCGTAACTCTCCCAAAGGACCCAGTACTGGATAATTCTTTGAAAGTTAGAAATAGCAATTTCCTTTTAATTATTCATGATCATCCTCTTTGGAATGGCACTTTGAAGAGTGATTCAGATGCAGCCATATTTCTCAAACTTCGGTCCTTCAGTCACTCGGAGAAGTAGGTCCTTATCCATGCCTAAGCTTTTTGTTCCACTAGGCCTCCAACACATTCATATGCATAATTTAAAGAAGGTACAGATCTTGAGACTAGAGTGCAATCTTCTCTTTGGAGAGGTACATTGAGTGTACCAACATTGAATGTTCCAACTATTGAGTGTAAAGAAAAACAAAAGGAAAAGAGAAGAGGAGGTTAAGGGGAACATGAATTCCCTTTGGAATTTAGAGACTTTATTTCTGTAGCATTGGGTGAAAAGGGCCCCTTACTAACTTGAATGCATCCAGAAATTTTTTTAAAGGACCAGCTCAGAAATTGTTATAAAATGGTGAGGATTAGAAGAAAAAGGTCATCCAATTACCTGAAAGTCATTAACAGCAGTTTACACACCACAGTATGAAATTAAAGTTTCTACTAAACTTCCTTTCTCTGGAGAGACAAGTAGTAAAGAGTAGGAGAATTAAGCACATTTCAGCACCAACAGAAAGAGTACACTAATCTGAAGTCCCACTGTTGCTTTGGTAACTATACTTGTTTCTTGAAGAAGGAGGTTCTTTATAGTCTTTCCTCAAGTAAACAGATTTGCTGGGAGAGGCTTAAGGGAGTCACACAAGGTGGGAATGTCTGTAATCTGGAGGCCCTGTGTATACAAATCCAGAAATTGAAATTTCACAGGATCAAACTGAAGTGACTAAAACAAAAGTGTTCCCAAAAATTGATCACAAACTAATCAGTTAAATAATTGTGAATTCTAACTTTGAATGTAGCATAATAACAAAAGCAACTCCCAGCACCTATAACTGATTATATAAAATATTAAAGCATTGATGGTTCACCTTCGATCTCCTCCATTAATTTTGGGCTCACTTCCTTTTTCCTTCCTGGAAAACAAAAGATTCCCTTCTGCCCTTCAACACAGAATTTGCAAGTACAGTCATGGTCTCTCTGTGCTATCCCTTTTTTTCTTTCACTGGTAGGAATCTCTTCTCAATTCTTATAGAACAAATTTCTGGAGTACCACTCATACTTGTGGCTTTTCTAATTACTAGAAGTCTCAAACTTTTTGTAAACAGGATGTAAATTTTTACTTCAACATATAAAAAGGCTTTACAGTTTCTAAATCTTAATTCATATACCCAGAAGAAGAAGAATTAAAAATGCTACTTGCCTCAAATAAACTCTTTGAGAGAAAGTTTCTAAGCAATTTTATTTACCTAGTCCCTATTCTAACTTCTTGGGGATTAAAAAACTTATTTAGAAAATCAAAGACTATAAATGTTGGAAGAATCCTTGGAGCTCATTTTAACTGAAGTTAATTTTACAGATGAGAAAAGGTCAGAGAAGTTAATGTCTTACCCATTCAGGTAGCAGGACCGTGGCTGGAGCTCATGTAGTGCTCTGTCTTGAATGACGGATCTTCCCCACAAAGTGTGTGTTGAAGATGTCTCTGACTATCCTGAGAATTCTATTGGAACTTTACAGGTTTCTTAGAAGCCATAACCTGGTAGAGGTGTTTGGACTGCAGCTGCAACCCTGCTATAGAATGTCTAGGAACATTGATCAAACCCTTATGAAGAGTGAAATCACCTGTCATCTTCACATGGATATTTTGTTTTTCTCCATTCCAGGACCTCATATGTAGTAGTTTCTTGGTAAATCTGTGTTAAGTGGGTGAATAAATGGAAAAAATACAAATATAATATCTATTTTTCATAACTTGGTCCAGAAAAATCCTTATAAAGAGTCTATAGGGACTTGACTGGCATTTAAATCTCAAATATATCAAATTAAGTTTCCTCTATGCTTTAGGAAAATAGAAGCATTCTTTTAGCTTTATTAATGGTTAGGCCATTTTCCTGCCTGCAGTACTTTCATTAGTCCTCCCACATTTACCTGAATACTAGAAATTAGGTTATTTTTTTATAGAAGGCTTAAATCTAGTTCCAATATTTATGTAGCAGAACGAATGTATTATTTTGTGATGAAAGTGTAATCTTCTTCTCCCACCAATACATATCTGTATCATCCAAGATCTTAATAAGAAAAAGGGCAAAATATGTATAATGGACAGTCAAGGGGTGCTGTGACAAAGAGGAGGGGCCATCATGGCACCGAGAGTGTAAAGACAGGATGGTGCAGCTAAGAGGGTTTATTCCCCGGAAACAAAAGAGCAGGAAACTCCAGACAGCTTTGAGATGCTGGAGAAGAGAGGTTTAATATGACTGTCTGAACCAAGACCCTCTCAAATGTTTGGTTGACGAGATCCTGTTTGGGTCAGGCTCCTTTTGGTATAACACCATTTGAGGACTGGCTCACATGGCTAAAAGTTTTATAAGGATTATATTTATTATCAAAACTCTTCTTAACCCTCAACTGGACTTCAATTGGGAAAAGAACCTCATTTGACCTCATTAAGACTTGACTCTAACCCAGCATACTAACTCTATGTCATCAAAATGTTCTCTGCTAAGATCACAGTACAATTTTTGGTAGTATATAAGGTTACTCCAACATAGAAAATGATGAAGGTGGAAAAGAGTATTTGTGTAGCATTTCTAGAAACAATTTATCCTAAATAAGTGGACAGATGTTATTCCCAAACACATCTTCACTTTCCCCTAAAGCATGCCTGACGATTGTTTCCATATCTTTGAAATAATAATTGTGTTTCTGAAACTGATTTATTGTATGTTAAAACTTGCATAGTCTATGACTAAGCATCATGTGGAAACATCCTGTTAAATAAGTTTTTCTTGAAGACTGCCTCTCTTAAGCTCTCTACTGATGTGTTTATATCACAAGATATTTAGGCATTGTCATCATTTGATGTGCTGAAATTAAAGAGAATTAATCACTTTATGTGCTACTTTTCCAACTCTAACTGAACAGGCCTGGGTGTGGGTGTCAGCTGTTGGCTTATCCAGGAAATAAAATGGGTCCAGGCTCTTGGGGAGTTTCTCCCCTCTGTTAGCTAGATAAAACAGCTGTTTTTCTGAAAGTCTGAGCTCCTGGCCTCCATAATTAAGCTTCATGTACTAAGGCAACTATGCCTAGTATATGCAGAAATTTTGCTACCCAAAAGCAGAGTAGCTGAGCCCTAGTTGCCTTTAGTGCAACAGGAGGACAAGAAATCTTAAGAGCTTATTGAAGATTGCTGTCCTGGAGTAGCTGGGAGGCATTTTGGTTACTATCATCACATTTAGTATGTTGTTCCAACTATCACTATGTGTATTCTGAACACAGACCTACACTTGCTTCATAAATTCAAGGTGATGACTATTTATTAGATTTCTTTAGAGAGCTTTACATAGCAACTGTCCATTCTTAAATTCCAGGTCTCATGGTGTTCATCAGTGCTATAAATTCAGACAATCGACCTCATGTTAAAAGACAGACATGAGATAAGGCCAAGAAGTACATGAAGGAAGATGCTAGGTGGAGTTAAAGATTTATTGCTTAGATGTCCAAGATTGTTGAGATTGGAAGAATGAAGGGAGAAAAGGGATCTTCAGCAAAAATATGCTATTTGACCCATAATTCCTAATTAAACAACATGTCTAGGACCCCTTCCAGCTCCCAATGTATCACAACTTCCTGCTGTTCCAGTGAGTGAGGAGAAGAAGGGAAGTTTTAGATCAGTAGTAGAATCAGGGAGCTAAACGTCTTAATAAAAAAACTGACTTATTCCCAGAGAGGGCCTTTAGATTTGAATTTTTCTAATAAAGGCAGAGTAATTTGTCATTTGCCACCAGTGGCTAAAATGCATCATAGGAGTGTATCACGTTGGTTTCTTATAAAAAAACAACAAACAAACAAAAAATAATCCCAATTTAAGCCTCCTCAGAATAAATCACCTACATTTTAGTAATGCCAGAAATTTCCAGTCTTCTAGAAGTTTATTAGAAAGAAAATCAAAGGAATCTTAAAAAAATTTATTTCCAAGGCTACTACCAGCTTACACTAAATGCTCAAAACTAAATGCTCAGTTCAACAGCAAGCCCTGGAAGCTAAGGGGTCAACCAGAGAAAAACACAGACATCTCAGGGCTCTCATGAGTTTAAAAAAGTTCTGGGGCCCTGTTATGACTCCTCTGTCAACAGGAGAGGGGGAAGGGAGCTGGAAGAAAGGAGGAAGCAGAAATGGGCCAAGAAGGTTTTTTCAACCAAGATAGCCCAGAACCTGCACTGCTAGTTCTGGATCTCTCCAGGGAGCAGCCAGAGCCCTGCCTAGACCAAAGTGAATACCTTTCCATTGAACATTTCCATTGCACAGCTTTGTGGGGATGGCTTGTTAAGACTTGAGATACTTGCATAATTCAGAATCCTTTGGGGGATAGAGATCAATTAGGACCATTAAGAAAAAAATCCCTCACACATCACAGAAAGGCTGTTTGCTTTATAAAAATTATGACATTCACAGGAAAACAGCAATCTTCTCTCTAAGGCTATTCCTGATGTCAGTAGAGATGACGCTATGAAGTTGGTATGCATGTGGCCTGAAAATCCTTGTTCCAGAAAATTTTCAATGTTTTAATTTCAGAAGCACCTTGACTGTTTTGGGGGCTTTGGGCAAGTCATTGATCATCTCTGTACCTTAATTTATTTATCTTACATAGAAGAATAATTCTTAAATAACCCCTCTCTTTACCATTTAGAGACACTTGAGATCTTGCCAAGTGCTTTACAGAATGATGCTACTTATACACGTTGTTACTGTTGCTTAGTATAGCAAGAGGAGTATATTCATAACACCTAGGAATGGCTCAAGGGAATAAAATCCCAAATAAGCACATGACCTTCCAATATATAACTAAAACATTTTTTGTGTTTTAGAATACAGAGGACAATTCCACCTCTCTCAAAGGGTCAAACAAGGTCAAAAGTAACTAGAAAAGGGGAAAGAAAGAAAAATTATGACTTAAGAGTCTCAAAAGGCCTATATGTTCACCAGTCCATTTCTGACACCAGTCAAGATAAATTACACACACACACACACACACATACACACACACACGTTTTGCAATTTAAAAATTTTATTTTAACTGGAAAAAGATTAAAATTTTAATAATGATTGTTATATTGTGAAAAATTTCTGGGTGCCAGTGTTCAACATTTTTCAAAGTGTGTTTCAAAACAGGAACACCGGGGACATTGATATATGCCGATAAAGGGTATGTGATTAAATAAATTTTAGAAATGCTCGATGAAGCAATATGATCAATTTTATTCACTGCTAGACTTCACAAAGGCCATAATACACTATGTATATTTTCATTCTTCAAAAAAGTTACACTTAATAGTAGGGCCTACATTTCTTCAATGACACATTGTTTCAACCTAAGAGTATCTCTTTTGCGACTGGTAGTCTATGGAACAGTTTAGGAAGAGTTTAGGAATCACTGTCCTGCTTCTTTCCTTCAAGACCTTATGAAACATGGTATTTTCAGCGTTGCTAATTATTATGTAATAATACACATGGCCCCTCAGTGTAGATCATGTGTGTGTGTGAAACAGTAAAATAAGAAACAATCCCAGTCTGATTTCCAAATCCAGATGAAAAGGAAAGAAACAGATGAATATGTCTTGGGCTCCCAACTCTGTTTTTTGTAGTAATAATAATAATAGCAGAAATGCCAGAATAATGTAAGTATTTTACAATTCTGGATGGATGGATGGATGGATGGATGGATGGATGGATGGATGGATGGATGGATGGAAGATAGAAGGAAGAGAGGGAGAGAAGGTGAGAGGGAGGGAGACAAAGAGGGTGGGAGGGAGGGAGGGAGGGAGGGAGAGAGAGAGGGACGTAGGAGGGAGGTCAGAAAGTCAAACAGATTGAAATGATCTCTTCCTTCCCTCTTCTTTCCACTGTCTGGGTATTGTGTTATAAACAGAGAAATGGCCAACACTGAGCTAAAGTCCTGTAAACAAGGAACCTAGGTAATTCCATGATTTAGCTCAAAATTCTTTGATCTGATAATCCTGTTTCACCTTATAAACACCATTAATAGAGATCATTAGCCAAACATCTTCCTTAAGCATTTACTTCCTCACCCTCAATAGGCAGCGACTTTCTATAATAGAAAAACACTTACTGATATTTTAGTATATCTTTCTACATTGGGGATTATTTGGTTAATCTAGGATGCTCAGACCTCCCACCTCTATCAAGTTTCTTATTTCTCTTGGGGCCCTACTCTGGGAATTCTCTTTCCCCTTCACAAAGATAAGACGTGGAGGTTAATATCCCAAAAGCAGCAGAGTAGAACACCCTCTCCTTTAAGAAAGTAAGTAGCTCATAGTCATCCAAAAGAGAAATCAAAGTTATCATTACTAGTTATAATAATAGATATTACTTATTGAGTGTCTAACAAGATGAGACTTTGTGCTGGTCTCATTATCTCTATTCCTTATATTAACAAAACAGGGGTGGTATTATCATTCCCATTGTAAAGATGAGGAAAACTGAACCTGTACTTAGTCAAGCCATTTACCCAGGGTCACACAGCTAGGAAAAGACAGAGCCAGTATTCCCATTAAAGTCACACTCCAAACTCCGTAGTCTCCTGGCTCCTCCATGCTACCTCCTGTCATGATGTCTTGTCCTATCATAAACGGGAGAAAAAACATCAACTTTCTGTGACAATACCTCTGACTCATAAAATGAGAGAATTCCAGTGGCTCTGTTCCTAGACACTGCCGACTGGCTCTGTTTCTTGTTTAATACTGTGTTTTTAATTTCTTTTTCTTTCTTGTATTTTTTCCTAAAAGCATGCTGTCATTTCAGAGCCAAAAAAGTAAGGGCTATGTAACTAGGAAAAAAAAAAGAATATCATTTCTCCCTAGGGTAATTTGTAAGGGCTAAGGTTTCTCTATAAATTCTCCCCTAGTTGTTTGGCATCAATCTGATCAAGAGAGTGACAACCTATTCTGTCTCTCCTAAGGCAATAGAAATCCCCATGATTATATAAGAAACCAACTAGAACAAAGGTACTGTGGCACATTAAAAATACTTGAATCTGGATCATCAGAACATTCTCTTTGGTCTTACGTTTACTACAATCCATTGCCAGATGGTGAGAGTCAAGACAACTTAAATGATTCCCCTAGGCCATGTGAGTCACCTAGACAAATGTTTACATTGTCTACACCTACTGCTTAACCTGCCATGAAGGTTTACATAGAAATAAGTGTACCTTGAGTCCTTCTTTCATGCTATGCCAAAGACAAAAGAGGGAACAAAGTCTAGCTCTTTCTATATGGTCACATTCTGCTAAACATTTTTGCTTTTGTACTTGATCTTCCTTCTCTGCAGGTAATATTCCCTACTTAATCTACTGAATTAATTTGTACTCCTCAGAAATTCAGAGCAGGTGTCCTCATTTGAGAAGACCTGACGACAACTGCATTGTACACCTTTTCCTCGCTCTCTTAGCACAGCCCTGTCATGGCTATAGTCACTCTGTAATGGCCTTGGCTGGTTTTATGTACAAGACTGTGAGCTCCTTGCACAAGGATTGAGGTTTTATCTCTGCATCCTCAAGACTTAGCAACTAACAGTAGCTTAATAAATATGAAAATGAGGAAAGAACTAAAAGGGATGGAGAATAACATGCAGTGATGGTGAACAGGAAGGCTATAAATATGCTTTTCTCTACCTTCATATGTTGTTCCAACACACAGCTTGACCTAAGTTCTTTCATGTGCGTGCACACACATGTACAGTGTTCGTAGGATCAATTCTGAAGCTAACGATGGGGCACAGCATTGCTCCCATTGGTAAACTAATAGTAAATATTGGCCTTCTATATACCAAATGACAGAAAGAAAAATTATTTGCTGGGTGGTGCCACAGTCCCAGTACTATGAGTACTCTGCTCAAAAATATTCAGTGGAATTCTGAAATGTAGAACAAACAGCTTAGCTTGATAGTCATATTCCTCACCCTGCACCCCAATCCACCTTTCCATCTTCATTTCTTTCTAGTCTGTAACAGGAATTTGACCTAAGCCAGACAGGCTATTATTCCCCCAAACATTCCTTTTTCTTTTCTCCACTGAATAGCCTCCATTGTCCTTCCCACCTGTCAAAATTCAAGGTCCTATTAAAGTCTTCTAAAGTATCAATTGCTTCCTGCATTGATCTTTTCCTTTTCCTATTCTCAATTGACAAGCAGTTACTATAAATTTCAGCTATACATTGCCTATACACTATATTGGAGAAATCAGGACTATGTCCTAGAACTTTCTGCAGTGATGGAAATGTTCCAAATCTGAGCTGTCTGGTATGGCAGCCGCCAGCCATATATGGCTCCAGAGCACTTTGAAAAGTGGCTAATGTGACTGACGTATTGAATTTTTAAATTTTACTTTACTATAATCTCTTTATTTTTAAAACTAAATAGCCACAGTATTGGACAACACAAAATATTTAAATTCTTGTGTGCTGTGCCTTGCATCCCTTGATGAAAATATAAACTATTTGAAAAGTTGAATAATATGCTTTTTTGTATCCACAGTAGATGCCAAGATCAGAGTAGTGTTCAATTCATTGCTTGACTACTAGGTCTGCCTCTAATTGTTATATTATCTTTAAAAAGTCTCTCCTACATAAATAAAAAAATAAAACTGCACAAGTGGTATCAACTTTTTATTTTAATGGCTGAAACTCACTCAGAATGCTCAGAATGGCACTATATTACTAATTAGGTCCTTTATCACTATACAAACAAAATGAAATGAAAAATTATTTGAACTGAGCCTCTGAAAGTTTCGTTATTATCACCTCTTCTTTTTCCTTTTGGAGGATAAACATGTTTTAAATACGTGCTGAGATATAGAATTACTTCACTTTTCAATATGACCTTCTCTACCAAGAAAGATTGTACCCAGGTATCTGAAGTAAGTTGTCTCTTGCTGAAACCCCATCACTTTCTAAAGGAAGTTAGTTCTTTATCAGAGATTTTCCTAGAGCATTTTTGCTCCTATTTCTGGTGAACAACCTGAGGCATTTTGAAGAAGGCTAAATCCCCTACCAGCAGGTCAGGGGAGGGAACACGTCTTTGGAATGAATTTGACCATGATGTGCCCCTGGCACTTGCTGGCTTACCAACGGTCCTTCAGGAATCATCATGCCAACAGTCTAACCATGCATTAAAATCCTGTGCCTGGCAAAGCCAAAGCAAAGTGATCAAACTGTCTGGCTGCAGATTGGATTCTGACTTATTAATAAGCCTTCAGAAAATAAACCAGAGTAAATCTCTAACAGCAACAGTTTACAGGAGATGTTTAATGATTTCAGAGTTGACCACACCACATGCCTTCCTCCTGACTCAGTGAAGAGCGAAGGACAGAGGAGACTCTCAAGAAGCCAGGGCAATCAGCTGTATCTTTTCCATTCACAGCTAAGTTTATTTGGAGTGACTGGAAAAACCTTCAATGAAAACTTTTTAAAAATAATAAAAAAAAATGTACTCTGTTATCATGAGCCAGACAACATCAAGAAATAATTATGGGTCTGAATTTTACCCTGCCTTGTAAAATATTTACAAATTGCAGGACAAGCAAGGTCTAGAGTAAATGGTAAAGATAGCAATAACATGTCACTTGTAAATTTTTTATATTTAGCCATAAAAGAATCACCATGTGTTTAAATCACATTTGAATACATATGAATAAAATTCTCATCTATAGACATGAGCCAGTGACTAAAGAAAGAATTTGTGAGTTATTTTGTTTTTATGAATCTTATTTTTATGAAATAAAATTTTCTATCACCACATCAGCAAAAGAGTATTTGTAAGTATCTTAATTTGGAAACTTTTAAACATGAAGACACTGATGATGACAATAAGTAACTTTGTAGAGAAAGTTACAGTTTCTGGGATATTTCATATACATTCTTTCATTTGAATTAGATAAAGAAGGAATTTATATACATTTTATATATGAGGCAATAGAGGCTTATAATGATTAAGTAAATTTCAAAGCATCATTTAGTGAGTGTTGGAGATGGAATATGAGCCTGGATCATCCCATCCCTGAAGTCCTCTTCTTTCTAAGAATTCAGGCTGAGCCTAAATAGTATCACTTCCACAAAGGTCCGGAGCATCACAGCAGCATAAATGAGAAAGTACAGCAAAGAAAAATATAATAAGCCAGAAGGGTTACTTAGTAAACCAGATTCAGTGATTGAAAATATGTTTTTCAAGAGAATAGAACCCAAATTCTTACCAATAATAGCAGGTTTACCCTGTGCCAAGCACGATGCCTAAAGCTCTTTTGTAAATTACTGCATTTTATCCTGATCACTTCCTGAGAAACACAAAACAGTATGAGAGGTTAAGTAACTTTCTAAAAGTGAGAAGTTATAAGCAATGGCACCAGAACATGAAACCAACTGATCAAATTCCTGTGCTCTCCTCTTTAGCTGCTACATCGCTGACATTTTATCCCAAAAAATCATTCACAACATCCTACTAATAATCTGTAGACAAACCGATTTGCAGTGGTGGAAGGACCAGCAACAAAAGAAACGCCACTGCTAAGCAGCAAGAGTAGTTTTGTAGATTGTCTTCTGTACAGTGTGTATGATTTTAAAAACCTCAAAATCCATTTTAAACCAGCCTGCATTTGTAAAGGATATTTTTAAATCTCTCTTTTAGCTAATGCCAAAATGCATTTATAGGGAAAATAACAAAAAAAAATCTGAAATCATCTATGAGAAGCCAGGGTAGTGTCATGAGTAAAGGTGCTGAATTTAACATGAGTCATGGGCCTACTCCTGCTTCTGCCACCTGGCAGGGCAGCTACACTGGTGAAGACAGTGGGTCTCACTGAATCTTGGTTTCCTCAGCTCTAAAATAATTCTACCACTCAGGAGTGTCATGAATGTTCATTAAGATAATATGGAGAAAATATCTGGGATTCAGAAGGTGCTCAATAAAAGTTATTTGATAATAGTGACCACTGACCATTGAACGTTTAAGTGCCATTTTAGTGGGCATATGGGTGAGTAGAAGCTTTATGTGTGGCTTTCTACATGCCTCAAATAAAGGCACTAAGGATCTCTTTGCCTTGGGGTTTATTTAATAAGCTCAACTCCTGCTCCAGGGTGCTGCTTGTCATGGTAGCAATGTGGGCTATTTATGCACTAACTTAGATTTCTGGTCCTTTAAAGTTTGGGTCTTTGTTTATTTGCTTGAGAGGGAAAGAAGGTTTATTTTCTTGGTTTTGGTTTTGTTGTTGTTATTTGTTTGCTTGAACTAAATGGCACCACTTCACTCTCCCTGGCAATTCCTAAAAGGAAGAAATGTTCACGTTTTGCACACGCCTTCCCAGTCGCAGGCCTCCTCGCTCCCTTCACCATGGCAGCACACATCATGGAAAGCAACTCTGTCATCATCAGGGAAGAGATGGCTGTCCTGGGTGTTCAAACTAAGCTCTTAGTTCCTCCCATGAGCTCTTGGACTGTAATTCTGCTGCGCGCTCTAGAGCACTCCCACTGAGACTGCTGGCATCCGGGACGCATCCTGACCCCGCATTTTGATGCAATAATAGACCTTAAGTCATGTACGTACACCCATGATATTGTGTCAGCACACCAGAGTCCTACCATACATACATTTTATTTTCCAGTTCAAAAACCCCTTATTTTTTATCCGTATACCTTAATTATCAAGGAATATTTTAACTCAGGCTTCCTCAAAAGGAAAGATGGTTCTAAGAAGCCCAATGTTAGAATAAGAAAAATTGCAATATACAATAAAGACATTGTAGTTCCCACAGACAAAGGAAGAAAGTGCATAAGTGGTTTAAAAGATTTTCTTCCTCAAGTTCAATTACTCTAGTTTTGTTTGTTTTTGTTTAGGACTTCAATCTTAGCTTCACTTGTTCATTCATTCATTTAACAAGTACGTAGCTATCTGGCTCGACCGTGTTTCAAGCCCCATGCTAGATACCATCAAGGACTGTTTCACCTGCTCTCATGATTTGACACCAGTAAAAAAACCACTTGGGGCCTGACCTGTGGTGGCACAGTGGATAAAGCGTCGACCTGGAAACACTGAGGTCGCCAGTTCAAAACCCTGCACTGGTCTGGTCAAGGCACATATGAGAGTTGATGCTTCTAGCTCCTCCCCCTTTTCTCTCTCTCTCTCTCTCTCTCTCTGTCTCCTCTCTAAAATGAATAAAATTTAAAAAAAGAAGTTTAAAAAAAAATTAAATAAAAACACCACTTGGTGCATAAATACACAGGGTATGTGAGAACCCCTTTTCTTCTTTTTATTTAAAGAGAGACCATTTTTAGTGCATTTTTCATGCTAATAAAGATATGGCGAGCCTTCCCTGGGGTCATTGTCCTCTCATAACATGTTCATCTGCCCCAGCAAAAGACTCTCACTCACTGACAGTCAAGGATAATGAATTCAAGCTCTGTTCCACTCCCCGGGTGCCAAAAAAATCAGGCATATTTTTAGTCATTCAACACATACACATAAAAATATACAAAACAGTAAACTATCTTTTATCTGATATTCTTTAACTAAAATTGTTATGAAATCTTCTTAATTTTGTTGTCAACAAGGTACCATGAGTACTGATGGTGCCAAGGACAGCCCTGAGCCTCCAAGAGATCCTGAGGTTCTGTCTGGAACAGTCAAGGCTCTTTTTCACTTTCAATAATTGCATGTTGGGTGAATGCTATCTTACTCACTGGAACGAAAAATTAAATTATTCCAAGTGGTGTATTAGAATTGAAATATATTTAAGATAACTTTTCATTTATCTACCATTCCCATTCCTGAAAACTTCTAGCCTATAGAACACAAATGAGGACAAAAGTAAGTCCGAGGGATTCAGAGAATAAGATAGTGGTCATTAAAGTCCAGATTCAGAAACAATCACATGAAGTCCTCACTCCAAGCCTGTTTACGCCTGCTTTACCAATAATTTGAACACACATGGTTCTCTGAGTCCTAAGAATATTACAGATTTGAGTCCCTAGTTAGAAAAGGGAAGGGAAAGAGGCTGCAACAAGTAGCTGCACTGAGAGCAGGGAGACATGGAAGTGTGGAAGCCTCACAATGAAGGGACAGGAAAATAGCTATGAAAAGATAAGAATTTCAAAAGCATAAAGGCTTTTATTGAGGAGACGAATAATCATCTAGCCTTAGGAAGTTCCTGAGGGAGTCACAGAATTACAGCTGAATATAAATATTAACATATTTAGTAACATCTTTTTGAGAATTAAGAAAATTATATAACTTAAATAGCATATCAAAGCAAGCGTATTTTGATCCTTTATGCATATAAAGTACCAGATGCTGGGAAATTTTTTAATTATCCAAAATGTCTCATTCATTCTGTAAAGGTTAGAAAAAATTGAGAATAATCATTCGAGTAAGTATGAGTGTGTATGTACTCATAAACACAAACACGCACACACACAAATATACACAGCTTACCCTTGAACAACCTCCTGCACAAAATAAAACTTTTGACTCTCCAAAAACTTACGTTGTCCCTCGGTACCCATGGGGTATTGACTCCACACACCCCACAGTTATCAGAATCTACAGATGCTCAAGTCCCTGATGATGTAGAACAATACACAGAGTTGGCCCTTTGCGTCACAGACTCCCAATCACTGATGGAAAGAGTTCGGGGGCCGGGGGGAGATTTATGTATAAGTAGACCCACACAGTTCAAAGCCGTATTGTTCAAGAGTCAACTGTATATATAAGTTACGTGATGTAGAATTTCTGTTATGCTAGAAAACCTCATCTCCCTAACATACAGTATAATGGATTATTAACATTTGGGTTGTCAGCTTCCAATAAAAGCACGATGAAAAGGGTACCTGGAGTCAAAAACCTTGAGTTTATGCTTTCTTTTCATTTGATGCATGTGAGAGCAAAAATATTACCTCACTGCTCAGTGACTCAATTTATCTATTTGTACAATAAGAAAAACAAAAGCTTACCTCCCAAGGACATAGGGGACTTTGTTCCTGTTTCAAAACTTGTATATACTTAATATAAATCTCAATAATAGCCTGGTTTGGGGTTATTACTTTTTAAGAAAACACCCCTCAAGGAGAAGATGCAAAGGCAACTAGTCTTTCTTTTCCTGCTTTTTGTACTACAGTCTTTTCTTTCCAAAGAACACCACAAAGAAAGAGCCAAACACACTGACTCACGTCTTTTTCTAATAGTGTTGTGGTCAATTTGCTCCCACAGAAAAAAGTAGTAGTGAAGCTTTGAACTCTGGGTTTTGGAAGGCCAAGAGTGGAAAAACGTTTTTGAAAAAAAAAAAAAAAAGAATGGTACATTCCAAATCTGTCCAAATCTGTCCGGCGTTATGCATTTGTGAGAAAAGTTTGCTTCAGAAGGCAGTCCTCACTGAAGCCCTTTTCTGCTTAGAACCTTCAGACAAAAGAAGGGGCTGAACTTTGACTCTCAATGAATTTGTGAGTTATTTTTTGTTTGTTTCTTTCTTTTTTGTTTGTTTTGTAGGCCTTAAGATGGTTTCTCAGTTTTACTTGCTCTTAGGACAAATAGCAAAATGGTATAGTTTTGTGCCTAGAAAAGCTGGCTCCATCCTTCTTTGGGAGGAAAAGGTCTAACACAGTTCATAAGGTTGATCAAATGTCATGCTTTTTGTTGTCTTAGATGTTATTTTCTTACAGTCTGTCATAATCAGATATAGTCATACAACTTTATACTGTACAAAAGACCTTCATGCACGTTCATTTGTTGGTGAGACTGAGTTTTCCTGACTTCTTAGTGTTCAGTAGTTGTTTCTTGTTTTAAATGTTAAAGACAGTCCTGAAAAAAAATTAGTTTTGGTACATTTCTCAATAGCTAGTGTCATTCTTTGGCTGATAAGATTGAGTCCCTGGCTTATCCTACATATCACCCAGTTGAAGAAGTTATCTCAGTGCAAAACTCTCATCACCTAAAGTGCTCTAAGGATATCTTGGGTGTCATTCTTTTCTCCCTGGCAGGAAATTTCTATAAAACCATCCTCAACTTACTGTTCATCTTACCTGCGGTCTATTCATTCTATCCTATGCTCCTTTCCTCCTGTTACAGTGGAAGAAATATTTCTCTTTCTAACATATTTTCCCTCACATATGTTCTAGGTGCTCTTCATCCCATCCTTCCCACTTTCTAGAACCTTCTAGAACTTAACTCGTAATCATTTGCACCATCGGCCAAATTCAGCTGTAGTCTTCTCTCTCAATACAGACTGGATTGTGGCTCAATCATGTTTAAAATTTTTCAGAGCTATTTCTTAACCCTCAAATTAAAGCCCATACGCCATCATAGGATTTACAGGGCCTGGTCTGGGACTTTCCAGATCCATTCTTTGCCATGTCACTTCATGTCACCAACCCCACTCTCCACTATAATCACAGTTTTCTCTCCGAAAGTACTCTACTTTTTATCATTAAGGGCTTTCATTTACATAGCTCTCTCCTTCTGCTTAGAACATTCTGCCTTCTCATGACCCCCCAACTCCTTAAACATACCCAGAATTCTTCCTTGACCTTCTGGATTGAATCACATTGCCCCATATCCCTCTATGGCATCTAATACTCTCCCTGAAGCTGTTTTAATTAACTAACTCTCTCTTCTGCTAGTATAAAGGTCCCATGATGACCCAAACTGAATTTGTCTTACAAAGCAATGTGTCCCCACCACACAGCCTGAAATCAAGTGTAGGTACTCAATACTGGTTGAATGAAAGAATAAATAAAGGATGCATAAATGATAATCAGAAAAACACAGAAAGAACAAGACAACAGATTCAAGGATTGACCAGGGTTCTAGAAAAAGTCCAAAATCAAGAAGTCTTTGGCAACCAACAGTGCAAGACAGGCTCTTAATCACAGCAAGCAAAAACTGGTCTTTCCCACACCCAGCCAGTCCCCCTCATCCTCATCCTGGGCCAAGTTTCCCAGAGTGTGCCACAGTGGGGTCCAAAGACTATCTGCATTTTGATTCCCCATTCTCAGCTAGCCCTAATAAATTAGAATTCCATGGTTAAAATCTAGCCAGAAATCTGATCTTTTAACCAGCATTCAAGGTGATACTTATGCATTTTAAGGCCCTAAGCTGAAACTGGGGACAACTACAATATCTAGTTAAGTAAAGAGAACAATAGTAGGAAGCAAATATTCTCCTCTGGTGGTGGCTGGCTCAGCACAGTGAGCCCCCAGTTACTCTACATATGATATATGACTCATGGATAATGTATAGCTGACTCATGCTTGGCCTTTAGAAGTTCCAACCAAGGTCAGGTGTATAGGAGTACAGAGTATTTTCATGGCACTTTAGTAAAAACTCTCACTTAACTTTTTACTGTGGCCTACCTTCTCCCCTTTGGGGCATGACCAGTAAAATCTATCTATGAATTCTGTCTGGACATATGAATATCTAATCAGCATTTAATAAAACAATATTTTCTTTTCCAGGACCTGGACAGAAAGGCTAATTAATAGTAACTCTGAAGAATTTATTGTAAGCTATTACTTCTCTGAAGAAAACAAAACAAAACAAAATAATAATATCCTCTTTAGCCTCACTGAGCCTGTGATTTTAAAGCGCTTTTCAATTTTGCATTATTGTAAATAATAATAATAATAATAATTAAGTATATTTGTCCTAAAAAATCTAGAAAGTTACATCTGAGGAAAAGAGGTTCACCTCAAACCAACATTTCCTATTTTGATCTTATGTTCCAAGAAGTCTCATGTTTTCCTTTGGGTTTTACATATAGTGTTGTCATTTATGCTCATGCCTGTAATCTTTCATGCTCATAACAAGTCACTGATATTTGTTACTCCTCTCATATTTATAGTTTAAGATTACACTGTACCTTCCTCCCAAGACTCTGTTCTGTCATTGGCCATTGGATGTCAGTACACACTGCATCTTAAGTCCCCAATAAACCAGAAAGTTTGGGATGTGGGCAGAAAAAAACAATACATCTGACTTTTCCCAAAGTCATTTGAATCAAATGTTTTAAGTGTAATTGAAAACATATTTTTATAAGCAAATAGAGCCAATAAACTAAAAAAGCTATATGAAAGCACCAAGCCCTATTTCTATGGTTTTTAATAAACTGAAATAGAGGACATTAGGAAAAGTAAAACATTTGTATTCCAACCCAAAATTATATAGAACAATAAGTGTTCATCCCTAAGCATAGTTTCTCCTTCACAATTTCTTTGTGCAGAAAGTCCTAGTAGGGAAAGAAGAGGGAATATATAAGGACACGGTGGCTTTGTATGACCTCCTTAACCTTAGTTTAGGGACCTCATGTGCCTTTACACGGGTGAAACCACATTTACACGGGTGTCCCCTTCTGGTCCCAAGAGTTAAAGAAATGATTATCCTCTTATAATTATTTTTTAAAATATAACTACAATATATCCTTGTGGGCCAGGTCCTCTTCTCAGTTGCCATGGAAGAACTTCCACCAAATCTGTGAGATACTGTTGTCCATCATCCCCATGCTAGACATTTCAATTGTCTTGGCTTTTCTAGCCCTTGAAACTGGAGGTTGATGGTGGTGCAGAGGGGCTGGAAATGGGGAAAATTGTGGGCTGAGAGATTGAATCTTTGGCATAAACTGAATATTCTGGCATACTGGCTTCTCCTATAATTTCTCTAGCTATGAATTGGAGTGGATTTATTTATTCAATTTATAAAATGGCACCATTCATTAAAATAAATCACTTGAGGTAAAAGAACTAATTATAGAGCTTTTAGTAAAAATGTAAAAGCATTTTAACCAAAGGCTGGGGCAGAACCAATGTCTGAGTTACAGGTTTTACTGTACATATGTGTTAAAGGTCCAGGGAACATGATTTGACCAACATTTATTTAATAGCTAACCATGATGTAACAGGCTTTTACTGTTTAAAGAACAGAGTGTCTGTGTATAAAAAATATCCTTTTCAACATCTATGTCAATCTTATTAATATATCAATTATGCACTGCTGACAAGAGAATGGGATGGGAGAATGGTCATAATACTATTAGTAAGAATCTAAATTGGTATAACTTTTGAAAGTTTAACCAGGAATTCCACCCCAAGGCTCTATCCTACAAAAATATTAACATTTTTGTGCTGGGATATAAGAATAATGATGTTCATAAAATAACACAATCAATACAGTAAAAAGGCAACCTATGGAATTGGAGAAAATATTTTCAAATCAAATATCTGATAAAGGATTAATATTCAAAGAAGTTCTACAGCTCAACAAAAAAGTAAACAACCTAATTTTTAAAATGGGCTAAGGTCTTGAATAGACATTTCTTCAAAGAAGATATGAAAATGGCCAACAAGTACATGAAAAGATGGTTAATATAACTAACTATTAAGGAAATACAAATCAAAACCATAAAATAACAAATGTTGGCAAAAAGAAAATGGTGCAATTGGAACCCTTTGCACTGTTGACAGGAATGTAGAATGGTATGCTCACTAAGGAAAACAGTATGGCATTTCCTCAAAAAATTTAAAATAGAATTACCATGTGACCCAGAAATTGCACTACTGTGTATATAACCGAGAAACTCAAAAGCATGATCTCAAAATAATATTTATACACCTCTGTTCATAGCAGCACCATTCACAATAACCAAAAATTAGAAGCAACCCAGCTGGCATTGATACATGAATGAATGGATAAATAAAATATGGTCTACACATATAATGGGTTATTACTCAGCATCTAAAACAAATACAAATCTGACACATGTTAAAACATGCATGTTTTAGCCAAAATGCATCTCTTAGCCAAAAATGCATGAAAACTTGAGGGCATAAAATTAAATGAAGCAAGCCAGTCACAAAAGGACAAATATTATATGATTTCACTGACATGAGGTACGGAGAATGGCCAAATTCACAGTCTAGAAGTAGAATGGTGGTTGACTTTAAAGCTGAGGGCAGGAGGGAATGGAAAGTTGTTTAATAGGTAGAGAATGACAATTTGCAAGACGAAAATAAAATTCTGGGGATTGCACAACAATATGAATGTAGTTAACACTCCTGAACTGTACACTTAAAAATGGTTAAGATGGTAAAATTTATATTATGTGCTTTACCACATTTAAAAAAAAAACAAATAATGGTGCTAATTACAATAATAGTGAAAACATGCAAATTCTTTAAATGGGAAATGGCCATTGAATAGAATTCCATGCAACCACTGAAAAAAATGTATACAGTATATGCATGTATTAACTTAGAAGGATTTATAGCCCGAGTTTAAAAGGCAATTTATAGGCTGAGTTTAAAAGAACAACATGGTTAAAATGACTTTATTATTAATTCTCCAGGGCTACCATATAACAAAATACCACAAGTTAGGGAACTTAGAACAATGGAAATTTATTTTTTCACAATTCTGGCAGCCAGAAGACCATAGGCCAAGATGTCAGAAGAGTTAGTTCTTTTGGAGGACTGAGAGGAAGAATATGTTTCCTACTTCTCTACCAACTTCTGATGGTTTACTGGCAATTTTTATCATTCCTTGGCTTGTAGATGATGCATCACCCCAGTCTCTCCCTTTATCTCCACATAGTGTTCTCCTTATGTGCATGTTTATCTCTGTGTCTAAATTTCCTCTTTTTATAAGGATATCAGTCATATTGGATTAGGGGCCCACCCTTCTTCAGTATGACTTCATCTTAAAGAATTACATCTGCAGCAACCTTATCCAAATAAGGTCACATCTTAAGGTATGGGGAGTTGGAAATTTAACATCATAATTTTGAGGGGAAAGAACTCAACCTATAACAATGATCTCGTTTTTTCTAATTAAAAAGCTATATACATGTACATATGAATATGTACATATAGTGGGTATGTGCATTTATGACTATATAAAAAATTGAATGGTACACATCAAACTGTTAATTGGAATTACCCTCTGGGCAATGATGCAGAGTAAGGTGAGTAGGTGGTTAGTACTTACACTTTTCATCTCCACACTTTCACTGAAAAATGTTCAACAAGCATGTATAGCTACTGCAGATTTTAAAAAGTAACTGAAAGTTCTTATGGTGTTTTACAGTTCTGGCAAGGTAGATAGTAGGCTGCATTGGAGAGAAATGGGAACAACAACAATTAAGTGATCCAAATTGTTGCAATACTTTTCGGATATCAATATACAAAACAGTAATATTTTATATGTCCCCCCCTTTCAGAAAACGCCCTATGAGTCGGTGCAGAGTAGAAGTAACACTGCAGTTGGGAGTCCAAAGAGCCAGATGGCGCTCTATCTCTAGAACCAGCTGGCCATGTCGTCAGGTTTTTAACCACACTGGCATTTGTGTTGTTACCTATAAATAGTTCTATGTTTTAGATATGCAGTGCCTTGGTGTATGTTTGTTTATATCTGGCTCATACATGTGTGTCCTACCTCACAAGACAATTTGAACCTAAAAATAGCCTACCATCACTTCTCTTAGCCAAAAATCTGAACACAGAGGTCACTGACCTGACTTGTGTGCTTAATGGACAGCATATAGGTGTTATATGATCAGACAACCCAATTCTGCCATTGCAAAGTGTCCCTGCCACCCTCAACTACTGCAATGGGAAAGACAGTTTCTGCTGAAGAATTATACCACAAAAATGGCTGAACCCCACAAACCTGTCTCACTCCTCCAGAGCTTCTGTGTCCATTCAATCAAAAAATAATGAAGTACCCACTATGAGTCGGGACTGCACCAGGGTTCATTGATCAGCAAAATAAACAAGGTCTCTATTCAGTTGAAGGAGGTCAGGAAAACTTGTAATTACAAGACAAAGTGAAATATCACCTGAAGGAATTAGGGTGTTTGGGGAAACCCAGCTCTCTGAGTTAGGGCTTCCTCGCTCAGACTTAAATGTTTCCCAAAGGCTTCCCTTCACAGCATTGCATCAACTCAGCTTTGAACTCATATAAGTTATGTCATTTTTCCTACTGCCCATTGGCTTTCCAAGAAGTCTTTTAGTTGCATCTTTGCCTGCTGGAGAGAGGCAAGACTTGGCCAAGAAGTAACCGAGCCCTTACGGTTCAGCTACACAAAGAAGAAAAATAATGGCATCTCTGAAGGGGAGACATTTTTCAAATTTCTGAATGGTAGCATGTTTTCACTGTAGGTAAGAGGATCCTCTCTGCCAAGTCCAGGTGTAAAAGGATTTCAGTATTTGATTACAAGTGCTGAGAACAATGAGGATACTTCCTATTCCTCATCAGAGTCAACATCAACAATAGGCCACTTGCCACTTTTACCAACCACTACATCAAACACAATGTGTCCCTTTGAAAGCCTTCCAAGTGCATGTCTACTGATCACAAAAAGTAGGGGATATTTCAAAATGAAAAATGAATATGAAGCTATAAAATACCCCCTAATTTTTGTGAACAGTATATATTAGTTCCATTAGGCACAGCACATGTCAAGGTGACTGGGCTCACATCCCTTTTCTGTTGTCTCTAAGTCCCCTCAGAATTCCTGGGTTTTGTCCCTGTAATGTTTCTTAATAATTGCCTGTAGAGCTCAAGCAAATACACAATTATTTTGTTTTAAAAGAATTCTAATCAAAGGGGTGGTGGTGATGCTTTATTTTTGTCTCTTCACTGCAAAACAACCGTATAAGTTTACCAAATCCCAATGTAAGCTGTATGACTTCTTCAACCTTTAAATCTTATTTTCCAGTAATGCCAACTGTAATTGTTTCTCTATAATTGACTTCTGAAATCATGAAAAATCTACACTAGAGGAAACAAGTTTGGTAAGAAAGGAATAAAGATGGTGAGATTATTTTCCTCACAGACAGGGATACACCTGGATTTCTTATTAAAGCCAGGTTTCTTTGGAATTTGTAAAAATCTAGAGTATTTTTTAGAATTTCCCCATACATCTCAGAAAAGACAATTAGTTTCTTTGTCTTTTCTTAGTCCTGCTAATTCTGTAAGTTCCTCTACCACAATTTTCTGTTTAATATGGACATTTCATCACAATTCATTGATTTGGAGGCTCAAAAATAAATAAATAAAGCCTGCCAACAACAAAAAGCCTACTCCTAGGTACCAAATATTCATTGAGAAAAGCAGCAACCTCAGTGCTGAGTCTATCCATGGGATTCGAGTAGAATCCTATTCCATTGAATGTAGAAGTACATTCTTTACCACAGTAAGGATGGGGTTATGGCTATGTGGAATTCAGTGTGCAATCATATTTTTGTCTGTTTGTTGTCTTTCTCGCACTTGAATGTAGCTCTAAAAAGCGGGGACTTAGTTTTGTTCCCTGCTCGCTGAATCTCCAAAGCCTGGAACAGTGCCAGGCACAATGTAACCCTTGACTTTTATTTGTTGAACAAATAAATGAATGTAGCAACATGGTTATTTTTCTGCCATGGAAATTTGCAGGTTGGTTTGAATCATCTTTGACTCTCCTTTAATGACATCTTGAATAGATTCTGAAACTTCTTGGTTATGTTTAGGAATTAAAGGCTGAATCCAGTTTAAAACTTCAGCCTCAAATCTAGTGCAAATCTTCCTCCTCTCCATCTGCTGTTTTACTACTCCTCCCAGCTCAGCTTCCTGTTGTAGATCCTGGCTTGTCCTGGCTCTGGTTTAAAGACAACTCTTCTCACTCCCTTTCTATGGAGACCTTGCTCCTTGTTGGAGTGAAAGAATGGACTAACTGTGCTTCCTTTAGCTGAAGTGCCTTTTCCGTAGACAGAAGCATCTTCACTGAGGGCTGTTCCATGCTCCCAGAAGCTCCTCGGTGTTACCATTTCTCAGATTGGAAAGTCAGGCAGCATGTGCCAGGTTCCCTTTTTCCCCAGGCATCCTCAACTTTTATAACAGGGTTTCGTAGAGCCCCCTACCTTTTTCACCTCAGCCACTAACTTGGCTTTGGGGTGTAGAAAGGACCCACCATTTCCCTCCCCACAGAAAAAAACTACTGACCAAACACACCAACCCTTCCTCTCTTCCCATCTTCTTTTACTTTCCCAGATAGAAGGGAGTGGAGGGAGCATTGGAGAAGAAAAAACATCAAGTGTGGTTGCCACACATGGCTGGAATCCCTCGGGTGTCAGTTGAGCCACATTGAAGTGTCAAGAACAACTGATGAATTATTTCTACCTTACCACCTTTCTGGGATCCTTCATGTCAATCTCAGTGCAACAAGACAAGTCCCATTAGCATCCTGTTATTTGTGCTACAGAAAAGATAGTCTGTGCTTTACATTCACATCTGTCCTAGCATAGTGCCTTCTTCTGTAAGCAGTGATGGAGATACTCAATACACACTTCTTAAGTCTTGGATACAGGATTAGGTGCTTAAGATGCTAACCATAAATTCTAGATATCAAACTGAAACCTTCCAAAAGAAGTTTATGGGTATTATCTCATTGTAGATGAAATCAGGGAGACTCAAACCCGTGCAGAAATTTCACAAGGTTCAAGGATGGGTTCTAATGCTCTAATTGTAATAATAATTTTTAAAAATCCTGTGGGAAGAGAACAGGTACAATATTTTTTAAAATGAAATGCATGGGGGGTAGGGATTATAAACAGAAACATTTGATTATGAAACAGCCTTTTACCTTATTTGTGAAAGCTTTTTGGGGATCAAAATCTCTCATGAGCTCCTGGAACCTAATGTCATCAGAATCCCAAAATGGCAACCTATTGCCATGCTTCACAGATGTTTAAGAGTTCTCCCACTTGAGATCTGAATCCACCTGTGGGCCTGTTGCTGGGTTTTCACTCTGCCACACTCGTAAATAAGTCGGGCGACCCTGTAAATTTGCTTTCACATTCACAGTTTCACCAACTTGTTTCAGATTTTAAATGAACTCATTAGATAGGTCCATCTGTAGCACATCCATTCAAGCAACAAAAATTTAGATTAGTGTGAAAAGTTACTGGGGGAGACAGCATTAGTCTAATTTTGTTGGTTTTCAACTTTTCATTAAAACTTGTATCACACCCTTATTTAAACCAATTTCTGTACGTTCTTGCTTTCTTGGTAATAAAAGACAACATCTGCTTTTCTCAAACAAATGCTATGGCTATTGAATAGAAAAATAGTGGTAAGACAAAATTTTGAGTTTATGAAAGCAATCCCCTTTGTTCCAGCTAAATTCTGCAATTAACTATACATCCCTGGCAAGTCTTAACATCAAGTCTTCCTTTTCTTCATCTGGCAATTAAAGGTCAGGCTGATTTATTGTCCAATTATTGTTTATTTTGTACAAGGTTGTATAGAGAACATTTATCATATGTTATTTTACTTTGCATTTACAATAACTCCATATGAAAGAATTCATAATATGAATTTTGTGGATAAAGAAACAGATTCAAGAAGGTTAAATAACATATGACTTGACCAATCAATTATAGAACTTCAATTCAAATCTTCATTAATATAGTTTTAAAGCCCTATGTCTAATTACTACAGTATGCTATCACTTAAATGAGTTCTGAGCTCCTTAAACTATTTCTTAGGTTCCATATTTTGAGCTATGGGACTATTTTATTTCATTGCAAGAGCCATCATTTGGGTAAATTATTGTTGGTTGTATACAAAATAAATAAAGTATACCTTAATATTCCGTAACTATGTTGTGTTGTGAATGGTGGAGTAAAAAGAAAAACGCAGAAAGCTTTATCTTCTTTGACTTTTTCTTTCAAAAGTATTCTACCTAAATAAATTATTTTCTTTTTATTTTATGTTTTTTAAATGAGAGGAGGGATGATAGATTCCCACATGCTCCTCACCAAGATCTACCCAGTAACCCTCATCTGGGGTTGATGCTCAGATCAACTGAGCTATTATCAGTGCCTGAAGCCAAAACATGGACTATCAGAGCTATCTTCAGCAACCAGGGCCAGTGCTTGGACCAATCAAGCCACTTCCTGAGAGAGAAGACAGAGAAAAGGGGGAGAGGAATGGGAAGAGAAGCAGATGGTTGCTTCTCATGTGTGCTCTGACTGGGGATCGAACCAATCAAAGATGGTACATCCACATACCAGGTGAGCACTCTATCCACTGAGCAGATTGGCCAGGGCTTTTCTTCTTATTTTAAAGATTCTCCAAATATAGATTATACATATTCCCTCAGAAGACCATCTGATCATCTATTGTTTACTATTGGTAGATGTTTTTCCTCTATTTGATGTGGCTTCCTCTTATTCTAATTTATTAGTACAGGTACTTGAGAATGAATTTGATCATTGTTTTGATCCCTTTCTTATGATGGGAAATAATAAAACAGGATATACAAAAATATTATATCGAGACACCCCCAGGAATCAACTCTTTCTTGCAATCAGTGTTTCAAGGTTTGTCTATACAGTTTAAAAATAGAAGGAAAGAAAAGATGAGATGACAGATGAGAAGCCCAAGTCTTAAATAAAACAAACTTTTCAGCATCTACTCTTCTTTTAAACAAGAAAATATCAATGTCATCTGTGCCTGGGTTTTTTGGCCCTGGAGAAATAACACTTAAAAGGAAGAGGGTGGGGAGGAAGGAAAGGTAGCTCCAACAGATAGATAACTGATTTCATCAAGAATTACCCAGTGTGCTTAATTAGAAATATTTTCTCCATATGTGCTGGCCCAGAAAATGAAAAATGTCTTACCCAATTAGTCTTTGAAAGAGTGAATCATAATTTTCCTATCAGCTAAATGCACAGTGAAGGGGAAGAAACATTTGAAAAGACATCAGAATTTTTTAAAAATTAGAAATGAATGATAATTGGTAGACCTCTTTTTTTCACTTTGGCAAAGCTATTATAAATAGCATTTAAAAAAATTAGACTGGGTAAAACAAAACAAATGTTTCCTGTCAGCATGGAAAAATAAATTCCTCTCTAAAATTGTGTTATCTGGTTTTTAGTGCACTTAATTAAGAAAGCTGTTAAATGTCATGCTACATGTCATCAAATGTCCTTTTTAAAAATGATTTTAATGCTTATGAGTTTATTCCAGTTTTTGTGTTCTCATTATAAAATCTTGTAGAGCTTTTTAAAAAATAGTCATCATTTCTAAAATTCAAAAATACACTATTTTGCTATAACTACTTTTTACACATCAGAGTAAAAAAGACAACAGAACAGAGAAATGCATTGAAGACAAGTTATCTGCTAAAATATATTACACACATCATTAATGTCTCACACATATAATTAATCTAAAAAGAAAAACAGATATGTAAATTGCTTCAGTTGAGTTGAGCTATTTCAATTAAGTCTAATTTATCACATAAGGAAAGCTTAGACTCAGAACTTGAATGAAACAGAGGTCATAAAGTTGGTGTCAGAAAGCTGAGTGCTTTTCTACAAAGCTAGTGAGCTTGCTTTACTATCACACTTAAAAACAAATATTAGGCAGCTACTATGTTCCAGGCACAGCATTCAGTTCTGATGATACAAAAATGAATAAAGCAGAGTGTCTAGCCTGAAGAAGTTTATAATCCAGTGAAAAAGTAAAATAAATAAATTGATAAGTAAATTGTTGTGTGACAAATGACTCACAAACTTAGCACCTTAAAACAGTATACATATATCCTGGCCTATAGTGGTGCACTGGATAAAATGTGGTGGCTGGTTCAAAACCCTGGGTTTACTCAGTCAAGGGACATACAAGAGACAAACAACAAGCAAGCAATGAGCAACTAAAGTGAAGCAGTGATGAGTTGATACTTCTTACTCCACCCTTCTTCTTCAAGTAAAATTAATAAATAAAAATTTTAAAGATTAAATACAATATACATTTATTATCCCACAGTTTCATGGTTAAGACATTAGGCATGGTCTAGTAGAGTCCTCTGCTTCAGGGGCTCTCAGAAGGTTGCAATCAATGTGTCAGCCAGCATTGTGGTCTCATCCAAAATTCAACCGGAGAATTCACTTTCAAGCTCCTGTGGTAGTTGGCTTCAGTTCCTTGTGGCCTGTTAGGCTGTGGTCCTCAGTTTCTTGCTGTCATCTAAAGATCATTCTCAATACCTCACTATATGGGCCTGCCCCCAATGTGGATGCTTCTTTTATCCAAGTGTGCAAGTCAAAGCAGCAACAGAGAGACTGTTAACAAGATAAAGGCAGAAATAATTGAGAGTCACTTTAAAGTTTATCTGTCACATAATTTTATAGTAAAACATGATAAATGCTATGGGGAAAGACAGGCATGGGGCAGTGGGTGCATAGACGATAGGCTCTGAATCAGACTAAGGAGGCAGGCTTTAATTTGAGTCGAATTTTAAAGGATGAGTAGTCATTAGATGAATAAAGAGGAAAGGTCATTGCAAGCAGGAGCAGGGTCTTTAAATGCATAGGAACATTAAAATGCACAACAGTGCTAACATCTTTGTAAACCAGTTGTAAAGGCACACTATTAGATGATTTGGAAGAACACTTTTACTTTGGGGTCAGCAAATTTTAGAGTTGAAGACAACAGATGGAGAAACTAAGGCTGATAAACATTAAGCCTAGGACATGGTAGCAGTTCACTAAATGTTGATGGATGCATGAAATGCACTAGAAATGAGATTCCACTCTCATAGCATGCAGTAACCATATAAATCAACCTCCATCTCTATGAAAGATAAAAGAGATAAAATTACAAGTGTTGAGAGATAGAGGAATGGTATGTTTTATAGTAAGAAGAGTTCCAGAAATAGCCAGAACCTAATGGAAAAGAACCAGAAAGTTTGTATTCCAATTCTAATATCTACTCACAGAAATAAAAATAAAACATAAAATTATTATGGTGTGATTGATAAGGTCTTTGAGTAGGAGGAGTACTTTATAGACACATAGAGGAATACTACAAGTTTTACAACTCGTCTGTCACTAATTCTCTAGAAATCTGTAACAGAACCAAAATCCCTGAGGAAAAAGATCTTTAAACACTATGGAGCATGAACCACTGGGAAGGAAGATGATGTCAAAGGAATAGGAATAAAATTATTTTGAAATATGAATAAAAGCTAATGACTAAGATACATGTGATAACAAGATACATGTGATAACAAAACATTCTTTGAGAGTTTGCAGAAATGACAACTCTTTCAACGTTTTGAGGTTCAGAAACTTTTTTTTAACTCTTTTGAGGTGGGGATAGTCTTAAGGTAGAAAATTTAAATATTTTGATTATGTATACCAAATATTGAGAGAAGTATTCAATTATCTAGACTAACTATCCCAAAACTGCTACAAAAAAAAAAGACTTTGGGAACTTTAGTTCTCAGCTATTCACTTGACTGGTCTTCTGTAGAGCACTTTGAAGTATACAGAGTTATCCACTTTACAGCCTGAGAGTTTTTAAGAGAAAAGACACAATAAACTAAAACTGCTGAAACCTATTAGACTCCACACAAAACTGATCCGTATGAAGACTACACAGCTCAGGCAGAAAAACTTAATTACAACTTGCACATTTTCAGAAGAGCTATTGAAAACAGAGGTAGAAAACATTCTCATTTTCAGTATGAATTCAGGGATATTTTATAGCTTCATATTCATTTTGAAATATCCCCTAATTTTTATGAGCAGTATAACTTTCTTACATGTAAATGACATCAGTTCTTTTATGTAAAAGAAATAACTATTACTGGCCCTGGCTGGTTAGCTCAATTGGTTAAGAGCATGGTCTGGTGCCTGACCAGGCAGTGATGCAGTGGATAGTGTCGGACTGGGATGCAGAGGACCCAGATTTGAAACCCTAAGGTCACTGGATTGAGCGCAGTCTCATCTGACTTGAGCAAGGGCTCACCAGCTAGAGCGCAGTGTTGCTATCTTGAGCATGGGATCATAGACATGACCCCATGTTCACTGGCTTGAAATCCAGCGTCACTGTCTTGAGTCCAAGGTCGCTGGCTCGAGCAGCGGTCACTCACTCTGCTGTAGCCCCTGGGTCAAAGCATATATGAGACAGCAATCAATGAACAACTAAAGAGACTAAGGAGCTGCAAGGAAGAACTGATGCTTCTCATCTCTCTCCCTTTCTGCCTGTCTTTCCCTCTCTCTGTCTCTCTCTGTATCTGTCACACACACACACACACACACACACACACACACACACAAAATAGAAAAAATAGCATGAGCATGGTCTGGCAATGACAAGGTTGTAGGTACGATCCCTGGTCAGTGCACACACAGAAAACAACCGATTCAACATACGACTGAGCGGAACAACAAAATGAATGCTGCTCTCTCCCCTCCTCTCTCTTTCTCTTCCCCATTTTCCACTCTTCCTTCCTCCTTCTGTCCCTAAAAATAGAAAAAAAGAAAAAGAAGCAAAATAAACCCTGGCCAGAGAGCTCAGTTGGTTGGAGCATCATTCCAGAACAGGAGGTTGCCGATTCAATTTCCTGGTCAGCATATATTCCTGTCCCTCACCTCCTGCCTCTCTCAAAAATAAACAAACAAACAAACAAACAAATACTACTACTGATTCATAAGGAAGATGTTGGTGCTTCTATTACATGTATATTAGAACTACTCATCCTTATCTATCAGGTGTTCTTAACTTCGATTTTTTCATTTCTTTTTCTCTTTGGATCACATTCTGAGGGCTTTCCTTATGCCTTCAGTTTATCTAGTTGTTTATTTAGCTCATCTCTTGAGTTTTTAAAATTTTTAACAGTATAGATTTTAATAAACATTTCATTTCTACGATTTATATTTGATTTTTAAATTTGCCTCTTTTTTCAGTATTTCTTCCTTTTTATAAATTTACTTACTCTATTATCTCTAATTATGCTTAATATACTTATTTTTAATTATTTTTTAGATACTTTTCTATCAATAGTTTAACTTACCTAATAGAATTCTTCCATTAGCTGAATCAATTCTCTCTTAAGCATTGAATTCTTGCTTATCCTTTTTCATTTCGGTCTGTGAGCTCATCTTCAGAGAGAGTTGCCACCTACCTCCCTACCGATGATAGCCTGAGGTGTGGAGATTCCTTCTGAAGTAGTTTTCATTGACCTCTGCTGGAGCTCAACAAGTTTCACCAGTTCTAGATCAGATTTACCTTAATCTCAGGTTATGTTTCTGTTCTTGAAGTATTTGTATTCTGGGCCCACAAACAGCTTAGATTTAGACTTCCAGTTTCCATAAGTCTTTCCATCCATGGCCAAGGGCCAATGACCTGTTCTCAGACTACATCCTCATGCTATAGTATACCCTAGGCCTGTCTCTGAACCAGAGTTTTCTAGCTTCTTTTATGAACTGGACAGACTATTTCCAGATATATTTCCCCACTGTACAAAGAACTTTAAACATTGGGTTCTAAAGCATATACCCAACCTTGGTCTGCTTGGCATCAACCACTACTCATTGAAATGACTTAAACTCCCTCCATTTTCTGCTACTTTGAGATTTCCCTTTCTAGCTTTGAACTCAGCTTTGTAGCTAATGTTTTTGAATTTGCATCATAGCTGATATTACTATTTTATTTTCAGTTAAAATATGTCTTGTACATCTGCTTAATCAGCCAACCTTTCCAGAAATCAATTTTGTCACTGAAAAATAATTGATTTGGAAATTTTTGTATCTAGATACCTTATTGAAGTAGTGTTTTAAAAGTAAGTATAGATTCACTTTTTTGAATAATCAAACATTTATTTCTGTTGACTCTTCTATTTTTGTGAATATTTTAACATTTAAGAAACCCTTTCTGGTGAAAAATGATACAAAGTCCTAAGTCCATCAAAATTACTATATATTGGCTCTGGTCAGTGGCTCAGTGGATAAAGCATTGGCCTGGCATGTGTACATCCCTGGTTCGATTCCCACTCAGAGCACATAATAGAAGCGACCATTTGCTTCTCTCCTGCTTCCCTCCCGCTTCTATTCCTCTTTTCTTCCTGCAGCCAGTGGCTTGGATGGTCCCAGTGTCAGCCTCAGATGTTAAAAATAGCTTGGTACTCAAGCATCACCCTACATGGAGTTGCCAGGTAGATCCCAGTTGGGGCCCATTTGAAAGTCTGCCTCACTATCTACCATCCTCGCACCTAAAAAAAAAATATTACTACATATTGTTGAAAGGGCAACACATAATTTAGTATCACTTGCTTTGACACCAAAATATGAAGGAGAAAGACTGGGTTGCCTATCTTGATTAAGGGTAAAAGTCCTTGAATTTTCTACCAAGAGGAATCCTAGTGAATTTTCAGACTTAAATATTAGAAATATCCTCCTTCCACTGAAAATCTGTATGAAACTACAATCCATAGGTTTTTTACATTTTTAACAGATTTTTTGAAAGTGAAGTTATTAATTCATTTTTCCTGCTGCAAATTATTTTATATCTCTTTATATAATTAAACGGGGTCTATTGCCTTCGGTGTAAATAACAAACTTATTATTCACTGCATTAAATATTTTCTTTATGATTAGTCCTTAACATTATATGAAAGTAAATTTTGAGAAACAGTATTTTTCCTCAAAATATTTTTTGTTACTTTTTATTATTATTTTATTTTCCTGAATTTGTTTACCTTTGACTCTGAGAAAATTATTAGTTTGGAGATTTTTTTAATGTTTATTGTATTGATTTTAGATAGAAATGAAGGGGGTGAGGGAGAGAGAGACAGGAACATCGATCTGCTCCTATATGTGCCTGACCAAGGATCAAACCAGCAACCTCTGCACTTCGGGACAATGCTCTAACCAACTAAGCTGAGGGATATTTCTTAAATCTCATTTTATGTGCCATTTCTTAAAAAGTAGTAAAGTATAGCTGTTAAGATTTCTACTTCTAGAGTCACATCGCCTGGGTTTAAATCCAACCTCCATCACTTATAACTAATCATGTGACCACTGGCAAGTTTTTTCATCTCTGTGTATCTCAGTTTCCCCATATGAATAGTAGGGATGATTTGATGATAATAGTGCTTACCACATAGGATTGTTATAAGAACTCAATTAATTAATATATATAAAACATGTAGAACAACCTTCCATATATATTTATCATTATATTCCAAATTTTCATGAGGCTTTTTGCACAGGCATCTCTAAGAGAATGTTCCTAGTCATCACCAAGCCTAATTATTTCATGGTTTTATGGGAAAATCTCAAGGCACGATATCTTGAGGGATATAGAAACAATTCTATGCTATCTTTTTTTCATGACTTCTTGCTTTTTATTCATGAATGGATGCCTTAAAGGTAATAAATCCAAATAACCCATTTTAAAAATTAAAACCCTTAATGAGGCTGTTTTAGGAAATCTCTTAGAAATAGAGGGAGTTGAGGCAAAGGAAGAGCCCTTCAGCTTTGTGGCCAGAGAGGGCCCTCACATCCCCTACTAGTGCTAGGGGCCAAGATAAACATGCTTGGCAAAGAGTGCCTTGCTCACCCCACCCTGTCAATTTGGAGGTAAAGGTTTTGGACTGTGGTATGGCTACTCCACCCTTCTTCTGTTCCATTTTTAATATACCTTTGTGATAAAAGGTATTGTATCCATTTTTTAAAAAGCCTTAGAGGTGTGGCTGACAAGAAGGAAAGCAATATCCTGCCACTTACTCAGACATAAAAGGGCCTCCAGTCCCAGCTAATGGCTCACCCTCCCGTTCTGGCTCTACACCTCAGGCTCCACATTTTGTTAAGCAAAAGCAAAAACATTCACATACCTCACCACCTGGGAAAATGCCATTAATTGTCCCAAGTCATGTGTTCTCTGGCAAATACTCAGATATATTATTGAGCTTGCAATGGCCAGTCTCAGAAAGAATACCAGTGCACCTTACTCTCCTAAATAAATGGGTTGCTTAAACTGCATTACAATCAAATGTTTGCAAGGTGAATCAATCACTTCTTAAATGCACTGGAAACTTGTTGCTTAATAAATACTGCAGAGGGTTATTTATTGAATAACAAAATTCCTTTATAAAGTAATAATGACCCTTTAGTTTTGTTTTCATTTTTTTTAAAAAAAAAAAAACTAAGAATTTTGCAATCAGGTTTTTCTTAAGCAAAACACACCTGTAGCATTAGTTTTTCCACCACAGATGTTTCATCTTTGGGTGCTCAGTTTTTTGGAGAGAGTATTATGGCACCAAACTCAATGACCTCTGCATCCCCTTCCATCTCAAAATTTACTATCTTACTAAGGCTATCCTGGAATAAGTAAAGAAATGCCTCTTGTTTGAGTATTCTTTCTAGATTTTATCATTCCATCCATAGTCTGAGGTATTATGCTTCCACCATCAGTTTCCCAAATGTCTTGACTTTACTCTTCACAATGGGGCTGGCCTGACAACCTTGTGGACATGGCACTGACAGCTAGAGCCATACTAAAATAACATTTTAAAGCTCCTTTTTTTTCTATTGCTACCTTTTCTGCTTCATTTTTAACCCAGAGAAAAGTCATTACTGATCAGGAGTGCCTCTATCAACTTTATACATTAGAACCTTCTTTCTGGATATTCCCTGGACCACAGGGACCACAATATTTTATTATTTGCTATGAACACCAGAAATTTGCAAAGAGAAAATCATATTAACTCTACTTCACATACTGGAAAAGAGTTACCACAGGTTAGCTTACTCACCCAAGTCACCTCCAGTAACTAATGAAACTGAAGTTGCTCAATTTTATGACAGAATTACAAGTTTACACCATGTGGAGTTGAAATGTCTGACCAGGTATATTTTAGTTAGTAACCTTTAGTAACTTTCCTTTATCCCTGCTGAACACCACACTCTTCATCTAAGGAGTTCTATATTTTCACCAACTTACTCTTGGAATAATTTCAGAAAAGGCAGCTGAAAGGTGATATTTCAAACATTAGTGAGATATTGGTAGTGCACCACACCTCAAGATACAAATTTAAGTAACCTTTTTTACTTCCTCTATGGTTGAGAATTTAGTGTAAACATTTGAAATCATTCATAGACATCAAAAGAAGTGTATGGTTTACATCAGTATTGATTCATCTCACTTATTGGCATGAATAAATGTGATAATATAAAAATTGCTTTGAAAAATTCAAAGAACTGGTAATTACACTTAACATTACAGTAGGAATAGTAGCTGACATTAAAAAGGTCCTTAGAAGATACTATGAAACACTTTATGCCTGTAAATACGACAGTTTATATGAAATTATACCAAATTTACCCAGAAAGAATAGAAAGTCTGAATGGTTTAATATTATTAAAGAAACTGAGCTATTTTTATAAAACTTCCCACAAAAAAAACCTCCATATCCAGATAACTTCACCAGTGAATTATTCCTGAGTTTAAAGAATAAATTATGCCAAATTAACACAAACACTTTTAGAAAACAGGAAAAAAAGGATAAGGAACACTTCCCCCTTTTTTATCAGCCCAGAATACCTGACAAGAATGTTATCATAAAGAAAAATAGCAAACACATAGATGTGAAAATCATAAATAGCGTTAGCATGACCAAGTAAGTTTTATTTCAGAAATGGAAAGAAGTCATAGGATTCAAAACCGATCAATGTAATTCACCACATCAACAACAAAAAAAGAGAGAATTAGGTAATAAATTTAATAGATTCAGAAGAAAGCATTTAGTAAAATTCAGCACCCACCAATAATAAAAGACCTTAGCCAAACAAAGGAACTCCTTTAATCTAATGATACCTTTGACTTTGGAACTAAATCAGGTTGCTCACTCTCATTATTTTTGTTCAAAATTATACTGAAGGTCCTAGTCAATGTAGTAAGACAAGAAAAAGAAACAAAAGGCATGAGCATTGGAAAGGAAAAAATCAAAATTTATTAATTATTAAAATTAATAAATGCATACAAGCCTATTGGATACAAAATCTAATATTTGAAAAGAAATTAACTTTTCTATATACAAACATTAAACAAAGAGGAAATAAAACTTCAAAAAGATACTATTTAAAATAAAATTATAAACATCAGTTTAGCAGGTATGTGCAAAAACAAACATCAAGAAATGACTTTTAAGAGTAAAAACCTGCTTAAAAATAGATTAAAATTCATATAAATATAAAATGTTTAATAATAATTTTCTAAAACCAACATACAAATCTTTCTTCTTTTCTCTTTTGTTAGTTGCTACATTTCTTAAAAGCAAGATATCACAGCTATTTGAAAATTTACCAGTGCTTCCCTAATAACAGCAGAAAATAGGAATTGGCACCAAGAAACTTTCCATGGAAGCTATTGATTTTTAGCTGGTTTTATATCTTAGAGAGGGAATACCAAAAGAGAATAAATTAATACATAATTGTCAGTGGTCTTTCTGGTTCTCTTAAAAGCATAATTCTCCATATAATCATATAGCTTCTCCATGAGGAACACCTTATAGTGTATCACATGAAAATATGCAAGATGTATAAAGAAGCAATTTTGAACTAATAAATTCTAAATACCTGTACAGTTGTCCCTTGGTGTGCAAGAGGCAATTGGTTCCAAGACCCCTGTGGTTACCAAAATCCAAGGATGCTCAAGTTCTTCATATAAAATAGTGTAGCATTTGCATATAACCTCCTAAACACATCTTCCCATATATTTAAAATTATCTCTAGATTACTTATATTACCTAATACAGTGTAAATGCCATGTAAATAGTTTTTATACAGTATTGTTTAGAAAATAATGACAAGGGAAAAAAAGACTGTATATGTTGAGTACAGGTGCAATTATCATAGGCCTAACTATATAGTATATGTCAGCAACAGCATAACATTTTTTCCCTAAATATTCTCTATTCCCAGTTGGTTGAATCCATGAATGTGGAACCCATGGATTCGGCTGGCCACCTGTACCATCTCAGGCAAGGTCTAGAGAATTCAAATATTATGTGACTTTATATAAATTTGCTAGACACCAGGAACAACTACAAGTCATCCTTTGTACTTTTTCATGCAGTTTCCCACTCAGAACAGCTCCAGCTGTCTGTGGGAAGGTTCTCCAAGACAAAGAGCTGGGATTTGGCCATTTAAAGACAGACCACAAATGAATTACCCAGAATGTGCTGGCAGAGGGACTTGAACTTAAGGACATGGGACAATATGAACAGGTTGCCAATGGTTTGTGAAAGTTCTGAGGAAAGGAAAATTAAAAAGAAAAAAAAACTTGCTGGCATAATTTACATTGGACAACACGAGCACATTCCAGTGAATCCACCTCGTAGACGTGATCTCACTGGTCTCCCCAACATCCCTACCAGGAAAGGAGTGGGACAAGTATGACCCCGCCCTTTAAGCCTTCGTTCTCACGTGTGACTAGGAGTGGGTTCATCTTCCTTCCTTTCTGACCCCTCATCATGTGGGTGAATAAGTTTGTCTTTCCTGCTTGAGGCCACACAGTTCCCAAAAACACTTGTCTGCAATACTGAGCACTGAGTCACTGGCCAGTGATAATTTTCAAGCAACAGCTGGTTTGTTTCTCAACCATGCTGACTTATACGCAATGCACCATGAAACTTAGTATCTGAAATGAAGTTTTCTCACTGGTCTAGAGAGGCATTTTTATTGAATTTATTGGGATGACACTGGTTAACAAATTCATACAGGTTTCAGGTGCACAATTTTACAACACATTGTCTGTATGCTGTGTTGGGAATGGTCTTGAGAGGCCTTTTAAGAAAGAAAAGACAATGGTGAATATGGAAGGAGAGGCATTTTACACTTTTGTACTAAAATAATATATTGTTAACACTTTTCTCAGCTAGAGGTCAAGATATGAAAACCAGGAAAAATAAGCACATTGGGCATTTTGTAAACTGGGTCTCCATATTTATGTTGTTGTTTTCTGCAATTGTATTGTCTCGTAAGACTTATTACACTCTTCCTTTGTGTGTGACTTAAAAATACATCTGTGGCAGAATTATTCAAATTCCCCATCAAAATTACTAGTAATTATAATGCTGAGAAGCAGTGATTGGAAGAGAAAACAAATATAATAAAAATTTATTGCATAGTACTTTTCACATTAGGAAATACAAGATAGATTATTTAAAAACCAAATCATTAGCAGTTACGTTTAATTCTCTTAAAGATATGTTTTAATTTTATTCTTCCACTACAAATAAAAATGCACCAAATACTGAAAAATTAAAAAGTGCAGAATATAATTCTTCATATGAATGTTGACACACATACTCACTCTATCCGCATATGGCCATTTTTTATGGATAGAAAACACAGCAGCTTCCAGTAGTCAACTAAGATGAGCACCATATGTGACATAATAATCCATTATTTCACTAAAGCTTTCAGAGCTTAAGAAAATAGCCTGAGGAATAAGACTGCTCCTTTCTGAGACAAGGTTGCAATCTTCTAAGTCCAAGGCATATTTGAAAATAGGCATTAGGTAATTATAAAATCCAAGGGAGATCTATTTAAAAATATGGAATAACATTACTACCAACTGCCCTTTTCTGTGTTCAATCCAGATGAAAGCTAGACACATGGAAAGTGACATTTGTATAATAACAAAGAAAAGGAGAAAGAGAGAGAGCAACCTTCCTACCTATGTTTTCTTTGTAGGATTTTATTGCTATCTGCTCTCTCTAATGCCCAGAAAATGAAAAAAATTATATCTGTTCAATATGTTATGAAAAATCTCCCTCTATCTTTTTATAACATAGTTTCAGTTCGTAGTTAGGCAATTTCACTTCATATATCAATAGTAGTCTATTAGTTTGTTGAAATCAATAACATAAAAGGCAGTTCCTGAAATCAAATAAAGAGCCTTGAAGTGAAAATCACAATACTTCACTCTCACTAAGTTGATATATGATCCTGATCAAGTCATTTAAGCTTTCTAAGCTTTGCTTGCCCATCTGTCAAATGAGAGAGATACAATCATTTATCTCCACAGGTCTTTCCAGAATTTCTTTGTTCTTTTTGCAAGTTGATTTATGTTTATAGGAAAGGTCCAATCTGTTTCTGGCATGGCAATAGCCAAGTCAAAATCTCTATTTAGGATAGTAAGAAATATGGGTCACCATGATTACAAGATGAATTACTGTGGCTAGAGATATATAAATAGTGATTAGGTTATATTTTTTTATTTTATTTTTATTTATTTTAGAGAGAGACAGGAAGGGAGAGAGAGATGAGAAACATCAATGCATAGTTGCTTCCCTTTAGTGGTTTATTCATTGCTTCTCATACATGCCTTGACTGGGAAGCTCAAACTAAGCCAGTGACCCCTCACTCATGCCAGTGATCTTGACCTCAAGCTATCAACCTTTGGGCTGCAAGCCAACACCATTTGGGCTCAAGCTAGCAATCTTGGTTTCATGTTGATCCCACACCCAATCTAGCAACTCTGCACTCAAGCTGGCAAGCCCACACTCAAGCAAGTGAGCCCACATTCAAGCCAATGAGCCTGTGCTCCAGCTAGCGACCTCGAGTTTTGAACCTCAGCATCCAGGAGAACACTTAATCCACTGGACTACAACCACCTATTGGGCTAGGGTATATTTTTAATATCCAGAGAAGTTTTCAACCCTGAGTTACTTCATTAGCAACTGTTACTTCACCTATCGCTGGCTGAAATTTCCCAGTAACATTAAGTCAGCAATTGTAGGTTCTATTTTGTAAAAAAATCTTCAGTTTTTCACACCAATGGTTTTGATCTTTAAGGGTCTAAAGAAGAATGAAAGATTAGAGGAAGTAAAAACAAAAGATTTGTGTAGAAAGAGTTTCTGATTAGGAGGTATATTTAGTCTAGAATTAAAACTCTAAAGTGTTGCTGGTTTAATTAAAGTCATCAAGAATATGAAAAACCAGAGCTGCTATTTATTTCCTCAGAGCTACAACTCAAGGAAGCCATCTTTGATTACAAAAGAAGGAGGTGGTGCTTTGAGTTAGACCCAAAGGATTTTCTGGCTGGGTCTCTGAAACATTTCACTAAGGGTGATGGTACTACTTCTCAAGGATACCTTGAGACTTGGGACAAATATGACACAAAAAAAACGTCCGTGTATATTAAGCTCTGTAGTCAGGCTCTTCATTAATTACATTACATTTATTATCTCCTTTCATCAGCACAGCATCCTTATGAGAGAAATATAATTGTTATTCTTATTTTATAGGTTAAAAAAAAAAAGACTGAGGTTTGTTAGTAACTAGCAAGCAGAGGAGCTGGAATTTGAACCCAGAAAGTTAAACTCCAGAGGCAGCCCTTCTCATCATTGGGTTCTTCTGCTTCTCTGCAGAGGACTTATTCTCACCTAGTTAGTGGCAACTTTTTTTCAAATAGAAAGAAAAGCTATTGAATTTGACCAAGTGTAAGTAGACCTTTTATACAAAGAAATATAAACTGATAGTCTTCATTTCCACCAACTTCAAAATCACTGGAAATGGTTTAAATGGCTTGAAGTTGTGTAAAGATCACAGAACATATCAGAACTTACTAGCTTTGTGACCTCATGTATGTCTGTTAAACTCTCTCATGCCCTGTTTCTCCTTTCACCTGTTGAACCTTATTTGTTGAACACCTATGTCCATCATATATTCAATGGTGAATATAATGAGGAAAATGAAAAGAAGAATTACTATCCCATGGTGTTGTTTTGTCTACCATTCAGTCAGCCTGAGTTCCTTTCCCAATTTTGCTTCCATACAAGGGACTTTAATTCGAAAAGGATTAAAGTCTAAAGAGGAAAAGCACTGGCAAGAATGATACTCGCTTTCTCTCATACAATTTTTCATACTTCTATTACAATGCTTATCATATTTTAATTATTTTTACATGTCTTTCTCCCCCATGAGACTCTGGATTCTAAAAGACAAAGTTTTTTTCTTTGCTCCTTTCTGGATTTACCAAAATCGTACTGAGCCAGGGCCTAGCTCATTGTTGGCACTCATAAAACATTGGTTGAATGAATGAATAAATAAATAATAAATGAATTAAGGCTCCTGGCTGGAAAAGGTAGAATAAATTCACAGGAGAAAAAATATGGATTGTAAGTTATTTCACATATTAAGATTGATAGACCATTCGTTGAAAACGGAAATAGTTTTTCTTACTTTATTTAGATGTCGGAACTGCTCTAACTGCACAATATGTAAGCATCTTTCATAATAGTTTAAAACATACAGATCTCCTTCCTCAGCAGCTCTTGAGGGACAGGATAAATCCTTGTTGTGAAAGGGAGTGGGTGGTCCTGCCGGGAAACAGGTGGATGGGACCACATGATTCTTTCCAGACCGAGTTTCAGTTGACTCAGTGATTCCAAGAGAACCCTTGGGAATCGTTCCAGTCAAATGATTCTTTCCACTTCTCCTGACAGTGCCTTGAACAACCTCATTCTTTAAAAAAAAAAAAAAAAAACAGAGTCAGATATTTAAGTCAATATTGTCGTATTGAAAACATTGTTTTTATAACATCAGATTCTTTAAGCCAAGTTGAAGTGCTGTAACTGTGGACTAGTAAAGACTCTAACTTTACCTCTATAAGACCAAAACAATCAGCTGAAATACTGAACATTTTATGAAACCAAGTTTGGAGATGAAGACCTGAAATGAGCTAATTTTTTTGACTAAATAAACTGTTCAGAACAGTCAAACAGATTCCAGCGCTAGAAACCTACCTTGTTGTCATCAGGTCTAAAATACAGTGTCCTGCATTCACTTAGGCTTTTCAGTAGCAGGTCACTCAAGCCAAACTCACTACCAAGAGCACACTTTTTTTAGTATGGCTTTATAAGAAGTGCTTTCTTCTCAAATTTAATCACTGCATACTGGATACTTCCTGGGTGCTTGGGATTGCTAGACATTATATGCGTTCTCTATAATCCTAAAAACAATCCTAGAAGGCATAGGTCATTATTCCATTTTATATCTGTAGGAATAAGTTTTTAGAGAAGTTATCTAAATTATCCAAAAGTGCCCAACTACTAAGTTAGAGACAGTATTCTCTTCTTTAGCCTTCCTAAAGTAGAAGAGTTGTACGTTTGGATCATGTACGAGCACTTGAGCCCAAAAACTATGAAAAGATAGATCAATAGACATGAAGCATTATTGAATGAGTAGCTACTATTCTTTATATTATAGAACTTGTCATTTGGTTCAAGCAAGTTGTACCTCATTTTCCTACTGAAATAGAGTTCTGTCAGATCTCAATAACCTATTTCCCGTTGCTATTTGCAATTTGTCAGTGCTATTTTAATTACATTTCTTAAGGTAGAATAGTGTATTTTCTTTATAAAGTCTGGATTTGGCACCTTGTAGAATAATTTTCTAAATGAGAATGGTGCTTCCATTACCTAATTGCAAAAAGTTGCCAACATTTTTAAAGGCTCTGGGAAGGGAAATCAGTGCAAGACGTCAAGTGGACCTCAAGGTCTCACTCTTAAAAGAAATGGAAATACTTTTAGACTGGATTGTCTTCTTATTTGTTGGTGTAACTATTGCTTGAAAGGGAGAATAAAAGGTAATACTTTTCTCCCCACATTTTCAGTGATACTTACAGATGAAGAATACTATTCATAAAAAATATTTCAAACTACTTTGAAAAATTTACTACTTCTAAAAAAGTTGATGTAGTATTTTAATGCCTCACTCTAAGGAATAAGTAAATTTATTCTTAATGTTATAAGATGTTATAAAAGTGATGTCAAACTAAGATGAAAACTCACACAGTAAGAAGACAAATGTCAAGTAATGCAAAATACAGCATTCAAAGCTGATGGGAAGGGATAATGCTTTATACTGTCTTACTATTGTCAAAAGTAGTGAGAAGAAGGAATAAGAATCTGTATACCTTTAGTGTGACCAAAATATAAATATCTTCAAAATGCCACACACTTCAGTCTTTTATTTTGAATTTTATCTTATATATGTCACTATGAAATAATATTATACTAGTAAAATTCTATTGGATAAATAACGTTAGCATGCTATCCTTTCCATCCTTGCTAACCTTTCAATTTAAGTTTCCTCATGAAATTAAGAATTTGCCAAATAAAATTGTGTCAACGTGGAGAAATCAATATCTCTTCCAATACCCTATGTCGATGCATATTTTTCTCCTCTTTTCTCTGTTATCAAATTTTAGAGTCTTTTAAATACTATTTCTTCTACATTAGTTTCCCACTTATAATTCTCCTTTTGATGGCTTTCCACATAGAGTGAAAGATTTTTCTTCTAATCCAAACATGTAGAATTTACTTCTGGACACTTAAGCCTATGGCCAATCTTTATTGATTTTATTTATTTAAGTCTATAATAGGCTAATTAATAGAATAAAGTTCTCTATAAGCATGCTAATTCATCCATCATGGCAGTTTTTTGTGATTAAAAAATATGGATACAATAGTTAGGCTTCCTTTCTCATGTGAGGTGTTCAGCTCAGGACTCGGAAACCTTTTCAACTATACAAGGGTTTTTATTTTTGTTTTTAATATTGCATAAAATAATTTTGTTTCTAAATGTCTTAATAGTACACTTATTTTTCATCAAGTGCTGGAACAGAAAGCTCCCAAGCTAATTTTGAAAATTTCACAACCTCAGCTTTGTTAGAACTAACCTTGTAGTCCTAAATTAATTCTAAAGTTTCCCAGACAAGGCGAAATAAATTTTGTAGAAGACCTGCAATCAATTTTTAATAGAATTTCCCACAGTAACATGTACTATTAATGACACATCTTACTGAATTTAGCCTTTTATAAATATAAAAATG
This sequence comes from Rhynchonycteris naso, assembly GCA_037038555.1. Classification (NCBI taxonomy): domain Eukaryota; kingdom Metazoa; phylum Chordata; class Mammalia; order Chiroptera; family Emballonuridae; genus Rhynchonycteris; species Rhynchonycteris naso. The sequence continues at coordinate 79,951,387 of CM073002.1, forward strand.
AAGAAAATAATGAAGTAGCTAATCATTTTGCTTCGTGTTTATTTATTTACTAGATTTCAGAAAATGTAAACCCAGAAAAGGGTCCTCAAAGTAAGAACCAGAGAATCCTATGGAGAAAGCTATGCCAAAGCTAGAAGCCAGAAAAATACCTTCCTTCCCCATTAGGCAATGGGGACTAAAAGAACCTAATGTCTAATGGCAAAATGGCAGTGGAGGCAAGTAGGACTCGAATTTTATTTCTCTGACTTGGCAATTACTGGTCAGCCTGCTGTGAGGTGGCTCCATTGCATTTGGACAGGAGCAGAATTACAAATGGAAAAACAATCTTGTGGGAGAACAGTGAAGGTTCAAGAGGAGATCTCCCAAAGCCCAGAGGCAAAGAAAGGGTCTTATAAGCAGAATATTAGGGGTTAGGTGACTGGGCCACATAGTGCGGCACTCCTGCCGTTAATGCTTAATGTGGTCACCACAATGACCATGGCTGAAATCCATGTCCCTCTCTGAAAGTCCAAATGCAATGGAGCCACCTCACAGCAGGTCGACCAGTAATTGCCAAATAAGAAATAAAATTTGAGTCCCACCTGCCTCCACTGCCTTTTTGCCATTAGACATTACTTTTATAACCCCACTTTCCTAATCTGTAAAATATTGTTAATAACAACGTGTTAAGAATTATAAGACAATAGAGATAAATAGAATTCGTGTGCAATCAGGCATTATGCAAATGTTAGTTGCCCTTATCTGTTCACGTGTGTGTGCATGCACATGCATTGTGGACTATATTCTTCACAAAAGGAGAGGGATAGATGAAGCAATTGCACTCCATGTGCTAAGTTGGATGTAGGGAGCTGTATCTGGGTAAGAGGCTGTAGCTGTGTACACAAGCGCACAAATGAATATATACACCAGGTGTTGTCAGTTGTAAGATTCCATGCTGCACTCTGGATACTAGCTAATTGTTTGCAAACATACTTGATATGGACCACAAAATAATCCGATACCATCTTTATTCAGGGTTCAATGAAAAGCAGCATTTCAGTGAGGATTTGGTGAGAAACTTATAAATATCTCTTTATTTTTAAGTGACAAGAGGGGAAATAGTGAGACAGACTTCACATGTGTCCAGACCTAGATCCACCTGTCAACCCCTGTCTAGGGCTGTCGCTTGAATCAACTGAGCTATTTTTAGCACCTGGGGCCAATGCTGGGAACAACTGGGCTATCCTAAGCACCTGAGCTGGCATTTAAACCAATCAAGCCACTGGCTGAGGGAGGGGAAGAAGGAAAAAGTGGAAATCCAGGATCAAACTCAAGAATTGAACCTGAGACATCCATACACTAGGCCGATGCTCTAACTACAGAGCCAAATGACTAGGGCCTATAATAATCTAATAATAACAACTTAATATGGTTGTGGTAAAAATAAATGAAACCATTTAAGTGAGAGCATAACAAAAGCTTTTTATTTGGAGAGTTTAGCAAATGATTGTATGGCTACTGTTACAGTAGTTCCTTGTATTCTATATCTTTTAACACACTTGATGAATTCTTTTACCCACAAATTACCTATAAAAGAAGGCATTACAGAGAAAGTTAGCTTAGGTAGGACTCTATCAACCAACTGTTATAAAACCCCACCACTTTTTCACCAGCATGATCATCGATGCCTATACAAAGCCCCAAAATGCCTTTTAGACTCTTAGAGAAAAAATGTTCCAAGTATCTTTTGGTTTAACTGTATTTTGTGTTCTACAATCTACTTATACTGTATGTGAAAATACATATCTATTCTCAAATCATGCCAGTGGTAGTATATTAGTTTCCCATTGTGCTGTAACAAAGTACTACAGATTTGACTGCATAAAACAACACAAATTTAATATCTTATCATTGTGGCAGTCAGAAGTCCAGAGAAGTCTTACCGGGTTAAAATCAAAGTATCAATTGGTTAAACTTCCTTCTGAAGTCTTCAGGGAAATATCTATTTTCTTGCTTTTTCCATCTTCTAGAGGTTGCCTGCTTTCCTTGGCTCATGGCCCTTTCCTCCATTTTCAAAGCATATCACTCCAATCTGTTTTCATCACCACATCTCCTTCTCTGACTTTGATTCTTCTGTGTTCCTCTTTATAAAGACTCTTGTGATTAGATTGGGCCCACCAAATAATTCAGGATACTCTTTCCATCTCAACATCCTTAATTATATGTGCAAAGTTTATTTTACTATATAAAATAATATATCCACAGGTTTTAGAGATTAGGGCATGCATACTGGAAAGTCCATTATTCAGCATACCACAGATAAGTTACAGTGTTATCATTACTTTTTCTCTGAAGGAAAATAATACATCAGAAGCATAAAAAATTCATTTAAATATGGCCAATGAGCTGATGTGATTGAGTTCAGCAATTACATCTAATTCTTCTTTCCCAAGTCACTCTATCACAAGGCTTCTCACCCTTATCACTATTGACATTTTGAGCCAGGTAGTTCTTTGTTGGGCGTGGGGATGTCCTGTAAACTGTGGGAATTATAGAAACATCGTTGGCCTTTACCCACTGAGTGCCAATAGCACTGCTCCCACAGTTTTCACAACCAAAAACATGTCTATCATTAATTAACCCAATGTCTCCTTTGTAGAAAAAAAAATCACTCTAAGTGGAGAAACAATGATCTAACAGAAAAGGAGCCAAATTGTTATAATGTCTTCTTTAAAGGTCCTAACTCATGGTTCTTAACCTTTTTTGAGGTACCAAACCCACCAGTTCCATGTGCGCATTCACCGAACCCTTCTTTAGTGATAAATAAAATATGATTTTTTTTCCAAATTCAAGACATAGATATATGTATTTTTACTGATGCACAAAATGAGCCATGCATGAACCTCACCTTGCTCAAAGAACAAAACCAACAAAGTGCATGAACTCACAACAAATTATGGTATTACTTTATTCTGGCCTCCGCGGCAGAGGCTTCTCCGAACCCCTGAGACCGACTCATTGAACCCCTAGGGTTCAATAGAACCCAGGTTAAGAATCACTCTCCTAACTTATAAAAGACAAAGATCTGGTGGCATTAATTGATGGCTAATTTTAAAAGCGGAAATGTGAGCCATTTATCTCAGCGTTGTAATCTAAATATATTATTTTCATTTGCTCAAAAGACAAGAAACTCAGAGTTGAGTCTTATACATTGGCACTTAACTCATCTATGTGACATGAACAAGTGTGGGTTACGTGTGAGGCTTCTAATTCTTTGAGCATCCAGATGATAGCGGTGCCTTACAGAGCAACATCTTGCAAAAGCTGTGAGCTTTTCAGCAGCGCGAATCATGTCTTATTATCCTTGCTCCCACATATCATAATCTTCCCAACCTAAATCCAGCAACCTTTTCATTATACTATGGTGGTTCTCAAACACAGGGGTGATGGTGTTTCTGAGAAGATGCAGGTCAAGTCCTAGAACTCACTTCTTGACTAACTCCTTGGCATTGATTCGAAAGCTTTAGTCACTTGCACACTTCTTTCATAGTTTCTTTTTGCCATTATTTACTTGGTATTTGTCTTTAAATCAACTTACTTTTCCAAACATAAATACTACTTTCACATTAATACACATGATATTATGTGCTTTAGAATGCTATTATAATTTTTCTAAACTGTCTTAAATATATAACTAGAAAATGTCCCATGGTTGTCCATGTACCATTTAAACTTATCTCACCATTAGATGCACATACAACACTTAAAGAAATGTCTCCGTGGTGCTAACCAATATCATAAAACCTGATGTTTATTTTTAATTCTAAAAATGCTTTTCTCATATATTATAGCTCCTTACAGATGAGGAAGATCAGAGTATAATAAATCAAACTTCTCAGAGAGAGATGCTGGGCACTCTCACAGCCAGGGAGAAAAATCTCAAGATACTGTCTACATCCTTCCCTAAAATAGTTTCCTTTCCATTAAAAATATATATTTATAAACTGTATGCTCTTTAAAAACTGAATTACCAGGTAGCTTGTACTGATATGTTTAAACTAGACATTAGCCGGATAACCACAGAAAAAGCAAACTAAAAATTGGGGGAAATAATCCAGACCAGCATTTCTTAAAGTGTATCCCACAGAAGAGAATCTTAATAAACATTTTATGGGGGAAAAATGAGATTTGGGGGGAAATCCATGGTAAAACCATTTGAAAAATGCTTTTAAACAAAATTAAAATATTTATATTGTAGGACTTCTCAGAGACTTTCAAATTTTACTGTGCTTTGTGAAACTTAAGGGATATATATATTAAGCAAGCAATCCTAAAAATATTTATTAACAAAAACCTTTTTCTAAGAGCATTTCATGAAACTACTGTTCTAAAGAACATATTTTGGGAAATGCTAATCTATCTTGATTGAAGAAATTTTTATTTTCCTCAGGCTAAAGAGAACAAACTCTAGGGTAATGGATGTTTTTAAGTTCATGTTATCTTATTTTTTAAAAAGTACCCAGAGGTACAGACTCTTTCTTGGATTAACTTTGTCCATCAGTACCTTGTACCCCCAGGGACTCAAAAATATTATTAGATGTGAATAACTGAACATAAAAGACAATGTGGAAATTATTTTACTAACACATGGTTTATGCTGGCTACTTCTTTGCTTTGAGAAGTAATTAACTCCTTTTTATCTAACTCCTAAAACTACAGAAAATGTGGGCCCTGATACCTAAAAATAATCATTGCTAAAGCTAGGATCACCTGATGAGTATTATTGGACAACTGTTAAAATTCATGGAATCAGCAAAAGGATATTTTTCTTAATGAACTCTACTCCCTCTCCACACACAGTACATCAACATGCAAGAGTTATTATAATTGAAAATTAAATCCATGAACTGAAGATAAATTCATTTGTCCAATATAACTTTTCTAGCAACTACCGCATACAATTTGAGATGATATTGTAAAAGTGATTAAGATAGTGTGGCCAAAACACTGAACCTAGAATGAGTGACTTCTTAGAAATGTGAAGCCACAAAATATCAAACAATACAGTTAGCATTGGAATGTGAGAGATGTAGTAAGTGACATGGTCACCAAATGATAGTCATAATACCAGGATCTTTTGTATAGGGAACACCACTTGACTGTTGTGTAAACTTGGGCAAATCTCTTTGCCTTCTGAGGACCCACTTTTATCTATTGAGTGAGATTTTGGGGGAACAAATCATAGCACCTTGCTGCTCAAAGTGTGGTGCATGTACCAAGAATATCAGCATCACTTGGGACCTTGTTAGAAATGTGGAAACTCAGACCTCACCACAAACTTACTAGTTCAGAATATGCATTTTAACAAGATCCCCAGATAAGTTAGTACACTGGTTTTCTATCTCTGTTCTTGGTACCTCACATCCAAACACCCTCACGGATGAGGGACCTAGGGGAAGAATTAACAATAAGGAGTAATTCTTTTAAAAGCTCTAGTAACCCAAGCCCTCTCTTTTTAAAGATAAGGAAATTGAGGCCTAGAGAGGCAAAGCAGATTTTCTGAAACCACACAGCTAAATAGTAGCAGAACACAGATTTTGTTACTAGTTTTTCTAGTGCAGTTGATTGTACTGTTTCACAAGAATGTTACCAACATGGTGGGATGAAATTGCCACGTGTTAATGTTACAACAAATGCACAGCAATGTTTTTCTTCTCTTGGAAAAGTCTTTCTTTTTAAGTTTAAAAATGACTGCTATTTAATACAATTGTGTTATTTCTGGAGGTAGTTAGAGAAGAATCAACTCACAGGCTGTCTCATTCCTCTTCCAGGTGGTAGGAAAGCCTCTGTCCTCAAGCCAGACGCTTACTCTCTCCTTCCCTCCTCCTCTCAACATCCACTCCTCTGCCCCCCCCCCCGCCCCTGCAAACACACGCAACACAGCACTGCAATGTGTAATTCAGTTATGAATAGCAACACAAACCACACGAGTCCACCATCCAGGATGCTCGCAAGTCTAGTTTCAATCAATAATCACTTCAGCAACCAGCATTTTGCCTGAAAGAACTGAAACTTTCTGTAGCTTGAAGAAAAAAAACACATACCACAAGCCTGACCTATGGTAGTGCAGTGGATAAAGTGTCGACCTGGGAACACTGAGGTCGCCAGTTCAAAACCCTGTACTGGTCTGGTCAAGGCACATATGGGAGTTGATGCTTCCAGCTCATCCCCCCTTTCTCTCTTTCTCTCTCTCTCTCTCTCTCTCTCTCTCTGTGTGTGTGTGTCTCCTCTCTAAAATGAATAAAATAAAATAAAATAAAAAATTTAAAAAAAAACACATACCACAAATAGCCACAATGAAATCAATGGTTATGTAGGTTGAAAGAAGACTATTATGGTCACATTTAAACAAACTTCACTAATTCAATATTGAGTATAATGGACACGTTTATATTATCCCAGTGACAACTGTCTCTTTTCACCTTGGGGCAATTTTTTTTCTGTTTTATTCACACTACACTCTTTACTATACAGATTGAATGGTGACCTAAAAACAAGGGCAATTAGTACTACCAAATTCAAGAATAGTAATACAACTATAGTAATGAACAATTAAGGATATTGAATTTGACCTCTGTAAGTCAGATACTCTTCGGTTTGCCTCAAGACTATTCTGTGTTTCTCCTGGAATAAAGTACAAATATTTAAAACAAAGAAAATATAATTGCATGGTACCATGTTTACTCTTTTAAAATAGACTTTATTTTTTCTTCTCCTTCATAGCATTAACATCTGAGAATTGTCAAACAAAATTTGTCAAGCCATAAGTTAATCTCAGTATTTTTTTCATACTTGATAAATCTATGTCTTTCTCACTAGTTCTTCAACTCTTTTTCTTATACAAAATTTTAAGACTTGACAGGTCAGCAGTCTTCAGTGTAATAAGATTAGGTGATGTACAAAGTTTAGACAAATAATAAAAATATTTAGTATGTGGATAGGAATTAAAGAAAAAATTAAAATTTTTACTTCCTCTTCTTAAGAAACTATTGGCAACAGTAAAACTGCAGTGCATCCTTATAAAAGGCAGATATTTGGAAATATAATTAACATCCTTTCCAACTAAATTATATCTTTTCAATAGTAATTGTTAAGGGTACACATCTAAAACCACAATCCATTTAAGTAATAAGTGAATTTTCATACCAAGATTCTGTAACAGTCTATTTCATAGAACTATGAGAGACATATATGTAATTATAAATTTTCTGGCAGCCATATTTAAAAAAATAAAGTGAAACAGGTAAAATTTAGTAATATATTTTATTTAGCACAATGTCTGAAATATTATCACTTCAACATGTAATCAAAATAAAAATTATTTTAAAAAGTACTAATGAGGTATTTTACATTGGTCATAGTAATCTCTTCATAGGATGTTAAACTTAAAAGTTTAGGAGAGAATATAGTTAGAACTTAGACAGTTTTTAAGCAATTGAAAAAGCCATTTTCAGTAATAAAACCAACATAAACCCTAAGTCAATTGAATTATAATGGCCTCTTTTCTGTATTGATAAATCTCTAAACTAAAGGTTTTTCTCATCACTAATTACTTATTCCATGAGTATGATTTACAGTTAGTGTTCAAGTTTCTTCATTAAAAAAAATTAAAAATAAAATAATTTTAAATCATAAGACCAGCTATACGTTCTCTCTCTCCCTTCCTCCTTCTCTGTGTCTCTGTGTGTGTCACACACACACACAAACACAATGTTCTCATCTTAACACCACTAAAATTTGTAATTATTTTATTTATTTGTTTGTTTCCCTTTTTTTCCCACATGTATCCCATATACATATGATGCAGGAATCATACGTCATGTTCATTGTTATATCCAGAGTACATGAACTCCTGAATGGTACATAAGAATCATTCAATGTTTGTTTAAAGAATTAATAAACAACCTGACCAGGCAGTGGTACAGTGGATAGAGAATTGGACTGGGATGCCAAAGACCCAGGTTTGAAACCCCGAGGTCACCAGCTTGAGTGTGGGCTTATCTGGTTTGAGCAAAGTTCACCAACTTGAGCCTAAGGTCGCTGGCTTGAGCAAGGGGTCACTCACTCTGCTGTAGCCCCCCAGTCAAAACACATATGAGAAAGCAATCAATGAACAACTTAGGAGCCACAAGAAAGAATGGATGCTTCTCATCTCTCTCCCTTCCTGTTTGTCTGTCCCTCTCTTCATCTCTGTCACACACACACACACACACACACACACACAAAGAATAAACAAATTAAGCTAGGTCTGTATAAAGGCAAAGGTCTTTTTCATTAATAACACATACTAAAATTCTAAATAATGGTTATCCTATCATCTAAATTGAACAAAGCAGAGAGAGTAGATATATCGAAAGTTTTAACTTCTGTAGAATATTCCTGGATGTTTAAGAACAACTTATTCCTCCAAATGTTAGAGTAACAAGATTTGGAGCTTGCCTGTGTTTCAACCCCAGGGCCGGGAAGGACATTCTAGGCATACCTACCATAAGAAACCTGGACCAAGGAATAAGATTCTGAGAGCTGGGATATTTTCACACAGAGCAGCTGACAGCAGCCCAGTCAGGGAGAGACTTTGAAACAGGGTTAAAAGAGGAAAACCCAAACAGACCGAGTGAATATTCAAATATCCATCTGAGCAGAGGGCAGGGTATCCAAAGGGTTTTAGAGGTCTGTTTGTATGTGGCCTGCAGTTCACAGACTAGACCTGCCAGGGCCTCTGTGCACAGACACCAAGCAGCCTTTCATCAGGCACCAGGGTCACCTGATTACTGTACCATCACAACAGAAACTAAAACCAGCCACGTTCGTACTAGATCATGAGTACCAGACCTTGAGGTGGTAACCAAGGTAGAAATAGAGGTATACATTTTGGAATCCATGGGACAGATTTAGGCATCATTGATTCAGATCTGTTCTGTCATACTTTCACCATCTTCCTCTCAAGTTCACTTCTTCTTGAGGTTTTTTTTTTTAATTTAAAAAATTTATTATGCAATTACTTAGTCAGTTATCTATAATTTTTGTCTGAAATATACAAAAATGTAAAATCAACACAAAACCCTGAGTGCCTATCTGAGGTGTGAAATATTTCCTGTGGTAACTACACGAGATAAAAGGAGTAGCTGCTATAAAGAAAACTTGGGGATGATTAGATCTGCTAAGAAACTTTATAGGTTCGTGACTCAGAATTAATTTGGTCAGATTAGGAAGTTAAAAGAAAAACAACAAATTGTTTAAAATGCTGGCATTCCCTAAAGAGATCGTGGAAGCTGAGATAAAAAGCATGTTTTAGGGAGTTGACTGAAAACGCTCTGGCACAAGAGAGGTGGTTTGAGAATCTTTCAGCACCTTGGAGCGACTCTAGCTGCAAAGCACACAGTTCCAACAATAAGAGCTATAAATTCTCACTGACAACAGATAGTCAAAGGAAACTTGAGATATGCAACAGTTGTGCAGCTGCTTCCTTATGAAAGGCCAATTTCTTTGTGACAATTCGAGAATACGTGTCTGTGTATTTCTCCTTCACTTTTAATGCATAGCCCTGTTCATACCACACACACACACACACACACACACACACACACACACACACACACACATGCACACACACGCTTGCTACCTAGCCAGCTCTGGTAACTGTAAGTTAAATGGCAGAGTTGATGATAAGGAGGGTCTAGAGTAAAACCTTTGACAGTCACTTATTTATTCAAAAAGTAATTTAATAAGATCTTCCTCTGTCATCTGTAGGCCACTCTGTTATAAAGGATACCACAGCAACATAAGATTAGAGCACTGCCCTTGAGGAACCTAGAGGTAGAGAGAGGAAATGCAGACAATTAGAAGGTGAAGCACTCCATTCAAACTAAATACAATAGTAGCCCCCAGTCTCCATCACGTCACTCTGTTTTATTATTTTTCTATAGCACAGTCACTATTTGAAATTGCTATTGTTTATGATGTGTTTCTCCTGCTAGAATATAGGCTGCATGGGAAGAGGGACTTAGCCTGTGCCTACAACAGAACGGTAGTTGAATAAGTATATTAAAAATGAATTAAATTGATCACATACAACTGTATATCATTAAGTACCTGATGAGTAATACAGATAATAATTCAGAGGAAGAGTAGAGTGAGGTTGTGTTGTCAAACCATCAGATTTGAATAAATGGAGAAGGACCATTGCCCAAATGAGGTAGGATGTGAAACTCAGAACTCTAACTGGTAGAACAGTTAGAGACTAGGTACTGAGTTTCTCCATGTGATAAACGTCCAATATTAAAAACTCCCCTTAGCTCACCTCTCTCTTCACTAAAAATGCCATTCTTTCCATCACATGTGCTTACAACATTACAGTCTCTAGTGCCCCTCTTTCATCTTTACCCTCTCCTCCATTCATACCACCACCATCTGGACCAAGCCTTCCCTCCAATCTGTCTTTCAAGACCTGACTTCTTGTCCCAGTCTGTCTCTAGGCTACCTGTGTGACACTGGGCAGAAATCACAAACCTCCGTAGGCCTTAGTCTTTTCATCTGTTCCATGAAGAACCAGGATGGACTAAATCATCTCAACCACCCCTTCCTGCTCTCACCTCATAGGATTCTATGATACCCCTGTCCTTAGCAAAACATAGCACTGCGCTTTGGACAGAGACAATACTCACAAGTTATTCTATTGTAATATAATTGAGTAGTACTTTTTGGATAATACCACTAAAAAAACTTATCTGAGAGCTTTAAATCACAGACCTTTTAAAGTATTTCTTTCCTAGGCTTTAGTTTACTTTCTCAAATATATTTTCACTCTGAGCACAGGGCTTTCTCCATTCTAGACAAATCAATCAACCTCTCTCTCTCTCTCTCTCTCTCTCTCTCTTTCTCTCTCTCTCTTTCTCTCTGTCTTTCACATAAACATACACACATTCTTTCATACTCCTTTTAAGTATAGATTAAAAAGTGCAGATTAAACAGAGTGCTCATTTTTAGTATAGGGTATTAATCCAGTCATAATTGATACTAAGTCATGTTATAATGTGTGTTGAAATGAATAATTGTTGATGAAATAGATTAATAAATGTTAGATCAATGCCTCCCAAATATTAATGTACATATGAACCATCTTGGGTTGTCACAAAAAGACAGATTCTGACACACTTAGTCTGGGGTGAGGCCTGAAACCACATTTCTAACCAGCTCCCAAGTGCCAGACATGTTGCGGCTCCAAGAACCAAGGTGCTGACAACAAGGTGGGAGGGCACAAGGAAACTCAGAGACCATCATCTCAGACACCCCCACCTTCACAGGTGAGGAAGGTTGAGCCCAGGCTTAGTGAACTAGTGTTCTCCAGGTCCCACAGTTAGTACTGGCAGAAATGGGCCAGGCACAGAACCACAGACCTCCCTGGTCAGCATGGTGACCTGTCAATACCACGCTGCCCTACAGAGCGTAACCAGGCACCCTGACTCTCCTCCGGCCCAGGGAGTGCGAGAGGTCACACTTCTGGAAGAGCACTGTTTCTCGCCACCACCCACTGAAGGATGAAATAAGTCCTGGATCTCATGTTCTTCAATGACTAGCCTTAACTTCCGACCCTCCAAAGACAATTAGGAGGGATGGTCTTCATTCTGCCAATCAGTTTGGGTGCTTTCTCCATTTTTACCACAGCTTCACTTCGAGATAAAATACGACTATTTTTCGACTTTCTTTGACCAGCTGATTATGAAATCTGAGAAGCCCAGACTTAGACACACTTCCAATACCAAGGCACACTCTGAGGATCACTCTGAGATGTGCTCACACAGGAACACAGGCGCAACCACCCCGGCATTGTGTGTGCTGGGCATCTGGAGCACATTATGGTTACTTGATGAAAGTTCCCGTTTACAGACATTTCAGCTGTGTAACTCACATTTAGAAAGTGCTAGTAGCTCCTCAGACATAGGACTCTACCCTTCTCATAGCTTCATGATATTACATCTGATCCCTAGGTTCAGAAGGAACTTGTTTATGACAAAAAAAAAAAAAAAGGCAAAACAAGAAATATTCAGCAACCGCATAGATTTCTCTTCCTCTGATAAGAACCAGTGATTAGTACTCACTGGAAAGCAAGTAAAACCATGGCAAGGTCCAGTCTGAGGGGACTGGGAAACAGAGAGATCGTTTTTAGTGCATGGCATTAAGCAAAATACCAGCCTTGAATTCATTTGGTTTTAATTTACCTTTCACAAAACACATATACACTGAAAGATCTTGTGCTTGAATTTTCCTTTCTGCTTGCAAATTTCACCCCATTTAAAACATAAAAGGAGAAAAATAATGGGACTGACCAGAGCCAAACACAATATGGGTGGACATAGTACAAATTTCTTTTAGAAAGTTTACCCCGGGACTTCACGGGTGATATTTTTCTTTGACAGAAAAAAAATAAGCATTTCCTTGGGCCGTAGAATATTTCAGTGTCAATAGGATGCAACACATACCTGAAAGAATCTTCATTTTTTTCTTGGCTTTTGGGGTACAGAACTCAAGAACCCTCTGTAGTACAAAAAAGGAAATTAGGCACATTGAGGAAACAGAAGTTTCACGAAGTGAGACACATTATCATCCTAATTTTGTCCTCTGGAAAGTAGAAACTTAATGATTATTCTTGAATTACCAGATATTTTCTCAGTCTGCTTCTGAATCCTATGGTACTGCAACCTGTGGTATTTATGAAGACTTGTGCTCCCCCTCTCCCCCTCCTTCAAAAGAAGTTTCAACCATCAACATCCACTTAATGATGAAACTCTAGAAATCATTAATTTTACATCTGGAAGATCATATCCCATGCAGGTGTAACTGAGGCCCTTTTAGGTAAAATAACATTATTTAAATTCGAAGCAAGGCCAGGGCTTCTAACTTACAATTCCATGCTCTTTTCACTATACCATGAAAGAATGAAAGCATTACATGGAAAGCACCATTACTGTCCTTTGCCCTCTCATACTTTTGTTGTTCAGAAGGAGTGAGCCTGTAAGTAAAGAATGAGGTGACCTAAGCCAGTAACTATGCATGGGTAAAAGAAGTCTTTCCCTTAATGTCATTTCAAGTCTCTGTCTGCCTCCCCAGCCCTACCACATGTCAACAACTTTCACCATTAGGGATTCTGAGCTTCACATTAAGCATTACTCTATCCCTAGTGTCCAGGCTTAAAATTCAAACATCCTGAGATGATACTAAGTCACTAAGAACTAATTCTGAATTTGTTTATAAGACTACTTCTCTCCATGTTGGGAGACAGAAGGCCTTGATCTAAGTGACATAAAGCTGAGAAAAGAGAACAACTAAGGTGTCACAGTGAAGAATTGATGCTTCTCATCTCCCTTTTGATCTGTTCCTATCTGTCCCTCTTTCTGTCTTTCTATCTGTTCCTATTTCCCTCACTTAAAAAGAATCTCAGAAAAGAGAGAAAAGTACAGAAAGGAAAGATGAAGTATGAAAAAATTAATCTGCTTCCATCTTGCTTATGCCAGACCTTAACCATGTTATAAACATCACTGACATGCCATAATATACAATAAGCAAAATCTACGTAGAGTCTAGTTGCCACTAGTAACTGTAGCTAAGGAATGACTAGTGTTCAAAGAGAAAATAACAAGTATACAAAGATTCCAACTGAATCAAGAATTTTTTGGCTACTAACATTACAGAGACAATCCAGAGGAGATTGCAATTCATGTGAGATAATAATAAAGATAATGATGTTGATAATAACAATAATGACAGTTAATATTAGGTATGCCAGGTACTTTTGTAAGTGCATTCATTCATCTATTCGACAAATCCTCATTTAATTCTGCTTCCTATGTGTAAGGCACTATTTTAGATGCTGGAAATTCAGTGGTGAAATGGTAAGAAAGGAAAAGAAAGAAGGAAAGAAAGGAGGGAGGGAGGGAGGGAGGGAGGGAGGGAGGGAGGGAGGGAGGGAGGGAGGGAGGGAGGAAGAAAGGAAATAAGGAAAGAAAAAAGAAAGAAAGAAAGGAGGGAGGGAGGGAGGGAGGGAGGGAGGGAGGGAGGAAGGAAGGAAATAAGGAAAGAAAGAAATAAACAAACAAACAAACAAAGGGAAGGGAAGGGAAGGAAGAAAGAAAAAGGTCTTGCCCTCAAGAAGCTTGCAGTCTAGTGGGAAGGCAAAGAGCAAGCCAATAAGTAGATGCATAACATGTCAGATGATGTAAAGTAATATGGAGAGAAAGGAAAGGAAAGTAAGAAATGTTGTCAGGTGGAGTTTCTTTCTAATAAACATGGTCAAAGAAGGCCTTCAGTATAAATGTCACATTTGAGCAAAAACCAGTGAAGATTTCTAAGGAAAAGTGTTTCAAGCAAAGGGAACAGCAGGTGCAAATGTCCTAAACATGAAGTATGCTTGGTGTGTTTGAAGGACATGAAGAAAGCCAGTGAGACTAAAGTTTGATAAGCAAAGAGAAGAATGGCAGAAGCTGAAGTCAGACAAGTCTATGCAGATACAAGACCTTGGCTTTCACACTAATGGAGATAGGAACTCAGTGGGAGTGTTCAGTAGAAGAGTGTGATAGGATCTGACTCATACTTTAAAAGAATCACTGCAGCTGCTGTTTAGATCAGACTTTTAAGAGTCAAAGACAGACGCTGGTATTAACTCACTTAAGAATCATGAGTTATGAAATTTTACTCTTCCCCATTTTGCACTTGACAAAACTGAGACGGAAAAGTCACACAGATGGTAAATAACAGAACCACGATAAGAGCCCAGGCTGCCTGGCTCCAGAGGTCACTATACTACTTCTCAAGAAAGACGTCAAAGGCTGAGGCAAGGAAAATTTACACATGCTTCCTTGGATGGAGACCACTAGGGGTAGTACTAATTGTGGGAAGAAGCATAATTTTCTTTCATTCCACTTTCATTATTTCATGCTATATTGCACTTCATAGATAATGAGTCAGAAATGCCTGACTTTGTCATGTTTTTTTAAAAAAGTCTATTACAAGTCAGAAATATAAGAGTTATTAGCAGAAACTAATAGTAACTTTGTAGCAGGTACTTAACTGTTGACTACAGCACTGGAAGGGGACCTAGCACATTTCCTTGCCTGCACAATGCAAAATTAAGAGAATCGTGGAAAGGACTGAGATTCCCTTTCAGTGATTGCTCTGTTGATATCATGTGTCAGTGATTCTCAACCCTCCTTCCCAGTCAACTTGGGTTTCTCCAATTGTTTAAAATTCACAAAGTATATATTATTATCATGTTGATTCTCCCCTGCAGTTCTTTTTTAATTAACATATAATTGACATATACTATTATATTAGTTTTGAGCATACAACGTAGTGATTTGATATTTATATACCTTATAATGCAATCACCGTGGTAAGTCTAGTACCCATCTGCCACTGTACACAATTATTACAATAATATATATGACTCCAATTTTTAAAAAGATTAAACACTTGGTTGCAAAATTTTGAAGAGAAAGTTATCATTATTAAGTCTTTCCAGCACCTTCTTTGAACTCAAAGAAGCATAAATAAATTCGCTTCTTTTATGACATGCCAGAGTTTTAGAACTCTCAAAATTAGAACTTGTAATATCAGTAAAAAGCCATCTTTTCTACATAAATAATACATAATGTGTTATAGAAATAATTAAGTAAAAATGTAGTGACATATACATAAGCGATTATGTAATAAAAATTATAAGTCAACCATCGGGTTTTTCTCATTCATTTTTTTAGAGAGTGCCAAGTCCATTGAATGATTCCTACTGGATAATGAAAACCCATTTGGCTAGTGAGAATCTTAGTGCCGTAACACTTCACAGGAAATACAAAAGAAGTACTAGACATAGGATTTTTCTACAGTCAAGGAATTTCAAAGAATTTTCAACCTTGTCAAAAACACGACTTGTATATCTTGTACCAAAAGGAGGGGTGCAAAGGTAGAGATTAATAGCAGTGCTGAATATGCAATGCACCTGGTCATACTCTGTGAGTAGTCTTGGGCTCAGATTCCTGATAGCACTGGTTCTGCCTCTGTGCTCTCTCCCTCCTGCCAAATTTCTTTCATTTTTTTCTCCAAGCCCTTCTGACTCTGAACAACTTTGGTTATTTCACTTTATATTATTACATTTCCATACTACCCATTAGAATCTTGTAAAGTACATCCATACACCTCTAGGAGGATGAAGGGGCTTTCTTCCTCTTACCCAGTTGGAGGGTCCTAATTTGATAGAACAAGAGCGTTAATTGATTTGAGAAAAGAAAGGCTGAGCGAGGCAATTTTGAACATGTATCGCGTGAATGAGGTGGCAATACAAGGCAAGGTACTCAGTAGGTGGCTTAGAACATCAAGAAGGTCCTAGATGTTCAGGAATTTGGGAAAGAAGATATTAAAAGGTGGAAGAGTTGCCCAACAAGGACTGTAGAAGGGTATTATCTTTCAGTTTTGACAGACAGGAGTCTATGTCCAGGAAATAGGTGACAACTTTATGCTCTGCATTTCTAGCCCTCATGTATATTCTGTGTCTAGCCTTCACAAGACAAGTTGTTGGTAAAGTTATTCGATTCCAAACCCTATTTTCCCATTAGAATTTCCAAGTAGTTCTGATGTACTGATTCATGACGAGAGTTTATTTATCCATTTAACAAATTTCTGGAGCCTCTGTTATGAATTAAGAGGGCTTCTGAGGACCAGCTTGGAAACCAAACGCCATTGTTTCTATAGGAAACCTACGTTCTGAGTTCCTGACTACTGACTTACGCTATTGGGAACTCTTCCTGGTAGTAAATAGTAGTAAATAATATGTTCTTTGTCTTCTTTCTCCATTAGAATTTGCATGCTTCCCTCTTAATTTAAGGATAGCATGAAAGTCCAGAATAAGGGACTGTACAATACTTGATTTTAATTATTTCTCTTTCTTCTGTTGTATTTTAATTATTTGCCTGTTGGGAAAAGCTCATGCAACAGCATTTTTATGAAGGCCCCAAAAGAGATATCTATCACAGTAGTGGTTGAGAAAACTGTAATACAAGGCAGATTATTTGACTTACATAACAGTCTGTACATAAAAAAAAATGCTTTATGTTTCAAAAAATGCAAGAAGTTAGAAGCTCACTTTCTTTTTAAGAAGCAGGGAGACTTTGTTCAATTAGAGGGATGAATAAATTCCTTCCCCAAAATATGATCTTGGGGGAGGGGTGTATAATGAACAAAGTAAAAGATGAATAATTATTTATTCAACTCACTCAATTTTAACATCTACCCAGCATAGAACAAATATTATGATAAACAATATACCTATATTAAAATGTCAATATAAAGCCCTGGCCACTTGGCTCAGCAGTAGAGCATTGGCCCAGCATGCGGAAGTCCCAGGTTCAATTCCTGGTCAAGGCACACATGAGAAGTGACCACCTGCTTTTCCACTCCTCTCCCTCTCCTCTTTCTCTCTATCCCTCTCTCTCTCTCTTTCTCTCAACTCCCACAGCCATGGCTCATTTGAGCAAGTTGGCCCCTGGTGCTGAGAATGGCACTGTGGCCTCTCCTCAGGCACTAAAATAACTCAGTTGCCAAACAACGGAGCTATAGCCCTAGATAGGCAGAACCTTGCCCAATAAGGGGCTTGCCGGGTGGATCCCGGTCAGGGTGCATGCAGGAGTCTCTCTCTGCCTTTCTGCCTCTCAATTAATAATAAAAATAAATAAATAAATTCCAATATATATTTTTCAACTCACATTGTATTTTTGCATGTGTTTCTATTCTGTGTCTTCATAAACATCTTAGGCATTTTAGGAGAAAGTCCAAATTGTATGGTCCTTAATCATAACTGCAGTGAACTGAGTGACATGTAAATATATTAGTATTAAGTCAGAAAAAATATGTAGCCTGTGTACACACTTCAGAAAAGCAAAGGGCAACATAGTCTTGTCCTCCTTACAACCCTAACCCACCCCCCTAAACCTCACAGGCTCGTGTTTGTGCTTGCCCTCCTCAGTACTGGAAAAGTAGTGTCAGTGTGAACTCTTGATGGTTGAAAAGGGTGTTAATCTCCACTTTAGGTCTTCTATTTTCCTAACATAATCTTATTTGAAAGAGCAGGGGAAATGTTTTCTGTGAAAACCAAATTTGTTTCAAGAGTAGTTTTGTTTTGTTTCTACTTTCTTCTCCTTACCTAGAACCAAGCTAAAGAGGGTTGGAAGTTCAGAGTCAGTTTCTAAAACATAAGATGCTCAATCAATACCTGATATAATTATTCTCCCAAGAAAAAGTGAAGAAAAACTGCTGAAACTTGGATAGAATTCCAGGGTTAGAATTCCAAAATTCTAAACACATTTTCAGACTGATGGCCTTATGTTCTTACCAAATGTCTTTTATATTTAACCATGATAAACAGTTCTGACTTCTTGGCTGATTAGGACTGGTAAGTCTGGAATTTCTCAGCTGGCTTCTCTATACAACATAGGTTATATCAGTTGAGTCATCTTAATGTGCATATTTTTGTCATTTTCAAATAATTTATTCAGTAAACTTCGCTGTTTGTAAGTAATATTGAGCTTTCTTGGAATCACTGAAAAGGGGATGTTCTCATATACAATATCAAGGAAGAGAGAGCTAAATGTAAGTAAGAAAACTGCCAGGGTCTGCATCTATCTTTTTTATTATATTATTATTATGACTATTATTATTATTATTCAGTGAGAGGAGGAGGCAGAGACAAACTCTTGCATGTGCCCTGACCAGGATCCACCAAGAAAGACTACTAGGGGACAATGTTCTGCCCATCTGGGACGTTGCTCCATTGCTCAGCAACCAAGCTCTTCTTATCACCTGAGGCAGGCCATGGAGCCATACTCAATGCCCAGGGCCATTCTTCAATCAAGCCATGGCTGCAGGAGGGGCAGAGAGGGAGAGAGAAGGGGGGGGGGGGAGAAGCAGATGGGCTCTTCTCCTGTGTGACCTGACTGGGAATTGAACACGAGACATCCACATGCTAGACTGATGCTCTACTACTGAGCCAACTGGCCAGGACCTGCATAAATATTATTGAGTTATCAATGCCTTGGAATGATTTATACAATACGTGCTTTTTTTAAAGCTTTAATTTTCCTGTTCCAAAAGGACTGTGTCAACTTATAATGATGCAGACAATGAAGCAAGATAAAATAGATTGAAAACAAGTGAAGAAGATGAGTAGAAGAGGAACTTAGGGTAGAAAAGTGAAATAAAGTACAGAGAAAAGGGATAAACAGAACACCCATCATGACAGGTGTACAGTTACCAGAGGCAGGCCACAGATAGGCCCTGGTCATTCTAACAGGCCATGTAGAAAGTGAAACATGATTAGTTATAGACATGCACGCACCAAATTAACCCTCTACTCACACCATTGTTAACCTGCGGAGCAGAGCTCTGCTGGTCTAAAGTGAAGGGTTGCAGTGCAGCAATTTGAGCAGAAAACCTGAGCCTCAAGCCCTGAGATGACATCTGGGGTTAGTTCAATTTCACATCCAACTGGAGAGCACTATTTTTTTGTATTAGCAGTAAAAACAAAGAGCTTCAAAACCTCAACAGGCCTGACCAGGTGGTGGCGCAGTGGATAGAGCGTCGGACTGGGATGCAGAAGACGCAGGTTCAAAACCCAGGTTGAGGTCACCAGCTTGAGCGCGGGCCCATCTGGCTTGAGCAGAAGCTCGCCAGCTTGGACCCAAGGTCGCTGGCTCCAGCAAGGGGTGGCTCGGTCTGCTGACAGCAATCAATGAACATCTAAGGTGTCGCAACGGCAACAAAAAACTAATGATTGATGCTTCTCATCTCTCTCCGTTCCTGTCTGTCTGTCCCTATCTATCCCTCTCTCTGACTTTCTCTCTGTCCCTATAAAAAAAAAAAAAAAAAAACCTCAACAGGTTGAACATTATTCCTCTGGCTCCAGCTTATAGGCACACAGGCTCCTCAGGGAAGGCAAGTGCATCACTATCTCCCCAAAAAGGCTGGCAAGTGTGTCCAAGAAGAGACCCCTAGGTTGTCCCTTGCTTCCATTTTATTTTGGTCCCGATCCCTTAGGTAGGGACAGTCAGAGGATCTACATGGCTGAACCCAGGTCCTGCCTAACTGGAGCAATGTTCCCAGAAAGAAGATTGGAGAAAGTGCCATCAACTAAGAAAAACATAAAATACATTAAACTAGATACATAAATTATTTAAAAGCCTGACATTCACATATATATTGAATACAATAATAGCATATACTATGCAGTTACTATACGCAGATATTGCTCTAAGAGCTTTACATTTTATTTATTTAACTCTCCCAACACCCCTCCCAGGTAGATACTATTACATGTTTTGCAGGTGTAGAAATTGAGGCACAGAGGAGTTAACGATCTCTCCAAATCACATAGCTAGTATGTGATACAGTCAGGATTTGAACCCTAAGGGTCTCGCTCCAAAGCTGTACTCCCATCTATACACTCCAACATTCCACCTCACCCTTCACCCTGTAACACACACTCCCGCATGCGCCATTGCAGACTTTTCTTCCCTCAGGTTAGCCTAATTTCCCCTCTGATTATATATATATATGCCTGACCTATGGTGGCTCAGTGGATAAAGCATCAACTTGGTTGTGGGTTTGAAACCCTGGGCTTGCCCAGTCAAGGCACATATGGAAACTGATGCTTCCCGCTTCTCCTCCCTTCTCTCTCTCCTCTCTAAAATTAATAAATAATAATAATAAAATTATATGTAAAGGAAAACCCTGGAGTGCTGCTCAGATGGCATCTCTGAGCTTCTTTTCAAAGACATGGCTGCTGGTGATACGTGGTGAGCAGTCATCTGAGGAAGCACTGAGCAAATTCTATCCTAAAACTAGAAACTAAAGAAGATGCCAGAGGCCTCGGGACAGTCTGTGGTCAGAAACATAACTCGGGAGTAGCTGCCCTAATTCTTCATTTCTCTTTCACCACTAGCTCTTCATTCCTCTTTGCCCCACATCAAAAACTCAGATTTGCACTTCTCTCACTTGCCCATTGACTTGTTCTGCCAGAAAATCACCAGCCTGAATTATTCTGATGGTAAAACCTTCCGCCTGAGGCAAGAGCCCACTTCCTTCATCCTTCTTTGATCTCTGCAGAATTTTTCTCTTTTAGACAAACCATACTGGCAAGCACACCAAACTCCTTCTACATATTTGAGATTTCACAGTGGCTTTTCTGGAACTTGCTGTGTTATACATGTCAGCCGATCTCTCCTAGAGAGAGCTCCACAAAGACCTGTTGACACCTCACGGCAGAATCTCACAAAGTGTTCTAGGAAGAGATCATTTTCTAATTATACCACCAAATTCTACTTATGAAGGCATTTTCCAACCACTCTGTTTCTAATGATGGGGATAGTCTGAGGGTGAAATTAGGCCCAGGGCACATACTTTCCTTTCCTTTCTCCGTTTAATTATTTTTCTTTTTTGTATTGACAAGTATCGCCTGAAAAACTGGGCATTGCTTTTCATATGTTCACCTGACAATGCAAACCTAATGAACTATTATTTTACTCAGACTGACACCTAGAATCAATGGAACTAGGACACTAACTCTGGACTGATTGGGTTTGGGGCCCCCAAAGGAAGGTAACCCATTATTCTGTGACTCTTGGTCCATCTCTAACACACTTCTTTCTGCTCTTGTCTGCCCAGACAGCTCTTCCTCTAACCACCGGTTAGAAAGACAGTGCTTTCTCATCTGTTAGACTTTGGTTGAACTTCAATTCTCAAGGCAGTCTATCCTGACCAGTGTTCCCAAAGTGTGGCCTGTAGACCACATGCAGCAGAATGAGCAGGGCCCAGAAAAATAAATTTTAACAAACTCCCAAGAGTTTCATGTGTACATGAAAGTTTGAGAACCTCTGTTCTATACTCTAGAGCAGGGGTGCCCACACTTTTTCAGCTTGCGAGCTATTTATAAGATGACCAAGTCAAAATTATCTACCTACAATAAAAATGCAAAACATATATTTATTTCTTCTATATTACCATTATTTAAGTTACTATTATTACTATTTAATATTGTGTATTCTTCTTTCACCTTTCTCCTTCTCAGCTCTCTTTTCAGAGGAAAGTCAATGTCATAGTATTTACGAACAGTCCGAAAAAAACCGCTCCACATTTCCCTTCTTTGGAATAGCAATGGCACACAGACAGATGAGGCAAACGCACTTAGAATATGACATAGTGAAAAAAATCCCCTCCCATTCTGTATGAAAGTGGTATGTTTTAGGCTTCTTACTCAGACCAGCTACGGCACTCATTTTTATACCCTTTGTTGTATTTAGTTTAAATAAATTGAAGGCTAACTACGCAGCAATGTAACTGAACAAGTTAGCATGGTTTAACGCGTATGCGTAGGGTGTCAAAAGTTTAGACGTCAGATTGCCTACCCTGTATGCCAATCAAAAGGCAAGTGTCTTTTTAATGTCATGCAATGTACCCACACTTTCTTTGCAATGGACCAGTAGATTGCGATCGACGTATTGAGCACCCCTGCTCTAGAGTTACTTCCCCTGCTCTTCCCAGCCATTTTTTACTCCTTACCTTACTGGTAACTGACTTTAATGTCTGTCTTGTACATCAGATTTTAAGCTCCAGAAGGTCAAGGACATAATTGAGTTTTAAGACCTTGGAACTTTCTAGTTTATAGGTGCTCAATAAATATCTAGTGAGCTGAATTGATGCAAATCAATTTTTCAGTTTTTAAAAAATCCTCAATTTCAAGAATTAATCTAATTCCATTTTTAACAGAAAGTGATGAAGCAATTAAAACAAGTTTATGTGAAGAATTTAGTTAAAACCCCAAACCCACAGATTGTGTATGTGTCTTTCCACATTGAATTTGACTTCACATCCATTCTTTTTGACCTGTGTGATCACCATCAATGTTCTGAATATCAGCAGATGATTGTCGATTATTAACAATTATTTCCCAGGCCTGTTCAGACGGTGGCACAGTGGATAGAGCATTGGACTGGGATGAGGAAGACCCAGGTTTGAGAGCCCGAGCTCACCAGCTTGAGCGCGGGCCCATCTGGCTTGAGCAAAAGCTCGCCAGCTTGGACCCAAGGTCACTGGCTCCAGCAAGGGGTTGCTCCGTCCTTGGTCAAGGCACATGTGAGAAAGCAATCAATGAATAACTAAGGTGTCGCAATGGCAACAAAAAACTAATGATTGATGCTTCTCACCTCTCTCCGTTCCTGTCTGTCTGTCCCTATCTATCCCTCTCTCTTACTCTCTCTCTCCCTGTTAAAAATAAAAGAAAATTATTTCCCAGAATATGAGTCTTTTATTGTAATGTTATATAAAAGATTTTCGAGAGAAAACTTAAAACATAAAGAATTTTTATAAAAATTTAGTTAAAGAAAGACAATGAACCCTGGTCAGTTGGCTCAGTGATAGAGCATCGGCCCGGCATGTGGATGTTCTGGGTTTGATTCCTAGTCAGGTCACACAGGAGAAGCACCCATCTGCTTCTCTACCCCTCCCCCTCTTGCTTCTCTCTCTCCTCTCTCTCTCTCTCTCTTTCTCTCTCTCTCTCTCTTCTTTTTACCTCCTGAAGCCATGACTCAATCGGAGTAAGTTGACCCCAGGCACTGAGAATGGCTCCATGGCCTCCTCTTCACACGCTAAGAAACAACTCCAGTTGCAATGCAGCAAGGGCCCAAGATGGGCAGAGCATTGCCCCCTAGTGGGCTTGCCAGGTGGCTCTCAGTTGGGTGCATGCAAGAGTCTGTCTCTGCCTCCTCTCCTCTCACTATATTAAAAAAAAAAAAAAGACAATGATATATAAGGATATCCCTTTAATACACACCCAACTTCTTTCTCATGTGAGATGAAAGCCTGGCTATTTGATACACTAAAAGTCGTCTCTTAGAAACAAAATTCTGCTTTATATGAGTTTTTTCTCATCTTTTCCACGTGAGAGGAGGAGAGATAGAGAGACAGACTCCCTCATGCACCTCAACCAGGATACACCCAGCATTTGGGGCCTACATCTGCCCATATGGGGCTATGCTCCTAACTGAGCCATTTTTAGAGCCTGAGGTGGAGGCTACAGGGAGCCATCCTCAGTGCCCAGCTGATGCACTGGAACCAATTGAGCCATAGCTGCAAGAGGGAGAGAGAGGAAGAGAGAGAAGAGAAGGGGAGAGGGGTGGAGAAGCAGACGGTTGCTTCTTTTGTGTGCCCTGACTGGGAATCAAACCCAGGATAGCCACACACCAGGCTGACTCTCTACCACTGAGCCAACTGGCCAGAGACCTGGTTTATATGTAAAACTAGAAAAAGATCACCTAAAAGTCCTGGACTAAGGCACTGTCATCTATGGAACTGGGACATTTCCCAGACTTCAACTAAGCTACTCCCCAAATATTATCTGTCCTTATCCCATCCAAAAGGAAAGTCGCATCCATGGGGAAAGAGCAGGTTGTGACAGAAACCACATGTACAGTACATATAAATACATGTAAAACAAACCAGCTTTGTTATCTCCATGTATTCTCTAAGCACCAGTAGGAGGATTTAATACAGAAAAGTAATAAAATTATAACTATTTTAAGAAAGCCACTTATGTCTGAATAAAAGGGACATTGTTAAACTAAGCTAAGTTTCCAGTGCCCCATAAATAAAACTCCGGAAAACACTGAGTGAACTGAAGCTAAGGAAATGCAAGCATAAAGAAGTTTTCACTGACTTTCTAAGACTTTGATCCACATGTTCAGCCACTGTCAGTCTTATTAACTTTTAATAATAATGTTTGTTAGAGGCAAAAGCATGATAGAATTTGTACCAGTCACAAATATTATTATTATTATAATTATTATTATTATTATATTCCTGTTTTATAGGTGAAATGATAAATTAGAGACATCAAGTAACTAGCCTCCAGTCACATAAGTGGTTAAGTCAACATCCTGGCTATGTGAGTTCAGAGCCCATGCTACCTGCACTGTTAAGAATCTGGAAACTTCTGTTGTTAGGTCATAATTTCTTGATGGATTAGGTGAATGTGAGGTAGGAAAAAATACTATATTATGTAATTTCTGACCCCACTCCAGGACCATACCTATAGGAGATAAAACTTACCATTTTGGAACTCTACCTGGGAAACAGGAGACAAATCTGTCTTCAAACCATAAATGGTGGGGAGGAGGATCCTGAAAAGACATGGCTATCCTGGGCACTTTATTGTGACATTTCCAAGACTATTTCCTAAACATTTTCTTCCAATGGCAAAGCTTTGCAGTGATTGGGCACAGCTTTTTCACTTCATTATCACACATGAAATTGCTTCTTTTTCTTATTTAGGAATAGAGGGCAATTTCAGAGCATTCTGATTTTGACAAACAATAACAACAAAAAGAGAGAAAAAAATGTGACAGTTTAATGGAAATGAATTATAATCTGAAAACACCAGGTGAGTCACTTTAACAGAAACAAGTATAAATTTTGCTTTTTTATTTTTTAAATTAAATATATTGGGTGACATTGGTTAATAGGGTTATATAGGCTTCAAGTATACATTTCCATGATACATAACCCATATGCTGCATTGTATGCCCACCATTCAAAGTCAAATCATCTTCTGTCACCAAATATTTTGGTCTTCTTTACCCCTTACCACCTCCCACTCCCTTCCCCCTGGTAACCACCATATGTTGTCTATGTCAATGAGTTTCAGTTTTGTATCTTACATATGACTGAAATCATATGATTCTTAGCTTTTTCTGACTGACTTATTTCACTTAACACGATATTCTCAAGGGCCCTCCTTGTTATTGCTAACAGCAGTAGTTCATGTTTTCTTATGGCTGAGTAGTCTTCCATTAAATAAATGTACCACATCTTCTTTATCCAGGCCTCTATCAATGGACACTTTGATTGTTTCCATGACTTGGACACTGTGACTAATGCTGCAATGAGCATAGGGGTGCATATATCTTTGCCAGTAAATGTTTTCAAATTTTTTAAGTAGATACCCAGAAGAGGGATTACTGGGTCAAATGGTAACTCTATTCTTACTATTTTGAGGAACCTCCATACAGTCTTACATAGTGGCTGTATCATTTTACATTCCCAGCAGCCGTGAATGAGGGTTCCTTTTCCTCCATAACCTCTCCAACACTTATCATTACTTGTCATGTTGATATTACCTATTCTTAACAGATGTGAGGTGATACCTCATTGTAGTTTTGATTTGCATTTCTCTAATAGTAAGGTTGAGCATCTTTCAGATATCTATTGGCCATTTGTATTTCTTTTTAGGGGATATGTGTTTAAGTCCTTTACCCATCTTTTCATTAAATTGATTGCTTGTTGCAGAGTTGTATGAGTTTATATATTTTGGATATTAACTTTTTGTTGGAGCTGTTGTTTAAAAACATCTTTTCCTATTCGATAGGTTGCCTTTTGCTTTGTTGATGGTTTCTTTTGCTGTGCGGAAGCTTTTTTGTTTGATATAGACCCATTTATTTATTTTTGCCTTTACTTCTCTTGCCTTTGGAGTCAAATTCATAAAATGTTCTCTATTACCAAGGTCCATAAATTTAGTACCTAACTTTCTTTCTGTGTACTTTATTGTATCAGTTCATATATTTAGATCTTTAATCCACTTAAAATTAATTTTTGTACATATAGACAAACTGTAGTCTAGTTGCTTTTTTCTGCATGTGGCTTTCACATTTTTCCAAAGCATTTATTAAAGAGACTTCCAATTCTTCATTGTATGTTTTGGGCTTTTTTGTCAAAGATTATTCGCTCATACATATGTGGGTTTATTTCTGGGCTCTCAATTCTGTTCCATTGGTCTGCATGTCTGTTTTTCAGCCAATACCATGCTGTTTTGATTATTATTGCTCTGTAATATAATTTGAAGTCAGATAGTTTGATACTCCTGGCTTAATTCTTTTTTCTTAGGATTGCTTTGGCTATTCAGGGTCTTGTGTGATTCTATACAAATCTGATGATTCTTTTTTTTCTTAAAAAAAGAAAAGTCATTGGGATTTTGATGAAGAATACATTAAATTTGTATATTGCTTTGCATAATATACACGTTTTAATTATGTTGATTCTTTCAATTCATAAACATGGAATATCTTTTCATTGCATTGTGTCTTCTTAAATCTCTTTTTAATAATGTTTTGTAGTTTATGATATATATATATAGATCCTTTATATTCTGTTAACTTTATTCCTAAGTATTTTATTCTTTTTGTTGCAATTACAAAACAATTTTTTTTTATTTCTGCTTTAGAAATTTTATTGTTAATCTTTAGGAACGCAGTGGATTTTGTATCCTGCAAATTTACTGCATTTGTTTATTGTTTTCAATAGTTTTTCATGGAGTCTTCAGGGTTTTCTATATAAAGAAAAATATCATCTGCAAAGTGAAACTTTTACTTCTCCATTCCCAATTTAGATATATTTTTATTTCTTTCTTTTACCTGATTGCTTGGCAGGGACTTTTAATAGTATGTTGAGTAAGAGTGATGAGACTGGCATCCTTGTCTTATTCCTGATCTTAGAAGAAAAGCTTTCAGCTTTTCACCACTGACTATATTAGCTAAGGGTCTCATCATATGATATTTTGAGTTCACGATGCTCACTCCCATAAAATCTTTTAAAAAGCTGAGACCTGAGTGTTTCAGCTTATGCCGCTAGTACCATACTTATGGACTACATGGGCAAACTAGTTTGGTTGCACGCGGCAGAAAAATACGCAGTACAGTGTACAGTATGGTATATTTATGTTCTTTTCCTTTTTCTGTGGCTTATTTGTGTTTTTATGTTCTAGATTATGATTTTACAACTGTTTCACGATAAGTAAGTGACTTAAGCTAGAATGTGTTTAGATTTACACCAAAATTTAGGTTACGTTGCTCCATAGGAACAGAACTGTGTCATAACCCGAGGCCTTCCTGTATTGCTGTATTTGATTTGCTAATACTGTGATTAAAATTTTTATGTCTGCATTAACCAGGGAAACTGAGCTGTAATTCTCTTTTTTGGG
This sequence comes from Rhynchonycteris naso, assembly GCA_037038555.1. Lineage (NCBI taxonomy): Eukaryota > Metazoa > Chordata > Mammalia > Chiroptera > Emballonuridae > Rhynchonycteris > Rhynchonycteris naso. Next base: position 79,979,486 of record CM073002.1, read on the forward strand.
GTTTATCCTTGGCAGGTTTTGGTATCAGGGTTATGTTGGCCTCATAACATGTATTAGGAAGTATTAACTCTTCTTTAATTTTTTGGAAGAGTTTGAGACAGATTGGTTTCAGATCTTCTTTGAATGTTTGGTAGAATTCACTAGTGAAACCATCTGGTTCTGAACTTTTATTTTTTGAGATGTTTTTGATGGTTGTGACAATTTTCTCACTGTTGATTTGTGTGTTTAGATTTTCCAATTCTTCATAATTCAGTCTAGGAAGGTTATATATTTCTAGTAACTTATCCAGTGGTGGGATTCAGCCAGTTTGCACCATTAGGCAGAACTGATACCAAATTTTTTGAATTTGGTGAACCGGTTGTTAAAGTGACACTTGTAATCAGGGTTCCCTCTAACGTGGGCGCCCGGGGAAGCAGCCCAATGTGGAAATCACAAATCTACATTTCTTACTCTTTCTTAACGTTTAACTGAACAACCACATAGTCTAAGCAGCTGTAGTAATGTTTATTCCATCTATACGTGGAAAAAAATTGCAAGTGAAGACGCCAATCAAGAAGCAATATGGAAATAGCTTAACAGTTTTATTGTCTTTTATCCGATATTATGTAATATTTTTTCATTAATATTTTAAAGCTCTTCTAGTTTTGTGTACCCCTTTTATTGTTCTTATTTAAGTATTAAATGCATTAAATAATAAACTACCTCTTGGTATATCAATTTTTATATTTAAAACAGTCTTTAGGACAGAGAACTTATCATTTCTTCTACCTTATTGAATTTAGTGGCATATGGTCTTTCATAGTATTTTACTATTATTCTTTATATTTGTATAATGTCCATAGTAACTTCTCTTTTATTTCTGACCTTTTTCATTTGAATCTTTTCTTTTCTTAGTGAGTCTAGCCAAGGGTTGTCAATTGTATTAATCTTTTCAAATAACAGCATTTTGTTGTACTAATTTTTATATAGTCTTTCTGTTCACTATTTTGTTCAGTTCTGCTCTGGTTTTTATTATTTCCTTTCTTCTGCTGACTTTAGGTTCTTATGTTCTTTTTTTTTCTAGTTCTTTCAGATGCAGTGGTAGATTGTTTACTTGAGATTTTTCTTATTCCTTGAGGTAGACCTGTAATGATAAAAATTTCCCTCTTACTACTGCTTTTGCTGCATCCTATAAGTTTTGATGTGTCATATTGTCTTTCTCATTTGTCTCTATAGATCTTTTGATCTCACATTATATTTCTTCTTTTACACTGTCACTTTTTGTAATATGTTGTTTAATGTCCATATATTTGTGGGCTTCTTTACTTTCTTTTTGCAGTTGATTTCTAATTTCCAAACATTGTGGTCAGAGAATATGTTTGGTATGATTTCAACCTTCTTAAATTTGTTGAGGCTAGTTTGGTATTCCAATATATGGTCTATCTTTGAGAATTTTTATGTTCACTGGAGAAGAATGTATAATCTGATATTTTGTAATAAAAGACTCTGCAAATGTCAATTATGTCCATTTGGTCTAATGTGTCATTTAAGGCCAATATTTCTTTATTGATTTTCTGTTTGGATGATCTATCTAGAGATGTCGATGTAGTATTTAGATCCCCTACAATGACTGTGTTTTTTAACTGTTTTTCTCTTTAATTCTGTTAGAAGTTTCTTTATATATTTCAGTGCTCCCTGACTGGATGCATATATATATTAAGAAGTGTCATGTCCTCTTGATGTGTCCCCCTTTTTATTATTAAAATGTTCATCTTTGTCTCTTATTACCTTGGTTGTCTTGAAATCTTTTTTCAGATGTATGACTACACCTGCTTTTCTGTGTATTTGCTTGGAGAATAATTTTTCATTTTTTCACTTTGGGTCTATCTTTGTCTTTACAGCTTGCATGTGTTTCCAAAGGGCAGCATATGGTTGGATTTTGTTGTTTTTTTTTATCCAATCTGCTACTCTGTTGCCTTTTTATTGGTGAATTTAGTTCATTTACAGCCATTTTGTCTTTTGTTTTCTAGTAGCTCCATGCCTTCATTGATTCTTTCCCTTTGTGTTTTTGTCTGTTGTTTTTGTTTGGTGCTATTCCATACATTTTCCCTCTGTTTTCTCTTTTTTTTTAAGTTATGTTACAGTTTGAATGTTGTCTGTATACTTACCATTAAATTTATTTTAAAAATGTTTGTATTTACAGTTGTCCTTTTTCTTTTGAATGGATTTAATCTCTATCATCCTTTGCAAATTTAGGCCTTTACTCCCTTCTCTTTTTTTTATCACAAATTATCCTGATTTATACTGTGTGTTTATTGGTGATCTTATTCATAGTTTTGTGACCATTTGTACTTTGTTTCAAGTTGAATAACTCCCTTGACTATTTTCTGCAGTGGTGGTCTCCTGGTGATAGTTCCCTCAGCTTCTGTATGTCTGGAAAAAGTCTTTATTTCTCCTTCATACCTAAAGAATAACTTTGCTGAATATATTATTATTGGCTGGAAATATTTCTCAATAGTTTGAAATTGTGGTTCCACTCTTTCTAGCTTGTAGAGTTTCTGCTGAGAAGTCCAATGATAACTTAATGGGCTTTCCTTTATAGGTTACTTTCTTTTTCCCTTGGCTGCCTCAAGAATTCTTTATTTACCATTAATTTTTGACATTTTTAATACAATGTGACTTGGAGAAAGCATTTTTGGAATGAGGTAATTAGGTGTTCTGTTTACAGTTTTTATTCTAGGATCTAGCTGTTTTCATTGATTTGGAAAGTTCTCATCAACTATTTGTTTGAAAATTCTTTTTGTTCCCTTCTTCCTTTTTTTTCTTTGGCATGCCAGTTATTGCTGTAGTACTCTCTCTGATAGAGTCATATCATTCTCATAGCATTCTTTTATTTTTTTATGCTCAAGTCTCACTCTTCCCTCTGCATAGTTTCTAAATTTCTATCTTCAATATCGCTAATTTTTTCCTCCATTTGGTCTTTTCTATTTCCTATTTCACTAGTTTATTCTTATCTCTTATTGAGTTCCTTTATCTTCAGTATTTCTATTTGGCTCTTTTAAAAAGTTTTGATTCTCTTTGGTAAAGTACTCATTTCCTTGTTGGTTTTATTTCTGAGCTCATTAAACTTCTTATCTGTGTTTTCTTGCATCTCATTGAGTTTTTTCAGAAATGAAGTCTTGACTTCTTTCATTTAAATTACATATTTCCATGTCTTTAAGTTTCTGAAGATTTTTCATTTTATTTCTGAGTTGCCTCATTACTTTGGTTACTCATGGTATTTGATGAATTCCTTTTCTGTCTAGGCATCTATGTATTATTGACACTACTCTAGTAGATATATAAGAAGTCTTTCTATAGCTTTCCAATAAGTGGGGCTGCTGAATCACAAGTTTTTAGCTCTCTTGAAATTCTCCTGCTTTTTAGGTCTCTGCTGAATGGTGGAAAATGGACTGTGTTCCGTGGATGGTGGATGCCTCCCCTTGGTGTAGTTCCCAGATCCCAGGGGAACAACCCCACAAGCGGAAACATAGTAGATGATGGGGCTCCAAATTCATGAAATATTAGTGCTCTCTTCTGCAGCCAGACTCTGCCAGCAATACAGCTATGATGTGTAGGGCTGAGATGAGCAGGGATAATTTGGCCAACACATTTGTTGCTTTGCCCTCCCAGCAATGGCAACCAGCAGACCTCCACTGTGTTTCTCTTGTGCCTCCACCCAACCTTGGGATTAATTGCAGAGCATGCCCTGTGCTCAAGGAAAAAGTTGTTTCTGTAGTAACAGTTCTTAGATTTGCAGATAATGTGCTCTGCAGCCCAACATAAAGGATGATGGGTGGTGATCTCTGATAGTTTAATGGAAGGTGGCTAGGCTCCATGGTTTTATTTCTCTTTCTGAAATGCCAATTGTTAGACAACTGGGGCTACAACTTTGTGCTTTATTTCTACCTAGGTCACTGAACTCAGCCACAGTTCAAACTGCCCTTTCCTGCAGGAATGCTCACTAAATCTCTTTGCTCCTTCCAGCTGAAAAAAGTAACAACCACAATTTGACTCTCTTCTCTCTTAGTTGATCCCTGCAGTGAGCTCTCAGCTGCTGAGCTGCATTCATGGCTCAGCTCTTCTCCCTTCTCACTTCCTGGGTTTACTTTTATTTGCCCACCTTTAGATGTTTCAATGTACTGATCTCTCAAGATGTGTTTGTGCATTGAGCAGGGATTCCTTTGTCAAATTATAGCATTCAAATTGTTGAAACTTCAAGGGGAGAGACCAAGGGGATCTCTCTTGCTGCCATTCCTCTGGCATCACTCCTCTTCTTGTTTTTGTTTTTTTTTTTTTCTTTTTCAGACTTGGAAAAACACTTTCCCTTCTCTTTTCAAAACTCTTTCTCTCTTTTCTTTATTTTTTTCAAAACTCCTAGGATTTTTTTTTTTCACATCTGCAAAACCAATGTCAGTTCCAGGTTCCTATTCTGGTGTTGAACCAATCTGGCTTCCATGCTCAGAAAAGGAAGACAGTTCTCAACAGACAAAAAAATGGAGGTGACCTAATACTTGTGGGTGGGAACCCTAATTGATAAATGACAAAGGATTTCAGGCCTGTCTGACAAACTCAACCATGTCAGAGCTTATAAGCAATTGGTGAGGTCAGGAAAAAGCAGATGAATTGTGCTTTCACAGTAGAAGAAGATATGATATAAGGAGATACATAATTAAGTATGATTATTTTTAACAGCATTTTTTAGGGGGAAATAATCAGCAAAGTAAGGATAATATTTTCTACTTATCAACCTCCCTGATGATCATTTTATTTCTCCAAACTAAAACTGGTTTCTTTAAAAAAATCATTTTAATGCTATCAATAAATAGAAGTAATGCTCTCAGTTTGTAACTGTTCTTTCCACTCATAAAAATACTTGAGTCTGTCAGGTTTTTGTTGACCTCTATTAAATTCAGGTAAACTTGGAAGTGAACAAAACAGAAAAGCTGTACTCTTTGGAAAGGGACAAAGTTACACTCTGGAATGAGAAATTTTAAAAGGTTAGGAGTGAATGCATTTAGGGTCATTTGGGGCAGAAACCAAAATCAGATCTTATTTTCACCACCAAACACCATGAAGAAAAACTGAGTTATTTGTGACTACTCTAGTGTTAATTTCTTTGAGAAAAGATTCCAAACAATTCCTGGAAATTCTACCTCTCTAAGAAGATGGCATTTTTTGTGAATTGAGGGTAAAGGCATGAGCAACATATGGAGTACATTTCCCTTTAAAACACTGATCTGTTTAAAATTGAGAGGGAAACCGCTTGGCAAAGTGTTCTGGCCAAGCCAATGGCAAAAGTCATTTCCGTTTATCCTGATTCCTTTCCATGGTCCACCTCCCAGCCCACCGGACATCCAGGCTCATGATTTATAAGTTCTGAATTGAAAAACATGCAGCTAGAGATACCTAGAGAACTCTGCTCTTTCGGCCTGCGAGACACAGAACTGCCTTTTACCCATGTCTGCAGAGATGACGTAAGGGAAAAAAATCTAAAGATTTCTCAGAAACAAGGTGGATTTCAAAGAACATTAGAGTATCTGTTTTTGAAAGGTTGCCTAGCTTAAGAAAGACCTTACAGAACTGGGAATAAGGCATACAACATTTTCAAAGGTAGAGTGACTTCACAACCTGGTTTGCCGAAGTCTTTCTTAGTTTTAGAACTCAAAGTCCAGCATCCCTGGCAACCCTTCAGTCCAGACAAACTGAGATAGTTGGTCCCCTCAATTGGCTATTTTAGATGACTTTGTGGCCCAAATTTTGAGAAAGAAAAGTCCTAACAATATTAAAAACATCTTGTCCAACCTGAGAAAAGAAGAAAATTGAAATAAACACTGATAATAGCAGCTAACTTTCATATAGTCCTTGCTTTGTGCCAGGCTCCTCCTATGAGCTTTGTGAACACTATGTTAATACTGATTATGGTCTTGAGCAATAGTTCTTATTATTGTCCCATTTTACAGATAAAAAAAAACTGAGAAACAGAAAAATTCAGATTACTTGCACAAATTCACACAAACAGTAAGAACAAAGCCAGAATGAGTATCATGAAGTACATTGAACTTACCCAAGAGTGGTTCCTTTTACTCTTCACCACTCAACATTTTCTCATGCTCCATATACAGCCTATTTAAGCTGTAAGATTGAATTAGAACAGGACATATTCCTTCTCTTTTTGCTGTCCCAGGAACTTACTAGATGGCAGATGCTCCCTAAAGAAATAGACTAAAGAGCCTGATCAGGCGGTGGCGCAGTGGATAGAGCGTCGGACTGGGATGCGGAAGACCCAGGTTTGAGACCCCAAGCTCGCCAGCTTGAGCGTGGGCCCATCTGGCTTGAGCAAAAGCTCGTCAGCTTGAACCCAAGGTCACTGGCTCCAGCAAGGGGTGGCTCGGTCTGCTGAAGGCCCGCGGTCAAGGCACATGTGAGAAAGCAATCAATGAACAACTAAGGTGTTGCGATGGCAACGAAAAACTAATGATTGATGTTTCTCACCTCTCTCTGCTCCTGTCTGTCTATCCCTATCTATCCCTCTCTCTGACTCTCTCTCTCTCTCTGTCCCTGTAAAAAAAAATAGACTAAAGAAAAGAGAAACCAGTAAAGCTACTGCTTGTTAAATGGCAATTGGTTTAGCACCTCCTAAAACAGAATCCACAAGCTGCTATGGAATAAAGCTGTAAACTCTCATGCAATGTCCCTTGAATCCTGCATCAATTAAGACCTTTAGTGTTTTCTTCCTAAAGCATAATTTCAGTCACTGATCCTAGGCACTGAGCAAATTTTGATAGCTAAGCACCCTTCCAGACTGCTTCCTGGGGCCTTGTTTAATCTCTCTCCCAAGGAGCAGGGTTATTGGTTGAATAAAGCCACTACTGTAATTGCCTGGCTTACCATTTAAGAGTATTACAGGCTCTGGGAGGGGATTTGTGAAGAAAATACAATTAAGAGAAATGTTAACAGTATTCTATTGAAATGCAGAGTGTGTAGTTGCACAGGAGGAGAAAACTTACCCCAGACTGGCCACTAGAGGATTCACTTTATGGAGAAAAGGCTGTTTTACTTAATCTGGTTTCCTGTATAAAAATAAAATGCTGAGAGCTTATGGCTTTCATGAAGGGGGAGAAGAAAAAGGGAGTATGGATGTATCTACAGGTTGACACTTCAAATAGAGCAAATGGAAAACACAGCCAACTGGAAGGCTAACCGTTGACACACATGGATGACAAATTGAGACTTTCATCTTTTAAATGACAGTCCCTGACATATCTCTCCCTGGACATGTCTAAAAACACATGTATTTATGACTAGTGGGCCAGAGACCACCACCACACAATTGTGGCTGTAATGCAAGTAGCTCTATCATTTTTTTATAGTTTTTAGTTTTGTTTTGTTTTTTGTATCTAGGCCATCTGTTTTCTACTTAATGTTCTACTGGGCTTCCTAAAAACTGACCCACCTCAAAGTCTTGACATTCAATTTCCCCCAAGGGCACCCTCCACTATGAAAGTAAACTGTACGCATTAGGACCAGCTGGCTAGAAGGAAGCAGTTGCTAAAGCCAATCCCATAAAGTTTCCAGATTCTCAAGAAAACAAATGACTCATGGAGCTCGCAGTGTAGGGTTCTAGTGCTTCCCAAAATGTCAACAGACATAATGATGAAATGGAATCTATCAAAACTGACCTTTGTTCTGGGGCTATTACAACTTAAATACACTTCTGTGTCCTACTGACCACCTGTGAGCAGCTCCCTTTATGTTTTTTGGCAGTAGTCCCTAGGATCTGTTTCCATTTATCGATCCATCATTCATCTCTCCATCTGTCTATCCATTCATTCATTCATTCAGCAAATATTTGAAACACTCTTTTAGGCTCTGGTAGTATAGCAAAGAATAAGATAGGCAAAAGTCTTTCTCTAAAGGAGCTCACAGTTTAGTGGAGAGACAAATATATACAAGAAAACAAATACACTGACCAGGCAGTGGCGCAGTGGATAGAGCGTTGGACTGGGATGCGGAGGACCCAGGTTCGAGACCCCGAGGTCACCAGCTTGAGCATGAGCCCATCTGGTTTGAGCAAAGCTCACCAGCTTGGACCCAAGGTTGCTGGCTTGAGCAAGGAGTTACTCGGTCTGCTGAAGGCTCATGGTTGAGGCACATATGGGAAATCAATCAATGAACAACTAAGTTATCGCATGCTGATGATTGATGCTTCTCATCTCTCGCCATTCCTGTCTGTCTGTCCCTATCTATCCCTCTATCTAACTCTTTCTATGTCTCTGAAAAAAACTAAATAAATAAATAAATAAAATATTTTCAGATGACAAATGTCATAAAAAATAAGTAGGAAATGATATAGAGAACAGTTTGAGAGAAAAAGAGACTTTCCATGGAGAAGACCTTTCTGAGGAAATGCCATTTGGGCTCAGAACTGAATCATTTAAAATTTTAAAATAAGAAATTTCAGGCCAGGGGATTGTAAATGTCAAGTCCTTGGGCACAACAGTAAGTCCTTGGTGTGTTACAGGAAGAAAGTCATTGCAGTTATAAGAAAATGGGCACTGTTGAATCAGGTATAAGATGGAATTGCAAGTTCACCTAGGACTTTTTAGCTAAGGGAAATTGTGTTTTATGCTAAGTGCATCAAAAAGCCAATGGAAGGTTTGGGGTAGAAGGGTGACGTGATCTGGTTTATAATTTTAATGGATCTTTATGACTGCTGAATGGAGAATGATATGGCAGATAAAAGAGGGGCACTAGAGTGGTCACAGGAAGAACATTTAAGAGACTGTTAATTTTAAATAAAAAATGGTAGTGGCCTGGACAGTGAGAAGTGCATATATTATTAGTGATATATTTTCAAGATAAAGCTTACAGTGTTTAGACATGGAACATGAGAGGAAGAAGAGAATCAAGAATGACTCTAAAGTACTGGGCATATGTCATTGGGTAGGTGGTAGTGCCATGTCCTGACATAGGCTCCCTATGAATAATCCTCATCTAGGTAGGTCAAATGAGTTCTGTTAACTGTTTTTCTTTTTACTTCATGTTTTCTTGAGATACAAGAGGCTATTTATGCTTTCAGTACTTGGCGTCTCTAATGACAGCCATCTAGTGCCACCCTTTTCTGCATGTATCTCAGAACAAGCAAAAATTTGTTGAAGTCAGAGCTACATAAACTGTCAGCGAAGAGAAAATAATTCTCCTTAGAATTTGAGAAAAATGGGAGAATAAACAAAGACATGCATTCTGCTTTTGCAGTCTTCCTTTTCTTCTTGAAAGGAGCAACTTGAGTGAGTCATGACTAAAGGGGGATGTTAAAAGTAGTGTTAGGGTGGAGATGTGAAGTGTTTACTCTCTAGACCAATCTGCAAAGATTAGTGAACTCCTGGAGACTGCTTCTCTGAACAGTCTATTGTATTTCTACATTTCATAGAGTCTATGAGAGAGAATTAAAAGGTTTTACACATTCACTCTGGGGCAATTTTCAGATTGTCTTTATTAAAATAAGTATACTTTACACTAATCTAACCCCTTTCATTAAAGGTGAAAGGGGCTGCAATTAGCAAACTGCTTGAATCTAAATTAAATCCTGACATGCCCCGTCTCAGTTTACCATACTCTGGCACACATAGGTTGGTAATTATAGAGCCAGAAGTAACCTAGCATAGGGTAGGGTAATCATTTTATTTAGTAGACTTATTAGCTACAGCCGATTGATGTATGAATATATGCAGAAGATTTCTCTGAGTATTATAATTCTCACTTTGGTTGGGAAGCATCCTGTTTATCTGAATTCCATCAGTCTGTGAAAATTCATCCATCAGACTGATGTCTTGAATAAGTACCATGGAGTTACACTGGAAATTATTACTTTTAAGCCAAACACTCTGTCAAAAAGATTAGAACCAAAATGCAAATTCATTGACTCCCTGAAGATAACACATAGATCCATTTACTAATACTGACAGTGGAATTTTTATATGCACACTCTAAAATGTGCCACAAAAAGAAAGCTTATTAAAAATAAAAATTTCAATCAACACACTTGGTCAACAATGCTGGAAAAAATAGAAACCCAGGCAGAAAATGTAGTAGGTGGCCTTCCTGTTATATCAGATTATTCATCTCTCTCCTCTTCAGAAGATCTCATAATGGCACAAGACACAATTGTAATCAATCTTCAGCATTTCTTTGCTTGACATTTGAACTTAGGCGGTAAGAGGAAGTATTTTGTTAACCCTTGGTGCTGAATGTTTGACCTTAAATCTCTTTGTTTGCTCCTTTTTTGTCTCAATCCTCATGACTACAAATGCCATTATTAGTCATAAGATTGTTCAGTCCCCTTTAAATTCCAGCCATGGCATTTGACTTTCTGGACTAAATGTAATAAGGAATTAAAAATCCTAATTATTTCTAAGGGGTCTAATTCTCCTTTCTTATGTGCTTTCTTATATACTTCCAATTTTCCCAGCTTCATATGAATAGGACTTATGTTAAGTTTTAGCAATATATGCCCTTGAATCCTTTAATGAGCCAGGATTTTCTCAGTTTAAAAAAAATAAAAAAGAGTGTAGTTTTATTTGTGGCCAGCCCTGCAATTGAATCTCAGCATTGCTACTGGTGAGTTAGGTGACTGGGAAAGTTATTAAACTCTGTGTTTTGTGCAATAAGTAGAAGATAATATTTAGTAAAGTGTTGTTATATAAATGACACATATTACATGTAAAATTCCTGGTGCAAAGTAAACATTCAGTAAATGGCATATATTATTTATTATAATGATCATCAACATCACTCCATTAATTGAGCACCGTTTTCCATTTTAGCCTCTAGCTGGCAAGGCTTATTTCAGCTGAAAATCTTTGATCTTAGGATTTGACTGTTCATGGTCACAAAAAGGTATAACACATCCAACATACTACATTGAACAACCCATTTAAAAATAATTCAGTCTTTTAGTTGAGTTTAGTCTGAAAATCCATTCTAGTACATCAATTATAAAAGATGACAGGGGTACAAAAATGAAGAAGTAATCATAAAGTCATAGGTCTTAAAGCTCAAAGTTTCATTAGAAATTAAGTAGTTTAGACCCTGGCCAATTGGCTCAATGGTAGAGTGTCAGCCCGGTCTATGGATGTCCTGGGTTCAATTCCCAACTAGGGCACACAGGAGAAGCACCTATTTGCTTCTCCACTCCTCCCCCTTTTTGCTTCTCTCTCTCTCTCTCTCTCTCTCTTCCTCCCCTGCTGCAGCTATGGCTCAATTAGGGCAAGTTGGCCCTAGGTGCTGAGGAAGGCTCCAGTTGCAACATAGCAAGAGCCCAAGATGGGCCTAGCATTGCCCCTTGTGGGCTTGCTGGGTGGATCCCGGTCAAGGCACATGCAAGAGTCTTGTCTCTGCCTCCCTTCCTCTCACTAAATATAAGAAAGAGAAAGAAGAAAGAAAGAAAGAAAGAAAGAAAGAAAGAAAGAAAGAAAGAAAGAAAGAAAGAAAGAAGAATAAGAGGGAGAGAGGGAGGGAGGAAGGAAGGAAGGAAGGAAGGAAGGAAGGAAGGAAGGAAGGAAGGAAGGAAGAGAAAAATTAAGTAGTTTAACTTTTATTATTTACAAATGTGAAAACTGAGGCCCAACTAAAATAAGTAACTTTCACAAAGTTATACAACTTAGTGAAGAGCTAACATTAGAAGACCAAGTCCCAATTAGGTTTATAACTTAAATTCTCTTCTCCTCCAGTGATGGTTCTGATACTTTTAACTAGTGATGATCTTTCAAAGAGCTTGACTTGCCCAGTATTACAAACCAGTGACAAATTTGGAGCTAGATTATTTGTTGTAAATAGAATTGGCCAATTTTGATCTTTCCTAGGGCCCATCTCACTCTCAGTTTTTTATTACTGTTCTGCTTGTTATTCTAGCTATCTTTCACTACATGGATGCGTACTGTCCATCAATTTCTAACACGTTTATTTTTTTCTAGCCAGACCGGTGTCTTCATGATCTCACAGGCTTTTATTCCACTGCCAGATCTTTTCCCATATACACAATAATCTCCCTTCTCCTCTTCATTTACCCAACTCCTATTCACTATGTAAGATCCAGTTTCCCATCTCTACTATGTTATCTTCCCTCATTTCTCTGGCTTTCAAAAATCTCCCTTTCTTCTGAAATCCTACAGTCCACAAAGCTAGTACACACAACTGATAACGCAATTATCTACTATGTATGAAGTCTTCTCCATTTCTTATGTACATCTTATCTTCCCAGTTAGACTGATGGCCACCTGAAGACAAGTACCATGGCTCAGGTTATCTAATTTCAGTGGAGCAGAACATTCTGATGAATAAGCTCATAGTAGGTATTCAATTAATACTCAGTGTACTGCGTGTAAAGGGTAGAGAGGAGAACAAACATTTTTTTACTTCTTTAATTATTCTTGATTAACTTATGAGAATACACAAAAACAAATACAAAATATTAAAGCTGGCAATTTTGATTTAGGTTTTGTACTAATCTGAATCAATTTTTTAAAAGTAGGGAAGGACAGCAGATAGGCTTCTTCTAATCCCATCCTACAATCTTTTCTTTAAAATTTAGAGGAAATTGAAACTGCAATGTGACTGCAGTTGTTTCTAAATGAGTTTCTACTTCTGCAGTATTGATTTGTGGCATTAAGTCCTGTCCTTGGAAGTAAACATTTTTTTCTAAATAGGAAAATGTTTAAGTCCATGTGATGAAAAATTAGTAATATGGAACACTGTGTGAACCAGAAATCAATAGCATGCTTACTTGCAGAATGCCAAAACCTTTGTTATATAAGTGTGATGTATAATTGGCACATCTTAAGAAACTTTCTTATTTCAGCTTCTTTTCATTTAGCCTGTATTTATTAAGTACCTTGTGACAATAATAATAATGATGATGATAATAATAGAGTATTAAATATTAAAAAATATAATAAAAATGTTAAGAATCCAAGTTCAAGTATCAAACAGTCTGGGTTTGAATTCTGGGTGCATTGAAGAGTAAAAATTGGTGGATAACTTAAGATACACAGATGAGGGTGTCTTACTGGAAGAAAGCAATAATTTGAACAACTTCTTATGAAAGTGAAAGAAGAAAATACCAAAGCAGGATTATATTTAAACATCAAGTACTCAAAAATCATGACGACTGAATAAACACACAACTTTAACATAAGCAATGAACATATCAGAATTGTTGACTGATTGGTGGTGGCGCCAATGAGGCAACAATTGATAGAGCATCAACCTTGAATGCTGAAGTCCCAGGTTCAAAACCCCAACATTGCTGGCTTGGCACAGGCACATCCAACTTGAATGCAGGCCAGTTCAAGCACGGGGTTACCGACTTGAGCACGGAGTCACTGGCTTGAGCAAGGGGTCACTGACTTAGCTTACAGCCCCATAGTCAAGGCACATCAGAGGAATAACCAATGAACAAGTAAAGTGATGCAACTACAGATTGACTTTTCTCATCTCTTTCCCTCCCTCTTTCTTTCTCAAGTTTACTAAAATATACAAAAATCATTAAAGATTTTTGCTTGCCTTGGTTCAGTCATCAATTCAAATGGAGACTGCAGCCACGAAATCAAGAGAAGGCTGAGACTCAGAAGGTCAGTGATGGAAGAATTAGGAAAGATAATCAAAAGCAAAGATGTGTCATTAAAGACCAAGGATAAGATCGTCACACCTTCATATTCCCAATCACTATGTATGGATGTGAAAATTAGACAGTGAGGAAGATTAATAAGAAAAAATTGATTCATTTAAACTATGGTGTTGAGGAAAGTTCCATGGACCACCAGAAAGATGAACAAGTGTGTCTTTGAGCAAATTAAGCCTGAAACATCACTGGCGGCAAAAATGACAAAACTGAAGCTATCCTACTTCATGCACCTCATGAGAAGTACATTTCTTTGGAAAAGACAATAATGCTGGGAAAAATAGAAGACAGCAGAAAAAGAAGAAGACCAAATGTAAAATGGGTTGACTTGATTTAAAAAAGCCATAAGTGTGAGTTTACAGGAGCTGAGCAGGGCTGTTGAGGACAGAGCTTTATGGATACCACTCATTCATAGGGTCACCAGATATTGGAGCTGATTCAAAGGCATGTATCTCACACAACTTGTTAATTGTGCAGACAAGTTACTTAACATTTCTTACTTTCCTTACTTATTAAGTATGAGTAACAACAGTACTAACTCAGAGATTTGTTTGCAGGATTAAAATTAATACATAAAAAAAACACTGTGAAGAACACATTGTAAGCACTCAGCAAATAACTACGTATCATTACTATTATTATTATTTACAATACATCAGGCACTGTACTGAGCAAGTTATAAATATTTTAGCAGATACAAACTTTGTAAAAATTTGTGACTATGTTCATTGATATGTTTCAAACACCAAGAGGAGTTCCTAGACTACAGTGAACATTGAGTAAATAATTGCTGAATGGATGAATGGTTCCATTTATTCCTCACAACAACCTTACAATGTGGCAGGCCCTCAGCTTCCAGTAGGAAGCAAGACAGCATCCTAATCTTCAGGTCTGATAAGGAGAAAAGGGGGACATGAAGAGAAGGCAGACAAGTCAACAAGCAATTCTTACACAGAGTGATTGTTCTGATAGGTAGTACAAGGCATTTGGGAGAAGGTGTGAAGGACTACTAATCCAAAATCAAGGGAGCAGACAAAGCTATTCCTGTTTCACTTAAGCTTAAACGTGAAAGATCTATTAACCTGGCAAATTAAAAGTAAGAGTATATGGCAAGTTCAGAAGGTTAGAGAGTATGTTCACTTCCTTTAACTGGATGTTGTTTTGTATAGATGAAATGAAGAGAGAGTGATGAAAGGAAGCTTCAGAAGTCAATGGGTGCAGTACCAGCGATGTGACATGATCCTTATAGCAAGGGGGCATTTAAAAGGGCTTCAGCGCTGTGTCAGTCTCACTGGGTTCTCAGAGTCCTAACATTTGCTTTCAGCTAGATTAACTTTGACATGCATTTGCCTATTTGCATGTTTGTGAGTCCACACTGCTAGAATTATAATTACTTCTGGTTTTCAGGTCGAGGCTTATCTTTGACCAGCTTTCTGAAAGTGGTCTCTAAGATAAAAGCTATTTTCAGTCTTATGGACCCAAAGCTTATTGGCAAACAGTTCTTATTGAGAGTAGATCCAATTAGATCTATCACCTTTATCATAAAACTTCTCATTTAGCTACCTCCACAATACCATATTCAACCAGTCCATCTCTCTCTGCTAAGGTTATTATACAAGAAGCAAAGTAATTTTTTGTACATGGCCAACCCATCTTTGGATTGAATATATCTTTTATAGCATTTTTTGAATATTAAATGACAAGTGAATTTTTAGGGAAAGAGATAAGTGGCAAGAGGTAAAACACAAAAGCTCCAGAATTCTATAAACCTCCCATTTAACATGTTCTTGATGCCAACTTTTACTGTGCATGTATACTGTGTTATTCTGGATGACTTCCTATATGACCCCCCAGCTAACCTGAAGTTTTCTTTCTTGGAATTCAACATAATAATATTATATAAGGATGATAATAATAATGTAGAATTTTGACAGGGCATGTCAAGTGATTTATATTCACTAGAAAATAGCCTTTCATACAAATATATCATGTAAGTTGGCATAATGCCTGAGAGAACCTAATTAAAACAACCTTTTCCATCACTGGGAGTCACATATGAACTGGTTTATCACTGCAGAATGAGCTGCTTAGTGTCTAGTTTGTCAGGAAAATGAAAAAATAGTCCATGTGTTCAAAACCTGCAACCTAGTACTGGACTATCAGCTAAAAAAATAAATAAATAAATAAATCTGTGCTTTTGAAATTAAACTGGGAGGAAAAAATCCATTTAAGTTGAGACCTTAGAAAGTGGTGAAGACTTTCTGAGAACCAAATCAAATGGGTGAGTGACCTTCACAATGATTCTCTTAGTCCCACCTTCCCGTCCCTGCGTCGTTTCTGATTTCAGTGTGCTGAGAGGGATGCGGGAAAAGAGGCAGCAAGCAAGGGGCAGGAGAGGAGTGGGGAACAGGAAGAAATAAAAGGGATGAAAGATGAGAGGTGTGGCAGAGAGCATTCTCAAAACTACTCAGACCTTCAAAAGTAGTACTAAAGATAGGAGAGCACAGGCATGCCATGCCACTAACTTCAACACCAAAGCCAGGGGGCACACCTACTGCATAGGGGTTACTCGGGGACTTGTAGTGTGAACTACGTGGTGCAAGATGGAACAAAAACATGAAAAGAACTATTGGAAGTGTCAGCTGATTGCTAAGCAGGCCAGTCAGCCAGCCAGTGAGTCCAGAGCACTTGCTTTGTGCTTAGCTGGTACAAAAGCCCCCATGGTGGCCTGCCTGGAGACTGCAGGATTGAGAGAGAAAGGAAGAGAGAGGCAGGGTAATGCACACAGGAGGTCAAAGGAAATATACTGCTCAGAAAAATTAGGGGATATTTCAAAATGCATACGAAGTGATAAAGAAGCATTTGATTTTTTTAATTAAACAAGAACATCAGAAAAACAAACAATAAGTCAAAAGAGTTGTTCAATTATGCAAATGAGATGTGAAACCAACTTTTATTTCATTGGTGAAAATGCACGATACAAAAGGCTAAAAGTACTGGAGTATCTGCATGTTTCCTGATCCCCTAATTTTTGTGAGGAGTAGCTCACATCCCAGGTAGATGGATTGCTGCTACAAAAAAGAAATGGCTAGTGACATTAATCGAAGAAGACTATACTACAGGGGTCGGGAACCTATGGCTCGTGAGCCAGATGTGGCTCTTTTGATGGCTGCATCTGACTCTCAGACAAATCTTTAATAAAAAAATAATAATGTTAAAAATATAAAACATTCTCATGTATTACAATACATTCATTTCCTACTGTTCATGGTGGCTGGGGCCAATCACAGCTGTCCTCCGGGACAACAACAATTTTTTATTGGATAATGCATAACATACACGGGTTGTTGTATGGCTCTCATGAAATTACTTTTTAAAATATGTGACGTTCATGGCTCTCTCAGCCGAAAAGGTTCCCGACCCCTGCCACAATAAAAAAAAACAATGGCTCCAGATTGTACACTTATTCATCCTATTTTGCTATGATTAAATTTGGACTTCCCTTGTTTAATTGGCCATTAGGTTTGATGAAGAACATTTTTCAAGTTAAGCAAAAAAATGACTTAAAAGTAAGGTGTGTCTGCAAGAGAAGGGGCAAGCGCAGGCTGGGCTAATGCACAAAATGTAAAAGAGTACAAGAAAATATCCAACTTTATTGTAAAGTTCCTGAGAATATTTCAGCAGACACTTATTTTAAGTGAGGGAGGTGATATGGCTAACCTTGGTGTGCTTTCTGATGCTTAATTCAAAGTTCAGCAAAAGTTTAAAATAAAATAAAGTGAAAATTGATCACTTAATAAAAGAATCACTGAAGAAAGAGATACACCCAAAAAATATTTCTGTCATGGATTTTTTATAAATGCCCTGCTTTTGAAAATTCTTTCAATACTATAATCTTTTAAATTCTCTATTTCTTAAGTGTTTGAAATAAGAAATTATTTTCTAATGGGAACTCTATGTGTCATCATATTCTCAAAATGCTCATTTTGTTAGAATGGGCTTTAAAAATCCCAGGGCACGAAAGAGGAAACATATTTATATGGAGAGAGGAAATGGGAGAATTACTCCTTCCCAGTGGGCTAACAGCTATGTAATAAAAATAATCATATATGATATCTGTGGCCTTGAGAAAACAATGAGGTAATAATAAATTGAAAAAATTCATTTAGCATATTCAAAAACACACAGCCTCGTGATTAATGTATCATATAAACAGTAATAGCTACCTGAGAAAACAATATTAAAATATGTAAGTTAAAACTCAATTTAATATTTTTAAAAATAGAGTTTAGAGGTTCTGATTGAGAAATCAATAATAGGATGATACACATTGACCTTTCTGGGAAAAATATAATGGTAGTTAAGAGAAAATAGCTGTTCTTTTTGGCCCAGTGACCACTTAGAACATATTCATAGAATTGCTGGCCCTTAAAGTGGAAAAATCCTTAAAAATCACTTTGTCCAATTTCTCATTTTATAGTTGCAAAAAAACAAGGCACTTCCCCCACCGTCATACCTAGAGGTGAACTGCTCTCCTGTTTCCCCCACTTTGACACCTAGAGGTGAACTGTTCTCCCGTTTCCCCCACCATGACACCTAGAGGTGAACTGTTCTCCCGTTCCCCCCACCATGACACCTAGAGGTGAACTGCTCGCCCAAGGTATTAAGAGATGGGTGTGGTCATTGATATGTTAAGACTGCCATCTCACTCATGCTAAGAGAGCAGATGATGTAAATTCTAATATTCTTTTAGATTTTTATGACCTAATTGATAAGAAGAGCTGATTAGAACTAGAAAAATAGAATATATTGATATGTCCATGTTTATAGAATGAACTTCATGTAGTCAATTATAGAAACTCTCAATTTTAAGAAATCTGCTCAGATTACCTTAGCTTGAGAAAAAGCCAGAGACCAAAGTAAACCCTGGCCAGATACGAGCATCCTTCTGATATGCAAAGGTTGCCAGTTTGATCCCCAATCTGGGCACATACAGAAACAGATCGATGTTTCTGTTTGTCTTTCTCCCTTTCTTTATCTCTAAAATCAATGAATATTTTTTAATTAAGAAGGGAAAAAAAGCCAGAGGTCAAAGTAAAAAAAAAAATTATAAATAGATGTCATCTGAAATTGAAATCTTATGTGTCAGCAAAGAAGCCTTAAAGTGTGTTAAACAGCTAGCTGTATTTAGAGGAATGGCTATTGAGGGTAGTACTCTCCTCTCTAATGAGGGAGGGGGGAGAGGAAATGAATTTAAATCTCAACCAAAGGAATTTAAGTTAGATGGAAAGATCTTATTGGCAGTGAAGGTTTTATAAACCCTGGAAAAGATTCCTGATGAGGTTTTTAAATTCCCTATCTGGATATATTTAAGAGAAGAGAGATACCTATCAGTCCAAAGTGGTTGAGGTAGAGATCTGCCTAGAATTTGCCTTCAGCTGAATTCTGCAAATTAACCCCTGACAATGTTCAGATTACCTTAGCTTGAGAGCAATTTTCAGATTAACCCCTGACAATATTCAGGTGTCAAAGATTACAGTAAGTGCTACACAATGGCAAGAAATAGTGTGAAAGAAAGAAAGAAAGAAAGAAAGAAAGAAAGAAAGAAAGAAAGAAAGAAATACTCAAAGTAATCACTTCCTTGGAAAATCAATTGTCATGTGCTAGTTGGTTGTAAGTGGAATGTACAATTATAATACATTCTGGTTTTTATTTTCTTTTTAGCCTAGTTTCCAGTGGAAAGAAGGCTTATGAAATCACTCTGGCAGACTATGCTTTGATTAATACTTTAAATTTCTTTTTCTTCTTTAAGCTGGTTATAACTGAATCTAGGCTTTAGTATCAATATATATATATATATATATATATATATATATATATATATATATATATATA
This sequence comes from Rhynchonycteris naso, assembly GCA_037038555.1. Taxonomy (NCBI): domain Eukaryota; kingdom Metazoa; phylum Chordata; class Mammalia; order Chiroptera; family Emballonuridae; genus Rhynchonycteris; species Rhynchonycteris naso. The sequence goes on from CM073002.1 coordinate 79,999,080, forward strand.
TATATATATATATATATATATATATATATATATATATATATATACCGTCAGAGGAGATACCTGTAAAAGTAGAAGTCTCCCCCAACCCCCTTTCAAAGAAAAACATTTTCCCTCTTAATTTATAAAAGCAGAATGGATTTGGCCAGGTGGCTCAGTTGGTTGGAGCATCATCCTGATACACAAAGTTTGCAGATTTGATCCCCTGTCAGGGCACATACAAGAGTCAACCAATTTATAAATAAGTGCAACAACAAATCCATCTTTCTCTCTCTCTCTTCCTCAAATCAATAAATAATTTTTAAAAAGTTAAATAAGCAGTATGATTTTACCACCACCATCACCCTCTCCTTCTTTATCCTCATGCAGAATCCAGCAAGTTCCCTTCAACTTACAGAATTTTCTTCTATTTCCAGCATATAAGCAACACTTGTACTCATAGTTTATACCAAAATTCTCTAATTTGTTGTACTTCTCTGTTTATACAGCTGTATGTCTGTTTGCCCCATTGTGTGCACCATGTCTATTGTCTGGTTTTTATTGTGAACTCCTGGAGGCAAGGAATGGAATCTGTTTAACTTGTTATGCATAGTACTCTGCGTGCACATGCAGTTGGACACCACATGACTTTTCTGGACAGTGATGTTTTTTGGCATGACTAGGTGCTCAAAATAGCAAAAACAAGACAAAAAAAACCTCTGTGGATTCATCAAAACTAGAAAGAAGACACAGTTTGTAGAGTCTGTTTTATCACTATGCCACACACCGAAGTCATAGTGGGTGTCAGGGACCATTGGAAACTGAGCAGTAGGAACAGGGTACAATCAACAACTGGGAAAACCTAACATACCAGGACCTGAAACTCACAGAAAACAAGACTGCACTTATTTGAGAGCTTGTCCTCCACCCTGATGTGCCTTTCTCGCTGTGTAAATGCAATCTTGCTGCAGTTCTCAGCCCAGAGCACCATCTGTTAGTACCTATTGCTATGAAAGGGTTTTATATTTCAGACACCCCATAAATTACTATCAACTTCACAATATCTTGGTCTTCTCATTATTTTATTTTTATGGCCCAGAAAGAGCAAAGGTCATTTTTATCAAAATTAATATTTCTTCCTTCCCACCAATCTCCACACATCCTCCCTCAAACCTTCTTTTAACCATTCTTCCTCACCTAAGAGGTCAGAGACGAGTTGGTCCCCATTCCTCAGTCAGGTTAAACATTTTCAATGTCTGTTCGTTCTTAAGTCTTCAAAGTTAAAACAAAGAACAAAGTGATTGATGAAAAACTCTTCCCTCAGGGAAAGCACAGGAAATAACATTCTGTTTCATTAAACAAATATTTTCTAGACACCAATTAATGAGCCACTCACTGTGTGCTGTGGAGACAGAGGAAAGCAAAACATAGACTGTATTTTCTTCTTTTTTGTTTATTAAGTGAAAGGTGGAGAGGCAGAGAGACAGACTCCTGTATGCACCCCAACTGGAATACTGGGATCCACCAGCCAAGCCTCCTACTGAGCAATGTTCTGCCCATCTGAGGCCACTGCTCCATTACTTGGCAACTGAGCTACTTTTAGTGCCTAAGGCTAGGTCATGGAGCCATCCTCAGTGCACTGGGCCAACTTTGCTCAAACCATTAAAATCATGGCTGCAGGAGGGGAAAAGAGAGACTGAGAGAAGGAGGAAGTAGAGGGGTAGAGAAGCAGATGGTCTCTTCTCCTGTGTGCCCTAACCAGGAATCAGAAATTTCACAAACTGGGCCAATGCTCTACTGCTGAGCTGACTGGCCACAACCTAGACTTTATTTTCAAAATGTGTGTGTGTGTGTGTGTGTGTGTGCGCGCGCGCGCACACGTGTGTGTGTGATTAGTTAACTTTGTTTTAATAAACTATTAAATATAAGAAGATTGTTTTATTGTAGAATCATGGTGGAGATTAAATGATATAAAATATATCACTTAGTATACTTAGCATAGAGCCTGCCATTTAAGATATCTCCACTAATAGCTACTACTATTACTACTGAGTTATGGCTTAATTTAGACTAATATGTTTTTTGAGAGGAGAGGGCTTTCTTTGGAAAACAAATTTGACCTTGATTATAGGCAATATACTTTGTTATGAACGTAGGCGGAACTATCACATTCAAGTGCAAAAAAGACTATCATCTAGAACATATTTTTCACCAAAATTGGAACTCAACCTCATTCTGTGTCTCAAGAGAGTCTGGTTCTCATCCTGCTCTTCCTATGAAGGTTTTGAAGTGTTCCAGAAACTTGATCATATCCCCAACAAAAACAACACATTTTTTCTCCTTCCTGCTTTTTTCTACCATGGTCTCTATCATAGTTATTAAACAAGACAAGTGACTACAAAAATACACTTGAAGTTTTTCATATTTATTTCAAACTCACATAAAATTATTTCAGGGCATCATTTTATTAGTTAGCATTACTGAATTGGTATCAATTAGTCTATAGCAAGAATAAATAAACTTTTATTGGAGGAAAAGCTAAGTCAAATTTCACTCACCCAAGGCTTCTTTTTTTAAAGTTTTTCAAAACAGATTGTTTCACAAGTCATCCTAGATTAGGTATAATGTTTGATTAATCAATCAATTAATTTTATGGATGAATATATGAAAAGGTTGTAAAACAAATGGCAAGACAATTGAACAAGAATATCACAATAAACTTACTTAAACAAAGGTGCCCACATTGTACTTTTTAATTCAGTTTAAGCATAGATTTATAATGTCAAATATCTTGATAACTGAAAGTAGCTGCATATTAAGATTCTCCTTGAATATTTATCTTACAAAACTATGATCTTAGACTTTTTCCTGAACTCTATGATTTAGAAAATCTCTGACCAAACCTGGAATCATCATTAGATTCTCAGTATTTTATCCTGTCTGAAGGTTCATCCAGTGGTTTCATTTGAAAGGGGTTATAATTTAACCTTTTCTATTTTTTCAACAAGGATGAGGGACTTCTGAAAAACATTTGATATATTTCCATTTATTACAAAAGTGTCGGAAGGAAGCACCTGAAATATGTATCTCATAGACCATTTCCTATCAAATATTGTCACTTGAGTTGTATTGTAAGCACCTAATTTTAGATTCCAACTGGTGAAGATATTGCTCTCTAGTTCTCTGAACTAAAGTCACTATCTCTCCAATTTATTCATGTATTAAAGTTTTAATGGAATTCTCTATTTTACTTTTATTATTCCAAACAAATAGAATCCAAAGATTTCAGATATACTGTAGGTATTTAGATGTTTTCAATCCTTTTACTACCACAACATTTAGACTCAGTTTCTTTGAACTCTGTGATCATTGAATACTGTAATAAAACCTTAATGTAGGTCTTATAAAAAATAAAAATTACTGTTTACCTAACCATAATGTACTTAAAAGAAGACCAGTGGTTTATTCAGCAATCCAGACCTCCAAGGGTGGCTTAATACAAGCTTAGATTTTTTTCTCCTTTTTTTATTTTTGATTGATCAGGATTATTTGTTAGTTTAGAATTGATCCTGTTTTCACATAATTGGAATTCTCAGTTCTAGAGTTTTACTGAGACTCTATAAACTTAAGTTTTAATTAAAAATCAGCTGAATAATTAAGAAGTTCTTTTGGGTAGGTGGAGAAAGGGAAATAGACCCTCCCGCCCCTTCCTCCAGCTCTCCAAACATTGTTAATGCAATGAAACCAAATCAGATGCACTACTCCATAGGACAATAAGAATAGTTTCCAGGAACCTTAAGGTGACTCACCCAATTGTCTTTTTTTAAGTCTTAGAATTTCTAAACAAAGTAGATGCACAGTTCTTTTTTTTATTTTTTTATTGATTTTAATTTATTGTGTTTACATAGATTCTAGTGTTACCCCGAATGCACCCCCTCCCCTCATATTCCCCTCAACATCTACCTTGCCCCCCTTCCCACAGCTCCCTCCCTCTTCCCTTCAGGTTTATCCCATTCTATCATCCCCTTTCCTTCTGTCCTCTCTTCCTCTGGTCCCTTTGATCCCTCTTCTGTCTCAATTTCGTTCCTCAGTTCACATTGTTCATTGGATTCCTCAAATGAATAAGGTCATGTGATATTTTTCTTTCTCTGCCTGGCTTATTTTCACTTAACATAAGTTTCCAGGTCTATCCATGTTGTAGCAAAAGATAATATTTCCTTCTTTTTCACAGCCCCATAGTATTCCATTGTATATATGTACCATAGCTTTTTAATCCATTTGCCCACTGACGGACACTTGGGCTGTCTCTAGATCTTCGCTATTGCCAGATGCACAGTTCTTATGGAAATCTTGTACAGATTTTAATGGTGTTGCTGATCATTGGTTATTTATTGTGCTCCAGACAATGTCCATGAATCAATGAAGTGAAATATAGTGTCCCTTGAAAACCCTGAAACTAACTCTGGGATAATGACAATTAGGCAGTTCCTTTTTTAGCAACCTTGTGTAAAAGAATGAAGTCTGTCTTCTCATTGCCTTAACTCATTTGTAGTTGTCAAAATTAAATGAGACTATATAGATAACACACTCAGCAAAGAGACTGGCCCAAAGGATGTGTTTAATAAATATATATTTCCTTTTCCTTCAAGAATCATGAAAATGTGGTCAGCCTGCTTTGCAGAGGAAATTCAAAAGTACTAGAATAGACTATGTTGAAATATACATTAAAATTTGTTCCTAAGTGTCTAAATGTTATATAATTTCTGAAGTAGTATGGCATGTCTATAAATAGTAATCCAGATTTTTCTCATAGATTTTATAGAAATAGATTTTATTACTATAGAATCTTATGATCATAACAGGCCATTGAAGCCAAACAACTAAGGTTTCTGTATCTCAGAGTAAATGGCACTAAGAGTAACAGTTTTGTTTTGTTTTTGTTTTTGTTTTTTTAATTGAGATATAATTGACATATAACATTATATTAGTTTTAGGTGTATAACATAATAAATCTATATTTGTATACAAAATGATCACCACAATAAGTCTAGTTAACACTCATCATCAAACATAGTTTAAAATTTTTTCTTGTGATGAAAATTTTTAATATCTCTTTGTAACTTTCAAATATATAATACACAATTCTTAATTATAGTCACCATACTATATGTTACAAAAAGGAATAGCTTTAACTCTCATCCACCCAGTAAGGTAATTAAGGCAACTTCTCACTCTAGAAACTTCTATTAAGCCAGCCTCAAAAAATGGAATCCTGTTTTCAACACTTCCATTGTTGAAAGGAGATTTTCTTATCTAGTTAGATTTTCTTATCACATATTCAACAGAAATAAAAATATTAATGGGAGGTGCACATTCTTCATTTCAAAGCAAGGAGCCTGTTGAGGTGCAGTATAGCTTTAAAAGTATCTGATTTATCAGAGGAGCTTGCATCACACCCCTGAGATAATTTCATGCTGTTGTGATTTTGTTCATGGGTTTTTCTTTTTTACAAAATTGAGGCAATGTACCTAACTCTAATCAGAGCCATCAAAGCTTTTAAAAATTCCCATATAATTCACAATTTCTGTTTTCTTAAGTGATGCCAAATGTTGTTTTTTCCTGTACAGCTAAGTTCTGTGTTTCAGAAGTACAAAAAGTTTTGCAAGGTATTCAGCAAATGTTTCCAGAACACCTACTATGTGCCAATCTTGTTTCTGGTTGCAAGGGATGTTACAATAAACAAAACAAACAAGTTCCCTGCTCTCAAGGAGGGGTGGGGAGAGATGAAGGGTTGGTTGAGGCAGACTATAAATGAATATAATGTATCATTAAATAAGAAAGATATAACTATTTCTACAGAATTAAAGAGAAATAAAGATGAGTGGTTGACTTTAGATGGATGGACAAGAGAAACCTCTCTGAAGTAGTGATATTCAAGTTGAAATTAAAATGGTGAAGGGCCCAACAGTGTTCTGGAGGGAGAAAGTTCCACACAGAAGGATAGCAAAGGCCTGAAAATGCGGACTAGCATGGTATTTTTTGTAAGGAGAAGGCCAGTGTGGCCAGAGAATAGAGGGCAAGGGGGAAAAGGAGCAAAATTGTAAGCAAGGTGGAATCATATGAGGCATGGAAGCCAAAAAAAAGTTTATGCTTGTAGTAAGTGCTATGGGGAGCTACTGGATGCAAAGGGTGGGCATTTCAAGCAGGAGAATGGCATGATCTGATTAACTCTTTCAAAGTTTATCACATATGCTGATAGAGAGTGGAATAAGAGAATATGCATTTTTATACAATTGGAACGACTGAAGAATTGTAAATAAGAAACTTAACTCATATTTTTGTTTTTAATATCTCTCTGACTATGGTGTAGAACCCAGACTATGGTGAAAAGGTTATATAGAGCCATAGTAGAGGAAACTTTAGTCAATTTGGAAAAGAATGTGAATTTGGAAATGGAGCTCAGATGGTATCCTTTGTTTGTAAAAGAGATAATACTTATTGAAAAACTTTTTTATATATTATGATTTTTTATATATAGTTTCATTTATCACTATACCCAAAGAATAGATATTTAACTCCATTTTTTATATTAAAACTGGAGCTCAGAAAGATAAATCAAATTTGCAAATATCCAGCAAAAAGTAAGTGTCAAATCCAGGATTCAGAGCCCGGTCTATGTGACAATGAAGTCACAGTTTTTTTCTATTCTAAAAAAGTAGTGTCTCCAGGTCAGCATTAGCAAATAAAATATCTTTTAAATTTTATTGTAAATAACAAAATAATACTCTGTAATATGAAGTACAAAATTTATTTAACTGTTTTAGCATATAGATTATTTTCATATTTTTGCTCCTAGAACATGAACTATAATAAACATTTTATATTTTGCCTCATTTCTGATTACTTTCTTACCTGAATTTCTAGATAGATTTTTAGTGAAGTCAAAGAATATGATAATTTTTAAAACTCTGGATATATAGTATTAAGTTATTTTCCAAAGTTTGTGCCATTCATACTCTCACTTAACTGAAACCAATATTAAATATTATTTTTATCTTTGCCAATTTGATAACCAAAATTTTAACCATTTGTTTAATTCACATTTTCTTTACTTACTAATAAGATTGAAATTTTTTTACATGTTTATTGGCTTTTTTATTTTTCTTTTATGAATTTTAGGCTCATTTAATTGACAATTTTCTTATACAGTATTAGTAGTTGGTTCTTAGTTTTTGTAAGAGCTCTTTATATAGGGAGGATAGTAAGACTGTCTTTGTCAATTTTAGCAAATAAATTCTCAGAGTATCTTTTACATTCAATTTGTATATTTTTTATTGTAAAAATATCACATGTACAAAAGGTTATACTGCAATTTCCTACAACCGTATAACAACACACATCAATATTCAGTGGCTGAACGAACCAAACATCTTATTTTGTCTTAAAGTTGTATGGGTCTTGTCTAGGAGTTCTTCTGCTCTTATAGATTAGTTACCTGGCAAACTGGCTGGTATAAAGGACCACAAAGGGTTTTATTTGTGTTTAGTGCGCAGGCAGGGATAGAAGGAAAGCTGGCATCACCAACTGGAGCATCTATGGATGGAGACCCCTGCACAGTGGTCTCAGAGGATTCAGACCTCTAACTTGGAGCTCAGAGCTCCAAAAAACAGCATTCCACAACATAATGCAGCACTTTTGTGGTCTTTAATACCCAGCATCAGAAGCTACATAGCGCCACCTCTACTATGCTCTGTTGGTCAAATCAGTCACAAGACTTGCAAGATTGAATGAGAAGAAACACAGAAGGAGGTCTAAGAATTTAAGGCCTTGTTTTAAAACCTCCACAGGTTATAATTATTAAAAATAGATTTTATTTATTGATTTGAGAGAGAGAAGAGAGGGAGAGATGGGAGGAATAGCAGGAAGCATCAACTCGTAATAGTTGCTTCTCATATGTGCCTTGACCAGGCAAGCCGGGAGTTTCAAACCAGCAACCTCAGCATTTCAGGTTGAAGCTTTATCCACTGCGCCACCACAGGACAAGCTCCAAAGAATATAAACTTTTTTAAATAATAAAGCACACTCTCCTTCACCTTTTAATTTGTTTATAATGTTTTTTATATGGAACTGGTTTTAACATATTTATATAAACAGACGTGTCACTTTTTTATCCTCTAGTTTCTTCCATTGTTTTGTAGTTAGCTTTTAAAAATTATTTTCAAAATGTCAGTCTAGAAAATCAAGGCTGTTATCAATTAATGTATTTGGAGACAAAACTTTATGACTTTTAGATACTTTAAGTATTATGTACCGTGGTTTCATTCATTTAGTTTAATTTTTAATACTTTTCACCCTTAAATTTCCTTTAGTGACACATTTGAAAATTCATCTAAAAATACAGATTGCACCATACGTTGAATTAAGCATCTGCTCTTTGAAGGAAAACTGGAAATCTGACTTAATAGTTATTGCTCAATACTTTGTCACATTCTGGCTTATTCTTCCAACAATAACTGAAACACAGTAAGCTACATATTTCCTGTGTAGCTAATAGCTCTCCTCAGGTCTTGCAATGGTGCTTGAAAATTGAATAATTTGATTCATTTCATGAGTGGTGATTGTAGCACTCGTTCTTACAATGTTTTAAATGGCAAAGTAAAAAAAAGTGTCATAATAACAGCAAAAGATGTCTTTTAGTTAGTCAGTATTTTAAAGCACATTTTATTGGCTCATAAAGAGGAAAGAGTCCCTTATAAATACATGTGGTAAACATTCAATAAGTGCTAACCAATGATGCTCATCTCATGTTCTAAAATTGCTAATTGAGGTTTTTTAGTTATTTCTTTCTGCTTCCACTATCGCATTTCAGAAACTGCTTTTTTTCATTTTTCTGGGTGTAGAACTGTAAAAGCTGTGCAGAAAGGAATAAATTGAGTAAGATGTGTGACATACACCTAATAAAGGTTCTCAGAATTTCTATTTATCTTGTGTATCTTTCTCTTGTTTTCACCCTATCCAAGGTAAAAAATTAATTTTAGAAGAAGACATTGAGGGGAAAAAATTTTTATGATCTAGTGCAGTTAATCATCGTGAGGTCTGGAACTATATCTTTTTTTTTCCAACATTTTATCTCCAAAATTAAGCATTGTGCCTTGTACATAATAGTCCTCAATGAATATTTATTGAAAAATGTTTGGGGAAGAAGTTAAAGTATTTTTCAGCCTGTTCTTGCTATCTAGTCTGAATCTAGAGTTTCTTCTTCATGGAGGCAGCTATGTTCATGGAATATCTCCTCCGTATCTGTCTCTATTAACTGCCAGTCATACCTTGTGAGAAATGGACCGGAAAAGTCAAGCCCTTGAGTTCATTTACCATCATTGAACTTTATTACTAGAGATAAATTGAGATCTGAAGGTTTTCCAGAAACAAAAGGTTCTCAAATAATCTATGGCTAACCCAAATTTTATTTATGTCTGAACATGTGCAAGTTGAGCCAAAGTTCAGAACTCAACTCTTTTGTCATTTCAGGCCTATGCACAAGTTATGGGTGGTCACATCCCAGAGCCGGGGCCTTGTGTTTTGGGGGCATGAATGTTTTATAAACATTAGGCAACTAAAAACCATTCAAATATTCTTGATTTCATGTTGAATACTGACTACAGATCAACCCTAAGAAACTGTAAATTTCAATTGGGTATTTAAATTCAAATTAATTAAAATTAAATAAAACTAAAAATTCAGCTCCACATCTGTACTAGTCACATTTCAAGTGCCCAGTTAGTGAATACCATGTTGAACAGAGCAGATACAGAACATACTCATTGTCACTGGACATTTTATTGACCAGCACTGCTTTAAAGTCTATCACTTATATCACATTGCAGAAAGTCTAAACTGGATACCCAATTATGCAATTATTTACTAATGAATCAATCCTAGCTCAAATCATTTTATTTATCTAAATCTCTGAAGTTGCTTCTATTTAAATCTTTAGAACCATAAATGTAAATACATCTTAAATAAGTCTCTATACAGTATAACAAAACAAAATAGAGTGTCTGTTATCCAAAACACAGAGTTACATTTCTGAAACTCAGTTTAAGTGGGATTTGTAAAAAGTCTAAATTACAGATGATCATAAAGTATCTTCAACTAAATTGCATGAAAAGCTCAAATACAAACCTAACAGTGTTGCCAAATTAAAGCCCTATCAGATCTGATTTAATAAATAACTAAGAATAATTTCTAGCTCAAACTCTGGTCTATCAGAATGGGTGGGAAAGGTGTTACTGGAAGAGTTCACTTTTCTAAATTAAATCTAAATTTCTCCCTGAAGTATAACTTCCTCATGAATTTGCTGCTTCCATGGCAACTGCCCAAATCCTTTCTAAATTATCTTAAATCTGTATTAATGGAAATTATTTTAGTGAGAACTTAACACATAATATAACCATGAAAAGCAATAAAGTTATATAATAAGTTGTTTATTTGGACAGAGACTGTATACAGTATAGTATATGTGTGTAAAAATAAATAAGTATGCATTTGCATGTATAGAAATACACAAAAAGTATTCTCTTTCCTTATTAACACAGTAAGATCTCTAATATCTTCTAAATGTGCATTTAAATTTTGGCAAATGCTAGCATTTTTTATTGAAGTGTGTATTTATACATTCCTATTATGTAATTTCTCCTATGATCCAAAAACAATACACTTTGATAATTCAGCTTCTTGTTGTCTTTCCAATTGAGTAAAAGCAGCAATTTTCAACCTTTTTCATCTCATGGCTCACATAAACTAATTACCAAAGTTCTGTGACACACCAAAGAAATATATTTTTGCCAATCCAACAAAACAAATAGATATAATTTTGATTCACTAATACAGGACGGCTATTGTAATGTTTCTAGCTGTTGTCATTTTTCTTACTTGACAATCTAAGGGAAAAGAGATCAGTGCCTCCATTTAAATAGTCAGGTATTGTATGTTTTAAAAATTCTGGAGGACACACTGGTTGAAATTAGCGGAGTAAAAGTACCCTCTTTTTTCTACTTCAGACGCTGTTCTGGAAGCACAGTAGCATCTGCTGAAGAGACAGAAACCAGATCCAGGCTGCCACAAGAAGGCACAAGCAAGGACACTGGTCCTGATTCTTCAGGCAGCCACGTCTAAATGTAAGTGTGAGAAGCGATGGACAGCAGTGGCCTGGCCACCAGCGGTCCACATGGGAAGTGGCTGCAGAAGTCACCGCGGGGCGGGGCGCTGAGGGACTGTTGGCGGACACTGGGGTAACCAGTCTGCCTGCATGTCCTGTCGCCTATCGCCATCCCCACTGTTGCAGAAGCCTTTAGGCCATTGCCACTAATGCCAGGTTTTTATATCCCCAACAGTAAAATACATGTGCAGAGTGTGATTCTAGCTGTTTTTTTTTTAAGTCCGGGCATGTTGAATAGAGTCTTAAAATAATCATTTCCATAGGTCCTGACTAGGTTACCCAAGTGTTCACCAGATGCTAGCAGCTAGGATTTGCAGAGGAAAATTGCTAACTTCAGCTGCTTTTCATGATTCAGCAGAGTGTTTTAAGTAATAAAAGATCTGAAGATTTGTAAAATAAATAATTCCAGTGCAAATAGGAGAATTAAAATAATCTTATCATCTCCCTTTCATATCTATATGTGTTTTTCTACCATTATCTAATTTCTCTTAATTGGGTCAGTTTTTTTTCCTGGCTGGTATTTTATTGCTTTAAGTTATGAGATGTAATGAGGAAATGATTCTTTTCAGATGATCGAAGTGGCATGTACTAAATTTTTCTAAAGACAATCTAGGAAATATGAAACAGAGCATGATATTGAATGGTTTTATTCACATATGATATTGCATATATTGACAATGAAAAATAATAACAGTATACCAGAATCTCTTTTATCCCTTGATATCTCAACAGAAGCAATTAAAATATGAAGTACATCATTAACTTTTTAACTTTGATGGAAAAAAATATCATCCATTTCTGATGAGTAGACATTATCTCATAGTACCCGCAGCCATCATGTGCTTGTTACTATCACCTGGTTTTAAGTGTGCCTTTTGGACACACAACTTAATATTTCCTAATATTTTATAGTACAGTGACTTTTTATAGTCTATTTCATTTTATTCAGTAATTTAAAGAATGAATAATTGAGGTTCTTCAGATCTCCATGTTCTTGCTGGAGGTGCCCTTGAATAAGAAAGTGAAGCCCTACACTTAATGCCACGTGACCATAATCCAGTTCAGAATAAATCCATTCCAAGTTTCTGGAGAAATTCAAGGATGTTAATCAATCTTTTAAGGTATCACATTTTTACTGTAGGTACCACTAATTATTTTGGCTGGATTTCATCAAGGCCAGATGTTAAACAAGTGAAATGTTTATAATGCAAAACCACTGAATAAAAAATACATGCTCATTTAAACAGCAGGTTATAAGACTCAAGCCTATCACATATTTTGGAGAAGCTGATGAAAGAGTCATGACTCTAGTTACAGTTATAATGTCAGGGTAAGGCTCTGAACTCAATCCAGGGAAACTTTATAATTCTTGCAACCAATGACAGGCTCAGCTGCTGCATTTTTTTGTAACAAAATCTTGCTGCCATTGATGGGCTCACTCAGTAAAATATTACAATAACAATGTTAAACTAAATCATAAAAATGTAGAACGTGGTTGGTTATTATAGGGCAGAGAAGAGAAATTACCTGTAGAGTTATAGTGAAAATATCAAAAATACATTTATTAGACTTCAAAAAAATTAAGCCTTGTTTTTAAACTGGGTGCAAAAGCAGTAAAATAAAAAGGTTACTCAATACACTATTTCACTCAATGATCAACAGCAATTAAAATAAAAATTGCATTTATTTAACATGATCAATTCAGGCAAGCCCAAATCATATATATGATAGTTTTCTAATAAAAATAACAAGCTGATAGTCATTTTTAGGAAAGAATATTGACTGAAAATGCATGAAGAACTTTTTGAATGTATAGTCTTCTTCTCAGTGAAAATAAACCTCGCTTATGCTTAATTTCACATAGTATAAAACTCGATGAAGAAATTCATTTGAAACAAATGTAGGAAATGGCCCAAAAATTTAAATATGAAAACCATAATAGGATTACAATTAGGGAAAATGGAAATAGGTTATGATAACTCATCCTCTGTGTGTCCTTCAAAAGTAAAGGATGTGACATTTTAGAATAATCTAGAATTTCATTTCTGATCTTTTTACTTCCTGAAAATATGGATTCCTGAATCATATGCCATATATATATTGGTAGACATATTCTATATATTCCTTAAGTTAAATAACATATCTTTAAGTGACAACTTTTATAGGAATAAATATCATTAAAATATTTAATGTGCCTTATAAGCACAAATAAATACGGACTGAACTAAATTATTCTCACTTTCTGTTCAGAGATTAATGTGTCCTTTGGGTTCACAATAGAGAAGTGGTCTCTTACACATGGGAATTAATGAACTACATTTGTAACCAGAAATAATCCATGGGCAATCTGTTGAATTGATTCATACCTGTTTTGTTAACCAAACCTGTTATGGAAGGGGTTTCTTATGGCTGTATCATATTTTGGAGATAGAGTGGGGAAACTGCAGTTTACTTTAGAAGTATTTTGAAACTTTGAAGAACATAAGGTTTTATGTTAAATGACAGCAATAAAGTTTAGTACTTAATAGTTGTAATTCTGATATATAGGCAGATAAATAGCCAGCACGTATAATTTTACTGCAGAGCATTATGACAGTGGCCAAGAAGACCCTAACTACTCAATATGTAATGTACTTTTTACTGCCACTCCCTTACTTAGTTTTTAAAAATAAAATGAATTTGGGTTTGGGGAGAGAGGTTGTCTTTTGTTTTGGGGGGAGAGGGTTGGTTTGTTTTTGTTTTTTAAGCCAGCTTGGTATGAATAGCCTTTAGTTGAAGCAGATGGTTGGAAATCAGAAGCCCCTGATTCTATCCTTAATTCTCCTACCAACTTGGAATGTGGCCTTAGGCAACTCATGAGAACAAATATGCAATAAAAAGAGCAATAATGCCTTACATGTGCATGGTGTTTTGTGATCTAACAGAGCACTTTCATAGGTAATATCTTATTTAAACTTCCCCAGAACCTCTTATAGGAGTATGGCAGTTATTAACAAGCTCCATTATAGAGAGTAGGAGTTTGAGACCCAGAGAAACTAAATCAGTTATTCATAGCCATATCAATATCAAATGTCAGAGCCAGGGACATCATACATTACAATTCCAACTAGTCTTTGTCTTTTGTTCTTGCCACACTACTGCCATCTGGTGCCTTTGTAGTGGAGTTGATTAGAGCTGTGCTGTCCAATATGGTAGCCATGAGTCACACGTGGTGATTGAGCCCTGGAACTGTGACTAGCTGCAACTGAGATGTTCTCTGAGTGTAAAATCCATGCAAGATTTCTGAGACTTTGAATAAAAAAATGTAAAATATCTCAATATTTTATGTTGTTTGCACATTAACATAATATTACTTTAGATATCTTGGGTTAAATAAAATATATTATTAAAATTAATCCCACCTGTTTCTTTTAACTTTTTAAATGTAGCTACTAGAAAATATGAAGTCACACATGTGGCTCATATTGTTTCTATTGAACAGCTCTGAGCTGGATAATTCCATTGTTCAGAGCCCACATTATGGTTTGTATAGTACAAGACTTGTCTTGATGTGACTGATACAAATTTCCAATGATTCTGTCAAACATAGAGCTGTGTAAATTAGCAGTAATGATTTGATCATTTTCACACATCTTTCACATGTAGGGGAAATGTCAGACTTCATTAGTCAATGCTTCAAATTGTTCACTTATTAAAAGGGTTCATATTATACTTACTGAATGCTTGAAAGGCTTAGAGGAAAAGCACCATGGAAAAAACTATAAATTATATTTATGGCTGTGTAGCACACTTCATTGTAAAATACGATCCCATTAAACATTATGAATGAATGAGACATTAGACTATTAGGAGATAAGCTATGTAAAATAATAATTGTATATAAATTATTACAAAATATAGTAGATTTTATTTCTCCATCAACTACATATATAAACACTTTATATATTATTCCTAAAGAAGTAGTTTATTTCTATTTTGAAAAATCTAAATGAAAATCCTCAGGAAAAAAATGGTATTTTTTTAAGGAAAAATAATAGTAACAAATAGCCCATATCACTGAAAGCTAACATCTATTTAGCATTTACTATTTGGACTCAAGTATTATGCTAAGAGGTAGACCAAGTTATCTCATTTAAGGACTTAGCAACAAGGAGTCAAACAGAAGCTTTTAACCATTATTGCCTTTTACATCAATTTGAAGTCACAGTGCAACCTATGACAACAGTAATAGAATATTTGGAATTGTTCCATTTCATTCATTTCAACTCCACAAGTGTTCACCTAGAAAATACAATGGACCAGTTCTAGACACTGAAGGAACATTGGACAATAAGACCAACATTCTACCCTATAAGAGTATATAACTTAGTAGGTTTGTGAACATGGTCATGAACAATACTATATGAAGGAGGAGTTACTTTTCACTTTCTAAAGAGTTTTTTAATGTTACAATAGAATTCTTTATAACATCATTCCTCAGTATGTTAAAACTTACCTAATTTTATGATGCAAAGGTCTTATTTCATATATATATATATATATATATATATGGCATGAATTCCAGAAGTTTTCTTTCCCCTATATATTATACCCACTTCGAGGAAAGTGGGCTGAAATTACCTTAAATCTTTTCTGCAAAAAGGAGAAGTGAAAACAAACAAACAAAAAGGAGACATAAATGAAAATGGCGCTGAAAATCACAAAATAGTGAAAACAAAAGTTTTGTAAATTTTTGTACAATAATAACATGTTATCTTTGAAAGTAAAGGTTATAATTTGTATATGTAAGCTAATAATATGTTAAGTTTTAAAAGACTTTAGGGCCCTGGCCAGTTGACTCGGTAGAGCATGTGGAAATTCTTGGTTTGATACCCTGTTAGGGCATAAAGTAGAGGCAACCATCTGCTTCTCCACACCTACCCCTCCCCTTCTCCCTCTGTCTTTCTCTTTCTCTCCTGCATCATGGCTCAAGTGGCTCAAGCAAATTGGCCCTGGGCACTGAGGATGCCAAGCAACAGAGCAGCAGCCCCAGATAGGCAAATTGTAGCCTTGTAGGGAGCTTGCTGTGTGGATTCTGGTTGGGGCACATGCAGAAGTCTGCCTCCCAACCTCTCATTTAATAATAATAATAATAATAATAATAATAAAACTTTGAACTATATTGTATAACTTGATGCTAGTTGTTTGTTTGTTTTTACAGAGACAGAGAGAGAGAGAGAGAGAGGGTCAGACAGACAGGAAGGAAGAGAGATGAGAAGCATCAATTCTTCATTGCAGACCCTTAATCTCCTTAGTTGTTCATTGATTGCTTTCTCTTATGTGCCTTGACTAGGGACTATAGCAGAGCAAGTTACCCCTTGCTCAAGCCAGTGACCTTGGGCTTCAAGCCAGCGACCATGGGGTCATATATGATCCCTTGCTCAAGCCAATGACCTCACGCTCAAGCTGGTGAGCCCATGCTCAAACTGGATGAGCCCACAGTCAAGCAGGTGACCTCAGGGTTTCAAACCTGGGTCCTACATGTCCCACTCCGACACTCTATCCACTGCGCAGCCGCCTGGTCAGGCAATGCCAATTTCTTTTTTTTTTTTTTTTTACAGGGACAGAGAGAGAGAGAGTCAGAGAAAGGGATAGATAGGGACAGACAGACAAGAACAGAGAGAGATGAGAAGCAGCAATCATTAGTTTTTCATTGCCGTTGCGACACCATAGTTGTTCATTGATTGCTTTCTAACATGTGCCTTGACCGTGGGCCTTCAGCAGACCGAGCAACACCCTGCTGTAGCCAGTGACCTTGGGTCCAAGCTGGTGAGCTTTTTGCTCAAGCCAGATGGACCCAAGCTGGCGACCTCGGGGTCTTGAACCTGGATCTTCTAAATCCCAGTCCGATGCTCTATCCACTGTGCCACTGCCTGGTCAGGCTAGGCAATGCCAATTTTTTTATGTTTATGCATACCTAGAAAGAAGTAAAAGGAGAAATATTAACAACAGCCAATTCTGGATGGCAGAATTCTAGATATTTCTATATCATTATTTATACTTTTCTGAAATAATTCCAGAATGAACATGCATTGCTTACAGAATAAGTAAATAGAAAAATTATTCTACAAAATTGATTTCAAATGACACAGGCAAAAATTATCTAGGGGAAATAAAATGCAAATTTTGTTCTCAATCATAAAATTTTTATTTTTGTTTTTTCAATCATAAAATTTTTAAATAATATGTTTTATAGATTCTTCTTTCCAGGAGTTATTGCCTTTCCTTTGAGTCAAAATAAAGCAACCTGTATACTATTCAAGTTCTCTAGATAAGGAAAGTGAAAATTGGATTGGGTTTCCTAGGTTTTCTTGAGAAAGCAGTTTGCCCTCAGCTGGGAACATGAATGTAAAGATCAAGGTTGTAAAATGAGCTCTTAAAATTCAAGGTTATAATTGCAGCAATAAGAAAAGCAGAGCATTATGTAAATCTGGTCATCAATCATATCTAATGACATCTGCTTAAAACTGGCCTTAGTCTTGGCCACTGAGCTGTGTAAAATATCATGCAAGAATATATCCTATAATCACACCTTTGAACTGGATAAGGTCTTAGTGATCCTAAAAAGTAAATTATAGAGCTGTTTTAGCCATCACATTTTAAAATGCTTGGAGAAATATTTGGTCTGATAACTTCTTTTATGGAAACAACACTAAAATTTTACTACAAAGGCAGCTCAGATAAGAGTTATTTGTGCCATTTAGTTATTAAATCATAAATTCACAGACTGTTAGAGCTGAAAGGAACCTTCTAGAAACATTATTATTATTTATAACACAATAACATCTTCACATACACCCTACCCTTCATCAAACCAAACTTGCAATTACTCACAGTTTCATAGTCCCATGCTGATCCTTCTTTATAAATGTCCTTTCCTGGTGAACTCCTACCCATCACTCAGAGTTTAACTTTGAAGTGTCCTCATCTTTTCTGTCTTCCCTAAACCTGACTTAGTTGCACTTGCCCATTTCCCAGGGAACCAGATAGATAGATAGATAGATAGATAGATAGATAGATAGATAGATAGATAGATAGATAGATAGATATAGATACGAATGAACCAACCCCTGTATAAATAAATAAGTGGGTTTTTCTTTATGAATAAGGATCAAGCTAGATGTATAGACCTAGTGGCCTCAGTTTTGACGGGGGAAAGGTATGCAGGGGTACAGTGGAGAAAACCTGAGGGATACAATTTAGCATTCTCGGGGCTGGTTCTGCCACAAGCTTAACCCTGTGTCTTCAGTGAGCTGTTTAACTCCTCTGGACTGTTTCCTGCTCAGCACAATGAGCAGGTTAGGCAAAATATTCGCTGAGAACCCAACCAGACTCAACATTTATATGATGCTAAACATTGGTTCATCTCAGCGGCTCTCAAACTTTAGCAGGCATCACAATCATCAAGAGGGCTGCTTGTTACCTGACCTGTGGTGGCGCAGTGGATAAAGCGTCGACCTGGGAACACTGAGGTCGCCAGTTCAAAACCCTGCACTGGTCTGGTCAAGGCACATATGGGAGTTGATGCTTCTAGCTCCTCCTCTCTCTCCCTCCCTCTCTCTCTCTCTCTCTCTCTCTCTCTGTCTCCTCTCTAAAATAAAAATTAAAAATAAATTTAAAAAACAAAAAAAAGAGGGCTGCTTGTTAAACACTGATTCCTGGTCAGCAGGTCAGAGAAGGGGCCCAGGAATTCACATTTTTGACAAGTTTCCTGAGTGTGCTGAGGCGGGGAGGGAGGGATACTTTAAGAACCATAGATTAATCTTTAATAGGGGATAGTGACAGCATTACTGATATGCAAATTCACAATAGGAAGCAGGCAGGAAACGCCAGGCTTCTGTAGGACTGCCATTAGGAGAATTGGGTGCATGTGGGTGAGGCCCAAGGGCAGCCACAGCAGGCAAACTTTGCTGATCTCCTGATCATTATGGTTTTGTTAAAGGCCCACCTCATGAGGAAGGGACAGCCTGAGTTCACAATGCTCGTCTAAAACCTGTGGCAGCTGAAGTCACAATGGATCACAATTGCCATCTATTGACAACTTTGAGTTACTGCATCTACAGACCACAAAATGATGCTGTCATTTGGAAATCTTTTTTTTACCAAACTATGTTCAAGATGAGAACTCTTGAGACAAGCTCTAATGTACTCTAGTCTTATACACATTAATACCTAAGTACTATAAAAATAAACAAATATACAGTATACTACTTTCTGTGTGCTAGGCACTGTTCTAATACTTTATATATGTTCGTAGTCACAGCAACCCAAAGAGATATAATTATTATTCCCATTTTATAGACACAAAATATAACTATCGATGTACAAAGAAACTAAGAAAGATGCCAGACGTTTTTCAGCCAGTAAACTGGTAGAGCTGGGATTGAACCCTGACAGCTCCTGTAGGGATATTACTCTAGCCAGCCTCTTTTATAACAGCAATCTATATAGTTACTGAAACCATTGGTACCCATAAACAGTCATCAGTTCCCAGAATGAGTCTGAAAAGTTTTATAAAATACAAACTGAAGCAATTATTTTTTTCTGATTCTTCCAAATGAAATCAGCCCACATGCAATAACTAAAGAGATGTTTCTACCTACACAAAGACCATAATGAAATAAAAATAACACCAACTTGGAATCAGCTTTCACCTTGCTAGGCAACCTTGGATAAGTTGCTTAAATTCTCTGGGCTCTTTTTCTTCATCCATAAAGTAAAAAAACAAAAATGTAGTTTACATGGTTTTGGAGTTTGTTAAAGCCAGATTAAACTTTAGCATAACTGCTTAAGTTATCCTGTGAATGTGATCACACAGCAAATAATGGGCAGCCACCATATTGCTTTTTCTCAAATTGTGCTACAATGTGGGAAAGAAGCTAAGACAGCAGTTTTTCTACTCTATTTAATTTTAAATTATTTTTTATTTTTCAATTACAGTTCACATACAATATTAAATTAGTTTAATTAGTTTCAGGTGAACACCTAAGTGATTAGACATATATAACTTATTAAGTGATCATCCGGATAAATCTCATACCTGACACCATACATAGTCATTAGAATATTATTGACTATATTCTTATGCTGTACTTTATATTCCCATGACTATTTTGTAACTACCAATTTGTACTTCTTACTCCCTTCACTTTTTACACCTATCTCCTCTCAATGCCCCTCCCATCTGGCAATCATTAAAATGTTCTCTATATCTACGAGGCTATTTCTGTTTTGTTTGTTCCTCTATTTTATTTTTGAGATTCAATTGTTGATAGATATTATTGTCATTTTGTTGTTCATATTTTTTATCTTTCTTTTTCTTTTTCTTAAAAAAGAGAGCCTTTGCCTGACCTGTGGTGGCGCACTGGATGAAGCGTCAACCTGGGAACACTGAGGTCGCCAGTTCAAAACCCTGCACTGGTCTGGTCAAGGCACATATGGGAGTTGATGCTTCCAGCTCCTCCCCCCTTTCTCTCTTCTCTCTCTCTCTCTCTCTCTCTCTCTCTCTCTCTCTCTCTCTCACTCTGTGTCTACTCTCTAAAGTGAATAAAATAAAAAGAAAAATTAAAAAAGAGAACCTTTAGCATTTCATATAATATTTATTTGGTGGTGATAAACTCCTTTAGCTTTTTCTTGTCTGGGAAACTCTTTATCTGTCCTTTGATGCTAAGTTATAGCTTTGTTGGGTAGAATAATCTTGATTATAGGTCCTCACTTTTCATTACTTTGAATATTTTTTGCCAATTCCATCTGGCCTGAAAAGTTTCCATTGAGAAATCAGCTGAGAGTCTTACGGGAGTTCCCTTGTAGGTAATTAACTGCTTTTCTCTTGCTGCTTTTATTCTCTCTTTGTCTTTAACCTTTCACATTTTAATAATGATGTCTTGTGTGGGCCTCTTTGGGTTCATCCATCTTGTTTGGGACTCTGCACTTCCTGGAATTTTATGTCTATTTTGTTCACCAGGTCAGGGAAGTTTTCTATTGGTATTTTTTCAAGTACATGTTCAAGGTCTTGCTCTCTCTCTCTTCTGCTGGCACCTCCATGATGCAAATGTTGCTACACTTGAAGTTATCCCAGAAGCTTCTTACACTATCCTCATTTTTTCGGATTCTTTTTTTCTTTTTGCAGTTTTAATTGGGTGTTTTCCACTTCTTCATCTTCCAAATTCCTGATTTGATCCTCTGCTTCACCTGCTCTACTGTTGATAACCAGTAATGTACTCTTCATTTCAGTTAATATTGTCTTCATTTATGATTTTTTTATGTTTTCTATTTTCACTTATTTGTTTCCTAGCTCTTTACAAAAGTTTTCACTGAGATCATTGAGCATCCTTCTAACCAGTGTTTTGATAGCTGCATCTGGTAAATTGCTTGTCTCATTTGGTTTAGTTTTTTCTGGAGTTTTGTTCTGTTCTTTTATTTATGACATGTTTCTTTGTCTTCCTATTTTAGCAGCCTCCCTGTGTTAGTTTTGATGTATTAGGTAGAGCTGTTATATCTCCCGGGATTGGTAGAATGGCCTTATATGGTAGGTGTTCTGTAGGGTCCAGCAGCACAGCCTCTCTAATAAACCAAATTGGAGATTATAGGTATGACCCCATGGTGGCTGTGTGCAGCCTCTTATTGTAGTTGAGCCTTGATTGATGTTATCATATCAATGGGAGGGATTTACCAGGCTGATTGGCTATAAGGACTGGCTGCAACCACCAATCACTGTCCCATTCTAGAGAGCAGTACTTACTTTGGCCGGGTTCTGGCACTCACTGAGTCTGCTCCTTGAGTGTGTCATTTGCGGAAGTGCTTGGGTGGTGCTTGCATACAATCTGAAGGTGTCCACCAGGTTCACTGGCTCTGAGGCTTCCCAGGAGTTGCAAACCAAGATCAACCACTGCCTGTGTTCTTCCCAGGGCCACCTAGCATGAGCTACAAAGATGTCTACAGATGGCTGCTGCTTACACTAGGCTTGGAATTGCCCAGTAGAGGCCAATCTGCTAACTAAGGCTGGTTACTGATATTGCCTGGCCTGCTGCCACTTGTCAAGAGGTACAGGGCACACTGAGACCAGATGCTGCTTATTTGAAAGATTTTAGGAAAATCTGAAGCCTGAGCGAAGACAGGCCATCATACGGAAAAGCCAATGGAAACAGCTTGGGTGGGCCCACAAGTTGGGTGGGTCTGGGTCTCAGGGAATCACCAGTGTGGGGTGAACAGTGTGAGCCCGGTTGATAGAGACTTAGATATGGCACCAGACTTCCTGCTTTGTGGAAAAAGGGTCTCAGAAAAGGAGCAATGGTCTCTGCCAATGCTTTTCTCTGGCAGAAAGCTGCTCCCCAGTTCTCACTTTGATGCCTCCCTATGTATCCATAGTTCCTTCCAAGCTCCTGCCTAGTGCTGGAGCTCAGAGGTAGTGAGTCTCAGTAAGTACTCAGGCAGGCCCTTTAAGAGTAACTGCCTAGGACCCAGGAAGCTGGAACTCTGGGACTGGGGGGCCTGGTATGGGACTAGGACTCCTTGCTCCTCAGGGAGAACCTCTATACCTGAGATATCCCTCCAAATTTTTATCCACCACATGTGGGTGTGGGACCAGCCTGTTCCAAATCTCTACCCCTTCTACCAGTTTCGGTGTGGCTTCTTCTTTAAATCCCTAGCTGTATGTAGGACTTCCATTCAGCTAGATTTCAGGTGGTTCTGAATGATGGTTGTTCTCTAGTTTACTTATAATTCTGATGTTATTGTGGAAGAACGCCAGTACTGCATTTACCTATGCTGCCATCCTGACCAGAAGCAGGACAGCAGATTTTATATCCTGATCTAGTGCCCAGAAGTGCTAGCAGTAAATAATAACACTCATGGAGTTTGCGAAGAAGTGAAAAGCTCAGGCAGGGAGGTCTGTGTTTCACTTCTCTTTCTGATGCTTCACTTGGTCTGTGCACCTGAGTTCTGTAACCTGCGTAATCTGCTCCCAAAAGTCCTCATTGAAGAACTCCTGGAAAAAAAAAAAGTCACATCTTTGCTGGAGGATTGAGGTCCAACCCCCATTCACTCCAGACTCTTTTTTATCCAACATTCTTTATATTAAAAAATCTTGTTCCTGCCCTGACTGGATAGCTTGGTTGGTTGGTTAGAGGATCATCCTGAAAGTGCAGAAGTTGCCAGTTTGATCCCTGGTCAGGGCACATACAGGAACAGCTAGATGTTCCTCTCTCTCTCTCTCTCTCTCTCTCTCTTTATACATATGTCTCCCTTCATCTATCACTGAAATCAATAAATATTTTAAAAAAAAAAACTGGTTTCTGCTAATCCTTTTAGCTCCTTATCTAAGACTTTTTAGTTACCAAACCATCTCTTACAACAGTAAACCAAGCACCGCAGAATGGTTGTCAAACCACAATATTAAAGGTTTCTTTGCACTTGTGTCTGTATTACATGCTAAGATCTGCTGGCATAAAGACTTACAATAATGAAGGAAAAGAAACATGTAGAGCTAGAGAAATAAAGGGTAATCATTAAAATATAGTAGAGTAAAATATTAGTTTCTTACTTTAATCAATTTTTTTGTCATGCCAAGTACTGCCATATATTCCATTATCACAGCAAATCCAGAAATAAGCTACATGAGTTTTAGTATCAACCTTGGTTTGAAAAATGAAGAAAATTGAGGCACAGAAATTTTAAATAGCTTGAAAAACTATATGTGAATGGTTGAGGGTACATATATCCTAATTATTAGGTCTATGCTTGCCCCACAGTTATAATTTATTTTAACAATAAAAGTCTGACATCAGATGACTGTCTTCTCATATATGAGTTAGAAAGAAGTTTCTTACACAAGTAAAAGATTAATTCAACCTTAAGGATAGCAAAAATCTCTATTTATTCACTCAATAAATATGTGTTGAGAATCTACTATGTGCCTGGCACTGTTTTAGGTTTAGGGAATTTAAGTGAATGAAGCCAAAAGTGACATTCCACCTTCAGAGCTTACATTCTATCTAGTTGTAGATAATTCAGAACTCGAGGAAACAAATAAATAAGCAATAGAATGTCTGGTAATGAATAAAAACAAATAAAAGAATGGAGAGTGATGGGGGTGGCAGGTTGAAGGCACTGCTTTAAACTGTATAATCAGGGCAGGTGTCTCTGAAGAGATAACTTTTAATCAGAGCTCTAACACAAGCCAGGTGTTACAGACATCTAAACTCGATTTAAACAGAAGGTGCCACAAATGGAAGTCCCAGGATTGGGAACTGGATGGCCTTGGTCCAGAGTAACAAGAAGACTGCTGGCCAGAACACAAAGACTTAGGAGCTGTCAGGAAGAGGGTAGAGCTAGGCCATGCAGAACTTGTAGGTTGTGGTAGGGAGACACAGAAGGGTTTTGAACAAGATCGTAGCAAGCTCTGATCTACATTTTTAAATTGTCACTCTGAGGAGATTAGCCTGAGGCAAGAATGAAGGAAGGGAGTCCAGTTAAGAGGCTATTATAGCGGACCCTGGATGGTTGGCTCAGTGGTAGAGCATTTGCCCATTGTGTGGATGTCCTGGGTTCAATTCCCAGTCAGGGCACACAGGAGAAGTAACTGTCTGTTTCTCCAGCCCTCCCCTTTCCTCTTCTCTCTCTCTCTTTCACTCCCACTCCTGCAGCCATGGCTCAATTGACTCAAGTGCATCACCCTGGGTGCTGAGGATGACTCTGTGGAACCTCCTGCCTCAGGTACTAAAAATAGCTCTGTTGCAAGCATGGCCCCAGATCGGGGTTGACAGGTGGATCCCAGTCGGGGTGTATGTAGGAGCCTATCTGTCTAGCTCACCTCCTTTCACTTGAAAAAGAAGGGGGAAATAAGGCTATTACAGTGGTCTACACAAAACTTGATGGTGCCTTAGTAATAGTGTCTCTGGATACATTTTTATGGAGAGGTCTTAAAATTTAATAATGGGTTGGATATGTGAGAAAAATTGATATTAAGAGTCTTTTCTAGGTATGTAAAACAGTCCAATTCATTCATAGAAGCAGAAATAGAATGGTGGTTGCCAGGAATTGCGAGGAGGGGGAAGTGAGAAGTTGCTGTTCAGTGGTATAAAGTGTCAGTTATAAAATGGTAAAAAGTGTTAATACTTGAGGTCTACTATAAGAAAACATGTTTATTGTTAATAATACTGTACTATATCCTTAAAATTTTAAGAAGGTGGATCTCATCTTATCTGTTCTTACCATAAAAAAAGAAAAAAGAAAAGAAATAAAAAAGGACTGCTGCTACAATGTTATTTAACCATAATCTTCTTT
Organism: Rhynchonycteris naso; assembly: GCA_037038555.1. NCBI lineage: Eukaryota > Metazoa > Chordata > Mammalia > Chiroptera > Emballonuridae > Rhynchonycteris > Rhynchonycteris naso. The sequence goes on from CM073002.1 coordinate 80,024,596, forward strand.
AAAAGTTAAATTTAAAATGTTACGCATTTATCAAAATAAATATTAATTATGATAGGATATGCAAAGTCTCAGAATCTTGATGCAGAAAATATTTTTAAAGAACGTCTTTTAGACTCTGAACCCAAGCAACTGAATATATATTAATATCATTTTCCAAAATAAGGAAGCCTGGGGTAGAATTAACTTTTTTAGAATTAGGAGAAATTTGTAACCCTCTATATGTACTAGTTATTTTGATTTCAGAATTAATTTTTTTAAGTGGAAAGAATTTTTAATTAAAAATTTTTTAATTAAAGAATTTTTAAGATATGTCATGACCTTTTTAGGATGAGCTATGTTTAACAACAACACTGTTTGAGCAACACATAGAATTCCACTCTTAAGGTAGAATCCTGAACCAGACAATAAGCCTGATCTGTTGTACTGTTTCTAAATGTTCTTTTCTAAAATAGTTTCAAAGACCCATTGATGGTCCTGGCTACTTGGCTAATAGATAAGATGATTGGTCCAGTGTGCAGACGTCCCAGATTCAATACCCAGTAGGGCACACATGAGAAGCGACCATCTGCTTCTCTTCTCCTCACTCTCTCCTTTCTCTCTCTCTTCCCCTCTTACATCCAATGGCTCAATTAGTTCGAAGCTGGCCACAGTCATTGAGGATAGCTCATTTGGTCTGAGCATGTCAGCTTCAAGCACTGAAGATAGCTTGGTTGATTTGAGCATTGGCCCCAGACAGGGATTGCTGGATGGATCCCAGTAGGGGAGCATGGGGGAATCTATCTTTTCTCCTTTCATTTAAAAATAAAAGAATTATAAAATCATGCCTTCTGTTTTGAACATGTTTATAAATATTAATAATCGAAGCTTAGCTCTTCACTCTTTCAAGAAGTACAAGGTAAAAGTCCACAGTTCAGTTCAAAGGAATGTTAAATATCAGCATGAGATTTATACTCTTGAGAAAGAAATGTTACAGTGGAAACTGAGAAGAAATGTGCTGGGTTTGTGAGCCAGCGGCTCTTTTATGGGAAGCAGTGTCTTGAATTTTCAGGCAGCTCTGTTGTACTGAGGCTGGCCTCAAAACTTTGGGGACAGTGCCCTCACAGCACCCATGTGTAATCCATAAAAGCAGGAAAGCACTTTGGGGTACAAAGACTCAGTCAAAATCACTGGTAAATCCAGGATAGAGCCAAAATTAAGTAAAGAGTAGTGTAAGAATGTACACAGAAATTAACTAACATGCAGAGAAAACTGAAAGAACGCCATATTATAATGAAATGTAGTTCCTTTTTCAGGTCCCTACTTTTACAGAGTGTGGCGCCTTTTCAACATTTCAGGTTGTCTGATGGATACTAATTAGCTACAATCACTTTTATAGATGAAGAATCAATAAAACTCTGTGGGCATACAAACTCTATGAAGACCTTTCTGTGCACTTTATTGCTGTGTCCCCAGTTAGAACTGTTCCTGGCACACACTTAGCACTTAGCAAATTTTTGTTGAATGAATGAATAAAAAAAAGGCTTGACTAAATTGCTAAATCTAAGAAAAGAAAGAATTATTTGTTCTTCTATTTGTTTTTATGCAAAAAACCATGTTGTCAGGTGAAACCTAATAAGAATTACAAGAGGAATTTTCTCCGCAGGGAGCACTTCTTGCCTATACACTTCTCTGGTGTCATAGTTGAGTTCTCTTGCCCTACCTATTCATATTGTTCATTGACACTGACTGAGCATGAGCAAACCTTTGTCTTGGGTTCCACCAGTTTTAACGTGGTCTACATTTCTCACCCATTCTTCATACTCTTTTCTGAGGGGACATTACTAACTTGAGTTTAAAAAAAAGAACACTGAATAATTAACAGACTAGCAGCCCAAAATAGTTGATTTCTTTTGACCACCTACTCAATTCTAAGATTCTAAAATCCATGCCTAAGATTCCAATATGCCTTAAACTTATGTTAGTTCATTCACCCTTACCAGTTCTGTCTCACGCTCAGACTCAGCTTTGTTCTCATGAGCATCATGCTATCTGGCTATAACTAGTGAGTTGCTATGGATGGAAACTGGTAAAGAGAAAAAAATAAGAAATAAAAAAGAATTTTTTTTTTTAAAAAAAGAAAGAGATGAAAAAGTAATTGGATGGAATAGCATCTTTGATGAAAGTATTTGATGGGAAAACAGAAGTGTCACCCTTCTGCGTAGGCTGGCCTGGAATCTAGTCTGTATTTCAGATGCTATTCTCACTCAGCCTAGAGGAGATCAACATGAATGTGTTCTTTGAGATCCTTGAATCATTTAGAAGTGTGTGTAAGTCTTTTGAAAGTGAGAAAATGAATAGGTTACGTTCTAGGGGAAAGCCAAGGAGAGATAATAAAATAAAATTTTCTCATCTCCCTGTTTTGATGACATTGCACTTTAAAAATAGGTATGGCCTGACCAGGCGGTGGCGCAGTGGATAGAGCGTCGGACTGGGATGTGGAAAGACCCAGGTTCAAGACCCCGAGGTCGCCAACTTAAGCGCAGGCCCTTCTGGCTTGAGCAAAAGCTCGCCAGCTTGGACCCAAGGTCGCTGGCTCCAGCAAGGGGTTGCTCCGTCTGCTGAAGGCCCATGGTCAAGGCACATGTGAGAAAGCAATCAATGAACAACTATGGTGTCGTGACGGCAACGAAAAACTAATGATTGGTGCTTCTCACCTCTCTCCGCTCCTGTCTGTCTGTCCCTACCTATCCCTCTCTCTGACCTGTAAAAAAAAAAAAAAAAAAAATTAGCTATGGAGACGAGCCCAAGGGAGAAGCTTCATTTAGGCCAATCTACTTACAAATAAAATTTCTTTAAGAATACAAGAGCTTTTGACAGACGTTGGTTGGCACATTCTTTCTGAAAGGTAAAAGCCTTTTTTCTTTGGCAGGTTTTAAATGACACTTAAGAGTGTCAGGCAAACCTTCCAAACCATAGCCAAGAGTAGGTTAATCCAAAACACACAACATCCCTAGCCAGCTCAAGATCAACGAGAAAATTAGGCCTAAGGATTACAGAATGTTAATTGTGAAACACAGTTGCATAATAATTATGGCTCCAGAAACTGGGCAGCGCTACTCCTAAGTGCTAGGAAGTGTTTTTGGCAGTGGGGCAATTGCTTGTACAGTTGTCCCCTGAACAATGTGGGTTTGAACTGCACTGGTCCACTTATATATGCAGATTTTTTTTCAAGAAATACACAGTTGGCCCTCCATACCCCAGGTTTTTGCCTCCACAGATTCAACCAACCATGGGCTGAAAACACTATTTTCTGTTTGTGATTGAGAATCTGTGGCTATGAAGGGCCAACTGCATACATTGTTCTATGCCATTTATTTTAAGGAACTTAATCATCCATGGACTTTGGTACCTGTGGGGGGGCCTGGAACCAATCCCCTGTGGTAGTGAAGGACAACATAAGTTTTGGGGGAGTTAGAAGTTATGTGGGAGTTTTCAACTGTGCATATGTCAGTGTTGCTAATCCCTGTGTTGTTCAAGGATCAGTGGCACTTGATGTTGTAACATGTACCTTATTGAAAAGAACTACAGGTTAGTCACAATCTATCCAATAGGATCATAGTTCTCAATCTTTAGTGGGCCTAAGAATAAACTGGAACAAGCTTGTAGAAAATAGGGATTTCTGGTCCCCCAACCCTAGCTAGTCAGACTCTTGAGGGCAGGAAACCAGGAGCAAGGAAGACCAATGAGTAGTAAGATGCAAATGGTCTGTACACCACACATTGAGAATCACTGCACTGGGTGTGGAGTGAGTTACTAAAGTTCGGACTCTCTATGCGCTGAGACCGGAACCTAGTGGATACTCGGTGAATATTTAATGAATGAAAAGCAGTCAGCATTTATGGAAGACAAGCACTGTTCTGAGCACTCTACATATTTTAACTCATTTAATCTTCACAATAAAGGACTATTAATAACTTTGACACTTGCTGGGAACTCTACCTGCTCTGTGTCACCTGACTGGGTTCTTTGTTACATTCAGTTGCTACCAGCTTGATAAGATCTGTCCCAGCTGCCTATATAAAGTAGCATCAATACTATTTCCATCCTATTACAAGATCCTGATCCTTTTCTTATGACCCCTGCCTCTACCTAAAATTATCTGGTTTGGTGTATTATCTAGTGTATTCCACAAAAATGTAAGTTCCATGAGTTGTGAATCTTACAGGTGTTTTTTGTCACTGTATCTCCAATGCCTGACTTACAGTAGATACACAAAGAAATATTTTTTAAATGAATGCAGTTAACAAATGCATAAGAAATGCAAATTTTAGAAGTTATGTTTGATATATATATATATATATATATATATATATATATATATATATATATATTTCTCTCAGAACTTCTAAAAAAATCTTTCAAAGTATAAAATAAAGACTTCTAACCATCAAATAAATTCCAAGCCACTTTGTCCCAAATCACAGCACAGACATGAGGAAAAAGGAGAACTAAGTAAGGGTTAAGACAAAAAGTCTAGGAATATTTTTTGCTCTAGGGCTTTAATATTTTGTTTGACATGAACTCTTAGGATATCAGACACACCCAGCTTCAAACATAAGTAAGAAACCCATTCCAAGATCAAATGTACATGAGTTTTAGATTAGCTAATGTTTTCATTAGTCACACAATGACTTTGCTTTACTAGTTCAAAAAGCTCCATCTACATGGCATCAAAAGAGTAGTTAAATCAGTGAATGTCAAGTCAATTGTTTCAACAGTGAAAAGAACAGATAGAACAATTTATTCAAAATAGTGATTATGTCAGAATCATTGATCATTTTACCCTATGCCAACAAAATCAAAATTAGGAGCTGCCTGTAGATTCGGGAGAGAGAAAGAAACTCATTTTAAATGGGATATACCATGGCTCAAAACCATGGTTCTCTGGAAAGGAACCACTTGCTAGTTGACATTATATCAAATCCCTGCAAAATCCTGACCGTGGTGGATTGCTCCCCTCCTCTTTGTTTATAGTTCTGTGTCTCAGGTAAACAAGAGTTAGGGCCAAGGAACTACTGCTGAATGAAACTTTTTCTTCCAAGTAGTCTTCACCATTTCCTCTAAAATGCCAGACAGTGAAGGTTGTCAAAATCAACTAGAGACATTTTGAAAAATGTTTTCCTTCTTTTATTTTGAGAATATCTTTTTGCTATGACCAGGCAGGGAGTTAGCCAGACCTAGGTTGGTTTCTCAGACAATGTGGATAGAAAAATTTTTCATTTTTGAGGAATTGCTGGTCCTCTATCACATGCATTTCAGCCAGTTATTGAGGCTTAGTACAAAACTTGAAAGTACTAAAGTAGATGTGGGAAGTGGGTAGAGGAAGGAGTACAACCCATATTGAGGTCTGTTCTTACTGCAGAAAGGTGAGAAAGATCCTTTGTAAGACCTTCACCTAGGAAGAATTTTGTGCCACCCTCTCCCCACCCCCACATACACACTGAGGAAGATTTAATCAGAATATTTTAAGATAGAGAGGAATTTGCAAGTGCAATCCAGTTAAGAACAAAGCCAGGTTTAGCACATTTTGTTTTCCATTTTGTGAGTAAAACCTGATTTGGATTACAAATGTCTGAGGTTCATGCATAGAGCCGGGAGACTCTGTCATTTTCTTATCAGAAGCAACAGGAGAAATTCAAAATATGAAGAATCACAGAGATTTATTGCCTCAATTCCCAGCCTGACACTTGGCTTGGCACAGAGGGTAAGTAGCCAAAAAGAAGTCCTCTCCCAAGGTATGAAAAGAGCTGGCTGCCTGTGAAGTTCAGACTTGGGAGTGACATAGATCGAGGTTTGGGCTCTTACACAGCCAGCAAAACCCAGTCTGTTTGAAGTGGGATCAATTGATTTCTTGAACATTTCAAATAAGCAACGCTTTGCAGGAAATGGAAGCCAGATGCATTTTTAAATCAGGAGTTCCTTGGAAGACAGGGAGAAAATAATCAAACAACATCCTCTAGTTCCATTTTGGCCCTCCTTCTAGACTCACTCTCCAGAACTGTATCTCGGATATGTATGTAAAGACAATGATTGAACAGACTTGGGGAAGGGTATGGGCAGAAATATATTAAAACAACAATTTAATGTATTTAATAATCTAAATGTATTTAAAGAATAATTTAGATGTATTTAAATAATAATTTTAAATTTCTTTAAATAATTTAGTTTAAATAAAAAGAAACAGTATGTGTCTGATACAAATCTATACCCATTTTGAAATATTACACTATTTGGGAGAGGCTCCCAAACATTCTGGAAGCATCTAATATGCACCAGGTACTGTGTTGGCAATTTTTACAATACCTCTTTGAGATAGGTTGTTATTATACTCATGTACACCTAAGGCAACTGAGGCTCATGGAGATTCAGTGATTTGCCAGAGGCCAAAATGGGATGGACTATTCAAAGCAGTGTCCCGTTGATCCTCAGTATTGAAATCCAAATGTAAAGAACTTGATTTCTAAGACTGAGTTTCTTTTATACAAACTATTCCTACTTCTCACTTCTTCACATGTGCTACAAAAATAAACTGGCAGCCTGTGTTGAAGCTGGAGTTCGAAGGTCAAGAGTTGTTGGCACTTGCATGCATGCCATGAACACCACCACGTGAAGGAGGTACATGCAACATTTCCCCCAGGAACTCTAAGGAGAGAAGGAAGAGGTGCTTCCCTCTCTCCAATAAGCTGTGGCTTCAGACATTTTGAGAAAATATAAGATCTATGAAAAGAAGAAAACAGACACTCCATCACACCTACCTACTACCTTGTTAACACTTCATTCTTTGTACTTGTCACTTGCACAAAAGATGAACAATTTCTTTTCCTCTTAACTTTGCATATGATTCCCAGGAACCCCCAATTTTCCTGGAATTTTTATTAAGAATTCCAGATATACCAGCAATTTTCAGACATCAAGCTTGGCTGACATCAAATACATACCATGTTTGGTACAACCAACAGCTGGGGATTTTCCCTCCGCTTTTTCTTCTAATGAAATAGTTCCATTATTGGTTTTTATTTATTCATTGTGATCATATTTCCCTTTGCAGAAATCTCACTTGCTAGATAAAGAAAGAATAAAAATGGTAATGGATAATCATCGCTGGTAATTGTCAGTTCTTTTCAGCTTTTGCTTTTGAACTTCTTTTTGTGCATGTCTCTGTCAGCAAAGAAAATCATGGACATTTGAGCATGGGATCTTTTTAACACACATCTATGTTATTCAAGCCCACCCTTAACATTTGTGATGTTTTGGGCAAGAGTACAAATGAGGCTCACATACCTTGTATTTAAATATTTAAAAGTAATGAATCAAGCTAACAAACTGTCAATTTATGTGAGTTTTATCCCTCTGACTTGACAAATATATATTCATAAGAACCTGAGAGGCCACATTCAAATATAGAATTCTCAGACTCCTTGAAGTGCTATACCAGAATGCGGAGGTTCAGAGAGAAAAGCTCACCCCGGTTCATTTGTTCCTACATCTAACTCAGCAATGTGCCATGGTAGGGTTTACAATAATGAATGGGAACTCCCCATCTGCACAGCCAACTCCATCTACAACTCCTAACAAGCAGCTGCTCCTTAGTTCCATGTTGGGCCCAGAAGTGCTGACGTAAGGGGACTGGTCCAATTCAGGCAGCTAAACCCTGAGAAAAAAACACCAGAGAGAGCTCTACATTTTCTGGATGAAGAATTCTAGGGTCTTACTTATCCAGAGTATGGTCTGGAAAAGGGTGGGTTCTGGACAGCACAATCTCTTGGCTCCTCACCAATGGCAGTTAGAGCACACACAGCTGTAGAAAGGTCAGAGTAGAGGCCCACTTGGCCCAATCTGAGTGGTACTTGGAATCGGTGTCCCATTTGTTATAATGACTGAGGGAGCATTAACCTTATTTACCAGACACTTCTTCCACAGCCTCCAGGTAGCAGTAAAGAGTAAGTACCACAAAAGATTTAGCTTTTCTTTTTAAGCATTTGAAATCGTTTATTCTCATTGGGTTTTTTAATTAAATTTATTGGGATAATTCTGGTAAACAAAATTTTTAAATGCTAATTAACCACCCTTAGATTGTAAACAGCTGATTTTAGTACTTAAATTTTAAACACTTCCTAAAGTGTCAATGGAATCAATGACAGCAAGTTATCTTCTTGCCCCTCACTATGTGGGGAATGGGGGTTATGTGGGACCTTTTGGCTGTTATCACTACATAATTAATGAGGAGTTAGTGAAATGGAGCCAGAATTGCTGGGTACACTACAAGACATTTCTTACAAAAAAGAATTATACTGAGTCACCACACAATTTCAAATTACTTGCCAGATATTATAGTAAGTGAATATTTTATTTTATTTATACATATCTAGGGCCAAACCTTGTCTCTGGTTTACATTAAAACATAAAGTATTTCTGCAACCATTTTAGTGAACACTTAATTTTCTAGCAATGCAAGTAACATGTGAGTCAAGGGGCAACCCTTGTTTTGTTCAAATCTTTATCAAGAATCACTTATAATTACAGAAAATAATGTCCCCAGTGGCAGTGGCACTCTTAATAGTTGAAGCATCAATATAACACACCCTATCACTCTTCATTTATGTCTGTTGCAATCACAGTAATATTAAAAATTAGTAAAAATATCTATTTTACTATGCCTTTTAATGTAATTTGTACATAATCTCTTATGATATCAAATGCTTTTAATTGCAAATAAAGGAATAAGAAGAAAGAGAAGATTACGAATTAGAGGCTTATGATGCATAGTTCGTATAGGGCAAGGCATTGGTGCCCCAGTATCACTGAGGAAAATGCGATTTGCCCTTGAATTTCAAGCGTGGTCATCTGATTTCCTGCTTCAGTTTCCATGGTCCAAAGCCAGTGAAGAAGCAGAATCTGTTAAATATTTGAAAGGAGACATCATTAACAATGAATTATTACTTAACATGGAAATAACTTAAAAGAAAAAAGGGAGTAGGAGTGCAGGCACATATTTCATTGTCATAAATCTCTTCAGATGAGACAACCAGGAGGCAGAGAAATGTGTTCTCAGAGTTGGGAGGCTGAGAGAGACGGGTGGGTTCCCTGGGGCTACATTTGTTCCAGCTGAAGTAAGCTGTGCTTCTGTTGTTGCTTGTCTCATCCCTTGGACCCGCTCTGTCTCTATCAGTGATGATGATGATAATAACAGCTAATACTTACATCGACCTCAGTGCTACACCTCAGGACTTTACCTGTATTTACTATTCTCATTTTATGAAGAAAGACAGTGAAGCATAAAAAAAAAATTGTAAAAAATGTGAACTTTACCAAGGTCATGTAGGTAATAAGTTTCAGAGCTGGGAAGTGACCCTAGGCCATGGGTCACTAGTGTCTGTGCATTCAGCAATGTGGCTACTGCTTCTACCACCCAGGGACCGGCCAACTTAGCCCTGGCCACCCACCCCCCCATTCTGTCCGACTTCTCCAAGTAAGCATACATTTGTCACTAATACCAGTTGTTGGTTTAACCTGGAAGACTGGTTGTCTATTTGGCTGGCCTGGAACTTCTTCCTCCTGTGCAATAAGAACAGCTTCCACCTTGTCACACCTAGTGACCTTCACTGACCAAAGGCCAGAGAAGCCATAGCAGCCCCGAATTCTCTCAGTACCTAACTGGACTTTTTAAAGAGGAGCTTGATGTTGACAATTTATTCCCTTATCTTTAAAGTTTATAAAAGATTGAGAATTGTGTCTTATTTTTCTTTATGTTCAATTCCTGTTTGAGTTCTTTACCTATAAGATATGTTCAGAAAATTTTAAATAAATGGTGTTTTGCTATATTCTTTAATAACCTGAGTTTTAATCTGGCAGCCCAATGAATATGAAGTACAGATCAGCATTTATAAAAAGAAGAAATTTCAAATTCAGTCATTATGGGTGGGCATGAGTATGGAAAGTGTATGTATATGCCGAACTCTAGTCAATATTCAAAGTTCTTATTCAATGAAGTGAGAGCGTATAGTAATTGAGTGCCTAAATCCTGGAAGCAATCTCTCTGAGTTCAAATTCTAGTCTTTCTATTTACTGGCTTTGGGACATTTAACATGTTTTAAACTATCTGTGACTTAGCTTCTTCATAGGTAAGCAGAAATTATTATACTAATAGCTTCCATTTTAAAGGGATTTTTCTGAGGCTTAAATGACAAAAGATAGTTAAATGAAGCAATCAAAATAAAGTGCTATCAACATTGCCTAGCAAATAGTAAGTACTCTGTGACTGTTCGCTGTCATGCCAAACCATCCCATAATTTAGGTATACATATAGTATCTTTCAGCACATAAAATAGTTGTATTTTTAAGGGAATTGATAAAGTAGTTAAACTTATTTTTTCTTTGTAGTTATTAACAAAACAGTGATTATTAATAATAATAGTTAACAGGATACAACCAGGACTAACAGAATACATGCCTGCTAACCACCAAGTATAGGCAATGTGATAAGCTACATCATGAAAATATTGCTTACTGAAAGTTGGTCTTGGATACCGTGGATACAGCTGATTCAGTCTCCTCTATCCCCTGAGCAGGCCTCAGCCCTCTGAGACTACAAAGGGAAGATGGCAATCTCAGTTTCAGTCTGCTTCTCCCACTCACACCAACAAACACCTATCCCCAGACCAACATCTCAGACATTCAGCAAAGGAAATCTGATGGGATAAGCAATGTAACAAACATGTATTTCTTGGTTTACACTCTCCCGAGTCAAGTCATAGGAAATCACAGTGTGGCTGCAACATTCAAAACGTTCCAAAGCATACACACTAGTTTAAAGCCAAATTGCTTTCTCCGTGAGCTCAGCATTTGCTGTACAAGCCCTTCTCAAACTCCTCCCCACGCTACTCTTCAAGGTGGAGCATGGAGCGCTCATTGTACTACATGAAGTTATTATTTACCTCATTGGCAAGTGGTTTTGTCATTATAATATCATTAGCATAAGGCAAAGGCTCCTGCTGGCAAGGTAACCAGAGAAATGTTTAGTTGGTCTTTGAAATTCTTTTGGTCATATCCATGTTCTTGGCTTTCTATCTAAGTATATTAGAATTTTATAGTTCCTTCCTATTTCTTTTGTATATTTCTCCATACGGTCATATTGGCTGGTTCCAGTTTTCCTAAATTTATTAACGTCTAATTTTATTTCTAGTGGGTATCCTCATGACCTTTCTCTTCTCTAACAGATCAAATTTCTCTTCTGGTACTTACTCAAAAGCATCAAAATTACATTTTTAATTCGGGAAAATGTTTCAAATATCATTTAACGCGAGCATTTGTATATTACAAGCCCAGGTCAGATTATCTCTTTTAAGGATGGTTTTGTGTATGGATGTGCCTAAGGTACAAGAATTGGTTGGTAAACGATATACTAACATTCTATTAAATTCCGTAACTACAGTAATAGCAAGAATGCAAAGCTATATAATGTTTGTCATAATGTCTACCTTTATTGAATTTCTGCTGGTTGCCGAGTTGGTATCAGACATTGTTATCACGTGTGATCCCAATAAGGATTATCATTCCCATTTCCCAGGTTAAGAAATAGAGGTTCCCAGAGTTACATAGTTGATAAGAGGCAGAGCCAGGATCCACATCCAGGTAGTTCAAGCTCTCTAGTCTCCTCCATAGCCTCTCTCTATCTTGCAGGCTACGTCTCAGCTCCCTGTGCCCAATCATTGCAGCACACTTGGGAAGGAAGAACTGAAACTCAGACAACTCAACCGATCCATGCATTCAAGTTTGGGAAGCAAACTACCGCAAGGATTACCTGGAAAATGACAACTAAATTTATATTCCTTGTTTATGGTGTAGTCCTGCAGTAATACTTCCTTTTACCCAAGTGTTTCCTTGAGGGAAAATGTGGTGCTACTAAAAATAATATCCACCATAATAACTGAACTCGACATTTTGGAAGCTAGTGCTATTGATAGTTAAAGAGGACATTCTCTAGGGAAGGGAGACTCCCTCGTGATATCACATTGCACACTTGTGTAAAACATTAACTCCTTTGGCTTCTTCAAATGTGTGTGTATATGTGTGTGTGTGTGTTTGCTCAACGATAGTAAGTATAGCAATGTGATACTGTCAAAGAGATGGTACCTTCTCCAAGCCTTACATAAGCCATGGTTCATGTTTTCCTTGTGGGTTTTATCTCATAGTACAGAAGCTGACACCATGTATAATACGACCCCATTCATTGCCTTTAGAGCACTGGTTCTTAACTTTTTGAGGTACCCAACCCACCAGTTTCATATGCGCATTCACCGAACCCTCCTTTACTGAAAAATAAAATATGATTTTTTCCCCAAATTCAAGACATAGGTATATGTTTTTTTACTGGTGTACAAAATGAGCCGTGCATGAACATCACCTTGCTCAAAGAACAAAACCAACATAGTGCACGAACTCACAACAAATTACGGTATTACTTTATTCTGGCCTCTGCAGCAGAGGCTTCTCCGAACCCCTGAGACTGACTCATCGAACCCTTAGGGTTTGATAGAACCCAGGCTAAGAACCACTGCTTTGGAGATTTCTTTCTCTGATGATTTGGGATCTTACCTATTTTACCACAGTTTATTAATCCTGGAGCTCCTCAGACACAAGGTTTTCATTTAATATTTGACTTTGGCACGGAGACATTTTTAAGTTTCTCCAGCCCAAAACTTGGAAAAGAGCTAAGAAAAGGTAGCCAGGAGAACTCTACAACAATATTTTTTTAAAACCTTCTTATGTCCAGATTTAAAAATACATATATTTATCTTTTCTTCAGGAACAGCAATAATTCTGAGCTGACATGATTCTTAATAATGCGCTTGGTAACAGCTGGTGGACCCAGAATGATTTTTGGAAAATGAGAGAAAGAGAAAGAAAGAAAGAAAGAAACCTCAAATACCTCCCATTTACCCTTGAGTACCTGGCTCAGTTCTTGAGAGGATTAGGAGCATTTCTTTCATAAAGTCACATTTTATTAGGGTGAACATTTTGCTCCAACCCAAATATATTGTAGCCCATCATCACTTTTCACATTTCAGTTGATTATCAAAATGCAGATCAACATATAACACATCCTGCCACTGGGCCTCATGCAGACAAAAAATAAAAGTGTGCAATATCACAAAAGACAAAGCAGGCGTCTCAAAATTAAGGAGTAAGGAATAAAGATAATATGAATGATAAGAATAGGACATAGTTCTCAGAATGAATTAAAGTGGAAATCTACACTAGAAGAATGATTTCTAATCCCAGGATCTGTGTAAGGCATACTGTCGCATCTTCCTTTGAATGGTGATACAGTGGAAACTCATATGCAGAAAGCTAAAATTTGACTGTGATTATTATTATTAACTATTTCAAGTAGTTGAAATTTTTACTTTTTTCAGACTAAAAAAAATAATTGGTGACATTAAGTAAATTAGTAACAAAGTTATAAGAGCAAAATAAAAGTTCCTTTTAGACAAATGTCCTATTTCTGGACATGGAGACGCTACAGACTCAAACTCTAGAGAGCTAAACAACTCCAAAAGAAACATCCCCACTCCCCCCCCCCCACAACAGTTCTCACAATCAAGGACCAAACCACTTAGTCAGGTTCTACATGTTCTAAAATAACCACATGAGACTTATAGCTTGTAACCAGCTGTTGGCTGAATGGAACCTTCTGGTGATATGGACAGTCATACACCAACGACTGCTATTTATGAATCACTGGTTACCAGACACTGTTCAGAGCACTCTATATGGGAAAATTTTAGTCACTCTTCACAACACCCAAGTGTAATATGTATTCCTAGTTATCACCATTTTTTAATAGATGAAGAGCGTTATATGCAGAGAGGTAAGTCACCTGCGCAGGTCACCCAAGCTGTGAGTAGCAGAGGCATTATTTAAACCTAAGTATTTGGTTTGAAGTCCAACCTGTAACCACCCTACGATGCTTTGTCTCACACTCACTATCCTCTAGTCAGCCCACCTATCAGACTTCCCAAAAAACTGCCTTCAGAATTGATGCAAAAGACTAGTATAGCCCCAGCTGGCTGCAGTCCTCGGACCACGGGCTTTACCCTTCTCAGGGCCCTGCATCTCTCACCTTTTCTCTGGCCAGAGGTGTCACACCCTCAGAAACTCAAACTGCCCAGCCCTCCGTTGCAACTTGTACCCTCTCATGAGATAATAACCTAAATTAGGAGAATAGCTAAAAGTTCATCTTATCAAAATTATTAACACTAATTTCAATGACTTCGTACGATAGAATATTGGCATTTCAGAAGAAAGTTTTATTAACCAAAGTGAAGTACACAGGAGAGGATTTTGTTGTTATTTGGTTGCTTTGTGGCGCCCATGGTATAAAGAGCACAGCATTCGGAGTGAGAAAGACATTGAAATCCTAGTTCTGCCAATATCAGCTATGCAAAGTTGGGCAAGTAAATCAGAATTCCAAGTCTCTGGCTCCTCGTCTACTTAAAAAAATAAAAAGATGCAATAACCCTTCATAGTAATGTTGTCACAAGTAAGATGATCTATGTCTAGCACATAACACTGCCTAGAATGATAGGCATTCAATTAATGTCAGTCCTTATTCCATTCTTTCAGTACTTTCCAGAGCAATAGAATCATGAGTTTAACCCCTGATATGAACTGCCATCATTTTACCAGGGAAACTGGATTGACAAGACTCTTGTTGTTGTAAGGTTAGACATTCTGCTATCTGCCTTTTAGGCAGCATGCACTCTGTTCATGTGCTCGCCGGAAAGGAGAACGATTCAGCAGGGACATTAGAAGGCTGGTGAGACTGCAGCTTTACTAAAGACCAATGTTTATGATGTTGGCATTATGATGAATTATATGCCAAAAGGGAATAGCCTGTTTTTAAAAAGAGACTCATGAACATTGTCTACAAACTTATTAATTCACTCAACAACATGTGTTCACCAACTCCTATGTGCCAAATGTTATGAAGCCCTAGGGAATACAAAATTAAAAGTAGCCAATGAACTGACATGTGCTACCTGATAGGAGAGGTAACAATATAGAGAATAGCAAAGAAGCCCTTTCCCCTGGAGGTGGGCACATGCAAGCCCACATGCTCATAAGACAGAATCAAACTCAGAGAAAAATCATAAACATCCGTGGTGATACCCATTCAATTATTCATTCTTCAAATTTTTATTGAGCACATACTCTGTGCCAATGAGACAGGCCAGATGCCTTTTCTCACAGTTTACAGACATAGCAGAGGAGAGAGACAATGAATAAATTAAATAAACAAGATAGTTGCAGCTATTGAGAAATACTATAAATGAGACAATGTGATAGAAATGACTGAATTGAGCAATGTCTCAGCCAGCATGGTGAGAAAAGGCTTCCCTGAAAGAATGGCCTTCAGCAGAAAGGTGTTTGACATAAAAAGGAGCCATTAGTGTGCAGAGTTGGAAAAAGACAATTAGGGCAGAATGAATAGCATATGCAAAGGCCCCCAGCAGGAGCAAATTGGCGAATTCAAAGAAAAGAAAAAGTCAGTGTGTCTGGCCTTTAATTAACAGGTGGGGGTAAAAGGGACAGGCAGAGACCAATGAGCTAGGAATCTATAATCCGTGAAGGGAAGAGTTCTCAGTAGAAAGTGCTATGTTCTGATTTACATTTTTTGAAATGATAAAGAATATTTATAAATCACACTCTAACAAAATTAAATGGCTTCAGAAGAACAATTATGTTATGTTATCCATATACTGATTATCAATTTTCAAATGTTTATAACATAAAATATACTAATTCTAACTAGAAATATATGTAGTTTCAGCATCACTAGGTTAAATGTTAAGATTCAGAAGTCATTTTGGGACATTCAGTGACTCAGGAGTCCATAACGATCATCATTATCCAGGTAGGCAAAAAAGGTATCCTTTAATAAGTCTGACCAAACAGATGCCAGCCAAAGTAAACTCTATCTGAAATTAATACTTTTCCAGCCTACTATGCATTCTACAAAATGAGCCTGTTTGTGTTGGAACCTTTCCAGCTCATTAAGCTGGGTTTGTGATTTATGTTAATTCTGCACAGCTGAGAGTGAGTCAGAGCTTCCTCTGTGGTTTCCATTCATGGAAATCTCAGCTGGCTAACTGTGAAGGTGCTAATGGACCCAAAGTGTAGCACCTGGCAGGTGCTCAAGGAATCTCAGCTTGTCCCCCTGTCATGATGCAATGCCCATTTGGTGTGATATGAGAGTTATCAAGAAGTTACCTTCCCCCAGAGATCCTCCAAACTCCTGGGCATCCGCATCACAATCTCCTTGAGGGGATGATGAAACTCTATTAAAAGACAAATGTTTTGCTTGACTGGTTATGGCACAATGGATAGATTGTCAACATGGGACACTGAGGTTCCAGGTTTGAAGCCCCAAGGTCTCCAGCTTGAGTGTGGGCTCATCCAGCTTGAGCACAGGCTCACCAGCTGTAGCAAGGGATCACCAGCTTGAGCATGGGATCATCAATGGCATCTCATGTTGGTTGGCTTGAACCCAAAGGCTGCTGGCTTGAAGTCCAAGGTTGTTGGCTTAAACCCAAGGTTGCTGGCTTGAGCCCAAGGTTGCTGACTTGAGCAAAAGGTCACTGGCCTGGCTGGAGCCCCCTCCGTCAAGGCATGTATGAGAAGTAATCAATGAACAAGTAAAAGTGATACAACTATGAGTTGACAGTTCTCATCTCTCTCCCTGACTCTCTCTCTCAAAAAAAAATAATAATAATAAAAAGTTTTTCCTGGAGGAGTAACCCAGTGAAACTATTGTCAGTCATAAATAGTTTCCAGTGGTTTCTTAGATTACCTGGATATTGTCTAGCAGAGTTCACATGCTTTTTTTTCTTAAGTCAGGGGAGAAGTTTACAAAATCCAAAATGTGCCTTTAAAAAGAGCAGGTTTATTAATAAACTGTGGTACATCCAGACATCCAGACAATGGAATATTTTTCAGCACTAGAAATAAATGGGCTAACAAGCCATAAATAGACATGGAGGAAACATAAAAGCATATAAGTGAAAGAAGTCAATCTTAAAAGGCTACATACTGTATAATTCCAACTATATGTATGACATTCTGGGGGGAAAAAACTATGGAGACAGTAAAAAGATCAATAGCTGCCAGGAGGAGGGAGGTCTGAACAGGCAAAGCACAGAGGACTTTTATAGATGATAACTATTCTGCAAGGTACTACACTGGTGGATACATCTGACTATACATTTGTCATAAACCATTGTATTTAAATCACCAAGGATGAACCCTAAAGTAAACTATGGACTTTGGATGACAATGATGTGTCTATGTAAGCTCACCAATTTAACAAATGTGTTACTCTGGTGTGAGACTTTGGTAATGAGGAAGGTCATTTTGTTCAATTTTGCTGTAAACATAAAATTGCTCTAAAAAATAAAGTTGGAATAAATTGGAATTTTATATAGATATAGATATAAATATAAATATAGATATAGATATAGATTTGTTTTTTGTATTTTTCCAAAGTTAGAAGCAGGGAGGCAGTCGGACAGAATCCCGCATGCGCCCGAATGGGATCCACCGGGCATAGCCACTAGGGCGCGATGCTTTGTCCATCTGTGCTGTTGCTCCATTCTGGCCAGAGCCATTCTAGCACCTGAGGCAGAGGCCATGGAGTCGTCCTCAGCACCGGGCCAACCTTGCTCCAATGGAGCCTTGGTTGCGGGAGGGAAAGAGAAAGAGAGAGGAAGAGAGGAGGAAGGGTGAAGAAGCAGATGGGCTCTTCTCCTGTGTGTCCTGACTGGGAATCAAACCTGGGACTTCCACACACCGGGCCAATGCTCTACCACTGAGCCAATGGGCCAGGGCCTGAATTATATTTTATTTTTTTAAGTGAAGGGGAAGGTTTATGTGGAGGCCCTCAATGAGCAATCCTAGGCAGCAGGGTGAGAATGTCAAAAGCATCCTGTGGTTCCAGGAAAAGAGAAGGAATCGTGAATATACTCCTCATGATTTCTCATGGGCATCTGCTCTGTAAGGGTCAAGTCTTAGAGAGTAGTGTGGCCATCCTTCCTGGCAATACTTTTACCGATGGAAACAAAGATCCAATCTTAGGGGTACAGTTAAACTTAGTTGAACTGGCTTATTAAGGTATTGATGCCATGGATTCTTCTAGTGGCTTTCACCAAGTATGGCTAAGGCCTCTGGAAATAGACCATCAGATCTGAATCCTGCTATGCTACCTGCTAGCTGTGTGATGACCTGGAGCAAGTTATTTAACCTCTTCGGGCCCCTCCAACCCAAGTTCTATAGCCCCTTCATTTCTACAAATGCAAAATCTGTTCAGGCTTTCAAACTTTTTCCTTGTTCACAGTAAGTTCATTAAAGTGTTGCTGGCAGCATACTCCTGAACTCCATGCCATTTCTGTATTCCAAGTTCACCATGATTACCCTTGCCCCGTGGTTTCAATTTGATGCCATGGATGGGAAGGAAATTTTTAAATTGTGTTTCAAAGAACCTTTGCTGTGTCTTGAATTAGATTGAAAGCACTTTTGGCACATGGAGAACTATATTTTTAATTTGTGATGCTATTCAGCAGGGCCCACTATTTCTGAGTTTAATGTGTTTCCCACTCTTGGAAAGACTCTAATGAAAACTGATGAATTTTCTTTTTGGTCATTCGTAAAAATAAATAAATAAATAAAATGTTTTAAAGTCTAAACTCTTTGGCCCTCATTTCCTTGCTGCAAAATAAATATAAAAGCATCTTCCCCCTAGAGTTGTTGGGATTGTATTAAATGAGATAATTTATGTAAAGCACCTAGCACAGAGCCTGACACTTAGTAAATATTTATTCAAAGTTTGTTACTCTTAATATTACTACTAATAGAATCTAGCAGTACTTAACACATTCTAAGCCCTCATGAAATATGTGTTCAATGAATTAATAATAACAGGACTTCAATAAATCCTGGTAATGCCAGGGTCAGAGACAATCGGTAATGCCTGGCTTCCACATCAAAGTGAGCAGGCTCTTCCAGATGTTAAGGGCAGTGGACAGTGGAGGTCAGGAGTCCGTCAGACTATCCTCTAACAAGATCCCACTGCTCTTTAGTATACTTCTGTTCCAATTGTTATTTACATCTGTATGTTTCATGACTCTGACAGAACACCAAATAAGTTAAAATTCAGGCTATTATAACTTCTATTCACCTAAGATTTTTATTTTGAGGATCTGTGCTTTAAAGTAACTTTGTAGCAACTTGAGCTCTTTGAAGGAAAAGCCTCATGTAAATTGCAATACAGAACTACATTTATGTGTTTACTCTCAAAGATCCTTTAATGGATAATGGAAAAATCTCATTTTTCTACCCAATCAGAACTCAGAACCAAGCAAATAGCCAGCCTTCGTGTCTATTTACCACTGCATCCACATTGATAACTACAGATAGATGGAGAGAGAAATGATAGATTGGAAAATGAACAGGTAGGTGCGTAGATGATCAACATACATGAAAAGGAATTTTCAGTTATGTTATCATTTGATTTTGGTAAAAACTAGAACAAATAGAGTTCAGCAGTCAGAGTCTGAATCTTATGCAGTTCCCTTTAAAAAAGGAATCCAGACTATCATTGTATGCTAATAATATGTAAGTCTAATAATTTTTAGCCTGCCTCAGACTTCTTATGGATAACTCACATTTTTAATGTGCTTCTGTATAAGGCCAGATGCTAATAAAGATAGTTCAAGAATTATTTACATTTGCTATGCAACGTCTTCTATTTGCATTCCTTGCGAGTCTTGTTGAGACTGATATTAAAATAAGTTTGTTTTTTATGGATACACATCAAGGCCTAGAAGGCAGAAGAAGCTTAATAACATGCTGGAAGATGGAGGGAAGCCAGAGTGGGATTGTAAAAATGCTGGCAATTATCCTCCAAGTGAGTTGGTCAGCCCAACACACATAAACAGGAATTGAATGTTTCCCCGTGACTAATTTCACAGAGATGGAAACTGACGCAGGGAAGGAGTCTGAGTAGTCAGTGCTAGCCAACCCCTCTAGACTGTGAGTCATTCCAGGACAGGGACCTCATTCTCCACTCATTATTGTGTCTACAGCACCTGGCACTTGCTAAGTACTAAACCATGTTGAATGGATAGATCAATGAATTAATGAGTGAGAGCATTTCTCTGAGTTCTTTTATATCTTAGAACTCCAATCTCAAGTAGAGCCTTGGAGTAAGATCTGGAGGTTGTTCTGCCTATAAAGGCAAATGGCCAAGCAGTGTTTTCTAAGGAAAATTTACAGAGAAAGAAGCAGTAGTTGGTGTGAGGGTCGCCAGTTGTCCTTGGCACACTCCAGGCTAGGGTCATGCACAGAGATCCAGCAGGTCTGGAAGTCAGAATCCAGGAAGGGGAGCTTGCCCCTTGGCCTATGAGGCATTTAAACCGTGTGATTAGGGAAGCATCAGCCATTCCCTGGGGAGATCAGAGGCTAAGATAAAATAGCACAAGCACATGGCAGATCTTTGGCTTCAGCCCTCTCCAGGCCACTAAGTTGTGGCTGAGGGAAGTGCCAGCTCCTCTCCTATCTGGAAGATGGGGTCTAAGCCTTGCAAATGACCAGGATTCTTATCTTAAGTGCAAATTTAAGGTGTGCCATAACCACTTTCCATGAAGGGTCACTGGAGCTCAACTCCTTTCCTGAGAGTTCAACCTATAGGGGATCCCTCTTGAAGACGTTAACTCTTGTTTCTCAGTGTGAAACAAATTAATCATGCCATCACGACAAGACCTTCTCTCCAGAAGCTGCTAGAGGTGCATCGGCTTCTTGCTTCCATCTCAGATCTCTGACCTCCTAAGATACCTGTTACCTTGCACCTCCATGTTGTTGTCTATTCACTCCCAGCCAGGGTAACTCACTCAGAGCCCTTAAACTGCCCTTAGCGTGATTCTTCTAAATTCCCTGATCCCAGTTCCTTAGTCCCTGTTTCCCATTATAGATCAATCATCTGTCAAAAAAAGAAGGAAGGAAGGAAGGAAGGAAGGAAGGAAGGAAGGAAGGAAGGAAGGAAGGAAGAAAGAAAGAAAGAAAGAAAGAAAGAAAGAAAGAAAGAAAGAAAGAAAGAAAGAAAGAAAGAAAGAAAGATTAATTTTAGGCACTCAGCAGTCTTACAAAAGGGATAGTCTGGTCCTCAGTAGGGATGGGTACTTTTAATGCCACCCTATCATACCAAATTGATATTTCTTCCTTGCTTATAAGAAGTCTTCCTTTGAGTCTAGGGAAGAGGAAAAATTATTTGATTCATTTCCTCTCTGGCCTTTGAAGACAGTTTTTATCAGGGCTCAGATTACAAATGGGCTACTGAGGTTGCAGACACCAGGTAGGAATCAGAAATCTGAAAAAGAACAAAGGAATTAGGGATGGAGTTGGGAAAAGACAAGGCAAAGAGAAGAAATAGGTACCAGAGAAGAAGGAGGAAACATAGGCAGTTCAAGGAAGGAAGTAGGATCAGTTTCCTTGTGTCATTCTCATACGGTTGCCTTTGTCTTGGATTGCCATTGGGGCAGAAATGACACCTCAGTGGTTTGTGAATAGTCAATAGTTCCTAGGGTGTGATTTAAAAACTGCTTGTTGAATGGGATAAATAGGAAAACTAAAGTGGTAAATGGTAATGAACTTGGTGAAATGGGTCACGGTGACACCACTCTGTCTATGCATGCCATCTGGTTAGCTTCATTTTTTAAAAAAGAAAAAGAAAAAATAGATGAAAATAGTTCATTCTCATGGTAATTTCCATGACAGTAAGTGAAACCCCCTCTCTCTGGGGATTCCCCGCCCCAATATCCAGATTCTGTTATTCTTATAGGAGAGAGGCCAGAAGCCTAGTGTAGGGCCAGTAGCCATGGCTGTTGCAGCCAGGCAGGTGCAGGTTCCCATTAGATTCGAACAGGTGGTAAAGAAACAGCAGAGCCGAAAACTGGAGGGCCATTTCTTTTATTCTAGCCTCGCACCCAGCCGGTAAGTAAACACAAACACACAGGGCTCCAAAACCCACTCATTCAGCGCTCACAAGGCTACTGACACATCTAATTTTCCTAGAATCAGAGGCCCCACCAGTCTTATTCACTGGTCCCCATCTGCACAACTTTTTCCTCCTCATCTCTGCACAAACTGGCTTCTCCTTCAGCACCCTGCCATCTTGGCGGCTTCTACGCAAAAACATGGCCTCCTTTTTCTCCTTTCTCTTTCTTCTTAAAACATTTTGCCACAAACACCCCTCCTCCAGCACACATTACCATAACAAAGCCCCTTCCCAGTCAGAAAGGTAATTAGCAGTTTCATCTGAGCAGTGGCCATTCGGCCATTCACGTGGGCAGTGGCCATATTTAACAATAAAAGTGAGAAACTCGCAAAATACAAATTTTACACTAATTTGCCCAACACTTAGCAACGCTGAGTGGCTTGCCCAAGGCAACAGAAGCAAGTGCCAAGCTCAGGGCAGACACTCCTGTGTTCCAATACTCAAGGCTAAGACTGTGAGAAGATGAAACTAAACTTCATAGGATGTTCTGTTCTAGGACAGACACAGATGAAATATAAGATTCAAATGAATTAATAAAATACAAAGTGTTGGGGAAATAAAAATAAATTTTAGACTACACAACATTGAACTGGTTGCAAGACAACTAATCTTTAATCTGTTTACTATTAGGGTGGAGAACAAATTTTTGTTCTGTGCCTTTAGATTTCAGATACTCTTTCTATTTATTATTTATGAATTTAAATATTTAAAGGACTACAAGGCTAGTTCATACAGGCTGAGCTGGGCCTCTGTAAAATGTAAAAAATTTTCCCAAAGGGAGGAAAATTACTGAAAGATGGTAAGTTTATTTTCTGACCATATTTTCTAAACAATTTTTTCATTGTTCACAAAGCTCTCTTGGAGTGTAGCTAAGAGTTTCTGTGGAGTTGGTAAGTTTAAAGGAAAGGAAAGGAAAATTTCAGTAAGAACCAAGTGGCTCCCCCTGCTTTATTCTGAAACAGAACCATCAAAGGGTAGCTAACAGAAATATACTTAAGAGGCATTCATTTGTCCCTAGGAGGGCTCTCCAATAGTTTTATTGCTACATAAGAGAAAGCCATAAACCAGTGGGAAGGGAAAGCAAAAATAGTAATGATAATAATAAGTCAGGGGGTTGCCTTGTGTTAGAAAGTGAGCAGGTGGTCAATATGTGTCCGTGGCTGGTTTCCATAGCAAGGAGACAGAAATTCACGGCAAATATGTGACCTACAAAACAGACAATCAGAGGAGAAAGAATCATGGAACTTTGCAAAGTGCTGTTGACAAGTTTACATGAATATGAAATAATAAAATGCTCATCTCTCCTCTTCTTCTCATCACCCATCCAGTTTCATGTTAATACTTAACCTTCACAACCTATTGCCTAATTCCTTCCAGTCTCTAAAATGATTAAAACGGCCTGACCTGTGGTGGCACAGTGGATAAAGCGTCGACCTGGGAACACTGAGGTCGCCAGTTCAAAACCCTGCACTGGTCTGGTCAAGGCACATATGGGAGTTGATGCGTCCAGCTTCTCCCCCCTTTCTCTCTTTCTCTCTCTCTCACACTCTGTGTCTCCTCTCTAAAATGAATAAAATAAAATGATTAAAACGGGGAGGGGGGGGGATTAGTCCAGAGAGTACCAGGACAGTGAGTTTTTAGACAGAAAGTAATATTAGCGATCATTTAGTCCAATCCACTGGGCTTTACAAACAAGGAACTGGAATCTCAGAGATTATTTTTATAAAGGAACAGAATGTCAGAGACTTTCACTTGAGGTCTAAAATCCTAAACTGAATATTAAGACTGGACTGAGAAAAATGCCTCCATGATCCCATCAGTCCTCTCAAGCCAAGCCTAGATAAGCCATTTGGAGTAGCCATACAGAAGTAACTTAAAATGTCCTACAATGAATAACAATTATCCCAATCTTAAGATTATTTTACTTTTAACCAACCCTTCCCTGTTCTTTAAAAGTTTTTCTTCTAAATAATAAAAAAGAACACTTTTTTCATCTTTAAGGAAGAATGGCTATTATGTAGGATTTTCCATTCTTGTGAGCCAGCAACAGACACCAGGACACAAAATCAGGAGAATGAGAATGAAAATAGTAGACAGAAGAGTAACGTCGATTCAGTGTTTGGAAAACGTGATGCTCTCTCTGCCTTCACACTTTCCAACATCTTATTTTAACATTTAGATAATTAGGGAGGGGACGGGATGGAAACATGGTGCCGCTCATATATTTGTTCAACAGCATTTATGAAACCTACTTTGTGCAGTTATGAGCTAGGTGCAGAGAGAATTCTGAAAGATAAAGGACTGACCCTAGTCCTTCAGACAATTAAGAGAACCCTTATATGGAGTTTCCAGCCTGATAACCAGCTCGTAAAATGTATTACCAAAATTCATGTTATGGGAATTGTCCAGCACAGGAAGGAGGGATGTGGACAATATATCTTGCCATTCATCAAAATTATCTAAAAACAGACACTGGTAGCCAAAACAGTCTATGTGGTATTTTGGATTTGCAGTTACTACGTTGAACTAACTACAAAAGCAGTACACACTGAATTGTATGTTTTTTTCAAATACAAAACTCAATGTAGTTTTGAATTATGCAAGGGTCTGCAGTAGAAGGGGACAAGGGGACGTGAATCTTTCAGACACAAGTCTTAGGACATGGTTAAACACTAAATAGGTGCTAACTATAGCATTATTATTATTATTAGTCAAGTCTACAAAAATAGTACAGAAAGGTCAAGCTTCTAAGAAAAAAAGAAAGCGATTATAAACTGATTACTTTTCTGACCTAAAAGTTTACAGCTATTATTACTTGTGAATTTTACTTCCTTTAGCAGGAAAATATAACCTAAATTCTGCAGCCTCTCCCACAAGGCCAGCCCTCTGCTATCACCTCCCGGAAATGTCTTAGGTTCTCTGAATTTCAAAGCCAAAGCTCTTTGCAGTCAAAACAAAAACAGGTCACTGAGTGGCTGGTTCACTGAAAGAAGGGAAGCCAGAAGCTTGCATGTGATAAGCAGGTGGGACTAGACGTGGGAATGCAGACACAGTACTTGTTACCCACTTGTTACAAACTAACTTTAGCTCATCTGTCTTTGGAATTTCAACCAAAGGGACAATTGGGCAGTTTAATTTTCACAATAGGTCTGGAGCAGAGGGAAGACAAAAAGGATTACCTTTCAATTCTTCTAAAACAAGGCTGCAATAAAGCAAAAGGTTGTGAAATATGTGTTCATAATGCCCTCTAGTGCTACTTCCCCTCTTCCTCATCATCCTCCTGGTCTTTGTCCTTCTCCTCATCCTTTAAATGGTAGCTAATACTTACAGAGTGCTTACTATATCTAGGCACTTTTCTAAGCATTTTACTTGTATTAATGTCCTTAATCTCAACAACTTCACAAGACAGGTAATGTTATCATCCTGAGGAAATGGAGGCACAGAGAGGTTAAGTAGTTTGTTTAAGATCACATAGCTAGTAAGTGATAGAATTAGGATTTAATTCAAGCAGATTAGCTCAGAGTTGCTGCTCTGAACCATTCGCAATAGCTGCTTTTTAAACTGTTTTGGCTGCCAGTGTCTGTTTTTAGATAATTCTGATAAACAGCAAGATAATTGTCCACATCCCTCCTTTCTCGGCTGGACAATACCCATTTATTCTTCAACCATTTGTTCTAACGCTGTCCTTCAAGGATCTGTGTCTGACCAACCCTGCCACCTACCTTTCCACCCACCCCATCCAGGTTAAAGTACTTATTTTGTCTTCCCTGAAAGTATCACTTTCACTTGTTTTTATATATCTCCAGCTACTAACATAGTATTGCCTAAACATTCAATATAAGGTTGTTGAATTTAGTAATTAAACTAACCAACTGACACGTGGAAAGAAATATGACCAGGAGTTAGAAATTTGAGCAAATAAAGGCATGGGAATCCCCCATACAACCGTTTAGAACACGAACAACGTTAGAAACCATCTGGTAGAAAGGTCTTCAGCAGCTTACAGGCTAGACCTTGACCACAAAGGTGATTAAAAAAAAAAAAAAATCCTACCAGACAGTGTTGGAAAAAAAAATTAATTAATTAAAATTTCCAAATGAAGAGACAAAATGCCCTGATTTTGTGGCTTTTCTTGCAAAAATTGACAGAACTGTCCAAACAAGGCATGCAAATGAGCAGCCCAACAACTGCCCCATGGGACAGGGCAAATGCTCCTTAGTTTCCCACAGACTTGGCCAGCCAACTCCCCTCCCTCCCTCATCTCCCTGTTTCTTTCAGGTATTTGGGCTCACCTTCCCCATCTAAGTCTTTCCCCTCATTTTATAGTGTAAGAAGAAGAGATACTGAAAGGTACACAAGGGCGTCGTGACATAGAAGTGACTAACTACATCACAAGTTTCTCATCTGCAATTCAGTTTCTTATTTACACACTAAGTCAGGGCCCCCAAACTTTTTACACAGGGGACCAGTTCACTGTCCCTCAGACCATTGGCGTTCCAGACTATAAAAAAACAACTATGAACTAATAATCCCTATGCACACTGCACATATCTTATTTTAAAGTAAAAGAACAAAACGGGAACAAATACAATATTTAAAGTAAAGAACAAGTCAATTTAAATCAACAAACTGACCAGTATTTCAACGGGAACTATGGATGCGGATGCATCCTGTGCTCCTCTCACTGACCACCAATGAAAGAGGTGCCCCTTCTGGAAGTGCGGCGGGGGCCAGATAAATGGCCTCAGGGGGCCGCATGCGGCCCTTGGGGCTGGGGTTGTAGTTTGGGGACCGCTGCTCTAAGTTGTAAGAAATAACCTTTGCAAAGCATGTTTATCAATGGAATTGCACGTTTTAGGGAATTCTTTGTTCCTTGTAGTAAGTTTTCTCATTAAAAAAAAAATAAAAAGAGTCTCGTACACATTCCCAGCCTCCTTAACTCAGACAGCCTCAAGAACTGGCATTTATTACATAATTCATTGTACATTCCTTTCTCCAACTTCCATTTTCTCTGAAAAATGTTCAGTAAATTAACTGTGAAAACCTTATGATTTTTCCTCCCAGACAGCACATCCATCTCTCTCTCTCCCTCAAAATAAATTCCACCCCTTAAAGAAATGGAACTTTCAATACTAAGATAGCTGTGGTTTGGTTGCTTCCAATGCTCTGCCCTTGTTCAAAGGACAGGATGTTACCACGTGGCCTAATTATCGAGATGGAGCTGTGGTTGAAAAGTGGTGGGTTTTAGACTGCCCACTTTGTGGCTGGCAACTCATCACAAAGTGGTGTTTTAGGCTTAGCCCCAGCTTGAGAACTAAAATTTTGTAATTTAAATTTATTTTGGGGGGAACAGTCTTGCAGAATGATCTTGCTACTACTGAACTGTGTGCAACAGAGAAAGAACAAATTTCACGTTCTTACTGACCAAAATTTTTCAAGATTTTTTAAGTTCTTTTATAATTTCAGTATTTCCAGGGCTAAATATCGCAACTTTAGTAGAATTGCTGTTCAGACTGGAAATAATTCTATGTGTATTGGGGGGGCGGACAATTTTGGAAGAAATTTATTATTTGTATTTCCAAGTTCTGTTGCTTTGATTTAATACTTTGCCCATGTGTGATAGGAACTTTAAGGATTGACTTTTAATATCAGGTCATTTCAGTTTATGTGGCTCAAAGTTATCGTAGCTAAATAAAACTTCAACAATCGAATCCCCAGAATAACCAGCTCAAAAGTGAAAAGAATTCCAACAATTGTCTACCATATGCCCTCTACCTCTCACCTTTAAACTCATGAAGACATGCCTGACCAGGTGGTGGCACAGTGGATAATGCATCAGACTGGAATGCAAAGGACCCAGATTCAAAACTCCGAGGTCGTCAGCTTCAGTGCAGGCTCACCTGGCTTGAGCATGGGCTCACCAGCTTGAGTGCAGGGTCGCTGGCTTGAGCAAGGGGTCACTCGGTCTGCTGTAGCCCGCCAGTCAAGGCACATATGAAAAAGCAATCACTGAGAAACTAAGGAGCTACAACAAAGAATTGATCCTTCTCATCTCTCTCCATTCCTATCTGTCTGTCCCCATCTGTCCCTCTCTCTTGACTCTTTATCTCTGTCAAAAATAAATATAAAAAATAAATAAAATAAACTCACAAAGACACATATGCACCCATATAGCAATTTAATTAATAAATAATTTAGCATTATGGAAAGAGTGGAAAATGCTAGCATTTGTTCCTTGGTTCAGGGAATTTTTGTTTGTTTCACAGTTTCCTATAAAAATACCAAAATGAATAGTGTACTTTTATAATAGCCGACTAATAAAATGAGAAAGCTAGCACAGGAAGTTGGCTTGCTCACTTAATCTTCTGAATATACTGATGGAGTAAATACTAAGTACCAAACAGACTGGAGCAGAGAAAATAACTTACATGTTTTCAGTCCTTCCTTGACAATATCCCCGGAAAGCATTAGGAGAAACATCCATGGTTGTAAAGGGTTCTCCTCCTGCTTCCAGGAAGTGCCCATGCTGGCTAGAAATTGAGCTGCTCTACTTTACATTTAATTTGCAAAACTTTAACCAGAAAATTTTTTTTATATAGTTGGTATGGTTTACATTACATTTCCATGACTCATTTATTTTGTACCTGAAAGTTTGTACCTATTTATCCCCTTTACCCATTTTTCCCACCTCCCTATCACACCTCTACCTCTGACACCTGGTCTCTGTATCTATGAATTTAGTTGTTGTTTGTGTGTTTGTTTTTGGGAGGGGGTAGTGGAATGGGAGCCTTTTTTGTTTTTTAGATTCCACAAATAAGTGCAATTATATGGTATTTGTCTTTTTCAGTCTGACTTATTTCACTTAGCATAATGCCCTCAAGGTCCATCCATTTTGGCACAAGTGGCAAGATCTTGTTTTCATGGTTGAATGGTGTTCCATGAATATATGTCACCTTTTCTTTATCATTTCATTCATCAGTTGTTTCCATGTCTTGGCTATTGTAAACAATGCTGCAATGAACATGGAGGTACAGCTATTTTTTAGAATTGTTTTTTTCTTTTTCTTTTCTTTCTTTTTTTTTTAGGTGAGAGGTGGGGAGATAGTGAGGCAGACTCCCATATGTTCCTGGACTAGGATCCACTTAGCAACCCCATCTTAGGCCAATGCTTGATTACCAAGCTATGTTTAGCACCTAATGCTGATGCACTCCAACAGAGCTATCCTCAGCACCCAGGGCCATGCTCAAACCAATCAAGCCTTGGGAGAGGAAGAGGAAGAGAAGCAGGGAAAGAAGATGGTCACTTCTTCTGTGTGCCCTCACTGGGAATCGAACCCAGGACATCTATACTTCAGGCCAAACTCTATCCACTGAGCCAATAGACAGAGAAATTCTTTTTTTCTTTAAGAGCAAGATAAAGACAGGAAGGGAAAGAGATGAGAAGTATCAACTCGTAGTTGTATCACTTTAGTTGTTCATTGGTTGTTTCTCATATGTGCCTTGACCAAGAAGGGAAACTCAAGCCGAGACAATGATCCCTTGCTCAAGCCAACAACGTTGGACTCAAGCCAGAAACCTTCGGCTTCAATCCTTTGGGATTATGTTGATGATCCCACGCTCAAGCCAGAGACCTTGAGGTTTCAAGCCTGGGACCTTAGTGTCCCAGGTCAAGGCTCTATCCACTGCGCCACCACCAGTCATGCAGTCCTTTCTTTTTCTTCTGCTAAATACTCATATGAAGGATTGCTGGATCATATGGTAGTTCTATTTTTAATTTTTTGAGGAACCATCAATCTTCTTCCCATAGTGGTACCAGCTTACATTTCCGCATTCATAATAGTAAGAAACACCACTAACTCATTTGAGTTTCACCTCATATCTCAACCTTTCTTGACTATGATGCTGAACATAGTGAAACATCTAGAAGGCACACAGAATTACAGACAAGGAGAAAAGCAGGAGCTTCTAATATGACATTGTTCTTCAGGAAAAGTTGGAGTCTATAAGCGAGTCATCTTCTCCCTCAGTCCCTTTTTCCCACATCTTGGGTCTGCCCTTGAGCCCCCAACTCTTTTTGCTTAACTTGATATAAACTTTACAGTCTCCATGACCTCAGATTTTTTGAGAATAAGCATAATTATATTACTTTATTTTATTCAGTTCATTTATATTATTTACAGAGGACTACTTTAGTAATTACCAAGTTTGAACAAAGCATGTGACAAAGACATTGCTTAATCTTGTTTAGTTGAAATTCACTTGCTATCTCATTGTTCTGAACAACAGTATGGGCTGAGATAAAAGTGCTTGTGGTGAGGAAATGTTCCATGAAATTTATACTTTACATAACATATTATAGTTGTAACATATACATTATTGTTGTTTATGCTAGATAACTATTTTTACAATATCCAGTTCAATGGATTGCATAAGATTAAATTTCCTTATACATGTCTCTTGCTTTGCAGAGGTCTGAAAGCATCTTTATTTTATATTGTGCTGTTTATACAAATTGTACTTGTGTATAGTACACCGAAAGATGCTTATGTGAATGGCAGAGTGCTCTCCAGTCCTTCTCAGCTCACACTAGGGAGAAATTTACCTGGCTTACACATCACCAGGCCTATGGAATAAGGCTTTGATGGTGAACCTATGACACACGTATCAGCACTGATATGCGTAGCCATTTTTAATGACACGAGGCCGCATGCGGCCGCATACCAGAGAAGTATGGGGCCACATGCCGAGAAGAACGTTTCATCCTCAGCTCCTGCACGGCCAGGTGCAGTAGACAAGGATAAAACATTTGCTGTGCTGTAGACACTCTGTGCCAAAGGTCTGTAGTCCAAAACAACAGAACTCCAGCACAGAGTGTCTAGTTCTGGGACTTCTGGTTAGGCCGTTTTTCTCAAAGTGACACACCACCTGAGTTATGCTCGCTTTTTGTTTTATGTTTTTAAAACAAAGTAAGGTTTTTTTTTTAGATTTTATTTATTCATTAGAGAGAAAGAGAGAGGGAGAGGGATAGAGAGAGAGAGAAGGGGGGAGGAGCAGGAAGCATCAACTCCCATATGTGCCTTGACCAGGCAAGCCCGGGGTTCTGAACTGGTGACCTCAGCATTCCAGGTCAATGCTTTACCCACTGCACCACCACAGGTCAGGCTATGCTTGGTTTTTCGGCAAATTTTGACACACCAAGCTCAAAAGATTGCCCATCACTGGAATAGGGGGACTTTACTCTGGGGAAGCCCCCATCATCACCCATGGTGCTATAGAGCTGCCTCCAGATATTGGATCTTCACTTTTTTGTACAAAGTGAACATTGTAGCTCCTGAAACATGACTATGTCACATCTATCCATTACCTAATTCTCCTTCCCAAGATGCATGCTTTGTATTCATTTGTCCTTCCTCAGACAGGAGGCATACGCTAGTACTTGTAGAATGACTCTGGGGGAAGTTTTGAGCCTACACGTTTTAGGAAGTTTTTATTATTTGTTCACTTTTCCTTTTAATTTCTGAATAAACTTTAATTTTTATTCAATTTTTGAGTATGGTTAAAATTTTGTACTTTTTTATCCCTGAACTTTTACTTTTATTTAGGTTCTTCTTTTGGTTTCTGGTTGTTGGTCAAATAAGTTTGTAAATATGATATATATATTTGCTCGCTTATAGTTTGCATTGGATGTGTGAGACAGGCTGTAAACCGGCAAAGTCATTATAGCCTAAAGTTCAGTTTTAAAACTAAGCCTTTCCCGCCCTTTTAATATTAAGATATTTTCAAAACTAAGCTTTTCCCTACACCCTTGACTGTTGCATGATGTGGGTTGGTGCACTCTTTTGATGAATTCCATTTATGCCTCAGATAAGTGACTGTATCAGAAACTTCCTTATTTATATATTAGATTAAAGGTTTTGATTTCTACACTATAAAATGGGGCACACTGAGGGCTCCCGCCCTCTCTCGGTTCCTGAAATTAGCATTGCAGAGGAGAAGCAGCCAAGATGGCTGAATGCTGACAGAGAGCAGAGTTTGTGCAGAGTGTGTGCAGAGAGAAGGAGATGGGGAACAGAGGTGAATAAGGCCAGTGAGGTAGAAACCTTTGATTCTAGTAAACTCAGATAAGTCAGTGGCTTTGGGAGCCCTGAATGGAAAGGGAAGTGTTTCCCCACTGTGTGTATTTCTTGCCCTCTGGGTGCAAGCTAGGATTAAAGTTAATGGCCCACCAGTTCTTGGCTCCATTGTTTCATTACCATCTATCTGAATCAAATGTGAATCTTACAGCTGCATGGCTGTGATGGTGGCCATGGCTACTGGCTTTACACTGGTCAAGGAAAGTGAAATATTGAAAAATAACTGAAAGTGTGAGATTGACCTAACTTTAGGATATGCAAAAAGCTTTAACACATTAACATGTACATTCATGAAATCATTTCTCTCTGAAGTATGGATGTATTATTTATGTTCACGGCTACCATAAAATTTCAGAACTAGCCTGGTGCCTGTTATGCAAATGAGGGAACTAATATCCAGTCAGGATAGGTGACTTCATTATCTCAGAACTAGAATATAATGTTCTACACTCTGAGAACAATGATGTTTTATATTATAAAAAGAAGAAAAAAAAGATTTAATTTTAGAACTTTCTCTTAGGGGCTCTCTCAAGGGCTTTATGAACTATTTAGAAGCTGACATGATTCCAGTTAAAGAAAGAAAAATAGTTAATTGCAGACTTCAAATGTGTGAACTACTACTTAAAGAAAAATATTCTCCATATGTTTCCCTCCTCCTTTGAGAATTAAAAGAGGAAATGAACTTAAAGTTCAGCAAAAAAAGATTCAGATTAGATATTAGGAAATACAGGTCCCTGAAATCCAGCAATTGGTTACTGGGGAACATTGTCAAATCACCACCTCTGGAGAACGTTTGGAATGTGGTGCTGGCCATTTATTTCAGAGGGTTAGGTGGGGGGTCAATTTCTAGAGCTGGAGGCACAACCAAATTGACATGTCAAGTCCTGTACGTCTTGTGAAGACATGCTCTGCCAATAGCTATAGGTGCAGTAGTCTGCGCCAAATTATAGCAGAGTTCAGGAGTCAGCAGTGAAGCATGTATTTCAAGCTCTATTTCATATTTGTATCAGTCCTGATGGCTGTGAATACGCAGATTGACTAAAACTAATGGATGCTTATTGGATGGTTTTGTCTGCTGCCTTTATTGGATTGAGTGACTACATCTGCAAGTTTTATTTCTTTTGGGCTCTATTTCAACATGTTCACCTTGCCAGCAGCTTTCTGATTTCACGAACACCTTCCAAGCTCCGTCGCTGGTCCAAAAAAGCAAAAAAAATAAACAAAAAATAAGGGGTTCATCCTATATGACAGAGAAAGTATTCATTTCATCCAACAAGATGAACTTGAGATGTCAGTCTTGAATTTTGGTCAAATTATTAAGTATTTAAATATTGAATAGAGAGGGAGATATTATTTAAAAGAGTTTAATGTCATCCTTTTTTGAAAAAAGGCCTAACCAGTGGATATAAGAATAATTATATAACACACTTGAAGTATATTCATTGTGCTGGCATAAAGTTAGTGTTCAGAAACCTAGTTAATATCATTATAACTTTGATATTCACTGCCCCTCCTCCGCTAACCACCCACCCATTCTGGCTATCTCGTATGCAGTCACTAATTCTGACCAATGCCAGTCTTGAATAGCATTGATCACTCTCCTGCTTATCCGCCCAAAATTCCTTCCACAAACAAAATAAAATTTTTTATGGTTTCTTCAGAAGGATGAACAGTTTCTTTATTTCTGCGGAGATTAAGGAGAGACTATACAATACAGATCCTATAACACACATAAAAAGCCCATTTGAATGAGTTTTTCCTTTCCTGACAGCTCCGCCACTGGAAATTCTTTCTTTGTCTCTCCCAACTCCTCTCACAACTAACCTTCTCCAGAAACCCCCAGGAGGGTGAACTTTCTTACCCTATATTATTTAGAGTTGCTTCTATCTTCCTTTAAAAACAAGGAGCCAGCCAATCCAAACACAGAAGCTCAGTTTCTCCAATAAAATGGATTTCATCTCAGCAAACGCTGACCACCGTACCCTCCCTATCTCCTGCACTGTTTTCCTGCATACCATTGACACATCATCTATTTATGTTTTTATATTTTGTGTCCTCATCAAAGTATAATTCTCAAAATATTAAAAACAGAATTCTCATTCATAGGTAAATACATCAAAGTTTTTAACATGACAAAGCCAATTTGAAATAAACATTAAAAACTTTGAATAGAAAGGAACGCTGAGATCATTCTAAATTAGATAAAGTAGTTAATGTTTTAGAGGGCAATAAAATCATAACCTGAGGGGGTTTAACAGAGTTTGCAAAATAGTGAAAATCTGTAGTGCTAATTAATTATGCAATGAAGTTACATATCCCTAGTTAGAGAACCCTGAGGTGGGCTTATCTGCATGACAGTAGATCATGTGATCATCCACCTTTTGCCTTAGTTACTTTGGGGATACATATTTTAATGCCCCCTTCATGATGCTCCCAATAAACATAAGCTACATGTGCATTGTCATATATAAATCAAAAAAGGTGCTGCCTGATAGATGGTGACACAACAGAGAGAGCATCGACGTGGGATGCTGAGGTCCCAGGTTTGAAACCCTGAGGTCTCCAGCTTGAGTGCGGGCTTATCTGGATTGAGCACAGGTTCACCAGCTTGAGCATGGGGTTGCCAGCTTTAGCATGGGGTCACCCATGTGATGCCATGGACGCTGGCTTGAGCCCAAAGGTTGCTGGCTTGAAGTCCAAGGTCGCTAGTTTGAGCAAGGGGTCACTGGTTCAGCTGGAGTCCCCCACTCAAGGCATGCATGAGAAGCAATTATTGAACAACTAAAGTGCCACAACTATGAGTTAATGCTTCTTATCTCTCTCCCTTTCTGTCTCTCTACCTCCCCCCCACATCTGCTCTCTAAAAAAAAAAAAAAAAAATTTAAATAAAAAGATGGGATTCCCTTACAAGCTCTTCAGGGAGTAAATATAGCAACAAAATTTGCACAACAAGGTAATAGGTTGCCTAATGAATGTTCCCATCATTATTAATGTTTAAGTAGGAAATATGAGGACTGTGTCAGCATCTGTTATACGGAGGATTCTAAGTGGGCAGTGAGGCTGCATTAGATTTTTTCTAAAGCCTTTATCAAGACTAACAGTTTTGATTGTGAAGATTCATTAATAAGTATTGAGGAAGTCAAAAGAATATCACACATTTTCCTTGCCCTCAGGAAGCTTAATCATGTTAAGGTTTAATGGACAAAAAACAATAGAAAAAAACGTAAGAGTGACTGGAATTACATAGAACTAGCTGTTAAACTTCCATTAGTACTAGGAGAATAATGATGGTTGAAAAGGTAAGGAAGACTTTGCAGAAGAGGTAAGAATTGATTTGGTTTAGAGTAATGGTTCATACCACTGGGCTGAGTTGTTTCCCCTAAAAGTCATATGTTGAAGCCCCAACCCCCAGTACCTAAGAATGTATTTGAAGACAGCCTTTAAAGAGGTAATTAAGTTAAAATGAGATGACCAGGATGTGTCATAATCTTATATGTCTGATGTCCTTATAAGAAGAGAAGATGTAAACACAAACACAAAGAGGAAAAACCATGTGAAGATGCAGGGAGAAAGTTGTCATCTACAAGCCAGAGGAACTCAAAAGAAACACACCCAGTCAATACCTTAATCTCAGACTTCTAGACTCCAGAATTGTATGAAAATAAATTTCTGTTGTTTTAAGATATCCAATCTGAAGTAATTTGTTATGGCAGCCTTAGCAAACTAATAAAATAAGATTGAAATATGGAGAGGGATTAAGAAGGAGGAGGAGAAAGAGGATAAAAAGAAGAAAGAGAAAAAGAATCCCTCAGAAGAAAAAAGAATATGATAAATTAAAGGTCAAAATGCAATAGACGAGACGAGAAATAACGTTTTGAAATAGGGGTTTACATTAGTGAAATGTACCTACAACTCTCAGTCTAATAATTAAGATTTTTTTCCCTAGCATTGTGTCTTAAAACCTTTTAAACTTCATATCTTCACCCAAAATTTACTTTCTCAGAGATGTTTTTCCCCACCACCCTTTCCAAAATGGTGTCTTCTATCCCAAGTCATTCTCCAGCCCTTTATCCTGCTTTGTTGTCTATGCAGCACTGAAATGAGAAATTAAAACTTTATTTTTATATTGTTTGTTGCCTGTCTCCCCACACTGAAATGTGAGTTCAAAAAGACCAGCAACCTCATCTCTCTTATTTACCACTCTGCCTCCACCACCCAGAACAGTTCCTAAATGTAAATATCTATATAAACAGAAATATAAATATCTAATAAATGAATTGTCCTGAGAAATGCCATCAGGAGAGTACTTTCTTTGAGAGGCATGGGAAAGCCAAGGACACGTCTGGTGAGCAGGGGAGTGGGGTTTTGCCTGGCTTTCCCTTGCGTTAAGTGTGATAAATCTGAGGCCTTGCGAAACAGCAAACCTTGTGCAAGGGGGCAAGTGGGAGGCACCAAGGGGGACTACCCAAGAACCAAAGTGAGGAGCTTGAGCACACCACATACAACATGGATACACACACACTCACATGCAATTACACAGACATGCTGTGTTAGCCCCATCGGAAAAGGAAAATTGGATTCAGAGCAAAGTCTGAAAGTTTAAATACTTAAGCATTCTTTTGGACAGCAAGCTAAAATTTCAGAAGGACAAATGTACAAATAAAATGCTGAGGAGTGTCTAAAATAATACATATCAGATTATTCTGTTACATACATTATAGGTCACATAAGGAAACTGAAATTCCCTGCAACCCTGCCCAAATACAGGAACCACTCAGGGCTGTTCAAAATGATTAGGATTGGCAACTCTGACACCAGCATGAGTAACTGACTTCGTTCCGCTGTTCTTTACTTCTTTCCTTTTCTTTTTTTTTTTTTTTTTTGCCATTTTCAATATGTACATTTTAGTGGCCATGTTTTTGTTTGTTGTTGTTTTTTTTTTAATTCATGTTAGGTCTATCATTATTGCAGTTAACATCACATTTACTCTGGCTATTATCTTTCTTTGAAAATCTTTCACATTTCAGTTGGTTTTGACTTGTCACACTCCATAAATAATAACTTAAAGTTGAATAGAGCTTTTCAGCTCACAAAAAAATTCTTGTTATTGTTTATGCCTTCAAATGGCCCTGTGGGAGTGGCAAAGATTATTATTTCCATTTTATAGGTAAGGTAACTGAGGCTGAAGATAAGGCAGTTGCTCAAGGTCATAGACATGGAGAATCACAGAGCTATAACTCAACTGTAGGTCTTTTGGCTTCTTGGATGCTTTTCCTATGTGACAGGACACCTGTTGTCAAGCCAGTTTGGGCTGGCCAAGAGCCAGTGTCCACCCACATTATATATGTTTATGTATATTCAGACACATTATCAAATAGAAATACAAAAAAATATTAACTAGAATTCAAAATATCATTGTGTTCTGTATCTTCAGAAAAAGGAACAAAGCGGAGAGAAAAACCACTCCCACCCTGTCTTCCCAGCAGGTACTCTGAGACTCTTCTTCCTGTGAAGTGCCTGTGTCATGTTTCGTGTTGCACAAATCTGGTGTGCTTTTCAGTGATTTGACTTTGATCACCAACAGTAATTTCAGGGACAAGAAAGAAATTAGTAAGGAGAGGAGTCAAGCAGTAAATTCCAACCAGGGCCCCTGCGTAAACGTGCAAGGTAAAACAGAACGAAGTGTATTTGAGTAAAAAGTCAGAGAAATGTCACAGATGGCGGCCCAAAGCAGGTGTTTCTGGGAGAGAAAGGCCAAAGCTGCAAGAGGAAACAATTGTAGTAAAGCAGAATCCCACAGGGCCTTTGGCGTTCAACTGGTGTCCTTCTAGGCACTTGGTGTTCAACTGGTGTCCTTCTAGGCACTTTGCCTTCTGGTTTTCCAGTGTTTCATTTGATTGTCCTAGTTTAAAGACTAGTCATGGAAGGGTGAAGCTGCAAGCATACTAGCTTATTAAAGACATCATCACCACACGTTTAGGATTTAATAATTAAATTCATTCATTCCAAAGGTAGACTGAAGTCCCAGCTTACTCCTTACCAGGTATTACCACATATTTCTGGTATGGTTTAACACTTTCAGCTCTCTGCTGACTGCCTTAGACATTGAATGTTAGAACCAGATGAGACTTTCAAGAACAATCAAGTCTTATTTCTAACAAATGAAGGCGTTGAAGGGATCTGTTCATATATACAAAACCGAAATGAGAATTTCTAAAGTTCTGGTCTTCTGAGTGAAAAAGGTAAAAAAAATAGTGGTGTGTGTGGTATGCTGCAATTTGTCTCTTAAAGAGGCATGCATTGTTAGTCCATATTTATAAACTATATCTAAAAAACATTTGCGAAGAAAAATGAGGAAAATTTTAGCCTGACCAGGTGGTGGCGCTAGAGCATCAGCCTGGGACTCTGAGGACCGAGGTTTGAAACCCAGAGTTTGCCAGCTTGAGTGCAGGCTCAGCTGGCTTGAGCGTGGGGGTGCTGGCTTGAGTGTGGGATCATAGACATGACCTCATGGTCACTGGCTTGAGCAAGGGGTCACTGGCTCAGCTGGAGCCCCCTGGTCAAGGCACATATGAGAAAGCAATTAATGAACAACTTAGGTGCCACAACTGTGAGTTGAGGCTTCTCATCTCTCTCCCTGCCTGTCTGTTCCTGTATATCCCTCTCTCTAAAACAGTGGTTCTTAACCTTTTTGAGGTACCGAACCCATCAGTTTCATATGCGCATTCACTGAACCCTTCTTTAGTGATAAATAAAATGTGATTTTTTTCCAAATTCAAGACATAGAAATACGTTTTTTTACTGGTGCACAAAATGAGCCGTGCATGAACATCACCTTGCTCAAAGAACAAAACCAACAAAGTGCATGAACTCACAACAAATTACGGTATTATTTTATTCTGGCCTCCGCGGCAGAGGCTTCTCTGAACCTCTGAGACCAACTCATCAAACCCTTAGGGTTCGATAGAACCCAGGTTAAGAACCACTGCTCTAAATAAAGAAAAAGAAAGGAAAAAAAAGAAAAATGGGAAAATTGTTGATTCAAAGGAAAGGGATTTTAATGCTTGGCCTGGTAGCTCAATTGGATACAGCGTTGTCCAGATATGCCATGGTTGCAGGTTTGATCCCCAGTCAGAGCCCATACAAGAATAAACCAATGAGTGCATAAATAAGTGGAAAAACAAATCGATCTCTTTCTCTTTTTCTCAATTCCTCCTTTCTTCTCTCTCTAAAATTAATCAATAAATCAAAAAACATTTTTTAAAGGGAAGGGATTTTAGATACTAAAGAGAGGAGTGGTAGGGAAATTCACTTTTTTTTCTGGATATTCTTTGCTACCTTAATAATTTACAGATACATCTGCCACTCCTATGGTAAGTTCCTTGAGGGCAGGGCTCACTGACCGACCATATTAGATTGTTCTCTGTATCCCCCAGATATGTACAGTATTGTTTCTGATAAGTACTCAATAAATTATTAGATTTATAAGTACTCAATATATTATTAAATTTTATTGTTAAATACTGACAAGCAGATGTTCTTTTTTCACCTGAAATGAATTTGACTACTGTTCAGTATTTATCAGTTGTAATTTCTTGGCTTTATTCAAGTGGTTTATGACAATCATTCCTAGAAGGACAGAAAATAACAGCCTTCTGTCTTCTTCTACCTTATCAGTGCATAAATTATTTAGAGCACACTTGAAATAAGCAGCTCTTGAGACTATTTCTGATTTATTAAATAAAGTTTTATAAGTCACTTTGCTCACAGGTGTTTCTTCACTTTCCCCCTACTTAGTATATTTAGAAAAACTGTAAAGCAGCAAATTTTGTGGTAGGTATTCTTTATTAAATATTTTCTTAGGTGTTTTTTATTAAATGATTCTTCAGTAGCCTGCTCACACTCTTGGCATTGCTTTTGAATAAGATATTGTAAAGTCAACCCACATGTTCTAAGAAGTGGGAGTTAAGCTCCAGAATTAAGTAAGGCAGCAGTAAAGAAAATAAATGTTCAGGAGAATGGAAATGAAATTATTTATAGAGAGTTTACTTGTTTTCCAGAAGGTATATTAAAAATCTGTCTCTCTCTGTAACACACACAGAGCTCTCTCAAGCATTATGATGACATTCCACTTAGGATTCAGAATTTCATTATATCCATTAATAAGTTGTGAGAGCTAAGTATGTATCTGGTGTTAGCTGAATGGACTTCAATGTGTACCCCACATGCCCTCTAGTGGGCATTTATGAACACTGCGGTTCTCTGGTCTTTTGGGTCTTCAGCCTCGGGCATTTCCAGAGTTCTTTCAAGCTAGTTTCTATAAACAGATACGTAAACCTCATTTATATTTATTCTGTCAACTGCTAATTTGCAAAGGGTGTTGTTAAAAGGATTAGAAACAGTTTATTATTATGAGTACTTAAACATCTCTATAATATTTATACAACTAATTCGCTTTGTAAATTCCTTTCTTTCATAATAGTACAAAGATAAACTTTAATGGACTCCAGATCCAATTAGCCAAATTCTAAATGAATGACTTCACAGTATTTAAATAAAAGAATTCTTGTATGTGCATAATTATGTTAGTGATTTTTATGACATTTTCAAACTCTTACATGAATAACCTTTTCTACATTTTAGACTTCTGTAGTTCTTGTTGTTGTTTTCTCTTTAACATTTATATTTATTTGTGACTACACCAAAGCAGCCAAAGCGAACCTGGCAGGTGAAAAATCTCAGCCTCTGGCATAGAGCCTGTGAGCGTAAATTGTCAGCCGTTTCCATTTAGAATAGAACTTTGGCACTAACAAAGCCTCTCTTGCCACCAAATTTGCCTCCTTTTTGGAGAATCTATCTGTTGTGATTAAGCTGAGTGCCAATGCGTGACATCCAAAACCACAGTGTTTTAAAGAGGGTAAACCTGTATTTCTCTCTTTAATAAAAGGTTCCGAATTTTAGGATCCATTGGAGGCCTCCATGTTCAACCAGGGCTGAGGCTTCTTCTAGCATGTTGCTCCTCAGAGCACAGCTTTCATCTCATGCTCCAAAGGGTCTCATCTGCTTCTAGGTAACATATTCACTTTCCAGCCTTCCAGCCGGCAAGAAGGATGAAGAGAAAGAACATGCTCATTCCCCTTTAGGATCCTTCTTGGAAGTTATGTCTGTTCAAGTTACGTCCAATTGGCCGGAACTTGATCACATGGCCACACTTCACTGAAAAGGTCTCTGTTCAGCTGAAAATGAAGAGTTGCAACAATATGAAAGAAGACAGAATTGACATTCAGGGACAATTAGCAGTCTCCCCTAAAGCCTATAGTCCCACCCATTGCCTTCATTGGACCAGTTCTAGACACTTTTCTGGGTTTTGTTTGATTTCTCTTTGTTTTTTATTGAAAGGTAACATCTTCCTTTCCATTTGTCTTACACTCACAAAGTTCTGATTATTGAAGACTGTGTTTTCTTTCTTCTTCCAGTCACTTGGCCTGCAGGTGTCACCATGTTGGTGTTTTCCTTTCCTTCTGCAGGTGATGGCTGGGCCACCGGCCCCTCTGCAGCTGCTGGGAGTGCTGCTCACCATCTCCCTGGGCTCCGTCAGGCTCATTCAAGCTGGCGCCTACTATGGGATCAAGCCGCTGCCTCAAATGCCTCCTCAGATCCCACCACAAATTCCACAGTACCAGCCCCTGGGCCAGCAAGTACCTCACATGCCTTTAAGTAAAGATGGCCTCACCATGGGCAAGGAGCTGCCCCACATGCAGTATGGCAAAGAATATCCACATCTACCCCAATATATGAAGGAAATTCAGCCGATGCCAAGAATGGGCAAAGAAGCAGCTCCCAAGAAAGGCAAAGGTAACACTCCTGTGCTGTTCTAGAACATCAGCCTTCCCCGACCCTAAACTGTGAGATCAGGGGGTCAGGAGTGGAGAGGTGGTGCTAAAATTTAGAAATTTTTATTTTAGAGTGTATTACTAATGTTCACTAAATGCCTACTGTGTTCTAAACTCTATCCTTGAGAAGTTCACTCCTTAAAGATACAGAGAAACTTACCAATGTTGTGCTTTATTTTAAGAGCATCAAATGACAGAAAACTTATTTAATAATAAATTATTTATGTCTTCATTCAGTACATATTTATTCAAACATTTGTTGATTATTTAACGAGCATCTATTTTTGTACCAGGCTCTGGACTACATGTTGGAGGACAAAGCAGTAAAAAAAAAAAAAAACCAGAAAGGTGACCATTAGCATTCTGAGTTAGGAGAGCAGTGCTGTATGGACCTGCTGTGTTTA
Source organism: Rhynchonycteris naso (assembly GCA_037038555.1). NCBI lineage: Eukaryota > Metazoa > Chordata > Mammalia > Chiroptera > Emballonuridae > Rhynchonycteris > Rhynchonycteris naso. Next base: position 80,067,169 of record CM073002.1, read on the forward strand.
AAAAAAAAATCATATGAAAGCATATTGTGAACTAGGTGTTAGACAAATGCAAAGTGTTTTTAAGACTGCTCTAATTAAGTTATTACACATCAATCAATAACTAAAGTGACAGAAGGAGACTATGTTGTATAGACCACATTTAGAGATAATACCTGAAAATCTCTCCCATTGCTTTCTTGACATGTGTATTAGTTATTCACACCTACAAAATGCCTACCATTGTGAGCGACACATTCTTACAAACTCAGTTGGTTTATCTGGAGTGCTAGGAAACCTAGCATTAGTAGGGAAGGAACTGCATCAGAGTAGCAACTTCTTTTGAGGGACTGGAGGCCAGTTCACTCGTCCCTGCAAAACCAAGAAGCTGTACCTCCAGCAACTACTGGATTTGGCTGGCAGTGAGAAGTCTTGATGCCTGGAGGCTACAAATGAGAGAAATCTATGCATTTTACCTCTCTGAAACTACTTTCCTTCATTTGTAATGTAAGATTGTTGGATAATGAATAGCATAAGGTGAATAAATAAATAAAAGTGTTAAATTAACACTAAAGCAGCATAAGAACTTTGAGTTGGTTACATAGCAAACCCAGGCACTGTACTAGACACCGGGGATTCCTGATGAATAAGTCGTGAGCCTTCCCCAGATGTGTCCCTGATTTAGTAGCTACACACAATTCACTGCTTGGAAAACAACACACCAAGACTTTCAGGGATCATTTCTATAGTTCACTAGAAATAACATGTCCTAACAGGATTCTAATAATATCTATTAGCATACAAGAAGTACTCCCAATTTTCTTCTCTTTAGGAGCTAATATTCCACTATGGAGATTGTCTCAGCCATTTGTTTTTCTTCCTTTCTTAAATGTCCTGTCTGGCTTTTGGCACTTTCTGAACTAACTCAGATAGAAGCCAGATTTTAATCAGGGAATTTGGAAAGAATATGATTTCTGTGGTTCTGTTTTGTTCCCTGACAGTAGTGCACTGAAAAATACAACAGTCAGAATTAAGATGTGACCACTGTTTGAAATAAGAAATTGGGACCATAAATTTCATTTATGTTACGAATTACTTCTAGTAGCACGGGATCCAGAATTATGTTTCTCTACAAGGCAGAGCAGTATCATTTATAATAACATATGCTTTGTATTTTTATAACAACTCAAGAAAGCATAACACATTTCCCACCCATGATCTAATCCTGTGGTGTGAGTGTATTATTCTCACTGTACAGATGGGCTAGCAGAAACGCCGATGGCTTGCGTGGCCCAGTGAAAGTTGCATTTCCAGGCCAGGAAGAAAAGCTGAGCTTCTCGTTCCTAGTCCCAGCTCTGTTCTGTAGCCGTTCTGCCTGACATCCTAAAATTCTAAAATATTTTATTCACTTATCCTATTTAAAGACCAAATCTGCAAATGAGAAATAACATATTAAAGAACAAAAATTTGAGGCTTAAGAAGTCTACAGCACATTGAAGAAAATAAGCAGATTTCTTTGACTCTAGAGGACAGATGTAGATGTTATTAAACTACAAACAAAATAAAATGCTTCAATTCTTCTCTTAGTCCACATAATGACTGTCATTATCCACATCGTACTGTATTTTAGCACAAGAGAAAAAAAAATTGCCATAAATCATTATATTAAAAAGTAAAGGACATGGAAAATACAATATAATAGTAATTAACAAAAAAAAAGTTGAAAAAATAAAAATGGACCATGACTCCAGCATGGTCCAGCTGAAGATATCAGTTCTCAAAACACTATCTCAAATATGTCAAAGAAACTATCATCTTGATTATCCTTTTAAGTACTGATGATAACATACAGCTCTGGAAGATGAGTGTATTATCCCTAGTCTTTCTTCTCAACGAGTAACAGACAAACGTGCCAAACCTAAATAATCATTGTCATGACTTCTTTAAAGTGAAGGATAACCAATACCATTCTCTCTCTCTCTCGCTCCCTCCCTCCCTCTCTCCTGCTCTCTCTCTCTCTCTCTTTCTCGCTCCCTCTCTCTCTCCTCTTTCCCAGTAGAAGCACCAGTTGCCAGTTTACGAGGGGAACAAGGTCCCCGTGGAGAGCCTGGCCCACGAGGACCCCCTGGGCCCCCCGGTTTACCAGGTCATGGGATACCTGGAGTCAAAGGAAAGCCCGGGCCACAGGGATATCCAGGAATCGGAAAGCCAGGCATGCCTGGAATGCCAGGAAAGCCAGGAGGCATGGGGATGCCAGGGGCAAAAGGTGAAATTGGACCCAAAGGGGAGGTTGGACCCATGGGGATCCCAGGACCACAAGGACCTCCAGGGCCTCATGGACTTCCTGGCATCGGGAAGCCAGGTGGACCTGGGTTACCAGGGCAACCAGGCGCAAAGGGTGAGAGAGGACCCAAAGGACCACCAGGACCGCCAGGCCTTCAGGGTCCTAAGGGAGAGAAGGGCTTTGGGATGCCAGGTCTGCCAGGCCTGAAGGGTCCTCCAGGGATGCATGGCCCTCCTGGCCCTGTTGGACTTCCAGGAATAGGCAAACCAGGGGTGACAGGCTTCCCTGGGCCCCAGGGCCCCCTGGGAAAGCCAGGTCCTCCAGGTGAGCCTGGTCCACAAGGCCCGATTGGGATACCAGGGGTTCAAGGACCCCCTGGGATGCCTGGAATTGGAAAACCAGGCCAGGATGGGATCCCTGGCCAGCCAGGATTTCCAGGTGGCAAAGGGGAACAAGGGCTGCCAGGGCTGCCAGGGCCCCCAGGCCTTCCAGGGATCGGGAAACCAGGCTTCCCAGGACCCAAAGGGGACAAGGGCATTGGGGGTGTTCCTGGAGCTCTGGGACCAAGAGGAGAGAAAGGACCCATCGGCGCCCCTGGAATGGGGGGTCCCCCAGGAGAGCCGGGCCTGCCTGGAATCCCAGGGCCTATGGGCCCTCCAGGTGCCATTGGCTTTCCCGGACCCAAAGGAGAAGGTGGGATTGCAGGGCCACAGGGGCCACCAGGCCCCAAGGGTGAGCCAGGGCTGCAGGGCTTCCCAGGAAAGCCAGGTTTCCTGGGCGAAGTGGGGCCCCCAGGCATAAGGGGACTGCCAGGTCCCATCGGGCCCAAGGGGGAAGCTGGCCACAAAGGTTTGCCAGGGCTCCCCGGGGCTCCTGGGCTGCTGGGACCAAAGGGAGAACCAGGAATCCCTGGGGATCAGGGTTTACAGGGCCCCCCAGGAATCCCCGGGATTGCAGGCCCTAGTGGCCCTATTGGACCACCTGGAATTCCAGGCGCCAAAGGGGAACCAGGCCTCCCAGGGCCCCCGGGGTTCCCTGGAGTAGGGAAGCCTGGAGTAGCAGGACTTCACGGCCCCCCGGGAAAGCCTGGTGCCCTGGGTCCTCAAGGCCAGCCTGGCCTCCCAGGGCCCCCAGGGCCTCCAGGCCCCCCAGGCCTCCCCGCTGTGATGCCCCCTACACCACCACCCCGTGGAGAATATCTGCCAGACATGGGGCTGGGGATTGATGGAGTGAAACCCCCCCATGCCTATGGGGCTAAAAAAGGCAAGAACGGAGGACCAGCCTACGAGATGCCTGCATTCACCGCGGAGCTGACTGCACCTTTCCCACCCGTGGGGGCCCCAGTGAAGTTTGACAAACTGCTCTACAACGGCAGACAGAACTACAACCCGCAGACGGGCGTCTTCACCTGCGAAGTCCCTGGCGTCTACTACTTTGCGTACCACGTTCACTGCAAGGGGGGCAACGTGTGGGTTGCTCTCTTCAAGAACAACGAGCCCATGATGTACACGTACGACGAGTACAAGAAGGGCTTCCTGGACCAGGCATCCGGAAGCGCGGTGCTGCTGCTCAGGCCCGGGGACCGCGTGTTTCTCCAGATGCCCTCAGAACAGGCCGCGGGACTCTATGCCGGGCAGTACGTCCACTCCTCCTTTTCAGGATATTTATTGTATCCCATGTAAAAAAGAAAAGAAAAAGAGAGAGAGAGGTTTACTAGAAGAAAAGAAAATGATGCACCAAAAAATTCCAAATGAAAACCGTAATTGCTTCAAAACATTTATATAGTTGGAAAGTTATATTTAAGTGAAAATTTGAACCATCATGTACAAATAAAATCCAAGATGCATGCTTAATGTTCTGCACAGCATCTTGTAATGAGCAATGATGGGGCAGATTTATGTATCGAGTACTGATACTTGTGTTTACCCACTGGAATCATATTAGCTGTTGTATGTTATGTGCTTCCATGATAACCTGCTTATTCAGATCAGTCAAAATATTTCAGTATGAAAGATCATAGCTAATGAAAGTCACTCACTCGTATTGTTTACTTTAAAATATTTATAAATATGACATAAAGAAAGGTCAATCATAACAATTACATACTGTTCTTACTTGCATAATTTTCTCTGTATTTGTGCAGATATTTTGTCATGGAATGTGGGGGGGGGAGGAGTTCTGCACCGCCACTGCCCAGGTGGGAGGGGGAGGGGAGGGCGTCACGTCAGGGCTTTAGTTGCAAGGGCTATTTCTCTCTAGAGGCTGTGTCCTTCAGCAATAGGAATCCTACTCAGAACTGTGGGTCTAGTATCTCTAGAAGAAGCAATCAAACATTCTGCAATTACCCAGTGATCACTCTGTGCCCAGCACTGGATGAGACACTTTAGTGGGGCTTAAGACAGTGCCACACAAGCAGCTAACAACGAGATGGGAGGCATGACCAGTGATTAACTCATTTCTTCCTCAAGGGTTCTTTGTGGGTTTTTTCCCCCTGCTCCTTTTTTCTTGTTTCTTCCCTCTGTGTAATTGCCGCTTTAGCCCACCTAATATAAACAGCTGAAAGTCCTAAAATATATATATATAACCCCCTTCCCCAATAAGTGTCCACGGTTGGGGAATTCTAATCAATAGGAGTTAGTAATTGTGTTTACATACATTAAAAGAAAATCCCCTCCTTTGCCTACACCCACAAATGTAGGAGATAGCAATAATTTTAATATGTGTCATCTGAGGTCCCAAAGTCAAATTCCAAAATCCCAGTCTTTTTTTTTTTTTTTTTGGAGGGGGTTATGTAGATTTCCAGAATTACACAGGAAAGAAATTTTTTTGAAAAGTTAATTTCTAAAGTTTTACATGTGAAAGTAGATGTACTACTTCCTGGTGTAGGTACTAAAATGATAAGAAAAGAACTGTTCTTTAGAAGCAATTTGTGTGAGAGCTTCCGGAATGTCAAAGGGCAACGAGAGCCCATGCTTTTCATGTCATCCCATACTCGGCACAAGGCAAGAGTCAATAAAAGTTTAAGGGGGGAAAGAAATGTTGTTCCAGGTTTTCACTTAGGTACATACTAACTCCTGGCATTCAAATCTGGTTTCAAAGCACATGCAAAGCATTTTGGCTCAGCTGTGAAACTACTGCTGTCACTAAGCATCCGGGGGAAACAGTAGGGGGTTATATGGTGGTACTTGTAGCTTTTCCTCAGAATTAAGAACGAGGAGTTAAGGAGATAGTTACAAAAAAGAAACAAAACAAATAAACACGACATGGTATAAACACACATAGAAATGTGTTTATGTCAAATCTGAATCATTTAATCATCAAGAAAATTTTCCTCTACCTAGTATCTGTCTTTCCTTTACATGGTATTGAGCAATATTTCTTCTAAAATTCTTAAAAAGAGAAGTGAGTTCATTACCACAGGATTTCTTATTCACCGCTAATTGTATGACAAATTTTCCTATCAAAAGAATATCCCACCCTACCTTTGTTTTTAAAGCAGACAGCATTTATAAAGCCAAATACCCTTTGGGTTGGTCTTGAGGATAGTAGTTTGGGCTGATTATGGGGACAATGTGGATCCACAGGGCTCCTTCTGCTGAACAGCTAGATTGAAATGGCTTGGAAGTAAGTTAGATCAGCTGATTTGTAAAACTGTATTTATCTGTACATGTATGGGCTTTTTATTTCCATCATCTAACAGAGAAAGTACCTATTTAGTTAAAACCAAATTCTACTTTTCAAAATACCTTCCAACTTATTTATTGGTTGTCACTCAATTGCCTATGCATGTGTGTGTGTGTATGTGTGTGTATGTGTGTGTTATCAGGCATGTGCTTCTAACTTTTAGATGGGGGAGGAGCAAACCCTATGCCAGATACTGTATATTCTACAATGGTGCTAATCTCAGAGCAAGTGAATTACTCCATTTAATTTAAAAAAGAGTTTTAAATAATTATCTATGTGTCTGTGTTTCTCTTTTGAGTGTTGCACATCATGTTAACACATTAGTGTAAAACCAGAAGAAACAACCACATGTTCTAAAGTCTAGGGATAGTATTATAATCCCTATTTAATTCAAAATTAACTAGAACTTTTCCATGTAAACAGGACCCAACTGGCTTTATTGTTATTTAAATACAGAGTTTTAAGCAGTATGACTTCCCACAAGAGGAAAAGAAATGTTTGCAATGGGTGACTGTTCTCAAATATTTTACAGAATACCATGAGTGGTGAACAGACTGGTAACTTTTCCGAGTTTCCATAATAGATTTGAGACTTGTCAATAGCCAATCATTTTTGTATTTAAATTTTTGTACTGATTTGAAATAAAAAGTCTTATTAAATATCTTTAAAAATATGTTTCTCATCTTGTTTGTATCACTCAGCTGACACTGTTTGAACCTCATAATACCTTTATCACCCAATGTATTAATTAGCTGCTAAGACAGAGACCTAAACGAATCATTGCTTACATAGGACAATTATTTCTCTCTGACATAACAGCATGGGGCATAAGCAGCCTAGGATTCATGTGGTAGCTCCAGTTAAGGCCCCAATTTTCTTCTATTGTAGTTTCCCCCCCTTTATCCACAGTTTCACTTTCCATGTTTTCAATTACCTCTGGTTAACTATGGTCTGAAAATATGAAATGGAAAATTCAATAACAAACAATTCATAAGTTTTAAATTGCATGCCATTCTGAGTAACATGCTGAAATCTCATACCAGTCTCCTGTCCCATGAAGGATGTGAATCATCTCTTTGTCCAAAGTATTCACACTATATATGATACTTACCCCTTAGTTACTTAGTAGTCATCTTGGTTATCAGATCAGTTATCAGAGACAGAGAGAGAGAAACTACATTTACATAACTTTCATTATAGTAAATTATCACTGTTCTTTTTTTTAGTAGTGTTTGTTGTTAATCTCTTACTGTGCCTACTTGATAAACTGTATCATAGGTATGTATGTATAGGAAAAAACTTAGTATATATAGGATTCAGTAATATCTGCAGTTCCAGGCGTCCACTGGGGGTCTTGAAATGTATCACCACAGCCAGTGGGGACCTACTCTATCTTGTTGTTCTTTCACCCCAAAGGTATTTATCCTCATCTACATGGTCCAGGCTAGCCAACCATCACAGCCATATTCCAGCCATCGGGAAGGTGAAAAGAATTAGGATGTCTAGTATATGAAAGAATTAGGGGAGATCATGTTCCTTTAAAGAACTCAACCTAGCAGTTGCTTAGATCCCTCCCTCCCACATCCGATTGCTTGAATTTAGTCACATTGACACAGATTGTGAGGGAGTGTGGGAAAATGAATATTTATGGAGGGTAATCACATGTCCAGCTAGTAATCAGGGGTTCTACTAGTATGGTAGAAGGAAGAAGAGATATTAGGGGACAATTACCTAATGGATCTGTCATATCTATCATAAAAGGAAAAACTACCAGAGACCTCTCTTCTCCCACAATCTTGAAATATTCTATTTCATTTTTTCACACTAGAGCCAAACATTCTGAGGGGAGATGGTGGTGAGTGGAACTACAGAGAAGAAACAAGCCTGTTTCAAGATCCTAAGGGTCTGAGAGGGAAAGCGGTCAGAGGGGAAGTAGAAGAGAAGATGGGATCAGAGAAGGGAAAGAGATGAGTGAAATTATATATACATAACACAGCATTATAGAGAACAGGACAGCAAATCCTGAAGGGAAGAGGGGAAGGCATTGGGGGGAGAGGGCATCGGGGGGGCTGAGGGGAATAAGGGGGGGAGAGATATATTCAGTGGGACACTTGAATCTGTGTAAACACAAATTAAAATCATAAATAAAAAAAAAAGATCCTAAAGGTCTTAAAAGTATCACTTATATAGAAAGAATTCTTTTGTGATGACTTGTCAAGCTCAGAATGATCATAACCTATCATGTCTAGTATACTAAAAAAGGATTATTCAAATCGTTCAACAAGCAAGTATGTAGCTCCAATTTGTGGCTAGTTAACTCAGTTGTTTAAACCATCTACCTGAAAGCAAAAACCACAGCTCCCATTTCCATACAGTCCAATTAGTTCTATTTCATTCTATAACCAAATTTCATAATATGGAACAGTCACCTCATGTGTACACAGTGTTGGTCACAGAAATAAATGGAAGGGCTAGGAAGTGGAATGAAGAATGGAAAACTGGAAGACATTTGCAAGACAGAAGTGTTTTTAGGGACAGTCCCAGGACGGCCTTCAGAGGGAAAAGGAAGCTTGTACCAAGAGTGGTTTCTTCACAGTGGCACACCGGAAGACACAGTAGTAGTTCCTCTGACAGAAGTGAGTGCTGCCCAGCAGAGCCTGCTCCAGGCAGGGGAGGAAGAAGGCACTCAGTCTCTTCAGTCTCCTGGGATCTGACCTGATAGTGGGAGGTGCCTGTGCTTCAGGTGAACCTTTGGTAGACAGATGACAGGTGGAGCCGTGAGCCTCAAGTGATCTGGTGACCTCTGTAATAAGAGGAAGAAAAAAAGACTGTCTGGAAATTAGTAGCACTATTTGCAGACAAAAATGATTAAATGGCTTTAAAATCTCCTTTACTTATTGCATGAATTTATTTGACAAATTATTTCATCATAGACACAGCAAAGGTAAATGTCTCCCTAATCCATATGCAATTACAACCAATTCCAAATACACAGGGCCAACAAAGAGTGTCAATCAACCTTGTTTAAATATACTTTAGAAAAATCTTTCCTCGTAATTGTCCTTGTGAATTTAAAAATGCAAATGTTTATGCTCATTCTATATCATGAAGAAAAAAAATCTATGGAGTAAGCCTTAGGCTTATCTTTCTTTCAACAAATAACACAGAATTTCTGGCGCTTTCTTTCATTTTCAAAAACCATATTTGTATCAGGATGAATTTTATCCTCAAACAAGTTATTCTTTAGGATTTCAAGTTGAGGTTAATAATTTTTATTATTAGAAAAGTTTTTGCTAATTCCTAGAGATACTCGTAATGGAATTTAACTCAAAAGTGGGGCACATCATCCCTTTTTAATAAGAAATTCAGACGTTTTTCTTGTGTGTTACTAAAACACAGAACCATCTAATCAAATTTTCCTTTCAGGCATCCAGAACCTTCCCAGAGATTTGTTTTTTCTTTGCTATCTTACTGCAAGTAAAAAATAGATTTTTATTAGAATCAAAAGCATCTCCAAATTAAAGTCTGTGAATCTTGTGGAGACGTACCTTTCACATACCTTGTTAAATCCACCATGACCAGAAAATTAATCCTGTAATGAGCACGACTGAGTCAGTTCTCACCTGATGAGTAGCTGGCAGCAGTGTTCACATCTGCTCTTCATTCGTGGGATGAGACACCCAGTGGGGAGAGCTAATGGAAGCCTGATTAGTCTCCAGTTTCCTACTACTACTACCAGTTGCCTTCCCTCATCAAAGACAATGCTGTACTTGTCATTTATTCTGCCAAACCAGAATCGCCAACATAGATGTTGGGAGAGGGCTGGGTGGTCAGTCTCAGAAAACAAGTCTTAACTCCTCTATTTACCAGCTGTATCAATTTTAATCAATTACTTCTCTAAACTTCAGCTTTGCACCCATAAAATAGTGATGACAGTAACTTCGTCTACAGTAGTTTGAACACTGGCTGATGGAGTAGGGTGTGATATGGAGGGGTAACAATTGTTACCGCTTGCTGAGTGCCAACCATGTACCAGACTGTTTCAAGTGTTTTTATATATTCCCTGCTCATAACTCTATTATTAATTCCATTTTACAGGTGGAGATTTAATAAATGACATTTACAGCATTTTAACCCAGGTATCTGGCTTAATGCCCACACTCAGAACTATTACATCATATTGCTTCAAGGCAGGAGGTGAAAGTTCTCAGCTTTCTAAGAAGCAAACGACTGTGAGTGTGAGTTCAGAATATTAACTTGCCTCAAAAGAGAAAGCAATGACCTATTTCTCAGTTATTTCTTATTTATTGTTCTTATTAGGGTCAATAGAAAGAGTTACCAGAAGACACATTGACAGATGTGATGGAGATATCCCTAATTTTTACGAGATATGAAGGCAGATATATATGGATTTAAAAATAAAGGGATCACGTCACACCCATTAGGATGGCTACTATTTAGGGAAAAACAAACGGAAAATAAGTGTTAGCAAGGATGTGGGCAAACTTTAACCCTTGTGCACCTCTGGTGGGAATGTAAAATTGGGCAATTGCTATAAAAACAGTATGGTGGTCCCTCAAAAACCTAAAAACAGAATTACCAAATGATTCAGCATTTCCACTTCTGGGTATATACCCCAAGGACTTGAAAGTAGGGACTCATGTATAAACAAAATGTGCTGTATACATACAATCAAATATTATTCAGCCTCAAAAAAAGAAAAGAAAAGAAAAGAAAATGCTGACACATGCTAAAACGTGGATGTACCTGGAGGGCATTATACTAAGAGAAATAAACCCATCAAAAGGACAAATATTACATGATTTTGTTTATTGAGACACCTATAGTAGTCAAATTCATAGGTAGAAAGTAGAGAGGTCGTTGCCAGGGGTTGAGGGGAGAGAGAAACAGGGAATTATTGCTAAATGGGTAGAGAGTTTTAATTTTGTAAGATAAAAAGAATTCTGGACATAGGTGGTGGTGATGGTGAATGTATTTAATGCCACTGAATGGTACAGTTATAAAATGGTTAAGATGGTAAATTTTATGTGTGTTTTACCAGTTTAAAAAAAAAAAAACCACTAGAGCCTGACAAGGAGGTGGAGCAGTGGATAGAGCGTCAGATTGGGATGCAGAAGACCCAGGTTCGAGACCCCAAGGTTGTCAGCTTGAGCGCAGGCTCATCTGGTTTGAGCAAAAGCTCGCCAGCTTGGACCCAAGGTTGCTGGCTCGAGCAAGGGGTCACTCAGTCTGCTGGAACCCCGCGGTCAAGGTCAAGGCACATATGAGAAAGCAATCAATGAACAACTAAGGTGCTACAACAAAGAATCGATGCTTCTCATCTCTCTCCCTTCCTGTCTGTCTGTCCCTATCTATCCCTCTGTCTGACTCTGTCTGTCACACAAAAAAAGTAATTGCTTAAAAATAAACACTAGAGGGAAAAAAACACACATGTTAATAGCAATAACCCATGAGGTAGGAGGTGGTTGGAAGTAAACTCCAGCAGCCTCCCTTACCTCCAAGTTCATCAGCGTGTTTACCAAATGGATAAGGAGTCCAAGCAACACCATTGTGGTGGTTCAGAAACCACAAATTTAATCCTCTCCCTGGGCAGCTTTCCAGACCCCTAAGGGGACTGCCACGTGCTGCACCTCCTCTACTTCAGTGGATGGTACCTTCCAGGGATCTTAAGGCCTGACTGCCAGGCACTCTGCCCTCACCCTCTCAATGAGAGGAATGACAGAGTCACATTGTAAGAAAAGTTTGTTGGATGCGATATATTGGTGGCATATTTGTTCAGTGTCTTTTCTGCGATCAGTACTAGACATGGTGGACCTAGACATGGGAAACAAAATCCACACATTTGTCACTGCCTAAGGTCCCTCCACATGCCTCTTCATAGACCTCTTTGCTTTCGAACTTCAAATATTATCTTACAGAACTCTTGGCCCACTCAAACATACCATTCACTATTGCTCGAGACTATGTTTATTCTTATTTCAGACTATTTCTGTCTCCATTCAAAGGCGATGACTAAAGGTACATCTTGAAGCTCTGCCCATTAGGATTCTTCTCACCACTGTCCTTTAGGGCCTTCCCTGGGAGGGAGGAGAAGAACTGTAGTGCAGTGTAGTAGCAGTCCATTTTTAGCTCCACCAATGTACCAAGCCTGACCCTGTCTTGAACATTTTCCTCCATTATCAGCTGGTCACGGGCAACTCCTGATTTGGCCATAGGTGTGACCTGAGGAATACAACAGACATGGAGTTTTAGGCCATCTGTTCATATAACTTAGGACTTCTAGACCCAATGAAAATGTGATCTTATGTATACCATCTCTATTGTTCATTTCTATTAGATTTTTGCTGGGCACACCCAATCTTACAAGACCCAGGTCCTGAAGGGCAGCTCTGGTCATATAATCATTTGATGTTTCATAGTCAAATGTTCAGTTTCTACTAGAGCTCATTATCATAAAAGTAGGTGCTTTCTGAATGGTTTGGTTGCAGAAGGCAAGGCCTTACTCTCGAAATTTAGGAGCTGTGACTCTCCTTTCAGTCCTGCTGGATTCCACAAAGCATAATTATCTATCAGATAGCACCTTGGGAGCTATCATGTCATCATGAACTGAGTGGAAGCTCAGCTTGTATCACAGCCTAGACATGCTGCCAGGCCTCTTTTTCTCTTGATCCTACTCAAAACTGGAAGCCTTTGATTCACTTGATAAGTGGGTTAGAGAAGTATTCCTACGTGTGCCACAGGCTATTTGTACAAACCAAAGAGGTGCAACAAATACTGCTCCTTTTTCTTAGTGGGGGGAGGTGAAAGATTCTGTATCTTTTTCTTACATTGAAGGGGATACCCTTCAACCCAGGCATGCATCAGATATCCCGACTCCTAAAAATGTGGTCAGCATTGCAGGTCCCTGAACATTTGTAATTTATGAATCACCCTCTGGCTTATGAAGGCCCCCTGATTCCTGGTCCCCAGATCCATTCATGCTATATTATCAACACAACAAATCAATAGGGCGTTTTGAAGAAGAGTCTGACAGAGTCCTTTTGAATTGTATTATGACAAAGAGCAGGAAAGTTAACCAGCCCTGAGAGGTCTTCATAGGAAAGCATTCACAGCTTTGAGTAAGCAGGAATTCAGTTTTCCCAAGTGAATGCAAACTGCTTTTGATCTTCTTTCCTGATAGGAACTGAGTATGAGTAGCACATATTTGCCAGATCAAAATCACATAGCAAGTGCTAGAGGCTGTACTGATGGGTTCAACCAAAGATACAACACCTGTTAAAACTTTCATGATTGCAGATACCATTTGATTAACTTTACAGTAGCCCACCATCATTTGCCATGATCCATCTGATTTAGGAGGGACTGTACTGGCAAATCAAGCTCCCTGCAGCCTCTAAGTTCTTTAGGTTTTCAGCCATCTCTGCAGTTTCACTGGAGCGAGGTATTGCTTCTGATTTACCACCTTTGTAATAAAGTGGGGTGGGAGAGGCAGTTTTAGGGGCTTCCACCTGGCCCTTTCTACCCTAATGATCCTCACCTCCTAGGTCAGAGGGTCAATGTTATGGTTCTATCCATCTGCAAAGTATAGCCACCTCCCTTTCTTGGCCACTGTGAACAATGCTGCTATGAACATAGGACTGCATGTGTCTTTACATACAATGTTTTTGAGTTTTGGGGGTATATACCCAGTAAAGGGACTGCTGGGTCATATGGTAGTTCTATTTTTAGTTTTTTGAGGAACCACCATACTTTCTTCCATAATGGTTGTACTACTTTACATTCCCACCAACAGTGGATGAGGGTTCCTTTTTCTCCACAGCCTCTCCAACACTTGTTATTACCTGTCTTGTTGATAATAGCTAATCTAACAGGCGTGAGGTGGTGTCTCGTTGTAGTTTTGATTTGCATTTCTCTAATAGCTAATGAAGATGAGCATCTTTTCATATATCTGTTGGCCATTTGTATTTCTTCCTGGGAGAAGTGTCTGTTTATGTCCTCTTCCCATTTTTTTATTGGATTGTTTGTTTGTTTGTTTGTTTGTTATCGAGTTTTGTGAGTTCTTTGTATATTTTGGATATTAGCCCCTTATCTGAGCTGTTGTTTGAAAATATCATCTCCCATTTAGTTGGTTGTCTGTTTATTTTGTTGTCAGTTTCTCTTCCTGTGCAAAAACTTCTTAGCCAAAAAGACCTTCAATAGATGACTGGATAAAGGAGATGTGGTACATATATACCATGGAATACTACTCAGCTATAAGAAATGATGACATCGGATCATTTACAACAAAATGGATGGATCTTGATAACATTATACAGAGTGAAATAAGTAAATCAGAAAAAAAACTAAGAACTACATGATTCCATACATAGGTGGGACATAAAAAAGAGACTAAGAGACATGAGTGTGGTGGTTACTGGGAGGGGGGGGGAGGAGAGGGAGGAAGAGGGGGGAGGGGAGGGGCACAAAGAAAACCAGATGGAAGGTGACAGAGGACAATTTGACTTTGGGTAATGGGTATGCAACATAACTGAATGACAAGATAACCTGGAGATGTTTTCTTTGAACATATGTACCCTGATTTATTAATGTCACCCCATTAGAATAAAATAAAATAAGTTAATAAAAAAAGTATAGCCACTTCAATTATGCACTCAGCAACTGAAGAGATGACCGTAAGTTGATGGAGCCATTGGGACCACTGTAAAACAGATGTGGGCCAGGACTCTATAACCTGGCCCCTGTATACTTCACTCTGACAGGAAGCTATGGTAGCAGTTCAGATTCCCTGCATCAATGTAGTTCACCATGTATCCAACATCACTTGAAAGAGACTGGCACTTCCCATTTTCTCAGTGTATGATTACTTTGAAAAATGGTCACAGGTTCTGTCGGGAAAGGTTTGAGTACATATTGTATATGTATACCAGTGGTGTTGCAGAGAACTTCCTCAGGAATCCATATATCCTTTAATCAATGTGCTCTGGGTTTGAGAACTGGCTCATATCTGCAAACAGGTCCAGAGATCATGTTTTTCTACTTGGCAGCTGACATCTGCCTTCTGCTCACCAGTTCTTGATTGTGTTGTTTCTGTTGTTGTTATGGAAATCAACCAATAACCTCATTAGCTTCTGATCTATTTTGCCCCTAGAAACATCATGGTCTGTAGAACACCACAGATCCACTGCATTTTAAAGATCCCTGATTAGTAATCATATTCACTTTGTTTCTGATGATTAAGTGCTGCAAACTGCCTTTGCTATTTCAGAATCCTGTCCTACTTATTGGCCCTAGGACATTGCCTACTGTCATCTCTGGCCTGCACTGGACAGTCACTGCTGAGTTCCTTGTCTAAGTCAATATCTACTCATTACTGCAGTCTTATTTCTTTAGTGAAAGGACTGTCTACTGGACCCTATGACAGAACATAGTCAGCTGGCAAATTATCTGGTCTCATATAACAAATCCATTCTAAGTTCACTACACTGAGCCTCCTGACCCTTTCCTTAATAAACTACCAAGATAGTTCTGATATCTATATCTCATTTACTGTACATCACCATTGTGGCCAAGCTTCAAGTTGCCATCCTCACAGCGTGTTAGAACTTGTTGGGACATTAAATCATCAGCTACTAGAGAGTAGTGTCCCCGTATCAACTTCTTTCCTACTTAGCTTTTTGCACTGCTGGTTCAATACTCTCAAGATCCATTACTTTATGAAATTGTTGGTTCCTGTTGATATATTCATTATTAACCTGTGGTTTTTCTTGTGAATAAATAATTCTCTCTTGTAGTAAGAGCTGTACTTTCCATTCTGTCTCTACTGAGATCTAACCCTAGTTACTGGTGAAGAAGCAATGAGGGTTCTTCAACAGTAACCCTAGTTACTGGTGAAGAAGTAAGGGCAGAAACATCATCTTGTGGGGCAACTGACTAAGGTGAGGCTTTGAATCCATCTCCAGGTAATAGAAGTATTCTTTTCTTTATCCAGCAAGGGGGAAAAGGTCCTTCTGAGAGCACAGAAGGCTCAGGAAGCTGGGATTTCAGGGACCTCAAACATATCGACCCAAATGTCTCCATCCCAGCCCCAAAGTGTTACTTGACTTTAGAATAGAAAACGTTCAGTCTGTGCATTCAATCTCTTTAAAGCTCTGCCACCCTTTTGATCAATTTCTGGGCTGAACTGAAAGTACAGTATGGCCTCTGGTTGCAGAAGATGAGAGTCTCTGAACAGTGCTACATGGGGTGGATCATTTTTGGGTCACAGAATGCTTTGAGAATGTTGTGAAAGCCACAGGCAGTTGGGAAACCACCTACCAGCTGAGTATGAGAACAAGGTACTTCTTCGTGTCTTAGTTTCATTATTTATAAAATGAAGAGAAGATGCTTTTTTGGACCCTTCTGTCTACCTTGGAAGCAGCCCAGCCATGGAGGGAAGTTCTGGCAGCTGATAGCGTCACACCTCAAGCTGGCAGAGGTGTATAGCTCTGCTCTTCGGTCTCATGGATTTCTGGAAGATCACCTGGGAGTAGCTGGAAAATCAAATCCCCTGGGACAGTCCTCACCTGATGGTAGATGGCAGTCGGTGGAATAATGCCATAGGATAAAAAGCCAGTTAGTTATTGCACATACCAATAACCTAGACTGGCAATGAATTTTTTCTCTCTCCCCCTCACCCCACAAGGCCTGGTGAGGTCAGGTGGCTGAAGTAAAACTTCCTTTTAGCCCGTGGCAATGACTTTTTATTCCTGTTCCCCACCTCCACCATCACCTCCCAAATAAACTACTTACATCCACGCTGTCACAGATTCTGCTTTCAGGGGAACCCAAACTAAGGCAGTAACTATATTCATTAGGGTTCATGCAGGAAAAATAAATGTCTTTAACTGAAAAGAATTTATTAAAGGACTATAAAGATGAGGTAGAGTTAGGGAAGGACAGGGTGGTACAGAATCCCAGGGATAGTACAGTAACGGAACAAAGGGAATAAGGAGGAGCCCTGGCCTTTAGTAGAGGCACCAGAGCCAGGACTAGGGTGAAGCAAGCAGGAACCCCAGACCAACATTTAAAGAGGCACACACTCTCAGGTTTGTTAAAGTGCCAGCCTGATAGTGAACATTTCCTTAAAATTTGCACCCTAGGCTTCTGCTTGCTTTACCCTGGTCCAGCCTTGAAGAGAACTCACAGGGTGTCATTTTTCTCTCATCTCATTTCTTACAATGCCTTCAACTTGCTGAACCCAAATCTGAAATCAAAGCTCAGGGGACATTTACACCAGTCTTCTAGGGCATAGAAGGTTAGAGTTTTAAATAGAAAATATCCAATTTAGCGAAGTGCCTCAATGGAGTTATGATGATTAGGTGAATTAAGATATAAAGTGCTTAGGCCCTGGCTGGGAGGCTCAGTAGACAGAGTGTCACCCGAGTGCGCTGAGGTCATGGGTTCAATCCCCAGTCAGGGCATGTACGATAAGCAACCAATGAGTGCACAACTAAATTAAAACTAGTGATGCTTCTGTCTCTCTTTCCTCTTTTCTCCCCTCTCCCTTCATCCCTCCTTTCCAATCAATGGGGAAACACACACACACACACACACACACACACACACACACACTGCTTAGCGAGGTACCTGAAACACACTGTTCTTGTTCTTATTATTATTGTCCATGTGATGCAAAAATTTAATTATTGGGTTCAGGGAATTCCTGAAGTATGTTTATAGACTGGGTTCAAGAACTGAGAGCCCCTGCCCTGAATTAGGTCTTTGCATTGTATGGTGAGCCTTCATAAACCAGCCTTCAATCTTTTATTTCCTTCCCACATGTCCCATTCTTCCCAACCTTTTTACATCATGGTACCCACAGAAAATGGCAATATTCATACAACACTAAAGTGGAGAAATGAGGTCCTCAATCTGAAGCAAATGGCCCAGAGGCTCTGCCTGCCTCAAAGACTAAGGGGGTCAGTATTTAAGCACACCCTTGTCAGAAGGAAAGCTCTGTTCAAATCTATGATCTATCCTGTACAGTAACACTAATTTAGCTTTTCTAAAATAATACTTTCACAGATCCTTTGTATCTAATGAACAATATTCAGAATTCTTGGTCTGGTGTTAAGATCAAGGTATGGAGTTGGAAGAGACAGCAGAAGATATCCAATATATTGCCTTTATTTTATAGATGATAAGATGAAGCCCAACAAGATTAAATGACTCGTCCAAAACATGCCAATTGAAATCCATTATCACGTTCAAGTATCACCTCTTTATGAAGGCTTCTCAGTTCACATAGAAAATGAATGCCTCTTCCTCTAAACATTCACAATATTCATTTAAGATACTGTACAGGAAGAGGAAGCAGATCAAGACCTGTTTCAGCCTGCATTCCCCTGTGTTAGAAAAGTCATTATATACTAGGGTGAAGGATTTTACAATGGACTGATTTATAAATCAGAATGCCAATTCACTGACAAATAAAAGTTAAATGAATGCACAACTCACAGTCCCTAGTCAATATAATCTGGAGTCAGCAAACATTGCTTGGTAAAGGAACTGAGAGAAAATAAATGAGAACCACACACAATCTGTTGCATATTTTTCCTTTTGTTGTTGGTTTATTTTGTTTGTTTCTTCATAATGTTTTGAAAATGTAAAATCTATTCTTAGCCCACCACGACAGAGAGACCATGGGTTGCATTTGGCCAGGTGCCTTAGTTTGCTGATCCTTGATATCTATTGGCAGAAAGAAAGCTGATCTGGGAAACAAACTGAATTATCAGAAGCCTGTTTGGTGAGTAAAGCAACCAGAATAAAGGGAGCTCAAATTCGCTCAGGCAGTAAATATATTTTAAGGGTCTACTTTGGTACTATCCTTGGTCCTGGGGCTGCAGTAGTGAATAAAAGAGATGCAATTCCAGTCCCTAAGATGATGAGGGAGTGGGGAGATGATGAGAGATGACTGAAGCATTTTAAACAGGAGAGTGGCATAATAATTCTCACTGCTGTTGAGCAGCAAGACTGAGGTGGGACAGAAAAAGAAGCTGGGAGACTGATTTAGGCTACTACAGTGGTCCAAGAGAGAAAGTAATAAAAAACGATGGCTCGGTGGTTAGATTTGGGATATATTTCGGAGATAGATCCAACCAGACTTACCAATGAATCAAATGAGAATGCAACCGAGAAGATGGTGCGCCATTAAAGTCAGAAGAAAGTGAAAGGGATTTGGACCTAGGACCTGTGGTGGGATTTGGTTGGTTTGCACTGGTTCTGCAGAACCGGTATCTAATTTTTTGTTGGGTTCGGTGAACTGATTGTTAAAATGGCACATAGAATCAGGGTTCTTTCTAAGGTGGGCACCTGGACAGCCATCCAATGTAGAAATCACAAATTTACATTCTTCATTCTTTTTTAACGTTCATCTGTGTAACAGCAAATTCTAAGTGCCCATAGTAATGTTCATTCTGTCCATAGGTGAAAAAAATGGCAGGTAAGGATGCCAATCAAGAAGCAATATGGAAATACCTTAAATAAGTTTTATTGTTCTTTGTCTAGTATTACGTGATGTTTTTCATTAATATTTTAAAATATTTCTTATAACATAATCTAGTTTTGTGTACCTCTTTTATTGTTCTTATTTAAGTATTAAATGCATAAAATAATAAACTACCTTTTGGTATATCATTTTTTTATACTCAAAAGGCATTAGGACCAAGAACCGGTTGTTAAATTATTTGAAGCCCACCACTGTCTAGGATACAAGAGAAAGACTGATCCTGGGATAAGATCAGGGACAGTGGAAAAGTGAACTCATATGGGAAAGGTACTAGGGCTGTCTGGCACCTTAGTGTCACTTGAGATGTACGGTCTTCAGTTGGAATTGTTAGTGACTTCTTAATAAAGAGCATCTAACTTGACTCTACTGAAAAATATTTTTCTATAGTGGATCCTTCCTTTTATACTTTATCTTATTTTGTAAATTTTTATTTATTAATTCAGTGAGAGAGTAAGGGGGGGGGGGGAGAGAGAGAGAGAGATAAGAACATGGAGCCATCCCTGTATGTCCCCTGATTGGGGATCGAACTGGAAACCTCTGCACTTCGGGATGATGCTCCAACCAACCAACAGAGCTATCCGGCTAGAGCTTCTTTTATATTTTAAATTACATAAATATCACTTGATACCACAAAAATATATGTAATTACCTATAAGTTAGAAAGCCTAATAATTATATGCACATAATAATTAAATCCACCCTACCCTTAGACCTTTGCCAATAATTTACATTTAACTTTTTATATTGTACTTCTTCCTAATCCCATCTCTCTGATCACTCCAAAACCCACTCATTCAGTGCTCACAAAGCTACTGACTTGTCCCAGTTTCCTAGAATCTAAAGGTTTCTAGCTCGCCAGACTTATTCACCTGTTTCCCATCTCCTTCTCTCTATACAAACTCTGCACAAACTGGCTTCTCCCTCAGCACTCCACCATCTTGGCTGCTTCTCCTGGCCTCCTCCAAGTGGCCTTTCTCTGCTCTGCTCTCTAATGCTAACCTCAGGAACTGAGAGAGCAAGGTCCCGGCCTGCCCCATTTTATAGTGTAGAAATCCAAACCTTTAATCCAATCTACAAACAAGGAAGTCTCTGATACAAAGTCACTTATCTGAGGCATAATGGGAGGATTCCTCATGAGAGTGCACCACCCCACATCATCCAATCAGTCAAGGGTGTGGGGAAAAGCTTACTCTTAAAACTTGCATGATGCTCTTTAACAAAGTAAGCATAATATATTTTATCTGCCCAACACCAACTTACATTCATGGTTATAACGTGTAAAAATTCCAGTTGGTGCAATATATTCCAAAATTTGGTATTCCCAGAATTCTTAATTTTGTTAATTGACTGAAGAAAACAAACAGTATCTCAATGTAGTCTTTTCTGTATTTCCCAGATTAATGAAACATAGCATCTTTTTATATGTTTATCAGTCATGGCATTTCCTCTTCCACACTGTTATTTCTTAATCAATCTTCCTTTTCAATAATCTTTCAACCATCATAAGCTTCTTCCATTTGCAATGCCTCATAAGACATTAATTTTGATGCTTACATATTATTTTCCATTTGCCACTCTTTTGCCTCCTATTTTTTCTCTTAGGGCATTTAGGGCACACTGATAAAGTCTAATCTATAATGCATTTATAAGTCACCTATTAGATGGGTGGGTTTGGGGTAATTGTTCACATATGATGACTCCTGTCCTCATCAGATTAATATACTTGGTCCCTATCATTTATAAGGGTGTATCCCAAGGGTCCCCAAACGTTTTACAGAGGGGTCCAGTTCACTGTCCCTCAGACCGTTGGCGGGCCGGACTATAAAAAAAACTATGAACAAATCCCTATGCACATTGCACATAGTTTAAATTTAAAAAACCAAAATGGGAACAAATACAATATTTAAAATAAAGAACAAGTAAATTTAAATCAACAAACTGACCAGTATTTCAATGGGAACTATGGGTGTGATGCATCCTGTGCTCCTTTCACTGACCACCAATGAAAGAGGTGCCCCTTCCGGAAGTGCGGAGGGGGACCCATAAATGGCCTCAGGGGGCCACAGTTTTGGTACCCCTGGTGTATCCCATCATTAGTTTAGACCTTTATTCTTACAATTTCTATTTCCTCTACTCTAGTAATTGATATCTGGAAGGTGTAATCATATCCTACACATCTTTAAACCACTATTCCAAGCACAGTGCCAGTCACGTTGCGTGTATTTAATACTTCTCCTATGATTTTTACCCCTGTGTATGAAGACCGTTTTTAATATATCGTCCACACTTGATTGCTGGCTTGAGCACTCGGTGACCATCGGGTTATCTTTGCCCATCTCTCTGCTACTTCACGTTGAAAGTGAGACAAGAAACACTGGCAGCAATGGGCTCTCTTCTCTTGTTTCATAAAATGGGGTGGGGGGCATAATGGAAAAGGGTGTGGGGGAGTCCATTCTAAACTCTGGGACAACCTGGGTCTTTCCCTGGGCGAGCCCTTCCAGACCATTTTCTTTACTCATATCGTATAAAAACAGTACCCACATCTACAACAAAGGCCCGACATTTACAGTCATGAGTTCGCGTGCTGCAAACTGTATAAACACAAGGACGCCCAAACACCGACAAACAAAAACACACCCACGTGCTCGGGTCCTATCCCGCGGCTCCAGTTCTTTGAAATTGAACAGAGAAAAACTGTCTCGGCATCCTTCTTCACACTTTCGGCAATATCCTTTCAGCAAAAATAAAACCTAAACTTTTAAAATAATTTATTAAAAATATAATATTTTCTTTTGTTTATGTGTCTTCTTTTCTGTGCTTTTGTGGGGATTATTTTGAGCCATCATACGGACCCTGCCCAGAACCACAGATGTGGAAACTGCGATGATTTGGTCGCGGCTGCCCAGGAGGCGGACGGAGGCTGTGACGCCATCTCTGCGAGGCGTAGGCGACGCTGTCTGAAGGAAGGCTCTCTGTGCTGCTACGCGGGACCTCTGGCTAAGAGACAGCGGGAGCCCCTGCCACCGCAAGCTTTTCCCCGGCAGTCCGCCTAGGTCGAGTACCGCCTGAAGATGGCAGACGATCTTGGAGACGATTGGTGGGAGAACCAGCCGGCAGGAGCATCCAGCAGCCCAGGTACTCACTCCGTCCGCGGTCCTGTGGGGCCTCCCCCGACCCCCAGCCCGGTGCCCGTGCTCGTGCCCGTGCCCGTGCGTGCGCGTCCGCACGGGCAGCCTCTGGCCGTCACCGTTCGGTCCAGCTGGGGTGCGCACAGCTGCGGGAGCATCGCCCTGGAGGTGCTGCGGAGACTTAACACGTGGAGCAGACAAGCATGACGTTAACAGATCTGCCAGCCAGCCAGTCAGGAAGGAGAACCCTTTTCCGAGCTCTTTTTCTTTTCTTTATTTCTTAATAGATAGGGCAGTTTTCGTGAGACACACAGTTGGGGTGTAGTGGTTAAGAATAACTCCTGGATTAGGTTCAGACTGCTTCTGTTCCAATCGCGCGACGTCAGCCCTACAGTACTGTTTTGCCTTTTCCGCCTCATCAGTAAAACAAGGATAATAATGCCAGTTTCATGAGGATTAAATGAGTGTGAATGATGCACTTGAGCACAGTGCTTGGCACATAATATGTGCGTGATAAATATAAGCTATAGTTTTTCTTGCTATCAGCATCATCACGACGTTATTTGGACTATTAGAGCCTAAAGGAAGCTTAGATAGATCATCCATTTGAGCTCACTCATTTTACAGACGAGGAACAGGAGACCTAAAGATGTCAAGTAACTTGACAAGTGCACATAACTATTTGTTGGTAGAAACAAGACTAGAATTCAGTGAACACAATTTCAGTGTTTACTGTATGTGTACCCACTGCCAACGCTGTGGACTTTTTTTTTTTTAAGTAAGAGGAGGTGCGCTAGACTCCCACATGAGCCCTTTCGGGGTCCACCCCGCAACCCCGTCTTGGGCTGATACCTGAGTCAACAGAGCTATCCTGAGCTCCCCGGGATGACGAACCAATTGAGTGGGGAAGAGAGAGAGAAGAGGGAGAGGAAGAGAAGCAGATGGTTGTTTCTCACACGTGCCCTGACCTGCAGTCGAACCCGGGACATCCGCACACCGGGTGGACACTCGATCCATGGAGCCAACTGGCCAGACCCGGCATTAATTTATTTATATTTATTTATTTATTTTAAAGATTTTACTTAATTGATTTTAGAGAGGAAAGATAAAAGGAAGGGGAGCGGGAAGCATCAACTGGTAGTTGCTTTTCATAAGTGCCTTGACCAGGCAAGCTTGTGGTTTTGAACTGGTGACCCCAGCAATCCAGTCCATGCTTTACCTACTGCACCACCATAGGTCAGGCGGTTGCCATGGTCATTTTATCCTAGAGTAGATAGCATTAAGTAACTCCTCATCATAGCTTTGGGCTTGAATTTTTCAAGTCTCCTAAGGCTTAATAAACAGTTATGTTCTTATCTTTCTTCAGAGTCTGCCTCATCACTACTAGCTACTGAGATTTTTTTAGGACAAAGCCAAAATCTGATTTATATCTGTATAGGCAACAGGGCCCTGTACATGATAGACACTTTGTACATGTTTGCTGCAAACATTAATATTGAAATATGAGTTGTGAAATATTTGTTAAAAAACAACAAAATTTTATTATAGTGTGTTTCCAAAAGGGCAGCTTTCAGGTACAAACTGAGCAGATGTCATTTTTAAAAAGGTAGTTAATGCGCCTGACCAGGCAGTGGTGCAGTTAATAGTGTGTCTACCTGGGAATCTGAGGACCCAAAACCACACGGTTGCTGGCTTAAGCGTGGTTCATCAGCTTGAGTGTGGGGTCGCTGGCTTGAATGTGGGATTATAGAAATGACCCCAAGGTCACTGGCTTGAGCCCAAGGTCGGTGGCTTGAGCATAAGTCACTGGAGTCCCGGGTCAAGACACATATGAGAAAGCAATCAATGAACAACTAAGGTGCTGCAACTATGAATTGATGCAATTATGAGTTAATGCTTCTCATATCTCTCCCTACCTGTCTGTATGTCCCTATCTGTCTGTCTCTCTCTCTGCCCCCCCATGCTAAAAAAAAAAAAATAAAGCCAATGTAATACTTTCTTCATTAAATTTCCTGCCTCTTGTGCAACTTTATTTCTAGCAAATGCATCTCTGTGCTTGAAGGTACAAATATCTTTGTAGGCTGTTGTGTCCCATATTTACTTTTTTAAATTTTAAAATAAATTTTCAGTTCTTAGTTTACAAGTTTATTATGAAAATCACTGCAGTGCTCTGTGCAGTAACATGGTCATACTGGAGTGGGGAAAATGATTCTGTTCAAACAACTCATCAGGTTCTGACAATAACAGAAAAACAGACAGAGATTTGAGAAGGGAAATGAACTGAGTGCAGACAAATTATATACTTAAAATAATCAGTGTCCCTGAAAATAAACAAAACATTTTTAAAACTCACAAGTGGGGGAGGCATTGGTACTTTATTTTTAATGTTAAGTAAGCTCCGATTTTTGCTTTCCTTATCTACAGTTACGCTGAGTAAAGCTGTAGCTAAGTGGAAGTTAAATTCTATTCACAGGGTGTTAATGTTTATGTCATGTCATTGTTATCTGCAGTCTCTCGGGAAAAGCAAAAGTAACTACAAATAATGCTATGCCAGAAACTGGTTTCTTGACCAACAGTGTCTTCTCACCGTACAATGAACTGGCCCTTCTAAAGTGGTCATGGTTGTCCACGACAGGAGGCTTTGTGTTTTTATATGGCACATCTTTGGTCCATGTGAAAACAGGTTTTTTGAATGTGCCCAGTAGGCAGCCGGGTCTAGAACTCCAAGGCTGAGTCAGGACTGTAGATCAGATTTGGGGAAGTTGGCAAACATATAGCTTACTTTAAAAGAGGATAGTCGTAGCGATCTGCAACACTCAGCCTCCACTTCCTTTAGGTAGGTTTTTCATATGCTTCCCTAGCTCATTCTGAATCGTGGGTGCCATCTCTTACCAACATCTCACTAGAAAACCGTGAAGTGTGAAGACACTTCTGCGTATAGTTGGGAGACTGCGGAAAATAATACTAACTTGCATATGTTGAGTGCTTACTATGTGACAGATACCGTTTTGATTGCTTTACATGTATTAGCTCATTTAATCTTTATAAGTGCACCATGTGACAGTTAACTGTTGTTGTCCCCATTTTATAGATGAGGAAACTGAAGTACTAAATGGTGAAGTTATTTGCCCAATGTTATTCTGTTGGTAACTGAAGAGGTTGTCAGTCATAGGCATGCAATCCCAATGAAACCAGTCTGTGCACTTGGAAATTTCTCACAGATAATTATTCTAATTACAAATGGTAAGAGTCTCATCTCTAAAATAACAATCCTTTACCATTTAAAGAGGCTTATAGTTTATAAATCCTTCTGTTTATAGACATCATTGTTACTAAACTATGTCTCTTAACACCTAGTCTCCTTAGGTTTACTCCTCTAAATTACGTTGATTACCTGGCTACAAATAAGTGGGCTGTACCATTGGACTTTGAGAACCATCTCTTTGCCAGGAACTCAGACTTGATCCTAGAGCTCAAGGCTCACATACCTTGCTGTCTTTGCGAAGTCTATTTATTTCATAGGAATGTCAAATGCAAATGAGACCCCATTTCTGAATTATTCCCCAACCTGCTTTTTCTTCAGTCTTCCCTATCTCAGTAAATTAAATCACCAACTACCCAATTTCACAAAGGCCTAGGAATATCCTGACTTATTCATTCATTTGTTTCTTTCAACCTCTCACATCTGATCAACTCTTAACTCTACCTCCATGACATATCCTAAAACATTTTTCCCCCATTTTCCTTTTTTGCTAACTATATCAGAGTACATGCTATTATCTTTTGTTCCTTAACTATTGCAGTATGCTCTTAACAGGACTCCTTGTTTCTATCTTGTCCCTGTTCTTTACTCAGCAGCCAGAGTGATCCTTTTAAAAGAGAAATCAGATCTCATTCCCTCCAGTGGCCCCCCCTTGACACACAGAACAAAACCCAGAATACGTACCATGGCTGGTATCTGCAGGCCTTCTACTGCTTAGCTCCCCTCTAGTTCACGCTGTCCCAGCCAGACCAGCCTTCATTCTGTCTCAGTGGGCCAAGCTCATTCTGCTTTAGCCTTTTTCAGTAGCTGTTCCTTTTCCCTTGTGGGTTGCCCTGAATTGCACACGGCCAGCCTTTTAACATTAAGACCTCAGTTCAAACATCACCAAAAGCACTTCCTATTCAGCCTGTCCAGAGTAGTTCTCTTACATGATCACATTATGGTAATTCTCAGCAGAGCACTTACCACAAACTTTTTCCCTTGTTAAATTATTATGGTCCCCACACACTAGAATGTTACAGCTCTGTGTTAGCAGGGATTTGTTTATCTTGTTCTTTGCCATATTCTCAGGGTCCAGACTAGTATCTGCTTGTGCGGGTACTCATTAAGTATTTGTTCATTAATTAATTTTATAGCCACATTTTGGAGACCTCAACATAGGAATTCCACATTTAAAGAGATTTAGTCCACAAGAAGAGTTTTCAAATCCTGCCTAGGCTTTTGACAGAATTGGCTGACACTACTTTTCTCTTTCAAATATACATTAGAAATCCTTGTTTGTATAAGTGTGTCTACTAACATTTTATTCTAACCATATTTAGACTTAGTTTTATAAATTTTGTTTTGAAAGGGTACAACAGACTTGCTTTGTAAATGAGCTGTTAATCCCTATACGTGACAGCTTTTGTCATCTAGAACCAATGTAACTTTATTTTGTCTGTGATTGCTAAAATGAGCATTGTAAATCTTTTAACAATATTTAATGATATCCTTGAAATCATGTTGCTTTATCTATGCTATGAATTCATTTTCGAATGATGAAGTAGAGGAACACCTTGGATCTTTCCTTTAAACCTGAATAACTCAGGTTTTTGTTTATTTTCCCTTTTTCACACCAAATTTAGACCTTGACAGCATCAGTTTTACCTATAGGCAGCCATGCATAGTAAATGTAAAGCAGTGCTTCTGCATATAGAACTCAGACTTTGTATATTTACAGTGGATTTTGATAACATACAACAGAGGATCAACTTCAGGGCATTTCATTTTCAAAATTATTTATTGAGCTCTCACGCTTAGCCCTGTTTTAAACACTTCAAATGGAATTAGAGGGAAAAATATATAATCTGCTTACATTATGAGATTTAGACATTGATGCAGTTCAACCAAAATTCAGGTAATATTATTTTAAGACACATGTTCAGGGGCAAAACCACAGGAAAGATAAATTTTTCAAGGTGAAATGAAGGACAATGGAGAGAGGGAGTGCTACCTTATTAGTTATTGTTCTGAACTTGAAGCCTATAACATATCGACCCATCTAGAACCTTTATGGGCTAGTTTTACAGTATTTTACTGTACATGTTAGGTAGGACAAGAGTCTCGAGGTCTGGGCCATGCTTACTAAATGCTATTCTTGCTAAATGTTAAATGTACCAAAGTATTTCGCAGACCAGCTGTGCATAGGATAAGCTTGACAGGAACCCAACCAGGTAAGTATAGCCAACTGCAAAGATGAAATCAACATGTGAAATTGATGAAACAGTGTGTATAAGCAATGGCTAAGCCTCCCTTCAGGGAGGCAGAGCTTTGAATATGAATACCCTGCCTCCTTAACTTGCTGGAAGTAAATAAAACTACCTTGAGACAATCGCATCTCATTTTTGAACAGGAACCATCTCGGATGATGAATTCCCTGAGTTCAGTTACATATGCAATTTCCATGGTTCTTGCAAGTGATTAAACAAGTTCTTAATGACAAGTATGAATGTTTAAAGGTACAATTTCCACATCTTTCTCCAAATCACACGTGCAGTAATAGTTCTGCTTTAATTTCACTGAATGTCTCTGAATCTTTTGAAAAGTGCAAGGAGTTTGGAAGGCCTAGAATTATTTCCATTTCCTCCCTCAGATGTAACAATAGCACATTATTTTGTGGTACAAATTCTTTGACCTATTCTTCTCTGAGGTTCTTTAGTTGAACACTTTAGCACAGTGGTTCTTAACCTTTTTTGAGGTACCGGACCCACCAGTTTCATATGCGCATTCACCGAACCCTTCTTTAGTGATAAATAAAATATGATTTTTCTTTTCCAAATTCAAGACATAGGTATATGTTTTTTTACTGGTGCACAAAATGAGCCGTGCATGAACATCACCTTGCTCAAAGAACAAAACCCACAAAGTGCATGAACTCACAACAAATTATGGTATTACTTTATTCTGGCCTCCGTGGCAGAGGCTTCTCCGAACCCCTGAGACCGACTCATCGAACCCCTAGGGTTCGATAGAACCCAGATTAAGAACCACTGCTTTAGCACATTCATAGAATTAAACATTTTACTAAATAATAGTTTCCACATTTTCATCAGCTTTCACAGAATTCTTAATTGAATTATTAGTATTTTCTAGTAGTATTAGCAATTACTAGGATTCCTTTTAAAAATTAATTGATTAACTTTTTCTTAATCTTT
Source organism: Rhynchonycteris naso (assembly GCA_037038555.1). NCBI lineage: Eukaryota > Metazoa > Chordata > Mammalia > Chiroptera > Emballonuridae > Rhynchonycteris > Rhynchonycteris naso. Next base: position 80,096,264 of record CM073002.1, read on the forward strand.
TGTTCCTGAGTTCCTTGTTAATCTAGTTTACACTAGAGCAGAGGTTAGCAAACATTTTTTGTAAAAGACCAGATAGTATATATTTCAGGCTTTGATGGCCAATTGGTTGCTGCTGCACTACTTGACTCAGTCACTGTAGCAAAAATGCAATCGCATGCAGTAAATACTGTATTTTAATAAACAAGTGTGGCTGTGTTCGAATAGAACTTTACTTGTACAAGATGAAATATGAATTTCATGTAGTTTTCACATCTCACAAAATTACCTTCTTTTAAGGACCAGACAGTAGGCTGAATTTGTGTCGCAGACTCATAATCTGAGCCCAAGCTGTATGTCGCATTTCCCCAGAAAGAGGAGGAATTTAAACATGCCCCAGACAAAGTTGTGCTTACGTTAATAACTCCATTACTCAGTTCATAATTATCATTCGTCCATTAGAAGAGTCACATTCCTGTTAAGATCAGATACAGGCATACCTCAGAGATATTGCAAGTTCAGTTCCAGACCACCACAATAAAGGAAATATTGCAATAAAGTCAGCTGTACGATTTTTGCCTTTAGAGGCTCCTGCTCTTCAGTTTATTAAATACACATCTATGTGCCTGTAGTTCAAACAGTTACGAGGAGATTAGTTCAGAAATCACGGAAGCTAAATAAATGAAGAGCTGAGGAAAGACGCTAGCATAAAAGTATCAGGCTGTAAAATCTTTTTAAATATTGGATTTGTTTTTATTCACTTGGATTTTTATTGTCTTCCTTTTTAAAATTTAAATAAAGTCAGGCTAGAATTATTATGACAGCTTTTTGTAATTTTCATTGTTCTTTGGAGAGGTACATTTCAGCCGGAACGGGATTATGCGCAGGAGGCAGGATTCTTTTTATTTCAGTTGTGTTATAGGTTAAACACCGTTTTATTGAACTCCAAATGGTATTCCCAGTTCTTAGATGTTTAGGCATTTTTATTGTATTACATACTGCTTAAAATAAGTATGGTTTTGGTTGGTAATCTTTGTTAAAATAGACTGTTAGTTTAAAGACTTTTAATGGGATTAGAACTGTATTACCACTTAAAGGTGGATTTTTGCTGCTTATCATGGAAGTATTGCTATTTTCCTACCTTTTTTTTAGTACTTTGTATGATAAAATAGCTATTTTCTTTCTTGCTCTTGAACTTAAGCCAGCTTGCCATAAAAATATATTTTAGGGGGTCTCCTGACATAGGGGGAGACAGTTTTGGAATCTACATCAAACATATTTTGTGCTCCTCTTCAAGGTAAAATGTTCCCGGGCTATTTAGATTTTCTAGGACTCTTGTTGGTGCTTGTTTTTCCTGTTTTATGCTTCTTTTCAGACTGTTTCGTTTCCACGATAGGAAGTCCAGTTTCTTTCTATTCGTATAACTATCAGTGTTGAACATTACCCAGCATAACGGCTTTTTTGACCCTATCGTCCACCATTCCCATCTCTTAGCGCATGTTCTCACTTGTTTCTAGACTGAACAGCCCTTCTCTCCTTTATTCACTCATCCTCTGTTCACTGAACATCACCTCATTCTGTCAGGCTCGGTGCTAAGTTCCCTACACTGTGTTTTCCCGCTGTGCTGTCCACCCGGTACTGCCCTGCACTTCCCTCTGAATTGTCTCTTGCTTCATTGTTGGTGTCGTGGCCTCATCACCTTCATTTGTAGTCTGCTTCTTTCCACTCTTCTCTTACTGCTTTTCTTTACCTTAGGCTTTTCCACTTGCGACTTTTTCTTCTCCCGGCCTCACCCCCCTCTCCCTCTGCCCCTTGCCTTCTGGGACTGCCGCACATCATCCCTCTCTTTGGCTTGCATTGCCAGTGTTGCCCATGCTTCCAGCCCTTCGCCTCCTCCTTGAAATAGGGGTGAGTCCAGCGGTATCAGTACACTGAAGTGAGCCTGACAGCATGAGTGTGGAGAAGGCAGTTCCTTCGCTGCTGCTCTGCTAGCCCCACCTCGGGACAGCTGGCTGAAGCAGTGTCCGTAACCCGAGGATTTGTTCCAGGATCATACCTCCGTTTCTCCATGCAGGGTCAGAGAGCGCCCTGGGTCATGCTCTTCATGTTGTTTTTTCTGACTGAAGCTTTATGAAATATTAACTGTTTCTCATGTCAAAAATGCCTTGTCTTAAAACATCACTGTCTTACTCTGTTCACACTGAATTACACATGTATCTTTTTCTTGATTCAGAGAGTTTTCAGTGTGATGAAAAGAATTACTTTAGTTTACTGACAGGGGACTGAGCCCCCCCTTACATGACTGGTTAAATTCAACATTTTATAGTTGGACATACTCATGGGTTATCAGAACTAGAAGACACCTGCAGATTTGTTCAGCTCTCCTATTTTACATATGAGAAACTCAAAGCCTAAACTAATGAACGCCAAGCTCCGTGTCAAACAAGGAGAAAAGTAGGATTGGAATTTGAGTCTCCTGATGCCACATTTTTGCTGAATCAACTGATTTTTCTATAAAATTGATTCAGGGGAGATATGTTGATTAAAGAATGTCCTAAGAAATGATAAACTGTTGTTGTTGTTGTTGTTTTTATAACAGCCAGGACAGTGATTCATATCTCCCTAAAAGATCTCAATATTAGTGAACTTTGACTCTTAGATGTCCTGATTGCTTCTAGAAAGCACCAGTCCAATCTAGCCTTTACAAGCCTGTGATTATCTTACAGCGTGATTCCATGGCCTGGTGTATAAAGGGGAACAACTCACTAGAAAGATGGGACAGAGGATGCCTGACCTGTGGTGGCTCAGTGGATAAAGCATTGACCTGGAATGCTGAGGTTGCCGGTTTGAAACCCTGGGCTTGCCTTGTCAAGGCACATATGGGAGTTGATGTTTTCTGATCCTCCCTCCTTCTCTCTCTCTCTTTCTCTTTCTCTCTCTCCTCTCTAAAATGAATAAAGTCTTTAAAAAATTAAAAAAAAAATAAAGGAAGACGGGACAGAGGATTAAGTACCACGAGTCAGTGTGCTCACTGCACCAGCGATTATCAGGTCAACTACACAAAGGATGTGTTCAGCGATTCCTCATTTTTGTTGTTCTTTTCCTCCCTGTAACTAAGAATTAGCACTTATTTTTTCTCCTGCTCATAAAGAAGTCATAGTTTTAGACTTTAAATATGATGTTAATTCCCTTGCCACTTTGATAGAAATAGCATTACTTTTTTGAAGCGTATTAGGAATTTTTGCCAGCACATCTTAGCAAAATATGATTCAATAAAGTTCTGTGAAATAAAGGGTTATTATTCAGTTCACCAGAAAACTTTTGAACTCTTCTAGTGAATTCAGTCTTATCCCAGGGTAATGATAGATAGTCACAACTTTGGGTTGGATTACAAGTGGGAGGAGGATTGGGGCAGGATCTGTCTGGGCCTGTGATAGTGTGTGTATCCATTTATACATAAACAGGGAAAAGTCCTTGTAGATGTGCTGCTCTTTCACGGGCCTGTGATAGTGTGTGTATCAATTTACACATAAACAGGGAAAAGTCCTTGTAGATGTGCTGCTCTTTCACTGATATTTACCAGTCCAGCAGCCTGTGACTACACCATCTGTCAGTTTGCTGCTTCACCATTTCCGGCCAAGATGGCTTTTCCTCTTCGGCCTTCCACGGTGGTCATTTCAGCTTTCCAGGTATTTCTGTAGGTGACTGTATCCCAGCAGTGCATTGGCATGACTTACCTTTTCCCTCCCATGTGGAGGAAAGTGTTGGAGGTGACAGTCCTTATGATGTGTAGCTTCCCATAGCCAGTGTGGTGAATAGGCTTGTCCATTGGCCCTGGGGGAGCTTTAGGGGAAAGCTTAGTGATGCCTGTAGATTTTGGTTTAGGGATCCATGTTGGGATTTTGTGCTTGCATACTTCCTTGATCTTGAATAAACAGAAGAACAAAAGTAGTTAGTGGTGCAGTTGGTGGAGACATTGACATTTTCAGGTCATGGAATCAGCTTCTTTGAAAGCACTGCATTATGGGGACATATCAGATTAAAGATTGCCAAGTTGAAAAACAAAACTTCAGTAAAGCAATCCTGCCAACATGTGTTCAGCATGTGCTGCATGCAAGGCCGTCAGTAGTCTATCTTGTGCTATATACAGATAGAAATAGGTTTATTATTATTATTATTATTATTATTTGGCTTTTTGTCAGTCACAGTACTATGGTGGGAGATAAACAAGAGTAATGTTCCAAATGAATCTCAAAGGGTCCTGAGATTGCCAGGGATAGGTAAGTGTAACCGAGAGGTCGAAGAGAGCCTCAGGAAGAAAGCAGAATGCCTTGACTGGCTTCTCCAGTGACCTTTGGAATTTGACCAGCAGGAATGGGAGTTCCTTCCAGAGTAAGGGAAATGCTTTTGACAGTAGGATGTAGGAATACTGTTGGCATGTCCTGAGGTAGGAAATCAGACACAGATGAGAAAATGGAGTCACTTCACATCAGGTTGTACTTGAGAGTTGGAATGGGAACATAGACAGGGGCCAAGTAGGAAAAATTTTACTGATTCTATGGACAGTGTGTGAGGGGTGGTGGGGAGGTGCTGGGAGGTTAGTAAGGACATGGCTTGGGGGAAGGCACATTCAGAGATAGAACTGTATTAATATTTGTCCACTATTAATGTATGAGGGGTAACAGGACTCAAAGTGAAATGATCTGGACTGGGAGAGTGGGTTGTGGAATGTGAGGAGTGAAAACTTGATCGAGTTCAGACTCACTTAGAAATATACTTATTTATTAAGGAAAAATATTCTTGGCTAAGAATGCTTCTTGTTAAAGAGATAGAAAAAGGTCTTAGCTAACTAGTTCTGCCATTATAATCCACAGATGGTTGTTACTATTTCCCCCTCTTTGGTTGCTTCATCCTTTCCTTGCTCGGAGCTCAAAAATAATAAATCCTTTTAAAATGCATACTTTTCATCATAGATTTCTAATACTGTTTTTATGGGAGTTCTGCAATGAAGTCTCTTTACCTCCTTCATTCACTTATTTAAAATTAAAACATTTAAACATTCACTTATTTAAAATGCCACCTAGCCCTGGTTGGAGCATCATCCTGAAGCACAGAGGTTGCTGGTTCCATCCCCAATCAGGGCACATACAGGAGCAGATCCATGTTCCTGTCTCCCCCTCCCTTCCTCTCTCACTAAAATCAATTTAAAAAAATTTTTAATGTCATCTATATTTTTATAGCAACCATATTTAGATTTACAAATAACCTGTACACAGACTTGGTTTAAAATAGGAACCTTATAATTATGGATAAACTGTATGGGTAATATGCTTTCTGTTGATACATTTAGTCAACATAGCAAATGAGAGGTTGATACTCGGATTCAGTCCCCTCCTTGTATAAATGGTAAGGTGTTCCTAACTTTCATCCTGACCTCGTGGTCTCATCTTCAGTGCTGAAATGCTCATTTCAATGTTTTTACCTCTCAAATAGGCAAAGCTTTTTTCTTTTCTTTCTTTTTTTAATAATCAAAATCAATGCCCAATAATAGTTTGGTGAGATGGGAAGCCTCTTGATGATTAGGAGAGTAGGTTAGTTGTATGTTATCAAGATCCCTAAAACTCACACTCACCCTATGACTCACTCATTTTGTTACTAGGAATTTTTTCTAGGAAATAATCAGATGCTCACAAGGCTCGTTTAACCATTATAACGATGAAAAGTGAACACAATTTAAGACTTCAACATCAGGATGTAGTAAATAAATTACACCATAATCACATGAAAATATTCTGTCTTTAAATAAATGCTTTTGAAGATATACAATGTATTTATTCAGAAATATTAAAAGCAGGATTAAAAACTATATACAACTTTAACTATATATATGTGTGTGAAGAGAAAATACTGGAGAATATGGTTAGTGCAGTTATAGATTTTTACTTTGGTTACATTTTTTGTATTCTCTACATTTTTTATAGTAAGTATACAATTAGAAAACAAAACACTAAGTTATATCCAGGGATAAAAATGGAAGGAGCCTGACTTGCGGTGGCACAGTGGATAAAGCATGGACCTGGATCGCTGAGGTTGCCCGTTTGGAACCCTGGGCTTGCTGGGTCAAGGTACATACAGGATGCAACTACTTCAAGTTGATACTTCCCGCCCTCCCCCCCCTTCTTTCACTCACTCTCTCTCTTGACTCTTCTCCTCTCTAAAACTCAATAAAAAAAAAAAAAAAATTACACAGCTGCTACCAAGTCCTGTAGTTTGAGAGAGGGCAACAGAAATAGTCTAGCCTGACCTGTGGTGGCTCAGTGGATAAAAGTGTCAACCTGGAACACTGAGGTTGCAGGTTCAAAACCCTGGACTTGTCTGGTCAAGGGCCAAGGCACATATGGGAGTTAATGCTTCCTGCTCCTTACCTCCCTTTTCTCTCTCTCTCTCTCTCTCTCTCTCTCTCCCCCCACTTCGCTAAAATGAATTTTTTAAAAATACTGTTAAAAAGAAAGAAAAGAAAGGAAACATTTCAGAGATCAGGACATTTCTGTGAACATCAACCATATTTTTCAAACCATGAGCAATAATAGCTGCAGTTGAAATTAGTGGACTAATTCAAGTCAGCTGATCTTGTGACCATAGCATTAATAGTCTTTCTAAGATAGGTTTCTGTGATATCCTTTAATTTGGTCAAGATTTAAATTGGTTCTGCCTATTTCTAGTACACAAAAATCTCTGTTAGGATTCTGTTTAAATTGTGTATTCCTACGTCTTCCTCCTAAGCAAGTGTAATTCAGTGTTCTGCGGATGCAACCAGTAATCCTTATTTCCATAAACTGTCACTGACTCATTTAATACAGGTGCTCGGCTTGCACACTTTGAGAAACACTGTCATTGGAGCTCCTTTAGATGTAAGCCTTAAGTTTTCTTTCACCTAGAACTCTGCCTACCTGGGTGTATGAGTCTCAGCACTGGGAAAGGCCAGGGCTTCATGGCCCAGTGGCTCCCTAGATATGTATCAGAACCCTGTTTTGATGCGCTGCCGGTGCCCAGATCATGTCTCAGAGTCATGTGTCGGGGTATGCAGGTGAAGTTTTAATGAGCAGCACGGGTGATTCAGAACTGAAATCTGTTGGCTATGCTAGTTGGTTTGGAACAGAGTATTGGCGGGGCTTGTTTTTTAAAGGTGTACTGTTACATGTTGGCAAAGCCAGTGTGGCTGCGGATAGTGGTCAGTCATTGGTAGGGCCAGGTGTCCAAAAGTTACTGGTTTCCCATCGTTTCTACACCACTGATGCTGCAAGTTAATTTTGATTTCTGTGATTTTAGTATGTAGTTTTTACCTCTAGATGGCAGCAAAGGCTAGTTATTTTATTAGGATAACCTTAAATACCATTTCCAAATCTTAAAAAAATGATGCTTTTTGTTTTTCCCTATGAATTTTATACTTGGACATGTTTCAGTAAATGATGTATGGACCTTTAAAATATGTCATTTCTTGGATCATTTTTGTAGTACATTATGTCAAACAGCTCCAAGAAAGTTTTATCCAAATTTGGAGTGCATATTAAACGAGGAATCTGTACATATGGCTCTTTTAAGACCACACAGTGAATGTTCTGCTCAGAGTTGGAGGTTCCTGGGTTTCCTCAGAAAGCAGATGTCTTGGAGGAGATTAAGGAAGTTGGAAAGCTTTCTCATAGAAGAAAAGAACATTTTTTTAGTGTTTAACTCAGTTCAACATGGAAATTGGGATTTGGAATGGATTACAAGCCTGAAGGATGCTACATTCAGTGAGACAGAGGCATTGGTTCTATCTAGAGAGCAGTAGAAAGAAAAGGAGAATATTTATGGAATGTATTCCTTGAATTCTTAAAATTTTGGCTCATTTGGTCCATAGGCTCTAAAAAGGAACTGAGCAATTTACAAGACTTCCTGGTTACTGCGAGTCATTAAATAGCAGTGAGTTTTAGTGACCAAAAGAAATATAGAAAGGGAAGTTTTAATTTTTATTTAAAGTCTTAGTTTTATAGCCTGGTTTTTACTTGATTCTTATACTTTTCATGTTATAGAGAGCAAACATCTGAAAATATACTAGAACAAAATCAGCATTTTGGGAGAAGTTATCAGATCTTAGATAGACAGCTGGAGTCAGGATGCTTCCTTTTTTCCTAAATGAAATTAATTTTGTAAGCTCTTTGAACTTTTGGGGGATGTATTGGCAACATACTGTGTAAAAAAGCAGTGTTCCCTCAGGAGGGTTCCTGACTCCGGGGATGGCAGGGTCCTTGTTACATCTTTAGCTCTAGAGGTTGAACAGCTCAAGACTCCTAGAAACCTTAGATTATTTTGATTTGTGGTCACTGGGGCGGTGCAGAAGAGGGGTTGGGTTCAGGGCTGCCTGGCTCCCTCAGAGACCCAGCTGTGGGATGCCTGGTCAAGGCTGGATGTTATCAGAATGACAGTCTTTTGTATATTTAAGTCTCTGTTTAATAGGGAAGTGCTGAAATAATGATGACGGATATGGTAATGAAAAGGAGGAAATGTAAACTGGAGAAAAAAATATCTTTGAAATATTATTTCTTTCCTTCTTTTGTATTATTTGATAAATCACTGCTAATTCATAAAAATTATATATATGTATATGTATATATATATAAAAATATAAGTGAGTTTGTCTGGTAGCCTAGAATTTCATAGGCTGCTTTGGTATTTTTCTCTTGATTTTCTCAGAATTTCTTCGTTCTATAGTAACATTTTATCACTAGAGATTTTATAGTTTTATGTGGCAAGAAGTCCTTCAAAAGGAAACCGTATAGTTTGAGTAGCTCGTTCCCATTAACTTCCTGTGAGAGAACATTTGGTTTTAAAGATTTTGCAGTGCTATGATTTATATTAAAAGAATTGTCCAGTTTCTGAGGTGAAGGTTAGAGGAAATTGATGCCTTTTAAAAGTAATGTAACGTGGTTTATGGTTGTATCTGTTCACCTCCCAACCTCTCCGTGGTAATTACACCCTGGTCATTGAGGGCAGTCCAACAATAAACATTGAAATACAGTTCTGAAAAATCCTTCCTAACCCCAGTTGCTTTCATTTTGTGCCCAGACACATAACATCATGTGTAGAAGTAGAATGTTAAAAGAAAATATACTAACCTTGAACCGTCTTGTCTTTCTTGTTTATCCCCTTTCTTTTCTTTTCTTTTTTTTTTATTCAAATAGTGAGAGAAGGGGAGGCAGAGACAGACTCCCACATGCACCCCGGCCAGGAGCCACCCGGCAAGCCCACTAGGGGGCGATGCTCTGCCCATCTGGGGCCCTTGCTTCATTGCAGCTGGAGCCATTTCTTAGTGCCTGAGGTGCAGGGCATGGAGCCATCCTCAGTGCCTGGGGCTACTGGCTCTAATTGAGCCTTGGCTGTAGGAGGGGGGGAGGAGAGAGAGAGAGAGGAAGAAAGAGAGGGGGAGGGGTGGAGAAGCAGATGGGCACTTCTCCTGTGTGCCCTGGCTGGGAATCCAACCCAGGACATTTATAACCTGGGCTGATGCTCTACTGCTGAACCAACCAGCCAGGGCCTTATCCCCTTTCCTTTTATTCATCTGTCAGGTTTTTCACTTTAACTTTCTTTTTGTATTTCCCCCCTTGTTTGCATTCCTTTATTTATACTCATTTAATTTTTAAAAATCATTTGCAGGTTTACATCTTACAGCAGCCTTGGGTTAGGTGCCAGAGCACAGGCTGCAGAGCCAGACACACCTGGGCCTTCGTTCTGCTTCTGGCATCAACCAGCTGTGTGGCCTTGAACAAGCCGCTTGTCCTCCGCAGGCCTCAGTTTCCCCATAGGCAGTCCATCTCTGGGGATTAGAATACCTATTGGCAAGTTCTTCAGGGGGCAGAATACTGTGTAGGGAAATTTCTAGCACATCCAAAGTGCCCGATAAGTACTAGTGCTAGTTGTTACTAATGTCAACATTACTCTCATCTTTGTCTTTTTTCTTTATATCTCTTCTTAAGATGGCTATTCCTTGCTCATAAGCATAACTTACAATTTAATTATTTTATCTTTATTGCTTTCCTGCTCTATCCCTTGCTCTCCCTCTCTTCAATTAGTTACTGCAGGGATGCTACTAAGCCTAGCAGTTGAGGCAGCTAAGCAAGCAGTGCCCACCCTGGGCTGTATTTTTAACCACTCTGGCCCAGTAAAGGGTCCTGTCACACATCCTTTGCCCTCCTTGGTCTGGTGATTGTGACTCTTTCTTTTTTAGAATTCCCCTGAAGACACATTATTTTTTACTCTTTCCTGTCTTTCAAGTGTTCAATAAATGAAGCAGTTACGCCACCTATAAAGTTCTTTGGGTCTGACATTCTATGATTCATGAAAAGAATGAATGATAGTCTGTGATGACCACCAGGTATGTTGTTAGCCAGGTGTGCCCTTGTTGACCATCCACTATCCAGGTAATGTAAAACTGGTTCTGAAACGTTATATGCCCAAGAATGACACAGGGAGCTTGTTAAGATGCAGATTTCCTACACTGGATATCTGTGAGGTCCTAAGTGATTCTGACAAAGGTGATTAGTGACTCCATTTACATAAATATTGATATGAATTTCAAAAATAAATGATAGCTGATTATTGCTCTCAAGAAATTATAGTATGCGAGGGGTGACAAAGAATTATAACAAGAAGAAAAAATTCTATCCACTTGGCAGTGCAGTGAATAGAGTGTTGACCTGGGACCCTGAGGACCCAGGTTTGAAACCTCGAGGTTGTTGGATTGAGCACAGGCTCATCTGGCTTGAGCATGGGCTCACCAGCTTGAGCACAGGGACACCGGCTTGAGCACGGGTTGAGAGACATGACTCCATGGTCACTGGCTTGAGCCCAAAGGTCTCTGGCTTAAAGCATAAGGTCACTGGCTTGAGCCCAAAGGTCTCTGGCTTAAAGCATAAGGTCACTGGCTTGAGCCCAAGGTTGCTGGCTTGAGTAAGGGGTCAGTGACTCAGCTGGAGCCCCACAGGCAAGGCATATATGAAAAGCAATCAATGAATAATTAAAGTGCTGCAACTATGAGTTGATACTTCTCATCTCTCTCCTTTACTGTCTATTTCTCAATAAGAGTAGGAGGAGGAGAGAGATAATTATAACAAGAGGCAAAATGAAGTGCTATAATACAGGCACAGACAGAAGTGCTTTGGAAACTCAGAAGAAGATTATAAAAAAATAAGGACGGTTTTCCAGAGTAAATGGCACTTGAGGTAGGAGTAGGATTTTTTCAATATGAGGAACAAAGGGAGAAGAGGATTTCAGCCCTTGGAACAGCATGAACAAAGGTGCGGGGTTAGAAAGCGCAGTGGTATTTGCCAGACGGTCAGTGCTGCGTGCTGGTGAGAATGCAGGCTATGGGCAGAGTGTCAGAGATAGATGAAGTGAAAGATGGAGGCCTGGTAGAAGGCTTGGACTTTGGGCACTTAGTAATTTAGAGCTAAATAAGTAATGCTTTGGGGGCGGGGGTGGGAGTTCGAGAGAATTGCCACCATCAGAACAGTGTTGTAGGAAGACCACTAATGCCACTAGTGAAGGTTGGATTAGAGAGGGAGGGTTAAATGTAGATACACTCTCTTACAGTCCCATCTGTGCTGAGGGCTAGGCTTGGGGATAGTAGCACAAGTAAAAGGCGGAGGGCAGAGGAAGAGTAACAGTGCACTGTGGTGTGGGCACATGCTTGACTTGAAGTATAGTTAGACCTTCCATGTGGAACTGTTTGGTAGGCATTGAGAATCTGAAGATGTTGCTTTGAAATCCATCCTGTAGAAATTGTTGATACCATTTACGTAGCTGAGTGCCTAGGGAGAAAATGTAATTCCCCCTCGGCTTCCACTCTTTTCTTCTCCTACCATGGGTCCTGTTACGTCCCTTTCCCAGAGTCTGAGAGTTGAGTTTTGTCCAGCCCTATTCTGTGCCCACATCCCCTATACAAGGCCATTGATGTTATTAACTGATAAGAGTATAATTAGTCCTGAGAGCAGCCCCCAATGAGGCGTTTCTTTCCAGTACTTGGACAATGCACAGTGCTTGAGCCATTATCCGAGCACTGATTGGCTAGCTGGGGGAAAGGAAGTCCTGTTCCTGTCCTCCAGTGACCAGGCTGGCCCTTCGGCCATTGTGTCTGGTCCAAGCAGACAGATTACATAAACTTGTATTGGGGGGTGTAGGGAGGAGATCGGCCATTTCTTGGTCCCAGAGGTGTTCAGTAAGGACAGGATGACCCCCTCAAAGCACATTTCCTTCCTCATTGGCAGCCTGAGAAAACCTGGAATAGGGCCATAGTTGATAGGTTAGCCTAAAAAAATAGTGTAATCGTCCATTGTTCTCCCTCATCCTCTCATTACCCTTTCTAGAAGCTAAAAGCAGCAGTCCTGGCAGCATTTATAAGTTTCCAAAATTTTTGTAACAAATATGTATTATTCCTATAATCAGAAAAAAAAATTTATATAAAAAATATTGTGCTGCTTCTGCCTGTTACTATGAAAGATGTCGTCCCCATCCTTGTTGCCCCAAGGGGACTGTCAGGTGTTTAAATGTCTTTTACGTTATGAACCTATTAGGAATCGGCAGTTGTTAGTTAACTCCTTTCTATAAAATTGTGAGGCTTTAAAGTTAACTGATGTCAGTGAATTCAGGCAAGAACACCATGAGAAGGCAAAAACCAAAAAAGGAATAGCTGTATGTTTTTTTAAGAGAAGGAAAAAACAACCAGCTCAATAATAATAAAGGATACTAATTCATTCTTAAAGAATTTCTGTGAGTTGTTTGAAAGGTGGCTGCAATGAAGCAGGTTTTTATATGCATTTAATTGTTATAAGATGCATTGGAGAACAGCTTGAAGACTCTAAAATGGCAGTGTTATTTGGGATGCTTCATTCGTTTACAGTTATTTTAATCCTGAATTGTGAGCAGAATTTGGGGACTAACAAGGTTGAACCCTAACACTTCTCTCCCTCAGGTGGGAAAATACACAATGATTTTTTAAAATAAGTTATGATGTTCCTTGAGAAATAGACACCCTAAATTAGGGTGTACCATCTAGGAAAATTTTCTAGGCTTCTACAGAATCAGCAGTCCCAGCATCTCTGGGCTTAGCAGATGGTACTCATCTTTATGGAGACTAGACCTGGATCCCTTGATTTGCCTTTTCTGGTGGTCTTGGGTCTGTTTCAGGACTTACTAAGCTTTGATATGCGTGGTTGTGATGCTCTTTCTATGACTCATTTCTGTTGCTTTCCTTTCCAGCCACCTCTGAGGCCCATCGCAAACCTCTGGCTCTGCACATGTCCATAGACTCTCCACGCTCATTCTGCATGCCTGACACCGTGGCTTTGCTTATAGAATCCTGCTTTAGAATAGAGTGGACTTTGACTGCATCTCTAGTTCTCTGAGCACAGAGCCTCCTGAGGATGAGGACTTGTGCTTCTCCTTTGTGGGGCTTTCTCCCATCTCCTACCCACAGCATCACCCCCAGGTTAGTCTTCCCCACGCCTGCCCATTTATGTGGAACTTGGCATCTTATATTGATTATCGCTTGTTACCTTAACGGTGGCCTCAGGGAGATGGGAGGAGTTGCAAGGGAAGCAGAGCACTCTTGGCTGTGGTGATCATGGAATGTTTTGGAAGAGGTGAGGCAGGAGCCAGACCTTTCAGTGTGGGTAACTTAATGACAGGAGAATTCTGTCGATGTCGACAGTGGGGGAGAGGATGGGGAAACCCTGTGCGGCCATTCCGAGTGTTCTGGCTAACGAGGCAGCCTTGTGAGGCAGAGTGCAGGGAGGTGGCGTTAGACGGCCTGTCTGCCCCCATAGGTAGTGGAGAGGATTAAATACCATTTCTTCTTCTCCTCCCCCTGCACTGAGGCAGCTCCCTAGTATGTTTGCTGGGAAAGAAAATGGGACAATGGAGTTAGACCTGTGTTCATATCTCATTTTTGTTACATACTAACAGACTGGGAGCAATTTTCCTTACCTCTCAGAATTTTAATGTCTTTATGTTTAAAATTGTAATAATACCCACTTTATAGCACTGTTGTGAAATGAACTAAATTTGTATAAAAGATTTGTTTTCTTCCCTTTGTTATGTGGTCTCACTATGCAGACAGAAGACATCTCTGCATACACAGCACTGCCCTCTCTGTATCAAGGCCTTCACAGTCTGACAGAACTGTGCCCGTCAAGCCTTATCCCGCTCCAGCATCGCAGCCTCAGCCACACTGCACTGCTCCTGGTTCCCGGGAGGGTGATTTTCTGCTCTCCTGCCTTGCCCTCGCACCTCTGCTTTTGCGGGCATCTCCCAAGGAGTACCTTTTGTCCTCTCTCCCAGTCTTCATCACCTAGCCCCTGCTCACACACGTGTTTCTGAAATCTGAGCCCCAAACCTTGCCCCAGAGCAACCTGCTCCGAATTCCTATCGCACTTACTAGCTAGAATTTCTTTTCTGTGTTGTGCTCTTCATGAACTTTTAAGAGTGTCCTCAACTCGCACCTTCGATTCTAAATCTTACACCTGCAAAGCTGCCTAGCAGAGCAGTGAGTAATACTAGGAACATCATAAGTATTTGTCAGTTCAGTCCTGTAGGGGACTTGCTGAGGAGAGAAGACAACTTGTATCCTGACAGAAGCCATCCATGCCCTTAGCGGCGCTAGCAAAAACACAGGGCCCTGAAACTCCTCAAAGAGGACTCAGAGGTTTAAGCAGTAAAGGGAGTTATTGCTTCTAAGTTCTTGGTGATTCCCCTGAAACCCAGTTTTTTCCTGTCCTTTAAGGCAAAGGTGGTTGGTGTCGAGATTTCTTTTTATTTCTCCTAAAGGCATGTGAGAATGGGAAGCTCGTCTGAAAACTCTAGTTTATAATGTGTTATCTTTGAAAGAGACAAAGGTATAGGTATTAATACAAATACAAATGTTCAGATATCCACATGATCTGGACCAGTCTGTCCAGTGAGTGGAGACAATCTTTATGCAACTACACTCTTCAGAGCCGGCTTTTCAGGTTGCTCAGAGGCCGATGCTTTGTCAGGTTGAAGATTCTCGTCTCTGCACACCAGATATAAGAGGTTTCCAAGTGAGCTGTCAAATATATTTCACCCCAAGTAATGTAAAGCAGGAACTGGCTTATAGTCAGTCCGTCCATCTCTGGAACGCAGTGTTTCTCAACCAGGGGCGGCACTGCTCCCCAGGCAGTAGCTGTGTCAGGAGGCATTACTGTTTATCACAGTTGGGGATGTCACTTGGCATCTAGTGGGTGGAAGCCAAGAATGCTTCTAAACATCTGCAATGCACTTGACATCCCCCTCACAACAGAGTCATCGGACCGAAACTGTTAATAGTCCTGAGGTTGAGAAACTTTGCTCTCATGTAAAAAAAAAAAAAAAAAAAGAAAAGAAAAGCTATTCTGCTAAGGATTAAAGGACATTAATTCATATGCTCTTAGAGAAGAAAACAAATCTTTAGAGCCCATCTAGTAGTGTTAAAACAGCTGCAAGTGGGAAAATGAAGAGGGAGAAATTTAATTTCTGAAAGAAACTCATGTGAGTGATTTATTTGCACCCCAACTTTATTCCTGAAAGGAATTCTTAAACAATTAAAGGAGAGTGGCAGGAGTTGGAAAACAATTCAGAAATCATTGGAAGTTAGAACTAGAAGTGACCTTCGAGATCACCAAGTCCAGTTCTCTTTATTTTACAAAACTTAAATGATTTGTCCCGGACCCCATAGTTGACGGGAAAAGGTAGGGCGGGAACCTGGCCTGCTTGCTTGTCACAAATGCTCCCTCCCCCTAGTCACTCCACTTATCTAAGTCTTTCTTTGCCCAGTTTCAGGTCTCATTTGCTCTATGAAACCTTGTTAATCTACTGTCCTCTCCTTATCTCTAGATTATTGTAGGAAATTTAATTTGCCACTTGATGAAGTATTATCTGATACTCTTTATTTCTTGTCTCCTTTCCTTGCCCAGATTAATAAGCAATTCAAGGACAGTGAATCTTTTGTCTCCATAATACCTGCCCCAGTGCTGTGTAGGAGGTAGGCAATTCAGTACGTCAAGATATGTGGATGGATCAGTTGTGTCCATGTGAGGCTCTGAAGAGGAGCTACCGTGTGCTGAGATGCTGTGCACGTGGTGGAGACACATGAATGGTACGTCAGTTAGTGAACCCACACGCCACCTTTCCAGAGGCCCAAGGAATGTCAGAGTGAGGTAGCCTTTGTAGGTCTCAAGGGTCTGTACACATTGTTAGTTAACCAAGGATGAAAACAAAAACTTTAGAAAACATAACTCTGAGAAGAAAAGAAAAGAAAGAAAAAGTTTATCTTAGATAACCTTACAAATTGGTAGTTACAAAGAGTCACGGGGCTGTAAAGTACAGCATAGGGAACCTAGTCAATAATACTGTAATAACTGTGTATGGTGCCAGGTGGGTGCTAGAGATATATATCAGGGGGAACACTTTGTAAAGTATATGATTGTCTAACCACTAGGCTGTATGTACACCTGAAACAAATACAAAATAATATTAATGTGAACTGTTAATTAAAAGAAATTTTAAAAATTTAATATATACAAGACCATTTGGTATTTTGGGGAAAAGGAATTCACTAGCATAAAACTAATTTCAGGCTTTCAAAACATTGTCTCAAATAATCAGATAAATTTTACATTTCTTGACCAATAATTTTGTGAAAAAGTAAGTGAAATTTAAAAAATGAAGACACAAGTCAAGTGGATTATCCCTAGGATCACTGATTGCAATGCCAGGGCACGTTTTTGTGATGCCATTCAAAGTGTAAAACCTCGTGTCCTGATGTAATGTTGACAGATTTGTATGTGCTGCCATATAAACAGTGTTAATTCATTTTCAAATTATAAAGTATTAGTTAATTTGCTGTACTCCCTACAGATTCCTTATCCTACAGCATTGCCTTTGGGAGATGCTGCTCTGATATATTTGACTGCACAAAGCTTTACCCTTCTTGACTGAGCTTTAAGAGGAGAAGGGCCCATCAGTTGGAAAGTAAAAGACTTGGAGTTTAATCTAAATAAAAATGAATATTGAAGGAGTTTAAGGTTTGGAGACTTTAATGAACTACTTGTTTTCCTTGCTCTTTCTTGCCTTTGCTTCACCATAGCCTGAGGTGAATAGAGTCCTTTGTTTTGGTTTATCCAAACTACTGTCTTTAATGTGTGATTTGGACCATTCCCAAGAAATGCTGTAGGCTCACATGGACGGCCTAGGATTTGGGAAAGAAACCGAGCTTGGAGGTGTCAGACAGCGTGCTACTGCTCAGCTCAGCGCTCAGGTGTCTGTGCTTTGCTACAGTTCTGAAACTGGGAACCTTCCCACCCAATAAAATTATAGGGTTTTTTGTTTGTTTGTTTTAATTGAGCTCTTATTTTAAATAAAAAGAAAACTGGAGGAACAAGCCTTCTGTTTGTCATGCCAGCCCCCAGAGAGCAGAACAGCCACACTTCCTGGGACAGGTGTAATTCATTCTGATAGAGTGAGACTGCAGTCAGAACACACTTACTGATGTTTATCAATACAGACATTTGTAAACCGTGGCGTTCCTACTTTAGGGTTCATACTAATCAGCAGGGAGCCTCTGCCCTCAGAGATTTTGGTATGATAGCTCCAGATATGACCCAGGATTCTGTTACAAGTGCCTTGGATTTTATTTTGAGAAACACTGATCTTAATGTTTTGGGCATGCATTGTTGTCTGATTACCTTTTCTTTTAGGATTCCAAAGCAAAATGATTATTTTGGAAAAGAAAAAAACAAACAGAAATCAAGGTACAGGGGAATAAAATGTTGTTAATTTAAAGATCTTTGTTTAACAAGTTGCAAAGGAGACTAGCTTTGTAAATATTCAAAATAAGAAAAGCTACTAAAAACTTGTTTTTGCATGGAGTTATTCTTCAGTTAATAAAAATTATAGACTCCTTAAGCTACAAGTCTAAAATTTTTAAATTAAATATCCCTTTTATCATCTCACAGTGCAACCTAAGAATAAAATTAAACTTTGGATGTTGTGAAGAAGACCCCACATAAAATGTCTTGGCATTGTGAACTGTAGTTGCAGAAACCTTCTGTGTAGAGTTTATTAAATACTGTCATCATCTTGAATAAGTGTAGAGACTCTCTTTTACATGTTGAGATCCAACTACAATAATGTACGTTGTCCTAATAAGGGTGACGATTTTATTTTCACCAGTGTCCCCAGAGAGCAGTGCATCCTTGAGGGCAACAAAGTTTTTCCATTGCTCTTAAATGATAGGATGCCATAGCCCAAAAAGTTAGAGATGGGGATGAGTAAAATGAAACTTGGTTCTAAAGTTGGGGCTTTGACCAATGAAAAGAAGAGTTTTTTTCAGATATATATAAAAGCAATCTATCTTCTATGAGCTCTCCTGGGCCTTCTTTTCTCCAAGAATACAATCCTCTACCCTCATATATCTCATACAAAGATTTTTTAGTGTCACTTCCCCTCTCCTTCCTAGTTTTCAAGGTTCTTCCGTGATTTTATGTGCATGAAAAAGAAAGCTCTGTTAACACGTAAAAAATTATTTTTGCAATTAAAGGCTAAAAACCTAGAAGGTCATTTTAGGTATGATTTTATAGAAACAAAAAAATGCTTTTTCTCATAAATGATGTTGTCTTTATAATAAACTCTAATTAGTAGCACTTTTAATAATTTGTATATGTTATTAATCTGACAGTGCTCCTAAATTTCATGCTGATATAAATTATTATACTGAAGTAATCCTCCCAGTAGACAAATCTCTAAAAGACGTTTGGCTCCTTGAAAGTTCAGTAAATCCAATAATTTTAATCACTTGGGAAATCTATTTATAGTTAATATCTGGGACAGATGATAAAATGAGAATCTGTGCATTAAAATCAGGAGCACAGGACTTGTGGTGTTAACTTTACTTAAGAGAATCGCTCTGGCTCACATAGATAAAAAATTGAATCCTTACAAAATGGATATAATAAATAGCCCAGAGCTCCTCAAACTCTCTTAGTTATTGGTATGCCAAGAATGAATCTTACCCTCCCTCAGCACTTGGGGCAGGCAGAAGGAAACGTGTGTGTGTGTGTGTGTGTGTGTGTGTGTGTGTGTGTGTGTGTGTGTGTGAGAGAGAGAGAGAGAGAGAGAGAGAGGAGTCCCTAACTAATCATCTCTCCCTCTTTATCTGTTTCCCCCAGTACCATGGAAACGTTTTCTGTTTGTGCCATTATATGACAAAGGTTGGGAAGCACTGTAAGGACCTGGTTCTAATTCTTTCTAACTGTTCATAATTTTAAGATCACTACCCTTCAAAATGTACCCTCTCTTGACTATTATCTAGCAAAACAATGTATGCAGCACCATCAGTGTCTACTTTGAAATATGTAAGGTGCAGTATGCAGTTCCTTCTGAAGTTCTAGCCCAAGGTGACTTAAAAATAAAAATAGTTTTGAAAAATATTTAGACCATCATGTATTTTGTAATACAGTTGGGTCATTGCCGATTCCCAAGATAAATGTGTTTAAACAGAAGCTTTCTCATTCATCACCAGCCTAAACTCTCATCCAAATTTATTTAATGATGTAGCAAGCCAACAGCATTGGTGTTGTAGTTCATCACCATGGAAGTATTTCTGTCAACAAATCCTCGCTTTGCTATCATGAAATTGATTTTGCAGGGAAAAGGAGGATATTTGTTAAAGTTTACTTTTACTTGTAAAGATCTTTACAATTTGCCTGAGTGTCTGAGTAAATTGTGTTTCAAATCAATAACTGGCAATAAAATTAAACCACACTAAATTAACAGTTACGAGGTTGGAAAAAGGGAAAATGGCAATGACTTTTTCTGGAATCATCCTTTTGGAATGTGATTTGGGGCCAGATTTGTAATTTAAAATGTTCCTCTGCAAGCTGTTGTCCTGTGCTACAGAAGTGCAGACTGCTCAGAGTGCCATGAGCTGGGTGTCCTCATTTTCCGGCTGCCTTGGTTGAGATTTTCTTACCTACCTTGTAAATGGCGTAACAATAATCGCAGAAGAAACATGCCTTTTCTATAACTTGTATTTATAGCTATCTATATTTTCTTACCTACTTTGTAAATGGCGTAACAATAATTGCAGAAGAAACATGCCTTTTCTATAACTTGTATTTATAACTATCTTTGGCTATTATTTGCTTGTCGAAAGGTAAAACAAACAAACAAACAAACAGAGAGCAAACAGGATTAAGATGTAGCTTCTAAAGGCAGCCCACTTATAAGCAAGGCAGGAAGTACCTACCTTAATTAATCCAAATGATTCGGGGAACCAAATAGGAAAAAAGGACCAAAAATGACATTTTGCTTTGAAACAGAATGTCTAAGAGCACGTGTCATAGTTGTGATTCTAGGTTTGAGTGTAGATGTATGTTTTATGGGGATTTTCATCTATGGCAGAATATACAGTCAACTCTTGATTGTCAAAGTAACTTGTATTTCCAAATGTGCTTTTTCTTATAACATTTCAAAGCATTTTACTTTCACCATCAGCTAATGTGATCATAAAAGCAAATTATTTCACATTATTTTATTCAGTTATTATCAGTATATCAAGTTCCTAAGTTCCTAAAAGAGTGAAGCACTGTGCTGGGCACCAAGGATATTGAGAAATAGCTCAAACATGAAGTGTGCTCCTGAGGGATCTCAGAGTTCACATTGAAATCAAAGAGACATAAAATTTTATTTATTTAAACCACTTTCCTCTGATAATGTGATCAAAAGTTGACTGTAAGTGGGAAGTAGGTTCTGTTTTTTTCTTTTTAAGGAAGAATTAATAAACACTATGAACAGATAATAAAATTCTACTGTACATGCAAAAATATAGTACAAAATGACCAAAAGAAAATTCAGCAAGCAATGGTAAAAATAACAAATTATTTACTGCTTTATAATGTTAAAAGTATTTCACCAAGACAAGTTGCAGTCAAATTAATGTGAGTTACGGAAAATGAAATACATAAAGATGTATTTATACAAGTGCAGACTAAATATTTTCCATACAGGTATGTAAATTAAAAGATATACAGTAAGTGCACACTTGATATGACTATGCAGGCAACAGTTAGTTTCTTGAATACGTTCATGCACAAACCTTCCCAAAGTACAAGTTCAGTCAGTCTTTGGGGGATGTGGAGGGAAAATTAAAAAGGATTGAGTTTCTTGCAATAATGTCAGTACAGATTGAATAAGGTTCAGTTATATATATTACTTACTGTAATTTGTGATTGTCGAGGAAGAGGTGTGGCTGTTGGTGTGATAGTAATACTGCTGGTAACTTTATTGGTTGTTTTGTTTAGTGCCCCATTAGTTAAGCCTTGAGTTCGGTTATCCTGCGGTGGTGTTGAAGGGCTGGCTGGGCTCACGGGGCTGGCTACAGCTTGCATGTAAGGACTTCCTAAGTGAATGTGGATTTTATTATCCTCAGTAGTTATCACACTTGAACTATTACTGTTTGAACGCTGAAACTGCCACGATGACTGACGATCGGGGGAGACTCTAAAAATCGCATGCTTGGCACTGATTTCTATTGGCTCTGTGGAGCGTCCCTGCTCAGGAGAGCTTGCTGAACCAGTCACAGCCAAAACCTGAATAGGTGACATTGTCCTTTCTGGAGTTATAGAACCACACGACTCTGGGGTCTGTGCTCTGGCAAAGGCTGCCATGGTAATTGGGGACATGCCTTGCTCTAAATTCATGAGGCCTTCAGCAGAGGTTTTGGATTTCACTGGTGTTATGGAGGCATTTTGGAGGATAGTTATCCTTTGCTTTGGGGTGCCACAGTTCGGTATTACTGCAGTGCTTGTGTAAGAGTGAGGACTCTCTGTGGTTGGACTTGTGATTTCAAGAGTGGCTGTGTTTTGGACATGGTCTGGAGTAACCTTTATATGAAGTGGCTGTCCAGGTGTGTGGCTTAGGACTAGATCTCCAGGTTGCACAAAATTGCCATTGGGTTTAGTTTGTATTTTTCCATTCTGAGGATGGCCCTCCTTGGATTTCATCCAAGGAATCCATAGCTTCCTGTTCACAGGACAGGAAGTAGATGAGCTGCATTTAAAGGACAACACAGATTCCTCCTCTTCATTAGGATCCTCATCCTGGTCCTCACTCTCCTCATAAAACTGACCATTGATGACTGCTCGTTCCAGAGGAATGAGACTCTTGTAATCGGGTGGTTCATTGTCTACTGCTTCTGTTTGAACCTCTTTAGAAAATACTTGAGGGTCAGAGATTTTTCTTCCGTTGAGATTAGGCCGTAGGGTCTTACTGAAATGCCGGTACCTCTCTAACTCTTTAGTGAGGTTTTCAATCTCTCTTCCTAAATCTCTGTTTCTGTTTTCTTGTTGATTGAGTTTCTTTTGCAGAACTGAATGGTCTCCCTGGAGGTGACATATCAGGTCTTCAGTTGCCATGTATTCATGAATTTTCTCTTTCAGTGCCTCCACTTCTCTTGAGAGATGCCCTGATTTAGCTTCTTCTTCTTGAAGTCTTTTGAAAAGCCATTGTTCGTGGTTGGACTCTGTCTTTTCTGCTAAATGATACTTGGCAAGTTCCATTTTAACATGTTCCAGCTCTTCAGATAAAAACTGAGCTTTGTCTCGTTCGTTAGCATACCTTCGTTCTAGAGTCTCGTACTCATCTTCTGTTTTCATGAGGTCATCCTCAATGGCTTTCATGTCCTTTAACTTCAGTCTCAGTCTTTCTACCTCTTGAGAGAGCTCTTTAATCTTATTGTTCTCTTGATGTAGTGCTGTTGTGGACTTACTAGAATCTTGATTTAATTTGTTTTTTAGGAAATCTTTCTCAGTTGCTTCCAGTGATTGGAGCCTATTTTTCAACATATTAACTTTGGACAGGAGATCATTTCCTTTCTCTTCTTCTGCTTTCAGTTTGTTTTTTAGATCATCTCTCTCCTTAGTCACACTGTACATTTTTTCTTCCACATCAGTTTTGGACTTCAGTGCCTTTTTAGTTTCTTCAATTAACTTCTCGGTAACTGTTGTCACTTTATTTTGCTCCACTTGAAGCTGAGAGGAAGCAGCTTGTAACTTATCTTCAGTTTGCTTTAATTTTTCACTCATTGTTTTCCTTTCATCTACCAGTATCACAGTTAATGTTTTCAGTTTAGTTAAATCTTCTTTAAGGGTGAATTCTGTCTTTTCCAGTCGACTTTCAATGGCTTCTAGCTCTTTAATCCTTATTTTTAAATCCTCTAGTTCTTGAGACAACTCCTTTGTGGTCATCCTTTCTTTTTCTATGTTGCACTTCAGAGAGTAACATTCTTGTTTGCTTTTGTTGAAAGCATCTTCAAATTTTTCCAGAGCAGTAATCCTTTTATTGAGTTTTTCAACCTCAAGTTTAAAGTCTTTGCTCTGTGATGTTTGCTTTTCGAGCCTCTTATTGAGATCTCTGCACTGCTCCTCCATTTTTATGAGCTCTTCGTCCTTCCCTTCCATTTCTAGCACACGTTTTCTGAGCTCCTCCACCTCGGCCATGATTCCAGAGTTTCCATATTCCCCCTTGTTGATTTTTTCTTTTATATCTTGGAGCTCCTCTTCTGCTTTTCTTAAAGACCTGTTTGTCTCTTCTAACTCATCAATTTGCCGGCTGAGTGCTGCCAGCTTTTGTCGAAGCTGGCGATTTTGGCTGTCCTCATTGGTGAGCTTCGCCATAATTGTTTCTTGGTTCTGGTGAAACTTTGTGGTCTGCGTTTGCAGTTCTTTCTTTAGTCTGGTTGCCTTCTGCTCTTCTTCCTGAACTCTGGCTTCAGCAAGGGCTAGTTTAGCATACGCTTCCTTCGTGCTTGTGGTTAGGTCTCGGATTTTTTGTCTTTGAAGGGCAAGTTGTGCTGTCAGCCTTTGTTGTTCGTCCACCACCATCAAAGCAAAAGACTTCAGTTTGGTCAACTCCTCTTTCAGGGCGGTGACCTTCTTTTCCTTTTCTTGTCCCTTCTTCTCCTGGGATTCTCTTTCGTGGTCAATAAGCTTCTTTAATCTGAAAAATACAAGAGTGCATTCTGTTTTATGATTGGTGACTTAGTAACATAAGCTGTGATTAAACATTTATGTATTTAGAAAGATTGTTTCAGCTCTTACAGAATACTGAAAGTAATTCTTGAATTTGATAGGGAAGGAGAATCTTGATAAACATTTATCTTGCTTTTCTGCTTTCACTACCCCCAACCCCGACCCCTCTTTGATTGGTAACAGTTGCAGTTCACCAGTAGCCTTAGGAGAAAAGTAAGGGTAAGAATAGTTGGGCCACATTGCTGGTGAAGTTTATGATCCATAGGCATTCTAGCCTGAAGGCTGTAAAAACAGGCACAAGTTTGAGATTCCGTTGAACCTGGCTTCAAGACTGGCCCTACTCTTAACAGCTAATTAATCTGGACAATTATCTCACATCTCTGAGTTTCAATTTTCTCATATGAAAAATGGAGGCAATAATTGTATTATCTCAGGAGTCATTTGTGAAAATTAAATGAGATAATTTGTCTAAGGTTGTCATAGTGCTGACACATAGTAAGCATTTGATAAGTATCAGTTATTACTGTTGTTCTTTATTAATTTGGTTATTATTGTATTAAATGGCTTCCTTGAACCATTATATGTGTACATTAATGTTCGGTGTTCAACTTCCTGGTTCGTAGTTAAAGTAAAATTTTACTCAAGTTGCTTCTATGTTAGACACTTCACTGATGGATTAAGTTAAGATTAGGTTTACACTAGCAGGACACTGTGCCAGGAGTTACTTCACACATATCTTTATCCCCATAGTAGCTGAATGAGGAGAAATTGAGAGGGGTTTAGAGTTTTTATAACTCTGTCTATGGGAAGAGCACGAGTTTGAGAGGAAAGAGCTTATTGATGAGAGATGCTAGAAATGATGGAAGAAAAACTATTATCAAGAACATAATGATTCCCTTTTAAAAAATGATTTATAGTAGCATTTTTTATTTTTTACATTTTAAAGTTGTTGGCATAACAGGAGAGCATTTTACATGAAACAGAAACTCTCTTTCACTCTTTTTCCTCAGTAGTAAGGCCATAGTTTTAAATTTTTGTAACTCTTAATTACACTGGGAATGGGCTGATTATAGAGGCTGTAATTATAGCTTTGAAGTATTGTGATACAGAAACTAAAATAGAATGGAATCCCTGAAGAATTGAACTAAAATACTTATCATGGATGAAAAGTTATAAATATTTGTTTTCTAGTCAAGCATGAAGAATTCATAATATTTTAATATAGCTTTTCTATTAGAAATGAGTTACTTATCTAATGCAGTGGTTCTTAACCTGAGTTCTATCGAACCCCAGGGGTTCGATGAGTCGGTCTCGGGTTCGGAGAAGCCTCTGCCGCGGAGGCCAGAATAAAGTAATACCGTAATTTGTTGTGAGTTCATGCACTTTGTTGGTTTTGTTCTTTGAGCAAGGTGATGTTCATGCACGGCTCATTTTGTGCACCAGTAAAAAACATATACCTATGTCTTGAATTTGGGGAAAAAATCATATTTTATTTATCACTAAAGGGGTTCGGTGAATGCGCCTATGAAACTGGTGGGTTCGGTACCTCAAAAAAGGTTAAGAACCACTGGTCTAATGCATGTCTTTAATCCTTGCCAGAGAACCTTCTTTTTGAAAGTTGTTTAAGGATTTGAGAGGACATTTATTTCAAAAGGAAACTAAGTTAGGACAGGCTTCTTGGAAATAAGTTTTTTTGAGACCCTAATCTGCTCTTCTGTAATTATATAAGAACTGTTTAAAATAATTGTATAATGTAAGAATTCCCAAACTTTTTCATGGGGATCTACTTTTAGTTTGCCCTGTTTTGAGAATCTGACAGGAGGCCGATCCATGGGCTGTGGCCTGTGAAATTCTGAAGAAGTGGGGCTGGATGTTGGGGTGGAGTTGATAATGATCTCATCCACTGTCTTGGCAAGAGGTTTGCCTAAGGTTTCAGCCCTCTCCCACTCCCTACTGGAGACAACTGGGAGCTGAGAAGAGAAACATGGTGGCTCCTTCCTGAATGGTCGTGAGGTTTCACAACCCAGTGGTAGAGTCCATGGGTAAACTGCTTTGGTGATGAAATAGTTACAGAGACACTGGCAAAGTGCGTCTTCCTCCTACCTTAGCAATAGAATCCTGTTAGTGCGCTGAGTATAACTGCAGCAAAACCTTTTCCCATCTTGTACATCACATTTCGTAGAGTTTTATTAGAGAACAGTTTCACAAAAACTTTTCAAGATTTCTGTTCAACTTATTAAATAATACCATATGTTATTTCATTTCCATGAGAAAGAGTTGTGTTTTCTTAGAATATAAAGGAGGGAAGATTGTTTTGCACTGTAATGAAAATACCATTAAAATTGAATGGTGATTAGTGAATCTTGGCTGTCCATGGCTGGCAAAAAGGATTTTGAGTAAGTTTAAAATGTTCCCATTGTGTTCAGTGTTTTCAGCAGTAAGTATGATACATGTTTTTCAGCACGTGCAAGCTCATGTAACTTTATGGTTTCTGGAAATTGGCTGGCATCCCCATCTGTTCCCAAGCCCCATCATACACATCAGGTACATAAAAATGTCGATTTGAATACATTTGCTCCCAGCGTTTCCTTCCTATGTTCTTCCTAACAACCTTCTATTTCCCTGAGCCAGTCCCATGAGCACACCATATGACAGTCACCAAGCTAGTGAGGCAAAGCCTGCCAGAGACAGAAACAGTTTATATGCTGGAAAAATTATACCCCCGGTCATCATTTAGGGCAGGCAACCAGTGATGTAATTCTTAGAGCAAGTTGGGCGCTTGTACAGCTATTGCCCATTGTGGGATTGTGTACATGTATAAGAGAGAGACAGACAAAATAGTGATGCTACTGTATTGGACTTAGCACTTCTGAGATGGTGAATGGACTTACCTAAATCAGACACTATTTCTTTATATCCAGGGAGCATTTGAAGGTTGACTTTTTTTTTTTTTTTTACAGGGACAGAGAGAGTCAGAGAGAGGGATAGATAGGGACAGGCAGACAGGAACGGAGAGAGGTGAGAAGCATCAATCATTAGTTTTTCATTGCAGTTGCGACACCATAGTTGTTCATTGATTGCTTTCTCACATGTGCCTTGACCCCGGGCCTTCAGCAGATGAAGGTTGACATTTGAGGTTAGTTTATGATCTTGGAGAAAAGTATTTCTTTGTAAAGTCAGCTGATCTTTATAAAACTTGAAGCTGCAAGTCTAGTCTGTTGTGTGCAGTGCCCAACAAGGACGCTAATTGTCACACACTGCTAATTACTAATGCAGGGATATGTGTGTGTGTGTGTGTGTGTGTGTGTGTGTGTGCATATATCAGTGTTCTCTTTGTATACACATATACATACACATTTGACTAGATGTATTTTTTCTTTCAAAATATATAGTGTATATAAATGCATTCAGCATATATTTGCTGATTGTTGATGATATTTGTCATTTGAGATCCACATTGTCCAAAACATTTTATGTCAAATGTTTTCAAAATCCTAAACTTTTCAAATTTTAGAAAGACGGTAAGGATCGTCCACTATATATTACACTGGGGAACAGTTTTCTTTTTCATTTTCTGTTGCATGAGGTTTTAGAACTGTTTCTATATATTTCTGCATTGCTGATTCCAAATCTGAAATCCGTTTTTTGGCGCATGCTCTAGTTTTTATGCAATTTAATTTTTTTTTTGTTAAAGTTAATGGCATTCATTGGTTTTTAAATTGGAGTTAAAGGGCAATGACTCTTGGATTGAACATAACCACAAGGCAATTAATGTTTTATAAACACCACTTTTACATAATTGTAGTTATTTTTAAATGTAAAAAATTATTATCTGATAAAAACACCCTCTTATTTTGTTTTAAGATTGAATCATGGCTTCTTTGAGTATGTGTAAATGTAAGAATAGTCCTGACACCTTCTGTTATATATGTGGCTGGTACACACTTCAACGTCCAAGGCTCAATATTTCATCATTAGTGACACGTGCATATATTGCCTATTTTCAAGTTCCCCTTGGCGATCAAGACAAGAATTGGGCTCCTCATATTGTGTGTCATAATTGTGAGGAAATGCTTCATGACTGGACTAAAGGAAAACACAAAGGAATGCCTTTTGGTATTCCCATGGTTTCTTTATTATGTTAAACTAAATGTTGAAAATTTTACAATAAAATGAAAACCTAAGATCTTGAATTGCAAAAACAACCTGTAGCTTACAGAAATAACTAATGTCAGATTTGAGATCAGCACACTCAAATTAGGTAAGAACAAGTGCTTTTGTTCGCCAGTGTTATGTAATAACACCAGCAAAACCTGTGGCACCAGCTCCTAAGCGAACCTCTGAATATTTCTGCAATGAACCACGCGAATGGTTACATTAAGTGAGATAATTTATTAAAAATAATAAATAGCCTGATATCTATTCAGGTTTTGCTGTTAAATGGATTCAGATAAGAAGCTTTGCTGCCACAAGTTAGCAAGAACTTTTGGTGTTTACATTTCTGAAATTGCAAAGAAAGAACTGTGTACAGTTAAGAATAGACTATTGGTGTCTTTTGTGTAAGGAGTGTGTGGAGTTGAGGGTTTAGATCCACTTTGTTCTAAAGTAGAATTGAGTTTTAAACAAAATGGTATTATAGTTTTCTGTCTCCATTACTTTTCTTTGCATATTAACAGGTTTTAGGCATTGATGCTCACCGACTTTACATGCGAATACAGGTTCTTATTGCCAACAAAAGCAGATAAGTGATTTTGAGAACTTCTAACCAGGGTGCCCATGATCTTAAAAGCAGCATAGACCCTGAGATGCAGAATGTCCACGTATGAAATTCATTTCCAGATATTTTCTGGAAATGGTATTCTGGCTGAATATTATCTCAGCCGATTGTTTACTATTGATTGTACCCCAATCTGGACACATCCTACATCCCTGACCTACAGGGCCATCCATTTTTTCACAGGGAGCATCATGACTTAGTCCAGCACATTACTGGAAAGATAACTGAGTATCTTTCCAGCACATCATAGGTGGTTGGTCAGTAGCCAAATTTTCACCTAAAAAAGGCAGTAAATAATTTTAATTCCAACTTGTGGTTTTTCCTCACAGCTCAAAGACTAAAATTTGGAGACTAATAATAACTGCTATTCTTTATTTAGTGTCAGTAATGTGTTGCCAAGAAGAGAGCTAAGTCAGTACATCTATTGGTTCTAATTCTCATGGTAAGCTTAGGATTTGGGATTATTATCTCTATTTTACAGCTATGAAAATCGAGGGTCAGAAAGGTCAGGAAGCGCACAGCCTGTGCTGTTTCTGCATACCACGTTACCTCTCCAACAAAGACCAAAAACGATTTCATGGACCTGGTCTACATACTAAGTGTCTTCTTCAAAAAACACGCTCTGTATTAGAAAAACTGTCAACTTAAAAGAAAACTTCTCAACATTGTGCTTGCCTTCTTTCTAGATCATATCTCATAGAACAGTGGTTTTCAAATGTTTGCACTTACCTTTCCAAAATAATTTTATTATGTTCTAGTTTGTTCATATGTAGTGTAATCCTGGCACTTTCCTTTAGCATGTGTTATCTACTTTTTAAAAATTTAGTTTACTGGGATATGCTTGAAAAATAAAATTGTAAGATATATAAAGTATACAGCTTGATCATTTGATACACATATAAACTGTGGAAGGATTCCCACCAAATTAACACATTCATCACCTTACGTAGTCACCTCTTGTGTGTGTCTAAGAACAATTCAGTTCTCTCTTAGCCAATTTCAGCTTCATCACACAGGAATGTCACCTGTAGTCACATGTTATACATGAGATCCTCAGACTTGATCATTTATAACTGTACCTGTTTACTAACCACTCCGTTTCCCCACCCTCCTCCTCTAGCAACCGCCGTTCACTAGGAGTTAAACATTCTTTTCTTAGGTTCCACATAAAAGTTGATACTATGCAGTTCAGAGCTGTCTTTCTCTGCCTGGCTTATTTCACATAGCATAGTGCCCTCCACGTTGTCGCAAATGTCAGGATTTATTTAATGCTCATTACATGTTATATATACATACACACACACACACACACACATATATATATGTATATATATTTACAGTACATGGCTTGGCAAAAGTAGGTTTACAGTTGTGAGTACATGAAATAGTTTATCCTTGTATTAAATTATGTATTATTTTCCATCTGTAAACCTACTTTGCCCACCCCTGTATGTATGTATGTGTGTGTGTATGTGTGTGTATGTGTGTGTATGTGTGTGTGTGTGTGTGTGTGTGTGTGTGTGTGTGTATATATATATAAATCACCTTTACTTTATCCATTCATCTGTTGTCGGACACTTAAGCTGTTCCCATACCTTGGCTATTGTGAGTAATGGTGCAATGAACGTAGGGGTCCAGACACCGCTTCACGGTAGTGATTTCATTTCCTTTGGATATATACCCAGAAGTGGGATTGCTGGATCATTTGATGGTTCTATTGTTAGTTTCTTGAGGAACTTCCATGCTGTTTTCCATATTGACTGTACCAGAGTACATTCCCACCAACAGTGGACAAAAGTGCCCTTGTCTCTACATCCTTACTAATACTTGTTGTCTCCTTTTGCTTGAGATACCTGTGTGCTGGATGATATCTCATTGTGGTTTTGACTTTCATTTCCCTGATTATTAACAATGTTGAGTCCTTTTTATGTACTATTTTCCATTTATATGTCTCAAAAATATCTAGTTAGGTTCTTGGCCCATTTTTCACTGGGTTATTTAGTTTTTCACTATTGAGTTGTGTGAATTCCTTATATATTTGGGATATTAACTCCTTATCATATATGTGGTTTGCAAATATTTTCTTCCATTCCATAGGTTTCCTTTCTTTTTGTGGATGGTTTCCTTTGCTGTGCAGAAGCTTTTACTTCGGTGTAGTGTCAGTTTGATTTGGTTTTGGTATGGATTCCAAAAGTATCACTGCCAAGACATGTCAAGGAGCTTACCCCCTGCGGTATTTTTTTTTGAGGAGTTTTACAGTTTCAGAACTTTAATCTATTTTGAATTGATTTTTGTATGTAATGTAAGATAGCTTCATCTTACATCATTTATGATGTAAATCTAATTTCATTCTTTTGCAGATGAATATCAAGTTTTCCCAGCACCATTTATTGAAGAGACTGCCCTTTCCTCATTGTATTTCTTGGCTCCTTTGTTGAAAATTAATTGACCGTATAGGGATGGGTTTACTTCTGGGCTTTCTACTCTGTTCTATTGGTCTAGTGTCTGTTTTTATGCCAAATCCATTCTGTTTAGGTTGCTATAGCTTTGTACTGTTGTTTAAAATTAGGACATGTGATGCCTCCATCTTTGCTCTTCTTTCTCAAGATTGCCTTGGCTATTCAGGGTGTTTTGTGGTTCCATATACATTTTAGGATTTTGTTCTATTTTTGTGAAAAATGCCATTGGAATTTTGATAGGGATTGCATTGAATCCGTAAATCATTTTGGATAGTATGGAAATTTAACAATATTAATTGTTTTAATTCATGAACACAGGATATCTTTTCATTTTTTTGTGTCTTTCTCAGTTTATTTTATCAATTATCATAGTTTTTACTCTGCAAATAGTTTACCTCATTGGTTAAATTTATCCCCAAGAATTTTATTCTTTTGAAGGCTATTATAAAAGGGATTTTTAAAGAAATTCTCTTCAATACTTTGTTCTAAAAGAATTTTTAAAAACTAAGTACCCCTTTCCATATTTTAAAGCTGGCATCTAGAATTTTTTATTCAAGGTTAAATACTTTCACAAAAGCTATATATTCACCTCTGCTATATAATCTAAAATTCATCAGTGGCAAACCAATCAGTCAAATCAGATATTCAAGAAAACTCGGACTTCATTTTTCAGCTTAAGTAAATATGTAAATACCATTTCGGTTCTAACAAAGACGAGGCACAGGGTCTTGCCTGAGTTTTCCCCAGATGAAGCAATAGACACTGCTTCATCCAGTGGCTGGTTCTGAAACTGGCTGCTCTCTCTTGGACCCTGTCAGGAGTAAGTCTTTCTATATTTGTCCCTTTGTATGTGCCCCAGAGGGGTTTCCAACCAGTGAAGATGCAGTCCGTAAAATTTTCAGTAAGAGGATTGTTTTGAAAGGGTTGTTACAAAGGGAGAACTCAGTGCAAAAGCATCTTTTTTGGGAGATCAGTTTTGGAACGCATATGTGTGAACTGCAGATGTAATCACTGATTCCCTTAAAGCTCTCCAGTGCTTGCACCTCTGGACGGTCTTTGTGTACCCTCAGAGGCATGGTGCTGGAGTCTGAAGACTACTGTCCTGGAGTACTCGTATTCACGTTGAAGTACTAACACCACAGGATTATAGGAACATTCACTGAATCCCGTCCAATAAAAACAGGTTGTGGAAGCTGGTTTTATGGACATAAATGTGAAGTCGTTAAATCCAAACTGGCTTAAAGCAGTATCTTATTACAGCTTTTCTTTAGAGTTTCTATTATGGCTTAGAACTATTATAATTTACTGTGGTTTATCACTGTTATGTGCAATACTACCAGTTCCTTGTTTTGTTTTTTTCAAAATATCACATTTGTCATCTTGAATGTTCTTTGGTACTCACTATAATGCTGGTTCTTTTTTACAAATTATATATTCTGAGAGTCTTTTCAGTTTTATTTACACACATCAGCACACGTGTGACTATATATTTTATCTCCTCTGTGAGAGACACTGAGTATTAGTATTAAGCATCATATAACATACATATGAAACATATGGTATGCCTATATGCTATAATGCCAGTCCTATTATATTATATTATGTTATATTAATTATATTAGAGGATTGTCTTATTTTTCTATATTATGCTCTAAAATATAAGTTTGTTAAGACTAGGGCACCTGTCTCATTCACTTTTATCTTCTACAGCGTCTACCACAAAGCCCTTACCTGTAGAGGGCACTCAGTGAATATTTTTTGAATAAATGAAAGCATGAACAAATATACCTTCCTGAAGAAAAAACTGTAGCATTGTTCAAAGTAATTGTATCCATCTTTTGAAGATGTTCTCATTTTTACCATGTGCATGGTTTTAGATATTTAAGAAAATGAGGTATAAATGGTTTTCCCATTGGTGTTCTCCATGTACACTGACCTCTAGAAAGAATCAAGACTGCTGCAGCATCTTTGTCTCTTCCTTATTCAGTTCCCTGAATTAGAACTGTGCTTGCTTGTTGGAGAAGAGAGATGGGTGGTAAATATTCACGTTCTAGACACTCTCTCTCCTTTGGTCATTTCATCTCTACAAGCAGAAGAGTGACTCTTTTACTTTTTTCCCTCAGATTCCAAGAACTCTATTGGACAAATGTTTATTTCACAAGCAACTTACATTGAGAGCAAGTGAAACTGAAATGGAAATAAATACTCATATATAATCTGGCCACCCTAACACATCAATTATGTTTCTACTTTTCCAGATTCTTTTCCAGTATTCAGACAACTGGCCCATATAAACTTAGGGGGATTATCTAGCAGTAAAATCAATTCCACAAGCCATTAAAGGCATTGTGTTGTTTCTGTTAGCTATAGAAATCAACCTGTAAGTAGTGAACAACTTCAGAGTCAGCTTAGCTTCCCAGCTGTTATTTTTAGGAGATAAATACTCTACTGTATTCACAATGTGTATCTTGGATTTAAAGTTTTGATGCTATGAATATGGTAAGACTTGTTTATTTAATTTGCCAACATCAGATGACTATAGTTATGGCTGGGGCCATACTAAGATGAAAAAGGGAGGCTTTCCTGTTCTTAGCATTTGTCGGCTGTTGGGAAGGAATGAGCAGAGTTCTGGATTAAGTAAGTAAAGGCCCCAGAACAGTTCTCAAATTTTTGGTCTCTTGACTCCTTTACACTCTTAGAAATTAGGGCTTTAAAGAGCTTTCGATTGTGTGGGTTGTATCTATAAATATTTACTGTATTAGAAATTCAGAATAAGATAGTTTTAAATATTCATATATTCATTACCCTATTATATGTTAATAAAAATAGCATGTTTTTATGAAAAATATTTTTCAAACCAACAACAGCAAGAAAAGTTGCATTGTTTTATATTTATGCAAACTCTAATGTCTGGCTTGATTGAAAACAGCTGGATTCTCAAATCTGTTTTATATATTCCTTCAGATGTCAGAGTATTGATGTCACCACACGTCATGTAATCCCTGGAAAATTCCTTTTATACTTGTGAGAAAATGACAGTGAAAAAGATAGTGTTATTATGAAAATGGCTTTGACTTATAGGCTTCTTGAAAGGGGCCACACTTGGAGAACCATTACTCTCAAGGATAGACAGTTGAAGCCTAAAAGGTAAATATATATTTCTCTGGAAAAGCTTCTGGTTTAAAGTATCACCTTCAAGCTGATTACTGAATGTGCCCTTTGCTTCATCTAATGAAGACACCAGATTTACTGGCCTGGTCACTGCTTCAGTGTTTCTATCAATAAAACTACTTGTTAGCTCCCCGCAGGAGAAAGATGACTCTCTGCTCTCAGATCCCTCTTTCCCAGTTCTTAGAATTATCCTAACTGACAAAACTGTCTCCATAAAATATCGGGTTTTGTTTGAAACCACAATTTGAAACAAGGGCATGAAACCACTGAGTTGCCTGGTTTTTAAATGGGTCCGTCCACCGTGATGTACAGGTCAGCTGACATTTCATATCTGTATGAGGCAATCACAGTGAGCACCTACTTCTGTAAGGTACTGTGCTTTTATGTCAGTTTACCCTTTTCTGTCAAAACTTGCTTGTATACTTCACTCTGGTCATAACTTCTAATGCTTTCCCATCAACAACCAAATAGAGTGATATCAAATCGTCTTTTCTTAAGATAAATGAAATAGTATATCTTGCATTTTCATCCAGAATTTGTAACCTCTTTTTAACGGAGCTCGGTTCCTATATTTGATTTCATTCTTCCAAAGCTGGTTTAATACAGTTTTTTCTTCCTGATTTATATATTAATTACTAAGCTGAAAACTACATATAGCACACTACTTTATTCAATTTTATATCTGCTCTTACAGTGTCTTTGATAATCTGGTTATGATTATATCCAACTATACATCTTATAGCAGTTCTAACTTAATATATAATTTTAAATGCTGCATGGCATTGATAGCAGCTATGTTCACGGTTAAATAACTACAGAGTTCTAAGCGTTCTGCAGAGTAATTACATGGAATTTATTGGAAAGCTTCCCTAGGCTAGGATAGGTTCTTGGTAATTGGGCCTATAATTTATGTTTCCTTGCACTACTCCCTGCTTTTTCAATGGGACTTTTCACTGTTTAGTCTCATTTTTAGGAGCACTCATAAAAATAGCTGTGACTAGTCTTTGTTTTATTCTATGTATGCTGCTTCCTTTTATTTCTCTCACAAGTTAAAGGTTTTTTAAAAATTACAGCTACAGCATACCATAATCATAATGTAATACTCCATTCATCTGATTTGGTCAGCAAGTTATAGAAGAATGGTAACACTTTTTGGGGCATCTGCTAGCTGAGTATGAGTATACATCCATGTCTGCCTTATGTCCTTGTTACTGAAAATCCTGTCATCATCACTGAGATCATTTAGACACAGTGTAAATGGGTCCAGGTCCCACAGGCTGGATGACTGTTTTCCTTCATTGTGAAATAAGAATTAGGGCAGGAAGTGCAGGACGAGTCTTTAGCTAGTGTCGGGGGGGGGGGGCGGGGGAATGGGTGTCGTGAGTCAGGACTTCGTCATCGGAACAATCTGGCTCCCCAGCGATCGGGAAAGTGAAATAAATAATAAGATGCAAATAGTCAAATGATGTATTAATTATAAGGACCTTGGGAGCTTTTAACAGAGAAACAGGATCTTGAGAGAAGTTCATAAAATCCTCAAATTGAGCAGAGGGACCTGGAATTGGGGCAAATCTCATTCTTTTTTTAAAAGCAGAAAGAAGATCAAAGTAACTGAGACAAAGGTTTTCCTAGAAAGAAAGACTGAAAGATGAGGTTTCAAACCCAGAAAAGACCATTGTGAGAGCTTACACGCAGAGCTTGGGGAGGAAGGCTACAAGGAGAGTATGTTTCAGTTTGAGACCATGGAGTCTGGGCTAGGAAAGATTCTCCACGCCCCACCAGGGGGCCAGGCAGAGACTTGAAAAGGTGCTCAGTCTAGACCTGGGAGAGGAAATGGGAACGGACGTGGAAGTGTTGATAAGGAGAGCGTGTATAACTGAGATAGCTACTTAGAGGCTGGGTCGTGTGTAGTGGCTTCTTCAGTGCTGTCGTCAGTTATGCAGCTTTTTAGAAAGAACCTTTGGATGGTGGGTGTTCATTTACTATCACTAAGATGTGCCTCCCCAGCTCACATTTTAATTTTTCATGTTAAAAAAATATCTACTTAGATGGATTTTTCTTTTTGCAGTTTACTTGGGTGGCCTTTTTTTTTTTTTTGCCTTGCTTTGACTATGGTAAATTTATCAAGAAAGAACTTTTAAAAAACCAGTTACTATGAATACAGTAATGTGCTGAAGAGCCTACTCACTTTGCTTTTGCTTTTTGTGTTCTTTTCCTTCAGCTATGAGATTCTTATTTGGAAAAGAGTCTTCAGATCAACATATTAACATCTTTTTCCAGATTTTACGTTTTGACTACTACTACTTTTACCACCACTGCGAGTGCGAGCGTGCGCATGCACACACACATATACACACACACACACAACCTGGCCTGTCTTGCAATGGATTCAAAGTTTCAGGTGGGTGTCTCCCTGATCATTCAAGGCCTACCTTGACCTAACACAGCCATGATGCCTTCTCCTGGCTGCCTTGTCCCTAAGTAAAAGCATTAAAAAAGCTACCCAACATGTGATGTTTTGGATTGTCACAGGTGTGTGTGTGTGTGTGTGTGTGTGTGTGTGTGTGTGTATGTACGTATGCGTGTTCTCCAGAATTCCTGAGAATACCTTGTGTGATACGTGGCTTACAGAGCCTCCTTTAAGTTTCCATTAGAGATATGATGGTGATACTGGGCTTATCTCCAGATGCCTAACACTTCCCTTGTTGATCATTCTCTCCATTCCTTTCTGGCCGCTTCTGTGGTTGATTTTGTATTCCTTGTGATCTGTGTTCTTCTGTGTCTTACCTGTTTGCCGCAAGGTAGCCAACTGCCTGTCCACTACTACCACAGCAGTAGATGGCAGTGCAGCTGGCTGAGTTATAGAGGCAGCCAGGATGATGGACAGGGGCAGGTACTCTTGCCAACACTGAAGCACCACCAGGAAAGAGGCAGTGGAATACTGTGGGTGGCAGAGGGGTGCTGGAGGAGAAGTTCAGATTTTGGAGTTCAGTTTTCAGAGTTGAATCGTGGCTTCCTCACTTCTACATAGTGTGACTGATAAGCCATTTGAGCACATTTTCTTCATCTGTAGAGTGGGGATAATACTGGATCCTGCCTCATAATAGTGTTGTTCTGAGGATTAAGTAAAATAACCCATACAAAAGCTCCTAGCATACTGCCTGTTAGAATACATACCCGCTACCGTAGAAGTAGAAAATTGAACTGATGGTGAGACAACGCAGAAGTACCTCAGCCACAGTGGGCTGGCCTACGATAGGGGTCACGGGGAGAGAGAGTCAGAATTTATACCTGCATGAAGCTATAATTACATTATCTGTTTACTGTGATATACCTTCAGGCCACTCACACATCTTTTCAGCCATGCACATGGTTAGCCATACTGATGGTCATTTTAGACCAGGGTTTCTTAGCCTTTGCATGACGGACATTTTGGGCTGAATAATTCCTTGTTATGGGGATTGTCCTGTGCATCCCTGGCCTCTACCCATTGCTGACAGAACTAACCTAGGACATGCCGTTCAGCCGTGACAACCAGAAAGGTTCTCCCAACATCGTAAAAAGACTGGGAACAAAAACCACCTCTGTTGAAGAACCACCATTTTAAGGCATGGTTAATTTCTTTTGGAAAAATTCTGTTTGATCTTTTTATGTTAGTTTTCTCTGAGATTTCTAAGTCTTGCTGCTCAAGTGTATTTGGGACCAGCCAGTATTTTCCCTTTTTCTTTTTGTTCACAGATCTGTACCATAGCTCTTCTCCCTTCCTGGAAGAAAGTGATGCTTTGAATCCATCAAAATGCCAGCAAACCCCAATAGATGCTACATGTAATAACTGACCGTCCCAGATGTTCTCTTGTTCTGCTCATCTTACCCTCAGCTCCTGCGCGGGAATGTACACTTTATCTGCTGGGAGTAGCTTCTCCTAGACATGTCTGCTCAGGGACTCAATGGTGGGGTGGGCTAACTGATTTGGCACAGACCTGGGGGGAATGGTCTTTTCCTGTATGTGCTACATACATGTCTGGGCTTGGTTTCCATATTAAAAAATGTGGAAAAGACTATCGAGGATATTTTGTGATCTTTTTGAACATTTCAGAAAAAATACAAATAGGTTGAAGAATGTCCAATTTGTTCAACAAACAGGTCATTTACAGTTTTCATATTGTTGTATAATTAACTTTGTAATTATCCAACATTTATTTTGTTCATTTTTAACCCTTCAAGCAAGGATTTTAGATTAGCATTCCTAAATATGTAATATATTATTTCAAAATAATGTATTTAAAAGGTATACTGTATCCTCCTCCCATCTCATTCTTCATCAGCCTGTTCTCCCCTTAACCCCTCTACACTGATTACTTTTTTATACGTAC
Organism: Rhynchonycteris naso; assembly: GCA_037038555.1. Lineage (NCBI taxonomy): Eukaryota > Metazoa > Chordata > Mammalia > Chiroptera > Emballonuridae > Rhynchonycteris > Rhynchonycteris naso. The sequence goes on from CM073002.1 coordinate 80,135,136, forward strand.
TCTCAGAGTGTTTATGAGTAAACAAGCAAACGTAAATATTCTTATTCCTTTTTATACAGAAAAAATAGCTTATTATAAACACTGTTCATCATCTTGACTTTCTTGGAAATGTCTCTATTAGTGATCAGTGTTCTTAAGGAGGGCAGGAAAGAGGGATGAAAATATATGAATGCTAAATAAATCTTTACAACTTCATGCCTAAAAATTTTAAATTTATATGATAGTTTATCAAATAAGGTAGAGGAATGGGAATCATATACTTTGCTGTTAAACTTTAAATGTTAAGATAAACTATAATAGTAATATTATTTGACTATAATTTTGAAATGGCACTTTGTTATGTATATCTGACTTTATAAGGTCTATGTATAGCAGTGCGTTTTCTCAGTTGAGATGCAGAGACCCAGGAAGACTGAATAACGTGCAAGGCTATTGTCATGGTAGCGCTAGGCCTGGAACCCAGACTCCACCAGCTGCTCCACAGTGAGGGGTTTAGCTTAGAGAGAGAAGGAAACAAGTATACCGAGGGTCTACTCTGTGCCGCCTGATTTTACTTAATCCTTATATAATTATTATTATTCCTATTTTAAAGATAAGGCTAGGGACCAAAACACTAAAATTTAAGTTGTTAAATAACTCCCAAACAGCATAAATAACCAAATCAGAATAAAAACTTACTGACTGTTCTTTTCCTGTAACCAGGCTACGTGCCACAAAGCCTAGAGTACTGACCTCAAGAGTTTCCTTTCTCCCATCCCATGTTTTTAGTGTTCATTTGTTCATTCCTGCACTGTGTTCTCATTCCCTCACCTCCCTGGCCTCTTCTACCCATACGCACGTTGCCCCGGTCACACCAGCTTCCATGTTGTTCCTGAACACAACAGAGCCTGTGGCTTTTGTACTGGCTGCTTCCTCTTCTTCGGGGAGCTTCTGGACTCTCTCCCTCATTTCATCTAGTACCGCCTGACATACTGTATTTTACTTCTGATCATGGGCTGGGTCTCCTCGAATGTAAACTTTATGCAGGCAGGGGTATAAGGTATGTGTGTGTGTTATTCAATCACTGGTCAATTACTGTTCTGTTTTATTCAGTGCTATATTTCTAGTTTAAGAACAGTATCTGGTACTTGGTATTCAAAAAATATTGGTTAAATTTTGAACTACATCTATTCTAGTTTTGAACTAGGTACTATTTTAGGGAGTAACTGTAAGCAACAGATACATAGTAAGTAGTTTCTTCTCTTTGTAGTTCGTGAATAACAAAACTATCCTTTATTGAGCAATTATTATATACTGTGTAACATGCTAGTCCTAGAAATAGTCATAGCAGGCAAGCGTTACTGTCTTTATTTTACAAATAAGCAACTAAAGCTCAGAGAAGCTAAATAATTTGCCAAAGGCCCTGCTAGTGATGGGCAGAACCACCATGCCAGTATCGTTCTCACACCGAAGCCTGTTTCTCACCACCGTGATGTACTCCTATCTCATGTATGCACTGTCCTCTCCTGTGAATTTGTGTTTAGTAATAATCTGCCTGTCAGAATACAGTTTTGCTACAGTATTTTCTGTAGGTTGACGGCTACTTTAAGACTTGATCATGAGACATTAGCAAATGTTCTCTTAATCATTGTAATAATAAAGCAAGTTTAGTCATTTGGCATAAATTCATAATTATTTTTGGATGGTTTAAAAATTTGTGACTTTGCCAGTAATAGCATCTCATGTTCTCCAGAGGAGGTGGGTTTGTCATAAATACCATTTCCATAGAACATTTCAGGGAACTTAAAGTTCTCGGAAAATATTTTTAACAGGCAGCCTTTTCTCAGACAGACTTCAAGGGCATAGTACCACATATTTTTAAAAGTCTGTGTACGGCTTTTATCTTACTAAGAATATTTATATGTATTTCTCTTACTGCTCAGTTTGTATCTTGTATATTAGTTGAGGAAAACAGAAATGGATTCTTTAGAAGAGAATTCTGATGTACCTGCAGAATTTTCTGTTTTTAATTTCCATTAGTTCTATTTCTCTCTTCCCAGATCACAGGTTGTTTTCAATCAGATATTGCAAATAGGTATTTTGGAGGATTAGTATAATTCCTTTCTCTTAACATTTACTCTCTGGTAGGTTGTTGGGTTTTTTTTATTCTTTCCCTTTTGAAAAAGGGAAAAATCCTTTTCCAAATCTTATTCTGAGCCAAGAAAAAAAAAAAAAAATAAGCCCCTCGTTCCTTTAAGTCTTTGAGAAAAAGGCTTTCCTTCTTCATTTGGCTTTCATACATTAATTCACTGGTGCTCAGTTTGTCAGATTTAACATGAAAGGCCAAAGGAACAGTCATGTGCCAAAGTGGATGAGTTCACTGGTTTTCTTTCACCTCCTTGTAGTGTGGCTGCCTGCACAGAGGCAGCGGCTAATGTGGTATGCTTGGGAAACCAAAGGTTTCCTAACTTGTTAGTAGGAAATTCAAACTTCAGAAATTTAGAAACCACAACAACAGAGGCTTAGGTTTTATTGTAAATACCGACGTCACACAGTTTGCCATGAGAAACGGTAAATCGGAGCCCAAAGAGTGTAACATGTGAAACGCTTTGATACCTAGTGAACTCCCCCCCGCCCTCCAGTTTATTTTAGCTATAGTAAATCAGTAAATAAGGGACAGCAGACTAGAACCATTTCAGAGCACTAAATAGTAGTTAGAGGTTAGGACAGTTGGAGGATGCAGGCTGATGCCCGGTTTGGCTTCCAGCTGAGCAGTCAGAACATGCAACAGAGCGATGTTATCCTCCGTTTACTGTGACCTACTCTTTTCAGTTCCTGAGGGTGGCCGGCTTGTCTCTTCCATATTTTAGAGAGCTAGAGTCTGGGCCATATGTGAAGTTTAGTTACAGACAGGTTTTTTCTGAGGTTCTGTTGGAATATAAATGACCATTTTTCTTGTGGTTTGTGTTCTGCATGTCCTCTTGTGTAAACCATAAAATTAAAATTATTTTAGTCACCTAAGCCTTAATTTTCCCTTGATTGACAGTTCAGGTCATTTGTATTACATTTTCCTTTTGTGCTACTTCCAAGCATTGAAAAGACAGCATTCATGAACACTAGTTTGATCCTACCTTCTTTTATCTAAGTTGGGTTTCCTTCAGATGAATGTGTTCTAGAGAATATTAAACATTGGTAGTGAAGGGCAGTTCCATCCAGATGTTACAGAGGCAGGCCTGCTAGAGATGAGAGCACTGAATATTCACCTCACTTCCCTTGGCCCTTGGTCTACTGCTGGTTTAGCGCTTGAACAAGAGCTTCATCCATTTAGTTATGTTTCTCTCTGGGAGAAATTCTGTTTTTAGCAGAACTAAATAAAGGCTATAGTGTACCTCATGTATGTGTTATATGAATGCCCATCCATTTTGGCCTTAACCATATCTTATCTGATGATTTGAATTCTAAGGGAAGGCCAACTATTTCAGGTTTGCACTTACGTGGTTGAAAAAAGTACTGACTTCACTATACCTTACTTTTAAGGTTCACCCATTCATAGCTAAAACAAAGAAAAAGAGAAAACCCCAATTCTCAAACAACAGAAAAGCCACATTCAGAAAAGCTACATACCCAAAGGACAGGGAATATTAAACCCAAATCTTCTACTGACTTAACTCTTGTGACCTTGCCTCATATGCCTGTTACCTGAGCTGCAAAGTGGGGAAAGCAAGACAATTTCATCTCTAAGGTTCACAAAGCCTTTGATATCCTCAAATCTCAGATTCACAGAATAAAACCCCCCACAAAATTTTAAAGTCCTTTCCTCCCTTCTTTCCCTTAGCATTGTGTACAAACTCCCATTTCAAAAATGTATGTTTTATTCTATCAGAAGATTCTATGACTTGTCAAGTCTCAATGGTTCATAATTAATGGAAACCCTAATTGGAATTTTATGGGATTCAAATTTTTTTTGATTCTTTACATGTGAAGCATTTGTTGTAATTCAAGGTTATAAGTGCACTTGTAAAAATAAAAGAAGTAAATATTTTAGTGTCTGACACTAAAAATGTTATGCTAAAATCAAAGTACAATTAAACTGGAAAATTACTACCTAAGAAGTATTTAGACTATTAGTTTCTGAAAAGAGATTCCTTATTATCTTATATAAGTTATTTCGTCCAAGTTGTAAGATTTGTCTTACACATTTGTTTTTACGTCTGTACCTCTGAGACATGGTAGGACTTTCAAGGTAAAACAGTGAGATTTCAGGTTAGCTTTTAAGCATTTGTTCTCTCTGGTCCTCTACACAGTAACTTATTTCTTATCTCAGGTGACCAAGACATATATATTTAGGAATGCCCATGTGAAAATCTCATAGGAGGAATTCCCTTCTAGCAGGGTATTCAGGATAAAAGATAACCTTGCCTTTCAGAGTGGGTTTTTCAGAGAGGTTAGGCATAGAGACATGGGTTTTCTCCAACAAGGTTAGTCTTTACCTTTACTTTATGGCTAGGTGTAAAGGAACATAAGCTCTTCAAGACTACATCCTCCAAGGCATCTATCTCCTCTTTCACCCAGAGGCAATCTTGTGCCTCAGCCAGCAGAAGCCTGCAGCCCCAGATGCTGCTGAAGCGCCATCCTGTGGCAGACTGGCATAACTAGTGTGTAACAGGTACGGTGAGTCGCTACTGTGGCTCTGCCCCTGTGCCAACTGCTTCCTCACATTTAATCTCCACTTTAAGGACCGAAATCATTTAAGATGCCTTCCTTTCTATGAAAGTCCAGGTTGCCTGACAGCCAAATGCTGGATTTAAATATCAGAGTGTGGGTGTTCCGATTCTGGTTCAAACCTTTCTCTTTTTACCTCAGATTCCCTTTTCATAGTGGACTGCCAGGGAATAAATCTGCCATCCTTTTTGGAACGCTCTATTCAATAGCCTCTATTTAACGTTTCATTTCCAGTTTTTCTGTGAATGTTCCCTAAATTGTCTAACCCCAGCTAATTCCCCTTTCTGAGTCCCCACAGCCATTACAGTTTTGTGATACAAATATTCTAATTTGTTTTGGTATATTTGTTTTGCTCTTGAACTAACTGTAAGCTCCTTGAAGGATTTGATAGCTCTCTGTCCCTCTCTATGGGTTTGAGCTCTGTACATACTTGACCAAATAAATGAGTGAGGGGTGAGAAGAACCGTTTCTTAGGGGAACATAACCCCCTCTTAGGCTGAATGATTGAAAGGTTTTAATAATTTACTTACTATCAGAGCAGAAGTAGGGTGTTGTTCCTCTTGTCCCTGTCACTTCTCAGGAAAGAGAACTATTCAGTGAAATGAGGTAATCACTTGGATACAAATTTAAATCAAGTTTAGGCGGGGGAAATCCAGCCAGAGAATTTTAACTCTGCCTGCAATTCTTTGCATTTATTGCTCAACCCAATGAGTTTTATGGGACTATGAGAAAATCTTGTGGCCTCACAGCTGGTGGCGCAGTGGATAAAGCATTGAGCCAGAACGCTGGGGCCAGTGGTTGGAGGTCCTGAGGTCGCTGGCTCTGAGCATGGGCTTGTCAGTGTGGGGTCACTATCTTGAGCAAGGGAATCTTCCACACAATCCCAAAGCTCACTAGTTTGAACTCAAAGGCCACTGAGGTGAAAAGTCCAAGATTGCTGACTTGAAAAGGGGACAGTGGCTTGGCCCCGGTCAAGGCACTTACAAAAAGCAGTCAGTACACAACTTAAGTGAAAGCAACTACAAGTTGATGCTTCTCACCCTCTCCCCCTTTCCCCTCTCATAAAAAACAACACAGAAAGAAAGAAAGAGAAAGATGGGAAGGGGAGGGGAGAGGAAGGGAGGGAAAGGAGAGTCTTGTGAAGCATAATTTTAGGGAAAATGAGTGGAACCCCAGATCACCTGACAAGGTTGTTCTCACATGTAACTGAAATTTCTCAGTGAGCCGTGTGTGTGTGTGTGTGTGTGTGTGTGTGTGTGTGTGTATAAACACACACACATATATATGGCCAGTTGCATGAAAGCCGGAAGGATAACACGTAATTTCAAATGTAATATATTTCTTTTAATAATGAATTCTTAACCATCTTGATAATAAATTAATATTATTTTTAAAGAATAGATAATCCTCCCTTTATCAGCAAGGAATTACTTTTCACAAAACTCCACAGTGATTTTCCTCCTCTGCCATGCTGTTATTAGACTAACAAGTTAAGGCTTAGGGACTTCTGTGGCATCTCAACTGCATAGCACTTTGTCTTAAGCAAAAAAAATAGGAACTAAGAACTTTCCCATGCTCTCTCCAAGCTCCTAGGCCAAGCAGCAACTTCCTTTTCTTCAAATGTAATAGCAGCAGTCACTTAAGTCTTGTCAGCCCAAATATGATAAATGTTTTACATTCCTCTTAGAATTTCTGCTCAGGGGTTTGTTGTTTTTTTTTTGTTTTGTTTTCATTTACTTGAAGAATTTTAAAGAGAGAAATTTAGTTCACCTTTAAACTTTTGTTCCAAGACTGATGGGCCGTGAGATAAGATGAATCTGGCAGATTGGCCCGGTTGGAGTGGCCAATCCTGGAGGGCTGACCTCATCCTTGACGCTGCTTTTGGTACAGTGGTTTGCAGTTCTCACAGGCTCACAGGCTACAGTTACGTTAATCTTTCCTCTAAGTATGGACTTCTCCCCTCACATTCCTCCCATTTGTTTTAGCTGAGTTGTCTTGGTAATGATATGATCAGCAGCTTATATTTTTGTATAGTCTTTGGCTCTCCTTAATCAGAACTCCCTTAGTTAATGCCCACTACTCTGTCTTTCCCAGTACTGAGAGAGACTTATGGTGGATGATATTGTGCCCCCTTATTTTTTTAAGTTTGTGGAACCCAAGGCTTCCCAAAGCTTACCAAGTGACTAGATGGCACAGCCAAGAAGAGTAGAATTTGTACTTAACGAGCCCTTCCTACTCTTCAGTCTTACCACTGAGATAACAGTTTGTACATGTCAATTTAGTGTCACTAGTAAGCAAGCTTGAAGACTGAATTCTGTTGAAAATTTTTAAATGGTCTTGTACTGTTTCTCCTTAATTAATTTTTATGTACAACTGACCTGTCTTATCTACATTGCTTAACAGTCCAATAAGAAAGCCCAGGACTGTCCGTGATTGAAGCCTTTGTGCAAGAGCTGCTGGTGATCTGATTAGTTCTTATCATCAACAGTGTTAGTGCTAGTAGGTGTAACTGGGTTATGACATGGTGCAGTGTGCAGAGAGCCTGTTTGCTGGCTCTACTGTTCTGCCTTGTACTTAGCACAATGCTTGGCACGTGCTCAGTAAATGTTTGCTGCTTCTGAGGAGTCCCGAGCCCTAGGCTGGCTTTATAGGTTGACATTGATGTTAGGTATTTGAAAAATTGTAGGAAAATCACGTTTTTTTTTTCTTTCTTGTAAAACCTGGCAGATGCACAGGACTATCCACAGACACTTTGGAATTGAAGTGTATGACTGGGAAATGGCGGTCTGCAGGCTTCTAGTTACTATTAGGACAAACTGGACCCAATGACTGTATCTTCTGGGTCTTTAGTCGAGGTACAGAGATCAGGGCAAAACAGGAATCTACCCTTCATTAAAGACAAAACCACTATACTCAGCTCGTTCATATGTTGCTACAGATTCCGTTCCTTGTCCCAGGGTGATTTACCCGGTACTCTGTCACCACCTTGATTCTCATCATTTTGGGAGTACGTTAAAGTAAGGTAGGTGGAGGTGGGCAGTGAGCAGAGAAGCATCTGACTTAGTCGGCCTACACAACAAGTACTGCACTGTCTCGACTTCGTCTGAGCCTAATTTGTTTGCTGGTTTTTATGTTTGCGAGTCAGTTCTATGTCGTTACTTTAGATAGTGGCAAAGATTTGTTTTGGGCTCCTGAATAAAATCTAGAAGAGGTCCTTCTCAACCCTCTGTTTTTAGAAGTACTCTTTTCTTACCAAAGAAGAAGCTTCTAGATTGTAATCTATTTGTACGTTTATCTGACAGCTTATCTGACACACCAACTGGCTATAGCTAGGGTGCTGTGCTCTGTGCTAGGAATAAGTTCGTTGCACAGTTCACCCTCAGGGAGTTTATATTCGAGGAGACAGACAATAAACAAATAAACAAAATGTGTAACTGGATGTCATGTAGCAGTGCATGGAGGGAAAGAAAGTAAAGCAGGGTAAGTATCACCAGGAACTTACACCTTCCTAGGTAACTTCCTGTGCTGTTTTGGGGAAGTTGTTTTTAAGGTACTGAGTCACTTCAGGTTTAAAAGGGAACCTGCTTGTTAGGGAGCTCTGGGGAGTTCAAAATGCTCAAGTGGACGATGCAGAGGAAAAGTCACTTGTCAAGTTAGCGGTTCAGACATAAACGTCTTAGACTATAGAGCACGCACTTTCCAGGGCACCTCTCAGCCTCCAAGCAGAGCGTGAGCTTTGCCATCCAGAGAACCTTTAAGTACATTTTTATTTGTTTTCTCTGTCCTCCCTTTATCACCTCCCTGCCATTGTCGTAGCCTGGTTGAACTGTATTGATTTCACCTCCCTTTCCCTCTGCCTTCTTGCACCTTATACTTATTAACAGGAACTTTGATTAATTTTTTTTAAATGGGTTTTATATACACATTAACTTACAGGGTCAAGACACCTGGGGCTTGTCTTCCTCTCTTCCTGCCACTAATTTAAGGAGAAACCAAAGACTGTAGCCCCAAAATTCAAAGGGCCCTGCCTCTGCCTCTATCTCTGAGTAGCTCTGTGTCTCTGAAAGAAGTCACACTGTGGACATCAACTTTATAGGGTGAGGCATTTGGATCAGATGGCCTCCAAGACCTCTTAGAGTTATAAAACTCAGTGGACATTTCCTGCCAGATGTGCAAATGTGTGTGTGTGCATGTACACACTCTCTGGGCCCCAGAGTATCCCATGTCCATACAGAAGAACTTGTCAGGGCACTTCTCAAACTCACATCTGTGGAGCTGAGTGTTTCCCAGTATGACATAATATATGCTCTCTTTTACTGATAATAACTGTCCTTTATGCTAAAATCAGTAGTTATCATAAGCAGAAACAAGGAGTTGGGTGTATGTTTGTCTATACCCTTACTGGTCCTGATAATACACTTATTTACCTATTCTTCTGTCTACCTCATGACCCACCCCCAAGCTTGTTATAAAAGAATTATAATTGTATCTTTAAGATTTATTTCTCCCTTGGGACCAGTGGGGCATAGAAATGTAAGGATGGTCAGACTGGAGTAAAAACACTACTAATGTGTTATTCTCTGTTCTGGGACTCAGAATGAAAACTGCTGCTGTCCTGTCTTAATCTGCTAAAGTATCTGAGAGTTCAGTCATGAAAGGGGAGTGCTTCCCCATATCTGACAAAGAACCATGGGACTTTCTTTGGCGAGCCTCCCCACTTTCGTTTGTCCAGCTTTCTTTCCCAGTCGGAGATAATGTTAGAGTAGAGGTCCAGGAAGAAAGAATCTTAAATCTGTTTTTAAGAAAAGGAGGGATGCAGGAGTGCTTACAACAGTGTTGCTGGTGACCCACTAGGAATTTAGTGCACCTAAAATTCAGAGTAGAAATGACCCGCCAGAGGAGGTCCTTAGTAGCACACATCCAGCATAGGGACTGGGTTGGTGGGTGGCCCAGAAATACTATAGTTTGGCAGAAGCAGTCATAGAAAGATTGCTTTGATAGTTTGTGATGCTGGCTGCATATGCTGTGTCTCCATCTCTAAATTCTTATTTAAACATCATTTACAAAAACTAAACAGTCCATATAAATTAAAGCTAAATTCATAGTCAAATAAAAATTAAACTAAAAACATTTAAAATTAATGATATGCCCAAGAGAATAGGTAAGGTGTGTTAAAATTTTAAAGATAATGACTAGCTATGTGAACAACAGATTTCAGTTTCTAAAGCAGGTTGAAACCAATATAGCTTTACATCCTATGATTATTACTCCACAATATTCAGTCTTTTGCAAACAGTTCTCTTCCTGGACCCCTTCCTTTCTCCCTTAAATTAGAGGCTATGTGTTTTTCTCTCTTCATCTTATAAAAGCATTCACTTTGCCCTGAAGCACTAGATATAGACTGAACATGACTTAAAAAGAATTAATGGAATTTTATTCTTCCTCCCACATTTCATTTCACCCCCAAATCCATTTATTACCAAAGGCACTTTTTGGGGGGAAGGGGAAAGGCTTACAGAGAGCCCTAAAACAAAATTTACAGCCTTTTGAGAAAGCAAGTTGGTGGTTATTGCAAGTGGGCTCGTGAATTAGAAAACTCAAAGCTTGGTTTGTGTTTTTATATTGGCTGTTACTATAGACTCCATCACAGCATTAGGAAAATATCACAAAATACCAGTGGCTTAACAGTTAATCATAATCACCAGAAAAGGGCAAGTGAATTTAATTAAGCATAAACTTAATTTATGCTTTATTTGAAAATGTAAAAATTTATGTTCATTCTATCTAAAACTTTTTTCCCATCATGCAGATTGTCCCAACAACTAAGAAATGCTCAGAGTCACTGTGACATTACATATCCATGATAATCTTGTTTAACTTTGAGTTTTAAAAGGGGTCTTAATGGGCAATTGTTCCTTGAACATGCTTTTAAGTTAATAAGAGGGAAACAGTATGGAATATTGAAGTGTGTCATTTAAATTTTTTTTCAAAACTGATGCTTGCCCTTTATAAAAAAAATGCAGACTCTGGGAAACACAGCTGTTAGAGCTTTGATAGAGGTTATGATTTTCAACAGTTGAGCTATAGTTTATGGTACAGATGGCACTTTGGGTATAACTGAAACAATAATTGATGGTTTCTGTTTCCCTCCTCTGTTAGATTTAAAAGAGTGGAATACCTTTTTCCCAAGGCAGGAATTTTTCAGTTTCCAATTATAGCTTATATCAAATAAACAACTTTTCTATTGCATATTCTGTATTTCTCCACAGTGACCGAGGGTGTTGGCCCCTCTGTCTTCTCATTATGGTAGGCTTCCCTAGATTTGAAATAATAGTTTTAGGGAAATCCTACTTCTTGGTACTAACCTGCAGTTTATATAGCCTATCTTCAGGACAAATAACATATAATTTTTCTTTTAGAATACTAAAACCAAAGTCTTGCATTGCTCCAAACAGAATTAGCAAAGAAAACAAAATTCCACCAAACAAAAATGGTAGGCACCAGTGTCATATACTTTAAAAAAACTCACATAGGAATTACTGGAAACACAAGATATATCTCCAATTTTAAGCATATAAAAATGTTACGTTTAAAATGGTAAAACAAAGGCTATTAAAAAGAAATAATTCTGTCACAATTTCTTAAGTTTTGTTTTACAATATATGTTCAGATCAAATAAAGTTTGAATGATAAATCAACTTCTCATCTCCTATTCCAATGTTTTAAAATTAGCATAGCATATTTTATTTTAATTTCTCTGCTGATTTTTATTCTGAAAAGTAAAGTAGAATATGTAGATTTTCACCATCGACCAAGTGTTCACTTATCATATTGTAAGGGTATATTTATATCAATAGCTTATTTTCAGGGTTTAGATGTAACTAATTGTGGTTCAAAATGCCACTGAGTAACAAAATTCTTTTATAGGCTTTATCTTTTAAATTAGTTTTGTAGATAAACTATTGTCCAAAATATTAATCTAGTGAAACTAGTTCATCTTTCATTTTAGTGGTTTGTCATTTATCCACTGACTGGAGTTGAGGTAAAAAGTTATAATTACTTCCTTGTGCAAATTGACGTATGCTTTCAAGACAGAATAGCGTTTGTAAGAATTTTTTCTAACTTAAAGACTTATATTTCCCTTAATTACAGCATGTATTTCCTACAAGAGTTTTCTAGTCTTTTATATAAAGATTTACAAAAGGCTTTGGGGCGGAGGATGTTCGCTAACAAATCCACTATCGTGTGGCGGTGTTTCGAACTCTACTCTTGTAAAACTTAAGGGAATTTTAGTCCCAGGAGAGAGAAGAGCAGGAGATAAGAGTTGTGTTACATTATACTTTCCTCCACCCTTTTCCCAAAGATTTTTTAATACAGTCAGGATTCAATGTGTAGCTCACTTTGAAAGCCCATGTAATATATAGTCATCGCACACCTCTCAACGTTTAAAATTAAACCCCAAATCTGTTTTCTCCATCGATGAAAACTTTTACTTTCAAATTTTGTAGGAGTTGGAAAAGTTCTGAACCTAGAGTTCATTGGACGCGTTTTTCGAAATCTGTCTGCAGTTTGTGGTGCTAATAACTTCAAAAGCCACCTACCCTCTGCCTGGCTCTTGACAGCAGTGCCCCTGGCTGGAGCGGAGCGGCTCTCCCGGGCTTACCTGAGCTGCCTGCGCCGGGCCAGGCTGGGGGCCGCGGTCGCACCGCGCTGGCTGCGCTGCGAGCGGGCTGTGCGCGCTCCGGGAGTCGCCCGAACAATGCGAGCTGGGCGCCGAGCGCGCCCGGCCTATGGGCGTTACGTCACTGCGCTGCCTTATAAGGCGCTCCGCGGGGGCGGCGGGGGCGGCGGGGGCGCCGGTGACAGCCAGACCTTCGGTGGCGGTGCCGCTGCGCGCCCAGGCTCCGCCGGCTCTCGGACCGTGTGAACCGAGCGTGGGTCCCGGGCTCCCCGCAGAGAGGAATGGGTGGCGGGCTGGGACCCATGCGCCCTCCTGCGGGGTGAACCAAGTCATTGGGGGTCATGCTCGATGGGCTTGTAACCTCTCTCTGCTCTGGGACTCCAAGGCTACTATTACTGCTTCGGATTCTTAACTACACACCCTGTTCCTTTTTTTTTATTATTCAATTACAGTTTATATTCAGTGTTATTTTGTATTAGCTTCAGGTGTACAGCATTTTGATTAAACAATCACATATTTTACAAACACATCCTGTTATTCTATTTAAACTTTTGTAAATACATTTTTTAACTTTTTTTTTTTTTTCAATTGCTGAGGGGAGGCAGGAGAGGAAAGCCAGAAGTCTTTTTTTCTTTTTTTTTGAGACATCTCTGGGGGTGATTTAGACTTCAAACCTTTTCTTTCCTCTTTGTAAAGAGTAGGGGTCCTAAGAGAATAGTATTTTATTTCCTGATGATGTAACTACCAAACAATTCCTCAAGTGATGATGGGAAGGCCAGATGAAACCTTATTTGTTCAGTTTTTTCCTGAAAGAACCTCTTCGTTCCTCATTTCTGCTTGCCTGTGTTTTAATGAAAGTACTTAAAACTAATCAGTTTATTTGGCAGGGGAAATATTTGTTAAAGAAATTAAATGTTTTGTACTATACTTCCAAGGTAAAGTATAAAAATAGAACTTTAGAACCAATATTAATCCAGTTGTTCTACCAGCAAACAAAATACAAATTAAGCATGAACAGAAAAAGGAAGGTAACTAAATTCTACTGAATTAAAAGATTTAGCCTTCTAATTACACATCAATAAGAGAAGTAATGTCTGAAGTCCTAGCCAACTATATGAATCTACTAAATAAATTAGATTTGTGGCTGCCTTATTTGGAAGCTTCAAATGAATTAAGTAGTTTTAACAACTTGAGTCTATTTAACTCTTTTTAAATTACATTAAGATAGGATTGCTTCCTATTAAGATGTACACATGTCTATAGAACTATTGTTTCCACATGTTTTGTCAAACAAGAATAATGAAAATAGTGTGCTTGTTTCTTTTCCTTAGTGTGGAGTGAAATAAGGCTGGCTGCAGAGAACGTACAGTTAATTAAAATGGTGTGGGAAAAGGATGCAGGGCATAAAAATAAATGCATTATTGCTAAACTGTGGGCTCACTTAGACAATTCTAGATCATTCTACTTGTCTACTGAAAAGCCTAAGTTAAACTAAGTCCCGCTTTTCATATAAATTGTTTTAAGAGAAGTGAATAACCATACCCTTCAACTAAATTTATTGTTTATTTTTAATTTTCCCATTGATTTGAGGGGGCGGGGAGAAGTATCAACTCTTGCTCCCCCTTAGTTTTTCCATTTAGCTGTGCACTCACTGTTAGCCTCTTGTATATGCCCTAACCAGGGATCGAACCTACAATCTTGGCATGCTGAGACAAAGAGCAGCAGCCAGGGCCTGTAAGTGAATTTAATATTTGATTTGCACTTTTGTATTACCCTTTCAGATATTATTACTCTACCTTATACTAGTAAAGTGTATTTGAATCTTTTTTAGTCTCCTATGTTCATCTTTTGTGTGTGTGTTTGTGTGACAGAGAGACAGAGAAAGGGACAAAGGGACAGATAGGGACAGAAAGGAACAGAGATGAGAAGCATCAATTCTTTGTTGCAGCACCTTAGTTGTTCATTGATTGCTTTCACTTATGTGCCTTGACTGTGGGCTACAACAGGCTGAGTGACCCCTTGCTCAATCCAGTGACCTTGGGCTCAAGCTGGTGAGCTTTTCTCAAACCAGACGAGCCTGTGCTCAAGCTGGAGACCTCAGGGTTTCGAACCTGGGTCCCCCACGGTCCAGTCTAACGCTCTATCCACTCTGCCACCACCTGGTCAGGTTCTTATGCTTATCTTGTGCTTACTAAACATCATTTCTAGACTTTTATGCTAGATTTGACTTATTATAAATAATATGAGATGAAATGAAGGTTATAAAAGTTGCAAGAAGCATAAACACCGGAATCTTAGCTCCAAACTGTTAACAAAGTACCTTTACTCAAAGCTCATATTTGTAACTTGCTTTGCCTCCTTTTCCTCTTAAATGGGCACAGAGATTTCTTAACATTTGACTGCCTTTTACCATATTTCCCTATGTATAAGATGCACTCTTTTCTGAAAAATTTGGGGTTTAAAAACTGGGTGCATCTTATACCATGGTTGTCAAGTCATTTCAGAAGTGTGGCATTTCAAATGCCCTGGATGGAACTGAGAACGAGACAATATATGAAGACAGTGATTCATCATCAGACACAGATGAAAACACGCTAATGGATGGGAGTTTTGATAGTGATGAGTTGTATGAATTTTATGATGAGTAAAACTTGACATCAATCACTTTGTGTAATACTTTTTTTTTTCAAATTTCGGGCCCCATAATTAAGGTGTGCCTTATCCATTGGAGCCTCTTATATATGGGAAATACAGTTTCTCTTACTCACATCTGTGTGCTCATGTTTTGCATTTATATTCGTTCTTTCGACTTCCCAGTTCTGCTATAAATTTGTCAGTATTACTTCTCCTTCAGCGGAGGTAACTGAAGAACGGAGAAGGTAAGTGGCACAATAGTTGTCGGGGGCTTTTAAGGCAAAAGAAAAGAAGATTAGGACTCCTACTCCTTGTGTGCCTTTCCTGGTACTGTTACTCCCCGAAGTACCATTTTCTGATCCAAATATGAGTCAGTGTTTCAACTGGGGTTTTGGAAAGTGGCCCCTCTCTTCAGGAGCTAACATTAACTCTCATTTGTTGAGCTTTTAAATCAAATTCATGCGCCAATCAATGTACCTAGTGCTCTGTATGCACTCCTCCATTTAATCTGCACAACACATGTTGAGGTGACATTAATTTCAAGCAAAGAAACACATTTGGAAAGGTAAAATGACTTGACCAAGGTCACACTACTAGTAAAGCAACAAATGCAAGGATCTGAACCAACGTTAGTCTTCTTTTCTGTTCTTGGTTTGTTCAGAATCTCTCCTATGTGTCGCTGATAAAGAAGTGTTCTGTCCTGGCCGGATAGTTTGGTTGGTTAGAGCTGCATGCCGAAGTGCAGAAGTTGCCAGTTCAGTCCCCAGCCAGGGCACATACAGGAACAGATCAGAATTCCTGTCTTTCTCCCTCTCCCTCTACCCCTCTCTCTGCTTCTCCTTCTCTCTCCTCTCTCCTGCCCCCTTTCCTTTCTCTCTAAAATCAATAAATAAAATTTAAAAAAGGAGAAGGGTTCTTATTTAATTGAGTAGTTTGTATTTTTGTTTTCCAGACTGAATGTTGAACTAGGAAAACCAAGACATAGCCTCTTCGCTGGCCACGCCCCAGAGCTACCCAGACGTGCACTGACTAACTCTATGGAGTGTTATTCACATTGGGTCTGTGTGTTTACTAAGACGGTTTTCTTGAGGATGTTAGCAACTTGTCTTGTGGTAAAATTAGAATGTTATGACAGTTTTCCTCAAGGATCTTGAGGAAGGGGGTCTTTGATGTGAGAACACCCTGGGTCTTGTGTCACAAACTCCAGCCGGCTATGGGCATCTGTGCTACACTGGCCACATGAGCTGAGTGGCACACTTTTCTTTCTTTCCTTCTTTCTACCAACATTCTCTTTGAGATGCATTTTTGTTCTTTTAGCTTCTGACATAAATTTATTATGAAAAGAGTAAATAGAGTTATGATCAGTCTTGGCTGATAAAATTTTACTGCCCAATTGCTATATGACTCTTCTTATTTTATAATCAGGAATTTCATACAAATAAGCATACCTACAAATTAAAGTCCTTTCTTCAATTAGTAATCTGGATTTTTGATTCAAATCAGCAATAGGTTGGTTATTTGGAAATAACATAAAGGAATTTTCCTACTAGGCTGGTTGCCTTCTAAATATGGAAGAAGGGTTTGTGGGCCACAAGACTGGAAATTAAGATGTACTGATTTGATTGAACTGTATGAAGTCACTTTTGTTACTCAAAAACAGTTGAATATTGACAATTTCCCATGGTTAAAGCTAATGTCAAGTTATTAGAATTGACCTCAGCAACTAGTATTAGTAATGTCCACAATGTTCTTGTTACTTAAATGTTTTAAAGCACCATTAACATGTTATCATCATGTCAAAGCCAGTTCCTCTTTTTGAAGTGACTTCCTTCATGTCCTGTCTCCCTGCCTTTGTTTCTTCTTGCGGCTAGTGAAGTATTTCAGTCAGTCATCCAAATAGCGCCATAGAAGCAGTATTCCTAATGAAGTGAACCTCCCTTGCATCATTACTGCTTCTTGCATCAGCAAGGGGTGATGTGCGCTGCTCCCTGAAAGGTCTGCTGCAGGGGATGGGATGGTGATGCTAGTTTTGTGACACATTTGCTGCTTTACCTCTATGAAATAGTATATGTGGCAACCCTGCAACATGCGAAGAAAAACAATTCTTCCTAGGTGCATGGTCCTCTAGGAGAAGCTGAACAGCGTGGGGACAGATCCAAGACGGCATGGGAGAAGGCCTGCTCCTGCATGGCATTGGGCTGCAGCTGACCGGCCAGAGCGTGTGCTTTTGGCACCACGGTATTTCGTCTCGGAGGGTTCTGACACTGCTGGCAGCCTTCTTGCAAAGCAGCTTTGCCTCTGAGCGTTGGGCATACCTTCCGTGCACCCAGTGCTGATCACTCGCTGCTGCCACAGTGCAGGGCAGGGGTCCCCAAACTTTTTACACAGGGGGCCAGCTCACTGTCCCTCAGACTGTTGGAGGGCCGCCACATACAGTACTCCGTACACTGACCACCAGTGAAAGAGGTGCCCCTTCCGGAAGTGCGGCGGGGGCCGGAAAAATGGCCTCAGGAGGCTGCAGTTTGGCCCGCAGGCCATAGTTTGGGGACCCCTGGTTTAGGAGGAAGGCTGAAGGGACTAAGCACACAGGTGGGCCCTTTAGAACAGGGAGCCAGAGGAAGGTCTGAGGGGCAGAAGCACCTTCTCTCCATTCTGGGGACAGTTTTCTAACTGAACTGTTCCCTTCACCCTTCATCCCAGGTGGCATCCGCCTAGCTCTGTATACAGAAGTGATCACACAAAAGGTAGCCCCAGGCAGCGCAGCCTTTACTGTTGAGAGCCTTTCTGTGTACTGAGAGCCTTTCACCAGCAGGTTATGGTCTGCAGGAAACTTGGATTAACATACAGACCCTCTGCTTATCCTTATCCACAGCCCAGGCCTCCATAGTCCTTGAAGTTTCTAGAGGCTCTTCAACAGTCCCTATTCATACTCCAGTTAACTTTGACTTTAGAACAGGGACCAATACCCTTGAGACCTAACTTGGGCTCATTACAGCACCAGTGTCAGAGGTGTTATTAGGGAAGAGAAAATCCTTTATTAACATTAAAGTGAATGCTATATTTTGGCTTTAAAAATTAATTTTAAAATACTTCAGTGCCTCATGAAAATTTGCAAAATGTAGAAAACATGAAGACATTTACACCTAGTCCAACTATATAAATACTGCCAGCTACAAATAATTTGATATACTACATTTTCAGTCTTTTTCTAAATATTTGTAAAGCATAATTGTTTTCATACTATGGACATATATGTGTATTACGTATCTTACTTTTTTACCTTTATTCAACATATTTTAATCATATTTGTGGCTTTTTGTAGACATTGGATTATTTAAAAGCACATATTTGCATATTTTCCCTGGAAATGGTAGTCGCAAAGTCAGTCACTGCCCGCTAGGCCCCTGGTATTGCCATGGTTTTTGTTCTTCATCAAGTGAAGCAAGGAAGCCTGTGTTTAATAGAGAGTCTTCCGTGAATCAGAGACCTTAGGTCTTGCTTTACGTTGGATGCTATGAGTTGGCTATGGGACACTAGTGAGCCGCCAGTAGGTGAACAAACTGACTTGGAGAGAATGAAGAATTAATAATATGACGCCACCATAAGAATATTAAATGGGAAGCAAGAAAAGCCTGCTGTTTAGGTTCAGTCCATTTGCTTATTTATTTCTGCAAACATTTTGGGTTCCCTTGGTAACTAATAATAGTTTTGAGAAATTGTTGAACTCACAGTATTACTGCAGGAATAAAAAAATCCTGAAATCACAGAAATTAGAGACGGAAAAGACCTATTAGATCATCTTTGTCCCTTGCCAGTACAGATTGTTCTCAATGCTCTGTCCATTCATTTTTTTAAAGGGACCTTGTCAAATACTTTGTACACCTTCTCATTTTTAAAGAATGCATTTTTAAAGAAACCACATCTAAAAATATTTCTGTGTAGTTGTGGAGCTTGGTTTCAAGGTAAATATATGTGTAAAAAGACCTTTGGGTTTAAAGTACAATTTAACAGGTTTTATTAGTTGGAAGTCATTGGATCTGTTTAGGATGTCATTGGAATAGTTGGCCAACTAAGAAAAAATAAATAGGCAAGGTACATTTCGTGTATGTTTTATTTTATTATTGGAAATTCAAATATAGCAATGCATGTGAATTAACTTTTAATCATGTAAACTAATTGAAATGGGTCTAAAAGGCCTGAGGATATAAAGCACCTAAGAAGTAAAGAAAAGCAGGAGTAAAATGGTTTTATTCTAAGATTATTTTTATGAAAGAGACATTTAAAAATCACCCTTTCTGTCCCCAGTTATTCTTTGTCCACGATTTTATAGTAATTATTGCTTGATGTGAAGGTGGCATCTAACTGTAAAATCCTTTCCTTCCATCAGGCAACTTCTTCCAGACTCCACCAAGAATGGAATTAAACTGTCTCAGTGCAGTCCGTGGTGGTTTGACCGACTAAATGCTTCCATTTCTTATATGATGGCTAAAGTTGTCTTCACTGGGAAAAATAATGAACAGTTAAGACTAAGAAATGTGCTTTGGATGATGGTTTCATCAAGTCACATTTTAGAGTGTAAAAAGTCCTTAGAAAACATCTTTTTGTTGTCTTCTCTTATTCCTCCCTTTAAAATAGATGAGATTTTCTGGAGCTCCTAGAGGCTAACAGACTAGCGCCAAGTTCAATAGTAAATTGGGGACTCAGCACCATGTTTTCTGGGTTTGCGTCTCTGTTGGGAAATGTGAAAAATAAAAATTGGCTTAATTAAACAATGTGATTAGAACTGTTCAAAAGAGTACTGTATACCTGAAATCCGAATTATTAATTTTCTAGGTTTATACTAACTACAGAACTAATTTGGAGCATTAATGAACTACTTATTCACTTTACTAATTAATAGTGCAATTGTTTTTTTGCATTTTTTTAAATTGAAGATTTATATATTGTTGGTAATCAACTCCAGCCATTAAGATTGACCATTTGTTGACAAGTCCGGCCAAAAATTTAAATATTAATCCTGTGTTATTATTTAATACCATTGTCTTACACGCCTGCCAATTGGTCATTCTCTAAATGATAAATCCTACTGTAATTTATGTCATTACATATCCAACCTACAGTGTGTCCGTAAAGTCATGGTGCACTTTTGACCTTGTGACCAGTCAAAAGTGCACCATGACTTTATAGACACACTGTACATCATACAATACAGAATTGGACGGGATTTCAAAAGTCTTGTGTCCACTCATATAATATTGAATTCTTCTCAAGTGAGAACTTCAACCTTCTTTCCAGGAGTTGGTGCATATACATTAGTTGTCATTAGTGAATTTTTATTAGTCAGTACTGAACAGCTCCAGGGGTTTGTTACTTCCTCAACAAGTCCATTTTATTCTGAACAGAGAACTGGTTTTCTCACAAATTAAATTGTCAAAGTTTAAAACTGGTCGAAATTTTAATCCTCTAAAAATGTAAGGAATTTGGGATACTTTTACTCTGAGCATACCCTTCCAAATTATATATTGTTGTGGTCATATATTATAGTTCTTTTTTTAATTCCACAAGATGCTATCATTATTTATTATTGCTCTTTAGTTGATGTTGCTTTAGATATACCAGTATGTTTACCACTTTCTTTGCTTATTCTTTCTTCTTTTATTCCAGACTTCCATCTGGGATCACTTTTCTTCCATCTAAATGCATCCTTTTGAAGTTCATCTACCAGAAGTCAGCTCTTTGCAGATGCTCCTTTTTTTAAAATAAAATTGAACATGTTTTTATTCTATACTGTTCTTAGGAAGATTGTAATTTTGAGTATAGACTTTTAGGTTGACACTTGTTTTCTATCAGCCCATTGAAGGATATTTCATTGACTTCTGGCTTCCCACATTATTGTTAAAAAGTCAGTCATTAGTCCAATTGTCATTCCTTTTCTCTGGCTGCTTTTATGATTTTCCCTTTGTCTTTGATATTCTGCAGTTTCATTATTAGATATATAAGTATAGATTTATTTTTATTCTCTCTGGATTTCATTGAGATTCCTAAATATGTGTATTAGTGTCGTTGTTCAGTTCTAGAAAATTCTTAGCCAATACTAACTCATCAGTATGACTTCTGGAAAAATTTTTCTCTCATTTTTTTTCTTCTTTTCCAAGTGAGAGGCAGGGAGATAGACTGACAGACAGACAGACTCCTACATGTGCTCCGACCGAGATTCACTTAGCAACCCCATCTAGGGCTGATGCTTTGCCTATCTGGGGCCATACTCACAACCAAGCTATTTTTAGTGCCTGAGGCAGAGGCTCCATGGAGCATCCTCAGCACCCAGGGATGATGTGCTCAAACCAATTGAGCCACGGTTGCAGGAGAGGAAGAGACAGACAGTGAGAGAGAAAGAGGAAGGGGAGGAGTGGAGAAGCAGATGATTGCTTCTCCTGTGTTCCCTGACTGGGAATTAAACCCAGGACATCTACACACCAGGTGACACTCTACCACTGAACCAACCGGCCAGGGCTCTCCTTATCTTTTAAAAAAGACTCATGTTAGACCTTCTAACTCTTCTTATTCCTTAACTTCTCTTCCAGTTGGTCATCTCATTAACCCTTCAGGCTGTATTTTATAATTTATTCAGATTTTTCTTCCAGTTCACTAATTCTCATTGCTGATCCGCAATTATATTTTTCATTTTCAAAAGTTTCTTTTCTTCCCCCTAATTTGTTTGGCTCTTATTGGTCTATTACTTTTTTAACTAGAAATCTCACCCCACCACCTTTTTAATATATTATGTTTTTATTCTGTCTGGTCATTTAAATGTCTGGAATCTTTAAATATCATCAACCCTTTTTCTATTTTCATTTCTCTGACTTTCAATCATTGTAGATTATTTGAATCTTTAATGTAAAGTTATACATCTTAGGAATTTAAATGTGGGAATTCTTTGAACCGTGGCTTGAAAGTGTCTTCCTCTAGAGAAGATTTACTTTTTTTCTCTCTCTCTTTTGCCCAATGCCAGAATATCTAGGCCCAGGGTTTTTTGTTTGTTTGGTTTTGGTTTTGGACCACCTCATTTGTATGAATTTGCACTGAAAATTCTCATGTGACCTAGCTTGTTATTATAAACCCTCAGTGGAATTTATTTCTCCCTTTACTTCTAATGCTGTAGTTCAGGGAAAACAGTTTTCCTTAACACTTCCTAGATGTTTCTAAGTGACCTTCACACGGATGAGTTCAGCTCTTTGAAATCCCAGCTTTATGTGGGGCTTGGGAGGATCCGAGTCTTTGTTCTTTGTTCTCTGTTCCCTGTTATGCCTTAAAGCTACAATATAAGTTTCCAGAGTTCAAAACATGCTCTCAGAGCAAAAGCCTGTTTGGAACCTCACCATTGGTGGCACAGTGAATAGAGTGTCAATCTGGGATGCTGAGGTCTCAGGTTCAAAACCCTGAGGTTGCCAGCTCGAGTGTGGACTCACCAGCTTGAGCACGGGTTGCCAGCCTGAGTGTGAGATCATCTACATGATCCCATGGTCGCTGGCTTAAGCCTAAAGTTCACTAGCTTGAAGTCCAAGGTCACTGGCTTGAGTCCCTAGTCAAGGAGCATATGAGAACCAATCAGTGCACAGCTAAAGTGCTGCAACTATGAGTTGATGCTTCTCATCTCTTTCCCTTCCTGTCTGTCTCTTTCTCTCTCTAAAAGAAGAAAAAAAAGGCAACTTTGGTGCTTTGCTTATCTCACTAGGTTTTAACTATAATATTCAGTCTTTGGCCTTTGAATATTCCCAATAACTTGCCATCTGAGGGATGTATATTTTAGAATATTGTAAACATTTTATTTAGCACTTACATGTTTTTTGTTTATTTGTTTTGTTTTGAAGTCAGACAATGGCTTATAGTAGCTAATCAATTCAACCATCAGAAATGGACAGTAGCACAATATAATCTAATACTGAAAACTATGCAAGAATTATCTAAAAGGAATGATTTCAAATTAATATATTAGAGCTAATTGTTTGGCCTCTGTTAGATAGCTCTTCATGTTAATAGAAATATAGGTCTGCTGTGTAAGATTGCTATGATCTACTTCCACTATGTAGTTATGTTTTATTAAATGTGATTATTTTTCTGATTTTTCACAATAGTTACTCCTTTGTTTAGGCAAACACAAATTAGTCAGAACCCAGTGTAGAGAGAGATGCCTTATAAGAGTTAAAGAAAGCTTTCACTGAAAGAAAATTTTAAAAATAAGGACAAAGAAACCTTCCTGTATACTTTTAATGAACTGCTGTGAGAAACCAAATATTACAGTTTCGTTGCTTCAAAGGGAAATTATTCTCATAGGATGTATACCACTTTTAGGTAGTAGCTCCAACTTAACTCCAAGAGCTTTGGACAGAGTACTCAGCATGTCTCTAGTTTTATATAGAATATCATGTAATGTAAGATGGCTTCACATGTTGCAAGAGATCCCAGCATATGGTGATTTTAACTTGTCTTGCATTAAGAACTGTCCTCTAAGTAGTCTAGAATATGAGTAACAGGCTCTGGCCATTTTGGCTCAGTGGTAGAGCGTTGGCCCAGCATGTATAAGTCCTGGGTTCTTTTCCCAGTCAGGGCACACAGGAGAAGTGACTATTTGTGCTTCTCCACCCCTTCTCCTTCTCTCTCTCTTTTTTCCCTTCCTGCAGCCATGGCTCTAATAGTTGGAGCAAGTTGGCTCTGGGCGCTGAGAATGGCTCCATGACCTCGCCTCAGATGCTGAAATAGCGTAGTTGCCGAGCAACAGAGCAGCAGCCCCAGATGGGCAAAGCATTGCCCTGTAGGGGCTTGCCAGGTGGATCCTGGTTGGGGCACATGTGGGAGTCTGTCTCTCTGCCTCCCTGCTTACCTGCCTCTCACTTAATAATAATAATAATAATAATAATAAAAGTGAGTAACAAAAAGGAAATGGCACATTAGGTAGGATGCTTCCAGCTGCAATCAACAGAAAACTGGACTCCTTTTGGCTTAAGCAATGGTGAAATATCTTACAACAAAATATCCGAATCTAGGGTAGGTTTTAGACATGACACGTTACTTCTACTTCTGTAGTTTCTTATGGTTCTGGCCTCTTTCTCTGGATGGCTCATTACTCTGGAAACAGGATGGCCTCAGCAGTTCTAGGCATCTCATCCAGACATGAACACCTCAAAGGCAGAAAAAGGACTGACTTCTGCTCTCTCCTGAGGAGCCAGTAGACCTCTCCCATAACTCACCACCTCTTGTGCCACCCACTCAAAGGCTTGCCCATTGTCTGGAACTGTTGGATGGAAGGAGAGTAACAAGACTGGTTTGTAGACCAGTTTTAATCCTGACTTGGACATAGATAGGTTCACACTCATGTAACTCAACATAGATAGGTTCACACTCATGTAACTCATGGGCTCGATGGATTATTATTTTTATTTCTCCTTTGCATAAGTTCTGAGCAAACTGTTGGTCTGAAATTTTCTCCATCAGGAGTATGAAGATCTCCATGGACGCTGACCTCACAAAGAGCTGTAGAGACACTGCTCAGCACAGTTCAGCAGTGCTCATAGACTGGGTGAATTACACAAATAAACACATTAAGCTGATAGGGACATTCATGTTGCTGTCTTTGAATTACTAGATGACTTGTACGTAGTTCTAAGTGAGCGAGTGACCCGTTGTTCTATAAAGTGAATTTTAAAGCCAAACTAGGAAGTAAGGAAGCTCTCATATTTGAAATTCTGTTTTGTCCCCACATATGTATGCTTTTCATTCCCCACCCACACTCTCCAAATTAGAGGTGATCAGGGTTAAATTTCGTGGCATTTAAATCCATCAGTCTTCAAACTAAAATATCACTTGTTTTGGGAAGGAAAAATCCCCACTGATTTTCTAACTCTTGCCGTTATTTTAGAGACTCATCTTTGGCCTTAGCATTTGGCAGCTCTAGAGTAAGTAGATGCAACAGACGTAATGCTTTTTATTGGTAAAATAAGAAATTTCTTTTTTCTTTGGAAAGTGAATGTTAATATTGTATAGTTTGTTAATTCTTTTAGACATGTGGGGTAAATTTATTCTGCTTATACTTGTCAAATATTAAATATTTGACAAAATGAATTTAGGTCTTTCTCTCTACTGACCCCAGAAATACTTCGGAAAATTATTTAGCTTATGTGAAGAATATCCCATCACATCTCTAATTTTAGAGTCAGTGTAATGTTTCATGAAATCTGTGTGAGAACATAGTGTTAGTGCTTCTAAGAATCTCAACTATAAGTAGCAATGAAATGGATCATTATGCTGACCTAACCGATCATTATGCTGACCTACTGGCTCATGTTTCTGTATGTTCTAGTTCTGATTTAGAATGCGTTCAGGTAACAAGTTTACTTCCTTTTCCCCAAAATTGTTTCTTTTCTCTTAATTCGCTATCATTCTTTTACCTTTAAAAAATGAAAACTAGCCTGACCAGGCGGTGGCACAGTGGATAGAGCGTCGTACTGGGATGCGGAAGACCCAGGTTTGAGACCTCGAGGTCGCCAGCTTGAGCGCGGGCCCATCTGGTTTGAGCAAAGAGCTCGCCAGCTTGGACCCAAGGTCTCTGGCTCCAGCAAGGGGTGGCTTGGTCTGCTGAAGGCCTGCGGTCAAGGCACATGTGAGAAAGAAATCAATGAACAACTAAGGTGTTGCGATGGCAACGAAAAACTAATGATTGATGTTTCTCATTTCTCTCCGTTCCTGTCTGTCTGTCCCTATTTATCCCTCTCTCTGACTCTCTCTCTGTCCCTGTAAAAAAAAAAAAAATGAAAACTAGTTTTGGCATAGAACCAAAGTAGTAACAAAATATAAGAGGTTCCATGGATAGAAATGTTTTTGAGGGTTCTGCTGGTAGTGTTTTATGATTTTGCTGAAGCCTAAACTTTTTTTTTTTAATTCAGTGAGGGGAGGGAAGGCAGAGAGATAGACTACCACATACACCCGGACTGGGATCCAGCTTGCAGGCCCACTAGGGGGTGATGGTCTGCTCATCTGGGACATTGCTCAGCAACCAAGCTCTTCTTAGTGCCTGAGGTGGAGGCCATGGAGCCATCCTCAGTGCCTGGGACCAACTCACTCGAGCCATGGCTGCAGAAGGGGAAAAGAGAAAGAGAGAGAAGCAAGGGGGATATGGAGAAGCAGATGGGTGCTTCTCCTATGTGCCCTGACTGGGAATCAAACCCAGGACATCCACACACTGGGCCACACTCTACCATTGAGCCAACTGGCCACGGCCTAAACTTTCTAGTTAGAAGAAACAAGTCACCAGCCTAAGACTATTTATTGGGTTGTTACCATTTTATTATTGTCAGATCATTGCTTTATTGATATGATTTGGTAACTAAATTTGTTTTATTTATTTATTATTTATTTAATGAGAGACAGACAGAATAAGGACAGACAGGAAAGGAGAGAGATGAGAAGCATCAACAGCACTTTAGTTGTTCACTGATTGGTTCTCTATATGCCTTGTTTGGGGGGACGTAAGCCAGGACAGTGACCCCTTGCTCAAGCCAGCTACTTTTGAGCTCAAGCCAGCAACGATGGGGTCATGTCTGTGATCCCACATTCAAGCTGGTGAGCCTGCGCTCAAGCCAGCAACCTCGGGGTTTTGAACCAGGGTCCTCAGCATTCCAATTGATGCTCTATCCATTGCACCATTGCCTGGTCAGGCCTAAGTTTGTTTTAAATACCATAGAAACCATTATTTCTGTTTGCATATTTTTATTCATTATCTTTCTTGAGTAGGTGAATGTGAGTCCATGCATATGTGTGCGAGTGTTTCTTATAGTACCTGCCTTGTGTGCGAGTGTTTCTTATAGTACCTGCCTATGTGTGTGCATTTTCTTTATCACTGTATTGTAGATGTTATACCCTCAAGCTAAGAGTTGGGGGAATGAGATCATGAAGATGATTTTCAGGAGGCAATGACTTAAAGTTCTTAACAATCTTTAACTATTGAGTGAATAGGTCTGCAGCGCTCACCCCAAGTCAGATATTTGTTTGATATTCCTGGTCAGCCTTCAAGGAACAAAGCCTTTGGCCTTTTCCAAAGAAGAGTTGGGGTCTCCAGAAGTGCCTGTGAACGAGGAGTGGCAATGCCTTGCTTAGATGCATGCCGGGTGCTCTGTGTGTCTGTTCTTTTAAGGTGTTCCTATGAGGAAATCGGGTGACTCTTAGGACACATCCTTCTGCGTTTGGGTATCTCCATTTCTAGTAACAACATTGTTAGAACCTAGGTATTTTTGAATGGTAAACTCAAAAATGTTATTGACCATTTTGTAGAATTTCAAGTCTTCCTCCCTAATCTTAATCTAGGTAGCAGCTATTTAAGGTAAGCTTTTTATGGATTTTTTTCTATCATATTGAACATATGAGAAGAATTATGTAGTTTGTTTGATGAAAGCAGATAGCTAATTCTTTTCATGTAACTTATCAGAATTGGCAGCCATCATAAGCCTTCATCTTTACAACCCCTTATACTTTTTAGATAATTGATTTATGCTTATATGAAAGAGGTAAAGTTCTTTGCTAATGAGAAAGATTTTCATTTATTAATGTAAATATATTAAAATATAATTAGATTTTTATCACTAACCCCAAAGGCATTTTAAGGTAAAAAATCTTACTCCCTTTTTTCTGAATCCACAAATACTTATATTAATTTTTGTAGTTTTTTTTCTTATTGAAGCTGGGTGAGTAGACATGCAGCGCTTACTTATTAAATACCTACTATCTCAAGTGACATAAATTTGAGAAGAAAAATATTTAACATACAACCAGCCTATATAAATAGGTAAACTCAGTTCCTTTCCTTTCTGTTATTATATCCAAAGTTTTGTGCTGTATGGTGGAAAATAAGACAAAGCACCTGCTTCAAGGAATTTACAGCTAGGAGTTGGTTGGAAGTATTAATATGGAAGAGGAAATAAAAACTACTTGAATTACACAGGTACGTAGATTGCCCTCTTCACTTAGAGGAAGAAGTTCTGCATCTGGATAGGTGTGAGAGAAGATGGCACTCAGAATTTCAGGCAGAGTTCTGCCTCATTTGCTCTTCTGTTGTGGATGCATTAGATTTGAGGAAGAGCTAGCTGGTCTAGTGACAGATTTGGCTAAGCAGTGGAGAGTCTGTGCCTATATGTGTTTTATGTGGCTAGAACCATTCAGCTTAATATATTTTTTTCTTAGCTCTGTGAGGTTTAAACATGACAGCATATTCTTTTAGGCGACTTGCAGTCACCCACGTTCATGCCTGGAAAAGCTGAAACCATTTGCCATTTGGATAAACCATAACTCAACTGGCTTTGCAGTTGGCTTCATAGATTTAGAGGGCTGTCACTCAGCAAGACTGTTTCTTGTGGATTTTTCAGGATACTTTATTTCTTTTCTGCTTGTGAATAAGACCTTATTTTCGGGGGCTGTTTTTTTTTAATGTTTATTGATTGATTGATTGATTTTAGTGAGAGGAAAAGAGAGAGACAGAGACAGGAACATCGAGCTGCTGTTACTGTATGTGTTCCGACCAGAGATTGAACTGGCAACCTCTGTGCTTTGGGACAAGGTTCTAACTGACCTAACCAACGGAGCCATTCAGCCAGGGCCCAGGCCTATCTCCTTTAAAAGAAAAGACCAAATTCCTGGTAGTACCTGCCAGGTA
Organism: Rhynchonycteris naso; assembly: GCA_037038555.1. Lineage (NCBI taxonomy): Eukaryota > Metazoa > Chordata > Mammalia > Chiroptera > Emballonuridae > Rhynchonycteris > Rhynchonycteris naso. The sequence goes on from CM073002.1 coordinate 80,163,851, forward strand.
CAGTTTAAGGCACTTAGTTCAACAATAACATAACTATTAATCCATGGCAATACTTTTGACCTATAGATTTGTTTCAGTAAACCAAAAGAGGGCAATCAATACAGACTTTAATAAGCTTCCATTTATAGTTCCTGTACATGTTACACCAGACTTCCACATTTTATCTCCACAAATCCTCTTCACTTTTGGCAGAAAACCCCTTCTTTACTAATCTCCATGGTATTTTCTCTTCTTGACTCAAGGCAATCAATTCCTAGCAACCTGAACCCATGGAACAGGTGCCTTATTGAAAAGACTGGTTAAATGTTGGGTAAACTCTGGCAGTGATTGCTAGAATAGAAAAGAATGTTGATATTTGGTGAGGCTTTGACAAAGAAGCCCCTCACCTATGTTTGATCAAGTGCTAAGCTGTAAAGATAGGCTTTTTGTAGAGGAGGCATGCAGCTCAGTGGAAGAGAGAACCATTTGCTCTATAGGGAATTACTGTGGTTCCATATTCTAAAGCATGAGTCACGGATGTCTTTATGATTACACATCCCTCCAAGCATATGAGGAATAAACTTTAGAGAAAAGGAAGTTAAGAGAAAACAGAGTGTGAATAACTGCTAATGCGGCTCTCTCTGGCTCCGTTCCGTCTGCCATTTCATCATACATAAAGGGTGTAGTTCAGAGATTCCTTTCCTGCAAATAAGTGGCAACATATGTTTGAAACAGTGAATGGAAACTATAGGGAGAAAATGACAGGCATATGGCAATAGGAAGGCAAGGGGAAATTTGTTGCCCTGATGTTAGCCACATAATTGGTATGCTCTTCCATAGAAGGGCTGTTTTACTTTAAACAGTCTGCGTGCCCCATAAGTAGAGCATTTCTGTGTGCGGAATGTATATATTCTGTAGGGTTTTTCTGTTTTGTTTTGTTTTTGCTTTTCTTTGTTTTTTTCTTGAATGGCAGGCATCTTAAGTCATTAAGCTACATACAGATGTCTTGAGAGAAAGGTTCTCAAAAGGGGAAAGACAGAACATAGTCAAGAAATATGATTGTTTATTAAAGTAGTAAAAACAAAATAGGGGAAGCACTTAAGAACAGTCACTTTGAAAGGCTGAAAACAGGAATGGGCCCCAAATTTATATCTTCAGGCATGCTCTTTTTTTAAATGATAATTCCACAATAACAATATGATATATTTGTTGTCATAGCAACTAAACCATTGCTCAATAATTTAAATTCCACAAGTTACCTTAAAGGGCACGGGTTCAGTGTTTCTGTTCCACAAACTATGCATTAGCCAATATTTACTCTCTAACAAATTGAAAGCACATGATTTACTTTGAAAAAAACTCATTTTCTTAACAAAAAAATAACAGTATCTACTTAGGGCTCTGAAGCCAAATTCTAATTATATGTATGTTGCCCATGGCTAATAAATAGAAAATATGTTTTCTCTCTAAAATTTAACTACAGCCTGTTGTTATATTGGTGAAAACTACTAGAGAAACATAATTTATTTCCTCAGAACAAATTTTTTTTGCTTTTCTGCTTAAAAATGATTATAACAGAGAACATATCAGCCTTTAAGTTTCTAATATTTAATTAACTGCTTGATAAAACTTGACTTCAGTTTTTTAGGTTGTGAGAAAAAAGTCATTCAGTGTTGTTTTTGATTTGAACCTTAACAATGAATAATGTTAGCATGAACAAAGGACTTCTTAATATGTCTCTATCTGTAAATATGGTTTAAATACATGTCAGTGTGTGGAACCCAGCTCTTCTGTACCTTCTTTCCTTGGCATAATTGGCATTTTTAAAATATTCATTCTCATGCTTTATAAATGGATACCTAAGAAGGTAGTCTAAATGAAACATTTTATTTTTAGTCACAATTTCTATACGTATAGTAGGACATAGTAGAGAAAAGACATGACTAAGTTTTATATTCTGGCCAGTACCAATTGTTGTAACATACACAAGCTAGGAATGTTTTTTATATTTTAAAGTATTTGGAAAATAATAATATTCTATGGTATGTGAACATTATATGAAAGTCAAATTTTAGTGCCCCTACAGTGGTTTTAGAACATAGCCACACCCATTTGTTAACCTATTATCTGCAACTATTTTCCTGCTACAATAGCAGAATTGAGTAGTCACAGTAAGATCATCTGTCCTGCACAGTATAAAATATTTATTACCTGTCCTTCACAGAAAAAGTTTGCTGGCCTCTGTTCTATAATAAATGCAGTTCAAAACAAAGCAAAAAAAAATATTTTGGGCATATATATGTGTATATATATATATATATATATATATATATATATATATATATATATATATATATATATACTAATTCATGTTTATTGTCCTGATGCCAACATTTGAATTTTCAGTACTAGGTTTTTTTTGTTTGATTTTTTTTTTTTTTTTTAGGTTTTGAATAGTTTACATTCTCTGAAGGTTAAAATTATTGCCAAGACAGTGGATGCCTTTAAAGAAGTACTTAGGTGATATGGTGCCTTAGAGAGGAAATCCAGAATAGTGAAAGTAGAAAACGAATGTTTTGTTTTTGAGACTAATGGGAAGCAATGACGTTCTGAGCTGGTTATGTTTAGTTTTCTATTTTCCTGTCATATCACTTTCTCTCATTTACCTTGCCCAGAAAGTGGATGTCCAGGATGGGTGATGATAATTATAGGGCAATTCTGTAAGAGACCCTATTCCCATAATGTGCCAAAGCGTTCTGCTTAAAGTGCATGCAACAAAACCACCATGAAAGGATCCAGTGCTCAGGACAAAATGATGTTTTCCTTGTCCGGATCACCATGAACCATTGAGGAATGAATGACTGTCTTAAGAAAAGGTATCCTCCAGTTTGGATTTGTCAAAAGTATTAGATTTAATATTCTAACACTGGTATTTTTATTCCTTGAATAAGCCAACCAAATGTATTTCTCAAAATATATATAAAAGGAAAAGAAGAATACTTAGAAAAATGTATTTGTAAGTAGACAATCTAATTTATCAAACTTTCAAAAAAGAAGGAAATATTGAAGAGAAATTTTGTTTCAATGTTTATTTGAGAATTTAGATATGACACATTTTTGTTGCATATTTTAAAAGGTTGTTGGGAAGAAGCTGTATTTCTGTACTGTAGATAGCATTACTTTAGAGATGTGTTATGGGTATGTGGAATGAAAGATATTTCAAATAAATTGGTCTACAGGGAATTGCATAATCCCCAGGGCTGTGCTTGCTCTGATTATTTATGCCTAATCTCATCCTTTTCAAAATATTTTTCTTTAAAAATAGAAACCTAGGAAGATTGGCTAAACAAAATTTTTTTTATAGTAACAAATTTCTAACAGATGGATTTTTTATATACAATTTTATAGTACATTATCTTAAATTGTGTTGTGTTTACCACCCCGAGTCAAGTTTCCTTCCACCATCATTTCTTCTCCACTAGACACTATCTTCCCTTCCCCACCCCTTTTCCCTCTGCTCATACTGTTGCCTGTGTCTGTGAGTCTTTTTTAATTTTTGCTTATTCTCTTCACTGTTTCTCACCCAGCTCCCTGTCCCCCTCCCATCTGACAGTTGTCAGTCTGTTCTCTACCTATGAGTCTGTTTCTGTTTTCTTAATCCATTTTATTAATTAGATTCCACATATGAGTGAAATCATATGGTACTTGTCTTTCTCTAACTGGCTTATTTCACTTAGCATAAGTAATGCTCGCCAGGTCCCTCCATGGTGTCGCAAGGGGTAGGATTTCCTTCCTTTTTACGGCCAAGTACTAGTGTTCCATTGTGTAATATAACCACAGCTTTTTTATCCACTCATTACTGACGGACACTCGGGTGGCTTCCAATTCTTGGCTGTTGTAAATAATGCTGAAGTGAACATAGGGGGTGCATGTATTCTTCTGAATTCATGTTTTGTGTTTCTTTGGATATAGTTCCAAAAGTGGAATTGCTGGGTCATAGGAAGTTTTATTTTTGATTTTTGGAGGAAACTCCAAACTCCTTTCCACCATGGCTGTACCAGTTTACATTCCCAGAAACAGTGCACAAGGGCTCCCTTTTCTCTATATCCCAACACTTATTTGTCGACTTACTGATGATAGCCATTCTGACAGGTGTGAGGTGATAGCTCTTTGTGGTTTTAATTTGTATATCTCTGATGGTTAGTGGAATTGAGCATCTTTTCATATGTCTATTGGCCATCCATATATCCTCTTTGGAGAGGTTTCTGTTCCATTCTTTTGCTAGATGGACATTTGACACATACACACTCACACATAAAAATGTTTGTGTTTTTCACATTGTCCTGGTAGATTTGTTTTGTTTTTCTTTAATGTGACTGTAACACAAGAATAGCAGAAAGTACAATTAAGTAAGATATACTTCAAGAACACTGAGCTTGAAGCGCTCATACAAGTTTAGGTAAATTTCAAGCTACTCTACTATTAGGTGATTATTAATATTAGTACAAATCAGATTTCTTTTCATGTGAGATCACCTGGAAATTGATGCGGCCAAGCAGACATAGAGAAAATAGTAATCGTTTTATTTAGGGCTTTAGAGACAAATACAGAGGATATGCTTTGATTATATTAGATGAAGATATTTATGTGCATTTATTTAGAGCCTTAAACCAGGAACTCATTTCTTTACATCTAAAAATGTCTTTTAATGCCCTGGCCAGGTAGCTCAGTTGGTTAGAGCATTGTCCCAATAGGCCAAGGTTGCAGGTTCAATCCCCCGTCAGTGTAGAAGCAGGAGTAAACCAGGGAATGCATTAGTAAGTGGAACAACAAATCAGTGATGCTCTCACTCTCTGTCTTCCTTCCTCTCTCTGAAATCAATAATTTAAAAAGATTTAAAATATTTATTAAGAGTAAATTTTGGTGTTTATTGATCTTCATTTTACATCATATAAAAAAATCTTTATCAGATTGCTAGTTTTCAATATCAAGTTATTTACAGATGTTCTGGTCATTTCTTAACTTGGTGCATCCTTTTAGCCTTATAAACATACTAACGCACTAAAGTTAAAAATGGAAACCACATAATTTAAGATTATATAGGAAATATTTCACCTAATTCTTTCTGCAAAGAAGTCCTCCATGAACTATATTGACTATATAGTTAAAGTAATAAGTTATTGTATATTAACAGTTTCGGGGATTTGTGAAATCTGTGTGATAGCTGTTGTGATTACTGCTCTTTATTTTTTTCTAGCAGTTTGCTACCCAGCATTGTGTCCTTCAACAAAATAGTTCTAAGATACAATGTGAGGAATAACATATAAGGTGTCCTGTTTCTGAAACTGTTATGATTGGCATTTTGGATTCTCACCTCCATCTTAATTGTGACTCCATCATGGTCCACCTTCCAGCATCTTCCCTCGCTGTACGTTCATGTCACAAGGATGGCTCTGGAAGTAGGCTCCCTGCATTTGATGAGCTTTCCACTTACCAGTTATATCAGCTCTCTCTACCTTCACTTCCTCACCTAAAGAATGGAGGTAGTGACAGTTCCTTTCTCTTAGGTTTGTTGTATGAAATGAGTTATGGCCTATACGTGCTTAGAATACCACCTACACCTAGTAAGTATTCAGCTAGTTAGCCCTTTTATACACACATTTCTAAGATGCCATCTGTGATGTTCTGGTTGTATTGGATTTTTAAAACCCTGTAATTCTAAGGTCAGAACCAATCTGGCAGAATTTCAGGGTGAAATAAATATGAATGCTTTTTGAAAAGTGAAAATGTAACACATCTAGAACAGTGTTTGCACATAGTGGATGCTTAGTAAATATTTATAGAATTAAAAATTTTAAATATGCACATGTAATGGTGATATCATTCTTAAAATTCATAAGGACTAAATTCTGGAAATCAATGCCATTCAACTCATTCGTGTTAATGAGATGTGAATAACGATGATGATGATGAGGGAGGGTATTACTAACAACTAATACATACTGGGTATAAAATACTATTCTAAACACAATATTTACAAAGATTAATTTATTTAATCTTTACAGCACTCTATAAGGTACATACTACTGGTATCCTCATTGAATAAGTGAATAAAGAAACTCAGTCTGAGAGGTTATTCAGGATCAAACTCAGGAAGTTTGGCTTCAGAATCCTTGCTCTTAACTCAGTGTCATAAATAAGCTATAATTTCTTGTGACACCTTAGTTGTGCATTGACTGTTTTCTCACATGTGCCTTGACCAGGGGGCTTCAGCGGAGCCAGTGACCCTTTGCTCAAGCCAGCAATCTTGGGTTCAAGCCAACAACCTTTGTGCTCAAGCCAGCCATCATGGGGTCATGTCTATGATTCCACACTCAAGACAGCAACCCCACGCCAAATTGGTGAGCCCACACTCAAGCTGGATGAACCCACGTTCAAGCCGGTGACCTTGGGGTTTCAAACCTGGGTTCTTAGCATCCCAGGCTGATGCTCTATCCACTGTGCCACTGCCTGGTCAGGCTAATAGGCTATAATTTAATAACAGCTATTTAGTTCAATCTTTTTTACCCTACTTGCTGTTCATCGGTACAACCATGAAGTGCCAGAGGTGTTGATCATTGCCTTGCCCTACCTCTTTCTGCTTTCCCACACAAGTCTAGGGCACTGATGCTAGAATTGGGTTGCACACTAGAATTACAGGTGCTTTGATGTTAGAGATTCTGGTTTATTGGTCTGCCCTGTACCTGGAGATTTTCCAAGCTCCTTTGGTAATCTTAGTATCTAGCAAGCTGTCTAAAGGAGTAAGAAATTGGTATAGGCCCTAGAGCATGCCTGAGAAGGAAGGGCTTGGAGGTAGTAGGACCTTTGCATGCAAGGAATACTGAGTGGAAATACTAGGTGACAATGACTTTGGAATTTACCCAAGGATTATATTGTGTATACTATTCTTCTAAATTGTATTTTAAAAACTCACGTAAGTGTTAGCATTGCTTCAATCATGGGGCCTTACATGGCCATTGAAACTGTTCAGGGAACTTATTTGGAAAAAACAAAATGGCTATAAGTGTGAACAGGATAGTGCCTTCCTTTAGGGTTACCAGCTTATTGCTCTGATGAGAAGAGTAGCCTGCTTTACTAAACTGTTAGTAAAATTGATATTTATTTCAATTGTTTATGGTTTATCATCTCAGAAGATTAATGCCAAATCCTCAAAAATGTTGTGACGAGCGATGATTCATTTTAGCTCATGTCAAAACAATGTGCTTTTGTAATTTTCCTGTCCCTGGAGAAGCTATTAAACACTAAACAAAATGCCTCAGAATGATACTGATTGAGTGTTTTAAATTATGTACTTTTGCTTGGCTATTAGCCATGCATTCTTTGGGAAAGCTCATTGCACATCAGGACTTGTATTTGCATTGACAACAATACTTCCCAGTTTATGTGGCTTAAGTATCAGCAACGTATATTCTAGAGTTAGGTAGTCAAACTAAGCACAATCTTTTTGTATAAACAACTTATGTAACTCTACTATCAGCCAAGTGACTTTTTTATTTGTTAAACTCTGGACAGGATATACCTAACAAATAAAGTGTTTTTCTCTGCACTATCTTGTTGATAACACAGATTCCACAAGCTTAAAAATAGTTGCATTTATGTGTGTGTGTACATATATAAATTTCTTTTGATTGAGAAAGAGGAGTTAGTGAGACAGACTCCATGCGACCTCAGCCAGGCTCCACTCAACAACCCCATCTAGGGCTGATGCTTGAGTACCAAGCTATTTTTAGCAACTGAGGCTGACACGCTGGAACCAGCTGAGCTATTCTCAGCGCCCAGGGCCATGCTCGAACCAGTCAAAGCACTGGCTGTGAAAGTGGAAGAGAGGGAGAAAGGGGAGAGAAGGAGAGGAGGAGCCGATGGTTACTTCTCCTGTGGGCCCTGACCAGGAATCAAAGGTGGATGTCCGTACACCGAGTAGGCATTGTATCCACTGAGCCACCAGCCAGGGCTTACATTTATATTTTTTAAAGACTTACTATATATTTGTTTCTGGGTAAGTAGTACCACATATCTCGTCCCTAGGAGAGCTCAACATAGTGTTTTCCATGTAATAGGTATATAAAATACATGTGTTGCTGTTAATAATGATAGAAATAAAGCAAAAAGAGTGGCTTTTTCATTTATTTGCTGTGGTTTATCTGCCAGTACTATATGAGGCCTTCTTAGAATTAACATTAAGCTAACTACATTTTCTTTTTTAAGAACAAAATATTTAAACAATTGACTTGATTTCACCAACTTCTTAAATAATGAGGATATTTCCAATGTTATATTAGACATTTATTTTAAAAAAAAATCTCTGGCCTGACCAGCTGGTGGTGCAGTGGATAGAGCATCAGTCTCGGATGTGGAAGACCCAGGTTTGAAACCCCAAGGTCTCCAGCTTGAGCACGGGCTTACCAGGCTTGAGTGGGGGCTCACCAGCTTGAGCATGGGGTCACTGGCTTGAGTGTGGGATCATAGACATGACCCAGGGTCGCTGGCTTGAGCCCAAAGGTCACTTGCTTGAAGCCCAAGGTCACTGGCTCTGCTGTAGCCTTTCCCCCACCCCCGGTCAAGGCACATATGAGAAAGCAATCAATGAACAACTAAAGCAGTGGTTCTTAACCTGGGTTCTATCGAACCCTAGGGGTTCGATGAGTCAGTCTCAGGAGTTCGGAGAAGCCTCTGCCGTGGAGGCCAGAATAAAGTAATACCATAATTTGTTGTGAGTTCATGCACTTTGTTGGTTTTGTTTTTTGAGCAAGGTGATGTTCATGCACAGCTCATTTTGTGCACCAGTAAAAAAACATATATTTATGTGTTGAATTTGGGGAAAAAATTATATTTTATTTATCACTAAAGAAGGATTCGGTGAATGCGCATATGAAACTGGTGGGTTCGGTACCTCAAAAAAGGTTAAGAACCACTGAACTAAAGAGACTAAGGAGCTGCAACAAAGAATTGATGCTTCTCATCTCTCTCCCTTCCTGCCTGTTTGTCCCTCTCTGTCTCTGTCACAAAAAAACAAACACCTCTGTATAATTTGCCCTTAATATTAGTAACTAAGACATTCTTAGTACCATGTGGCATTTTTTGAGTAGTAATTTGGGGGCATGGTCCCCTGACAACCAAAAGTATGGGGTCACTCAATTTCTGTCAAACCTAGTAACTAGGAAGAGTAGATGCTTAATAGGGTATTTTAAATTGAGCAGATGTTCTACTCATACTTATTTCTTATGCAGTAAAAATTAATTTTTCAAATGTAGTTTCATGAGAAGACATGGAAAAGATAGTGAAAATATAAATACCTCTGGGGTGATTCTGTAACATGATAAACTGTCATTTCCAAGGAAGTTATTCTGATATGTAAGAGTAGTTAGCTATCGGCCCATTCTAAGGTAGCAAATGGTATAAAGAGTGGTAATTCAAACTGTGTCTGAAAACCATAGTTTTGATTCAGGGAAGAAGCCTTGAATTACAGTCAGTTGTTATCAGTAGACTGGACATCCAGAAGGGTTAACACGTCAACAAAATTCTTGTTAGGAGGGATTCACATTAAATCAATAGTATGATCTTATTTTTGATTGAAAATATAACATATCCACATTTGTTCTGCCATTTTCGTTACCTGTCCTGAAAATGGTTTAACCAGAGTTGGAGATTTCACACAAGTGTGAACAAAATGGTAATGAGGTAACTTTAATATGAAGGTAGTCAAAAATTTATATTATAAATTGCAAAGATTAAAGTGAAAACGATTATGGTTAAAATCTATAAAATCATAAGTGCTATGGCAGGTCAAACACACTGTTGTTAATCTAAACCTAGAACTGTTAGAATCAGAGTCTCGAAGGAAGTGCCTTTACTCAGAGAACAATGCACTAGAGGCAGTATAGCTTTGTGGTTAAGACTATAGGCAAACAGCCCTGACTGATAGCTCTGTTGGTTAAAGCATCATCCCAAAATGCAGAGGTTGCCAGTTCGATCCCCAGTCAGGGCACATGCAAAAGCAGATCGATGGTCCTGGCCCTCTGTCCCTTCTCCCTCCCTCCCTTCCTTCCTTCTTTTCTCCCTCCCTCCCTTCTTTCCTTTCTCCTTTTTTCCCTCCCTCCCTCCCTCCCTCCTTCCCTTCCTTCCTTTCCTCTTTCTTGCACTAAATCAATAAATAAAAATTTTTAAATGTTATAAAAGAATATAAATAAATGGTCACGCAGTGGGGTTCAACTTACCTCCCTATGGATTCCTAGCTCTGTGTCTTTAGGCACCTCATTTATTTTCCCAGGCCTCAGTTCTTTATCTGCTGCTGCTTCAAAATGCTGCTATGAATAGTACTTAAGTGAAAAGCACTTAAAACAGCGGCTGGCATACAGTAAGCAGTATGTGTGTGCATGCACACACACATGCTTGTTTTAAAGCATTTGCCATATTGGTAGAGTGGACTAAAAAAGAAGGCAGTGTAAAAGAATTTGGTAGACTTATGGATGACATCTAAAATGAGCTATTAGAAGTAATTCTAATAAGGTTGCCTCTTCACAGGCCGTACATAGCTTTGGCAGACACAATCAAGAGACAGGGATCCTGGGCTGGTTGAATCAGCACACTGATCCAAACAAGGATTTTTTTCTGTGTTTACTAAGAAGCTTCATACAGAAAACTATGCAGTGCTTCCTTTATATTTCCCAAGCTGAAATAATGAAATAATGATAAAGCTATTGTCCCCTGCTGCTTCATTTATTTGTACTAATTTGTCCTAAATGAAAAACTCTTCATTTGGTAATAGAAAAGTATGGCTTCATGTAATTTAAACAAGTCCAAGCTAATTGAGTTAAGCAAGATCTTTGGCCAGGAACAGTAACTATTGAGATACCCATCTTGTTTTTCCAAGCAAATGCTCCTGCTTCAGAATCTGAGTGGGCTTTAATCCACTTACCTGGCTGAGTTGCCCAGTTTTCAGACAACACTTTACATTTCTGACAGCAATGAGTGTGATGAATGTTTTTGTTATTGTTGCTGTTAATGATAATTGTGTGGTTTTTATTCTCACTATAAACAAAGGTTTGTAAGGACCATAGACAAAATTGTTTCTCCATTAGAATGTGCTTAGTTTATTTTCATCATTTTTGTTCCTAATCTTAGAATAGATCTTTCAGTAGGGAGAGAAAAACATTGCTTTCCAATCAAGTATTTATATCCACTTTAAGTAGTAGAATCTGCCTGGTAAAAATTTATTGTTTCTTTGACACTGGTATTTTCCAATAACCAAATTAAAGCAGGACCTTTTAAAAATAATTAATATACTTCTTTAAAATAGGATATTCCATTAAAATGAAGTCAGAGCTTTCTACACATCAATTTTTTTGTTAGTTTGACATCTCCCTAGTTTTCCTATTCCAACCTAGAAAGCCTAGAGGTTTCCTTACTTTCCTTTGCTCTCTTACTCCCTTCCTTCTTCCCCCTTTTCTTAAGGACTGCTAATTGCCACTCAGCCAACCTGACATTCATGCTCATTTTAACTCATTGTCACTGTCTGGAATGATTATGTCTCCCTTTCCTTCCATGCCCATTTGTCCTCTCTGGGACTTGGTTCTGTTTGTCCTCTCTTATGTCAGCATGTTCAACCTCAGTTGTCTCTTTTCCTTCAAATTCATTGTTTAGACAAGTGACCAGCCTCTCTCTTCCTTTCTAGTCTCTGAAAAAGTTCTTGAAAGAATAGTACCACACCCAGTGTACCTACATCCTTACTACCCTTTTTGGATTCTTGATATCTGGTTTCAACACCTGCCATTCTGATGAAATTGTTCTTCCAAAGGTCACTGGTGATATCATTCACTGATCCAACAGGCTTCATTCTCTGGCTTTGTGCTCAGTTACTTCTCTACGCCAATTACCACACACTACTCACTCCTTGAACCTCTCCTTTTATGTCCAAGACAATGGGCTCTCCCAATTCTCTTTCTATATCTTCCTCTGTAGCTTGTCCCCCTCTTCTTACCCTCTGAATGTAGTCATTTGCCAGAACCATCCAGTCCTTGGTTTTCTATACTGCTTCCCCTTGGTAATCTCATCTACTCTTACTGTTTCAACATGGCCCTCTGTGCTATAATTCCCAAATCTTTATTTTTAGCCAGTGTTTGCCTGCACCCCATCAAGTCCCATTTGTGTAGTTACTCCTAAACATCTCACCAGTTTCTCAAGCACTACATTCCAAAGCCAAAAACTCATCTTCCTCTCAGAGTCTTCCAATTGCTATTATTAGGACTAATCTTCTTGTCACCAAGACTAATAATAGTAGCTGCAAGTTCAGTTGTTTCTACCTCTTACATCTTCAGAATGTATAACAGAGCCCATACCACAATCTATAATCCAAGAATTATTTTTCCATTTTTCTCTTTTATTGAGGTTTAATTTATATTTAATTTATATTTATATTTGTGATGACTACAAATTTAAACATGCAGAGTTTTTACATATGTATGTACCTGTGCAAACTATCCAGGTCAAAATATGGAATCTTCCAACTCTGCAGCACCTTCCAGGTAATACCTACTTTTTTCCTGGGAGGAAACCACCACTTTGACCTCTTTTACCATAGATTAATTTTGTCTGTTTTGAACTGCATTTAAAAGGACTCTCATACTACTGAAAATTCAACTTCATATAAATGCACCCTATATTATCACCAGAAATCTTTGCATATTCCAGTTGCTCCACTTACTCATATATACCTGATGATGTCTTTTTAATTTTAGCCTTTCTGGCAAGTATCTCATTATAGTTTTGATTTGCATTTTTCTGTTGATTAGTAATATTGAACTTTTTTACAGGCTTATTGAATATCTTCCTTCATGAAGTGTCTCTTCAGTCTTTGCCTTTTTAATATTGGGTTGTCAGTCTTTTTTATTGATTTGTAGGAGTTCTTTATATAGTCTGGATGTTTGTTGGTTATACATATGCAGATATCTTTTAATCTGTCTTGCCTTTTCATTCCATTTCAATGAACAGAAATTATTAATTTTAATAAACTTCCATTCATCTTTTATGTCAAGAAATCTTTACCTCCTTCAAGATCATAAAGATAAATTGAGGCACAGAGGTTAATTGATTTGCACTAAGATTGTGATAGACTTAGTTTTCTTTAAAACATAATTGGCTCTTTCCTCCAGGGCATATATGGCTGCCCAACTAGGCATTTTTAGCTTTCCCTATATTGAGAAGTGCCTCTGTGAGTTTGGATTGAATCATTGGGGTATATATAGAAGAGATAGTCATTTTCAACTTAAAAGTAAGGTACTTTTCCTGTATTTTACCCTTCTTACCATCCTCTCCACCCTTCCTGCTCTGTAATATTGTCATGGTAGCTTTGATCATGTAGATGAAAGCAACACTGAATTATTTCAAGAAGCACAGCTCATTTAAGTATATTTAAATAATATTTAAAATAATTTATATAATAAAGGTTGCTGAATGTCACCTTTTTCATGAAGACACTCCTGATCCCCTAATTAGTATTTACCCTACTTCCACTGCCTGAATACTTTTCTGCTTCTGAGAACAGTCATTATGAGTTTGGTCTAGTGCCTTGCACTTGGTAGGTATTTATGAAGTATTTTTATAAGAATGAATAAATGAGCTAGAGAAATGAAAGTGAGTTTTTTCCAGGAATGAGAACTTGATATTTCATATTAAGAAATGTTAATCAGCCAAGCAGTGAATGCTAACTGGAAATGTAAGCTCTCTTCGCATTGGTTCTGTGTCAATATTTTGACTCAGCAGTTCTGAATCAGCAGATTTGCTGCACTGTGTTACTTTCATCTTCCATAACACAGCCCCTATAACTGGGCAGCTTGATTCTAATTGCTGACATTTTGTGACAATGACCTTATTTGGCCTTTTGGCAAACAAGACCTTTCTGACTGCTATGTACTGAGAAAAGGTTCATGTGGACAGAGAGTTGATATTTTATTTGAGGCAAATGATTTGACTTAGACAACTATGTGACAACTGGCTTCACTTGGGTTCTCTTGGCATCTTAAAAGAACATTTGAACCATATTTGAGATGCCATTGTGTTTCTCTACTTTCAGATGCCACAGTTGGAGAGTCTGATTTAGTATGTTTGGAGTTGGGCCCAGAAATCTACACTTTTAAATAATTCCCCTGACAACTCTGGTGACCACTTACTTAGTTTTGGGAATCACTGGCAGAGAAGGGTTAAGAACCCAGAATTAAGAGTCAGGAAGACCTGAGACCTTATTCTTCCATACAATTACTAACTGTAACTTTTAAAAGATTATTGTGAGGATTAAATAAGATAATTTATCTCATATGCTTAGCACAATATTTGACAGTAAACATTCAGTAAACTATTGTCTTTACCATTATTATTATTAATTATCAAGTTCTTCATAAGGGATCTTTCTTTGTATAGTTTTAGTATAAAATGCACAAAATAGAATCTACTGTCTCTACAAAAAAAGATTCATGTTGTATGTAAATGTGTGTGATCTTGCTCTTAATTCTGTTCTTAATTTAATTAGCATTCTATGTGGGATTATGATGATCCCAGTTCTTTTTCATGAATTATTTACCAATTAGCCACTCTTTAAAAAATAATTATTAACAGATTATTACTTTGTGTGTGTGTATGAGTATGAGTATTACAAAGAAATGCTATGCTACCTGGAAGGTTTTTTATTTTAGTTTATTTATTCATTTCAGAGTGAAGAAAGAGAGTGAGAGAAGGGAGGAGGAGCAGGAAGCATCAAATCCCATATGTGCCTTGACCAGGCAAGCCCAGGGTTTCAACCCGGCAAACTCACCATTCCAGGTCTATGCTTTATCCACTGAGCCACCACAGGTCAGGCACTACCTAGAAAACTCAAGAACTGAATGTTCTATTGAATCATTTCTCAAACAAGTAGTTAAATGTCATAATTTAGGAGTGGGAAGTTGAGGCTGTGCATAAAAGAAATGTAGATAGCCACCTATTTCAAGGTATGGTCTCTCCTTACGTAATTCTCTACCTGGTCCAACATCAGAGAGTGGAGCAGAGGTATTCTGAGCTAGGGTTTGTGTTGGTGCCTACAAAATACACTTGAGTCTTTGATCTGTGTGTGATTATGTGATTGTGTGTTTCATATATAGGGAAAAGTGATGTTGAACCCTTGGGGCAGGAGGGAAAAACTGGTAGCTGGGAGAGTAGAGTATCAAAAGGTTTTAAAGTCACTTCCTTGTACCATTTTAGTGTGAATTTAGTCCCAAGGTTAACAATGAATAATGAAAAGTTAAGTTTTGGAGCAGATCTATATACCCAGTTTTGATCTCTTTTCCTTTCTGTCCCCACTAGTGATTTACAAGCTTCTGCATTTTTCTCTTCACAACATCCCTCCTCCCTCTTGATCCTGTTCTTTTCTCTCACCACTGTAACCTTTTTTATTTCCAGGTAGGTCTGGAACACACCACCTGTTCTAATTTTAGGATCCCTAGTGTAGATTACACTGGGGAACAATTTTTTTTCATTTTCTGTTGCATGAGATTTTAGAACTTTTTTCTATATATTTCTGCATCACTGATTCCAAATCTGAAATCTGTTTTTTTGGTGCATGCTCTAGTTTTTATGCAATTTTAATTTCTTTTTGTTACAGTTAATAGCATGCATTGGTTTTTGAATTGGAGTTAAAGGGCAACGACTCTTGGATTGAACATAACCACAAGGCAATTAATGTTTTACAAATATCACTTTTACATAATTGTAGTTGTTTTTAAATGTAAAAAATTATTACCTGATAAAAACACCCTCTTATTTTGTTTTAAGATTGAATCATGGCTTCTTTGAGTAGGCGTAAAGGTAAGAATAGTCCTGACACCTTCTGTTATATATGTGGCTGTTACACACTTCAACGTCAAAGGTGCAATATTTCATTATTAGTGACACGTGCATATATTGCCTATTTTTAAGTTCCCTTTGGCGATCAAGACAAGAATTGGGCTCCTCATATTGTGTGTCATAATTGTGAGGAAATGCTTCCTGACTGAATAAAAGGAAAACACAAAGAAATGCCTTTTGGTATTCCCATGGTTTGGCGTGAACCTAAGGACCACAGCAGTGACTCTTATTTTTCTCTGATCCATACAAAGGGCATCGGCAAGAAAAAATGGCATATGATCGCATATCTAATATTCCTTCAGCAATACGACCTATCCCACACTCTGAGACACTCCCAGTTCCAGTTTTCAATGGTTTTATTTCTTCTAAGGACGAAGAAAGTGAACATGGTGATCAAGTGTATGTTGATAAGATGCATGAGGAAATGGTTGTAGAACTTGAAGGGTCTTCTTCTGATGCCAAGCAGTTATTAACCCCTCAGCAGTTTAGCCAACCCAAATTGAATGACTTAGTAAGAGATTTGGGCCTATCAAAGAAAGCAGCTGAGTTATTAGCCCCCATGCTTCAAAAAAAAGAATGGACTTCACTGGTCAGCTAAAGTATCCCATTTCAGGAAGCATGAACAAATTTTTGTGGACTTTTTTTCTGAAGACAAACACTTTGTTTATTGTCATGATATCAGTAGTCTTCTCAGCCAGCTAGGTGTTACCACATACAGTTCAACAGAATGGCGGCTACTTCTTGACAGGTCTAAACGATGGCAGACTACTGCTGAAGCATCGAACAAGATTGTCCTGAACAAGTACACAAACACAAGAGCTACAAACACAAATTTTTGCCTAAATAGAATTTAAATAAGTTTTACGCACATTTTATCATTAAAATAAGTGTTTTAATATGTTCTATTTTAAAATTGTAGACAAATTCCGATGCAGTCATATCTTTTAGTGTATTTACTGCATTATATAAATTATTATATTTTCACAAAGATCATGCCCAAGAAGACATTCTACTTCATTATGTTAAACTAAATGTTGAAAATTTTACAATAAGATGAAAACCTAAGATCTTGAATTGCAACAAAAACTGTAGCATGTAGAGAAAAAGTAATGTCAGATTTGAGACCAGCACACTCGAATTAGGTAAGAACAAGTGTTTTTGTGGATGCAATAAAAATTTTGTTCCCCAGCGTTATAGGCTCAGGGGCAATATTCTTTGAACCCCAAATCCCAGACACACCATCAGCCAAAGATCCTTTATTGAAAAAAGCATTTTGGAGCAGAAACACTCCTTAATGACAAGAACAAGATTTCTTTCAGATAAAGCAGAAACTCTCCAGGGCAAGAAAATGAATAGATTTACCTGAAGAGCATTCTTTGCATAAATAAGTAATACTATCCCTAAATACACCATGTCGAAAGAGGAATATGTAATCTAGTGGCCCATGTATTATATGCCTTTCATCTATATGAATTAAAAATTATATCACATTGCAAACTTTAATTACTCATAACTTGGTAAAAACGTTGGTCATCACTGGCCTAGAGAGTAGTGATGAGAGTCATAGTTTCACAACTCTTTGACTTTAGTGGACACTTCACAGTTGGAGTTCATTTATCATTGTCGACAAAGACATGTTGTCTTGACCAGAATGGATGAGAAATTTCAGTTCTTGGGGCAAGACAACTGTTTAGAACTGAAATTTTAATTAGAAATAAAGTTGATTAATTAGCAGTTAAGAGCGTCATTTTGGGATCAGATTACCAAGTATTAGACATTCTTAGTTATCCAAAACCCACGGAATTCTTCATAGCGTTGGTTTGTATATAGTTTCTACTCTTTGACTCATATGAACTTAAATCTTGTCTAAAAACCTGTGTGGATTTCAGAGGCTTAGAGAGGATTGAAAGGCTATAAAATTTTAAATAACTTCATCTAGTGAGCATGTTTACCTAAATATGTCATCGAAGTTCTCAGTTTTCTGGTTAGAAAACCGGTCTGGGACAGGCTGACTCACACTGCTGACTGATAGAATGCAAAAACATTCAGGATTCTCCTGGCAAATCGAATTCCACAAAAACAAAGTTCTGCGAGCTTTTAGAGGTGAAGCGTTTCATTTTTCTAATCTTCCGATCACTAAGAGCTCTGAAAATAAACACGTCTTCACAGTTGTTAGGTGCTGGGTTGGGTGGCATAAGCATTCTGTAGCTAATGCCCCCTTGCCACTCTTAAAGGAAATAGTTTTAAAGGTAATCTGGGAAATATTAGTAGTTAGCCCTTGGATGGATAAACTAATACTCTGTAATTCTAGATGTTATCTTCATATGTAAATAAACATTTTACTGGGTTTATATTTCACTTTTGATCCATAAATATCAAATTCTTTGCCCAAATTATTAGCCCTATGCAAAGGAGGGAACATAGCAAAAATATTTCTGCCCACTTTGTTGATGGAAGCCTCAGCACAGAACTCAAGTTATTTTTTTAAATCAAAGTTTGCTCAGTGAATTTCAGGACAAACTCAAAAGATGGTAAATGCCTGTGACGTCACTAAGTAAAGTTAGCTGAGTAGCTCCTTTTAAGAATGAAAGGCTAGAGACTGAAATATCTTTTTTGCAAAGATCAAGGTATAGTCAAAATAAATAGGCATTCCTGTTCCTTTCTCGTTTCCATTTAGTTAAAGCTTATTGCCCTTTGTTCACATGTGGCTCTAATTAGCCAATTTAAGGCAGACAAAGTGAATTACGTAGCATATGATACACCTTCGCCTCCCTTTTTGGGATTTAGGGTGGAATGAGATTTTCTTTTCTATCTAGTTCAGCCAAATGGACAAGTACTTCTTCAATCCTATTTTGTTCTGAAGTAAATATCAGGAAGTTGTACAGTAATTAACATGGAAGCCAGTACCAAAGAGCCTTGCCCTGTTTGGTGTTTTGCTTATACAGTGTGTCCGTAAAGTCATGGTGCACTTTTGTCCTGTGACCGGCCAAAAGTGCACCATGATTTTACGGACACACTGTAATAGTTTTCTGGTCGTTGTTGCTAATATTATTATTGACATATCTTTTCCCACTTTGACTCTGAAACACGTCACATGGTGCTTTGTGCATGCTGTGGGTCCTCTGACAAATTAACAATGGTGGGTTGAGATTCTTCTGCATGATAGATTTCTCTTAGACTCAGGATAGTGGGGGATCCCAGGCTAATGGCACTGCGTGTGCCCACCCTGGCCGTAACCCCGCTCATCCTCAACAGAGACTTAATTCCACAAACTCTTCTTTTGTATTTCTTCGTATCGTAGGTGCATTTTTCTGCCTGGAATACCTTTTCCCTTTTCTCTGCCTGATAAAAGTAAATTCAGTCTTCAAGTTAGTTGCTCCCTGCTGTGACGTCTTCCCAGTCTCTCCACGCAGAACTAGTCCTCCCTCAAATGGGATCCCTGAGAACTCTGTATGTCTTCATTGCAGCTCACAATTAATGACCTCAGACTGCATATGTATATTCTGGGACCTCAGAGAGGAGCCATATCTCAGTCTTTGTTTTTTTCTTAGACCCTAGTTTCATGCACAGTATTAGATTAAATGAATGTCTTATGGGTGAATGACTAGATGATAAATATCCTCATTTTCCCTTTCTTTAATATATAGAATAAAAATGCATTTTCCCCCCAAAGATAAGGTAGTCCTACATTATTTGGGTGATATGGTAACTTTATATTTAACTGAGGAACTTCCAAACTGTTTTCCAGAGAAGCTGCTTATTTTACATTTCTACCCAGCTGTATGTGAGGATTCCAATTTCCCTGCATCCTCACCAACTCTTGTTATGATCTGTCATTTTTTATTATAGTCATCCTCGTGGGTTTGAAGTAATATCTCACTGTATTTTTGATTTGCATTTTCCTGATGGCTAATAATATTAAGCATCGTTTCTTGTACTTATTGCCCATTTACATATCTCTTTTGGAGAACTGTCTATATAGATTTTTTTTGCCAATATTTTAATCGATTTTTGTATTTTGTGGGGTTTTTTTTGCCATTTTTATTATTGAGTTGTAAGAAACATTTACTTACTCTGGATACAAGCACCATATGAGATAAAAGGTTTGCAAGTATTTTCAATCATTCTATGGGCTGACTTTCTACTTTCTTGATGGTGTCTTCTGAAGCACAAATGTTTTTATTTTGATGATGTTGGTCCCGTTCATTTGTTTGTTTTCTTATTTATTTATTTATTTATTTATGCTTGTGCTTTTGGCAATATATCTAAATAATCACTGCCTAGTTAAGGTCATGAAAATTGATACCTGTATTTTCTCCTCTAAGAGTTTTATAACTTTAGATATTTGCTTTATGTTGAGTTAAATTTTAGATATAAGGTATAAGGTATCAGAATCCAACTTTATTCTTTTGCTTGTGACTTTTCCAGCATTGAATTGTCATAATACACATCAGGATGACAGTTTATTTCTGGACTCTTAGTTCTGTTCTGTTGATCTTCTTGTGTATCCTTTTTCCAATACCACATTGTCTTTCTATTTTCCAGAATTTTTTTAAGTTAATTGGGGTTACACTGGTCAACAAAACTATACAGGTTTCAGATATATAATTAAAATGTCACCACACTGTTTTGATTACTATTGCTCTGTAATAAGTTTTTAGATTGGGAAGTATCAGTCATCCAACTTGGATTTTTTTTTTCCCAAGACTTTGGTTATTCTTAGGTTCCTTTAATTTCCATATGAATTAGGATCAGCATATCAATTTCTGCAAAGTTGTCATCTGGGATTTTGAAAGATTGGATCTCATGTTGAATCTCTAGATCAATTTAGGGAGTATTACTATTTTAACAATATTATATTTTATGATCCACGGACATCTAATGTCTTACCATTATATATAGGTCTTTAATTCTATCAACATGTTTTATAGTTTTCAGAATATAAGTCTTATGCTTTTGTTTAATTTATTCCCAAATTTTTAATTTCATTGATGCTGTTATAAACAGACTTGTTTTCTTTTATTTTTGGTTTGCTTATTGTTACTTTACAAAAATACAATTGAATTTTGTATATTGATCTTCTATCATGCAACCTTGCTGAGCTCTTTTTGTTTTTTAGTGGATTTCTTAGGATCTAATTATTAACACTATTATTATCATCTTATTAGTTAACTTCCAAAGTAAAATTGTTCTAAGATTATCTTTCATAAAAGGCAAGGCATTGGTTTTATTTATTTTGTAAGATTGTATATTAGCTATTTTATCTCTGCCTACATCTAAGTTTCTATGATTTTATGTACTAATTTATATGTGTATATCATCTCTCTTAATTTTGTATTTTGAAGAGAAACTTTATTTCACCCATAAGAGGTATATGCATATGTTTAAAACTATTCTCTGAAGAGATTTTTAGTCTTATTGTAAAACTTACAGTAGTTTAGAAAAGAAAAATAATTATCATCTGTATCATTTTCTCTGAAAGAAGAACGTGGTCACACTACATTGCAATGACTGACAGATTAATAATAGTTTTACCTCTTAATTTGGCTTTATTTCTGATTCTCCAGGAAAAAAAATCTAGGGACAATTCAGAGTTCATGAATTACCTCGTGTTTACTTCAGTTGCAGTATTCTGTCCAAATAAGCAGCGTCCCTTGTATTTGAGGAACATAAACAAAGCTCTGGGGGAGGAACAAACTTTCCTTTACCTTCAAGGTTCTGGCAGGTCTAATAATCAAACATGAGACCGATCAGCAAGAGAATATAACCAAATTTAATACATACATATGTGTGGGAACCCCTCGTCCATTAGAAGCCAGAAACCCCACATATGGAGGTTCAGAGATGGAAAGGGATCATGAAAGACATCTTGAGCTAGGGATGAGGAAAGGGACATTGGGAGCTTCAAAAGGTCATTGCAGGATGAGAGAAAGAGCAGGCCTTTTATAAATAGAGGTTTGCACTACCCTAATGATAAGTCAAAAGAAGTTATCTCTGATAATAGCTTATTATGGGCAAGGCCCCTAATTCAATATTTTCTAAGTAGTTAAAGGGAAGGACAGAAGTTTCTCTTGTGCCTGAGGCTAAAGCTGCCTTTAGTTTAAAGTAATCTGCATCCCATTGAGTCACATATTGGGGTAGCTTGTTCTGAACCCCCACAACGCTTATATGGGCTTTGCTTGTATAAGTTTTGATTCCTCTGTACCTCCCTATGGCTGGTAACAGAATATGTCACCCCAAAATATGCTATTTTGGCATAAGGTTATTTTGACCTGATCATTTTGAGCACCAGCGGATGAAGAAATCCTTAAAACAAAAGTAGAGTGGACCTTTTCTAAAGGAAATTTACATTTATGAAGGAAATATTTGTGAGTCTTATTCTCAGTTCCAGGAAAAGCAGGGTGACTCAATCACAGGAGAATCTTATCAGTAGGAAAGTTTGCATAACAAACTTTACCCTTACTTTTCCTGATTATCTTTCCAAAACTAGCTGCCTCCCCCCCCCCCATCATTCCTTTTTAAAAATTTTTACTTATTGATTTTAGTGAGAGAGAGAGAGAGAGAGAGAGAGAGAGAGAGAGAGAGAGAGAGACATTGATTGGTTGTTCCACTAACACTGGGGAACAAAATTTTTGGTGCATCCACAAAAACACTTGTTCTTACCTAATTCGAGTGTGCTGATCTCAAATCTGACATTAGTTTTCCTCTGTAAACTACAGTTCTTTTGCAATTCAAGGTTTTAGATTTCAATCTTATTGTAAAATTTTCAACATTTAGTTTAACATAATGAAGTATAATGTCTTCTTGGGCATGATCTTTGTGAAAATATAATAATTTATATAATGCAGTAAATACACTAATACACTAAAAGATATGATTGCATCAGAATTTGTCTACAATTTTGAAATAGAACATATTAAAACACTTATTTTAATCATAAAATGTGTGCAAAACTTATTTAAATTCTATTTAGGCAAAAATTTGCGTTTGTGTACATGTTCAGGGCAATCTCGTTTGATGCTCTCGCAGTAGTTTGCCCATCACTAACAGCTCCAAGATTTTCGGGAAACTTATCAAGGTGACTGTTCTGGAAGTGAATTTTTTTTTCTTTTTTTCTACCGGGTCAGAGAGAGAGGGATAGACAGGGACAGACAGACAGGAAGGGAGAGAGGTGAGAAGCATCAATTATTAGTTTTTTGTTGCCGTCGCAACACCTTAGTTGTTCATTGACCGCTTTCTCACATGTGCCTTGACAGCGGCCCTTCAGCAGACTGAGCAACCCCCTGCTGGAGCCAGCGACCCTGGGTCCAAGCTGGCGAGCTTCTGCTCAAGCCAGATGGGCCCGTGCTCAAGCTGGCAAGCTCAGGGTCTCGAACCTGGGTCTTCTGCATCCCAGTCCGACGCTCTATCCACTGAGTCACCGCCTGGTCAGGCAGGAAGTGAATCTTTATTATTATTATTATTATTCATTTTAATGGGGTGACACCAATAAATCAGGGTACATATGTACAACGAAAACATCTCCAGGTTATCTTATCATTCAATTATGTTGCATACCCGTCACCCAAAGTCAAATTGTCCTCTGTCACCTTCTGTCTGGTTTTCCCTGTGCCCCTCCCCTCCTCCCTATCCCACCCGCTCTTCCCTCCCCCACCCCGTAAAGGAAGTGAATCTTAATGCTCATGTTACATCCAATGTCGTGGAAAGCCAACGGCATCATTTGAACCAGAAGTTCATAGTTTTGTACTTTTTTGTTGCCAATGAAGTTCTTTGTAACTGTCACAAAAAACTGCCATGTTGCTTTCTCTTCCTTATTCATCTTCCTGGTAAATTCTTCATTCGAATTGGAGGTCCATAAAATACACCTGCTTTTATCTTCTCGAAAGACAAGGCAGGAAAAGCAGAAATAATATGTTGAAAGCATTCACTTTCTCTTCAAAGCCTGAACAAACTGCTTCATTAAGCCAAGTTTGATGTGAAGTGGGGGGAAAATGATCCTGTCTCAATTAACTGCAGGTTCATTCACAATATTTCACATCCCTACTTCCAGAGCTTCATGATTCAGCCACTCCTTCTGTGTCCAGTGTTTCTCCCTAGTTTGACTGTCCCACAAACACAGAAAGCAAGGATGCTTCATGAAATCTCTCTGTTGTCACAGCAGGAAATTGAACATTTTAAGATTCACACAAATGATCCAGTTATGCTCCTCATACTTCAGTAAGTCAAGGACAGTTTTTATGTCATTATAATCTTCTCGCGGATGAGTTGAATAATTGGTTAATTGGAACCACTGCATAAACATTACTGTTGTGTAGGAAAACACATTTCAGACTCCATTTAGAGCTGTCAAGAAATAGCCGCCATTCAATTGGACTGTAAGTGGTAACACCTAGCTGGCTGAGAAGACTACTGATAACATGACAGTAAACAAAGTGTTTGTCTTCAGAAAAAAAGTCCACAAAACTTTGTTCACGCTTCCTGCAAAGGGATACTTTAGCTGTCCAGTGAAGTACATTCTTTTCTTGAAGCCTGGAGGCTAATAACTCAGCTGCTTTCTTTGATAGGCCCAAATCTCCTACTAAGTCATTCAATTTGGGTTGGCTAAACTGCTGAGGGGTTAATGACTGCTTGGCATCAGAAGAAGACCCTTCAGATTCTACAACCATTTCCTCATGCATCTTATCAAAATACTCTTGATCACCATGTTCACTTTCTTCATCCTTAGAAGAAATAAAACCATTGAAAAGTGGAACTGGGTGTGTCTCAGAATATGGGATAGGTCGTATTGCTGAAGGAATATTAGGATATGCGATCATATGCCATTTTTTCTTGCCAATGCCCTTTGTATGGATCAAACAGAAATAACAGTCACTGCTGTGGTCCTTAGGTTCACGCCAAACCATGGGAATACCAAAAGGCATTTCTTTGTGTTTTCCTTTTGTCCAGTCATGAAGCATTTTCTCACATTTATGACACACAATATGAGGAGCCCAATTCTTGTCTTGATCGCCAAGGGGAGCTTGAAAATAGGCAATATATGCACGTGTCACAAATGATGAAATATTGAACCTTTGACGTTGAAGTGTGTAACAGCCACATATATAACAGAAGGTGTCAGGACTATTCTTACCTTTACGCCTACTCAAAGAAGCCATGATTCAATCTTAAAACAAAATAAGAGGGTGTTTTTATTAGATAATAATTTTTTACATTTAAAAACAACTACAATTATGTAAAAGTGATATTTGTAAAACATTAATTGCCTTGTGGTTATGTTCAATCCAAGAGTCGTTGCCCTTTAACTCCAATTCAAAAACCAATGCATGCCATTAACTATAACAAAAAGAAATTAAAATTGCATAAAACCTGGAGCATGTACCAAAAGACAGATTTCAGATTTGGAATCAGCGATGCAGATATATATAAAAATAGTTCTAAAACTCATGCAACAGAAAATGAAAAAAAAATTGTTTCCCAGTGTAATTTATGCGTTCATTGGTTGATTCTTGTATGTGCCCTGACCAGGGATGGAAGTAACCTACAACCTTGGTCTATCAGGCCGTGCTCTAACCAACTCAGCTACCCTATTCTTTACTTCCTTTTTGTTGATGTCCAGTGTTATCCTTCTGATTCAGTACATATCTTCTGTTCTTAAGTTACAAAGAATGTTTGTCCTCTTCCCCCACCATACATACCTGTTCTCCAAAGCTGGACTCCTCAACTCTGGCTTCTTCATTTCTGGATTAACTGTGTTGTGAGGTCTGTTTTTATTGATGATATCGGTGACACTGAATTAATTATTCAGAAAGCTGACTAGATGGATTTGGACTTTGCAGGTTTTCCAGGTCTCAGCACTCCCTGTTGTATGTGTCTAAGCTGCTCTCGTCACTTGCTTTACCATGCTGGTACCTGAAGGTGTCTGAGGGTGAGACAACTTCTTCCTCAGTCTCCCCCTGCTGCCGCATACCTTTATAGGTTTGGATATATGTTTCTTCCTTTTTTTCGTTTTTTTTTTGGGGAGGGGGAGAGAGAGGGGCAGGATATATTTTAAATTATTAATGAATATGGCATCTGTGAGAAAGTTTGAATAGGCTGTTATCACTTAAAGAAACAGAATTTGAACTTTGTCTTAAGCCCTGTCCATTGTTTGAGTACCTAGGTTAACACATCTTTGTAATGCCACTTTTCAGATCCCTTCTTCTAAAACATGACCACCCTTAAGAGAACACATAACCTTGTTAACGATCCTGTGATTCAGCCTGCCTTGCTTTCTCCCACCTTCAATGATCTTCCCTCCTGAATTCCAAATGCATAAAAGAAGCTGAAAACTGTCGTTTCTTGAAAGCATTTATGTCATTCTGTTGAGATCTTGCTTCTAGAAGTGTCCTCTGTTTAGCTCAAATAACTTTTGATAAAAGTTCTCTGCAGGTTTGGACATTCTTATGTTGATATTTGTATGTTTGTACTATTTTTGTCTTGCCTCTATCCCTCAAGCTTGTAAGGTATATCTGAAGCCCAAAGAAACTAACCAACTTTCTTTGAAGCCTTTGCATGATTTGGGCAGTTGTGAGGGCTCAGCCATGGTGCAAGAAAAGTCTGTTTTGAAATCACAAATTTCCATGGATTCTTTAAAAAATAATCTTTTAAATTCATTTTAGAGAGAAGAGGGAGAGGAGCAGGAAGCACCAACTCCCATATGTGCCTTGACCAGGCAAGCCCTGAGTTTCGAAGTGGCGACCTCAACATTTCAGGTCAATGCTTTATCCACTGCACCACTGCAGGCCAGGCCTTTATGGATTCTTAAGGTTCCTTTCTGGAACTGGAAGTGAGAACTAAGTGACTATGCCACTGTTTCGCTAACAAACAGTATAATCGGTCTAAAACACAGCCCTATTCAGAGGAGACAGGGAGGCATAGGTCAAGATTAAACTCTTCCAGTCTAGAAAAGAATTCTGTTCCTGCCATCCAGAGGTTATTTGGTATGAAGTTTTATCTGATTTACTCTGCCTTGTTATTTTGAGTCATGCCTCAACTTAGACTTCAACACAGATGAAGATTAAGGAGTGATTTTATTTTTCCTTCCAACATTTTAGTTATTCTATGCCTATTACTTTGTTTATTGATAAAAAAAAATCTTAATTATCAAAGAAATGCTGAAAATAAACCACTGAATTCTTCTGCATGAAGAAGCCAGGGGAGTTCTCTGTCCGAGTCTCCATAAATAAACACATAAAAAGACCATCCATTTTATCTACATGTTGTCCTAATGACTTAATGTCACATTTGCAAGTATGACCATAGAACGGCTAGAGTGTTCTTGAATAGATTATTAGCTGGAGTTTTGATTAATTAACAAATCTGTTTATAGTAAGAAGTAATTTGACATAAAGCAAATGATAGATGTGCCCTATTTATTTATTTTTTTACTTTTTACATTTTTTTTTTTTTTTTTTTTTTTGAGAAAGAGAGACAGGAACATCGAGCTGCTCCTGTGTGTGCCCTGACCTGGGAATCAAATAGGCAACCTCCATGCTCTGGGACAATGCTTCTACTAACCAAGCTATCCAGACAAGGCTTAAAAAAATTTTTTTTAATTGATTTTTAGATAGGTGAAGGGAGAGAGAGGGAGAGGGGAGGGAAATACTTGTTTGTTGTTCCACTCAGTCATGCATTCTTTGGTTGGTTCCTGTGTGTGCCCTAATGGGACCAAAGCTGCAACCTTGTTGTTTTGGGATGATGCTCTTAACTGACTGAGCTAACCAGCCAGGGCTGATGAATGTGTTCTAAAGGGAGACAACCCCATGACTATTCTGTAAGTACCAGTTTGTACTTCTTAATCCCTTCATCTTTCTTCACTCAACCGCTTCACACCCCCTCCCACCTGGCAACTATCAAAATAGTCTCTGTATCTGTGAATCTGTTTCCGCTCTGCTTGTTTATCTTGTTTTTTAGATTCCACACTTTTAAGTGAAATTATATGACATTTGTCTTTCTCTGTCTGGTTTATTTCACTAAGCACAATACCCTCTAGGCCCGTCCATATTGCAGATGGCAAGATTTCATTCTTTGTATAGCTGAGTCATATCCATTTATATGTGCATTTCTTTATTCATTTATGTATTGATGGACACTTAGATTGCTTCTATATCTTGGCAATTGTAAATAAAGCTGCAATGAACATATATCTATTTATTGCCATTGCATTATTCAGATTTTGGTGTTTTGTTTTGTATTTTCTTTATAAAGAAGACCCTTTAACATTTCTTGAAATACTGGTTTGGGGGTGACAGGGGATGAACTCCTTTAACTTTTTCTTGTCTGGGAAGCTGTTTTATCTGTTCTTAGGTTCTAATTGTTGGCTTTGCTTGGTAGAGTAATCTTGGTTGTAGGTTCTTGCTTTTCATCACTTTGAATATTTTGTGTCACTTTTTTTCTGGCCTGCTAAGTTTCTGTTGAAAAATTAACACCATCTTATGGGAGCTCCTTTGGAGGAGGAGGAGCAAATTGTCTTTTTCTTGTTGCTTTTAAGGTTTTCTCTTTGTCTTTAACCTTTGGCATTTTAATTGTGATGTGTCTTGGTGTAGGCCTCTTTAGGTTAATCTTCTTTGGGACTCTTTGTGCTTCCTGCACTTGTATGTCTATTTCCTTCACCAAATAAGGGAAGTTTTGAAGTTATCCCAGAGGCTTCTTAAACTATCTTCATTGTTATTTCTTTTTTCCTTTTGCTCTTCTGATTGGGTGTTTTCTGCTTCCTTATTTCCCAAATTGCTGGCTTGGTCCTCGGCTTCATCTCTTCTACTATTTTCCTTGTAATAGATTCTTCATTTCAGTTACTGTGTATTTCATTTCTAACTGGTTCTTTTTTATTTTTTCTATCTCAGTTTTTATATATCCAATCTCTTTGTTAAAATTCTCACTGAGATCACCAAGCATCCTTATAACCAGTGGTAGATTGCTTGTCTCTATTTTGTTTAGTTCTTTCTCTGGAGTTTTGTTCTGTTCTTTCGTTTGGGGCATGTTTCTTTGTCTTTTCTTTTGGGAAGCCTTTCCTTGTTAGTTTCTGTGTATTAGGTAGAGCTGCCACATCTCTTGGTCTTGGTAGAGTGGCCTAATCTAAGTGTCTTGTAGGGCCCAGTGGCACAACTTCCCTGGCCACCCAAGCTGGATGATCCAGGTATGTCCCCCGGGTGAACTGTGTCACCTTCCTGGTATAGTTTAGCCTTGATTGCTTTCAATCGAAGGGATTTATCCCGAGGTTGATTGGCTGCAAGGACTGGCATTGACCATAGCAGAGAATAAGCTGTGCAGGGCCCAACCACACAGAGTAGGACTGGCTTCTGTGAGACTCTGGTGCCTGGTGAGTCTGCCCATTGGGTGTGTTGTGGAGGTGGTTGGGTGTTACTTCAGCACAGCCTGAAGCTGTCCACCACCAGGTGTGCTAATTCTGGGGCCTCCTAGGAGGTGTAAGTGACAATGAGTCACCACCTCTGCCTGGCTTGAGGTAGCCCAGTATGAGCTACAGAGTGACCTGAAAATGGCTGCTACTTGTGCTAGACTTGGAGGTGCCCAGGAGAGGGCAAGCTGTGAATTAAGACCCACTGCCATTAGTGCCAGACCTGAGGTCACTTAGCCACAAGTAGGAGGCTCAAAGAGGCTAGATGCTGCTTGTTTGAGAGATTTTAGGATAGCAGCTTGAGCTAATACAGGCCATTTGTATAAAAAAGACACTGGAAATGGCTTTAGGTACGCCCAAAAGTTGGGTGGGTCAGGGTTTCAGGGACTCAGAAGTATGGGGTACAGTGTTAGCCAGGTTGATGGGGATTCATTGCTAATAGCTCTGTGAGGGGTGGTCTCGGCAAAGGAACAGTGACCTCTGCCAGCACTTTTGTCTTGGAGAAAACTGCCTCTCTAGCCCTCATCCTACAGTCCAACAATTCATTCCCTTTCCATATGTCTTTGACATCTTTTGAACTGCTGCCCCAGTACTGGAGCTCAGGACAAGTAAGTCCATGAGTAGGCCCTTTAAATAGAATGCCTGGGTCTCCAGCAGCCTTCTCTCTCACTCGGCCACAATCCTCGCTGGTTTTCACAGCCGAAAGTTCTGGGGACTTCTCTTCCTGGCATTGGAACCCTGGGCTGGGGGTTCTGGTATGGGGCTGGGACCCATCACTCCTCAGAGCATCCTCTGTAGCCAGGGTGTCAGTCCACACTTTTCACTGGGACATATGGGTATGGGACCAGCTTGTTGGCATCTTTGCTCCTACTAGGTCTGATATGTCTTCTTTATATCCTTAGTTATAGGAATTCTGTTTAGCTAGATTTCAGGCAGTTTTGAATGATGGTTGGTTGTTCTTTAGCTTAATTGTAATTCTGATGTCATCGTTGGAGGCTTCAAGTACAGTGTTTACCTATGCCGCCATCTTGACTGAAAACCCAGTGGTTTTTTTTTTTTCTTTAATTGCACTTATATTTGGTCCTATCTATTGACACAAATGGTAAATATTCCATTTTGAGACCTCTGTACTATCTTTGGAGGAAATACTTACTAAAGACTGTTTTGATAGCACATAAAATACTCTTTCTTTTTTTTCTACATTTATCCTTTACTTATATATCTATATACTCCAGTTGTTGTTATGGTGTGAAATGCCCTGAATGTTATATTTACTTAGAACAAAAAAGTACATGATATAAAGTGACAAAACTGTGAGCTAGAACTTATTTTTATTCATTTTTATTTATTGATTTATCTTTTAGGGTGAGGGAGAAAGAAACATCGATTTTTCGTTCCAGTTATTTATGCATACGTTAATTCTTTTTTTTTCTTGTTTTTTTTTTTGTTTAGATTTTTATTAATTTATTTTAGAGAGGGGAAAGAGAGAGACAGAGAGAGAGAGTGGAGCAGAGGAGCAGGAAGCATCAACTCCCATATATGCCTTGACCTGGCAAGCCCAGGGTTTTGAACCAGCAACCTCAGCATTCCAGGTCGACGCTTTATCCACTGCGTCACCACAGGTCAGGCTCATTAGTTAATTCTTGTTTGTGCCCCGACTGAGGATGGAACCCGCAACGCTGGCATATCAGAATGATGCTCTAACCAACTGAGCTACCCAGCCAGGGCAGAAATTACTTATTTTTAAGAAAACATGTACTCAGCTTTATAAATTCTGCTAGTATGTTTCTTCTAAAACATCTTATTAAAAAACAAATTACTTATTTGCTAGGCATCTCAGCCATTTCATGCTGTTACTGTGAAATTTACAGAAATAAATGGAAAATGCTGTGGACAAAATTATGTGCATGATAAATAGGGAGGAAATGAGAGTTGGTGAGTAGAAATTGAGTTAAATAGAAAAAAATTGATATGAATTCTTACATACTTCAAACCAACTGAAGTATTATAGAGAGAATTTGACGAAGTGAAATTTGGATTCCACAATGTTAAATTTAAACTTGTCAGGACCATGTGAGGTCAGTGCTCTGAGCATTGTGGACTATTGCCGAATGAATCCCTCATGTGGCGGGAAAGGTGAGCCAGGATCCTTGACTTGAACTTGAAGTCTTGGCGTGGGATTTTACTGAGGGGGAGGAGGTTGCAGGCCTTTGAGAGAAGGAGTTACAGAAGCAGTGTTGGAAGACCAGTGACGCTAGCCCATCAAAACCTGACTTTAATGGCGAAAAGGAAATATGCTGAAATTATATTGACAATGGCAAAATACTCTTTCAAGAAAATGTGTTTTTTAAAAAAAGAAAAAAAAATGTTGTGTTTAAGTATGATTTTGATGATGTGTTAGAATTTTTTTCTTTATAGGTACACAGCTCTAAAATCAAAGTCCAGGTCAATGGGAAAGTCTGATTCATGTTACTGACATTCGCTTGGCATACTTTTAACATTGTATCAGGTTAAAAATGAGGTTAGATTCAAGATTAGTCCCAGGCAAAGTTGTAAAGTAAGACATGGGTACTCTCCTCATTACTTCTAATCATATATAGAGTCTATTTATAGAGCACTGTTTAGCTACAGTTTTAAAATCCTTGAAAGGTCCATAACTTTGACCCAGCAATGCCACATCTAAGAATTTATTATAAGGCAACAATCAGGGAGGTGTCAAAATTAATTGGAGTCTGAGGCTTTTCATCAGTCTTCTTTATAAAAGAAAAAAAGTGGAAAGAATCTAAATACCCACAATAGGTAATTTGTTAAATAAAGTACGTCTGTATGAAGCAGTAGTATTCATGTACTTAAAAATTATGGTACAAATGAGTTGTTAGTGATTTCGGAGAATATCATGAGTTTTTTTATTGGTGAAAAACAACAGGATACCAAAGCTGTGCAAGGTACAAGTGGAGAGTTGTTTTGGTTTTTTTGGTAGTTAATGTTTCTGAGGTTGTCTTAACTTTAGAAGGATCATTCTTTCTTCCAATGCCTTGATAAGTGGCCTGCCTGCCCATGTTTCTATCTGCTCTCTGTGGCAGTTGCAAAAAGCTCACAAGCTTATTGGGCTTCCCCTATCAGAACTAATTTGTTTTGTGTGCTACTGTTCTCCAAAGCGGCACCAAGTGAAGAGAACGAATACAGAAGCTGATTTATGATAAGGTATTAGTGAAAAATAATAGATTAAAAGTTAACAACTTCTACATTTATTTCAGTCACTTATTCAACACATTGTATTTCCACTCTCTTGGTCCTGAGGAAGAAACTGTGAAAAGTAAGCCCACTTACCATCTAGTGGAAATATTTGGTTTTTCACACTGACTTGAGGCAAGTAGATGTGATGAGTATAGGAATCTTGTGACAGTGACAGGCTGGAGAGCAAGTGGTGTCTTTTGGTGTACTTAAAAACCACCACACTGGGTGACTCTTCATTTTGTATATGTGGTAGGTGGAACTCATTTTAATATCATTATACAGTGTGTCCGTAAAGTCATGGTGCACTTTTGACCTGTGACTGGTCAAAAGTGCACCATGACTTTACGGACACACTGTATTAACATTTTTCTTTATCTGAGTAGAATGATTTCCAAAAGGGGAAATAGGTCTCTACAGTGTTTTTTTTTAAAAAAATTCATTGAGCACTATAGAGCCCAGCTCGGTGTTACAGTGTTAGATCATTAGATAACACCATACTCTGAAGGAAATGAGATATAACCAAGCCTGAAGAAAGGTCCCTCATTTGTGCCTCCTCTGTATTTTCTCTTGTCATTGTACCTGTTACACGATATTTCACTTGCTTTCCTGTCTGCCTGCCCCACACTGAAGGGTATGCCCCTTGAAAGCTCTTAGGCATCATCACATTCCTAACATCCTGCACAGGGTCTGATTAAACACCTTCTTGGCAATCCTAAAAATGCCAATGTGTGACACAGAGTATATAAATAATCTACTTTGAAGAAAGGCAAATTTGAAGAAAGTTGCAAATGTTTACTGAATACTTCCTATGTGTCAGACACCTTACTTAGTAGCACTTTCTATGCATTAGATGATTTAGTAATCGCAAGAACCTGAGATCCATATCAATTTTTTTTAACAAATGAGGAAAATGAGATTTACAGAGATTAAAACGAAGGCCAGATAGCTGGTGGGCGAGATGAGAAGATGGAACATGGTTCACACTAATGTTCTATAAGTCTATGCTTTTAACTCAAATACCCTGTACCCTTTTAAAGAAATGCCTTTCTGGAAGGTACTATTTAATCCTTACTTATTTGTTTATTGTTTATTTTAGAAATTAAATATAATGGGGTGATATTTGTTCATAAGAACAAATAGGTTTCAGGTATATACCTTTATAGCAGAGGTTCTTAACCTGGGTTCTATTGAACCTTAGGGGTTCGATGGGTCAGTCTCAGGGGTTCGGAGAAGCCTTAGCCACAGAGGCCAGAATAAAGTAATACCGTAATTTCTTGTGAGTTCATGAACTTTGTTGGTTTTGTTCTTTGAGCAAGGTGATGTTCATGCACGGCTCATTTTGTGCACCAGTAGAAAAACATATACCTATGTCTTGAATTTGGAAAAAACAATTCATATTTTATTTATCACTAAAGAAGGGTTCGGTGAATGCGCATATGAAACTGACGGGTTCGGTAACTCAAAAAAGGTTAAGAGCCACTGCTTTATAGCATTTGAACTGTTGATTGAGTTGTGTGCCCATCACCCAAAGTCAAATCATTTTCCGTCACTGTATTTGTCCCTCTTTATAACCCTTGTCACCCCCATCCCTCTGGTAACCACTACACTTTTATCTATGTCCACGAGTTTCAGTTTTATATCCCACCTATACGTGAGATCATACAGTTCTCAGCTTTTTCTGATTTACTTATTTCACTCAGTATAATGTTCTCAAGGTCCATCCATGTTGTCATAAATGACAATATATCACCATTTTTGGATTTTTTAATTTATTAATTTTAGAGAGAAAGGAAGGGAGAGAAAGATCAATTTGTTTCTGTATATGCCCTGACCAGTGATTGAACTGGCAACCTTTCCATATCAGGGTGATACTCTAATCAACTGTGCCATCCGGCCAGGGCTGAATTATCATTTCTTATGGCTCTTTGCTCCTCATTTACACCAGGCATCTCCACCCTCATGGCTGGCCAAAGCTGTTTGGCTTCAGCGTCTCACGAGGGAATAATACACTTGCCAGGAAAGTTTACCTGCAAGTCGAGAGATCAAGATACAATTTAATTCTGTTTCACCTTGACTTCTATTTATGAGGCAAAAATTTCCATTTTCATATGGTTTAATGACTCTTTTCCTCTTTATAGTTTATAATCAATTGGAACAGGAGTTTGAGGTTGCCTTTCCATATTTAGTCTTTGGCTTCCTATTTTAAAGAGCTAGTAGATTAGTAGCTATGAGTTAGATATAGTTATCCAAAGCTTAATGTAAGTTTGGCATTCTCTTAGAGCTGTGCTGGTTGTTAGATAATTACAATTCTTACTTTTTTGTCTGCCTTTCCAAAATGTTGCAATAGTGGTTTCAGTACCATAGAATGAACACCTAAATCCTCACTGAACCATCTACAGATTATTTTATGAGGGTCTTGTCTCTTCAACTATATAATTATATCTTATATTTCTTTTGGACCTCCCACAATTTCAAGTACAAAGTTTGAGCACCTGGTAATGATTCTAGAGAGAATAATACCAAGTGTAGTATTACCAGGAGAGCTAGCTTCTGGTCTGGCTCTACTACTATGTAGCAGCCAGACTTGGGAATTTCTTAGCTGAGACCTGATGGGCTTTGCTTTTCACAGTAAAGAAATCAGGGAGTTGGTCTACATTACTTAGTCTTTTCTAGTTCACATTTGGAATTCAGATAGTTACCTGTTAGTGTGAGTCACTGTGGTGGCATTAACAGGAACAGAAACATTGTAAATTCATTTGGATTTGCAAAGATAGTAAGTTCAGTTTTGGGGGTTTTTTTTTAATTTATTTATTCATTTTAGAGAGGAGATACAGAGTGAAAGAGAGAGAGAAAGAGAGAAAGGGGGGAGGAGCTGAAAGCATCAACTCCCATATGTGCCTTGACCAGACCAGTGCAGGGTTTTGAACTGGCGACCTCAGTGTTCCCAGGTCGATGCTTTATCCACTGCGCCACCACAGGTCAGGCTAGTTCAGTTTTGAATACGTGGCACAAGCAGTAGAGCACACCTAAATCCAGACATCCTTTAAGATTGAAAACACAGATTGGATTTTAAGTTGGTGGTAGAGGGGCTGTCATTCTCACTGGCCTCTTTTGTTAGTGTGGATGAAAATTATAGGCTTGAAGTGGAAAGTACTTATAACAATTATATAATCAAATCAGATTTTTAGGTCTGAAAGAGCTGTACAAATCTTACAGCCTGTCCCATTTGTTTTATGCATAAGATTGAAAAAGCAGAATTTTCCCAAACTTATACACTAGCTACCTGCCGATGTGGTCTGTAGACCACAGTCTCCTATCTCCAAGTTCCTGGTTCATCCCTCACAGTGCTTATGACTATGTTTTAACATTAGTGTTCTTTTGTAAGCAATAAATTCACTCATCATTGTGCATCCAAATACACACAAAAAATTATTTGTATAACTTAGCTTGGCTTTCTGGGAAGGAAAAGCAATCAAATAGCATCATCACTGTATCTGGTTTGACCTCTATAATTAAATGGTCTTGTTTGAAAACCACTGAATCGTGCAGTTACAGTGTATGGTTTTGTGACATATGTTTGAAAGTTAAGTCATGGTGTACAGTCCTAAATATTTTGGTATTCTCATGAGGTATTATTGATCTCTCTGCATTCCAGCCCAGATCCTGTAGTAGGTCTGGTGTGTATGAAGTATATAGGCTGATCATGTTGGGATTCTCTATAGAATTATAATACCAAAATATGTGTTTGTGGTAGGTCTCCATTTTTTTCTGACAAAGAACTGGATATCCATGACAGAGGTCAAATGGAGATCTGGCATTCATTTCACTACTTGCAAGACATAATCTCAAGAATATGTAATACACATAACTCTTTGCCAGAAAACTGAAAGGAAATGATTGCATTTGAGTACAATGTATTCTACAACAATAGTTTAGTGTGCATGAAATTTAAAACTGCTGGCTTTCCAAATACAATTTTTTAAAAGTAGATTTATTTATTTTTTAAAACATTATACCCACTTTGTTATGCTTTGTGGAATATTTTTAAAAGCTGAGATTTAAGACCAAAGAAACTAAAAATCCTAATGGTAATAGTTGGAAGATCCTGAATTGTCTAGTATTCTAGTTTAATGTGTTTATTGATTTCTCCTGAGTATTTCATGTTATTATGTTATTTTACCATTTTACTGCCTTTTAAAAATCTACCAGTCATGATTCCATAAGTGCCTTAGAAGAATCAGTATTAGGACATAAAGTTTACAGTGGTGTATCTGTTTTTCATATACACAAACTAGTTGGGATTTCATGTAGGTGGATACCACAACTATGTCCTCTACGTAGTTATCTAGCACAGGACCTGGCATGTATCAGACATTTAATTAATTGGGTTTGGGGTTGTTTTTTTTTTGAGTGAATGAATTAATAAATGAATGGCGAGCAGCACTAACTAGCTAATTATCTAGTTATTTAGACTAACTAAAAAAATATACAGATTACATATTTCAGGGGAGTATCTAAAGCCTCTGGAGAGATGTCTTTGAAAGTTGCCCAGTGTGCATTGACTCTTGAACAACACAGCTTTGAACTACCCGTGTCCACTTATATGTAATTTTTCCCCCTTCTTTTCCAAGTTGAAAGGAGGGGATAATAGAGAGACAGACTCCTTCATGTGCCCTGAGTGAGATCCACCCAGCAATCCCCATCTGGGGCCAATGTTCTGTCCATCTGGGGCCATGCCAAACTCTTTTTAGCACCAGAGGCAGAGGCTCCATGGAGCCATCCTCAGCACCCGGGGCTAAAGTGCTTGAATCAATCAAGCTATGGCTGTGGGAGGGGAAGAGAGAGAGAGAAAAAAGAGAGAGAGAGAGAGAGAGAAGGGAAAGGGGTGGAGAAGCAGATGAGTGCTTCTCCTGTGTGCCCTGACTGGGAATCAAACCCAGAACATCCACACACCAGGCTGAAGCTCTACCTCTGAGCCAACCTCACTAAATCCCTGGCTTTGCAACTGCAAATTCAACCATGGGTCAAAGACAGAACTTTCCATCTGTGGTTGGGAATCCAAGGATGCAGAAAGCTAACTGTTTCCATTTTTCTATGCTATTTTACATGAGAGTTGAGCATTTGAAGATTATGTTATCCATGGGGTGGGGTGTGGGGGTGGGGTTTCCTGGAATTAATCCCTCATTTTTACCAAGGAACAACTGTAGTTAAGTTTTTGGGGAATCAATCAGCCCTAGCTGGTTGGCTTAGTGGTGGATCATCAACCTGGCATGTGGAAGTCCTGGGTTTGATTCCTGGTCAGGGCACACAGGAGAAGCAACTATCTGCTTCTCCACCCCTCCTCCCCCTTCTCTCTCTTCTCCTCACACAGCCATGGCTCTATTGATTCAAGTGCATCAGCCCTGGGTGCTGAGGATGGCTATGTGGAGCCTCCGCCTCAAGTGCTAAAAACAGGTTGGTTGCAAGGATGGCCCCAGATGGGCAGAGCACTGGCCCCAGATGGGGGTTGGCACATGGATCCTGGTCAGAGCACATGTGGGAGTCTGTCTCTCTATCTCCTCTCCTCTCACTTAAATTAAAAAATAAAAATTTTGGGGGGAATCAAAAGTTATATGCAGATTTTTCACTGCAAAGGTGTCAGTGCCCCTAACCCTTGTGTTATTCAAAGTTCAATTGTACTCATTCAACAGGAGAGTTAAATATGGTTCAGTATTTCAGCCACCTGTCTGATATCAATCTAGAAAACAGGCCTGTCATAGCAGAGAAGGGTTGATGATGGAAATCTTTCTTTACAAAGTTGTTTCAGCCACAGGGAGAGGTAGAAGTGCTCTGTTCTTTACTAAAAACCTGAATAGCATAGGACTTAGCTCAAGGTATGGTCAAGCCAACAACCCTTGAAGCTGGGTCTCTTGTGACTTTTCTTTCAAATGCCCATCGGCCCCTGAGCCAGTGCTCTCTAGTGACACCTGGTTAAGAGAGGAACAAGAAATTAATTCTACTTGTGACTCCTTCTCCATGTGGCTTTTTAAAAACTACCATTTCAACTCCTGCTTTGTAAACTAGGACTATTAGCACTAACCTACTTGGCCAAGATATTATGAAAAGAAATGTAAAGCTTTTTAAAAAAATCCATGTTTCAAGCCACTTGTTTTTACAGAGTTTCCATTACAATACTTGTTTCCCACTTTAGTGATTATTTAAAGGTCAGAAGTACAGTAATGTATATGGCTAGTATATATGGTTTGTTTTAGTATTTAAAAAAATGATGGTTTAGGGGGTAAAAAAGAAAAAAGATTTTTTTTTTGTCTTCTCAGCCTTTTACCCCATTGAACTGGAAAAGGAAAAAAAATTATGCAAACTTTATGAAAGTACAGACAAAATTGGCATTTCACTTATGGGAATATTTTGCAAAATTGCACTGACTAAAAGTGATTTTTGTTTTGGCTCTCCTATGAAGCCATCCAGAAAGGCCAAAAATTACTGGCATTGCTTTTGTATAAAGCCTTTCACATAGACTCCACTTGTAATTCAGCCAAGTATATAATTCAAGTCATTGGTGACACACATATCCACACTTTGGAGCTGGTCAATGAAGAGAAAGTTGTCATGAAATGTGGATATAGTATTATCTTATGGACAGACCAAACCACACAGATTACAGTGAAGGAAACTTTGCATTAACTTGCTTGGAAACAGGGTTTCCTGAGCTGATCCCTGTCCCTCAGTGGGAAAGCCAGTTGTTTACTGATTACAATGAAGACATCACTTGTCAAACATCTTGGCCTAAACTCAGTATGTGACATCAGTCTCCTGTAGGGTTTTCCACATAAGATGAATTCTCCAAAGAAAACACAGAAATTGAGCCTTAATTTGAAATCTAAGGTTTCAAATTAACTATCTCAATCATGTGTTTCTTAAATTTTATTTTACTTCCAAGTAGATATTATCCGACACTTAAAATATATGAATGCTAAACTTGCACAGTGTTTTTCAGAGCTTCCATCAGATAGTCCATTATAGCTGTCGTCACCCAACCCCCTTTTATGGGGGTGATGTCTTTCTTTGTTTCTCAGTACACAGGGTCACTGATTTGGGAGTGGCTTACATCACTCTGTTTGAGGAAGGGAGTAGACATTATTTTTTCACCCCTTAGGACAAGTTAGTCTTGCTTTTGTGAGGGGTGACTGTGCTTGAGAAGAACTACTCTCACGAAAGTTAGAGGTACTCAGTGATGATGTATATTTTTTGTCATTTGTCTTTTGAAAATGAAGTGTTGCCTGACCTGTGGTGGCGCAGTGGGATAAAGCATCAACCAGGAACACTGAGGTTGCCAGTTCAAAACCCTGGGCTTGCCTGGTCAAGGCACATATAGAAGTTGATACTTCCTTCTCCTCCCCTTTCTCTCTCTCTCCCTCTCTCTCTCTCTCTCCCTCTCTCTCTCTCTCTCTCTCCCTCCCCCTCTTTCCCTCTTCTCTCTCCTCTTTGAATAAAATGGAATAAAGAAAGTCTAGAAAAAAATGAAGCATTAATGATATTTCACTCTGTTGTGTAAATACTTCCTCTGTGCATATTTATCTGAAATTATGAGTTTCCCTACTTCCTGTTTCGTTAGGTGGTATTTGTTTAATACTGTGATGCTCATGGTCTCAATGCAGGTGGAAGTGAGTTATGCCTTATTGTTGCAGGTGGAAATGGTGTTCTTTCACGGGGTCACAGGGAAGATATTCCAAAGGACTCACATATGGAAGATTGTGGGTTGGTGAGGTTTAATGGAGTCAAAATAGAAGACTGCCCTCAGGTTTCCAATATCTCATTTCCATTTGTCCTGCCATAGAGAAAGTCCAGCCTAGTCTTCATTAGACCCATTACGAAGACCAGTGTCCAGATATTCTGTGCCATGGTTCAATTCATAGCAGAGCTTAGTCCAGTCCAGCCTTTGTCTTGTCCAGCTAGCACTGTCTGTGTTCCTGGCTGCCCTCTGATTGGCACTGAGTTGCTATACCCAGATTTGTATTCAGAGCCTGCACTTGGGAATCTGTGCAGCCTCTGGCCCTCAGGCAGCTGCCAGGTGCACATGGCATCTAGAGCTGCACAGCCACTTGGGAACTCTGGAACTGATGGGGAGAACACTGCTAAGCAAGAGAAAGAAGAGGATCTAGCTCTTTGTTAAGCTGATTATATTGCTTTGGGCTTTGGGAAGGACTAGGAGTCCTTTTTTTTTTTTTTTTTTTTTTACAGAGACAGAGAGAGAGGGATAGATAGGGACAGACAGACAGGAACAGAGAGAGGTGAGAAGCATCAATCATTAGTTTTTCATTACCATTGCGACACATTAGTTGTTCATTGATTGCTTTCTCACATGTGCCTTGACCGCGGGCCTTCAGCAGACCGAGCAACCCCTTGCTCGAGCCAGTGACCTTGGGTCCAAGCTGATGAG
Organism: Rhynchonycteris naso; assembly: GCA_037038555.1. Lineage (NCBI taxonomy): Eukaryota > Metazoa > Chordata > Mammalia > Chiroptera > Emballonuridae > Rhynchonycteris > Rhynchonycteris naso. The sequence goes on from CM073002.1 coordinate 80,204,827, forward strand.
CTTTTGCTCAAGCCAGATGAGCCCGCGCTCAAGCTGGCGAGCTTGGGGTCTCGAACCTGGGTCTTCCGCATCCCAGTCTGACGCTTTTTCCACTGCTCCACCGCCTGATCAGGCGGTGTCCTTTTAACTAACCAATCAACTTTCCTATTTTTCACAGGCTAGTGTTGGATCCTCCTCACCCAACCAATCCATTCGGGATTCCTAGATCTTTCGGGATTCTGTGTCCCTATCCAATCTGATCCTTTTCCCGTGCAAGACAGATGGGTCTCTATGGTTGCTATCTTTGCTATACTGTGCATGTGCCCAGCAGAGGAATTTCTCCTCTATTGTTTGTTTTTTGAAGAGAGAGAAAGTGGGGGAGAAAGAGAGTGAGAAGCATCAACTCATAGTTGCTTCATTTTAGTTGTGCCTTGACAGGGCGAAGGTGGGACCTCAGGCCAAGCCAGTAACCTTTTGCTCAAGCTGGCAAACCCTTGCTCAAGCTGATGAGCCCACTCTCAGGCCAGCAACCTCAGGGTTTCAAACCAAGGACCTCATCATCCCAGGTCGACACTCTATCCACTGTGCCACCATCGGTCAGCCTCCTTTATTGTTTTTATTCCTCCCCAGGAATGACGAGTAACAACCCTGCCGGCTGGTGGGGGATTAGGTCCTGATGCATTGGAGCATGTCCTGGGAAGTTTGTGAAGCTGTAACATCCTAGTGAAGCAAGCAAGCTTTTTAATGTTTATTTCCCTTTGCTCCTTTCCTTTATTAATATCTAGCTACTTTCACTGACATTATGACGCCCATCGTCTCTCTGCTGAAGGCAGGGAGGGTCAATGCACCAGCAGTGCCAAGATACAGGTATTATAATGTGACACAGGTGCAGCAGGAAAATTATTTGCGTATCATGGGTTGTGAATAGGTTTACCATTCTCATGCTTAAGGAATTCCATCTGGAAGCTGTTCCTTGGGAAACAGAAATAGATGAATATTCCTGTATCATGGAATGGCTAAACAGAGAGTGAGAGTCGCTCCAGCCATTTTTTCCTAGTTTCTGGTAATAGTATGTTCACTTTCATTATTCTTCAAGAAAAAGTCACTTTGTGCCCTATAAGACTAAGAAACATGATCTTTAATTTTTTTCTTCTTAAACCCCTTAGATGCATGTAGAAATACCATTATCAATTTATTGATTCTATGGTATGCAAGTTTCTATTTCCTTTTCCTTTAGCCCAGGGCCTTTATTCCCACTGACCTTTTGTCCCCATTTCTTAGTGTTCCTCTTTGCTCTCTTGTCTAAATAAGATTCACCGTCTGCCTCTCACAGGTACAATATTACTTCTGGATAACACTTTTCAGCCTTCCTTCTTGTAGAGATACAATGCTGAATATTAGAACTATACCACCAACAGCCTTCCACATTCCCACTCTAAATATGTATGTTTTACCTTCTCCATTAATGTGGTAAACTGCCTGGGCATGGACAGCCATTACCTTTGTTCTATGTGAGGCAGCACTCTGACCAAATCAGTAAATGTTCATAATAATGAGAGACAAAAGGAAGAGTCGGTGCTCAGCAAGCTAGTGCCAAATAAGTGTGGAGGCCACGTGAAGCCATAGGTACCAAACCGCAGAGGTTCAAAGTAAAATTTAATATGACATTGTCTCATTGAATAACAAGTCATACATTGTAATATGTGAGTCAGATCTTCCCTTGGTGCCAGACTTTTTATGCTCCTTTAATCTGCCCCTGAAGATACTTCAAGTTCATGAGGGACCAGATAACAAGATCCCACTCTATATAGAGAGTAGAGTAGAGAACAGACCTCCTGATGAATATGGAAATGAAACTGGGTGTGAGGGCCATAGATGCTCTGGTGCTCTGACCAAGTGTTTACTGTGAAGTACATTGAAAAGAAATGAAAGTATGTGGTTAGTCTAGCCAGAATCTAACCTCCGTTACCTACCTAAAATATATATATTTTTTGACAGAGACAGAGAGAGAGTCAGAGAGAAGGATAGCTAGGGACAGACAGACAGAAAAAGAGAGAGATGAGAATCAACAATTTTTTGTTGTGGCACTTTAGTTGTTCATTGATTGCTTTCTCATTTGTTCCTTGACCGTGGGGCTACAGCAGACCAAGTAACCCCTTGCTCGAGCCAGTGACCTTGGGTTCAAGCTGGTGAGCTTTTTCTCAAACCAGATGAACCCGTGCTCAAGCTGGCAAACCTCGGGGTTTCGAACCTGTGTCCTCCGCATCCCAGTCCGACGCTCTATCCACCACGCCACCGCCTGGTCAGGCTACCTACCTAAAATACTTATTGTAAGTATTTAAATAAAGCAGTTGAGGTTACCGGTATTTTAGAAAAGGAAGGTCACAGGAATTTTTTCCTGCGTTTTTCTGTAATTGTTAGAATTCAGCATCATTAGCTCTGTAACTCATAAAAGAAGTACACATGGACTATCAAGTGAGATGACAATCCAGTAAAAATTTACCATTACAAAGACAAGTTTCTTTCTGTAATTGCAATATTGTTAGAGGGTTGATTGTCCTTTCAGTTAATAAGGATGTTCATACTTTCTACATTGATTCAGAACAGGGAGGTCAAAGTGGAGCAAAACAATCTGCCCTCTATATGATTATAAATGTTTATCAACCAATCTCTTCATTTTGGCAGTCTAGCTTCTCAAAATACTAGTTCACATTTTAAGCTTCCATGTTCTCATTTCTTTCTTTTTTTATTTTTAATTTACTGTGTTGATATGGTTCCAAGGGTCCCACTCAATATAACTGCCTTTACATACTGCATCATACCTCCCACACCCCATGCAAGGTCTCTTTCCGCCCCCATTACCCCCAACCCCACCCCCTTTTGTCTCCAGTTCTCATTTTTTATCTATTTTTCAAAGCATAGTGATTTGCTTCTGCTCTCACTGTTCTGTTGAAAGGTCTGAAGCTCCTCATTCTCTTCCTTGTTGCCAATTTTTGGGACATTTTCTCATCCTTTTTGGTGTTACTGTTAATTGAATGCTTTTTTTTTAAGAGAGAGAGATAGGATGTTGGGGAGTAGTGAGAAGCATCAACTCATTGTTGCTTCACATTAGTTGTTTATTGACTGTTTCTTATACGTGCCTTGACTGAGGTGCTCAAGCCAAGCCAGTGACCTTAGGCTCAAGCCAGTGACCCTGGGCTTCATGCCATTGACCTTTGGGCTCAAGCCAGTGACCTTGGGATCATGTTGATGATCCTGCGCTCAAGCTGATGAGCCCACACTCTAGCCAGTGACCTGGAGTTTCAAACTGGGGCCCTCAACCTCCCAGGTCAATGCTCAATCCACTGTGCCAACACTGATCAGGCTGTTTATTCTTTCTTGAAAATCTTTCCTTGCTTGGTTTCTTTGCTTTCTTTTATTCCTAGTTCTTCTAACCCTCACCTTTTTTTCCTTAGCTTTCTTTTTTGACCTCTCTTCCTCCAGAAAAGCACAAAACATTGATGTTTTCTAGGGTTCTTTTCTCAAAATTCTCTCTCCAAAGCTGGTGATACCCACAGCTTTGGTTGTCACCAGCTCAAATTCATATCACCGGCCCATCCTTTTCCAGATGTGTATTTTCAACTGTGGGTTGTTGTTAGACATATTTTCCCCCCATTGGACATTGGAATACACTGGGTACATTGGACATTGGAATACACACCATCATGTCTAAAACAGACTCATCTCCTGTTTCCACCTCTGCCTTTTGAACCATTCTGCCTCCCCCAATCCTTCAACAACAAAAGGCTGTGTCCTGTTCCTATATTCTGTAACTTCGTGAATGGCTAGTGCTTCTCAATGGCTCCTTGTTTTCCTTGTTCTGCTTTCCAGTCTCATTAGTCACTAATTCAAATGAACTATACACCATAAATATTTCTTGTTTACACTCCATTCTCTCTAGCCCCATAGCCATTGGAAAACATATTCTCCTCCTTTCTTGCCTCCATGTTGCCTTAATAGTTCTTTAAGAAAACATACCTAATCGATTTATTCACCTTCTCCCAAGTTTTGTTCCTTGCCAGCTGTATAAAATCCAGTTGTTTATGGCTAACCTTTCCTTTTCACATCCTGCAGTTACACCCAGTGCTGTAGCTATGTGGAAAGCTTGAGTTCCCTCAGGACCCATACTGTTTTCTTACCTCTGACATGATACATTTCTGCCTCTGTCTGGTACATACTTTCTGTTCTTGTTTGTATGGGGACTAAACATGTCACCTCCTCTCTGCAGCTTTTGCAGAGTAACCCCTTGCAGAATTAGGTGCCCAACACTTATGTGTCCACAGTCCTTATTACACCTGGTTATTCTTGCATTGTACTGATAGTCCTTAGACACATGTTCTCTCTCACTCCAGACCATGCGATCTTTTAGAGCAGAGGCTGTGTCATGTTCACGCTTATATCCCTGCATCCTTGGTACAGTACCCAGGCTATCGCGAGAGGTTAGTAAGAGTATATAGTATAGTTCATTTTCTTGTCCAAAGTAGCCTTACCTTTCACATTCCTGTTCTAGTAAGTTTATGAATTCATCATTCTTTTTCATGTATTCTTTATGTTTTCTTCTTTCTTCCTCCAACTCCAATATGGTTTGCCTATGAGATTTTTCTACCATTAAAAGCTGTTCCAGGATTCGTCTATGAGATTCTTTATGTTTTTCAACAACTTTGCCCAACTACAAAAGAAAATAAATTTATAGTTGGTTAACTACAAATCATTCATAATACTGCCATCTTTCAATCTTTTAGAAATGTCAAGTTTTGACTAATTCAGCATGTGTTCTGATCTCCTTTTTCTAGTTTTTAACATTCCTCTAGTTCTTTGGTACTTTTTGATGCATTTCAACACAAATATCATTTTTTTGCTGTCGTTTGTTCCCGTGAGAGAATAATTGGTGCCTCTGTAGATATCAGAACAGTTCCCTCTTATCCCCTTTCTAACATTTCCTTCCCTCTCCAGAGAAACTATATTAGAGGGGCGATATATATGCCCAACGTTTGATTCTGCAGCTGCTCTCGTGACCTCTCCTGTCCGGCCCTTCCTATAGTACTCTACCCGCGTACGCCTCTTGGGTCCTGTGGTCTGTATTTCTTTGCATTATACATTAAGATATTTGAGTATTTAAATGCTTGTTAATCAGTTCTGTGTTGGTATGTAGTGTGAATGTGGCCAAATGGAAACATGAAATTCTTTCTGTTTTCCATACCTACTTATATGTCTGTTAGAAAAGTGTCACCCTGTGCCTGACTTATGCATTTGTCTCCTCTACTAGACTGTGCACTCCCTGAAGGCAGGAATTACATTCTATTTTCTTGACTTCTTAGCCTCTTACAGAGTGATTTGCTTATAGTAGGAGCCCAGTATATGTTTACAGATTGAAAGCAAAATAAGCCATGAATCAAGAAAGAAAAGACAAAAAGAGGTTCACTGAAACAGATGTGGCTCAGGATCTTTGGCTAGTGATAAATTAATAGCCAATAAGAACATAGTTTTGAAAGCATGTGACTATCTAGTTTGTTAAACACTTGGTGCTATACCTGACCATAATGGCTGACTTTACCCTTTGCCTTTATCATAAAGATTAAAAATTTGTGATTCTTGAGTTAGAAGCCAATTAAATCTTAAAGTACATACTTGACTAAAAATCTAAGGCACAAAATAGCCAAACAGAGAAAGTACAAACAGAAAAAGTATAGGACAAAGGTGTGCCAGTGTATAGAACAGGGGTAGTTAACCATTTTATAAATACCACCCGCTTTTCTATAGAACCTAACTAATTCTCTCAGACTTACAAATTTTTAGGCTGTTTGTCTGGATTTCTAATATTGGTTTATAATGGTGCTTTAACACACATAGACTACTTCATTATACCATATGGGGGTCGACGATTTTTAATAAGTGTGGCCAATCTTCTTGTGGAAATCAAAATTCCTTAGTTGTATTGCCTGCTGGCAGAGTCACCACTGTTAACTAATGACTGTCTTCTGACAGGGAGGTTCAACTGTCCTGGGTCTCAAGTCATAGCAACCCTCTGAAAACTCTTTAGAGTTGCCCAAACGGTAGAGTGAATTGTAAAGAAAATTCAAATGAGCTGCTTTTGAAATTTGACAGTGAAATAGTGATAGAATCAGCTTTCATTTAAGAAAATTGTTAATTGATTTAGGGAAACATTTAATTTAATTTGTGTAAAATCAGCCATAGAATTAATGACTAAATAAATAAAGGAAGCTTCTTAAATGTAAAAAAAAAAAGTTTTTCCTTAGATAGATTTTTCTTGTAACTGTATGGACATGGGTATTAAACTTTATTTGGCCCAAAAAGAGACTATAGAAGACTCATTTAATACACTGTTGTTTTTCATTGCAATTTTTCTCTCCTTATACTGTTTGGTTGTTTGTTTATTTGTTTGTTTGAAGGGGCAAGGGAGGAAGGCTGGAAAGAAGCATTGCTCTTCATTTATTACATGACCTTGTATGTGGTCTCCCTTTTTTCAGCTTCACCCACTTCCAGCCTGTCCTCATTAGTGACAGCATGATCTTTCCACCAATGGGTTACTCCACTCTCCTATCCAGAGCCAAAAGGTCTTTCATTGCTGGTCTCCCGACACTTCTTCCCCATTCTTGCTCCATACCTTCTCATTTTTCTCATCCAAGCTTTAGCCTCACTGGACTTGGGGAAGTTCTTAGATCATACCGAGGTGGCTCAAGACTGCTTTTCTCAATGCTGAGACCTAGACACATTTTTACCCTTCTACCCAAAACTTTTCCTGTTCTTCCTTTGTAGCCTTCTCTGACTACTCCTAAGTAGAATTGTTTGTTCTTTCATATCAGTGAGATGCCTTATTCGAGTTTGCCTTCTCTCACATTCCCTGGCTCTTGAAGGATGGCTTGAACTTACTGCATGCTGTTCGGAGCAACATGTTTGGAGCTCACGTTTGTCCACACGGGTTAATTGGAAAGATGCCTGGCGGAGGGAAAGCCCCCAAAGAAAGAATTACTGATTCTAGAGATGTTTTAGCATAGACATGAAGTTTTATTCTGTGCCTTCATTTCTCCATGCCCAGAATGCCTTTTAGAAAATATGTTAGTCATTCTCAGTTGAGTCACTTTTTCATTTCTGATTGATGGAATGATGGGCCCGAGCCTCCCTGGACTCATGGCATTTCTCTCCACCTGTGTATGTGTGAGCTTGACCCAGCCACTTACCCATTCTGTATTTCAGGTTTCTCATTTATAAATTAAGTGGCTGGACTTGATTTCTAAGATCCGTTCTAATGTCACAGTTTTTCCAAGGCAACAGCATTTATTAATTCATTTATGCCAGAGGTTGAAAATTTTGAAAATTGAATTCTCCAAAATTTTTCTGAAAATTCACATCACTTTTTGACAAGCTGTCAGCATACCAGTATCTGCAGTAGTGAGTAAGTCTGTGTACCATGTGAGAACATGTACCCTCAGGAGGCAGACTTGTGGAAAAATCAGACCTCAGGCATGACCTTGAGCCATAAGATATAAATAACTCCCACATCACTGTCGTTCCAATGATGGAACATGAGGCAAAAATGGGTTAAGTGCCTCTTGTGCTCTCTGGACTTAGTACTATGATAGTTGTCATGGGAAATACAAGAAAAGTTTGAAGTCTCAGTGTTTATACTTTCACTAGGAAGATAAGACACACACACACACACACACACACACAAATGAAACAATTAGGAGCAGTATAAGGTGTGTATCATTCAGTACATACGAAGGGACTATCAGAGAACCCCTGTCCCCTTACCTGTCTCTACTGGCATGCTGAATGAAGCCGAGGAATAAAACAGGAAGACTGGCCAGTCATTTCAGGGAGTGTCAGGGACAGAAAGATAGAAAAGATGGCTCCTTAATGTTTACTGGTCAAGAACTAGCTTCCTGCTTATCATTTTAACCTCCTTGATGTCATGTACTATTCCCAGACCCTAGTATAATTCAACTCCTTACCTAGGATAAAGATAGTACAATGTGTTTTATTAGCTTGTATTTCTGGTGATTCTTACATGGTTAGACTGAGTGAAGGGAGAACAGAGAGGTTGTCCATGGTTTTGCTTTAAGTTAGTTAATACATGTTTAAAAATGAATTATGACCTTTGTTTTAATACAGTGGTTCTTAACCTAGGTTCTATCAAACCCTAGGGGTTCGATGAGTCGGTCTCAGGGGTTCGGAGAAGCCTCTGCCTCGGAGGCCAGAATAAAGTAATACCGTAATTTGTTGTGAGTTCATGCAGTTTGTTGGTTTTGTTCTTTGAGCAAGGTGATGTTCATGCACGGCTCATTTTGTGCACCAGTAGAAAAACATATACCTATGTCTTGAATTTGGAAAAAAAAATCATATTTTATTTATCACTAAAGAAGGGTTCGGTGAATGCGCATATGAAACTGGTGGGTTCGGTACCTCAAAAAAGGTTAAGAACCACTGTTTTAATACCTCCAGAGTCACCAACTACTCTGATTCTAGGTTTATTCTTCTTTCTGTCTTACAGCTTTGGTTCTATTTGTTCTTTTCCATTGGCTCTTTGAAAACTGTCCTTTTCCGTCAAGTTAATCCACAGAGCAGATGAATTGCCATTTTAGTAGATCAAAGGTAACTAAATATGCTATTTATATCCTGTCAAATAAAGGTCTTTATTTTAACCTGCTTTTCCTGGATCACACTGGAATGTCTGTTTTATAGAGACTGCTCATTCTCTCATCGCCTCAATTTCTCAGAATCCAGAAGTGGCGTCATGGTTCTCATGGCTCTGCACTATGGCTGCCAGAGCCTTCCAACTGCTCTCACTTGTTCATTGTCCTTCTTAATGGTGGTAGTCTGCCCTCATTCTTATCTTGTCATCTACAGAGTTTCATTCAGGTCACTCCGCCTACAATCTGCCTTTCCACCTTCAGAGTTGGTAGTATTCTGGGTAATCTTCCAATTTAGCTGGTCCTGCCATGCGCTCTTTCCCTATGCCTGGTCAGCAGCCTTTCTCTTTAACTCAAGGCATCAATCTATTTGAATCCCACACTTTTTTGTCTAAATACTATACCTGAGCACATTGTTACTTCTTAATTGTATCTCTTACTTAACTGGCTAGAGCTCATCAAGCATAAATGCTCTATTTTAATTTTATTTCTGCTTCTCTTAATTTAACAGTAATCTTGTACATTCTTAACCTCCTCACCTATATGAACTTCTTTGCTCCATCCTTTTTTGTCTTCTTCCAGCCCTTGTTTCATCTATGAATCCCTTTCTTAATATCTTTGATCCCACCTCTGTCCCTTCATAGTGTGCCTACAAACGTGGTCAAGTCTTCCTGTTTAAAAATGTACACATATTCTCACACACAAGACAGAGAGAGGAGGAGGATTTGCCACGAAGCTTGCATGGGTATCTTTTAAGGCCCTGCTACCCAGCAATGTGTTCACCTAGTCATATACTTTGTAAAATTTCAAATGTAATGCTTTAATTGCAATTAGTTAAGACCGCTGTTTTTCTCCCATCTTTACTGACCCACCATCAGATTTCCTTTTGTGTCAGGTAGTGTTGGAGAGACTGAACATTTCTGAGGTCCTGCTAAATAGAAGGTCTGGCTTCACAGTCACTTCCATGTATAGGTAAGTTACTGCTCACCATCTTGGTGTAGGAAAAGCTTCCAGAAATGCGTTTACTGGCCACTGTGCCAGCTCACCCAGCCATTGTCAAATAAAGGTGAGAGTTCAGAGGCTATATTCCAAAATGAATGCGTCCTTTGGTTCCCAGCAATGGAAGTTTGCAGATTGAAAGGAGGAAGTTTGAAAATATATGGAGCCAGAGCCTCGTCTATGTAAATTTCCCTTTCAGTTCCCAGTTTCAGAATTTCTCTTGCTTGCGTGTAAGCTCACCCGTGCATTGAAGTTTGTATTTAGGTAGTTTATCTAACATTTTTACATTTATTTTTAGTGATAAAATTTCACTGGATATATAGTCCAAAGTGTTTCTGGAAATGGAATTCCTGCATGTTCTACCTGACTGATGATGCCTACCCACTCTCTAAATCTTGCATGTCCTGATTCTTCTTTTTAAACTTGATCCCTCATTATACTCTCCTATAGTGCTTCATACTTTAACCAATATGCGTGTAATCGTCATCTTGTGTGATCGTGTCACTTTCTTAGACATTAAACACCCTCAATACAGGAACCACAATTATTTTTACACATCAGCTCTTCAACAAATATTAAATAGATGAATAAAATATTAATAAATGAATAAAATAAAAATTTTAAGTTAAACTATGCATTGTTTAAAATAAGTATTCTAAAGACTGCCCTAAGGTAATGCTAATAAGGTATACAGATTCTTTTATGCTCCCATATTTTTCTTAATATCTTTTTTTGGGAGAACTAGAAATATCTTAAGCCATTAACTCAACTCTTTTTTTAAAGGTAACTTCTCATATGGAACCCTAGTTTAGAAAGCAATAAGAGGTAAAAGCTGTTGTGCACTCTTGAGTTCTTGCATCTCTCTCCCTCTGGACAGCTCAGCTACACCCTCTCCCCATCCTCACCTTTTCTCTAGCTCCCAGGTCTCCACCAGTTTCTGTTTGTTTGTTTTTTGATTTGGGTTTTTTTTGCTTAAGTCAGTGTTTCTATCACATGATGTAACTGAGAGCAGTTTGATCTTCTAAGTTATTTCACCTTAAGAATAGATAAATCCTTTTTAGTTTACCCTAGACATGGTTGAGATTTTTAGATTTTTTTCAGAAATAACATAGTGAAGGAAAAACATAGGGGAAGGTTTACATCCTGCAATGGAAGAAAGCAAAATATTATTTTTTACCATGCAGATCTTTATTCTTATGTAACTAGAGTGTGCAGTCAAAGGTGGTCTTAGTGGGAACACTGTCCTCTCTTCAGCTCTATCTAGGGAAATCTTTTCAGAATTCCCCTTTACTGTTTATTCTCTGGATATCTTCCTCGTACCTGTTACTTCCCATTAGCTACAGGAAGAGGGTGGACGAGTGGGTTGTTGGGTGGTTATGTGGGCCTCCAGGACTAGGACATGACATACAGTACTGATAGTTTAGGAGCAACACAGCTGTAAGGGGAAAGTAGAAGGCAAGAGAAGAACATGGGCAAATCATGGAGGTGGGAATGTGGTTGTGTGAGAGAGAGTGTGTGTGGGGGGGGTATCTGTTGGGGGAGCAATCAAAGAAGGTTGGATTTGTAAAGCAAGGCTGAGTTATGGATAACTTTCAGAGGCAAGCATTTATAGAGGGTCAGGGCAGGTCTAATTTTGCATATGTGCAGTAGACTTATTTTGTGACAAAACTTTTTCCTACTGATTTCAGCCTAAGTTTGGAAACATTTTGGTTCATTTCATACGGATGTGCTGAGGGGTTGTGTCATTAGTGGAGGTTTGTCAGGATATGTTCAGTCTCATTAATTTGCATTTGTACTCATATGAGTTGGGGAATTTGTGCCGAATGCTGCTTCACAGTCACTGTGTTGGAAGCCAGGACAAAGTTTTAACACTATTGACTTGCAGCTTCAGCTCCTCTTGTTTAAAATTGGGATTAAAGCGCCAAGTTAACAGACTCTGGGTGGTCTCTTCCTCATCCTTCAGAGACGTAGATCCTTATGACCAAACTCCTTCACAATTTGGCAGGACGGTAGTCTTCTCTCCTGAGACACCCAAGACGAGAATAGCAAGGACACTGGAGGTCAGTCCTGAGGTAGGTTGCCAGAGCTTATGTAGGGAAAGTTTGTCCAAAACTTCTTTCACTCTCTCTAGCCTTAACTCATGCTCCTAGTTGTTTCCCTTTTATAAAAATGAAAAATTATGAAATTTTCCATTAAGGTCTCAGAGGAAAATAGAAGAATAAAATAAGGATGCCAGAGAGTTTCAGAAATGTCAGCAAGTAGAAGAGCAAGCAGTACCGCAGCTTTGTGCAGTGGTGGCCATGTGGGGACCGCTCATTCTGCTGTTGTCACTGTTGGGCACACATGGTAGAGGAGAGGCCTTTGCTGTCATGAAACTTCTGAAGGGAGGGGAGGATATGCACTCATTTAGAATATATGCTTTCTAAAACTCAGTTTCTTGGACAGATCTTCAGATCATTTCCATTCGTGCTCAAAATTTCTATGACATAATATCGGTGTTTTCAAAGAAATTAACCTTTATGGTTAAACTTTGTTTTTATTGTAACCTGAATAACATTCAGATTCCCCAAAAGAAGTTCAACGTGTGTGTGTCTGTCTTTCTGTCTGTCTGCGCATGTATATAGAGAGAAATTCTCTTGCATTAGTTAGATTTCAGTCTGATGTCAAAAAGCAGACCTAGTAAAAACATCTTGTCCATGATTTATTCTCTCTCTTTTTCCTGTAGAACATGTAGTATTTATCTACCTTGTGTAGATTTTAAATGTCTTAGAATATAAAATGTTAAGTAATCAAAAAGGAGTTGTATGTCATGTTCCACTGCCAGGCCTCATGCTTGGCTAGCTAGTGAGCTGCTTCCACCTCCCAGGTGATGTGATACATACCTTGTTCATTGGTTTCTCATAGACGTCCTCCTGCCAAGGGGCAGATTTTGCTTGAAAAGCATCTCGCTGAAGAGCCTCTAACACCTTTTTTGGAGTGACAAACCCATACTGTGCTTCCAGCACAGCCAAATTCATTTTTTCAGCCTTTAAAATGCCTATGACTTCATCTCGAGCCTGTAGCAACAAAAGGCATTTCAGAAATCCACTTTATGTACCAATAGTCTCCGAAAGTGCTTGCTTATTAGAGTGTTTTTTTTTTCTCTTTCAAGTGTCAACAAATTATATTTAGTTATAGCATCTTTTATAAAAGGTAGCAAAACTATGTCCCTTCATCCTTCTTACAGTCTAATTACACATTAATAATGTTCTAATAAGTGACCACTGTACAACATTGAGAGACCCTACATTTTTTTATTGTGTTTGACAACCAGTTAATATGATGCCCCTCAGTGGACTGCCATTTGTGTTTTCAGAGGTAGGAAACAAGAGTCTCCTATTTGTGTAGTTTATATGTAGGTTAACGATGCCAGGGCAAGTCTATGAGTCAGTTTACATGCAGTACAAAAGTACCTAGTGTTATTTAAACCAATCCAGAAGTTGTCTGGCATTATTGTTACCCACACATGGCTGTGCACTGAGGCTTGTGAGCAGCATGGGTAGAGGATATGACCTTAGACAGCATGTATGCAGTCACATGTCACAGCCCTTTTAGATGTGATTAATTACCCTTCAATTTGGCAGAAGGGAATTCTGTGTGTGTACTTACACTTTCTTTTATGTATAGGCAAGTGTGAACCATAGATTAATATTTCTGTGGCAGCATACACACCAAATTCATAAGTAGCCTTCCCTTGAAGCATGATGGGTATAATTCAAACTCAGCTTACCTGCAGTTCTCCCTCCAGAATGCTTAGAAGAAATAATAGGTCATCTCTTGAGAGATCTTCTCCTTGGTGGCTATTACCACTGTGTGACGTAGGTCTTGAGAGGTCTTCTTGGTGACCATTACTACTGTGTGACACAGGTCTTGAGAGGTCTTCTCCTTGGTGGCCATTACTGCTGTGTGACATAGGTCTTGAGAGGTCTTCTCCTTGGTGGCTATTACCACTGTGTGACGTAGGTCTTGAGAGGTCTTCTCCTTGGTGGCCATTACTACTGTGTGATGTAGGATGTAGAAGGATTGCATTTAACTCACTGGTAGAGTCTGTGTCTTGCTGTCTCTGCTTTATGTCTTTAGGTCCTTGGAAACTGTGGTCTTTACTCTGTCTTGGAAATTGCTTTAGGGCTGAACCCTCCGTGTCGCTGTTTCTGGAACGCATTCTTTAGGGACTGGAAAACAATTTGTAACTCTTAATGTAAGTGGAATTTTTAATAAGGGCACCTATTCCTGCTTTGACAAGTCTTCACTCTTGTATTTACCACAGCCAAAGACTCAAAACCTTTCTGAAATCTATAGCAGAGAACACCTTTAGCAGGTTTATAAATCACAGTCTATTTACACTTCTGTTTTTAAAATCAACATTTTAAAAAATGTGTTCTGCTTTGATTAAGTCCACTTGTGTCCATGGTTAAACAGATTGTATTTGAAGTTCATCTGCCAAACCTTCAACCTCAGGGTCCCAGGTCATACCTCCAACCATAGCCTGAGTGCTTATTTAAGTTAAGATACTTAATGTAATTGTAAAATGGTAAATTTGCTAATTGCTCTAATTTTCTGCATATTCACATTATAGTATTTTCTTTGGGATATTTTTAAATTTTTAAAAATTTTCTTAGCCTTTGACACATTAAGATAGAAGCATCAAAATTACTGCTACAGAATACTTTGGATTATTTTGTTGTGATAACAAAGTCTAATATTAAAGGAATGAAGGCTTGGTCCTTGGCTGTATTCCTGACCTTCTGCCAAAATTCCAGCTCTACCCTTGGTTAAATTGAGGAATGGCATTTAGGACCCTTATCTGCAAAATATGGGCATAACTGCCATAGTAGTTGGTCATCATAGAAACAATATAAAATGAGTTAATATTTAAAGGACACATTAGCTCCACATCTGGTCATATAATTATCCAAATTAATTTATAATAGCAAGAAAAATTGGTCTACCTTAGAGGTTTCTAATGAAGAGAGACGATATCAATTGAGTTTATAGTCTGTTTTAATAATGTACAGATTATTAAAATTTTACTTATTCCTACAAATCATGAAACTTTAATCATCATTAATGCTTTGCTTTTAGTTTTTAATAGTTCTTTTAAAAATCTGAAAAAATTCAAACATACAGAAAAGTATGGAAAACATAGTGAACCACTACATGCTGCCATACAAACTATAAAATCTTGACTTACTGTGTACACAATAAAACATTTTTTTAGTAAAATATTACGGATACAGTTGAAGCCCCTTAAGTATCTCTTTCTTAATCCACTCTCTATCTTCCCACCCCAGAAATAACCATCTTTAATTTGCTGTGTATAATCGCCATGCATGTTTTATACTTTTTAAAACATGTATGTATGCTGATGAACAATGTACAGTATTGCTTGTCCTATTTCTAAACTTTGTATAAATAGCTTATTGAGTATGTCTTTCTGAAACATGACTTTTTATCCTATATTCTTCCTTGTTCCATTTTACTTTGGTTTATATATTTTGATAGCTATATATTATTTCATTTTATGAATATCCATGATTTATGGAAACTTAGTTTTTATTCTTTAAGTATTAGGGGGAAATGCTGCTATGAACATTCATGGACACTTTCCTCTTTTGTATATTCATTTCTCTAGAGAGTATAATTTAGGAAATAGGAATTGAACTTTTGGAATGTGGAGTATGTGTGTTCTCAACATTACCAGGGATCACTGCTCTCCTAAATGGGGTGCCAATTTATAGTGAAATACGAGTCTCATTGCTCTGTGGCTTCATTGACACTTGCTGTTATTGAATTTATAATTTTTCCCAATTTGGAAGTGAATTTTTAAATTTTCTTCCTCAATTACTAATGAGGTGGGCCTCCTTTTCTGTGCTGAGCAGCTTTGCTTATCTTCAATGGGCTGCCTATTTTTCTTTTGTATCGGTTGTCTTTTTCTTATGGATTTTAGGAATTAATTATATATTCTATAAATTACTGTTTTGTTGACTAATTGTTTTGCTATTATCTTTTCTAGTCTCTATCTTGTATTTTCACTTTAATATGTTATTTATGGTATAGAAGTTTAAATTTTGATTTAGTCAATTTATCAATTTATACACACACACACACACACACACACACACACACTTACAAATATACATGTTTGAATAATTTGTATTGGAAACCAAAAGTTGAACAGTGACACTATAAAAGACTGGAATCACACTGCCTGAGTTCGAATAGCTACACCATTAGTTATTGGCTATAAAACTTTAGACAAGTTAGGTAATACAAGTCTGTGCTTTAGTTTTCTTATCTGTTAAATGGGAATGATATTACCATAGTATGTTTGTAACCTAAATTTGCTGTGAGGATTAAATGTCAACACATGCCAAATGCTTGCAACATGGCTGGTACAAAATTAGCACTCAGCAACAATTGTCCATTATTGTTAATATTATCGTTAATTGAGTCTTAAAAATTTTACAGTGAATCTGTATTTCCTTTATAGTTCAGGGACAAACTCAATAAAAAAGGCAAGTTTATTTGATTTTCTCTTTTATTAAATGAGATTTGAGGCATGATCATGGATTGGGGGGGACTTTGTATCATTGCTTGATTCTCCGTTTAAGAAGTGATTTCTCTTGCCTGACCAGGTGGTGGCGCAGTGGATAGAGCGTCGGACTGGGATGTGGAAGACCTAGGTTCGAGACCCTGAGCTCGCAAGCTTGAGCGTGGGCCCATCTGGCTTGAGCAAATGGCTCGCCAGCTTGGGCCCAAGGTCGCTGGCTCCAGCAAGGGGTTGCTCGGTCTGCTGAAGGCCCGCGGTCAAGGCACATGTGAGAAAGCAATCAATAAACAACTAAGGTGTTGCGACGGTAATGAAAAACTAATTATTGATGCTTCTTACCTCTCTCCGTTCCTGTCTGTTTGTCCCTATCTATCCCTCTCTCTGACTCTCTCTCTGTCCCTATAAAAAAAAAAAAAAGAAGAAAAAAAAAAGAAGTGATTTCTCTAGCCTGACCAGTGGTGGCACAGTGGATAAAGCATAAACTTGGGATGCTGAGGTCTCAGGTTCAAAACCCTGTGGTCACCAGCTTTTATCTGGCGTCACCAGCTTGAGTGTGGGATCATTGACATGATTCCATAGTTACTGGCTTGAACCCAAAGGTCGCTGGTTTGAGCAAGGGGTTCGAGCCACCTGGTCAAGGCACATATGAGAAGCAATTAGTGAACAACTAAAGTGCCACAACTGTGAGTTGATGCTCCTCATCTCTCTCCCTTCCTCTCTCGCTTGCAAAAAAAAAAAAAGAAGTGATTTTTTTCCTCGGCCTCAGCTTGCTGGCACTGCTTACAAGACCTGAGAGTCGGGTCTTGAGTACTTTGCAGCCAGCCAGGTAGGCCACCGTTCATCCCTCCACTCATCCTTCAACAAGCATTTATTGGAAACCCACTGGGTGTCCTGCACTGAGTTGGTTATTTATAGTATGGCTTTCTTACTTCTCTTAACAACAAATGCCACACTTTTACTCAAAAGGTTTATGAAAATAGTTTCTAAAACTGAGGTTATGAGAAGTGCACTGAACTAGACAGAAATCAAAGGAAATGAATTGGAAGGTGTGTGACTTAGTTTAGACGCTGACCCTCTCTGGGCCCGTAGCCTGGTCTCTGGAGTGAGGGGGATGGGGAGATGATCTCTCTGACCCTTTTCCCCTATGATGCCTAACAATTTTTGCCACTGTGCCTTTCTTCTAAGGTAGGTTATCAGTAGTATATTTAGAAGAGATGGATTTGTGAGTCTGCATCTTAGAGGAATCCCACAGAAATCTAAATGCTGCACGTGGACATGCAGTAAACCTGTGTCTGATGATTTCTACCAGGGGAGATTGTACACTTTAAACACCAGTGCTTAAGGGGAACATCCCCGGTAGTCATTTTCAGCTGAAAATTGTTTTATAGCCTCACCATTATCAGGCTGTAAAAGCAGACCTTGAAGGTGTTTATTGTCTTACATGATTATTATTTACATGTTATATTTGTCAGTAACATATCAACTTCGACTGATACTAGTGAGCCGCTTTGCCTTGAAGTTATAGATCCTTCTGGAAAAACTTACAGCAATCACTTCCAAAATTTTAACAAGTCACATAATGTATTTGCTCTACAACTCATGCTCTTCTCACCTCCCTCCATCAAACGTACTCTGTCAGACATTAGAGATAGAAAAATGGTGGTGACAGTGATGATGGTAATAGGGGGTAGTAGCAATGATGATAGCTAATAATTATGAGCACTTACTATGGTGCCAGGCATTCTTCTAAGCATTTGGCATGTGTTAACTCATTCTAGTCTCACAGCAACCCCCTGAGGTAGGGAATAGTGTCATCTGTCTTTACAGCACAGATAACTTACTGAAGGTTGCACAGCTAACAAGTGGAAGAACTGTGATTCAAACCCAGGCAACCTGACTCCAGAACCCAAACTCTTAAAATCATGCCATCATACCATTATGCTATATTTCCAAAGACAATGGTTACATATACCCTGTCTGGAAAGTGCTTATGATAGCCTTGCTGAAGTGACTATCAATAACAGTACAGATGATCAGTGATCTGTGACAGTAGCTAACACTGACTCTGCGCTAGGTAACTAGGGAGGGATTTATTTATTTGAGAAAAGTAAAGGCATGGAAGAAGTATATTTCTGTGTAGAGGTGGCAGTTTAAGAACATGTGGGAACTGTAAGTAGAAAACCCTATAATGTATTTATATGTGAATTTATAAATAATGTTCATATACTACAATATATAATACATGCTATGTATCTTATGAGGCCATGTATATAATGTACTATACCTTATGAAAACATTTGAAAAATCAAAAAATGTATATTAATTAAAAATATTAAGTTATCTGATTATTTTTTTCTCAACCCACTGGATTGTCTTTTTTCTTTCTTTCTTTCTTTCTTAAATGAGAGGAGGGGAGATATAGAGACAGACTTCTGCATGTGCCCTAACCAGGATCCACCCGGCAACCTCCATCTGGGGCCCATGCTCTAATCAACCGAGCTATCCTCAGGCCTTGAGACTAACACTTGGACCAACCGAGCCACTGGCTCTGAGAGGGGAAGAGAGGGAGAAAGGGGAATGGCAGGGGAAGAGAAGCAGATCATTGCTTTTCCTCTGTGCCCTGGCCAGGGCTCTGGCCCGTAGGAATAACGGAAGGTTGTTTGCATAGATTTGATATATTTAAAACAGATTATTACATGCCACTTTATTTGGAGATATGTTTACATATGAAGGACAGGGTTATTGATGTCTTCTTTTCAATATTACTAATCTTCTTTTATGTCTTGTGTGAGGTATCTGACCTGGTGCTTCATACATAATGGGTATTCAACAAGATAACTGGTTTGCTCCTACTTTGTGGCCTATCCCAAAACTTAGATAGAGCCAAAACAATAATGGCTCAAAATTCTGAGTCACTCTGCAGCTTCAGTCATCCAGCAGCTCAGCTGACCTGAATGGTTGACAGTAGGCTCCTTCACATATCTGACTGTCAGTTAGTTGGACCAGGAGACTTCAGCTGAATCATCTCATCTCTTCTCTACAAGTGTCTGAACCTCTGGTGGGCTAGACTAGGCTTCCCCACATGGTGGTCTCAGGAGAGTATTTCAAGGATGTGAGAGCAGAAACTCCAGGGTCAATTTTTATTGGTGAATGAACATTACAAGGTCAGCCCCAATTCAAGATGCAGGGAAATGGATTCTACCATCTTTCCTTTTTTTTTCTTCTTTTCCAAATGAGAGGAGGGGAGATAGACGTATTCCTACATGCTCCTTGACCAGGATCCACCCAGTAGCCCCCTATTAGGACTGATGCTCTGCCCATCTTGGGCCATGCTCACAACTGAGCTATTT
This sequence comes from Rhynchonycteris naso, assembly GCA_037038555.1. Lineage (NCBI taxonomy): Eukaryota > Metazoa > Chordata > Mammalia > Chiroptera > Emballonuridae > Rhynchonycteris > Rhynchonycteris naso. The sequence continues at coordinate 80,224,434 of CM073002.1, forward strand.
TTAGCGTCTGAGGTAGAGGCTTCACAGAGCCATCCTCAGCATCCGGGGCCAGCACACTTGAATCAATTGAGCCATGGCTGTGGGAAGAGAAAGACAGAGAGAAGCAGAGGGAGAGGGGTAGAAAAGCAGATGGTCGCTTCTCCTGTGTGCCCTGACCAGGAATCGAATCCAGGATATCCAGATTCCGGGCTGACACTCTGCCACTGAGCTAACCAGAGAGGGCAGATTCTACCTCTTGAATGGAAGTTGCTGCAAGGTCACATGCAGAAATATATGAAAAGTTAATTGCAGCCATTTTTGGAAAACTGCAGGTTTACCACACCTACAGATTCATGTTTCTATAAAAATCTAATGAAATTCTAGTTTAAATGAGGGATAAAATATATTTGATTCTTCACTTCTTTTAGTTACCTAGGAGTGTAAGTTTAATTTTATGATTTATATTATGCATCCCTGCACTTTTCTCTTATCCACATATTCATATGTGGAAGATAGCCTACTAACAAGAATCAACTTGTATTTTGCTGCTAATCCATAAGTACTTTGCCACCATTAGTTTTATCCATGATATGCCTTCCAGAATTCCAAGGTAATGTAAGCTCTATTTAGCAGGGTGGTTTGCTAAGCTTTGCTCCTAAGTCATGCCCTTTGAGTTCAAGGTAACCCTGAACTGCTGCAGAAAACTGAATCGAACTCTATGCATCCTAGCTTCCCTTACCCCTCTTAAAGTGCATTAGATGAAATCTGCCAGGAGAGCACAAGTCATTTGCCAATGATGGTATTTATAAGTGATATAAAAGGAATGACCTGAAACATTTTTTATACTGTATTTATTCTTTTTAAAGTGATTAGAGTTTTTCTGAGACCACTGATCCACTTTGGGGATTAGGATAGTAACATCAACATTCTTGCTGGCATGCACGTTCGATTTGTGAATAGATCGATCATGTGCAGACCTCTCTTATCCTGGAGAGTGTGTGTCTCCACATGTTACAGTGGTGCAGTTTTCTTGCCCTTCTGCCAATGACCACAAAATGATCAGTAATGAGATGTAATTAAGTATCTAGAGTAAGAAAACAAAGACATGAATTTCATGATACTCTTATGCTTTGTATTATCAGTTACTTCATTGTTTCTCTTGGCAAATAAAATATTTCATGCGTCTGTGCTTGGCCCAGAGGTGCATATGGAGGAAAAGAAACATTTTGTATTAGCTACGGTAGTTTGAGATTTTCAGGTTATCAAAAATAAAAAAGGAATGGAAAGTTGTTTTTGTTTATACCAAATAATAACGTCCTACACTTTTCATGAAGTGCCGGCAGTGACATAATGCCTGATGGTTTTGCAGGAGAAAAACTGCTTGGCTGTCAGTTTAACACCACCTAATGTTTTTTTACTAGTGACTAGCATGGCCACAGAGTGGCAGCCTCCAGGAGAATAAGAGAGCAGCAGACTGGGAATCAGAAAACCTGACTTCTGATCCACGCTCTGCATTTAATTAGCCAGGCCCTGGGTTATTTATAAAATGAGGGTATTGGGTTAGGTTGGCCCATGAGGTCATTTATGGTTGAACAAGCATCAGGGGTTCTTTCTCTTGACCTCTGCTCTGTTCCTCAACTCTTAACAGATCCCTGGACTGCAGGATTGGCGCCTGGGACTAGATGATCTCTGAGGTCCTGGGACTTCCCACTGTAGAATTCCATGATTCTCTGTTGTCTAGTCTCTATGGATACACAAATACAGTGCAGTTGGCCCTGAGAAGCAGATCCTGTTTGTTTTCTATGTGGTGACCTCAAACAGTTTTTATTTTGGGTTTAAGCTGGTTGACATTGTGGTGGATCTTGGTAAGAATGAGTGATCTGTGCTGAAGGACTAAGAGAGAAATGAAATTATTTACTTAATTTAGTTAACAGGAAATGGCCAAATGTAAATAACAGCCTGTTCTACCTACTGCCTTCCCACACACCACCAGTTGACGTCGTCCTTACTATAAAAGTTAAATTTTCTTAATCATTCTTTATTAATCTTACATATCAAAATTTTCTTATTCTACGTAATTGGTTGCTGTTTAGGCATAATCTAGTCTCCATGTACCTGTTTATTTTCCTGGTTGGATGGTAGAAAGGAGGATGTTTTATTTATATTAAGAAACTTAAACCTGAAGGAAAAAGACTGTTTTGGTCTTGATCATTTGCTATGATACTGAGGTAGCCAATCAAAATGACTCGGATTTAAGAAGAAAAAAATAGTAATAGTGACAACGTTCATTTACTCAATACTTACTCATATGAGTCTTTTCCAATTGCATTCCTTTGATTAACTTGTTTAGTCTTCACAAAATCTGTTAGTGATCCCCATTTTGCAGAGGAGGAAACTGAGCTTATTGCTCTTAAGTGATTTGATGAAGATCATACTGCTGGAAAATGGCAAAGCCGGGTCGGACTTGGCACACCCAGTAAAGGAGAAAGCCCTGACTCAACATCATTAACCAGCCTGACCAGGCGGTGGCGCAGTGTATAGAGTGTCAGACTGGGACACAGAGGACCCAGGTTCAAAACCCCAAGGTCACCAGCTTGAGCGCAAGTTTACTGGCTTGAGCAAGGGGTCACTCGGTCTGCTGTAGCCCCACGGTCAAGGCACATTTGAGAAAGCAATCAATGAACAACTAAGGTGCTGCAACAAAGAATTGATACTTTTCATCTCTCTCCGTTCCTGTCTGTCTGTCCCTATCTCTCTCTCTCTCTCTCTCTCTCTCTCTCTCTCTCTCTGTCAGAATACATAAATAAATAGAAAACATTAGTAACCAGTTAACGTGTGAAGCACCTACTCTGTCAAGTAGCATGCTAGGCAGTTTGCACTCACTTATTTTCCTATATGCGATGTCTCATCTATTGATATGGGGACAGTTAATTCTGGGTGTCCAGAATTACACAAAAATCTGAATAACGTGAATTCACAATTCACTGGCCTTTTCAGCAATTGGTCTACTAAATAAAGGTGTTTTGTTTTCATATATTATTTATGTGCAGAAACTTATTTGACTGGGGTTTTTTCTTTCTTTTTTTACAAGTGAGAAGGGGAGAGCTAGAGAAACAGACTCCTTCATGTACCCCAACTGGGATCCACCCAGTAACCCTGTCTGGGACTGATGCTCTGCCCATCTTGGGTCATTCTCACAACCGAGCTATGTTTAGCACCTGAGGCAGAGGCTCCACAAAGCCATCCTCAGTGCCCAGAGCCAATGAGTTCAAACCAATTGAGCCATGGCTGCAGGAGCGGAAGAGAGAGAGAGAGGGAGGAGGGGTAGGGGTAGAGAAGCAGGTGGTCGCTCCTCCTGTGTTTCCTAATCAGGAATCAAACCTGAGACATCCACATGTTGGGCCAATGTTCTACCGCTGAGCCAACCAGCCAGAGGTGGTTGTTAGTTGTTATCCTTTTTTATTTATTTATTTTTTGTATTTTTCCAAAGTGAGAAACTGGGGGGGGGGGCAGACAGACAGACTCCCGCATGTGCCAACCAGGATCTACTTGGCAAGCCCACTAGGGGGCAATGCTCTGCCCATCTGGGCCATTGCTCCATTGCAACCGAAGCCATTCTAGTGCCTGAGGCAGAGGCCATGGAGCTATTCTCAGCTCCTGGGCCAACTTTGCACCCATGGAGCCTTGGTGTGGGAGGGGAAGAAAGAGACAGAGAGAAAGGAGAGGGGGGAAGGCTGGAGAAGCAGATGGGTGCTTCTCCTGTCTGCCCTGGCTGGGAATCGAACCCAGGACTTCCACATGCTGGGCCAATGCTGTACCGCTGAGCCATCCGACCAGGGCTGGTTGTTATTCTTTAATGTGCTTTTCTCAACTACTTGGCTGGTATCTTGGAGGAGGTGGCAAGAAAGGCAGCATAATACAAAGAGTATGAGATTGTGAAATCAGATGGAACTGGGCCTAAACTGGGGTTCCAGTATGTTAGGTCTGGCCTTCAACAAGTTAATTAAACCTCCCTGAGCCTTCAGATATGAGATGGAGGTGATGTTCCTGGTAATAGGTTTATTGTTCATGCTTTGTGGGTCCAGGGCTCCTGTTGTTCATATTTATATTCACAGTGTCTGACGGAGTTAGACCTCAACAAGAATTCACTGAATGACTGAATCATGCAGTCCTCAGTGCAGCTGGTTGCCTGTGATTAGGAACTGCCTCATGGGAAAGATGATTCATCTGTGATCCACTGGCTAGAAATTTAGAAAAATGGTACGGAGAATCTAGTAATAAAGTTAGCTGCTCCTTTTACCACATGCCGGCCACTGTTTTAAGTGCTTTGTGTAAATTAACTTCTCATCTTAGAGAGTTTTAGCCTGAAGTAAAGACGGCAGGAAAGAGCTTGGTGAAGGCAATTTAAGGGTGGAGACTCTGGGAGTAGAAATTAAAGATAAAGAAATTAGTATTACTATCAAGGCGGTGGTGCCAGCGCCTATGCCAAGTTCAGAGAGGCAGTGCACGCACACGTGTGCTGGTGAGCACTGACACTAGATACCCAAGATTTAAAAGGAATCTCCAGTTAATGTCACTACACTCTGAAAACCTTTGATCCTATATACACTGACCTCTTCTTCATCCCACCTCCCCACATATACTTTCCAGGAATAAAGTGAGCTGAAGACCCGCTGTACTCCTCCTCTTTATTTGGCAAACCTCCAACAATCATTAGCCCTGTTTTTATCTGTGTGAGATTTTATAAAGAAGCGTTGTTTAAACTTGGTTTGGTAGGAGGTTTCAGGGGTGAGTTGTTTTTTTGGTGGCAAGATAATAATGCACAGCCAGTCTGTGCTAACTGTGGGTTGCTCATCACCAAGGGACAGTGCTGGGAATGACTCAGGACCTTAAGACGAATGTGTTTGACATCCCACACTTTGCTGAATTTAGGGAGTAGGCTTGTCTGCTAGCTTTACATTTCCACTTGGAGCCCCCCCTCTTTCTGCGTGCAACCATTAAGCTATAACTTAGTTCCCCAGAAGGGAAAGGAAAGCGATATAGTAAGATTATGGGGTTCTCAGTGATTCATGTGTGAAAATACTGGCTATAAATAGATGTTAATAGTGCTCAGTTGCAAAACAGCCAGGTTGTGCTTGCATGGCCACATTAGGGGAAAAAATCCCATGGAGTATTTTATTTGGTTTCTCTTAAAATAAAATAATTTTTTTGTATCCCTTTATTGCCCTAGACTCCCGCATTTGAAGACACTAACTTCAGCCAGCTGCAGTAAAGCTATCTGTTGGCTTAAAAAAGATACACTGACAACCAGATAACCTAATTTAGCAATGGCCACCTTTATCTTCTTCTTCCATTTTCAGTAAAAATCATAGAAACATTCTCTTAATGGCATTTTTCCTTGTAGGAAGGGCATGGGTAGGGCTTCAGAGAAGGTAATGAAACTTGAAGATGTGTGATTCAGGTCTGTATTCCCGAGGATTCTGAGAATGTCCTAAGAGAATGGCGGTGTTACAGAAAGGGGGAAATCGCATAATGAGATGTAGAAGGCAGTATATCTGTCAGGTCATCCATTCCCCGCTGACCACCCATTCAGCGTTGTCAGCGATCACTGCTCAATGGTTATACAGCTCTAGTGTCTGAAAGGACTTCCCTGTGAGCTGAAGTCCCGCTCCCAGGAACTTCATTTATACTGTTTCTGCCTCCAGAGTTAAATCAAACAAGTCTACTCCTCTTGCCACACTGTAGTCTTTCAGTGGGAAGGGCTGAAAATTTTTTTTCCAGATGAAACTTTAGCATCTTCAACCACTCCTCCCACCACCTAGTTTAAGTTCTCTCACCAACACAATCTCACACATACATTTTGATCACACCCCATGAGACCTACTCTTTGTTAAGCCTGGTGTTTCTTGGAGTTAGACAAAATTTTTCATAGATTAAACGTAACAAAAGCCATGAATTGGTCAGAGTATATACTTAGGGGAGATCTTAATAGTTCTTCTGAGGTTCTATCGCAGTTGGAATTTTAAGTATAGGTCTAGAAATTTGATAGTGAGCATTTAATGAGGTTTATTTCAGCTTATCAGGTAAGTGCTTACAATACCTTTCATGTGTGTATTGCTTGATATATCAGTAGATAATTATTTGTCCTGTATTCAAGATAAATTTGAGGTTCAGAAAGCTTAAATAACTTTAACTAAAATATTCAGAACAAAGATGAAAAATTAGGTATTCTGATACCTCTTTCTTTCCAGTTTTCTAATCAAAAACTCATATTTTTTAATTTTTTTAACTGACTTCTTTGGTTACTTGTCCACTAAGTGCTGTAGTCAGAGACACTGCTAGGCGGTAGATGCAGAATAAACAGCCTGCCGATGAGGTCTAATAGAGTACACTTACATCATGGCTTTTCTTAGCTGTGTGTTCTGAAGAAAAGACAAAAAGAAATGTAAAAATCTCAGAGTATAAATAGTTGATTTATCCTAGTTTTCCATTACAAATCAGTGGCTCTTTAAAGATTCTTCTCTCATTTAAGGTTGACAGAGGACTGGGAATGTTTTCCAGATTTTTGTGGAACAGAACAGAAGAAGAAAATTATTTTCATATAGTCCAAGTTAGCATTAAGTTCATTTTTAAATGCCGCACTCCCAGCACTAGATCAGAGCTCTTGAAAATAATATGATTCTTTTAACACTTTTTATTTATTTATTTATTTTTAAAGAGACAGAGAGAGAGTCCAAGAGAGGCATAGATAGGGACAGACAGATAGGGACGGAGAGAGATGAGAAGCATCAATCATCAGTTTTTTGTTGTGGCACCTTAGTTGTTCATTGATTGCTTTCTCATATGTACCTTGACCAGGGGCTACAGCAGACTGAGTGACCCCTTGCTTAAGCCAGTGTCCTTGGGTCCAAGCTGGTGAGCCTTGCTCAAACCAGATGAACCCGCGCTCAAGCTGGCGACCTCGGGGACTCAAACCTGGGTCCTCCGCATCCCAGTCTGATGCTCTATCCACTGTGCCACTGCCTGGCCAGGCTCTTTTAACACCTTTAAACTACATCACTTTTCATATTTCTTCCAATTCTGCTCTCTTGTTTTTTCTTAGAAGTACAATGATACTCAGCCAGTCATTTAATCTTTCTATCCTCTGACTTTTGTGTCTTCTAAGTACTATAAAAAATGTCTGATGTACAAAGTGTTTTAGGGAGCATTTGAAATAAACTTACTAACTTGCCAAAGGACTTAGTGAAAGCACCTCAGAGAGAAGTTGGGCCCTGGAGGATGAGGAAAAGTGTCCAGGTAATATGTACAGGTAGATGAAAAGCACTGTTTGGTGAATATAAAGCCATCCCTATGGCTGTAGCAAAGGAAGTCTTCACTGGTGAAAAGAGGGTAGAAAAGTACGTTATGGGTGTGGTTAAGGCTGTTCATCACAGGGTTGTTTATAATAGTGAAGATGAAACAGCCAAGTGTCTAAAAAATAATGGGAAATAATTAAATAAGTCATGGAATATCTATATACCAGCCAAGTAGGCAGCAAGTAAAAGTCAAGTATTTAAAGAATATTTAATTGGGGGAATATTTTCAACATATAGTAAGTAAAAAAAGTTAAGCTAATTCGTTCAGTACATTGCTTTCATACTTGAGGGCCCTTTTCAGAGGAGAGAAAATGGCAAGTGAGATTAAAGCCTTGAAAGCCATCAGCGAGGCAATGGAAGGTTGCCTAGGTAGTAACTGTTGATTGTCCAATGGGGGTGGGGGTGGGGGACAGGGAGTTTAGGAAAAAGACCAAGGAAATTTGAATGTGAACTATGTATTAGATGATAGTAAGAAGTCACTGTTGATTTTGTTAGATGTGTTAATAGCATTGTGTTTATGTTGGAAATGTCATTTTTATTTTTCTAGATACATGATGAAGTATCTAAGCATATAATGACATGATGCTCTGGGCTTTACTATTAAATATTCCAGAAAAAATAACTGCAGAGGGCAGAAAAATAAGTATGGCAAAGTATTGAGTGATACGTACATTGGCTTTGTTTTATATATTTCCCTGCTTTCCGTATATTTAGATATGGTCATAAAATATATTTAAATGAAAGCATCAGGAACATAATATTGGACACATACACATTTTAAGAAATAGTTCTCTTTAAAAAGGGGGTGATGCAAGATAGGGGAAAGAAGAAGGAAGGCCACCATCGCTTGGGTGCCCAGCAGAGACATAGAACAGAAAACTGAGCCATGTCACAGGAGCCAAGAGAGAAAATGATTGCAAGGAGCAGAGCTGTTCTGACCTCATTTTAGCAACATTGACACTGAGAACAGTTTTGGAGCTCCACATTTGGAGTTTTCTGTTTGGGAATAACCCTTAGCCATGTCATGATCTGGTCGACTGAATGGGAATTTGACTTCTAACAACAAGGAAAGGTTCCTTGGAACCAGCTATAGTGAATCAATTTAGAGTTTGGGTCAGCTAATACTGCTTTTGTTCAAAGAACCATCTGTGACCTGAAAATGATGGGATTGACTTTTGTATGTGGCCTTGAAGGGGTTTTGAAGACATTTCCAAAATGTGTCACCCATGGATTTATAACTTCGGGCTTTTTTTTTTTTTTAATATTTCATTTACCTTAGTTACATGCCAAAATTTTGGTGTCCTGACTTCCGATTGTTTTCTAGAATCCCAACGTAAGCAAAAACTACATGCTGTCCAATTTTGGGCAAGTTACTTCATTTCTTCAGGACTCAATGTATTACAGAGTTGTTGGGTGGCTTTAAGGTCATGTGTATAAAATGCTGTGCCCAGTGTCTGGCAAATGACAGGACTATGTAACTCATCTGGTGGAGATATAATGATACAATTTTATCTCTTTGGTCATCAGACATGCCTTTCCTTTTGGGATATCAAATGAGATAAGAAAATAACTAATAGATTTTTCCTTTTGGCATCACAAGGAGAGTATTTTACTTAGCCTTGCGTCACTGAAGGGGCAGTTCTTTTAGTCAGTGCTAAACCTATATTTTCAGAGAGTGTAATTTTGTGCATTGCCAAGGTGGAGATTGGCAAGCTGAAGACATTGGAATTTTGTCAGGAACTGGTGTCCGTTTTTGAAAAGAGAGGTGATAGGGAATATGATCCTGCCAATTTGGAGGGACTTAAATTAACGTGAAGTGACTGACCTCTGGGTCCAAACTGGCCATCACTGTTCTAAACAAAGTGCCTAGCCCTGGTGGTTCAAAGGGGTTTACTCACCCAGGCTCTAGCTGGGATGCCTCTCCCAACAACCGGGACTACTTAAATCTTCTTTAGCATAGCAGTGACACACAACTTACCGTCCTCCTGGCCAGACACTGTGCGCTGAGACACACTGCCTGCACTGTTCCCTATCATACTGAAAATAGCTTTATCAGGAAAATACTGTTTATTCATTTGTACTCAATGGAAAATTTATACTGAAAGAGTTTCAGTCCATCAGGCCCAAGCCACGGAACTGCTAAGTAGCAGGGCAAGAATGCTAGCTGGCTTCAGAGCCCACCCAAACTTCAGAAGCCTACGTTCTTTTGAACTTGATCTGTTTAAAGAAGGGGAAAACATCTTCCCAGCACTCACAGTTCAGCTTTGACTACATCAGAAAATTGAAAAGGCCAGTGTCCTTTCACTGAAGACCTGCATTTTGAAGTGATAAGGGAAGAGAACATAGCACGACAGAGAAGGAAAGAATATCTAGGCTTGATGATATCTGAAATTAGGGCACAGTGTAAGTTAAGGTCGTGCTCCTTCGCTGCTCTCCACTGTTCAACTCTACATGGTAGGGATGGAGTTGTAATAAAGCTTGAGATCTGCCTAAGTGTACAAAGCATCAAGGAACATCATAAAGCATTAAGATCACATGCAGCAGGGTGAACACTTGCCTTAGCTGGTGTGGCTCTGGCTAGACTCTATGAGTTTGGCTCAAACTATATTATGGTTCTTCAAACTGATGATCAGGACTCCCTTTAATATCCTCCTCTAAGAAGGATGGACCAAACCCTTTCTGAAGCCCTTAGCCTCATCGATCTTTATGAAGGAGTGCATTTCCAGTGCTCTTTAATTAGAGGAGACCCCTTCCCAGTCCTGTTGAATAGATCAGGGCCTCCGGAGTCCACGAGATTGGGAGAGATAGAGCTAGGGGGTTCTACCCACTATGTGTGGTTTCATATAGCCCTTTGTTAGAAAGCACCCAAGTCAGCCAAGACGGTGTGTTGACCAAGGAGGGTGGCGGCTGCTGCTAGGAGCTATAAGTAAATAAATGGATGTCAGAAGCTTACAATTAAGGGGTTTGGGGAGAGGGAACAAAGAGTCATTACCCTCCCTTAAGCATGTTGCTTTGGATGTTTTGTTAATGATTGTGAAGCATTTACACGCAGACTAAACTAAACTCTTTGTGTTCATTGTAAGGTGGAGAGCTTGCCAGGTCAATTTTAGCATGCAAAGCTCAGAAAACTATTCTTTTGGAATTTAGGGGCCACCCCTGTTTTTGCTGGGATTAGGGGCAGGCAGCCTGTTGACACAGGGAGGTTTTATAAGGAAAAAGAAGGCAACTTTACCCCTTACTTTTCAGAAAAGAAACCCCCCTGTCAGGTTTCTCATGCCCCTGCCTCCCAGTGCCAACAGAAGAAACCTGGCTCAGAAGTGCCACACGCTTTGGTACCTGTAGCGTGCGACTTCTCCATGGCTGTTCTCATTGCCTCTGCCTAGCACCTCGGCATGAAATTGTGTATTTCTCTCAGGAATGTGTGCATGCAGATGGTTAATAGATGTATTTCTATTGAGAATCATTGGAGAACCTTCTTGGCCTTGGTCTATTACATAGCACATACTTTGCAGAAGTACGTCTTGGCCTGTGAACGGGAACCCTTGGCACCTTTCATAGTTGTCAAGGGGCCCTCCCAATTGTATTTCAGAAGGTGTGTGTAATATGTCTCCAGAATACCTGTGAATGCTATTGTGATTTATACCTTAAAGGCTATTTACATGTCTTCTGAATATGTTGTAGGCTTTTGTGGTTATAGCTTTTTTCAGTCCATGGATAGGAAAATCTACAACTACCATCAATGGGGAATTAGGAAACTTTTTGTTATGGAAAAGGAGTTCTCATCATGGAAAGGATGGGTAAACAGTGTCTGAAGGTCTTCATTGCAGCAGCTCCTGTTTTCTTGTTATTGGACCTTGCAGTGTTCTTTCTGACCCACAGAGTTTCATGTCTGGGTCAGAATTCCCTAATAGTTGCAGTCGCAGCTGAAGACATTTGGCCTTGTTGACTGTTGCTCTTAAAAACTAAAGGATGCATGTTTTCTAGTGTCATAAGAGACCTCATGCATCCACCCTACATTCTTCTGTACAAGTTACCGCACACACCCTAATTACTTTCAGGTGAAAATTGATTGCAGTTTAACTTGGTGGTGACTACATGCCGAGGCCTGGATCCAGAATATTCTTATTTTTAGACTTTAGTAGAGTCCATTTCTTCCAGCATGTTGGCTGTAGTTTATAAAATAAAAGTTTACTGATTCTGCAGCATGAAGCACTGAATTGCCAAGAGTGCACACTTTCTCCATCAGAGGGGAGGGGGCATGCATGTTCATTGCATGGATGCTAACGCTTGCCGGCCTTCTGCTGTGCGTGTTTTATTATTACTGCATTGTTTTCTTCTTCCTTTTCTGTCAACATTTCGTTTTTAAATTTAAAAAAAAAACATTTCCTAATTAAAAGTAATATGTCTTAAGCAATAAAAATGGGGAAACAAACATAAAGAATAAAAAATCATCTTTAATCTGACCATGCTGGGAACTCTACTCTTTATTTATTTATTTATTTTGTATGGTATCTTCCAGGCTTTCTTCTCTTCTGTTTCTATTATAATGTGCATGTTGTTTTGGGAACATTATTCATTGTCATTCTTCCATACCCCAGTTTTCAATGGCTGCATAATATTTTATAGTATGACATTATTAATCTAATCATTTCCCAGTTCTAATTATTCAGTTCACCATCCTCTGCTGTGTCCTTCCTTTACCCTGCCTTCACTTTCACGTTAGAGGCCTGTACCCTGTCGATTCAGAAGGAACCCGGGGCTAACAAGGAATCTTCACCAGTTACCTGGACTTTATGAAACTGGCTGGAGTCCATGAGAACTGCCCTTGGCTCAGAAAAAACACCTATTTGTTGTTAAAGCCATGAGATTTCATTGCAAGTTATAATCATTATTCTACCTTTCTTCTAACATCTTTCCCCTTTACCAAGTTAAAAATATGGAATTGTTGAATACTTTTAAAAAGTATATAAATATGGCAATCACTAGATACTATTGAACCATTGTACCACCTTTTTGGGCCCTGAAAATTGAGAATTTGGAAATGAAATAAGAATTGGAATATGCATCTAAGTAATTAATGTTTAACAGTGGAAGGATGTTTATTTTCCCAAATGTTTTCCTTTCATGGAAGAGGCTGCTGTTATATTTACAGATTACTTCATTATGTAGACGTGTATTCAAAATATTGAGAGTTGGACTTAGGGAGTATATTTTTAAAAATGTAAAAGAACAAAGCTATGTTGACATTGCTTGTGGTAAGATAAGAAACATGCCCTCTCCAGATAGCTGAGTTGGTTAGAACATAGTCCCGAGGCACAGAGGTTGCCGGTTCGATCTCTGGTCAGGGCACATAAAGGAACAGATGGATGTTTCTCTCATTCTTGCTCTCTCCTCTTTCTAAAATCAATAAAATAAATATATAAAAAAGAAACTCTTTGAAAGCAATGGAATTGTTTCTTATCTCTAGAGTGAGTGTGTCACCATCATAATAGGTCTTTGTTACCAAAAGATAGTACTTTGTGTATAAAACATGTTTACCAAGCAATGTACCAAATATTAAATTGTCCTGTGACTTAGGACATTCAGAGAAGGACCAAACTGGCTTAGAAAAGAGTCTCAGCATCATAATACATCATTAGAGTTGGAAGAGCTCGGAGATGGGTTTGCCCAGCAGGCACGGGGGAAAAATGTGTGTGTGTGTATGTGTTGTGTGTGTGTATTGGGGGGTTACTCTCTCTGTACTACCTCTCTATATGTACTGGGTCTTTCTGTTTGTTTTGTTTTGTTTTTCTTTTTAAGGGCTTATTTTTAATAACTGCATGTTCTTAAAAACGTGGTCAATTCTTTCAAGATGTGTTAGGAATTCTTTCGCCATGTAATTTCCCACGATGTTTTCATTAGTTGAATGCCACCTGATAAGATATACTGGGGTGAGTAAATGCCAGAGTTAGAAGCAAGATTTTCTAAATGTGAAAGCAGGGAAAATGTTCCCCCAAAACTGAGCAAATGGCCAGAGCGATCTATTACTAGGGGTATAACCTGAGAAAATATTGTCGTTGTAAGCTCCTCCTCTGAAAGTGCTGAGGTTAACCTTGGGCTGTGTTCCCACATTCGATTTTTTTTTTTTTTTTTAATTTTAATATATATTTTATTATTATTAATTCTAATGAGGTGACACCAATAAATCAGGGTACATATGTACAATGAAAACATCTCCAGGTTATCTTATCATTCAATTGTGTTGCATACCCATCACCAAAAGTCAAATTGTCCTCTGTCACCTTCAATCTGGTTTTCTCTGTGTCCCTCCCCTCCTCCCTATCCCACTTTTCCCTCCCTCCCCCCATCCCATAACCAACACTCTCTTGTCCATGTCTCATACCCTCACTTTCATGTCCCACCTATGTATGTAATCGTGCTGTTCTCAGTTTTTCTTTTTTTCTGATTTACTTATTTCACTCCGTATAATGTTATCAAGGTACATCCATTTTGTTATAAATGATCCGATGTCATCGTTTCTTATGGCTGAGTAGTATTCCATAGTATATATGTACCATAGCTTTTTAATCCACTCGTCTTCTGACGGACACTTGGGCTGTTTCCAGATCTTCGCTATTGTGAACAATGCTGCCACGAACATGGGGGCGCATTTCTTCTTTTCGAACAGTGCTATGGTGTTCTTAGGGTATATTCCTAAAAGTGGGATAGCTGGGTCAAAAGGCAGTTCAATTTTTAATTTTCTGAGGAATCTCCAAACTGTTTTCCACAGTGGCTGCACCAGTCTGCATTCCCACCAGCAGTGCAGAAGGGTTCCCTTTTCTCCACATCCTCGCCAGCACTTATTCTGTGTTGTTTTGCTGATAAGTGCCATTCTGACTGGTGTGAGGTGATATCTCATTGTGGTTTTAATTTGCATTTCTCTAATGATTAGTGATGTTGAGCATTTTTTCATATGCCTATTGGCCATCTGTATGTCCTCTTTGGAGAAATTTCTATTCATTTCTTTTGCCCATTTTTTGATTGGGTTGTTTGTCTTCCTGGTGTTGCGTTTTATAAGTTCTTTATAAATTTTAGTTATTAACCCCTTATCAGATGTGCTGTCGAATATGTTCTCCCATTGTGTGGTTTGTCTTCTTATTCTGTTCCTATTGTCTTTAGCTGTGCAAAAACTTTTTAGTTTGATATAGTCCCATTTGTTTATCTTGCCTTTTATTTCAGTTGCCCATGAAGATAAATCGGCAAATATACCGCTGCTACAGATGTCGGAGAGCTTGCTGCCTATGTTTTCTTCTAAGATGCTTATGGTTTCACGGCTTACATTTAAGTCTTTTATCCATTTTGAGTTTGTTTTTGTGAATGGTGTAAGTTGATGGTCTAGTTTCATTTTTTTGCAGGTAGATGTCCAATTTTCCCAACACCATTTGTTAAAGAGGCTGTCTTTACTCCATTGTATGTTCTTTCCTCCTTTGTCAAATATCAGTTGTCCATAAAGCTGTGGGTTTATTTCTGGGTTCTCTGTTCTGTTCCATTGATCTATGTGCCCGTTCTTATGCCAGTACCAGACTGTCTTGAGTATAATGGCCTTATAGTAAACCTTGATATCAGGAAGCGTGATACCTCCTGCTTTATTTTTTCTTTTTAAGATTGCTGAGGCTATTCGTGTTCTTTTTTGGTTCCATATAAATTTTTGGAATATGTGTTCTATATCTTTGAAGTATGTCATTGGTATTTTAATTGGTATTGCATTGAATTTATAAATTGCTTTAGGTAATATAGACATTTTAATGATGTTTATTCTTCCTAGCCATGAGCACGGTATATGCTTCCACTTGTTTGTATCTTCCTTGATTTCTTTTATCAATGTTCTATAATTTTCCGAGTACAAGTCCTTAACCTCCTTGGTTAAATTTACTCCTAGGTACTTTATTTTTTTGGCTGCAATAGTGAAGGGGATTGTTTCCTTAATTTCTTTTGCTGATATTTCATTGTTGGTGTATAGAAATGCCTCTGATTTCTGAGTATTAATTTTATATCCTGCCACCTTGCTGAATTCATTTATAAGGTCCAGTAGTCTTTTGACTGAGACTTTAGGGTTTTCAATATACAATATCATATCATCTGCAAATAATGACAGTTTTACTTCTTCTTTTCCAATTTGTATGCCTTTTATTTCTTCTTCTTGTCTGATTGCTGTAGCTAGGACTTCCAGAACTATGTTGAATAAGAGTGGTGAAAGTGGGCAACCCTGCCTGGTTCCTGATCTTAAGGGGATTGCTTTTAATCTTTGTCCATTTAGTATGATGTTTGCTGTCGGTTTATCGTAGATGGCCTTTATCATGTTAAGGAATGATCCCTGTATTCCCACTTTACTGAGAGTTTTGAGCATGAATGGGTGCTGGATTTTATCAAATGCCTTTTCTGCATCTATTGAAATTATCATGTGATTTTTGTCCTTCCTTTTGTTTATATGGTGAATCACATTGATTGATTTGCGAATATTGAACCAGCCTTGCCTCTCCAGAATAAATCCCACTTGATCGTGGTGTATGATTTTTTTCATATATTGCTGGATCCGGTTGGCTAATATTTTGTTGAGAATTTTAGCGTCTAAATTCATCAGGGATATAGGCCTATAATTTTCTTTCTTTGTGTTGTCTTTGCCCGGTTTTGGGATCAGAATTATGCTCGCCTCATAAAAGGAGTTTGGAAGTCTTCCTTCCTCTTGAATTTTTTGAAATAGCTTGAGGAGAATAGGAATTAGTTCTTCTTTGAATTTTTGATAGAATTCACTTGTGAAGCCATCAGGCCCAGGACTTTTCTTTTTTGGGAGTTTTTTGATAACTGTTTCTATCTCATTTGTTGTAATTGGTCTGTTTAGGTGTTCTGATTCTTCCATATTGATTTTTGGAAGGTTATATGATTCAAGAAATTTGTCCATTTCACCAAGATTGTCTAATTTTTTGGCATATAGTTCTTCATAGTATTTTCTTACAATGCTTTGTATTTCTGTTGTGTCAGTTGTTATTTCTCCACTGTCCTTTCTAATTTTATTTATTTGAGTCCTCTCTCTTTTTTTCTTGGTGAGTCTAGTTAAAGGTTCATCAATCTTGTTTACCTTTTCAAAGAACCAGCTTCTTGTTTCATTGATCCTCTGTATTGTTTCCTTAGCCTCTATGTCATTTATTTCTGCTCTGACCTTTATTATTTCCTTCCTTCTACTTGTCTTGGGTTTTATTTGTTGTTGTTTTTCTAGTTCTTTTAGATGCAGGGTTAGGTTGCTTATCTGAGCTTTTTCTAGCTTCTTATGATATGCCTGTAGTGCAATAAACTTCCCTCTCAGAACTGCTTTTGCTGTGTCCCATAAATTTTGAGTTGATGTATGCTCATTATCATTTGTTTCTAGAAACTTTTTTATTTCTTCTTTGATCTCATTGTTAATCCATTCATTATTTAATAACATGCTATTTAGTTTCCAAGTGTTTGAGTATTTTTCAGTTTTTCTTTTGTGGTTAATTTCTAGTTTCATGGCATTGTGATCAGAGAAAATGCTTGATATGATTTCAATCTTCTTAAATTTATTGAGACCATATTTGTGTCCTAACATGTGGTCTATCCTAGAAAACGTACCATGAGCGCTTGAGAAGAATGTATATTCTACTGCTTTAGGGTGAAAAGTTCTGAAGATATCTATTAAATCAAGTTGATCTAGTGTATCCTTTAAGTCTGCTGTTTCTTTATTAATTTTCTTTCTTGAGGATCTATCCAGTGTTGTTAGAGGGGTATTGAAATCCCCTACTATGATAGTATTGCTGTTAATCTCGCCCTTTATATCCATCAAAGTTTGCTTTATGTATGTCGGGGCTCCTATATTTGGTGCATAGATATTTACAATAGTTATATCTTCCTGTTGAATTGTTCCCTTTATCATTATGTAGTGTCCTCCTTTATCTCTTACTACAGCCTTTGTTTTAAAGTCCATTTTGTCTGATATAAGTATTGCTACCCCTGCTTTTTTTTCATTTCCATTTGCATGAAATATTTTTTTCCATCCTTTTACCTTCAGTCTATGAGCATCTTTTGTTTTAAGGTGTGTCTCTTGTAGACAGCATATGTATGGGTCCTGTTTCTTTATCCATGCAGCTACCCTATGTCTTTTGATTGGATCATTTAATCCATTTACATTTAAGGTTATTATTGATATGTAGTTGTTTATTGCCATTTTATTCTTTAAAGCTGTATTCTTCTTTTGCTCTAGTCATTCCTCCCTTTAAACTGTTCACAAGAGGCCCCTTAGTATCTCTTGCAGAATTGGTTTGGTTTTTATGAATTCCTTGAGGCTTTCTTTTTCTGGGAAGCTCTTTATTTCTCCTTCAATTTTAAACGTTAGCCTTGCTGGATAAAGTAGTCTTGGTTGTAGGTTCTTGTTCTGCATTACTTTGATTATTTCTTGCCATTCCCTTCTGGCCTCAAGTGTTTCTGTTGAGAAGTCTGATGTCATCCTTATGGGGGCTCCTTTGTAGGTGATAGCCTTTTTTTCTCTAGCAGCTTTTAAAATTTTTTCTTTATCCATTAGCTTTGGTATTTTAACTATGATGTGTCTTGGTGTAGATCTTTTTGGGTTTCTCTTTAATGGAGTTCTGTGTGCTTCTTGAATGTGTGGAGTGTTTCCCAGCCTTAATTTAGGAAAGTTTTCTGCTATGATTTGATTGAACAAAGTTTCCATTTCCTGTCCTCTCTCCTCTTCTTCAGGCACCCCTATGATGCGAATGTTGTTTCTCTTCATGTTGTCACAAAGCTCCCTTAGAGTTTCCTCACATTTTTTAAGTCTCTTTTCCTTTTTCTTCTCTGCTTCTGTGCCTTTGTTTATTGTGTCCTCTAACTCGCTTATTCGATCCTCAGCGTCATCCATCCTGCTTTTAATTCCTTCCATTGTGGTCTTCAGTTCTGATACTGTATTTGTCATTTCTGTCTGATTCTTTTTTATTATTTCAATTTCATTTTTTATACTTGTTATCTCTTTATTTAGGTGTTCATAATGACTATCCATTGTTGCTTTAATTTCTTTGAACATCCTAACTATCATTATTCTAAATTCTGCTTCCGGTAATTTGGTTATATCTGGTTCATTCAGGTCCTTCTCTGGGGATTTCTCTTGATTCATTTGGTTTGCATTCCTCTGCCTGCCCATTTTTTCTGTGTATAAGCAAGTTGTGGCCACTGGAGTCCAGTAGGTGTTGCCTTTGTGTTCTCTAGGTGTGGTCTATCTGCAGGCCCCCCACCCCCTCTGCCGGTGCCTAGGGTGGTTGGGTATGAGCGTTGCCAGCGCGGGCCCACTGTGGCTTTTGCTGTGATTTCTGCCTCTCCTCCGTGGGAGGGGCTGTCACTGAAGCCACAAGATCAGCACCAAGGGTAGAGGTGAGCACCTTTCCTCAGCTGCGGACCCAGCCTATTTCCGGACTTCCGCCCAGAACCAGCAGTCGGAGCCTGCTCGCTACAGTTCCGCGGGTTAGGCGGGGCTTTTGACGTGCTCTCAGCTGTAAGCCTTTGCCCGTCCGGAGCTTTAGCCCCGCCCTCGAGGCCAGGGCCCTTTGCGCAGGGTCGGAAACCAAGGTTTATTGGGGCGGGCGTGTTTGCTGGCTTCCGCCGAGCTGCGTACTTCCGCTCGTCCCGGACTCTACCCCGCCCCTGTGTTCGGAGCCCGCTCGTGCACGTATGAATGCTATTCGCGTTTTCTCCGGCCGGATGGGGATAATAGCGTGGGCTCAGCTGCGAGCCTCCACCCGTCTCGGGGTCCACCCCGTTCTCATGCTCGGAGCCCGCTCGCGCACATATACTGGCCAACCGCGATTTCTCCTGCCGGGGGCGAGGGGACTGGTAGTGTCAGCTCAGCCGCTAGCCCCTGCCCGTCCCTGGTCCTAGCCCGGTCCCCACGGTCAGGGTCGGCTTGCGCAGGGCCTGCCTGTTCCTGGCCTCCCGCTTTGTCCCCGTAAGTGGGATTAAAGGCGGGCCCGCAGCTTCCGGACCGCTCTCGCGCTTCCCCTCCGACCCTCTGGGCTAGACCGATCTCCCACCGGCTTGGCCTCCGCCCACGCCGACAGAACCGCGTTTCAGCGTCCTGCCGCCCCAAAACCTTAAGCAGCCCTCAGCAGAGTAGGAAGGGACCTAATACTCCACACTGTAGGCCTGGGAGCTCCCTCACTTGTTTCACATCTCAAATCTGTCCAAACGCCTCTTCTAGGCTCTGGGACTGCAGGCTGGGGCTTGGTTCCTGGGACCCAGGTCCCTCCCTCTCTGCCAAACTTTCCTCCCGCCACACGGGTCTCTCTGGGCTGCCGTTTGCTCCGGGGAGCTGGGCAGCCCTTTTCGCGTTTTCGCTATTCCTACCAGTCTCAATGTGGCTTCTTCTGTGTTCCTTGGTTGAAGAGTCCACTTAGTTTTGTTCAAAGTTGGTTTATCCAGGTGATGGTTCTTAAAATTGCGTTGTAATCCACTTTGGTTCTGGGAGTTGGAAGTTGGTACGTCCGCCTACTCCGTCGCCATCTTGCTCCCTTCTCCCCCACATTCGATTTTGCTGTCGTAGTTCTATTCAGTTTGTTTGTTTTTAACGAAATAACTTTAAATAAAAGCTTTTATAATTGGCAACTGTCTCCTTGCTTAAATATGTTAATATGCTTTAGATTTTTATCCTTCAACTTGATCTAAATGCTCAGTTGAATAGCAAGGTCCAATTCTTCCTTTAGGGAAGCCAGAAATCTGTGACTGACGATGCTTCCTTCTATAATACCACCTCAGCGAGGCCACTTGCTCTCAGTGCCTCATCTCAGGTGAGAGAAGGAAACACAAACAACCCATTTGCAACCATGGGCTCCTTCTCAGAACACTAACTAATCTGGCTACATTTCAAAGTACTTAATGGTTTCCTGAAAGGTAGAAAAAAGGGCATGGTGTTTGCACGATCATTTCTAATCCAAAAAAATGTAACACACTAAAAAGATGATTAGAGCTGGTTCTTTAAGCCATCTGTGTCTCAAAATACAATTTTGAATTTTTAGTTCTTCTGAGTTTTGAGAGTCAGACTAAGGCTGATATCATATGTAGAAATAATTATTTCCTTTGATTTTGCTCATCTTCACCTTCAAGCCAATCACAGCAATTGCCAAGGACGTTCTTAGCAGCCGGGTAAATGGCACACATACATGCCGGAAGGAGAGGGGTGTCAGGCTCAGGTTTATCGTCGTTTTTTAGTTTATAAATATTCTTGAATATGTCATTAAATATTATCCAAAGTAATTTTAATTTCATAATTAAAGATACATCTCTTCCTTTGACTTTATGTATTTTTGTTACCTGCTTAGGGGCATTGGAAATAAAGTCATTTTAAGGTATTAGTTATTTTGAGTCATTAGGTTAGAGGATAAACGTTGGTAAAATTTAGGAAGCACTATAATCCAACAAGGAGTCCCCGACTATAATTACAGATAAGACTTTTCCACTTTTACTTTCTTACTGTATCTTCTATTGCTGCTTGCCCCATCTAGATGCATCAGAAATGGGCTATACTTGGGAAGGAAGAAAACAGTCTCAGATTTCCTAGTAGATGTTAGCAACTTTTACATCATCTTATGTAATCCTTTTAACTCTGTGATGGACCCTTGATTATATTCATTTTTACAAATGGGGAAAACCAGAACTCAGAAAATGTAACTTGCCCAAGCTCACAGTTAATAGGTGTCCAAGCTGTGGTTCATGCATCCTGTTCCTGGGGTTTTCCACTTTTCTGTATTACCTCCAATTTTCACTCGTCTCCCCTGGTGCCCTTCCTGTCCTTCTGCTGCAAAATGCTATTTATCCAATATTATAATTGAAGTTTAAAATGTTTCTGTTCCCAGCAGGAAGCCGCCTATGGCTATATAAATATTCCTACCCACCTCTTCAGACAGAAAGAGGGGTGGAGGCAGCCCACGTAATTTTCTATATACATGTTTAGTTCACAAAAAGCTACTTAGTAAAGTTGTGGTGGTTGTTTTGGGCTTATTTTTCCCCAGTTTTTAAAGATACAGTGACATGTAACTTTGTATTAGTTTAAAATGTACAAGTAAATTTTTATTATCTTGTTCCTTTGTTTTGTTTTGCTCACTAAATATGATGAAGATTTATGTGAACATTCAAAATAGAGCTGAGTTTTTGTTCAGGGTTTTTAAAAGATTGAAAGGAAAGGAGAAAGGGGAGTAGGAAGGAAAAGAGAAAGACACTAACTGTCATGAGGACTGTAGTGGCTCGAGGGGGAAAACTGTCACCCAGGGATTACAGGGTTAACTCTGCCTTTAGAGTATCTCAGAACTTGCTTATAGCACTTCCAATGTCCTGCTTAAAACGACCTACAAACACACCTCACACCCCTCCCTTCTTCATTGTGATTGCTCCAAATGTAAGGACCTTCTTTGCTTACACTCACCTTTCTCTCTCTCACCCCTAACCTTTGCCTGTGTTGTGCCCTCTGCGTGGACTGCCTTTCTCTGCTCTTCATGAGGTCAACTCCTCCCACTCAGCCCTCAACCCTCAGCTCTTATGATACTTCCTTGAGAAGTTTTGCCTGACTTTTTGACTAGGTCATAACCTCAGTATATACTCTAATAGTACTGTGACCTCTTTCTGAAACCAGTTCCAGTAACGGTATATATCTGTATTTACTAAAGAAGTTCAGCCTCCCCCACTGGACTATTAGTTCCATGAGTGCAGATATAGTCTGTTTGCTCACCATTAAGTCCCTGGTACTTTGTACACAATATGCACTTAGTCTATGGAATGAATGAATAAATTCATGAATTTATCTCATCAAATGACCAGATTTTATTTTAGTCCAATCTTCCTGGAAAGATTCACATGGACTTAACCTAGCAGAGTCCGTGTATTTACAACACTGTTGTATATTTGATAAAGGTGGGGAAAGTAACGAGGAGAGTGTCTGTGCGGCACTGTTTCTGCCTGCCCACCTGCCCAATCACCGTGTTGAGGTTGGCCACATGACATCTCTTTCCTGATGACATTCCAGTGACTAATTGGTCCAAAGGTGCCCTTACATCAAGGGTGAGCAAATATTTTCTGCAAAGGTCCAAATTGTACACATCTGCAGCTTTGCAGGCCGTGTACTTCCTGTCACACTACTCAGTTCTGTCTCGCCAGAAGCAGGACAATGCTGGAATGAATGGCCATGGCTGTGTTTCAATGCAGCGTTATTTACCAAAGCAACCCTCTTCTGCTGAGCCCTGCCTTAGAAGGTGTTTTGAAGCCATTGTGAGAGAACTTAGGAATAAGTCAATCTAAAGAAAAGAGGGATTCTCCACCCTTTTTAATGGAATGTGTTCACAAAGTCATTATTTTTCCAGTGAGATATGTATAACTGTTCATGAGACCTAGAGCCGACCTTGAAGCTGTTGAATATAAGATATACATGCGGCATAGGCACCACCAGAGGCCATGAGAGCCACGATGTTATATAGAACACAGTGGCCTATACATGCAATTTCTTCATTGATTTAGTAGTTCCTATTTGAGATACAAAATTTGTGTCCTTATATCTAACAAGGGCAATTTCAATAGAATTATTCTTGGCTTTAGTTAGTTGTCTGAAGTTTGTTTTATTATTATTATTATTATTATTATTATTTTACAGAGACAGAGAGAGAGAGAGAGACAGAGAGAGGGATAGACAGGGACAGACAGACAGGAATGAAGAGAAATGAGAAGTATCAATCATTAGTTTTTCGTTGCCATTGTAACACCATAGTTGTTCATTAATTGCTTTCTCCCATGTGCTTTGAACCGTGGGCCTTCAGCAGACCAAGCAACCCCTTGCTAGAGCCAGCGACCTTGGGTCCAAGCTTTTGCTCAAGCCAGATGGACCCGCGCTCAAGCTGGCGAGCTCGGGGTCTCGAACCTGGGTCTTCTGCATCCCAGTCTGATGCTCTATCCAACACGCCACCGCCTGGTCAGTCTTTATTACTACTTTGAGTGAAGAAGAAAGAAAACAAATACTTGGGTTTTTTAATTAAATGGCTTATTAAATAAGTTGCTTGTTTCTAAGGGGACATTTAAGATGTTTTTTTCACGTATTTCATTTGAATCAGTTGAAGTGGTAGAGGATATTAATCGTTATATTTTGAATTGTTTTTCTGCTGCATAGTGACAGAGTAAACATTGTAGAAGTGCATCCCTAAAATGGGCAAAAGAATTGTAGATATGTTTAGAAAGAATCCAGAATAACATTTTATTGAGTTGGTTTTGTTATGGAACCAGTTGTCTGTAAAGGAAGATTTTCCAACAACTGTTTTCCCTGTGAAGTGCCAGGACTTTTTTAAAAAATAATATTTTTAAAGGTAAGTTTATACTTCCCTGCTTAAAGTTCAGTGTTATTTTTACGAACTGCATTTGGGGTATTAAATAATATCTTTTTATTTTCTTCTTTTCTCCTTCCTCTGTGTCATATTATAGCCAACCATTTATTGGCTCTCACCTGCCTTTTTTATTTTTAAGATTTTATTTATTGATTTTAGAAAGAGGAGAGAGAGAGAGAGAAAGGAGAGGGTTGGGGAGAGCAGGAAGCATCACCTTGTAGTAGCTGCTTCTCGTATGGGCCTTGACCAGGCACGCCTGGGATATCTAACCAGCAACCTTGGCGCTCCAGGTCAGTGCTTCATCTATGGTGCCACCACAGGTCAGGCACACCAGCCTTTACCTTCGACCTGATTTCTGGTTTTGTTTCAAGATCCTCCATGGGTTGAGAAAACAGGTAACCAATAAGATTCTAAGGTGTGAAATAATGTTTTTGCTATAGTGCTTTTGAGAGAATTATTTAAGGAACCTACACCTTTATTTTTGTCTGGATCAGAGTTGTATGAAAATTATTTCCCAGTTATTTGTCTCTATTTCATGATAAATGGATGTTTTTACCTTTGAACAGACTCCTAAATCTCTGCGTTTAAAAAGAATAAATCAAATTCAATCAGTCTCTTCTAAGGTGACTTTATTAGTATCTTTGTCAGGGCTGTCCACACTGTCCTGCTCATAGGAAGATGCTAGAAATATCTTTGAAATACTTTTTACTCATTCCTGCTAGAAGGTGTTTTCCATAGATGTGAAATCACAGAGATAGGCTTCCTGGAAATTCAGTTGATATCGATAGAGAACTGCCTGAAGCAATCAACATAAGCAATTGGCTAGCTTGTTTATTAATACCCCTTAATGGGAACTCTTGTCTTTTCCTACATGCTCAAATAATCTGCCCATACTGGAAACAGAAGGCAACAGGGCATATCTCCCACACCCACCTGCTCTGCAGTTAGCCAGTGCCTCCTTTCCCACATAGTAGGTCTCTTAAACCTCGCCTGTAGTCTTCTAAGAAGTCACAGCCCTCATTTTTGTTGTACTCTTAAGAGAGTTACCATGGGACCCTCAAAGAAGAAAAGGAGCTGAGGCCTTGGTTTGTAGTAGCCATAGGCTAAGTAGCTCTTTCTGAGGCATCCTCTTACTTACTCCTTCGCTAACTCTGTGAGATGCAGGGCTTGGTCTTCATATTTTATAGGTGAGGGAATTGAGGCTCACAGATGTGAAGTACGTGCCCAGTGTCTCAACTAACAAGTACCAGAGCAGGACTTTGAACCCAGGCCATCTGATTCCATGCCCAGGTTCTTTCTAGTACCTCCTGTACCTCCCAGGAGAACCAGAGTCGTGGAAGGTGTGCTTTGGGCCAACATCTTACATAATCTTTCCATCTACCTTGGAAGGTAGGTATCATGATTGTTCTCAGTTTACACAGGAGACTAAGTAACCTGATGGTAGTCACACTTCAGTTACCGGCAAAATCAGAACAAGAACTCAAGCTCTGCTTGGCTCTCAGTTCCTCTAAGCCTCAGTTTCCTCATCGTAAAATAATTATGTCACCAATCTCTTAGGATGATTGTAAGGATAAAATGAGATAGGTAATCCTCATAAAGTGCTTAGCACAGTGCCTGGCATGTAATAAGACCTCAATAAATATTAGCTATAGTTAGCATGGAACAAAAAAGGCGAAATTGCTTTGATAGAAAAATCCTGCTCTTTCACAATCTGTTTATAGTCACTATTATAAAGATTCCGTTCTATTAATGGTAAAAGGTATCTTCTCTCACTTAAAACAAAAAGTTAGATCAAATGTTGGTTATTTGCCCTTCTTCATCTAAACGATTACACAAGCAGTTTAAGGTTCCTTACAATTCTGTGACTGTACCTTTCTGTGATGGAGTGCTTTTCCTATGAAGAAATTTTAGGTCAGAACTCAAGTCCTCTACAGTCATGAAGTTGTGTGCTCACAGAGGACTGAACAGAGCCCATTAGCAAAGCGGTGTGCAAACTCTGAATCTCAGAGTTGTAAATGACGGACGGGGTGTGGCGGGGTGTAAACAGTGAGATCATTGGGGTCTTTGTTTCTCATGGAAAGAGAAGATACCTACGGCATTTTAAAGTTGGAAACAAAGCACAGATAATTGATTTTTTTAGCAAAGGCATTTAAGAAAATATTTGTTTTGTACTTGGCACCGGAGGATAATAGAGCACAAGTAGTAATTAAACCGGAATTTAGCGGCCCGGGTATAATCAGGAAACCATTTTCCCAGAATATTTCCCAGCAATTCTTGAGGACTCTAACAAGATGTACCCTAGCTGGACACTTCGTTGCTTGTGAAAAGGTTGTAGAGTTTTTTGTTTTCATTGTATTCCCGTGGAATCCTGCCTTTCATGATTCGTGATCATGAAAATTACATCCTCAAACATTGATGGCCAAGATTCCTCAGTGCTGATGTGTGGAATTACTTGATTTCACGTGGAATGTGTTTATAAAACTTTCTCATTAGAGTGTCGTAGAGGGGAACAGGATGGAGTTCCAGTGGCCCATTCTCTACTGTCACAGTTTACAGGTAGGACTATGTTAATAGATTTAAGCAACTTCTCCTCCAGGAAACTATACCCTCCTCACCCGTGTATTAACTGCATCTTCTCTCTCCTCCTGTGTATCCCATGTAGGCCTCTAACATAGGGTTAGCTACTTTGCCTTACGGTCCTTTCCTGGCCAGGACCGAACGGTGCCTAGAACTTTGGAGTTGCTCAGTAGATGTCCACTGACCAACATAAAGAACATGTTTTTAAACTTCCGGCTTCATATGGGCCTTTACTCTCTCTCGGTAATAGTTTTATTCATTTGTTATTGCTGGAAACTGTCTCATTCCTAAACCATGGTTCTAAGCCTTTCCACTCATTTCATCCCCTCTCTCACCTCTCATCCTTCACAGATAACATTCTTTTCTCCACCCACCAGCCCCGCCCTCGAACCTCTCCCTTTCTTCACACATTCTCTTACCATCCTGTCTTGAAAGAATGTTCGTCTTGGTTTTCAAGCCTGTCCCCTCATCTGAGCTTTGGATCAGAGGCATCTGTGGAATCTGGCCCCATCAGATAGATACCTCCTTTCCTTGTGTGCCTGTGTTTTGATGTTGTTGCTTCTGTAACTTTCTAACGTGTCCAGTTGTCCTTTCTTACAATAAACTCTTGTTTCTCATGTTCCACCTCTGTCAATTTCTCTCCCATCTTCACATTGCCTGAACTTGTTCTGCTGGTCTCTAACTTCCCCCAAACACATACACACACTCACACACACACACACACACACACACACACACACACACATACACACACACTTGTATCCAGCCTTGGCTTCCTAATTTCTAAATCCACGAACCTCTCCTCAGTCTTCATATTTCTGCCCAGGCATCTAGCTGAATGTAATAATACTGTCTTTTTCCCGGATACCCAAGATAGAAATATTGGTGCTGTTTTCACTCCCACTTCCTTCCTTAATATACTTTCCTCTATAAAAATAAAAGTACTTGTCTTTGTAAGTTTATTTTTTATATGGTGTATAACAAAAGATCTTATATAAAGTAGAGGAGTGACTAGAACATATTCTTCAGGGTGTTTGGATTTGGCATTAAGATGTTGGTACAAGCTAAAGGCCAAGCCAGTGAGAAAGTATGTGAAGTAGTAGAAACAGTGAATGAACCTCATGCATTGTATACATAGCAGACTATTCTTAAAATATTCAGTTTCCATACATTCTAAGAACTAACAGGAAGTGAAGAAAGGCCAGCCCAACTAAGGCTTGGATCCAGAATGTTCTGGTTTTTTACAAATACGTAATGACATTAAAAAAGAATACACACGATTTATGTATTTACGTATATGCACAAGATCCTCATTATGTTTCTATATGGTAATATAATCAGAAGTCTTTTAAAGAACATAGCACTTTTAATCACTTCATATGTAATTGGAATTTCTTCCCTTTGGGGTCGCCTGTCAACCTCCACAGAGCAGCTCCATCCTCAGATTGGAAGTTCCGCTACCGCAGTGGTCAGTGTGCTTGTCACTCATCCTCTTCCTTTTATAAAACTGAGCCGCCTGCCCGTTTGACCTCGTTTGGTCCTATACTCTATGAGTTTGGCTTTTGTTATAGTTTTTTGGGTTTTTTTTTTTTTGAAGTAGAATGAAGAAGGTTTAACTTGAATTTCAGGGCATAGTAACAGAAGAGGGTAAATAACTAGCTACCCAAGGTTTGTTTTTACTGCCTCATAGGTGAGCAGAGCCATGAGGCTACAGAACTTGTCACACTGACCATGAAGAAGCAGTGTGTTACTGAGGCCCAGCAGGAAGGGTGTTCACATAGGACTGCGTCCTACCTTTGAGAACTCACAGAGAAAGGAGACATTTATGAACTAAGAAAGAACTAAACCGTACTGTATGTGCCACCCCAGAGCGGGAAGGGTCCGCAGGAGGAACTTGACATAGGGAATTCACGACAGTAGACTGAGATGGCATTTCAGGAAATACTTGAAGTGAAGCTAAGTTTGGATCTTGGTGTTCATGCAGGGAAGGAAGATGGCTGGGGGCAGAGAGAGCAGTGCGGGGCACGGGGGAGGACTGCGGGGCAGAGAGAGCAGTGCGGGGCACGGGGGAGGACTGTGGGGCAGAGAGAGCAGTGCGGGGCACAGGGGCCATGGACCAGCAGAGCTCAGTCCCGGGACTGTGGGGCAGAGAGAGCAGTGCGGGGCACGGGGGAGGACTGTGGGGCAGAGAGAGCAGCACGGGGCACGGGGACCATGGACCAGCAGAGCTCAGTCCCGGGACTGTGGGGCAGAGAGAGCAGTGCGGGGCACGGGGGAGGACTGCGGGGCAGAGAGAGCAGTGCAGGGCACGGGGGAGGACTGTGGGGCAGAGAGAGCAGTGCGGGGCACGGGGGCCATGGACCAGCAGAGCTCAGTCCCGGGACTGTGGGGCAGAGAGAGCAGTGCGGGGCACGGGGGAGGACTGTGGGGCAGAGAGAGCAGCACGGGGCACGGGGACCATGGACCAGCAGAGCTCAGTCCCGGGACTGTGGGGCAGAGAGAGCAGTGCGGGGCACGGGGGAGGACTGTGGGGCAGAGAGAGCAGTGCGGGGCACGGGGGCCATGGACCAGCAGAGCTCAGTCCCGGGACTATGGGGTAGAGAGAGCAGTGCAGGGCACGGGGGAGGACTGCGGGGCACGGGGGAGGACTGCGGGGCAGAGAGAGCAGTGCAGGGCACGGGGGAGGACTGCGGGGCAGAGATAGCAGTGCGGGGCACCGGGGAGGACTGTGGGGCAGAGATAGCAGTGCAGGGCACGGGGGAGGACTGCGGGGCAGAGAGAGCAGTGCGGGGCACCGGGGAGGACTGTGGGGCAGAGATAGCAGTGCAGGGCACGGGGGAGGACTGCGGGGCAGAGAGAGCAGTGCGGGGCACGGGGGAGGACTGTGGGGCAGAGAGAACAGTGCAGGGTACGGGGACCATGGACCAGCAGAGCTCAGTCCCGGGACTGCAGGGCAGAGAGAGCAGTGCGGGGCATGGGGGAGGACTGCGGGGCAGAGAGAGAGCAGTGCCGGGCACGGGGGAGGACTGCGGGGCAGAGAGAGCAGTGCGGGGCACGGGGGAGGACTGCGGGGCAGAGAGAGCAGTGCGGGGCACGGGGGAGGACTGCGGGGCAGAGAGAGCAGTGCAGGGCACGGGGGAGGACTGCGGGGTAGAGAGAGCAGTGTGGGGCAGAGAGAACAGTGCAGGGTACGGGGACCATGGACCAGCAGAACTCCGTCCCGGGACTGCGGGGCAGAGAGAGCAGTGCGGGGCACGGGGGAGGACTGCGGGGCAGAGAGAGCAGTGCGGGGCACCGGGGCCATGGACCAGCAGAGCTCGGTCCGGGGACTGCAGAGCAGATTGCTGGGCTAGAGGAAGGTGAGGAGGCTCTGTGGTACTGCAGAGGTGCAGGAGGGACCAGGGAGATGTCAGGATGAACTGGAGCGAGCTCAGAGCCGTATTGGCGCTCATCTAGCATCGCACTTCATGCTTAAGGCAGTGGAAAGCCATCAGATGTTTTTAAGCAAGTCTTTATTTTCTCTGTAAGATGGGGCCTAAGGAGCCCTGCAGCACCGAGGTCTTATGAGTAATAGCATAGCAACTAGTATGCCTTAATAAACATTTGCTCCTTTATTTTTTTCATCAGATAAATCATTGAAGTTTGTTATAAATCTAATAAAATTTAAAAAACATGTTAGGATGTGATCATAATCTTTTAAAAAATTATTGTATAAATGTTTAAGCATTCCCATTTTCCTCCAAATTTAAATATTATAGTTTCTGTATAAATATAAAAAAGATGAAGAGGAATTAGGTTACCTAATTTTTATCTGGTTCTAATTCGTTTTATGCCTTGCGTCAATTCTCTGGACCCTGAGCCTTGGTTTTCTACATGTAAAATTTATTTTGCAAACTGAATTGAATTAGCAATCCATAGAACAAAATGTTACAGCCCAAAAAGAGACTTTAATGATGGATAAAAACAAAATTAGTTCTAATAAGGACACTTTATTTCTGACATTCTCCAAAGATAGAGCAATAGTGAGTCTCCGGTGAACTATCCAATTAGCTTCTAGAGCAGGGGTCCCCAAACTTTTTACCCAGGGGGCCAGTTCACTGTCCCTCAGACAGTTGGAGGGCCGGACTATAAAAAAGAACTATGAACAAATTCCTATGCACACTGCACATATCTTATTTTAAAGTAAAAAAATTAAACGGGAACAAATACAATATTTAAAATAAAGAACAAGTAAATTTAAATCAACAAACTGACCAGTATTTCACTGGGAACTATGGGTGCAGATGCATCCTGTGCTCCTCTCACTGACCACCAATGAAAGAGGTGCCCCTTCCAGAAGTGCTGTGGGGGCGGATAAGTGGCCTCAGGGGGCTGCATGTGGCCACCAGCCGTAGTTTGGGGGCCCCTGCTCTAGACAGTAAAGGATAATTGTGTAGAGAACAATTAAAGGAAAGCATCTCACTAGTGAAGTGATGAGCAGGGTTCTCTGGCTGAAACCCCAAGCTCACTCACGTGGCAGGAAGAAGACTCAGACTACGCCCAGGAGGAACAGGGGAATGACCTGAGAGAGCATGTCCGTCCTTCTTGCAAACAGAAATGTCAGGATCACACCTACTACTTCCACCTTTCACCTTTTCCTGCATCCCTCCTTCTTTCACACATTCATGACCTACAGTGTGTATAGCATAGTACCTCCTACCGTGATACTGATGGGCTCCACCTTGACCTGGGCTAACTGCAACATTGGAAAAATAGTGGTAGCTCAACCCGCTGGGTGCCAGAGAGGGCAGCCGTTCTTTTTTCTCTGAACAGACAAAAATATTTGAGGGCTTCTGTGTGTTTTTCCTGCTAGCTTAGTCACCTTGGCACACCTAGTTTGGATTACTCCTCTTAACAATGCTATAAGGTAGGTTTTAGGATTCTCATTTTACATATTAGGAATCCAAGGCTTAGGAAAGCTAAGTGGCAGAATGTGGATGATAGTAATAATGTTAATTCAAAGACTGTGCATCCCAGAGCAGCCCTCTTTCCACAGCTGCTCCTCAGCCCAGGCGTTGGAGATTATGAACACATGTTAATATAGCACTTCTGGTGAAGAATACAGAGTGGGCAAAAGTAGGTTGACAGTTATGAGTACGTGAAACACAGAGTTTATTCTTGTATTATTATTTATTAATTGTTGTATAATTTTTCATATGAACAACTATAAACCTACTTCTGCTCCACCCTGTTTAAAAACCCACAGGGCTCCCTGAGGTTGCAGTGTAAAATGAGATCGCCTGCCCCTTCTCATCTCCTGCAGGTCTGACCCAGATCATTTCTGGACTCCCTCCCCCACCCTCTTCCAGCCCTCCCTCCTTCACTCATTTGCCTACCTCCCATTATTACCTTGCCCTCGGGGGTGGGAGTTAGTGTACTGGAATAGGGCTATGGAAGATCACTTTCACATCTGGGGCTATTTTTTATGCTCCCTTTTGTATGATGTAGTAGTTTCTGTCACTCACTTTATATTTACTTACTGTCTGAATCCACGTCAATTTATGTGCCCTTGGCTCTGAACCACCATTATATATTTTTGTGTTGTTAATATTTTTAATTGGTGCTTTTAAAGTAGATGTACTGTGTGTTTGGCAGACCAACAAAGTAGAATGTAAAAAGGGTCGATTTTTTTAGCCATATAAGGTGAAAAGTCCCTTTTGTATGGGTGTGTGCACATTATGGGTTTTATCAGCACAATATTCATTAATGTTTATAGTAATGTTTACAGTGTGGCCCCTTGAGTCGCTCGGGCTTATGCATAGCTCAAATGACGTAACCTTGGAAAATGCAATAAATTCAAAGTTGAAACCACTTCTAAGGGGAAGTTTCTTGAAAGCTGTAAAGTTAAATTGCCTCCTCCAGGATGAAGGAAGTGGTGTAGAGAATTTCCCTGGGGACCTGGATTTGCCTCTCACCAGTCTTGTCCCCTGGGTAGGAATGCTGGGTTAGGGGTCAGATTACTTTGTTTTACTTTATTTTAAATCCTCTGGGTTTTTTTTATTGGTTTTTTTTTTCTTTTGCTCCAAGGACTCCATGGTGTGGCAGACCCATGGTTACATTAATATCTAACCTTTGATCCTTTCTTTTATGTATCCAGGGTGATTCTTATCCTACATGTGCATGCCCAGGTACCCGAAGTAGAATTTTATGAGTCACAGAATCTAACTTTGTAGGAGACCCGGCAAGACACAGGTCAGCCCTGTGTGAACTCCTCCAGTTATATGTAACTGAATACTGGCCAGAGTGTCTTATGCTTTACATTTTAGAAAGCTCTTTGTCCTATTGTTTTGAAATGTCGTTCCCCAGAGCCTACATTATTGGTCCTGGTGTCTCTTTCTGAAGCTACATAGAATAAATGTTCTTTTTTCGTGATATTTGTAGATATTGACAGTGATTTTGCCTTGTCCCCCTTTATGGTGTCATACATCTTTAGAGCTGTCAAACCATTTTTCTTATGCTGTAGTGCATTTGTCCATTTGTAGAGTACAAGCTATGTATGTTAGACACAGCTGGAAACTAGGAAGCAGAGAGAACAAAGTAGGCTGTGATCTCTGCCCTCCGGGAAATCTGGTCTAATTAATGAAAAAGGGGATACGGGCTATAGAAGGGGCACCGTATTCGTGATGATTGGAGATTGGGGATAGCAGGGAAAGTGTCCGCAGGGTGTACCATGTAACTGAAGTCCAGAATACTGAGTTACCCAAGGGAGCAGGATAAGTGAGGGCAGGAAGTCGTTCACTTAGACGGGCCAGCTTATTGGAAAAGCTGAAGGTGAGACAGTGCACGGGAGTTCAGGACGTGGGGATGGTTCCTTCAGCGTGAGGCACTAAGCGAGGAGGTGGTGAGTGAAGAGAAGGATGCAGAAGGGCTGGAGCAGAAAGCGGGCCGACAGGTGGGGGGTGGGAAGCAGGGGTCAGACAATATAGGAAAGTAGAGAATAATGGAGAACCCTGAC
This sequence comes from Rhynchonycteris naso, assembly GCA_037038555.1. Classification (NCBI taxonomy): domain Eukaryota; kingdom Metazoa; phylum Chordata; class Mammalia; order Chiroptera; family Emballonuridae; genus Rhynchonycteris; species Rhynchonycteris naso. Next base: position 80,257,733 of record CM073002.1, read on the forward strand.
CAGTAAGGATATTTATTATCCTCTTGAGTATACAATAACTGTGAGAAATATAACAGATTCTGTATAAGATCGTATAGATTTGGAAATATTTTGCACATTAGGTTTTGTTGTTAGAGAAAATGTATTCAGTCATTAGGGCTAGACAGAGATGGCTCATTCAGTAGCAAGACCATTTCTTCATCAACAATATATTTGGAGAAACAAAAAAAGGAGAGTACAGTTTTAACATTCTTACGACTGTGAGAAAATTTGGATGCATTTTTTAACAAATGCATATAACAAAATAATAGTAATAGCAAACATTTATATATCACTATGGTCTTGGCCCTGTTATACTAACAAACTTAATGCCCACATCAACTCTATGAGGTAGGTATCATCCCAGATACAAAGAATTTAAATAACTTACCAGAGGTTAGAAAGCTAAGTGGCAGAGATAGGATTTGCTTCTAGGCCCTAAGAACATGTGGGAAAAGATTTAAGTTTTAGATAAAGGAAATGAACTGAGTCTGCAAAAGTAAAGACATCTTTATACATGACTCCTGTCTGCTGTTGATGGTCATGACCACACACTCACTGGATGGTCATGACCAGCAGGAATAAAGTGAGTATTCATGAATCCATATTTCAAACCTCACTCAGGCATTAGCACATGGAGATCACTCTCCTGATGGCTCTCAGGACCTGGTCTGGGCCTTGCTAGCACTTCTGTCTGACTGCAACTTCAGTTGGTCTCTCTGCCTCCTGCCACTGTCAAAGAGGGGTTGGCCTGCCTGTGGAGCAGAAGGGAACTAGGGTAACGGTGACCCAGAGAAGGTTTGAAATACCCTTACTCCTAGGGCAACAGAATTGCCAAGCAGCATTTCCAGGCCGGGCCAGTTGATGCTGGCAACCACCAATGTACAGTAGCCCAAGTTTCAAATGTGTAATTTTTTCTCTAAGGCAGACTGCTTCCTTGTTGAGTGTGTACAAACAAGTGCTTCTTGGGGACATAGGTATGAAGGTAAGTAAGAGAGGCTGCAGCGATGATTTGTGGAGTGAGAGAGGTGACAGTAGAAGCAGTTTGATGCGTAAAGATCGAGCAGAAAAGGAAAAGGACGTGGCTCTCTGGGTCCAGGAGAAGGGCAGGAGCAGTTGCTGGAAAGGATTAGAGAAATAGCAAATAATGCTGAATGAGTGGTATATTTGAATTATTTTTGGGGAGAGGACTCTTAGCACTCCTTCTTGCCTTGGTCAGTTATCTGAACATACCTCAGTTTGTTAATGACATAATTAAAATGTCTCATAATGGAAATGTTAAACAAGCCGGGCCTGAGCTCCTAGGTACGACCAAGGTGAAGCTGATCTCTTCAGATCATATGACTTTATAATCTTACAGCACATGTTTGACTGTTTGTACATGATGATTATTCTGTTGCATGATTAAATAAAAGTGGAGGTCATTGACTAGTTCTGTGATGCAAAGTTACACTATAGATTTATATGCCCAAAGGAAGTACCATTGAGGTACCATAAGCAATGATAATTTTCATCTCTTCAAACTCATTGCCTTTCAATTAGATTTTATATCTACTCTGTAAAGCCAGTATTCGCGGCCACCATCACAGCCACCTGGCCCATGCAGGTTCGCATTAGATTCGGATAGTCAGTAATGAAACAATGGAGCCAAAAACTGGTGAGCCATCAGCTTTAATTCTAGCCTGCACCCAGCAGACAAGTAAAAACACACACTGGGCTCCAAAACCCACTCATTCAGTGCTCACAAAGCTACTGACTTATCCGAGTTTCCTAGAATCAAAGGTTTCTAGCTCACCAGCCTTATTCACCTCTTTTCCCCATCTCCTTCTCCAGCACAAACTCTGCTCAAACTGGCTTCTCCCTCAGCACTCTGCCATCTTGGCTGCTTCTCCTGGCCTCCTCCATGTGGCCTTTCTCTGCTCTCTTCTCTACTGCTAATCCCAGGAACCGAGAGAGAGCAAGCTCCCAGTCTGCCCCACTTTATAGTGTAGAAATCCAAACCTTTAATCCAATCTACAAACAAGAAAGTCTCTGATACAAAACCACTTATCTGAGACATAATGTGAGGATTTCTCATGGGAGTGCACCACCCCACATCATCCAATCAGTCAAGGGTGTGGGGAAAAGCTTACTCTTAAAATTTGCATGTGGGCAGTACCATCTTTAACAAAGTGAGCATAATATATTTTATCTACCCAACAAACTCATTACTATCTTTCTTCATTAATAATCTTTTCTCTAGCTGGATTACAGGTTCTCTGAGCATAGGGTTAGTGTCTGTGTCAACTCCCAAGTTTTCCCTCCAGCCCCTAGTCCAGTACAATGCTGGTGGTGTTCACAGACATCGGGCTCTTGTGTCAGGTGAGCCCTTAAAGAAGATCAAAGCCAATCAGATTATGTTACCACTGAGGCATTCAAGGTTCTGACAGGTCAAGTGATCAGATGCTCAGGGTTCAGAGCTAGGTAGCGAGGAAGCTTGAGCTACACCCCAAATCTTTTTCACCTCAGCTTTTTACACCCTGTCAAACCTACGCAGCTCAATGAATCAAGTCTTTACATTAATGTGTGTGTGTGTGTGTGTGTCTCAGGTGTCAAAAGAAAGTTATTCCCTAGGTTAGTGCTGCTTCCCAGCCTGTGTTACCCAATATGGCTCACAGAGAATATGGTGATATTTATTTAGGATATTAGAGTCAACAGGGGTGGCTTTTGGAGGACAGCTGAAGCAAGTCACTGTTTTATTTTTGTTTGTTTTGTACTGTAACAAAGAAAAGTATTGCTTCCTTCTTGGCTCCCTCTCTTCTTTATCTTCTTCACTTCCTTATTCTCTTCCCCTTCTAGTCAACCTAAGGCTTGTGTCCTTCCAGATAACTGTAACAGGGGTGGGGTTGTTTGAAGTTTCAGGGCATGGAACTAGATATAATTCAGTCCAGCAGATTTCTACTTATCGATAAATGATTGTTGTTGTGCAGGGCTTATCAACATAGTTTGGAGATTTCGTCAGAATCATCCTAATAATAAATGTAGTGTGTCAGACTTGAAAACCTATTTGGCGAGTGGGATCTTTGTTGTGTGGGCCGACTGTATGAGCCGTAACTGAAGAGAATTAAGTGGAGCATGTCGTTACTTGGACGATACAGCGATTTACTCAAACTGAATGAACTCAAGCTGGCGGAGATTGGAGCTGCCCTGATTGAGAGCCCTGGATGAGAGGTAGATAGAGTCTGAATGAACTGTACTACTGCAGGTGCTGCACAGGTGGGCTAGTGGGTGGCTCCTAAGTGACTGTTGCATTCTCTTTTGGTTCCCTTTTGAGAAGCAAAGATTGATAAGAAGGAAAGAGGAATGTGGCACCAAAAAAGAAAGGATAAGATTCTTAGAGTCCCTTCACACCCGAAGAAAGACTTTTTGAAAAGTTTGTATTAGGTCTGGCAATGGATACAAGCACAGGACTCTTGCAGTATATTCTTGGCTCTTGCCACTACCTCTGACTTTGAGCAAATCAGCTGACTTCTCTGCCTGTAAAATAATATTCCCTTTGACATTAATACTTACCTCATGAGGTTATCTAGAGGATAATGTTAGTAATAATGTCTTGTGTTTAAAACATTTCTTTCACAGAGAGCTCAAAGCATTTTATATACATTGAGAGTGAAGCTTCTTGTGAGAAATGATTATATTTCCCAGATTTTGGAAATGAATTTAGACTATAAGAGCCTGGATACCTAAATTTCACGCATTGCAGGAGGACATATGGTACATAGTGATCCAGTGAGTCAAATGAATTTTTTATTCCCATCTTTCCTCGTTCTGTGAATTGAGAGACTGCAGTGAGTCCATATACTACAATAGATAAGGCACCTCACATATGTGATCAGAGTAGTCTCTCGTGACACATCCAGATCTTGAAGAACTTCAAAACGTCTCGGATGATACTCTTTTGGACCTTGGTGTAGCAGAAAGACACCTGGGACATCTTAACCTGAACTACACAACACCACTAAAAGATTCCAGAGATAGAACATCTAAATATGGGAGTATTTTTTCTGTTCATTTCAACTCGATTCAACCAATATATATTTTTTTCTCATTGATTTAAGAAGGGGGTGTCAGGGGTGAGAAAGAGAGAGAGAGAAGCATCAACTCATTTCACTCCATTGCTCCATTTAGTTGTGTGCTCACTGATTGCTTCTCGTTTGTGCACTGTCTAGGAATTCAACCTGTGAACTCTGGTGCACTGGGTCAATGCTTTATCCACTGCGCCACCCAGCCAGGGCCCCAGTATTTCTTGAGTGCCTATTATATACATAATTTTGAGGAACTCAGAGAATGAAAAAAGCATAGCATGCTCAAGAAAATTAAGCTGGCATTAGAAAAGACAGAGGAGTGAGATTTAGAAGTAGATATATAGAGCAGTGTTAGAGTAAGAAAACCACCACAGTATTTGGACGTTTAAAGAGGGGAAAGATTCCATCTAGATGATTAACCCCAAACACTTATTACCAATCTGTCTGCTGTTCATTGGAGAGACAGGAGCTGTCCTGGAGCTTCAGTGGGGAAGAGACATGCACATAGATAGATTTAGCACATCCTAGGCAATGCAGCGATCAGGGACACTTATCCCAGCGTGGAAATTTAGGGAAAGCTTGAAGGACAAGATTTCTCCTAAAGTCTTTAAAATGGAAAAGAATATGGAAAGGAATTTCAGGCTGAAAGATCATTATGTACAAAGGTCCCCCCGCCCCAGTGTTTCATCTCCTTTCACCAGAAAGTGGCAAACTACAGAAAATTTGGTATTATTATAACCCAAGTTTTAACTGGAGGTAGTAGTGAGAAGTGACGCTTACGATTAAGGGCCTATCTTGCTGTCTTGTTTGCTGCTGAATACTAGTAAGAAGTGTGGGTCATCGATAAATATTTTTTGAAAAACTGAGTAAGTGATATGCAGGGTTTAAGTTCCTGCAGACTATCCAAATAAATAAATGTGGCAGCCATAGGGAGAGATTCTGGGCTGCAAATACAGATTGGGAAGTCACCTCATGTCAATAGTGTTTAAAATCAAGAACAAATGAAATTGTACAAGTAGAGTATATAGAATGAGCAAAGCATCAAGGATGAAGCCTTGAAATATACAGACATTTTTCTTTTCTTTTTTTTTTTTTTACGTGAGTGGAGGGGAGATAGTGAGGCAGACTCCCACATGCAACCTATTGGGATCCACCCAGCAATCCCCATCTGGGACCGATGCTCAAAAATCAACCAACTATCCTCAGTGCTTGAGGTGACGCTTGAACCAGTTGGGAGGGGAAGCAGGAGAGAAAGGGGAGAGGGAGGGGGAGAGAAGCAAATGGTCACTTCTCCTGTGTGCCCTGACCAGGAATTGAAGCCGGATGTCCATGCCCTGGGCCACCGGCCAGGACCAGAAATTTAAAAGACATTTAAGGTGTAAATAAAAGAAGTCCCCCTTGAGGAAGGTGGAATGCAAAGAGAAAGACAGAGAAATAAGAAAAAAATAGAAGAGAGATTTGATTTGATGTGTCCATCAGGTAGAATATTATGGGGTTCATTGCTGGGCTCACAAGAAAAGTTCTCAGTGCAGTGACCAGGACAGACGTTAGATCGTGGCTTGTTGCAGAGTAAATAGGAACGGCGTAAAAGTTGAGACAGTGAGCTTAGACCTCTCTTTCAAGTCATTTAGCTCACAAGAGAAGGAAGGAGATGGTTTCTAGGGAGCCAACCAGGTTCCAGAAGAAAAATAATTACTATGGTGAAAGACTTAAGTAGGCTTCTGGGCTACAGGAGCAAATAGGCAGTGAAGGTTGAAGATGTAGGTAAATAAAGAGGATAATGATAGGACAAGGTCCTACAAGAGATGAAAAAAGAATGAGATCGTGTGTGGAGAGCTGGGCCTTGAACCATCCTCTGAACTGGAAGGAAGAGTGCCAGGTCCACAGGTCTCCAGAAAGGGTGGAGGGGAGGGTGCTGAGAAATGTGGGTGTCGTCTCACCGAGCTAGAGGGTGATGTCATCTGCTGAGAAGAATTTGGCTTTGGTTGGGATCTTGAGCATGAGGACAGTTTTAAAATGTTGCTGAGTAAAATAAGAGTAAGCTAAACAAGGATGAATAAAAGATTGAGCAGAGTTGATTGTCTAATTGAGATTAAGGGCTACCAATTTATAGTGGCATCAGTCTGAAAGCTAATTTTCTACAACTGAAAAGTAATTTTCTAACATTAATGAATGAATGAATGAATGATTACATTGGGGTCTCTGGATGTAGGTCATCCTAGAAAGCCAACTGTACATACTCTTTTGGTGGGCCTTGTACCGGTAGAATTATATAGACCTGGTTTCTGACCTAGGAGTATTTAATCTAGATAAAAATATGGATTAGGCATATAATTAGCACATTGACAAAGGAGTATAGTTAACAAATGGGTTAAAAAATAGGTTAATTGGTTAAATATCAATAATATGGTCTGGCTAAGCAATAAGTGTATCAGTATGAGTATTAACAATGAGAGGGACCTGGTTCTGATAGGAAGAGGAAAATATTGCAGGACATAAAAAGTATTGACATATATGTAAAAAATGGGAAAAGATGTTATTCAAACAAGTTTTTACATGAGCTTAATAAATTTTATAAGGAACAACCAAAGTGTCCCTCGATAGAGGATCAGATAAAGAAGATGTGGTACATATACACAATGGAATACTAATCAGCTGTAAGAAATGATGACATAATGCCATTTACAACAACATGGATGGACCTTGAGAACATTATACTGAGTGAAATAAGTAAATCAGAAAAATCTAAGCACTATGATTTCTCACATAAGTGGAATATAAAGCTGAGATTCTTGGACATAGATAAAAGTGCAGTGGTTACTGGGGAAAGGAGGAGGAAAGGAATAAAGATGGATGAATACATGGTGACAGAAAATGATTTGATTTTGGGTGATGGACACACAACACATCAATAGTTCAAATGCTACAGAGATGTTTACCTGAAACCTATGTACTCTTATTGATCAATGTCACACCATTAAATTTAATTTGTAAATTAAAAAAAATAAATTTGATAAGGAAGACAACCAGTCTTGCTACTTCTTAGGTTGAAATAAATTTGACCCAATGGACTTTCCTGGGCTTGTTCATTTGCCCAATTGACTTAGATTCTAGGGATTTGCATGTGGAAAATTAATGCCATGGCAGGATTATCAGACTATAAATTCATTAAGAAGTCTGATGATACCATAAACCATGAGAAGCCAGCATCCCACGGCAGTATAGGAAACCTCCCAGTTTGATTTAGTGCTGATAATCCATTTTATTCCTCTCCATTAGTTATTACAGTGATAACAGATTGGCGACACAGCCTCATTTTCTGCCTCTAGAGCTGTCTACTGCTGGGCACAGCTGCTCCCAGTCATTCTTTCCAGTGTAAATAATAGTTCATATTTCCAAGGGCTGTCCGGAGATTTTTGTGTGCTTGTGAAAGGAGTCTATATCACCAACCACCCTGTTGGGAAAGATTGAAGGTAAGGGTGAAACCAAGGAACTGAATAAGAAAGCCAGAACTGCCTCTCTCTCTAAGAAATGGCTTTTTGCTCTTAAGGACATTTAGATTGACTGGATGTTGATGATGTGAATTTCATGAGTGTGGGGCAAGAAAATTCTATCACTTGCTTCTGTTTAAGGCAGGCCTTTTATTTTGGAACTCTTTCTTTCATGTTAGGTGTAAATAATGAACTCCTTTGTTGTGAGTGAGTAGGTTAAAGGCAGTAAACACAGCAAAGAGCATGTTTGATCTTCATGCCTTTGGCAATAGAAGCCAAGAACCAGAAACAGGCCAGAGAATTTGGGGTGGAAGCCACTAAAAGCTATCCTTTTAGTTTCACAAAATTAGGTGCAGAACGAGAGGAGAAATGGATGGAATGACAATTATTAAGAAGGATGAAGGGTAAAATGAGGAGTCCTGAATGATAAAAGCTTAGGTTTAGATTTTAAGATCTGCTCTAGAACTCAGTGAATTCTGTGAGAAATTAGGGAGCATTATGTAGACATGGTATAAAGGAAATTAAAATCTCTAATCTCTCTCTCTATCTCTCTCGTCTTCATGTGATCTCTATAAGGAATTAGTGGATTTTATAAACTTTTAAATACTGGTTTGAGAATTTGTTAGTAAGTAAATGATTTTTTTTATGTAGGTAGGCAAACTTACACTTTTCAAAAACTGGTTTGTTTTAATACCCTAATTCTGCAAATCCTATTTGAATGTGATTATTAATTCAACCTCCTTCTACATATTAAACCATGTATTCATATGACACAGAAATCTAAAATATAATATACAGGTGCAAATACATATGCAAATTCTTTTTTAATCTTATTTAGACATTTTAAATTGTATTGGCAGCTGTTATTGGTAGACATTTAATGTTTTCTTTATTATATGAAATGCATCAATATTTCCACCTCAGGTCTTACAGAATTCATATATGCATTCTGTAGGTGAGTTATAAACTGAAATTTTAAACCCCCTCTATGTTGAGGGAAACAATGAACACCCTACACACTTGGTGAAAGATAAATGGCCTCATGCTTACACCCCTGTTTGATTGGAACATCATCCCCAGTTTCGGCAACAGTGAGGAGGGCAGAGATGCAAGTATCCTATACAGCGCACCTATACAATATGCAATATCCTACACAGTATACAGGACCTCTTTTCCTAGGCCTGGTGCTGTGATCTGGGGGGTGGGGGGGTATGGGACAGATTTGCTCTAAAGTTTTGCTAGCCTTGACTGATAATGTATAATTGATAAATAACTTTTTTAAAGATCCTGCATAGTTTCCCATTTTATTTTTATCCCACAGTTTTTTATAGTCTACAGTTTCAGATAGCTGGCAGAATTGCTCTGTGATAAAAGGAAACCTGAAACTATATACCATATTCCTTCCAAGCTTTTTGACCAAGAAGACTCTCTGAATATTTTTCAGAAACAAATTGAGGGTACTGTGCTCCATTTTAATGGCCTTTTAATTTGAAAGTTAAACTCAATCCTAATTGCTTGTAGGTATTGGACAATATGAGTATTTCCATTGGATAATATGGAGAGTACAATTTATCATTAAAGGGCTTGTCATTTTTATCTTAGCTGAATCAGGGGCCAGAATATACAGTTTGTGCTTTCAAGTACACGTTGATTTATTATGGTGTGTTGTAATAGCAGTTTTTAGAGGACTTCATAAAACTGGGTTTTTTTTTTTTGTAACTTAGTAAAGTCCACATTCTTCCTTGTTGACTTTAAAGTTATTGTTATTAGGTCACACGAGTTAGAAAGCAAGGATAAAAACCCAAATTTGGAGGAACAAGCCTGTCAAAAGTGCACCATGACTTTATGGACACACTGTCTAACAAAAATTTATTCACTTTTATTCAACTAATGATCATAATTTGGCCCTGGGTGGTTGGTTCAGTGGTAGAATGCCAGCCCAATGTGTGGATTTCCTGGGTTCAGTTCCAGTCAGGGCACACAGGAGAAGTGCCCATCTGCTTCTCCACCCCTCCTCCTCTCGCTTCTTTCTCTCTCTCTTCCTCTCCTGCAGCCTTGGCTTGATTGGAGCAAGTTGGCCTCAGGTGCTGAGGATGGCTCCATGGCCTCCACCTCAGGGGCTAAGAAGAGCTCAATTTCTGAGCAATGGAACAATGCTCCAGATGGGCAGAGCATCGCCCTCTAGCGGGCTTTCTAGGTGGATCCCGGTTGGGGCGCAAGTGATAGTCTGTTTTTCCTGCCTTCCCCCCTCTCACTGAAATTTATAAAAAATATTTTAGGCAAGATGAACTGATAATGAGGGCATGAATTTAGCTTCAAGGACACAGAGGGTAAGCATTTCAGTGTTTCCTTTTCCACATCTGGGCATAGGCTCTGATGTCTGCCACACTTGGCTGGATTCAACTCCACCACTTCCTAACTCTAATCATGGGCATATTGTTTAACCTTTTTGAATTTGCAAAACAGAAAATGGTAGCATCCTCACAGGTTTGTTAGGATGAGTTTATAGAATAAGAATAACAATAAATAATTACAAGTGATAATGTTGAGTGTCTGCTAATGTTCCAGAGACTGTACTTAACATCTTAGATGATCATAGTTAAGCCAATTAAGCACCTTTCACATAGGCATTCAACTTTTACCTACTTCTGTTCTTTTCTACCCCAAGTTTACCAGATTCCTTAGGTGAAAAGGATTTCTTTTATTTGTTCATATATTCACCTTTTCATTTGTGCATCTACTCAATAAATACATAATGAACGCCTTCTAGTTTCAGGAACTATTCAAAGTGCTGGAGATACAATAATGAATGACCAAGAGGGAAAAAGAGAGAGTGCTATTTTAGATAGAACAGTGTACACATGGGTGTGCCATGGCACACCAGAGAATTTTTAAAATATCCAATACCTGATTATTTAGTCAGGGGCACTGACCTCTTTTCCCTTAGATTGTCAAATAAAAAAATGACAATAGCCAACACAATAATAGCCATCCAGTATAAATGAATAAAAAAATTACACCAGCTTTTTTTGTCATCCATAGAAGGAAATAATATATTTTTTGTGTGTGCTACAGAATTTTAGTAATTAGTTTATGTGTGCCAGGAGATGAAAAAGGTTGAAAATCACAGGTCTAGGGAAAGAGATTTCAGCAGTCCTGAGTATACTCATGTCAAGGGCATTCCAAAAGTAACTTTCTTACTCAGATGTGGAAGTCAAATACACGGTAGTCTTAGAAAGTTTAGAAAAGTTACCAGCATACATTATTGCATATTTTCTTGGGCTAGCAAGAAAACAGTAACACATATGAAGCACTTAGAAAGTAGAACATAGTAAGGCTATATAAAGGTGTGTGATAATTAGTCTATTTGAGGAGAGTTTAGAGATACTGAGACCTACGTAAACTGCTCATTCCTGCTTATAATTAAACAACAACCATACAGAAATCTTACATATAGAATAGAATTGGATGGTAATGTGATGTCTGTTCATTGGATGTTTTAGGTAAATTATTAAGCCATGTCCCAAACAAATATATAAACACCATGAACTTGGGAAAAGTTGCTCCATAAGAAACACAGATTACTAGTAGGACTCTTGATGAATCTAGGCTTTACTCCAAGAACTAGTCTTAGCATAGTGGTTTTCTTTCAGCATTTTAAAGATGTCACTTCCTTGTCTTCTGGCTTGCATAGTTTGTAGCAAGAACTTTGCAATTCTTATCTTTGTCCCTCTCTATATAATGTGTCTTTTCTTTTTCTGGATGCCTTCAAGATTTCCTCCTTGTTTTTAGTTTTCAGTCGTTTGAACATGATAGGATCGGTTTTTGTAGATTATGATGATCCTACTCAGGGTTCTCTGTTTCTTGGCCCTATGGTTTCATGTCTTCATGTATGTTTTGGAAAATCTGACTGTTGTCCCTTCCAACATTTCTTCTGATTTGTTCTCCCCTGTTCAGGGATTTGCTCTGGTTTCTCATCCCCTGCCCCCAGTTTTTCTCATGAGCACCTGGTAGAGGTCCTGGGAAAAGAGTCTGGGAGTAAGTTTGAACATCCCTGTGCTTACAGCTCCCAGGAGTCCTATACTCCACTCTAGTCTATAATTGTCTTTTAGGAATTCCTTAAATATTTAGCTGAATGCTTTCTAACTACTTACAGTGCCTGCTGTCTCTTGCACAGCAGGTGAGCCAGTCTGCAGGTTCTAAATTTCCTTGGAGGACCCTGTCCCTTCTTTAGATGTTAGAATATTTATCCTGTGAACTCAGTTCTTTGGGCTCAAGTAGCTTTTCTTTTTAGGGTAAATCTGATATTCTTTTCAGCTCTTTATACACAATCAAAATTCAAGTTCAGTAGTTTTTAAACAGTTCTACAGACATGCTTCAGGAGTTCCACAACATGTCATTTAAATTTTATTTTAACTGTGTAAAGTTGTAATAAAATAAATCATGCTAAAATGTTTTCTATAGTAAAGTCACCACATTGGAGCACTACCAATTTAAATACAGTAATTCAGGTGCTTAGTTAACTTTTCCTTATTTTTTCAGAGTTCATGAAGCACTCCTGCCACCACGTCACATTGTCTTTGAACTTCTGACACGCAGGGCATTGGTTAGGATGGGTGTGGCTCTGCCTACCCAGATTCGGCCCGTGTGTGTCCACACATGTTCAGTTGCAAAAGCAGGGGTCCCCGTTGCAAGCACGTATACTCAGCAGTCAGGTAAACGCCAGGCAGCGTCAGTGACGCCTGACCTCACAGCGCACCAGTTAGTTCTGCTGTAACAAGTGAATGCGGAGCGCGCTGCAGCATGACGTACGTTCTCAGCACGTATCGTTCCTTGTGCCTTGCCTGATTTAGACCTTCATAAGGAATGTAAGCGGTCCTTAAATATTTTTAATAGTTCTTTAAAAAAACTTCTTGCTCTTCCCGTTTCGAGCCTTTGGATCAATTTCATTGAAAGCTTTTTTTAAAAAAAGCTTTTGAAAATACTTATCTGTGTAAATCAGAATTTTCTTGCCACTGTGCAACAAAGATGAAATGCAGGAGTAAGTAAGCTAGGGAGGTTAAAGATAATTGGAGAATATAACTGTTATCTCCTAAAAGCTAAATTTTTATGTGAAAACATCCTCGTTGTTAACAATGATTAACTTAAAACTACATTTTATATTTCAATGTTTGATATGATATTTTTAGTTAAACCTGCTTTTATCTGTTTATTTATTGAGGTCCTGCATAATGTTTGATTTTCGAGAAAGAATTCTACTGCCAAAATATGCTTGCCCTCACTCTAGCTCTTAAAATAAATTTAATTTTCACTGGTTTGGTGGGAAGAAAAATAATAATAATGGCACCGCTTAAATAAAACTTATAATGAGTCACAATTTTCTAAGCATTTTACATGTTATTTAATTTAATCTTATATCGACCCTGTGAAATGTAGGCACTTATTCCCATTAATCAGATAAGGGAAACAGACATGTGGAGTATGTGAGATCACACAGCGAGTAAATAACAAACCCAGGATTCAAACCTAGGCAGTCTGGTTCCAGAGTTTGGCTTTCTAACTGTGGATCATGAACTGTATTGGTAGACAGAATATTAAAATGGAAGTCTAAATTCATTAGGAAATATTGTTTGTTTTTTTCTATACAATGTATCTCTTTCTCTCTCTCTCTCTTTCTCTAGCTATACTTTCATTTTTCTACTTGTAGATTAAGTGATGATCTGTTATTGATCCTTTAGGACTCAGTGAGATTAATAAGTTAATTGCTTTTAAAAGTACTGTAAGGATCAGAAAATAAAATGCAAAACAATTCAGCATAATTGAAGGTAGCTCGGTTTTGGTCTGTTTCTGCTTTCTTTTCTGAGTGAATTTAAGATTTGTATTAAAAAATATTGTATTCATTTTACCACCTCCACTTGATACTGTAGACATTTTCATTCACTCTTCATTGAACGTATTCTCACTGGACACTCTCGGTACCAGAGGCACTCTGCCACAGGACCGGAAAATTAAATAGCTTAAGACACTACCCCTTGCTTGGAGGCATGTCCTCCTGAGGTCACAGGTCCTGATGCTCACAGTTAAGGCGCTAAGTGTGCTTATTAAGTGATAGTCAAAATCTTTGCTGTGGAAGAAAAGTCCCTAAGGAATGGTATTTAATTTTCATGGTTATGGTTTTGGGGTTGGGGTTTTTTAAATGAAAACATATTTCTAGAATGAAGAAATGAAGCAAAGTGCTTATTTATTGATTTACCTTTAAGTAAAACACCCTTTCAGGAAAAGTCACTGGAAATCATATTAAATCAAGTCCAGGATGGCTGGACTTGAAAGGACTTTTAAAGCATGCCTGTTTTATTTTTGCTAAATATGGTGGAATGAAAAGGAGGGAAAGCCACATTGCTTCTAATGTTGTCATGTATTCTGTCTGTACCTGCACACATCTTAATTCTGAAAGTCACCTGGTAGTATATCCTGAATAAACATTACAAAGTAGTCAAAAATAGACACTTTGTTAGGTAAATACATTTTGCATTAAGCACATGTTAAATTTTCCCATTCTAGGAGACTGGATTTATATGCTTGAAACTCCTAAGAGTTAGATGGTGATATTAAATATGAACATATACTTAGAGAAATATTTCTTTCAGGGAAAGGCTCCTATTATGTGGTATCTACAGCATAAATTGAAGGCGTTCTCGACACCTTTTTAAGAAACTTCTTTCGTAATTTTGACAATGTCTTTCCTCTGTAGAGTATGTTAGCCTCATTGTTGGCTAACATTTTCCAAAGGAAAATTTTGCATGAAATGTTTCTCTCCAAATAATGACAGAGAAACATAGCTACATTTTGAAACCTTGTTAAATGAGTGAAGAAATGGGATATTTTTACAATGATGTGATTTGTTACGGGAGAGCGATTGAGATTTACTAGTCCTAAATACTAAAACCTGACTCCGTTTTAGATAAGAGCACCATATATAAGATTATTTCTGGTGGACTTCTACCTAAGGCATTTTCTAATTAAATGCCTGGCTTGAGAGCCCTAATAAAAGTGATCCTTATGAATTTGCAGATGAATTAGAGACCAATAGAAGTTGCCATGAAATTTGAGTTGAAATTGAATGTTTCTTGGAAGCTCACACTTGACACCAACAAATGGGTGTCAAGAGAGATAGTTAAATTTGAGATTTGCTGCTATTTTTTGCCTTCTGGATAGAGAGAAGAGCTTGGGCACTGTGGGGAAGAATGGACCAACCCGGCATGAACACTACACAGTCCCACTCTATGGAGCATAGAGCCGGGGACCAGGCCAGCATATAGCACAGAAAGAAAGTCAGCCACACTAATAAGCAGCTGACCATGCCAGAGAAAATGGGAAGCCAGGAAAGAGATTTAAACGAGAAAATAATATTAATGGCTTTACATTTTAGAAAGGTCATTCTAGCAGCTGAGTGGAGGGCAAATTAGGAGGAGAGAGCAGTGTGAGGCAGGGGAAGCAAATTAGAGGTTTACTGCAGTGGCTCAGCATGAGGTGATAAGCGCATGTAGGCAGTGGAAGTGGCTTCGAGGAGGGACTGGGTGGATTGAATATGAGAGATGGTAAGGAAGATAGTAAATATACCTAGCTGATTCATTTTTGTAGGGTTTTGGTTTTAAAGGGAAGAAAATTCTTTGGTTTCTCCATGCAATACATTTCAACAGCAACATCATATTTGATTGTAGGATAGAGGCCTGAAAATGTATAGTACAAAGAGCACAATATCTTAAACAAGCTTATTTATCTTCCAAATTTATCAGAAAAATAATTGAATGGAATCTTTTGAATGGAGCATGGAACTGCTAAGATTAGGGTTTTTGGGTGGGTTTCATTATGGACCAATTAATTTACTTTGTTTAATGGCCTAACTCTAGCCAGTCATTTACTAAGGTAGATGGAATACGGGGACTCTGTTACAATTACCAGAAAGCCAGGTCAAAGCACATAATATACATATATCCATCAACTTAAAAACAAACAGCAGGAAAAATAGAAATAGATCAAAATTTCCATTTGCAAATTATACTAGTTGATCCTCTTTTAAATTAATATTCTTTTTAAAAGTCCCTCATAATTCCACCTGAAGTCATCACTTACATAAAATTTTTAAAAATGAACATTTCAAAAGAAGGCACATTTTAAAACCCTACCTCTGGAAAATATTAGAAATAAATTTTTTAAAAGATTTTATTTCTTGCCCTGGCCGAATGCTTAGTTGGTCAGAGCATTCTTCCAAAGCGCAAAGGTTGCTGGTTTGATCCCCAGTTAGGGCGCGTACAGGACCAGATCGATGTTCCTGTCTCTTTCTCTCTCTCCCTTTTTTGCTAAAATCAATAAATAAAAATTGATTGATTTTACAGAGAGATGGGGGAAGCAAGAAGTATCAACTCATAGTAGCTTCACTTTAGTTATTCATTGCTTGCTTATCGTATGTGCCTTGACCAGTCAAGCCCCGGGTTTTGAACCAGCAACCTCAGTGTTCTAGATCAACGGTCTATCCACTGTGTCACCATGGGCCAGGCAGAAATAAATTCTTAATAGCAAAGCATTAAGAATTTTTATATCCAGAATAGTATATAAATATAAAATGTCATCTTCAGTAATTCCTTAATGGAGACAAAATTAAAATTCTCAAACCTAATTATTTCCTAGAAAGTAAGATTTAAAAATTAGAAAAACTCTGCCTAAAATACCTGTGTTTTCTCTTCGTCGCCAATTTTTGGGGTAACTCTAAAAATATAAAAAACTTTTCTGGATATATGGCTCAGTTAAAAGATGCTAACCAAATTTATGCTAGTGGAATGTTTCAAAGATGTCCTGTTGTTTTCACTTTGGTCGAGGTGACAAGCCAGCATTGGAGTCTAGTTATTCATAGGTAAGAATGGTTTATTTTTCTTCCTTTATTTTTTAAGGCTCAATTTCATGAGAAATACTGAAAAGAATGTCTTTCTTTATAAAAATTCCCCTTGAAAATGCTAATATTTTAAAAAGGAAAAGGATAACCCTGTCTCACTGTGTAAGTGTTAAACATCATCTTTATATATCAATACAAAGTCATTAAGTGAAATTAGTTCTTTATTCTTGGCAGCCCAGATGTGTAGTACAATAACAATGTGCATGGCACTGGTCCAGTGCTGTGACAATACACAGATGAATAGGACCTGGTCCCTCCCAGCCCTGAAAGAGGTCACAGTTTAGTTGGAAGACATGTTTACAACTAACTATGAGGCTGAATTTCTCTAACGCCCTAAAAGAAAAGATACAAAGTACTTCAAGGATGTGGTAGAAAATTATTTGTGGTTGAGGGAATGCAGAACATTATTTGGAAATTCTTGACATTGAGGTTGAGCCTGAAAGGACAGATAGCAATTGTTAAGGCAGTGTCAGAAGAAAGGGAATTCTGAGCAAAGATTACGTAGAAGTTTGGAAAGCAGAGGATATGTCTTAGAAGTGACGAGAAACCTACTTTAGTTGAAGCAGTAAGAGTGATAAAGTGAGACTCACAGAACCTTAGAGCTGTCTTTGGAAGTTACTGAACACTGAGCGAGTTCAATTAATCCTAAGAGATGAGGAGCTAGAGTCAGATTGCTTGGGTTTGAGACCCGAGTCTACTAAATCTTAGCTGTGTGGAGTTGGACAACTTACTTAACTCCTCTGGTTTCAGCTTGCTCACATCTGAAACTCTTGCATCGGATATTTTGAAATTCAGAATTCTTCACTGTTTAGAAAGATTATATTGTAATTATACAGCTCACAAAAATTAGGGGATATTTCAAAATGAATATGAAGCAATAAAAAAAGAAGCATTTGATTTTTTTTATTAAACAAAAACATCAGAAAAGCAAACAAGTCGAAGAAAGTTGTTCGATTATGCAAATGAGGCAAAACCAACCTTTATTTCATTGGTGAAAATGCACTATACAAAAGGCTGAAAGTACTGGAGTATCTGCACGTTCCCTGATCCCCTAATTTTTGTGAGCAGTGTAGATGTGGTAGGTAACTTCTCCAGTGAGGTCTGAGGCAGCATCTCATAACTGACATATTCGTATTACCACAGCAGGCAATATTGGGAATTTATAGTAAGTAAAAGAAAAGTGATACATGCCCTTATATACATTAGTTCAGGTTTTATTCAAATGAGTTTGTTAGACACTTAGAAAAACTACCGGCTTTCAGTACTTTTTCGATCTTGGCATACTTGGGTTGCTCTTCAGATCGTATAAATCTTTCACCTTTTAGACCTTGGAATTGTGGATAAGGAATTAGGGACCTATATTAGTACTATTCTTTACAAATGGGACAATGTGCCATATTTCCTCATGTATAGAACATTCCCATGTATAAAACGCACCTTAATTTTGGGGCCCTAATTTTGAAAATAAATATACTACATAAAGTTATTGAACTCAAGGTTTATTCATCATAAGATTCATACAACTCCTCATCACTCTCAAAACTCCCGTTCATTAGCTTGTCTTCATCTGTGTCTGATGATGAATCGCTGTCTTCAGCAATGAGCGCAAAAACAAGCACGAAAAGTGGGAAATGCAAGTAAAAGCATCTACAATCATTGTATAAAATGCATCCAACGTTTAGACCACAAAATTTTGGGGGAAATGTGCATCTCATACATGGGGAAATACCGTATTTGCAGGGTTGGTAAGTGTTCATTGTTAATCGTTCTGCGTTAGTTACAAGTGACATGAGAGAGTGAGTGGCGTTTCAGAGGTCTTTAGCTGTTCAGCAGTAGACCAGGGTGGGAGCTGCCCAGACCTGGGCTTCTTCCAGCCAATGCTAAGCTGGAGTCAGATCACTGAAAGCATTCAGTACTTGTGCAGTATTATGTTGCTGAACAGTTGGAACCCTTTCAACCGAATGAGGTGTGAAGATGTGAACTTGAGTAGAATAGCGAGATCAGGAGATACTGGGCTTGCTAATGAGATATAGAGGTGATGAGGAGGCAGAGATGACCCCAAGGTTTTGAGAACAAATGACCTCTCGCATTTGTGTAATAACATACTCCCCACTCTGTCCAAGTATTGTTCTTGCATTGCTTCAGTGAGCCTCACAAGTACCCTCTCCTCGTATGTGGGCTCACAGTTCTTTGAAGTTTGACCCCAATTCTTTCACACCTCTGTACGTGTAACCTCGCTGCCTCCACTACCCAAAGCCTAACTGCCCCAGCTTCCTGGCGCACTCCTCGTTTAACCCCAAAACTAAGCTTGAATGTTACCTGTCAGTGAAGCTTTTCTTAAAGGATTTAAGATGAGTGAAACTCACTTTCCTCTAGGCCTCCGTGGCACCTGCATCTGTCACGTTTCTGTAGTTTCTCATCGATATGTTCTGTCTCCCAGTCATTCTCTGTAGTATTCCCACACCCTCAATGATACACAGTCAACACTTAATGCGGGTTTGATGACTGTGTGAGCCCCCACTTTACAAGTGAAAATTTCAGAGTATTTCAATATCTTTTCCAGCATGTGCTGCTTAGTTGGAGTTGGGTTTTAACTTCTCATCTCCATGCAAAGGAGGAAAATAAATGTGTATATAGATGCTTATTCATACAAGTACAAGTGTAACCACTAGTGAAGATACATGAAAGGATATTACAAAGCAAAGCATAATGATTTTTATATTGTAGTTTTCTGACAAATATGCTCTTTTAGTTATTTATACATAAATAGAAATTTATTCTTTTGTGGTAGTTGTTGAAGTCTTATTGTTTCTGTAAATCTAATGTGATCTTTTAGTTTAAAACACTAAAACAATATAGAGAAATGGGAAGAAGTTAGTAAAAATCACCTAAGATCCACTGCCCAGAAATAACCTTCAATAAGATGTTAGTCATTATTAATATTTTCCATGCATTATAGACGAATGTCTATAATTTATGTAAATGGGAATATGATGGTATCTCTAGAAAAAAATTTAATTTCAATATATTTTTAGTAAAATGCTCATGTTAAGGAGCCTCACATGCCGGGTATAGTGCCACTTGCCGGTTCTTGAGCAGTTGCTCAGCGCTCTGCCTATAAGACTGTCCCCCAGAGCTGCTCAGCTCATATTCCAGACCCCTTCCGGCTTTGCTCAGAGCCGGCGATGTCCGCCTGACCATTGCAGCCCCACACTCCGTCCTTTCTTAGGCTGCTCTTCTTTTCCCCACAACACTTAGCACCTTCTAACCTGCTATATCCTTAGTTGCTTATTATTTCCTGTCTCTTTCTCCTGCCAGAATATCAGCTCCACAGAGGAGGGGGTTTTATTTCTTTAGTTCACTGACATATCTTTTGTTTCTTGTACATGTTGTTCTTTATGTACATGAAGATATACATGAAGCACCCAAGCAGCACCCAGCATATAGGCATTCAGTCGATAACAGGGGTCGGCAAAAGTAGGTTTACAGTTGTCTGTATGGGAAAATAACACAAATAATAAATAGTAATACAAGAATAAAGTCTGAACTTTGGCTTCCTCACAACTGTAAACCTACTTTTGCCAACCTTGTATTTGTCTAATGAGTGACAATGTTATAGAACAAAGAGTTCTGAATACAGTTTTATAGCTGGTTAGTTGAGGCTCTGTCATCACTTACTTAGTAAATTTTTATGAGTTAATGTAGTCGTTAGTGTTTAGTGAACTATACGATAAATTAGAGTTGTAACTATCTTCCATTTTTACTGAAAAGACAATTGAATTGCCCTGGCTTTTCAGCTATGTTCTTGAACTAGATACTATTGATATTAGGAAATTGTTACTTAGAAACTAAAGAGTTTGGCTGAGAATATGTGAAATACATTTCTTGTCTTCAACATGTACTATTCTACATTAAAGTGCCTCAAAAACAATTACAGCTTTTGTTCTGTGGAGACTTCATTCTTTCTAGAATCCAGACCACTTCATACTTTATCAGAATTCACAGATGAAGCACTCAGGCTAGTGGTATTTAAGAGCAATTTATTCTCTAGATTTTATTCTAGTTCTACTTGATAATACTTGTTGTCTAGGTGGAAAGATGGGTAGAATTCCATAAATGTATTTTGATATATGTACTTTAAAGTGTATGCCTTCTAATAATATTACATGTAATTATACGTTTTTCCACTTCTTTGTTGTACCATGGTCTCTTTTTTCATGGAAGCTGTGCTTTTATGCATTTCATAGCCACCAATTTATCCAAGGCAGTGTGTTTATGAGTGAAAGCAATTTTCCCTTCAGGTAATTTTGAAGCTATTTTTGAATCATTGAATTATTTATTCACAGAAGTAACCAAACCATTTATTTGCATGACTCTCTTAATACCATATATAGTATTTCATAGAATGATTCTTCTTCATTTTTCAAAAATGTGCTTATAAAACTTGTGATGACAATTGAACAGTCCAGCCCTATGAAGTGGTAATTTATGCAGCAATAAAAAATAAATAAATCCATGTAATGTGGGCTTCCAGCTGAAGGCAGCTGTGTTAAGCATGTTTTTTAGTCTCTTACATCAAAGTAATTCATACAGTATGAGAATGTGTAGGGCGGACGTCTTTGAAGTATCCCCACGTTAGCTGTGCTTTTGTGCCCACTTCACAAATATAAGAGAAGGCATTGTTCTTTGTCCATCAGGAATGATATACACAATAATGAACATATTAGAAATGCTTTCCTCTAAAAGAGTTCAAAGTGTTTTTATAGCAATTATCTCACTTATCTTCCGTGCCTTTTGAAAATAATTTCTCAAGGACATTGTTCTCTAACTTATCTGTATTCCTGAAGTAGCCAGAAAGATATCTTGAGCATTGGTGCAGAGAAATTAAAGCATCACATTGTTCACCTAAAATCTTCATTCCCAGCTGTTCAAACCAATATTCCATATGACTCTACATACAGTAGTTACTAAGGAAAGTAAAATCAGAGGACAAAAGCAAAAGGAGAATAAACCATCTGATGGAGTAATTTCAGAATGTACAACAGGGGTCGGCAACCCTTTTGACTGAGAGAGCCATGAACGCCACATATTTTAAAATGTAATTCTGCGAGAGCCATACAATATATTTAACACTAAATATAAGTAAATGTGTGCATTTTATGTAAGACCAACACTTTTAAAGTACAATAAATCTCTGAATTCTTTTTAATAACGTTGTTATGCTGTTGCTAACCAATGATGAATAAAGTAGTTCTTACCATTAATGCAACTTCTGGTGCTGCATGGTTTTGCTTATGACTTTTTAATCTGGTTAATACATGGTGAGGTTAAGATTCATGCAGGTGTTGAGACTTCCATCCATTAAACGTGGTTGTAGGTTGGTCTTAACGTTCTTTAGATGTGAAAAAGACTGCTTACATGCATACTTAGAGCCAAACATTGTCAGTACAGCAATACTCACATGCTGACATGTGTGGTATGTGATGGGAAGCGCGTTCCAAGTTTTGACAATCAGCTGGTCCGCGGGTTGAAGGTTTTTCATTTCTCCCCACTTGTGTTTGCTCATCAACTCTGCTTGCTGCTGTACAAGTTTTTCCAAATCTTCATTTAGTGACTTGAACTTATTCACCCACATGTCTGAGGCCTTTAGGTCAGCAGCTTGTAGCTCAAAATCTCTGACAGAGACACCGGGGATGTAACTCAGATCGGCGCTGTCAACTGCACACTTGTGTGGATGGATGATGAACTTAAAAAGATGAGTACGCTCACAAAATTCTCCAAAGCGCACTTTGAATGATTGCAGGAGATTAGATATGAAGCCTGCTAGCTGCTGGAGATCAAGATGTTGAGCAGGGTCACTTGCTGTGCATGCACCTTTAAACTCTTCCAGTTTTTCAAAGTGTAGTAAACGACCTGATTCAGTGTCGGCGATGAAGAGAGTTCCAGC
Organism: Rhynchonycteris naso; assembly: GCA_037038555.1. Classification (NCBI taxonomy): domain Eukaryota; kingdom Metazoa; phylum Chordata; class Mammalia; order Chiroptera; family Emballonuridae; genus Rhynchonycteris; species Rhynchonycteris naso. The sequence continues at coordinate 80,280,203 of CM073002.1, forward strand.
TTGTTTTCAAATGCAAACACTGCTTGGTGAAGGGATAAGATTGTATTTCCAATGCCTTGCATTTTCACATTGAGCTGGTTTAGATGTTCAGTCATGTCCACAAGATAGTAGAACTTCAGGAGCCACTCAGTGTTAGCTAACTCAGGATGCTCGATGTTTTTCATTTCAAGAAAAGTCTGGATTTTGCTCAGACAAGCTGCGAAACGGCTGAGCACCTTCCCTCTTGACAACCAATGCACATTGCTGTGCAGAAGCAGACCAGTATAATTATTCCCAACTTTATCCAGCAGTGTTTTAAACTGGCAATCATTTAAAGCTTGGGCAACAATAAAGTTGACCACCCAAATGACCAGTGACATCACCTCACCAAGCTGCTCACCACACATCTGAGCACAAAGCTTCTCCTGATGTAGGATGCAGTGAAAACTTAGGATGGGTCTCTTTTCATGTTCACGAAGAAGCGCTAAGAATCCTCTGTTTTTCCCCACTATGCACGGAGCACCATCAGTACACACTGAAATAAGTTTATCAATCAGTAGATTTTTTTCTTTAGCGAACTCAGTGAAAGACTTGAATAAATCCTCCCCTCTTGTTGTCTCTTTCATAGGCAAAACAGCAAGACTTTCCTCACGTAGTGTGTCACGGAAAGCATACCTTGCAATCACGCTGAACTGAGATAAATGGCTTACGTCTGTTGACTCATCCAAAGCGAGAGAAAAGAATGGTGCTGCATTTATGTCCTGCACTTGTGTTGCCTCAATTTGATTTGCCATCATGATGGTATGATCGTGAACAGTTCTTGCTGACAGAGGCATGTCTTTTATTCATTTGATTATCTTGTCTTTATCCAAAAAGTCGTCAAAAAGTTCAATGGCAACATCAAGCATAAATGTTTTGGCATACTCCCCATCTGTGAATGGCTTTCTGTTTCTCACAATTGCTAAAGCACCAGCAAAGCTAGCTGAATTCCAGTCACCTTGTTGGCTCCAAACAGGGAGTTGCTGCTGACTAGCTTGCACTCTGCACAGTGGCTCTTGACATGCTTTCTTCCTGCTATCCCCTGCTGGATATTTCGATGCAAATGTAGTATGACATGTGTCAAAGTGCCACTTTATATTTGACCGTTTCATTGATGCAATTTTATCATTGCTTATTAGACACACTGCAGAACCTGCTCTCTCCACAAAGGTGAATTCCTCTGTCCATTCCTGCTGAAAAGTACGATACTCCTCATCTTTTATTCTTTTAGCGATCTTCTTCGTCAAAATGGTTTCTGCAATTAGCTAGCTGACTACTTGATTAAAAGGAGGGAAATTTACTTCCTGACCTCACAATAACCCATGTACATTAGGCATTATCCAATAAAAATTTAGTGTTGTCCTGGAGGACAGCTGTAATTGGCTCCAGCCACCCCAACCATGAACACATGAACATGAGTGGTAGGAAATGAATGAATTGTAATACATGAGAATGTTTTATATATATATATATATTCTTTTTTTTTTTTTTTAAACAGGGACAGAGAAAGAGTCAGAGAGAGGGATAGATAGGGACAGACAGGAATGGAGAGAGATGAGAAGCATCAATCATTAGTTTTTCATTGCCATCGCAAACACCTTAGTTGTTCAATAATTGCTTTCTCACATGTGCCTTGACCGCAGGCCTTCAGCAGACAGAGCAACCCCTTGCTGGAGCCAGCGACCTTGGGTTCAAGCTGACAAGCCTTTGCTCAAGTGAGATGGGCCTGTGCTCAAGCTGGCGAGTTCGGGGTCTCAAACCTGGGTCTTCCGCATCCCAGTCCGATGCTCTATCCACTGCGCCACCACCTGGTCAGGCGAGAATGTTTTATATTTTTGTTATTTTTTTTTATTAAAGATTTGTCTGCGAGCCAGATGCAGCCATTAAAAGAACCACATCCTGCTCGTGAGCCATAGGTTCCCGATCTTTTATATAGAATAACTTGCTAAAAGTAGCGAGAACATGGGTTTGGTCTGAAAGCAGGCTGAAGGACAACCAAGAGAGGAAAAACTCCTATATTACATGATAAAAATCAGTTACTTAACAGATTTTCTTTTATTGTTTTGTTCATTGATCTCTTCTTAACTTCTGTGTTATGTTAATTAGCATGAAAATGATGGGTGTGTAGGTATTAAACAGGCTTAAAGTAAAACAGTTCTTCTAAATTTTTAGGTGTAAAATAATTGATCCATATTTCTGGTAGTTCATCATAATTTAATTAAGCAGACTTTTTAAAAGTGAAATTGGAATGTGATTATTGTGAGCCACAAAATGCATGCAATTTTACTAGTTGTAATTCATTTCCTTATTATGTAGGATATCTTGTCAAAATAAATTAAAGACTCTATTTTGTCATCTCCACAAGTAATCTAGAGCCAAGGATGAAAACCCATAATATATTTTTAGGATTTAACCTTTTATTATGACAGATAATGGCAGAGCAGAAACAGAAGGCACCAGTTAGTCTGCATTAGCTCATGAACCCTGGATAACTTTTTTCTGAACTCAGAAGGTTTGTGAAATACTATCACTTACACTAGCTTTCTGATGTGGTCAGTTGTCCTGTATCTCTGGTCACTATAAGTCATTCTACGCACTGTCAAGGGGCTTCTATTCTCAGAGGATCTTTGCCAAGAATTTCCCTCTTCAGCCTTCACCGAATGGCCCAGTTGGTTAGAACGTTGTCCTGATCTGCAAAGGTTGCCTGTTCAATCAGTGGTCAGGACACATACAGAAACAGACTGATGCTTCTGTCTGTCTCTCTCACCCTTCCTCTCCCTCTCTAAAATCAATAAAGTTTTTTAAATTTAAAAAAAAACAGATTTCTCTCTCCAGATTTTTTTAGAAAAAATAACTACCTTTGCCAAATAAACTAATAAGCCTCCTCTCTGGCCAACCACGTTAACGACAATGGGAAAGGGATTCCAGCATGTAGAAGGGAAGGAGTTGTGTAGTAGTAATAGGAATACCTATTTTTTTATTTAGAATCCTGCCTGATTGAGAAGCTATGCTAAGTATATGATAAAATCAAAAAACTTGTATACATCTGATATTTATTGGTATTGTGTGTTGCCAAATACCAGCCCGAAGCATAGTGTAAACAGGAAAAGTTGAAATAGTCCCAATATTCTAGTACATATGAAATAATGCATTTAGATCTGGGTGCTATATTTTAAAAGGGATATTAACAAGGAGGTGACCACAGTGCTAAGTCATTAGGACAACTGGGATTCCAGTGTTAAATAAATAAATTGAGGACATTGCTCTTGGAAGAAAAGATTTAGTGGGAACAAGATAAATCTTGTTAAATGTAATTATTTAAAAGGTGTACCATGAGGAAGGTATAGGCGTGGGGACGCAGGACATAGGTAGTTAGGCATAGCATATTTAATATGTCTTTTTCTTTATAAAACATAGACTACCAAAAGTAAAGCTTAGTAATACTTGGATTAATTAAAGTAGAGAGAGGATTGAGTAACAAATCATCCTAAAGAGGTCAGACCTTATTTTAAAAAAGAAAAAGTTGAGGAACACTGCTTAAGAACATTTAAAGAGCTCCAAAAATGGAATTGGTTTTCTAGAAAGGTAAAAATCTCAAGAAAGTAAGCTAACCAAACTGTACTTTTTAAAATAAGTCTGAAATTTCTCTTCAACTTGCTGAGTTTCTCTTATAATCATAAGAAAAGCTATGTTTCCAAGGCCATATCGAAAGTCCTATTGCATACATCCATTAAGCACATTGAAGGCTAAAGCTAGTGTGACCACAGAACACATTGGTATTACGATACTTTCATACTAATAGGACCTCAGGAGACATAGTTTGCACAAAGTCAGCAGCAAGACATATATTCACAGATTAATTAATTGCTATAAGATATTAAAATTTCTTTCATGTGTGGTTTTAAGTTTATAAGAAGACACAAGGTAGAATATTTAAATCATTTTTATTTTGCCTGACCAGGTGATGGCACAGTGGATAGAGCATGGACCTGGGACACTGAGGACCCTGGTTCAAAACCCTGAGGTCACTGGCTTGAACACGGGCTCACCAGCTTGAGCATGTGATCTTAAGCATGACCCCATGGCCACTGGGTTGAGCAAGGGGTCAGTGGCTCAACTGGAGCCCCAGGTCAAGGCACATATGAGAAGCAATCAATGAACAGCTCAAGTACAACTATGTGTTGATGTTGCTCATCTCTCTTCCTTCCTCTCTGTCTCTCTCTGTCTCTCTCACTTAAAATAATTACTTTTAATAAGAGCCAAATATCCCAAAGTATTTAAATTAAAGATGTAAGCGTAACTTACATCGATAGGATGGTTGCTGGGTGGTGCCCTTGCATCACTATGCAAATTGATTGTGATAGATCTTGGAATCCAGTGGTCTTTCATGAGGCTTGCTTTGTTAAATATATGGCCATCATTCCATGGCTATAAAGGCATACCATTTTATAAAATAGGGAGTATAAGATATGTGTGCTTGGTGAGTTTTGTACCTTTAAAAAAATAAAGAAGTATCTCACCATCATAGATTAGCCACACAGTTTGAAACATACTAGTAAAGGTTAGTCTTTGTAACAGTTCCTAGTGAAAGTGAACACAGAGGACAGTAACTACATAGTTGCAGAACTTGAGGTTGGTTAATTAGTATGTTTGTATTTTCTTAATGAGGTATTAGTTTGACAAAGAGAGGACTCACAGATTGCAAATGAAAAGAGAGATAAAATGAAGTGGTGATGGATATGCGCCCATGATTTCAAGTTGAGGGAAGAGAATTATTCTTCCCCTCGATAAATGGTCCTCAGCAGAGGACATCCTAGCCCTCCAGGGCACATATCGCAATGTCTGGTGACAAGTTTGATGATCACAACTGGCGTTGTGTGTGCTATAGCATCTACTAAGTACAAGCCAGGGATGCTGTTAAACATCCTGCAATTTACAGGGCAACCAGCTCCCACGACAAAATATTAACCAGTCCAAAATGTCTATAGTACCAGAGTTGAGAAACCCAGATCTAGTTGGGAGAGCAAGAATGTATTAGGGGACTGTATGAAAAACTATTTATGTATGAACGATTTAAACGGAAGAAGCTTGAACCCTATGGCCTTAATTTTACTAAAACAGCCACATATGACAAGACTAAGAGTTCTGTTATTATCATGAATCCAAAATCAGAATTAGTTCAGCATAGTTCTGAGACCTCAGTTATTTTCTTATGGATGTATATGAAAAAAGCATTTTGAAATTCCATTTTAAATTGTATGCATATGTCCAATGAGCAAGTTAGCAAAAAATGTTTCTGTTAACTTAAAAATAACACTAGCAGTAAGCATTTCGTTAACTTTATCTGGAAATCAATAATACACATACTTTTAAAACAGAGCTGTGAATCTCTCATCCTGTTGGATTCTTAAAGGATTTCGAGGGTAGCATTCTCTAGACCATTATTCTATTTCTGAGGAATAACTATAATTTACTAATCAAATCAAAGTTGGGGGGAAAGAAGGAGCTTGTGTTACCAGGCTGTAAAGATGAACTGTACCTTTCATTGTTTATGAACACATGCTTCATAAAAATCTTGTTTTTACCTTTGTTTTATTTCAAAAACATTTTAATTTTATTATTAATTAATAATACTAACGGAATTGTTATGAGATCATTCATTTTAATTGAAACCACTCTTTTTTTAAGAAAGTCTTAAATTTCTATTTTCTGAGTTTCTCTTATAATAATTTCTTCTTGGGACCAGTTCTTCCATTTTTCAATTTCTGCCTTCGTCCTAATTCTGGTAGCTGCCTTCATTCTCGTGGCTGCTATCTTGGTTTCTATTAAAACTTCTTTAGAGTACCAGGAAATTGGAAACTTTCTGTGTTTCCAAATATTTGTATGAAATTGTTGGAAATTTGGTATAACTGTGTTTATACCTTTAGAGCAGTGGTTCTTAACCTGGGTTCTATCGAACCCTAGGGGTTCGATGAGTCAGTCTCAGGGGTTCGGAGAAGCCTCTGCCGCGGAGGCCAGAATAAAGTAATACCGTAATTTGTTGTGAGTTCATGCACTTTGTTGGTTTTGTTCTTTGAGCAAGGTGATGTTCATGCACGGCTCATTTTGTGCACTAGTAAAAAAACATATACCTATGTCTTAAATTTGGATAAAAAATCATATTTTATTTATCACTAAAGAAGGGTTCGGTGAATGCACATATAAAACTGGTGGGTTTGGTACCTCAAGACAGGTTAAGAACCACTGCTTTAGAGCCAGGTACATTTTCTCATGGACTTTAAATGAGAAAAAGGGGTGATTTTGTTTTTTCAACAAATTCTTCAGTCTAAACTAACAACATTTATCTAGCAGTTCACAGTGCATAGAACACTTTCTTATACGTTGTCTTGTTTGGATCTAGCAACAACTGTATGAAATGAATATTATTATTATGCTCTTCTTGGAGATAAATGAACTGCCAATTCAAGTTAGGTTTATGACTCATAAAGTGAGTCTCTAGAAATTAACAGCCAGGTGTTTTGATTTCTGCTTTATGTGCTCCAGGCCTGAGTTCTACTCTGCTTTCTCAGGGCCTCCTGATCACATTTCCTGGGGGGCCAAAGGAGGAAACAGGATAAAATTCCCTAGAGAAGTCCATTTCATTCTATGTAATAACCCATTAATTAGGCCCCCCTTTCTTCTGGAGCCCCCGTACTGCAGGCATCTGTCTTAGTCACTTTCTCCAGTTCACCCCAGCTCTTGGACTCATTGCTTGGTCTCTGCTCCGACCCTGTTCTCTTAGTCCTCCTGTAAGCTACATTTTAAAATTGTGGAAGCAGTTTTTTTATTAATTTTTATTGACTGACTTGGGAGTGAGAGAGAAACATTGATTTGTTGTTCCACTTACTTATGCATTCAACGATCAATTCTTCTATGTGCCCTGACAGGGGATCAAACCCTCAACCTTGGCGTATCAGGAGGGTGCTCTAACCATCTGAGCTACCTGGCCAGGGCCATAGAAGTCGTTTTTAAAAAATATTCATCAGTTCAGTCTCTTTAATATCTTCTGCAGAAAAGTGCTAAGGTGTAAAGACTAATGTAATCATATTTCAATATGCTAGTATGTTATCAGTATGTTAATATTAAAAGTTAGGCATTAATGCGATAGAAAGAAAAGTGGAAATTACAAACCTTTACTTATTCAGACTGGTTTTACCGCAATTCATTGCTGTACATAGTCAATGTTAAGATCTCAGGTGGATAAAGAAACTGGAGTAGTCCTTTAGTTCTAAAGCACTTGGCACCTGCTTACTAGTGGAAGATAGAGTTATATTCAGCAAGAGCAATATAGCCAGTATTTTGTTTCTGAATCTAAATTAAGAGGGTAGGGTCTTAAAATCTCATAAAGGAATTATATTGACAATTCTCTATTTGCACTTGTGTTTGTGTGATATATATATATATATATTCTCATGATTACTAACTATTATATGCCAGATACCGCTTTAAGCCCTAGAATTACTGGCATGAACAAAACAGAAAGTTCGTGCCCTAACAACATCTCCACTGAGAGGTGCGGAACATGGATGGTCAAGAGAGGCGAGAAAGGCAAAGGCAGAGCTATGCATTGTGTTTCCGTATCAGGACCTGAACCAGCAGCCACAGCTGAATGACGCACATCAAAGAACTTAACATTGATTCATTCATCCACCTGCTCACTGTCCCACCAGACTTATACTGAGAACCTGGTACCATTAGACACAAGGTGAACATTGAATGCTCAACCCCTAATTTCGACCATACCTTTTCTCAACTTAAATTAAATTAGCACATATTTATTGAATATTTATTATGTATTCAGTCTTAACTGCAATTAGAATTACTGGAGAGCTTTTTAAAAATATTCATGTGTATGCTTTACTTAAAGCCATTTGAGTGAGAATCTTGGGGATCATATCCTGACATTACTATTTTTCCAAAGCTCCCTGGTATGATTCTGATGTACAGCCAGAGTTAAAATACATTTTCCATGAGTATCCAAGGAGAAAACAGAAGAAAAATTCAGCCATGTTTGTAAAAGATATTTCCTTTCTAGACTTGCATAACGAAGCCAGTGGTGGTGGCGGTAGTGGTGGTGGTGAGCAAACACTTAATTTCCTTTCATATTTTTATCTAACAAATAGTTGTTGACTCCTATGAGCAGAGAGGAGTTGGAAAAAATATAAAGCATGTCCCTTCCCTCGAGGCACTTAAATTTTGATTAGATATAAAAGACAAAGAATCTAGAACAGTGGTTCTTAACCTGGGTTCTATCGAACCCTAGGGGTTCGATGAGTCAGTCTCAGGGGTTCGGAGAAGCCTCTGCCGCGGAGGCCAGAATAAAGTAATACCGTAATTTGTTGTGAGTTCATGCACTTTGTTGGTTTTGTTCTTTGAGCAAGGTAACGTTCATACACGGCTCATTTTGTGCACCAGTAAAAAAACATATACCTATGTCTTGAATTTGGAAAAAAAATTTATTTATCACTAAAGAAGGGTTCGGTGAATGCGCATATGAAACTGGTGGGTTTGGTACTTCAATAAAGGTTAAGAACCACTGGTCTAGAAGAAAAGAGAGCTCGAGAAGTATCCCCAAATGGCAAACATCATACATAATCTGGTCTATTAATTTTCATAATGACAACAGACATTTGGGAGTCAGGATCTTTTCTGATGCAAAACCAAGAAAAACATCCACCCCACATTAACTACAACCCAGTTAATATTAGTCTTGCAACAGAAAATCCCTGCTAATTTACAAATAAACAGCTCATGTCTTATTTCAAGAGAGGTGGTCTCGCCTGACCAGGCGGTGGCACAGTGGATAGAGCATCTGACTGGGATGCAGAAGGCCCAGGTTCGAGACCCCGAGCTCACCAGCTTGAGTGCGGGCCCATCTGGCTTGAGCAAAAAGCTTGTTAGCTTGGACCCAAGGTCACTGGCTCCAGCAAGGGGTAGCTCGGTCTGCTGAAGGCCCGCGGTCAAGGCACATGTGAGAAAGCAATCAATGAACAACTAAGGTGTCATAATGGCAATGAAAAACTAATGATGCTTCTCACCTCTCTCCATTCCTGTTTGTCCCTATCTATCTCTCTCTCTGACTCTCTCTCTGTCCCTGTAAAAAAAAAAAAAAAAAGAGAGGTGTTCTCATTAGGAATGTGTGACCACTTGAAATAGCTGGTCCACCTATTTGTGAATGTGGTACTTACTTGCAGATGCATACATCAAGGGCTTCAGAACAGTCAGGGTCCCCAGTTAGTTATTTTTATGAATAAATTGTATTTTTTAGGAATATAATAACAGGAAAAAAATGTAAGAATATAATTGTTTAAGAATGATTTTCCATTGTGAAAAATATATGATCTCATGTTTTATCTTATTTAATCCTCACAAGTATATTATTGAGAAGACGAATCACATGTCAGTAGTAAAGGATAAATCCAGGTTTTGAATTTAGATCTTCCTAGTTCATTGTTCTTTCTTATACCTCAATGGTTCTCAGTCTGAACTTCACATCTGAGTACCCAGGGAAGTTTTTCAAGGTTGCACGGCCCAATTCAGTAGTTCTTACAATAGGTGGATGGAGGAGGAGGAGATGAAGGGGTGTGTGTGTAACAGGGAAATTAGACAGGTGCTTCAAAAAAAGTTTTAAGGACTTTTACTGTCACTTGTTTTGAAATTAATAATAGAGTAGATTTGTTAACAGTTAAAAAGTTTGTAGACAGCTATGAAACAAAAGAGTATTTATGAAAAGATAAAATAAGAATAGCATGAGATAACAGTTTTGATATCCCATAAATACCAAACATCTGGCAACCTAACTTTTTTTTTCATTTATTTACTGATTTTACAGAGAGAGAAGGGTGCATGTCAGGAGAAGTATTAACTCACGTTGCTTGCTTCACTTTAGTTGTTCATCGGTTGCTTCTCATACATGCCTTGACCAGGCAAGCCCAGGATTTTCAACCAGTGACCTCAGCATTCCAGGTCGGCGCTCTATTCCCTGTGCCACTGCAGGCTGGGCTGGCAACCTAACTTCTAAGTTAACTCTCTTAATACACAATCCTTACTACAATGTAAATTAAATATAATGTCTTATAAGCAAAATTGCTTTGAAAATGTGAGCTCAGGCTTCCATGTGAAGAATCAAGATCAAATTGAGTAAAATCTTTCAGAAGACTCATTTCAGGCTCTTGCTAAAATGTAGAGTTGAAACTAGTTAGTCTTGTATGGGAATTCAGAATTATATTGCATTACTGAAAGAATATTTAATCTGAACAAGAGCTGTTACTGTCTGAAAATTTCGTAGTTCCATAAAAATACATACTTATTAAGGATCAGTCTACCCCAGATACCCTATTTTATTTATTTATTTATTTATTTACTTATTTGTTTGCAAGAGAGAGACAGGAAGGGAAAAAGATGAGAAGCATCAACTTGTAGTTGTTCATTGATTGCTTCTCATACATGCTTTCTCCAGCTGAGCTTTGACACCTTGCTCAAGCCAGTGACCTTGGGCTCAAGCCAGTGACCATTGGATCATGTCAGTTGATCCCACACTCAAGCTGGTGACCCCACAGTTAAGCCGGATTAGCCCACGCTCAAGTCAGAAATCTCGGGGTTTTGAAACTGGAACCTCAACATCCTGAGTCGACACTCTATCCACTGTACCACCACCAGTCAGGCTAGATATCACTATTTTATATCTATAAGTATTTTCTTCTCATTCTTCAATGGTAGCCCATTGAAAACATTTTTATATAGGATGAGTTTTAATCCATTTTGCCTGTTTTTAAATATATGTGAATCAACACATTCTATTAACGTGGAGGAGACACAGGAGGTCCTCAGGTTACGATGCAGTTTCATTCCTAGGACAGTGATGTAACCCAAATTTTGGTGTAAGCCGGAACATGCGATAGCCTAAGTCATTACCTATCCTAACATGGTTGTAAAATCATAATCTAGTACAGGGGTGCCCACACTTTTTCAGCTTGCGAGCTACTTATAAGATGACCAAGTCAAAATGATCTACCTACAATAAAAATGCAAAACATAAATTTATTTCTTCTATATTACCATTATTTAAGTTACTATTATTACTATTTAATATTGTGTATTCTTCTTTCACCTTTCTCCTTCTCAGCTCTCTTTTTGGAGGAAAGTCAATGTCATAGTTTTTATGAACAGTCCGAAAAAGCCGCTCCACATTTCCCTTCTTTGGAATAGCAATGGCACACAGACAGATGAGGCAAAGGCACTTAGAATATGACATAGTGAAAAAAATCCCCTTCCATTCTGTATGAAAGTGGTAGGTTTTAGGCTTCTTACTCGGACCAGCTACGGCGCTCATTTTTACACCCTTTGTTGTATTTAGTTTAAATAAATTGAAGGCTAACTATGCAGCAATGTAACTGAATAAGTTAGCACGGTTTAACACACATGCGTAGGGTGTCAAAAGTTCAGACGTCAGATTGGCTACCCTGTATGCCAATCAAAAGACAAATGTCTTTTTAATGTCATGCGATCTACCCACACTTCCTTCGCAATCAACCAGTAGATCGTGATCGACTATTGAGCATCCCTGATCTAGAAGGTAAAAACACAGCTAAGCCACAGAAAAAGAATACTGCGTATCCTTCCACCATGTGCAGCCAAACTGGTTCACACATGTAGTCTGTAAGTACGACGCTAATAGCGTAAGCTTCAACACTCACATCTCAAGTTTTTGAAAGTTTTTATGGGAGTGTCATAAACTCACAGCATCATATGTCAAGACTGTTGTAACCTGAGTACCCCTTGTCTACGTATATATAGTATATATAACATATTCAATATATTCATATATATATCACATATCCAAGGAATGTACACATTTGGGGTTAGGCATTTACCAAACACAGTTTCCAAGGGAAGTAGGACTTCTGAGTCATACTACTTTTCTAGGAGAAAAAGGCAGCCTATTACAATTCTTAGAGTTTAGTTATCTTGTAACTTGTGAGAGTTTGATCATCCTCATTCCTTTTATCTTTCAAAAGGCTTTTGATCACATAACTTACTAAGATTTCCTTAGCCTAATTAAAGAAATATGAAATTCAGAACTGTTATCCTTCCTAATAATCACTTGGTATCCATTTCCAGAGAGAGAACTCTTTATCTTCTCCAAGGTCAATTCCCTATACCTATAATCTATATTCTTAATTCTATTATTGCTGATTTACTCTAGAATGGACACCTTCAGGTTGGTCCTCTCTCCTGTGTGTCTTCAGCCTGTTTCATTTCCACTCTCTTCTTCCCCTCAACCTAAAAACATGCTCAGACTTTTCCATTCTAACCAGTGGGGAAGGATAAGGCTTCCTTGGTCTCCCTTCATCTCCTTGCACCCAGGTTCTCCTGCGACCTCTTCCGGTTCTCCAGTACAGGCCGCTGTCTCGCCTTCCCTTTCATTCCTCAGTCCCCACTTGGGCTTCTGCCTCACAGGTCACTTCCAGCATCCTTGTAGTCACACCCAATGGACACTTTTCTACCCTTGTTTATCTTAGAGGATTTTTTTTTTTTACAGGGACAGAGAGAGAGTCAGAGAGAGGGATAGATAGGGACAGACAGACAGGAACAGAGAGAGGTGAGAAGCATCAATCATTAGGTTTTCGTTGCTGTCGCAACACCTTAGTTATTCATTGATTGCTTTCTCACATGTGCCTTGACCACGGGCCTTCAGCAGACCGAGCAACCCCTTGCTGGAGCCAATGACCTTGGGTCCAAGCTGATGAGTTTTTGCTTAAGCCAGATGGGCCCACGTTCAAGCTGGCGAACTCAAGGTCTCTAACCTGGGTCTTCCGCATCCCAGTCTGACGCTCTATCCACTGTGCCACCGCCTGGTCAGGCTACCCTCGTTTATCTTATATCACCTTTCAACAACATTTAACACTAGAGATTACTCAATCTATCTTCAATTATTTCATCCCTAACCTTCTGTGACCACGTTTGTCCCCGTTTTCCCCTACCTGTATGATTGCTTTTTCTTAAGCCCCTTTGCTGGCTCATCTACTGTCTATCTCTTAAATGTCCATACTTCTCACGGCTTTAATCTTGCTCTTAATTTTATCCCTGCATAATTTTGTTCATCCTTGGCTTCTGCCAGTGGTATGTTGGAGCCAGCTTCTGAGAACCAGTTGTGCACATCTGTTCTCAGCTCTTTGTTTATGACTGTCATGTTGGTAGCTTTAAATTGGCCAAAATGGGGATATTTATGCCATGGAAATCAGCAAATATTACAAATGCAGAGGGGGAGAGAGTGTTTTTCTCTGAAAGCTAGTTTAATGGCACACCAATGGCTTCAGCAATGACGTATGTTCTGCCAATTCCCAAACCTGTGTCTCACACTTTCTGAGCTTCAGTCATTATTTCCTGCTGATTTCTAGCCAGCTGTGCTTGAATGCCCAAATGGAACTCGTTTGAGTAGTCTTCCCTTATCCATGGTTGAAGTTATCCACCATCAACTGTGGTCTGAGAATATTAAATGAAAAACTCCAGAAATAAACCAATTCATAAGCTTAAAATTGTGCACCATTATGAGTAGCATGGTGAAATCTCACACCATCCCATGAATCAATCATCCCTTCATCCAGTTTATATCCCTTGTATGTGCTTTCTTCCGGTTAACTACCTAGTAGTCGTCTCCATTATCAGACTGGCTATTGCAGTCTCACAGTTCTCATGCCCAAGCAACCCTTATTTTACTGAGCAATGGCCCCAAAGTGAAAGAGTGGGGGTGCTAGCCATTTGGATATGCCAAAAAGACACCATAAAGTGCTTATTTTAAGTGAAAAGGTGAATATAATGCAATGAGATATTTTAGGAGAGACTTCACTCACGTAACTTTTATTACCGTATATTAGTATAATTGTCCTATTTTATTACTATTTATTTTTGTTACTCTCTTAGTCTAATTTATAAATTAAACTTTACATATATGTATAGAAAAAAAACAGTAAATATTGGGTTCGGTACTATATGAAATTTCAGGCATTCTGTGGGGCCTTCGAACATACTCTCCGTAGATCAAGAAAAACTACTGTATTTCCTCCCAAACCAGAACTCGCCTAGACTAGTCCATGCTTTTTGCTAATGGCCCCACTAATTCTGTCATCCTTGCAGAAAACTAACATTTATCCTTTGACCGGTGTATCTTAATTGATTGCTCTGTATATGTCTCTACCTTGTTTTACAAAAGATTTAAGTTATCTTAACAATCCCTATAAAAGGACAGTACAGAATGATTTCTCTCACAGTGATAGTAAAGGAAGGAGTCTGGCCTAAATAGAAGTGAGCACAGAAAAATAGATGAACTCAGAAGTGAGATGGGTAAACAGCACGCCTGCCATGAAGTCCAGGTACCTGTGTGCTGCCAGTTCACTGCACACCGTCACTTGCTCTGAATCCATCTTTGCTAACAACTCCACTATACCAGCCTGTTTCTTCCCCTCCCTGCCTCCAGACCTCCTATTCTCCTGACCTCTCATTCACTTGTTTTTTTAATTAATTTTAATGGGGTGACATTAATCAATCAGGGTACATAGGTTCAGAGAAAACATCTCCAGGTTATCTTATCATTCAATCATGTTGCATACCCATCACCCAAAGTCAAATTGTCCTCTGTCACCTTCTATCTGGTTTCTTTGTGCCCCTCCCCTCCCCCCACCTGCATTCACAATGCTTCCAGAGATGATTCTTAAACTCGAATATGATTCTATAATGCCATATTTTTCTTCAGCTTAGAAACTTGGAATAGCTCTCCACTGCCTTTGGGACAAAGTCCAAACACACACACACACACACACACACACCCCGCCCCCAGGAACCCTCTCCAGGAGATTTTCAGTTCATCCTTTAAGATGCATCTCAGGTGTCACCTTTGTGTGAAGCTGTCCCTGGCTCCCACTGGCACTTCTTCCACTGGACGTCCATATTCCTCATGGGTATCTTTTATTCGATTCACTTTACAGTTGTTGAATGCCTCCCTTATGCCATGAATTATATTTGGTATTAAGGATACAGAGTAAACAGTCTTTATTTCTTAAGGACCTCTAGTTGAGAAAACATTTAAGCATATCATAGAAAGTGTGATGAGTGTACAAGAGAGTGCAAGGCACCGAGAAAACAGAGAAGAGGAGTGCTGTCTCCTTGCACATACCACATTCTATTATGATCACTACTTGTATTTCTCTCCCACTGGAATAGGAGGCATGTATGTTCCTGCACCACAGTGCAGATCGCAGAGTAGGTGTGCAATGGTAGGTACATGTTAGATGGATGAATGGGTGCATGAAAAGAATCTGCAAAAACTGTCTGAAAATATTTAGAATATTATTGACAAATTCCAGTGGTTCTTAGCTTCCCTTGTTATCTGTTACCAACTTTAGAGTTGGGTGAATTGGGGTATATAAATATGAAAACTTGTATGTTCTTGTACTGAATAGGCTCAATCCTTGCCTTGGGAGCCTCTCTTTGTGGTTCAGCAAGTTTTGAATCTGTTAGCCTTCAAGGAGGAGCTCAGGGTCTTGCCTTTTCAGTCAGCCCTTTGCTAAACACATCAAAGAAGTCTGTCACTTGATGGTTCATTTGCTGTACAGCTTGCCAGAGGCTCAGGCAAAAGGTCCCAATTAAAAGATCTGTGTGTTTCTGTGATCTCTTAATGGTGAGGGAAGAATTCCCAGGGCTTCATCACATCACCAAACAATGCATCCTCTTCATTTTACTGGATTAAAACAGAAAAAGCCCCACACCATTCTAAAACTTCATAGTTTAGTTTCACCCATAGTGCAATTCCTCTAATCTCTGAAAGCTTCTGTTCATGCTGATATAAAAAGTGTCTAGACTCTATAACATTGTTTCTCAGTTCTGGCTTAAAAAAAAAAAAAGGAAAAGCAGTATCAGACTTCACCTCTGGAGAGTTGCTGGCCCGCTGCAGGGCCCAGGCATGGGTATGTTTGTAAGTGTCCTAGTTGATTAGAGTCAAGACCAGAAAAGCTTGTCCTTAGCCTGGAATTTACTTCAAAAGATTGCCACCCTCTTATCCTTCAGGTCTCTATCTAAATGTCACCTTCCTAGTAGGGCCTCCGCTGTCACCTAATCACTGAGAACATTTACCACAATCTGAAAATAATTTGTACAGTTATTTGTTTTTCTTATTTCTTCTCTGTCACTACGACCTGATTAGGAACTTTATAACATATTTCTAGTCATCTACTGTTGGGTGAATGTGAGCTACAGCTCTAGGAAGATGTGACTGCTGCTAGGCTGAATCCACAGAGGGGAGAAGGAGCTAAAAGAAAGCAAGTTTAAAGGAGCCTTGCTCCTCAGACTAGAATTTAAAAGAGAATCACAGAATGTGCCCAGTGGTTGATTCAATTGAAGAAATACTACTACACTGCAGTGCCAAAGATTGCCTACCTCTACCACATCTCTACAAAAAAAAAAAATACATTTTTATTTACAAATATGTGTTTATAAAAAATTCAAATACTGGCCCTGGCCATTTAGCTTTGGGATAGAGCATCAGCCCGACGTGCAGACGACCCGGGTTCAATCCCCAGTCAGGGCACACATGAGACGTGATCATCTGCTTCTCTTCCTCTCCCTCTCCCCCTCTCCCTTCTCTCTCTCTTCTCCTCTCACAGCCAGTGGCTTGGCTGATTCACCCATCGGCCCCAGACGGGAGCTGCTGGGTGGATCCTGGTCCGGTCACATGAGGGAGTTTGTCTCTTTATCTCCCCTCCTCTCACTTAAAATAAAATGAACTACGTACTTGGTAACTGTGTTGTATATAAACATGTAATTAAAGCTTCGAGTTGCCCTCTGGTTATACACTGTAAGGATAACTTGATGATTTAGTACAAACTACATTTTCCTTAGATAACGTAGTTACTGTGTGACAAATTTTTGAAAGTGTTCAATTTTTTTAAATTACTCTGTATTTTATACACACACACACACACTCCCCAAAAATGATTTCATAGCATACCTATTATTAATGAAGGTTTATTATTTTAGAGGATAGTTCTATTCCCAAAACTGAAGATTAGATTTAAATTGTCTTGAGTGGTTAAATATTTGGTAGTACCTTCTTCTCACTTTATGGCAGTTCAGCCATTGGGAAAAATGCTAACTATATAGTTCAGGGGTCAGCACACCATGCCTGTCAAATCCAACCCTCACCCTTTTCTTTTTTTTGTAAAAAAAAATCTTATTGCAGAACAGCTATGCTCATTCATTTACATATTATATATAGCTGTTTCTGTGCTGTAATGATGGAAATGAGTAGTGACAGACCAAATAGGTTGCGAAGTCTAAAATATTTGCTCTCTGGTTCTTTAGGGAAAAAGTGAGCTGATTCCTGCTTTGGTTGATCAGAGAGATTATACCATCAGTAACCAATCAGAACAAACTAACCGAGCCCTGTGTACAAGCACGTGTTGATGGTTCTGGGGTTTCTCTTCTAGTAATAGGAAGAATGGATGGTGCATGTCTGTCTGCTCTTCACAGGAAGGGAGTCTGCTAGAGCATTGGTAAGTGATGGGGTGGCGAAGGAGTGAGGAGACATGTTCCATCTAGCTGTGTCCCATCTTCCTGTTAGGCAGGTCACATCTTCTTCCTTTCTATTCTCTCCCCTCCCAAGGGGAACGGTACTCATTACAGATGTGGCCAAGGTTTTTAGAATACCTGTAGGTTGGATCCTTTGAATTTAAACCAGTCTGCCCTGTCTTTGCTGCCAAGCTTCATAAATCACTTGGTTGAACAATTAAAGGGCTGGGCACCTTTGTGAATGTTGCTCCAGGTGCAATGGGGTGACCCCTCCTCCCACAACTGCTCAGCATGCATGGTAGAGGACCCCACACAGTGTTAGCTGTGAGAAAAACACTGCAAAGCTTTTAGTTTTCATCTCCACTGGGCTTGTCTATATCACCCCAACCCCAGGTTTGTTGGAAATTCCCCTCTGGAGATTTCCATTGCAGATCTTCCAGTGTTAAGGTCTCTAACTGTGTGCATTGACCAGCTTGGACAGATGTGGTGCCATGACAGATGGGAAGCATTATAGCATTATGGCAGGACAGGCTTGCCAGACCGACCACCTCCTCTTTGCTCCGTGTTGGTCTCCAGTATTGCCTCCCTATGCAGCTTGTGGTGTGTGGGCTCACAAGCTGTTATCTCTTGGGTAAATCCTGTACACACTGGCCCTGAATCTGGTTTAGAGTTAGGGTTCCAGCATCCTTCTTAAGTTATAAATGATTTGGAGCTTGGGCCAACCTCATTCTTCCGTCCCTTTCTTTTGACATTCCTTGCGACTCCTTGTTCAAACATTGCCCCTATAGAAAATAGGTGTTAATACATTATAGCTACTGATGAGTATTTGCTTTTAAGCTTCTATAATTTAAAGTTTCACCATAATTTCTGGTGTGAACATTCACATTTTCTAGAACCATCAATTCCTATCTGCCACTTTTTCCTTGCTTTCACAAGTTTCGTGCACAACTACACACTCTCCTAGTAATTCAAAGAGAGAATGGTGGTAGTCAGAGTTTGAATGACCTATATAGCTGAAATAAATAAAGCTAACTTTGTGCCTGATTTATAACTAAATATTTATCCCATTGTATAGGTGTGATTGGCCTTATGTTTTAATGTTGGCATTGCAGATTTCGAAGGGACCTTGAAGATCATCTAATTGTACAGATATGGAAAGGGCCTATAGACTGGATTGACTTGTCCAAAATGATGGATCCTAGTTTTTTAGGCCTTCAGACCAGATGGCTTAATCTAAAGTTACATGTTCCACCCAGAAGACTTCCCCTCTAAAGCATGATTTAAACAAAAAGAAATACCAGAAACTTTACTAAGGGTTCATACTGCTTTCTCTGATAAGTATGTGTGTGATCTGAGACTCTCTCTGCTGTCTGCAAATCAGACATTCTTGCTGGGTTGCATCAGAGTCCAGGCGACATGATTGATGAAGAAAGGGCAGAGGAGGGATGACGTAATGGCTCGTGCAGCGTTTACCTGCGAATTATCTCTAGCTGTGTACTGCTCGGTGTCTGTGTGACTCATGCGCTGATACTCTGCCATCCCTGTTGTTCAGCACTGTAATCTCACACTTACCTCACCCTATGTTTCTCTCCTTTTCTTGCCAAATCTGATTAGAAACACTTTTGTTTTAAGCCCATGTTTATGAAGCTGTAAGAGGACTTTGTACCAATGACCATGTGGAGAAAATAAAGGACAGTTAGAACAAGCACAATTACATACTGACTTGGTTAAATCAGCTTGATGTCTCTCTCAAATTAGTTCAGCAAATACTTACATAGCACCTACTATGTGCCCTGTAGTGTCGACGCTGATAGTTTTCTTCCTTACGTGGCTGTGTTGTTTCTCAGCTTCAGTTTGACAAATTGACAGTGAGCAAACCTATGTCATGTCAGAGAATACGGTGCCTGCTTTACATGCTTTTACATGTACTTCTTGTATACCTCAAAGCAAAGCAGTTCTACTTGTACCCATTTTATAGGTAAGGACACTGGCCCAGTTAACTTAACAAATATATGTCAAAAATTGTATTGGAATCCTTGTCTTTTGACACCATGTACAATGTTTTTTCCACTACCTCACAAGTGCCTTTGATTTACATACTCAAGGAAATTTTGTAAGAAAAATACCTAATTCTCTCAAGTTGATCTTCATACTTGATAAGCCTCTGCCTGTTTTTTATCATTGGGATACTACAAGTCAAGAGAATAGGCTCAAATATATATATATATTCTTTGGTGGATCTGTATCATATGAACACTAAATTAGCATGAATTCAACTATAGTGCTCAGCAAATGCATATAAAAAGAATAACAATTTACATTGTGCAGATACATCTGTCGAGATAATATTCAATGAGCCTAGGCTCATAGTGAACCTGAGATAGACATGTATTGACTTTTCTCAGGCCTGTCTGTTCCATGTTCTCCATCAGGGTGACCATCCTGATTTGCTCACAATGCTATATTGTACAACATGCATCCTAAACACAAGTCAACTGTTTCATCTTGTATTCAACCAAAGACATAAGAATCTATTAATGCCAGAGGAAAAGCCCACCCGGGTTTGGCCTACTGAGAGATTGTATGCTAGCTTCCAGCATGGGGCCTTCCTAAGGGATTTTCAAGGTAATTTTGACACAACTTGAGTTATTTTTGTTTATATGTTCTTTCAAAAATCTAAACTAGTAAAATGCAGCTTGTACATTGATATTGGTTGACAGAGACTTCTTGTTCAGGTTGAACTGATACTCTTGGGCTTATTATGTACATAGTTATATATCTTCCATTTTCTGTTTGTTGTGCCAGGTTGGAAGGATTAATACCAAGCAGATCAAAAACTCACTATGTTCCTAAGAAAATTGTGTTACCACTGAAACCAAGGGAGGAGAACCAAGAGAAGGAAAGTGTGATAGGGTCCCCCAACAGAGTAGTGGGAAGAGAGAGGGGATTAAGAAAACCCCATTGGCCTGACCTGTGGTGGCGCAGTAGATAAAGCGTCGACCTGGGAACACTGAGGTCGCCAGTTCAAAACCCTGCGTTGGTCTGGTCAAGGCACATATGGGAGTTGAGCTTCCAGCTCCTCCCCCCTTTCTCTCTCTCTCTCTCTCTCTCTCTATCTCTCTCTCTCTGTGTCTCCTCTCTAAAATGAATAAAATAAAAATTAAAAAAAAAGAAAACCCCATTGAATTTAGCCACTGGTGACCTTTGCGAGAATAGTTATCACCCATCAGAAGGTCAGAAGCAAGATACAAGATATGAAGTATCATCTTATGTCAGATTGGAGTAATCAGCAGAATATGATGCATCCAAGAAAGGGGCAGCAAGAAGAGAGGGCACAAGGTCTAGGAATGAAGGTCTGGGAGCCCAGCATGGGTGACAATAGGACCTAAAAGGTAGGACTTGGAGGTTAAAAGCAGAGCACATGGTGGTATCAAGAAGCATTCTGGTTTCTCAGCTTTTCTGAGATTCCCCCTATGCTGCTGGTGGGAAGATCCAGCCTCATCTCTGAGAAGCAGCTTCCTGTAGCCTCACACCCATTGCATAGTGGGTTTCATGTGGTTATTACTTTTCTAAGTATTTAGGTTCTAATTTGTTCTCAATTTGGGAAATCAAGGCTGGCTCTGCCACACTGTCATTGGGTTGGAGAAGAGAGTGCCGGAAGTCAGCATAAATAACTATAGATGGCCAGAAATGGTTCAATTCTCATGAATAGAAAAACCAACTCATTCATAATACCAAACCTTATCATATTCAAGGAAGTGGAGTTAAAGGGCGCCTCCCTTTCCTGTATTTGTGTAGCTAATAACACCCTGCATTCTTAAAAGTGAAATCCTGTTGGTGATCATTTTTCTTCGCTTAGATTGCTCAGTTTGTATTTTTGACTCATTCTTCAGTGTGAACTACAGGAGACTGCGTGACTCCTGCCACTGAGAAACAGGCTGACTTGGAGAGGTTGAAGTTTAGAGGTTAGGGCACTCAGCTTAGGACAGGATCTCACGCTGGGGTTTCTGTATCTCCGATGTATGTGTGCAAAAATCCCCTTAAGGGCTTAT
The DNA here is from genome assembly GCA_037038555.1 of Rhynchonycteris naso. Taxonomy (NCBI): domain Eukaryota; kingdom Metazoa; phylum Chordata; class Mammalia; order Chiroptera; family Emballonuridae; genus Rhynchonycteris; species Rhynchonycteris naso. The sequence goes on from CM073002.1 coordinate 80,301,874, forward strand.
TAAAAATGTAGATTCCATAGCCCCACCCCAGGCCAACTAAATATAAATCCATGATCAAATGTGGCTCGGGAGTATGCATATTAATAAGCACCCCTGAGGAGCCTTATGAAGCCTAGAACTTAAGAACCACTCGTCCAGGAAAAGTGTATGGGATATAAGCCAAATTCTAGAAAAGTAATCCTTTTTACAAACCAAATTCTTATTCTAAAGTTAAATTGTATTCATATATAATATGGCCAGGCATGTTTGCTTTAATGAAAATCTATAAATCTTTTTGAAATTCTTAGGAGAAAATTTTTAATGCAAGATACATGCAAGATGTTAGCCATAGTAATAAATTAAAAAAAAAAAAAACACTTGGATGTCTTGAGGAAAAGGAATTTTTATGAATTCAGAAAGGCTGTGTGTTTTGTGAGATTTCTATTATTTCCCATGAAGGCGAAGAGGTGGAAGGAGGGAACAACACAGGGAAAAGCTTTCCTTGGCTTTGAAGATTCAGATCCTTTCTTCTTCTTGCCTCCAAGTGCAGCTGCTTCCTATTCACAGTGCTTTGGCCTCGGGTCCGCGCTGTCTCATTCATTCCCATACCCACTTCAACCTGTATACACGTACTGCTCAACACTTATCCACGTACCGCTCTACAACCCTTATCCACGTACCGCTCTACAACCCTGATACACGTACCGTTCTACAACCCTGATACACGTACCGCTCTACAGCACTTATACACACGTACCGCTCTTCAACCCTTATCCAGGTACCGCTCTACAACCCTAATCCACATACCGCTCTACAACCCTTATCCACGTACCGCTCTTCAACCCTTATCCACGTACCGCTCTTCAACCCTTATCCATGTACCGCTCGCTCTACAACCCTTATCCACGTACCGCTCTACAACCCTTATACACGTACTGCTCTTCAACACTTATCCACGTACCGCTCTACAACCCTTATACACGTACCGCTCTTCAACACTTATACACGTACCGCTCTTCAACCCTTATACACGTACCGCTCTACAACCCTTATCCACGTACCGCTCTACAACCCTTATACACGTACCCCTCTACAACCCTTATACACGTACCACTCTACAACCCCTATTCACGTACCGCTCTACAATTCTTATACACACGTACCGCTCTACAACCCTTATACACGTACCGCTCTACAACCCTTATCCACGTACCGCTCTACAACCCCTATTCACGTACCGCTCTACAATTCTTATACACACGTACCGCTCTACAACCCTTATACACGTACCACTCTACAACCCTTATACACATGTACTGCTCTACAGCCCTTATACACATGTACTGCTCTACAACCCTTATACACGTACCGCTCTACAACCCTTATACACACGTACCGCTCTACAACCCTGATACACGTACCGCCCTTCAACCCTTCTATACCTGAATTAGAATGAAAAATAGCAGAAAAGGAAAAAGCAATTTGATAGAAAATGGAATTTCTTTTTATAGAAAAGAGGGAGGCAACGACTCTGGGTTCTAAAATGGTGCAAAGCCTTAGACCAGAAAGCCCTCGCCATAGACCTCTGGGTAAAGCCATCAGCTGTAGTTACAAACTGTAGGGGACGTGGGTGTATCTAGGGGGTGCTAGGCATGGGGGCGGTAAGAGAGACAGGCTCCAGTTCCCCTGCCCCAAATGAGATAACCTCAGAAACTAATTACTCCCCCAGCCCTCTTTTGATTTTTTGGCTTTTAATTAAACTTTGTTTTTGTTGGGTTTGAATTATTAACTTTGTATAAGTCATTTCCCTACAGAATCTCTAAGTTTCTTCATGATAGAAACTGTTATGTAAGTACTTTGACTACACTCACCAGCACGCTTCTTTCCTCCTTTCCCGTACTCATCACTGCTACTAGGCAGAGGTGGATCAATTTTAACTTCATCTTTTATCCCTTTTCATCAAATTATCTTCTGTAATTTTCTGCTATAAAAGCTCTTTTAAAAATATTCTTCTGCATAGTCATGGAAGCCATCATTTAGATCCTGGAAGTTTGTTTTTCTCTTTTTATTTTATATTATTAATACTAGGCTTTGGAACGATAAGAATCCAGCTTATCCAGCTTGCTTGTCACGCCTCTTTTCTTCTTGTAAGAAAATTCCGATTTGTGATGCACTCAGCACTAACCGTAGTGAGTGACTCCTAGAATTTGCTACTTAGGTTAGGAAATTAAAGCGAAGAGCAAATGTGTCTGGCGCTGTTTTGAATCAGATAACCAAATTTAGTGTTTTTGTCTTGTATTCAGTGAGATCAGTATATCTTCTTGCCTAAAATTTTTATTTGACTAGAAAACAATGTGGAGCAGAGCCTTAGTGACATGTTCATAAAACTGATTTTTTTCATGTTCACTTGATGCATTTTGTATGAAACATCAAATTCTGGAAATCCATGCTTGTATATATCTCACCACGAAACGGTGGTACAATGAGAGCAACCAGATCATGAAGGATATGGAAGCGCAGTCAGGGGAAACCGTAAGAGATAAATATGCAGTGAAGAAGAGAGTCAGAGACAAAACACGCTCTCTGAGTGTCGAAGGCACAGGAAGACCCACAATTGGCCCGCAATATATAGAGACTTTGTTCTGGTTGCAATGAAGGCCACCCTCCAAAGTGCCTTAAGTCTGACAAGAGCCTCACTGATGGAAGCTGGCGTGTGTATAAGAAAAAGGGGCCTTGTTGCCTTGAGTACCATCGTTGTGAACTGTAATATGGGACTGACAGGGCTCATTGGGAAAAATACATCTCCTCTGGGGGCAGCAGGAATTTGGCAAGAGTTGGCCACTGACTGAGTAGAGGTAGATATCAGTTGGTATCTCTTGGTGAGCAGATTCTCACGACCACCCACTCCCTGGTTATTGCAGAGTAGGTTTTCAAAGTACATAGTTAGGTTCTCATTTTCTTGCAGTTCGGGAAACTGAAACCTCCCTTGGGATTAGGGATTGGAGTTGGTTTCCCCAGCACAACCTTACCATGAGATTTATATACAGGGTGTTGCCTTTCTCATCTACCAAGTTGTCATAATATTTTTTACCTTCCTGATCTTTGTACTAACATAATTACAATAAATCACCGCTGACCTTGGAGATAATCTCTTTTCTCACATCTGGGTTCTAGTCTTTCAGTAAAGCTGTTTAAGCATGGGGGAGGGGGGGCGAGTCTTTCCATAAAGTTAGAGTTTTTCCTGATAAAGGTAAGTACTCCACCCCTCCTTCCCAATTAGTTCCCTGCCAGCAATAGCATTGACTTGAGCCAGTGCCATGTGTGTTAATACCATAAGGACTCGCTTGATAAAGGCTGTGCGTGGCAAAGGGAAAAAACAACCCACGTTTCTAAGCTAAAATTTTCCACGATTTCCATATGAGATGCAGCCAGGGCACCCTGCATCTAATTGTTACCATGTGTTTGCTGTAGTCATTGGTACCCTGCACTTCTCATTCTCCAACACTTTTAGAGATTAGAAATTACAGAAAGTGCTAGCTATGTCAAGACAGAAGTCTACTCTGGCTGCACAGACGTTGGTCTTTGACCAAAAGAAGTACAATGGCAAAGACAGAGCAACTGTGGGATTAATTCTGTGATCTTTCCAAATAATTACTAAGTAATTATTGGTCTATTAGCAACATTCAGTATTGTGTTTCATTGTTCCATTAATATTTTACATGTGTTTGTTACTTTGCTTCCCATCTTGTTATACATTCTAGATAGGCAAAGGATTGTTGTTTTGCTTTGTCCCGTATATTTTGCGAGGAGAGCTGTACACACACGCACAGGGAGTGCCAACACAAAGTAGTTCTTGGTATCTGACTAGTTGAAGCAAAGTGATTTCATAGATTCCTGGGCATAGCAGAGATTAATTAATGAATAGTAATTGCAAAATACTCAGACAATTCAGAAACCTGTACGCCTATAAATATAATAAATATGAGAAAGAGATACTTTTCTCTATATGGCTGATAGTGATTTTCAGACCTTACATAATGATCATTTTAGCCTCAATATCCACCAAACTTTACCATAGTTCCTAATGAATAATAAAATTAACTGGTTTGCCTGTCCAGATAGCTTGGTTGGTTAGAGCATCACCCCAAGCACAGAGGTTGATGGTTCGATCCCCGGTCAGTGTACATACAGGAACATATCGATGTTTCTCTCTCTCTCTTTCTTTCTTTTTCTCCCTGTCTCCCTTCTTCTCTGGCTAACATCAATCAATAAAAAAAAATTTTTAATTGACTGATTAATAGTAGACTCAAAAGGAAAAATAAAAGACCTCTATTAAACATTAAAGTGTCCCTGAATGAGAATTCATCATAACCACTCAACTGCCCCCTGCTTGAAGAAATTATTGGGATTTTAACCAAACCTATAATATTACTAAAAATAGAGGATTCATTTTCATTCGGTTCAGTTTATTTTCCTATTGTCCTGAAGAAAATGGCAGCTAATACAAATTTTCATGTAATTTCTTTGAGCAAGCCAGAGCTCCCAGCATTAAAAGCAAGAGCAAGATTGCCTGCCCCTTTAACAACCTAAGCAGTCAGACACTAATGGGCCATGAAAACTGGAGAGCCGAGGTGACCGTGGGTCAGAGCTAACATACAGAGGCGAGCACAGTATAGGGGAAACTTTCATCACCTCCACTATCCTGAGCCTTTTCTCTTGATAGAGCAAGCTCTTAATTCCCCACGTTATTAATCTGGCACCTTTCACGAACATCAGTGTTCACTTTGAAAAATAGAAAAGGAAATAACCAAAACATCTAAGTGTTAAGGGGGAAAGAAAATCAACAGAGAAAATTACAGTGGCACTTAAAACAGTGGCACCTCTTTCTTGAGTCATGTGAGGAATGTGAGGAGAAGATACAGTGTGTCCGTAAAGTCATGGTGCACTTTTGACCGGTGACCGGTCAAAAGTGCACCATGACTTTACGGACACACTGTATTTGAGTTTGCAGCTTGGACAGTCTCTCTTTAAGACTGTAACCAGAGGTCTTGGGAGAGAATGGGGCTTACATAGACTGCCACAGCCTAGCTATGGCCTTTAATGTACATATGTGCCCACATTTTCAAAATTGATCGTTTAAAATATATGTGAGAGTCAAGCGATTTGAAAGTAAATAGCACTTCCTTTCCCCTTGCCTTGCTCCCTGTTGGCCATTTCCTTTCTGAGGTTAATTACCCTTTCCGAAGGAATTGGTGTTTCCTGGCCTGGTGTAGTTGCTGTTTGTTTTAGATAGTTGTTAAGATATCTGCCATGTCTTATGAGATCTAATGTATCAGGGGTTTGAGCAGCATACCAAGTTCTCACTTTCTCTCTCTTGTTTTTAGGTAAGTCATCGGATCGGAGTAAACATGTCATTTAATGGAATTTTCCATTTGGTAACGTATTACTATTTTTGTCGAATGATGTAAACTGTCATTTATGCGAATTCTCAATCTGTATTTTCCCACACATTTGAACTCTGTAGTATACTCGCCTTGTATCAAAGACGGGGGGGGGGGGGGGGGGGGGCGGGGGGGGGCGGGGTGACAACAAGGGAAAAGGCATATAACTAAGTATATTCATCAGTCAGACAAGCACTGTGGAAAGAAACCCGCCTCTTTTTATAGCTATTTCCATCAAATCTGTTAAAAAAGGGAAATGCAAGAGTTACTGTATTTGATTGTATTTAGAGAAAATTGGGCTTACTTTAGAGACTCTACCAAGTTTAGAATAGTGGCTTTCCATCTGTTTTTGGTGAAAATCTGGCATTCCTCAAAATATTATTCTACATCTTGGGGAAAACATTTTTTATTACCAGACAGATTTTCTTTTGAATCATAGTTGTGAGTCTTCAGATACTTGTTTATTTTGAACACAGTTATTAAATAGAAGAAACAAAACTGCACAATTGTAGAAGTATAAAACTAGGATTCTGTGGCACACAGATGGTAGCAGAGCTCATGGTCTAAAATAGTAGCTTATGGTCCTTAATAATAGAAGATCAGAGCCTCCAAGAGATAGTCTAATGAGAAGGACAAGGGGAGGCATCATAATGTCAGATGGCTTCTCCCTGATGTCCTGGATTTTTTCACTAGTAAGAAGGATGTAAGCTTCAAAACATTAAAAATATATATTATTTTAACTGAGTTAGATGTAAATTTTTCTAAAAGGTTTCCATTTATTTGCCTTAAAAGAGCATAGGCTGACCATAATTTAAACTTTTTTGATAACCCAGGGTCATTATTAAGTTCCCTTTGCATTTCAGCAAATGTTTATTTAGCGTCTCTTGTGTATGATAATCCTCTCAGGCCCTTTTGGATACTTAAGTCTGTTTTCCGCTCTTAGACAGCTTCTAAATGCTGTGCTTCTGGGCATATTGGGTCAACTTTTTATAGCATTTCTGATTTCCTTGCTATGAAGGCTGGCAGACACCTGTGAAGGTTCCTCACTGAGACGCACTCTCTAATGTGATGTTTCTAATCTTTTTAGAGTGTAACCAACCATATGAACATGCATATAAAAAAAGAGCACGCCTGACCAGTGGTGGTGCAGTAGATAGACCATCAACCTGGGACGCTGAGGTCCCAGATTTGAAACCCCAAGGTTACCGGCTTGAGCACAGGCTCATTGGTTTGAGTGCAGGGTTGCAAGCTTGAGTGCAGAATCATTGACATGATCCCAAGGTTTCTGGCTTGAGTCCGGAGTCGCTGGCTTGAGCAAGGGGTCACTGGCTCGGCTTGAGCCTCCTGGTCAAGGCATGTATGAGAATCAATCAGTGAACAATTAGTGTTGCAACTACAAGTTGATGCTTTTCATCTCTCCCTTCCTCTCTCTCTCTCTCTCTCTCTCTCTCTCTCTCTTTCTTTCTCTCACTCTCTTTCACTAAATAAACAAACGAATGAATGAATGTATGAGGGCACACAAGGAAGCTCTTTCATATATAAAGTCCATGAAATTTGTAGATTTTGATTGCTCAAGAGTCCTTCTTTTGCTTATGTCTTGAATATTTGAAGGTATATGAAATGTTGCTATAAATTTATGAAGTAGAGAGTTCCTTTATTCCATTCCTTAATAATGCTTCCAGGCACAGATGCAGATTATTAATTGCCTCTGTGCTTTTTATGACCAAATAAGAATTAGTGGTATCTAAAATTTTAATCGGCATATTCCCATCTAATTATAGTTCACAGCTTCTTTATGAATCATTTTATATTTGCCTGAAACTTGGTTTAATTTTTAACTATAATGGAGACCTTTAAATGTATTGTTATTTTTCAAATTCGGTTTGTGAATATATATATGTAAATTTACAGCTTGTGATATTACGTATACACACATATGCCACAGAATTCGTAATAAAGGCTTCTGGAGCAGGATTATTATTTTTAATTTATTTAATTAATTGAGTTTACATTCTAGGGTGACCCCGACTGCATCCCCCCCATATTTCCCTCAACATCTCCCTTACCCCCCTTCTTACAGCGCCCTCCCCGCTTCCCTTCAGGTTTATCCCATCCTATCATTCCCTTTCCCTCTGTCCTCTTTTCCTCTGGTCCCTTTGATCCCTCCCCTTTCTCAATTCCTTTCCTCAGTTCTCAATGTTCCTTGGATTCATCAAATGAGTGAGGTCATACAATATTTTTCTTTTTCTGCCTGGCTTATTTCACTCAACATTATAGTTTCCAGGTCCCTCCATATTGTTGCAAAAGGTAATATTTCCTTCTTTTTCATGGTGTCATAGTATTCCATTGTATATAGGTACCACTGCTTTTTAATCCACTCGTCCACTGATGGACACTGGGACTGTTTCCAGCTCTTCACTATTGTGAACAATGCTGCCATAAACATGGGGGTGCATTTCTTTTTTTCAGTCAGTGATATGGTGTCCTTGAGATATATTCCTATAAGCGGCATAGCTGGGTCAAAGGGCAGTTCCATTTCTAATTTTCTGAGGAATCTCCATACTGTTTTCCACAGTGGCTGCACCAGTCTGCATTCCCACCAGCAGTGCAGAAGGGTTCCCTTTTCTCCACATCCTCGCCAGCACTTATTCTGTGTTGTTTTGCTGATGAGTGCCATTCTGACTGGTGTGAGGTGGTATCTCATTGTGGTTTTAATTTGCATTTCTCTAATGATTAGTGATGTTGAGCACTTTTTCATATGCCTATTGGCCATCTGTAGGTCCTCTTTGGAGAAGCGTCTATTCATTTCTTGTGCCCATTTTTTGATTGGATTGTTTGTTTTCCTGGTGTTGAATTTTACAAGTTCATTATAAATTTTGGTTATTAACCCTTTATCAGACATGTTGTCGAATATGTTCTCCCATTGTGTGGTTTGTCTTTTTATTTTGTTCATATTGTCTTTAGCTGTGCAAAAGCTTTTTAGTTTGATGTAGTCCCATTTGTTTATTCTGTCTTTTATTTTATTTGCTTGTGGAGATAAATCAGCAAATATATTGCTTCGATAGATGTCGGAGAGTTTACTGCCTATGTTTCCTTCTAGAATGCTTATGGTTTCACGGCTTACATTTAAGTCCTTTATCCATTTTGACTTTATTTTTGTGAATCGTGTAAGTTGATGGTCTAGTTTCATTTTTTTGCAGGTAGCTGTCCAGTTTTCCCAACACCATTTGTTAAAGAGGCTGTCTTTACTCCACTGTATGCTCTTACTGGAGCAGGATCATTTTGATAGTCTCCTTTATCAAATTGTTGTGTCTGAAGACTGTTATCAGTCTTAAAAAGTAGTATTTACAAAATATTTGTTAAATTATGTGACTCTGTAACTACAAATCTATGAAAATGAGTTGCATTCTGGACAGAAGACCAACCAGTGTGTACATTATAGAGAGCAGAAAGAGCTAATGCGTTACATCAGAAAGTTTCTCCGGCTCTGATGTAGACTGCAGCAGTAAAGCTAGGTGAGGTTTTTAGCACCTCCCAGTGACCATGTTAATCATACCTGTACTGCAATTACTTTTCTCTGTAATAGTAACTGTTAGTTAGCTCATCACATCCCTTGAACACTTTTTATCCTCTTTAACCCTCTATTTTATTTACATGCCCAAATCTACCCGGCAGCCACATACCAAATGAGAGCAAGCAAGAAGCACTAGAGTAACTGAAGAATGAAATTTCTCTGTGTATGCTTTGTGTTACCAGCAACATGGACACTGAGATCTTTTTTGAAAAGTCTGTTAAAAAAGAAATTTGAGAATATTGAGTTATCTGCCATTTAAAGTTAAATTAGGGTGTTTTGGTGGACTTAAAGAATGTAGCATTTTCTTTTTTTCTCTCCAAAATTATTTCTAGACTTCTTAAGTATAGCTATTGATTATCTTCCCATTCCTTTTCTGTTTCAAAGTCTTTTTATAAACCATATAAATGTACGCCAGTGCGTGTTTGTAGGAGTGTGAGGTGTGTCTGTAAAATGTGACTCACACTCTATAGAACTATAATCTTCCTTTCAAGTAATGTAACCACAGCATTAAGGGGTAAGACAATTTTCATCATATTGTCATCTAACTTTATGGTTTATCTTCATTTAAGTTATTTATTTTTTAATCACTTGGAATTTATAGGAGAATTCCAGAAAGCTACAGTGGTTTGTTTGTTTGTTTGTTTGTTTGAGATTGAGGGAAAGGAGAACGTGGCACAAGGAAACTGGCTTGAGACCTCTACTTGTTACATGCAATTTTATTTTCTGAGTAATATCTTTCTCTGATTGAATAATCACCCTGGGTACTAGCCATACAAGTTTTATTTCTTGGAAAGTCTTGCTATCATTGAGAAGTTTGCTAGCATATCATGTACCATGTAATTTTATTTTCTAAAATTGTGGCATTTAATGTCTTCATTTTTTAATGCAACCTTTTCAAATCCTTGTATCTTTTATTTTTTATTGTTCCCACACCCTTTTAAAAATTTTATCTGATTTTTTTGCAATTCACTTAGCTATTTTGCAAATAAATCTTTTGCAGATCTAAAATCTGGATTATCTCACTAGGGTCTAGCACTATGGTTTCTTAGAAGAAGACAAGTTTGCATCCGGAAGCTGTCACTTCCTTAAGTTCAAAGTCTGTACAAGTTTACATTAGAGAGCCAAAATATTTCCTGTGTAATCACTCTGTGATCACAGAACTTCCAAAAGGAGACAGATACCATCAGCTGAGAAACCTAGTTGATTCCTTACGCTTGTGGGTATTTTCAGAGCCTGAGATAGAGTATGTGAAACCCAGCATTGCTTTAAGAGTTATTTGTTTGTTTGTTTTGAGAGCTGCTGATGGGATAGTTTCTTTTGCCGAGACCTCTTTCACCCTGATCTTGCCAAAAAGAACAGCAGGTTAAAAGTGACTCATGGCCTGACCAGTAGGGGCACAGCGCATAAAGCCTCAGCCTGGAATGCTGAGGTTGCTGGTTGCCAGCCCCAGGCTTGCCCAGTCAAGGCACATGTGAGAAGCAATGACTAGAGTTGATGCTTCCCTCTCTTCCTTCCCATTTCTCTCTCTCTACAAATCAATCAGTAATTTTTTTAAAAACTAAATCATGAATAACATTATTTTTTTAAAAGTCTTAAAAATTTTTAAGTATTTTTTAATGATTTATTTTAAAATTTACCAAGTCAGAGTATATGTTGCTATTTTGTAAGAGCTAAATTAGAAGGGCATGAATAATTTTTGAAATAGTTTTGAATTTTCTTTGTCAGTGTGTTCTAATGTTTAAGGCCAGTTGATTGCCTGGACTTCAAATCTCACAGGTTACTGTTCTCACCTAGAAAACTGGAGAACACAGTCATCTTATGTCGCTGCTGTTCTAGGCAGTAAGCAAAACAGTAAAAGTACTTCAATTCTTCTGTACACTCTAGAATTCTCCTTAACATAATAAGCTTATTCTCCTTTGGAATTACTAAAATGGTGAGTCTAAGTTTTTGGGTCCTCTAATGTATCCGTCTTGGTTTATTGTTTCCTTCCAAGTTAAGCCTCTTGAGCACCATTATTTCAAGAAATAAGCTAACAGTGCACACAATTAGGGAAAAAGCTTCAGGAGAAAGTACACCCCTCCCTAAATTTCAGGATTGCTTCGTTGGAGAGAACATTCCTATAAAATTGTATTTTAAATTCAGAGAACCTAAGTTTCAGAGAGAACAGAAAGGCAGGAGAGGAGCTATCTTGAGGTCATAAAATTAGAAGCAAGATCTGAACTATGACTCAGTTTTAGAAAAGTACTGGTCCTCCATAAAACAATGCTTTTAACAGAATAGTGAATTTTATATCAGGTATCTTGGTTGCTCCTATTTTTTAAATCTTAGGATATACAGAAAAAATAATTCAATAGAAAGATTTGCTGTTTAAAAAAATATCTGGTACTTTATGAAATGCTGATCTTTTTAATGGAGAAGGAATAGCTTGGATGCTAGGTCACAGCACAGGCGCGCGTGTGTAAGAGAAAGAGAGAGACAGAGACTTAGAGAGGCAGAGGCAACAGTAGACAGACCTAGTTACACTCATCTCCTTTTCCACAAAGCATTTGCAGGAACTTGCAAATAAAAAACACACAAAAAATTCACATTGGAATTTTAAAAAAGAATTGAGAGGGAAGGCCCTGGCCAGCTAGCTCAGCAGTAGAGCTTCAGCCTGGCGTGTGTAAGTCCCGGGTGTGATTCCCGGCCAGGGCACACAGGAGAAGCACCCATTTGCTTCTCCACCCTTCCCCCTCTACTTTCTCTCTGTCTCTCTCTTCCCCTCCTGCAGCCAAGGCTCCACTGGAGCAAAGTTGGCCCGGGCGCTGAGGATGGCTCCATGACCTCTGCCTCAGGTGCTAGAATGACTCCAGTTGCAATGGAGCGACTCCCCACATAGACAGAGCATTGCCCCCCCTGGTGGGCTTGCCAGGTGGATTCTGGTCGGGGGCATGCAAGAGTCTGTCTCTCTTCCTCCCCGCTTCTTGCTTCAGAAAAATGCAAAAAAAAAAAAACCAAAAAAACAAAAACGAAAAAGGAATTGAGAGGGAAGACTAGGGAGACAGAATGATATTAGAATAACTTTGGGTCTCTCATGAATCCTACAGACTTTTGATTCAGATGTACTTGCAGTGGCAGTAACCTTAAGAGGGGAGTCAAAGCACAATGCTCTTTTGAAGGAAATAGCAGACCTTCCGGAGGTCCTCCCGTCCAGGCTGAGCCAGTGCCAAGTCCACTATGAGCCCTTGGACTTCCCCTGCCCTGTACATCCATCCCAGCTCTTTCCCACTTGTTATGGCTGGGCTGGGCCAGTGCTTATTCCATCGCTTTCTAAAGGTCTATAGTTTCAACAACTGAACATCCCACTCAGGAACAACATTGAGCATGATTTTGGAAAAATCGCACATGCATCTTATATTAAATTTGAGTATTTAAGAGACCTTCAAAACATCACTCCCGGTTTATTATTCTGTTAGCTTCACAGGTGCTTCATAGGACCAACATAAGCGAGGGGCACTCAGAACTGGCCACACACAGTGGGAAGGAAAGTAGAATCCATTCAGCCTGACTCAGCTGGAATAGGTAGAGAACCCAAGGATCTTTGTCTTCAGTGGTCACCATGACGTCATTTGTTCCCATGGTTATTTTGTGCTGTCCAGTTGTGATTTGCGTTTCTTTGAAAACATTAGTGAGAAGCCTTAAGAGGCAAAGAGAATTGAGCTACTACCCCAGAGTCTGAGAAAGTTCAGTTTTAGACTGAGGTCCCCACATTGGAGGTCGTGCTTTCTTATTGGTATTTGGTGAAGCTCTTAACGCTAGATGCTCTGTAACCGCCACAGAGGCAGTGCAACCTCTTGCTCCCTGGAGTTCCGCTCGTGCCTTTGCCTGTTTGAGTAACCACACCTTGTCACGAATTTTGGGTGTTTTAGCCATTTTGGAAAAAGAGGGGAGAGGAAAGAAAAAAGAATTGGTGCTAAAGAGATGGCACCTGCAAATGGAAAGGTCACCATGAAAGTGGAGTATGTGTTACCTTCTGGCTCAGGCCAGGTGGTTGGGTGTGGATGTCATGTGTGTCCCTAGTGCAGTCACCCTTGCAGTGGTAACGCTCCCAGTTTAGCCACCACTGAGTATTGTTCCTTGTTTTTCTATAGTGCTTGTCAAAATGCTATGACAACTGGCTGGTTTTATGCAAACAGAGCCTGGCTCTCAAGAGACAGTGTGTCTGAAAGTCAAACATGGATGGCAGCCATTGGCAAGCACGGGAGTCAGAAACCAGATTGTTTTCTCGTTGGATGAACAGCTTAAAGCAACGTAAAGTTAATTGAAGAATTCCTTGAAAGTGAAGTCAGACTAAAAGAAATGTTCTGAGTCTATAATTTACTAAATGTGAAAGATCTGTAAGTGGTAGACTAAAAGGGTAAGGGGTGGGGGGTAGAACATTTTTGTAAACAGATCTGGCTTATATTATTGCCTAAGCAGTTTTAATTATTTGCTCTAATAATGTAGATCTGCAGAGGAATCTCTAATTAGGTAAAGCTTGATTTATAGAGTTGGCCTCATATAAACCATGATGTCATGCTGAGCTACAGAAAATTACAGGCCTGGTCTTGCCGTTGAAAACTATTATTTCTACCTAGGACTTCTCACACTCTGTATGTTAGCTCTCACAAAACCATAGCATCCTGTGTTCTTGTTCTCAGTGCCCATTGCCCAGGTCAGTTCAAGTTATATTATTACTCATTAGGTAATTTATCAAGTGTATATTTTAAAAACTGGGGAGACAGGGAAAGAGTTTAAATACTAATTGTAGTAGTTAAATCTTCTTGGGAAGTTGGTAAAGACCAACCTGTGATCCTGTGCAGAATGGATTCATTCTCCCTTTAGCTGACAGAAGGTCAAAAGTCTGTCTGGCCTGACCAGGTGGTGGCGCAGTGGATAGAGCGTCGGACTGGGATGCGGAGGACCCAGGTTTGAGGCCCCGAAGTCGCCAGCTTGAGCGCGGGCTCATCTGGCTTGAGCAAAAGCTCACCAGCTTGGACCCAAGGTCACTGGCTCGAGCAAGGGGTTGCTCCGTCTGCTGAAGGCCTACAGTCAAGGCAAATATGAGAGAGCAATCAATGAACAACTAAGGTGCCACAACGAAAACTGATGATTGATGCTTCTCATCTCTCTCCGTTCCTGTCTGTCTGTCCCTGCATATCTCTCTCTCTCTCTGACTCTCTCTCTGTCTCGGGGGGTGGGGGGAGCCTGTCTGTCTGCCCTTCTCTGTTACAACCCCAAACGTGTCCTCCACTTCTCTGCCCCTCTAGTCAGTTCCTAGAAAGATTTTTTCACTGTCATCATTGCCTGTTTCACCTGGCTTTAAACAAGAGCATGGGCTTCTGTAACATTTTACTGTGGTTCTTGTTCCCTTTGCCATTACAGTAGAGCCTGATGTAAGGCCAAGGCCTTTTCTTAGATTGTACATCTGCTGATTCTAATGTCCTAACATTTTTCTTCATCAGTTATGCCTTAATGATTGCATTTCCTGTGCCTCCCCATTTCAGTTTTGTCGTAGTAGGACCGACTTTAGAAAGAATCTGTCTAGATCTTTACAATTTCTTTTTCATGGGACAATTCTGTTTTAATTGATTTGTCTTTATCAGGTCTTCTCCGACTAGTCAATACACTTTCCATAGGAAATTATTCCTGCCTCTCACTGTCAGAGCTCATCAGCTTACATAATACGTGAATATATTATGTAATAATTATAATAACAAGTCCAACAGGCATAAACAGGCTTGGGAACAAAGCCAGCTCTTTACAAAGTTGGAATAAGTGCCTGGGGTGTAGGGGAGAACCGTCTCCTAGCCTGCAGCAGTCAGGATGTGTGGGCTTGGTGCTGAGTCAAACAAAGGGATGAAAATGGGTGAATGGAGCTGTTATGAGAACTTCTGCATCTGTACTCTCCACATTCTCCTCATTTCACAGATGCAGCCGGGTGGTTGCAGGAATTTCCCAAGGTCATGTAACTAGTCGTAGCCAAGCTTGGGGTCCTACCTCCCCAGCCAGGGTTTTCCCGTGGCAGCCGAGGAGGACTGGTACCCTGGCCCTTTCCTGTGCCTGTCCGGCTGCTGGCTGCATGCAGGTTTACACAGTGTACCTTGATTTATTGCCACAGGGTATCTGTCTTGACGCTTGCTTTACCCACAGTTTTTGTGTTACTAATTAACATATGTTTTTTTCTTTAAATTCTCCTTGATATCAAAACTGATCATTCTTTATTATTGGGAGTTAATCTAGATCATGAGACTTGTCACTTCTGTCTCTAGATGACCATAATTAGATAAGAAAGAGAGTGTCCGCTTGGAAGAACATTTCTAGCAAGGCTTGTCCGTCTCACCAGCCTCCAGCCCCATTCTGCTCATGGCTGCCTTTGTCTAAAGGCAAGTTGTTAAAGGTTGGAGGCCTCTGAGACAGAACTGCCTTGGGGGTAACACAGGGCTCTGAGGTTACTGTTTATTTGATGCTTTCACAAACCGTATATCCTGACATTTCTAATATCAAGCTGGATATATATTTTTTAAATATCAATTTCCATTTTCTACTTATTCTTTCCAGCGCTTCGTTCTGCCCCACTGCTTTTCATAGAATATTTGATATTGCCTAGAATCCAAATGTACCTAAAACTGGGCAGTTAAAAATGAAATTAAAACCATTCAAGTAAATATGGAGGAAGGGGGGGAATGTTGTGCTCAGATCCCGAGGTAAAATGGTTCTGTTACTGAACATTGATTGCATTTAGCTCTGAGTTTCCTGATAGACAAAGCAAAACAAGACATTTAAGTTCACATGATTTTTATTTGCTGAAAGGAAACGTCATCAGGCCTTCCTCAGAGACATTGTTACCAAGCACTTGATTCTAAGCCAGTGACCCTTAGGTCAGTGGAGCTGAATAACCACCCAGCGCAGGAGATTCGTCCTCACGTTAGAGTTTGGGATTCTCTGTTGTACTCCATCTCTGTTCTCTGCTGATGAGGAGCAGAAGCCCAGTGAGGAGAAGGGATTTGCCAGTCACCGGGCTTGTTGGTAATAGCACCAGCCTGGAACCAGTGCCCCCCAGTACCAACCTGGACCTCAGAGCCCTCCTGTTTAGAAATCCCGGTACAGTAAGATGTGGTGCAGAACTGGTGAGACCCAGCGCCGTAACTCACTGTGGGCCCTGCAGACACAGACTGTCAGTGAGTGGGGTTGAGACTTGATGATGTCACAATATGTGGAAAAATGGTTTTTCTCAAGAAGCTTCTCTTGTCACTCAGAAGAGAGACAGAGGGTAGACCCCTGTCCCGGGTTACTGTCAACTCACTAGGGAGAGAAAAATCTAGAATAACGGGTGCTGTGTTTATACTGTTTTTAAACAAATACTGTGTCAGAAGTTCCTTTTTCTTCTTTTCTACAGGGACAAAGAGAGAGTCAGAGAGAGGGATAGGAACAGACAGACAGGAACGGAGAGAGGTGAGAAGCATCAATCATCAGTTTTGCGTTGCGGCTACTTTGTTGTTCATTGATTGCTTTCTCATATGTGCCTTGACCGCGGGCCTTCAGCAGACTGAGTGACCCCTTGCTCGAGCCAGCGACCTTGGGTCCAAGCTGGTGAGCTTTTGCTCAAGCCAGATGAGCCCGCGCTCAAGCTGGCGACCTCGGGGTCTCAAACCTGGGTCCTCTGCATCCCAGTCCTAAGCTCTATCCACTGCGCCACTGCCTGGTCAGGCAGAAATTCCTTTTCTTTAGTTAAAATTATGGGCAAATTTATGTTGTATTTTATGACATTAAGATTATGAGAAAACTTTGGTTGGGGGTCAGATACAAACAGCCTTGTGTAACCCGGAGGCCAGGTGTGAGACAAGAGGAGCAAGACCTATATATAGTGCATCAAAGGGCCTGTGTCCTCTCTCTGGGGGGTAGCTGTTTCCCAGTGCCAGCTGATTTTTATCTTTTGAATAATTCAGATACACAGTTGACCACTAGTGTTTTGAGAGTAGCTGGAAGTCTGGATTTTTATACTGAATCTGATTTTAAATGTTGGCAACTTCTTTCTTCCACTTGCTCAAACCAAAAGAATTTAGAGTTGTCCTTAACTCCTCTCTTCCTTTATAAACCTACGTGTAATCCATCTGGGAATCCTGTTGGCTCCACCCTCAAAATCTGTCCAGAATCCGAGCTTCTCACAGCTCTCTGCTGCACAACTGTAGCCCAGATCACCTTCATCTTCCTCCAGGATTAGTGCAACAGCTCCCCACCTGCTCTCCCTTCAATGTTTTCTCTCAAGTCAGAGAGTTCTTACTGCTCCACGCAACCCTTCAAAGGCGTTCCATCTCACTCTGTCTGAGAGCCAAAGGTCGCCCAGTGCCTACGAGGCAGTCTGACCTCATTATTGCAGCCAGAGTGGCCTCCTGCCTTCTCCCCAAATGCACCAGCTCATTTCCTCGTGACATTCGCCCTGGCTGTCCCCTTGCCTGGATGCTCTTTCCCTGGGTGTCTCCATGGTCCATTCACTCCCTCCAACCCTTTGCTCAAACGTCATCTTCTCAGACGTCTTTCTTACCCCTACTATCTAAACCTGTAGTCAAACACACACACTGTACCTCTCCCCTTCTCAGCTGCTTTCTCTTCAGAACATATCATGATGTTTTTCTTATTTATTACCTATCTACCACATTAAACTATAGGTTTGTATGTTTTTGTTCACTGCTATATACTTAGCATCCAGAAATGTCCTTTACACGCAGTATGTGCTCAATCAATGTTTGACAAATAAATGAATCTTTAAAAAAAAACAATTTTTTCAACCTGGAGCCAAACAAAACTCTTCAGAGTCCAGACCCAGCCTTCACCCCCTTTGTTAGGGTCAAAAATAAGAGTGAGCTAGTATCATGGAGACAGAGTTCAGGACAGCATCCCTGCTCGGGGAAACCATTGAAGAGCTCTTCCACTCCACTCCTGCAAGCCATGTCTTCCTGCCTCCACCCCGCTGAGCTTTAACACAAGCTTGTTTAATGTTTCAGCACTGTTTTTCCTGGTTCGTTGCTGTTTAGAGTATGGAGCATGTTCTGTAGTCCAGCCTCTTGAGTGAACTTCCAAACCTCTGAAGGTAGGAACATTTGAATAATTTGACTTGCTTTCCACAACACAGAGTTTAGAGCTAGACAAGCAATGAGTAAGAGGAACAGCACTATAGCAGGAAAAGCCTATGTAAAGGCACTCAGGTCAAAATAACCTTTGAAGGTTTGGAAGAGAGCAAGTGAACCTATAACGAGGAGTGAAGCAGAAAAGTAGTTGAGAAAAGATCAGAGAGGTAGGCAGGGCCAAGTCTTGTGGGCCATGGTAAGAAGTTTGGATGTTATTGTTAAGTCCAATGGGAAGACCAGAAGTTATGAACTCTTTGTAGTGGTAATTGTTTTGAATACAACCTTTTTGTATGGGTGTGAGAGGAGGGGAGATGGTGAGACATGCTCCAGCATGCTCCCCATCTGGGGCCAATGCTGGAGTACCGAGCTATTTTCAGCATCTGAGTCTGATGTGCTCAGACCAATTGAGCTATCCTCGGTGCCTGGGACCATGCTCAAACCAATCAAGTTATTGGCTGCAGGAAAGGAATAGAGAGGGGGGGGCAAGATAGGAAGAGAAAAGCAGATGGTCACTTCTCCTGTGTGCCCTGACCAGGACTCAAGCCTGGGATATCCATATGTTCAACCAACGCTCTATTCACATAGCCACTGGCTAGGGCCTGAATATAGTGTTTTACTGAAGTGTAATGTATATACATCCTGTGTTTTTCAAGCAAGTCAGTCAATTGGTAGTCATTTCAGCACTTAGACTCCTTTTCTTTTGTTTAAAAATTTTTTTTGGATTTAATTGTCTAAAAAGAGAAATATTGTTTTTTTTCACATTTATAACTAAAATATTAAAGTATATTTTTAAATATCTTACTAAATTAAGTAAATGTATTTGTATGGAAAATAAGCTTTGTTTTAGTTAGATAACACTATCAAATTTGGTTTTGGTTATGGTGATTGTTTAATAAAATAAGGTTTTCCAGGTGCATTCAGTCTTTTTAAATTTATCCACTTCAGTTACATAAAATGAAAAAGTCATTCATTTTTCTTTTGCATTTCCAACCTTTTCCAAATTACTATTACATTAAACATTTTTCTTGAGAGAGAGAGAAGTAGGGAGAGAGAGACAGGAACATCGATCTGCTCCTGTGTGTGCCCTGACCTGGGAATCAAACCGGCAACCTCCGTGCTCTGAGACAGTGCACCAATCAACCGAGCTATACAGCCAGGGCTTATTTTATTTATTTATTTATTTTTTTTGATTGATTGATTTTTAGAGAGACAGAGAGAGGAAAGGAAAGGGAGAGGAGGGGTAAGGGAAACATTCAGTTGTTTCACTCAGTAGTACGTTCACTGGTTGCTTCCCCTGTGTGCCCTGCCCGGGGATCAAATCTGCAACCTTGTCATTTCGGTACGATGCTCTTAACTGACTGAGCTATCCGGCCAGAGCCAACGTTTACTTCTAAAAATATAATTTTATATACTTCACACTGTACCAAATGTATGTTAATTGCAGTTTTCAAAGAGATATAGCTTTTTTTTGTATTTTTCTGAAGTGAGAAGCAGGGAGGCAGAGAGACAGACTCCCGCATGTGCTCAACCAGGATCCACCTGGCATGCCCACCAGGGGGCAAAGCTCTCCTCATTTGAGGCATTGCTCCATTGCAACTGGAGCCATTCTAGTGCCTGAGACAGAGGCCATGGAGCCATCCTCAGTGCCCAGGCCAACGTTGCTCCAATGGAGCCTTGGCTGTGGGAGGGGAAGAGAGTGACAGAGAGAAGGGTAGGGGGGAAGGGTGGAGAAGCAGATAGGCACTTCTCCTGTGTGCCCTGGCCGGGAATCAAACCCGGTACTTCCACACGCCAGGCCAATGCTCTACCGCTGAGCTAGCTGGCCAGGGGAAGAGGTACAGTTTTTATAAAAAGCAGAACTCAAGGTTTATTTTAGTTTATTTGTTTCAATCAAAAAATATAATCAAATATTGAGCAGTTTATTAACAATCCATAGAAGATAGAACAAGATATTCTTAGTTCCATGTATGAGAACAGTAAAACATTACTCGTGTTTTATTTTTCTTTTTAAACTTCAGAATTCTGCAAGCCAAACTGAGCCACTAAGAGGGGTTTTGTAGCTTAGCCTTGACTATCCAGTGGCTAAAAGGGCAGATTCTGAGTCTTGTTACCATTTGAGATATCAATAATCAAAGCTGAAGAAAGCTGAGGTGCTACAAATAGCTCAGTTGCGAGAAGCCCCACATGGGGAGAGCATCAGCCCCAGATGGGGGTTGGCAGATGGATTCGGGTCAGGTGCATGTGGGAGTCTGTCTCTATCTCTCCTCCTCTCACTTGGAAAAGAAGAAAAAAGAAAGAAATGTATTTGCCAACTGATAATGCCTGTGTGAATAAAAGATCTCTGCATATTGCTCTATTTTGAATGTAAAATTATCTCTGCTCATCCCATCTCTATTCCTTTGTCCAGCTTTAGACCCTATTTTTTTCTGCTATAATTTAGGAAGTATTTTCCCAGACATCAACATGTTTAGATTGCATGCTTAGCAGTCATATTTATAATAGGGAATTTCCAGAAAACAAGTGATTCAGTCTCATATGCCCTAAGTATCCCTTTTCTCCACTGGAGACCATGGTGAATTTATTCATTGTAGTAAATGTGTGGTCACATACGGACCCATCTCCATAGGTTCAAAACTGAGTTTTAAAATTCCATCCTGTAGCCCATTGGGAAGATTTCTAATATCCATATTTCCTTCACTTCCTGAATTTGGGGTTTGGGAAGTGGGATGAGAGAAGAGATGCTGGCAGGGTTTCACCTGTTATCACGGTGATCGATCCAGTCAGGCAGCTTCCAATGAAGGAAGCTGAGAGCCCGACAAGGGAGAAGCCATGGTACAGGACTAGAGAAGTAAAGTACTTCATTGTCCAGAACAAACAGAAAAGCCAAGCCCGAGACCCACATCTCCTGTGATAGTTCTGTTTTTCCAATTCCATTTCACCCTTACTGAACAGTCAAGCTAGACTGTTTGCCCTCCAGAGCTGAGGTCAGGCCCTGTATCTTCACTTTCTCCTAAGAGAAAGACCCCCTAGGACATCACAGACACGCTTCTGTAAACTATCAAATACTAAATATTTTAAACTTTGCCAGCCCTATATTCTTTATAGCAACTATTCAACTTTGTCGTAGCACAAAAGTAGCCACAGACGATACTTGAACAAGTCAGCATGGCTATGTGCCAATAAAACTTTATTTATGGTCACTGAAATTTCAGTTTTATGTATTTTTCATGTATCAAGAAAAATTATCCTAATCTGGGTTTTTTCCCAACAATTTAAAAATGTAAAAATTATCCCTGTGGACTATGCAAAAAACAGACTGTGATTGAAATTTTGGCCCACTAGCCATAGTTTGCTTAGCCCTTCCCTAGGGGAATAAATCATGAACTGTGAGGAAGACTATAGGTGTTAAATATGAAGGGACAGAATATGATACCTGAAGGACAGATGATTTAATGTAGTAGGGACAATGTCCGATGGGTATGTGTATACAGGGAGAAGTAGATGGACGCCCTGCCCCTTGATTCTGTTTTAGATAATCTTCACTGGTCCTCAGGCAAATTTCAGATTGGTTATTTTCATTTACTCTTAAGATTTACAAAAGGCAAGTTTTAGCTGGCCTTAGAGAAGAAAAGCAGACACAAGAAGAGGACATGTGATTTAGAGTTTGTCATAAGGTATGTAGAGCCAACAGAAAAGTTTATTAGGAATGGCAGTGGTGGTTTTTGTTATCAGTGAATCACTGTGAAGTCTGTCTGAGGCTCGGAGCAGCTGGCCGTATTCCTTTTTTAGCAAAAACTAGTTTGTGACATTGTAACTCTCTTATGGACTGTTTTCTGCCACTCTCAAAGAACCTGTAATAATCTTTATTTTTATGACATAAAAGCTGTATTGATAAACTTTAAATTTCTTTTTATAAAAAACCCTATAAACTCAAAGCCATAAAGTACCATTTTAAAAAATAGTATGTATGTTTACGTGCAATTGAATATAACTTTGTTGCTTGGTAGATCATATCAGTTATAACAATTGCATAAATGGTAGTTTGGTTATTTATAACAAAGGAACATTAATTATTATGATAATGATTGTATAATTACCTTTTTTTGAGCAGCTACCTGCTGCTACCTAACACACATTATCTCATTCCCACAACAGCCTGGCGAGGTAATGTGACTCTCCTGTTGAAGGTGAAATTGAGATCCAGTCACACATAAGTAACAAGGCCAAATCCATATCGCCCTGACTAGAAAGCTTATGCTGTTTCCACTGTAATTACCATGCTGAGAAATAGTGGCAACCGCCCCCGCCACCCCACCCCCAAAAAAACAGATTTTGGAAAAACCATTTTCAGCTATGTTTGCTGGCTATCATTACTTAATGCTAATCTTATTCTACATGATTATTATATAGTAATAAAATGATTCCAGTTCCTTAGAACCTTGAAAAATTACACCTATTGTGTCTTTTAACATTTGTGGTTTGTGTGGCCATTCATGGCTGGCAGTTTCCAGGCAGGCTGCAGCCTTGAACTATTCACTGTCTGAACTTGCCCTCAAAGAATTCTTCCCCCGCCCTAACTCTATCAAGTGACAACCAATGAAAAACCCACAAGCTCAGCAGCTGCAGCTCTGGAAAACTTCCATCAAAACCCTTGTTCCCATATTCCTTTTGAAAATCACAGTTCCTAGAACTTGCTGTTATCTTCTTGAAGGTCATGACTAATGCTTGTAACATTGAAAAAACTTCCACTGCAAACAGTGTCTGCAAGACGGAGGATTCCTTAACTTAACTTATCTGTACTCTGCCCTATATTCTTACCAGTTGGTAGGAAAACTAGAAAGC